>LR994558.1:0-10000000 GCA_905187585.1 Cyaniris semiargus | reverse complement strand
CTAGGAGGGCGGACTTCGAGAGTTGCCTTTGTAAAACTATTTCGTAAGGCGATCAGTCAGACAACATAACTTTGTGTGAGTGTACTTGTTAAACGATACCGGTACATATTTATGTGGTAGTTTTAGTAATTTCAACAGATTTTAGGTTTTACCAATTGAGAGAGCGTGATCAACATGATTTTTGTAAAAAAATATCCATAAAATATTGTAAATCTTGTCTATCTGTTTCTTTTATTTTTAGAACTTATTCACGCCTTTAACCTCTGAACTGATTTAAGTACAATTTAGAAAAGATATTCTTTGAAGCCCCAGAGAAACATAGGATTGTTTTATTTCAGACATTTATTAAAGACGTTTGTCAATTATTCTCAATAAACGAAGTTGCAGGTACTGTAATGTCTGAGTACCTATTATTAATACTCAAGCTAAAATTAAGCGACACTTAACGATTAATTAAATCTAAAACTGCGCCCTCTGCGATGCAAAGTTAAGTAAACGAATGTTCAACAATTTAGCATTGTAAATTCACTATGAACAAAGCTGGAGCTAACGTATTTTAAATTAAGGCTTCGATCTCGAGTCTCGTCGTTGAAAATTCAACTGAACCTGGATAGATTGATGTCCTGTTTCAATTATCAGAACAAGGGAGCGAAGCCTACTCGATCCCTCGCTGGAATCGATTCGATAGTAAATTACACGATTTAGGATCACACTAGCCGCAAATCCACCTACAACTATTTGTAAGGCTTAGCTCGTATAAAGAAATTTAATTGACAAATCGGCCAAGCGCAAGTCGGATTTGCGCACGAGGGGTTCCGTACTGTTATAGAGCGAAAGTAACCAAAAAAATGTGTTCTGTGTATGGGAGCCCCCCTTAAATATTTATTTTATTTTGTTTTTAGTATTTGTTGTTATAGCGGCAATAGACTTCTAACATTTTGTGAAAATGTTAGAAGTCTAGCTACAGCTGTTCTTGAGATACAGCCTGGAGACAGACAGACGGACATGTCTGTCTGTCCGTCTGTCTGTCTCCAGGCTAATATTACTATTATTTTTTACGAAGTATTACTAATAGGGTCCCGTTTTTACCCTTTAGGTATGGAATCCTAAAAAGTACTAACTAACAGCAGCTCCGTTTATAAAACTATTCTATCTCCATATCAAATTTTACTTAAATGGAGTCAGTAGTTTGA
This sequence comes from Cyaniris semiargus, assembly GCA_905187585.1. Lineage (NCBI taxonomy): Eukaryota > Metazoa > Arthropoda > Insecta > Lepidoptera > Lycaenidae > Cyaniris > Cyaniris semiargus. Next base: position 9,998,807 of record LR994558.1, on the reverse strand, counting down.
ACGTGAAGAGATAACAGATACACTTCCGCTGTTTACAGATAAAGGACACAATTATTGTGATATTAATATTATATATTGATGTTTGATTAAGAATTGTGAGGTTACAATTTTATTGTTGTATCATACAACAATAAAATTGTAAGTAAGTATAATACGTTAGTTACTCTTCTAGTTTCTTATGTATTGAAAAAATACCACTATAGTGTAGGATAGGTTATTATTATGTAAAGTTTGTTGCTTCTTTTATATTTTTATCTGGGCACGGAAAGTGCAAAATATATTCCAAGTAAAAATCTTCTTATATTTTTATAAGTCAACGTGTTCTCTACTACTATCATCTCCTTAGAGTATTAGAAATGCAGAGGTTATTTTATACAAGAAAAAATCTATAAAGTGTTCTTATAATGTATGTGGGCATTTCACAAAGTAGGTTAGAAATTTTCTCTAATGCAGATTTAATGAAGAAAAAGGAGGTCGTAGTCTAGTTTTATTGTAGAATGGTTGCTAAAAACAAGAAAATATGATCACAAAGGTAATTGAAACGTACACATTTGCTCCAAAAGAAAAATTTAAGGTCATTACTCTGTTTTGGTACCTTTTCACATTTAGACCTTTAAATCGACTTTTAATGAAATTTGGTATGAAGATAGAGTTTGAGGAAATGACACAAGATTATTTTTATTACGGAAAAATGTATGGTTTCTATCGGTAACTGAATTTCATTGCAACAAATTTACGAGCGAAGTCTTTTTCTAATTATACCTAACCCTGAAACCTTGAAATATTGATAATTTTTTCCAAACGTTACTACAATTTATATACGGAATGCTAGGGCAACAATAGAACCTTTGATTTACATAAATATTCCGATACAACAAAGAGATATTTACACATATATTGGTCGAATCTTATTATGAATTTCAGGCAAACTACAAAAAAATTCGCAAGCCGGTAAAGAATATTTTTGGAAGAATTTGTTCTGTCTGTATATTCGGCATTATGTACTTAATCAAAGCTGTAGGCCGCGTACGACTTTAAAGTCGCTTAGCAGAAATTAAAAGATGAAAGCGTTCGATAGTTAGATATCTTTGATGAGGTGAGGATTTCAACAAGATATCTGCGATCATTCAGCAATATTTGGCTAAGAAGACATCGTCAGTTTGCTGAAGGGCATTACGGTACAGGATTGTAATCTCAAAGGCCAGTGCTTAAGCCTAGTGACAGGTCTTGACACACATAGACTTGAATACGGAATTGTTGGAATGCGCTCAAGCTTGAAAGGTAGACAGGTGTGTGTGATAATTATTTAAGACTAGAAAGTAGGATGTTTTGATTTCAGAAGACTATTTGTTTCAGTAATCTTAGTTGTAGATTTTTTTAATGCAAACACCGACAGTTATGAAAAATAACTTCTTAAAAATAAGACAAATCATGTTATAAATTATTATAATATTAATTGTTATTAAGTCCCAATTTTAATCCTTTTAAAAATTACTTACTTACTTTTATTTTTAGAAGCCTTATGACAATAAATTATGTGGTTGTTCCGTATATAACTTGGATCACTTTATTCAGACTTAGGATGTGTATGTATCCCATGTATAGAGTTTTCTGTGAAAGTAGCAGCCCTAAAAGAGTAACTTTTTTTTCACCTTTGTATGAAAAAATTCATGACGCGGGGGCGCTTACCCATACAAAGCACAACAAAAAAATTGCTCTTTCAACGCTGCAAATTTTACATTGAACTCTGTATAAGAGACACACACACCCTTAAATATTATCACTTAGTTTTGTGACACCTTGTATAACTAACTACATTGGATAAAAAATATTAATATACAATGTGTCCCGACACCGGTGTCCGATCCTTTAATGTCATGATGTGTGGCATATTTTATCGACAAATTGGCTCTCAAATTTTTTCTGTCTCTCACGGTTGTAAAATGGCAGCCATTTTAGTTTTTCTCGGGCTTTCACACTAATCTGACCAATACTTCTCATGTAATACCCTATGAAGACAAAAAAAGGTATCATTTAATAGCTAAGCTTGTGTACTACGCTCATACAGGCAAAAACTAGGCCTTTACATCCGTTGTGGATGATTTATACAGTATTTTCAGAGCGAAGTAGCCACTACTCAAACACTGTAGTGCCTGGGACAAGATTTTTAAATGTCCGTATGGTTGCCCAAGCACATACGGCATTCTCGCAACATAGTCGGCCACTAGGCCTCTGGACTACCAGAGGAAAGAACTAGTCATACAGGCAATACGTTATGAATTTCGTGGAATCAAACAAAGAAAAATCAAAGTGTAAGGAAAAAAAATGTGTATTTTTTAATAAATGGCTTTTTGTAGAAAATCTAGCGCATAAAACTGGTTCTTTTTTATTTAAAAAGATAGAGGAGGTTTTCATGCTTCATAAATTCTTTTACTTCTATTCTCTAAGTCAGATAGTTTAGAAGTTACTAGCTGACCCGGCAAACATTGTTTTGCCATATAAATTATTTGTAGTTGTAATGTAGTTATTTATTTGTCAAGAATATTATTAGATACAGACAGACAGACAGACAGACAGACAGACAGGCCGACAGAGTGATAATTTTATACACCAGATGTTAAGATGGAAGAAGACAAATATATCTGCGAAAACCGTTTTCAAATCGGATCAGTAGTTTTCGTGTTAAAGAAAAAAGTTTGATACAAAATCTTACCCCCTCTTTGGTCCCCTTAGAGGGGTGGGGGGAAAAAAATTTATACACCAGATATTAAGTTGGAAGTAGACTAATAAATATGTGAAAACCGCATTCAAATCGGATCAGTAGTTTTCGTGTGATGCTGGAACAAACATACAGACAGACAGACAGACAGACAGACAGACAAAAAAACTAACCACATTTTTGGCTTCTATAGCGATTTAGTGACACCCCCCGCTTATTATTTTTTGAATATCTTCAATGTACAGAATTTTCATTTCTACAGTTTTATTATATGTATAGATAACGAGTTCTTATGAAGTATTGGTCAGATTAGTATGAGGCCCGAGAGAAAAAGAATTTTTTTCAAAGGTTAGAGTAAAAAAAATTTAATAGGCAATTTATCAATAAAATATGCCATACATCATAACATTAAAGGATCGGACACCGGTGTTGGGACACATTGTATATTATTACACTTAAAGATACCTTTTGAAGCTCATTATCAAGGAACCAGTTGATGTCAGCCGGTGGTAGCGAGAAGGCTGTTGTGCAGTTGAGAAGCACCTGCTCGCCAGGCTTCAACAGTTTAGGAGCTCCCACTATCACAGGGTCGCTGTCTGGCATCGCTGAAATGTTCCTCATGTTAGAGAAACATGCACAGTTCTCGGGTAGGTTTTTGGACAAGAGTTTATCTAATCAGTAGTGCTCTTGAAGGGCGTACATAAAAACACTTATAACCATTAATCAATCCACAATGCGTTGAATATATAAATTTCTGTCAAAAAGTCTCCGAAACTGGGTAGTTATAGAAGTTATAACAAATACGTAAGGGCGATATCGCCCGGTATACTCGTAAAAACACCACTGTGTCTAAACTTTCAGGCGTTTTCTATCTTATGAAAAACTCAAACTCTTTGCTCGCACCTTGGCAACTCATTTGCTGTTAACAGCTGAACAAGATCGGAGCCTACGACTTTCATTAACGACTTGGGCTTGTTGGTTGAGGCCTCGCGGTTGATCGGAGGAAGGGAGCTAGAGACTGCAGCACTCACCGACGACAGTCATGTGCTTGGTCTGTCGCGCGATCTTGAACTTGGGTCCCTCTGTGGAGACCTCGCAGCTGTAGGCCGCGCGGCCGGCCAGCGGCGGCGGCATGATGCGCACCGCGCACGACGCCGCCAGGCACTCGCCGCCCTGCACCGCCACTCCAGACACGTTGAACAGCCGGATCGGCGGCTAAAACAAACAATTGCAATCAGCAAACCCATCTAAGAAGGCAGCACTCCCACTAAGAAAATCTTATTGATTCCATCCATTACGCAAAATTCAGGCCTCCCGATTTCTCATTAGCGCTTACGTAATCCAGCCATATCGCTTTAAAGATAAGCTCCTCCGTCTGAAAAATGTCTCGCGCAAAATCGATAAGGAAATAATTGAGGTTGCTCGCGAAAATATCTTCCATCACGCCATGAATATGGTATGTCAATATTGCTCGCACACCGTTAAAGGATAATATTAGAGGAAGCCTGCGCGGTTGTGAGATTCCGAGCGGGGGGCATGAGTTGGCATATTTGCGATACCAAACAACATAAACATTTTCTTGTGTTTTAATTTCATTCCAACCACGCTGTCTGCACCTAAATATTGTTTTTACAACGCTAAATATTTTTCCTGTTGTTGTGCCTTCATTTTCCGACAAAGAATTTATCCAATCACAATATTGAGAATTTAAATTGCTGTTTAGAACATTTATTTCGTGGAGGCCTGCGAAATATTAATTTAACGTCTATTTTAGGATCTGTTTCTGAACAACAATTTGTAGGGTTAACTAGTAGCTCAATTAAATAGAAGTTTTGTATTGCGTTGCCTAAATTTGAAACTTAATCACTTCGCTTATAGTATTACAGAATAAGTATAATTGATCTAGTAATTGTTGCTTGCCTATGTACGTGATTGCCAATATCAAGGTACATCTTTAAATCGTCTATAAATTTTACACTAAGCACTTTATATAAAAGTACCGTCTGCGATGCGTTCTATCGGAATATCTCGTACATGTCGCGGTAGAACTTGACGGAGTGCAGGTGCTGGTCGTCCATACGGAAGTGGCAGCTCAGCTCGGCCTCGCGCCGCGGGTCCGCGTACAGCGGCATCTGCAGCTGACTGATCTCGTGCGCTGACGTCACAGCTGCAACAACATTGTAGTACATACCGTCTGCGAGGGGTGTATCGGAATATCTCGTACATGTCGCGGTAGAACTTGACGGAGTGCAGGCGCTGGTCGTCCATACGGAAGTGGCAGCTCAGCTCGACCTCGCGCCGCGGGTCCGCGTACAGCGGCACCTGCAGCTGACTGATCTCGTGCGCTGAGGTCACAGCTGCAACAACATTATAGTACATACCGTCTGCGAGGGGTTGTATCGGAATATCTCGTACATGTCGCGGTAGAACTTGACGGAGTGCAGGCGCTGGTCGTCCATGCGGAAGTGGCAGCTCAGCTCGGCCTCGCGCCGCGGGTCCGCGTACAGCGGCACCTGCAGCTGACTGATCTCGTGCGCTGACGTCACAGCTTCAACAACATTATAGTACATACCGTCTGCGAGGGGTTGTATCGGAATATCTCGTACATGTCGCGGTAGAACTTGACGGAGTGCAGGCGCTGGTCGTCCATGCGGAAGTGGCAGCTCAGCTCGGCCTCGCGCCGCGGGTCCGCGTACAGCGGCACCTGCAGCTGACTGATCTCGTGCGCTGACGTCACAGCTGCAACAACATTATAGTACATACCGTCTGCGAGGGGTTGTATCGGAATATCTCGTACATGTCGCGGTAGAACTTGACGGAGTGCAGGCGCTGGTCGTCCATGCGGAAGTGGCAGCTCAGCTCGGCCTCGCGCCGCGGGTCCGCGTACAGCGGCACCTGCAGCTGACTGATCTCGTGCGCTGAGGTCACAGCTGCAACAATATAAAATAATCGAAATAAGTAAACTACAAAATTAATAATGTCGAGAAAGCTTTGGGGCCTACAAAAAAAAATTCAAAAAAATATGTAATGCACGAAAAGTTATAAGACAATTCAGCAAATTTGTCCCTTGTTTTCATTATTTTATTTATCACCCGCACGCGGATTTTTACGTGCAGGTGACGACATAATATTATGCTCCTGGCCACACTCATGTTGCCCATATGACAGAAAAAACATGTATGAATTAATGATAGGCTGTAGCCTTTCATGCGGAGCTGATCCATGCGCGGGCAATAACACGCATGACAGGGAAAGCGCCCTTAATTTTAATGCATTTTAAAAGACACAACTCATTCCTCAGAAAGGAAAACAAACAATATACACTATAAATTACATTTTTGACTTTAGAGGAAGGAATTTTACGGCAAATTATACTAAAAGCGATTTCATGCTACGATAATCCAGCGACAACGAAGAATTAGAATCACTGGCCGGCGGAATTAAGCTCCTTATAGAATAACGGTTTGTAAATCCTATCTCGCTGCTTTTTAATCTGCGATATTTCACGATCCTTAAGCAGTGTTAATATTTAAAACAATAAGGATTTTAACGACTTAGAAGATAAGTAGAATTAATGATAGAGGTCGCTGGTAGAGCTGCTGTGCAATGCTGTAAGAACGAAAGATATAAGATACCATCCCGCTAATTATAGTAAAAATACGCAGTGTACAACATTTTAAGTTTTGCTGTCTTTGCTGTCATGTTACTTCTTTCAATATGTTTCAAGGACAAGTAGACCTTGTAAAGTTATTCGATTGTTAAGATTTATTATTATAGTATAGGGGGTAGCAACGTTTTCGAGAAAATATTTCAGGTCGGCTGATTTTGTGATATGTCGTCATTCTTGCTCTTCTGGCTAGAGTCCGGGCGGTCCGGGCTGCCGGTAGTGGTTGCGTTCATTAGTGCGCATTTCATTTATCCATGTGATGCTATTAATATAAGGAGCCTGATAAAAAGGAATATTAGACACTAGAACTTGGGAGACCGAATTTTGCTTGAAGATTAAAAGGAAAAACTAAAAATGCGTGGTTTAAGGACTGGACAGGGAATTCATGAAACTACTAACTAACAGCGACAAAACATAATATTGATATTACTATACTTAATGCGTTATAAGATGATATGTGTGACAGATCTCATATTCCTTGCTACGGATTTTTTTACAACAAAACAAAAAATATATAATGTAATAAATTATATTACATCGACAAAAACAAATATTTCCTTCAATATTGTAAATAAACAAAAAAAACAGCTAAATTTTATTAATATAATATTATATTAATTGTGAGTTTTAAGTACAAAATTATATTACGAAAACTTTTCATGAAAATGTCAGATGCGTGGAACGGAATATATTATGTCAATAGCAATTATAGTGATTGACCCATTCAAATCGATAAAAAAGAGCGGCTATCCTTAATCGCTCGCGCCACTGAAACGTCAGTACGAAATCGATAATTTCGATTGCAATTCCTTTATATTCGTATAATTATAGTAATTCGATATTTTTAAATAATCGATTAATTGTTGTTAGGTAACTTCCCTACTAATGTCAATTACTATCTGTTATGCATATCATCATATAACGGATATAGTATAGAAGTATAAACATTTTTTTGATAAATTCATTGCTTGCTAAATCGGATGATTAAATTAATTTCACACCAATCAAAAACGAAATAGAGTACTCTTTCTCATATTTTTGCTTGAAATTAACCACACCCGCAGGCTTAATTACATGAAAATCGATAAGTTCGAAGCTTCGTAAAGGTTAATTAGGAGCAAATTATGTTAAAAATAAGTCGATCCCAGGAGTTGAGCAACAATAGTAAAGTTGGGCGTACGGTATTAGCCGCTGAATAATAAACACGGAGATTACAATATAAATACATACAGTAGACCATCTTCATACTAGACCTCCGAATCATATTTGCGCGATTTCAGATAACTTGAATTTGCAAGACTATGTTGTAACAAGTTTCACGCCGCGATCATTAAACTTAATGTATATTTTGTGTCACTACGTGTTCAATTTTAATGACACTTTTATGGATTAAAGGGTTACAATAATGTATTTATTATAACCCTTTAATCCATAAAAGTACTTATAAGGGTGAAAATTATTGCTAACTTATTTTTATCATCTCCTAAGGAAAATTCGTCGAATAATAACATAATAATTATAATCCTGAATAAAAAAATGCAATACAAGTTTTAGGTTCCTTAGCGCTGCAGTCACAGACATAGATCAGATAGATACCGCATGTCCCTCCATTTGTATGAAAACGAGCGTGCCACTTTTTTCCTACCTACTGTGACGTACCGATGATAACAAACGTGTCCATTATCTAGGCCAACGTTTCTATTCGAATTTCTACAGCTCAATATGGCACAATTAGGCATTTAGGCATTTTTAAAATTCCGATTGACGTCCGATTCCGATAGCAGACTAAAGAACAGACTTTCGAAAGGCGAGCATTGCTCGTCATTTGGGACGCGATATGGCACGCGAAGTACATACACATGCGGTATCTATCTTGATATATGTCTGTGGCTGCAGTAGTTTTCTACTTCAAGTAACCTAAAATCACGGTAATATGCGTGCGTCCGAATCGAGCGGAATAATGAAGATGATCTACTGTATATTGTGTTTACACTGTTATAGAGATTGAAAGAGAATTTCCGGAGTAATCTTAAATTGAGGCGAAACTTTAGCACCTTTTGTTGTTCCGCCACGTGCCGTCAATCACGATATCATTATTTCACCTCCGATAAGAGCTTTATACCAACGTGATAACGTGATAATAAACTTTATATTATATTTCTTTATATTAGTCACCATAATAATATTATTATGTTTTCAAGAAATAGTGACCCTTTTTCTATTTCTAGCCGTAATGTAACTTTTATAAATTCAAATATAGATTCGATTATAAGCGGAATTTTCTTTTAATAAATCACCAATTTAGATTTTCTTGGCAAACGATTGATCGAGTGATTACGGCGTTAAAATTCCTCGCGAAGAAATCAAAAGTCCGAACCCGGTAGGGAATGTTTGCCAAAAACTTTTATAGGATTTTTTTACCTACGTCACATTTAATTTGTGCAAGTACTGTAACTATTGTATTTATAATATTATGATAGCATATTTTTTTATCAGAGCTTAAATAGTAATATTAGATCATTATAACTTCCTATAAAGGTACAAAATGGTACTCTTATAAGTCAAATTTTGTAGTTTGATTCAAAATAAACAGGATCATAGAAGCTACATTAATTCTGCATTAAATAGTAGAATAGAGGTACCAGTTCTGTACAGATTCGATAAATTGAAGTATCCCCAAGGAAACCTTAAGCGCTAAAGAAATTCATAAGATTTTATAGATATCGATTAATTTATTGTATTACTTCTGAGTAATTTATTCGTCAAACCAAAGTTCCACGCCATTTATTTTAGCACTTCCGTTCGGAGGGAAGAAATGCTTTTACCAAAAGTAATTTAACCAAAGCCTGACTTTTCTTGGATAAAGATTGAATAATAATTACGGCGAGACCCGCGGTAATACATTAAAATAACTTCCTGTAAACAGACTCGATATTATCCTCAATTTTATTCGAATATTATTCGAGTTTTATTCCAGTATTATTCGAGTGTTTTCAATATAAGAGGATATATGATTTCCGATGGATTTTATACGTATTATTTCGATTTCATTATGGTTCCTCGTGTAATTAGTACTACAGTGCGCATACAACCTACATAATAAAATGAATATGAGACCCTAAAATTTATTTTATAAGGTTAAATTGAAAGCTTTAACACATCTTTTCGGCGCGCGTAGAAATAGAGGGTTTACTTGCACTTCTACGTAGGTACGCCAGTTACGCTCCCTACGTCTAAGTGTCTAAACACCCATGCTGAAGTTACGCGGCTGAAGTTCGGCATGATTACGTCAGCAATGTCAAACGCATACAATATAAAGCTGGCTTCTCACGGCGAGTGATATTACAAGCCGCGCCGCGCCGAGCCAGCTTGTACGAGCGAGCGCGAACCAACAGGCGAGCCCGAGCCAACAGGGGAGCCCGAGGCACCCCTTCACACGGCGCGTGGCTCGAGCGGGCGCGGCGCGGCTTGTGGTATTACGCGCCGTGAGAAGGCACCTTAACGCGACGTAATTTCGGCATGGTGTGTCATCGGTAATTTAAAATATATTGCAGGCGTAAGAATGCGGAACTTCGGCCGCATTTTTTCGGCCTAGTGTGTTTAGACACTTACGTTTGTACGATCAGGTCGCCTGACGCAAATTTGTCATTTTTTACTCATTCCAATAAGGTTGGATTTATATGCGTTCGCGTGAACGAACGGTTGTGCCCACAGACTAAGATCAAGATAGATACCGCATGTGTATGTACTTCGCGTGCCATATCGCGTTCCCGAACGACGAGCAATGCTCGTCTTTCAAAAGTCTGTGTAAAAGTGTCGTATTGAGCTGTAGAAATTCAAATAGAAACGTTGGCCTTGATAATGGACACGTTTCTTATCATCGGTATGTCACAGTGGTAGGAAAAAAGTGACACGCTCGTTTTCATACAAAAGGAGCGATATGCGGTATCTATCTTTATCTATGTCTGTGCGCTAAACCGCGCGATCGGGCGCATATAAATCCAGCCTAAGTGCACAACGCCGATTGAGAAATTTTATACTCCAAAAATATCTACTTAATCCAATCCTCTTCTTCGTAGTTACAATATTATTTTGTTTCCAATATATCTAAGTATTGGACTGTAACAATGTCGGTCAACGGATACCAGAATCCGGCAGTAAATTCTTAAATAATTGTTAATTCTATTGTCCATAACATAGCTGCGTTTGGTTTGGCGCCATTCCAGCCTGGATTGTGTAAACTCTAAATCCTCCGTTTGAATAGACATGAAAGAGTTTTCGTGTGCGGAAACCGATTTTAACGACGTTCGTTTATTTGGAAGAGGCTCGCAGTTTGCAACCTCTGGAATCCCCAGCGTTTACGTTTTTGCATGAAATACGAAAGTAAGTGGAACGTGATTGGCGGGGACGTAAAGCAAATTATTTTCTGGTAGATATTATATTTTACTAAAATCCACACATTTTAAATTTTAAGTTTGGAAATAATAAACATGTAGGGTCCAAGCATAAAAATTAAATCTAGTTGTGTAAGAAAGTATTTATTTGGTTTTTATTAAGTATTTTGGTTGGCATTTTATTTATTTTACACTATATTTTACTAAAAATATTTTGCTAGGCTGGCCGAACATTTGTTGCTAGAAATGTGATATTTGTGAGAACGGATGGATATTTGTACACTAAGCATCCGAAAAGCCAAAAGTTCACAAAAAATATTTCTCATAATATTTAGGTATTCACTCTAGCGAGGTTACGAGGTAAAGTCAGTAGAGTAATAAGTATACGAAGATTCGTATGTAATTTCTCGTACAAGTTATAATCGAGTTAACTACGCAAAATCAATCAGACACCGAACTACCTCGGGACTAAAGTTGTGAAGTTGGATATACGAAGTTAGCTCACTTTCATAATTTCGTATGAATTTGCAATGACACCCATGGTACCTAAATATGGCGCCGACATTAATTTAGCTGGATTAAGATTAATGTATACTTTGAAAGCTTGATTTATATTATTACTAGAGATGTGCCGACTAGTAGGTAAAGCCGACTATGCGGCCACTTTAGTAGTCGGCGACTAGTCGGCGAATAGTCGGCAAAAAGCGCCGACTATCTGGCTTTTTACAATTTTGCTATTATTAGAATTAAATTTAAGAAAAGCCTTGATTATTATTATTTATAATATTTTTATTTCACAATCATTCAGTCTTACACATTTGGAAATTAAATAATGTTTTTATATCAAAATCGGTTCAGTGGTTGAAGCATGAAGAGGTAACAGACATTAATTGGCGAATTCGCCAACAAATTATTAGTATTGATTTTTAGTAGGTTAAAGTCCATCAATCCATCTAATTCCGAATCGATGCACAAAACTTCACAATATTAAATGTTAAATACGTATAAAATTCTGTGAATCGACGTTATTTTGATTACAATATACATGGTTAAGAGTAGATATTATATGCAATGTTATTCGGTGTATACAGAGTTAAAGTACCTGATAGTTTCATAAATAAGCTCTAATTTAGGCTATAGTAAAATAAGAATTTTCCTTTATGCATAAACATAGTTAAATAAGCATATCAATAGTTTACTAGATATTGCGAACCGAATATTTTGTATTTGCTCTGAAAATATGATATAACTAAAATACTCTATAGCTTCTCGGAAATAACGTTACTGCTACCTATCCTATGTAAAATTGCATTAAACCGGCTCCATTTCACATCAAGTGTGCTCTGTGCAGTATGCATGAGGCGGCTGAAGGCAAACCGCAGGTGGTTTTAGTGGGTAAGAGTCCCACATACCCCCGGGGTGCCTCAGCTAACTGCGGCACATCCCCAACCCGGGGCACCCATGATGGGTTTCCCCTGCGCATCAAAAAAAAAAGTATGCATGAGGCACAGTTGTCTCGTTGTATCCTTTTTAACCTTATTGTCAGGTAATAGGGTTGAAATTAAGGGTTGTTACGTTGACTCAGTCGGCGGTTGTACCTTGGATAAAAATATACCATTCTTATTAATGAAAAGGTATAATGGGTAATTCGATTAGTCCTTAATCGTACCTAATCTTACCGATTAGACTAATTATAGGACTACTACACAGATTTTATAAGACAGAAGAATTATGTACAAATTATATTTTAAGCCTATAAAGGCACCATCATAAAAAATTACTATGATCTTATATAATATTATTTTCTTTAAATTATGAGTAAATATTGTCAATACGATTTTTTCTATATTTGTAAGTAGATTTATCGTGTTCATTTAAGATATCCCCAAAAACCCAATATAATAATATTTTTCAGTTACTAACTAACCTTTTAATTTTATTCTTTCATGTTTCAAATATCTACTATTGTTTCAAAAACTATAAGGCCATGTTCACACCAAACCGACTATGAGCAGCCGAATGTGAGCGAACGTTACACAGTTTGTTGTATTTCCATACATATTCACTTTTTCGTTCATAACCGACAATACGCCATTACGCTAGGCGTAGGCGCGGACATTCGATACCGTATATTTTCACGTTCACACTGGGGCTCACAGTGAGCCTGCTCACATTCCGCGGCGTATAGTCAGTTTGGTCTGAACACGCGCTTACAGTTATTTCATTGTACGTTTTTAATATGTGATAAGCTCTGTTTTATGAAAAACATCACGTGTCCTATTCAGCTGTAATTATGAAGGTATTTTAGCGGTATTTATCTGTCGTACGAGTTGTAAGTAAATTACAACTTTTTCATTTTACAATTTTATATCTGATATTAAAATACATATAATTTTAACAGATAGTTATTCTGTTATAACCATAGAATTATAACCTTGTTATAACCCCTTTTTATGCAAAAAAAAAAGGTTTAATCCCCTACAATAATTATGTTTAGGAAATTTAAAATATATAATACGTTTCTTTTGGCGTTTAAAATTTTAGTAATTAATATTAAAAATAATACTATATATTAAGTGATAAGTCATTTAAATTATTTTTCCATAAATTATTCCGTACTGCTAGTAGAGGGAATAGAGGTTTTTTGATTTCACAGCCCACACTCAAATAATACAATAGAATACCTAATTAATAATTATACACCATCATCTATAACAGTTGCAGCTGTTGGTCAGTAGATAAAAGCAGTTGGTGCACCTAAAAGGAACTATAATTATTTCTACTAAGTTCAGATAGCAAAACAATGCAGTTCACGTCGCATAACGCATTCACAAACCTTGAACATGTGAGTATTAAGCGGATATCGTTTTAAACACAGCTAAGTTATTGTATTTATTCTAACTTTTTCTCGTCTCTTGTCTCTCTCTTCTAAAACTGAAGTATTTTTGCTTAGCGTAATTATTTTTGTGTGCATTTAGGGAACTTGAACAAACTACCGTTGTTTCATAAGAACATCGTTTGCAATCATCCTATTATAGCCCTTACATATTTTTGTTTAAAAATACTAAAAAGCCACTAAAATTTAGTTCCTGTAAATAAATAAATAACATTTTTTCTGTTATGTATTATTATTATGAAGTAAAGTCGGAAAGTTTTCATTTCGCAGCCCACACTCCCGTAATAAAACGAAGCCCATGTATTTCTAAACAATTAAGCAATCGCCTCACAATGCTCGCAAACAAAAGTTACATTGCGAAGTATGAATAATTAATTTTCTCGTTGCAAAGTTCAAAAGAAATTTGTAGGCCCATAATGAAATTGTACGGTTACTTTTAAAATGTTTTATCTTTCATTAACATTTTATTGTTTTAATTATTTTCTGCGTTATTTTGGAAACCTGTTATTTATTCAAGATACACTTATAACTTTTGGGAACATTGTATTTTATTTTTGATACTAATGGATTATAGTACTTTGTAAGCGTTTTTGTGTACTAATTACTTCAATTAGTAATTAGTAATCACTTATCAGTTCTTGCCGAAACCATAATAATCTTATATATAAAATTCTCGTGTCACAATGTTAGTTACCGTACTCCTCCGAAACGGCTTTACTGATATTTACAAAATTTTATATGCATATTCAATAGGTCTGAGAATCGGCTACTGGCTACTTTATATTTTGATAAGTGCATTTTTTCAATAAATAATAGTAAATTATTACAACTAGAGACTGACTGCGACCATTGTTTGTGCAACGGGAATCGGGATAGCGATGGACGTTGCCATGGTGCCATACTTATTTAGTCACTTCAATAAAATAATATGGGCAAAATACTTTATATGGCAAAACAGCGTTTGCCGGGACAGCTAGTTATATTATATGATTCCAAACCGATTTCGGTTGCTGTCGTTTTATTGAAACTACCACTTCTACAGTAGCAAACCAGCTACGCAAGGTAAATTAGGCAAAAAAAAAACATTTTTTGCCGGCTTTCGCTCTTAAACGGTACGAAACCCTTCGTACGTGAGTCCGACTCGCACTTGGCCGATTTTTTAGAATAGGCAAGTTCCACCTTCTTCTTTTAATTTAATAATAATTTATTGGGATAGATAAAATGACACGACCAGTGTGAGATTAGGACTCTTTTGAATACCCAAACAACGCATTGATAAATCATAATAGGTATTATTGTGATCAACTTGCATTGACTGTCGTAACTAAACTAAAAAATATAATTTCTCGTTAAATTTATAAACCACTAAGTCGTTCCAGTACTAACCTTTATATAAGCTTCTTATTTATGGCATAAAGCACTTTAAAAATGAATGAAAATACGGCCGATGATAAAAGTCAGCCCAAATATTAGTCGTTATTAAAATGTAAAACAATTGAAATTATTTTCCCCGGGATTAAGGATTCCTAAAAGAGACCTGCTACTGAGATTGCATTGGATTTGCATATTTCCGACCAGCTGAGTCTAAGTGGGTCGAAAACTTATAGAATATAGAGCTTCGCGGCTAAGATCAAAGAAGTATTTGGTATGCTAAGAAAGTGTACCGACGGCAAATTTGGATTTGGATGCAATTTCAGCTAATAGAAGTAGTATTATACTAGACTAGATGACGCCCGTAACTCCGTTGCGCCAAAATTCGTTTATCGCGCGGGGACCGTACATTTTTCCGGGATAAAAAGTATCCTTTGTCCTTTCCCGGGACTCAAAGTATCTCCATGCCAAATTTCAGCAAAATCGGTTCAGCGGTTAGGGCGTGAAGAGGTAACAGACAGACAGACAGAAAGACAGACACACTTTTTATAATATTAGTATGAATATGGAAGTATGGAAGTATGGATTTTTATTAACGGTCGCACGCAAAGAGATTTAAGATTACATAACGATTTAAAGATTTTAAACTTTATACATTTTCTGTCATTACTGTTCATAAAATTGAAATTGAGTACAACCGTAAGACATCTTTTACACAGAGAAAAAATGGATCTTGTTCGTAATAACATTATAATTTTCCTAAACGTATAAAATATATATTAAGCAGTAGAGAATATCTTATATATAAAATTCTCGTGTCACAATGTTAGGCCGCGTACTTCTCCTAAACGGCTTTACTGATTTTAACCAAATTTTATATGCATATTCAGTGGGTCTGAGAAACGGCTACTGGCTACTTTTTATATTGATAAGTGCATTTGTTGAAAAAATAATAGTAAATTATTACAACTCGAGACTGACGGCGACTATTGATTGTGCGACGGGACGGGACAGGACGTTACCATGGTAACATACTTATTTAGTCACTTCAATAAAATAATAATATGCTCGAAATACTAAAATAAAATATTATTATAGCAAAGCAACGTTTGCCGGCACAGCTAGTATTATAATAAAATGAGGAGAATATCCTGAGTTTCATTTTCCACATATTGACAAAAAATTTAAAGTTTGACTTACCTAGGTCTTATAGACATTTTTTTCTCTCTATCATAAACATTTTAATAAAACCAGAAGACGGTATACTACTACATACATAACTCAGGCTTTATTCTTCAGACTCAGATAACAGAAATTTCCTCTTCATTCCTTCTTTTCATTCTATCAGTAACTGCATTAGGGTTTTACAAAGAGAGATAAAAGAACCGAGAGAGCCAATGGCAAGTTCGTTAGGATCCATGATTTAATTTCCGATGGAATTTGACGATTGAAGAATGTTTGAAGTCTTAACGAATGCAGCTTGGAGTGCAGCCAGTGTTTGTTTTTCATCTCCTGATGAAAATTAACAGACCAAATGCAGATTTCTGGAAAATTTTGATCGCGAAGCAGTTTAAGAGGTACTTATGCGCATTTGTCGGTAAAGATTGACCTAACTTTAGTTTTTACATGCTTTTCAATGATTTCATTGTGCATTGCCAATAACATGATGACAGTATTCTGTTAATGGCGTTAAAGGCTTAAAACGAAACTATGTTGTAAAGTTTGTTAATAATTATTATTAATTATATAGGTCTACGAGTCATACAATTCCAAATCCAAATAAGTAGATTTTTAAATTAAAATACAAATATATAATACTTTTGTTTGTTTTTTTAACAAAAAATCTTCGGACCTACTGGATTGATTTTCATAAAATTTGGCACAGATATAAAGTAGATAACTAGAAAGAACATAAGCTGATTTCATTGCGTAAAAATATTCTGCGATATAAAGACTACTAGATACTACTACTTTGAGCGTAGCGACCGAATCCAGAACTTCCGTAACGAAAAACACCTAACATTCGCCTTTGGCACGGTGTTTGTGTGCGTGCGACTAGGCGTATGCGAATTATAATGCTTTACCGCTGCAGTCCCCGAGTGCCAAACTTTTTTTAAATTATTTTTATTTTATTTATCATAAACTTCAAAGAAAATACAATTATAAGGTTAATGTAATTCAGTGTTACATAAATCATGGCTGGTTTTTCCACTCACTGCTATTCTGTCATTCTTCCTCGACATCCCTTTAAACAACAATATTATGACAGATTCATAATCAGGGGGCTGAGCAGGAAAAATATTGTTTAATTTTTTCCTGCTCCTGTTGTTAATATTCCCTTAGGACTTCGAGTGATGGGAGGCCCCTTGAGAGAGATAAGCGTTTGCTGGTGACTGACGTTGTACAAAACAGAATACGAATATAACATTTTTACTTACTGTGTTTATTGTACTGATTTAATTTCAGACTTATTATTTGACTAAGGGGAATTATAAAAAAAAAAAAAAAACTGCGACTGATGATGACATACTGTTTTAATAACTTGAGCGGTATGAATTTGAGTAAGCGAAAAATTAACTAAACAACGACGAATATTGATTAATAATAAAATCCAGAACGAGCTTACAAAAAGTGGACTGTGATTAAGAGCGCGCTGTGAAAACGCTAGCCCCGCCTACACACAACGCTATCCTCCAATCGTGATACAATAATTCCATGAATCGTGCTCCCGAGCAATGTACTTTAGGCTGCAGCTAATAGTGAACAATATCGCGTAACAACGGTTCCCGCATTATAGCACGAAAGTAAAGGTCGTAAGTCCCAAAACTGTTTTTTGATGATTACCTAAAAACTAAATACAATACGAATATTTCCTTTAGCTATTATTTTATAAGGTGTGTGATTGTAGTAGTACAAGTTATTTAATGATAGTAACTCAATAAGTGTAACAGATATTTGTTGAAATGCCCAAAAATATTCATAATTTCGAAAAATAAAACTATCGGGTCAAAATAAGTGAATCGTGTTTTCCGTTAGCTAAATATCAGATAAATATACAATGATTAAATAAATCCCAATTTGATTTGAGTCAATCATCTTCCGGGATCGTAATACTTATTAGAAAACACAGCAAAATTGCACAGCCCGCTCTTAATCCATTTCACATATTAAAATTTTATCCGAGCGACTACATTTTACTAAGTGAGCGACTGGAAATACAGAGAGGGCAATTTTAATATTAAAGATATATCGCCAGTCGTGTCAGTCAACCGTCCCACTGGTTTACGAGAGTTAATATTGAGAGAGTACTCTTAATGTGTATTGCGTAATCACTTGGGCACTATAATATTATTTCAGCGCAGCTTGCTTGATTCCAGTAAAACCGGGCATCGTCACTGAAACCATATGGGATGGATTACAAGGTCGAATATTTTTTAATGAATCAGCAGACATAACTACTAGTTTCAGTGATAAATGCCTACTGTCGTTTTATTGTTGCTACAAAAAATTCCGACAATTTGGCAGTGCAGATAAAACAACAAACTACGAAAAATGGAATAAAATAATTGTATTTTTTATTCTATTTTTAGTAGTTTGTTGTTAAACTGACCTGGCAACAGAATTACTGTCCGTGTCAAATTCACTGTTCAACTATCTCCACTTATCGATGTATACAATAAAATATAATATCCGTCCAACACAGGGCCCTTAGCTAAAATGTTTTTAATAATTTTACTTTGGAAATTCGTAAAAAACATACGCATTACAAATCATAAGTTAGTGAGCGATATCTTATGTAAAATGTCATACATCGTTGACTAAGAATTAACAAAATACTATCTACTTGAAGAGTGAATATTATGGTTGTAACGCGATTTTTAGGGCTAGTGTTTACTTGAAACACTTGTCTTAAGAGAGACTACAACTTAAGGCCATCTCCCGAGCAAACGACCTTGACCATACATTACATTAGACGCGTTGCCGAGATCGCACAAAAATCCTATTTTTTTTTTACTTATCTTAGTTCAAAATTGATCTAAAAAAATTTAAAACGGGGAATATGTAGTTAATGAAATTGTCTATCTGTTTTCGTGTGTTTCAAATAAACGTAATTTGTAAATACTAGGGAGATGCTGAAAGTATGCTTCAATTTAATAAATTGGTATTACTTTGGAAGCTAAATACTATGGTATAATAAACAAAAATAGAAAATTTAAAACGGGGAAAGGAATGTTGATATTGAGTGAGTTAAACTTCCTTTTTATTGTTACCTACCTAATAATTATAAATCGTCGCTGCATCCTCGAGACTTTATAATTAACATGGTAGTCCGCCCCTAGCTTCCGGCATCGAACACTTTTCAGAGCTTCCTGAAAAAATAAAATAGGTGGCGCGGCAATGGCGCCATTTCCGGGGCAGGATTTTTACCCCACCACCACCGGTTTCTCCCCACCAGTTTACCTCGGAGGTTCACTACAGATCGGTTCTCATTCGTTTCTAGTGTTCGGGCATCGAAACATCTCTAACTAGGTTATATTGCTTTAATTTTGTGAAGTGAACAGTGAAATAACTTAGTAATTTATTAAAGTGTTTTTAAGTGAATATAAGTTCATGGTAATTTTAAATATCAAGGGTAAGCGAAAACTCCGTAATTCGGAGGAAGAAATGAGGAGGATTCGTTGCTTGGAACGTCGTTTGAAAAAATGAATGGATCGGAAGTTGGTGAAGAAGGTTGGTCACTTATTTTTTCAGATCTGTTTTTTTTTTACAGTTTATTTTTAGGATGTTAATTGGAATTCATCCTGAATATTAAAGTGAATATGGGCAATTTTTCGAAAATATCATAAACTGGAATACTAAGTAACATAAAATAAAAACAAAATATTATGTACGAGTATGTTTAGAGAGTCATGATGCGATCATGGCCACACATACTCTTTTCAAAGGTATGTTTAGAGAGTCATGATGCGATCATGGCCACACATACTCTTTTCAAAGGTATATTTAAAGAGTCTTGATGCGATCTTGACCATATATACCAATTGGCTACCCCATTTTAGGGGCTGATGAAAGTTTTATTGTTCAGTCTTTCAGACTGATGGTGAATGCGAGTATTTAATTTCATCCGTACGGAGTGTTCGTTCAGTTGTGCGTATGCCTTTTGAGGCTGATGCAACCGGAAGTGATTTAATTAACATAACGCTCTACCGGAGCTACTAAATAATAATTTGTCTGTCTCGACCTCTCAAGGTGACAGACTCAGTGCCCAATGCGGTCGAGCCCGTCCCATCTTTATCAAATGATATTTTAGAAGCTTTGGGTTCTTTGAAAAACAAAGTGGAGGTTTTTGACGCCGAAGATTAGGGATGAGATCTCTGAACGTTGGGGACCAATTTGTTGTGGACTCCTAAGTAAGGAGTGTATGTAAAAATGAATGGAAAACATCCATATACCTGAAAATTTAACCCTATTGGAAGCTCCAGTTCTTAATCCGGAACTAGCTTGAGTTTTAACTGATTCAGTTTAAAATAGACAAACGATTGGAAAAAAGGACAATTATTTTGGGCAGTGTATTGCGGCGATTGCTGCTAAAATGGCAGAACGTTCGGGTCTACAGATTAAGTTTAAAAAGTCTTATGATCCACAGCAGCCTTATACATCGTAATATCAGCATAATCAACCGCTGCCTAACAGGCCGGTAAACTCTCGGGGCCCACCCAAATAAGAGGCAGAATGAGTGGGCCCAGGAATACGGAACCAGCTCAGACGCACAAACGGCCACGCACTACGACGACGCACACCGATCGGAACGAGCCATACGGACAGAACCACAGGAACTAGAGGTGGCTGCTTTAGCAAAACTGCCACATCATTGTAATAACTGGAAAGTTATCACTAATGATCCTGTCGTTCTCGAATATGTATCTGGATATATATAATTCCTTTTTCTCATTAAGGTCTGTGAGCCACATCAATCTTTTTTGGCCAATGAAATAGTAGTTCACATGAATAGTGAAATCACTGGATTATTGCAATTAGGCGCTATTGCTGAATGGCAGAATGTTCCTGGACAATTTTTTTTCTATAATCTTTCTCATTCCTAAGGATGATGGAAGTTACAGATTTATTCAGAATTTTAAAAAGCTAAATTTATTTATAAAAACTAGTCCCTTAAAATTGAGGATATTACCACTGCTATCAAGTTGGTATCGAAACTAGACATTACAAATATTGATTTAAAGCTTATTTTTGTATTCCCATACACAAATCAAGCAGAAAGTTTTTGAGATTTAAATTTATTGACCTAAGAATTTCAATACTTGCTGTTCCGTACTGGAACAGATTTAATTCTTTTCCTTATTTAATTCCATTCCTTATCATATAAGACAACACAAATTGGATAAAATGATGTTCGGAAATTCACATGTGTATTTTTGCTATTTTACGGGGTACTTTTGATAAAGCCGGTACAAGTTTCCGAACGCAACTCAAGCGCGGGCTCTGCCGCGCCACCTACAACTTAGACACTTCGAAAAATTTCTCCCGCCGACACACATCGCGCGCGCATGGGAACATTCAAAACTTATTCTTCCCGTCTAACCTCGAGGACTCTTTCAAATTCCCTGGGACGTGGACTAGTGCCTGTGGATTGTGTGTAGAACAAGTGGCCTGAAATAAAACCTCATCAGCTCCCGCCAACCCGTCTACGTGAGCCGAGGAAGCGTCGTGCTTGGTGAGTCAATTGTTACCCCTGGTTAACTTTTCTACACTTGCCCTTTGGTCTCTGCCACTGACATATAAGTAGTACGTAGTACATAATATCTCTATGGTCTCTGCAGATTTATTTCTGTGTTCTGCACCATTCGTGTTTACAGATCTTATGAAACCTGTCATAACTAACTTAAGAAACCGGGGTAGTATACTATTTAGATGACATATTATGTGTAGACAATTTTCACAATTATTTCTGCAGTGATAACGTGAACTTAAAATTTAAAAAAAAAGTCTTTGTAATCAATGAACAGAAAAGTGACATATTTCTGAGAACAAGAAAAAGATTTTTAGGTTTCAAAATAAATACAGCTAAAATGACTTTGGAATTGGGTACCCCATAATAAAAGACTTAAATTTTTAAGCTTAATTAGTATAAAAAAAATATATATACAATATAAATTCGATATTTATTAGAGATTGCAAAGTTTTTAGGCCTACTGACTTATTATGGTTGACGGATTATGGATAACTAAGTGTACAAGTATTCAGGAAGCGGTTTGGAGGAGAGAAGTTGTTAGAACATCAAATAATAATTATTACTATAATGATAAAGTAATGTCATTAATACCAGTTTTGAAGTTAGACTTTTTTTGGTGACAAAACAATATTACTTATATTGACTACTTTCAAACATCTTCGCTGTGAGCAATATTATATTGAAATATTCTCGGATTCTTCCCTCACAGGATGGGGAATAGCTTGCGATGGAGAAACATCAAATGAGTTTTGGAACGAAGAAGAGTCAATGTGTTATATTAATTTATAAAAGTTACGGGCAACCTTAAAATGATTAAAAATTAAAATGTTTTACAAATTCCTTGTATAATAAAGAAATTCTCTTGAGAATTGATAATAACATGGACTGCAATCTCCTACATCAACAGAATGGGAGGAGTGTAGTACGAACATCTTAATGATGAAGCACAGCTAATTTTAAAATGGCTAATGGTGCGAGTAACTCCACTTTTTTTATTTTTGCATCATATATCAATTCTAAAGAGAAAATTGACGTAGACAGGGAGTCAAGATGCAGTAATATAGATACTGAATGGAGTTTGTCCATTGAAGTCTACCACAAGTTTACTGACAAATTTGGTCTTCCAGACATTGATTTTGCCTCCCATATTAATGCCAAATGTTATAAGTATGTTTCTTGAAAAAGACATCCTAACGCATAGAATATTGACACCTTTACAATAAATTACTGGAGTAGTTACTTCTACTGTTTTCCCCCATTTTCTTTAATATTAAAATTTTTAAGTACGTGAAATAATCGGCGATCAGGCATCTGGCATTATCGTCTTCCCTTTCTGGCCTAGTCAGGCGTGGTATCCATTATTTTAAAACTTATATTATCGTACGAGTTTATCTATTTTAGACCAGAATATGATCTTTATTATCACCTTTCAGAAACGCACACCCCTTGTGGTGAGGCCTTACCCTGGTGTCGTGCCGTTTATCAGGGAAGCGTTTTTGCATCAATCGTGCAATCTAGAGACAATTGATCTAATGATTTCGTCTTTATCTAGTAACACGCTTAAGCAATACGATACGACATAAAAACAAATTTGGAAATTTTGTACTGAAAATAAGCTTTCTGATTGTTTCAATGTTTCAAATCAAATAGCATTACAATTTAAAACTGAACAATTAAGATTAGGAATATATATATATATATATATATATATATATATATATATATATATATATATATATATATATATATATATATATATATATATATATATATATATGCCAAACCTTTTACCCAACATGAGAGAAAGCGCCGAGCGTAAGGTATTCACTCCTGAATAGCTAGATCCTAAATTCCTAATTTAAATATTTCTTACATTAGAATGGATAATGATTTGCGTATAAATATGTCCAGACAGAAAATACGCAAACACAAATCGTTTATCAAAGGACCGACAACAAAAACATTCGCAAGTCAACACAGAACGAAAACAAAAGCGTCCAACTTAAGTTTTTCTATTTGTTTTGATCGTATCAAGCATATGGTTTTGTTACAAAGGCCCAACACCAATGAAACGATGGACTGGAATTGTTTCCCCGACAATAAACGTCCCTCCGATGTTTCGGCACAAATGTACTTTTTATACGCACCGAGCAGTTCATTCTATGTTCGCTTGTTCTATATTGTTCAGTCACGAGGAGTCAAACGTTGAATTTGAGCGTTGTTTGCAAATTCAAACTAATCCATACTTAATATTATAAATGCGAAAGTGTGTCTGTCTGTTCACGCACAAACCGCTGATCGCTTTTGCTGGGTATGGAGATACTTTGAGTCCCGGGAAAGGACATAGGATACTTTTTATAGGACATAGGATAAACGAATTTTGGCGCAATGGAGTTGCGGGCGTAATCTACTAGTAAAAATGTATTCGGTAGGTTCCTCCATTATCATGGGCAGAGCTGCGAGATAAAAGCCAATAAGCACCTAATATTAAAGATTTACCTACTCACATAAACGACCTATGTGGCTCACATAGACGACTCTGTGGCTCAGTTGGTGGGCGAGTTGGTAGCTTAAGCCGGGGGTCGCAAGTTCGAATCCCGCCGACGGAACAAAAAAGTTTTCAATGTTCCTGGGTCTCGGGTGTTTATTAAATATATGTATAATATAATAAAAATCTTAAATATATGTATAGTATAAAAGTATTAAATATATACTTAGCACGTGGCCAGACTGACGTGGTGTGCATTGTCATAGATATTATTATAATAATTCATGGTTACACTACACGTTTTAGTTTATTTGAAACACACGACAATAGATAGACAATTTCATTAAGATCAATTTTGAACTAAGATAAGTAAAAAAAATAGGATTTTTGTGCGATCTCGGCAACGCGTCAAATGTATGGTCAAGGTCGTTTGCTCGGGAGATGGCCTTAAGACGACTAGTAAAATTCTCTATTCTCTAAAAATATTACAATTTTAAATTACTTACATTTGTAATTTGGAAGTCTAATGGTGGTACTTGTATAGATTTAATGATAACTTATGCTCAAATTTGAGTTGCATGTGCAAATTTAACCCATCAATCCCCAAGCGGCACCGCGGCTGCCATATAACAATTGAAAATCTATTGGGTCTGCGATTCCCACGATCGAGGTATTACGTTAATTAATCATTAAATATCTGAATATAACAGTAAGTTATATGAACGCGGGCTCAGTCCTCAAATTTTCTACGTCAATAGCGCATCAAAGGAAGTGCAATAAACTTTAAACTACTCCACCGCAATTGGATAATATATTGTATCCTACGAAGTAAATTATATAAGTGATGTGGCCTGGATACAATCTATGGGCAATTCAAAGGACTTTATTGTAGACGTAAGTGGATGAAATAAGTAACTAAGAATTTGAAAATTTTCATTTTTTGCAATCATTTAGGAGGCTTTAGAAACGAGAAAAATATGACTTTTACAATAAAAAAATGTGTATAGCCAGATATATTAGCCAGATGATGAAGTAGGTAAGTAGGGTAGGGTCAGGTAGATAGTTAAGTAGGTTTGTTCCAAATTATAAGGGGAAAATAAGTAATTGCCCTTATATTATTATAAAAATATGGTATTTATCCACTTCATCCACATTACGTCTTCAATTATGATAATAGAGTGATAACTGATAACTAGACGTTTCCTACATTTTTGTTAGCAATGAAACTATGTACCCGGACTATGCTACTTTATCATAACATTAATGGAGCTTTAAACCAGTACGGATCTAGTCTACCAACAAACTACCAACAAACTTTTTTTAATAAACGTGAAATAAATTTCAATCGTCAATTTTTTACCAATCAGCAAGCGGTTGACATTGGTATGACATTATACGGGAATACTATTTTGTAGTCTTTTATTTTTATTAATTAGGCCTTTACATCCGTTGTGGATGATTTATACAGTATTTTCAGAGCGAAGTAACCACTCCTCAAATACTGTAGTGCCTGGGACAAGATTTTTAAATGTCCGTGTGGTTATGTCCGTTACGTACACCGAGACTGTTATGAAACTTATTGAAGCTGTATTAGAATTTAGCAATTAGCAGACTTAGGCTACTGATAGACTTTAGCAATTGTATTGTCTTTTATGGGCCTCAAAGTATCTTGATTGTCTTTGAAAATTGTACCTATGTTAGGTACAGGCTGAATTTTCATCACTATTAGTGATGAAAATTCCTGTTTTATTTTCTTGCTATCTTAATAGGTACCTTTTTTAAAACGTTTTTTTTTTCTTAATAACATACATTAATTTACTATAATATACTGTAAAACTTACCGCATAGCGCTATAAATGTTAAAATCTTCATCATAATAATTACACCAGTATTACATTTTATTCCTTGAAAAGTCACACAAACACTAAAACTTCAGCCGTCCACTAACAGTTGTATTTGCCATATTCACTTTGCGCTCAGAAAAGAAGCACCTTCTAAATTTAAAATTCTTTGCGTCATGTGCTGGCACAAATTAAAAAATAAACCGTTTTTTTTTTATTTTGACTTTCGTTATCGTTCACTGGGCACGATCTGTCACAGACGTGGTGCGCTCGCGAGGTACGTTCGTCGAATGTCCTTGGGCTCCTTGGTTTTACGAATTTCCGGTTTCCCGCGAGTTTAGAGGCATGCGCAGTAGCGGTGGATTTTCTTTATTAATTTCAAAGTTTATTAATGTAAATTAAGTGAGATAGGGTTTAACAATTGGAAGATTATGTCTAGGAGTTTAGATTTGTGAAATGGGTTTATGATGAAGCCGTCTGTAACACGGCTTGGGAACTCAAGAATTCCAGTGAAAAATGAAAATGAAAGTGATTTATTAAATTATTGTGACTATTAATGTAATAATAGTATTCTTGTAATGATGGTATTAAAAAAGAGTATAATACATTTTTACAATTATTTAATGTAATAAACGAGATTTTGATTTGAGAATGTAATAAAGTAAAAAAATAATAATAATAAGTAATAATATTTATTGTACACCACGAACATATTATACAGTTATAACATACATATCAGTTAAATAAAAGTACAATTTTAGCGGCCTTATCGCTAAAAGCGATGTCTTCCAGGCAACCATCAAAACGTTTAAGAGAGTATGACATCATGAAAATTACAATTTACATAGATTGTTGACTGATATTGTCGGTCAGATAGAATTATTTGAGTTGTCGTTTGAAAATGCTCAGAGATGGCGCTTTTCTTACAGTATTGGGTATTGAATTCCAAAGTTTAACCGCAACGGACGCAAAAGAATTACCATAGTATTTAGTCTTTTGAGTTGGTACATTTAGTTTGTAAGCTAGACGAGCATTATCATCCTCAGACGAGAATGTAAATATCTCCTTGAGGTAGGGTGGAGCCATAGAGTCAAAAAGCACATTATACAATAGATGCAGCACATGAGTATTCCTACGGTAACGGATCGGGAGCCACTTCAATTTAGTCCTGAACTCCGAGACATGGTCATATTTGCGTAGTCTAAAAATTTTTGTATTAATTTACAGTATTAGACTTCTTAGGAAACAGATCCTGGTTTTTACGTACCAACAATGCTATTTCTAGAATGTATAATGATGGAAGTGTTAGAATTTTATATATAATAAAGCTTGGTTTTCAGCTATCGGTCACTCTCAAGCCAAACATTGCCCGAAAGATAAAAGGAAAGGCCCGAAAGTAGAAAGGAATATCTAGTAATAATTAATATTATTATTATTTTCATAGCCTCATATAAACGATGAATTATTAATATCATTATTATTGTATTAACGTGATTGACCCAGAAGTTTTGATTAAATAATAAGACGGTTTATAGTTAGGGTTTATGTAAAAATATTATGTTTTTATTATTTGCTGAGAAGGCTACAAGTGGCTGTAAAGTTTACTGTATGATATAAGTTATGTGTGCCAAGTTATTGTGTATTGGAGTTTTTATTGTGATTTATAACAAGGCACGTTTTTACATAAGCATAAAAAATTATACTGCTGCGCCAAGGATAAAGAAACAAAACCTAGATCTAGACGATTTATCTACTGTTGACACCGCATTAAAGCTTTTTTAGTGAAAAAAAATTGTTTGGCTACGGCTGTTTGATGGATAAAACAAATATTTTGCCACAAAAAAAAAACGTGGTTCTCCTAGGATAAAAAACTACTAAACGAAGATTTCTTACAAACAGCGTTAAAGTTTAACATGAAATTCATGTTAAACTTTAACGCTGTTTGTAAGAAATCTTCGTAAATCAAAAGCTTAACTAGCCATTCACTTAGTAATAATATACAAAAAATACAATTTTTCACGCTAGAGGTAGCAACGTCAATATACTAATATGATGTGTGCAACATGTCGAATTATCGTCGGATAATTTACTGTAGTAGTAGCGCCCTCTAACCTTGCCTTATACTCCCTATTCCATGTCAATAATAGTAATATTATTAATACTTTAAATATTGAGATGTGAAGCTTCGTTTACGCCTTATCGTAACCATGCCAAAACTTATTTAAATTTCGAACTTCAAAGAACGATTCCAGAAGAATCCCGCGCCCATGTGTGACTTGCGAACATTAATTAGTTGGCACTAGTTGCGGTACAAAGACACGTCACTGCCGCTGACACTTCCACACAACTTCATATTAATCGACCCGGAAACTGTAATTGCGGCGAGAATTAGTTTTTAACACTTTAATGTAAGCATATAAGGCGTTACTTTATAGTTTCCAATAGTTAGTGCCCTGGTTGTGCCAAAATTCATTAATCACGTGGGAACCATACATTTTTCGGGGATGAAAATATCCTATGTCCTTTTCCGGGAGTCAAAGTATCACCATACCAAACTTCAGCAATATCCGTTTAGCGGTTTGGGCATGAAGAGATGTAGCTTCCATATACAAAACGAGTCAGGTTGACCTGCTATCAGTCCGACCGGAATTGAAGATATGAGTCAATTAACCACGTAACTAAAATTTTACAACATACGAGCTATTTTTTATTTTTTCTCTTATAATTTGAACAATCCTTGTAAGTTGTAACTCAACTACTTCATCATCTGCAGGAACCACAGAACACCAGGCGCTGTAGTGCTCGCTACAGAGTTACGCCTGAGTGGTGTCCCTTTTGGCACATAAGGCATTGCACTACCTACCATTCCATGTAATTCATACAGTACCTACTGCTTTATTTCAAGTTCTGTTATTGTTGTTTCTCATTGTTTTTTTATTGTGTCCGGTTTTTTTTTTTCGTGTTGTATTGTTATTGTGTTAATGATTATATAAATTCTAATTGTTGATGTGAATTATTGTAGTGTAATGTCCTATTGGGTCAAATAAACTTTTATTTATTTTATTTATTTATCTGGCTCATATATCTAGCTATATATAATATAATCGATATTCTTTTTTATTTCAAATCATTTTCCCGGTCATAATTCCTCCATTTATGCAAAAAATACAGTTTTCAAATTGTTACTTACCGACTTCATTAACTCATGTCTTCAATTCAATCAGATTTTTCAGTTAACGGCATAATTCAAATAACCAGGTACAGAATTTCATACTTTGACTTTGTAAAATATTATGAAGTTTGTGCCTTGATTTACAGTTTTTATTCATTAATTATTCGGCTACATTTTTGCTTCTGCCATGTCTATTTGTTATATACCTTTCATCTGTCACCAACTGTCAAACCATTTTCGAAAATTTTTCAATTTCCAATTACTCTCATTAAACTGATTAAATTATCTAAAGAAATTACCATGAAAGCTATATATAATTTTTATATAATTAGATTTTTTAATAAATAAGCTATTAGTCGCAAATACACATAGTTTTATATTTGAAACAAAATACTAAATCGGTGGTCTGCAAAGTAGAAGAAGAACTTTTGAATAGTTTTAGAGTAAGACGCCCATTTTGGGCGCTTGACAGACGAGAGGTTAATGAAAATATTTTCATCATCATTTATCACAGACGTCTCATAAAATGACGAAGAAATAAAAAAAATATTATTTTATACAAGAAAAGCACTATGTATTCAAATATTATTTCATAGGCAATCTAATGATGTATTTTTTATTATGCAGAGAGGCTTTCCACTATACATAGGTATAGACTAGCTGTATAGGCTAGGCCATATTATTTGCCAATGTGACTAATGTTGTGTAATAAAAGCGGTTTATCGCGCGGTTACTATCAACATTATGTGTATCCGACTACGCCATGCCACAGTGTAGACGTAGACAGTAGGTTGACTCGATATTATTCCTGAATGACTAGCTTTTTGCGTTTATTTATAACGAATCATTTTATGTGATTAGACTAAGGCTACTAGTATTTATTTAAATAAGTTGGTATATTAATATTTTAAAGGAAAATTCATGTTTGTTTATTAGGGTCACTTTATATTTCAACGTGAAGAACTGACGGAGACTTATTTTTAAATGACTCATTCAAAATTGGAATAAAAACCTCATCACTGCGTGATGCAAATTTGTCACAACAAAATATCATCTAAAATGTATTTTAAACAAACTGATATATAATACTTTTTTTCATAATGTTGTGTTTTATAATTTTTTACAGATTAAAACCATGTTTTGTTTGTTTTTATAAAATTTAATTTATAATTATTGGTAACATTTTATGTGACAGTTTTTGGGTGAATGGTAACATTGGGTATAATGGGAATCAGTTGACAAACTCGACATATTAATTTGATCAGGCTTTCAAGATAAAAGGTTCGAAGTACTTCGAAGGTAATGATTGTTATACTTACTCTTGGTTTATGTGTGTTAATTAGTATTGGTTAGATGAATTAATAATTAGCATAAAGGATATAATAAAAGTGTTAATTTGTGATATTTCTTTCCTTTATAATGCCAATTCAAGTAGCATATTTGGGGTAATACAACAAGAAGAAAACTCTCTATGGTGCTTTCTTTGATTTTGAAAAGTTTTCTGGACATCTTTCAACTACTGTATACATGGTACACTGTGTCTACAGCACATTTCGTCTGCTCGCTGTATATAATTAGATTAACTGTGTTGATTGCCTATAAACTATGAAGTAATGCGACACCACTTTTATTTCGGCAATATCAAAATTGTATTAGTATAACGAATTTTTCCCTAAAGTAGTTACAAAAATTTGTAGTTTTTTGGCTTAATTTTTGCTGCTGCTACGAACTACGTGGTGCTTCGTGACTGCTACAAAACTGCATGCAGCTACATGACTGTTACGAAACTATTTGCTGCTACGTGACTGCTACGAAACTACATGCTGCTACGTGACTGCTACGAAATAACATGCAGCTACATGACTGTTACAAAACTACATGCTGGTACGTGACTGATACGAAACTACATGCTGCTACGTGACTGCTACGAAATAACATGCTGCTACATGACTGCTACGAAATTACAGGCTAATACGTGACTGCTACGAATTACATGGTGACACAAGACTGCTACGAAACTACATGCTGCTACGTGACTGTAACAAAGATACATGGTGCTACATGACTACTACGAAAGAATGTGCAGCTGCTAGAAATAATTGCTGCTACTACTTATAAAGTGTAGAAGAAAGAGAGAGATCCTAATGCCTCTTATAGTCTACCAACGCTGCGAACTGCGAAACAGCGGCGAACCGATTTACTGTCTCATCCGCCACACGACAATGCGTTATATTGCATCTCACTCTATTCCTAGGTTGCGCATTGGTTTCGCAGATATTTCGCAGTTCACAGCGTCGGTGGACCAGAGGCGTAATAGTAACAGAACATAAACCATTTTTCTTTTATAATGCCAATCACCAGGTAGTTCGGCTGACGTATTGAAAATAATATTAACACCAACTTCAGGAATATAAGGCGTCAGTTTATATTCCAACGTGTAGAAGCGATGCAATACAATGCATTTTAAAAGAATCATTAAAAACTGATGTTTATTCACTACACGAGAAGACACCTACTGAATCGACTTGCCGTTCACTTTGTTGAGCTGCATATATTCCAATTTTAAATTGCTAATTTAAAAATGCTTTGCATCTCGTCACGTTACAATGTAAATTGACCCAAACAAAAAATCACTTGTTTTTAGTAATTATCATCATCGAACATCGATTGCTTGACTTGACATTTATTTACTACCATAACATAAAGAACAGCTGGCTCACCAATGAGCTAATTCTAAAATACCTCCTGACTCTTGAGGTATCCAGGGCGAAAGAAGCAAAAATGAGATTTTTGGCGTTTGGTGAACTAAGATAATTTGGGTTTGTGCCAAGATGTAAAAACTTAGTCCATTATTCTTCAAATTGTGATTACATTGAAGTAGGTTCTTATACGCTTAGAAGTAACTTAGGTAACTTGGTATGTGACTGCTGAAAGTGTGAATTCAGTAGAAAATTGAATCTAAGTTGATGTAGGTCCTAAACATCTACCTTAATTCGTCGAGTCAACATGACATACAAAATCAGGGAAAAAGTTTATAAGTTTATACTTAAACAATACTTATTATAAAAACATATATTATTTGCGAAATTATTTTTAAGAATCAAGAAAATAAGGAAGAATATTTTTGTATAATCCGCGCGCGACCAGAATGGGATCGGAATGACAGTTTTGTTGACGCGCGCTGACATTTGGCCAGCCGTAGGGTCGACAAACAAAATGACGTTTTTGTTCGCGGACATTAATTTTAAGTTTTGTTTTAATTTTTTTGTGATAATAATAGGTAATATGTGATATTATTATAGTAATTGATTAATAAAATAATACCTGAATCAAAGCCATTGGTAAACTATTACCAAGAAATATTTTTCATGAAAATTTTGGGTTTGCTCAAAAATAAAAAATAGTAACTGAAAGAGTTGTAGCTGCCACAGGATTGACGAAAAACACAGTAATATATTTAATGTACAGAATCGGTAGATTACGTATTTTATTATTATTAAGCCGACATTCCACCGTGGCGCACGCTGTGCACGGCCACGCGGCGCACGGATTTATTAGTTTGACTACGTGGGTCAACGTTTCCACTGCAACACACGCTATGCTCACGGTCACGACTATGTACAACTGTAGCGCAGCACAGTTTTGAATACTAAGTACACGCTTCCGTGTATCCCGTGCACAGCATGCGTAGCGTGGCCAGCGTTGAGCTACGTGTGCACCGTATTCGAGCGAACTACGTGATTCAATTCGTGCGTAGCGTGTCCGTGGGTTGCAGTGGACACATTACATATATTTTCTTACAAAGCGAAGCTTGACGCACGTGCGTAGTCTCTTCGTGCGCTGCGGTGGATTGGCGGCTTTATGTATAAAACTATAAATTAATGTTCAGAAAATTTTTGCTTACGCTACTTCATTTACACACACTTTAGCAAACAAAACTGTCACTCTGATCCCTTTCCGATCGCGCGCGGATTATACTTGAATAATAAAATTTGACACGTCGAAAGATTTAGTATTAAAAAAATTCAGTGTCAATTTCTTATGTAAAAGATACCTGTCTATTGAAAAATCATATCGTTAAATTACATTGCAAATTAAAACTTAAGAAATAATACTATGAAATCAAATCATGAATTTTTAAGTTTTGCAATGCTAATATCATTTATCGGCTTTTAACGTTTTTCGGATTTTTCATATTATTTATGTTAATAAAAATCGGCAGAAAACGTTTCCTGCTATTTTGTTTTTTTTTTTTTATCAAAGTGCGAAATGGCTGTAAATTCCTCCTTCCTCCATGCTACTGCCTACACAACTACTCTAACTCTACTTCACTATACTTACTCTGCACGCACGGCTGTTATTCATGTGAATCTACAAATTGCCGATTCCTTTCATATTATGAAGTACGTGATATAAAGTAGCTACACCATGGCCCACGACGGCCAACTGCAGGCCATCATTAACTCGCTGATTGTGCGCCACGCCTGGAAATCATCTGCCATCATACACCACTCCCTGTCTACACAATGGCGATGGCTTGTAGTGGGCCAGCATGGTCCATTGTGAAGGTGCCTTTATGTATCGTCGCTTTCGATAAATCTGAAATTGACATTTGTTTACCATGAAGTAATTCTCGTCAATAAAAATTTGTCCCCTGAGGAGCCTCGTTGCTGCCACTAAAGCTTTTAGCGAAGATTTCCTCATATTATGTAACGTAGAGTTTAAAATTTAAATAACTTGAGACAATTTTTATTGTGTTTTCTTCCGATATTATATCTACAGGGTGTAACAAAAATAAGTGATAATACTTTAGGGTGTGTACGTGTTCCTTGTAGAGAGTTCACTGTGAAAGTAGCAGCGCCGAAAGACCAAATTTTTTTTTCACTTTTGTATGGGGAAACTCGTGACGCTCGGGCCCTTGCCCATACAAAAGTGAAAAAAAAATTCATTTTCAGCGCTGCTACTTTCACAGTGAACTCTCTACAAGGAACACGTACACACCCTATAGTATCACTTATTTTTGTTACACCCTGTATATAACTTCATTGTGTTGTTCCTTTTTCTGGCAAATTTTTGTTGTGAAGACAGATAATATAATTATTATAAAAACATAACTATAATGGAAATAAAGATTTTAAGTACAAGTTATCGTGTGACCTGTTCACTCTATGAAAAAGTTTCTTAGAAAATACAAAAAAAAAGCCATCAATTTTGGTCCTTTTCTTGATTTCGTGTTGAATTCGTATAATATTCTTGTACGAGAAAAATTCGTCCACGGTATTGCGTCGCCTCTCCGTTTTCAAAAAAAAAATCCGTTCAAGTTTTCCCCTTCAAATTCAAAATAATATCGAACCTTTAAGAATCGGCGTATTATTTATAAGGTCTTAGGTTTTGTTAGTGAGTGCTATAGGAGTTTTTGGAATACTACTTAATACAAGACGTATATTTTAACCCCGACGTAAAAGGTGGGGACTTCTGTGTGTCTGTCCGTAGCATCCTAGCATCCAAACAGGTAGACTTATTTTGACCTTTTTTTTAAAGCTGACATGACCGTGTTCTAAGAAATATTTCATCATCAGCTCGCTCAGTGTTGGGCAATCTGCATTTATATTCTAATAGCTTTTGCCCGCGGCTTCGCTCGCGTTAAGAAGTATTATTATTTATTATATACAAACTTTCATCCCCTATTTTATCCCCTTGGGTGTAGAATTGATCAAAATCCTTTTTTAGCGGATGCCTACGTTATAATAAATAAATAATAATAATAATAATAAAATAAAAATTTCATGTCAGTAGTTTGGGCTGTGCGTTGATAGATCACTATGTCAATCAGTCAGTCACCTTTGAGTTATATATATTTAGATTTCATAAAATATTAAAAGTACCATGTGACTTTATCAGTTCGATATTTTGCATTCAGATCTGGCACGAGTAGTCTTTAAACTTAATTTAACATTATTTCGCTTAAAAGTCTGGCAAAATTAAACCAATCAATCAAACCTTTTATCAAAAGTCAATGAAGCGAAACATGACAGAATCGAAGAAACGAAGATATCCGAATACGAAATATAATCAAGTAATCTAGCATGAAATAAGCAACACCGAATGGAGGTTGTAAAGAGGATTTTACAGGACTCAATATTAAATCTCTTTGTTAGCATTGAATGGGACAAAAGGAAAGATTTCGACAAAGTTCTCTAAACGAGGAAAATTTACATTACAATACGAGAAAGGAACTTTACAGACACGAATTACATTGAGATCGGGGTCCGCCGAAATATGGGCTCTATCGCGAACCCAGGGAACCCTAATTTATTGCTCCACCCCCATTTCCGGCGCGTCTAAAATAACACTACGTAATAAAATTCCACCACAAATTTTAACGGTCATATTTCTGTTCGATAGCGTCTAAGTGCGGTATTTTTAACGATACTCTGAAATAATAGCTGCTACCGAGGTAGGCTATCTTACGCCGTTATGGCACTGGCTAAGAGATAGGTATAGATAAACAGTTACAATGCAAGCGGTCAATTTGATTGCACTACTGCATGGATGCGTGTATTATTCGTCTCGTAACTTGAATAACGCATCTATTGTCCAGTGGCTTAATAGAGCGTGGCTCTTGACTCGGTCGTGTGTTCGAATGCTGATTTGTAAAAATGTTGTTTCCAAGTTTGGATGTAGGCTGATCACCTGATTATCAGACAAGAAAGATGATGGGCACGTAAAAAAATCGGTACTGCGCCTGATCTCTTGTCGTGTCGATCTTACGTCTCACTGTGTTATGAGAGTAATGGAAGGGATAGTTCTTTGTGTACTGCACACATACTCGGACTTTATAAAAATCGGCCAAGTGCGAGTCGGACTCGCGCACGAAGGGTTCCGTACCGCTATAGAGCGAAAGTAGGGAAAAATTGAGTTTTTTGTATGGGAACCCTTAAATATATTTTTTATTTTTATTTTATTAATAATTATTAAATTACAAATAAAATTAAGGATTTAGAGAAAATTTCAAGTGCGTACCCCTTTATTGACTAGGAGCAAAAAAGGCCAAAAAAATTACGTTTGTTGTATGGTATAAATATAAATAAATATTGTATTGTATAAATATTAAGTTTATTTTATTTAGCACTTTTTGTTATAGCAGCAACTGAAATAAACAATCTGTGAAAATTTCAGAAGTCTAGCTATAGCGGTTTTTGAGACACAGCCTGGAGACAGACGGACAGACGGACAGACATCGAAGTCTTATACGTGGGAGAGCCATGCTTCGGCAGGAATGGGCCGGCTCGACCGGAGAAATACCACGTTCTCACAGAAAACCGGCGTGAAACAGCGCTTGCGCTGTGTTTCGCCGAGTGAGTGAGTTTACCGGAGGCCCAATCCCCTACTCTATTCCCTTCCCTACCCTTCCCTATCCTTCCCTATTCCCTTTCCTTCCCATCCCTACCCTCCCCTATTACCCTATTCCCTCTTAAAAGGCCGGCAACGCACTTGCAGCTCTTCTGATGCTGCGAGTGTCCATGGGCAACGGAAGTTGCTTTCCATCAGGTGACCCGTTTGCTCGTTTGCCCCCTTATTTCATAAAAAAAAAGTCTCAGTAATAGGGTCCCGTTTTTTACCCTTTTGGGTACGGAACCCTAAAAACACTCATGTCTAGCTGGCATAGTTACAATAGAAGGCGTACCGGCATCGAAAATGGCATAGGAGTCATTCTTATAGATATTTTAACTAAAAACTTTTAAGAGCACCTTTAAATACTTTTCAATAAAATAGCTAAAGTTAGAAAATTCATTAGAAAATGCTTGCAGACCAATAACTAGTCGTTAGATCTTATTAGGGGAAGGCGAAAATTTATTACACATAACTTTTTATTTAGAAGGATTTAATGTCCTCGGTTAGTGGCGATAAAAACGCAGATGGTGTTTTATTACTCACTGGTTACTACAAACCGAACTTTGTAGGAAAATCGAGATTATACCTCTAATAATAATTGTTCACATTCTTTATTGGAAACATACTCATGTAACTATTAATTATATTTTGCTGTTTACTATCACGTTTTTATTAGCTAGGGGTGTATGTACCTATATGTAATATAAACTTTGAGCATGATTTTTATCTATCTCCAGTAGTCTAATCAGGGCGAGCGAAGCGAGCCCTACTATATCCCAAAACCAGCCGGCCTAAAATGCGCAAATGAGAAAATTTTGTCTACATGTTTTCTCGATGTTAACTGGTTTATCTCTTCATCTCTATTGACCCTAACATGACATACTTTTTTTCTCGTGTCTGTCGTCAAAATTAGAGATAATTGTTTTTTTTTCTTAATATGTGCTATTTTTGTCTACGAACCCTAATATGACAACACATTTTTATCGAGTTTTTTTAAGATTTTGACAAATGAGAAGAGTAGTTTGTCGATATATACCTATTATCTGTGAAGCTAGTCTACGAACGAGAAATTTTTCTCTCGACGTACGCATGTTAGGGAAAAAGAGATATATATATCGATATCGACAATATCACTACGCTCAAGAGTGAGATATCCCCGAGATATCTCGTTGGCGTATGCTAGGACGGCAGTAGTCTAATCAGGGCGAGCGAAGCGAGCCCTACTATATCCCACAACCTGAGCACTTTTGTGGTACACTACGAAAAAACTATCACGCCTATTGATTTGTACTTTAACATAGTAATTTTTATTTATATTTAGATGAAAAAAAACTGCCTTAAAGATTATTACCACGCAGAAAAACGACGCGAGCCCTCACAAAGCTTGGCTTTTAGCTAGTTAATTCGAAACATTGCATACAGCATATACGTATTAAGAGCCAATGACATTGCAATAATTTGTTAATTGTTTTTTAAAGCGTTTTTTAAATTATTTACATTGTTTAAACCTAGTTAGTTAATGACTATCGACTTTTAGAGTCTTAAGTCAAATTATTACCGTTTATTGCAACTAACTTTATAAAGGTGACAATATTCTATGTGTGTAACGACTATCTTTGCTAAAGTAAAGGCTTACATAGGCTGGTTTTATGCCAAAATCTTTTAAACCTGAGTGTGAGAGTGAGTAGTGCCCGTAGGAAATTGTATTCACTTTTCAACGCCCTCACCTCTGACATAATTTTCAAAATATTCTCCCACTACAAAATCTATACAACTTTTTTTAAACGACTTATAAAATATTCGGTATATCTGCCTGTATAGCTTTTTGTATAATTATTATCATGATAATACTTAAATAGAAACGTTTGTTGTATGGCAGTCCCCTTGAATATTAACCCTTAATTAGGCGCATCAAAAAAATCACACAAGTAGTCGCATGGGGTCTCTAATGACCTCAAATAAAAAATGAAAATTAAGTTGAAGAAATGAATAAAACGAAGTATTGATTATGCGAATTGTTAGAATGCTTTATAATAATTAGTATTATTAAGCAAAAACCTTCCTTTGCCTCTATACAACTAAATAAATCAATCAACTACAGCTCTGTCTCGAAATCTCAAAAATATCACTGAGGCTGAGAACAAGATTAAAAAAATGTATTATTCACTTTCATGACCAGATTTTTTTTTGCAGCCCCAAAGGAAGTAGGTCCTGAGATAATACTGACAAACATATTTTCCTCATTTGTGTGATTTGTTACGCACTTTTGGTCATCTCCCCCTCATCATCATCATCATCACCATCCAGTGGTCAGAGAATATTTTAGGCATCTCTGAGCTTTTAAATCTTGCCTACCGGTTCATGCCCGTTACAAATCGGTGCATAGTTTTGAAGTTCAGAGGCTAGTCTCGCAAAATCTATTCTACTGTCGGAAACCTTCGTATTTCACTGTCTTGATCCATACTGACATTTCTACACAGCAATTATGTAGAAAAATGCTGTCAATAGAATGACATACTCATATATTTATAAATCATTCAAAATTAAAACATAGATAATGTAACAATAATTAAACATAATATTACAAAAATGGAAACTTATCTTGTGAAAAAAAAGTCACGTACAAGTAGCCGCATGGGGTCAGCGCTCAAGAGAGTAGCGACACATGCACCATCGTTAGCTGACCGGCTACCACTTATTAGGATACCTCGATAGGAGTTAGGAAACTACCAAAAGCGTCGTTGCATTCCTGGAACTCTAGCACATATTTTTTTCGGTTTTTAAGTGATTTAAACGCATTTTTCGTCAAAAGGGATCCAAAGTTTTTCGCTCGCGTATTAATATATAGATGACTAGATGACGCCTGCAACTTCGTTGCGCCAAAATTCGTTTATCGCGCGGGAACTATACATTTTTCCGGGATAAAAAGTGTCCTATGTCCTTTCCCGAGACTCAAAGTATCCCCATACCAAATTTCAGCAAAATCGGTTTAGCGGTTTAGGCATAAAGAGGTAACAGACAGACAGACAGACAGACAGACAGACACACTTTCGCATTTGTAATATTAGTATGGATAGCGGCAACAGATATACACAATCTGTAAACATTTAAGAAGTCTAGCTATAGCGGTTCTTGAAATACAGCCTGGAGACAGACAGACAGACAGATGGACAGACATCGAAGTCTTAGTAATAGGGTTTTTACCCTGTTTTTACCCTAATACGGAACCCTAAAAACTGGCTTCAGTTTCGACAAAAATAGTTCGATGAAAGTAATAAACAAAGAGCAAGAACCTGTAAAGACGCGATAAACCGATTACCTAAACGTCAGTCTTTACGAGCGATAGAACTCGCTGACTCGACGCGCGACGCAGCGATCCAAGACGCCACTGAACTAGAAAATTTACTATATTTGACGTTCGAAATAAATTTATATCGAAGGAGCAAGGCCGCGTTTTGAGAGTCACGTAAAACAGTCACGTTATAATGCTGTAAATATTAAAGTAATTAGTCTTTTTTATATAAAATTATGAGGCGAACGCACAAACTGGTCACCTGATGGAAAGCAACTACCGTCGCCCATCGACACTCGCAACATCAGAAGAGTTGCCGGCATTTTAGAGGGGATAGACTCTTTTCTTGTAGGTTTGCGGGTCGTATTGGTCCGCAAATACTGCTAGCGTTAGTTCGTTCCAGAGTTTTACTGTGCGTCACAGAAAGTTACGACAAAAACGCACGGTGGAAGACTGCCTGCTCACTTATGAAGGTAATGAAGATGATATATTTTTATTTTATTTTTTATTTTATTTTAAAGGAAAACTTACAGCTAGTACAAAGGTAGGATTACAGAGTAACAATACAAATGCCAATTAAAAGTTTTCGCGACTAGGTATTTGTTTAAATTGTACATAAATTTGGTTGACGTTGAATTGACGCACTGTGATGAATATAAAAAAAAAATTGGAACGATGGCGGAAAGTTGACACCTCTTAAGATGTTGTTACAGGCATTATTTGACGCTGGTTTTCTATGAGGCTTTAGCCTTAGCCACAGCTGAGCTTGTATGTGTCGTAGTCATCTGGTTCTACACAAAAGACGTTCAACCAAAACGTTGAACGTTACATAAACAACGACTCTTAATGAGTTGTCCTTTAGCCATTCAATTAAATGTCGTCAGTCAATAAACGCGCGAGTGATTCAATCAAATAGCAGATGTAACTACTGCGACGTACATAAGAGCTTAATGTGTATAATGTCTCGTGTTTAACCAATTTTAGTGAATATTTCGTAAATTTAATCGATCACTCAAACAACTTTAGGTGTTTAATGAAGAAAAAAGAAGACTTGTTAATTCACCAAAATATTTTACCATGTATTTTTCTTCTAGTAGCAATCAAAATATCTACATTCAAAACAATATACTTGTTTAAAAATAATACTATTTAGTACTGAACGTATACCACAATAGACAGAACTACTCTACTTTTAGTTAGTTCTGTCTACTGTGCGTATACTGTGCAATGTAAATACAAATCGCTATCATATTATCATTCACACACACAATCACACTTTCAACATCGTTTTAATGCTGTATTTTTTTGCAATGTTTACGTAAACAAAACACGCAAATACACAAACCATCAAAGATAGCTGACACACTCCGTGTTTAATGTACGTTTACTCACAGGAATTGCCTGAGGCATCAATCATAAAAACTCCCATTCATTTAATGTGGGTCTAAAATGGTGAAATAAAATCGCTGATATTAATGCAGATACAAACATTTCCTGTGGGCAAAGTTGTATCTTTTAATTAAAATGTGCAATTTTACATGATTTAAAATATTTTACTTCATAATATTATGCGCCATCAGAGAAATTTGATTATACATTGAAATATTATGTATATTGTATTTTATTATTTGAGATAATATTGATTCATAGGCTGATGGCGAACCTCCATATTTTGGTCAGGTTGTGTTAAGCCTAAATAGCGTAGGTCAACTAAATAGCGTAGGTCATCTGCCCATGAATCAATTTAGGTGTAAATTTCTACTTTACAAGGTATTATACGTTATAAGATAGTGTACTATAAAATATAAGAAGCTACTATAAACAACTGCAAGCGTTTTGGACGAGAACTGCTTTAAGTGATAGATGTTCTCACAAATTACCTACATTTGTTAGTCGGTAGGAAACCGCCGCTAATGTGGACGGAGAGAAATTCCTCTTTGTTAACTGCGACCTGGTTTCACGAAAACTTTCTTCCGGGCTGACTTATGGTGGTAACACAAAAGCCTAATGATAAAATCGCATGAAGGAGTCATAATGTGATGCAGAACTAGGTTGTTACTGCCTAGTTCATAAGGCTTTAGTATGGTGCAACTACTGTATTTAATGTGATGCGAGGTTGTCTATAATGCGAAATTGTAGGTTCTAATTTCCTCTAAATTTTGTCCGTAAGATAGTCGAAAATTAGCAACGCGTGCTCATAGTAGCGTGCTCAGGTATAGATGACGCCCGCAACTCCATTGCGCCAAAATTCATTTTTCGCGCGGGAACCGTACATTTTTCCGGGATAAAAAGTATCCTATGTCCTTTCCCGGGACTCTTGAGTGTCTCCATAAAAAAATTGAGCAAAATCGCTTCAGCGGTTTGGGCGTGACGAGATAACAAACAGATAGACAGACCCTTTTGCATTTATAATATTAGTAAGGATATATAAGAACTTATTTTCTTACTTATTACTACTTCTATTAGAATAAATATCATTTCAACAACAGCGCATACTGAATAAAGAGTTTTAAACATCTACCCCCTTACTAATAAACGTTGTATAAACTTTGAATAGTTATACAGTGTTTTGTTCCTGTCACACAAGTGACATTTTTAATTGGATTGAAGAAGACAAAACACTGTATAACTATTCAAAGCTTATACAGCGTTTATTAGTAAAGGGGCAAGTAACACCGTACAAAGTTCTAAAGGACACAGTCTACAAGTTTGCTTGTGTAATGAAAAATCCTATCGGCTATCGAATTTATTTTACGTAGCTCGATGTAACAACTTACCCCGTCGCGCGTCGCCGTGGCAGAAATTTGCAATTTTCGCTCGCGCAAATTTCGTCCCAGTGAAAAATGGAATGGACGGCTGCTCTGTCTCCTCTGCTAAAAGTCACGTTCTTTGGACATATATCGCAAAGACACTCCACAAAAAAATTGCATGAACAAAATTCTTCGATGCAAAGCGGAGTCTTATAGTAAATCGACAGCAATGCAGGTTTTTCACAATTTTTTCGGCTATTTTGTATATACAGAGTATAACAAAACTAAGTGATTATACTTTAGGGTGCGTAGGTGTTATATAGAGTTCACTGTGAAAGTAGCAGTGCTGAAAGATAAACTTTTTTTTTGGTATGTTTGTTGTATGGGCAAGCGTCCAATCATTATGAATTTCTCCATACAAAAGTTAAAAAGTTACTCTTTAAGTACTGCAGCTCCTTTTACAGTGAACTCTATACAGGGGACTCATACACATCCTTTAGTATTATCACTTTGTTTTGTCACACCCTGTATTTAATTTGTCTAAGATTGTATTTTAAACTTTCATGTTTTCCAGTAATACTGACACTGGATGTAATCAACTCACTAAATATTTGCTTCCGCAACAGACTCAGACTCAGGCCGTAGCCAAAAGTCCTTTTCGTTAAAAACGATGGCGAAATTCGTTATCAAAATGTAT
Source organism: Cyaniris semiargus (assembly GCA_905187585.1). Taxonomy (NCBI): domain Eukaryota; kingdom Metazoa; phylum Arthropoda; class Insecta; order Lepidoptera; family Lycaenidae; genus Cyaniris; species Cyaniris semiargus. Next base: position 9,955,374 of record LR994558.1, on the reverse strand, counting down.
GGGATTTGACATTAGTCTTCCCAAGCGAAATGTCATTTAGCGATGAGTTATGTCAAACCGCATACATTTTGATAACGAATTTCGTCATCGTTTTTAACGAAATATACTTTGTCTAGGGCCTCAGTTAGTCGAAACAAAGGGGCTAAACATAAAATTCAATAACATTTTGGCACTTTATTAAAATACTAGATGACTACGCAGCGCTAAAACTATTTAGTACTTTTTTTTACATAAATATCCTGTGTGATTTCCTGGGACCCAAAGTATATCTTACAAATTTCGGTTCTACGGTTTAAGCGGGAACGTTTATTGTGTATTGTGACTCGCTTCCTGGCTTGGATCATCGTAGGGTATATAATAATGAAGAGTAATACACTGTAGAAACTTAAGGTAACCAGTCATGAATATATTATTATAATATACAAATTAATACGGCCTGATAAATTACACCGTTTATACAGCAAACAGCAAAAGTTCAAAATCCCAAGTTACTTTGTGTATCTTAAGTAGAATATTTACGATAACAAGCTCTAAGCCCTTCGGGAAAACTTGCATCCAGGCGGAAATCCAAACAATTTAGGACGCGAGTGGATGAAGTGGGTAAGTAAAATATAAAAGGCAAGGACAATTAATGACAATTACTCATTTTTAGGGTTCCGTAGTCAACAAGGAACCCTTGTAGTTTCGGTCTGTACGTCCGTCTGTCCGTCTGTCTGTCTGTCTGTCTGTCCCCGGTTTTGCTCAGAGACTATAGGACCTACAAAGCTGTAATTTGCCATGAATGCACATATTAATGATGCTGACAAAATGGTACATGAAATCTTGATTTTTTTTATGGTACCTTCCCTACACATCAAGCGGGGATGATTTTTTTTTCGCGTCCACCCCATCGTGTGGGGTGTCGTTGGATAGGTTTTTTAAAAATATTATGAGTATTCATAGATCAGGTCCTTAGAACATCGTTAGAGTCCAGTGTCCCCCCCCCCCCCTTCTACCAGCTAAACGGTTGCTTCTGGAAATGTGAAAAAATTCACGGGAGTAGGAAATATGCTGAATTTAAAAGGAAAACTATCACGGCTAAGAAAACTTCATTAGTTATTGAGTAATAGTCGATCAACTAAAAAAAATGTATTCGGCGAAGTATAAAGGAACTTTTCATTCAAATTCATTTGAAAGTAACTGAGATGATGTTGTTAGTAGTGTAAAATACGTTATAAATGTATATTCATTGACCATACAAAAATTTAAAAAAACTAGCGGTACTGTACTACGGAACCTTATATTGCGCGTGGCCCGACACGCACTTGGCCGGTTTTTCCTTTATAATTTGGACAAACCTTATAAGTTACCTATTTCATCATCTGGCTAATACACCTGGCTGTCTGGCTATCCAATTTGTTTTTGATTTCAAATTATTTCCTGATCTAAAAGCAGAAGATTTATTAATGGAGTTAATGCAAAAAACGTACAAGTTGTATATTAAAAAAAAATAAAACCAATTTCAAATTTGTACTTGAAATTCCCTATCTCAAAAAACTGAAACCGATTTTGATGAAACATGTAGTATTCCCTAAGTTGAACAACACCTACTACAACATAAAAAGAATAACATACATGCATAGATACATATATATACGATACATACATACACTTTTGAAATTTGGAACTTGACAGTTGACATTTGGCACTTGACATTAATTGTTCAGACGCTGATAAAGACTAACATATTATCATCTCATCTGTCAAACGCCCAAAATGGGCGTCGTAATACCACCTAATAATATAAATAAACAATATAAGCCAGCTTATATTGTTTCTCTCCTTGTTACACTTCTTACAACGTAAACAATAAAACAGAGATGCAAATAAATTAGTGTCAGTGTGAGTGTCGTGTTCTAAAATCTGATAGAAATTGATAATATTCGTTTAACCGTCACGCCATTTTGGAAAATTGAAAGTTTTTCAAAAATGGCGTGACAGTTAAACGAATATACGAAAACGGGGAAGAATATTATAGAATATTATATACATACACGCATCAAATTGATAACCTCCTTTTGAAGTCGGCCAAAAATACCTATCAAATTGTTAGTTACCCACTTCATCCACTTATATCTTCAATTTAGTTGGAATGCTATTTTAATCCAACTTTAGCAGCTTTATTAATGCAAGTTGGCGTGGTTTTCTAATCGTACGTCTCAATAGCTGGAATTGCTTCTGACATATTTATAGGCGGAGATGGCTCGACGTGGATTTAATTTCGCAAAGTTGAGATGGATGGTAATTTAATAGATGTTCAATTGCTATGGGTGCTGTGACGAATCGAATGGAAGGTAATGAAATGATGTAATGATTAGTATCGTACATAGTTTTGGTATATACCTAATTTTGATTTGATACTAATATAATTATATTACTATAGGTATATTATTTCTGAGTATTAAAAAGTGCTTAAAGCTGAATTTTCATCATAAAAGCGCTATTTTGGGCAAGTTTTGGATATCTAAATGACGGTGTTCGAAATGTTAAAAGTAAGTCAAGTCGATACGAATTACGATCAGAGTTACTGAAAATCATTCTAAACGTATAGCTAAAAATACAAATTCCTCTTTATTTAAATTCGGTTAAAAACCACACACATCGGTCTGGCGAATAAACTAAACGGTATAAATTCAATCAAATTCCAAATCCAAATTCCAAAACTCATGCACATAAAACTGATTCATTAGTTACGATCATTCACGTCTGAGTACACTTAAGCACTCATGAATCGAAAATATATTGAGCTAAAATCCGAATACATTTTTCATTGCAAATAACACATATTTCACAATGAAATTCTTGTCGATCGAGCAGCCGCTTTGTCTTGCCTTTTCTTTCATTTTTCTCATTTGATTTGTGTTCGTGAGTGTACCGGTTCCGCTGCATTCAGGACGGAATATTGGATATATGTCAAAAGTCATAAGATTTCGCTTACCACCTTTATAATGTTCGCTATATTATGGATGTCTGCATGTGAGATCTGAACTATCTCTTGTCGATGGCGGTTTATTGACGTAGGTTGAAAGTTATCGGAATGTGAAAAGATTTTATTGCACGCTTACCTTCTGTCGCGTTATTGTGGATGGAAATGAAAATTCAAATTCTCAGAATGAATTTTTCATTGTGCATGATGATTATTTCGTCAATAATAATTTAAATAAATATGCGGTTTTCGTCACAGTTTGAAGGGCCTTTAATAGCATAAACTTTTCTAGCTTCTAAAATAAATTAACAGTATCTAACGTGTAGGTTAGTTGGTTCTTGTTAAATATGAAACTATTTTATTTCGTCAATTTTACTAAGAAAGTTAAAAATGTATTGGATTTAAAATATGGCATGGCAAATAGCGTGTTACTTGTTAGTGATTCTTATGTCACATCGTAATAAATATTTCGATAGTGAAAATAACGATCTTAGTGAGCGAGACTAGGTCAATTATATTTGTCATTTCTAGTTATGTAAACTCGATGTAATGTAGCTTTTAAGTCTATTACATATTCTTGAATAGAACAGACGAATGCTACAAACAGTTAATGCGATATTTGAATTTATGGAAATTTCCATACGTTTAGTATTACTCAATCGCCGGAGGAAATGAGAGGTAACGAGTCGCACTTTGATCATACATTCACGTCTCCTTTGCATTGAAACTGAGTGCACCGAGATGAACTAGAGACGGGCATCGAATAGTGACACTTTTGAATTATTCGATATATTCAAATATTCGGAATTTTAATTCCGATAGTCGATTATTGAAATATACATTTGATTACTATTCCATTTTCAAGTTAATATGTTTTTCACGTTGGATCGTGGTGAACTCTCCATGGCATTCACGAGACCTAAATCATTCTGCCCTTCTATTTGAACATAAAAAATAGTGTATTTAATTGGTTTAAACATTTACTAAATGCGCCCTAGCTACTGACTTAATCTGACAAAATTTTATGAAAATATTTTGCAAACATGGATTTTAATATTTGACCATGGTATCACTAAGAAATTGTCTCTGATGCTGGTGCTGATAAAAACACCGGCTTGAATTTCATCTGGATTTATTATAATCACGTGTTTGAATATTTCTACGGTGTACTACTATCGTCAGCCGGGTCTAGAGAGCCATTATTCGTGTCATAAGGTGTTACCATAGCCAATCTCCCAAACTCATGAAAAAGCAACCTTCCGCATTTTCCAGATTGGGATGCTGGAAAACAAAATGTTTTGATATCATATGGACCATCTTAATGGGTACCCTTCGGGACGGTTTGGTCGGTTTCTAAAGACTGGTTGCTCTCCTGGAGCCTTTTTATCAGTAAAAAGGCTCCAGGAGAGCAACCAGTCTATTACATATTTTGGGTTGATTTGACCACATTATTCTGGTTTTGAACTGGTCTACAGGCTGTTCTGACATAAATTCGGTCTATTGTGACTAGAATAGGCAATGATGAAAACATTTAAAAGATTTTCTAGTAATTTAGATAACAGGAAAAATGATTACTTGAAATTACAAAGAACATTGAGCCTCATACCGCAAAAAGACTCAAAAAATGTATTTTTAGGTAAAATAGTCTGCACTAACCATAGATTAGGATTCATTATTATTAATTTGACTATTGGCAATAAAAATGTAAAAGATTTTTTTCTCATTAGAATGAAATTTTCAGTTTTATAAAACGAAGTAAGGATTTGTTGGTATACGACTTTTCTATGGCCATTGAAAAATCAATGATTTTTTCTTAGAGACAAGAAAATCAAGGAAAGTTTTGTTTTTTTTTGTTTTATAAAAGATCATAAAATAAGCTATTATTCATCTATTTACTGACTTCAAAAATTCCTGATATTTCAGAAAATACAAATATCCTTAGGTCGTATTGATGACGTGTGTATTTGAAAATCGACCACTTTTAGAAGCTCGTAGCTAGGCAACGATTGGAGATAGATACAAAGTGTAAAGGACAAAGTTAGTAGAGAGTTTTATTAACTTTTCTTATGTAGCACAATAAAATTTCGTACAAAGCACCGTTTTCGAAAATAGTCAAAAAACCAAAAAATGGGTCCTTCTTTTCCCCCCGTCCCCTCCGGCTCACCTCGGAGGGGTCAGTACTTTTAGTATGTTTATCTCCTTACTAGTCCAAACAAGGCGTCCGTGGCCTAATGGGTAGACCTTTGATTGCGAGGCGTGTACCAATGAGACATTTTCTGATCTCAAGTACATAATACGGACGCTCGTACGGTGAAGGAAAACATCGTGAGGAAACCCGCTCATAGTTGGTCCCAGACGTATTGACTAGCTCTTTCCTCTGGACTAGGCCGACTATGTTGCGAGAATGCCGTATGTGCTTGGGCAACCATACGGACATTTAAATCTTGTCCCAGGCACTACAGTATTTGAGGAGTGGTTACTTCGCTCTGAAAATACTGTATAAATCATCCACAAGTCACAACGGATGCAAAGGCCTAGTGTAGTCCAAACAAAGTTCCGTAGTCATAATTTCTGCTTTCGACTTTTCCAACCAGAATCATTCGTTTACTAGGCTAAATGTTCAGGTTGCGGTAGGTTCTATCGTACCCGCAACTCTGCCTTAAGCGAGGAGTGGAGCACCATGGGGTTTTAGTGGGTAGACTACGCAGGAGTCCCACATACCCCGGCCGATATCCCCAATTTGCCGGGGATGCGTAAAGCATTTCTCCACGTTAAAAAAAAAGGCTAAATGTTCAGATTTCATAACATCACTAATATTACGTATGCACATCCTCAATGGTTTTCTTGGAAGTTGTTAGATTTTTCTTAGAATGTTCTGCGTGCAATATGTTTCATATTTCACGCATTGTATTCAAGGAACTAACCATGTTCTTCGATTCTTAGATATAAGACTGTACAATAGATATATAGGTAACTTCGCTAGCTGCAACCATACTGCAACAAAATTTATATTATTTTATACCTTTTTTGCAATCACAATATTTTATTTGGTAAAGAAAAATATGTTGACAAATACTAAATAAGGATAATTTTATGTAAAACTTTCTTTAACTGGTATTTCTCAGGTTCTTGGGGTAGGTACCTACCTAGAATAGAAGGCCCGCACGATTAACACCATAAGGGCCGCAAGAGTTTGACTAAAATATATGGATTTATGTCAAAATCTTAAGTAATTAAAATTCTGAGTGTTCCGTAAGTATTGAGACGCACCTAGTGGTCACAAAAAAACACAACTTTTTAATTAACAAAATAGCAATAAAACAATCATTTTTATCTTAAAATGTATGAAATATTGAAATAAAAAAATCTAATTTAAAAATATAACAAACCTTGTTATATTAGCGATGATCGAGCGATCGCTCTGCTCCCATAAACAATCATTTTTCATGTTGCTTACATTGATGATGTAATCTGCACCGAGGGACCGTTTTCACGCAAGCGAGAGTATATGAAAATATATCGTGAATCCCAGATATGAGTGAGTATGCTGTGTAGAGGCGACACATCGAATATCAAGCTAGTTCCAGAACCAATGGTAGGTATTATAACTTGACGTTCAAAAATGTCGAATAAAATTAATATTTTCATTTTCATTTTTAGGGTTCCGTACCCAATTTTTTGAACGTCAAGTTATAATACCTACCATTGGTTCTGGAACTAGGGTAAAAACGGGACCCTATTACTAAGACTTCGTTGTCTGTCCGTCTGTCTGTCTCCAGGCTGTATCTCAAAAACCGCTATAGCTAGACTTCTAAAATTTTCACAGATTGTATATATCCGTTGCCGCTATAACAACAAATACTAAAAACAAAATAAAATTAATATTTAAGGGGGGCTCCCATACAACAAACGTGATTTTTTTAACCTTTTTTGCTCGATATCAATAATGGCAACAGGTAGGCACTTGAAATTTTCACAAAGGACTTAGTTATGTGTGTACTATAATAATTAATAATAATATTCAAATAAAATAAAAATTTTTGGGGGCGTTCCATACAAAAAACACAATTTTTGCTCTATAACGGTACGGAACCCGCGCACGAGGGTTCCGTACCGTTATAGAGCAAAAATTGTCCGACTCGCACTTGGCCGATTTTTATTTAATTATTCTTGTAACAGTACCTAATTGGTAATTTTAGAATTGGTATTTTTTTCTGAATAAAAAAAAATATTTTTTCGGCAATATAATTATATATCTAACGTTATATAATTTTTTAATTATTTTACTATAATTTAATCTGTACAGTTACTATGCCTTGATAAAATATTGTCTTAAATAATTGCCCACGTTATCCAAACTTTAAACAAAGTTTTTATGATAATTAGGTACATTACACCTACTTCCAACTATCTTCTCTACCCAGCTACCTACTCGCGCACAGGGGATCAAAAATCGCTCATCGCTCAGACGCGTAGAGCTTAAAATTGATATTTCACGAGCGCTTACGTTAAGCACGCGCTGCAGATTTCGGTAATATTCCACGAATATTCATTGTCGTAGATTAAGCGGTGTTTTATCAAGGTGAGTTATCGTATGTGGGTAGTGCTTCTACTTCGACGTATGAGCCTCAATGAGTAATGTTCCGTACACAACCACGTCTAACTTTGGACAGTTCACGATTGAACTTAATATCAAGATTTACTCCGATGGTTAAGGCCATATTGCTCTATTGCGTTGCGTCGTTGAGTTAAGGCTGCGTCGCACATATTATATTTATATACAACTTTAAAACATCGACGACCTCTGTGGCTCAGTTGGTGGGCTGTTGGTAGCTCAAGCCGGGGGTCGCGGGTTCGAATCCCGCCGACGGAACAAAAAAGTTTTCAAAGTTCCTGGGTCATGGATGTGTATTAAATATGTGTATCATATAATAAAAATCTTAAATATGTGTATAGTATAAAAGTATTAAATATATTTCCGTTGTCTGGTACCCGTAACACAAGTCCTTCAGGGGCCAGACTGACGTGGTGTGAAGCGTCCATAGATATTATTAATATATTATTGTGTAACGATGTATCAACGGATTGCAGTAGAAGAAAGGATAACTGCGCAGTTTGTAGTCAGAGCCTCTGCGTTAACGTACTCTGATTATACAGTTATGGGCTGTGGCCATCAGTGGCGTAACTATAACATCCGGGGCCCGTGGCAAACTGATGGGGTCCAATCAGTAAAAACCGTCACGTTAGTAATAAAACAATGTATAAAAAAATTCTGACCTCACGGCCTCTTGGGCCGGGGCCTTTTTGGGTCGGGGGCCCGTGGCATTTTGCCACCCCTGCCACCCTATAGTTACGCCACTGGTGGCCATGCCAGCTTTACTACGGTAATGTTTTTCTAGGTAGATACACAAGGTATTGACACACATTTCATCGCATCACCGCAGCGTCGACGCAACGCAGATCGACGAATGCGTATAAGAGCAATTTCAACTTGTTATATTATGCGTAAGAATTGCAGCATGAAAGTCGATTTTATTTTGTGCATTATACAGTAATAATAACTAATTTGATAAGCTTATTTTAAGTAATTTATTCTTTTTTTCTATTTTCAAATTAGACGTGGGCTATAGAATACATGACTTAATTATTTCTGCTATTGATATTACACAAAAATAATATTATTAATTTTGAAAACGTTTATCGAATATCAATTACAATTTTAATAGAAGCTGTATTTAAATTTTAAATATTATGTTAATCTACATTTTGTATCAGTACAGTACCAAAATAGAGTTGTAATAAGTGATTAAAGTTCTAAATTGAGTAAAATATTGACTTTGTTAATATTAAATAATTTAGGTACATTTTGGTGGTAAACTAAAAGTTCCTGCAATTTTTTTCGAACTGAAATAATTAGTTTGTCGTAAAAAACGCCAATTTTTTGTGATAAAAATTGCCCAATATTTTTATTATATTCTGAGACTCAAATTATCTCCAGGAAATAATAATATCTCTATCAGTTTATTGGAAAGAGGAAATTAAGAGAAAAGACAATAATTATAAGTAGTACGTATCTTTTAATTATTGTCTTTTCATTAAAACATATGAATGAATATGCGAAATGCCGTTTGGCAGCGGGCGATGTGAAGCAACCGCAGACGACGTGTCGCAGCGACACTACTGGTTTGTATATATCGCAGTCATCTAGTTTAATCTGCGATTCCATTGAATGACTAGCGCATATTTCATTGAATGACACCATTCAATTGAATGACTCGGCCGAACGTTGACTGAACAATCGTCACTCAATGTGCAACTAGCAAGCGATTTGTAACATAGCCCTTTAAAAAGAGCGGACATGAAATCAGTCAGGTGATTGAATGTATTTCATTTTTTCCCACTGCGGCGCTAGTAGTCATTAAAACAAATATGGCGTCAAACAGCTCGCACAGCTGACAGCACTGTATTTTTTCGATTAAATTTGCTTTAAAGTGCTTTATTTGCAATAAAAATATAATATGACAGCATGGATTTACCTATTATTACGCCGCCAACGGCTATTTAAAAAATTATAAAATCCCATTTAACGACTTCACTATACATGACTTTTAGTCAAGACGTTAAACGTCACAGTCAACGTCTTGACGAGTTGTCCTTTAGTCATTCAATGAATGCGCTAGTCATTCAATCGAATCGCAGATTAAACCAGATGACTGCGAGTTGCGACATATACATATTTTTATAAAATACCCTCCGCAGCTAGCGACACGAAGCTAGCGACACTTATTCATAGAAATACATAGAAACCGCGACGACACGTCGTCTGCTGCAACTTCATGTAGCCGGCTTCCAACTTGTACCTTTAGATAATCATGATGATTTGTGACACGTTTCAAAACTCATCTGGCGAAATACATAAATTTCAACAAGGGAACTGTCCAAGACGCCGTATTTGAGGGGCCATGCATCTCTTGAGATTTCAGAAGTGTCAACAGGGAAGTTTCCAGAAAGTATCTCTAAACTGACACCTCTCGCCCCCGTTTAAGTATTTACTGGGTACTTTGCTTACGATAATATTTTCCGTTGTGTAATATTTATAAAATGTTTTAGTATGCATTTTATTTACGGCTGAAGTTGGTAGAGTTCGTAGAAATATACGATTTCTCTTTGGTATACTAATTAATATCATAAATAAGATCGATAAAAATTAAATAAAAAGCAAGGTCTTATTGTATAGCAGAAGTTCCTTTATACACGCTTACACACACGTACATTAAACACGTGTGCGTTACCTTTGTGATGATCAACTTACTATCTCTATAAATAAATAGCGTAGATTTACCCACAATTTTATGAAGACTGAGCCTTGCTTTTTTAAGTCAAACTCTACCTATTACATATTATGTTATATAGATGTTCCAGTCTTCATCGCAATAAACCTATCCATCCACATCCATCGCACGTAACACCCATCAAAACATTTTACCCCTTACTATAAAAATATTTACGCAGCGTATGTACCATCGAAGAAATCGATTCATAGCCAGATGACAGACCTGCGTCATTTGGTCGGGTTATGTCAATTCAGCATTAGGGTCAATTCAGACCGCAACGCGACGCGTAGATGCATTTCTAAATTTGTATTTATTTGACAGACTTCAATTGCGAGAGACGTCGTGCAAAACTGTCAAATCCGTCGGCTGAGTTTGCATAACACAACCAAATTACGTAGGTAGGCTAACTGCTTATGAATGAATTTCTCTGATAGTACATTGTTAGCTTTGTCTTCTGTCGTGACTCATGTGACACAAAGACAAACAGACATACTAATATTGTAAATGCAAAAGCGTGTCTGTCTATCTGTTACCTCTTCACGCCCAAACCGCGAAACCGATTTTGCTGAAATTTGTTATGGAGATACTTTGAGTCCCGGGAAAGGGTATAGGATATTTTTTATCCCGGAAAAAATGTACGGTTCCCGCGCGATAAACGAATTTTGGCGCAACGGAGTTGCGGGCTAAAATTATACAATTTTATTTTTTAAAGCTATCTTCTAACCATCTTATTCAATTTATAATAACTTATCATGTCTTCTTTATAAAATCAATTTAGTTATGTACATTGATTATAGTCAACCCCTACAGCACAAGACTCTTAGTGTAGGGGTTGTGCACCTAATTTTGTAATATTTTGTACCTACCTTTTGTTTTGTTTTATTTTCTTGATTATGTATTTACTAAGAGACAATAAACTTATTATTATTATTGAACATAAGGCGATTAGCAATGTTAGCTTTTTTGTTTAATAACAAAAACATCTTAACATCTAATTAGTATAACCCTCTAAGCTTATAATTAATAAACATTTATTACTTGCGAAGTTCGTGAACCTAGTAATCAGATTAGGCCATACTTTGCTAATTAAAAGTTCTTTAATTATAAAATCATAACACCGTTTGAATTATTTGCCTAGTGCCTACGTCGAGAAATAGTTTCCTAGTATTATCAATATTTATGAACTCAGCTAGCCGACCCGGTAAGTGTTGTTTTGCCATTAACGGTATTTCGGATCCGTCAAAAAATTGATGTTTGCGGACTGAGATCAATTTTTTGACGGACTCGAACCCGATCTACCCGATAAAAATACAAAATTTCATCAAATCAGTGCAGCATAAATGCTGCTCTAAAGGTACAATTCCGTGCATCGCGACCGTCGTAAGCCGTGCGCGGCCTACGACTGTCGTCGGCCGCTCGTGACAATAGTCATTGTATGAAAATGTATGGCACCGCTTCCGAGGCCCGCGACAAACGCGCGCGGCCGACGACTGTCGTAAGCCGCGCGCGGCCGTGTCATACTACAGTCGTAGGTCGTGCGCGGCCGCGCACGACCTACGACTGTCGTCGGCCGCTCGCGACCATAGTCAGTGTATGAAAATGTATGGCACCGCTTCCGAGGCCCGCGACAGACGCGTGCGGCCGACGACTGTCGTAAGCCGCGCGCGGCCGTGTCATATAATTTTGAGACGGTCGCGCGGGGCCTACGACAGTCGTCAGCCGCGCGCGTCTGTCATAAATTCAAGACACGGTCGCGCGCGGCCTACGACAGTCGTAGGCCGCGCGCGTCAGTCGCGGGCCTCGGAAGCGGTGCCATACATTTTCATACACTGACTATGGTCGCGAGCGGCCGACGACAGTAATAGGCCGCGCGCGGCTTACGACGGTCGCGATGCACGGAATTATACCTTAAAAGAGGAGTTTGGCAAAAAACCGCGACAAGCGAATTATTACATTTTTTAAAGTTACTCTTTCAGCGCTGCTACTTTTACAGTAAAATATATATAAAGGGCACAGCCACACCCCAAAATAATATTATCATTTTGTTTTGTTGCATCCTGTACATGGCCTTTTACAGAGCCCAAAACCAAAGTTTTGATGATATGTTTAATTGAAATTAGAATTAAAATTTTCACAGATCGCGAATGTTTTTGTGGGAAAAGGGTTAATTTCTCTGGTAATTAATTTTCTGAGAATTTTGTTATTCATGAAAGGAACAATAATGTCCCGGAAGATATCCGAAGTGTGAGTACGATAACAAAAGACATTTCCGATGAAACTGAAAATTATACTATACTAGATTACGCACCAAAATTCGTTTATCGCGGCGGAACCGTGCATTTTTTCGGGATAAAAAGTATCCTATGTTCTTTCCCGGGACTCAAAGTATCCCCGTACCAAACAGCAAAATCGTATCAGCGGTTTGGGAGTGAAGAGGTAACAGGCAGACATAAAGTATGTATATATATAAAGTACGCATTTATAATATTATAATATAACTACGTATGGATTTAGCCAGTAGCTTTTGAAAGAATTACTTTTTGCTCCATTTTTAACCCCTAACCCAAAAAAATGTTTTGGAGGGTATTATAAGTTTGACGTGTCTGTCTGCGGGTGTGTCTGTGGTATCATTGCTGGCGAACGGGTTAAGCTATTTTTTTTTTCTTATAAAAAAAACTATTTTGTATTAACAAAAGAGTTTTTCTTTTTCTGTTGCGCGAGTTTCGAAAATCTGATGGGCCGTTAAAATATGAAATCATAGATTTAATTCTACAGATGTAGGATGAAGCAGAATAAGATTTTATTCGAATTTATTGCCAAGCATCTCATCTTATCACGAATACTTTAAATACAATCAATCGATTCTAGAGAAGTTTTAAAGTGGAAATTCTTTCAACGTCTGCCAAAGTACCAAAGGCTCAAAGTGGCCAAGGATCGGAAACTTTTAAAAAGCCGACCGAGTTCACCTGACGGCTATCGGATATACTCAGCTTGAGGAATGTATAATGAAACGTGCTTTCAGGAGCGCCCGATTCTCGAAAATCGAATTTCACTGCAACAGCTGTCTCTCTCGTATAAAGGCGTGAGAGTACGACAGTTTGATTGAGACGATATTCTATGTATAAAAATAGGATAATATATTACTGCAATGTTTTCACGCTAGAGTGCAGCACTAGCAAAGACAGTAAACAAATAATTTTGTTTTACTTTTGACAACATTTCTGTCAATATTCTGACATAACGTGTGCAACATGTCGGATTTTTGTGGGATTGTTACATGTATGTGCTAGTATCGCCCTCTTCTCCGACTCTTGTTGGCCCCTAATGGACCACAGGGTCCGATTCTAATATCTTGACTATCAGTTTGAATTTTCAGCCTGTCCCGCTGGTAGGAATGATACACGCAAGCGGGATAGACTGACAAGCGAGTTTCGAGGTACCAAAATCGGACCCCGGACCCAGATTGTTTAAATATACCAAAAGTTAATGTTATTTTAGGACTAATGAGTACTTTAAATGTTCGTCACGGTACTTATAACGGGAACATGACAGCACAGTATAAGTATCATACAGTCACCCTGAAAACAACTCTCGCAATACCTCACAAGTTTTACGCGCGTAGTACATTTAGGCGGTCTACTATGAACATGGTCTACTATATAACATTTATACTGTGATGACAGTTGTTTACTTTCATGTTACGCACGGCTTATTTTTTAAATAATTTGTATTTCATAATTATGTTTCTAGTAGAATACAAATATTCGTGATTAATGTTTACGATTTCGCTTTTGATCTGGTTTCCGATTACGCTTTTAATTGTAAGAAGAAATTTCGGATAGAAATGGTTTTTATCCGTAATTTAAGGAATTAATTTATACGGGAAACCCAGATTATTTTCCTGAGGAAAGCCTTACAATGTCCTTGACTACTAATTTTCGGTCGACAGACTCTGTGAAGCTAATTTCGATCTTATTCTTATAAAGTTTAAGTCTAAAATTGAAATTGAGGTTTCAGGCAGTTAACAGACATGCTTTCTGCTCAATCTTTAAAGTTTGTTGAGGCAAAATATAAAAAACATACATTAAACATAACGTTTCTCGAAATAAAAAATCGGCCAAGTGCGAGTCGGACTCGCGCACGAAGGGTTCCGTACCGTTAGAGCAAAAATAGGCCAAAAATTGTGTTTTTTGTATGGGAGCCCCCCTTAAATTTTTATTTTATTTTAATATTATCATTAATTATTGAAGTAGACATATAACAGAGGCCTTTGTGAAAATATCATGTGCTTACCTGTTGCCATTATTGATATAGAGCAAAAAAGGCCAAAAAAATCATGTTTGTTGTATGAGAGCCCCCCTTAAATATTGATTTTATTTTGTTTTTAGTATTTGTTGTTATAGCGGCAACAGATATATTATACAATCTGTGAAAATTTCAGAAGTCTAGCTATAGCGGTTCTTGAGATACAACCTGGTTACAGACAGACGGACAGACGGACAGACAACGAAGTCCCGTTTTTACCCTTTGGGTACGGAACCCTAAAAAGTATTTTTTGTCCTTTTCCGGGACTTGAAGTATCTCCATAGCTAAACAGACAGACAGATAGACACGTCGCTTTCGCATTTATAATATGAGTACTTACTTATAGATAATAATAAACAATAACTTGATTTTATGAATATCTAAGTTTTAGAATTGCTTAGATTTTGATGAAACCTAGGTAACTAACAATTAGATAGCTTAATTAAAGAGATTCAAATTATATGAGAATTCTATTTCAAACGTTTATCTGACCCCTAAATGGACCCTACCCTGGAATGGATCTTAAATAAATATTTAATTTTAATATCTCTTTTAATTTTGTCGTTACTTTGGCCAATTTTTGGGAATGAATCCTAACAACTTTCCAAATTTTTCGTGCGTTCTAAAGGAAATTTTGAAAATCCGTGCTGATACGCTCTTGGCTAAGTTATTCTTCATTTTTAGGGTTCCGTAGTCAACAAGGAATCCTTATAATTTCGGTCTGTCCGTCCGTCTGTCCGTCTGTCCGTCTGTCTGTCCGTGGTTTTGCTCAGAGACTATAGGACCTACAAAGCTGTAATTCGGCATGAATGCAGATATTAACGATGCCGACAAAATGGTATATAAATTCTTAAAAAAAATATTTTTTATGGTACCTCCCCTACACATCAAGCGGGGATGATTTTTTTTTTTCGCGTCCACCCGACCGTGTGGGGTGTCGTTGGATAGGATTTTTAAAAATATTACGTGTATTCATAGATCATTTTCCGATTTAGGGATCCATTTGTGAAATATTAAGTTTTTTTAATATGGTCTATAGTTTAGAGCAGCGGTAGGCAACAGGCGGACCGCGAAAGGTCCAATCTCGGACCGCGAAATATTGTAATGTATTTTATACCAAGTATCAATTAATACATAGATAAGGTATACGTAATACCTTTATTAATTAAAATAATATTTTTAAGCTACATAGGACAAGTGTGTTTTTTCTAGACCTCGTTAAAATTTTCCCTCAGTATCCGGACCCCACCTAAAATTAGTTGCCGACCCCTGGTTTAGAACATTAATTCAGATACAGAACACCACAAACTGTAGTCAATACTTTTACGAGCTCCAAGGGACTAACGTTCGATACACGTAAAGTTCATTTGAATTTTAAATTAAATTTTGACGCCGTGGATTAATTTCAGTGGACCACAGATAGTCATAAATATTTAGAACCGAGGCAGAAGTGTTATCTGAGCCAGTAAATCATCCCATTCCTGACAACTTCTGTTTGATCTATGCTCTAACATTTGATTTTAGAATCATAAAGGCTACAACTCTCTTTGATCAATTCGATTTGTACTGTGCGGTCGTTCGGATAAATGACCGCTCGTAAATATGATCATGTTAGATGGAAAATATTTTATTGGACAATGGACACGTTCTATAGGTATCTCAGTTAGTCCTTTACTGGTTTACATTATTCCGATCCAGTGATCCAAGCAGCGCTGGTGTTTGCTACTGGAATGCACTGAATTCCATTCCAGTGTCCGTTTACATTATTCCAGTTGTAATTCAGCGCTGAATTAGAATATTGTAAACCTGCCATACAGAAGGGGTAACGATACTTCACGCGATGAAGCTTAATGGCGAAAGAAAATTGAAATATACCGCGTCATGTTATTTGACATTTGAGTTTAAATTGCTATTGGCCCAGCCTTCCAAATTAAACACACTTTCGTCAGGTTTTATTACAAAAAACCCTTTTTAAAGGTTATTTAAATGTCAAATGTTACATAATCAAATGCTGTTGGGTAGGCGAAAAAATAATTCTAATATAAGCTATTCCTTGAGCATTCAAAATCGAACCGAACTCTACAGAAACCGTACATTGTCTAACAGTAACTAAATAGAGATTCAATTTTTTATTTTCGGATTATCTTAGAATTGCCTTATCCCTGTTTTACGTTACCTACATAGAACAGGGTTTAATTAAGGTAAGTAAATAAATTACAAAAAAATTGAAACAATTTTTGTTTACTTCACAAACAAGCCATAGTAATAAATCTTTGCTTAATCTACGTGGATGAAATTTATTAGAGAAAGGGTTACCCAAGGAATGTACTTTAGAAATACCATCGGGTCATTAGAGCATTAGGCATCCGCAAATTACAAACAATTTGCAGTTGTGTGAAACCGAAGTTGACGGTTTGGCATTTGATATTTTAGAAACTAGGCGAATTCCGGAGTATTCTCGCTTAAAGGCGAGAATACCTCGACTTCAAGCGAGAATACTTCACGTTTGCCATGATTGGTAATTAAAGCTACCATGATTGCGTAGCTGTTTATGCACAATTGACGTTGATCTTGGCATTCCCTCTCCACATTGGGCTATGAATTATGATGAACGCCCCAGCGTCGTAACTAATGAATTTGCTCACACAAAACTTTTAAAGACTCATTCAGCGCCCCTACATTCACAGTGAATTCTATACAGGGGACTCATACACATCCTAAAATTATTAGCACTCTGTTTTGTTACACCCCGTAGTCGCTGTTAGGGTTAATGAGATATTTTGTTCAGTAGTGATGGAAAGTCATGTTAATTTTAAATGTAACAGCTATCGTATATAGACGTATGTTCGATTTAAATACCTCTACTGGCTTTTCTTCGGGTAGATCCAGGCTTTCATAGTATCCCAAACGTAAAAGTTTGTACAATATTTGTGTGATTGTGTTACTTCACTTTAGACCTCTTTTTTTAAATTCACTCATTTTCCTTGCTAGATTCTTAGCGACAACAATATTGGGGACTACCCCAGGCTAAGACCTAAAAAGGGTTCTAATAGTCTTAGAATATGGATGGCTCTAGATAAAACTTGTGCTAGTCGCTTGGGAGTTTATACAACCCCAATGTAGATTTGATGTCACAGGCAATTTATGGCTTATTTATTCATGTAATTTGGGTATACAAACAATAATATGCATGCATACAATTTATAGGCTTTTGTTTTGTTCCAAGAAAAAACTTGTGTGTTTTGGAAATACTATACATTAAGAAACCTCACTTTTAACCATTACTTTCTGCAACTGCAACTGCATTTGCGAAAAAGTTTAATTTTGCGAAAAAGTTTCCTTTTGTCTCCCTCTATATCTTGCCAAATTTTGCCAAAAATCGATTCGGTTTTGGAGTTTATTGAATAACAACGTACAAACAAACTTCTATGTTTTATATTCAATAGAAGAAAAATATGAACATTGTTTTGACCCACTTCCGAAATATTTGCATATCGAGACCAAAGTTTTGTATCACAATAAACAAAATACATTTCGAGGACGATAACGTTTAACGCTTGGAAAATAGGCTATTCCATTATTCGTCGCTATTCGGTAAATATCCCAAATAGGATTACCCTATTTTTCCATTAGATATTATTACTGTTTTATGCCCATATTTTGTAGTTATTTATGCGCATCCAATCTAAATAGCTATTATTTAAATTGCCTTCTCAATCGAAGTGGCGCCCTAGCAGGGGCGTAGCTACCGCTGTAGGCCCCCGCTAAAGCACTCTACGCTTCTGGTGTCGCAACACTTGTCTCCCCACTTGTAACAAAAGAAAGAAGCACACGGCAAAGATACTATAATATTCTATCTTGAGAATAATATCGCGTGCTTTACATTTTGTATGAACCACTTGAGATACGGTAGATAATAAAATATTATAGACTATTTGCTTAGGAGTCAGCAGATAGAAATCAAAGTTACGTAAAGCATCTATATGGAAGGAGCAGGAACTATAGATCACATATCAATTATTAAGTAAAATATAATTAATCAGGTATAAGTTTCAAACTGGTAACACCAGTTCACAGCACCTTCAGTAATAACACGAAAACGTTCCCAATATAACAAAAAATACACCTTTGATGCGATGTTTATTCTAAAACATAACAGATGGAAAGCTGAGCTCCCGAATTTCTCATTTTTCGTGAAGCGTAAACGCTCAGAGGAAATGTATGTTGGATAAACATGCACCAGTATATTAGCACAACAAAGGGTGGAGGTGCGTAGCGTAAAAATATATGTCAGGAGTCTGACTTTAGCATAAATACTGCTTTCTGGATAATACTTTTGCATGAATATCATTTTCAGTTTTCTGCGGTCAGTTACTCAGTATGCACTGGAAGACAGGTTAAATGTACACAAACACACATCTGTATAGATTTGCCCTTTTGCCCATTCTTGGATTACTAGTACGGTATGTATAGCGAAGTGATAATATGCATTTTGTTAGCATTTATATTGATAAATACGACACAAGAATAAATTGTTAAACGCCTTAGAACTTTACATTTGTTTTGAGTCATCTCACAACTTAGGCGCACAAGTTTTATAATAATCATCTGTAATTATTATCGAATCAGTGCATGAAAGTTCGAGTAATACTATTGTAATGTATTTTTTGTAATAGCAAAAATGTTTAAACAGCATTGCTCTTCTTTTTCACAGCGGTGCACTGCTAAAGAAACATAGTTTGATTTGCACCTTGCACCCAAGACTGGCACGAAACTTGAACGCTAAAGGTGGATTTCGGATCTTTTCCGCGAGCGACCGCGACCGACAAAAATTTAAATAAAATACCACTTTATGACATAGGCTATAGGTTTCATGATACTCTACGCAACTAGCTTTTACGCCTCAAGTGCTTTAAGGCTGGTTTTAGTGTCACGCGGACCGTCGGTACGGATCGCTCCGTATATAATTATGCAATATGGATTACGCTATAAGGAGCGTTTTAGAGTAATGCAAAGGGTTCCGTACGAACCCGTCCGCATTACTCCTTAAAACTTCATACAGATCGGTCTACGGAGCGATCCGTACCGACGGTCCGCGTGACACGAAAACCAGCCTAAGAATATTTCTATTCTTAACTAGACGTTCCGCGCGGCTTCGCCCGCGTAAATTAGATATTTCACAGATAAATTAGTCCACAAAAAATAGTCTATGATCCTTCACGTGGTCTACTTCTTATATGTGCCAAATAACAGAAAAATTGCTCCAGTAGTTCGTGAGATAAGCCCTTTCAAATAATTTCCCCCGTTTTTTCCACATTTTTCTCTATTTCTTCGCCCCTATTAGTTTTAGCGTGATTAAGTATAACCTATAGCCTTCCTCGATAAATGGGCTATCTAAAACTGAAAGAATTTTTTAAATCAAACCAGTAGTTCCTGAGATTAGCGCGTTCAAATAAGCCATTTCAAATAATTTCCCCCCGTTTTTTCCACATTTTCCCTGTATTTCTTCGCTCCTATTAGTTTTGTCGTAATAAAATATAACCTATAGCCTTCCCCAATAAATGGGCTATCTAACACTGAAAAAATTTTTCAAATCGAACCAGTAGTTCCTGAGATTAGCGCGTTCAAATAAGCCATTTCAAATAATTTCCCCCCGTTTTTTCCACATTTTTCTCTATTTCTTCGCTGCTATTAGTGTTAGCGTAATAAAATATAACCTATTGCCTTCCTCGATAAATGGGCTATCTAACACTAAAGAATTTTTCAAATCGGACTGTTATTTCTGAGATTAGCGCGTTCAAATTAAGCCATTTCAAATAATTTTCCCTCGTTTTTTCCACATTTTCCTCTATTTCTTCGCTCCTATTAGTCTCAGTGTAATAAAATATAGCCTATAGCCTTCCTCAATAAATGGGCTATCTAACACTGAAAGAATTTTTCAAATCGGACCAGCAGTTCCTGAGATTAGCGCGTTCAAACAAACAAACAAACAAACTCTTCCGCTTTATAATAGAAAGTGTCACTTTAATTCTTAAAGTGTCACTTTAAGAATATTTATATTCTTAAAGTGACAACAATACAACAACTAGCTAGCGTTTACAATTAGCTTCCATTTATAAATGGAAGCTAATTGTAAACTCTCGTACTTTATTATTCTAATTTGAAACTTTGGGATGAGTCCCCGAAATGGAAAAACAAATTACCGAAAATCTAGCGAGATGCCGTAGATACAGAATTCCCAAGTTATTTCATGCAATATAATAACCCAAGAGTCAGTGACAGCCAGATTTTCGCCATTTTATAAAAAAACGAAAGTTTTATCTATGACATCTATAGAGGTAAGAACGACAAGCAACTATGGAGTTTCGGTCGTGGCAATAAAGTACCGAGCTAAATTTTTTCTTACTTTCTTCAGGATAACTGGAGGAATCTCGTCTTCCGTTTTCAGATATTTTTGTCAATATCTTCCCACTGCTAGACACCCTTAAAGTATTAGAACTTTGAGGTGGTCTGGCAGTGGGAAGCAAGTTCCATAATTTTGTCCAGCATTAGGAGACAAGATTTCTACAATTAACCAGAGAAAATTGGATTATAAAATTGAATTTGTACTTTTAGGTAGACCTTCAGAACTCTATACTTGCTGGTCGTTCTTACCTCTATAAAGATCATTTTCAGAGAATAACGATATGTAAGGGAGACCGGAGATATACTAGAGAGACTATATATCGCTCATTTGGTGCAACAATGGCGTAATTACACTTTAACAAATTTTACGGGAGACACAATCAAAGATTTGAATCCAATATATGGCATTTTGGATAGACTTATTATATACCGACTTAATGTAAAAATAAGGTTTATTTGTGTTGTTTCTATTGGAGTTTTAGAATTTTCAGTACATCATACATTACCTAAATTATAGGCATTCTTATAATGATGTGTATGTAAATACGTCATTGTTTCTTTAGAATTAAATTTAAGAAATAATGCATACGCTAGGGGATTTTGCATTTGTGACAAAATAAAACTAAGTAGATTAATAAATCAGCTTCACCATTTATTTATGTAAGTTATAAATCAGTTCAAAACCAGGAGGTTATTTCTATTTTACCAGGTCTTAATTAAATATTTAAAAAAGGAAACATTTTAGTATCAGAAACTAAATTCTAAATAATTAAAATCACAATTTTTAGGACTTATTGGCACAAAAAACACAGATTATTTGCCTATCCTACTTAAATCTGAAACTAATAATCTACTTATTAGTTTAATATTTAAGTAGGTAGCCAAATAATCTGTGATTTTGGTTCCAATAAGTCCTAAAAATTGTTATTTTAATTATTTAGAATTTAGTTTATGTTACTTAATTTCAGCTTGTCATACTTAAGTTTATACTTGTATACTGCATCATTATCTTTTCTTAATTCAATAGTTTTTATATCTGAAGTTTTAATCGTATTCCCTTCAAGATCTTTGCCAGTGTTAAGTTCAACTTAAGTACATACTGATCTGGTACTCGTACATAAAATAACTTGCACCAGATTTTTTAGTTTTTCATTGCCTTTTCAATTACAGATATCTCCTTCGTTTTGAGTATGACCTCTTATTAAAAATTTATGTGTAATTTTATTGATCTCAAAAGTTTTGACTGCATATAAATACATAAAAAATAAAAATCTGAAAAAAAAAAACAAAATACAGGAACCAATTTCCATGGCTTCTCCATCTCCCGTAGCTTCATGCCAAAAGTAACAATAAGTTTGGTCTTCTTTTATATCTGTTACCTATAAAAAAGTAATTTACCTATAAAAAAAGTCATTTAAACAATCAATTAATATTAAATTTGGAGCTACAATGACATAATTTACACAATTATATCGTAGTTTCTCCAAATTTAATGGATTTAATGTCATATTTACCTTTACGACGTTGTAGCTCCCAAATACAACCACATTGAGTGGGGCGCCCCGCGCAACTGGCTGTCCGGACGTTGTAGCGTCAGAAATGGCGCCATTTCGGTCAATTCAACAATGACACTCGCGCTCCATCGCGGAAAATACGCATAAAAATATTACTGTCGATGTTTCTCCGGGTATAAATATACTTTTGGAACATAATGACATAATTAACTCATTTTTGAAAAAGTAGGTAATTACGACGTTGTTGTACCAAACGAGCGATATATAGAGAGGATAAAGAGAGGTTGACTAATTGTCAGAAATTCAAGCTATTTGAAAGTGTTACATTACTTTACTGAGCTCGAAGAACAGTATTTCATGGTCTGAGTGATAAAAAGTGAGATAAAACTATTTTTCAGCGCTATGAGAATAGTTTAACACGTCTTAAAAATTTGAATTTTTAACTACTAGTCAACCTACCCTACTAGCCAACTTCTTCTTCTTCTTCTTATTTAAATCCCCGGTCTCCCTAACTGACAAAATCTGGCTGTCGTTGGATTTTGGGTTATAATTTCGCAAGTTGTTACCACATTGACAGGCGCTCGTCATCCTTTGTCGACTTTTAAACTGTTTGGGAGTTGAAAGGAGGTAATTTAACAACATCATTAAGGCTGTGTATTTGAACATGCATATGTTTGTGAACCGATTTTCAAAATTTTTGTTTTGTTGTATTAGGTTTCACTCCAATTTGGTACAGTGTTCACAAAAGTGGTGACCTGATGATCCATGAGTAATCGGGGGAACTCCTCAAAATTTATATGGAAACATATGGTGATTTTGGGTTTATGAGAAGTATCCCAAGCATATGCTACCAAAAAGTAAGATTTTCTGAAGATACTATGAGAACTCCGGATTCCTCATAGATACAAGTTTGGGGGTTGGGGCGCTGTTTTAAGAACTGAAAGCATATGATACTATGCAAATTACATTCATCATCATCGTCATCATCATCACTACCACGTCAGGGTCACTAATGTCACATCATCACATGGTTGTATAATATGGATACAATATTATGTCCCCACAACACCATGTACCATTACGTTATGTCCCTATTATTGGTACTTTTCATAGCTATTTTTAATAATATAATGTTGTTTCAAAATAAATGATTCAAACTTAGGGTCAATCTATAAGTTAGCGCAGTAGAAGCGCATCTAAGCGACTTACCAAAATTGATCATAACAAATTCAACCTTAACTCCAGAGCGTAAGATACACGTCTGCGGGCGACCAACGTTGATTGGTCTCGCGCCGAATCGCAGAAGTAATGTGTGCGTTACTCTCTCGAGTTAAGGTTGAATTTGTTATGTTCAAACTACAGCGCCATCTTTTAACAGAAGTTGGAACTAAACTTAATACCTAATGAATATTGAAACTAACTTAAACAGTAGTTTTAAGTAGTTTAGCATTTTTTTTAATCTTCAGCTTATGTTTCCATGCGGAAGTGCTATAATAGAACGAAAGTCACAGAACAAACCTCTTATAAAGCCTTTAGAGGTAGGTGTTTGAACATTTCATTTTCAGCATTGCAGCATTATACAGTTGTAGGTATATGCTTGGAGTTCTTTAAAAAATTCTAAAGCGATAGTGTTCATAGTTCATATTATGAAGGTGTATCCTGGATCCAAAGTCACTATGCTGAACACATTTGTCTTTACAGAAAGCCTTATAAATATATCTAAAAAAAAAAAAAATTATTATTTTTACAAAAAATTAAAACCGACTTCCAAGTGAAGACAATAACATTACTTAATCTTAAATGAACTAACAAGTATTAAATAATTCTTACTCTTTAGAAGTGCCTCTTTCAGAATTTGCCTAAGCCTCAACTATTTCTGTATACAATTTTCATAATTTTCAAGTCGGTACCAGCCCCAAAAATTGAAAATATTTTGTCATAGAATTCACGATTCAGAGCTGATACCAACTTCAAAATAATGAAGATTATATACAGAAATAGTTGAGGTTTAGGCAAATTCTGAAAGATGCACCACAAAAGTGTAAGAATTATTTAATACTTTTTAGTTCATTTAAGAATAAGTAATGTTATTGTTTTCACTTGGAAGTCGGTTTTAATTTTTTGTTAAAAATTTAAAATATTAATACAATTCACTATGCTGTATTTCGTAACAAATGCACCTTGCTGTCTATCTATTTCATCGTGGTATCCTATATCACGGTTATATTAATGGATTTATTAAATTAATAACTATATCTGGAAGATATATAATATTTTAACGTTTATTGGGTATGGACAACCTAAAAGTAGATAGGGACTTTTGAAAGAAATATAGCAATGAAATCGTTCTTCCGTGAACAGGAGCAAATTTATTTTATAAGAAAAGTAAAGCAGTGTTATAGAAAACATTAAAAAAACCTTTTTTTTTTCTATAATTACTGACAAACAGTTTTCCTTTCTTCGATCCGTCGCCATGTCACCTAACGTTGAGTTGTCGGTTTGTTTTCGTTGTTGTATTCGTAGTGTAGGGAGTAGGGACATCCTACACGAACGTCCCTTCTCCCTACACTACGAATAGCACCGCTGGGAAATATACAGTGGAAAGCTCACATTTATCAAATCATACGGCAGACAGATTACAATGTGTATATTATCAATTCACATATCTATCCTTGTAAATTGATTTATGTCTATGACATTTTTTGACATGACATTTATTCTTTAAGGCTCTTTTGGTGCGTGGTCAAAAGCAAATCACACCGCCATCTTGTAAAATGTCAATTATCAAGAATTTCAATAAGTAATAGGCACAAATCTATGTTTGTAAGTTATTATTGATTTATGTCTATGACATTTATTCTTCAAGGTTTTTTTGGTGCGTGGTCAAAATCAAATCCATCTTGTAAAATATCAAAATTTATTGAGAGGCAGTTGTTTCATGCTAGGTCTGATGAATGGAATTTAGGTATCATGTGCGGCCTAATGTCATTACGTGATCCAAGTTTCAAAAATTCTTAATCTAAAATACCTTACAGACATACCATAGCAAACACAACTAAATATAAGAGGTCCTCAATTAGTATTGTTATTTCAAGTAGAGCCTCTACTTATAAAAGTAACAGGTTTAGGTGGTATCTTCGAACTTTATCATCATGATATTTTTCTGAGGCTTAATAATTCCGATTTGACAGCTGCGGTTCTGACCTTCAGCCAATAAACGCCTGCCATGCTTATATTATTGACTAATAACCTTTCAAGTCATTACCGAACATAAGTTACGTGTAACAATTCAATCTTTTACAATTACTGAATTATATAATATTACATTGAATTAATAAAATAAATAACTTGTACAAAAGTAAAGTAAAAAGTAATACTTTTTAAATTTCATACATGATTATTGCATATCAAAGAGCGATACAATGCTACCGGCATTTGAAACGTACAATATCAGACCATTTCCTACACATAAACCGCGTTATCTACCTTGCGTTTGTAGATGTTTTACCTGTGACAAGATCTTTATGCCAAAGACTTAAGATTCATTTGAATAGAGACTTTGAGGTATAATAACTCTGAACGGATTGTAGTAGCGCAGCATAAATAAAATACAGTAGACTATATTTATACAAATCCGCCCGAATGCATGGTTTCAGCTTTTATAGCGTTTTTTCGAAAGCAGAACGATAATTCTACACAGCTCACATGTAAAACTTGTCTTTGTGCACGTATTTGATTTTATGAAGCTTAGTTACAGTTACGCTCAGCGAATTGTAGGCCTGCCTACTGTTTCGTTACTTATAAAAATATTGTTGATGCGGTATTAACTAAACATTAGATTCGAATTCGAATTTAATTTGTCCGTTTCAGCTAACATAAACTTATTTTTTTAGATTTTCGGGACTCCGGAGTTGCAACGCATTTTTTTGTATGAGATCATGTAATTTAAAAGCTTTTATTTAACTTGCTCTGTATGTATGTAAGTATGTATGTTACGGTGGAATTTTGGAACTCAATTTTGAAGTAGATATATTTAACCGATTGAGCTTAAATTTTGCATACACGTTTAGTTAGGCATATCATATTAAGTATATTTTTTTTTCCCATGGTGCTTCCCCCTTTTGTTCGGACATCAATGTAATTACAATTTTGGCTGTCTCCCGCTTTGCTTGGGGAGGGAAATTGGATATCTCCTACTCCTCCTACATTTCTTCTGATTAATTTCTTCTGACAGATTTAGCTTGTCCCTCAGGCATTCCTGAGATCATATTAAAGGGTTTTCGTGGTTGGTTACCATTGATGATGATGACACAGGAGTTGCAGTGGTGGGAATGTGTGGTGGGCCTTTTGCCCGTTAATGAAAAATGCACATATTTGTATATTTTATTGTAATATAGGTTATAGATAGATTAAGTAAGAATTAAAAAAAAACTAATTTCTTACCTACGTTACGAATTAAAAGTTTTATTTTAGTTTATTATGATATTGTTATAATAATAATTATGATAGTATTTAAGTAAAAAAAAACTATATTCATTTCTTTTTTCAAAAAAACGGGGGAGGTATAGTGTGCGTCTCACCTCCCCCCTATATAAGTTAGTGTAATTAGTTCTTGAGTTAGTCATTAAATATCTTTCGCGAAGACAACTCTCTTTTAATTAGTCTCCCCGAAGCCTGCACATTGCAAGGCGTTGACCAATGATCGCACGAATCGCATTCCGAATCCGAGTCGAGCGAAAATCGTGACTGGTTACGATACTGTGAAGATTTGTATTGTGGCACTAGATAACCGAATCCGAGGTTTAGGGAAAAGCTTACAAAACTTATCTCGTCGTCTCGTTAGTCGGCCGCGTCTTCTGAATACGTAAACATGTCATTCATGATTAAGCAAACCGGGACGTGACTGTTGACAAAAACAACCTAGAAAATTGCAAGCCGAAGCCCCCAGGCCTGCTAAATACCACTCAATTAGGAAAAGATTGCGGTCGCATTTAGTTCTGATTTCGTTATCGTTCGGGTAGATGTCTTTAAATTCGAGAAGTAAACGAATTATAGATATAAACTATAAAGGATGTAGTAATATTTTAAAGAAGAAAGGATTATTTAACAGTGGAAATACACAGTCTTCTTGCACCATTTCCACTCCATATCTATTGAACCAATTTTGGTGACATTTGTCAAGGATGTAGAGACTGTCGTTTAGGTCATAGTGTTTTTGCATTTTATCCTGGAAAATTAATGTACGTTCATGGGCGTACCCAGGTAGGGGCAGGGGGGGAGGGCAGCTGCCCTTCCCCTAGAAGATAAAATAAACATCAATTTTCCTTGCAAGTGGGAATTAAAAACGTGTTACCTACTCGGCGCAAAATGAAGTGTTGGAAACAAAATATATTTTCAGTCAGATTAATAAAAGTCAATTTTCATGATTTTTTGTTTCAATATACTAGACCGACCATCTTCTCGAAACAGGTATGTTGCCTAGCTATAAAATCCTGGGTACGCCCATATGTACGTTCCTTGCACAAAGTAGAGAAGAACATGTAGCTTTTTCTTTAATTGATTTTATAAATCTAAATATTGCTCTGACTTCAATTGCCAACGGTAGATCAACCCATAATTTATATTATTATTATTTGATTATTTTTTCAATTTTTGAACTTATACGTAGCTACGGTAAATAACTAGATCTTAAATAAGTGAAGGATAATAAAGGTTTATCCTTTATTATTATATTTGTCTATCCCGTTCAAATAAGCTCACAATCCTAAGCAATTATTATACAGCTAAATAAATACTAACGCAATATTATGTGTATCTACAGAGATTTTGATGTCTGAAATAAAATTATAGCCAGCAACGAAATATCATTGCCAGGCTACCAAGGGCTAGAGAAATAAAAAAACAAGTATTTGTAAAATCTATTGCTGTCTCCCTAACCTCAAGCCTCCCCCCGCAGAGCGCGATAGAGACAACAGCTGCAACTTGAATTGAAAATTCTGAACAGAAAATCAACGATTCGTTGTCCCCTGATTTCTTCTCCAAAACTTAACCGATTTAAGTACTTTTTTCATTAAAAATTAAAGCAAGGCTTGAGTTGTGTTCCGAAGGTTTCTTTTTTCGTATAATCTAGCCAAATTTGTTTTCTGGATGTTTGAACACAGCGGAAAATCTGGCCATTTTTTTGGGTTTTTGAACGTTCATATATTTTTTAATAATAAAATTATGAAAAGAAAGAAAACATAGGGACATGCTAATAGTGGCCATAGATATTCAGGAAAAAAATATAACTCTACCGGCATTATCCAGAGAGGAAACAGGGGACTGCGTTTGTATGGAAAAAAGGCCCTAGCGTCTCCTCTTAATGCCGAGTTTCAGAGGTTTTTTTCAAATCCATTTTTTGGGGGGGTTTTTGTCATTAAGACATGTCAACCCCATCGTAACCGCCTCAATGAAATTCACTCATCAACTTTCGGTAATAAATTGTAAATAGCCAAAGCTGCACTAGACCTAGGCATGTGCAAACAACACAGAATCCTCCAGGTTCTTTGACAGAAGATTATTATTCGCTAGTGCTTTTGATTGGCTAACAGCAAAACATTAACAACGCTATTAAAATAGCTAAACTACTATCAGCAAAACTTCAGAAAACTGTGTACTAGAAAACTGTAACTAGTGGCAGACAGAACAAAACAGTAGAAAGTATTTTTACGCACTTCTAATCAATTAAAAATCGTCCTTCTCGCTTCACACTCACGCCCGTCTTTCATATGCCAGGTGAAAGGTTAGTTTTTTTCTTAATAACACGATAAATATACAACATTTTAAAAATCCGCCAGGACAATGTCTCAATGATAGAATTTAATACAATGTGTTAAAATATTAACTTAGTTTTATGCACGTTTATGGCAATATATGAAAAATTCGTGAAAATTAGCTGCATTTTGTGATTTTTTTCTATCCAGAAAATTTTAAGATATCGTGTTTTCGCTCAGATCAAATTCTTGGAAATATAATGTAGTATCTATGTTTAGAAAATGATACAATTCGGGGCTTATTTTCAAGTATAAAAATAAATTATATAATCGACAATTTAGGGTTAGTCGCACCCTTAAGTTACTGTTACTAGTGATCATCATGATAATTATTAACTGAATACGTCAGGGGTTCCCAATCTTTTTCAGCCTGCGGCGCAGTAACACGTTCAATATTTTGTCACGGCGCCCTTCTTTACCTAGCTATTACAAAAATATACATAAATAAACACCTTTGATGATTATTATAGTTAGGTTAAGGTCATCCCCCGAGCAAACGACCTTGACCATACATTTGACGCGTTGCCGAGATCGCACAAAAATCCTATTTTTTTACTTATCTTAGTTCAAAATTGATCTAAAAAAAAATTAAAACGGGATTCCCCGTTTTAATTTTTTTTTAGATGAGATGTAGTTGTAGTTGATGAAATTGTCTATCTATTGTCGTGACGTGTTTCAAATAAACGTAATTTGTACATAATAGAAAGATGCTGAAAGTATGCTTCAATTTTAACAAATTGGTATTACTTTGGAAGCTAATATCATGAGAATAATAAACAAAAATAGAAAATTTAAAACGGGGAAAGGAATGTTGATATACTGAAGATTATTGCTGTATTTTTATTATAACTTTGTAACTTTCAAATTATGAGTTTATAAGGCTCTAAATACGGTAAATTACGGAATCTCCGTCGGGGAAGGCCCTTAAGCAGGTAAATAATAATAAACAAATATTTAATCATCTGCCTGCTTTGTATAATAATTCACATTATAATTTTATTTTATAATATTTGTGGTTTCGGATAATGATGGAAGATCGACTCACGGCGCCCCTCTTGCCTTTTCAGGCGCCGCCGCGGCGCACAGTTTGGGAACCCCTGGAATACGTATAAGCAATGCAGTTGCAATCTGGTGTCGTGGCTTTGATTATTCAGTAGTGCACTTGCTCCTCTGGATCTAAGCCCCTAGCCAGCACGTTTTCTTTATAGAATCGTTGATCAAAATGTATTAAATTGACATAACGTAAGTGGAATGTCGATGTCTTTCTTTTATCGAATGCTTATTTAAGTCAATTTCACACATTTTTGATCGGCCATTCTATAAATAAAGGAGCAATAAAGAAAAACGCGTTGGCTATATTATGCTTTCGTTATTTTCGATATCAAAACGAATTCTAAAACATTGTATTTCTAGAGATAATAATATATACAGAATTCTGATTCTAAGTTTTATAAATTTATGTAAAAACTTTCAAAAACCACCTCAAATGCTTATCTTGTTTCCACACTTCGTCTAAATAAGTACTTTTTCGGTTCATAACTCGGGGGTGTCGACTTATCAAAAACATAATTTATTTTAGATCTCACCATTCCAACTTCACTAAGTTTTTACAGCTTTCTACTGAGAGTCAGGGATTGAAACCGGTTCAACGTTAACCGGCATTTTAAGAGTTAAGCCAATTTTGTCATATAGTTCCGTTCCGGAGCGGAACCAAATAGGAACGATACTTGGAACCTAAATAAACCGGTTTATAGTGATACAATTTACTCACCTGATTATTCATAAAATCTACGTTTCATTGCCATTATATTGGGTATAAATAAGCAAGCACAGTTAATGTATCAGACTACGCGCGCACGTCGAATAATTATATGTACACGCACGTCTGTGAGTGAAAATTATAACCGGTTAATAAAAATATCCATATTTTAAAAAACCGATTTGTAAACCGGTTTAGAGGAACGAAACCTTTTTTTAAAAGATCCGTGGGTAAATTCGTTAAACCGGTTCAAAAAAAATACCGGTTTCCAAGCCCTGCTGAGAGTTGGATAGCGTTTACAAAGAAAAACTCGGCTTGTATATTTAATTTAAGTTATTAAAAATGCGTAGGCATTAGGCAATAGTCTTAACTAAATTCTTGCATAAAGCAATTATTTTTTTTTCTAAAAAATGGTAAAAGGGTAAACAAAAAAAATAATTTTGATATGTTGATATTTTTTTGTAAGAAGCAGGAAAATAATGTCTGATGTATTATAATTGTTATATGAAACCTTAAGCTTCAACAAAATGTACAAAACTGAGATCAAAATATAGAGATCACAAATATCATTATCTATATATAATAATACGCGAGCGAAAAACTTTTGACGAAAAATGCGGAAACGTAGGTGATTGAAATTTTGCACAGTTATAGTTTATATGGAGGAGTGCATCGAGCCAATATTGTTTTAAAATTATACTTTTATCATACATAATTTTAATAAATAAAACATTACACACACTACAATGTGCACACTACCATCTTTTTGATTGACAAGCCGTGACACGAATTATACTCTTTAGTTTATGGTTGAAGTCTCTGATAAAATTGAAAATGGATTGTAGTTTTTTTTATTAAATCTGAAATAGTCAATACTTTAAACGGGGAGCCAAAAAAGAAGATAATTAAATTTAAGGTCGAATTTCAACCATTGGGCGATCTCTAGTAATTATTATTATCTGGTCGGACTCTTATATTCTATTCTATACTGGTAAAAAATGAATGTCCTTTCAGTTGTATCTTCGTTATTAGTCTAGTTCACAAGTGCCACTTTCCTCAAAACCTGATCTCCTACACCGAAAATTATGATTTTAGGCTCACTCGATTTGGAATACTATCTAGATTCTAGAACATTCTATCAAAATTCCAAGAGGGGCTGAAAAAAAATACAAAAGTACAACAATAAAGTTAAAAAAATTAAGGAATTGGTTATTCATTAATATTTCAAAAACTATTTGAGATAATTAAAATTTGAAAAAAGATCCTTAAACAACAGGAAATTTCCTAAAAAAAATCTTACCTCCTGGAACTCTACCTATAATTCTTATTATTTTAATTGAGCGGCGAAAATAGCGCTAAAAACGCGTAGCTCGGGTTTCGCGTGCATCGCCCCAATCTGCCACGTGAACTAAAAAATATATTTTAACTGTTGAAGTATTAATATTAAGAAAAAAAAAATGGGTATTAAGTAGACATAATATCAATAAACAATAATCCGTCAACAAAAAAAATTATCACAATTTGTTTATTTGTTATGCTTTTGTTAATTTGTTAATCTTCACGATTTTAATGATAACATAAAAACGCTGATTATTTTGAAATAAGAAATCTAGATTTTTTTTTTATTCTTTTGATCTAATCTTAAAGGGGCTTAGAAGAGATTCCCGTTGGAAAAATTCAAAAATTTAGATTTTCACTTTTTTATTAACAATCAAAGCCATTCAAGAATTTTTTTTGTAAATAAAGCCATTACGATATTTTTTTGTCAAATTATTGTTACTATTTTATTTTGTTATTGTTAAAAACCATAAAACAATATATATTTTAATACTAATATAATTTAAATAATAATTTTTATTTATAAACAAATCCTAATGGCTTTATTTACATGAAAAATTCTTGATTGCCTTTGATTGTTAATAAAAAAGTGAAAAATCAAAATTTTTGAATTTTTCCAACGGGGATCTCTTCTAAACCCATTTAAGATTAGCTCAAAAGAATTTAAAAAAATCTAGATTTCTTGTTTCGAAAAAATCTGCGTTTGTATGTTAACATTAAAATCGTGAATATTAACTAATTAACAAAAACATAACAAATAAACAAATTGTGACATTTTTTTTTTATTGATATGTCTACTTATTACCCAATTTTTTTTATTCCTTAATATAAATATTAAGTAATAGTGGATAGAAATTGAAAAGAAAAAAGGAATGTGTAGCTGATAACATAAATAAAAAGTTTACCTATTGAAAAGTTGTGCTTTTGATTTTTAAATTATTCTCTTCCACTTCAAGTAAACTTCTGTAAAATTTTGAAGAAAACCTGCATATTTCTTTCTTTCAGTTATGTAGCAAAATAATAAAATATATTATTATTTTTTTGATTTATATCGTTGCTTATATTCCAAAAAAAGAAAATAAGTTGAAAAAATATATAATTAAGATGTGAAAATTAACATTATTGTATCTAGGTGAGCATACCTCAAAATAAACTTGTTGTATGCCTCGGCAGTAAGTACCTGATAAATGGTGGTCCTTCTTTTTTTTTTTGGTCTTAAATTCCTATTTAACAAATAGAAGGCTTTGTCAAGCCTAAGAAATAATTTTAAACTTCCTAGTTTAAAATTATTTCTTAGGCTTGACAAAGCCTTCTATTTGTAAGTGCCTATAACTTTTTAGCTCTTACTTTATTAAATTGTCCGAAAATGTAGCACAAACGTACCACATATATATCGAAGAAAATCTGTATTTTATTTCTTTTGGTTAGGTTTTAACAGATTTTTTTTTTCATTAATTACATTCGCTAAAACATACTTAAAGAAAAAAAAATTACAAATTCGGTTAAGAACTGATATTTTTTGTATTCATGTAAGCATTTTTCAAACATAGGTTGCAGCATGCGTCTTTAGTATGTACGTGAGATATGTAGCACCTAAATTTTTTCTGGCTTTCAATAGAAAGTTTAAAATATATATTTCAAAGGCTAGAAAAAGCCTTTCATTTGTCGATGCATTTAACTTTTTAGCTCTTACTTTAATAAATTCTCAACATTATAGCAAAAAAAATTTGGACTATTATTATAGACCAAAATTATATAAAAATATGTTTTTGGTTAATTTTCAATGTAAACAATCGGATAAGAGTCATTAAATAACAGGAACAAGAAAAAAAAATTTTTTCTTTGCTGGTTTTATATGGTGAAATATTAATTTTTAATTAAATAACTAAAAAAATTGAGAGCACAAAAATTTTTTTGGTAAACTTTGCAAGTTAGTTGTAAAAAAGAAAATGACACCTCAAAAACAAAAATCCATTCACTATTACAATTTTCGAATGTTAAAACCTCTGGGCGCTGCACTATTAATCATTTTATCTTCTCTTTATCTTTTTTTTTTTTTAACTAAAATAGTTCTCTCGACTTTTAGCGATCCCCCTACAGAAGCTTGGCGACCAGCGATCCAGTGTTTCACAACACAGGTTGTCAAACACTGGATAATATAACACATTTAGGGTGAAGCCAAACGAGCGTAATTTGTGAGTTGTGAGACGCAGAATTTCGGCTGGCAGAAATTCTGTTGTATTCAGTTTCATATAAAATTCCTACTTAATTCACACGAGCGTAATTTTGTGAGTCATGATTTGTATGAACAAATATTTATGCGACCGAAATTCAACGACTCACAACTCACAAAATTACGCTCGTTTGGCCTCACCCTTAAGCAACATGCCTTCGAAAACATATCATAAACCTTCAGTAAGCGAGGTTGAAAATTGCAAGCAATTCGTTGAAGGGTGTCCCGTAGTCGAGGGCCTTTGTCATATCTTTGCTTTGTCACATAGAGATATAATGTACTACGTACTAGAGGCGCCATTGCAAACAAAAAACATGTCACACTTGAGGCATGAGCGGGGTGAGAGGCGGGGCGGTGATGGCTATAAATCAGTACCGCAAAAGTGACAAAGTTTTGTGCCTACACTCGAATGAACGCAGACTCTATTTGAGTAAGTGGATAAAATAAAACAAAGATTTTTACTAAACATTATTAAAAGCTTTTATTTAACTTGCTCTGTATATTATTATGTACATATTATTAAATATATTAGTACATATTATTATGTAACTTTGGGTGGAATTTTGTATACATGTTTGGTTTGAATGACTATGCACGATACAGTATGACATCACTATAAATATAAAATGGCCGGTCGGCCATTGGATGGTCATCCAAGATAGTGGAATAGTTATTTTCTATGCCGTCCTATAATAACAGTATGGATATTAAATGAAAGAACTTTTTGAGAATAACTCTAAAACGAATGTAATGTCATTCTACATCCAATATGGCGGCTCATCTAAGATAGGGGAATACAAACAAAGTTTCGTTTATTTCTGCATGACTCCATTTGAAATACTTCAGAATTCAGATTATGAATCAAAATCACAATATCATCCAGATAAATGGGGTTTTATTTATTTATTTATTTATTTAATACTTTTTGCACAATGTACAATGGCGGACTTAATGCCATAGGGCATTTTCTACCAGTCAACCATTGGGTGGTAATAGAGACAAAACTAAAAACACAGGTGCTTTCTGTGTAGAAAAAAGAACACACATTTAGGAAATACATAATTAAATATACAATAAATACTGATAAAGATAATAACAAATACTAGGCATACGATATAATATTATAATAACCTATAAATATATTATACATATTATACATATACAATATACATATTATGCATATTATACATATATATAAGTACATATTATACACATCCATATAAAAACTGAGTACTATATTAATTTATTTTAGTTAAGATTCTGCCAATTTTTTTAGATACAACAGTCGGACTCTACGTTTAAACGTATCTCTGGTTGGGCTTAACCTGATTTCTGGAGGTAGGGTGTTCCACAGTAAAATAGCCTGGACGTGGAAGGAGGAATGGACTAGACTGGAGTGATGAGGTAGGCAACGGAGACGAGCATTATTTGAGGAGCGGAGGGTTCTTTCGTGACTATCGCAGAGGTATTGGAAGTGTGACTTTAAGTAAGCAGGAGAATTAAGGGAGTTCAGGAATGTATAGAGCATACACAGGGCTCGCACTGAACGACGTTGTCGTACAGGCAACCAGTGAAGCTTGGTACGATAGGAAGATACGTGGTCATATTTCCGGAGATTGTATATAAACCTGATGCAGTTGTTAATGAGTCGGTCATATTTGTCGAGCTTGTCTGCATTGAGGTCTAAATAGCACACATCACCATAATCTATAATGGGAAATATAAGGGACTGGACCAGCAGAGTTTTAATGTGTGTCGGTAAAAAGTTTTTGTGACGATAAAGCGAATGCAATATACCGGTAACCCTCTGACAAACTGAAGCAGTCTGGGTTTGCCAATCGAGAGTGGAGTCTATGAGTAAACCGAGATCTTTTACACTGGAACTGAAATTGATTACAGATCCGTCAAAGATTACTGGTGAAAGAGACGCTATATCTACCCTACATATATTACGAGAACTACCCAATAAGATAGCTTGACACTTACTAGGGTTTACTGATTGGCCAAGTAGTATAAATAGCGAGGAATTCCCTCGATTACTTATGGATCCCATCATCAAGTCACCTTTTTTATGAACATGGTACATGGTACCAAATTCGGATTCAACCCGATACTAATATAATAGCGAAAAAATCTTGAAAATCGGTCCACAAATGGCGAAGTGATCATTGAACATACAAAATATATAACCTCCTCCTTTTTGGAAGTCAGTTAAAAAACATCATTATCATCACTCTATTCTAAAGGCATCACTCCGAAGAAACACTCCGCAAATTGCCGAGAATAGAATATGACGTAGCCTCAAAATTCCGAAAATTTCAAAGGTCGAGTTAACTCCGTACCTGGCGGCCATACTATAAGGATGGCCGCCAGGCACGGAGTTAACTCGACCAGTTTTGGAGCTACAAACCCCCCAGTTTTGGAGCTACAAACGGTCGAGTTAACTCCGAACCAAGGATTACGAAAATCGGACCAGAAACGGCTGAGTAATCGTTGAACATACAAAAAATAATAAAAATAAACATACATACAGACAAACGTATTACCTCCTTTTTTGGAAGTCGGTCAAAAACCAAAATATTACATGCCAAAATTTTGCAAAACCGTTACAGCGGCTTGGGCGTGAAGAGGTAACAGACACAGAGAGAGACAGACAGATAGACGGACGGTCAGACAGACGGACAGACGGACAGACAAACAAATGGACGG
Source organism: Cyaniris semiargus (assembly GCA_905187585.1). Taxonomy (NCBI): domain Eukaryota; kingdom Metazoa; phylum Arthropoda; class Insecta; order Lepidoptera; family Lycaenidae; genus Cyaniris; species Cyaniris semiargus. The sequence continues at coordinate 9,918,000 of LR994558.1, read as the reverse complement.
ACAGGCCGACAGACGGACGGATAGATAGACAGACAGACACACTTTCGCATTTATAATAATTATATTATAATAAGTATGGATCCAAAGTCCACTACATATTTAATTTATTTAAATTACTTAAATATTTATAAATACAATTATAATGTACGCATGTCTAACGTTCACGTAATACCGTATTTATAATATTATTACCAAAATACAAACTCGTCTACGTGAATACTTCATTCATCATCGTCTCATCATAGATATCTGTATTCTGCCTACATTCCCCTCTGAATCTACTACTCTATGACAATGCGAAATGGCGCGCGTCTTCGCCTAGTAATTGAACGTTCTTATTTTAATTGAAAATAATTAAATAAGAACACTAACCGATGAAATGTTATTCCGTCGCATTTGGAAGTATTTTTGGAATTATTTTTACAGTATCTTAAGACACACCAAGGCATTTTTGTGACTTTTATTTTGATTTTTTTTTTATATAATTGTCATACGTCTAGTGCGCAGAAGAGCTCGCGGCCGACTAAGTGCGCTGCGGCTATATAGATTCTGTTGAATGTGACCAAGCATTGCGTTACGGTGTCAAGTCTAGTACGTAGTACTTATATGTCAGTGCTTTGTCACTATATTATTTATCAGCCCCTTTCGTTATTGCTCTTTTATCCCTACATTGTTATATTTCAAACGCATCGACATCTACACGATATTGGTTTACGTATTCGGGTCTTTTATATACACTTTCGTGGTCTCCTAAACGATAAAATAAAGAATCGCGTCTTCTTATACAGGACTCGCCAAGATACTTTCGTTAGTTTTTCTCAACCTTACGTAATATTCTAGATTACATTTGGAATATTACGTAGGGTCTTATGTGAAATCCGATACATTCTTTATTTCTAATTTCGGCAGTGAAATTAAGGCCATCCCCCGAGCAAACGACCTTGGCCATACATTTGACGCGTTGCCGAGATCGCACAAAAATCCGTTAATGAAATGAAAATGAAAAAAAGTAGTTAATGAAATTGTCTATCTATTGTCGTGTGTTTCAAATAAACGTAATTTGTAAATACTAGGGAGATGCTGAAAGTATGCTTTAATTTTAATAAATTGGTATTACTTTAGAAGCTAATATCGTGAGTATAATAAACAAATATAGAAAATTTAAAACGGGGAAAGGAATGTTGTAAATTACGGAATCTCCGTAGGGGAAGGCCCTTAAGGAAAACTTCTCGGCTCTAGAAAAATAATATTATGTTTATAATTTATTTGCGTTTGAAATGTGGAAGGAAAGAAGGGAGGCCTTTGCCCAGCAGTGGGACACACCATCGGCTATCAATAATAATCTTTACATGTTTATCATCTATATCATCATTATATAAAAGGCTTTGTCCTGGATGACATGAAAATGGAATTACGCTACGGCCTAAACCACTTGTGGGATATATGTGGCCGCCACAAAGGAAGATCTTCCGACCGAGCGAGGTGGTATGCTCGGTCAGGCCGGAGCCCACGTGATACATTTCAGCTGTCGTATATATACCGACGCGCTTAGAAAACTTCGATAGCGCGATGCAGGAATGTTAGGCGAATTGTGGGTACCGCCACATCACTCCCCCCCCGAAGACCGGAGGTCGAATCTTGAATCTTGTCGCTTGAGTCGCCAGTGCCAGAGAGTTCCAGTGAGTCGGAACTGTTGCAGTGAAGTCCCAGTGAGTCGGAACTGTGAAGCTGCTGCACGGGATCCAGTGAGTCGGATAGCTGCCGTGCGGGGCCGATGCTACGTGCTGACCAGGAGAGATGTGCTCTGCTTGCTGACCGGTCGGTGTAGTGAGAAAGCCCGATGATGCCGATGCGGAGTCGCCCAGGCCGCGGTACATTGCGGCTAGTGGACGAGGTACCCGATGAGGCGATGCTGGCTGGCGCGGTGCGGAGGGGCGGGGAGTGATGATGATGAAGGAGGCGTGATCTGTCGAGGGTCACCAATGTGGGATATATGTGGCCGCCACAAAGGAAGATCTTCCGACCGAGCGAGGTGGTATGCTCGGTCAGGCCGGAGCCCACGTGATACATTTCAGCTGTCGTATATATACCGACGCGCTTAGAAAACTTCGATAGCGCGATGCAGGAATGTTAGGCGAATTGTGGGTACCGCCACACACTGATCGTAGATACTTGAAATTTGGAGGGAGTGTTTTTCGTATGACGTAGGCGTGCGATAAGAAGAAGAAGGATTTTTCGAAATTCGTCTCCCAAGGGGGTGAAAAGGGGGGTTAAAGTTAGTATGGGACAACACGATTCCTTTGCCCGATCTACTCCAAAATGTGCATAAACATTATTTGATAATGTATTTTATGGAAGATGTAATTCATAGTTTGTTGAAATGTATCCTTAAAAGTGGTTAAAAATCGGCCAAGTGCGAGTTGTACTCGCGCACGAAGGACCACTACAGAGCAAAAATAGGCTAAAAATTGAATTTTTTGTATGGGAGCCTCCCTCAATTATTTAATTTATTTAAATTTTATAATTAATTATTAAAGTACAAATAAAATTAAGTATTTTGAGAACATTTCAATTGCCTGTGTGTTGCCGTTTGTGGTTATAGCGGCAACACATATACACAATCTGTGAAAATTTCAGAAATCTAGCTATAGCGGTTCTTGAGTTAAGCCTGGTGACAGACAGACGGACAGACGGACAGACATCGAAGTCTTAGTAATAGGGTCCCGTTTTTACCCTTTTGGGTACGGAACCCTAAAAAGATGAAATGTTATTGTGGGATCGTAATATAATCGTAACAATTAGTTCTTGAATGTAAATATTAACTATTTATTTGGAACAATTCGTTCTCATAATAATATAATTATTTTCTTATACTTTTTTTTAGAATTAAGATAGATTGTCTTGAATGGGGCGCTTTACATTATGTTTTGACAGACGCGATGTCATCATGTTAGAAAAAAAATCGGCCAAGTGCGAGTCGGGCCTCCGCACGAAGGGTTTTTTACCATTATAGAGAAAAATTAGGGCAAAATTTGTGTTTTTTGTATGGGAGGCCCTCTTAATATTTTATTTTATACTAAATTATTATTAAAAATTAAAGTTAACATAAAACTAAAGATTGTGTGAAAATTCAAGTACCTACCTACCTTTTACTATTATTGATATAGAGCAAAAAAAAATCACGCTTGTTGTATGGGAGCCCCCTTAAATATTAATTTTATTTTGTTTTTAGTATTTGTTGTTATGGCGGCAACGGATATACACAATCTGTGAAAATTTCAACTTTGTTTCAACAAAGTTCTTGAGTTACAGCCTGGTGACATACAGACGGACAGACGAACAGACGGACAGACGGACACACAACGAAGTCTTAGTAATAGGGTTCCGTTTTTACCCTTTGGGTACGGAACTCTAATAATGGCGTTCGGAATTCGAAATTAATAATTCTTGTATAATTTCTGTCAAAAAACTGATTTAGAAACCAAAGAGTATGTAAAATTACTTCACAAGAGTCGGGATTTAAAACTAATAAAAATGCAATTTTGATGTTCTTTTTATGAGAATAAGGGCCTGTTTCACCACTTCCTTTGATAGCTAACCCACGTGACACCCAATCCTGGTACTGCTGAGCTCCCCGATGAGGGAGCTTATGTAAATTCTTCGCAATGAGTTTTTTTTTCAAACCGTACAGTTTGTTTGTTTTTATTTGTTAATCTCAGGAACTACATTTTCCAATTGATAATAATAATTATTTTTGTGTTTCATAATCCATTATGGAAGGCTTTAGCTATAATGTGACATAACACTGCGACGAATAGTTGGAAGAATCAGTGGAAAATGGTGTAAATATGGGTAAATATGGGGAAAAATCTATGTTTGTTACGCAAACAAAGTCGCGGGCAACAACTAGTATTAATAAACTTTAATAAGATAGAAAAAACAAAGGGTTGTACTCCGGAAATGCCAACAGAATTGAAAACGAAGCAACTGCAGGCATACACTTTTACATTGCGGTAGGAAGAGGGAGATCCTCTCCTACGCCGCGCCGGCGATCTACTCTCCCTGCGTTTTATGAATTTTTGACCTTGCCCTAACGCGTTTTTATTTATTTTTACCCATCCCGAAAAGTGCCCAACGCAGTAAAGGAAGTGTTCACTTAAAAAAAAATATCTGTTTTACACTATTTTTAACAATGTTATAGACACAAGCTTTACAACTCTACCAATCTCCATTTAATTTAATTTACAATCAAAACATAAAGGATATAGGTTGTTCGAGGATTGCGAATCGTCTACGAAACACGATTAAATACTGACGGACAAGAATTTCATTCCCCAGACCCTCGTCTCATTGTTTTTACTGGTCAAATCCAATTTGCCCAGTTTCGACACTTATATAAAAGCAATAGGTAGTCTTTGTTTAACATTTCCAGTTCAAAGTTATATTTTAATAAACTGCCTCTATTGAGTAATCAGTGCTCGGTTTCTATAAACTGATACAACATTAAATATTGGAATCGGGGGTAATGCTATTTTAGAAACAAAATAAAAGTCCATATTAGATTAGAAAGATATTACTTTCTCTTGTACTATCAAAGAAGTTGATCCATAGGCAGATGACGGACCTATGTAATTTGGTCACGTTATGTCAAACGCAGCCGACAGATCACAGTGAACATTAAATTGACATAATCCCACCAAATGACGTAGGTCCGTCAACTGCCTATGAAGTAATTTCTTTGATGGTACTATCAGAGAAATTGATTCCTGGGCAAATAAGGGACCTACGTCATTTGGTCGGATTATGTCAATTTAATGTTCACTGTGATCTTAGGGCTGCTCAAACCTTGCCGACAGATCACAATTAACATTGAATTGACATGATCCGACCAAATGACGTTGGTCTGTCAACTGCCTAGGAATCAATTTCCTCGATGGTACATCGTTATGGCGATATAATCTCCGTCCATCTTAAAAAATATCTACTAATAATTATTATTATTGTTTGATTTCAATGTCATCAAAATGACGTCGACCACATATAGTTATTCTTGACCTTCCGGTCAAGGTTATAATTTAAATATCATTATACTTTTTTACTTTTTAGGAAGTAACTTAATAATAGGTCTATATCCATATTATATTTTGTAAATGCGAAAGTGTGTACGGTACCGCCGCAAAAGCTACGTCTCGCAATTTTTAAATCTGTAATATCTTCGAAAATATTCTTTTAAATCATATGCTGTAACGGGCCATATTATAGATCTATATTAAATCAACAATGTATTTAAAGTATTAAATTGAATAAGGATTAATGCCGTATTGGTTAAAATCGCTTCAAAAATTATCCATTATTTGTAGTAAAAAGTAAATGACAAAAAATGTTATATTAGGATATCCATAAGAGATAGACATATACCATCGCGAAGTTTTCTGTAGACCTTTTCATTGTGTACAATTATAATTAGTACCTACATTATTTTGATAAGGGTTCAGTCTGCGTAGAATAATGCGCAACAAGATCGGCCGCGGCCCGCCAGCTTTGGAGACGCTACCTCCCGAGCACGGAGCAACTTCCAACGATCGTGTCCGCGCTTTTCCCGACTGTTGCCGTGGCGGATTCACTGACTAACAACGAGACGGCGCCGCTAGGAGAAATCCCGCCTGTCTCAGAGGGTGAGCTGGATGCGGCAATCCTAAGGCTGAGAGGGAAGAAGACAGCGCCCGGTCCGGACGGAATTCCTGGACGGGTTTGGGTGAAGGCTTTGGGACCGTTAAAAGAGAGGCTGCGAGAACTGTTCAGCGCGTGCTTCATCCAGTCGGAGTTTCCTCAACCCTAGAAAGAGGGAAAGCTAGTCCTCCTCAGAAAGGACGGTCGCCCGGTGGATTCATCCTAGGCTTATAGGCCGACAGAAAAAACTCCTCGAGAGAGTGATCACGTCTAGGATAATTAAACACCTTGAGCAGGAAGGTGCGAATTCGGCTTCCGTGCACAACGCTCAACCATAGACGCGATCATGGAGGTCAAGGAGTTCTGCGAGGAACGAACGGCCAACGGCGTAGTTGTATTGGCGGTATCATTTGACATCGCCAATGCTTTTAACACCTTGCTATTTGAGGCAATTGAGGATGGTCTTCGTTACCATAAGCTGCCTCTTTATCTGCGCCGTACCGTAGCAGGATACCTGAGACGAAGAACCATAGTAGTCGTCGGACGCAGTTGACGAGTCATAAAGATCGTCACGTGATGCGGGGTTCCGCAGGGGTCAGTTCTTGGCCCACTCTTGTGGGACATCGGGTATGACCGTGTTCTACGGGCGGCACTTCTCCGCGGGTTACGCCTCGTCTGTTATGCAGACGATACTTACGTGCTGGTCTGTGGAGAATCTTTCGGGGAGGCAATTCGTCTGGCGAGAGTGGGCGCGGCCCAGGTAGCGCGTATTGAGGCGCAAGGGCTGCGAGTCACAGTCGAGAAAACGGAGGTTATTTTCTTTTATGGACCCTGTAAGCGCCTACTTCCGAAATCGATGTGCCAATCGGATCGGTGATGAAATACCTGGGCCTCGTCCTTGACTCAAGGTGGACATTTACCGAACATTTCCGCTGATTGGCACCGAGACTTAAGAAGACGGCATTGGCGCTGGGACGTCTGCTGCCCAATACGGAAGGTCCGGGGTCCTTATGCAGGAGGCTCTACACAGGTGTCCTCCAGTCAATGGCCCTGTACGGAGCCCCGGTGTGGGCAGAGCGTTTAAGCGCCCAAAATAGAGCGCTCTTAAGAAGGCCGCAACGTGCTATGGTACTGCAAATAATTCGTGGCTACCGCACGGTAGCTGGCAAAGCGGCCCTGGCACTGGCAGGGTCCCCCCCGTGAGACCTGGAGGCTCGTGTACTTTTGGAGGTATATTTTCGTATAGCCGAATACAGGGAACGAGGAGAACGGGTGCCACCAGACCTGGCAACCCGATGGCGCCGCCAAGCACGCGTTATATTAATGCGCACCTGGCAGGACCAAATGGCGTCACCGACTGCCGGCCGTCAAGTGGTCGCAGCAATCCGGACCATACTTCAACAGTGGATGGCACGTCCCTGGGGCGTCCATACCTACCGTATGGTGCAGATGCTGACCGGGCATGACTGCTTCGGTCATTGCCTGCACCATATGGCTAGAAGGGAGCCAACGCCCCGTTGCCACTACTGCCCGGATACAGACGATAATACGGCGCAGCATACGCTCGTGGTCTGCCTAGCCTGGGTCGAGTAGCGCGCGGAGCTCTGCGCCGTACTTAGACTAACCTCACTCTCCGGCCATACTGTCATCCATGGTCCGGCCGAGAGAAGCTTGGGAAGCGGTCTCCACCTTCTGCGAATATGTTTTATTGCAGAAGGAGGCTGCCGAGAGGGATCGGGAGGCCCAAGAGGACGCTGACCCCATGAGAAGAAGACGAGGAGGGCGTAGGCGCGCTCAATACGAGCGCCAACTCCCGCCTTAGATGGGATCGGGTGACGGATTGGGGAATCCGCCGCCCATTGCACGAGCTCGGTGCCCAGTTGAAGAGATAGCTGTCGTAGACAGGCAATCGCATGGTGGATGTTCCTGTAAAGCAAACGCCGCTAACCGGGCCGCTGCAGTTTCGCCCCTGGCGGGTCCGGCGGTCCAGCAACAAGGGGAGAAGGAGGCACCGGTGGGTTTTAGTGGGTAAACCTGGGTGCTCTTCCTTACCGCAGCACCTGGGGAGTCCCACATATCCCGGCGGCCTTTCCCCCGGGCTGTCAGGAATGCGTAACGCATTTCCCACTTCAGCCTGCGTGCAAGGGTTCAGCCTGCGTTTGCAATGTAAGGGAAAATAATGAAATTATTTACGACATCACATTAGAAACCTCAAATAACAGTATTTCTCCACTATTTAATGAATGTTATTATACTTATAAACCTTCCTCTTTAATCACTCTATCTATTAAAGAAAACCGCATCAAAATCCGTTGCGTAGTTTTAAAGATTAAAGGGAACAAAGGGACATAGGGACAGAAAAAGCGACTTTGTTTTATACTATGAAGTGTTGTACGGTTTTATGGAAAATAAATCGCAACAAAGCTGCGGGAATCATCTAGTCGGGAAATATCTTGTTTAGTCGTTCTGTTTTGAGGTCAATCTAATAAGAGGGAAAAATTCCGTGTAACAATAGCTTTCATCTTCGCATCTGAAGTAGGCATTTGTTGACAGATAAAGAAAAGCCCAGTCATTTCTTCCCAACTTAATCCGGCTGTGTCCATACTCTGCTTTGATAAAAGTGATAAGCCTTTGTGGCCTTATCGAGGATTCGGCCTTAAAACTCTAATATTACATTGTCCCTTCTTAGTTTTTACATTTGAATGCGGCGGTTTGTTCGGTGGTTGAATTAACTTAATAATAAACAAAAAATCTGCTTTCGCATTTTTTAAGCTGCGAAATTATTAAAAAATATTTTTGATATAAAAGAAATAATTATAATACTTATCATATTTTTTTTTGTCAAAAATATATTTTGTTAATTATCTGTGTTCTCAATATAGAAGCTCATATTTTATGTTTTTTTCGACTTTTTTTTTGGGATTTTGAGGATTTTTAGCAAATGCTATTTAAAGCTTTTAATTTATTTTGTAAGCTGCAGCTTACTCAAAAATCTATGTTTTTAATCAACTGAAGCAAGTTTTTTATAAATACCTATAATATCCTCAAATAGATTTATAGATTTGAAATGTCTATACATCGAATCGAATCTATTTGACACTAAGCAGACAATTTATTAGGAATGCCATCAAGTTTAATTTAATGACCACTTTAAGGCATTTATATAATTAAGTTTTTGATTATTTACGGGTTGTTAGATAGATTGATGAATTGATTGCCTTCTTAAGGCCTCAAACTGAGGAACAACACAGCCGATACTGAACATGGCGATTTAAAATTGAATTTTATTCCCTACATCAGAAGATACCATTTCAAAAGCAGCATCGCAGTTCTTTGCGGCTCGAAATATGAAAATATGTGACAAAATATGAAGGTTATCAATATTTTAATGTACTATCAGAGAAGTTGATTTATCGGCAGATGGCGGACCTACGTCATTTGGTCGGATTATGTCAATTAGCTGGCCGCTGGGTTTAACATAAAACGACCAAATTACGCAGGTCCGCCATATGCCTATGAATCAACTTCTCTGATAAGTAGTACAATTAATTATTATTGAAAAAAGGTTTTATTTATTTTCTATACGTGAAACCAATGATTAAAGAAACACAGGATCCGAAGCAATTGTCTATGTATAGAGTTGATTACGTCAATTCGTCGAAAAATTAATAAACATATAACTATCTCCTTTTTGCCTATGCTTTTTTACGTAAGTGAAAAAAGATAACTGTAAGTTTTAAATTATATTTTTACTTTAATAATAATTAATAATAAAATTAAAATAAAGTAAATATTTAAGGGGGGCTCCTATACAAAAAACACAATTTTTTGCCTACTTTCACTCTATTGTTACAAAATTGACTTCCTGTGATGACACCTATAAATTATATTATTTTCCTAATAATGATTGGTTGCTAGCTTTCGGTTTTGTTCCAATCTATAATAATAACTATAAAATCATTTAATAAAATCATAAAATATAATTTTAAATAATGTCATACTTATAATAATAATAATTAGAATATATTTACAATATTTGATATTTAAAAATGTAAGTGGGTAACTGTTAATATTCATAGAATGTATAAAAAGGGTGGTAACGGTAAAAGGGGTCTCTCTCTCTGCTTGTGGAAGCTGACTAATAAAGGCGATATTTCTAAAAGTGTATTTTTAAAATTCTACTGCTGCTGCTGCTGACCTGACTCCTGTTTCACTATACCGGTACGGAACTCTTCGTGTGCGAGTCCGACTTGCACTTGGCCAATTATTTCATTCAGTGACGTCTCTTGTAAAATCCGCCGTTTTACTTTTTAGTCCACAAAATTTGAATTAAAGACCAAATTAATAATAACAATAAAGTTTATTTGCAACTACAATTAAGTGATTTACAAATTACAATTAAGTGATTTACTATTATTTGGAAAAGTATCGATATCGATATTTTTGCTTCGTCTCTAGTGAAATCCGCCATTGCTAGCCCTCAACTTTTGAACGCGGGCGCGTTCCTTTTGTGGTCATTTCGTGTCCTCTTGTTTCTTTTGTCATTGCGTGAAACCAACAAATTAATGAAAAATTTTTTTATCGCTATTTTAAAAATGTTACGCGGTGCCATGTCTAGTTTCATGTTGTTGAAGTCTCTGAAGTCTAAAGGTCTAAACAGATGCCATGAACCATGATGTATATAGAATTATAGACATATTATTATATATTCTATTATCTTATATATAAAGTTCTCGTGTGACGTGTCACAATGTTAGTTACCGTACTCCTCCGAAACGGCTTTACTGATTTTTACCAAATTTTATACTATACATATTCAGTAGGTCTGAGAATCGGCTACTGGCTACTTTTTATATTGATAAGTGCATTTGTTGAATAAATAATAGTAAATTATTACAACTCGAGACTGACGGCGACCATTGTTTGTGCGACGGGATAGCGATGGACGTTGCCATGGTCAACGATTTCAATACTTGGATATGGCATACGCCATCAAAACTGTAGCAATGTTTTTGCATGCAAAATGTGTATCGAGAAAATATTGTCGTCCTTTTTGTCTTACAGTAATAGCATATACTACTTTCTCTTTCACTCATTCACGCTTTCAATGCATATTTCACGTGATTAGGGCATCGAGACCGGGTTTTCCCGAAACCCGAAAACCCGGGAAAACCCGGGTTTTAGGGATCACGAAAAAACCCGGGTTTCAAAAATGGAACCCGGGTTTTTCGAGCTTTTCGGGTTTTTCGTTTTTTTGATAATTATTGAAGGCAAGACCTGATATTTTAAGGTATTTATAACAAACTAACATACGAATTCTTTATTTTTATAACATAAGTATAGGTTTAATTATTTCTTTTGGTCATAATTAAACAAAATATAATATTTTAAAGTAAATGTTTCGTTTCAAGAGCATTAAAGACTACTTGTCACAAAAATATTTATTAATAATAATATTTTGAAAATCCTACCAAAACAATATCAATGTAAAAAAAGCCAAGTATCTTCAAACAATCTATCCATCGTAAAAAGTTTTCAAATTTCATAGAAGCAAGTCTTGTTAAACTTATTTTATAGTTTTCAATCAACATTCAGTGATTGACCACAGTTTTCTTTATTATGTGATCAAAGGCTTACAAAATAAAGTGTGGACAGCTTCAAAGGGTTCTAAGTCTGCTGAAAGTACCGTAGACTTTTGATGATGGGCAAGTCACTAGTTAGTGACAAAACGTTGTAACTTGTATGGACCGTTGCTGATAAAATACACCCATCAACAAATTCTTAGGGATATTTGTATTTTTGGAATATCTAAAAACCTGTCAGGAATTTTTGAATACAGTGTATGGAATTTATTTTTATTCTTTGCAATTTAAAGTCATTATTTTCAGTCGTCTAACTTACTAAAAACCTTAAAAGAGATTCTTGTTTGTCGTTATGCTTTATGTCATAATTTGTTATATTCAAAATATAACAAATAACGACAATATTAAGACAATGCAATCAGTAAAAAGGTTCCAAGAGAGCCAGCCCCTAGAAACTGACAAAACCATGCAGAGGAGTTTCCATCAAGTATCATGTGAAACCATTTTGTAATCCAGTATTGCAGTCTGGCAAGTGCGGCAGATTGCTTTTCATTGCTTGAGAGACTGATGTTGGTAACACATAATAGGACGAATGATGGATTTCCTTAGCCGACCGCGGATGTCATACTCACTGCGGAATTATTAAAACACGTAATTTTTAGTGAACCCAGATGAAATACAAGCCGAGTTTTTATCAGCAACATCGCCAGAGATAATTTTTTGTGTGTAACACCATACCACCATGGTTAATCTTCCAAACTCATTAAAAGCAACCTTCCGCATTTGCCACGTGGTCTGTTCTGATCAATTACATGGTAATCTGACATGAATTCTGTCTATTGTGACTAGAACTAATAACTACAATATAATAATAATAATAATAATATCTATGGACGCTTCACACCACGTCAGTCTGGCCCCGTTGTAAGTACCTGATGGACTTGTGTTACAGGTACCAGACAACGGAAATATATTTAATACTTTTATAGTATATATAAATTTAAGATTTTTTATTATATTATATACGTATTTAATACACATCCATGACCCAGGAACTTAGAAAACTTTTGTTCCGTCGGCGGGATTCGAACCCGCGACCCCCGGCTTGAGCTACCAAGAGCCCACCAACTAAGCCACAGAGGTCGTCAAAAAAAGCTTTGAGGTGTAGTGTAATGTAAGATTTTTCAGTAATGTAAGATTTTCCAGTAAGTTAGATGACAGAGAAAAGTTACCTTAAATTACAAAGAACATTCGGTCTCATACCGTAGCAAGACAGACAAAAGGCAATTTCAGGTAAAAACTAGGCACAAAAATTTATTTACAGGTATAACGTATGCCAACATCAATTAGGACTAAATAATTATTAATAATTTGACAACCAGCAATAAAAATGTAAAAGATTAAATAAAGATTTGTTGGCATACGTTTTATATTTAAGGTTATTTTTCCATTTAATGTCTTCAAAAATTCTGGATAGATTTTTATATATTTCATAAAATACAAATAGGTACATTAAATAATATGTAATTTGGAGGTGAAGCTTGTTGTAATACTTAATTTTGGCCCGAAAATCTTAATCCCTAGCTTTGATAAGATCCAAAATATAGGAGAGATAAAATAGTCGCTTCGATAAAAGTATGATACGGTCGTGCCAGCTTACTCGAGAATTGGTTGGGCACTGCTGCGACCCCAGACACTGATATTTAAATAGTATTTTACTGGATAGGTGATGGCGATCGCAGAAAATCATGTGTAAAGTATTTTCGCATTGTTAATTTATGAATTCTTAAAAAACCCGAAAAACCCGAAAAACCCGGGTACCCGGTTTTCATCAAACAAAAAACCCGAAAACCCGGGTTTTGAAAATTGGGTCCGGGTTTCGATGCCCTACACGTGATCAATGCATTAATTACGTCCGACTGTCACCGCGTACTAAGGCACACTGCTCTCAGATGAGTGAGCTCACTCATTTCGAGGGTGACACAGTTTCGCGCTGACGATTGTATGGAATGCCTCTTCTAAAGGTTATAATTCTATGGCCATGGTGCCATAACTTATTTAGTCACTTCAATAAAAGAATATGGGCGAAATACTTTATAATTATGGCAAAACAGCGTTTGCCGGGACAGCTAGTATTATACAGGGTGTAACAAAACTATGTAATAATACTTTAGGGTGTGTACGTGTTTCTTGTAAAGAGTTCACTGTGAAAGTAGCAGCGCTGAAAGACCAAATTTTTTTTTCACTTTTGTATGGGCAAGCGCCCCAGCGTCACGAGTTTCCCCATACAAAAGTTATTAAAAAACCGGCCAAGTGCAAGTTGAACACGCCCATGAAGGGTTTCGCAGCAGCAATTAGGTTTATTTTTATGAAATTAAAAGGTTTTTGTTTTTTTTTTATATTTCAGTTGATTTAATGAAAGTTAAATTAAGGTTTACCATTTATGACGTATCAAAAAAAACTACTTGCTAGATCTCATTCAAACCAATTTTCGTTGGTAGTTTTTATAGTAATGTACATCACATATTTTTTTTAGACTTGTCATGCCCCTACTTTAGAAGTTAGAGGGTAGGGGACACACATTTTACCACTTTGGAAGAGTCTCTCTCGCAAACTATTCAGGTTAGAAAAACATTATATTAGAAACCTCAATATGATTTTCGAAGACCTATCCATAGATACCCCACACGCATAGGTTAAATGAAAAAAAAAATATTTTATTCAGTTGTACCTATGGGGACCCCTAAAGTTTTTAATAATTTTTCCATTATTGTATCAATATCTTAATACGGTTCACAGACTACATCTTCATACCAAGTTTCAATAGTATAGCTCTTATAGTTTCGGAGAAAAGTGGCTGTGACATATGGACGGACGGACAGACAGACAGACAGACAGACATGACGAATCTATAAGTTTTTTGCCATTTGGCTACGGAACCCTAAAAACTACCTGTTGTTTCATTATCTTACATGTTATCTTCTTTACTCAATTATGTCAATCAATTGTAATTTAATCTAAAGGAGGTGCAAAAAATAATTAAAGATATTCAGCAAGGCGCACACTGTTCTGCAATATTAAATTAAACTTGTCGAGGTCAAGTTTAGAGCGTTGAAGAAGAAAGAAATTTTATTTAATGCGAGGCCAGCAGCCTTATTCCCGAAACTGATATCAATCTGATATCAGATTTTTGACACTTTAAACATCTAAAATAGTTCGAAAAGACTGATTTTTAAGCTTCCAGTCTAAAGAAATTCGTTATTCTCTTACACCAAAATTGATGTAGACTCGAAAAGGAACAAAGTAACAAAATAACTGAACAGAATATTGAAAAATTGCATGGTAATTCTGTAAAAAAATCTTGAATATCACCATAAAAATACACTTCAAATTCGAACATCTCGTAATTTTCAATGACAATGATATGATTTTTTTTACAAAAAGGATAGCTTTTTTATAGTTCTAACAAAATAACCGAATAGTTTTTTAATAAATGATTCGGTTATTAAAAAAATTAAATAAAATGTATAATTTTCTCCTATTTCGCCCTATCAAGAACGCGGCGAGCGTCGTAACCGCCACTGTACAAGGCGCGCTAATATGAATGTTATTTTAATGTCCTTTACGTCGATATTCGTACTGACAGACATCAACCTGCTAATTTTAGGAACATCGTTGCCTTAAAATAACGCTCCAAACTGTGGTATGTGAAGCGTATGAAATTGATTTTCACACTATAAAGTTTTTAACTTACTGATAATATTATAAAATTGCTTTTCTTATTAAAAAAAAAACAGAAATTGTCCGACAATTTTCCATTTTTAACCTAACCCAGTTTAGTGTAGAACTGTATAGGCAGCGCACAGTTTTAAGATTGCTTGTTGAAACAAGCATTTTTAAGAACATTTAAGCAATAAAAAAAGCATTTTTATCAAGCGATCTTAAATTTTTGCGCGATCTATACATGCCCAAAACCCATTGTGCGCACAGCTTTATCAGTTTTTTATTCCTCATGTAGAATCGCAGATAACACGTTAAAAATAACAACATTGGTATTAGTGATTTCGTAACATTGAGCATCATTAATTTTGACCACAAAAACAGCTTTTGACCTTTAGTAACGAGTTACCGAGGCCGATAGAGTTGTTAGTCGGATTTCATTAGTCACATCGAGACTTCGACATGAAACGTATACAGCTAGTGATATTCCTAGTTTTCATAGTTAACTTGGGCATATGTCTCGAGTATGATGACGACGACGACTTTCCCATCCTAGAAGACTTTGCCGATGAGGACGATGATGTGAAACCACAGATATACAACCTGAAGGACGCGCCGAAGCTTTTCGAGAAGTTCGTCTCGGAATACAAGAAGGTGTATAAATCGGACGCCGAACGGAAGGAGCATTACCAGAATTTCTACAAGAATTTGAAGGAAATTAATAAGATCAACCAAAGTGGCACGTCGTCGGCTGACATCAACCTGTTTGCGGACCTCGGAGAAAAGGAGTTCAGTATATTGGGCTGATAGAATGGTAAATATAAGAAAGAAATTTGGTAAATATAAGAAATAAGAAAGAAATATAGTAAATATATTTCCGCTATGGTTCGTTCTAGTTTTTAATCGACTACAAAAAACAGTGGTTTCTCAATTATTCGACCTAGGTATATTCTTTATCTTTGTTCGCGGATAACTTCGTCGGATGATGATGAGATGGACGTAAGGATATACTTATTGTATGAAATCATGTTTTTTGTAAAAAATATTATATGTAGATAACGTGTATTATAAATGAGTGAATAAATTTAATGTGAACTTAGCTTTAATACCTACTTTAACCTCCTTCGTAATAAAAAAGTTACGCAATTTAAAATAAGATTTGCAATGATTAATTTTCGTCTTTCGAGTAAATTTTGCAATAGTAAGGACAAAATATTGTATTAGCAAATTACGCATACATATTTTTATTATTAATGGGATATGACGTGTATCCTATATCCCTATGTAGTAGGTAATATTAAATAATGCGCCCCTGTAAAATAGCAGCGCTAAAATAAAAGGTTTTTTTTTTTTCATTTTTCTTAATTCCTAATTTCTTAAAGAAATATAGAGTAACTCTTTATTGTTACTTTCACAATGAACTCTATGGCACAGATACACATCCCAAAGGCCAAAGTGATATCACTCATTTATATTGAGCTATTTATTTGTGTACATTCGTACCCCGCAAACTTTAATTTTCTTTAAAATGGAATCTATACTAATACTGTCAATGCAATAGTGTGTGCTTGTCTTCTATCTCTTCATTCTAAAGGTTTTGGTTTGTACAGCTAATGTAAAATCCACACGGAAGGACAATATTTTTTCAGCTTTGAGAAAAATACGATTTTTGTGGGATTTCATATTGCACATACAGATAACAAGCGTCTTTGATAACTATACCTATAAATATAAAAATATATAATAGAATATACGTATAGCTGTTAGGCGGTATTCCTGTTTTTTGTACTTCTTTTCCGTGAAAAGGGAGGGTCTACGACCTATTTCATACAAAGGGAAAGGGCGAAAGCTTTGGATAATAAATTAAAATAGGGGCCCTACGATAACCTCTGTGCCTCTCACCGCAGGGGATTGTATAGGTTTACAGATACTGAAAATAATCAGTTATACTGAAAACAAAGATGTATTACTACTGGAAGTACCGGACCATCAGTTTTAATTTAACGTAAATTGTACTACTACACTAACTTTCTGGCAATACAAACAGCAGGAGGTTTGCCCTTGTAAAATGGAATTGTAGATGGCGCTAAATTAGCATGATTTTGCTATTTTTCGTAAAACAAAAGTCCTTTTTTTTCTATCAAGACTGCAATATTCAATAAGCGTCATGAAATAAATGTAGTGTGATAAAGATTTCTAGTAAACTATCGATATCGCTAGAAAGCCTTAGTCTTATCTACCGAAGCTACAGAACTTGTACTTTTTTGTAAGGCGAGTCCGCTATTCGTGTCCTACAACTTCGTTCGTTTATCGCGCAGACACTGTACCTGCTCCTATAAAAACTATTAGGCCTGACCTTTCCTAGAAAAACATTGGAATCTCAAATTTCGTAGTAAATAAGGTTATAGTTTTTAAAACTTATCACGTCTTGTGAAAGATCTGTCGCTTGACATTTTTAGGGTTCCGTAGTCAACAAGGAACCCTTATAGTTTCGGTATGTCCATCCGTCTGTCCGTCTGTCCGTCTGTCCGTCTGTCTGTCTGTCCGTCTGTCTGTCCGTCTGTCTGTCCGCGGTTTTGCTCAGAGACTATAGGACCTACAGAGCTGTAATTCGGCATGAATGCACATATTAATGATGCCGACAAAATGGTATATAAAATCTTAAAAAATATTTTTTATGGCACCTCCTCTACACATCAAGCGGGGGTGTATTTTTTCGCATCCACCCCACCGTGTGGTATATCGTTGCATAGGCTTTTTTAAAAATATTACGAGTATTCATAGATCATTTTTCGATTTAAGGATCCATTTGTGAAATATGAAGTTTTAAAGTGGAAAAAATCGTTAGAGTCCAGTGTCCCCCCCTGCTACCAGCTAAACGGTTGCTTCTGGAAATGTGAAAAAATTCACGGGAGTAGGAAATATGTTGAATTTAAAAGGAAAACTATGACAGCTAAGATGACTTCATAAGCTATTGAGTTATAGTCGATCAACTAAAAAAAGGTATTCGGCGAAGTATAAAGGAACTTTACGTTTAAATTCCTTTGAACATAACTGAGATGATGTTGTTAGTAGTGTAAAACTTGTTATAAATGTACATTCATTGACCATACAAAACATATCAAAAACTAGCGGAACCCTATATTGCGCGTGGCCCCACACGCACTTGGCCGGTTTTTTTCTTATTATAGCGCTCGGTTATTTAAACATGGCCAGTGTCAAGTAAATGGTGGGAAAGCAATATTCTTCTTACAATTTTCAGCATCGATTTTCTATTTCGTCAAGTGAAAAATCTAGTCAAAGTCTAAGTAAAAGTCAAAGCAGTCAAAGAGTTAAGTCGGTCGAGTCAGTAAAGTAGTAGACGCTTTACTAAAACTTTCAATGGAGTTTAAGCGCTTGATATTTTAATATTTTTCTCGTGAATGCCATATCCAGTCCGCCCACATCCGTGGTGTGACGTCACGTGGTCCGCGTCGCATGAGTTATGTGCGCGGCCGTGATATATGTGCCCACTGCCGTGTGTTTGTATTGGTGTGTTATTTTGTTTTTGTATTATGTAGATACATTTTTTTTTGGCAGTCTGGTTTTTTGACCATGGATAGGCAGCAGGCAGACAATATCGCACAATTCGCAACTTATCTATAGTTATATTTTATAATCAAATCGTTTATTACACGGGACCGTATATTTTTCCGGGATAAAAAGTATCCTATGTCCTTTCCGTCTCTCAAAGTATCTCCATTTGGTTCTCGATTGACTCAGTCGTTTTGAGCGTGAAGAGGTAACAGACAGACACACTTTCGCATTTATAATATTAGTGAGGAAGAAATAATATAAGTGTAGGTAAATATTATTATCATATTTTGTTTCGAATTTAAAACCTAATTTATAGTATAGATGTCCTTGATTCATTCTCAATCTACTTGTTTAGATTTGTTAAAAAAACTGTTTTCGGTTGGATGATATTATTAAAATAAATATGAACACATCACTGTGCTCTTTAGTCAGATTCTATAATATTTAGAGATGTTCCGATCATGACTTTGGCCGACTAGCCGACTAGCCGATTAGTCGGTTGCAAACAAGCCGACTATAAGAGATGACCCATATAAGAAACTTCAACATTTTTTTTAGTATATTTTTTTAATACTATGTTTAGATAGCTGATAGAGTCGAGGAGAATCTAATGATATCTTATATATAATGGAAAAATTATTTAAAATTTTAGGGGTCCCCATAGGTACAACTAAATCAAAAAAAATTTTTTTCATCTAACCTATGCGTGTGGGGTATCTATGGATAGGTCTTTGAAAATCATATTGAGGTTTCTAATATCTTTTTTTCTAACCTGAATAGTTTGCGAGAAAGACTCTTCCAAAGTGCTAAAATGTGTCCCCCCCCCCCCCCCCCTCTAACTTCTAAAGTAGGGGCATGATAAGTCTAAAAAAATATATGATGTACTTTACTATAAAAACTACCAACGAAAATTGGTTTGAACAAAATCTAGCAAGTACTTTTTTTTTTTTATAGTTTTATATTTAACTTTCATTAAATCAACTGAAATATAAAAATAAATCAAAAACCTTTTAATTTCATAAAAATAAACCTTATTGCTGCTGCGGAACCCTTCATGGGCGAGTCCAACTCGCACTTGGCCGGTTTTTTACTTTAACGCGGCGTCACCTTAACAGCTAACGTAGAGAGAATTGAGAAAATCATCACAAAAATCTCACGCAATTTATGGACGCCCCTTACAATTATTATTTATTATACTGAGAATATATCGTGAGTTATATCGACTACACTTATACGGAGAATATTATAATATTGTTTTCAATGGTCTTTTCTCGCCTTTCAGTTTAGAATTTTGTATTTTGTGTTATGTAAAACCGTATTCTCTGCTTCCAGAATCACGACAAAGGAACCATCCTGTTATACACCACACATCTATTTAAATACATTTGAATTTATTTTACCGTTTGACGTTTTATTTACCTATTCTATAAGAGTTTTCATGGTAAGTTTTCTTGAAATCGACAATCCTTGGTCCCTGAGGCATAAACCTTTTGTATAGAGCCAACCGAGCCGAAGTATGTAAAGTACGCACGTTTACGGCCGTTCCCAATATTTGATCTATCTCTGGTTTTGCCCTACTAGAGATAGGAATAGCTCATATTAGACATTAGAGACATATATTTTATGTCAATTCAATGTTAGCTGCGATCGGTCGTATGTCAAACCAGAGATAGATTGAATATTGGGAACGGCCGTTAGACATTGATAAAGTCACTTTCTAATAAAAAAAAAGTTACACAATGAATAAGCTATACGTTGTCTTTATCTATCAAGCAACTTTTCCAAAGTATCAAACAAAGGCTAAACGTGCATATACAGGGTGTAACAAAAATAAGTGATAATACTTTAGGGTGTGTACGTATACCTTGTAGAGAGTTCACTGTGAAAGTAGCAGTGCTGAAAGACCAAATTTTTTTTTCACTTTTGTATGGGGAAACTCGTAACGCTCGGGCCCTTGCCCATACAAAAGTAAAAAAAAAATTCGTCTTTCAGCGCTGCGACTTTCACAGTGAACTCTCTTAGTAAGTATTATCACTTATTTTTGTTACACACTGTAGAGTATATCCATTGTGTATATTTTTAGGCTATTAAAATATATTATAGAAAATAAACACCCACTTTATTTATTGGATAAAATCAACAGAGTATGGCTCATATTATATTATTATAAATCTATCGCATCGCCTTTACACGTTACAATGTGACTTGACCCTAACGCACAACTAGCTGATAACAAAATAAATAGCGCTCTCCAGCAAAATTAAAAAATAATACAGGCATAGTAGCCATACCATAAAGCCTAAAAATATAACAATAACTTGTACGTTTTAGCTATTAAACTTAAAGTTACAAAATAAATTAAAATATATTTAGACATAAACAGTCTAAATATATTTTAATTTATTTTCAGGCGTAGTCACGAGCTAATAACATTAAACAACTGTATTATATTTTTGTGTAGCTGTTTACTTTTCAAACAGCGGTAGTTATTTGATATTTATCTGCCAAACGACTTTTCTATTTTGGCGGATTTTGCCGTCCCAGATCTGTGTTTCGCAGTGCCGAATGCCGATGGTAAAACTCTGTCATGCAAATAAACCGGTTTACTCGACAGTCTGTTTGGTTTTGCAATCATTTGTCACTAAAAATAATAAAATATTTTTAGGCATTTCTATAACAACGACATTGCTGTTATTTTTGATCAGGCGCGGTTCGGGGGTTTAAGTATGAACTATGAAGAGGTAGGTAACAGACACACAGATAATATTAATATTATATATTGAAGTGAAACTTTTTTAGGCGCGTTGAGAGTAAAATTTCAAGGTCGCGTCATGGCGATACCGTCACGGAGTAAGGCAACGATTTCGACTAAGTTTCACTTCTGACACGTCGTGTGCTCGGCACACACGCTCTTTTTTATTAATAAGGCTTTTAAACCCAACACATTATTAATACAGTACGATGTGTGAAGTTTAAGACAAGTACAAAAATATATTGTCATAGCATCAAGCATAATTTACACTTTAAAGATAGTCTAAGCGGGATAGAAGTTTTGGTAGACCGCAGCACCCGTAGCACGGCTACAGTAGAAATACGAAAGTATAGACAAACAGCGGAGATAAACTGAAGGTGCCGTTCCGATCTTTACCGCAACTAGCCGCGATCGACAAAAAATCAAATACAGGGTGCAATTAAACCTTCCTGCCAAATTTTTTCCAGGGCTTAGGTATCATTAGGAGAGTCCATTTAACCAAAAAAATTGGGTGTTATTTTTTTTTCAATGACATATTTTATCCCATTTAAAATCGTTGCAGAACGGTCACTCGTGGCGCGGGGGAATGACCGAGGGTGACGCGGGATGAGGCGCGCGCGCGGGGACACGTCACGCGCGGCCGACGCGTCGTGTCCATTAATTGTAGTGTTTTTTAGGATAACTTTCGGAAGCTATTTCTCAAAATTTTAGTACTGAGTGATTCTAAAAGAAAAAATACGTGTATTTTTATTTTTAACAAGGATAAATATATCAAAATTTGGCAGGAAGGTTTAATTGCACTCTGTATAATGCCACTTTATGACATAGACTATAGTCCTAAAAATTCAAAATATAAAAACCTACTTTATGACGTAGACTATAGTCTATGTCATAAAGTGGCATTTTAATTGAATTTTTGTCGATCGCGGCTAGCCGCGGTAAAGATCGGAACGGCATGGCACCTTCAGTTTATCTCCACTGTTTGTCTATACTTTCGTATTTCTACTGCAGCCATGCTACGGGTGCAGAATAGCAAAGGTCAGAGCAGAGGCCGTGCTCACACGTTGTATAACGTCGAACAAAACTTTTAGTTTGTTCTAGTGCTGCTGTCTAGCGTGAAAACATTGCAATAATATTATATCCTATTCGTATGCAATATGCATTATGCATCCTCTAATAATAATTAAGTACCAACGCTGTCCAACGCAACTGCTTTTCTTAACAAGCGAATCATGTCAAATAGCTAACTGCTAAAGACACATTTACAACCTGAATATTTCTAGTACAATATTTTGTCCAACACAAAATAAAGATGTCGATCATCTATTTATTTAGTGTTGGACAAAGTTGGATCTTTATAATTTTTAACAATCACAAACATTGTTTCGCTAGCCATACCTTTTCCCGGCACAGCACGGCGTCTTAGTTTTATCAGATAAACTAGCTGTTGCCCGCGACATCGTCCGCGTGGACTTTAGTTTATACTATAGTAATTGTTAAAATCATAAAAGTAAATATTATATTGTGTGGGAACCGCACATTTTTCCGGGACAGAAAGCATTCCTTGTCCCGAGATTAAATTAGTATCTCTATGCCAAATTTTATCAAAATAGATTAAATACTTTAGGCGAAAATCATAAAAGTTTATTGTGCGGGAACCGTACATTTTCGGGGACAAGAAGTATCCCTTGTCATTTTCCGAGACTCAAAGTATCTTCATACCAAAATTCATCAAAATCGATTGAATAGTTTACGTGCAAATCATAAAAGTATATTGTGCAGTAACCGTACATTTTTCAATCCGGTATCCTTTCATCTGTCGAACGAACTGTCAAACCATTTTCGAAAATTTTTCAATTTCCAATTACTCTCATTAAACTGATTAAATTATCTAAAGAAATTACCATGAAAGCTATAATATATATAATTTTTATATAATTAGAATTTTTAATAAATAAGCTATTAGTCGCAAATACACATAGTTTTATATTTGAAACAAAATACTAAATCGGTGGTCTGGAAAGTAGAAGAAGAACTTTTGAATAGTTTTAGAGTAAGACGCCCATTTTGGGCGCTTGACAGATGAGCTAATAATATTGCAGTGATTAGATAAGCCATGGCAACGTCCATCGCTATCCCGTGACCCGTCACACAAACAATGGTCGTCGTCAGTCTCGAGTTGTAATAATTTACTATTATTTATTCAACAAATGCACTTATCAATATAAAAAGTAGATATTGTCCGATTCTCAACCCTAGCCGATATGCTCGCTAAGATTCACGAAAATCGGTCGAGCCGTTTCAGAGGAGTTCAAACACGCGACCCGTGACACGAGAATTTTATGTTATCATATTATAATGTTTCTTTGAAGTTTGAATGATAAGAAAAAAAATTCTGACTGTCACTGTCAATAATTGACACTTGACATCTTTTTTTTTTCTTATTATGGCGCTCGGTTTTTAAACCATGGCCAGTGTCAAATAAAATATGGCGGGAAAACAATTTTCTTCTTACAATAATTTTCATTCTTACATTTATTTTTTATCTCTTATTTTCATACTTTATCGTCAAGTCTAAAGTCACACAGTTTCACATTCCCGGCTAAAACTCCGCTTGGGAGTTTTGCCGGGAATGTGAAAGAGTGATGTTGTGTTTTTGTATTATTTTCCTAAAATTGTGTTAACTGGGTTTTTAATGTGTATAATTGGTAGGATATTAACCATTAGATATTCGTTATCGTGCACAAGTGTGGGAAAGTGATGCAATATCCAGAAACGTGTTATTTTGTGTTCCGTCCAAAACTCCATCGAAAGTTTCAGTAAAGCTTCTACCACTTTACTGAATCGACCGACTTGACTTCCTGACTGTATTGACTTTTATAGGTCTACCAGAATCTGATGGCAAAAAGTGAGAAAATAAATTGACTCTAGCAATACCGGGGTAATTGGAATAAAACATTTTGATCCTTTTTTTTTTCTTATAGCGGCTGATTCTGTGTTAAACATGCAAATATAAAAATTTATCCAATGATCAAGGATATTTTTTGAAAATCTGCTGTCAAAAATTGACATCAGATTCTGGTAGACCTATACTTAGACTTTGACTAGACTTAAGACCTGACAGTATAGAAAAACGATGCTGAAAATTGTATGGCCATAGTTATATTATAACCGTAGTGCCATAATAAGAAAAAAAAAAACTCCACTTGACATCTGACAAATGACAGTAGACATTGGCAGTTGAAAATGTCAATTTGCTATGGATTATTTTTGTGTTTACTATTTTAGTATTTAAATTTTATTAACATGAAGTGGCTGTATGATTATTAAGAATATTGTAATGTAAATTCTGAATTGTAAAAGTGTACGAAGTAGCAGAGCTGATTTTATAATTCGTAAGGTAGGTATGTATTTTTATTTACAAAAGAATAAACTTTGGTCTTACGTCCAGAACACTTGTTAATTAGGATATTGCTGAGCCACCAATAGTTTTATTTATTATGAATTAGAAATTTGATTGAAGTTTTTAAGTGGAACGTACGTTTTCATAAGTAGCAAGTCAACAAAGCATGTGCTACAGTAATTTGTTAATTGTTTATTTTCAGTTGTTATTATTTAATTCCTAAACATAAAAAGTATCAAAGTTAGTCAGCAATAATTGGTATTTTACCTTATTAAAATTCTACATTCATGTCCATAAAGCAAAAATAATGGCAAGACTATTGTAATTTGTTAATTGTTTATTTTCAGTTGTTATTATTTAATTCCTAAACATAAAAAGTATCAAAGTTAGTCAGCAATAATTGGTATTTTACCTAATTAAAATTCTACATTCATGTCCATAAAGCAAAAATAATGGCAAGACTATTGGATTACAAAGACATGTTTGTTTTGACCATTTTTCTCCAACCTGCATTGCTATAAACTTTGATGTAATTAAGCAGCCTATAAAGAATATTGTGTTAAAAACTGAAATTGTATAATGTTGTGTTTAAAACTGCAATGGTTTTTATAAATATTGGTTGTAACTTTAATTTCTCTCTAAATTTATAGAATGACTGGTCCAAATTTACTAATTTTGGTATTTAATTAATCATATCAGTTCAAGTTCCATTGAATAAGTATCATAAGCTGTTTTAAAATTGCATGTATTAAATCAAATGCATAAATGGAAAGATATTTTTATTCAATAATTATTATTTATTGATAACAATGTAAAATAAAATAAATAATAAAATAAAATAGCTTTTTATTCAAAACAGGTATCATGAATACACGTTTTGAATGTCATAGAAAGAATGCAGAAACCAAGATGCCTGCCACCGTTTCAGGAACTAACCCAGCGAGAAGAACCAGCGTAAGAAACTCGCACAGGGCCATTTACTAAAAAGATGAAAAATTACAATTTAAAAAAAAAAATAATGCAACAATGTTATGGCTATGTATTTATTTATTATTCAATGAAATCATTGACTTTATAATACACTTTAGCACACAAACGTTCTGTGACTGCTTTTTTTAATTTATTTAAAGTAAGATTTTGAAGATTTTCTAGGATTATTTTGTATAGGCGTATTGGTATAGCTAATTTGTTCTTATTTCTAGTATTTACACTATGATTATCGTTTTTCTTTTTGAAAATATATTTTATGTTCTTTTTAACATATAAAAGATTTTCCAAAATGTATTGAGATGTGACGGTCAGAATTCTTATTTCTTTAAATTTTTCTCTTAGAGATTCAAAAGACGATATCTTATAGATAGAACGAATAGCTCGCTTCTGCAACACAAATATTGTATTTATGTCCGCTGCATTTCCCCACAAGAGGATGCCGTAAGACATTATGCTATGAAAGTAGCTAAAGTAAACTAATCGCGTAGTTTCTATATCAGTAATTTCACGAATTTTTTTACGGCATATGCTGCAGAACTAAGCTTATCTGACAGTTTTACAATATTTGGACCCCATTGGAGCTTACAATCCAGTGTTATGCCAAGAAATACGATGGTGTCCACTAAATTCATTTTCTCATCATTCAATAGCACATTGGTCACACAACACAGTGTAAAATTGAGTGAATTTTTACACTGTAGTTAGTGGGGGGCTGTGTGTTATTGTACTTTGTAAAAGTCATAAAATTGGTTTTAGTAACATTGAGGGTAAGAAAATTGTTATTGAGCCATTCAGATATTAGTCTGAGCCCAGCTTCAGCTTTTTGTTTAACTTCTTCCCATGATTTGCCAGTGAAAACAATAGCAGTATCATCTGCATAGGATAAGATTTTGGCGTTGTTGTGTTCGAGTCGGCAGAGGTCGTCAATGTAGACGAGGAACAGGGTTGGACCGAGTACGCTGCCTTGTAGAACCCCATAGCAAATATCCTCGTCCTCACTAACGACCTCACCAATTTTTATCCTTTGCTTTCGCTCTTGAAGATAGTCAGACAACAAATCTAGGGGCCTTCCCCGTATACCTTTATTTTCTAGTTTTTTGATAAGAACGGGAATAGAAACGGTGTCGAACGCTTTCTTCAAATCAATGAATACGGCTAGGCATTTCTGTTTACGATCTACTTGAACAACAATGTGTTTGGTTAGAGCAGCAATAGCGTCTTCAGTTGAACGGCCATTCATAAAACCGTATTGTGAGTTTGAGAATAAATTATTTTTTTTAAAGTAGGAGAGTAATCTTATGTTTATAAGTTTCTCTAGTATTTTAGAAATTGAAGAAAGAACTGAAATTGGTATATAGTTATTAATATCGTCCCTATTCCCATTCTTAAATACCGGTGTTATAATAGACTTTTTGAGTTGTCTTGGGAATACACCTTTATTAAAACACACATTTACTAGATGTCATAAGATTGGTGCAAGAGTATCCTTAGCAAAATTCAGGAAAGTCGTAGGTATGTTGTCAAGGCCAGGCGCACTTTCAGATTTCAGACTCATTATGACTCTCTTCACCTCAATTGGGTCTGGGGTTTCTAGCAAGACAAACGAAGATGTGTGCTTGTGTGTTACAAATGTAGAGGTATTTCTTAACGACTGATTCGCACTACAGTTACCAATAGATTGCGCTACATTTTTTCCAATATTAGCAAAAAACTTGTTTAACATGATAAGGTAAATCATTTATATAGATGAGAAAAAGAAAAGGGCCGATTTTTTCAATATTAGCAAAAAACTTGCTTAACATGATAAGGTAAATCATTTATATAGATGAGAAAAAGAAAAGGGCCGATTTTTTCCAATATTAGCAAAAAACTTGTTTAACATGATAAGGTAAATCATTTATATAGATGAGAAAAAGAAAAGGGCCTTAAATGGACCCTTGTGGCACACCTAGTTTTATTTTGGTTCCATCAAACCTTTTGGAGTTAACTTCCACCCTCTGTGTTCTATTTGTAAGGTAAGAGTTTGGAAGTTTAAGTGCCGTGCCCCCTAAACCATAATGGTTTAATTTTTTTATGAGTATATCATGCTCCACACAGTCAAATGCTTTAGAGAGATCGCAGAAGATACCAAGTGCACCCTGCGATCCCTCCCATGCTTCAAAAATACTACACAGAAGACTGATGCATCTGTTGTAGACCGACCTTTAGTAAAACCAAATTGATTATTATATAATAACTTGTTTGAGTTTAAATGAACAAGCAATTGATT
Source organism: Cyaniris semiargus (assembly GCA_905187585.1). Classification (NCBI taxonomy): domain Eukaryota; kingdom Metazoa; phylum Arthropoda; class Insecta; order Lepidoptera; family Lycaenidae; genus Cyaniris; species Cyaniris semiargus. Next base: position 9,890,038 of record LR994558.1, on the reverse strand, counting down.
TAAAAATATTTTTTCAAAAATTTTACTTAAAGTCGGCAATATAGATATAAGATATTGGTCTATAGTTGGCTGTGTCTGATTTATTCCCACTGTGTTGTGGATGTTTCACTGTTAAAATTACATTCGTCATCATCATCATCATCATCACTACCATATTATACCATGCATCGTCCCATGATTATGAGCCTATTATGACCCTATTATTGGTAGGTACTTTTCATACTCTTTTAGATCGAAGCTCGAGTTCTTCAAGCGATTAAAAAAAATCTATACTAATATTATAAACTTGAAGAGTTTGTTTGTTTGATTGAACGCGCTAATCTCAGTAACTACTGGTCCTATTTAAAAAAATCTTTAGGTAAGTGTTAGATAGCTCATTTATCATGGAAGGTTAAAGGCTATATTTTATCACGCTATAGTCTTAGCGTATAGGACCGAAGAAACAGAGGAAAATGTGGAAAAAACGGGGAAAATTATGAGAAAGGGTTTATATTATTTTATATAGAGTAGACCACTTGAAGGGACATAAGCTATTTTTTTGCGGGAAAATGTACGATGTCCGTGAAATTCCTTATTTACGCGGGCGAAGCAGCACGGGACATCTAGTAAAATAATATTAACTTAAATCTGAGTAAAAATAAACCAATTTATTGCATTTTTATTTGTTCTAAATCCCGACTCTTGTGAAGTAATTATCGAGAAGAAATTATCGTACAAGAATAATTAATTTCGAATTTCGAACGCCATTTTTTTTTTAACATGATGACATCGCGTCTGTCAAAAAATAATGTAAAGCACCCCATTAAAGACAATCTAGGTATCTAAATTCAAAAAGAAGTTAAAGAAAATAATTATATTATTATAAGAACGAATTGTTCCAAATAAATAGTTAATATTTATATTCAACAACTAATTGTTACGATTATATTATGTTATATGACCCCTGGCTACATAAGTTGTAATTTCGATCATTCACTCATAAAACATGATAATTATTGTATTGAGTGTACAAAGTTATACTATAACTTATTCAATTTTAAGACTTTTAAGAATCAATATACTCGTGAACGTTAATACTTCATCTAAATGTACAAATCTAGATAATTTACAAACAAAATGTAACGATTGCTTTATTGTGAATGGGGGCTTTATTTCATATATTTATTTAGCAGTAAAGAGTATTTAATCAAATTAAAACTATATTGGTGCCACAATAACTTTTCACGCTTTTTAACCACTTTTAAGGATAAATTTCAACAAACTATGAATTAAATCTTCCATAAAATATATTATCAAATAATGTTTATGCACATTTTGAAGTAGATCGGGCAAAGGAATCGTGTTGTCCCATACTAACTTTAACCCCCCTTTTCAAGCCCCTTGGGAGACAAATTTCAAAAAATCTTATCGCACGCCTATAACCTCATATGGAGAATACTTCCCCCAAATTTAAAGTCTCTACGATCAATGGTTTAGGCTGTACGGTGATTCCATTTTCGTGTCATTTAGGACAAAGCCTTTTATATAATGATGAATGAATGAAACTGGGTGAACTTCATATAGGTAATACTTATATCACTTCCTTACTAATATCTTAACTTATTACAACATATTTTTGTCTACATTTTAACATTTTTTTCTTGGGTATAATTATTAATTTAATAAATATTATGTACCTTACAAAGATAGATCTTTCTAAGGTACATAATATTTCGTTTTCCTCATTAAAGGAAGTGATTTTGTCACATTAATTATTTTTACACTTTTATTATCAAGATTAGATCATATTCAGAGTTCCTTAACCCGTCGATCGTGGGAAAACGAGACACAATAGATATTCTATTGTGTCTCGGACGCCGGTGACCGTATGGGGCTTGATGAATTAATTATTATTAATAATTGTTTCATTGATAAATAATAATTTACGATAAGTTTTTATTCAAATAAGTAAATGAATTGATTAAGTATTTATTATGGGAACGGGGCATCTTTCGGTAATCCGGCCCGGCACCGGCATCGGAGCCGGGGCTTCGTTTTTCCACTACGTGGTATCAGTACCGGACCGGCACTGCCGGTGCGAGTGCGAGTCTCTCCTCCCCCGCTTCGCATCATACACAACATATGCAGTTTTGCCGGTCCGGCACCGAGTGGGAAGCTTGCTACCCTCCCCGGTGTAAAAGCGAGCCATACATCCATACTTATAATACTATGAATGCGAAAGTGTGTCTGTCTGTCTGTTACCTCTGCGCGCCCAAACCGCTGAACTGATTTTGCTGAAAAGTATGGAGATTGGAGTGACTGAGTCCGACCGACGCCGGCGCCGAAGCCGTACCGGTGCCGGTGCCGGGCAGTCTAAGCGAAAAACGCCTAAAGGCCTCTAAAATATTTCGAAACCGTCGATTGTAATTTGACTAAGTACCCAACTCGTGCTCACCCCATGATAATGAAGGTGCTACATATTAAAAGGAGCGTTTGATTAATCTCACAGTTAATTTAGTAGGGTGTTCGTAGAGATAGCAGCTTGATCGAAGACCGGGGGTTGATGAATGTAAGAACGTGATGGAACCCGACAGCTCCAGTCACAACTCACAACATAAATGTATACAGTAGTGTAATGTTCAGCCACAATATAAATTTATACACTTGTGTAACTTGGTCGCGTGCTTTATACTATACTCGTGCAAGTATATCAACAACATGAGCTTTTTCCTTTAATTTGCTTATGAATGTGTGGTTAAATCGAAGTTATTTGAAAAATACATAGATTTAAAGAATGAATAAATGAAATAATTGTTATTGTGCACCCAAGACAAAGATACAGAAGGAACACAGAAATATATTAGGTAAAAATACATAGGTGTCACTATAATTGCATAGTTAAATGACTAAAAGACCTCGTACGACAAATGTACCTAGTTACGAAGTCGAAGTTTTTCAAATAAGTAAATGAATTGCTTTTACGTGATACTAATTTACGCCTGCTTGGAAAAAGTGTCATTGACATACTGCACAAAAATATACTTAGCATGTGGGACGTTTTTATTTTTGAACTAACCATTTTGATCTTGCTTGGGCGATGATTTCGTCTTTTGCTATTAGAACGCCACTTCAAAGCTTTTGGAATGTAAATGTTTTTTTTTTTTAACAAGTAAAACCATACTTATTAATATTAATAATTATTGTAAATGCGAAAGTGTCTGTCTGTCTGTTACTTCTTCACGCCCAAACCGTCGAACTGATTTTGCTGAAAGATATGGGGACACTTTGAGTCCCGGGAAAGGACATAGGATACTTTTTATCTCGGAAAAATGTACAGTTTCGATAAAATAATTTTGGCGCATCGGAGTTGCGGGCGTCATCTAGTTACTTGACAAGTAACATATTAAATTTAATATTTTTTTTTAAATTTTGCCAACTAATATATATTCTGTGATTTTGGATGAAACCGCAATCCTATTTCGAATCCTACACGGCTAGAAAAACCCAATCCCGCGTATCCAATTTCAACAAATGGGATATCCTGATTTGTCTCAATCTGAAATCCTAGACGTGGCTTCATAGAGAATTCAGATTGCTGGGATAAATATGTAACGTATAATCTAAGTGTGAGAACGCTGCGGTCTATATTGGTCTCCATTATTTTTATAAGTTTCTGGAAATCATCATTATCTACATAATATTTCACCATTTGAGGTTGATAAGGATGTATAATAGAGATCAGACGTAGAACCGACTTTCTGGTTTCTTCATGCCCATCCGACGCGAGGATGATATTTATGCGTTGTCCTAAGGCTCTATCAAACGACTTCGAAATCAATAGCCACGCTTTAAACCAGTGTTTTTCAACCTTTTTTAATGACGTTCTAAACAGAGCGTGGCAGTATTTGAGCTATAACTCACCGGGACGCCATCGCGACGTAGCCTACCATTTTTACGCGACATGACCATGTCACCTCTGCGTCGCTGCAAAGCGCTGTTTTTAAACGTAACTTTAAGAAAAACACCGCTTTGCGGCGACTTAGAGACGCCAGACGTTGCTTGGACGTTGCCATGGTAACATCACTGCAGGCTACGTCGCGTTGGCTTCCCGGCGAGTTATAGCCCTTTCAGTCCGATCCACTGCCTACAATCGACAAAGCGCTGGTTCGGCCACATATTGCGACCCCCAGGGGGTCGCGACCCACAGATTGAAAGACACTGCTCTAAACAACTGCAGGCTTAGCATGATCACCGTAGAAACGATTTCTTTCTACGGAAGAAAAGACAAAGTGACGGATTGACAAAGGACATCCGCCATTTTGTCACTAAAATCTGTCAGCATGTCAATCTTCTCACGGTTCTAATATTGTTATGCTACGCCTGCTGGAGCACAAAAGTGTTTGTGCATGCTATAGACAGCTTTGCAATCAATGTTGGCAATATAATCACGGTCTCATCTAAAACTCTTACGTCGCGTTGGGCCATGTAAACATTTTAAGTGCTTTTTATAACATTATATTGATAAGTTACCAATTAACATGGATATTACTAAAAGCTAGTACAAATTACAATTACGGAATTGAAGCAAATAATCCATTTCCGTCAATTCTCTACCATTAGGACTTATTTGCAGTATTAGCTAACTAACAAAGGCCTAGAGCGCATCCTAGATTATGTTATAATGGTTTTAGTAATGATCCATTCGTAGTATCAAAATTGAATATTCCAAAATGAATTTAAAAACATCCATACAAGGTGTAACAAAACTAAGGGATAATACTTTAGAGTGTGTATGTGTCCCTTATGTAGTTCGCTGTGAAAGTAGCAGCGCTAAAAGAGTAACTTTTTATGATTTATATGGGCAAGCGTCATGAATCCCATACAAAATTTAAAAAAAAATCTCTTTCAGCGCCGATACTTTCACATCAAACTTGATATAGGGAACCCATTCACACTCTAAACTCTAAAGTATTATCACTTAGTTTTCTTGCACCTTGTATTCAGATATGATAGTGATGATGATTATTTTTTAATCAACAACGTACGAAAATTGGGTGCAATATAAAAAGTTGGCACTAGAAAGTTATGTGTCTCAAAAGTTTGGAGCCCTAAAAGGTTATTGTGTCCCCAGTCACCTACAAAATTTTTGAGCGTCGTCAATTGAAACACCTCTAAAACAACTTGAGACATTTGAATAATTTAATTGGGGTCCTTAAAAAAATTTAAATAAAGAAAAACAATCCAGCAAGCGTCATCATCAGAATACGTTACAGTTTCTGAGGTATTTTGACCGGAGTCCATCTTCAATCAAGAGCGTTGTTGATTGCTTAACTTTTAGATGTTAGCCAATCAAAACTATAGTGAATTGGAAAACTGCCGAAAACGATGATGATGATGATGAATGCAAATTACATTCATCATCATCATCATCACTACCATAAACCATTATAGAACCATGTATCGTCCCGTTTTGACTTATTATTGGTACTTTTCATAGTTATTATATTATATCACTTTATATCACTTAAACCGCGGGTAACACCGCGGGGCACAGCTAGTAATAAAATATAATATGACATGATTTGATGACCTACAGCAGCTTAGGAAGATGGCCTTCTCATTTGTTTAAGTATCGTTTTAATATTCTATTAAGAAACATTGTTAAGGTTTCTGTGTACCTTAAAAATAAAGATAATTTGACTATATTAAAGCTTACAATTAAAATAGTACGACTCTTATAGCACATTATTGCTTTGACCTACAAAGGTCCAACAAGGGACAGTTACAACCCCCAGTTAATATAATTTAACTTTTGAATACGACGTTGTAAATAGACAATCACTATTCTCATTTCGGTGAAATGCGAGTTGGCTGAGTTTCCACTAAAGCAAAATATCGAATAATATACGGGCCCAACTTCGCTCGTATAATTTTATTCCAGGGAAGTTATCTGTTGTGTTGCTATTATATCAAGCGCTTCTCATTTTCATAACGCTCCTACTTCCATAATATAAGTTTGTTAATAATAAGTTGGACGTTTTTCTTTTCCGCATGCGAGATTCCTGGGCGTAAAATAGGACTTTAGTGTGCATAAAGGTTTTTATGGACTTAGAATAACTGAATTCAGCGTCTAGCGAGGTTTCTGCGTTATTAGTGACTTCGAAGCCGAAGTCGCAGTAGGTTTGCCTAGTTGACATAATTTAATTTGTTTGCAGCTTAACCTGCTCGAACTTCTACCAACCTGATTCTGGCCCAGTAGATTTTTAAATTATTAAAACACTAGCTGACCCCGCGACTCCGTTGCGCCAAAATTGGATTATCGCGCAGCAACCGAATATTTTTCCGGGAGTTCCAGAACTCAAAAGTATCTCCATACCAAATTTTGCTTGGGGAGGGAGGGAAATTGTATATCTACTCCTTCTACCTTTCTTCTGATTAATTTCGTTGCGAGTCCCAATACAGATTTAGCTTGTCCCTCGGGCACCCCTGAGATCATATCAAAAATCAAAGGGTTTTTCGTGGTTGGTTACCAGTGTTGATCCTGGCGACACAGGAGTTGCAGTGGCGGGAATGTGTGGTGGGCCATTAATTACCCATTAAAAAAAATCACTTTCTTCACATAGACATCTTTCCGCTAATTAACTATTTATTACGTTTATTCAAACAGGTGAAAATGTCGTCGCCGTCAAAGAGTCGACACAAGAAGCAGTCTCAGATACGACGAATCATCAACAAAAGGATACCGGTAACAAGATGGCTGCCGGAGTACAACTCAGAAAAGGCGGTAGCGGACCTCATAGCTGGTGTGACGGTGGGACTGACGGTCATACCACAGGCGCTGGCGTATGCGACCTTGGCTGGACTGCCTCCACAGGTAATTATATCAGAAGCAGTCTCAGATACGACGAATCATTAACAAGAGGATACCAGTAACAAGATGGCTGCCGGAGTACATCTCGGAGAAGGCGGTAGCGGACCTCATAGCTGGTGTGATGGTGGGACTGACGGTCATACCGTAGGCGCTGGCGTATGCGACATTGGCTGGGCCTTCACCACAGGTAATTATATCAAGATTTGATGCCATCTTGCTGGGCTTCCACCACATGTAATTATATCAGAAGCAGTCTCTCAGATACGACGAATCATCAACAAGAGGATACCGGTAACAAGATGGCTGACGGAGTACAACTCGGAGAAAGCGGTGGCGGACCTCATAGCCGGTGTGACGGTGGGACTGACGGTCATACCGCAGGCGCTGGCGTATGCGACATTGGCTAGGCTTCCTTTACAGGTAATTATATCAGAAGCAGTCTCAGATACGACGAATCATCAACAAGATGATACCAGTAACAAGATGACTGCCGGAGTACAACTCGGAGAAGGCGGTGGCGGACATCATAGCCGGTGTGACGGTGGGAGTGACGGTCATACCGCAGGCGCTGACGTATGCGACAATGGCTGGACTTCCACCACAGGTAATTATATAAAGATTTGATGCCATCTTGCTGGGCTTCCACCACAGGTAATTATATCAGAAACAGTCTCTCAGATACGACGAATCATCAACAAGAGGATACCAGTAACTAGATGGCTGCCGGAATACAACTTGGAGAAGGCGGTAGCGAACCTCATAGCTGGTGTGACGGTGAGACTGACGGTCATACCGCAGGCGCTGGCGTATCACAACTAACATTAGGCGCTAACATATATTGCGACATTGGCTGGGCTGCCTCCACAGGTAAATTATGGACGTACACATAAATATATTTCCGGACTTCAAGAAGAGAGCGTATTTCCTCTTTAAAGGCCAGCAACGCACCTGCAGCTCCTCTAATGTTGCGAGTGTCCATTGGCGACGGTAGTTGCTTTCCATCAGGTGACCCATTTGCTCGTTTGCTCCCTTATTTTATAAAAAAAATACGCCAAGAACCTTTTTCAACAGATTTTTTTAGGTCTTCGTTTGCAAGCGTAATACAAAGGCTAGTGGTTCCCAAAGTGTGCGCTGCGGTACCCCAGGGACCGCGATATACTTACAAACAAATTAACAGAACATGAACGTAATTATAATTTTGTGTCTGCTAACCGAGATACTGTTGTTGTATCTATATCCATTGACTCTTTTTCCTTTTTTTTTATTTTTTCATGTCAAAATACACATAAATTGAACGGTTATAGATTAAAGTCACTAGCTTGATTAGCAATGAAATGAAAAAAAAAAATTCGATAACAGCACACTGATGCCGCAAACCGCAAAAAGCCATAGTCCGAGATGCGACCGAATGCAGTGAGATCGGAGATCTGTTAGATGCTTTTCAGCGATTCGCAGTTTTAGCTTGATAAAGGCGTTAATGAAGACATTTCAACCAGAAACGAGTGTAAATATTACAAAGGTTTTATTTACACGTCCCTCTATTTACTCCATTATTTCCTCAGTTTATCCTCGACCATTAACGAGCTAACATGTTATTTCGACTTCACCTCGTTTAATATTGTTGGGAAAACAAATAATAAATATTTACTTCAAACCCTTTATGTAAGTAACAGCCATTGGTGGAAAATTGGATCACATTTTCTGAAAACTGCTGGGAAAGATTTCTCTGGGACCAAACTTATTTAATATCTACTCTTTGAGAATGTTTTATCTCTACTTCCCAAACAACGCGACTTAGGAACGCGAACTGTATGAAATTAAGTAAGGGAAGCTTTTACCTTTACCTGGCTAGTCGTTTAAAAAGATAAAATGGTTAGAATAGGTCCCAAATATGGGCTCTGGGAAAATAGATTTTATAGTAGATATCTGCGATAAAATATAGGGGTAGGGATAGGGAAAGGGATATTATATATTTTCTTTTTATAAAAAGTTAATAAAGAGACGCAGAAATTTTAAGGCCAGCTGTAGAAAAATTGTAAAAATATCCTTCCAAACGCCTAAGTACAGTCGTCACCGAATTCAAAGAAGATAAATCAATAGGTTTCTATTTGTATAACGTTCCTCAATCCAAGCTCAGGGATTTTTTACGATGACAGTAAAACGGAAGCATGCCAAGTCATAAAATTGTACCTCTAATTCAGTTTCCGGAGAGCATAGTGGCTATCACAATAAAATTTCATAAACAAACGTATCTAGTGAATCGAAATACTATAAATTTTACTACGCCCCCTATAAGATAAAGAAATGAAAAATATTTTGCAGATTCTTTCGGATATCTATAAGGTGTTTTACGTGATTTTGCCTACGAATGAATCATCGTACAGTTATTTGCCAGGCGACCAATAAACTGACTTTCAGTTTCTTGGAATCAACAGAGGCTTAGTTTTTCAATAGCGTTGTGAAATAATTAACGTGTTTGATGTTAAATAATAATCACGCTATTGAACAAGTAAAAACCTGTCAAATCCCTTGGAAACCTAGAAATTCGGCAATAGCAAATGTAGATTCAGATTCATTCATACATATTTTAGTACCGCTTGCCACTAATTATTAGTTAGTTATTATAATGATCACTTGAAACGGTCACTCAGATTCTCAGAATAGCAATTATTGTCAGCTATGCAAATCGCAAACTTCAAGTTAGTTAGTGGACTCCTTAGTTTTGACATACCCACTTTCAATTAACGTTCCGGTTGTCTCCGTTTAGGGTTATCTTACTTCTTGCAAAACCTTTATGTCTAAAGCATAAGGATCATTCTCCTAGAAACACAAACGCAAAACTACCGTGGACGGACTATCTGTCGTGCCAATTCGACATCATTAGCTCCAATTCAAACCCGATGTATGTGCTCGCGTGTACTAGTCTTTGTTAAGCAATCTTTGTTACAATTCCTGCAGTCACGAAACCGATCCACAATAATTTCTGTATTCGACTGTACTATTTTGACGTCATTATTTGGATATTCTTCAATGAGCCGCTGAACTTCTATTTCATTATTAGATTGTTGTGAAATATAAATCATAATTATTGTGCCATCGAAAGCAGATACCATACCTATTATCAGTATAGGAAATCCATTCAGTAGTTTTAGGTCCCGTTTCATTAAGCAATGTTAAATAAATAATGGCTTGTTAAATCAGTTAACGGGCTGTTAGAGCTATCGAGCGTTCCACCATGAGCTAATGTATTGGCAAATCACTTAACATGGTGTTAAATTTAATTCCTGCTCTAGAGGTCCGTTAAATATTTAACAGGCCGATAAATAGTCGAAACAATAGTTTTAGGGTTCCGTAGTCAACGAAGACTTGTTGATTACAGATCCCTAAAACGGAACCTTAACCAGCTGATTTTTTGTATATTGATAGGTTACTAGTTATATAATTTAAGAGTTACATTGTCCTACAAATAGAACAATCCATATTTTAGGACCATCAAAATGAAATATTAAATCCTTTCTATCTCTGTTAGCTACCACTTTCGAGAATTTTCGCAGAGGAAATTGTTATTCGTCTTATCAAAATGAAACTACTCACGAAAAATTTGCTTGATAGTACAAACTAGTTTTTAATATAATTAAAATAGTTTTGACGACCTCTGTGGCTCAATTGGTTGAGTGTGTGTCAGCTCAAGCCGGTGGTCGCGGGTTCGAATCCTGCTGACGGAACAAAAAGTTTTCAATGTTCCCGGGTCTGGATGTGTATGATATAATAAAAATCTTAAATATATGTATAGTATAAAAGTATTAAATATATTTCCGTTGTCTGGTACCTGTAACATAAGTCCTTCAGGTACTTAGCACAGGGCCAGACTGACGTGGTGTGAAGCGTCCATAGATATTATAGTAATAAATAAAAAATGTTCTAGGGAACCTGTACTATAATGCTTCGTTAGGATTTAACAAACATACGTTCGTGAAACTTGGTCTTAGCTTCACTATTTATCTATGATTTGGAAAAGGAGAAAAGAATATTAGTACTAGTATTTATAGAAATTAATAATAATTCATAATTAGCTACAAATTACAGTCAAAATAATAATGTTTATAGTATCCATAAAACTTTACGACTTAATAAATTTTATTTCTGCTTTAAACCTAGTAACTGAGTAATAAATAGTAGGTAATATAGTAAATTCAGAGCCTAAAGTCTGAACAGTGCTCTCAGAGCGTCAGATGGGCATAAAAGATGTGATTCGAAACTTGCCCAAAGACACTGTAAATTCATTGTAATTAGTTTGGACAGTATTTGTGCAAAACAACAAACAGAACGTAGCACGCAAAGTTTCCCCAAAGAACTACTTTGTTCCCAAGTCAGTCTATTTGTAATTAGATCTAAGACTTATTGCTTGCCAAATTAGTTGGGAACCGCGCGATGAAGCGTAATATATTTCCTGGGTATCTCTAGATTGGCTGAGATAGTCTTACAGTAAAACTTTGTAGATTACTTTGACATAGTGAAATTGTAGAACTGCCAAAGTTTTTTTTTTTTTTTAAAGATAGAATGATTACAATAATTACAATAGTAATCAACTAATCACAAATCAGTAATTACTAATAATTATAATATGAGTGAGTATTACTATAAAATGTTATGTGATACTGATTATTATCGCAATATTATGGTGAGTATCACACTACTTATGTTACAGTATACGTTTTTAAAATTAGACTTTTTGGTGCCTTGGGGGTACACACCCAATCCATGTATCACGATTCACGGCGCACACTTTGAAAACCCCCGAACACAAATATAAACACTTAAAAAGCGTTACATACAAACATAAGTTATAATACAAATTTCCTTCCAGTACGGTCTCTACTCATCATTCATGGGGTGCTTCGTGTACATAATATTCGGCTCATGCAAGGATATAACGCTGGGGCCAACAGCGTTGCTATCTCTTATGACTTACGAGCAAATACAAGGACGGAATACTGACTACGCAATCCTCCTGTGCTTGCTCAGCGGTGTGGTTCAGATGCTAATGGGAATATTGCATTTGGGTAAGTGTACACTTACAGTATAGCGCTTCATTATAGTATTGAGGTTATTAAAATGATTTATCATATATTATGTATGAGTATTTTAGGTGTTGTAAGCGAAATACACACTTATGTAATAAAGAAATCACGGTAAAAAATAAGTGTTCCCAAAGTTTCAGCTTGATAGCATTTGTATTTTTTTTTTGTTATGCGCCTTCAAAGTTGGATAATCAAGTCGATTATTTTTTCAATTAAATTTCTTTATATTTGTATACCATTCGATAACTTATGCAATTATGGTGACATGGCGATTACAGTTGCGTTTTTTCCTTTTCCTTTCCTTTCCCTTAGTCAATTTTTAGCGCGCCGGCTCTTCTTGCCGAATTACCTAGTTACTAAACGGGTTGTAGAACATTTCAAAAAGTATTACTAAATCAGTCAGAAATAAACAGTTTCTTGCATGTCATTAGCGTGTTTAAGTAGCTTTACATAGCAGAACAATTTAGTATCATGATTCATGCTACCCTTTCAACTTCCATAAGGCCCACTTAGGCCACTAGAACAATAGACTTACAATAGATTTCCAAGAATCCGCGATCGAAGGACTACACGCGCTTATCTTAGGAAATCAAAGTTTTTTTACAGGTCTCTTATCTCTATCTTTTTCTTGATGTTCTATCATTTAAATGTTTTGCTTCATCATTCTTTTCACCTGGCTGATCGACTTCATTCTTTCTCTTGACTTGAAGTTCGATATTTCAATGTTTTTTTACTTTTTTTTTTCACTAGGCTGACAAACTTCTACATTTCTCTCTCTTCGTGTTCCATATTTAAATGTTTTTTTAACCAGGTGTGCTGATCGACTTCATATCTGTACCCGTGACTGTGGGCTTCACGTCCGCGACTTCGGTCATCATCGCCGTGTCGCAGCTGAAAGGACTACTGGGGCTGCAGTTCAAGTCCAGGGGCTTCTTGGATACCTTTAAAAAGGTAAATGCAGGTTTTAGGATGACCATAGAAACCGCGAAATAATATGACAGATGCTAGGATGTAGGTGTAATCACTGACCTCCATTATACAAGTACGCTGGACCTATGATACCCACTTTTTTGTGCCTATTTGAAGCGGAATCAGCGCCCCCAGTGAGAGGGAAGAGAAATAAATTTGACGTAACTTGCAAATGGCCGCTTAATCGTTATTGGTTGTCATCACTAGTATTCGTTCCAAATACTCCCACTGCTGCTATCAGCGCCAATATTGCGACTTTCAAACGTCATTTTTACGTCCGTGAGTAATTTGTATTCTATGTTTTTACGTCAAATTTAGTTCCTATCACTCACATTGGGGGAGCTGATTCCGCTTCAAATAGGCACAAGAATAGCTGTAATTTAAAGGGTATCATTAGTCCAGCGTACTTGTATAATGGAGGTCAGTGAGGTGTAATATGTATATTTGTAGTGGCCGTGCTAAGCGTGTTGGTAGTTAGAGCTGATCGCACATTTGTCAGCACCGTACGCGTCGAACGGCCCGCATAGTAGGTACACCAAATGCGGTGCGTACGGTGCGGACGAATGTGCAGGTTTCACGTCATCATTTCATACAACGAATTCTAAAATGCGGCGATCTTTATTTGATCCTTGAAATGGGGCGAGTTACAAGGCTTCATAATGTAATGTATGATATTCAAATTAATATTGTGTTTATGTTTTGACCATAGGTGTAACTTAAGGTTTTACCGTGGCTTTTGGTGGAAATGTGTCCCAAAAAACTTTCTTTTTCCAGATAAAAGTTCCCTATTTTTTATTAATTTCATGGTTCATCATTTATCAATCATGGTTTTTGCGTAAGAAATTTCTGTGTACTGAATTGCTTGAATTATCAAATTCTAAGTAAGTACTTTATTTATGAGCGCCTAGTAGTTTTCCTTAAGATTTGAAAAGTTTTGATTCGATTACCATAACGTTCGATACCCGAATACATAATAAATGTTACATAAGTCAAAATTCGGTTAAACTTACTGTCGCAACAACTGTTGGAGTATTTTACTTAGAAAGTTTATTCTAAACTAGATTTTGCCCTCAACTTCGAACGAGCAGAAATTCGTATATCGCGTGGAAATCGCAGGTACTATCAGAGAAGTTGATTCCTAGGCAGATGGCGGACCTAAGTAATTTGGTCGCGATCCGGCCGATCACAGCTAACATTGAATTGACATAAGCCGACCACATCACGTTGGTCCGTCAACTGCCTAGGAATCAATTTCCTCGATGGTACATTTCGAAATAAATACTGATATAAAATGTCCTTTCCCGGTACTCAAAATATTTCCATACAAAATTTCATCTGAAGGGTGAAGGCGTGAAAAGGTAACAGACAGACTCTAAAAATATATGATTAATATTACAATACTCAATTGGTATTGCTTACGGCTATTCATTTTATGAATAATCAACTTTAATTCAATGAAAGATTTCTGTCAGAAATTAAAATTAAATTAAAGTTAAATGATCAAATTTTATTATCTTTGAATAGGTTTGCTAATGTTTTTCGCCTAGATACATGAAAGTTTTCTTCTTAAAATTGCTATAGCTGTCTACAAACCAACAGATTACAGAAACAAATGTTTTCAACAGACTGGTCCGTGTAACGTACCCTTAAATCTCAAGTATGCTATCAAGATACACTTGTATGTCAGTGTTTTACTTTCATGGAACCCCTCAGGCGAGGCGCTCAGACGTATGCAAAACAAGGCAAAGCAAAGTTTCTTTGCAGCACCTTTTATCTCGCCTAAAATATGGGACCTGATATATTAACCCAGAAACATTGCAAAGGACTGTCGAAACGTGCATTACAATGTTTTTTGTTGTAAGTCTCATTGTAGCCACTTTATTTCGCGCTTACGCAAACACATTATCTATGCTACTTTGAACACATGCGTAGATAACGCCTCCGTGGTCCAGTGGTTTAGAGCGTGGCTCTTGACTCTGAGGTCGTGGATCCGATTCCAGTGTTCGAAACATGTTATTTCCAAGTTTGGTTAGGACAATGCAGGCTGATCACGTAATTGTCTGACAAGTAAGATGATCCATGCGTCGGATGGGCATGTAAAAAGTCGGTCCTGCGCCTGATCTCTCGCCAGTCGTGACTCGTGTCGGTCGTCCGTCTTACTGGGTTATGAGAGTAAAAGGAATAGAGTGCTTTTGTGTACTGCGCACACACTTGGGCACTATAAAATTACTCCTGCGTAACTGGCCTGGTTTCAATGAAGCCGGCCACCGTCACCGAAACCGGTGTGGGAGTTATTATTATTATAGAGAACGGGCTTAACTTGGCTGTTCGTAGAGCTCTTTGGTTAAGGTAAGCCCTAATGTATCTATTGGAAATATTATAAGCAATAGATATAATTATTCTGAACTGCACTCTTCCGCAATGGTATTATCTGTTTTAACATATATAGGTAAGTTAGCTGAATAAGATTTTTTTTAGGTCAAGAATATTATTTACTGCGGTACCTAATAATTGTGATGTTGAAACGATCAATTATGATTTTATGATGATCGTAAGTTTTTGTACTCGATCAATTTGCGATCGAGGCTATTAAGATATAGAAATACGCTTTAAAATTTAAATTGTACTTAACTAGATGTAGCACGCAACTTCATTCCCTTAAAAGTTATACTAAATGTAAAAACTATTTAATGTCTTTTTCGAAAAACCCAAAATATATGTGTAGGTACTTTTAATCAAAATCGTTTCAGTGGTACAAGAGTCATGACTTCATGATGATGAGGTAACAGGTACACATTCCCTTTGACAATATTAAGTTAACATAGGTGATAGAATAGTATGGGTGTTTATTATTATTATAGGATATTACAATCCATTATTGCGCCTTCAATGTATTTTGTTGCATGAATGAAACAAAATACATAATTTAAACAATAGTATTATTAGCAACACAATTAGTCTTAACGGCAATATTTCCTACCTATCAACTACTCAAAGAAATCCGCAGCACGAATTTCTATTATTTATTAGAAAATTGTACAGCGCCTAATTTCCATTATAATGTGCATTTAATATCATATTGTAAATAGACAAATCTTAATATAACAGATACTATATATGTCGCAGTCATTTCACATTTGGTTTAATCGGCGATTCGATTGAATGACTAGCGCATTTTATGAAATAAGGGGGCAAACGAGTAAACGGGTCACCTGATGGAAAGCAACTTCCGTCGCCCATGGACACTCGCAGCATCAGAAGAGCTGCAAGTGCGTTGCCGTTAAGAGGGAATAGGGTAATAGGGGATGGTAGGGATGGGAAGGGAAGGGAATAGGGGAGGGTAGGGAAGGGAAGGGAATAGGGGAGGGTAGGGAAGGGAATAGGGTAGGGGATTGGGCCTCCGGTAAACTCACTCACTCGGCGAAACACAGCGCAAGCGCTGTTTCACGCCGGTTTTCTGTGAGAACGTGGTATTTCTCCGAATTTGAATGACACCATTAAATTGAATGACTAAAGGACAACTCTTCAAGACGTTGACCGTGACGTTTAACGTCTTGACTAAAAGTCATAATATTGTGAAGTCGTTAAATGATTAATGTTAATAACTTTAATGTTAATATTATGATTTTTTAAGTAGCCGTTGACGAGGTAGTAATAGGTAAATCCACGCTATATATACCGTCGCATACTCTCATGAAACTTAGGCCCGTATGATACACCGCTCTTATATACCTATCTTGGCTTATTATACGCTTTCAACGATTTTATTATTACTTTAAATAAGTAAAAAACTGTTATAAAATTGTATTTATAATTAGAATTATTATGGTTTAACGTAGATAATATAACTGCGACCTACCAGGAAACTAAGAATTTGCCTTATAATAGGAAATAGGAATAATAATATTCTAACCTTGGCTGTGATCTGAACTTGTAATATAAACAACCGATTGGCTGCTACTGTAGTACATATCTAAGTAGAACGTTAACTCGACTTTCCTTAATAAGATATTGTACCATGGAAACGCTATAAAATGTTTAATCCTTGTCAGGTACATCGAAAAAAGCGTTCGAAAGACAGCGACAAAAGATTTTGTAACTTAGGGCTTCCAGCCTCCCACACATTCCCATGGCAAATATCTGCGGCGAAACTCATAAATCATAATAATACACGTGGCACTCGGGGACTGCCGCAGTAATGCTATTGCAGTTAGCAGCAAGTCTACACGTATACGTCTAGTCGCACACACACAAATACCGTGCCGAAGTCTGCCGAACTGAAACGACGCTAGAAGAGTGTTAGATTTATTTCCGTTATGGAATTTCTTGATTCGGTCGCCGCGCTCAAAGCCCGCGATAAAGGCTATGCAATAGCTTAAAAAATTTAAATATCGCACACAATGGCGATGCGATGCAAAATATGTGTAGGAACCCTTATCCACTGTGTAACTTTTTTTTTCAATTTAACACGCTAAATATTGGGGGTAAAAATATTGTTTATTACGATATTTTAATTTTCTAAATTCTCAATTGCGTAAAAACCTTTTCAGTTAAAAAGTACTCAAATAGTAGAGTTATTCACGTGTTAAACTGTACATAATATAATTGTTTAATGCTATGCAGTTAATAAAGTATGCATTCAGATACAAGCTTTTACGAGCTGATACATTTGAATATCGCGAGCGTACATTACTGCTAACAGTATGCGCATAATACAACAACCAGCTGCCTCAAGATGCACGAATATTGGACCTATATCATTATCATATCATTGAACCAATATTTTGAAACTTAGAATTTGGCACCAGCACCACATATATTTGCGAGAAAAAAAGGTTTGCACTCCGAGTGGGCCAGGAGAAAACGAAAAAGCAGGTGCATACATTGATTTCCTCTTCGCCCGTCTACTCTCCCTCCGTGTTACTAATTTTCGATCAGGTCACGTGAGTTTAACATTTTTAACCATCCCAAAAAAGTGCACAACTACGCTAAAAAGTTAGTTGTCATTTCAAAAAACTGGCAATTGTATACTGTGCTAGATCTTGAAAAACAAGAGCGTTTTTTTTTATGGTTATGTTAATTTTAATGTAGTTCTTTACGGCGGTACAGCACATGGCACGAATGGGCTAGCTGTCTGATATTTCCCTTCACACCCTAACAAAACAGTTTTAAAAGTTTAAGATATAGGTCTACCAGAATCTGATGGCAAAAAGTGAGAAAGTAAATTGAATCTAGCGATACCGGGGTAATTGGAATAAAACATTTTGATCCTTTTTTCCCCTTATAGCGGCTGATTGTGTGTGTAAAACATGCAAATATATAAATTTATCCAATGATCAAGGATATTTTTTGAAAATCTACTGTCAAAATTTGCCATCAGATTCTGGTAGACCTATAATATTTCGCAAGGCGAGGCTACCGAAATAGGATCTTACATACCGAAACAGGATCACATTCTTATAATATATCAGGCCTTGGCCTGATATATTATAAGAATGAGCTCTCGATATAATATTTCGTCCATCCCTTTAACTTAAACGTTTATACTATGACGCTCACCCTCTCTCTTGTGCTGTGACGTAACATCTGGATGTCCCCAATTCGACAGTCCAATAAAAAAGTTTTAATACATTCGTTTGATGAAAATGCTCTTGTTACAGGTAATAATGCATATCCCCGAGGCGAAGACAGCTGATAGCGTAATGGGAATCCTGTGTATCATCATCCTGCTCTTGATGAGGGTAAGTTAAACTTTGTACCTGTATACATTGTATATTATGTATAGGTCTTTGGTGCTCCATATACATTATACAGCATATAATAAAACTGAGTAATAATATTTTAGGGTGTGTAGAATATAGATGTCCCTAATATAGAATTTTCTCTGAAAGTGTATTATTGGGTCTGGGGTTTTTGAATAAGAATCAATGTCTCCTTTTTTAAGCGGTCGTGGGTTCTGTTCCCGCGTTTAAAGAAAATGTTTTTAAACTTAGTTAAGACAATACAGACTAATAATACAGATTAATTACTAAATAGTTACTACGTAACTAATAACCTTATTGTCTGACTGGAATATCTATGCGGCGGTCGTCGGAAAATCAGCTCGTTCCGTTATAGGGTTCTGTAATCAACAAAACTTGGTTGACTACTGAACCCTAAAACGGAACCCTAACAAGCTGATTTTTTGTATATTGATAGCTTAATAGTTATATAATTTAAGAGTAACATTGTCCTACAAATAGAACAATCCATATTTTAGGACCATCAAATCAAAGTATGAAATCCTTTCTATCTCTGTTAGCTACAACTTTCGAGATTTTTCGCAAATAAAAATGTTGTTCATCTTATCAAAATGAAGCTACTTACAAAAAATTAGCTTCATAGTAATAAAAAAAAATGTTCTAGGGCTCCCATACTATTATGAATATCTAACAACAAAATATAAGAGAAGCGTAACTCAGTACTAAATTGTAATATTTTGTTAAACTTGAATTAAATAAAGACAGCGCACACTAGAGCACATAATTTTG
Organism: Cyaniris semiargus; assembly: GCA_905187585.1. Taxonomy (NCBI): domain Eukaryota; kingdom Metazoa; phylum Arthropoda; class Insecta; order Lepidoptera; family Lycaenidae; genus Cyaniris; species Cyaniris semiargus. Next base: position 9,870,608 of record LR994558.1, on the reverse strand, counting down.
CATAAAATGGTGAGGTACTACCATGTCCCTGGACCAAAGGTCTTCCCTCTTTAACTCAATTAATCGCGATCCCTCTTTTGTCAGCCAGTCCTCATCAAAGGTATCCAAATCATTAAATTTAATTTTATTAAAAAAAAAAAAAAAAATAATATTGTAGCAAATGTCCAAACAGTCATTTCAACTTTTTGCCGTCATAACTGATTAATAACCTGCATAAAATCAAGTCTGTCATGTTAAAATGAACCAAGAAACGAGTGGCTTTCTCTTAATGTAAGACGTAATATTTTACGTAAGATCATAAGAAGCGTCTTCGAGACCTAATTAAACTGTGTATGAATGCAGTATTTGAATACAATTTTTTGTTTTTTTTTTTTTTTTTTTTTTTTTCTTTGTTATAGATATTTCTGTTAAAATATTTTGTTAAAAAGAATATTTATCCGAAACCAAATTGCATTAAAATTATCTCCCCTTACTAATAAAAATATCTATACAATGTTTTGGCCTTGTCTTATTAAAAAGTCACTCGAAAGAGAAATACAAGACATTGTTCAGTTTATTATATAAAAAATATCACGCAAATCGCATCGCATCGCATCGCATCCTCGGAGCAGAGGGCGTTACTAGCACATACAGTGAACAATCCGACCAAAATCCGACATGTTGCACACGTCATATCAGAATATTGACAGAAATGTTGTCAAACGCCGAACAAAACTTTTTGTTTACTGTCTGTGCTGGTGCTGCCGTCTAGCGCCCCCAGTAAGAGAGAAGAGAACTAAATTTGACGTAACTTGCAAATGGCCGCTTAATCGTTATTGGTTGTCATCACTAGTATTAGGTCCAAATACTCCCACTACTGCTATCAGCGCCAATATGGCGACTTTGAAACGTCATTTTTATGTCAAATTTAGTTCCTGTCCCTCACATTGGGGGAGCTGATTCCGCTTCAAATAGGCACAAAAAATAGCTGTCATTTCAAAGCGTATCATTAGTCCAGCGTACTTGTATAATGGAGGTCAGTGAATTTATCTGACGATTGAAAAATCAGCCCTAAGTCACATGATTAGCAGTGTCTCGATTTTCATTTATTTTTATTCGGAATTTGAATTAAAATTCATTTAATCAAAAGCAGTCTTGCCATAGAATCTTAAGTCTACAATAATAAGATAAATTATTATTATAAGGGAGTAGATATTTAAACCAAAGAGATTTTCAAATTTGTTTATAAATCATACAACCACTGTTTACTAAATAGTACAAAGACAACCTACTAGTAAAAGGCTTTCATCATAATAGACTTTTCTCATTACTTATATCAATTTAATCTCATCAACAAAACTAATCGAATTGCTACGACTAATCTAATTTATTGCAAAACAAATCCATACTAATAATGTAAATGCGAAAGTGTGTCTGTCTGTCTGTTACCTTTTCACGCCCAATCCGCTGTAACTATTTTGCTGAAATTTGGTATGGAGATACTTTGAGTACTTAGAAAGGACATAGGATACTTTTTATCCCGGAATAATGAACTTTTTTCGGGATAAAAAGTATTTGGCGCAACGGAGTTGCGGGCGTCATCTAAATAGTTAAAGTATAAAAAAATATATATTGAGCCATCAATTGCTGTGCTCTATCAAGTTGATGATACCGTGGAGAGAGCAAATAGCCTTTTCAGGTTTAATAGGTATTAGATTAGTTAACTTACACGTGAGGTCGTATAAAAGTTATAATGACGGCTTCGGCTTGAATACTAACGGTGCGGCCGTTAGTATTCAAACCAAATCTCGGAGACATTAATAATAACTTAACTTTAATTATTGGAAATTTGACAGAAAATGTCAAAATTTGAATTTACTTGAAATTTTTTACATGTATATTTTTTTCATTCATACGAAGAAGATAATTTATTAAAAAATTCCCGCATTTTATTATCACTTTTAGGGCCTGTTTCACCACTTCCTGATAAGGTGTCGGATAGGCTATCCAGTATCCTAAACTTATTTGACAGATGCTCCATTCTCTATCTGTCAAGTTAAGTTGTGGATAGCCTATTTATTTATTCTGGCACTTATCAGGAAGTGGAGAAACAGGCCCTTAATATTTCCTTTTTCTTTCCAGAAAATGAAAGACATAAAGCTACCGCCAGGTCAGAAGGGCGTGAAGAAAACACTGTGGCTACTCTCCACCTCGCGTAATGCGATCATAGTGGTCGCCTGTTCTGTAATAGCCTTCGTGTGCGAGTCCCGTGGGATGTCGTTGTTCAACCTGACGGGGACTGTCAAGTGAGTAACACAAGGATCTTTTGACAGTTTTGACACTGGCAGCGGACAAGGATGAATCAGCTGTCATTCGAAAGTTACTCCAGCGTTTTCAACCCCGATTATATTATGGCACTGTCATGTGAGTACTACAAGAATCTTTTGACACTTGGATGACAGTGGCAGCGGGACAAGATGTACTAGCTGTCACTCGAAAGATACTGACTTTAGTGTTTTGTAGAAATCGATGTGAAACTGTTGTCACTTGTCAACTTTTTGTGCTTCGATTCGATTTTAAATCTACGCGGTTCGACGCAGGGCGACCGTCCAGGGATATAAAGGGGCGCCACAAGCATAGGCGTACCCAAGATAAAATAAACGTTTTTCCTGGCAAGTGGGAATTAAAATCGTGTTACCTACTCTGCGCAATATGAAATGTTGGAAACAAAATATCTTTTCAGTCAAATTAAAAAAAGTCATTTTTCATGATTTTTGTTTCAATATACCAGACCGACCATCTTCTCGAAACAGGTATTGTTACATATGGTTATACAGGTATAAGTTATTTTGTTACTTTGTTCCTTTTTGAGTCTACATCAATTTTGGTGTAAGAGAATTCCACATAATTTCTTCAGACTGGAAGCTTAAAAATCAGTCTTTTCGAACTGGCATCGCCTTAAAAGCCAATGACAATGCAATAATTTGTTGAAATTTTTGAATAAAAAATTTTTTTTTTGTCTTTTAAACTATTGTTTATTCTTTTTCAGAGAAGGTCTACCGCCATGGTCTCTGCCCCCATTCGGCACAACATACGACGGTAGAAACGTCACCTTCGTAGAGATGTGCTCACACCTGGGATCGTCCATAGTACTAGTACCGATCATAGCTGTGTTAGGCAACGTGGCCATAGCTAAAGCGTTTGGTGAGTACCAGAATAGTAATATTTTATCGCTACATAGTACAAAACCAAATTACCTCCCGCTGTCATGTCAGTCCCTATAGCAAATATAATATTATGCTTAGTTTTTGGTGTAATTTTTTTAAAGATATAGTATTTCTGATATTGCATATTAATATTTGATTTACTTTAAGAGATTATGTTAATATACCGTTATAGTTCTGTTATTTTAACTGTAGTCACCGTTAATGCTAGATCTATTTTAAGTCCACTTAAACATATTTTCTTGTTATCATGTATAAAATATATATATATATATATATATATATATATATATATATATATATATATATATATATATATATATATATATATATATATATATATATATATATATATATATATATATATATATATATATATATATATATATATATATATATATATATATATATATATATATATATATATATATATATATATATATATATATGGATTTGGATTTGGTGATCATTAACTATATTTCGTTCGATTACAATTTGAAGTGAATAGCCGTGAGTCGTTTTTATTTCTTTGGTGTTAAGTAAGTAATTATTTTTGGTAAACAAGCTTAGGGTTTTATGGGAGCATTTTATGGTGGTCATAATATTTGTTCCCTTATTTAGATATGAAACCTTCTTAAAGCGTGTGTATATTCCAGCGAGCGGTGAGTCGGTGGACGCTACACAGGAGCTAATAACCCTATCACTGGCCAACGTGCTGGGATCATTCGTGAGCGCGATGCCGATAACTGGGTCCTTCTCTCGGAGCGCCGTAGCACATGCTAGCGGCGTGGCTACGCAGCTTGGCAGTATGTATACTGGTAAGTACCATCGAGGAAATTGATTCCTAGGCAGTTGACAGACCCACGTCATTTGGTCGGCTTATGTCAATTCAATGTTAGTAGTGATCTGTTAGCTGGGACATAACGTGACCAAATTGCGTAGGTCTTCCATCTGCCTATAAACTTCTCTTATAATACGTGAACCGGTGCCGCGGTGGTAATATCAGCAAATACCATAGTCAATAGCCGTCAGTAATATTTTCAGGGATTACTTACCTCGAGTAATGAGTGTATTTGACCATAGATGACGCTTGTGCGACTTTGTAGTTTAAATACACCACTACCTCTCTGTTCCTTGCTAATTCCGATTTATGTAAGCGAATGTTATATCATATAACATAATATGTTCTTCAAAAATAACAAAAAATAAAAGGAAAGAGGCAGATTAGTATAGAGTTATAGATACCTGGTGCTACTTAATTTAATTGCCAATCTACTGGGGTTTTTTGAAACCGTCTTTATTTTATTTTACTACGACGTTTTCCTTGCGGCTTCGCTCGCATGGTACAGTGTTTGTCACACAGAAAGACACAGGTATAGAGTTGACTATGTTAAGGATAAAAGTACGTATGCCGTGGGCTACTAAGGCCCGTATTTTTGGTCAGTACTTAAGATGCGACCCGGTCTCAAGACGCGGTTCGGCTCTGTGATTGGTCCAAATTTCGACAGCCAACAAATCACAGAGCCTGAACCGTGTCTTGAGACCGAGATGCATCTTGAGTACTGACCAAAAATACGGGCCTAAGTATATGTAACAACATAACTATTAAGTTAATATCTATTTATTTCAATTTCAGGTATCTTAGTTCTGCTCGCGCTCAGTCTTCTAACGCCGTATTTCTATTACATTCCGAAAGCGTCGCTGGCTGCTGTCGTCATATGCGCTGTGATATTCATGATTGAGTATGAGGTAACAAACTTACACACATAATAACCATTACTTAGAGCTGAGTTATCATAATATTAATACGCGAGCGAAAAACTTTGTTACCCTTTTTTAACCCCCGACCAAAAAGAGGGGTGTTATAAGTTTGACGTGTCTGTCTGTCTGTCTGTCTGTGGCATCGTAGCATCCAAACGAGTGGACCGATTTTGATCTAGTTTTTTTTTTTTTGTTTGAAAGCTGACATGATCGAGAGTGTTCTTAGCTATAGTTCATCATCATCAGCCTGCTCATTGCTGAAATATCACGGTTTATCTGGTTCGTGATAGGCCGATTAGCAACTTGCAGTCGTTTGATGGGTTTTATATTTTGCATTCTGGTTCGTGACACTTATGAATATATACATATTAATGGAAAGTTGACCCTGGTGCTGCAGCATCACCTGTAATCAATAGGATACCCAACTCCTCACCAACTTAGAGCAGAGGTTTCGTGTTTGGGCTCATTTCAATTGCGACAACTAGTAAGACGTAGATAAACAGTAAATATTTGAATGCTGCTGCTGCAGCATCACCTGGATTCTATAGGAGCCGAGCTCCGTATAAACCCAGGGTGGAGGTTTCACATTTGGGCTCATATTGACGGCCTCATGAAAGAGGATATTTATAGATCGTATTCATTGGGATATGATCCTGTTGATAGGAACAATCCTGCACTATAACCAACACAAGTTTAAAAAGCATAAAATTAAATTAAATTAAGAAATAAAAAAAATCCCCGCCAAACAACTTTAAAATTAAAAGTAATGAAATAATATTTACTGACTTTAAGTTTAAATAATTTCTAAGTGTAAAGTAATATTTTAGTCCATAATTGTTGTCAAGGTGTGTCGGGGGACCGCTAATGTAGATGTTTGATTTCACATACCATTATAGTTTTTTTTGACGACCTCTGTGGCTCAATTGGTTGAGTGTGTGGCAGCTCAAGCCGGGGGTCGCGGGTTCGAATCCCGCCGACGGAACAAAAAGTTTTCAATGTTCCCGGGTCTGGATGTGTATTAAATATGTGTATGATATAATAAAAATCTTAAATATATGTATAGTATAAAAGTATTAAATATATTTCCGTTGTCTGGTACCCGTAACACAAGTCCTTCAGGTACTTAGCACGGGGCCAGACTGACGTGGTGTGAAGCGTCCATAGATATAAAAAAAAAAGATATAGTTTAAAGGTCAGTTCACAGCGAACTGAATCGAGACAATCAGCGATACAAAATGCAAAAGTCACTGTTGTCGTAGTTAACTTGGCGGTCCCCCGACACACCGTAACAACAATTATGGACTAAAATATTACTTTGTAACACTTAGAAATTATTTAAACTTAAAGTCAGTAAATATTATTTCATTACTTTTTAAAGTTGTTTGGCGGGGGTTTTTTACGAAAAATGGGGAAACATAGGTGCATGAAATTACGCACAGTTATAGTTTATATGGTGAAGGAGTGCATCGAGCTAATATTATTTTGAAAATATGCTTTTATAATACATTTTTTTAACAAATAAAACATTACACATACTACAACACACACACTAAGGACAAGCCTATACATACGAATTGTAGGTAATCATATTTATGGTTGAAGTCTGTTGTCAAATTGAAAATAGATTTAGTTTTTTTTTATTGAATCTTAAATACTGTTAGACAATTATTACACGGCCAGTCTGTCATCATTTGACTTTATTAATCTGAGACTGTCGCAGGAATTATGTCTAAAAAATAATAAAGTCAATTTTTTGACAATAGAATATCAATACAAAAGCGTTGAAATTTGAAACTTATATTTTTTTTTATCTGAGGTCGAATTTCGACCATTGGGCGATATCTAGTCTTCTTAAAGTGAGAACGCACTACGCTTAACTACATTGCAGCGGTGAAACGCGAGACTTGACGGCTAATAATTCTTTGTATAAAACCGTATGAGCTAAGCGACACTATTCGGCAAAGCTACGCGCCACGAAACGTTAGTTTTATGGAACGTGAAGTGGCGCGTCGCTCCGTTGCAGCGTAGTGTCAAGTGCGGTCTCGCCTTTAATTGCCCCTCTTAAAATAGTGTCAAATATATGACAAAATTAGGACCTTTTTGCATCCGTTGTAGACGATTTGTACTGTCTAAGAAATTGATTCATAGGCAGTTGACAGTTGACCTGCTTAATTTGGTAATATTATGTCAAACCCAGCCGACAGATCACGAGTCACGAGTCACGACTCGCGACTAACATCAAATTGACTTAACGCGACCAAATAACGTAGGTCCGTCAACTGCCTATGAATCAACTTCTCGGATAGTGCAGTATTCTCTGAAAGAAGTGTTCTTTAAATACTTTACTGCTTCGGACAGGTTATTTTAAATATTGTCCGTATGGTGGCCTAATTATGGCCTACGGCACAGTCACAACCAACACGCGATATTCTAGAAGAATGAATTATAATTGACAGTACGCGTGGGCCCAAACGTATTGATAGTTGATAACATACGGTATAATATATGTACACAATATTATATGTATTTTTGTTTATCATTCTCTTAATTACAATTACTACCATACCGCAACGAAACTCACTCATTATTTTCATTTCGTAATGGAATATTGTCGGAGTCACAGTGTAATTACTGAAACTAATTCCAATTTTCCGATTAACAGTAATATTATAGTAAAATAATGTACACACAGACATAGATCAAGATAGATACCGCATGTGTATGTACTTCGCGTGCCATCTCGCGTTCCCAAACGACGAACAATGCTCGTCTTTCGAAAGTATTTTCTTTAGTCTGCTATCGGAATCGGACGTCAATCGGAATTATAAAAATGCCTATGCCCAAAAGTACCGTATTGAGCTGTAGAAATTCAAATAGAAACGTTGGTCTTGATAATGGACACGTTTCTTATCATCGGTACGTCACAGTATGTAGTAAAAAAGTGGCACGCTCGTTTTCATACAAATGGAGCGACATGCGGTATCTATCTTGATCTATGTCTGTGGTCGTACATGTATTGGAAGTTTGGAACAATTTTATAATGTGACTTTAAAAAATAAAATCAACATGTTTTACTTTCGATAAAACACACATGCTTAGTACCGCTGTTTTATTACGTAATATAACTAATACTAATCTTATACTCTGAGGTCGTTATCATACTAACGTTTGACGAGCGGGTTAAGCGTTTTTTTCCTGTCATTCATATTACCACCCCCGCGCGGATCTGCTGCACATGCGAATGACAACCCCTGGCAGCGCGCGTGTTGCCCGCATGGCAGGAAAAACATTTAATAAATAATGGGGCTCGGGCAACTTGCACGCAGACCAGATCCGCGCGCGGGCGATGCATGACAGTAAAAGGGCGGGCCGGAGGGCGGAGCGGACGTGCAGCGAAAAAGTCGTGAACACGCTGCGACTGCGCATCAAGCACCGCGTCATATTCGCGGCGCATCCGGGTCAGTTTTGATACACGTCCGCGACGTATTCGCTGCGTGCCAGCTCTGCCCTGAAGCCGCTCGCCAATCGCTAGAGTCCCTAAAAACAATGTACCGCGAATTTTTACTTTTATTCTTTATTAATATGTTTTTATTTCTTTGATTTCTGCTCTTTTGATAAAGCTCAACCTCTTTTTAATTTTTAGGTGGTGAAACCCATGTGGCGATCGCGTCGCGCCGATCTGCTGCCAGCGTTCGCGACGTTCGCGCTCTGCCTCATAGTGGGCGTGGAACTCGGCATAGTGGCGGGCGTGTTCGTTAACGTGGTGCTGTTACTATACCCAAGTGCCAGGCCGCAGCTCGAGGCGGAGATCGTTACGGTGAGATACTGTAACACGAGTGTGATACGCCGTAGTGGGCGTGGCATAGTGGCGGGCGTGTTCGTGAACATGGTTCTGATGCTGTACCCCGGCCAGCGCGAGGCCGCAGCTCGAGGCGGAGATCGTTACGGTGAGATACTGTAACACGAGTGTGATACGCCGTAGTGGGCGTGGCATAGTGGCGGGCGTGTTCGTGAACATGGTTCTAATGCTGTACCCCGGCCAGCGCGAGACCGCAGCTCGAGGCGGAGATCGTCACGGTGAGATACTGTAACACGAGTGTGGTACACCGCAGTGGGCGTGGCATAGTGGCCGGTGTGTTCGCGAACTTGGTTCAGCTGCTGTACCTCAGCGCGAGGCCGCAGCTCGAGGCGGAAATCGTCACGGTGAGATACTGTAACACAGTGCGAGTCACCCGTCGTAGTGGGCGTGGCATAGTGGCCGGCGTGTTCGCGAACGTGGTTCAGCTGCTGTACCCCAGCGCGAGGCCGCAGCTCGAGGCGGAGATCGTCACGGTGAGGACATACTGATTGGGGCTATTCTCAATACTGTGGCTAGAGCAATATAAATTTTTGTCGCAAGTTTTCAATTCAAAATCGACACGCTGACTTGATATTTCACAAGGTGATTAATACACTTTACATTTTAAACTCTAATTTGTAATGTCACAGCACTATAATGCTATGTTTTATTCTGTTCACAGAGCGCATCAGGCTTCAGCTACGTGCTAATCACGGTGGGCAACAGCCTGTACTTCCCCGGTGTGGAATACATACGGCAGTACGTAACGCGCGCCGCCAACAAGCAGGGCTCGTGCAGCATGCCCGTTGTTATTGACTGTCGATATGTGTTGGGTGAGTTAGTCTTATCCCCTAATAGTAAGAATAGTTACTGTGGATACGCTATACAATGTTTTGTTCCTGTCTTTCAAGCGCCATTTTAAATGCAACAGACAGTTACGTCCTGTCCACATCTCCAGTCTCCACTTCACGTCGTCAACAACGTGGAACGGTGCGGTAACGTGACACGTTACGTTGACGCGACGTGCAAATTTACGTCAACGTAACGTGAAAATGCACGTCACCGTGCCTTGTAAAATTCTACCTATTGTGCATTAACTAGGGTATGTTATTCGAATAGAAAAAGTGTACGGTACGGCAACGTCACCGTAAAACTGCACGTCACGTCGGCCGACATGGCTCGATCTGTTGCGCTTGCTTAGTTAATACTTAATGCACAATAAAAAAAGTGTCGTTACAACGTGCAACGTTGCGTCGTCGTGACGTGCATTTTCACGTTACGTTAACGTAAATTTGCACGTCGCGACAACGTAACGTGCCACGTTACCACACCGTTCCAAGTTGACGAATCGTTACGTGGACATGTGGACAGGCCCTTACTGCAATCTTTTGACGCTAGAGTGTATCTCTAGCATAGACAGTAAACAAAAATTTTTGTTCGACGTTTGACAACGTTTCTGTAAATATTCGAGTATGACGTGTGCAACATGTCGAATTATTTAATTATTGTATAATATAGATCATAACATAAATAGCGCCCTCTGGTCAAAAAACCTTCCCCATTATTGTCAGCATCCAGTAGCTTTATGTAAACGTTTTTCAAGTTAACCTGCTACTGTACTAATTAATACTTATTCCAAATCCGAACCGGTGCAGTGGTAGTTAGTACCTTAGATTCAACGTTCAAAACGAGAATGTGTATACCTACTTTGAATAAAAAAAAACTTGAGAGGTGTCACGGGACACCCGGATGGAACGAAGTTGCTTTCTATTAGAGAGAGAGAGGCAGAGAAACACGCGCACGCCGCACGGCTTACAGCTATTGCAAAAAGTGTCGTTACAACTTTTGGTCTTAATTTTTTTCGTCTAGCCCCCTTTCGTAACGCGCGATAAAGACCTTGTTCCAACTATTGATTTCATTTTAAACCCAGGTGCGGACTTCACCGCGGCAAAAGGTCTGTGCGCACTGTCCAACTCGCTGCGGTCGCGCGGTCAGCCGCTCGTGCTGCTAGCGCCGCGCGACTCCGTGGCTGCGGTGTTTAGCGGCGCGGCGACCAGCGTCGTAGTTGTGGCCGCTGCGGCTGACCTCGACCGCGCTTTGCAGGGTACGTGTCATACTTACCTTTAGAATTTTGTCTGGTTGCTCCACAGCAAACATGCGATATCAACAATACGAACTAACGATAATGAAGTTTGACACTTGCGATAACTAATGCCAAATCCCCTGAATAATAAAATAGAAACTGTGTGTGGCTGAATTTACACAATCTGTGTCCGGCATATTGCAAACGTGATACGACAGGCAAATACTTTTTTTTTTTTTGCGTGCGTAAACCTGCAGATTAACAAGGTATTCTGCAGATTATCTGGGTGAGTCAATTAAAGTGCAAAAAGTTTATTCTATTCTCATAAAATTACATAAAACAGGTTCTTGTTTGAATAAAACATGTTGTAGTTGTAGAAAATTAGTTAATATAATTTTTTGGACATAAACAAAGGAATAAATTATAAAATTTTAAGTAAAATGTTACTCCATTAATAAAATATAACAGATCGTATCGACTAGAAAAAAAAAACAATCAAAACAATAACAGTCTTAGGTTGACAAGCTTAAGTCAAATTTTATAGGAATTTTTACGAAGAAAGACGTAAAGAAGTAAACTAACTAGGTAAAGTGCAAATATAAGCTTTTTTTATTTAAAAATTTCACACAATAACGGATGGTATCAGGGAATCTACAGTTAATGTGCGTAAACCAGTTAGAGTGCAGATTAACAAGGTATTCTGCAGATTACCTGGGTGAGTGAGTTAAAGTGCTAAAAAGTTGATTCAATTCTTACATTAACGAGATAATCTGCAGTATACCTAGGTAATCTGCAGACTAACGACTATGCATACGGTAAATTGTGTAAAATAGGTTCTTGTTTGAATTAAGCATGTTATTTAGTTGTAGGGAATTAATATTTCATATAATTTTAAGGACAAAAACAAAGGCATAAATTATTAAATTTTAAGTGAAGTGTGACTCTACTGATAAAATATAACGGATCCAATCAACTAGAAAAAAAAACAATAAAAACAACAACAATCTGACAGGTTGAAAAGATTAAGTCAAAGTTTTTTTAGGACTGTTTTACGAAGGAAGATAAAAATGAAAGAGTGAAGTTCTGTTTTTTATATTAATTTCCTACGATTATGCTATCTAGGTTTTTAATGTGTAATATTGGTAGTTTATCAACCATTAGATATTAGTTATCATACGCAAGTGATTCAACTTCCATTTTTGTATTCCCTTCTAAAATCCATCGAAATTTTCAGTAAGCGTCAGTCGTCAGCCACTATACCGTCGACCGACTTGACCGCCTTGTCCCTGATTTTACTGACTTTTACTTAGACTTTGACTAAACTTTGAACTTTGTAATAACATTTTTTTCCCGCCATTTACATGACACTGACCAAGGTTATACAAGGTGATAATACTTTAGGGTGTGTAAGTGTCCTTCACTGTGAATTTAGCAGCGTTGAACCAGCTAAATTTATTTAGCGATTTGTATGGGCAAACGCCCCCGCGTCTCGAATTTATCCATACAAAGGTGAAAAAAAGTTACTCTTTCAGCGCTGCTACTTTTGCAGGGAACTCTATATAGAGGACTCATTCACACCCTAAAGTATTATCATTTAGTTTTATTACACCTGTATAGCCAATATACAATGTTATTCCACTGATAAGATATAAGGGGGCGTCCACAAATTACGTGAGGTGTTTTTCTTAATTTTCTGACCCTCCCTCCTCCCCTGGTGAGATTTCGTGAGATTTTATTCAACCCCCTCCCCCACCCCCCGATCTCACGTGAATGTGAGTTTTTTACGTAAACGCGTTGGATTGTTTGACAGTCAGTAGATGTATAACGTCAAAGTATGAATGAAATAATTTTCTTTGGAATGAATTAGTGAATGATCTTAATCGTATTACGATTACGCTTATGATTAAATCTTAAGCATACGTACAATCTGGATTAAATGGACCAAAATAGTTTTTTTTTTTTTTGTAACAATGAGAAAAAAAAATAAGTACGTGAGATTTGCCAAGACCCCCCTCTCTCTCCAACGTAAGATTAGATGAGATTTTACTCGACCCCCTTAAGGGGGGGACCCTTAAACACCTCACGTAATTTGTGGACGCCCCCTAACAGATCGAATCATCGAACGCGGGAACAGAGAGGTGCAGTCCTAGCGGAGGAGCGCAACAAAAGTGTTTCGTTCACTGTCTTTCGCAATTTAACGATGTACCATTCGTTACTATGCAAACTAACTAGGTAAAGTGCAAATATAAGCGTTTTTGATTAAAATTTCGCACTTTAACGGATGGTATCAGGAAATCTGCAGGTTACCTAGTTAATGTGCATAGTAATGTATTCTGCATTCTAACGGTAACATATATAATATATAAAATGTATTTATTTATGTTACTTTTCTAACTTATCAGATAATAAGACGGTTAATTAGTTTTTTTTTTTTTATATATTTTTGTCATTATGATGGTATGCATAATGTGTATGTATAATGTATATTATGTAAGCTTTATTTTCAATGCCTTAAAAAATTTAGTCTTATGTATCCTAATTCCTAAGTGTATGTTTTATGTTCTTTTGTGTTTGTTTTGACATTTAACTTGTTTTGGGTAATATTATGGTTTTGTTATTTATGATCATTATGTAGTTTTAATTTATTATTTTTACATATTACTGTGTTTTCTTTATAAGGTTTACTTGAATAAAGTCACAAAATAGTATCCATATATTTTATTGTTTTGCTTTCAATATCTTTATTGTCTTTTTATTTTATTTTGTGCGTCCAACATTGCAATTAAAATTTTAATTTGTCCAAAACTATAATATATTATATAATTTTTATACATACAATATGCTCGCTATCTTCGCTGATTTCATAACAATAATTCATATTTGATAACATTTTATACTTTAACAAAAGTTTTTAACACATATTTTTTGGCTATCCAAGTAACGACGTACAAATGTTTTTCCATCATAGTCAATCGCTCTACAAATTTTGCACACTATACTTTAAAAGGTTAACATATTGATGTTATACATACCAATACAAGATATTTAAAAAATCACTAAAATTATCTCTTTTCCAGGACTCACCGGTGAAATACCTTTGCCGGAAATCAACACACAGGTGACCCCACCGCCATCTTACAATTCGCTCCAAGTGGATGACGTCGTAGAAGTGGTGACAGAGAACACAACGCCTCTACTCAATAGCACGGAATTGAAGAGGGAGATCACGTGATATTATAGTTATTGTTAGTATTGTTTTTAATGGTTCCTAAAATAGTATGTTAGATAAAGTCCGGTCGCGAAGTGTGTAGTAATTTTGACTTTTCTGCTTGTCTCTTTCATGAAAAATATGACCAAAGTTACGGGTAGCGAGGGTCAAATTGGTGTCGCGTGGAAACAAGACAGGCTCTATATATTCGTATGCGAGTGAAAGAGAAAAGCGGCGGGTCAATGTACGAATTTCTAAGTGCTTTTCAACCAGATTATAGTATTGACAACAATTCATAGTCATATACACTCCTTTCTTATCATCCTAATAATTCCAAGTTATTCTTACACAAACGTATTTAAACTTGCCTGTAATTGTAATTCAAGTTGATTTTTTGTGGAGCTATCTTTCCACTTGAGTCGACCCATTCGTGTTGAGGAATAATACAGTTTACCTTTGTGAATATCAGCTTAAGTGCAACTTTGTGAATTGTTATCCGTAAGTAGTGTCAGCGACTGGTGTAAAGTAGATAGTTTGAATTGTATACAATTAGTTTTAAGTCTGATTTATACACATTTCGGTCAGTCACACTGAAACGACCGCGCTGCATTTTCAATATTGAACTTTATTCGCTACACACGAAGATACATGTTTCATTGCATGAGCAGCTACGCAGCTCGGTACAGACCGTAATTCAAACTAACAATGATATATGTATCCTATTAGCTGGGAATAAAGTTCAATTTCGAACATCTATTTGAAATGCAGCGCCATATCTCGTCTCGGTGTAAACTGACAGATATATATTTAGTAACCTAATAAGCACAAGTTTGTATCTTACTATAACGAAAAGACTTATGATGGTCACAGTTTATCATGTTAAGCTAAAAGTGTTCAAGCCAAGAAGAGGTACTTATCATAAGTCATGATATTATGTCCATTAACTTGCCTGTAGTATTTTAAAACATAGTACTAACCTAATCATAAAGCTGTCCACTGAACAGCTGAAAATATTAGTCCCTTCCCTCAGAACTTAATTCCTCATAGCTTGCGCGCGAATTATAACTTCAACAATAATTATAGTGAGTGTGGCAAAGTGCGCCTACCCGGCAAGTGCGCCATATTACTATTTTTCCTATTGTGATTGGAGATTTCCAATCAGCAGTATGGAATTGCCGCACTTTGCCACACTCACTATATTATGTCATTTATTTACGTACTTATAGTGATCAAGTATCGTAAATTACATCTACATACTTTCTTTACTAATGTCTCTTAAATTTAATAGACCTCGCAACTTACCAACAAATAATCATGACCAGTAGATCTTTTATTTATTTATCCTCTAGTATTATTAGTTGTTAGTTTGACTCTGCTTTTAGTTTTAATATTTTACTCCCAAGTATTCTTATTTTATACTACTTACTAATTATAAATGTCTTGCCTTTTTTACATTTGCGGTAAATTTTGTTATTTTACAACGGTTTATTATGTAAAGACGTGTTTCGGCCAGTGAAAAGTTTTATATGGCGTCCCTAGCACACTCGACTATACGAACCGCGGAAAGCAGTTGAGAAATCCTTTAAAACTTACTCCACGTTAGGCAATGATGGATAAACATGATTTGTTTTTCGCCCATATCCTTTACATGTCGCTTTTTAGGGTTCCGTACCCAAAGGATAAAAACGGGATATTACTCAGACTTCGATGTCTGTCCGTCTGTCTGTCTGTCTGTCTGTATGTCTGTCTCCAGGCCGTAACTCAATAACCGCTATAGCTAGACTTCTGAAATGTTCACAGATTGTGTATTTCTGTTGCCGCTATTACAACAAATACTAAAAACAAAATAAAATTAATATTTAAGGGGGGCTTCCGTACGACAAACGTAATTTTTTTGGCCTTTTTTGCTCGTTATCAATAATGGCAACTGCTAGGCAATTGAAATTTTTATAAAGTCCTTGGTTATATGTCTACTTTAATAATTAATAATAATATTTAAATAAAATAAAAATTTAAGGGGGGCTCCCATACCAAAACACAATTTTTGGCCTATTTTTCCTCTATAACGGTACGGAACCCTTCGTACGCGAGTCCGACTCGCACTTGGCTGATTATTTATAATTTTTTAACGTACCAAGTCCATGATTGGATTACCATGATTCCGAAGCCGTAGATGTCCCGCTCTGACAAAAAAATAAATGGTCACGTTAATCATATTGTGTCACGATATAGCTGTCATGTGTCACGACAATATGCCTATTTGACACGATAGACCCTAAGGCTACATAGCGGCACCTGGAGGCAAATAGAGTTTCAAACACCCTCATTAGTACGGCTCACGGCATCAGTGTGCTAACGGCAATAATGTCGTATCTTGCCAATAGATGGCGATGTTAGTTAATCGCAATATCTATATTCGTAACACGTATCTAGATTCTAGGTGCACTTACTGTCTGTGTTAAATTATCGTGTTATCTCTCCCGTTCTTTGTATTCATGAAAGAGAAGGGTTTATATTTAGAAAAATGATTAGCATGATAAGCATTATTATTGTCAATACAGAAAAAGCTTTTCATGGCTCAATAATCGTTATGTTACTGAAATGTTACTATTAGATACCAAATATTATAATCTATACTTATATTATAAAGCGGAAGAGTTTGTTAGTTTGTTTGTTTGTTTGTTTGTTTGTTTGAACGCGTTAATCTCAGGAACTACTGGTCCGATTTGAAAAATTCTTTCAGTGTTAGATAGTCCATTTATCGAGGAAGGCTATGCACGCTAAGACAAATAGGAGCGAAGAAATAGAGGAAAATGTGGAAAAAACGGGGGCAAATTATTTGAAAGTGCTAATTTGAACGCGCTAATCTCAGGAACTACTGGTCCGATTTGAAAAATTCTTTCAGTGTTAGATAGTCCATTTATCGAGGAAGGCTATGCACGCTAAGACAAATAGGAGCGAAGAAATAGAAGAAAATGTGGAAAAAACGGGGGAAATTATTTGAAAGGGCTTATCCCACGAACTACTAGAGTTATTGTCTGTTATTTGGGTCAGATAAGAAGTAGACCACGTGAAGGATCATAGGCTATTTTTCGTAGACTGATTTGTCTGTGAAATATCTAATTTACGCGGGCGAAGCCGCGCGGAACGTCTAGTATATTCATATATCTACAAGTAAATTAACACTGGGTAACGGTGTCCAGGGAATACTAACAAAAAATAGGTATTTATGCCATGGTGTGATGAATATTATTAGTAAAATGTTATGTGATTTTTTAATAAAGTCTTTGGAGGTGCGTTTTGTGTTGTTAATATTATACTTAACTTCTATTTCTAAGATTTAAAAAAAGATGGGCTATAACGTATTTATCGTTTGCCAAGAGGTCAAAATTGAAAGTAAGCTATTTTTTATTTGCCTACATAACGATTTACGCTCAAGGATTTACGCGAGTAGAAGACTGGATACAAGTCTTGGTATCTTACTTGAATTTTATTCATTATTTTCTAAATTATTTGAGCCAAATTAGTATAGAATGAAACAAACTTTTTTAAAAATTTATTAAAATAAATAAACATACATTTAAAATATCTTAGCACCATTCAGTTACGAATAATAAATGCATTTTGTGACTTTGTCGTTTGTGAGTATCTTCATCTTCAAAAATTGAGAAATTAAAATTCCCCTATCGTCGCCAATAAGCAACTTTCTTCTTCGTAGTTATATTACGTTAAACCTAATAGTTATTATAAAACCTATAACTAATAAATGCGCTTCTCTGATTCTATTATAGTTCTTTCTTAAAGTATCTTAATATTTTAAGTACAATAATTTGTATAACTTAAAATCGAGTGTATAATGAGCGTACTTTAAGAAACTTATCGATACAGTCTTTAACCATTTAAGTTACTAAATTAGCATTATTTACACCGATTTTTCGATTTTAAGTAAATTGACGCTTGTCTTTAAGATATTTTTCCTTGAGTATACGTAATAAGTCTTATTGTCTCACTACTTTCTGCGTCTGAAACATAGGTTTGGAGGCGGACTTAAGTTTTTCTGATACCACGTGTGCTATCCTTGCGCTGCGTTGCCAAACCAACTCGCGGGTTCTTTCGTGGTTGCTATCCACGCGAACCTGAAAGTAAAAATAACATTAACGCTCTTACAAATAAAGATTTAACATAGCGTAACTATCCAAAGTTAACAGACATTCCGCCGCACTCAAGAGAAGATACGATATGTTCATCATATCAGCCTATATTCGTCCAATATTAATTACTTAATTGCAATTAAATGAAGATTTTAACATAAGCCCCATATATATAATATCAGTCAAACTCTTCATAACATTGAAGTTTAATCATTATTAAATGTCTCTGAGTGCGGCAGTTTGTCTGTAATGTGACTTCTCCAAAGACAATCACGACGAATTTGACGACCTCTGTGGCTCAATGGTTAAGAGTGTGTGGCAACTGGCAGCTCAAGCCGGGGTAGTATAAAAATATTAAATATAATTCCGTTGTCTGGTACCCGTAACACAAGTCCTTTAGGTACTTACCACGGGGCCAGACTGAAGTGGTGTGAAGCGTCCGTATAGTCATTCGCTGCGTAAATGTTATTAGTACGGGATATTTGTAACCTTTAAGTAATCCTGATCACAGACAAACTTAAAACACAGATACACCCCAAAAATGATTGCCAAATACAATTGAATCAATAGTTTTTGGGTACATAATTTATATAATTTACCTGCTTTGGTTGTAAAACTTTGATGGAATGTAACGTAGCTATGCCTTCGTTGTTGACACGTAGAGTGATTTTACCCGACATCTCTGCTGTTGTGGCGGTTGCTGACTTCAGTTCTTTTTTAGCGCCACGACCGACCTTAAAATAAACGTGATCATTAAGTAGACCAACCAAAGTAAGTAGAACACAACGCTTAACAAGGTCAATCTTATGTCCTTTTTTGCTTGTGAATGAAAATACTGCTACATTAATTACTACACTCTTGCTTTATTTACTTTACTTACCTCCTTTTCCACTCTCAAAATCAGCGGCCCAACTTGGAAATTGCTTTTAATCGTTGTGTAGTCTGAGCTAATACTGACTGCAACATCACCATTTCTTCTCAATGAAGACAGCCCATATAAAGTGCCCTTAGCTCTTGGCTTGCTCTTTTCTCCTGCCTTGACCTTATTTTTATTAGTTGTTTTCGCTGGCTTCTTAGTTGTAGTTTTTGCTGGTGGCTTAGGTTTGGGCTTAGCAGTTGTTTTAGGAGGTTTTGGCTTTGGTGTTGGCTTTGCGGTGGTTGCTTTTGCTTTCGCCCTTTCAGTCCTGTTATTTTCTTTCAATGCCCTAGATTCTGATGCGACATTTTCAGTTGCGATATTGTTTAATTCTTCCTTCACCTTTTCTTCAGTTTTCATTTCATTATTTTGTTCAGGAATTTTATTTTCATTTTTGATTTCAGGTACAGTTCCGCGGGCTGAGGTCTTCTTCTTGTTTGAAGATTTCCTTAAAATAAACAGATTTTAAGAATATGAAGCAATATTAAGAAATTTCATTATGCAGTTCGGGAAGTCACGTTTTAAAGGTAAGCTATTTACTATCTACAAATCACAGTATTTAGTCGTTTCCTAACATAATATCGTAAAGAAGAAGTTTTCGTTATTTTTTTGCATGTAAACATCGAAGTTCAAGCAAACTACCATAATATCCAACTTTTACTGCTAACGTTATTATTCTGGTCATACTCAAATTCCACTATTATTTCCACTATCAAACATCTTTACTTACTTCTTCGATTTCGTCTTATTCTTCTTCGGCTTCGATTTCTTCTTGCTCGCGTCGATCGGTTGTAGCTTCACGCTAACGGGATCGTACGAACGCCTCAATATTTCGTTCATTTTCTCGAGTATATTGTCGACGAATTTGTTATATTTCGTGATATAAACTGCAGGAACTACTTGTTTCTTTTCTGGTTCGTCCGATAAAGCACCTGTGGTATATTTTAAAGTTACTTTAAATTGCCTACCATATTTTAAAGTTTCTGTATTTAATTGTCCAGATACAGCTTTTTAAGCAACGACTGCGATTGTAGCATAAGAATTATTATAATTTCTTGATAACCATGGTTTTAAAATAGTTATACAAATAATTGTAAATAAACAATGTCCCTAAATTTCCTTAATGCTTTCCCTTGCCCATCTCAACGACGAATTAAGTTGCTTCTTTAATTATTATTATAAACACGTCCATGAAATATTTTATCGTAGTCAGAGAATAGTAATTAAAACTGTAATGTCTTAATAATTACCCCATAAAAATAATAAAAACTTGAGCGGCGTCAAGGGACACCCGGATGGAACGAAGTTTAAAAAAAACGCTATCTATTGACGCCCAGGAATACTAACGACACTTTTGTGGAATTGTAATAAAATTTATTTAAACGTCCGGTAGATGTTGCTGTTTATTCTTAAAAACGCCATCTAGTTGACGCACAGGAATACTATCAACGCCCTCTGCCCCTACTATGCAGGTACTAATAAAAAAGTGTCGAGGTCATGTGTCGTTCCGTCTAGCCTCCTTTCACAACGCCGAACGCGCCATAAGGAACTTCGTTCCAATTAAGCTTTCGACAACATTTAAATTACTCTTAAATCTAATTCAATAGTACGACTATTCAAATTAATTGAGGAGAAAGTTGGTGGTTTAATTTCATCTTTAACATGTTGAAATGTGATATCACTTTTTACGACTACTTGAACACTTTTATTTGGGTAATATTATAATATGCTTTGTGATAATATTTTATCTTCTTAAATTGCAATAATATTATTTAATATTTACTATAAAAGCCAGCCTATAAAATCTTACACTCATCGATATTGCTATGATTTGCTTTTAATCATTACGAACCTATATTTTACTTCACCTGTCTAAGTTTTATCATTAATCGGCTGTAGCCTATCTATTAGTTATCATCATTACTCTGTCTGCTCAATTAATATAGTGTCTCGTATTTGTTTCATGCTATCACGCGAATGCATTGCTGCTCGATATTAATTATACTACGATCATAATTCATGCACGTCCAATGCTGCGCACGTAGCAACACGCGAACACCTAACTGTTTCCATCTCTGCGAGCCGGCTGAATTCTAATAGCCCATAACAATTAATAAGTCCAGTCAACGGTGGATTTTCTATTTTCCACACGTAAAAGAAACTACATGCCGAGTTGCGCACACCCGAAGAAACCTAATTGCGCTCTACAATATATCAGACAACAGGTATAGCTGTACTCGTCCACCTTTCTGCTGAAAAACTCGAGTGAGCTTGGCGTTTAGAGAAAATAAATCCCTACATAGTATTTTACCAGACTAGACGTGACTAATTTCTTTTCTGTGAAAGGAAGTCGTGATCGTGATCTATCAACTTGTTTCAAGTGTTACCGGTACCAAACGGGTTTCATTTAGGTCGAATATGACTCCTCGCAACTCTCCCAGAATTTCTCGACGACAAACATTTAAAAATTTCTCTTTTCACATATCATTACCTCGTTTTCACTGTGGCCGACGTTCGACAGGCAAATTTCGTGGTTTCGTCACCGAGTGAGAGTATTTAATTCGATTTACTTTCGAGAGAACGGAAAATGTTCGATTTGAGACCTCCCAAGGTCGCCTCCCAAAGTTCGGGCAAGGTTAAAGAAAGTGTCAAGGCTGTAAAAGAAATCGGGCGGGTTCATTGAACGTGCTCCGGATAGGAAAGTAAGCGGACGCCAGCCGCAATCCTGAGTTCGACCTCATAACATACATCCAAATAAAACTAGTTCCTCCTTAATAAGCTATAGAGAGCGGCCTGGCTATGCGATGCTTTTTTAGATCCGGCGATTTCAGCTATTATCGAATACGTTCATGATCTACAATCTACATAGATAAATAGAATACATACGTATCCTAGGATGGGAAAAGGGATGAGGATAAAATGCTTTGTGCGTTACATAAACATATCGGTCAAAAAGCTAGTTACGTAAATACTTAAAAATACGATACTTCCAAATATTTATAAATATTTTTATAGAATATATTATCGGGTAAGGGAGGTTGGAATATAAATATGAATAAATATGTTGACTAGTATATATTTATTTATCAGCATTCAAAAGTAAATTATGACTAGATAATGTCACTGACAAATTATACAACTAGAGTTCTGACCGATAGAGCAGTATTTCGTAACATTCGTAATCAGCGTCGACGCACAAATCATCGCAAGGAAGATTGTTTAATAAATTTAACACAACGTATAGAACAAACAGATTTATTTAAAAACTGCCACGGAACCAGTGTGACATAATCTAGACATTAATTTAACTTTTTGTCTCAACTCATACTTACACTTTCACACATCATTCACACTCACTTAATAAATAAAATAAATAGAATAAATAAATAGTCAATAAATAGCTTAGCTAATTTGGCCTCGAGGCCGCTTAGGTGGATGCTGGGCCCGTTGCCCGATCTCCCGCGTCATCTAACTATCTAAACTTTTTGTGTTCAGCGGCCGGGACTGCGGCCGATGTCGTCGTGGCTTTGGTTTTCTTAACTTTTAGGTGGCTGGTTTTTTTCACGCTCTTTTTGGGGTACGCCGCGCCGGTGGCTTTCAATTTTTTTGACTCACGTGAGTGCTTGGCGGAGATGTTCCTGCCGAGGGCGTCCGAAATGTCATCATCGTCGTCGTCGTCATCATCTTCATCGTCTTCCTCGTCATCGTCATCATCGTCCTCGGGCTCTAGCGCGTCAGTGATGTCCTCATCCTCCTCCTCGTCGTCGTCCTCTGCCTCGGCGGCGGCCGCGACGACTTCGGAACTGGCGGCTACGGGCGCTTCGACCTCGGCGCTCGCGGGTTCCCTCTGTCCGCCCTCCGGCTCCTCGCCTTCGGGGAGAGCCTCGTTTCCGGCGATCTCGCCTTCCTCGGAACCTACGGCGCCTTCCTCGACGGACGCGGCGGCGACGGCGGCAGCAGCTGGGGCGGCTGCGGCGGTATCAGCTGCGGGTACGATCGCTTGTACGCCTGATGGTTCGTCATCATCGTCATCGTCTTCTCCTGCAACATAACCAAACATTAATATGACACCAAAACAAAGGGACTTAACTAAGTTTAATTTTCTAAAAACTGTTCTATTTCAATTTCGAGTAATCAAAATGTTTGCTGTTAAAAACTTAATAGTACCATTTATATTTTTTATAGTAATTTTACCTCCTAGAATATCATCGAAGAATCTTTCTAAGTAGTCGTCATCTTCATCATCGTCCGCTTCTTCGGCATCATCATCGTCGTCGTCATCGTCATCGTCGTCGACTGCGTCTATAAAATGAATGATTAATTACTTTATTCACAAATAAATCTAAATAAAGATATAACATATGAAAACTTTGATAAAAATTACTAACTTTGTTTATTACATGTCTAAAACTAGCATCGATCTAAAGTTTAAGAAACGGTTTTTGTGCCAATTCAATTAGTCGTAATTATAGAGATTGTTAATCGAACGCTGTGATGCGTGAAATCCTTTACTGGCTTTCAAAGATAGAAAGCAATTTCTCTGATTGAGTATTTCTGTTTGAATTAATTATTGAATGAGAACACCTGTCACGCTCGCCTCACATACCGATTGCGCGTCCTGATTCAACGGAATTTATAGATTGTAACACTTTCGTCAAGAAAATATATTGCTCTTCATTTTCTTCTTTCTACTACTCTCTAGTAAAATTTCTCTGAAAGAATTGACGCTCTTGCATCGTGATTCTACCAAAGCTATGTAAACTTAAACTTGAAATGACCGTAAAGTTCCTATTTCCCAAAAGCCATTGTGTCTTTGGTGAATAGAATGGTGTGAAATTTTGAGTAAATATTTTAAACGTGCTACATGTATGCTGACATAACTGTTTAAAAAACTGTACGTAGTAAGTAGCACAATATTTGTGTATGTGCTAAAATTTACAGTTTTTGTCGATATTTAAAAAAATGCATGAATTTAAAAAACATAGTGCAGTTTCAAAACAAAAAGAGTTTCCGGTTTTGTAGACAAACTAAAAATATTTCTTATATCTTGCACCGCTTTTAAATAATCTTGGCTGATAACCTTCCGGCATTCTCAGCTTGAAAATATAATTGAGTCATTAAATAGATAGAGTAAGATGATTGCAATCTAGCGAATAAAATATGAAGCGATAACAGCACGATGTGTTTTCAAACCGTTAGGTCCTGTTTTCCAATACGGTAAACCGAGATCAGCCTGTATGTGCGTTAAAGTTTATTCATACTTTAACAGTTAATTAACTGTATGTACTATACAGTTAATATTAGTTAACGTAATCAAGCTTTTCATCGACAAAATAAAAGCTTTGATAAAACTTTTTCCTAAAACTTTGGAAGCGTCGTATAGTAATTTAAGTACATATAATAATTGGAAGTTATTTAACATTGCCTGTTAAGCCTGTTCATTATCCAATTAGACGAACGCTTGAATGAAAGTTTAAATTTAAAAGCAATGGTATTACTAATCAGCTGTTGTTTACTATAATTTACAACCTAGCTACTAATCTTAGTAAAGTTGACGATTGATCAAAGTTATCAAGTTTCGTACGATACACATAGATTTCAGTCGGTGAAGGACACCTTATATTTAGTTAGACGTACCTTCGATGCCTAGGCCATCATCATCGTCGTCATCATCATCATCGTCGTCGTCATCATCGTCGGTGGCCGCCGGCGCCGCCGCCGGGGCCGCCTGCCTGCCTGACTCCTCACTATCCTCCGCTAGCTTGATGGGGCTCGCGTAAGCCGAGATCACTAAGCAGCACAACGCCGCTAATAACCACAACGACCTCATCTCGTATCTGAAACAAACAGAGGTCTTTAGTGATGCCTACCAGAACCACAGTGCCTCCGTCCCCGACACTGTCGCTAAACACAGCACTCTCACTATCACACGCACTGGACACTTCACCTTTTGACTTTTCACACGAGTCCTCGGGCTCCAGCGGAAGAGTTCCGCCCGTGTCCTATGCCGGATCGGGACACTGACCGAGCCTGGCGAACGCAAACGATATAGCGGCGGCGTCTTCAATACGCTCTCTTTTATAGAGTTACGTCACACTCGCGGGGAATGAAAGTAGTGATGGTAGCCGCGCCGCCCATAGACTAGCGATAACGTAGACTTTCTCCCGACAATTTTGCGTAATAAATTTTTATGTTTAATGAAAACTTGATCTCATTTAAATACAAATAAATATAATTTATTCGCTGTTTACTCGTTAGAAATCATAAACAAGGATTTTTTATTTATTCGTGTGCACATAAAGTAGCTTTCTTTGAAGATGGCATTACACGAGCTATCCGTTTGGAATGGCTGCACTATAAATAAAACTGGTGTATATATTAAATCTACGGCGATTTAACCATTGACTTATCGAAATTGGATTGTGAATACGCCATTCGGATTGTTGGAGGGCTTTTGTATATTAACTTTAGTGTGAAGATTTATGGATTAATGTTCACATTTAAATGTAATCATAACAATTAACAACTTTAAAAATAGATTATGGTAAAAATTTATTTACCTAATAATATTATTTATTACAAGTTATGGAAAATAGTTTTGATATAATCTAAGCTATAATTACTTTCTAATTTCAATTTGTTCCTTTTTTTATTCGCAAAAACAAGCAAATACCCAAAAACACACATGATTAATTCGTCCTCTTACGGCCGCACTTCTAGTTACTTACTAATAACATAAATTAAATGAAGAGTTTAAGAAAAAAATTGTGGAGTTTATGACAAAATCTTCCAAAAAAAAATTATCATCAAACCTCTATGGGTGCGGTCGTAAATGTTTACCATTGTATTTATTCCTAAAGTCCGTATCTGTCAGCAACAAAGTCTTCGCTATCAGAAGGAGGGTAGGCCGAGTTCGATTGACTAATTTATTCAGCTTATTCGCCGTCTCGGTATGTCTTGGAGAAAAGTGTTGGCGTGTGGATTCGGAATTTTTAAACATTTAAAACATTAGTATGTGGGTCCCGAAACCTTACTTTCACTTGATGTTATGTATTTAAAATCGTCTATAGTAATTTATAACGTAACTCTGATATATTAGAGACTCGAAAATATCACTTTTACTTAACAAGGATATGCGTTATGTAACGGTTATTTTTAAAGTCTGTCGTAAAATTATTTTAATGTACGTGAGTTGTGTTTTTGGTAGTTTACTTACAACAAGTTTATAAGTTCAAACTTTTTATGTTATCTTTTCTGCGCACCACAATAGAGGTATAATGTACTTACTTAGTAATAGAGATTTTGATGGCTATTTCTTATTTCAAACATAATGTTATCGAGATGGTTCTAGTATGTTGTTATAAGTTAGAACATTTTTAGGGTTCCGTAGCCAAATGGCAAAAAACGGAACCCTTATAGATTCGTCATGTCTGTCTGTCTGTCTGTCTGGCCGTCCATATGTCACAGCCACTTTTCTCCGAAACTATTACTATTGAAATTTGGTAAGTAGATGTATTCTGTGAACCGAATTAAGATTTTGATACAATAATGGAAAAATTATTAAAAATTTTAGGGGTCCCCATGGGTACAACTGAATCTCTGAAAAAGTTTCTAATATAATTTTTTTCTAACCTGAATAGTGACTTCCAAAGTGCTTAAATGTGTTTCCCCCCCACCTCTAACTTCTAAAGTAGGGGCATGATAAGTCTAAAAAATATGTATGATGTACTTTACTATAAAAACTACCAACGAAAATTGGTTTGAACGAAATCTAGCAAGTAGTTTTTTTATACGTCATAAATGGTAAACTTAATTTAACTTTCATTAAATCAACTGAGATATAAAAATAAATCAAAACCTTTTAATTTCATAAAAATAAACCTTATTGCTGCTGCGGAACCCTTCATGGGCGTGTCCAACTCGCACTTGGCCGGTTTTTTTCCTCAATTTCTGAATTATTGTTCTATTGTCAATACTTCCGATAATAATATATATAATAATAATGTTAGCGGGTTTTCTTAAGTCAACTGCAATTTTCAGTACAGTCATTTGTGCTCTATCCGATAGAGTAGGTTCAACATTTTTTATAAATTAAATTTAAATTATAATTTAAATTGTTGTCGTTAAAAATACTTAAATATTAAAAAAGATAAACAATAAAACAGAATATTTATCTAATAAGATCGACTAATAGCTCTTGACAATGTCGTCTGTATAGAGTTCAGCAACCTTCATGTCTGAGCCAGTGCATTCGCTTGACCCATGACCTCAACTGTTTTCAGGTTAGTAAATAAAAATGAAAGACAATCCAATAATTCAATATTTTATTATTATCTCTACAGAAATTATTTTGATGCGAAAATGTGTGTCCACCTGACCACTGAGCCAATTTACGTGGGTATCTAAACACCTTAATTTCCGAAAAAGCTCCAAGGATTATTTGGAAAAAATGTCAATTCCTTGATAAACGAATTTAAGCGAAACAAAGCTTAAGCCAAATATTTAGTAAGATCTAGTAATAAAATCGCAATGTTTTTATATTCTGATTAAATTTTACTCAACTACCTTGTGATTTTATGAAAATATTTTTATATCTTGAAGTCCATGACATTCTGAATAAGCCAAAAATCCCAATTGCGAAATTATATTTTTCTTCTCAGAACATTCTTGCGATGTAGTCGTGCAGTCATAACTTCGTATTTCGTAATCTACAGTTTTAATGTTTACTTTTATTCTATTTTAGTTCCTCAAAAGTTTATTAAATTCTATAGCTGCTTATTTTATATCAGGTAAAGCATTGCGTTCTGGGTAATAAAGAAGAAATATACAAATGATATTAATATTGATGATAGGCCTTTTAAACAGGCCCAAGACAATGCGTATTTTATGAAATTGAGTTTTTACAATTCTTTTAGATTCAAAACTTTACACACAACTACACATATTTTTTGGCAAAAACAGGTCAGCTTTTTGAGTCTTTTGCCTAGTATATCTATGAATTTATATTCTTAAAGAATTCACACAGAAACAAAATAAGACACGACGCAGTGATGCATAATAGCATTACAAAATTGACATGTCACGCTATTTGATATGCCATTTTCGTGTTTTTTTTTGCATCGTCCAATCGCGCTCTAAATCTTGTTACGATGTGATTGATATCTATTTTGTTCCGTCGGCGGGATTCGAACCCACCACCCCCGGTTTGGGCTACCACGCCCTCAATCACCGAGACACAGAGGTCGTCATCATGTGAACTGGCCTTTACGTTAAACAATATTTTTCCTATAACCCTGCTAAAATCGCACATCACCAAACCGGGAAAAGTCTAAACCCGTTTTTGGTATAGTAGGTGACCGCAGATATTTGTATGCGGCCTGTGAATGGACCTCGAGGACTTTCTCTTGCAAACACTGCCACCACACAGTGCCACAACAGTGCCACTTGTAATACGTTGACACACTCAATTATGTGACATTTGCATAGATTTTCGGAAACGAATGCCTAGTCATAGAAGCAGCCTGTGTGTTGTAATTGGTGGTTTCTTTGATGGTTTTTCGTCGAAGACATTAAATGCAATTCTACATCCTCTTATACTCTGATGTATCTCGCTTGTGTAATATCTAGTCTACTCTGCAACATTCGTGGATGGATGGGCTAATAAATGTTGAGTAGACTAATATCTACACCAGTTTGCTCTACATCATCAGTAGATCCAATGATCTACCATTGGATCTGCTCAATATTGGTGCCAAATTTTATCAAGCCTGTTAACTGAAAAATAATTAAATCTTTAGACAAAAACAATAAAATTCGGAATTCACTTTTGGTGAATTCAATCACAAATTTATCTCTTAATAATAACTTTAATAATATAGTTTATGATTCCCTTGCCACACTACATTAGGGCAACGGCAAATCCCCGGCTCCTAGCCAGCTATTTCTGGTTAAATGCAAAATCCTGAGAAGCAATGAACGGACATTAATTTAATTGAAAGATTTTAGTCTGGATATCTTGGTTAGTACCAATAGCCCTAGCACGGCCACCAGTAGAAATACGAAAGTAAAGACAAACTGTGGACATAAACTTAAGGTGCCGTTCCGATCTTTACCGCGGCTAATCGCGACCGACAAAAATTAAATTAAAATGTCACTTTATGGCAGATTATAGTATATGTTATAAAGAAGGATATTATTTGAATTTTTAGGACTATAGTCTGTCATAAAGTGGCATTTTAATTGAATTTTTCGGAACGAAAAAAAATCGGAACGGCACCTTAAGGTTATCTCCACAGTTTGTCTATACTTTCGCATTTCTACTGGTGGCCATGCTAGGGCTACAGATAAGATTAATTGTCAATGTCATACTTTTATTTGAAACTAGATGGCCCGGTGAAATTCGTCTCACTTTCCTCCTAATATAAACCTTCCCTAGACTTTTACGTATATTTTAAGACTAAAATTAGCCAAATCGGTTCAGCCGTTCTTAATTTTAGCGAGACTAACAAAATTTATAATTCATTTTTATTAATACATAGATATAGATGAAAAAACTTGGAGTTTTTTCATCGTGTTTACCTGTAGTTGACCTAGTATATTTTTAAAACGTGTATTTCTAACACAATTCAAAGTTTGATCAAAAATGGGATAGTGAATGAGATAATATTTAAGTGTAATAAAAAATGATTTAACAACTTCACATGAAATGAAACTTGTTGCATCGTAGGCCATAAAAATGTAATTTCATGCTTTCGCTAAAGTTACGCTTGATTCATGGAGATCACAACATGGCCAATTACCATGATATTACAATTTAAGAAATTTTCTGAAAAGTTTTTTATTTTTAAAACATGTCATAAACTATGTTATATCGTATAGTTACCTTTTATTAATAATTATGTTTTATAACAAAATAGTTTTTTAAACTTAAAAGAGTGATATGACATACTACAGTGGATTATTTGTCATTTTATTTTTGAATACTTTTCTTGGGCTTTAACTTTATTCTTTTACAATTGATATTTTGGGTCCGTCAATTAAAATCCATCTTTTTGTTTTTTTTTAACTTTTTCTGTCTAAGAAACCCGTCCATAGACGTAATGGATCGAAACGATTGATCGCAAATGAGTGGCAACCTTTAAAAGCTTTATCCAGTCAAATTGTTGACAGAAGGCTACTTTAGAGGAAAACTTTGCAAATATGACAGAACTTGTTTTCCTAGAATTTGGTCCGACGAAAGTTTTTTGTGAAATTATTGCGTAATCATCATCATCATCGCGCATCCGTTAATTAATAGAATAAACATTCTCTGTACTTTCTCTGTATTATTTGCATACGTTGTTTGGCCGCTTCTGGTATTTTTAGCGTCTCAAGAGTCGAATAGCTCTGTTTTGCTTCACTCCTACAGCTGGTCACTATGGAATGTATACATTTTTGTTAAGGCCGTCCCCCGAGCAAACGACCTTGACTATACATTTGCCGCGTTGCCGAGATCGCACCAAAACCCTATATTTTTTTTTTACTTATCTTAGTTCAAAATTGACCTTAAAAAAAATTAAAACGTTGAATATGTAGTTTATGATATTGTCGATCTATCGTCGTGTGTTTCAAATAAAAGTAATTTGTAAATACTAAGGAGATGCTGAATGTATGCTTGAATTTTAATAAATTGGTTTTACTTTGGAAGCTGATATCATGAGTATAATAAACAAAAATAGAAAATTTAAAACATGGAAAGGAATGTTGATATACTGAAGATTATTGCTGTTTTTTTATTATAACTTTGTAGCTTTCAAATTATGAATATGGTAATATAAATACGGTAAATTACGGAATCTCCGTAGGGGAAGGCCCTTAAGTATGTTCTTGTGGTCTTCTATATGTTGGTGCGAAATTTCGTCTACTTACTTTTAAGATATGTCAGCAAATAAAAAATCTTCCGTCTATGTTATATTAAGTGATAGTTGATGCCCGATACCCCATTGCGCCAAAATATTATGTTGATCGCGTAGAAACCGTACATTTTTCCGGGATTAAAGTTATTTTATGTCCTTTTCCGTCTCTCAAAGTATTTCCATACCAAATTTCAGCAAAATCGCTTCAGTGGTTTGGGCGTGAAGGGGTTACAAACAGATAAACACACCTTCGAATTTATATTATTAGTGTGGATGTACATTGTTCATGCTACACTATCTCAAAGAGCCGTATACAATAATCAGCCAGTATCCAACGGATGTGGAAACACAGTATATGTGGCAAACTAACGCAGTGGCAAGTCAACTGGCCTACTATGGAGGCTGGTTTAAGTACTTTCTTTCGAGTTCGTCATTTCCGTCTGCGCTTTTCCACGCACAAGGACTGTGCCATTGATGTGTGACTTAACTAGATCAATTCGTTGCTTCGACAAATACAAGGTGTAACAAAACTAAGTGATAATAGTTTAGGGTTTGTATGTGTCCCTCATATATGAGAGTTCACTGAAAGTAGCAGCGCTGAAAGAGCAAATTTTTTATTTTGATGTCTCCCTCTTACAATTTTTTTATGAGAAAAAAAAAGTCTAGGTGTAATCTAATCTAATGTGTGTAATCCCTGGGGAACCTTGACTTATTTTTATTTACCATCGGTGGCCAAAATTTAATAATACTCACTTGAAAAAACATACATTTTTGCGTCTTATAAGGTAACATTGTTATCTTTAAAAAAGTTAATATTTTTTTAGCCATATGGTAAGGTGCAGAGTCCAGCATAAATATGCCGTTTAGCTACTATTCAGCCATCTGGGGATGGAGATGAGTTTTTAAAACTCACAGGTATTGGTCTTGACGCATGGTTCTTTCAACCAAAATTGGTAGTCGACCTTTCCGCTTTGAGCTAATCTCGCCCCATATCGTAATCGACGAAGGATGTTTAACTCGTTTAACATGACAGCTTTCATCAAATTTTTTTATGTGGCCTGCGGCGAACAAACAAGGAATTGTCCTGGAGGATCTGAATCAATTGGGTCATATTGAGGTCACACCTTTAACTTCTTCATTTAAAAAAATGCAATTCAAATAACTTGATTTCCTCCTTCCAGTATTCATAATTCCAATGTTTATACATTTTAGCAACCGCTAATCGTTTAACAACGCATAGTCTGGGTTAACTTTCGTTTTTCACAGGACGGCAACAATTAAAATTCAGTTTCTTCAGTTTCGCCTTAACGTTATGTCAGATAAAGCTACGCCAGCATCATCTAACAAAACTTTTATGACTTTTTAGGGTTTTTTTCAGTTCTCAACAGCACCACGTGCCTTATTTCCTCTTCTATTCAAGCGTCGCAAGACGTATTCTAACACATTAATCAGCTCGTTATGGTGACAAAGATTTTTTTAGGTCTATCATTTTTTTATATTTCAAAGTGTAGACTGAGAAACGCCTGCTAATTTCGCAATTTTTCTGTGAGAATGATTGAAGTTACTCTAAGGTGTCTAAATTTCAGATTTCTTCCTAGCTGAAATGTCTAAATTCTTTCCCATGGAACTTTCATTAGCTTAAAATTACATTATTACAAAAAAAAAAACCAAGAAACACTAGAAACGTGTGCTAATACCTATTGTTTATTAATTATAATAAAATAGAATTAAAATGAAATAGAAAAGACGTAGGTATTGGTTTTAATAACAGGTTTCACGCCAAATACAGTTTTAGCATCTTTGTCTATCGCACGCGCTGAACACAGCAAAATATGGCTAAAGTGACTGTCGTGCTAAATGGTGTTACTATTTCAAAATTAATATTGAATATAAATGTTACTAACTCAGAAAATGTAGAAGACAGCCTAAAGTAACAAAAAATAAATAAAAATTGTAAAACAAACAACACTAAATGCCTAAACAATCTACCAATACGAATCTACGTAAAAATCTCAGACTGAGTTTAATAATTTGACCACCCACTGTACTTTAAACTCCGTACAAAGCTTATCTTTCGGGTGCCTTTGTGACAGTAAGTGTTAATATGCTTTTAACTACATATCTCGTCTATGATTTTATATCGCTGTCCATCATGCAACCTTTAGCGTTTATTAGGTCACTGGGACTGCACCACTAATTGCGGTTCGAGTCAGTGTCAAGTTGAATGACAGCTGCTATGCCTGACTGCTTCGAAAGCTATTTATAGACAACTGGCCCACCACTCCTAGTTCCTACACAGCAACCTAGCACAGTGTTGCCAGGATCAACAGTAGTACATTGTTGGAGTGATACTAGATCATTTTCTTTTGTTAGAGCGTGTGTGTGTTGTCTGTGTAAGAGCGAGATGTAGCTAAATGGATGATTTAGCTTTTTCTGTTTCCTTGGTAGAGAAGCAGCTAAGACAAGCAAATATCTTACTCTCCTTAAGGCTGACGAATTACTCAAATAGGCTTCTAGTATAGTATTATTTGATATATCAGAACAATAGTGGTGCACTGTTGAATATAAATCTGTCATATTTAGTTTTTCCTTGTTGTTCCGCTGCCGTAGAAAGTTATAGAAGGCATCTTGTCTAAATTCCCTGATTGAGGATCAATCACTAACAGCACTAAGATCTTCGGCAACCTCACAATGCAAGCGTTGCGTTGTTTCACGCTGGTGTACTGTGAGGCTATCGTTTGCATCGATTAAACTAATTTGTGCCAAAGCATAGTTACGTTAAATATAAAAATATATCCTCCTGCCATCTGTTGCCGATTGTAGACATGAATTCGCTGGCTAGTGATCAAAGCCTCCTTGGTTTATAACAAGTTGTGAAAGTACGACATTCGCGATTCTTAAAACTTCGTGTAGATGTCGCTTTTATGCTTTAAGCGATTTTTGTTTTTTGAAGAGAAAAAGATTGAAACGCGCTTATGCATGAAAACTAAATACAAGGTATAAGTATTTTTAATTTTATAATTTAAAGAAAGTGGTAATGGCTTAAGTCTTATCATACTACGTTTGCATTAACTAAAACTAAAATCCTACACTCACTTTTTCGGGATGTAGAGTAGCCTGTGTTTATCCAGAGCCTAAACTACTGCCGTGTCATTGATCAAAATATAGTTGGTAGTTTTTGCCTGAAGAAGTCACAACAAATTCTCACTTTTATTATGTTCATTTGATTATTGATGAGATTATTGATAGTAAGATAATACTGAAACTTGGTAAAGTGAAATTGTCATTTGGAAGTAGCAAACGTTACATCAAACGATTAGTATGACTATTGCGTTCTATGTAACTATTGCGTACATTAAAAAGACATAGTAACATCATTAAAATTAATAACCAATCACTTTAATTGCAAGCTATATCGAATTGTAAACCTAAAATTTATTATAGCACTAAAACATTAATATTATTATAATAGATTGTCATGTAAATATATAATAGAGAAAAAAAATTGAGAAGTCTATATCTATTATCCTGGAAAATAAAATATATGCAGCCGAACATAGAACCTCCTCCTTTTTAAAATTCAGTTAAAAACACTTGCCGCGCGACTAAAATACTGCTACCGTACTTTAACTTATATTGTTACGTCACAAAGGTCATTCTGATTATTACATGTTCAAAGTGAATGGACGTATTCCCAAACTCGTATTTTATGACCCAGTCATGTGATGCGGTCATGTGACGAGGTCGGATGACGCGGTCATGTGACCAACAATAGCGTCCTTGACATTTCCCTCGGTGACACCCGCAACTTGCGACATTTGAGTTTAGTGCCTGTCTATATCTCCACGTCACGACGTCGTCAACGTGGAACGGTGCGGTAACGTGGCACGGTACGTTGACGTGACGTGCAAATTTACGTTAACGTAACATAAAATGCACATTACGATATTATAGCAACATTGTACGTCGCCATGCCTTGTAAAACTGCTACATTCTTCACTACTGATCTAGATGTGGACCGCACAATACGTATTCTGGTTTTGCTATTGTTAAAAACAGAGAAAGAGAAAAAAAAGACGCGCATTTTTACGTTACGTTGACGTAAATTTACACGTCACGTCAACGTACCGTGCCACGTTACTGCACCGTTCCACGTTGACGACGTCGTGACGTGGAGATGTGGACAGACCCTTACATACTAATCGTTTGATAGAGGTTTTGGAGAATATTCTATTTCATAATGTTGTGTTATTCTTGAAATATTATGAAATTAAAAAAAAACAGTAAATAAAACTTAAAAATATCTGAAAAAAGAAAAAATTTAGTATCAATCGCACCAAAAACACTATAATATGATAAATTTTCACGGGGTCCCATCCACAGTTAAATTTGGTTAGAACTCCAATGGCCGACTTCAATACTACACTAGATAAATAATATTCTACATAATACTACAATACTACCTAGGAACATAAATAATAATAATTAGTAATTACTATTAGCTAATATTATGATAATATAATTAGTAACTATAGTATTCTAGGATAGAAATACTCCTTTCTACATTCCATTAGTTGGCAAATATTACATAATATATATATATATATATATATATATATATATATATATATATATATATATATATATATATATATGTCAAAGTTCACTTGGCAAAATAAAGGCGTGTCTAATGAAGCGATAGAGTGGAAGGCACGATACTTTGCGTCACAAATCTACTGACGTGACGTCACACTAAGCTTAACATCCTAATTTAAAATTCTAAGGGCCTGTTTCACCAATTACTGATAAGTGCCGGATAGGCTATCTACAATTTATCTAACAGATACTCCATACTCTATCTGTCAAATAAGTTGAGAACAGCCTATCCGGCACTTATCAGGAAGTGGTGGAACAGGCCCTAACACTTGCACAGATCTGAATTAAATCAAATTTTTGTTTATTGTGGCATTTCTCTTATTCATGACATAATTGAATATTGAAGGAAGAAAATAAAGATTAATGTTACATTACACGTAAATGCTCGCGGTGAGGGAGCACCTTAATTATACATATCGTCATATTAAATTATTTTTTTATAAATACACGGTACTTATGCTAAACGATTTAGGATATTTCTTTACAACATTAAACAGTATTAAGACCTAAATAGCAGTGTGCCCTTAGTTAATTTAATACCAACCATCTCCAGGGTTACGGAACAAAGAAACACCATTACTCATTTATGATTAAGGCATAATTATTAGGCCTTAAAGCGTTTTTTGCCGAAACAATAAAAGATAATAACTTTAATAATATCTATAATATACTACAAAGTGTTATGGAGCTACGATGCGGGTAAATGGTGACTGTACCGCAATTAGCGATAAAGTACACTCGTGGATATAAGTGCTAGAACCGGAAACGGATATCCGGCATTGGGATTCAATGTATGGGATAAATCCGATGCCGGGATACAAGCAGATTCTTATCGGCTTTTCTCCTGAAATTTATTGTAATGTCGCTACTTGTCTATTGGAATGTTATGTGTAATGTGTACTATTTATTGTACATAATTTACGCTACGCTATTTATTTTTAGGAAGCGTTTGACATAAAACTGTAATATAAAAACGTTCCATACAAAAGACTTCAACGCGCATCACATTTGCCCTAAGTTATTAATTGTAATATTTGGAACTCTTATCGTTATGGAAAATTTTCAAAGCTCAGAATTCAAAAGCTAGGTGGTATTTTTTTAAATATTTTAGTCAATTGGTATGAAAAACATAATGTAATATGAAAAGTACGTCGCATACAAAAGACATCAACGCGTTGCGTTCGTTCATATCAAAATTATTTTTATTGCATACTTTGTTTTCTTGTTACAAATGACTATGATTTTAAAACTTAGATCAAAATAACACACAATAATTTCTTCTTCTTCCAAAAACGATAGTATGACTTTTAGACACATAATCATTACTTGTTACGAGAAATGATACAGTAACAGTTACAGTTTCTATGTCAACCGTTTATTTTTTTTATGGAATAAGGGGGCAAACGAGCAAACGGGTCACCTGATGGAAAGCAACTTCCGTCGCCCATGGACACTCGCAGCATCAGAAGAGCTGCAGGTGCGTTGCCAGCCTTTTAAGGGGGAATAGGGTAATAGGGGAGGGTAGGGATGGGAAGAGAAGGGAATAGGGGAGGGAAAGGAAGGGAATAGGGTAGGGTATTGGGCCTCCGGTAAACTCACTCACTCGGCGAAACACAGCGCAAGCGCTGTTTCACGCCGGTTTTCTGTGAGAACGTGGTATTTCTCCGGTCGAGCCGGCCCATTCGTGCCGAAGCATGGCTCTCCCACGTATGAATATAATTTTAAGCAATTTTAAGCTAAAATATTATTTTTAACACTTTTATTGTGAATTATACTGCGTCTGATCCGGCTTCGCACGTGCAAGGTTCCGTCGATAGCATCACATGACTGCAGTGCGGACTCGATCGCATATCAATAACGAAAATGGCAGTTTACAAAATGGCCTTTTGTTTTATTGTTATTATTATTGGAGTCAGGATTTCGGCTATTTTGTGTTATTTATATAAAAAACACTAGCTGGCCCGGAAACGTTGTTCTACCATCCGGCATACAACTAACGCGTCACTGCGCTGCTTTCTGTCCAACATAAAAACGGTTTCCATTTCATATTGCCCTAATCTTCTTAAATCTTGTTTGTTTATTGCCATCATCGAAAATTCCCCCTTTTTCATGCCAGACGAATAGGTGAAAAAACATTAATATATTATCGTACAAAACAATTATTAGTACTTTACAAATACATGCAATAGCTATTTTGTTTGATCAGGCGCTTTAAGTCGGTTTCCTTTGCAATTTAATTTTAACGAAAGACTTACTGAAATAGTTAAGTAACCCAATATTTATTCTACAAAACAAACTGTTTTATAATAAAAGATTATAAAGATAAGAAAATAAAAAAAATGCTCTATTTCTGGCTTTAAATGTAAAGTTTTAAAATGGTATTAATATTGCAATAATTATGTATTTTATTAAATTAATGCTACACCACTCTAGGGTTGCAAACGATAGTAACTATAAATTCATAACAATGGCGATACGGCAGCCCTATTGTTAAACAAGTAGGTTGATTCCATCGTTCACATGAAACACAAAAAGTAATTAATATTGCGACACAGTATTCTATGTCAATAAGGCACATGATAGAAATACAAAACACCACGTAACCTCACGTAACGGTAGCCCAGTTTACGTTTCGCAAACTTACACCATGTTTGTATGTAAACAATGGAAATTATACACGTGAATTTAGCCATTATTTTAACGGTAAAAGAGGTGGAAATAGCGTGCAGCTATAAACTTATGAAATACGCATGCGTTGCCGACACTCATAGTCACATGAGCGGCATCAAGGAAGTACTTTCTCCGATATGCGCTCGGCGCAAAGGGCAAACTCTTCACATCTTTTACTGCCTTCCTTATGTGCATTTGATACGTGCTCATTGATCTATAGATCATTGATCTTGTTATCGAAGGTTTATTTGTGTAAGCTTTAGGTTTTTATTGCTTATTATTTTTTTATTATTATTTTCGAATCTTATTGTTATCGAAGGTTTATTTGTGTAAGCTTTAGGTTTTTATTGCTCAATCGCGGTTAGTTTACAGGCTTTTCGATTCTATATATGTATTATCAATGATCTAAGACCGAATAATAAGTTTAGATAGCTCTACTAAAAGAAATTAAGGCTGGTTCTCATTCATGTGTCGGTGATAGGCACCATAGTTTTGACGTTCAGAAAGAATTAAAATATTCGTATTAGGTTTTTTATTAGGTGTAAAAAAACATAATAGCTAATCTGGGCTACTAAGTGACATTTTACGTGACATATTATTATCGATCTATATATTTTATTGAATGCATTATTAAAATCAATATATATGTAAATTATATTATTGGACGGATTATTATTTTTATGTTCCATTAAAATCTAGAAACTTTACTTAAAGTTTGGCGCAAAAAACGCTAGACGTGTTAATACAATTTACAAAGACTTTCGACAATCTTGAAAACTGTGGCATGTGATGATGATTTAATAATAAATAAGAATGAAAATGATGATGATGAATGAATGAAAACGTACGTCACGTAACGTACGTGATGATGATGATGATAATCATCAAAAAGGAAATCAATCAGGCATGGGGCGTCACTGACAGATTTGACAATGACATTGACATACCGACATGAGTGACAAGGCCGGTAGTTTGCCAATATTTTTTACTCGATTGTGCGCTTTTATAATTTTTAACGTGACGGTAATATCGCGGACGTTCGCGGTAAAACGATATCTCAGGGAAGTAAAATGTATGAAGATATATGAAGACGCTTTTAAATTTCCATCGACGATAACGTTATAACGTGCACATTAAAGGCCATGACGATGTCTACACTCTTCTGAACCACACGTAATTGCGCCTCTACACGATGGCACATCGTAGTGGCCCATCACGATGGCCCAGCGTGTGGAGGACGTAGTGGTAGGATGGCTGATGGCGCCAGCGATGGTCGTGAGATGGCGGCGGTGTCGGTTTTTCGGCCGCACATCAAAGGGAATGGCCCAGAGATGGCGGTACGCATCTACACGTGGCCCATACCAGTCTGTGCCCGAACGCGGTCGAGTGAGGAAGTCGTATGACAATTTACGACACCAAGTAAGGCACCGAGGTGTACCTGGTATACCATGGTTCGGAAGATGCTAAGAGAACTCCTGACTCTTTAAATATACAAGTTTGGGAGTTTCGGCGTTGTTTTAAGAACGGAAAGCATATAATGCTATTATTACATTCATTATTATCATCATCATTACTACCTTAAACCATTATTTTAATTTTAGTCTCGAAATAATTATTCGTAGTTTATCCTGGAAAGGTTCATATTAGGAGGCAAGTGATACGAAGTTCACCGGATCATCTGGTGAAGTTATAAATTATTGAAAAATGTACGTTTTGCATTGCCGCAATGGCTAATGCTTACACGCCCATCTTGAAAGACGTTTAGATCACAATTCACATCTGAACGCGGCCATCATGTAGAGGCGTTGCAACCATTGTATATCCATCGCATGCGCCATTTGATGGGCCAGCGCTGGTCCATCGTGTAGAGGAGCAATAACATCGTGCGCTTTTATAATTATTCTGGACGATAATATCGCGGACGCCGATTTCCACGGTAAAACGCGGACGTCGGTGTCCAACGTTAAATGTCCTGTTTTGTTTCGATCTGTCTGTCCGTCTGTCTGTCCGCGGCTCACGGCTAAGAAGATTTCATGAGTAATAATTGAGTAATAATCGGTCAACAAAAAAAATGTATTCGGAGAAGTATAAATGTTCTCCCTCACCGGGAGCATTCGCTTGTAATGTAACGTTACAGAGTCGAGCATTGCAATGTGCACCTTTACTTGTAATGATACAAAACCGAGCATTACAGCAATACAGCAGTGTGTAATATCTTGATACAACTTGTAACATCAACTAGCTATGGAATGCTCAAAGTCGAATGTTACATTACACGCGAATGTTCGTCAGTCAGGGAGATAGTATTGTAATCTTTAATGTTACATTACACGTGTAATGTAATGCTAAAAAACAAATCTATA
Source organism: Cyaniris semiargus (assembly GCA_905187585.1). Classification (NCBI taxonomy): domain Eukaryota; kingdom Metazoa; phylum Arthropoda; class Insecta; order Lepidoptera; family Lycaenidae; genus Cyaniris; species Cyaniris semiargus. Next base: position 9,829,865 of record LR994558.1, on the reverse strand, counting down.
ATGTTACATTGCAAGTGAATGCTCGCGGTGATCCCTTCGCGGGAGCACCTTTAAGTAGCTTTTCGTTCAATTTCCTTTGAACGTAACTGAGAAAGCGCGTGGCCCGATACGCACTTGGCCGGTTTTTTTTTTTTTAATTTCATAGTTCATACTAGCGAAGACAGCTTTGTTGTTGTTGATAGGCATGCGTATTAGCAGGGCGCGGGGGCCCGGGCTAGGAAGTGCGAGCACGTGGTCTCACTCACACATCAATTAATAATTCTTGTAGCTACGCACTACATAGCAAAAACATCGGGCGGTTTTAGAAGGAAGTTTAGTGTGCCACGTTATCGTAGCGTTATGGACGTGGACGTTCACGTTAAAATGTATTCAGGCATTTTACTTCTCTGTGTTAACGTTTTACCGCGATATTTCTATCACGACCAGAATTTTAAAAGCAAACTGCGGTGCGTAAAATTAAAAGGGCATTTAACGTACCCAACGTTTTATCGTGGAAATCGGCTTCCACGATAACGCGACGCCTAGAAGTATAAAAGCGCACTTGACTTTCAATAACTAGCCTACACGTAAGCGGGCCCCTAGACGATCAATTTTACTACGCAATATCACGTATTGTGCAATATTATTGACCGTCTAAGGTTAATATTGAACGCGCCCGCCTTTCAATCTTATTGTCAAATAAATTGTTCAATAATCGTGTTCAATGACATTGCACGATAAAATGGATCGTCTAGGGGCCCATATAGTCAACATTTAGTTAACCTTTCAATCATAGATACTTGCTGATTCCTAACATATGTAGTAGAACAAAAACAAAACTTGGACGGAAATGCTCCTACGTGTCCTCTAGTATTACGAATGTCCATGTTTGTAGGCAACACTGTAAAAAGTTGCCTTTATACTTCCCAGTATATATATCTATCTTCCCAGTCTATTTCTTATATCATGCTTGCTAATTCTTAGGTCGTAACATCACACAGAACGGAAACTTAACTAACAGAATTGCTCCTACAACCTTTTGTGTGGTGATTATCCATGTGCTGGCAATATTATAAAAGTTGCTTGCATCTTTATTATTATATTATTATTATTATCTTTTCAAACTATATTTGCATTAAAATCATTCCAAGGGCTAGTGAGCAAACAAATCTCATATATAAAATCTTATATATAAAATTCTCGTGTCACAATATTAGTTACCGTACTCCTCCGAAACGGCTTTACTGATTTTTACCAAATTTTATATGCATATTCAGTAGGTCTGAGAATCGGCTACTGGCTACTTTTTATATTGATAAGTGCATTTGTTGAATAAATAATAGTAAATTATTACAACTCGAGACTGACGGCGACCATTGTTTGTGCGACGGGATAGCGATGGACGTTGCCATGGTGCCATACTTATTCACTCACTTCAATAAAATAATATGGGCGAAATATATGTCAAAACAACGTTTGCCGGGACAGCTAGTTCCAATATAAATTTCCACGATATTATATTTCCCAAAAGCAAGGATTTAGTAACCTTCTTAGAAAAACATTCTAATTAGGAGATTGTATCATCGGGAATTTCAAAATATTCATATTTTCCTTATCCTAGTACCTAGGCATCGATATACGATACTAAGGAAACGAAACTCTATCGTTTTGATTTTTGCCTCATTTTACGCACACAAAAATGTTGCAATGACGATGAAACACTTACACTTCCCCATATTCATCACGGTTTTGCCAAGGTCGTCCCGGGAAACTTGACAAGAACCTACGCTCCGAATGACGGCCTGCACTTCTTCAAAATTAGTATACCGCGCAGCTCTGGATTTATGTATAGGCGGTATGGCCGCGGCAGAGTTCGTACTGTTTTGCAGCACCCTCTGTATAAGTTTAAAAAAAAAAACCAAAAGTTCACCCCAACTAATTTATTATCCCAAAATTAATTAGTTACACTTTACTACGACTTCCCACACGTTACTTGCGCGGCTTCCAGAATCTAACCGCACGATAAATTGAAGTAGAATGAATGCTAAACGAAAACTGCAAGGCAAACGGAAAAAATATGGAAGAATATAGAAATGCTAAGTAAACGAAATGTACTAACTAGCTAGGGTTGTAACAGTACGTAGGGGCGGCAAAATTAAAGTGGCCTATACTCCTAAAAAATATAAATCGGGCCCTGATACCGCGTTAGACTTTTAGTTACGTTACATTCCTCATATTTCACTGCCTGTACTCTATTAGCTTTCCTCCAATAATATATTATCCGCGTAGCAACGGACACCATTTTATTTAAAATAGTATTCATAATATTATTTTGTAGATAATTTGTCGTCATTTTCTTGGTGCTTTCATTATAATAAATTAAAATAAATAATTAATGTGGCATTTCACTATACTATTCAATACATTTTTTATGCTCCTAAATATACTTTGAAAGGGTTTGACGACATATTTTCGATGATTAAAAAAATCTTTAGTTATATAAATTCATGGAGTTACTCATCTAATATGTATAAAATTGATAAGCGTCAACTATATATTTTTATTAACAATTAATAATAATCATTTATCCTCTAACTTACTCTTGTTTTTATTTTCTTCACCAAGGGCCTGTTTCACCACTTCCTGAAGAGGCCAAAAAGGCTATCCACAACTTAACTTGACAGATAGAGTATGGAGCATCTGTCAAATAAATTGTGGATAGCCTAGCCGGCACCTTATCAGGAAGTGGTGGAACAGGTTCTTAGTTTCACTATTACTACCCGATTTTATTATACTTGGGGTCTGTTTTACCACTTACTGATCCACAACTTATCTGACAGATACTCCATACTCTATCAGTCAGATAAGTTGTGCATAGCCTATCCGGCACTTATCAGTAAGTAGTAAAACAGGCCTTTATTCAATTACCTATCTGTATCAGATATACATCATGTAGGTATGTCGTTTCCTTTTGAAAATGTCTCGATCTTGATAAAACTTACACGCCGACGTATCATTAATTTTAACAGATCACATACATGGCATGTACATTTTGGGAAAAGTCCGCGTTGCGAAATTGTTATCCGGGTTGATAAACTCAGTAAATGATGGCTCTCGTGGCTTTAGTTTTTTTTTTATCTTACCAGGAATATATGCGGTAGAGTTTTTATGAATTAAAACATATCTGAATTCCGATGAAACATGGATGATTCGAATTCTAATGAAAATTATAAATATAGTGTTCTTGTGAAATTTACGTCATACAATTTGAGAAGTTTAAAAGAAAATAATACATTGAATTTGATTAACGAAACAATTTTTTTACAGAGCCTGCAATTAAATAATAAAACCTATATCTGCATCATCACATCTTTTGTATCTCAAAATATACGTAGTCCTGGTGTAAAGGCAAAGTTTTAATACAGAAATGTGGCGATAGGATCTAAGTGCGACCGCACATTGGAGACACGACTGTAGTTAGACAATCTTGTTTCACATAGACAAGTCAGTCTTACGATTAAAGAGAAACAGTTGTGTCTATCACGTGGCGCACACCAAGTCAAAACTGTCTTGACTACGATGACGCAACGCATACAATTAAACAGTAGAGAACGCCCGGACAGAGTAGACAGAGTTATAGAGTATGCCGACTTAGAAGTTAGAAATTTTTAAATTTGACGTATTATGACAAAAATCGCTAGGGTTGTTAACTTGTCACTACGAACTTAAAACTATAAGATATTACAGGCATTAGGGTTTCCTATTACTGTATTTCTCTGGGATGTTAAACATGTTAAACACGTTAAAAACGGGATGTGAAACACGTCAATTTGAAATAATTTATGTTTACAACTTAGGTATTACAAATAACAAGTTGTATATTAATACAATTAAAAACGACGAAATTAAAACGTTACTGAAAAATATATTTTGCGTCTATTTCGAGCAGTTCTGAAAGATTTTATAGATATAGATAGAAAAGTTCTCATTCGGATAAAAATAACTTCAAAAATAAACGGGAAAGACTCGACGGGAAAGATAGTAGGTACTTGGATCGCTGGACGTGTTTCTCTTTTTGGTCGTATTATTGTTTATGTTTTGGCACATGTGATTAAAATTGTCAGAATCTAATTTTGAAATCTATAAGTATTTAAAAATAAATTATATCAGCCAGCGCGAGGCACATTCCATTCATAATCTTAGTAAAACCCGACGAATTTGACATAATATATTGAAACCTGTCCGTCTCTTTGCAGTCGAAGTCCAGAGCTCGGAACCGGTATTTTTTTAACCAGGTTAAAACGCTATATAACCAGGTTTTTGGATAAGTGTTCGTTCGGAGAGAAATAGAGATGCGAGCGGTATTGCTTCTGAAATTAACCTAGTTAATTTCTCGCGGAAAGTAACTCTTGGAACCGGTATTTTTTAAACCAGGTTAAAACGCTCTATAACCAGGTTTTTGGATAAGTGTTCGTTCGGAGCGAAATAGAGATGCGAGCGGTATTGCTTCTGAAATTACCTGGTTAATTTCTCGCGGAAAGTAACTAGTGCAGTGATATCATCTATCCCTTTCTAGTGCACCATCTAATAGCCAATAGGCCATAACTTGTTTATGTGTGGACAATGGGTGATGGTCGTGGTGTGTATGAGTGGGCGGGGCGAACATAACCGCGAACGGTTCTAAACGGTATTTTTTTTATAAGCAGTGAGCAATTTAATTTTGCTCTTAGGACAAAACCAGAAATAATTTCGGTCCGTTCAGAGCGGAATCGAAATGAAAAAGCTCTTTTGGAAATGTATGGCGTTTCTAACGAACAGGATCGCGGAGATTAACCAGGTTTCCGAGCCCTGAGTCGAACTACTGGTAGTTATGTCTATTGTGGCTAGACAGTTTTGTCTTAGATGTGCGCGCTCGCATACACTTCAAAGGGAAGCCGACAGTCGTTAGTCACACTTGTCGCGTGGCGCATTAGACAACTTTGTCTATGAGACGTTTTGTCTCAAATGTGCGCATCTAGTGCATTTTATTATGCGATAGTCTGTCTTAAGACAGTCGTGTCTCAGGTGTGCGGTAGCCCTAAGTCACTTAAAAACTCGTGTAACTAAGAGACGTTCAGACGACATTCCTTAATAACGAGATTTTAAGCGATAAATAAAACTCTTTCCATTATGCCAATGTGCTATTTCGAGCCTAAATTCGTCAGTATTTACATGGCGGTCAAGCCCGGTCGAACAGGCGTCAACGATACCTACTCATAGTAAAGACGATAATAATGAGGTATTAATGAATTAATAAAACAATAATAGCGTTGTCTCTGAATCTGTCACTTTCTTCCGTCGATGATACTTACTCATAGTGAAGACGATAATGATGAGGTGTTAATAAAAAATAAAACAATGATAGCGCTGTCTCTGAACCTGTCATTTCCTTTCGTTTATAGTACGTACTTATAATAAAGACGATAATGATGAGGTATTAATGAATAAATAAAACAATGATAGCGCGACAGCGCAGAAACATCTGAGGCTGTCATTTTTTTCGTCGATGATACTTATTCATAGTAAAGACGATAATGATGAGGTATTAATGAATAAATAAAACAATGATAGCGCGACAGCGCAGAAACATCTGAGGCTGTCATTTTTTTCGTCGATGATACTTATTCATAGTAAAGACGATAATGATGAGGTATTAATGAATAAACAAAACAATGATAGCGCGACAGCGCAGAATCGAGACATCTGAATCTGTATTTGTTCCCACACATAACTGCGAATTCGCATCGCATCGCAATTTATATCTGCGACAAAACTCATAATAAAAATTGCGATGCGGTGCGAATTCGCAACCCTTATTCATAAATAAAGACGATAATGATAAGGTATTAATGAATAAATAAAACAATGATAGCGCGACAGCGCAGAATCGAGACATCTGAATCTGTATTTGTTCCCACACATAACTGCGAATTCGCATCGCATCGCAATTTATATCTGCGACAAAACTCATAATAAAAATTGCGATGCGGTGCGAATTCGCAACCCTTATACATAAGTAAAGACGATAATGATGAGGTATTAATGAATAAATAAAACAATGATGGCGCCCGGTCACGACGATCCTTGAGCTCCCTTCTAACACGAGCTGACCTCCACTAGCTCAGTGAACATTGTTCAAATCGATGTGTGCGATGTAATGATGCGTCGAGACTCGAGACACGTTTTCCTATGATCCTTTTGTTTAGATGTAGAGTAAATAAAAATTGTGGGACAAAAATACTTCGTTGTATGGCCTGCTTTATCATGTATATTATTTGTGTTGTGATGGCAACTAGATCCGTGAAGATAGGAGGAAGATGGTGTAGAAAGACGAATAAATGTGCTAATCACTAATGTAACAGACTCGGTAGTTAATAATATAGGGTCTAATTTTAGTATAAAAATAGTCGACACAATTTTTGCAACATGACGAGGGTGTGCGCTGTATGCATTCTAAAGAAGAATAGGCAGCCCTACAACTACAATTCAATGAGTATCTCCTTGCGTAGTAATTTATAGTTCAGTTTTGACGCTTATCATTTTTCTTAAATCTAAATAACTAGTGCAGCACCCAGAGGTTTTAATCTCCGAAAATTGTAATAGTGAATGGATTTTTGTTTTTGAGGTGTCATTTTCTTTTTTACACTATAACTTGTAAAGTTTACCAAAAAATTTATGTGCTTTTAATTTTTTAGTTATTTAATTAAAAATTAATATTTCACCATATAAAACCAGTCAAGGAATATATTTTTTTCTTTTTTCTGTTATTTAATGTCTCTTATCCGATTGCATTACATTGAAAATTAACCAAAAACATAACTTTTAAAAAAGAAAGTTTGCTTTGCTAAGCTAAATAAGATTAACGCTCGTCGTAACCAAGCTAAAAGGGTTTCGGCGGATTTCAGGGTTGTAATGAACAGTGTGTTACACGCACTTATTGTGCGTATTTAATTTTTAGAGAAATGATGAGTTTTAAGTACTTTAAAACGTTTTAATATCTCCAAAAATGTGTAAAATAGACCAACATTTTTTGCTACATTTGTTGAGAATTTATTTGTTAAGAGCTAAAAAGTTAAATGCATCAATAAATGAAAGGCTTTTTCTAGCGTTTGAAATATATTTAAACTAATTCCTATTAAAAGCCAGAAAAAAAATGGGTGCTACATATATTCTCACGTACATACTAAAGACGCATGCTGCAACCTATGTTTGGATTATTTTTAACAAAAAATTAAAACCGACTTCCAAGGTAAAAACAATAATAAAATCCTTATAATATGAACTAAAAAGTATTAAATAATGTTTCCTATCTAATAGTGCCTTTTTCCGAATTACGCTAAACCTCAACTATTTCTATACTCAATCTTCATCATTTTGAAGTCGGTACCAGATATAGCTGAATCTTCAGTTCTCTGACAGAATAGGTATTTGAAACTTTTGGAACTGGCACCGACTTCAAAATTATGAAGATTGAGTATAGAAATAGTTGAGGTTTAGCCGAATTCGGAAAAAGGCACTATTAGATAGGAAACATTATTTAATACTTTTTAGTTCATATTATAAGGATTTTATTATTGTTTTTACCTTGGAAGTCGGTTTTAATTTTTTGTTAAAAATAATAATTTCACTCTTTTTAGTTACCTGGTAAACCATCGCATATATTCTACGTATCTTATTATAATTTGTTAAGAGTCACACTCAATGCGATTGTGTATGTAAGTATTTTCATACTAAGGATTCAATTTATTACCTCGATCGTGGGAATCGCAGACACAATAGATTTTTAATTGCTATGCGGCAGCCGGGTGCCGCTTGGGCTTGATGGGTTAATAGTTAAACTAGTGTAGTACCTATCGAAGCAACTTACTTCTCTTTGTTCTTTCGAATCTCAAAAGTAATGTCAAATGTGTGCCTTACGCTCTGGAGTTAAGGTTGACTTTGTTATGTTCAATTTTGTGGTACATAAGTCGCTTAGAACTTGAATCATTTATTTTGAAACAACAGTATATTTTTATTAAAATCGCTATGAAAAGTACCACCAATTATTATAAGGACATAACATGATGATATAATTATGGTGTTGTGGGGGCATATTGTATCCAAATACAACCATGTGACACTGGTGACCCTGACGTGGTAATGATGATGATGATGATGATGATGATGAATGTAATTTGCATAGTAGCATATGCTTTCAATTCTTAAAACAGCGCCTAAACCCCCAAACTTGTATCTATAAGGAATCCGGAGTTCTCTTAGTATCTTCGGAACCATAGTATACCTTGGTGCAAAATCTTGCGTTTTGGTAGCATATGCTTAGGATACTTCTCATAAAACCAAAATCACCATATGTTTTCATATAAATTTTGAGGAGTTCCCTCGATTACTCATGGGTCCCATCATCTGATCACCACTTTTGTGAAAATGGGACCAAATTGGAGGGAAACCTAATAGAACAAAACAAAAATTTTGAAAACCGGTTCACAAACGGCGGAGTAATCGTTGAACATACAAAAATAAACATTAAAATATATATATATATATATATATATATATATATATATATATATATATATATATATATATATATATATATATATATATATATATATCCACAGCCGAACATAATTATAACCTCCTCCTTTTTGGAAGTCGGTTAAAAATGCTTACCTGAATACAAAAAATATCAGTTCTTAACCTAATTTGTATTTTTTTCCTTTAAGTATGTTTTGGCGAATGTAATTAAAGAAAAAAAATATATGTTAAAACCTAACCAAAATAAATAAAATACAGATTTTCTTCGAAATATACGTGAAAAGTTTGTGCTACATTTTCGGAAAAGTTAATAAAGTAAGAGCTAAAAAAAATTACGCATTAAAAATACAAGTCTTTGTCAAGCCTAAGAAATAATTTTAAACTTCCTATTTAGAACCAAAAAAAATAGGAACGCCATTTATCAGGTACTTACTGCCAAAGCACACAACAAACTTATTCGGAGGTATGCTAATCTAGATACAAAAATATTAATTTTTAAATCTAAACTATAGAATTTTTCCACTTATTTTTTTTTTTTTTTTTTGGAATATAAGCAACGATATGAATAAAAAAAAATGATAATATATTTTATTATTTAGCTACATAACTGAACTGAAAGAAATGCAGGTTTTCTTTAAAATTTTAAAATTTATGAGTGTAACTGTGGAATAGAATAATTTAAAAATCAAAAGCACAACTTTTCAACAGGTAAACTTTTTTATTTATGTTATCAGCTACACATTCCTTTTTTTTCTTTTCAATTCTCATCCACTATTACGGAAATCGGAGGTTTGCATGATTTTTACGCTCTAGGGCCTAGGCACTCCACTAAATATACTCCTGTCACAAACTTCAAAGAATTGTATTATGGGTTTTTACTGAGGATAACGCTGGATATTTTGCCATCGGAGGCGCGTCCGCCCCCGATCCTCAACCATTCCTCGCGGGGATTATAATGATTGAAGTAAACAAACATCGATTACACAATGAGTTTGGACCAATTAAAATCGAGCCCCACCATTCTCCGGGAGTCACGAGTGTTGGTCTCGTGACGGTGAAAGGAATTTCAACGGACTAACCAGATTTTGTAAGAACATTGTATAACCTGGGGTAGGAGTGATTGAGAAGGATTTGTTGATAGTACACGAATATTTATGCTAAGTCATCTTACGATACAGTTTTGATATTATGGTTATGAAAGTTTCGTCATAATAAATTCTTATATAATTCACATTTGACGTTTTAAAGAATATGCTTTGATTGATCGAAACCCAAAATCAGTTTATGATTTCAACACGATTCCTTTATTGTAATACAATCATTATAATTTAAAAGTGTCAGTAAGATAAGTCGGATATAGTTAATCAATACAGGGATACAGGGAACAATTAATAAATTACAGGGATTATGGATTAGGTACCTTATATATTTCGACGACAGCTCTGTCTGTGTGTCTCAATGGTCGAGCGTGTGGGAGATCAAGCGGGGGGTCGCGGGTTCGAGTCTCGCTGACGGAACAATAGGATTTCAATGTTCCTGGGTCATGGATGTGTATTAAATAAGTATATTATGATATAATAAAATTCTTAAATATATTTCCGTTGTCTGGTACCCGTAACACAAGTCCTTCAGGTACTTAATGCCACGGGGCATCCATAGATATTATTATTATTATTTCAGCAAATTGTACGGTCTCCACGGCCACAAAGTCGCAGGCTTAGTACTAAATATGATATAGCCTACATTACCAATTGTTATAGAACACATTACATATTTTATCTACGAGTGAAAGAAATAAATGTTCTCTTTCCTCGATAAAAATATCGACTTCATCTAGAACATTCCTCAAGGCTATAACTAGAGACAAAGATTGATTAAAATTGACATTTACTTTTCTAAATAATAAAAAAATGTTGCATCACATGATCGGATGATAAAATATTTACATCTTTTATTAATCTGTTTATCATTAAAAATATACCTTATGTAAATTGGACGATAAGATCATGTAGGTCACTGACTTTAACTGGTTTCATTATACAGGCTGCAATTAAACCTACCGGCCAAATTTTTTTAGGGCTTAGGTATCATTAGGAGAGTTCATTTAACCAAAAAATAGGGTGTTAATTTTTTACAATTACATATTTTATGCCACTTAAAATCGTTGCAGAACGGTCACTTCGCGGGAGTGGCGCGGGAGGCCCGGCCGCGGCACGCGCCGGCGACGCGTAGTGTCCATTAATTGTGGTGTTTTTTAGGAAAACTTTCGGAAGCTATTTCTCAACATTTTAGTACTAAATGATTATAAAATAAAAAATACGGGTATTTTTATTTTTAACAAGGTACAATATATCGAAATTTGGCCGGAAGGTTTAATTGCATCCTGTATAAATTATACACCATTAGTAAAAAAACTGTGATGTGGCCAGTGTGACTCGGGACTAAAACGCCTGGACACTGTTAATGCGACCAGTCTTTTGACAAAAAAATAGCTTTTTGAGACAATAGGTTAAAAAACTTCATAGTTTATTCAATTATGATATCCATTAACTCTCCCAACTAAGACAAAACTATCGACGGCACATCTCACGCTTCTTAAGTCTATTTTATTTTTCTGTACTTTATCTTTATACAAAGTATAAAAAAACATAGTGATAATACTGTTACGTGTTCCTCCGATAAGTTTCGCTGGTTTGACGCTAGATGGCACTATATGTCGTAAGTCCGTAACAATACTTTAGGGTATGTGTGCATCCCTTGTATAGAGTTCACTCTGAAAGTAGCAGTGCTGAAAGAGAAAAAAAAAAGTGTTTTGTATGGGCAAGCGCCCGAGCGTCATGAATTTTTCCATACAAAAGTGAAAAATAAAGTTATACACCCTAAAGTATTATCACTTAGTTTTGTTACACCCTGTATAATTAATCTAAAATAAAGATCACGTGTGCGTGTGCCTGATTCCTTCGATCTTGTATGAAAATGGTCTACTGCATATAACTTATATTGCTTTAAGTCAGTTTTGCCATATTTCAATCTGAAAATAATATATTATTATAGAAACTAGCGACCCGCCCCGGCTTCGCACGGGTATAAAATACATAGCCACTGAAAAAATGATTAAAATCGATTCAGCAGTTTTGATTTATATTCACTTGTTCTTCTTCAGTCCTTTCATTTGCAGTATTTTGTATTCTTCTTGCATTACGGCTTTGTCGGTAAAGATTCGATCGTCTTGGTCGCGGCATTATTAATTAAACTTCACTTCACTTCAATCCACTTGTTAATTATTTATTTAATAGAAATAGTTTTAATATTGATTTCTTACAAATATCAAATTGTCATCCATACGTCATTACATAGCTGTCATTTTACGTCAATTACATAGCTGTCATTTGCGTTTTGTTATTCCAAGTCTGATTCTTTTTTGTTATACCACGTTTTATAGTGACTGACGTTTCATGTCAAGTCACACAGGAACGCTGTCGAACGGGATAAAAAGTATCCTATGTCCGTCTCCTGGCTCTAAGCTACCTCCCTACCAATTTTCAGCCAAATCTGTTCTGCCGTTCTTGAGTTATAAGTGGTGTAACTAATACGACTTTCTTTTATATATATAGATAATATAAAGCGTAATTATGAAAAACATAACCGAATGGCCATAAGGTCGTAATTCCGACATTCTTTAGTCACCTTGGTTGTAGATAGGCGGAAACTTTATGCAGCAGAATTTTTTATAATGTCTTAGCTTACATTTTGTAAACCTGAATATATCCGGGCGAATGCGCTCTATTATAAGCTGTTGGTATGGCAATTGGCAACTGTAATCGCAGTGAAGGAACTTTTATCCATACGCTATTACTACTATACATCAATACCGTCCATAATCCATACTAATATTATAAATACGAAAGTGTGTCTGTCTGTCTATCTGTCTGTCTGTTACCTCTTTACGCCCAAACCGCTGAAACGATTTTGCTGAAATTTGGTATGGAAATACTTTGAGTTTCAGGAAAGGAGTACTTTTTAGGTTTCCGTAGTCAACAAGGAACCCTTATAATTTCGGTCTGTCCGTCCGTCTGTCTGTCTGTCTGTCTGTCTGTCCGCGGTTTTACTCGGAGACTATAGGACCTACAAAGCTGTAATTTTGCATGAATGCACATATTAATGATGCCGACAAAATGGTATATAAAATCTCCAAAAAAATTTTTTTTATGGTACCTCCCCTACACATCAAGCGGGGATGATATTTTTTTCGCGTCCACCCCACCGTGTGGTTTGTCGTTGGATAGGTTTTTTAAAAATATTATGAGTATTCATAGATCATTTTCCGATTTAGGGCGTTTGTGCACTACACGGAATTTTACCTTCCGGTGCGGCGCGGCGTCCCGATTTCTTACGTTTTGATATGGCAAACGTGAAAATTATGAACGCCGGACGGTATAATTCCGTGTAGTGCACAAACGCCCTAGGAATACATTTGTGAAATATGAAGTTTCAAAGCGGAAAAAATCGTTAGAGTCCAGTGTCCCCCCCTTCTACCAGCTAAACGGTTGCTTCTAGAAATGTGAAAAAATTCACGGGAGTAGGAAATATGCTGAATTTAGAAGGAAAACTATGACGGCTAAGAAGACTTCATAAATTATTGAGTAATAGTCGATCAACTAAAAAAAAAATAATCGGCGAAGTATAAGGGAACTTTTCGTTCAAATGTGTCTGTCTATTACCTCTTCGTGCTCAAACAGGTGAACCAATTTGAACGAACGGTACAGAGATACTTTGAGTTCCGGTAATGGAAATAGGATTATTTTTATAAGTATAACAAATATTTCAAATAATAGAGATTGCCGCGTGATATAATACTATTTGCTGTGCAACTATATTTTAGGCAACATTTTTACACAAATACTAGATGACGCCCGCAACTCCGTTGCGCCAAAATTCGTTTATCGCGCGGGAACCGTACATTTTTCCGGGATAAAAAGTATCCTATGTCCTTTCCCGGGACTCAAAGTATATCCATGCCAAATTTCAGCAAAATTGGTTCAGCGGTTTGGCCGTGAAGAGGTAACAGACAGACAGACAGACATACTTTCGCATTTATAGTATAATTTATAGTATAGTATAGTAATAGTAATAGTAAATAGTAAAAGTAAATAGTAAGTATAATAGTATAAGTATAATATGGATGGTAATTATTCGCAATTATTAATATGTTTAATATTTCCTTCGTACTTACACATACATTATATTTCCTTCGTGGTTTCGTGTTCCGGTCTTCAAAGACTGCGGCTGCTATAACACTTTGAAATCATAATCACGAATTCTATTGTACAATGATTTTTACAATTATTGTAATAGTGCAATAAAAATGTAAATAGAAGCGTTATGTAATTTGTGTAGAATCAATCTGCCTTCTCCAATTTGGAGATTATAATAATAATAATATGTATGGACGCTTCACACCACGTCAGTCTGGCCCCATGCTAAGTACCTGAAGGACTTGTGTTACGGGTACCAGATAACGAAAATATATTTAATACTTTTAAACTATACATAATATATTTAAGATTTTTATTATATGATACACATATTTAATACACATCCGCGAACCAGGAACATTGAAAACTGTTTTGTTCCGTCGGTGGGATTCGAACCCACGACCCCCGGCTCGAGCGCTGACCACGCGCATTATAGTTCCAACAACAAGAAAATAAGATGAACTTATTTTCTTATGTTATGAATTACAAGAACAACGTAAACTATTCTACAACTAGGTTTTGTACAGAGAATAGTTCGACAACAAGCATGCGCGTGTAGCCTATAATAGTGAAATGAAATGTATCATTTCCTATCATGTTCTGTACTTACTACCTTTAAAAATATATCCATAATTATAGTATATATTTTGTAGTCGTGAATTTCACGACTACAAGTTTACTTTAATTATGTTATGTTGTTATTAGTAACTAAGATAATATTTTCAAATCTGCGTTTTATGTATTCAAGTATTCTAACACAAAGTTAAAAATATTCTTCCACAAAAATATAGAAAATAAAGTCGAAAATATGCAACAAATATTTTCAACAAGGCTGACGATTTGCGCTAGATTAGCATTTTCATGAAAAGTATGTTCTGATTTCACGTACCAAAAACACATTGTGTTTGTGAGAACCGTAGTGGCACTATTTGTTTAAATGTCTGATATAATAATGGCGCGCGAAAGCGACAAGGAACCTTTTGTCTCGTCGGAAAAGCTGAACGAATGCCTCGACACATACGGAGCCAATGAAAGTGAAATTTTGTCAATATTATCTTGTACCACATTCGGTACTCTTGCATAATCCGTTTTGGTCAAATGAAGACGTCACTGGATGAAGTGGATAACTAAGAATATGTATGTTGTCGGTTTTTTGTATAAATGGAGGCTTTAGAAGCGAAAAAATGTTTTGAAATAAAAAAATGTGGAATTCATGTATAGCTAGATATATTAGTCAGATGATGAAGTACGTGAGTTATAAAGTTTGTTCAAATTATAAAGAAAAAATGAGTAATTGCACTTAAATTTATAAAAATACTAGCTGTCCCGGCAAACGTTATTTTGCCACATAAAGTATTTCGCCCATATTATTTTATTGAAGTGACTACATAAGTATGGCACCATGGCAACGTCCGTCGCTATCCCATCGCACAAATAATGGTCGCCGTCAGTCTCGAGTTGTAATAATTTACTATTATTTATTCAACAAATGCACTTATCAATATAAAAAAGTAGCCAGTAGCCGATTCTCAGACTTGGTAAAAATCAGTAAAGCCGTTTCGGAGGAGTACGGTAACTAACATTGTGACACGAGAATTTTATATATAAGATATGAATTACTGCTTTCTGAAATCTGCTTTCATAAATCAAATGATTTACAATTCATCACTAATCCGTCACAATAAGTGCATTAAAATTTTTTAACAAATTGAGATAAGAAATATGAGTTATCGGCTCATTTTCTACTTTTGGACGTTTATTTGATGGGGGACTATCTGCTTGCGTCGCATCATCATCATATTCCCCTGTTTCTAGCTCATATTTTCTATTCTCAAAAAATCATAAATAAGTAACCAAAGGTTGACATTCACTGATCAAATTACGATAAATACTTACCTCGGAATCTATTTACTGCGATAATTAAACCTTCAAAACTATAAACACTGCCAAAAACAAAATATATCTGCAGTAACTCAATAAGGACTAATTTTTAACTAAGAAAAAAGGCTTTTTATGATTTTACCTCTTTACAGCCTAGCGTGCTACGAAATTTCATCCTGCAGTGCCGAGAGCACACCTAGCATAGTTTGCGTTTTTTATAGGGCGGCGTCGCTGGGAACTACTACAAAATCGGGGCGGCATTGAATGTGAAATTTTTATATAAAAAAAGCTTTTATTTGCACTTTACCTGGTTGGTTTGCATTCTCTTCCTTCGTAAAAGTCCTAAAAACTTTGCTAAGTCCTAAAAGCTTGTCAACCTAAGACTGTTCCTGTTTTTTTTTATGAAATAAGGGGGCAAACGAGAAAACGAGTCA
Organism: Cyaniris semiargus; assembly: GCA_905187585.1. Lineage (NCBI taxonomy): Eukaryota > Metazoa > Arthropoda > Insecta > Lepidoptera > Lycaenidae > Cyaniris > Cyaniris semiargus. The sequence goes on along the minus strand of LR994558.1, from coordinate 9,813,742 downwards.
CCTGATGGAAAGCAACTTCCGTCGCCCATGGACACTCGCAGCATCAGAAGAGCTGCAGGTGCGTTGCCGGCCTTTTAAGAGGGAATAGGGTAATAGGGGAGGGTAGGGATGGGAATAGGGTAGGGGATTGGGCCTCCGGTAAACTCACTCACTCGGCAAAACACAGTGCAAGCGCTGTTTCACGCCGGTTTTCTGTGAGAACGTGGTATTTTTCCGGTCGAGCCGGCCCATTCGTGCCGAAGCATGGCTCTCCCACGTATAATGTTTTGATTGGTTCTTTCTAGTTGATACGATCTGTTATATTTTATTAGTGGAGTAACATTTAATTAAAAATTTAATAATTTATTCCTTTGTTTATGTCCAAAAATTATCTTAAATAATTCTCTACAACTAAATAATATGTTTAATTCAAACAAGAGCCTGTTTTATGTAATTTAATGAGAATAGAATAAACTTTTTGCACTTTTTCTGACTCACCCAGATAATCTGCAGAATACCTTGTTAATCTGCAGTCTAACTGGTTTACGCACATTAACGATAACATAGTTATTTTATACAGCCAATGTCTGTCTTAAGACTGCCGTGTCTTAAGTGAGCGCTCGTCCTTATCTGAAACTGGGACGCGATAAATTGAAATCTTTATCATTCTACCCACTCAACTAAAATGCAACTAAAATCTATTATCTATTAGGTTTTTATCGCTTCTTCGTTCTTTTTAAGGCTTGAATGATTCTCTGTTTTGTACACCTCTGACATAATGTCACCGGACAAGTTTGGTGCCCGCTTTCACCTGATGCTCATGTCACAAGTTGATTATTATCTACGTCATGTTCCTCATTAAGGTCTCTGGCGGCATCTTATTATGTATTTGTAAAGTGTAGTATATTTATAAAATGACAAGATGTTTTCCAAGATTTTGCAAAAGAATACGAACGTACAAACCACAATGTGCGACACAGACCAGCATAATAGATATCAAAATTGGTATCAAATTTTGTGTATGAATGTAGGTAAATATGTCTTATCTTACTAGTTACGTCCCGCGATTCGCGATGCTACTCACTAAAATTAGTATGATTTCGAACAACATGTTTTCCTGCAGTAAAATGTAGCCTATGTGTTAATCCAGGATGTCAGCTAACTCCATACCGAATTTCATAAAAATTATTTCAGCCGTTTAGACGTGAAGAAGTAACAAACATACTAACTCACAAACTTTTGCATAATTATAATATTATTTAGTATGAGTATTATATTTTTCTGTAACAAAGAGTAATAAAAGTATTTGCTGTAGTAATAGTCCTTATCTAATACAAATATCTATTATGATATATTTTTAAGTGTTGTTTATTGTTTAAAATTATTCGTTGAAATTTTATTTAATACTAAAAGCAGCATTAATAATTTCGTAGTGGAGGTCAGGTATAAGACTTATTAGTTAAGTATTGATTCTAATTTTGGATAAAAATAATGATCATACCGATGAAGAATGATGAAGGGGTCAAATATAATCACGTGTAATATAAAGCCACTAGACATGATGCAGATATTATACACTACTAGATGACGCCCGCAACTTCGTTGCGCCAAAATTCGTTTATCGCGCGGGAACCGTACATTTTTCGGGATAAAAAGTATCCTATGTCCTTTCTCGGGCCTCAAAGTATCTCCATACCTAATTTCAACAAATTCGGTTTAGTGGTTTGGGCGGGAACAGACAGACAGACAGACAGACACACTTTCGCATTTATAATATTAAATATTAATATACTATAATAGTATATAGTATGTATAATTAATTACTAAATTCGGCACCAGCTAAGACAGGAAACGAACTGTTTTGTTCGACGTTTGACATCGTTTCTGTCAATATTCTGATATGACGTGTGCAACATGTCGGATTTTGGTCGGATTGTTTACTGTATGTGCTAGTAGCGCCCTCTGCTCCGACATTTTCGTAATATTCCTTATACAAACAAAAAACACTACTTCGGTGGCAGGCAGACGATGGTTGAAACTTGAAGTCTCCCCAAGATCGGGATGTTTGAGCTCGTTGGGCAGATGTTAATGATAATACTTACCATATTCATACTATCCCACCTGAATCGGACGAACGCAAACACTGGGGTGATCTTCTTCTTTTTAGGGTTCCGTACCCAAAGGGTAAAAACGGGACCCTATTACTAAGACTTCGATGTCTGTCCGTCTGTCCGTCTGTCTGTCACCAGGCTGTAACTCAAGAACCGCTATAGCTAGACTTCTGAAATTTTCACAGATTGTGTATATGTGTTGCCGCTATAACAACAAATACTAAAAATAAAATAAATTAAATATTTAAGGGGGGCTCCCATACAACAAACGTGATATTTTTTTTTGCTATTTTTTGCTCTTAATCAATAACGGCAACACATAGGCAATTGAAATGTTCTCAAAATACTTAATTGTATTTGTAGTTTAATAATTAATTATAAAATTTAAATAAATTAAATAATTGAGGGGGGCTCCCATACAAAAAATTCAATTTTTAGCCTATTTTTGCTCTGTAGTGGTACGGAACCCTTCGTGCGCGAGTACAACTCGCACTTGGCCGATTTTTAAAATGCCTCCTTAGTGAGTCGCCAATGTCAAAGTGTAAATTGGCGTGATTTTAGATAATTTTAAGGCCATCCCCCGAGCAAACGACCTTGACCATACATTTGACGCGTTGCCGAGATCACACAAAAATCCTATTTTTTTTTACTTATCTTAGTTCAAAATTGATTTAAAAAAAATGTAAAACGGGAAATATGTAGTTAATGAAATTGTCTATCTATTGTCGTGTGTTTCAAATAAAAATAATTTGTAAATACTAGGGAGATGCTGAAAGTATGCTTCAATTTTAATAAATTGGTATTACTTTGGAAGCTAATATCATGAGTATAATAAACAAAAATAGAAAATTTAAAACGGGGAAAGGAATGTTGATATACTGAAGATTATTGCTGTATTTTTATTATAACTTTGTAGCTTTCAAATTATAAGTTTATAAGGCTCTGAATACGGTAAATTACGGAATCTCCGTAGGGGAAGGCCCTTAAGTAGCATCAACATTTAGTACCACGTCGCACGCGTGTAAAACTTGTCTCTTTGTTGAGTTATATCAGTTACACAAATTACTCTACTGTATATTTATACTGTGCTTAAGGTGTGAATATTTAACTATATCAACCTTGGCCTGTCCAAGCAATGGAATGCGAAATATGCCCTGAATATAACTTATCAACTTGAATTTTTTGCTGCAAGTATTTAAGGCACTTTCGGCAATGCTGAAATTACAAAAAAAAACGTGAAGTTACGCCACTATTTAAAACAATTCAGTATAGTAAACATCCGTACTAACATGGTAAATGTAAAAGTACGTCTGCTTATTTGTTTGTTACCTATTTAAGTCTACAACACTTAACAACTTTGAGTCCCAGGAAAGGATATAGATTTTAGATTATTCATGATAGTGTTAATCAAGATAGACATAAAAAACAACTTAGCATACTACAAGAATTGATTAAATATTTTATCAGAGTTAAATTATGTTCTAACTATCTAGTTATGTACTTAAGTGAAATTGCTGATTAACAGATTATGTTAAATTGCTCGGTTATTACTTTGTAAATTAATAGGATATTGCATGTCTCATCACAGTTTTTAGGAACATTATATCTACTTGGGTTTTTTGCGCTACCAAATAATGTATTGACCTTTAATATAGCAAATAATAGAGCTTAAATCATCAGTATTATCTTCCTTTGACTTTTCCACTTTTTAAATGTATACTTTCATTTGATTCCTTTGATCAAATTGTAATGCATAATAATATAATGTAGACAGTTAGTTTTCTAAACGTATAGAATATCCAAATTTCAAATGTGTAGAGGCCATTTCATTCTCATTTTCGATAACGTTAGGTACTATTATGGGGCTCTCTGCGTTGAAATCTCATGGTAGACGTATAATAACTCCCACGCCGGTTTCGGTGACGGTGGCCAGCTTCATTGAAACCAGGCCAGTTACGCAGGAGTAATTTTAGTGCCTAAGTGAGTGTGCAGTACACAAGAGCACTCTCTATTCCTTTTTACTCTCATAACCCAGTGGGACGGACGACCGACACGACTGGCAAGAGATCAGGCGCAGGACCGGCTTTTTACATGCCTATCCGACGCATGGATCATCTTACTTGTCAGACAATCAGGTGATCAGCCTGCATTGTCCTAACCAAACTTGGAAATAACATGTTTCCAACGCGCGAATCGAACCCACGACCTCCGAGTTAAGAGCCACGCTCTAAACCACTGGACTACGGAGGCGTTAGTTAGTTACTCCCATGGTAGACTACCACGAGCTCTTATGAATAGGAGCATATTCGTCTATGATTGCCCATAATTGTCGTGCAATGATTGTTGTGCGTCGTGGCCATGGCTCATGAGTCTTACGCGCCTATCGAATATTCCTCGCCGCAGAGATCTCCTTAAAACGACATTGGTTAAATAATACATGCTGCTCCATCGAAATGCTATACTATGGAAGAGTAACTGAGTGAGAGTGAAGTTTAGTTGGTTTTCATTCTCGTATCGGTCATACAATTTTTGTTGCCCTAGCTACTATTAGTTAATATATACAGTTATCAACACCTGATTATTACATTTAACTAAAAGCTAAGTATCTAAGGCAACGTAACGTTACTGCCTTAAACGCCTGTTTAAACTGGAGCCACATGTGAACGGTTCAATCTATGAGAGTTGTTCGTTCTATATGATGGTATATCGATGTGTCGCCCACATACGCGTGTCTTATCAGGCACATGCAAAAGTGAAAGCGACACAATCCAATATTTATTCAATTTAACCTGCATGTTACGTCACATGCGATTTGCGAACGTATTCGGTAATTGTCATAATACCTCAGTATAAATAACACAGTAGACCATTTTCATGCTTAAAGGAGAATGCCAAAGCTCCATACAAAAAAAAGCCCAGCTGCAGGCATAGTAACTGCTAAGGGCCAAGATGCCTGACTTAAATAAATAAATAAAATAGTGAGATGTATCTCAAAAATCAGTCATATTATGTAATAAAATAATTACCATACGGGATCATGGTCTGTTTTATTATTTAGGCGGTGTATTACTTTTTAATGAATACTTTTATTGTTTATTACTCTTAGGCCTCAAAATACGATGAAAGTACGTTAAATACTTGAGAGGCCTGATAGTTCAGTTGGCAGAGTGACTCTGCAATACGGTTTAAAAGGTCGTGGGTTCGTTTCCCGCACAAGACAAATATTCGTAATCATGTTTATAAATATTTTGTTGAATCTGGGTGTTTCTATGTAATATAATATGTATGTTTGCATAAATTGCCTATTTTTTTTTTTTGCCTTTCCTATCAGATGTAAATAATTTAATATATGTATAATATATTATTTACATAAATAAATAAATAAAGGTGTAAAATAAAACTCAAACCAGAGTGTAGCCATAATATTTTTTATTTATAATTAATTATGGATTCGCTGTCTAACATGGCAGCAGGATGGTTGAAAGTTTCCTCATGTCTGGCCCAACCTAAAAAATATAAAATGCTGATAACATGGGCACAGCTTCCTAACGTTCTTCGGCCGTGCAAACATGAACAGTAATATTCTTTAATTGCGTTCCTACCTTGCTGTGTTACGTCATATAACACGTACAACACGGTCAAATTAACTAGACGCACGGTTTGATGACGTCACTATGGAGCTCGCATGTTATATATGCTTTCGTATCGAAAGGACATTTTAGCAGAACGCCCTATTAGCAGATCATCCTAAAAGCAAAACGGCATATTAGCATAACGTCCTACTAGCAACATGACCTCGTAGCACAACGTCCTAGTATCAAAACGACATGGACAGTCATGTACACAAGAAGAAATGAAAGATTTTAATAAAACTGTACCGTCTAAAATTTTATTTATGGCCGATTTTTCAATGGGCTGATAGGCAATCAGATGAACAAGCCAAAAAGTTTCTATTCTTAAATTTCTCGCAGCAAAATGTACTTGTTCGAGCTGCTAAGGGAAAAAACCTCACACGACAAGACACAATGACAAATACCATTTCAAAGACACATTGAAAAATAGACACATTGTACCGCGCGAGAAGAAATTTTTTAAAAATTCAAAAAACGGAATTTAAAAACCTTGATGAAGTGGAGGTACCTCATATTTTGGCTGACAAATTTTTGGTGTGTGCTGACGGAAAAAATGCCAAAAAAATTTTGTTATTTGCCACCCCAATGGGTGTTCAACAAATGAAAAACCTCAATTCAAATGTTAAACTTTTTGGAGACGGCACTTTCCATGTGCCACCCCCCTTTTACCAACTATATACCATACACATTGACGTTGATAGTTGTAACGAAATGACCAATATCGTGCCGTTATTGTATGCGCTTTTACCTGATAAGTCACAAAATACATATGAGAGATTATTCACTCTAATTAAAGACCAGTTTGGATCAGATATTCCGTATTACAAATGTGACTTTGAAGTAGCACAGATGAATGCTTTCAAAACTATTTTCCCAAAATCGCACTTGTCAGGATGCTTTTATCATATGAACAGAGCTGTATGGCGTAAAGCAGCCAAAATCAAAGTTATAAAAAATGATAAAAACATGAAGTTAACCGATATTCAGTTTGGTAGAGAAATAGTAAGACTAAGTGCTAATCTGCCTCTCCTTCCGCCCGAATCTATAAACATTGTCTGGGCTAATATTAAATAAAAAATACAGGATTCCGTCAAATATAATGAACCTTTGCGGGAATTTACAGCTTATTTTGAGAAGCAATGAATGAAGATGTCGCCAGAAGTATTAAGCTGTGCAACGGAACGTCATCGCACCAACAATGGAATAGAGGGTTGGAATCAAGGATTCAATTCGAAGATTAGACCAAAACCGACATTCATATTGTTTTTGAACTCTCTCCGCAAAGAGGCCAAATGGCAAGATTTTAGATTGCGTCGAGCACTTTTCAAAAGAGAGCCACGCAGAAAGAACCAACTTATTTTCGAATCAAAATTTGAAAATGAATTGCAGAAGCTGCAAGAAACTAAAATTTCTGCATTTGATTTTTTGAAAAAAGTGACTCATTTAAAAAGAATTATATTCGATGATTATTGATTGCAAATAGGTAACATTTGTATTATCGAAAAACCTGGTATTAAAGATTTAAGTTCATGAATTTATATTTGTTTGAATATGTATAATTTGTATTGAATTGTACTAGGCCATTCAGCTAAGGTGTCATTTTGATATTAGGACGTTTTGCTACGAGGTCATGTTGCTAGTAGGACGTTATGCTAATATGCCGTTTTGCTTTTAGGATGATCTGCTAATAGGGCGTTCTGCTAAAATGTCCTTTCGATACGAAAGCTTATATATATATATATATATATATATATATATATATATATATATATATATATATATATATATATATATATATATATATATATATATTTCGATGCGTCAAGTTAATGTGACCGTGTTGTACGTGTAGTATATTTTACGTCTGGTATGCCGCGACTTGATGCGGCACCGTAGTAATACGTCATTGGGATCTCTCGGTCACTAGAACTTTTTACCTGCTGCTATCTGATAACGTGACCTATGCCACTTTTCCATTTTATCATGGTTATATTTACCTATCCCTTTAAAAGAGTATAACAGTTACTTTATTACAGATATTACTGTTAATATATCGTCAGTTTATGAAAAAATATTAAATATTTATTAATATATTGTGAAATATTGTGATGTTTGGCCTGCAGTTATATTTCAAGAATACTTTTAACATCATTTTTTTGTAAATAAACGAAATAAATGTAATAAAAAAGTTGATTATTTTAAATCGGCGCCTGAATAATAAAACAGGCAATTTTATTTGTCTGCTAGTAAGGACCATAGTCCCATATGGTTTTTATGATATTTCTTATTATTACTGATTTGTTGAGATGCATCTCACTATGCCTACAATTGGGTTTTTTTTTTTGGCAATCTCCTTTAGACCGCATCAAACGCACGCTCACAGGAGCGTAATCTTTACTAAACTAATTATAAAGCTGAAGATTTTGTTTGTTCAAACACGCTAATCCTTCGAACTATTGATGTGATTTGGTACAGATATAAAGTAGACCATGGGGAAGGACATAGTCTTCTTATGTGGGAAAATGTTCGGTTTCCATGGAATTCCTTATTCATCGAGTTTTAGATAGTCTTAAGAGGCAATACAATGCAATATCACATCGCACGCCCTAAAAACTTGTCTCTGGGTAGAGCGAGTATGATTTCAAGGACACGGCTAAGTCAATCTACTATACGATATTATACTGTAATAATATTTTGTCAACGAGTACATAAGATACAAATTGAACTAAAATTGTATGTTTAGTTTAGGAGTTCATGTCTCTAGATTACCAACATTTTAAACGCGAAATTTTTAAAGTGAAATCTTCTGGTTGGCGCATTGTGTACTTTTTTGGAATAGACAGAAGTATTTTAAGCCCGCTTCAGGATACATGACCTCTTTTGAAGATTCTAATAGTTTCTTTTGAGAAATAGCGGGAAAGATTGTAATTACAATTTAATACAAATCTTTATGAAGTAATTAAACAAATTAACGTGATTAATTAAAATCTGAATAATAATGAAACCAAGTATTGCATTAAATAACATAAATAATTAAATAATTATACCAAATTAACTTTATGGTAGTTCACGTCATTAGCGCATATATCACGTAACAAAACTTCAAAGATTTTGCAAACAAACATAATATTTAGAAATAATAATATGTGAGTGATAATTAAAACTTTCTTAAAAGTGTTACTTTATATTAGTAAAATCGACAAATGAATTGTAGCTATCTCAATTTGTAAAGACTTAAGCCGCTTTTTTCAACCATGTAAAATAATTTTAATTTCATTGAATTTTTTTATTTAACTGAAAAAAGAAAAGTAGTTTGACACGTTCAATATCAATAGTGCAAAAGTTTTTATTTTTCTTTTTTATTTAAATTACAAATATTAGACTAGTCTCATCCGTCCTTATGCAACGCATTAAATAATTTAAATTCAACCCACATAAATTTTATTGAAAAATGTAAATAGGAAAAGTAGGGCTTCCGTTCACGATGTCAGTAGTGCCTACAAATAAAATTACTCATAAAAGTTTAACATTAAACTAAGCAAAAGGTCCCCTTTAAGTCCTTAAGTCTCTTCTTTTATATTTTATGTCTGTTATGTAATGTATTAAACAATTTCAATTCAACCTACATACATTTTATTGAAAAATGTAAATACGAAAAGTATAAGTGCTGCCGTTTACGATATCAGTAATACATTATACAGACAAATAAAGTTTCTCATAAGCTTAACATTTAACTAAGCAAAAGGTATTATTAAAGGCTTTTAGGGCTTTTTTTTATCTTCTTTCTGTTATGTAACGTATTAAATATTTTCAATTCAACCCACATTTTTATTGAAAGTGTAAATACGAAAAGTAGGGTTGCCGTTGAAGATGTCGATACTGCAGAAGAAAATTATTCATCCAGTCTAAATTTATTTTAATCTTATCCCTCTTTATGTAACATATTAAACAATTTACATTTAACCCAAATAAATTTTATTGAAAAATGTAAATACGAAAAGTAGGGCTGCCGTTCACGATGTCAGTAGTGCAGACTCGAATTCGTCATCGGATACGCAACCGTAGCGTCATCGCGACGTAACCGCTAACTTTCTCCCTTCAACCGATCAACCGAAGGATCCATCCAGCCTCACACCGCGCCAGTCGGCGACGCAGTACGCTCGTGTGTGATTTTGAATTTTGAACTCTAAATACAGTGATTGTTTTATGTTTTTGATGATTGTTGTTTGAGTGAAACGTGAAAATGGGATCTGATAATAAGTAAGATTTTTTTTTTTTTTATATTTAAAAAAATTGTGGTATTGAAATATTTATATTAAGGTAAAATTTAAGGCTAGTAAAGACGACAAAAAATTCCTAGGAAATATTTCTTCCCTCAACTAATCGTTCGTCTTTTACTAATACCTAGATACAATATGAGATTTGAATAGATAACCTAAAATCCAGATATTCTAATTAACCTTTTAATAAATTTGCATATCTCTTGCATAATTCCATTCAGGCTACATAATGTATCTTAGACTACTGTCTTACACTTTGTTATTACAGTGTAGATGTAAGCAGTAGTCCAATGTAGTCCAAGTTCAACTTTAAACTATGGTTAATGCATTAAACCACTGTTATTATCTCCAAACTTCATCGGTTAACTACAATAGTTAAGTTTGTTCTGACCCTGAGACACAACCTTGTAAAAGTTGTGAACAATTTTTAAGCTTTGCGTTTTAACTCTACCTGCTCACTTGAATACGACAAAATATGTATAATAAGAACTAGCTGACGCGGCAAACGTTGTTTTGCCATATAAATTATTTCTAGTATGAATATTAAAAGTAGATAAAAACCTATTCTCAAGCCTAATGGATGTACATACAAAATTTCATTAAAATTGGTTGAGCCGTTTCGGAGGAGTTCGCGCACAAACACTGTGACACGAGAATTTATATATTAGATAGAAAAATACAATAAGATTAGCAGAAAGAAGTTTTTGTTACGTACTTAAAAAGCTCAAACTACTAATAATAAAAACTAAGTAAGAGTAGTTACTCTTACTTTATTTTTGACACAGTTGTATCAAAAATTTGTTCCGCGAGTCTACAAAATGAGACCCGAATACATGCATACTTTATGCATGTATTCGGTACACAATTTTGTGTATTTATAGGAGTGACAATTATTGTGAACGACTTTATTTTGTAAATTTGAGTGTGTTTCGTACCTATTGTCATATTTTAGTGTGCGAAAACTAACCAAATTCAAAACGGCTGAAGTATGGGAGTTACGTTTCCTTAGTTTTTAGGGTTCCATACTCAAAGAGCAAAAACGGGACCCTATTACTGAGACTTCGATGTCTGTCCGTCCGTCCGTCTGTCTGTCTCCAGGCTGTATCTCAAGAACCGCTATAGCTAGACTTCTGAAATTTTCACATATTGTGTATATCTGTTGCCGCTATAGCAACAAATACTAAAAACAAAATAAAATTAATATTTAAGGGGAGGCTCTATGTTATGAGGGAGGTGATACGAATTCCACCGGGTCATCTAGTAGAACTATAACAAATAGTAGATGTAACTTGACTTTTAATTACAAGTTAAATAAAAAATAAAATAGCGTCTTCCACTAAAGTAAAGTAATTCAATTGAAATGGAAAACCTAAATCAAGTTACTCCAAATACCGAATTGTACCATCAAGGAAATTTATTCCGAGGCAGCTCACAGACCAACGTCATTTGGTAGGATCATGTCAATTCAATGTTAACCGTTCATCTGTCACGAACTATCAAACCATTTTCTGTTTTCGAAAATTTTTCAATTTCCAATTACTCTCATTAAACTGAATAGGTATATTATCTAAAGAAATTACCATGAAAGCTATATATAAAATTTTTATATAATTAGAATTTTTAATAAATAAGCTATTAGTCGCAAATACACATAGTTTTATATTTGAAACAAAATACTAAATCGGTGGTCAAAGTAGAGATAGCTACTTTTGAATAGTTTTAGAGTAAGACGCCCATTTTGGGCGCTTGACAGATGAGCTATTAATTGTGATCTGTCGGTTGGGTTTGACTTAACGCGACCAAACTACGTAGGTCCCCCATCTGCCTAGGAATCAACTTCTCTGATAGTACATTCTAGAACATGAAGTATTTATTGGCACAAGTTTGGCGGATTTCCATAAGTTACATAAGGTAATGCCTCAAACAGCTTACACCTATTATATCACAAACCGGATAGAAGCAGTGACTTTAACCTACAGGGTGTTAATAATTCATCAGACGATCTTGTACAGGTGTTTCATTATTGTCACTTCACCCTTTAATATTGTTGAACTTGAAATGCATAAATACTTACCCTGATAAATTAGTTTAATAATCCTCAAAAGTTTCTGAGTGCGTTGGTTATTGTTTTATTTATTTACTAGCTGACCCGGCAAACGTTGTGTTGCCATATAAATTATTTCTAGTATCAAAATAAAAAGTAGATAAAAATCTATTCTCAGGCCTTACGAATGTACATACAAAATTTATTTAAAATCGGTTGAGCTGTTTTGGAGGAGTTCGCGCACAAACACTGTGACAAGAAAATTTTATATATTAGATTAGATCAGGGGTTCCCAAACTTATTTTGTCTACTGCCCACTTTGAGAATCATCCCCCAAGCCTCTACACAACGCCCCCATTTTTTTTCGGGGTCCCACATCGCCCCCCTTTAGACCTTCAGCGCCCACAAGGGGGCGTTATCGCCCACTAGGGAAAGTCTGGATTAGATTCTACTTGAGGCAACAGTGTCGGAACTAACTCTTTCGGCTGCACTCGGAGAAGTTTAATGATAACTCAACATTAATTTAATGAATATTTTGTGCAATTATCTGTGAAACTAGTAATTAAAGTTAACTAATAAGTAATGTTTCTGAGTGTGACCGGTAGTGACATAAGATTTTGATATGATAATAATATTTTGAAAACACCAGCCATCAAGCTTGTTTTATCTCCCTCTCGAAAAACATTATTATTGGTATACATCGAAATATATTTTCAAGTTCACTGGACCATCAACTAAGTTGTAAACATGATAATACAGGGAAAATGTTTTTCCGCGCGTTTTCCTTTTGATACCTTTGAGCATTTACACTTATCACGATCAAATATAATATATAAATACAATAGAATAATATACGTCAATTTGTGGGTAAATCCTAATTGGGGTAATTCCAAGAAGACTCTGTAATTTACTTGGAAGTTGTACGAGCGTAATTCAAAATGAGGAACGAAGAAACTAAACTCAAAATATGTCTGTACTTTTGAATCGAAGTTCAGGTTATCTTAATTTTAAATAAGCCCTTAATACAGCTCATATAGATTAATAATCCAACTGCTTTGATACATATTACAGGACTAAGATGAAATGTAATAATATTTTTTTAAACTCAAGTTCGATAATAATTACTGAAGAATAGAGGGTGCCATCTATATACGTATTGTATATAACATTCTTTTGAAAAAACCTTTGAATGCAGTTAACTTAAAAAATTGTAACTCATTAACACTTCACAATCATTGCTAAGTCTTTCTCAAGCCCAGCTCTATATCTATTTTCTTAACTTTGTACGCACAAAATAAAAACCCGCATGGACTGTGTTTTTCTCAAAATCTTGCCTATTCGATGCAAACAAATGTTCTCCCTTTACTATATATATTATTCATTTTCATCGGGATTTCAATTATACACATAGTCCACTATGTGATATCTTTATAATTCAAATCACTAGCCGGATATGATGTTAGATGTCAGTTGTTACGCAAGTCGCTGGATAATTTCTTGTGGCCATACCGGTTTAACTCGAAATAGCCAAGCCTTTAATACAAAATATCAAAATTTTCTGAGCCCGTGATCAACCTATTTTGTTTATCAAAAGCCTAATCTAATTTAAATTTAATTTTGGTATGTCAGTGTAATGTTCTCACCTGCGAGTGAGCAATAGTATAGGATATTTTATTAGTTATCATAGTTATAAGTTACGATAGGCTGACATACCATGTATGGCAAATGCCCTAAAAAAAGATTAGAAAAGCTTCAATTAACTATCAGTATATTTAAAATGGTTTGTTTTGCTATTGCAATCTGAGAGATATCAGCAGCGTTTGACGTTTAAGACAACCCAATTGCAGTGTTAAGATTACTAAAGTGTATTTCAAGTATTTGTAACACCTATGAAAGCCAAAAGTTGCCGGTTGGAATACTGACGAAGCAAAAATTCTATAGATGTTTGTTGAAAATAATTCCCAAAAGTGCGCTTGAAACAAGCATAATAATTTTGGTCTTACGGTCTTACGTTGCTTTAGCATTTGATATGAACTCTACATCCATACTAATATTACAATGAGAAAGTGAGTCCGTCTGTCTCTCTGTTATCTCTTCACGGCCAAACACAAATAATAAATTTGGTATGTACCTATCCCACATTGAGTCCTTTCCAGGACTCAATGTAGGAAAATCAAACATAGGAAACTTTTTATCACGGAAAAAAAATATTACGAATCCCGCGAATTTTTCGCAACGGAGTTGCGGGCGTCACCTACTAATTATTAATATACTTACTGTAAAGATCTATCATTAAAATTGCTATTATTGTAAGAAAATATATAATTGTTGCAACTTTTTAATCTCTCAGTAGTTTGTACGGGAAATAATAAATTGTCTGTCGCTAAAAATAGCTGACGACAATCAATTGCAAAGATTAATTATTAATTATTATTAGAAACTTTAATTAGTTACAAGTTACGTCTACAATCTACATTGATTTATGTTCTCAAAAAGTCAATTTGACATAATAATTTGTCAATGAAGATTGATATAAATGTCAGTTGATGATTAATTATTGTACTCTCTTATTTATTATTTAACTAGCTGTTGCCTGTGACTTCGTCCGCGTGGACTTTAGTTTATAGTTGTTCCCATACATCTATTGAATAGTTTACGCGCAAATCATAAAGTATATTGTGTGGGAACCGCACATTCTTCCGGGACAAAAAGCATTCCTTGTCCCGAGATTCAAATTAGTATCCCCATGCCAAATTTTATCAAAATAGATTAAATAGTTTAGGCGAAACTCATAAAAGTTTATTGTGTGGGAACCGTATATGTTCCGGGGCAAAAAGTATACCTTGTCCTTTCCCGAGACTCAAATATCTCCATACCAAAATTCATCAAAATAGATTGAATAGTTTTAGTGAAAATCATAAAAGTTTATTGTGCGGGAACCGTATATTTTCCGGGACAAAAATTATCCCTTGTCCTTTCCCGAGACTCAAAGTATCTCCATACCAAATTTCATCAAAATAGATTGAATAGTTTACGCGCAAATCATAAAAGTATGTTGTGCAGTAACCGTACATTTTTCCGGTACAAAATGTATCCTATGTCCTTTTCCGGGACTCAAACTAACTCTATACCAAATTTCAGCAAAATCAGTCCAGCCGTTTACGCGTGATGTCGTGACCAAGGGAAATATGGATTCATTTTTCTTTATATACTGAGATTATTTTTCATTAGGGGATATTACGTAAAGGTTGAAGCAGAGGGCGCAACTAGCACATACAGTAATATAATCCAACTTATAATCATAATATAATCCAACCAAAATCCGTCATGCTGCACTCATCATATCAGAATATTGACATAAACGTTGTCAAACGTCGAATAAAACTTTTTTTTTACTGTTTATGCTGGTGCTGCATCTAGCGTGAAAACGTTGCAGTTATCCTATTCATTTTGATTTCGTTGTAAACAGCGCTTACTATTGGCGGCTATAATGCTGCTAATTAAAATAAAATCACGTTGTAACCTCGCAATGCATGAATGGCACATTAATTCCTTCGATTTATTTTTCGTTTTTTGCCTAAATGAGGCAAAAGCGAAATTAAATTACGATACTGCACACGTCTTCACATCAAGCTTTGAATATTCCATTAAAATTATTTTTACCTGGGGCAAAGCATTTGAAGACATGATTTCTAATTTTTTTAAATGTATAGGAATCGTTACTTCTTCCAAATACAAAAATAGCTTTGTGACTAATCCAACTTCTAATTTTAAGGCGAGCTGAAACCCCATTTTGTTATTTCTTGATACCCGATTTACCTAGTTCCAATATAATAACGAAATGTAAAAAAAATATGAGATATAGAGGACAATATGTAAAAGGGTTTTAATCAAAAACATTTTAATAAAAAATAATACTTTCGCTGTAATTAATTTACAAACTCACCTCCGACAAAACTCTTTGTCATCGAAATATATGTATTAACAAGAATAACTTACATTTTATTTTAATAAATTGTCAATGAATCTATTTTAAAAAGGTCTGAAACGAATAATCTTTTTTCTTAATATTTATTTCGAAAGATATTTAAAAAAAACACACGAAAAATAAAATAGAGAAGATCCGCGCGTCGTAACTTACAATTTTATGCTAAGCTAAAATGAATCTTATTGCGATGCGTACACGCTTGGCATTCGCGTTCGCAAGGTTATCGTTTTGGAATTGAGGTAAGTGCTCGCCTTAAGATACAAATTAAAAAGAAACCTAATCCTAGTTCTAATTAATAATTAATTTAGATCCACACTCCACTTCCAAAGATCTAAACTAAAGCTATCCTGGATTTAAAAGCATTCTATCTTTTTCATAAACACGAAAAACGAAGGTAAAGTTGTATAAATACATTTTTTCTGAAAGTGTTTCGATGGACATGACCTAAAATTTGTTTTTGTATCGTAATCTATTCACATCTGGCTGTCAAGTGAAGACGGTTGGGTCTAAACATTATGTCAGTACCACAATTCAGGTCGAGGCCCCTATTATTGTTATTGCAAATATTTTGTAAGCTTTTGTTTTTATAATTTTTTAAACAAACAGTCGTCATTTTTAAACTTCAAATTATGGGTTTCACTTTTTATACACATTTTAAGTTAAACGAATAAATACATACATACCTACAAGTCGAATTGATAACCTACTTTTTTAAATCGGTTAGTTATGTAAGAAGATTTAAATATACTATAGTAGTGTATTTAAATCATCTTTTTAACATCACATGACAATTATCATGTGATGTTAAAAAGATGATGACGCCCGTAACTCCGTTGCGCAAAAAAATAGTTTATCAAGCGGGAACCGTACATTTTTCCGTATGTATTGTAACTGCCAACTTATAGCAATAAATACTTTATTATATAAAATTAGATAAATATTCTTTCCCCCGTCACTTTATATCGAAGAAGCAATATAATATTGGAAACGCGTAATTGAACTGATAAATTGAAGACATAAAAAGTGTGGGAAACACGATGCGTTCTAGGAAGGCTTATATCCGTAATATACCATTACTGATTTATTGGCGAACAACACGAAACTATGATAGACACGGTGAATGAATATTAGAGCTACTTAACTTTGTAACCTGACCATTTAGCCAAAACTTTTTCGTTTTCGCTTCGTTATAGAATCGCCGATCAAAATGTATGGATTTGACATAAGACGAGTCGAACGTCAACGTCATACTAACGAACGCTTATGTCAATTCCATATATTTTCATCGGCGATTCTATAACGAAGCGAAAACGAAAAGATTTTGGCACACCCCCCTGATACGTTAAAGTACAACAAGAAAAGGATATTAGAAAATATTTAAAATAACATGCCCGAATAATGTAAGGGGCAAGTTTTATTAATAAAAAAACGTTAAAATATTTATGTATAAAATACTTCTTTCTCCTATTCTTTTTTTTTTTCAAAAATACGACCTGTTTTACAATAGGAATGTGTGGTCGTTTTGATTATTTTAATTTACTGAAATTTTAATTTGACATAAAATCCAATAGGATTTTATTAGGGCTAGAGATCGCCCAATGGTCGCAATTCGACTTCAAATAAAAAATTAAATAAAATTTCAACGCTTTTCTATTGATATTCTATTGTCAAAATATTGACTTTATTATTTTTTAGACATAATTCCAGCGACAGTCTCAGGATTAATAAAGTCAAATGATGACAGACTGGCCGTGTAATAATTGTCTAATATATTTAAGATTCAATAAAAAAAACTAAATCTTTTTTCAATTTGACAACAGACTTCAGCCATAAATAAAAGAGTACAATTCGTGTGTATAGGCTTGTCAATCAAAATATCCTAGTGTGTGTGTTGTAGTGTGTGTAATGTTTTATTTGTTAAAAAAATGTATGATAAAAGCATAATTTCAAAATAATATTAGCTCGATGCACTCCTTCACCATATTAACTATAACTGTGCAAAATTTTAATCACATACGTTTCTGCTTTTTTCGTCAAAAGGGATCCAAAGTTTTTCGCTCGCGCATTAATATATAGATAGGCTAGGTTATAACTTATAAGGTAGGTAGAATAGCCGAATTAAGGCTGCTTATTTATTATTATCAATCTTTTGTTTTACCTATTGACTGAACAAGATATATGCCGTGTCCTTGTTTGATAGTTGATACATTAGAAAAGTCGCTTGACAGACAGAGACAAAAATAATTGTAGCGTTTATATACACAAATGTTTAATTAGTAAGCCGGTAAGACGACAACGAACGCTAAGATGCTTTTCTAATAACGCGTTAATTTATTCTGTCACCAACGAAGTAGCTGACCATGTGTCGACTAATGGAGGCTTCGATGCAAATGAGGGATGCCACTACATGCTCTTCCTCATTGGAAATTCTTGCATAAGTAGCTTGCAACATCTTCAACTTATTTGTATATTATTTATGAACTAGTCAAGTAAGGATATCCATCACATACATTGTTTCTTAGAATTATTAATGTGTTTGCGAGACATTAAATCATTGATGAGAAACAGATAATCGCATGGTGTAAACTGTAAACACTAGATAAACGTTAACTCTACTAGGAATTAAAAAAAAACTATTTCTAAGGCAAAAGGTCAAATCATCAATTATCATTATTAGTGTGGGATGTTTGAGAGCCGAAAAAGATCTTTCGACCGAGTGGGGAACTATGGGCCTTGTTAAACCTATAGAGTACAGTGACGATACAGTGCAAACTAGCTGGGAACACTGTCTTGCCACCCTACTTGGTAGGTGTAACAAGTTAGACCCTATGCTCAGTCAGGGCGAAAGCCACTAGATTGATTTTAGCTGGTGTATTATAATAATTATAACGCTGCACTTAGAAAACTTCGATAACGCGATGCAGGATGGTGGCACTAGTCGGCCCGCTACATAAGCAAGAAAATAAACGAGAGAAAAAGAGGCGTCTGCACGTTAAAATATACCTGCATCACCTTCCATACAAAATAACTTAAGAAATCTAAATTCTAGTTCATTTGGATTTTATGCTTTTGTACCGCTCGGCATCTCACGCTTGTTAACCGCTTGATCCTTATCTGATTTACAACTAGTCTTATGCATTTACTTATTAGAACGTATACTCTATATTACTAAATTAATATTTTGTAATCATTTGTTTGATTTCCTTTAGACACTAAAATCCCTCGTATCTGAATTCTGACTTCCATTCCGGATAAACATTGGTCCCTATTTTTTTTACTACTTTCATTCTATCTTTGTCTATTTCTTGATTTCAAACTTGTCTGCCACTTTGATTCTATCCTAGACTATCATTTTGATTATAATCCTTGTCTACTACTTAGATTCCATCTTTGTCTGTCTGGTATGATTCTAACTGATTCACCACTTTGATTGTTACTTGTTTGCTACTTTGATCCTATACTTGTTTACTACTTTTATACAATGTAGTTCTTAATCAGTAGGATTCTTTTGTTTACCACCTGCTTCTTTACCAATATATAGGTCAGAGAAACAATGTCACAATTATCCATGGACTAAAGGCACGCACATTCGTAACGACGCGGACGACGTGACGACGACGTTGCATCACACGACATTGTTTTGATGGATTTTGCGTGAGGCCATACACTTTCTATTACAATAAAGTTACATACTTTAATTACTGACTTGTGCCATTCTCCATGAGGGCACTTCTCTCAAGTTTTTCATGGCAGAATTGTTAATTGTACTAAAACATTTTGGGTTTCCTATTTATTGGACACTGAAATACCGTAGTAGCTGAGGACCGAATAACAAATTCCCAAGCTCTTTATCTGTTTCATTGCTATATCTGTTTGCCAATTGGAAGCCTTTTAACAATCCTCTTTAAATCTCACGATCGCACTTTTACCTTCTACTTAACCACCAACTTTGTCAAGTTTTTGGCTCTCACTGAAAACTTAACAAAGTCGCTCCTTCTTTAAAGACATTATGACTAATAACTTATAATCATAATGTCTTTGTGTGACGAATAGACAGTCTCTTTAGTTTGAGTTTTGTTGTTGCTCTTCCTCTTCCTGAAAATCTTTTTGGAAACCTTTTAAAAACATACAAACATAACGCCTAACATCAAGAATCATAAAACACGATTATCTCACGGATCTCCGGATCAGGAAAACGAATCCGAAAATTTTACGCGTGCGGTTTTAATTTACGCTAATTGTGTTTGCATTATGTCACGATACTGCGATTCTACGAAAATTACACGATACGACTTAATTGTCGGTCTGTGTGTAAGAGCATTATAATTGCAGTCTTGGTATATGAATAAAAGCGTATATAGAGACACTTGAAGGCATATTTGCAAATAATTAAGCAATTTTTACCGTACCACTTTCTATGGAATAGAAGCAATGGTATTTTTAAACACTAACATTTTCTTTTCATGATCATGTTCCAAAATTGTACATTTTGCTCTTTCGTATAGCAATGATTCGCTGTCGATGTTTATGAGTTTAAAATAAACATCCTTTTATTTGTAAAGCTGCTTAATATTAACTACATTTATACATCAGCTGATTGCATTACGTGCGTCGTTTGCCCGGCGGTGCAGACCATTCAGAGTTATTTTACCTCTGATTTATTTCAAAGTGAACCTTACCTCGTCGGCATAAAGGTCCTGTTCTAAACGATCTGTACGGTGACAGCTCCAACCTTTGCGCAACAAGTGGGCCCTCGAACTTCCGCTGACGTAACACGATTTCTTTAAACCGCAGGCGACGCGGACTCCTCACCTATTAAGCGTCTATTACATGTCGCCGATATTAAGGAGGAAATGATTGCGAAGAAATTGGAAATTGCTAAAATATTGTACTTTAAATAATAATTCAATATCAGTTTTGATATATTTTGCAGTGATAATTCACTCCGTCTTAACTCGAAATCAATCAAGTATTGGCCCATCTAAGCCGATAAATATAATTCCTTTTCTTCCTTAAATACGAGGAACAAAGTATATATTATAATAATAATAACACAAAGTAAAAAAAAATCACGATTGACCACTATTATGCAAGTAAATGCCGGTACGTTTGAGTTCTTTTCCGATTTGCGAATCTAGGGTCAAATGTAACGCAGATTGGTGTAAATGAACCTAAGATACATTGTGAAATGAACCTAAGATACATTGTATTACAATCTATTTATAGTATGATTTTTCAGTTCATTATTTTGATTTCTTTTTATCCCATTTACTGTATAGTATGGGTTTTTTGAGCTACAATACTAAAACTTGATCACCGTTAATCGTGTCAATGACTTTCAAAATCACGATCAGGAAAATACGGGAATAACTGTGAATCACGTTTTTTATCGCCATGGATTCTACCGAAATTACACACGGGTTGTGACGTCAAATTACAATCAAACAAAAAACCCATAGTCTACTCGCCGCAACAAGGTAGTACAGGTATACACGTCAAATTGGCTGTTCCCCAGGTATTCAAATAAACTAAATGACCCGGTGAACTTCCTAATATAAACCTTCCTTCGACTTCCACGGATATTTCAAGACTAAACAAATCGGCTAAGGCGTTCTCGAGTTATAGCTAGACTAACAAAATTTAAAAATGTATATATATATTATATATTTTTATATAGATTTAAGATTTATTGGTCAATGTTGACATTTGTGCTCATCATGAACTGACTTCTTAATTTAAATCCATACTTTACTTCTATACTAATATTATAAATGCGAAAGTGTGTCTGTCTGTCTTTTACCTATTCATGCCCAAACCGCTGAACCGATTTTGCTTATACTGCGATAAACGGATTTTGGCGCAATGGAGTTGCGGCCGTCATCTAGTTGAACATTATTTATATTCAACATTATATTTTACACTAATTTCTTAACTTGAATAAACTATACATGTAAATTACAAACCAATAAGCACATATTGGCTATATGTATTATGTAATAAAAGAAAATTATAATCAACCGTATCGCGCGTTGAAGTCTTTTGTACTGTTGGATGATAAGATTTTTGTTGTCAAAAAGATTACTTTCTCTTTATTTTGCTTTGGTGTCAGTGTGAGATAAGAGTCATTGTTGACCTTTAGGTCAAATCGTATGGTTGTAAAGTAGAACGTTTGTTCATTGAATTAGTAACTATTGTTATAAACCACGATTGACCACTATTATGCAATTAATGCCGGTACGTTTGAGTTCTTTTCCGATTTGCGTCTACAAAACTGAAATAGCTTACCCTTTCTTTCTTTTACTCTTTCTCTCGTTTTATTGTTCCGAATTCAAAGCTTTTAGCTAAAATGTGAGCTAGTCCAAGAGCATACGTGTAGCTTGACACGTACACTGGCAGGGTGAATAAGGTTCTACTTAGACCATAGAGCTAACTAAATTAGCAACACGCAAGAACATACACTAACGTAGGGTTGCCAAACTAAAATTAAAAAAAACAGGTTTGAAGTTACAAAAACCAGGACGATTTCGCCCAAAAACTGGACACAAGACTCGCAATAGTAGAATAGTAGAATTATCTAGTGACAAAAGACACTAAGGTTTAGGAAATTAAAATAATAATGTATTTTAATCAATAAAACAATATGTGACGTTATCTGGGAAAAGGGACCTTGTTGTCGGTTCTAGTTTCCGAGATAATCGCCTTTAAAGTAAAACGTCGAAAAAAATATTTTTTTCTTTTTTTGCTCCATATTAATAAACAGACTCGTAAATTTTGATATAACAAAGACACAGGCCTTAAAAACGATTTTTTATAGGTTAAAATTGAACCTAAAGTTTAGTAAAAAAGGGACTTTATTGTCGATGCTGCAGCCGAGAGTCGATTGCGGCTTTCTGTCGGCACGGTATCGGGTTAAAAGACTTTGACCAGTGGTCCCCAACCTTTTTTTCATACGGGCCACAAATATCTTTTGGTCTTGGTGTCGCGAGCCACACCAAATTTTTTTAGGGTTAAAAAACAACTTTCTTCAAAATTAATGATTTAAAAGTGGAAAAAATTTCACGACTACATTACTTTGACGGTACTAGTTAGCGAGACGCGGTGGCGGCGTGCATCAAAGGATTTGTCGTCTCTTTCTGATTCGTGGCGTCGGTTCTGCCCACTCGCTCACTCGCTGCGTACCCGCCTGTTAATTCGTTTTTTCGTTACTCATCAGTGCGTCAGTTGGTGCTCGAACTTGTTTGTTTAGTATAATGAGCCTAGTGAGTATCTACATACTAACTAGTTTAAATTTTATCTAAGAGACTCTAGAAGCTTATACTAAATAGTAAATACCTGTACCATAGAAGTTTCCACGCTATTTGCGATCTTTTAGATTTTTTTCTGCTTATTGCTCATGTGGCAAAGCTATGTTGAAAAGGCTAATGCGGGGTTTACACGGGTGACTATTTTTTGGCCGAATTGCCATTTAGACAGTCGCTTTTCGCCGTGCGGCGTAAATCGACTGTCTAAATGGCAATTCGGCGATAATGGCAAATCGGTCATAATCGTCTTAACTGGACACATAATATTATGTGGCCAGTTACGACAATTTACCCTAATTGGTTTATTTAGAGGTTGACCGCCCGTTGATTTATCATTAAATATTGTATAAATAGAGAGACAAATTATAATTCGTTGTTACAACTACGATTTTGTAGTAGTATTTTTGTATCTTCTTTTAACTTTATTACTAAAAATGTAACGACCGACATTAAGGTCCCTTTTAATATATTTTATGATAACTAATAGAAATTGCATGTTTTGGTACACGTCTTGTTACTAAAGGATAATTAAAGTTATTTTAAAAATAATAACCTCAATGTTAATCAAAATTTATATTCATTTTTATGTGATATCACTAAATTTTTAATCACCGACAATAAGGTCCCTTTTATAAAATGTTTAGTGTTTGTACCAGCTTTTCACTAGACTTTAACTTGAATTTTAGACTGAAAAAAGTTCCTTTTTTAATAGAACTTTATATATTTGATCTCATTTGACTATTTTTAAGCATATTAAACACTGACCTCCATTATACAAGTACGCTGGACTTTTGAAATGACAGCTATTTTTTGTGCCTATTTGAAGCGGAATCAGCTCCCCCAATGGGAGTGATAGGAACTAAATTTGACCATTGACCAAATATATTTGTCTATGATTTGACGTAAAAATGACGTTGGAAAGTCGCCATATTGGCGCTGATAGCAGTAGTGGGAGTATTTGGAACTAATACTAGTGATGACAACCAATAACGACTAAGCGGCCATTTGCAAGTTACGTCAAATTTAGTTCTCTTCCCTCTCACTGGGGGCGCTGATTCCGCTTCAAATAGGCACAAAAAACCGGCCAAGTGCGAGTTGGACTCGCCCATGAAGGGAAGCAATAAGGTTTATTTTTATGAAATTAAAAGGTTTTTGGTTTATTTTTATATATCAGTTGATTTAATGAAAGTTACATTAAGTTTACCATTTATGAGGTACAAAAAAAAAAACTACTTGCTAGATTTCGTTCAAACCAATTTTCGTTGGTATTTTTTATAGTAAAGTACATCATATATTTTTTTAGACTTATCATGCCCCTACTTTAGAAGTTAGAGGGCACACATTTTACCACTTTGGAAGAGTCTCTCTCGTAAACTATTCAGGTTAGAAAAAAATGATATTAGAAACCTCAATATGATTTTTGAAGACCTATCCATAGATATCCTACACGCATAGGTTAGATGAAATTTTTTTTTTAATATAATAATATTAAAAAAAAAACTACTTGCTACATTTCGTTCAAACCAATTTTCGTTGGTATATTTTATAGTAAAGTACATAATATATTTTTTTTAGACTTATCATGCCCCTACTTTAGAAGTTAGAGGGGAGGGACACACATTTTACCACTTTGGAAGAGTCTCTCTCGCAAACTATTCAGGTTAGAAAAAAATGATATTAGAAACCTCAATATGATTTTTGAAGACCTATCCATAGATACCCCACACGCATAGGTTAGATGAAAAAAATTTTTTTTTTTAATATAATAATATAAAAAAAAACTACTTGCTAGATTTCGTTCAAACCAATTTTCGTTGGTAGTTTTTATAATAAAATATATCATATATTTTTTTTATACTTATCATACTTTAGAAGTTAGAGGGGGGGGACACACATTTTAGCACTTTGGAAGAGTCTCTCTCGCAAACTGTTCAGGTTAGAAAAAAATGATATTAGAAACCTCAATATGATTTTTGAAGACCTATCCCACATATAGATACCCCACACGCATAGGTTAGATGAAAAAAAAATTTTTTGATTTAGTTGTACCTATGGGGACCCCTAAAATTTTTAATAATTTTTCCATTATTGTATCAAAATCTTAATGCGGTTCACAGACTACATCTACTTACCAAATTTCAATAGTATAGCTCTTATAGTTTCGGAGAAAAGTGGCCGTGACATACGGACAGACAGGCAGACAGACATGACGAATCTATAAGGGTTCCGTTTTTTGCCATTTGGCTACGGAACCCTAAAAAAAGTGGGTATCATAGGTCCAGCGTACTTGTATAATGGAGGTCAGTGATATTAAATATATATTTTTGTTGATTTTGACTGATTAATAAGATTAGTGAAGCACAATGTTTCATTTGTTCAAATATTTTTTTATATAATAAACAATGTCGTTTAATATTGAAGTCGTTTTTATTGAGTAAAAACTTACCCGTTTTATATTATTCTTTGATAAAATACTATAGAAAACATACTATAAATAAAATATTTAGTAAAAACCATCTTGGGCATTTTCATTACATCATGCACTTTGGCGTGGTAAAAAACGGGAATAAGGCTATAAAATTATATAATTGAAGTTAAAATCTAAAAGACCATATAATGTTCTTCTCAAAAAACATAATATCTATGTAACTTCCAACAATAACATACTTTTTTTGGGTTTCGAAGTTTGAATGCGATTTTCTCAATATCACTTTTTACGACTTTCGAGTTTCAACATTTTTAAAAAAAATATTTGCCAGGCCTACACGCATGTTATTCACATGGTTCGATAGCTTATTAAATGTACATTATGGGGATGCTAATAACTCAATACCGACAATAAGGTCACTTCACGCTGATAACGTCACATATAGTTAATATAGTTAAAACTATTTATCATAATATAAAACAAACAATTTTGTTTACAACAAAATTTTAAACTTGGATGATTTGTAGTGAACCCAGGACGCTATCGTAAAACTATCCAGGACGTCCCAGGACACTAAGAAAACTACGACATGTCTTGGGAAAACAGGACGGTTGGTAACCCTACACTAACAGAGCAACACGACTTCGCCTAAGCTACAAAACAAACTATAGTCTGACTGTGAACTTCGAGGAATTGTCAAAAAAGTTGCGAGTACTTTCCGATATTCAAGCGCAGTACGCGCCTCGCGGGCAAAGAGCAACATTCAACCGTTACCGTAACTTAGCAACACGACTTAACTTAGCAATTGGTATAGAGCAGCCTTTCCCAAAGTGGGCGACATCGCCCCCTTGTGGGCGCTGAAGGTCTGAAGGGGGGCGGTGTGAGACCCAGAAAAAAATGGGGGCGTTGTGTTGAGGCTTGGGGGGTGATTTATTTCATCAGAATGCATTTTAAATTGAAACAATGGGGGCGCTAAACATAATTTGTTCTTAAAGTGGGCGGTAGACAAAATAAGTTTGAGAACCTCTGGTATAGAGCAACCTAACTTATAGCAACACGACTACGCCCGAACCCAGCGACTTAGCAACACAACTTAACTTGGCAAGTGGCATAGAGCAACCTACCTTAGCAACATTAGCATGTTTGACGACCTCTGTGGCTCAATTGGTTGTGTGTGTGGCAGCTCAAGCCGGGGGTCGCGGTTTCGAATCCCGCTGACGGAACAAAAAGTTTTCAATGTTCCCGGGTCTGGATGTGTATTAAATATGTGTATTATATAATAAAAATCTTAAATATATGTATAGTATAAAAGTATTAAATATATTTCCGTTGTCTGGTACCTGTAACACAAGTCCTTCAGGTACTTAGCACGGGGCCAGACTGACGTGGTGTGAAGCGTCCATAGATATCTATATCTTTACTGACATTAACGCATTACGGTTATGATATAAAGCGTATTGAGCAATAGGCGGCGAGGAAGAAAGACGTAACGCGCGCGTAACCTGTCGCGGTCATGTTCACTGGCGCTTCAGTCATAATTAGTAGCGCTATAATGTATAGTCTAGTCGCGGTAGGAATTAGAGAATAATACTGAGTACATAGATGAAAATTGGTATAGGTTTTTGTTTCATATCAATGGTATTAAGAGGCCGGATGCCATCGAAATTCTCATACGAAATTCTCAAAAATTAACTACAAAATATTTAAACAATATTTTTTAGTGATTAAATATTTTGTAGTTAATTTTTGTGCAGGAACCTAGGTAATTACTATTTTAAGCTGAAAAATAACTCAAACATGTTAAATATTTTCGTATGAGAAAATGATTTTGGTATTACGTTGTATGAGAATTTCGATGGCACCCGGCTCCTTAAGACTGTAGTTACCGAAATAGTTTAATAATTATGGACACCAATCTTTTTTATAGATCTACTAGTTGACCCTTACTTTGTTGGACGATTAAACTGAAAAATATTTTTCATTATAATAATAATGATAAAAAGCCTATAATATGTAATGGGATTAACGTAGCTGCATTGTTATGGAAAAAAAGTTCTAAAATAGGCACAATAGTTTTGTGTAATGCGTGAAAAAGTATACAAATAATTGGCCAAGTGCGAGTCGGACTCGCGCACGGAGGGTTCCGTACCATTTAAGAGCAAAAATAGGCAAAAAAAAATGTATTTTTATATGGGAGCCCCCTTAAATATTTATTTTATTTTAATTTTATCATCAATTATTAAAGTAGTAATACCATTAAGTATTTTGTGAATATTTCAACTGCCTACGTGTAGCCATTATTGATATAGAGCAAAAAATGCCAAAAAAATCAAGTTTGTTGTATGGGAGCCCCCTTAAATATTTGATTTATTTTGTTTTTAGTATTTGTTGTTATAGCGGCAACAAAAATACATAATCCGTGAATATTTCAACTCTCTAGCTATCACCGTTCTTGAGATACAGCCTGGAGACAGACAGACGGACGGACAGACGGACAGACAGACATCAAAGTCTTAGTAATAGTGTCCCGTTTTTACCCTTTGGGTACGGAACCCTAAAAATACCTCAAATAAAAATCTCCTCTTTGTAATATATTTAGTATATACGTATTCTCGTAGATGAGGATAAAGGAAGAGGGCTGCTTGCTTATCAGCCATATTACTCACACGAACGCTACAACCCACATTATTCTGAATTTGTCCCCATAAACAAACTTCATATGATTTTTTGCGCTTCACATCTTTGATCTACATTTTGGTGTCAATTATAGTGCTACTGGTAGGGCCTGCCAAGGATGTGTGTCCTGTTATGGACCTACCTACATATTCGCCTACTTTTCATGCAAATATTTGATGTCACCAGCAAGTGCTTGGAATAAATAATTGTACTCATTTTAGAAGCATAATATTCCAACATTTGAGACCTTGAATCCAACTTTAAATAAACACGGTAAAGAATTATCAGTGATCAAATTTATAAACGAGAGTAATATATTGATATTCAAGATATTTCAACGAATGTATATCGTATTTAAATATTATTATCTGTTTATATGTCAAGTTCTGTTTTACACTTTATAAGAAACTAACAATAATTCTGCTACACCATATTCATTCATATCTATCGTCATATAAAATGGTTTTACATTATATTAATATCGCAGTTATTCAGTATGAGTGTATGAATGCCGGACATATCACATAAATTATGAATACTGAGTGTTGACTGTCGAAAAGGTCACAATTACGATAATAATAATTGTTATATATTGCTACTGCTTCCAAATATGTATCAGGTTAACATAAATGTGATTTGTACATATTATAAACATGGGCTTAAATTTTACGGTTGATTACTAAAAATATATTCGTTATTCCAATAATATGCCTGTCCCCTAAACATTATGTAGAATTTACAACATTATTTTTAGCATTTGCGATATTCATATTATGATTTCAGTTGAATAATTAAGCAATTCTTTAACCAATAATCGAGCAAGCTTTTTAAACATTTTTCATAAATTCTCGATGCCACTCGGGTTCGCTTTTCGTTGTTCCAAGTGTTACGATCACTTTGTACGAGACCACGTTGACGTGGTCGTTTCGATTTCGTTATAGTCGGCTGTAATAATAAGAGTTGATATCGAATGGCTATTATATAATTTGTTTACTCGTTTCCATTATTCCATAGCAAATATCTAGTCTACCATAAGTGCGTATTGGTAGCGAATACCAGACATACATAAGCAGTGAGTGGTCAAAGGTCGCGAATACTCCCACGTTAGGAAGTAATCAAAGGCCAGTCAACCTATCTATGGAATTATCGACAGTTAATTGCCAGCAATAAAAAGTGTGTAAAAACACAAGAACAAAAGAACGGAAATTGCTGCAACTTTAGACTAGGGAACTAGACTAATGTGGAGTTTATAGTGAGGTTTAAATACTAGTAAAAAGATCTACACATATTATTATACTGATTTTAAAAATGTAAAGTTAGTCCTAGTCTGTCGAGACCCTTTTAAGCGTACCGGACATAAACAAAACACCCATGTAAAACGTCTGAACACACTGTGGATCATGTTTTAAAAAAAAACTTGGTGGCATTATTTAGGCACATTCACAAATTC
The DNA here is from genome assembly GCA_905187585.1 of Cyaniris semiargus. Taxonomy (NCBI): domain Eukaryota; kingdom Metazoa; phylum Arthropoda; class Insecta; order Lepidoptera; family Lycaenidae; genus Cyaniris; species Cyaniris semiargus. The sequence continues at coordinate 9,783,853 of LR994558.1, read as the reverse complement.
CACATTCACACGTATTCGTCTGGTGGAATTCTCTAGTATTAGACAACTAAAGGCATCTACTGAATGTTTAGTTAGAATAACATCGGATGAGTCTCATCTCTCGCCTGTCGTGTCGGTGTATCCGTCCCGTTGTTTACGTTCACGTTAACATTACAGGTTATTAATAATTAAGCGATAACTAATAAAACTAATTAAAATTACGATCATAAAAATATGAATACATCGTTACATTTAACAAATAATAATAATTCAACATTGGTCCACCAAACTAGTCCAATGGAGGTATTCACGAGATAACAAACAATATATTATCATAACAATAAAAATTCTAGTTTTATTGTTATGCTATATTAAATTAAAGTTAACACCTTCAGTGCTATATCAGGTTGAAAATGCCTGTTGCGTAACTTTCCTGCCGTGCGGCCTGAGAAACCTATTGCTATCTCATGGGCCGGCATTCATTAATATAGGAAATCCTAGTGTAAGAGTGTGACAAATATATTGACTATCATCATATTAATAAATAGTAGGATACACACAAAAAAATGTATCGGGTCTTTCAGACCTTTGCCTTTTCAGGTCTTTGCCACCCGATAACGCACATAAATGAATTTGATCAGCAGGTGTGATCGGCCTCATACAGGCCAAACTGAAAGTAAGAAGAGGGCCTCGCATTGAAGGTGTTAAACATAACGAAATCAAATGTTTTAAATTAGAATTTACAATCAAGTTTTTGGTAGCCAATAAATACCTACTTGACAGGGGTCCAAAAAGCTATTTCATTGGCATCCAACATTCATACTAATTCATGACATCATCACACATTTTAAAATGGCACAGCAGTCATGAAAATTCCCAACAAACTGTAGCGATGAGTGGGCTATTATGACTTACGCGAAACGCTTACAAATGAGATTAAGGTGTTCCAAAGATGGCACATTTTCTTACTGTTTATGACTTGTGAGAACTCACGGAAGCCGTAAATGGCACACTTTAGTATATATAGCTGAGGAAAATTATATTATATCGTTCAGTATTTCAGCGCTTACTCCATGAAAACAAACTATATAAGCTGTCCTATTTATAATGGTAGTTTGAATTTTTAAATACATAATATGATAATATGTACATATTAAGATGGTTTTTTTAATTATTATTACTAATATAAGAGTGACTAAAGGGGTGTGCCCTTTCATCAAAATAGTTGCAGTACATTATACTGTACAGTGAAGTGAAACAAACAGAGTGCCAAAATAATTGTGGATTTACGATTGAATAAAAATATATAAATGAATGACCGTGGTTTAAACCATCGTATAGCTTAGTAAAGATAAGTTAGACTTGTCGACGTGTTGCTAATGCTATGCGCAAATGTTAGCGAGACGAATTTAGACATCTTTACAAGTTTTAAGCAGACAGGTTTTTAAGGTAGATTGGATTAGGTAAAACTTTAAGTTATTGTTAAAGAATTTAAGTTTTGTTGTTGAATAAGCGTAATGTAATGGCAGTTCAAGGCGCTTAAGATTTCTTATTTAAGACAGTTCAGTACTCTCAAAATCAATGTGATAGTCAAATATTAGGGTGGGTTGCACCAGAGGCGTTGTTATAGTTAAGGTTAAGGTTATCGTCAAATATGGCGTCCAAATAACATAAAAATTGCCCCAGTAGTTCGTGATATAAACCCTTTCTAATAATTTTCCCGGTTTTTTCCACATTTTCCTCTGTTTCTTCGGTCCTTAGTCCTTAGTCGTAGCGTGATAATATATAGCCTATAGCCTTCCTCGATAAATGAGCTATATAACACTGAAAGATTTTTTTTATTCGGACCAGTAGTTCCTGAGATTAGCGCGTTCAATCAATCAAACAAACAAACTCTTCAGGTTTATAATATTAAGTGTATATTTTTTTAAATCGCTTGACAAACTCGAGTTTTGATCTAAAAGATTATGAAAAGTGCCAATAATAGGGTCATAATAGGCTCATGATCATGGGATGCTGTAAAAGGGCCATATAGATCTACATTAAATCAACAATGTATTTAAAGTATTTAATTAAATAAGAATTAATGCCGTATTGGTTAAAATCGCTTCGAAAATTAGCCATTATTTGTAGCAAAAAGTAAATGACAAAAAAATGTTATTGAGGGATATCCATAAGAGATAGACATATTATACCATCGCGAAGTTTTATGTAGACCTTTTCATTGTGTACAATACTTAGTACATTATTTTGATAAATCTCGTAGGGTTCAGCCTGAGTTTGCGATGTAAGCGGAAAAAAATGTAATTATTTACGACATCACATTAGAAACCTCAAAAATAGCAGTTTTTCTCCACTATTCATTATAATTAATGTTATTATACTTCTCTACTTCTACATCCTCTTCAATCACTCTATCTAATAAATAAAACCGCATCAAAATCCGTTGCGTAGTTTTAAAGATTAAAGGGAACAAAGGGACATAGGGACAGAAAAAGCGACATTGTTTTATATTATCTAGTGAAGTAAGTTGGTGCAACCCACCCTAAGCTATGAAATGTAAAATATTAATTTTGTACCAATTATTATCTACTGCTAGTTATTGTTAGTTGTGACTAGTGGCCTATCACAACAGAGAAGGTCAAGGACCTAAACCTATATCTAGTCTTATAAAAAATATTTACTCTATGCTTACGCTAATCCAAGTTGCCGTCGTTTTCTATCAAATGGCTTTTCGACAAGTGTAAGACACATACAACAACACATATTACGGCAACTTAAGTATGCAGTAAATATTTTGATTGATAAGGCCCTTAGAATTAAAGGTCCCAGTCCAGACTTAGATTCAAATGCCCTTAGAATCAAAGGTCCATGACATAGATTTAAATGCCCTAAAAATCAAAAGTCCAAGTTTAGACTTAGATTTAAATGCCCTCAAAATCAAAGGTCCAAGTCCAGACTTAGAATTAAATGCCCTTAAAATCAAAGGTCCAAACCTAAGACTTAGATTCAAATCGCCCAGCCATTGTATTGGGCAAGCCGTTTCCCGCTCCGGTAGGTTTTCACAACCACATTGCTTCATCTTAGCCGAGATAATTGTCACGAGAAAGAGGTCTTCGTTGTGTATTCGCGGCAGCCGCGACGGCCACCGACTAGAATCGGCCGGGTTATAGTCACGTGGTCTCTTATCTAAGTCAGTGGGTGGTTGAACGTGACTAATGCGATTAATATTGCGAGTTATGTATTATAATATTATTGGTGCCCGCTGTTTCGTGGAGCAAAAATTTGCTCCATGCTCAGAATTTGTACATTTTTAAATTTTCATTCATAAAAAATATCCTTAGTCCTTTACCGGGTCTTAAAGTATCTCTTTACCTATTTAAAGTTCAGAGGTTTAAGCGCTCAAAGGTAACAGTTTAAGTTCACATGACAAGCACTAAACGCGGGTTTTGGTAACGCCATTTTCCAAATACATTTTTTTTTTCAAAAAGCATTACTTTTATTTTCAGCATGTGCCCGTACACACTAATATTAAATGGTTTCTGAACATATACCTAGACAATCATTTAGTGCCACCTTTTAGTATATAAATTTGTTCTTTTAAGCATTCATAAAGCTCTTATTGATTTCACACATCATAACTGCCGAAAGGATTGCCCCTTAGCAATAGCGCAATAATAGTCGCGGCACGATAATTATTTCGGCAAACATGTTTATTAAAACAAGGAGGATGTCGGCAAAGGTCGGCGTGAATCCGGCTCGTGAGGTCACTCCGCGTGACTCCAAAACGGTTTTTTTAATTCAGATCATCATTAAACAATACGGATATCCTGTATGCAGTTGGCATTGCGGTTTTGGGGAAGAAGACGACTCGTTACGAAATGTTTGGCCTTGATTCTGTTTTATGTTACCGCTTGACAATATGTCTGTGGCGTATTGGGATCGTGGCATTAATGTCTTTGGTTGCATGCCTACATGTCTGATAGGGCGCTAGCCCCTAGGCTAGGGCCCTATCAGACAGAGAGCGGTTACGCGGTCAAGCGTTCAAGCGGTCATTTTTGCGTTCTTTGTGTTGTATTACGTTATATAGAAATACTCACACAGGGGGCGTTCTGACCGCGTCAGATTTCCTCCTGTGTGACAGACCGCTCGAACTTGAACGCGTGACCGCTATCTCTGTCTAATAGGTCCCGTAGATGTTCATTATATGAATAGTGCTGCTACTTGTCAAAAATGTGGTATCACAGACAGGTCAATAGTAGTATTTTATCTTACGGTCCACTCGTCTGTATAGACGGACGTGACTGCGACGAATTTTCATTGTAATCTGCACCTAATGTAAAAGTTTACATATCTTTCTCATTATTATTAGACCTGTTCGATCTATACTTCCAGAAATATTTTGCTAGCACAATATTTTCATAAATTTTAAAAATAAAATAAAATAAACTTCTTGTCAGTGGCTGAAACCAACCACTGCACCGTTACAAAGTCAATGTTAATCTGTGGTAATTTAATAATAATATAGTTATTTATTGGTATTTTTAGGGTTCCGTACCTCAAAAGGAAAAAACGGAACCCTTATAGGATCACTTTGTTGTCCGTCTGTCCGTCCGTCCGTCTGTCAAGACCCTTTTTCTCAGGAACGCGTGGAGGTATGAAGCTGAAATTTATATCAATTACTCAGGTCTACTGTCCCTTGAAGCTGTGAAAAAATCAAACTTCTAAGCCAACGCAATCAAAAGATACAGCCGTTTATGCCGCAAATTTTCGACACTTGCAAGGGAATCAAAACCTACAGGGTGCTTCCCGTGAACTCAGAATCTTGAAATTTGGTACGAAGCAACGTCTTATAGCATAGATAAAGGAAAAATTACGAAAACCATAAATTTTTAGTTACATCACATAATATATATTTTTTTAATAATTTTAAACTTACTACCCATTTCCTCATAAACGCGTAGAGGTATTAAATTGAAATTCATACCAAATACTCAGGTCTATAATACCTTTAAGCTGTAACAAAATCAAACTTTGTAAACCTTGCAGGTTTGTACGGAACCCTCGGTGCGCGAGTCCGACTCGCACTTGGCCGGTTTTTTTTTTTTTTTTTACAATTATTATGTTCTAGCATGTGGCCTTAACAAGGTTAAGTTAGATACAGGATTACTTTTACTTGTATTTTTTATTATTTAAAAAAATATGTTAAATTTTATATCGTGTAAATTACCCAAGATTACGTATTATTTCATAATAATCTCGTTTGGTGTTGATTGTGTAATAATGGAGATATTTAAATCGAAATTCAACTATGGTAATTTTACTTCCACTATTTTTAATGCAGCTCATTAATAAAACATTGTAATTTTTTTTTAATTAATTAATTATTTTTTAAATAATTAACAACATCTTATATATAATCATATAATAAATCAAATTAACAACATCATATTATAATAAATCAATTAGAAATGATTTCAGAGATTAATGTAAAATGATTGGCTTTTTAAAGACTTGAGAATTGTGTCCCAACTTCAAAAGTAACTATTATGTACAGAAACTCACAGAAACACATTGTCAAAATGATTGTCCTACCTTTGTAAATTGTTTGAATTTTTTTTGCGGATAACGTCTTGAAAACAATAAATCAAGAAAATTATTTGACTGTATCTAGTCAGAATCTTGTCAGATTTCGAATAAAAGTCATAATTTCATGGTCAGAACTCAGACGAGACAGTTTTCACAATGTTCGACCTTGTAGACACAATATGAATATCAAACCACGTAGTGTTACTCAGCTCGATTTTACGCACTTTCCAATATGAGGTCAGTATTGCAATCTGACATTGGCACAGTACTATCCTAATATTATGCCAACAAAGTGCGTTTCTGAATAATAAACTTAAAAACTATGATATATTACAAGTTTTTGGCTCGCAAAGTAAGGGATTTGTTGTCGAAAATTTACTAAAAATGTCAAACTCTTAGAAGTCGCAAGGAAAATCTATGTGTAATGTGTATATATCTGTCTGTGTGTCTGTTACCTCTTCACGCCCAAATCGCAGAAGCGTTTTTGTTGAAATTTGGTAAGAAGATAATTTGAGTCCCGGGAAAGGACAAAGGATAGTTTTTATCTCAGAAAATGTACGGTTCCCACGCGATAAACGAACATTGAAGTAATAGAGTTGCGGGCGTCATCTGGTGTTATATTATATTCAAAGGTAAAAGTACAAACGAACCAACTTAATAATAAAGCACATTAAAACAGTTCAATGACCTATAAGATATAACTTGAGCTCTCACACATTTTTGTCGTGTTCTTGAATTTCCTTTTGAGTAAAAATGAAATACTTAATAATATAATTATCTTCCAAAATAAGATATTAGTTGGTCACAAGAATTTTGTTAAAAAGAAAAGCAATACCAAAGAGGAACTCTATAAAAATATGAAACAATATGAGGAACATGAAATGAAAAGAAATAGGAGGAATATGAAACAGAATATTTTATGATTTTTATTTTTATTTTTTGAAAACGTTAATCTAAAGAAAGGCCAAAATTAATTAGTGTATAAGCTTAATAAATAGGTGCGAAAGAAAACATTTAAAATACAACTTGCAAGTTGGTTTAATTCATATAACTATTATGTCATAGCGTTAAATAATATGTTATGTGCCAGTTCCGGCATATATGACCGTGTTTGTTAATACGATACTCGCGTGTGGAATAAAATATTTAGTAGAATTAAATTTAATCTAATCTAAATATATATATAACTCAAAAGTGACTGACTGACTGACATAGTGATCTATCAACGCACAACCCAAACCACTGGACGGATCGGGCTGAAATTTGGCATGCTGGTAGATGTTATGACATAGGCATCCGCTAAGAAAGGATTTTGGTCAATTCTACCCCCAAAGGGATAAAATAGGGGATGAAAGTTTGTATGAAACTTTGTCAATTTTAAACCGATCGGGCTGAGACTTTGATACCTAATTAATAATAATAATTCTTAACGCGAGCGAAGCCGCGGGCAAAAGCTAGTGTATAAATAAGTATGTAGTTTATTTAAAATGTATGTATCCGGTGGTGCTGTATCGTGGAATAATAGGTTCAATGTTAGCCGTTGTCTTATTAACTAAAGTTAACCGGTTAAGTTAGCTAAGACTCTATCGGTTAGCTAGGTAAGTAACTTACTAGTAGCTTGCTTTATAACCAGCTCAACTGGCTGATTTATTTTTCGGCAAAGTTGTTGTGAATAGCTCAGCATAATCAGGGCTAATCTTTGAACACAGAAAACTAATAATAATACTTAATTGTTAAAATGAGGTAGGTTTTCTTCAGTCAAGCTAATAATTAGCTTTAAATAGCACTCGTATATTCTATGCAAACACTTTTAAAAAGTCATTAAAATAATCACTCAAGCTATTTAAATCTACAGTTTTTCAACATTTAGTATAGGTATAAAATTTATGATTATCTTAATTGATAATGTATTATTCAAAAATTCCTTTGCTACCTAGCAACACCAATATCTGCTAATAATATGTGATAATTGGCCATTGTTTTGTGGTTTTCTTCAAACCACAATTCAAGTTTTAAGCCAAATCGCTACTGTAATTCGACTTAAAGAAAACTTATATTGTGATTCGTGACTAATCTTATACAGGGTGTAAAAAAACAAGTGATTTATTTATTTTTATTTATTTATTTATTGCATAAATGTGGTACAAAAAGGTCTATGTAGTGGTGGTGGTGATAATACTTACTTTAGGGTTTTATTATGTTCACTGTAGTAGCTGTAGTAGTTCAAGTAGCAGAGTAGAAAGAGCAATTTGTTTTGTGATTTGTATGGGCAAGCGCCCCAGCGTCAAGAAATTGCCCATGCAAAAATTTTAAAAAAAGTTGCTCTTTCAGGTCTGCTGCTTACGTCTACTCTCCCAGTGAACTCTCTTCAGGGCACTCAAATACGCTTAAAGTATTATCACTCTGTTTTGTTACTCTCTGTATAGGTAAGAATGTTGAAAAAAACAATACGATTTATCTATATTCTAAACACTGTTATCTTTAAGCAGCTAGTTAGCACGTTGCTTAAAGGTAACAGACTGTTAAGTTTAACAAACTGCATAAACTATTAATGAAGTACACCCAAAAATAAACAACATACTGTAAAGACATTTTATTTTAGCAACACTCTGTAGGTAGAGGTAATTGCGCTATTGACTGGGTACTGTGAATTTGAAGGACGTGTATGTCAGTGCACCCACTTCCTGACCAGACCACTACGAAACTTAAAACTAGCGATCGATCATGCGATATATTGTTAATAATCTTTTATAAATAATGTTTTTGATGCAGCCATAAGTCACCAATTTCCTGGATATTAGTGCTTATTCACAAGCCGTGGTAAATGCTCAGTTGACGTTTTCAAGTTCAAATACGTAGCTTAAATATTTTACTTGATACTTGATTGTAAAAGTTGTTATTTTTATAGAAATAGACGTTATATTATTATTTTTTTTTACTTAATTTGTGAGTAAATTCGTTGTATTAGGTATAACATTTCTAGCTCTTAATTTCACTAAGCCCTGTAAGTGTTAATCGTTTGTCAAATTATCATGTTTTATAAACTTGAAGACAGTTTATCAAACAAACAATGAAAGACACAATAAAAATTTTATATAACTTTCACAGGCGTTAGTTAAATTGGGGCTAAAGTCGTAAACTATGTCATAATATTATATGTAATTGGTTATACTGTTGGTTCTTAGTGGAAATTCATGTTGTGTTCAACAATTTTCAAAAAAAACAACAATTTTCAATGTGTTCAACAATTCTAATAAAACACAATTTTTCGTGTACTTTTTCCACTATATTAAGAAATTATTATAAATTTTAACAAATTACACGACCGGTTTCGAAATAAACATGATGATTTATTTCGAAACCGGTCGTGTAATTTGTTAAAATTTATAATAATATCTTAATATAGTGGAAAAAGTGCACGAAAAATTGTGTTTTATTAGTGTATGTCATAATAGACACTAGCTTTATATTCTCATTAATACAAAAAAGCATTTAAACATAGAACCTCCTTTTTTAAGAAGTCGTTTTACTAACCAACAATTTTAAGGTCTACCGTCAAAGAATTTTTACTTTATAAAACTGTTATATTGTGTTCATTTTTCTTTTAATTATTGTTAAAATTTTATTATGTTTTCACGTAAGTGACAATTTCTTTTGGACAACAATAAATATTTTTAAACCGGACTAACTTAAAATGTGTCTTGTTCCAGGTTAAGTCGAATCTTATGGATATTAGCAGTCTCATGTCTCGTTCGAACACAAGCACAGAAGAAAATAGAAGACACGAATGTACAGACAGTGCCGAGTGACCTGAGAAGAATTGTCAGCGAGGCCCTGGCGTTAGAACGGAGGTTCTTACTAGGAGCTAATGACGCGTAAGTAATCTTCTTATTTCGTACGAGTATTAGAAAAATCCATAACATGAATCCCTCTATAAACAACCTAAACCTTTTAAAAAAATCGAGATGAAGTAAGAAATTTAACATAATGAAACATCGCTAAGAATAAGCTGGGTTGCAGCTTTTGGATCACCTCGGCTTTTTATTCATACACATTAATGGAACCATTGAAATACTAACTGTAACCCCAGTGTAGCATAGGCTGTTGTTTCTTAGCCCACTATTGCAGGGTGTCGAAATAAAGTATTCTGACTCTATAAAACTCCTAGGGCTTACCATAGACAACGGCCTTACCTTTAAGCAACATGTAGGAGATGTCTGTAAAAAGGCAATCTCAAGATACAAACAGATAGCTAGAGCAGCTCGAGTAGGCTGGGGGCTTAACCCCCAAGTAGTTAAAACTATTTATACAGCAGTCATAGAACCGACTATTTTGTATGCATCAGCAGCGTGGGCACCTACCGTGGAAAAGATGGGGGTCCAAAAAAGGCTTAACTCTGTTCAACGGGGTTTTGCCCTGAAGATCTGCAAAGCATATCGGACCGTCTCCCTGAACTCTGCACTGCTGTTGGCTGGGATACTCCCTCTTGATCTCAGAATACTCGAAGCATCGAGACTTTATGAGATTAAGAAGGGAGTGTCGTACCCGGCATTGAGGGACAGGGAGGTGGAACGGATGGCTCTTGCGATTGAGGACTCACATCCGGCAGAGCAGGTAGAGCTGGGGTTCGAGATGGTAGATGAGGACTCGTATGCTGATGTGGTTAACAGCCACATCTATAGGATCTATAGGAACGGCAGCAAAATTGAGGGTCGAGTCGGAACCGCACTCTCCGTGGAAGGGTGAGGCCGAGACGAAGGCCGTCAAGCTTGCTTTGTCGCTGTATTGCACCGTCTACCAAGCCGAACTTCTAGCGCTCCAAAAAGCTATAACTATAGCCTGCAAGAGTGGAGAGGTGAAGGTCGGTATCCTGAGCGACTCCAGATCGGCTCTTCAGGCGGTCACCCTTAGTTCCCCTCATCCCCTAGCTGCGCAAACAAGGGCGGCTCTCCGAAAAGTTGCATTGCAGAGGCGGGAGATGTCCTTGTTTTAGATAAAAGCGCACGCTGGGTTGAGGGGGAATGAGAGGGTTGACGAGTTAGCCAAAGAAGCCGCCCTGGGATTGAGAAGGACACCCGACTACGATCTGTGTCCTGTTTCATTCGTCAAGCGTATTTTAAGAGAGGATACGATTGAGGAATGGGACAGGAGATACGAAGTGGGACGGCCGGAGTCACGAAGCTCTTTTTCCCAAGCGCTGCTGCTGCATACAAAATAGTCAAAAAGATAGACATCACACCTTACACCACACAGATCCTGACCGGTCACGGCGGATTCGCCTTCTACTTGAACAGATTCAAGCTGAAGGAGGATCCGTCGTGTCTGTGTCAGCCCGGAGTTGAGGAGACGGTTCCTCACCTGCTACTAGAGTGTCCAATTTTTGCTAGCAATAGATACGATATTGAACAAAAATTGGGCACATCGATAACGGGTGAGGATCTGCCATCCATCCTGGGGAGGGAAAAAGCGGGACATCTTCCTAGCTTTTTTCAGGACGATCGTGGGAGTAGTTTATAAGAGAAATAGCAATATTATAATCTGTGACACTAATGAGGTTCTATTGATAGGATATAACAGCTGTGATATTATTTTTTGTATTGTGCCATTGTTTTATTAAGTTTTTACTATTGACATCGTATTTAATTTAGAAATTTTATTTGTAATAATTATTAATTTGAATATTGTAACATTATTGGCTATTTTAAATTATTCATAGTAGGCATAATATTATGAACAGGAAATTTATTTTGTAAAAATTCTATTTCACTAATGTGGAAAACCAAAATATAAAATTGTGAAATAACGAGAACTGATAATGTTAGGGGGAGGAACTTAAATAATTTAAAAAAATACAATACAAAATATGCATAAACACGTGCATCGTGTAACTCCAAGTTTATAGTTATAGTCTGTCTTAACTGTCTAGACTGAAGTGAGCGTGAGCCCTAAGTTCGGTGTTGTCCCCAAGCCTTGATGAATTCCTGACTTTTCAGACAAAATTGCTCATCAGACGAGGATGATGTGATCAACACGCCGTGCCCGCCGAGCAAGTACCGGTCGGCGAGCGGCGAGTGCAACAACGTTCGGCACCGACCCTGGGGCAGACGCGGAGACGTGTTCCTCAGGCTGCTACCGCCGAATTATGCTGATGGTGAGTGTCACTCCATACTGTCAACACGTCGTGCCCGCCGAGCGAGTACCGGTTGGCGAGCGGCGAGTGCAACAACGTACGGCTTCGACCCTGGGGCAGACGCGGAGACGTGTTCCTCAGGCTGCTACCGCCGAATTATGCTGATGGTGAGTGACACAATACTGTCAACACGCCGTGCCCGCCAAGCGAGTACCGGTCGGCAAGCGGCGAGTGCAACAACGTGCGGCACCGACCCTGGGGCAGACGCGGAGACGTGTTCCTCAGGCTGCTGCCGCCGAATTATGCTGATGGTGAGTAACACAATACCGTCAACACGCCGTGCCCGCCGAGCGAGTACCGGTCGACAAGCGGCGAGTGCAACAACGTGCGTCACCGACCCTGGGGCAGACGAGCAGATGTCTTCCTCAGGCTACTGCCGCCGAATTATGCAGATGGTGAGTGACACAATACTGTCAACACGCCGTGCCCGCCAAGCGAGTACCGGTCGGCAAGCGGCGAGTGCAACAACGTGCGGCACCGACCCTGGGGCAGACGCGGAGACGTGTTCCTCAGGCTGCTGCCGCCGAATTATGCTGATGGTGAGTGTCACTCCATACTGTCAATATTACAGTGCGTTTAGAGCAGTAATCCCAAAGTGGTCAAAGTGGACCCTTAGGAATTTACACAAATGGAGGTCCACAAACGTAAGCGGGATGCATGAAAATTAATTTGGTGAAAGTGAATAACATACATGTTGGCTTGACTTCTATAGACAGATATTTTGAGAAGCTCAGCAACTTGAAAAATCGGCCAAGTGCGAGTTGAGTGTTTAAGAGGTTAGGCTATAAGCTAAAGTTATAACCTAGCTGAATTCAACAGATATTCTCATAGATATTTAAACACTAGACGACCTGGTTAACTTCGTATCACTTCCCTCATAATATGATTCTCCCCTGCACTTCCACGCATATTTAGAGACTAAAATCAGCCAAATCGGTTCAGCCATTCTCGAGTTTTAATAAGACTAAAATTAAAATGTATTTTTATTTTCTGTTCTGTCTGGAGTTCTCTCAGCACCTTCGGGACCATGACATACCTTGATGCAAAATCTTACTTTTTGGTAGCATATACCTACTTAGAATACTTCTTCTAAAACTAAAATCACCGTGTGTTTACATATACATTTTGAAAAGTTACCTACATACTTAATGGATCCCTTTGTTAAAATTGCCACCTTGGTAACTACAGCACCAAGATTATTTTAAATAATATACTTTTAAACAACAATTTATATATTTTTTAAATCGCTTGACAAACTCGAGTCCCGATCTAAAAGACTATGAAAAGTACCAATAATAGGGTCATAATAGGATGATGCATGGTACTTATAATGGTTTATGGTAGTGATGATGATGATGATGATGAATGTAATTTGCTAGTAACATTTGCTTTCCGTTCTTAAAACAACACTGAAACTCCCAATCTATATCTATAAAGAGTCGGGAGTTCCCTCAGCACCTTCCGAACCATGATGCTTAGAATACTTCTCACGAAATCGAAGTCACCACATGTTTCCACATAAATTTTGAGGAGTTCCCTCGATTACTAATGGATCCCTTCATTAGGTCACCACTTTTGTGAACGTGGTACTAAATTGGGATAATACCCTATACACCAAAAGAAAAATTTGGAAATCGGTTCACAAACAGCGGAGAATCGTTAAACATAAAAAAACGAACATAACACATCCTCCATTTTGAAAGTCGGTTAAAATTTTAGCCTATGTGTTATTGTGATGTAGCTATATTATTGTAAAGTTTCAATAAAATCCGTTCAGTAGTTTTTGCGTGAAAGAGTAACAAACCTCCATACATAACATCCATACATCCTCACAAACTTTCGTCTTTATAATATTAGTAGGATTTACGATTTAGAATTTTCGATAATGCGAGATTCAAACTCAGTAATCGTTTGAATCTTTTGTTGCATGAATCATTACAAAGTAGTTTCATTGTAGTTTACAATAATATTTCCCCATAAACCATAGTGCAGGATAAAGATTACAAATTATTCCTCAAATTCTGAGTCACGGTAATTATGATCGAAATAAAATCATGTCTGTTATAAAACAATTTTCTTAATAACAGGTTACAAAGTTCTAACGAACATAGTACTGATCCTAAATAAGATAAAAAATTAATAACACCTTCTATGTAGCTACTGCGGTAGCTACCTTACCTACCTAATATAATATAATGGTTTTCTATTGGGGTATATGAAGATCCGTTTTTACTATAAAACAATATTACAATAGAGATTCAGTTTAAAATTTTGTTTTAATGATAATATAATATCTATGGACGCTTTACACCACGTCAGTCTGGCCCCGTGGTAAGTACCTGATGGTTGTGTTACAGGTACCAGACAACGGAAATATATTTAATACTTTTATACTATACATATATTTAAGATTTTTATTATATGATACACATATTTAATACACATCCATGACCCAGCAACTTTGAAAACTTTTTGTTCCGTCGGCGGGATTCGAACCCGCGACCCCCAGCTTGAGCTACCAACGCGCTCATGTCCACTGAGCCACAGAGGTCGTCGTTATATATCTCCATAGTCATAACAGAGACAGCAAAAGATAGAGAGTAGCGTAAGAAGGAAAGACACGACAACTTTGTAAAAGAACTAGTTGACTAGGTGAATTTCGTTTTACTTCCCTCTTAATATAAACCTTTCCTGGACTTCCATGAATATTTCAAGACTAAATTGGCCAAATCGGTTCGCTTTTCTTTACAGTGCTTTATAATGGCGAATTGTTGTGTGCTTAAAAGTTGAGGTAGGAAAACCTGTATTGTATCTGACTATTTGCCATTTCGACGCTTTTTATTGTAAAAAAAGATAAAATGAATTGGTACAACTGTAGGTCATGTGTAGCCTATTTTTAAGTGGAGTAGTAAAATTAACTTGGTATTTAATGTAATGTAAGTGAAAGTGAAAAAAAAAATGTAAAAGAGTGTTAATTTGTAAAAAAAATTTTTGTTTCATGTTTTGTTTTTTACGCGTTTTTCACTTTTGTGCAACCGGTAAAATATGGTTTGAACACGTGATCTGATCGAAAATTCGTAAGACTAAGGGGTTGTAGACGGTCGCTTTGGCGCGGCGTATGAAACGCTGCTTCTGCTATTTCGTTTTCACTTCTGCAAGCACTCCTGGAGTAAACCCCTTAAAGTTGTATTTTTCAATTTCAGAAGCTCCAAGCAAGGGCTCCCGTAGAATCGCCATTTTACGCTACGGGACCCGTCGTACGCGAGTCCGATTCGCACTTGGCCTTTTTTATTTTGGATTTTTTATTGAATGTTTCTTTAAACCCATTTCAACCTCCGATGTGCTTTTACATAATATGTATTGTATTTTAAGCAGCACTTAGCATTCAGTGCAAACCCTATAAATGTAGGTCGCGTAGTTACAAATACCTTATAATTTCGATTACGAATACAGGTTATTTTATATGCAAATAAATTTACATAGCAAAAATGTCCCGTGACTTGATCACACCTTATGAAATATATTTCATAATGTGCATTTTTGCTTATTACAAATATTGGCAAGTTCAGGTACAATTAAAAACAGGTATTATAATTAACAGTTATTCTTAAGAGGATACGCTAGCACTGTTTTTTAAACCCCGACAAAAAAGAGGGGTGTTATAAGTTTGACGTGTCTGTCTGTCTGTCTGTCTGTCCGTGTGTCTGTCTGTGGCATCGTAGCATCCAAACGGATGACCGATTTTGATCTAGTTTTTTTTTGTTTGAAAGCTGACATGATCGAGAGTGTTCTTAGCCATAGTTCATCATCATCAGCCTGCTCAGTGCTGGAAAATCACGGTTTATCTGGTTCTCGAAAGGCCGATGAGCAACTTGCAGTCGTTTGATGGGTTTTATATTTTGCATTCTACATAGTTTGTGACATTTATGAATATATACACATTAATGGAAAGTTGACCTGGTGCTGCAGCATCACCTGGTAATCAATAGGATACCCAACTCCTCCCCAACTTAGAGCAGAGGTTTCGTGTTTGGGCTCATTTTAATTGCGACAACTAGTAAGATGTAGATAAATAGTAAATATTTGAATGCTGCTGCTGCAGCATCACCTGGATTCTATAGGAGCCGAGCTCCGTATGAACACAAAGTGGAGGTTTCATGTTTGCGCTCATATTGACGGCCTTATTCATATGGCTGGTATTCACTGGGATATGATCCTGTTGATAGGAGTTATTCTGAACTATAACCAACACAAGTTTAAAAAGCATTAAATAAAATTAAATTAAGAAATTAAAAAAAAACCCCCGCCAAACAACTTTAAAAAGTAATGAAATAATATTTACTGACTTTAAGTTTAAATAATTCCTAAGTATTTCCTTAGTATAAAGTAATATTTTAGTCCATAATTGTTGTCACGGTGTGTCGGGGGACCTCGCGTATAGTTTAAGGGTCAGATCACAGCGGACCGAATCGAGACAATCAGCGACTTGTCGATACAATATACAAAAGTCGCTGTTGTCGTAGTTTACTTGGCCGTCCCCCGACAGACCGTGACAACAATTATGGACTAAAATATTACTTTATACTAAGAAAATACTTAAACTTAAAGTCAGTAAATATTATTTCATTATTTTTTAAAGTTGTTTGGCGGGGTTTTTTTTTAAATTTCTTAATTTAATTTTATCTATACAAACGTATTCCCCAATTTACTCCCTTCCCTGGACAATGCGTCTAGACAAATTATTTTTTTATACAATATTGGGATCTGTTAAAGCTATGTCTCTCTACGTTCGATTTTTAAATTTACTAATTAAAAAAAATATGACCCTTCAAAAATCACAAAAAATGAATGCCCCGTACCCCGCCAATCGACCGACCATAAAACAAATTTGAAAGATCTTTAAGATAAAATAAAAACGTAGAGGCATAGACTTACTCTTCCTGAAGATATTTAAAAAAAAATAATTAGCTAGGCTCTATATTAAAGGAGGAATCAGAGGACTACGTTACCTCGATTTAGTGCATCTGTCTCTATCACAATACACGTTCCGGCGCAGGCTGAAGCGCAATGGCAATAGTTTCTTCAAGTACCTATTTTTTAAATTCTACTGCACCCGCGTACCCTCTTAATAAACTATTTAATTATTATTACCGTAAACCATGACAATAAGCTTCTATCTGAATACGGTAGAGAGTAGGGCCAGATATACGGGAAATGATGTGGCTTTTCATCGATTTTTAATAGACAGGAAAACCGTTTAAAAAAATATATTCTTATCCGTTAAAATTTAAGTACTTCTAAGCAAAATAAAAAAACAATGCCTTACAAGTCCCTACTTCAATAAATGTTATCACTATCTTTACATTCCTTTAGTCTAGAGTCTAGAAGCCACATTGTGTCATGTTTGTCAACAATCCTTGTACATCGATATCCCAATTCTTATGATTGCGATTTGTCCTCTATTCACATAACTATCCTACTTCGATTCTCTCAATTTTTAGGGTTCCGTACACAAAGGGTAAAAACGGGGCCCTATTACTAAAACTTCGTTGTCTGTCCGTCTGTCTGTCTCCAGGCTGTATCTCAAGAACCTTTCTTTTTAAGAAAATAAATTTTCACAGATTGTGTATTTCTGTTGCCGCTATATCAACAAGCACTAAAAATAAAATAAATATTTAAGGGGATCTCCCATACAAAAAACACAATTTTTGGCCAATGTTTGATGACTCGCACTTAGCCGATTTTTCGATTATTCAATGGTGTTTTTCCCGACTCTAATTTACCATGTTTCTTCAGGTGTGTCGACGCCCATCACGCAGTCTCCGGAACCGGCGCTGGCGGTGCGCGCGGTGACCCAGCTGGCTGAATCCACCGAGCACGACTTAGTCACCAGCCTCATAGCAGCATGGGGCCAGTTCCTGATGGACGACCTGGTGGCTACTGCCAATGGGAATAAGGTATGACTTTTGCAGAATGTTACATGAAAAAAATTGTTACACAAAAAAAAAAAGTCAGTTGAAATTGCGAGTGTACTGTTGCCGAATGTCATGTAAAATAAAAAAGTTAAGTGTCAGTTGAAATTGCGTTCCAATTTTAAATGCCATTCAAATTTGGAACAGTGGACTGAGGTGTTGGTGTGCACCATGGGTGCACGTGCACCAGCCCCCAACAGAATCCTCAATCGCCTCAATGCAATGTTAACTGATTCTTAATGTCAGCTATTAAAATTTGACCTCCAAGGATACTTTTTCGACGACTTTTTCAGGGGGGCGTGGATGCAAAACTCCTGTCAATCGAAATGTCGACACATACAAAATGATCGCCCATGATACGAAAAGGACGCCCTATCTTATATTTCCCATCACATTTCTCTCCGTAGAACTGCTGGAAGAAATTTCTGTTAGAGATAAGCAGTACCTGTTGTGTCGTTTTTCTTCTGTGTATATTTCGTGTTAAATATGTATGTGTGCAATAAATAGTAAATAAAATAAATAAATAAAATGATATCGGAGGACATGGATAGAACGACGTAAGCTGTCTCTAATACGACATTTAGGGTGAAGCCAAACGAGCGTAATTTGTGAGTTGTGAGTCGCAGAATTTCGGCTGGCAGAAATTCTGCTGCATTCAGTTTCATACAAAAGTCCTGTTTGATTCACACGAGCGTAATTTTGTGAGTCATGATTTGTATGAAAAATAATTTACGCGACCGAAATTCTGCGACTCACGACTCACAAATTACGCTCGTTTGGCTTCACCCTTACAATATGGCCGCGTTATTTTTTATTCGGCTTTGCATCAAAACATCCTTGTAAATATGTTACTTCAAGTTTTGCCCTATAACTCTGCTTTAGCTAGCTAACTATTTGACGACCTAAAGTCTACACGAAAATAAAGTGCCGTAAAGCAATTCTACGTAAAAAAATGACCTTAAAAATAATTTGTCATCACCATAATATGAATAATTACTATAAACAGTTTATAATTGCACGAAATAATAATAATAATAAATTTTAATGCGTGTCATTGAACTTTAGTGCATCCGTGACATTACCGTAATGTTACGATGTAATCAGTAATTGCTGTACGTATTATCGGCAATAAATGCTATATTAATTTTATTATTGTTATTTTATAGCAAGTGCTCAAAAAGGAATAAAATTTAAGTGATTCGTCTCCATAAAAAATAATGGAACAATTTAAAAATATTGTTCTATAAATACCCTCACTTTATACTTAAAAAAGTTAACGAATATTATTAAAATTGTGTTATTGTTTAATAACACAATATCCTGTTTGTTACCTATGATGCTTTTCATTCAAGGCCTTTGGCGTCACAAAAATTATTATTTTAACCATACCTAGTCGAATAGAATTATTTATCTTAATAAATATCTACAACTACAGAATTTATCTAATACTTTACCTCTTTAGGTTATCTACAAGGAGACAGGATATAAATAATAAATCTATTTTTGAATTATACTAAGTGCAGCAGCACGCCGTATCTCAATGTAAGACCCTTAGGAGGCGTCCACAAATTACCTGAGGTATTTAAGGGGGGAAGGGGTCGAGTCGAATCTCATCTAATCTTACGTTGGAGAAAGGGGGGGGGAGTGTGTTGGTCTCGGCAAATCTCACGGAATTTTTTATCTCATTGTTATCAAAAAAAAATTATACTATTTTGGTCGATTTTATCCAGATTGTACGTATGCTTAGGATTTAATCGTAAGCGTAATACGATTAAGATCTTTCACTAACTCGTTCGAAAGAAAATAATTTCATTCATACTTTGACGTTATATTATACATCTACTGACTGTTAAACAATCCAATGCGTTTACGCGCCCACATTTTGAAAAATCTCACGTGAGATTGGGGGGTGGGAGTGTTGGTTGAATAAAATCTCACGAAATCTCACCAGGGGGGAGGGTCAGAAAAATAAAAAAAAAACACCTCACGTTATTTGTGGACACCCCCTTAAGAATTATTCACATAGCAACACCGCGAAACATTCGTAACGAAAACTTTTGAATGAGCATTGAGCGGTTCGGAACAGGCAGCCCAATACTGCGGCGTCAAATCTGTTATTTCAGTATGTAAATTGCGTAGTAAATTAAGTTCAATTTTGAATAGATCATTTAAAAATCGTATAGCATAGACTAGCATCATAATCGCTGCAAATGTAAACTGGCCCTTAAATCCGAAGAATTTACGAGTATGTATAATGTGCCTAATGAATTACTTTTGCCGTCAACAAGCATGTAATTGACCCCTGTGTGGGGTGAAGGCGGTGACTGGTGAGGCAACGTGACAACAGTGTCACGCGAACGCCTGAACTTGGCCGAAATTGAGCTATTCATTATAGCAGGATGCTGGCAAGACAATGTTATTATCTTTTGAGTTTTTCTCTTGACTGGACAGTGAGAGTATCAAGAATAGGGTGGACTGGGAACGGTTGTGACAATTTTGGTTCGTAGGCCAATAATTTTGTTAATTTATCAGCTAGCTGGGAAAATTTTATCACAAACCATAGTTTATTTATTTATCTACATAATTTATTTTTTATTTATTTAAATCATAATCTTATTCTAAACAATTTCATCTACCGCATCAAAACATAGTCTATTTCTAAACGTATTTATCAACCTAAACAACGACATGCATTTTTTTTTATGCATTTTCGCCGTTCTCTGTAAAGAAGTCCTACATTTGACTTCTTCGTAAGTATTTTCGTATTGACTGATATTATCCTGCGCTCGTTTGGTCTTCTGCAAGCGTTTTTAGGACATCCAAATAAAAACATGAAATAAATCTATGTCACAACCGTACCCAACACAGAATTTCTGGAACAAACAATCACCACGAATCGGCTAAACGATTTACGTAAAAAGTAATCACTCGTATTTAACTACTAATTATCAAATTATAACAAGAAAATAAACGACATTAAAAGACATAGATTATATTTGTATACAAAAAAATGTACACATTAAAATAAATCAAACAAAAAAAGCTACTTTTGACTGTTGAAAAGCAATGTAGGCCCCTGATTACATTATCGTCAAGTGCTGGCTGAAGAAATGCTGGGAGAAGCATTCAGACTTGCAAGACGCGTCTTTTTCCCCATATTCCGTATAGTTTCGCTGTTATGACGACTGTCACAACCGTACCCTGTCACGACCGTACCTGCAGTCTACCCTAGTGCCTTCACCAGTTTAGGTGACGGTGGCTTTTTCCACTAAAACCAGGCCAGCCATGGTTGGCTTACATGTAGGATACAACTCCTGTAAATACCCAAGTGTGTTCACAGTACTGCTTTCTTCTCTCGTTTCTTCTTTTACTCCTTTTTTTTCAGTGAGACGCTTAAGCCCTTACCGCTACGACTAAAGAAAGATCTAGCGCAGTAACTTCTTAAAACTTTTCAATTTCGTCGTTTGCTCATCCGACGTATGCATCTACTTTCTTGTCTGATAATCTGCATTCTGCCTGCATTGTCCTCATTAAACCTAGAACAATATTTTTATTGTGTGATAATTCCCAAAGTGGGAATCGAACCTACGACCTCTGGAGCCAATAGCCAACCACTGAACCACATTGTGTCGTTGATATAAGAATAGCAATTTGGTATTAGGTACACGGTATACCTAACATGACCATACGTACCGCTTTGGGCGGGACAGTCCCGCTTTTAGGCAGTCTGTCCCGGTGTCCCCCGTGAGGCCGAAATTGTCCCGCTTTGGCAAATAGACCAAACGATCATTTAAAAGTATTTTTATGTTTGAAATGCCTGTGCATTATGCCTGGAAGTAACGCACTCCCATACAACAAACGTGATTATTCTGCTATATTTTTCTCGATATCAGTAATGGTAGATATACCTACAGGTTGTACCAAAACGAAGTGATAATACTTAAGGGTGTGTAATGTGTATGAGTACCGTGTATAGAGTTCACTGTAAAAGTAGCGGCGCTGAAAGAGCAAAAGCCCCTACGAATCACAAAAAAAAATTGGTCTTTCCGCGCTTCTATTTCACAGTAAGCTCTATAGAAGGAACACATACATACCCCAAAGTATTAACTAACCCCCGGTGTTTAAATTCGTAGATGTCCCGCTCTGACAAAAAAAACATGGTCACGTTAGGTATACCTAATGATTCGGAAGCATTTTTACAACAAATTGAACTTGAATGCCATGTGAACATTTTGGATAATGACTACTCACTTTATAAGGCAATTCGTGATTGGTGATAGTCGCAAAGGTTAGTGAAAGCGATGACATAACAGTCATAGGGTAACTGATACAAACGTTCTCCAGTACAGGAAATGTTGTGTACTGTCGCGTAGAGAAGGTTTCAATTCAATGTTAGAAATAATATTATCGAATACTCTATAATATTCGTTAATCCCCTATAAATATGGTCGTCAAATTGCGGCCCGGGGCCGTTATTTGTGCGGCCCGCGACAAAGTAAATTATTTGAATGATCAACTATATCTGCCACACAATTTGGTTAAAATTATGCCATACTTAACGATAAATGTAACCAGCCAATTTTGGCCGGTTATCGTTAATGTTTAGTTAACAAATGTCATAATAATAACCTAATCCAGTTGTTTTATGGTGCGAAACAAAACATCTCATAGGGCCTGTAGGCCTACTATGAAACTGTTTAGAGACTCAAACAATCGGACGAGAATGCCGCGTCCTGCTCTAACAACGCCATTTCACGTTTGTTAGAGTAGGATGCGGCATTCTCGTCCGATTGTTTGAGTCTCAAAACAGTTTCATGGTACAAGGCCTGATTACACCTACCGAGTGGCGAGACAGTTTTCTCGACCAATAAAATTTTCAGAAAATACTGTCTCGCCACTCTACTCGGTAGGTGTAAAAAGACATTAGTGTGGTACCGCTCTTGGAGCGCCCTTCACATACTCTGCCGTCTGTGGCCCGGTGTTTGTGGCTGCTGGCCAAGGGCCACACATGACAATGTGGCCAGTAAAGTGTGACGACCGCTGCTCTATAATATAGAGTCTATATTATTATGTTTCAATTCAGTTTTTGGTACCCATTATTAAAATTGATATAGTTTTAACCAATGACGCTGACATATGCACATAATATAATATGTTGTGAATTAGCCTTTAAGTTATACACGCTATAACTTAAAGGCTAATTCACAACATATTATACGCTGCCATACACGCTACGGTCTACCGGAGAGGTCCACCTGTGCAAGTATGCCTACGCAGGTGTCAGTTGAAAGAATTGATTTTCGATTTTGCGCCGGTCGCCTGCGCAGGTCCAAAAAACTGCACAGGTCTATTCCCACACACATTCCGGTCTACCTGCGCAGGTAGACCTCTCCGGTAGACCGTAGAGTGTATGGCTTACATTAGGTTTTATGAAGAGTACTGTCATTCTCATTTACTGTCACTGTCTTGACGTTCATTGAGAGGAGCCTAAGTCCAGCAGTGGACGAGTATAGGCTGATTAGATAGATAGACTGTCATTTTTACGAGTATCATTTTTACACACTGTAAAAATAGCCATAGCTCGTAAGCGACGGATAATAGTAGTGGAATTCTTACAGATTGAGGATGGAAGAATAATTCTTAAAAAACGAATCCCAATATGCTACTAATTTATTTTTAGATAAGTGTGGTAATGCCAGGTAAAACGTCTAAACACGTTTTCAGTCACTGGACCGAAAATACACAGCTATTTAAGGTTGACCTTTAGAGCCTGTGCACACGGCGCGTTGCGTCAGCGTTGCGTCGACGCAGTGCTGCCGTTGCGTTGTTTTACATACAAATAACCAAGGTGTTCACACGGCGCGCTGCGTCGTGACAGCAGCGCGCAACGCACACATGACGGACAGCAGCCCCCGAGACGAAGCTGGAGGGGGTGTTTACGTCAAGTCTGCTTCGTAATAACGCTGCGATGACGAAGCGCCCGTGTGGCCGGCTATGCGTCAAACGGCAGCACTGCGTCGACGCAACGCTGACGCAACGCGCCGTGTGGACAGGCTCTTAGTCGAATGTCCAAATGCGCTAATGATAAATAATAATTTACATAGAATGTTTTCGTTTATGAGTAATCATTTTTCAGAAATGCGAAGACTCTTCTTGCGAGTACGTTCGGTCGGCGCCGGCAAGAAATATTGACTCATGCGGTTTTGGTAAGTATCTAATCGAAATCTCTAATTATTTCCTCAAATTAATAAGAATGCTATCTTTCAGTAGGTATAAACTTATCCTCCTAGTATTCATTTATTTATTTATTAGAAAACAAACAACATTTTAACACATAACAACAATAAATAGTAAAGTAGCACATATGAGCCAATTTTTCACAAATAAATATAACAGTAACATGGAACAATTTGTGACACAAGAAATTACTGTAGGTTTATGTTAAGGTTGACAATCAATTATTATAACACAATGTTCAAAGTTTCTTATGGAAAAATTGCCAAATGTTATACAATAGTGTTTGAAACAAAACCCAAAATATAAATTCAGGAGAACGGTTTTTCTATTATTTCTATTAGTTTTCATCATGAAGTGTCAGATGTCGATTAAAAATATATATTATTTAGCACTTGTGGCCGTGTCTGTACTAGATTCATGATCAACGCAATGGATTCTAAACCAATGAGTCGTATATATTCTAAGTCAACATGAAATATGAGATGTAATTAATTTACATACGTTTATTTGTTCTTAATCTGAGTCTTTGACAACGAATGATTATTACATAACTTTAATTAAATAAAGAATTAGAATAGCCGCTGGAGAACACGTCTTATCGATAGGGGCGATTGTTTAAAAATGGACTTTAGTATTAAGAGGGAACGCTAACATTGTTTTTCCATACAAACGTATTCCCCAATTTACTCCCTGGACAATGCGTCTAGACAAATAATTTTTTATACAATATTGGAATCTGTTAAAGCTATGCCTCTACGTTCGATTTTTTCTAAATTTACTAATAAATAAAAAAATATGACCCTTCAAAAATCGCAAAAAATGACTGCCCCGTACCCCGCCAATCCACCGACCATAAAACAAATTTGAAAGATCTTTAAGATAAAATAAAAACATAGAGGCATAGACTCA
The DNA here is from genome assembly GCA_905187585.1 of Cyaniris semiargus. Classification (NCBI taxonomy): domain Eukaryota; kingdom Metazoa; phylum Arthropoda; class Insecta; order Lepidoptera; family Lycaenidae; genus Cyaniris; species Cyaniris semiargus. Next base: position 9,758,977 of record LR994558.1, on the reverse strand, counting down.
CTCTTCCTGAAGATATTAAAAAAAATTAGATAGGCTCTTTTAGGTTAGGGAGCATACCCATACTACGTGACCTACTTTTTAAGATTTTTTGACCCCCTCCCTCCCCCTGGTGACCACGCGTAGTATATGCCAAGACCCCCCCCCCCCCCCTTCAATTGTTCACGTGGTATTGACAAGAATAATTTTTAATCATTTTGTAAGTAAAAAGAGTAGATAGCAAATGAAAATAATTTGACTCATATTTGTGTTTATTAAGTTATTTATTACGAAAGACTCTTAGCATGTTTATAATAATTATTACTACTTAATTAAATATGGGAATAAAAATAACGATCACCAAAACATACTTTGATACCCAATAGTTTGCCAAAAAGAAATACTTGACATCAATTTTAAGATATAATAATAATAATAATAATAAAAATTCTTTATTGTGCACACACTAAGAAGTAAAAACACAACAATTATCAACTTATAACTAACTACAGTGTACCACAATGGCGGCCTTATTACTAATAAGTAATTTCTTACAGGCAACCACAGGCAAAGAACAGTATGTTATTGATAGTAGGTGAATGTGCAATATTACTTAAGATTTAATATTTTTAATAATACATACACAAATACATACATACATTATACTTGGTGTAACAAAACTAAGTGATAATACTTTAGGATGTGTTGGAAGTAAAAAAAAAAATTTGGTCTTTTAGCGCTGCTACTTTCACAGTGCACTCTATGTAAGGAACACATACACACCCTAAAGTATTATCACTTAGATTTATGTATGATATATATAATAATAGTCTAAAATTACAATAGAACAATCAGAGAAATTAATTTCTAGGCAGATGGCGGACCTAAGTAATTTGGTCGCGTTTAAAGTTAAACACAACCGACAGATCACAATGTCTTTGCCTGTTTTTTTTTAATAGCTGTTGGCTATAAATAACCATAATAAATGCCAGTGTCAAGTATTAAAAAATATTCGTATGACGTTTCTCTCGGCGAAATTGACTACGTGACAAAACTCTAGCCCCCCCCCCCCCCCCTCTTGTGACCGAGAGTAGTATATTGAAGACCCCCCCCCCTAAACGGGTCACGTAGTATGGGTATGTTACCTTACCTCGAACTACGAACTACTTTACTGTATCTGACTCTATCACAATACACGTGCCGGCGCAGGGTGAAGCATGATGGCAATAGTTTCTTCGTTTAAATTCTATTGCACCCGCGTTCTGCATAGCTTTTATCGCGGGCTCTGAGCACGGCGACCGAACGAAAAAAACCTAACACTCCGACCGGCACGGTGTTTGTGTGCATGCGACTAGACCTATGCGAATTATAATTTCATAAGTTGATAAAAAATGCTATGCAATAGCTTTACCGCGGCAGTCCCCGATTGCCACACATATTTTTAATTTAAAAACTCAATGTAAATAGCCTTTATATTGTCAACAGAATACAGAGACCAAATGAACTTGGCGACATCTGTGCTGGACGGCTCCGCGTTGTACGGCAGCCAGGAGAAGGAACTGCGCTCGCTAAGGCTGTATGATACTGGAAAGTTGGATCTGGCGTCGTGTCGCAAGTGAGTGACAACCTTTATAATTATTAAAGTTGTTTGCATCTTTTGTATACCATAGATCCGTGGTCGTCATATTGCGGCCCGTGGCCGTTTTTTATGCGGCCCGCGACAAAGTAAATTATTTGAATGGACAACTATACTACACAATGGTTAAAATTACGCCATAATATTTAACGATAAACGTATAACGGCCAAAATTGGCCGGTTATCGTTTTTGTTTACTTAACAAATGTTACAATAATAACCTAATCCAGTTGTTTTATGGTGTGGTGCACCGTGCAACTCACTCATAGGGCCTGATTACACCTACCGAGTAGAGTAGCGAGATAGTGTTCTCGACCAATAAAATTTGCCGAGAGTACTGTCTCGCTACTCTACTCGGTAGGTGTAAAAAAGGCATTAGTGTGGAACCGCTCTTGGAGCGCCCTGCACATACTCTGTGGCCCGGTGCTGGCACTCACATTGTCATGTGTGGCCCTTGGCCAGTAAAGTGTGACGACCGCTGCCATAGATCCATAGAAAGAGTTTATTTAAGGTGATCGCATTTATCAGCACGCACGCGCCGTACGCCGCATTTTAGAATTCGGTGTATTAAATGATGTGAAATCTCGCACGTCATTCGTCCGCACCGTACGCGTCGCATTTCGTGAACTATGCGGTGCGTTCGGCGCGTACGGTGCTGACAAATGTGCGATCAGCTTTACACAATGGAATAGGCATACGACAGATGACCAAAGGAAATCTGTCAGCCTTTCCCTGAAATCTGTCAGTGTTTCTATTCTTTCGCAATATATTTTGGTCAAGCTTGCATCATGCTTGATGTAGGTAATAGCTTGCCAGTAGCGTAGTGAGCTTTTAGGGAGGCCCGCATCATAAGCAATATCTGTTTTCATCATTGCTCTTAAAAAAAAAGAAGAAGGATAGTTTGATCTTGCCATATTAAAATTAGAAATAAAATTGAATCTAAATAAATACGGAATAGTAGGGTACCTACACTCAGATAAAACTATCGAAATCAGTTTTACGTAACTTTAGAGGGATTCCCTCTAAAGTAAGGTTACAAAGAATCTTAATGACTTTGTAGAGGCATTATATACTTAACAATGTGCACTTACAAGAACATTTTTGTAAATTATAATATTTATCGTAATCTCCACTCCGGAGGTCGTACAGTAATGATCTAACCGTTTACTGCACTCACAGATTACATGCAGGTGTCTATATTGCCTACTGTTAACATATATTATGTAAATTGTGTAATTTTAAAAATTATTATTGTATAAATATGGACAATAATATTGCAACCTATATGTTGCCAGTTATATCTTGATTGTAGTATAATATATTTTAGGGTACCGTAGTCAACCAAGTTTTGTTGATTACAGAACCCTAAAACGGAACCCTAACCAGCTGATTTTTTGTATATTGGTAGATTAATAGTTATATAATTTAAGAGTAACATTGTCCTACAAATAGAACAATCCATATTTTAGGATCATCAAATCAAAGTATGAAATCCTTTCTATCTCTGTTAGCTACCACTTTCAAGATTTTTCGCAAATAAAAAAGTTGTTCGTCTTATCGAAATGAAGCTACTCACAAAAAATTAGCTTGTTAGTAATCAGAAAAAATTTGTTCTAGGGCTCCCTCACTATAACTAAGACTGAACTTAAATAAGCTAGTAGTGGACAACATTAAGCAAAATGTAAATGCCGCAGCTACACTCTTGACTTCTAATTTTTTTTTCCATTGCTAGCTTTGTATCGCTTAATGAGAAGGAAATTGAATATTTTTTTAGAAACCAGTAAAGTCTCATGAGTTCGCTTTGATTCGCTTGCTGAAGTTTTATTTTGTTGGCTACCAACTTGTGCTTTTACCGAACCATAACAGAAGCCAGTAATTGACAACCTTTCAAATTATTGTACCATCAAGGAAATTGATTCATAGGCAGTTGACAGACCAACATCATTTGGTCGAACTATGTCAATTCAATGTAATTCGTGATCTGTTAAGTGGGTTTGACAAAACGTGACCAATTTACGTAGGTCCACCCTCTGCCTAGGAAACAACCTCTTATCGTACGTGATTACATAACGCTAATAGTACGGGAGCCCTAAAACATTTTTTTTTTTTATTACTATCAAGCTAATTTTTTGTGAGTAGCTTCATTTTAATAAGACGAACAACATTTTTATTTGCGAAAAATCTCGAAAGTGGTGGCTAACAGAGATAGAAAGGATATCATACTTTGAATTGATGGTCCTAAAATATGGACTGTTTTATTTGTAGGACAAAATTCTTAAATTACGAGGGGTGATCCAAAAGTAATGATAATCAATAATAAACACAATGAATAAAATAGAAAAATAAATTTATTTCTCAACATAGTCTCCAAGCAAGTCTATACATTTAGTCCATCTCTTTTCCAAACCTAAAATTCCCTTAGAAAAAAAATCTTTATCTTGACTCTCAAAAAAGTCCTCAACCGCGGCCATCACGTCGCTATCATCGTCAAATTTCTTGCCTCGGAGGTGTTCCTTGAGTCGTGGAAAGAGATAGAAGTCACTGGGGGCTAGATCTGGTGAATAGGGGGGGGGTGTTCCACCAGCTCAAAGCCCGCTTCCTGAATGGCAGTCATGGCAATTGCAGCTTTGTGAGCCGGTGCGTTGTCTTGATGGAACAGTACTCCAGCCCGCAGTTTGCCTCGCCTTTTCTCCTTAATAGCCTCCCGCAATCTTCTTATTTGTTCTGCATAGTAGGAGCCTGTAATAGTGGCCCCCTTTTCCAAGTAGTCCACCATGATTATTCCTTCAGCGTCCCAAAAAACAGACGCCATAACCTTCCCTGCTGAGCTTGACACTTTGAATTTCTTCGGCGTCGGTTCATCGGATCGTTTCCATGTCATTGATTGTTGTTTTGTTTCAGGATCAAAATGGTGGACCCAGGTCTCGTCCATGGTCACAAAACGTGACAAAAAATTATCCTTGTCTGCCTTGAACTTTTCGAGATTTGCTCTTGACATGTCGACTCGTTTCTTCTTTTGCTCGTCGTTTAACATTTTCGGTACCCAACGCGCGGAGACCTTTCTCATATGCAATTCGTTTGCAAGGATTCTTTGAATGTTGCCATATGAGAGCCCTGTGACCTCAGCTACATGCCTGATAGTCACTCTTCGATCTTCCAATACAACTTCTTCAACTTTTTTCACATTTTCTTCAGTGAGGGACGTCGATGGGCGTCCTTCGCGGTGTTCGTCTTCCGTCGATGTTCTTCCCAGCTTAAACTCCTTAGCCCAGCGTGCAACTGTGGAATATGGAGGAGAAGAGTCCCCTAATGTTTCCACCAAGTCGCTGTGTATGTCTTTGGTAGACATTTTTTTCAAGCAGAGGTATTTAATGACAGCTCTGATTTCGTGTTTTTCCATTTTGATGTTCACTCCTTGACAGTCCGTATTCAAATGAATGTAGCTCCCGGGAATCGTGGCCTATTTATATGATTTTTTTTTCCTGAACTAGTGGGTAACTGAGCAAGTGACTGATATTTTTTTTGTATTTTTGTGTGCACTAGATATAACTGATTATCATTACTTTTGGATCACCCCTCGTATATAACTAATAACCTATCAATAAATCAGCTCGTTAGGGTTCCGTTATAGGGTTCTGTAATCAACAAAACTTGGTTGACTACGGTACCCTAAAACGGAACCCTAACCAGCAGATTTTTTGTATATTGATAGGTTAATAGTTATATAATTTAAGAGTAACGTTGTCCTACAAATAAAACAGTCCATATTTTAGGATCATCAATTCAAAGTATGAAATCCTTTCTATCTCTGTTAGCTATCACTTTCGAAATTTTTCGCAAATAAAAATGTTGTTCGTTTTATTAAAATGAAGCTACTCACAAAAAATTAGCTTCATAGTAATCAAAAAAAATTGTTCTAGGGCTCCCGTACTATAACTCTACATCACCATTAAATTTATCAGAAGATAAAACGTATGACCCCAGCGTTAGCAATCTGTGTGAAAATCAACAATGCCTTGCCAAAGTACGTCTCTTGACCCTATTTCTAGTTTTATCACTTATCAGACCTTTATTCTCACAACGTAAGGATCAATATCGTATAAAACTATGAATAGACTATACAATAGGTAATATATCTTGTGTATATTCTCAATTTTAACGAGACATCGACAGTCGACACATTGTATGTAGACGCAAAAAGTTTGAGTGCAGGTTTAAAACTTTAATTAAACTTCCGTTAGAGCCATATGATTAAATTTGACATTTCGTCACGTTTATTGTTTGTAAACTATTTGATTAGTTAGCAACAGGAGGGGAAGTGGGTTTAAGGGTCAATTCAGACCGTGACGTGTAGATGCATTTCTAAATTTGTACTGAATTGACAGATTTCGTGAGCGTGAGAGGTCTTGCAAATCTGTCAAATCCATACAAAAGAAATGTATCTTCGCGTCGCGTTGCTGTCTGAGTTGACCCTAAAGTGGCCTCTACTTTAACCAGTGATAGATTAATACAATACTCAATATAACCGTATTAGAATTAAATTAGTACGGAGTTTTATGTTTCTTATCAATCATAATATAAGTAGAGTTGTTTTTTTTTAACGTCACCAAAAACATTTTCTAAATTCTACGTAGCGTCAGTAATGGCAAAATTAATAATAAACAGCAATTACGAAGTCAACATTAAGACGCTCCCCCTACGGAGATGCCGTATTTTACCATTTTTAGAGCCTTATTAACTCATAATTTGAAAGCTACAAAATTATAATAAAAATACAGCAATAATCTTCAGTATATACGTTCCTTTCATATTTATTAATTTCCTATTTTTGTTTTTTATACTCATGATATCAGCTTCCAAAGTAATACCAATTTATTTAAATTCAATTCAATACATTCAGCATCTCCCTAGTATATACAAATTACGGTTATTTGAAAGACACGCCAATAGATCGACAATTTTATTAACTACATACTGGACGTTTGAATTTTTTTAGGTCAATTTTGAACTAAGATAAGTAAAAAAAAATTGGATTTTGGCGCGATCTCGGCAACGCGGCAAATGTAAGGTCAAGGTCGTTTGCTCAGGGGATGGCCTTAATCAACTATTCTGTTTAATTAAATAACAGCTTGGTAAACAATAAAGCACATCTTTATCAAACAATTACCGCGGAATGTCAGCACGTCGCGAAATAGATTGTATATTAAACTAGATGCCCTTCGGATGTTCGACATTCCGATAGATTTTAATCTCAGATTTGTAACGATTCACGTACTTAATATCATGATATTTTGTAACTGCTCTATTTTAATACTCCTTCGTCAGCCTAAACGCCTCCGTGGTCTAGTGGTTAGAGCGTGGCTCTTGACTCCGGAGGTCGTCGGTTCGAATCCCGCGTTGGAAACATGTTATTTCCAAGTTTGGTTAGGACAATGCAGGCTGATCACCTGATTGTCTGACAAGTAAGATGATCCATGCGTCGGATGGGCATGTAAAAAGTCGGTCCTGCGCCTGATCTCTCGCCAGTCGTGTCGGTCTTCCGTCCCACTGGGTTATGAGAGTAAAAGGAATAGAGAGTGCACTTGTGTACTGCGCACACACTTGGGCACAATAAAACTACTCCTGCGTAACAGGCCTGGTTTCAATGAAACTGGCCACCGTCACCGAAACCGGTGTGAGGAGTATTATACTCCTTCGTCAATATGCCTTAACTTGCAATCGATAGACACAGTTTCTTGCAAATACAATAATTGCTTTTTAACATTCCCTCTCATTTCTATAAGTAGAATTATTTCTTCTTTTCTACCCATTTTCTACTTTATAGAATATCCATATCAAATTTTCGCAGCCTGCATGTTAAAAGACGGAACATCATATTATGTTACAGATTTTTCGGCTGAATTCTGAAACATTAGTAACATAAATTATTATTAAGATAACGAATCTTTCAGCATTTGGTCGTTAGACTATCTAGTACAGTTTAAGTGATGTTTGAATCACACTTAAGCAGTCTTTAAGTGGCGCTCTATACTACCAAAAAGAAACGTACAATTATGTAAAAAATAATTAGTTTCAGCGTATTCAACCATGGGCGTACCCAGGTAGGGGCAGAGGGGGCAGCCCTAGAAGATAAAATAAACGTCAATTTTCCTGGCAAGTGAGAGTTAAAAACGTTGTGGCGGTACCCACAATTCGCCTAACATTCCTGCATCGCGCTATCGAAGTTTTCTGAGCGCGTCGGTATCTATACGACAGCTGAAATGTATCACGTAGGCTCCGGCCTGACCGAGCATAACACCTCGCTTGGTCGGAAGATCTTCCTTTGTAGCCTCCACGCATATCCCACATTGGTGACCCTCGACAGAACACGCCTCCTTCATCATCATCACTCCCCGCCCCTCCGCACCGCGCCAGCCAGCATCGCCTCATCGGGTACCTCGTCCACTAGCCGCAATGTACCGCGGCCTGGGCGACTCCGCATCGGCATCATCGGGCTTTCTCACTACACCGACCGGTTAGCAAGCAGAGCACATCTCTCCTGGTCAGCACGTAGCATCGGCCCCGCACGGCAGCTATCCGACTCACTGGATCCCGTGCAGCAGCTTACAGTTCCGACTAACTGGGACTCACTGCAACAGTTCCGACTCACTGGAACTCTCTGGCACTGGCGACTCAAGCGACGAGACTTCAAGGTTCGACCTCCGGTCTTCGGGGGGGAGTGATGTGGCGGTACCCACAATTCGCCTAACATTCCTGCATCGCGCTATCGAAGTTTTCTGAGCGTGTCGGTATATATACGACAGCTGAAATGTATCACGTGGGCTCCGGCCTGACCGAGCATAACACCTCGCTTGGTCGGAAGATCTTCCTTTGTAGCCTCCACGCATTATTCCCACAACGTGTTACCTACTCTGCGCAAAATGTTTTGTGTCATAATTTGACGACCTCTGTGGCTCAATTGGTTGAGTGTGTGGCAGCACAAGCCGGGGGTCGCGGGTTCGAATCCCGCCGACGGAACAAAAAGTTTTCAATGTTCCCGGGTCTGGATGTTTATTAAATATGTGTATAATATAATAAAAAATCTTAAATATATGTATAGTATAAAAGTATTAAATATATTTCCGTTGTCTGGTACCTGTAACACAAGTCCTTCAGGTACTTAGCACGGGGCCAGACTGACGTGGTGTGAAGCGTCCATAGATATTATTATTATATTATTATAATCAAACTAATTAATAAAAGTCAATTTTCATGATTTTTGTTTCAATATATCAGACCGGTAATTTCGAAACAAGTATAAGCTGCCCCCCGCTAGCTGAAATCCTGGGTACGCCCTTGTATTCAACCATAACACTAATACAACATCCTGTTTCTTTTTCAGATGCAACGATGGTTCCCCCACCGCACCTCTATACAAGATCCTCCTAGCGGAACATAACCGCATCGCCGGAGAACTATACTCCATGAACCCGTTCTGGGAAGACGACGCCATATTCCTGGAGGCGCGACGAGCGGTAGCGGCGATTATACAGCATATCACCTACAATGAGTTCCTGCCAGTGCTGTTGGGAGAGGTGAGTTTGGTTTATCAGTTACTGTGGTTGTTATGAGTCCTGCTAGCTAGTAGGTATCTAAAAGTTCAACAAAAATGTGAAGCTAGTAATAGGTACCTATATGTATAACTCAGTGCTGTTGGGAGAGGTAGGTTTGGTTTATCGATTACTATGGTTGTTATGAGACTCTTGCTGGCTAGTAGGAATCTAAAAGTTCAACAAAAATATGAAGCTGTAGTAAGGTATATGTCATACCTACTAGGTACTCATTCAGCATTTTACATGTTTCCTAGAGTTTATCAAATTTCTAAAAATTACAAGTTTAAGCGTTGTAGTTTCTAAGAGTTCATCAAATTTTTGAAGATGTCTATTATTTGTCTACTTGCTGACCATTATAGAGCTATGCATATTGCATAATATTGTCACGATTAAAATTAGTAAAGTGTCTTAATTGCACATTTTTTGCAAACAATGTTAAATTATAAAGCAGATATGTTATAGCATATTATAAGGTCAAGTCAGAGAAGGGTTTCTTCATATTCCTTATGGCAGGCTAATTTATCTGCATATTTTCCAGGTCGGCATGGCCAAAGCGGAGCTGAAGCTGACATCCCTGGGCTTCTGGCGCGGGTATTCGAGCGCCAACCGTAACGGCGCATATACCGAGCTGGTGGCTGTCGCGCCCATCTTCACCGCCATGATGAGTGATGAACTGGTGAGTTAGTGACAAGATGATCAAGTGAGGCTAGAGGTGAACATGAATACGCAATTATATAAGATGCCTTATAAAGCCAATGGATGGCCCGTACAAACATCAAAAGGATTAAAATGTAAAATGCGTTGCCTTTCTAATAAAGTTGACCTCCTATGCTCTTCCTTATTTACGCAATGTTATCTAAACGTTATTAATATCTTATCCACTATAGTATTTTGAGGCTTTGATTTCAATCCTGAATATGTGTGCATGACGTGTATGGATCACCTTTAACTAGGGAATGCAATCTTGATCTTGCAAGATCAAGATTCCACCAAGATCTTGAGTGATTTCCAAGATTCAAGCTTGAAAGCCATCAATCCTGAATTTCGAAATCCTGTTCGCGATCTTGACAAAATAGTCCAAGATTGTAACAAGATTTCGAGATTTTCAAATTGATCATACCTGCGCGGCAAAGCGCGAACCACAGATTAGGGTATATATAGTAGACAGATAAGCGTCTTAGAAGAGTTTGACGGCTCACGAATCGAACATTTGATCTATATCCTGTGGTTTGATCTAGCGCCATCTGTAGTTAAAACAAGTAAACTTCACAGGTGCGTATGTGTGTGTGTTAGCGTTTGTATGTGTGTATATTGCGTGTATAGGATAGGATAAGGCGCAGCGCAGACGACAAGACTATCCGTGACCGCGCTGCGCGTCGTGTGCGTTACTGCATATAATTGCATAGGTTCTATTTCTATGGACTAAAAAGTGCGTCACGGATAGTCTTGTCGTCTGCGCTGCGCCTTATCCTATCCTATACACGCAATATACACACATACAAACGCTACTGTGTTTCTTGAGAAGTCATTTTCAAAAGGATTTTCAAAAGGTTTAAACTTTTTGTTCTTCATTAAATTACGTAAATTATAGGTTATAATTTGTGATCTCATTGCATTATTGTATTTATTTCATTTAAGTCACTAAAATGTTGATTGTTTCTTGTTCATTTTTAAAATAAACGTTGATTATTGTCTTTGTATTGTGTTCATACAATGTTGTTTAATTTGAAAAATATACTTAATTATATTACATAATATTAAAATAAGTACTGGTTACTATCAATTTGCAGCAAAAAAACGCATTTTTTTCAACTATTCTGCTCAATCTCGAAAATCCCGAAAATCTTGATTCGCGACCAAGGTCTCGATCCGAATCTCAACAAGATCTCGAACTGACCAATCTTGATTCAGAAAAAAGACGCCAAGATCTTGAATAGTCAATCTTGGTCCAAGATTGCATTCCCTACCTTTAAGTGAAGTAAAACAGTGACGTCATGCCACGAACTTTTTTTAACTAAGTATAAGCCTTGTTTTAATTGTAATTGTTCCTGTACATGTTCTAATTTATATTTCCAGTTGAACACAACAGTGACCCTACAAGATCTAGTCAAGACCAGCGCGGATCAGGTTTCCAAGTTCAGCCCATCAGCGGTATGGGATCTCAACCGTGCTAGAGACCACGGCGTGCCATCATACCTGAAAGTTCTGAGGCTGTGCGAACCCATGATGACGGTGAAGTCATATGCCGACTTCGAGAAGCTGGGCTTCAATAGGACGCAGCAGGAGATGCTGGCTGATATGTACAGGTGTGTAAATGAGTCTAGTAGCTCACTCTTACATAACGTTAATTACGCTAAGGCCCAATTTCACCAACGTCTGTTAGTGTTAACAGCTTGTTAAAATCTCTCTTCTCTTCTCTTTCATTCATATGAAAAACGAAAGAGGTAACGTTATACTAATTCGAGCGTTAACTTTAACAGTGGTGAAGCGTTGGTAAAATTGGGCCTTAACATAGTACACGTGTGTGAAGTTGCTATTTCTAGTAGGAGCTCACGCTAACCTCAGATTGATTTCGCCTAACAGAGTAGGTGCAATTAGTTCCAAAACAAAGCCCAGTATGCCAGTGCCCGATTTATTTTTCAAAACTTACCCTATATGTTTATTCAAATTCCTTAAAAATTAGACTTAATTTAGACATGCAAATATCGCATAAACTCCAAACTTTTAAAATATCGAATTGTCTATTCAGCATCGCTAACATAAGTCAAAAAGAAGTAAGACCACTTTATTATTATAATTTTGTAAGTTTAATCTGCCTAAGTATTAATGTTATGGTCAATTTCTTCCAGGAATGCCGAAGATGTGGAGCTGATGATAGCCGGCGCGATGGAGAAGCCCGCTACTGGTGCGGTCATCGGATCCACATTCGCCTGTGTACTGGCTCTACAGTTCGCCAACTTGAAGAAGAGCGACAGGTAATAATTGTTGATATACCCATTATTTGACATAACGCGTCTAAGCGGGCCCCTAGACGAGCAATTTTATTGAGAAATGTACTATTGTACACGTATTGCCTAATATTATTGACCGTCTAGGGTTGATATTGAACATCGCGCGCGTTCAATCTAATTGTCAAATAAACTGTTCAATAAAATTGAAGCGTGATATTGCACAATACAATTGCTCGTCTAGGGGCCGGCTAAGTGTCATGGCTTTTGCGATGCGTTATTTTAAATCTCATACATTTTTTACATCTAACTTCGCTATCGAAAATAGAGAATGCAATATGACTAAGCACTCGGATTTTATTACTACTATTTCAATTTTGCCTCGTCCTATCATTAATTCAAATAATGGTTTAACTTTAAAAATCTTCACGTGTCTAAAATAGAATTGACAATATATTTGATAGCATTAAATTTTTAAACATAAGCAAATTATTTCTTTATCAGTGTATAATAATAAACTGGTCCTGCAACACGAGTCCTACAGCAGGCGTAGCATAGTCACTATAGAAACGGTTTCTTTCTACGGAAGAATCGACATACTGACAGATTTTATCGACAAAATGGTGATATTCCATTGTGTAACTATCACTTTGTCTATTCTTCTGTAGAAAGAAACCGTTTCTATGATGGCTATCCTACGCCTGCTGGTGCTTAGCACGGGGCCAAACTGACGTGGTGTAAAGCGTCTATAAATAAATAATAATATCTATGGACGCTTCACACCACGTCAGTCTGGCCCCGTGCTAAGTACCTGAAGGACTTGTGTTACAGATACCAGACTACGGAAATATATTTAATAATTGTATACTATACATATATTTAAGATTTTTATTATATTATACACATATTTAATACACATCCAGACCCGGGAACATTGAAAACTTTTTGTTCCGTCGGCGGGATTCGAACCCGCGACCCCCGGCTTGAGCTGACACACACTCAACCAATTGAACCACAGAGGTCGTCTTTCCATTGTCTAACTGTCACTTTGTCTATTCTTCTGTAGAAAGAAACCATTTCTATGATGGCTATGCTACGCCTGCTGGTGCTTAGCACGGGGCCAAACTGACGTGGTGTAAAGCATCTATAGATATCGTAATTTTAAAAAAATAAAAATTATTGTTTTAAACATATTTCAGATTCTGGTACGAGAACGACATACCGCCATCTTCCTTTGCTCCGGAGCAACTCGCTGCTATCAGGAAGGTCTCTCTGTCGGGCTTGCTCTGTGGCGCTGATGATAATCTCGAGAGTATACAACCTAAAGCCTTCGTGAAGGAAGATCCTTACTTGTAAGTAAAAGGAAAATCTACCACATCTATCGACGTTACATTTAAACAACTCATCGTTTTATTACGTTTAGTTTTGCAAGAATATATCTAACGCGTGATTTAGGATAACGATATATTATTTGATAACGAGGCACAAAATTTCATTTCAGCCTCGATTCGTCTTTCGAATTTTAGCATAATGATAGGAAAGAGTTAAACTAATATACTTGTGTATTAAAAATTTATTAAATTTACCTAATTGTTCAGATTGCATCGAACTGGGTTTGTTAAGAAACAGCAGATATATTTGTATGATAATGAAATTATTAATGCCAAAAATTTCAAGTGACTTTGAAATATTGCTTTGCTACTTAGCAACTGACTGCATATTATACTAAAATATTGTAAGTCGGTTTATGTAATTGTAAAATTGCGTTATGTGTGCTACCGTGCCGTAACACAGTTTTCATCTCGTAACACACTTTCGGCACGCGCGACCAAATTTGGTATTTCTCTGCAATATAACCTCGGCTAATCAAATAGACATTCATTTATAATATGTGATATATTATAAATAAATGTCTATTTGATAAATCGTAATTTTTTTTAAGTAACACACAAAAAATTGTTATCATCCTCATTAATTTAATGCATTAAGGCTCCCTTTTCATATATTTTATTCTGAGTATATAAACAAGATATTTCACACGAGGTGTATCATATCCCCAGTGTCATTTTCAAAAAATACAATATATTCACTGTATATATCATGTACTGTAGGGCCTTTTTCTCGAAAAACATAACCCTTTTTCTGGCATAGTCAATTAGTCATGCATATTTTCAACCTTAATATTTCTCCTCATGCAGGAACGCAGCCCAACAATGCGTGCAACATAGTCGGCTGGAAGTGTCAGCGTGGCGCGACGACAGCGGCGCACGCGCGGCTGAGCGAGTGTCGCAAGACGCGGTGGCCGCGGCGCTGCAGAAGGCGAAACAGGAGATGGCTGATAGGAAACGGCTGGAGTATATGTTGTGGGAAGCACGTGAGTAGACGTCGAATTTGCAGAAGAAGGGAACATAACCTCAAAATGGCGAGGCTTGGTCTTTCGCGCTGCAGAAGGCCAAGCAGGAGATGGCTGATAGGAAACGACTGGAGTATATGTTGTGGGAAGCACGTGAGTAGACGTTGAATTTGCAGAAGAAGGGAACATAACCTCAAAATGACGAGGCTTGGTCTTTCGCGCTGCAGAAGGCCAAACAGGAGATGACTGATAGGAAACGACTGGAGTATATGTTGTGGGAAGCACGTGAGTAGACGTTGAATTTGCAGAAGAAGGGAACATAACCTCAAAATGATGAGGCTTGGTCCTTCGCGCTGCAGAAGGCCAATCAGGAGATGGCTGATAGGAAACGACTGGAGTATATGTTGTGGGAAGCACGTGAGTTGACGTCGAATTTTCAGAAGAAGGGAACATAACCTCAAAATGATGAGGCTTGGTCTTTTCCTTCTGAGTAGAGTTTTTTGATGCTTTAGTAATATCCACTTGCATATTGACCTAAAATTAGTTTACATATTCCATACTTATATTTTATTGAATGAATGCTAAACTTATTTTAAAATATGTAGAAGATAATAATTGATTTATTTTTTGTATAGATAGAGAACAAGAGAGGTAACATATTAGGTATGACAGTAATTATAATCCATACTAATTTATTACAAATGCAAAATTATGTCTGTCTGTATATCTGTCTGTCTGATACGTCTTTACGACCAAACCACTGATCTTGATATTTGGTAAGGAGATACTTTGAGTCTCGAGAATTGCGGGCATCAACTAGTAGAAATATAAATCAAGACTTATTTCAACCTTCCCTCATAACCAAAGCCATAAAAGAATGGATAGCATGAGTTGTTCTCCAAATAATATAACAAACTCCCTTGATAAATTACATAATACTATCTTTATTATATCTAATACTATTTCAGGCGGTGGCGCGGATCCTAAGTCATCAGTGGGCACAGCCGCATCGTTCTCCAAGGCCAACAAATACGCACTGAAGCTAGCTAACTCTTCATTGTTCTTCGAGTTCGCTACCAACGAACTGCTCAATTCATTGAATGGGTACGTCAGATTTTACGTTTTCATAAGTTTCAGTGTTATATATTATAGAATTACTGAGATACAAATGGATGAAATCGAAAAGATCATGGCCTTTTAAAGTACTAGTAGATTTTGGAGATTGAGACATCTTTTTTTTTTCTATTCATTTAAAGGTCACAAACATCGTAAGGTTAAATCGGCCATTGAGACATCTTTACATAAATTATTATATTTACTGAATGCGTGACTTGCTAACATTGATACAGTGCATAAACAGTGACGGAAACCCTTTGGTACTGGCTCCTACTACTCAATAGCAATGAACGCTTGCTTACAGTTTCGTTCACATTTCAGAGGCCGTCGTCGCAAGCGTCAGCTCTTCGACGACTCGATCGGCTTCTCCAACGACTTCGTGGAATCTCTCCAGTCCGTCGACATCAACAGTTTTCTCGGCCAGGACCAGGCGGGGCCGATAATTGAGCCGCAATGCGACGACAACGGTTCCTGCAACCCCGACAACCCGTTCAGGACGTACACGGGTTACTGCAATAACCTCCGCAACCCGAACCTCGGAAAGAGTTTGACAACCTTCGCGAGGTTGCTCCCGCCGGTGTATGAAGATGGTGAGTTCAGATCTTTCGCTTTGCATTGTAATCAAAAAAGAGTTTTATTTCTACAAAAGAATAGACAGATTGACAGCCCCACTTTGCCCCTAAAGTCTGTTAGTAGTTTAGTACCCGTTAGTGTTCTCTCACATCTCGCATACATTTACTAGCACACGTATATTGCTATATAGTTTCTCAGTTACGGGATAGAAGTAAATGTGTTATTTTCAAGCGACAGTGAGCCAAGAAGCGGTAGGGTAATGCACAAGTTTGCTATCAACCTGGGTGTGGTAGCTTTATTTTACGATAATATTAATTAAACAACAATAGGGCTTTATAAAACAACGCAAAGATAAAACCATGTGAAATATTTTAATAAGAAATGAATAATTTTGTATTTTTTTTTAGGTGTAAGCCGTCCCCGCATCAACTCAGTCACCGGAACACCTCTGCCGACCCCTCGTGTGGTGTCCACTGTCATTCACCCCGACATCTCCAACCTGCACACCCGCTACACGCTCATGGTGATGCAGTTCGCGCAGTTCCTCGACCACGAGCTCACCATGACGCCCATACATAAAGGTAACGTGGTCATGACCACGAACTTACAATGATCTTACAATGATACTTTTTGGTCGCATGCCTTGATACAATAAACGTGTGGTGTCCGCCGTCATCCACCCCGACATCTCCAACCTGCACGCTACACGCTCATGGTGATGCATTTGCGCAGTAAAGGACAACGAGCTCACCATGACGCACAAATGCAACGACGTGGTCATGATCACGATCTTACAATGACACGTCTTGGTCGCATGACCCGGACACAATAATGTCACGTGTGGTATCCACCGTCATCCACCCCGACTTCTCCAACCTGCACGCTACACACTCATAGTGATGCATTTCGCGCAGTAAAAGACCACGAGCTCACCATGACGCCCATACACAAAGGTAACGTGGTCATGGCCACGATATTACAATGACACGTCCTGGTCGCGTGGCCTTGATACAATAAACGTGTGGTGTCCACCGTAATCCACCCTGACATCTCCAACCTGCATGCTACACGCTCATGGTGATGCAGTTCGCGCAGTTCCTAGACCACGAGCTCACCATGACGCCCATACACAAAGGAAACGTGGTCATGACGACGATATTACAATGACACGTCCTGGTCGCATGACCTTAATACAATAAACGTCTGGTGTCCACCGTCATCTACCCCGACATCTCCAACCTGCACGCTACACGCTTATGGTGATGCAGTTCGCGCAGTTCCTCGACCACGAGCTCAACATGACACACACCATGATGCACAAAGGTAACGACGTGGTCATGATCACGATCTTACAATGAATGACATTCGTACACAACACAAATAACAAAAATAATAATGTAGTATCATGAATACGATCTTAGAAGATGATATTTTGTTTGACGACTATTTGAGGTTAGGTTAGTTTTTAAAGGGCGCGATGGGTGTGGACCCTCGGACTGCAGCACGAGGGCCACGATTACAATTATCGTTAGATACATAAATTACAACACTTGCTTAACCGATTCGGTGCGGTGTCATTTTTTGCAAGTTGTTGCGCCTGGCTGCGAACAAATATTTCGTAGCTCCTCAGAGGCGCCAAGCGCCAGGAACTTTGATGACTCCTCTCGAGCGCCACCCGCCATGAATCTTAATTTATCGCTTTTTCGTCTGTTTCCAATTTGTTTTTCTTTTAGTAGCGACCCAACAGCGAACGTAAACGGATTAATAGTTCGTTTCAAGTATTTAGAAGTGATTATTTACGTGTACAAACAGAAATGGAAGGTAAGTGACTTATTTTTATCAGGTGTTGTAAACCTTTGGCTATATTGATCATTTTATTTTCATTTTATTGTAGAACGGGATATAACATGCTACATGCTAGTCATGTATAACGCCAAAAAATGTATATCTACTTTTTATAGCATTTTATAAACAAATAAACATTGTATAAGTTGTAGTTTTTGAATGAAATATGTTGCGGGCGGGCTGCTAGTTAATTATAAGAATAAATGTGAGATTTTGCTGGTGTTGGCGTTATATATTTATAAAATAATTCGTCGGCCATATTAATCACCAATTGAAAATATTTAAGACTCCTGAAGTGTAAGTTTTTATGCAATATCCTAAAACTAACACTGTACACGTAAAATACGTGACAAATAAAGCCACTTACATTGAGGGGAAACCTCTGAAAAATGTAATTTTAGCATAGTTTTACATGTAAACATTTTGGGTCCTCTCGGGCGCCACACGCCATACAGAAAAGATACCCATGGAGCCTCTGCGGCGCCATCCGCACGAAATCGGTTAATTAAAGTCAACTTAAACGCTCAAGTGGTGTACCATTGTATAATAATATGTAATAATACAATGGAGAGAGTGTAGGTGTCGGCGGTCGGCGGACGGCGAGTACGAAAGGGGGGAAGAGCCCGCAGGGGGAGGACACGATAAACACAATATTAGACGATAAGTCCAGGGGTCATGACATTTAAAATTATAAAGGATAAATTTCGGATTGGGGGGTGGATGGAGAAGAGGGGGGAAAGGGTCCGAAGCCTATAGTGACAAACGAAAAATATAAATTAAAAAGTCTGTGTTGATTGGCGGTAGATAGAGGACGCTGGGGTGGATTTTGAGCATGCTCAGGGGTAGGTTTAGGGGTCCATTATGGGTTAGGTTAGGTTAGGTTTGAGTGTTAGGTTCTGCCCTGGCGGGAGACCCGCCGTGGGAGCTTGTTGCGACGGTTTTTGCCGAGTTGCACCTCCTTGTTTCAGAGAGGAGGTCGCGGGGCGAAGACCTGCATTGGAAGGAGCTCCGAGAGGGTCCGAACGCTGGGAGCGCAGTGGCTGTTGAGGAGGTGGGATGAGGACCTGGCACAGGCCCAGTACGGTCAACGTACTGCTCAGGCTCTGCGTCCAGTTCTTGCGGCGTGGATGTGCCGCGAGAGAAAACCCCTCAACTTCCGCCTTGCACAGGTACTCACCGAACACGGATGCTTCGGTGCGTACTTGTGTAAGGTCGCCAGAAGGGAGCCTACGTCAGCCTGCCATGAGTGCGGCGCTGCGGAGGACACGGCCCAGCACACCCTCGAGGTGTGCGATCGTTGGGCCGTGCAGCGCCATGATCTCATGGCGGTGCTTGGGCGGGACCACTCGCTCTCGAGCATTGTTCGCTGCATGCTCGAGAGCGATGAGGCCTGGTAGGCGGCGGTCTCTTTCTGCGAAACCGTCCTTCCGCAGTAAGAGACCGCAGAGTGGAACGGAGAGGATGATCCATCCTCCGTTCCGCTCCGCCGACGTAGGACGGGAGTGCGTAGACGTCGTTACGCGAACTTCCAAACTTCCGTCTAATCCGGGGCTCCGGGCAAGGATGGGAACCTGCCCGGCTTAGCTAGTCCCGGCACCGAGGGTAACGCTTCTGTTTGCCGAAGCGTTCCTTTTTTCTAGAGGAAGTCCCTAGGTAGACCGGCCGGTCGTGGAGGGAGTCCTATGTTAAACAGATCCAGGACATCCCTCCGTATACGGCTGAAAGCAAACCGCAGATGGTTTTAGTGGGTAAGGTTAAGGTAGGAGATAGGTTACTACTCCACGACCCCTACTACACGATTTCAGCAGACATGTCATAACATGTCTCAGAATACATAACAGGACATACAAAACCTACCTACCTAAACTTACTCAGGACAGTAAAAGATCCAAAAACCCGTTTTTATTACATGCAAACATGATCAGGATTAAAGGTGATGCCGATGATTATGATTGTAAAATACATTCACTGACCTCTAAAAGTGCTGTGAGTCACTCATGCATGAACCGTATATATAAAGGACCGCACGAACACGAGTTACGCCACAATGCAAGTTGCAGCCTACCATATCATCACAAGCGTTGAAGTACTGCGATACATCAAATATATAGGACGAATATCTAACTCAGAACACCCAAGTACTGGAGGAAGAGGATCAGGATGTACAGCGAGCGATGAAACAATTAGACATAGAGCAATCGTCACGTCCTGGTACGCCACAGAGGGAGACGTCTGTGGAATGTACGAGATGGAGAAGATCGCAAGAAGAGCGGAATCCCAAGTGACTCAGAGCCGAGATCTCCGCGGAAATAGAGATAATGGAGGCGCCACCGTCGACTTCGAAGACGTTAACAGCGACAGTGATTTTGGAGACGCCAAAATTGAAAATTTGGAAACCGGCGGAAACGGACGCACCGAAGCAACAACCGACGACTACAATACTCTGGATTGCAAACTTGACAAAAGAGTGTGCTACAGGTTCCGAATTAAACACTCTCATTGGAAAGTCATCGCTGAACATTCTGGACCAAAACGGCTCCATTATCATCTCGTTTACATCAACACCGCCAGAAACTGGGGCCATAATTCAAAACTTGGTCACGCTATCTGATCAAAAGAATATGAATGTTCTACAATTGTATATCTTAAGTGTCTTATTGAGTACATTACTACCGGTACTGGTCGTAAAAAAGAAATATTCTCCAACCGAGTGACACAAAAATATTCAAATGAGTCTCTCATCGCCTTACAATTACACCTAACACTGAGCTACACAATTTGGCTACTAGTGCCGAAAGGCGAAATAATATATTTCAAGAACAAGGGTCAGCACGAAGAGCTGTACTCGGAGGAATAGATCAACTCATTACTGGAGCCGATGAAGAACTAATAACAAGATCACATTTTCGGAAGGCTCAATATCAACGACAGAGACAATGGTGCTGGAGATGAACAGGGTACCACTCAGAGAGGACGCGGCAAAGGTTTCAATAGTGGAGCAATTACCACATATGCACAACAAAATCAAAAGTTTGTGCTGCTATTATATGAAAACAAAGCTTTTGACGAGGGAGAAACACAAGCATTACTTTGCGGAACACCTAGCGGAATGACCATTCAATTTACCAAAGGGTTTGACGACAGACTTAAAACAGCAGGACATGTTGCAAAAACGCTGGTATTTCAGGAGACAACAGAGCAAAGACTGGAACGAGCAAAGCCCTCGCTCTCAAAGGAGACCCAGAAGCAAACAGCAGCAGAGTGGTTTCAATAGTGGAGCAATTACAACATAATATGCACAACAAAATCAAAAGTTTGTGCTACTATTATGTGAAAACAGAGGTTTTGACGAAGCAGTAGCACAAAAACTACTTTTTCGGTGAGGTTCGTACTTGTCTACTTGATATTTTGTCTAAATATAGATTTTGAATTGATGCTCTCTTGTCTAACTCGTTTATCGGATCGCCAGATGTTTCAAGGTCGTTGTCTGGTCCCAGGTAATTATAGCCTGGTATCGTATAACCGGTTTATTCGCCACCTTCTGCCATACTGATGCTAATCATATGCATCACTGTTTATTATACATCCTACTAATATTATAAAGGCGGAAGTTTGGATGTATGTATGTATGTATGGATGTTTTTTACTCTTTCACGCAAAAACTACTGAACGGATTTTAATGAAACTTTACAATAATATAGCTTATACATCAGAATAACACAAAGGCACATTTTAACCGACTTTCAAAATGGAGGAGGTGTTGTGTTCGTTTTTTTATGTTCAACGATTACTCCGCCGTTTGTGAACCGATTTTCAAAATTTTTCTTTTGGTGTATAGGTTATCATCCCAATTTGGTACCATATTCATAAAAGTGGTGACCTGATGAAGGGAACCATAAGAAATCGAGGGAACTCCTCAAAATTTATATGGAAACATGTGGTGACTTCGGTTTCGTGAGCAGTATTCTAAGCATATGCTACCAACAAGCAAGATTTTGCACCAAGGTATACCATGGTTCGGAAGGTGCTGAGAGAACTCCTGACTCTTTATAGATACAAGTTTGAGAGTTTCGACGTTGTTTTAAGAGCGAAAAGCATATGCTACTATGAAAATTACATTCATCATCATCATCATCACTACCAAAAACCATTATAGAACCATGTATCGTCCCGTTTTGACCCTATTATTGGTACTTTTCATAGTATTTTACTATATATCACTTAAACCGCGGGTAACACCGCGGGGCACAGCTAGTAACTAATAAAGTTAGGATCCGGGGTATGGTCACATTCTATATTATCAATTGCGACTCTTTCCCCGAACAATTTATGGAAGTGTGGCGGTACCCACAATTCGCCTAACATTCCTGCATCGCGCTATCGAAGTTTTCAGAGCGCGTCAGTATATATACGACAGCTGAAATGTATCACGTGGGCTCCGGCCTGACCGAGCATACCACCTCGCTCGGTCGGAAGATCTTCCTTTGTGGCCACCACGCTATATCCCACAGAAGTATATTTCCCAGAAATCTATCCATATAAAATATGGATTCAATTTAGAGCTCGACAAGGCTTTAAATGAACGTGGCAAGAAAAGGAACTAACGCTGCCATCATACAAAAACGCCATTTTTGAGAGTTCTCCTTTACCAGCAGCGACCCATCCAGTTTCATTTAAAGCCTAACGTAGCACTTTATAGTTTATATGAATATTGTTTTTGTGTAAAGTCAAATCGAATTATTCTTTCTTTTATGGCATCCGTACAGCTCATTTGCAAGTACGCGCCTATTTCATAATTACTCGCCGTATACAGAATGCAATTATCGACTGTATATTGGCTCTTGTGCTTCATGTCTGTGTTCATTGCTTGACGTCCGGCTAATTACAATTTCCACTGTTCGAATTGATTGTCAGTTAATTTACTCTCATCTATGAAACATGCGTTTCTATTATATGCACTGCTGAAATTGAACGGTGATATTGACTGAAGTCTTGTTATTATTGTATAGTTGTAATGCATTTCAACTAAAGATTTAATTATGAGTGTTTTCCCTGTAATTGGTGGGCCCCAAAAGAATAAATTATTTCTCTTGCCAGTCAATCCGAAAAAGTGGCTCCGGGTATCTCTTGCAAAGTGAATTTCATTTATGTGATTGGCGTGTAGGTGATTCAGCAGCTCCGCTACTCCGTCGTATGGCGAAGCTGTTTCTGGGTCTCTTTTGTGAGCGAGGGCTTTTGCTCGTTCGAGTCTTGGCTCTGTTGTCTCCTGAAATACCAGTGTTTTTGCAACATGTACTCCTGTTTTAAGTCTATCGTAAAACCGTTTAGTAAATGGTATGGTAATCCCGCTAGGTGTTCCGCAAAGTAGTTTTTGTGCTTCTCTCTCGTCAAAAGTTTTGTTTTCACATAATAACAGCACAAACTTTTGATTTTGTTGTGCATATGTTGTAATTGCTCCACTATTGAAACCCCTCCCGTGTCCCCTCTGAATGGTACCCTGTTCATCTCCAGCACCATTGTCTCCGTCGTTGATATTAAGCATTCCGAAAATGGGATCTTGTAATAGTATATATGGGATCTTCTTCATCGGCTCCAGTAATGAGTTGATCCATTCTTTCGAGTACAGCTCTTCGTTATGAGCCTTGTTCTTTAAATATATTATTTCGCCTTTCGATACTAGTAGCCGAATCGTGTGGCTCGGTGTTAGGTGCAATAATTACAATGCGATTAGAGACGCATTTGAATATTTTTGTATCACTCAGTTGGAGAATATTTCTATGTTTTACGATCAGTACCGGTAGTAATGTACTCAATAAGACACTCAAGACATGCAATTGCAGAACATATTTTATATTCTTTTGATCGAATAGCTTGACCAAGTTTTGAATTATGGTCCCAGTTTTTGGTGGTGCTGATGTAAACGAGATGATACTGGAGTTTTGAACCAGAATGTTCAGCGACGACCTTACAAGGAGAGTATTTAATTCGGGATCTGTAGCACACTCTTTTGTCAAGGTCGACTACAATACACTGGATTGTATTGTAGTCGTCCGTTATTTCTTCGGTGCGTTCGTTTCCGCCGGTTTCCAAGTTTTAAATTTCGGCGTCCTCAAAATTACTGTCGCTGTTGACGTCTTCAAAGTCGACGGTGGCGTCTCCACTATGATATATGGTGATCTCGGCTCTGACTCACTTGGGATTCCTCTCTTCTTGCGATCTCCTCCATCTCGTACATTCCGCAGACGTCTCCCTCTGTGGCGTACCAGGACGTGACGATTGCTCTATGTCTAATTGTTCCTTTGCTAGCTGTACTTCCTGATCCTCCTCCTCCAGTACTTGGGTGTTCTGAGTGAGATCTTCGTCCTCTATCTTTGTTGTATCGCAGTACTTCAACGCTTGTGATGCCGGTCCTTTAATACGGTTTATGCATGAGTGAATCACAGCCCTTTTCGAGGTCAGTGAATGTGTTTTACCATCATCATCATCGGCATCACTTTTAATCCTGATTATTTTTTAATTTAATAAATCTAACGGTTTTTTTTTTTTTTGGATCTTTCCTGGAATGACCCTGTCCTGTTCTGAGTAGGTTTAGGTAGGTAGGTTTTGTATGTCTTGTTATGTATTCTGAGACATGTGATGAAATCATGTAGTAGTATCTCCAAGTTATAACATTAGAAATTATATTACATAGGCTATCTGACATCCTGTACTAGATATATTTAAAAATTATAAAACAAGATCTGATTGACACTGACGAATTACAATATGTGTAATAAATATATAATGTATTGACATAATGGACATGTAAAATGTAGGAATGTAAAATAAGAAAACAAAAGAATATTGTAAAGACATAGAGAATAAGAATAGTGTAAGAAATAAAAGACAATGCAATATATTAGCCATGTAAGAAAGTAGTAAAAGAAAAATAACATAAAAAAGAAAAGAAAAAGATTAAAACGAAAAAGATATAAATAAAAGATATAACAGCCCTGATCATGTTAGGGCTCCCCCTATAAATCTAAAAAAAAAAAAGTAGTATCTCCAACCTAACCTACCCCAACCTAACACTCAAACCTAACCTAACCTATGGACCCCAAAACCTACCCCTGAGCATGATCTCAGATCATGATCCACCCCTAATCAACCCCGACTTTTTAATTTATGCATATTTTTAGATTGTCACTTTTGGCTTCGGACCCTTTTAATGGAACACCACTTGAGCGTTTAATACGACTTTAACTAAGCAAGTGGTGTAATCTCACGATAATTGTAATTGCGGGCCTCGCCGCAGTCCGGGGGCCCTCCCACACCCATCGCGCCCTTTAAAAAAACCTAACCTAACCTACCTACCTAACCTCAAATAGGTGGTCGCATTAAATAAAGTTGCTGTCGGAGGACCACATTCAATAACGTTTATTTATAAAGGTAACAATGTGGTCGCATGATCGTGATCTTATAATACGATTATTTATAAAGGCAACGGCGTGATCGCACGACCATAATTTTACAATAATGCTTATATATACAAAGTTTATCGTGGACACTGGACGCATGACCACGACCTTAATGCATGCGTGCATACTAAAACAAAAGTAATGGAGGTTAAAGTAAAAACTTCCTTAACTATAAAATAAATATAAAACTGTGATCACCTTATAAAATAATGGGATTTTCTTAAAGCCTTAATTTGCTCTCCAGGATTCCACGAGTCCATCCCTGACTGTCGTTCCTGCGACTCGCCGCGCACCGTCCATCCAGAATGCAACCCGTTCCCCGTGCCGCGCGGCGACCACTACTACCCCGAAGTCAACATCACGTCAGGCGAGCGGCTGTGCTTCCCCTCCATGAGGAGTCTGCCTGGACAGCAGCAGCTTGGTGAGTGACTGCATGCTACATGCAACAGAGTGCAAATTGGACGGCAATACGTCGACGACGTCTATAAGGACGTCGTCGTTTAATTTCAGAAGCGCAATGACCTACATAATAATAACTCCCACACCGGTTTCGGTGACGGTGCCCGGTTTCATTGAAACCAGGCCAGTTACGCAGGAATAATTTTATAGTGCCCAAGTGTGTGCGCAGTACACAAGAGCACTCTCTATTCCTTTTACTCTCATTACCCAGTGGGACGGACGACCGACACGATTGGCGAGAGATCAGGCGCAGGACCGACTTTTTGCATGCCCATCCGACGCATGGATTATCTTACTTGTCAGACAATCAGGTGTTCAGCCTGCATTGTCCTAACCAAACTTGGAAATAACATGTTTCCAACGCAGGAATCGAACCGACGACCTCCGAGTCAAGAGCCACGCTCTTAACCACTGGACCACGGAGGCGTTTTTATGACCGATATACAGCCTAAGTAGCTACAGACGAATCAAAAAGACAATTTGAAACTCATACGATTTTTAATATCCAACAGGACCCCGCGAGCAAGTGAACCAGAACTCCGCTTTCATCGACGCCTCAGTGGTTTACGGCGAGAACCCATGTATAGTGAGCAAGTTGAGAGGTTTCAACGGCCGACTCAATGCCACTGCCAACCCGCTGAATGGCAGAGAGTTCCTGCCGCGATCAGACAGCCATCCGGAGTGTAAGGCGCCGAGCGGATTCTGCTTTATTGCTGGTGAGTTACTGTCGTTATATTGTGAGGACAACAAATTGATGTTGGGTTCTGATATTTTAATAAAGTAGTTCGCACTATATGAAACGGATTGGTTACAAACCAAAATAAAAAATTTGATAAAAGTAAGAAAAAGCTTAGTTCAGCTTATTTTTTTTTAATGGGTGGTCGATTTTTTGATCTCGTAATAAAAATATTTACTCAGTGAATAACAGAGCTATACAAGGTCTGGTAGTCTTAATCTGTTAGAAAAGACAAATAAATAATATCTATAATATAATATCTGTGGACGCTTCACACCACGTCAGTCTGGCCCCGTGCTAAGTAGGACTTGTGTTCCAGGTACCAGACAACGGAAATATATTTAATACTTTTATACTATACACATATATTTAAGATTTTTTTTATATCATACACATATTTAATACACATCCAGACCCGGAAACATTGAAAACTTTTTGTTCCGTCGGCGGGATTCGAACCCGCGACCCCCGGCTTTAGCTGCCACACACTCAACCAATTGAGCCACAGAGGTCGTCACATGATATGACAGACACAGACTGTGTACCTTGAATAGTTTAGAATTATACGCTGCGTAAATATAACAGCCAATGATGACAAAATATAACGAATGCAAAAAATATATATATTTTTGCCTCTGAATGTGCTACTTAATGATCATGTTATGCTATGTTTGCAGCATTTTTTACTAATGAAAAAACATTACTTATTATATTATCATTTCTATATTTTATATATAATATTATATTATTAGTTCTATATAATAAACTTATTATATTATTATTACTTTATTATATATATACTTTTCAGGTGACGGCCGTGCCTCGGAACAGCCCGGTCTAACAGCCATCCACACGATGTTCCTCCGCGAACACAACCGTATAGTCGAGGGTCTGAGAGGCGTCAACCCGCACTGGGACGCGGAACAGCTGTTCGAGCATACTCGCCGCATCATGGCGGCTCAGATACAGCATATCGTGTACAACGAGTTCCTCCCCCGTCTGCTGTCATGGAACGCTGTTAATCTGTATGGGCTGAAGCTACTGCCTTCTGGTGAGTTGGGTACAAAATAGTTAGTCAATAGGGGGAAAGTTTTGGTGCGTGCGGTGATTCTCTGGCCTATTTTTGATTTTAAGCCAAAGTGTCGTATCTAAATAGGGTCCATACACATATTACGTAACAGCTTAAATAAGAAGGGGTCATAAAAAATAAAAGTGGAAAAATCCAAATCTCGCGCGACTTAATATTATGTTGATGGTCCTTTACGATTTTGGAGTTAAAAAAAGTATAAGATGGCAATACTTTCAAAGTTCTACACCAAATTTTATACATAGAAAGAAGAAAATTTTTTATCTTGTCTCTAATGATGGTAACTTGACTAAAAATATATTCTGTAATTACGCAAATTATAATATAACCTGTTCTACGCAACAACAATATTTTAATACTATTTCCTGATCACTTATTAACTTATCTATCTTCCACAGGTTACTACAAAGAATACTCTCCTACTTGCAACCCGTCGATCGTGACCGAGTTCGCGTCTGCAGCGTTCCGTTTTGGCCACTCGCTGCTGCGGCCGCATCTGCCGCGACTGTCGCCCAGCTACCAGCCAGTAGACCCGCCGATACTTCTCCGAGACGGTTTCTTCAGACCCGACATGTTTATGGACGTGAGTTGTTAATGTTTTACTTCAATAAATAAGATGAGTCACTAAAGCTGATCGCACATTTGTCAGCACCGTACGCACCGTACGCACTGTACGCGTACGCGAAATGCGGCGCGTACGGTGCAGACGAATGTTCGTGGTTTCACATTATTTCATATAACGAATTCGAAAATGCTGCGCACTCAGCGCGTGTGTGCTGTTAAATGTGCGATCACTTTAAATCACCACAAGGTGGCGGTTTTCCACTATGTGACAGACTCGGTCGCAACCTGAGTTTTGGAGACGATCACGAATATAATATTATGTCGAAACAGAACTAAGTTTCATGTAAAACCTCCTCGCAAAATCCTTAACGTGAAAAAAATCATTGATCCTTACTAGTCAAAAGATGTAGCTGTAACAGCAGTTACTAGCATCTTGTTTTAAGATTGTTCTTTGTGTTGAGTTAAAATGACGAATGGTTCCGTTTTCTAACCCCCATGTCCTGCAAAATCAAAGATTATAAAATATTAAGGGCCTGTTTCACCAAATCTTGATAAGTGCCGGATAGGCTATCCACAACTTATCTGACAGATACTAAATACTGTATCTGTCAGATAAGTTGTGGATAACATATCCGGAACTTATCACTAAGTGGTGAAACAGGCGCTAAGGAGTATTGCAATATGATAAATAAACTTTATTTTTCCATTTCAGCATCCACCAATGGTAGACGAACTAATCCGTGGTCTATCCTCAACTCCCATGGAAACCCTGGACCAGTTCATCACGGGCGAAGTCACCAACCATCTCTTCGAAGACCGCAGGATTCCGTTCTCTGGCATTGACTTGGTGGCATTGAACATCCAAAGAGCACGTGACCACGGCATCCCTAGCTACAATAACTACAGAGCGCTGTGTAACCTGAAGAGGGCTTCCACCTTCGAGGACCTGGCTAGGGAGATACCTGATGAAGTTATTGCTAGGTAAGTTTATGAAATAATCTAAAAAATAAATGTTAAAAATTGGGAGGATATTATGAATCTTTTCTAAAATTGTTGCCACAAAACGTAACTTTAACTTTGACTAACCTAACCAAGTACCCTAAATTAATATTAGGGGCTCAAGATTTGAGGATTTAACGAAGAGGGTTCAGCAAGTCTATACCCATACCATTTGCTATTTGTCCCAAACTCAAACCTCCCTTTGTCTATCTTATGATAACTTGAATACTACATTTCTTTCCCTCTTTATTGTTAGAGAATCAATTCAAGATGATTCTTAAATTTAATATCTCTTTCAGACTCCGTTTACATAGCTCATCTTAAATGCTCTCTCTCTGTAACACCTCCGTTTCTCACTGTCTCATCTTTTTCTCTCTTTTATCTCAATAGTTCTCTCTTCTAAATCTCTTCTGTTCATCTAACTCTATCTCTCTTCCAGACTAAAGCGCATCTACCCGACCGTGGACGACATCGATCTATTCCCTGGTGGTATGAGCGAGCGGCCGCTACAGGGTGGGCTGGTGGGACCGACCTTCGCCTGCATCATCGCCATACAGTTCCGACAACTGCGGAAGTGTGATAGGTT
The DNA here is from genome assembly GCA_905187585.1 of Cyaniris semiargus. Classification (NCBI taxonomy): domain Eukaryota; kingdom Metazoa; phylum Arthropoda; class Insecta; order Lepidoptera; family Lycaenidae; genus Cyaniris; species Cyaniris semiargus. The sequence goes on along the minus strand of LR994558.1, from coordinate 9,729,050 downwards.
CTGGTGAGTAGACATAATATGCCTATCGCAGGCTTCAAGCCAGAAGTGCGTAGGGGAATTGTGCTTAAGATGGCATAGTCAGATAAGATGACACATCGGCAAAATTCGTTTAAATTTCTGTGCACATGTGACACTGTGTGTGAGGAATCATAGTATGTCGTCTTACCATATCGATATGTCATCTTACACTCGTAGACCTGACGTGCAATTTACGTTTTTTTTTAATGTTATATAATATTAAGTTGATTTTTGTTTTTAACTGTTTTATTTAGTTCACTCATGTGACTTATTTTACTTTAAATATTTACCTTCAAACAAAAAGTATGTCATCTTAAGCACAATTCCCCTATAAAAAAGAGTCGTTTTTTTTTTAAATAAAACAGATATGTAAGAGGAATATTGGGATTTTTGGAATAGTCAAAATACAAAAGATCATTTCACGTAATACGTAGTACTTTCGAAGACACATTCAAATTTTCAGTTGTAGAGACCTATTTTCTTTAAAAAAAAACTACTTTTTTTATACGCTCTTCTGGCTTGAAGCCCGCGATATGTAGTTCTGCTGTTCGTCAATATGTTTCTCATCATCATCATTCACCTCCGTTGATGATATTATAGCATGTAGCTCGAAATAAGTGCGATTGGTTTTAAAAGTAAAATACAGGCAGTTATTGCGGTCTAAATCTAGTGTCTACTTCCCACGCAATAATACATCTAATATTATACTCATATAATGCCTACATGCGCACATTACAATAGAAGAGCTAGAGCCCTGATTATACTCACAAATTCTGTCTTCGTCTAACACATGGGAAATATCACAAACTGAAAAGAGAAACGAGAATCTCTTAGCCCTGGTAGAGTCTATCGGCAAAGTTTTAAATTTTCAGTTCTCACCAAATGACATATTGTCGGTTCATAGAGTGCCCCACGCCACCCAGCTCGCCAATAAACCTAAAAATATCATTGTTAAGTTGAAGTCGAAGATTAGACGGGATGATTTACTTAGCGCCTTTAAATCCAAAAAGAATATTCTCTCCGATCAGCTTGGAATCACCGGCTCTCCAGTAAAAATCTATATGAATGAACACCTGACCCTGAAGAACAAATTGTTGTTTCGTAAGACCAAAGAAACCGCAAATAAATACGGATACAAATATGTATGGATTAAGAATTCGACCATACTTGTTCGTGATCGTGATGGTTCTTCGGCGTTTGCTGTTCGGTCTGATGGGGACTTACATAAACTTGTTGATAGACAAAAATCATATCCATCATCGTCCAGTATGTGAAGTAGATAAAAAAATAATTAAATTGTTACAACATTAATTTTCGCTTTAACACTTGGAACTTCTGTTTTTTGTTGTACTTGTTTTTCATGCCACTAGAATTCTTATATAATGATAGTAGATTTTGTATTTATACTTGTTCAGATATTCTAATCTCCCAGTATTATAGAGGAAATTGTACGCTCACCGCAATGTTTCACAATAGATTTAAAATTATTTTCTATAACGTTGAACTAGTTTTAAGATTGATAAATTTGTTGGAGTTTTATTTCGGGTTAATTTTATACAGTTTCGTGGCAATATTCATTTTTAGTTTTTCTGATCGTTATGTCTTCAAATAGCATTGTTATGTATTATCAGAATTGCGGAGGCATACGCACAAAATTACAAACATTGTATATGAACATATTGGCTAACTCCTATGATGTAGTGATTCTCGTTGAAACTTGGCTTACACCTGACATACTTGATAGTAGTTTTATTGACGATCGCTACGTAGTTTTCCGATGTGATCGTGATAGGACTGCTACCTCCAAAGCTGATGGCGGTGGCGTCCTAATAGCAATTCGTCGTGAACTAAGGCCTGTTAAACTAACTAAACCTTATGATAACTCTGCGATTGAGCAGGTTATTGTAGAGCTCCCTGCCGCAAAAACTGGATCACATCACATTATTAGTGCTGCATATATACCGCCTCGCTCTAGTGACACAGTTTATCGTACATATTTTGAAATGTTGCAAGATATTATTATTAATGACACACTAATTGACTCCTTTTTTATCACTGGTGATTTTAATTGTCCAGATATAGATTGGACAGTCCTGAACAATTGTGTCGTTCCTTCTTTGTCATCTTCTTCTAACAGGTCACCTAGCCAAATGCTAGTTAACTTTATGTCTGTCATTAATGGTGTCCAATACAATACATTTAAAAATAATTTGGACCGAATACTTGATTTATATATATCGAATGTCGATTGCGAGGCATTATTTAATAATTCTTTTCTCAATGTTGTCCCACACCATCCCCCTTTTTGCATAATAGCGAATTTACATACAGAGTTTATCCCTATGAAACGTCAAACTCTAGTTACGTATAAATATTTCAAAGCTAATTATGAAAATATAAACAAGGAACTTAGCTTACTAGACTGGCACACAATACTTTCCCATCTACCAGCAGATGATGCCGTTGATACATTTTATGAAACTCTGTTCGGCTTAATTAAATTGTACGTTCCCTTAACTCGATCTCTGAAATCTAGTTTCCCTATCTGGTTTTCTCCCAATCTAGTAAGAATGTTTAAAAACAAAAAACGAGCATGGATAAAGTGGAAAATATACAAAAACCGTAAAGACTACGAACACTTCTCTAGCTATCGCAAATTAATTCATAGTGAAATGATAAGGTGTTTTCGTGGATATATAAAATCGGTGGAAGACAGTATACCATCAAATGTTAAATACTTTTGGTCCTACATTTCAAATAAGAAAAATAAATCTAATTTCCCTAATCCCTTCATGTATTATAATAATGCCTCGTCGAATAACCCCACTGATATATGCAATTTATTTTCCACTTTTTTCCGCTCGGTCTACCAACCTTCCACTCTGGATCCACTAAGATGGAAACCCTCTGACATTATTTCCGAATCTGCTCAAGGTCTGTCAAATATACATCTAACTAAAAAATGTATTCTAAAAGCCCTGAAATCACTGGATTCATCCAAAGGTGCCGGGCCGGACGGCATTCCGCCTTCTTTCTTTTTAAAAACCGCTAATAACATTTCATGCGCTTTGTACATCTTATACAATAAATGTCTCCAAGAGTCCGTATTTCCGGCGGTTTGGAAACAGGCTTTTATTACACCAATATACAAGAATGGTGACAAGAGCAATATTGAGAATTATCGTCCCATTTCTATATTATCTACATTGTCTAAACTCTTTGAAAGACTCGTACATGATGCAGTGTACCCTTTCATCCATGACCTTATCCTACCCGGGCAACACGGTTTTGTTAAAAAAAGATCTACATGCACTAACCTCATGTGTTTCGTTGGTCGCTTATTTAGTGACATGGATATGCGCGTTCAAGTTGACACTGTATACACAGATTTTAAAAAAGCATTTGATAAAGTGGATCACTCGCTGCTATTGGAGAAATTAGCGTTCAACGGAATTCGAGGCAACTTATTACGCTGGTTCATGTCTTACATTTATAACAGAACACAAAGGTTTGTGATCAATGGTTACGCCTCTGACTCCTTCATTGTGAGCTCAGGTGTCCCCCAGGGATCAATATTGGGTCCACTTCTATTTATAATTTTTATCAACGATATTTAACAATGTATGTTACACTGAGACTTTTTAATGTACGCTGACGATATGAAGATTTTTAAATCATGCAAAAATATACAGGACTGTCAGCTCCTGCAACAGGATCTATGCAGACTAAACAATTACTGCATTCGTAATAAACTTTTCCTCAATCTCCCTAAATGCCAAACTATTTCTTTCTCAAAAAAAAATGATAAAACTTGACTTTATATACACTATAAACAATGTGCCTTTGAATAAAGTAAACCAAGTCCGGGACTTGGGGTTGTTGTTAGATTCTTCTCTGCATTTTGATACACATATTGACAATATAATTAACAAAGCCTATCGCATGTACGGTTTCATACAAAGGTCCACCCGTGACTTTGTGAGACCATCGACACTATTGCTGCTTTACAAGACCCTTATTAGATCACAATTAGAATACGCTATACCTGTTTGGAATCCTTTCTACGTCAAATATTCTGATAAAATAGAATTGGTACAAAAAAAATGCCTGCGCACCATATTTTTTAAATGTAAACAATCTAAATTGCCATATAATGAGTTATTAGACCATTTCAAACTTTTAAGCCTAAAATCCACACGTACGCTTCTTGATATTATGATGCTACATGGTTTATGTAATAACAAATATGACTGCTCTGCCATCGTCAATCAAATCTGCTACTTGGTGCCGAGAACAATTTATCAGAGATAAGCGCGACAATTTCAGTTATTCTACACTAAAACGTGCAAGACTAATGCGGGTCTCCGCATCCCCCTACGTCGTCTTATTGATACGTACAACAAGTACTTTACTAATATTGATATTTTTGCCCTATTTGATGGTAAAAAATTTAAAAAACAAGAAACATGGAAACATTGATCAAATTAGCGTCTGAACATGAACTCTAACTTATTTGTTGAATATTTTGTTTTATTTTACATTGTAGTTTTTATTTTTTATAATGTAGATTTTAATCCTCTGTTATACTCTTTTTAAATTTACATTGTAAATGTCCTTTGTTTTAATTATTTTTATTAACTCTTTATTTATTTCAGTTCTATAATATGCTAGTGTTGTTTTATATCTAGTCTTACTGTCATATATTTTTTATCCATTTTAATACGCTGTACTTTCCGTTTTTAATCTGTGAACAATGGTATGGGTTATGTGTTTACCACTTCTATATAAGTAATTGTAATAATTAAGTTTTAACATGTAACTGTTTATTGTTCCTAATAAAGAAAAATAAAAAAAATAAAGAAAAATCACTTGACAGACTAGAACAGAAACTGCAAAAAAATCAGCTATGCGAATATTTTAAGAGGTAACATCTTAAAAGGACAGCTAAACATTATGATAGAAGTATACATCTAAGTGGGCCCCAAGATGATCAATTTTATTGTGCAATATCATTTAACAATTTATTTGACAATAAGATTGAAAGGCGGGCGCGTTCAATATCAACCCTAGACGGTCAATAATATTGCACAATACGTGATATTGCACAATAAAATTGTTAGTCTGGGGGCTCGCTTATATCATAATGGCTTATTATACCTATCCTTGTCTTTGTCTTACACGTTTTGTCTCCATAACACCCTCTCACTCTCTACCCACCAGGTACGAGAACGACAACTCGGTGCGGTTCACCGAGCAGCAGCTGGCCGAGATCCGCAAGACGACGCTGTCGAAACTCCTGTGTGACAACTTCGATGTACCCACAGATATACAACGGGCTGCCTTCGACCTGCCCAGCAATTTCTTGTGAGTAACCACAGTGACGGATTAACCCTTAAGGTGCAGTGGTTGTTGCAACTACGTAAATATTATTTTTCCATCTCATTGATGGAAAAATAATATTTAATCAGATTGAGACTGATATCTATTATATCAATTTGTTTAGAAATAATTTATATATAAAGCCCTGCCCTTTTCTGTGATAGTCCTGTTAAGCATGCAAATACGATAACCGAATAAATAATAATGTATCCTTTTTCCAGGAACCCTCGTGTCCGTTGCGGCTCCCTACCCAAGATCGACTTATCAGCGTGGCGCGAAAACAGCGCTCAGGGCTGCCTCATAGCCGGCCGCTCCGTGCCGCTAGGCGACTCCGCCTTCCCGTCGCCCTGTACATCGTGCATATGCACCGCTGAGGGGGTGAGTAATACATGAATGCCAGTGGCGTAACTATAGGGTGGCAGGGCTGGCAAAATGCCACGGGCCCCCGACCCAAAACGGCCCCGGCCCAAGAGGCCGTGAGATCAGATTTTTTTTACATTGTTTTATTATTAACGCGACGATTTTTACTTATAGGGCCCCCTCATTTTGCCACAGGCCCCGGATGTTGTAGTTACGCCACTGATGAATGCATGTGTAATGTGTTATGTGCATGTAAATATGGTAGTTTCTTAGCGAAATTTTGCAGGATAAATGCCTCCAGAAGTCCAGAATAGTGGAGCTTTTTCATGCACTTGTTTAGCTAATAGCTATATGTACCTATATTAGAATATGATCCCCGTAGCTCAAAGACAGATACAACATTTGTGCTGCAATAAAACCAATCATACATGGGCTCTAACAATCCAAATAGCTTATTGGCAATTTGTAATTTTAATATTGAAGACATATTTTGACATTTTATTTGTTTACTAATAATGGGGATAAATCTATGACTGTTTACAAGTAGCCATTTTTATGGCAAACGTCAAAATGTAGTTAATTAGTTTATTGATTAAGATTTAATTCTTGCGTAAATAGATCAAACGCCGACAACTTAATAAGACTTTAATTTAGTCATTCCAAATGTTCGACTCGCTGCTTGACCAGCTTAAGAATGCACCTGACCCTAACTTGACTACATACTTAAACCTAGATCTTAAAATCTGTAAGGTCTAGAAAACTGATTTTTTTACACAAGTAACTTCAGTTCATGAATATTAAATGCTCAAGACGAAAACGCGATTAGTGAAAAAATGCTCGATAGTTTTTTTTTTCTTTTTTTTACAAAAAACCTTGTTTTAGACACATTTTTGCTTGGATCTTCGAAGTTTGCTGTCTTTTCTTTAATATTTTTTAATATATAAAAAGGCTTTGATAAAACCTAAATTTTCTCAAAATACTTTTTTCAGAATCATTATAGTTCGTCTTATTCATAGTAAAACTAACTTGGCAATGATTCCGCGTCGTCCTTTTTCACCTGGCATATGAAAGACGGGCGTGAGTGTGAAGAGAGAAGGACGATGTTTAATTTATTGGGTTAGTCGCCCTCTAACGCCAAATCTCATTTGCTATTATTTATTTCTTGTATTAGTCGCTACTTATTAAAATAATATAACCTCTATTTACTATCATTTGTTCATTAGATTATTTTAGCTTATTAAAAAAAACATAACCTCAATTTCCAGGCGCAATGCGCGTCCCTGCGCATCACCGACTGCGCGCAACTCGCGCGCGAATGGCCGGCGGAGGCGGTCGCGCGCGACGACGTGTGCGCGGCACAGTGCGGCGCCCCGCCCCCCTCGCGCGCACCGCGCCGACACAACGTCAACTTCAACTTCCCTGACCTCACGCCTTTCATCGCCAACTGAAGTAAAAGGCTAGACATCCATACTAATATTATAAATGCGGAAGTGTGTCTGTCTGTCTGCCTGTCTGATACCTATCTTCACGCCCAAACCGCTGAACCGATTTGGCTGAAAGTATGTAGATACTTTGAGTCCCGGAATGTACGGTTCCTGAGCGAACTAATTATGGCGGAACGGAGTTGCGGGCGTCATCTAGTAGTGAATAAAAACGTCAGGGCGTAGTGACGCGTCCGCCATTTAAATATTCGGACGCAGTATGAATGTAATTTATGTATGGTCTAAAAACATAACTTCATATCATCGAAGGCCGGCAACGCACCTGCAACTCTTTTAAAGTTACGAGTCGTCTATGGGCGACATGTGTCCAAGCCACGTTAACTCGCATTTACAATGTAGTTTGGACATAGTTAAATTTAATCTATTTTCGTGGTCGATGGCGAATAAAAGTTAAAAGATAAAATTAATGTAAACACTATACAACGAATTTATTTCAATTGTTTTCAATTTTCGCGTTTCATAAGAATTTTAGTCGTTTTGTCTCGTATTTGAAAAATTTTGAAAAACAAAATATTAGCTTGTTTTACTGTGAAGTTCAACTAATTACATAATTTATAGTACCACTATAAATATCTATATACCACTATAATTAAATAGTAGGCAATGCAGGTAGGGATATACGGGGGACAAGTAGTAACGCCATATTTTTTATAAAATCGAATATTTTTAATTTTCAATACTCTTACAAAAATGAAAACATTTGACCCCTTTTTTTATAAAAACCCACGCATTTCGAATATACTATATTGTGTCAATTTTTATCTATGGTTGTTTACAAGTAGCCATTTTTGTGGCAATTGTCAAAATATAGTTTAATTAATTAAGCTTTAATTAAATTAAATATTTCATAAGTGCGAATACCTTTGAAAATAATAGTCGCAAAATAATCTACCATTATCATAGTTTTACCAACCGTTACCATTTTCAGATTTACTCATCATTTTGTTACTTTGTGATGATCACTGCCTAGTTGTTTAGAATAAGTTCTTGTAAATTATTGTAAAATATTGGCATAATTATTTTGTACATTTAGTCATAAAATTTGTAATTAGGACGTAATATTTTTGTATGCGGGATTCTGAAAGTACTTAAAGTAATCGTTGAAAACTAATAATAATAATTTTGGAAAGATTTGATTGTTATTTGTTTTTAAAAATGATTACTGCGACTTCGGAATCCTCGTGAATAAAAGACGATAAGATATTTACAAACTTTTTATTTCATTTATACTTTTTTTTTCGAGTCTATTTCGTTTCTTTTTACAATAAATACGTTGCATTTGAGTATAAAAAAGTGGTATGGTATATAACGATCACAAACACAGTTTCCTAATTAATGTTCCGTCCGTCACATTCAGTGTTCGTTCACTGTCCGCGCGCTGATGAGTCCACCAAGCGGACTGATGTGCGCCTATTGCTCCTCTTCACTCGCTTCGCACTGAAAAGAAAATTGACAGCTTATAACAAAAATAATAAAGTCGTAATTTCAACGTCGAAAACATAAAATTGGACTCCACGTACCAATCAATAAAGTTGGTTAATATTAAAACATTTTAAATTAAAAAATTTGGCCAAAAAAAGTTACATTTTAAACATATTTGTAAGGAAAGCGATTTTCTACAAAATATGATGTTTTGTACGAATTTTTTGTATGGCGCATAATTTCAAAGATATAATAGCGAAAAGGGTGCTTGCACCCTTTTTTCCAAGACGGCGGCCGGGGACAAGGGTGGCAACCCCACAAACATAAGATTTAGCTTCTATTGGCCCCTTCTACATGTCTCCTAAAATTAAATAGCGTCCTCTAAAAGATGAAAATATATTAAACCCTTTAATTTTAAATGACTTCAAGGGTAGAACTCACTGAGGCGTCCCCGCTCTGTCAGTTAGCAGCGACCTCCTTAAAGCCGTTGGTTAGCGCGTCGGCGCTGCGGCGCCACAGGCCGTACGCGCGGCCGGGGACGCACTGCCACAGCCGGACCGTCCCGTCCTCGGACCCGGACGCGTACAGCTCCCCGTCCGGCGACCACCGGACGCAGTGGACCGGACCGAAGTGACCCTTGTTGCATTCTGGAATTTGTTGATAATAATCTATACTAATAATATTATAATTCTGAAGAGTAATTTGTTTGTTTGTTTGAACGCGCTAATCTCAAGAACTACTGGTCCGATTTGAAAAATTCTTTCAGTCTTAGATAGCCCATTTATCGAGGAAGGCTATAGGCTATATAACATCATGCTGTGACTTTTAGGAGCGAAGAAACAGAGGAAAATGTGGAAAAAAGCGGGGAAAATTATACATCTTTGGGAGCTTGCGCTGCAAAAACGGTCCAAGATACCCAAAAAATTTGTATGGAAGAATTATTCCTCTTTAAATGATCGACAAAAATGTCCGTGATAGTACATGTCTATCTTTTAAGATTAGCTCACAATAATCGTTTTTATGTGGTCTAAGAATAAAGTTTGGTCGAAATGAATGCATTAATGAAATAGACGCGGAAAAAGTCGTGGGTAACAGCTATCTATACTAATATTATAAATGCGAAAGTATCTCTGTCTGTCTGTCTGTCACGCTTTCACGCCAAAACTACTGAACCGATTGTAATGTGATTTTGTACAGAGAAAGTCTAGAGCCTGAGAAAGGACAATAGGCTGCTTTTTAACTGGAAGAAAGGGTTGGAAGGGGGTGTTTATGCGTAATGTTGTTAAAATTAAGATAGTTCCAATAATCAATAATAGATGGCGCTGAACGTCACCTTATTCGTTTCTATAAGAGGTGGTAAGGATTCATCCATGTTTTTCTTTTCGAAAACTTTCAAGAAGCATTGTGAAGTGTTGAAATTAGACACCGGTTTTTAACCCCCAACGCAAAAAGAGGGGTTCAGACTGCAGTGTTATAAGTTTGACGAATGACTTGTCAGTCTGTCTGTAAAAATTGAAGTTTGAAGTATGCGTACCGCGGAAGCAACTCTGTCGTGAAAATGTTGCAGTAATGTAGCCTACATGGAAACGGGAACCACCGCGCGCTATAAGCTGAAGTCCACGCGGACGGAGTCGCGGGCAACAGCTAGTATTATATAATGTAATGGTTACTGGGTTTGTAGTATTTAGTATTAGTATTATAATTTGCCTAAGATTGACTGGTAAATAAATGAGCAAAAGAGCAAGAGCATGATTCTACAGTGCTAATTCAAGTTCATTCTGTGGTTCGTTAATTTCAACTCGATTTAATTCCAGTAATTAACTCTAACTCTAACTAATTTTACTCCTCCATTAACCTAAGGCGTGATGGACAAACATTAAATCAAAGGTTCCCAAACTTTTTTTGTCTACCACCCACTTTAAAAGAACAAATTATATTTTAGCACCCCCATTATTTCAATTTAAAATGCATCCTGATGAAATAAATCACCCCCCAAGCCTCTTCACAACACCCCCATTTTTTTTCTGAGTCCCACACCTTTCAGACCTTCAGCGCCCACAAGGAGGCGTTATCGCCCACTTTGGGTAAGGCTGCATTAACCCGTCGATCGTGAAAAACCAGACACAGAACACAAACGAGACTTCAACTCCGATAAGGCCCGCGATAAAACTTGGGCCGCGAGATCAATAGATTTACAATTGATTTCCAAGAATCCGCGATCGAAGGAATAAAAGAATGTGGACGAAAAGACGAGGAGAGCATAGACATCCAAACTAATATATAAATACTAATATTATAAAGTGTCTGTCTGTTACATCTTCACGCCCAAACCGCCGAACCGATTTTGCTGAAATTTGGTATGGAGATACTTTTATCCCGGAAAAACGGTTCCCGCGCGATAAACGAATTTTTGCGCAACGGACTCACGGGCGTCATCTAGTTACTAATAAGCAAACTAAATAAGTAACTCACCCAACTCCGTGCCGGTGTTATAATCATATTTGTACACTTTGAGGTCCTCCCCGGCGGCGACGAATGCGGCGCGCGCGGGCGCCAGCGACGCGCTGTAGCACTTGGTCGGCACCGCCCACTCGCGCATCTTGCGTATAGTGTCCGTCGAGTAGAACGCCACGTTTGTACCTGGAAGAACAGTTTTTTTTTTTTTTTTTAAATAAGATGGCTCGAGCTTCGTTGGACGTTAAAGGCGAGACCGCACAAAGGGCTCCCACACAAAACTGCGAATTCGCATCGCATCGCAAATGTCTGCGACAAAACTCATAATAAAATAAATATCCATCCATGTTACATTCAGCTTACGACACGAAACATGTCCTGAAGTCGAGCTGAATGGAATCAAAATCCCACAGTCCGACGACGTACGATATCTGGGCGTATATTTGGACCGAAGACTGACGTGGAAAAAGCACATCCAAACAAAAAGAAAGGCACTCGATCTCCAACTCCTGAAACTGCAATGGTTAATAGGCAAAAAGTCACAACTAAATCTTGAAAATAAACTTCTCCTCTACAAGAGTATACTAAAACCCATCTGGACCTACGGGATCCAGCTGTGGGGAACAGCCTCTCCATCAAGCATAAACATCCTGCAGAGGTTCCAGTCAAAAACCCTGTGAATGATAACTGGTGCCCGCTTGTACATCTCAAACACGCAACTCCACAGGGACCTAAAACTAGAGTCTGTAAAGGAGGAAATAAAAAAACTCCCTACAAAAATACTCTAAAAGAATAGAAAACCATCCCAACCACCTGGCTAAGAATTTAATGAGCGAAGAACCAAATGCAACCTTCAAAAGGCTCAAAAGACGAGCCCCTCAAGACATGCTTTAACAGAGCTCTATTAACAAAATGGTCATATCATTGGATATGTTCCATACACGCCAAGAACAAAATTACATAAAATCCAGCTCAATGTCTTAAGTACAGATCGCAGGACAAAAGGAGTTTAAAAAAAAAAGTGCAGTCTCGCCTTAAAACTAAAATCAGCTAGTGCACTCATAACGTATATTCATAAAAAAGCTACCAAAAATAGAGTAAGACAAATAGACAGTACTTAGTAACAGACTTTAGGCTTCTTTCGGATTTTTCCTCACAGAAAATATTATGTCCAGGTAAACATAAATAACTTTGGATGTTGTAATCATCAACTAGGACTTAGAAGCCAAATGTTTTGCCACTTTTTAGGGTTCCGTACATGGGCGTACCCAGGTTCTGGGCCATGGGGCAAATCAGATTTTTTATAAGCTAGGTGTTTATGTAAAAATTTGTTAATTTTTTATTCTTTATAGAATAAAAAATTAATAAATTTTTTGTTGTAAAAATATTGTATTGCAAACAAATGGCAAAAATTCGTCATCTTAATGATGCCGACAATTCTTACGGTACCTCCCTACACATCAATGCGGGGGTGATTTTTTTTTGCGTCCACCCCAGCGTGTGGGGTGTCGTTGGATAGTTTTTTTTTTTAAATATAAGAGTATTCATAGATCATTTCCCGATTTGGGGCTACCAGCTAAACAGTTGCTTCTGAAAATGTGAAAAAATTCACGGGAGAAGGAAATATACTGAAAAATCATAAGTTATTGAGTAATAGTTGGTCAACTAAAAAAAAAGTATTCGTAGAAGTATGTACAAAGGAACTTTTCGTTCAAATTCCTTTGAACGAAACTGAGATGATGGTGTTAGTACTGTAAAACACGTTATAAATGTGCATTCATTGGCACACAAAAATAATCAAAAACTAGCGGTACTACGGAACCCTACATTGCGCGTGGCACGATACGCACTTGTTACTTTTAATTAGATTATCAAGTATTAACATGATATTATATGTATATTATAATATGGTCAACATTGGTTTTTTTCAATACACTTTTTTAATGTTGAGTCTATTTTAACAATTCTTACCATAAGCAACTGTCAACACAGCACCATCTCTTGATAGCTCCATACTGTTGGGAACAGCTGGAAACTCTATCTTCTGTATCTCCTGCAAAAAACAAAACATTCAAAATAAACACCCATAATAATTTATTTGGGAGGAAAGGTCATTTTCATCAACAATTAAATAATAAACTCATAGAGTTATGACTTGTATGATAGAAGTAGTTATTTATATTTGTAGTTTTGGTGGCATGAAAACCACAACTACCACTGACCACAAAAAACTTAAAAACTGATAATGTAATTACTACTGTTAGACATAAAATCTTCTGATCCTTATTTACTTTAATTTATCAAGCCCCATACGGTCAACGGTGACCGAGACACAATAGAATATCTATTGTGTCTCGTTTTCCCACGATCGACGGGTTAATAATAATAATAATACACACCTGCCCACTGTTTCGATCCCAAATTCGCATCGTCAGGTCATCGCTGACACTAGCAATGCGCGAGTTGTGTAGGAAGACAGCATGTCTAATACTACTTGTGTGAGCGCTGATCTTCTCAATTGCTGAAATATAGTAAACAAGAAAGTAAAGACAAAATTGACATAGTGAAAAACTAATACATGAGTTTCACGGCATATTATAATGTATATTACAAGGATAATGGATATTACAAGGGAGGTAGTTTCCAACAGTCACACGCACCAGACACATTTATGCACTTAAACCAAAAAAAAAAAGAAATTACACTGATTTCATCTAAAAAAAAATGCAGTCAGTTGTTGTTTTACTTTCCAATTTAAATCAAATTCGATGTTTGATGAGTTAATAATTTTGAATAGCAATGAAAATGTTTTTTTTGGAATCAAGATTCAGGACTGATGAACTTTTTTACATAAAATCAATGTATGTCATTTCTTTTCTTTGGAAATTAATAGAACTTTAATCACTTGCTAAGAAGTATAATATCCTTAACTTACCACCAGCATCTGATTTATTGAGATCAAACACTCTTATGATTTTCTCGTTGCTAGCAGTCAACAGGAGATTGTCATCAGCATTAAAATTCACACTCTTCACTATATGTTCATGATCAAACGTATGTACGACCTCGCCAAATCTTGCATCCCATAGTTTTGCTAAAAAATGCAACAAAACATCCTTTTTATTTCCATTATAATCCATATACAGACTAACTATTTATAATTATTACTTCTGGGTTGCAAAGCAGCTAGATTTGAAGGTCATAAAACAAAAAAGGTTTTATGTTGTGTAAGTGGAAGAATAGGCTTTAACAATGTGATAGGGAAGTTTCCTTATATGTCGTAACACTAGGACCTTCCTGATATCAATTTCTTGTATTCAATATCAAGTGAGGTCAATTAGATTTACACAACAAGTTGTTGCCTTTATAATGATAAGTAGTAGTTATTGTATAGTATGTGCATTTGTATTGATAAAGGAAATCAAGCTCCTGTTTGAACTGATTTGCTAACTAAAATACGAGCTCAATACGAGAGGCTATAATACTACCATTTTAAATGTCACATTTAAAGAAATATTATGTGACATTTAAATTGGTATTGGCTTGTTAGTTTTGTTTACGTTAACATCACAAATTAAACAGAGAATACTTGATATTTCATGATAGCTGTATTCATTCTTATAAATGTTTATAAGTCCTTTATAAATTATTACAATAACATTTTCTGCCTAAGCTTTGACAAAGGTCCTTACCTTAGAAAGGTCCTAAATAGATTCTACCAAACTCCATATTAATATTAGTTTTAAAAGTACAACTAACAAGACTATTATATACTAGACGTTCTGTGCGGCTTCGCCCGCGTTAATTAGATATTTCACAGAGGAATCAGTCTACAAAAAATAGCCTATGATCCTTCACGTGGTCTACTTCTTATCTGACCCAAATAACAGAAAAATTGATCTAGTAGTTCGTGAGATAAGCCCTTTCAAATAATTTCCCCCGTTTTTTCCACATTTTCTTCTATTTCTTCGCTCGTATTAGTCTCAGCGTGATAAAATATAGCCTTATAGCCTTCCTCGATAAATGGGCTATCTAACACTGAAAGAATTTTTCAAATCGGACCAGTAGTTCCTGAGATTAGCGCGTTCAAATAAGCCCTTTCAAATAATTTCCCCCCGTTTTTTCCACATTTTCCTCTATTTCTTTGCTCCTTTTAGTCTTAGAGTGATAAAATATAGCCTATAGCCTTCCTCGAGAAATGGACTATCTAACACTGAAAGAATTTTTCAAATCGGACCAGTAGTTCCTGAGATTAGCGCGTTCAAACAAACAAACAAACAAACTTACAAACTCTTCCGCTTTATAATATTAGTATAGATATTAGGGATTATGGAGAAAATATTTCGTAACTTATTCGTTTGTACAGTACATAAATATATAATAAAGTGTTATACAAGGTAAACAACAACAAACACACTTACCTGAAAAATCTGCTGCACCACTAGCAGCCAAATTAGCATTTTGTGTCAAAGCCACCCCCCACACGGCACCTTTGTGACCCTCAAAAGTTCCAATCCAATCTCCCGTTTCTCCTTGTCTTAACATTGGTTTCCCATCTGGAAAAGAGATTCTTTACTTTAACCAAGTTTTTAAGGCTATTGGGATGCAAGAATGGCAGATTAGCCTATTACTTTTGTATTGACCTAGTACTGAACTATTTATGTAGAGATAATTAAAATAATTGCAAAAAAACTTTCAATAAGCCATTCTTGACAGACAAGGTTGATTTAAGTCAGCAATCATTTTATTGTTTACATGTAAATTGTAGGATGAATTACAATATCTTAATGTAATTTACATTGCTTGTCTTATGAAACTATTAGGTCAGGTTTTTATTCAAACCTTGATAAAGTACAAGGTGACCCAGAGTTGTTTGTATATAAATGTCAACGAGACATCAAGAAAAGCTTAGCTCTAGGGCAATTTCACGCAAAATGTAAGTGCAGCTTAAGTTGTAAGCACAAATTACGAGAATCGAAAACCAAGGCGAGCTACCACTGGAGAGGAAATATGTGTGCCCACTCAAGGCACTTCCTCATGTCCGGAGACAGAAGGTCAACAAATATGCACAACCCATAATACACTACATCAACTTACAAAAAGGGAAAAGTGAAGGTTTTTAGTTCATAGCCGACGTCTAGCATATGTTAAGGAGAACTCGCCAATTAACACACCAAAACACTCTCCTGAGGCTTCCGCCCACATTTAGGCCAAGGCAAAAGGGCACTAAAGTATATAACAATCACGAAACTTACCTTTGCAAGCCGAAATCAAAAAATATCCGTCTTTTGTAACATCACTAAAATCTAAATGCACGACTGGTCTCGTATGGCCACCACATGTAAGAGGAACTTGCTTTAAGGTTGTCATCGTAAAAGAAATTTAATAGTGTTGTACTTTTTATAAATAAAATAATTTTTGTAAAATTAACCTAATGAGTCTGACCGTACTGAATGTTGACAATCGACTGACGGAAAATGTCGAAAACGACAACGATCAAAACAAAGATTGCCATTTTGAAAAATTATTGTCTGTGATTTGATTAAAGCTGTGTTAGAGTGCGCGCGACAGGTGGCATGCCAGCGTAGGGATCTGATCTGATGGCAAAAAGTGAGAAAATAAATTGACTCTAGCAATACCGGGGTATTTGGAATATAACATTTTGATCCTTTTTTTTTCTTATGGAGGCTGATTCTGTGTGATAAACATGCAAATATAAAAATTTATCCAATGATCAAGGATATTTTTTGAAAATCTGCTGTCAAAATTGCCATCAGATTCTGGTAGACCTATAGTTTTACTTTAATATCTTTATTTACTTACTAGACGTTCCGCGCGGCGTCGCCCGCGTAAGTTAGATATTTCACAGAAAAATTAGTCCACAAAAAAGCCTATGATCCTTCACGTGGTCTACTTCTCGGTATCGGTAGACCTATAGTCACTCATGCCGCGCCCGCACATGCGACATTGGACAATTTTTTTCATTGTCCAATGGTATAGTCTCTTAGCACGAAGCTTCGTGACGATAAACGCAGGTGCGGCCCGGGCATTATACCAACTTATAGCGTTTTCGGCAATCGGCATCTAGAAGTTAGAACTGTCCCGGGGCAGGGCAGGCATGGTGGGCCGAACGGATACGAAAATAGCCTAACAAAACAGATGATCCACGAAGCACTTAGACTTAGTAGGTATTGTATATAGTGCAATACGTAGTTTATGTACCTACCAAAGAGGATGTAGGATATGCGTGAAGGCCGACAAAGGAAGATCTTCCGACCGAGCGAGGTGGTATGCTCGGTCAGGCCGGAGCCCACGTGATTAATTTCAGCTGTCGTATATATACCGACGCGCTCAGAAAACTTCGATAGCGCGATGCAGGATTGTTAGGCGAATTGTGGGTACCGCCACATCACTCCCCCCCGAAGACCGGAGGTCGAATCTTGAAGTCTGGTCGCTTGAGTCGCCAGTGCCAGAGAGTTCCAGTGAGTCGGAACTGTAAGCTGCTGCACGGGATCCAGTGAGTCGGATAGCTGCCGTGCGGGGCCGATGCTACGTGCTGACCAGGAGAGATGTGCTCTGCTTGCTGACCGGTCGGTGTAGTGAGAAAGCCCGATGATGCCGATGCGGAGTCGCCCAGGTCGCGGTACATTGCGGCTAGTGGACGAGGTAACCGATGAGGCGTTGCTGGCTGGCGCGGTGCGGAGGGGCGGGGAGTGATGATGATGAAGGAGGCGTGTTCTGTCGAAGGTCACCAATGTAGGATATGCGTGAAGGCCGACAAAGGAAGATCTTCCGACCGAGCGAGGTGGTATGCTCGGTCAGGCCGGAGCCCACGTGATTAATTTCAGCTGTCGTATATATACCGACGCGCTCAGAAAACTTCGATAGCGCGATGCAGGATTGTTAGGCGAATTGTGGGTACCGCCACAAGGATATAAACTACGTAGGGGAGGTCAGCTCAAAGTGGCCACCTTAACTGTCAATTTAAAAAAAAAAAGACGAAATATTATATATTTAAAAATAAAAAGATTACCACCAGATAGTGCATTTATTATATTTCTGTTATGTATAATTCATATTGACCCAAATCTTAAAATTAGCTCATGATTCACATATTACGACAACCTGTCAAAAAACCGCTTTGCACGCGGGCCCGCCTAAAGCGGCCATAGGGGTAAGGGCAACGTGGCCAGCCCAAATGTTCACACGAAATGGTATTTTATTCTTATATATACCTAAATGTATTTTTTGATAAAGTGAATGCTAAAAATGTATTCATTTTTATTTATTAAAAACAAATTAACACTTTCGCTGCAGCACTTGAAAATGTAATATTCCATTCTGGTGCTTTACAGGACGATATTGTC
This sequence comes from Cyaniris semiargus, assembly GCA_905187585.1. Classification (NCBI taxonomy): domain Eukaryota; kingdom Metazoa; phylum Arthropoda; class Insecta; order Lepidoptera; family Lycaenidae; genus Cyaniris; species Cyaniris semiargus. The sequence continues at coordinate 9,710,548 of LR994558.1, read as the reverse complement.
ATGTACTGTAAAGTTTTCTAGTGCGAAACAAGACTGATTTGTCCGCACTGACCTCCATTATACAAGTACGCTGGACCTATGATACCCACTTTTTTTTGTGCCTATTTGAAGCGGAATCAGCGCCCCCAGTGAGCGGGAAGAGAAATAATTTGACGTCACTTGCAAATGGCCGCTTAATCGTTATTGGTTGTCATCACTAGTATTAGTTCCAAATACTCCCACTACTGCTATCAGCGCCAATATGGCGACTTTCAAACGTCATTTTTACGTCAAATCATAGACAAATATATTTGGTCAATGGTCAAATTTAGTTCCTAGACCTCCCATCGGGGGAGCTGATTCCGCTTCAAATAGGCACAAAAAATAGCTGTCATTTCAAAGGGTATCATTAGTCCAGCGTACTTGTATAATGGAGGTCAGTGTTTGTCCGGTATATAATTCTTTTTAAAACTCGTATTTCTCATTCAATTTTTATTTTTCGACATTTCTTTGACTTTTATCTATATCTTAAAACCTTGAACTATAAACATTTTTTCTGGTTCTAAAATTGGGCGAGTAATTTTTTACTTATACAGTAAAACTTTTTATCGGACTTATATGTCATGTAACGCACCAGAAGTGGTAAATTTTTTCGAATAATCGATAAACAGTAGTGATGTAAAATATGAAAACAAATATTTATCGATATGATTTTTATTTATAAAGAAAATTAAACATTATTTTCACGGGCTATATTAAAACAAGCAATACGAAAAACTTTTTTTACACTCGGCGCACATTAATTTAACTTTAGGCACCTTTTTTGCTTTGCATTTGTCTGGTCAATTAAAGTATGTAGGCCAGGTGACGTAGTTTTAACTGAACGTGTAGAAATCTTTATATCCTTTAAAACTTTCATTTTCTCACCAGGCAGGTAAAACTTTTGGGCTTTGCTTGTACCGTCGCTTTTAGTAAGTTATCATTATCTTCCACTGTTTCTTCGAAAATACCCGCTAATATGTTTCAGGAGCGCTTCATTGTCAATTGGAATACAAAACTATTACGTAAATAAAAGGGCGGGACAATGTAACTAATGTCGATAAACAATAATAATAATAATAATAATAATAATAGACATTTATTCAATAAGCACATACACATTACACCACATTACATCAGATGACAGCGAAAACAAAAAATAAAAGACAAAAAAATATACATATAAAAAAATATATATACATATAAAAATATAAACGTCTAATTACTAATAAGATCTCCTCACTAATGAAAACGCCCTCGCCTACAGTGCGATACCGGACATGTACATACAAGTCGTATTCGTCCGGTAACGCATGGAATGCAAAATGTTTTCGTTCTGTACGTACAGGGCAAATATGTCATGTACCTTTTTTTATTAAAATAAGACCGTCTGAAAGTAAGAAGCAATAATGTATATTTGTCTCTATTCAACTCACAGAATATCATGCCTAAAATGACGCCGCACGAGCGCGCAAAACTAGTTTTTTGACGCCCGCACCAGGGGAGAGTTCATTACCGGCTATATGTGTCCGGTGCCGCAGCGAAAGTGTCAACAAGTTGGTCTCAGTCTCCAAATTATCATAACTATTCTTAAACTGGTATCTAAATCGCTCAGAGCTTTAGTCTTAAATGTATTTTTTACGCAGTAATTAAACTTATTATTCATAACATTTAAATCAAATCAATCACACAATTTTTATTAATCCCCTTCCAACAATCAGAACATTTTTTAATAAAAAATAATCAACTCTTCAAAAATAAAAAATAGTCAAAATATATCAATAAACCTTTGTTCTTCTCAGTAAACTTAAAAATACTTAATCAAGTCACAGAAATAAGCTCCAATGCCGGAGTATTCGTACAGGCTTCATGAATCAAGAGCCCACATCTGGCAGTCATTACAGCAAATCCAGTCTTCTATAGGCGGATCTTCATATTATGGCTCCATATAAATTAGGCAAACGTAATTTTGATTTTTGGTAGTAGTATTGACCCCTGGTTAGTTTTCCTTTTATAGTTGTTGACCATCTAAAATATATTTTAAGTAATCATCATATAAATCTATCATTTAACTCAGCGGCCTGTTGGCCGCTTTGCCCGGTCCACTTTGCCCTTTGGCAACCGTTCTGTTTTAAACATAATTGTCTTTCGCATTTTTTATCATACTCCAGAATAAAAACAACATAAATAACGCTAAATAGATAAGCAACGACACTGGGACAATAGAAGCATTCAAATATACAAAAAAAATATTCAAACAGGAAGAATTTACCTTGCATATTTTTTAATAAAACGCACGTTTTATTAAAAAATATGCAAGGCAAATTCTTCCTGTTTGAATATTTTTTTTTGTATATTTGAATGCTTCTATTGTCCCAGTGTCGTTGCTTATCTATTCCAATATTTTTGTCGCTACAAGCGCACGCCTTCCCCAACCGCTACTGCATCACGGAGTGGGGCTGGGCGGGATGTTCACTATGCGTCTGAGCTCAAACGTCGCTCTGCCTTTATAAATAACCGAAATATTAAGCGTGGCCGCTTTGCCTCCTATGGCCGCTTTGAGCTGGCCTCCCCTAACAGTACCTACTAAATTTAAATTTCGGCTGCAGTTCTAGATGCCGAAAACGCTATTACCTACACTTATTTTGTTATTGTAACATGTGGACAACATTGTGGGTGCCACAAATCACAATTATCATACTTTATTTATATTATTTTTTCAATAATGTAATATTTTATATTGTTAGTTGTCCCTAATAAATAAAATAAAATAGAACTAATACTTTATTGCTTTAATGTTGAATTTTAATGACTAGTAGCTAAGATTTTATAATTTATAATATTTTTAAAAATTATAGCCCAAACTTACAATTTAAAATAGAAGTAAAAAAATCTGCCAAGTGCGAGTCGGACTCGCTACTCGAAGGGTTCTGTACCGTTATAAGAGAAAAAAATAGGCCAAAAATTGTGTTTCTTGTATGGGAGCCCCCTTAAATTTTAATTTTATTTTAATTTTATTATTTATTATTAAACTACATACATAATTGAGGAGTCTGTGAAAATTTCAACTGCCTAACTGTTGTCATTGCCTTAGATATGATTTTTTTTTTTGTTTTCAGTATTTGTTGTTATAGCGGCAACAGATATACAGCTAGGCAAAGAAGAGTGTGGATTAAATGAGGGCGCTTTTCTTTAAATACAGGCAACCCTACGCTTCACTTTTGACACAATATTATATACTAGAGTTGACAAGTAATGTAGTGTTGTCATAAATAAAAACTCTTAGTTCCAGCTGTCACCGCGTCAGACTCTTATTTGCCAAGCTGTACCTACACAATCTGTGAAAATTTCAGAAGTCTAGCTATAGCGGTTCTTGAGATACAGCCTGGAGACAGACAGACGGACAGACAACGAAGTCTTAGTAATAGGGTCCCGTTTTTACCCTTTGGGTACGGAACCCTAAAATGAACACAAAAACCTTTTCATACGTTATGCGCTCCTGGTATGAAGTCCTCTATGAAGTAAAATTAATTAGTCAAATTACAAGAAGTGAAACAAAATATTGGGGGTAGTCACAAGAAAAATGTTAGAATAAGTGGGTAGGTCGAAATAATGGGGGTAGTCACAAGAAAAATCTTAGAATTAGTGGGTAGGTCGAAAAATTTTAACGCAAACACCTCTTCATACGTTATGCGCTCGGTACTTCATAATTTAAAACAAATGGGCTACCCCTATTAATTCGTCGATTCACAACTATTGAAACAAAATATTGGGGGTAGTCACAAGAAAAATGTTAGAATAAGTGGGTAGGTCGAAATAATGGGGGTAGTCACAAGAAAAATCTTAGAATTAGTGGGTAGGTCGAAAAATTTAAACGCAAACACCTCTTCATACGTTATGCGCTCGGTACTTCATAATTTAAAACAAATGGGCTACCCCTATTAATTTGTCGATTCACAACTATTGAAACAAAATATTGGGGGGTAACTACAAGAAAAATCGTAGAATTAGTAGGTGGGAGTGTGGGACGAAAAAACTTAATGCAAACACCTCTTCAACACTGAATAACAATAATCTCGAAAGTCCTGAAATTCTACATTAAGGCATGGATGTTCCAAAAATTAGCAGGTCGATGTCTGTCAATACGAATATCAACGTAAAGAACACTAAAGTAACATTCATATTAGCGCGCCTTGTACAGTGGCGGTTACGACGCTCGCCGCGTTCTTGATGGGCGAAATAGGGGAAAATTATACTTTTTTTTTTTTTGACCGAATCATTTATTAAAAAATTATTCGCTTATATTTTGATAGAACTATAAAAAAGCTATCCTTTTTGTAAAAAAAAATCATATCATTGTCATTGAAAATTACGAGATGTTCGAATTTGAAGTGTATTTATATGGTGATATTCAAGATTTTTTTACAGACTTACCATGCCATTTTTCAATATTCTGTTCAGTTATTTTGTTACTTTGTTCCTTTTTGAGTCTACATCAATTTTGGTGTAAGAGAATTCCACATAATTTCTTCAGACTGGAAGCTTAAAAATCAGTCTTTTCGAACTGGCCTCGCCTTAATCTAGAACATTTGAAAATTACAAAAAAAGCTCTAAGATGTGGGCATGCCGTTTATGGGAAATATCAAATAGGCAACAAGTCGGAGACAGACAGAGAGACAGAAGGATATCGTAGTCTCAGTAATAGGGTTCCGTTTTTACTTTTTGGGTACGGAAGCCTAAAAACCTAAAACATAAAATCTAATACAATACTCGATATTCTAGTAGTTTTGAATTATAATATTTTGTATTAGTCTACCAGAATCTGGGCAAAAAGTGAGAAAATAAATTTGATTCTAGCAATACCGGGGTAATGGGTTGTTTTCTTTTTTAAATCTCCACCAGACGGCGCGACGGTAGACACTTCTAGATTTTCTATTGGTTCCCCACTGATCTGAAATTATCTGGTTGGCATCACTGACTATTACATATTGGTTGTTTCTAAAAATTTCAGTGTACTGTCAAGTGTGACATAAATAAAAATATCTTAAACCTAAGCGATCATTGGCCTAAGCGATTAAGACAGTATACTGGTAATAGTTTAGGAACACGCTGACATAATAAAAACTTGTCAAACTGATAACTGACAACTGAAAAAGTTTTGGCGGCCATGTTACTTTGAAACTTCTTCTACTTTTTATTGTTGGTATGGTTTTTATTATTTTTTCCTAAATTGTGTTATTTCGGTTTTTGATGTTCATTATTGGTAAAATATTGGCCATTAAATATCCGTTATTGTACACAAGTGCAGGTAAGATGTTGTCAAAACCAAAATTTATAATTCCTGTGACATTTGGTGTGAATAACGATAAATAGGGCTATTTCTTCCGTGAGTTTTAACTAAAACATCGTTATAATAACTGTATTATTCTATTCGTTGGAATATCATTGTGTCTTTTTCAAATTGAAATGTATCAAGTTTTACATTCTTTTGCCCAGTTTTGTAGCAATTATTGATGGTATTACCTGGTATTAGTTATCACCGATAGTTGTCTACCCATACGCCATCTAGTTACTTCTTCTTCTTCTTTTTAAAATGGCCCCGTAGTGAGTTGCATCTAGTTACTAAAATGGAAACAAAATTAAAAAAATAAGAAAATGCCGCATTGGAATAAAACATTTTGATCTTTTTTTTTTTCCTTATAGCGGCTGATTCTGTATGTGAAACATGCAAATATAAAAATTTATTCAATGATCAAGGATATTTTTTGAGCCATCCAAATTTGCCATTAGATCCTGGTAGACCTATAGTAATATAAAAAACTTGAGAGGTGTCAAGGGACACCCGGTTGGAACGAAGTTATTTCTTATGTTCAAAAAACCTGTATCCATTATTAAAAATCGCCATCTATTAACGCCCATATGAACAATTGAAAAAAGGTCAAAGAAATATTTCAATAAGGTAATTTAAGACTTTAAAACACAAAAAAAAAGATAAAAAAAATACAAAAACATAGCAAATAAACCAATTTGTTACAAACAAACCACATACTACACAGAAATAAACACAAGTTACTATGTTTAAGTTGTAAAAAAATCCAGACCAGCTCCTGCACTATAATCGAATATAAAACTTTTATAAAATATAGGTTGGGTTACTAAAATTTGATTATTACTATAAAAAAGTTTGCTATTAGTAGCTATAGTAATTAAAAGAAGATTATTTTATTTTCTTAAAGGTGACAATCTTGATTTCGTTAGAAAGGGTACCTCTTACGCGATAGAAAGAGAGCGCACATGTAGGTAAATATAATTGTAGGCACCTAGCACTGCGCGGTCGGAATTTGAACTTTATAGTATTGTGAGAATGTGCGTGGTGGCCAAAGGAAGATCTTCCGACCGAGCGAGGTGGTATGCTCGGTCAGGCCGGAGCCCACGTGATACATTTCAGCTGTCGTATATGTATATACCGACGCGCTCAGAAAACTTCGACAGCGCGATTCAAGAATGTTAGGCGAATTGTGGGTACCGCCACATCACTCCCCCCCGAAGACCGGAGGTCGAATCTTGAAGTCTTGTCGCTTGAGTCGCCAGTGCCAGAGAGTTCCAGTGAGTCGGAACTGTTGCAGTGAAGTCCCAGTGAGTCGGAACTGAGAAGCTGCTGCACGGGATCCAGTGAGTCGGATAGCTGCCGTGCAGGGCCGATGCTACGTGCTGACCAGGAGAGATGTGCTCTGCTTGCTGACCGGTTGGTGTAGTGAGAAAGCCCGATGATGCCGATGCGGAGTCGCCCAGGCCGCGGTACATTGCGGCTAGTGGACGAGGTACCCGATGAGGCGATGCTGGCTGGCGCGGTGCGGAGGGGCGGGGAATGATTATGATGAAGGAGGCGTGTTCTGTCGAGGGTCACCAATGTGAGGAATGTACGTGGTGGCCAAAGGAAGATCTTCCGACCGAGCAAGGTGGTATGCTCGGTCAGGCCGGAGCCCACGTGATACATTTCAGCTGTCGTATATATACCGACGCGCTCAGAAAACTTCGATAGCGCGATGCAGGAATGTTAGGCGAATTGTGGGTACCGCCACAGTATCGTAGCATGAGTCGTTATTTCTTTAAACGGGTTTCGCGAGTGGGAATTCTGTTGGTACTACTAATATATATTCTGTGGTCGAGGTCAAATATCGTTCTGTCTAGCTTCCTTTACGCCGAACGCGCGATAAGGAACTTCGTTCCAATTATAGTGTTTTTATCCCTACACGCACATTACGACAATGCACTCAAGCATACAATGGCCACGCACTGGCGGGCTAAGGCTATCTCTAATAGTAGATTGAGAAGTCCTCAATGCTTGAGGGCTTCTTATCTTGAACATATTAAATTATTATACGCGTAACGCGACTCACCTTCACACCTCGCGATTCACGAATGACAGATCTTTTTTCTTAAGTGGCAAATTTGCTGTAATTTACCATTGACATAAGAGAGGTCTTTGTAATTTACATAAAAAATAAAGAAGAAGAAGTCAGTCTGACGTGTCGTTCACCCTGGATGTCAAATTTGTGGTCAAATTTGTTGTCGATAGTAGATTGGAATTGTTTTGAGATTTTAAAAAGCATTTGAATTTGAGTAAATTAATATAAATAATAGCTCACAATGGACGTCTTTAAATACATTCCCACGCATATTGATTACGTCGGACAAGCTAAAGCAGAAAAGTTGTACCGTGCGATTATAACTCTCTTCAGTATCGTCGGATTCGTATGGGGTTATATTGTTCAACAATTTTCGCAGTCAGTCTACATTTTAGGCGCCGGATTTATCTTAGCTGCTATTCTAACTTTACCACCATGGCCAATGTACAGAAGGAATCCACTTAATTGGCAAAATCCTAAGAAGACAGAAGAAAAACCGGCGGCGAAAAAGAACAAAAAATGAAGGTGTTTGCTAGTGACGTGTCTATGTTAATTTTATGTTACAAACTGTGAAATTATGAGGATCTATTTACTTTTAAAATACTAATAAAATACACAAAAAATATTAAACGTGTTTTAATATCATACATAAATTTTTACAAAATAAAGATTTGTGTCTGAATTACATACAAAACTTCTGTTGATATGTAAATTAATCATATTTATGAAAAGTAAAATAATTTCTTTTGACTAGATAATGTTATTCAGAGCCTTTTCCAAATTAAACCGGTGTTCTCATTCTTAACGCATAAATAAATAAATAGCCTCTGTTGTGTCATGTGTGACATCTAACAAATTCTTATTGCTGTACCTATTATGAGATAATCATGCGATTTTTAATCCAAACTAATAGATGCATTGTCCATAAGTGGTCACAGAGGACATGACCCAAGCAAATCATACACCACAGGTCACAGCACCTAAACTAACAGGTATTTTGAATATTTGCAGGACATGGCTATTTAACCCGTCGATCGTGGCAAAATGGGGCACAATTGCTTATCCATTGTTATCACGGCCGCATGTGGCCCCTTGGGGCTTGATGAATTAAGACAAAATTACAAAAATATTGCAGCAGCATGTATTGAAAGCAATTATGAATAATAAATATGAAGAAAACATGGTATTGCCAAGATATTACGGGCTAACATGCATGGTAGACTTTCTGTTGACCCATTTTAGTCACTGTTTTTTTTTAAGTACTAGCTGTCCCGGCAAACGTTGTTTTGCCTGCTTTTCTCTTGAAGTTTTTTCTGATTTTTTTTTTCTACAAACCTTACGTAGCCCGAGACCTTTCCAACGAATGTAAAACCATGGAAATCGGTTCGTGCATTCTAGAGTTATAGTGTCAGGAAGGAAAACCCGACTTATTTTTATATATTAGACTAGCTGTCCCGGCAAACATTGTTTTGCCTGTTTTCCCTGTTTTCCTGCTTTTCTCTTGAAGTTTTTTTTTTATTTTCTTTCTATAAACCTCACGGAGCCCGAGACCTTTCCAACGAATGCAAAACCGTGGAAATCGGTTCGTGCGTTCAGGAGTTATAGCGTCAGGAAGGAAAACCCGACTGATTTTTATATATAAGATTTACTATTTATGGGCAAGCTAATAATTTGAAACATCTTTTGTACTAAAGTTATTCTTGTTAATATTATAGCAAGAAATAAGTTTAACTCAAAGAATTGTGAAAATATAAAGCTATTATAAAAATATAGTTGCCTAAGCTGAACTAAGTTCAAATGCTTGCTTTGTCCAAAAAATAAGCATTAATATAATCATAACTTTACAAATATTATTTTAAAAGGGAACAAAATACACAACCTTTGGACATAAAAATACCTAACTCATATAGCACTGATATGATAGGAATTGCAGAGATGCTGAGGCTTACTGTGATTTAAAAAATATCATTTAACAGAAAATTGATTCTAATTACTGCATATTTCTTTTTTTTTTAATATCAAAAAAATATTCCAGAAAAATATTACTTTCCATTCGTGTAAACAACATAAACATGCTCAATGTTTAAGGTAGTTTTCCTGTGTATAAATCAAAGTTAATATACCTAGCCACTGACCTCCATTATACAAGTACGCTGGACTAATGATACCCTTTGAAATGACAGCTATTTTTTGTGCCTATTTGAAGTGGAATCAGCTCCCCCGATGGGAGGGATAGGAACTAAATTTGACCATTGACCAAATATATCTGTCTATGATTTGACGTAAAAATGACGTTTGAAAGTCGCCATATTGGCGCTGATAGCAGTAGTGGGAGTATTTGGAACTAATACTAGTGATGACAACTAATAACGACTAACGGCCGTTCCCAATATTTGATCTATCTCTGGTTTAGCCCTACTAGAGATAGGAATAGCTCTCATTAGACATTAGAGACATATATTTTATGTCAATTCAATGTTAGCTGCGATCGGTCGTATGTCAAACCAGAGGTAGATTGAATATTGGGAACGGCCGTAACCGGCCATTTGCAAGTTACGTCAAATTTAGTTCTCTTCCCGCTCACTGGGGGCGCTGATTCCGCTTCAAATAGGCACAAAAAAAAAGTGGGTATCATAGGTCCAGCGTACTTGTATAATGGAGGTCAGTGTACCTAGCGGAATAGAGCAACAATCCCGAGCTGTCAAACGAAACCAAAATTGAATTACATCTGTGTGTACAAATCTGTTTACGTGTGCGTGAAAATGATTTTCCTACATACATTTTTCTTAGAGCTCAAATTGTCAACGTGCCGATAAGTGCAGACTGAATGTCAAAACAGTTGAAAAAAAGGTTCTGCCACTTCAAATCACGCATCTCTTTGTACCACGCAGTGTTACTGTCGTTACTGATAGTGACATCTCGCTTGCTCAGCCCTTTTGTTTCTTTATTCCGCTAGGTATATTGACTTTATGGTATAAATTTAGGCCTTAAAATATTCTAATAATAAAACTGTTAACAAAAAAGCTTGCATATGAAAAATAAGCTGCAAGTGTGCAACACTTTGTATTAAGTATTTGATATAATCTTATTTTTAGGTGGATGAATAATAATATACGTGGGAGAGCCATGCTTCGGCACGAATGGGCCGGCTCGACCGGAGAAATACCACGTTCTCACAGAAAACCGGCGTGAAACAGCGCTTGCGCTGTGTTTCGCCGAGTGAGTGAGTTTACCGGAGGCCCAATCCCCTACCCTATTCCCTTCCTTTCCCTCCCCTATTCCCTTCTCTTCCCATCCCTACCATCCCCTATTACCCTATTCCCTCTTAAAAGGCCGGCAACGCACCTGCAGCTCTTCTGATGCTGCGAGTGTCCATGGGCGACGGAAGTTACTTTCCATCAGGTGACCCGTTTGCTCGTTTGCCCCCTTATCTTATTAAAAAAAATAATTAAAGTAAATATTGTGACAATGCAAAACTATTTCTAGTCCATAATAACTGATGTTCATTTTCCTTTCTATTCTGCTGCTGCTCCTAGACGCGTTGTTGTGAAAGATTCACAACGCATCTAGAAACAAAACTCGAGTAAAGCTGATCGCACATTTGTCAACACCGTACGCGCCGTACGCACCGTACGCACCGCATAGTAGACGAAATGTGGCGCGTACGGTGCGGACGAATGTGCGAGGTTTCACATCATTTCATAAAACGAATTCTAAAATGCAGCGCGTTCGGCGCGTGCGTGCTGATAAATGTGCGATCACCATCTAGTATCAAAGGTTGATGTTCATGGAAATGAATGCTCCATTTTTATTTAAATACATTTAACTTGCAGTGAAAGAGGTTGAATAAAAGAGGAAACGTACCATAAGGTCATTATAAATCGTCGTTTTCCATTTTTTTTTATAAGCCATAATTTTAAAAACTATTGTCGATTACTTTTAGAAGGATATTTGGTGGCTTTTTTGTGACTCAGCTACTCATTTTCTCCAAAACTTAGTTTTTCTCTAAGATTTCTAAACATACTGTATATCCTACTTTCACTACATACATCGCAGTCACTAGTGTTTTCACTGTTAGCATTTTCTCCCTCTTTTTCTTCCGAAGGATTGTCACTTTTATTTTCTTCTGTTTTATCTTCTTTTACATTTTCTTTTTCAGTTGGTGTCTCATCTTCTCTAGGTTCATTTTCATGTGTAACTTTTTCTGGCTGGTCTTCTGTGCATACTTGTTGTATTGTGATGACGGCGAATATGTAGGTAATTCCATAATTCACAATCGACAGTGAAAATGGTCCGAGGGCAATAATTATAACAGCCATGGCAAAAATCAGGGAGCAAACAGCGTCGTTGTATTTTCTGAATAAAAAACATTTCTACAGTTTTAAAATATAATGATAATATGTTTGAAAAATCCTCATAGAACAACCACTGATTAACTATTTGTATGGTATCTTATAGAGTAAATAATAAAATACATGTTATGATAAAATAACCTCAAACAATATTTTACTAAATTAAGTATATTAAATACTTACGCTTCTTTCTTTGGTCCGTTTTGTTGCCAGACAATACACGAACAAGCTGACATGACTAAGCCCGTGTAATAGGATGTGTCAGGTTTTAGAGCTATGCTGTACCTGAAATAAAAAAAAAAACCATATAAATAAGTAATAATAGGACAATGATATATTTTTGCAATAGGTCCCTATGAAGGTTTCATTAATGAGTTTGTAGCACTAGTCTTCATAACTTTTAGAGCAATTTAAACTGTATAAAATAAATAAAAAAACTATAAGGTTAACATTAATAACGCAATAGACTTATTTCTTTTATTGTTTATTTGGGTAAAAAAACAATATCACAATAAAATACAATTGATTGTAACATCCACATCATTTACCACAGATATTATGTTGTTTATGTTTAATTAAGAGATATCAAGTTGAGATCAGTTGTCTACACTAAAATATTATAAAGAGGAAAACTTTGTTTGTTTGTTTGTTTAATTGTAATAAATAGGCTCAAAAACTACTGGACCGATTTTAAAAATTCTTTCACCATTCGAAAGCTACATTATCCACGAGTAACATAGGATAAATTTTATTTTGGAAAAAAATAGGGTTCCGTAAGATATTTGGGTTTTTCGGACACAAGGTGTAAAAATCAACCAGAAAAGTTACTTATTTTGCGTACGCTGCCTAAACTATAAAAGATAGAAACATAAAATGTTCTAATTAATTGTAGATCTTATAAATATCTACAAAAAAGTCCGCGACACACTATACTTATCTATGTCGAGTGACGCACAACAACCATTTTTTTATTTAAAAATCTTGATTTTTTTTAGGATTTCATTTAAACGCGTTTATTTTACTCATGCTTATCAAAATAAATTATTTCATCAATAAGCACAGATTATGTAGATAATATTTGGTCTTTGAATGATTAAAATTGGACATTTGATTTTGAAGTTATGGCGAAATTAAAATATTACGATTTCTGCTGCACTGCCCGTTGCGAAGTGGGCGTCACCAAGGCGGGGGTGCGCGTGCGGGAGGGAGTTTAGATCTATTAGAAAATAATGATTTAAATAATACTTAATTATTCACTAAATCTAAATCAACACTAATATTATAAAGAGGAAAACTTTGTTTGTTTGTTTGTTTAATTGTAATAAATAGGCTCAAAAACTACTGGACCGATTTAAAAAATTTTTTCACCATTCGAAAGCTACATTATCCACGAGTAATATAGGATAAATTTTATTTTGGAAAAAAATAGGGTTCCGTAAGATATTTGGGTTTTTCGGACAGGTGTAAAAATCAACCAGAAAAGTTACTTATTTTGCGTACGCTGCCTAAACTATAAAAGATAGAACCATAAAATGTTATAATTAATTGTAGATCTTATAAATATCTACAAAAAAGTCCGCGACACACTATACTTATCTATGTCGAGTGACGCACAACAACCATTTTTTTATTTAAAAATCTTGATTTTTTTAGGATTTCATTTAAACGCGTTTATTTTACTCATGCTATTAATCCTTATCAAAATAAATTATCAATAAGCACAGTTTATGTAGATAATATTTGGTCTTTGAATGATTAAAATTGGACGTTTGATTTTGAAGTTATGGCGAAATTAAAATATTACGATTTCTGCTGCACTGCCCGTTGCGAAGTGGGCGTCACCAAGGCGGGGGTGCACGTGCGGGAGGGAGTTTAGATCTATTAGCACAGAATATATTATATGAGTAGTACCAACTATTAGTAAATGATGATTTAAATAATACTTAATTATTCACTAAATCTAAATCTAAATTAATATATAAAACTCAAAGGTGACTGATTGACATAGTGATCTATCAACGCACAGCCCAAACCACTGGACGGATCGGGCTGAAATTTGGCATGCAGGTAGATGTTATGATGTAGGCATCCGCTAAGAAAGGATTTTGATCAATTCTACCCCCAAGGGATAAAATAGAGGATATACCGATCGGGCTGACATTGATACCTAAATAATAATAATAATACTTCTTAACGCGAGCGAAGCCGCGGGCAAAAGCTAGTCGTTAATATAGTCAACTATTTTAATATAATATATCTTTGCAATTGTTTTATTGCTTATCTCTTGTAAAAAATATCATGCCTTCTCTTTTACATAGAGGAAAAATTAAAAAATAATTGATTATTAACGATATCTGTAATAATAAAAGACTAAGAAAACTATTGGCCTCTTGCTCTTTCATCTCTTTTTCACTCCCTGTCCGTGTTTACGTCAATTACTCTAAGTCTATGATTTTTATCTATAAAACATTGTAATATGTTGGTATATAATAACACTTACTTGAAATTCCTAGCCCACGTCAACAGCGCCGGTATATTGACTATAGTCACACACATCCACAGGAAAAACAACATCATGTGGAAATTCAAGTTGTTTAGATCTTCGTCTATTTCATGTTCATTATTACATTTATTATTTGTTACCTCTATTTCTTTATCTTTGTCATTATTTTCCTTAGATTCCTCTGTAACATTTTTATTTTCTATAGCTTTCAGATCATTTGCAGAATCAGTTTTAGAAATTTCTTTTTCCCTTTCCTTTCCTTTTGTTGGAGTTTCATCTTCAACTTTTTTATTCTCGATAGATTTTAGATCTGTTTTCAATTCTTTTTCTTTGGGCTTAGATTTGAATATGCGGCATATTCGTGTACCAATTTTCGCCATTAGTTTATACACGTAGTCTTCTAAATACTCCTCGAACATTTTTGAAAGCTGAAACAAAGAATATTCAATGAAATAAATTATGAAAAAAGCAAATACGCTAGTCTAGCTAAGAAGCTAGGTTTTCTAACATAGTCTGGTTGTAGCTACATGTTCCAATGACACTAATAGGCAAGGCTCACTGGCCACAGCTTACAGCACTCATAGCAACTCGGAAACAGAGTGTTACCGTATCCCCTCGAGCCATTTAGTATTTTTTGTATAAAACTCTACTGCAACGCATACTAATCGGAAACGTAACGTAATCGTGTCGTCTAACGGCCGTTCCCAATATTCAATCTATCTCTGGTTTGACATACGACCGATCGCAGCTAACATTGAATTGACATAAAATATATGTCTCTAATGTCTAATGAGAGCTATTCCTATCTCTAGTAAGGCAACACCAGAGATAGATCAAATATTGGGAATGGCCGTAAGAATATGCTCGAACCGCGCTTACGTCTAGATCTCTCCGCGCTTACGTCTTATCGTCTACTTTTGCCCTGTCATGATTAGCGTTTGGATTCAAACGTCAACTGCGAGTAGTCTAGTTGACGCCTGGCTGACGGCGTGGCGATACGAATACGATCCAATTCCTAGTTGATCTGTGTTCTGTGACAATAACGGAATAAAGCATTACGCCGAGTACGAACAGCGCGATGCAAATCCGCCGTTATCTCCTCACCTAGTGTGCACGCTGAGTGTGGATACACACACACACTCACCATGAACGCGTAGAAGGCGGCGCCCGCCACGAGCGCGGCAGCGCCGCACGCGAGCGTCGCGCCGCACAGCAAGCCGCAGCTGACCACCGCCGGCGCGCGCTGCAGTCCTGCCGTTATCTTCTCGGCTAGAGGATTGCTAGCGCCGCCGCCGCGCCAGACCAGCCTGTTTTATATAACAATCTATTTTATCACTACAATATAAGGCAAATAAGTAACTTGCAAAAACAAGAAAACAGGCCTACAAGGATCTTTCAGTACGTGGCTGAAATAAGAAAAAAAAGCATGAGACGCCACCATCTCGCAAAATGCTACCTGCCCCCTTTTTTTTTTTAACATGGGGAAATGCTTTACGCATCCCCGGCAAATTGGGGATATCGGCCGGGGTATGTGGGACTCCTGCGTAGTCTACCCACTAAAACCCATGGTGCTCCACTCCTCGCTTAAGGCAGAGTTGCGGGTACGATAGAACCTACCGCAACTCTACCAGCACTACCTGCCCTCTAATTATGTAAGTTTGATGAATAATATGAATTCATTGCTTTTGGCCACAATTTTTTAAGTTTTAATTTTTTAAAACACAATTTATAAAGTTGTTATGTCAATATTTTGACGTTCATACTTTTTAAATTGACATTTAAAATTTTAAACGTCAAAAATTGTGATTTAATAACAATAAAGTTCATGTTCAACCAAGTTACATAATAAGGGGGCTGATAACGTGGGCGCTACAAAAGAAGATGTTGACAGAAGCTTAAACCGGAAAACAATTCTTAAATGTCATTGACATAAGAATTGTTTTCCGATTGGCAGAAATTTACAGCTGTTTCGCATTTACTCTACAGTTTAATATCATTCATTTAGTCCAGCGGTCGGCAACACGCGGCCCGCGGGCCGCATGCGGCCCGCGAACGGTTAACTTGCGGCCCGTGAATGTTTTGTGAATAAGTTATAAAATAATATTGGAAATTAATATTGAAGGGGGGCTCCTATACAACAAACATTATTTTTTTGGCATTTTTTGCTCGTAGTCAATAATGGCAATAGCTAGGCACTTGAAATTTTAACAGCATTCTTAACTATATTTGTACTTTAATAATTAATAATAAAATTAAAATAAAATATATTTAAGAGGGGCTCCCATACAAAAAACACATTTTTTTTCCTATTTTCGATCTGTAACGGTACGGAACCCTTCGTGGGCGAGTTCGACTCGCACTTGGCAGATTTTTTTTAAATTGTGGTCTAGAAAAGCCCTCATTATGCTTAGGTATATTGGGCTTCTAGGGTTAATACGAGTAGGCCTGCGGCCCGCCTTTAGTTTGTTTTGCCACCTTGTGGCCCTTGCCTGCCAAAAGGTTGCCGACCGCTGATTTAGTCCATTAGATCCTTGTAGGACTGTTGATATAAAGACAGAAATCGATACAAATCTTTTTCACATTTCAATCCCTTCGTCACTTACCTGAACAGCACTCTATGAGCGATCTGCGACGAGAACACCATCAAAACGAGCACAGCCGCGGCCGTTATATTCAGTACGCCCAAGCCCGTCATATACACGGGTAACACGAGTAGAGACCGAGTAAAGTATTGCAGTTCTAGATTACTCCAACTAGCGTTCTCGAGGAATATCGTCAGTATTGGTATTGACCTGAAATTATAAGAATTAATTATATAAATATGCTAATAAATAGTTATTTAAATATTTTACCAAAAAAGAAATGACGCGTTTCGACAAATCTTCCAAAAACATGTTAGCTACACGATGTTAAATACTGTGACATACAAAACAAAATATATATTTTTTTCGAATTTCGTTGTCGAATAAGCTATACTAGTTTGGCTAAAGGCTTAGCTTTTAGCTATAGTATAATGCCCACATAAGAAACTTTTCCGGTCATCGAAAAGTGAGAGAAATTTTGAAAAAGGCATATCGCTACTTGTCTCTTTCACTCGTGAGCAAAAACGCTATCTTCCTTCGCAGGCCCGCGTAAACACCTTAATAGTAGTGTTTTCGTTTTGTGCACGAGTGAAGAAAATATTAGTAAATATTTCTTAAAATTTATCTCTATCCCCCGGCCGGACTTAAGCAGTTCTATAATCTATATCATTATATAAAAGGCTTTGTCCTGAGTGACATGAAAATGGAATCACGCTACGACCTAAACACTGATCGTAGATACTTGAAATTTGGAGGGAGTTTTTCGTATGACGTAGGCGTGCGATAAGAAGGGATTTTTAGAAATTTCTCTCCTAAGGGTGTGAAAAGGGGGGGATGAAGTTAGTATAGGACAACTCGTTTAACCTTTCATCTGTCACGAACTGTCAAACCATTTTCGAAATTTTTTCAATTTCCAATTACTCTCATTAAACTGATTAAATTATCTAAAGAAATTACCATGAAAGCTTTATATAATTTTTATATAATTAGAATTTTTAATAAATAAGCTATTAGTCGCAAATACACATAGTTTTATATTTGAAACAAATAAATCGGTGGTCTGCAAAGTAGAAGAAGAACTTTTGAATAGTTTTAGAGTAAGACGCCCATTTTGGGCGCTTGACAGACGAGAGGATATAATAATATACACATTGCTTACATCAACAAAGTCGAGCCAAGTCGTCCAAACACTAACACGTAGTACGGTTTGACGCCATCACTCGTTAGAGCACCATGTATACTCAGGCAGGATCCATGCTCCTTCAGGTATAGTAAACTACTCCTAGCCGCTAGGAGCACTATAGCAGCTATATAAGGCACTAACAGTGGTGTGTAGTTGCGAGCCATCTGAGCGAGCGAGTGATACCATGATTGTGAGATGCTGGAAACAAAAATTATAATAATAAAAATAGCATTTTAGTTACTAGGTGGTAGGAATTCTAAAAACTAGAACTGCATGTTTAAATTTTTTTATATCAGTGTCGTTATTTATAACTAGCTGTCCCGGCAAACGTTGTTTTGCCATTTAAAGTATTTAAATCTTACCCCCTCTTTTGTCCCCTAAGAGGGGTGGGGGGAAAAATTTTATACACCAGATGTTAAGTTGGAAAAAACAGTTAATAATATGAAGTAAGTCCATTAAAGAAAAAAGTTTGATACAAAATCTGACCCCCTATTTGCTCCCCTTAGAGGGGTGGGGGGGGGGGGGGGGTGATTTTTATACACCAGATTTTGAGTTGGAAGAAGACAAATATATCTGCGAAAACCATGTGCAAATCGGATCAGTAGTTTTCGTGTTAAAGCAAAAGTCTTATACAAAATCTGACCCCCTCTTTCGTCCCTTTTGAGGGGGGGGGGGGGGGGGGGGGGAAATTTTTTATACACCAGATGTTAAGTTGGAAGAAGACAAGTATATCTGCGAAAACCGCATTCAAATCGGATCAGTAGTTTTCGTGTGATAGTGGAACAAACATACAGACAGACAGACAGACAGACAGACAAAAATACTAACCACATTTTTGGCTTTTATAGCGATGTAGTTATTATTTTTTTAATATCTTTAATGTACAGAATTTATATACAATGTTACTATTTCATATTCACAGACGTACGATATAGGTATTAGATACTCTTTCCCTCTCACATACATATTACAATATTATGTGTTATTTAACCAACTTGTTTTTAAAAATATAAGTGTACAAAACACATTTGTTGTGTATACGCATCGACAGTGTAACAATTGTCAATTACAATAAATCAGTTCACGCTCGACTCCCGTCTTTCATTGACGTGTCCCGAGATATAACACTGGCGACGAGGCCTACCTAATCGCGTGCGAACTTATTAAATTCACAATGCCTATCGGCCGTATTGAGCCATTTCTTGTTGAAAACAATAACTGGGACGCTTACATTCGTCGAGTTAATCAGTTTATTGCATTAAACAATATTGGTGACGAATTAAAAGTTGCAACCTTAGTGACGGTAGTTGGTGCGCAATGTTACGAATTGATGTGTGATTTGTGTGCTCCTGACACTCCGGAGTCGAAAACCTTCGATCAATTGGTGGCGTTGATGAAGGAACATTTCGAGCCCGATCGATCGGAAATTGCTGAGAGGCACATATTCCGTCAAAGAGTGCAACGTCAAGGTGAGAATATTCGAGAATACCTACAAGCGCTAAAACATTTGGCGAAGACTTGCAACTTTGGCACCTGTTTGGAGGTGTGTTTGCGAGATCAATTCGTATCGGGACTACTCAACGAAGACATGAGGTCGAGAATCTTCGCCGAGAGGGGTGTGAGCTACAAGCGGGCCGTGGAGTTGGCGCAGGCCCTGGAGGCGGCGGAGCGGCACGCGGCGACGGCGTGCGCCTCGGCCAGCTCGAGCGGCGCCCTGGCCAGCTCGCGGCAGAGCCTGGCTTCCCCGGACGACGACGGCTTGCATCGGATTGGGACGGCGGCAGGCGGTGCACGAGCTCCGGCTAGGGGCGCGCGGTGCGGCACCGGCGGCGGCAGCGGCGGCGGCGCGGGCGCAGACCGGGCGCAGCGCACGTGTTCGCGATGTGGTAAAAGTGGTCATTCGGAAGGCAAGTGTCGGTTTCGTAATTATAGTTGTGACTCCTGTGGTGAAAAGGGCCATTTGAAAATAGTGTGCAGGAAGAACAGAAGCGAGAGAGAATATAAAGGTCAGTTCTTTTTAAATGATTCGGACTCGGACGAAGACAGTTGTAACTTTTATAATTTAGTGGTCAGTAATGACGGCGACGGGCCGTATTATGCCGATTTAAAGGTCGAAAATATCGAGTGTCGATTTGAGATCGACACTGGTAGTAAAATTTCTGTAATTTCAAAAAAATATTATGATAAGTATTTCTCAAATATTCCTATAAAGAATAAATTGTTATCTTTAAAATCATATACGGGCGACGTCATCGAAACATTAGGGTACATCGTGGTTAACGTAATTTGTGGTAAACACAGCGCTAGACTAAACCTGTTCGTTATCGATAACGGCGGGCCGCCCTTAATGGGTCGCGTTTGGATAAAACATTTAAAACTTGCAGTAGTGGAATGTTATAACTTAACAGATGATGATTTGGTGGCGTCGTCGTTGCGGAAAGAATTTCCGAAAGTATTTTCTGAAGGTCTCGGTACTTTCAAAACTAAAATTCAGCTGCTGCTGAAAGATGATAAACCGATTTTTGTTAAGGCGAGGACGTTACCGCTGGCGTTACGGCAACCCGTCGAACAGGAACTCGAACGGTTACAGCGCGAGAATATTATTTATAAAGTAGAGAGATCCGATTATGGTACACCTATTGTTCCTGTCATTAAAGCTAACGGTTCTATTAGGTTGTGTGGGGATTACAAAATCACCATCAATCCTTTATTAAAAGATTATCACTATCCGCTGCCACGGATCGAGGATCTGTTCGCTGTTCTCGGAGGGGGGGAGCAGTACACTAAATTAGATTTGACTAATGCATTTCAACAATGTATTTTGCATGAGGAGTCGCAACCGATGACGGCAATTACCACTCATATAGGTACGTTTGTGTATCGTCGAGTACCGTTCGGAATTAAATGTATACCTGAAAACTTTCAGAAGATAATGGAGGAGACTTTAAACGGGTTGCCGTCGACGGCCGTCTTCGCGGACGATATTTGTGTAACCGGGAAAGACAAGGCCACGCATCTCAGGAACTTGAAAGCTGTGTTACGTAGGTTGCAGGATAATGGTTTAAAAATTAATTTTGCTAAATGTCAGTTTTTCAAAAATAGTGTTACTTATCTCGGTTATAAAATAGATAAATTTGGATTACATACAGACAGTAAAAAAATCGAAGCTATCGTTACTGCGCCCGAGCCTACGAACGTTACCCAGCTTAAAAGTTTTATGGGCCTCGTTAACTTTTATTCTAAGTTTTGTGTCAATATGAGTGACATACTAAAGCCACTTTACGGTCTACTAAAGAAAGATGTGAAGTGGGCCTGGACGAACGAATGTAGCAAATCTTTTAAAAAAATAAAAAACGTGTTAAGTAACGCTCCCGTTTTGACGCACTACGATCCTAGTTTACCGTTAATTTTATCAGTGGACAGTAGTGCGTACGGCGTAGGTGCGGTGCTGACTCAGCGGTGCGCGGACGGCACCGAGCGGCCCGTGTGTTGCGCCTCGCGAACTCTCAACGCGGCCGAAGTCAACTACTCGCAGATAGATAAGGAGGCGTTAGCTATCATATTTGGTGTTACGAAACATCACCAGTATTTGTATGGGCGGCATTTTACGCTGCGGAGCGATCATCGTCCTTTGAGTTACATTTTTGGCGATCGCAAGGGCATCCTGGTGACTGCCGCTAGTCGAATACAGCGATATGCGGTCAAGTTGTCCGCATATAATTTTAGTATCGAATTTATTTCCTCGGAAAAAAATTGTTTTGCCGATGCTCTCTCTCGTCTTCCTCTAAAGTTAACTTCGGGTCAACTCAGAGATAACGACGACCGATGTAGTTATTTAAATTTCGTGCAAGATAACTTTCCGATCAGTTTTAAAGATATAAAAATTGAAACTAGGAGAGATTCGCTCCTGAGTAAAATATACGGTTACATAATGTTTAATTGGCCCGACACGCTAAAAGATAAAATTGAAAAAATATACTGGGATAGGAGACATAACATGCATATCGATCGAGGTTGCATACTCTGGGGTTATAGGATAGTCGTACCTACGTCGCTGAGGTCCTCAGTTCTGAGAGAGATTCACGACGGGCACCCGGGAGTAGTCAAAATGAAGCAAATCGCGCGGAACTACGTATGGTGGGAGAATCTAGATTCTGATATCGAGCAAGTGGCGCGGGAGTGCGTCGCGTGTAGGCAGCTGCGAGCTGCGCCTCCTGCCGCACCGCTGCACTCGTGGCCATGGCCAGCCGAGCCTTGGTCACGACTGCATGTCGATTTTCTCGGTGCGTTTAACGGTTGCTATTTCCTCGTCGTCATAGATGCCCATTCGAAGTGGATAGAGGTCGAAAAGGTCACTTCGACGTCGGCGAGTGTAGTCATAGGCCATCTCCGTAAATTGTTTGCGCGTTTCGGTCTACCTAAGCGACTCGTCAGCGACAACGGCCCCCCATTTTCGTCTTTCGAATTCGCACAATACCTGGAACGGAACGGCATCAGACATACGTTAATACCGCCGTATCACCCTTCCAGCAACGGGGCAGCCGAAAATGCGGTCAGGTCAGTCAAGCGGGTGCTTAAAAAGGCGCAACTCGAGAAGGAGGACTACAATACAGCCCTTAATAGATTTTTGTTCACGTACAGAAATACCGAACAGAGTACGACGGGCCGCGAACCGGCTGTAGCGTTGTTAGGTAGACGGCTCCGGGGACGCCTGGACCTGCTGCGGCCCGACGTCGCCGAGCACGTGCGCGGCGGTCAGCTGCGGCGCGAGTTCGACGACGCCGCCGCCCGCCCGGTAAGGGTGCTGGCCCCCGACGAGCCGGTCATGTTACGCGACTACACCAAGACCGATCGTAAATGGACCGAGGGTGTCGTGATGGAACGGAAGGGTCCAGTTTCCTATTCGGTCAAGGCGGATGATGGTCATATTCACAAACGGCACATCGATCAGCTACAAACTCGTAAGTCACGTCACTCTTTAAGTAAAATTAGTAGGCCGCCGATGGATCGAGATCAGGTTTTAGTCGATGAAAATAACGTAGAATTGACGGAAGCTACGCGTGAGACTGGTGATATAGATGAGTTCTTTGATAGTGTAGGGGAGGGTGATAACAGCGCGCCGTCTCGAGCGACACCGCCCGACTCACCGTCCACGTCCACTGATAACAATGATAATAATAATCGCGCGCGCAGGCGCGCTGCTAAACATTGTTTAGAAATAATAAAGGACAAAAAATATAATATCTAACAGGCTATCTACTAAGTTTATAATCTATTGTAAGTGTAGTCTATTGTAAAACTTCTGTGTTATTCTAACAATTTTTAGATTTAAGTTTACAGTAAGAAATTGTAAAATTTATATAATATTTTTAATTAATATGGTGTAGGTTTATTTTTGTGAATTTCAAAGGGGGAAAAGTGTTGTGTATACGCATCGACAGTGTAACAATTGTCAATTACAATAAATCAGTTCACGCTCGACTCCCGTCTTTCATTGACGTGTCCCGAGATATAACAACATTCTAAAGTAAAGCTTCTTACCTTACTGTGAAAGTACACTGTGGATCTAACAAGAGCGTTATCTTAACTTTGTCCATAGTATACAGTCCGACGGTGACATTCGGGTTACTTTTAAACAGCCGCATTTTCATGGGCGAACGTTTTAAATGTCTGTAATAATAATATTATGTTTGTTTTATGTTACAACTACGATAATCCATTTTAATTCAACATTATTGGAGTTTCGTTCCTTGTTCGGCCCACTTCGTTTTTAATGAAACTACCAAAATGGTATTCTCATGAAATATCAATGTCATGGGTTTGACATTTTATGGCAACACAAAAATTATTGTAAGTAGTTTAAAGGTGATGAAACATTTATCAGCACGCACGCGACGTACGCGCCGCATTTTATATTTCGTTGTATGAAATGATTTGAAACCTCGCACATTCGTCCGCACCGTACACGCCGCATTTCGTGTACTGTGCGGTGCGTTCGACGCGTACGGTGCTGACAAATGTGCGATCAGCTTAATAAGATTCATAATGGATCGAATAAGAAACGAATCTGCATGAAATAGTAGAATCGAGTAAAAGAGCGCATTGACATGCAATGAAGGTTTTCTATATTTCATTTGCCACCAAGAGCTATGTAGCTGTAGGGTCTGTCCAGACTTATGACAGCTATATAATGACATGTGACGGCTATTTCGAGATATCTGACAGCTGTTTGACACGACAATTGACACGAAAGACTCTACGGCTACTTTGACAACTCACCGAGTCGGCCATTATAAAGAAGTAGTAGACCCTACGGCTGGTGGTAAATAAAACCGAACCGAAAACCCTTATTACTGGGTTAGTTAAGAATTTAACCAACTCACGTGTAATAATGATAGTTCTCATTATTCTCCGCCCAGGGTACATGCATTTCAGCAGATACATGGTACTGCGAAGCCTGACAATTTCCGGAAGGTTCCACATACAATAGATACGCTTGGTGGACCAAATTGAAGTCATCTAAAAGTAACTCGTAGTATATACTGTTAGGTTCGGTTCTTTCGATGATGATGTTTCTTGTGAAGGAGAAAGGTGAGGGTAGTTGCACATTTATCTGTCTAGACGCGTGGTCGTTTATGTCAACGTTGAGTATTATCTGAAAAATGAAACATAATCTTTATTAGTATAGGTCTACCAGAATCTGATGGCAATTTTTGACAGCAGATTTTCAAAAAATATCCTTGATCATTGAATAAATTTTTATATTTGCATGTTTAACACACAGAATCAGCCGCTATAAGGAAAAAAAAGGATCAAAATGTTTTATTCCAATTACCCCGGTATTGCTAGAGTCAATTTACTCTTACGGATACGGACACGTAGTGCCATCTAGCGTCAAACCGGCGAAACTGATCAGGGAAACACAGAAAACATAAATCCCCTACTTATTACTAGATGGCGTTAGATGTATGTTTACTTACGCGTAATTGCTAGAAAGTTCCCACACTTGTTTACTTGTTTACATGAATCGGAACTTTCTGGAATTCGTCTCGCCATATAAATAGCCGCAGGAAGACGGCCCGACAATTCAGTTTCATCTGAGCGATCTTCGAGGCGACTTCGAAGTGAAAACAAGTGATCAATAGTGAGTGAACCAGTGAACCTACGACTCGGTTACGACCTAGGACTACCTAGTGCTTAGTGTTTGGACTTGGTGATTTGTGTGAGCTAGTGTCAGTGCAAGTAAAGTCTTTTTAAGAGTCAGCAGGTCTTTTTCTCCAAATCCTTCGAACCCTAACACGTAACAACTGGTGTCGGAAGTGAGATTTGGAGATGCCATTGACTCCGAGAGAGGACTTCAAGGGGAGAAATGTCAGTTACGATTAATGTAGGGGGTTACTCATACCCTCATGACGTTATCGTGGCTGAGATTATGGATGATTGCATCTTGGGTTTGGATTTCATGAAGAAACACCACTGCAAAATTAATGTCGCTGACGGAGTTTTCAAGTGTGGCGAAGAAGAAATTTTCATCCTTGGAGGCGCCTGCGGGAAAGTCGCATGTGTAAAGGAAGTCATTATACCTGGACGAGCGGAAGCTAGAGTGCTGGTGAAACTACCGCCAGCTGGAAAGAAGAAATCAAACAGATGCGTGTTGATCGAAGACACACCTACCAAGACATCAGCGCAAAAACTGATGACGGCGAGAACCCTTGTTAGTGGAAGCAGTAACGCTGTGGTCAGGGTTTTGAATCTTGGTGATCGCGAGATCTGCTTGAACAAAGGTGACGTCATTGGAAAGTGCGAGGAAGTTGTCTGGATGAGAAAGTGTAGTTCGATAACAGGCTCAGACTCAGCAGACAGCAGCAACTATGGAATAGTGACCGAGCTACTCGATGACTGCAAGAGTAATCTGACTTATTCGCAGAGCATGAAAGCTAAGAAGTTTTTACAACGCCACGCGAATATCTTCTCCAGTCAGGAAGGCGACCTTGGAAGAACGTCGATGGTTCAGCACAGGATAGATACCGGAAGCGAGAATCCAATTCGTCAACGAGCAAGACGGATACCCATTGCAAAGGAAAAAGAAGTTGAAGGCCTTTTGGAGGACATGAGAAGGCATAAGATTATTGAACCGTCTGCAAGTCCGTGGTGCTCACCTGTTGTGTTAGTGAAGAAGAAAGATGGCAGCACAAGATTTTGTGTGGACTACAGGCGTCTCAATGATGTCACTAAGAAGGACAGCTATCCATTACCTCGAATCGACGACACTCTGGATACCTTGAGTGGCATGAAATTGTTCTCGACCTTGGACCTGAAATCTGGATACTGGCAGGTGGAAATTCATCCAAAAGACAAGGAGAAGACAGCTTTCTCCACCGGTAAAGGTTTATGGCAGTTTAACGTCATGCCCTTTGGATTGTGCAATGCACCTGCCACATTTGAGCGACTCATGGAGTGTGTACTGGCAGGCTTAGTTGGAGAGGCTTGCTTAGTCTACTTGGACGACGTCATCATTGTTGGCCGCGACTTCGAGGACCATTTGCAAAACTTAGAACGAGTTTTCGCCAAAATAGAGGGGGCCAAGTTAAAGTTGAATCCGAAAAAGTGTCGTTTATTCAGGAGTAAGGTAAATTATCTCGGCCATGTCATCTCCAGTGATGGAATCCAGACGGACCCGGAGAAACTGGAAGCAGTTCAAAATTGGCCAACCCCTAAGAACAAAACCGAAGTGCGGGCATTTCTCGGCCTATGCTCCTACTACAGGCGTTTTGTTAAGGGATTCTCGGAGATAGCCAAGCCATTACATCGGCTGACAGAAGATAAACGACAGTTTATTTGGGACGAGACTTCTGAAGATTCTTTTCAGAAACTGAAGAAACATCTGTGTGAAACACCAATCCTGGGGTATCCACAACCTGAAGGTCAGTTTATAGTCGACACGGACGCAAGCAACACGGCCATTGGCGGGGTGTTATCTCCAAAACAGGGCGAAAGAGAAGTTGTAATTGCATATTTCAGCAAATCTTTATCTAAGCCAGAGAGAAACTACTGTGTGACAAGAAGAGAACTCTTGGCTGTTGTAAAGACGCTACAACATTTCAGCAAATATCTCATCGGCAGACAGTTTTTACTGCGAACTGATCACGCAGCCTTGAAGTGGCTACTGCAATTCAAGAACCCAGAAGGCCAAGTAGCTCGATGGATTGAACAACTTCAGGAGTATGACTTCAAGACGGAACACCGCAGCGGAAAGGCGCATGGGAATGCCGACGCACTTTCACGAAGGCCGTGTTCAGAAGACTGCAAACACTGTGTTAAGCAGGAATCTAATGAAGTAACATTAAAGTTAACGAAAACAAGTCCTTTGGGTCCATGGGAGAATGATGCTATGAGGGAGGCTCAAGAAAGAGATGACGACCTTCGGCACATCATCACATGGAAGAAACGGGGCGACGTGAAACCAATCTGGAGTGAGGTTGCACCCACTGGCGCTGTCACTAAGGCGTACTGGGCGCAATGGGACAGTCTGATTCTTCGGAATGGAATACTCTACAGGAAATGGGAGAAGACTAACGGCAGAGAGTTCCACCTTCAGATAGTTGTCCCAAGAAAGAGAGTACCAGATGTTCTCCGTGAAATACACGATGGCGTATCAGGAGGTCATTTAGGTGTAAAGAGAACGTTAACAAAAGTGCGAGAACGATTCTACTGGTTGCATTGTCGAGATGATGTACAGGATTGGTGCCGCAAATGCACTACTTGCGCTGCAGTGAAGGGACCACAGACCAGGAGCCGTGGGAACCTGCGGCTGTATAACGTTGGCGCACCGTGGGAACGAATTGCAGTTGACGTAGCTGGGCCATTTCCCGTAACGGAATCGGGAAACAAGTATTTTATGGTCGTCATGGACTACTTCACCAAATGGCCCGAAGTGTTCGCGATACCAAACCAAGAAGCTACAACAGTCGCTTCTAAGTTAGTCGAAGAAGTGATATCTCGCTTTGGTGTGCCTCTGGAAATCCATTCTGATCAAGGCAGGAATTTCGAATCGCAGGTCTTCCAGGAAGTGTGCAGAATTTTGGGAATGCATAAGACGAGGACCACCGCGTACCATCCACAGTCTGATGGAATGGTTGAGAGATTTAACCAGACCCTTGAGAGGCATTTGGCGAAATTGGTAGATGACAGACAAAAAGATTGGGACAAGTATATACCACTCTTCCTTCTCTCGTACCGTACCGCCGAGCATGAGAGCATAAAAGCTACCCCGGCATATGTCAATTACGGTAGAGAACTACGAGTGCCAGTAGACCTCTTGACAGGAGGTTCACCGGGGGAACCAAAGACCGTACAAGACTATGTCTGCGATTTAAGGGAAAAGATGCGCTATATACACGCCATGGTTCGGGAAAATGGGTTACAGTCAAGTGAGAACATGAAGACCAGATACGACCGGAAATCGAACACGAGCGGCTTCGAAGAAGGGTCACTGGTGTGACCTGGGCTGCATAACCCAACTCGCCGAAAAGGGAAATCTCCAAAGTTGCAGACCAAGTGGGACGGTCCATACAAAGTGGTTACCCGATTGAATGATGTGACTTACAGGATTCAAAAGCAACCAAGAGGGACATTCAAAGTGGTACACATAGACCGTCTGGCGCGTTACCATGGCAGTAATAACGATGCTCGGGACGAGCACCTCTAAGAGGGGAGTGGTCTTACGGATACGGACACGTAGTGCCATCTAGCGTCAAACCGGCGAAACTGATCAGGGAAACACAGAAAACATAAATCCCCTACTTATTACTAGATGGCGTTAGATGTATGTTTACTTACGCGTAATTGCTAGAAAGTTCCCACACTTGTTTACTTGTTTACATGAATCGGAACTTTCTGGAATTCGTCTCGCCATATAAATAGCCGCAGGTAGACGGCCCGACAATTCAGTTTCATCTGAGCGATCTTCGAGGCGACTTCGAAGTGAAAACAAGTGATCAATAGTGAGTGAACCAGTGAACCTACGACTCGGTTACGACCTAGGACTACCTAGTGCTTAGTGTTTGGACTTGGTGATTTGTGTGAGCTAGTGTCAGTGCAAGTAAAGTCTTTTTAAGAGTCAGCAGGTCTTTTTCTCCAAATCCTTCGAACCCTAACACGTAACATTACTTTCTCACTTTTTGCCATCAGATTCTGGTAGACCTATAATTGCTTGTTTTGGCATGTGGCCTAAACATCCTTGTAGATCTGAATCTATAGGGCTGTTTTATGGCGTGGCAAAATTCAAAACCATTGAGATGAAATATTAAGTACATATAAAGAGTTCTAACCTAGGAATAATAAAAACTAAGGAAAAGTAACTCCGTCAAAAAACATGTTCTACAATACTTGTCAAAAATGTGTACCTAGGTACACATTTTCAATACATTTGCAATATTTAGGTGGCATTCAGTGGTATTGTTGGCTGACATTGCATGCACAGTTCGAAAGTAACCAAATTTAAAACGGTAATAGTATGGGAGTTACGTTTCCTTAGTTTTTATTATTCGTAGGTTCTAACATTTCAATGTTAATGAAACAAATCATTTGGTCTCGTTATATCAACTGAAATATTTTTACGTGGGAGAGCCATGCTTCGGCACGAATGGGCCGGCTCGACCGGAGAAATACCACGGGCTCACAGAAAACCGGCGTGAAACAGCGCTTGCGCTGTGTTTCGCCGAGTGAGTGAGTTTACCGGAGGCCCAATCCCCTACCCTTTTTTCTTCCCTACCCTCCCCTACCCTATTACCCTATTCCCTCTTAAAAGGCCGGCAACGCACCTGCAGCTCTTCTGATGCTGCGAGTGTCTATGGGCGACGGAAGTTGCTTTGCATCAGGTGACCCGTTTGCTCGTTTGGGGTATTGGCTATTGAAATAAGGGGTATTTCATTAAAAAAAAAAAATTTCTTGAATGATTAAAGAGAAGGCAACAATTTTGTGGACCACCGATATTTTAGATACGATGCGATTTCGCAGTAATGTGTGAAAGTCTTTCAGGCTGAAAAATTGCGTTCATATGACAGATGGATAGTCATTCTCTTCTTACATATTCGGACTTTACATTTAACATACCGGTTTATTAGTAGGCGACACTTTAACGACCACGTGGGTCCAGTCCGGTCGTCTCGCCATGATGTTATGTAGATGTACTCTGGCCAGTTTACGTTTCCCGAAGTCCGTCGCCGCGCCAGACCACCGGCTAAGTTGGGTTAGCGACGTCGCTTCTTTGCTGTGAACATACAAATAGATCATCTATGAAGAACAGTGCAGGAATTATATTTTTACTAGCTGACCCGGCAACGTTGTTTTGCCATATAAATTATTTTTAGTATTAATATAAAAAGTAAATAAAAACCTATTCCCAGGCCTAACGAATGTATGTACATACAAAATTATCATTAAAATCGGTTGAGCCGTTTTGAAGGAGTTCCCGCACAAACACTGTGACACGAGAATGTTATATGTATATTAAACTAGCTGTGCCCCGCGGTGTTACCCGCGGTTTATCTACACTAATATTATAAAGAGGAAAACTTTGTTTTTTTTGTTTAATTGTAATGAATAGGCTTAAAAACTACCTGACCGATTATAAAATTCTTTCACCATTCGAAAGCTACATTATCCACGAGTAACATAGGATAGATTTTATTTTGGAAAAAATACGTGGGAGAGCCATGCTTCGGCACGAATGTGCCGGCTCGACCGGAGAAATACCACGTTCTCACAGAAAACCGGCGTGAAACAGCGCTTGCGCTGTGTATCGCAGAGTGAGTGAGTTTACCGGAGGCCCAATCCTCTACCCTATTCCCTTCCCTACCCTCCCCTATTCCCTTCCCTTCCCATCCCTACCCTCCCCTATTACCCTATTCCCTCTTAAAAGGCCGGCAACGCACTTGCAGCTCTTCTGATGCTGCGAGTGTCCATGGGCGACGGAAGTTGCTTTCCATCAGGTGACCCGTTTGCTTGCCCCTTTATTTCATAAAAAAAAAAATAGGATTCCGTAAGATATTTGGGTTTTTCGGACACAAGGTGTAAAAATCAACCAGAAAAGTTACTTATTTTGCGTACGCTGCCTAAACTATAAAAGATAGAACCATAAAATGTTCTAATTAATTGTAGATCTTATAAATATCTACAAAAAAGTCCGCGACACATTATACCTATCTATGTCGATAAAGGCACAACAACCATTTTTTTATTTAAAAATCTTGAATTTTTTTTTGGACTTCATTTAAACGCGTTTATTTTATTTATGCTATTAACCATTAATATTAATCCTTATCAAAATAAATTATTTCATCAATAAGCACAGTTTATGTAGATAATATTTGGTCTTTGAATGATTAAAATTGGACGTTTGATTTTGAAGTTATGGCGAAATTAAAATATTACGATTTCTGCTGCACGGCCCGAAATGGGCGTCACCAAGGGGTGCGCGTGCGGGAGGGAGTTTAGATCTATTAGTAAATGATGATTTAAATAATACTTAATTATTCACTTAATCTAAATAATATATAAAACTCAAGTGACTGATTGACATAGTGATCTATCAACGCACAGCCCAAACCACTGGACGGATCGGGCTGAAATTTGGCATGCAGGTAGATGTTATGATGTAGGCATCCGCTAAGAAAGGATTTTGATCAATTCTACCCCCAAGGGATAAAATAGAGGATATACCGATCGGGCTGAGACTTTGATACCTAAATAATAATAATACTTCTTAACGCGAGCGAAGCCGCGGGCAAAAGCTAGTATATAATAAAAGACTATGAAAAGTACCAACAATAGGGTCAAAACGGGATGATACATGGTTCTATAATGGTTTATGGTAGTGATGATGATGAATGTAATTTGCATAGTAGCATATGCTTTCCGTTCTTAAAACAACGTCGAAACTCCCAAACTTGTATCTATAAAGAGTCAGGAGTTCTCTCAGCACCTTCCGTAGCATGTCTACCGAGGCGTAGCATGGTCACTATAGGAACGGTTTCTTTCTACGGCAGAATCGACATACTGACAGATTTTATCGACAAAATGGCGGATTTCCATTGGCTAACTGTCACTTTGTTTATTCTTCCGTAGAAAGAAACCGTTTCTATGGTGATCATGCAACGCCTGCCTATTCTCATGCATGGAATGATGCTTCGAGCACAGGCTGTCGCTCACTCACGCGCACATCATATCTTTTAGTCTTGCCCACATAACATGCTGTCTCACGCAGGAGTGAGCCTGCACTGGAAACGACATTCGATGAATTAGAATCAGTCCCCAGATATTTTTATCGATTCGTTTATAGCACGGCTACGAAAAACGTGGACTTTACCGTACCACGCTTTAATAAAAACTATCCTATATCCTTTCCCGGGATTCAAGGTATCTTAGATACATGCCCAACTATGGGCTCGTACACAAAACTGCGATGCGTCATGCGACGTCGCATCGCAAATATCGACGGCAAAAACATTCCATTATCATAATAAACAATTTAAAAATTCGCAAATATTTGCAATGCGACGTCGCATCGCAGTTTTGTGTGCGAGCCCTAAATCGGTTGAGCTGCTTAGTTTGTTTAGTTAATGAGGTAAAGACAGGCACGTCACTTTCTCATTTATATTACGTCATTTAGTAGACACAATTTCCCGTTTTCTCAATCATAATTTACTATCTCTTAGCAAACAATGAAAATCTTAAACCAGAAATACATCATACTGCAAATACTCGTCTAGTGATAATGATAACAATAACATACAAACAATACATGAATCTCACTTCCTGAATTCTAACATAGTTAGGTGTTACTTCATGACATAGAACAAAGGAATCATGTTTTTTATTAAATAACTACCTATATAATTTTGATATACTTGGTGTAACAAAAATAAGTGACAATACTTTAGGGTGTGTACGTGTTCCTTATAGAGAGTTCACTGTGAAAGTAGCAGCGCTGAAAGACCTTTTTTTTCACTTTTGTATGGGGAAACTCGTGACGCTCGGGCCCTTGCCCATACAAGAGTGAAAAAAAAGGTCTTTCAGCGCTGCTTCTTTCACAGTGAACTCTCTACAAGGAACACGTACACACCCTAAATTATTCACTTATTTTTGTTACACACTGTATAAAAATTACGTGTCACGTTGTTTGTCTGTGATGGACTCCTAAATTACTGAATCGATTTAAATTGTTGATTTGTACACCGTGTGCGATTTGATTCAACTTGAAAGATAGGATAGCTTAAATCTCAATTTATAGTCACAATATTATTTTATTGAAAATTAAAGGGGTAGCGGTAGTAGAAAATCAGTCATGATTTTTTTACAAATAGCACCTATGTCACATGTCTAACAGCAACGCTTGGCCGGGTCTACTAAGTACTAGTAACCATTTCGTCAGTAGCGGCGTTAGGGCGGGGCGACGCTGGGCGACCGCCCAGGGCGCCGGATGAAAAGGGGCGCTCAAAGTAAACAAATGGGGCGCCAAATTTTTCAGCACTACCAGCACCCTGGGCGCCGAAGAAATCCCGCCCAGGGCACTGGTAGTGCTAAGGCCCGTATTTTTGGTCAGTACTCAAGATGCATCTCGGTCTCAAGACACGGTTCAGGGTCTGTGATTGGTTGGCTGTCAAAATTTGGACCAATCACAGAGCCGAACCGCGTCTTGAGACCGGGTCGCATCTTAAGTACTGACCAAAAATACGGGCCTTAAACTGGCATTGCATTTCGTTCAAAACGTCAGATTCATGTTTGTAAAACGTCAGTTCTATGGAAGTGAAGTGTCGCGTCGTGTACTCAAAACTACTTTAAAAAAACCTAAGTTTCTATAATAATCGATTTAGAATCGATACTTACCAATATCGATAAGTATTGTGCACTTGATTCGCGTTACAACCGAATATCCAATCCTTGTCATCCAAATTCACAGATTCCACGGCAACAAAACGATTTTGCGGAAATTTCACCAGCCTTATCATTAAGTAGGTCATTCTGAAATTAAGTGTGACATTGAAATAAATTAAATACTTTTATCTGTAACCTTGTAATATTTAAGAGGAAAACAAAAAGTATGTTTGTTAAAATAATATAATGTTCATGAAGAATTTTGCTATTATCAATGACAATATCTCCTTAGATTTTGTAATGAGAACCTGCCACTTTGATAATGCAGAAGTTATTATATTATAGTGCAAGAACCGTACATTTTGCCAACATAAAAACTATCATATTAAGTGGGCACTAAGGCCCGTATTTTTGGTCAGTACTTAAGATGCGACCCGGTCTCAAGACGCGGTTCGGCTCTGTGATTGGTCCAAATTTTGACAGCCAACCAATCACAGAGCCTAAACCGTGTCTTGAGACCGAGATGCATCTTGAGTACTGACCAAAAATACGGGTCTAAGTATCTGCATCTTTGGTTTAGCGGTTTAAGCGTAAAGACGTTAAATAAAGACAGAGTTACACTTTTGCATTTTAACATAGATATAATTAATGTAAGTACCTAGTTTTTCCAAAAACTAGTAAAACTATAAACAAGAACTTATTTCTAATCAGGAAACATTTAACCACATACTTAAAATAGACCAAAATGATGTAATACCATTCCCTAAAATAATGATTATGATTGCTTGAAATTCTGGAAATAAGCCAGCTGTTAAATACGTTAATGTATCCATCATCACACCTTTGTAGAACAAATCATTTCTTTCGTACATGGCCTTGGAATAATTTACTTTGAATCAGCGTATTAAGCTTCTGATTCGATTTTTCGAAAAGTAAACTAAATTTTACTACGTAAAACATAGCAAAGATGTCAGGAGTTGAATTATCTAACTTGACTGGTTTGACGTTTTTGGCATTACCCAATCGAAAGCATTAGATATAGAATTCAATATAGGTATTCGTGCGCGAATGAGACAAGAAGCGAAGAGTGAGTGTACGAAAATGGCGTAAGTCTCGGCAAAGGACATAGGATACTTTTTATCCCGGAAAAATGTACGGTTCCCGTGCGATAAACTTATTTTAGCGCAACGGAGTTGCGGGCGTCTTCCAGTTTAAGACTTTTTAAAAATCTCTCAATTAATCATTTAACCCCTTAAAAGGCGCAATAAAAATAACAACTGCAGCTCTTCCAATGTTGCGGGTGTCCATGGGCGACGGTAGTTGCTTTCCATCAGGTGACCTGTTTGCTCGTTTGCCCCTTATTTTATATTTAAAAAAAAATCACCGGTCTATGTCTGGACGGGATATTTGGTACACGCGCCGATTGTCTTCATACCAGAAAGCGTCCATCACCATGGATACTGTGTTAGGAGATTCCTCGTGCCACATCATTGAACGGTTTGCCTGAAAAAGGTATTTTTTATTACTTACATTTGAAAAAGGAACAAGAATAACATTGTCTTTTTTATTGCAAATGTTTTTGGGACTCAAAGTATTTCCATACCAAATTTCAACAAAATTGGTTCAACAGTTTGTGCGTGATGAGGTAACAGACGGACAGACAGGCGCACATTCGCTTTTATAATATTAGAATGGATAGGAATTAGGATATACTGAAATACCATACAATAAGACGTATAATATAGTTCTCTTATCCTAACTACTATTTTTGGATATTGTAATGATTTATGGCATTTTACAGCTGTATTTCGCAATTTAGGGTTTGCTCAGCTTGCCAATAGAATGACGCGGTATGTTGTAAAACAATGACGTCATAATAGTACCCGTACTTTCGTGCCAATACTAAGTAACAACTAATAGAGTATTTCACAACATAATATAATTATTAACTATGCAGTATGCTTACAAAGTGTTTGTTAGCAACAATGTTATTATCGTTATTATCCTCCCATTGAGTAAGGATAATTAAAATCAATTATGATTTTATTATGTAACTTATCACTTAATAAGGTAATAATATAATTTTAATTATTATAGGGATAATAAGTTGATTTTAACAGTTACAATATTTTTCAATAATGACATATTTGCAGAAACCGTAAATGGATTATATTTAATGTTATGATAAAAATCTCGAAGCCACATTCACAATGCCTTTCATCTCGGATTCTTCCCTGCGCAACAGCCAATAAACGCTCGCAGCGCCTGGCGTTCACCAATAAGTGGTAAGTTTTCGAATTCGAGTCTAACGGAAATTGTGAAATGTCCCACAGGTTTCCAGTGAATATGCAACACTGTCAAATACACGTAATAACAGCATCCAAAATTAATCATGCATTAAATCATTCTCTCTTTTTCATTCTTCACATATTGCCATCCGAGCAATAGGCAGGGCAGGGATGGCGAACCAATTGCATGCGTGCCACCAGTATAAAATTTGGACCACACAAACAAAACTAGTATCGCAATTTATATAATTACTTTATCAACAATGAAGGTTATAAGATCTAACTCTGCATAGTGAGCACCAAATTAGGCAAATTTTGAAATGCGCACCGAATCACAAAAAAATACATTGAATGGCACATTTATGGTTGACTGGCTGATGATTTCTTAAGAAAAGGGCACGTTTATGACTCCTTCAGAATGATTTATTGGGAAAAGGGCATGTTGATATGAAAAGGTTCGCCTTCAACTTTGCCATAAGCGGGAAGTGGATAACCATAGGGTTTTAGTGGGTAGACCCCACGCCTGTTGAGTCCCACATACCGAGCCGATTTTCTTTTTGAAAAAAGAATTTCCCCATGTAAAATGCAAGGACATACCTGAAAATACTGCCTCGCCTTTGTCTTCACACGGTCAACGCTCTCAGTAATCTGGTTAGTGGACACATCAACCACACCAAACAGGAATTTGTTGATCACCATCACCAGCTGTTTGCACCATACCATGCTGACGTGGTCTGGAGTAACCCATACTCCGGGAATTGATGTTGCCTAGAAAAAATAAGCTATAGTCTATGCGTTAGGAAGGTAGTGAGTTGATTGCACGAAAAAATGTCGAATGGGTTATTATTAGTCCTTTGGAGATACAATAACAAATACCTCATCAAATATAATAGTGGTTACATATTTTTAAGCAAGTAGATATGAGTAATTTTACTAACTAGAACATTTTTAGCGTTAATGCTTTTAAGTCAACCGCATTATGCTATGATTCATGGCCATTATTAACTTGACATAAAAAATACAATTAATCATAACATTCATAACACACAGAGAAACATGACAAATAATATTATGGACAAGCGACCGCGACCAAAAAAATTTAAATAAAATGCCACTTTATGAACTAGGCTATAGGTTTCATTTTCTACTCACGTAGGTCTAGAGTACCGTAGGGAGTAGAGTAGGCGTAGAGCAAAATAAAACCTATAACCTAGGTCAGGGATGGCGAACCAATGGCACGCGCGTGCCAGAAATGGCACGCGACATAAAATTTTGAGCACGCTACTGATCACAAAATTATTATAGTGATTATTCAATAAAAGCGCCAAGTTGGGCTTGCGGCATTATATTTTTGAATTCGCGTCAGGATTACAAAGAAAAATATTATTTGATGGCACGTCTATATCAGTAAAGGATTATTCAGAAAAGTGGCATGTTGATAAGGAAAGGTTAGCAATCTCTGACATAGGTCATCAAGTGGCATTTTATGTCAATTTTTGTCGGTCGCGGTCGCTTGCCAGAATCGGAGTCACCTTCAGAATCAAATTTCTCTGGCAGTATTTGTGGCAATACTGTCAATGTTAGACTACACCGAGAGACGTGTCACGAGCTTACAACTAGACTTAGCTTCATGCAATAAGATTTTATACCCTCTAATTCCAAAATAACTTACCAATGTATTAATATAGCTATCATTGGATGCAGTCATTCCAGCCGGCATCAGAACATCCCGAGGTCCACTTCCAATACTAATCAGCACCTTCTTCTCATACAACACTGGATCACTTCTCAACGCGTCCCATTCTCTGTCCATTCTCATGTAGTAATCATTCATGATCATGTCGAAATTCACCACTGGCGCCAACAGTGGTGCCGTTAGAGTTATTGCTATGTTTGTAGTGTTTACCGTTCTTGGATAAGCAAGAAGACGTTTCGCTATGAGTCCACCCTGAAATATTTAACACAAGTTGTGCCCTGCGGTGTTACTCGTGGTTTATTAGGGAAAATAAATTGTGGTAGTTTATTTCAGTAAAAAGCCCCCTATGTGTTAATCCAGGGTATCAACTAACTCCATACCAAATTTTATTAAAATCGCTCCAGCCGTTTAGACATGAAGAAGTAACAAACATACAAATTCACATACTTTAGCCTTTATAATACTAGTGTGACAAGGTGACGCCCGCAACTCTGTTGCGCCAATTCGTTTATAGCGCTGGAACCGTACATTTTGCCGGGATAAAAAATATCTTAATTCATCAAAATCGATTTAAGGCGAGGACAAACCCCATTTTGTTATTTATTGACTCCCGGTTTACCTAGTTCCAATATAATAATGAAATGTAAAAAATATGATATAAAGCACAATATTTATAAGGTTTTAAACCATAAACATTTTAATAAAACGTAATACTTTGGCTGTAATTAATTTACAAACTCACCTCCGACAAAAAACTTTCTCATCGAAATATAAGTATTAACAAGGATAACATACATTTTATGTGTGTATTGTTAATGAATGTAAGTATATTAAAAAACTTTTCACCGATCATTTTTTTTCTTAGTATTTAATTCGAAAGATATTTAAAAAAACACGAAAAATAAAATAGAGAAGATCCGCCCGTCGTAAAACGAATCTTATTGCGATGCGTACACGCTTGGCACTTGCGTTCGTAAGGTTATCGTTTTGGAATTGAGGTAAGTGCTCGCCTTAAGTGTGAATCCCGGGGAAGGACCTAGGTTACTTTCATGATTCATCCCGGAAAAATTTATCCGCGCGATAAACGAATTCTGCGAAACAGAGTTGGGGGCATCAACTATAATCTATACATATAATAAAACTGTAGAAATGAAAATTCTGTACATTACAGATATTCAAAAAATAATAAGCGGGGGGTGTCACTACATCGCTATAGAAGCCAAAAATGTGGTTAGTTTTTTGTCTGTCTGTCTGTCTGTCTGTCTGTATGTTTGTTCCAGCATCACACGAAAACTACTGATCCGATTTGGATGCGGTTTTCGCAGATATATTTGTCTTCTTCTAACTTAACATCTGGTGTATAAAATTTTTCCCCCCCACCCCTCTAAGGGGACAAAAGAGGGGGTCAGATTTTGTATCAAACTTTTTTCTTTAACACGAAAACTACTGATCCGATTTGCATACGGTTTTCGCAGATATATTTGTCTTCTTCCAACTCAACATCTGGTGTATAAATTTTTTTCCCCCCACCCCTCTAAGGGGACCAAAGAGGGGGTCAGATTTTGTATCAAACTTTTTCTTTAATGGACTTACTACATATTATTTACTGTTTTCCAACTTAACATGGTGTATAAAAATTTTCCCCCCCACCCCTCTTAGGGGACAAAAGAGGGGGTAAGATTTTGTATCAACTTTTGAAGTAGACATACTTTATATGGCAAAACAACGTTTGCCGGGAAAGCTAGTAATTAATATAAAATTAATATAAATCTGTCAATTTTAAAATGTAAAAAATTTACCATTGAATGCCCAATGACGATAACAGATGTTGGTACTGTCTTTGTGTATCTGTTGCTCTTGTATAAGCTGAGTATTTTGGTTAAGCAGGCAGCGGCAAACTGTGTTTGATATTGTAGCACCCCTCCATATAGCCCTGACAACTCTTCATTGTAGCTTACTAAAATAAAAAAAAAGTTTTTAATAACTTTTTGCAGTACACTTAAAGACAGATTCTGATCAACTTTATGCCCAAGAAATAAGATTGAAATTGGTGAACCAGAACTATCTTTAAAAGACATTATTAGGGATCATTCAACCGGGGGGGGGGGGGGGAGGGGGGTGTCCAGGTGCTTATTACATCTGGATTATGTGGGGGGGGGTTCCAGGTGCTTATTACATCTGGATTATGTGTGTGTGGGGGGGGGGGGGGTCCATGATTACGTCATCATCATTTTATAACTTTCATTAATTAAATATTTACGTCCAATTTTGAAGTCTATTACTGGTAACACTAACTATTAGATAGATGGAACGGGATTTCCCTTGCTATAGACAAACTGTGGAACAGTCTGAATATTATATTTTAGGAAGTAACTATAGGTCTACCAGAATCTGGTGGCAAAAAGTGAGAAAATAAATTGACTCTAGCAATACCGGGGTAAATGGAATAAAACATTTTGATCCTTTTTTTTTCTTATAGCGGCTGATTCTGTGTGTTAAACATGCGAATATAGAAATTTATCCAATGATCAAGGATATTTTATGAAAATCTGCTGTCAAAAATTGCCATCAGATTCTGGTAGACCTATACTTTTTTTTTAAATAAAATAAGGGGGCAAACGAGCAAACGGGTCACCTGATGGTAAGCAACTACCGTCGCCCATGGACACTCGCAACATCAGAAGAGCTGCAGGTGCGTTGCCGGCCTTTTAAGAGGGAATACGCTTACGCACGCATTTTGGGTACGTTCCTGTTTAATTTGTTCCTGTTAAACGTTCCTAGTAATATTACAAAGGCGAAAGTTTGTATGTATGGATGTTTGTTACTCTTTCACGCAAAAACTACTGAATCGATTTTAATGATACTTTACAATAATATAGCTTATACATCAGAATAACACGTAGGCTACAATTTTAACCGACTTTCAAAATGGAGGTGTTATGTTCATTTTTATTTCAAAATTTTTCTTTTGGTGTTTAGGGTATCATCCCAATTTGATATCATATTCGTTAAAGTGGTGACATGATGAAGGGATCCATAAGTAATCGAGGGAACTCCTCAAAATTTATATGGAAACATGTGGTGACTTCGGTTTCGTGAGAAGTATTCTAAGTGTATGCTACCAACAAGTAAGATTTTGCACCGAGGTATACCATGGTTCGGAAGGTTCTGAAAGAACTCCTGACTCTTAATAGATATACAAGTTTGGGAGTTTCGACGTTGTTTTAAGAACGGGAAGCATTAAAACAAAAGATTACGCTGTGATCACATAGGGGGGAGGGGGGGCGGCGGTTAAAAAACCGGCCAAAAATGATCACGTAATTGTTGAACGATCCCTTAACTAGAGACCCGCCCCGGCTTCGCACGGGTATAAAATATATAGCCTATGTCCTACCATATGTCACTCACTGAAAAAATGAATAAAATCGATCCAGTAGTTTTGATTTATATTCATTACTGTCCGTGGCCCGCATTGGCCGGTACCGCCACAAACGCTATGTCCCGCAATTTTAAATCTGTAATATCTTCGAAAATATTCATTTAAATCATATGCTGTAAAGGGCCATATAGATCTATATTAAATCAACAATGTATTTAAAGTATTTAATTGATTATAGATTAATGCTGCATTGGTTAAAATCGCTTCGAAAATTAGCCATTATTTGTCGTAAAAAGTAAATGACAAAAAATGTTATTGTGGGATATCCATAAGAGATAGACATATACCATCGCGGAGTTTTCTGTAGACCTTTTCATTGTGTACAATACTTAGTACATTATTTTGATAAATCTCGTAGGGTTCAGCCTGCATTTGCAATGCAAGCAGAAAAAAATGTAATTATTTACGACATCACATTAGAAAACTCAAAAATAACAGTATTTCACCACTATTTAATGGATGATATTATACTTATAAACCTTCTTTAAAAAAAAACCGCATCTAAATGTGTTGCGTAGTTTTAAAGATTTAAGCATACAAAGGGACATAGGGACGGAAAAAGTGACTTTATTTTATACTATGTGATAGATAAGATTAACCTTTAAGTACACGCGTTGTTTTGGGTAACGTTCAGTCACGCGAGGGGTCTAGAAGTATCCCCAATATAAATATACTTACATATAAATTCAGAATTGTTTAATAAAAATTACCCGTTTTGTATTATAAGAAAGGATATTATTTTATTTATGAAAAGCATTTATAAATAATAAACTAACCATTATTTAGACAGTAAAGAACATTTTTATGAACTAACCAATCTCGTGCATAGAATTTTTAGGGCACATGTTTACTGTACCAAAATTCAACAAAAGTGTCTACTTCTGACTAACTTATTATTTTTTTCTAATAAAATAAGACTTAGAAATAAGTAATCAAAAGAAAAATTAACACTAAACATTACAGAAAAAAAATTAACAATCCTTGAAAAGTACTACCATAAACTAAAATTATTCCTTGAGTAGGCAAGGTAAATAATAAATAATTTATTGAATGAGGCTTGCAAATAGTTTTATAGCAAGGCTTACGGACAAAAGTAATTAGTTCTGGGATAATAATAGCATCTTCGCTTCATTTTTGATGCACTAGGTCTAGCTACCTCTAACTCTTCCCAAATGTTTCCAAAAACTTTCAGAGTCATTAAAATTGTATATGATTTGTGCAATTTGATTTTCTGTTATTCGGCAACAATTTTTTCCATTTATACATAGCCAATTCAAAAAAACAAACAAATAAACACATAACCAATGTGAAAAAAGTATAAACGTTAAATCACGGGTGGGGTCTGCAGGTATCCCCACATAAGCAAAAATGTAACTTCACTTAGCAGAGGAGCGACGGACTTTTACTCACTGAAAGACCTCGCGTTGCATTGAGATTAGCGGAAAACGTGCCATCGTAACTTGCCAATTTAAAAAAATACCGTCAAAAAACAGCGCGTGGGGTCTGCGTAGACCCCGCCCGTGACGTTAAAGGTTAAGGATATATTTCTTGCCATTAAATAGCCTTAGAAACTAGCCTGATTTGAAGACATTTGGGACAACATTAGTAGACTACTTACCTAACTTTTACCCAAAGTAAATGTTTTGTTATCTCAGGACATTATAACTAATACTCACTATAGTCTAACTACACAATAACAAATACTTACTTGTGAAAAAATCAAAGTGATACCCATAATCTCTTGACAGGGCCTTCCGCAGTGCTACAGAGGCT
Organism: Cyaniris semiargus; assembly: GCA_905187585.1. NCBI lineage: Eukaryota > Metazoa > Arthropoda > Insecta > Lepidoptera > Lycaenidae > Cyaniris > Cyaniris semiargus. Next base: position 9,667,429 of record LR994558.1, on the reverse strand, counting down.
ATAGACCTTGCCTGCATGTGGCTCCCAGAGTTCCCAGGTATAAACAGCACAGGTATACCATCAAACCTAAGAATTAAGGGAAGTATTACAACCTTAATGAGGGGATATAACTTAAAAATAATATTAATTATTGTAATCTTACCACATTTTCCTAGCTCTCTCTGTGAAACGTCCCTCACTGTATGCATATAGTCCATATTGAGGAAAAATTTTATTTGCTTCAAGGGATATGTGCTAAAACAATATTGGCTTTTATTATAGACATTGTGTTTAAATCTAAGTTTATTGTGATACATTTCTTGGGCTCTCGCTCACTTTATGGACACCAGTTCAGCTGGTTTGATATTAGTCAGTCACCACTGGCGAGCCGTAGCAGGCGAGAGCCCTTACTTGCAACAATAATAAATAAATAGAGTAAAACTTACAACAAACTGAGGATATTCAAACATATAAGTCATAGCACAGTAATTGTTTTTGTCAGAAAAATAAATGTTGAGAGCTCCGAAAAGGTAGCCGATAACGAAAACTAACGATATTATTTGGGAAATGCTTGAACTAATAATTTTAAATAACTTCATTTTGAATAATTATGTTATTTCATTACTAAAAATAGAACTTTGTTTTTTGTTCGTATGGAAACAAAAATATCATTGTAATAGAATCTTCTTCAAAATGAATTATAATTGTGTCGTTTCTTTTTCATAATATTTCAATTGATTAAGAGGCTAATGAAACATTTCTAGGCAACAATTTGCGCTCACATTTCACAATTGCACACATCGCACAATTCACAACCCAAAACACAAATTTTCAAACACTTTTGACATTGACATTTGACAATTACATAATAATGTCAATGTCATTTTATTTTTAATACGGCTAACTAAAACTTATTCAAACGTAAACCAAAAAAAAAAAACTATTGTAAGTATAACACACTACACAGAGGCGCGGGCGGGAAAAATGTATGCCTATTATTGCCAAATCGCTACTGGTAATGTGTGACTTGTGGGCTTTGGCCTGTGGATAATGGATTATGAACTAATGGTTTAAGTCATAACTCATAAACCATTGGATCCAGGATACACCTTCATAATAGGTATTATGAAAACTTATTATCTGTGTTCACTACCACTTCATCAGAATTTCTTAAAGAACTTCGAGCATAATATACCCACTGTATATGCTTGGAGTTCATAAAATAATGCTGAAATGTTCAAACGCCCATCTCTAAGGGCTGTTTAGTGTTTAGTGACTTTCGACGTGATGACGCATGGTGTGATGGTAGTGATGATGATGATGATGAATGTAATTTACAAAGTAGCATATTATGCTTTCAGTTCTTAAAACAACACCCGAACCCCCAAACTTGTATCTACAAGGAATCCGGAGTCCTCTTAGTATCATCGGAACCATAGTATACCTTGGTGCAAAATCTTACTTTTTGATAGCATATGCTTAAGATACTTACTTCTCTTTAAATCAAAATCACCATATTATTTTTCCATATAAATTTTGAGGAGTTACCTCGATTACTCATGAATCCCATCATCAGGTTACCACTTTTGTGAACATGGTACCAAATTGGAGTAAAACCCTATACAACAAAAGAAAAATTTTGAAAATCAGTTCATAAACGGCGGAGTAATCGTTGAACATACAAAAATAAAAATATCCACAACTGAACGTATAACCTCCTCCTTTTTGGAAGTCAGTTAAAAAGCAAAATACTGCTTCGATTTAATTCCCAATAGGTTGTTGTCGTAAAGTTAACAAAGAACATTATACTTAGTATTTACCGTTATAAATCCTATATTTACCGTTATAAATCCTATATTTACCGTTATAAATCCTATATTTACCGTTATTAATTTTAACTTTTAACGTTAATTCTAGTATCGGGTAAAGAATAAGGGGCATTTTTGTATGGAACCCTTACCCAAGTTTAGCACATCCACACATAATATATCAAACTAGCTTTTTCCCGCGGCTTCGCTCGCGTTAAGAAGTATCTATTATTATAAATAAGGTATCAAAGTACCTTACCCATAGAATATCTAAACCCGAACCCCCGCCTTGGTGACGCCCACTTCGCAACGGGCCATGCAGCATAAATCGTAATACATATTTTAATTTCGCCATAACTTCAAAACCAAACGTCCAATTTTAATCATTCATATACCAAATATTATCTACATAAGCAGTACTTAGTGATAAAGTAATTTATTTTGATAAGGATTAATACCATGAGTAAAATAAACGCGTTTAAATGTAGTCCAAAAAAAATTTCAAGATTTAAGGTAAAAAAATGGTTGTTGTGCCTCACTCGATAGGTATGGTGTGTCGCGGACTTTTTTGTAGATATTTAAAAGATCTACAATTAATTAGAACATTTTATGGTTCTATCTTTTATAGTTTAGGCAGCGTACGCAAAATAAGTAACTTTTCTGGTTGATTTTTTACACCTTGTGTCAGAAAAACCCAAATATCTTACAGAAGCCTATTTTTTTCCAAGATAAAATTTAGCCTATGTTACTCGCGGATAATGTAGCTTTCGAATGGTGAAAGAATTTTTAAAATCGGTCCAGTAGTTTTTGAGCCTATTCATTACAATTAAACAAACAAACAAACAAAGTTTTCCTCTTTATAATATTAGTGTAGATGAAAGGGCTTGAAAAGTTGTATATTTGATTGTATGACGTAAAATCTCTAAGCCATGGGAGAAAAAAGTTAACGAGGGTAGAAGGTAAGAAAAAATTACAAAAAAACACCCTGTATTATTGCATCAATTTAATGTGTTGCTGGTAAGGAATCATTTCTGCAAAGTAATCGAATATGGCAAACTTGAGGAAAGTGTTGTATTTTAGTATATTATCTATACTAATATTATAAAGCGGAAGAGTTTGTTAGTTAGTTTGTTTGTTTGTTTGTTTGAACGCGCTAATCTCAGGAACTACTGGTCCGATTTGAAAAATTCTTTCAGTGTTAGATAGTCCATTTATCGAGGAAGGCTATAGGTTATATTTTATCACGCTACGACTAATAGGAGCGAATAGATAGAATAAAATGTGGAAAAAATGGGGGAAATTATTTGAAAGGGCTTATCTCACAAACTACTACTACTAGAGCAATTTTTCTGTTATTTTGGTCAGATAAGAAGTACACCACGTGAAAGATCATAATCTATTTTTTGTAGACTGATTTGTCTGTGGAATATCTAATTTACGCGGGCGAAGCCGCGCGGAACATCTAGTAAGGAATAATTTCTGAAAAGTAATCGTATATATTCAAAAAAATGTATGAGAAAACAATAAAATATGCTGAATGTCGAACCTTTTTGATTTTTTCGTTTACTATCACTTTGTAGAAATTGTTTATAATTAGCAATTATACCACAGAATACATTATTAGTACCTTACGGTACAGAAGTTTCACTCCCGATTTTAGGTATGATAAACGCAAGCGTCCGGTCACCGGACTAGTCTCGATAGGCTGGCACTCGCTCGACTTGTCGCACACGCAACGCACGCATCCGCGATACAAAAGTAATAGTAACCGGCACCGCGCCGCCGCCGCGCCGCTCGCTTGACAGCCCTGGCAGATTGAAGCGAGACGGCAGACAGTTATTGTACTATGAACGCTAAACGCAATGCAAAAGGTTGAAATTAGGTTGTTTTACAGAATAGTAGGTAAATATCTCGGCAATTTTACGCCGTTTGTATGGAAGGCATGGTGCAATAATAAAGCATGTATTTTTTATTTCTTAGGAAAAATAAAACACCCTATATTATTGCACCATTCGCTAGTATTGCTTATTATAAACAATTTCTCCACGGTAACAATATACGGTAAAATCTAGGAAAGGTTAGATTTTTAAGATTTTATTGTTTTCCTATTCTTTTCTTTAAAATATGAAACAATATACTAAAATACAACACTTTTCTGAAGTTTACCATATACGGTTACTTCCAGAAATGATTCCTTACCAGCAACACTATAAATTGATGCAATAATTGTTTTTTTGTGTAGTTTTCTTACCTTCTACCTTCGTTATTTTTTTTTCTCCCATGGTTTAGAGATCATTCGTCATACAATAAAATGTTCAACTTTTCAAGCCCTTTCATTTGGTATAATATGTCTCAAAGTGCTACATTAGTGGGTACGAAATGCCCTTTCATACCGTCCCAACCGTGTACCGTACAAATCCTTTTCATACCGTTATCAATGCCCTGGAAGCAGAAACGTTACGAAAAAATAACTATTATATATTTGAAGCCGGTGGCTGGTTTATGATGGATATAAGCCGTACTCCGTAGGGCCAAGGTCCATAATGCCATAATTCATAAATAAAAAAAAAGAAATGACAATGAGGCATTTTCTTATTTTTTTTAATTTGATTGTCGGGGCTCTTTGGTTGAGTGCTGTCAACAAGCGTCTTTTTATTATTTTTGTTAAAATAGTGTTTATTACAGAATTATTATAGGTTTTGTTTCTTTTGTTGAATTATCTTGTCTTTAGTTTGTGTTTTGTAATATATTTTGTGTGTGTCTGACTGTAAGTATTTAGTTTATATTGGTTTTTGTTTTTAGGATAGGTTAGTTTCAATAATGGAGTTGGATACTGATCCACCGGATCCTGGTGGTGGTATAAGTAGGAAAAGACCAAACCATGACAATGGAGAACCATTGCCTAAAAAGGCCACAAGCAATTCTCACGCAGTGCCATCGATACAATTAAGCTATGTAAATCCAGACTTTGCAAATAAAAAACTGTATAGCCCTGAGGATGCTGCGCCTTATATCGTGCATGTTAATAAGTCTGAGACTGAAAACGGTACAGCCCTGAGTCCCATCCTTTTTGGACAGTTTCTTTTTAAAAATAATATTAAAAATATAAAGATGGACGGTATCAAAAAAATTGGACGAAATCGTATATCTATTGAGTTCAAGTCATATGAACATGCTAACGACTTCATTGACCTGCCTGCTGTATTAAGTGCTGGATATACTGTATCGATACCCTCATACAGTGTATCCCGCATGGGCATTATTCGTAATGTTCCTGTGGACTGGTCAATGGAAGAGCTAGTGGAGAACCTGCAGGTTCCGGCAGGTTTTGGTAGAGTTGTGAAGGCACGTAGACTGAGTCGCAAAACCATGAATGACCAAAATTCCCCTACCTGGATTCCTACCCAATCGGTGGTTATCACAATCACTGGTCAAAAACTCCCTCCCCGTGTCTTTTGTTACTTTAATTCCCTTCCTATAGAAAGCTACATGTTACCTACCATACAATGCAACAACTGCTGCCGTTTTGGACACATTAAGGCACAGTGCCGATCACAGGCCCGTTGCTATAAATGCTCTCAAAAGCATGAAGGAGCAACCTGTAAAACAACATCTTTTACTTGTTTGTACTGCAGTGGTCCACACGCGGCCAATGATGTCTCTTGTCCAGAGTACTCTAGACAAAAAGAGATAAAATTTGTCATGAGTCAGGAGAGTGTCTCTTACTTGGAGGCTTCAGCACGTTTCCCCCGGGTAAGGCGATCCTTTGCTGACTCTGCGAGGACTTCTTCTTCTGCTATTGCTGGCATTTCTAAACAGACAGACAGACAGACTATGTCCCCCACAACTACGTCTTACAGGAAGACAGTTTATATTCCCCGTAGACCCATTCCGCCTATGTCCCCTGGTTATGATCACCAGGCACATAGAAATATAATAGAGGAACCCGCTTCTCAAGCCCCTAATGGGTGCGCATATCCACTTAACCCAGAATCCCCGTGCACCTTATCAATGTCCCCAAATGATAACCTCCTGAATAACCTTTCTGTCCTTTTCCTTGACCTCATTTCAAGGTTTAGCGACTCCCTACCGAACAGAACTCTGGAAAACCTGACCCAACTCGTTAAATTGCTGCCCAATAATGGCTCACACTGTAATCCAGTGGAACAGCCGCAGCATCAAGAATAAGAAACCCGATATTCTCAGAATTATTAATATGTATAAGCCATCTATTCTTGCCGTCCAGGAAACTTGGTTGGTTCCTGGTTCTCGTTTTCGGGTTCCAGGTTATGCCTGTTTCCGGGACGACAGGTCTGATGGCAAAGCTGGAGCAGCCATTTTGGTCTTCAGCCAATGTACATACTCTGTATATACTTTACCTGTACATAGTTCTTGTTTTAATATTGTAGCTGTCCGTGTTGTAGATACTACTTTTTTGTCTGTGTATGTCCCACATCCCAACCTTTCCATTTTTTCCGAAATTTCTTCCTTGATTTCCTCTATTCCTCCACCCCTGGTTGTATTGGGTGATTTTAACACCCACCATACATCTTGGGGCTCCCACTTCAATGATCCTAACTCCTCCTCTTTTATTGATTTTGTAGATGATAATAACCTAGTTATCCTTAATGATGGATCCCCCACTCGTCGGGTATCTCCCTTGCAGAATCCGAGGAGTGTGGTAGATCTATCATTATGTTCCCCTTCCCTTGCCTCATCCTGTTCCTGGTCAATTGTCCCTGATTCTTTTGGTAGCGACCACTTTCCCATAATCATAACAATAACGTACAGACATACAAGACCGCCCTCATCTCCAAATCCTCCCCGGTTAAAATATAAGGTTAATTCTGCAGATTGGGATCAATTTGCAGAAATTACAGATTCAGAAGTTAGCCTAATTCCCCCCATCAACTCAGGTAATGCTCTTGACTCCTATCAAAATTTAAAAAGGATTTTATCTTTAGCTGCAGATAGAGCGATACCATTAAAGAATACCCATAACCAAAAAACTTTATCTCCTCCTTGGTGGGATACAGAATGTACCAGTGCCTGTAAAAGACGCAAAGAGGCAGAAAAGTTGTATTCCAGATCAATGACTCAGGATAATTTTTTAAACTATAAAAAAGTCGCGGCAGAAGTGAGACTCTTACTTACAGAGAAAAAAAGAAATGGTTGGCATAATTTCTGCCTTAGTCTCTCACCTATGTCTCGTCCCTCGACTGTCTGGCAGAACGTACGAAAATTCCGTGGAGCTCTAACATGCAATTACCGTCCGTCCAATGATCCAGCTGAGTGGATACATGACTTCTCTCAGAGGTTGGCGCCACCGTCAGTTCCCTCTTTCGATGAGTGTCACAACTTCATTTCTTCTACTCAGACTTTGGATCCTTTAGACACTCCTTTTTCTCTAGATGAGTTTAGGCTGGTCCTAGGTTCATTAAAGGATACCGCTCCAGGCAGTGATGGATTGCCATATTCGTTCATAGTTAACAGTGGACCCAATACTCAACAAACTTGTCTTAATATTTTAAATGCTTTTTATGAGTCTGAAGTTCCCCCGGATGAGTGGAGAACTCAGATTATTTTACCTATACTTAAGCCGGGAAAACTTAGTAATGACCCATGCAGCTATAGACCAATAGCTCTTTCGATTACATTGGCCAAAATTTTAGAACACATGATTAAAAATAGACTAGAATGGCTAATGGAGAGTAAGGGCATTCTATCCAAGACACAGTTCGGCTTTCGAAAGGGTTTTAGTACTATGGATAGCTTAGCCACTTTTGTGACTGACATCCGTATTGCTCTTTCGAAAGGCGAACACGTGGTGGGTATGTTCCTGGATATATCAGCCGCATACGACAATGTCCATCTTCCGGTGCTCAGGCAGAAACTGCTAAATCTGAGTGTCCCGGTGAGGATGACGAATTACATTTGCAATAGCCTGTCCTGTCGATCCGTAACTATTTCCACTCCAAATTTAACCCTCCCTCCTAGATTAGTTTACAAAGGTCTTCCTCAAGGATCCCCTCTTAGCCCTCCCCTTTACAATTTATACACACATGATTTAGATTTGTCTGTTATTAGTTTCTGTAAAGTCGAACAGTATGCGGATGATCTGTCTGTGTACATTTCCTCAAAGGATATTAATGAATGCACTGCTCGCCTTAGCTCCGCCATCAGGTACCTGTACGATTGGCTGGATAGACATGGCTTGTCCATCTCTGTCCCCAAGAGTTCGGTGGTTGTTTTTTCTAGATCCAAAATTATTCCTGACATTACTATTCAATATAATCAACAAGTTTTCCCGGTTAGAGATAGAGTAAAATTTTTAGGTGTTATCTTGGACTCCAGGATGTCTGGCGTTCACCAAATTCGTCATATAATACAAAAATGTGAGAAAAATTTAAATATTTTACGTTCACTTAGTGGTGTATGGTGGGGTTCTCACCCTTACACCCAAAAATTATTATACAATGCACTTATCCGCAGTCATATGGATTATGGGTCATTTTTACTGGTTCCTTGTAATAAAGCTCCTTTAAAAGATCTAGATAGGATTCAAAGCAAGTCACTGAGAATTATCCTAGGGGCAATGAAATCGTCACCAACTAATGCCCTCCAGGTAGAATGCGTTGACCCTCCACTTAGTATCAGGAGACAATATTTGGCAGATAGATTTCTCTTCAAAGCTTTTCAAAATTCATCACATCCCCTTATTGGTAAACTCGATTCATTGTCACATTTAGTTTCTTCTGGCAACAATTATTGGCTTCACAAAGAACCTCCCTGCCTTTTGGTCAGTTACCTTAAGATTACCCGTCTTCCTTGTCCGGTTTTTCAGTGCCTCCTTAATCCCCTTTTTTCCACTCCATTTGAAGCCCTTACCTTTACTCCAGAAGTAATCCTCAACTTTCCTATAACTAAGGGATCTGCTCTGGCCAACTCTCAATTTAAACAAATTATTGATCAGCAATTTAGGGATTGGCTGCCTGTTTTTACAGATGCTTCTAAATTATCTGATGATGGCTGTGTTGGAGCTGCAGTCTGGATCCCAAAGAATAATGTGATTTTGAACTTTAAACTGCCTCCTACCTCATCTGTTTTCACAGGTGAGGTCCTTGCCATATACGAGGCAATTTCATTTATTGAATCTCATAGGCTAAACAAATCCATTGTTCTTTCGGACTCCAGAAGTGCTTTAGAGGGTATCATGGCCAATCAGTTTCGCAGTAAAAATAGATTTCCATTGATCTTAAAAATCAGGCAGCTACTTCTTAGATGTAAGCTTCAGAACATCCAGGTAGTTTTGGCATGGATACCGGGTCACAGTGGGATCATCGGCAATGAGAATGCAGATGCCTATGCCAGACTAGCTGTAACAACGGGTGTGCTTGATCATTACCAACTATATTGCCATGATCTAATTCCCAGTGCCAAAAAACACTTAAACATCCAGTGGAATAGAGAGTGGGTCAGATCTGGTAATGTTAAAGGCAAACACTATTTTGACATACAAAGTAGTGTTCCAGTTAAACCTTGGTTTTTCAATTACATAAAAAGTCGCAAAGCAGTATGCTCTACCGTTTGTCGAGTTAGGCTTGGACACTGTTGCTCACCGGTTAGGGATAGCTCTTTGTGCGAGTGTGGCCTAGATGAAGGTACCTTGGACCATATCTTTTTCTGTTGTCCCAAAAATCAGTCCTCCCTATATGATCTCCTTCCTATCAATATTCCTCGTCCTATCAATTTTAAGTCAATTTTATGTTATGTAAATACTTCTTTTATTGACATTCTGTGTACATATATTTGTTCTAACAACATAAAATTGTGATGTTTTACTAACCTATATATGTTTGTGTTTGTTTTAGGTATATTCAACAAGTTTTAAATTATATAGATACTGTACCTTGTTTCTTCACCAGACCTACATTAAAGAGCAGTCAACCCAAAATCACTCTGACATTGGCAACTCACTGAGACCGCCATAATAAAAAGAAGAAGAAATTTGATTGTCAAACAGTTTTCATTTTAGTAACTAGATGGCGTATGGGTAGACAACTATCGGTAATACCATCATTAATTGCTACAAAACTGGGCAAAATAATGTAAAACTTGATACATTTCAATTTGAAAAAGACGCAATAATATTCCAACGAAAAGGATAATAAAGTTATTATAACGATGTTTTAGTTAAAACTTATGGAAGAAATAGCCCTATTTACCGTTATTCACACCAAATGTCACAGGAATTATACATTTTGGTTTTGACAACATCTTACCTGCACTTGTGCAAGATAACGGATATTTAATGGCTAGTATTTTTACCAATAATGAACATCAAAAACCCAAATAACACAATTTGGGAAAAAATAATAAAAACCACACTAACAATAAAAAGTAGAAGAAGTGTCAAAGTAACATGCCCGCCAAAACTCTTTCAGTTGTCAGTTTTCAGTTTGACAAGTATTATATTATGTCAGCGTGTTCCTAAACTGTTACCAGTATACTGGCCTAATCGCTTAGGCCAATGATCGCTTAGGCGTATGCTCTTCGTGAAATTTAAACTAGAGGGACGAAGCAAAAAAACATAGTAATATATGGAAATATATAAATACATACAGTTCTATGTTAATATTATGCTAACGGAAACTAGGTTTAAGATATTTTGATTTATGTCACACTTGACAGGATACTGAGATTTTTTAGAAACACAACCCATATGTAGTCAGTGATGCCAACCTGCAGATAATTTCAGATCGGTGGGGAACCAATAGAAAATCTAGAAGTGTCTATCGTCGCGCCGTCTGGCGGAGATCAAAAATAAGAAAACAACCCATTGACAGCAATTGATAGACCAGGTGGGTGAAACTTCCGAACGAAAAAAAAATTGGGTTCCAAATTTAAACGTAGCACCATAGATAAAGTATTATAGTATTAGATGTAATCTTAGCCCGTCATCGCGTGGCCATTTTGTGCTTATTTTCATACAAGTAGTGTGCGTGTATTTTCTTGAATATTTCTATTTGTCGATCATTTCGAACCACATTATAATCCAGAAAAGAAAGTCATTTAGTTCATGATATCGATAAACTATAGTTCAAGTAATGAGAATCCGTAAACACACGTAAAAAGCTATGCAATTTTTGTAGCCAAATTATTAATTGATGTGACATTTTTAGCACTAATGCCTTATATAGCACGATTAAGGGATTATTAAAATTATAAATTATCTTTTGAGCTTACAAAAATACCGATTGAAAAGGCCAGAAAACGTTGTTTAAAACTTACGTATTTAATGTCAAATCCACGTGTTTGAGGCATTCTTTGGCCATTCTTATGGTTTATTATTTAGCGGAACCACAAAACTTAACAATATCTAGCATAAAATGTTCACTAAAAACCTTTATTAACACTTTTATTACATGAAATATGCAGACCGACTGCTTTGTTATGTCCTGGTAAGTAGGACATAACATTACACGCTTTTGACGCTTATACACCGATATATGGCTCTCTCCTAGTCTATATTTCAATGCGTAGCACTTTAAGTAGTGGTGATAATCTGTACAATTTTTAAGCAAGGTCGACTGTGATTGGCTGATAAAAAAAACCATAGAGAATATAAACTACATGAGAAAAAAGTTTAAAACTCAAAGTTCGATTTTCATTTTGTGAAAATTATTTTGTAGCAACTCCTACAAAAATTGTAAATTAAGTGGATTAATTATTGAAAAACGAAAGGTAAGCCATTGTAAAATGTAAATATAACCGTAAATTGATAAATTGAAGCAAAACATAACTATATCATACCATGTTCTTATACAAAGTATGTCGTTAGTACTTAGTAGTATTATTTGAATATTTGTACAATAATTTACAACATAAAACTATATTTAAATGAAAAAGATAGATTATTATTTCATAGAAAATATTATAATGTATATCAGTATGCAGTTAATTTGGAAAATGTTGAAATGTGTCTATTGTTTTATTGTAATATAATACATAAGGTTATTAACTATACTTAATAATTTATGTATGGAAATGTAGTAAATGAAAAATGTTTCATTAATTTCAGATTTTTAGGTCCCTATACTAGTTTGCAACATTTTAGTCTGCAGGCAATAGCTGTTAAGGAGATTTTAGGAGGAGAAGGAAGGTATGGGATTATAAGTGGGGCGACCACCAAGCAACCACCAAGGGAAAATCCTCTGATCAAGTGAGGTGGTATGCAGCTGGCCTGAGCCCGCGCGATAGATTTCAGCTGTCGTATACAGGGTGTAACAAAACAAAGTAATAATACTTAAGTGTGTATGTATAAAGGTGCACGTCCACTTGATCGGAATCGGAATTTGTTGCTTGGTATTGATATGTATGGTACTGTCGTGCACTGAACTTCATTTCTGCGCCTGACAAATTATATAATATGACGACGCGACGCGCCGTCCGCAACGTACGTCCCGATTCCGACCCGGTGGATGCGCAGCATCCCCTCCCTATATAGAGTTTACTGTATAAGCCAATCGAGTAGAGTCGCGTAGACAGCTATACTATTATTATATAAATAAAATAAAACTATACTGTAATATTATAATATTGAATATTATAAAAATTAACAAAAGCTTGTGGATTTTATTTGTTTTATTGTTTATTTAACCTTATTAAGCTATGTATAATAATTTTTTAATGAAATTAAACATTTATTTGATCTCATTTCTTTTTTTATTTTTATTTTTTTAATTTTTGGTCTGTTTAGAGTGAAAGTTTTTGCACTTGAAAATTTCTACTTAAGCTTCAAATTAAAAAAATAACGGATGTTTCTTTTTTTTCTTCTAAGTCCGACCTCTTGTTAGGTACGTAGTTTATATCCTCTTTGTGACAGACGTGTTTTGACTTTTGACGTATAATAACTGTCAAAACTCAAAAATCGGATCTAAAATATCGTGAAAATATCAAAGAAATTGATATTTATCTCAGAGAAAGCCATATCATCCATTCAAAAAACGATAAGATTAAAGTGTCTTATCAGGATCATTGATTAATAAAAACTAAAATCTGCACGTCGATTCTAAGATGGAAACGATTGCATATTTTCTTGGTGCATTTATCTGTTTTTTCGTATTCAGAGTATTATACTTACTATATAAAATAATTCTTGGGAAATCTCAGCTAAAAAGTGATGAACCAAGACTAAGAACACTAATAAGTATCGGATCCGGTGGGCATACTACGGAAATGTTGCGAATAGTCGGCACGCTTAATGCTACAAAATATCTACCGCGGCTTTATATTATGGCCCATAACGATGTTAGCAGTGAAGTTAAGATTCGAAAACTAGAAGCTCAAGAGAAACACTTCGAAATCCATCGCATTCCTCGAAGCCGAAACGTAAACCAGTCCTATTTCACTTCTGTATTCTCAACTCTAAGGGCTACATTACATACTTTTCCAATAATTTACAAGTTTAAGCCACAGGTTATAATCACGAATGGACCTGGTACTTGTATACCTATTTGTATTGTAGCATTTTTTCTAAGATGTCTTTTCATACTTGACTGCAGAGTTATTTTCATTGAGAGTATCTGTAGAGTTAGAACACTGTCTCTCTCTGGCAAGATAATGCAGTTCCTTGCCGATGTGTTCATTATACAATGGCCTCAATTGAGGGATGTTTGCATACGAGGCCAATATTTCGGCAGACTGACCTAAATTAGTGAAACACATGTGTAACTAGACAGGTTTATTTTGTAAAGGAGATCGCATAATTTATATAAAATATTCCATTTAATTATAAAAAATTCGGACAACTTACATGTTAAGTACAAAGTAACATCTTGTTATTATTTAACATTTATTTGTTGTTTTTAAGTCAATGTTTAAGGCAATGAGCTATTATAGCTCACATGACTGATCTCAAAGTAAGTCATATTAGTAATATGTACAAACTATTTCCAAGGCTTAATTACCTATACTTATCAATAGATTTAAGTGTGAAATTATTCTTAATAGTCAACTATAGGTAGTCAACAAAATGATATATTCTGTTTTTTTTGTAACCACATTTTAGAAAAAAGTTAGAACTTTAACTTTTTTATAAACTTTATGGTGATGATTGATTGCTAATCATCACATTATAATAAGACATTAGTGATTATTATAATAAGCATAATGGTATGTCCTTCATACTTTTCCACAGTAAAATTATAATTTATTGTCTGAACATTTTATAAAAAAAGGAAAATATTTTGTATTAATTAAACATTGATGTGAATTGCAAATTAAAAATGCAAAACAAAACTGTTGTTCTATTATTCTCAGTCAATTCAATAATTGTTCTATTTTCCATATTTACATAACAAGCAGTTTTTATTTTTATTTATTAACATTTTGTTTCCCCCTACTGGACAGAGACCTTTCCAATTTCTTTTCATAAAATATAAAACAAGCAAGTATTATTAGGTATTAAATCATTTTAATAAATAAATATTATAATTTATTAAAATGATTTAGTTAAAGCTGACTTTAAACATGGACATTGGACATCATATATTACGAAGTATGTTTATTGCAACTTGTACTGGAAGTTGGTGGGATTTTTTTTTTTATAGCAAAGGTGGTAAATGTAGTCACCTTATACAAAACCAATGTTGTTTCATTGTTATTAGCGATTTGTGTAGTATCACAAGATCAATATAAAATAACCTTTAGTCCAAGGATCAAAAAAGTCAAAGTGAATCTGTTTGTTTGCACAATAATTAGTAGACATGTAGTATATAACCTGGTCACAGAACACAGCCATAAGCCATTGACCTATCACCACTAATTATTTTACTTGCGGCCAAAAATTTGCTCCACATATTGTATGCAATGGAGCACAATAGATTTTAGAGTGCATGAAAGAGTACAATCAGTGATATATTAATTTCTAATCTATTGATTAATTTGTATGTGTTGGTCTAATATTATACACGAAAATGCCTTACCCATTTGGATTCTATTGAAATAGCTAATATAAAAATTTGGTGGCTACCAATAGAGAAATGATAAACCTACATGATCTTAATGTGTCTAGATTTTTAAATTAAAATTAAAATATATAAATATACTAGCTTATTTTGTCAATATGCATCTCTTCGTTGTAAAATCGTAAAGGACTTTTAAATCCTAAAAGCCAAGGTTAATTTATTTATAATTTTTATTATCAACAAAGAAAAGACTTGTCTCAGTCTTCTTTACAGTAAGTTTGTATTTAGGTCATGTAGATAAGTTTGTTTCAATTATGGATCAAAAAACCATAAGACAAGTTACGAAACTTCATTTTAAAATGTCAAAATTTGTATGAGACATTGTGACTCACCTCATGATTTGGACCATATATGGGAACGCCGATCAATGCGGTCAGACTGGTCCCAGGCTGACCTGACCAGACTCTTGCACACACACGGAAATGCACAAAACAAGTCCAGTTATTTTGGCCTGTGATTGATCCAACCAGCCTTCTCATATTATATGGGGACTCAAGACTTAAGAACTGTGATTTAGTGACCTAATAAAATGAGATTATTAAGAACAAATAGGAACCTATCTCATTTAAGATAATGTAACACAGATAAGTGTACATTAAACATTACCTTGTGCACTACGCTTTTATCTTTACACATTATCTATCAAGGTTTAAACCAAAATGCATCATAGATCATTTAATTATAAACAATATACTTTATAAACATTTGAAATGCAAACACAATCAATTTACATGCATTAACAATCTTACTTGAGATTGCATCTTAGTGGAGTGAGTGCAAAGTCACTTATGAACAAAACCTTTTTTTAATATAAGTACCTTACAATTATATAAGTATATAATTTTAGTAATACTAAGTGAATTAGTTTGATGCTTTTGGTTCACTCAGAACACTAAAACTTTAAACTGTCATGAATTAACTTATAATATGACTAAGGACATATCTACATATCAGTAAAAGTACAGTTTCTTTCAAATATATCTTACAAACTACATCCTTATACATGTAAATTAAAGACATTTTATAATAATATTGCCAACAAGTCAATATTACAGGCACATATGAGATATGAACAACCCTACAATGTAAAAATATAAGTACAAAAGGAAGAATTAAGTTATTACCTTACACATCTAGTAATATAAAGTTTTCACGGTTTGTTTTCGGTGTCCGAATTGTATTGGTTGCTTGTTTCTTGTTTACTGTTTTTATTATCCATATTTTTTTCATCACCAAAAAGGTACATAGCTTCATCATAAGTGGGGGGTGGTGGTTCGGAGCTGGATGGCTGTGGTTTAGTTGTTGTGTCGTTTGTTATTAAGGCCTCGTAGGATGGAGGTAAAGTGGCACTTGATGCAGTCCTCGGCACTTGCCCACTATAAGCCTGTTCAGCCTGCACAGTCGCCATATCCTAAAAAATTAGCAAATTAGTTTAGTGGTACATACTCTTCAATTATGTACTTGAGCCCCTAACATCTATAATAAGTTCAAAAGGACATTATCTGAACTGCTAATTTTTTACTGACTGACAATGAGATGAAACAAAATCAAGACACAGTGTAATTTTCTACTGTAATTTATTTCCAGTTGCTTAATTACAGACCTTTGAAAAACAAATCAATATTAAGTGTTAGAAAGGACATAACATACTGGAAAGTAATAAAAAAAACTTTATTACAATAAAAATAGATTTAATGTGTTAAAAATCTATTTTTTATTAATTATTTTGTTGTCAACAATCCAGCACAGGAAATAATAAAATTGAGCTTAAATTACAACAATTATGGCAAAAGGAAAAGTTGAAACCTAGTTTTTGAATAAGATGTTTTAAATGTAACACTGATATGATAAATTACAAGTCTTTCTTATATTATCTTTGTTTTGAACTTTACTAAGTTCAAAACAACTAGTATGTAAAGTTTACAATGTATCATAGTAACCATGATACTGGGCATTTAATATGTATACTGTAGTTACATATAGTTCCACGCGGCACAGACAAATCAGTCTACAAAAAATAGCCTATGATCCTTCACGTGGTCTACTTCTTATCTGACCCAAATAACAGAAAAATTGCTCGAGTAGTTCGTGGGATAAGCCCTTTCAAATAATTTCCCCCGTTTTATCCACATTTTCTTCTATTTCTTCGCTCCCATTAGTCGTAGTGTGATAAAATATAGCCTATAGCCTTCCTCGATAAATGGGCTATCTAACACTGAAAGAATTTTTCAAATCGGACCAGTAGTTCCTGAGATTAGCGCGTTCAAATAAGCCCATTCAAATAATTTACCCCGTTTTTTCCACATTTTCCTCTATTTCTTCACTCCTATTAGTCTTGGCGTGATAAAATATAGCCTTCTTAAGAAAGAATTTTTCAAATCGGACCAGTAGTTCCTGAGATTAGCGCGTTCAAACAAACAAACAAAACTAACAAACTCTTCCGCTTTATAATATTAGTACAGATTATAATATAGTTAAATATAATCTAAATATACTGTAGTTATATTGTTATTGGAAATTATGACATTTTGTTTCTTATTTTCCTCTAAGCTGGGTTTTCCTTTATAATACTAAGCCAATTCATACCTACATCAAGTTTATAAGACTGTGAGTCACCAATATGATACATTTTTCATGTTCATTTCAATATGTAGTTCATGTGTGACAAAACAAGGAAATAGAATATAGATGAATGAAATAGTATTACTAGCAATATTGTAGAAAGATATTGTTACAGTTGTAAAAGCAAATGTTTTGAGCTGTCAGTATCACACTGCTAAACTGTAAAATGGGGACTGTTACCTTCAGTATTGAATATATCAATTTGCACCTAAGTAGAAAAACATTTTTGGTTTTAGTTAATATTAATATGCTAACAGTAGGATACAAGTTACATGACTTACCCTAATAATCGCTCTCTGATGCAAAAGCATTTGGATTATACTCTTTCTGCGCAAGTAGAGCATACTTTTCACGGCGACCATCATTCCTGAACAAATAAATATTGGTCCAACGAGCCACATGTGTCCTAGATTGCTAAGGATATATCCATCGGCGTCTCCCAAGGCTAGCACTGTTATAACAGTACCAACAGAGAACAACACCATTGAGAGTACGAAGTAGGAGTAGCTGGTACAGTCGCATCTGCCAAATCTTTGATCCTCATCTAAATCAAAATCCCGATTCCGTAAACGATGTAAACGTTGTCGTATGAATGGACTGTCGAAAACGGTAGCCATTTCTAATGTTAAATACGAAAATAACGCACAAATATAACACTTGTTCTCACTATGAACACATTTCAGAAAGCACAGTATAATAATTCAATATCAAAATTGGTGTAAAAAGGATGTTTATCACAAATATTTTTAGCATTGCATTCGAATGCACTTGCAGTCGCAACGCAGAGACCAAAAGTAGTAATGATAAGTGATGTAAATTGTAAACTATTTTGCTAAAACGATAACATAAAACCATAGATAGCAATATGAGCTAGGGAATAGGGATGGGAAAATCCCGGGAAAATTTTATTTTTAAATGGCAGCACTGACTTGTTCGTTACAGCTGTCAAACTATAAAAAGAAAAACATAAGTCAGACCCATTCTCTATGGCATGGCTGTATGGGCAACGCTCCCTTTGCCTGTCCCGACCATGACGAATTAACAAAAAAAAAAAATCTCTATGGCATAAAGTAGAAGGAGAAGAAGTTAATTTATAGATGACGCAGATTGTTTTGTAAAAAATTATAAATAAAAATATCTGTTTTCACTTTTCCCTTTTCGCAAAATTATAATTAGTTTTCTACCGGGCTCTCAATCTGAGAGGAAAATTTTGGTTAACCGCGTACGTCAAGGATTACGTACATTTTCATGTTCCATAATCATTTGCAAAATGTTGCGATATCGTAATGTCTTTTCGTTAGCTTGTTTTATGTTCACATTTCTAGAAGGTAAGGTTTTATTCTTATAATGAGCTAAAATGTGGTTTTATTCTTATATGTATAAGCTCTCCCATATGTTTCATCTGCAAAGGTCTCCATTTTTCAGTTGTAATTGGCCTTAAGTTATCCTTAAAAAGCAACGGCCCTGCAGTACGCGGCTCGAACGTGACTTTTACAGCTGTAGTTGGAGATTACGCTGGTGAAAACCTTAAATTCGCCTTCTGGGATGATGCTCAACCACAACACAGTGCTGAGGTAATGCCAAATTAGAAAATATTTTACAAATTGTGTTCCCCAGATTGGTCCAAAGCTAATTGCCTTCTTTTAGGATTGAGTTTTTTTTTTTTTATAAAATAAGGGGGCAAACGAGCAAACGGGTCACCTGATGGAAAGCAACTACGGTCGCCCATGGACATCCGCAACATTCGAAGAGCTGTAGATGCGTTGCCGGCCTTTTAAGAGGGAATGTATCACTCTCTCCTTCTTGAAACTTTCGGAAATTTCACATAAAAATATTTTGTTTTCAGTTTACATTATCATCAAATGTGTCCACATGGACAGTGGAATATTCAAAGAATCTGTATGAGGCTCGGGAATACACTGTAAAAGTTAATCTGTTGAAAAACTTCATTGGATTCTGGTACCTTGACAAAACTGCAACCACAGTTTTTAAATTAACAGGTAATAATATAATGTTTTATTCCAGAAGAAAAAACTATTAATTCAAATTTTTAATTAGTTGTACTTAATTAGGTAAAAAGTGGGACCCCGTGCGAGTTTCTTGTGCCGGTTTTCGCCGGGTCAGTTCCCGAACCGGTGGTAGGCACCATGTAGACTTTCTGAAAACATTTGTTTCAAATTTATTCAGAAATAAAAAAAAAAATTTTTATTAGTTTGCTATAAATTATAATACATCTTTTGTTAATACATATTATTATATACAATATCCATATGTATTTTTATTTTTTCAGATTCATTAAATGGAAATCTTATTTTAAACCAAGATAATTTAGATAGGCCAAACAAATTTGTGGCTGTTAACAAAACCGTTCATCATTTTGTAAAACTGCCTGAGAATGAGATGGAATTTCTCAAACAAAACGCATCAACAATTATCACATACTGGTTTATAGATTGCATGTACATTGATCAAACCACAGATATGTCGTTGAATTACACATACACTGACGTAATGGGGGACCACTATATTGATGCTTTAGTGGTTGCTAATAATGAACCGTTGCCACCAATCACAACAACAACAACAACTACTACTACAACAACTACTACAACAACTACAACAACTACAACAACCACTACCACTACTACGACTACAACACCCAAACCACCAAATGTAACAGAGGCATCAACTCCCGTATCTACGACAACACCAGCTGCAAATACAACAGTTGGCAATGAACACAAGATAGCTAAGAGAGCAATAAACAATAAAACAGTGAAAAAAGAGAAAGCAATTAAAGATTTTATATGCCATAACTCCAGTATTGTTCCTATTGGCCCAACATACACATATGGACATTATCAAGAAAGTATAAGTATTAGGGGTAAGTTGTATTTTTTATATTTAAGAATTACTGTATGTTTCATACCAACAGACCAAGAGTAAGTAATAATGCGATGTGGGGGCCAAGCACTGTACAAAACTAATAATAATATTATGTATTTTTTAACTTAAACTAGCCCATTGTGAACTTTGCCTGAGCCCATGGTTTGAAGGCTCTAATATTTCTAGGTCTAGCATGGTTGCGGCTATGAGGATGCGATCAGGACACATTCCACTCTACAAGTTTAATTATATGATAGGAAAGAAGGAGTCCCCTCATTGTATTCACTGTAGAGTAACATAAGACTTAATGCACTTGTTGGTGGACTGTGGACAAAATCGTGATCTCAGAAGCCAGTTGTTCCAAGGAAATTTGTTTGGGGGGCAAATTAATATTATTTTGGTGTAGCCTCTCTCTCAAGAGGCTCGTACTTTGATCAGGTTCTATTTATTGTCAATGAAGGGTCGCATAGATTAATTTATTAATTTTTAAATTAATTTTGAATAATACTATGAGGCTGGCATAGATACCAAGTCCATTTTTAAGCCTCGTCAAATTTTGAATAAAAAAAAAAAAAACTAGCCCATACGGTCCATATAGCCCAATACATATTTATTTGCCATTGTACCTTCTCATTGGAAAACTCTAGTTGCCCTACAGCCTTGACTTAGAGTATTAATAACTTTTAATATAATTACAGAAACAATATCTACCATCAACATAACAGGTTTGAATTGGCTACAGCATGGAGACCTGTTAAATTTACAAGTAAAATACACCGGCAGTCCTCCGTTTGATTATTGTGCTATATACAAATGTGGACAGTACAATGTAACAGGCAACGAGACATGTGTATCCAAGAGCACAACTCTTTCAAACACTTTCCCTCTTGTGCACTACTTCTCAGACAGCGATCAACATACTGTGGTTGTTGTTATTGAGAACGAGATTGGCAAAGCAGTATCCAGAGCAACAATCAACATTTATAAAGGTTTGTTCTTAATATAACGATATTTGCTGCCTTATTGATAACAATATTTATTCCATTCATAAGTTTATCCATCCATCTTTTTGCTCATTGCCTGTCAAGTGGCTTTTCTCACATATAAGAGAAAACAGCTCTTTGAGTTTATCATAATTTTCATACTTAATTACTTTTAAGGTTGTACTCTGAAGTTTGGACTTTATAATTATAGGTAACATTATGATTTTGGTTTTCAGCATCAGTCCACGCACAGCTGTCTGTGATAGTTGTGCCTGTGGTGTTCTGTCTTGTAGCGGTTATTCTGGTGGTGTTCGGTGTTGCCTACTATCAGCACCGCTCGAGGTATTTTTACTGTTTATTTTCTAAATCTAGGTCCCGTATTTTTGGTCAGTACTTAAGATGCGACCCGGTCTCAAGACGCGGTTCGGCTCTGTGATTGGTCCAAATTTTGACAGCCAACCAATCACAGAGCCTGAACCGAGATGCATCTTGAGTACTGACCAAAAATACGGGCCATTACGGTGTAGACAGGGTAAGTTCAGTTCTTTGAAGTTAATACTAAATAATAAACATTTTTCTTCCCGTGGGCGTAGCTTGTCACATCCTGGTATCAGACTAACGAAATACCCACTAACTTATTCGATTAACTGCGATTATTCTGACTTATCCTTTGTTTTAACTTATCGCGATAAGCCTTACTTTATATTAAAAATATAGCAGCACCTTAAAATTAAGCGTTTCTTCTGTACACTCTTGCAGGAATAAAATAACACTTTATAATAACACGTTATAAATTATCTTTCATAAAGTTAAAAAATAAATTATGTTGCTCTAAAATCTTCAACAGATGGCGTTTTTCTAATAATTTCAATTACCTAGAAATGAATAATAATAAAAGACAATGCTTTCTACTCCACCAAAAATAGTTTTTAAGGTGACGCCGCGTTAAAGTAAAAAACCGTGTTGGATATGTTTTACATTGCTTGTTTTCTATGAGAGGCCCGGCCTCTCATAGAAAACAAGAAATAGAACTGCAACAACAGCAACACAATAAGCTATGGGTAAATTATAGTGTATGCTTGAACCAATCTATGTACCATGTGGTCGGCTTATGTCACTTCAATGTTAGCTATGATCAGTCGGATGGGTTTGACTTAACGCAACCAAATTACTTAGGTCCGCCATCTGCATAGGAATCAACTTCTCTGATAGTACAAATTTTGGAAGCTTAAATCTCTCTCTGTTGGCAAAATTAGAATCCCTTTTTTTACAGAGGTCTTTTTGATTGATTATTCTGTGTTATAAAAGTTGACCAATGGTGTTATGCTATGGGTAATTCAAACACAAAGACATGATGAATACTGACAATGAACTTTAATTTCTTAGCTTTAGTCATTGCTGAGAAAAATCGAAATCGCTACAATAATACTAACATCTTAGACTTATTATGCAATATGCTTTTACTACAAACGTAGCTAAACTCTAATTATTCTTAATATCATTTACAGATACACCGTAGAAGTGGCCGACTTTGATTTCGGTCAGCAGGGACACTTCGACTACAAATCCTTCACGGAGCGCCTTCGTGACAGTTTCCGGAACTCGTTCGACTTCCGGCGACGAGACGACACCGATCCGCTCGCGTCCGATACACGATACGACTCGATGACGTAAGAACATGGTGGGTTTGTCTATGGAATTCCTGTATTGTCTATGGTTATAAGTATAACATAATGTAAACAATATTTATTTCTACACAGTACAATTACAATATCATCATCCCGTTTCAATAGAATTGTCTTCAAATTAATGATAAATAGTGCCAAATATCTATTAATCTTTTACGTACATTTTTAATAAAAAAAAAAAAAATGTTTACATTATTGTTATAATGACCTTTATAAACTGAGTATATATAATATTTATTGTAAAAAATAAGACGGCCGCAGATAGGGTTTTTGTGAGTAAAAACGTACAATTAGTAACATTAAGAAGTCATATTTAAAGTAATAGAGAAAAGTTGGGGCTTTGCTGTAAATGTTGTGAAAGTGTGTAGACACTTTCTTCGCAAATCAATCGCTATAATATTATTATAGAATTACGATATTAACTATTAGAATGGAAGTATGAACTTTATGATATAATATGGTCATAATTTCGATGTTTGAACACAATTTACCATGTTCGAAGTCAAAATGATCCAGACCGTAAAATGTTCATGAAAGTTAGGTAGTCGGGCTGCTAAATTATTAATTTTGTTCCCTAACCATGTCCAATATCTGTAATTGGCAAAAATTTCAAGATATTCATAATTTTTAACAAACGAAAATAAAATGCCAAAATGTATAAATTGGGCTGTTTGCCCAATTAAATATAAATAAAAAAATATGTGACTATAAAATTTTGAATAAATAATTTATTACTATGCCAATTAAAATACTTGTCAGATAAAAGAACATTAAATTGTAAATTTTACAATCAAAAATATCTTAAGACTCGGCTGGTATGCGACTCGATAGAGGCCACAGACCTACATATGTACGTATTTATACCATTCCATTAAAAATAAGTGTAATTAACGATAGTTTACTTTAAATCTTGGTTTTGCGTTAAAAAATATCGTAGCACAAATCATGATACCCGTCTTTGAAAAAAAAAAAGAAATCGTGATTAATATTAAACAAACATTAAAATAAACAATTTTATATTTATAAAGTGATAGTTGTGCCATTTGCCTTTCATAAAACATTACAAAAACAAAACGAAATATTGTATTAATGTATTTAATGTAACCTAGAGCCACTTTCACCTTGTTAAATTAATCCTTGGTTAATTATAATTTTGTATCTTTCGTTTTTGTACTGGCACAACAGTAATTGTATATTAGGAGCATGTGGAATAGATCTTGTTTTTCAAGTCTTAACATTATTAGCGTACCTAACTAAAACCAAAAAAAAAAAACTACTATACTATAAAATACGTATTATAAATATTTATTAGATACGTTATATTGTTATATAGACTTTCTTTTCGCCTAAGCTATTTTTTATAACTTTAATCATTGATGAGTATGAGGGCAAAGAGAGTGTTTATTGTATTATATCACAGTAGAAATATCCTACAGTAGAGTAACAGGAGTGTCTTTGCAATGAAACTCACACAACATAGTTTCATACGAGTTTAACACACACATTCCATGTGTGTGTTAAACTTGTTTTTTTATTACTTAAAGTTATCTAAAATCATGCTTAAGTGTGCGTGGGCCCGATGGTCAGTTGCAGATGATCTTACTGTATATAATTTTTATTGTGGTATTATTGTCAGTCAGGTTTTGTGATATTATAGGGTATAGATTCCCCCTTTCTAATGAAAGTATTCAAACACCTGATTGTTTTTGTAGCTGTCCAATGTTTCCGTTTTTGTCTTATACTGTGGAAAAGTCAATTGATAGAAAAGCATGGGGACACTGAATAGCTAAACAATGGTTTTAATACTTTTATTAGTAAGGTGGTATAGATATAAGCTACGACAGATTTTCGTTTATATTTTGTATGAAGTGTAAGGGTTAGTCACACCTAGACGCGACGCAACACGATGCTGCATTATAAACTATCAATTCAAGAAGATGCACGTGTCTTTGCAATGAAAACTGTGTCTTTTTGCGTAGTAAATAAACTTCAATTTTGAATAGCTATTTTAAAAATTCAGTGCTGCATCGCATCGCGTCGTGCCAGGAGTGAACTGATTCTAAGACATAGGTATATGCATGATGTAGATGCACATTATATTCCTATAGCGGTATTTAAGTCAAGTCTAGAGTTTAGTGTGTAAATCTAATATTATGTGGCTCCTCTTTTGTCTATGGTCAAGCTTACTACAATACAAAAATATTATTGGTATCATAGACTATAATACAAATCATTGCATGGTAAATTTTTGGCTCAGCATTGAAACACATCTAATAAAATTACGATGCCAATAAAATTAAGTAATATAATATTCAAACTTTGATCTCTGCGTTTTAAAATTATCCATAGACAAAATTGGAACGACTATATAAAAATGAAATAATAAATAACATCACTGAACTTAAAAATTGAATTCAAGAAATTGTTACAATAAAAATGTTATTATTTAAACAGATATAATTTTTATTGAAACTTTTCACTTGAATTATTTTTATTTGATTATTTTTATCCATATTATTTTTATTATTCTCGAACTGCATTCATTTATGTTTCGTATTGTTATAATTTTATTTTATTGACTTAGTAATTCTAATCATAAATCATGTATTGTTTCTAATATTACTTTATTTTTATTTACACCTAAAGCAGAAATTTCAACTGACTGATTTTTATATCTAAAGGATGATGACCATTTTTATATGAGCCCCGTCCCCTCCTCCAACAGATATTTTGTATGTGTCAATAGGTTCATAAGGATCTATAGAGAGAATAGCAACCAGTTTTAACTTCATAATCAATGGGATTTGGAAATGAAAAAAATAAATAATTAAAAAAAATATTTTATTCATTTTTATAAAAATTCGTCACTAATCGCACCTTAGGAAGTTGTGTGCACATAGTAACACAGCACAACTTCCAAACTAGGCACAGCACAGGCTTTGCCTAGTTTGGGATTAGATGACTGTATGTGAGATGTCCCGGTTTTTATTTATTTATTTATTTATTGTATGGTATATGGGATTAGGGCGACATATTGATTTCAATGCACCGGCAATCAAAGTCTCTTATTAGAACGCAGTACCTATATTACTAGCAATAAAATATGGTGTTTTACTCGGAATATCCCGCGTCTTTGAGAGATTCGCCATAGTAAAAAAAAAAACACCTACCTAAGATACATAATATACTGAGATACATTTCAAATCTGTTGGTCGATGTTTTTAGTTTTTTGTTGTTTGGGGGGACGTTTTGACACATCGTCCTTTGAAATTGTCTATAAAGTCTTATTATATTAGTGTTATGTGTGAGTAAAATGATTTTTATTATAATATTAAAAACAATCATAACTAAATTAATATTATGTCTCTCATATACCAGAATTCGCATTAAAAAGGCGCTAACATTGTAATATTTTCTTTTTGCGTCCTACTTACTCATAGAACACATGCCTCTCACAATTTTTATTTCATTTGTAGTTAATAAAAGTGTTGTCAAAATATTTTGTATTTTATTGCTTCGGTTAATTTTTTCAACATTTTGGTGTTAATTGTCTGTCCTTATATCATGCGTTCTCTTTCGTTCATTGTATGAATTTTATACGAAGAACGAGATAGATGTTGTGGTAAAGTTGGCCCTATACCCTTGAAAGTTTTTTTTTTTTTGCAGAAACCATGCAAGCTACTAAAGAATCAGCTTCTCAGAAGAGTGACTTTGTGCATAACGATCAAGTCTTTATTATGGAAAATACGTCTGTAGATCAGAGGTGTGAATTTCATATTACTATAACTTACATCTTTAGGTCTCGTAAGGCTTGTACAAATCATATGGTTTGGCTATGTCAAGCCCATAAAGTTAATTTACCTAGCTAGGTATATTAACTTTATGGTCAAGCCCAGCCGACGGATCACATTTTACAAGTAATAATTATATTTTGTTAACCGACTCCAAAAAAAGGAGGTTATCAATTCGACGCGTATGTATGTAATATTTCCAGAACTGCCCAGTTTTTGTATATGTTAAATCTATAACAACTTCTGAACAAATGTGCCAAATTTCAAAAGTGTATGTATGTATGTTTTTATGTTTGTGCACGCATATCTCCGGAACTACAAGTCCGATTTAAGTGATTCTTTTTTTATTGTACCAGGTATTATTCAACTTAGGGAATACTGCAAGTTTCATCAAAATCGGTTCAGTAGTTTTTGAGATAGGGAATTTAATTCTTAATTACGTACAATTTGAAGTCGGTTTTATCTTTTTAAAATACTATAATTAAAATCTCTCAAAACTCGCGCTTTATTACCTAGGTACTTCAAAAAGTATCGACTAAGAATTTTTTACCTACCAATAAAACTATACAAACAAATGGATACCGTCCTCCCATGGACATTCGTAACACCAGATAGTGCTCAAGCGCGTTGCCTTAAAACTAAAAAAAACAAAAAAAAAACAGGACAATTGTATATAGAAAATGTAATTGGGACGAACTGACCTACTTTTGTACATAATGTCAGCACAGTAGTCGAATCTATTACCACTTCTCGACCTTATTCCTTGGAAATAAAGTTCAAAAGTGTGTCTATCTCCGTGCATCTGCGACCTCTCCAACTAACGATTCGTATGGCAGAATAATGTGTACTCGAGGACTTTTGTACTCTGGAGTCTGGACATGAATGCAAGCGCAGTATAAATATTTCAAAAGACTGTAATTATGAGGTGTAAGGTTTATTTACCCGCCCACGGCCTCGCGATCTAAGGGCCCTTGGACCACGAAGTTTTTTTAGGATTTACGATTTTTGATACTCAAATATTCATAAATAAAAAGTTTTAGACAAAAGTTTGAGTATCAAAAAGTTCTTTCTCTCAAGAAATCCGACCTCTTGCGTTATCCATCAGGGGGCCTCGCAAAATTATTTTTAGGGGGCCTCGCGAGATACATCTTGCCCACATCAAATTTCGGTCTTTGCCGCCACTGCTGTGGTTACCTACATTTGTAGATGAATTTCCTGGATTCTAGAATCTTTTTACTGTATTTGCGATGTTGTTATTGGTTTCGTCATTAATGGTCATACGATATGATTATATTGTTATTTTTTTTAGAAACGAAGATTGAACAATTGTATTATATATAAATGATTATAACAAGTGCACTGTTATAATAGCAGCGCTAAAGGAGTAAATTTTAAATTTTATTGTATGGGAAAATTCATGACGCATTTTCTTATAGGAACTTTAAACTTCAAGCATACACCTTTAAGTATCATCACATATTATCTTACGTCTGTAGAAGCTTTCTCATTATAATTTATCTTCAGGTTAAAATTCTTCCCTAAAATCTAAACTACTACGTATTTCTACTCCCCAGTAAGTATATACATACTGGGGAGTAGAAATACGTTCAAAATACCCCATATAAAAACTTGTGTAAACGAATTTCACAATCAAATCCCAGTTAAGACTAATTGTGTCGGTTAAGTGGATAATTGGCGCATCTTTATTCACCACACATTACCAACTTTGAGCGTCCCCTAATTCAACACGGAAAAGCCTCGGACACATACAAACACATTTAACCTCTTTTGTACTTTATTGCCATTGGGTTAAGGTCGAAAATTAGTGCAGTAATAGGTACGTAAAGCATCCGTTTTGTTGTTAAAAATTCAGCTCGGTAACCGCGGTCAGCTTTGAGTTAAATCTCTTCAAACTTTTCAAAACCACTTCGGGTTTAATTGCCATTTTTTATACGGTCTGCTTAAAATCAAGTAAAGTTACATAAAGTTATGTACCATCGTCCATCACAGGTACCATCGAGGAAATTGATTCATAGGTAGTTGACAGACCCACGTCATTTGGTCGGATCATGTCAATTCAATGTTTATTGAAGACGTGAGTGGATGAACACGATAAGTAACAGTAAAAAAATTGCCGTTTTTTGGACTAGCTAAAAGCCGGGCTTCTGCGTGGTAATAATCTTGGCAGTTTTTATATTTAAATAAGTACTAGTTCCGCGCGGCTTCGCCCGCGTAAATTAGATATTTCACAGACAAATCAGTCTACAATATATATATATATATATATATTGACCCAAATAACAGAAAAATTGCTCTTGTAGTTCGTGAGATAAGCTCTTTTAAATAATTTCCCCCGTTTTTTCCACATTTTCTTCTATTTCTTCGCTCCTATTAGTCTTAGCGCGATAAAATATAGTCTATAGCCTTCCTCGATAAATGGGCTATCTAACACTGAAAGAATTTTTCAAATCGGACCAGAGATTAGCGCGTTCAAACAAACAAATAACAAACTCTTCCGCTTTATAATATTAGTATAGATTAACCAAACCTTGACTGACCGATGATAACACATCTACATATAAATAAAAATTACTATGTTAAAGCAGAAATCAATAGGCGATATAGTTTTTCCGTAAATGTACCACAAAAGTGCTCAGGTTGTGGGATATACTAGGGCTCGCTTCGCTCGCCCTGATAAATGGAGGCTTTAGGGCCCAACAATGATTTGAAATTAAAAAACTGTGTATTTTATGCGTAGCCAGATATATTTGCCAGATGATGAATTAGATAAGTTACAAGGTTTGTTAAAATTATAAGAAAAAAAAGAGTAAATGTCTGTATGTTACAAAATGGTAGTTATCTTGTTTATCCACTCACGTCTTGACATAACCCGACCAAACTACGTAGGTGCGCCATCTGCCTATGAATCAATTATCAACTTCTCTGATAGTACCTACCCAGTCCGCCTATCCATCTTCCTACATAATAATAATAACTAGCTAAAAGCCGAGCTTTGTGAATTGTGAGGGCTCGCGTCGTTTTTCTGCATGGTAATAATCTTTAAGGCAGTTTTTTTTATATTTTAATAGTAACCAAACCTTGACTGACCGACTCTCTATCTACTTACATAATATAAATAAAAATTACTATGTTAAAGCACAAATCGATAGGCGTGATAGTTTTTTCGTAAAGTGTACCACAAAAGTGCTCAGGTTGTGGGATATACTAGGGCTCGCTTCGCTCGCCCTGATAATAATGTTTGGTGGTTTAGGTAGGAGGAGGGACAGACCATAGTTTTTTAGCTAACATTAGACTAGATACAGTTTAAACTCGATTAACTCCAATATTTTTTTAATATCATAATATTAGTATTACATATTTACATAATATTACCACAGTATGTAAAATGACAGTGTGAATCATGCTTCCTCAATAAGAATTATCCCCATGATGTTAATATACATCTTTGCATTATGGGTGTTAAGCGCTTAATATCTCCTAACTTTGTTAACATTTTGTTCCTTGTACCTATATTATTATCTTCTTAGGCGTTTGCTATCATAAAGTTAGGGAACAGCAAACAGATGTTTAGAGACAATGACACCGAAATGTAAACAAGATAAGAACCCTCAACAATAATTTGTCCAATTATTGTGCCTAAGCATAATGTTGACGGAGGGGAAAATATAGTAACGTAGACGCAGTGGCGTATAAGCGTAACTATAACATCCGGGGCCCGTGGCAAATTGATGGGGCCCTATCAGTAAAAATCGTCACTTTAATAATAAAAAATCAGTCAAGTGCGAGATGGACTCGCGCACGAAGGGTTCCGTACCACTATAGAGCAAAAATAGGTAAAAAATGTGTTTTTTTTGTATGGGAGTCCCCCTTAATTATTCATTTTATTTAAATATTAATTATTAAATTATAAATACAACTATTGTATTTTGTGAACATTTCAAGTGCTACGTATACGTATACAATAGGTAGGCTATTGCCATTATTGATATCGAGCAAAAAATAGCAATAAAATTATGTACGTTTGTTGTATGGGAGCCCCCCTTAAATATTTATTTTGTTTTAAGTATTTGTTGCTATGGCGGCAACAGATGTACACAATCTGTGAAAATTTCAGAAATATAGCTATAACGGGTTCTTGAGATACAGCCTGGAGACAGACAGACGGACACACAGACAGACGGACAGACAGACGGACAGACAGACGGACAGGCAGACGGACAGACAGACATCGAAGTCTTAGTAATAGGGTCCCGTTTTTAGGGTTCCGTAGTCAACAAGGAACCCTTATAGTTTCGGTCTGTCCATCCGTCTGTGTGTCCGCGGTTTTGCTCAGAGACTATAGGACCTACAAAGCTGTAATTTGGCATTAATACACATATTAATGATGCCGACAAAATGGTACATAAAATCGTTAAAAAAATATATTTTTTTATGGTACCTCCCGTACACATCAAGCGGGGATGAATTTTTTTTTCGCGCCCACCCCATCGTGTGGGGTGTCGTTGGATAGGTTTTTTAAAAATGTTATAAGTATTCATAGATCATTTTCCGATTTAGGGATCCATTTGTGAAATATTAAGTTTTAAAGTGGAAAAAATCGAGTCCAGTGTCCCAACCTTCTACCAGCTAAACGGTTGTTTCTGGAAATGTGAAAAAATTAACGGGAGTAGGAAATATGCTGAATTTAAAAGGAAAACTATCACGGCTAAGAAGACTTCATAAGTTATTGAGTAATAGTCGATCAACTAAAAAAATGTATTCGGCGAAGTATAAAGGAATTTTTCGTACATATTCCTTTGAAAGTAACTGAGATGATGTTGTTAGTAGTGTAAAACACGTTATAAATGTACATTCATTGACCATACAAAAATTTTCAAAAACTAGCGGTACTACGGAAACCTATATTGCGCGTGGCCCGACACGCACTTGGCCGGTTTTTGATGTATAAAAAATTTCTGACCTCATGGCCTCTTGGGCCGGGGCCCTTTTGGGTCGGGGGCCCGTGGCATTTTGCCAGTCCTGCCACCCTATAGTTACGCCACTGACCGTAGATACCGGTCTTGGTAGTTGGTACAACCTTATATATTATGTTACCGTTAGAATGCAGAATACGTTAACGTGCACATTACCTAGGTAATCTGCAGATTCCCTGATACCATCCGTTAAAGTGTGAAAATTTTTAAATAAAAAAGCTTATATTTGCAGTTTACTTAGTTGTTTGCAATCTCTTCCTTCGTAAAAGTCCTAAAAACTTTGACTTAACACATTCAGTGCCTTTAACACACCATGTGTGTCCACACTAATCTTCATCGCCATGCCGCTGGCACGCCGGGCATGCTCTCCGTTTTTTATCAATATCTCAAGATAAGACAGTTTTTTTCACCGAAACTCTCAGAGCATAAACTTTGTGCCGTAAGCTAATGAATTATTAAGTGGTTCCATGATCTGATATTTTTTTTATGTTATCGAAAATAATTTATTATGTAATGCCGCGAACATGCCAAGTGTGTTCATCTACACGAGTTCTCAACCTTTTATATCTGGGTGCACGGTATCTATATTGTTTGGTCAATTTACTTTAAAAAAGAGGGGCATTTCGTACCCACTTATGTAGCACTTTAAGACATAATATACCAAATGAATGGGCTTGAAAAGTTGAACATTTAATTGTATGACGAAAAATCTTTAATAGTTAGGGAGGGGAAGAGGGGAATTCGCGACAAGCTCTAGCGTGTCAGATTAAGCTTGTATAGGCTTCCGACATGTGTCGGACACAAGTTCCGACAAATTATCATGGTATAGAAATTAGATTTCTCACATGGTGGGACCGTGGGTTAAAAAAATGTTTTTAACCGACTTCCAAAAAGGAGGAGGTTATACGTTCGGCTGTATAAATTTATTTTTTTGTATGTTCAACGATTACTCAGCCGTTTATGGTCCGATTTTCAAAATTCTTTTTTTGTTGTATAGGGTCTAACTCGAATTTGGTACCATGTTCACAAAAGTGGTGACCTGATGATGGAATCCATGAGTAATCGAGGGAACTCCTCAAAATTTATATGGAAACATATTATGGTGATTTTGGTTTCATGTGAAGTATACTAAGCATATACTACCAAAAAGTAAGATTTTGCATCAAGGTATACCATTGTTGCAAATATGCTGACGGAACTCCTGACTCCTTATATTTACAAGTATGGGGGTTTCGGCGTTGTTTTAAAAACGGAAAGCATATGCTACTGTGCAAATTATGTTCATCATAATTATTCAGTAATATAATTTTATATTGTCAATATGTAATAAATAACATATTATAGCAGCAGTAGCATCGCTGGTGTTGCAGACGTCGCATAGGCGCATTATGGTAACCAGCTTCCATCAGGTGGGCCATACTCTTGTTTGCCAGCTTAGTTATAATATGTATAAAAAACATCATGATCATCGGGAATGAGCTGACCCCTCAAGTGTGAAGGTAGAAAAATTAGGGTAATATCTTGACGTCAAGAACAATATACGACTTACCAGTGCATGAGGCTTTACTAAAAACAATATTTTGTCGCTGTAAACAGAATTAGAAAGGAATACCTACATATTTAAAATAACGCTTTTTTTTAATTGTCACTTTTCCTGGACTTTGGACGTTTATTTGATGGGGGACTATCTGCTTGCGTCGCATCATCATCATATTCCCCTGTTTCTAGCTCATATTTTGTATTGTCTAAAAAATCATAAATAAGTAACCAAAGGTTGACAGTCACTGATCAAATTACGATAAATACTTACCTCGGAATCTATTTACTGCCATAATTAAACCTTCAAGACCACAAACACTTCAGAAAACAAAATATATCTTCAGTAACTCAAGAAGGACTAATGAATAAGCACGTTTGAAGTCGAAATAACGCTTTTTATGTGGCATTGAATGTGTTAAGCTTGTCAAACCATGCCATGTTGTTTTGATTGGTTTAGTTCTAGTTGATACGATCTGTAATATTATATGAATATTTTATTAGTGGAGTAATATTTTACTTAAAATTTAATAATTTATTCCTTTGTTTAAGTCCAAAAAATTACATTAAATAATTCTCTACAAGTAAATAACACGTTTTATTCAAACAAGAACCTGTTTTATGAAATTTAATGAGAATAGAATAAACTTTTTGAACTTTAACTGACTCACATAATCTGCAGAATACCTTGTTAATCTGCAATCTAACTGGTTTACGCACATTAGCGGTAACATATATACATAATGTTACCTTTATATTTTACTAACGCTGTTGATAATTGTTATAGTTAAAATTACCTGTAGATACCTATTAAACTTATAATTATTATTACTCGTAAATTATATAGGTACCTTTGTAAGTAATTATAATAATTAGTAACACCTAGGTACTTATTTAGGAAGTATTTAACTATTATGGCATTTAACATTAAAATAAAATGTTTCTACTTAAATATATTATTCAAATAAAAGAAATACGGGGCATACAGCATACTATATTATGCTTAAAAGTTTATTGAAAATATTGTCTAAACATAACACGCATTGCTCATTGTCTATGACGTATAACGTATTCGATAATTACTCAAACAATGGCTCGCCGGCTACAATGGAACTTTCGATGCCACAATGGTCTTCACCACGGACGATCTTGAAGAAGCCGTTGTCGCCCCAATCGGTGTTCCAGGAGTTGGTGATGAGCCAGTATTTCTTCCCGTCCTCCACTCCCCAGCCCATGATCTTAATGGCGTGTCCGCCCAACTCGCTCCCAGCCACGTGACGGTAGACGCCGGATTTGTACGTCAACAAGTCCGCGAACACGGTGAACGCCCCCTCGACAGGTCCGTTCTTGAAAATCTCCGCCCGAATATGGTCTTCACCGCCTCGGATCGAGTAAACGTGCTTCGCATACTTCTTGTCCTCCTTGTAAGTCTTCGGGTAGCCCTTCTCGCAGGTTCTGTAGCATTTGGGCGTTGCGGTGTCGCCCTTGCACGGCAGCCTATCGCCTGGCACGTGGTGCTCGCACGGCGGTACCTCGTATGGCACGCAGCCCTGGGACGAATTGTAGTTGCCGCCGGAGACGATGCCGAAGTGCTTGTAGTACTCCCAGGCCAGCGTCGGAATGCCCCCGTTGCAGCCGAGCCCGCAGACGGGGCAGCAGCTGAGTAGATCCTCCGCGGAGAAGTGGAAGTGCTTCGTGCCGTTGGAGTAGATGCAGTAGCGGTCCGACATGGCCTCGACGGCACCGAAGGCCCAGCAGCTGCCGCAGTTTCCTTGGTCTCTCACCTCGTTGAGGGTCGGACAGTTTGGCCATTTGTCCCTCGGGTCGAAGTTGTCGGGTAAATTTGCGATGACGTCGTCCTCGTGCTCTACGCTCATCAGCTTCATGAGATTAGGATCGGGCTTCGCCCCCATCATTCTCTTGAGCGTCTCGAGCGTCGTCGTCGGCGGGAAGTTGCGTCCCGCTTTCCATGAGTCCTGTTTCGAGTTAATCAGGCTGATGAAATCCTCGGATAGAGGATGAGGATCGGTATCAGCGTTGGATAACGCTAGCGCATACGCGGAAACTACTAGCACGACACGTAACATTATTATTTCTTTGTTAAATCAAACGTAATACTAAGCGCTCATTCTTCGGGAGCGCTGCGCGTCGACTGAGTTGATATTGAGTGTGCGGTAGTTTTTGTGGCGTAGCACGACGCGCGGTTGGTCAGTGAATCGCGAACTAATTATTATGTGAGTAATCGGCTGGAGCGTAATGTGAGGTCAAGAAAGCGCATGACCTGCTCAGTCAAAGGTCGAAACGTATCGCGTACATTGTGATAAGCAGCTTAGTGTTTATTTGTTAAAATTTCTAACGACTTATTCTTTATTTAGCAAGATTTCTTCTTTAAACAAAATAATTATTATGTTGTAGATAAAGATAATAATTATCATTTCGTGATTACAAATTATACTTTATAGTACTTAGGGACAGCTAGTAGCTTAATGGAACTCTGAAATGCAAAATTAATATTTTGTTCTATATAAGAAGAGAATTAAAATATTTTAATATTGCTTAATATTTTTCCTTTTTCCCTTCCATGGAACTTATCAAATATTTATTTTTCCTTTAGTAAGTTATAAATGTTTGTATTAGTAACTTATTACTAGTTACTAAGCTAGCACAAAACGGCATAATACAATAATTATTACTATTAACTATTTATTTATTTATTTATTAAAGTTAATTACAACGTGTTACACAGTACACTAAAACTATGTTTTCGTTTTAGTGTAATGTGTAACTGCCATTTCCTATACGTGACAAATCGAGTTTAATCCTTATTATACCAAAGTAAACAAAACTATTAGCAAAAGTGATTATAGATATACAGGGTGTAACAAAACCCAAGTGAAAATACTTTAGGGTGTGTATGTGTTCCTTGTAGAGAGTTGACTGTGTAAGTAGCAGCGCTGAAAGACCAAAATATTTTTTTTTTCACTTTTGTATGGGCAAGCGCCCCGGCGTTACGAGTTTCTCCATGCAAAAGTGAAAAAAAAAAATTGAGATTTCACCGCTGCTACTTTCACAGTGAACTCTCTATAAGAAGAATAATCTATAAGAAGTAGAATCCATATTCTACGGATAAATATTAAATATATATAAAATATTATTATATATTATAATAATTATTTATATTATGTAGGTATCGTAATTCGTAACACTATATTATATTAACAAATAACAAACATAATCTTAAAGACACTTAAATCTCGCGTAAGGACATGAAATAGTTAATATTTCAAAAAAATCTCGCGCTAAACGAATTTTACAAGCGCAACGAAAGGTAACATCTAGCCACCACAAAAACCTCGTATCTACTTGCATCTGTAACATTTAGATTCTAGCCACCACAAAAACCTCGTATCTACATGCATCTGTAACATCTAGATTCTAGCCACCACAAAAACCTCGTATCTACATGCATCTGTAACATCTAGATTCTAGCCACCACAAAAACATTGTATATCTACAACTTCGTCTATAGCTGTAACTACACTTGTAATTATTGTAGTCTTTTGGATCAAGATAAACCCTTCTGAGCTTCTTCAACTAAAAATCTATACTATAATATTATAAAGCGGAAGAGTTTGTTAGTTAGTTTGTTTGTTTGTTTGTTTGAACGCGCTAATCTCAGGAACTACTGGTCTGATTTAAAAAATTCTTTCAGTGTTAGATAGCCCAGTTATCGAGGAAGGCTATAAGCTATATTTTATCACGCTAAGACTAATAGGAGCGAAGAAATAGAGGAAAATGTGGAAAAAACGGGGGAAATTATTTGAAAGGGCTTATTTGAACGCGCTAATCTCAGGAACTACTGGTCCGATTTGAAAAATTCTTTCAGTGTTAGATAGCCCAGTTATCGAGAAAGGCTATCGGCTATATTTTATCACGCTAAGACTAATAGGAGCGAAGAAATAGAGGAAAATGTGGAAAAACGGGGAAAAATATTTGAAAGGGCTTATCTCACGAACTACTAGAGCATTTTTTCTGTTATTTGGATCAGATAAGAAGTAGACCACGTGAAGGATCATAGGCTTTTTTTTGTGGACTAATTTTTCTGTGAAATATCTAATTTACGCGGGCGAAGCCGCGCGGAACGTCTAGTGATTTATAGTATGTTGGATATACACCAGTATATTGTATATCTTGAGACACCAGCTGGCTAATCGTCTTCCCATTACAACATTCATTAATTATAACAGGCAACAGTACAAGCTGATAACTTCATTGCAGTGGCTGTGTATATTGTTTGTTTTGTATGAACACATAGGTAAATAATAATGATTCTTTAAATGAAGGAATCTTTATTATGACTGGACTTTTGTGAATATAATACTTGAAATTTTGAATCACTAGACTAATTTAGATGAAATGTTGTGTCTGCGTGAAGTAAATTTAAGTTCAGGGAAAGCACACAGGATAGATAATATTAGCCCAGAAAATTTTACGATTTCCGAAAACGAATTTCAGGGCAACGAAGTTGTAAAAAAACATTTAGAAATAATCTAAGTTACAAGTTGTAACTTAGATTATTTCTAAATGTTAAATAAAAAGCAGTAGTTTTGAAATTAGAAGCAAATATTTTAGGGACTTAGGTATCTACGGTGTGTTTCTCTCGTCATAATTTAAATTATAACTACTGTGTACCAACTTTACACAATAAAAAGATCAATAAAACCTTTTTCATATCAAAAATCTTATTTTACAACCTCATCAGAATTTACGACAAAGTGAACAAAACATCTCTGACAATACATAGGGAAGTTCCAGGATTGAATTAGATAGGATTCCCAAAGGCGCAACACTATAGCCCACTCTTTTGTCTGTCCCCAAGTTAAAATTGTATCCACTCCCGTAGGGCAACAATACACGCAGTTAATTGCTTCACCTATCTTATTTAGAATTACGTCATAAGTAACGACTGCATTTAGAGAGATTTAATGCGGCTTATTTAACTTTAATTTTTAGCTTTTATAATTTAATTTTCTATCAATCTATTCATTAAATTGAAGTTAAGTTACCATTAAATCTAAGTGCGGCCTCATACATTCAATGATTCTCTGAATTCATAATCTTGATTCATAATTTGAATCATTGTGGTAAACATGAAGTAAGTTTTGAATACGATGTTACTTTTGATTCCTTTATCAAAAACGAGGCAAATGGAACTTGTCATAGAGTTTGCAATTTTTTTATGGTAGGAGTTTAAGAATTGTCAAACAGAGGTAAACATCTAGATGTACATGTATCCATACTAATGTTATAAATGCGAAAGTGTGTACAGTGTCTGTCTGTATTTTACCTTGTAAAAATACTTGTTTCGCAGTAATATTTTCAGCAGCTGATTTTATAATCTAGATTTAGTGCATGCATAATGTGATCAGCTCAAACGGATCAATCAACCTCCACGTACATTACACACGTCCAGGAGCCTTAAAATAAAAACACTGCTTTAAAATATACTATTATGAAAAAAAAAACGCGTTTATCCTTTCACATACGTGTAGGTTTTAACTGTTGGCAATATTTAGTCAACGCTAACTTATAACGTTCACATAAACCAGCAAATGCATAAAATATTCGTATCATTGCGAAAGGTGTTACTTTATCACTCGGAAAATGACCCTACTACGGACCCTCGATTTTGTATTTCGATTTTCGAGTTGAAACTACTAGACGGGTGATACGGTGCAAACAAGAGAATTTTCATTATTGATTTACAGCAAATAATAATAGTTTGATTTCTTATGTATTTTTTTAAAATACAATATTAAAATTCCTAAAAGTATTAAATCCCTACTACGCCCATAAGAGATCAGAATTTTTGGATTGCTTGTACCATCAGAAAAATTTATACATAAGTAGACAATTGGCGAACGTTGTTTAGGTCAGATTATGTCAAGTTAATGCTAGTTATATAATCTGTAAGCTGGGCTTGACGTAACCCGACCAAATTACGTTGGTCCGTCAGGTCAGCAGGCAGTTGATCATAAAACACATCAATATGCAGGTAGATCCTATTTTTGAAATATCAGATTATGGCATGATCTTTTTTAAATAGGAATAATTGTAACCTGGAATATAGAGGCAAGCAAGATTTTTTGCAACACAATAAATCTCGAAATCGATTTTGTATTTCGGATTCGAGTTTCCAGAGTAATCCTCTCGACCGGTACCTATTTAAATATTAAATCAAATACCACTCTCAGCTTCAGTAACTTGTAGATCGTGATATAATAGCGGACAGCGAATATTTATAGACTCTTCTCTATTATAAATGGGCCCTCTAACTTCGTATGCTGATAAGTGGCCTATCTGATGGGAAATAGGGGTTAATTTACTTTATGGGGTGCTACCTTCGATTGAGAATATCGGATACCTTGTGGGCTGTGGCGGAATTTATTGCTGGCACCGTAGAAGATAAAAGAACTTTCATGACTTGAGATTTGGTTACTTGGATAAGGTAGTCCTAGGTAAGTTCTTACCGACTTATCTTCGAGGATGGAAGTAATACCTGAAACATAAAATTTTAGGTAATTTTCACGCATACAAGACATAACGAGAAGCCATGAAACGATGCATAATAAATCAATAACGATAAAAAATTAAAACGTTATCGTTTTCCTATTTGACATTTTAATTTTCTATTCGCTTATTGCATCGCTAAATCGTGCTTCGTTCCTTCTCGTTTGAGTGTGAAGTTGTGAACTAACCCTTAAAAGTTATTTGTGTTGTTTTGAATGAATGGACGGATGTACACTTCTGATAAAAACTATTCAGGTTAGAAAAAATGATATTAGAAACCTCAATATAATTTTTGAAGACCTATCCATAGATATCCCACACGCAGAGGTTAGATGAACAAAAATTTTTTTTATTTAAATATAAAAGTATAAAAAAACAACTACTTGCTAGATTTCGTTCAAACCAATCTTCGTTGGTAGTTTCTATAGTAAAGTACATCATATATTTTTTTTAGACTTATCATGCCCCTACTTTAGAAGTTAGAGGGGGGGGGGGACACACATTTTAGCACTTTGGAAAAGTCTCTCGCAAACTATTTAGGTTCGAAAAAAAATGATATTAGAAACCTCACTATGATTTTTGAAGACCTATCCATAGATATCCCACACTCATAGGTTAGATGAAAAAAATTTTTTTTTGATTCAGTTGTACCTATGGGGACCCCTAAAATTTTTAATAATTTTTCCATTATTGTATCAAAATCTTAATGCGGTTTACAGACTACATCTACTTACCAAATTTCAATAGTATAGCTCTTATAGTTTCGGAGAAAAGTGGCTGTGACATACGGACGGACAGACAGACAGACAGACAGACAGACAGACAGACATGACGAATCTATAAGGGTTCCGTTTTTTGCCATTTGGCTACGGAACCCTAAAAAAATACTTACTTAACAGATTTTGATATTTGTAGACTCTGGCACCAGAGTCTGGATTATCACAAAGGCTACATTTAGTGTCTAAACACACTAGGCCAAAAATACGCGGCTGAAGATCGGCATGATTACGCTTGCAATGCGCTACTCGCGTAACAGTATAAGGCGACGTAATTTCGGCATGGACCATGGTGTGTCATCAGCAATTTAAAATACATTGCAGGCGTAATCATGCCGAACTTCGGCCGCATTTTTCACCATTGCATATGCTGTGCCAAAGAAAAGAAAAATCGGCAAAGTGCGAGTCGAGCCCGCGTCGTCGCCCATGAGTGAAAATATAAATAAGGATATTGTGAAAATTTCAAGTGCCTAGCTGTCGCCATTATTGATTACGAGCAAAAAAGGCCAAAAAAATTACGTTTGTTGTATGGGAGCCCCCCTCAAATATTAATTTTATTTTGTTTTTAGTAGGTGTTTGTTGTTATAGCGGCAATAGAAATACACAATCTGTGAAAATTTTAGAAGTCTAGCTGTAGCGGTTCTTGAGATACAGCCTGGAGACAGACAGACAGACAGACAGACGAACAGACATCGAAGTCTCAGTAATAGGGTCCCGTTTTTACCCTTTGGGTACGGAACCCTAAAAATCAACTACAAACAATCAAATTACAATAGGCTGCTCTTATTAAACTTACTCGTAAGTCGTACTTAGGCTACTTACCGGATAACACACGCATGGGCGTACCCAGGGGGAGGGCAGGGGGGGGGGCAGCTGCCCCCCCCCCTGGATCATGTTGACGTCCTACTAAGTATCTTATCTAGTACTTTTATCTATAAAAATTAAAAATTAAGAAAACGAATTATTGTCATTTGTTTGCAATACAATATTTTTACAACTAAAAATTATAAAAAATCTGATTTGCCCCCCCCTGTCCCAGAACCTGGGTACGCCCATTAAACACAGGGTATATTCCACGAAATATAGCCTAAGTGGCTGTTAGTTGCATTCTCCGGGGACCTCATTAGTTTTATGGAAGGAATAAAAGTAATAGGTGTATGGATAAAGTCAGGATGATTGCCCGAGGCAACGCCCCCATAAACTGTAGGCTCCAACTATACGTTATTTTGGTGGTGTCGAACTCAAAGGAAGCCGTGACGTCGCGTAGTGAGGTTACAGAATAAGGGTGTCGATATTTTACAGATTCACAAATTATTTAGAAGTGAAAAGTTGTTTAAAGCGTTGTGCAATTTTTTGGGATGGGTAAAATATGTTGATTTCGCGTCGCTTGAAAGGAAAATTTGTAAGACGAAGGAAGAGTACCTAGACCGCCGCGCCGGTGCGGCGTAGGATAGGAAGCAATATCCCCCTTTATTATGCCGTTACGTTAAATCACTTTTGCTGGTACTCCTGGAGTGCAACCCGTGGTTTTTTAACCACGCCTGCCTGTAAGTAGGCTCCAATTTACAAATTATCCTAGCGACTACTGTACCAAATGTATATATACAATATATAACTCCTACTTCTACCCAAAAGTTATAAGTTAAGATTTATTATATTTAATAAATAATATCGACATTCGAGCCCATCACTGGTGAAAAATAACAATTGCATGAAAAGGGGAGCATCTTCCCCTCATATCCGCCGGGGAAAATTGGCCGGTGCAGCCTCGGTTATTTACACAACGTTTTTTGCTTCACCGTCTTGATCCTGAAATACCGGATGTTATAACGTTATTAAGACTAATAATATAAGAAATACGCTCCGGCAAATGTTGTTTTGCCATATAGGGTGTGGGAATACTCTTGAGCCTACGCTTAAGCTCACTCTTATCTTTACAGAGTTAAATGGTTGTCATGAAGACGTTGTGATATCATACTTCGATAGGCGCGATTACGCAGTACGCAGGACTGTGCGTACTGCGTTAAAATATAAGAATGCCACAACTTTATTTCGAGAATAAAAAACAGATGTTCGCCGATTTTCAGACCCATAGGATAAGTACTTACACAAAATGTAGACAAAATATTCTGTCGAGTCAGAGAAGATTGATATTGAAAAGCGCGACATGATAATAATACTCATATTATAAAAATATTCATACTAATATTATAAATGCGAAAGTGTGTCTGTTTGTCTGTTACCTCTTCACGCCTCCGCCGCGCTGTACCGATTATGTTGGGTATGGAGATACTTTGGGTCTCGGGAAACGACATAGGTTACATTATCCCCTATTTAGTTATTAATAAACATATCTGAGTGCGGCAGCGAGTATTATTATTTATTACGCTCAAAGAATAACTACCTAAGTCCTAACACGATATAATTCTAACTGCTATAAGTTTTATTCACCAAACAATTATTCTAGTATAAATCTTAATAATATAATACCGTGGCGTTCAAAACGCTAATGCATTTAATTAGGTTCCAACATTCTGACTTTCCCGCACTTAAGTGAGCAATAAATTCTCGCCGGGATAAATGCACGCTGCAGCGCGACGGGCCTTTTCAACTCTAATTCCTTTATTTGTGCAAGTACTAAATATTGCTAAATACTTGTATTTTATTTATTTGCTATGTTAAAACATCCAATTATTGGCATTTTATACTTCATAGTAAAGATTTTTTTTATTATTGGCATTACTAGTGTATCAAACAAAAATCTAAGGTGCCAACACTGACCTCCATTATACAAGTACGCTGGACTTATGATACCCACTTTTTTTTGTGCTTATTTGAAGCGGAATCAGCGCCCCCAGTGAGCGGGAAGAGAACTAAATTTGACGTAACTTGCAAATGGCCGCTTAATCGTTATTGGTTGTCATCACTAGTATTAGTTCCAAATACCCCACTACTGCTATCAGCGCCAATATGGCGACTTTCAAACGTCTTTTTTACGTCAAATCATAGACAAATATATTTGGTCAATGGTCAAATTTAGTTCCTATCCCTCCCATCGGGGGAGCTGATTCCGCTTCAAATAGGCACAAAAAATAGCTGTCATTTCAAAGGGTATCATTAGTCCAGCGTACTTGTATAATGGAGGTCAGTGGGTGCCAATCATAGAGATATTATGTACTAATGTCAGTGGTGCCAATAATAAAAATTAATATGAAGAATGTGAGAGGTAAAAATTATGACATTTTTTTGTTATAATCAGGAAAATCTAATGAAGCACTTATACACTATAAAATCAGCTTGCTAGAAATCAGTACTCCACTACTAATTCTACTATTATACTAATTAAAATTAAGGTAACGAAAGATACTACATTATTTTGAAATTAAAATTTAAAACTTATTTTTCATGAATCTCGAGTCTCGACTGTAATTTTGTCTTATGTTGTGGTTGGTTCATAACAATATG
Organism: Cyaniris semiargus; assembly: GCA_905187585.1. Taxonomy (NCBI): domain Eukaryota; kingdom Metazoa; phylum Arthropoda; class Insecta; order Lepidoptera; family Lycaenidae; genus Cyaniris; species Cyaniris semiargus. Next base: position 9,623,303 of record LR994558.1, on the reverse strand, counting down.
AAATGCCTTCCTTACTTGACTTAATTGGAACCCGGTTTTAGCGTTCCCGCTTTGGGATTCCCTGTCCCCCACCTAAAGTATGTGTGTGTTCTAAACCGGAAGGTTTTGCGGATCCCGATCACGTGCCACTTGAAATGCAATAATGGACATGTTGGGCATAATAACACGACAGGTTTAATGGCATTCTCTAATGTTTTTCCTTTCATCTTTATTTTCAGCCAAATATAAATTTTTTTACGAAAAAGATATGAGAAAATAATTATGAAGTACTAAATTACTCCCACAACTCTGTTGCACCAAAATTCGTTTATTGCACGGAAACCGTACATTTTGCCGGGATAAAAAGTATCCTTTGGCCTTTTTCGGGACTTAAAGTATCTCGATACCAAACAGCAAAATCGTTTCAGATGTTTGGGCTTGAAGAGGTAACAGACGGAAACACTTTCGAATATTTTATAATATTAGTATGGTTAGAACATATTGTAGTGCATAAGCGTTATAATATAGTAGTCCTGTTTATAAACCGACAAGGATCTATTGTGTGCAGGGTTGCCAACTTTTCCAGCCACCATAACCGGACAACAAATTTATTAAAAATGAATCAACATAATAAATACCTAAAATATAGGTGTAGGGTAGGAAAGTCCGGTCGGAAGTTAGTGACCTGACCCCAACAATTCCTTCTAAAACCCAACAGTCCGGTCGAAAACCGGACGGTTGGGAACCCTGATTGTGTGTGATCTTGTAAATTAATACCACATAAGACACTGTTGAAAGTTGCATAATATTATAATTTTTGTACGCTATACATAGTTATACGTGCATGAAAAACTGATCTCACTTTTTGGAAAATTCTTACTTCTGTTTCGATATGACCTTATCAAACGTTTTTTGATAATTAATTTGTATTTCCTTACTGATAGTTATGCTTAACTTTATCTTCCAGTATCATGTTATTATTTATTACACCATCTTTTTATTTTTAACACTTACTTTTATTATAAAAATAAACAATAATCCGCTAAGGTACAATATTCTTACTGGTAATCGGCTCAGCATCAAGATCTGCCCACAAAGACTTTGCAAGGAGAAAAGGATCAGTTGGAAAAGGCTCACAGGCTTACGTTCAGGTGTATAATACGAGCATTGTGTCAAGTGATCACCATTGTACAGGATCTTTGCTCCACAATACGGCTTTGTCCTGTGTTCTTACGTTCTTGAAACTATAAGGACCGAAACTGTTTTATGTTTTCTTAATGTACTATGTTTGGTGTGTGTTGTATGCTGCATGCATTTGAAATTAGGCATAAAGTAGCTGTTCGAGAAACCTTCTGTCGCCATCATAATTAATAAGCTCTTTCCTGGAACAACGCTTTTTCTGTAGTACATTGTACTGTACTACAGAAAAACTGTAGTCATAGGTTACACGGTCAGTCTAGCATTAGTTCAGTCTATCAGTCTCAGACTGACGCCAGAATGATGGCCGGAAAGTACACAATAAAAAAATGATCAGTCCGCCAATCACACGGTTACATGATCATTCTTTTGTCAGTCTGGATCAGACTGATGGACTGAATTCATCAAAATCTGTCCAGTCACGCATGATGCCATGACCGAGGAAATTAGGTGTAACTATTTTCCCCGCAACTTTTCCAAGATTGCCGTTCATTTTGCATGACTGTTATGCGGTTTTTCCAAGCTGTCAAGATGAACAAATACAGCTGATCATGAACATGTATTCAGAATATGAATGCCTCTCGCATTAGTCTTTAATTGCCCATAATCAATGTTATAAACTGAAGAAAGTTGCACAAATTGGCAATCATAGCTCGAAGATCCGAGAGATACCTTTGAAATAAGACAGAACTATCACATCTCGCTCGCACACTTGCGATATCCCCACAGGAGTTCTATCGTAAACCACATAGGTACAACTTTACCCATTGCATTTGCAATTGAAACGTCTAACTTGATCAGTCAAAACAGTTTTATGCACTGGGAAAATACTCATGTAACGGACCACCCATAAAGTACGTCCACGACTTTCATGATTTTCAGGCACCCCCGACTCCTTTTCGCAGGTGGTCACATTTGTGAGACGCCCTCCCTAGTGTGACGTCACAAATTTGCAATTTTACATCTAATTAGCACCACCTCAATATCTCTTACCTTTAACTTACCTCACAAAACGTAGGACCGCCCGACCGCTTGTCACACCATGTCACACTTCATCGACCCCCTTCCCCCCTTTACGTGTGACATACTTTACGGATGACCCCTAAGCTAGAGGATGAAAACTTATCCCATATCTAGGGAACATTATTTTGACGTTGACGTCGTCGGCAAAGTGAGGTCGAATTTGAATAGTAGCTTAGAAAGCAAAATGTCTATAGCGAAGACTTGATAAAAGTTAGATATTGTATGTCCGAAAATTCAATTATTTTAAAACGTGTTTACACTTCTGTAGCATCTTTTAAATATATATAATGCAGGCCGCATACACACGTTTTCTGTATTCATTTATGCCATTATAGGTTTTCAGAATAATTTTTCTTTCACAAGTCATTTATAGATTCTACTGTATCGTAGCCTAATCGTAGCCCTTAAAAAATTTTCCAGCACGTCTTGCATGTGGTCACCAGTCACCACAGAAAGGATTTCTTTGTACGAAAGAATAAACAAAGTGACAGATAGATATGAATGAATTCTGTCATATTGTCGTTCAAATCAGTCAGTATTGATTCTTTCGCATTTTTGCGGTGCTAATGGTATATTATTCCACCTGTGTTGGCTAAATAATATTATTATATTTTGAGTTACTCTACAAGGTACACAGTGTTAACCGAATTTAATGGACGTACCGGCAATGTACACGTTTAAACTTTTTTTGGTACATCTACAATTCTCTGCATCTGTGGTCACTCGATCTTTCATATCCTTCGTCTGGATATGTCGATCTATATTCATCGAGGGTAAATTATATTTTAGATACGCTAGGGCCTAGGCCAGGGGTCGGCAACTAATTTTAGGTGGGGTCCAGATACTGAGGGAAAATTTTAACGAGGTCCAGAAAAAACACTTGTCCTATGTAGCTTAAAATATTATTTTAAATAATTATTAAAGGTATACGTAATTATTGATAATTGGTATAAAATACATTATAATATTTCGCGGTCCGAGATTCGACCTTTCGCGGTCCGCAAACGGGCGGTCCGTTTGCGGACCGGTTCGCCTGTAAGGCTGGTTTTAGTGTCACGCGGACCGTCGGTACGGATCGCTCCGTAGACCGATCTGTATGAAGTTTTAAGGAGTAAGGCGGATTTTAGAGTCACGCTGACTGCGCGCGCACCGTCGGCGCTGATGGCCCGAGATGTATGAAATTGTAGGAAGCGTTTTTGAATAACGCGTAGCGGTCTGCGCTGATATTTCATACATTTCGGTATCGGCGCCGACGGTCAGCGAGCGGTCAGCGTGAGACTAAAACCCGCCTAATGCGGACGGGTCCGTACGGACCCCTCCGCATTACTCTAAAACGTAGCGTAATGCGTATTGCATATATACGGAGCGATCCGTACCGACGATCCGCGTGACACTAAAACCAGCCTAAGGCTGGTTTTAGTGTCACGCGGACCGTCGGTACGGATCGCTCCGTAGACCAATCTGTATGAAGCTTTAAGGAGTAATGCGGACAGGTCCGTACGGACCCCTCCGCATTACTCTAAAACGCTCCTTATAGCATAATGCATATTGCATATATACGGAGCGATCCGTACCGATGGTCCGCGTGACACTAAAACCAGCCTAATGGCTGACCGCTGGCCTAGTAAGATGACTTATGACGCCCGCAACTCCGTAGCGCCAACATTAGTTTATCTCGCGGGAACCGTACATTTTTCCAGGATAAAAAGTATCATATGCATTTTCCTGGGACTCAAAGTATCTCCATACCAAATTTCAGCAAAATTGGTTCACCGATTTGGGCGTGATGAGAAAATTAATATAAATAATAAGTATGGATTGCATAAAAATATTTATGAAATTTAATTTACTGCGAAACGTAAGTCTCAAAGCGAAGTATTTTAATTTGGATTGTCTGTTATTTAAGCGTAAACAAAATTACAAAGGTAGGAAAATATGATTCCGATGAAAAAGATTGCGAAGGGCGAGCTTATCCCTCAAAGAGCACTTCGGGCTGACATGATAAATTGCCTGCTGAGGATTGCAAACAAAACGGAAATATTATAAACACATCTGTGTGGTTCTGATACGTGTTTTTAAAAACAGTGGGTCAGGACTCAGGACTCTATGCAATGAGTAACAAGTAGCCAGTATACTATGTGTAATAGTTGTAGATAGTATGTTTAGTATAGGTAATAATTGGTATTTTATAAAAAATCCTTTACTTTAAATGAAATGTAAAGAATATATGTTATTTAGTGTAAAATTGTAACATAAAACATATTTTTTACTTAAGTTTTTTTCATAAGAAGCTATGTTTTTGAAAAATTTAACCCTCTTAAAGTATATGTAATTGATTGTATAATATTAGTTTTTGGTGGAAATTCATGTTCAACATCAATGAAACATACTTTTCTTGCACCATTTTCTCTATGTTTACTTTAATTTATATAAGTTGAACATAAGTTTTTGTCTACTCGTATTTATGAAAACTGCAATATTCGTTATGTTTAGGACCTACGGATCAAACGATAGATAATTCAAGAAATGTGTATTACGCCTTAACGCCCTTAACGTATGAAAGGTCCCTTATTTTACGAGCCTGACCCACTTCGGGAAGGGTTTAGGGTTTTCAATATTTGTTATCCGCGATACAAAACCCCGATATGACTTATGAGGATAGTTTTCTGGCGTTCTGATGGAATGTTCCCCACCTGACCTCGAGTAATGGGCCCAAACGGGGCAGTGGTCGAAGGTAGTTATTTATGGACCCCAAATGTGCTTTTCCTTTTTGTTTTCTTGAAAATAAGAATAGAATTAAGCCCAAAACCAACCGTGCACAATTATATAAAATATTAATACGCGAGCGAAAAACTTTGGATCCCTTTTGACGAAAAATGCGGAAACGTAGGTGATTGTTTGCACAGTTATAGTTTATATGGTGAAGGAGTGCATCGAGCTAATATTATTTTGAAATTATGCTTTTATCATACATTTTTTTAACAAATAAAACATTACACACACTACAACACACACACTAGGAGATTTTGATTGACAAGCCTATACACACGAATTGTACTCTTTTATTTATGGTTGAAGTTTGTTGCCAAATTGAAAATAGTTTTTTTTTTATTGAATCTTAAATACTGTTAGACAATTATTATTACACGGCCAGTCTGTCATCATTTCACTTTATTAATCTGAGTCTGTCGCAGGAATTATGTCTAAAAAATAATAAAGTCAATATTTTGACAATAGAATATCAATAGACTTATAATTTAATTTTTTATTTGAGGTCGAATTTCGACCATTGCGCGATCTCTAGTATAAAATAAATCCACAACGTAGTGGATGGGCAATGATTAAACAGTAAGACTGTCTTGAAGTATTTAGATTTTAGAAGCATTCTACAGGCCTAAACAAAATCTATAGGCTAGTCACAAAGCTGATATTAAATGTTTTTGTATAAAATTTTGTGACTAGTCTTGCAGTTAGGATTCTGGTAATTATAGGTGTTTAGTCCCAATGAAGAAAATATGTAAACAATAAAGTTTTTTATTTAGGTGGTAAATATCTTGTATATTAATTAATTTTCAACCTTCTACAAACTTTTATTATTTATAAAACACTACTGTATACTAACGTTATTTCTCTCACTTTAATATGTTTTTTTAAATCTAAAATCCACATATTGGCTCACATTACTACTAAATACTAACATATCTAGCTTCATTCGGAAACGGAAACATAGGCCCACAAAAAAAAAAAAAACTAGCAGCGGAAATATAGAGCCACGTCCCATGAAAAACCCGTAAAATGTTTCGGAAAAAGATAGGCCCCTTGAAAACTTGGCTATGACCGCCATCTTTGTATATTTTCATATATTCTCTTAGCCCCGAAGGACGCAAGTATCCTGACCCATAATATCAGCAGATTATAACCTTCACAAAGTTCCGGTAGAAACTGTATCCAATTTGGCCGCGATCTTGTGTGGCTTCACCGCATTGTAAATTGATACCAACTAACCACAACCATAATAACCCACGATAGTGCAAAAATAGTGATACAAAAGTAAGACTGAGTCTTGACGCACGTAGATTTAAAGCGTCATTCAGGCTTAAATAAAAAGTCCTGATACGGTTCAATGAGGAGCGCCACAAAACTTAAAACAAAATTATATTAAAAACTCGTGTAAAATTTTGTGACTTATTGTTTAAAGTTTTGATAATACACCGCAAGGCGTATAATCAAAACTTTAAACCTAGCAGCTTTTTTAGCAGCGTAGACTGATAAACCTACACACTACGCAGTACACACATACAGAACTTTATTATTACATAAATACAAAAAACTTATTGTGTGATCATTATAAAACTTGCAATTTTTTTTGTTGAGCTAACATAGAAGTCAAGATATGTTGGCCCCAAATGGTCATTGTAGTCATAGTTACGCTTATACAGAGCCTATACTTACCACAATAAAATCAAATATAAGCCACTGCGCAAAAAACTAAATGATGTCACGTAAATAATTCAAAAACATTGATTCCCGTAGAAAAAGTACTAGACGTGGAAAAAAACGGAGCGCTTCTAAGAAGCTGCTGATACTAAAAACGTTTATTTCATCCTACATTATAAATTAGTATAAATATTTTTTTAATAAACAGGCGAGACGGGTCTCTACTAGGGGCGAAGGTTTCTTCAAAGTTTTTTTTCCAGAAAAAAGCCCTTAGTCGGTATAAATAGGTAGAGTTTTCCAAAATGTAAGAAGTAAATGAGGTTGATGGGAATCCTTACTTATAATAATACAAACACAAAGTGTGTCTGCCTTTCTGCTGTTACCTCTTTGCGTCCAAATCACTGAACCGATTTTGCTGATATTTGGCATGGATATTCATTGAGACGCGGGAAAGGACATAAGATAAATTTTGTCCTGGAAAAATGTGAGGTTCCCACGCGATAAACTACTTTTGGCGCAACGGAGTTGCGGGCGTCATCTTGTAAAGTTATAAAAACTCTTACGTCTGGTCTCTAGTCTCTACATTAATATAACTGAGCAGTAGGTATCATAACACAAACTATAGCACCTAGCCAATATCTAGAACTATTTTATCACATCGGTTTAGAAAGTTGGCGTCCACATCCTAGGCCGGACACGATTGAAACGAGAAACGACGCGGAAAAAAGGCTTAAGTCATACTGCCAAGAACCGGATTACGCTGAAAAATTTGTTAGAGTTCTACACGAGTTCGAGTTGGATTACGACATGTTATTTGAATTTTGAACGTTTACATAGGTTTAATATTTGATTAAATTACTAAAAATGACTTAGGAGAGTTCTACATGAGTTCGAGTTGGATTACAGGAAGTAATTTGCACCTTACGACCTTCGGATAGGGTTGATATTTGTGCGAGCTCGGGGTGAAAGAAGCGAGCCCTCCCAGAGGTCTGGAGGTTTCGTTATCAGTCGCTGTTCGACGGCCGAGCGGCGCGCTAGTCCGAGGGTGTTCTATATTTGAAATTTCCGAAGTTTTCCGAACGCGTTCGTGGAAGAGTGAATGAAATTGGATTGTGTAAGGATTAAGTGACTTAACGGTGATAAACTTTTCAACCACTTTCAATATCGGCGGGGTTTTGTAAAGAAATCGCGATTTGATTATTGATGCGAATCAACTGTTTCCTAATACGGTGAGTAATAATGATGAAAATAGAATAAGGTTTTTTTTTATTAAAGTTAATAATAAGTTCTTAATTTTGATTGTTAATTTAGCATTTAAATTCTAAATTATTACGTTAATACAGAAAATTATATACTTACAAAACATAATTGTTTGTCTTTTTATCCATAGTCAATGTAATATTTTAATTCAGTATTCTACAAGAACACCGTACTTATTCGGGATAAAAAGAAGCCTATGTGTCACTAACTACCATGATAAATATTTTGATCAAAATCTGTTTAATAGATTTCGCATGAGGAAGTAACAAATAAACACACTCATGGCTTTATAATATGACTGGCAAGTTAAATATTATGCTGACATAATTAATATTTCTACCACCTAATTAAGTCCAGTAAAAAACGTAGAAAGATCCAAGGGTCGAGTATAATATTGTAGCAGTTAAAGACATTATCGGTAATAAATGCAAATAACAGCTAAGGAGTGCTTAAATTTCGTTTAAATGGGGAAGGTATTCATGAGGAATTGTTAAAAATACCATTTATCAAAAGCTACCCCCTAGCCTTGACTATGACGCGATCAAATAAAATTAATGAATAAGTACATATATTTTATAATATTGACAAAAATGTATGTTACGTGTACGATAACTAGTTGAGATCCTTTGTAGTTTTTTGATTTATGTTTTTATTTTAAAGCTGATTTTGGTTAATGCACTTTGTAAAGTCAAAACTTTAAGATTTGGGCAGCCAAAAATCACATCGGAAAATCAAGAAATTAGGAGAATTTAAGCTCTATTTTGCCCAAAAGTTAAGAATTATGTTACCATGTAACAGTCTTGAGCCTGAAGCTTCAGGATAAAAAAATGCAGCCAAGTAGAATCTCATTTCAGAAAACATAAAGCCCAAAAAATCGCTTAGGTCTTATACATATTAAAAGGATTCCTATCCTAATAATTATGTTGTTAAGATCCTGAAAGTGTACGGAGTGTACGAGATCCTAATAAAAATTAAGAGAGCATTAATTCCTGCGTACCAGGATATCCTGCCGTGTGCCATCACTTATTATCATTATCCTGGTAAATAAGGATTAAAGAAATTCTCCCTGACCAAGCCTGTGTTCCGAAAGATTAAAAATATAAATAATGGACGAGGAAAAATTGGAAGCGCCGAAGAAAAATGTTCTGCAGGAACGTTGCGTTTATCTGATGAAGATGTGTTGTGAAGGCGCGATGTATAGCGTTTGATTTTCGGCTCGTGTATTATAGACCAAACTTAATTGATATCAGCTAGTTTTCTGAACTGGCTAGTTTAAAAATACTTAGTAAATAAATGTTGATAGGCCAAGTAATTTAAAAAACTTGATTTTGGCTTAAAAAGACCAAAATAATCTCTAAAAACTCATCTAAGTTATTTAATGAAAGTTTCAACGATGTCATTTTGTCGATTTATCGTATATACTAGCTGTCACAGCGAACGATATTTGGTCACATAACACATTATTCATATAAATTTTCCTTTTGAATCACTTTATCTATAACAACAAACCGTATTAAAATCTGTTCCGTAGTTTCAAAGATCTAAGCATACATTGAGACAGACAGCGAAAAACGATAGTATTTTATACTATTTTTATTGGCGTTTTTTCGAAAATAATAATATCTACCGAAAAATATAAAATTAGGATATACACGTAGGATATACATGAATTATTCAATTACATTAAGTGACCCCGGAACGCTAGACAACAGTTTTCATGAATTTAATTCGATTTTTGCAAGTACAGCACAATGCAGTGCAGTTAGTATGCAGATTAGTTGCTGGCTTATGGTAATGGGTTCCGTACACATTATCGTCAGTAGCTAATAGAGTTTGAAGAGCAGGGGTCGTTTTATTAGATGAAATTTAGTCTATGGCTCATATTATGGATTATGGCACGGTCTGTTTTGTTTATAAGGCACACCATTGGCGGAACTTTAGAAGACTCAATATAATTCAAACATGGCCGGCTTCCATCCAATCGGACGTAGATTTTTACATTGGAGTGTTGGCAGGTCATCTAGTTAAATGGATGTATCACCAATGTTAATTCTATGATGGAAGTAATTCATTCATAATAATTCATAATTCATTTACTTCATAGCATAATATTACAATATCATACTGGTGTCTACTTTGGGGCCTAAAAATTGATTAAAATGGGAGAGAAAGAAAAAATTAAAGTAGAGAGTAAACGTAAATAAAATTGGTCAATTTTAACAAATATAATATGTTTTCTTCTTAATTAAGAGATTTCAAAGATTTCAAACGTTTTTTGGCATTCGACCCTATGATATTTTGTTGTATCGTTGAAAATGTTATTTAAGCCAGTCTTGTGGTTCAACCCACTTTTTACACCTCTGCCTGATGTCTTGGCGTTATTTAACATCATCTTTTTAGTTTCAAAATTTTTAATTACGGCATTACAACGACATGTAATAGAGTTTGTATTTTCTTATAACAGATTCTGGTTTGATGTTTTTGTAACATTTGCTTGTAATTGGTATATGAATGTGAAGATATTATGTAAATCAGTACATTTTACATATTCTTTTTTTGATTCAAGGTTGTTAAATGTAAGAGTTTCACTGAATATTGATCATTGATACGCTTGTCGGGATATGAATGGTACTTGTTTACTACTTTGTGATATTACTAGATGACGCCCTCAACTCCGTGTATCGCGCGGGAACCGTACATTTTTCCGGTATAAAAAGTATCCTATGTCCTTTATCGGAACTTAAAGTATCTCCATAGAAAATTTCAGTAAAATCGGTTTAGCGGTTTGGGCGTGAGGAGGTAACAGACAGGCACTTTCACATTTATAATATTAGTAGATATGGAATATGAATGTACGTAGTTAGTTATTAGGTATTATACTTTATGTCTGTGGCTACTAATGGGCATGTAGGTACTTGTCTTCTAGTAAAGATATCATGTCATGTCTTCGTACACAATTTTTACTCAGACGTAAAAATTGTGTACGTAGACATGACATGAAAAACGACACGAAACCAAAGGTGGTATAGAACTGCCTTTTGTAAATAATCCTTTAACTATTTGTTTGAATATTATAATATTCGAAACAATAAATTACTTTGAATATAATATACAATAGATAATTTGATATATCACCCTAAAGTGATGTTTTGTGAGTGAAAAATGAGTGAGTCGATTTTGAGCGCGCCGCAGTATTTTTCAATTAGTGAGTTTCATATTGATATTTACTATTTTGTTTTTAAAAATTAGGATGTGTTTTTGGTAAAAATTGACTTTACAAAATGTGCAACTTTAAAATACACTTAGTCGGTTAATTTCGAAGTCAGAACTGACAAAAAATTAACAATGAAAATGTTATTTTCACTATGAACCGTCAATGGAATAAATGAAATGTTTTTTTTTAATTAATTTTCATCTAAATGTAAACGCAACTAATAGTGTATTTACATAATTCCAATTCAGTGATCCAATCCAGTGCGTAAACGGGTACTGGAATGCGCTGATTGCTTTCCAGTGCATTCCAGTGCCCGTTTACATTATTCTTGACGACCTCTGTGGCTCAATTGGTTGAGTGTGTGGCAGCTCAAGCCGGGGGTCGCGGGTTCGAATCCCGCCGACGGAACAAAGAAGTTTTCAATGTTCCCGGGTCTGGATGTGTATTAAATATGTGTATAATATAATAAAAATCTTAAATATATGTATAGTATAAAAGTATTAAATATATTTCCGTTGTCTGGTGCCTGTAACACAAGACCTTCAGGTACTTAGCACGGGGCCAGACTGACGTGGTGTGAAGCGTCCATAGATATTATATTATATTGTATTATATTATTCTGGTAGTAATCCAGTGCTGGATTGGATTACTGTCACATAATATTATACTACCCGTGTAATAAAGAAATGGTTCATCAATTTGGTCGAGTTTTTGTTTTCATTTACATCAAAATGAATACAGTACACAGCGAATTTTTTCTACCGTTCCTTTCACTGCTTTATGCTACTTTGGCCTACATCTTATTGTTAGGGAAAATAAAATCCTTTCCTGTCTTCCTTACTCTTTTTTATTGCCCGGTAAAATTGCCTCTGGGATACGTCTGAGATCACTGATAAGACTCGCATTAAAACAGATTTGTTAGCATCGATCGAGATTCGAATACAATAAAATATGTGTCAACCCTAGGTATCAAAAAAAAACCGGCCAAGTGCGTGTCGGGCCACGCGCAATATAGGGTTCCGTAGTACCGCTAGTTTTTTTAAAATGTTTGTATGGTCAATGAATGTACATTTATAACGTGTTTTACACTACTAACAACATCACCTCAGTTACTTTCAAAGGAATTTGAACGAAAAGTTCCTTTATACTTCGCCGAATACATTTTTTTTTAGTTGATCGACTATTACTCAATAACTTATGAAGTCTTCTTAGCCGTGATAGTTTTCCTTTTAAATTCAGCATATTTCCTACTCCCGTGAATTTTTTCACATTTCCAGAAGCAACCGAACAATTATGGACTAAAATATTACTTTACACTTAGGAATTATTTAAACTAAAAGTCAGTAAATATTATTTCATTACTTTTTAAAGTTTTTTTGGCGGTTTTTTTTTTAAATTCCTTAATTTAATTTTATTTCATGCTTTTTAAACTTTTGTTGGTTATAGTGCAGAATAATATGCAAAGAATACCGTCTATGAATGTCCTCTTGGATGAGCCCGTCAATATGAGCCCAAACATGAAACCTCCACTTTGGGTTCATACCGAGCTCCTATAGAATCCAGGTGATGCTGCAGCTGTTGCACCCAAATATTTACTGCTTATCTACGTCTTACTGATTGTCGCAATAAAAATGAACCCAAACACGAAACCTCTGCTCTAAGTTGGTGAGGAGTTGGGTATCCTATTGATTACCAGGTGATGCTGCAGCACCAGGTCAACTTTCCTTTAATGTGTATGTTATTCATAAATATCACGAACCAGAATGCAAAATAAATTTAAAACTCATCAAACAACTACAAGTTGCTAACGGCCTTTCACGAACCAGATAAACCGCGATTTTCCAGCACTGAGCAGGCTGATGATGATGAATTATAGCTAAGAACACTCTCGATCATGTCAGCTTTCAAACAAAAACAAAAACTAGATCAAAATCGGTCCACCCGTTTGGATGCTACGATGCCACGGACAGATACACACACGGACAAACAGACAGACAGATAGACAGACAGACAGACAGACACGTCAAACTTATAACACCCCTCTTTTTTGTCGGGGGTTAAAAATCAGCCAAATCGTCTAGACGTTTTCGAGTTTTATCGAGACATTTAAATTGCAAACTAATACATTAAATAGAACCTTAGACATTCTCTCTAAAGGTGTATCTTCCATACAATCTTTTTTATGTTCAACACAAAAACCTTACTTAAGCCCGTAGAAGCGTATCAATTGTGGTACTTCCAATTAAATGAAGTTTCTTAGGAAAGCTTTTAGGCCCTTTTCAAGTTCTCCCTGCCTCGAGATTAATGACAGTAACGTCTTAACCTCACTAAAGTTAAACAACCAACTTAAATTAACATCATAAACAAAGGCGCAACATAAAATTGATTATGTTCTTAATTTTAATGGATTATCACGTCTCTTAAAATTGAAGTGTGAGGAAAGAAGAATATAATGGTTAAAAGTATAAGGAAGCCTGTCCTTCAATAAAATTTTGGACACGTTATATCTAACTAATAACTATGATTAATGACATTTAAAGAACATGACACGGTATTTTTGTCATCTTAGAAAAAAAATGTCCGTTCCCCATAAACTTAAAACATATACAAGGTGCAATTAAAAAAAACACCAAAATTATTATGGACATTACGCGCCATGCGTCGCCATCCTGCTTAGGAATTCATTGATAACAGCGCCTCCCTGGCGCCACCCCTCGCGTCACCCCCGCTCTTCCCCTACGTGCGTGAATAGCCGCGTACTGACTGAGCGAGCAGCTCGCGAGGCAAATCCTCGGTCGGTCAAGACGTGCCTCGCCCGAGGCAAACGCACGCGCTGCCTCGCCCGAGCGTGCCGCGGCCCCAACCCGAGCGTTGTCGGTTTTTGTCGATGCTCAAAGGCGCCTCGGTACGTTTGCCGCGCTCACTCAAGACGGTAGTTTTTTGCCTCGCTTATTCGTTGCGTGTTAAGCTGGGTATCCACTAGAGGCAGCCTCGGGCTGAGCAGCCTCACCCTGAGCCTGCCGCGACACGCGGAAAGTCAATGCGTCTCCACTTGAGCTCACGAAAATACAAGCCTCGAACCTGAGCCGAAATTTCCTTTGAACACATTTTTCTTTATTGTCCATCTTGCCACGATCCGAGCATGCGCACGACCGTCTCCACTGAACGCACTGAGGCTCCTTTGAGCACACCCGTTTACCGATAAAGTTTGGCTCGCGCCGCGGCCGCACATTTTGCCTCAGAGTCGCGGCAGCCGCGACTCGAGGCAACATCACCATAAGCGCAGCTGCGGGTCTAGACTCGAGGCGCCTGCTCAGCCCGAGGCTGCCTCTAGTGGATACCCAGCTTAAGTTGTGCGTTTCAAGTTAAGCTGAGCGTCGATGCTGGCTAAGCCTTAGAGCCATGCCACATGATGCGGTGCGGCGCCGCACCGCAGGTCATCTCGTCGGACTACCGACCACACGGTGAGTGCGGCGCCGCAACGTTTTGCAGTACCGTAGCAGCGACGGACTCGAGCTCCACCAATACATACACCCCTCCCCGCCTCGTCTCGATTCCGATGTGCGTGCGGTGCAGCGCCGGAGCGAACCGGACGGCGCCGTGTGCCATTCCATACATTTTTATATGTTGGAAACCGGAGCGGCACCTGTCAGGCTAGGCGCCGCACCGCCGTCGCACCGCATCGTGTGGCATGGCTCTAATGCCGCGGCTGCACATGCGTCTATCGTCACGAAGCTTCGTGGTATGAGACGATACCATTGGACAATTTTTTTCATTGTACAATGGTATCGTCTCTTAGCACGAAGCTTCGTGACGATAAACGCAGGTGCGGCCCGGGCATTACGGTGCAGTGGCTCGGCCATGCCGCGCGAGGCAGCCTCGGATTAGAAAGCTTAGAGACCGAGGCCGCCTCGCGCGGCATGCGTACTGCGGCAAATGTCCGAGTTTCCATATATAAAAAAGTACTCTGTGTGTCCGAGGCTGCCTCGCGAGGCCGCTCGCTTGGTCAGTACGCGTCTAATGGGCGAGGGACCGGCCGGCGCCAGATCGTAATTTGTACGATGTGACCATTAAGCTACAATTTTGATTGGGATAAAATATGTTATTGTAAAAAAATTAACACCCTATTATTTTTGGTTTAATGGACTCACCTAATGATACCTAAGCCCTAAAAAAAATTTGCCCGGTAGGTTCAATAATTTACACTTTTTAGAATAAACATTTCGTAAACATTAATTGCTACCGAGTTTAGCAGTTAATTTGTGATGAATTGCCAAATTATCAAATCGATGAGAAGCGATTAACAGTGGCGTAACTATACCATCTGGGGCCCGTGGCAAATTAAATGGATGGGGCCCTATCAGTAAAAATCGTCCCGTTAATAATAAAACGGGTACAATCAATGTATAAAAATTTTTTGACCTCACGACCTCTTGGGCCGGGGCCCTTTTGGGTCGGGGGCCCAAATGCCACCCCTGCCACCCTGTAGTTACGCCACTGGCGATTAATTACATTCATTTTGCAGTCCCACCAAAAACGATTTTAAATCCCAGAGTAACTCTACAATCGAAAGGAAACAAAACTAAAAGGATTTGTAAGCATAAGTGATTTCTCTATGGCATAAGTATCAAAAAATTAATTATAAACTTAGTGATAAAATTTGAAGATCAAAATTTAATGTAAAATGATTAAAATTTGGAGTATAATTTAATTATTTAAAGATTATGAGACTTATAATTATTATTCATTAAACTTTATCGAGTCGTAACGAATCTTCGGTGCCGAAGTTCTGAAGATTTTAGGATGCAGGGCTGCCACAAATCTGGATCCGTCTAAAGGTCCGGCTAATATGCCGCATATTAACCGGGCTTTTTATATGCGTAGATGCCGATCGAATTCAGCCGGCATATTATATGCGGATATGCCGATCGAATCCAGCCGGCATATTATATGCGGAGATGCCGATTGAATCCAGTCCATCAGTCCGCAGGTCGTGACTCATGAGTCGTGAACACACACGGCATTACACAATGTAATTTATGTAAACCAAGCATTTGTAATTTATGTAAACCAAGCATTCGTATTTATATTAAAATTTACTTTGTGATTATGTATTTTGTGATGTGCTAATATTATAAAATACTGTCGCCTGTATCCCCTATTACAACCAGAATTTTTTAATTGAATAATAATACTCAGCTATTCCAAATTCAAAAATATTTTCCGTCCGGCTTTTTCGTTCGCTGGCGTAAAGCAGCCCTGTTCGTTCGGCCATTAGAGCATTATATTTCGAGCCGGATTCGACTAACTTCGCCGGTTCCGAAGTTTCAATGTTTGTATTAGTTGAGGTATGAAAATTGATTTTACACGGAAATTCGTAAAGTCTTTACGTGGTTCATCTATTCTCGGCTTTGAAGGATACTTTGTTTTGTTACATAAATTGTTGCATCTCCATAACTACTAAATACTAATATTATAGTTAAATGCGCAGGTGTGTCTGTCTGTCTTTCTATCTGTTTGTTACCTCTTCACGCCCAAACCGCTGAACCGATTTTGCTGAAATTTGATATGGAGATACTTGGAGTCCCGGGAAGGGACATAGGATACTTTTTATCCCGGAAAAAATGTACGGTTCCCGCACGATAAACGAATTTTGGCGCTACGTTGCGGGCGTCATCTAGTTATCTTATAAACCTAAAAAAACGTGGACTCGTTTGTTCGTGTTAGAAATCTATGCTATAAGCATCTTATAATACCATACTATAATACAGTTTCTTAAAATATTATTATACATACATAGTATAATAATATTTTTAAGAAACATAGTAGATGTTGCTTAAAATATTATTCTATGGAAAACATGAGGCAAGTCATTAAAAAATGCATTTCAAAACATGATAACGACTTTGTCGAAACCGGTCGTGAATTTTTCTAAAAGTTATTTATATATAAATTAAATTAAATATCGTGGAAATAATGTAAGAAAAGTGTGTTTTATTAATGTTATCAATTTAATTAGTTGTCTAAAATTAAAAAATTTATAGCAACTAGTCTTTAGTTGCTATATTTGTTTTAGTAAGTTCCTTGTCTAAAAAAAACATTCATAGCAACTAGTAGTCTTTACTTGCTATAATTGTTTTAGTAAGTGCCTTGTCTAAAATTTAAAACAATTATAGCAACTAGTAGTCTTTAGTTGCTATAATTGTTTAAACAGGTTCCTAGTCTATCTCAAGGTCGATTGATCCGCCACACCGCGACTGATTGGTAACGGTGCATATACTAACGGAACGTCTGACGCGGTCGTGGTCGAAAGCGGTCTGACCATTTCAATCATTGCAATCTGAACATCAAGAATGTAGAGCCGGCATTTTATCGTTAATTTTAGCATGTACTGTAATTCATTTGTTGTATACCTTATTGTTAAAATTAAAATATATTCAAACGCTGGCGCCTGGCACCAATTTTTTTCCTCAAGGCATCAAGGTAAAAAATTGTACCAAGTTATTTTTGCGCTTTTGATAACATTATATTTCGGCACGCTTTGTGTATACAGTGTGTAACAAAAATAAGTGATAATACTTTAGTTAGGGTGTGTACGTATTCCTTGTAGAGAGTTCACTGTGAAAGTGGCAGCGCTGAAAGACGAATTTTTTTTTTCACTTTTGTATGGGCAAGGGCCCGAGCGTCACGAGTTGCCCCATACAAAAGTGAAAAAAAATTTTGGTCTTTCAGCGCTGCTACTTTCACAGTGAACTCTCTACAAGGAACACGTACACACCCTAAAGTATTATCACTTATTTTTGTTACACCCTGTATAATATAGCCATTTGCTATGTTTGTTTTTGGGTTCTTTCTACAGAAGGATGAATAAAGTACGACAAAAAATTTGTCACTTTTTCCTTGAATCTGCCAGTGATTCTATTCTTTCATATTTCTACTTGTAGTCATGACAAGCCAGCAAATTTAATATAAGTATACAGTTTGTATTGTACTGGAATAATCTAAATATTTTCAATGTTCCTAGTACCTTATGGCGTAAGTACTCATAGTTTATTGAAATTCCAAATTCAAACATTATAAATGAGAGCACGACAATAATTTGAGAAAAGAATATGGGCGAAACGCGCGCTCTCAGCACTTTCCATATTTACGGGTATTTAAAATTTATTGGGGCTACCCGTATTTTCTTCGGGTTTTTCGTTTTTCGAATAAAACAATTTGGGGACTTGTATTAAACAATAATATTTTATTTTTTAAGTAGTTAGAGGCTGTTATTCAGTAATGTTAGTTTAGTAGTAATTTTTAACCGACTTCAAAAAAAGGAGGTTATCAATTTGACGCGTATGTATGTAATATTTCCAGAACTGCCCAATTTTCGTATATGTTAGTCTATATCAGCGTCTGAACAAATGGTGCCAAATTTCAAGTGTATATATGTATGTATGTTTTTATGTTTGTGTTCGCATATCTCTGGAACTACCATTCCGATTTCGGAAATTCTTTTTTTGTTGTACTAGGTATTGTTCAACTTAGGGAATAGTGCAAGTTTCATCAAAATCGGTTCAGTAGTTTTGGAGATAGGGAGTTTTAATTCTCAATTACGTAATACGTACAATTTTGAAGTCGGTTTTATCTTTTAAAAAAATACAGTTTTTCAGAATTCTTCTAAACCTCAACTATTTCTGTAAACAATCTTCATTATACTTTGTCACAAAGTAGTGATAATATAGTAGTGTATAACATAGCATACACACGAAAACATCTATTTAATAAGTAGCTGTGCCTTACTCATTGTTACAAGCTTAACCAATTTTGGTTAAATTTGGTACTGCGGTCTGCGATACTTTGAGTCCCGGGAAATTATATTCGTAGTTTTTATCCCGCAAAAGTGCACTGTTTCCGCGCAACGATTGTGTTTAACATCTAGTAAGTACACAAACGAAATAGCATACTTTAAATATGCTACAAAATTGACCAATTAATATAATTCTCATAGGTCCCTCACCGGGAGCATTCGCGTGTAATGTAACATAATAGATTCGACTTTGAGCATTACATTACAATACTACCTCCCTGACTGACGAGCATTCGCGTGCAATGTAACTTTACAGATTTGACTTTGAGCACTCTATAGCAAGTTGACTTCACTGTCACGTAGCATTGATGTTAAAAGTTGTATCAAGATATTATTACACATTGTATCATTACAAGGTGCGCATTGTAATGCTCGGTTCTCTTCTCTCATTGATGTAATGCTCGACTCTGTAACGTTACATTACAAGCAATGCTTCCGGTGAGGGCGCACCTTTACAAATGCGATTACTTAAGGTTATTAAATTTGTTTACGAACGTGTAAAATTGCGCGAGCATAGCGCGAATTTCTCAATAAATTTAATTACCTCTTATTAAGTATTTGAGAATCTGTTACAAAAGGTTTATAGCCTTTCGCGTGCAATCGTAAATGAGCACGCGGTACGAGTGTTGAAACATACCACAGTGTAATTGTTATACAGTAGTGTAATTCCGGACTGTGCGGCCGCGGCAGGGTGGTGTCGCAAAGGAATGGTGGTCCAACGGAGTGGGCAGTGGCGTAGTTTGTAAGAACTAAATCTCCTTACATAAATCTTAAATAACTGTATTTTAAAAAGATAAAACCGACTTCAAAATTGTATGTAATTGAGAATTAAAACTCCCTATCTCCAAAACTACTGAACCGATTTTGATGAAACTTGCATTGTTCCCTAAGTTGAACAATACCTAGTACAACAAAGAGAGAATTACTGAAATCGGAATGGTAGTTCCAGAGATATGCGAACACAAACATAAAAACATACATACATACATACACTTTTGAAATTTGGCACATTTGTTCAGACGCTGATATAGACTAACATATATGAAAATTGGGCAGTTCTGGAAATATTACATACATACGCGTCGAATTGATAACCTCCTTTTTTTGAAGTCGGTTAAAAAGGGATTTTCAACTTTCACGGGCGCCTTGGCGTCCAAATAAAAATACTAGCCAAATAGTCGTCACATATTATATGACTAATACACAATTTATTTTATACAATTACTGTATGAAACTTATTTTATAATGGAGTGTCTGTGATTGGTCCTTATATCGTTGGAATAAAGGTCCTTTCAGCCGGCCTAGTATGCGCAAACGAGAAAATTTTGTCTACATGTTTTCTCGATGTTAACTGGTTTATCTCTTCATCTCTATTGACCCTAACATGACATACTTTTTTTCTCGTGTCTGTCGTCAAAATTAGAGATAATTGTGTTTTTTTTTTATTAATCTGTGCTATTTTTGTCTACGAACCCTAACATGACAACACATTTTTATCGAGTTTTGTTAAGATTTTGACAAATGAGAAGAGTAGTTTGTCGATATATACCTATTATCTGTGAAGCTAGTCTACGAACGAAAAATTTATTTCTCGACGTACATTTATACAGTATTTTCAGAGCGAAGTAACCACTCCTCAAATACTGTAGTGCCTGGGACAAGATTTTTAAATGTCCGTATGGTTGCCCAAGCACAATACGGCATTTTTTTTTTATGAAATAAAGGGGGCAAACGAGCAAACGGGTCACCTGATGGAAAGCAACTTCCGTCGCCCATGGACACTCGCAGCATCAGAAGAGCTGCAAGTGCGTTTCCGGCCTTTTAAGAGGGAATAGGGTAATAGGGTAGGGTAGGGATGGGAAAAGAAGGGAATAGGGGAGGGTAGGGAAGGGAATAGGGTAGGGGATTGGGCCTCCGGTAAACTCACTCACTCGGCGAAACACAGCGCAAGCGCTGTTTCACGCCGGTTTTCTGTGAAAACGTGGTATTTCTCCGGTCGAGCCGGCCCATTCATGCCGAAGCATGGCTCTCCCACGTTTCGCATTCTCGCAACATAGTCAGCCTAGTCCAGAGGAAAGAACTAGTCAATACGTCTGGGACCAACTATGTGCGGGTTTCCTCACGATGTTTTCCTTCACCGTATGAGTGTCCGTATTATGTACTTGAGATCAGAAAATGTCTCATTGGTACACGCCTCCACCCGGGATCGAACCTGCTCCCTCTACGAGTGCGAACCAAAGGTCTACCCATTAGGCCACGGACGCTCCTTAATAATATCCTTCTATAATGACGTTTACTGACATGGATTATTTAGTTTATTCGTATGTTAGTTTATCACGCATTTGTCGGTGTCATAATATTGCAGCAATGTTCAAAGTTGTAAAGGACGTCATAGTGTACAATACCTGTGGAATTTTACAGGTAATTTTACACAATCGCGGGAAATGTCTATACGTCCGTAACCCCTTTGCACGAAAATTCGTTTATCGTGCGGGAACCGTACACTTTTCCGGGATAAAATGTATCGTATGTCCTGTCCTGGGACTCAAAGTATCTCCATACCAAATTTCAGCAGAATCGGTTCAGCGGCTTGGGCGTGAAGAGGTAGCAGACAGACATACACTTTTGCATTTACAATATTAGTATGGGTCGGTATTAAATATTATACTATAATGAAAATAATGAGGTATAGAAGTTCATATTATCTAGAAAACTTGCGGAAAATTTCAGCAGTAAGTAGTAACACACGCTAGATGAAAATAATTTCGAAAAAATGTGTGGAGCAAAAAGATTGTCGATCGCATTTTACTTATTACGTTCAAAACACGTACGAAACAAAGTCTGGAATTAATTCGACCGCTCCGTTGTATGAAATGCATAATTTCCATACAAATCGCCATTTTCGTTAAATTCTAAATGATTTTATAATGAAAAAGTTAAATTGCTCAACATTATAATGTTATTTTAATTGAAAAAGTTGTTACATAAAATTATAGTAACTCAGTTAAAATTTGAACTAAGTTATATTATACAGGGTCTAAAATATTAGAACTAGTTTGTATAATATTAAACTTAAGTAATTATTTAAATTGCGATATTGTTATTATTTTAGCATGCTATACTGGATCCAGACTGGATAAAGCTGAATTAAATTGCTAATGTACTATCAAAATATATGTTGATAAAAGGCAGATGGCGGACCTACGTAATTTGGTAGCATTATGACAAACCGAGCCGACATCGACAGATCGCGATTATAGAATTGACATAAGGCGACCTA
Organism: Cyaniris semiargus; assembly: GCA_905187585.1. Taxonomy (NCBI): domain Eukaryota; kingdom Metazoa; phylum Arthropoda; class Insecta; order Lepidoptera; family Lycaenidae; genus Cyaniris; species Cyaniris semiargus. The sequence continues at coordinate 9,601,058 of LR994558.1, read as the reverse complement.
ATGACTAGACAGTCCGTCAACTGCCTATGAATCAATTATTTTCTTCGCTGGTACAATACAAGGAAAAACGGTAATTTAAAGTAAGTATTTACAAAAAAAACCGACTGCATTTTTATACTGTGTTATGTGTATATGTCACTACAGTAAACACGAATGTAACGCCACCTTTTAGACACAAAGCCGTTCACAAACATACATACATAAACTCTCTTTCTGGCGCAGTCAAGTAAAAAGCCATAACTTTCAATCACTTTCGCTCCAATATCTAACACTTTCGATCAGCTGAGCTGTTTGCGGTATCCCGATCGGTTCAGGCCCTAGTCAGAGTAAACAGAATTTACGAGTAGGCCGACTCAGAAGAGATCTCGAAATTTATACGTTTGACGTAGTATGTCAATTGTCATATCGGCTAGCGCACGCCGTACTATTTATAATGCGTTACTAAGCATTGTGAAACATGTTGAAAGTGACAGTCGCGGCCAACTCGCGTATATTCGCCTGTTTGTTTGAAGTCGAGGTACTCCTTACTCCTTAGTTCTGTCTACTCTGCCCAGTAGTCTAGGAGCAATGACCTTGACGGCTGATATTTTGTTGCAAGAAATGTAGAGTAACCTATGAAAATAAAAGAAAAAAACAGAAAAACTAATAAACATAGATAATTGTTTAGTTCGCAAAATGTTCTTGAAGTGACAGTAATAATTCTATTGTTACTTTTCCTAGGTACTTTTAAACAATGTCTAACAAAACTAAGTGATAATTTCGATAACTTTTGGGTGTGTACTGTGTATGTATGTAGAGTTCACTGTGAAAGGAGCAGAGCCGAAAGAGCAAAATTTTTTTTGTGATTTGTATTGGCATGCGCCTTCGCGTTATGAATTTTTCCATACAAAGGTAAAAAAAGTTACTCTTTCAGCGCTGCTACTTTCACAGCGAACTCTGAATAGGGAACCCTTACACACCCTAAAATATTATCATTTATCACTTAGTTTTGTTACACCTGTAGATATAGGAGCAGCAGAGTTTATCTATTTAAGAGCGTTGTTGATTGCTTTAAATTTTAACGTTAGCCAATCAAAACTTAGTGGATAGATAAACTCCATTCAAAAAACCTTAGAAACCGGGAATATTGTGGATGTTTTTTGCAATAAATAGCCAATCATATTTGGACCTTATCTGATTATATTATGATTTAAAATCGCTCGGTATCGGAATAGTCCAAGTGTAATGTGAATTCTCTCCGCGCGAGTCGACTAAATCGAGACTATAGCACGCACGACTTGTTACTAATTTAGTTAACCACAGCTCAGATTTACCGGGAAATTGTAAATTATGATTCTCCGCTCTACAACAGCCTATCTGAGTCTCTAATATTAGCTTTAGAAGAGTGAGCTTCGTACCAGCTGCTTTGGACGTAGAGAGTGTGAATCGGCGACAAGGTTTTTTTGAGTTGAAATTTTCGTGTTAAATTAAAAAAAAATGGTACTGCGGTAAAGTTAAAACTACAGGACAGTTGATTTTTTGCATGTATGTGTATATTTTGTATTATCGGAAAAAATTGGCAGATTGCGGACCTAGGTTTTTTGGTCGGGTTATGTCAACAGTCAAGACCAGCCGACTGCATAATATCACGACTAACTCTTACTAATTGATCACTGGTATATGTAATTTTTTTTGTGATGGTACACTCTCGTGACACGTACACATGATTCATGAGTAATCCAAGATCTTTTGACTGGATTTAACATAACGCGTCCAAATTACATAGGTCTCTGCCCATTAATACACATCTTTGATGAGTACATAATAATATACAAATTGATGACAAAGCAGCTGATTAAAACGCATTTCTACAAGCCCGGTTGTCATCGCCCGCGCGGAGCTGGTACCTATACATGAAATTTGTCCGCATCCTATAATTTTATAGATTGTTTTTCCTATTATGCGGGCAACACGCTCGCGGCCAGGAGCATGATGTCACCCGCATGCAGACCAGAGGCCGTAGCCAAAGTCCCTTTCGTTAAAAACGATGACGAAATTCGTTATCAAAATGTATGGGATTTGACATTAAAGTCTTCGCAAGCGAAATGTCATTTAGCGATGACTTAATAATATGTCAAACCGTATACATGTTGATAACGAATTTCGTCATCGTTTTTAACGAAAGATACTTTGTCTAGGGCCTCTGATCCGCGCGCGGGTGAAAACACGCATGAGTCATGACAGGAAAAACGCCCTAATTTAATCAAGCTACCTTTTAAACGAGTGCTAAAATTCTATGATACCTCTAAACCTTTTCATATTTTAGTGTTACGTCTTGTTACGCCGTACATAAAAGTTTTTACGATATTTTACGTTAGTTTTACGAGGTGTTTACAAGCTACGTTCTCCCAGCGACCGTAGTTAACGTTCACTGTTTTATTGTTGAGGGAAACCAGGGTTTATGGACTATTTTTATGTAAAAGTAAAATGTAATAAGTGTTGTTAACCTACGAATAATAAATACTATGCCCCCTACTAGGCTACTAAAGAAGATACGAATGTCTCTCGTATTAAAATCGTTTACTAATCAGCTAAATTCATTTTATGCAGTTAGGTACTTAAATTTACTTTCACTTATAAATTATGCAAAACAAGAATTGTGTAATAAGTAATAACTGTATCATAATAATTTTTACTACTTATAATATTTTATGACTTGCGTTTATGTATAGTAAACTTTGTATCAATCAGAGCAAAAATTTTCTGATTTTCATAATACTTAACACGTTAAATTATTTATAAGTAACTTTCATAAACAGTAACATGTAGTTTATTTCGTTTTGAGATAATAGGTATCATGATGTTACGGTTATGGAGACATGGGTTTGTAACAGACTGGCTGACAGATAGCAAACACTCAGTAGATAAAGAGTACCCTACTGTTTTCAACCTATGGGTTAGACACAAAATTGAAGTGTCAAAAGTTGCATCGGAAGTCGCGCCTGCTTTTGCGTTTTGTTTTTATGTGAACTGCTTAAAGCGTGTCCCAGACAGACGCGGCCTGCGGTGACGGTGGCGGCATGGTATAAGTGGCGGTGGCGGTCAGTTAGATGACTTGAGAGTTCTAGGAACGACATAGACACACGCGGCTAGACTCAAGTCATCCAACTGACCGCCACCGCCACCGCCACCGCAGGCCGCGTCTGTCTGGGACACGCTTAAATAAGAAAGATTACGTCAGGACTAGATAGTCCATGTTGCTACCTTCTTCCATTTAAAATGCTCCTTAGATAGAAGCCAATTTCATAATGTGTTGATATACAGACAGCCGTATATATGGGCTGTCTTTGTTCTTATAACAGGCAATGACGACAACATAGATAAATAAATCTTATTCTTTATTTAATAACCCAGTACGGAACCCTGAAAGCGAATCACGATTCACGACTCTGCCTTTTTGTTGCGAACATATCAAAAACATTGAAAGTCGATTCTTGTTAATGAAATTTTGGTATCGCCTGTCCCTGGCACCCTATTACCCGCCGTGAATTACAAATGGAGCGAATTTCATCGGCTATTTTATGAATGGACGGACGATGGATGGAGCTATGTGCCTATAGGCAGTAGGCTTTTGTCTTAGAAAATGAAGAATCTACATAATATTGTATTGTTGTTTGTTTAGGGTACGTTCATAAATTGCATGACGTTTTTCACGATTTTCAAATCCCTATCCGTAGGGATTGCAAAACACGGATTATGAAAAAATTTGGATTTTCGGATTTTGTTATTCTCAAATGGATTTTTTGAAAATTTTCTAATATTTTTGATAAATAGCTTTAAATGCGAGTTATTTTCTTGCTATTTCTTTATGAAACATTAATTTTAAAAGTGCAAAATCAGATGTCTTAAAAAAATATTTTTTCTTAAGTTAGTGATTTTCACATGGGCGTCATAAAGAAAGAAATTAAAATAACAGTATCTTTTATTTAAAACATTGATAACAACTTGAAAATATGTTGATTTTTTTTAACTATTTAAATAAGTGGAATTTAAGTTAATAATAAAAGCCTAAACAATCTCCGCTTTATGGACGATTTACTTAGCCCTTTTTGCTCCTACAGCCGCACATCATCAAATTATGTTTCAAGATCTTACTCGCACTGCAAGCCTAAAGGTAGGACTTACAATCAACAGATGATTAAAATTACATTGTTTGTGCCTAAGGCACATGACCAACAGCACGAGATGTAGGGTCGAACTAGGGCAAAAAAATTACCATAGCCATAGCTACTTGGGCCAGTTAGTTTCTTTTGATAACAGAGAAGGAAAGACAGAGAAACTGGTCCATGAAGAAGCTGATGAAGGAAGACATACCGATCTCAGTGAAGCGCAGATTCGTCGACATATTGTGTATTTCGCTCGTCCTAACTAACAGTCCGCAAACTCGGCCATTGACGATTTACAAAAAATCCAACTCGGGGTTTGCCAAAGAGCAATGGAGCGCAGTAAGTTGGAAGTAAGTCTTCTCGACAAAACAAAAAAATCCATCCAAACAAGAATCACAGACGTAGGAGTCAAGACGGCCAAGCTAACGTGGCATTGGATTGGTCGTGTAATCCCCATGCATCTAGGCTGGATATCGACAAAGTGGGTATCTAGGCCTAGGAAAAGATCGATACTCTGGATCAGAGGTCACCAATTAGTTTCGCTCGGGGTCCATTTCAAAAAATGAACCTTCGCGGTCCACACATTAAAAAAAAAATGAAACAAAGGTAATTACCGAAATTACAAAGGTATTTATTTACATATCAATGAGGAAGGTGACAATTTTTGTAGCTTATGTTAGGAGTGAAATTGTTGCAAGCTATTGATATTAAATCCTCAGAGTTCATCTTCGAAAATGCTTGGTCCGCCACAATGGGTCGGCGCGCGGCGGTCCGCATGCGGACCGCGGTCCGCCATTTGGTGACTCCTGCTCTGGAGGCATTTTTTCCCTCCGAAAGCAGATCACTGTAACCCTGAGTCACGACAACCCTTGGGGATCTATTGTGACTTCTTTAATCCTCATAAATTGAACGATGTGGTTGGAATTGGTGCCACTGATTTCCCGACGAGCTAGCACTCACACTGTAATAGTGGCAAAGAAATACTGCAGTTCTTAGCTGACAATATTACCAACTAAACATAATTAATAGTTATTTGCCCACGCATACGTGTTTTTTCGCATTTGAAAAGTACACAAAGGACTGACGAAAGAAACTAATGACAAAGTTTCCTCTTTTTAGGGTTCCGTACCCAAAGGGTAAAAACGGGACCCTATTACTGAGACTTCGATGTCTGTCCGTCTGTCTGTCTGTCTCCAGGCTGTAACTCAAGAACCCCTATAGCTAGACTTCTGAAATTTTCACAGATTATGTATTTCTGGTGCCGCTATAACAGTAAATACTAAAAACAAAATAAAGTTAATATTTAAGGGAGGCATTTACAAAAAACGTTATTTTTTTGGTCTTTTTGGCTCGTAATCCATAATGGCAACATATAGACACTTGAAATTTTCACAAAATGCTCAATTATATGTGTACTTTAATATTAAATAATAAAATTAAAATAAAATAAATAATTAAAGGGGGCTCCCATACAAAAAACACAATTTTTTCCTTATTTTCGCTCTATAACGGTACGGAACTCTTCGAGCGCGAGTCCGACTCGCACTTGGCCGATTAAATACGTTAAATACGTGGGAGAGCCATGCTTCGGCACGAATGGGCCGGCTCGACCGGAGAAATACCACGATCTCACAGAAAACCGGCGTGAAACAGCGCTTGCGCTGTGTTTCGCCGAGTGAGTGAGTTTACCGGAGGCCCAATCCCCTACCCTATTCCCTTCCTTTCCCTCCCCTATTCCCTTCTCTTCCCATTCCTACCCTCCCCTATTACCCTATTCCCTCTTAAAAGGCCGGCAACGCACCTGCAGCTCTTCTGATGCTGCGAGTGTCCATGGGCGACGGAAGTTGCTTTCCATCAGGTGACCCGTTTGCTCGTTTGCCCCCTTATTTCATAAAATAATAATAATAATAATGAATTTCAGGACTTTCATAATGTAAAAATCTTTACATTGTATTTAAAAACTTTCCTCTTTTTTAACCCCCAACCAAAAAGAGTGGTGTTATAAGTTTGACGTGTCTGTCTGTCGGTCTGTCTGTCTGTCGGTCTGTCTGTCTGTCTGTCTGTCTGTCTGTCTGTCTGTCTGTCTGTGGCATCGTAGCATCCAAACGGGTGAACCGATTTTGATCTAGTTTTTTTTGTTTGAAAGCTGACATGATCGAGAGTGTTCTTAGCTATAGTTCATCATCATCAGCCTGCTCATTGCTGAAATATCACGGTTCGTAACACTTATGAATATATACATATTAATGGAAAGTTGACCCTGGTGCTGCAGCTTCACCTGGTAATCAATAGGATACCCAACTCCTCACCAACTTAGAGCAGAGGTTTCGTGTTTGGGCTCATTTTAATTGCGACAACCAATAAGACGTAGATAAGCAGTAAATATTTGCATGCTGCTGCTGCAGCATCACCTGGATTGTATAGGAGCCGAGCTCCGTATGAGTATGAACCCAGGGTGGAGGTTTCATGTTTGGGCTCATATTGACGGCCTCATCCAAGAGGATATTTATAGATCGTATTTATTGGGATATGATCTTGTTGATAGGAACAATTCTGCACTATAACCAACACAAGTTTAAAAAGCATAAAATAAAATTAAATTAAGAAATTTAAAAAACCCCCGCCAAACAACTTTAAAAAGTAATGAAATAATATTTACTGACTTTAAGTTTAAATAATTCGTAAGTGTAAAGTAATATTTTAGTCCATAATTGTTGTCAAGGTGTGTCGGGGGACCGCTAATGTAGATGTTTGTTTTCACATAACATTATAGTTTAAAGGTCAGTTCACAGCGAACTGAATCGAGACAATCAGCGATACAAAATGCAAAAGTCGCTGTTGTCGTAGTTAACTTGACGGTCCCCCGACACACCGTGACAACAATTATAGACTAAAATATTACTTTACACTTACGAATTATTTAAACTTAAAGTCAGTAAATATTATTTCATTACTTTTTAAAGTTGTTTGGCGGGGGTTTTTTTAAATTTCTTAATTTATTTAAATACAATGTAAAGATTTTTACATTATGAAATTCCTGAAATTCATTATTACGTATATTAAAGATTGCAATTGTATAATATTGAGTTTTCTGAAATTAATCGTAAAATCTGATGTAACGTCTCTTGATTGAACGTTTTTAGGGTTCCGTAGTCAACAAGGAACCCTTATAGTTTCGGTCTGTCCGTCCATCTGTCCGTCTGTCTGTCTGGACTGTCTGTCTGTCCGCGGTTTTGCTCAGAGACTATAGGACCTACAAAGCTGTAATTTGGCCTGAATGCACATATTAATGATGCCGACACAATGGTACATGAAATCTTAATTTTTTTATGGTACCTTCCCCACACATCAAGCGGGGATGATTTTTTTTTCGCGTCCATCCCATCGTGTGGGGTGTCATTGGATAGATTTTTAAAAATATTATGAGTATTCATAGATCATTTTCCGATTTAGGAATCCGTTTGCGAAATATTAAGTTTTAAAGTGGAAAAAATCGTTAGAGTCCAGTGTCCCCCCCTTCTACCAGCTAAACGGTTGCTTCTGTGAAAAAATTAACGGGAGTAGGAAATATGCTGAATTTAAAAGGAAAACTATCACGGCTAAGAAGACTTCATAAGTTATTGAGTAATAGTCGATCAACTATAAAAAATGTATTCGGCGAAGTATAAAGGAACTTTTCATTCAAATTCCTTTGAAAGTAACTGAGATGATGTTGTTAGTAGTGTAAAACACGTTATAAATGTACATACATTGACCATACAAAAATTAAAAAAAACTAGCGGTACTACGGAACCCTATATTGCGTGTGGCCCGACACGCACTTGGCCGGTTTTTGGGTTTGTGACAGGCCAAAGAACTGACGTTTTGAGCATACCTACTCTTTTATTTTTATACAATTTCTATTAAAAGTAAGTATCTGAAATTGAGTGACCAATTAAAGGAGATTTTTTTTTTATGAAATAAGGGGGCAAACGAGCAAACGGGTCACCTGATGGAAAGCAACTTCCGTCGCCCATGGACACTCGCAGCATCAGAAGAGCTGCAGGTGCGTTGCCGGCCTTTTAAGAGGGAATAGGGTAATAGGGGAGGGTAGGGATGGGAAGAGAAGGGAATAGGGGAGGGAAAGGAAGGGAATAGGGTAGGGGATTGGGCCTCCGGTAAACTCACTCACTCGGCGAAACACAGCGCAAGCGCTGTTTCACGCCGTTTTTCTGTGAGAACGTGGTATTTCTCCGGTCGAGCCGGCCCATTCGTGCCGAAGCATGGCTCTCCCACGTAAGCATTTACATTTAAAGCATTTGCATTTAGATTACATAGATACTTTTAAAATTAAGTATAAAATCTTTATTAATTTTATATGATTTAAGATTCTAACTTCGTAATCATATTTGGACATGATTAAATTTCGCCCTGATTACGCTAAGGGTTGTCTTGAATTTGGAAATGTATTTATTCATAGGAGTAATGTAATTTGGCAAACATGTCTGGCATCCTCGTTTTGTTATGTAACGGGACGTGAGGTCCTGTGCACACACTTGAGACTTTTTCATCTAATATATTTTTTATTAACAATAAAAAATAATTCCCTGTTCCTTTTTTATTTAAGTTGGTCAAAATTACTAGAATCTTGTCAATTTTTTTATAGAAATTCGTATTCCTTAATCGTTTTGCCTATTCGTGTAAAGCCTTCAAATTGATACTGAAATAAATTAACGCATCAGGAAAAACGTTTCGTTTATCACGTAATATTTCAATAAAAAGTTGCTTCAAAAATTCTCCTTGGCTGTACATTTTTTTTCACAAAGGAACATTTTTAATGGCTTTATAGAAAGCTATAAATACATACTCCTTTTGGCAGTGGAAAAAAAACCCATGCGAATCCGCGCGGTAAAAATGAAACATGCAAAGAGTTGCGGCCCTTATTTTTTACAACACTTGTATTTTAGTACTTATTCTGTTTTCGTACCTAATACTCTCTTCACTCATAAAATAACAATAAACCCTTTGCAGTAAATGTGTTCGTAAAAACTGTTTTAAAACGGCAAGTCATTAAATATGGAACTAGGGTAAATTAAATAAATCCTTACGTTTTCGTGCATAATGGTATATTAACAAAGACTCAGAAGTTATAAAACACAATGTAGTTTTTGTAAAATATAATATTTTTAACTGACTTAAAATATAAGTACGTTTTTTACTATTTAATTTTTATTTTACACATCAGGCTTATTATGAGGTATACTAAGTAGTTATAAAGAAAAATAAAAAGAAACAAAAAAAATATCTAGTTGTAATTAAGTAATTATTATACATTTTGTCATCATTCATTGCAAAATTTGATAGTGTTACTATGAAAAGAATTCATTCGTCATTTTAAAGAAAAATAAAACAATGACCAAGACCTTTAAAAAAGCTTTTAACTCGTCACTATCTACATCAACGCCTTGACGAAAATTGATAAAATTGTCAAAACGTGCATTCGTGAAATAAAGTCAAGGTGTGGAGTATTAGAGGTCAGAGGTCGGACGATGATCGTGACTGGAATGATGAATGAGTATGAATCGTATGAAGCAATATGAGAGGACACAATTTAGGCTGTGTTTACACTTGACCTGTTTTTGAATTTTATTATGAACTGATTTTACTGCGAAATAAGCCTATAATAATATGTTCTTTGCCATGCGTTTTTGTAATTGCGTTGAGTGTACCAAATTTAACCGAAATCCGTCCAGTCGTTTCGGCTGACAAATAATACCTATTGCTATATTTTATCTTTAATTTTAAAACAATAATACATATTCGCTCGGCAAACAAAGTAGTGGACAAAGAACAAAACAAACCTTTAGGCCTCCTTCCCCCCCTCCCTCCATCCCCCCTTCTACATTATACTTGCTTAAAAAAGGAATATTTCATAAAAGGATAGTCGGTGTTTAAAATTTATATTTATTTATGTTATTGAAAGCCTAGCTAGTGAGCGTTGGTGGTTATGTAAGAATCATCCAAACTCTCGATCAAGGTTGACTCGCCGAAATTATAATAAGCTTTGATTGCATATTATTGATTAGCATAATATTATAAAAACAATGACAGCGTGTTACAAAATTGATATAACAATAGTAACTTGTATTAGTTGCACAATGTAAAAGTGGGTATCAAACCTTTAATTGACATACAAGCATCACACCTTTAACCTATGATGCATCATGTTTTAAAATGTGTCTACTAGTTGATGCCCGCACTTTGGTGTGCAGAAGTTCGTTCATCGCGCGGGAACCGTACACTTTTCCAGGATAAAATGTATCCTATGTCCTTTCCCGGGACTTAAAGTTTCTCTATTCCAAATTTCAGCAAAATCGGGCGTGAAGAGGTAAATGACAGACATTCCATGTTCCAGTTTCGCATTTATAACATTAGTATGGATTGGTACTACTAATATTATATATTCTGTGGTATGGACATGTATTTATATATCTCTGAAACGCTTTGGAGCATATTATAAACACTTAATAACACTAACATTTATTACCTACTACGAAGTAGTATGAATTTGCAATTATAAATTTTTAGGGTTGTCAATTTTACTGTTTCTAAAGTGATAAGTATTAAATACATATTATATGTACATCTATAACACCTTCGCTCCTCTTTAATCTTTGGCTAGAATAATACATATACATTTAGTAAAAATTAATCACTACATAGTATAAAACAAAGTCGCTTTTTCTGTCACTATGTCCCTTTGTTCCCTTAAATCTTTAAAACTGCAACGCAACGGATTTTGATGCGGTTTTTTTAATAGATAGAGTGAAGTTTATAAGTATTATAACATCCATTAAATAGTGAAGAAATACTGTTACTTTTGAGGTTTCTAATGTGATGTCGTCATTGAGAAATAAGTATTATTATATCTCAATGGATGTCGTAAATAATTTTATTTTTTCCGCTTACATTGCAAACGCAGGCTGAACCCTACGAGATTTATCAAAATAATGTAATATTGTTCAAATTTAAATTTGACTGTGTACTTATTCCGAAGCTTAAACCATTAATTAGTATTATCAGTCGTAAATATATTTCACCGACGGTTTTTGTAACATTTAACATATTGTAAAGCTCTCTTGACGATGTTAGGGTAATACATGACTCCCGAGAGTAACATAGAAAGTTGGAAACACGGAATCGACAACCCTAAATAAACCACCTTTCACTGTAAGTGTCTAAAGCAGTGGACCCCAACATTTTTTTCATACAGGCCACAAACATGTTTTGGTCTTGGTGTCGCGGGCCGCAACAAAAAATTTTTAGGGTTAAAAAATAACGGTATTCAAAATTAACGATTATTTCGTTGGAAAAAATTTCACGACTTTCACGACGACTACATTATTTTGCCGGTGAGCGTGAATTTCAAAATGGTTTAACATCACGCGGGCCACAGATAAAGTCTCGGCGGGCCGCGTGTTGGGGATAGCTGGTCTAAAGTCTAAACACTCTAGGCCGAAAATACGCGGCCGAAGTTCGGCATGATTACGCCTGCAATGTATTTTAAATTACTGATGACACACATGCCGAAATTACGTCGCGTTATATTGTATGCGTAGCGCATTGCTGGCATAATCATGCCGAACTTCGGCCGCATATTTTCGGCCTAGTGTGCTTAGACCAGCCTTTCCCAAAGTGGGCGATAACGCCCCCTTGTGGGCGCTGAAGGTCTGAACAGGGGCGGTGTGGGACCCAGAAAAAAATGGGGGCGTTGCATTGTGTAGAGGCTTGGGGGGTGATTTATTTCATCAGGATGCATTTTAAATTGAAACAATGGGGGCGCTAAAATATAATTTGTTCTTAAAGTGGGCGGTAGACAAAATAAGTTTGAGAACCTCTGGTTTAGACACTAAGGGCGATCGCACACTTGAGTCGCGAATATTCAGTACCTCGATTCTCTATTTTTGTTTTTTTCCCTGTGTTGTTTTATTCCTTGTTCGAATCGTGCCTTGTCCTATCCAATTACGAAATGGTACTCTCATGCAACTCTAAACCAACGCAGATAAAATTTGTTTCACGTATACGAGAATACTTTTTACTCATTTATTGGAAACAGACCATCGAATCGTAAATCGTGTATTATCAGGGCTAGCGAAGCGAGCCCTAGTTTATCCCACAACCTGAACATTTTGTGGTACACTTTACGGAAAAACTATCAAGCCTATTGATTTGTGCTTATCATCGTAATTTTTATTTATATTTTGTAGATGTGTTATCATCAGTCAGTCAAGGTGTGACGACGCGAGCCCTCACAAAGCTCGGCTTTTAGCTAGCTAATAATAAATTCGGAGTAGACTGTAAAAGCACTGCTGTTCGTCCGTTTCACTAAGTCTCAAAACGGAAAATAATAAATAATAACCTCATATAATATTAATTAAAACAACGCAACGTTGACATTGCGGCGACGCAACCTAACGCAACGGAAGAATGTGGCTTCGCTATATCAAAGCGCACGGAAGTGCGCAGGCCGAGTTCCAGCAGGCCGCGCGCATGCCGTGCACTATTTACACGAACCGTTTCGACGCACTTTTGACATCCCTGTAGCTCAGTGTCTGGGTCATTGTCAAATTTTGCGCAGCTAATCGTGGCCAAAATTGATAAATTTTTATAAAAATAAACATACTTACTTATTTTCGAGTTTTCTTTTTGATAGTGCAGGTAGTAACAACTGAACTTGGTCTGTTACTATCGGCCGCGACCGACCGACTACAAATTATTTTTTTACATACTTTGTTCATACTATCGCATGGTAACATATATGTAGTAACAGAGTAGTAAATTTTACATATTACGATCGATGAAGTGCATCTAAACTTGGCATTGGATTGGATTTCAACTCTTTTTTTAGGCCAAAAATTAGCCGACAGGAACTTGGCCCCATTTTAACAGGTATGTTTTTGGTGGGATAGAGATAACGGGAAACCGAGCCTGTCCGTACAAAATATATGGACATGATAATACGCGTCTCGGTACAGAAGAATTAGGGTTATCGGCGAAACAAATTACACGGTGCACCGTATAATTATATAGTTCTACTATCAAGGAAGCGTTTAAGTACTGGCTGTACTGCTTTAGGGCTTTGGATACTCTCGTGTAGGGCATAAAACAGCAGTTCTCAAACATTTTTTGTGTCGAAACCCTTTTGAAAAGCGAAATTTCTGACTAGAACCCCAAATAAAAGAAATAGTTATGTGAATTCTTCCATTATAGTTAATCGTTGTTAAATGAATATTTGCGTAGTAATAACTCATATAAGATTACGCTTATAAAGCGTAATCGAATTCATAAAAAACGAAATCAGGACATGCATTAATAGCAGATGTGTATTTTTCTCATTATTTCTAGTATTCTTGCGGGGTCTCAGGGCTCCGCGGAGCACACTTTGAAAATGGCTGGCATAAAACATGCCCTAGGATTAGTGGTTTATATGTCTGGTCTATTCTAAACTCTATTTATCTATTGCTTAGCTAATGAGGACATATTCTACGGTCTACCGTTAATCCACTTATGTGACAAACGAATGGAAATTATGCTCGTATCAAATATTTTATGTTTCAGCTAACTGCTTAAACAGTCTAGTAAAATATGGTATTAAATTTTGTTCTTATCTATAGTAATCTTCAATTAAATCAAAATCTCAAACAAACGTATACATACACACACACACACACACACACACACCACACACACACGCCCAAATTCGAACTTAATACCCATCTTTTTATGTCGGGGGTCAAAAGGAAAAAAAAACTTATGTACACTATAAATAGCGAATATGTCAACAGAGGCACAGGATGTTCTTTGTAGCGGAATTTCTATTTATAAATGTAAAAAATATCTCAAGTAACCTCCTCGACATTCCTCAACCCAAAAGTTTAATGTCCAGAAAGTAGTTATGGCACAATTTATTTTATCTTTACGCTCAAAAGGAAAACAAAATTACAAGAATAAAGTGCACCCTTGTCAAGCGAATAACACAAATGTAAACTAAATAAACAAGATATTCGGTAAATGTAGAGCTTTAGAGAGAAATGTTAACAACGTGAAGAGAAAATACCTAAATAATGATACAAATAAGATTTCACCTGATTTATACTCTATATACATCATGCGGACGAAAAGTACGCAGGACCATAATATCAATATATTATGGTCAAGCTTCATCAATCTTTTGAAATGACGATATAGAAAGTGACGATTAAAAAATCTGTTAAGATGTTAGTCAAATGACAAATGATTATGACTAACCCGACCGAATAATGTACACTCCACCAATATGCCTTTGAATTAATTTATCTGTTCATTGTTTTTAAAATGTTTATTAAATGCTTAAAAATTCCAGCAACGACGATAATTTCAACCCTAACAAGTCTACGATTTAACCTGTAAACCTGCATAAACAAAAATTGAAAGGCAGTTTAAACTGCAATAATACAGCAAAGGGAAAAGCACTCATAATACTGCCAGTACCTCGAAGTTTCAATAAAACTCTTATTTCGTTTGCATAAACCTTCTGGTTGAGGCAAAATATATTTGAACGGATCCTTAGTCCTTACGGAGTCAGCCACTTGGCACATGCCTCCAACATTAATCCAAAGCCTTCACGGCAGGATGGACTTGGCTCATATGATTTTTACTGCACGTCTAACCTAGCATAACCTCAATGTAATTAGAACTAGTTTTAATGAATATATTATTAAACGGCAATCGAAGGGTTTTCCAAATTGAATTTCCCTTCAACTGATTGTATTATTCAATCGAATATTTATTATGCCTTTCAATGCGATCTGTGTTGAAATTTTTGCTTAGGCGTAGGCCGCGTAGAACTTTAAGATTGTTCGGCGAAACTAGGGGAAAGCGCATGTGCATTGTGCATTGTGCACTGGCAAGATATCATTAAATTAAGCATGTCATTAATAATTGTAAGACGTAAATAAAACAAGCCCTAAAATTAATTTTCAATTAAAAAATAAAATCGTAATCGTAATCATAATATCAATCGTTTTTGTTGTTAATTTTGTATTTTCTATTATGTATCCATCAAAATTATAACTTTAGAGATTTAATGTAATATATAAAATGTAATATTGATATGTTATTAAAATATTATCCTTCTAATTAAAAAATATAAGTCATAATAATATTTATGCAAATTAGGATAACATAGATACAAAACTATTAATTATGCTACTTATTAATAATAATAGGGAGAATTAAGTATTATGTTCTTTTAAAGCTTTTCTCTTCATTTGTATCAAAAATTTTAAGGCCTTATTCTTCATGGCCGTTTGTTAATCAATAATATTGACATCACTCAATGCAATTTCAATACCAGCTCGCCGACAAAATTCAATTAAGTATGAGCTCATTTTAATATTACAGAACTTCTAACAAGTTGACATAGGGGGCGGGACTTGCAATGACGCTTTTACCACTTACATCTCCCCTTTTTGAATTAATATGACGTTAATTTAAGTTAATTATTCCTATTAGGCATTCACGAATCAATAATCATAAGGGTGTTACTAATGTTTAAATAATGTAACACTTAACAAGTTTAAAAACTATAAACCGACTACGTAGAAAATGTTTTTTTTTTTATGAAATAAAGGGGGCAAACGAGCAAACGGGTCACCTGATGGAAAGCAACTTCCGTCGCCCATGGACACTCGCAGCATCAGAAGAGCTGCAAGTGCGTTGCCGGCCTTTTAAGAGGGAATAGGGTAATAAGGGAGGGTAGGGATGGGAAGAGAAGGGAATAGGGGAGGGTAGGGAAGGGAATAGGGTAGGGGATTGGGCCTCCGGTAAACTCACTCACTCGGCGAAACACAGCGCAAGCGCTGTTTCACGCCGGTTTTCTGTGAGAACGTGGTATTTCTCCGGTCGAGCCGGCCCATTCGTGCCGAAGCATGGCTCTCCCACGTATAAAATGCATGAAGAAAAAAAAAGCCATCTTCATCTGCGGGCTGCGGCTATAATATATTATGTACTGCTAAATTATTGACACCTTAATAATTGTTAAATCGGACTGGTATTTAAGTGGCTACGAGAGCATATACATACATAGATTATTATTATTGACACCTTACGATTGGACTAGAATTTAAGCCGCCACAAGAGCACAACATACTATAGACTATCAAAAGCATTTCCCTTCCTATTGGCTTCGTCGTAATCTGGTAAAAAGAAAATTAAATTAACTTTATAAAGTTGTGGGAAAGGTTAAAGGTTAAAGGAAAGTATCTAATGAGAATACTGAAAGGTATCGAAGGATCACTTCTGGAAACAGATCACGCATTACATTATTGGTTTTATTGAATCAGATACATACCGATTCAATCGATACGTACGTATATTAGAATTTCAATTAGAAACTTGAGCTGAACAAATAAAGATATTCAGAATCAATGCACGGTGGTTTGCTTGATTTTAATCAAAAGTTTGAATTGGAGTACCGAGGCCTGGACCGGCTATGTATGTTCGATCTAATGCCGATTTGTTCAGATAATTGCTGGAGTCTGGATGAGGGGAAATTCGCAAGTTCCAAGTCAGCTTAAAATGTGCTTAGTTTAGGAATTTGGGTTGGACTAATTTGGGCTACTTCATTGCTTTTCGCATTGCTGCTAAGTTGCAGGTGAATCCTATCAGGTCATTTTAGGCTACTTTATTGCTTTTCGGTCGCGTTGCTGCTTATTTGCAAGTGAAATCTTTCCCACAATTTCTATGTACACACGAGCATCGCTTGATAGGGAATATTACGCAAAGGTCAAAGCAGAGGTTGCTTCTAGCACAGTCGTATAGGCACAGAAAATAATCCGATATATTGCACACGTCATAGCAGAATATTGACAGAAACGCTGTCAAACGTCGAACAAAACTTTTTGTTTACTGTCTATGCTAGTGCTGCACTTTAGAGTCTAAACATTGCACCAACATATCCTATTCTTCAAGACAGGAGGACGCTTCTGCTAAGAATTAAGATGTACGTATATTTTCAGTGATTGTTCTTTCATACGCGTTTAAACTTAAATCTTGCAATAGGGTCTATAAAGGAGCTACGGCGCTAATCATCTTCAAAGTTATACAAATAATCTAGCGAAAAGGAAGGAAAAAAATTATAAAGGAAATCTCCCAGATCCTTAAGTGAAATAAAAAAATATAAATTGCACTCAAAGTGGGATTGCCGCTAAAATTAAGCACCTGAATAAATTGTGTGATAATCCACAGCAGTCCTTTAATGTTTAGGGCGGGCATTGTAAGGCGACGGATGAAATAATGATTATTCTCGTTTCATTTACTTTTCGTTGATCCTTGGTAATTGAGAAAATTGCGCCGTATCTTGATGGAGAGTGTTTTCGGCGATTTCGGGGAAAAGACATATCCTCATGAATCGGAAGTCGCTTCGAGCGCTCACTTTTTCGCTCGCTCTCCCTAGTAGAGTAAGAGCCTGCGACGGCCAGACCTTCCTCAGTTTAGGAAAGCTGAAAGTTTACCTGTTTGTGACCTTTACAGAGGTAAGAACGACCAGCAACTATGGAATGTCGGTCGCGGTTACTTTAGGAGGTATCCAGTTCTGAAGGTCTACCTGACCTTCGAGAAAGAGTAAAGCTCAATTTCATAGCTTATATAATATATTATTCGCGGTAAGTGGAGGAATCTCGTCTTCCAGTGCCGGACATTTTTCCTCAAATATAGTTTTGATCTTTCGCACTTGAGACAGCATATTGTGTGAGGACAAATAATATTGTCGAAACGACATTCTGGGTATGAGAATTTGGCTCGTCACTCCCGCGTGACGACCTGCGATCGAATTTCGTGCCATAAGAATTGGGCTCAGGGTTGGCAATACGTCAATTTTCGTCCAAACGTGCGGAAAAAACTTCCGCGTGGCAACCCTGAGCTCCATTAGGGACCAGTAATCGTATTTAATGTTTCCATCACCTGGGGGTGTGAAATGGACCTTGGAATAAGGTGTATTGGATTTGTCCCGCACCTACAGGGGAATTATGTAGATATCATTGTGTGTTCAATATTAATTGCTTTCTCTCTCCATTCTGCCAAAGATCGCCACAGGATCACAGATGGCATAATGTGGTCACCACTAAGCTCCTAAAGGGGAATCACGACCCTCAGCAATGGGGAACACGATGAGAGGAGGATTTGTTTTCTGAACACGATCATTTTGTATCTAGTCGTAGTTATACATTAGATTTTATTTTATTTCAATCATAAAAATGTTATAAATGGATACTACACTTTTTGGTACATCTATGCTATGTTGTCAAGTGTAATTTTGCATGTGAATGAGAAAGCAGTACTAGAGTAATTTGTAAAAAGCCTACAAATTACTACTTTATTTTTTTTCTACCACTTACACACTTCACTTGTTTTTGATAAAAAATAACTAACTCTGTATAATGTTAAAGTTGGTCACATTGTCTCTGACTTAATTTAGCGTCACTTATGACCTATCTTGGCTTTATTCAATATGTTGGCAGAGACAGTTTTCGCACAATGCAAATGTACACAGTACAGTAACTCGGTTTGTGTTCTTGAAAGCAAGCTGGTGCAACACTAGCACGACATGTTGTTTTTTCACCGTTGCCATTTATGTTACAGAAAATGTATGGAGTTTATGTCAAAATCTGTATTAATTTAAAGTCAAGTTATGTTTTAATCTCACTGGGTGCAGTCCCCTATTATTGATTTTTTCAAATCTATATTGCTGATTTTATCCCAATTAAACTATGTAAATAACGATGACAGCGTTAGTGCAAAGTAAATAGTAACGCTTTAGTGAGAGCTAAAACTATTGATATTATCTGAAATAACGCTCACTTGTGCGTGTGTCTATAGTCAAGTATGAAGATACTGTATATTATTATACTGTGGGTTTAATTCCCTCGTACAGTGTTGGTAATGGACGAAACATTACCCTACTTGGGAGAAGAGCTTTTGACTCTTGTGATAAGTTCTGCCCATAAAATGCAACGCCGAGTGCTCCCGCGTTTATCTTTCAAATGTGTGTCATCTTAAAATTTCCTTTATAGCCCCGCTGATGTGCAAATGTTTGCCATTTTTTTTTATCATTATAATGTTATAACTGGTTTCTGTATTACAAAGGAAGTAGCAGTAAGCTGTGAGGATATTTTTTTTATGAAATAAGGGGGCAAACGAGCAAACGGGTCACCTGATGGAAAGCAACTTCCGTCGCCCATGGACACTCGCAGCATCAGAAGAGCTGCAAGTGCGTTGCCGGCCTTTTAAGAGGGAATAGGGTAATAGGGGAGGGTAGGGATGGGAAGGGAAGGGAATAGGGGAGGGTAGGGAAGGGAATAGGGTAGGGGATTGGGCCTCCGGTAAACTCTAATTAAAATTTCTCCGGTCGAGCCGGCCCATTCGTGCCGAAGCATGGCTCTCCTACGTATAAATAATAAGGAAATGATTTTCAAGTAAATTTTTCAGTTTTTCTTACATTTCAAAATCCATGCTAATATTATGAATGCGAAGGTGGAATGCGGGTCTGTCTGTCTTTCTGTTATCTCTCAACGCTTTAACTACTGAACCGATTTTGATGAGTATGCAGATACTTTCGAGTCCCGAGAAAAGACAAGGGATATAGTTTGTAGTAGTACGGAGTTGTGGGCGTCATTAGCTAGTATGATATATAAGTAGGGCCCGGATTAGCATATGGACTAAAAAATCGAATATATGGAAAAAAATATGGAACATAAAATAACAATACTTTTCATAATTATTAAACATCGTTTTATTGTAAGAAAAGGGTCACTCGTGACAGTCAACAATGAAAAGAGTTAGAGGAGGCCTATGCCAGAAGGCATATTTGGTTTCGGAATAAAGGTCTTTATTATTATTATATTTTAGGAAATAATGACTGTACATAGTTGTACAGTAACATTTAAAAAAATCGGCCAAGTGCGAGTCGGACTCGCTCACACGAAGGGTACCGTATCGCTATAGAGCGGAAATACGCCAAAATATGTGTTTTCGTATGGGAGCCCCCTTAATTTTTAATTTTATTTTAATTTTATTATTAATTATTAAAATACTCAAAGTCCTTACTTTGTGAAGATTTCAAGTGCCTAACTGTTGCCATTATTGACATCGAGCAAAAAAGGCCAAAAAAATCACGTTTGTTGTACGGGAGCCCCCCTATAGTATTTAATCATCATCACTACCATAAACCATTATAAAACCATGTATCTTCCCGTTTTGACCCTATTATTGGTACTTTTCATAGTATTTTATTATATATCACTTAAACCGCGGGTAACACCGCGGGGAACAGCTAGTTTATTTTATTTTTAGTATTTGTTGTTATAGCGGCAACAGTAATACATAATATTATGTGAAAATTGCTACTCTCTAGCTATCACCGCTCTTGAGATACAGCCTGGAGACAGACAGACGGACAGACAACGAAATCTTAGTCATAGGGTCCCGTTTTTACCCTTTGGGTACGGAACCCTAAAAAACGGTAAAAAAACGGTAAAGAAACTTCCGCACAGAATTTTGTTTTTTTTTTTTTTGGTGTATTAAATACTTTATTTTTATCTGAAACATACTTTAGTTTTTGTTTAGCCATGTCAGCAACAGGACCTTCCGCATCTGAAACTTTATTTTCTATTTCTTCAATAATCTTCTTTTGAAACAAAATACGACGATAAAGCGCGAGAAGAACGAAATACGCAGCCGTGGTGGCGGGCATGTAATTTTTTTGTATTTTTGTAAATATATGGATGATTGTAACATTTTCTTGTAAAATATGGACCTAACTTTGAAATACTTTAAATGGGAAAATATGGAAAAATATGGAAAATAAAACAAGTGGTTTTTCACAGTCTAAATGTGAAAATTGATGTAAAAAAGTTAAAAAACACATTCTAGACCGAAAATCGCGTAAAATAAAAATATGTATTTACATATAAATCCGGGCCCTATATATAAGGCTTACAAGGACGATTTGAGCTGTTACTCAGAATGAAACCAGCGATAATTCCGGCATGAAATTAACAGAAAGTGATTTACTCAGATTTCACTCAAGTGGTACTTTACAAAATGGCGGTTTTAGTTGATTTTGGCTACACGTGAAAAGAACCTTTTAGGCACAGACATAGATCAAGATAGATACCGCATGTATGAAAACGAGCGTGCCACTTTTTTACTACCTACTGTGACGTACCGATGATAAGAAACGTGTCCATTATCAAGGCCAACGTTTCTATTTGAATTTCTACAGCTCAATACGGCACTTTTAGGCATTTAGGCATTTTTAAAATTCCGATTGACGTCCGTTTCCGATAGCAGATTAAAGAAAATACTTTCGAAAGACGACATGACATACACATGCGGTATCTATCTTGATCTATGTCTGTGCTTTTAGGTCTGTACACGAAATAGAATGACATGTTTGCGTTTTAGAATTTTTTAATTTTCACTGTCGTGTATCTATTTTAATATGGAAAATATTAAAATAGATATATATATATATATATATATATATATATATATATATATATATATATATATATATATATATATACATTAAAATAGAATAGGTATAGCTGCTCTTGTTTATCGTCAAATTGTTAACATACCGTTATATCTATTTACTACAAAATACGAAATTCAATAAACTAGTTACATAAAGAGAAAGTTTAAAGTGTCCTAACTAGTTTGAGTCTAAAAGAGACAATTTATAGTTATATCTAGTTACCTTAAAACAACAAACGAGTGCCACAGGTAGGACTGAATGTAAATGACTGAGAAAACGCCATTTTGTATTCAAGTAACATTCCGTCTTCTTAAACAAGGTTTCTACGGGGACTGCTAATATATTACGCGAAACTTAGACGGAAGTTGCTATAATTATTTTCCCACTTAAAAGTTGCGCGGGATTCGCATAATTTACCCAACTCCGGGGAAGTTTATGCGAATTTTGAAAAGGATAATTTTTGGGTAAAACACCTGGTCTGCGGTCTGTTTACCAATTTTACTATTGCAGCTAAGTTTGTTGTTTCGGTCCAGTGCGTAAATTAAAAAAAAAAAAAATACTACTGAATGTAAAAAAGTTCGGTGTGTTCCTGACCTCTGCGTGATATTCCCTATTAAAAATAATTATAATTTAATCGTAACTGTATAGTTCACATTTTTATTTAATGTCAATGAACTCTACAATATTAATATCACAATAATTATTGAGCTGTTTTATAAATATAATGAGAAGTATGTTTTCACCTCGTAATATAAAGTCCTCTTCAACATTTTCCACTTGAAACACGAACGTAGAAAAAATCTTCAACATAAATTCTATGTTCAATATCCGATGAAAATATAAATTTGATTCGAGATGAAGTTTTTCAATATATAATTAATGATCACTTCAACTTTTCGTTAGAATATATGCTGGATTTTTTTTACACGTGGAATATTCTATTTTTGTTGCTGTTATCTGTTCTAAGTGTGCACGTACATAATATTATAATGGACGTATTATATGTATAAGTTATGACTGTCTACATAATGTGGATCTGAGAGTGAAAACTGGTAAAAAAGTGGATGACAAATAAATAATAATAAACAATTATTGAAAAAATTATGGCGCTGCATAGTACGTTTAAGCAATCGGCGCATTGCATGCGTGTATCAGTGGCTCAATAAATTAATAAATTATAATCTCACTAGTTATATTACAATCTTACGGTATTTACAAATTTACGCAGGCATTATACTGACTACATTTACTATTTACACGTATTCGACTATCTAGTACACTTTGAGCTATTAACCAGGTGTTACACCGTTATATGCAGTTGTCTACTGCGTGCGTATACATTTATTTTCTATGAAACTGGACCTTATGTGGTCAGGATAAAGGTCATGTCAGAGGCAAAATAACTTCGTTTTTAGTGCCCTTTGGAGTACATGAAAAAAATAGCCATCTGCCGAAGGGGCGCAAATAAAGGCTTGTACAAATGTGAAATGCACATATTTGCGACTGCCCCCAATGGTTTGTACTGTATGCTCTATGCATCTCTTTCCATAATGTCTACGCATCCAGGTTCATGAAAAAAAAGCAAAATTAATATGATCTGAGGTGGCGTTAAGGCCGGCATTCACGAGCGATCCATCGATCTATTTGGCACGCTGTCGATCCAAAATTCGTCCATGAATGTGAAAACACTGTTGGTCCAAATGATAGGCTCGACGCGATGGAATTCCAACTGCGCCGAGCCAATTGGCACGGCGCGCTCGTGAATGCAGAAAACCAACGGTCCGGTCGGTCTGAGCCGTCGTCGTGCCATACGGCTCACTCGTTCGTGAATGGTGTTACTCGCGAGCCAAAGACGCCATTTTGATTTTAGTTTGCATTTAGAACACGTCCGGTGCTGTCGACGCCTACACTCAAAATTATCAAATGGCACGGTTCGCTGGCGTGTTCATGGCGCGAGAGCCATATGGATCGCTCGTGAATGCCTACCTTTAGAACGAGAGATATGGAAGTGGGATAGTATAGGCTCTTAAAAATGGACATCAAGTATGCAGCTATAAATGTCGGTCCTGCGCCAGGTGTCGCGTGTCATTCGTGTCGGTCATCCGTTTCACTGGGTTATGACTTTATGAGAGTAAAGGAAGAGGGAGATATTTGTATATTACTCACACACTTGGGCACTGTATAATATTACATCTGAGTAGCCACCTTGGTTTCGATGAAATCGGCTACCATACCGAAACCAATATAGGAGTAACGAGAATAGATATGTAATGTACTAACAGAGAAGTTGATTTCTAGGCAGATGGGGGACCTATATGTACGTGGTCGCGTTACGTTAAACCCAGCCGACAGATCACAATTAACATTGAATTGACATGATCCGACCAAATGACGTTGGCCTGTCAACTGCTTAGGAATCAATTTCTTCGGTGGTACCTAAAGGGATACATTTTATTTGATTAAAAGCTTGATGAATTTATTTGATCACTGTGTCTTACTGTTTGGTACCTAAGCCCTAACTATTTCGCTCTCTTTTTCTACCATTATAATCTAAAAATGTCACTAAACCACTTTCTTGTTTGTTACGTAGCGTTTTGCATTCGAGTTTGACGGCGGACTATAATAAAGAAACATAGCCATAAAGATGTAAAGATAACTATCAGGACCACTTTCTATATCTGAAATGGACGTTAGTTTTGTATTTTTATCTTTATCTTTTCTTCCATCTAGATTAGTTATGTTCGTTGAAGATTTAGGTTAGTACTTGGTTATTATTTAATAACACGTTACGTTGCAGATGAAATAGTATTTTTACACCTATGATATAATAGTTTTTATCTATCTTGATGTGCTCTTAATAATGCATATTTTACATAATAGTAACAATGTCACATTACACACTCTTAGGGTGAAGCCAAACGAGTGTAATTTGTGAGTTGTGAGTAGCAGAATTTCTGCCGCGTAAATATCTTTTCATACAAATTATGACTCACAAAATTACGCTCGTGTGAATCAAACAGGACTTTTGTATGAAACTGAATGCAGCAGAATTCTGCCGAACCGAAATTTTAGAAGAATTTTAACCGACTGAGTTCACAAATTACGCTCGTTTGACTTCGCCCTTACAATTTAAAACTATCTGCGTGCTTGAAGGAAATGTAATGAGCAAAAGAAAACTTGAACATAAAAAATTAAATCCACAGCCTAACATAGAACCTCCTTTATATTTCTCTAAAGTCGGTTAAAATTCATGATTACATTTGTTATCAAACATTATTAGCAATTTTCGTTTAAATAATGTGTTCGATAGATTTTACCTTGCCAATTTTTCTAAAAATAAAACATTTTTTGTAATAGGGAATATTACGCAAAGGTTGAAGGTTACGAAGAACTTGGAGTAGAGGGCGCTACTAGCACATGCAGTAAACAATCCGCCATGTTGTACACATCATATCAGAATATTGACAGAAACGTTGTCAAACGTCGAACAAAACTTTTTGTTTACCGTCAATGCTGATGCTGCTTCTAGCGTGAAAACATCGCAGAAATATATATATATATATATATATATATATATATATATATATATATATATATATATATATATATATATATATATTTAAATCGCCGAAGACTTGTTGCGTCTTTTCAAAGTCGAACCCTATGGCGTCTACCATTTCCAATGACTTTTTAATTGTTATTCGTGCGAATATAGTTACATTGCTGTCATGTGAATTCTATTGTCGACGAGAAATTTTGTTTAGGTACGAAAATTAGATATTCAATTTGAAATAATTCTCGCTGGTTTTTTGCTTCCGTTCTCGATGGAAATCATGTGACACATTGTATATTTTTGTATTCGTTCCATGCATTTAATCGTTTTTCCTACATCCATTTAAATGTATGGATATATTGATACCGTATATTGTACTATATTAATTCCATGCATTCTACTAATTAAATGACTCCTTACTATATTTGAGATTATATCGGTACCGTATATTATTTTTGTATGTACGCCATAAACTGTTGAGTTTGTTGCTTCCTCCTAACCTTATATGTTATATCGATACATACATAGGTACCTATATAATAGATCCCAATAAATTCATTGCGTGATGTGGTCTCTGTCTACCCCAATGAGGGACAGGAGTGACGATATGTATGTATGAATAGAGAATCATCCCTCTTTATGAAGTCGATTAAAATGAAATACTTATTTCACACATAACATACATAACAGACATTAAAAACAAATTATCCCTATATTACATAGATTAATTAAATTTTAAATTATAATTAGGTAAGTCCGCTAGGCTAACTAAAAAATATTAAGGATAATTATAATAGATATGATGTGGGAGCATTTTATGTGAGCGTGTTTCTTCTGAACTTAAGTATGAACTATGAACACAAAATAAAACGATTGTTTCGGTAGTAGGTATTTTTAAGTTTTATTGTTTAAAATCAAGTAGGTACAATAATAAACCCATAGTCATAATAATCAAAGTGTCGGACAAATCAAATACACCGAAATAGGAACATAAAAGTAATTTAAGAAATTAACAATTTTAGGAACGACCAGTTAAGAGGCTAATTTACTGTGACATTGACTATAATTAACTTGTGTATGTAAGCAATACTAGTTTTCAATCGTGGCTCTGCCCACGTGACAAGTTGATAAAATTTAACAAATTGAAATTCGTTATTAGCCGTTTAGGCGTTAAAAAAATAAAACAAAAATGCTTAGAAAAATATTAACCTGAAGAATCATATATCAGACATACCTATCAGTACAAAGTCTCAAAAAAGGGCCCTTTAGGTGTCGAAAAGAAAAATAAAAACGCTTAAAAAATTATTAACGTACCTATCAAAAATAAGATAAATCAGTCCAAAATCTCAAAAAATTACACAACTACACAAAAATTACACAACAATACTCGTATTTAAACATAAAAAACCCAAACCCATTGAGGTAGGCGTTCCCGTCACTAAATATTAAACATAATTATTAAGTAACAAATCAGTCATGAGCTAAACAGCTGTTGCTTTTATCGCTATTAATACTTAGGCTCTATATAGTATTAAAAGATGAGACACAATATTAATTACTTACATGACAGTATACAGGCTAATTTATAAGGATACCTGAATTACAAACTATACCTACCAGTTTACAGACTTCAGAAAATTATAAATAAAATACTACGACTATGTTTTAACACAGTCTTAGTATTTTATTATTATTATATATTATATTATTAATATAACATTATAATTATGTAACCACCCGGCATATCATTAATAATACCTATCCAAGAAGACAGAAAACGGCAAGAATGACAGAAATAAATGATATAGATAGAGAGCTAAGACTAAAGAACAAATTTTGAAGGAAAAAAAAAATAAGGGCTATTTTTTAGTGTAAGTGTTTTGTATAAATACTTTTATTTTGAGCCAATCTTTATTATGCAGGAGGTCTCGGTGTTTCTCTTTAAGAGCCTCACATTCATGTCTTTTAGGTGGTTGTTTGTTTTTTATATGATGTTTAAAAAATGCAGAGCACACTTTTTTTTGTTCTGCAGTCCATGGTATCAGAGTCCTTTTTTTGCCTTTCTTGCCGCGATGATCAGACTCCAAAGTATTTGTTTGAAGACCAGATGGTCCTGGCTGAGGTGGTGGTGATGGTGATCGCGGTAGTCGTGACGTATTTCCGTCTGCTATATCTTGCGCTCGTCCAGGTGACTCGACATCATAATCTAAAATAACTTCATTTTCTGTCATCCCTTCGTCTAATTGTTCATTTAAGTCAAGTTCAATCTCATCCAGGGATTTGCCTCTGAAAGCGTCTGCTTTCCCATCTTCCATAAGGATGAGCAGCTTAGATATCTTGGCAGTTTGGTAGACATCATCCGGTAGCCGATATGATTTTTTATGTACATCATTTGTATGGCCCATAAATGTAGCTAACTGTTCCATATCATTTTCAGACATACTGAATATTTGTGATAACGTGGCTAAATGTTTCCTAAGCCTTGTAGATGAAATTGCTTTCGGATTTTTTGCTCCAGATAGCCTCGCATGCCTTTCTAGTACTTTGTAACCATATATTGTGTTTTCAAAACCTGGATTACCAAATAAAAAACGATTTGATGTTGAAACAAATGTGTCTCTGATCGAGAGCAATAATTTAATGTCCTCTTGAACCTCCTTATTAAATAAAACAGGAACCCCACGCCCACGCTTGCCCCTAATGACAACTCTTTTAAATTTCTGTACCAAGACCCTTTCCGATACAGTAAGAGCCCGGTCAAATTCTTCGTATTTATGAGCAGCATTATTATCAGATTCTAAATAATCGTGAACTTTGATTCTCTGAAGCTCCCCAGGCCTGCGTCTGTTCAGTAACAAAACCCTACAATATACAGTCTCTAATAGCTGAATATAAGTCGAAACATTAAATAAACCTTCTTTGATTTTGTTCGCAGCTTCTTCTGATTTTTTTCCGAGGTATTCTTTTAGGATTTTTAAGTCATTTGCTAACGGGACTATGGTTACTTTATTCCACTTATTTTTGTTAAGATCAGATGCTGCTTGGCTAGATATATCAAATTTCCAATTAGAGTCAATGATTTGAATTAAAGTTTTTAGGTCTGCCTCTATTTCTGCCGTGTTTGTTTCCATGTAAGGTCCTTGTTTTTTTAATGCAAATAAAATTGCTATATTGCAGCATTGTTTTATACTAGTAGAAATGTTCATAGCAAATGTAGGAGATTCAAATCTATCTTTTTCAGAGTCATACTTTCCCACTATTTTTGTAGCTGCCACAATAGTGTCGTAGTGTATCGGTCTAAGTGCGTCAAATAAATCTTTTATGGAAGGATTAATCTTTCTCATTTCTTGCAATAATTTCGCTAATTCCCTCATTTTTCGAGAAATTACGTTAACAAAATGTTTTTCCCTGTGGGTTTTCATGTACTGGGTTCCAAAAGCACATATTAGGACATCTGATTTGGCAACAAGTGATGTTTTATCGGCTCTCATTCGCAGAAATACAGTATCCTTAAGTTTTTCATCTATTTTTAAATGTCTTAATAATAGGTTTTGGGCTTCAGATTGAACGTTTACAGTAGTTTTATTTGAATTTTGTGTGCACTTTTTCTTATGTTTCCACAAAAGTTTCTTTGAGTAGAAACCCAGACAGTTTGTACAGGGCAAATAATCTGTAAATTTTTGTTTTCGCATGGGTTTAGTGACTTCTACTGAATTTTGAATAAAATTTCCTTTTTTTCGTAATGCCATGATAAGGTTTTTTCTCTCTTGACTTTTTTTGGACAACGATAAAATTTTTTGGACTTCAGGTTCATAAACATGATGTCTAGTTAAATGTCTGGCAAAATTTAAAACAAAACATTCACAGAAAAAACAGTAGTCCTTACCTCGGATAACACGGTTGCATTTAGGTAGTTTCTTTGGTATTATAACATCATCATCGTTTGTAATCTCATCTTCTTGGGTATGATTACTAATGCTAACAGTTGCAGTGTCCCCCGAAACAACAGAATTAGATTTATGTGTCGATATGGATACCGGTTTTAATAATCGACTATCCACAGTAAGAGTTATGCCCGGTGAATTACTTATGTCACTTAAAATACTATCACTACAGATTACCGAGGCTTCTTCATTTAAAGGCTGCTCAATGTTTTCGTCAGATAAGGGCTTAAGTTGTAATAATGAGTAGTTCTTCTGATGAAACTCTTGAGATGAATGAGGTACATTGTCAAATGAGCAAGCTCGATCCAAGGTCTTGTCATCGTATAAGTAAGATTCATCGGATGAAGTCTGCAAAAATGAAATTAACATAATGATCTTTATTTTAATATACTAAGTTATTAATTTATTAAGTTTTTACAATAATAATATGATTATCAACAATATGAAATTGTAGGTTATTTAAACTTCTACTTACATCTTGTACAGGCGGTGTATAATTGGAATCTGTGTCAGAAAAATCAGGACTTGAAACAGATATTTGTTCCTGGAAAGAACATACAGTCGTTAAATAAGTCGTAAGCATGAAACAGTTATGGTTATTAAAAAATATTAAAATTCATGTAGATATGTAGGTACAAACCTCATTGAACAGCGTTGAATCAAATAAATCACGTGAATTTTCTTTATTTCCTCCTAAAAGAAAAACAATAAAAGTCAGTTAAATAAATCATACGTCAAGATATACTACTCAAGATATTTTTAAACCTAAATAGTAAACAATAAAAGTAATGTTTATATCAACAGCCAGTTGCGTGAAATTATACAGGTGTCCCGAAACCCAACGTCAAGTGGTCACCGGGTTACGGGCTAGACTGTACCGTACTGGTCTGAAAAAAAAATTTAAAAATTCTATGTCACTTGGTTCTTGGTTGATTTTGATGAAAAAGCGAGATTACTATTATTATTATTTCATTTATTTATTTTATTAAGTACTTTTATTTATTTTTTTTTACTTTTTTTTTAACTCTTTCATTATGAGTTGTCAGTATTTTTGCTGTGTTTACATCGGCTCCGATATTTAAAAGTGTTTAAAAATAGTAAAGTGCTAAAAACTGCTACAAAAGTACTACAGTGTGTGCAAAAATCTGTGAACTAGATGTGGAAATGGTATCATAAGTGGAACTTCTACATTTATTGGAAAAAATTTAAAAGACACCTATTGAAGTCAACAGAAATCAAACCCTGCAATACTGTAAATATCACCGGAAAGAACACTACATGAATGAATGTAAAGGTTAGTTATGTGATTAGTGCTGCATGAAAACAATGATAAGTGGTTATGAGAGTGTTTTTAAAAATGATAACAAAATTATAACCTCAAACCTACAAGAAAGTCATTACTCATCATAAGAAAATCAATATAGACAAAGCGCCATCTAGCATACAACAACGGAACAAACATACAAAGTAATGAACTACCAATAATTTTAGTACAGCCATTCAACAAAAGAGGGCAGCAGCCTGAGAAGATATTCTTAAAAATCTCTTACAATGGATAGCCTAGACATAAACATTACGAAAAGACGTAAAGTAACTCAAATCAATATGAACGCCACACCTGAAAGTATATATGGAAGCACAATTAACACCTCTCCAAATTCAGAAAACGCTAATAGCTTACCAGATTTCTCGGGACTACTCCTAAAAAATGAAGTGGAGGAATTACGAAACGAAATAGCCAATCTTAGACTAGAACTCGAACAAGCTCAATATGAAATTGAAAATTTAAACACAGAGAACGTCTCCCTGCAAAATTTAGTTAAATCCCAACAGACTACAATAAATACACTAAAAACTCTATGCACGGAATTTTCCAATAAGAAATCATCAGTAAAATCAAGAAAAACAAAGTCAAATCTAAAGTCCAAAACACATACAAAAATTAATCTTGACGAAAGCTACAATAATTTGCATATCGATACATTGAGCGTCGAAGAGAGTAATCTCGATACAATATCAGTACAGAATACTCAAAATGAAGAAAACTATATACAAGACAAGACACGAACTATGGAATTAAGTAGAGAAAGCGTCTGTGAAGAAAATAGCCACTTACCAGCAGAAACCTACACTTTCCCAGCTATCAAAAAAACATGTATCAAAAATAAAATTCTAATACTCTCAGATGAGCGCACATCCTTGAGAAAACTACTTCAACCTTTGACAGGACCTAACTTCCAAGTCTCATCATTTAGCAAGCCTGGTGCGACAACTGATAAACTTCTTGAGACGTCGGGGCAGCTCTGCAAAGATTTTAACAAAAATGACTACGTTGTAATAATGTGTGGTAACAATGATAGAGATCCGTTAAGATTACAATCAGCTCTATACTTCTACTTAGATAAGTTAAAACATACGAATGTATTGTTATGTGAATTGAAAAGAAATATGTATTTAAATAAATATAAACTGCAGAATACACTTAATTTCATAAGCAATCAATTTCAGCATAGTACTTTTGTAAATCTTAGCACTAATACTCCATACAGGGCCTATTATCTGACTCTATGTAGACTCTTACTAAGAGCCATATTACATCTCAACTATAAACAAAAATACAACCAACATATTAAGATAAATTCTGAATGTTACACAAAGAGTACTCAAACTGATTTATTTTTGACTCAAAATATGTCGTCTGTAGAAACACAAACTGAAAATATGTTATTTCGAGACTAAAAAGCCGCATTTTACTATTTTACACAATAATGTCCAAGGCATAAGATCGAAAATAAGTGACCTAGAATTACTGGTTGAGTCAAACAACATAGATGCTCTCTGTATAAGCGAAACATTCCTACGAGATAATACCCCGGAAATACTTCAGTTATCAAACTTAAATATTGCTTCATATTTTTCAAGGAAAAATAAGTCTCGTGGGGGAGTATGTATCTATATTAAAAAATCAATAAACTTCAAAAATATAACGTGGATCTCAGATATGGCATTAGAATCCCATTTTGAATGTTGTGGTATAATAATTCCAGAAAATAATTGGTACATTGTTTGTATTTATCGTGCTCCAAGTGGAAATTTTAACTTATTTATTGAAAAATTAGAAATCCTACTATTTAAACTAACCATTAGAACTAGAACAACTTATAAAAAACTATTTATCTTGGGAGATTTTAATATAGACATGCTTGTAAATAATAACAAAACTGAGCTATTTCAAAACACACTAAAAAAATTTAATCTTGTCTTAACTCTTAACCAACCAACTCGAATAACGTCTCACTCTGCAACATGCATAGACAATATTATAACAAACCATAAAAAATGTACATCAGAAATATGGGACCTAGGTATTTCAGATCACACAAGCCAAGTGGTCAAAATCCCATGCAGTATTAGCTACAGAGAAAAATATTGGTACACGATGAGCCGCAATGTTAACTATCATATAGAAATATTCTTAAAATATATTTCCCAAGTAAATTTTAACGATGTATACAAATTAAATGACCCCAACTTAGCTTATGAAACATTTATCAACCTATTTCAATTAATATATGAACTATGTGTCCCACTACAGATGAAAAAAGTTTCTCATAAAAGCAAAAAACCATGGAAAACCAGAGGTATATTGAAGTCTACAAAAATTAAAAGGAAGCTTTATATTCATGCGAAAAAAAATTACAATCTTGAAATAAAAAATAGATACTCTCGATATTGTCAAATACTTAAACGCGTTATTAAATTTTCAAAAAAAAATGCAAATATTAAATTTATAACTAAAAGCACTAATACAACTAAAGCAACATGGCAACTAATAAAAAAACAAACACAAACAACACAAACACTTAAGCCTACTATTGATTACATCATACAAGATGAAAAAATTATAAAATCACCACATAAACTCGTCCACACTCTTAACAACTTCTTTATAAAACAAAATTGCAGTTCAGAATTACTAAGCAAAAATAAAATGCTTCCCAAAAGGAACCCTAATAGCATTTTCCTATACCCTACAGATAGCGAAGAAGTAACTAAAATAGTAAAAGGTCTAAAAAATAAAACAAGCTATGGTTATGATAATATACCGATAAAGGTAGTTAAAGAAAGTATTTCCTATATTGTAAATCCGCTTGTACATATTATAAACCTTATGCTGGAAACTGGTAAATTCCCAAAACAATTAAAAAAAGCTGTAATAAAACCTCTATATAAAAAAGGTTCCACTCATGACATGAATAACTACAGACCGATAGCATTGTTGCCAAGTATTTCTAAAATTTTTGAAAGAATTATTTATAACAGGTTAATGCACTTCTTAAATTGCAACAAAATTTTAAGTGAAAACCAATTTGGATTCCAGAGGAATAAAACCACGTCTTTGGCTATATTTAAACTATTTCAATCAGTATGGGATAATATAAACGACAAGAAGAAATGTGCTGCAATATTTATCGACCTGTCAAAAGCTTTTGATTGTGTAAAATTTGATATACTCCTGAATATATTAGAAATTATCGGAATAAGAGGCACAGCATTAAAACTTATCGAAAGTTATTTAAATGACAGATGGCAAGCTACTGCAATAGAAACATATGATTGCACTAAAAAAATGTTTGAGGTGATTATGTCTAGCTTCGAAAAGGTATTACTCGGTGTACCTCAAGGTAGTATAGTAGGGCCGCTCTTATTTTTACTCTACATTAATGAACTTCCTAACATTGTACCTAAACACCTTAGCATCATGTATGCCGATGATATGACAATATTTATAAGAAATGAATATGCATCAGAGGAAGACTTCAGAAAGGAATTAAATGAAATATTAACAACTATCACTAACTGGCTCAAATCGCTAAATCTAAAAGTCAACCTCTCAAAAACCAATGTTATGCAATTTAAAAGTTACCAAAGTAAAACTTCCACGCTTAACATTGAAGTTTCAAACGTTGCCATTCAAGAAGTAAATCAACTACGTTTTCTTGGCGTCACAATAGACCAGCATTTAAGCTGGAAAGCACATATAAACAATATAAATAAAAAAATTTCAAGTGCCTGCTACGGCCTCTCAATCCTTGCCGAGACAACAAATACAGATGTCACAAGGAGTGCCTATTTTGGAAACGTGTACCCATTGCTGCTTTATGGCATTATATACTGGGGTAATTCAACAAACGTCAAGTCCACATTCACACTCCAAAAAAAATGCCTTCGAACTATATACAACATGCATAGCACAGAATCTCTAAGGGACTTATTTAGAACAAAAAATTACCTTACACTGACCGGCATATACATCCTTGAATTATGTCTATTTGTAAAAAATAATATAGAATACTTTAGCTTCAAATCGGAAACAAATAGAATCTTACGCAATAAATATAAATACAATATATCTCTTCCAAAAATTAATAATATGATTTTCTACAAAAGTGCTTATATTTCTGCTATACGAGTTTACAATCATTTACCTACAGAAATAAAAGAATTAAATGGACTTAAATTCAAAAACAAACTAAAAAAATGGTTAATTGCAAAAGTATTCTATAATTTAGACGAATTTTTTAAAGAAAAATGACTAACTAGTAATAAATTGTGCCTAATATATATGTATAATTTTAAAAGAGGTAAATGACAAATATTATATTTCATTTGTTTGATTTTTTTGAAATATATATTAACTATAATTTATTGTAAATTTATGTTTATGAAATGACTTTTTATAATTATGTATTATTATTAGGATTCAAAATTATGTATTTTAATCATTATAAAATCAAATCTAATATTACTGTATAATGAAATTAATTGGATGTTATATGTATAATTTTAAAAGAGGTAAATGACAAATATTATATTTCATTTGTTTGATTTTTTTTAAATATGTATTAACTATAATCTATTGTAAATTTGTGTTTATGAAATTACTTTTAATAATTATGTATATTTATTAGGATTCAATATTATGTATTTTAATCGGATGTGTGCTCTACGTTTCCTTAGTGTTTACTTTTCATACAAATATTGCATGCCCGAATGGGTAAACTGTTGAAACCAACAAATCTGTAACACCTTTGTAACACAGTTTTAAGCAATAAATATTTCTTTGTCTTTTGTCTTTGTCTTTGACACTTTACACTACGGCAAACCCAATATTTACGTCTTTTCTAACGTATGAATTTTATTAAGCAAGTAAGCAGGTTTCACACATGGTCCTTTTGCAAACAAAAAAATATTAAAATATTTTACTGTAAGATAAGCCAAATCTTGCACCATTATAAATTCTTGATTAGATTGGCTAATTTATTAACTTTTCTAGGGTAGTGTACCTAGTAAATTTTAAACATTATTTCTATTCTTTATTTTGTGACGGCATTATATAGTAAGATAAATAAGGATAATATTAAAAAAAAGAACATTGCAAAGTCTGGAAGTATGCCATCACAGTTACTATAAATCTTGTCAAGGGTGTCGATTTATGAATGAAGAAAGTCACCAAGTCAAGATTTAAAAAAAATCTCAGAACACTGTACAGTGTACAGCCTAGCCCATGACCCGGTAACCACTTGACGTTGAGTTTCGATGCACTTGTTTGGGCTATTTCACTTCTCATTACCGTGGCTTTCTAATGGCGAAAGAATTATTTAAATTGGTTCAGTAGTCTCGTAGCTCGTAAGTTAAATAGTAATAAGCAAACGATTAAATATTTCGTCTCTACAATATTAGTAAGTATAGATATTTAAAAATACATTAGTCCCAACCCAATTCGCAGTCTAAACTTAGTCACTGATGGGCTTTTGTTTAAAATATACAATAGGTAAGTACTTATCAAAGAAAATCATATACGTAGGTATGTAGGTAGGGACATAGTAGTTAATACAATCGATCCAAAATACTTTTAGACAGATAAGTACCTATATAAACAGTTCAACAACAAACAGGACACTCGACGTCAGGATAATGATCGTAAATTGCATATTTACAAATGCTGCACCAGAAAAATGAAGATTTATAGAGCGATTTTATGTTCTTTCGTTTCATAGGTAGAACAAAATGATTTGTAATAATATTGATATTATTCTTGGTCGTTGCACCACAATTAAAACATTTTTTTTGTATTACAAAATGGGTCGACGGCCAAGGCCATTTTATTTTGTCTTTAAAATAGTTTTTAAAATCACTTCTTTTAAAAAAACGATCTACATCAATCACGACAACCATGACTGACTATGTATATCACAGCACAGAACGCAACGTCGCGTCGTGTTTGTTTACGCGCGCGCGTTAACCTACTACTTACGAAAAAAATTATTATTATTGTGAACTTGTATTATTTAAATCAAATACCGTCCTCTTTTTGTACAAAACAAATAAAGAGAAATAATAGGTACTATTATAGATAATAACCATAATTTAAATTTACAAACCAAGTATAAATTAAAACCTACTAGGTACTTACCTATTCATTATTTTTGATATACTTAATGGGATACTTACTTACTAATGAGAGTATCCTAGCACTTCTTTTCATGGTGCCTGTTATTTTACTTCCACTACACAATATTTATACCACAAGCGTCATTACGTCCGCGCTGGCCGGCAAAAAATATAAACAAAAACATGCCCTTGCATGTCGCGTGCGAACTCCGCCCCCTCGCCTCTGTCACCCCCGCGTCTCCTCTGGGACGATGTCGTTTTGTGGGACGTAATTAAATCACACATTAGAATTGATAAAAACTTTTATTATATACAGGAATCCACATTATCGGCGTGTTATACGTAAACAAAGTATCGAATATACGCCACTGATATACGGCGCACAGTAGCGACCTCCAAAATTCGCGCGCCAAATAGCGGAACTAAGAAATACGCCGAAAAGCACTCCGGTGACAAAACAACGTCCATGCCAATATTTCACCCAGCCATTGTACTAACCTTAACACTACTTCTGGCTGAATTTGAGAGATGGTCAATCTTGCGTCCGTATACAGGATGCAACAAGTCAGTCGGACGCAATATCATCGGTAAAAACCGCCATGTAGGACGTAATATCAACTCCGGGGTGGAAATATATATATATATATATATATATATATATATATATATATATATATATATATATATATATATATATATATATATATATATATATATATATATATATATATATATATATATATATATATATATATATATATATATATTTCTGCGATGTTTTCTGTTTTCTTCGTAACCTTCAACCTTTGCGTAATATTCCCTATTACAAAAAATGTTTTATTTTTAGAAAAATTGGCAAGGTAAAATCTATCGAACACATTATTTAAACGAAAATTGCTAATAATGTTTGATAACAAATGTAATCATGAATTTTAACCGATATATATATATATATATATATATATATATATATATATATATATATATATATATATATATATATATATATATATATATATATATATAAGTGAAAAGTAACAGATAATTGCGTTGTGTAAACGTTAGAAGGGTTAATGGTATTTACCTGTAAATTACAACAGTTGCATAACAAAGGATACGACACCAAAATATTTCAACACTAAAGTGCCGGCCGGTGTTAGACTAATGACGTTAGAAAACTAATGGTAGCCAACCAGCTATTAAAACTTTGGCATAGTTTTTTTGTCGGTGCTTAATGACACTTTGGACGATCGATTTCTTTGGTTTATATCTTGGGAACTTTTGGCACTCTATTACTTGGCTTCTACTTAGAGTTAAATAGCATTCCTGTCTAATTCAAAGGATTTGATTTAGACAACTAAACTGGATCTTAAACAATTATTGCTTTAATGTACCCTTAAATTATAATTTTTGCGATAAAATATTCTCTGTTCGAAGCATAATATTATGCTTATAACTCCAATATTATAGTTTTTAGCGCAAATTAAGTCCTCTAAATCTGTTTCTAATCTATAATCTAGTTAATGTCAGGATCTGATCTTTACAACGCAATAATAAAAACGAATGCTACCAAACTTTACGCTTACGACCGTAACTTAAGCGTAAAGTGAGGTCTTCCTAGCCAAATGTAGCCACAAAGTTGTCAAAGCACTAAGAACAAATCACAACTGTGGCTATTACGAAAGCGTATCGTTTATTTGTTGCACACGAGTGAAAGTTATAAAAAGTTATCCATGCTCCTGAATTAGGACTATCTGGTGCTGGTATCTAATTTACCAATCCGAAGGTCCGTTGTTCCGTTATTACTTGCTGTAACGCCGTCTTTATCTTTTATGGGCCAAACTTACGAAATGAATACGACCCTGCGACCCGAATAAGTTTATCACTGCCTTAAATTCTGTTTTTTATTTGGGTTGTTCTGAGAGGATACAACAAAATAAAATACATTTTTTGTACTTTAAATATATAACTACAATAACAATCCAAGGTCTGATTGGCATATTGAAAAAGCCACATGACAGACACAGACAAGAAGACTTCCAATACTTATATTATACGTAAATATCAGTGGTAGAGGTCGAGAATACCAGTTTAGTTACAAAGTCTCTAAGGATTTCAATTTACAGAAGTATATTATATAATAGCGTTTTGATTAGACATCTGTTTCATTCATTCATAAACTTAATGAATAATAAAAACTAGCGCTATAAGAATATAAATAATATGTTTCCTTTTAGTTATATCTATTTCTACAGATAAATCTTTTTCTCCATAACCAGCAACAATTAATATAGCGGACTGAAATAGTTTTGATTCGCAAATTAAATTTTTACGCTGAATGATTACAGTAACTAATGGTAATTGTTACTTATGGTTCATTCTTGTGAGCAAATTGTACGGTGGGTGCCCTAAGTAAATAATCTTAGCGTAACAGAATGGTTGAAGGAGCTTAGAAATTAGAATCTTACATCGCTAGGTTTTCATTAAAGGCTTTGTTAACATTAAGTTTGACATACATACTTGAGTTTGAGATATCTATATTATAATTATATATAATATATGTGTAAGAGATGTTGACCGTCACAACATTTTATACGAACAAGACACAGGTAGAGCTGGTAATGTGTAGGTAATTTGAAATGGATCGAAACAATCGATCGTAAAAGAGTGACATACTTAAATACCTCTATTTTATGTATGATTACCTATGATCACTTTTATTTTTTTAAATTAGCACTTTTAGATAATTTGTCAAAGTTAATTTAATATTATTTTCTATTTCCAGGTAAGTGTCTCAACCGAAAAGTTTCGGCTCAAAGTGACTGAGGTTCAAACAATGCCGAGGTAAGTTCCTAGATCCTCTAAAGTTCCGAAGTTTCTTTATAAAGGTACAAAATTAGTGGACTAACTGGCACTGTAAATTGTCCCTCACATAAAGGAACCCTTTTGGAATCGTGAAATATTACGATATGAAAAGCTGCGAATAATTTCGCACCGTCTTATCTCAGATGTGACCTACTACTAAGGTTGCCTACTAAAAGCAAGTCATGCATTTTATTCTATTAACGTGAGTTAATATAATAAAATGCAACATAATATTATTATTGTACGGTGTTTTTACGAAACTATCTGGCTGTCTGCTGCTGTTAAAATAACAGCAACAGCTATTACCTTATTTAAGAATCAAGCAGCGTCATGGAATGATAAAAAAATATATTTTGACACTTAAATTCAATATTTTATTTGTTTTTATTTACATTATTTGGAAAAATATGTAGTTTTTTTATAGTTTAAAATGTTTTTCTTATATGTTTTTATTATTATATTTTCTTTAATTACTATTACTTATTTCTAGTTCCACGTTTATTTGAAGTAACTTTCTATCTAACTATATTATACAGTTAAACAAGTAACAAAAATATGTTTTTTTTGTCTTTTTGACAATCCTGTTGTCTGGTATCAGCTCGGTTTGATATAACTTCAATTGAAGAGACCGTTTTTTGTCGCTTATCTAAATTGTTATTCGCCAATCGCCAGGCAACTTTCTGTGTGCGAACTCATAACTCTACGGCTTTTAAACTAGTTACAAACAGACTACTTTTGATAGCTTTTATCTCTTTTCGAAGAAATATATTCGTTCTCGTTGCTTGTTTTAAATACAATTGTATTTTGGATGCAACTTAATAGTTTTAAATGCGATCCTTCCGTTTTAATTTAATTTTTTTACGTCTCTATTTTTTTCTTTTTCTTTTTTATATACAAATTTTAAGATCATAGCTTTCACCTTTCTCATCCTTGCGGCACGATATTGGAGCAATAAAAAATCCTCGCAACGCGATGCATGGAGCTACAGCTATATTTACAGCGAAACATAATATTATCTTAGTCAGTTAAGAGAAAATAGAGACAGACAGCCATAATGTGTCAACTATTTTCCACTTGATCCCAAAATCAATCGTCACGAATTCTTGCAGATGAAGAAACTTTAAGTACGTTGCCCCTTTTCTCCCTTTTCCTATACAAAATTTTTAATAGTAGCATGAACTTCCATACTAATATTTATAATATTTATATTATACTAATTTTATAAATGCGAAAGTATGTATGTCTGTCTGTCTGTCTGTTACCTCTTCACGCCCAAACCGCTGAACCGATTTTGCTGAAATTTGGTATGGAGATACTTTGAATCCCGGGAAAGGACATAGGATACTTTTTATCCCGGAAAAATGTACGGTTCCCGCGCGATAAACAAATTTTGGCGCAACAGAGTTGCGGGCATCATCTAGTAATATTATAAATGCGAAAGTGTGTCTGTCTGTCTGTCCGTCTGGAGGTCTATAGACCATATATGTCTGTTACCTCT
This sequence comes from Cyaniris semiargus, assembly GCA_905187585.1. Lineage (NCBI taxonomy): Eukaryota > Metazoa > Arthropoda > Insecta > Lepidoptera > Lycaenidae > Cyaniris > Cyaniris semiargus. The sequence continues at coordinate 9,560,044 of LR994558.1, read as the reverse complement.
TCACGCCCAAGCCACTGAACCGATTTTGATGAAATTTAGTATATGGATACTTTGAATCCCGGGAAAGGACATAGGATACTTTTTATCCTGGAAAAATGTACGGTTCTCGCGGGATAAACGAATTTTGGCGCAACGGAGTTGCGGCGTCATCTAGTAGTTGAATGTGTTTAATTTTTGTCCGGTCCTTTCTGTTGATGGTAATAAGATAATGAAGGCCATAATTTGGGGCAAGTGTCAAGCGTCACCCTCGTTCGCAAACAGGTCACCGCACACTGCAGACGTCAATCGCCGCTAGTCTGTCCGTAAATATAATCATAGGCCTATTGGGAAATCTCAATTATGGACGTCCATTTTTTGGTTGTCTGAACAAGTTATATTTCGGCGGATTGATTTTACTGTTAGCTTCTGCTTTTTGTTGGGAACTGGTGGAAATGTTATATTTAGAGAATATAGGCGATACAAATGTATTTTGAGAAAACGTTATAATAAATGTGTGAAGAAAAATGTGTAGCTACTAAGCCCTTACTAATAAAATATCACTACAAGGAATAACTATAATAATATACTTACAATAAGGGCTACTTGTAATTACAAGTAAGTTGTCTTTCAGAAATACAAGTAGTGTATTTCTAAAACACGTTAGAAAAGTCGAATGACCGAAAAAAAACCGGCCAAGTGCGTGTCGGGCCACGCGCAATATAGGTATTCCGTAGTACAGCTAGTTTTTAAAAAAATTATATGGTCAATGTATGTAAATTTATAACGTGTTTTACACTACTAACAACATCATCTCAGTTACTTTCAAAGGAATTTGAACGAAAGTGTTCCTTTATACTTCGCCGAATACATTTTTTTAGTTGATCGACTATTACTCAATAACTTATGAAGTCTTCTTAGCCGTGATAGTTTTCCTTTTAAATTCAGCATATTTCCTACTCCCGTGAATTTTTTCACATTTCCAGAAGCAGCCGTTTAGCTGGTAGATGGGGGGGACACTGGACGCTAACGATTTTTTCCACTTTCAAAATTAATATTTCACAAACGGATCCCTAAATCGGAAAATGATCTATGAATACTCATAATATTTTTAAAAAACCTATCCAACGACACCCCACACGATGAATATATATATGATGATGAATATTTTTTTTCGCGTCCACCCCGGACGCGAAAAAAAATATTCATCCCCGCTTGATGTGTAGGGAAGGTACCATAAAAAAATATTTTTAAGATTTCATGTACCATTTTGTCGGCATCATTAATATGTGCATTCATGCCAAATTACAGCTTTGTAGGTCCTATAGTCTCAGAGCAACACCGCGGACAGACAGACAGACGGACAGACAGACGGACAGACGGTCAGACGGACCCTAAAAATGACAGCAAACCTTAAAAAGTCGCGTTTTAGCTCTGGATTCTCTATCTCTCTCAGGCTACTGTGTTCCCGTGGGCTACTGCTACTAACTTTCTTTTGCAAAGCCTGAAGTTTGCTGCGGGTAAAATCTAGTGATGAATAATAAAGCTTACAGAAACGACAGTTGTTAAAATTCTTGCTTAATTTTATGCGTGTTAAAATGGTTTCGGTTGCTGTTCAACAATGTTACAACATTAAATGAGCGAACTCCTTTTTCACCCAATGCCGCGTCCTCAAATTCCACCGCCGTAAAAGTGTCAGTCGTAATTTAGGAACTACCCTCCGAAACCGCGGCGCTAAGGTCTAATTTGCCACAGAATATGATACATGGCTTTGCAGTTGGTAATAAGGAGGTTTTACTCGTATTAAGCGGTTTTCTGTTTGCCAGTTTAGCTATAGGCTATAACTATAGCTATAAATTATTAAAGAGTAGAATGTAGATAGTCTGGAGGAAACCACATAAAGCGGTATTAAGGCCACCGATCTGCATAATTTCTAACCTTGTGTTGCTACGTTGTATTGTTTATACCTATGTTTAAATTTAAAAAAAATGTTTTTTTTTTTTTTTACACATACATTAATTACTACAGTTACCATGTGTATAATCTAACCTACATCTCAAATTTTAATACGCCGGTAAACCTTTACCATCTGGCAGTATTCTGCGTAAAAATTTATATGCCCTACGCACTGACATATAAGTATCTCTATGGCCCTACGCAGATAAATTGAGCCTAAATCATGTTGATCATGATACTGGCTGAAGTAAACGATTTAAGTTGGAACCCGTTGTTTCTAATCCCCCGCTCTTTAATCATTCCAATTCCAACACTAATCCCGTGTATGAGTTTGACTTGGATGATCTACGGTCGGAGTCATTTGGGCCGAAAACTACTGCAGAATCCCAAAGCCGTTTTATTACGGCTAAACGCTGAAAAAGCTAAAAGTGGTTTTACCGCTCTTTTGGCATTTAAACCCAGTTTTTACAGTTAAGTTTATTCTTAACTTTTTTCGAATTCCTGTAGAGTTATGGCTATAGTTTTCCTCATCTTATGATTTTGGCAAAAAATGCAGGTTTATGCAACATACAATAACAATTGGGCTTAATAAATATTACTAGATAAGTCTAATTGTTATTGTATAGACTAGAAATTTTATTGGCTAAAGTCCTTCTCAACAAGGCTATTGAAACGATAACCTGTCAATATACTTTGGATACCTTAGAAAACTTGCAAATAGAGTCTTTGAAGCTCTAAAACCTACAATAAATCCAACATAATATTGTGTTTACTGTTTAACAGCTTTATGCCACACATAAAGCTTTATTACAATTTACACCGAACAAAAAAGTTATGTAAACACGTCAAATCTCGTTTCGTCGTGTGCATCCGCCCAAACAGCGGGATCATTTAAATTGCTGGCAACAATTACGTTAGCAGCAACGGTGAAATGAATACGTGTTGTTTGCGATACTGTTAAAACAATAACGACGGTGTTGCCAGGTCGCCCGAATGGATACATCGTAAACGAGATTAGGATTTTTATATGGAAATAGGTTACATGTTATTCCTTTGATACTTTCAACGATCGCGTAGAAACTGTACATTTGCACCGTGGTCTGTGACACCTAAAATGAAGGCATGCCATGAAGAAGAGCCATACGTATTTTCTGTAAAACTATCTTAATATGTTTTTTCCCGATATTTAACGTATTAATCAGGGCGCACTTTGTGGTACACTTTACGGAAAAACTATCACGCCTATTGATTTGTACTTTAACATACTAATTTTTATTTACATGTAGATGTGTTATCATCAGTCAGTCAAGGTGTAATGACGCGAGCCCTCACAAAGCTCGGCTTTTAGCTAGTAATAATACCTAAGGGTTATGGGGCCATCGAAGAACAAATAAATGGATATTCTATTCTTTTTTTGAAGGTATCTATCCCTCCATGCTTGTCTGAATCGGTTGGCGGCTCAATCTTGAATAGGTTATGGCCATACAAAAATAATGTTATTAATCTGTCACAACAACAAAACTACACAGTCATCTAAACAAAAGGATAGGAATTTTAAAACATTTTAATTAACTTCAAAATATCAATTACTATTTGTCGCTTTAAAATAGTGTCCATACTAGAATTTTAAGCGGAAATTTAATAAATGTCGCAGTGTTTTGATACTTTGACGTGAATAAGTTGTTGTGGGGGCTTTAGTATATGTTTGAATGGCTCCGGCTCATATGTTTTTGACATTAACTGATTTGAATGCACACGCTTAGGGTTGGCAGAATCCGGTTACCTTTCTCTATGAACTTTGCCCTTACGTATTAGGGTCAATTGCAACGTGTCGATGTGATCCATTTTTTAATGAGCTAATTAAAATTGGAGCAAACAGATTGATACCGCAGGCGACAATCAATTCTATGTGTACCTTCTTGTGTAGGAAATAAATTTCAGTTTTGAATGGCGCATTTAAAAATACATCGCAACGTCTCGCGATGTTTCACTTTAAACTGATCCTCATACATTTAATAAACATTTATTGGCTAAAAACCACACATTTCACAACTTTTCATGTATTCAACGATTAAATAGACCTGTTAACTTCAGTTTTTCAGTTTAAAGATCTGGTTTGTGGTAGCCCTACCCATTGTATGTTTGTGCAGCGTCGTGTTTGCTCACGTTTGATAGCTCAGCTCCTGACAAAAGAGTAGTGGATTTTGATATTGTATGGAGTTGTTTGGTATGTTGTGAACAAGTTAATTTCGAATGTCAGATTGTTTGAAATCGATTTGCATCAGTTCATACGTATTTAACTAACGTTTTGCCTCGTATTGAAATGGAATTGAAATTGGAATACTAGAATACTAAAAGCTTATGAGTGTAATACCACATGGATTACCATATCATCTAGTTCTGTATTGTATTATGATGGGTTTTGTGTTAAGCGGCTAGTCTCATTGTTAATTAAACTTTTATTAAACCAAACAGCTGGTTACTGTTATTACAGCTTGAAAGCTTATTGGTAAGAAGGCGGGGCATATCATACCCACCATTGTAGCACTTTGAGACTTATACCAAGTGAAAGGGCTTGAAAAGTTGAACATTTTATGTTTTATTTTTCATTTGATACATGTGTAGATGTGCTACAGCTTAGGTACGGGTTCCATAAAAAAATTCCCCTTGTCCTTTGGCATAAATATTTATATTTTTTATTTTCAAATGAATTTTAATTTTCAAAAGCCTAAGTACACAAAAGATATGTAAAGATGATTTTACATACCTATTTTATACACGCTACAATCAAACTCACACGCACCCATGCACACAAATGAAATTTCTTCATAATGCAAATGTATTCAATCCTGTCGTTATTATTCTGAACGTTTCTTTTCAGAACCCACGGCCTCTATTGTGTGGGCATTAGGGGTGTTATTTGTGTGACAACTCCCGAAACTATTCGTAAAGATAGCATCACAATCAACAAGATAAGGTTCACCCAGTTTCCTTGGCCGGTTAGTTACACACTTTATTGCCCCGGTTTAGGGTTGCCAGGCGTAGGGACAAAGCCGGACACAGCCAGGATTTTTGATTGCGTGTCCGGACAAAATTAAAGGAAGTCCGGCTTTTGTAGGTCTTTAAATCTATATTTTATATGAAAATTTTACAAATATTAGACGGTTTTACACATTCATCTAATGTGTAAATAGTTTTAATAAAACAAAAAAAAAATGTAAACGCGCTGCCGAAAGTATTGCTATACTGTGAGTTCACCTCCTAAGTACTCTATAGTAGAGTTTCCGTTTTTTATACAAACGTCCGAAGGCTGACTACTTTGTCCGACTTTTCGGTTTAGCCTGGCAACCCTACCTCGGTTACATCGATTTGCTTTTCAGGACCTCAGATTAAGAGTATTAGCAACTTTATTCTAGCAAGACTGGCGTTCTTTAGTTTTATTTTCATCGATTTACTATCTAAAAACTAGCATTTGTTATCCGACTAAAGCTCGATAATTTCCCGACTTTTCTTCGAGTTTTGCTATTTTCGAAAAAAAAAAAATATGTTGTGATTTGGTGTGTGTCGTAATCAATTTTTGAATGCTTTTATTTATTTAAATAGACAAGGATGTTAAGCTACATTATGAAAATATAAAAATTACGTCTGAGGACTTGACATGGTTTTGCCTATTCAATAATTCAATGCTTGTGCTTGTTATCCATACAAGCCAAGCTGTACATATATTCTACTAAAAATAACACAATATACTAATGATACTCCTTAGCCCTGATTCTCCATTTTGTATCGATAAGTCTGTTGCAGTATTGAGCAATACTCGTCATTGTTTCAGTCTTAATTGGCAATGGAGGCATAATTCAGAGAACAAAAGGTATCAGAACATTGTAATTAACGTCGCGAATTGAGTCAACTGTGTACCCTGCAGCTAAGACTCTACAAACAGTTCGTTGCTCCATTGTTTGAGCAGACTTAATGGTGACACCGGAGGAAATGTTAATTGTACCGACAGGGATTCGTGGAATTACTTTGCGCCATGGGATGTATTTTTGGGTAATATACAACTTTTATTGTGCGTAGGGTTCTAAGTGAGAGAGGTAGGTTAGGTCCGCAATATTCAACTTTTATTGTGCAGAATAAGAGCAAAAGAGGTGTTTTTTTAAAATTCGAGAATACGGTTGAATTTATATCTGATTGCGCAAGATGGAGGGGTATAGTTTTCGAGAGGATACAGTATGTACAATTGTTATATCAAAATGCATTTGGGTTTTTAGTTTTAAAATTACTTGTTTTAGTAGCTGTTAGAGTCTGATAAAAAATACTAATGATTGTGTCGTGAGCATAATATAAAGGGGTGATAGACGTGCGAGTAAGTACGCGGACTTATGGCTCGACGATATTTTACGTCCCCTTAAAAACGCGTACTTTTACAGGCGAAAAAGATCGTCGAGCCATAAGTCCGCGTACTTACTCGCACTTCTATCACCCCTTTTAAATCTTGATATACTGATATGACGTCACATATATGATGTGAAGCAGATATTAACACAATGTGATATGTATGAGGTCTTTTATTTGCAGTTGGGTTTTCTCTATCACATGCGTACTCCAAACTGGCATTAAACGTGTGATATGGAGCATACACTATATTGTTATTATTATAAAACAATTTCGATTTTAAATTTCACTGTCAAAATTATTTATGACTTAAGGCTCTGTATCGTGTTACATAAAATATAACCAGAAAATAAATGGCAGGGCGCTTGGCTCAGGTTAGCCATTCGATATTCGCGAGGGAAAATACGAATCAATCAAAATTTGGCCCACTTACATAATTTGTACAGCGGCTGTACCGCGTCATGTGCCAGCTTGCAGAATAACCCTACGTTATCATCGCTCTTTTCTGAGAAAAAAAAAACAACTCGAAATTCAAAAGATCTTAATATTTCGTTGTAACTTGTAAATAAAAAAAAGTGTTAAATAATAACAATAATAACTCCCACAACGGTTTCGGTGACGGTGGCCGGTTTCATTGAAACCAGGCCAGTTACGCAGGAGTAATTTTATAGTGCCCAAGTGCGTGCGCAGTACACAAGAGTACTCTCTATTCCTTTACTCTCATAACCCAGTGGGACGGAAGACCCACTGGGTCTTTCGTTCCACTGGGACCCGCTGGGTCCCACAAGACCGACACGACTGCTGAGAGATCAGGTGCAGGACCGACTTTTTACATGCCCATCCGACGCATGGATCATCTTACTTGTCAGACAATCAGGTGATCAGCCTGCATTGTCCTAACCAAACTTGGAAATAACATGTTTCCAACGCGGGAATCGAACCCACGACCTCCGAGTCAAGTGCCAGGCTCTTAACCACTGGACTACGGAGCCGTTAAATAATTAATAATATTTGTAGAGATAAAAACTGTGCGTCTGGTGAAATTTGTTTGGAACTCCCGTTTTTTTTACTCGTTATTTTAATTTTCATGGGTAATACTGATTTTTTTTATTCAAGGTTCAGTTCAAGATGCAACATCACCAACGATGCAGTTTTAAATAATATTCAGGCAGCCCGAGACCACGAGCGGCTAGTCTCCCAATTCAATATGTGTATCTTCTGCCAATATACTTGTAAAATATGATTTATGCAAAAATGCATCGTGTTGTGTGACTAAAAAATAACCGGTCACTTTGCAATTAAGCTTTATAGACCTACTAGCTGTGCACCGCGGTTTTACTCGCGGTTTAAGTGATATATAATAAAATACTATGAAAAGTACCAATAATGAGTTAAAACGGGACGATACATGGTTCTATAATGGTTTATGGTAGTGATGATGATGATGATGAATGTAATTTGCATAGTAGCATATGCTTTCCGTTCTTAAAACAACGTCGAAACTCCCAAACTTGTATCTATAAAGAGTCAGGAGTTCTCTCAGCACCTTCCGACCCATGGTATTCCTTGGTGCAAAATCTTGCTTGTTGGTAGCATATGCTTAGAATACTGCTCACGAAACCGAAGTCACCACATGTTCCCATATAAATTTTGAGGAGTTCCCTCGATTTCTTATGGATCCCTTCATCAGTTTACCACTTTCATGAATATGGTAGCAAATTGGGATGATAACCTATACACCAAAAGAAAAATTTTGAAAATCGGTTCACAAACGGCGGAGTAATCGTTTAACATAAAAAAAGTAAAAACGAACATAACACCTCCTCAATTTTTAAAGTCGGTTAAAATTGTAGCCTATGTGTTATTCTAATGCATAAGTTATATTATTGCAAAGTTTCATTAAAATCCGTTCAGTAGTTTTTGCGTGAAAGAGTAACAAACATCCATACATACATACATACATCCAAACTTTCGCCTTTATCATATTAGTAGGAAGTAGGATATAGACCTACCTTGATAAGATCATCAAAAACTTCGTCGCACGTCGGCCTAATGTGATTAAGCCGGGTGCTGTCGTGTATCGAACTGTCACATCCATCATACACACAGACCATTAGGTACGTAAATCGTAATGTATGCTGAATATTTCGCAATACTCCATACAATATACCATTGTGCAACATTTATATTAAAATTATAAATTGTAATGGGATTTGGACAAGTGTATGGCGTGTCTAATGTAAAATGTCTTTATGAATTGATCTCGCACAATATGTTTTAGCTATTTATTTCTATTTCTTAGATACAACGGCTATATTATTTTAGCAGGATACCAATGGCAGCCACAGGATAGTAACTCACCTTATTTTAGTGAAGAAATAATGAAAATTAAATTACTTTCAAATTATAATATTATCTACTACCCGCTCTTCTATACTACATAATATAAGTTAATGTCGTACCTTTCATCTACTATGGGAGTGAAGTTTAACCAAATAAAACTAGAGAGGTGTCAAGGGACACCCGGATGGAACGAAGTTTTAACCCTTAACCACCTACCACATATAATTGTCACACAACCACCTGCCGTACGGTTGTGGGACCCCTGCTAAAAACATACGATAACTATAAATAAAAAGGGGGAGACAAATATTTATTTAAACAATTGTATTTAGGCACTACTAAACTCTTTATTTAAAAAAAAAACGTGAATATCAACAATACTTTTCAAATAATACAGCATATTTGGTACAATCTCGTGTTTTTGGCTTACCCAAATATTTTTATTAATTATTTTCTGAAAGTGTTACTTTCAGAAAATAATTTCTAAAAAAAAAATTATGAATTTGATAAGAAATTATTCTTACGTTTTTTATATAATTAAATTAACAAGGAGCTTTAAAAATAAATTGTATTAAAAAAACTTTTTGAAAAAAAGCTTTTATTTAAACACTCCAAAAAGAAGAAAAATGGTCGGCCATATTGGATTTAGAGTGATGTCACATACCATATCGTGCATTGTCACCCAAACTAAACGTGTATGCAAAATTTCAGCTCAATCGGTTAAATATATCTACTTCAAAATTGAGTTCCAAAATTCCACCTTAACATACATACTTACATACATACAGAGCAAGTTAAATAAAAGCTTTTAAAAATAATAGTACTCGCTATAGTTACTAATTCTACAAAATTGTAGGCTCTATACTTAGAGCTTTTGAAGGCCGTGAAGACAGATCTTGTTTGAGCATTCGAGGTAAATAGGAGCTTTGCATTCAAAACACATGTGTTGTGTTTTATGTTTTTTTTTTTATATTCGTAAGTGAAACAGTTTTTACGAACTGCCTATCACTCTTCATCAGTGCTGCAGCATGGGTTAAGTTAATCTGAAGGATCATATCATGTTACAGTTTTACATTGCTTTCACAACGTGCTCTAAGCGATCTCGTAAACTGTTCAGTCAGTTTCTTTATAAACATGTAACTGCTTTTAACCTTTTGTCTATGTAGCTGCACAGATAGGTTCACTAGAATGCAATTTCAGGCAGGGCAGATGACCAACTAAAGTTATTTTTGCCAAAATAATCATTCTTCCTAGGTCTAGATCGAATTTCCGTTAATGGTATATCATCCTCAAATGAAAACTCTTGGTCACTTTCTGAAGGAATATCACTTTGTGATGAAGATCTTCTTTGCACTACAGTTGGCTCTTCGCATTCGGAATCAGACGTTCCACTATGAACTATCTTCCAATACAATATGATTAATTTTGACCGGCTCCACATCGCTGCATTCGTCGTTCGGTATGTTTTCATCATCTGTCAGGCCTTGGTCCAACCAACGCTCAATAAGAACTTAATTTAGAGTCATTATTTCCAAAACAATAAAAAAATTACAATCTAAAAAACTTACGTAACCTCCTGATAGGGATCTCTCAGACCCCCGCAGGTCTTTATTTACTTACCTAAGCCAAATGCATGCACGCCTAACCTCGCCGAGCTGTTGGGCGATAGCTAGGGGCGCAGGGAAAAGGTATAAAAGCCAACGAGTCGATACAACACTCCGGCGCAAAAATCTTAACAAAAATAATATCAGCGGGGTCTGTGAGACGTATGGCAGGTGGTCAAGGGTTATATTTCCCGCCAGTTGACGTCATCGCCACATCAACGCCCTCTGCCCCTACTTTATACGTGGGAGAGCCATGCTTTGGCACGAATGGGCCGGCTCGACCGGAGAAATACCACGTTCTCACAGAAAACTGGCGTGAAACAACGCTTGCGCTGTGTTTCGCCGAGTGAGTGAGTTTACCGGAGGCCCAATCCCTACCCTATTCCCTTCCCTACCCTCCCCTATTCCCTTCCCTTCCCATCCCTACCCTCCCCTATTATCCTATTCCCTCTTAAAAGGCCGGCAACGCACTTGCAGCTCTTCTGATGGTGCGAGTGTCCATGGGCGACGGAAGTTGCTTTCCATCAGGTGACCCGTTTGCTCGTTTGCCCCCTTATTACATAAAAAAAAAAAAAAAAAACTTCGCAGGTACTAAAATGAGTGTCGGTCAAAAAGTGTCGTTACAACTTTTTCCGTCTAGCCCCCTTTCGCAACGCGCGATAAGGAACTTCGTTCTAAGTATAATCATCAGTATAACCATAATAAGAGAAACTTTGTCAGGATATGTATATGAGGTATACATTTACAACAAAACTCCTGCTTAACTAAATATTTTACCCCCGCCCTGTATAATATTATGGTAATGTGTATAAATACCGGAACAACTTATTGGCTCAACACAAATAGCTGATGGGAAATGACAATGTGTCAAAATAACCGATAGACACGCTTAGCATGGGCACCGGAAAGGGTTTTTACGGAAGAAAAGAGAAAGATTGACAAAGGAAATCTGTCATATCTATAAAAATAAAAATTGATTAATTATTTAATTAGTCTCGCTAAAACTTGAGAACGGCTGAACCGATGTGGGTAATTTTGGTCTTGAAGTATTCGTGGAAGCCCAGAGAAGGTTTACATTAGGAGAGAAATGATATGAAGTTCACCAGATCATTTAGTGACTAGTTGTGTTATAAATAGAAATAACAATGGCAATTTTCAGCAATCTTCGAAAAAGCACTAACTTTCTTGGACGAAACTAGCAATAAGCAATGTTTTCGCTAATAATTCCGAAAGAAAAATCTTCCCGTATCCCAACTGGCCTTATACCGTATAGACTATGGTATAGAGGTACATATAATATCCTCACCAGTACAGTAACCAATAACAAAACAATATAATGATTGGAAACACGTCCGTATCAAGTTACACCAAAGAAAATGGCGTATGAAGAGGCGATATCAATTTCACGCCACTTATTCGGGTTCCGTTGAGCAAACACTGGGGATGTGGGAACACGCACTTGTGACGAACAAACAGACAAAACAAACCGTAATTAAATCTTTTGCTAGGTTTTGTGTTATTATAATAGGGTGTTGACTCTAGAAAAGGTTCATTATATAAATTAGTGGCCCAATAAAGAACGCGCGACAGGAAAACCCAAGAAAACTACACATTTCGTCGCGAAGAAAATACCTTCTCATGATTTTATAATTATTGTCCTTTCTTGAGACTCATCAGGAGTCAGGACTCAATTTTTTCTGCGGTTTAAGAATGAACGAATGAACAAAGAAAGAGAGTACACAAAAACACGCGTTCCCATTTTTTCTTATAATATATTTACATAATTGATTATATTAAGCCGCCAATCCACCGCAGCGCACGGAGAGACTATGCACGTGCGTCAAGCTTCTCTTTGTAAGAAAATATATAATATGTGACTGTGTCCACTGCAACTCACGGATACGCTACGCACGAATTGACTCACGTAGCTTGCTCGAATACGGTGCACACGTAGCTCAACGCTGGCCACGCTACGCATGCTGTGCACGGGATACACGGAAGCGTGTACATAGTATTCAAAACTGTGCTGCGCTACAGTTGTACATAGTCGTGGCCGTGTGCATAGCGTGTGCTGCAGTGGAAACGTTGACCCACGTAGTCAAACTAATAAATCCGTGCGCCGCGTGGCCGTGCACAGCGTGCGCCGCGGTGGAATGGCGGCTTTATTAGAATATAAGTAACTTAGATTCTTGTCAAAACAACGTTGTTAGTTAATACACTATTATTTAGATAGAGAAGGCTTTCACTTTCTTCGTATTGAAACTAAGAAAGGTCATTTTAGCGGTTAGGAGTTAGTACAATAAAATATAGAAGATTACTTTCGTACTAAGATTTTCTATCCGTGTTTAATATTAATTTAAAAAATTATATGGAAGTATATTATGTTTACTCTTTATACTTTTGCCACTATAGTGATGCTGATGTGTATGAAAATACTAGAAATACTATATTAAGTAGTTAAACCCTTAAAAGCCTTATTTCATAAAAAAAAGCTATTGAAAATTCAGCTGTAAAGTATGTATATAAAATGCGGAAACGTAGGTGATTGAAATTTTGCACAGTTATAGTTTATATGCTGAAGGAGTGCATCGAGCTAATATTATTTTGAAATTATTCTTTTATCATACATTTTTTTAACAAATAAAACATTACACACACTACAACGCACACACTAGGATATTTTGATTGACAAATGACAAGCCTATACAGTATACACATGAAATGTACTCTTTTATTTATGGTTGAAGTCTGTTGTCAAATTGAAAATAGATTTTTTTTTATTGAATCTTAAATACTGTTAGACAATTATTATACGGCCAGTCTGTCATCATTTGAGACTGTCGCAGGAATTATGTCTAAAAAATAATAAACTCAATATTTTGACAATAGAATATCAATAGAAAAGCGTTGAAATTTGAAACTTATAATTTTTTCTTTTTATTTGAGGTCGAATTTCGACCATTGGGTGATCTCTAGTTTTTACATTTCCGAGTATTCAATTATCACAAATTTTATGACGAAATTAGAAATTCCTAATTCAAAATCTAAATGAAGTTACAGCGAAAAAGGCGTATCGGCGTCTCCTTTGTAAATGCCTGTTGTTTAATTCATAGCAGTCTGAATAAAGATGTTTATATTAAATCGGGGGCGAGGGAAATGCTGCCTTGAGACGAGGGGTGGAAGTCGATATTAGATCATCACATTCGTTAATGTCGTAATACCGTGGTTACTGTTATAAAACATAAGTCAGGCCTTTTTATAGATCTCGCCCGTTTCTGTTGAGGTCTCGAGGTGTTATGATACCGGCTAAGTTAATATTGGCTACGTTATTGTGCTTTTTAATAAATGTTCCGCCTGCCACGTAAATATCAGAAAAGTATAGCGCCAATAAAAGTTAAGAATAAAAAAAAACTGTGTTAATGCTGTATTTGCTTATGTGTGTAAACAGCGCGGTGAGCCAAGATCTTTTCTTTATCGCTTCTTTATAGAATCGCCGATCAAAATGTATGGAATTGACATAAAAAGAGTCGAACGTCAACGTTATATTGACGAACGCTTCTGTCATTCAATACATTTTGATCGGCGATTCTATAACGAAGCGATAACGAAAAAGTATTGGCTAAATGGCCAGAAGTACTTCTTTCTTCTAATCTTGTAACCCAGTGCGACCGACGGTCGACACTACCGGTGAAAGGTCAGTCGCTGGCCAGACTTTTCTCAAGTTCTTTCATGTTAGACAATCAGGTGATCAGCCTGCATTGCCTTAATCAAACTTAGAAGCAAATTTTTTTTCGACTAGGTGAATCGACTCAAGAGCCACGCTCTAAGCCACTGGACTACGGATGCATCTAATAACAACAAAAAAATCGATATATTTTAAAAAATGTGACACCATACCCACTATTATTCATAGCACCATACGAAACTAGAAAAACGTTTCCATGATTAATCAACTTTATCTTGGAGACCTTTGGTTGGGAGCGATTCTGTGAGGGACAATTTGGTCCCCTAATTTAATACTTTACGGGGAGGAAACATTACTTCGCGAGACCCTTCTAGCGCCGAAATATTTTTTAGAAGAATAATTCAATTACTTCTGAAAGGTTGTTCATAAAATCCGCTTCATACGAACTAACCCCCGAGGCCATCGCTACTGGACAAAGTAATGTTCTTTAAAAAATTAAAATATCCACTAAAATTCATCGCTGTAAAAACTTAACGGTTAAAGCTTTATGGTTTTATAGTATTTTATGTCCATAAACTTGTTAAAAAAGGTGAAAAAAACAGTAGAAATAATAGAAATATTATTATGAATACATCAGTTTTTTGGCCACATGAAACTGGCAAGATCGGGAAAAGTTTAGTTATTGGTAAATTCTGGGGAGTTGTTAGATTTATGATTTTTAAACGTCAATAATCTAGTTTAATTCTTTACCTGAGTAAATTTATCAATGAAAACCCTATGATGGATTTCTGCTGCATTTTAATTATTTAATTATTACTAGCAGCCTTGCAAGTAACCTGACTAACCTAAAACTATACTTCAGAGTATACACAGTAATATTTATACTTTCTCGTATATTTCGTAATTATATGTATTATCTTTGTCGTAACAAACAGCGCTTGACATTACCATAATAAGAGATATAAACATAATTATGTAGAGTTATGTACAACATTACTTGTGTGTTTGAGATTTCTCTTTATTATGAATTTGGCATGGTTTGTTCTATAAAAATGCTGTATCATGACAATAAACATGAACAGCGAAAGAGCTCTGTCTAAGGCTGGCCGCATACACACGTTTTCCGCATACGATTTCCGAATTCGTTTTCCGTATTCGGAAATCCGAATACATAGAATCAGTAGAAAATACATTAACTGGCGCACACGTTCACTTTTTTCCTAACGAAACGGATTCCGCAAATGCAAACTGGCGCGTTCGCGCGAAAAATAAAACGAACGTTTACGCTAGTCTCACGAATACGGAAAACGAATTCGGAAATTGAAAACGTGTGTATGCGGCCAGTAATCCGGTAATCAGTAATCTCTGTTAATGTGACTAAAGTGTGAAAATTTTATAGTTTTGTTACTAAATATAAATTATAGGTAACAGAAATAAGTTGTGTAACGTTTTTAACTTTTCATTTCAGTCGAAAAGAGATTTAGAAATATAAAAACTGTACCACAGAGAAAGTAAAGTCGTAAATGTGGACAGTGGATCGTAAACAGCACATGGCGCTAAACTGCTGACTATTCATCACACGGTGCGCTCGTGCATTTACTGCGCGCGATCGTGCGTCGTAGCACACGATCTATACATCGTAGCGCACAGTCTATGCATCGTAGCGCACGGTCTATGCATCGTAGCGCACAGTCTATGCGTAGTAGCGCGCGTCCGAGCGTTGTAGCGTGAGTCCGTGCGTCGTAGCGCGCACTTGCGTCGTAGCGCGAGCCGTAGCCATGCGTTGCAGTGCCATAGACAGAGCAGAGAAAACTAAAAGCAACGACTGCACAAACAAACTAATTGTTGTAAATTGCACTGTGATTGTAATTTATTAGCACATAAGCTCTCGTTTGTCGTTTTTATTTTCTGTTTACACGAATTGAAACTCTTTATTAAAAAAACATTAAAGGGATTTATTTTACAGTGTATTCCGGGAAAATTTTTACTCTCGGAATTTGAATGATTATTATAGTCTCTTTTTTCTGTCAATATGTGCCAATTTGTCCAGCACAACCGGTTACTTTTATAAATTTTTGAACCCGCATTCGATTAAGCGACAGATCGTGTATTTATAATTCATCAGCTCGCCACAAACATTATGGGGTTAAATAAAATATTCGACAGGCAATTAATACGCGGCTGAGCCCTCATTACGTATGTACAATTGCATCTAACGAAATTTGTTGTTTCAAATATGTGGTGAGTTTAATATCTCATCAAGCCCCAAGCGGCCACCGGCGCGGCGGCCGCGTAACAATTGAATATCTATTGTGTCTGTAATTCCCACGATCGAGGTATTACATAATGTACGATGATTACTAATGTTGGCTTGTTAAACATATTATTGTATAAAAATTCAATTTAATGGGAGTAAAATAATTATTAGAAGTGTTTAAACATGCATTACAGCAAATCATACAACATTATTACTAATTAGTCAATCAAACAGATAATTATTGGAACGAAGTTCTTTATCGCGCGTTGCGAAAGGGGGCTAAAAATTAAGACGAAAAGTTGTAACGACACTTTTTGTGTCGTTAGTTGTAAGCCGTGCGGTAGCGCGTGTTTCTCTTTCTGTCTCTCTCTCTCTCTCTCTCATAGAAAGCAAGTTATTTTCGTTTCGTCTTTCTATTTCGCATTGTACAGTGTGGTGTAGCGACGTTTTTATTTTGAGTGAATATAGGTTTTTTGTACATAAGAAATAATAAACTGGAACGTTCCATCCGGGTGTCCTTTTGTGACGCCTCTCAAGTTTTAATACTTTTAAATTGTAAGAATGGACAATTTATACATTAGTTACCTAACTTTAAATGTAATTTTTGACAGTTAAACAGTCTATTTGTGGACATGTTTATGTTTGCCATGTATCGTAGTAGCAAGTCGTAGCAGCGCGACGACGCGACGTAGCTCGGCGTAGACATGCGTAGAGCTGCGAAGAGCACCGTAGAAGTGCGTAGCGCGACGTAGCGCATCAAGGATCTTTGGAACTCTAAAGCTCGTTCGTGCTGACTTCCTATTATTAATGACTTCTGAATGTCTCTTTGTAAAATTTTACCGAATTCAGCACAGCCCAATAAACTTTGTCAACTTTTGCCTACTTAAAGATCTTGAAAGGGTTTTGTTTGCTATTCCTCTTCACGGGTCCCCAACGTTCATTTCTCGAGTTTAATAATTGAATTTGCTAATTACATTGGAAGCGAAAGAAGTTGGGTAATCATAATCTAAGGTTTCAGACAAAGGAGTTCTGAGTACTGTGAACAATTTTTGTAAGAGATTTTCGAAACTTAACAATCTTTTTCAATCTTTTTTCGATATTCTTTTGGAGTTTCTAATATCTTATTACTTAATAGAACATTAAAATTATCTTTGATAGGCAATTTTAATTCTCTATACGTCTTTCCTTTACGCGTCGAGTATAATTTTCGAGCTTATGTATGTGTGTTTATTTGTTTATCTCTGCCTAGAGCCTAAATAGCTTATCGCATTTGAGCTTAAGAGTTACTTATATTATGTGATAAAACACGAATCATAGCGACGGTGTGGCGTCGAGAATGAAGATTATCTAGAATTATTAGCTATTGTAGCCAGGGGACTAAAAATGAGTATAAATACCTTCAGGATGATGGTTTTAAGCCCAGCAGCCATTTTCCTCTCGCAAAAAGTCCTACAGAGTATTTGATAAGTCATAACCTAATAGCTATCGAGGGATCTTTATTAGCATAAAGGCCGCGACGAAGTTTGCGACTTAACACGAGTAATGCCTAACGGGAATAACATGGGATCATGAGATCTAACTTATGCAATATGTATTGTGGATGAGAATATTATATCGTCGAAAATATTGTGTTAATTAATAAATATTTTCTTACAAAACATTTTATATAAATCAATTATAATTGGTTTATTTTCTTTCCTTATATTCCTTTATTATTTCCTTATAATTATGATGATAGGTACGGGATGGGCAACGCTAAATTTCTTTATGTCTTAGTTAATAGTATATATTATGATGTCAATATAAAAAAAAAAACCTATAAATGCTTTTTTCCGTTTATCAGACTTATATTATGAAAAGAGCGACAATGTCACACATTTTATTCAATACAGTGAAATATAAATTGTTTTTGTTATTGCCTTACACAGATAATAATATAAAAGAATTGAATAGAATATTAACATATCCATCGAAACACCTTAACACGACTAAGCTGGAAGTGTATTTTAATCGTATAACATTAAAAATTCATATATCGATGTTTTCCATAAACATTGATCCATCCCTAGCTTTTTGACGGAGCAAAATCAAAGGCATCGATTTGATAAGTGAGACACTGACGAAATTCAATTACTTGCTGTACAATATTCCACTTTATTAATGTTAGGGATGATAAAAACCTGCTTTAAATAACAGTATCGATGTTTTGATTTTAATAATTTTGAATTCTTTGATCTTGCCTAGAAATAATTATTACTTATATTAAAATTATTACTAATACTTGGAAAAATCACAATCGATATTTAAAAATCATCATGATTTGGTTTGCAATAACAGTAAGATGTTATTGATTACAATCATTATTTCTCTAATTTGAAGAGTGAATCCTCAAATTAATAGTCACGTTTTGGCTGCCACATTAAGTTTTTTTAAAGTGAAAGCCAAAACATACTGTTTTTTCTTTTGATCAAAAATAAAAAGCAGGCATGTTGCCTACGAATAATAAAAACTAAGGAAAAGTAACTCCGTCGAAAAACATGCTCCACAATACTTGTCAAAAAAGTGTACCTTACGTGTGCAATATTTAGGTGGCCTTGAGCGGTACTAGGCTGACGTTACATGACAGATCGAAAGGAACCAAATTTAAAACGGTAATAGTATGGGAGTTACGATTACTTAGTTTTTATTATTCGTAGCATGTTGTATACCGGGAGATAAGAAAACGAAACAAAAGAAATATAAGGAGGGGGGGGGGGGGGGATCACAAAGTTTCAATAAGGTCACATTTTTTGCCCATCAACAATGGTACAAAACGTCGCAAAATAAGTTTACACATCGAAAACAAAATCAAAGAAAAATCTTATCGATATCGATGAATCGAATTTTCGTCCTTCGATAAGAGAAGTTATTCATATAACGTTATAAATCATGTAATAACAAACGCTCACGAGTTTATTAAACCGTTTTCACTCGATACAAGAATCGGCTAGCGCGAATTGAGCAAATTAAATGTCTTTTCAGAACGGTTCAACCGACTAGATTTGAATAGACTGTATGGGATAATTGATTGAACTGTACAATGTACATTTGCTAATATATCGCACTAAACAACGGTTCTAAAATTAGGATAGTTAATAGTTATTTAAGAAACAGTTTCGTGCAAGTTTTTTTACTAGGGGCAAACGAGCAAACGTGTCACCTAATGGAAATTAAATACTGTCTCCCATGGACAATTGCAACATAAGAAGAGTTGTAAGTACGTTGCCGACCTTTTAACAAGGAATACGCTCTTAATTTGAAGATTTGCTTATAACTTTTAAAAGATGAATATTATCTTGTTTATGTAATATTTATATATACATGGATTACAATTTGAAACGTGAAAATTTAAAATGTGGTGGACAGATTTTAATCACTTTTGTTTTTATAAAATCGTATCATTCTTAAAAGATTTGAACAGTTAAAAATTTTAGGGAAGACGTTAAAAATAATTATTTTAAGTGCAACAGAACAAAATTCGGGTCTGGAACAGCTAGCGAATTTATCATCATCTACCTAATTATATTTTATTCCAGGCTTTAGAAATCATTCTGAAGCCTGGATTTTCAATATATTATATCGCTAGGTATGGAGCGGGTAACTATTGATTATTTTATAGAGCACACAAGAGTTGTATGCAAGTCTGAACAGACCCTCGACTCGTTATTAATGATCCACACAAGAACAGGCTTTATCTTCGTATTGTTTCCATACAACGACCTCTCTCAATCAAAAAATACTTGAAAATATCCTATGAATAGTAAAGTATTTTCACTGATATATCTGAAGTTTTTGTTCGCTCGCAACTGAAAAATATGCTCGGTTACTTCTTCGAATATCTCTTTCGTATTGTTTTTAACCGCCTTCCAAAAAGGACGTTTTATGTTCCGATGCACGTAATTTTACTTGTGTTATAAATTGTAATATTCAGAAATTGTTAATTGGTATTCAGAAACATATAAATACGTATATTTATTTACTTATAATATAAGTCATTTTTAGGGTTCCGTAGCCAAATGGCAAAAAACGGAACCCTTATAGATTCGTCATGTCTGTCTGTCTGTCTGTCTGTCCGTCCGTATGTCACAGCCACTTTTCTCCGAAACTATAAGAGCTATACTATTGAAACTTGGTATGTAGGTGTAGTTTGTGAACCGCATTAAGATTTTGATACAATAATGAAAAAAATATTAAAAATTTTAGGGGTCTCTATAGGTACAACTAAATCAAAAAAAAATTTTTTTCATCTAACCTATGCGTGTGGGATATCTATGGATAGGTCTTCAAAAATCATATTGAGGTTTCTAATATCATTTTGTCTAACCTGAATAGTTTGCGAGAGAGTCTCTTCCAAAGTGGTAAAATGTGTCCCACTGGGTTCAGAAACTGCAGCCATTTTAAAGTTATGAAAAAGAAAATATGTATATTCAGAAAATTGCTTATTTATGTAAATTACAACAAGATTTTAGACAACAAGGACTAAATTATTTAGTTGAGTGCAACATAAAATATCTGCAAAGCTTAGTTAGAAAAATATGAAGCTTTATTTTTATATATTTTAAAATGTCTCTACAGGCTTACCTTCGTCAGGCTCGTTCAGGCCTTTAAATCGTCAGTGCTTTATATGAAAGCTTCTTTAGGGTGTGCTAAACATCCCCTATCTTAATCTGACAGATCCGATAATATTTCAATACTTCATAATAACTTTTTTTAAACCCACCACGTCCGCAAAACGCAGATGACTTAGAAGTATATCTGGGAATCCAAAGGGACAGAATTCGTAATAGTAATATCAGAACGCAAACTAAAATTATAGATGTTACTAAAAGAATCCGAACACTTAAGTGGCAGTGGGCTGGACATGTTTGTAGAATGAAGAATAGATAGACAAAACGGTTGACAGAATGGATACCAAGAAATTTAAAAAGAAAAAAGGCAGACCCAAGTCCCAACAAACGATGGAGAGACATTTTCAGAGACAGGTGTGGAAATAACTGGGTGCAAGTACCCCGAGAAAGAATTATTTGGAAGGATTTAGGAGAAGCCTACGCCGTAGAGGCGACTACTACCAAAAATTTTGTTACATAAAAATAAAATTGTAATATTTAAAAAATATAGTAATAGTTAAAAATTACAGAGTTAAGGTTGGGTTGCACCAACTTACTTTAACTCTAACTGTAACTTTAACTATAACTTTAACTATAACTACAGTACAAACTAGCAAATCTTTGGTTAAAGACGCCATATTTAACGATAACCATAACCGCTCAAACTTATATCGAAATTTTTTCGTGAAAATTTACTATGGCCCACAGTGTTGTTATAACAAATATTTTTCCTGTCGATTTTTACGGATAATTCATTTTATATACTCTCAATGTAGCTTTAACAAAAAAATAAACGCAACAGACATCTGTCAAATTCCGTGGTCAAAGTTAAGGTTAAAGTTAAGTTAGCCTTAACTATAACCATAACTTTGACCATAACTGTAACTATAAACTACGCCTCAGGTGCAACCCACTTGTAGAGAAATGTTATATTTTGTTATATTTTAGTTAGTAAAATTGTATTTATTCTCTAGTATATTTCTGTTAATTGGTGGTAGGAAAATAAAGGCTATTTTTATTTTATATTTTACTACGCAAAGGTCGTAGCAGAGGGTGCTTCTAGCACATACAGTAAATAATCCGACCAAAATCCGACATGTTGCACACGTCATATCAGAATATTGATAGAAACGATGTCAACAGTCAAACGTCGAACAAAACTTTTTGATTACTGTCTATGCTGGTGCTACCCCTAGCGTGAAAACATCGCAGTAAAATATCTTAGTCTAAAATTTCTATTCGAATGCTATATTATGCATCGCATTTGCTCTCCCATCACTAGCAAGCTCATTATGTGTAGTAAAAAGCTATCTTGCACCGTATGCCAACCACATACCGATCATTTTCAAATAAATACCGAGGTAAACTAACTGAACGGATTGTACTTTAATAGCAATGTCGTGTTTACGAGATAAGATGTCGGAAATTCTGGACTACATAGAAAGTTCGCCTTCTTACCCACTTTATGTGATAAAGACTGAAAGTTAATGCATTCCGCCGTCATTTTCCGCCTTTATACTTAAACTAGCTTTTGCCCGCGGCTTTGCTCGCATTAAGAAGTATTATTAATACAATCTTTCATCCCCTATTTTATCCCCTTAGAGGTGGAATTTATCAAAATCCTTTCTTAGTGGATGCCTACGTGTCATAGTGGCTTTATGCATACAAAGTCTCAGCCCGATCGGTTTAAAATTGACAAACTTTCATTCCCTATTTTATCCCCTTGGAAATTAGAATTGATCAAAATCCTTTCTTAGCGGATGCCAACGTCATAACATCTACCTGCATATATTTAGACGAATGCAAAGTTTAATAGGCTTGCTAGATTAGTTGGTGGCTATAAGCAAGTATAACTTTTCAAAATTCCATGCAAAGTATATATTTTCTATTACTATGTTATTATTCCTTTTCGAAACCACAACTCTGTTGCGCCAAAAATCGTTTATCTCGTGACAAACCGTACATTTTCCGCAACTACCTTATGTCCTTTTCCGTTTCCCAAAGTGCCTAATTTCATCTAAATTGGTTCAACCGTTTAAGCGTGAAGAGTTAACAGACAGACAGACAGACAGAAACACTTTTGCATTTATACTATTAAGTAAAAATGTAGGATCTATAAGGTGCCTCCGTACCTTTTTAAATTGGTAAAACCGTTTAAGCGTTAAGAGTTTACAGATAGACAGACACACTTTTGCATTTATAATTTTATAATATTAAATAAGAATACGTAGTCCCCAACCCGCGGCCTGCGGGCCGCATGCGGCCCGCCGGACTTTATTAGTGGCCCGCTTGATGTTAAACCATTTTGAAATTTACACCCACCGGTAAAATAATGTAAAGTCGTCGTGAAAGCCGTGAAATTTTCTCGACTTTTAAATTGTTAATTTTGAAGAACGTTATTTTTTAACCCTAAAAAATTTTTGTTGTGGCCCGCGACACCCCGACTAAAACATATTTGTGGCCCGTATGGAAAAAAGATTGGGGACCACTGATCTAGATCCTCTACCATAACAGCTATACAAGAACCATTGATATTTGATAAATACTAGACTGTACTGGACCATAAAGCCTCTAAACTGGCAAGTAGTTACTAGTTATGCAAATAGCACGGTTCAGTGCTAACGGGATGACTACCAACACTACATTCTGTTTAGGCATTACTGGTTTGTATTTGGGTAGTGAGGCAATTAGAATCTATATTTTGTTGATTCAAGAGAGGTTCAGGTAAAACGTTTTGGCTGTAATGCTATAGCTTATACTAGATGACGGCCGCAATCCTTCGATCGCGGATTCTTGGAAATCTATTGTTCTCGCGGCCCAAGTGGGCCTTATGGGAGTTGATGGGTTAAATATGATATTGAATGTACTGTCACTTCTTGGTGGAAATTCATGTTCAATTAAATAATTATACACTTTCCTTGCACTTATTCCACTTTATTTTAATAGATTTATTAAAAAATTATTATATACACGCCCTGTTTCGAAAAAAAACACCTGATGATGATTTTTTCGAAACCGGTCGTGTATATAATAATTTTGTAATAAATCTATTCAAATAAAGTGGAATAAGTGCAAGGAAAGTATATAATTATTTAATTGATGGGTTAAGATGCGCCAAAATTCGTTTATCGCGCAGGAACCTTACGATATTTCGAATAAAAAGTATCAAATGTCCTTTCCCAAGACTTAAATACCTATCTCCATACAAAATTTCAGCAAAATAGTTTAGCGGCTTGGGCGTGAATATTTTTTTTTAATAATTTTCATTTGTTATTAATAGCCATATTTCATTTATTTTTCCAGGTAAGTCCCGAATTAATCTCTGTGAAGTCGTCGAAGGTAAGATGGTAATAATAAAATTATGAGGAATATAATATCAGAAAATCAGATGTATTAAAAATGTTAATATCGAAAGCCAACTCAACGTTTTACCTAAAAACAAGAAATCTAAAAGTTGGTTATAGCATCAAACAGCTTATTTACATATTGTGTTAATATTAAAGAAATTTTCGGGAAAGATCTCGCTGGAAATTTTTAAGAACAACAAAAACGTAAGAACCCTTTCAAAATTATGTAAATCATTTTTAAGACACGAAATTAATGCTTTTCGCTTATGGCGCTTCCATAAAATCTTTCGCTAGAAAATTATCGGTTTTTAATACAACCTCACAAATTGAAATTATGGTAATTGTAAAACAAATTCCCATTATTCACTAATGGACGCCCCATAACTTCCGTATTACTTAAACGTTGAACATTTTCACTTTTAGAATTTTCATATTTTTACCATATTTTGCTTGCTTACTTGTCTTGGTCCTTGGAGTATTAGAGTTTACAAAAAAAAAATCTTCGGCATTGCTCTTGTCTGCGATTAGGAAGTTTTCGGGAGTGGCGGGAAAAGTTGAACATTTTTCAGCACTGAAAATTTAATTTCATTTTTATTGTAAAAAGTTGTATAATTGTAGAATATTTGTCGTATTGTATATATTTTTAATTGTATATAATTATTTCTTCGTTCCGTTGGTAAGTTTTTTAATTATATAAAAGTCCCTTCACGGGACCAGGCGCGCCGCGATGTCTCAGCGGCCGTCCAAACGGAAGAAGAAGAGACAAATATCGTCTAGTCCGGTGGATGATCAGGCTGAGTCGAGTAGCTCTGAACAGTCTGAGCCCACAGAGGAATGTAACAAATATGCTCCTTATAGAGTCAATGATTACAGTCGTCGCTATCCAGAGGACAGCGCAGCTGGATTTGAATTTGTAGTTTTTGTGGAAAGCACAGGTGAAACTCCTATAGGTACTCGCGACCTCATGGATTTAAGTCGTATTTTCCAACAATCGATTAAGGGAATATCTTTCTTGAGAAAAATTAATAAATTCAAAGTTGGAGTCTATTTTAATCGGCCGAACTTAGCTAACGCATTTCTTGAAAATACTACTTTTTTACGAGACCAAAATTTAAAAGCAAGCATTCCAGCTGGTAGCACGGAGTTGACTGGTGTCATTAACTCCGTACCGACCGAAATGTCCAATCAAAAAATTTATAAAGCAATTTCGAGTAGTACAAAAAGGGTAATATGTGTACGCAGAATAATGAGAAAAGCTAAGGTTAACAACAGCTTTGTGCTGCAACCAACACAATCAGTGGCAATTACATTTTCGTATTCTACATCATTGCCTGAATATGTTTTAATAAATATGTGGCGATTTCCCGTTATGACATATATTCCACCAGTGAAACAGTGTTATAAATGTTTAAGATACGGACATTTAGCAAAGTTTTGTAAGAATGCAGAGCGTTGCTCGATCTGTGCCGAGGCTCACAATTATAAAAATTGTACCCAAAGCCCAGATAAAGCTGTTTGCGTACATTGCAAAGGTAGCCATTTATCTATATCTGGAGAATGTAGAGTTAAAAAAATGAAAATAGAAGAAAATAAAAAAAGTATACAACTACATCATATGCAGACCTTTTTAATAATAAATTACAAAATTTCCCTTCATTAAATGAAAACACAAATAGTAAAGACTTATTAAATGTACTTCTCTCAAATAAAAATGCACTTATGTTACTCACAGAATGTTTAATTAAAGCTATTACTCTGAACAAGACTCAAAATGCAAGCATAAACTCACAGCTTCTTTCAGAAGCAATAAAAGAAACTATAAAAGAAAAAAATAACAATCTTTCACATTCTCTGCCCAAGTAAATATTATGCAATGGAACAGTCAAAGCTTGCCAAGTAATAAATATTAACTACAAAAATTTCTATTAGATAATTCCATCCACATTTGTATAATTAGTGAAACGTGGCTCAAACCACATATCACATTTAACATGAAAGGATACTCTATTGTGAGAAATGACTGTGGTAATAATCACAATGGAGTAGCCATATTAATTCATAACACTATAGTCTATAACAAAATTTATACATTTTATGATGATTCTTTACAAAATATTGTTGTTCAGATTCAAATTTTTCAGAAACAAATTTCGATTGTAAGTTTTTACAGCCCAGGAAGCTGTACTCCTGAATTTAATAAGAAAAAATTTAATGATTTAATACAGACTATTCCGAAACCGATAATTTTTGCTGGAGACTTTAACGCGCATCATACTTTATGGGGTTGCGGCAAAGTTGACGCGCGAGGGAGAGATATTGTTGATGTCGCTGAGGATAATGATTTGGTTCTCTTGAATGATGGACGTCCAACCACTGTAGGGTCGCATAGATGGAAGCCAAATGCACTAGATTTGAATTTGTTTCGGCGTCGTTAGCATTATTTTGTGAATGGCAAGTTTCTTCAGACTCATTAGGTAGTTATCATTTACCAACTCTGACAACATTGAATCTTTCTCCATCATTCTCTTCCCGTCACAGACATTTGAAAGTTTTCCTCTTCACATGAATCTGAAAACAGTAAATTGGGATTTGTATGAAAAAACTGTTAATCAGAAATTAAAAAAAATTTAAATTGAAACATGCGATTTAATCGACAGTCATAATAGATTCTGTGCGCTTATAATTCAAACTGTTGATAAATGTGGCACATTTATCAACGGTTTGAATAAGCCTAAGTTTTGCACCCCAACAGCTAATCCTGTTTCTCAAAGTTCTGCCTGTAGTAACAGTAAAAAAAAAAGTTAAAATTCCATTAGTATGGTGGAATGAAAAATGTTCCAAGGCTGTACATGATTGTCGTCAAGCCTATGCGCGGTTTAAAGCGAATTCTTGTATTGAAACTTTTGTTGAATTTAAGCGTCTTCAGGCGCATAAAAAACGCGTATTGAAACAAGAGCGAAGACTTTCTTGGGAAAACTTTTGTAAATCTGTTAGTAGATTAACTCCTATGAGCCAAATTTGGATGAAAATTAAAAAATTCAACCGAAGTTATACACCTAGAACTAGTTTCATTGATAGTGAATGGATATTACAGTTTTTAAATAAATATACTCCAGATACAGTACCAAATAATTATAAGAACAGTAATTCCAATGTGACAACATCTCTAAATTCTTTTTTAGTAGAGAGTTTTACATTTGAAGAGCTGAAAGCAGCCATAAAATCTCGTAAAGATTCTGCTTGTGGTCTAGATTGTTTATCTTACAAAATGTTTAAATTGTTAGACACCAAAAATATGAAGTTGTTCCTTAATCTTTTAAATTCATTGTGGTGCCATTCCATGATTCCTGAACAGTGGAAAACAGATTGTCTCGTTCCAATATTAAAACCTGGAAAGGATATAAATGTTGCAGATTCATATAGACCTATAACTTTAAGTTCTTGTGTTGGCAAAATATTTGAACAGCTTATTAAACAGCGATTGGAATTTTTTATAGAAAGAAATCATATTTTACCTAGTAATCAGTTCGGTTTTCGGCGTGGCCGTTCGGCTAGAGAGAGCATGAGTCATTTTTGTTTGGACATTCACAATGCTCTGTCTTGTAATTCAATATTGGTTGGTATTTTCTTTGATGTTGTTGGTGCATATAATAATGTAAATTTGGAAAAACTTTCAACTGTTTTAACTTCTTTACAATTACCTGAAAAATTTGGTAAATTGGGTGTATCATTTTCTTAGTGGTCGTAAATTATTTGTGAAATTTGAAAATAAACTGATTCGTCCAAGGTACTCCTACAAAGGGATAAGTCAAGGTGGAATTCTCAGTCCTTTACTATTTATTTTGTATATACATAAGTTAAATATTGTCTTAGGTCAAAACATTACTAACCTACAGTTTGTAGATGACTTAACTATATATTGTACTGCAGACAAGTTGCCTGCAGCTATTGAAAATCTTAGAATTGCTCTCCTCGGCCTTAAGGCCTATTATGATGATCTGGGCTTGGACATCAGTTCTGAAAAAAGCAAAGTTTTAGTTTTTTTTAAAAAACCTAGCAAAACAACCAACATTGTCCTACAATATGGAGATAGTAAGTTAGCAGTTGACAAAACTGTTAGATTCTTAGGTGTGATTTTTCAGAACTCCTTCAAATTTAATAAATATATTGATTACTTAGTAAACAGGGCTTTAAAGGCTTGCAATATATTAAAGTCTTTAGCAGGCACATATTGGGGAGCTGATCCAAAAATTTTATTAATTCTTTACAAGGCTATTGTAAGAAGCCATTTTGAATATGGTTATGTATGCTTTGCTTCTATTCCACATTTTGTTGATAGACTAGATAAAGTCCAAAATAGGTGCTTACGGATTGTGCTTGGTGCGATGCGTTCCACACCCATAATATCAATGCAGGTTGAATGTAACATCCCTCCTTTGAAAATTCGCTTTAAATATTTAATATACAGGTTTTTGTTGAGAATTTCATCCATTAAAAATCATCCTCTTCTTGTGAAATTGCAGAGTAGTTCTTCTTCCTCTATTTTATTACATTACCTACCTGAAATTGTAAAAATAAAGCAAGACTATGACTTATATGAAAGTGACTTATGGCCTTGCTATATGAGCACATTTAGCTCTAAATATTTTCCAATAAAAATTGTAATTGATAATTCTTTGAAGTGCAAAGAAGATGTCTACCTTTTACTAAGTAACCTAGTTGGCTATCAACAAGTCTATACTGATGGTTCAAAGACTTCTGAGGCAGTATCAGCAGCCATATATATTAAACAGGATAAGAAAGGATATGGTATTAGGCTTCCAAATTTAACAAGTATTTTTACTGCTGAGTGTTAAGCAGTTCTGTCTGCATTAGAGTATATCGAAACTCAAGTTTATGATAAATGGATTATAGTGTCTGATAGTCTTAGCGTTCTTCAAAACTTAAATAACCCCAAATTTTGTGCTACAACTAACCATATTATCCATGATATTAGAGAAAAATATACAAAATTAACAACATTAAACAAAAAAAATATAGTTATAGTCTGGTCACCGTCACATATTGGTGTTAAGGGAAATGAACAGGCTGATTATCTAGCAAGAGCTATAACCACTTGTTCTCAGGAGCATTGTATTAAAAACATATGCCTTCCAGAATCTGATGTTTTAGTCAAAATAAAAGAAACCTTTAAAATCGAATTTACAAATTTTTGGAAACAGACCATGGAAACCAAAGGAAAATGGTATTCTAAGATTAAACAGGAGTTGTCAATCCCATGGTTTACTAAAGGTGTTTCATTTCATGACAGGAAATTTTATTCTACTATTTGCCGTCTTAGACTTGGTCACTGTCGATTTAATGCTCATCTTCACAGATTGAATATATTGTCTTCACCTGTTTGTAATTACTGTAATCATTCTGAACAAACCTTGGATCACATTTTCTTTACTTGTAATAGTTTTACTCTTCAAAGATTTATTTTTATTAATCACTTGATGGATATCTGTAAAACTGCTGAAGCCATCCCGCACTCCCTTCAGCAGCTTCTGAAAACACCTGATTGTTATAAGCCAATATATGAGTACGTCCTTTCTACCATTGGTGATATTTAAATAAATACCCACCAGTCATTACCTATATACCTTGAGATTGTATATAGTAACACAGAGATAGTTCTCTGTAACGGTTATGTGTTGTAAATTTCCTAATTATATATAAGTACTTTGTGCTTGTAAATAATTCTCTTTTATATTTGCTTTTCATCACGTTTTTCTTAGTTTTAGTAATAAAATATTATTTAATGTACATAACTTTGAACTGTTTATTAGCAGACTTTTTAGGCATCTGTCAAGAGTCAAG
Organism: Cyaniris semiargus; assembly: GCA_905187585.1. NCBI lineage: Eukaryota > Metazoa > Arthropoda > Insecta > Lepidoptera > Lycaenidae > Cyaniris > Cyaniris semiargus. Next base: position 9,529,973 of record LR994558.1, on the reverse strand, counting down.
AGTCAAGACCACGTCAAGATGAACACAATGACCAATGACGACAATATGTCAAATTGAAGAAGGGACAGTAAAATACTATCAAAACATGAGAAATGGCTTCGGCCTGATGAAAAAACTTATTTCATATTATTGATATCAAAGAATTGGCTTCGGCCTGATGAAAACTCTATTTCAGATGGTTAATATAAAAGATTTGGCTTCGGCCTTCACTATCATTCATTTAATAGAGAAAACATAGAAATGGCTGTATGGGCAACGCTCCCTTTGCCTGTCCCGACCGGGACGAATTAACAAAAAAAAAATGTCTGCGATTAGAAGTAAGGCATTTACATAATTGTCTAATTTTTGCCGTACAGTAAATATCAATTATCTAAATATCTACTCTGTGGTCTAATTGGTATGCGGCAAAGCTGCTAAAAAATCTCTAAAAAGAAAAAAGTATAAGGGCCATCTAAGGATGATCTCATATTACATGTAGTCTTTGGATTCTTAGGTTTCAGCTAATTTCTAGTAACGATTCTAATTGGATTTTCTATGCATCTAGAAGTGCGTTGTATGTGTGAGTATAGCTATTTCGTAAGTTGTGACAAGCCTTGTGACTTGTGAGTCTATATTTTTTTCAAGGTAAATACACAATTTGATTAATAAAGATGTTGCCAGCTGTAAAAAGACGTAAGGTATTAATATTAATGACGCACTTAAAGAGAGTAACGCAGGGTAACATTTTCTTATTAGATTTTTCTGGAAAGTGCGCCGCTATAATGTGCATATAAAAGACTTTGAGGATAAAATGTGTGCAATATTAAGCTGCGAAGAAATGTTTTATTTATATGATAAAAATAATTATTTTTTATATTCAACGACAATCATCATTCTTGTCACACAATCAGCCTCCTAACCAAACTTGGAAGCAACATTTTTTGGAACGCGGAAATCGAACCCACAACCTCCGAGTCCAAAGCCACGCATAAACCACTTGACCACCAAGCCGTTAAGGTATATTACTTCTAAATACAATGCCAAAAGCACTTCAAGTATCAAAACCGTTACATAACTAATTTCTGAACTATCAATTATACAAGGTAACTTTTAGTTCAGATTGGCATTTTCGAGGTGAAAAGGTCTTTTGGTAGCTGGCTATATAAATTTTAACCCCAGTAAGTTTAACCTGTAAAATGACCCTTATGTCATCGATATAAGGGTCCAGGGCCATCTCATAAAAACTTCGTAGTAATAACGAACGGACCATACAAACATAGTATATCATACAGTAGAGTAATTCAGTCCTTGAAATCAAACTCAGAGACGAATAGCCCAACAATTTGAATGCAGCTTCGTTCCTTTTTCGATCAAATACAATTCCCAATCAAATAAAAAAATATATTATTCTCTTTAAAATATGTCAGTGTCGTTGGCGGTTGGATTAACATTTCATGAATATATACCATTTTGTAGTTTGTTATAAAACCAACTGGTTTAAATAAGGAACGTACTTTTTTATGTCATCCATTAATGACTTTAAAATAATAGTTAGGTGTGATACTCCATTGTTGGGCTATTTAATTTTATATCAAGCTTATATTCGTATGATTAAGTCTAACTTGAAGACTTAGACGACGTGATGTACACTGTCTGACGTAAACTATATTATGTGTGTTTAATAAAGAATTTGTTTTCGAAGACGTTCTACTGTATATATTTGTATTGTGAACCTTGCTTTAATGTCATACGCAGGTGTCACGGCCTAGTTTAAACTTTAAAGTTCTATTTTGACTGGTAGTTGGTACAATAGAACCGTTTCGGTGATAGTGAATTGTACTAGTTTTGCGGGTACAACTGGTACAATCTTTACAGTCAACATAAATGCCTTGTACGGTACAAGTTGATCGTAAACAGGTTGTAAAATAAGCCAGGGGTGCTCAAACTTTGGACGGAACTAAACAATAATTATTAATAAAATTTATGAAATATTCGTGACATTAATAGTCATAATAATTTCATATAGTCTAAATTGAATTCCTCACTACTATTATGCTACACATTACAAATTACAAGAATAATTACAGTTTTATAAATACCAAGAAGGTATTTTGATGGTATTAACCCAAAAAATAACTAGTTCTACTCTGAAATACAAAATACAAGAGCTTTTCGATTCCCATGTTGTCAAAATATTTTATGATATATTATACAGAATATCTGAACAAATTCCAGACAAAACGTATTATAAAATATAATTAATTAGCTCACCGAGATGCGCTAAAAATTCCAAATATTTAAACTCGCGTTAATATACCAATTAAAGGGCGTGTAAAGCAAATACAGCTCTATGGCACTCAACATTAGATGGAAAACGGTGTGAAGCTAAAATAGACGTGATTTCGGTTGCCGCAAGTCATATTTGCTCGTACGGGGATCAACAACCGCTTAAACCTTTTACTAGCGCGGTAGCTGTAAAGGCCCCGCTCTACGTTGGCCTATGACGAATATAGATTAAATATTAGAATAAAGATTTAAAGCGTGTAGAGGGTTAAATTTGCCTTAAATTGCTCATGATCAACGTCGATTATGCATGATATCCACGATGGACAGTGCATTATGGTGGCATTCATGGTACCAACTGCAACATGAAGAAGATAATATCATAATATGCAAAGGTAAGATAAGTAAAAAAACAAGGCCGTTGCATCCATTATGGATGATTTGTACAATATTTTCAGAGCGAAGGTTAGAAAAGCAGTTTGACAAACAGGGATATTCCTGGGACGGCAATATGACAATGAAACATAAGAATTTTCCATTCTGACTATAAAACTTTAAATCATTCTAGTTTATTGTTTGGTTCCCGAGCCCTGCTATTTGCTTTTAATATTCTATCAGCTTGGTCATTAGAACTAGAATTTGCCCAAGTAGACGTACTGTCTTTGCAAGTCCATAGGCAAGTAAACAATAGTAATTCGTTGGTGACCAAACTGTTTGTCATAAGATACTTTTTGCCCGGCAACTTAGCAAGTCAGCAAACCAGGATTTTCTCACTAGACAAGTTGCTTGTCTAATGTAAGCCTAGCATAACGTGTATTGCGAGATTTGTACGGTACACATCACTGTATCTAGTTACTTTATCGAGATGTCGTCTGAACCCGACTTAACAAGGCAATGAGAGAAATCTATCCATATTTATTTATCGCTTTCGACTATTGGCAAGAGTTCGCAATTACGGGGACGCCGCCATTTTGTAAATTGCAGATTTTACTTATGCCGATGGCGCAGAAATTGCAAGTAGTTATGTGCATAACTGCATCTTCACTTTAATGTGCTTTATCTTCATAACGCATACATTTTATTATGGACGTGGGTGGTGAAGGCTTTTCTTTAGAGGAAAACTTGTATTAGTTATTTGAATGATGGTCTCAAAATGTAAAAGGTGAAGCCGATAGGAATGTACTTGTCATAGGTAACTTCATAATAATATCGTATTAATAATATAATAGTATAATAGTATTTGTAAACATCCGAGCTAGAGGATACCTTAAGCGATTCTCCTGAAGGACACAATCATTTGAAATTATACTTTTTCTGTTGATACAGCAATATAAAGTCTATACATATAAAAGAAAATATTGTATGTAATAATGTAAAAGAAATATAGATTGTAAACAGAAAACATTATTACATCTCCCAAACGTAATAAAAATAAAGCAATAAAAATGACTATAAAATCAATATTATTATCTTTCGGATATAAAACAAAGCGATATGAATTTCCATAGAGAACTACTGAACATGTAGGTTGAAGACACCTACATTACCATTGTATACTTTACAATGGGATGACGAAATCTCATGCATTTTGTGATATTATTAGATTTACATAAAATGAATAATAAGTTACGGATTTCGTTGAAAACACACAGGTCTAGCTGGGTATCATTTTATGAGCCATGTGAACTAGAATATTCAGTTTCAATGCAGTATTATTATACTTATGTTGAATCAGCAATTTTGTCATCTCAAAAAATTAAACAACTTAAGACGTGCTTAACTGATTGGGTAAAACTCGAAAAATCAGTATATTTTCGAGCAAATTGAAAGTCTAAGCAAAGTATCAATAGTTTAGCTTCAACATACGATACACAAAAAACGCACTGACTAGACTTGTTCCTTAATCAATTTACAAGTTATTATTTGTTATTACACAAGGTGTAGCAAAACTAAGTGATATTACTTTAGGGTGTGTAGGTACGTGTTCCTTGTAGAGAGTTCACTGTGAAAGTAGCAGCGCTGAAAGACCAAATTTTTTTCACTTTTGGGAAAACTCGTGACGCCCCAGGGCTGGGGCGCTTGCCCATACAAAAGTGAAAAAAAAATTGGTCTTTCAGTGCTGCTATTTTCACAGTGAACTCTCTATACAAGGAACACGTACACAACGTAAAGTATTAACTATTATCACATAGTTTTGTTATACCCTATATATACAGGATGTAACAAAACTATAAAGAAAATAAAAAAAGGTTTAAGTTTTAAATAGATGCACAAAGACTAAGTAAACAGTGTAAACTGTAAACAGCCTTCATCAAACTTGTGCAAACTAGAATAAAATTAAGTCTCATAATGAAGTTACAAGATTCGAGTCTTTTCTAAGTGGAGCAGACAGGCTGTGCATATTTGATCGAGAGCTCCTAGACTAGCCTCCTTAGCTCCTATTGGCTCCTAGACTAGGCAACTTCTTCAGAATAGGCCCTATTATATAGGTATAAATATTAAAGCAGTGTGCACAAGCATATTGCATTCTGGCCTTTTGAAATCCAGCCCCTTATATATTAATGTCGGCTTGGCAAAGCGACGGTTAGGTTTACTAATTAGGTGAACATTGCTCTGCTTATAGTTTTTATTACAAGGGAATAGGATTTAAATTGTGTTTGTTATATTGTATAAAACATCAGGGATTAAATGCTAGCCTTTAGGGTCGGGTCGTTAAACTACTGATTCAAATATTTTTTACTTTTTTATAGACTATAAGTAAAAAGCTTATTTCTTTTAGCCTTTAAACTAAGTAAACGCTATTAGTTGCTTTGTTTTGTTTTTATATTTATCGCTTGAAAGACTAGCTTTAAAAGTTTAAAACATATTATGTGTGCTACATCTATATTAATATTATAAAGCGGAAGAGTTTGTTAGTTTGTTTGTTTGTTTGTTTGTTTGTTTGTTTGTTTTAACGCGCTAATCTCAGGAACTACTGGTCCGATTTGAAAAATTCTTTCAGTGTTAGATAGTCCATTTATCGAGGAAGGCTATAGGCTACATTTTATCACGCTAAGACTAATAGGAGCGAAGAAATAGAGGAAAATGTGGAAAAAACGGGGAGAAATTATTTGAAAGGGCTTATTTGAACGCGCTAATCTCAGGAATTACTGGTCTCATTTGAAAAATTCTTTCAGTGTTAGATAGCCCATTTATCGAGGAAGGCTATAGGCTATATTTTATCACGCTAAGACTAATAGGAGCGAAGAAATAGAAGAAAATGTGGAAAAAACGGGGGAAATTATTTGAAAGGGCTTATCTCACGAACTACTAGAGCAATTTTTCTGTTATTTAGGTCAGATAAGAACTAAAGAGCTTAGTAAGTTACGTTTAACGACTTTTATTGCAATAGTAACAATTATTGTATGTATTCTTATCGAAAAGCATTTCACATAAAATAGAATAAAAAATCTTGTTATCTGCCTTAAGGTAGCATTTGAATCAAGACGACCGCGACGCGGGACCGTGACGCGCGACGCGCGACCGCGACCGGCCACCGGTTGCAGGTCGCGGGGCGACAGCTACCTACGAATCTATGCGACCGAGTCGCGCGACCCATACGAAAGTAATTAATATTTCGTCTTCGTGAGAAGAAATCACGGTAATTTTGTATCGGTCGCGCCACGGCACTGCCTTGTGAGCGACTGGGTCGCGCGACGCAAGTCACGGGCAGGCCACGCCCACACGTCGCGCGACTCGGTCGCTTGCATCCGTCAGCGCTTCCTATTAATTCATATAAAGCAGTGGGTCGCGGTCTCGCGAGTCGCGTCGCGGTCGTCTTGATCCGAATGCTACCTTAAAGTGTCAGTAAAGGTCATACTCATTAAGGCTCTATTTCTGCACTTAAAGAAGTAAATGTCGCATAAAATGGGTTCATGATTTTTATTACCTTTATTTTTTAACACACACGAGTACCTGTATTTATAATAAACTTATGTGCTTATGGTTTTTCCACGGAATCGAGAGACGATGTACCATGAAATTGATTCATAGGCACATTATCTTAAGTCAATGTAATATGTCCTGATATTCTTTTATAAATTAAGTTTTAACATATAATATCAATGTTCACGAAGCCGAGGAAGCTGCGCGAAGCATTTCATACTTTAAACTTTAAAAAACACAGCACTTGTAGGTTAATAATACTTTGTAACGCAAAACTCTCATTTAACCTGTCTACTAATAGCTGTGATAATAAAACGCATGTCGACAGTGTTTTTACAGAGGGGATATTTTATATCCCGAACGTGAGGCCAACTATATTTGTGGACTGTAGTGTTTGGATTTCACTCATAAAGATTTATACGTTTCTTGCCACTTGAAGAGGGTGCTGCGTGCGACAGAGTTGGGTTAAGATTTATTACTGCTATACTTAATTTACTGAGATATATATCTTTTTGTATCTATAATTGTACTAATATGTATTCTGTGCTTATAATAATCTCTAGATTCTAGAGTCTAGATCTACCTAGATCATGAATGGTGATCTATGTTCATCTAGAATTATTAAACTAAATTCTAGATGAAAAGAACGTCCTAGTAGTACTAGAACTACAGTAAGTATATCCTAATACTTTATCGTTTACACGAATAAATTTAAAAACAACGTGATGTAACGAAATTTTTTGTTATGACTTATGTAGTGCTTTTTCTGATCATTATAATATTATATTATATTACTAGCTGTCCCGGCAAACGTTGTTTTGCCATATAAAGTATTTAGCCCATATTATTTTATTGAAGTGACTAAATAAGTATGTCACCATGGCAACGTCCATCGCTATCCCGTCGCACAAACAATGGTCGCCGCGCGTCAGCCCCGAGTTGTAATAATTTACTATTATTTATTCAACAAATGCACTTATCAATATAAAAAGTAGCCAGTAGCCGATTCTCAGACCTACTGAATATGCGTATAAATTTTAGTAAAAAGGAGTACGGTAACTAACATTGTGACACGAGAATTTTATATATAAGACTAGCTGACCCGGCAAACGTTGTATTGTCATATAAATTTTGTAGTTGTAATGTAGTTCCTTATTATTTTATTGAAGTGAATAAATAAGTATGGGTACCATGGCAACGTTCATTCGCTATCCCGTCGCACAAACAATGGTCGCCGTCATCCTCAAACCTACTGAATATGCATATAAAATTTGGAAAAAATCATTAAAGCCGTTTCGGAGGAGTACGGTAAGTAACATTGTGATACGAGAATTTTATATATAAGAATATATATTCATTTCAAGTCTGTACTGTAAGGGTGTAAGGAATTAAATAGAGACCTTAAGTGGCATTTTATAAGTTCACAAAATCTGTATTATCAAACAAAAAAAAACAACCAATAAAAAAAGAAAGGGAAACAAAAAATCTACACAACAAGTCTAACCCTAAAGCGAAGCCCGGAAAGTAGTTACAATACCTATACGTCAGTGAAACCAATTTGGTTTGGAAAGTTTAAAAAACCCACTACAGTCTGTAGAGCCCCCTGTATAAACACGCGGTACAAGGTTCCGCTCAGGGAATCGTATTTTCCCGTTTGAGGAAAATGTTTGGGAGAAAATTGTGCGCCTCCTATTTCTTTATAAACAACCGCGGGTTGTAATAAGTGTGTGCTGTACCTATAGGTACAGTAAGAACTTACCTTTGTTTGTTGGTGTTCGAATCTGGAAAATAATAATTATTATTTAAACGACTTTTGATTACTCTCAATTAAAAGTTTTTGATACTATTGCTGTATTCCTTTTGTCTGAAAAATCACCGAATTCCGCGTGAGAATGTTTCTAAATAATGACTTAATGATACCAATACTGTTGATGGTTTTAATGCCCAGATATTTTTTTTTACTACAGGAGTTTTTAAACGTTGATTTTTTATATAACATCTGCCAAAGCGTTGAAATTCTTTAGGTATAGGTCTACCAGAATCTGATGGCAAAAAGTGAGAAAATAAATTGACTGTAGCAATACCGGGGTAACTGGAATAAAACATTTTGATCCTTTTTTTTTCTTATAGCGGCTGATTCTGTGTGTTAAACATGCAAATATAAAAATGTATCCAATGATCAAGGATATTTTTTGAAAATCTGCTATCAAAAATTGCCATCAGATTCTGGTAGATCTATACGCGTCGGACCGTTGAAAAATAAGTCTTTATTTCAATTTTTTCGAAGCTAGCCAGCTACAAATATAGTCTTACATTTTAACTTCGTTATTACATCCTAACGATGTTCAGCATTAGAAATAGACATCTACCCGTGACAAGTTTTTGCCACATCCTGTCTATACCGTGTGGTTTTGTCGAGGTGATTACTCCGCCTTGGGATTCTATCTAAGGTGTTATCCACTCAGTAAACGTCAATCTAGATTGCCGTAGAAATTACGAGAACATTCCACCCAGATAACCGTCATTAGGTACAATCGGCCCAATTTCTTGCAAATGCGTAGGTACTTTAATATCTTAATAGTTGGCACTTGGCCTTGGTATTGTCTTGGGACGTTGATAATGAAGGACATGGTACTGTATTGAGTATAATTTCGTAAAACGGTAGTCGAGAATTTAATAAGTCAAATCTTTTATTATGAGATAAGATATTTGGTAATAACTAGTGTCAGCAGATTTTTGTAAAGCTTTTATTTAACTTGCTCTGTATGTATGTAAATTTGTAAGTTCGGGTGGAATTTTAGAACTCAATTTTGAACCGATTGAGCTGAAATTTTGTATACACGTTTGGTATAATTTCTGCAATATGGATATCAAATAAAAGGGCTCATTGAGAGTAAATTGAAAAGTAATAGAGTCAAGACGTGTCGTGTCGTGTCGTTTCGTGTCATGTCATGTTATGTCAAGTCGAATCCAGCCGGGTCTTAGAAAATTCCCGGTCGAATCCGGGCATTTTCCAAATAAACTTTTTAGTTATGCAGAAATAAACGAAATATAACAACTCGCTAAATATAGACATTAGACACGGTTTTTTCACTGATCAAAATCAAATACGAGTTCTCAAGGACTTAAGTTAATCAGATTTTTGACAAATTCTTGAAACAAAACAAAACTACAATCAAACAGACTAAGAAATCTAGCCAGAGATAACTAAAATACAAAAAAAAAATATAATCAAAAAAACTTTTTGAAAAAGAGCTATTATTTAAACACTCTAAAAAGAAGAAAATAAATTTCTCCCTATAAACATTTTAACTATAAAGTTTTAACCACATTATATTATACAATTTGCATGATAATAAAAGCTTGTCGCCAGGTTTAACAATTTGTCAGTAAATAAATTTATTAATATAAAATATAATATAAATTTACTCAGTTAAATTGGTACTAATTCATTTACAAATCGCGCGACAAGCTTTTATTATCATGCAAATTGTATAATATAATGTGGTTAAAAATTTATCGTTAAAATGTTTAGGGAGAAATTTATTTTCTTCTTTTTAGAGTGTTTGAATAAAAGCTTTTTTTCAAAAAGTTTTCGGATTATAATTTTTAGCATTCTAGAAACAGCATGTCTTTGCTTAGTACGTGTAGGCCTCCTTATTTTGGGATTGGAATTTTAAACCCTAACTGTACCAATCCCATGTTTTTTTTCCTCAATATAATAAAGTGTAACTAGTCGAAGCCCGAAACTTAATTTACGCAAAAATTCGTCTCTTACGCAGAAACTCTACATTTTTCGGGATCTCAAATCTAATATCTCTATTCTCGGGAAATCTAATATGGACAGGTAACAAACAGACAAATAAACACCCTTTCGCATTTGTAATATCGGTATGCGTTTCCATAAATACTTTAGGGTTAAGCTCATCTTTAACGTGTTGTATCTAACATTCTCGCATGTCTACACTCGTTATTTCGATCGAGCGATATAATGCAAGTTGTCCATTAAGGCATTTTGTTGATATGATCTATTTGGAATAATTGAACTGGATCACGAACGTGCTTAAAGGAACCTTTTATGATGAATTCATAGGCAAATGTGCTTTACATAAGTTTGTGCGACGTGACGGAAATAGCTTTTCCATACCTTAAAGAGAAATTATTATTCGTTCGTTAGCAAGAAAAGGCCTCCGAAACTACGGAACCGATTTTGAACATATTTGAGTTGATGCACAGGGAATAATATAGAGTTCTTTTTGTCGTGCCAAAATCTACGGTGCTCGCATTTTCTTCGCGTCAGAATTTGGGAGCTAGATCCATTAAATGGTAGTGTTACTTTATGTGTACTGAAATAATTAAACGTGTATATCCTCACAGAAAATTAATATTGTTTATTTCGTTTCATTATAGCCGTAATATTATAATGAAAACTCATAAAAGCGAGATATTGGACGGTTAAAAAGTTTATATTTGAAAAGGGCTCTGATTTCATTCATCTGAAATGGCGTTAATTTTTCGAGCCGGTAATGTGATTGCATTGTGAACTTATATAAAAATAATGGAATCCAATATGTAAATTAATATTTCAATTTAATCTCTCCTATTATCGCTTGATTGAGTCGCGTATGCAAATTCGCCTTGTAGTTTCATCGCACAATTATTGCGATTGATGTTTAACAGTATAATAATAAGCTGGTTAAGTTGAGTATTTTATGAAAGGACTGGCAGAGAAACTGATTAATAAGCAGATACTGAACTTATTCTTAATTCTTATGGATAGGTTCGGTATCTCCTACCTAATCAACATTAAGTTATGTTGATTAGGTCGTGTGTCGTATTAGGCTCGATTTATTTGCGTCCGCGTGAACGAGCGGTTAGGCCGCGGTGCGGCGCGACCACATCATTATTTAAGTAAATCATTGCTACATACAATTGCCGGCGATCTCGTTGTAAAGCGGCTAAACCGCTCGTTCGCGCGGCTTTAGGTCTACTCAATGTTATCGGCTGAGCTTGTGGTAACCCGACCAAATAACGTAGATCTGCCATCCACCTATAAAAAAAACGTGTGGCACTCGGGGACTGCCGCGGTAATGCATATTGCATAGCAAAAAATGCTATTTTTAATCAACTTATGCAATTATAATTCGCATACGTATATTCGCACGCACACAAACACCGTGACGAAGTCTGGCAATGCTCCATCGGCACCGGCATGGCACAGCGGTCGGAGTAACCCCGTCGGAGTGTTGTTTTTTTTTTCGTTATGAAAAATAATTTCGGTCACCGCGCTCAAAGCCGCGATAAAAGCAATCCAATATCTTAAAAAATCTCTGAAAGAACTTATGAACTTGTTATATCAATACGACATCAGGTACAAAATCGATAATCAAAGTTCGGATAGTTAGCGCGGAAATGCTGCGAAGAATCGAACCGACTTCTGGACAATTCAATTAAGTTGCATGTTAAGTGGAAGTTTCCAAACAAGCGTACGAGGAGCCAAGTTGGAGTTGATCAAAGAGATTGTAGCGAACAAGTTGGCCTTCGGCATCTAGGCGCGGCGTTCGACTCGTTCACAGTTTACATGTTGTGTATTTATAATTTTAGTGCTCTTTGTGATTTTTAAGTCTTACTGCCACACTGAGAGACGACGATTACTTAATTATAATTAAATGAAGGGTTTAACAGAAAATGTAAGGATTATATTATATCAAAATCTTTATTTATTACAGTTATTATTAATACTAGAGATCGCCTAATGGTCGAAATTCGACCTTAGTTTCAACGACATTAGGTTTACTACCTATATTTTGTAAAAAAATAATTGACTTTATCATATTTTTTTTCAACTCTTGTCTCTGGGACTCAGCTGATCTCAGACTGGCCGTGTAAGCATTGTCTAATAGTATCTAAGATTCAATAAAAAAAAAAAACTATAATCCATTTTCAATTTGTCAACTTGTTGTCAACAGACTTCACCATGAATAAAAGAGTATAATTCGTATGTATAGGCTTGTCACTCAAAAATCTGTCATCTTTCCTAGTGTGTGTGTTGTAGTGTGTGTAATGTTTTATTTGTTAAAAAAATGTATGATAAAAGCATAATTTCAAAACAATATTAGCTCGATGCGCTCCTTCACCATATAAACTATAACTGTGCAAAATTTCATTCACCTACGTTTCCCCATTTTTCGTCTAAAGGGATACAAAGTTTTTCGCTCGCGTATTAATATATAGATAGGTACGTGTCTGTGTGTGGCAAAGTTAATTGTTAAATATCGCCCTTGACTAGTTTTAAAACTTTGCCTTTTTACAGGGACGTCTTAAAATAATATTATGTTCAGAAGATAAAAATGCGATCGTTACGATTGCAGACGTAGTAGAATTAAGTATTTAAAAGGATGCAATGTGCAGTGCGCACAATTCAACAACACTGCTATTTGCTAAGCGTTTTTAACAATAATAATATTATGACTGGTTGACTACTTATCCTCATTTAAAAAGAGAGAAATTCCCAAGAAATGAATAGCTATTTAAAATAGGTACCGAAATCTGAAAACCACCTCATATATGACTGTACAGTTACATAAAATTGTTTAAAAATATTAAAAGTGGTCGATTATTATTTAGAAGTTGTTTTCCTTATTATTTGTTATTTCTAGGCTTTCATTTACTGTTTTTGACGGACATTTTACCTACCGAAAAAGCTCTACCATAAAACAACAACAGCGGAAAAGTTTTTATAACCTATAGATATTAGGGTATCTTCACCCCCATTGAAAGCTCGGAGGCCGAAAGCTCTGAAGCCGAACTTTTCAAATTGACGGCCGGCTGATTACGGGGGTAATTTTAAAAAACATTATTCTCAAACTTTTCGCTTACGGAAAACTAAAAGTATGCTAGTGGTAATGCTGGTTGTTTTCCAAATTAGAACGAAATTCTGCCATTACTTTTAATGGCGGAACTTTTGAAGGACCTTATTTTTGCACAGCCGTAGCGAACTTAAGGCCATCCCCCGAGCTAACGACCTTGGCCATACATTTGATGCGTTGCCGAGATCGCACCAAAGTCCTATTTTTTTACTTATCTTAGTTCAAAATTGATCTAAAAAAAATTGAAAACGTGGAATATGTAGTTAATGAAATTGTCTATCTATTGGCGTGTGTTTCAAATTTAACGTAATTTGTAAATACTAGGGAGATGCTGAAAGTATGCTTCAATTTTAATAAATTGGTATTACTTTGGAAGCTAATATCATGAGTATAATAAACAAAAACAGAAAATTTTAAACGGGGAAAGGAATGTTGATATACTGAAGATTATTGCTGTATTTTTATTATAACTTTGTAGCTTTCAAATAATGAGTTTATAAGGCTCTAAATACGGTAAATTACGGAATCTCCGTAGGGGAAGGCCCTTAAGTGTAATCCTAGTAGTTTGTAGTAATTGTTTCCACATATGACTATGATTACTATATCAAAATACATGAAAGTCTTTAGTTTTGTCTATAGACTTTAAAGTTCAGTATTTTGATGTGGTGATCCCAGCTGTTACTAAAATGCAAATTGGTAAAATGATGGATGAATGCAAAATTTCAAAGTACAACTTGCAGCCATTGCCAAGAAACCTTTACATAAATAAACATTATTAACTCAGCAAAAGCGTAAGAAATATTATAATATTGACTGTTAGCACATAATTTCATTTAATATACTGGTTACAGTGCATAAACTGTGGTCAAAGTTGAACCCTCTACAAAGCTCTGTTACAAACAATATCCTTAGTGAGAATCTTAGTTATAAAGTCTTAACTATTGTTGTTATAGTTAAGTTCGAAATTAAAGTTAATTATCCTTTATTTAGTCCTTTAAGGTCTATGTGTAAACTTTTAAATTATATAAAAAGTTCAAACGTCAAAATTAGGACCATCCTTTTTCAATAATGCGGCGTGAAATGATCTCCTCCGAAACGGCAGTTTTTTTTTGTATGCTTATCTGAGATTCGACAAAATTTCTTCATAGCCGGATACTTCTTTTTATTTTTTATAGTCGAAATAGGCTAACTAGGAACAAATAATAGGGATATGACAGAACAACGTTTTCTGTGTCAGCTAGTAACAATGTAGAATCAGCGATCTTATAATCGGCGTCTGGTATACAAGAGCGGCATTTGGAAACCGCTAATAAAGGCTGGCTCATTAAAACGGTTCACCGCAAATTCACAAGTGGGAATAGACCGAATTCCAGTCTAATAACACAGTATAAACTATAAAAAGTAGACCATCTCGATACTGAACCGATCAAATCTTTAGCGTGATTTTCGGAGAGACTACACAAAAAGTGTTCTACGTTACGACTATGGAATTGCTTTCGAACACTCAAAATTAAAATATATGGTGGTTAAAAAGTAATGGATAGCTACAATTATTATATTTGACATATTTTGGTATTTGACGTAATAATTTCGTTGAACTCATACTCACCTAAGTCACAGGTAAATTAAAAGAGCAGCAGGTCTAAAGGAGCTTTGAGTGTAAGTAAGAACTTACCGTGGACTGTCGAGCAGCTTTAAAGACTGGTGTACTTACAATAATTATTCACTGAATGTCACCATTTTAGACCAGACCTGCTAGCATACGCCAACGAGAAAATTTTGTCTACACGTTTTCTCGATGTTAACTGGTTTATCTCTTCATCTCTATTGACCCTAACATGACATAAATTTTTTCTCGTACGTCTGTCGTCAAAATTAGAGATATTTTTTTTATATGTGCTATTTTTGTCTATATACTAACGAACTATATACGAACGAGAAATTTATCTCTCGAGTCTCGACGTACGCATGTTAGCGAAAAAGAGATATATATCGATATCGACAATATCACTACGCTCGAGAGTGAGATATCCACGAGATATCTCGTTAGCGTATGCTAGGGGGGCTGCTGAACAGTTCAGTATCTCGTTGCACGTTTGTAAAACTTGTCTACGGATTAAGCAAGTTTGATTTCAAGGATACTCTACAGTTACCGTACTGTATTATACTGTGTAATACGGACTATATTCAGCGCACTCGTAATTAATGTGTGATCACAGTGCACAAAATTCCAAATTCTTCGGATGATCAAACACAATTCTAATGTGATTTGTTAAATGTTTGATCAATGATTTCGAGTTAATTTAATACGCGTAAACATGATGAAGTTAATTTGAATACTTTGTGGTACATTATCGTGTTGATTTCATTGTGTTACATAACTCTACGAATGCAATAATAATTGTAATATTTGCTATTTTGTATGTGAGTTCGTGTATTTTTTTTTTAATAATATTATCTACTGAATTTTATAATTCTTACTAATACATACTATACTAATCCACACTAATATTATAAATGCGGAAGTGTGTCTGTCTGTCTGTCTGTTACCTCTTAACGCCCAAACTGCTAAACCGATTTGGCAGAAATTGTGTACGGATATACTTTGAGTCCCGGGAAAGGACCTAGAATAGTTTTTATTCCGAAAAAATGTACGGTTCCCGCGCGATAACCGAATTTTGGCGCAACAGGGTTGCGGGCGTCATCTAGTCTAGTCTAGTCTAGTATTATATAAATGTGAAAGCGTGGATGTTTGTTACGCTTTCACGCAAAAACTACTTGACGAATCATCATGAAACTTTGTAGTTTATACATATATTCTGGGAGGCACTAGAAGTAATTTAGGATACTTTTTATTTAAAAAAAATACGAAAAAAAAAAACTATCTGGTTACTTTAACATGAAAGCGGGATCATTAAATAACACACAATGGCGCGAAGTCGCGGGCAACAGCTAGTATACTATATTTTGTTAATAATGGTAACAAAATTTAATTTCAAAGTTGCAAATGAATATCTATTCTCTCGCATATTTTCCTAAATCTTTTTTCTAAAAGCTGTCACAGGTCACGGGGAAAATATGTTCATATAGGTACTAAGTACAAATATCACAATAATATTGTGAGAGTACAAGATATAATCCAAACAAAAACAACTAATAAAAAATCGGCCAAGTGCGAGTCGGGCTCGCTCACGAAGGGTTCCGTACCGTTACAGAGAGAAATCAGAAAGTATGCAAAAAATGGTGTTTTTGTATGGGTGCCCCCCTTAAATATTTATTTTATTTAAATTTTATTATTAATAATTAAATTACAAATATAATTAAGGATTTTGTGAAAATTTAAAGAGTTTAGCTGATGCCATTATTGATTACGAGCGAAAAAGACAAAAAAATCACGTTTGTTGTATGGGAGCCCCCCATGAATATTAATTTTATTTTGATTTTAGTATTTATTGCTATAGCGGCAATAGATATACACAATCTGTGAAAGTTTCAGAAATCTAGCTATAGCGGTTATTGAGATACATCCTGGTGACAGACAGACGGTCAGACAGACAGACGGACAGACAGACATCGAAGTCTTAGTAATAGGGTCCCGTTTTTACCCTTTGGGTACGGAACCCTAAAAAATGAGTAATATTTTAAAATAATAAAAGTAATATTATGTAAAAGTTTTCAACCAATTACATAATTTCCATACTATCATACTGAACCCCAAACTATGCTTGAAATAAATCGAGGCTGAATATGGACTAGAGTTGGAAGTTGTGACGGTAAATCGCCGCGATATATTTGCGATAAAACAACTTTAAATCCAGCTTTGTTTTGCAAAATATTGGTTAAAAATATTTTCATTGTATCCGCCGCACCAGATAAATTCACATTCGTATTTTGTACGACATTTTAAAAACCATTAGTCTAATCTCAGATGGGCATCGCGGGATTTGGCTGACATTTGTAATCGTTGCCCTGGAGGTTTTTGTTTTGGTTCAAATTGCCCGTGATGTATTACACACATACAAGGATTTTGTGCACCTATACTCAAAATGAGGCGAATAGGCGCTAGCGGTCATTTACCGTGAATAGTCTTATAGCGTTGAGCAAAAGAGTTTGAAAAAAGGAGTTTTAGTCCGTTTTAAACTAGAGATGACATTACCAAAAAGAAAAGCAGCTATTACTCGTGACACCAGCGTTAGTTATTACGATCACGCAGGACAAATGAATAATATTGACAGTAGTAAGTGTGAAATAGCTATATCCCAATTTAGGGCCCTTCCACACGACGTTTTTTACGCTCATTTGTATCGATACAAACGCAAGTTGAACGCTCAGCAAACGAAAGGAAGCCGACACGTTTTAAACTTTATATCTGAAAAAACGCGATGAAAACGCGCAGAAGACGAGCGCATCAAAAACGCGTGTCGTCAGTGCGCAAAAAATACGTCGTGTGGAAGGGCCCTAAGACTTTACATAATGGCGGTGCGGCGTTGGACCTGTTATTATTGGCTTTCACATAGGCTATTCTGGAAAAGGCCATAACAATACTGAAAGGTAATATTTTCCGTTCAGGTAAATAACAGACAACGTAGGAATCCCAAAATCGAAATTAATTCAAAGGAGGCAATGCAAAAGTAATTGAATGAAGCTTTATTTCTGATTTATAATTGCCCCGGCAACAGTGAGAAAAAGGAAAATAATTTTAAGATTACATTTCTTGGCGGCTTACGTACTAAATTTAAAGTAAAGCCTGAAATTACGGAGGCATTTTCTGGAATGTTCAATTTACTTTGGGGCGCGGGCCGCAGATAGTATTACATTTTTACACTCTTCAATACAGACTTCTCGATGAAACGTCCGTATTTCAATATAATTATTATCTATTTATCTATCTTTTCATCTTGGTTTATAAAAAGCAAAAGTGATTAACTGATAGATCAAAGAAAAAACTAAAAACCCTAAGCTAACAACTAAACTATATTTAAGCCTAACCTAAGCTATGCTAGCAACTATGAAAACATTTCCTAAATCCTATCCCTAAAAATTAAAATAAATACATCCCATCCATAAAGGGGTATTAAAGGGAAACAAAAATACCTATAGTGGGAAATATAGTTTTTTCATTCTTTTTAGGGTTCCGTACCCAAAGGGTAAAAACGGGACCCTATTACTAAGACCTCGATGTCTGTTCGTCTGTCCGTCTGTCTGTCACCAGGCTGTAACTCAAGAACCGCTATAGCTAGACTTCTGAAATTTTCACAGATTGTGTATATGTACTGCCGCTATAACAACAAATACTAAAAATAAAATAAATTAAATATTTAAGGGGGGCTCCCATACAACAAACGTGATTTTTTTGCTATTTTTTGCTCTTAATCAATAACGGCAACACATAGGCAATTGAAATGTTCTCAAAATACTTAATTGTATTTGTAATTTAATAATTAATTATAAAATTTAAATAAATTATATAATTGAGGGGGGCCCCCATACAATTCAATTTTTAGCCTATTTTTGCTCTGTAGTGGTACGGAACCCTTCGTGCGCGAGTACAACTCGCACTTGGCCGATTTTTTTAACAAAATGTCATAAATTTCAAGTATAATTTGAATATTAACTACAGAGTCGCGGTTTCGTGCTTGTATAATATTTAACTCTATCAGTCTAGGTCATTCATTAGTCTGTCACCAACAAATTCTTAGCTTAGAAGAGGATTTACTGTGCTATTAGTGCCATCAGGAACAAGCTGTTATTAAGCATCATGTTTCTAGGTACCTCCTTTTATAAGTAGACGTGGTAGACGGTTATGGGCTATGACGTAATCTAGTTTACAACAGTAAATTATTATTATTGCACAAAATTTGGAATATTCTGATAGAGTAAAGTCAAGGTACAGTAAAAGTATACGACATTCCGTTTCGAGTTTTTAAAATTTATTCCTTTGTTAGAATTCCTTTTTTCTGGTCTATTGTAATTTCTGCAGGAGAAATCAATTACTTAAAAGACCCTTAGTAAATTAAAGGTTTGGTCAATGTCTGGCCGCGGTTGAGTCCCGGAGAGAGGGATTCCCATTTTTAAATCCACCACTTGACTTTCTAAAGCTAAAGTACTTGAAACTGAAACAAAACAAAACCCCTTGTTTATGCAGGGAGATATTTCGTAGGAAGATTCCGATTTATTTTAAGCAAGGTTAGGTAATTTTTGATTAAAATAATGTCTTTTAAATTAGCAATTAAATATCCTTGTTCGTAAAAAGCTATTTCGAATTTATATCAAAGCTGATTTGGCTCGTACCTAAAATCGGAACTATTACCAGGTCACGTGGCCATATAAATATAATATACATACTGACACGCACTCTATCTCATCTATTTTATTTTTTATTTCTTTATTAGGAACAATAAACAGTTACATGTTAAAACGTTATTACAATTACTTATAGTTTAGAAGTGGTAAACACATAACCCACACCATTTTAAAAACGGAAAGTACAGCGTATTGAATATGGATAAAAAATATATGACAGTAAGACTAGAATACAAAACAGCCATAACATATTATTAAAGAATTGAAATAAACTAAAGTTAATAAAAAGAATTAAAACAAAGGATATTTTCAATGTAAAGTTAAAAAGAGTATAACAGGGGATTAAAATCTACATTGTAAAAAAAAAAACTACAATGTAAAATAAAACAAAATTTTCAAAAAATTAGTTAGAGTTCATTTTCAGACGCTAATTTGATCAATGTTTCCATGGCTTGTTTTTTAAATTTTTTACTATCAGATAGGGCCAAAATATCAATATTAGCGAAGTATTTGTTGTATGTATCAACAAGACGACGTAGGGGGATGCGGAGACCAGCATTAGTCTTGCACGTTTTAGTGAAGAATAACTGAAATTGTCGCGCTTTTGTCTGATAAATTGTTCTCGGCACCGAGTAGCAGATCTGATTGGCGATGGCAGTGCAGTCATATTTGTTATTACACAAACCATTTAGCATCATGATATCAAGAAGCGTACGTCTGGATTTTAGGCTTAAAAGTTTGAAATGGTCTAACAGCTCATTATATGGCAATTTAAATTGTTTACATTTAAAAATAAGGTGCGCAGGCATTTTTTTTACCAACTCTATTTAATCAGAATATTTGACGTAGAGAGGATTCCAAACAGGTATAGCGTATTCTAATTGTGATCTAATAAGGGTCTTGTATAGCAGCAATAGTGTCGATGGTCTCACAAAGTCACGGGTGGACCTTTGTATGAAACCGTACATGCGATAGGCTTTCCAAATCCAAACCAACTAGCAACAGACTATAGCCACGATTAAACCTACCGACCAGTAGCTCAGACCCTTTCGGAAAAAAAAAGATAGGCTTTGTTAATTATACTGTCAATATGTGTATCAAAATGCAGAGAAGAATTTAACATCAACCCTAAGTCCCGTACTAGGTTTACTTTTTTCAAAGGAACATTGTTTATAGTATAATATAATATAAAGTCAAGTTTCATCTTTTTTTTGGAGAAAGAAATAGTTTGGCATTTAGGGAGATTGAGGAAAAGTTTTTTACGAATGCAGTAATTATTTAGTCTGCATAGATCCTGTTGCAAAAGCTGACAGTCCTGTATATTTATGTATGATTAAAAAATCTTCATATCGTCAGCGTACATTAAAAAGTTTGAGTTTAACATACATTGTTTAATGTCATTGATAAAAATTATAAATAGAAGTGGACCCAATATTGATCCCTAGGGGACACCTGAGCTCTCAATGAAGGAGTCAGAGGCGTAGCCATTGATTACAACCCTTTGCGTTCTTACTTTATTAAATGCTTTTTTAAAATCTATGTAGGTATGGTATCTTTTTGCCGAGAAAAAACCTAACTTTGTAGTCATTTTCAGCGACAACTAATTTAGATCCACGCCGTCGCGTCGTGACAAAGTTATCGACGGGCCAAAACATCCTTGTAAGTCTATAGGAGCGAAGATTTGTCAATAATGTATCAGATGTATGGTAATTGGCAATCTATTTCTAATAAAGAGAAAATCATCTGAAGACGTCATCGTCATCTGCTGACGTGTAGAGGTTCACAGATGCGCCCACAGACGTGTAGAGAAGGCTTTAGCGCGTACGGAAAAATTACGCACGAACCTTCTGAATGCAACGTATGGTGGTCTAAGATTTAGCGGGTGAATTAAGCTTGATTAATATCCAGTTTCTAATCATTTTGATTCAAGTTTGACTATTCCCATAGCGCTTTTGACTTACCTCAAAACAACAAATAAACAATTCAGTACGTTAGTTTTTAATTACTTTTTAAGTTTTATTACTTCTAGATTTCTTTTCTCCTATACCAAAGGTCGCTTGGAAGAAATTGCCCCATAGCAATAAAGCCGCCTTTCTGTTCATGAATTTTTTTCTTTGCTGATTGTATTTTAAATCATGTTTGTACAATATCTTGAACGCAATAAAGTATATTCTATTCTATTCTAACACTGTCGAATAGATAAATTCCTCTCAGAAAACTCCAGCAACAGGGTAATCATACTCGCTGAACGAGGTTGAACAAGAAATTCATTACGAAAAATCATATCGCGCGTCAGCTGAGTCAATTATACTGAGTCTACATAGTTTATTAGCTGCTGATTAAGTTTGCCCAATCAAAACCCGATCCAGGACTTTCCAATTCGTTCATGAGGGCAGACAGTGTCAATATTTCTATTAATTACTCACGCGCGTGTAATATTTGCCTTTTATATTGACAGGGCGAGCCAGATTGCACTTTGTGTTCATTTATATTGCTACTTAAATATGGAAATTATATTTTTGGCTATGGGTAAAATATATGCGTATAGATATAAATATATAGAAAATAATAGCCATTACCTGACACACATTAATTGTGTTACCTTATTAATAAGATACTAAGGTTGTGATATGTGCATTAATAGCAGGTTCATTTAACAAAATGGCCGATTAACACTCCAAAAATGTACGTTCATAGACTACATACTACATACGTTCGTTTGGATGGAAACCAGCGATGTTTGTCTACTAAAATGCCTTTTCGTTAATGCAAAACTTATAAGTGAGAAATTGAACAAACAATTAAATGGTCTGCTTATTGGCAACTTCAAACACCAAACAGACAAAAAATCCAACCATTAGAACAAACTGCCGGCATGTGGGAAAAAGATCAACACGAGTTTCCTCGAAACGCTAATTTCGAGAGCTAATAAAATTTATACGGCGTACTCCGAATTTGTTTTAATTAAGTACAACATTTCCGAACACGCTGTAGCTGACATAATGAAGCTACGCATGTAAAGCATGGGGACGTTAAAAATGTCGCGAATACGAACTGGAGTTTAATTAAAAGTCAACTCCCCGACAAAAAACCCTTTGGATGTCCACTTAATAGTGCCTGTTAAATTCCCTTTGATTTCTATTTCGGCAGATTTTTTGTCGACAAAGTTTAGTCCGCGGAGGTACGAACAGAATTAGCTTTTATTATGATAATTATCCCAATTTGAATGAAAAATATCCGTAGTTCACGATAAGAAACTTTTTATCATAAATTAAGTTGAATTCCCTAGCTATAAATCGTCATTTTCAAGCTTTTGACTTCTTAATTACTTGGTCATAATATCTGTACTTCTTTTCTATTCATTTTAATTTATATGTAAACAAAACTCGATATGGGCAGGTATTATAATGCTTACCATTTAAATGTCACGTTTTAACTACAAGACAAGAGATAAAAATATGATAAAATCAATTCTAAAGTTTTTAGTTTCATTTCATTTCATAGACATGGATTGAAATCAAGTCTTGCAGGCGTATTCAAATCCACACATAGGAAAATGTACTCAAAAAAGGTTCTGCTCGTTCGGTGAATTAAAAACACTAGTCATTTTACTGACACGGAAGATTGGTTAAGTCTATCTGCCCACAGCACTGCCTGTGCCAATTTCAATCCCTTTTTCGTTCAATTTTCAAAATACTGATAGGAACATGCTGAAATGGAGGTCTTTTTTACTCGACTACGCTAACTTGGGTTGTGTTTTTTCGAGTATATGTGGGTAGTCTTTTTTTTTATTTTATTTAAAATTCTAATTTCCCCCGTACGTGATACAGGTCAATTTCTACATAGGTTTACCTGATTACATTAGATATGATAATATTATTTTACTACATCACTATTTTACATTGTCAGGATAATTATATATTTCTACATTTACATAATTATTATTGTATTTACATTTTCTTTACAATCTCTTCTATTTTCGTTTATGTTTACTATTTATGCTTTTACTTTGGCTATCTTATCTATTTTTATAACAATCGTCGTACATCCTCTATTATTTTGATATTTTAATATTATATTCCATATTAATTGTTATATTACATGTGGGTAGTCTTGTGACAAGTTCAAGATTCAAGCATAAGCGATATCAACTATTCAATTCAGTATTATGAGTTATAGCTAATAGGTGTGTATACAATAAAAATATGTATTTTTAGGGTTCCGTACCCAAAGAGTAAAAACTGGACCCTATTACTAACACTTCGTTATCTGTCCGTCTGTCTGTCTGTATGTCTTCAGGCCAGGAACCGCTATAGCTAGAATTTTGAAATTTTCACAGATTGTGTGTATATGTTGCCGCTATAAAAACAAATACTAAAAACAAAATAATATTAATATTTAAGGGAGGCTCCCATACTTACATAAAACGTAATTTTTTGGCCTTTTCTGCTCGATATCAATAATGGCAACAGGCAGGCATTTGAAATTTTCACAAAAGCCTTATTTAGATGTGTACTTCAATAAGTAAATATAATATTAAAATAAAATAAAAAATTAAGGGGGGCTCCCCCAAGAACACATTTTTGGCCTATTCATTCTTTATAACGGTACGGAACCCTTCGTGCGCGAGTCAGACTCGCACTTGGCCGATTATTATTTATCTAGGCCACTACCTACATAATTTTAATAAAGGTTAACTATGGCGTACTTAAATGTTAAGGCGTACTAAGAAATTAAACAATCGCTGTACAAATTATAAGTTATACAAAAACAATAAAATTATACAAGAATAATTTCATGGAAAAGTTGTTTCTAACTTTTGAACAAAATTGGAAGCGTTTTGTGTAAAAATTAAAAACATTATCGCTCTTTGTAGTATTTTTTAATTTTCGGTTTTTTTTTTAATTTACCTAAAATGTTTTAAACCATTTTTTGAAGTTGTATTATTATTATATTTCACTATTTTTTTTTTACTACCTAGTAATTCGAAGTTTTCAGAATGAAAATGTCTTTGAATCATATTTTGCCACCCTTTGTTTTGTTTTTATCGTGCTTTTAATTTCTTATTATTTGTTTCTAAAACAACTTATTACATTTTCAATACATTTTGAAATAACGTTAAGTACGCGTTATTCAGTACAATTCAGCCCATAGAGAAGCATTGGACGAATGACGATTAAAACATTTGTTCATCAAAATGTAATTAAAATCACATCTAGCGGGTAAACGGGTGGGAACGTATGTGAAACATTCATTAGACCTCTGTCCCTCTGTGATTGTCTATTACCGAATAGATTACACCCCACACCCTCTATACTCCATGCCTACTCTATATTTCAGCCTAGTTCCACTAACACGAATTTAATTATCGTATTTGGTGAATTGAAAGAGAAATAAGGACGAGTTGGTTACTAGTTTTCATTACCTTCGCCTTGATGCCTTCGGGATCCAGTGGCACAGAGCATAGCTCTTAACTCGTCCAATAGTTTAGAGCATAAAACTTCGAAAAAAGCCGAGAAGAATTTATTTTGGAGAAAAAAATATCTGAAAATAAAGAATGATCCATGCGTCGTAACTCGTTTAAGCATGTAAAAAGTCGGTACTGCGACTGATATCTTGTCAGTGGTGCCGGTCATCCGTCCCACTGGGTTATGAAAGTAAATGGAAGAGACTCCCTCTTCTGTGATCTGGGCACATACTTGGGCAACATGTACGGTTTTTACTTGGCAAATGAATTTATGCACTAAAAAAGTTGTTAGCACAGTAATGTCAAAGTAAAACACAATCTTTTGGTACCCCTTATGAATACAAAAAAACTTGAGAGGTGTCAAGGGACACCCGGATGGAACGAAGTTCCAGTTTATTATTTCTTATGTACAAAAAACCTGTATACATTCAAATATACTATAATAAATAAATAAATAAAAAAATAAACTTGAGAGGTGTCAAGGGACACCCGGATGGAACGAAATTATAAAAAAAATCATAGAGAGAGAGAGACAAGACAGGCAAACAAGCTTTTTACGTCTAGCCCCCTTTCGCAACGCGCGATAAGGAACTTCGTTCCAAAAATGCAATCTACATTATTAACATTTAGGGCCCTTCCACACGACGTTTTTTTTACGCTCGTTTGTATCGATACAAACGCAAGTTGAACGCCCAGCAAACGCAAGGAAGCCGACACGTTTTAACCTTTACCACAGAATAGATAATAGTACAAGTACCTTTACACACGATCCTATTTTTGTATCGATACAAACGCCACGTTTTTCGAACGCAACTAGGACGTGCTGTAAGGGCGCGCTTGTATCGCGCCTGTATCGCGTTTATATCGCGTTCGTGTCGCGTGCGGTGGCCGGTGTGCGGTGGGGGACACGGCGCGCGCGCCCCTCCTCCACCCGTCATTCCCCGCTGAGTCCCAGTGCGTTTGTATCGATACAAACGCGTGTTCAAAGCGTGTTTCAATAGCGTTCAACTTACGTCTGTATCGATACGTTTTGCGTCAAAAAAACGTGTAATATCTGCCAAAACGCGATGAAAATGCGCAGATGACGAGCGCATCAGAAACGCGCGTCGGCAGCGCGCAAAAAAAAAAACGTCGTGTGGAGTGGCCCTTATGAAGACGTCGTGCTTGAAATTTCGCGGGTCGCGGCGGTTTTTAAATGACATTATGTCGTGAATATTCATCACTTCAACTTTGGCCCTTTTTATAACTTCCTTTGAACAAAATGGGTTGAGAGCATAAATCGTAGGGCAGGAAATTGCTTCCCTTGTAATGTATTCGAGTGCGGACGAAACGCGCTCGTGACTTAGACCTTCTACTATTTTAATGCAACATATTATTGCAGAATCTTTCTTAGTTTGGTCCAGTCTATTTTCTTTTAAATAGCAAAACAGTATTGTCATGAATGTCTATAGTCAAAATAATTTAAGTTGGTCCAGCGGTCATTGACCTTTTTAGTCTAGGAGCTAAGTGAAAAATGCTCGCACTGTATTCTGTTAATTGAGGATAGAAATTGAACTCTTATAAAGACACACACTATTATAGATTCATCGGAAAACCTTTCGGAGTTTGAAGTGATATTCTTCATACTGAGTCCACATCGAGTATGCAAAATACGATATCACCCTTAGACTAGAAATATCTGTCACTTCATTGTCAATCGAGGTTTGTATAGAAAACGATGAAATATGACAAGTTTTTGACAGGGGGTCAATGACCGCTACGGACAGAATTCAGCAATTTGAGAATAGAAAAAGACAAAAGATATTTTTGGAGTTTGAACCAAACAGAATTTTCCAGGCCTCAGACACCTGAGATGTATGATCATATCAAGGGTTTTTCGTGTTTACAGTGATAGGAATGTGTGGTGGGCCAATACCAGTTAAAAATACAGATAAACTGATAGATTTACAAACAAACTTTGTATATACTATTAGTATGGATATATACTATTAGTACTATTAGTATGGATGTGTGATGTGTCGTGCTATACCCAATTGTTTGTCCAAGACAACTATCCATCCATCCATCGCCATAGGTAATGAAGTTTAATTTTTAATGCGGGGGTCCCCCTAACCGTTAAACTGGGAATAAATAACGGGCGCGATTAACCAACGCCGCCGGTAATATATTCACTAGCTGATCCCAATTTGTCTGACCTAACGCAATATTGGACCCACCCCGATATGCATAATTTTATAGTGTTTACACTTAAGCTGTTTACATTTTAAGTTTAGGTGTTTTAAGTATGCAATATGATACATTTTGCTGAAATTTGCATTTGCGGCAAAAAGTTCTGGTAACTCTGGTATCTAGTGTTTGCACAAATATATATAATAAGCCTATGAAAATTTGCAGTAACTTCAAATAATCAATGTAACGCACACATCAATGTTACGGGTAAAAGCACTAAAAGCCCACCACACATTCCCCCCACTGCAGCTCCTGTGTCGCCAGGATCAACAGTGGTAACCAACCACGAAAACCCTTTGATATGATCTCAGGGATGCCCGCAACGAAATCAATCAGAAGAAAGGTAGGAGTAGAAGATATCCAATTTCCCTCCCCAAGCAAAGCGGGAGACAGCCAAATTGTAATGACATCGATGTCCGAACAAAAGGGGAAGCACCACGGGAAAAAAATTAAATTATACTTAATATAATTTTTCTACTTCATAAAAATGACATTTATTTATAATGGCAAACTTGAGTTCGATTGTTTCCAATAGTATTTATTACAAAAACGTTTGAAAGCACGGAAATTCTTTGCGCTGCCTACGAGATCATCGTAATATACGACTCTAGAAACACATTGGAGGTTGTTTAACAAATCGGTTCTTTCCTCATGCCAGAAATCGCACTCCCAGAGTATGTGATGAGCAGTTTGTTCTTGCGGGCGGGCTGCCTTCGGTCGAGCATTCGCAAAGAGGAGATGGAACTAACTTGAATCCATGAAGTTTAGCTTGTTGTTGGCCAAGTAGGTTGCGTAATTTCAATCACACATAAATGAAAACTCATCATTGTTGTGTTTATTAACTCTGTCTATAACGTTTTACCTGAGACAATGCTACCAACACTACGCGCAAAAGGAAAATCCAAGTTTAAAAATGTTGCTCGTTTGAAAAAATGAACGCGTATTAAAGTTTGTAACTGGAAGTTTGGTATTGACAGTTGCGTGGAGATTCCGGCGGCCGCCATTACAAATGAAATGCATCCGAACCGTCCGACTTGGGAACAAAAATACAACTGTGCAGAGCAAACTTCTTCCTGCGATAAAACTTACGCTCATTTGAATTTTTCTATTGTTTTTCCTCTTAGTTACGTGAAAATTGGAAGTAGCCGTTTGATTATAATGAAATATTTTTATTGCTAAATAGTAATAATTTTTTTCTGACCAGACTCTTCTGCTGCTAAAGCTAAGTTTTTACATAGAGTATCATCATATTATCTATGTAAAGCTTATACTAGTACTGTAGTATAATACTATAACAGAGGGAAGGACAAGAGATCCTTTGTAGCCTACTCTGTGTAAAGAACTATATACTATGTAAGAAACTTTTCAAAAAATTTTTTAAGCATGACTAATATGCTATAGTAACATAGACACACTTTAATTAAAGTAATACAATAAACTTCGACAAAATTCTTTTAAACTTAAAGAAAATACTTAAGATAGTCGCAAATATTTCCCTAGATACAACGTTTTCAGTTCGTCGGGGCAAATAATTTGGAAGTCCGTATCAATTAGTATCGACAAATTCCTGGTCCACTGATCTTGTTTAGACTAACGTGCAATTAAATACGGTAACAATAAAGCTATTTCAGACGTAATTTAATATCAAAGACTCCTATTTAGAGTACAGTTAGTTTTGATTACACTCAACGAGTTTTGAGATAGGGTGTGTTCAGACTTGGCTTCTGGAGATTGATAGTTTTATTAGAGATATATTATCTAACAGTAATACAGCTTTGATATGGTTTCAATGCAGGCTAGAAGACTAGAAAATTGTATTAAACAATAAACTTACATTTCTTTCACTAAAATATTTTAAATGTTACTAGATGACGTCCGTAATTCCGTTGCGCAACATTTTTTCGTACATTTTTTTTTTTCAATTCGATCCGTACATTTTTTCAGGATAAAAATTATCGTATATCCTTTCCCGGTACTGAAAGTATCTCCATGCCAAACTGCGTATATTAGGTAAACCTGTAGCGAGTCTTAGTTCTTACTAAGCGATACTCGAGGGAACTAGCTACTAGTTCCCTCGAGTTGAAAGTCGATCCAACAGCATCGAGTTCTAGGAAACTTCTAGAATGTGGTTGTAGTCCAACATAAGACACAGTTAGCAAATATTATAGGGCAAATATAAGATTTAATATTATATTACAGTATAATTCTAGATCTCATATCCAGCTTCAAATCTGTGATAATGAAAGACATAGCATGATTGGGTTAAATACACAGGGTTAACTTTGATACTCAGTACTCATTCGTACAAAAAAGCAAAATTAATAAAATAGCAATAGACATATTTATATGTAATAGACATATTCCTATCGACTAACCATTTACGCCTCTAGTCCACCGACTCTGCGAACTGCGAAACAGCGGCGAACCGTTTTACTGTCTCATCCGCCACACGACAATGCGTTATATTGCATCTCGCTCTATTACAGTTCCGCATCAGTAGGCCTACTACGAAACTGTTTTGAGACTCAAACAATCGGGCGAGAATGCCGCGTCCTGCTCTAACAACGTCATTTCACGATTTTTAGAGTAGGATGCGGCATTCTCGTCCGATTCTTTGAGTCCTACGAATAATAAAAACTAAGGAAAAGTAACTCCGTCAAAAAACATGCTCCACAATATTTGTCAAAAAAGTATACCTTAGGTACACATTTCAATACATTTGCAATATTTCGGTGGCTTTGAGCGGTACTAGGCTGACGTTACATGACAGATCGAAAGGAACCAAATTTAAAACGGTAATAGTATGGGAGTTACGATTCCTTAGTTTTCATTATTCGTAGTTTGAGTCTCAAAACAGTTTCATGGTACAAGGCCTGTTTCGCAGTTGTTTCGCGTTTCGCAGCGTCGGTGTACTAGAGGCGTTATAGCAACAAAATACGCCATTATGTAATATTTTAAGTGTCTTTGCTCAATTTATAAAAGTTAAAGAGTCTAGTTAAAGTGTCTAGTCTGCATTAATAAATTAATCTCAGCAATATCTTTAATTGCAATTTAAACAAACAAGTCTGTAGCATCAGAAAAACAATCGTAGCAACTCCGTTCGTCTCGAGATTCAAGTCTCGACGTTTAATCACAATACAAGCATATACAGTAGCTTAACTTAGTGTTCATTAAAAACGCAGAGTTTTGCACTCGTGCGACCTTATACTGCATCCTTCTGAGGAGTGAACATGAGTTCCTGGAGATAATGTAATCGTAACGTTAGCAAAAATGATTTGGTATAAAAATTTTGACAGCTCCCATAAATTTATTAAAGCCTCGATTGTCCATTTACTATAACACAAGACTTTACATAGCATGGGATCATATAAAATTGATAGTAAATATTTAATAGAGATTTGATTTGAAATTCGATATTTGATAACTTTACGGGTAACTCTACAAAATATACTAAAATCATGTTCATCTCTTAAAAGATATTATACTCTGTAAAGATATTTGAAATGACGCTTACGTGTGGCCTGATTCGGGTGCTCTATACTATCTAATACATATATAAAATTCTCGTGTCACAGTGTTTGTGCGCGAACTCCCCCAAAACGGCTCAACCGATTTTAATGAAATTTCGTATTCGTTAGGCCAGAAAATAGGTTTTTATCTATTTTTTATATTGATACTAGAAATAATTTATATGACAAAACAACGTTTGCCAGGTCAGTATAAATTTAAAATATAATCTACAAAATTTTATTATACTGTGGTTAAACTCCGTTGCACGCCGCGCACAATTAACTACATAATTAAATTAGACTCTTATTGTTACACTTCTGCTCCGAAACTTCGTCGTATATTATTCCTGTATGTAGTAGGATTTCGGAGCTAATGAAAAGGCAGTGTCTCTACATTTTAAGCTCTATCCTTTAATTTATAAGTACTATTAAGGGCCTGTTTCATAAACGCTGGTTTATCATGTTGAGCGGTTGGTAACAATACTTTCGGATAACGTATTCGTCATTTAGTAGGTGAATGTGAAACTAGCTGTTAAACTTTAAATGAACCATTTTTGATAAAAATTCTTCGATGTCTGCATTTTTTCTCACATGCTTGTACATTTTTGAGCTTAACGCATAACACATTGTTTATCAATTAATTAGATAAAGTTTACGTCCATTACGATTTCTTTATTTTTGTCGACTTTTCAATTGAAGAGGATATAATAAGTGAAATATATCAAGCTCTGCTGCTCTCTGCTTTATATTTACGTCAGATTTTAATTCTGTTGTTTGTTGTATTCTATTTTATAGCCTACTCAATATTATTGCTAATAGTATCGATATTTCAAACTCCTTTGATTTCGTAAGTCACACGTTCTGTATATCTGTTCCAATAATGAAGGTACGCCTTTGCCTGTCTCGCGAACTTTTTTTTTTTTTTAAATCGTTTATTTACTTATTTAATCAAATACAATATTTAACAAAGTGCCGTACCACGGAAACCACGCAGGGTTTATCTGGGCTCCAGCGAGTCGCTATTAGGTACATACTAGATTGTTATCTGTGTTATTTAGGTAAATAAAGTGCAGTAATTATTACTTAGAGTACATTACATACAACTATAATAATATTATTAGATATTATTTTTAACATTAGGTAAGAAGTACCGTTTTAGCTTATAATACAAATTCTTAGCATTAGTCTTGTTGACTTCATACAATTTTTGTAGGTCATTTGGTAGTTCATTAGCATAATATGGTATTAGATAATCTGAAGTTCTTTGACCATAAACATTGTTAAACTTTGGCAATACATATTTATTACAATAGGATACTGTTCTTAAGTTCAAAGGTCTCTGTTTTTCTATTAGACAATCTGGATTGTAAGATACTGTTAAAATTTGAAATTTAATTTTATGGTATACACTCATAACATGACAATATTTAAATAATTCATTTTCACTGTTTACAATTTTATTTATAATATTTTTAGGAGTAATAATTGCTTTGGTTATTTGCCTCAATATAATTACTGTGACTGTCTAATTTCTATTGATATAGAGAGTTTATTTTTATATTTTGTTAATTATTATTATTCGTAAGCGGTATGACAATATTTATTGTAATAGGTACTTATTGTTTTTTCCGCGTTTAATTTTACAGAGCAGTTTTTAAATCTTGTCTTTCGTGCGGGAGATCCTACCTACAAGTATGTGAGTCTTTGCTTTGTCCGAAAAATAGTAGTACTAGGTAGTAAGGTAGCCTCTTTTCTCTTTCTCACCAAACTTCTATTAGGTATAACATCTTTATACTAAAAATTGCAGAAAAATTGAAATATTTACAGCCAAAAATATATAATTCTCCTTTTTGGAAATCGATTAATGATAAAATGGTATTATTATCGTTGCGATACAATAGTCGACAAGGTTGCTGTAATAAAAATGAAAACGAATTCGCACAATATAATTTGCATTCCCATCAGAACAGATCAACTGGAATCGAAGATTTAAACACGTAAAGATAATTGGAAATTCCCAGTCATCTGGGAGGACGGTCCGGGAATCATGGACCACAATGATTGGGACGCTTTTAGTGGAATTAAAACGTCCAGTTACTGTAAACTGTCCGCATGTTTTATTGATAAATGCACGCTCCTAAAGGCCGAATGGTTTTTTTTCCTTTTTTGCCAGCCCGAATGCGAATTTAATATTTTAACGTTCGATATCTGTTGTGACTTGTGGTGCGTCAGGCGCAAATAGCTTGAAACGAGACATTTAATTCCCAATTCGGGAAATAAATAGGTTTATATTTGTAAGCATTTTCATAATTTATTAATCTGTTTATATTTTTTTTACTATACAAGCTTTGTAATAGAATTGTAGTGACATAGAGAGATACTATTTACAGAATATAAATATTAAATAGTGGTCACCATCATATCACCCGCGATATTGGTACTGTATGCACATTGCACATAATATTAGTGAGATTTTAGATAAATTGAAATAATAAAACAAAGCTGTATCACGTTTTACACGTTATTGTTCGTGTGTAAGTATGTTCATCTGCATGTAGCGTAAGATTGTTTTTTAGACACGGTTGAGTCTACTGTAGATAAAATTATACTGTGCTATTAATTTCAGTGAAAATAGCTTCATCGTCTTCTCGTGATCTTCATTAGTCGCCTATTAAATATCGATACACCTGTAACGAGATCGCTATGGGCAACACCGACACTCCTGTCTAACCCTATTACGAATCTTCAAACTTTCAAGACTAAACAATTTATCAGGCTACCTTGTGCCTATCTTAATGAACATTATATTGCTGGATTAGTAACACACTTTTGTTGTTTTTTAAGAAAAAATATAATTAATGACTTTAGTCCGTAACGGATATTTAGTTACGCAAACAAGTTTTACAATAGAGTAGTTTTACAGCCGCCTTAGAGACATCTTTACTAATATTACAAAGCTGAAGAGTTTGCTTGTTTGTTTGAAAGCGCTTATCTGGGGAACTATAATTGATCCGATTTGAAAAAAAATAT
The DNA here is from genome assembly GCA_905187585.1 of Cyaniris semiargus. Taxonomy (NCBI): domain Eukaryota; kingdom Metazoa; phylum Arthropoda; class Insecta; order Lepidoptera; family Lycaenidae; genus Cyaniris; species Cyaniris semiargus. The sequence goes on along the minus strand of LR994558.1, from coordinate 9,496,380 downwards.
TTCAGGGTTAGAAAGCCCATTTATCGAGGAAGGCTATTTATTATCCCGCTAATATTACAAAATCGGGGGATTTTTTCCTATAGAGAACTTACAATTGTTCCCTTTTAAGAGTTTTAAAAAAAGTCGCCTAAAAAAAGTACCGTACAGTGACCTTATTTATGCTAACGTATGTATTTTATTAAAATGTATGGAGTTTATGTAAAAGAAAAGCTTTCATTAAATTAAATTAAGTAATCATTAAATGTTTCTGGATGCGGCCGTTAGAGTAATAAGTTTATTAGGGATAATTAATGATGTGTCCGTTTTGCACAAGCTCAAACTTTTTTGTAGTATTTTAAAATGTCCCAAATAAACCTGTATTTCAATGAACCATATTTACCGTGAATTTATTTATAGCGTTATTAACCCAAAACCAGTGCGTTATACGGTCTGTAAAATTAAATATGTAATAGCCGTCGCCTATTATATCACTTGCCGCAATCAGTTTAGTTTATAGTGCCGTGGAGTGTGCTAACATTATTAAAATAAATTGCCTTTTATTTTGTTTATGAGTTAATTACACAGTAAATCATTTAATTTAAAAACCAGAACAGTAAGGATAAATAGTTTACAACGACACCAAAAATAATGTGTGGTAGTTGTAAAATTGGTGACAAGTGTAACACTAAAATAAAAATATTAAAAAAAAATACGTGTGGCACACGGGGACTGCCGCGGTAAAGCTATTGCATAGCATTTTTTTCATCTTTTGCAATTATAATTCGCATACGTCTAGTCGCACGTACACCAGCACCGTGCCGAAGTCTGTCGGACTGAAACGACGTTACACGGTGCACGGCAACGCAACGAGTGGGCAATGTTAGTTATTTTCGTTACGGAATTCCTTGATTCGGTCGCGCCCAAAGGCTGTGATAAAAGCTTAGATGCAATAGCTTAAACATTTGTAATAAAACAATAATTTATGTTAAACCTATGTTAAATGTGATCCAGGACATCTCTCTGTATACGGCTAATGACAAATCACAGGTGGTTTTACTACCCACTAAAATCTTACTTAAAACTCGGTGCTTCTCGTTGGCCAGTCTCACATACCCCCAGTGTGCTTCAGCTTGGCTGAGGCACATCCCCAACCCGGGGCATCCATGAAGAGTTTCCCCTGCGTCATCAAAAAAGTATAATCATGACACTCATGGTATCTATATCTTCATTATTTAAAGATGAGATAGAACCAAATAAAGTTTTGAAGCTTGTTAAAGCGGTTGTTCCTACATTTACGAAATATGTCAAATGTATTCTGTAATTACAAACGGTGATTAAAACTTATGCAGCGCGTCCCATTACGTATCATACTATATAAAACCCAAATAAAACCAATATTAATGTGTTGCTTTATTTAACGCAGGTATGATTCCAGGTTATTTTTGTGCTTTTCGGTGGATATAATGAGCGTCAATTTCGTTAAATGATAATAGTAATATATTAATTTAAACGTAACTTTGCAAGTGCAGTTTTATGATATTACTAGATGACGCCCGCAACTCCGTTGCGCCGAAGTTCGTTTATCGTGCGGAAACCGTAAATATTCCGGGAAAAGTATTCTATGTCTTTTACCGGGACTTAAAGAATCTCCATACCAAATTTCAGCTAAATCGGTTCAGTGGTTTGGGCGTGAAGAGGTAACAGACAGACACACTTTCTGATTAGTAAGTATGGTTATGGATGCCTAACATTACACCTTATTTATATGACATATCTATATCTATAGTTGTCTATTCGTATCACAGTCAACTTCGAAGGCTAATATACCTAGCGGAATAGAGCAACAATCTTCGTGTCAAACGAAACCGAAATTGGTTTGCATCTGTGTGTAAAAATATGTGTACGTATACACTTACACAAGCATGATTGAACATGAATTCTATGAGATTAAATTGTCAACGTGCCGATAAGTGCCGACTGGACGTCAAAAAAAGAGTTCTGCTGTCTTGTATCACACGTCTCTTTTTACCACGCAGTGTTACTGATAGTGACATCTCGCTTGCTCAGGCCTTTGTTTCTCTATTCCGCTAGGTATATTAACTTTATATGGTTTGAACTTAACACTATTTTTTAACTTTTTTTTCTTTCAATATTATTATTTATTATTCTTTTTCAGGTAATTCACGGTCTTGGTGATGCTAAGAAGTGTATTGCTGTCGGGAAATTGAGTGAGTACTTTCTACTCCCCTTACTAGTAATGGTCTGATTACACTTAACGAGTAGACTCTACTAGGTAGAGTGGTGAGACAGTGCCCTCGGCCGAGCACATTCATACAAAACGTACCAACCCAAGTAGCACAAACTAGCTGGTTATGAGCTTTGGAGCTAATCCGATTATTCGCGAAGGCGCCAAGCTCAAGGGCAAGGGCAAAGCGTGCACTGCAAACCTTGAGCAGCCACTCCGCATCCAAATACCATATCCAATAGGGTTGCAAAAGTTGTGCCTATTTAGGCACAACTTTTGCAACCCTACGGTTTCTTTGGATCTGTAGAATAGAGGCCGCATGAGCTACAACTATTTGTCAGCACCACACTGACCCTCCTGCGGCGCCTATTGAGTGAATGAAGCTGCGAAGAAGAGTAAATAAACAATGATCGTTCATCTTCAGTAACATTTATTTATTACGTGTGTTCGAAATCAGCCATTTTAAGTGCTTGGCCGAGCGCTCTGTCTCGCCACTATATCGCCACGCGTAAGCCCTAAGGGTTGATTCAGACCGCGACGCGTAGATGCATTTCTAAATTTGTATGGATTTGACAGATTTGCGAGACGTCTCACGAATTGAGATCTGTCAAATCAGTACAAATTTAGAAATGCATCTACGCGTCACGTTGCGGTCTGAATTGAGCCTAAGTAGTAACTCTAGTAAATCAATATCTTGTAAGTTGTATTTAGTGTCGTGGAAAGTTGGCTTATGAGTTGTTTTGTAAACTGATACGAGTTGGACTTGATCGATATTAGAATTGATCTTGATCAAACCTATTCATGATCTAGTATTGAAACTCATTGTGTCCGTCTGATGCTTTGGTTTCGGCTGGAGTATACAGTAATTATATTTTTATTATTAATATATTTAAATTTATTTGGCTTCTTTTTTTTATGAAATAAGGGGGCAAACGAGCATACGGGTCACCTGATGGAAAGCAACTTCCGTCGCCCATGGACACTCGCAGCCTCACAAGAGCTGCAGGTGCGTTGCCGGCCTTTTAAGAGGGAATAGGGTAATAGGGGAGGGTAGGGATGGGAAGAGAAGGGAATAGGGGAGGGAAAGGAAGGGAATAGGGTAGGGGATTGGGCCTCCGGTAAACTCACTCACTCGGCGAAACACAGCGCAAGCGCTGTTTCACGCCGGTTTTCTGTGAGAACGTGGTATTTCTCCGGTCGAGCCGGCCCATTCGTGCCGAAGCATGGCTCTCCCACGTGTGTGTTTTTTGTTAAAAAAAGCGACCTTTGATCAGAAACTAGACCTTAAAAAATATATTCTATTATGAAACAACTCTTATATAGTCTCGTTTTATTTTTTCCTCCTATGACCTGCACTATACTCAATCCAGCATGCATAAATATGCAGTAAAATAAGCATCAAATTAATTAATACTATTAGCACTTCTAACCTTATTGTAGAAACGCGAAACCTCGTAATTCCTCTGGGGAGATATCTGCATTTTGCGACCTCATACATAAACTCCTACTTCCGCGATAATTTTCTCCGCTGCTGCACAATTGGCTTCTTACCTCAACTGACCACTGTTTTTTTCGTCAACTTTCACGTTACCACTCAACCACAAATAATTTTATGTGCAAAAAAACTTTTCGAAGCAAAAAGCCGTTCGCTTTACGCCCTATAAAAACTTTTTTAAAGAGCCAAGTTTTATGATTAAAGTAAATTATTCAAGGGTTTTTTTTGCATTGCATGACATTTTGTACAGAGGGTATAAAAATAGTAAATGTAATTTGAAGTTAAATTTGTGTGAATTGTGCTTGTTCTCTATAAAAAGTTTTAAAATAATTAATTATGTAGTTTGTGAAAAATTGTAACAATTTTCGTTCATTCGCAGATATTTTAGAAATGCATTTAAAAGTTATCACCTTTTCAACATAAAAACACAGTAAAATATTTAAAAAAAAAAGCGATCATTAATTAACAGGCCGTTTAAAATATTTTCCTGCTTGAATTCATAGGTATCCCAAATTCAGTGCGTTTTAATTTTTTTAATAGAGAATAATTACTCTCATTCGAGTGACAAAAGGAGGTAAGTGGAACATAACGTATTTTCAAATTTTTTAACGTCACGCTTCGCTGCATCGGCGCTGCGCTTCAAAACTTTTTGCTCTATAAAATATCAAATTGGATCCGCGGGAGTGCAATTGAAGGATTTCAATTGATAGGATTTTAGTTTAAATATTTTAATATGAAACGCGTAGCTACTACATACGAGTAGCTCTATTGTTTTAACAGCCATTGTGTCTCGTTTGGGGTTTATATTGCATTCATTCACGTGGTGTTAATAGAAAACATTAATATGTACTATTTTAAAATTAGTCGCCTTTGTAAATTGGTGTCAACTTTAAGTGTCTTAATTTAAAAAAAAAATCTAAACGAAAAACATTCACAAGTTTTAATTACGAAAAATATAAACACAAAGACCATCTCAAAGGGGAAAACAAAATATAACGAGATTTATGAGTCAATCATAAATTATATAAGGGTTCAAAAAGTACAATCTTATTTCATTAAAAGCTCGGTAATTTTTCATTTTTTCTAGGCACGAATAACTTCTGTTTTAATTTAAGACCAGACAGAAATAAAGTAGTTGGAATGAGTAAAAAGTTTGTCGTATTTTGGGCACGTTCGCTGCCTGTAGCTACTAGCTAGCCGATGACTTTTAATTAATTTGAAAAAATGCGAAAACGAATTATTGCGGCACAGAATAATTATTAGAGTAGAAATATCGAGTTTTCGACTTACCTACATTTTGCTTTATGCTGCTAGTTGTTGTCCTGTAGTTTAAATATGAAACAATAACAGTTTAAATTAAGTTTGTTCCAAACATAATGATTTATTTTAGGTACATTTAAATAATAATTATAAATTAATGTTAATAACAGTTAATAAATAATGCTGTTTGGTGTGTAGGTGAGAGGTTAAAGGTGTCGGATTTAATAGTCCCTTCGAAATACGCCTAGTCGCCTACTTACTATAGGATTACATAATAGGGATGATGACAAGGTCAAAGGTTAGCAAATTTTGTTAATAAAATAAAGAAATAACGGTAAAAAAATAAGTGTTGCCAAAATTTCAGCTTGATAACTTTTGTATTTTTTTTGTTATGCGCTTTCAAGGTTGGATTTTCAAGTCGAATTTTTTTTTATTTAATTTCTTAATTTGTACTTAAGAATTCGATAACTTATGTAATTTAAAGAAACTTTTGTTATGAAACCACTTTCATAAACACAATAATTAATATAGCTATCGAACAAAGTTCTCCCACGATGCCCACAAGCTACTCTACGGTGACGTCATAATCGAGTAGCATTTTGGGCAGATCTATTTTATGAGATGTTTGAATTGTCATATCTTGGTGAATTTTTAAGCTATCAGAGTCATTCTTTCACCGATGTTTCTATTTTTGAGAGGTCTTTCAATTACCAATAAGAAAAAAAATAGTCATCATACCTATTATAATAAGAGCTTGCTTCACATTCGCTTAGTGCATAGTAGCTTATCCGGAAGCTTTGTAGCTGGTTACCATGTGCTAAATAATAGCAAAATTTTCAGTTTAAGCTAAGATAGTCTTTTATAAAGCGATGGTGAAACAAGCTCATAGTAATATTATGTTTGACAATTGAATTAATAACAAGTATTATTGTAAATAATAAATAATTTTTAATGGGAAAGATTATTTTTAAAAGTTAATACCAAATACTAGGAAAACTAGTGAAACTTAATGTAAGTATTTCTGTTGACTGTACCTGCCACACGACTGCCACACGACTGTACACTGCCACATGACTGCCACACGACTGTACACTGCCACATGACTGCCACACTGACACGACTGTACACTGCCACATGAGTGCCACACGACTGTACACTGCCACATGACTGCCACACGACGTATTTTTTGCGCACTGATGACGCGCGTTTTTGATGCGCTCGTCTTCTGCGCGTTTTCATCGCGTTTTTTCAGATATAAAGTTTAAAACGTGTCGGTTTCCTTGCGTTTGCTGAGCGTTCAACTTGCGTTTGTATCGATACAAACGAGCGTAAAATAACGTCGTGTCCCTGTGCCCTAACTCTACGAATAATAATAAAATCGGCCAAGTGCGAGTCGGACTCGCGCACGAAGGGTTCCGTACCGGTATAGAGCGAAAGCAGGCAAAAAATTGTGTTTCTTGTATGGGAGCCCCCCCTTAAATATTTAATTAATTAAAATTTTATTATTAACTATTAAAGTACAAATTTAATTAAATATTTTGTGAAAATTTCAAGTGCCTAGCTGTTACCATTATTGATTACGAGCGAAAAAACCTAAAAAAATCACGTTTGTTGTATGGGAGCCCCCCTTAAATATTAATTTTATTGTGTTTTTAGTATTTGCTGTTATAGCGGCAACAGAAATACACAATCTGTGAAAATTTCAGAAGTCTAGCTATAGCGGTTCTTGAGTTACAGCCTGGAGACAGACGGACAGACGGACAGACATCGAAGTCTCACTAATAGGGTCCCGTTTTTACCCTTTGGGTACGGAACCCTAAAAACTACTGTAACTTCAGTATTTATGTATAAACGTTTGACTTTTTCATTTTGTAATCAAAGCATCTACTAGGTATTAATTTAACACAAATCAACGTGCCATAAAAAGTATGTAATTTTTAATGTTGTATCTACAGTATCGAATCCCACAACTTTCAGCATTATGGAAATTGCTTTAAGGAAAGTAATTTTCAACATAAAAAGGCATTGTTTTAATGAAACCATTAAAGGGTTACACGTGTTTGGGTATTTTTAAACTTAGAACAATGTTATGGGGGCTTTTCAGAATTTCCGACAGCTTTTATGTCATTGCGTACACTGCTTTTGTCACAACTCACTAACCATTTTGTAAGCTCGCTACTTTTTGCTTTAGAAATTTAATAAAACTTTACAATTGATAACAATAATAATGATAGAAAATAAAATTTCAATGTCTGTATAACCTTTTTGAAGTCATCCAATGTTTCACATATTATTGCTTCTTCTTTTTACGTCTCTGCTATTACTGCAAACGCTGCTAGTATGAAAGGCCTTAGGCATATTTACACTGTGAATTAACATTACCATTTTGAAAATAAAAAGTACAACCCACGTGCAAATGGGCTTTTAGCGTAATTAAACGTGAAATTCGTAAGTGCTCGGATAATAGCTGCGTAGATAAGGTGTATCTTTTAGGCCAATTTCATATTGGATTTTAATTGTTGCCGCACCTTAAGTTTTCGCCATATCACACCTTCTAAAGGTGCTCCCTCACCGCGAGCATTCACGTGTAATGTAACATATTAGATTCGACTTTGAGCATTACATTACAATACTACCTCCCTGACTGACGAGAGATTCTACTTTGAGCATTCGCGTGTAATGTAACATTCGACTGTGAGCATTCCATAGCTAGTTGATGTTACAAGTTGTATCAAGATATTATTACACACTGTATCATTACAAGGTGCGCATTGTAATTTTTGGCTCTCCTCCCTCACTGATGTAATGTAATGCTCCCGGTGAGGGAGCACCTTTACGCTCTGAGTGCTTAGTCAAAATTTGCTTGTTTTGACAGCGAAGTAATATGTCAAAAATTTATGGAATTTAACATAACTTAGCCCCTAGCCAAGGTGTATCCTTTATCGCCTCTTTATAGAATCGCCGATCGAAATGTATGGAATGGACATAACATAAGCTGAGTCGAATGTCGACTTTATTTTATTGAACACTTAATATGTCAATTCCATACATTTTGATCTGCGATTCTATAAAGAAGCGATAAAGAAAACGACTTGGCTAGGGGCTCTTATCGCTAAGTGTCATAGCGCCTGCGTTGCATTGTGTCGAATCCCACAATTATTTTACATCTGACTTCGTTATCGAAGCTAGCGAACTATTCGACTAAAAGTTTTCATTGCGACGTGACGCGACAATACAATGCGATTCATTTTTAATGAGCCTTCAAAACTGAACTTTATTCACTGCACAAAAAGATACAAATCAATTTGATAGACTTGCCACCCACGGTGTCTGCTTATTCCAAATTTGAATGCCTGTATCAAAAATTTATCATATCTCTATTGTGTTTGAAAAACAGAACGCAAAAATTAACTAGTTACCTGTTTCCGTATACTTTCTTTTGAACAAGGTGCCTAGTTAACTTCTGCGTATTATACATTTTGTGAGAGCTCTGAAGCGGCATCAGAAGTGGAGGGTTCAGCCTAAACTGTTCCCCACAAACCACTAAAACGACCGCAAGTATCCATCAGCTGGGGAACTGAGGTACCTTGAATTATACCTTCTATATTCTATCTTAGATGACGCTCGTTACGCCGAAATTCGTTTATCGTGCGGAAACCGTACATTTTCCCGAAATGAAAAGTATACTAAGTATGTCCTTTCCTGGGACACTATGTTTCTCCATACACATCTAAATCGGTTTTGCTGAACCGATTTTGCTGACATTTGATATGGAGATACTTTGAGTCCCGGGAAAGGACATAGGATACTTTTTATCCCGGAAAATTGTACGGTTCCCGTGCGATAAACTAATTTTTGCGCAACGGAGTTGCGAGCGTCATATAGTCAAGTTATAAAACAATAGCTTATTTAGGGAGAATTTCTTACAACTGTATCCTGTTCTAAAATAATAATTAATAAAATATAAATGTAAGCGAAACAATTTCGACGAAATCATTCTCAAATTAAATTCATTAATTGGCGCCATCTTGACAAAATTATAGTGAAATACGGAATTCCTTGACCCTCGCTCATTAAGATATAATTTTATAAAGTGTTCACTTATTAGCTGGATAGAGATAATCTCGGTTGATTCAAAATCTCCCTCATTTTGACGGAATTACATAATTGACTTTGGCGAGGCTCAGACGCGATTGCATTCCGATTAGTCATTAGTGATCAATTTGTTAATTCGATTCGATTGTTTTTATGAATCTGCGAATCTTTTTATTGATTTATATTACAGGTAATTTAAATTAAAATATCAAGGAATTCATTATACGGTAGTTGTAAAAGTTTTTGCACATCACATAACACATTGTTTTAAAATTTAACCCGTAACTTTGTACATACTACCAAATTACTAAAAGGGAAGCAGCAAATCGATGATTGGATTAGGAAATAACGCGCTACCATCGCTGCAGAGCTTATGTGCTTCAGCACGGAAGGGTGAAGGGTGATAGGGCTTGTAATGCATCCAACAAGACAACTTTACCTATAGCATTATTCATGGAGAGAATGTAGAGGTGAAAAGTATCTGGCAGTAACAAACTTAATGTTAAGACGTAAAGAAAATTCATTAGAATTGTTTGACAAATATATATATAAACAGATGTTTTGTGCAATAGTTTAATAAGTCTACTACTTTCTGTAGATATCTTTTTACTACGTCACATGCTTAGCAACTATTGATGAATAAAGCAGTAAACTCAAACTATACAGCCGTCAGCTAGTATAACTATACACAGTTACCTAACCCTTCCACTTGGATATTAACTGTTTAGGGGAGTTCCCGGCTTCGAATAAACGAGTCCGCTCGGTTTGATTCATACGAATGGGGAACCGGGAAGGGAACAGAATAAAACAAATCAAACGCACTACTCGACCAGGGCGCTCAGCTCTGATAAACTGCCCGAATCACGTTTGACTAGAATCGATCTGTTTTGGCTGCACGTCAAAATATCGTCGAAATAGATGTCCAGTTGGCTAGGATAAAATAGTAGATGTTGCGGACTTCCACAGTTTGTTTGTTGCGCGGAAAAAAATTCGCGGTACAAATAATTCTATGTTTAACGGAAAATAATTATGCCCTCTCCGGGATCCAATGCTACCATGGTATTTATATGCCTATTTGAATCAGTTCAGCAGTTTAAGTGTTAAGAAGATACAAACTCATTAATTCTGTAGCTTTCCTGGAAATGTTTTCCATCATTCTACGATCTCCCTGGCATACGCCACTGTAATCGAACCTGTATCTCAAAATAAATTAAACAAAGGTACAGAAGTTGTGAAGTAACAATACAAATATTTCCGTTCTCGTATGAACAAAGGGGATTTCAGTGTATTTCATAGTCTCGGCTATGAAACAATTAATAAAATAGTAATTAAATGTTAACCTCAGTGTATATCTGCGCTCGCTCGCAATTTGCCGCGCCACTTGCCACGGCAATGAGTGTACACTTTTGGTGCTGTGTCCTGTGACACATAGCACAGTTTAAATACACAGGGTGAATTGTTACTTTTTCCCGACTATGGCACAGCCGGAAGGGTAAAGAATTTGACAGTCTATGTATGTATTTAGCGGCTGAACTACTGTTCCGATTTTAATAAGTGAGGTGCAATAGAATACAAAATATAAAAAAAAAAATCTCCTTAAAAATGTTGTATTTTTTACGTAGTCTGGTCAAAGTTTTTTTTAACTAATTACTTGTTTATTACTTCACAGAGTTAGTCACGTCTGTCTGTAAGCAAAATTTTTTAAGGCAGCAACTTTTTCACTCAAAAAAAAAAAAACAATTTTTCTTTACTTTCCTATGGCGCCTTATAAAGTTAATGTAGACAATAAGTAAACAATTAAATAAACATTTTTCTGAGTACATCAACATATTTAAAGAAAATGTTAAAGCAATAAAAATATAATGAAACATCTACAATGTGCATTTCAAGCGCAGCAAATGAGATTGTATGATAAGTTTTTATGAAGATTTCTTGTCAGGAATAAAATTTTATACGTATTTTATTCACCGCTCGGGGCGTATTCGTTACTTTTATATGGCAGCGATATTGCGCGGTTTTGTTCCTGAATTCGAATCGCGGTGTGTAAATTTGTTCCTCCGATACAACAGCAAAGGGACAGGCGGTAGATTTTCAACAAAGCTTCCGTATCCGTGTATGGTACAAAAATACTATATATTTTGGTACTAAAATATTTTAACCAAGACTTTTATGCACTAATAAGTAAGTCATCATATTTACCAATTACAATACTGTGCATACACAGGCAGGGATTATGTTTTAACGTATATTTTTCATAAATATCTGATAATATTATCCTAGGCCCAAATAACCTGGCCTACATATTATGGTTAGCAACACCTGTTATCATAAATTCCTAATAATAAATAGGTTATTTTTATCCTGCTTCATTTCAGATGGTATGGAAAAAGACTGTCTTAATCGGGTGCACGCACACACAAGCGTAATTTTAGATAAGAGAGCAAAACAATCTATATAGAGATTGTCACTACAGTCTACACGTACACGCTAAAGACTAGTCTCTGTTTTAAGCTTTACAATTATAAGTACATACTATAATTATAGGTCGCTGTTAAGCAAAATGTTTTTTGTTGAGTTATGCAGTCTTGTTCTAAAAATCTAATACACATGACTGCATTCATAATAATTTAATACGTAATTTTTGTGGTATGATACACAAATGCTTAACAGCGTCCAATTGAAAGTAATGAGCACCTGATAATATGAATTAGCTAAGAAATCATGATCTCTACCTGCATTTGGTAATATTATGTAATGCTTTGTTGGTAAGTCTTTTCAATAACTCCAACCGTGGGCGTAATCGGCTTTTAAACGTAACTATTGTATAGTGGGCACCAGATCACGGATCACTATTGGTCAAACGCTTTCGTTATGACTAGTTACTTCATCTACATTTGGCCAACGACTTTATACCCTTCAATCGCGGATTCTTGGAAATGTTATTGTATTCTATTGTTTTCGCAATCACCGGTGATCGTATGGGGCTTGATGAGTTAAACAAAACCATAATGATATAAATTCTAGAGTATCTGCAGTAAGAAAAAAACCGGCCAAGTGCGAGTTGGACACGCCCACGAAGGGTTCCGCAGCAGCAATAAGGTTTATTTTTATGAAATTAAAAGAAAGAAATTAAAAAAAATATTTTTATATTTTACTTGATTTGATGAAAGTTAAATTAAGGTTTACCATTTATGACGTATAAAAAAAACTACTTGCTAGATCTCGTTCAAACCAATTTTTGTTGGTAATTTTTATAGTAATGTACATCATATATATTTTTAGACTTGTCATGCCCCTACTTTAGAAGTTAGAGGGGGGAGACACACATTTTCCCACTTTGGAAGAGTCTCTTAATGTACTTTACTTACTAAGTTTCAATAGTATAGCTCTTAGAGTTTCGGAGAAAAGTGGCTGTGACATACGGACGGACAGACAGATAGACAGACATACATACATGACGAATCTATAAGGGTTCCGTTTTTTGCCATTTGGCTACGGAACCCTAAAAAGCTCAATGGATGCAGGTTTTTAGTTAATTTCTGCTTGTTTTATTTCTGCTTGTTTTATTTCTTTTAAACCTTTGAACAACTTAAGGTGAAAGGTATGGGAATACTTTAAGTTTCGGGCAAGGCCAAAGATAGTTTTTACCAAAAAGGAATGTTTTTATAATGTAGTTGCGGGCAACATTTATTAAACTGGCAAGTTAGTCAATAAAAAAAATATCTACTATGCTGAAATCGCTGAACTGATTCTGATAGGAATAGAGACAGAGGATTTTTTCAATCGCAGCAAAATGTACGTTTTTTATCTTTATTTTTTTTAGAAAGCTTGGTACTTTGACCATGTCTCTCGTAGAGAGAAAATTTACGTTTATCAGGTGATTAAAGAATATCTGCTCAAAAGAAGAGCTAAATCCAGTCGTCTATACTTTGGGCCATCGTCTGGTCGAGCCGCGCTGGCATTATTGCGTGGGATTGCGACACCTGTAACAGACAGTGACGTCATATTGCTTGTAAACAGTCTATTGACACGGGCGGGGACTGTAAACGCGGGATTGGGATCAATCAGTCCCTCGACATCCGCAATACAAGCGCACGATATTAGACCAACAATCATCGTTTCATTGCAGGTCCTGTTGGCTTAATAAATGAAGGATAATACTGACCGTCGCCAAATGAAAGATACGTTGAAATCCATATTAATATTATAAATGCGAAAGTGTGTCTGTCTGTCTGTCTGTTACCTCTTCACGCCCAAACCGCTGAATCGATTTTGCTGAAATTGGGTATGGAGATTCTTTGAGTCCCGGGAAAAGACATATATACTTTTTGGCGCAATCGAGCTGTGGGCGTTATTTATATATACAAAAATAACATATACATAATGTAAAACATATTATAATGTAGATATACTTTTTGTGATCATCAGCGGTAAAAGTAGTAAAAGTCTCAAGTATTTAAAAAGCAACCAAGCCAAGTGCTTAAAATAGTTTATTTATTTATTTTTATTTCAGTAGAGCAGTTTAAAAACTATGCTCAATGCTCACGCTCAAAATATAGCATAAAATATAACCAATTTTAAAATATTATTGCTGAAATACACAAAATCACCAGAAATAGGGAAAATAAAGTAAATTGATTTCCTTTTATGACCTTCTATTGGAATCTCTACAAAACGACGAAGTACGATAGTTTGGAAAACGCAGACTCTTGTAAATGTAAATTTATAAAATAGCTTCATTTGCGATAAAACTAAATTAGTGCTGACCTTCCAATACATTAATTGTTCCAGACATAGACTTACGAAGTCTAGATAGACCAGGTACATTTTTGTAACAAAAAAAATAATAATGTAAAAACTTAACGAACCAAGACTTTACAGTGTTTTTGTTAATACTTTGAATTTTTTGGGGTGCTAAGAAGATTTTAGGCACAACTTTATTGCCCATTATAATTACCTAGCTTTTTGAGGGTTTATGTCTTCTATGACCCTCCCCCCTGAAACCGCGCCTTCCAAGATACCGCATTGGAAATCTGGATCGAGTCATAATTTCACTGCACGCCAACTTGCGGTCTACTCGCAGGTAACTGTTATGTAGTTAGTGATACAGATTGCAGTATGCAGTATAACCTATAAAACCGCATTATCTCGAGCAAAGATGGAGTCCCAAGCCGGCAATTATGTGCTGCAAGTACTGCACTATCTTTGATCTGCAATACAATTGCGGCTTTACGGCTTTATTCCTTCAAATCACTACTAGCATTACGCCTACTTTCACCTTTATACACAAACTTTAATTAAGATTATGACATAAACTTAATTTAATTTCCATTAAACTTTTTATTAATTTAAAGTCATAGTAAATCATTAAATACCTCTGAAAGCGGTCGTTAGTAACTAAGACATTACTATTTTTATGCAAAATGCAGCTTTGTTCTTTGTTCGGTCCAGTTTGTTTCCTATCAAATCACAAAATGGTATTCTGAGGAAATGTCAAACCAACGGCAAACGCGTGGACCAATATCAAATGTCGGATGTTGGACGTTTCTTTTACGTTTATGGGAATATTCATTTACTGTGTGATAGAAGATCGACTGAATCTGAAAAAGGACGATGCTGCATAAAAATAGTAAAATCGAGGTACTGAACGAAGCACATTAATTTAGGCAATAAATTGGTACAATCAGAGATACCTACCTATCGTAATTTTTGTGACTATCGATTTTTTACGAAATTCGCAGACAACTCTACCATTTTCATTCATCTACGGCCTATAGAACCATGTGTAGGCAACAGCGGCCCGATGTCGGATTCTTTTATGTAATGACTGCGAGAATGTTCTGCATATTGCAAATTCTTCTTCCACTTTAATAAAAGGTAATTTCATTGAAAATATCTTTGAATGAAAATATGTGTTTTTAATTTTAAACACAAATAATGTTACATTACTATTTTTTTAAGAGCATATGCTGTTCCACTGCTGCGCAAAGGCTTCCCCCATAGTCTTCCAGTTCTCTCGATCCAACGCAGCCGTAGGCCAACCTGGCTCGTATTTGTCTAGCTCATCGCGCCATCTTTTTCGAGGCCGGCCAAAAATGGCCAAGCCACCCATTTTGACTAATGTGTAGAGTTTTTAGATTCTTGTCGTGCGGATGACACATTGTATATATCAAGTATATTGCCGCGACTTAAGGCCATCCCCCGAGCAAACGACCTTGACCATACATTTGACGCGTTGCCGAGATCGCACAAAAATCGTATTTTTTTACTTATCTTTGTTTAAAATTGATCTAAAAAATATTTAAAACGGGGAATATGTAGTTAATGAAATTGTCTATCTATTGTCGTGTGTTTCAAATGAACTTAATTTGTAAATACTAGGGAGATGCTGAAAGTATGCTTTAATATTTAATAAATTGGTATTACTTTGGAAGCTAATATCATGAGTATAATAAACAAAAATAGAAAATTTAAAACTGGGAAAAGAATGTTGATATACTGAAGATTATTGCTGTATTTTTATTATAACTTTGTAGCTTTCAAATTATGAGTTTATAAGGCTCTAAATACGGTAAATTACGGAATATCCGTAGGGGAAGGCCCTTAAGTGTAAAATTAAGGTTTTTAGATTTAGGGCTGAGTATGTAAGGTTAGAAACTTGGCTCTACATGAGGTCTCACTACTTTTTGACACCACGAACTATATTATGTTGGTTTGTTGTTGTTATCTTGGCAACATAATTTACATGAAAATGTTTTTGGTGAGATTTCATTTCTTTTTGTCAGTTGGTTTATGTTTTTTTTTCTTCTGGTTCGTTTTTTCTTTCTTTTTTTGGGTGTATTTCTTTGTACATCAGGCACGCTTTTTTTCATAGCCCACTCTCTTTCTTTGCCTTTTTTGTTTAATGATTTACTATTTAAAATAAGAGGTAAATCCGGGGAATAAGCAGAAGAGAATAGGGATACGGAATAAAGTATAGGTTGCAATTGGGCCTCCGCTAAACTCACTCACTAGGCGAAACACAGCAAGCGCTGTTTCACGCCGGTTTTCTGTGAGTCTGTGGTCTCTTAACTCTTAAGGCTAACACGTATTTTTTTATTTGTCACAAAAGTATTTAAACTATTTTTAATTTTGTATCGAGCACAAGAAACGGTGGTATCTCATACTAAAATCCACCCTCTTTATCAAGGGGATGGCATAGGTTAGGTTGGGTTTGATAATTTTTTTGTTGTTTCTGTACTAATATTATGTTACATACCAAATTTCAGCTTTCTAAGACTTCAGGAAGTACCCTAACAATTTTGATGATCGGTGAGTCAGTGACAAAACTGTGGGTTTTTGGACACCTATAAAATCTAAAGCATAATAGCTACGATATTCAGACTTTGCGAATTTAATTATTATACTCATGTCATAATATCTTAAAAATTTGAACTATCTGGCACTATCCAAACCAAAGTTACGATGGTTTAAAAATACGACGAAAGATTTCCAGAAAAGGTAGGTAGTGACCTTGCGCTTCACTTGGCTCGTCTTGGCTGATGTGTAATAGAAAACATATTTTTCAATTGTCTTAGTCATAATATTTTTTCCTGCGTAGTCTAACATTTTATAATAACGAGTAAGGACGCTAGCTTCTATTCAAACGCAAATAAAAATATTCGCCACTTAACACCTTTATTACAAAAATATCTTCTAGTTGAGATTTAATTTATTAAATTTCTTAGAAATATCTCGAGTTCAAATTCAATTTTGTTTATTCGAAGGCAGCTTTGGGTAAATTAAATAGCCCCTCTTTGAAGTCTGCAGACATTTTTAATATTATATTATTTTCATTACCTTTTTGTTCGCGAGATTTCGAAGATATTAAAAGACTAATTTAAATCTGTGACTCTACATACTTTTGGTTTGGTAGTTTTTTTGTACAAAAAGTAAAGTTGGTATTCAATTGTAGATAAATTATAATTACCATTATCGTCAACGAATTAAGTTGGCTCCTTACCCGTATTTCCGAAATGAAGGCACATAGACACAGACAAAATATAAGAACCATACCCAAAATTGGGGGAAAAGGCACAGTGAACAAAACATGCAAACACGAGATTTTTGGGATGAGGTAATGAATAGTACCTTACACAGTAATTGCGTGCATTTAACAGGAACATAACCCTGGGAGGGTTATGTACCTCCTTAGAGGGATGCTTTCCTGCCATTGCAATAATGCCTTTTATAGCAATAAAATAGCTTAAGCAACAAATAATTTCACGCTAAAAACGTCTGACGTTAGCGCGGTATAAGCGGTCGCCGGCACGGCGGTTCCGGTGGCGGAATCTTAGCTGACTCCGCGCGATGTGATTGCGGCTCTGTGCACTCAATCGCTTATTAAGCGATCAATTAACGTCTTATGTATAGCCCAAATTCTGTATAATATGCTCTATTAAGTGTCGTCCTTCTGTTTGTGGAAATCGCGGATGCACTGATAATGACAATAGTTGTGTATGGAAAAATATTTTATTAAAGACAAGCAAGTTACCAGCTGTGGCATCCTTGGCTTAGAATTTGGATCCCAATTTGGTTAAAGGTAGCAACAAAAAAGTTGTAGCTCTGATCTGACTGTCTGATTGATAAACGTTTGTGAACTTATATAGATGAAATGTAAATCAATTTAAATTTAGAGGAAATAGTGTGCATTGGGATATTTTTTCTTTAGTCAGTGTGCATGTATTTGCTACGGCTGCCTGCTTTTGCGAATGTTGTTTTATCATAACATAGAACTAAAGCTTTAAGCTTATTATGTTGGTGTCGCTCTCTGATGTTCGAATTATTTGATTGATACTACGAATAATAAAAACTAGATTGATAGCAGTAATCGGATTACACCTTTGTCACGCGATACATTAGCGATCGAATCGGGTTCAAGATTCGAATCACGTTCGAAAACTTACCGCATTGAATCGGTATCGATTGAATTAGTTGTATCGAGTAACGCACTCGATTCCCACTGAATGAGGATAATTGATTTGAAATCCCGCACAAACACGAATGTTATTTAATTTTGATTAAGCTGCAATGTTTTGATATTGTATTTGCTGTAAGCAGTGATTGGGGATTCGAAATATTATACTATTAAGTATTATGGTAGTAACACAATGGAAATAGTTCAGTGGAGCTACACAATTATTATTATCACCATCTTTATACTGTTACGTGCTAGGGTTCGAGGGATTTGGAGAAAAAGACCTGCTGACTCTTATAAAGACTTTACTAGTACTGACACTAGCTCACGCAAATCACCAAGTCCACACACTAAGCACTAGATAGTCCTAGGTCGTAGCCGAGTCGTAGGTTCACTGGTTCACTCACTATTGATCACTTGTTTTCGCTCCGAAGTCGCCTCGAAGATCGCTCAGATGAAACTGAATTGCCGGGCCGTCTACCTGCGGCTATTTATATGGCGAGACGAATTCCAGAAAGTTCCGATTCATGTAAACAAGTAAACAAGTAAACAAGTGCGGGAACTTTCTAGCAAATACGCGTAAGTAAACATACACCTAACGCCATCTAGTAATAAGTAGGGGATTTATGTTTTCTGTGTTTCCCTGATCAGTTTCGCCGGTTTGACGCTAGATGGCACTACGTGTCCGTATCCGTAAGACCACTCCCCTCTTAGAGGTGCTCGTCCCGAGCATCGTTATTACTGCCATGGTAACGCGCCAGACGGTCTATGTGTACCACTTTGAATGTCCCTCTTGGTTGCTTTTGAATCCTGTAAGTCACATCATTCAATCGGGTAACCACTTTGTATGGGCCGTCCCACTTGGTCTGCAACTTTGGAGATTTTCCTTTTCGGCGAGTTGGGTTATGCAGCCACACCAGTGACCCTTCTTCGAAGCCGCTCGTGTTCGATTTCCGGTCGTATCTGGTCTTCATGTTTTCACTTGACTGTAACCCATTTTCCCGAACCATGGCGTGTATATAGCGCATCTTTTCCCTTAAATCGCAGACATAGTCTTGTACGGTCTTTGGTTCCCCCGGTGACCCTCCTGTCAAGAGGTCTACTGGTACTCGTAGTTCTCTACCGTAATTGACATACGCCGGGGTAGCTTTTATGCTCTCATGCTCGGCGGTACGGTACGAGAGAAGGAAGAGTGGTATATACTTGTCCCAATCTTTTTGTCTGTCATCTACCAATTTCGCCAAATGTCTCTCAAGGGTCTGGTTAAATCTCTCAACCATTCCATCAGACTGTGGATGGTACGCGGTGGTCCTCGTCTTATGCATTCCCAAAATTCTGCACACTTCCTGGAAGACCTGTGATTCGAAATTCCTGCCTTGATCAGAATGGATTTCCAGAGGTACACCAAAGCGAGATATCACTTCTTCGACTAACTTAGAAGCGACTGTTGTAGCTTCTTGGTTTGGTATGGCGAACACTTCGGGCCATTTGGTGAAGTAGTCCATGACGACCATAAAATACTTGTTTCCCGATTCCGTTACGGGAAATGGCCCAGCTACGTCAACTGCAATTCGTTCCCACGGTGCGCCAACGTTATACAGCCGCAGGTTCCCACGGCTCCTGGTCTGTGGTCCCTTCACTGCAGCGCAAGTAGTGCATTTGCGGCACCAATCCTGTACATCATCTCGACAATGCAACCAGTAGAATCGTTCTCGCACTTTTGTTAACGTTTTCTTTACACCTAAATGACCTCCTGATACGCCATCGTGTATTTCACGGAGAACATCTGGTACTCTCTTTCTCGGGACAACTATCTGAAGGTGGAACTCTCTGCCGTTAGTCTTCTCCCATTTCCGGTAGAGTATTCCATTCTGAAGAATCAGACTGTCCCATTGCGCCCAGTACGCCTTAGTAACAGCGCCAGTGGGTGCAACCTCACTCCAGATTGGTTTCACGTCACCCCGTTTCTTCCATGTGATGATGTGCCGAAGGTCGTCATCTCTTTCTTGAGCCTCCCTCATAGCATCATTCTCCCATGGACCCAAAGGACTTGTTTTCGTTAACTTTAATGTTACTTCATTAGATTCCTGCTTAACACAGTGTTTGCAGTCTTCTGAACACGGCCTTCGTGAAAGTGCGTCGGCATTCCCATGCGCCTTTCCGCTGCGGTGTTCCGTCTTGAAGTCATACTCCTGAAGTTGTTCAATCCATCGAGCTACTTGGCCTTCTGGGTTCTTGAATTGCAGTAGCCACTTCAAGGCTGCGTGATCAGTTCGCAGTAAAAACTGTCTGCCGATGAGATATTTGCTGAAATGTTGTAGCGTCTTTACAACAGCCAAGAGTTCTCTTCTTGTCACACAGTAGTTTCTCTCTGGCTTAGATAAAGATTTGCTGAAATATGCAATTACAACTTCTCTTTCGCCCTGTTTTTGAGATAACACCCCGCCAATGGCCGTGTTGCTTGCGTCCGTGTCGACTATAAACTGACCTTCAGGTTGTGGATACCCCAGGATTGGTGTTTCACACAGATGTTTCTTCAGTTTCTGAAAAGAATCTTCAGAAGTCTCGTCCCAAATAAACTGTCGTTTATCTTCTGTCAGCCGATGTAATGGCTTGGCTATCTCCGAGAATCCCTTAACAAAACGCCTGTAGTAGGAGCATAGGC
Source organism: Cyaniris semiargus (assembly GCA_905187585.1). Classification (NCBI taxonomy): domain Eukaryota; kingdom Metazoa; phylum Arthropoda; class Insecta; order Lepidoptera; family Lycaenidae; genus Cyaniris; species Cyaniris semiargus. The sequence continues at coordinate 9,475,685 of LR994558.1, read as the reverse complement.
CGAGAAATGCCCGCACTTCGGTTTTGTTCTTAGGGGTTGGCCAATTTTGAACTGCTTCCAGTTTCTCCGGGTCCGTCTGGATTCCATCACTGGAGATAACATGGCCGAGATAATTTACCTTACTCCTGAATAAACGACACTTTTTCGGATTCAACTTTAACTTGGCCCCCTCTATTTTGGCGAAAACTCGTTCTAAGTTTTGCAAATGGTCCTCGAAGTCGCGGCCAACAATGATGACGTCGTCCAAGTAGACTAAGCAAGCCTCTCCAACTAAGCCTGCCAGTACACACTCCATGAGTCGCTCAAATGTGGCAGGTGCGTTGCACAATCCAAAGGGCATGACGTTAAACTGCCATAAACCTTTACCGGTGGAGAAAGCTGTCTTCTCCTTGTCTTTTGGATGAATTTCCACCTGCCAGTAACCAGATTTCAGGTCCAAGGTCGAGAACAATTTCATGCCACTCAAGGTATCCAGAGTGTCGTCGATTCGAGGTAATGGATAGCTGTCCTTCTTAGTGACATCATTGAGACGCCTGTAGTCCACACAAAATCTTGTGCTGCCATCTTTCTTCTTCACTAACACAACAGGTGAGCACCACGGACTTGCAGACGGTTCAATAATCTTATGCCTTCTCATGTCCTCCAAAAGGCCTTCAACTTCTTTTTCCTTTGCAATGGGTATCCGTCTTGCTCGTTGACGAATTGGATTCTCGCTTCCGGTATCTATCCTGTGCTGAACCATCGACGTTCTTCTAAGGTCGCCTTCCTGACTGGAGAAGATATTCGCGTGGCGTTGTAAAAACTTCTTAGCTTTCATGCTCTGCGAATAAGTCAGATTACTCTTGCAGTCATCGAGTAGCTCGGTCACTATTCCATAGTTGCTGCCGTCTGCTGAGTCTGAGCCTGTTATCGAACTACACTTTCTCATCCAGACAACTTCCTCGCACTTTCCAATGACGTCACCTTTGTTCAAGCAGATCTCGCGATCACCAAGATTCAAAACCCTGACCACAGCGTTACTGCTTCCACTAACAAGGGTTCTCGCCGTCATCAGTTTTTGCGCTGATGTCTTGGTAGGTGTGTCTTCGATCAACACGCATCTGTTTAACTTCTTCTTTCCAGCTGGCGGTAGTTTCACCAGCACTCTAGCTTCCGCTCGTCCAGGTATAATGACTTCCTTTACACATGTGACTTTCCCGCAGGTGCCTCCAAGGATGAAAATTTTTTCTTCGCCACAATTGAAAACTCCGTCAGCGACATTAATTTTGCAGTTGTGCTTCTTCATGAAATCCAAACCCAAGATGCAATCATCCATAATCTCAGCCACGATAACGTCATGAGGTTATGAGTAACCCCCTACATTAATCGTAACTGACATTTCTCCCAGGACGGGTATTGGCTGACCGGAGGCAGTAAGAAGCCGACAGTTAATTCTCCTCTTATGTCTCCTTGCGGCTTTTACTAGATTTGGGTTCACTATCGTTCTAGAGGCTCCCGTGTCTAGAGTCATTTTGCAATCCATCCTGTTAATAGTCCCCTGAATCACAAGACTATTCCCGCTGCATGCTTGGGAGATAACAGTTATTGGGGCTTCCTCCGCATCAGCCAGTACTCGCCCCTTAGTCCTGGCTTTTATTCGTTTCCCTGATCCCGGGCAGGGGACGAAGCTCCTTGCTTCTTCAGCTCCTCTACTTGTTCCTCGAGCCTTTTCATCCTTGCCATCTGGGTCTCCTTCTGCGGGCAGTTGAGCTGAAGATGACCCCTCTCACCGCACTTGTAGCACATGGCTCCAAAACTTCTCTTCGTGGGAGCCTTGACCTCCTTAACTTCCTCAGAGACCTCGCGGATCTTATAGGTCTGCCGTATGTCACGCCGAACAGCCTCGACCTCTAAAGCATGCGCCAACGCTTCTTTTAGCGAGGTGTGGTGACGTAGCCTCACTGCAGCTCTGACTTCCAGGTCCCTAATTCCATCGACAAATGCTTGAACAATGTTCGTGTCAACCATCTTGGAATCGGCTCCTGGGTGTGCCTTCTTGACCAGTTTTTCAATTTCCAACGCCCATTGTTGTAGTCCCTCTCCTGAGCGTTGGACTCTGTCACGAAGTTGAGCACGGAACACGTGCTCCAGGTGTCGCTCCCCGTATCTGGATTCAAGGGCCTCCATCAGGTCTTGGAACCCGTTTCCTGTATGTGCTTCCAGGACAGACAAAGCTTGACCTCTGAGCGCAACAGTGAGAGCGGTCAGGCATTGTTCGTCAGTCCATCCGTTGGCGGAAGCAACCGTCTGGAATTGCTGACGATAAGCGTTCCAAGATGTAGTACCGTCGTATGGTGGCACTTTAACTCTTGGTCCTTGTACCACTACTCCGGTAGTTCCACTAGACGTCGCGACTCCTGTGGTTTCCAGGCGCACTTTCCACTTCTGTAGTTCTGTGAGGCCGGTTTTCACATTTTCCATATCTACTCCTAGCCCGGTAACGCGTTCTTCCATTATGTCGACATCTTTTCGAAGCTTAGTCACTGTGTCACTAACATCCTTTATTGCCAATAGCGCTTTTTCTTGGAGGTCCTTTTGTTGCTCTTGAGACTCCTGTAAAGCGCCGAGCTTGCGGTCTTGTGACTCTTGCAAAGCCTGAATTAACTCAATTACGCTTTTCAATTGAGGAGCCATTTGAGGGGCCGTAGAAACTACGGGCGTGGCAGGATGGATGGAGCTAGTCGACGGAGCCCAGTGGGCGGGGTCTGTGGGCGTGGCCTGAGTGGGCGTGGCCTGGTGGGCGGAGCCAGTGGGCGGGGCCTGAGGGGCGTGGTCAGTGGGCGGGTCCCGGTGGGCGGAGCCAGTGGGCGTGGCTTCCGCAGCCCGTCGCGCCCTTGTCCTGACACTTCCCTCGAAGTCTTCTCTCGGAGTCGATGGCACTGCGCCCTTGTCCTCACACTCCCCTTGAATTCCTCTCTCGGAGTCAATGGCAGCAGCTCGCTGCGCCCTTGTCCTGACACTCCCCTTGAAGTCCTCTCTCGGAGTCAATGGCATCTCCAAATCTCACTTCCGACACCAGTTGTTACGTGCTAGGGTTCGAGGGATTTGGAGAAAAAGACCTGCTGACTCTTATAAAGACTTTACTAGTACTGACACTAGCTCACGCAAATCACCAAGTCCACACACTAAGCACCAGATAGTCCTAGGTCGTAGCCGAGTCGTAGGTTCACTGGTTCACTCACTATTGATCACTTGTTTTCGCTCCGAAGTCGCCTCGAAGATCGCTCAGATGAAACTGAATTGCCGGGCCGTCTACCTGCGGCTATTTATATGGCGAGACGAATTCCAGAAAGTTCCGATTCATGTAAACAAGTAAACAAGTAAACAAGTGCGGGAACTTTCTAGCAAATACGCGTAAGTAAACATACACCTAACGCCATCTAGTAATAAGTAGGGGATTTATGTTTTCTGTGTTTCCCTGATCAGTTTCGCCGGTTTGACGCTAGATGGCACTACGTGTCCGTATCCGTAAGAATACTATAACCACCTAAATTGGCTTAACACACATTAGGCTATGGGTACCATAGGCGTAATTTCAGATGTCAAAAAATGCATGATTTCAAAGATAGGGCTATAGTTACTTTACTGTTACATTATACACAATATAATGATTTATATTAAATATGTATGTAGAACTATGCTCATAATTTACTACCGAATGCTAACGCTTTTTAGAGAGTTCCAATATAAGTAAATTGCTTAAAGACATTAGTCCATTATTCAGCATTTTATCTAATGTAGCGTTTTAAATGCATTCGGCGGTTCAAAAGTCGAAAATTTTAAGTACGAAGTTCCAACAACTGGTTGCAATTCTGCCAATATCGGTCATTAAAATATGCTAAAGTGATAAGGGAAATAAAATTGAAAACTTATTTCTCCGGAATATCATCTCCGCGACGGCGATTACGGTCGAAAGTTCCCGAACTTTCGGCAATAAATTTATTCATAATGGGCCGAGGGCGATCCTGCTTTATTGGCGATTTCACTCGTAACAAAACGTTTGATTCCATCAAAAAAAAAAAAGATATAAATTATAAGCCGAAGTATTCTTTCGAAATGTTAGAATGAATTTGAATATTCGCCCGAGATGGTTTATATGGAAAATATTTTTATTAGACTCCGAAGTTTTGAGTTGGTTTAAAAGTCAGATGTTATGAAGGAAAATTTGCGATTTTTTGTTAAAGTTTTTAATGATCACCATCATTTGGATCAAACGATTTGGCCCTATTCTTACTATACTGTAAGTAAGTAAGTATTCGATACAATATGATATCCATATCATATATTATAAAATATGCGAAAGTGTGTCTGTCTGTCTGTTACCTCTTCCTCCCAAACCGTGGAACCGATCGTGCTAAAATTTTGTATGGAGAAACATTGAGTCCCGAGAAAAGACAGAGGATACTTTTTATCCCGGAAAAATGTACGGTTCCCGCGCGATCAACGAACTTTGGTTGCGGGCGTCGTCTAGTATCAGAATAAAAGTTTTATTTGACTCTTTTATGTTATACACATCACACCATTGAGTACAATAGTTTCGTTATTACGTCCATAAAATGACCATCACCACTGTGATTACCATCTATAAACCATAATAAAGACCATAATTTATTTGTAGCTTTAACACAAATTTGTTAAGAGTCATAACACACTTGGTAAAGTCATGCGTGTTTACACACGGCGCCGCAGCGGCAGCGTTTTTCGCCGCCGCGGCGCGATCATGGGTCCGACTAGTCTCGTATGTTTGTTGAAAACTGCGGCACCGCTCGCCGGCGGCGCCGTGTGAAAAGGACCCATAGAAATACAAGGATTAGTATGCAGCGGCGCCGCCGCGGTGGCGGTGCCGCTGCCGCTGCGGCGCGTGTGTAAACACGCTGTTTATGAATTTTTAATCGAAAGTGACACTATGATCACATCGTCATAATTATAAAAAATTTAGTCCGTGGTTGATATGGCGAAAAAGTGACTAAACAGACAAAAACAACGAGACATTGTTTAAAGTACTACACTATTGTAATCCGAGAACCAAACCGCAGAACCAATTTTGCTGAAATTGGGTATTCAGATACTTTTGAGTCCCGGGAAAGAACAGATGATACTTTTTATCCCAAAAAAATGGTCGGTTCCCGGGCGATAACCGAATTTTGGCGCAACGGAGTTGCGGACGTCATCTAGTAAGATACACATTACACAGTAGGTATAACAAATACTTTATATAATTCACTCTCACTATATTGGGTAAATAAATAAATATTTAATATAGGTGTTATATTTTAGAAGAAAGTGTAGTGTACAGTGATTTACATGTCGATTGTGCGCGCTCACTTCTCAGTACGAGAGACGTGTCGCAGTCTACCGGTACACACACAGATGTAAGCATTGGTAGATGTGCCAATAATTATAAAATACAATGAATGTCTACCTACATATGTATTTATTTAGGTAATGATTTTGAAGAAAAAAAAAACCACAGCCGAATATATAACCTCCTCCTTTTTGGAAGTCGGTTAAAAAGCAAAACTAAGCATTATGCCATTACTTACTACAGAAAAGAAACAGCACTATCTCGACGTCTAAGAAAATAGTCGTTGATCATCCTCTATAATAAACAAAGAAACGAGAATTAAGCCAAAAGTCGGTTAGATTAAATATCCCTAAATTCGGGATATTACTAACTACGCATATCTATGACTATTATTAATTAATTTATGACATAAATATGTTATATGTGGTTTTATTTCTATTCTTTCTATCATAAAATATGTAAGTAGGCTTTATCTAATTTTTATACATATCTTCAACATTATGACGTAATCTATCATTTCATTTTTTATCACCTTTAAATTCACATAAAACTTTCATTTTCTAATCCGCGAATTAATCTAACTTACAAGCTTATTGGTAACTCAGATTGCCCTATTTCTTATCTAATTTACAAATTTTAATTGCCATAAGCAAATATGAATAATCCCATCGTGTCTGCGCGTTCTATGGCACTGTGGGTTGTCCACTTTCTCTGATCACTATTCAATGGGCAATCCGCCGGAACACGGTTCCCTCATTATCGACCTTTTGTCATCGACATCTGCATCGTGCATGTCTACGCGTTTCTGAGCTCTATGTTCTGTGAAATCTGGATATGTACTGGAACAGAAATGTACTGAGATGAGTCTACTGCATATGTCGCTATTCCTAATGGGTAGACCTTTTTCATATCAGGTATGTTGTGAGTACAGTGTAGATACTGTATATTATGTTGCTAATTCTAATGTGTAGAGTTGTAGACCATATTTTTTCATATTAGGCTTCCGAATGGGCGCGTACGCATATTAAGGCGCTACCTGGCAATTTAGACTAAGTTCAACCTCTATAAAGTCTGGTAGAACTTAAAGCACAATACCGAAAAAAAGAAATAGAAATTGTAGTCTGGTCTTTAATCTTCAATTGCTCACGAGAATTTTTTTCCAAACTTAATAGGTTTTCAGAAAAAAAAAATGTACCGTGGTCATCGATTTTTCTGCAAATATTCTGTTAACTTCGTAACCTGTTGGCTTAGAGCATTGAAAATTGTATATTTAACACATTATCAGTTACACTACAGTTCCTCACGAGGAATTTTTAAATCGAACAGTCACGTCCATGTGAAAAGTATAATTTTCTCCTATTTCGCGTCGTAACCGCCACTGTACAAGGCGCGCTGATATGAATGTTATTTTAATGTTCTTTACGTCGATATTCGTACTGACAGACATCGACCTGCTAATTTTAGGGAGGGAGCAGCCTTAAAACAATTTTAGAGCGAATCGATACATTGCGTTGGCGCGCTTTTGGGCTGGATTCCGTCCGCGTTCGCGCGAACGCGCGTTTAGGCCGCTTTATCGTGAGAATATCACAAGTATTAAAAGTATGAAACCATATTTTATTTAAATAGAGACATTGTTCGCACTGTCATTTATATACAATTACTTGTGATCTCACGGTGTAGACGTCTAATCGATCGGGCGGACGCATGTAAATCGAGACTTAGTGCAAATAAAGGTCTGATTACTGATTACTAGATATCGCCTTTACTTTAACTTCGTCTAGATTATCTTCTGTGGCCGAACTGTGCAGTGTCTATAGTTTTCGACAGGGAAATACCCAGCCTTACTTTCATAGTACTATCTAGTTAATTACAAGTAAACGCAATTGTCAACTCCTTGTACGGCCTCACCGCAGAACGTGTTCCAATCAGCGTCTTTACTACCGTTACGCTGACATATCATATATATCGATCTTATTTCTATAGTAGTAGGATTCAAAATGGGTTAGTTGTTAACAGTACTATAATTAAGTTGCTGCTAATGAAGCAAAGTAAGGCGAACCAACAGCTTCAAGTATTACCTTCGTCAGGTGTGTACCATCATAGATGTGTTTAGATAAGTTAACGAACAGATATGTGTCAAGGCAGTTTCATTAACGGCATTTAATTAATAAAATATCAGTAAATATTATGTATATTGCAGTCTTCTCTAAGAGCCTTCACGTTTCGATTCGTTTTGATCTAGGTATAAATAAAGCTCTGTATTGTAGCGTACATAGGTAGAGTTCTTAGTAAAATGCACAATATAGTGGAAATGGAAAACGATGGCAGGATTTAAAACTATGACGACCTCCGTGGCTCAGTTGGTGGGCTGTTGGTAGCTCAAGCCGGGGGTCGCGGGTTCGAATCCCGCCGACGGAACAAAAATTTTTCAAAGTTCCTGGGTCACGGATGTGTATTAAATATGTGTATTATATAATAAAAATATTAAATATATGTATAGTATAAAAGTATTAAATATATTTCCGTTGTCTGGTACCCGTAACACAAGTCCTTCAGGTACTTACCACGGGGCCAGACTGACGTAGTGTGAAGCGTCCATAGATATTATATTATTATTATTATAAAACTAAGATCAAAATGTCACTCACAAGTCACAAGTCGATAAAAGGAATACGTATTGTATCTTGATTATATCGGGCTCATTTTCATTCACGAAGATAAAAATAATGATTAGAAATATATCAAAACGAGTATATATTATTTACCACAAGCATTTTACTATTATACAAAATATTACGGCAAATGACCATACTCTTTTATTAATAAACTTATTATAAAAAACCGGCCAAGTGCGAGTTGGACACGGCCATGATGGGTTCCGCAGCAGCAATAGGGTTTATTTTTATGAAATTAAAAGGTTTTTGATTTATTTTTATATTTCAGTTGATTTAATGAAAGTTAAATTAAGGTTAACCATTTATGACGTATAAAAAAACTACTTGCTAGATCTCGTTCAAACCAATTTTCGTTGGTAGTTTTTATAGAATTGTACATCATATATATATTTTAGACTTGTAATGCCCCTACTTTAGAAGTTAGAGCGGGGGGGACACAAATTTTACCACTTTGAAAGACTCTCTAGCAAACTATTCAGGTTAGAAAAAAATGATATTAGAAACCTCAATATGATTTTTAAAGACCTATCCATAGATACCCCACACGCATAGGTTAGATGAAAAAAAAAATCCATTATTGTATCAAAATATGCGGTTTACAGACTACATCTACTTACCAAGTTTCAATTGTATAGCTCTTATAGTTTCGGAGAAAAGTGGCTGTGACATACGGACGGACAGACAGATAGACAGACAGACATGACGAATCTATAAGGGTTCTGTTTTCTGCCATTTGGCTACGGAACCCTAAAAAAATACCATCTGTAAAATACCAATTTTAAAATACGAATGCGTTTGACAGACGAGACGCCCAGAACGACATAAAGTTGCAATATAATCTCTGTGCTAACGATGCAGTAGATCGGGAAAGTATATTTAGTCTGTATGATGTATGACTTGTGTGACTTTTGTTTTGCAAGAAACAAGAAATAATGGCGGCGCATTTCTATAGAAAGTGGGTCGGCGTGATGAGGAATTTCTTAGTCAATATCTATGGGAACTCTGATCGAAAAGCAAGTGTGAATTATAAATGTTTGTATAAAGAACTAATGACAGATTTATACTAGACTATATTCGCAAAAAAAAAAACAGTTAAGAATAGATTTAAGTTAGCTATTTCGATAAACGTAATAATGCCATCCATCCACATAACGCGGTGCAAAATTTTAACTTTTTTAACAAACTTTTTTGTTTTTATAATTTTTACTAGAGATCGCCCAATGGTCGAAATTAGACCTTAGTTTCAACGACATTAGGACTACTACCTACCTATATTTTGTAAAAAAATATTGACTTTATCATATTTTTTTCAACTCTTGTCTCTGGGACTCAGCTGATCTCAGACATAGAATTATAACCTTTAGAAGAGGCATTCCATACAATCGTCAGCGCGAAAATGTGTCACCCTCGAAATGAGTTAGCTCACTCATCTGAGAACAGTGTGCCTTAGGACGCGGTGACAGTCGGACGTGTTTAGTGCATTGATTACGTAAAATATGCATTGAAAGCGTGAATGAGTGAAAGAGAAAGTAGTATATGCTATTACTGTAAAACAAAAAAGGACGACAATATTTTCTCGATACACATTTTGCATGCAAAAACATTGCTATAGTTTTGATGGCGTATGCCATATCCAAGTATTGACATCGTTGATCTCAGACAGATATTATTATGACGTTACCATGTACAATAATTTAGAAAGTGTTTATTTTAGGCAATATGGAAATAGAACATAATATATTTTATTGTTTTTATAATGTAATGGTAGCCTAAGTATGTAAATCAATATTAGAATATAATACAATACCAAATATATTTGACGTCTATTTCCAGTACCGACAAATACCATACAAATATTTAGTGTAAATTCAATATGGTAATACACAGGAAGGCTTACAGGGATTAAACACTGCATTGAATTTAATTCGGGTTTAGTTTAGGTAGGCTCGTGTGCAAATCGCCTGCAGGTTTCAGGATTGTCTGCGGATATTGTAAAATGTATTACGTAGAATTCATTGCCAGTTCTAGATGCTTCTAAATGAAAAATAGAAAGTATGAGGGAAATTTCAAATTCTGGAAGTGGCGCGAGAGGAGATGAGGCAACAACAGTAAAAAAAAAAAAAATTCGTGCAAGAAAGAGTTAAGGATATAAGAGTGAAGATAAATTAAGAGATTTATAAAAGTCCCCGGAAAAACATTCTGACTCAATAAATCTACATTTTTCTAACAGTGAGCTGATAATAGTGAATTCTGGCTAAAAGTCTCTTGATCGTGTCAGCTTTCAATCAATGAAATTGGCCAATCAGTTTTGATGCTACGGCCGCATAAACACACAGACAGACATAAATGTCAAACTAGGCTAAAAGCCTGTTTTCGTCGGCGCGTCAGTAAAAAATGAGTGAGAAAAATGGCCCCCAAATCGAAATATTTTTTGAGCACACCTTTTGTTTGGACATGCCATGTCCATCGTATTAACTTTGTTTGAATTAATTTCGATCTTAACACAAATAAAATTGTGATCGATGGCTGTAATGCTATTGATTTGAAAGTACATGCATGACTAAGTTGATGTTTGATATAATAAAACGTTTTAAACAAATTCGATCATCAATAACCTGCAGGCTAACAGGAAACATCGTTTACCTCCCTAGAGAAATTTGTTGCTAGCTTCGCAATGCTCTTACATGCTACACTGGTATTCTAGTTACTTTATTATACTATCTATACATAATATTAGAAATATATATTAAATAACTACTCAAATCGCCCTTTTTAATAGTACCTACTACCTATTCTTCATCTTATCTTTTAACCTTCAAGCGGGCGCGCGCTCTTTTGTAACGGCAGTGGTCCAATAAAGTCAGAAACTAAGTTACGAAATAATAATGTTATACTTAACAATAACAATAATTTGAATTTCATGTTGACTCTGTAATGTCTGTATACCTTAAAAATAATATTCATAAGCCATTATTCAGGAACATTATTTTATTCTCTTATTATGTTTAGTACACAATAGTACAATCTTTTCTTTGTCACCAAACAAATTATTTGTCTTCCTTTTGTCCGGTGTCCTTTATTGCTTAATACGGATTTATCTTCCCAATTTTACGAGACGGAGCAATCTTATCGCTTCCGATATGTCTGATGCATTCTGACGTGACGCGGCGCGGCGTCATTCTGACGGCGAGTGGCGACACGCTGACGCGTCACTTTCGTCCCCATAAGCGGTTTTAGTATTTAATCTGTGGTTTAGGGGTCTGGTTAAAATGTATAGGGTGATAAGCAAACTTATGTAGTGTGATACAATGTTGAAAGTAATGTGCCAAAGTATTTTGCACAACTTTTGTCCACATTCTGTGAAATTCCTTTTCTACTTGGTTTACGTGACATTTATATTAGCAATATTAAAATTTGCTTACATTAAACTCGACTGTCTTCACAAAAACATACAAAGCTGAAATAAATCGACTCTATCAACAAACGTCACCGCAATTACTTAAGAATATTTAACCACAACTCGACGGGCAATAACTGGTGCAATAAAACCACTTCATGGTCGGGTAGAGCAATATGAAGCAGACCCAAAACTGCACCCACCCGTATGACGTATCAAGTGCCTAAACGTTTTTCAAAATGCTCCAATGCAAACGAACCTTTAGCACAGAGTAAGGGCGCGTTCAGACGTGCACCCTTTCTGCGCGTACGTGGTTTGTGGAAATGTATGAAAATAAGCTTTATGTAATTTAAAAAAATAATTCTTCCTATTCTTTATATTTTTAATAACAAATTATTATGTAAGAATTAAATATACAAATATTATACAACTGTTACAGTTATGATTTCTATTTTATGACACGCATAATTTTGTATTAAATTAAGATAATATTGCACAACACTTTCTCTACTTTTCGCTATTTTAAATTAGATACCATGTATCTCATATTACGTGCTATTACCATAATATTAGATAACTATTTAATGTAATCCATACTAATATTATAAAAACGATAGTATGTATGTCTGTTACCTGTTCACACTATAACTGCAGAACCGTTTTTAACGAAAATTGGTGGCATATACTGTAAAACCCAAGAAAAAAATATTAAGTTTTTATCCCTAATGTAAGTACGAATCGAACAAAAGATCCTCATTACCTACTAGATGTTTTCATACTAGCTTTTACCCGCGGTGCCAGCCACGTATAGGTCTACCAGAATCTGATGACAAAAAGTGAGAAAATAAATTGACTCTAGCAATACCGGGGTAATTGGGATAAAACATTTTGATCTTTTTTTTTTTCTTATAGTGGCTAATTCTGTGTGTTAAACATGCAAATATAAAAATGTATCCAATGATCAAGGATATTTTTTGAAAATCTGCTGTCAAAAATTGCCATGAGATTCTGGTAGACCTATAGTAATATAAATAGTGAAGTATCCCCAGGAAGGAGAAAATATTTTGTTGTATTAATTAGTACATTATGCACCTAGGGCAGGAAAATAAGAAATGTCTCAGATCACATGTAATTGTTGGCCGAGGCGAAGGCGAGGTCAACAAACATGTGATCTGAGGCTTTCTTATTTACTGCCCATGGTGCGTATACTATTTTTCTCATCGACGGAGGCGGAAAACGGCAACATCGGTAAGCGCAGCGGGAAGAAAGTTGACGTTGTTCCTAATTTAAAAATATGAAAATAGTAGCCTGACTGTAGGATAACACAGAGGCTACCAAACACTTAACTAATAATACCAAAACTTTTTTCGAAATTCGTACGTGGCGTGAAAAGGTGTGAAAAATCAATCCACAAATTCTCTAAAAGTTTTACGATATATAATATTTTTTTATAATAGCTGTAGTCCAAACGCACTTTACGTTTGGAGTTTGGACACACCCGAATGGCGAATAAACATTCTAGCGTTCTTATTGTTATCGTTGTTTTGCATACGAAAATAGTATGGAGGCTTTATATTATTTTAAAATGCAGCATTTTCTTTAGTGCGCAAAAAGAGCCATTAGCAATAACGTCTTACTTTTTGTGAATGAAATTTAGAAATCTACACTATTAAAAAAAAACAGTTTAAACTAAAAGCTCCAAAAAAAAACATGCCGGTAAATCTTAATTTAGGAGTTTGTGATAATTACAAGGAATTTATTTAATTACTAGATTATCCGGTGAACTTGATAACACTTTCCTCCTAATATAAACCTTCTGTGGACTACCACGAACATTTTAAGACTAAAATTAAGCAAATCGGTTTCGTCGTTCTCAAGTTTTATATTCTCTATATTATCAGTACAGCAATATGTCAATCAATCAACCAAATAGTTAACCAAATTATAATGAGTTTTATATTCATTTGAAGTCTGTAACGGAAAACTCATAATAACGATGTCAGCTCAATAATGAAATGTTAATTACATCTTCAATCATTATTCACTCCATGTGAGGCATAATGCAATAATTTTTGTTTGACTGCCATTAATTAAACAAGTGACAGACGTCCACAGCGTTGATCGAGTTGTTGCGAAATTGTGATAAATCAATAAAATACCAGTGGCTGGACAATTCTAACTATGTATATTATGTGGTGGAAATATTGCGACAGCTCATTGCATACAATGTAAAAGAACAAAATAATGTGTATTTAAAAAATGTGTCTCAAACAGTAAATCTAGAAATCTCAAATTATATATTTTGTCGTCTTAGTACAAAATGCAATAGTAGTAAAGAAGAGACGAAAATTGTGTGATGATGTAAAACAACTAATCAAATGAAAAGCAGAGCAAAATTAATAATTTATTTTAAAACAAACTTCTAAGTTATTTCTAAAATCTTCTAAGTTATTTATAGGTAACTAACTATCTTCTCCATACACACTTTTTTCCACTTAACTACAAAAAAGCAGATTTTAATAAACTCCATCTCGAAAGTTTATATGCAAGTCGAGAGAAAAATAACGTACAAAGCAGGATTAATTTGAAGAAAGGGATTTCCGTCTGACAAAAAAATAAAGCTGAAGACATTTTTGATTTATTAAAGCGATGATATTACGTGTCATAGAGACGGGGAAAGAAGCCTTCTAATAAGGAAAAGAGAGATCAAATTATATATCGACAGAAATCATAATCAAAAACTTGTAAACACCAATTATATGGGGCTGTACTGTGTTTGTGGGTGGCATAAAACTAGAGTACCTTAATAATTAGGTTACCTACTTGTTGCCATTTACTGCGGCGAAATGAGAGAGTGCCTTCCTTGCAATCGAGCCACTGCCTGCTCTTCCAGCCGCTCTTGCCACAAATCAATCGCCATATCTCGCATCGCTCCTCCACCGACGTACGGCGTCCGGTAGGGGGTTCACCCCCCCCCCCCCCCCCCACCACCGCGTGGACCGCAGCGCAACGCCAGAATACATTAGCGAGGGCACGCGCATCCAAATCCCAGGGGATGGCCCCCGCGAGCAGGCAAGCCGCATCTTTGGAGATTGTGCGGTAGCCGCGGACTGCCCGGATGGCCTTTGCAGTCTCCCAGCGCGAGACTGTTTTCCTTGCGCAATCGGTCTGCCCAGATCCGCGCCCCGTACATTGCCAGCTATAGTCTCGGCCTAGACTAGCTAGGGCTTGCCAAAGAATTGTACATCATGTAATTGTAATTTACCTAGACACACTTTCGCATTTAAAATATTATGAACTATTATTGTAAATGCAAAAGTGTGTCTATCTGTTATATTTAAAACACGGATTAAGACTACTTGATGCCCTAAGCAATCCGTGCCTGTGTCTCCCCCCCCCCCCCCCTCTATCCGTATGTCAACTAGAATCGGTCTTTTCCAAAAACCACACCAAAAAAAGTTTTTTCGGGAAAAAACTTTTTTTGGTGTGGTTTTTGGTGACGTAAGAGTGAGACGTGATGCCCTAAAGACGGATGTTTTTTGTCCCTCTTCTGGTGATACGTGATGCTCTAGGCAATTGCTTAATTTGATTAGGGTTAATCCGTCACTACACGTAGCGTTTATCGATGACGATAACAATAGGGTTAACTCCGGAGTTCGGGTATACATCTTACAAAATAATATTAAAATATATGATATCAAAATATTATTAATATTTTTGTTAAAATGGATTAAAAAAATACTATGCTTTTTCTTTTACTTGGTGGCGAGTAAAAGCCTCACGCCTCGAAACCTACAAAAGGACAATGAAGAAAACGTGTACGAGTATTGTCTTTATAAAATGCCGTTAAACTTATTATTTCAAGTCAGCGGGACGGATTCCTACGCGTACAAATTACGATGCAGCATGTGGAGTGTACAACTGTGCTAAAGTTTTTCACAGTTGTACCTTACTACAATAGAAATAAAGTCCAATTGTGGTACACCGAGCGTATCGGCTACGTATTCGTGGTATGCGAAGTTCCTTTTACGTGTTGATCTCAATTATTGGAAATGTCTTACGGGCTTGGTGTTATTATAAGAATTAATTAATTGAGCAAAGAAAAATATTAAGAGGGAAAATCTAATTAAAACATCTTTCAAGCCATATTATGTTCTAGGAATTACGTACCCTATAAAGTGCTGAAATACAGTTTAGTAAATTGCGTATTATGAAGAAATTGCTTAAACATAAAGTGTACATATTTAATTGTTTTGAGAATTTCTAGAATGAAAATCAGCTATTACATGGCACTCAGACGCTTTAGTATGAAACACCTGACTTTTTTCAAAAGGAAATTTGGTGCCATGGAAAAAGTTGCTTATATTCAGAAGTGTATTGATTCTGGAAAGTCTTGAAACGGAACTAATATTCATCATAGATAGACCTATTGATACATTAGGTACATAATCAGAGAAAATGAGAATAATTGTAATAGTTTTTCATTTAAGCCCTGAAGTCTACGTATTGACAATAAACACTTAAAATACTTCAATACAAACCATTGTAACTACCGATGCATTGAAACATTTTGCAATACAATACGTATTGCAGCGTTCGGTAGTTAGAGCTTGCTTCGGAATCCGATTAGCAAGCTGTGTAAAACAAAGCCTCCGTCGGAATTATTCTACATGTATGCTATTATTATTAGCTGTAGCATGTAATTGTTATGTAACTACTGAGTACGAGCACTCAAGCCTTAAATATAGCAGCAGTGATATTGTGATGTACAAATACAACAATAAAATGATAAAATATGAGATACTAGCTGTTTAAGTGATGTATAATAAAAGACTATGAAAAGTACTAATAATAGGGTCAAAAC
The DNA here is from genome assembly GCA_905187585.1 of Cyaniris semiargus. Classification (NCBI taxonomy): domain Eukaryota; kingdom Metazoa; phylum Arthropoda; class Insecta; order Lepidoptera; family Lycaenidae; genus Cyaniris; species Cyaniris semiargus. The sequence goes on along the minus strand of LR994558.1, from coordinate 9,459,405 downwards.
GGGACGATACATGGTTCTATAATGGTTTATGGTAGTGATGATGCTGATGATAATGTAATTTGCATAGTAGCATATGCTTTCCGTTCTTAAAACAACGTCGAAACTCCCAAACTTGTATCTATAAAGAGTCAGGAGTTCTCTCAACACCTTCTGAACTATGGTATACCTTGGTGCAAAATCTTGCTTATTGGTAGCATATGCTTAGAATACTGCTCACGAAACCGAAGTCAGCACATGTTTCCATATAAATTTTGAGGAGTACCCTCGATTTCTTATGGATCCCTTCATCAGGTCACCACTTTTATGAATATGGTACCAAATTGGGATGATAACCTATACACCAAAAGAAAAATTTTGAAAATCGGTTCACAAATGGCGGAGTAATCGTTGAACATAAAAAAACGAACATAACACCTCCTCCATTTTGAAAGTCGGTTAAAATTGTAGCCTATGTGTTATTCTGATGTAGAAGCTATATTATTGTAGTTTAATTAAAATCCGTTCAGTAGTTTTTGCGTGAAAGAGTAACAAACATCCATACATACATACATACATACATCCATCCAAACTTTCGCCTTTATAATATTATATTAGTAGGGTAAGTGTGTCTGTTATTTTTCCACACATTAAACGAAATAGTATCTATGGTGAACCTTAAAGTCCTACGAAAAGACAATGGACATTGGACATATAGATACAGACTAGAGTATTTTTAAACGGAAACAAAGTTAGGGGCCTGTAAATGCTGTGTGGAAAACAAGTTTAAGTTTCCTCAAAGAAGTTTGTTCGTCTCATCTGTGGAACCTTATAAACATTTTTAAAGTATTCTACTAGAGGTTTGTCATCCCAATAAGTCTCTTTCCAAAACATCTCAGTATTGGAGCCATTAACGCAATGCACTCTTTTTTCCTTTTTCGGGGCATGTTCTTCCCTATAGGGGCGTTGGGGGTAAAATTCACCCCTAATGGGCCTTTGCTGAAATGACCGCATTGCCATCTGCCTTACTAGGGGGCCACCTATGTAAAATAATATTAAATAAATCTCTAAAAGACTTTTCGTGTTTGTTGAAAATGTAGTGTGTTGTATACTGAATACCTACGAATATTATAAAGATGTGAAGTTTGAGAAGACGTAGATATCAAGACGTAGATATCGGGTTGTACTGAACCGATTTTGTTGCGAAGGAAAACTTAATCAGAAGCTAGTGCCCAAAAATATGATAGAAGAAACTAAAACTACTAAAAATAATTATAAATGTATGTTATTGGTTATTATTGTTGCCACAGCAATAAGGGTTTACACCACGACGATACGCGTAACGCAACGCGACACTGCGTTTTTTAAAACAGGATTTATAAAACGCAGTGCTTTAATATCTGTGTTATTAGTTATGTAACCCTTATAATATATTAAAATGTTTGACTTTTACTGCCATTAATTGTAGCATATAATATGAATGAATCATGATTCATGGTTTAATTTAAAACACAGATATATTGTAATTAAAATACAGCCACTCATTTTAAATTCGCCTCCCGCTTTTTGATAATTATTTTTGATTGGAATCCGTACAATTAATTTTAGTTTAATTAAAAATCTAATAATGAGGTTATGCTTACAACGCTGCTTGATCAATACAATGCATAATGCAGTGATTTCCACAGATAAATTGCTCACATAATACCGTGCTGAATTGCAAAATATCGTTTAATGTAGAACTTTGTTTTTCATCCACATAAGGCTGGCCGCATACGCACGTTTTCCGTATTCGAATTCGGTATTCATTTTCCGTTTTTGGAAATTCGAAGGCATTGAATCAGTAGAAAACGTTCGCTTTTTCCGAACGGAACGAATTCCGCACATACATTTCAAGTACAAGCCGGCGCGTTCGCGCGTTATAAAAAAGAACGTTTGCGCTAGTTTACTTCTTCTAGCAGCTAAAGCGGTTTAAGTGATATATAATAAAAGACTATGAAAAGTACTAATAATAGGGTCAAAACGGGACGATACATGGTTCTATAATGGTTTATGGTAGTGATGATGCTGATGATAATGTAATTTGCATAGTAGCATATGCTTTCCGTTCTTAAAACAACGTCGAAACTCCCAAACTTGTATCTATAAAGAGTCAGGAGTTCTCTCAACACCTTCCGAACTATGGTATACCTTGGTGCAAAATCTTGCTTCTTGGTAGCATATGCTTAGAATACTGCTCACGAAACCGAAGTCACCACATGTTTCCATATAAATTTTGAGGAGTACCCTCGATTTCTTATGGATCCCTTCATCAGGTCACCACTTTTATGAATATGGTACCAAATTGGGATGATAACCTATACACCAAAAGAAAAATTTTGAAAATCGGTTCACAAATGGCGGAGTAATCGTTGAACATAAAAAAAACGAACATAATATAACACCTCCTCCATTTTGAAAGTCGGTTAAAATTGTAGCCTATGTGTTATTCTGATGTATAAGCTATATTATTGTAGTTTAATTAAAATCCGTTCAGTAGTTTTTGCGTGAAAGAGTAACAAACATCCATACATCCATACATACATACGTACATCCAAACTTTCGCCTTTATAATATTATATTAGTAGGGTAAGTGTGTCTGTTACTTTTCCACACATTAAACGAAATAGTATCTATGGTGAACCTTAAAGTCCTACGAATAGACAATGGACATTGGACATATAGATTACAGACTAGAGTATTTTTAAACGGAAACAAAGTTAGGGGCCTGTAAATGCTGTGTGGAAAACAAGTTTAAGTTTCCTCAAAGAAGTTTGTTCGTCTCATCTGTGGAACCTTATAAACATTTTTCAAGTATTCTACTAGAGGTTTGTCATCCCAATAAGTCTCTTTCCAAAACATCTCAGTATTGGAGCCATTAACGCAATGCACTCTTTTTTCCTTTTTCGGGTCATGTTCTTCCCTATAGGGGCGTTGGGGGTAAAATTCACCCCTAATGGGCCTTTGCTGAAATGACCGCATTGCCATCTGCCTTACTAGGGGGCCATCTATGTAAAATAATATTAAATCAATCTCTAAAAGACTTTTCGTGTTTGTTGAAAATGTAGTGTGTTGTATACTGAATACCTACGAATATTATAAAGATGTGAAGTTTGAGAAGACGTAGATATCGGGTTGTACTGAACCGATTTAGTTGCGAAGGAAAACTTAATCAGAAGCTAGTGCCCAAAAATATGATAGAAGAAACTAAAACTACTAAAAATAATTATAAATGTATGTTATTGGTTATTATTGTTGCCACAGCAATAAGGGTTTACACCACGACGATACGCGTAACGCAACGCGACACTGCGTTTTTTAAAACAGGATTTATAAAACGCAGTGCTTTAATATCTGTGTTATTAGTTATGTAACCCTTATAATATATTAAAATGTTTGACTTTTACTGCCATTAAGTGTAGCATATAATATGAATGAATCATGATTAATGGTTTAATTTAAAACACAGATATATTGTAATTAAAATACAGCCACTCATTTTAAATTCGCCTCCCGCTTTTTGATAATTATTTTTGATTGGAATCCGTACAATTAATTTTAGTTTAATTAAAAATCTAATAATGAGGTTATGCTTACAACGCTGCTTGATCAATACAATGCATAATGCAGTGATTTCCACAGATAAATTGCTCACATAATACCGTGCTGAATTGCAAAATATCGTTTAATGTAGAACTTTGTTTTTCATCCACATAAGGCTGGCCGCATACGCACGTTTTCCGTATTCGAATTCGGTATTCATTTTCCGTTTTTGGAAATTCGAAGGCATTGAATCAGTAGAAAACGTTCGCTTTTTCCGAACGGAACGAATTCCGCACATACATTTCAAGTACAAGCCGGCGCGTTCGCGCGTTATAAAAAAGAACGTTTGCGCTAGTTTACTTCTTCTAGCAGCTAAATCACTGAATTCCGAATATACTCTTATAGTAATAACATGGAATACAAATTCGTAAATCGAATTCGAAAAACGTGTAGTATGCGGCCAGCCATGAATATATGAATATTAGTTCAGTAGAGAGTAGGGGCGTATATGCCGTATTAATTATACGGGGCCCCCGGGCTACAAGGGCCCCCAAAGTGAATAGAAACTTTCCATTTCTTTTATTAAATTCACAAAATATGATAAATGTAAAAAAGGCTAACTTTCCTAAGGTTGCCTTTTTTACATTTTGCCCCCAAACAAATTTTATATGGGGCCCCGCTAAGGCACGCTACGCTTCTGGAAGAGAGCATAAGTTACATTTTACTACATTTACATAATTTGAGACAAAACATTTCACCTAAACTACATACAAACACTAAGTAATTTTGGTAGAATGAATGATACACATTACGGTTGTACTAAGCCCCTAATATAAATGCAGAATACTAATGATGTAATATGATGCGACCCTTTGTCTAGCGAACAGGTGTTACATACAACCGCACACTATAACATATCGCTTATGATATATAATGTGCGCTTTTATAATTCCGGACGTCACGTTATCGTGGACGCCGACTTCCACAATGAAACGTTGGGTACGTTAAATATGCCCTTATGATTTTACGCACCGCGGACGTTTTGTGCGGTTCAGAAGAGTGTAGACGTCGTGATGGCCTCGTTGCGTTGAACGTGCACGTTAAAAAGTTATTATCGACGGAAATTTAAAAGCGTCTTCATATATTTTCATACATTTTACTTCCCTATGTTATCGTTTTACCGTGAACGTTCACGATATTACCGCCACGTCCAAAATTATAAAAGCGTACATTAGCATAATAGCATTGTCTAAATCACAGTAATCTAGATGACGCCCGCAACTCCGTTGCGCCAAATTTCGTTTATCGTGCGGAAACCGTATATTTTTTCGGGATGAAGAGTATCCTATATCCTTTCTCAGGACTTAGGAGTATGATTAAGTTTTACGACACTAATTTAAGCATTTACACAGATTAATATTGGTGAACTCAATTTCATAAAATGGGGATTTTATGAAATTGAGTTTTTATCTTCACATTTCCAACTGAAACTACGACTAAAGTTTAATTTAAAGCTCTGAAAATAAAAATAAAAAAACTTCACACAATTATAACAAACTTGTCAGTACAAAAGCTATTATAAAATAACGGTGAAGCGAAGACATAAAAGAATCCAACTTCTGTGACACATGAAACTCACTTCCGAAGTAATCGCTGAAGTTTGAAAGCCTTAAACGTCGATTGGGACGTACGAGCTAATTTCTGAACGAACATTCCCGGCGTTAAAAGCACACTAGAGATGAAGGCAGCGGGCTCCTGGGACCACGGCGTACTTTTACGTAACAAAACTTTCGAAGACTTTTAACATTGATGTCATGTTGATGGTACTTAAATCGCCGAATAGCTGTTTTCAAACATTTTAGGGTTTAGTCCGTGTGACTTTATTTTATAGAGAACTAGATGACGTCCGCAACTCCGTTGCGCCAAAATTCCTTTATCGCGCGGGAACCGTAAATTTTCCGGGATAATAAGTATCCTACGTCCTTTCTCGGGACTCAAAGTATCTTCAAACCAAATTTCAGTTAAATCATTTCAGCGATTTGGGCGTGAAGAGGTAACAGACAGACAGACAGACGGACAGACAGACACACTTTCGCATTTATAATGTATGGATGGATGGATATGGATTTTGTGTAACATTATAATATTATCATAATTTCTTGCCATGGATTTCCGCAAAGTAATGCCTCGTGGCTCGTACTCAATTGAATACTACGCTATAGTATTTGAACAGTACCTAGTTACTTCACTTTGAAAATATTGTAGATATATTAAATCATCCACAATGGATGCAAATTAGGCCTTGTTTATATTTCTACTAAGTCTATCTTTTCTACGCAGTGCGTCCTGCGTACACCGAGGTGGAAAAAGCTATGAAGCCTCTATTTAACGCTTAAACTCCGTAAACTACTGTCACAAATATTTTAGATTTATACACTGCGCACCGCCGAAAGCGAATAAAAATACATAGTTGAAATATTCGACTTTTTTCTAAGCATGCACAAAATCTTTATTTCGTACCTGTCTACTTTGACTGGCGAGCTAAACCGCTTAAACTGAAATGGCGATGTTTAGAGTTTGAATTCAAAAATATTTTTATTTTAACAGTCTTATCATAATATAGCGCCATTAATGGCCGACATTAACAGTATCATACATGAGTTTTAAACAATATTTTAAGATTATAGAAAAGTATGGCCACCCGGATACCCTTAACGGCGTTTTGTGTCGGAAAATGGAGAAGCATAAAGAAAATTAAAAGAGTGTTTATGGTTTGCTATTGCCGTGTGGTGATGATAAAATATATATAATATAGGAATATATTAAAAGGAAAGAAATCTACATTTTCAACCCTTTAATTCCCGTTTCCCGTTTTTCCCGTTTTAAAGATTAACATTATTAGTGAGATAAGATGTGAAATATCATACGGATTACGGTGAGGTAAGAATATTACCTAAAGAAAAAAACAACAAAAAGTCCTCAGGCCCGATGGACTAAAGTTAGGTAGGTAGATGACTATAAAATATATATGCGAAATTATAGAGAAAAATATATGGGCGAAAAGTCAATAAATGGCTTAAAGTTGTTTAAAAATAAACAAAAAACTTTTTGAAAAAAAGCTTTTATTTAAATAGTCTAAAAAGAAAAAAATAAATTTCTCCTTAAAAAGTTTAACTATTAAGTTATAATCCTCAATATATTATACAATTTGCATGATAATAAAAGCTTGTCGCGACTCGCGAGACTTAACAATCTATAGGGGGTGACAGACATGCGAGTAAGTACGCGGACTTATGGCTCGACGATCTTAAGACCGCGCTGTCAAATTTTGCTGTGTTTTCTAATAGGTATTACGATCCCGGAAGACGATTGACTTAAATGATATTGAGATTTATTTAATCATTGTATATTTATCTCATATTTGGCTAACCAAAAACACGATTCACTTATTTTGACTCGATAGTTTTATTTTTGGAAATTACGAATATTTCTGGACTTTTCAACAAATATCTGTTACACTTATTGAGTTACTATCATTAAATAATTTGCACGACTACAATAACACACTTTATAAAATAATAGCTAAAGGAAATATTAGTATTGTATTTAATTTTTAAGTAATCATCAATAACACATTTGGGACTAGCGAACTTTACTTTCGTGCTATAATGCGCCGGACCGTTGTTACGCCGCGCGATATTGTTCACTATTAGCTGCAGCGCAAAATACAATTCATGCGGGCACGATTCATGGAATCATTGTATCACGATTGGAGGATAGCGGGGTGTGTAGGCGGGGCTAGCGTGTTTAGATAATTTTGGGAGCCCGGTCTTAATCGCCTGTGTGTCAGCAAAGAGCCGCGAGCCGCGAGTCTGGGGGCATGGTAATCCAATGTGAGCGATTCTCGTGTGTCACCGACGCGAGCCGAGTAAGTTCGCGAACTTAAAACCCGCGTGCTTTAAGTTCGTACGTCTATCAGGCCTTTATCAGTACTTGATAAAATAAAAATAAAAATATAATATCAATTTACTCAGTTAAATTGGTACTTACGTACTAGTTTATTTACAAATCGCGCGACAAGCTTTTATTATCATGCAAATTGTATACTATATATATATTATAGCTTTTATTATCATAAAATTTTTAACTATTAAGTTATAATCCTCAATATTAGGCAACCAGGGCAATCATAGACGAATCCCCTCTACGTAATCATAGACGCCAGAGTTCGTCCATCCAACGCGACATGAGCAAAATTACGTGGTATGGTATGTCAACAAGTTTTGTACCATTATATTATTTGTTTGTGGACATTACATTACTAATTAATAATGTGCACAAACAAGGACAATAACATACAACAAAAATAACACAAGGAACAATCTCTGATAATTGTAGCGAAAATTAATTATAAGTATTTCTTGTGCACAGTGACGGGAGAACATAACTAATTTGGGGCGTAAACTTCCGAGTTTGCGGTAATCATGCCTCTTCACACTTTCCTTGTTTGTTCTGTGGCTTATTGTGCCTAAATTCTCCTTTCTTACAATCAGCGAGTATTTGTATGAATGTTCGTTTCGATCCATAAAAGGTTTCTTGGAAAGCAGTTGTAATAAATTCCTATTAGAAAACAGTACATTATTATTAGTGATGGATCGCAAAACCTCCCTTATAAAAAAGTACAGACTACGGCATAATGGGATTCATGTACTAGATTTTTGCATACGAATATGACGTGTCATAATAATGAGGATATTACAAACGTAGTCGGTAGCATTAATATTTTTTGACAATAATTGGACGCTGTTAACAGCTTCAATTCAATTCAATACAGTCAAATGCTTAACATTTGTGTACTTATCATCCCACAAAAAATTACGTATTGAGTTACGAATGCAGTCATATTGTTTAGATCATTTAGAACAAGACTGCATTTATAATAAAAAAAAATGTGGGTTAGTACACAAATGCTTCACAGCGACCAATTAATAACCAATTTTAAATAGAACACTTACAATTTTTGCAGCAAAAATTAAGCATATTCATAGGATAGCAACTTGTAAATATATGGAAGTAGATGAAAAGCAAATATAAACAAAATCTATTTACCTTAGAGAAGGTAAAGTTTGCTTAGGTAGAATCTTTTCTTCCATTGAATTTGAAAGGATAGTATATCCTCTTATAAGTTAGAGCTAAGCTTATGTATAATATATTATATATTTTCTATTACATTAAAAAGTGTTACCAGTATAAAGTTTATGTTATGTAAAATAAAACTCAGTTTTAAGTTCTACAAAATTCTGGTAAGCAATTGAAAATCGTCTAAGTTAGTATGCCATTGTATTTTGTTATTCTGCGACATTTTAAATGGTAGCATTATAATTTATATACTTCTTTATTTTTATTTTTAGGAAAATATGAAAAAATATTGAGTATCATTTGATATCTACTGTTATAGTAAGTAGTAAGCTGAAGTTTTCAATGTAAAGACTCAAAATTTCTTATCTTAGGTAATGATTACAATATCAATTTAATAATTTTTGAGTATTTACTGCGCTCCAATTTTTTATTAAAAATGAAATTTAACTCGTATTTAGCGATATAGCGCTCGTAGTCACTTACGATGTTATAAAACGCGTTTACTTAAAAATAAAACAGAAAAATACGACCGCGTTTTCGTATTTCCAACTTCAAAGGTAAATTTTGATATATCGGACGGAATAAAGTGTGTTTTTAGACTACTGGAGCTCGTTTGAAGTAAATAATATAATTATGTGTGCCCGATCATGATACATTTTGTTTATTTAGGAACTACGAATAATAAAAATCGGCCAAGTGCGAGTCGGACTCGCGCACGAAGGGTTTCGTACCGGTATAAAGCAAAAGTAGACAAAAAATTGTGTTTTTTGTATGGGAGACCCCTTAAATATTTACTTTATTTTAATTTTATGAATAATTATTAAAGTACAAATATAATTAAGGATTTTGTAAAAATTTCAAGTGCGTAGCTGTTACCATTATTGATTACGAGCAAAAAAGGCCAAAAAAATCACGTTTCTTGTATGGGAGCCCCCCTTAAATATTAATTTTATTTTATTTTTATTATTTGTTGTTATAGCGGCAATAGATATACATAATCTGTGAAAATTTCAGAAGTATAGCTATAGCGGTTCTTGAGATACAGCCTGGAGACACACAGACAGACGGACAGACGGACAGACAACGAAGTCTTAGTAATAGGGTCCCGTTTTTACCCTTTGGGTACGGAACCCCAAAAACTAAGGAGTCTATATTTTTACGAGCCTGATTTAGAATGTTTAAAAAATCCAAAAAAGTTTTAACAGATTAAATTTTTACTTATTGTTAGTTTCAAAGCTAAAATAACAACGAACGGGTTCTGGGAGAACTGAAAGAAGTGAAAAGGAAACTGCAAAAAAAAACCCGTCTCTTTCGGCAGTCGGTTAAAAACCGGCATACATTTTACCGAGCCGGCCGGGGACTACTTTTCCTTTGTCTTACAAATTTTCAATCAGGTCACTTAATATCATGACTCCTGACTTCAGGAGTCAAGACGAGTTAAAATATATTTTTATCCATCCCAAAAATAGTGTATAACGCCGCTAAAAAGTTTTCACTTAAAAAAATTTAAATTCAAAAAGACTTTTTTTCTATTGTTTTAGTAACAAGTACATAAATACAACAATGACCAAAACAAGTTAATTAGTATTTAGTTCATAAATTACGTGGTGTGATCAGCTATCGTTACTAGTCCATAATAAACATTTGTTGAGGACATAATTATATTTGCTTCATAATAATTACAGCATTTGTGTTTATTTTGGATACACAATTAACTTTATGGAGTGTTTAAATAGCTGTTAATTTGTTTCTAAATGCAAAATTTTGTTCTAGTAAGATCTAAAAAAAAATTTTTAAGGTACCTCCCCTACACATCAAGGGGGATGAATTTTTTTCCAGTTAAACGGTTGCTTCTGGAAATGTGAAAAAATTCACGGGAGTAGGAAATATGCTGAATTTAAAAGGAAAACTATCACGGCTAAGAAGACTACATAAGTTTTTGAGTAATAGTCGATCAACTAAAAAAAAACCGGCCAAGTGCGAGTCGGACTCGCGCACCGAGGGTTCCGTACAAACCTGCAAGGTTTACAAAGTTTGATTTTGTTACAGCTTAAAGGTATTATAGACCTGAGTATTTGGTATGAATTTCAATTTAATACCTCTACGCGTTTATGAGGAAATGGGTAGTAAGTTTAAAATTATTAAAAAAATATATATTATGTGATGTAACTAAAAATTTATGGTTTTCGTAATTTTTCCTTTATCTATGCTATAAGACGTTGCTTCGTACCAAATTTCAAGATTCTGAGTTCACGGGAAGCACCCTGTAGGTTTTGATTCCCTTGCAAGTGTCGAAAATTTGCGGCATAAACGGCTGTATCTTTTGATTGCGTTGGCTTAGAAGTTTGATTTTTTCACAGCTTCAAGGGACAGTAGACCTGAGTAATTGATATAAATTTCAGCTTCATACCTCCACGCGTTCCTGAGAAAAAGGGTCTTGACAGACGGACGGACGGACAGACGGACAACAAAGTGATCCTATAAGGGTTCCGTTTTTTCCTTTTGAGGTACGGAACCCTAAAAATATCAAAAACTAGCGGTACTACGGAACTCTATATTGCGCGTGGCCCGACACGCACTTGGCCGGTTTTTATTTAATATATATCCGTTGTCTGGTACCCGTAACACAAGTCCTTCAGGTACTTGTGTTACGGGTACCAGACAACGGATATATATTACAGGTGGCCACGGGGCCAGTACAACGTGGTGTGAAGCGTCCATAGATGTTTGTCGGGCCGTGTCAATTCAATGTTAAGCTTAAAAAGATATAACCCGGCCAAAACATGCCTATGAATCAAATTATTCTATATTAAAATAAGTGGCAGGTACTGTATTTTACATAATTTTTGTGTACTTTAAACAAATGGCGGGAGTGCAAGCTGTAAAAGTTTATCTCGTCTCGTCACCGAATGAAACATCGCAGCGGTATATGAGGGCGCCATAGAGTGAGTGAACGCGTAGACATAATGTCATTTTAAACATGGACGTTTTAATTGCTAGGGATATTAATAATGTACTATGCATTTTTGTTTAACAATATTTAAAATGATTAAAAGAATACTCTAAGTGTCAGGCATCAGAATGCAAAATATTGCACCAATCAAATGGATAAACGCTCCTTCAATGAGCGGGCTGATGATGATGAAATATTGCTAAAAACATCCTTGTACATCCTACACATACAAGTGCAGTATAAAGCCGCTAAAATATGAATATTTTCTGATTTTGCAAAGATTAAAAAAAAACATTAATTGATAGCAATTATATCAAGAACATACATGGTACAAATACTATAATATGAAGTATTTCCTATCTACATCCTATAACAAACAAGTAATTAAGAGAACACGATACACAATAATTAATTAGATTCGTCGTCCATATCTAATACGAATATAATTAAATGAACACCACGTCTTAATCTTTCTAATAGCCCATATCTCTCGTTTCCTCCCTCTATGCCTGCTTCGCACGCATTCGCTATACACATAAAATTTCATCACCAATTTTCGGACCCGTAAAACTTGTACCACATGGCGTTTTCTTCTCCAATATAATATTTAGACGAGTTTTATGGCACCTATTGTTTGAACGATACCTGAAAAATTAAGAATGTTTACACTTGATTGGATATTGCGGGGTTTTCGGCCTCGATGTACTTATAGGAAATAAATTATATAGGAGACGTTAGATATATAGAACATGGGAATTTGGATTTTTTTGCTTGTCTAGGCGATTTATACGCCTTTCCGAATGCGCGGTTTGGCGGCAACATGAACATCCAAAAAATTACATGAATCGCTACATACATTCTCTTGTGATCTCGGAGTGTAGAGGTCAACCAGCCGGCCTAAGATGCGCAAACGAGAAAATTTTGTCTACATGTTTTCTCGATGTTAACTGGTTTATCTCTTCATCTCTATTGATCCTAACATGACATAGTTACTTTTTTTTCTCGTGTCTGTCGTCAAAATTAAGAGATAATTGTGTTTTTCATTCTTAATCTGTGCTACTTGTGTCTACGAACCCTAACATGACAACACATTTTTATCGAGTTTTGTCAAGATTTTGACAAATGAGAAGAGTAGTTTGTCGATATATACCTATTATCTGTGAAGCTAGTCTACGAATGAGAATATTTTCTCTCGACGTACGCATGTTAGGGAAAAGAGATATATTATATCGATGTCGACAATATCACTACTCTCGAGAGTGAGATATCTCGTTGGCGTATGCTAGGACGGCAGGCCGCGTGTTTGGGTCGCCGCATATAAATCCTTATGGATCGAATAGAAATAGGAATTTAGTGTTTATCTATGACGTGATAAACGTGTTTTTTCTAAAGTCTAGACATCTAGATCAAAGAGAGTTTTATGTGCAGCTAAAGTTTGTTATCTCATGGATTAGGATTCACGAAGAGACTAAGGGCCTGTTTCACCACTTTCTGATAAAGTGCCGAATAGGCTATTCACAACTTTTTTGACAGATGCTCCATACTTTATCTGTCGAGTTAAAGCACTTATCGAAGTGGTGAAACAGGCCCTAAGTTATTTATAGCGCTCATTTAACGACGATCACAAAATTAGTAGATAATTCAGTTTTTATATTTATTATTAGAAATTTGATGACGCCTACATCTCCGCTGCACCAAAATTCGTTTATCGCGCGGGAACCGAACATTTTTCCGGGATAAACAGTATCCTATGTCCTTTCTCGAAACACATAAACAAAATCGGTTCAGCGGTTTGGGTGTAATTCAGATAGACCGATATACACACTTTCCTATTTATAATATTAGTATGGATGTTTAGTGAAGTCTGGACTTAAGAATTATTAACGAGCTTACAAACTTTCACATAATTTCGACCAAATAACGTTATTCAGATAAAACGGTACGAGAAAATTGTAGTTTCCCTGGAACGAAGTTAATGTCAAATACACAAGTTATATTATAATCGATCGTTCGACTTGTAACGAAATTTCCCTACGTTTTAGTTTCGGAGACAAGGGTTGATGTATCGGCTCAAGCCGGTGACATTTACGTTTATAAGCATTTCTGTTTCTTGTAAAAGATAAACGCAATGATAATTTTTATTTCTCGAATGAATAAATAGGTTAAAGCGAGGACTCATCTCAATTCCAAACGATAACCTTGCACACAACCAAAGTCCAAGCGTGTACGCATCGCAATAAGATTCATTTTAGCTTAGCATAAAATTGTAGTTTCTAGGGGCGGATCTTCTCTATTTTTCATGTGTTTTTTAAATATCTTTTTTAAATAAATATTAAGAATAAAGATTATTCGTTTCAGACCTTTTTAAAATAGATTCATTAACGATTTATTAAAATAAAATGTAAGTTATTCTTGTTAATACTTATATTTCGATGACAAAGAGTTTTGTCGGAGGTGAGTTTGTAAATTAATTACAGCGAAAGTATTATTTTTTATTAAAATGTTTTTGATTTAAGCCCTTTTAAATATTGTCCTCTATATCTCATATTTTTTTACATTTCGTTATTATATTGGAACTAGGTAAATCGGGTACTTATCAAGAAATAACGAAATGTGTTTCATCCCGCCTTAAAGGACGATCACAACTTTCATCACTTTGGTCCACCATTTGGCTATGAAACAAAATATATTACCTGATGGTACATTTGATGGTAGTGGTACATACCGTCATCAAAATACCCTGCCCTATTAAAGGCTAGGTTGCCCTATTGCTTATATTGTAGTAGACACTAGCCTACTATATTATTCCCTCCGAAAAATAAGTACATATGCCTAATACATTAGTGATTTAAGAGGTCTAGTAAAGACCTCTTTATTTATAAATAAAAAACCGGGAACTACAGAATACTTAAATAACACATCCGACTTCACTAACGTACAGCACTATGGAACACGCAGAATCGGCAGTATTGGGGCACCTTTAACAAGGGTCTTCACATGATTAGAATATTTTTCCCTCGAATTTTCTGCGTGAACAGATATCGCTCCCAACTTATTCCAACTTAACGAAACTTGTTACGAAGTCGCTGTATCATGGAAGAAATTGTATTTTTAAATTGATACATTCTCGCAAATGTTCGAAGTTCTGGGTTATATTTGATCGAAAAGTATATTTTACAGAATTATATAATACCATAATGGTCCTACAAGGATGATTTTAGGGTTCGATCGTAACTAACGCAGCGATCATGCTAAAATGTTGTGTGTGTGTGCATTTTACAATGCAGTGTGTTAGTGTAAACACCGTTATACTTGAAATCATCAAATGAGCCCGTCAAAATGAACAACATCTTCTATGAGAACAATGCTGGGAACTCAAAAAAATGCCGTCTTCATACCCATACAAATTGCCCGGATCGGCAATTTTAATAAATAGAAAAGGTTGTTCATTTTGACGGGCTCATTTGATGGTTTCAAGGATAACGGTGTTTACACTAACATCCAGTACCTATATGCAAAATGTGTTACATTTGAAAACGCGCTTGATGAACAAGAAAAAAACAATGTACAGCGTAAACACTGCGTAAATATGTATTTTTATTAGTAAGGGGGTTAATCTACAATCTGTTCAGAGTTAATTTACTGGAGTTCCGTAATCTTTATGTAGTTTCATAAAGGTCTTATCAGAGGTAAAAAGGCATAAACGAAAACTACGATAGTTGATATTCACACACTTCTTCCTTCCTTTACCATAGTAAATACTGATAGCATCCGCACGCTGGCAAAAATACGCACGAAACGACGCGCGACGCTTTTCTCGAAGCTAGTGCCACAATATAAATAAAGTATACAGTAGAATAACACAGCATAAGCGTGACGTGACTGTGACCAGACAGACTGTCTCCGGGTAGATTGCTCTGAAATTATTTTATGTTATGACTCATATTATAATACACATTTACAATACTTACATAGGTACGCTTTAAAATGTGACTTCTAATCTGGATGCACCTTTAAGTTACTTGAAGTTGCGCTTATGTGTGCGTGCGGGTCGGGTAGCGCTAGAAGCCATATCCGCACGATTCCAATCAAATCTTATATTTAAGATATATCATCGCCATAAACAGTTACTTGAGACTCATCGATAACTGGAGTATCGGCCCGAGGCCTATATATCACTTAAAACGACAGAGCATAAATCTACGGCGGCGTCTTCGTTATTTGTAGTCGCCACGTGAGCCTCTGGTTTCGGGTGAATATTAAAGATATCGGCAATTTTCCGCAAGCTTACGCCAGACGCAATTTCTCAGCAATTGGGCAATGATATCACGTCGCTGAAAGTTTATATCGATACTGATATCAAATTGACAATGTCTGGCGCTCTTTTTGCGTCTGGTTCGTCACGTCAAACTTCTGAGATTCTTGTTGTAAAATGCTCCCCTTCAGTCTTCGTACGAGTGTACTCGTACTTTATATATATTTTTTTGTTCAATCAATTGTGATCTCGACATGTTCATATTGAAATAGAAATTACAGAAGGTAATTATTATATAATGTGAAATACGAAATGCTAGAAAAGATACAGGCTACGCTATTTGAATCCTTAATATTATACTTATCTCTCTTAAAATACTATTAACTGACATTACTGGATGATAATAATTTGGCCCGCAAAATTTTATATTGGAGCAATAAAGGCAAAGGTTTATCACAGTAAAATTCCGTGTTTAATCGTAAAATAAATCGCGATTCACGCCACAGACCACTTATTACCTAGGAAGTGTTGTGTCAGCAAAAATTAACACTTAAAATGTAAATGAGCGCAACTTTTACATTAAAATTTTGCCGGCCTATAAGCGAGCGCGGTACTTTGTAGGACCCGCGCCGGCTTCGTTGAATTAAATTTTACATTTCCAATTTCCCTTCGTGGTAAAACACTATCCTTACTAAAAAGATTCATATGTATACCAGATGTTAATATGGATACACAATTTTATGTCCTTGTCCGTTAGGCGACTTTAAACCTATCAGCCAAAACTTTGTATTTACAGTGTAGTTCTTTCTATATTATTAAAGGGATTAGACATTTCTTTGAAGTCGTACTAATAGCTTAAAATGATTCACGTTCAATGATAATAATATGACTTTTTATTTCTACTGAAAAAACGTCGAATATGTTAAGTACAATTAAAATCCCTATATTTCCTTGATCACGCTTGAACGGCTGGACTGTTTTGATGAAAAGCGCAGATATACTATAGATCTAGAGTCTAGACAGCAAAAAAATGAAAAAAAAAATACTGAATAACACAGTTTCTGCGTAATAATTTTACGCGTACGAAGTCGGAAAAGAACTAGTCCTAATTATAAGTAGTATATATTAGCAGACGTTTTCCCTTTATAGTCTCGGAAACCCACTATAACTCAGACGGTAATCATTCTCTGGTAATGACTCAGTTCCTCTGGGATTTTGGGGCCGTCGCGAGATGAACAATTCCAGGGGCCATTCAAAGTTTTCTAAAAGCCAATTTAGTTCTTCGCGGCAGAGGACATGCGCTTTGTCGTATTTCGTTTTCATTTTTAGTAGTTAAATTGTGGCTATATCCCTAACGTGCCCTATTTAGTTTTTTCAAAACGTGCGTGTGTTTTTAGGCTTTCGTACCCAAAGGGTAAAAACGGGACCCTATTACTGAGACTTCGATGTCTGTCCGTCTGTCTGTCTGTCTGTCTCCACGCTGTATCTCAAGAACCGCTATAGCTAGACTTCTGAAATTTTCACAGATTGTGTATTTCTGTTGCCGCTATAACAACAAATAGTAAAAAAAATAATATTTAGTGGGGCTCCCATATAACAAACTTTATTTTTTTTGCCTTTTTTGCTCGTTATCAATAATGTTAATAGCTAGGCACATTTCATTATAATCAGTTGAGCCGTTTTGGAGGAGTTCGCGCACAAACACTGTGACACGAGAATTTTATATATTTGATTAATTTCTAGATACAACATTATTAATACCTAAGAGTACGTACCTTAGATAGAAACTACACACAGGTGACGTCTGGTGAAATCTTTAATCTGTAACAAGTAACAAGTAAGTTGATTAACGGCCGTTCCCAATATTTGATCTATCTCTGGTTTTGCCCTACTAGAGATAGGAATAGCTCTCATTAGACATTAGAGACATATATTTTATGTCAATTCAATGTTAGCTGCGATCGGTCGTATGTCAAACCAGAGATAGATTGAATATTGGGAACGGCCGTTAGACAACACGAACTCTTCGCTACTGCTACACTCCTACGCTTCATAAAAAATCTCAAGCCCACCTTAATCACTTAACATTAATCAACCAAATATATTCTTAATTCACTAACTAATGACGTCATTTGCGTCATTGATAATTCCCCTGTGTCATGACGGATCACGTCCCCGGAGTATATCGGAATATCATTACCGTAAGTCCTGGGCGACTGCTGCGTCTGACAGGTGACTGATTCCCAGCCGGACGGAGTTTTGCAGCCTATTCGATTTCATTAGTCAAATTGCTCCCGTGTAAGGGTCATTTCGGGAATTTCACGGGATTTATTACCTTACGATAGTGTTTTAAGTTTTACAGAAAAATATAGAGTAGTTTAGGTAACTAGAAGTTTTTCGAATCTTTATTGGGTTTTTAACGAGCAAAAACCTTAGTTTTCCGATTTTTAGTTTACGGGATTTAAATTCTAAACGTAATTTCACCAACTATCGGCTTCACGGTTGAAGGATAATTAAAAGACACACAAACAAACGAACAGACGCACTGCGCAAATCTGCAAGTTTGTATGTTTGTGTATGACTAACGAATTTATTAGTATAGATTGTATAACATAGTCATATCGTAGGTTGAATAGATGACAAATCGTTAGTGCAAAAAGCTACAATAATATAATAAGCAAAAGCTCTGTTTATTTAATCTGTAACTCGTCATTCCTTTCTATATCCTCTTTAGATTTTTTAAAATGACATGGCACATCTATTTGTTACCTAATCTACGGTAGAAGTATATCGGTAACGACGGTAACTCCATTGAAGTACATTGGAAATAGATTCTGGGGCCGTACCACGAAACTGTTTTGAGACTCAAACAATTGAGCGAGAATGCCGCGTCTTACTCTAACAACGTCATTTCACGTTTGTTAGAGTAGGACGCGGCATTTTCGTTCGATTGTTTGAGTCTCAAAACAGTTTCGTGGTACGGCCCCTGGCTCGTTCCTCTATATGTGCATGACAATACTAAATTTACACTTTCTTTCTACTCCATAGCAGGGAAACGAGAAACGACTCGAGATATTTTCTTAAAGTTTTGTCTGAGTTAGCTCCTACTTTATAAGGAGCGTTCAATAAAGTTTATTTTTATTTCAGCCTGAAGGCTCAAACTTGGACTTATATTTTCTTTAGCGTTAGCGCTGTTGATAGTATCTATAACAATATCTTGAAATTAAAAATAATGATGTAACTTAGTACAGATTAATATACAGGATGTAATAAAACTAAGTGACAATACTTTAGGGTGTGTATGTGTCCCTTATATAGAGTTTACTGTGAAAGTGACAGCGCTGAAAGACCAATTTTTTTTGCGATTTATAATATGGAGTCATGAATTTTTCCATAGAGAAGTTCACTGCTGCTACTTTCACAGCGAACTCTATGTAGAGGACCAATACACACCGTAAAGTATTATCACTTAGTTTTGTTACACTTCGTATAATAATAATATTAATAAATTAATTTAAAAACTAATATTGATAAATTAATTTTTAAAAAGTATTTTTTTCTTTCTGTAATATAATATTATGAAAAAATACTTACTTTTACTTAGTAGGTATAATATTGTGCATGTTTTCGGAGAAATCTAAAAAATACACAGTATTTCTATGGGATACAGGATTTACAAAGTCACGAAAATTTATACAAACAATACATTCAAGAACATACAATTTAAAGCGTCTCATTTTATATAACACCTAGCGAGACAAGTTTACGTAAGTCGTTTATAATACGGGGTGTTGGTTATTGTGCCAAGTCTAGGCATGAAACGAGCGCAAAATGTGCTACCGCTGACGAGACTTGTTATCTTGAATATAATATATGGCTGCTGAATATTCATATTGCACTGTCTCAGAGATAAATCCGATTGTATTGAGCTTGTACTCAGATATTTTGAGTGGTCGCTTTTAGTTTTTAGTGAGGAAAAGTTTAAGATAAATTTACCGGAAGAGATTACTACTAAGTAGATAGAGAATCGTTGATTAATTTATTTGTGCATGTTTGACGCGCTCAAGAATATTACGGTCTTATTACAAAAGATTTAAACACATGTTGAACAGTTGATTAGAGAAAAATTCAGTACAAAATGGTCTCAAAACAACTGTTCAATAGATGTTTAATATTTTGTGGTAAGACCATTAGTGTCCCGTTTTAGTCTTGTCTCGGTCTCATCTCGGTCGTTGAGTTTGATAACAAGTGGATATACATTATCACGCACATAAAGAAACAAGCAGCTATACGTCAATCGAATAATATCTGTTTTTTATGGTATTTTTTTTTTTTTGCTTGCTTTCTTTTAACGCGTTAACCGAGACGCTAATTTTAAAGCTTATTATGATATTTAAAATGTTAATATATTATGTTTTAAGTAGGATTTGCCCAAACCTAGATTATTACATAACTGTGTTAAGCGCTGAGACAGGCTATGCATACGATTAGCGCCTCCCAAGTGCATCTCGAAATTATGTAAACACTCTACATACTTAAATTATGCTTCGCTGCTCAATTCTCGCGATTAATATTTAACTTGTAGTACTGTCTTCATTTACCGGCCTTAACACGAAGAGTTTAAATCATATTTCAAATCTGCAACTAAAAATAAGTCAAAAAACAAGTCATTTACAGTTTAGTTTCATAACACTCCCACATTTCCCTCTCTACAATGAGTTAGAGTAGGGAAGTGGGGAGAGTAGGGATCGTTCTCTCAGTGGCATTCGGACTTCATTATCTGTTTTCGTGCAGCGGCCGCAACACGTAAATTACGGAAAATAGTGAAATAGTGCAGTGAGTGAATTTGAAAGCTTTGAAGATGGGAAAAAGGAAAAGGAGTCGTGATACGGAAGCATATTTACTTAAGAAAATTCGGAAATTGGAGAAAAAAGTATTGAAAAGACGTTTCTCGAGTGATTCAAGCAGTCTCGGTAAGTCTTTTCTTTTTTGTTACAGGTTTTTTATTGCTTTTTCGAAAAGTTCATAATTTTACGAGGACCTAATAATTAATATATCAGTAAAAGGTGATGCGAACAGTACGTTATTAATTTAATATTGGGACTGTTGCCTTCACGGATAATTGATGCGAATGGTTTTTGGGGACCATTACCTTCAATAAATAAATTGATGCGAATGGTTTTTGGGACCATTACCTTCAATAAATAAAGTAAAACTGATATTTTATTTGCACAGTCATGTTATTCGTAACAAAAATTATTTTATTTCTTCCTAGATTCTGAAAAAGAATTTATACCGGAAAATGAATCTCGGTCAGACTGTGAAATATTCGGTAACGAATCAAATGAAATGGAGGATCCTATTGTGCCAACTACTCCTCAGCATGTGGAGTCAGCTCCGGTCCCAACTGACAAAAATAATGTATCGGAACCGGAAATAAGCCTCGATGAAAATATTTTGGCTTTGTTAGGGGATTCTCCGAAAGATGAATCTCCTTTAGGCAAAGATATACATAAAGATATAGCTACTAGATTTCAGAATATTATACAAAATGGTTTAAAAAAGGAAGATAAACAAAAACTTAAAGAAGATTATCCAATACCTGGAAATTGCTTGTTATTTACAGCACCGATTTTAAACGCGGAAGTAAAAGCCGCAGTATCAAATGTTTTGTATAAAAAAGATTTACAATTTGCCGAACGTCAATCACAAATAGGTGTCGCATTATCAGCGTTGACTAACGCCATACAGACGCTGGCTTTTAATACGTCTGATACGAGCCAAAGTATAATTAAGCATATAAGTGATGCCTCTAAGATTTTATGCGATATTCATTGCATCGACACGAAATTGAGACGAAATTTTATGTTATCTGCATTGAATGATAAGCTTAAGGATACATTGAAGGATGCGAAACGTGATAAGTACTTATTCGGTGAAGATTTGGCTGAAAAATTGAAAACTAATAAGGCTATACAAAAATCGAGCCAAGACTTAAAAGGTTTCCAATCTAGATACCATACAGCAAAAACAAATCCTCAGCCTTCTACGAGCAATTTAAACTGGAAGCGCCCGCAGTCCAAATCTCAGGTGAAGAACCGGAGGCCAGCATCGACTGTACAACGAACTGCGGGCCAGACGACGTTGCCTCCACATCAGGAGTCTACACACAGACACAACTCGAGGAATGTCAGTCGGGGCAATGCCCCTTACAAAACCAGGAAGTCTTAACGTCACAGGTAACCACTTTATCTGGCAGACTAAGATATTTTTCTACAGTTTGGCGCAAGCTTACAAAAGATCCTGTAATATTATCATATATTGAGGGTTATGAAATACCTTTTACAAGTGCTCCTTTTCAAATAAGTAATCCAACAAATAATTTTAATCAATTGGAAAACATACAAAATATCCAAATTGAAATTAAGAAGCTCTTAAATAAGGGTGCTATTTCACCTTGTGTTAGGACAAAAGGTGATTTTCTATCTTCAATTTTTCTGATACCTAAGCCAAATGGCGAGCACAGGCTAATTTTAAATTTAAAGAAACTCAATCTTTTTATAAAACCGCCCCATTTTAAAATGGAGGACTTAAGAACTGCCATAAAATTAATAAATCAAGATAGTTATTTAGCGTCGGTAGATTTAAAGGACGCTTATTTTTTAATTCCTATACATCCACTGTATAAGAAATATTTAAGATTTGAATTTCAAAAATTAACTTATGAATTTAATTGTTTACCATTTGGCCTAAATACAGCACCTCTTGTTTTTACTAAGCTCATGAAACCGGTTATAGAACATTTACGTTTACATGGTTATATTTCTACAATATATTTAGATGACATATTACTGATTGGTAATACCTATAACGAATGTAAACTAAATTTAGACAATACTATCCTATTACTAAGTAATTTGGGCTTTATAGTTAATTACAATAAAAGTAATTTAGTACCTAATACTTCCTGTAAGTTTTTAGGTTTCATT
The DNA here is from genome assembly GCA_905187585.1 of Cyaniris semiargus. Lineage (NCBI taxonomy): Eukaryota > Metazoa > Arthropoda > Insecta > Lepidoptera > Lycaenidae > Cyaniris > Cyaniris semiargus. Next base: position 9,436,511 of record LR994558.1, on the reverse strand, counting down.
ATAGATACCAAACATTTTTGTGTGAAATTACCACAGGATAAAATAGAGAAAGTAAGAATACAATTACATAAATTTAATTCTTTAGATAAATGTAGTCTGAGAGACTTTGCTAAGTTTATTGGTTTACTAATATCTGTTTGTCCTGGCATAGAATATGGATGGTTACACACAAAAATCTTTGAAAGGCAGAAATATTTACATTTAAAAATACATAATAACTATGACTATATAATACAATTAAATAAATCAATTATTAGTGAAGACTTAGAATGGTGGAGTAAGAATATTGATCTTTCTGTAAGTCATATTAGGAAAAGTCATTATGATTTAGTCATATTTTCTGATGCATCCAATACTGGATGGGGTGCTACATCTAATGGTGTCAGAGCTAATGGTTTCTGGACAAGTGAAGAAAAACATTATCATATTAATGTTTTAGAACTATTAGCAGCTTTCTTTGCGTTAAAAATATTTGCAAAAGATATTTGTAACCGTCAAATATTATTTCGTATAGATAATACAACTGCTGTCGCGTGCATAAATCGAATGGGTAGTGTCCAGTTTCCACATTTGCATAATGTTTCGAAAGAAATTTGGAAATTTTGTGAAGAAAGGGAATTGTTTATTTTTGCTTCATATATAAAATCTACTGAAAACAGTATTGCAGATTTTGAATCACGTAGAATAAAATCTGATACCGAGTGGGAACTCGCTGATTTTGCTTTTTCGCATATAATCAAAAATTTTGGTACACCTCAAATAGACTTATTTGCCAGCCGTTCTAATACAAAGTGTGGTAAATATGTATCGTGGAAGCCAGACCCATTCGCTTTTTGCATTGACGCTTTTACTATAGACTGGAGTGAATATTTTTTCTACGCTTTTCCTCCGTTTGCTATAATTTTAAAAATGCTTAGTAAAATCATTGCTGACCAGGCTACTGGGATTATTGTCGTGCCCTATTGGCCTACACAGCCCTGGTTTCCTGTTTTTAAACGCTTAATAATATCACAAATTATTTATTTTAAGCCAAATAGTAACCTGTTACTATGTGAATATTCCAGGTATCCACACAGTCTACACCGAAACCTTACCCTGGTTACAGGAATATTATCAGGGAAACGTTGTTAAGAAGAAGCGTACCTCCTTCTTCTATAGATATAATGATAAATTCTTTAGCTCCTAATACTCAGAAGCAATACAATTCTCACTTTAAGGAATGGTTTAACTTCTGTAACTTGCAAAACATAGATTATTTAAACGCATCAGTGCCTAACATACTATATTTTCTAACTAAGTTGTATAATGCCGGTTATAGCTACGGCAATCTAAATTGTTGTAAATCTGCTTTATCTTTTTTATTTAGTTCTAACATAATGAACGACGACCGGATTTTAAGATTTATGAAAGGAATTTTTCGATTCAGACCCCCAAAGCCGAAATATGAATTTACTTGGGATACCTCTATTGTCCTAAATTATCTTTCGACTCTTTATCCTAATGATGATTTAAATTTGGAAATCTTATCAAAAAAGGTTATTACTTTGCTAGCTCTCGTCACTGGTCATAGAATTCAAACCATTTCAAACATTAAATTAAGTAACATGTTGTTTAAAAACGATCAAATCATTATCAAAATTTCTGATATAATTAAAACTACAAAACCAAATATGAATCAACCTATACTAAAAATACCGTTTTATCATATTAATGAAAATATTTGTCCAGCCCGTGCATTATCTAGCTATCGATCTAAAACTGAGTTAATTCGAAACTCCTGTGATAATTTATTTATAAGTTACAGAAAACCACACAAAAAAGTCTGTAGCCAAACCTTGAGTCATTGGATAAGAGACGTGCTCCAAAAGAGTGGTGTCGATGTAAGCATATTCGGCTCTCACAGTACTCGCCACGCCTCTACTTCTAAGGCAAAATCTTTGGGAGTAAGCATAGACGTTATAAGGAAAACTGCTGGTTGGAGCACGTCGTCTTCAGTCTTTGCAAGGTTTTATAATAGAGAGATTTTACTTATAGAAAATAATTCATTTGCTAGATCTATTCTTGATTCGCAAACAAGTTAGTTGTATGCATACCTACTTACTTGTAAATTATTATTAGTATTGTATGTACGATAATAAAATTGTTTGATTTTTTATGTGATCTCTTTTCATTTAAGGGATACAGACTTTAAATACCTTTAAACATCTACAAGTTAAATATTAATCGCGAGAATTGAGCAGCGAAGCATAATTAATGATAAAACGAACTTACCTGTACGTGAAGTTCTATCATAATTATGCGAGCTGCTCAATTCGAAGCGATTAATATTGTATTCCCTCCACAAAATTTCCCACCCTACTTGAAGTCTGTATTTTAGATTTTTCTTTATCTTTAAACTAATGAAGTCCGAATGCCACTGAGAGAACGATCCCTACTCTCCCCACTTCCCTACTCTAACTCATTGTAGAGAGGGAAATGTGGGAGTGTTATGAAACTAAACTGTAAATGACTTGTTTTTTGACTTATTTTTAGTTGCAGATTTGAAATATGATTTAAACTCTTCGTGTTAAGGCCGGTAAATGAAGACAGTACTACAAGTTAAATATTAATCGCTTCGAATTGAGCAGCTCGCATAATTATGATAGAACTTCACGTACAGGTAAGTTCGTTTTATCATTAATTATTTTAACCGACTTAAAAACGGGGTTCTATGTTAGGCTGTGATGTGATCATTATTGTATGTTCAATGATTAATACGCCGTTTGTGGATTGATTAAATAGGTGTAGTTTTTCTTGTGTTGCTAAGATATGGACTAAAACATGAGACCAATACACTGATTCCAATATTTGCCTTTATGCAACAATTATGCAACAGTAATTCAGCTTTTGGATCGACCAGGGAACAAAGTATGTACCTTTACAATATTTTGTTTTAAATTTTATAACTTTCTTCATGGCTTGAAACTTTGGAGTAATAGTAAAATAGCTTAGCTCAACTTATCATTATATAACTGTTGAGCCTTTTTTATATCATACAAATTGTATAAAAACTTACAAATAATTGACGAACAAGTGAACCATTCAGTTAAAGTTCTTATGAAATAAGTCGTGACTGACAATGGTCAGTCAGTCAATGGACTATTGTATGTTTAAAGAAACTTGATAAGTAAAATTTAGCACAGTGGATTCAAGTTGAGCGACTTCGGTCAAGCTCGACAAGTCAAAGACATAAGGTCAATTTCTGGGTTTTTTTTTGACATTAACCAATCTTTAACGCGATAACTTATAGAAAACCAACAGAAAAATAACTTCAAAAACCGGCTACAAACATAATATTTTATAAACAATGTTCCTTAAAATTAAAATTGTCTTTTACTTTTGCAGAGGCAACTTTACCAACATTATCTTAATTAATTAAAATGAATTTTAAATTTTGTTAGTTTCGCTATAACTCGAGAACGGCTGAACAGATTTGGTAAATTTTTTCTCTTGAAACATTCACAGAAGTCCAGGGAATGTTTGTACGGTTAGAAAAGAGTAAAATGGTACGAATTTCACGGGTTATCTAGTTAAAAATAAAAGATATCATTATTCAATACTTTTCAGTGTCAGTTATTCTCTTGAGAGCGAGACAATCTTTTTGTCACGAATTTAATACTCACGATTTAATACCAGTTTCATGTTCATATACTTAGGGCCTGTTTCACCACTTCCTGATAAAGTGCCGGATAGGCTATCCACAACTTTTTGACAGATTCTCCATACTCTATCTGTCAAGTTAAGTGGTGGATAGCCTATCCGGCACTTATCAGGAAGTGGTGAAACAGGCCCTTAGTGTCTTATGTCCTATACAATATGATTCTACTATTCGAATTCTAATCTCGATATAATCCTTTTGTTTTAAAATTTTAAAATTCAAATTAATAAGTGGTATTCTCGTTAAAAGAATTGGTAAAAATTCCAACACAAACCGCCGTACTCAGAGACATTTCATTATGACCTTCAATTTAATGAAGAGTTTGACAGATAATGTATGGGGCTTATGTCAAAATGTTGAATTAATTACATTTAGGGCCTGTTTCACCACTTCCTGATAAGTGCCGAATAGGCTATCCACCACTTATTTTGACAGGTGAAGTATGGAGAATCTGTCAAAAAAGCTGTGAATAGCCTATTCGGCACTTTATCAGAAAGTGGTGAAACAGGCCCTTAAGTAATTAATGTTCCATGTGTTGTGAATGCGGCAGTAAGTTGTTACTTTTGTGTGTATATTATTATGAGATTAATATTTTGCCATACCTACATTTATAAAAGTAGAGTTTATGTAAATTAGGTTTAGTAAATTGGTTTTTACGAAACACATGTTAATTTTTTTTAACGATAATTTAAAATAAGTAACATGGTTGTGACTGCAAAATTTTACGTAAAAGTTTGTATGAAAAGCGAATTTGGAATGCGGCCGCCATTTTCTCGTAAATATGTGGACATTATACAGGATGTAACTGTAAAAGGTTTACATTCTGCGAGCAATCGGATGTTTAGTGGAACAAATGTTTAAGACAACTCCATTACTTAAGTGAGTTAGTGAGTTTCCAAACACGTTAGTAATTCTGACTCCGGCCGCTCACTCCGCGCTAGACGGACGCCTCGATCGCATCTATGAGGTGCCGACAAACTTTTTAATTTTTATTTTCTTGTGTCTACAACTTTTTTATAATCAGCCAGTATTATTCTTAGTTAAATGCGATTTTTTTTTACATTTACAGCCAGCATTTAATGTATTTTTCTTTTGTTTCAGATGTCACAAGTGTAGTGTACTGTGTATTGCAATGTGAATTCTGTGTTGTTGTGCTAAATCCGTTTTTCCTGTGAATCGATGTTTGTGTGACTGTTTGTTTACTCTCGTCTGAAGATTAGCAGCCATGGAGACGGAGGAGCTTACCAAACTTGTGGATGGGATATACAAGGTAAATTTTATTTTTTTCTAGAGTATGAGTAAAAAGATAGTAAATAAAAACTCGGATTTCAATCCGTTTATCTAGGATAATATAAAGTAAAATTAATACACAAAATATTTATTTCATAGAAAAATGAATACAAAAAAATAGGAAAACAAAAAAATTTGCGCCGGAAACGATAAAGCTCTTTTTTGGAATAAAGTTGAATATTTGTCTATTAATGAATGTTATTTTTTCCTGGTTTTTAGGGTTCCGTACCCAAAGGGAAAAACGGGACCCTATTACTGAGACTTCGATGTCTGTCCGTCTGTCTCCAGGCTGTAACTCAAGAACCGCTATAGCTAGACTTCTGAAATTTTTACAGATTGTGTATTTCTGTTGCTGCTATAACAACAAATACTAAAAACGCAATAAAATTAATATTTAAGGGGGGCTCCCATACAACAAACGTGATTTCTTAAGGTTTTTTCGCTCGTAATCAATAATGGTAACAGCTAGGCACTTGAAATTTTCACAAAATCCTAAATTATATTTGTACTTTAATAATTAATAATAAAATTTTAATTAAGTAAATATTTAAGAGAATACAAGAAACACAATTTTTTCCTACTTTCGCTCTATACCGGTACGGAACCCTGCGTGCGCGAGTCCGACTCGCACTTGGCCGATTTTATTCTACTATTCAAATAAGCTCGTAAAAGGAGCGAGGAGAGGAATTATTTACATAAAATATTAATTTATTGTCGTACAAGGATAGTATCATTTTTTCAAATAGTCCACCCTGTAGTTCCCAGTTCTTTAAGTAAATTAAAAAAATACACTTTTTTTAAATCCGGTGCCACAGATGACAGACGTAAATATTATTGGCATAAGCGAGGGAAACTCTACCTGCCTCCTGATTTCTAACAGGTTATTATCATAGTGAAAGGGCCTCTAAGGCCGCTGTCGTAAGATACGACCTTAGATCAGATCTTAAGCTAAACATAAATAGGAATTCCTACATAATGAGGTTTCATAAGTTTCGCGCCCGACATTTTGTAATTTTCTGTAATGAGCTACTTTTATTGTCTCGCAATTTTGGCATTACAACTATATTGCGGTGTATATTGCATTATTAGTTGAGTAAAAATGTTCAAAAGTTTAGGCCTTGAGATGGTAATCATAGTGATAGGTATAAACAAGGAAAATTTTGGAACATTTTAATTTTTTTATATACATAGCTGACGTCGATTGCAATTAACCGAAAGGTTACTTACTGTACTCTAATAGTTCTTCTATACTACCAGTATAGGTACCTAAAGGACTTATAATCAGAAAAGCTTTAAAACTATAACTAGTAATATTATTATATACCAGTATTGTGGTTTGCCTCATTTAGATAAGGTACATGATTTACTTATACTTAAAGTAAGGAATCACTTATCGGGAATTCTTGATAATATAATAATAATAATAATAATATCTATGGCCGCTTCACACCACGTCAGTCTGGCCCCGTGGTAAGTACCTGAAGGACTTGTGTTACAGGTACCAGACAACGGAAATATATTTAATACTTTTATACTATACACATATTTAAGATTTTTATTATATGATACACATATTTAATACACATCCATGACCCAGGAACTTTGAAAACTTTTTTGTTCCGTCGGCGGGATTCGAACCCGCGACCCCCGGCTTGAGCTACCAACAGGCAACAGCCCACCAACTGAGCCACAGAGGTCGTCAAATATGCCTTTGCTCAAGCTGTTACCCATTAAATATTTAACGAATATTAATTACTATATGACCTGCGAGCTTAGCACGGGGATTTCCGATCTAGAAGAAATAGATATAGAGAAGAAATAACTATAGTTTCTTGGATAAAAGTTCCTGCTTCAATGTCGTAGATTCATCAACAACCGAAATTATTTTCAATGCAAGTTTTTCGAGCATTTTTTACGACCTATTGTTTAGCGAGCTCGGATTTATGAACATTTTATAAAATGTTAATACATTTTGTCTAGCACTTTGGCGATGTAGATTCATCGAGGGTGGAATTATCAATTTTCCCACGCTAAACAATGGGTAATAAAAACGGTTCACAAAATGCACTTAAAAATAAAATAACACTGACGATTAATTTACGACCTTATATACTTAGGAGCAGGATCTTTTATTAAAAAAACTATAATTATATTTTCTCTACGAAGATCGGAAACAAATATAAATCCCCGTGCTAGCCCAGCTGGTGAACTTCGTGTCATTTTCCTCCTAATATAAACCTTTAGCATACGCCAACGAGATATCTCGTGGATATCTCACTCTCGAGGGTAGTGATATTGTCGATATTGATATATATCTCTTTTTCGCTAACATGCGTACGTCGAGACTCAAGAGATAAATTTCTCGTTCGTATATAGTTCGTTAGTATATATACAAAAATAGCACATATAAAAAAAAAACAAAATTATCTTTAATTGTGACGATAGACGTACGAGAAAAAATGTATGTCATGTTAGGGTCAATAGAGATGAAGAGATAAACCAGTTAACATCGAGAAAACGTGTAGACAAAATTTTCTCGTTGGCGTATGCTAGCACGGCTGGGCCTCTAGCATGCGCGTACAACGAGATATCCTCTCGAGTGTAGTTATATTGTCGATATCGACATAATGTCAAAATAATTTTTTGACATTATGTCGATAGATTTTGACGACAGATTTACACGAGAAAAAATGTATGTCATGTTAGGGTCAATAGAGATGAAGAGACAAATCATCAAACATCGAGAAAACATGTAGACAAAATTTTCTCGTTATGCGCATGCTAGGCGCACTGGACTTCCATGAATATTCCAAGACTAAATTAGCCAAGTCGGTTTAGCTGTTCTCGAGTTTTAGCGAGACTAACAAAACGTAAAATTCATTTTTATTTAAATAGATTAAAGTTTAAACAAGACAACATTTATGTTGTTTAGAATTTGAGGCATAGGATAGTATAACACGGTCAAATTAACTAGACGCACGGTTTGATGACGTCATTATGGAGCTCGCATGTTATATATATATATATATATATTTCTATGCGTCAAGTTAATGTGAGCGTGTTGTAATCTGTTATGTGAATTGAAGGGAAATTTTTGTTTTATCTTAGTCAAGGCGCAAGCACTTCCTGCTTTTTGGCACTACATGCCAATGTAGTTCTCGTTCCTCATCGTCATATGACGATACGAGAAAATTATTTAAGTGGACACTAGGCACTATAAATTATTGACTTATACCACACACTATGTAGATAAGGCTTGTATAGTATCGAAGGTATGCACATTTATTGATGGATATTAAGAAGGATAAACTGAAAAGCTCCCTACTATTTAAAAAGCTTGTATTTCCTGTCTTTGTTAGCATTGCTGTCCAAATAAACTTAGCAAATTTTAGTTTATAAATATTATACGCCCTATCAAATGTTTAAAATACATTGATTAAAAGGAACAGAAAACAGACCTTAAGTTATAAAAAAAAACCATAACTCGTTTATCGGATTAAAAAAGTCCAGAGTTTTTTTTTTAATCAAACGACCCATGTACATTGTACGCGCCTGCCGAAGCCCGTGACCTTTTAAATTCCTGGGACGGAAAAGTGAAAACACACACAAAGCGGATCCACACCTGTTCCGAATGTCAGGCCTCAAGGTCAAACGGTCAACCGCCCAAAGACAAGATCGACGATTTCTCCGTCTTGTGTATGGCATTCCACCGAATATGGCTTTCAAAATTTCTCTTTTAACGCTATTCTAATCTTTACGTGTTGTGACAAAACGCGTTGAACACTTGACAAGTGCCTATTAATTTTAAAGCTAAGCCTTTTTATTTGGTCAACATGATTAATGTTACAAGTTAAAAAGCAAACAAAAAATGTCTAGATGAATAACAAAAACGGTACAAAAATACACCAAAATAAAACAGTGACGAAAAAAATTGACTCGGTGAATATGACTAATGTTTAAACGCAAAAGTAAATAAAAAAATCTACATACAAACAAAATAGAAAAAAATACAACATGGCTAACGCAGCAACTGGCCACAAAACATTTAAAACATGAAAAGAAAAACACGAGATCAAGTTATGCAATAGAAGCAACTATTACGCAACTAAATAAAATTATTTTTTTGATATTAAGATATTCTCATTTATGGTCAAACTGAACACTTTCATCTCTATCTAGCTAATGGATTAGAGTAAGACGGATGTCAAAGTAAAATGTGGCAAGTACGAGTACTTTCTCCGGCGTTATCTAATAAGCAAATTATGTAAGGCGTAAGAGGTGGCCGTTTTTGTGACATGTGACTAAACGACAATTTGATTGACCTTAGTAGAAAGCAGCTTAGGGCTGCCACAAAAACTTTCTTGGTATATTTTTTTAGGTTAGGTTGGTAAGTCTTGCTATTTTTATGCTTAAAATTATCTTATTTTAAGTTAATGTGTCTTAAATATTAACTAAATAGTATTTCATAAGTGGACTTGGATTAATCTTCTCATTTATGACTTTAGCAATAAAACATAGAAAGCTATTTGTAATTTAAATACAAACTACAATAAACTGCCTCAATCAAAGACAAATATTATAAGAATGTAATTAAATGAAGATTTTGATATAATCCCCATAAACTGTCAAACTCTTCATTAAACGCAACAGTTAAATAATTTTTTAAATAGGTAGCAACAAACATAATAATAGTAAACGACGTTATTAAAACCAATGTACATGAAACCACTTAAGCGATTGCTATTTATTTAAATATAGATTTAAATATCTATAACAAACCTTTGAAGACCATGGCCCTAATTGGTCACCTTAATCCTCCGCAAGTTTCGACCTCGCTTCAGTTTCATGTAATCACATTAGAACGCTTGCGAGGTTTCATGCATTTCAAAACTCATAATATATATATAATAAATTCAATTAATCCTCAAAGTACCCAACGGCTTCACTTTGGAATTTCAAAGTTCTTCACAAGTCCTTTAGTCTGGTCAGCAATTAAAGAAAAGTGGTAAAGAACGTCGAACTTTTATCACCGCAGTTCTTAGATATAAAATACAGATGAAGGTTTACAAAGAAAGAATTAATGAATCAGACGAGAGTCGGAATTTTAATATGACAGTATTTTTATACAGTATCTTGATTGGAGTAGTAACCATCTTCATTTTAAACTATTTAAGATAAACCAGTACACAAATTTCAGATCTATTTATTTCGTCACAATTAATGCTTATAAATTAAAATGATTATTCGACCGAATAGCAAACTCTGAAACTAAATAACTCTGGATTTAAATAGAAATCCTCCAATTTTGTAACGATGGATATATTCAATAGACGCTTCATCATTTGATTAGGTTAGAATAGATTCTTGCTTAATAAAATTATATTAAAAGACATAAGCTTGAATAAGTTGTAAATTGTAAGGTGAAATAGGTAAATAAACTATGAATACATCAACAATAATTTATCAAAGTCTATAAAAGTTTTAAAACGTTTTTGACTAACCTCTATTAGAATTCATCAAGAAAAAGACACTCAGAAATCACTTACAAAAATCCCTTTTTAAGTACCGTCAAAGATTCTTAAAAATAATGGTAGTTAATTAGTTTAAATTCAGAGCTGCAGTGGCAGATAAAAAATTCGTCAAAAATACGACGATGCCAATAAAAAACAAAACACTGCAGCAGCAATAAGACCCCGCCATTTTAAATTTCCTAATTTATGCAGAGAATGTCCCAACGATTATCCCGAATTGCTCAACCATAGACGACTTAAATCTCTCTGGCTGTGCTAAAGAACTCATAAGATTTAATTACACTGTAATAACTGGGGTTCAATGCAAAACTGATGTTAAAGTTGTAACGTGAAAGCTATAAACTCCAGCCAGACTTTCGCCTAATAACGCTTTGGGATTTAATAAAAGTGCGACTTTAATATCCTCGACATAATAGATTTGGTTCTCATCGTTTTTTATTACTGTAGTTTTTATATGTTTTCTAAACTATTTATTACTACAATTGTGTCAAAATCATACATTTTATTATTCATAATGTCATAATTTGGATTATTAATTATGGACGAAAAATGCAACATTGAAATATAAAGGACGCTCAGAAACAAGTTTATAGTTCCATATTTTAATGATTTCGTATTTGCAACCTCGTGTATCTATTAATTAAATTTTCTTGTAACATTGAGTCAGAAGCTGCAAAATTATTGGAGCGTAACATATTGTGTATCATTAGTACAAGATCGAAGCATTGCAATTCAAAGTTCTTCAGAATTTCTGCTTTGCTATATCCGATTGTAGGATTATTGGGATGTTATCAATATATTATATGGCATTGGTATTTTTCAAATAGTTTTCTCTCTTCTTAATAGTATCTCTTAGAAAACCGGGACATGTTATATTCTAATTTACAATTTTAAGTAGTTCCCAAATCTTTATTGCCTTATTTGGTTCTATGAGTTATCACTAAGGTATGTCGAGCATCAAAATTACAGGAGAATTTGCTAAACACGCCTCTAAAGATCAAGGCTTGTTACGCAACGCTGTGAACTAGTTCCGACAGAAGTGCCTACTCTTTGAGATGTTAAGCAGGTTTTGTCGCTGCTGAGCTTGGTAACATTTTAACCTCACAAAACGGGGTAATACATGAAACAATTCTGTGTCCTACTAAGAATCCTTTTGTTTCTTGTTCCTTTTCCAAAACACTTGTCGCTCAGTCACAATACATTGTGAAACAGCTTAAGCGCGAATAGGTAATTACCGTTGACACTGTCTGTTCTTTTTCAACTTAAAATTGGATTTTCGTATAAAAAATAAAATAAAAATATAACCATAACAATTTCGTCATTCGTTGCGTCAGTTAAAAGTATAATAACAGTTAAAATGGCTAAAGTAACATAAAACGGAACAGTTCATAATTGGTTTTATAAGTTTTATTAATGGCCGCTACTAAATTGAATTTTCTCTTTTCGCAATAAAAACATCGAGGCTGTTTAAGATATGCACATTTGTCTCCTGCAATCGGGCGACGCATCTGATGTGAGACAGCCAGAATCCAGTGATCTGAGTCGTTCGTTTGAGGTGAGATCAGCCGCGGGGTTACGACGGGTCAAGTGATACTGGCTCCACTTGATTTTCTTACTCGAATGGGATTGCTTCGCGACATTAAACCGGCCTAATGTAAATTTTCGTCGTTACGTTCTCTGTTTGTTCTGACTTCCCGGAGCTGAGGGATAAGTTTCGTGAGGCTTTTAGGGATAAATGTATAGGAAATATAATTATCATTCGTGATTATGTTTCGCCGAATGTTTTGGTCGACGACATCTTAAGAAATACCAGCCCAAAGATCCTTATAAAGATTTCTAAGTTCTTGTAAACAATTTTCGTAAAGAAGTAGATCACGAAATTGAAATTGGGTTTCATAACATTGCAAAATTTAAAAATTTGTATCACGAAGTACACAGTTAAACCATTCACCAGGTTAGCAGAGTTTTGAAATTCACGTTACGTTCGTTACCCGATTACGTTCGTAAATGCAATTTCCGTATGGTTACTCTAACATAATTCACACAACGTCGTTCTTCTTATTTCGATTGGACGTAAGTGTTCAGAAGAAAAGTTTTCTACAATGAACGAAATAAGATGGAAAATATCACGCAGACGTAAGACCACAAACCCGTTTATCGAAAAAGCAATCTCATTGTTATGTAAGTCATAAACTAAAATAAAATGTCCGCGCATTATTTCTAGTTTCGTTCTAAATAAAAATACGAGGGGTCGTATGAGTTGAAATAAAGGAGGCTTCCCTAAAACAAATGACTGCTGCGTGATGTCATACGCATAATGTAATATCTTGACTTCTTATACCCGGTTACATTACGATAGAGGACGAAGAACTGCTTTTATTGCGTTTTTATTGGCATTCTTGTATATTACGATTCCTTACATTTCGGTAGCAGCTGATTATTCTAATACGAATCTAAATATGTTTTGTATTACTCAATTTATTTCAGATTTTGAATCTACCAAATGGAATCTAAATATTTTTTGTATAACTCTTACTTAGGTATTTTAGATTTCAAATCTACGAAATGAAATATGAAATATCCCTCTCTACATTGAATGGTTAATGATGAATTTTCATCGGAGCACAGTCGGGCCGTATAGTCAAACAATCTCTAATTCAAAGGGTAGTCCTAGCCTTTATCTAGCCCGTGTGCAGACGACTCTCTGGGGAAAATCTCTCGGCGCACTTATTTGAATAAGAATGGCCAACTTCGTAGTATGGTCCGGTACCTCTTTTGATTTAGAAATTCAACAACTGAAACCGTTCTTTAAATTAGTAATAAGGCTACGTTGGTTTTTAAAAGGCTTAAAACACTTACATGAAATACTTTTTGTAGATTTTTTATTTGAACAATTGAAGTTTTAGTGTTGATTTCTATATCATTGTTAGTAATATAACGAGGGATTGTTTCTTCTAATCAATTATTATTATTAATAATAATTTAATTTAGATTTAAATTGAGTGTAAGTAAATATGGTGCAATAATAAAAAAAAAGAGAGTTGGAATAAATCTGTAAATTTTAATATAACATCTTTCCTAGTTGCAAGTTTCTAAATGTTACATAGGTATATCAGTTACGCCCAGCTTAACATCAAAGTTACTATTGAGACCAAATATTATGTTAACATGTTTACTCTATCCCCTGCTTGCTCAGGCCGCGTCATCAAAATTCATGTCACACAAGTTTGACATTTCTTAATGCAGCATTCTACTTAACGTTCCAGCTATTTTGACGGAAGTGAGGAAATTATGGCAGGAATTTGCGCAAAGCGTCTCCATAATGTACTTAATAGCGTATAGAAATGATATTACACGGTTATGTAGTTCACGCTTATCTGCATGTACAAATAGTACAAGTAACTGCGATGAAGCAAACGATTTTGTTGAAAGTTAATCTATATAGATTTTCTACCCCGTACAGAATATTAACTCAATATTCTGTAAAACTAGAATAATTTACTTTAAGAGCGCGCTGTGAAAACGCTAGCCCCGCCTACACACAACGCTATCCTCCAATCGTGATACAATAATTCCATGAATCGTGCTCCCGGGCAATGTACTTTAGGCTGCAGCTAAGCTAATGAAATAAACAATATCGCGTAACAACGGTTCCCGCATTATAGCAGAAAGTAAAGGTCGTAAGTCCCAAAACTGTTTTTTGATGATTACTTAAAAACTAAATACAATACTAATATTTCCTTTAGCTATTATTTTATAAAGTGTGTGATTGTAGTAGTGCAAGTTATTTAATGATAGTAACTCAATAAGTGTAACAGATATTTGTTGAAATGCCCAAAAAGATTAATAATTTCGAAAAATAAAACTATCGAGTCAAAATAAGTGAATCGTGTTTTCCGTCAGCTAAATATCAGATAAATATACAATGATTAAATAAATCTCAATTTCATTTGAGTCAATCGTCTTCCGGGATCGTAATACGTATAAGAAAACACAGCAAAATTGCACAGCCCGCTCTTAATCTTTTTTGTTGTTTGTAATCAAACTTTGAAATAGTTCGTATACCTTCTTTGTAAATATATGTACCTTTATAAAAACTCCATGATTTACAGTTTAAAACGATTTAAGTTTCTTATGTATCTTAAGATAAATGAATTAGTAAGCAGATAGCGAACCTTTGTTATTTTGGTCGGGAAATGACAATTTTTCTGATAGTATATTACTCGTCAAGGATGTTTTCTAGAAAAGCGAAGATTTGGCAATAGCAGGACCATCTTGATAGTTGTTGAGATGTGATTATATTATATATCTCCTTTAAAATCATAAAAATATCTGCTCTAATCACACACATACACGTACACACATACATACATACACTCACACACATACACTCACACACACAAAATAGTTTATATGTATACTGGCATGTAGTCCTAGATATTAGTTTTTATAAACAAAAATTGTAAACAAAATTTTAAGTTACTTACCTGTTATATTTTATAGTTAAATGTTGTTAAGTATGCTATAGTTTATGGAAGAGCGGGGCTGCCTAATACAAGTAATAATACTTACCAGGTGGTCCCAATCTCTGCTTAATTTGTTAAGTTTAAACTGTAAATGTAAAATATTTTTTTTTTGTTTTTTTTTTTTTGATATGCGTGTTTCGTAAGTAATTAGATGATGCAACGCCATGGGAATCTCGGATCTGTCATTGAAAGGTCGGGGTTCAAAGCATGCGAAGGCCAAACGTATATCACGATCGGGTACGTGCGAACATGTATATAGATGACTTATCCAACATCTATATATTAATACGCGAGCGAAAAACTTTGTATCCCTTTTGACGAAAAATGGGGAAACGTAGGTGAATGAAATTTTCCACAGTTATAGTTTATATGGTGAAGGAGAGCATCGAGCTAATTTCTTTTATCATACATTTTTTTTTCAAATAAAACATTACACACACTACAACACACACACTAAGAAAGATGACAGATTTTTGAGTGACAAGCCTATACATACGAATTATACTCTTTTATTTATGGTTGAAGTCTGTTGACAACAAGTTGACAAGTTGACAAATTGAAAATGGATTATAGTTTTTTTTTATTGAATCTTAGATACTATTAGACAATGCTTACACGGCCAGTCTGAGATCAGCTGAGTCCCAGAGACAAGAGTTGAAAAAAAATATGATAAAGTCAATATTTTTTTTACAAAATATAGGTAGTAGACCTAATGTCGTTGAAACTAAGGTCGAATTTCGACCATTGGGCCATCTCTAGTTATCATTAATCTCGAAAATTCAAGTATAGAGCTAAACCTTGTATAGTTCTTAGATGCGGCGTAATTTCAGCAATATACCTAATTTGTATTTCCATAGGGAATATAAACATGCAATATAGGTGCAGCTTATAGGGTGACAGCATAATACAGAGGAAGTTTCGGATTTAAGACGCTATTAGGATAATCTGAATGAGAGAGCGCTCAGAAAAAAAATATCGGCATGTGAAGTAAATAATCGAATAGCTACGAATAAAAGGTTATTCGTGTTAAACCAATTTATTCAGTTGCACTTATTTCAGCTCACTTATCAGCTATTTAAAACTGGAGTATTTTGCGTAGGTACTTCGCATACCGGAAAAACCACCACGTAGATCATGATATAATGCAGGGCGTAGTAACCATGAAATCTCGAATCGGACGCGGCAATTTCTTTAAAATTTGCCACAGACGGTACGTGATACGTCGAATTATGTTACATCACGTGGCCATTCGCATCGGTCGCGGTATGAGTCAACTCCATAGAGAAACAGATTAGAACAACTAGGGCTTATCGTAAACTATATAATACTAGCTGTTGCCCTCGACTTCGTCCGCGTTAACATAGTATAATAACAAAGTTGGATAGTTTTCCCCTTTTTGCGGTTCCTTATACAAAGGGTAACAACCGCTATTTAAGCGAACGTCTTCATTATAGTAGCTCCAATCTTTAATTTCAGTTCAATCAGTTGAAAATCTAAGAAGATTTATACAAATTTTCATCCCATATTTTATTCCCTTAGGGGTGGAATTTATCAAAATCCTTTCTTATAAGATGCCTACGTCATAGTAGCTTGATGCATGCAAAGTTTCAGCCCGATCGGTTTAAAATTGACAAAGTTGCATACAAACTTTCATCCCCTATTTTATCCCCTTGGGGGTAGAATTGACCAAAATCCTTTCTTGACGGATGCTTACGTCATAACATCTACCTGCATGCCAAATTTCAGCCCGATCCGTCCAGTGGTTTGGGTTTCCCCCGACTTACTTTAGATCAGAAACTAAATATTCGTCTCACCTCCACGACGGTAGCGAAACAGCGAAGCCATACATACTTACTGATATGTAGAATTTGCTGGAGTTAGGGTCGATAGAGTTAGGCCGTGTATATTCAGAAGCTTGCCTCCACATTAGATCTGATGTCTTTTTCACAGGGCAAACCTTTTGTGGTCGTCGAGGTAGCATTTTACATGAAATGTTTTTGGTGGGATTCGTTATTTATCAGAACCTCTAAACAATTCAACACATTTAGCGAAATGTTAAATATTGACCTATTCAGTGATAAACCAAATAGTATTAAACATAAACTTTCCAAGCACTGGTTTTCTTGCAATGCCCAACTTATCTCGTAATATTAATGTAACTCATTAGGTACTTGTTTTAAGTTTAAATATCTGTCAAATATACTTAATATTGCATTATATAATATGCAGAGTTTGTGCATTCTTTCCGCTTGTTAATTATTATGTTTGTTATCTTGTGTCATTTGTCTAAAAGTTTTGTTTTTCTTAGAATCATAAATGTGAAAACATGTAAATGGTCTATTGTAAATTGTAAAATTCCTAGAAATTTTATAACGTGTAAATTTGTACTGTTTGTTTTCCTAAATAAAATAAAATGAAATAAAATAGTAATATTACTAATTTAAATTCTGGAACTGATTTTCTCATAAAAGTGGAGAGGATTAGGACTTAGGGTGTAGTAAGCTGCGCTAGATATTCAATATCCACAACAATTGCAACTTAACTTTAAGGATGATAATAATTAAGCTAAGAAGGCAGCGCGTCGTGTAATGGTATCATCATACGTAGACGCAGATTAGAATATCGGCTCTGCTAAGCGTCAAAAGTTTTAAGCAACAAAATTAAGGATAGAGAGTCTAAAGTTTCGTTGGCTCAGCCTGGGCTCGCTGGGTTAATCCCCAATTATGCTGAGCCTATCAAAATGATTGTGTCACGAGTTTAGCTGAATTTTGGCTCGTAGAACGTTTCAGCTCGGCTTGAGAATTCGACGCAAATTATCTTAGCACATGTAACATCACTGTGTGGTTTTCGAGGTCTATCCCTCTGAAACTACAATTCACCTTATCTCCTGTTAGCTTAGAAGCTGCAACGTTGCTCACGTAATCCATAAACAATTTTAAGTGAGAATTCCACAGCTATTCTTCTGGAGATATAACTAAAATTGTCAATTCTTATGAAGCAATTTCATGCTTAT
Source organism: Cyaniris semiargus (assembly GCA_905187585.1). Lineage (NCBI taxonomy): Eukaryota > Metazoa > Arthropoda > Insecta > Lepidoptera > Lycaenidae > Cyaniris > Cyaniris semiargus. The sequence continues at coordinate 9,418,454 of LR994558.1, read as the reverse complement.
GATTTCGCTAGACAATTTATGAGCTTTAAGAATTTCAATTAACATTTATTGTTTAAGAGCGAACATTAATAACGTAACCAGTCTCGCCGAAGGTCATAAGTAAGGTTGTCGAAATGAAAAATCATATATTCCATGCGCACTTGGCATGTCGAACAAGTTACAATCGGTCCTAATATATTGATATGAGCTTTCGGTATGAGCTCGATAAAGCTGGATTTGCTTCTTATTTGTTACAGTATTTTGGGGGAAATGAGATAAAATGTTTTAGGGGACGCTGTCTTTACATATTGCACCCTATAATTCATCATCGTAATCTTACCAGTATAACTATCGAACGTGCAACGAAAGGTATTATGGTCCTAATAGTAATATAATGTATAGTCCAAGTAACTATAGTCTGTCAAGAAAGTGAAGAAATTAAAAAGTGGCAACATCGTAGTATCATCCCTTTTTTCTTAGATTGATTTGAAAGGGGTGACACTACGATGTTGCCACTTTATAATTTCTTCACTTTCTTGACAGACTATACTTAGATTCTAGTTAGCAAAAAATGAGGATAATATGGCATGTACACTACATGAGCGTACACGGTACAAAGTAACATTTTCGGTGGGTCTAAAAATCTAGCCGCAATGAGTGTTGTATGGCGCTATGTAGCCGTCAGGTCTATCGTGTCAATTGTCGTGTCAAACAGCTGTCATATGTCACGAAATAGCTTCCACATGTCACGATAATATAGCTGTCTTATGTCTGTCTGACACGACATTTGGCACAATAGAACTGACGGGTACATAGCGCCATACAACCCTCATTGGTTTAAGAATAGGAAATAAGTAATTAATAATCACTATTGTTGATTGAAAGAGTAAAATAAATGATGACATATAAATTAAAAGTACTGCTGTTGTTTTCTTGCTGAGCAGAATGACGCTCCCATCAGGAAATCTTTGAGGATTTTTCTCACTTACTTTGAAATGAAAGTTTTTTCATTTTCTCATTTTACAAAGAGTAGCTAAGGAAAGAGCGGCCTTAGGTACATAATAAGCTCGTAATAAGTTTTCTTGTTTCAGTCAAGTGCTAATTAAAGTGCTGGTATTGTTAACTGGAGTCTCATTGACAGTCAAAGCAATGACATAATCTTAAGAGTTCCAGCTTTCCTCTAATGGGACTGCACAGGGAATATTTTATTCGAGAATTTTCATAAGAAGCTCATTAAAATCTTAAGTTTCGCTTCGCGCTGCATTCTTATGACTTATACGACTCTTTAAAACTTAGATTAAGAACTAATTGTTTTTAATGATTTAACCCGTCGATCGTGGGAAAACGAGACAATAGATATTCTATTGTGTCTCGGTCACCGGTGACCGTATGGGGCTTGATGAATTAAATACTTTAATCTCAATTTATTCTATATTTTTTATTGAGACTATAACGTGCCGTTTTCGCATGTATTCTAGAACTATTTTTAATAATTGCAATAAAGATAATACATACTTTTCATGCTTATTTGAGAGAATGTCATATTCAAACTGAATTGCTTATTTCAGTGTCCATTACTGTTTTCTATCGTTTCTTGTAATTTAAATCCATACTAATATTATAAACGCGAAAGTGTGTCCGTCTGTCTGTCTATTACCTCTTCACGCCCAAACCACTGAACCAATTTTTCTGTTTGGTATGGAGATACTTTGAGTCCCGGTAAAGGACATAGGATACTTTTTATCTCGGAAAAATGTACGGTTCCCGCGCGATAAACGAATTATGGCGCAATATAATTTGCGACAATACATTTAATATCCGAAAAATAAACGAATTTCCACGTCCCGTACAACAGAAACGTATTTTATTCGATGGGAAAGAGGGAAATATAAATTTAATTTGTCATTTGGGTCGCATATGTACTAACTTGACGCGTATTCATCTAAACACAATTTAAGGTAGGAAATTGGCTCGTGGCTCGGGGTAAAAGATATACAGCGCGTAACAAATTTAAGCGTACTTTAGGGTGTGTATAATAACATGTGTTATACGTATAATATTATACACCATTACATATAAAGAGATTAGAGTGCTATGTGAAAGTAGCAAGTAACTTTTATAGTTCCAATAAGAAATGCCCCAACGTCATGAGTTTGCTCATACAACAATTATTATGATATTAATTATTCAATGACTAGACGTTCCGCGCGGCTTCGCCCGCGTAAATTAGATATTTCACAGACAAATCAGTCTACAAAAAATAGCCTATGATCCTTCACGTGGTTTACTTCTTATCTGACCCAAATAACATAAAAATTGCTCTAGTAGTTCGTGAGATAAGCCCTTTCAAATAATTTCCCCCGTTTTTTCCACATTTTCTTCTATTTCTTCGCTCCTATTAGTATTAGCGTAATAAAATATAACCTATAGCCTTCCTCGATAAATGGGCTATCTAACACTGAAATAATTTTTCAAATCGGACCAGTGGTTTCTGAGATTAGCGCTTTCAAACAAACAAACAAACAAACAAACTCTTCCGCTTTATAATATTAGTATATATACATTTCCTGAAGTTAGTCAAATTTTTAATTATTTAGATTTTTAATGTTATATTTAGTAGGTTAGATGATAATATTATGATTTAATTGATCATAGTAGTTAATTAGAATAGCAAATTGCTTGACCGATTTGCCATAGTTAGTAATTGTGGTTTCTGCTGTCATTTCCGAGGTTTTATGGAGAAACAGTTCCTATTAATATCTGATAGTTTGCAGAATTATAGACAGTATACAACATCATAATAACTAAAGGATATAAACTATGCCGCCAGCGGCTAATCTAAATTTTGACGTTTAAACTTTTCAAACAACAATGATGTGTCATAATTTTGACATTTGAACTTATTAAATTGAAAAGTCAAAACTTCAAAATAAAGACCACGACCAGCTGCTTTAAGTTTACAGCAAAAACACAATATTTCTAGATGCATAAACTCAAAACATTGAAGACAAAGCCTTTAAAACTCGTTTCGTTGAAAATAAAACTAATTTATTCGTAAAGCACCGGTCACCTCTAGCCGTGATAAAATATGATGTCATTTAAGGATTCGCCGGGCGTTTTCAATACAATACACTATTGTATGAACATTAAGCCCCGTGTACCGGTATCAGAAGATTGTTTTGATATTTCTAATGGTATTAGGTAGGTATTGAAAATGATTTTCTATTTGTACGTTAAGCTTTTAAATGAAATGTGTTGCCGCTTTCAATTTAGAAAGGCGATAGAATGTTAATGAATTATATTTATTTTGTATTTTAAAAAATAACTTTCTTTTTGTTGCTTTTTAATTTTTTTTACAAAAGCTTGATTAATTGTATGCTAAACTAGCTAACAATCAGAATGACAGATACCCACAACCAAAGACATTAATCCATACTAGTCTTATAAATGCGAAAGTGTGTCTGTCTGTCTGTCTGTTACCTCCACACGCCCAAATCGCTGAACCGATTTTGCTGAAACTTGGTATGGGGATACTTTGAGTTCCGGGAAAATACATAGGCTACTTTTTATCCCGAAAAAATGTACGGTTCCCGCGCAATAAATGAGTTTTGGGCATCATCTAGTATCTGTTTAAATGATTGTCTTTAATAATTACTACTAGATGTTGGCTGCAGCTTCTTCATGCAGGAACCGTACATTTTTCGGCATGAGAAGTATATTTATAGATATACGATATATCATTGAAATCGATTCAGCGTTTCCTGCATGAAGGGGTAACAGGCAGACACACATTCACATTCATAATATTAGTATGGAGATTGTAGCTTTGTATACCTAAATATTATAACAACTAAAATAAATCACTAAAACCTAAGTTTGTAGTAACGTCGCCAAAACTAGATAAAAGTGTGGGTAGTTGGAGATCTGATTGGGGGAATTACCGGGCAGCGGGCACGTGATTGGCACGTGACCAACTGTAGTGCCAACTGTACTGCGGCATCACAGCAGACTGGCAGCGATTTTTTTAAATCAGTGGAACTACGAAACAGGCAGAGCCTGTATCTTGGTGGTCCTTGTTGTTCAGAATATTATTTTCTAACAATTATTAGGTGCAATTCGAAAAACGACAAGAACATGACTTCGACGGAATTATACATAATTTTGAAATCAGTTTGTTATAATAGTTAGTAAAAATATTTACAGTCGGGATAGAGCATTTTAAATAGTTCAGAAGTCGGTTAGAAATAAAAAATTAAAATTCATAAAATATAATTGCGCTACATCGTCGTAGCACTCGTAGCACGATCACTTGACAGTTGACACACGTCCTGTCGGTCAATAATAATTCAGACCGCAACGCGACGCGTAGATGCATTTCTTTTGTTTTGGATTGACAGATTTGTAAGACGTCTCATGCAATTGAAGTCTGTCAATTCAGTACAAATTTAGAAATGCATCTGCGCGTCGCGTTGTGGTCTGAATTGACCCTAAAGGTGGCTTTCAGATCGTTGCCGCGAGCGACCGCGACCGGTAAAAATTCAAATAAAATGATACTTTATTGGCATATAATATAGGTATCATTTTCTACTGACATTTGCGTGGCGACCCAAGCTGCCACCGGCGGCGGCGTAAGAGCTAGAGGTAGAGTAAAATGAAACCTGTAGCCTATGTCATAAAGTGGCTTTTCTTTTGAATTTGCGTCGGTCGCGGTCGCTCGCGGCAAAGATCCGAAAGCCACCCTGAGGGTGGCCACTCAATTTACGTAGTAACTATTTAGTAATTTGTGACTCAATTGCGATTTATCATTTCGATCCATTGCAATTTCTTACATTATATTTAGGAGGTCCTCTAAGAAAACAGTTCAAGCACAATGTATAAACTGTTTTTGTTTTCTTTAGTCCCATACATAACTTACTCTTTATAATAGGTCTAACATCAACTAACTAGAAAGGAAGGGATTATTATAACACTATAAGATTTTCAAGAAGAAATTTTAAGCGTAAGGACACATCTGCCGAACGTACGGCGCCGAAAGTTCCGCCGACGGAAGATTACGCGCTAACTGAACGCGGCGTAATTTACGCTGATGTGTCACAGAGAACTTAAAATACATTGCGAGCGTATTGAGCTGAACGTTCGGCGCCGGACGTTCTGCAGATGTGTCGCGACACTAAAGAAAACAAATATTATCTCAAGTATACTTCAAGCAAAGAGGACTTAAGTAATCTGCCTAGTTTAATTTAATCAAATAAAATATCTCAGGATCTAAAAAGCAATTAATTTAATAGTAAATATTTTTCTATTAACTTTTTTAATACTAAATGCTTTAAGATTATTTTTCAAGTACTCTGTCTATTGGAATTCAGAATTTCAATAAAATTATATTAAGTAAACTAAGATACTTAAATTAATATTCAATATTCATTAGATATTAATATTAATAAAAAGATAAAACCGACTTCAAAATTGTATGTAATTGAGAATTAAAACTGCCTATCTCCAAAACTACTGAACCGATTTTGATGAAACTTACACTATTCCCTAAGTTGAACAATACTTAGTACAACAAAAAAAGAATTACTGAAATCGGAATAGTAGTTCCAGAGATATGCGAACACATACATAAAAACATACAAACATACATACTTACATACATACATGCATACACTTTTGAAATTTGACACATTTGTTCAGGCGCTGATATAGATTAACATATACGAAAATTGGGCAGTTCTGGAAATATTACATACATGCGCGTCGAATTGATAACCTCCTTTTTTTGAAGTCGGTTAAAAAGTCGAAAGTCTTATCTCTTTACGCCATAGCCGGTGGACTTTGGAATAGAGATATTTGGAGACCCCTAAATGAATGAATGATTGATTTTGCACAAAAATGTACCATCGAAGAAATCAACTCATAGGCAGATGTCATACTTACGTCATTTGGTCGGGTTATGTCAATTCAATGTCAATCATGATCTCTCGGCTGCTTTTGACATAATGCGACCGAATTACGAAGTTCTGTCATCTGCGTATGAATCTAGTTCTCTGATAGTACCTAAGTACAGTTGTGGCGACTTAAGGGCGAAGCCAAACGAGCGTAATTTGTGAGTTATGAGTCGCAGAATTTCGGTTCGGCAGAATTCTGCTGCATTCAGTTTCATACAAAAGTCCTGTTTGATTCACACGAGCGTAATTTTGTGAGTCATGATTTGTATGAAAAAATATTTACGCGGCAGTAATTCTGCGACTCACGACTCACAAAATTACGCTCGTTTGGCTTCACCCTAAATTGTTGTTGCTCTAAAAACAAAATGTTTCTAGTTCAAAATAAATTGTAAGTGATAAGGTTTAAACTATAACTCGACTATGTATTAATACAAAATTATGAATAAAAGCCTATCTCCCGTGGCATCTTTACAAACAATATGACACCTCATTTGTTAAAATCAGACCAGTAGTTTAGTCGCTACGAGGGCACTTACATACTATCACAGAGGTTGATTCATGGGCAGATGACGGACCTATGTAATTTAGTCGCGTCATGTCAAACCCAGCCGATAGAATTGACACAATCTGACCAAATGACGTGGGTCCGTCAACTGTCTATGAATGAATTTCTTCGATGTCACAATATATAGACTGCCAAAATCAATACCCCTTCTTTAGGCTTCGCCGTATTCAAGTAGTCAAAATATATTTTGATTGTGTAAAAAATCATGCGCGCAATGTACGTTATTTGAAATTTCACCTTAACGGAGTAGAAATTATTTTATGTTTCCGTTTCTTCGGGAAGTACTTTCATTATTACTTAATTTCTTTACTTGTCACTGCATAAACTTGCATCACTTGAAGTTACATAATCGTGATCTTTGTTACTGTAATGACTAATGACAAGCTAAGTTATCTACCAGACCACTCAAGAATTGAGAAAGGCAAAACTTAGATAAACCCGGATATCGAAAACCATTCTAAGTCGGCCTACTGATTCGTTCTTTCGGTGCCTAAATTCTGCAAAGTTTTCGATTGTAACTCACTTTCATTAGTATTGACATTTTCGATATAGGTAAAGGTAATAATGTATTTCATCACAATTGAAATACAGTCAATCTTCTCATTCAAATCGTTGAACCGATTTGGATGAAATTCGGAGATGCTTTGGGTTGCAGACAAAAATAGAGAAGACAGTTACTTTCGTACGGATTACTAACTACTTGTTTATACTACCCAATAAACAAGTATCTGCGCAAAATTTGGTGCGGGGAACATTTATTCTGATACAATATTAAGGCCATCCCCCGAGCAAACGACCTTGACCATACATTTGACGCGTTGCCGAGATCGCACAAAAATCCTATTTTTTATTTATCTTAGTTCAAAATTGATCTAAAAAAAAAAATTAAAACAGGGAATATGTAGTTAATGAAATTGTCTATCTATTGTCGTATGTTTCAAATAAACGTAATTTGTAAATACTAGGGAGATGCTGAAAGTATGCTTCAATTTTAATAAATTGGTATTACTTTGGAAGCTAATATCATGAGTATAATAAACAAAAATAGAAAATTTAAAACGGGGAAAGGAATGTTGATATACTGAAGATTATTGATGTATTTTTATTATAACTTTGTAACTTTCAAATTATGAGTTTATAAGGCTCTTAATACGGTAAATTACGGAAACTCCGTAGGGGAAGGCACTTAAGCTCGATTTTCCTGCGTCCGTCCGACCGCGCGGTTTGGCCACTACACTGCGAGATCACAAGCAATAATTATTGTATGTAACGATTTACATATATAGCGGCGCGGTCGCACCGTCATTTAGACTACTTGACCTACTTTTTTTCTTCATGCTAATCGCTTCTTAATCATTAATTTTCACCAAAAAAACTAATATTTTAAACAGTAGAAACGCATAAAAATGTTGATTGAAAATTATGCCTTTTAAATGGCGCCGAAAACACTGTCCGCTATAGTGTGACGTCATATTTCTTGTATTTTATATTTTCTTTATTGAAATTTTTTTATGTGCTAAACGTACGAGTCTATAAGTGCCAAACAATTAGAAAAGAATTAAATAAGAAATGAGAAATCATTTGTAATGTTGAAAAAACTTTTGGAGAAAAGTTTTGGCCATTTCATTTCCTAACTACAGTAAATGGAGTTATACGAGTATATAAAACTGATGTTTTATTTGAATTATTCAAGAAAATATAATTTACAAATCTTTCTAGGCTTATTCTTGTTATTAATATGTACAGATAAACTTACATATAAAGAGCGCGTTGAATAAAAAATATTAAATTACTAGTGTGATGACGTCAAATCCAAATCGGAAGTACCGCAAAAGCGTTTTCGCGTGTACAAATTAGAAAATATAAAATCATGTTTTCTAATCGACTTGATTTATCAATCATAAGCTTTTATTTGATGATAAGGGTGAAATATGGTTTCCTAGGCCAAGTTCTACTAGAAATATGCATTTTTTCAATGAAATTGAATATAGGTCAAGTAGCCTATTGCTGGTGATCTCTCGGTGTAGTCGCCAATCCGCGCGTTCGGGCGGACGCAGATAAATCAAGCCTAACATACTCGTAGCAAACGCGGCATATCTCTAATCTCTATAATTACATTATTCCCGTATTCTGATTGTCGTTTAAGTAATTGCCTACATTCTGTTCTATCACGATTTCTGCCATGTCTCGTCGCAGATTCGGTACATACGAAATATTTTCTTAATTACGTCAGACACAAAGAGCATCGCGTTGCCTTCAAATAAATTGCTTTGCCTATTCGAATTAGCGCTTAATATGTCGTGTAGCACAATTATTATGCTTATTACATTTTGATGTAAGATATTATATTACATAGCTCTGATTAACTATTTAGCGTTTTACCTAAGTATACGTTCTTTACTTCTCTTTATATCCGGTTTCTGAGATTTTTTCAGGAGTTTAATCCATACTATTATTATAAATGCGAAAGTGTGTCTGTCTGTCTATCTGTCTGTTACCTCTTCACGCCCAAACTGCTGAACTGATTTTGCTGTAGTATGAGTTTTTATGACTTTAAAGTTCGGGAAAGGACATAGGATTTTTTATCCCGGAATATTTTTTTTCGCAACGATCTCGTGGAATTTTTAGCCATTTCATATCTGAACAGCGAGGCGTGCTGTTGATATAGCTTCAGGGGGGTGTGCCAAAATCTTTTCGTTTTCGCTTCGTTATAGAATCGCCGATGAAAATGTATGGAAATTCGACTCGTCTTATGTCAATTCCATACATTTTGATCGGCGATTCTATAACGATGCGAAAACGAAAAAGTTTCGGCTAAATGGCCAGTTTACACAAGCAAAATTACTGCTTTAAAACTGAAAGCTTAGTTTATTTACACTAAGTCTTGACTTAAAACAGCAGCACTCATTACTCATTAGTCGATGTTATATAAAATAAACTGACTGCCTTTGATAATTTTTTTGCTGGTACTGAGTCTTAAGCTTTCGGCTGGACTTAATGATATAGCCCGACCAAATTACGTATTTTCGCTATCCGTCTACGAATATTTTTTTATAATAATTCGATGAACAATAAATATTATAACGATAACATTATGATGTTTTTGAAAACAATGAAAGAATACGATATAAAAACGGCAGGTGTAGGATATTTAGAACACAAGCATTCTATCATTTACGTTACATAGTTTCAGAAAGACAAATCTTTCATTAACTTTTTCTGCTATCGAGAAAAATCACTTACGAAGCCAACAAAATATATTAGCCAATCATTTATCCTCTAGAATTCCCGATTAACAATAGAAGCGCCATTCGTATCGGTAACAAATGTCTTGTTTCCAAACTATTGCGTCGCCATTGTCTTCGTTTCCAGCAAAGTGGCCAGCCGCGGTGGTGCGTTAAATATGTTGTGAGTTGTATAGTAACACAAAACTTTAAAGCCGATATATCACACTTTTTGTTGCCGGAAACCAGAAATATTTGATCGAAGCTGGAAAGAGTGAGCAGATGTATATAGCTGTGTTCCTGTCTTATATAAAAAGTTTTTTTAAGGGTTTTCAGTGTCTTTTCTTTTTGTCAATAATAGCGATGAGCAATGTTCCTTGTTTCCCAAAGTTTTCTTCTTATTTGAAAATATCTTAATCTTTTCGTATGATTAAAAAATGGTTGTTATCGGTTTTATTTTTCATCTTTTAATTTCATTACTTTTCAATTTCAGATATACACTTATAGAGTGGGATGCACCAGAGGCGTGGTTATAGTTACAGTTATGGTCAAAGTTATGGTTATAGTTAAGGCAAACTTAACTTTAACCTTAACTTTGACCACAGAATTTGACAGATGTCTGTTGCGTTTATTTTTTTTATTAAAGCTACAGTTAATGGGATTGAGAGTATAAAAAATTGAATTAACCGTAAAAATCTACAGGAAAAATATTTGTTTTAACAACACTTTGAGCCATAGTAAATTTTCACGAAATAATTTCTATATAAGTATGAGCGGTTATAGTTATCGTTAAATATGGCGTCCTTAACCAAAGATTTCACATTTTGCACTGTACTTTTAGTTAAAGTTATAGTCAAAGTTACAGTTATAGTTAAAGTAAGTTGGTGCAACCTACCCTTAGCATCCTAAGATAAACTTTTAAAGTTTGTAAGCTCGATATTATGGTCTTCGTGGTATTATTTCAGTAGTTTTTGGGTTCGATTATTTCTGTTTCAATAATTGCTGTAACCGAATAATATCCGCATTCTTTGATATGTTCTATATTCCTACTTAATCGTTAGCCAACATAGGTCCAACCATTACCATGCCAGTACAGTCCGCATGTAAATCTGTTTCCACAAATATTTACACGACAGCCGGACTACGTGCTCTACCGATTAATGGCTGTACAGTTACTTGACCGTGTGTTTAACATATCAATACGACTATCAAACAAGTTTATTTTTTCGTTCGATCGAGAATTATAGGATAAACGGTGTTTCTGACATATTTTTTTTGTAAAATATCGTCAAATACAAGTTATAATAGTTATCACTTATTTTATGTTTACACGTATAAAAATTTCAGTTATTGTTAGGAGGTGATAATGGTGACTATTTGCGATAATTTTCACCCAATATTTTTACTGTCTACTATGTGTTTTAAAAAAAAAGAACTTTTGAACGATCGTGATTTTTAGCTTTTATACAATAATTCAATATTTCTAGCAAACGAAATTCCCATTTTGTTTCTAATTTCCAATCTAGAGATAGACTATCATTTTACCAATGCCACGATAATATTATGGGTCTTTCGCTGGTTCACACCACAGATTTTCGAACCGTGGTTCGAAACAGCGAAGAACTGTTTCTGAATTTCCCGATTCATACCGCGGTGATTGGAGTGGTGTGAAACCACTAATTAATTATTTTTTGGTATGGGTGGATTCGAACCACGAATTTAAGCCAATAATTATCGTAACAAACATTTTTTAGTCTTATTTATTTATTTGTACAGACGTATAGAAAAGTGGTTTAAAGAAGAAATAAAAACATATTTTTAATAAAAAAATTACATTTATTTCAAAATCATAAAAAAATGGGAAACTTTACATATTTATTAAAATAGGATCACAGTTTGATTTAAAGTACACATTCAACTTTTAACTAATCGTAAACCACAGCCCACTCACAGTGGGGGCACACACACTCGCTAACTTTAAAATTGACCTAACACTATAATATTATAATTGCATAAAACCACAGTCGTAAAATGTTAATAAAAAAATCTTAAAACTTCAAAATTGTATAAAATCGTAGTCGAAAAATTAAAATAATTAAAAAGAATAAAAAGTAAAACAATGAAAAGGAGTAAAAAAACTTATGTACGAAAAACCATTATAAAGTAAATTTTAAAGCCTTAATTTTTTCAGGCAATGGCCAATGGTATTTCACCCGCTAATAACTCTTTTATGATGTTATTCTTCTAAGTCGGTCATTTTTTTGAGCCCATCTCGCATATTTTTACTTTAGTTTGGTCTTAAGACTTAAAATTAATATTTTTGATTTCTTAATTATGTTGAGCTTAACTGTACTTAAAGGAATATGTAATAATAGAAATATCTACACTGCGGTTCGCATCCACTAATTCAAAAAAAGGTATTCTCTGTATCGAACCGCGGTATGAATCGGCAATTCAAAAACAATTCTTCGCTGTTTCGGACCGCGGTTCGAAAATATGTGGAGTGAACCAGCGAAAGACCCGATATTATTGAGTTGAGTTCACGCAGGTTTCACCAATACAAATTAAAATTTGATAAATTTCGTTCAGTAGGTTTCGCAAGGCAGCCTTTGCAATTTAAATGATTGCTTACAAGTGGCCATTGTTTTTACGCCTACAGCCATAATTATAATGTCAAATCGTTGGCACACCTCATCAAACTTTGATACACAAGTTACGGCGGTGCAGACGGGACACAGAGAAGCAAATAATTGATCCACTTCATTATATTATCAAAGTATCCTGCAATTAAGTAACCTGCAATTTTTTTCTCCGGGACCATTAATCAAGTTTAATTTTGTGGTTTTGACATAATATAACAATAAAATGACGTTTAACGATATTTTGACATAATATAACAATGAAATGACGATGATCTCACGGAAAATATTCCACTGGATATAAAACTAAAGCAGGAGATTTTTACAGACAAGAATCACTGTCTTAATGTAGTCCATATTAACGCCCAGAGTATCCCGGCTCACTACCTGGATCTCATGGCAACGTTTAATGATGTCCCAGTTGATTGTGTCATGGTATCGGAGTCGTTGGCTCAAACCTTCGTTACCATCTACACTGTACCCGTTAACAAACTTCACACTAGTACGTAATGATCGCGTGATCGGTAGAGGCGGGGGTGTGTGCATGTACATCAGGAAGGAGTTCCCTTATAATATTGTTTGTCAATCTCCCAACAATTCCCGTGACTGTCTCGAATATTGGTTTATTGAACTATGCGTATCACATAGCAAAGTTCTTCTTGGGGTCATGTATAGTCCGTCCTCCTCTGTCGATTATTTTGGTGAGCTGGAAGTTCTGCTGGATAAATACGGTCCTTGCTATGATCACGTTATTTTGATGGGAGACCTCAACACTTGCTTGATAAAGCAAAACACAAGATCCCACAAATTAATGTCCATTATGTCTTCCATTAACTGGCATATATTACCTCTCTCGGCCACTCATTGCTCGCCCAATCACGACCCATCACTTCTAGACCTAATTTTTGTTTCTCAGCCAGCCAAGGTCACTAAACATGGAGAACTAACTTCACCCTTCTCATACCATGACCTGATTTACTTAACATACAGCGTTCGTAAGTCGAGGTGCGTTAGTGAGATCAGGATGCAACGTTGTTTTACCGGCCTGGATGTTGATTTACTTCGTAGTGACTTTGCCAAAATCGATTGGTCTTCTCTCTACGAAGCTAGTACGATCGACTCCAAGGTTGAGATTTTTACCTCTGTTGTGACTAACATTTACAATGCACATGCACCAGTAAAACCGATACGTGCTAAACGAATTCCAGCTCCTTGGCTCAATTCTGAGGTAAAGGCTTTAATGGCGAAACGGGACAAGGCCAAAATAAAATGCAAACGATACCCATCCGAACCAAATATTGCTCGATGTAAAAAACTACGCAATCTGTGTAATAGGAAGTGTCGTGATGCTAAACGTCGGTACATACACTCAACTATAGAAAACCTACCTACTGCCCAGACCTGGAAATTCCTTGCGTCCCTTGGGATTGGAAAATCTACTAGAGTTCCACTTAATTTTAAAGCTGATGTTAATCTACTGAACAAATATTTTACTGATCCTCCTCTCTTATTGGACCCGCAAAACAAATTGAATTGTCTTAGGTTACTGTCAGAGCGTGATAACTTTACTCATGCACCTTTTGCCTTTGAAAATATAAAAGAGAAAGAGGTACGTGATTACCTCTTAAAAATCTCATCTAAAGCATTTGGGTGTGATGAGATAAGCAAAGATATGATTGTACCAGTAGCTGATTTACTCACTCCTATTATTACTCACATACTCAACTTCTCTCTAAGTACTAACAATTTTCCCTCTTCCTGGAAAAAAGCCCATGTAATTCCTTTACCTAAAGTTTCCAATCCAAACTCTCCTTCGCACTATCGTCCTATTTCTATCTTGCCTATCCTGTCCAAGATCCTGGAGCAAGCAGTGAATAAGCAGCTAACTAAATACTTAGCCGGTCAGGCCGGTCGGTACAATCCGGTTTTCGCGCAGGGCATAGCACTACAACTGCACTACTGAAGGTGTCTGATGATATCCGTCAGGCCATGGACAATAGACAGCTGACAATAGTTGTTCTTCTTGATTTCAGCAGTGCATTTAACTCTGTGGATCATGATGTCTTGCTGGGTATACTTCGTTCTATTGGTGTGTCGGATTCGGCACTAAAATGGTTTGACTCCTACTTGAGGGATCGTCAGTAGCGTATTTTTACATCCGAATTAATATCTAATTGGCTTAAACTCATCGTTGGGGTACCTCAGGGTGGAGTACTATCTCCTACACTTTTCTCGTTATTTATAAATGAACTGTCGCGTCTCATTATTTCATTCTTCCATCTTTATGCAGACGATCTGCAAATATATACACATAGCAAGCTGACAGAGATAAATAATGCGATACGCCAGTTGAACGAGGACTTTGCGAGAATTAACGATTTTGCAAATACCTTCGGTCTCCTTGTAAACCCTGATAAATCGCAAGCTGCTATCATAGGTAGCAAACAAATTCGCAGCAGAGTTGACTTCCATAGTCTAGATAACATTATCTATAATGGCAACATAATACAAATGTCCAACGAGGCGAAAAATTTGGGTGTTATTTTTGACTCCAAATTATCTTGGTGTGCTCAGATCAACACTGTCAGCAGCCGTGTAAATGGTGCTATGCATTCACTTAAGCGGCTTCAGAATTTTCTCCCTTTCCAGACTAAGTTGCTACTGGTACAATCGCTCATTCTTCCGTTGCTTGACTATGCTGATGTGGTTTACTTGGACCTGACAGAAGTGTTACTAAACAAACTGGAACGCCTGCAAAACCTTTGTATTCGGTATGTGTTTGGTTTGCGCAAACATACATACATTACTGAGTTTCGCAAGCGTCTTAACTGGCTCCCAATACGTCAGCGTCGGAATTCGCACATCCTCACGCTCCTCTTTAAACTGCTTCGATCTCGCTCTCCTCAATATCTATATGAAAGGTTCTCTTTTACTCCACCCAGCGAGAGACCAGTTCGCTCCTGTACACTTAAGAGGCCACTAGCTATTCCTCACTGTAACACAATCTTCTATGAGGGCTCATTTTCGTGTAAGGCGGCGCAACTATGGAACAGTTTGCCAGATCATATTCGTGAGGCACCTACTGTTACTACATTTAAATTAAGATTAAAACGGTACTATTTATCACAGGTTTAAATTACTTCTAATATATTAGCTACAAAATTGCTTCTTCATATCACATATCTATGATCTTTACTATATTAAAATTACGTTCATTTATATTGTATGTAAGTATTGTATATGTATGTTTATTATAATATGTTACTTATTTAAGTATGTATATTAATAATATAATATTATGAATTTAGTTATAGGATTTAAGCGTTAGTATTATGTTTTAAATGTACTAGTTTGAATGTTGTGTCTTTAGTGTACATTGCCCTGTTTTTTTACACTTTTTTATATCCACTACTGTTTATGGTTTGCTGGAAGAGATCTCTTAAAGAGATAAGTACGCCAATGTTATATTGTCACTTTTATAAATAGTATGTCTTAATTTTGTACATAAAGAGTATAAATAAAATATTCTTATTGTCACTTCGCAATGCTTATGTCAAAACCTACCACCTGTTTCAAGTATCAACCAACAATACCTTTTCGTACTAACATCTCGCCTGAAAGAATAAAGTCCTCTTGGGACCCGCATCAGAAGTAATCAACCGTGACGCCACGCCGACTATACAACCTGTCGACTCGCTTTTACCTACATACACATTACACGTGTCCCTTAAAATATATGACAAATGGATGATGCCCGCTACTCTGTTGCTCCAAAATCCGTTTATCGTAAACCATACATTTTTTCGGGAATAAAAGTATTCTACGTCCTTTCCTAGGACTCAAAATATCTCCAGACCAAATTTCAGCAAAATAGGTTTAGCGGCTTGGGCGTGAAGAGCTAACAGACAGACAGACACACTTTCGTATTTATAATATTAGTAAGGATTGACGGTAAAAAATGATTACGGCTTCAATTATGCAAATATTAACACTTTTACGACCTCTGTGTCTCAATGGTTGAGTATGTGGCAGCTCAAGCCGTGGGTCGCGGGTTCGAATCCCACCGACGGAACAAAAAGTTTTCAATGTTCCTGGGTCTGGATGTATTTAATACACATCCAGACCCAGGAATTTTTGTATACTATGATAAAAATCTTAAATATATGTATAGTATAAGAGTATTAAATATATTTCCGTTGTCTGGTACCTGTAACACAAGTCCTTCAGGTACTTAGCACAGGGCCAGACTAACGTGGTGTGAAGCGTCCATAGATATTATTGATATTTTACACCGTAACCATGTATTTTTCAGAATAAAAGTGAACTCCTTACAAAATACATAACTACTATTCTAATGTATCAAATCACTTTGTTTTATTACACCCTGTATAATAGAGTATCCTACTACGTTTTGGCGTAAATATCAGAAAGACACATAAATTTTCACCTTTTTTTTCAATGCGATTATTACTAAAATATATAACAAGAGTACCTATACTTACTGTCGCCCGTCTGCACTGAACATAGGTATAACAGTATAAACGGGTCACAAAACTTTTTAATGATTGTTTCCTCTAATTGGCTTTCCGAATAACGTTAAATATAAAAAGCTTAAAAACGGAGTTTACTGACCCAATGTTTTTGCCTATATTTTATTCAGTTTTAAAAAAATATAGAATAGTACTTTCAATATGGGAGTTTTTCACTTTGTTCTCGATTATTATGGTACACAAAATAATGCTATAACATTTATAGATTTAAATCTAGCTAAAATTACTTTACTAAAGTAAAATGTGTCAGAACAAAGTCTATGAAGAGTTTTTATAATATTACATTTAAAGAAACAAAAGTCATGCATTTTTAATGGATGGTGTTTTGTAGAACTAGGGCAAGTACAATATAACAACAAAACAGCTTACAAGCTTTACAATATTTTTAAACCGCTGCAATTACTTAAAATTTAATCCCAAGAAGGAAAATTTCATTATGGTAAAATTGCGGCCTTTACCGCGCAAATCTTTTGTCATATTTCATCACACCATCGCGTCGTTTTAAAAATAAACCAAATCTATTGTCCGCTTAAAATATCTTCGAATTCATAATCTATAATATTTTGTTTTGTCACAAAAAAGACTTCCAAAGAAAGAATGAATGGATGAATGAATTAATGAACGAATGAATGGATGAATGAATGGTTTATTTACTAAAAAAAAAAGTTACGAAGAAGGTAACAGACAGACACACAGACGCATTTTCGCATTTATAATATTATTAGTATGGATATACCTAAGTTAAGCTAATTATGGCTTACAAAATAAAATAAATCATACGAATTAAAGAAAAGAAAAGAGAGTATTGAAATTAAATAGACACTAAGTAGATCTTAACTCTGAAGAAGTTTATAAAAAACATTAGATGCTGCAACAAATAATTCAGTGTCCCGAAATTCTTTTATGGAGCGGTAAATACCAACGGAATGGTTGGGAAACTAGCAACATTATATTTTTGTTATTGCTTGTAATATTGGTACATTGAAGTCTTAGAAGAGTCATGTTCTTTGAATGAATACAAATAAATACGTAAGAAACAGATGTGTAAATGAATAACATAAATATATCATACGTTACAAGATGGACCAATTAACACATTTTTGCAACAGTATTGCGATGTACCGCGGAAGAGCCCGGAATGCGGCTGTTGCTGGTGTTGCTGTCTTGCTCAATATGTG
This sequence comes from Cyaniris semiargus, assembly GCA_905187585.1. NCBI lineage: Eukaryota > Metazoa > Arthropoda > Insecta > Lepidoptera > Lycaenidae > Cyaniris > Cyaniris semiargus. Next base: position 9,400,371 of record LR994558.1, on the reverse strand, counting down.
ACGTTACAGTAAGATCACAACTATTTCTTCACACCTTATGATACTTTATAACTTTTTTAAATGTGCAAATAAAGGCTTTGGAAATCTTGTGCTGTTGTCACTAACTTACGATTGGTGAAACGCTCTAAAGCTAAGTCTTCCCTAGCGGCATTTAAACGTCTAAGACAAGAATTTTGTGTTATACCTATTATATTCTCAGGTACTAAGACAACATACCAGGCTCGGTAGAATCTTAAGAGATTCTACCGAGCCTTCATAGCCGCCAGGGGGACACTGAACGTTAAAGGTTCACAAGGGCATTAGTTTTCTTATCGTGTCATATCTATTAATACAACAAAGAGCTAGGTTAAGGGCCTTCCCCTACCTGGATTCCGTAATTTGCCGTATTTAGAGCCTTATAAGACTCATAATTTGAAAGCTACAAAGTTGTAATAAAAATACAGCAATAATTTTCAGTATATCAACATTCCTTTCCCCGTTTTAAGTTTTCTATTTTTGTTTATTATACTCATGATATTAGCTTCCAAAGTAATACCAATTTATTAAAATTGAAGCATACTTTCAGCATCTCCATAGTATTTACAAATTATTACGTTTATTTGAAACACACGACAATAGATAGACAATTTCATTAACTATATATTCCCCGTTTTAATTTTTTTTAGATCAATTTTGAACTAAGATAAGTAAAAAAAAAATAGGAATTTTGTGCGATCTCGGCAACGCGTCAAATGTATGGTCAAGGTCGTTTGCTAGGGGGATGGCCTTAAGGACTTGCCCCTATTTATTAAACCTTGGATAGGTAGGCAAATTCTAAGTTAAATAGCTAGCTAGCATTATAACCTTACATTTTATTCATACTATCTTTACGAGTTACAACTATACGCATATGAAATATTTAGTAAGTCCTTGTCCAGTCGACTCGGTTGACTTGGTCTAGATATGCGCTATATTTATTAAAATATGTGACTATTATCCTCATTATTGAAATTATTATAATAACAGCTCAACGGCTAAAGCCTTAAGGTCATAATATTCCACTTATGGTAATGTATGCATCAAGGATTTAAAACTATAATAACATTGTTTGCAATTTGTGTTATTAATCTGCAGTCAGCTAATATTATGCGTAAATGTGAGCTTCTTTCTTTTATTTCTTCACTCCTCAACCGCTGAGCCGGTTTGGATAAAATTTGATGTAAAGCTTTATTTATTTAAAAAATTACAGTTCTCTCGAGATCCATAAAATACTGTGCGAATAAACCGAAAGACACACTTTCGTATTAATAATATTATTTTGGATAATATTAAGGACTGTAGTTGGATTATAGAACAAAAAGGAAACCAAATAATAATGTGAACAAATATGACCACCAAAAAATGCTCTGATACCCTAAACTTGTTTCCAAAAAAAAGATAATTACTTAGGTAACACCAAAAAAGAAAGTCTAAAATTGCAATACTGCCAGCTATTTTAGTCACGACTACACTTCAAATTGTAATTGAACGCCAAATATAGTAAATGATCACCAAATCCTTGCGAGCAAATCAACTCTTTTGCGCCTAGATTCATTTATCGCACGGGAACCATACATTTTTCGGGGATAAAAAGTATCCTATGTCCTTTCCCGGGATTCAAAGTATCTCCATACCAAATTTCAGCAATATCGGTTCAGCGGTTTAAGTGTGAAGAGGTAACATGCAGACAAACAGAGGTCAGACAAACAGACAGACAGACTGACACACTTTCGCAATTATAATATTAGTATGGATATTGGGACGCTTAGTATCGTGACCATAGAAAGGTATTTGAATAGTAATCTAAAAGACAAGAAAACGTTTATTTAGTTTCTAAATAGAGACACAAATGTTTTTGGAATTATTGTTCTACTTTTTGACTACCGGTTCGAGAACTAACCCGGCTAAAATCTCGCATGGGTGAACTTTTGACAAATACCATGAAGGATCATCCATAAAGTACGTACGATTTTCAGTGTGACGTTACAAATTTGTAATTTAACATTTAAAAATTAAAACCACCTCAATATTTACAATTTTGCTATTCAATTTATTAAAATTTAAATGTGTTGTTACAAAACTCAGAACGTCCTCCCCCTCCTCGTCACACCATGTCACACTTAGTCAATCCCCTCCCTCCCTCTTTAGGTGTGACATACTTTATGGATGACCCCTAATATGACCAGGCTTTAGTTAGGTAGTAGGTACAAGGTTTGCGACTTCATACCTAATAAAAAGGTTCTCGTATGAATTTTAGATATTTTATAAAAGAGACAAGTAATTGAATATGATTTGGGTGCCAAATCGCGTGCGTGCGTATGCCAAATATTATAAAAGATTTGTTTTGGCTAGTCTGGTGCTATCTTTTCCAGTACGTTTGTGACTCAGCAAATAATACGAACCTAGTGTTTTAAGGTTTCAAGAACAATTTAAAATAATAAAGCCTAGCTTATTACAAACCTATGTCCTAAGAAAGCTGTACCTATGACACCACCAGGAAATTGATTCACGGGCCGATGGCGGTACTTCTATATTTGTTCAACACAATGCTAGTTAACCCAGACTTAATTACATATAAAAAGCGAACAGAGCAAACAAATTAATTTTGCAACAATAATGTTAATGTAAGTGAGACCTTTTTTTGCGCCGAGAAAATGCTTTTAAGCATCTTGCGGGGGATGGGGGTCCTATCCGCAAGTATGTAGGTATCTGCTGCGTCCGAAAACGGTGGTGGACGCAGCCCCTACCCACTAAAAACTCGGCGGTACTCCACTATCCGCCCTAGGCGGGCTGCGGGATCGCGTGAGCCTACACCACGACTCCGCCAGATGTAAGTGGGACCTATGCTCAGAAGTCAGAGCATTATGAAAGATACAGGTTTACTCATTGCGTAGAAAATTACATCTTTAGGTAGTAATTCACAATTTCATACATACTGTTCCATTCCAATTATTATAGTACGAAATCATGAATTTGGTTTCGACATAATATTATTATTGTTAAGTAACATAATAAATAAAAGTACCTATGTATATAATTATAATTTTTATGCTTTGTTTGTTTCAGGTAATTTAAAAAACTGATGGCTGTGGAAAATACACATTTGAAATGACGAAAAAGAGAATAGGTATTGTAGAAGAGTTTAAGCAAGTAGGTTTAGTATTTGTTACAATAATATTGAAGCCGCTTCGCTTTTTACAGAAATTAATTAATTAGGGACTTTCCCTTATTAATATTTTAGATTTTATGTTCTAGCACAACCTGAACAAAGTAAATGTAGAATCGGCTAATAAGCGATGAAATTAGGCTTAGGAGGCAGCTGCTGACTTTAAGCTTGCTTAATAGAATAGTATCTATTTCCATTCTAATAATACCTTTAATTTATAATTATATTATAAATGCGAAAGTGTGTCTGTCTGCTACCTCTTTACGTCCAAACTAGATACTTTGAGTCCCGGGAAAGGACATAGGATACTTTCAATTTCGGAAAAATTGACGGTTCCTGTGCGATAAACGAATTTCTGGCGCAATGGAGTTGCGCGGGCGCTATCTAGTAATATTTTAATGTTTTGTCCGTTAGGTGTAAACAGAAGAGTGTATAATATGGAAATGCCATAAACTGCGTAACGCTCGCTAATTTTTGGCGGCTGACGACCAGTTGGGTGTTAAGAGCGGGCTGCCAATAATGCCGTGTTTTCTAATAAGTATTACGATAAGATTTATTTAATCATTGTATCATCATATCAGCCTATATTCGTCCACTGCTGGACATAGGCCTCTCTCAATGAACGCCAAGATGACCGATCTCCTGCTACTCGCATCCAACATGGACCCGCAACTAAACGGAGATCGTCGTCCCACCTAGTTGGAGGTCGACCTACACCCCGATTTCCTAGCCTTGGTTTCCATTCCAGAGTAAGTTTACTCCAGCGATCGTCTGTTCTTCGAGCTACGTGACCAGCCCAGTTCCACTTCAGCGTACTGATTCTCTGCACTATGTCGGTAACTTTAGTTCTTTGACGAATTATTTCATTTCGAAGCTTATCCGCCATTGTATATTTATCTGATATTTGCTAAACGGAAAACACGATTCACTTATTTTGACTCGATAGTTATATTTTTTGAAATTATGAATCTTTCTGGGCTTTTCAACAAATATCTGTTACACTTATTGAGTTACTATCATTATATAACTAGCACTACTACAATCATACACTTTATAAAATAATGGCAAAAGGAAATATTAGTATTGTATTTAATTTTTATGTAATCATCAAAAACAGTTTTGGGACTTACGACCTTTACTTTCGTGCTATAATGCGGGAATCGTTGTTACGCGATATTGTTCACTGTTACCTGCAGCGTAAAGCACATTACTCGGGAGCACGATTCATGGAATCATTATATCATATCATAATATATGTAGGCGGGGCTAGCGTGCTTTGAAATTTTTGGCAGCAGGCTCTTAACGCAGCGTTACAGATATTTTGACTGTGTTATAGACAAACATTATAATTAATAACAATACAATAATTATACATCATACAAATTACCAAAACATAACCAGGACGTTAAGTTGCGAATAGTTATAAATGAGATCATAGCAGGTAGGAAGGGAACTACGTCGTGACACAGATAACATTGACCCACCTGTTTAACATACTTACATTCTTTTCATGTACTCTTAGTATCTAGTGCTCGTAGGAAGCAATGCGATTCAATCAATAACGTTTGGAGTCCACAACACAAAAAAAGTATAAGTAAATCATATTTGACTGTCTCGTAATATATAGAAGCGTAACTTGGCCATTCGTCCAACAGAGTAATCTATATATCTATATATATAACAATGCATTTTTAATTTTGTTAGTTTCGCTAAAACTCGAGAACAGCTTAACAGATTCGCCAAATGCTATCTTAAAATATTCCTGAAAGTCCAGGGAAGGTTTATATGGTGAGAAAATGTATGAATTAAGTGATACGGAATTCATGGGTCATCTAGTAACTAATAAAATTTAAGCGCACACTTATATTATGAGCGTGCACTCGCAACACAATATAAGCCAAGAAAAAATAAACTCATATGATTAAACCTTTCGAAACCGGTTATTAGAGGCCTTTTTTTGGAAATAGTGTATTTTTTTTCATTATTATATCGGTAGATTTCTTGTACCGAGCTGAACTTGGTATAGGTACCAGCTGATTATTACAGTGACGGAACAACAACTAAAAGTATCATGTTGTAACTTCAAGTTAGTCAAAACGCAACACAAACTATTTGGAACTAACCCTAGTTTCTAAGTTCAAACGCCTTGTTAAGATGACAAAAGCGAGTTTAGTGTGCGAGAGACCTTGTGGGCTAATTGTTGTTTACTACTTGTGACGGGCATTCACTGAAAATGTTCACTTATATCTAAGGCGCGCCGCACACTTGAATATTGTTAGTGAATATATTACCTTATTAATTCTCTAAAGTTTTAAAGAATCCTTACTTTAAAAAAAACCGGCCAAGTGCGAGTCGGACTCGCGCACGAAGGGTTCCGTACCGTTATAGAGCAAAATTAGGCCAAAAATTATGTTTTTTGTATGGGAGCCCCCCTTAATTTTTTATTTTATTTTAATATTATTATTAAATATTAAAATACACATATAACTAAGTACTTTGAGAAAAATTCATGTACCTGCCTGTTGCCATTATTGATATAGAGCAAAAAAGGCCAAAAAAATCACGTTATTTGTATGGGAGCCCCCCTTAAATATTAATTTTATTTTATTTTTAGTATTTGTTGTTATAGCGGCAACAGATATACATAATCTGTGAAAAATTCAACACTCTAGCTATTACCGTTCTTGAGTTACAGCCTGGAAACAGACAGACAGACAGACGAACGGACAGACGGATAGACAACGAAGTCTTAGTAATAGGGTCCCGTTTTTACCCTTTGGGTACGGAACCCTAAAAAGATAAACATTTAAAAAATGCAGTATTTGCTACCATAGCTGTTATACAGTATACTTATGATTAAATTTTACGTGTATAGGTTCCTAAAATAAGTAATACGTTTTAATAACTATCGTTTGGTAATAACGAATAACTTAGAAAAGTTATTTCAGGAAAGTTCTGTAAGATTTTATCGATGCTAATCGAATGCGTCCAATTTGATTCTGAAGTAGGCACCCTGCCAGCTCACTTAAGTACAGGCTTTAGAGCGAAAAGAAAATACCTTTTATACAAAAGGAGAGACTGCCAGCTACTACCTACTCATATAAAATGATGACTTTCAAATTTAAGGTCACTCGTTTCTAATCCATACTAATATTATAAATGCGAAAGTGTGTCTGTCTGTCTGTCTGTCTGTTACCTCTTCACGCCTAAACCGCTGAACCGATTTTCCTAAAATTTTGTATGGGGATACTTTGAGTCCCGGGAAAGGACATAGGATACTTTTTATCCCGGAAAAATGTATGGTTCCCGCGCGATAAACGAATTTTGGCGCAACGAAGTTGCGGGCGTCATCTAGTATTATACAGGGTGTAACAAAAATAAGTGATAATACTTTAGGGTGTGTACGTGTTCCTTGTAGAGAGTTCACTGTGAAAGTAGCAGCGCTGAAAGACGTTTTTTTTTCACTTTTGTATGGGCAAGGGCCCGAGTGTCACGAGTTTCCCCATACAAAAGTGAAAAAAAAATTTCGTCTTTCAGCGCTGCTACTTTCACAGTGAACTCTCTACAAGGAACAAGTACACACCCTAAAGTATTATCACCTATTTTTGTTACGCCCTGTATACTTTAAAAAATTCCATGCGAAAGTGTTTTTCTGTCTATATGTTACGTCTTTACGCTTAAGCCGCTGAACTAAACCTCTATTGATGAACTTTGGTCTAGATACACTTTTAATTTTGAGAAAGTACATTTACTTAAAAATATGTACTATCAGAGAAGTTTCATTCTTAAGCAGATGACGGACCTATGTAATTTAATGGTTGCGTTATGCCAAACCCATCCGACAGATCACAACTATAGGTCTACCAGAATCTGATGGCAATTTTTGACAGCAGATTTTAAAAAAATATCCTTTATCATTGGATAAATTTTTATATTTGCATGTTTAACACACAGAATCAGCCGCTATAAGAAAAAAAAACGAATCAAAATGTTTTATTCCAATTCCCTCCGTATTGCTAGAGTCATTTTATTTTCTCACTTTTTGCCATCTGGTTTGATTCTGGTAGACCTATAACATTGAATTGACACAACTCTACCAAATGACATTGGTCCGCCATCTGCGGTCTGCCTATGAATCAATTTCTTTGATGGTACATTTACTAGTTTATAATGAGTATGGATATTTCAGCCTGAAAAATGCTGGAAATTACTTTAGTCATCTCTCAAAACGATAGAGCTCTACGTGGCTGATATTCCGAAATCTAATTTGTAAGTACTCCGTAGTGTTCGCTGTGCTTCAACATTAACACACAATTGCCACAATTAATGTTTTGGCCTTAAGTTTGACACAAATATATTTTGTTAATCTGTCATGCTCTGTCCTTGCTCATAACACGCTTTGTTTGAACTAAGTATTGCCGCTAAATGTTTTCTACAAGGATTTCCGATTCGGTTTCAAACAAATTACCATATGACTGCTAATTAGTTAAAAAAAGCTTCAAATGAACTAATTATGGTGTAAAAATCATAATAATATGTAATGACATTAACTTTTACGCAATAGTTTTGTTGATGAATAAGTTTAGAGTTCCGTTATCTTGAAATAAATTTTGTATTCTCTATCGCACAAATATTTTATGCAAAGTGGCAATTAGAAGCACAGACTCGTAATTAGCTCCTTAAATATTTTAACAAGCTTAAAACATCTTGCACTTCGAAGTATTAAAACTTAAATTTCACTGCAAAGTAAACTTAAATCTATTTAAAACTCCGAGATGCGCCATCCATACCAGTAGTTTAATATAAATCATTAAACGCCAGTCCAAAGTATATTTAAAAGTTCCGTCGTCTAGTTCTGTAAAAATTAAACTTCTCAAACGAAAATCGAAATCGAAGCCAGGAGCTGTGGAGGAGCGCTTATTCCGATTGCGTTCTGCCTTTTGTACTCGACTTCATTTACCGAACTTTAAGAGGCAAATACTTTTATTTCCCCGGCGAAGATTTAAAAGACGCATTGTTGAATCGGTAACAAATTGCACACAGTGATTACGTTAAGAACTTCTAACTGTTACCTTTATAACGATCTTTGAAAAGAATTCATCGGCGCCGCCCTTGGAAAGGAATTGTTTAATTAATTCCGATGGGAAAATACTTTGAACATTTTTTGCATTTCCATTTCAGGTATCTCTTTATAGAACTGTTTTTACTGCTGATTTCGTTTCGCGTTCGAATATTTCTTTACGACTTTAATCATAGAGGAATAAATTAGTTTTCACCTTTTTATGTGCTAGTAGTTTAATGTCTGCAAAAAGCTAATAAACGTTCCAAAGAGTTTTACTCTTCTTTTATTACGTACAGACGAATTTAATTTAGCTATATGTGTTCTTTTTTTGATGGAAAATCGTGACTTTAATGAAAAATCAGGTGCAATCCTCAAGTTGTCTAGTGTCTAATATATTCTTGTTTCACTTTTACCTGAATCTTCAAACGAAAAAACGAGACTATACTTCGTACTTACTCGTTCTTACTACTCGTTTTGCTGTTGGTAAAAACATCCCTTCATAGATCCGGCCACTAAGCCACGATATACGGCCACTTAAAAGCCCCAAAAAACTAATCTAACTTTCCAATTTCCTGTTTTACTTCACCAATTGTATGAAGTGGGTAAGTTTGGCCTAAATACTTACGCTGTTTATGAACATTCGATTCCTATCACGTACGAGGTTGTTACGAATGTAAGGCGATTTCTTGTATTAGCTACAGCGGTCGAGGCTTGTTATGTTCCTTTTGTTTTTGTAAACAAGGCTTCGACCTTTTTGAATATGAGGACTAGTATTGCCCTCAACTTCGTTACACTAAAATTCGTCTATCGCGCGGCAACCGTACATTTTTCCGGTACAAACTATCCTATGTCCTTTCAATGGGCTTAAAGTATACACACCCATCAAAATCATGTCAGCGATATAAGCGTGAAGAGTTAACGAACTGACAGATACACTTTTTCGCAACGGACTTTCTTAGATAGGTATTGAACTAAAGGAGGTAAGTCATGTACGTCGACCCCGGATGTTCAAGACGCTATCGAACAAATAAAAGTTAGAAACAGAAGGTTTTTGCTTGACAGTTTATCTCAGCCCTCAGGCTTGCGTAAAGTTTATATTTACGCTACGAATAATAAAAACTAAGGAAGAGTAACTGTGTCAAAAAAATTGTTTCGATTCTACAAAATGTGACCCGAATACATGCATACTTTATGCAAAAAGAGGCCCGAATACATGCAAGAATTTTGTGTAATTATAGAAGTGACAATTATTGTCAACGGCTTTATTTTGTCAATTTGAATGTAGTGTTTCGTAGCTATCTCCATATTATTTTAGTGTGCGAAAAGAACCTTGAGAACCAAATTCAAAACGATTGAAGTATGGGGGGTTATGTTTCTTTAGTTTTTATAATTCGTAGTATTTACGCAATTTATATTAACTTAACGAATACAGAATTTGCCCTCATTCTAGCGAATTGTAAGCTACTGTGTTGTTTTAACAACAATATTATAATTATTGTAAAACAATAACCGTTTATAAACAGCACGAGCGAACAGGAATAACCCGTCTCAACAACAAAAACATGAAGAGATAATATTTGAGATTGTTTTGCGAAGTTAAAGAATTATTTGCGGTTTGTATGTTTGTTGAGCACACACACGGGGCTAAGTGTGCTTTATTTTGCAACTTTTATTGCACCTGCGAGACAAATAGGTACGGTCGGTAAAACTAAACGTTTATTTCTAAACTGTTTGTACAATTGTGACTTTTTTAAGCTTCGGCCAAACCTACGCGTCAGTGACGCGGGACGCGGGATGTACAATTGTGACTTTTTTAAGCTTCGGCCAAACCTACGCGTCAGTGACGCGGGACGCGGGACGCGATGCGGGAGCGTCTGCAACGCGAACTGGGCGTGCACACCTGCGCGACTACGGTGCGAACCGTGAACTTCATTTGTTAATGAACAGTCAGAGGAATAAAACACGTCCACAATGGTCACGTCGAATTAATTTAATATCATGACACAATCTATCAAAACATAAACAAATGAAAAAAGTCATAAACTAGAGAGTTGTACAAAATAATAATTATAAAAAAGGTTTTAAAAAAGAAGTCTAGTTATGTACACTACTGCAAAACACACGTCTGACCACTTGACTCGCGCGTCCCGCTTTGCCGACGCGAACATCCCGCGTTGCGATAGCGCAGGTGTGCACAGCGCTTTAAGATTACATGGGCAGTGTTCGCCGCGCGGTAGACGCTCCCGCTTTGCAGTCGCTTTGGCCGCTTAGGTTTGTGCGAACCCTTAAACTAGATGACGCCCGCAACTCAGATGCGCCAAAATTCGTTTATGGCGCAGGAACCGTACATTTTTTTCCGGGATAAAAGTATCCTATGCCCTTTCCCGGGACTCAAAGCATCTACATACCAAACACCGAAATCGGTTGAGCGGCTTAGGCGTGAAGAGGTAACAGACATACATACGGACAGACAGATAGACAGACACACTTTTGCATTTATAAAACGCTTGCCTAGTTGTTTTGCTTTTTGTGTTAGGTTTTTTTTCTATTTTATAAAGTAAGAAGAACGTGTAAGTACACGTAGGGGATTTGATCCCTATTTATTTTCTTAAACTTTACATTGATATCAGGATCTTAACTAATAACCTGTCCAATGTAAATAGTTTAAATAAAATGTTTTTTATGTTCAACCGAATTCTTACTGATTTTACTTACCTAGCAAAGGTGTTTCGCCGCATAGTGGTATAACAAGTGTTCAGAAAACAACTCCGACCTGAAAATATTATTCCAACTTCCAAGATGGCGGCATCGGAATATGAATTTTTAAAAATGGAACTTTATAATCTAAAATCTTTATAGAGGCTATTGAAAAGGAGGATTTAAAATGGCAGACTGGGATCAGTCTGGGTTGAAAATTCTTTGAATATTAGCAAAATGTTCCGGGGTTTTATTTTTCGAATCTTTTGTGATAGTGCTTAAAACACCTACTTTTAATATTCTGCTTCCGTATTCTAGAAACCAGTATTATCATAATATTATCATAGATTCTACATCTAAAAACATCTAAAATATATTTCAGAATATACAAACTAAGATAATATTAAATGTAAAACACAATTTCTGAATAAACCAGAAATTTTGGGCGCGTGCGAAAGACATAAGAAAAAAGTAGTTCCAAGGGGTGTGACCCGGTGAGCGGTTCTGCCTAAGGCAATTTACTTCCACATGTCGCTTTCTACGTGCCCCACAAATAAAAAGAAATATCGGTATATCTCTTGAAGCCGTTACTTTGTCCCAAAATAATCAATTTAGAGCCGACTTATTTGCGAATTCTTTTTACGAATTTCTAAAGAGACGTGAAGTGATGAGATAGAGAATTCTTTTTTCAAAATATGTTTTTTTTTTCACGATACAATTAGATGCAAAGGTGTGACGTGCCAGATGTTTGTTTTATTGAATTAGGATTAAAATGTATGCAGTGCCTCCAGATCGTATTTTAAAAATATTGTAAAAACAGTCAGCATTATGTAAGTAGCTTTTGATGATGACTTCGTTTAGGTACTTAATTTATTATAAAATAATGCAAATTGTTTATAATTTATTTAAAAATATTAATAATTTTAGATAGAACTAGTTTAAGCATTAAGATAAAGTAGCGTTGCATGTCATAATAAAATATCAAGGCGAGGCCTGTCCCATACATTAATTTGCTATAACTTTATGAATTTTATGATACAGGTATTCAAATTTTATTAATATAGCACCTAATTGTAATTTGTAATAATATAATATTATTTAAATCTGTCGTCGTAAAATCAGAACCGCTTCTCTACTAGTTTATTTTATTTCATATATAGATGATGCCCGCAACTCCGTTGCGCCAAAACTCGTTTATCGCGCAGGAACCGCACATTTTCGCGGGACAAAAAGTATCCTATGTCATTTCCCGGGACTCAAAGTATCTCCATAGCAAATTTCAGCAAAATCGGTTAAGCGGTTTGGGCGTGAAGAGGTAACAGACAGACAGACAGACAGACAGACAGACAGACAGACAGACAGACAGACAGACAGACAGACAGACAGACAGACAGATAGACAGACAGACAGACAGACGGACGGACAGACAGACACACTTTCGCATTTATAATATTAGTATGGATATGGAAGTATGGATTATAGGGAACGAAGTATTTTTAATATCACCTACTAATGTTATCTAAGATTGTTTTTTTTTACGTTTTACACAAAAACTGCTCAACCGATCAGCATTTGGAGGTATTACAAAGGGTATTAAACAAACTCTTTTCTTACAAAAAGAATGCCAAAAAGTTTAAAAATATTTACGCAAACCACTAAGAAAGGGTTTTTCAAAATTACGCCCCTAAGGGGGTAAAAATTAGCCTTTGCTCAGTCCAAATTCACGGAGACGAAGCCACAGTATAAAGTTAACTTACTAAAATATTGCGCGTATCTCAATATACCCGGCCAATTTCGGAGGATGACTCTAATGTTACATATTATTATGACCTCTTAATGTATGGCTTCTTGGTAAGGGTGGGAAGGTTATATTTCACTGGAATCACACGTTTGAAATATCGATAGAAAGGGATGTTATAATGCTCTGATTGGAGCAATATGAAATACGCAAAGCGTTTTCGTATTTTAATTATAAAACTATCTCAATTATCGATACTAATATTATAAATTCGAAAGTCTGTCTGTCTGTTACCTCTTCACGCTTAAGCCGCTGAACCGATTTTGATGAAAGGTATGGAGACACTTTAAGTCCCGGGAAATTGTACGATTCCTGCATGATAAACGAACTTTGGCACAACAGAGTTGCGGGCGTCATGTCACTTAGTATTATTATAAATTCGAAAGTGTGTCCGTGACCCCTTCAAGCTTAAGAGCGGGCTGCCAAATTTTGCCGTGTTTTCTAATAAGTATTACGATCCCAGAAGACGATTGACTTAAATGAAATTAAGATTTATTTAATCATTGTATATTTATCTGATATTTGCTAAACGGAAAACACGATTCACTTATTTGACTCGATAGTTTTATTTTTCGAAATTATGAATCTTTCTGGGCTTTTCAACAAATATCTGTTACACTTATTGAGTTAAGTACTATCATTAAATAACTTGCACTACTACAATCACATACTTTATAAAAGAATGGCAAAAGGAAATATTAGTATTGTATTAAATTTTTAAGTAATCATCAAAAACAGTTTTGGGACTTACGACCTTTACTTTCGTGCTATAATGCGGGAACTGTTGTTACGCGATATTCTTCACTATTAGCTGCAGCGTAAAGCGCATTGCTCGGGAGCACGATTCATGGAATCATTATGTCACGATTGGAGGATAGCTGGGTGTGTAGGCGGGACTAGCGTGCTTTGAAATTTTTGGCAGCAGCCTCTCAAGCCACAGCAGTAGGTTAGGTATGTCAAGTCCCGGGAGGGGCCAAAACAGTTTTTATTTAGACAAAATGTAAATTTCGTTTCGCTAGACGCTCGTCTTGTCTCATTTTCGTATAAACTGAACCTGTCTGGCTTTAGTTATAAAACTTATAAACGAAACAAAATACTGTCGAAATAGAGTCGAAACAGTTCGAGTCCCGGGAGAGGACAGAAGTTTTTAATCCGGCAAAATGTGCGATTTCCGCGAAAATAAATATCATAAATATAGTTATTATATTATAAACGTAGTCACACGCAGCGAATACAGAATTAAAGGCCTTATCGCGAGATCTGTCTGACAACCTGTGCGTAGGGGAGATTAATATCCTCAGACTGTGCAGGTGGTAATGCTGAATTAAATTTATAAGCCAATGATTAAATCTTAGCACAAAAAATCTGAAACACGTATAAGTAATTACCTACTAACGCTTTAGAATTACGCATTCGATTTTTATAGAGTTCCGTACACAAAGGGTAAAAACGGGACCCTATTACTAAGACTTCGTTGTCTGTCCGTCTTTCCGTCTGTCTCCAGGCTGTATCTTAAGAACCGTTGCAGGTAGACTTCTGATATTTATACAGATTGTAAAATTGTGTTGTTGTATGGATACAAGAACACAATTTTTGGCCTTTTTTTGCTCTATAATGGACTAATTGTACGGAACCCTTCGTACGCGAGTCCGACTCACGCTTCGCCGATTTTTTAATACGAGGACTAAAAGTTGCTAGCAGTATTTAATTGTTATTAATTAGTGTAAAGACTGTAAGGTAATTGATACAAATTTCAGAATGTCATGCTAATTGGCTTATTTAAGTATCGTAATTTGCGATCAATCGTTTCGATACATCGCAAATGAACTGGTATATGAACCGGTTTCTTAGAAAGCAAGTAGAGTAACCCCCATTAGAAACCAATTCTTTTACGACACTGACCTCCATATACAAGTACGCGGGACCTATGATACCCACTTTTTTGTGCCTATTTGAAGCGGAATCAGCGCCACTGGGGTGAGAGGGAAGAAAACTAAATTTGACGTAACTTGCAAATGGCCGCTTAGTCGTTATTGGTTGTCATCACTAGTATTAGTTCCAAATACTCCCACTACTGCTATCAGCGCCAATATGGCGACTTTCAAACGTCATTTTTACGTCAAATTTAGTTCCTATCACTCACATTGGGGGAGCTGATTCCGCTTCAAATAGGCACAAAAAATAGCTGTCATTTCAAAGGGTATCATTAGTCCAGCGTACTTGTATAATGGAGGTCAGTGTTTTACGATAATTCAAGATGAACGATTACACTTTTTCGTATCGCTACTATCACACACTAAAAATGGAGTAAGTAGGTGACATTCTGAATTACGAGAGACAGTTTCAGGAGCCGACGTCGCAAAGTACTAAGATGACCTAAAGCCAAAGCGGAATTTAGGTCATCTAAGTACTTTACGTCCTAAGGCTAAGAATTGCATCCGATAGAAAGCAGTGGAAGGCTCTTGAGGAGGAGGAACGAAACGAAACGAGGCAAAAGCAGGCCAATATAGATCCATACTAATATTATAAATACAAAAGTGTGTCTGACAGACACACTTTTGTATTTGTTAGCTCTTTACGCTCAAACCACTGAACCAATTTCGCTTAATTTTGGTTTGGTAAAAGCCAATGTCCTTTCCCGGGACTCAAAGTATCTCCGTAATATGTAATTTCAGCAAAATCGGTTCCGCGGTTTGGGCGTGAAGAGGTAACAGACATACAGACAGACACACTTTCGCATTTATAACATTAGTATGGATATGGTTCTATCCCCTGGTTTCCCCTCATACCGACGCACGATGTGAACTGACCTCTTAGTTTATAATGTGAACTCCTGTGGTGAACTCTAATATAGTGTCGAGTTCGAGATTACTTTCAAACTCCGTATAAAATAAGTTTCGCTTTAAATATTATGTGTTTGTCAGTTGAGACATAGCATAACCTACATACAGTAGACCAACTTCATACTAGACCGCCCGAGACACACGCACACGTAAGAATTATTTTAAATGACTTTAAGATAATAATGAAGAGAACATAGTAATGAAAAATCACGTCGCATGCGTGTAAAACTTATCTGTGTGTTGGAATAATTTGATTTTAAGGACACGGCTGGGTTAGAATACTGTTAGTTTTGTATTGTGGTTGAAGCCTGGCGTGAAAGTCAAAAGTCAAACCTCACTAAGCTAGCTTTAGCTTAGTTGCACGGGAACTGTATAGAAAGTATTTTCCATTCATTTCATGACTGACATGTGGAAACTGAGTTTAGCATTATAGGGAGAGATGAAAGAGAGTTCCTTATGGGAGAGTAGGTAAACTTACAGATATTAGTAACTTTTTTAAATAAGAGAATCTTCCGATATTATCAAGTGACCATTTCTACAATAGACAACTAAATAGTAAGGTTATTTTTATCGCAACAAAATGTTCCGCGGATTTGCAATTTGCGCGCGTCATCTGAGCAACACCTTTAAAACAAAATTAAATCACGCGTGTGCGTGCGGGCTGCCTTGTATATTGATCTACTGTAGGTGCCATTATACTGTGCATCCAAAGTCTTAGATTTTTAACCAACATCAAGGAGGTCGTAGATTTTCGGTAAATAAACATAAAGCCTCTATCACACGCGTATCATGGGGATGTTCAATATCACGTCTGCCGGTATTGTGAGGCATGACGTCGTAAAAGACATTAGCACGTGCCCCGCCGTGCCCCCGGTGGGGCAAAAGGGATAATACATGGCGTTTTTGTAATGTCCCTATAAAGTCGATATTGAGGAGGAATTCGGTAGCGCTGTCATTCTTAGAGTACGCACTTGGATACTGCAGCTAAGAAATAAAGAATAATCGTAGATGCTAACATCGACTAAATTAGAAAGAAAATTTAAACTTGACAAGCTACTATCGGAAAATTAGGAAAATACATAATGAATTTTGAAACTTTCTTAAAATCACCTGTGTAGCTAGTAGCTATCACCGTATGGAAAGAAAATTGTGTATTGCCCTGAAGGCGGAGTCTGAAAGGTCAATGTACAAATATTTTCACATCTACCACAGCAATACATAAAATTATGACAGAGGTCAATACTACTATTCAAGCTGACCACCGAAAGGGCAGTCTGGGATCCGTAAAATACAAAGTATATGTAATCATTTGTATTTTACAACTTACGGAAACCAGAAAATTTATGTGTCATAATCACTATCCATTTAGTTGTACTATCAGAGAAGTTGATTCATAGATGGCGGACCTACGTAATTTGGTAGCCTTATGTCAAACCCAGCCGACAGATCACGACAGACACTGAATTGACATAACTTGACCAAATGACGTAGGTCCGTCAACTGCCTCAATCAATTTCTTCGATGGTACAATAGAAGAAGTCGCCAAGTGTGAACGTAGCTTAACATACCGACATTAAGGCTTGACCAATTTTGATCTGCTGTAAATGTGGTAGTTTAAGTAAGGTACTTATAACATAAAAGTAAATTGATACTTTTATTAAATTAAAGCGTAGTTTTACTACGTCATAATATTATAGTACATTATGTTACTGAACGGGGTGAATTTTTAGAATGGGCATTAAAAGGTTTGAATTCAATATACGAAATAGCGTATATTGGCGTAATGAAATGCGGATACAATTGAAGACATGAGTGGATGAGGTGAATAAATAACATTTTTTTTAACATACGGGCCATTAGTCATTAGTCATTACTACCTAATTTTTTCCCCGTATAATTTAACCAAACCTCATAACTTTCCTACTTCATCATAGCCAGAAGGCTAATGATACCGAGTATAATGGCTAAACACAAAATCCGCTTTTTTTTTAATCTATACTTCTATACTTTCTATACTAATATTATAAAGCGGAAGAGTTTGTTAGTTAGTTTGTTTGTTTGTTTGAACGCGCTAATCTCAAGAACTACTGGCCCGATTTGAAAAATTCTTTCAGTGTTAGATAGCCCATTTATCGAGAAAGGCTATAGGCTATATTTTATTACGCTAAGACTAATAGGAACGAAGAAGTAGAAGAAAATGTGGATAAAACGGGGGAAATTATTTGAAAGGGCTTATCTCACGAACTACTAGAGCAATTTTTATGTTATTTGGGTCAGATTAGAAGTAAACCACGTGAAGGATCATAGGCTATTTTTTGTAGACTGATTTGTCTGTGAAATATCTAATTTACGCGGGCGAAGCCGCGCGGAACGTCTAGTTTCAAATAATTTTCCCGGCCCGCCTTCATCCACTTACATCTTTAATTGACAACATTTCAAAATTTTAACATGAAAGCAGACTTTTATATGAAAGTAGATTTAAAATAAGGCGACACGTGTTTCTTGATTTTTCAAAATTATGTTTTTTAGATACCTAAAAGATTGATTTTAATCCTTCGTACTCTAAAGAGACGTAAGCGCCAAGTGACGTCATACTTATTACGTCTGAACGGTTAATTCCATTACAGTTTTAACAAAAGAAAAAATCTGTCAATGTTAGTTTGTTACGTTTATTAGGACGTCTGTCCTTGTCATAATCAACCTCTAAGCGGAAAGTTTTGCCGGGAATGTGAAACATATTGTTATGATTTGCGCGTAAACTATTCAATCGATTTTGATGAATTTTGGTATGGAGGTACTTTGAGTCTCGGGTAAGGACAAGGGATACTTTTTGTCCCGGAAAATGTACGGTTCCCGCACAATAAACTTTTATGATTTTCGCCTAAGCTATTCAATCTATTTTGATGAAATTTGGTATGGAGATACTTTGAGTCTCGAGAAAGGACAAGGGATACTTTTTGTCTCGGAAAATGTACGGTTCCCGCACAATAAAGTTTTATGATTTTCGCCTAAACTATTCAATCTATTTTGATGAAATTTGGTATGGATGATACTTTGAGTCTCGGGAAAGGACAAGGGATACTTTTTGTCCCGGAAAATGTAGGGTTCCCGCACAGTATTTTTTTTATGATTTTTGCCTAAACTATTCAATCTATTTTGTTGAAATTTAATATGGAGATACTTTTGAGTCTCGGGAAATGTTGTTTTTTGGTCTGTGTTACAGCAGAGCAAACTAATTGTTTGGAATGAGTGCACGATGGCAAACAATAAACACACTTTTTTTTTATTAATTATACCAATTCGAATTAAATTAAATCATTGTTAAGACAGGACAACGTCTGTCGGATCAGCTATTGGTTATAATATTATAAAATATAATATTCCATCCTCCATCCATCCTCCATCAATTAGGTAAGAAAAAAACTTTTTAAGAGAGATATTTTTATAGGTTTGTGTGTAGTACGAGGGTGAATTTCCCAAATAGCTTTTTTTTTGTCTTCGTTGAAATTACTATTAAAAAAAGGGAATATTGTTGTAAATTATTTGTTTTAGTATTCAATGGGTAGCTATAGGATTGTGGAAAAAATATAATATGCCTAGGACTATTACAAAGGTAGAAATAAATAACTTAAGGTTCTATTTTTATAAAATCGGTGCTGTCCCTCTACTTTTTTTACAAACAAAAACGCTTATATACTAACAAATATGAATAAGTTAAAGGTATAACTTATATTATTTCATAGAATATTAGTTTATCTATTATTATACACCATATTATATAATTAACGATAATATTTACTATGCGCATGATGTACTTGTCCTGAGAAATTTTCTCATATCGTGGATAAAAGCAATTTAAGCCTTACTGTTCATTGACGAGTCGGACAGTCTCCCCACCCCAATTTTAATTATTAGTGGGTGCTTCCACGCAGTCAAGACGGACGTTTGTCAAAGCGCTGCATATTCCCGCCAACAACCTAAGTACGCCATTAAATATGCTCTCGGACAATAATTTCATAATATCGGTGATTGAATTTTTTTAATGTAATGAATAGTTTTAAAATTATTGTTGTTTGGTTCTAATGAATGTAGTAAGTAAATAAGCTTCATTATCTGTAACCAAATTTATCTTAGATATATAATAATGCATTTTTATAATTTCCTAAAAAGTGTGTTTTTTCTCACGTCGCTGCTCTCATATCGGTGTAATCGGTGGTCATTTTAACCACCGATATGATAATTTACACCGAAATTATAAGAAAAAACCAATCGGTGTCTTAAATCTAATATCGGTGTTTGGAATCATGACCAACCCACAGTTTTGTCACATCGGTGGATGCTTTATCATATCGGTTGATAATTTTACCATATCGGTGAATCGTTTTATCATATCGGTTGATCTAGTGGCATTTCGTTAAGTAATATATTAAGTACATTTTAAAAATATTTTAATTTAATTTCAAAAACTCTGTTCTTGATCAATATAAATAGTTACATTAAAATTCACAAAGTCAATTTTAGCTCCTTTGTGGTGAGGGTCCCGACGCATCATCTACCGACCTTCGAGAAGGAGGAGTTCTGGCCGATTGGAGTCGTCTACAGGAGGTTCCGGGGACGACTTCCGAACACGTCGCGCCCCACGTCGCAGACACTACGTGTTTAGTGCTTAGTGTTAGTTTTAGTATAAAAGTATGTATGTTAGTTTATAAGGTATATATAATATGGGCCAAGATGCCTGATTTAAATAAATAAATAAAAATAAAATATAATATAATATTATGAAGACAATATTATTATCATATCGCTGAATTAGTATGTCATTTTGGTGGTTAAACTTATCACATCGGTGCACAGAAATAAAAATCGGTGCCGGTTTATCATATCGGTGGAAACCAGAATTCAAACTGAATTTTCTCCGTAGTCTTAAATGATACGTGAATGATATTAAATTTGGGAACATTTTGTGTCCTAAAGAATACATAAAACCTAAAAAGTATATAAAATATATATATAAATAAAAAAGTTCACCGATATGATAAAAAAAGGCCATTTGTTGAAATTCACCCACGAGTAGAATAAATACTAAAAGGTTGGAAAATATTGTCTGTTTATTTTAGGCTTATAAAATTCTTTTCTTGTTGTCTCAGTAGCAAAGACCTCTGTAGATATGAAACAGAAAAAGATGCTATTGACATTTAAATGTTATCTTTTCTTCAATTACACTCACGGCAAAGTCCCATCGTTTTCTAAATGTCACGCGTATCTACCGTTAAAATACTGAAACCTTTTAGCGTCGACAGGTAAACAAAATGTAAATAGCAACACTAAAATTTAAATACACAAAGACAGCTATACGTTTTAATGTTCACACACAATATGATGGGCCGCAGCGTGTTGGTGCGGAGCGCAGTGCATTAACGAACATGCACGCACTGCGTACTGCTAAAATCTGCTTG
Organism: Cyaniris semiargus; assembly: GCA_905187585.1. Lineage (NCBI taxonomy): Eukaryota > Metazoa > Arthropoda > Insecta > Lepidoptera > Lycaenidae > Cyaniris > Cyaniris semiargus. The sequence continues at coordinate 9,379,331 of LR994558.1, read as the reverse complement.
CTATACTGCTGATGGGTCCGCATCGCGTATACGCAAACCCGCCTCATAAATAATAGTCCTTTCTAATATTATAACTGCGAAGTTTGTCTGTGTGTCTATATGTCGCCTCTTCACACTTGAGCGGCTGAAACGTTCTAGATGAAATTTGGTATGGAAATACTTTGACAGACGGGAAACGACATAGGAGAGTTTTTGTTACGGAAAAAATGTTACCGCGCGATAAATGAATAAGAATTCATTTATCGCGCGGCAACATTTTTTCCGCTTAAGCGCAAAGGAGCTGCGGGCGTCATCTAGTGATGAATAATAATGTTCCCCACTACAGCCTGGCACAGTGTGCGATGATTCACATAAATTGTACTCAAACCAATTGAGCGAACTTTTACGCCCATTGCAGCCCGGCATATTGTGCGCGTACCGCAAAACGCAGGATTAGAGTAAACACATGTAAGTGGAACGCTTTCGAGGAATGCTTTTAGCCGTTTTGAAAAACACAGCCTGTACTATTACGGTGGTTTCTTTGAACACAATAGCTCAAAGAATGTAAACATGCGGTAGTCATTTAATTAAATTACTCAAAGACTCTGTCTTTACAGTTTTCTTTGAGCACCAAGAAGCGCCACAAACATTTAGAATTGTTAGGTAACGTTGTATCCAGCTTTTACAAATGTTTTTGGTAAAGGGAAATCTGTAGCTTAGCTTTTTTGAAATATAAATAGAAATCATTTATTCGCTAAAATAAGGTACAATATGATTTTAATCAGGTAAATAAGCTTTCTTATTTTGCCTTTGGATGGCGTGCATTATTTTCTCAAGTCACTTTACTTTTTTACTATTATATTTACTTATATTTTATTTTAGACGTATTATATTATTGTTTGTATTTTATTGTTGTTTGATAGACTTATCAAAACATGAATTTTGCTATTATCATCAGCAATAATATGAAGTATCCGATTTCTGAGTTTTTTGACATTCATTTGTCTAATAATTAAACAACAATCGTTTAATGTTTTAGCGCTAGCCAACCATAAGCGCTAACGAATAGATAAGCTTCGATAAGAAAAACCGAATGAGTAATTTATACAACGTCATACCTTCAGGCTTACTTTTCCTAAGGCTCGCGTTCCACTGGCTGTAAAGTAACTGCACTTAAATTACTTGTCTTCATGATAAAAATACATTTTTTTTATTCAACTTTATTAATTACGCAGTAAACAATTTAAATGATTTAAATCTTGCCGAACTATTGTCCAAAAGGATGTCATACCATCTTGGATTCCCTCGCAACCACTCATTTGGCACATGATATCTGAAGAGCTCCGAGCAATATTTAGGAATGTGGTCGGCGCGCCTATCGGGGCCAGCCGCAGCATCCTTGAAAGGCCACATTCCGACTCTTTACGGTCTAACCGCATTTCCTTTGACACAAATTGACACGAAAACCACAATATATTATACAGTAGACTAAAAGACATGTCCTTGAAATTATGTAGAGGGAATTTTTGTGGCTTCATCACGTGGCCTATATTGGACTTACGATTACAAACGTGAAAACACCCCATATTCGTAAATGATTGTGATCTATGATCAACTTCAATTTTGCATGTTATAGACAATATTATTTCGCAATCATGGTGGTAAACATGATAAATGGTCATCCATTATGGCCCAAAGTGGAGGCCTTTACGTGCTTATGACGTGACAGTCCATAGTGTTGTGCTCTTAAGTTATCTGAAATTACGCTAACATGTGTGTGCATCTGATTCGAATAGTATATATACTATTTAGATACTACTGTATATATTTATATAGTGCACTATGTAGGTACAGTCAAATTATTAGAACTTGATTACCGTAATTATACCCCTAAATAGTAATTATGTGAGGTTTATGCTACAAAAAATGTATTAAGCTCAAGGATTATTGAGGCTACACTTCGTATAAAATGCCAGTTAACTATTGAAATTGTAAGCATGTTTGTGGTATAATAAATGATAAATGATTGTACTTTCATCTTAGAAAAAAGTTGCCTACATAACTATGCAAGGTTACAAGAAGGTTCTATATCGTGGAATACAATAAATATTATCGAGTAGGTTAAAACCTCACCTTGCCTCTTAAGTGTGTAATTAATAATATTGTAATACACAATCTGTTTTCCGCGGACTCGTCTGCACAAATAAGTAGAAATGAGATGTTATTTAGATGGAATCTTTGAGGACGAGGGTTTGGTATGTGTTTTGATATAGCAGTCTAATTGAATTCTTAATCATCGCACGCACAAAACCCTTCATTGTACTGTAGATGGATTTAAATTAAGTTGGTCCTTAAACAATGATTATTATATATAAATATTAAGAAATTAAAATATTGTTACAGAATATCCTGGACAAGTTCAACCCCGGCGCGCGGCAGATGATCACGGCTGGCAAGGCCTATCTGAAAGCTCTACATGGTAAGTTCAGTATATATTATTATGACCCTGCATATAATTCCTAGTTATCATCCCTTTTATAATGCAATAAGGCAAGTAGATAAGCAGAGTATTTCAAAATAGCAATATTGAAATTGAATGTTGATTTGATTTAAGTTAATTTTAATAAGTATTTATTTACATACAAAAAGCTTGTGATATATTAATACATTTCCATAATATCAAAACGCAGGAACTAAAATTAGTCGTAAATTAGTCATACATTTTACAGTATTCTAATAGTAAGCATAGCAGCAGCATACTTCAATCAAATCTATTTCAAAGTCAAAAATCTACGATTATTATCTTAAATCTAGTATGAGTTATAACTCACTCGTATTCTAGGTTAAAGTAACCGTAGTTTAGACATCAAAATTTCTCTCTCGTTCCTAGTACTTATGAAAACTGGGAACGTTGAAGCACGATTAGCATTTACCCCATCTGACGCAGGGCCTAAACATGCCCTAATCTCGTCTGCTGTGACATCATAATCTTGAGAGACTTGCGCTCATTCGGTCGTTAACAATTAATTTATATACCTAGAGCCAAATGGGTGCATCTATATGCAAAACCTCAGAGTTGTGTGCTTGTTTGGCTGCGAAACTGGGACGGGGCGTGTGCCAAATTGTCTGCCTGGCTTATCTGGCAGTAGACGCCATAAACACCGCCACGATTTAGCGACTGTTGCTAAATGCAATAATTGAACCTGAGATAATATACCTTTAATGGTCACAGCACACATATACCGGAAAGGGATCGTCACCGTATCGCCTTTCGCCTCGCCATCAACCAGGCGTCAACCTAACGTAACCACGTAACCAAAGCGTATAAGCAGCTCCTGTACGTCAACTCGGCTACGGCTTGGCGACACCGCGCTTACGGTTAGTGATGAGCAAAACAAGACTCAGACAGTCTTGGTTTTGGTATTTCTAGTACAATATTGGTCTTGGACTTGGTCAAATCTGCCTGATCTCGGTCTTGGATTTGGTTTTTTTAGTTTTAGGATAGTCTTGGTCTCGGCATTGCTTTTTTGCAAGACCAAGACTGAGGCTGCAAGACCGATTTTGCTCATCACTACTTACGGTTCGCCGACCGCTAGCCCCATATCAGTTTGAAGCAAGGGTGGACGAAGAAACGTAAGCTTGGGTACGGAGAGATGTAAGCGCGAGGACGACGCGGACGAGCCGTAAGCGAGGGAACGTCGCGGCAAGTTGACCACGCATCGCATCGCGGTTCCGACTGTTCCAAAGCCCTCGCTTTACGTTACGATTCCGCTTAGTGTGCGTTGCAGTAGGGAGTTTCATACAAACAATATTGAACGGCTCGAGGCGATACGGTGACGATCTCTTTCCGAGTTTATGTATGTGCTGTGACCCTAATGCAGGCGCAGTCTTATCCTGTTTTATCCTGAAAGTTGAGGTAGGGTCACGGATAGCAATAAGCTCAATACTTTTGTCGAAATAAAACACTTATTCATTAATGTAGTAAGTAGATGACGCTCACTACTCAGTTGCGCGGTGCGCCAAAATACGTTTATTGGGCGAGAATCGTACAAGCACAACAAACACTATCCTATGTCCTTCCCGTCTGTTAAAGTACATATACCAAATACGTGGGAGAGCCATGCTTCGGCACGAATGGGCCGGCTCGACCGGAGAAATACCACGTTCTCACAGAAAACCGGCGTGAAACAGCGCTTGCGCTGTGTTTCGCCGAGTGAGTGAGTTTACCGGAGGCCCAATCCCCTACCCTATTCCCTTCCCTACCCTCCCCTATTCCCTTCCCTTCCCATCCCTACCCTCCCCTATTACCCTATTCCCTCTTAAAAGGCCGTCAACGCACTTGCAGCTCTTCTGTTGCTGCGAGTGTCCATGGGCGACGGAAGTTGCTTTCCATCAGGTGACCCGTTTGCTCGTTTGCCCCCTTATTTCATAATAAAAAAAAATTCATCTAAATCGGTTAAGCCGTTTTAGCGTGAAGAGGTGAATGTAAATGACAGCGCGGCCGCGCCGTTATTAAAATAAATCATTACATAGTATTGCTTGTAATTTCACGGTGTCGGCTGTAGGCCAAGACAAAACGCGCGTTTCCGCATGATAATATACAAATTTCGCCGCAACAAAGTTGCAAGCAATATTTTTCCATAGTATGGATGTAGCCAATAATATGCACACTGCAATTATGTAGGTAGGTACAGATTTATCGTATCAAAAACCTCTCTTCCTAAAAATTGAGTTCAAAAGTTTGGACCTTTTAATTGGAGGCAACAAACTTTTAGCGACTAAAGGTAAATAAAGGTTTGAATTCGCTTTGACTTCCATTTTTCACTCTGTTAATTAGAAACTTTCCGTTTGTACGTTACTGAAAACTTAGTTTTTAAAACTGAACCTCGTCTTTATAGGGGTAAAGATATTCAAAAAACTCTAGTGTGTAGCGACAAACAATGGTAACTAAATATGGCTAATTGTAAAGTATTTGATTCAAATATTATATTGTAATTTTGGCAAAAACTAGAAATATTTAAGTAAGAAAAATTGTAAATGGAATTTAAAAATTAAAAATTGTAAAATACTAGCCCTGCACACAATAGTACTTTATTAGTTCACGGTTAGTAAAAAAGTAGTGATAACAATGTTTTCATGCTAGAGGCAGCAATGGCAATAAATAAAAAGTTTTGTTCGACGTTTGACAATTTTTCTGTGTTCAAATTATATTGATATGACGTGTGCATAATGTCGGATTTTGGCCGGATTATTTACTGTATGTGCTAGTAAAGCCCTCTGCGTAATGTTCATTATTCGATACCTTAAATTGTAGCTAACTTCTTCACGACTCTCGCAAAAACTCGCACTCGTCAAATGAGGCTCAGTTTTCCGTTAGTACCCTAGATCATCTGTGGCGAATTTCAGCACCAGCCATACTTTCTCTGTTATGCGCTACTTAGTGAACAATAAAAACAAATGAACCACACCTCAATGTAACTGACAATTAATGGTTACATACATCACATACAAGGGTGTAAGTATTTTCAATATAAAAAGAAAAACATTCACTGATTAATCTCGAAATCTCAGTAATAAGCCCAAGCACCTACAAACTTGAATTTTTTGGGGTGTAGACTATAGACATTTATAGTTATTCATTTTTAGAAATTCAGCCCATTAAGGGGTAAATAATAGGGGTTACAGCTTTAAAGTTTATCTTGAAAATGTGTTATAAGATTCTGTGAAAACAAAAATTCCACATCTAGTACACTTACAACATAACATAGTATGAAGAGCAATACAAATCAAATTACAAATAAAAGCATACGCGGCTGGTGCCTTCTTTTATCGAATAAATATACAAATTTATTGCATTTGATTCGCTCATTATAAATAAATTACGTTTGTTCGTACACAAATTGAGTGTATTATGCCTCGTGGCGGGAGCCCGCTTCGGTTCGGCTTATTTTTTCACGTTGACCTAATTTTCGACCATTATTCACCCAACCAATAGTAAAGTTCAATTTAATATAATTTATAATGGTTATTTGATAAGCTTTATAGCTTAATTATTTGCACAATACACCGGAATTTAAACAGCTATTCATGTCTTTGAAGGTTTAATTCGAAATATGTGATGAAATAAATGGGTGAATTTCAACAAATGGCCTTTTTTTCATCATATCGGTGAACTTTTTTATTTATCTATATTTTATATACTTTTTCCCAAATTTAATATCATTAACGTATCATTTAAGACTACGGAGAAAATTCATTTTGAATTCTGGTTTCCACCGATATGATAAACCGGCACCGATTTTTATTTCTGTGCACCGATGTGATAAGTTTAACCACCGAAATGACATACTAATCCAGCGATATGATAATATTATCTTCATAATATTATATTTTAATGTAACTATTTATATTGATCAAGAACAGAGTTTTTGAAATTAAATTAAAATATTTTTAAAATGTACTTAATATATTACTTAACGAAATGCCACTAGATCAACCGATATGATAAAACGATTCACCGATATGGTAAAATTATCAACCGATATGATAAAGCAATCCACCGATGTGACAAAACTGTGGGTTGGTCATGATTCCAAACACCGATATTAGATTTAAGACACCGATTGGTTTTTTCTTATAATTTCGGTGTAAATTATCATATCGGTGGTTAAAATGACCACCGATTACACCGATATGAGAGCAGCGACGTGAGAAAAAACACACTTTTTAGGAAATTATGAAAAATGCATTATATCTAAGATAAATTTGGTTACAGATAATTAAGCTTAATCACTTACTACATTCATTAGAACCAAACAACAATTTTAAAACTATTCATTACATTTAAAAAATTCAATCACCGATATTATGAAATTATTCTCCGAGAGCATATTTAATGGCGTACTTAGGTTGTTGGCGGGAATATGCAGCGCTTTGACACACGTCCGTCTTGACTGCGTGGAAGCACACACTAAGGAGTAAATTAAAATTGGGGTGGGGAGACTGTCCGACTCGTCAATTAACAGTAAGGCTTAAATTGCTTTTATCCAGCGATATGAAAAAAAATCTCAGGACAAGTACATTTGCGTCTGTAAGTAACTATTATCGTTAATTATATAATAAAATATGGTATATAATAATAGATAAACTAATATTCTATCAAATAATATAAGTTATACCTTTAACTTATTCAAATTTGTTAGTATATAAGCGTTTTTGTTTGTAAAAAAAGTAGAGGGACAGCACCGATTTGATAAAAATTGATCTTTAAGTTATTTATTTCTACCTTTGTAATAGTCCTAGGCATATTATATTTTTTCCACAATCCTATAGCTACCCATTGAATACTAAAACAAATAATTTACAACAATATTCCCTTTTTTTAATAGTAATTTCCACGAAGACAAAAAAAAGCCATTTGGGAAATTCACCCAAATGTGTATATTTTGCTTACCAAAATATTATCATCGAATAGTAATATTAAATTGATACATTTTGATGATTTTTAACACATTGATACATTAAAATTACTAAATCTGTATAAAGAACTTCATAATAATTTTAGTTTAATTATTGGCGTCCAGAATTACTAAGTACTGTCTTTACTAGGAACTAGTATTCTTTGGAAAAATACAAGAAAATACCTAGAAAATAAACACCAGGAATAAATTTTAGTATGCTCTCAACTGGTCGTTCTGTTCTAGCGCCGTGCCTCGTACAATAGATTTCATTTACTCAGAGACTCTACGTTAGAGCTAAAAGCCTTTTTATAACCTCAAAATGGTTTGAGGTAGGAAATACGTCTGTATTAGCGTATTTAAGCAGGAAAGTCTGAGCGTAATTACCTGCTTAGCAATGAGACTACTTACTACAACTTCTCCGCTAGAAATTATTTATTGTATTAACTGCCTCTCATTTTATAAATTCTTTTGTGAATCTTACAGGATTACAAGTGTTTTAAGCCCTAATTGCGGCAGTTTGGGTTATAATTCCTGAGCGTTTTTTTAAATATTGTGATAGCCTTTGTTTTGAAATACGAAGAATGAGAAAAACTATCACCAAAATTAACTTAAAGAGAACAATTATACAATCCGTGTGTGTATAACGAAAAAAAAAAACAACCGATTTTTGGCACTGTAAAAAATTATGCTTCAGAAGATTCTATTATTGGTATTCATTTTACACAAAAACCTAAGGTGCCAATAATAGGATGACTGCCAACGATAGGGTTCTATGTCAAGTAAATAATAATAATGTTTCTTCCCTCAGGTGCGGCCGCCGCCTCTCGACTGTATGTGGACGCCGTGGGCAAACTGGGCCGACAAGCCCAGCAGGGAACTTGGGGAGGATGCGCCGATATTGGTAAGTTTAGTTGAGGGTAAAAACATTGGCAGATTTTTTTTCTTTCGTACCGTCCGGCAAAGTAAAAGAGGGTAACAATTACGCTTATTAAAAATCAGCGAGCAATACAAAAGCGACAAAAATCGAAGAAAAATATGGCATCAAAATATTATGATAATGTATTGAAAATATTCTAAGCTTCTTAACATTTCATGTTTTTATTAGATATAGTTACAAATCGACGTCTTAAAACATTCAAAAATAGAGTAAGAGCCTATTATGATACTTCTAATGATAGGTTAAAGTTGCAGTGTAGCCTTAAGACCGGGCTCCCAAAATTATCTAAACACGCTAGCCCCGCCTACACACCCCGCTATCCTCCAATCGTGATACAATGATTCCATGAATCGTGCCCGCATGAATTGTATTTTGCGCTGCAGTTAATAGTGAACAATATCGCGTAACAACGGTCTGGTGCATTATAGCACGAAAATTCGCTAGTCCCAAAAATGTTTTTGATGATTACTTAAAAATTAAATACAATACTAATATTTCCTTTAGCTATTATTTTATAAAGTGTGTTATTGTAGTAGTGCAAATTATTTAATGATAGTAACTTAATAAGTGTAACAGATATTTGTTGAAAAGCCCAGAAATATTCATAATTTCGAAAAATAAAACTATCGAGTCAAAATAAGTGAATCGTGTTTTTGGTTAGCCAAATATGAGATAAATATTATACAATGATTAAATAAATCTCAATTTCATTTAAGTCAATCGTCTTCCGGGATCGTAATACCTATTAGAAAACACAGCAAAATTTGACAGCTCGGTCTTAAAGATCCTCAAATAAATTATATTGCGTGGTGTGGAGCTACTTGAAGTAATAGAATTGTCTCGAAGTGGGATTTTAGGTAAACAGCGGGACACTAAAGTCAACTCCACTCAGCTACAAAGCGTTCCCGTGAGATGGATTAACGCTAAAATAATTTTTGTATAAAATTATTATCATAGTAGATAGGTATAGTCAATTTCAAACATTTTATTATTATAATATGTCCTTTTTCCTTTTACAATAGTAATTTAGTAGGTAAGGTTTATGGGTTACCTAAATTATCTTATGTAAGGTTAAAGCAGCTTTTCGACAAGACTACATCCTGAGTCCTGACTAATTATATATATATCCATTCTGGTAAAAACACAAAAAGTTTAAGATGAAAAAGAAGTAAATAACAAAAATAATAGAATAGAAAAACTGTAATGAAACATTCATAGCCACAAATACCGGAAGATTTTAATTATTGAAAGTTATTGAAAGTGACAATAACAATTATTACAGGCACAGCGCTAATGAAAGTCGTCGAGGTGTACCGAGAGATTCAAGACCAACAGATGAATATTGTAAGTTTCATACCATTTTATTCGTTTCAATTTGTTCGTTCATTTCAATTCATTGTTGAAGAAAGAATTGTGAAGAACTTTAATATCATTAATTACCGTTAAATATTGTCGATGAGTATTGTATGTTGTCTATTGTTTCGTAGTAAGAAAGTATGCTTTCATTATTTAGACTTAGAATAATAATCATAATGATAGGATTGTATTGTCTTGCTCTTATATTGTTTAACCATCTTTGTCTGACCATCTTTTTCATAATATCTCATTTGTTTTATTATGTTCTGATAAATATAATATTTAGGTAGTATTAAAATAAGGTCATTATAAGATTTCAAAGTATTAATTGGATATCAACTTTCTTCATGTATTAATTTGTGTGGTTATAATAATATTACAAAGTATTAACCTCAGAGTAAGGTATAGCATAGAGACCGTTCTAAGCTGTTGTGTCTGCAGACTAATCGTTATTTCTAAAACAGAAAATCGCAGAAAAATTGAAGAGGTAAAGGACAATTTAACATCTCTTTACCTCTTGTTTTACTTTTATAGTGTTTTTGTAAAACAAATTTAGATTTTATTCTATCCATATAATAAATAACATCATCCGTAGTTGCAACACCAACAATGTCATTTCATAGTTTCACATGAAATATTGTCGTAAAAACTTTTTTATTCGTTTGTAATTTATTTGTTTGTCGCAGCTCAAGGCGTTCTACGTTGATTTGCTGGTACCGCTGGAGACAAATTTGGAGAAGGACACCAAAGTTGTACAGGTTAGTAAAGTTATAGCGGTTTTATGGGGAAGTCTTTTACTACTTACGATTTTATGGCTATTATTAATTTTGAAACTTATGACGTGCAGGCACGGAAGTATATAAAATCTTTACTGTACTTCTGTCATGAAATCTAAAGACAAAGATGATTAGGCACGTTGTTTTTTTTTATTTTATTTACAATATATATACCTTAATGTCTAACATAATAACTACACTTTATCCGGAGTCTCCCCCGGAACCTTCGGTAGACGACATCAGTCGGCCAGAATTCCTCCGCTTTAAAGGTCGAGAGGAGATGCGTCGGTACTCTCACCACAAAGGAACTGAAGTTGACCTTGTGGCGAGACTGCAGACGCTCGACTCTCAAGTGGAGGGATGTCTTCTTACTGACTGTAGTCCACGTCGTCCTCGATCTCCATGGACCAGTGCAGGCGGGATATGTACAGGGGCGTCGCGGGGACCCCGCTCCGCAGACGCAGCTCAGGTACATATGGTGCGGTGCCGCGATGGTTGCGAGCGGCGGGCTTCTTCTTCCTCCTCTCCACCAGTATGAAGCCCTCTTCATTGCACCCCCTGCTCTCGTCCTTGCCAGGTCGAGAAGACTTAGCCTTGCGGCTCTTCATAGCCTTGCGGCTCTTCGTAGTCTTGCCTTACGGCTCTCATTCTCCCCATGATAAGTTTGTCATGCACTCATACTATTGATCATAATGACGCCTACGTCGATTTTTGGCTACAGCCTACAGGCCTTTGCCTGGATGCTTGAATGACATTGACAAGGGGGCGCAAATGCTACCGCTGTCTCTTATGTGACATTTGCCAAGATGGCGGCGTCAGCGCCAAAACAACCTTGTAGGACTGACTGCACTTTTATCTATATGTTGTGAGCTTAGAGTCAAGATCTTTGCTTTTAGTGTACTAAATCTAGTATTTTTTTGTAGTCGGAACAGAAGAGATTCCTGCAGCAGCACAAGCTGCGGTCAGAGAGCTACAGCAAGGCGGCCGCGACCATCAAGAAGCAGAGGAAAAAGAAGACAAATGTCACCAAAGTTGGCTCGGCCATGGATAAAGAAATGAAGGTGGGATGCTTCTATTATCTTACATCTTACAGTTTACGGCCAAACTCAGAGACGTTTAATGATTAATAATTGTTGTCACGGTGTGTCGGGGGACCGCCAAGTAAACTACGACAACAGCGACTTTTGCATTTTGTATCGCTGATTGTCTCGATTCAGTTCGCTGTGAACTGACCTTTAAACTATAATGTTATGTGAAATCAAACATCTACATTAGCGGTCCCCCGACACACCTTGACAACAATTATGGACTAATATATTACTTTACACTTAGAAATTATTTAAACTTAAAGTCAGTAAATATTATTTCATTAATTTTTAAAGTTGTTTGGCGGGGTTTTTTTTTTAATTTCTTAATTTTATTTTATTTTATGCTTTTTAAACTTGTATTGGTTATAGTGCAGGATTGTTCCTATCAACAGGATCATATCCCAATGAATACGATCTATAAATATCCTCTTGGATGAGGCCGTCAATATGAGCCCAAATGTGAAATCTCCACCCTGGGTTCATACGGAGCTCGGCTCCTATAGAATCCAGGTGATGCTGCAGAAGCAGCATTTAAATATTTACTGTTTATCTACGTCTTACTAGTTGTCGCAATTAAAATGAGCCCAAACACGAAACCTCTGCTCTAAGTTGGTGAGGAGTTGGGTATCCTATTGATTACCAGGTGATGCTGCAGCACCAGGGTCAACTTTCCATTAATATGTATATATTCATAAGTGTCACGAACCAGAATGCAAAATATAAAACCCATCAAACGACTGCAAGTTGCTAATCGGCCTATCACGAACCAGATAAACCGTCATATTTCAGCAATGAGCAGGCTGATGATGATGAACTATAGCTAAAAACACTCTCAATCATTTCAGCTTTCAAACAAAAAAAAATAGATCAAAATCGGTCCACCCGTTTGGATGCTACGATGCCACAGACAGACAGACAGACAGACAGACAGACAGACAGACAGACAGACAGACAGACAGACAGACAGACAGACAGACAGACAGACACGTCAAACTTATAACACCCCTCTTTTTGGTCGAGAGTTAATAAATATTTAATTAAAGTTAACCTTCAAGCGGGCGCGCGCTCTTTTCTAACGGCAGTGGTCGCGCGTAACCTAAAAGACGTCTTAGATAAATTTGAGAAACAAAACGCTTTTGATTCAACATTATTTATTATTTCATTAATATTATTATTAATCTTTTAAGAGTAATCAATTCATCCAGAAAATTATATACTTATATTTTAGTAAAAACCGGTGACTCAAAGTAGCTTAATTTGTGTGAACAGGGGCAGAAAAAGTGATCGGAATTTTCTAATCCTAGTTCCAATTTTTTCTCCATCTAACAATAATACTCGATGTTATCGGTCATGATTATCTTCGACAAAATTTCGACTTCGACCCATTAAAATAATATCAGAAGCATTATTTTATATTAACCCGACGATCGTGGGAAAACGAGACACAATAGATATTCTATTGTGTCTCGGTCACCGGTGACCGTATGGGGCTTGATGAATTAATTAAATTAAAATATTAATAGCTTAACTCTAATTAAAATAATATTCAATATTTTATTATTAAAAATTAAAAAAAAGGTACGTCAAACAATATTTAAAGATAACCCTACGTAAGTAATAAAAACTCTTCAAATTTACAAAGTTCAAGGAATACAATAAAGTAGGTTTAATAAAAAATTTAATTGAATAATTTTCATTATCTCAATTAGAAGGATAAATACGAGGAAGAAATATAAATAAGCCTTCTAATTCTTTTCATGAGCCTTACTAAACTTTTTTGAAGTCTTTATTTTACTCCGAAAAATCCTCTTTGCTAATTAATCTCTCTGCTATTATGTAATAATGGCTGTTGGTACAACAAATAAAATAAATTATTCTTTTATCTTTTTTCGTGATATTAGAAAAGTGTTTAACTTCGGCATGAGTTAAGCCTTTTTTTTACAAAAAAAGCCATAAAAAAACTTTTTGCTCTACGAAATAGTAAAGAATGAAATTCTCGTTGAAAAATAGTAAAAGTTTTTGCTTATCTCTTGTGGCATTTCGTTTTGATAGTTGACATACAAACGATACAAGTTGGTAACTTTAAAGAATTCCATTTGTCTTTGCAGAATATGCAAATCTTGGAGGAGGAGAAAACTAAACTAGACGCATTCTGTGAACAAAGCTTGAAGAATGTGAGTATACGAGTATTTATTTTAAACTTGTAATAAAAAATGATATTTAACTTTAGCTTATTTTACGATAAATTACCTGTAGAACATGCAATGTAAGTTGAGTCAGGCATTTGAGTAGAGTTCTTTTTTGGAACTTTAAAACATATATATTTTTTTTTAATATACGAAGCACTGGCTGTAACTTATAAGTTATAACATTCTTAATTTGAATACTAAGTTTTTTTTTTAAATTCTGAATTTAAAACTTTCCACCATCAAGCACTGGCCATAAACATTCTTAATTTAAATGTTACTTTTTTATCAGGCCATGACACAGGAGCGCCGTCGCTACGGCTTCGTTCTCGAACGTCAGTGCTCGCTGGCCAAGCACTGGCTGGCTTACCACGCCGCTGGCAGCGCCGCCTACAACGCTGGTCTTGATGAGTGGCTGGAGGTCTCTCGCACCCGCGAGTTCCTGCCATCCAACGTGGAAGCCATGTTCGTTAGCAGGATGAGGGTAAGCAGATGTTTAACATAAGTAAAAATCTTTTAAATATGTATATATATTATGAAATAGTAGAAGAGTATAGGGTTTAATGTTAATTTTGAATTTCCTACTGTTTAATAAATAACATAATTGAAGTATGCAGATGTTATTAAATATCAGCAGATCCTTTAGAACTGTTTAATCCAGAGCTAAACTCATTCTTTACAAAATTTCATTGAAATCCGTTTAGTAGTTTTCTGCGAAAGTAGCAAACATCCATCCATCACTTCAATTGATACTTTTATACATCTTCACAAACTTTATAACTTTCCATAATAGAGATTGCGTAGTTTTGCGATGAAAACTATTTCGATCCTTTTGACGCTCACGGCGACACTATCCGCGTAAAACAATATCCTACGTTTCCTGAGTAAACCGACCTTTTTCGGGACCAAATCCGTTAAGTAACGTGAAAGCAATAAAATCGAATCCTATTACTACTTATTTCTTCACAGTTTTATATTGATTTATTTTTTTAATACTTAATGAAGAATATTCGCGTAACCATCAAGAATCGATTTACTTATCAGAGTTTGTCAAGTATAAGATATTTTTAATAATTTAAATCTTCCATATAAATAATAAATAATTTTAAATTTTGTTAGTCTCGCTTAAACTCGAGAACGGCTGAACCGATTTGGTTAATTTTAGTCTTGAAATATTTGTGGAAGTCCAAAGGTTTATAATATTACGAGGAAAGTGATACGAAGTTCACCGGGTAGTAGGTTTAAATAAAAAAATGGAAATCCAAATGTAGACTTTACAATACCAAATGCCAATGCGTGGAACAGTGGTAGAGAGTTAATATATAAAGCCTCCAGTGATTGCACTGTCCAGTACCCATCACTCCGTTGGAAATTGGAATCGAAACCAATGACATATTCACTACCATATCTTCTTCAAATGCTATGTGATAGAATCAAACTTTGTTGAATTGTCTATAATACACAGACATAGATCAAGATAGATACCGCATGTGTATGTACTTCGCGTGCCATATCGTGTTCCCAAACGACGAGCAATGCTCGTCTTTCGAAAGTCTGTTCTTTAGTCTGCTATCGGAATCGCATGTCAATCGGAATTTTAAAAATGCCTAAATGCCTAAAAGTGCCGTATTGAGCTGTGGAAATTTAAATAGAAACGTTGGCCTTGATAATGGACACGTTTCTTATCATCGGTACGTCACAGTAGGTAGTAAAAAAGTGGCACGCTCGTTTTCATACAAATGGAGCGACATGCGGTATCTATCTTGATCTATGTCTGTGTTCACTACCAAATCTTCTTCAAATGCTATGTGATAGAGATAAAGCAATCTTTGTTGAATTGTGTATAATACATGTAACTAGATGACTACTAGTAGCGCTGTAATTAGTTCCTAATTATATGTCTTTTTCCCGACTCTCAAAGCATCTCCATACCACATTTTATCTAAATCGGTTCAACCGTTTAAGCTATAACGTCGTATGATTTAGGAACAACTAGAATAATGATGATGATAAAAAATTTTTTTTTCACTTTGCTGTGCTAATTATAAAATTCTGTATTAAGTCTTCGCATATTATCTTTCAAATTATCTAGTAGCCTTTGACTATAGCAGCTTAAAAACATGATAAAAGAAAACAAACTAGATCTTTGATATACAAACCTCATTAGTCGTACACGAGACATTCTCATTTAGATAATAAACATAATAAGCAGGCTATAATAATAATATTACCTACGTACTTACGGTATAATAATGATAATTATATTATTATGACTTTATGTATTACGATATTATTTATTTCGTTAACATAAAAACCCATCAAAATTCAGAATGTAGTATTTATGCCTTATGCCTTATGCTTATGCCCTTATGCCTCTACAGTCTACAACTCCACCGTCATCTTCGTAATTGCGTTTTTCATTCAGCATGGGGCAACGTGGGGTAACGGCATAACAAATATTACCCTGTCCATGTTTGTCACGTGCATCATGGACCATGGCCGAAGCATGAATAGGAACATACGCACGTAAACTGAGACCCCTAGCCAAGTTTTCTTTATCGCTTCTTCATAGAATCGCCGATCAAAATGTAAAAATGTATGGTATTGACAAAACATGAGTCAAATGTCGACTTTACTTTATCGAACGCTTATGTCGATTTCATTTGATCGATTCTATAAAGAAGTGGTAAGAAAAAGTCTTGGCCAAAGGACCGATTCTATTTTGATTTATTTGAAGAGATCGATTTAAAATGTGTATTTCTACATCGATATAATATTTCATTATAATATACAATTTGCTAATTGGGTATGCTGTGTTAGCGGTTAATTAGTCGTTTAAATAAAAAGAAGAAAAATGTATCTAACTTACAAGGAGATGATCTGAAAGAGAAACAAGATAAAGTAATGTAAAACATTTCCATGATAATACAAACGATTACCATAATGAATGTAAAGATCAGTTTAACAAAACTGTTGCAGTTCCCAGACTTAACAATAGGCTAACATCTCACAATTGTACATACAATTAGCACTAATTAGATTTTAATTATTTTATAAAGGTGCTCCCTCACCGGGAGCATTCGCTTGTAATGTAACGTTACAGAATCGAGCATTACATCAATGAGGGAGGAGAACCGAGTATTATAATGCGCACCTTATGATGATACAATGTGAAATAATATCTCGATACAACTTGTATCATCAATGCTACGTGACAGTAAAGTCAACTTTCTATGGAATGCTCCCTCTCTTTCTTTTATCTCGTTTATATGTGTCTGTCTGGGTTAAAGTAAATCGTAGTTAGTATTATAAGGTTGTCTCTAAACAAATATTTTAAGCAAACCATTAACAATAGTAATAGCATAATGGAGCAAAGCGAGCTACTCTTTCTGAAATATCTCTATAACACTTTCTATTCCTGACAATAAAATCTACTGTGTTAATTATATTACGTCTCTGTTAAAAAGCTTTAAAATAGTTATCCCATCAATCCCCAAGCGGCAGCTGGCTGCCGCATAACAAATGAAAATCCATTGTGTCTGCGATACCCACGATGGAGGTGCTACAGGCCATTCCTTAAAAAATGCTTTGGCAAATGTCATAGCTATAGGGCGAAGCCAAACGAGCGTAATTTGTGAGTCGCAGATTTTTGGTTCGGCAGAATTCTGCTGCATTCAGTTTCATACAAAAGTCCTGTTTGATTCACACGAGCGTAATTTTGTGAGTCATGATTTGTATGAAAAGAAATTTACGCGGCAGAAATTCTGCGACTCACAACTCACAAATTACGCTCGTTTGGCTTCACCCTAAAGGTTATCTTAAGTTCCTAATTCCCACTCCACTCCGCAGCAAGTGTCATTCTGGGCCGACGAGGACGTGTACGCGAGCCCGCGTATCGGCGATGATGACGATCGCGTTTCAGTCGGCTCGGCCCTGCGCAAGACTCGTTCTGTGGACGCCTCCTGCCTGGACGTCCGCTCCATCGGGGACCTGGGTTCCCCGTCCCACGGGCTGTCCAGAGCCAAGTCCGACCTGAACCTCCAGGCTACGCTGCATGATGACGGTGAGTTGAAGTTGTTCTTTAACGGTACTTTCTTTTGGGAAAGACGACTCGCTTCAGGAAACTTGATCTGGTCGAAATTTGTTAGATGGGAGGAAAAGTAGAGAGTTATACATAAAGTAGTTATAACTTTAGCCGGAACTCTCAGAGCGCAACCCGAAATCCGAAAATAAACCGCTTTACTGTTCAATTCTGTTTAAAATGGAATTTTGTTATGAATTCCAAATCATTAAGCAATAAAAAAATTAAGGATGTTGACATCTTTGTCCCAAAAATATACTAATAAAAGCAACTTTATTAGTTTAACTAGCTTTTGCCCGCGGCTTCGCTCGCGTGAAATTTAAAAATTGCGTAAGCCTCCTTTGGGACCATGATGTTTTCCTAAGACCAAAAGTAACCTATGTTACTCTCCATCCTTTCAACTAAGTCTATGCCAAAAATCAAGTCAATTGGTTGCTTCGTTTGGGCGTAAAGGAAGGACAAACAAACACACTTTCCCATTTATTAAGTTGGAAGAAGACAAATATATCTGCGAAAACCGCATTCAAATCGGATCAGTAGTTTTCGTGTTAAAGAAAAAAGTTTGATACAAAATCTAACCCCCTCTTTGGTCCCCTTAGAGAAGTGGGGGAAAATTTTTATACACCAGATGTTAAGTTGGAAGAAGACAAATATATCTGCGAAAATCGGTTTGATACAAAATCTGACCCCCTCTTTTGTCCCCTTAGAGGGGTGGGGGGATTTTTTTTATACTGATGTTAAGTTGGAAGAAGACAAATATATCTGTGAAAACCTCATTCAAATCGGATCAGTAGTTTTGGTGTGATGCTGGAACAAACATACAGACAGACATACAAAAAAACTAACCACATTTTTGGCTTCTATGGCGATGTAGTGACACCCCCCGCTTATTATTTTTGAATATCTTTAATGTACAGAATTTTCATTTCTACAGTTTTATTATATTGTATACTAGCTGTCCCGGCAAACGTTGTTTTGCCATTTAAAGTATTTAAACCTTACCCCCTCTTTTGTCCCCTAAGAGGGGTGGGGGGAAAAATTTTATACACCAGATGTTAAGTTGGAAAAAACAGTTAATAATATGAAGTAAGTCCATTAAAGAAAAAAGTTTGATACAAAATCTGACCCCCTCTTTGCTCCCCTTAGACGGGTTGGGGGGGGGGGGGGGGGGGGTGATTTTTATACACCAGATTTTGAGTTGGAAGAAGACAAATATATCTGCGAAAACCGTATGCAAATCGGATCAGTAGTTTTCGTGTTAAAGCAAAAGTCTTATAAAAAATCTGACCCCCTCTTTCGTCCCTTTAGAGGGGTGGGGGGATTTTTTTTTATAAGCCAGATGTTAAGTTGGAAGAAGACAAATATATCTGCGAAAACCGCATTCAAATCGGATCAGTAGTTTTCGTGTGATAGTGGAACAAACATACAGACAGACAGACAGACAAAAAAACTAACCACATTTTTGGCTTCTATAGCGATGTAGTAACTTAAGTGTTAGTGCTTATTATTTTTTGAATATCTTTAATGTACAGAATTTTCATTTCTACAGTTTTATTATATGTATAGATACGCTGTTTCTGAGACCTTAACCAAAAACCACAAAAACCGGTAAATCTTTCAACCAAAACAGATGAACCTTTCGAAAATTTTAACAAGTAAAATTCGAAGAAATTTCTCATAAATTTTACATTAATAACTTATCACCATAACAAATAATAATGGATATTTCTCCTCTCTAGTCACTAAGACTGAGGAAAACCTCTATACAATTAGGGTACTCCCAGCACATTGACAGAGACGGAACGACTTAATATCATTCTGCATTCGAAATGGACAGTGTTAAGCCTAATGAATACAGAGCTCTACCGCCGAGCATAATACAGGATAATATTGGCTTAGCAAATTACTCCTCGGTGGATCAGGCAATTACAACGTATCCTATTTAATAAAACAATATCGTTACTTTTTATGTTTAAACCATTTAAAAGATAGTTTTAAAGCTTAATAGCAGCTTCATTTTCAATTCATTGGGGACACAAAAACGTAGGCTATAAATAATTTTACATAATTTAAGCCGTCCTAAGGTACAATCAACTTCCTATTTTTACTTTCTATGGGATAATATTATGATATGACTCATATGTCTAACTAATTTTGTATCGTACTTACAGAGGTTTAAGTCGGTGTCAAGACGGTTACAAAATAGTTTTAGATGTTGATAAAAAGAAAAGGTATTGTCAGAATAATATAAGTACCAGATTAGTAGAAGTAGCCTTTTTTGGGTTTATTGAAGGAATTGGGGTTGGTGCAAGGGCGCACGACGCACTCGCGCATCTGTGCACCCTTGGTCACCCACAGAGGAAATATATTCTGTTCTGTTGAAGAGCAGGCCATTTAGCCAAAACTTTTTCGTTATCGCTTCGTCATAGAATCGCCCACCAAAATGTATGGAATTGACATAAGCGTTCGTTAATATGACGTTGATGTTCGACTCGTGTTATGTCAATTCCATACATTTTGATTGGCGATTCTATAATGAAGCGATAACGAAAAGGTCTTGGCTCACCCCCCAGGACAGTCATGGAGAAGGAAGTAGGCTTAACAATAATACAATTTCCCAGACACCGACATCCGCACGAAGACCCGTCCTACATCACTCGCTCCACCAACCTGCACTTCGCGAGACCCGCCTCTAGCCCGGGCTCTCTACGCCTACGCCGCAGCTGGAGACAATCAGCTGAGCTTCCAGCAGGGAGACATGCTGGTGCTGCTGGGAGACCGCACCAAGGGCTGGCAGTACGGGGAGAACCTCCGCACTCACAGCTCCGGATGGTTCCCGCTGGCGTACACCGAACCGATCGTTAATGATGAGTCTGGGTGAGTTATATTCTTTTCTAAGGTTATTCCTTTATTGGGCCACAATGTACCGCATCAGCTCTCTTGTGCAATTTTGCCAACTTGGAAGTGTTCTGGTTGACCGAATACAAAATAAATTATTTTTTCACAAATCCTTAGCCTAAGATGACTTTGGTTCTGAGCCTTAATAAAATGAGTTTATCTATTCTTTAGCGCTGGATTGGCTAACGTCAAAACATGACCCAGTCTGATTGTTGCGACCAACACTGATTGTTGCGCAACTGCCAAAACCCCTTAAAAACGCGCATTAGTCTTCATTGTCTAATGATACTGTTAATTATCTCAGAGGTAACTCCCCGGCGCGTTGGAGCATCGTGCAGACACCGAGCGAGACGCCGCCGCCCGCGCCGGTCGCGCACGCGTCCTCGCACCACCATCCACCGCGCATGTTCGGCGACACCGTCACTGCTCATCACGTCGCCAAGGTAAAACCATATTGTTTTAAAGACATAAACCCAATATTTATGAGGCTAACTTGACTAAGAGTGACACTTTTAGCTGCTCGTTATAACATATATTTTACTTAATTCTTTTCAAAATTTTTTCTTCTACAGGGTCGTCTGTCAGCTAATGCCCCTGGACTACCGCCTCAACTGCCAGCTCCATCTCCCAACGCATTGAGCTCGTCTGCCAGCGCCACATTCCATTCCACGCCGAGCGCCGCACCCACAGGCGTCAAGAATTCGACCTCGGCTGCCAATTTCACAACTCACGCCGTCATCGAGACCCGAAGCTTCGGACCCCAAACTTTACCTTTGAGATCACAGGTATAGACGATCGTATTAAATGGAATGAAATAGGCATTCCTTCCGACTAAAACTCATTTGAATTTATTTGCTCTTTTTAGATGGCACAAAATAAAGCTGGTCCCACAAAAACTGTAGTCTCAGCGGTGGGCGCAGTTGGAAACGTATCATTACACAGCTCTAATGATTCTGGATTTTCTAATGAGCCTCCACCGCAACCTGACGTTGATTATAGTGATGAAGAAGCGCATCGTCATCGTGTGCCGATCAGGTATTTAATCATTCATTAAAAGTAGACAAGCTTTTTTTTTTTTTTTGTTGCTTGAATTTTTATTTGTAGTTGCGCTATGTTCATTTTTTTTGTTTTCGTTTATTTTTATAGTAAGACATCTCAACGTAACACCGACAACAAAGCGTATTTATTGAAAACTCAAAGCTTGAGGCGAGGAACGAGACTCAACAGTTCTAACAATGGATACCTGACTGATGATCAACAGTTACTCCTACGTAACATGATGGATAACGATTCTCAAAGGGTTAAAAGGACCAAATCATTCTGGAAGTTTGGACGTACTACTTCGGAAGAAATAATGGAGGGGATGTGCTTATGGCAGCATCGCGATATTGTTGACACTGTCCCCGAATTTAAGAAAAAGTTATTCGTTAAGATGAAAAAAGAATTGCGGCCTGCCCCGGAAGTACCAGACACTAAAAAAGTTAACAGTAACGAAAAACTTGCACCAGCTGAAAATGGTATTCCTTCTAGACCACAGGAAACCATTGATCGTAAAGATATAAAAGTCAACAACGGAATGAGACAGGCCCGAAGCATGGGATCCATTGAGTACAACGATCGTCAAGATAAAGAAAAGATGAACAAAACCAACCAAATTCAAACACCCGCAATGAAACAAAAGAGTACTTCAGAAAAATCGGTTGTAGAAGAGAAGCAAGAGGGATTTGTTCCTCGTAATGTTGAATCCCGACACTCTGATTTGACTAACACGAGCACGATAAAGACCAATTTCGAAAATAGCTTTTATAATGACGAAAATGGTGAAGGGTTTGTTATGAAAACTGTAAAGCGCAGAGAAATATTACAAAGATACGATAATGATAGCAACTCAGATGATAATAATTCCGTGGCTTCGAGCACGGACCCTTACGATTGTATAATCGTTGATGACCATATGACTTCTAAAAAACAGCAAGAAATAAATCGTCGACGACAGACTAATTCGATGGAAAATGAAATAAAAGCTTCCAAAGAAAACGCGTATATGCCCGAGTTTGAAGAAATAGAGGTTACTCCAATACGACCGCACATAAGGGCAACATTGGCATCCGACCGATCAAAGAAACCTTCTCCACCCAAAACAATGGAGTTCAAAACATTTAAAGATAACTCGAAAGAAATCAAAACTTTCTCTGCATCATCTGAAACTCTCAAGTATAAAGATAATGAACAACCTACTGACCGTTACGGAAACCCGATCGAGATGAACAATAATGAAATTCATAACGGTGATAATTACAACGGTAACGACAGCGGAACCTTAAAATACAAGAAGCGGTCGAGCGAAGACAAAGCTCGTAAAGAGCAATACAACGGCCATAAAAAAGAAACACCCCAAGTAGAAGCTAGAAGCCAAAAGCGTCCATACCACGCCACCGAGCCAAGAATCGATTACTCACTGGATAGACGTAATACGAGAAAAGACTTTTCGAATACTAATAGCCGCGACGTTAAAAACAGAAATAGATTGAATAAAAGCTACGACGATAGTAGTTTGCCATACAACGGTAGGAGGGAAGAAAGGTACTACGAGTCAAACATATCATATTTCAGTGATCAGGAGCGGCGCGCTTCGCGATACGATTATGAAACCGATTCAAAGAAGGCTGAAAAGTCCAAAATGAGGCAAGAGGAAGCTCGGCTCGAAGCGAGGCGTATAATGGATCGTCGAAGTGAGGCGCCTTACAGTGAATCGGATGATCAGAAATTCAATGAGGCCTTGAAGCAGCAAAGACCTCAATTGCTCCCTCGGACTAAATTGCTCAAAAAACCCGTGGACAGCAACGAACCGCCCGAAGACGGTCACACTTTTGGACCGTGGTACGACTTATGGGGTAGGGAAACGTCTATGTATAAATAGTCATTTACTTTTTATTTTCTTTCTCGTAAGTGCTAATGTAGATTAGACGCTTTGTATCTTTACTTCATAGTTTGTACGTTGTTTTGTTATGAACTAAAGTACTTATATACCATTTAGTGTACCTACTAACAGAATACTCTTAAATCTTAGAATACTTTTTGTATTGTTGTTTTTAGGGTTCCGTACCCAAAGGGTAAAAACGGGACCCTATTACTGAGACTTCGATGTCTGTCCGTCTGTCTGTCTGTCTGTCTGTCTATCTGTCTATCTGTCTGTCTGTCTGTCTGTCTGTCTGTCTGTCTGTCACCAGGCTATATCTCAAGATCCCTATAGCTAGACTTCTGAAATTTTCACAGATTATGTATTTTTGGTGCCGCTATAACAACAAATACTAAAAATAAAATAAAGTTAATATTTAGGGGGGGCTCCCATGCAACGAACGTGATTTTTTTTGGCCTTTTTGGGTCGTAATCCATAATGACAACATGTAGATTGTAGATACTTTAAATTTTCATAAATAAAATAAAATAAATAATTAAGGGGGGCTCCCATACAAAAAACACTATTTTTGCCCTGCTTTCTGGAACGGTACGGAACCCTTCGTGTGCGAGTCTGATTCGCACTTGGCCGATTTTTTTAACTGTCATAACAAGTCTTTATCGTGATATTTACAAATTGTACAAATGTTTACCTCGTTATTATACATAGGAATATTGGAATTTTGTTCCCTTTATAAAATTACAACGGAATAATAAATAACCTGATAAATTAGGGTTACACTTGTCAGTAACTGATATGTTTTTGCACAGGCCCCAACAATTCGCCACAGTGAAACTGAGAAAGGCCCTAACAAATGATCGGTCGTCACCTGCCATTGAATGAATTATTACCGCAATTATTATTATGTTTATTTTGTTAAATATATATTTATATGTAAATTAGAAGCATCGTGTATTTTGTACAGTTATTCATAGTTTAAGAAAGAAATATATCAATTTTTTTATAATGGTTGTTTTATTTGTATACCCTGTAGAATCCCAAAAATTTTAAGTAAGTACCACTAAATCAGACATTAATTCATCAAGCCCCAAGCGGCCACATGCGGCCGCGATAACAATAGATAGGCTATTGTGTCTCGTTTTTCCACGATCGCCGGGTTAAAGAAATAGACTTCAACTAACGCAGTATCATAAAAAAACTTTTAAGTTGGAAATTCTATTATAGTTTTATCATCTAACGTAGAAAATAAGACTTTATAACAATACAATAACAAAGGGCATTCAAGCTTCACAGATCTTTGAAGGGTGATGATCAATTCTACTGACGAATGAGATGTAGATTATGTAAACCCAACAGTTCCATATGCAACAGTTATTAAGGATACGTAGCTCAGTGGATGTCTGAATCAGTATAAGGTCAATGATTTCATCGAGGACAGCACCTTGGGAATAGGGTGGCTCCATGCAGGTTACTTTTCTTTTTTTTTTGTTACATAGCTGTAAGCCATAACATTGTTATATTATTTTATTTTAAAATTGTAATTTTCCATTTTTTAGTAAAAGATGGCCCCGTGCGAGTTTCTTACGCCGGTTCTTCTCGGCGGGGTAGTTCCCGAACCGGTGGTAGGCAACGTAGTTTCTTCGTTCTTTCTACGACTTTCAAAAAGTGTATCATGATTCATGATACCCATTTTGAATAAAAATATATTTTATTTTATTTATTTAATTTATAGGTAGCTTTTACAGATAAATTAATAATTATATTACAGGCCTGCTAAAATAAAAATGTTTCGCTAGTAAAATTGGGCTTGTAAATAATATTATTACAATATATTTATTGAGTACAATATGTATAGTTTAATTTAGAGACAAGTTCATAAAAGTATGATAATTCTGATAAGTATTCTAAGAAAATGGGATACATTTTCTCAGAATACTTATGCTTATCCATAAAATTTAAAGGAACATTCTTGTGAAAATAGTGCGCAAATAGGTTTTGCGAATATATTTTAGATTGTTTGTCAAAAAATTTCTTGCCATTGCCCATTCCTACTCTTTCAAAATACGAAGAATGAGAGAGATATATAATACAGAGTCTTAAGTAAGTGCTAATGTAGATTAGACGCTTTGTATCTTTACTTCATAGTTTGTACGTTGTTTTGTTATGAACTAAAGTACTTATATACCATTTAGTGTACCTACTAAAAGAATACTCTTAAATCTTAGAAGAATTCTAAGAAAATGGGATACATTTTCTCAGAATACTTATGCTTATCCATAAAATTTAAAGGAACATTCTTGTGAAAATAGTGCGCAAATAGGTTTAGCGAATATATTTTAGATTGTTTGTCAAAAAATTTCTTGCCATTGCCCATTCCTACTCTTTCAAAATACGAAGAATGAGAGAGATATATTATAATACAGGGTGTAACAAAACTAAGCGATAATACTTTAGAGTGTGTATGAGTCTTCTGTATTGAGTTCACCGTGAAATTCACAGCGCTTAAAGAGTAACTTTTTTTTAAATTTTGTATAGAAAAAAACTTGTGTTCAATTAACAAAAAAATTTTGCTCTTTCAGCACTGCTACTTTCACATTGAACTCTATATAAGGAACACATACACACCGTAAAGTATTAACACTTGGTTTTGCTACATCCTGTTTATTATTGTTTTTCACTCATCATCGTTAACTAGCGCAAGTGAGTTTGAAATTATGATAATTTGACTGTAGCGATATCGATTTTTCTCAGCAATGACTAAAGCTAAGAAATTAAAGTTCATTGTCAGTATTCATCATGTCTTTGTCTTTGAATTACCCATAGCATAACACGATTGGTCAACTTTTATAACACAGAATAATCAATCAATAAGACCTCTGTAAAAAAAGGGATTCTAATTTTGCCAACAGAGGAGAGTGATTTAAGCTTCCAAAATTTGTACATAGATTGGTTCAAGCATAGGTACACTTTAATTTTCATATAGCTTATATGAAATATATTTATGGTTTTTAAATTACGCCACAAAAACCATTTTGTTGCTTACGCCCTTTCCATTTCTTGCTGTTCCATTGCTTGTTTTCTATGAGAGGCCGGGCCGGCCTATCATAGAAAACAAGCAATCTACAACATATCCAACACGGTGTTTTACTTTAACGCGGCGTCACCTTAAATTGTTTCAACTTATTTCCAACCCAAAAGCAACGCAATCGTTATAAACATGGTGAGTTCCAGCCAACAGTGCGGCGCTGACGGAATAACAAGCAGGACGTTGCGGGCATCGCTGATGGAACGCCAGCCGAACAAATCGCCAGATACAGGATTTACATACTATGTTGTGCATGTAGCTATTTTTAGTTTTATTTTTTATAAAATAAGGGGGCAAACGAGCAAACGGGTCACCTGATGGAAAGCAACTACCGTCGCCTATGGACACTCGTAACATTGGAAGAGCTGCTCAGCAGGTGCGTTGCCGGCCTTTTAAGAGGGAATACCCTCTCTTTTTGAAGGTTTGCAGGTCGTATGGGTCCGGAAATACTGCTGATGACAGTTCGGTCCAGAGTTTGACATATTTTATGAATGTGCGCAATTTTGTCAAAAACATTGATGCTATTTACTCTGAGTATTTTAGTAAAATCAGTAGATTGGAAAATGGAAATCCATAGATAAGGGACGTTGAGGCAAAAAGTGAAACACTTTTTGCATCTCAACCCTAAAACTAGGGTAATTTAGGTATGAACCTAAACTACCCTAGATTTAGGATTGTTTAGAGTACTTTAGGGCTATCATTAGGTTAATTGCGTATCTTTTTGCTGTCAAAGCAGTTTCGAAAATCAAAAGAGGAAGAAAATATAATTATAATGTACACTATTTAAATAGTAGAAAGTGTGTCTTTCTATCCGTGTGTTATATTTTGAGATACTTTGATGACATAACTTATCTCGAAATCCAAAAAAATGCATGGCTCTTGCGTCAAACTAATTTCAGTGCAATGAAGCCACAGGCAACATTAAATAATTGATAAAAGATGTTTAAATTCTTACTGTTATTATCGACACAAAACTCAATGGAATGAAGAATGAAGAAATTTCTGTAAGCTATTTATCCTTTAATACAGTAACAACAAAAACAACAAGAACATAAAAAGAAATCAATGTCAATCGGCCGTATCCAAAAATGTTGGATGATTTATCGTGACATCGCTTCCGGTAGATTTTCCTCTATCTAACACAACAGCCACGGGCGACGACACAAAATATTTTCCCCCTATACAGAGATATTTGGTGTGTTTTTGCCAAAACCTGCACATGCCGAAGTATTTAATGATGAAATTTAACCCCTGTATTATATTAAAATACATCTAGGGTCAGCCAGCAATGCAGCGTGACGCGTGGATGCAATGCGATGCATTTTGAGCCATGTAAATGCCATGTTGAGCCATATAAAACTGAACTTTATAAACTACACAGAAAGATACACATTAAATTGATCGACACACAAACATAATTTGGATGGCTCATTTAAAAGTACATCCGTAACTTAACTTTTATGATTAGCATAAGGCTTTGCTATTATTTAGTTCACTTTTTTGAACTCTAACTTCGCTGTCAACTAAATACTAAAATAATTAGGCTAAATACAATCAGTCATTCCAGCCTCACTCCACAAAGATAATATGAAATAGCTTTAAACAGCATATTACGTATATTGTGTAAGCGGTAAAGTTGGTGTATTATGTCGCCTCGAGTTAGCTGCAGTAAGCCTGCAATTTGCCGCGATACGAAGATAAACGACCTACCTGATATTGTTGCTTTTATCAAAATTCTCTCAGTAATTAATTGTGATTTATTGCGGAGATATTTTAGCAACGGTGTTCGGTTTAAGAGACTTTTGATACGCCTATAATTTAAATATTGCTATTACGTAAATTGATACATCGCTATTATTATTTCCTAGGCGAAATAACTGGACAAAATACTCAGTGCGTGCATACATAATAATAAAATCCTAGAGGAATGCTAAAGATTTTGGCAGTAATTTTCTTCTCTATATCTAACGTATAATATAGTACTATAATGAAACAAGATCTTGAAAACTTCCTATTTCTAAGATGTATTTACTCTACGCATGTAGTTTAAAGATCGTCTCTTTTGAACTTTATTGTCGAGTGATAAGGTCGAAAAAGACAAAAGAGTTTCTCTGTACATGAATATTTGCGTACTGAAATAACCTGGATTTCTATGAGGTCCTTATGTCTTTGACATAAGGATAAAAAACTACGAAGCAACATTGTGGAACGTCACAAAAGGCACGTTCACACGAAATTTCTCGCACACTGAGTACTACCTCAGCGGAGGACTGCAATTATATTCTTTACCGGCTCCCAGCTCTACATAATCTTAGGCTGTATTCAAATATATACAAGAACTCAACGCACGTTTTGGTAACGCCACATCACATACATTTTATTCACGAAGACGTGCGTAAGCACGAGTACGACATGAATAAAATGTATGTATTAAGAAACCTTATTCAATACTGTATGTTGTAAGTAGGTACATAGAGTTTATCAACAACAGAAGATATTGAGGTCATAATTGAAGACGTGAGTGGAAGAATCGAACAAGTAACATTTCTTAACATACGGGCAATAACTTATTTTTATCCTAATTATTTTAATAAAACTTGTAACTTATCTACTTCATAACCTAGCTAATATATCTGGCTACACATATAATCCATAGTTTTTCTATTTCAAATATTTTTTCCGGCCCTGAAGCCTCCATTTAAGCAAAAAAACGGGAAGTTTTTCATGTTACTTACCTTATTCTTCCACTCACGTCTTGAATTATTTGAATATTTAACTACCGCTTACGTCTTCTATACTGAGCTTTGTAATATACGACTACAGTCTAAGTAAATAAAGCTATGAGTTTGCCCATTATATTATATAGGTTAGTAATAATAGCAGTCAGGGTCTCCAGTCTGTTCACACCGACAAGAAACGAAACGGTGTGTGATTGACCATGCATAAAATAAATACTTTAAAATATCGAGCGACTTTTAAGGCCATCCCCCGAGCAAACGACCTTGACCATACATTTGACGCGTTGCCGAGATCGCACAAAAATCCTATTTTTTTACTTATCTTAGTTCAAAATTGATCTAAAAAAATTTTTAAACGGGGAATATGTAGTTAATGAAATTGTCTATCTATTGTTGTGTGTTTCAAATAAACGTAATTTGTAAATACTAGGGAGATGCTGAAAGTATGCTTCAATTTTAATAAATTGGTATTACTTTGGAAGCTAATATCATGAGTATACTAAACAAAAATAGAAAATATTAAACGGGGAAAGGAATGTTGATATACTGAAGATTATTGCTGTATTTTTATTATAACTTTGTAGCTTTCAAATTATGAGTTTATAAGGCTCTAAATACGGCAAATTACGGAATCTCCGTAGGGGAAGGCCCTTAAGCTATAAAGCATCGTCACATCGCAAATCGTGTTCCCCGACTCCATACCTGAAACACGTTTCCCTTTAGTAAGAAAATGAAAAATCACAGTGAATCTAAGTTAAAACTTGATATAACTAAACATGGAAAGTTGTAGAGTATATGATAAGTTATTCACACCTTTAAAAGCGTAAGTGCAACGTCGACGGAACCTGCTCTAAGCCTGTAAGCCGATCAGACAACTTGCTGCCAGTTAGAATGTTCCAGAAAACTGCAACCAACTGCACAACTTGACGCAAATCCTCATAAAATATCTAGGACTAGCTCTCTCTATCTTGGGTTTGTTGTATGTAAGTACAATAGTACTTATCTTTTAGCTAACAAAACTGAATGATCCTTGTGTAAGAACTGCATATCGCTTTTGTTGGTCAGGGACTTTTCGAGATCGTTAACTAGATATTCAGAACTATACAAAGGTATCACGGGCTCAAACGCTCACTAATTAGTACTTATTGAAAATGAAACAAAAAAAAAAACAAATTTTCATTAGATGGATATTCACACAAACGAAATGCTAAATAAAAGCTTTAAATAAATTGATTCTTGTTATAAAAGAATTTCGCGTCTTCAATTATAAAATCAAACAAAATCCACAGTAACTCGATGAAAACTTTTTCAAAAGAGTTCGTTTGCCCCCGTCGAAAAACCCGACTTTCAATACATTTTACGTGTCATTTGTAGTACGATTTAAATAACAAAAGATGATGGTGGAGCAACGATGACAAACAAAAAAGCTTATTGAACCGCGGGTATCGAAGTAAAAATCAATTTACAGTGCAAATCGAGCGTTGGACCAATGTTTTCCGAGTCATCGCTTTCCTTAGAGGGACTTGGGTTGGAAAAATTTACACTTTACAAATAAAATGCGCCGATCATTTTTTATGCAGCGATCCCGACGAATGTGGAGATATTCTTTATTGGATTTGAAATCTAAATGTTTATGTCTGCGTCTGATATTCTCGATAGAAATGTGCAAAATATTATTTGTTTTTGCAATAAATTTCTATTTGGTTAAGCTTTTTTAGGTAAACGAACATTTTACATTTGTTTCAGATATTTATTAAGGGACCGTAAAAAATTACGATCCTACATTGAATTATTCATTGAAAATTAAAACCTTTTAAATGAACTCAAAATAAAATCGCACTGCCCACTATACAATACTTCCACATGCATGTTCCCATGTTACATTTTTGGGTGCAAAATCATTAATAATGTACGACGCGTACCACTATTCAGCACCTGTGCTACAAATTATCATCAGACATCGTTAAATCGATATTTACTATATCGATAGTCAATATAATAAATATAAAGTATAGATAGCCACACCATGTGTTGCCACATACAACAATTTTATATTCAACTAAATGCGTATGATCCTGTTAGAGTTTTGGAGCATAGAGGTTGATAACACTAAGAATAATAAAAATATATAGGATAGGTGTGCAAAATATAGTCTGCCGAGTTAGTATAGTTTTGAAGATGGAATTATGTTGATTCTCTTGTTCCCCTTATGATAATAGATCTTTTAAAAAGCCTGATTAAAAGTTAATAAGCGTAATCGAGCCAATGATAGAAAATTAAAAACAATCTCAATCAAGTCGGCTCCTAAATGATAAATACTGCATAAAAATCTGACCATCCTTTTGGAATCTACAGTCTATTTTTGTTGAAGGTTAAAAATGTAGGTAACAAAAATTTCTAGCCCCCTCATATCCTGCAGTATGAAGTTTTTCCAGATTTTTCTCTCCGTTCCACTCGGAAATTCTGGAAAAGCGATAAGTATTTCCCGACGAATTTCAGTCGATGTGAACTAGCGAACTGGCGACATATAAAGGAAATAGTATGGTTATAAAGGAAATAGTGTGGTTTAGCCAACGGACACAAAATAAAACTGTTTTGGACGTTAATGTTTGGGCGAGGAATGCGAATTAAAGTGGACTCCGGAGTCTGCACTCTTTTTATTTTTCTCCGAACACGTGTGGCATTTTAAAAATAATCTTTGACACTCGTTATGTTTTCAATGTTCCAAATTGCAGAAGATTTTATAAATGAACTAGTTGATGCCCGCAAGCTCGTTCCGCAGAAATGTGTTTATCGCGCAGTAACCAGGGTTGCCAGGTCTTTTTCAAATAAATACCGAACAGCAAACAAAAAATCGGCCAAGTGCGAGTCGGACTCACGCACGAAGGGTTCCGTGCCATTACAGAGCAAAAATATGCCAAAATTATGTTGTTTGTATGGGAGCACCCCTTAAATATATTTTATTTTAATATTATTATTGATTACTAAAGTACATCATATATAATTAAGGCCTTTGTGAAAATTTCACCTACCTGTTGCCATTACTGATATAGAACAAAAAGGCCAAAAAAATCACGTTTTTTGTATGGGAGCACCCTGTTAAATATTAATTTTATTTTGTTTTATTATTGTATTTGTTGTTGTAGCGGCAATAGATATACACAATCTGTGAAAATTTCAGAAGTCTAGCTATAGCGGTTCTTGAGATACAGCTTGGAGACAGACAGACGGACAGGCAACGAAGTCTTAGTAATACTTTTAGGGTCCCGTTTTTACCCTTTGGGTACGGTATGGAACCCTAAAAAAGAGTTATAATAATTTATTTACATATGTATATTATTATTAACTTAAAATACAAAGAAGCATTGCTCAAGAGCAACTAACTAACCTAATTACTTATAAAAAAAAATTCTCACTCACGCAAGCTTCCAGCAATGTCTTATTTGCTTTAACTGCCCCATGCATTTCGCGACATGTCGCGACTGAAATTACATCGGATACATAATTCAGCCTTCACTATGTCCACACTTAATTTATTACGGCTGTCGCACTAAGTAAGTAAGCTGATTGCTTCAAATCTAACAATTGAAACGTTTATTAGGGAGACAAAATAATCAAAAAAAAAAAATACCGAACCGCCCATACTTCGGTATTTTTGTCATACCGAACACCGAACACGGTGCTAAAATACCGAACCGTTCGGTAGAATACCGAAGACCTGGCAACCCTGGCAGTAACCGTACATTTTTCGGGGATGAAAAATATATAAAAATATATGTTATATAATATTATTATTATATTATATTTATATTTAAAATTTATATTTTATATTTATATTTTATATTTTATTTTATATTATATTATATTTATATTTTATATAATATTATAAAGGCAAAGTTTGGATGTATGTATGTATGTATGGA
The DNA here is from genome assembly GCA_905187585.1 of Cyaniris semiargus. Taxonomy (NCBI): domain Eukaryota; kingdom Metazoa; phylum Arthropoda; class Insecta; order Lepidoptera; family Lycaenidae; genus Cyaniris; species Cyaniris semiargus. The sequence continues at coordinate 9,345,904 of LR994558.1, read as the reverse complement.
TGTTACTCTTTCACGCAAAAACTACTGATCGGATTTTAATGAAACCTTACAATAATATAGCATAAACATCAGAATAACACATAGGCTACAATTTTAACCGACATTCAAAATAGGGGTTACAAGTTTGGGAGTTTCGACGTTGTTTTAAGAACGGAAAGCATATGCTACTATGCAAATTACATTCATCATCATGATCATCACTACCATAAACCATTATAGAACCATGTATCGTCCCGTTTTGACCCTATTATTGGTACTTTTCATAGTCTTTTATTGTATATCACTTAAACCGCGGGTAACACCGCGGGGCACAGCTAGTTTATAATATTAGTATGGATAAGAGTTGTAGATTTGTAGTAGTGTCTGTCCAAACCGTCGGACGAGGCTTATATCTTAATTCTTGATGCATTTACAGTATCTAATAGTTACGGTTACGGCCACAATGATAATGTCTTATAGCAATCGAAAACAGCTGCATAGAAAAACGCAGATTAAGGGACAATACCACATAATGATACTGTATTTAACGCTTCGAGAAGAGCAGCATTATTCATAGTTCAGCTTCATTTGCTTAGTCGAAATCCATGAATTTAAAATGTGCTATCGGCCTATCGGTGACGTATTGTAGGCAACGTTCAAACTTTCCCTTGGAGCTTCTGAAATATGATACTTATGTCATCAGCATAAAGGTTATGTTGTAGGTAAAATGAAACTGGATGGACGTAATCTGGCTGATAAGCGGGCGGGCTATTTGGCACGGCCGGCCACCTCCATCACAGCGCCAGCCGCGCCGTAAACTCTGCCCTAATTTATGTTAAATACATGACCTACGGTTCAGTTTTAGTATAATGTCCAACTATAGCGGCGATATCGATAGAGGAATGGATGTAATAATAATCAGAGACATTTACGCGAGTGGGTACGTAACTATGACTATTTGCTGAAAAGTGACAGAAAATGTATGGAACTTTATGTCGAAACCTTGATCAAGTTACTTACAAGTTGTAAATATCTCTGTGCGTTTATTCTAAGGTCGGCTGTAACAGAGATAAAAAAGTTGTTGACTTAAGTCAAAATACATTATCATCGCTCTCTTAACAACGGTTACCTTATCTACACCAATTAGCCTGCAAGAGATATAAATGGATGTAAGAAATAAAAGAGATCAAATATTAATAGTAGTAGAATTAAATACAACCGAAGCTTTAGAATAATTAAACGGCTTCAGTAAATAACATAAGACATAGGTATTAATCTTAAGATATTATCACGTTCTCTTTGAGTGGCTGTTATTCGAAGGGGGATCTATTGCCATCTATCTTAATAGAACGACAAAATTATATTAAACATCCAAATTGCGTGTTCCAAACCCCATTAGGGGTCTCGTTAAACTTGTAAACTGAATTATAAGATAGATAAATTACTAAGATAACTAGGATAAAGGCAATATAATCAATGTATTGTTATTAGTAGGTGCAATCATTGACAGCAATATTGTTTTATTTATAATGTGGCAGAAAGATGTGGTCTGTGGAAAACGCACGGTGGAAGAATGCCACTCTTCAAGATTATGAGGATAATATATTTTAGGTCTAAGTATAAATATAAAATGTTTTTAGTTCTATAATAATTATCAATTCTTCTAGAGAATACTTCAGAATCTATACTGATAAATCAGACAGCTTATTTGATTTTTGTCGCAACCAAACTTATATTCCAGCTACCAGCTGATACTCTCATGATTGTATTATTGCACTATCTGCTGAAGCGATTCGGTTACTTGAACGGAGGTCACGGTTAGATTGAGATGTGATATATTCTACTTTGCAAAAAATATTCTAGTTTGCATTCTCTTGTTTGGAATTTGGATCCATCTCAAGAATAATATTGTAAAGTAAAATCTTAATTAGGCGTAAAAACCTTTAAGTTAGATACTAAAACAGTAAAACCCTAAATCAAAAATACCAAATAAGGATTTAGTTTTCCTATTCTTCATCCAAATCTTCTTCCTTGTGGTAAAAGATGACGGATTCAGTTATCGGATTCAGGCCACTTATAAGCACTATCCGTTATTATAAATGGCCTCGTCCATCTCTGCCCAATCAGAGGCCTGGGAATCGACAGGCCTGCCTCTCTAATTTGTTATTGTCCTATTTCCGAAGCCAAGTGTATAAGCCAAATTTTATATTGGCAGTGAAATCGGGATAGAACATTGGCTTACTATTCATGAAATTAAAGTGGTTTTAGGTTGTATGAGTATTGGATATTGGAGTGGATAACATTTAATATTCGTATTCCTTTTTCGAATTTAGTATCTACTTAACAGTTTAATATTAAGCTGCTTTAGCCACGTTGAGAGCGAAACAGTCAGGAATAACGAGAGTCAATATTTTAAATTTTAATTGCTCAGAAGGTTTACTTTTGCTACTTCAGGTAGCTTAGCATAGCAACTATAGAAATTGTCTATTTCTACAGAAGATTACCAAGGAAGATTTCTGACTTCTGAGGAAATAGCTGCCAACTAGACGTTGCGCGCGGCTTCGCCCGCGTAAATTAGATATTTCACAGACAAATTAGTCCACAAAAAATAGCCTATAATCCTTCACGTGGTCTACTTCTTATTTGTGCCAAATAACAGAAAAATTGCTCCAGTAGTTCGTGAGATAAGCCCTTTCAAATAATTTCCCCCGTTTTTTCCATATTTTCCTCTATTTCTTCGCTCCTATTAGTCATAGCGTGATAAAATATAACCTATAGCCTTCCTAGATAAATGGGCTATCTAACACTGAAAGAATTTTTCAAATCGGACCAGTAGTTCCTGAGATTAGCGCGTTCAAACAAACATACAAACTCTTCCGCTTTATAATATTAGTATAGATAATATTTAAGTATACTAGAGATCGCCCAATGGTCGAAATTCGACCTTAGCTTTAACGACATTAGGTCTACTACCTACTAAAAAAATATTGACTTTATCATATTTTTTTTCAACTATTTTCTCTGGGACTCAGCTGATCTCAGACTGGCATTGTAAGCATTGTCTAATAGTATCTATAGGTCTACCAGAATCTGATGGCAAAAAGTGAGAAAGTAAATTGACTTTAGCAATACCGGGGTAATTGGAATAGAACATTTTGATCCTTTTTTTTTCTTATAGCGGCTGATTCTGTGTGTTAAACATGCAAATATAAAAATGTATCCAATGATCAAGTTTATTTTATGAAAATCTGCTGTCAAAAATTGCCATCAGATTCTGGTAGACCTATAAGATTCAATAAAAAAAAACTATAATCCATTTTAAATTTGGCAACTTGTTGTTAACAGACTTCAACCATAAATAAAAAGAGTAACTATAATTCGTATGTATAGGCTTGTCACTCAAAAATCTGTCATCTTTCCTAGTGTGTGTGTTGTAGTGTGTGTAATGTTTTATTTGTTAAAAAAATATATGATAAAAGCATAGTTTCAAAATAATATTAGCTCGATCCATTCCTTCACCACATAAACTATAACTGTGCAAAATTTCATTAACCTACGTTTCCCCATTTTTCGTCAAAAGGGATAGAAAGTTTTTCGCTCGCGTACCTACCTACGGATGCTCTTAGCGACCATTCCTGTTGCTCCTATTACTATTGGTATGATGATGGTTTTGGTTTTCCAGAGTCTGGTTATTTCTTTTTTCAGTAGGTGATATTTTGTTAGCATTTCGATTTCTTTGGCGCCAATATTGTAGTCAGTAGGTATTGTGACATCTATCAGGTAAGTGATGTTTTGTTGCTTGTCTACGTATATTATATCCGGTCTATTGTGATTAACTTGTACATCTGTCTGCACTGGCATCTCCCACATGAGTTTGGCTGTATCATTTTCTTTAACTTGGGGTTGTGTGAGTTTATCTTTCCACCATAGCTGATCTGTATTGAAATTGTGCTTTTTGCTTAGGGCCCAGTAAATGTATTGAACGATATTGTTGTGCCTTTGTGTGTATTGTGTTCCTGCTAATTTTTCGCAACCTGACACTATGTGTTGGATTGTTTCGTCTTTGGTAAAGCATATTCGGCATTTTCCATCAACCTGATTCTTTAGTATATCTCGTTCAAACTGTTTAGTTATTATAGATTGGTCCTGGATTGCAAAAACGGCAGCTTCTAGTATAGGAGATATCATTTGCTTTTTAATCCAATTAAACGAGAGATTTTTGTCAATATTTTCTTTTTCTAGGACTTGTTTATGAAATTGTGCGCGCAAGGGTTTCGCCTTCCAGGTATGTATTTTCATTTTTATTATAGCCTTTATATATTATATTATATATTATATTATATTATATTATATTATATTATATTATATTATATTATATTATATTATATTATATTATATTATATTATATTATATTATATTATATTATATTATATTATATTATATTATATTATATTATATTATATTATATTATATTATATTATATTATATTATATTATATTATATTATATATTATATATATTTATATTATATTATATTATATTATATTATATTATAATATTATATTCTTTTGCGCCCTGTGCGAGTGCGCCCTTGTTTTTTTTTAGATATTATAGGTACCCAGAGCAATGCTATGTATATGCCTGTTTCATTTCATTCAGGGTGATAAAATAAAACTTGGTGTTGGTAGACCAATTACAATTATAATATTATATTAATATTTTGAAAAAAGGAGATATTTTTTAAACAACTGATATGGGCAAACAAGCAGGCGAGCCGTCTGATGTTAAGTAGGGTTACGAGTATACCACTCGCGCTGTGCGGCACTAGGGGCTCAACGAGAACTTATCGGGAGCAAACTGAAAAAATTAACCCATCAATCCCCAAGCGGCACCCGGCTGCCGCATAACAATTGAAAATCTATTGTGTCTGCGATTCCCACGATCGAGGTATTAGTCCTGCCTGGTCTGGACATTCTTGCGCCCCCCAGAGTCTACGCCCTGTGCCTGGGCACCGGTGGCACCGCCCTATTTACGGCACTGCACGCCACGCCTGATAGGCTTAAATTTTTCGTTTACCTAAATATTATATACTTACTATAATATATTATGTAACAAAACTAAGTGATAAAATAAAATAATATTTTTTTTTTTGATTTGTATAGGCAAGTCCCCCAGCCCAGCGCGGCGTCGTAAATTGTCCCATACAAAAGTTAAAATAAAAATTGCTCGTTCAGCGCTGCTACTTTCACAGTCAACTCTTTACAAGGGACACATACACATTACACACCCTAAAGTATTATCAGTTAGTTTTATTAGATTCTGTGTATATTTTAAATAAATAGATACATACCTAATATCAGGCTTCCTTTATTAATATTTCCTCTCTACATGATTTTCTCTTTCAGACGCAGCGGCGAATAAACTTTAATGAATATAGTGCTGGACCCTAGTTAAATTTTATTTAGGAATACCTTCCCTTTTCCATTTCGGGTCTCGCAACGATATTAAGGTGTATACACACGAACAAAGGGGAAAAAACCCTATTTTTTACCCTTCGATTTTTTTTACATTTAGCATGAAGCATAGTTTTAAACACCCAGATATCTCGCGCCTATAGAAGCAATATATAGATATTTTTATTTATTTATTTGTTTTGGTGTTTTTAAGGTGTCGCATAGTTGCAAGCGACAGCGACCGACAAAAATTCAAATAAATTGCCCGTATAACATAGGCAGCAGCGGCATGGGTCGCTATTGGTATAGAGACCCATGCCGCTGCTGTCGGTAGAAAATTAAATCTAAGCCTTTGTCATAAAGTGGCAGTTTATTTGAATTTTTAAATAAATAATATATTTAAAATAATATTTATTTCCAACATAACAATTACAATCTAGCTGAGTAAAACACCGTCATAGTCACCTATTAAGCTCACGCCTGTATCAGGTGACTAGGAAGGTTTTTAATTTTTGTCGGTCGCGGTCGCTTGCGGATAAAGTCGGAAAGCCACCTTAAGGCCATCCCCCGAGCAAACGACCTTGACCATACATTTGACGCGTTGCCGAGATCGCACAAAAATCCTATTTTTTTTTTACTAATCTTAGTTCAAAATTGATCTAAAAAAAATTAAAACGGGGAATATGTAGTTAATGAAATTGTCTATCTATTGTCGTGTGTTTCAAATAAACGTAATTTGTAAATAATAGAGATGCTAAAAGTATGCTTCAATTTTAATAAATTGGTATTACTTTGGAAGCTAATATCATGAGTACAATAAACAAAAATAGAAAATTGAAAACGGGGAAAGGAATGTGGATATACTGAAGATTATTGCTGTATTTTTATTATAATTTTGTAGCTTTCAAATTATGAGTTTATAAGGCTCTAAATACGGTAAATTACGAAATCTCCGTAGGGGAAGGGCCTTAACTGGTTTCCTCCACCATTACCGTATAGCAGGGCTATCGGATTGCGTTAGTGGCTTAGCCTTATCTTTTAACTTTGGCAGGAAAACTCACTCTAGAGTTAGAGCCCGGGTAACCCAATTTTGGGGGAAACATTTTATTTACACACATTTGCGGCGGATTGCGTGGCTCATATAATCTCAGTGTTTACGTTTGTTCACATTTAATATGGCTAACTATTAATATCGATATGTACCTAAATCTATACATATAATAAAACTGTAGAAATGAAAATTCTGTACATTAAAGATATTAAAAAAATAATAAGCGGGGGGTGTTACTACATCGCTATAGAAGCCAAAAATGTGGTTAGTTTTTTTGTCTGTCTGTCTGTCTGTATGTTTGTTCCGCTATCACACGAAAACTACTGATCCGATTTGAATGCAGTTTTCGCAGATATATTTGTCTTCTTCCAACTTAACATCTGGTGTATAAAAAAATTTCCCCCCACCCCTCTAAAGGGACGAAAGAGGGGGTCAGATTTTGCTTTAACACGAAAACTACTGATCCGAGTTGCATACGGTTTTCGCAGATATATTTGTCTTCTTCCAACTCAAAATCTGGTGTATAGAAATTACCCCCCCCCCCCCCCCCCACTCTAATGGGAGCAAAGAGGGGGTCAGATTTTGTATCAAACTTTTTTCTTTAATAGACTTACTTCATATTATTATTAACTGTTTTTTTCCAACTTAACATCTGGTGAATAAAATTTTTCCGCCCACCCCTCTTAGGGGACAAAAGAGGGGGTAAGATTTAAACACTTTAAATGGCAAAACAACTTTGTCGGGACAGCTAGTCTATCTATATAATATATAGATAGACTAGCTGTCTGTTATGCTTCGATCGCGGATTCTTGGAAATCTATTGTTCTCGCGGCCGTAAGTGGCCGCTTGGGAGTTGAAGAGTACGCGAGCGAAAAACTTTGGATCCCTTTTGACGAAAAATGCGGAAACGTAGGTAATTGAAATTTTGCACAGTTATAGTTTATATGGTGAAGGAGTGCATCGAGCTAATATTATTTTGAAATTATGCTTTTATCATACATTTTTTTTAACAAATAAAACATTACACACACACAAGGAGGTTTTGATTGACAAGCCTATACACGAATTTTACTCTTTTATTTATGGTTGAAGTCTGTTGTCAAATTGAAAATAGATTTAGTTGTTTTTTATTGAATCTTAAATACTGTTAGACAATTATTACACGGCCAGTCTGTCATCATTTGACTTTATTAATCTGAGACTGTCGCAGGAATTATGTCTAAAAAATAATAAAGTCAATATTTTGACAATATAATATCAATAGAAAAGCGTTGAAATTTTAATTAATTTAATTTTTTATTTGAGGTCGAATTTCGACCATTGGGCGATCTCTAGTAAGTATTCGTAAATATACACATAGGTCATAGGTACATTAATGATTGTTTAACTTTAATTAAACGAAGAGTTAACATAAAATGTATGGGGTTTATGTCTTTAGATAAAGTAATCAATACATTTCTCCTAATGCGGTCGTTAAAATATAACAATCTTTAAAACTCGACAAAAAACATACAAAAGCATAATATTTTTCAATTGTATTAAATAGTTTTACGTGGTTGGTTCGTCACGTCCTTTGTTTCTGATATTTGCATGACAACAACTAACAAATTGTAGCGGACTGTCCGTCTGTCCCTAGTTCACAAAACAAAAAAAATAATAATACTAGTAAAATTGTTGCTAAAACGTCATTATGTGTGGGTAATTATAAAATTATATTTCAATAATATTGCACTTTCATACTAATGACTACTGACTAGAAAGTAAATTCTAGATATTATAACATTTTTAGCCTTATTTTAAATATTATGATCCGTTCATTGCTCATGTTATACTTAGTTACCACTTATTATTCTATTTTTATTCTTATCCTTATTCTTATCTGGGTTTAGTTTATAAGATAGGTAAGTGTAAAAAATATTCAGATTTTTTCACAAACTACCCTCACCATTTCGTAATCAATATAATTGACGTAATAAATAGTAATACATCAAATTGAAGTACAACAAACAAATCTTTATTGTTGTTTTTGGGGTGAGGGAGGAGAACAATAAAATAGAAAATTACAATCAGCGATCGTGGGGCTGCAATGACCCCAATACAATTGTCAACTTGATCGAGCATATTACATTAAGGGTTAGATTTTAGGGTAAAAATTATAATCAATAAATTATTCAATACCTCATGAGTTGTGACTCCCTAGCCGTAAAAAATATAAACACTTACCTCGATAGGTGCAGGAGCAGGGAACTGAAGGAATAACCAACGCTGGGGCTTCGTTGGTCGGCTAGCAAAACGCTATAAAACTTCGAAGTACACTTTGGTAGCACAAGAACACAATTCAGTCAGTAAACCTCTAGCAATCTAGAGATTTTTTCGCGGAGCACTTTTTTTACTATAGACGTTTCGGCTGGTTTCCAGCGGCCGTGGTCACGGATGGACTGAAGTGACAGTCGTCCAACTCGATGAAGTTTTTCAACAAACCGCAGATTCATCAATTATTATTTGTGTTCCGATCTACGCAGAACGCACTCACAGTATGTTGATTTTTTTTTGTTTTAGATTTATTCTTTAGTTAGATACAAGCACCCAGCCACCTTCTCAGTTCTCGGTTGAAATTTGGGTGCTTTTTAATCTCTACAACCTTGCGCATCAATCGTGGACGATTTCTAGCGACAAAATCCATAACTAAAACATAATTAATATGTAATATGATATACCTACATTTTCCAGATTAAATTATTTACCACACCAGAAAATACACCTTATAATATTAGCGATGTAAGCACGTCTCAGTGTGAGCTGACCTTAAGACATATTATGCTGAAAAGTCATAACCCTCCGGTAGTCATGTAAACAACAGGGAATCTTTTCGGTAAAAGGATTATGTGAGCACAATGTTCCTATGAGTCCTGTATGTGTTTGGTCAACACTCGAGCCTTTAATACGTATTACATTAGTGAAATTTACCTGGTACAGTCAAGATTATTAAATAAGTAAAAAATAATTATATACTATGTAGAATTTAAAAAAATAAAAATGCTCTGGAAAAAGTAGTAACGAGTACGCTCAATGATATATTTTTGTGTCGTAAATCGTAATATGCAAACAGATGTTAATATAAATATTTTCTTGTGTCAGTCTGTGCAGGTACTATTAATAAATTAATAGCTGAACCGATAAAAATAAAACGTAGTGGGTATATATAAATACTTTTAAAATTATCCTTTCCAAAGGACAATTTTAATTACGGTACAATGTACAATATTATGATTTATGTGTCGATAGTGTCGATACACGGATTGTTGCGTAACTAATTTTCAGGAAAATCCAGGATAAAAATAAAATGCTAAGCAAGTAGATATGAAATTATATTTATTGGAAGCGTGCTGTAATATTTGTTTATCTTTTTTGGCTAATCTCCAAAAGGGTTTGATTTTCTCGGAAGCAGTCAGTAAAATTGTATTTCGTAAAAACATTCACCTATAGTCAGGACAATTTAAGGTGGCACCAGCGGTCATCGACCTTTCTAGTCTAGGAGCTATGTGAAAAATACTCGCACTGGATTTTGTTAACTTAAGAATAAAATTGAATTATTGTAAAGAAACAGACTATTATAATATGTATTTTCATCGGAAAACGTCTCGGTTACCTCTTCGTATGATAATCTCCAACTATTTATGAGTTTGAAGTGATATAATTTATACTGTGTTCACATCGATGCAAAATACGATATCACCCTTAGACTAGCAACATCTGTCACTTCATTGTCAATCGCCGTTTGTATAGAAAAAAAAAAGAATATATATATATATATATATATATATATATATATATATATATATATATAAATTAAATAAAATAATTAAATATATATATAATTAAATTGTATACAAAAACATAATAAACCAAATTGATGAGGGATAAATTTTATCAAAATCGAATTACTTATTAAGATGTCAGGTAAAAATTGGCGAAAGCCTAAGCTAATAATCCCCTCGAATTCGCGTGACGCGAGCTCGAGACTGCATGTTTACCCTCCCAAAGTAAATGACAATACAAAGACGCCCTGAGGAAAAGTGGCCACGTTGTTCCTAATGTATAAAACATGTCGGACCTTTGCTGTGTATGCGTGTATTGGGTTTCGTGTTAAGTTCGGTTTGTGTTTTTGTGCCTTGGTGACATTTTTATTTTGGAATGATTGTTAGAAATTGTAACACTGGTTAAGCATCTTATAGCGCTCTTATAGCAAGTCAAACTGCAATAGAAACTTACATCAGTGGTAGCTGAAAATAATCATAATATTATCTTGTATATATAATAGGCTACTTGACCTATATTCAATTTTATTGAACAAATGCATATTTCTAGTAGAACTTGGCCTAGGAAACCGTATTTCACCCTTATCATCAAATAAAAGCTTATGATTGATAAATAAAGTCGATTTGAAAATATGATTTTAATTTGTACTAACGAAAACGCTTTTGCGGTACTTCCGATTTGGATATGGGTTAGTTATCACACTAGTAATTTAATATCTTTTATTTAACGTGCTCGTTATGTGTAAGTTTATTTGTACATAAATAATAAGAATAAGCCTAGAAAGATTTTTAAAATATATTTTATTGAATAATTCAAATAAAACATCAGTTTTATATATTATCTCCATTTATTGTAGTTGGGAAATGAAATGGCCAAAACTTTTCTCCAAAAGTTTTCAACATTACAAATGATTTCTAATTTCTTATTTAATTCTTTTCTAATTTTTTGGCACTTTTAGACTCGTACGTTTAGCACATAAAATTTTTTTCAATAAAGAAAGTATAAAATACAAAAAAATATGACGTCACACTATGGCGGACAGTGTTTTCGGCGCCATTTAAAAGGAATATTTTTCAATCAACATTTTTATGGGTTTCTAGTTTTAAAATATTAAAATATTAGTTTTTTTGGTGAAAATGAATAATTAAGAAGCGATTAGCATGAAGAAAAAAAGTAGGTCAAGTAGCCTATTATTGGCATTCGTTAAATCATAAATTTTTATTATGTAAATTCATAAAATTGAAAATTTTGTTATTCATTAGCATGGTGATATCTGATGATATCAAATTGGCACCAAAAATCACCGCAATTTCACGCGATAATTTTTGAACTTCAATAAAAAGAACAGGAAAACCAATAAGTGCTCGCTGTCTCCGCGACGTGTGAGATGACAAAACGAAACCAATGATTCAATGTTCGCCGAGGGTGAGGCTGTGAGGGAGCGGCCGTCATGTTACCTGACGTGCGATTAATAATATGTCCGCGCCAGCGAAGGGTTACGTAATAAAAAGATTAGTTTTTATAAAGATTATTTACGATAAGGCAAATTCATTAAAGTCCTGTACTTATATGGCACATTCACCTTATGTCTTATAAATATGTTTCCTCTACCCGTGGTTGCCTGGAAGAAATTACTAATTAGTAATAAGGCCGCCATTGTGTTATACTTGTGTTTTATAAATGTTTTTTATTTATTAATTGTAAATATGTGTGCACAATAAAGAATATTTATCTTATCTTATCTTATCTTATCTTAAATAATTGGAATGGGAAAAATGTCAATGTTTTTAATTGACTGAGGCTTTGGCAATTATTTTGGCATTTTTTCCCGGAGAAACACCTAACATTCGTGTAACGTCGTTTCAGTTCGGCAGACTTCGGAGTTCGGCTCGGTGTGGCTTGGGGTGTGGTGCTCGTCGCAACGACCGGCACGGTTTTTGTGTGCGAGCGACTAGACGTATGCGAATTACAATTGCTTAAGTTGATAAAAAATGTTTTGCAATAGCTTTACCGCGGCGCGGCAGTCCCCGCGAGTGCCACACGTATTTTTTTATTAGGGTTCCGTACCCAAAGGGTAAAAAAGGGACCCTATTACTGAGACTTCGATGTCTGTCCGTCTGTCCCTAGGCTGTATCTCAAAAACCGCTATAGCTAGACTTCTGAAATGTTCACAGATTGTGTATTTCTATTGCCGCTATAACAAAAAATTCTAAAAATAAAACAAAATCAATATTTAAGGGGGGCTCCCATACAACAAACGTGATTTATTTGGCCTTTTTTGCTCGTAATCAATAATGGCAACAGGTAGGCGCTTGAAATTTTACAAAGCGCTTAGTTATAATAAATAATAATAATATTAAAATAAAATAAAGATTTAACGGGGGCTCCCATACAAAAAACACAATTTTTGGCCTATTTATGCTTTATAACGGTACGGAACCCTTCGTGCGCGAGTCCTACTCATACTTGGCCGATTATATATTTTAAGGACAGACGACGGCGTGAACGCTTATAACAGGGGTCACCAAATGGCGAATCGCGGTCCGCATCCGGACCGCCGCGCCGCGCCGACCCATTGTGTGCGGACAAAGCAATTTCGAAGATGAACTAAGTTAAAAATAAATTTCGGTCTTCTTCTCTTCTTACTGATGAACATAATATCCAGGATTTAATGTCAATAGCTTGCACCAATTTCACTCCAAACAAGCAACAAACATTGTCACTTTTCTCATTGATATGTAAATAAATTTCCGTAATTAGTAATTACCTTTGTTTAATAATTTTGTTTTATATAAAATGTGTGGACCGCGAAGATAATTTCATTTCTTAAAATTGATCCCGAGCGAAACTTATTGGTGACGTGATAATGTTATTTCAATTACTTTCAATAATAATTATTGAAAGTAATTGAAAGATTGATATAGTAGCACATTACTTTTTGCAGCGATGAAAATTAGCAAAACGTTATTTTCAACTCTATATCTGTGCCCAAATTCATCAAAATTGGTTCATCGTTTGTTTGCATCGACAATAAAAACAAAGAAATAGTGAAAACTTTTCTTAAGAATATTTAAATCCCAGTTATTATAACCCAGAATAAAATAAACATGCACTGTGAAGAAAAAGCTTAACTGAAAGGAGATCATTACCTAAGCGAGTTAAAGTCGTACGAATCTTGAATTCAGCTCCGGACCTTTTGGGAATAACCAGCCATGAATAGAAAACCATTAAAAGTGAGGAGTCTCCTAGTTCGTGGTCATTAGTTAAGAAATACTCATTATATTTTACAACGGGGTAACCCTTAGCTGGCTTAATGGCGCCTGTAATGTTCCTTAGTGTCACATTAATTATCACTTTTTACGTGATAGGATCTGCACAGATTTTGTGTTTAATTCCGTGAGCTCGAAACGCTTGTTTCGTTATCTTTTTCATGTTAAAAGTAAGTTACGTTAAAGTTACTAATAGTGTTTTGGTATAAATTACGCTACATTGGGTGTTTTTATCAGATTCTGTAAGGTTTTATCCCACCAAAAACATTTTATGGTAAAAATGTTGCCAAAACGAGAAAGCCACCCATCCATTTTGACTAATGTGTAGAGTTTTTAGATTCTTCTCGTGCGGCTGACACATTATATCAAGTATTTTGCCGCGACTTAAGTGTAAAATTAAGGTTTTTAGATTTAGGGCTGAGTATGTAAGGTTAGAAACTTGGCTCTACATGAGATCTCACTACTTTTTGACACCACGAACTATATTATGTTCTCGTCTTGGCAACATTTTTACATGAAAATGTTTTCGGTGGGATTTCATTTCTTTTGTAAGTTTTACCACACACGTTTTTATGAAATTAAGGGGCAAACGAGCATGTGCACTCGCAATATTAGAAAAGTTGCAAGTGCTTTGCCAGCCTTTAAGAGGAACGGTTATATAAAATTAGGGGACAAACGAGCAAACAGGTCACCTGATGGAAAGTAACTACCGTCGCCGAGTTGCCAGCCTTTTAGAGAGAAAAGGCTTAATTGAGGGAATACCGAAAAGGGGTATCCCTATTCCCCTATTCTCTTTTTTATAAAATTAGGGGGCAAACAAGCAGACGGGTCTCCTGACGGAAAGCAACTGCCGTCGCCCATAGACAATGTAATATCAGAAGAGTTGCAAGTGCGTTTGTGTGTCTGTTTGTGTCTTCTGTGCCTTTTTATGAAGGAATAGGCTAAGGGAATAAGCAGAAGATAATAGGGATAGGGAATAAGGTATTGGGCGCAGTTGGGCCTCCGCTAAACTCACTCACTAGACGAAACACAGCGCAAGCGCTTCTGTGAGTCTGTGGTCTCTCAAGGCTAACACGTTTTTTTTTATTTGTAACAAGAAGTATTTTACATTATTTTTAATTTTGTATCTACCACAAGAAACGGTGGTATCTCATACTAACATCCACTCTCCATATCAAGGAGATGGTATAGGTTAGGTTGGGTTTGATAATTTTTTTGTTGTTTCTGTACTAATATTATGTTACATACCAAATTTCAGCTTTCTAAGACTTCAGGAAGTACCCTAACAATTTTGATGATCGATGAGTCAGTGCAAAATTGTGGGTTTTTGGACACCTATAAAATCTAAAGTATAATAGCTACGATATTCAAACTTTTCACATTTAATTATTATACTCATGTCATTATATCTTAAAAATTTGAACCATCTGGCATTGTCCAAACCAAAGTTACGAGGGTTCAAAAATACAACGAAACGTTTCCAGAAAAGGTAGGTAGTGCCCTTGCGCTTCGCTTGGCTCGTCTTGGAAGGGGCACTACCATGCCCCCAGATAAAAGTCAATTTTCATGATTTTTGGTTCAATTACCATACCGACCATCTTCTGTCTTAATCCTGGGTACGCCCTTGCCTTTATAGTCTCTGAACAAAACCACGGACAGACAGACGGTCGGACGGACAGACAGACGGACTTTAAAAGTCTAGAGTATAGACGTAAAAAATTATACAGCAGAAACAATGTTAAGGTTTAACCTGCAAGCGTCCTGGTTACTTTTAAAACAAATCGCGAAAACTTGAATCTTCGAGCTACTAGAATATGTATGCCCTATAGCACTCTGCGGATAAAATTCAAAACAATATGATCTTTTTTCGCATTGGATTTCAACGCTGTTTGATCTTTGAGCTACTTTCATCTGTCTATATTGATTTCAATTCAGTCTATCTTCGATTTCCATGTTTAATATAAAAATAATCAGTAAATGTTTTACAATTTTAAAGGACGCACGGTGTATATTTTATTTAAAAAATGCAGGTTTACTACTAACTTTGCCACACTTCTTACGCGTATTCGTAAGTATTATTTCATATATATATATATATATATATATATATATATATATATATATATATATATATATATATATATATATATATATATATATATATATATATATATATATATATATATATATATATGTATATATATATATATATATATATATATATATACACACATAAACGCTGTATAAGCTTTGAATAGTTATACAGTGTTTTGTTTTCTTCAATCCAATTAAAAATGTCACTTGTGTGACAGGAACAAAACACTGTATAACTATTCAAAGCTTATACAACGTTTATTAGTAAGGGGGTTTATCTTTAGTGTTACAAGAATCTATACGTGGGAGAGCCATGCTTCGGCACGAATGGGCCGGCTCGACCGGAGAAATACCACGTTCTCACAGAAAACCGGCGTGAAACAGCGCTTGCGCTGTGTTTCGCCGAGTGAGTGAGTTTACCGGAGGCCCAATCCCCTACCCTATTCCCTTCCCTACCCTCACCTATTCCCTTCCCTTCCCATCCCTACCCTCCCCTATTACCCTATTCCCTCTTAAAAGGCCGGCAACGCACTTGCAGCTCTTCTGATGCTGCGAGTGTCCATGGGCGACGGAAGTTGCTTTCCATCAGGTGACCCGTTTGCTCGTTTGCCCCCTTACTACATAAAAAAAAAAGAAGAAAATTATATCTCAAGCCTTTCAAAGGAACAAATTCATTGGTTTCTTCAACATTGTTTGATATACATAATTATCCAGTAACTTTCTTCCTGGAACTTGTAAGACAGAATACCTGTGCGAGACGGTTTGAATATCAGCCTTTCAGCCTTTCAGCGTGGATTTTAAAAAGTATGAAGTAAATACTGCATGGCTAAACTGTCTTCAGAGAATGTGAAGTTACTTTGTTGCCTTGGAACAACAAAGTATTTAAAGTACTTCTATCTAGTCGAAGACGGGCAAAACACTTTCAGTTAAGAATCGAAGTCGTAATATTTTTATCGCACTTTACATCACACTAATATTATTAAGCCAAAAATTTGTGAGTGTGAATGCTTGTAAGTTCTTTATGAAAAATTACCTAATGAAAGTATTTTGATCAGGATCATTAAGTATGTTTATTGCACCAAACGAATAAAAAGACATAAATATTTATCTGAAAAAAGTGAATTATTTTTATACTTACTACTAGGAAAAACAATCTCAAAAATAAATCAACCATAACTCATTTCGTAATAAATCAACAAAAAAATAATATCAGGCCAAAAATTCATCGAATTATTCTACTTAAGATGGCGAATAAATCTTCGTCAAGCACACCTGACGGCCGCCATGATAAATACTGAAAGGCAGCGAAAGGTTAAAAATGGAATATACTAATGCCGCCTTTTCCAACTCCAACTTGGAGATGTTTTATGTGACTTTTTAATCAAACGATTTGTTAACATTGTCCTTTTGCCGTTTGATTTTGAATGTGGAATTTTATACGTTTGGTGTTTTAGGGTTGGCGTTTTGACAGTTCGTTCGGAAATCAGAGTTATATTGTTCTTTTTTATAGTGTTAGAGATTTCTATGATTTATGTCGTTAGCAAACAAAATAACTTCAAACAGAACGAACAGACCTACAAGGATGTTTTGAATCTTATGACACTGTCATAGGGGCGTGGATGAGAAGGCTAACTTTCGAAATGTGAATAACACGTAAATCTTTTTTTAAGAGGGCGTAGAAAGCAAAATTGACATTAATTTTATATTTCATTTTTATAGTTGACAATAAACCACGAATTGTTTCATTTTTAAAAACATAGTTACTACACTATATTTGCGAGGGTCTGTTCTAGCGAAAACACGATATCTTAAATACCTAATTGTTCTCGATAGAAAAAATCACAAAAATGCATCTAATTTTCACATTTTCTCAAATTATTTCCAAAACGGTGCAGTCAGCTGAGTCAATATTTTAATACATGATTTAAATTCTAATACCGAGGGACTGGACTAGCGGATTTTGAAAGTTTTGTATAGTTATCGAGTTATTACGAAAAAACTATTTTGGCGCCGATTTTGCGTCGTGCTTATTCACGTGGCATAATATTAATGACGGGCTAAAGAGTGAGAGACAAGAGCGATGTTTAATTTTTTGCTTTATTCACCCCCTTAATTCGGCCTCATGCAAAATGTGCAAAAAGTGCGCAAATGTTCAAATGTGTTTGATAAAGATAGAAAAGATATTTTCAAGACTACATAGTATAAAACAAAGTCGCTTTTTCTAACCCTATGTCCCTTTGTTCCCTTTAATCTTTAAAACTACTCAACGGATTTTGACGCGGTTTTCTTTAATAGATAGAGTGATTGAAGAGGAAGGTTTATGAGTATAATAACATTCATTAAATAGTGGAGAAATACTGTTATTTTTGAGGTTTCTATGTGATGTTGTAAATAATTACATTTTTTCCGCTTACATTGCAAACACAGGCTGAACCCTAGGTATTGTTCAAAATAAAAAGGTCTACAGAAAACTCCGCGATGGTATATGTCTATTTCTTATGGATATCCCACAATAATTTTTTTTTGTCATTTACTTTTTACTACAAATAATGGCTAATTTTCGAAGCGATTTTAACCAATACGGCATAAATCCTTATTCAATTAAATACTTTAAATACATTGTTGATTTAATATAGATCTATATTGTAGCCCTTTACGCCATATGATTTAAATGAATATTTTGGAAGATATTACAGATTTAAAAATTGCGAGACGTAGCTTTTGCGCCAGTACCGGCCAATACGGGCCACGGGTAGTAATGAATATAAAATATCAAAACTACCGAATCGATTTTAATCATTTTTTCAGTGAGTGACATAGGCGTTTTATACCCGTGCGAAGCCGGGGCGGGCGCTAGTAATTAATACATCCTTGTAGGAGTGTAGGTATTTTAATACAACATTTATTTCATTTGTTTGGTAAGGCGTCTTAGTAAAATTCATTGTACTAAAATTAGACAGTAACATTGTGGCGGGAGTCTAGTCGGAATTTCCACATTAAATGAATTGAAAACTGTATGAAGACAGTGTGTAACTTTCAGCTCAGACGATGTCTGAATGAATCTACATAAAACCGTTTGTTTGCTGTAATTCTTACAACTTTAAAAACTGATAAGTTTTAAAAACTTATTTTAATAAAACATGGACTATTGAACGTAAACAAGCAATCTACCATTTTATGAGACGAATATATTATTAAAATTTTTGAAATATTTAAGGTATACGTATACTTCAATGTGACTGTAGGTTTTTCACGCTAAAACCGTTAAACCGATGAGTATGAAAAGTATAGGACATATTTTGAGTCCTAAGTTCCTAAAGGTTTCTAAAGGCTCCTGCACAGCTGAAAAATTTACGGTTTAATATGATAATTGATAATATAATGAATTATATTATCATAATATATTTTTTTAGTTTAATATGATAATATAATGAATTATATTATCATATTAAACCGATTATATGATAATATAATAATTTAATATAATGAAAAATAACAAAAATATTGAGTCAACAATAATTGATAAATAATAAGGTGCGGTTTCTGGAAATTTATAATATCTTCTCATTTTAGTCTATCCTAGACTGTTATCTTACTATCTATTAAATAAAACCACCATACGAAAAATTAAACTCATTCCAAGCAGAAGGTAAAACAGACATATTTGCTAACATGCACTATCTGAATCACTTTGCACGTATTCAAATTACGAGTCTGATGAGTTATGTACTCAGTGCCTGTCGGAAAGACGTTTATTCGTTATCTAATTAGACTGCACCGTAGTGTTGCCAGACTACCTGGATGAAACAGGATTTTAGAATATTTTTATGGGGGTAGGAATGTACGATCCATGACAATGTAAAAGTAAGGTAAGGTAGAGTCGAAGGGCAGTGGAAATAGAACACTATAATTATAATTAAAATATATATTATGTAGTTATAAAAACCAGATGAATTATTAGCATTGAGACTAGAGAGAAAGTCTAAGCTTTCAATGTCTCGTAAGGGTCAATTTACATTACAGTGTGACTAGGCGATGCGACATACTTTTAAATAGGCCATTCAAAATTGAAATAGCTCAACATCACGGGTAAAAAATAAATAAAAAATAATGTTTCTAAAGTATGCATTACATAGCATACTTTCGAAATATGTGTGATCTTTAAGCTCTATTTCAAACTAATTCTTAAAATATTTTCCCTGCATAATGGCAAAATCTGTCCTGCGTAATGGGAAAATCGTGGCAACACTATTTTGTAGTTTTTCCGAGCTCCGAGTGTAAACGAGAAGTGTGAACGTTATTAAATTAGTTTGTATACTTGTCAAAGCTGCTGAAGTTTCTTTGTTCCATTAATATCTTAAATGAAAATTTAATTAATATTGTCATAGTTTGAGCAATCTTTTATGGATTCTTCGTTACACGTGTAAGACTATTTTTGGTTCGAGTCTTGTGAAAGTGTGTCTGTCTGTAAATGTAATGTAATGTCTGTAATGTGCTAAAATTTGGTATGGAGATACTTTGAGTTCTGCAGGCTTAGCATGACAGTATAAGAAACGGAAAAGAATAGACATACTGAAAGATTTTATAGTGATAAAATAGCGGATTTCTTTTGTCTGTCTGTCACTTTGTCTATTCTTCCGTAGAAAGAAACTATTTCTTTGGTTACCATGCTAAGTCTGTTGGGATAGGATATAGGGTACATTTTATCCCGGAAAAATGTACGGTTCCGGCGTGATAAACGAATTTTGGTACAACGGAGTTGCAGGAGTCATCTAGTTATTTATAATAATATACTGTTTACATCAGGCTTATGACCACAATGTAATTTTTTGTATTCTTTTAAACTAATACAACTGCTTTAAGCCCGCAAGATTTCTCTTGAAACACACTATCTTGCTGAAATCTGCATTAAAATCTGTTGAGCAAATTGAAAGATTTAAGCAAGTGACAGAGAAAGTCACATTATTTTGTTCCGATAACCGACAAAATCACTAACAACTTCTTAATAGACGACTCTTTTGCCCATTTATTTTCTTCGAAAAAAGTAAGTTGTAAGTAAAGTAGTTTATTAAATTATTTTTTATCGAAATATATTCTATAAGTACAGACAAAACATTTTGCTTCAAGTATAAAAGTACAAACTACAAAACAAAACATGAAAGCTCACTTACTACACTAATATCCGCTACACCCGAGATTACGCATAAAATGCAAAAGTTACTCAAACTTCATGAAGGAACTCAAACTTCCTTAAATTAGGAAGTTCGACAATCCTCTTGACGTACCAGAGACCGTGTTTGTAAAACAATAGACGGTTGTCGCTGTTCTCTGAACAGCATTATCGTTTAAAGCTGTAACAAAAGAATAAGTCTTTTTGTGCCATGAACTGATGAGTTAAAATATATGTCATTTCGTAGCAAATTCCGTAGCAATATTTGTCATTTCGTAGGAAATTTATAATTTGTGACATCTCTAGACAGGGTACGTCAATGTCGATCTTAAATTAGGAAGTTGTTCGAAAATCTGTTTAAGTCTGCGGCGCGGGGGAAATGATATTCTGAACCGTATTACCTAGCTCATTTCCTCACGCACCGCATCCGTACCCGATATTCGATTACTTTTTATATAATTTATTCGCAATCAACGATTTTATGTACGCTTCTTTCAATTCCAGCTGTGTGTTGTTTTTATGTTTGTAACATTTTATATTGCTCTGCTTACATTCGCGATTCTTTTTATGTCAATAACCTACCACGATAAAACTGTAATTTAATTAAAACTTCAAAATAACGTTTGTATAATATTATTTAATATTTATATTTTAAGCTTTTTTTCACTTGTTTATTGTGTAAACATATTATCTACTTTGCTTTGCCTACTAGCTAATCATGTGCTGAATAAGCAACATGACGGACATGACTCTTGAAATTACTGGATTTTATTATCGATTGTAAGTTTTCATCACTTTCATATTCATATTGTAACCTTCCGGGCTATGTCTCCACAAAAACTCATTTGTCAACTGTTCCTGTATTCGACCCGAGTTTAATAAAATATATCGAAGGCTAAGGATATGATTTATCCTGATCTTACATGCGTTTGGTGTCCCGTCTCCCGTCTGCCGCGTATTGCTATCCATGTTGAAAACTAATATAAAAACTGTAGTGGGATTAAATCTAAACAAAAACAAAAGTTTTATCCCAGTGCATTATTTATATTATCAATGTTGGTATAATTTTAAATAAAAGCCTTGTATTCACACCTCCATGACCACATTATCATCAAAAGTATCCTTGTAGACCTGCTCAGTACCTAATTTTTTTTTTGTCAATGTCCTTAATTCGCTGATGTCAATTGATTACCCTATCTTAATTAAGTGGGTAATAGTTATAGTAGGTTCTTAGTAAGGTATTTTAATTAACAATTTGACATTTACAAAGAGACATGCTTATATTTAAACTAACGTTTATAATAATTGCGTTTCGGGACAATATTTGGAATCGGGAACAAGTTTAATATGACACAAGTGGTACTCGCAGAATGTTTGCCAACAACCCTTTTCGTTTACGGTTTTAGGTGTTCCGAAATTTAGTTGCGAATTTAATAACTTGTTTTCATTTAAGTTATACGTGCATAATATTGTTACGTGTTAGGGTTCGAGGGATTTGGAGAAAAAGACCTGCTGACTCTTATAAAGACGTTACTAGCACTGACACTAGCTCACACAAATCACCAAGTCCAAACAATAAGCGCTAAGTCCTAGGTCGTAGCCGAGTCGTAGGTTCACAGTGGTTCACTCACTATTGATCACTTGTTTTCGCTCCGAAGTCGCCTCGAGGATCGCTCAGATAAAACTGAATTGCCGGGCCGTCTACCTGCGGCTATTTATATGGCGAGACGAATTCCAGAAAGTTCCGATTCATGTAAACAAGTAAACAAGTAAACAAGTGTGGGAACTTTCTAGCAAATACGCGTAAGTAAACATACACCTAACGCCATCTAGTAATAAGTAGGGGATTTATGTTTTCTGTGTTTCCCTGATCAGTTTCGCCGGTTTGACGCTAGATGGCACTACGTGTCCGTATCCGTAAGACCACTCCCCTCTTAGAGGTGCTCGTCCCGAGCATCGTTATTACTGCCATGGTAACGCGCCAGACGGTCTATGTGTATCACTTTGAATGTCCCTCTTGGTTGCTTTTGAATCCTGTAAGTCACATCATTCAATCGGGTAACCACTTTGTATGGGCCGTCCCACTTGGTCTGTAACTTTGGAGATTTCCCTTTTCGGCGAGTTGGGTTATGCAGCCACACCAGTGACCCTTCTTCGAAGCCGCTCGTGTTCGATTTCCGGTCGTATCTGGTCTTCATGTTCTCACTTGACTGTAACCCATTTTCCCGAACCATGGCGTGTATATAGCGCATCTTTTCCCTTAAATCGCAGACATAGTCTTGTACGGTCTTTGGTTCCCCCGGTGAACCTCCTGTCAAGAGGTCTACTGGCACTCGTAGTTCTCTACCGTAATTGACATATGCCGGGGTAGCTTTTATGCTCTCATGCTCGGCGGTACGGTACGAGAGAAGGAAGAGTGGTATATACTTGTCCCAATCTTTTTGTCTGTCATCTACCAATTTCGCCAAATGCCTCTCAAGGGTCTGGTTAAATCTCTCAACCATTCCATCAGACTGTGGATGGTACGCGGTGGTCCTCGTCTTATGCATTCCCAAAATTCTGCACACTTCCTGGAAGACCTGCGATTCGAAATTCCTGCCTTGATCAGAATGGATTTCCAGAGGCACACCAAAGCGAGATATCACTTCTTCGACTAACTTAGAAGCGACTGTTGTAGCTTCTTGGTTTGGTATGGCGAACACTTCGGGCCATTTGGTGAAGTAGTCCATGACGACCATAAAATACTTGTTTCCCGATTCCGTTATGGGAAATGGCCCAGCTACGTCAACTGCAATTCGTTCCCACGGTGCGCCAACGTTATACAGCCGCAGGTTCCCACGGCTCCTGGTCTGTGGTCCCTTCACTGCAGCGCAAGTAGTGCATTTGCGGCACCAATCCTGTACATCATCTCGACAATGCAACCAGTAGAATCGTTCTCGCACTTTTGTTAACGTTCTCTTCACACCTAAATGACCTCCTGATACGCCATCGTGTATATCACAGAGAATATCTGGTACTCTCTTTCTCGGGACCACTATCTGAAGGTGGAACTCTCTGCCGTTAGTCTTCTCCCATTTCCGGTAGAGTATTCCATTCTGAATAATCAGACTGTCCCATTGCGCCCAGTACGCCTTAGTAACAGCGCCAGTGGGTGCAACCTCACTCCAGATTGGTTTCACGTCACCCCGTTTCTTCCATGTGATGATGTGCCGAAGGTCGTCATCTGTTTCTTGAGCCTCCCTCATAGCATCATTCTCCCATGGACCCAAAGGACTTGTTTTCGTTAACTTTAATGTTACTTCATTAGATTCCTGCTTAACACAGTGTTTGCAGTCTTCTGAACACGGCCTTCGTGAAAGTGCGTCGGCATTCCCATGCGCTTTTCCGCTGCGGTGTTCCGTCTTGAAGTCATACTCCTGGAGCTGTTCAATCCATCGCGCTACTTGACCTTCTGGGTTCTTGAATTGCAGTAGCCACTGTAAGGCTGCGTGATCAGTTCGCAGTAAAAACTGTCTGCCGATGAGATATTTATTGAAATGTTGTAGCGTCTTTACAACAGCCAAGAGTTCTCTTCTTGTTACACAGTAGTTTCTCTCTGGCTTAGATAAAGATTTGCTGAAATATGCAATTACAACTTCTCTTTCGCCCTGTTTTTGAGATAACACCCCTCCAATGGCCGTGTTGCTTGCGTCCGTGTCGACTATAAACTGACCTTCAGGTTGTGGATACCCCAGGATTGGTGTTTCACACAGATATTTCTTCAATTTCTGAAAAGAATCTTCAGAAGTCTCGTCCCAAATAAACTGTCGTTTATCTTCTGTCAGCCGATGTAATGGCTTGGCCATCTCTGAGAATCCCTTAACAAAACGCCTGTAGTAGGAGCATAGGCCGAGAAATGCTCGCACTTCGGTTTTGTTTTTAGGGGTTGGCCAATTTTGAACTGCTTCCAGTTTCTCCGGGTCCGTCTGGATTCCATCACTGGAGATAACATGGCCGAGATAATTGACCTTACTCCTGAATAAACGACACTTTTTCGGATTCAACTTTAACTTGGCCCCCTCTATTTTGGCGAAAACTCGTTCTAAGTTTCGCAAATGGTCCTCGAAGTCGCGGCCAACAATGATGACGTCGTCCAAGTAGACTAAGCAAGCCTCTCCAACTAAGCCTGCCAGTACACACTCCATGAGTCGCTCAAATGTGGCAGGTGCGTTGCACAATCCAAAGGGCATGACGTTAAACTGCCATAAACCTTTACCGGTGGAGAAAGCTGTCTTCTCATTGTCTTTTGGATGAATTTCCACCTGCCAGTATCCAGATTTCAGGTCCAGGGTCGAGAAACATTTCATGCCACTCAAGGTATCCAGAGTGTCG
This sequence comes from Cyaniris semiargus, assembly GCA_905187585.1. Taxonomy (NCBI): domain Eukaryota; kingdom Metazoa; phylum Arthropoda; class Insecta; order Lepidoptera; family Lycaenidae; genus Cyaniris; species Cyaniris semiargus. Next base: position 9,320,699 of record LR994558.1, on the reverse strand, counting down.
TCGATTCGAGGTAACGGGTAACTGTCCTTCTTGGTGACATCATTGAGACGTCTGTAGTCCACACAAAATCTTGTGCTACCATCTTTCTTCTTCACTAACACAACAGGTGAGCACCACGGACTTGCAGACGGTTCAATAATCTTATGCCTTCTCATGTCCTCCAAAAGGCCTTCAACTTCTTTTTCCTTTTTAAACTTATTATTCGGGACTTAACGCGACTTATTCTAGTAGTAATGCTACTACATACTTTTTTCTCGACGTTTCGGCCGTGTTGCAACGGCCGTGGTCACGAGGGGACTGCAGGAGCGCGGCGTCTTCATTTGCACCGGGCGGTCTGATCTACGACTACCCTCGAATTGTCCAACATTTGTGTTCCAATATATTTAGAGTCAGTAGGCTCAGTGCGACACACAACACTCACTGTATCCGGGTTTACAGTTATTGACAAAGGTGACACACGCGGTTTGCACTTATTAATCACTGGATTCCAGGTTGGAGATAATTTAAATCCGTCCTCCCGATTGAAATTTTTGTACTTTTTAATTTCAATGGCTTCACGTATTACTCTTGAGTGGTAATGACGATCTGTAGAGAGGATTTTGATCACAAGTATTACGGTCACCAAAGGATTCCTTACCTTTCCAAACACCTGGGGTTTATAAAATTGATTGTAGCTGTGGTAGTTCTTACATTGGCCAAACGAAACGGACTATTGGCGAAAGAGTAAAAGAACACATAGCCGCAGTGAAAAATCGCCAGACAAATAAATCCGCGGTAGCAGAACATCTGCTTGATATGGGGACTAATCATTGGATGGAGCTACACGACCCCAAAATCCTCTCTACAGATCGTCATTACCACTCAAGAGTAATACGTGAAGCCATTGAAATTAAAAAGTACAAAAATTTCAATCGGGAGGACGGATTTAAATTATCTCCAACCTGGAATCCAGTGATTAATAAGTGCAAACCGCGTGTGTCACCTTTGTCAATAACTGTAAACCCGGATACAGTGAGTGTTGTGTGTCGCACTGAGCCTACTGACTCTAAATATATTGGAACACAAATGTTGGACAATTCGAGGGTAGTCGTAGATCAGACCGCCCGGTGCAAACGAAGACGCCGCGCTCCTGCAGTCCCCTCGTGACCACGGCCGTTGCAACACGGCCGAAACGTCGAGAAAAAAGTATGTAGTAGCATTACTACTAGAATAAGTCGCGTTAAGTCCCGAATAATAAGTTTAAATTATAATGCAACGCGAAAGTTTAAAAGTTCATTCTTTTTCCTTTGCAATGGGTATCCGTCTTGCTCGTTGACGAATTGGATTCTCGCTTCCGGTATCTATCCTGTGCTGAACTATTGACGTTCTTCCAAGGTCCCCTTCCTGACTGGAGAAGATATTCGCGTGGCGTTGTAAAAACTTCTTAGCTTTCATGTTCTGCGAATAAGTCAGATTACTCTTGCAGTCATCGAGTAGCTCAGTCACTATTCCATAGTTGCTGCTGTTTGCTGAGTCTGAGCCTGTGATCGAACTACACTTCCTCATCCAGACAACTTCCTCGCACGTTCCAATGACGTCACCTTTGTTCAAGCAGATCTCGCGATCACCAAGATTCAAAACCCTGACCACAGCGTTACTGCTTCCACAAACAAGGGTTCTCGCCGTCATCAGTTTTTGCGCTGATGTCTTGGTAGGTGTGTCTTCGATCAACACACATCTGTTTGACTTCTTCTTTCTAGCTGGCGGCAGTTTCACCAGCACTTTAGCTTCCGTTCGTCCAGGTATAATGACTTTCTTTACACATGCGACTTTCCCGCAGGCGCCTCCGAGAATGAAAATTTCTTCTTCACCACACTTGAAAACTCCGTCAGCGACATTAATTCTGCAGTTATGCTTCTTCATGAAATCCAAACCCAAGATGCAGTCATCCATAATCTCAGCCACGATAACGTCCTGAGGGTATGAGGACCCCCCTACATTAATCGTAACTGACATTTCTCCCAGGACGGGTATTGGCTGACCGGAGGCAGTAAGAAGCCGACAGTTAATTCTCCTCTTGTGTCTTCTTGCGGCTTTTACCAGATTTGGGTTCACTATTGTTCTAGAGGCTCCTGTGTCTAGAGTCATTTTGCAATCCGTCCCGTTAATAGTCCCCTGAATCACAAGACTATTCCCACTGCTTGCTTGGGAGACAACAGTAATTGGGGCTTCCTCCGCGTCAGCCAGTACTCGCCCCTTAGTCCTGGCTTTTATTCGTTTCCCTGCTCCCGGCCAGAGGACGAAACCCCTTGCTTCTTCAGCTCCTCTATTTGTTCAATGCGTTCCTCGAGTCTTTTCATTCTCGCCATCTGAGTCTCCTTCTGCGGGCAGTTAAGCTGAAGATGGCCCCTTTCGCCGCACTTGTAGCACATGGCTCCAAAACTTTTCTTCGTGGGAGCCTTTACCTCCTTGACTTCCTCAGAGACCTCGCGGATCTTATGGGTCTGCCGTATGTCACGCCGAACAGCCTCGACCTCTAAAGCATGCGCCAACGCTTCTTTTAGCGAGGTGTGGTGACGTAGCCTCACTGCAGCTCTGACTTCCAGGTCCCTAATTCCATCGACAAATGCTTGAACAATGTTCGTGTCAACCATCTTGGAATCGGCTCCTGGGTGTGCCTTTTTGACCAGTTTTTCAATTTCCAACGCCCATTGTTGTAGTCCCTCTCCTGAGCGTTGGACTCTGTCACGAAGTTGAGCACGGAAAACGTGCTCCAGGTGTCGCTCCCCGTATCTGGATTCAAGGGCCTCCATCAGGTCTTGGAACCCGTTTCCTGTATGTGCTTCCAGGACAGACAAAGCTTGCCCTCTGAGCGCAACAGTGAGAGCGGTCAGGCATTGTTCGTCAGTCCATCCGTTGGCGGAAGCAACCGTCTGGAATTGCTGACGATAAGCGTTCCAAGATGTAGTACCGTCGTATGGTGGCACTTTAACTCTTGGCCCTTGTACCACTACTCCGGTAGTTCCACTAGACGTCGCGACTCCTGTGGTTTCCAGGCGCACTTTCCATTTCTGTAGTTCTGTGAGGCCGGTTTTCACATTTTCCATATCTACTCCTAGCCCGGTAACGCGTTCTTCCATTATGTCGACATCTTTTCGAAGCTTAGTCACTGTGTCACTAACATCCTTTATTGCCAATAGCGCTTTTTCTTGGAGGTCCTTTTGTTGCTCTTGAGACTCCTGTAAAGCGCCGAGCTTGCGGTCTTGTGACTCTTGCAAAGCCTGAATTAACTCAATTACGCTTTTCAATTGAGGAGCCATTTGAGGGGCCGTAGAAACTACGGGCGTGGCAGGATGGATGGAGCTAGTCGACGGAGCCCAGTGGGCGGGGCCTGTGGGCGTGGCCTGGGTGGGCGTGGCCTGGTGGGCGGAGCCAGTGGGCGTGGTCATGTCCAGAGTGGGTGGGGCGTGGTCAGTGGGCGGGTCCCGGTGGGCGGAGCCAGTGGGCGTGGCTACCGCAGCCCGTCGCGCCCTTGTCCTGACACTTCCCTCGAAGTCTTCTCTCGGAGTCGATGGCACTGCGCCCTTGTCCTCACACTCCCCTTGAATTCCTCTCTCGGAGTCAATGGCAGCAGCTCGCTGCGCCCTTGTCCTGACACTCCCCTTGAAGTCCTCTCTCGGAGTCAATGGCATCTCCAAATCTCACTTCCGACACCAGTTGTTACGTGTTAGGGTTCGAGGGATTTGGAGAAAAAGACCTGCTGACTCTTATAAAGACTTTACTAGCACTGACACTAGCTCACACAAATCACCAAGTCCAAACAATAAGCGCTAAGTCCTAGGTCGTAGCCGAGTCGTAGGTTCACAGTGGTTCACTCACTATTGATCACTTGTTTTCGCTCCGAAGTCGCCTCGAGGATCGCTCAGATAAAACTGAATTGCCGGGCCGTCTACCTGCGGCTATTTATATGGCGAGACGAATTCCAGAAAGTTCCGATTCATGTAAACAAGTAAACAAGTAAACAAGTGTGGGAACTTTCTAGCAAATACGCGTAAGTAAACATACACCTAACGCCATCTAGTAATAAGTAGGGGATTTATGTTTTCTGTGTTTCCCTGATCAGTTTCGCCGGTTTGACGCTAGATGGCACTACGTGTCCGTATCCGTAAGAATATTAAAAACTTTAATAATAAAATGTCATTAAGTACATATGAAAATTCCCTTCTTGTAAAACGAAAACATAGTACTTAGGTGTTTCACATTTTTCCCTTCTTTTAATATTATCTTAGAATTTAGGATAAACAGGTTGTTATCGATTGTATTGTATAGTTAACTTAGAAATCCAGACTAAAGAAAAATGAATAGCTGGGAAATAAAAAGATGGGAATATCTTATTTGTTCTAACTTCTAATAATCACAATTTCATTTTAGTCGAAGAATAGGAAAATCAGATAACCCATAACAAGGCGTTAGCACGGAAAATGTAAAGTTTCTAAACCACAATTAACTTGTTGTTTAATTTATTATATATTAAAATTGTTGCAAAATTATTTTTCCAAAGACGAATATTCAGTTCTTCAAAAAACCCTCCGTGCACCACGTGGGGTCTGACAAACCCCAGACGTACAAAAATTTTCATAACTTTTTACTAATTCGTGTGATTTTATTGACGCTTTCAGTAGCTAGAGTAGACGTTGCCATACCGTTTGGCGGCAGTTGTTTGGCATTTGTGTGGTCTATGCAACGAACAGACGTCATGCTCAAAGTGCGCTGGGGTCCCACAAACCTCACGTAGTAGGACGTCGTCGAAAAGTTACGTAGACATAGTAGTATTTTGGAATGTGAAAAAATTTATATTTCACGGGTATTTGAATTTGTTTCGACTTAATTAGCATTCCTGGACATGTTTATGAACAAATTAAGTATAACTTTGATAAAAGATTTTAAAAATCGCAAAGATATAATCCATGGTACTGAGAGGTTCTCGTAAGCGCGTTCACGAATTTCTTGGCAAAATAGCCCCTGGACCACCAGAAAAATTATCAAGATTAATAAAGAATTAGTGTTAAAATTGTATTAGGAAGATAAATTGAAAACTCGAATATTACGGTTGTGAGCACAATAATGTACCTATTTGCATACCGTGCTCACTTTCATTGTAAAAAATGTACCGATTTCAACTTACCTGAATATCGTGTAGACTGATTATATTAGGTTAATATTATAAAATTTGCTTTCCCTATAAAGTTAGTTTTAAAATTTAAGTAGTATGGGAAATAAAAGGTAACTTTTTAATTGTGGGAGCTGACCCAAAGAAGAGTCTATGTTTTACTTGGTAAAAGGTTACTAAATTTTCATTTTCGGCTGCAAAAGATTAAAAATGGGAGCCATTCCACTTAATATCGTTTTATATTACAATTAAATAGACAAAATATAGTTATTTCAAATAAAATAAACAAATAAATACAAATTACGTATTCCTTGCCCAGATAAGTATTGGGGTTTGAGAAACCCCATGTAATGCGCGGTGTAACTTTTATCCACGTGGTGCACGGAGGGATAATGTAGCGACTAGCGAAAAGGTTTGAATGTGTAATTAAACTGTTAAAAACGAAACAAAATAGAGAACCTTTTAGAATATATTCGTGCGTAATTAAGAAGTAATTTTAAATTAAAAAAGATTGAATTGAAAATGTCTTTAAATCGTACTTTATGTGAATAGAAGTTAACGATGTCCAATTCAGTAGGGAAATCACAGGAGAGCCATTCACGTACATCGCAGTTCGCACTGAGAATCATAATTTTTAAACTGTATAATTCCGAGCCTATGAATTTTATAGTGCGCCATTTTCTTTTAGAATCTTCGCTGGTTATAAAATATTTTTAATTATCCTATACTGTTACTGCAGTGTTTTGAGTGTCTCAATGAAATAAAATTAAAATTGTGATGGAAAAATGTTATGATATTGTACGTTTACATGTTATTTCCTTTTTTTTTTGTTTTTGGAAAGAGTTTATTATGTATTCACTAGCGTTTCTTTTGCTAATTTAATTCAAAGTCTACACAATCTGACATTGGCAAACCACTGAGGCCGCCATAAAAAAGAAGAAGAGGAACGCTAAAACAATCTAACAGATTCTTAATTTAAACATAAGCAAGAACTCCCTGAGGATTAAGGAAGGTCAATCCCCTCGTCGGTGGCTTGTAAACGATCCGGAATGCACTTTTGAGCAGACGGAGTATCCTAAACCTGAGGGACGATCAATTCCGTGTCGCCACAGGAAAATTAACTTGTACCATGCTTGTACCTTTGTTGGTAGTTGATGTATTATTGCATTTCAAATTAGGTAAGTATATAATTAATCTATACAAATAACATAAATTCGATAATGTGTTGTCTAACTGTGCTTCTCTCTGTCTGTCTGTCTGTAACGTTTAAACCACTGAACTAATCCCGATTTTTGGTATTTAGATAAGACGTGCAATTAACGAATTTCAGGGCACCAAAGTAGCAAGCTTAAATCGTTAAGTAATAGATCTAACAAAGAATTTTAACGCGCACAGAAACTAATTATAACTAGTTTCTGTTACTAAATTATTTTCTTTAATTCATAAATGGACTGATGATTCAAATATTTTTGACCCTCTTTAAAGTCGATTGTCTTTCTTAATTTAACCATTAACAATGCACGTAAAAAACAGTTTTCGAACTAGTTTAGCTACAAAGTAACTATTTTATAATAAAAAGTATTAACTTTTCATTGTAAAATATGAAAATAAAAAGCAGAGTTGTCGCTAGCATTATCATGGCTAAGTAAGATGGAGCTAAGTAGCGCGCTCCTTGACATTTATGCCAACTTCCATTCCCTCGGAGAAAACAGAAGTGCTGACTTCTGAGTTCTGGCGCACTTGTTAGTATTATACATTAGCATCCTTACTAATAAAAATTAACACATCTATTAGCTATACAAAGTATGTTTGTCTTTGTCTGGCGCATCGGAAATGTCACATAAGAGACAAAGACGAATCTCGAATAGTTTTAAGTACGTTCCGACTTCCGCAAATGTATTTTTATTATAATATCAGGACTAGTTCAGTTATCAAGTTAAAACTTTCAGTTATAGTTGTTCTGGAATCTAGAACCGTCAATTCAAAATTTCATATTGCGTGTATATCGTATAATGTTAGCTATTTTATACATTACATTCCATCAGTTTATTGCGTATAATATTGAGGCCACCTTCCTAATGGATTCTAATTAATTTTAATAAAAAATTTAAGTTGCTTGAAATTACATTACCCACTGCTAAAAATGTAACCATGGCCCTTCCGGGCGTTAATATCAGAGTGAATTTAGTGATTAGTATTTACTCGTCTGTGGTGATATCTAGGCATATCAAGGCAAAAAAAAACGTGCCAAAAATGAGATCACTTCGGTGTTATTTGGGCATTGTGGCTTTGGTTAATGGTTTTCTCATGAAAACTATGGCAATATTGTAGGTCATTTTATAGCACACGTATATTAATTGTAACAATCGTTGGATATTAGGAAACGGGCTGGGTCGAACATCAAATTATATTTCACTACCTCAGACCAAATAAAAAAGTATTTTTATTTGGTCTGAGTTCACTACATGACACCCACAATTCCGTTGCGCCAACATTAGTTTATCGCGCCGGAATCGTGCATTTTTCCGAGGTAAAAAGTATCCTATGTCCTTTCCCGGGAATCAAAGTCTCCATACCAAAATTTCAGCAAAATCGGCTCAGCAGTTTGGGCGTGAAGAGGTAACAGGTACTTTCGCATATACAATATTAGTATGAATAACAAATAAAATCATATAAAATCAAGCGCGAGTCGGACTCGCGCACGAAGGGTTCCGTACCGCTATAGAGCGAAAGTAGGCAAAAATTGTGTTTTTGTATGGGAGCCCCCTTAAATATTTTTTTTATTTTCATTTTATTATTAATTATTAATGTGAAAATAAAAATATAAAGGATTTGGCGAAAATTTCAAGTGCCTACCTGGTGCATTTGTTGACTACGAGCAAAAAAGGCCAAAAAAATTTCGTTTGTTGTATGGGAGCCCCCCTTAAATATTAACTTTATTTTATTTTTAGTATATTTTGTTTTAGCGGCAACAGAAATACAGAATCTGTGAAATTTTCAGAAGTCTAGTTAAGCGGTTTTTGAGATACAGCCTGGAGACAGACGGACAGACGGACAGACATCGAAGTCTCAGTAATAGAGTCCCGCTTTTACCCTTTGGGTACGGAACCCTAAAAATTAAACGGCATTGATGTGGAATAAAAACACTAAAGGTATAAAGTATTTAAAACAGGTATTTTCGTCTAAATTCTACGAAATAACAATGTATCCCTGAAATTTAGCGCGGCACGTGTACCCGCTTTAGAGCTCAGCCTGTTTGCTTAGTTAACAGGTAGGATGAAGACATTATAGAGAATTTCCCGTGTATTGTGTTATGTATGATGATCGAGTACGTAGCGAAATGTCGCACAAAATAGATATAAGTAAATGGGCGACTCGGCTGGGGAATTAGTTTTAAGAGTAAAACAGACCATTAGAAAATCCTTAGAATCGCTAGGTATATAGCTACTTAGCGCCTTATATAAGGAATTTCAAATCAAAACACAAAACTGACTGTACATAATTATAGTCAGTTGTGTGTAAACAAAGGTTCAGAAGTTGTAAAGTTTTGAAAAGCTCTGGCCAAGAATAACTGCGCTTATTGAATACAATACTGCCAATTATTATGTGTAACTATATTTTGTAAAGTCGGATTTAGATGTAGGTACTTTCCTTGATACTGTCTTAAGTAATGCAGCTTTCAGTAGACTCAGTTTCAGAAAATCAAAAGTTTACTTTTTACAGAACAATATATTTTTCCGCCTAGTTTTTGCATAATGTAAGTAGATGATCATAGGTATGATATAATATTTTCGTGAATCGCGCGGCTGATTGCCGTTGCACGTCACCATGGCGCTCGTGGCGAATGAGTTGCTGGCGTTCATCCAGCACGCCATGGACACAGTGGACGAGATCAGCATACTGCAGATCTGCAAGTCCTCGTTCACCAGCGAGGAGATTGCCCAGGGAAAGCAGTTGCTATATGAGACGCTCGGCCAGAGCGCGAATATGCCATCACGACGTGGAGGGATGGAACTGAAAGAAGCGTGCAGGACATCATCTCCCTGCTGAAGCAGACGGATCCGGATGAGGTGCCGGCTTTTGTGGCGAAAAAAACTGCACAAGCTGGCGCCCGTGACGCTGGACCACGTTGATGTCGTCACCCTCTTAAAGGACATCAGGTTCCTGAAAGAAGAGTTGGCCGAAGTTCGACGTAGACTGCAGGCATCAGAGTCTACGATCAGCGATCTACGTAATGAATTATCACAATTAAAGAGTGGTAATTCAATATGTAGGTCACCTGATGCCGCCAACCTCACACGTCGTCGAGGTGCGCAGGCGATCACGTTCAGCCCGTCAGCACTTTCAGACGGGTCAACGCACGAGCACGTCATCGCCGCTGCCCCCACCGCCCGCGCCCCGCCTGCAAGTGTCGCCGCTTGCCCCCCGCCTCCTTCCCCGCGTTCAAAAAACAAAGGGGAAAAGGAGGCTCCCGCAAAAGAGTGTCCTCTCTCCAAAAAGGACCGAAACTGCGATGATGACGGGTTTATAAAAGTATAGAGGAAGAAGAAGAAACCCGTCGCCCGCAACAATCGCGGCACCGCACCCGAAGGACCCGAGCAGCTGTTGCGGCGTGAGACTCCCGCGACGCCGCTGTACGTGTCCAGGCTGCACTGGTCCACGACGGTCGAGAAGGTCGTGGACTACATCAGGAGCAAGACCCACTTCGTCTTAAGAGTCCAGCGTTTGGAGTCCCGCCACAAAGTCAATTTTAGCTCCTTTGTGGTGAGGGTCCCGACGCATCATTTACCGACCTTCGAGAAGGAGGAGTTCTGGCCGATTGGAGTCGTCTACAGGAGGTTCCGAGGACGACTTCCGAACACGTCGCGCCCCACGTCGCAGACAATACGTGTTTTAGTGCTTAGTGTTAGTTTTAGTATAAAATTATAAATGTATGTATGTTAGTCTATAAGGAATATAATATAATATGGGCCAAAATGCCTGATTTAAATAAATAAATAAAATTATTATTTTGTCCTGTGTTCATAAGCCATATTATCCTTATACAGATGTTAGTGTAGGCATTGTTAAAGTTTAAGATACTAATTGAAAACCCTCTTATATATCTAAATATTTCTATATCTACGCAGACGCCAGACGTTGAATATAATATGCTATTACAAACTATTCATCAGCGTGATCAGCTGTTGCAGGCAGTGGCGTAGCTAGGTAGCCCGAAGTCAAAAATAAAGTAGGACCCCAAGGAGAGGACGGGCAAGGCGTAAACTTTATACAGGGTGTAACAAAAATAAGTGATAATACTTTAAGGTGCTACTTTCACAGTGAACTCTCTACAAGGAACACGTACACACCCTAAAGTATTATCACTTATTTTTGTTACACACTGTATAGGCGATGCTCTCTGAAGGCATACTTCGAAGTTTAACGTCCCGACTCCCGTGCTAGTTTACTTGCGCATTCGAATCTGATAATTTTAATTCCTATCTGAAAGATGCCTTAGAAATAGAAAAAAAAAATATTCAGCTACAAAATATCTACAATTTATAGATAGTAAATCAGAAATTAAAGCGCCTTATGAGTTTGAGGGCCCAGTCCCACCTTGTACTAGCTACGCTACTGGTTGCGGGGTAACTTTGCGATTTTACATACACCAACTTCGCCGTTCACTCCGCCATATCGCCACCGACTCTATTAAACTATGTAATGAAACTTTCAAAAATGCTAATTCATCTTGCAAAGTCTTTGTTAGGTATTTAGTATGAGGCATCAGAGTAAAGGGTTTAATTAAGAACATTTTTGGATTAAACTGTCTGACATGTAAATTATTATTTAACATGCTGAAACTAGATATTATATTATGTTTTATCACTCTATTAACCCGTCGATCGTGGAAAAACGAGACACAATAGCTTATCCATTGTTATCGCGGCCGCATGTGGCCGCTTGGGGCTTGATGAATACATAATAATATTATCTGCCAATACTAATATTTATAAAAAAATGCAACAGCGAGTCTGTCTGTTACCTCTTCACACTTAAGGTACACTGCCTTAGAATAGCCTGAAAATTTTAGTAACAGAAAGAACATAATAAGCTGTACAGTTTTTTTCATGGAAAAAATGTACGGTTTCCGGACGAAACGAAGTTCTTTAAAAAGACGTTGTGAGCAACATCTAGTTTAATATTATGTAGCATGAAAGGATAATATTTAGAATAGGGATGTTGACAAGGTCAAAGATTAGCAGATTTTTAAAATAAAATAAAGATATAACGGTAAAAAATAAGCACTTGTAAAACTTCAGCTTTATAACTTATGTATTATTTTTTGTTATGCACCTTTAAAGTTGGATAGTAGAGTCAATTTTTTTTAATAAATTTCTTAATATTTGTACTTATACCATTCGATAACTTGTGTAATTTAAAGCAACTTTTGTTATGAAACCACTTTCATAAACGCAATAATTAATATAGCTATCGAACAAAGTTCTCCCGCGATGCCTACAAGCTACTCTACGGTGACGTCATAATCGAGTGGCAGTTTGTATGGAATATTTCGGGCAGGTCTATTTTACGAGATTTTTGAATAATTGTTCTATCTTGGAAAGTTGTTTTACCTAACACAGTAATTCTTTCACCGATGTTTCTATTTCGGAAAGGTCCTTTAATTATCACCAAGAAAAAAAATAGTCATCATGCACTGACATATAATACATAATATCTCTATGTCATCATGACTATTCAAAAAATAACGAATACTCCTAAGCACGCTGTGACACAAAAGTTTTTTATTCGTTACGTACTGGAGAGGGGCCAATTGGACCGCTTTGTTTGTGGAGCACACGCCACGCCATGCCACAATTTTATGGCATTGTAGCTTTAGACTGTGGCTTCGTGGCGTAAATAGACCCACAGGTACAATACATTTTTTTCTGCGATGAAAGTAGGACAAGTCCTACGATCAGAATTTTAATTAAATCAATCCATTAGGCCAGGGGTTCCTAAACTGTGCGCTGCGGCGCCTTGGTGCGCCGTGGAAAGGCAATAGAGGCGCCGTGAGTCGATCCTCAATCATTATCCGAAATTACAAGTATTATAAAATTAAATTATTATAATATTAATTATGTCAAGCAGGTACTAGGTAGATGATTAAATATTTGTTAATTATCATTTACTTGCTTAACCAAACTATAATCATTAAAGGTGTTTCTTTATGTCTATTTTTTTTTTTCTAATAGCTAGGTAGAGTAGGGCGCCGTGATAAAATATTGGCACGTGTAATTGCGCCGCAGGCTGAAAAAGACTGGGAACCCGTGCATTAGGCATTATTTTTGTATTTTCTTCGACAAAGACTAACCTTTAATGTCATGATATTGGTAATGGGGAATATCACGCAAAAATCTAAGCAGAGGGCGCTACTGACACATACAGTAAAGCACACGTCATATCAGAATTTTGACAGACGTTGTCAAAAGTCAAACTTCGAACAAAACTTTTTATTTACTGTCTATACTGGTGCTGTACTCTAGCGTCAAAACATTGCAGTTTTATATCCTATTGGCTGCTATTGGTATAGATTAGTTTCAGTAACATTCGACCCTTATCAAACTTGGTATTGTACGTTTTTACAAAGTTACGTCAATACGAACGTTACCTTTATTTTGGTAGCCGATATCTATATTATTACAAAAGTTTGGACGTTGTACTGGGTCCTTTTATTATTATCCGAATAAATTCTATGGCTCAAACTTTGGCTATGACGTTATCAAGCTGGGCTACTAACCGATAGTCACAGAAAATAATAATAATAATAATATCTATGGACGCTTCACACCACGTCAGTCTGGCCCCGTGCTAAGTACCTGAAGGACTTGTGTTACAGGTACCAGACAACGGAAATATATTTAATACTTTTATACTATACATATATTTAAGATTTTTATTATATCATACACATATTTAATACACATCCAGACCCGGGAACATTGAAAACTTTTTGTTCGGTCGGCGGGATTCGAGCCCGCGACCCCCGGCTTGAGCTGCCTCACACTCAACCAATTGAGCCACAGAGGTCGTCAAATGCTTAGGGCGAAGTCAAACGAGCGTAATTTGTGAGTTGTGAGTCGCAGAATTTCGGTTCGACAGAATTCTGCTGCATTCAGTTTCATACAAAAGTCCTGTTTGATTCACACGAGCGTAATTTTGTGAGTCATGATTTGTATGAAAAGATATTTACGCGGCAGAAATTCTGCGACTCAATAAGACTAAATAAGTATGTCGCCATGGCAACGTCGATCGCTATCCCGTCGCACAAACAATGGTCGCCTTCAGTCTCGAATTGTAATAATTTACTATTATTTATTCAACAAATGCACTTATCAATATATAAAGTACCCAGTACCTGATTCTCAGACCTACTGAATATGTATATATAATTTGGTAAAAATCAGTAAAGCCGTTTCGGAGGAGTTCGCTGACTAACATTGTGACACGAGAATTTTATATATAAGAGATTATAGAAATATAATCTATACTAATATCATAAAGCGGAAGAGTTTGTTAGTTTGTTTGTTTGTTTGTTTGAACGCGCTAATCTCAGGAACTACTGGTCCGATTTAAAAAAAAATTCGGCCAAAAAATAGCCCATTTATCAAGGAAGGCTATAGGCTATATTTTATCGTGCTAAAACTAATAGGAGCGAAGAAATAGAGGAAAATGTGGAAAAAACGCGGGGAAATTATTTGAAAGGGCTTATTTGAACGCGCTAATCTCAGGAACTACTGGTTAGATTTGAAAAATTATTTCAGTGTTAGATAGCCCAGTCATCGAGGAAGGCTATAGGCTATATTTTATCACGCTAAGACTAATAGGAGCGAAGAAATAGAGGAAAATGTGGAAAAAACGGGGAAAATTATTTGAAAGGGCTTATCTCACGAACTACTAGGGCATTTTTAGGGTTCCGTACCCAAAGGGTAAAAACGGGACCCTATTACTAAGACTTCGATGTCTGTCCGTCTATCCGTCTGTCCGTCTATCTGTCACCAGGGTGTAACTCAAGAACCGCTATAGCTAGACTTCTGAAATTTTCACAGATTGTGTATATGTGTATCCGCTATAACAACAAATACTAAAAATAAAATAAATTAAATATTTAAGGGGGGCTCCCATATAACAAACGTGATTTTTTTGCTATTTTTTGCTTTTAATCAATAACGGCAACACATAGGCAATTGAAATGTTCTCAAAATACTTAATTGTATTTGTACTTTAATAATTAATTATAAAATTTAAATAAATTAAATAATTGAGGGGTGCTCCCATACAAAAAATTCAATTTTTAGCTTATTTTTGCTCTGTAGTGGTACGGAACCCTTCGTGCGACAGTACAACTTGCACTTGGCCGATTTTTTCTGTTATTTGGATCAGATAAGAAGTAGACCACGTCAAGGATCATAGGCTTTTTTTGTGGACTAATTTTTCTGTGAAATATCTAATTTACGCGGGCGAAGCCGCGCGGAAGGTCTAGTATTAAGATACTAAGCTAACAGACCTCAACATTAATACGAATAAACTTGAGATAACAAAAATTAAGTCAAGATTTGGATTTGGTATTGCTATTTTAGCTGTAAATCTTACTGCGATTATTATTCACTTGGCAAATTTAAAAAACTAGACGTTCCGCGCGGCTTCGCCCGCGTAAATTAGATATTTCACAGACAAATCAGTCTAAAAAAATAGCCTATGATCCTTTACGTGGTCTACTTCTTATCTGACCCAAATAACAGAAAAAATTCTCTAGTAGTTCGTGAGATAAGCCCTTTCAAATAACTTCCCCCGTTTTTTCCACATTTTCTTCTATTTCTTCGCTCCTATTAGTCTTAGCGTAATAAAATATAACCTATAGCCTACTGAAATAATTTTTCTAATCGGACCAGTAGTTCCTGAGATTAGCGCGTTCAAATAAGCCCTTTCAAATAATTTCCCCCCGTTTTTTCCACATTTTCCTCTATTTCTTCGCTCCTATTAGTCTTAGCGTAATAAAATATAACCTATAGCCTTCCTCGATAAATGGACTATCTAACACTGAAAGAATTTTTCAAATCGGATCAGTAGTTCCTGAGATGTTGATGAGTGCGTTCAAACAAACAAACAAACAAACAAACTCTTCCGCTTTATAATATTAGTATAGACTATAAACAAAGACATACCTATTGTATGGATCTAGCTTTCATAACATATCTACGGGCATTCAATACAGTAGCAATACAGAAACAAACATTGGAAACCTGCCTAACAGTTATTCTCGTATAGAATTTTTATTCCTTTTCCATTTATATTCTATGTCTATACAATGTATGAAGTTTATATTTTCAAGAATACAGACTCATTTCTTAATTTAGTTTAAAACTAAGTTGACTTGGAAGGCTAACCCAAAGCTTGTGAAGTTTGATGTAAAGTCCTGGAATCATAAATTAATTTCCGGGATAAAATTAACCTATATACTTTCCCGGGACTCAAAGTATTTCCATACCCAGCAAAATCGATTGATTGGTTTGGGCGTTAAGAGGTTACAGACAGACAGATATACAGACAGACAGACACACTTTCGCATTTATAATATTTATAGAATTATAATATTAAAGTATGGGTAATAAATATTGTTTAGAGCCTACACTCTATGTTGTAAGATTATTTCTACGTTATTTAATAAATTCAATTTTTACTATACTGCAATCTTTACGATTTAATACCATTGAAAAATGAATAATTACTAACAAGTCAATTAACGGCTGAGGTTTATTGACTAAATGTTATCAATTCAATAACATTAATTATCTACGTTTTAAGCCAATAAATCGCGCTATTGATTGCAATCATTTCTATCAAAAAACTCAGAAACCCTCTAACGGCCGTTCCCAATATTTGATCTATCTCTGGATTTGCCCTACTAGAGATAGGAATAGCTCTCATTAGACATTAAAGACATATATTTTATGTCAATTCAATGTTAGCTGCGATCGGTCGTATGTCAAACCAGAGACAGATTGAATATTGGGAACAGCCGTAAGTGTTCATAAGCTTCTGTCAGAAAATTAATTATATAGGTACATTATTTGTACGAATGTCGAAAATGTTCTATATTAAATAAGGTAACCAAATAAATAATATCCTCGCACCTTAGTGACCTACATTCGTCAAAAACTATCCTTAAACATAATTAAATGTAGAGCGGAGCTAAACGTACGTCCTCCAATTAAAACGAGAGGCCTTCGCTCCGTTGTGCGCAAACAATTGTTTTAGACTGTGATTTTGTCTTTTGAAAAAAAAAGGCTGTTTTATATTCTGGGTGCATCTTGACACCAAAAATGTGAATAGTCTCGTCAGTTTCGTGCCAAACGGCGTGTGCGATGGACAAATTGGACTGTTCCGTTTCCTTTCTTCGATAGTGGCAAATTATATTATTTAAACTTATAGTTTGAAGGAGTTAAAACTTTAAGACTATAGGACCCATTTTAAGGGCTGAACTCAGAGAGATTAAATCTATACTAATATTATAAATTATACAATTGTGTCTGTCTATATGCCTGTTACCTCTTCACGCCCAAACCGCTGAACCGAATTTCCTAAAATTTAGTATGGAGATACTTTGAGTCCCGGACAAGGACTTAGGATACTTTTTATCCCGGAAAAATTTACGGTTCCCGTGTTATAAACGACTTTTTGCGCAACGGAGTCATATAGTATAAGGAGGGGAAGTAGGTTATCTCCGGTCCAATCCGCGATATAATTGCCTACTGTCTTAGGGTTGTCAATTTTAGCAATATAACACAACATCTCTTATTAGTCAATAAAGTTCAACAATGGTTTTCCTATCAAATAAATAAATGTATTCAAGATACAGAGCAGCATTATTTATATTTAAAAAATTGACCAAGTGCGAGTCGGACTCGCGCACGAAGGGTTCCGCACCGTTTTAGAGCGAAAATGAGAAAAATTGTGTTTTTTTTTAATGGGAGCTCCCCTTAAAGTCGAAGTCTCAGTAATAGGGTTCCGTTTTTACCCTTTGGGTACAGAACTCTAAAAAAGATATAATAAACCTTCTGGCGGCAGCGGCAATCCTGGAATTGATGAATTATTAAGACACTCAAACACACAGCAATAGTTTCTCCTGCGATTATCAGACATTTTTGATTCATTTAGCGGTGCCGAAAAGCCGTGACACGCGAACCTCGTGCAGTGTTAGCCCCGACTGGCGCACTGAGAAACGGGTTGAGATTTTGTTAAGTGTGCGTGCGGCGACGCATAGATACTATGGCGCACACATACAAGCCGCACGCGATGCGTTTGTATGAAGATAACTTACTTCCCCTCCTTATACTATGACGGAGTTACGGGCGTCATCTAGTTTCCTATTAGTACTCTATCGTCATCGTCATTCACCTGTGCCATAATTTGTGTTGTATTTTATATAAACTACTAAAACTCTAGCACAGTTGTTGAAATAACAATAAAATTAAGCAGTAGAGATGCTCGCTACGATTTGGGACCAGTTGCGGCCACACGACAAACTTTTGGGGCACCGTGGCATAATTACTGTTTTAGCTTACTGCTCTGTTTTATTTTATTGTTGCTAAGGCTTTGCATTAGTCCGGGTTTAAGTTAATCCTTGATTTAATATTGTCAGTCTCATTCTTTGACTTTGTAAGAGAAGGCAATCAAGATCAAGAACCTGAGATTCGTGCAAGTGGACTAAAAGACATGTTTAATTTTATTCTATTACATAAAATTATCTTGTATTGGTAAAACGAATCATTGAGACCTAGATTTCATTCTTGTAATTTTTTTTTGTTTATTTATTTAATAATTTGTACGTAATATACGGTTATACGGTATACCTACCTACATAAAATAAGTCACAGACTTATTTATAATATTGAGATCCTAAAGAACAATGCAAATATGCTTTATAAAATAATTTTATGCCATGCATAGCTTTTCAGACATATCTATATGACGTTTAATATCCTCGAAAAAGATATCGTTTTCGTCTAGACTAGACAATAACAAACCTTTCTAATATAAAGGAGCATCTGTTAAGGCAGATAGCTCTAAATAAATTACACCTAAAGTGAAATGTCACCGCTCGTGTGGCGGTAGTTTAAAAAAATATTAGCCACCTGACGTCGAGTCGTCAGGGTTGCCAGCACTAAAATATTTTCCCTCCGGACGGGGTAATAAATCAGCCTATACGTTCCCTCTTTCCCGGTTCCCGCGTCATTATTTATATTTTCTGCTTACTTTGTTATCCTTATCGCCTTCTTAGATTAGACATTACTTTTATTAAAAACAAAAAAGATTTCGTTTTAAGATTGTTGCAAGTTTCTGAACGATGTTTTCTGACGATAGGTATATTTTGTAATGATGATGTTCTTTGTTTTTTCTATCTTAAAACTCTTATAGGTCTACGTTAATAATAGATGTAAAAAGAGGCTATGTTAACAATTCAATATTTTCAGGAATTCCTCAAGAAATTTCATGTTTTTAATTAAACGTTTAAGATATTATATCTACAAAATATAATTATAATTTAAAAAAACATTCTTATAAATTGCACTCAAGATAAAGTCCAAATATTTACGCAAAGCATAAATAAAATAAATAAAAAACATCAAAACATAGTAAGTACATTTGCAAATATTGTATAAGTAAAACAAACACTTAGCTGCACTGTAGAGGTTTGATAACAGAACCACCCTAAGTAGAGTCAGCAGAAATATCAGATTACGGTACACCGTATATTATGTTAAGTTTCCTTAGTCCTTACTAATATTATAAATGCGAAAGTGTGTCTGTCTGTCTATCTGTCTGTTACCTCGTCACGCCCAAACCACTGAACTGATTATGCTGTTTGGGATGGAGATACTTTGAGGTTAAAAATATAAAGCGAAATCCTTAAATAACGTTAAATTCCACATTGAACGGCGATAGTCTGTATAAAAATTATATCTTAAGGCGACTAACCCATTATCGATTTTATAATTCATTTTTATACCTACTTGAAAATTAGCCCCGAATTGTTTCATTTTCTAAACATAGATATTATATTTCCAAGAATTTGATCTGAGCAAAAACACAATATCTTCAAATTTTCTCGATAGAAAAAATCACAAAGATGCATCTAATTTTCACGAATTTTTCATATATTACCGTAACCGTGAATTAAACTAATGTAATAAGTTAATATTTCAACACATTGTATAAAATTCTATCATTAGTCACTGACCTGGCGGATTTTTAAAATGTTGTATATTTATGGAGTTATTAGCCCATCAACTCCCAAACGGCACCCGGGTGCCGCATAACAACTGAATATCTATTGTGTCTGCGATTCCCACGATCGAGGTATTAAGAAAAAACTAACTTGGCGATGATTCCGCGTCGTCCTCTTTCACCTGGCATATGAAAGACGGGCGTGAGTGTAAAGAGAGAAGGACGATGTTTGATTTTTTTGCGTTAGTCGCCCTCTTAAACGTTTTTTTTGTGTTATGTTACAGATATTTTTCGATGGAGTTACTTTACATTTTTATGTTTTATATTAGCAATTAATGCACCCACAAATTTTGTTAGTATAATAGAAAAGCTTTGTTTTTATAATATTTCTAGATGACGCCCGCAACACCGTTGCGCCAAAATTCGTTTATCGCTCTTTTTTTTCCCGGAACTCAAAGTATCTCCAGCCCAAACAGCATAATCAGTTCAGTGGTTTGGGCGTGACGAGGTAACAGACAGATAGACAGACAGACACACTTTCGCATTAATAATATTAGTAAGGGTACTCAGCATATTTTTGCTGACTATACCCAGTGCACGCTGTGCGACTAATATCAAAGAATAGCAAATAACGCACCCTGTAGACAGTAGGTACCGCCACCCTCTTATTAACAACACCATGTGTGAGCGATAAAGCACATAGACAAGTATTGGTAGGTATAAATTTGTCTAAGGAATCATTTCCTTACGAAAAGTTTTCAAAAAAATATGGTATTTTTCGTACAAGATAGGATTTTTGATGGAAATTTTGAGAACCAGTACCAGTGTTAAAAGATTAATAGGGGCGCCGGGCGTCTGATCCTATAAGAACACTATAAGGGTTAAAACTTGCTCATGTTATTCGCATGGTGAAATGTAACTTGCACTTTATTTTTCACTACAGTTTTCTGTAGTTTATGCTTTTGTCCAATCAAAAGTTGAGATGACCGATTCTCTTTGAAATAACAGTATTACGGCCGTCCTTAGATATATTTATCGCTTACTTTAATGAAGATTTTGACATATTATTAGGCTCCATTGGTATTTTTAACTGTCTATTAAATAAAAGTTAAATAATAATATTATATAAACGTGTCTATATGCGGACGTTAAAGCTATACCAACATAGATAATTAATGTTTCAGCAAAAAAAGCTAAACGTATGCAAAAAGTAATTTCGCTTCTGCTTCTGAAGATAAGATAACCGCGGTATATAATGTCGCCAGTAAGAGCTTCATATTTTATTACTCTCATAACCTCAAGAAAAAGCAATCTTTTTTATTTACCTCCAAAACATTTTGTAGATGCATAACATTAGATAATGTAAAAACGGGAGCAGTTTTTTTTAAGAATAAAAGAACCTTGTATATTTATATTTATTTTTTACCTGGAGTCCAGAGCATAGCCCGTGGCAATATAGTATTCTACAAAACACAATTATTATGTACCATCGAGGAAATTGATTCCTAGGCAGTTGACAGACCAACGTCATTTGGTCGGATCATGTCAATTGATAACTTGCTGAAATAACATACTATAGATATTTTTTATGACAGAACTCAGAACGGATTTCGGCTTTACAATTACAATTCACGAAGTCCATGAAGCATTTCAGTCCCTGGCTGATACGGCTTAATTTCATGCTGCACCCAAACCATCGCAAAACGAACAAAAATGTTACTTTATACTCCTGTTGGCTCTGGCACCAGTCAAAAGATCATTGTACTGACGATTCAAAGAACGAGTGAAAAGGCCGTTTTTCGTCTAGGTCTGATGTTCCCAAACTCTTTTGTTTTATAGACCACTTTTAATTTGCTGCTCCGTAGCAATTTCAAAATTGCTACGGAGAAAAACATTACTATAACCTCCTAAGGCTATATTACTACAAATTTGGAAATTCAATTGAAAAAAACGTGAAGATTGGATCTATGCAAACTTACATTTTTTTTAAAGTAACAGTAAAATTATCTATACAACATCAAACAATCGAACTTGATCAGGAAAAGTCAAGCCAACATTTTAGTTCGCCGCTATATAAATCAAATTAATTTTCATGCATCGCCGCTTACGATTATCGATCCCCCCATATTCAGTCCCGCTCGCGCCCTCCACAGACGCCTATTGACCTCTAGGGGTCCAACTAGACCGCTTTGAAAATAGCTGATCTAGATAAACCACTATAAGCACTACAGCCGCTATTCAGATTTAAATGGAGGGCTCAAATTAAACGAGCCGTTTATACGAATACTGAAAACGTGAATAGAACATACATATACTTACACGTGATCCCAAACAAAACTCTGTGTAACTGGCGGAAAATTGGAACTTTGTACGCGTACTTTTAAGAGAGTGAAAGCTAATCAAATGGATTGCTAGTTGCATTGAAATATTTAAGTTTACAGTTTCGAAATTTTAGTGCTTTTAATTCGTTTTATTTGATTATAATATAAGCATTTAATCGTCTTATCTGTTCGTATCTGCCATCACTTACCATTGTAAAATACAATAATTATATTCTGTTACAGTTTATTTTGATTGAAATGTAAACAAAGATCAAAATGGACAGCTATTAAGTAATTATAATAATTTATAATGCTACTGATTTAAAATTTACGTGCTCACCACATAATATTAAGGATTGCATTTAACATCCATTTAGTCAAGGTATTGTTTCAATTTCGTAAGTTTTATTACACTCAACTCAACTGATATATTTTAATCAAGATGCATTTATTTGCTACCCGTAAGCTGTAACCATAGGATTTCAGAATAATCTTTATTCTAACTTGCAAATATGAACAACACAAAACCAAATTATTATTAGCATTGCATGTGTCGCTGACAACATATTTTTCCGTCTCATCACTATGCGCATAAAAGGAGACCAATTTGGTAAAGTTAGTGATGAATTAGAATTTCAATCTAGGGACCGTTAAAATTATTCAGATGTAAGCGTATAATTTTAAAACCGTTATTTGTGAATACTATTTGAATGAGATTCTTGAAAAGTAACGTTACATTTTACACCGAAAGAAAATGAGGCGCAACTTGACAATGCATAAAAACAATAAGTACAAAATTATAGTGAAGCACTTTCAGATTTTAGTCCAATAATTACAACACCAATATATTTTTTAAATGCAATTATTTATCATAATTAAAAATCTTTATATTGCTCTTAGAACAACAAAAAATTGAGAAAAACATTCAGTCGTAATTTCCTTTTGTAATTATTTAAATTTTGCGACAAAAACTCTTACGAATTAAAAGTTTTATGTAATTTTGTGAGTGGGCCGTAACCTTAATAGAGCCAAAGTTTTTAGCGCAATAACAACATTTTATTTTATTTCGGACTTACAGAAGTTAAATAAAATTTAGCTGCCAGTACAATTTCGCCGAATGGGAATGCGTAGGTGGGAAAGACGATAGGATATAAACTACTCACAAAATACTTCGCTAGTTTCTTACGAAATTTCGTTTTTACACCTTATTAAAATAATAATTATAGAAATCAGACTTTTTTATTGCGTGAAATGTGGAAGTTTATTAATACTTATCCAAACAAACAACTTTTCCTTAAAACATTAAGTTCCAAAAATATTTTACGATAAAGAACCAGCATCATTTATAAAAGAAAAAAACTGTTATTTCAACAATCCCTGTTATTTCTATAATTATGTTTTATATCACCCTTTGTTCGTAGCTACTCCATGCACCCTCGCACCCATTAGGAGCAAGTGCCACTCGTGTTCTGAACAGCCTGAAGATAATTGACAGAAAATTGATACCAGATACTCGCTTTAAACGTATAGAAAAGCGCGTCGAACAAAATTTTTAGCAGAATTCATGCATTATTGGTTTTTTCCCGGGGTTCTTAAACTACATTCATAGGTCCTGCTAATATGATAAAATATACGCAACTCTGTCCTCGCGCTCATAGTGCTGAACCGATTTTGATGGTAAGGGCAATGGGTATGTAGATTCTTTAAGTTCTCACTCCACACACCAATGGCGAACCCTGATATAGTAAGATGTTAGGGATTTGGTATTCGCATGATGTTGTTCGAAAATGTAAAAAGGTATAGAAGGGTAGTTTTCAAAAAATTGACGTTTTTGACAAAAAGTGCAAAAATGTTGGGATCGATTTTAAATGATATTATATTCAATTTGTTTATTAAAAATGAATACGTTTCAGTGCAAGGGAACGAGAAATTTCCAGTTTTTTAGCAGGAAAGAGACAGGTTAATTAGAAACAGGCAGGTTAAATTAGATACCGGCAGGTTAGATTAGAAAGGCCTCGAAAAGTGAATGATAAATTAGGCAAAACTAAGAAAACAAGCTTCAAAATCAGATTTTTTATTAATAAATCGTTAGTATAAGACTACACTAGCCTCAAAAATTGCACTTGATTATTATCTAAACCTATTATCACAATCATTATTATTAATCAGTCAAGTTTAGGAAACAACGGAGACAACGAAAAGGAAAATAAACTTTATATCCTCTGATGAAATTAAATTTCTAATCATTTTTTTTTATAAACAAAAGAAAATTTATAAAAACAAACTTAACAACAGTTATTTATTAAATTTTTAATCAGTTCTATATAATTTCTAAATATATTAATTATACCTATTTAGAAATTATATTAAAAAAAGTTTCTCCAAAAATTATTAATCAATTTTTAACTTTTTTAAGGACCTTGGAAATTGAAATGCTCCTACTCTTTTAGAAGAAGATTTAAAATAAGGCGCTGGAAGTTTTTTAATTATTTGATGTTTTCCAACCACACTTATATCGTTTTTTTCCGGCCATTTAAATCGTGTGTCATTAATTTTCTTTGCAAATTTTATATCAAGACTGGCTAAAGACTCATTAACAACTTGACCCACATAATTATGTACCAAATTTTTCTGTGAAACTAGCTTCACCACCACCCAATCACCTTCATGGACATTATTTTCATCAACGTCAATGTTGTCGTCGTTTTCTTCGGAGTCACTTTTCTCTAATACCTCATCTTCCATATTATACAAATCTGACTCAGGTGAAGGAGGTAAAGTCATTTCATCATCGGAACTTGTACTTTCGCTACTTTTTCGTTGCCTTTTTGTCCTTTTTCTAATTATCACTTCGTTATACTTTTTTTCTGTAATAGTCGCTGACTTATTACTTTTCTTTTCTATTGCTACACGTGTTACTTTTAATTTTTTATTTCTTTTAGATGTATGTGGTAGAATCTGTCCTTTCTTTTTCTCCTTGCTATTAATTTTTGACGGTCCTGCTCTTGGATGTGAACGCGTCATATTTAGACCCACATATTTGACAGTTAAAGGTTTAGCGATACACAAAGGCGATGTTTTCAAACAGGTGATAGGAGTTAATGCAGGCACAGAAGAATCAACGCCAGGGCGACGAGCATCAGAGGATAATAGTGAAAAGAGAGGTACGTCATTAGCAGATTCTGTAGTTACAGGAGACTTAGCACAGGTGGTCAGTTCAGGTAAGTCCGAGGAAAATTGTTGAACGAAACTTTCGTCTTGTGTTGACCTTGTTACCGTCTTAAGAGAATTATCATGAAATTCAACATCCAAAAAATCAACTCTTTCAGTCTCTGTTATATTAAAAGCATCAACTGAATTTAAATTTTGAATGATTATTTCATCAGGCAAACTTAGATCAGTACAATCACTTCTCATATCTGACGCTATCGGCGCAATCTTAGGTCTAAGTTCTTCAGGAAGATCTGCTTCACTCGTAGAATAAAATGCGTAGGATCTATGTAAAGGAACTACTGTGGAAGCCATATTTAATGAGTTTTCATTTGAGATGAGTGATGATCTAAGAACATGCGAGCCGAGATATTTAACGTGACTACATCTTCGAGGTTCAATAATGCAAGACTTTTCAACACAACTAAGGTTGCGCATTATCACCTGATGCTTATCGCTATTATTCCAAATAACTTGGTGAACTTGTAGGGTCCCTTTGAAAGAATGGAGATCAGAGGGTAACAGTAAGTCTTTTTCCATAATATCGTAATCAGAAACCGTTTCAATTACTATGTTTTTCGTATTAGATTTTAGTTCTTCAACAAAAGTATCAAAATCGGGAATATCGTAACCACGGGAAACAATGGCATCAGCAGTTCGCTTCAAAGTTCCTCCCACACCGTCGGGTGCCCCCTTTCCATGACCGGATTCAGTATAGTTCCACGTCAAAGAGACTAATCTGGGATATTGCCATTTTAAGGCGCCAATGACAAAGAATGTCTTGTAATTTCTATATTGGCTTGTGGCAGAATCAGATACGAAGTGAAGGGTCGTAATTTGGGGTGCTTTTTGTTGAAGATATTCAATTATAGGCACAATATGAGCCCACACCGCAGCAGCATCATGTCTTAAATTCTGACTGAATGTAGCAAAACATTGTGTTGTTCTGGTACAGTTGAGGTCAAAGAAATACAATACGCTTGTATGTAAAGTCACTTGCTTTCGACTTCCTCCAAAATGTACTGCCTGAATCTCTTTAGCATACTGACATTTGTAATTTTCTGAGAAGTCAACATGTACGATAGCTTCATCAGGTTGCAAATTGTCTTTCAATGTCCTTATAGCGTTATGCTGAGCTGTCACTCTTCCACAATGTTTGGAAAAGTTCTCTAGCTGTTTTTCAAAAGTCAGAATTGCATCTCTTGGCCTTGTGATGATTTTCTCTTTTTTCACAACTCTGATAAACTTTTCTCGTCCATTTTGCACAATTTGTTCTCGTTTTGAAGCCCAAACCCAATAAGAAATATCAACAGAATTATTAAATTCTTGATAGTTCGTTATATTTTTTGCTTTGCAATCTTTGCATATCCTCAGCAAACATTGAGAACTAAAATGGTCACAGCAAATGTCTATCAGCACGTCAGTGGAGTTTTTGTGAGGAATAATATAGTTTTTATGCAACGCTTCAACTAACAAATCAAAATTTTCATGGGTAATGCACAGGCATGTCTCCTTGGGTTTTTGTGATGAAAAAAGAATCCAAAACGGCCTTAGTCTGCTAAAAGTTGTGAAACTTACTTTATAATCAACTTTTGTTAAAAATTTTCTGTGCAACTGATATAAGGAGTTCGTCAAATAACGTCTCTGTTTAATCACTCCAGCCTTCTTTACTGTCTCTTTCTTCCCAGCAGTTACAGAACTATTCTCGTCTTCTTCTAGAAACTTTTTAATGTCCTCTCGTATTTTCTTTACTTTTGAACTCTTCTGCTCGCTTATTCTTCGTCTAAACATGTTTGATAGTTTTCCTAAACGCCCTTTGTCCTTCAATGTATTTTTTACATTTACTTGTAGATTTCTTGAAAATTCTTGCTTAGCTTTGTGTGTTTTTAGAGCTTTATAAGACTGCAGTATTTTGTCATTAAAGGTATTCATATTACTTTCTTTTTTCTCCTCCGTTAGTCTTTTTAATTTCTTTCGATATGCTTCATTTACTTTCTTAAGTCCTTCCAATTGTCAAAGTAAGTGGTTGTAAGTGCTTTAATTTCTTTATCCATTTTATATCTTAATTTTCTGATTAACTGGGAAGGCGACTTCCCTCTGCTGGAAGTTGAAGACGTTTCAGAGACGTGTGAGATTGATTTACAGACAGGACGTGGGCTTATTCTTGAATTGGGATCAGTGTTTTCTTTATTACCTGTCGATATAGATAAAATGGAAGGAGATTCGAGAATTGAAAGAGAGGTGAGAATTGAAGGAGAGTTCCTATTTGATACATCCATATGTTGTTGCTCGATCTGTTCAGCCTCAATATTTGAAGGTTTATGTGTCTCTATAAATCTTTCTTCGGCTTTCGCATCCTTCTTTCTTTTATAATAGGCATTGAAGGCCTCACGCCATTTTTTCCTTTGCACTCTTTGGGCTCTGGGTGTTATATCTTTAATTGGAATAACCTTCTTCTGAGCTTTCCTTTTCTCATATTTAGTTTTATTTTTTAGCTGATATTGAGCGTATAACAGTGGATCTTCCTTAATTTTTCGGTATCTCTCTCGTTCTAGTTCTCTTTTGCGATTTTTTCTTTCCTCTGTAGTCTTTGAAATAGTTTTTGGTCGACCCATTGTTGACCTACAAGCAAAACAGCTTAAAAGCACTTTATACATATAATATCATCTAACCAAACTTAATAGCGGGACGGTTAATAATATGTTAAATGTGTCTTTTTATGGTATATATAAGGCGTAATAAAAAAAAATTGTGTCTGAAAGCTAAGGCGATCTCATTCACTCGAACACATCTCATCCACCTGTACAGTTGTGGCAGGTTATTTAGAAACAGGTTAATGAGAAAATTACCGTTATTTCGTCAGATAGACCAAATATTTAAGTCACCGTGATTATACCTACTCCACCCCAAAGCAGGCCTCATGCGACATATAATCAGTTGAAACTTTAACCAGAAACGTTTATAAGCGTTGAAGTTATTGTAGGCAGAAAAAACAGAACTTACGGTTACAAATCCAGGTGGCGATAACAGATGATTTTTTTTTGGTCACAATGAATACACTCGCACACGTCTCGCCACTTCCGCCGTTAGCGGACAACTAAAGCGACCGGCGGGAGAGGCACGGACGCCCGAACGGAATTAGTGTTGTCACCAGTCAAAAATATTGAAGGTGACAGGTGATATAGAAATTTTTGTTTACAAAAATATTTTTATTTTTGGTTTCGATATTTCTTAATTTAGAAGTCCCAAGTTTTAAGAGATTGTATAGCTAATACTTTCATTAATTAGTGTATTTTTGCGTTTTGTTTATCTCTTTTGAATAATATTTTATATCTAAAATTCTCATGTACTAGTCGTTTGGACACGCAGGTTTATTAGAAAATGCCATTACAAATAAAAATTTGAGTATTAGGCTTTCTTTAAAAATAAATTAAAAGCATTTGCCTCGATGCTACTAATGTACTTACAACCAATCCTGCGAGTTGTGTTGCCCTAAACTGATAAACAAAATAATCACAAGTAAAAGAAATCTGGCAGGTTAAATCGGCAAATATTTGAAAACTACCCAGAAATAGACTTAGGGACGATTTCACCAAAGAAATGGAACGCGTTCAGTGTACACTGAACCGGTTCTAAACGTACGCGTTTATAACACCGAATTGCATTTCACCAACATAAACTAAACGCGTTCACAGCAAATCCGAGCTTAATCTTCTGAACGCCCAATGTTTGAGGTTTACTTCATAAAACCCGTTCAAGTCCTGTCAGTGCAGTGTTATGGCGGATCGAAAAACATATTAGACGAAAAAAATGTCAAGATGACAATTTTGACATATTATGTGTTTGGTTAGTTTATGTATCGTTTCTTGCTATTTTGTTGATAAAATAACGGCTCTAAAAATATGATGAAAACATGTAAAATTATCGCGTGACATCACGTAAACTTAGATTTATTAATCGCAATTAAATCCATTTGAAACAAAACGAGATTTACGTCGCCGCATGAACGCGTTCAATGACAACTAAGTTTTATAAAACGAAGTTTTACGTGTGATTGGTGAAATCCGCCCTTAATTATTTTTTTTTATAAAATAAGGGGGCAAACGAGGAAACGGGTCACCTGATGGAAAGCAACTACCGTCGCCCATGGACACTCGCAACATCCGAAGAGCTAAAGTTACGCGAAAAACGCACGGTGGAAGACTGCCACTCATCAATGTGATGAGGATGGTATATTTTTCGCGTGGATCGATGGCGAAAAGTTGCAGGAGGTATGATTCCGAACAATTCCTCAGAGCACTCCCCGTGATACAACCGATAGAAGATGCAGAGTGAAGCTACATCTCAGCGTAATTCCAAGGGGTCCATGCCTGTTTGAAACATTATGGCAGTCAACAATTCGAGCGGTCCTTCGTTGGATACGATCCAGAGGGAGAAGTTGGTATTTTGGCGCCCCTGCCCAGAGATGAGAACTGCAGTACTCCATATTATGAGGCCGAATCTGCGCCTTGTAGAATTGTAGGCGTTGGTCCGGACTGAAATACTGTCTCGCTCTGTTAAGAACACCAAGCTTTTTCGAGGCTAACCTGGCCTTACCCTCTAGATGACACCGGAACTGGACTTCGCTCGATATGTTTACGCCAAGTATTTCAATGTTGGGGAAGATTGTTAAAGAGATGTCCTCAAAACGAGGAGCACTAATATTGGACAATTGAAATTCGAGGCCAGTGCTACATACTGCAATATATATTTTATATAACAATCGAAGCCTGATAACGATGGCAATTAATTAATTATTATTGACATCTCAATATATAATAATCGTAATCCGCTTAAAATCGTCGATGTTATTAAAAATGTAGACCGATAGCCCTCTTTTGGCCGGCGTTTAAAATTATTTCAGTCATTAATTTTCAGTCTCGATTCCAGCAAATCCAAATCCAGTTGCTTTGGCATTTCTAAAGTAAAACAAATACCGGCTGGCAGCTTTGTGAACGCCATTGATTTCGTTTGACAGTGACAGTAGACTAATTGATTGCAGTCTATGGCCGTACTCTGTAGGTATACTCTATGGCCGAATGCTCCACGTTCGAATTAGGTGCGTGTTCCGTTTCCGTTGTAACTGACCAATTACAGACTAGTTTGCGATTCACTTTGCGAATGCGAAAATAACTAAAACACTCGAAATCCGTGCTTTAAAATCGTGCGGAATGCTAAATGCATTAAAACGTTTATGCCGGGAAAGGAACACTTTTTTCGGTTTGGATTTAGAAATTCGGTGCTCAATCGTCGAAAGTTTTATATGGCTAATACAACTTACAAGACGAGTTTTAAAATTATACAGATATCGGGGTACTATATCAAAAAATTTGGTAATAGAGAATATTACGCAAAAGTCGGAGCAGAAGGCGCTACTATATAGGTCTACCAGAATCTGATGGCAATTTTTGACAGCAGATTTTCATAAAATATCCTTGATCATTGGATTAATTTTTAAATTTGCATGTTTAACACACAGAATCAGCCGCTAAAAGAAAAAAAAAAGGATCAAAATGTTTTATTCCAATTACCCCGGTATTGCTAGAGTCAATTTATTTTCTTACTTTTTGCTATCAGATTCTGGTAGACCTATAGCACATAATATACTCAACTATTTCGATCAAAATCCGCTTTGTTGCACACGTCTGAATATTATCAGAATATTGACAGGAAAGTTGTCAAACGTCGAACAAAACTTTTTGTTTACTGTCTAAGCTGCAGCTGCCTCTAGTAAAATATTCTATTGATTTATATACTTAATTATAAGGGCAATAACGTTACCCGACAGAATAAAATATATTACAAGTTATTTATTATTTATCAACTTGATATAATCCGTCCAAATAGGGTTAGCAACTATGAATTTATTTCTCTGTTATTTTGTAATGCTCGGTTTACATTATTCCAATCCAGAAATCCAATCCACCGCTGGATTGGTACTGGAATAATGTAAACGAATACTAGAATGCACTGGAATGCGCTGTACGAATCTCCAGTGCATTTCACTGGATTGGAATAACGTAAACCGGCCATTACAAAATAATCGGCCAAGTGCGAGTTGGACTCGCGCACGAAGGGTTCCGTACCATTATAGAACAAAAATAGGCAAAAATTGTGTTTTTTGTATGGGAGCCTCCTTAATTATTTTATTTAAATTTTACTATTAATTATTAAAGTATAAAAACAATTGATTATTTTATGAACATTTCAGGTGCCTACCTGTTGCCATCGTTAATATCGAGCAAGAAATTGCAGAAAAATCATGTTTATTGTATGGGAGCCCCCCATAAATATTTAATTTATTTTGTTTTTAGTATTTGTTGTTATAGCGGCAACAGAAATGAATAATCTGTGAAAATTTCAACTCTTTAGATAGCTAGATAACTCAATAACGGTACGGTAATTATAGTACCGTTATTGAGTTACAGACTGGAAACAGACAGGCGGACAGAACAGAGAACAGATAGAAGTCTTATTAATAGGGTCCCGTTTTTAACTTTTGGGTACGGAACTCTAAAAACAAAGAAATAAATTCATAGTTGCTAACCCTATTTGGTCGGATTATATCAAGACATCCGGCGCCTGTTATTATTTAAGAGCTAGTATTTTACATTGCATTCCTCTAAGTTTTCTCCTACATTGTACAAGGGATTTTCCAATAATTTGTCGCATTGCACGATAATTATTTAATTTGCTAGTAAACATAATTATAGCAGCATCATCAAATCTATTAGTGTAATGTCATTTAATTAAAAGATGCCTTGTTGTCATCAATTGATAATAATTTAAGACGTGAGTTGAAGAACACGATAACTAACATTTGGTAATATACGAATATTTACTCATTTTTTCCCTTAAAATTGGAACAAACCTTGTAACTTTAATCTACTTCATCACCTGAACAATATATATCTGGCTACACATAAAATGCACAGTGTTCTTATTTCAAATCATTTTTCCGGCCCTAAAGCCTCCAGTTATCCAAAAAAGGACATTTTTTTACTGTAAGTTATTGTGTTCTTCCACTCACGTTTTCATTATTAAGATCCTACTATGAACAATAATTAAAGAATAATTAGTACGAAGTTGTAAGTGACATGAGATGGTTACATCAATGTCTAACAAAGTGTCTTTAAGATAACAAATAAAGTATAAAAATGCGTATTGTATACTTTTTTATACTGTGCTTCTACGGAATTTCACAAGGGAAGTGTTCATTTGGTAAATATTTTTTATTACTTATTGTTTTTGTGAAAATTATTGTCATATCACTAAATATTATGTTATCGCTAAAATATGTAGAGGCCGTTTGTCATTAACCTTACGATTACGAGAAAACAGACTCCACAGTTTTATAAACAATATAAACTATTGTTACTGTACATATTATAAATAAACTTTTTTAATATTTAAGTATAATAATATTATCTTACTTTACCACGATATCTATCTCGAATAAATTATGAATAATTTTGTTAAAACTATACACCGACAAGTAAAATATGCAATGGAAAAGAATTTTAATTCGTTTAATTATACCGGGATAAAAAGTATCTTATGTTATTTCCCGGGACTTCATAAATCTCCATCAAAAATTTGATCAAATCGGTTCAGCGGTTAAGTTTTTTTTTTTCGAAAGGGTCTAAGCTTTGGTCAGGTTAAGACCATGGTAGTTTATTCGTGGCTATAACTAGTCTGTTGCTAGTTGATTTGGAGATAAACAATGAGGGGGCCTGGTCCCATCCCCTAAAGGGGGGTTTAAGTGTGATTCGTGAAGAGGTAACAAATACACACTTACAAAAATGATTAGAAACATGAAGCTAAAATATAGTAGAGCTAGACTTTCAAGTCTCACAAACATCCTTACTTCCTTACTTATTTTATAAATGCAAAAGTTTGTCTGTCTGTCTGTCTGTTACCTCTTCACGCCCCTAAACTGATTTTGCTGAAATTTGGTATAGATGTCCCGGGAAAGGACATAGTATACATTTTATCCCGAAAAAGCTCCCGCGTGATAAAAGAATTTTGGCGCAACGGAGTTGCGGGCGTCATCTAGTGATTAATATAAACCAAAAAAACAATTCCAGCTCCATGCCGCTCCTGTGTTCCGGTGGAGGAGTGTCCGTTCGTCCGGGACATGACTGCTGAGGAGCAGCGGGCGTGGATGACGCAGTACCACTGTGACACTATCTCCATCGGCACCACCAGGATATACGACGGGTTCTCGGCCATCGCTAAAGGAGATAGTGTAATGTTTTTTTAATTACATATACAATGTGTAAGAAAACTAAGTGATAAAACTTTAGGGCGTGTATGTGTTCCTTATATAGAGTTTACTGTAAAAGCAGCAGCGCTGAAATAGCAATTTTTTTTTGTTATTTGTATAAACAGGCGCCCGCGCGTCATGGGTTCTTTTTACATACATACATACATATATTGTTGTATGAATTTTTACATACAACAGTAAAAAATAATCGGCCAAGTGCGAGTCTGACTCGCGCACGAAGGTTTCCGTACCGTTATAGAGAAAAAATAGGCCAAAAATTGTGTTTTTTGTATGGGAGCCCCCATTAATTTTTTATTTTTAAATATTATTATTAATTATTGAAGTACACATCTAAATAAGGCTTTTGTGAAAATTTCAAGTGCCTACCTGTTGCCAATGTTGTTACACAATCTGTGAAAATTTCAGAAGTCTAGCTATAGCGGTTCTTGAGTTACAGCCTGGTGACAGACAGACGGACAGACGGACAGACATCGAAGTCTTAGTAATAGTCTTAGTAATTTTTACCCTTTGGGTACGGAACCCTAAAAAGCTGTAGTAAAGAGTTAAATACCCATAAGTATTATTACTAAGTTTTGTTACATCCTGTATAATATTTCACCTTAGAAGTAATAACAACTGCTTCACCTTAGAAGTAATAACAACTGCTTGCAGTTTTACTCGTCATTTGTAGCGCGGAAACCGGGCATTTTGTCGTGCTAACATCTAAGCATATAATTATATCGCATAACAGCATTTATATAATATGGTATAGGCCATACGGCATATCAAATTATGTGACAAATGACAATATAATATTATTATGTTAAATGGATTTTAAAAAAACGTGACATAGGCATTAGGGGTTTAAAAAACCCCAGACTCAAAATATCTCAAGTGACCTCGTCGCCAGCTATTTACACCAATATTAAAATTTACACAAGTCGAAATAAATTTTTACGACCGATCTCGAAATATTTGCCGATAGATCTAATCAGCGATACTTTATTTTCATTGGCAATGTTACGAGCTAGCAAATATGGCAGTAAATTTTTAACAATCAAGATTTTATATTTCATGGAGAACTTATTAAATCAGAACTTTGAAATTGAATATCTGTCATGCAACATGCAAGCTATCATAATATCTAAGTATACTAAGCTATTAAACCTCCCGCACTGGTTTCGGTGATGGTGGTTATATTAATAAAAATAATCGAACCAACAACCTCCCAATCAAATTAAGCTCAAGGCCACTGCACCACAGAGGCCACCTAAATCTTGACTTAAGTACCTTAATAGGGTATTTGACAGATTTTTAATTTCTATCTTGAATTACTTGGTTGCGATTAAAAAGTTCTTCTAAAGTATTTTTTTTATTTTACAATACGTATTTCGTAAGAAACAATATGTAAATAAACATTCAAAATTCAAATAAGCCGCCGAAACGCTTTATTCAGCAATGTCGTCGCGCTTTGTTAGTGACGTCAATATCGTGTAAAGTGTAAACCAATAGTTGTATTCGTTTCATTTTTAAACTGCGCATGTGCAGCTTTCGCGTATGCGCAATAATAGAAATTATCATCAATGTCTGTCAGTTTTTGGCACATGATACTGACACTGACACAAATTTTCAACTTAGCGCATGCGCAATGTGTTGAAAAACGAAACGTGATTTTGACGTCATCATGACATTAGCCAATCCGGATCGTTTTCGAATATGACGTGGCGCGAGAAACAAAAAGCCTAAATATATATTTTTGTGTTTTTGGATATATTAATTGTTATTATTTTTATTAAAACTTATGTAAATCACACAAAGA
Organism: Cyaniris semiargus; assembly: GCA_905187585.1. Taxonomy (NCBI): domain Eukaryota; kingdom Metazoa; phylum Arthropoda; class Insecta; order Lepidoptera; family Lycaenidae; genus Cyaniris; species Cyaniris semiargus. The sequence goes on along the minus strand of LR994558.1, from coordinate 9,285,627 downwards.
ACCATCATTTTATGCATTTAAAGCCAATAATCCAAAAAAAAAATCTTACTGTCAAACAGCCTATTCCAAGTAGTAGCCACCTAAATCTTGACTTACCTTATAATTCCAGATTCACTTTCTTGGCAGATTTTTCCAATAACAATAATTTTCATATCCTAAAACTTTCAGGTACTTTGCTGTCCTCACATAAACCAACTAAACGAAAACATTGCAGAAGAAAAACCGAGGGTAGAACGAAAAGCCAATACCAAATTTAACGCCTCAATCATAAACGTGAGAAACCTTCCCGAGATACACAGAAGACTACGACAAGTCGACAATGGAAACAACCCGTTCTTCCTCAAAAAGCCTGTTAACCCTCCCGTTAACCCTCCAGTTAACCCCCCTGTTAACCCTCCAGTTAACCCTCCCGTTAACCCCCCTACTAAACCTAACCCTCCAAATGATATGGGAGTAAATGGCCCAAAGGATAAGCAGTGTAGGCCGCTAAGTGACCCCCCAGAACCAGAAAGTGGTTGTTGTGGTATAGATACGTCGGATACTGACAGGATAACTGGTAAGTACAAGTGTCAATTCTCATTGCAACGTTACGAGGCGTCGCGATGGATTTTTAAATAAGCCATTCAAATTTGGAACAGTCAGCAGGGAACAAGCAGTAATAGAAATGCATCGTAACGCCTCGCGACGTCGCAATGTGCATTCATCTTATTTCAAACTAATTTTACTCTAATAAAACACAGTAAGTATATCAATTATTATCAATGTATAATATTAAGAAAATCGTTCAACGGATGAATCTACATTATTTGGTCAGGTTTCAAATCGATGTTAGTCATGAGTCATGACATTCTGTCGGTTCGGCTTGACATAATGCGACCAAATAAAGTTGGTCCTATAAATCCATTTCTCGGATAAATGATAATTCAGTATCTTAAGGCCATCCCCCGAGCAAACGACCTTGACCATACATTTGACGCGTTGCCGAGATCGCACAAAAATCCTATTTTTTTTACTTATCTTAGTTCAAAATTGATCTAAAAAAAATTTTAAACGGGGAATATGTAGTTAATGAAATTGTCTATCTATTGTCGTGTGTTTCAAATGAACGTAATTTGTAAATACTAGGGAGATGCTGAAAGTATGCTTCAATTTTAATAAATTGGTATTACTTTGGAAGCTAATATATATGCTAGCTATATCATGAGTATAATAAACAAAAATAGAAAATTTAAAACGGGGAAAGGAATGTTGATATACTGAAGATTATTGCTGTGTTTTTATTATAACTTTGTAGCTTTCAAATGATGAGTTTATAAGGCTCTAAATACGGTAAATTACGGAATCTCCGTAGGGGAAGGCCCTTAAGGTAACATATTATATCTCTAAACGAATCATAATCTGGCTGTCTGTCATGTCTGTTTGTTGTCTGTAGTCTTTGTTTGCATTCATTTTACCCAGTAAAAGCAATTACATACGAGCGCGTACTATTTTCCTGCTCTCAATGTTTTCGCGTCTAATGTACATGGCATAATTACGCGATTTGCCAACAAAAACCACTATTATGTTCTTTTATCTCGAGATTACTTAATATAGCTTGTAATTCAAATTAATAACTGCATTGTATGCCTAAGAATGTTTTTCCAGGTACTTATGAATCTTATGATTAGCTAGTCAAGCACTGTCGTTCATAATGGTCAGTTCACATTACAACATGACGAGTACGATTGTAGGCAATGTGTTTTAAAAATGCCAGAACAAGAAGCCCAATAACGCAGGCGGCTAGTTTGTTTCAATGTGCATATTTTTTAGGTGTACTCGGGGAATCGAGACAGTAGCGGTCATTGACTCCCTGTCAAAAAACTTGTCATATTTCATCGTTTTCTATACAAACCGCGATTGACAATGAAGTGATAGATGTTTCTAAGGGTGTATCGTGTTTTGCATACTCGATGTGAACTGAGTATGAAGTATACCACTTCGAACTCATAAATAGTTGATAATTTTGTGAGTTACCAAGAGGTTTTCCGATGAATCTATAATAGTCTGTGTCTTTATAAGAGTTCAATTTTTTTCTTAAGTTAACAGAATACAGTGCGAGCATTTTTTCATATAGCTCCTAGACTAAAAATTACTATGTCACCTTAAAATATTGAGGTTTCTAATATAATTTTTTCTAACCTGAATAGTTTGCGAGAGAGACTCTTTCAAAGTGGTAAAATGTGTGTCGTCCCCCCTCTAACTTCTAAAGTATGATAAGTCTAAAAAAAATATATGATGTACTTTACAATAAAAACTACCAACGAAAATTGGTTTGAACGAAATCTAGCAAGTAGTTTTTTTTTATACGTCATAAATGGTAAACTTAACTTAACTTTCATTAAATCAACTTAAATATAAAAATAAATCAAAAACCTTTTGATTTCATAAAAATAAACGTTATTGCTGCTGCGGAACCCTTCATGGGCGAGTCCAACTCGCACTTGGCCGGTTTTTATATATGTATATACAGTGTGTCACAAAACTAAGTGATAATACTTTAAGCTGTGTATGTGTTACTTGTATAGAGTTTATAAGTAGCAGTGCTGAAAGAGCAAATTTTTTTTGTGATTTGTATGGGCAAGTGCCCCAGCGCCATGAATTTTCCCTGGATACAAAAGTAAAAAAAAAAAACTTGAGAGGTGTCAAGGGACACCCGGATGGAACGAAGTTATTTCTTATATCCAAAAAACCTGTATACACTCGACAAAAAAACGCCATCTATTGACGCCCAGGAATACTAACAACGACACTTTTGTGGAATTGTAATAAAATTTATTTAAACATCCAGTAGATGTCGCTTTTTATTCTCAAAAACGCATCTAGTTGACTCACCGGAATACTATCAACGCCCTCTGCCCCTAATAGGCAGGTACTAATAAAAAAGTGTCGAGGTCAAGTATCGTTCCGTCTAGCCTCCTTTCGCAACGCCGAACGCGCCATAAGGAACTTCGTTCCAAAAGTTGCTCTTATACGTTACACTCTGTAGGTACATATTATGTTAGTTCGACATTAGCAGAGCCCAAGTGTGTTTCATACGCATTTTTGCACAGCCCTTTTATTTTCCGTTGACAATTTACAGACTTAGAAAGCTTCCAGACCACTCACGCACCCCTAGTCAACAATAAGTGGGAGCAGTTTTTCTTGCCAGCTGCCAAACCAACTGATCGTAAAATCAACGGATCAACAGGAAACAAAACTGATGTTGTGGATTTAGACCCTAAAATATCAGGTAAGTGAACATCGGGTATTTTAAATAAGGGTTTGGTTGTGTGGCTAAAATAATCAGTTAAGTTAATTCAAAGACATAATATTTATAGTCACAAAACTTTATAAGGTCTTATATAATTATAGTCACAAAACTTTATAAGGTCACACTTTAGATTTTGCCTCGTATCATAGGAATCGTCTCATGATAATCATAACCTTAATTTGCTAGAATAATATGGTTTGAGACGTCATATTATTATGGCAAATTATTTTGATGATAGGTAATACAAATTCTCGTATTGTGTAGCCAAAACATTAATACAAAGTAATTAGTATTGCAGTAATATTAATATAATTATTATATTAATAACAAACTAAGTGTTAACAGCATATTACTGTTAAACTAATTATTTAATTTGCACTTTTTACATTTGAAAGCACTCAACTGACATCACATGCTCTGTTAATTTTTAGAGGAAGGCGTAAGCGACCTGACGTTATGACCTAAATTTTGTTACTTTTATGATGCGTACACACTAGGCGATATAACACACCAAAGGTCCCTAATACAGGATTTATGATGTCCCGGCTCTCACGAGCGGCCAGAGTCAGCTGAGGGCTGAAGGCCAACGTGTCGAAGATGATCTACAATGCTGCTGTGGAACCCACAACAACATATGCGGCCTGTGCATGGGCGGATTCAGAGAGAAAGCTGAGTGCACGGAAGCAGCTAAATGCAATACAAAGGGGCTTCGCCCAAAAAGCATGTTATGCCTATAGAACTGTTTCCTGTTTCCTTGCACGCAGCTCTCGCTATTTCAGGCATACTGTCGCTCGATCTACGAATCTGGGAGCCGGCTAACCTCTACTTAGCCCGAAAGGGAAAAGCCGAGAACCTTATCCGGAACATGGAGATCGAAATGGTGGAAACCTTTAATAACACTCCCTACCCTGCACAAATACAACGATAAGGCTACACCTGCCTGATGGACCAGAGCGAGATAGACCATACCAACATTCCGATAAAAATCTTCACGGATGGTAGCAAGCTTGAGGGTAAGGTGGGCGCCGCACTGTCAATATGGACAGGGGATCGGGAGACGCGACACCTTAAGCTCAAGCTTGCAGACTACTGCACAGTCTATCAGGCGGAACTTCTGGCGCTGAGCAGGGCCTCGAAAGTCGCTCTAGATACATCGGATCACAAAATTGGTATCTACAGCGATTCAAGAGCGGCAATCGAGGCCGTGTGCAGCGCTGGAACCATGAATAAGATTGCCTTACAAACTAAGAAGAACATCGCGTGTGCCTTGAAATAAAATAACATAAAAATAGTTTTATTTCTGAATAGATTAAAAAAAATGCTTTCAGAATGTTGATACTACATGGTGCCTACTACCGGTTCGGGAACTAACCCGGCGAGAAGAACCGGCGTAAGAAACTCGCACGGGGCCCACTTTTTTACCAAAAAAAGTGAGAAAAAAATTAATCTTTTTAAATAAAATTTACAATGTTGAAACTTAAAATTAAATTTTATTTAAAAAGATTAATTTTTTTCTCACTTTTTTTGGTAAAAAAGTGGGCCCCGTGCGAGTTTCTTACGCCGGTTCTTGAACCAGAACAGAGAGATATCTCTGTTCTGGGTCAAGGCACACGTGGGACTAACGGGAAACGAGCGTGCTGACGAGTTGGCCAAAGAAGCTGTTAGACTGAGGGTTAAACCCCATTGCGACCTGTGTCCGGTCTCACACGCGAAGAGGCTAATCCGTGAGGAAACTCTTCGCGAGTAGGATCGAAGGTACCAAGAGGGTACTACTAGAGGTGTCACTAAAATGTTCGCACAGGATATAGGGGCAGCTCACGAGGTCTTCAAGGTGATAAAACTTGATAAGGAAATAACACAGGCACTGACCGGGCACGGTGGGCTCTCTAAGTATCTGTACCGCTTCAAAGTTCAAGAGCAAAGAGAGCCCATCGTGCATCTAGTAAAATAGAAGATGTACCTTCTAACAGAATGCCTAATATACTCGAGGCCAAAATATGATCTGGAGATGAAAATAGGACTAGAAATAAATGATAATAGCATAAAAGAAATTGTAAAAGATAAGAAAAATAGGGAAGAATTTTTGCTATATTGTGTTAAAATAATAAAAGGAGTAAATAGTATCAACAGAACAGAAAATATAAATAGAAGATATATTTCATTAAGTGTGTAGACATAGGACAGTATAAATTAAATCTCTCGAAGAAAAATCAGGGACAAGAGAATTATATAATAAAAATAAAAAAAATAATAAGAATGAAACGAAACAAAGTGATAATATTTTAGGGTCCCCCGTATAGAGTTTACTGTGAAAGAAGCAGCGCTGGAAGAGTAACTTTTGTTTTACTTTTTATGGGCAAATTCATGTCGCTGGGGTGCTTGCTCATACAAATCACATATTTGCTATTTCAACGCTGCTACTTTCACTTTAGTAAAACGTTATATTTCTAAAGATATTAAGGCAAGCTTTTGTTTTACTTTTTTTTAATCCGTTTAGTAGGTTTTACGTGAAGAAGTAACATTAATTAACAGTTTGTAATACTAACCAATGGACCATAGTAGTCTGAAATAAATATATTTGTAGGTATTTGTATTTTGTATTAATGCACATTTACATACTTTTGCCTTTATAATATTACTAAGATATTTTCCAAAACACACCAAAACTTCGACACCTAGTCGCCTACTGCGTACTTTAAACTTTTCGTTTTGCCCAACTAAGCCGTGTTTATAGGTGGCAATGAAACCGAAATGGAGCAGTATCCGTGGACCGTGCTACTGCGGATTGTGTTCAGATTTGGCAACGAGGTGGAGGAATTTACCTGTGGAGGCTCCCTGATAAGCGCGGTGTATGTGCTCACTGCTGCACACTGCGTCCAGGAAAAGAACGCGGTGTTAGTCAAGTGAGTTTACATTAGATGCAAAGAAAATTATTCTAGAAACGTTTCTTATGGTGGCATGCTAAGGGCCTGATTACACAAATTGGCCGGGAGCACTGTCTCGCTCTCATCTCGGCAGGTGTAATCATGCCCTAAGCCGTAAGCGTACTGAAAAGGAACTCTACATGTAGCCTAAAGGCGACACTGTCATCTTAGCCGGCCCCTACATGGTCAATTTATTGTGTAATATCACGCTTCAATTTTATTGAATAGTTTATTTGACAATTAGATTGAAGGCGCGCGATGTTCGATATCAACCTACGAATAATAAAAACATATCAACCCTAGACGTGGTAGAGCCATGCTTCGGCACAAATGGGCCGGCTCGACCGGTGAAATACCACGGGCTCACAGAAAACCGGCGTGAAACAGCGCTTGCGCTGTGTTTCGCCGAGTGAGTGAGTTTACCGGAGGCCCAATCCCCTACCCTTTTCCCTTCCTTACCCTCCCCTATTTCCTTCCCTACCCTCCCCTATTCCCTTCCGGCAACGCACCTGCAGCTCTTCTGATGCTGCGAGTGTCCATGGGCAACGGAAGTTGCTAGGTGACCCGTTTGCTCGTTTGCCCCCTTATTTCATAAAAAAAAGACGGTCAAGAATATCACGCAATACGTGATATTTCGCAGTAAAATTGCTCGTCTAGGGGCCCGGGCTAGTAGCAAAATTTTTCTCCGCATAGGAAACGTGTAGGAACTATGAGTGGTATTAAATGACAAGTAAAAAATACAGCTAAGGGATTGAGGTTTTAGCAGTCAGTAGGCAGCATTTTCTTTATTTTAAAAGAATTGGTAGTAATCACTTGAATTACTCAATTGTTTGAGATTGACGACGCAAGTTCACAACACTCTTCGTTGTACTAATAACAAAAATGAGTAATGTGTCACTGTAAAGCTAGAAACAAATTATCGGACGCATCCATAAGTCGCGGCTGATGGATGCGCCTTAACAATGTGCACGGTTCATCGGCGGACGTCAAAGACCTAACCTATATGTCAATGGCAGACGTCCGCGGATGCAAAAACATCCGGCCAGCCAGATTCTGTTCGGACGTCCGAACGCTCAAGGTCGCGTCTGCGACTTATGTCAGACAATGTGCACAGTTTAGTGTATTTTGTATTGATCAGATAGAAACAAGCCGCATCCGATGAAAACGTCCGCGGACGTTCGTCCGATAATTTGTTCCCAGCGTTAATCCTTCATTTCAGACTCGACATCACTTTAGCGGAGTACGACAAGCGAACTTTCCCCAACGATTGTATTGCGGCGGGCGAAGGTCGGAAGTGTATTCAAAATATCGTAATTCCCGCCCAGAGCGTAACAGTTCACCCTTCGTACGAGGAGACTTGGCTCCATAATGACATCGCCGTAATAAAACTCCGCTTCCCCGCGCCCTACACGAGTAAGATATTAAATTCTACATTGGTGATTCGATTAAGGATATTTTAAATTGGCTTAAGCGTAACCGGGAGTGGAATAAGTGTTTCTATTTGTGGAGATGTACCGCTTTACATAGACATTTATAAATTAGGTTAACTGGATACCATATTCAAAATGTAATAATGTACTTCGGCTACTGCAGTTGATAAAACTTCCAAGTTACAATACATGCGAAAGTATGTTTATAGTATGATGGTTTAACTTCACTTTTTAGAAATTTTCAAAGGTAATTTCCAATATATAATTTACAATGTTCAAAGTTAACAGTCCAAAAATGTACTTAAAAAAACTTTGAGAGGTGTCAAGGGACACCCTAATGGAACGACGTTATTTCTTGTTTAAAAACCTGTATACATATACGCTCAAAAAATTTATAAAAAAAACGCCATCTATTGACGTCCAGAAATACCAGCAATGCGTCGCTGTTTATTCTCAAAAAACGCCATCTAGTTGACGCACAGGAATACTATCAACGCCCTCTGCCCCTACTATGCAGGTACTAATAAAAAAGTGTCGAGGTCAAATATCGTTCTGTCTAGCCTCCTTTACGCCGAACGCGCGATAAGGAACTTCGTTCCAAAATGTACGTATCTATGGTAGTTCGTTTGGATAGTAACCGGCCATGTTTGCATTAAATCGGGAAGGCTTCTAAACGGCCGTTCCATCAACACATACCACTATAACCTTATCATCTCGCCATAAACTGGAGTTCTCCTATTCCAGACGCCATCAGCCCAATATGTCTAGCGCCGCTAAACATAGACACGCCGGTGCTGACCAACCTCTCCCTAGCTGTGGCAGGCTGGGGACAGAACCGCCAGTTTTTCACCAACGTCAAACAGTCCACGGTCCTTAAACTCATCTCGAAGGAGGAGTGCGAGAAATCCTACCCGAATATATCGAAGGACCACATCTGTGCTGTGGGTAGTACGGGACAAGATACTTGTAGAGGCGATTCAGGAGGACCGCTGATGGTATTTTTTTTTCATGCGCCTACCTTTAGCGCTTACCTAAGGCTATTCATTAGTCAGTCTTGACTGTCTTTGGTATGAGACAAATCATTATAACCGTCGAAAAATAATAGTCATACTTGCCACGCGGCAGTTTTTACGCTAATGCAGATTCGTTTATAACTTATCTTATATTTTAGAGTATAGCTTCAAATACTTTGTATAGCAGTCTAACGATTTTATTAAGCCTTGGTCTCTACACAGTCTCATTTATCAATACACAGTTGAAACAGTGTTATGGAGATATAATTCTAGAGCAAATGAGCATAACTAGCAGAATCTAGGTGCCGTATTCTATGCAGATTATCTGTTCCATCGCTCTGCACTGTCTTTACCATTTCAACTGATTTCAAAAACTAGCACTAGCCAATCTGAAAATTAAGAGCACGATATCAACAGCTACAGCGGAGTTTTCCCACCTCTTGTTTTCGATTGTAATGAGGGTGTTTGAAATTCTAGTCACCCAGGTGACGCTATGTAGCCGTAGAGTTTATCGTGTCAAATAGGCATATTATCGTGATACATGACAGCTATATCGTGACATATGACAGCAGTTTGACACGATAGACCCTAGTAATTGGAATTAATGCTATTTTCTATTAATTTCATTAACATGCTAATTTCGATATCACAGCATACACGTGGGAGAGCCATACTTCGGCACGAATGGGCCGGCGCGACCGGAGAAATACCACGTTCTCACAGAAAACCGGCGTGAAACAGCGCTTGCGCTGTGTTTCGCCGAGTGAGTGAGTTTCCCGGAGGCCCAATCCCCTACCCTATTCAAGGGAATAGGGTAGGGGATTGGGCCCTACCCTCCCCTATTCCCTTCTCTTCCCATGCCTACCCTCCCCTATTATCCTATTCCCTCTTAAAATGCCGGTAACGCACTTGCAGCTCTTCTGATGCTGCGAGTGTCCATGGGCGACGGAAGTTGCTTTCCATCAGGTGACCCGTTTGCTCGTTTGCCCCCTTTATTTCATAAAAAAAAAGTATGCTACGTGTTATTGCTTTGCTATTTGCTAAAAACGCCGCATCGTGAATTATCCGTTCGCATCGCACCGCTCGCGTCGAGTATTATTTCGCATCGAGTGATATAGATATTCAAGTGAAAAATAGCAGTTAGCGCCGCGGTGATAACAGCGCGGACGTACATTTTTTATCATGATCGCAGACTATTGCTACGCACGATAATATTAGCAATCGTATTTTTAGCAAGTACGATCAATTTAAGTATTGCTAATGGGCATTTAATAATTATTTATTATTGCTAATGCCCTTTTTACCAACACTAATAGACTAGAATAGCGGCACCTGGTGGCAAATAGAATTTCAAATAACTTCATTGTATGTAGACGTGGCACGAAACTTTATAGTGTAAGTCAGTAAGCCTAGTTTATGCCAAGTACCACGTTTTTGACTTAACAATTTGACTTTTTCAGGTGCTATCCCGAGGACGATACTATCTGATGGGTGTGGTGAGCGGGAAGAGAGCCGACAGCCCCTGCGGTTCCACCGTCCCGTCTCTCTTCACAAACGTCTTCAACTATATTGACTGGATAAAGGGGGTTCTAAGACGAGACCAGTCGAGTTTCTCTGGGGTTCCCGGTGCAATGGTGCCCCAAAATTAATGGCCTCTAAATTTTAGATATTTCGTAAATTGTAGCTGTTTTTCTAAGGTATCTTTAAGTAAAGTAATTTTAAATTGCAGAAATTCATTGACATATTTACGTAATAAGGACAATTTCTGATTCACCAGACGGCCTTGGTCCTATTGACACATAAAAATCTTGTTGTTTGCCTCGCCGCTGACTGTGGGCCTATTTGTTTTTGCCCCTGGGCTACCTAGCTACGCCACTGGAGAGTTAATCTCTAGGATTGTCACTAAACTTATAATGATAGTTTTTATGTCATGTAATAAACAGATAAATCCATAGTATTGTTATCAAACTTTATATACTGATAATTCTTAATTTCTTACCTAAGTCATCATCAAGTTGTTGCATCTCGCAACATTTTGGATGGTTTGTTCTTTTGCATTCGCGTTTCTTGATTAAACATTTCTCACACATACACTGATATCAGGTATGTGTGATTAATGTTAGTGTGTGTCTGTGTGTGTGTGTGTGTCAAACAATGCCCACGTGTCACCAACGAGGAGTCTCGCCGGAACAAACACTATTATCAGGAAGTGTCCGCGAGATTTCCCCTGGGGGCACTGCGCTTAAAAGTGTCGCCCCATTGACCGCTAGCACTTTTCTTTAAATTACATTGCCGAAGAATTGATTAGGTGTTGATGTAATGGTTGTAGGGATCCGTAGTCTACACCTCCAGCTTTTACTCGATATCAATTATTTTTTTATCTATAACTCTATACTTTTTAAGCAGGCCAGCACAAACCACTTATCATCTGACATCTTTTAAAATTATGCTATAAATGGAATGCAACTACGGTATTTCAGTGATGGATTTCCTGGAATGGAAGGAGAAATGTACGAAACAAAAAGCAAAATATATTAAAACTATTGTAGTTGTTAAATTATGTACGGTCTATATTTTGAACACAGATATTTCAATCAATCAGTGCCGAAACAAAATCCAACACTATAAACAAGTGAACAATAGGAGCTCTAGATTATAACAAAGTTAACAAACGTTTGAAAAACGACGACAAAATGACGAAAAATATTTCACGGCAAAATTTATTGTCACTCCTCCCTTTCCGACGTGTCCGCGAGTTGATAATTTTTTTACCCGAACAACACCTATTCATACTTTGAATTTTATGTATCGTAAATTGAAAGAAAAGAATTTATCTCTTTGTGAAGGGGGAATAAATAGGGTCTATCGGGAGATTTATGTAAAATCAATGCAGCAAATAAAGAACGATGCGGTAAACATCCGCGCGTGTCACAATTAGTGCGTGTCCCGCTGGGAGAGACGCGCTTTGTTATTTGCTAGTCGATAAGTGACGTTATCGATATCGATAAAGAGACCGATATAAAAAATCTGTAGGCACTATGTGCTACTATGTGCTTGTAGTATATACGCATCATTTTGACTGTAGGGAAATACAGTCAAATGGAAGTGTCCCCACGTTTTACTTTGACTATATCTGCCAAAAAGGTGTGGTAATCTCGAAGATTTAAAAGCAACGATATTTAATTTTATTTACTACATGAGTACTCCGATTTTAATCCGATGTTAACCTTCAATACGGTTTCCATGAAAATGCGATTTGTTAGTCTATAGAAACCGGTGTCCAGACTCAAGCAAATTAAAATTGGATAAAATAAGTACTCCGCCAACCTGTCAATATCATTCTACTATGATTAGTAGGTATGTATTATAGATGTTGGGTGGGTGGGACATTTTGGGTGACAGCTATTTCGCATTCATGCCCCCATAACAAAATTACACGCGGCAAAACATCCTTGTAGGTGTGATGGCGAGTTATTTTTCTCATTCTCTATTCGAATTTTAAAATAGAATTGTATTTTAAACTTGAATTTCGAACAACATTGAGTTACTCTATGTATTGAATATCGCGTAATGCGATAGAATACAAATTCAGTTCAATTTGCACAATTTGTCTAGACTCTCAACACTCGCGCTTTATAAAGATCACATACTCAGAAGATCCATACTAATATTATAAATGCGAAAGTGTGTCTGTCTGCATGTTACATCTTCCCACCAACGCCGTTGTACCGAATTTTCTGGGTATGGAGATACTTTGAGTCCCGGTTTGAGGATATGGGATACTTTTCATCTTTAAGGTGACGGACGCCGCGTTAAAGTAAAAAACCGTGTTGGATATGTTGTAGATTGCTTGTTTTCTATGAGAAGCCGGCCCGGCCTCTCATAGAAAACAAGCAATGGAACAGCAAGAAATGGAAAGGGCGTAAGCGACAAAATGGTTTTTGTCGCGTAATTTAAAAACCATAAGTATATTTCATATAAGCTATGTGCAAATTAAAGTGTATGTTTAAACCAATCTATGTACAAATTTTGGAAGCTTAAATCACTCTCCTCTGTTGGCAAAATTAGAATCTCTTTTTTACAGAGGTCATTTTGATTGATTATTCTGTGTTATAAAAGTTGACCAATCGTGTTATGCTATGGGTAATTCAAAGACAAAGACATGATGAATACTGACAATGAACTTTAATTTCTTAGCTTTAGTCATTGCTGAGAAAAATCGATATCGCTACAGCCAAATTATCAAGGCGTCGCCTTAATGAACGAATTTGGGCACAATGGAGTTGCGGGCTTCATCTAGTGTAGATATTAATTTTAGGAATATTTAAATTAAAACCTGCATACCTATTACTGAATCATTAGCACGGTGCTATTATATTTTATGTATTTAATACGATTCATCGATATGGCTTTACATTTTTGCCATCCCTAAAAAGCTCTCCCTACTGTGCCATTAAAAAACAGCTTTCAAAACAATTTGTCACGGTCAGACAACTTTTGACCATACATATAATATACTACGAATGTGTTACGAGTATAAATAATATATTGTACTCGCAGGTACTATATTTTTTATAAATAGCAAACGATATAGTGATATAATAATATACAACTGCTGCCTGTTGCTAAAAATTTTAATAAAATATGGCAAACAAAATACTGCTACTCATATCACAACTTTTAAGTGGGCGCAAAAGAAAACTTCACGGGAACAGAGCAATATCATATCGATAACATTCTTCCTCATCATCAGCTCTACATTATCAAAGCATATTCCCACTATATAACAAGTACAGGGTATAGATTACGTAATTTAAACCGTCCGATATCCTATAATTACGAGGTTACTAACGATATCGGGTCCGATACGGGCTGTCGAAGTAGAAACACAAGATTGTTTCCGTCCAATAGCTCTAATCTGTCGGCTGTGTAGTCGTGCTGAAGTGATCCCCTTTTATTGGCGCCGCTCGAGCATTCAGACGTTTTCATTTGTTAGGGAAATAGGCATTCTTGCCCTTAAATTCTTGTTCGCGCTGGTGACGTATGGTTTTAATTTAATTGAATATATATGGAAGGCGAAAGTTTTGTAAGATTAGGCAAAACTAGTGGACCGATTTTGATGAAAAGGTGATTTATTACGGGAACAGATCAAAAAGAATATACAATAAATATCTTTATGGTGAAGTTTTGCGGCAATCGTTCTGATCTCACTGGTTCTGATCTACTTAAGAACTTAATTTAACAGGATTTCATCTATTTAATAACGCGCTCAATTAAAGATGAACTCCGTCAAAAAACCTTGTAAAAGAATCCAGGCTTATTTATGTAGACTAAACATCAGACTCTACTTGTGTGCCCAAATCAAAAAAGGTTAATATGAGAAAAAAAAAACATCTTTTTTTTCTCGCTACAGCGCCTTAACTTTTTCAAAGAGATGATAAAGTTAGATAACGTATGGCATAAACAACTTATAAATAGCACTATGGTGTCGTATGCTGAAAAACAAGATGTAATTTAAACATGAAATGCAGTATAAATATGCAACGAAATCTGACGCGCGGTCAGGGACGCCAGTTGAGCTTGGGGCACCGTCAGCTGCATACCTCTTACGTAAGTATTGTTTTATTTTTCTTAAGAGATGAGTTGAGACAAAGGTTGATGGTAAGCGACCACATATTGCCTGGAATTAAAGAGGTAGTAAGACGAAGCAATACCCCAATTCTGTGAAATATTGGATAACATGACAACTTCACTCTTGATCACACATTTTCAAATGAAATAAAGATAATCCCATGAGTCTTTACTTCTGCATAATATTATTCTATTGTGCTATTGCATTCAGCACTTCTTCAAGTCTTTTTTAATCTAGGTACTTTGTCGTATCGCGCATCTCCTAGTCCTAGTCTGTGTTACCGATACCGTATACGAGTGCGCGATTGGGAGCTCCTACAGTCTCCAACTAATTGATGTGGTAGGCCGAAGCCCGCTGTAGTTATCAGCTAACAGAATATCAGACTATATAGTACATACTCCTTAATATTTATAAATGTACGTCTAGATATTAAGCAACTATAATTTATGAACTCTCCAAGCTTTTAGGAAATAGACAATCAGGATGTCTTGGAAGCGAGTGGTAGCGATTACTGGGTGCGACACTGGACTCGGCTGGGCCATAGCCGCACGCGCTGCTAGGGAGGGCTTAGTCACTGTGGCAGGTAATGTAGAGTTAAGAGCTTCTTAGATTTATGAATACCTACCGGACTGTAGCGTATTGATTCTCCTTTTTCAAAAAAATATTTTAACGCACATGTTTTATATGTAAATCTGCTTTCGCCCTCATGACAACTGTGGTAGTAGGTACTTAGACTTAGAATATCACAGGAAACATAAAATTATAATTGTGCTAATGTTATTTAAAGGCGAAGGTTCGTAAGGTGTGTTTGTGTGATTGTAATTTCTTCAGCCAAAAAATACTGAACGTTTATACGTTCAGCAACTATAATTATATAACAGGTTATCCAATAGCTTGGTAGTAATTGTTATCCCTAAAAAAATACATTGTTCCGGTGGTTGCGTTTCCGCAGCTGATAAACCTTTTAATTTAATATAATTGTACCAATTGCTACCTACTTACACCTACTCTGCTTTCATCCTAAACAACATCATCAGTAGTTATGTGAAGTTATTATCGAAATTAGTTGAGAACTAAATCACCTACATCAAGTCCTGCATGCAGGTATGTACCACGGCACCGACACGGCCGCGGCAGCAGCACTCAAGTCGCTGTGCGCTCACCCGTGCAAGCTCGACGTGACGGACCCGGACAGCGTGACAGAGTTCAGGAAATACGTAACGGATCTGCTGACAGACAACCCCAGTTATAGTAAGGACGGAACGAAGGATGGAAGTTTTATTACTATCTATAAGTATAAAAGAAGATTTAAACGACACTATATTCCAATGGTTTTTCAGTCCGATCCAACGCCTACAGCTCTACAAGGCGCAGGTTCGGCCCCACATGGAATCCCGTTCTCATCTCTGAGCAGGGGCGCCAAAATACCAATTACTCCCTCTGGATCTCGTTGGATTGTTGACTGCTATAGTGTTTCAAACATGCTGGACCCCTTGGAATTACGCCGAGATGTGACTTCGCTCTGCATCCTTTATCGGTTGTATCGCGGGGAGTGCTCTGAGGAATTGTTTTGAATCATACCTCCCGCAAACTTCCGCCATCGTTCCACGAGAAAAATATATCACCTTGATGAGTGGCAGTCTTCCACCGGGCGTTTGTCGCGTAACTTTCTGCCACGCACAGCAAAACTCTGTAACGAAATGTCGCCAGCAGTATTTCCGGACCAATACAACTTGCAAACCTTCAAAAAAAGGTTTGCAAGTTGTATTGCTTCCCTTTTAAATGGCCGGCAACGCACCTGCAACTCTTCTGATATTGCGAGTGTCCATGGGCGACGGCAGTTGCTTTCCATCGGGTGACCCGTTTGCTCGTTTGTCCCCTAATTTTATAAAAAAATCAGCCAAGTGCGAGTTGGACTCGCGCAACAAGGGTTCCGTACCATTATAGAACAGAAATAGGTAAAAAATGTGTTTTTTGTATGGGAGCCCCCCTTAATTATTTATTTTATTTAAATATTTTTATTAATTATGAAATTATAAATACAACTAAAGTATTTTGTGAACATTTTGAGTGTCTACTACAGACATAGGTGCCTAGCTATTGCCATTATTGATATCGAGCAAAAAATTGCAAAAAAATACGTTTGTTGTATGGGAGCCCTCCTTAAATATTTAATTTGTTTTTAGTATTTGTTGTTATAGCGGCAACAGATATACACAATCTGTGAAAATTTCAGAAATCTAGCTATAGCCGTTCTTGAGATACAGCCTGGTGACAGACAGACGGACAGACAGACAGACGGACGGACAGACATCGAAGTCTTAGTAATAGGGTCCCGTTTTTACCCTTTGGGTTACGGAACCCTAAAAAAAGTAAATTCGCTACCAGCTTAAGAAAATAGTCATATCCCCTTTTTAGGAATAGGAAAGTAAGTAGTGAATGTGTCTGTCTATCACATATCTTTACACAGTTGTATTGAATCTCAGTAGGTAGTTCCGACACCTTTCATTGCGGAAAAAGTACGGTTTCCACACAAAAGTATTCCTGCAATTAAGTATACCGCATGTGTATGTACTTCGCGTGCCATATCGCGTTCCCAAACGACGAGCAATGCTCGTCTTTCGAAAGTATTTTCTTTAGTCTGCTATCGGAATCGGAAGTCAATCGGAATTTTAAAAATGCCTAAATGCCTTAAAGTGCCGTATTGAGCTGTAGAAATTCAAATAGAAACGTTGGCCTTGATAATGGACACGTTTCTTATCATCGGTACGTCACAGTAGGTAATAAAAAAGTGGCACGCTCGTTTTCATACAAATGGAGCGACATGCGGTATCTATCTTAATCTATGTCTGTGGTTGCAGACATCTAGCGACCTACGCTGCTAATAGAGAATTTCTTTGGTAATCTACTCTACTTACTGCAATATGCTTACTTATAGTATGGGATCCGACCGTAAAATCCTGCATGAATCGTTTTTTACGATGAAATATATTTTAAAGTAATCTTTAGAACATATGGAATGGATTAATGTTGTGTTGCCTTGTCTAAAGTAGCCGCAAGTACCTCTAATTAAGTTCAATGTTCATGAGATAAATGCATAATTTACATGTATATTTTTTTTCAATAAATTTTACATCATTTGAAAGAAAATAACGTGACAAAATAAGGTATAAATGGTTGCCAGCTCTAAGTCGGCCGCAACCTAGGGTTGCCAGCCCGTAAACAGACATAGTTCTTCGTCAAAATTGAAGCATCGATTTTTTTAATAATTTTGATACAAAATTAAGGTTTTATACATTTTGTACATGAATATATATGAAAGTTGCACGATAACCGCAAACTGGGGTTGCCATCACTTTTGTATACGACATTGCGTGAGGTTAGGAAGCGCAAGAGAAAAGAAGCACGCATTGTTACGTGCGATAAATGAGGATATTGCATAGCAGCTGCGACACTGATAGCCTAGTCGTCAACGAATATTTGTGGATGGATAAGTCCCAAACAGAATTATTTGTTTTACGATCTAGTACAAAAAAATGTCATAGGAACAGACGGACGGACGGACTGTCAGGTAGGCAGGCAAAAAAAACATAGAAACGAGCGGGCGGGCGGACGGACTGAACTAAATAACTAAATTTGACTGACATAATATAATAATAATTAGTAATTACACTAAATAACGCCAGTAACTCTGTTGCGCCAAAGCTCGTTTATCGCGCGGGAACCGTATGTTTTTCCGCGATAAAAAAATATCATAATATGTCCTTTCCCAGGACTAATAGTATCTCCACGAGAAATTTCAGCAAAATTGGCTCAGACGGACGGACGGACGGACGGACAGACAGACAGACAAGATGAGAAATTTTTTAATCTACCCACAACTTGTATGTTAAATACGTTTCAACTCTAATCAAAAACATTCGACATTCAATTTGGCATAAACAATAAAACCTATACTAGTATTCGTATATTAGTAGTATTAATATTTAGGTTCCGTACCCAAAGGGTAAAAACGGGACCTTATTACTGAGACTTCGATGTCTGTCCGTCTGTCCGTCTGTCTCCAGGCTCTAACTCAAGAACGGTAATAGCTAGAGAGTTGAAATTTTCACAGATTATGTATTTCTGTTGCCGCTATAACAACAAATACTAAAACAAAATAAATTAAATATTTAAGGGGGGCTCCCATACAACAAACGTAATTTTTCAAACATTTTTTGCTCGGTATCAATGATGACAACAGGTAGGCACTTGAAATGTACATAAAATACTCAGCTGTATTTATACTTTAATAATTAATAAAAAAAATTAAATAAAATAAATATAAAGGGGGGGCTCCCATACAAAATACACAATTTTTGGCCTATTTTTACTCTATAACGGTACGGAACCCTTCGTGCGCGAGTCCGACTCGCACTTGGCCGATTATTTAACATTGTTAATGTCGAAGAATAAACTTAATATGCTATAATTTTATTCGAAGACGTGATATTTAGGGTTCCGTACCCAAAGGGTAAAAACGGGACCCTATTACTGAAAATTCGTTGTCTGTCCGTCTGTCTGTCCCCAGGCTGTATCTCAAAAACCGCTATAGCTAGACTTCTGAAATTTTCACAGATTGTGTACATCTGTTGCCGCTATAACAACAAATACTAAAAATAAAATAAAATAAATATTTAAGGGTGGCTCCCCTACAACAAACATTTTTTTTTTTGCCTTTTTTGCTCGATATCAATAATGGCAAGAGGTAGGCACTTGAAATTTTTGTCCTGAATGATATGTGTTCTTTAATAATTAATGATCAAATTTTAATAAAATAAATATTTAAGGGGGGCTCCCATACAAAAAACACAATTTTTGCCATGTTTTTGCTCTATAACGGTACGGAACCGTTCGTGCGCGAGTCCGACGCTCACTTGGCCGATTTTTTATTAAATTCTTGAAAACGGCACTTGGTATATTTTTTGTACTAAGTAAATGCTTAAAAAATCTCTATATCTGATCTTTTGCATTTTGTAACTTTTTAAGGTTTTCGTAGTCAACAGGGAATTTATAGCTTCGGTCTGTCCGTCTGTCTGTCCGCGGTTATGCTCAGAGATTACAGGACCTTTAATGTTTAAAGTCGTAATGGCATACTATGCGCATATTATTGATGCCGACAAAATTGTAAATCTTTTAAAAAAAATTAATATTGTAAAAGGAAAACTATCACGGCTAAGAATACTTCATAATTTATTGAGTAACTAGATGACACCCGCAACTCCGTTGCGCCAAAATTCGTTAATCGCGAATGAACCGTATATTTTTCGGGGATAAAAAGTATTTTTGTCCTTTCTCAGGGCTCAAAGTATCTATAGACATACCAGTATTCAGCAAAATCGGTTCAATGGTTTGGGCTTGAAGAAGAAACAGATAGTCAGACAGACACACTTTCGCTTTTATAATATTATACCTTAGTAGTGTAAGTGTACAGTATGGATACTCGTTTGACAAAAAAAAAATAGGAAGTATAAAGGAACTTTTCGCTCAAATTCCTAAGTCAAATTCTGTTTTGGACTTTTCTATCCACAAATATTCGTCGACTAGGCTATCAGTGTCGCAGCTGCTATGCAA
Source organism: Cyaniris semiargus (assembly GCA_905187585.1). Classification (NCBI taxonomy): domain Eukaryota; kingdom Metazoa; phylum Arthropoda; class Insecta; order Lepidoptera; family Lycaenidae; genus Cyaniris; species Cyaniris semiargus. Next base: position 9,265,726 of record LR994558.1, on the reverse strand, counting down.
TATCCTCATTTGTCGCACGTAACAATGTGTGCTTCTTTTCTCTTGCGCTTTCTAACCTCACGTGATGTCGTATACAAAAGTGATGGCAACCCCAGTTTGCGGCTATCGTGCAACTGGCAACCATGGATATTCATGAACAAAATGCATAAAACTTTAATTTTGTAAGTATCAAAATTATTAAAAAAATCGATGCTTCAATTTTGACGAAGAACTATGTCTGTTTACGGGCTGGCAACCCTAGGTTGCGGCCGACTTAGAGCTGGCAACCATTTATACCTTATTTTGTCACGTCATTTTCTTTCTAATGATGTAAAATTTATTGAAAAAAAAATATACATGCAAATTATGCATTTATCTCATGAATATTAAACTCAATTAGAGGTACTTGCGGCTACTTTTGACAAGGCAACCCAACATTAATCCATTCCATACGTTCTAAAGATTACTTTAAAATATATCTCATCGAAAAAAACGATTCATGCAGGATTTTACGGTCGGATCTTAGGCCATTAATACTTACAATAGTTATATGTTTGGAAAGGACCAATTTCAATTAAAATTTTTCAGGATTATTCCTAATTTAAACTCTGCTGCGAGCTGCTAGATTAGTCGATAATGTACACGTCTTTTGAACAAGCTCGCACGTTTTACGTAAATAACCCCATTCTTCATGTCTCAGTTCTGCCTCCGGAGACTCAACGATCAATGTCGCCTTGCCGTAATGGATTGATAATATTTATTCGATTAAGCAGAAAAGTTTCATTACTTACTGGAAAATAATTAATCTTCATTTGAAATTGTTGTTCTTCTAAACAATAATTTAGCTTCATGGATGTTTATTGGTACTGGAATTGTATTTTTCGCGGTAATTTTGTGGTGTTCATTGTTCGTAGAATTCGTAGGTTCCAAACCATTCCGAACATAAAGTTAATATACCTAGCGAGGTATATTAACTTTATGGTTCCAAATTAACCAAATTCAAAAACTTTTTTATTTTATTTTGAATGCCTCATGTTGCGAGTTGCAACTAAACAATTTTAATAGGTACCAACCAAGTACCAACTACCAAAGTATAGGTACGGTGAAATGACTAGTGATTGGTCAGCTGTACTAGTCATTGGATAGAGCACAAAAACACTATATTTACTATGGTTGCTTTAAAAACTACCTGTTTTTCTTTAAAATCAGGCGTTCTATTACTTTAAAAACTTTTTAATTTAGATACGTAGAATCTTTTTCTTTTTTTTTCAGAATTATACGCATTAGTCAACAATGCCGGAGTGATGACGATCGGAAACTATGAGTGGCAAACACCGCAGATAATAGAGAACACAATCAACGTGAACTTGCTCGGAGCTATGCGAACTTTGACGACATTCCTACCTGAATTGAGGAGGACAGCCATAGAGTTAAGTGCCTAGAGTAGTACTATAGGGTATTTTTGGCGCGTGGATGACGTTGTATGGGTGGATGCGAATTGCGAAGTAGCCGCCACATTAAATGCGACAATTCATAATAAGGTCACATGCAAATTAATACTTGGACGAGATTCACAGAGCATGAGTGTAAGACAGCTTGTCCTATGAAACATTTTACAATTTGGCGGCGTTAGTTCTAATTTTGCCCATTGGCCAAAACTCTCTTGTAGGTCTGTTAGGTACTCTACTTACTCCTTTGAGATAGGAACTCTACAAAGAGCAGCTAAGAAGCGAAACCAAAACTAAATAAACTTTCTGCGTCTCTGAATATTTACTAAGAAACAAAATATTATGGTAACAATTTAGAAAAAAAGAGCAGAGCTCCTACAAACGAAGGGTTAGAATAAGACTCTCCCAAGAGAATTTATACGCATATTATCTTTCCGCTGTATCTTTTTTTATTGCGTCATAAAAAACTTGAGACTAAACGCTGACTTAGAATACTTAATCCACTGAAGAAATCCAAAGGTAATGTTTATTTTATGTTCCAGGGAGCTGTAAAACCCCGTATCATTAACATAGCCAGCCACTGTGGGCTGCAGCCTTTACCTGGATTTGGGCCTTACAGCGCTAGCAAGGCCGGCTTGTTGGCACTGACTAAAGCGCTGCGGATTGAAAATCTAGAGTTCGGCTTAAAAGCAGTCTCATTTATACCAGGTAGCCGCTGTTTATCACAGGCTTATTGCGTTTTCACACTACGCGATACGATATCCGATACTGTAAATGACTTATTGTCTTTGGCGTCTTCCAATTTTGAGAAAATTATCGCATGTCGCACCGATAAAATTGTACTTTCTCAGGCGACGTACCACGAAACCGTTTGACACTCAAACAATCGTACGAAAATGCCGCATCCTACTCTAACAAACGTGAAATAACGTTGTTAGAGTAGGACGCGGCATTCTCGTTCGATTGTTTGAGTCTCAAAACGGTTTCGTAGTAGGCCTACTGTCACGTCTCTCTTATACCTTTATTTTATCGATGCGATATCGGATATCGTTCTGTGTAATGTTAAAACGCTCTTGACTATAAAGAAAAGCCTATTTATTTTATGCCTTGGGGACCTAATATCTGAATTTATTTTCAGGTGGCTTTATCAACTCAAGTAGTTTGTTAGCAAACCAGACAAAAAATGGAAACGCGATGCTAGAAGCTTTAGACGAAGAGCAAAAAAGTTTATACCAAGGCCGGATATCTAAACTCATCAGCTATTTACAGAAAATGGGTGATGACGCAAATTTTGATTCTCTGACAGACGAAACTATACTTGAAACTTTTATGCAAGCTCTTCTTATCGATGAGCCCAAAGAATTGTACAAAGTTGAATCGTGGCGATACAAAATGTATTACACGCTATTCAAAATACCATTCCATGAGAGGATTCATGTATGGCTGCTCAAAAGATTTCTTAGCCTACCGTCGCTTGAACATTCTTGAATAAATTGTATCAAAATTACCTACTTTACTTGAGTATTAATTTTATCATTCTGTTTTACTTAGACGTGCTAACTTGCTAAGTAAAACAGTGATGCCCGGGCCGCACCTGCGTTTATCGTCACGAAGCTTCGCGCTAAGAGACGATACCATTGGACAATGAAAAAAATTGTCCAATGATATCGTCTCATAGCACGAAGCTTCGTGACGATAGACGCACAGGTGCGGCCGCGGCATAAAGCTAAGTAGGTACTAAACCCGTTTGCTTAGGTATGATCATAGGTTGGGGTGGTCCGGTCTCTTTTGAGGTAGACCGGCCGGTCGTGGAGGGAGTCCTGTGTTAGACAGATCCAGGATATCCCTCCGTATACGGCTGAAGGCAAACCGCAGGTAGTTTTAGAGGGTAAACCCGAAGTCGGGAGTCCCACATACCCCCGGGGTGATTCAGCTTAACTGAGGCACATCCCCAACCCGGGGCACCCATAAAGGTTTTCCCCTGCGCATCAAAAAAAAAAAGTATGATCATACGTCTACTAGTCTTTTTCTGTCACATTGCACCGCGCTGCTTGTTACCAAATAATGTAAATTATTTGTTAATTAATACAAATTAGGAATTTTAGGGAAACCGTACATTTTCCCTCAAAAAATAGCATAAGTCCCTTCACGTGGTATAGTCTATATCTGTGCCAAATATTGCCATAAAAATTACTCCACTCTACTCCAGTAGTTCGTGAAATAAAACCCTCTCTAATATTTTTCCCCGTTTTTATTTCCACATTTTCCTCTGTTTCTTCGGTCCTTTTAGTCTTAGCGAGATAATACCTATAATATAGCCTTATTCGATAAATGAGCTATCTAACACTGAAATATTTTTTTAGATCGGACCAGTACCTAGTTCCTGAGATTAGCGCGTTCAAGCAAACTAATAAACTCTTCAGGTTTATAATATTAGTAATAGATTTGTTAAATCGCTTGATAAACTCGAGTCTCGATCTAAAAGACTATGAAAGGTACCAATAATAGGGTCATAAATCATAAAAGGCTCATAATCATGGGACGATGCATGGTATACGATGCATGGTATAATATGGTATAATATGATATGGTATACTTACTACCATATATAATATAATATGGTATAATATGATAGTGATGATGATGATGATGATGATGAATGTAATTTGCATAGTAGCATATTATTATGCTTTCCGTTCTTAAAACGACGCCGAAACTTCCAAACTTGTATCTACAAAGAATCAGAAGTTCTCTCAGCACCTTCCAAACCATGGTATACCTAGTCGGTGCAAAATCTTCTTGTTGGTAGCATAATAATAATTATGCTTAGAATACTTCTCACGAAATCGGAGTCACCATATGACACATGTTTCCATATAAATTTTGAGGAGTTTCCTCGATCCCTTCATCAGGTCACCACTTTTGTGAAGATAATACCAAATTGGGATGATACCCTATATATATACCCTATACCAAAAGAAAAATTTTGAAAATCGGTTCACAAACGGCGGAGTAATCGTTGAACATAAAAAACAAACATAACACCTCCCTTATTTTGAAAGTCGGTTAAAATTGTAGCCTATGTGTTATTCTGATGCATAAGCTATATTATTGTAAAGTTTCATTAAAATCCATTTAGTAGTTTTTGCGTGAAAGAGTAACAAACATCCATAGGTACCTACTGTATACATCCATACATCCATACATATTATACAAACTTTCGCCTTTAGGATATAGATGATAATATAGAATTAGTAAAAGTGTAAGTTCATTTCTTATAAAAAAAAATATTTTTAAATTTTTGGCACTTTACACAATCTTTTGTGCATGGGCGTACCCAGGGGGGGGGGGGCAGGATACCCTGGAGTGGATCATGTTGACGTCCCTACGAAGGTCCTATCTTATCTAGTACTTTTATCTATAAAAATTAAGAAAACGAATTTTTGCCATTTGTTTGCAACACAATATTTTGACAACTAAAAATTATCAATTTTTTATTCTTTATAAACACCTAGCTTATAAAAAATCTGATTTGCCCCCCCCCCCTGGCCCAGAACCTGGGTACGCCCATGCTTTTGTGCATAAAATTATATCTCAATGAAAAAAAAAAAACATCAATAATTGTGGATAGAAGCGTTAGAGTGCGTGCACGACAATGAAAAAGGAAACAGATGGAAGCGACATATCTACAAAAAAAGCGTGGCCGGCGCCATATTGCCAAGAACTAAACATGGCGGTCTATAGTGATGGGACACTCGGTTGATATTTGTCGAGGATATCGATAAACTAAGATGTTATATCATGTGAGCGTACTGTTATATGTGAGCAACTACGAATAATAAAAACTAAGGAAGAGTAACTGTGTCAAAAATTGTGTCCACGAGTGACCTACAAAATGTGACACGAATACATGCATACTTTATGCATCTATTCGGTACACAATATAGAAGTGACAATTATTGGCAACGGCTTTCTTTCGTAAAGAGTGTTTCGTAGCTATTGTCATATTTTAGTGTGCGAAAAGAAACCAAATTCAAAACGGTTGAAGTATGGGAGTTACGTTTCCTTAGTTTTTATTATTCGTAGGTGAGCAATAAACCATTTGAAGTTGCTCACATATTACAATAATATAGTCAAACCAAGTGCGACTTGGACTCACGCACGAAGATTGCCGTACAATACATAGACAAAAATATAGGCGAATATAGTTTTTTTATATAGGAGCCCCCCTTAATTTTAATAAAATTATTTAACTTTTTTAAAGTTTATTATTAATTATTTAAGTTGCCATTATTAATATCGTGCAAAAAATACCAAAAAAAGTCGGTCAACTGCGAGTTGCACTCGCGCACGAAGGGTTTATAGTTTATTTTAGTTTTACCATCAATTATTAAAGTATGTATACAACTGAGTACTTTGTGAACATTTCAAGTGCCTACCTTTTGCCATTATTGATATCAAGCAAAAACAAGCAAAAAAAACACGTTTGTTTTGGGGCTCCCTTAAATATTTATTTTGTTTTTAGTATTTTTTGTTATAGCGGGAACAGATAAATATAATTTGTGAACATTTCGGAAGTCTAGCTATAGTGGTTAATGATAATGAGATACAGCCTGGAGACAGACAGACGGACAGACGTTGAAGTCAGTAATAGGGTCCCGTTTTACCCGTTTTTATGTGGAGATAAATAAAAGATAAATAAAAAAAATACAAATTTATTGCTATTTTTTTCTTTTGCCCGCGAACTTTTTCATTCCGTATCCTTACTGTCCCACTTTTGCTCCAACTTCTTGATTTGAGTTCGTTTCTGTAAACAAGATTTTTATGAACTTTTATTCTGCATTCAAAGTGGTGAAGTTACGAGTAACATGAAGCCCAACCCATATAAATAAATAAACAATACAATATTCAATTTGTTATATTTTATTTGTTTGACAACTTAATTGGCCTATTCGGGAACTATCCTGACTTTGAAGCTGCTAAAGGGTTTAATGTTTAATAAGACTATTTATTTTCGTGATGAGTAAGTACAGATATTTATTTGCACCTGCGTCAAGAGTGTTCCCTATATTTTTAATATTTTATATACATATTCTTGTTTGAGAGCTGACATTGTCAGGTTGTCAATGTTGTTATATACGGGTACATACCTCTAAGCTGACAAGGGGAACTCCAGAAGTACTAGGCACTGGCTGAGCCTTAATCAAAGTTATTCCACTGGAAGATTCCACCGGAAGCTGGAAATACAAAAAAAAAAATTGAACCAAGCAGTTTGTATGATAATAATCTTATATTATCATTAGCTCTGAAATCAAAAACTACACAAAAATGCAACATTTATCATTGTAAAAAGTTCTTCATTTGATACATTATTTCAAACTTATATGTATATTATTAAAATTGTTTTCCTACAAGAGAAGCTAGGAGATTATGAAATGTGGAATAAAATTTATGGAATACATACTTACAAATTTAAAGCCTTCTCTGCTTAAGGAGTTTTCTCTGGAATATTATTTTCTTCTTGTTTTATTTCTTTCAATAAATCAGATTCACCTTGACCGGTACTTGGCTGAAAAGTAACAAATAATAATTAACATCAAACACTATAGTACAAAGATGCTTTAAATAAACTGCTGTATCACTTTTAATTTAGGTTATAGAAGTTTGATGTTTATATAATGAGTAAAATTATTATTAGAAAGGAAACAGGACAATAAGTACAAAGTAACTATCGAAATGACATTGATTTTGTTATGATTATGTGTAGTCAAACAGATTACGAGGCGGATTAAGGTTAAAAATCTTTCAAATATATGATCAGATTCCTACCATAAATTTGTTTTATAAAATAAATTCGATAAAAAAGTACATCACTAAACGTCAAATCTACTAATTTCTATATCAAATAAATATCGAAAATCAAGCCATGTTATATTCTATTCTATCACAAATATTATTTATTGTGTAATTATTAACTAAATCAGCACATACGAAGTCAAGTCATCAGTAAAATAACAAATGTTTAAGTAAAAATATAAACATACCGATGCAAGGACAAACTTTTCTGGTTTTCCTTTTTTCTTGAGCCACATTCAACAACACTGCACTTAGGCATTAAGTCTTTTCTTGTCCGTAATCACTACAAACAACAATTAAACAGAAATATCCATGAAATTTCCAATTAACCTCTATTTTAATTTTATAATACGACACTTTGACACTTTATGTACCTCGGAGAACTGGAACATAAAATGGCGGACCGGCCACGCTAGGTATTTGGAAGGCACGTTAAATGAAAAATGTTGCCATAGCAGCAACACTGAAGTATTGTTATCTTTTTCTACATATGGAAAACGATGTAAGTTAGAAAATGACAGCATGATGTTTACTTATTCCGCATCAAAATGCATGGTATTTGTATAACTGATTGTATGTATAGAACAATATGCTGAGTCCACTCTTTATAGGTCTGTGATGCACGATAATGGGGCATTTTCTTATTTTTTTAATTTGATTGTCAATCAGTTTCCATTTTAGTAACTAGATGACGTATGGGTAGACAACTATTGGTAATACCAGGTAATACCATCAATAATTGCTACAAAACGGGCAAAAGAATGTAAAAATTGATACATTTCAATTTGAAAAAGACACAATGATATTCCAACGAATAGAATAATAAAGTTATTATAACGATATTTTAGTCAAAACTCACGGAAGAAATAGCCTTATTTATCGTTAATCACACCAAATGTCACAGGAATTATACATTTTTGTTTTGACAACATCTTACCTGCACTTGTGCACAATAACGGATATTTAATGGCCAATATTTAATATATAATGGCCAATAATGAACATCAAAAACCCAAATAACACAATTTGGGAAAAAAATAATAAAAACCACACCAACAATAAAAAGTAGAAGAAGTTTCAAAGTAACATGGCCGCTAAAACTTCTTCAGTTGTCAGTTTTCAGTTTGACAAGTTTTTATTATGTCAGCCTGTTCCTAAACTATTACCAGTATACTGGCTTAATCGCTTAGGCCAATGATCGCTTAGGTTTAAGATATTTTTATATGTCACACTTGACAGTACACTGAAATTTTTAGAAACACAACCAATATGTAGTCAGTGATGCCAACCTGCAGATAATTTCAGATCAGTGGGGAACCAATAGGAAATCTAGAAGTGTCTACCGTCGCGCCGTCTGGTGGAGATTTAAAAAAGAAAACAACCCAATGGGGCATTTTCTTATTTTTTTAATTTGATTGTCAAACAGTTTCCATTTTAGTAACTAGATGGCGTATGGGTAGACAACTATCGGTAATACCATCAATAATTGCTACAAAACTGGGCAAAAGAATGTAAAACTTGATACATTTCAATTTGAAAAAGACAGAATGATATTCCAACGAATAGAATAATAAAGTTATTATAACGATGTTTTAGTTAAAACTCACGGAAGAAATAGCCCTATTTCATAGAGATATTATGTACTACGTACTAGAGGCGCCATTGCAAACAAAAAACATGTCACACTTGAGGCTTGAGCGGGGTGAGAGGCGGGGCGGTAATGGCTATAGATCAGTACCGCAGAAGTGACAAAGTTTTGTGCCTACACTCGAATGAACGCATTTGAGTAAGTGGATAAAATAAAACAAAGATTTTTACTAAACATTATTAAAAGCTTTTATTTAACTTGCTCTGTATATTATTATGTACATATTATTAAATATATTAGTACATATTATTATGTAAGTTCGGGTGGAATTTTTGAACTCAATTTCGAAGTATGTATGTACATATAATATTTTAACTATTGAGCTGAAATTTTGTATACACGTTTGGTTTGAATGACAATGCACTACACAGTATGACATCACTATAAATATAAAATGGCCGACCATCCAAAATAGCGGAATATTTATTTTCTATGCCGTCCTATATATAACTATGGATATTAAATGAAAGAACTTTTTGAGAATAACTCGAAAACGAATGTAATGTCATTCTACATCGCGGCTCATCTAAGATAGGGGAATACAAACAAAGTTTCGTTTATTTATGCATGACTAAAGAATTGGATTTCAGCTAAAAATAGTTAAGTGAAATCCAACTTTTAAGTCATGCAGAAAAAAACGAAATAATAATATAACAAGTCGCTAAATATAGACACGGTTTTTTCACTAATCATTAATCAACATCAAGTACGATTTCTCAAGGACATAGAAGTTAATTAGATTTTTTTATATAAAATAACGGGGCAAACGAGCAAACGGGTCACCTGATGGAAAGCAACAACCGTCTCTCATGGGCACTCGTAACGTCAGAAGAGCTGCAGATGCGTGGGATTATGCCTTCTTCTTAAAATGCTTCTGGCGATAGTTCGTTCTACAGTTTTGCAGTTCGCGGAAGAAAGTTACGCGAAAAATGCACGGTGGAAGATCGCCACTTATCAAGGTGATGGGATGGTCCTCAGAGCACTCCCCGTGATACAACTGATAGAGGATGCAGAGCGAAGCTACATCTCGGCACAATTCCAAGAGGTCCAGCCTGTTTAAAACACTATGACGGTCTACAATTCGAGCGGCCCTTCGTTCAAATTCAATACTCGTACAATAATACACAATAGCACTTATTGGGCAACGTACATCGTTGGATACGATCCAGAGGGAGTAGTTGGTATTTTGGCGCGCCATAATATGAGGCCGAACCTGCGTCTTACAGAGTTGTAGGCGTTGGTCCGGACTGAAATATTGTCGCGCTCTATTAAGAACACAAAGATTCTTCGAAGCTAACTTGGCCTTACTTTTAAGTGGTGAACGCACGGACTTGTGTCTTGACGATGATAATGATTAATCTAATGTACCATTAGCATATGCCTTCAATTCTTAAAATAACGTAGAAACCCCCAAACATGTATCTATAAGGAGGCCGGAGATCTGTCCACCACCTTCGAACCTTGGTATATTTTGGTGCAAAATCTGACTTTTTGATATGATTTACTTGGAATACTTAATTATTTATCCAAAATCACTATAAGTTTCCATTTGAAATACTTCAGAATTCAGATTATGAATCAAAATCAAAATATCATCCAGATAAATGGGGTTTTAGTATAAATAGCGAGGAATTCCCTCGATTACTTATGAATCCCATCATTAAGTCACCTTTTTTATAAACATGGTACCAAATTCGGATTAAACCCGATACAATAGCGAAAAAATCTTGAAAATCGGTCCACAAATGGCGAAGTGATCGTTGAACATACAAAATATATAACCTCCTCCTTTTTGGAAGTCAGTTAAAAAACATCATCATCATCACTCTACTCTGAAGGCATCACTCCGAAGAAACACTCCGCAAATTGCCGAGAATAGAATATGACGTAGCCTCAAAATTCCAAAAATTTCAAAGGTTGAGCTAACTCCGTACCTGGCGGTTAACTCGACCAGTTTTGGAGCTACAAACCCCCCGTTTTGGAGCTACAATCGGTCGAGTTAACTCCGTACCAAGGATTTCGAAAATCGGACCACAAATGGCTGAGTAATCGTTGAACATACAAAAAATAATAAAAATAAACATATATACAGCCAAACGTATTACCTCCTTTTTTGGAAGTCGGTCAAAAACTAAAATATTACATACCAAAATTTTGCAAAACCGTTACAGCGGCTTGGGCCTGAAGAGGTAACAGATACAGAGAGAGACAGACAGATAGACGGACGGTCAGACAGACGGACAGACGGACAGACAGACAGATGGACGGACAGACCGACAGACGGACGGATAGACAGACAGACAGACACACTTTCACATTTATAATAATTATATTATAATAAGTATGGATCCAAAGTCCATTACATACTTACCTTATTTAAATTACTTAAATATTTATAAATACAATTATAATGTACGCATGTATAATGTACACGTAATACCATATTTATATTACCAAAATACAAACTCGTCTACGTGAATACTTCATTCATCGTCGTCTCATCATAGATATCTGTATTCTGCCTACATTCCCCTCTGAATCTACTACTCTATGACAATGCGAAATGGCGCGCCTCTTCGCCTACTAATTGAATGTCCGTATTTTAATTGAAAATAATTAAATAGGAATACTAACCGATGAAATGTTATTCCGTCGCATTTGGAAGTGTTTTTGAAATTATTTTTACAATATCTTAAGACACACCAAGGCATTTTTGTGACTTTTATTTTGTTTTTTTTATAATTGTCATACGTCTAGTGCGCAGAAGAGCTCGCGGCCGATTAAGTGCGCTGCGGCTATATAGATTCTGTTGAATGTGACCAAGCATTGCGTTGCAGTGTCAAGTTTAGTACGTAGTACTTATATGTCAGTGCCCTATTTATGGTTATTAACACCAAATGTCACAGGAATTATAAATTTTGGTTTTGACAACATCTTACCTGCACTTGTGCACGATAACGGATATTTAATGGCCAATATTTTACCAATAATGAACATCAAAAACCCAAATAACACAATTTGGGAAAAAATAATAAAAACCACACCAACAATAAAAAGTAGAAGAAGTTTCAAAGTAACATGGCCGCCAAAACTTTTTCAGTTGTCAGTTTTCAGTTTGACAAGTTTTTACTATGTCAGCGTGTTCCTAAACTATTACCAGTATACTGGCTTAATCGCTTAGGCCAATGATCGCTTAGGTTTAAGCACAGGGTTTAAGATATTTTTATTTATGTCACACTTGACAGTACACTGAAATTTTTAGAAACACAACCAATATGTAGTCAGTGATGCCAACCTGCAGATAATTTCAGATCAGTGGGGAACCAATAGAAAATCTAGAAGTGTCTACCGTCGCGCCGCCTGGTGGAGATTTAAAAAGAAAACAACCCATTAGTTCCGATTTCAGCCGCGCGCAAAGTTATCATGCGCGCACTCTAGTTCCTTTTCTCGCCACGTTCATAAACAGCCTTGTCGAACTGTACACGAATAAATAATTTTGAATTTCGAACGCCAATATTTCTTTAACAATATTATTATGATGAAAAAACATAATGTAAAGCCCTGTAATATCCAGAAACGTGCTATTTTGTGTTCTCTCCAAAACTCCATCGAAAGTTTCAGTAAAGCGTCTACCACTTTATTGAATCGACCGACTTGACTCCTTGACTCAGGGCTTCAAATACCGGTATTTTTTCATAACGTTACTGCTTCAAGGGCATAGATAACGGTATGAAAATTTACCCGGTATTAATAATAACGGTAAAAATTGGAATTTATACCGGTAAATGTTATATCGGTAAATAGGATTTATAACGGTAAATATATGTTCTTTGATAACGTTACCTTTTGTAAAATACTTAATTTAATCAGTCAGTTCAGTATGCAGTTTGCACAAAGTTAAACTAGACGTGTCTGGTGACCAGTAGGTAAAGGTATATAGGAAAATGACGCCAATGAGAATGACATGGTCAGTAGTTCAGTACTTAGTATCTTTGTTCAAATATTACTAATTTATGGTTTGTATAGTAAATTATTGTATTGCTAGTACGTGCGCCATGCGCTAGCTGACGGGCGGACTCTGTTGTTTTGCAACGACGGGGCGGGGCGGGCTTTTTGTCCACGAAGGAACAAAGACCGCGTCTGCCTGTTGATGTTTGCGGCTGCCCTCGCCGCGTAGGTACACAAAGCACACGACGGGTGGAGGCAGTCAGTTCAGGAGGTTCGTTCTAGTGGAGATAGAGAGAATAGAGCTAGCTGCCGCCCCGCGCCGTCGCGCCGTCTGCGTTACTACATGTAAACTGGTTTATGTGATCCACGGCGGGCAGCCGCGGACATGCCGCGCCGCCAGAGCCCGCTGAGCACCTGCGGCGGTCTTTTTGCCCTCTGTGTGCGTTGGTAATACATATTATAGGATTCCCTTTGTGCTATTTCATTCGCGGCGTAATTGACCGGCCCGCCCCGCCCCGTCGTGTGCAAAGCGCCTCTGATCCGACGAGCTACGCTCCTTAAAATATTCTCCGTGTTATAATACAATATATTATTATGTAAATGCTATCATATAATTTTGTGCTTCCTTCTTTTTAACTACAGTCTACAAATATATATATATATATATATATATATATATATATATATATATATATATATATATATATATATACTTAGAATTGTAGTAATCTACATAATAACATTTATATATTTAGGTGTGATAACAAGGGTTTACTTTATTCCAATGCTTTATTCAGATCGATCCTGAAGATGACAACGAATCTCAATCCATACTGGCACCACATAAAATAACGAAAAAAAGGAAACTACGAGGGCGGCACTGAAAATTTCGGGAATCAAGGAAGTGAAACAACATTACTATTTAAAAATGTATTTATTGCTTTTCGAAGTATTCGTCGCGAAATTTGACACATTTTTCCATACGATGGAACCAATCATTGAAGCAACCATTCCATTTGGAAGTTGGGGTCTCCAAAATGGCCGTTTTGTAGGCGTCCACAACTTCTTCAGGCGATGAAAATCTCTGACCACGCAATTTATTCATTATTTTAGGGAAAGTATAGAAATCATTACGACTTAGGTCGGGGCTGTACGGCGGATGGTCTAATAATTCTATGTTTTCTTGCTCTAAAAACTCTTTTGTTCTGTGCGCGGTGTGAGAACTCGCATTGTCGTGATGGAGGATGATGCGACGGTTGCAGTTCTCTTTACGGAGTTCAGAAACAATCGTGCTATTCCAGCGGAATGACAGCGAAGCGGAGCGAAGATTTTGAGCATGGTGATTGGTCAATTCGGCACCGCTAAGCTCCGCTCCGCGTCAGTGGAAACGCGGCATTATGCTCGTGCCCACAAAATGTGAAAGCATTAAGCAGTCACATTTAGATATCTGCTCAATCAAATACCAGAAAAAAACCTCGAAATTTTTTGGAAAGATGTGCTGGAAGTGGTTAATAAACACAGTAAATAAAAGATTCAATTTGTTTTATTTATTCGTATTATACATAACCCAGATTTTGGTTTCTTTTAAATATTTTTAAAATTCAAATCTATCAATTAACAAAATATTCATAATAAATATAAACCTATAAGATTTAAAGTCTTGAATATCCCATCCATTAAGAGTGTATAAATTATGTAATATATATATATTTTAAATTATTAATTGTACGCTTATCAGTCATAATAAAAGTTAATAATAAAACTAATGCTTTGTATGTGAACTTAATATTTTTTATTTAAACCTATGTAACAACCTATTCTCAGTAAATAACCAATGAGACTAGAATTTTCAGTTATTCTTACAAATAAATAATAAGGTTTTTCAGTCACAATAAAAGTATAAAAAAAAATTAAAGAATTTGTTCTATTAACAATTATTTTATTTATTCAAACTTTTATTCAACATAGGTTCTGGTATGTTTGAAATATTTTTAAAATTTAAATCTAATCTAATGAATTACCAAAATATACTCTTAATAAATCTTATGGGCTTTTCATTAAGAGTATAATTATAAATTAGGCTTTTATTCTACAAATATAAATAAATATTAGGTAAGTATCAGTCATAATAAAAATTAATATTAATAAAACTTTGAATGATTTGTTTGTTTTAATTTTTTTTTATTTAAATCTATTAATTAACAACCTATTGCTAAATAAAACCTGGAAGACTAAGGTCTTATCACTATCAGTCACAATAAAAGTATAAAAAACTTAGAAGGTTTGGTATATTTTGCATATTTTTACAATTTTAATCCTTATTATTAAACAACATGATAAAACTTAGAAAGTTTTGTACTCTCAACATTTATTTAATTTCTTCATATAAGTATTTATACTCGACACATTTGGATCCAGAGACACCTTCGTATGAAATTTCACTTATTTGTAACATATATGCTTGAGTTACTAGAAAAAACATCTTAACCACTATGTGTGTTTTTATAAATTTCAAGAATTTCCCTCGATTGCTTATAGATCCCATCATCAGATTCATGTAAAATGCTACTTTATTGACACGATTATAGCTATCATTTTGGTCTAAGTCACTCGTTGTAATAACCACGTGGCCAGCGACATGCGAGTAAATAAGTAAATTTTAATAAAATGCAACTTTATAAACTACGCAACTAGGTAGCATTTCAATCTATGCCTAATGTCGCTAATTGGATTATATTAAGTTTAATTCCTTCATTTTATTACATTTATTTATTTATTTATTGAAGTTAACAAACAGTAACCATAGTACATAATTATAAATCTATACTTCTATACTAATATTATAAAGCGGAAGAGTTTGTTAGTTTGTTCGTTTATTTGTTTGTTTGTTTGTTTGAACGCGCTAATCTCAGGAACTACTGGTCCGATTGGAAAAATTCTTTCAGTGTTAGATAGTCCATTTATCGAGGAAGGCTATAGGCTATATTTTATCACGCTAAGACTAATAGGAGCGAAGAAATCGAGGAAAATGTGGAAAAAACGGGGGAAATTATTTGAAAGGGCTTATTTGAACGCTCTAATCTCAAGAACTACTGGTCCGATTTGAAAAATTCTTTCATTGTTAGATAGCCCATTTATCAAGAAAGACTATAGGCTATATTTTATCACGCTAAGACTAATAGGAGCGAAGAAATAGAAGAAAATGTGGAAAAAACGGGGGAAATTATTTGAAAGGGCTTATTTGAACGCTCTAATCTCAAGAACTACTGGTCCGATTTGAAAAATTCTTTCATTGTTAGATAGCCCATTTATCAAGAAAGACTATAGGCTATATTTTATCACGCTAAGACTAATAGGAGCGAAGAAATAGAAGAAAATGTGGAAAAAACGGGGGAAATTATTTGAAAGGGCTTATCTCACGAATAGGGATTGCAAAAAACGGATTTTTAAAAAAATCCGGATTTTCAAATTTTGACATGTTCAAATCCAGATTATCCGGAAATACATCAGTGAAGCGCAGATTCATCGACATGAGTATTTCGCTCGTCCTAACCAACAATACGCAAACTTCATTGACTGATTTACACAAAATCCAACTCGGGGTCTGCCAAAGAGCAATGGAGCGCAGTAACTTGGAAGTAAGTCGTCTCGTCAAAATAAAAAAAATCCATCCAAACAAGAATCACATACTTAAAAGTCAAAACGGCCAAGCTAAAGTGACACTGGTCGTATTATCCTCATGCATCTAGGCTGGATATCGAGAGAGTGGGTATCTAGGCCTAGGAAAAGATAGCTCGACACTCTTAGAGGCATTTTTTCCCTCCGAGGGCAGATTACTGTAACTCTGATGCCACGACGACCCTCAAGGATCTCTTGTGACTCCCTAATCCTCATTAATTGAACGATGTGGTTGGAATTGGTGCCACTAATTACTTCTTTAGTAGAGTGGGTGAGTTTTTGCTGTGTAGTAGAGTAGGAGAGTCATCGAGGTAAAAACAAAACAAGATAAAAAGGTGTCTCGCCCTTTACCTCGCAGAATCTGCAAGTCGTAATTCTATTAACACTTATTATTTAAAGGTAAGGATTTTTATTTATTTCCTACCATGGTGAGTATTAATTCTGACAGTTTTTTGTAAAAGCCAGGAATTAGTGCCTTAGAATTTACCAGGCCAGGGGTCTCAGCTCATTGCTGTTTGCTTAGTCTGCGACCCCATTCCTCGAGCACTTGGTTTGTAGTACTGGGAGATATTCCACAGACCACTTTTGGACCGTATATGAGATTCTCAGCCCCTAGCCTAGCCAGCTCGTCAGCGGTTTCGTTGCCAAAGACGTTACTGTGACCCGGTACCCATACAAGTCAGACATTGTTGTTCCCTTTCAGCATGTTTTACGTATCACCACAATCTACAACCAATTTGGACGAAATTTCTGCTGCAGTCAGTACTTTAAGTGCATCTTGACTGTCAGAGAAGATGAAAATATTTTTATTAAATACGGCCATCTCTTGGCTCTCTAGTGAGCAACCGATGATTGCAAAGCCTAGAACATGGTTGCAAACTCCTTCTTGGAGGCATATCAGCGGTGACGCTGGAGCGAGATAAGTGGAAGATCCTGAGGGAACCTTTGCCCAGCATTTAAATAATATAGGCTATTGTAAAGAATAAATAACTTAAAATAATTATTTAAGCTTTAACTCATCAAGCCCCATACGAGCACCGGTGATTGCGACAACAATGAATACAATAGCATTTCCAAGAATCCGCGATCGAAGGGTCAAATCAACATTTTATTATTTTATAAAATCTTATTATTTTCCTTTAGACAGACTTACAAATCAGAAGATTTTATAGAAAAACATTTAATCAATAGTGACAATATTCTAAAAGAATTATTGTACATTTCTAATCATTTCTTATCATTAATATTATTAAATAGTAAAATATTGTACTTAAATAAACGGTAGGTCATAAGAAATTAAAAAATGTCGTCCTTTTTTTAAAATAAGATTAAAAAATTACAACCGCCAAATAACTAAACAATGCAATGTTGGACATACGAAGTACTGAGTTAGGTACCTATTGACCACGCAAATTTGTAATAGCGCCTTTAAACAAATGTGAATTTGTATATCAGATATTACACAATACATAAAAATCCGGATTTTTCGTAGCCCTGAAAAATCCGGATTATCCGGATTTTTCGGATTTCAAAGTATCCGGATTGCAATCCCTACTCACGAACTACTAGAGCAATTTTTCTGTTATTTGGGTAAGATAAGAAGTAGACCACGTGAAGGATCATAGGCTATTTTTTGTAGACTGATTTGTCTGTGAAATATCTAATGTACGCGGGCGAAGCCGCGCGGAACGTCTAGTCTTGTATATATAAACAGAAACTTAGTTACTACGGAACCAACGGCGTTAACTACAAATTACTTAACTATAATAGTTTTAACTATCCAGTTGAGATTTAGTAATAATATACAACATATCAATATCTAAAACATTATCAGTAGTAAACTAAAAGCTAAAGTACATGCTAATTGATAACTTAAGAAATGACGGACTTTCAGTTCAACTTTTAACCAATATTTCGACGGTACCTACGTATAAAAAGTCATGTCCAAAATAGCAAAAAAAAATTATTGCATCATGCATTTCCGTATATTATGAGACGCATATTCCTACATTATTATTATTTTTCTATCACAAGTAATTCCAAAGATAAAAAGACGTAAATGAGGACAAGTTGGGAGTTGTTTTAGATTTTACTGTTGTATATACGGACATCTATACTTACCATCTTGTACCGCGTTGGAAATTACACGCCATTCCGCGTCATGTCGTACATGTAGTTCTTTTTCAGTGGGACTCGTGGCACAAACTCAATTAATTTCAAACCAATATGAGCATCTGAGTGTTATAAATAATCAGCAACGTGAAATAATAGTTGCAACGGAGGCTGAGGCTTGTTTTCATGATGAACAACTATCTGGACGTTACCGTTATCGATATAGAGCAAAAAAATCGCATTTGTTGTACGAGGCCCCACAATAGTCATTTATTTTATTTTAATTTTACTATATTTCTTTAAGTATCACCAACAAAAAAACGTAATTTGTGAAAATTTCTACTATTGCTCTTTTTCTACTATGGTTCTTGAGATAAAGCTTGGTGATAGACGAACGGACGACAGATAGAAAGCGAAGTCTGATATGTATGTTTAATTATGAATATGAATGTTATTTATTTTATATAAAACAGTATTAAAAACGCTAATAAACTATATAAAATTAATAAAAAACTATTAAGAACACTCCTTGTTCACTTTATAGATGGACTCCCTCTACAACGCGGTATCGCTTGGTTGTAGGGTTGAGAAGGGCTTGAAAAAAATTCCGGAAAAGCTCATATTAAATAATCTAAAGTGACATCGGTGCATTATTAACCTAGAAATTAAAAAGTTTATGGGCTATTTTTTTTGCTCCAATAGTTTGTAAGATAAACCTTTTTAAATTATTTTCCCCGTTTTTTTCACATTTTCCCCTGTTTCTTTGCTCCTATTAATTGTAGCGTTATAATTTATAGCGTATAGCCTTCCTCGATAAATGAGCTATCTAACACTGAAAGAATTTTCCAAATCGGATAAGTAGTTCCTGAGATTAGGGCGTTCAAACAAACAAATCTCAGCTGTATAATATTAGTATAGAATTGATAAGGTGTTCTGTAGTCAATTTGGCAATCGCAAATTGGGATGAAATACTATTTTCTTCCTGTGAGGAACGTGTTAGACAATTACATCAATGCAGCTCTGTATTCAACGGTAATACTAAAAATTATGACCTTCAGAAAAGCTCAAGAGTCAGTTAAAGCTGAATATAATAATCGACTCAGAAATATATTTTACTGTCCAGACTTGTCCACCGTAGAAGTTATAACGAAGCCTCAAAGAATTTACTCATGTAAGATGCAATAAAAGTCTAAGGTCGTGAATGGTCACCTAGGTCTCAAAATTGGAAAAGGAATTGACCTTGCTCAAGTATCCGAAATGACCAAGAAGAAGAAAAAGGCAAAGTATCTGAGCATTCGTTATCTTCGACATGTAAAATATGTTAAAAGTTTTTTTTTCTACAGCAGGTATCATTGACAAATTTTCAAAAATATTATATAAAAAATCTAAATCATAGCAACGATGCATTTTGTTACAAATAAAATGCAACTTCTTCATCTTCAACATTACTATATTTATGCTTTACCCTTTAGTAAAACAGAATTAATTAATACATAGATACTAAAATTTGTAGTCTTTTTAAAACTAAACAGTTTAATTTATCAAATAATCACATTTTATTAGAATTTTTCATTATGGACCTAAACTAATTGATGACATGTCCTTTTATTCGTTCATTATGACATAGAAAAAACTACTTAAATTAGCAGCTTATAAAAAGATATGTCTGTGTTTTTTAGTTTTTCTTACTGAAGACACAGAATTTGTATTACTTTTATGTTATAAACTTATAAATTATGACAATACGAATCATTTTATATAGTGCTGAATGAATTTAGGACCTAATATAATATTTTAATTCTTCCAAAGTAAAAACGGACATGTACAACTTAACCGTTATGGGCAGTCTTGAATTGTCACCGTAAAAACGGTCCTCTTGCAATTTTGGCGAAAATACAGTAAATATTTAAAATTGTGTTATATCATGACAAACGGCCTACATCTACATTAAGCTTTACAGATCAACAAAAATAATTGTGTTTATGTTTTATGGTAATCTACAGTAACAGTTTGAATCTTAAAAACGCTCTCCTGAAAACCACTACTTTTGACATGTCTCTTTATACGTAGGGACCGTCGATTTCACCCCCTTGGGGTTAAAATTTCCAAAAACGCTTAAATACGTCGTATCCATTCATTTTTAATCACTTGCTCAAAAATAAACTTTCACGTTTCTAACTTAAGAAATGACGGACTTTCAAACAAACTTTCAACCCCTATTTCACCCCCTTCGGTGTAAAATGTCCGAAATTCCTTCCTTAGTGGGTGTCTACGTCTACTTAATAAAACAACCCTACTCACCAAATTTTGTGGCTGTAACTTTAACAGTTTTTGCTCAGCGATGATGAATGAGTCAGTCAGTCAGGACATGTTATTTTATAAGTATAGATTTACATTTATATTTTATGTATATAATATAATGAGATTTTTTATGACAGAAATGTAATTAAAATTAAATAAATCAACTTTTTAATTGAAACAAATTGCAGCAATAACATTTTTATAGGTCTACCAGAATCTGATGGCAATTTTTGTCAGCAGATTTCTAAAAAATATCCTTGATCATTGGATAAATTTTTATAGTTGCATGTTTAACATACAGAATCAGCCGCTTTAAGAAAAAAAAAGCATCAAAATGTTTTATTCCAATTACCCCGGTATTGCTAGTCAATTTATTTTCTCACTTTTTGCCATCAGATTCTGGTAGACCTATGTATGAAATTATTCATAATGATCAAAAAATAATTTTTTGAATTTTATTTTTTTTTTCGATTTTTTGCATTTTCTGAGAAGATTTACTATAGTAAATTTTTTTTCACCATCGGAAAGTAGAGATTTCAACGAACAGAAATCATACCAACTTTTTGAAAAAACGTTCTGCAACGATTTTAAATGGGATAAAATATGTCATTAAAAAAAATAACACCCAAATTTTTTTTGGTTAAATGGACTCTCTTAATGATACCTAAGCCCTGGAAAAAAATTGGCAGAAAGGTTTAATTGCACCCTGTATATAGTTTTGGAATGATGAAATATTAGTCCTCCACTCACCACAGCCTTGTGATGCCTTGGAAACATTTCTTAAACACCAGAGAACAGATGACCTAACCTCGAAATTAAGAAAATTTTAAATACGAATTTCTCATAAACGGAGGGTCTCCTGAGGATGGGAGTGGTACGGGGGGGTTTTCCTCATCCAATCCATCCCTCCTCAACCCATCTCACCACCAAAATCGTTGGGTATGATTCTAAACCTTAGCCATCATTTTTGCTCGACATAATTATAATGGTACGGAACCACAGAAATAAATAAAGAAATCTTGATTTATTTCTGTGTACGGAACCTTATGTGCGCGAGTCCAACTCGCACTTGGCCGATTTTATAGACACTGACTTAACAAGTCAAGATGGTGCTGCAATTTGTGTAGTCAATAAATGCAGAAAATTATGCAAGGTATGTCCGTATTTATTTACTTGTTTTAATTGTGGCGAATGCGGAGGATGGGCAAAATATGGATAATCATATTTTGTATGTCTTAGTTTAGAGCCAGTCCACACGGCGCGTTGTGTCAGCGTTTCGTCGACGCAGTGCTGCCGTTGCGTCGTTTTACATACAAATAACTAAGGTATACACACGGCGCGCTGCGTCGTCGCAACTGCTTCGTAATAACGCTGCGATGGCACAGCGCCCGTGTGGCCGGCTATGTGTTAAAATATTTGCGTTGCGACGACGCAACGCAACTCAACGCGCCGTGTGCACTGGCTCTAAACTAAGACATACAAAATATGGTTATCCATACTTAGCCCATTCCCCGCATTCGCCACAATTAAAACAAGTAAATAAATACGGACATACCTTGCATAATTTTCTGCATTCATTGACTACGCAAATTGCAGCACCATCTTGACTTATTAAGTCAAAGTATCTATATACAGTGTTTTGCTTTTTACGGCCCATTTTTACTCCAAAACAATAACTAGTATTTTTATTATATTTTTTCTATGTATTAAACTCCTAAAAGTAGGTAAGCACAAATCTCGCAAAAAAAAACTCTGGTTGTTGAAGAAGAAAAGTTGGGCTACGAGTGAGATTGCAGAATGCTGATTTCGTGCATCTACAAACATTGAACGGAAGGTGTCGCGTCGAACTGGCAACGTCGCAATTCGCATACCAAAAATACCGGTAAAAATAAAATGTGTCGCGTCGAGCTGGCAACGTCGCATACCAGAAAATATCGATATATTTACCGGTAAAAATACCGGTATTTTATAACGATATTTTTTTGTTATGTTACTATATATCGTTTATAAAAATACCGTTATCTGGCTACCATTATGAACATAACGGTACGTAACGATATTTTTACTGGTATTCGATAACGTTATGAAGCCCTGCCTTGACTGTATTGACTATTACTCAGACTTTGATTAGACTTTCGACCTGACGATATAGAGAAACAATGCCGAAAACTGTACAGTGTACACAAGAGTATTGTTTTCCCGCCATTTATACTTGACACTGGCCATGGTTATATAGCCGAAGTGCCATAATAAGAAGAAAAAAAAAGTGTCAACTGTCAATGTCATTCGTCATTCAGCTTCGTTCGATTTTTTTACCGTATTTTTGTTGAAATTCTCATATTTTAAACCTACAACATCTATTTTAAATACTTTGACCTTTTAGGCCTATAAACAAGGTTTACATATAGTTTAAGGAATGTTTTAAAGTAATATTTAATATAGTTAAACATGGAAGTTAAGCCAGGTCCGAATCCCGTGGATGAACCGGTAAGTTGTATTTTTTTTAATTTCGACGATATTTTGATGAATTTCATGTTTAAAACGATATTTAACCTTTTACAGACTCTTCTTTACAAGTTACAACGTAAAATCAAGGTCTTTAATACAAACAACTCCCTTCCTAATCGAGGCTACAATCTAGTTGCAAGCTCGAGTAAATATGGGCTTGTGTTCATCGCATCACCAAGCAAAACAATTTCAGGTATTATTGAAGACTTAAAACATAATTATAAAAACAATATTAAGTATTGACACAGCATATTAAGACTAACGTCCACAACTCCAAGATTAACATGTTGGAGTAGCAGACAGTAGTTACACACTACTTACTTCTTATTCCTTGACATATAAAACAAATGAATAAGATCCATAAGGTCCATAATAATACACTGAATCTATATCTCTTATGTTTCAGCTTATTACCTAAAAGACATTATTAATAAAGACTGTGAGCCAAAACATGTGACTGTCCAACTGCCAATACAACCAACTCATGTTACCGTCAACTGTGATCAAGAGTGGCTCGCTGTTACTGGTGACCAGATGCTTATTGTCTATAGGTGTCAGGATTTTCAGAATCAGGTATACACTGCTTTTATGGGCCAACAATTGTATTACAATTAAGAACAAAATAATGTGTAATGCAGTATAATATGACTATTAGGGCCAACCCACACGTACCACAACCACACGACAACCACAACCACACCACGTGGTCGGGCGTATAATATTTCGTATTGTAAATGAACTGGACCATTCACACGTACCGCATTTTGCTGTTGTTGTCGACCTCTTGTGTGATACCGACCACATCGCAACCACTGGCGACAACGCAACCACATCAGCATTTTGTCGGTACCACAACGCAACTACAAAAAGCTGCAGCGACACCATTCACACGTAACCACTGCTCAACGACATTTTGTCGTTGCAATGGCGTGTGGTTGTGGTACGTGTGGGTTGGCCCTTAAGCTAAGAGCCACACAATCAATTATTTTTCTATACGTGGGTCACACTGAAAGTGTTTAGATCTAGCCAGTTAGAAACATTACCAATGAAAACTTTTTTTAATTTCAATTTTAGAACTCTTTGGTAACATAATGTAGTGTTCATTTGTCACTTGTTTTTGTGAATTGGTGGCAAATCAAAAACTCTTGTTACACGTGAAAATGAACTTAACGCGAGAAAATTTTCAGTTAATGATTTTTTATGACTTTCGTTGTGGGCTTACTCAACAACAAAGCTTTGATAGGCTGCTATTAGCATTTCATAATGAAGCCCCATCTCGTGCCACTATTTGGTTTAAACGAGTTTAAGCGTGGACGTTGCAATCTCAGTGATGATCCGAGTGAGGGAATCTTCAACTCCCAAGCGGCCACATACAGCCACGGGAACAAGATAGAGACAGACCTATCAGCAGATACGGGCAAGCCTAGGCATTGCTATGAGTCAAGTTAAAAAAATATAACATGAATATTTAGGAGTCAGGAAGCTTTGTACCAGTCAATGCATTTCCCATACTTCAATCGACGACCAGAAACGCCTTTGCATGGACTGGTGTCGCCAAATGTTAGATAAGTTCGACGGCGGTGACTCAAATGCTGTATTTGACATTGTCATTGGTGATGAAAGCATGATATATTGCTACAAACTCGAAACTAAAAGACAATCAGCTCAGGGGGTGTTTCTTTTCGAGGATTGGCCAAATCAAAGGTAAAGAAAGGAAGAAGTCAAGGAAAAAAGATGATTGTCTCATTCTTTGGTCAGAAAAGGCATTTTGCGACAGTTGAGCTAGAAGATGGAAGGATAGTTACTGCAGACTACTGCAGACTGGTATGTCAATTTCTGTTTGCCTATTGTCTTGGAAAATATTTCGACAGCAGCACCCTCGAAGCAGGACACTCCTTCACCACGACAATGCTTGAGCGCACTCCGCAAAACGGACTGTTGAATATTTGACTATGGCAGATGTCAAGATAGTGAGTCATCCCCCATACAGTCCTGACCTGGCACCCTGCGACTTTCATTTATTCCCAAGAACTAAAGATAAAATTCGAGGTATTCGCTTTATGAGTCCTGAAGATGCGATGAAAGCGTACAAAAATGCCATAGAAAACACCCCTAAGGAAGACTAGGCCCACTGCTTTTCTCGGTGGTTCCATCGAATGCGACAATGTGTAGACAGGAACGGAGATTACTTCGAAAAACAATAAAAGTATTGGCAACTTTCTACATTAAGCCATTTTTCATTTTCTCAACATTTTCAGTGTTACCTAGGTATAAAGCAAATAAAGGACTTAAGAATGATACTGATTATTATTTTTTACAAAGTATTTCATGAGAACTTAAGTTATGTAAAAAGAAAGTTCTTAGATGATATGATATTTATATTATATTCTTTTACTGTTAACATTTTTTTTTTATAATTATGTTTTTATAGGCTGTTGGTCCGGCTGCATCAATAAAATGTGATGTGAATCCTTCAACCTTTATATCAGCTCTGCAATGGAACCCATGCATACCTGACACCATTGGTCTTGTCTATTTTGATGGAACTTTGATAACATGTCAAGTCAGTACTATGCAAGTGAAGAAGATACAGTCAAATGCAAAGTAAGACTTTAATCTGTAATTTTAATTTAAATAAATTATTAAAACTGAATATAATATAATATTAATAGTATTGTAAAATCCTTTCACTGTTGTAAAATGTAAAGTGCATTTAAATGTCACGTTATTTATTATTATTTTAGTTCACGGTTCATAGTATCTCTGCTAGCTGCCATGTCAGCCAGCCTAGCCCTTTGATTAATTCCAACCAAGACAAAAACTTATTATCATTAAGTAATTGTGTATTGTGCTTTGAATCAAAAGGTTGCTATGATAGGACACTGATATTGGTGGTGAAACTTTATTTCTAGCAGTTTACTAGGTAACAAATTATAATCTACATTATAATCATGATTTTCTGTTGTAGGTGCCTCTGCTGGAGCCCAAAGGGCAAGCAGTTTGTAACTGGCAACAATGACGGTACGCTCACACAATACAAGCCGGATCTGACGCAGATGAAAGTTGTGCCCGCACCCAACTTGTTCCAAGGAGCTCCCGTGGAGGTGCTGGCGATATACTGGATAGCTACATACCAGTTTGCTGTGACATATAGAAATGCCTCGAATGATAGTCGGCCAGGTGATCCATTTTGCTATGTAATCCAAACATTGAAGACATAACGTAGTTCAATGATCTATTCATCTATTGCTAATTGTAGTCATATTGTGTAAGACCATAACAACAAGGCAGCAATATAAAATAATGCACTATTAAATATTTTAGATTCCTTTACTAATAGAAGAAGAAACATAAGTCACACTATTAAATTGGACGCTGTTAAGCGTTTATTT
The DNA here is from genome assembly GCA_905187585.1 of Cyaniris semiargus. NCBI lineage: Eukaryota > Metazoa > Arthropoda > Insecta > Lepidoptera > Lycaenidae > Cyaniris > Cyaniris semiargus. The sequence goes on along the minus strand of LR994558.1, from coordinate 9,238,856 downwards.
TGTATCATCCCAGAAAAAAATTAGCTATTGAGTTATATGCATGCATCAATGCATGCATTCATAACCCAACACCAAATGTTTTTAAGGGTTAGTACACAAATGTGTAGACTTTTACTGTATCAGACAAGGAAAATATTGTGGGTATATAATACAAATGAATCTATTTACTTGTTTATAAAATTTTATAATATACTTTTAATTATTTTCCAGCTGTGGCCATTGTAAACACGCCCAAAGGGGGTGCAATGTCCTGCATTAACTATGAAGATGTTTGCTATAGCATGGGTTCCAACAGACCTTGGTATTACTACTTGTTTGGAATACCACAATGGTGAGCTGTGATTTTTATTGTAATACTAGGGGACGCCCGCAACCCCGTTTTGCCAAAATTAGTTTTATTGCGTGGGAACCGTAATTTTTTCCGGGATAAAAAGTATCCTATGTCCTTTCCCGGGACTCAAAGTATCTCCATACTAAATTTCAGCAAAATCGGTTCAGCGGTTGGGGCGTAAAGACGTAACAGACAGACAGACAGACACACTTTCGCATTTATAATATTAGTATGGATTGTATTCATAGGATTGCTTTTACTCTTTATCCCTCTAAGTATTAATAGTTATTTGCACAGCAAATAACTATTGGATTTGTCATATTTGATACTTGGCAGACTATCTAGAGGACCATGAATAGTTATTACTAAGAAAGTATCTATTACTCTGCTAGACTTCTCACGTGAACCACAATAATTATATATATGGCTGTGCTTGTCATAACCTAGCCAAATTACGAAGGTTGTCTATGAATCTGTTTGTGTAATGACACTTTCTTACAGGTTATAAGTACGGCAGCAATATAATCAAAGATTTCTGTTTTGCAGGAATCTGATACTCACTGCATCTTCGAACAGTATGGAAGTAGCTACACTAGCTTCAGCCGATGGATCAAATTGGCTGCAGTTTTGCCAGGTAACATTGTTATTCTGTTAGTTTCATCTTCTTTATCGTTGTTTATCCTCTTTGTCTTCTCCAAGAATGAGTGGTACAATATTTTGGTTGTTGTTGATTGGAATTATATAATGGGTAGACCTTTGGTCCGCACTCATAGAGGGTGCAGGTTCGATCCCTGGTGGAGGCGTGTACCAATGAAACATTTTCTGATCTCAAGTACATAATACGGACGCTCGTACGGTGAAGGAAAACATCGTGAGAAAACCCGCACATAGTTGGTCCCAGTGACTAGTTCTTTCCTCTGGAACAGGCCGACTATGTTGAGAGAATGTCGTATGTGCTTGGGCAACCATACGGACATTTAAATCTTGTCCTAGGCACTACAGCATTTGAGGAGTGGTTACTTCGCTCTGAAAATACTGTATAAATCATCCACAACGGATGCAAAGGCCTAGTTTTGATTGGAATTTAGATCTTTTAAATCTCATTCCGACTAATATATTGTGTTATTTTAGCAGAACATATTAAAAATCTTTTAGAATTACTGAGTACGAGTATACATCTTTACAATTCATTGCTCATTTGTAAAACCATTCAATTTGATAATAATTTAGATGCATTCTGAGTTGCCCATAAGGTAAACTCCTATTATTATTATGTAATGACGACCTCTGTGGCTCAATTGGTTGAGTGTGTGGCAGCGGGGGTCGCGGGTTCGAATCCCGCCGACGGAACAAAAAGTTCTCAATGTTCCCGGGTCTGGATGTGTATTAAGTATGTGTATGATATAATAAAAATCTTAATATATGTATAGTAAAAGTATTAAATATATTATATCCGGTGTCTGGTACCTGTAACACAAGTACTTCAGGTACTTAGCACGGCGTGGTGTGAAGCGTCCATAGATATTATTATTTTATACGTGGGAGAGCCATGGTTCGGCACGAATGGGCCGGCTCGACCGAAGAAATACCACGGGCTCACAGAAAACCGGCGTGAAACAGCGCTTGCGCTGTGTTTCGCCGAGTGAGTGAGTTTACCGGATGCCCAATTCCCTACCCTTTTCCCTTCCCTACCCTCCCCTATTCCTTCCCTTCCCTCCCCTATTTCCTTCCCTACCCTCCCCTATTCCCTTCCTTACCCTCCCGGGACTACCCTATTTCCCTATTCCTTCTTAAAAGGTCGGCAACGCACCTGCAGCTCTTCTGATGCTGCGAGTGTCCATGGGCGACGGAAGTTGCTTTCCATCACGTGACCCGTTTGCTCGTTTGCCCCCTTATGTCATAAAAAAAAATGTTTTTCTCTAAATGTTTATGGTGTGATGATTTCAGTCTGATGATGCCAGACCTGAGTTACCGCTAACTAACAAGAAGATAGAGAACTATCCAGTTGGTGTATGTATAGACACATGCGCCATACACCAATTACCCTGGGGTAAGTTCAAACTTTTACTTTTTATTAGAAGATGTCTTGTGTTAGGTCTTACATGTTTTATTTTATTACTAGATGTTCCGCGCGGTTTCGCCCGCGTAATTTAGGAATTTCACGGAAACCGTACATTTTTCCGCAAATAACAGCCTATGTCCCATCACGTCATCTATTCTTCATGTGTACCAAATAACATAAAAATTGCTCAAGTAGTTCTTAAAATAAGCAATTTCATATAATTTTCCCCGTTTTTTCCACATTTTCTTCTATTTCTTTGCTCCAATTGGTGTTAGAGTGATAATTTATAGCCTATGGCCTTCCTCGATAAATGAGCTATCTAACACTGAAAGAATTTTTCAAATCGGACCAGTAGTTCCTGAGATTAGCGCGTTCAAACAAACAAACAAACTCTTCAGCTTTATAATATTAGTATAGATATGAAATCAATTTTATCTTAGAAATTTAACTTAATAATTACTGATTAATGTTAAATGTAACCAATTTAAAAATGTTTGTAACTGCAGGTAGCTTTTGCCGCTACCACAGAGACCGCTAGAGATCTATTTTTGATTTTTTGGTATCTTACAGGTGAGAACGAGCAACTGCCACCAATGCCGCTGCTGCACGTGGTGTCGCACACGGGCCTGCTGACCGTGTTCAACGTGGTCAACCTGGGCAAGACCGCCGCGCAGCTGTGTGCGCCGCCGCAGCACATCGCGCTGCCCCAGCCCGCCATGACGAGGTGGGTCAGCAGACTGTATATAACCCGGGTGAGAGCAGCCGCCGCTCATGCCGCTGTTGCACGTGGTGTCGGACATGCCCCAGCCCGCTATGGCGAGGTGGGTCAGCAACCCATTACCGCCAATTTTTGTTAAAACGAATTTTTGATCATCATGTATCTTTACACTGACGAATTAAGAGACATGATGACGACATTACAATATTATAGGAACGTGACATGAGACAAGTTTATCATATTGTTGATATTTAACTATGGCTGCTTTCGTAACTAATACGACATTTTTTTCAGCCAAATTCCTGATGATGCACCACCTGCACCGGAACCTGCACAGCAACAAGCGGTAAGACAAATTCAGTTATCTTCAAACATGAATTAATTTGTGATATTTTCGAAATGAAATTATGACGTTTTGTCATGACGCTAAAGTGGCGTAGACTTGCGGCTGAAAAACTTAATTTTCATTAAGGGGTTTGATTTAAAAAGTATAATTTTCTACTATATTGTAAGCATAACAAACACAATCCATATTAAATAAATAAATACGACTTGCCTAATTTTCATCTTTTCATAATTTTGCGTTCAACAGCACTTAATCTAATATTTTTCCAGCCGCCAAAACCGCAACCAACGCAACAAATTGTTCAACCGCAACCTGTTCAAGCGCAACCGTTCCAACCACAACCTGTTCAAGCACAGCAACCGCAACCGTTTCAACCGCAACCCGTGCAAGCTCAACCGCAGAGTTTCAAGCCGCAGCAGCCATCCCAACCGCAACAACCGTCGTTTTCATCATCATTCGCTTCTGCTCAAGCGTCTCAAACTATTGTGAAGCCTGCGCCTAAAACTGAACCTACAGGTATAAAAGAAGTATGATAATAATATTATAATTTAATAGAGTATTATTTCAAAGCTAGTTAAAAAAACCGGCCAAGTGCGAGTTGGACTCGCCCATGAAGGGTTCCGCAGCAGCAATAAGGTTTATTTTTATGAAATTAAAAGGTTTTTGATTTATTTTTATATTTCAGTTGATTTAATGAAAGTTAAATTAAGTTTACCATTTATGACGTTTAAAAAAAAAACTACTTGCTAGATTTCGTTCAAACTAATTTTCGTTGGTAGTTTTTATAGTAAAGTAAATCATATATTTTTTTTAGACTTATCATGCCCCTACTTTAGAAGTTAGAGGGGGGGGACACACATTTTAGCACTTTGGAAGAGTCTCTCTCGCAAACTATTCAGGTTAGAAAAAAATGATATTAAAAACCTCAATATGATTTTTGAAGACCTATCCATAAATACCCCACACACATAGGTTACATGAAAAAAATTTTTTTTGATTCAGTTGTACCTATGGGGACCCCTAAATTTTTTAATAATTTTTCCATTATTGTATCAAAATCTTAATGCGGTACACAGACTACATCTACTTACCAAATTTCAATAGTATAACTCTTATAGTTTCGGAGAAAAGTGGTTGTGACATACACGGACAGACAGACATGACGAATCTATAAGGGTTCCGTTTTTTGCCATTTGGCTACGGAACCCTAAAAACAAGCCTCTTTCCAAAAGCCTCAAATATTTTGGAATTCTCAGTAAAGTAATTTGAAGCTTTCAATGAAGTTTTAAAAAATAAAAGCCCTTTATTTAAATAAAGATTATAAAAAAAAAAAACATGTTTCATAAAGTCGTTTTTGTTTTCAGTTTTATCAGTTCCGAAACCGAGTACGCCTGCTTCTAATTCCTTGGTAAGTTTTGTGACATTTGAAAATATTATGATTGTTTTAAATCTAGTTCTATTATAAGTCTAATAAGTATTTCTTTCCATTTTAATCTTACTATGATGAAGCTAAAAGGAAGGCTATGTATGTTTAATTTTCATTATAACCCGGATAACATACTTACAATGCTTTACAATTTAGGCAGTCTCTAGTCGGGATTTCATAAAAAAAAAACCTAATTTCACTTTGAACTAAAAGAAAAAAAGATTTTGGCTATTATGTTACTAATGAATATCAAGTATTAGCTAAGCGTCAAAAAATACAAACATATGAATTTGGTCGATTTAAATTTAGATATTTTAATTTTATGATTCTTCTTCTTTAATTCTTTCAGCAAAAAACGCCAGCAATACAGTCTCCCAGCGCAGCTGAAGCTCAAGCGTTAAAGGCGGAACAAATAAAGATCAACAAAGCAAAGGCCCTCGAAGAACTCAAGAAAATGCTTGTCAAAGAAGTGAACAACTTCCAAATGGAGTTGTATCAGTTTAGGAAAGAAACTGCAGAGAGATTGTGTCAGGTATTTCTCTTAAACAGGTTGTTAATTGTCCCTTTCACTAATAACAATATCTTTGTAATGGATAGGATATACAATGCTTGGTACTTGTCTGATGCATTGAAAAAAAATACTCGGAAGATAAAGGGATCCCATGACAGTTAAATTTTAAAAATCCAATAAGTGATAAATCATGTTTATTAAATAATTACAGTAGATCATTTCGTATCCTGTCTTAAAATAATATCCCCATATCTTACATACATGAAACGTAGGACATAAAACGATATACAACATTACTTTAACGTGCCTGATGCTAAAGTTTATGCCTAAAATTACTAGAAACCATATTTAGTTGTAACTTGTAAAAGTGAAATAACTCATTGTATATTTATTGTAAGTTTCTAAAGCCGCCATTCCACCGCGGCGCACGCTGTGCACGGCCACGCGACGCACGGATTTATTAGTTTGACTACGTGGGTCAACGTTTCCACTGCATCACACGCTATGCACACGGCCACGACTATGTACAACTGTAGCGCAGCACAGTTTTGAATACTATGTACACGCTTCCGTGTATCCCGTGCACAGCATGCGTAGCGTGTCCAGCGTTGGAGCTACATGTGCACCGCATTCGAGCAAGCTACGTGAGTCAATTCGTGCGTAGCGTGTCCGTGGGTTGCAGTGGACACAGTCACATATTATATTTTCTTACAAAGCGAAGCTTGACGCACGAGCGTAGTCTCTCCGTGCGCTGCGGTGGATTGGCGGCTTAATACAACTTTAACTCCAGATCCAGAACGACATACAAACAGCGAACGTGCCCGACCTACACCACCTCAGCACAGAACAACTAACCAAAGACTGCAGTATTGAAGAGCTGCATGAGTCTGTTGTTCAGCTCAAATTGGAGCTGGTTCGAGCATGCGCGGTGGTCGCTGAGGCGAGGACGCATGCGCAGTATGTATAGATAGTCGCATAATCTACGAATAATAAAAACTAAGGAATCGTAACTCCCATATTATTACCGTTTTAAATTTGGTTCCTTTCGATCTGTTATGTAACGTCAGCCTAGTACCGCTCAAGGCCACCTAAATATTGCAAATGTATTGAAATGTGTACCTAAGGTACACTTTTTTGACAAGTATTGTGGAGCATGTTTTTTGACGGAGTTACTTTTCCTTAGTTTTTTTTATTCGTAGCGCATAATATTATGTAGTGAATAGTGGTTCTTGACTCGGAGGTCGTGGCTTCGTTTCTCGCTTTGGAAACATGTTATTTCCAAGTATGGTTAGGACAATGTACGCTGATCATGATTGTCGCCTGATCTCTCGCCAATCGTGTCGGTCTTCCGTCCCACTGGGTTGTGAGAGCAAAGTACTCCTGCGTAACTGGCCTAGTTTCAAGGAAACCGGCCACCGTCACCGAAACCGGTATGGGAGTTTGTGAATAAAGTACATATTTTACTAGTCAAATATCGGTTTTTACGTTATTACCTCGTTAATAACGTAGCATATAACTATTTAAGTTTCGCTGTCTTTGTCTTTCATGTGACAAAATATGTTAATAGTTTGAAACGAAAATTGTCGCGTCGCTTCGCAGTAGTGCAACTACGCCTGTGGTTTAACCTTAAGAAACATTTTCACATTGACCTTTTTTTAATTTCAGAGCTAAAGACGAAGAATGGACGCAAGAAGACCCGCTCACGGCTAAACGGATCGCCTCAGTGAAGAAACTAGCGTATTATGTACAGAGCCAACTGGACCAGGCGCGCAGAGCGTTGGACCATAAGTGGAACGAAATGGCTATGAAGGATGAGTATAGAAAGTAAGTGAATAAAGATAAATACATGAGTCGTCGAAACATCCAAATGGCGTGATCGCAATGTAAAATCGTTTCGTGAACGGTTAAAACGCCATTTAATATTGACTTTTGATTTGCGTAGAGTGCAGCTAATTCCGATAGGATGGTTCGTGTATAGCCAGCTTTATTTTCAACCTTGTTCGATTGATTTTGCTCGCGACATGAACACCTTTTTTGTCTGGGAGTATTACATAAAATATCGTACTTATATCGGAGATTTTAGGGAACAAAAACCATCTAGCTAGATCTTATGCCTGTAAACCGCACATTTTTACGTGGGAGAGCCATGCTTCGGCACGAATGGGCCGGCTCGACCGGAGAAATACCACGTTCTCACAGAAAACCGGCGTGAAACAGCGCTTGCGCTGTGTTTCGCCGAGTGAGTGAGTTTACCGGAGGCCCAATCCCCTACCCTATTCCCTTCCTTTCCCTCCCCTATTCCCTTCTCTTCCCATCCCTACCCTCCCCTATTACCCTATTCCCTCTTAAAAGGCCGGCAACGCACCTGCAGCTCTTCTGATGCTGCGAGTGTCCATGGGCGACGGAAGTTGCTTTCCATCAGGTGACCCGTTTGCTCGTTTGCCCCCTTCATAAAAAAAAAAACTTTCAATTATTTACTATTTATTTATAGGCCAGGAGATCGTATGATACGTCCGATCCTAGACGACGTCTACCAGCCGCTAGTGAAGCAACAGGAGATATTGACGAGACAAGAAGCGGTGCTTCGTACGTTAAGAGCTACGCTGAAAGAATGCGACATAAGCCCCATGTTCAAAACCACGTCGATATTACGAAGCACGCCTTTTAAAAAGTAAGTGGCTTTTAATCATTTATTTATTATTATTGCTTTTAACGAAGCACGCTTGTAGAAAGATAGAATGCGAAATATCATGGTTTGTAATGTTGTCGATGAAGTTCATATTTGTAATGCCTAACCTAATTAAATAAACTTGCCTTATATATCAAGTTGAATTGGTAGTATATTGCTTTGTTTTAATTTGACGTCGTTGTAACGTAGAAATCGAAACAGGGCAAATATTTTCTACTATACATATTATAATTATACGAAAATTAGATGAATTCTTTGATTTATTACAGGGATCCCTTATCCAAACTTACCAAAAACATTCTAAACATGAGCATCGAGCCACAAACCAAACCGAAAGAACTACTCAGCTCACAAAAACTGGACGCGCTCAGAGATATGCTGTCAAATCATACGCCGAACAAAATAAAACCAGTACACATTGACCTTCGGAAACATGTCGAAAACATGAAGAAACGCTACGAAAAGAGTTTGAAAGAGAAGGATGAATTAAAAGATGTTAAACCAGTCCCAGTTAAGGTTGAACCGAGTTTGACTCAGGTTGAAGTTAAGATGCCCCAACCGAAGCCGGCGCAAAGTGCGTTTGAGTTGAAACCACAGGCGAAACCGCAAGCTATGCCTAGTATGCCGCAAGCTAAACCACAAGTTGTCCCTAGTATGCCTCAGACGCAACCATTCAGTAAGCAAAAATTTTACACAACAATTTCATTTAAGCAACTTATAAGCAGTGACAATGAACAAACAAATTTATTTTTAATTTTATTTATTTTTAAGCTTGTATCAGGCCTGTCCCACTCGCGCGTGTAGGTATCGAAATGTAAGTACCCCTTTAAAGGGGACTCACAAGCGAGCGGTGACGCTCGCGCAAGATTTTTTCGTCGCATATATCTACGTACTGATTTAACCGCTGTGACAGAATCGTTATTAATCTGATAAATATGAACAATTGAAAAAAGGTCAAAGAAATATTTCAATAAGGTAATTTAAGACTTTAAAATACAAAAAAAAAGATAAAATATACACAAACATAGCAAATAAACAAATTTGTAACAAACAAACCACATACTACACAGAAATAAACACAAGTTACTATGTTTAAGTTGTAAAAAATTCCTGACCAGCTCCTGCACTATAATCGAATATAAAACTATTATAAAATATAGGTTGAGTTACTGAAATTTGATTATTACTATAAAAAAGTTTGCTATTAGTAGCTATAGTAATTAAAATAAGATTATTTTATTTTCTAAAAGGTGACAATCTTGATTTCGTCAGAAAGGGTACCTCTTACGCGATAGAAAGAGAGCGCACATGTAGGTAAATATAATTGTAGGCACCTAGCACTGCGCGGTCGGAATTTGAACTTTATAGTATCGTAGCATGAGTCGTTATTTCTTTAAACGGGTTTCGCGAGTGGGCATTCTGTTGGTACTATTAATATATATTCTGTGCTTGTATCTTATTCCTATTTTTTGGCTTTTAAAAATTAGAAAACGAATTCTGTCTAAAGGCAAGACCACATTAAAGCGACACGACGCGACACTTTTTGTTCTATTGAACTGACGGTTAAAACGTCAGTTCTATAGAACGTGAAGTATCGCGTCGCGTCGCTGTCGCATAGTGCGGTCTTACCTTTAATCTAAAATTGGATGGAGGCCACACTGATTATCTTTTTTCACTCACTCGCTGTCTTGGCTTTACACGAAGCTGTGAAAAGAAGGTAACAATTAAACTGAAAGTGTAGTGAAAAAGATCAGACTTGTGACGTTATGAAAATAACCAAGACCGTTTCTCAGTCCCGCAGATGCCAATCAAAGTTGAAGCTAAGCCTGACAAGCCTAAGGAGTCACCGATCACGATTCCCACTTTCACACCCGTCAATGCGAAGACAGTCAAAAACACGGGCCTCGTAGCTAGGACGTTGTTTACAGATGGTATGTGCTTGAAATACTGATATAAAAGTTACAACTATACCATACAGTGGCTTAAGGCTTAAAGGCCGCGCTGAGCGATGTCATGGCAAAGTCATGTCAATGAGGCACTGACCTCCATTATACAAGTACGCTGGACTAATGATACCCTTTGAAATGACAGCTATTTTTTGTGCCTATTTGAAGCGGAATCAGCTCCCCCAATGTGAGTGATAGGAACTAAATTTGACGTAAAAACACAGAATACAAATTACTCACGGACGTAAAAATGACGTTTGAAAGTCGCCATATTGGCGCTGATAGCAGTAGTGGGAGTATTTGGAACTAATACTAGTGATGACAACCAATAACGATTAAGCGGCCATTTGCAAGTTACGTCAAATTTACTTCTCTTCCCTCTCACTGGGGGCGCTGATTCCGCTTCAAATAGGCACAAAAAAAGTGGGTATCATAGGTCCAGCGTACATGTATAATGGAGGTCAGTGCAATGAAGCGATTCTATTGGTTTTCAAAAACATATTCCTCGCAACACAGCTCCGCTCAGCTCTGGTGGAAAGGCAGCCTAAGTCACTCGTGTTCTTGAATTTGAACCTGTACAGACTACAGAGACAATATTCATTGACACTACATTGTTCTGTTCTCTGAATATATGTAAAATTACGTTTATTTTACTGTATAGTCTTTTATACTGTTGATTAATTAATTTGTGCACGTTTTGCCGTGTGCGTAATGTCATATAACAGGTAGAACTAGTCGCAACACTACCGCACATTTCAAAATTATTTACACATAATTACACGAACCTTGGGTAAGTTCCGAAATACAACCTAGCATACTGACCAATGACCATCGAACGCCATACTGTTAATTCGTTCCGAAAAATTGTAGCAATACATTGACGTATATTATTTTGTCAGGATTCAGGAAGTAATTCTTTTAAATATAAACATATGCTACTGATATGTGACACTTGTCTCACCAGTACAGTATGATAGATAGATAGATATAGTATAATAGAGAGAGTCGGATAGATGATGTCATGCACCCTGGCCAGTCATTGTGGGTTATATTTCGGATGCTAGACACTGTAAATCTTTTGTCATTCAAGAGTTTTCTTTTGCTTTTATAGAACCTAAACAAGAGCCAGTAGTGCCAACGCCAGTGTTCGGCCAACAGACAAACAAAAGTCCATTCGCCCCAGCGGAACCACCAAAATCTACTCCAGCGCAGCCGAGCATGCTACATAGTGTTCTTGCAAGCGACACTAAATCGTTTGCTCAAGTGAAAAATACTGAAAACACCTTCATGGGACAAAAGATTTGTGCTCCGACGGCGTTCAGCTGTGAGTATTAACATAATTTAAGAGCGGCTACTTCGCTCGAAGTAATATACATAAATATACATACTTCTATCATATTATTATGTAAGCCGCGATATGGTTAAGATCGCTCAGTAAAATTAGAGTTAGCAATAGACATAATATTGTGTAGTCAACTTACAATAACAACCCGTATGATCGCTTATCTACCAATATACTGCCTTTTTATCCTAATGTAAAATGTAGACAGAAATAATTTCTGCAACGATGATGCAGAATATACGCGTGCAAAGTTAGAGAGACAAGATAATTTTTATTTACACAACATACTGAAACCTCTTAATAATTTTCGTTTTAGTTTCGAAGCAACCACCTACAAACACTTTTAGCGCAAAACCTATAAGTGATATTTCAATTTTCTCTAAATTTGCCGCTCCACAACCTAAACCAGAGGAACCTAAGGCAACAGATAAACAAAAGTCCGACGAAACGGGCGAACAAGAGGCAACAGTGGTGATAAAACAAAATGTACCATTTAGGCCCACTTCAAACATTTTCAACGTACCAACGTCACCTGCAAATTCTCAAAAAAGTACTCCCGATATCCAAAAGAGTTTCCAAGAATTCACTCAAGTAGATAATAAAAAGACACCACAAGACATGGAATCAGTGAACGCGAAAGAAAACATTCAGGAGAAAAAAGAAGCTCCATTGGAAAGTAAGAATGAAAATGAAAACGCAAAAGTAATTAATAAACCACCAGTTAATCAAACCGTAATTGTTGGTATGTTATTAAATGTAGTAGTTATTATGTAGAAAATTAAAGTCGATTTACGTAAATAATGAGTAAATATAATAATATTTTTACAGTTGACCTTAAGAAAAAAACGGATGGAACTGCCGAAAAGCCAGTTGCCACAGTTTTTAGTGCTTCCAGCACAGTTCCTGTTTCAAGTAAGTGACAACCAAAAGACATTAAATCATAGAGGTATTATATTAATTTTATATTTTTATTTCACTACATTAATTGTTGTAGGTTCAAAACCACAACCAATTACTGCTCAACCGAAAGTAATATTTGGCTCCACTGTAATAGCTCCTGCAAAAGAGAAGACGCCAGATTCCGTTGCGACACCAGCAACAAAAAGTGAAACAGAAACTAAAACAACTTCAAGTGAAGCTGATACCAAAGCAACTGTTTCTGCTACATCCACATCTACATCTCTTACAATTAAACCTTCAACTCAAACAACACAAGCATCGGCGTTTGTTTCTATACAACCAGCAAATACTGAGGCCAAATCAGATTCCAGTACGCCAAGTACTCCTTCCGTCTTTGCGCCGACTTCGAAACCCACGTCTCCAGTGTTTGCAGCTACCACCAGTGCTTCATCAATTTTCGCTTCAGCCAACGCGTCTAATTTTGGTACCACTACCACACAGTCATCTGTATTTGGTACTCAGTCGACGGCCCAAAGTGCATTTGCTCAAACTACGACATCATCAGTCTTCGGAGCCACATCGTCAGCACAGAGTATATTTAGCGCTGCCGCCACTGATACTTTTGGAAGTACGCCTGCGACTACTCAAAGTGTATTCGGAACTGCTACGACTACAAGTGTGTTTGGATCTACGCCTGCCTCTGTATTTGGATCTGCTAATCAGACATCAGTGTTTGGGTCACCGACGACCCAAGCGTCGATATTTGGGTCGCCTACCACACAAGCGTCAGTGTTTGGTTCGCCAACACAAACGACTCAATCGTCAGTTTTTGGTACACCAACCCAGACGACTCAAGCTTCGGTATTTGGTACGCCGACCCAAACTACTCAAGCGTCAGTATTCGGGTCAACTCCATCGCAGGGTTCCGTTTTCGGGGCGCAGACGACCCAAAGTAGTTCCGTGTTTGGATCGCCAGCTACTACTCAGAGTGGATCTATATTTGGCGGTGCGGAGTCTAATTTGTTTGCTGCGGCCAGCATTTCTACTACCAGTGCGTCGTCACCTACTAGCGGGGGAAGTATTTTCGGTGGCGGGTAAGTGTAGATTTACGATATTAATTTTAACATAATCGATAAATTATTATTATAATCGACTTAAAAATTACACAGTTTATTCTTATAAGACATTCAACAATTGTCATCCGCGACGCATTCGCCTCGTGTCGCCAAGACCATCAAACGAACCATGTTTAAAGATGAAGCATTTAATCTTACCTATTATTAAACATGGGTTATAATTTACAAAACGTTTTCACTATTTTAGTTCGTCAGTGTTCGGTAGCAGCGGCGGTAACGTATTTGGGGGCAAAGCGTCCTTCAGTGGGTCCAATCCCACGGCGGCGAACATCTTCGGTGGATTCAACCAGGGACAAAAACCTGCTGCTGATTTCTGGAGCGGCGGTAACGCTAATAGTGGTTCTGGATTCGGTACTCCGGCGTTTGGTTAGTATTGATGATAGTTTTAATGTTTTATAGTTAAACTGCCGCACTCAGAGAGATTTAATGACTATTTAACTTTAATTTGATGAAGATTTTGACATGAACTTCATAATTTTTTGTCGAACTCTTCTCTTAAAGTAAGTTATCATGAGAATGCCTCTGAGTGCGGCCGTAAGAGTTATTCCGTTTGCAATCTGGGTTATTATGTTAGAAGTCACAAAATATTGTGCCAGGTATTTTATGAGTAGCTTGACAGAGCCATACAATGGGTTGTTTTCTTTTTTTTGATCTCCACCAGACGGCGTGACGATAGACACTTCTAGATTTTCTATTGGTTCCCCACCGATCTGAAATTATCTGCAGGTTGTCATCACTGATTCCATATGGGTTGTGTTTCTAAAAAATCTCAGTGTACTGTCAAGTGTGACATAATTAAAAGCTAAGCGATCATTGGCCTAAGCGATTAGGCCAGTATACTGGTAACAGTTTAGGAACACGCTGACATAATATAATACTTGTCAAACTGAAAACTGACAACTGAAAGAATTTTGGCGGGCATGTTACTTTGACACTTCTTCTACTTTTTATTGTTGGTGTGGTTTTTATTATTTTTTCCCAAATTGTGTTATTTGGGTTTTTGATGTTCATTATTGGTAAAATATTAGCCATTATATATCCGTTATCTTGCAGAAGTGCAGGTAAAATGTTGTCAAAACCAAAATGTATAATTCCTGTGACATTTGGTGTGAATAACGGTAAATGGGGCTATTTCTTCCGTGAGTTTTAACTAAAACATCGTTATAATAACTTTATTATCCTATTCGTTGGAATATTATTGCGTCTTTTTCAAATTGAAATGTATCAAGTTTTACATTCTTTTGCCCAGTTTTGTAGTAATTAATGATGGTATTACCGATAGTTGTCTACCCATACGCCATCTAGTTACTAAAATGAAAACTGTTTGACAATCAAATTAAAAAAATAAGAAAATGCTTCATTGTCATAAACAGAAAAGTATGTCTAATAGTAATATATATATATATATATATACTTCTTTGTTTATCTTCCGGTTCTCTTATTTTATTCTTCTCAAATCGTACAACTGATTTTAATGAAACTTTTTATCAAAATTATTTATGTCCCGGGAAAGAACGTAGTCTAATTGTTATCATAGGGCATAGTAATTTAAATATATTTTCTGCTATAACAAAGTTCTTAATCATTCGCAGATGATTTTTAATTTATTTTAGTTTTACTATTAATATTAATACACTCTTGCTCTTGCTTTCTTCTCTTTATTTAATTCTCGTAGGTCAACAAGCCACTACCCAAGCGTCGTCCATCTTCGGCGGCACCACGGGTGGCAGTTTCAGCGCGCCGAGCGGACAGTTCGGCAGCCCCGGTCCGTTTAGCGGCGGAGAGAACAAGTCCGTGTTCGGCACGCCGCAGCAGCAGACTGGTATGACTGACACTTCTGTCATAGAAGACATAAAAAAGCCTTTACATCCGTTGTGGGTGATTTATACAGTATTTTCAGAGCGAAGTAACCACTCTTCAAATACTGTGCCTGGGACAAAATTTTTAAATGTATGGTTGCCCAAGCACATACAGTGTTCTCGCAACATAGCCGGCATAGTACAGAGGAATGAACAAGTCAATATGTCTGAGACCAACCATGTGCGGGTTTCCTCACGATGTTTTCTTTCACCGTAGAAGCAGGAGCGTCCGTATTATGTATTTGAGATCTGAAAATTTCTTATTGGTACACGCCTCCACCTGGGATCAAATCTGCACCCTCTCGAGTGCGAACCAAAGGTCTACTCACTATGCCTCAGACGCTCACACACAAAGAAACATGAACTAAAATTAATAATAGAGCGGGCGCTGGGTGGAGTTAAGTAAATGAGTATGCAGAACATGAGGACCGCAGTCTGTAAAATCAGCGCCCGCACTATAACATACAATTTATTAATCCCTATCAATACGATGTTTATCGGTGTAAGCACGGTGTGGGCTAATAAATAGATTAAACATAAAATATATTTTACTTGTGGATAAAAGGTAATAATTATATGAATGTATATTTAGGTGCTCCAGCCTTCGGTGGCTCACCAGTGTTCGGATCAAGCCCAGTGTTTGGTGGTAAACCCAGGTAAATTATAATTAATAAATGACGATATTATTTTATTTATTCTCTAAGCAACCAACTTAGCTTAAGAAATTGTTGATAAGCTCGTTTACAAGCTAGGTAAAAATTGTGCTTATAAAAGCGTCTTAAAAAGCCTTATAAATGACACCACGACGTGAGGCGTCTTCATGACCAAATCAGTAAAACTTCCTAAGTGTTCTGTTTTTTTTTTTTCGCCTTACTAATAATAATTCATATTTACAAAGCGAATGAGTATATAACATCTACTTATAGTCTTTGTCTGGCATATTAGATTAGTCAGGTGACAAAAAAAGAAAGTGTAACCGCTACGTAAAATATCTTTACTTTACTTCATTAATAAGGGAGTCAATGTTTATATTCAATAATATTAAATGTTCCCACAGCTTTGGCTCTCCCGGTTTCGGCGGCACGGGCGCAACAAGCACAGGGGCCTTCAACAAGAGTCCCGGCGGGTTCGGGGCGGCGCCCGCGTTTGGGGGCGGAGCCACGTTCGGCGCCCCGGCCTTTGGTGGCGCCTCCCCGGGGAAAGTGTTCGGTAGCTCTAGCCCTGGTGAGTAAGATGGCGTTTAAGATGGATTATTTAAATGTTTTCAATTACGGTCTCGCCTTATAGTCTACAGCAAAGTGCAGTTGACAATAAATTTTAAGACATACTAGGCGTAACTACATTGCAGTGAAGTGACGCGATGCGGCACGACCAAAACTAATTAGCATGAAACAGTATTTAGAGCTAAATGTCTAAACACACTAGGCCGAAAATACGCGGCTGAAGTACGGCATGATTACGCATGCAATGCGCTACGCATACGATTTAACGCGACGTAATTTCGGCATGGTGTGTCATCAGTAATTTAAAATACATTGCAGGCGTAATCATGCCGAACTTCGGCCGCGTATTTTCTGCTTAGTGTGTTTAGACACTAAACCGCACTATGCGGCAGCGGAAATGCAATTGGGACGTGAAGTGTCGCGTTGCTCCACTAGAGCGCAGCAACGTCTAGTGTGATTTACATTGATGATAAATAATGCGTCAACTTACGTTATGCATCTTTACGTATTTCCAATCCTAGGTTTCGGATCACCGAGTCAGCAGTCAGCGCCGGTGTTCGAGAGCCTGGCGACACAGAACACGCTGACGTTCGGCAACCTCGCGCAGCAGTCCGGCCCCGCGCCGCAGTCCGCGCCCAGCTTCAACACGTGAGTATTGTACAATGTTCCAGCAGTCGGCGCCGGTGTTCGAGAGCCTGGCGACACAGAACACGCTGACTTTCGGCAACCTTGCGCAGCAGCTGTCCGTGCGTTTGTCTGTCTGTTACATCTTCACGCCCAAACCGTTGAACCGATTTTGCCGAAATTTGGTATGGAAATACTATGAGTCCCGGGAAAGGACATAGGGTACTTTTTATCTTGAGAAAATGTACGGTTCCCGCGCGTTAACGATTTTTTGGCGAAACGGAGTTGCGGGCATCATCTAGTTATATTATAATATTCCGCCACATATACGACGTTGAGTAAAAAACGAACAATTTGGTGTTTAGCGATTCAGTAAATGACTGCCAAGTCTTCGCAGGCGTGTAAAATAACCATTAAGCACCGCGGGAATAGGTTGACGCATATATACGAATTTCTATGTGAACGACATTGCAAGCAACATGTAGGAGCTGTAATATGTTGTGTGATTTTAATTTTACTTAGTTGATGGTGATTTTGTGCTGTATTATGTTAATAATTTTTTATTAATAATTAATTTATGTACTTTTTTTTTTGTCACAGGTCGCCATCATTCACTGGATGGAGAGGATAAGAAGAATCGAGCTGAATAATAATGTTAATATTTTTTTTAAAGCAGAATACAATACGAATTTTAAATTATAACGTAATTTGGTTTAATTATAATAATTACTTATTCTTTTTCGAAGAGCGTTCGTGGCCTAGTGGGTAGACCTTTGATTCGCACTCGAGAGGGTGCTGGTTCGATCCCGGGTGGAGGCGTGTACCAATGAGACATTTTCATCAAGATCTCAAGTACTATCAGAGAAGTTGATTCCTAGGCATATGGGGGACCAACGTAGTTTGGTCGCGTTATGTCAAACCCAGCCGACAGATCACAATCAACATTAAATTGACATGATACGACCAAATGACGTTGGTCTGTCAACTGCCTAGGAATCAATTTCCTCGATGGTACCTACATAATACGGACGCTCGTAAGGTGAAGGAAAACATCGTGAGGAAAAACCCGCGCATGGTTGGTCCCAGACGTATTGACCTGCTCATTCCTCTGGACTATGGCCGGCTATGTTGCGAGAATGCCGTATGTGCTTGAGCAACCATACAGACATTTAAAAATCTTGTCCCAGGCAAGAAAGGTGAACGAAGAGTGGTTACTTCGCTCTGAAAATACTGTATAAATCATCCACAGACCACAACGGATGAATAGGCCTTGTTTTTTTTAATCGATTTCGCTCCTGACATTATGTATATTCGTATATTCCAAAAACATATTCAAATTAGACTGTTTTACTAACTTTTAAGTTGGTAACAAAATGGATTTATTAAGTTTTCAACAGTACAGCCTACTTTATAAGTTTATGTAAAAAAGATTCAGTACACAAAGTTACAAAGTTCTAGATAAAGTTGGTTCGTTATACTTCTCGGTCAGTATTTCCAGAGGTTATTTGTTGCCAAGTTATTTGGAAGTATAATGTGGAGTTTTCACAAAGAACGTTGGACATTCCGCACTTACTAATGAGAAGTCTTACCAATCTATAAATTCGTAACTTAGTTATGCTAACACTAGACGTTCCGCGCGGCTTCGCCCGCGTAAATTAGATATTTCACAGACAAATCAGTCTACATAAAATAGTCTATGATCCTTCACGTGGTCTACTTCTTATCTGACACAAATAACAGAAAAATTGCTGTAGTAGTTCGTGAGATAAGCCCTTTTAAATAATTTCCCCCGTTTTTTCCACATTTTCTTCTATTTCTTCGCTCCTATTAGTCTTAGCGTAATAAAATATAGCCTATAGCATTTCTCAATAAATGGGCTATTAAACACTGAAAGAATTTTTCAAATCGGACCAGTAGTTCCTGAGATTAGCGCGTTCAAATAAGCCCTTTTAAATAATTTCCCCCGTTTTTTCCACATTTTCTTCTATTTCTTCGCTCCTATTAGTCTTAGCGTGATAAAATATAGCCTATAGCCTTCCTCGATAAATGGACTATCTAACACTGAATGAATTTTTCAAATCGGAACAGTAGTTCCTGATATTAGCGCGTTCAAACAAACAAACTAACAAACTCTTCCGCTTTATAATATTAGTATAGATTAGTATAGATGAGGATATTGGAAGAAGCGATTGGTAAGTCAGTAATCAGACTGATCATTACAGAACATTATTCATTTATGACAGGTCTCATTATAAAGAAGAAAGGCGTATATGTATGAGCGCCAAATCTGCTGGACCAATTTTCATGACACTGATCTGAGGTCACAGATATACACGACACGTAAACAAATGGTCCGGGTGCTGTCAATCTCAAAAGTGCTCTCATAGCGTGCATGGATTTTTTTGATGAAAATGGATAGTTTAGAACTATAGGAACTCGAAACGCTCGGTTTGCGTGAATTTGCAAAGCCGGCCAAAAAAATTGGTTTGCGTAATTTTTTTCTGAAAGGTAAATAAATTTTCTATTGAATACACTTTAGGCAAACCATGTATATACATGCACATGGTGAGGGCAAAACATTTATTCACTTTTATTTTCTTAATTTTTTTTTTTACGTACTTCCACCGCTTTGCAATTGCAATTCCACGCACACCGAGCGTTTCGAGTTCCTATAGTTCTAAACTGTCTATTTTCATCAAAAAAATCCATGCACGCTATGAGAGCACTTTTGAGATTAACAGCTCCAGAACCAAAATGGGCACCTTTAGGTAAATAACGTCGTGACGGTGTGTAATGTGTATGGCCCACTGACCTCCATTATACAAGTACGCTGGACCTATGATACCCACTTTTTTGTGCCTATTTGAAGCGGAATCAGCGCCCCCAGTGAGAGGGAAGAGAACTAAATACTACACTAGTACTTGTATAATGGAGGTCAGTGGTATGGCCCCTTTTATTTTGCGCGCACCAAGTCGCGGGCATTAAAAACATACAAAAATAAAAGTCACAACTCTCTAAAATATAAATAAATTTGCTCTCTAAAATGTACATTACTGTAAATCAAAACAAATCTCTAAATACTATATTGCTCAACTAACTGCCGGCAATACAGCAGGCGATATAAAACTAAGCCCCACATCCTCGCCCATTACTCTTCGTAATTGCGGACTCGGCGATATGACGACTTAATTGTCGCGTTATTTAGTTTGTTTTATTTTTCCGTGCACATTTCAAAGGAAAAAGAGAGAATTTAAAATGTTAGACTTTTACTGCCGCACTCAGAGTCGAACGTTAATTACTTAAATGTACTTAAATTTTGACATAAGCCCCATACATTTTATCTGTCAAACTCTTCATTAAATTATGAAGGTTAATCATAATTAAATGTCTTTGAGTACGCCGGTTTTTTTAACAGGCGATGGGCATGGTAGGCGAAATAGCGAAAAATTTTCAGCTTCATTTTGGTGAAATTAAAACATAAGTACGCATAACTTTTCTTGTTTTCGGAAGCCACCAGAAG
Source organism: Cyaniris semiargus (assembly GCA_905187585.1). Taxonomy (NCBI): domain Eukaryota; kingdom Metazoa; phylum Arthropoda; class Insecta; order Lepidoptera; family Lycaenidae; genus Cyaniris; species Cyaniris semiargus. Next base: position 9,218,223 of record LR994558.1, on the reverse strand, counting down.
GGATTAGGGACCAATAATTACTGTAATCTTAGAGAAAAAGTGAGTATATTTTCCCTTTTCAAATCTACTTTAAAGTCATACTCTTTTATAATATTAAATTCGGCAGCGCGACGCGAGCGACTATTAAGGGCATTTCCACACTACTTATTTTTTGCGCACTGACGACGCGCGTTTCTGATGCGCTCGTCTTCTGCGTGTTTTCATCGCGTTTTGGCAGATATAAAGTTTAGAACGTGTCGGCTTCCTTCCGTTTGCTGAGCTTTCAACTTGCGTTTGTATCGATACAAACGAGCGTAAAAAAATAGTCGTGTGGAAGGGCCCTTACATTCTCGCGCTGCCCACTTCCCTACTCACTTCCCTGCCCACTTCCCTTCCCTGCAGGGCTGAATGTAAACGTCTTATTAGGTTTCTTTTCTTTCTTGCAACTCCGTACGTATACAATACAATCACGTATCAGGCCCGATCCAGTGCTGGATTTATATACTTATTATATTTATTTTAATGAGTGTAGGCCACTTTATTTCCGCCGCCCCATGTATAAAATCTGCGGACCTCCTTGGACGCCTCCTCCCCCTAAGACAGTGCCGCCCCCCTGGGACGCTGCCGACCCTAGGCTTCCTCCTTTATTGTACCAGAAAAGTCTAATAAAAAACAAGAATTTTATTGATAACCAATCTCGATTGATCGAACAAAACTGATAGTTAAAATTGAAAAGCGAATGAACAATTAACAACTGCGACAAAGTAGAGGCGGTCGAGTGCTCTCTATCAACTCGAGTAGGTACAGCTCGTTCAAACGATTGACGTTTTAAAAGCCTATAAAATGTTTTCTATCATAAAAGCTAGTGTACAGACCAAAGAGTATATAAACTACGTACCAACAGACTGTAGTGTTTAGGTTATAAAATGCTTTATCACATAAATTGTATGAAGGCTTCTAGTGTGTACTATGTTTGGCTTCAGGCTATTTTATATTCAGTTTATTGCAGTGAAACTTATTTATTTTTGTTTTAAAATAATTTGATTTAATATGTACCCGGTTGCGTCTCCCAGACAGACGCGGCCTGCGGTGACGGTGGCGGTGGCGGTCAGTTGAATGGCTTGGCCGCGTGGCCGCGTGTGTCTGTGTCGTTCCTAGAACTCTCAAGTCATCCAACTGACCGCCACCGCTACCGCCACCGCAGGCCGCGTCTGTCTGAGACACGCTTAAATCAACATTTTAAATAAGTAGATATGTATTATTTTCCTGTATGATAAGTAAGTTATTTTAACACAGTTCTTTTTTTATAAAAACAAAATTAAGGTGATAGATAAACATAATTGTATTCGTAAGTGCTAACGCCTAACAGAAGTTTAACCCGCATGGAAATTGGAAATAGGGGCATAGGCTTCCAAAATCCGACAGGAAATTTTGCGGAAATTAAACCCAGGGATTTCACGGTCCACGAAAGTCGGGAGTTTGAGACTCTAGAACAAAAACTACAATTATAGACGACGCTCTCATATTTTCATAACATGCAGGCTAAAATCTTACTAATATTATAAAGGCGAAAGTTTGGATATATTATGTATGTATGTATGGATGTATGGATGTTTGTTACTCTTTCACGCAAAAACTACTGAACGGATTTTAATGAAACTTTACAATAATATAGCTTATACATCAGAATAACACATAGGCTACAATTTTAACCGGCTTTCAAAATGGAGGAGGTGGTTCGTTTTTTTATGTTCAACGATTACTCCGCCGTTTGTGAACCGATTTTCAAAATTTTTCTTTTGGTGTATAGGTTATCATCCCAATTTGGTACCATATTCATAAAAGTGGTGACCTGATGAAGGGATCCATAAGAAATCGAGGGAACTCCTCAAAATTTATATGGAAACATGTGGTGACTTCGGTTTCGTGAGCAGTATTCTAAGCATATGCTACCAACAAGCAAGATTTTGCACCAAGGTATACCATGGTTCGGAAGGTGCTGAGAGAACTCCTGACTCTTTATAGATACAAGTTTGGGAGTTTCGACGTTGTTTTAAGAACGGAAAGCATATGCTACTATGCAAATTACATTCATCATCATCATCATCACTACCATAAAAAATTATAGAGCCATGTATCGTCCCGTTTTGACCCTATTATTGGTACTTACTTTTCATAGTCTTTTATTATAGGTATATACTTAAACCGCGGGTAACACCGCGGGGCACAGCTAGTTCGAAATAAAAAAGAAAACAAGATAATGTAGGAATGTAACGTCGTTTATATTAGGTATCCTCTTTGATAATGTAGAGAGTTTTGGAGGTGAATGAGTGACGTTGTGTTTTTGTAGTTTTTTTCCAAAATTACGTGATTTAACTTCAAGAAACACGCTAATTCGCGTTCATCCCAAAAATCCTTTAGAAGTAAAGATGTCTACTTTACTAACGGCCGTTCCCAATATTCAATCTATCTCTGGTTTGACATACGACCGATCGCAGCTAACATTGAATTGACATAAAATATATGTCTCTAATGTCTAATGAGAGCTATTCCTATCTCTAGTAGGGCAAAACCAGAGATAGATCAAATATTGAGAACGGCCGCAAAATCTACTGACTTGACTTGATTAGGGTCACAGCACACATATCAACTCGGAAAGGGATCGTCACCGTATCGCCTCGAGCCGTTCAATATTGTTTGTATGAAACTCCCTACTGCAAGTTGCAACGCACACTAAGCGGAATCGTAACGTAATCGCCTCGCCTCGGAACAGGCTCCGAACCGTGGTGCGATGCCTGGTCAACTTGCAGTTCCCGCGCTTACGGCTCGTCGTCCCCGCGCTTACGTCTCTCCGTCCACCCTTGCTTCAAACTGATCTGGGGCCAGCGGTCGGCGAGCCGTAAGCGCGGGGACGACGAGCCGTTGCCGAGTTGACGTACAGGAGCTGCTGATACGCTTTGGTTACTTACTGTATACGTTCGCGTTAGGTTGACGCCTGGTTGACGGCGAGGTGAAAGGCGATACCGTACGGTGACGATCCCTTTCCGAGTTGATATGACGTGCGCTGTGAGTTGTGACCCTTAAGGCCTGTATTCACTTTGATTAGTGTAAGTGCAGGTAATTAGTGCAGGTGATTAGTGATTAGGAGAAAGTAAGTGTGGACAGCGACTGATTAGTGCAAGTGGTTAGTTGGCTGCGTAGTAACGTGATTAGAAGCGTGTTCTATTTTTTGCGAGTGCAAGTGCGAGTAGCCACGTCTCGCGCGCCCTCCCCCCTCACTCGCAGCGTGTCTGCCACTATAAACATGTGTGGACAGGCGTTGTTTGTTAACCCTGCACAGGTCGCGCGGATTACAATAGTAATCCATTGATACAAAATCGTTAATTTCTGAGAATAGTTTCGAGCGAATCGACGATGCCTTTAGGTAGTTGTAGCTAGACAACCGACGTGTACACTCAGTGCAGCACGAGCGCCGGCATCGCGTGGTTTTTTATCTGGAGTGCTTCAAAGTGGACTGGACTACTATTGCAATCCGCGCGACTTATTACGGGAGTATTATTTTTTAAATTTTTTATTTATTAATTAATTTTTAACGTTTTTTTTACCATTTGTTGTGTATTATATAACTGCGTTATATATAAGTAGATAGAGTATTTTTTTTATAAGTTTTGAGCAGTAATATGAACTTTCCCTAATAAACTTCTATGTTTTTCAGATTAACTATGAGTGAACGCCGGGAAGCTCAAATTCAGACTTGGTTAGAAGAGAAAACCTACAAAAGTAGTAATTTTTATGTCTACAATGCATAATGATGCGAATATTGATCGTGACACAGGCGATTTGAACAAACCAGAAATTATAACGTATTATAATGCAATAAAGAATGGCGTAGATTTGGTAGACAAAATGTGCTCACTATAATATTATGTCTCAAGAAATTCTATGCGGTGGTCTTTGACAGTATTTTTCGATTTGCTGAATTTGAGCGCCTTGAATGCGTTGTGTATATTATATAGGTCAAACAAAAATTTTGAAAAAAATTCACGAAATGATTTTTTGATTTCTCTTGCATTGGCATAGATGAAGCCCTTATCCCAATTCCCAACAAAGAATTAAAAAAAATCATTACCACGAAGCCTAGCTATCAAAATTAAAATATTTCTTAACCTTCCTGAAAAATATGAAAGCCGTCCATCTACATCTTCATCTTCGAATACTGGGCGAGTAGGTCGCTGTCTCGACTGCGGAAGAGCGGGTAACAAAAGCACTCGCCGATCATACACAGCATGTAAAAATTCGTCTGTCCTGATCATTCTAAGTATATATGTTCTTCTTGCATTGCAGACAATGATTAAATTTAACATAATCAAGAAGGCTGATTGTTAATCTCATTTTGAAATTAAAGTGCCATTTTTCTATAGAAAAACGTCTATGTTCCTATTTTATTTTTTATTTAGTGGTTGTAAGACTTTAAGTGAGTTCAATGTTTAAAAAATAATTACGAAGAAGTTCCTTGATATGTTTAAAGTTGACTTAATAATGTGAATTAATTATTTTGGAGTTTTATTTTGATTTGAAAATGGATTACAATTGTAATTCGCGCGACCTTTTACGTGACATTATTGAGCGCGACCGGTGCAGGGTTAAGACGTGTTTAGCTAGCGTCGGACGCTCGTGTTGTTTTGCAAAAAAAGGCAAAGTGGACCGAATACATTACCAATAAATTTGTGCAGGAGTATTTAAAATATGAATGCCTTTACAACTGTAAAGCCACTTATAGCTACAAAATTAAGGGAGCCTGAGATGCGGCACTTTTGAGTTCCCGTTTCAGACAGCACCGCGTTTAATACTTCCATACGTCTATAACCCATTCCAGACATACGTCCATACTCGCTGGTCGACGGCTACAACTGAGTCCGGTGCATGTATTATATTATTTCTCTATGAACTGAGTTTACTAAACAGAGCCACTAAACAAGAATTGGACACTAGAGCTCGACCAGGCTTTAAATGAACGTGGCGAAAAAGGAAGTAAACGCTGCCATCATACAAAAACGCCATTTTTGACATGTTTTTGACAGTTCTCATTTACCAGCAGCGCCCCGTCCACGTTCATTTAAAGCCTTGTAGCACTTTACTTGCACTACACACCTGCACTCCACAGCCTCAATTACTAATCACCTGCACTCGCACTAATCAAAGTGAATACAGGCCATAACTGACGATTTATTTAAGGACCTGATACACGGCTTAAAACGGCGTTTTGAAACAGCAAAAGCGGATTTGCGCGTTGCCAGCTACCATAGACTTATATATTACTAGCGTAAGGACCGGGTCAATCGCGCGTTGCAATGATGCCGATTCGTCGGAGTCAAAACGCTCCGTTTGACACCAACGCGACTTAGTCGTCTGTGGTCCGCAGAACGAATCGGGTGGGTCATCGTATGCTTTACAGTGCCATAAAAATGCCTAATTGTATGGTAAAAGGCTGCAAAAATTATATTAAAAAAGTTAAAAAAGCACATGGAATATCTTATCATCGGTAAGTATCACAAACTGTTTGTTTAAGTAAAGAAATAATTAATTTATAATTTTACTACCGATGTCCGCCATCATGCGCCATGGCTACTGTTTCACCGAGTAATGACGCAACGTTGGTAAAACAGCATTCGCACGCGGCCTCTTCATAGCCTGTGTGATTTTGCATGGACGTCATTTTGCATGAATATTATTTTTCTTAGAAAATTGATTGATTTTAAGATTTGCCGTTAGGTATGTGCCTTAATCTATGGTATGTACTTTATATTAGATGTATGGATGAAATGAGGCCACCAGATTTTTTTTTCATAAAACCCCTTAGTTTGTAGCCAAAGTATGTATATTATGTGAAAAATGTATTTTATCAACTTAATACGTGTATGGCTGGTTTACACGTATTAAGTTGATAAAATACATTTTAACTTAATTTTAAGTTATTAAATGCATGTAAACACAAAAATTAGTAACAAGTAAGATTTAGTTAAGTACTAAAGAAGATAATTAGAATTTCGTTTATTTTTCTGTTACGTTGGCGGACAGGGCACAATTTAGTTATGGCTGGTTTACACGTATTAAGTTGATGAGTAGTCAACAAAATTTTAACTTAAATTTTAAGTGACTTACCGTTTTAATTTAGTTGAAAAATTTAGTTGACTACTTATCAACTTAATACACGTAAACCACTAACCAGCCATTAAATTCATTAGTGTAGTGGCGCACTCGGATAAAGCATAAGTTTTTTTTATGAAAAAAGGGGGCAAACGAGCAAACTGTGAACTTCTAATAATTAAGAAAAAGAAAAATTTAAAGACTTAAAATTTTATTATTATAGTATTATAAATCAACTGGATAAACAAATTTCATTTATTGGAATATCAATTTGTAACTAAACATAACCCTCCCTTTACAGTTGAGTAAGAAAGAATAAATGCATTTATTTATTTTTGTATGTTAATCAAAAACCCTACGCCAAAATTAATATACTTACATTAATATATAAATTATTGTCAATATTTAATATTAAAAAAATATTTAAAAAATATTGTACGTTCATACAAGGTTACATGGTGCACCTGCATGTGACCTGCATATTGTGTCGCGCTACGTAGTTCAATCGATTTTTCATAGATAGCTCTGTATTTCCTTGTATGAAAAACCTATTATCAAAATGTTCTAATAGGCATATCCTGACATATAAATCGATGCCAGCTACACTGTTTTAAACGTGTTTAAAACCACAGTGTTGAATAGATTGTGCGTGAATAGGACGTCTAGGAGTAAATGTGTTCTGTGAGGACGCCTCTTCGCTCGCAACTCACCCACAATCTCATGGCGCCCTTACCTATCTAACATATAATTAGAATTACTTATATTATGCTTATCATAAATGCATACAATAGGTTCACATACCTACCTACTTTTTTTTCTCCAAGAATGTCAAACACTCGTAATACCAAAGACTTGGTTTATGAACGTCACTCGATCGTCCAGCGGAAATAGAGTTTTTGTACGACTCCACTGACCTCCATTATACAAGTACGCTGGACTAATGATACCTAAATGATACCCTTTGAAATGACAGCTATTTTTTGTGCCTATTTGAAGCGGAATCAGCTCCCCCGATGGGAGGGATAGGAACTAAATTTGACCATTGACCAAATATATTTGTCTATGATTTGACGTAAAAATGACGTTTGAAAGTCGCCATATTGGCGCTGATAGCAGTAGTGGGAGTATTTGGAACTAATACTAGTGATGACAACCAATAACGATTAAGCGGCCATTTGCAAGTTACGTCAAATTTAGTTCTCTTCCCGCTCACTGGGGGCGCTGACTCCGCTTCAAATAGGCACAAAAAAAGTGGGTATCATAGGTCCAGCGTACTTGTATAATGGAGGTCAGTGTACGACTCGCATTTTTTTTTTCTTTTATTTTATTATTTATTTAAATCAGGCATCTTAGCCCATATTATTAATACCTTATAGGCTAACATAGGTACATACATAATATTATTGGGATTAGGACTTAAAATAAAAATGTTAAGTCCCAAAGGCAGGGCAAGTCTTTATACAGCTCGAGAAGTTCTGTAACTATAATAGGTCTACCCACTGACCTCCATTATACAACTACGCTGGACTAATGATACCCTTTGAAATGACAGCTATTTTTTGTGCCTATTTGAAGCGGAATCAGCTCCCCCAATGGGAGTGATAGGAACTAAATTTGACCATTGACCAAATATACTTGTCTATGATTTGACGTAAAAATGACGTTTGAAAGTCGCCATATTGGCGCTGATAGCAGTAGTGGGAGTATTTGGAACTATAGGTCTACCAGATTCTGATGGCAATTTTTGACAGCAGATTTTCAAAAAATATCCTTGATCATTGGATAAATTTTTATATTTGCATGTTTAACACACATAATCAGCCGCTATAAGAAAAAATAAATATTGCTATAGTCAATTTATTTTCTCACTTTTTGCCATCAGATTCTGGTAGACCTATAATACTAGTGATGACAACCAATAACGATTAAGCGGCCATTTGCAAGTTACGTCAAATTTAGTTCTTTTCCCTCGCACCGGGGCGCTGATTCCGCTTCAAATAGGCACAAAAAAAGTGGATATCATAGGTCCAGCGTACTTGTATAATGGAGGTCAGTGGGTCTACCAGAATCTGATGGCAATTTTTGACAGCAGATTTTTAAAAAATATCCTTGATCATTGGATAAATTTTTATATTTGCATGTTTAACACACAGAATCAGCCGCTATAAGAAAAAAAACGGATCAAAATGTTTTATTCCAATTATTACCCCCGTATTGCTAGAGTCATTTTATTTTCTCACTTTTTGCCATCAGATTCTGGTAGACCTAAACTTCTCGTTCTTTTTTTTTATGAAATAAGGGGGCAAACGAGCAAACGGGTCACCTGATGGAAAGCAACTTCCGTTGCCCATGGACACTCGCAGCATCAGAAGAGCTGCAGGTGCGTTGCCAGCCTTTTAAGAGGGAATAGGGTAATAGGGGAGGGTAGGGATGGGAAGAGAAGGGAATAGGGGAGGGAAAGGAAGGAAATAGGGTAGGGGATTGGGCCTCCGGTAAACTCACTCACTCGGCGAAACACAGCGCAAGCGCTGTTTCACGCCGGTTTTCTGTGAGAACGTGGTATTTCTCCGGCCCATTCGTGCCGAAGCATGCTCTCCCACGTATAAGTATTTCTCGCCATTTTGCGAACGTTGCCGTCACTTGCGTCTGTCTGCAGCTATCGCTGCTGCATCGAGACTGTCGTTTGCGAGGTTTAAAACAAGCGGCTTTAAACAAGTTGCAAACCAACCCTTCTACCAGTGGTTTCTAACGCAGGCCTCGCTACCAAGGGCGTTTAAAGGTCAAACCAAATTTGGCATAAAACAACTATCTACACGATTTCAAACTTTAGTTTCAAAATGCCGTTTTAAATCGTGTATCAGGCAGGCCCTTTACACTTTGACTACATAAAACTTGACGATTTTGTTTTCGTGCTTTTTACTTGACAGTGGTTGGCTGCAAGCTTGTTTATCGTAGAGCAACATAAAAGCAAAAAAAAAAGAAGCTGTCAGTGTCAAATTAATTTCAGCTGTGATCTGTCATCCAAAGCTGTCAGCTGTCATTTGTCAAATGGGTGTCTTGTTTGTGTGTTGTGCAAAAGTTTTGTAGAAAATAATAATTATTATCAAACTCTCTATAATTATTATAATTTGTTGAAGTATTTTTATACTTTGAAGGTGCAACGATGAAACGCAGTTTTTACACTTGAACTATGAATATCCGAAACTTTATTTGACTGATCATCGAACCGTGTCTTCTAGCATGTCGCGGCTTAGTTTAATCCCATTATGTTTATTATTACTATTTTCACGTGGGGAAACATCAGACGAAGCTAACGTGGAGAAGAATGTAGTTGTGGACTGCAGCACATTACGTTTAGGTCAATACATTTGCCCAGATCCTAATTACAATCCTATTGACCCTGATACTCAACAATACCGTGGATGTACCAAAGGAAAAGAAGTTCCATCGGAAGGAGAAGCTAAAGGTATCATCTTATTCATAAACTCTTTAATTCTTTTGAACAATTCTTAAAAAATCACTGTATCGCAATTTGCATTAACATGTAATAATCCCATTTTAAAATTCCAGTGATTTGTCTTGCTGCAGAAGGAATTACTTGTAATGAGACAAACAACTCTACATTCACAAAAACATTACCATGTAAATGGACGTAAGTATTTGTTAATATTTTAATCTAAACAATATTTAGACACACTCAATTCAGACAAATCTTTATTTCTTAGCATTAAAAGATTATAAATTACTAATTAATTTTTTTGCTTTTTCAGAAATGGATACTCACTGGAGATATCTTTACTGCTGTCAGTGTTTTTAGGCATGTTTGGTCTAGATAGATTTTATTTGGGATATCCAGGGATTGGATTAGCAAAATTATGTACTCTTGGTTTTATGTTCCTAGGACAATTATTAGATATAATATTAATAGCTGCACAGGTATGTTAAAACACATAATAATATTAACACTTTACAGTGCAAACTGATCATCGCATCTTTGAAATTGTGGTCATAATAGTAGATATAGGTCTACCAGAATCTGATGGCAATTTTTGACAGCAGATTTTCAAAAAGTATCCTTGATCATTGGATAAATTTTTATATTTGCATGTTTAATACACAGAATCAGCCGCTATAAGAAAAAAAAGGATCAAAATGTTTTATTCCAATTACCCCGGTATTGCTAGTCAATTTATTTTCTCACTTTTTGCCATCAGATTCTGGTAGACCTATAGTTGTCTAAACTGTTGAGCTTACAATTTTCTAATATCAAGTTTTTTGTTAAAGTAATGCAGTTATAAAAGTATTTTACTGTAGTAACACTTTTATTTAGGATATCCAAAATATTCATGCTTACCAGAAACACTTCTGTTCTGTTTAGTACTGCAGCAAATAATACTATTTCATTTATTTCAGGTGGTTGGCCCTGCAGATGGTTCAGCATACGTCATACCATATTACGGAGCTGGTGTCACCGTAGTTCGGAGTGACAATGAGACCTACCTCCTTCCCCAGGCAGATTGGCACAATATCACCTGACAGTGGGGAACTATTTCCTTCTTTGAAGTCGATGAGGACTATGAATGGACTTAAGTTGTTTCGTGTTTAGTCAGTGAAGATGGAATATAAAAATCCTGAAAGGTTATAGATAGTTGAAATTATTAGTGTGGCTGTGTGTGCAAATAATGTACTATCAGAGAAGTTGATTCATAGACAGATGGCAGACCCATGTATTTTGGTCGTGTTTTGTCAAATCCAGCCACAGTTGACAGATGATGACTTACATTAAGTTGTCATTATCCAACCAAATGAGTAATGACATAGTAGTCAACTGCCTATGAATCAATTTCTTTGATGGTGCAAATCATTTAAATGCACGTGAGGCATGTCACAAATTCACAATTAAGCTCATGAGTTTTTAAAATGTTTATTAATGTTCAAAATATGTAATTATTATTATTATTAAGTAGTAAAAAAAATATTGTAAAGTTACTCATGGTTCTCATCTACACAGACTGATAAATGTGTGTGAACTGTGTTGGTGATGTACTTAAATGTAAATGATTTGTATAAATGTAAATAAATAGTTAACACTTAAATAATTTATTCATCAACCCTAATAAAAATAAATTATTCTTTCTTCTCTTCGCTTTCAGCTAGTTGAGTTTCAAATAATGATACATCGCTTGGTGGTGCTAGTAATGTAAATATTACTGGTATTGTTGATAAACTTGGATTATCATATTTTTCTAGAAGTCTTATCCATGACAGTAAGGAGTCTCTTGAGGAGGAACCTGAAAATGAAATATTTTAATTTCTTTTGAATTTAATTCCAAAATTTTTGCTAAATGGGCTGAAGTATAGCTCATATTATTAAGAAAGATTTGACTGTATAAACCTAAATTAAAATTATTTACTAGACTTATTTTATAAGTAAAGGTGATTCTATGATGGTAATTATTATTTTTACATGGTAAATTCTCATTTAAAGCCCATTAATTTATCACAGTAGTTTATTAAAGAAGATTGTAGTAAGTCCAAAAGTAAAATTGACCAAAGGCTTTAACTATGTTTATATTTCTCAACTTCCTTTGAGAAACTGCTAACTTAAGCAAACAATAATCACCTGTAGCACAAACTGCAACAATAGTTCCATCATCCTGTTCATGAATTGTATTTTTTAGTTGAGGTAACTTCACTCTACCCACACCGGGTATACCTGTTGGCTTTTTAATATTAGATACATCTGTAACAAAATATTTTTAAATATTAACCCAAAGTATGAAAACTCTTAGATTGTAAAAACTTTAATTTGTTTTTTACATAGTTAAAATTAAAGAAAATGCTAATTAAGAAGTTTATTTCCTTCAAAAAGCAAAAAGCTTATAAAATATATCTTAATAAGTACAAAAAAAAACGAGAGTACAAATATTTTACCATCCAGATCCTTGTCATCAATAACTTCCGGTCGTATTTTTCCAAGCAGTACAAAGTATGACACTGTCTGATCCCTCAAGTACACGAGGTAAGGTCCTTTTATGACGAGTGGGTCATCTGTTGGTTGTTCCGATAAAAGCACTTGCTGTGCTCGACTCTGCGCACTTACGATCCATGTCTTGTCCAATGATGCCTCAATTTCTTCTGTCTGACAAATTCTACCATTAATGTTTATTAAAACACAGCAACTTATAATTGTTTACATTAGTATAATATGAAGCCGTAATATATTTTACTATGTACTGTTTTGACAAACTCTTTGGCCTCAACTTTTATACAATAATCCACCAGCATTAATGCAATATAAAAACATGTCGAGATACTCTGTCTTTCATGAGCATTTTACACCAATAAACTAAACTTCTATGTTCACTACTAAAGTATTACATATTTACATGAAATTGAAATCACCTGCCAAACATTCACATTGACATCTGCATCAACGGATGTTATCCTTTGTATAGCCATTTTTGCCAATTCAAGTGCCTCCTGTGGCAGCTCTTCTGGCAAAGGCCAAGGTGTGAGGTGTTTGAACTTTGGCATCCAGTACATCATCCTCCAATACTTTCTTAATGGTATCCCTCTGCGGCCAAAAGTGTTGAGTAGTATTTGCTCCAATTCCGTATCCGGCATTACACCTCGAATAAAAGATAATTTGATAAACAATCCACAAGTTTAAAAGAAAATCTTTAAGTCCTTGTCATTATAGCGTATTTGCTTAAGACTTGAAGACTGTGTGTGAAAATGGAATAATTTTAATGAAGCAATGAAAGTAAACCACTTTCAAATTCACTGTCTAAAGACAGTGAATCCGCATTCTAATAAGACTTAAGACTTAGACCATAAATCTAAGAAGTTAAAGTAAGCCTCAGAAAAAATACCATTATTTTCCATTTGTTCAAGCAAATCTACAGCACACTGTTGCTGTTTTGGATAATGCATGAACTCAGCTTGAAAAATGTTAGTGGGTACCAATTTTCCTTTCGGCAGAACTTCTACTAGCGCCTTATAAACTTCCAAGTCTTTGTGAACTCCAAATTCCTTCATCCTACTAAGAGCTGCATAAATAAATTCCACATGACCCCGCCGCCTCGTGTCTTGTTCTTCGAACTTCTTTATAACTTCTAGATAAGTTTGCTTAGTCTTTTGAGGCTTAGAATAAAACGGGTCGTAAGGTGCTATATCCTTCGAGTTGTTGGAATAAGGACGGTGCAGTAACATGCACTTTTGCCTAGCAGTGAGAAAATTTCTTAGTATTCTAAAAGACATCGTAAAAAACAAAACAATTTCCTTAAGTCTTTAATAACAATTTGTAAATAAAGTACCACTATTTTCCCATTTTAAAAACAATATAGAATTTGGAGTACCTATTTTAACTTTTTGGTTATGTTTATGTCTTCTTCTTTTTAGAAAGAAACAAAAGAAATGTCAGAATGACATTTCCTTAACTGTCAACAGTCAAAGACCTATAACCTTTTGTTTTTTTTTTGGAAAAAGATGTATATTTTGACAGCAGATTTTCAAAAGTTGGTTCCAGAGTTTTACAGTGCGCGGCAGAAAGATACGCGAAAAACGCGCTGTGGAAGACTGCCACTCATCAAGGTGATGAGGATGGTACATTTTTCGCGTGGGACGATGGCGAAAAGTTGCAGGTGGTATGATTCCGAACAATTCCTCAGAGCACTCCCCGTGATACAACCGATAGAGGATGCAGAGTGAAGCTACATCTCGGCGTAATTCCAAGGGGTCCAAGCTGTTTGAAACACTATGGCACTCAACAATTCGAGCGGCCCTTCGTTGGATACGATCCAGAGGGAGCAGTTGGTATTTTGGCGCCCCTGCCCAGAGATGAAAACAATATTCCATATGAGGCCGAACCTGCGCCTTGTAGAGTTGTAGGCGTTGGTCCGGACTGAAGTACTATCTCGCTCTGTTAAGAACACCAAGCTTCTTCGAGGCTAACTTGGCCTTACCCTCTAGATGATATCGGAACTGGACTTCGCTCGATATGTTGACGCCAAGTATCTCAATACTAGGGGAGATGGTTAAAGATGTGCCCTCGAAACGAGGATATACGACCATTGGTGACTTTTTAGTGGTAAACGCGCAGACTTGTGTCTTGGCGGGGACCAAGTTACGTTTATCCCATTCAGAGACCTTCTCCAATGAATTCTCCACCTTTGACACCTTAGACATGTGTCAATGTTAGAGCAAACACCTTGTATCCAGAGAGCTAACAAAGCTGACACCTTGCGCCATGTTCTTCTAGTTTGAAGTTTGATAAACTTCAATTTTGGAACTTTATTTTGGCAGTTCAATTTTTATCGTGATGTGAGAAGGTACTGCCTCTCGTACAGAAAGTTGCGATTTATACACGTAAACTTTATTCGTGGGGATATTTTAATAACTCCAGTAACGAACTGCGACTAGAAAAGGAATTATTAAAAAGTTACTTCCCGCTTATAAGTTTTAACTTTTTAAAGTGACAATGGTACCTAAAACAGTGTTATTTTTGTGTTTGAATATCTTTCTACTTGTGAATACTGCGGGTAAGTTGATAAAGCAGTGTAAAATACCTTTTAACTTATAAGTTGTAGTTATTATAGGTCTACCACAATCTGATGGCAAAAAGTGAGAAAATAAATTGACTCTAGCAATACGGGGGTAATTGGAATAAAACATTTTGATCCTTTTTTTTTCTTATAGCGGCTGATTCTGTGTGTTAAACATGCAAATATAAAAATTTATCCAATGATCAAGGATATTTTACGAAAATCTGCTGTCAAAAATTGCCATCAGATTCTGGTAGACCTATAGTTTCAAAAATATTCAAAAAAACTAGCCGCCGATGAAATTAAATATTATTAATTTATGTAGGTACCCTACCTACTACCTACAAACATTAATTACCCCACCTACACTAATTGATAGTACGGGAGCCCTAGAACAATTTTTTTTTATTACTATCAAGCTAATTTTTTGTGATTAGCTTCATTTTGATAAGACGAACAACATTTTTATCTGTGAAAAATCTTGAAAGTGGTAGCTAACAGAAATAGAAAGGATTTCATACTTTGACTAAAATATGAAAATATGGATTGTTCTATTTGTAGGACAATGTTACTCTTAAATTATATAACTATTAACCTATCAATATACAAAAAATCAGCTTGTTAGGGTTCCGTTTTAGGGTTCAGTAGTCAACCAAGTTTTGTTGATTACAGAACCCTATAACGGAACCCTAACGAGCTGATTTTTTTGTATATTGATAGATTAATAGTCATATAATTTAAGAGTAACATTGTCCTACAAATAAAACAGTCCATATTTTAGGACCGTCAGTCAATTCAAACTATGAAATCCTTTCTATCTCTGTTACTTTCGAGATTTTTCACAAATAAAAATGTTGTTCGTCTTATCAAAATGAAGCTACTCACAAAAAATTACCTTGATAGTAATAAAAGAAAATAATGTTCTAGGGCTCCCGCACTATGAGAATAATTAATATTATGTACCTAGCTTACTTTCGATGTTAGTAATTTCAAGCCTTTTTATGCACTTAATTGACACCACTATAATATAATTTATGCCGCCACAGAATAAATTACGAACCTATTGTTAAAAGTCACAGACCATGACCAGTGGTCATCGCGTCTGAATTTTTCTAAAGACTAGGTACGATAGGCAGATCCGGCTTACCACTGTTGAACTTTATTACCATGAAATAAGATTGAAAAGTGGTAAATGTCTCGACTGTTCAGATTGTGGGATAGGCCTTTCTTCAAGTTCCGCGAGTGTAAACGACAATGTCATAACAGCTATAGCGTAAGTAGGGTTGCCACCTTTATTTTTTGCAAATAAAGTACATTGGTTACATTACGTAATAGAGGTTCAGTTGCATTTAGATATCGTTAAAAACAAGTGCTCTAAAAGTTATGTGGCTCTGTAGATTGCCATTATTGATTCAGAATTAATTGATAAATTTCGTTTAGCGAAAAATCTTACGACAAAACATAAACGAAGTTCAAAATTAAATTATCTATATAAATGAAAATGAATCCTGGATTTTGTTAGTCTCATTAAAACTTGAGAATGGCTGAACCGATTTGGTTAATTTTGGTCTTGAAATATTCGTGGAAGCCCAGGGAGGGTTTATATTGGGATAGAGGTGATACGAGGTTTACCGGGTCATCTCCAGATCGGGAAATAAAGTATTTTCGCGTACTTTATTATTCACATAAAGTATAGAGTACATTTACCTGAAATAACGTACAATATAATAAAGTACGGGTGGCAACCCTAAGCGTAACGTAACTTTGTCAACATGCGTTCACCAAACGACCTTGCTATACTTTTCAAGTCGTAGATTAGTAACCTTCCTAATCCAAGGTGGATAACCCTACGAAGTACGAAACCTCCAAAATATGCAATATTATTATTACTAATTAGTTATGTATTTTATTATGCTTATTATGAACACACGAATTCATTGAATAGTTATTTAGTCACACATTATTCATTAATCATAATGTGTGACTAAATAACTATTCAAGACTTAGATTATTATTATTAAAACTAGTTTTAATAATAATAATTAAAACCATAATAATTCTAATGTACATTGCTACCTATAATAAAAACTATTTATTATTCGTAGGTACATTGGTAAGTTACCAGTAAAAGGCGGATATTGTATGAGTACACGATAGATATTGTTTCAATTATCACGTATCTACGTGATAATTGACGGCGCTCTGTACTCACCGTATTTACGTCTTGATATTTAACATGTAAACAACAATTTGGGCAATTGTTCAAACGCCCACGAGATTTCGTTCCGTGTCTATTAATAAAATTACACTAGTCAAGTCGTCACTGAACAGTAAGTCATACAGATCACTGAATAAATCCTTGTTGTATAATTCAAATTTCAGAGGTTTTTTTACAGACAAGATAATATTATAAACCCAGTTTTTTGGTTGATTCGGCCAATCAATGTGCAATAAATACATGAACTTCTGTTAAAAATGTTAGAAATCTCATAACTATTCGTATTACTGAAAACTGTTTGAAAATATTGATATTATGTAATATGGATTTTTCGGTCGTTAACATTTCCTTTTTCGTATTATTTATTAATTAGGCTCACTGCTCACGAAATAACCCCAAAACCTTAGACTTTGTTAAAACATCATGTTGCATGTCTTTCTTAAACGATATCTATAAAGTAGGGCATCGAAACCCGGACCCAATTTTCAAAACCCGGATTTTCGAGTTTTTGTTAAATGAAAAACCGGGTACCCGGGTTTTTCGGGTTTTTTTACAATTCAAATATTAACAATGCGAAAATACGTTACAATTATGATTTTCTGCGATTGCCAGCACCTACCCAGTTAAATACTATTTAAATACCATAGTTTCGGGCCACAGCAGTGCCCAACCAAGTCTCGGGTAAAAAAATTGAATCATTTATTTTAAAATGAAACATTATATTTTTATTAAAAAATAAAATCGCTATGAAAAGTACCAATTATTATAAGGACATAACGTGATAATACAATTATGGTGTTGTGGGGGCGGGCATATTGTATCCATATACAACCATGTGACACTGGTGACCCTGACGTGGTAATGATGATGATGATGAATGTAATTTGCATAACAGCATATGCTTTCAGTTCTTAAAACAGCGCCTAAACCCCCAAACTTGTATCTATAAGGAATCCGGAGTTCTCTCAGTATCTTCGGAACCATAGCATACCTTGGTGCAAAATCTTGCGTTTTGGTAGCATATGCTTAGGATACTTCTCATAAAACTAAAATTACCATATGTTTCCATATAAATTTTGAGGAGTTCCCTCGATTACCGTGGATCCCATCATCAGATCGCCACTTTTGTGAAAATGGGACCAAATTGGAGGGAAACCTAATAGAACAAAACAAAAATTTTGAAAATCGGTTCACCAACGGCGGAGTAATCGTTGAACATACAAAAATATCCACAGCCGAACATATAACCTCCTCCTTTCTGGAAGTCGATTAAAAATTGAAGCCACTAAGAAATTTCCCTTGCAATTCTTGTCTTTTTGTAGGTCTTTTGAGATTATTATTATTGTTGGAGTAAGGTGATTTAGGTGTTTTTTTTTGTATTTGCTTTATTGAACTCTTGGCATCAAAATAATCTAATTATTACATACTTACGATGCATAGCTTTTATGAAATAACCCGTTTATTAAGAGATAAAAACAGAATTTTCATGAAATTGTGACCTCTGAATGAAAGATAATTAGAAAAAACTAATCAGCGCATTTTGAAGACGAGAATGTTGAGTTCATTATGCGCTGAACAGATTTGTAAATTATTTAAATGCCATAAACTAAGCGCACAAACACAACTCGAAATGACATTGGGCACAAAAGAGCTGTTTTTAACGCTTGATTTACCTAACATTATCCATATAGATGAACTTAAAAAAATAACTAGCTATTACTTATATTATACACAATAATAATATTTCGTGTTATTTTATTAGTCGTTGTTAGTTTGTCAAAAAAAAAAAATACAAAGTTGCGCAAATAATTCGCACCGAGTGAATTTTGCAAGACTGCAGCCTTAAGAGCCACTTATTGAGGATTTAAGCTCGATTTTATTGAAAAATGTAATTTTCCATCGTCAAAGCACTTGTAAGGATACGCTTCAATCGTTACTTTCATTAACGTCTAAAACTGTGCCAGTTCTTATCTTGGCAGTTGGCAACCTGATAGCGACGTGCGAATGCCAGAAGAGGTCAATCAAAGTTCAAAATCGTTAGTCTTTTAATGAGGTTCGCTTTAGAGTTTAGACCTAGCGGTAATCCATGAACAAACTTAAAGGTGATCCTAAAAGAGCTGCCCGGCGAGGAATGTGTTTTTAAGATCCAAAAGACTTGAGGTCAGCGTAGAAACGGGTTGGTGAGGTCATATTTTTCATATTTTTTTTTAATTAAGCAATTCTAGTGCTTTTCAGTAACACCGCAACGCAGCTCCGGTAGAAACGAACTCTAAATAGCTTGTAAGCGAGTCCCATCTGGGGACAAAAAAATGCCAGTAAATCTACTTGTTTGGCTTTTCTAGTAGCTACCTTTTCTCGAAGCCTTTCGTCGAATTATTGAGCCTACTCGTATTGTAAGTAATTGTAGGTCTAGAATCTAGATTCAACATCCTAAAATATCACACTACAAGAGTGAAATTTCTGGATATAACAGTAGAGTCTGTGTAGGAAGGTCTACATGACTACTTGAAAGTAAGTACTGTCAGAGAAATATTTTTGATAATGTTTTGACAGTCCCAGCCATTAAACTCGTTTTGGCAAAATTCTACAACAAAACGTTTTATTGGGATGTAGTTTTTCCTCATAACAAAATATGCATGAAGACGTGACAACACCAGACCTTAGTATTGCCAAAACAAAATATAGGTATCATGTAGCAACTAGTCCTAACCAAAACGAGAAGCGATTTACAAAATGGCGAATATAATTAATATAAAGTTGGCCAGCACCAGGTGATCTGTCGAATAATACTTGCTGAAGACTAATCAGGATTTATGTCCACAGTTTGGAATACCGGCCGAATTGTTTTATCCTAATTTATAACCCAAACAGGATCGGCTTAAATATTTTCGATGCGGTAACTTTTCATCTATTTCACCACGTATAATTATATGTACGTTAATTCCGTAACCGCTAATGTGTTTGCCAAAATACATTTATCTTCGCAGCAATTTATATGATAATTTTGTTTAACGGCAAATATTACGTCGCCGAAATTGCAACCAAATTGGAAACAGACGTGATGCCCTTTCGACGAAAATTGTGACTAAGTAATTTTATAGTGCAGTCATCAAAAGCAAAGAGCGATATTACTTATTACTCAGATAGTGACGTAGTTGATAAATTAATAATTCATTAAATAATATGGCCATAATGTCTCGTTAATTAATTTAGGCAGGTTTTCCCGGTGGAAACAAACCATGCGTCTGCTTCAGAGGAAGGAAAAGAATCTCTTGCCACAAACGTGATTAGTTGAGATAGGCGGACACCTTACCATGGCTCATGGTCTTTAGAAATAATAAATTGTGCTGCACGTTTTATAATACCTGGGAAAAAAGGATAAGAAGTAGCTAAATTGTCTTTTCTCTCTTGCGGTAGGAGAGTCCTAAAAATAAATAAACAAGATTGTCTCATCTTTGCAAACGGAAAAGCGATGTGGTCTAAAATATAGATTTCTCTAGTTCGAACATGGATGACTCGCATTAATAACTGTACATTATTGAATATCACAATTATACTGTTAAACCTATATATATCTGTAAGTTATTTTATGTTCAATGCATATCACTATATTTAATGATAAATAAATTATAATTATTATAAAATACACAGTACTGTCATGTTATTAATAATGATGATTGCGTAAGCAGCAAAGCGGATGCTAACACTTCTATAAAGATAATGCGATTCGATTTCCTCAGTCACAGATTGAGCCAGTGAGCCGTGGAAAAGTTTTCTTATCTCACGGCTATGACAAATGATCGTCCATGAGTCAGTCACTGCCGAATATCCCCATCATTACATTTAGATTATTGGGGGTATTATTTTCGTGCAAAGTCTGGTTACTTTAAATATGCCTTTATAATGATTACTAGTTGTCCCAGCTTTTTTTGCCATTTAAAGTATTTCTTCTTCATCAGTTGATACAAAATCTTACCCCCTCTTTTGTCCCCTAAGATAAGAAGGGGGAAAAATTTTATACACATGTTAAGTTGGAAAACACAGTTAATAATATGAAGTAAGTCCATTGAAGAAAAAAGTTTGATACAAAATCTGACCCTTCTTTGGTCCCCTTTTATACACCAGATGTTGAGTTGAAGGAAGACAAATATATCTGCGAAAACCGTATGCAAATCGGATCAGTAGTTTTCGTGTTAAAGGAAAAAGTTTGATACAAAATCTGACCCCCTCTGTCCCCTTAGAGGGGTGGGGGGAATTTTTTTATACACCAGATGTTAAGTTGGAAGAAGACAAATATATCTGCGAAAATCGCATTCAAATCGGATCAGTAGTTTTCGTGTGATAGTGGAACAAACATACAGACAGACAGACAGACAAAAAACTAACCACATTTTTGGCTTCTATAGCGATGTAGTGACACCCCCCGCTTATTATTTTTTGAATATCTTTAATGTACAGAATTTTCATTTCTACAGTTTTATTATATGTATACTTAGATTATATATTTATATATATTTATATGATAATATTATGTTATTACATAGTATAAAATACTAGTAACTAGATAATGCCCGCTACCCGTTGCGCCCAATATTCGTTTATCGCGCGGGAACCGTACATTTTTCTGAAATAAAAAGTACATATCCTATGTCCTTTCCCGGGACTCAAAGTATATCCATAGGTACCGAATTTCAGCAAAGTCAGTTTAGCGGTTTGGGCGTGAAGAGGTTACAGACAGACAGATAAACTTTCGCATTTATAATATTAGTATATAGTATATACATGACGTCATACCTGTATCCTTTAATAAATTTTCACCTCGTCACGTCAAACCGGTGGGTAGTGCGCGAAATTATTTTACCCTACACTTACATGGTTGAAACCCGTTGGCCCATAAGTTCCAATCCAAAGTATTTGCAAAGACGCGAGATTAATTGGAGATTGTCCTTTGGAATTTGCTACTTCGACCTAACATCATGTAGCCTACATGCAAAGTCCATATTATTATGTTTTGTAGAAAGATATAGAAAACTAACCGCTCATAATATCTTGCTCTTTTTTAATAGGATTTTTTTTTGGTTTCTCTAAAAAGTATCTAAAAGAAAAAAGTCTAGTCTAGTATAATTTACTTACTTTATGTTACAAAACCTAGTTCATTCATGTAAAAAACGCCTCCACCTTCATAGGTTTTCGTAATCAGGATGTTACTACATGTGACACAAATACGTATGGAAAATGTGGTTAGATCTATCACAGAAAACTTTCCTCACTCTTATCACAGTACAAATATACAGGGTTTCCAATAATTATTTTGTACTGTATGCTGTATACAGTATGGCCATCTTGTTAATTATTATTGTTACTAGTAACTGAAGTTCTTTAGTAGTTATCTTCCTAGATAATAGATATTATGGTCCTGTACAATTAGGCCATAACTTATAGACTTAATATCCAAATTTTTTTTGAAAACTTGTATTTTTCCTACAAAAAATGACTAATGTTGTAAATGCGAAAGTAATATGTCTGTCTGTCTGTCTATCTATATGTCTGTCTGCCTGTCTGTCTGTCTGTTACCTATTCACGCGCAAACCGCGGAACCGATTTTGCTGAAATTCGGTTTGGAGATACTTTGAGTCCTAGAAAAGGACATATATAAATTATACTTTGAGTCCCGGAGAAATGTACGGTTCCCGCGCAATAAATTTGGCCTAACGGAGTTGCGGGCGTCATCTAATCCATAATTCCATACTAATATTATAAATGCGAAAGTGTGTCTGTCTGTCTGTTACCTCTTCACGCCTAAACCGCTGAACCGATTTTGCTGAAATTTGGTATGGGGATACTTTGAGTCCCGGGAAAGGACATAGGATACTTTTTATCCCGGAAAAATGTACGGTTCCCGCGCGATAAACGAATTTTGGCGCAACGAAGTTGCGGGCGTCATCTAGTTTAATTATGCGTGTGTCTGATATGTCGGTCGGGATGTCCTTACAATAAGGATTGTTCTACTATTACATATTAATTATATTGTAGTCTATAATAGAAACTGTTGTTATCGTAGTACTAGAAACTGTCGTACGCGTATTGATAAGTCAACTTTTTTTGCAAGATGGCAAAAGATAAGATATGATAAGATTACGTCGTCTACATGCTGTCTTTACGTGATCCAAGTTTAAAAACAACGTCTGATAGGCTTACGAATCTACTTCCGCGTTATTGCGAAGTAAATTGGCTTTTCATGGTTAAAAAGTTATTGCATATTATATATACGCATGAAGACTTGTTCATTAAAACCTTTTTTTTAAGAGCCTATGCTGTCCCACTGCGGGGAAAAAGCCTCCCCTTATAGTCTTCCAATCCTCTCGATCCAACGCAACCGTAGGCCAACCTTACTTCAACAAAAAAATCCAACTTTACAGGGGCATTTCTACCCCATGTTTTTTAAAATTCCTATGTATTGACACTATCAATTTAAAAAAATTTGGTTGTGCGTAAGCATGTATTGAAATGAGTATTGAACACTGATCAGTGCGCTCCTTAAATATTCATAACATTATAATTTCATTATAAAATTTATTATTAAATACAAATAAAATATCATAAATATAATAATTCCTCTCATACCGGTTTCGGTGACGATGGTTACCATTTTATAGTTCCCACTGTCTAAGTGTGTAGGTACACAAGAGCACTCTCTCTTTACTCTCATAACCCAGTGGACGGATGATCGATATGACTAGCGAGAGATCGAATCCAATTTTTACATGTCCAGCACATTAGGTACACAATTGTACTCTCTCTTTAGTCTCATAACCCAGTGGACGAATGATCGATACGACTAGCGAAAGATCGAATCCAATTTTTACATGTCCATTGTCCATCCGACGCATGGATCTTCTTGTCACACAATTAGGTGATCATCGTTATTCAAAAGTTAGTCATCGTTACTAATTTTTCCCTTATAATTTGAACAAACCTTGTAACTTACCTGCTTTATCATCTTTCTAATATAACTGGCTTTGCATAAAATCTACATTTTTAGGGTTCCGTAGTCAACAAGAAACCCTTATAGTTTCGGTCTGTCCGTCCGTCTGTCTGTCCGCGGTTTTGCTCAGAGACTATAGGACCTACAAGGCTATAATTCGGCATGAATGCTCATATAATGATGCCGACAAAAAGGTATATAACATATTTAAAAAAAAATTTTTTTAGGTACCTCCCCTACACATCAATATAGGTTTTTTTAAAAATATTACGAGTATTCAAAGATCATTTTCCGATTTAGGGATCCATTTGGGAAATATGAAGGTTTTAAAATGGAAAAAATCGTTAGAGTCCAGTGTCCCCCCCTTCTACCAGCTAAACTGTTGCTTCTGGAATAAAAAATTCACGGGAGTAGGAAATATGCTGAATTTAAAAGGAAAACTCTCATGGCTAAGAAGACTTCATAAGTTATTGAGTAATAGTCGATCAACTAAAAAAAATTGTATTTTTAAGAAGTATAAAGGAACTTTTCGTTCAAATTTCTTTAAACGTAACTGAGGTGATGTTGTTAGTAGGATAAAACACGTTATAAATGTACATTCATTGACCATTAAAAAAATAACAAAAACTAGCAGTACTACGGAACCCTATATTGCACGTGGCCCGATACGCACTTGGCCGGTTTTTTATTTTAATTCCCGCTCCTAAACCTTTCATTTATGCAAAAAAACGAAAATTTTCCAATTGTTTGTTAGCCATATCTTCATCCGTCTTCTATGTTTGCAGTATTGGCCACATTCTGTACATGTATTTTCTCCTTTCACAATGCTCTATAGTCAGGGTTCCCTAGAACAATTTTTTTTGATTATTATCAAGCTAATTTTTTGTGAGTAACTTCATTTTGATAAGACGAACAACATTTTTATCTGCGAAAAACAAACAAGTGCGTGTCGGGCCACGCGCAATATAGGGTTCCGTAGGACAGTACCGCTAGTTTTTTAAATTTTTTGTATGGTCAATGAATGTACATTTATAACGTATTTTACACTACTAACAACATCATCTCAGTTACTTTCAAAGGAATTTGAGCGAAAAGTTCCTTTATACTTCGCCGAATATTTTTTTTAGTTGATCGACTATTACTCAATTAACTTATGAAGTCTTCTTAGTCGTGATAGTTTTCCTTTTAAATTCGGCATATTTCCCACTCCCGTGAATTTTTTCACATTTCCAGAAGCAACCGTTTAGCTGGTAGAAGGGGGGGACACTGGACTCTAACGATTTTTTCCACTTTAAAACTTAATATTTCACAAACGGATCCCTAAATCGTAAAAATGATCTATGAATACTCATAATATTTTTAAAAAAACTATCCAACGACATCCCACACGATGGGGTGGACGCGAAAAAAAAATTATCCCCGCTTGATGTGTAGGGAAGGTACCATAAAAAAAATTTTTTTTTTAAAGATTTCATGTACCATTTTGTCGGCATCATTAATATGTGCATCCATGCCAAATTACAGCTTTGTAGGTTCTATAGTCTCTGAGCAAAACCGGGGACAGACGGACAGACGGACAGACGGACGGACAGACCGAAACTATAAGGGTTCCTTGTTGACTACGGAACCCTAAAAATTAGCTTGATAGTAATAAAAAAATTGTTCTAGGGAACCCTGACTACTAGGTTTTGTTCAATCTACATTCTAAGTAATACGTTACGATATCTCCTATTGTCATACTCATTACTACTCGCAATTATTACCCGAGTAATGCTTCTATTGTATTCAATACTGTGAAATTATTTGTGAGAGCGTTGTTGATTAAAATGACTAGAAATTGGAAAGGACAATATCTAATTTTAAATGCCAAAACTCGTTTGCTAAATAACAAATTAGACAGGTTTTGCCAGGGTACTGCGCATTCTGGCAAAACCTGTCCAGTTCTGGCAACTAGCGACTAAAGAAGCGTGTGCAGTTCATACACGAAGGATGTGAAGTAACCTTTAAGAATTATGGAATCAAATTTTCCGCGTAGTCTTACTCTTTTGACGTGTGGCCGAAGTTAGAACTTTGCACATAATATGTGCTCGGCCGAGGGCACTGTCTCGCTACACTTTAATACTCGGTGTAATCAGGCCTATAAGTTGTTGCATGGCTTCTATAGCCATTGCTAGCTATATAGGAGTACCATCAAAAAACAAAGCACAGAGTATCATCGTAGTTTAGTCGGAAAATAACGCTGTTGTCAATTTTATTTACCAACCGCAACCACGTGAATGACATCAACGCGCCAAAACATCGATGTAACTTAAGCAAATATAGTTGTCTCTATCGTCTCTCCTACGAATATTATGACTATATTTGTCCAGTTTGGTTAAATCCCTTTCATTAAAATAATATCGCATTTGTGTTTTTTAAACCAATCAAATCCGCATGCTATTCTTATATAATTACATCGGAAAATCATTATTATCACGTTTTTGTCACCAATGGTCCATGATTGAGTGATAATAATGAAACAAAAGAGATTAATTACGACAATGGTGGATAATTTGGTGGTATTGTTACAATAACGAATTCAGTATTTTGACTACTGGCTGGTAGCATTGTAAAAATTTTAACGTCACAATCAAAATTGGTACATTTTTGTAAGTATACGTACGTAAGTATTATAAATAATAATATGGCATATTAAAACTTTTTGCCAAAAAATTAGTAAGCTGCGCGCAAAAGCGAATGAAACATATGCCACAAAAGTCTACATTCTACATATATTATAACTCTCATAGCATGTTCGAATATGATTGTAGAGTTGATTAACGGGTTACAATGTTACTTAGCCAATAGCCATCCAATAAGAAATTGCTCCTAAACGACAATTTAATTTATACCGCATATTGTTTACAACAATTTCAAGGCGATACAGTTTTTGTATGGCATCTTGGAGCGACGAATCTTAAATTACTTGTCGATATGTGTTGTGTGCGTACGCTCACCCACACACGCACAACATCGTATGATCCTCGACGACCAATAGAAAACAGTAGCGTGGTGGGCTCGGCTCCCCACTATACCAATGGAATGCAGCTGCTAGTCGCTTTACGATACGACATACGGCGACGCGATATTTGATCATCTGGAGAAGGCATTGAGTAAGATTTCTGGTAAGAATGTTATCGGTAGAGAATCTTTGGATATTATTCATCCCTAAACTTTTTCAAGACTCCTTAAACTAATAAGACAGGCGATGCTGTGTGTAAAACCCAACTGAGAGTTCCAAGACAGATCTCTCTCTGGGTAGATCTCTGCTGGGCAAATATTTTTATTACTTACTAGTTGACCCGGTGAATTTCGTGTCACTTCCCTCCTCATTTAAACTTCCCTGGACTTCCACAATTATATCAAGACTATAACAGTATTTTAAAAATATAAAACTAACTTCATAAGTGTACATAATTGAGAATTAAAACCAACATTCAAAATTCATTTTTATTTATATAGATGGCGTGATGTTGGCCATACGACTACAAAGATGATGATCGTATCGTACTCGTGTCGCCAAGTACGTTGGCCTTACGTCGCATAGTAAAAATAAACTGTGTAAATTAAATGGGACATGCTGGAAAGAGATGGGGCCAATGTCGTCATCCATAGATCGAATGACTTCGGAAAATTGTCACGTTGATATGTAAATTGTTCAGGCAGATATTGGTTCTCATGGTCGTAAGTCATAATTCATAACTTATATAGACTAATTATTGTAGAGTCGGTTTTATCGTTAAAATAGGTTTTTCTCAAGTCAATAAAGATTTTTTTATTTTTATTTCTTGTCCCCCTAACAGTGTCAGGGCTTGTTGTTATCTTTTAAATTCAAGTATACACCATAAAATATTCAATTATTATACATACTACAGTCAATAAAGATTGGGCATAAATGGAATTGTAATCATCATTTTGCAAATGAACTTATCACAGTGTTGATTCATAATAATCGGCCAAGTGCGAGTCGGACTCGCGCACGAAGGGTTCCGTACCGGTATAGAGCGAAAGTAGACAAAAAAATTGTGTTTTTTGTATGGGAGCCCCCCTTAGATATTTACTTTATTTTAATTTTATTATTAATTACTAAAGTACAAATATAACTAAGGATTTTGTTTTTTTTTTTAATTTCTAGTGCCTAGGTGTTACCATTATTGATTACGAGCAAAAAAGGCCAAAAAAATCACGTTTCTTGTATGGGAGCCCCCCTTAAATATTAACTTTATTTTATTTTCAGTATTTGTTGTTATAGCGGCAACATATATACACAATCTGTGAAAGTTTCAGAAGTCTAGCTATAGCGGTTCTTGAGTTACAGCCTGGAGACAGACGGAGGACAGACGGACAGACGGACAGACGGACAGACGGACAGATAACGAAGTCTTAGTAATAGGGTCCCGTTTTTACCCTTTGGGTACGGAACCCTAAAAATGAATGAACGAAGATCAAAGACTAGGCACACATTATATTTTGATTCATGGTCGAATACTCAAACGACTGTTAGACTACTGACTAGCCTAGTTTCTCAGGTTTTGACAAAGATTCTCTTTTAAACACCGTTGTTGACCAATTCAAAACTTCAATGAAAAAAACTCAAAAGGAGGTACCTAGGAGTATTCTCATACTATCATTTTACCAAGCAGAGAGAGCTCGTTTTCATCAACCACACAACGTTAAGTGTCTCCTAGCCAATAGCTCTTAAGTTTTAACCAATGACTGTACTTAATATTTTATTATGTCAGCTAAGTTCTTCGTACTCAAAAAACTTAAGTGACACAAAAGCATTGATGAAAACATGAAAACCCAGGAAAAATCCTGGGTTTTCATGTTTTCATCAATGCTTCGAGAGGAGTTTTTCAATTTTTGCACAGGGATTTTGTGAGTTAAAATTTTAAATTAAGCCGGCGATAGATCAATCAGAATAGCAATTAAAGCGTTTATTACCTAGCTAAAAAGCTAGGGGGGGGCAGCATACCTGTTTCGAGAAGATGATCGGTCTGGTATATTGAAACAAAAAATCATGAAAATTGGCTTTTATTAATCTGACTGAAAGTATATTATTTTGTTACCTACCTGGGTACGCCCATGTTAGAGTCTCTAAAATTTTGAAGAATCTGAGTGCGTTTGGTAAAAATGTGAAAGTGAAAGGACTTTTAACGTCGCGTTCTAATAAGTCTTCTCACTCATAACATAGATTGGCTTTGGCTCATAATCGCATTGCCTTACACAATATAAAGAGGAAATTATCAATTTTTCGATATTTTGCGCTAACTTTCTATCATGATAACCTCACTTTCCGATACATCGGCCATCTGCGCACGCGCACGTGAATCGCGTTCACCCGCGTGTGACGTGCGCGTGTTTATTTATACAGTGTACACTCTACACAGATAATATTATGGAAAATTAATAAATAGGGCTGCCTCTTACGACTTTATTTTAAGAGCCACTTTGGTGATATAGCTAGTAATACAGACGTTATTATTCAACGTCTTGTCCTTGTCTTTCAAGATACTCTTCTAAAATCTAACGTATCAGAAACCAAAATCATAGTATAACTATTGCGTCTATATACCCAGTCTGTATTCTTTTACATTTATTCTAAAAAAAACCCGCAACTGCGCTGCGCTGAAATTGGTTTAGTGCGCGGGAACCGTACATTTTTCTGCAACACAAACTATCTTTTGTCCTATCCCGTATCTGCATACTTAATTTAATTTAAATCGGTTCGGTCATTTAAATGCGAAGAGGTAACAGTAGACAGATACACAGATACACTTTCGCATTTATAATATTAGTAAGGATGTGTACCAAAAAATCATTATTAGTAAGAGAGATAAAGTTTTAAATTTCTCATTTTTGGCAGCCCTAATACATAAACAATGGTTAGTTTATGGACCACTTGTAGAAGGTTGTTTGCTGTTTGATTACTTTGACCTTCGAAACGCTACTGGAGTAAATACCATTAAATACTGCCTTTCATTTACGTGTATTTTGATGACTGCCGCACTCAGTTTTTTAATAAAATAAGGGGGCAATCGAGCAAACGGTCACCTGATGGAAAGCAACTTCCGTCGCCTATGGACATTCACAACATCAAGCGGTACCGGCCTTAGAGAGATAGCGTTAGCCAAGCAAAAGTGCAACCAAATAGATAAATATATAAAAACCCAGAAAACGAGCATAAATCCTCTCACCAAAAATAATTATAATATATTGATCCAGCACAAATTAAACCAACAGAATGCAAATAACAAATTAATATTACATTTAACTGGAATAAATTTCGGCGGTTAGTGTTTAACGCTATCAGATTTAGTGCTTAACAGGAGTTGAATTCAAATAAGCTGTTTATAATACAAACCGACAAAATGTAGCTCGGTATTGTTGATTGCATTTCCCATTCGAAATATTAGAGACACCTTTGAATTTCAATTTGAATATCAAATGTATTTGATATTATTTAGAATATTCTGGCCTATATTTTCCTAAATATTCCATAAAAGTCCATATTATAGAGTTCCTCATTATAAATTATAGTATAAAATATTATCAATATCAATACAAATATGAAAGTGTTTTCTGTCTGTTGCTTCTTCACGTTTAAATCTTACCATAGAGGTGTTTCGAGTCTCGGAAAAGCACATCGGATAAATAAAAATAGGTTCCCGCTCAATACAAAGGATTTTTCGCAATCGTATTTTGGGATCTAGTAATCTTTAAGGAAAAAAAAAAATAGACTAATACGACCTGCAAACCTTTAAAAAGATAGCATATATACCCTCTTAAAAGGCCGGCAACGCACCTGCAGCTCTTCTAATGTTGCGAGTGTCCATGGGCGACCGTAGTTACTTTCCATCATGTGACCCGTTTGCTCGTTTGCCCCCTTATTTTACATAAAAAGAGTTACGTTAAGTCTAGTCGAATGTTAAAATTCATAATTTTATAACATCGCCATTCACCATTTATTAAATATATTTGATGAGTTTGTAAGCGTAAAACTACGTAGCGTTTTATAGCACTTTCATTCATATAATAATTGACGAGTGAGGGTAGGTGCGAAAAAAGCTGTGAGAGCTTTAAGCGCTTTAAAGTTGTAGTGTGCTTAATGAGCCGCAAGCGTCAAAGCTTTGATGTACTCCAATCACCTGTCAGCTGGCACTAATGAGGCAGCAACATTTGTGCAATTATTCCTGATAATATTATGATATTGATTTTATTAGTATCAATACTGAAAAATATAATATTTTAAGCGTATATAAATCCTTTTGAATTATTGTTTATGCTGAAAATTGGTTAAAAATTTTCGAAGAGATGACGAAAGACTCACAAATATTTAAAAACTGTTTTCTATGATGAAACTAGTGTAATTTTCTCTTACATCAATAAAACGTTTTAATCGATAGATGAAATTTGATGTTAGGTATAGAAATTTTATTCATAATTCTAATATCTGAAGGATTTTTAATGCTCATGCTCTGCGACTGTAGTAAGCTAATGTATACCACACTTCAGAGTTCAACGTTAAAATTAAAACGAAATTATAGAATTAAAAATAATAATTAATTTCTAATTCTAATGCCATAACGCATTGAATGTAAATAATTAAAGTATTGTAATCCCTTGTCCCCAGGAGCAGCGAAAAACAAATGCAACAAAGAAGAGAACCTGTACCAGAGGTGTTCTATGGCGTTGCCAGTGCTCAGTTCACCAGATATCTCATTCGCTGTCACCAGAGAAGAGCTGGATAAGAGTTGCATGTGAGTTCTTTCATTTATTTATCTAGATCATATTTTTTACTGTTGCCAGTAAAAGCTACCGGAAGAAACCTGTAAGATGGTTTCTGCGGGTTGTCCTTTTACAAAATTTTTATTTTATAGAAATCTAACCAGTACTACTTTTCCGTTACCTTGACTTCGTCGCAGACTGGTAAAAAGGCAATTTTAGGACTGGGGAAATTCCCCTAAAAACCAGTTTGGCTTACATGCCATATTGTTTATCATAAGGATGTTTTGTCGTGTGCCCAAAATTAGAACTCCGCCATCTTGTAAAGTCTCAATGTATAATTCTGCATGTGGCCAAATTATGACTTGTTGCTGGTGTTTTCTATCAGATTTGCATCCATGACCTCTTGACAATGACATCCTAGTGCCATAAAATCCATGTAGGGTTATGTAGCGTTAGTAAGGGAGATTAATAAAATAAATTACCAAGATACCTCAGCTGAGCATAACCCTATCGGAAAACAACTTCAATCTTCATTAACGGACTAAGAAAAGTTAGCGGATCTTAAGCCGATCGCGTTGTCAACGTCCTGAAACTTCGGACAGAATAGCTCCAGGCTACGGCCTGCGTCGGAGCAGTAAGCGACTTTTTGTTTGATATAATCGATAGATAATTCTTGTTCATTAATTTTTTCCGCTTCTGGCACCAGAGTTATATACCAGTTTTTTTGTCCGATACGATATAATCAATATGATTCTCACTTATGTGAAAACTTTTACCACAAATGTTGTTGGTCTCCTGTAGACTGTAAAAGTAAGCGATATCTGTAAAACTCGAGAATTATTTTTAATATATTTCTAAACTAATATTATCTTCACGCATACACCGCAAACCCTATTTTGATACATATTTTTATGATCATGACATACATTGGGTAGTTGTTATCCCGAAAAGTGTATGGTACCTATGCGATAAACAAATTTCGACGCGACGAAGTCATGCAACTCATAGTCGTTGGTCATTTTTGAATTCAAGAAGAATTCAGACCGAACGGGCAGCGGCTAGCTCCCAGTTTAGCGTTCTTGTTTGTAATAAATTGTAATTTGAAGCTGGTCCAAATGTCCAAGTTACCAACGCTTGATTGGACCGCTGAATAGCCAATGAAGCCTAAGTTTGTACAGCTGTATCAACCGAGTTATTGTTTGGACTTACTTGTACGCTTGTGTTGTGTACTTCGTTATTATAAGTTACTGAAGTTGCGGCGATTTCACTAATGAACTGACGCTGGCGATTTTGATTTCTGGCTTAAGAGACACTAAGAACAACTATCCAATAAGCTGTGCTTATGCTGTTGGGTTTCGTTTTAAGATCACATTATGTACTGCTAATAATAAAGAAGTTTAGACAAATCGTATATGGAATGATAAAAAAATAACGAATTAGTTTCTGGTTCTGAGTTGTTAACCATTTCACACAGCTGATTTTAAAAAGTTTCTTATATTCCAGATAACATGATTCGATTTTGTTTCAGAGAGCTGCAAGCCGGTATACGATGCATAGACAACTACACCGAAGTATGCATGGAAAAGAACGAACAGGAAATGTTCAGGAAAATTTACGCGGGTATCAGAGATGTAGTGCAGGATCTGTGTACACGTGGCAATTACCAAGATGAGTACTTAAGGCATGCAGTATGTGTGAAGAATGTGAGGCCCGAGTACGAGGTCTGTAGCAGGAAGTACGAGGTTACTCTAACGGCGTTGAGCGGCCATCAGAAGAAGGATCAGTACAACACTGATGTCGCTACTAGTCATGAAGATCATTTGAGGACGGTTTGTTGGTTAGTAGATTAATTATTTTGTTTTTTATGTTTCCCGTTGATAAATTCAGCAATTAATATTTAATTGAAATACATACATTTCAAGTTAAATTATTTAGCAGGTTCAATTGTCACGCTGTCTAAAATTGGCGCCCAACGTGGGGCTAAATATCAATACAGGACAGACAAAGTTTTGCAACAGTATTTAAATATGTTTTCTTAATTAAGGCATCTGGAAAACATAGTTGAAATCATTAAATGAGATATAATGACACTTTCCTCTCAGTAGTAAAGGTTTGAGTACTAACGAGATCCAATAAAGATTTCTTTTCAAAAACTTGACTCGTCCAATAAGATGCTATAATAAGCATCTTGGATTGCAATTCATTTGAATACCGAGTATTATATTCCTTGTGAATTTAAAATTTAATATAAACTCGGACTCAACAGATCAGAGAGTTCAAAGGAGTTGGCCGTAAAGTTTGCCAACAAAGTATTTACGACGAAGTACTAACTCTCTGAATGCACTGAAATGAGGATGATATGTAAAATAGTGCTTTACTCATGCCTGAGCGTAAAGTTACGATTTGTTTTCTATTAAATGAAGTTATATGCTGGAAACTGCTTCAAACATTTTGGCGGGATGAATATTAAATAATAATAAAATTTCTACTCCCTTATTTTAACGAATGATCATGACTCATGTGACACATGATCATGAGAAAGAAGTTGGTAGCAATAACCCATATTATTGCAATAAATATTATCATGTACTCAATATAATATCATGTAAAAAGCCAGAAATGGAGAAGCTAAGATTTAAATCATTTAAGAGGATAATTATACCAATTTAAATTAAAGGAAATGAACGGTAATAAACATTTGTATGTTTGCATTATAAAAGTAATTAATAGGAAGCCCTAAAGCCGTATCATACTCAATATTGAAATTGTGAACTTCATTGGTCTCATTAAATTACAATTTATTGGCCTCAATAAGTTGATTGAAGGATCAATGTTGAAATTTAATTCAAAATGTATTTACGTTAGAACGAGTGCGGAATCAAATCAAAATCTTATAATTCATGAAGAAACAATTTTGTACCTGGAGTGGACCTTACATTACGGCATCTATCTACATATTAGGCATGTAATAGCGGGTTTACATTATTCCAATCCAGTAATCAAATCCAGTCCTGGATTATAAATGTAAACGGGCACTGGAACATTCCAGTGCCTGTTTTTGAGTGCAATCCAGGGCTGGGTTGGATCACTGGATTGGAACAATGTAAATCGACCATTAAATAAATATCTCCGAAGAATTCGACAATCATATTTTCTACAATGAGTGGATATTTGGTTTTATAATATTTTAAAGACCTGTTTTTGTTAAAGCAGCAAGTAGCAACCCTACGAGTGGAAGATACCATAAAATATTCCACGAAATATCCACTTATTTCGGCGTGATCAAACGTTGTATCGCAGGATTTCAACTTCACTGGCCCTCGTACAGCGAAGAGATAAAAAACAATGCTATTTTTCTGCTGAATCGATATGAACAGTCTGGAAATAAGATCAGAAATCATTTGCTCGCAGTAAAATTGTTCGTTCAGTTGCTCATTACGCGACAAATAGATACGGTTTCTTTTGTTGTGGAATTTATTCGAAGCTTCGAGAACTCGTCGATATTTTCTTTTGACTAATTTCTATCGACTAAAAGTTGATATTCTTATTACATTGCTATTATTTCCATCAAGACAGTGCACTGTCTTGGTGGAAATAATGCAAGATTACTGATATATTATTTTTATATGATAATTGATTAGATGACGCCCGTAACTCCATTGCGCCAAATTCGTTTATCGCGCGGGAATCGTACATTTTTCCGGTATAAAAACTATCCCATATCCTTTCCCGGGACTCAAAAGTTCTCCATACCAAGTGGTAGATATTTTAACTCTCGATGATTTATAAAAGTTGCAAGGTATGACGCACTTGCATCATACCAAATAAAACCACTTAAAAACATGAATCTTATCCCACACATTCGGAATATCCTTTTTCCTTATTCGACAATGTACAACGAGCGTAGGTTGTAATTAATTCAGATACCTTGGTTTTTTTTTACAAAACAGAAACAGTTTATATCGTCTGATTAAATATTTGTATTATTTATCTGTTCTTTGCAATTAATTTTTTTGTGGCAAAGGCCTACGGCTGATCCGCGATTTGTGTCCAATTTATACCTATATGGCCATGCTTAAATATATTATGTAACAATATACAGACCATAAAATCTCGGCAGTGTCCTTAACATGAAACTCCCTCAATATGATGACAAGTTTTTCAGTAAGTAATTACAGTAGGTATCTTAAGTAGATCCATAGGTAACCCCAAATAACGAAACAAACTCACAAACTTTACAAACCTCTTTATAAATCTTCTTTGTATTATATAAAATTCTACTGTACGTATGTCACTGAACTCCTAAACGACTGGACCGATTTGCATGATTTTTAGGGTTCCGTACCCAAAGGTTAAAAACCCTATTACTGAGACTTCGATGTCTGTCCGTCTGTCCGTCCGTCCGGGGGGGGGGGGGGGGGGGTAAAATTAATAATGGTAACAGTTAGACCCTTGAAATACTCACAGATTTTTTAATTATATGTGTACTTTAATTATTAATAATAAAATTAATAAAAATATATTTAAGGGGGGCTCCCATACAAAAAACACAATTTTTGCCAACATTCGCTCAATAACGGTACGGAACCCTTCGTGCGCGAGTCCGACTCGCACTTGGCCGATTTTTCTTATGCATTCGGGTGGCGCCCCAGATGGTTTAGAATTTGGATTCACAAATCAACCAGCTGGCATCGGATTGCCATCTAAAAGCGCGCTGCAGGACAACGTCTGTCGGGTCTGCTACCTACTAAACACAGTATACACTATAGACTATTATTATTACTTAGTACTATCATATTGTCTGTCTGTCCGCAGTTCATTCCAAGAGTTCCTGACGTGTTCTGAGCGGACGGTGCAGGGGGCGTGTGGGGACGAGGCGGCTCTCTTCACCAGCGCATTCCTCCGCCGTATGGCTTCCAATATCATTAAGGTTCGTTTATTTATAAGTGTCACATGAATGGTTGATAAATAATCCAATAAATGGACTTCAATGTATCTTTAACAGAGAAGGACTAGGTTTGTTGACTGATTCTCTTTTCTATTGCTTGAAATTGAAGCCTTAAATGAATAGTTGAATAGTTCTCTATTTGAGACTAGCTTTCAGAAGAAGCGGTTGTTTTTCGGCAAGGTAGGAGGTATTTCTCCTAATGATGCATTCCAACGCTCATAATACATATCGTGTTGTCAAAACCATGTAAAATTAATTTGCAAAAAAAAAAAAAACTACTTAAAAATCATAATATTTTGTATGCATACTTGTTACTTACGTATGTCCGGTAAAAACGCTCTACAACGCAAAAAGCCTGACGCATAATATTATATACCTATATTATGTTGAGTCACACGCACATTTTAAACTATTGATAGCCAAATATTACTCGAATCTTGTAATGCGGAAAAAACAAATGACTCAAAAATGTGCCATTTTGCTGTGATAAGACCTAACCAGATTTTTCTTCTTAAAATCACTATAATGTTTCATTTAAATAAATACAATGCGTAACAAAACTAAGTGATAATACTTTAGGGTGTGTATATGTTCCTTGTAGAGAGTTCACTGTAAAAGTAGCAGCGCTGAAAGACCAACATTTTTTTTACTTTCGTATGGGCTAGCGCCCCAGCTTCACGAGTTTCCCCATACAAAAGTGAAAAAATAGGTCTTTCAGCGCTGCTACTTTCACAGTAAACTCTTTACGAGAAACACGTACGTCGTACACACCCTAAATCAGGGGTTCCCAAACTTATTTTATCTACTGCCTACTTTGAGAACAAATTATGTTTTAGCGCCCCCTAATTTTACATTTTAAAATGCATCCATTACTAATCACCCCCAAGCTTATACACAAAGGTTATCACTTAGTTTTGTTACATCCTGTATATTGTATAACCGATCTTGAAAGATAAGGTCGAGTTCTCGGGATATGTATTGGGATATAATAATTATAATAAAAGTTCATTATTATCAATAGGTGGAATATGTATTTTCAGTTGAAAAATATCCGTCCGAAATTCTCTTGTCATACTAGATACATTCAACATTTCAATGTGATTTCAATACTCAATTACATTTTCCAATAAATAAATATTTGACGTGATGTACGAAACGAAAATTATTTATTTGTTCGAATAAAAAAATATATTAAAATATTTTTTTTTGTTTGTCTAGGATTGAATATTTTATTTATTAAAATAAACATTTTTTTCTGATTGTTTATTCAGTAAAGTCTGTGTTAAGAATTCGTTGGTGAAAATCTTCAGATTTTTAATCTCCGACCAAAAAAGAGGGGTGTTATGTGTTTGACCTATCTGTCAGTGTGTGTCTGTCCGTGGTATGTTTTTTTTAGAAAGCTGACATGAGTCAGAGTGTAAGAGTTCATCATCATCAGCCTTATCATTGCTGAAATAATTAGATTTATCTATTTCATGTAAGCAACTAGTAATTCGCTGGTTCCTGATACTAATTAGAATTTTCAATCGGAGGCTGTTTTTGATTTTTTTATTTCATGTTTTTAGTACTTTCAACTTTTTTGTATAAACAGGGTTGCACTGCGCTGCACTTTTTTTTTTAATTTATAGCCCCTACTACGGGACCTCTTGTTCCCCCTTCCGAAGGGAAGAGCCAATTGTTTACAGATTTCGTTTCATCTGGGTAGTTATTTATGTTTATTTACAAAGGTATGTATATGATAATATTATATTTACTTCTATATATATAAAACTCAAAGGTGACTGACTGACATGTTGATCTATCAACGCACAGCCCAAACCACTGGACCGATCGGGCTGAAATTTGGCATGCAGGTAGATGTTATGACGTAGGCATCCACTAAGAAAGGATTTTGATCAATTCTTCCCCCAAGGGGGTAAAATAGGGGATGAAAATTTGTATGAAACTTTGTCAATTTTAAACCGATCGGGCTGAGACTTTGCAAGCATAAAGCTACTATAACGTTAGTATCTCCTAAGAAAGAATTTTAAAAAATTTCACCCCTAAGGGGGTAAAATAGGGGACGAAATTTTGTATGAAACTTTCTCAATTTTAAACCGATCGGGCTGAGACTTTGCATGCATAAAGCTACTATGACGTAAGCATCCCCTAAGAAATAATTTTAAAAAATTCCAACCCCCAGGGGGTAAAATAGGGGATGAAAATTTGTATGAAACTTTGTCAATTTTAAACCGATCGGGCTGAGACTTTGCATGCATAAAGCTACTATGACGTAAGCATCCCCTAACAAATAATTTTAAAAAATTCCAACCCCCAGGGGGTAAAATAGGGGATGAAAATTTGTATGAAACTTTGTCAATTTTAAACCGATCGGGCTGAGATTTTGTATGCATAAAGCGACTATGACGTAGGCATCCCCTAAAAAAGGATTTTAATAAATTCTACCCCTAAGGGGATGAAATAGGGGATAAAAGGTTTTATAAATTTTCTTAGACTTTCGCCTGATTGAACTGAAATTATTAAAGATTTGAGCCTCTATGATGAAGACGTTCGCTTAAATAGGATTTTAATAAATTCAACCCCCATGGCGATAATAAGGGATGATGGAGGATGTAAATGTACTATTTTGAACATATCTGTATCTAATGGAACGAATAAATTAAGACGAACAATGAAATTGAATATTATGTAGTCATATTGTCAAGTGCCTCTGTTGCCAATATTTATGTCGAGCAAAAAAGGCCAAAGTAACGTTTGTTGTATGAGAGCCCCCCTTAAATATTTGCTCTATTTTGTTTTTAGTATTTGTTGTTATAACGGCAATAGAAATACATGATTTGTAAAAATTTCAACTATTTAGCTAGCGAAATTCTTGAGATACATCCTGGAGACAGACAAACAGCGGACATTGCAATAGGGTCCCTTTTTTACACTTTGTATAAGAACCACAAAAAGGGAAAATTATCCATCTTTGTTATTATACTATGTTAACGCGGACGAAGTCGCGGGCAACAGCTAGTTTTATATATGATACTATGTATCTGTTTCTTACAATTTACTTTTTTATTAATATCACAATATGTCTTTTATGTATTTCTATTCTTAATCTATTTTACATTTTCTTATTTATTCTAATAACATCCTGTTTTCTTTATTTTACACATTTTTATTTCAACCTTTATATTACTGTATTCTTCATTATCTAGTTTCATTTTACAATTTGAGCTTTCTAGTATGTTATATCCATCTTACATTACCAATACACTACGCGCAGCGCGGAGTATTTGTTGCATTTGTGCAGCCTAAATGCAGCGTTGCGCCGCGTTTCTGTCTGCATAACCCTTAGGTAGATTCGGCAAAAAAACCTTAGGTTAACTTCGCTTTGATGTCAAAAAATTTAGTTGCGTCCGATATACCTATGTTCCTTATTAGGAAAGCTGATCGAAATGTGCGGTAGAGCGAATGTACCGTTACATCCCTGACTCGCGCCGGTGAATTTGTCAAAGCCCAATAATTACATTTTACCTTATAAGTATAGACTTACAAGTCTGCTTTGGCGCATGGCTAACACAAAGTTAAAATCTTGTAAAGCGTTAGTCGAAAGCTGTTTTTTCACTTTCACATAATATTATCAACTCCTTTGATTCCTTCCATTGTATGTATTAAATCATTGCTTATACTTTTTGGGCAGGCGCTTTTTAAACATACGAGTACAATGATAAACAATAGAAATATTTTTTTTTCGGCAGGCAGAAGAACTCTCTACGTAAAAAACTTAAGTCAGTATTAAGTTAAGTTAGTTTGCAACGTAATTCTACTAAGGCAAGAAGACTGGAACCCTTCCTTTTCTCTAGTTGCTGGTATAGCCCTAAACTTAGGTAGTCAGAACATAAGCTTGCGAGTAGACAAAAATACCTTAGAATCTTAGGCTAGAATATTGTTATTTGTTAACACAAGGTAAGATTTGAACCCAAGTCATAAATTGAACCTTAGTGTTAGTAGAAGAAATTGATTTATTATATAGGCAGTTTACAGACCTAAGTCATTTGGTCGAGTAATGTCAATTTAATGTTAGTCGAGATGTTGGCTAGATTTGACATAGCGCAACAAAATTACGTAGGCTCGCCATCTACCTATGAATCAACTTCTCTCACAGTACAACCTCACTCTTATTACTTTGGATATAATCTTATAAGTTAATAATAAGATTTAAGTAAATTAAACGATTGTTGTCACGAGTGTTCTCGGAAGATCAGGCGCCACGGCTTGCCGCAGTCGATGCCTGAGTGGCTTGCCCTTTAAACAAGCAGTGTGTGCATTGCACAGCCATAACCGATCATCCTTTAAGTTTTAAGTAGTTCAATGTTGTATCTAGTGCGTCATGTCAATTTTTTTGTAATTCTTTTGTGTTATTATCAACTCTGGCTGTGCTCTCTCCCTTGCATGTTTAATAAAGACGTTTTTATTTTATTATTTTATTGTTCTCACTTTACAGAGTTTCTGCTTGGACTACCGCGGGCTAGAGTGCGGTGCGTCGGGAG
Source organism: Cyaniris semiargus (assembly GCA_905187585.1). Lineage (NCBI taxonomy): Eukaryota > Metazoa > Arthropoda > Insecta > Lepidoptera > Lycaenidae > Cyaniris > Cyaniris semiargus. The sequence continues at coordinate 9,177,092 of LR994558.1, read as the reverse complement.
CGACGTCAACCCCCAGTCTGCCTCTTGCCACGTTAGTTATTTTTGTTTACACAGTACTGGCGCCAGCGTAAATGCTTAATGATACCGAATATAGCAAGGCGTAGTACAATGAAAACTCACTGGATTGTACATAATTTATGTCTTAAGTCCCGTTAATGTAGCTAACTGAGCTAGAGATTGTTATTGTGATTAAGATATACGTAAATTATTTCGCAGTTAAGGCGGGCAGAAACCCCATTTTGTTATTTATTGACTCCTGGTTTACCTAGTTCCAATATAGTAACGAAATGTAAAAAAAAATATGAGATATAAAGCACAATATTTAAAATGGATTAAATCATAAACATTTTAATAAAACACAATACTTTGGTTGTAATTAATTAACAAACTCACCTCCGACAAAAATCTTTATCATCGAAATATATTTAATTCTCGAAATCATAATATATTCGAATATATATTCGAAAAATCGAAATATATTTTAACAAGGAAAACATACATTTTATTTTAATAAATTATTAAGGAATCTATATTAAAATGGACTGAACCGAACATTTTTTTTTAATATTTATTTCGAAAGATATTTAAAAAACACATGAAAAATAGAGAAGATCCGCCCCTAGAAACTACAATTTTATGCTAAGCTAAAATGAATCTTATTGCGATGCGTACACGCTCGGTCTTTGGTTGTGTGTAAGGTAATCGCTTTGGATTGAGATAAGTGCTCGCCTTAAAGGCTAGTAGCGACTAGCGAGGCAATCGTTTTTCGTTGTTTTGTAGGGAAGGACGATTCTAGATATTGAGATCGTTGTCGCACAGCCCTACAAGGCTTTCTTTGCACGTTGTCGAAATCAGAATCACGCCGCCATCTTGTTAAGTAAAGGTGGCTTTGCGATCCTCACGGCAAGTGATTGCGAATTTGCGACCGACAAAAATACGAATAAAATGACACTTTATGACAAAGGCTTTATTTTCTACCGACATTGGTCTAGTCACCCATGCTACGGCTGCTTTGTAGTGGCGTACAGCAAAATGAAACTTATAGCCTAGCTCATAAAGTGGAATTTTATTTGAATGTTCGTTGGTCGCGGTTACTTCCCGCAAGAATTGAAAAGCCACCTTAAGAAATGGCTGTTTTACACTTGTCCTGTCACTGTCAGTCACCTGCAAAATGCCATGCCCTATTGCATGCTAGTTAAAAAGATTGGAAGGCAATATATTTGTAGGTAAGGCATGTTTCGTAAAATCGAGATTAATAATATTATCTGGTTATTTCATTATTAAATATTGTCTATGAAAAGCTGCACAGAGTACACGGCACAGAAGTGAAACTTCATTATCACAAACAATATTCACAAGTAAACATTGAACCTCCTTTTTGGAAGTCTGCTTAAAAAGTAAAAACGCGAACCGCGTTACCATGAAATTTTACTCGCACTACATCTAAAGAAGTTTCACTTTGAAATTATTAGTGTAGGTTGTTACTCGGGCCGGGTCAGTTAACGCCAATGAAGAAACTGTAATATATTACTTGTCTCGTCTCGTTTGGATGTTAAGTGTTTACTGACCCTTAGACCTTAGTCGGCAAAAGTTGAATGAAATTATCGGCATTTCAAACGGATTTAGTCTAGTCTTCCTAAAACTATGAAAAAGTTTTGAGTTTATTTTTGTATGAACATTAATGAGTAGTTTATCGTAAGATCATTTCAGTACTGCTAATAAAAAGATCCACACTACTTGTACCAACGTTTCAACTAAAGTGGTTTGCCCTCGTCCGATATTTACACCATCAATGGACTATAATAATAATATAATAATATCTATGGACGCTTCACACCACGTCAGTCTGGCTCCATGCTAAGTACCTGAAGGACTTGTGTTACAGGTACCAGACAACGGAAATATATTTAATACTTTTATACTATACATATATTTAAGATTTTTATTATATTTTACACATATTTAATACACATTCATGACCCAGGAAACTTTTTGAAAACTTTATGTTCCGTCGGCGGGATTCGAACCCGCGACCCCCGGCTTTAGCTACCAACAGCCCACCAACTGAGCCACAGAGGTCGTCGACTATGGAGCTATACAATGTTTTTTACTTATATATCAAGCCCATTTTCCAATGTAACAGCCAAGGACATAATATTTTATAGCTAACGTATTGTTTAAAATATATTTTTAGTACTAAAGTGTATAACTTTAATGACTGTAATATTATAATATGGATCTTTTTATAAGTAAGAGGATAAGTAAATAAAATTACTGTAACTATTGATTAATTTTAAATAGGTTTGCTTACGTACTTATATAAGTCTTGTATATGCTTCGAGTGTTGCAATTTAGTCCTTAAGGACTTGTGAAAAGACCGATTAGCTGTAAAAAGTTTAATATTCTTTTAAGTTATGCGTAGCTCACTATATTCTGTGATAGATTGTATGGAATGTTCTATACATACACCTATGTTTTTAATTGATAAGATAGTATAACGTACACTGATAAACTTTTTCTAAACATTATTATAATTTATAATAGTTTATCTAACCAAAACTGTTAGTGTATCGTAACGAAAAATAATTTGATGAACTTTTAGGCCGTTAATAAAAATATTTACTTTGCTAATTGTTGCTGTTTTTGTCTGGACAGTGGATCTTCTAATGTCATAGAAAAAGACACGGATTACCTAAACATAGATTAAATATTTTTAACAACGTATGTTTTAGTGATAATGCACGTCTTTAACGGCCTAACTCAGAAAAAATTAATTATGATTTAATTTAATGAAGAGTTTGACAGACAGCGTACGGAGCTCGTGTCAAAATCTTCATTTAATTACAGTTAAGTAATTACTATTAGGTATTCGTCTCTGAGTGCAGCAGTGAATGGAAACCTGTAACTCACAAATATATTACATACAGCTTGGCAAAGAAGAGTCTGACGCGGTGACAGCTGGAACTAAGAGTTTTTGTTCATGACAACACTACATTACTTGTCAACTCTAGTATATATTGTGTCAAAAGCGAAGCGTAGGGTTGCCTGTATTTAAAGAAAAGCGCCCTCATTTAATCCACACTCTTCTTTGCCAAGCTGTACTTATATACTTATAATAAAATAAATTATTGTTTGGTTCTAGGGTCATCGACTACAGACAGCTGATTTCGAATTGTTTCAATTGTTGGTAGTAAAAGACGTTTTCGAATTAGTTGCTAATAAGAGTTGGATTATTGAAACAAAAAATATCTTTAGTCTATAGGTAATCTACAAGAACATATCGAAATGCTTGTGTGGAGTCTTAAACGATTATCATTTATATGTAATAAAATATAATATTCGTATCAAATTATTATTAATACTCTTAATCTTAACAAGTCATAAAAGTTATTACTTTAATTGTAACGCAATTTTTAATGTACTATTTCGTTTGTGTAATAGTACATTAAAATTTAAAAATGTTTACAAATTTATTGATAAATATACCAATATACCTTTAATTATTATTTGTCTTAAGACAAACTACTTGGGAGTTGTTCTTGTTCTTAACTACTTGGGAGATAAAAAAAAAGATTTAAAAATTCTAAATTTAAAAAAATGTGAAGTGAGAAAATGTGTTGTAAAGTTTCTGAATGAATGTACCAAATGAATTGTTTTAGAATTATTAAAATCTTCAATAGGTAATGATTGTTATTCAATAATAATTTGTACTTTGTTTTGTAAATAATAATGTAAAGTAATCATTGTATATTATAACCATAGACATTTCATAGAAATGTTGTAGATATGTACTCAATGTTAAATCATTTAAAACAAAATTGTAATACAATTAATAAAGATTAAATTTTTGTTCATATTTTCTTTTTATCTTTACAAGGTCCTTTATTACGATCGAAATAGTGTAACTAGCATCAAATTTATAAACACCACTTGCGCAGATCTGGGTTAAAGTTAACCCCGGATTAAACGTTATCTCTTTCATAAAATATATAAAGAATGTAAGAGATAACACACTATTTAACCCGGTATTAACTTTAACCTGGATCTGCACAAGTGGACCTAAGAGAGATATTTGTTCTTTATCATAATGTTTATACCAACAATAAACAATGGTACACTCCACTACGTTTTCTCAGATTACTTAAAAAACAATATACATTACCATAAACCTAACATGACAGTCGCGGTAAAATCTACAGAGCTAGAACACTCGCTTTAAATAATAAAAAAAAAGTTTATTCAATAATTTGGTCATTACAAGACGTACCTAAATAAAAAAAAAAACGTGTGGTACTTAGGGACTACCGCGGTAAAGCTATGGCATAGCATTTTTTTTCAACTTTGGCTATTATAATTTGCATACGTCTAGTCGCACGCACACAAACACCGTGCCGAAGTCCGGACCGGTCGGAGTGGGGTTTGTTAGGTTTTTTCGTTACGGAATTTCTTGATTCGGTTGTCGCGCTCAAAGCCCGCGTTAAAAGCTATGCAATAGCTTAACAAACATATTGACACAAAGACAAATAACGTAGAATACAAAGTTTGATGTAAATATTTCAAGTAGTTTTATTTCCCGAAGAAAACCCACGACTTCAGATACATTATTAAATCTAAATCAAGCTGAGAAATATAGGCATATAATGTGGTGTTGGTAATTAGTGTGTAGGCGTGTACCGAGCAGGTATAGGTGTAGATTACATTGTACAGTTGTGGCGTTTCATACTACATACGGTAATGCGTTGCGACTTTTACTGCGATTCTTTACTACAAGAATTCTTTTTGGACCAGACTATAGATAACCAAATACACTAAAATAAATTATCTAATACTCACATCAAATGCTGGAGTTAGTAATTGCGCTTTTATGTACACCCACATAAATGCGCAACTTCTCTGTGCGAAAATTTGTATATTAACCCTTCGATCGCGGATTCTTGGAAATGCTATTGTATTCTATTGTTGTCGCGACCACCGGTGCCCGTATGGGGCTTGATGAGTTAATGCGCGGACACTGTTCAGTTTTTCGTGATAAAAACTATCTTAATAATGACCTTTCACAGGATTCAGTGTATCTCCACGTTGAGTTCAGGCTTACTGGTCTAGCCGTTGAGGAATTAAGAAGTAACAGACACAATTTCGCAAACACTTGGAAATATTTTTGCCCAAATAAAATCTTAAATTGAAACTTGCATACGAGAAAAGATTGTACTTAATAATATTGTGCAATCTTTTCTAGAGTTAACCTCTTTAGGGTTCCGTAGCCAAAAAACGGAGCCCTTATAGATTCATGTTTATATTAGTGATTAGAATAATTAATGCCTATCGTAACGCTTTCGCAATTATTGTGAAGAGCCATTAAAAACTTCCCCACACCCCACATGATCAGATAAGGGCCGTGTAACTGCCAAAATATTCATATTTTGATGATAAATGGATTTAAACGTTTAAGCGAAATTACAATTTTTGTATGTTATTAGATAACATTAAAAGTTATTTTTGGCAAATTATTTTGGTGATATCGCGTCTAGACTAGAAGTCTCGTTCTATAGAAAGTCGGCTCGAGAGTTAAAAAAAAAAACGCCTCTAAAATAGACGAGATGCCAGCTTCTCACTAATACAGTATATTTTTATGTTTTATTTGTTGTTTGAACGCCTCCGTGGTCCAGTAGTTGAGACTGTAGAGTGTAGAGCGTAGACTCGGAGGTCGTGGGTTCGATACCCGTGTTGGAAAGGAAGATGCAGGCTAATCACCCGATTGTCTGACAAGTGAGATGATCCATGCGTCGGATGTAAAAAAGTCAGTCCTGCGCCTCATCGCTCTGTCGGTCGGCCGTCCCACTGGGTTATGAGAAAGAGAGAGTGTTCTTGTGTGCTGCGCACACACTTGGGCTCTATGAAAATACTCATGTGGAACTGGTCTGGTTTCAATGAAACTGGCCACCGGGCACCAGCAGCGAAACCGGAGTGGGAGTCATAGTATATTTAATCTCTTGGAGGAAAACGGCAGAGAAAAACTTGCTTAACACAAACTGAGTTTAATGTAAGCTTGAGGTATTGTTTTGATACTTCAGGTTAACTGAAATCACGCTAATGTCACACACATTGACACTCTCAGAGACGACAATTAATTACGTAACTGTAATTAAATGAACATTTTGACATAAGCCCCAAACCCCATGCATTGTCTGTCAAACTTCATTAAGGCCAGGTAGTCCCTAATTTACATGACTTTGAATCAATAATAAACTCATAACTTAAAGAATAATATGTGGTTACATTTTGCATTTTGGTCTTTATCTAAGTGAAAAGTATAATTTTCTCCTATTTCGCCCTATCAAGGACGCGGCGAGCGTCGTAACCGCCACTGTACAAGGCGCGCTGATATGAATGTTATTCTAATGTGCATTACGTCGATATTCGTACTGACAGATATCGCACCTCTAAGTTTAGGGACTACCTGGCCTTAAATTGAAGTTAATCACTACGAATAATAAAATCATCATCAAATGTCTCTGATTGCGGTCGTTATTATTAATATCATGTCGCAGGTCTGCATGGGCTTATTATAAACAAAATCATAGTTACTATGCCGAAAGTCACTAGAAAGTAGAAAATAATTCCACAAATTTTCAATTTTCCCACCGCGCGCCGAGCCACCGAGCTGAAGTGTTCTGATAAGGATTCCACGACTTAATAACTTTTTATCAATTCACACTAATTTTGTATGAAAAGTTAGTTAAGCCGGCTCCAGTTCGATGAAATTAGTTGTGGAAAATTGTAAAAACGCACCATGCATACAAATGTATTTCTGATTACTCATTTGAATATTAAAGGAGCCATGTTTTTGTAAAATAACTTTTGTTACCTACTCTAGGAGAGTATCATATTCTGTCTACTCTACTCTGATATTAACCCGCTTTTAGTAGTTGTTTAAGCGCGATATGTTGATCTAATGAGTTTTCATACGAAATTGATCCAAAGTCACTGAACAGAACTCACGAGTCTTTAAAGATAGGCGATTGAAAATTTCGGCTTTGCTTAAAGAACTCCAAGCATATACCACCTTACATTAAAATTCAGTCGGACAGATTTTAAACTACCGTCTTTTTCTCATTAAGTATATGAGATTATTACTTTTTATCAAATATTATATTTAGCATTTAAACCAAAAATATATTTCAGTTCACGCCGACTTGTGAATGGAGTTCCGCGTCCAACTCGGAAAGGCTTTTGAAGTCATTTGATGAACGTTTTATTTACAGACCTGCCAGCTATTTGCCGCCTCACGTCTACACTCGGACAGTCCAGCAAGCGAAATAAATAGATATTACGTTTCTAGTCTACAACATATTGAACTAAATTGATAAAGTTTAAGTGAGTACTCCGTACATAGGTATGTCAGGATAATTCGAAAGGTAAGTATTAAAAGTGAATGGGCAATAATTATATTATATCTATTACCTCTTCACGCCCAAACCGCTGAACCGATTTTGCTTAAATTAGGTATGGAGATGCTTTGGTTCCGGAAATGCACATAGGATACTTTTTATCCCTAAAAATGTATGGTTCCAACGCGATAAACGAATTTTGACGCAACGGAGTTGCGGGCGTCATTTAGTATCAAATATTTTAAGTTCCAGGAAAGAAACAGAAAGAAACATAAAAAAGTTTTTTTTTTTATTTCGGAAAAATGTACGGTCCCGCGTGTTAACCAAATTCATGCGCGACGGTGTTGCGGGCATCATCTTGTATAAGTTATAATGTGTAGAGTCTATTACGGGAATCTTGAAGTAAAACTTTCATATCCCACCAAAAACATAAATGTAAAAAGGAGAGCCAAGTTCAATACAAACATTAAGATTGTCTATGGACTTCGCCGTAAAAATAATGGAGATCTAAATGAGTGCCAAGTTCTATGGAAAATTTAAATATGTATTTATAGGAACCGAATAACATTATGAACAAACAGCAAAGTCTATTTCTTTGCTTTATTGAATATCTATAACAATTGCTGTTATTTAAATAATGTGAGATCTTAAAGTATATTAGATTTAACTTGGCCAGTATTTATTACAACAGTCATTTCATAAAGTTATTGAACATTTTAATTCTGATAAAAACTGGCCAAGTCGCTCAAGACGCTCAAGACGCTCAAGACGCTGGTCAAGACGCTCGCGGGCCGCATGCGGCCCGCGAGCGTCTTGCTTGCGGCCCGTGAATGTTTTGTAAATAAGTTAAATGTAACAAAATCAATGTTTTCTAATAATGCCAGTAGTTATCGCTACTTAAGTACGTAGCTGTTTGTGCCATTACAAAAAAACTTATTTCCTTTCAATATGTGTAGGTATATTGAGCTTCTAGGGTTACCACGAGTATGAGGTCTGCGGCCCGCCTTCAGTTTGTTTTGCCACCTTGTGGCCCTTGCCTGCCAAAAGGTTGCCGATCGCTGATCTAAACGACTCCTCAAATTAACTGCTAAAAATCAAAACGACCGGCTTAAAGAAATCGTAATATCTTATTTTAAACTGCTGTCCGAGGATACAGTATGTTTATTTCCCACTAAAAATATTTTAGTACGAGAGCCCTAGAACAATTTTTTTTTTATTACTATCAAGCAAATTTTTTGTGAGTAGCTTCATTTTGATAAGACGAACAACATTTGTATCTGCGAAAAATCTTGAAAGTGGTAGCTAACAGAGATAGAAAGGATTCCATACTTTGCTTTGACGGTACTAAAATATGGATTGTTCTATTTGTAGGACAATGTTACTCTTAAATTATATAACTAATTAACCTATCAATTATACAAAAAAATCAAAATCCGTTATAGGGTTATGTAGTCAACCAAGTTTTGTAGATATGCCAGTTGATAGTATCAATAGAAAAAGTAGATAAAAATGTCTTCTCAGGCCTAACGAACGTAAATACAAAATTTCATTAACATCGGTGTTGCCGTTTTGGAGGAGTTCGCGCACAATTAATATAATTTATATAATTAATTATATTAATTGTTACAATTAATATAATTATACCAAAGGTTATTTGTTAAACTACTGTTTTCTCCTACGTTTACGGGGTATAATTTTCTTTTCCGTGTTATTTTCTATACCTTCTTGTACTTTTGTATTGTTCGAGTGAAGTTCCCATTCAGTATCTGGATTTTTTTACACGTTTTCTGTTTATACTTAATTTGGGCAAATCGGGATGGTATAAAGTGCGCAGACGGTTGTACTCTACAATAGAGCTCTCTTGTGCCTTGATTTGACTCTGGTCTAAATTGATGAGATATACTCCATCTAAGGTTTTTACTCTGGACAGTCCAACGTAAGCCTGCCCTTTACTAAATATTATAGAGGAGTCTATATCGAGTCAAGGCTAAGACCTTGTGATTTTTTGGCTATATCACCTCTTCCTGATAAGTGTCGGATATGCTATCCACAACTTACCTGACAGATACTCCATACTTCATAAGTTGTGGATAGCCAATCCAAAACCTATCAGGAAGTGGAAAAGCAGCCCTTACGGCTTGTTGAGTATCAGTCAAATTAAACAAAGAAAATTCAAGCGAATGGAATATGCAGCTGCCATCATGAGGCATTGGAATAATACGGTGTACCGTGTAACACAAGTGTATTTCCAACTATTAACTCTATCGTACAACTTATTGTGCGAAAGTTAAGTAGCTATTAAAACACAGAAATATTGACAAATACAGAGTACAGACTACAGACAGATGCCAATCGCAACTCTATTACCTCTAATTCGTCCATCCGGCGGTAACCGTACATTTTTCTGGGATTAAAAGAATTATATTATGTCCTTTCCCGGGACTCTAACTATATCTCCATACCACTTATCAGAACAATCGGTACAAGCAGTTTGGGCGTGAAGGGCTAACAGACAGACATACACACTTTTGCATTTATAATATTAAGTATGAAATTGTAGTGTGAATTCAAGTATGAAATTATTGTGTGTTACTGTGTTGCTCTATGTATTATTAAGTTGATATGTTGACTGTTGTTGGCCATTGACCGGTTGCTTAGGGTGTATTACAAGGTTTTTCGTATGGGGATTGTGGACACAACTTATTTTTGGGCTTTTTTAAAGGATTTTATACCCAAACGATAAAAACGATACCCAATTACTGAGACTTCGATGTCTGTCCGTCTCTATGTCCGTCTCTCTGACTGTCTCCAGGCTGTATCTCAAGACTCGCTGTAGCTAGAGTTCTAAAATTTTTACAGATTGTGTATTTCTGTTGCCGCTATAACAACATATACTGAAAATAAAATGAAATTAATATTTAAGGGGGGCTCCCATACAACAAACGTGATTTTTTTGGTCTTTTTTGCTCATAATCAAAAGGCAGTTGGTAGATACTTGAAATATTCTCGAAATCTTTAATTATATGTTTACTTCCATAATTTATAACAAAATTAAAATCAAATAAATATTTAAGGGGGGCTCCCATACAAAAAACACAATTTTCGCTCTGTCCGACTCACACTTGGCCGATTTTTTTCATTTTTGGATTTTTCCCTGAGCTTTCATATAATTACCGAGGTGGATTCCAAATTTCAGCCTTCTAGGTCATCTGGAAGTGGGTTAGAATTTTGATCTATAGGTCAGTCAGTCAGTGATAAAAATTACGATTTTCGGACGTGATTATCTAAATAACCGTTTGAGATTTGTTTATGAAATTTAGAGCATATAATTACCTTGCAATTCTTATTATATGAGCCAAATTTGAAGCGTTTATGTTAAATAGTTTTTGAATTATGAGGGGGTCAAAAGTGGCTCGAAATGGTTTGTGTAATATTACACATAGTGCTGTTCGCCAGTTCTGTTTTACTTGAACTTGGCTTGACACGCTACCGCGTGTCTAGATTGATAGCGTAGCCTCGTAGCTGGGGCTACGCCGTAGCTAGTGCTACGCCGTAGCTCATGCCACGACAATTTGGATGATATTATGTAATTCGTAAGCTGTTCCGCCCAAAGATCTCTAAACCTATTAGTTTCTTATGTCAATGGTTCCGCCTGTTTTCTTGCTAATGTATTTACACAGATACCTAATTTAGGATTCCCTGATTGTAAACCCACGTTTATAAGCATTAGGTATTTAGTTTTTTGTATGAAAACATAGAATACAAAATGTTTGATATCTATAATCACAAGTAAAAATAATTTTAACCACTAAAATTGAATCCTAGTTTATGATAAAATAAAATATCTTCTTCTTAGCTCTTTTCCAATTTACGTAGGGTCGGCTCTCCTAGTACATTTGCGCCAAGAAATTCTATCCTGGGTTGACGATATTTTAGAATTTAGGCAATTTATTTACAGCTAGTGCTTCGCTCATACTTGTCCACCACTGGGGAGTGGGGACCGCCTCTAGCTCTCTTAGCTTCTGAGAGACTCAACGCCTTTTAACAACTTATTTGTTGTCTATGCGCATAATGTGGCCATATCATCTTAAGCGTCTCTCGGTCAGTTTTTCGGACAGTTTTTTATGATAAAATAAATACACATACAAAATGCCAAAATCTTAACATATTTACCAATACCATTAAGTACCTACGTTTACGGCTTCGCCGTAGTGGTAAGGCTGGTTTTAGTGTCACGCGGATCATCGGTACGGATATCTCCGTATATAATATGCAATATGCATTACGCTATAAGGAACGTTTTAGAGTAATGCGGAGGGATCCGTACGGACCTGTCCGCATTACTTCTTAAAACTTCATACGGATCGGTCTACGGAGCGATCCGTACCGACGGTCCGCGTGACACTAAAACCAACCTAAGGGTATGAAAATTAAAGTCTACCTTTCGATATTTTTACGTAATATTAATTGAATATTATTTTTATTGTTATTAATTTATCAACCATATCCCAGCTCTTAAAATACAATGATCTGTATAAAATCAAAAATTCCATCTGGAACTAAACTCACTTCCTAGTTCCTACGTCCGTTTCCGTTCAGTGAAATTCGAAACAAAATAGAAAAGTAGCGAGTTATAACTACCCCCTGGGGATGCGAAGTTGTAGGGTAGTTTGTGTTTAACAGTTTATAGTCATTATTATTATTATCAAAAGTTGAAAACTTCAAAGTGACCTTATAAAACTGCTTACAATTTTGTGACAGGACAAAAATCTAATAGGTTCTTGAATTGACTATTCGTTACTTTTTTTAATTTAAAATGGAGCATTATTAAGGTACAAGTTGCAACCGAGCGACACGTCGCAACTGCAGATGACGTGTCGTCGCGACACTACTGGTTTCTATGTATTTTTATGGAATACCCTGCGCAGCTGGCGACACGAAGCTAACGACACTTATTCATAGAAATACATAGAAACCAGTAGTGTCGCCACGACACGTCGTTTGCAATTGCGACGTGTCGCTCGGTTCCAACTTGTACCTTAATGCTTCTAACTGCCGCACTCAGAGTCCAATAATAATTACTTTTGACATATATAATATAAGGCCCATAATATATTATCTGTAAAATTCTTCATTTAAATTAAAAATTTAATCATCATGAAATGTCTCTTGAGTGCGGCAGTAAGAAGTGTAAATTTAATGTAAAAAATGTAAAGTATAAGTAGATTGCGAATTGATATAAATTGTATAGCTAGGTAATTGAGGTCAAGATTACTAATCCAAACACACTCAAAAGTTTCGATAACGAAGCTGGAAATAAAAATGTATTAAATGTCAAATCCCAAACATTTATCATATTTTTGAATGTGAAATTATCGAATCATCTTTGCTAAGGGCCGTGGTTTATGAACAACTACGTTTGTGGATGATGATTTATAGTGATAAGAATATGATGATGATAGTAAGCAGAAGTCTCTCGTTATCTTTTTTAACAGAAGCTTGAAAAAGACCCTTGCTTTCCAAGATTAACAATTGAATTTCAGGCCGTAACTGGCTTTTCCGATTTAGGTCATAAAGGGAGGCCTGTGAAGTGGGAGTACTAGATTAATCCTAGTTTAGCCCTTTTCGCCCTGTAATACACACCGGGCAGGTAAAATCTGTGAATGATTACAAAGAGGGCTTAAAGGTATAAAGGGGTACAGGTAGGGTAGGAATTACGTAGAGGCTGTTTCTCAATCGCTTAGTAAGTATAGCCTTTTTGAAAGATTGTTTATTTAGGTATTCATATGAATAAGAATATAAAATCATAAGAATAAAAAGGCCCATAAGTTACGTAAGTTATAATAGATTATGTAATTTACGGGCCTGCATTTATCACATAACTTTATAGATTATATTAAAAAAACAAAGTTTTTTAATTTTTTTATAAAATAAAAGGGTAAACGAACAAACGGGTCACCTGATGGAAAGCAACTACCGTCCCCCATGGACACTCGCAACATTAGAAGAGATGCAGGTGCGTTGCCGGTCTTTTAAGAGGGAATACGCTCTCTTCTTGAAGGTTTGCAGGTCGTATAAGTCCGGAAATACTGCTGGTGACAGTTCATTCCAGAGTTTTACGGTGCGCGACAGAAAGTTACGCGAAAAACGCACCGTGGAAGACTGCCAAGGTGAAGAGGATGATATTATGTTTCGCGTGGAACGATGGTGAAAAGTTGCAGGAGTTCCGAACAATTCCTCAGAGCGCGCCCCGTGATACAACCGATAGAGGATGCAGAGTGAAGCCACATCTCGGCGTAATTCCAAGGGGTCCAAGCTGTTTGAAACACTATGGCAGTCAACAATTCGAGCGGCCCTTATACGATACGATACGATCCAGAGGAAGTAGTTGGTATTTACTATTTACTATTTTGGCGCCCCTGCCCAGAGATGAGAACAATATTCCATATGAGGCCGAACCTGCGCCTTGTAGAGTTGTAGGCATTGGTCCGGACTGAAGTACTGTTTCGCTCTGTTAAGAACACCAAGCTTCTTCAGGGCTAACTTGGCCTTACTCTCTAGATGACATCGGAACTGGATTTATCTATTTTGTTGTCGATGAATACCTTATCATAATATTTTATTGCATAAAGTATGCTTGTTATAATAATATTATGTTTCATACTGTATCATGTTAAGACTATGTTAAATGTCTATGAAGTCGGCTAAAAAAAACTTTTAAAAAATCGTATTATCCAAAAGTATCCTTCTGAATAATAACGGAATATTACGGTATCGGTTGTTCAGTGGAAGGTGTCCGTAGATTATGGAATCATAATGAGACGATTGTTAAAGAAAATTTATTTCGCGACCTTTGAGTGGGGAAGAAAAATGAAAAATGTGGACGAATTATGTACATGCATTACCGAGGTCAACATTATCAGGAGACTATAAGAATATATGCAAGTCTGTATGTCAGTATGATTTGTAACAAATAATAATAAATAAATAAATAAATACAATTATATATTAGTAGAAGACGCCTGCAACTCCGTTGCTCGAAAATGCGTTTATCGTGCGGGAACCGTATATTTTTCTGGGATTAAAAAATATCCTATGTCAACCTTTTCCGGGACTTAAACAATCTTCATACAAAACTTCATCAAAATCGGTTCAGCGGGTTAAGCGTGAAGAGGTAACAGACAGACAGACGCACACAATTTCGCATGAGTATTATTAGTATGGATATGTTACCGTAAAATTGTAAAAACCGCGAGATTGTTATATAACTAAGTGCGGGCGCAAAAAAATGACCGCCTGAAGCCCCTCGGGCCTCACATGTGTTCGTCTCTGAAAGAGTAGGTAATTTAAAAAAATTGATATCCTCTCTAGAAGTTTACTTACTGAATATTGTGCTTAATATTTGTGAACATTCTGATATAAAAGTTCTTCTTGTGCCACCACCTAGGCAGATGGGGGACCTACGAAGTTTGGTCGCGTTACGTCAAAGCCAGCCGACAGATCACAAATAACATTGAATTGACATGATCCGACCAAATGACGTTGGTCTGTCAACTGCCTAGGAATCAATTTCCTCAATGGTACTCGAAGAATCGTATTGCTAGCCGGCCGGCGAAGCCCCGACGATGGTTACTATTGTTCTCACCTTTCCAGGTGAATGTTTGTGCTATTTAACCCCTGACCAAAAAGCAGGGTGTTATAAGTTTGACATGTCTGTCTGTCTGTCTGTCTGTCTGTCTGTGTGTGTGTGTATGTCTGTCCGTGGCATCGTACCATACAAACGGGTGGACCGATTTTGGTCTATACGCTCGATAGTGTCAGCTTCCAAACAAAATTTGGAAGCTGACATTATCGAGCGTGTTCTTAGCTATAGCTCATCATCATCAGCCCGCTTAGTGTTGAGTTTGATCTACGACCGAATTTTGAATGAAAATTTTGAGTTTGATCTACTTAAATTTTTTGAACCGGGGTTGGTTTTTAAATTTCTTAATTTAACGTTATCTACCAATAGGAAGCCACAGGGTATTTAAGCACAATCTACAGGGATATGCAGTTGCCTCTCCAGCGAGAGTGGCCTAAGGGTTTCATCATATTTTAACATAAATAGTAAACATATTAAAATGTTAATTGCATTATTAGTTTGCATTGCATTGCAATATTAGTACCTAGAGTATTTCTACCTGGTAATCATTAAATCCTAAGCATTTTGCAATCAAAGTAGACGTAAATGTATAGAATAACGAGCAAACCAATCGGCAATAGCTACATTAAAATATTCATTTTCCTTTATCATTCAAATACCACAAAGACCAAAAACATGGAGATGTTGACATCGAAATTGGACGTACCGATTGAGTTAATGCGGCGTTGATGTACCATCAGAGAAATTGATTCGTTGGCAGATGACAGATCTATGTTATTTGATTGGAGTACTATTTATTATAAATAAGTAATGGTTAATAGAATCAGGCGTTACTTTGCGGAAATCCATAGCTTAAAATTTAGTGTAGGTATTATTATTTTTAGTAATATTCCGCGAAACAAACATCAACCTATAAGTAATTCACTTATTTACTTACAGGTACATAATTATTCTAATAAATAATGGATTATTGTCCATACCAATATAATAAATGCGAAAGTGTGTCTGTCTGTATTTTTCCTGATGGAAAGCAACTTCCGTCGCCCATGGACACTCGCAGCATCAGAAGAGCTGCAAGTGCGTTGTCGGCCTTTTTGAGTGGGAATAGGGTAATAGGGGAGGGTAGGGATGGGAAGAGAAGAGGATACGGGAGGGTAGGGAAGGGAATAGGGTAGGGGATTGGGTCTCCGGTAAACTCACTCACTCGGCGAAATACAGCGCAAGCGTTGTTTCACGCCGGTTTTCTGTGAGAACGTGGTATTTCTCCGGTCGAGTCGGCCCATTCGTGCCGAAGGATGACTCTCCCACGTATATATACATTATATCTGCCTGATAAGAGGTAACACTTTACGCCCAAACCGCTAAACCAATTTTTCTGAAATTATATGGATACTTTGAGTCCCGGACCCGGTCCCGAAACCAAACACGAATGCGACGTCCACAACTAACGACGTCAATGTAATGAAAACCCAATTTATTATTTATTGTTATTTCTATTATCTTTGCTACTGTGTCGAGTTTTGTCACAATATAAATAATAATTTACAGTAGGTCATCTTCATACTAAGCCGGCCGTTTCAAATTCAAAGGCACGCAATTTCAAATAACATTAAAAAGCACATAAATTCATCACATTGGTCATAAAACTTGTCTCTATGTTGAATTTGATATCAACGAACGATCAACTGTATGATCCTTATATTGTGGCTTCGCCTTATAAAATAAAATATCAACGTAACATCAAAATAAAGGCCTGCCTCGCGTAATGTATTCAGTAGTCAATCAGATTTTGGGTTTGAAATGATGTATGACGTATTTTATGTTGAAAATAACTCGGTGAAGAATACATTTGAATAATAATGATTATAATAAAAATGTATGGATATTCTGAAAACCAAGATATATTTTTGAATGATAAGCGTATAGGTACCATCAGAGAAGTTGATTTCTAGGCAGACGGGGGAGCTACGTAGTTTGGTCGCGTTACGTCAAACCCAGCCGACAGATCACAATTAACATTGAACTGACATGATCCGACCAAATGACGTTGGTCTGTCAACTGCCTAGGAATCGGTTTCTTCGATGGTACATCTGTGTCATATTAATAAGTTACATTTTTTAATAATTAAAACTGTTTTCGTATTGTTGGCTTATTGACATTACATTTATAATACTTGTTATTAATATCACATCATAATAATATTTTATATTACTACGTAATATGATTTCAGATTGTGGTCATTATTGGTGTTGCGTGTGCAAAAAGAATAAAAGAAAAGTGTACGTCAAAACTGTCAGATAACAATTTTGGCGCGAACAAAAGATGGCTGAAAATATTTTGCCAAAGCCTTAAAAACAGTTCCAGCGAAGAATAAAATAATAATTTGAAACGCCTAATACCTTTATAATTTTTTGTTCCTGTTGGTGCGTTGTTAATCTTAAAATTACCTTTATAATAATATTCTTTTTTATTTCAATAATTATACACTTTCCTTGCACTTATTCCACTTTATTATATCTAGACACGCTGTAGCTTGTCAAGCCAAGTTCAAGTAAAACAGAACTGGCGAGCAGCACTGTGTGTAATATTACACGAACCATTTCGAGCCACTTTTGACCCCCTCATAATTCAAATACTATTTAACATAAACGCTTCAAATTTGGCTCATATAATAAGACTTGCGAGGTAATTATATGCTCTAAATTTCATAAACAAATCTGAAACTGTTTTTTAGATAATCACGTCCGAAAATCGTAATTTTTATCACTGACTGACTGACCTATAGATCAAAATTCTAACCCACTTCCAGATGACCTAGAAGGCTGAAATTTGGAATTCACCTCGGTGATTGTGTGAAAGCTCAGGGAAAAATCCAAAAATGAAAAAAAATAGGCCAAGTGTGAGTCGGACAGAGCAAAAATTGTGTTTTTTGTATGGGATATTAAATATTTATTTGATTTTAATTTTGTTATAAATTATGGAAGTAAACATATAATTAAGGATTTTGAGAATACTTAAAGTGTCTACCGGCTGCCATTATTAATTATGAGCAAAAAAGACCAAAAAAATCACGTTTGTTGTATGGGAGCCCCCCTTAAATATTAATTTCATTTTATTTTCAGTATATTTTGTTATAGCGGCAACAGAAATACACAATCTGTAAAAATTTTGGAACTCTAGCTACAGCGGGTCTTGAGATACAGCCTGGAGACAGTCAGAGAGACGGACATAGAGACGGACAGACATCGAAGTCTCAGTAATTGGGTATCGTTTTTACCGTTTGGGTACAAAATCCTTTAAAAAAGCCCAAAAATAAGTTGTGTCCACAATCCCCATACGAAAAACCTAAGCAACCGGTCAACGGCCAACAACAGTCAACATATCAACTTAATAATTCCTTGGCCCTTCCCCTCCGGACAGCAAGTCGAGTGCACGCGTTTATAGTTTCGCAATAAAATTATTTAAATATATTATATTAAAATTTCTATTTACGCCAAATATTCAAAGTAAAATAATAGGAGTGCATAACGGCGCAGGAGTAATCACGACGTGTATCTGTGCTACGGAACATTTACTGTGCTACGATCCGCTACGCCTGCTACGAAACGGGACATCGGCTACGCGCCCATTGCAAAACTTCTATTGCGTTCTGTGAGCCTAGTACTTTTTATCATGCCGCTCAAGCGTACTTCACCGCCCGCAATTCAAGCCCCGTCTCCAAACCCCTCCACCTCAAGCGTCTTGCTCGCCCAACCGTCTATACCGCTACAACATGCGGGATCGGACTCCGTGCTAGATAACATCTCACAGCGAAACAAGCGCAAGTTTAGGAGCGAAGAGGAAAGTCTTATGACCTCATGCATGGAACAAATGAAGAGAATGTTTGAAAATTTTACAGAATTGCAAGATAAAAAGTTGACAATTATTCAAAATTCTATCACCGAAATTAAACAACAAAATGAAGAGATGATCAGTTCACTTGATTTCTTGGGAAAAAAATATGACGAAATGCGCGAAGAACTGGATAGCTACAAAAGCGAAAACAAAGAAATTTGGAAGTACGTTAATTTTCTTGAAAATAAAATAGACCAACTGGAAAAGAACATGAAGTCATGCGAGGTCGAAATACGATGTATCCCAAAAACCGCTGACTTAGAAACTAAACAAGAACTACATAAATGCCTCGAAGATATATGCACAACGATAGGGGTGGACATTAACAAAGACAAAATTAAAAATATATACAGAATTAACACTAAAAATCAGTCCAACATGCCAATTATTGTAGATTTTGTTAACACCAAGTATAAACAGGAATTAATGGCGGGAGTGAAGAAGTTTAATAATCAATTTCCGGCCAACCGACTGAACACTAAGCACCTGTTATATTATATTTGCACCTGCTATATAAGCACCTGTTATATTATGTTATAAATGGCCCTATAAACCGTATATTTATCTCGGAATCCTTAACTCCTAAAACTAGAAAATTATTCAGAATGGCGCGTGATTTCGCGTCTAGAAATAAATATAAATTTTGCTGGACATCTAATGGAACCGTGCACCTAAGAGAAACAGAAGGAGCTAAAATATTAAAAATCTACTCGGAATCGGACCTCAAAATTAACTGCACACATCCAAAATGACTGGCCAGGTTAGCATGCACCAATTATTGTCTTTTTTTATGTAATAGTTTGTTTTCTATTTTATATTTTAATTTATTATACTACATAGGCTTTAGCTATAAAATGATTTTAGTTTTACCAAAATATATGAAAATTGTTTTTTTAACGCTTATACTAGCTATCAATTTTGTTATACGCTGTCTTAGATACAAACCTAGTTTAGTTACACTAAAAAATTTAAAATTAATAATAATACCTCATGAAATACTGCATTTGACTGTAAATGTTATTGTATTAATCTACGTTAGTATTTTGCATCAACTAATTTCTGTTACATCGAGATATACCAAAATTGTACTTCTAACACTTAGACTAATAATTTTTACTATAGATCTTATTAGACACTACTTATACCAAAGAAGCTTTGTAATAATAATTATTGTTAAATTCTTGCACTTTTTAACCTTAATGTTAATTAACTATGGGCAAACCTTCTCAATTCTTTTGGCATTTCTTGGGCTAAATATGACTATCTGGTCTCGAGTTTATTTGAATAAAAAATTCTGGAACTTTCAGATAATGTTTGCGTTCAGTTACGTAATATATTTTATTAAAATTCGATAATATTAATAACACCGACATACAAAACGAAATAGACAACATCAAAGTTTCCGACTCCAATACATGCTCAATAGAGGCCTGCAGGGATCTTTTTACAAAGCACTCAAACTCATTATCTATATTAACCCAGAATATTAGAAGTATCAATGCGAATTTTAATGATTTACAAATTCTACTATCCAAAGCCAATATCCCCTGGGATCTAGTAGTACTTACTGAGTGTCGCTTGTCCCAATGTCCGTTTGTTCCCTCACTTGAAGGATATAGATGTATCACAACTAACCACAATTATCTACAAAATGATGGAGTCACAGTTTATTATAATAAAAACATCAACATGGCAATACAGGAACCAATATTAACAAATGCGAACTGTCTCGTTATGACCTTGGATGAAACGGCTATCGTGGCCGTGTATCGTTCTCCATCAGTGTACAACATTCAGGAATTCCTTAACTGTTTGAACCAAATCCTACAAAAATTAAAACCATATAAAACCGTCCTGTTAGTGGGCGACATAAATATTAATATTGCAGACTCATCCACAGATCCTCGTGTAGATGAATACCTTGATATGTTAGCAAGTCACGGTATGCTGCCAGGTCACACGCTACCTACACGAGGCGGTACATCTTGCCTCGACCACATTATTTTAAAAACCAGGAGACCGGCGGGATGTTACGTAGCGGATACTTCAATAACAGACCACGACAGTGTTTTTGCTTTTATTGAAAATTTTGCACATAAAATCAAAGTTCGTAAAAAGAAGGTAGTTACAAACTTTGAAAATCTTGAATCTCACCTCAAACGACAAAATTTTGAGCCTGTATTCCAATCCCTAGACGTTAACCAATCACTTTCAATTTTCGAAAATATCATAAAATCTGCCATTGCTTCCAATTCAATAATTAAAACAATATCTAACCGTAACTATCTTGTAAAACCCTGGATGACACCTGGACTGTTACGTTGCATTAAAACTAGGGATGCCCTTCATAAAAAACTTAAAAAAGATAAAAATAATGAAATAATTAAAATATCTTATATGAGGTACAGAAACTTTTGTAATAGGATTTTAAAAAATGTTAAAAAAGAGTTTGATAAAAGTCAATTTCACAGTGCAGGTAAAAACAACAGACTAGTATGGAACGCGATCCGAAAAACTACTTTTACAGAGAAAGACAAAAGCGCTCCCACGGAACTTCTTAAAAGTAAGCAAGACATTAATAAAATTAATTCATATTTTGTTCAAGTTGGCGCAAATCTAGCAAATAAAATCCAGAAAAAACCCCAACCCACAATAGATGATAGTGCTTCAAACTGTAATTCTCTCTTTTTGTTACCTACTTTAGAAGAAGAAGTGAAATCGATTTTGTCTTCATTACGCCCAGATTCTGCTACCGGACATGATGGTATACCAAGTTTTGTACTAAAAAAAATTTCGCATATTTTCATTCCCTCCCTAGTCCACATTTTTAACTTGTCCCTTTCAAATGGTGTCTTTCCCGATTCATTTAAATTAGCTGAAATCATCCCAATCCACAAGGGTGGGTCTCGAGACCGTGTCGAGAACTACAGACCAATAGCCTTCCTGCGATCTCAAAAATTTTAGAAAAATTTTAAACAATAGACTCATTAGTTTTATAAACAAAAATAACATTCTCTCTAAATCACAATACGGTTTTAGAGCAGGTATATCGACTACTGATGCTGTACATGATTTAACAGATTTTATTGTGAAAGGGTTAGATAAGAAACTAAAAGTTCTTAGCGTCTTCTTAGATCTGGCTAAAGCCTTCGACACGGTCTCCATACCCATCCTGGTATCGAAACTCGAAAAAATTGGAGTTAGAGGTATCCAACTTACGCTTTTTCATAGTTACCTAACGAACAGACGTCAAAGAGTCAGGATTGGAGAAACTATAAGTGATGAGCTTCCCATCGAATTCCTCAGGGTAGTATCTTGGGCCCAACCCTATTCCTCATTTATATAAATAATCTTTGTAAATTAGCCCTACCTCATGGAAGAATTTTCACCTATGCCGACGACACAGCTCTTCTCTTTCAAACTGATTCCTGGGAGGAAACATTTCACGTCGCTCAGCTAGGCCTTAATAAAGTCACAAAATGGCTCAACAGTAACTAACTCACACTTAACGTAGACAAGACAAACTTTATTTGTTTTTCCCTAACTGGAGCAACAAAACCTAAATTTAATAGTGCATTCATGTTCTGGAGAATCCACAAATGATTGTTCATGCCTGCCTCTAGCGCGCACTGAGAGCGTTAAGTATTTAGGAATTTTAATTGACAATAAAATGACATTCGATAGTCACATTAGCACTATTGTTAAAAAAGCCCGTAAACTATCATTTTTATTTTACAGAATCAGGCACATCTGTGATGAAAATCTTATTAGAAAAATATATTTAGCCCTCGTCCAATCTCTCATTTCCTACTGTATAGTTATCTGGGGTGGCATTCCGAAAACCAAATTAGTATACCCAGAGGTTACACGACCGGTTTCGAAAAAATCATCATCGGGTGTACTCTGATTTTTTCGATGATCATGATTGCGATGATTTTTTCGAAACCGGTCGTGTATATAATAATTTTGTAATAAATCTAATATAATAAAGTGGAATAAGTGCAAGGAAAGTGTATAATTATTTACTTGATCATGAATTTCCACCAAGTAGTGACAGTACATTCAATATTATATTCTTTTTATATTTATGATTAAATAATATTATTATCGAATTCTTACGATTCGTTTACAAATTGAGCATAAAAACTTTTTATGTAAATACTTTTCATTGCCGTTTTTTTTAATACGACCTAATTGCTTGTTTCAGAATCTAGGTTGGTAGGACTCACGAGTCACGTGTCTTTAAAGATTTATATCTTTATGAATGTTTAATGTCCGTGGGTGTTAAAATAACGAGTTTCTTTACAAAAATATCAAACTATTTAAATTTAAATCAAACAAAATATAGTTCGGCCTTGGTGATTAAGGAAAGAAGGGCGATACTCAGGCTAAACGACTTGTTTTACATTTACGTTGGGCTTGGATTATAAAGAAATACTTTCTAATAATTGGATTAGAAAACTTACTTCGTGGTTATTATATGACACGCAGTAACATTGAAAACGTTCGAATTTAAACCCGCGACTCTCGGCTTGAATGGTAACTCAACCACAGAGCCATAGAGGATATTTTAAAAAGGCGTCTTTAAAAAGGCTATACAATCTAAAAATGTAGATTGTACCAAAGTTTTGTAAATATACCGCCGATTAAACTTGGTGGAAATCATCAAAAAACAAGTAACAACTAAGTGAGTCTGGATAGACAAAGGATCACTAACTATTCTTTGATCCCGCGAGTTAGCTCAGCTTAGCGAAGTTACCTCATTTCCTCTCAACAGCTCTCTTTTGTTGTTCTCGGTGTTGCCATACGTGACACTTCGCCGGATTTGAAGATTTTCGAAAATCGAATTTAGTTGAATGAAACGCTTAAGTCAGTAATAATTCAGTCAAATGGAATCCACGAACGTCTAAAGAGAATGAAACTTTATATTTTATTGAATCATAGCTATTTCTGCATATTTTACTATTTTAACAAATATGTTATTTATTTATACTTTGAAAAACTTGTATTTAAATAACGTCAAAATTAGTAAATTATATTAATATTGTTGTGGCAAATTAGTAGTAGCGTCCGTGGCCTACTGGGTAGACCTTTGGTTCGCACTCGTAGAGGGTGCAGGTTCGATCCCGGGTAGAGGCGTGTACCAATGAGACATTTTCTGATCTTAAAAACATAATACGGACGCTCGTACGGTGAAGGAAAACATCGTGAGGAAACCCGCACATAGTTGGTCCCAGACGTATTGACTAGTTCTTTCCTCTGGAATAGGCCGACTATGTTGCGAGAATGTCGTATGTGCTTGGGCAACCATACGTACATTTAAATCTTGTTCCAGGCACTACAGCATAATATTTTGAGGAGTGGTTACTTTGCTCTGATCATCCACAACGGATGCAAAAGCTTAGTTTTTTGTGGCAAATTGTACTATGTAATATGTAGGATAAATTATTATTTGTTTAATAATTAATCTACTTAAACTTAAATACATAATATGATCAAAGTCAGTTAAACAGTTTCGAAGCCAACTCAAAAAAGAACCAAAGCTTTTGTTTCTAAAACAACAATTTAGTTTTTCTTGTACATATTATTTTGACACATGATTTGGGATATTTCCCGTTTTGTTCTGGCAACACCGAGTGTATAGACGTCACGTCTCAGCTGTTCCGCCGTCTCACAGTATATTAGCTTTATTTCCGCCGTTAAGATTATATTCTTAAATTCTTTTTTCCGTTTTTTAAACATTCAGAAGCTTGTACTAATGTTTTTGCTCATTAATATGGCATCCATACTACTTAAAGTATGGATGCCATAAGTGTGTTTAACTGTTATCTCTTAAAAACGAAACCGCTGAACCGAAGCCAATGTTGATAAAATTTGGTTTACCTACATTAATATTCATATCATGGACCAAATATAGTCTATAATTTCCATATCGGCCATAATATCATACGTAGGTTTGTTGTACTTACCACGCAATTAACGAATTTATGCGCTACAAAATAAAAGAAAAAAATATAGTATAGTTAGTTCATTTCGGTTTAAAGATCTTTATTATTCTCAATAACACAATTTATTTCACTTACATGAGAAACAATATTATAACCTTAACACTATACCACAGAATATATATTAGTAGTACCAAACTATACCTACTTATTAAGAAAGTTCACAAATACATAAAAAAATACAGTTTTCTAAGGTTATATAGTATAATTAAGTAACGTCGACCCGATTTTGTCGGTAGTCTGAAAAAAAATTGTATCGAGACGTGTTCGAGAATGCAAGTTCGCCAATATAAGCCGGTGGTCCAAGTAATTAACTTTTTACGAGTTGCAACAAAATATGTGATCGGCTAATTTTTTCTTGAAGATATTAAGCGAGCTTGCTTCTTTGACAATTTTAGGAAGCGCGTTGTATAGCTGTGCTCCCCTATATGTTAATGTGTTTTTCCCGTAGTTTGTTCTTATTTTAGGCAGTACAAGGTGGTCCACGCAACGAGATGTATGTTTAGTTGTTTTGTTGAGTGTTGTAAATGTAATTTGTGAATGTGTAAGTTTGTGTATAATTTTATATATAAGTATGCATATGTTATACGAGTAAAGTTGCTGAATGTCCATAAGCTTAGTTTCCTTGTAAATTTTTTTAGATGGTGTTAAATAGTCGTAGTGGTATAGAATTTTAATTATTTTATTTTGTAGTATTTGGATAGGTTTTAGGTTACTTTTAGCAGCACAACCCCATACTTCTATGGGGTATAATAAATGCGGTTTTACTAAGGAGTTATAAATAAGGGGCCGAGCTTTTTGTGGAATGCAACTTGTCAAATCGTGAAGTAAACCTATTAGAGATGAGATTTTGGTTTCTATGTGCTTTATGTGCGCTCTCCATGTCAGGTTTTTGTCCAGTATCAGTCCAAGGTATTTTTCTTCACTGGTTTGTTGTAAATTTTGTCAGTTCATGTGTAGATGTGTGTCGTTACATACCTTTTTATTTTTAGCACCAAATATTATATAGGAAGTCTTAGCGGTATTTACCGTTAAGAGATTAAATTGGAACCATTTATATAAAGTATCTAAATCTTTTTGAGCTAGACGTATAATTTCGTCCAATTTTAGTCCAAAATAAAACACACAAGTGTCGTCTGCGTATAAGGTAAGTTGGCCGTGCAAATTTAATTGACAGATGTTGTTTACATAGATAAGAAACAATAATGGCCCCAGGATGGAGCCCTGTGGCACACCACATGTTATTGGTCGAGGAGAACTTTGATAGTTTTCTAGTTTTACCACTTGATATCTATTGGACAAATAGGATTGAAACATCTTATACGCCATTTCCTAAGAAATACCTATAATTTGGCCCGCTGATCTTCATGGGTCATGAAGATCAGCGAGATGGGACATGTTTTCTCTAGTTTCAAATAATTATAGCAGCATTCGTTAGCCACGCGCCAAAATATCCACGTAAAACAAACAGAAGCTGAAACACACGAACATCATTTGTCTCAGTATCTGTCTTCATATATTCACACCGATTAATATGTCGGCGACAAAGAATTGCGAAACACAGGTAATGTATGTCGCTGCAAGCGTGATATACTGGAGTCGGGACCTCCGATAATGTATTTGTAGCCGATGATCATTAATCTGTATCTAATTGGGGTTCCGTACCTTTATTTTAGGAGGCTTTTAAGGCATTTGTCCCAATAATCAGATGCCTCTCTATATCTATCTTACAAATAAATAAAGTGGCCGTTGGTAAGTTTAAGATTTTTCTTCGATGCATATAATCAAAATATGAAATTTTGATTTCAGTACATAAAATATTATTTAAGGTACCGAAATCAAAAAGTCGAATTGATAAATGTTTGTATGTCTGTACATTCTCTCTTATATCATAAGGAGTAACAGAGGCTCGATTTTAAGAGGAGACACTAGGGATACAGAAATGAAAAACAAGTACATATTTGTAAAATCTATTGCTATCTCCCTAACCTCAAGCTTCCCCCCCGCAGAGCACGATAGAGACAACTGCAGCTTGATGTGTTTGATATGTTTTTTTTTTGGCATAATCTAGCCAAATTTGTTTTCTGGATGTTTGAACACAGCGGAAAATCTGGCCATTTTTTGGGTTTTTGAACGTTCATGTCTTTTTAATAATTAAATTATGAAAAGAAAGAAAACAGGGACATGCTAATAATGGCCATAGATATTCAGGAAAAAAATATATAACTCTACCGGCATTATCCAGAGAGGAAATAGGGGACAACGTTTGTATGGAAAAACGGCCCTAGTGTCTCCTCTTAACATCATCACCCTTTTCAACAAAGCAATTAAGGGAAGTTTTTATAATAATTATTATTATATCATCATTATTATTTTTTATTATTGTCTATTAGAGACATACTGTAATAGTAGGTTACGACGAAAAAACGTTTATCGGGTACAGTTAAAAAAAATTAGTTCGATCAATACGCTGTCCTACACGTCTACGGCACAGAACCCTAAAAGCTGAAAAGTAAGAGATTATAAAAATATTTCTGTCTCCTTTTTATTCTAAATTAGAGTAGGATGGAATACGATAAATCCATCTCGACAATTGCCAAATAAATGATTCATGCTTGAGTCGTGTTACCTTTGATCTGTATTTGCGGCGCTACGCACTCCTTAGAGGATTTCAGATTCAACGAAACAGATCTTAAAGTCAGATATTTTGTATGTTATAATATGTTACGATGTCTTTTTGTCTGTTAAGTTATAAATATAAATAATACAATTTTAATATAAAGCTTATTCATAGCACAGAAGCGGTGGTAGGTTACATGGAGGGCAATTCCGAAAGTTTCTAATAACTATTATAAATGCGAAAGTGTGTCTGTCTGTCTGTTACCTCTTCACGCTTAAACATCTTCAAATTTGGTATAGAGATATTTTGAACTTCGGGCTAGGACATAAGATACTTTTTATTCCGGAAAAATGTTCTCGCACGATAAACGAATCTTGGCGTAATTTAGTTGCGGACGTCATCTAGTTTGAGCGTCAAACTACAAAACAAACCTATATTTACGCTTTACTTAAGCCAAGAACTGCTGAAGTAAAATTAAATGCCATTTAAGTATTTCTCGTTAAACCTAAATGTTTAATCTCGTCTCATGTTACTCATGAGTATTCACATATTATGTAATTCTAAGAATTTTCAACGACTTTCCTAATTAGTTACATTTTCTAAAGATGTATTACGTTTGCTAATGTATTACATCTTTGTTAGGTAAGTGACGGCGTACTACATTAATATTTTATTTTAGAAATTTAGGCATATGTACCAACAAAGAAGTTGATTCATAGGTAGAATAAGGCTGCGTTTCCACCAGAGATGTGTTGCGAGGAATGTGTTTTTAAGATCCAATAGAATCGCTGCGCTGAGCGATGTCACGGCAAGCTCACGTCAATGAAGCGATTCTATTGGTTCTCAAAAACACATTCCTCGCAACACATCTCTGGTGGAAACGCAGCCTTATACCTAGCCTTGGTCGCGTTATCAATCAAGCCCAGCTAAATGATCACGACTAACGTTGAACTGACATAATTCGACCAAATGACGTGGGTCTTGGGTCCGACAACTGCCTATGAATCAATTTCTTCGATGGTACATTGTACATCAAAGTTCCATTTATAAGAAAAAATAATATTGTAGTCCCAAAGTTGCCAATTAGAAAAAAAAAATTAAACTGTTTACTTTGTTAAAAATCCAAAAATATTTACAGTAGTACCTATGCAGCTATCCATGTTAAAGTTAAGATATGAGAGAAGACTAAGTTTTTTTTATTATTTCTATTTTAAACTTAATAAATGCGTACAATAAATAAAATACGTTAATAGAGCACCCCTTAAAATTTTTGAGAATTGCAGAAATCGAAAACCATGAGTAATCATGCTATAATCAACTTTGTCGAAATAGGGGTCCGTAACTTATGCTCGGCAAGCCAGGAGTCCGTAACATTTTTCTTGACTAGGCAGGAGTCAGTAACTTTTTCTGCTCGTCGAGCTAGGGGTCCGTAACTATTTCTGCTCGTCTAGCAGGGGTTCCGTAACTTTTTTGTACGGGTTTAAATCTTTTCCCTTTGCATTTCAGTGCAGAATTGGGGCACGAGCGTAATAATTGATTGGATTATACCTTTCATCGGGGCCGTACGTGATCTCTGTACATGATTGCTGGACGCGACACAATTTATTTAGCTGTGACAATACACGTTATACCTGTTATATTTTATAATATTGTTTGGATTGTAGATTATATAATTTATTTATTTCATATAAAAAGTTTATTGATATTTAC
The DNA here is from genome assembly GCA_905187585.1 of Cyaniris semiargus. Taxonomy (NCBI): domain Eukaryota; kingdom Metazoa; phylum Arthropoda; class Insecta; order Lepidoptera; family Lycaenidae; genus Cyaniris; species Cyaniris semiargus. The sequence continues at coordinate 9,147,832 of LR994558.1, read as the reverse complement.
GTAGTTTATTTTTATGCCGCTAACTCTCTAACACTAACGCCTCCGTGGTCCAGTGGTTTAGAGCGCGGCTCTTGACTTGGAGGTCGTGGGTTCGATTCCCGCGTTGGAAACATGTTATATTTTCCAAGTTTGGCTAGGACAATGCAGGCTGATCACCTGATTGTCTGATAAGCAAGATGATCCATGCGTCGGATGGGCATGTAAAAAGTCGGTCCTGCGCCTGATCTCTCGCCAGTCGTGTCGGTCTTCCGTCCCACTGGGTTATGAGAGTAAAGGAATAGAGAGTGCTCTTGTGTACTGCGCACACACTTGGGCACTATAAAAAATTACTCCTGCGTAACTGGCCTGATTTCAATGAAACCGGCCACCGTCACCGAAACCGGTGTGGGGGTTATTATTATTATTACTTATTAGTTTATTTTTGCTTTTTATATTATACGAAGTTTTGTATTACGTTAGCAATTTTGAGCTCTGATACGTTTTTACATTATCTGCTGCGGAGTCAAAAAGATGATGATAACGTATGACGATTTCGGCAGAATATTTACAATGTAACACTTAAATTACGCAGGCCCGTGTGTCTGGGATGCTACAACCAATTATAGAAGGGAATAATAATCAGTAGAAAATATGAAAAAAAGTAAAAAATTGTTCATCTTTGTTATTATGTTTTGCAGTATCTAGTAATAAAAACGTCTTTAAAAAGACACTACAAATATTTACAAACCATTAAAACGCACGAAAAACGCGGCGATAGTAAAAAAAAACTTGTATACGAATGGCACAATAAAAATGTGTTCCGAGCTTTGTCCGGCGATATGACCGTGTTGCTGTATAAATTGAAATGAATAGTTTTGTATGCACCTGCGTTTAAAAAAGAACAATCGAGACTTGACTCAAATTGTTACAGTTTAGGGTTCAGTTCAGTGCCGAATTTATATTTTTTATGAGTGCAGAACGCAGGCCACTTTATTTCCGCTGTCCCGTGTACGAAATCTACTGGCCCCCATTATACGCTGCAGCCCGTACGTTGCGGCCCGTACGTTGCGGCCTATACGGCCTATTTATAAATCGGGGCTGGTTCAGTGTGGTATTTTTTTTATTGTTGAAAGGATTAATGAGTTTTGTGCCGCTACACGAAATTTTACTGTCAGTCAAATCTTTTTACTTTAAATACCTAAAGTTCAAATAGCGAATCGTGGCAATAATGTAATATATCTATATTATACAATTTTAAATTTTTTATGAAATCCTCGTCATTTTGATTAAACTGTATTGTATAACTTAAAAACCTTTAAATAAAAAGTAGTACTGCCGAAAGATCAATTTATTTGCAACAATATTTTCTCTACTTAAGTAAAGCAATTCATTTTGCTTATTTTAAAAGGTACAGAACCCCTGAAAGAGTTACGCTCTTGGCCATTTTTGGCAACATACACGTACATGGACATCAATTGGTTTTTTTTAGTTTTTTTTTACTAGGAACTTATATATGAACATCATCGTCACCTAAAACTTTGTTCTTTGATTCGTCTGTCATATTAAGTGCTGATGTGTTTGTTTGCTATTGACATTGTCAAGACATTCTCAAAATCTTATACGAGTTTTAACATTTATTAGGAAGCCCTGTTATTTACCTCTGGCTTGGAACACATAGGACCTAAAATCAACATCATGGTAATCTTTGACAAGATATTGTATTATATCTTCTTAAATAAATCCCACAGCATCCAGTTTTTAATTGTCAGTATAAAATTTTGTAACTATAGTCAAAATAATTTAAGGTGGTATCAGCGGTCAATGGTCATTGACCTCTCTAGTATAGGAGCTATGTGGAAAATGCTCGCACTGTATTCTGTTAACGTAAGAAAAAAATAAAACTCTTATCAAGACACAGACATAAATTCATCACAAAACCTTTTGGTAACTCTTAGTATGACAATCTCCAACGATTTATGAGTTCGAAGTGATATACTTCATACTCAGTTGACATCTAGAATGCAAAATACGATATCGCCCTTAGACTAGAAACATCTGTCACTTCATTGTCAATCGCGGTTTGTATAGAAAACGATGAAATATACCAAGTTTTTTGACAGGGGGTCAATGACCGCTATGGACAGAATTCATCAATTTGATAATAGCCTCATGGTTTGAACTGTAGCTTTTATGTCCTGGTAAACTGGTACTGCCTTTGTTAAAGAAAACATAAACTATCTTAATAAAGCAAGGGATTTTGTTTCGCGCAAGAGCGACCCCTATTACCCTCTTAATGCAAAGTTTTTACGCAATTTGTGTGTTCAACAATAATATAACGGGTTCAAAATTTAATTTAACTGTTTTAACTGTGCAAGATTGTTAAGCGAAACGACTAAGGAAACAAAATAAAAGCATTTTAGTATAACATGATTGCTGGTTCTTTGTTTTACTTTAGTTTTTTAAGTCTTTGTTCAACAGAAGTAAATTTTGCGATGAAGTTTTTAATGCTACTTGTGGTCGCATGATTAATTTTTAGATTGCTGCTAAGTTAAAAAAAAAACAAAGCAAGACGTATAGAAAAGAAATCCAAAAATATTTACTAAACTATCAGACTGATTTAGGCAGATAGACAATACACATAGGTCCACCACCTATGTAATTTGGACGGGCTATGTCAAATCCAACCAACAAATCAAAAATAACATTAATTTCTACCTCTGATCATACAACAGATTGGAATTAAACCGTCAAATCAATGATGAAACTTTTCCACTTCTCTTTTCTCCTCCCTTTCTTTTTTTAAAACAGAAAATGTTTCTGTATGCTCATATTAATTATGTATGTGTTCTAATGTTATGCCAGCACCCCTTAAAAGCTTACAAGGTTCCAATAGTATCTTACAATAGTATCTTAAAATAGGTATGAAATATGCAGTACGTAGGTACCTATAGAACGTTTCCATTTTTATAAAACTGTCCACCACGTAAATTGGTTTTCTTTTTTCGCCGTAGACATTGCTCGTCGAATCACTGTATGTTTTCAGCCATTTTCTCTGAAAACATTACAAACTGTTTAGGGGCTACAGGCGGTACTTCCGGCTTTGTCTTTGAGTCTGTTACTCAATTAACTTAACATTTTAAATTTAAATGATTTTATAAATTGTTTATTAGTCAGCATGCACTACTTACTTTTAATGTGTACTAGCAGCTACTTTCAAAAATTTTCAAGAGGGGTTTAAAATTAGCATTACAATTACTTTGTTTTGCCATATTATATTGTGTGGATATACACTTGAGAGCCTCAAAAGAAGATCTTCCGACCGAACCTAGAGTTATAGTTTTAGACGTAATGAGGGTTCTGAAAGGAGTTGTCTCTTTTCAGACCCTCCAACTTTCAGATAAACTTCGATAGTGCGATTCAGGATTGTGCGTTTCTCGTTCCGCTACAACGTTATTTCGTGTACAAAAAATAGATGAAAGCCTTCATAGTAAAAAATCTTTCATAGCCGTTTTCGGGGCGTTTGGCAAAAAAAAAACTGCGACAGATTTTTTTTATATTACCTACATACATAGACACACAATTAGACAGGATTCTTTCTTATTCAACAAGCAGCCGTGTAAAACCTTTATATTAAACCTCTACATAAGCATCAAGCGGTTAGTATATAAATATTGATAAAGGTTGCGGCGCCGACGGGTCTGTCGTGACCCCCATCACGCCTGTCAGCGGCGACGGGTATACATGTTTATAAACTAGCGAATAGAAACTTAAGTGTGCCGTCATGTAATATTTATACTAACCCGGTAAGGGAGCGAACTCACGGCGCGGTTTTTTCCCGCGCCCGCCGCGGTTGCGGGCCCGCAGCTTTCGTAGAATCCAGTTTTTTATGTAAAAAACGAAAGCAAAACTCACGGCGCGTTTTTCGCCCGCGGCGGGCGTGGTTGTTTGCGGCTCCCGCTGCACCGGCGGGCGGCGGTCGCTCGCAGCCTCGGCGGTTTGCGCCCGCGCGCTCTGCGATAGTTTAGCGGGTGATCGCAGTAGCCGTAGTAAACGATCGTACATAAACCGCCCGTCTTGCGATCGTCGCCCGTAGATTTTGCGGGCGATAATCGCGACCGCGGCGACTGCGGGCCCACACAAATCAGCGGTCTCGTGAGTTCTGAAATAAAACCGCTCATTTGCGCGGGCCCGCAACCGCGGCGGGCGCGGGAAAAAACCGCGCCGTGAGTTCGCTCCCTTAATCGAAATTATTATTTTATTCTTGATATAGTTTTGATTGTATTGTCGGAGAAATTTATTCATAGGCTCATGGTGTACCTTTGTGATGTGGCTGACCACTCATGTCAAGTTAATATTAGTCATGATCAGCTATCAGACTGACAAAACCCAACTAAATGATGTCCGTAATATATGCCTATGTCGTAGGTTACACGTTCAGTTTCTCATCAATCTGATCCATCAATCTAGTAAAGATTGACGCGATACTGAACGTCTAAGCCACGGATTGATGGACCGATCATTTTTTAATATGTACTTTTTATAGCCATCAATCTGGCGTCAATCTCAGATTGATGACAAATTGAACGTGTAACCTACGATTATAAATTAATTAATTAATTAAAAAAAATAAGAAGAGATCAAATATATTCGAGCTTTGAATTTTTTTTTTTAGATTTAATACAATTTATGAGAAACGAAAATATTTAGGTACCAAAAACAGTAATTTTGGAAAACAAAGTCACATGGCCGCTTTTAAGCTTAGCGATTAGATATTAGGTAAACATACCAAAATAATAACCTACCTTACCTACTAAGTATATGCCGATCGATTTTGATAGGCCATTATTTACCCCTTGCTGTATTATTCATTCCTATTCCCCGTAGAACACACCCTAACCTATTGATGGGACTGCATTACCCCATTAACCCTTTTCTTGTGCTCATCGAATGAAATAAGTCTATACCTTAGCCGTAGTTTGTTTGAGAATCAATAAGTATTAATATTATTATTAACTAGATGACGCATGCATTTTTCCGCGATAAAAAGAATACTATGTCCTTTCCTGGGACTCAAAGCACGACGGTTCAGCAGTTTGGGCCTGAAGAGGTAACAGACAGACAGACACACTTTCGCATTCATAATATTAGTATGGATATCATAATAATTATCATAATTGATTGAGAAAAAAAGAAAATTGAAAATTCTTTGTGCAATGTTCCGTCTTTATTCGATACATAACCAAAGTGACTTGACAGGCAAAAAATTGTATTGTATATTTTTATTATTCGTAGATTGTATAACTATAATGTAAATCTTAATAAATAGTATCTGCATATTATAATTACTACGCGAATTAGTATTACTACTAAAGGTAATTTCTACATAGACAACTAATAATATGGCGTCTCATTTTGAATACATACATTACCGTTGAGTAAGGCTGTATAGAATGTGTATAACTGAGTGAACGTCAGCCTCAAAACCTCCGGAAGTAGTTACTCCAGTCAGCACTCCCGGCTGTGCATGTTGTAATCGTTTGCTAAATATATTTAGAATTGTACTAATCGGTGATAAGCCTAAAAAACCATATTAATATCTTGTAGGTTCTATCCATAATAGTAAAACTACCTCTAGACATATATTATAAATATGCACAATCAACTAATATTACTGTTTTTTTTTTTACGTTTGATTTGCGTCGTTGTCACAAAAAGTGTCTGCAGAAGTAGGGAAAAGTGGAATATTATACGAAATACGATTATAATAATTATTTTGTGTGACAGGCAGTCATTTAATTTAGTTCAATCAAAAATAACGTAAATAATAATGAAATGAAATTGAATAAAACAACAACATTTTTGTTATTCATACCAAATAATGTCTACATTATGTATATTATCGTGTTATTTGTATGGATCATACACGGGGGAAATTACGTCACAATCAAAACCTATTGGCGTGATCGCTGACATCAGATTCACTATTACCCGGTGTGTATTTCACCGCTTTATTACATGGAATTATACTGGAAATACAGATTTTATTCCTGTATCTATTATTAGGTTAAAAATATGAACATCAGATATTTTGTTAGGCGAAAAAATAATTGACACACTTGAAAAAATCTGATAGATGGGCGAGTTGAAATTGAGCGGAGAGTCTCACATACATGAGAATAATTTTATACTTTGAATCGAATCCTTTGAGAATGATTGAGATTTCACCAACACTTACGCTTAGCATTAATCATTAATGTGAAGGTGGCAACTTAGATACTGTAAGTCTACTCTTTGAATATTACAATATTTAGGCTAAGTCATAATAAAACAGATGAAAAGTTAACAAAAAAACTGCCCAATCGTGACACAGCGTTACTACATTTCGAAACTTGGACTAACATGATTTCGGGATGAATTTTACGAAAGCTCTTAACAGTCTAATACCTTATTACCAGACCTAGTACCTTACGTGCATTCATTCTTAACGGATACGAAAGAAGAATATTGCTTTTACATTTCGTATGATCTTTAAAAATATTTTCTCGACATAATTCTTACAATAAATCAGGCTTATTAAAAAGTACATTCAGCCTATTATATTAATTTAATATCATGTAACACGGAGCATATTTAAAATTATTTTCCTTAGCTTTTATGTAAAATTAAACATTCTGTAGTACAATATTCTGAGGAGTAATGGTTCATTAATCGAGGAAAAGTTTAAAGTTTTCTTCGATGTAACGATTTATTGGTGTGTCTACGATGAAAAGTAAAAAAAAATACATAATATTATATAACCAAGTAGCGCAGCGGTTAGTAAGTTCTAATTAACAATAGTTTTAAAAATACTTTTTATCTGAACCAAAATAAAAAAGTAATAAAAAAAGTAAATGTTCGATTTAGCGTTCTCACTACTTACGGACCAAACGTCCAAATAGCCTATTTTTCTCAAACTATAAAATATAGATAATAATTGTTACGACCAAAATATTGTAATTAATGTAATTTAGCACACGAAACACATAATTTAGATTTTACATTACATCAACCTCTACCAACGTTAATTCAATATTGTACGTAAATGATTGATAACTGAAGCGGACCACTAAGTATAAAACAGTACTTCGATTCTACTTTATTAATAAATTATTAATGCAGCTCCTTTCCAAGTTGGAACTTTTTCGAATTTTACGTCATACTTTTTGTAGGATTCATAATAATAATAATAATTAGTTTTTATTGTCATTTCATATTATTATTATTTCAGACCAATTTTCTGTATGACGTATGTACTATAATTGCAATCGGTATGTTCTATTTATCTTACACTAGCGACCCGCCTCGGCTTTGCACGGGTATAAAATATATTGTAGCCTATGTCACTCATTGAAAAAATGATTAATATCGATCCAGTAGTTTTGATTTATTCATTACTGCCCGTGGCCCGCATTGGCCGGTACCGCTACGGCTCGCAATTTTTAAATCTGTAATATCTTCGAAAATATTCATTTAAATCATATGCTGTAAAGGGCCATATAGATCTATATTAAATCAACAATGTATTTAAGGTATTTAATTGCATAAGGATTATTGCTGTATTGGTTAAAATCGCTTCGAAAATTAGCCATTATTTGACGTAAAAAGTAAATGACAAAAAATGTTATTGTGGGATATCCATAAGAGATAGACATATACCATCGCGGAGTTTTCTGTAGACCTTTTCAATGTGTACAATACTTAGTACATTATTTTGATAAATCTCGTGCGTTCAGCGGTCAGCCTGCGTTTGTAATGTAAGCGGAAAAAATGTAATTATTTGCGACATCACATTAGAAACCCCAAAAATAATAGTATTTCTCCACTATTTAATGGATGTTATACATATGAACCTTCCTATTTAATCACTCTATCTATAAAACCTCTGTGGCTCAATTGGTTGAGTGTGTGGCAGCTCAAGCCGGGGGTCGCGGGTTCGAATCCCGCCGACGGAACAAAAGTTTTCAATGTTCCCGGGTCTGGATGTGTATTAAATATGTGTATGATATAATAAAAATCTTAAATATATGTATAGTATAAAAGTATTAAATATATTTCCGTTGTCTGGTACCCGTAACACAAGTCCTTCAGGTGCTTACCACGGGGCCAGACTGAAGTGGTGTGAAGCGTCCATAGATATTATTATTATTATAAAAAACCGCATCAAAATACGTAACGTAGTTTTAAAGATTTAAGCGTACAAATGGACATAAGGACAGAGAAAGTGACTTTGTTTTATACTATGTAGTGATGAAATCGGTCACCAACTATCTGTAGGAGAAAAATAACATACTAATAATATGCGGACGTATACGGGAAAAAAAATCGAATAATAAACTTAAAGCACAGATTTTTGAAATTTCGCTAACACAGAACTTTTGGAATTTTGTAGTTTGAAACGAACTGGATAGAATTAGAAATGCTACTGCATCAATACTGCATGTGGTAGAATCGGGGTACTGAACGTGAACACTGTTTTACGGTAATGAAGTGTTCATTTTTAACAAAATGAAATCCAAACAAGTCCATTTGGTCCATTCCACAATCCTAAATGCCAACAATTAAGCGATTTAAATGCATTCTCGTTAACCATTTAACGTTAAATGGGGGTAGTCAGAATAACGACACATCATCATGGATACATTTCCATCATCATAAAGTCTGGGTACCGATGGTAGTCATTCTGACTTCTGATGATATATTTAAGGTTCAGTTCATACTGAAAGAAGACGAAACTAGCCGCCACTTTCTGTTGTATAAAAGTCTATATAACTATACAGGGTGCAATTAGACCTTCCGGCCAAATTTCGATATTATATTGATCCTTGTTAAAAATAAAAATACACGATTTTTTTCTTTTATAATCACTCAGTACTAAAATGTTGAGAAATAGCTTCCGAAAGTTTTCCAAAAAAACACCACAATTAATGGACACTACGCGTCGCCGGCGGCGGCCCGTGGTTCCCGCGCCTCCCTGGATGGCGCCACCCCCTGCGTCACCCTCGCTCTACCCACCGCCGCGAAGTGACCGTTCTGCAACGATTTTAAGTAGAATAAAATATGTTATTGTAAAAAATTAATATCCTATTTTTTTTTTTGGTTAAATGGACTCTCCTAACCTAAGCCCTAAAAAAATTGGCCGGTAGGTTTAATTGCATCCTGTATAAATATTCAAATGTCAAATAGTGTGACGCCGCATGTCGTTTCTATTTTGTGTCGCTATTAGCGGGCCCCTAGACGAGCAATTTTATTGCGCAATATCACGTATTGCGTAATATTATTGACTATCTAGGGTTGATATGGAACTTCACGCACCTTCAATCTAACTGTCAAATAATCTGTTCAATAAAATTGAAGCGTGATATTGCACAATGCAATTGATCGTCTAGGGGCCGGCTTATGCATGTGTTTCGTCTCTTTTCAGTGTGAACTAACGCTTATTGTGAAAAATTTGTGATGATTAAAAGCAGTTTGCGTAACTTATACAATTTTAACCTAACGAGGGATCGAACCTACACCTTTCGCTTATAAACCATGCGATCTGCCGATTCGTTGGTAGCAAAGCTATTTGAATTACAACACTGAGTAATAATTGTAACAAATTTTGAGCCTTATTGCCACAGTGATAAAATTTAAAGTACTTCACGTGTATAAAATAAAATTAATGTAAAATATAAACGCTGGGCTTAATTGAAAGTTTTGTTCAGTTAATGTATCGAGCGAGGGCAAACATATGGACGTGTGATGCGTGGTAAGCGTGGTAAGCGGTGGTAAGCGGCGGTAATCGATAAATAAACTGCGGTCACGTGATTGACTGATTTGGGCTTTATTTACCAGGTAGAGTTATTACGGGTTGATGTTTTGGGAAACTAACAAGATTCGAATATTTTTTTGTTACATCGCAACGAGAATAGCAGAGGTGCAAATTAAGATTCAAAATTAAACTTTATTCCCTACGTAAGAATAATGTTTGTAGATGTTCAAATCACAAGTTTCTGCTGACACACCTTAATTAAATTTTAAGTTACAACATTGTAAATTTTATTTAAAAAGATTATTTTTTTTCTCACTTTTTTTGGTAAAAAAGTGGGCCCTGTGCGAGTTTCTTACGCCGGTTCTTCTCGCCGGGTTAGTTCCCGAACCGGTGGTAGGCACCATGTAGTATCAACATTCTGAAAGCATTTTTTTTAAATCTATTCAGAAATAAAACTTTTTTTTTTACACTACTTCAAGTGATATCGCGTTTCGGTGTTCACTTTAAATTGGCAGTGATTGGGTAAATCTGATGTCTAGTCCCCTTACTAATGAAAAATCAAAAAGTGCATAAGCTTTACAATATTTTCTACTTTTCTATTGTATTGGATAGACGTTTCATGGATAAGGACTAAACATTGTACCTATAGCGTATTTAGTGTGTTATTGTTTTAAAAAGCGCTAGTTCACACAATTTTTTTTTTTAATTTAAGCGAACTCTACAAATACGCACAAAATGGAACTTAGTTTAGTTTCTCTGAAAAGCAGGGGAGAGATATTTCAGACCTTAATAGGTTTACTGTTTGAACACAGCGCAGTAATTTAATAAACCCAACTAAATCTGACCCTTGGCATATCTTATAAATGACTTAACTCCCTCCACGTGCCCATTCCGCACAAACTTCTTCTTTCGCAGTCGGTTAAACGACCAGAAGCTTTTTAATGAACATCAAATATGCATGTAGAAAAATGCTTGTATATTTTCTCGGAAAAAATAAATTGAATTTAAATATTTATGCCGTGTAGGCTTGCAAATAAAAATATATTTAAACATGCAAATATTAATTAAAGGAATTCCATTACGTTAATTGATAAAAATATGAATATTCATTTGGACAATATTATGTTTAAGTTAGCGTCATCAGCTTAGCTAAGCAAAGCTCGGAAGCCGCATAAGTGGAGCTTTCCAGCTAAGCTGCGGCTAAGCTTTATAAACTTACCGCTGTACTAATCGTCACCAAGTAGGAATTATGGAAATTTATTTTAATATGAACTTATTATTCATAGAATAAGCTAGCTATTCTTATGCTTCGATCAATATAAGTTAATTTGTCTTATCTTATCTCATGCATATTTTTACGAGTTACATAGCTGTAACGTTCTTTAATTTACCCCTTTTAACTTCATCTAATTTTATATGTGAGAATTATGCTTAAGTACTAGCTTTTAGTAATTGTACATGTTATATAATATATGAGTCATCATAGCATCGCGTAGCAAAACACTATAAAACTTACCAAAAATAATAACATTAAGGATAGTTTCAATTCTTACAAATATGTATTAGTCAAAAACAGGATCAAAAGTTAAAAGCATCCAAAGGTCAGATTTACTGCGGCGGCGGCTTTATGACTTATTACTGGTGTTAGGACAGGCCCTGACGAGGCCTGACAGTACGTGAAGAATCTTTGTTGGTTATGCGTTCCCTAGACGGTAATTCAGCATGACATGCGTTTATTTACGTGACAGTATTAATTGTTGCATGACATGCCGATCGCGAAACGATCATGCGTGAATGTCATGCACATAATTCATGCAGGACTAAAAATTAAAGAAGTTGTCAATCAATGTACAGTACATAGTTTGCATGTTATTCGTATCAATCAATACACGCATGATCGTGCGTGCATGACAGCACGTAACGCATGTCATGCTGAATTACCGTCTAGGGAGCACTTTAGACATGTGTTATGTGGAAAATGTTGACAAATGACAGCCCAATGTCGCATAGAGCAGTGCAGAGTAGCGAGAATCAGCAACTTGGAAAACTGTTTTCATGTTTTGTTTAGTAAATAAAATAAAACTTTATGTAGCCGAATTATTAAAATGTATGGCAGCAATAGTTTCACTTATATTATATACTTATTATGTAACGATGAGCGAATCAACGTTGATAATCACGATAAAACATTGTAATATTAATTATTATTATCTTCAAGATGTTCTATATTCCATTATCACGCCTCGTTTGGTTTCATAGTTAACTGACTCCTATAGTCTGCTGACTTACTTAAAGTTTGAACAGGCTCATCCTTACCTATAAAATCATTGCATAGATATAAAACACGCGGTGCTGATCCTACTTCTGATTTATTCCACTTGGTATTGTTTGGTTCAGGTGTATGCTAAGTCAGGCCTTCGGCAGGTGTACGAAAACAAATACTGGACGGGCGCGGAATACTAATGTGTAATATGGTAAACATTACTATTTAAGTTATTTTACCCTTAGGTAATATAAACTACTGCCTATAAAATAATATGAAGACTAAAATTTGTGATAACAAAATGACAGTTTCATTATACTCGTGAAGGCAAAAGCTTGTAAGTGTTTGTTGATTCCTTATAATCGAATATGCATGTAAGTTTGTGCATATACATTAGCAATTTTTAATCCCGAAATTACTAAAATTTATTGAAATTACTTGGATGCATCGAAATAATTATAATATAGCATTAATTATTATTATTCGTTGCGCCTTTGCTGCAAAATCTAGTATAAGAAAAAAGTTAATTTTGCTTTATTTTTAAACTTTTCAATTTTTATCTTTACACACTTAAACAATTCACAGTATACATTACAAAGGTATGTGTAACATTCCAAGCCAACAATTAATAATATCCCAAACTCAGATAAGTATGGACGGATGTTTAACCCTCAAATATCATCCACAAAAAGGTGATAGAAGCTTTATACGGCAAAAATGATCCGGTGATGTCCGTACTTGAACATCATTATGTTATCGGTTTAGATAAAACACGAGGCAGAATTTTTTTATGTAAGTACCTAGGTTAGGTTAGCATTTAAGTTATTTTACATTTACTCCTGAAAGTCTTTAATTATATTACATCTATACATATAATAAAACTGTAGAAATGAAAATTCTGTACGTTAAAGATATTCAAAAAATAATAAGCGGGGGGTGTTACTACATCGCTATGGAAGCCAAAAATGTGGTTACTTTTTTGTCTGTCTGTCTGTCTGTCTGTCTGTCTGTATGTTTGTTCCCGCATCACACGAAAACTACTGATCCGATTTGAATGCGGTTTTCGCAGATATATTTGTCTTCTTCCAACTTAACATCTGGTGTATAAAAATTTTTCCCCCCACCCCTCTAAGGGGACAAAAGAGGAAGCCAGATTTTGTATCAAACTTTTTTCTTTAACACGTAAACTACTGATTCGATATGCATACGGTTTTCGCAGATAAATTTGTCTTTTTCTAACGTAACATCTGGTGCATAAAAAAAAATTCCCCCACCCCTCTAAGGGGTCCAAAGAGGGGGTCAGATTTTGTATCAAACTTTTTTCTTTAATGGACTTACTTCATATTATTTACTGTGTTTTTAAACTTAAACTTCCCCCCGCCCCACCCCACCCCCCCACTCCCCTTCCTCCTGGAAATGTTGCTTATAACAAAATGGTAACGCGTCATATATATCATAACTCCCGCACCTTGGATTTCCCCCTGGACCCTGCTTGGGGGGAGCTGCTCCCTAAAACCCCCCCTCCCCCCCTCCTGGAAATGTTGCTTATAACAAAGTGGTGTCGCGTAGTTAGTTAGTATTGAGTTTTTATTCTCCTTTTTTACGAACAAACTAAGGTATTAATTAAAAGTGAATATCATAACGAAATTATTCTAACCTAAACTATACATACAGTTTTTTGAGTGTCATTTGATTAATATGGGGGGAGGGGGGGCTTTGCCTCCAGACACTACTTGGGGGGGCTGTGCCCCCTCCCTCCTGGAAATGTAGCTTATATTAAAATGGTGTCGCGTCGTTAGTGTTGAATTTTAATTCTTCTTTAAGAACAAACTAAGTCAATAATTAAAATTGAAATTATTCTAACCTAAACTAAACATCCACTATTTGAGTGTAATTTAATTACTAGGCTTCGCCCCCCTACTTAGTGGCTGCGCCCCCTAACCCCCCCCCCCCCTTTTTTTTTTAATTTATTTATTAAATAAGGGGGCAAACGAGCAAACGGGTCACCTGATGGTAAGCAACTACCGTCGCCCATGGACACCCGCAACATTAGAAGAGCTGCAGGTGCGTTGCCGGCCTTTTAAGAGGGAATACGCTCTTTTCTTGAAGGTTTGCAGGTCGTATAGGTCCGGAAATACTGCTGGTGACAGTTCGTTCCAAAGTTTTACAGTGCGCGGCAGAAAGTTACGCGAAAAACGCACTGTGGAAGACTGCCACTCATCAAGGTGATGAGGATGGTATATTTTTCGCGTGGGACGATGGCGAAAAGTTGCAGGTGGTATGATTCCGAACAATTCCTCAGAGCACTCCCCGTGATACAACCGATAGACGATGCAGAGTGAAGCTACATCTCGGCATAATTCCAAGGGGTCCAAGCTGTTTGAAACACTATGACAGTCAACATGGCCGAACCTGCGCCTTGTAGAGTTGTGGGCGATGGTCCGGACTGAAGTACTGTCTCGCTCTGTTAAGAACACCAAGCTTCTTCGAGGCTAATTTGGCCTTACCCTCTAGATGATATCGGAACTGGACTTCGTTCGATATGTTGACGCCAAGTATCTCAATGCTAGGGGAGATGGTTAAAGATGTGCCCTCGAAACGAGGATATACAACCATTGGTGACTTTTTAGTGATGAACGCGCAGACTTGGAACCTCCCTGGAATTGTTAAAGCTTAATATATCAAAATGGTGTCGCGTCGTTAGTGTTGAGTTTCAATCCTCCTCTTTAGGAACAAACTAAGTTAATAATTAAAACTGAATTTATTCTAACCTAAACTTAACATACACTTTTTCGTCGTTTGATTAGTATACTGTATTACTTCATGTATATCTACCGTCCACTGCTGGTTATAAGCTTTTCATGACTATCCATACTAATATTATAAACGCGAAAGTGTGTTTGTTTGTTTGTCCTTCCTTCACGGCCTAACGAAGCAACAAATCGACTTGATTTTTGGCATATACTTAGTTGAAAGGATGGAGAGTAACAAAGTCTACGTTTGGTCTTGGAAAAACATCATGTTTCCAAAGGAGGTTTACAAGAATATTCGTATTTTACGCGATTTTTGAATTCACGCGAGCGAAGCCGCGGGCAAAAGCTATTCTAAAATAAATGCAATAAAAAAGTGAGGACAGTTTTGTTAAGCAAAAACTGTCTTCACTAATATGGCGAACTTTTACACATGCCAACATACAGACAAATCAAACATCGAAGAGCCGTTTTAAAAAGAGCATAGTTTCACTAGCGTAAAATGACACCGTAAAACTGTCAGACAGACACACTTACACAATTAAAATATTACTGCGCATTCAACATTTTACTTACAACTAAGCATAGTGACGTAGTAAACACTAAACAATCCGTAACCACTCGTGATCTCCGCGATCTTACTTTGTAATTTCTCAGCTGACGATCAAAACGGGAACTCATTTTATACGGAAACACTTTGTATTAAAATTCCTTTAACGTTTTCAAAGCCCCAAGAATACTCTCTGAATATCGTTCGTCGCTTCCATAAATCCGATACGATATTAATTTTTATTTTATTCTAGTTCGGACTCGACTTAAAAGAATTTTTATTTATTTCAAAGAAACTGAGAATTTAGTGCTTGAGATCTTTCAAACCTTTGTACTTTTGTGTGAGATGTATTTTTATAAAAATTTTCCTTGTAGTTTTTTTAATAGGAAACGAGGATTTCACTAATTGGTTTTAAAATGTACAGTTCAGATATTTTATAGGAGTCTTCATGGGCGTACCCAGCTTGGGGGGGGGGGCAGCTCATACCTTCGAGAAGATGGTCGGTCTGGTATATTGAAACAAAAATCATGAAAATTGACTTTTATTAATCTGACTAAAAATATATTTTGTTTCCAACACTTCCCTATTTGCCAGGAAAATTGACGTTTATTTCTGACTTGACTTGACTTCCAGGGGGGGGGGGGGGCACGCCCATGGGAGTCTTTGTTAACTTATTTATAAATTGATATTTTTATACTACTCCGGACACGAACTACGATTACGAAAGCTTGTAATTTGGACACGTGTTTGTGCCTGGGATTTGCAATGAAGTCACTCCCTTAGGAGTACGTTGGTGTTTTCCTTCAAATTTTGAACCTACTTCTCGTAAATAAAAAATAAACTCAGGAACTTAGTGGCCTCAACAGCAGCAATATAAGTTTACACATTCATTAAATTAACTCACTAATTAATACAACTTAAGTTGCTGGGAATGTGAAATTGATTTCACTTCAGAAGCAGGCGGTAATTTATCAAAAACGGTGTTTCTTAAGCCGCGCTCCTTCATACGATTACAGCGCACCCATATTTTATGCTAGCGATAGGGTGACCATCATATTATGTGTAGACCCGTATGGCAAAAACATCAATATTTTTTAAATACAATTAGTGACTTTTTAAGCCTAGCGCCCAGAGTCATGAAATGTTACTATATTAATAAATATTAAATGTTGTTATATAATATATTTATTTAGAATAACAAAAAAAAAACTTTTCATTGTGCCATGAATATAGTAACAGACATAATGAATTCTCACCTAGGCAAGTTTTTAATAATCTTCTAAAGTAGTTTAGCGAACTAATAAGCACCACAATCCTGAATCGTGCTATCATAATTTTCTGACTTTTTAAAGAAATACCGAGCCTGACCGAGCATAATCGCTTAGTGATTTTCCTAGGAGCTCTCACAACGATTTTTAGAGTAGCATATAGGCATAATCAAATTAAAAACAACTGTTTTTACATAATATTCAAAATAATTATCTAATTATGCATCGACGTATATTCCAACAGTAGCACAGGAGCTATCACAATAAAAACAACTTTCATAACACAAAATTTTATCAACACAATACTATAAAGCGGGACTTGTCCTAGTAACAACATAGCCATGGTGAATGCAAATGAGTAGAAAGTTGTTGATGTTTCGCAGCCAGGACACCTGAGTACTGAAACGTGAGAGCTAAGTGCTTCGACGTACATGATATACGCGATAACGTGTTACAGATATGGCATACTTTACTAGTTTTATATATATAGACAGATATGGCACACTTTACTAGTTTTATATATATATAGACAGATATGGCACACTTTACTAGTTTTAGTGGAACTTCAAAGCTTTTATGTGAGACTATAAAAGTAACGCTTGTAAGCGTTATAGTAACTTATTTCTTTACTAGATGACGCCCGCAACTCCGTTGCGACTTGCGCCAAAATTCGTTACTGGCGCGGAAACCGTACATTTTTTCGGGATAAAAAGTATCCTATGTCCTGAAATCAACCTTTTGCTGAAATTTGGTCTCGACGTATCTCCATACCAAATTTCAACAAAATCGGTTCAGCTATTTGGGCGTGAAGAGGTAACAGACAAACAGATAGACACACTTTCGCATTTATAATATTAGTATGGATAACGCTGCCATTCTCAAAGTGTGCTACGTGGAGTCCCGGGGCTCCGCAAAGGCCTTGTAGGGGTTCCGCGATCGATACATGAATTGTTTTTAGAAATGCCATCAGACAACAGCATAGAGACAATTTATTCAACGACAAAACATTATTTTTTTGGGGTCCGTCAATAATGTCATTCATTAAAGGGTTTCGCTACCAAAAAAGTTTGAGAACTGCTGCTAAAAATACTGCAGACTGTAAAGTATTTCGTGCATCTTGAAATTTAACCTTTAAATATAACGGGTATTTTTAGAGTATTTTAAAAGTTCAATCTTAATATTGTGTTGTGCCGATTGTAAATATGCTCGTAAATCAAGAGAAAAACAAAGACGTTACAATAAAATCTTATTAATTCACAGCTCCATTGTATAAAAAATCAAAGCTTTATTCAAATCGAGCTTAACGTAGTGAAGTCATCGGAAAATCCAAGATTTTTATGAATTCAATTTCATGTCTTTATAATCCTCATTTAAATGCAAAGCTTCGAAAACGAGTCGCGGCAAAACCAATCATTTACTGACTGTATATAACGAGAAACATTCATCCTATTTACACTTCTGTTTGTTTCTTTTTTCTGTGTCAAATAATAATTATTTGAAACAATTGAAACATAAAAATGGAAATATCATGCTTCGTATGATGAAAATATAATAATACTTGATGACGCCCGTAACTCCGATTCGCCAAAATTCGTTTATCACGTTGGAACCGTACACTTTTCTAGGATAAAAAAGCATCATAAGTCCTTTTTCGCGACTTATGAGTCGCGAAAAAGGACTTATATAGATTGCATTTAGATAGCATTTCCATACCAAATTTCAGCAAAATTGATTCAGCGGTTTGGGCGTGAAGAGGTAACAAACAGACAGATACACTTTCGCATAAATAAAATAAAAAAAATATAAATACGTAAATATCTATAATTATTGTCATTTGTAATATTTTTGTTTCATTTATTTTAATTAATATAGTATACAGTGTGTAACAAAAATAAGTGATAATACTTTAGGGTGTGTACGTGTTTCTTGTAGAGAGTTCACTGTGAAAGTAGCAGCGCTGAAAGACGAACATTTATTTCACTTTTGTATGGGCAAGGGCCCGAGCGTCACGAGTTTCCCCATACAAAAGTGAAAAAAAATTTTGGTCTTTCAGCGCTGCTACTTTCACAGTGAACTCTCTACAAGGAACACGTACACACCCTAAAGTATTATCACTTATTTTTGTTACACACTGTATATTAGCAATATTATTTGGCATGCTGAACTGCATAGGCAGTAGGCACGGGTTTATAGCATGACAAATGATGCTGGTTTTTGGCATGCCGACTCACGCGGTTTTATACTCTGTATAATAATATTATGAAGATTTTCACGGCGTGGTTTCTGGCACACCGTTCCTTGTGGCCGTTTGTACTATGCGGTCTGCTAATGATTCTTACCACATTTACTTGGCGTAAATGGAAAGAGTAGATTGGAAATAACAGCAAAATTTTTGAAACTTAGTAAGCATGTCTAATATAAAAGGGTGCAATGTCTAAAACCTTTTTAAGCTAAAACCACTAACCTGATTATATAAAGTATTGTTTTATATTTTTTATGATTCCAAGGACAGATGATAGCTTTTATAACACAAAATATGCAGAGTTCCCGCGCCATAAACCAATTTTTAACAACCAAAAGTTCTAGACAACATTTGCTACGTAAAAAAAGATGATCGTAATGCCAATATCTTAATAATATTATCATATTATTATTATGCTCGCGTGCTCGTCAACGAAGCAATCTTCAAGATAAATCACGACCAACACCGATAATAACTTCCATCAATAATACGAGCTGTAATTATTCTGTTCTCATACAAATGGATTGGATGGATGGAATGGATGTTTGTTATGGTCCAAACGACGAAGCAAGCTACAGAATGTAATATTGTCAATAAATTATTATACGAGAATAGTAAATTTTCCATCAATAAAAATACACATACAATGTCCTGTTCTAGGACTTAAAATATCTTCATTAAACAGTTCAGTGGCTTAAACGTCAAAAAGTAACAGACATACACAATTTTGGTTCTATAGCTTTGGTAAGCATTTTGATTAAACAATAACGTAAGAAAAGGGGAAAAGAAGAAATATGAGTTAAATTTAAAATTAATTAAAGTTACGAGTAGTCAAGTTCTGTAGTTGGCTTCGTGTGAAGTACTTCAGTGTCGCAGTAGAAATAATATACAGTAGAGTAACTCCACCGCGTCCTTGAAATCAAAATCACTCACCATAGAAACAGTTTAAAGTAGATACGTGAGATTTGAAAATTAGTTTTTTACCTAATTTACGATATTTCAAATCCCCTTCATGTGTGCGTGCACTTGAATTGACCACTCTAGTATGATTTTTTTAACTTTTTAACTTATTCACTTACTTGTTTGCTTACTTGCTTGCTTACTTTCTTGTTCACTTACTTTCTTAGTAAATAACTAACGAGCGCCGTAGCGACCCATATTGAATCTTGGCCTTTGACACAAGAGTACACGGTTTCATCCTGTGCAACATTTTGAGACGTTTTTGATCGCAAAACCATCGCCAGGAGATGGATTACTGTATGTTTTATACTATGACGACGTGGGCAGAACTTCATTGTAAACTGTAAAGTTTCATTGAAATTTCACTTTCATCACTTCAATCATCTTATTAATGTTTTAGACTATTTTAGAGAATTTAATAATTTTCTCGTTCTTAGAAAATGGGACGTCGTATAACGTGAAAACGACATAAATTATTAGTGATCTCTATGAATCTATACTAATGTTATAAAGCTGAACAGTCTATTTGTTTGAACGCTCTATTCTCACGAAGTACTGGACCGATTTTTTTTTAAATTTTAGTATAGATAAAGAGTAGGCTATGGGGAATGACATAATAAGCTATTTTTTGTGGGAAAATGTTTCCCGCGAAATCCCTCATTTATGCAGGTGGACCAACGCAAAACTTCTAGTATACTTATAATTTATAAACCTTCTTAAATCACTCCATAAAATCCGTTGCGTAGTTTACATGGTATATGTTATGTAAATCACATTCATCATTATCATCATCACTACCATTACACCATGCATCCACACAGTATGAACCTATTATAAGGGCGAGCGAAGCGAGCCCTAGTATATCCCACATCCTGAACATTTTGTGATACACTTTACGGAAAAACTATATCGCCTATTGATTTGTGCTTTACCATAGTAAAATTTATTTATAATATTATGTAGATGTGTTATCATCAGTCAGTCAAGGTGTGACGACGCGAGCCCTCACAAAGCTCGGCTTTTAGCTAGTTATTGGTACTTTTCATCGTCTATTTTATTTCACTTTGAAACCGTGGGTAACACCGCGGGGCACAGCTAATAATAATATAGGTACAGACAGAGGGAAGTCCGTTTGTTTTATGTATAGATAAAGTATTTTGCTATCTAATTCGTATTTATGTCCGGTGCGCCACAAACTGTGTTGCGGTTGCGAGTGCAAGAGAAATGTTTCATTATAATTTCGAATTTCCACACCTAATACAACATTACCGGTGTAGCCTTGTAAATATCCAAATATATAACTTATTTTTGGCCATATAATAAAATCGGGTTATGATGAACCAATATAAGCGATTATATTATGAAAGTGTAAACTAGCTTCATTGAGCGTCTATGATTGCCCATAATAATCGATAAAGAAATCTCACGGTGCCTTTTAAATGTCCAAATATATTATGCCTCGTTTTCAGGGCACTCAAAATAAAATTGAGTTATGATGAACCAATATAAGTGATTATATGAATGTATAGACTGGCTTTGTTGAACGTCTATGATTGCCCATTATCGATATAGAAACCTTAGCTGTCACGGTTTGACAAGCAGTATTATAAGTAGTAGTATATACTTTACTAATATTATAAATCGTGTGTCTGTCTGTCTGTTACCTCTTCAAGCCCAAACGGCTGAACCGATTTTGCTGAAATTTGGCATTGAGATACGTTGAGTCCCGGGAAAGGCCATATGATACTTTTTATTCCGGAAAAATGTACGGTTCCCGCGCGATAAACTAATTTTTGCGCGACGGAGTTGCGGGCGTCAAGTAATGGTATAAAAACAATAGTAGTCACCGTTAATATGTGGAGATTAGTTTCTTATTATTTTTGTTGTTTCTTAAAAATATGTGAACAAATGGTATGCAAAAAATTCGATAAGTAAACATGCAGTCTTTTAAATATGGCGCTACGTCAGCCGGATCGGTGCAAAATGAGCTGTATATTATGAAAATGCTTCCTATTTTCACGTTCACAATATAAAGTGCCAGGGAAAATACAAAGGTATTTCATAGAAAACTTAATGTTATTGAGTGCTTATGCTACGGCGCTACGACGGCGCTACGGCGTAGCACCTGTTCTACGAAGTGCTATAGATGTTACTTTTATCGATGGTTCGTGGCTAATATTATCGCTGTATTTTTATAATATAAAGTAAACCACCCAATTATTGCCACTTTAAGTAATTATACTGTATTTACATTATAAATATATTATATACTATATATATTATAGTATGTATTTTCAAATAAAAATCGAAGGTGCAAAAAATTTGCGTGTTGTTTTTTAACACGTTTATATTCTTATGAACATATTCTTTTGTATTGTTGTTTCGTTTTTTATTTGTATTTACCTTTGTAGATTGATATAGTATTCCAGAATGGAAGACGCTGGGAGCTGTGTAACAGTATTTAACTAGTACAGCTCCCAACGCTAAAACTACTAATTTTGTATTGAAATTATCATAAATATGCCTTATTTATAAGCTTTTGAATGTATAAGATTTGAAAATAAATAAATTATTATTATTATTTGTCACGGTAAGTCTTAACCGCTTACCGCATTTGAGCTTGTTAGGCAACATTTTATGACCTTAACCTGTCTTATGACCATAATTTTAAAGGAATATACAATTTTACGTATTTTTCATTTATATTTTTGGCTGTTTTAGTAAAGCATAAATTTTAGGTACCTAACTATAATATCACATATTACCCTAATACTTAAATATTCAATATTTAATGATGTACTGTTAGTTGTTTATAAATAATTGCAGTTTTTAAAAATCGACTTTATGGAATTTATTATTAAGCTTCGACTTTTTGTCACATAGATTATATGAAAAATAGATTGTAACCTTGTAACGCCGAACAAAAAAAAATCATGAAAATCGGTCTAGCCGTTTCAGAGGAGAATTTAATATAATATACAAGATGTATATTTTCGAATTTTATATAGTCTACAAGAATTTTACTTTCGAATGTTCAAAGTGAA
Source organism: Cyaniris semiargus (assembly GCA_905187585.1). Lineage (NCBI taxonomy): Eukaryota > Metazoa > Arthropoda > Insecta > Lepidoptera > Lycaenidae > Cyaniris > Cyaniris semiargus. The sequence continues at coordinate 9,124,986 of LR994558.1, read as the reverse complement.
AAGATATAAGGGGAATTAAGTGAATTATTTTAATCGTTCATCACGCGTAATCCGGTGTGTCATAAATTAGCATAAAACGTTCTTTACGGCCATTGTCGGATTTCCTCTAAGACCTATAAAAGTGGGCCGTTTTATGGACGGCATTTAATGTTTTTCGTCAGATATTCAAATTAATACACGTACATTTAAAACGCTTTTACGTTATCCATTTCAATTTCTTTATACTCTATGAGTCCGAGGAATTTAAGAATAACTAGATGACGCCGGCAACTCCGTTACGACAAGATTCGTTTATCACGCTGGAACCGTCCATTTTGTCTGGATTAAAAGTATCCTATGTCCTTTCCCGCGATTCAAAGTGACTCCATACCAAATTTCAGCAAAATCGGTTCAGCAGTTTGGGCATGAAGATGTTACAGACAGACAGACAGACGCACTTTCGCATTTATAACAAAATTATAAATATTATATAAATATATAAGTATGGATACGGAAGTGGTATAATAAAGTATTTTGCGATTGTGTTTGCGTCAGGTCCTGGACCGCTGATTAGTCGCGCTCGCACACAGTTTACAGCTATTCGAAGTTTATCTAAAATAATGAAAAGAGACAGTGTTGCTGTAACAATGATATCAGTTATAAATAATTATTATAGGAGGATATATTACTGCAATGTTTTCAAGCTAGACGGCAGCACCAGCATAACAAAAAACAAAAAGCTTTATTCGACGTTTGACAACGTTTCTGTCAATATTACGTAATATTCCCTATTACCGAAGGATATAAAGAACATCGTTGTTAACGTTGTATTTTTAATTTTTAATTTATATAGTTACAATTGCTGTCAATCCTTTTTCAGAGTCGGTTAAAAGCTCAACCCGATTATGCCGTGGGGACTCCCCGTTATTCGATACACGCCAAAAACACTCAGACGAATAATTTGAAACGTTTTATGTTGATGGATGTTAATTTAAAATGATGAGTTTTCCTGCATTCATATTAATTTTTGGCATTAAATATTAAATATTTTTTTTTTGTTTGTACATAAAGTTTAGTAAAATCAATTAAGGATTTTTCGAATATTGTTTCTATCATGGTCTGGCTAGAAGTGTATATTATAGCTATGTATATAAAAAGGTTATAGTTACCTTTAATAAGACATTTTTAATACAATAGATCGTACAAGGTCTTGATAAAAAATTCTTTGCGAAGCGCGACGGACTCAAAATTTACTAAATTTTATATAAATTGGTTAAGCCTCAAACTTTTAACAGCTAAGCGAAAACAGACGCTTAGGCATTAAACATAATTAAGGTATGAATATCAGTAAGAATAGTAGTATGTTACTATGTAGATTGCAGACTTAAAATACATCCTTAGAACAAAAGTCACTTTGTAAAAGTCTAAGCACATAGCAGTCCCTCGTAGAAGCTCGTACTGCATTGTAAAAATACCGGGCAGTATGTGCCAACATTTTGTGTACGAATTTTGTTATCTGGAGTCATTTCAATGCATAACAGACACGGAAAAGTTAAAACTAACTGAAAGTTTGCCGGTCGTATTTTCTTACTAATATTTCACGGTTTTTCCACTTTTGTTCCGCTAGTTTTACAAGAATTTTCAAACGAACCGCACAGGGATATTTTGTAAACTATTTGACACCTCGATTTTCGCGAAAAATGGCTTTGCAGTTTACTAGCTCACTTCGCCTACTTATCTATCTTATATTTCTTTTATGTTAATTTATGTATATTATTTTATCTTACATGAGAATAACCCGACCACATAAGTCACTGTGTAAATTTCTTTGTTATTATAATAATTCTACTTACACCTATTTATTGAAAATACACTAGTATTTTAGGGCTATGATATAAATATGATACTTAATAAAATATATTTAATAGAATTAATATTATAGCTTCTGAAAACCTGATAGCTTGTTATTTATATAGACATACAACAAAATTAGAGAAAAGGAGCGAGTACGTATTTAATATTCAGACATAGACTGCAAAAATCATTACCGTTCAGGCTTCGCTATAGTTGGATAAACCCGCCGTTACCGCCGCACTCAGAGACACTTAATTTTATGATTAAACTTCAATGTAATGAATAGTTTGACAGATAATGTATGAGGCTTATGTCAAAATCTTCATTTAATTACCGTCAAATAATACGTGTTAATACGTGGGAGAGCCATGCTTCGGCACAAATGGGCGACGAATTCCCTTCCCTTCCCATCCCTACCCTCCCCTATTACCCTATTCCCTCTTAAAAGGCCGGCAACGCACTTGCAGCTCTTCTGATGCTGCGAGTGTCCATGGGCGACGGAAGTTGTTTTTCATCAGGTGACCCGTTTGCTCGTTTGCCCCCTTATTTCATAAAACAAAAAATAATAATAATAATATTCGTCTCTGAGTGCGACAGTTAGTATGCTGACACATTTTTGTGTCACATATTTTAATGTTAAGGTCTGTGTCGCATGGCCTACATACATAGGTCATTCTAGTGCAATTACACCAAGTTTTCTCATTAGCAACTAACTTATTGTGTGGAATAACATGCGAGTCTAATGGGGTACGTGAAATACATTTTATACAGGGCCTGACAGATGTTTACTGTTTACATACGTTGCTACTGCAATTTTAAAATTGTTCCTTACTCATAAGCCCAGATTTTGTGTGGAAAATATAAATGGAAGATAGAGGTAGTTTATTTGCTGATAGTTCTAATACTTTAATAATAATCGAAGTGGGGTCGAAAATATTATAAATGACAAATGAAATCTTATAAGCCAAAGTCAAAAGATTAATTAAAGCAGTTGTTTACCATCAAAGACTTACGAGGTCATTCTAAATTATTTTATTCATAATAATCATTGTAAATTCATACCGCAACGCGACGCGATGCTTCTCTAAATTTGTACTGAATTGACAGATTTGCAAGACGTCTCACACAATTGAAATCTGTCAAATCCATACAAATTTAGGGTGGGTTGCACCAACTTACTTTAACTATAACAAAACGTCAAATGAACTGTCAAATCTCTAGTAAAAGTCAATAATGGTCTACTGGACGCCATATTTGACGATAACCTTAACCTTAACTATAACAACGCCTCTGGTGCAACCCACCCTTAGGGGTAGGTTGCGCTCCTCTACGTGGCGCGTTGCGCTCTGAATTGACGGTTAGGTGGCCATTTCTTTTCTATTTTACTATAACTGATATTTATTAGAAAACATTTTGAATTCTTTCTATAATATGTTAGTTTAAAATGTTTCTAAAGATAGAAGTAGCTTGAAGTACATCGATCTTCTTATCGGCGACAAGTGTGAAGTGAAAATAATTCGCTTCTCGCAGTTCGAGTACAAGTTACTACTGCAGCCCGTCGCCACCTGAAAATGTATAGTAACACTATTTAAAATATCAATATTACTCAACATAAAAGAATTATACTTTGAGATCTATATAAATAAAAACGAATTTTAAATTTTGTTAGTCTCGCTAAAACTCAAGAACGGCTGAACCGATTTGGTTAATTCTAGTCTTGAAATATTCGTGGAAGTCCAGGAAAGGTTTATGTTCGAAGGGATAAAAAGTGATACGAAGTTCAACAGATCATCTAGATTCTAGTCAGATATAAAAGTTTTAAGATAGGCTAACAATAATTATTAATACTGTTAAAGTACAATCAAACAAATCAAATATTTATATTTAAAATATAATATCATACATTTAGTTTGAACATTAAGAGGTCACAGACAAACAGAAAAGTACACTATATTGTAAGTAAGAAATTTTAAATTTCTCAACTCAAGTAATGGAAACATCTTCAAGCTATTTCCATCAATATTGTAATTAATGTTGTAACTACTCTTAAGTTTTGTGTGTGTGAGATGATGATGAATGTACATTGTACACATTTACAAAAGTACGAAGTTATGAAAAGCCGTTATATCCGCAAGTCTCCACGGACGAAGCCAGATGGACGGCTTAACGCGAATGTCAAGTTTTAAAAGAAACGTCCTAGTTGTACAAATAAGCACACGTACACGGACGTGGTTCCCTCTCGCATATCCGTCCCAATTTACACTATTACCGCATTTATAGTGCACTTTGCGATTGCACCGACTATTTGTTGCCAATAAAATTTTAAAACCTAATATCGATACGGATATCGGATGGAAAATTTAATGGATTTTTAGCGTGGGTTTTTCATTTCATATTTATACTATAATTTTGATATTTTACTTGTTTTGGTTGTATGACATGGAATTTAAAAAGAAGAGTGGATAGTGTAAAACTAGTGTAAAAATTTTTGAGAACAGGAAACGATAAATTATTATGGAGACTTTAGAAACGAACCAGAAAACTGTGCTGTTCAGTATTATGTTAAAATTTAAAATAATGTTTTATTGCTATACCATTTTTTAAATGTTAAATTAGCAACTCCGTTGTGTCAAAATTCGTTTAACGCGTGGAAACCGTTCATTTTTCGGGATAAAAATCATCTTATGTCCTTTCCATGAATTTAAATAATAATAATAATAAGTTAAAGTTTCTCCATACCAAATCCATACTAATATTATAAATGTTAAAGTGTGTCTGTCTGTCTGTCTGTCTGTCTGTTACCTCTTCACGCCCAAACCGCTGAACCGATTTTGCTGAAATTTGGCATGGAGATACTTTGAGTCCCGGGAAAGGACATTGGATACTTTTTGTCCCGGAAAAATGTACGGTTCCCGCGCGATAAACGAGTTTTGGCGCAACGGAGTTGGGGGCGTCATCTAGTTTCAGCAAAATCAGTTCAGCGGTTTGGGGGTGATGAGGTTAAATAGACAGACAGACACACTTTCGCATTTATAATATTAGTATGAATTGAACAACCTAAAATAGCATCTACTCGTCATGTTTCGTTGCGTCGCGGTTTGACCCGACCCTAACTTAACAATGATAATATACGAACGAAGGCAGACCACACAGCAGCCACGCACACAATATGAACTGACCACGAGAGTCTCTCTATACGTTCTTTGATAATGGATAATGAACTGTTGACAATTTAGATTTTAAAGTCTATTATATCACACAAACTAATGAAACTAGCTTTTGGCCTTGGCTAGTTTAACACACATACAAGGATCTTAATCAGACCTGCAAAAGAAGATGATATTGTCATGACACCAGTGATAATTCATAATTCGGCTACATGCAAAATTATACGTAAGTAAATAAAATTTTTAAGATGGCAAAATTTTTACTACGCCACGCACAAAAGTCACAAACATCCATAAAGAATATTGTTGAGACAAAAAATATCTAAATTAACAGTCACTTTGACTAAATACCGTAGGAATCATACTTTGTATCAGTATAAGCGGGCCCCTAGACGAGCAATTTTATTGCGCAATATCACGTATTGCCTAATATTATTGACCGTCTAGAGTTGATATGGAACATCGCGCGCCTTCAATCTAATTGTCAAATAAACTGTTCAATAAAATTGAAGCGTGATATTGCACAATACAATTGATCGTCTAGGGGCCGGCTAAGAAATAGCCTATTATATCCTTTTCCTTTAAGGGTTCCGTATTTTTCGTTTTAATTAGTACAACAACAATTTTTCAATAATAATAAAAATCCAACACGTTTTAAGTAATCTTTCGTTAAACGATCGTAATAGATGTTTAAGTAACTTTAACAAGCAATTAACAAAACAGCTGTTAATTAATATTTTACAAAGTTGTTGTTATTTTATAACAACTTTTGATTAACCATTAATGTTGCAGTCAATTTTTCTCGCACGCCAAGTTTCTTGTATAGTTAATCAGGGTAAGTTCGGACACGGGGTAAGTCCGGATAATTCAAGTTAACGCTAAATTAAACTGCAGTTACGGTACGGTACTACAGTTTGCAGTTGCAGTGCAGTAAGACGTATATGCCCATAGCGCCAGGCAAAAAAAACACTGACTAATTTAGTGATACGTTTAATTTTCCGGACTTACCCTGTGTCTTAACTTACCCTGATTAGCTTATTATTAAGCAACGTCAAGTCACATCGATTTTTTAATATTATGTTTCTTTTTGTAATTTTGGTCAAAAAAAAATACAATACCATATTATGCCAACATCCGAGATCGAACCCGCACTTAAGAACATTATAGCTAGTATACAAGACTTTATAATAAAATGGCGGGATTTAATCAAGTACGAAACAGCGTAATGGCCGCTGTCGTTGAGAGTAACACTTCCAAGTTAAGTCATTGTCCAAAGTTGGCGTTATAGCACGTATGGGTGTAACTTCACCTTTAAGTTTTTAAAATTGTTATTATAATTACAAAGTTTAATATTTTATATTCTCACTCGTATTTTATGAAAATTTAAGTGCATTTGTATGTTTTAGTTGAGTTTTGACGAGTATTGTAGTCACGATAGACTTTCTAAGTTTATAGCTATACTTAATACTATGATAGATAATATCGTTGTTTTAAATTTCTCATTTAGAAAATTACATTTTTTATACGAAAATATTCATACGCATGAAAGAATAGGCGTTGTTTGCAACTTCGTAAGGCAGCGATTCCGCTCATTTTTCCTCGATAAAAACTTTATCAATCTTGATATTTTAAGCATGGAAGAGGTAAACTTTCGTATTATCATAGGTAAACACACAAACACATTTAAATGAATAATAAACGAGTCAATTATCGGTAAGCTACTCTGTAAACAATCTTGGTAGTTTATGATTGAATATTAGTTTCAAGTGAAGCATAAAATAGGTTAATGTAGCCCAAGGGCTTCAAAAGGGCCATAAATTGATACTTGTATTACATATGCGAGTATAATCCTACCCTTCACAGCAAATTGCCTCACCAACAAGAATTATTTATTAGCTATCCTAAATGCATTTGGGTATATAAACAAGATATCACCGTGATATATGACCACTTTTGCTTAATTAGTTTTGGTGTTCACCTGCTTTTGCGAAGATCTATGTACACAATTTTGGGGGTATAAAAATACATTCCTTTAGCCATACTGCCTTTCGCGTCCTCATTTCATGGAGAGGCTTTATGAGTATAAAAAATCTTACTAAAAGTAAGACTAATAAGTCAATATTGAGGGTGCCCAGTGACGGACTGAGACTACTTGATGCCCTAAGCAATCCACGCTTTTTTCCTAGAAACTTTTTTTGGTGTGGTTTATGGTGACGTGAGAGTGAGACGTGATGCCCTAAGGACATATTTTTATGTGCTTCTTCTGGTGCCCCCTCAGACGTGATGCCCTAGGTAAATGCTCAATTTGATTTAGGGTTAAGGCCAGGTAGTCCCTAAAATTAGCAGGTCGATGTCTGTCAGTACGAATATCGACGTAATGCACATTAAAATAACATTCATATCAGCGCGCCTTGTACAGTGGCGGTTACGACGCTTGCCGCGTCCTTGATAGGGCGAAATAGGAAAAAATTATACTCTTCACTTAGATAAAGACCAAAATGCAAAATGTAACCACATATTATTCTTCTTTAAGTTATGAGCTTTTCGTGGATATGATTTTTTAAAGTGAAAATATCATAAGCTTCATGAAAAATAAGAAAAATATCACAAAATATTCGAATTTAGTCTTCTCTTCGGAGTTATTTTTGATCGAGTGAAGTTTTCAATATTATATTTCGAACCACAAACTGTCAAAGTACATTAAGTAAACAACAATGTGTATTTCTTTTTGGCTTTTAAAAGTCACTATTTGTTTGTTTATTATTGATTCAAAGTCATGTAAATTAGGGACTACCTGGCCTTAATCCTTCACTGAGGGTGCTTTTTACATACTACGTCGACAAAGTGCTAAAAGGAATGTGAGGAAAAATTTTTTTTTTCGTATCTACGTAAAGTGGGGTAAATTTTTTTCATCTTTACCATTTTGATATTATTTTAAAATTTATTTAAATAACTTACGAAATGGCCTAACACGAACTTAATGTGAACTCGATTCTGTTTTTAATAAATCAGTTTTTAAATGCTTTATAGCTCGTAGATTTTTGCTGATTGTACTGTATAAAAAGCCCCCAGAGGAAAACACCGACAATATCAACTTTGTTTATTAAACGCAGCAGATGACGGAAAAGTTTGACGAATAATAATTTCCGGGAAGGATCAGTGGCGTATTCTCTTGAAGGCAATTAAGGCGGAGGCGCGAAGATACCAGATGTCACAAACGGATGATATTTTTTTGGAATTCGATCCAAAATATTGTTAGTGGAAAAAATAAAAGCTAATAATATCCTAGGGCAGGGATGGCGAACCATGGGACGCGTGCCACCAGTAGCACACGACATAAAATTTAGACCACGCCACTGGTCACAAAAAATATTTTAACCAACAATGTAAATAATTATTTATCTTATCTTAATAAAGGTTATAGATCCACCTCTGCATAGTGAGCACCAAATTAGGCAAATTTTGAAATACGCATCGGTTCACAAAAATTTATTGAATGGCACGTTTATGACTTAACTGAAGATTTCTTCAGAAAAAAGGCACATTAATATGAAAAGTTTCGCGATCCCTGTCCTAGGGGAACACTATACTTTTTCGGGATAAAAAGTTGCATAAGGTTTATGTTAGTTTAGTATTACGAAAGTCCAGAGCCTTAACTATAACCTGTACTTATTGTAGTAGAATACTAATTCATAATAATTATTGCATCAGTAGTTTTTGTGCGAAGAAGTGACAAATACAGTGGATATGATATAGGTGTTATATAACACATTTAATAACGGTGTTATAACATTAGTATGTTACAAGGGCACCGGTAAGTTGCCTACGCTTATAACGTTAAATCCGCCTCTGGCGTCGATTAATCCGCGATTTACATAAAATAATTAATCATTGAACAGATGAAAAATAAAAAGCAATCAAAAGCACAATCATTAACATACTGATAGATTATTCACGAAGCAATAAATAATTACGGTCCGGGGGAGTGTTCGCTTCGTTTTATCGTACCTGAGCCCGTAGCCAAAGGGTTTCCTTATCACATCTTTATAGAATCACTGATCCGAAGACAAAATTATATAGAGGAGAAATACTACATGACGCCCGCAACACCGTTGCGCCAAAATTCGTTTATCGCGCGGGAACCCTACATTTTTAACGGGATAAAAAGTATCCTATGTCCTTTCCCGGGACTTAAGATATCTCCATACCAAATTTCAGCAAAATCAGTTCAGCGGTTTGGGCGTGAAGAGGTAACAGATAGACAGACAGACACAAAAAAAAGGTTTTTGGTAAAAGGTGGCCCCGTGCGAGTTTCTTACGCCAGTTCTTCTCACCAGGCTATTTCCTTAACCGGTTGTAGGCAACACTATAGTTTCGACGTTTAAAAAGAGTCTTTTTATACCAACTTTGAATAAGAATTGTTGACTAGATTTGACCAAAATGTATGGAATCGACTCGACATGTCATGTCGTATCAACTCCATGCTCAACTCATTGAGTTGAATGTCGACTTCATATTATCAAACGCATTTTTGATTTGATTGTATAAAGAAGCGATAAAGAAAACGTGTTGGCTAAGCCCTCTAGAGATTTTTCACGTGCGGGGATTTGCATTGATACCTATTATTCTTCTTTTTATCTTCTTTATTTGTAATGCAGACGAATGACTCAAATTGCCGATTGAATAATGATTGTGTGCAGCGTGAGAAATGGTATACTTTTAGTTTGTTCTGCTCTGATTAATAGGATTCCGATAGTTCTTGCTTTGTAGGTATCGTTGGTAACATTACATCGGTAATTGGTAATGTAAGTAATCACTTTTAATAATAATAATTAGTTTCAGCATGAAATTGAGATGTCATGTAATGGTGAAGTCTTATTTAATAGTTCAACTACGCAAGACTGTGTAAAAAGAATTAATTCAATTTTTTATGTTATTTTTATTATTTGTTATCGTTTTAGTAATATGATATTAATTTTTATACATACCTATCTTTGTAGGAAATATTAATAAATTGCCTTCGGCAAGACTGGGGTAAGTAACCTTTTAAGAGTGTAGAGCATTTATTGTTGTCTTACTAAAGGTAAAAAATTATGATTTTACTATCGTTTTATCCTTTGTAATGTCGTATTTAATATTAGTTTACCTATTACAACGATAATAAACAAAAAGAAACATAAACATATATTTTTTAATTTTTTTTTTATGAAATAAGGGGGCAAACGAGCAAACGGGTCACCTGATGGAAAGCAACTTCCGTCGCCCATGGACACTCGCAGCATCAGAAGAGCTGCAGGTGCGTTGCCGGCCTTTTAAGAGGGAATAGGGGAGGGTAGGGATGGGAAGAGAAGGGAATAGGGGAGGGAAAGGAAGGGAATAGGGTAGGGGATTGGGCCTCCGGTAAACTCACTCACTCGGCGAAACACAGCGCAAGCGCTGTTTCACGCCGGTTTTCTGTGAGAACGTGGTATTTCTCCGGTCGAGCCGGCCCATTCGTGCCGAAGCATGGCTCTCCCACGTATAAAATAAAAATAAATAAAATCTCTTAACGTCCTGCGTAGTAGAAACCTCAATGAGAAACTACTACTTCACCACTACATGACATCCTAATTACATTGTAGGGACCGTTATAATAACTCTGGCTAATTAATTGCCCTTATATATTAAATAAACACAATAAAAACTAAACTTTAGTCGTATACAAATAAAGTGCAATATCCAGTGCACCAGGTATTGGAATTCAGCATTGAATTTATACCTACAGTTGAAACCTAATATCTTAGTGCTCCGAGATTGTGGAGAGATTACCTAACTAATTTAGCGGTCGAGCTGAACGTACCTAGATGTATGTTGATACCGATTGTCATTCTATCTAGGAAACTGCAGGCCAGTTTGCGATGAATGCTCGATTTGATTCCGACTCGATTAAATTGGTAGCAGCAATCCATACTAATATTGTAAACTAGATGATACCCGCAATCCCATTGCGCCAAAGTTCGTTTGTCGCCTAGGAACCGTAATTTTTTTTGGGATTCCAAATTTCAGCAAAATCAGTTCTGCGGTTTGGGCCTAAAGGCAGACAGATAGACGGACAGACAGACAGACACACATTCGGATTTATAATATTAGTATGGATGTGAAAGTGTGTGTCCATGTTTAGGCTTAAACAGCTGAATTGAGATCGACATTGTTACATTTTAATGTGTTGATTAAAATATTAGGCAAACATTTTTAACAACTGTGGCGATTATGTTGGAAGTAATATATTAAGTTACTCTGGTAATGAGTTTGAATATTTGCAAAAAGAAAACGAACGATAGAAATATACGTTACAGTATAAAAATAATGTATCAGTAAGGTCCTAATCTAACTATCCATCTTATAATTTAAGTAAAAATCTATCTTTAAATATACAAAAATACTAAGCTACTGCTACTTAATATAACTATTTCACTTATTATTTGATTTACCTTAATAACCTTCGTAAGTTTCACTATAAATAAAACATGTAACTTTTGATATTAATTTTTATGATGGAAGTGTTTTGTTTTATGGACACTATAATTGCAATTTTTAAGCTCTCCTCAGTTCTCGAAAACTTTAGTAATAACAACTGAGCGTAACTCCTAGTTCTTATGAAAACGGCTTTTTATTTTTAAATAAACTTAAATTAAGAAAATTTCGCCCAAACGCAGATGAATAAATTGATATAATTTCTGATTCATGTTTTTATTACGAAAAAAGCTCAAATGGTGTTCTAATGTTCTCTTTATATTTTTAATTAAAGATCACATTGCCAACGTAAACGACTTGAAGTTAGGAAAATTTACATTTTATTATCATTATTACTTCGCTTGTTTTTGTATCCAACTTGAAAATTAATATTAGTATTCTTTTTTTAAATGTACTCACGCTGTAATATATTGAGCAAAATTTATTTAAACAATATTTGACTTTTATAACAATCAATTAGTAAAATCGCTTTTTTGTAAACTATTTATATTAAAAGCTCAAAAGTTTATTTGCGAATAGTGCAATACTTAAGTCGTACTCAAAATCATGGGATAATATTATGGCTACCGCGATGGTCTTTAAGTAGAATCAAGTTAAACCTTTAGTGCTGTGTTTCGATATTCAAAATATTAGTATAATATCGGTTGTGCTGTATTAAGAGGAACTTGATGATAACTCTTCATAATCGGGAGTACGATTTTTAGCTCCGTTGGCTTGTGCTAGTGACGACGCGGTCGGTTTTATAATTAATGTGGCCTTAATATTAAAATATTCATATTTTAATGAGATGTCTGATGTTATATTTATTAACGTTTGACCGAGTAAATTAAATTATGATTTTTAAACGACAACACAGCCATATTTCATATATAGTGAAAACTTATTAAAAAACGAAAATATAGAAGGAAAGGAACTATTTAGTTGTTGTAAATAACATTTTAAATTGTTATTATTATGAATTACCCAAATGTTAAATGAATTTAAAAAATAACATCAGAGCTACGACAGTGCTACGCTGAAGCTACGAAAGTGCTGCGCTGTAGTTACGCCAGGGCTACGCAGGACCTACGCCAGTGCTACGCTGAAGCTTCGCCAGCGCTACGCAGGAGCTACGCCAGTGCTAAGCTGAAGGAACGCCAGTGCTACACAGGAGCTACGCCAGTGCTACGCTGAAGCTACGCTAGTGTTATGCAGGAGCTACGCTGGTGCTACGCAGAAGCTACGCCAGTGCTACGCTGAAGCTACGCTAGTGCTACACAGGAGCTACGCCGGTGCTACGCAGGAGCTAGGCCAGTGCTACGCTGAAGTAATGCCAGTGCTACGCTGAAGCTACACTAGTGCTACGCCAGTACTACGCTGAAGCTACGCTAGTGCTACACAGGAGCTACGCCGGTGCTACGCAGGAGCTAGGCCAGTGCTACGCTGAAGTAATGCCAGTGCTACGCTGAAGCTACGCTAGTGCTACACAGGAGCTACGCCGGTGCTACGCAGGAGCTAGGCCAGTGCTACGCTGAAGTAATGCCAGTGCTACGCTGAAGCTACACTAGTGCTACGCCAGTACTACGCTGAAGCTACGCTAGTGCTACACAGGAGCTACGCCGGTGCTACGCAGGAGCTAGGCCAGTGCTACGCTGAAGTAATGCCAGTGCTACGCTGAAGCTACGCTAGTGCTACACAGGAGCTACGCCGGTGCTACGCAGGAGCTAGGCCAGTGCTACGCTGAAGTAATGCCAGTGCTACGCTGAAGCTACGCTAGTGCTACGCCAGTACTACGCTGAAGCTACGCTAGTGCTACGCAGAAGCTACGCCAGTGCTACGCAACATCTACGCACCAAAATATTATATTTTTCATTATGACGACAATAAATTTTGAAGCATCGGTAAGCCTAAAAACCGCTGTAGGTCTAGCGATGTAATAACATTAAACTCAGCCATGCATTATACTTAAATATTGTAGCCGCGTTGGACTTCAAATAATCACATTTGTTGTACAGTTGCCTAGTACTAAATAGCATGAATACGCCTTGAATGCTTTCACTCTGCAGTATTCTTTTTTAAGAAATTCTTACGTGTAGTCCTTGTAAAATTCATTATAATATGAACTTTGGACCACTACTTTCATTAATAAATAATTATATTATTTTATTTCAATGTCAGTGTTCCGATGGGCATTTCTTCTATAAAACAAAACTTTTGGTTCCAATAACTTGGTTATGTGATAGAACATAGAATCTGCCGGCAACTATATCTACAAAACAGTATTTATTTTTTTATTTTTATTTATTAATTTAATTTAGTCATCTTCTTGGCCCATATTATAAATACCTTATAGAGTATAGACTAATATACATACAATTATACTAAAAACTAACACTAAGCACTAAACACGTATTGTCTGCGACGTGGGGCGCGACGTGTTCGGAAGTCGTCCTCGGAACCTCCTGTAGACGACTCCAATTTTTTTTTATTACAATTTTTAATTACAATAATATATTTCCCTGTTTTCTGTAAATCATTGGTATACCATAATATCTCGGGTACAGCAGCAAGTTTATAGTTAAATTATTTTTAATCCAGCACTTAAAAGGTTATTTTAGTTCACCTGCGGAGAATTACAGTTGATTTTTATTTAAAAACATTTATGAGAGACCGAAAGCTCTGTTTTATTTGCGTACATAGCATATATTTCCATAATGCGACCGCGCTCTCTGAAACCAGATTTTACCGACAAAACTAGTAATTTAATTATAATTGTAATAAAATGCTAATGTGCAAAATTAAATAAAATACTTGCACCATAAAAAGCTAATTAGTTCAATGTAACGTATATATATAATTATTCGTAACTAAAACGTATATTTAAAATCTTGTTTAGCAAAACAAAACCGCTCAGGAACGGCTAAGTGAAGTTCTGTTTTCTAAGAAGATAGTAGTTTCTTTAAGATTACTTATAAAACTCATTATTGAATGTTTAATGGAATAAAACGTTATAAATAATTCTTACTTTTGACCTCAAAAATAACGTATACTTCCTTATCTAACTTGTCGATGAATTTATTAATTATTACAGAATATCAGCTCTTTTTAACCGACTTCCAAAAAGGATGAGGTTACTCAATTCGACCGTATATATATATATATATATATATATATATATATATATATATATATATATATATATATATATATATATATATATATATATATATATGTTCTTTTTTAGGGTTACGTATTTATGTTTGTTCGCGGATAACTACGCTGTTTGTGGCCGATTTTCAAAATTCTTTTATAAGTTTTCAACTGTTTGAGTAAATTATAATATTTAGTTTGAAAGCAAATAAATGTATAATCCACTGAAGGATGTTTAAAAATATATTATAACATACTTTTTATTGACAGGAAAACTTTTTCTGAACAAAGTTACGTGAAAAACGCTCTCTCATTAATCGTAATCGTCGATGTATGTAGCCCCAGAGACGATCAAGTGCTATCGAACATTATGCTGCATTAAGTATCGCATTTACAGGAGTATCTATCACATAAAGTTAATATACCTATAGCAGAATAGAGAAACAAAGGCCTGAGCAAGCGAGATGTCAATATCAGTAACACTGCGTGGTAAAAAGAGACGTGTGATACATGACAGCAGAACCAATTTTTTTCATCTTTTTGACGTCCAGTCGGCACTTATCGGCACGTTGACAATTTAATCTCTTAGAAAGATGCTTGTGTAAGTGTATACGTACTCATATTTTTACACACAGACGTAAATCAATTTCGGTTTCGTTTGACAGCTCGAGATTGTTGCTTTATTCCGCTAGGTATAATAACTTTATGATCTATCATCAGCAATCCCAAAAAAACTTCTTACTAGAAACAGTTTTAATATCAATGAGCGTTATCGTTCTTCATGTACTATCGAAGAAATACATTCATAGGCAGATGGCAGACCAACGATATGATAATTCAATATTATTCGTGACCTGTTGAGTTGGTTTTATATAATAATAATATCTATGAACGATTCACACCACGTCAGTCCCGCCCCGTGCTAAGTACCTGAAGGACTTGTGTTACGGGTACCAGACAACGGAAATATATTTAATACTTTTATATTATACATATATTTAAGGTTTTTATTACATTATACATATATTAAATACACATCCAAGACCCAGGAACATTAAAAACTTTTTTGTTCCGTCGGCGGGATTCGAACCGCTTGAGCTACCAACTCACTCACCAACTGAGCCACAGAGGTCGTCAATATATTATATTATATCACACCTAAGTTACGTAGGTCCGCCATTTGATTCTATTTCTTCGATGGTAATATCCATAGTTCTATAATGAATACGACTTTGACGACCTCTGTGGCTCAATTGGTTGAGTGTGTGGCAGCCGAAGCCGGGGGTCGCGGCTTCGAATCCCGCCGACGGAACAAAAAAAATTTCAAATTTCCCGGGTCTGGATGTGTATTAAATATGTGTATGATATAATAAAAATCTTAAATATATGTATAGTATAAAAGTATTAAATATAATATATCCGTTGTCTGGTACCTGTAACACAAGTCCCTCAGGTAGGTACTTGGCCGGTTGTGGTCGCCATGTGGAACGGCTGAAGGAATATTTTCAGCGTTTTTTTCCCTTAGTGGAGTACACACCAAGTGATAAATATTTGAATTTTGGGGAGTTTTGGTTGAAATTTAGTGGGTTTTAAAGTTGCTTTGAGGAGAAAATGTTTTGAGTAGTTGGCAACACTGGCGCTAATTCGGTAACACAATTTGTATTAAGTCGGCGCTTGACATTTATGGTTTATCAGAGAATCAGTCATCACTGATTCTCTGATAAACCATAAATTTCCTCTCATCAGATAAACGAAATTAGTTCGTGTTTGCGGAAAATAATCTAAGTGTATAAACACACTAGGCCGAAAATACGCGGCCGAAGTTCGGCATGACTACGCCTGCAATGTATTTTAAATTACTGATGACACACCATGCCGAAATTACGTCGTGTTATTTTGTATGCATAGTGCATTGCTGGCGTAATCATGCCGATCTTCTGCAGCGTATTTTCGGCCTAGTGTGTTTAGACACTAAGAGCTTCGACAGACAGACTTTCGTACATTTTATAAAAGCTGAAACTTTACCTATTTAGGACTCCTATAGAAGTAAGAACGACCAGCAACTATGGATGTTCGATTCCGGTTGATTTAAAGAGTATCCTGTTTTATTTTCTTTTGGATTTTCCAGGTTGCGGGCTTAATTTAGTTGTAAATAATTATAACAATAACATTTAAATGATTATAATATTATGTATTCTGGGTATTTTGTAACTAAAAATAACATTATTAATAGGTAGCGTCCTGTTTTACCGGAGGCTGAGGTGTATTTGACCATTATATTTTAATAATTTTGTATGAAAATAAAGCAATTAATAAACCTATTTCTTTAATATTTATAATTAAGTATAATATATTAACGTTAACCTTAATTTTCAACTTCTATTTATTTATTTATTTATTTATTTATTTAACAGTTTATTGCACAAAAAAACATTTCATAAATTATACTTATGTGAAAAACGACACAACAGAGTACCTGCTTATCTGTAAAGAAATTTCTTCCAGCAGCCCTAAGAAGAGAAATTTGATCACGTCATTTACGTCAGTTGTGAAAAAATAGATTTATGTTTTATTTCATCTTGATATTTTAAAGGTGAGTTTGGGCGTTTATGATGCTACCAATTTTAATGTCACAATAAATTGGTAGCATCGTAAATATTAACCTTGAAAAATAATACTAAGCACATTTAGTCAAGTTAAAAGTTAACATTTAATGAAATAAAACAAAGTAAGACATGAAGGTATCACCAGCTACAGCTAGAAGTGAAAAGCAATATTTTACAATGAACAAGCTTTAGCCATAGTATCGGTAAAGCCGACGGCTCTAGAATTATTCAAGTGTGAGCCGCAGCCTTCTCAAAGCATAAAGATAGGTCTGAACCTGGCCTAAGAGGATTTGGCTTAAGCTCAGATTGAATATACATTCTTTGATATTTTTAATTCAACCTTTCGAATAAGTGTAAAGAAACACATTAATAGTAATCGCCTTGAATGACAGTTCCTATAATAGCCTCGTTTATCTATACTAATATTATAAAGCGGAAGAGTTTGTTAGTTAGTTAATTTGTTTGTTTGTTTGAACGCGCTAATCTCAGGAACTACTGGTCCGATTTGAAAAATTCTTTCAGTGTTAGATAGTCCATTTATCGAGGAAGGCTATAGGCTATATTTTATCACGCTAAAACTAATAGGAGCTAAGAAATAGAAGAAAATGTGAAAAAAACGGGGGAAATTATTTGAAAGAGCTTATCTCACGAACTACTAGAGCAATTTTTCTGTTATTTGGGTCAGATAAGAAGTAGACCACGTGAAGGATCATAGGCTATTTTTTGTAGACTGATTTGTCTGTGAAATATCTAATTTACGCGGGCGAAGCCGCGCGGAACGTCTAGTACAGTAATATAATAATCATAATTCTTGTTAAAAAGAAAAAAAAGTATATTGTTTGTTCGAATCGAATTTGATTAGAAATTGGTGGTCTGATTTTGATTTGACATACTATACCTATGCCTCTATGCCTCTATTTTCTCTATTATAATACTATTTATAAGGACATAGGATACTTTTATAACGGGAAAAACAATTTCCGCCGGATACTGCTTTTGTACCTATTTGATCAAGCCGCGATCAACTTCTAGTGTGATCTAAGTTTTGACCTATGTTTTTGGATTCAAACTGACAATCACATAATCGACCGAGAAATAAATGACCTACTTTAGTGCACATTTATTACCACTGGCAACAAAGTATTTTTTTACCTCGTCAAATAACTGATACTATGATAGCTATTTCTTAACCCATTTAACGCCGCCGTACCCAATTTATTTTTTAACCCATTTAACGCCACCGTACCCAATTGGGTACACATAAAAAATTAAGAAAAGTTAAAAATGTTATGGCATCACATCTCAGTTTTTTTATTTTATATATTTAATTAAAGATAAAGCTTCAACATTTTTAGCAAACTTATATTGGCAAGCAATATTTTTAGTCATAAGGTAGGTTTGAAACTTACAGTTTTGCGATCTTTACGAGTAAGCTCATAAATTCTCTCTTTATTTTAATTGCATAATATTCAACCACATTATGTGTTTATTTTTTTGTTCAATACAATGTTATCTATATAATAAATGACAAATTAGTGGTAGATTATTGAAATAAACGGAAAAATTGTGATTGAAACACTACTGTACCTAGTCGGGTACAATGGCCGAATTCACTAGCAAAATGTTCCTTTTTTCAGAATTTTGAAATATTGAGTTTGATTAATTTTAACATCTTCTATCGTTATGAATACTAAGGGAAAGCCATTTTGTGCTCATTTTTGTAAATAAAAATCATGATATACATCAAGAAAATTCATAACATAGCGTAAATGTCCGCTCTCTTATACATTTCTTTATGCTGAAATTACAGACATTGTAGACAGAAAAACGCAGGTACAACAGCAGCTAAAAGATTTGACAGTAGCTAAACCTTGTAAGAGGAATCTATCTTGTTAGTAACAATGAAGCTAGTATCGACTAGAATAGATATTATGATATATACAAAATTTGTCATTTGCAAAGTGTTATGGTAACATAAGCTAATATAGACACTACTTAGTAAGTAAGAAATATGACTCCAGAAATCACCCTGTATACTTTTTACTTCTGATACCTATAAGTGGATATCAAGGACGAAAGTTTACTAGCTCCAGCTACAGATACCACTACTAATTATGAGTAAAGGCGGAACGAAAATCACCTCTTTGGGTAAAGGTGATGATGGATTTTATTTACTTATTTGAATAATGTTGTTTCTTTTGTTATTGTTAATGATTAGCGTTTGAATTTACCACTTACGTCTCTTGATGATAGCTTGGTTCATATTCTGTTTCGACGAAACATCGTAACATTTTACTTGTGTCAGAAAATATAATGAAAAACGAGGTTAGCTTCCTCGTCAGTCTCTAGTTTACCTCAAGATAGTATCGATCACTACCCCAAAAATGTTTCTAAATAGTTTCGAAATGTAAAATATCATGCAGGAGTTCGTTGTCAGTGCAAAAATGTAATAAAACATTATGTATCAAAAAGTTAGTTCTAAACATTATCACACATAAGTTGCTCGTAACACGCCTCGTTGTACCCAACTGGGTACACACTCCTAAAGGGGAGGATTTTTTTTTTCTTTTATTTTTCGTTTATTTACCATATAAACTGCAGATAAATGTAAGTTTTGTTAAAAATTATATTGGTTTCATCTTGGCGATTAATGGGTTAAAGGAAGCCATTTTAAAAGATGGAGATAAGCTATTATACACATTATTATTATTAGCAGCCTACAGTGTCCCGCTGCCAGGCAAGGGCCACCCCTCTTTCTTTTTTACATATTACGAACCAAATTAAATTTGAAATGAAATATCTCCATAGCTAGCTAGCTAACAATCGTTAATATTGACATACAATATTTTATATTATAATAGCTACAGTAACTGCTGTTCTTTAAAATTTGAATTATTAGACGTCAGAAAGACATCTATTTGGCTGATTGATTACAAAGCTAATCTTTTGATTGATAGGATGCTCTTCAAATGATTATGCCTATAAAGAAAGAATATATTTTTTTATTTTATTATTGTCAAATTTTGTCTAAAACAATAAATTGTTATTTTTTTCTTTTCTTGTCTTTGTATTGTTATCGTTTTTAAATACGGATCTGGGGCTAATTTATTAGAATTACATCAAAACTTATTTTTTTAATTGAATCTTCAAATAGCACTTAAAATGAGAGAGAGAATAGATATCTATTCTCTCACTTTCTAATGACTATGTCTAGTGCAATGAATAATTGAGTTTCTAAACTACTTACCTACTAACGTACTAATACTAACTACTAACCTACGTTTTTCGACTTCCAAACCAAATGACCTTGTGGAAAAGCTCCTCTACATTTCAGTAATGCTTTAGTGCTAAGCGGAAAGCTTTAATTTAAAAAAATATGTGAATGACTGTAAATGTTGCAATTAGACCGTAAGTGATTTTTTTGATGAAAACACGCTTTATGCTCTTTTCTTTGCAATGTAAATGCGTAATTTACAGTGTTAGAGTCAATCTAGACCGCAACGTGACGCGTAGATGCATTTCTAAATTTGTACTGAATTGACAGCGTCATGCAAATCTGTCAAATCCATGCAAATTTAGGAATGCATCTACGCGTCGCGTTTTGGTCTGAATTGGCCCTTACGCTCTATTTTTTTAGGTTAGGTTAGGTTAGAATATTTGATTTTTCATAGTGATTTTTACGAGTAAGTTAATTCACATTCCAATTATCATGCGAAGTTTTGAAAGTATTCGAATTAAGAACAGGCAGTCCAACACCGTCATCAGCAAGTCTGTCTTCAATGTGTATTTTGTTGTTTTGTTAATAAAGATTACTTTTGAATACCATTTAAAAATGCATCGCGTATCGTTGCTTCATGTTACAATGTGAAACCCTAATCATAACCTTAAAGTATATTTATATTTTTCTATTCCAGTTTGTAATTTTAACAATATTTAAATGCATTATCTGTTTTGGTAAAATATCGTGTTTATTTCCATATTATCATTTAGTTATCACATTTAAATAGCATCAATATCATTATATTATACCTAATCCTTACCGTGGTCTTTTCTATAAATGGGCCAAACTTCATCTTAATTATTTAATCTGTGTTGACCATTTTCTATCTTCTTTCTCTCCTTTATTTAAAATACTGGTATTAGCGTATAATAACATTAAAAATATTATTATAAAACAAAGAGTAAACTACTCCGTTATCAGCAGTCAACATATAATTGACGCCTTAGATTTTATTTAAAAATACTAGGAGTGCTTATGAATATTTTCTGGTAAACTTCTTAATTTTAAAGTTATTGCCGTCATTCAGTCATTACCCAAAAGCCCTTTTAGATAAAATATTAAGATTTAAAAAAAAAAACTTAAGTTTTTTTATCTTTATAAGTTTAAAGTGCCAATAATTGGGTATTATGACTCTATTATGTAATGATAGTAAAATTGATCGTGTATTTAGGGCAGCGAACCGCGTCAGCTTATTATTAGGGCACTCCGCTGGAGATAAGCCTTAAAATACACCAGTAATGAGCACAGCCTAACTGGATATAAATTTAAGAGGATTTTTAGCTTACGTATTCTAGGGATTACATAGACGATGTATGCGGACACTGCCATGGCATTATTTGCATCGAGTTTAATACTTGATTAGTTAACTATAAGGCCAATAAATGAGTGAAATGGAAAATAGTCATTGAAGGAACTAAACACCATACAACATAGTGTCTTATATCATATTAATCAAGAAATATTGTTTAATAAGTAAATCTTCATTATTAAAATTTAAGTTATGGTAACATAAGCTAATATAGACACTACTTAGTAAGTAAGAAATATGACTCCAGAAATCACCCTGTATACTTTTTACTTCTGATACCTATAAGTGGATATCAAGGACGAAAGTTTACTAGCTCCAGCTACAGATACCACTACTAATTATGAGTAAAGGCGGAACGAAAATCACCTCTTTGGGTAAAGGTGATGATGGATTTTATTTACTTATTTGAATAATGTTGTTTCTTTTGTTATTGTTAATGATTAGCGTTTGAATTTACCACTTACGTCTCTTGATGATAGCTTGGTTCATATTCTGTTTCGACGAAACATCGTAACATTTTACTTGTGTCAGAAAATATAATGAAAAACGAGGTTAGCTTCCTCGTCAGTCTCTAGTTTACCTCAAGATAGTATCGATCACTACCCCAAAAATGTTTCTAAATAGTTTCGAAATGTAAAATATCATGCAGGAGTTCGTTGTCAGTGCAAAAAATGTAATAAAACATTATGTATCAAAAAGTTAGTTCTAAACATTATCACACCTAAGTTGCTCGTAACACGCCTCGTTGTACCCAACTGGGTACACACTCCTAAAGGGGAGGATTTTTTTTTTCTTTTATTTTTCGTTTATTTACCATATAAACTGCAGATAAATGTAAGTTTTGTTAAAAATTATATTGGTTTCATCTTGGGGATTAATGGGTTAAAGGAAGCCATTTTAAAAGATGGAGATAAGCTATTATACACATTATTATTATTAGCAGCCTACAGTGTCCCGCTGCCAGGCAAGGGCCACCCCTCTTTCTTTTTTACATATTACGAACCAAATTAAATTTGAAATGAAATATCTCCATAGCTAGCTAGCTAACAATCGTTAATATTGACATACAATATTTTATATTATAATAGCTACAGTAACTGCTGTTCTTTAAAATTTGAATTATTAGACGTCAGAAAGACATCTATTTGGCTGATTGATTACAAATAAAATATAAAATAAAAATAGTCATTGAAGGAACTAAACACCATACAACATAGTGTCTTATATCATATTAATCAAGAAATATTGTTTAATAAGTAAATCTTCATTATTAAAATTTCCATTAATTTTTAAAATTATTAATTGTGGACTATAATAACCCGTGAAGAACGGAAAAACATACAAAAACTGCAAGCTGCGACATATAGCTTTGTATATTTCAGTTCAAAAAACAAAAATATACACAAAAACCTCAATAACCTAGTATCTATCTGTTTAGCGGATAAAAAGGTTTTCCACGTCAGCTGAAACCTTTGTTGTTAATTCTGTGAAGACTTAGCAAAGTATTATGGACAAGCGCTTTCTTGTTAAGCGCAAACTTAGATCAGTTTTGCTAAACACAATTTAATCGTGAAACTTTACGGTAATCCCCTTTCGAAGACTAACTGAAACATTTCATTTTTTTCGGCCTAAATATTTTGCGACAAAAGAATAAAATGAAAGACATAAGTTTAATTACGATTTAAAACAAAGGGGTAAATAATTAAGAGTTTTGAGTAAAAAATAAAATGCAAAGCTGCTATTTATTCTTTAGTTATATTAAAATACGAAAGTGTGTCTGTCTACCTCTTTTACCCTCTAACCGCTGAAATTTTGATGTAATATAAATATAATTTATGTCTCGGAAAAGAACATGGAATATTTTATACCGGATAAAACGGTTTTCTACCAATTTAGGGGAAAAATAGTTGCGGGCAACAACTATATTACAATATTATAGCGAGAAATCATACTTTAGCACTTAGATCATTCTACATACCAACCATGGTAAATAAAGCAACCGATTACACTCCAAGAAAATACCGGAATGGTTCGGAAGCGTTTACGTTTTTCTAAAACCATCCAGCTAAAACCGAGTCGTACTTTTATTACATTCAAATTATATTTTAAGCCGGCCTGGAAAATTATTCCATCCGAGAAAATTGCAGAAACTCTAATTTCCCGTAGATAAGTGGCTAGAAGCGACTAGAGTTTCCAGCCAACTCCATAATAACTTTCATATTCAATAAAAATATTCTTGTTATATGGTTGAATTTAGCACATATTATAATATTATTTGATTAATAAAATAATATATGATTAATTAAGCGTATACTTTAAGACCGGGCTGCCAAATTTTGCTGTGTTTTCTAATAATTATTACGATCCCGGAAGACGATTGACTTAAATGGAATTGAGATTTATTTAATCATTGTATATCTGATATTTGCCTAACGGAAAACACGATTCACTTATTTTGACTCGATAGTTATACTTTTCGAAATTATGAATATTTCTGGGCTTTTCAACAAATATCTGTTACACTTATTGAGTTACTATCATTAAATAACTTGCACTACTACGATCACACATTATAAAATAATGGCTAAAGGAAATAATAATAAGTATTGTATTTAATTTTTAAGTAATCATCAAAAACAGTTTTGGGACTTACGATCTTTACTTTCGTGCTATAATGCGCCGGACCGTTGTTACGCGATATTGTTCACTATTAGCTGCAGCGCAAAGCACATTGTTCGGGGGCACGATTCATGGAATCATTATATCACGATTGGAGGATAGCGGGGTGTGTAGGCGCCAGGCGGGGCTAGCGTGCTTTGATATTTTTGACAGCAGGCTCTTAAATTATTATCAAATACATTTTGCCCAGGACAATAAATTAGTCAGAAAGTGCTTTTATTTTACGTCCAAAATAATAGCAGGTTTTATAACATTATGTTTGAAAAATATTTATTATAATGATAAAGATACTAATATTATGACAACGATTCAGGATTATAAGCTTTTAAACTTTACATTATTAAATCTTAGTTTGAAACCTATCTCAACCGTTATATAATCAAAACTTAATACATACATAGGCAAAATTAAATATTTCGGTTATTGTTTTTTTTTTTTGTCAATTGGGCACATAAAACGCCTACAATATATTCTTATGTAAAGTAATTACGATAAAACACTCAGTACTCTGATTGCGACCTTTAAATAAAATATATTGGGTGATTTCAAAAATTCGTGTCCGTTGCCACCGCGTCATAAAAGACACGGCCGAAAATCAATGGAATCATTAAAAGTTAACACGGCTTAAAATTCTGTGCCGGATTACTGAGCGTCGCGCATCGCTCAATTAGCGCTGACTTGCGATAAATATGCTATTTGTGTGCTGAACCATTGTGCTGACACGCTGACAAATAGCAAGGGATGCCGAATATTCGGTAAAATATTCGGCACAAGATTTTTATACAAGATATAATATTAGAAAGTATGTTGAGATTATTGTAATACTTTAGCCTAGTCGCTAAACCATAAACTAGTGTTTATGGTTTTAGTGCGGGATTACTGAGAGTTGCGCACCATTCAAGTAGCGCTGACTTACGATAGTCGATAAATATGCTATTTGTGTGCTGACATGCTGACAAATAGCAAAGGATGACGAATATTTGATAAAATGTTCAGTACAATATTATTTTTATGCATAAACACATAGCGATAAAATGTAAAGAATGTGCCTAAAATTTTAACTGCATAGTTTTATTTTCTCTATACGCTTTTTAAGTCGAAAAGTTCAGATCGTAAATAACAAAGCACATAATATATACAAAAGTACTGACAGAGTTATATGAACAAAGTATGTCACCTTCACGGCCAGTCCACGTGTGTGTAAGCGTGTATAAATAAAGTGGCCTCAGTAATAACTTTCTTGGTATTTATTGAATTATAAAGCTTGTTTACGAGACAAAATTGTATAGGAATTGTTTAAAACGAACTATTTTACCGAATATTCGGCTAATGTTGACTCTCTAGAGAAACCTCAGGCCTACGGGGAGACTGACAAGGCTAAATAAATAATGCGCGCATTATGATAACGCTATTTATACAAGCTAAAATAACATAAAACAGGAGAAATTTTGAGCGAAAACAGTTCTATTTTAAAGATATTGCTCGATGTTTTAAATTAACTACAAAGTTCGACAATCAATACTTTTTACCAGATTTATTACGAGTTTTTGAGGTGTTTCATTCGGTTTTTATCTATTCGCATGAGATTTTTATTGGCTAATGTCAAACACTTAGCTCATCAAAGGCCTGCGATTTGCGAATAATAAAAACTAGTCTATACCTTTTAAGCTCTTGCGTAACTTTTATCGCGGGCAATCCAGAAATTCCGTATCGAAAAAAACCTAGCACACCCCACTCCGACCGGCACAAAGTGCGGCGTTGCCAGACTTCAGCACGGTGTTTGTGTTCGTGCGACAAGACGTATGCGAATTATAATTGCATAGATTGATAAAATGTTATGAAATAGCCTTACCGCGGCAATCCCCGAGTGCCACACGTATTTTTTTGTATTTCTTTCGTAAATTAATATTGAAAGGATTTTAATAAATACTTAAAGTGTCTATTTTTGTAAATGAGCTTCAAAGTGGTAAGTCGGATCTGTCTTCTGTAGTACCTATAAACTTATAAATTAGGGCATGTCCTCAATGGTCCATATAAGGGTAATGTTATAATGAAATACTGATGGCTGTCCTTAACCCTTTGACCGTTACTACCTGCCTAATTATCACCCACAGGAATTGACCATAGATTTAAGAATAACATAGAAGAAAGAAGGTTTTATGGTGTAAGGGCTTTGTGGTCTTAATCGGGTGATGAAACTACTGAATCCTTCATACTAATATTATAAATGCGATGTGTGTCTGTCTATTACCTCCTCACGCCACCTCCTCAAACCACAGGACCGATTTTGCTGAAATTTGGTATGGATATACTATGATCCCCGCAAAAGGACATAGAATATTTTTTATTCCGAAAAAATTTACAGTTCCCGTGCGTCATCTAGTACTAAAATATATTGTAAAGAACAAACAAACGACAAATCGAGCCATAAAACATAATGTAGAGTGATACGAAGTTCAGCGGGTAAGCTAGTTTATAATACATGTTAGCACTATTATAGTAATGATTTGCGCTAGCGAAGCATGAAAGCCATGAACACAAGTTCATTGCATAGAAGTAGCTGCTATTTTTAACTGACTTCCAAAAAGGAGGAGGTTATATGTTCGGCTGTGGATATTTTTTTATAGAAAGGTTTTGTTTACTGTTATTTGAGACTGTCTCAATTTCTAAGATCTGTGGTCACATACAAACATTATTAGGCTCGTAATTCCATTATAGTGGGGAAACAAATGGCCCAAGAGATGTGCCTTCGGAATATTTGAATAAATAATAAAAAAATTACGCATGAAATACAAGTTCTTCATATAATGTACTCCCCAAGTTTATGTTAAACAAACCACGAAGGTTATATAAATGTTATCTTAGCCCTATAATTGTACAATAATATAATTATTTATTTGAATAATTATAATATTATCTTATTTCGAATGATTATTCGAATAATTATATCTTATACTTTGCACGGAAGATGTAGTTATAATTAATTTCTCGGCAACGGCTTCTAGTACTTCCTTTATAAAATAAGTACCTATGTAGGAGTTTTTCCGGAAAAAAAACTTAGATCTTGGTCGTATTTTTCAGAATATAAGAGTCTCGATATTTTTTTAGATATGTACATATTTTTGTTTTTTTTCTTTCTTTTAACTCTGGGCAAAGCTTGCTCACGTAAACGAATATAGGTATCCATACAAAAACAAGACTTGTACCTATATCTTCACCAGTATGGTGACCGTGTAGGAACTAGTGGTATGATATGTCAAGTAAATAATACATTTAAGAGCCCCCGCGGCAGACTGCAGACTTTTAGTCGGCCGATAGTTTGATCGAAAGCTTAATCAGTACGAAGATGTATGAAGGTGTGCACACTAAACGAATTGTATCGGCCGATGATAATGTACTGAAACCCCAATTTGGTCAAACTATCGGCCGACTAAAAGTCTGTAGTCTGCGGGAGCTCTTAAGCTTCGGTTTGGTGACACAAATTCGCAGCACCATCGTCGCCCGCGTTTCAAATACGTCATCGCTTTTTTCAGAGTTCAGAATACGTCTTTGCCTTTTTTGCTTAAAAAAAAAAACATTTAAAAGCCATTAGAAACAAATCAACGGTACAAATAGATCTCCGAAGTAGTTCGCACCGCGTCACGAAGACGGATCGTTAATTTTTATCCCGATCAAGTTCTCAGAAGAGTTTCTTGTGAAAGCGATCATAGCTGAAATATTATGAGATAAAGTTCTTGAAGCACTTCAATTTCGTTTATCGAACAAAATTTTGTGAATTTTTTAGCAAAATTGTTTGCAACACACTGATAAGTAAAACGATAGTATAGGAATCCCAAAAACTGTACAGGGTTTATGAAAACTAAATGCTAATACTAAGTGGAAGCAGCTGCGCTGAAAGATTTTTTTTGCGATTTGTATGGGCAAGCGCCCTAGCGTCGAGTTTGCCCATACAAAAGTGAAAAAGGTACTCCTTTAACGCTGCTACTTTTGCAGTAAACTCTATATAGGGGACACATATACACCCTTAAGAATTATCACTTACTTTAGTTACACCCTGTATATTTTAAAATTTTATTAGTATTATCTATTTTAACTCAAGTCAATTCAGGTTATCAATTTTGCAATATTAAACGATGTTAAACTTGATTTATCTTTAGTTGGTTTCGCTTTTGATCAAATAGATAATCCTAAATAACCTTAGATAATCTATATCATAAAAGCAGGAATTAACCTATCAAGCCCCAAGTGGTCGAATGCGACCGCGATGATAATAGATAAGATATTGTGTCTCGTTTTTCCACGATCAACGGATTAAATAGAGTGAATGCGAACTAAAACGTCAATTAAGCGTAATTATAATGTTATTAGGATACATATGTCAATTTGCTACCCTATGTACCAAAATTTTGTAACTATACGGCGGCGGGAGAGAGGAAGCAATAGGTGTTAAAATAACACATAACACTACTTACATTAATATTTGATCTACAATTTGTCAGCATTAAGTTAAGTTTTGTAAGTGTTATTTCAAGTAACATTGTAGTTTAAGAGCGTCCTCAAATTTTACGATACGATATCGTATAACTCGGAAATAAATCCATACTAATATTCTAAATGCGACAGTGTGTCTGTCTGTATGTTACCTCTTCACGTCCAAACCGCTGAACCGATTTAGCTGAAATTTAGTATGGGGATACTTTGATTCCCGGGATAGGACAAAGGATACTTTTCATCCCAAGTACAGTTCCGGCGCGTTAAACGAATTTTGGCGCAACGGAATTGCGGGCGTCATCTAGATAAATAAATAAGAAACACGTGTATTATGTGACCGTCAACCACCTTTCATGCGTCTTACCTGTTAGAGCACTTTTACACTATTTTCGATCCGAGTTCCGGCTAAGAACTCACGGCGCGG
Organism: Cyaniris semiargus; assembly: GCA_905187585.1. Classification (NCBI taxonomy): domain Eukaryota; kingdom Metazoa; phylum Arthropoda; class Insecta; order Lepidoptera; family Lycaenidae; genus Cyaniris; species Cyaniris semiargus. Next base: position 9,095,555 of record LR994558.1, on the reverse strand, counting down.
TTTTTTCCCGCGCCCGCCGCGGTTGCGGGCCCGCAGCCTTCGTAGAATACAGTTTTGTATAAACGAAAGCAAAACTCACGGCGCGTTTCGCCCGCGGCGGTCGCGGTTGCTTGCGGCTCCCGCTGCACCGGCGGGCGGCTGTCACTCGCAGCCTCGGCGGTTTGCGCACGCGCGTTCTGCGATAGTTTAGCGGGCGATCGTAGTAATGTGCTCCCACACTGCCGTTAGAAAATGTTTGTAAACATTTTCTAACATAAAAACATTTACTAACAAAATATGTTGTCAATTATTACATTTTGTTAGGAACTGTTACATGTTACAAGTGCTCCTACACTAAATATAGAAAATGTTTACTAATGTTAACTTACATTTTATAACATTTAAATCTGGTATATATTTTGGCTCACCGCATACCCCGCCGTCACCTTTATAAAAGATTTACAAACAAAAGGTAACACATGTTTTAATTTGATATAATTTGTTTTGTTATAATTTGTTAACTTACGTTTACTAAACATTTTCTAACGGCAGTGTGGGAGCACCATAACTCATAAGAAACCGCCCGTCTTGCGATCATCGCCCGCAGAGTTTGCGGGCGCTGATCGCGACTGCGGCGGCTGCGGGCCCTCACAAATCAGCGGTCTCGTGAGTTCTGAAATAAAACCGCTCGTTTGCGCGGGCCCGCAATCGCGCGCGGGCGCGGGAAAAAACCGAGCCGTGAGTTCGCTCACGAACCCGTGAAGAATTGAAGATAAGAAACGAAGAACTATATATCTGATAGCTTAGCCACCAAATCCCGCTTCAGATAACTCGCTTCTCTCCGTCATCCATGAATCTCAGATTCGGATCGTATTTGGATCGGACGTAGTTTAAAAGCGCTCCTAGGAATATTCCGTTAGCACTATTGGTATAAATTATACTACCTTTGATACAGTCCAGCTTTGGCCAGACGTTGGATTTCATAAGGAATAGAAACTGCAAACCATACAAGCAATTGCAACAAATTGAAACAAAAATCACATCCACGGCAAATTGAATTCCGTATGGATTTATTTGTTATTGACTTCTGACTAGGAAAATTCGTTGTCCGAATTGTAAATGGAAATATTTTTTGGAAATCGAATTACTCATAAAATTGGATTACATGGAATGCCCGACACGGACAAATGTTAATGATTTTTATGAAACTTTATGTGACAGTAAATTCTTATTAGTGTTTACAGGAGATCAATTTTTGTTATTTTATCTTCTAGCATCGTATGTTTTATAACGCCCAGGTAATAATAATAAAAAGCCATATATTTATATGTTTGGTTTTACAATTGAAATACGAATTTTTATTATTATTACTAGGGCAATGACGTGTCACTTTATGAACGCGATCTACCAATAACGATAGTATAGGTCCACCAGAATCTGATGGCAATTTTTGACAGCAGATTTTCATAAAATATCCTTGATCATTGGATAAATTTGTATATTTGCATGTTGCCATCAGATTCTGGTAGACCTATAGGTACCCAAAAATCGAATACTGCACCACGTTCTCCTCCATTTTAGCCGAGTAATCTTTAAGCTATTTACATCACAATATTATGTTAAAGTAATACTTTTTTACATTCACGGGCAAAATATATCACACAAATCTACTACACTTTCCAATATATCGCCTCAAATAAAATTACATTACGAGGGATCAAAAGTGCTTATTACGTGCATGAATTTGAATCTATTCTGCGGCATCGCGGTCGCGTATGCGGAACGGTTGTATTTGACATTCTGCGCCGAACATTTTCGATAATACGCTGAATAGCGAATATTAAGATTACAGGTAAAAGTTATACTGCGTTTGCGAGGTTTAGGAATAAGGATGTAAAAGGAACCTTGAAGTACCGAGTACATACATAACAAGATGCATAAAGAAAAAAGTTAACTATAGGTCTACCAGAATCTGATGGCAAAAAGTGAGAAAATAAATTGACTCTAGCAATACCGGGGTAATTGGAATAAAATATTTTGATCCTTTTTCTTTCTTATAGCGGCTGATTCTGTGTGTTAAACATGCAAATATAAAAATTTATCCAATGATCAAGGATATTTTTTGAAAATCTGCTGTCAAAAATTGCCATCAGATTCTGGTAGACCTATACCTACCTACTTATAGGTACTGCATGTAGACACGTGAGTCAAATCAGTTGTTAAGGTGATACTGTCAAATAATAATTAATAAACATAAACTTTTTCTTATTGCAATTTAAGAACAGATTAAAATAACAAAAAAGTTTCAAATAATTTCTTTTAGCTAGAGATTAGTTTTGTTGAAATAAATTTTCGAAGAAGTCCCAATTACAATCTTCTTAATTAATAATTTTAGTTAAGTATCCATTCTTCCATACTAATATTATAAATGCGAAAGTGTGTCTGTCTCCGTCCGTCTGTCTGTCCGTCTGTCTGTCTGTCTGTTACCTCTTCACGCCCAAACCGCTCAACCGAGCGTGCTGAAGTTTGGTAAGGACATAGGTGATAGGATACTTTTTATCCCAGAAAAATGTACGGTCCCCGTGCGATAAATGAATTTTGCCGCAACGGAGTTGCTGTTTTAAAACTGAAAATTGCAATGTACTGCAGTAATAACATAATTTGAACAGCTCTTTCTAGTGGAACTCCGGAACGAAATGAAAAGCTTGATTGATGACAAGACTAGTCTCCTCGTAGTACATAATGTCTCTAGTTATTCTATAATATAATGTATGACGTGGAGCAATCTATAGCTTTTTCTTATGTTAAATTTTTAATTTTTTATCGGCTTCTAAGAATGGGGAAAATATTTGGTTGTCGTCTTTACGTAAGATTCCATTGCCTCCGTCGTTAGACATTCTAAACAATTTATCCTTGTTAATATTTTAATTAGAATATCTTGATAAAGTTACTTTAAACATTCGCAATTTATACCTTAGAAAAAAGATGATACTCGACCTCTAAAATAATTAATTATATTTCTTAAATAAACATAACCTTTCCCATAAAATCGCATCAAAATCCGTAGCGTTTTTTTTTAATGATATAGATAGATATTTTAAATCTATAATAATATAACATAGACAGGCGGGAAGCGGCTTTGTTTCATACCTACCTATGTAGTGATGACAGAATCTAATGTAACTTTACCTTTTAATCTTTTGGCAATACCCAGGAAAATTATTTAACAAAATACAGATAAAACTCCAGATTATAATAACAAACAACTTGGAATTTGAATGCTGATCCCCGTCGCGTTGGGTAATGTCGTACATAGGACTAAGCCACGCGGCTTAAGCGTTGCAGCGAATCTGCACTTAACATAGCTTATTATGAACTTATTCTAATTTGCCATTTCGCTTATTTTTGTAACATTATATATTATGTATGGTATTGGCCCACCAGACAAACTCCTTTAGCGTTTTTCCTGTCATGCGTGTTGTCACCCGCATGCGTTGGTACCACTGACCTCCATTATACAAGTACGCTGGACTAATGATACTCTTTGAAATGACAGCTATTTATTGTGCCTATTTGAAGCGGAATCAGCTCCCCCAATGTGAGTGATAGGAACTAAATTTGACCTAAAAATGACGTTTGAAAGTCGCCATATTGGCGCTGATAGCAGTAGTGGGAGTATTTGGAACTAATACTAGTGATGACAACCAATAACGATTAAGCGGCCATTTGCAAGTTACGTCAAATTTAGTTCTCTTCCCTCTCACTGGGGGCGCTGATTCCGCTTCAAATAGGCACAAAAAAGTGGGTATCATAGGTCCAGCGTACTTGTATAATGGAGGTCAGTGGTTGGTACGCAGCCACCGTACCACCGTGACAACATGCTCTTGACCGCGCGCGTGTTGCCCACGTGCGTGTTGCCTGCGTGACAGGAAGAATAGGATGATGGACTTCCATGCGGACCAGATCCGAGCGCGGTTGATGACACGCTTGACAGGAAAAGCGCCCAAAAGATCATTTTTTATTAAAAAAGAGTCCGCGCGAGAGGTCCTTGAACTATTGGCTCTTGCTCAAAAAGAAAAAGTCCGCTACACTGTTTTAAATTTTAGCGCGATTGTTAAAACGAACGAAAATTAGAATTGTAAAGCAAAAAACGGCATAAAATAAAACATGTAGAGATGTTTCCGAAGAAAACGCTTTTAAAAAAAGTTCCAAAGTTTTTAAATCCTAACATTGTACAAAGATTGGTATGATGCCAAAGGATAAAACGGTAACTACTTTTGGATCGAAAACACCAACGAAATCAGCTTTGAAACAGCCAAGCCGAACTCTTTTAATTATTCAACTCTTCTACAAAGTTTCAAAACAGCTCATTAAACAGAATATCATCACTTCGAGGGAAAAAAACTGAAGGAATTACGAACAACTCTGTACATTTGAGTTTACTTTTTAATAAGACTTTAATATTTTTGTGTCTATACAATTTATTCGCGGCAATTTATTAACAATAACCTTTTTTTTTCGCGGATAGATTTCTAACGCCTCCTAGTCCGGCTGGCTTTTTCTCGACTCCGAAATCATAGACGCGAAAAAAATTTTCGCGTTTTTTTTTTAGTTATAATGAAACAATCCGATTATCTGATTTCTGACAATCTGAGAGATGGTCCATCTAGTGAAATATGATCTAGGTATCTACACTAGAGTTGATACAACAGTTTGGTAAAGAACCAGTAGCATAATATGGAGCAAACATGTAGTTACCTAAGCTGGGATTTCACCAATCACACTTAACCCATCAATCCCCAAGCGGCACCCGGCTGTCGCATAACAATTGAAAATCAATTGTGTCTGCGATTCCCACGATCGAGGTATTAAAACTTCGTTTTATAAAACTTAGTTCTCATTGAACGCGTTCATATTGTGGCGACGTAAATCTCGTTTTGTTTCAAATGGATTTCACAATCTTCTTTTAATCGCGATTAATAAATCTAAGTTTACGTGACGTCGCGCGATTATTTTACATGTTTTCATTATTTTGGAGCCTTGTCACGTTATTATATCAACAAAATGGCAAGAAACGATACATAAACTAACTAAACGCATCTGTCAAAACTGTGATTTTGACATTTTTTTCATCTATATTTTTAGATCCGCCATGACACTATACTGACAGGACTTGAACGGGTTTTATGTAGTTAAACCTCGAACATCGGGCGTTCAGAAGATAAAACTCGGATTTGCTGTGAACGCGTTTAGTTTATGTTGGTGAAATGCAATTCGGTGTTATTAACGTGTTTATAGGTTTAGAACGCGTTTAGTGCACACCGAACGCGTTCCATTTCTTTAGTGAAATCGCCCCTAAGTAATTACAATATAGTTAAAGTTTCGGTTTCATTAAGTTCAAAATAAATAAATCCCTTACGTAGTACAATTGGTAAAACTTTTAACGAAGGTATCTGCTTAGGGTTGAAAACTAGACATTTGCGTTCAATTTAAGCTTGACATAAAGTAAACAAGGGTCTATACACCAGTTCCTAAAGGCACTTCTCTCTCCACCTCTACATTTCTCCTCGTAACATTTTAATGTGAACAGACTTTTAGTAGTAAATAGACACAAATTATAGTTTACATTGTCAAGTGCCTGATGATGATTTTCTAGTGTGTCCTCCATCCCCAAATAACATTATAAAGTTTTTACATGTAGCTAGAGTCGTATAAGAGTTTAATGTTTCTGAAAATGTTATCAAGAACGCAATTACGAGTATATAATATACTAGAGAACAATTAACTTTTTATGATAGTAAAGAAGGGAAATTAAAGAAATAATGATTACAACTTGTGTCATACCTACAGGTTTGAACACATTATTTACAATTAAGCAATGGGTTATTGCACTTATTGCATGTCTTAATATCAAGTCTGTGTAGAAAAGTGGTTTCTATTTGTCGCTTAAAGTTTATTGACGGCCGCAACTCCGTTGCGCCAAAAGTCGTTTATCGCCCAGGAACCCTTAATTTTTCCGGAATAAAAAGTATCCTATGTCCCTTCCCGGGACTCAAAGTATCTCCATGCCGAATTTCAGCAAAATCTGTTCGGCGGTTTGGGCGTGAAGAGGTAACAGACTGACAGACAGACACACTTTCGCATTTATAATGTTTGTATGGATATGGATTAAATCCTAATATCACATCAGTGTATAAAAGTGGTTTCTATTTGTCGCTTAAAGTTTATAATGATATTGGTTCCGCTCCGAACTTGACTCTATTTGCATCTGTAACGACTTTGGAAATCAGTTCAATTATGTTTTAGCTCGTAATCCTTGATTGTTCTTGTTATGGTTTTTCCTTTTGACATTTTCGACACCGCGTATTGGTCAATACTTGAATTAATAGATATAGGTCGAAAAATTTTACTTGTAAATATACTATTACTATGGTCTTCACGGGAAACTATACTTAGTTTTTTTTTGGGATAAAAAATAGCCTATATTTTAATCCAGCGCAATACCGGCCTAAGATCCGTCAGTAACAAATGTTAGGCTTTATAATATTTTTGTTAGTTGGTACCAAAATTTAGGAGTGACCTAAATTTTTTTAAAACGTATTGAATCTGAATTGTCTCAAATAAATTAAAAACTAACATTTGTTAGCAGAGAACGAAACCTAAAAAATACGTATGGCACTCAGGGACTGCTGCGGTAAAGTTATTGCTTAGCATTTTTTATCAACTTAGGTAATTATAATTCGCATACGTCTATTCGCATGCACACAAACACCGTGCCGAAGTCTACCGAACTGGAACGACGTTAGACGATGCACGGCAACGTCGCACCGACCGTTGCGCTGTGCCGGTCGGAGTGTTAGGTTATTTTCGTTACGGAATTTCTTGATTCGGTCGTCGCGCTCAAAGCCCGCGATAAAAGCTATGCAATAACTTATAACAAATCTAGGATATAAAGACTAAAACTTGCTATAATAAACAGCATTAACTCATACAACTTAGCGCATAAAACCATGAAAAAACTAAAAAAAAAAACTTTCACATCACGCGTCCTCGCGTGGCCATTTTTGTCTTTTAATGTGTTTTCCGAGCACTTTTATTGCTCTTGTAGTAATAAATAGCAATAAAATTTCAGGAGCAATTCCTGAGCGTCTTACAACTAAATAACCATTACGATTGATGAATGAAACGAGGAATGTTCATACTATTTGTTACTTTATTGTTTTCTTATTTCGTAACAATTGCTTGTACAATAAATAATTGCTGTCTTGAATTTCAATTGAATTTAAGGGCACGTTATTCCAAATTCACGTTTCTAGAATGAGTAATTTTTAAAGAAAGTGCCATTCAAAAAAACTGAAAAATATATACATGTATAGTGACTTTTTTGGTTAGAAACACAATACAGATAATTTTACTCGATAAAAAAAATCCGAAACAACATCGATTTTAAAAACATTTTGAGTTTTATAGGACTTACAGGGACTCAATCAAAAAATAATTTGGACAGTTCGATTACTTTAAAAATTTTACAGGCAAATGATTAGATAGGTGTTTAGTTATACTTAATATTTTTTATCTAAGTAAAAAGGTTTTTTCTCCTATTTCGCCCTATCATGGACGCGGCGAGCGTCGTAACCGCCACCGTACAAGGCGCGCTGATATGAATGTTATTTTAATGTCATTTACGTCGATATTCGCACTGACAGACATCGACCTGCTAATTTAGGAAGGACCTGCCCTTAAGTACTAAAACTTGTCTGCTTAAAATTTAGTTTTATTTTAGTTTACTTATTTTCATTTCTAGCAATACCCCGCGAAATTAACCACAACTTGTGAGTATTAAATATATATAATACCTAAGTGACAAGCATAGGCATGCGTTACAGCACCTCCTTCCTTTCCCACACTGCAAAATATGCGTATCTATACTGCATGCAAGAACGTACAAACACCACTACCATACAACCAATAGTGCAAATTCCTGCAAGGCCCCTTTTACCATGCAGGTTGAAAAAAATAATTTTAGTTTCTTGAGTTGAATTCGAGTTTATTATGACAGCGAGAATTGTGTCCCATGGAGACAGTTCAAATACATTGTGATAAAGAAACTTGGATGAGAGCCATAAAAACAAGTCTCTGTCGCCTTCTTGTTAAACTTTTGCCGCCATTTTGTTATCAGAGGTGATACTAAATTTAATCTTAGTATATCTACATAAAATAGATTAACAGATAGCGTTATAAGTTGTTCACAATAATCTATATCTATAACTATATGTATAGACATAGAGTATATCTAAACTAATATTATAAAGCTGAAGAGTTTGTTTGTTTGTTTAAACGCGATAATGGGAACTACTGGACCGATTTCAAAAATTCTTTCACCAATGTATAGCTAAGATGTCCCTGAGTGCTATAGGCTATGTATAAACCACGGGCGGAGCCGGGGCGGACCACTAGTGTTTATGAATAGTAATCCATTTATCAAATACTAGATACACTGCAGGTATAAATTTAATAAAATTAGAGGAAATCCTAAAATTTTCAAGCAGAGAGCAAGCTGATGATCATATTAAATTATGGCTATGATCACTCTCGATCATGTCAGCTTTTAAACCAACAATAAATGATCAAAATCGGTCTACCTGTTTGGAAGCTACGGTGCCATGGACAGATTCACACACACGGGAAGACAGGTCACACGTAAAATTTTCTCAGCGTAAAAAAGAAAAAAAGTTAATCTATCTTTTGATCTAGTCTCGATAACTATGTTTTATCTTATAACTTTTATTGTAATAGTAGTATATGTAGATGATAATGAAACATTTTACAATATTATTTGTGATATTACGTATAAATAAATAAAATTATTTTTATTTATATAAACTTTAACAAAAAATACGAGAAGAAAATTTTATATGAATTTTCTTCTCGTAGCGTTTGGTGGATTAAATATTCATAATAACCAAGAAGACGTAACAACGCAAATTCCAAACATGTTTTGTACATAATATTTATTATGTATTTCGAGAAATGGTTTCAAACTTATTTAATTAATAATAAAATATGTTTGTTTCCTTGCTCAAATTTAATGCTAGCTGCGATAAAATAGAACTTTAGCCATCTTTAAAAAGTACCTGTTTTTTTTTCAATGTATGGCCACTTTATAACTGAATATATATTTTTAATATAATGATGGTTAATAATAATAATTTATTCATAGATCGTGAATCTCCGTACTAATTTGGTAACGCCGTAGCAGGCTGGATAATAATGGATCTTGCTACGAAATTATAGACTAGACTTGACAGTTCTAGACTAGAAGTTTACATAGTTGACAATTCTTGAATAGAAGTTTACATAGTATCAAAAAGCGACAGCTATGCTAAAGTCAAGTTTATAAACACTTTAATAACTATCCTTATAAATAATTCACATAATATTTGAGGTAAGTACAGGAAACAAATCCCGAACGGAAACATATTCAAAAGTACACACAAACTATACCGAAAGTGCCCATACAATACCGAACCTAATAAAAACTATTCGGAAGTTTGGAGACCCATATTACGCTTATTAAGCCCTTTTATACGCCAACAATAGGGCCAAATTTTACCTGAAGCACATTGAAATGCCCGGGATCGCTTCACTCGAATATATTTTAACTTTATTAAGAATTAGTATTTTGAGTACGGAAGCGGAACGCGGTCAGAAAATTATATTCCATCCGTCCACTTTTGTGAAACCACTATAACGACCATCGAGGGCCTACCCTATTATAATACTCGGAGTTTGTTTGAAGTTGATACTCGAATCGTGCAATTTACCCAAACAAAGGATTACTCAGGCGGCAGGCCTAAGCTACGTATCGTCTTTATGATAATTAAATATGAAACTTTAGGGGAATTCTTATTTTGGGGCTTACATTGTAAGTGAAAATATGTAAAGTGTTAACATAAGCGCGTGGTACCTACGAAAAAGATGAGTTTGTTTTTTCTTTTAGATATTTTTTGCGGCTTGGTTATGATGTGGTTATGATTTATGAATATTATTTAAAATATCCATGAGGCTGTCATTGTCAAGTGGCTTTTCCAACTTATATGACAAAGTGAGCGCCAAAGGGGGCTTTATTTCAAGAAGTAGCAATCACAATACGTACACATTCTTCACACTTGAACCGCTGAACCGATTGGGATGAAATTTTTTCGAAACATAGGTTCAGTACATATTATAGTATTTAGTCTCGGGAAAAAAAACAACAAATGAAATTGCGAGCAACATCTACATTATAATAATAATGCAAGCTGTACCTAGATTATAATTAAACTAATCCATACTAATATTATAAATATGTGAAAGTGTGTCTGACTGTCGGTCTGTTACCTCTTCACGTCCAAACCGCTCAAGAGATTTTGCTGAAATTTGCACAAAAGATACATTTTATAACGGAAAAATATACGGTTCTCGCATGTGTGCAACGGAGTTGCGGGCATCAGTTATAGTAATATTTAAATTAGTTATTGTGTACACTGCAACTGTCTTACATACAGCAGGTGGGCGAAAATTGCACATGTACTATTTCGTTCGCGTCCAATCACAGTTATTGATTTCCAGCCCGTCACAATTACTTTCTGGTCCTCTGGACCGACACACGTACAAATATTCTTTGTTTTAATTGACTTTACGACGTGCGACGATTGACGAAAAATGTTTTTATATAGGGACGATGAATTAACTTTCTGCCGCGCACTGTCACCAGCAGTATTTCCGGACGTATACGACCTGCAAACCTTCAAGAAAAGAGCATATTCCCTCTTAAAAGGCCGGCAACGCACCTGCAGCTCTTCTGATGTTGCGAGTGTCCATGGGGGACGGTAGTTGCTTACCATCAGGTGACCCGTTTGCTCGTTTGCCCCCTTATTTAATAAAAAAAAAAAGAAATGTACAAAAATTTTTACTCGTAGTTGCCCAAGTTATTAGATATTTTATATCTAATGCGACTTCTCCAAGATCTGATGAACCCATGATGATCTGATGAATGCTCACGCTGAATTAATTGTGTCTGTCTGTTTGCCTGTGCATCTACCAAAATCGCTAAACTGATTTTTCTGAAATTTGTTATAGATATACTTTGAGTCCCAAGAAAGGACATATCACATAAGATACTTTTTACCCCGGAAAATGACCGAACATATTTCCGTAAATAAAATATCGGTATGTGTATAGTATACCAAAACGCCTGTTTTGGTATACTATACACATACCAATATTTTTATTAGTTAGGAGATTACCTTAAGATTTTATGGAAAGTTTATTAGGTTATGCTAAAAGCTTGTTCCCAATTTAACAGATCATCTAAGCACATGATCCCAATTTGAGAGGATAACTGGTCTAGTTGTAATCCGCTTATCAAAATTAGCAAATTGTTAATGCTAAGTACACCCTTTGTGAAATTAATCCTAATTAGAGGTTTAATAATTAATTTAAATTGAGATGATATTCAGATTATAGGTATCACTTGTCTTGTGTGTCTATTTTGAATAGTTAAGGGGCCGGATGCGTTACGTTGTATGAGAATTTCGATGGCACCCGGCCTCTGAAGTCTTATAGTACGGGAGCCCTAGAACATTTTTTTTTTTGATTACTATCAAGCTAATTTTTTGTGGGTAGCTTTATTTTGATAAGACGAACAACATTTGCGAAAAATCTCGAAAGTGGTAGCTAACAGAGATAGAAAGGATTTCATACTTTGAATTGATGGTCCTAAAATATGGACCTTTTTTATTTGTAGGACAATGTTACTCTTAAATTATATAACTAATAACCTGTCAATATACAAAAAATCAGCTTGTTAGGGTTCCGTTATAGGGTTCTGTAATCAACAAAACTTGGTTGACTACTGAACCCTAAAACGGAACCATAACAAGTTGATTTTTTGTATATTGATAGGTTAATAGTCATATAATTTAAGAGTAACATTGTCCTACAAATAGAACATCCATATTTTAGGACCATCAAATCAAAGTATGAAATCCTTTCTATCTCTGTTAGCTACCAATTTCGAGATTTTTCGCAAATAAAAATATTGTTCGTCTTATCAAAAAGAAGCTACACACAAAAAATTAGCTTGATAGTAATAAAAAAAAATGTTCAAACTATAATATTATGTAGGTGGTATGTTCTAAGGCAGCGGTTCTCAAATTTTTTTGGTGGCGGAAACCTTTTGAAAACAGAAAATTTTGACGGATCCCCAAAATATAAGAAAAAGTTAAATATCTGAATTCTGAATGATTGTTAAACATTGCAAAATGAACATTGATATTAACTTATTTTTTAATCGTAATCAAATGCATGAAATACTAAATTGGAACAATTGATATTGATACGGACACGTAGTGCCATCTAGCGTCAAACCAGCGAAACTGATCAGGGAATCACAGAAAACATAAATCCCCTACTCAATACTGGATGGCGTTAGGTGTATGTTTACTTACGCGTATTTTCTAGAAAGTTCCCACACTTGTTTACTTGTTTACGTGAATCGGGCGAGGGAACTTTCTGGAATTCGTCTCGCCATATAAATAGCCGCAGGTAGACGGCCCGGCAATTCAGTTCGATACGAGCTACCACCAAGGCGACTTCGAAGTGAAAACAAGTGATCGATAGTGAGTGAACCAGTAAACCTACGACTCGGCTACGACCTAGGACAGTGATAGTGCTCAGCGATTTGGATTTAGTGCTTAGTGTTTGGACTTAGTGATTTGTGTGAGCCAGTGTCAGTGAATAAAGTCTTCAAGAGAGTCACCAGGTCTTCCTCTCCGAATCCTCGAACCATAGCACGTAACAATATTCCATTATGAGAAACACCTCTGCTATCAATTCTCATATATATATGAGAATTGATAGCAGAGGTGTATTTTTATTATTATAAAATATAACCTAACCTACAAAGGCTTTGCGGAGGTCCAGGGTTCCGCGGAACACACATTTAGAATAGTTTAATGTTCTTAGGTGAAATGAGATTGAAGAGTACGAAGAAAAAGAAAAATAGTAGACAAAATACCTAATATTGATATTTGCATTTTAGTAGGATATTAAATTTAAGAGGGGCTCCCATACAAAAAATACAATTATTGTTGGTCTATTTTTACTCAATAAGGGTAAGGAATCCTTCATGCACGAATCCAACTCGCACTTAGCCGATTTTTTAAATTTTTTTTTCAGTGTGACCGCAAGCCTAAATAATTTCTTAATATTATAGACTTATTATAGGTAATACTAACTCTCGGCAAACGTTGTTTTGCCATATAAAGTATTTGTAGTTCTTTATTTGTAAAGAATATTATTTTATTGAAGTGACTAAATAAGTATGGCCTTCGATCAGTATGGCACCACGGCAACGTCCATCGCTATCCCGTCGCACAAACAATGGTCGCCGTCAGTCTCGAGTTGTAATAATTTACTATTATTTATCCAACAAATGCACTTATCAATATAAAAAGTAGCCAGTAGCCGATTCTCAGACCTACTGAATATGCATATAAATTTTGGTAAAAATCAGAAAAGCCGTTTCGGAGGAGTACGGTAACTAACATTGTGACACGAGAATTTTATATATAAGAAGAAGATATAAGATAAAAAGATAAGATTTTTATTTGTGAAGTGATAATATTTTATTTTTGAGTTCTCTGGCGCGTAGTTTGGATCACAATAGGGAATATTACGCAAAGGGCTTTTGTTTACAGTCTGTGCTGGTGCTGCCTCTAGCGTCAAAACATTGCAGTAATTATCCTATTCAAATTCACTTTAATTTTCGTACAATAAGTATTTTATTCAGTGTATGCCTTAATATTGTTATTTCTAATACTGTTTGTGCTGAGGTCGGGTCAACGCCGACTACGGAATTTAGTTTATGTACCCAATTAACCGCATATTTGCTCTATCTAATGACGCTGTGCGGTCTGCTTGTATTAATAATGTCGGTGATGAGCTATGGCTATTGGCTAGGTATGACTAATTTGGCACACTATTTTGTTTAATTAAGCTATATAAAATATGTTTGCAGGTTTTTACTTTTTTAGGGTTCCGTACCCAAAGGGTAAAAACGGGACCCTATTACTAAGACTTCGTTGTCCGTCCGTCTGTCTGTCTCCAGGCTGTATCTCAAGAACCGCTATAGCTAGACTTCTGAACTTTTTACAGATTGTGTATATATCTGTTGCCGCTATAACAACAAATACTGAAAACAAAATAAAATTAATATTTAAGGGGCTCCCATACAACAAACGTGTATTTCGGTCTTTTTCGCTTTATATCAATAATGGCAAGAGGTAGGCACTTGAATTTTTCACACATTGTTATATGTTTATTTTAATATTTAATAATAATAATATAATAAAATAAAAATTTAAGGGGGGCTCCCATACAAAAAACACAATTTTTAGCCTATTTTTTACAGGTGTTATATTAAAAAAAAAATGTATTGTAGGGTAAGTATTTAAGCGCTTTAAGCTAATATCGTTATTATTTAGGTATTGCAGAGTTTCTAAGTCAGCAGTGCTGGCAGTAGATCCCGTATTTTCACCACTTGCAATGGAGGAATCAGAAACATAATATTATGTGGCCATATTCTATTGATGTGATGTTGGACTAATTAGTATTTTTTTATAAATTTCGACTAATACTATATTATTAAAAGTATTTTATCAGAAAAAGTATTTATAAAATACTAAGATACTAAACAAAATATATTTAAATACACAGGGCCCCCGCTACCATATGTGCAATGTGTGCAATGCACACGGGCGCCACCCTCTAGGGGCGCCAAATCGCTATCTTTAGGGGCGCCAAAACCAAGGACCCAAAAAATTTGCCTAAAGGGGCGCCAAAATCCTTTTTTTGCACACAGGCGCCAGTAGCCCTTACTGGGGCCCTGTAAATACATGATACAAAATAAATTTTTAAAAAGTATTTTAGGTACAAAATGAAAATACGTATCTTATATCTGTATTTCAGATACTTGTACGAGTATCTTAGATAAGTCACATCTCTGCTCCAGCCTACCTAGCACGGCGACCAGTTGAAATGCGAAAGTATAGACAAACTGTGCACTTAAGGTGCCGTTCCGATCTTTACCGCGGCTAATCGCAACCGATAAAAATTCAATTAAAATGCCACTTTATGACAGACTATAGTATATGTCATAAAGTAGGATATTATTTGAATTTTTAGGACTATAGTCTGTCATAAAGTGGCATTTTTAACCCCCGACCAAAAAGAGGGGTGTTATAAGTTTGACGTGTCTGTCTGTCGGTCTGTCTGTCTGTCGGTCTGTCTGCCTGTCTGTATGTCTGTCTGTCTGTCTGTCTGTCTGTCTGTCTGTCTGTGGCATCGTAGCATCCAAACGGGTGGACTGATTTTGATCTAGTTTTTTTTGTTTGAAAGCTGCCATGATCGAGAGTGTTTTTAGCTGTAGGTCATCATCATCAGCCTGCTCATTGCTGAAATATCACGGTTAACCTGGTTCGTGATAGGCCGATTAGCAACTTGCAGTCGTTTGATGGGTTTTATATTTTGCATTCTGGTTCGTGACACTTATGAATATATACATATTAATGGAAAGTTCACCCTGGTGCTGCAGCATCACCTGGTAATCAATAGGATACCCAACTACTCACCAACTTAGAGCAGAGGTTTCATGTTTGGGCTCATTTTAATTGCGACAACCAATAAGACGTAGATAAGCAGTAAATATTTGCATGCTGCTGCTGCAGCATCACTTGGATTGTATAGGAGCCGAGCTCCGTATGAACCCAGGGTGGAGGTTTCATGTTCGGACTCATATTGACGGCCTCATCCAGGAGGATATTTATAGATCGTATTCATTGGGATATGATCCTGTTGATAGAAACAATTCTGCACTATAACCAACACAAGTTTAAAAAACATAAAATAAAATTAAATTAAGAAATTTAAAAAACCCCCGCCAAACAACTTTAAAAAGTAATGAAATAATATTTACTGACATTAAGTTTAAATAATACCTAAGTGTAAAGTAATATTTTAGGCGGGCGGACGGACGGACGGACGGACGGACGGACGGACGGACGGACGGACGGACGGACGGACGGACGGACGGACGGACGGACAGACGGACAGACGGACAGACGGACAGATGGACAGACGGACAGACGGACAGACGGACAGACGGACAGACAGACAGACGGACAGACAGACAGTTTTAACTAAAACATCGTTATAATAACTTTATTATTCTATTCGTTGGAATATCATTGTGTCTTTTTCAAATTGAAATGTATCAAGTTTTACATTCTTTTGCCCAGTTTTGTAGCAATGAGGCATTTTCTTATTTTTTTAATTTGATTGTCAAACAGTTTTCATTTTAGTAACTAGATGGCGTATGGGTAGACAACTATCGGTAATACCATCATTAATTACTACAAAACTGGGCAAAAGAATGTAAAACTTGATACATTTCAATTTGAAAAAGACGCAATAATATTCCAACGAATAGGATAATAAAGTTATTATAACGATGTTTTAGTTAAAACTCACGGAAGAAATAGCCCTATTTACCGTTATTCACACCAAATGTCACAGGAATTATACATTTTGGTTTTGACAACATCTTACCTGCACTTCTGCAAGATAACGGATATTAAATGGCTAATATTTTACCAATAATGAACATCAAAAACCCAAATAACACAATTTGGGAAAAAATAATAAAAACCACACCAACAATAAAAAGTAGAAGAAGTGTCAAAGTAACATCCCGCCAAAACTCTTTCAGTTGTCAGTTTTCAGTTTGACAATTTATATTATGTCGGCGTGTTCCTAAACTGTTACCAGTATACTGGCCTAATCGCTTAGGCCAATGATCCCTTAGCTTTTGATTTATGTCACACTTGACAGTACACTGAGATTTTTTAGAAACAACCCATATGTAGTCAGTGATGACAACCTGCAGATAATTTCAGATCGGTGGGGAACCAATAGAAAATCTAGAAGTGTCTATCATCGCGCCGTCTGGTGGAGATAAAAAAAAAGAAAACAACCCATTAATGATGGTATTACCATAAAGTTAATATACCTAGCGGAATAGAGAAACAATCCCGAGCTGTCAAACGACACCAAAATTGATTTACATCTGTGTATACAATTATGTTTACGTGTGCGTGTTAGTGATGTACTTATCTACATACATCTTGTAAGTTGTAATTCGACAAAAAAATAAAATAAAATGGGATAAAATAAAACTGCATAGATATAATATAATAAAATTGTAATTTTGGAGTAAAATATGACTTTTATCATTAAAAATTTTTGTAGTACAAAAATCGTTTATAAAATCATTGGGCCAGGCCACAATACTGCGTTGCGACGTCGCATTGCGAAAAACTACATTGCTTCTCTAAATCAGACTAAATACTATATTATGATGCGTTGATAGATAGAAAATTTAACATAGCTATTAATGTTTTTCACACAAACATAAAATATGGTTTGGATGTAAAAATATTATATTATTTGTTAAAAGGGGGTAAGGCCGGACGCCATTTTTTTTTGCGATTTTGGATTCCTATTTTTGACAGATTTTTTTCCACGATCCAAGGGTTAAATAGAGAAAACATAGAAATGGCTGTATGGGCAACGCTCCCTTTGCCTGTCCCGACCGGGACGAATTAAAAAAAAAAATGTCAATGTCTGTTCAAATGTCAATTGTCAGTTGAAATGTCAAACATTGTTTGACGTTTACGGTTATTGCGAAAGATGTGAGTTTGTGAAATAAGAAAAATATTAATTTTCTCGTGAGTTATTGAATGTTTCCGATTTCTCTTAATCCATAATGAACCAAATAAATTATAAACTACTTTTGTTTCAGGAATAAAGACATTCCATGACATTAAAAGAAAATGTGCGATAGTGATGACCCAAACGACCAGGGCCGATCCGGCCTGGATTTGACTGGATTTCTGTTTGGAAACATCGACGAGAGCGGCCAGTTGGAAGACGATGGCCTGCTCGATGGAGACTCAAAGCGGATGCTCTCATCACTTAGTCGGCTAGGACTCGGCTCTATGCTGTCTGAAGTTTTAGAAGAACAAGAGCCGAACAACGATGATGAGGATAAAGGTTGGTGTAATAAGTTTATAAAATATAGCAATATTTCATTTTCTATTCAATAGTCAGGCCGAAGCCAACTGTAAATTTCATCTGCAGTATGTAAAATGCATACTGCTTATTCAATCTGAATCATGCTATCTACATTCTCTTGTTAAAGCCTTAGTTTAGAAAACATAGATTGCATCATTCAGAATTAAACTACACAGTGAATTTCTTATTGTGTTTCAAACAACACTAAAAATGTTTTACAAAAATATTCACATCTGTTATTAGTATTTTTTCAAATTACCTAAATCAAGTTAAGCAGCTTCCAATTTTTGTCCATATCCAGCGGGCAAAAGTGCAGCCACCTCCGTAAACTCATAACATTGTGACTACTAGGTTGCTTTAAATGCCCATATTTTGCTGATATGGATAGCATAACTACTGCAATTATGTGTTACTTTACCATCAAAGAAACTGATTCGTAGCCAGTTGACGGACCTACGTCATTAGGTCGGATTATGTCAAATTAATGTATGACTTCATCTGTGGGCTGGGTTTGACAAAACTAGGCTAAAATATGTAGGTCCACTATCTGCCTATGAATCAGCTTCTCTGATAGTACCTTAATGTTTCCTATGCATTTTTTACCTTATATGTTTGTATTCAAATTGTATTGCAGATTACAATGAGAAAAGTCCTTCAGCGGTTGATTTTTTCGACACAGAAGAAGTAGCAGAGGAAGAGAAGGTAAATGGTATAGATAATGGATCTAAGAAATGACAATCCCATATGTTATGGGATGCCAAGGTTTTATTTTGTAATTTCTATATATGTATTTCTTGGTATTTTGTAAATAATTGTATTTCATTTGAATCTATATTATATTATACATTAAAATTTATTTTAAATTTGAGATTTAAATAACTACAAATAAATATTTTTATCAAAATAAGCCTACTTATTTCTTAGTTACATTATTTCAATTTTCCCTTATTGATTTATCCTCTTATTACAAAACTCAATTACATTACAAAAGCCTATAATTATTATGGGTTTTATCAGTTGAATAATTTTTGCTAAGTACTTATTTTCAAGCTGAAGCATTTCATACATACCAACCTACCGCAAATCTTAAAATTATTCTGACAACCTCTGTGGCTTAGTTGGTGGGCTGTTGGTAGCTCAAGCCGGGGGTCGCGGGTTTGAATCCCGCCGACGGAACAAAAATTTTCAAAGTTCCTGGGTCATGAATGTGTATAAAATATGTGTATAATATAATAAGAATCTTAAATATATGTATAGTATAAAAGTATTAAATATATTTCCGTTATCTGGTACCTGTAACACAAGTCCATCAGGTACTTACCACAGGGCCAGACTGACGTGGTGTGAAGCGTCCATAGATATTATTATTATTATTATATATTATATTTGGCAGGTTGATGTGGAACCAAAAAATGAACAACAAAATAATGATTCAGAATTAAATCAGAGCAATGAAGAGAATGTGCCGCAAGAATCATCTGCAGATGGCGGTGACGTAAATAAGGCAAATGAGGAAAGTGATTGGAAAGATACTGATTATGACAGTCAGACAGAACAACGTAATAATGATGAAGGGTATGAAGGTGACATGGAAGGCGATGGGGGTCTTATGCCGCCCCCTTCAAGTGTTCCGTAAGTGTCACAGTTTACATCCATACTAATAATTGCGAAAGTGTGTCTGTCTGTCACCTGTTTATGCTTAAACCACTGAACTGATTTTGATGAAATTTTGTATGGACATACTTTTGAGTCCTTGATAAAGACACAGGATACTTTTCACCCCAAAAAAAGTATGGTTACGGTTATAACAGAATTTCTGCGCAACATAGTTGCGGGCATCAACTAGTAGTTATAGTATATACTAGACGTTCCGCGGCGGCTTTGCCCGTGTAAATTAGATATTTCACAAAAAAATTAGTCCACAAAAAATAGCCTATGATCCTTCACATGGTTTACTTCTTGTCTGTGCCAAATAACATACAAATTGCTCCAGTAGTTCGTGAGATAAGCCCTTTTGAATAATTTCCCCCGTTTTTTCCACATTTTCCTCTATTTCTTCGCTCCTATTAGTCTTAGCGTGATAAAATATAGCCTATGCCTTCCTCTATAAATGGGCTATCTAACGCTGAAAGAATTTTTCAAATCGGACCAGTAGTTCCTGAGATTAGCGCGTTCAAACAAACAAACAAATTCTTCTGCTTTATAATATTAGTATAGATTTCTAATTTCTATGTTTGTCATGTCAATTTATGTTAATGTATTGAGCTAACTACACAAATCAGTTCTGGCCTAGCCTAAGCAAACTTAAGGTTTTAGTAGTACTAATAAAACCAATAAGTAAAAAAAATAAATAATATTAGATAAGAACTTAAACCTTGTTTCAATATTATTGTATTTTTAGGAAACAAAAAGGTGATAAACCCAAGAAGCTGGAAACACCATTGGCAGCCATGTTGCCATCAAAGTACGCAAATGTTGATGTTACGGAGCTGTTTCCTGATTTTAGGCCAGACAAGGTGAGTCCATATTTATTGATGAGTTCAAAATCTATTTATCAAAATATTATTTCTTCGTCTGACGGTACTAAAAAAAAACGTTTTTTTATTGTTATTAAGCTACTATATTATATCTATATACAAAAGCGCCCCCGTGTCATGAATTATTCCATACAAAGGTGAAAAAAGTTACTTTTCGGCACTGCTACTTTCACAGCGAACTCTATATAGGGTATCCATACACACCCTAAAGTATTATCACTTAGTTTTGTTGCTATTTAATTCAAATAACCTTTTGATATTTCAGGTGCTCCTATTCTCTCGTCTCTTCGGTCCGGGGAAACTGTCCAGCTTGCCACAAATCTGGCGTGGCGTGAAGAGACGGAGGCGGCGCAAGCGCAGCGGCAGTACGTCCAGCGATACGCCACTGCCAGCTGAAGTACAGGAGCCGCAGTACGCTAGTGATGATGAGGAGAAGTTTCTCAGGTATGTAGTAAAAGCTGTGCGTCCACCGGGTCGGAATCGGAGCGTGCGGTGCGGACGGAGCGTCGTCATTTATAATTTGTCAGGCGCAGAAATGACGTTCCAGTGCACGCAGTACCATATAAATCAATACAAGGCAACAAATCCGTCTGCTGCGTACGCTCCGATTCCGAACTGGTGAACGCGCACCTTAAGTCGTCATCGGATATTTGCATGACTGCAGTACTATATATGCAAAACTGTGTGTGTAGTGTGCTTTATGACTACTATGTGGTTAATATAAGGCTAACTTCTCTGAACCACTTAATAATAAACTAATAATACAACAAGTTGCTTGCGACTTTGAAATTTTGTGGAAGCAAAATATTTAGACTATGTATGTTTGACCATTTTATCAATATTGGACCGGTAGTTTTGGGTCTTTTTCGTTTATAAATAAGTCTTTCCCCTTTACATATAACTTCTCAATAACTTAAATATTGTGTGATAACTTAAATATGATGCTAATCATCAGTAAACAAATTGATTCACAAGCAGATACCGAATCTACATTATTGGTTAATCGTAGTGATCAAATTGCATAGACCATCTGTCTAATCAACTTTTTACAGTTACTACTAACACAACTTACCCCTTAAATCATGTTAACATACTGTTAACTCCAACAGGCCAATGGAAGAGAACACCCAATCCTCGCAGAATGACAACAACACTTCAAATACAGGCGACAAGTCGCAGAGGCCGACGCCGGCGCATTGGCGCTTCGGCCCCGCGCAGGCGTGGTACGACATGCTCAACGTACCGGAGACCGGCGAGGGATTCGATTATGGATTCAAAGTCAAGGTAATAGAGCTTAAAATACTTTAACATGAACATAGCTTACAATGACAATCCGACGCCGGCGCATTGGGCCGGCGCAGGCTTGGTACGACATGCTCAACGTACCCGAGACCGGCGAGGGATTCGACAATGAGTCCAAAGTCAAGGTGATAGAGCTTAAAATACATTAACATGCATGTAGATTGTTTACAATGTCAAGCCGACGCCCGCGCATTGGGCCGGCTCAGGCGTGGTACGACATGCTCAACGTACCGGGGACGGGAGAGGGATTCGATTATGGATTCAAAGTCAAGGTGATAGAGTTTAAAATACTTTAACATGAACGTACCTTACAATGACAAGCCGACGCGCGCCGGCGCATTGGCGCTTCGGCCCCGCGCAGGCATGGTACGACATGCTCAACCAGTAACGGGAGTAAAGTACTGGAGACGGGAGAGGGATTCGACTATGGATTCAAAGTCAAAGTGATAGATTTTTAAATACTTCAAAAAAACATAGCTTACATTTACTATATTAAAATTTTAACCCTAATAAACATATTTTGCACAAACATGTTTAAAACGGTTGAGTGTATAATTATTATTCGAGGCTAGGTCGGCTGTCTTTGTCTGTCAATAGAATAGAATTGAATAAACTTAATTAGTAACTAATTATAATAAGTTAGTTCCTGTGGAAATAATAATTTTATTAGTAAGGGGTTATTAGTTGCAGCCTTTGTCTGTCAAGTGGCTTTTTTATTTAGACAGAAAAATCGATTGGTTGCTGACAAACACTTTCAAAGTGTTGGCAATTTTATTATTTTTTAACCAAATTTTTTTCATTTACTTTTTTTTGTCATATAGTCCATGTTATGCTTAAATAACCGACATTATTATGTTTGCATAAATTTCATTTTATTAAAGTTATTAATAAATGTGCAGGCTCCATCACCGGACCCCGAAGCGAAGCCTGCAGAGGAACCAGAGCAGGTGGACTCTCCCGACAGCGGTTTCCCAGATGATGCTTTTCTGATGGTGTCCCAGCTGCAATGGGAGGATGACGTCATATGGGATGGCAGCGAGATCAAACAGAAGGTACGGAACTAATTTACTTTAGGCACAGAATATATATTATTAGTACCAACAGAATTCCCACTCGCGAAACCCGTTTAAAGAAATAACGACTCATGCTACGATACTATAAAGTTCAAATTCCGACCGCGCAGTGCTAGGTGCCTACAATTATATTTACCTACATGTGCGCTCTCTTTCTATCGCGTAAGGGTACCTCACCCTTTCTGACGAAATCAAGATTGTCACCTTTTAGAAAATAAAATAATCTTCTTTTAATTACTATAAATCAAATTTTAGTAACCCAACCTATATTTTATAATAGTTTTATATTCGATTTTAGTGCAGGAGCTGGTCAGGAATTTTTTACAACTTAAACATAGTAACTTGTGTTTATTTCTGTGTAGTATGTGGTTTGTTTATAACAAATTGGTTTATTTGCTGTGTTTGTGTATTTTTTTATCTTTTTTTTTTTGTATTTTAAAGTCTTAAATTACCTTATTGAAATATTTCTTTGACCTTTTTTCAATTGTTCACATTTATTAGATTAATACCGATTCTGTCACAGCGGTTAAATCAGTACGTAGATATATGCGACGAAAAAATCTTGCGCGTGCGTCACCGCTCGCTTGTGAGTCCCTAGTGATTTGCCACCCGCGGGTGGTACTTACAGTTCGATACCTACACGCGCGAGTGGGACAGGCCTGCTTTAGGGTCAATTCGCGAGGCGATGCGTTCTATTTTTAAAAGTTATTTAAATTAGGAATAGGCCCGATACTGCTGACAGCAAGTCTGTCAATTCATAGCGTACATTTTTGTGTAGTTAAGTTCATTTTTGAATAGAAAATTAATCGTATTGCATCAACGCCTCATGTTGCAATGTAAACTGAGCCTTAAGCCGAGTTAATTGTCTGTGTCAAAAATTTTTGGTTGCACGAATTTGCATCAATGTCATGTCATGTCATGGCATTAGGCTACCAAACAGTTATAGATAAATCTATATTGATCGAAACTATTATACCACTTTCTAATTCAGGGTGCGCTATCTTTGTCTGTCAAGTTACTTTTTCATTGTCTGGCACATTGACATTGATGATTGACAGTGACAAGCTGACCTAACCCGTGTTCCATTAAGCATTTTTACTTCAACAAACGGAAAAATTTGAAATAATATTACAACAAATGAGTACTTTGATGATGCTCATTACAAAACTGGTCGACAGGCTTACCAAATTACTGCTATTCGAGTAGGAACTTGGAACATAAATGGACTGACTCCAAACAAACAAGACGCTGAACTGCTACTCACCCAACAAAAGCTAGATGTACAACTTATATCTGAAGCTCATTGCACCGCATCAACTAGCATGAAATTCAATAACTTTGAATGCTATATAACTCTGCATCCTGACGGAACGGGACATGCAGGCACAGTAATCATAGTGAGAAAATCACTTAAACACCACATCATGCCGGAATATAAAACATCACACCTCCAAGCTACTACAATCGCTATTCAAGATAACAAAGGATTAATAAACATTTCTTCTGTGTATTGCCCTCCGAAGCATAAAATATCAGAAGACATGTTTAATGACTTTTTCAAAACATTGGGTAGGAGATTTCTAGCGGGGGGAGACTGGAATGCCAAGAACACATATTGGGGCTCCAGATTGTCTACTACTCGGGGACGACAACTTAAACTATCTATAGACAGAAACAAATTAACAGCAATCTCCACATGTGAACCTACATACTGGCCTACGGACACGTGCAAGATTCCTGACCTGCTGGATTTTTTCGTTACGAAGGGCTGCTCCAGTCACTACATAAAATGCGAATCTTGCCAAGATAGCTCCTCAGACCACACTCCTGTCATACTAACATTAAGCAATAGTATAATTGAAAATAAAGATTCAGAAAAACTATATAATAAAAATACTGACTGGGAAAGCTTCAGAGATTACATTGACGAGAATGTAATGCCTAACATTCCACTGAAAACTGCGGACGACATAGAGAACGCAACAAAGTATATTACCCAACTGATACAGGAAGCTTGTTGGAAGAACACACCATCCCGAGGAACTAATAAGACGACATATTATGACTTCCCTCTTAAAATAAAAAAGGAAATTCAGGAAAGGCGACGGCTGAGACGTGTTTGGCAGTTGAGCAGACTTGCTGCAGATAAAACAGCGTTTAACAGGCAAGCCTCGCGATTAAAATACATCCTGTAGGAATGGCAAGATAAAACTCTGGAAGACCAACTAGAATCCCTGACCGCTACAGCGAAAACGGACTATTCCTTATGGAAAGTTACAAAATCTCACAACAGACCTAAGATGGCTAAACCCCCCTTACGAACATCTAATGGGTGGGCCCGCTCCTCTCAAGAAAAAGCGGACATATTTGCTGAACACCTCGAGAAGGTATTCCACCCAAATGAGGTTACTGATACAGAAACGGTAGCTGAAGTAGAATCTTACCTGGCACAGCCTCTCCAAATGTCACTACCCCCTAGACCTATATCAGGGAGGTATGGAGCACTATCAAAGGACTGACAACTAAAAAGGCACCTGGATATGATCTAATTACAGCTGAAGTCCTAAAGGAACTGCCAAGAAAAGCAATCATGTTCCTGACCTCATTATTCAATGGTATCCTCAGAGTACAACATTTTCCATCCCACTGGAAGGTCTCCCGGATACTTATGATACATAAGGCCGTAAAACCATCAAACGAGGTGACGTCTTATAGACCGATAAGTCTTCTGCCCATCCTGTCTAAGGTTTTTGAAAAACTACTCTCAAAACGGATCTTAGCCCTATTAGAAAATAACAACACCATCCCAAATCATCAATTCGGATTTCGACAGAAGCACTCAACAATTGAACAAGTCCATCGGGTAGCTCAGATAATTAGAAAATCGCTAGAAAATAAGGAATATGTCTCCTCAGTGTTTCTGGACATCAAACAGGCCTTTGACAAGGTATGGCACGATGGCTTACTCTGCAAAATTAAGCAGTGTCCACCAAGTGTGTGTATAGTAGTGTGTACCCAATAGCTATTACCTTCTACTAGAATCATATATTATGGAACGAATTTTTCAAGTCGTAGAGTCGGATTCCACCTCGAAATTCTACAAAATAAACGCAGGAGTACCTCAAGGCTCTGTGTTAGGTCCTATACTCTACAATATATACACCTATGACCTCCCAACATCCCATGAAGCTGAGACTACTTACGCTGATGACACAGCAATTCTAGCGACGAACGAAAACCCCGTCAAGGCATCTGAACAACTACAAAATGGACTAAATTCAGTCACCAAATGGCTCCAAAAGTGGAGAATAAAAGCCAGCACTACAAAATCTGTACAAGTCACTTTCACGCTGCGCAGAGAGGACTGTCCCCCCGTCTCCCTAGAGAATACTGTTCTCCCTCACCTAAACAGCGTTAAATACCTGGGCATACACCTAGACAGACGCCTAACATGGCAAAAACATATAAAAAGCAAGAGGGACGAACTGAACATCAAATTCAAAAATCTTCTCTGGGCCTTGGGCCGTAACAGCAAATTGTCAATGGAAAATAAACTGATAATCTATAAATCAATTCTGAAACCAATATGGATGTACGGCATACAACTATGGGGGAGTACAAGTAACTCAAACATCTTAACACTCCAAAGAATGCAAAACATGATACTCAGAACAATCGCCAAATCCCCATGGCTTGTCACAAACACTGAGATTCATAACAATCTAAATATACCTACAATAAAGGAAGAAATTCACGCAAACACAGAGAAGTACAAAAAACGACTGGAGGTCCACCCGAATATCCTGGCATCCTCTCTGTCTAGTCGAAATTATACTAAACGCCTGAAAAGGAAGGACATTTTTTAATGTTCTTTGATATGAATATTGAGTAAGCTGTCCACAGTGGTGGAAGCACTCTACCTGCCAAAACCTACATCTCACCTGCTTATAGTTTTACATACTGATTGCAGATTAAATTGGAAAAATAATAATAATAATAATAATAATAATAATTAAGCGTTAAAAATGATCAAAACGCTCAAAATGCCTCCTATTTTGAGCGTTTTGATCGTTTTTAACG
The DNA here is from genome assembly GCA_905187585.1 of Cyaniris semiargus. Lineage (NCBI taxonomy): Eukaryota > Metazoa > Arthropoda > Insecta > Lepidoptera > Lycaenidae > Cyaniris > Cyaniris semiargus. The sequence goes on along the minus strand of LR994558.1, from coordinate 9,068,410 downwards.
CTAAATGGAACGCGGGGCTAGTATAGCCGTTCATCTGTCACGAACTGTCAAACCATTTTCGAAAAATTTTCAATTTCCTATTACTCTCATTAAACTGAATATATCTAAAGAAATTACCATGAAAGCTATATAGGTCATATTATATTAGTATATGTATGTATTTTTTTACAAAAACTCTTTCACGGCGGGTGATGCTTCACAACATTTTTCGTCATTCCTCTGTTTGCGTTATGACTTTGAATATATTCGCAGGTGCTAGCCCGTCTCAACAGCAAGAGCAATGCGGCGGGCTGGGTGCCGACGTCAGTGAGCCGCACCGCGCAACAGTTCTCGCACCCGCGCCCGCAGCCACCCGCACTTGTTACTCCTAAACTACCCACGTAAGTTTTTTTTTATAAAATAAGGGGACAAACGAGCAAACCTGATGGAAAGCAACTGCCGTCGCCCATGGACACTCGCAACGTATATTATGTGCTAACTTGATTTTAAGCCTCAAAGAAATAAGACGGGTGTTATAAGTTTGACGTATTTGTCTGTGTGTGTGTGGCTAGTGGCGTAAGTATAGGGTGGCAGGGCTGGCAAAATGCCACGGGCCCCCGACCCAAAAGGGCCCCGGCCCAAGAGGCCGTGAGGTCAGAAATTTTTTATACATTGTTTTATTATTAACGTGACGATTTTTACTGAAACCACCCACCAATTTGCCACGGGTCCCGGATGTTATAGTTACGCCACTGTGTGTGGCTATAGATCCTGTCATAAAAACGCATGGCTGACCCGAAGGATGATTACGTACGTATTTTGCGACAAGTAAGCATCAGGCGTTTGACAGCAACGGCAAAATATCTGTCAAAAATTATGTGTACTTACGAATTTTTCGACAGACAGCAGATATTGTGCTATGCTTGCTGTCAAACGCCTGTTGCTTAGCTGTCGCAAGATACATAATCCGAATGATACATAAAGAATTGACGCCGAGTGTAATCAACCATAATAATTATGTCCACCTTGGTGTACCTTTCGTTTCTGAGTAATTCATACAAAAACAAAAATATCAACAGGACATCAACATCAACCAGCGGGACTGGAACTCCAGCAGAAGGCGAAGACAACACCTGGTACAGCATCTTCCCTGTGGAAAATGAGGAGCTGGTCTACGGGACCTGGGAGGAGGAGGTCATATGGGACGCGGAGAGCATGCCCAAGATACCCAAACCCAAGATCCTGACGTTGGACCCCAATGATGAGAACATTATATTGGGGATACCAGATGATGTGGACCCGTCGAAGATCACTAGAGGTAGGCGAAATATTCGTTGGCAGTCCTATTATTGGCTTTTAGTGTTTTATTTGAAAATACTAGGAATGCCAATATTAGGACTTTATTTCTTGTTTGATCCATTCCGTTGCCTATCAAACTTCAAACATTTAATACCTTAGTTTTGATACTTGCTAAGATTGTATTTCCATTTGTAGTTTAAATCAAATAAGATTGAGCGAGAAACTCTATTAACTTTGCATTAAAGTAGTTATCTTAAATAACACATCATTTTCCAATCTCATCCAGAAAGGGGACCAGCTCCCAAGGTGAAGATCCCTCATCCCCACGTGAAGAAGTCCAAGATCCTGCTGGGCAAAGCCGGTGTGATCAACGTCCTGCAGGAGGACGCGCCGCCGCCGCCGCCCAAGTCCCCAGATCGGGATCCCTTCAATATATCTAATGACGTGTAAGTATTAGAATAAGAATAATTTATTTGTAGGCAGATAGTGGGCCTTCGTTATTTGGTGGGGCTATATCAAGTCAATTGATAGGGCTTAACGTAATAACGTCCAGATTGTTAACTAAACGTATTTTAAAATAACATTTCTGTTATATTGGTTCAAAATTAAATGCTTGTCAATTTATTGATCGTTGTAACAATTGAGTGCCTTCAAGGTCAAAATATGTAATAAGCTGCAAAAACTGCCATACATAACTAAACCTTAAATTTTATTATGATTGTAGTGTCTATAGCATATTATGGTAATGTTTGTGTTTGATCTACTTTGCGCATTCGTAGATTAGTTTTTCACCTATCAGGCTAATAAAAAAAAAACTCTGCTTAATATTTATTTCTCTTTTCAGTTACTACCAACCGAAATCCCAGAACCCGCGTCTCAAAGTCGGCGGCGGGCAACTTATACAGCACAGTACGCCAGTTGTGGAGTTGCGCGCGCCGTTCATACAGACGCATATGGGCCCCGCCCGCCTGCGCGCGTTCCATCGCCCTGCCATGCGGAAACTGACGTACGGCCCGCTAGCCGCGCCCGGCCCGCATCCCGTACAGCCGCTGGTCAAACACATCAATAAGAAGGCTAAGGTAAAAACGATTAAGGACTTTAGATCTATTTATAAGTGATTATAAGCGTCGTTTACACTCAGCAACTGCAGCTGCTTCTCGCGTTGTCGGAAATATTTCCCTGAATACTTTCGCGGCAGTAACGACGCGAGTAAGTGTTTCACTCAGCCTTCTACTCACTTGCTGCGTCGGGCAGCGGTAGCGGCATGACTATTAACATTCTCGCGCTGCCCACTTCCCGGCTCACTTCTCTGCTCAACTGAGCTGAGTATAAACGACGCATAAAGGTGCCGGTTGGCAGCGGACGACATGAAACAACCGCAGACACTACTGGTTTGTATGTATTTCTATGAAATATCCTGCGCAGCTAGCGACACGAAGATAGCGACACATTCATAGAAATACATAGAAATTACGTGTCGCGACGACACGTTGTCTGCTGCAACATCATGTAGTCGGCTTCCAACTTGTACCTTAAGAATCACAGCACGGACGCACATGGGCCAATTAGTTTGTACACGTAATATATTTAATTACTAGATGACGCCCGCAACTCCGTTGCGGCAAAATTCGTTTATCGCGCGGGAAACATTCATTTTTCCGGTATAAAAAGTACCCTATGTCCTTTCCCAGACTCAAAGTTGCTGAAATTTGGTATGGAGATACCATACCAAATTTCAGCAAAATCGGTTCAGCGGTTTGGGCGTGAAGAGGTAACAGACAGACAGACAGACTTTCACATTTATAATATTAAGTATGGACGAACCGGTGGTAGGCGTCACGTAAAAACAAGGCGTTTTGTACCATCGAGGAAATTGAATCCTAGGCAGTTGACGGACCTACGTCATGTGGTCGGCTATGTTAGCTGTGAATTGTGATCGGTTGGATGGGTTTGACTTAACGCGACCAAATTACTAAGGTCCGCCATCTGCCTAGGAATCAACTTCTCTGATAGTACAAATTCAGAATGAAATTTTTTTTGACATTAACTTTTTTCCAGCAACGCGAGGCCGAGCGTCTCGCGTCTGGCGGCGGCGACGTGTTCTTCATGCGTACACCCGAAGACCTCAGCGGTCGGGACGGTGAGCTGGTGCTGGTTGAGTTCTGCGAGGAACACCCACCGCTCATCAGCCAGGTCGGCATGTGCTCCAAGATCAAGAATTACTACAAGCGGACTACCACCAAGGTAAGGTTTTATTATGTCATACCCGGGAGGTATATAAATGTTGAAGAAATGCTATTTGTCTTACGGCAAATAGCGTAAGACAATTATTAGCATTTCTTCAACATTTCTATACTTTAGAGAGGGTTCCAACTTTACTGCCTAACATTATGAATTATTTTGCTATTAATGTAAGTTATCCTTTAGCATAACGATTTTTAAAAGCAAATCAATGTTTGCTATATTTACTAATATTATATTACATATAAATGCGAAAATGTTTCGGTCTGTCTGTTACTTTTTCACGCTTAAACGGGTGAACCGATTGAAGTTAAATTTAGTATGGAGATATTTTGAAAGACGGGAAACGACATACGATAGATTTGTTGCGGTAAAATGTATGGTTCCCGTGCGATAAATGAATTTTAGCGCAACGGAGTTGCGGGCGTCATCATGTATTAAATACTTACATAGACGTAAAACTAACGGCCACACACAGAGAAATTTAAATGTTGACTAAGAGGGCGACTAACCCAAAAAATCAAGCATCGTCCTTCTCTCTTCACACTCACGCCCGTCTTTCATATGCCAGTTGAAAAACGACGCGGAATCATCGCCAAGTTAGTTTTTTCTTAATAACTCGATAAATATACAACATTTTAAAAATCCGCCAGGTTAGTGTCTCAATGATAGAATTATATACAATGTGTTAAAATATTAACTTAGTTTAATGCACGGTTATGGCAATATATGAAAAACTAGACGTTCCGCGCGGCTTCGCCCGCGTAAATTAGATATTTTACACACAAATTATTCCAAAAAAATAGCCTATGATCCTTCACGTGGTATACTTCTTATCTGTGCCAAATAACAGAAAAAATGCTCCAGTAGTTTGTGAGATAAGCCCTTTCAAATAATTTCCCTTGTTTTTTCCACATTTTCCTCTATTTATTAGCTCCTATTAGTTTTAGTGTGATAAAATATAGCCTATAGCCTTCCTCGATAAATGGGCTATCTAACATTGAAATAATTTTTCAAATCGGACCAGTAGTTCCTGAGATTAGCGCGTTCAAATAAGCCCTTTCAAATAATTTCGCCCCCGTTTTTTCCACATTTTCCTCTATTTCTTCGCTCCTATTAGTCTTAGCGTAATAAAAAATAGCCTATAATAGCCTTCCTCGATAAATGGACTATCTAACAGTGAAATAATTTTTCAAATCGGATCAGTAGTTCCTGAGATTAGCGCGTTCAAACAAACAAACAAACTCTTCCGCTTTATAATATTAGTATAGATTAGTAAAAATTAGATGCATCTTTGTGATTTTTTTCTATGAGATAATTTTAAGATATCGTGTTTTTGCTCAGATCAAATTCTTGGAAATATAATGTAGTATCTATGTTCAGAAAATGAAACGATTCGAGGCTTATTTTCAAGTACAAAAATGATTTATAAAATCGTCAATTTTGGGTTAGTCGCCCCCTTAAACTTCAATTTAATGAAGAGTATGACAGATAATGTATGGAGGCTTATGTCAAAATCTTCATTTAAGAGCAATCAAGTAATTAATATATTCGTCTCTGAGTGTGGTCGTAAGTGTTCGATTTATTACAGGACAGCGGCCCCAAGCCGCTCAAATACGGCGAGGTCGCGTACGCGCATACGTCCCCGTTCCTCGGTATATTAGCGCCGGGCGGGACGCAGCCCGTCATAGAGAATAACATGTACCGCGCGCCCATATACAGCCATGACCTCCCGCAGACTGACTTCCTGATTATACGGACGAGGTACGATTTATTGAAACGTATATTTTATCGACACTGTTTTCCAATTGCGGGCACTAAAGCGCATTGTGTCGCATAATGCTATTGGATAACAGGGAGAATGTTTACCAATACAGTTTGTGAGAAAAATAATCAACGTAAAATCAACAAAAAAAGCTCCTGAAGACTTCTCACTAACCAATATCAGAATCATTTTGATAATAACGTCTTTATAACGTGAAAAGTCTATGATGTATTCACTTGTAGAAAATTTATCTAAAATGTATTAATGTAACATTTACTCGTTACACAATATTGCTGATATTGTATGTGAGGGCCAACCCACACGTACCACAACCACACGACAACCACAACCACACCACAACCACACCGTGTGGTCGGGCGTATATTTCGTATTGTAAATGAACTGGACCATTTATACGTACCACATTTTGCAGTCGTTGTCGATCACATGCGTGATACCGACCACATCGCAACCACGGCCGAACACATCGCAACCACAACGTTGCGTCGATGCAATGACAGTGCGCGCACACCGTCCGCGCTCTTCCCCCCCTCCCCCCTCCCCATTTCATTGACTTTCATACGTAACCACATCGCAACTACTGGCAACAACACAACCACGTCGGCATTTTGTCACAACGCAACTACAAAAAGCTGCAGTGACACCATTCACACGTAACCACAGCTGCTCGACGACATTTTGTCGTTGCTATGTGGTGTGGTTGTGGTACGTGTGGGTTGGCCCTAAGTTACTTGCTTAAAATTACACTTGGCCTTTTTTATCAAATAACATTGATGCGGTGGATAAAAAAGCCGCAACACAACATTTCTATCACGTTTGTACTAATCAGAGAAGTTGATTCCTAGGCAGATTACTAAGTAATTTGGTCGCGTTAAGTCAAACCCATCCGACCGATCACAGCTTATTCACAGCTAACATTGAATTGACATAAGCCGACCACATGACGTAGGTCCTGACGAACCTTGCCTAGTAGCCCTAGCACGCTGACCAGTGGAAATGCGAAAGTATAGACAAACTGTGGAGATAAACTTAAGGTGCCGTTCCGATCTTTTTTCGTTCCGAAAAATTCAATTAAAATGCCACTTTATGACAGACTATAGTCCTAAAAATTCAAATAATATCCTATTTTATGACATTATACTATAGTCTGTCATAAAGTGGCATTTTAATTGAATTTTTGTCGGTCGTGATTAGCCGCGGTAAAGATCGGAACGGCACCTTAAGTTTATGTCCACAGTTTGTCTATACTTTCGCATTTCTACTGGTCGCCGTGCTAGGACTATAGGAATCAAATATTTATTTTATTATTTTAAATATACAATAATATAGTCCTACTTATTCGCATAACTAATTTAATTTCAGGCAAGCGTACTACATACGCGAAGTGGATGCGTTGTTCGTGGCCGGACAGGAGTGTCCGCTGTACGAGGTGCCGGGACCTAACTCCAAACGAGCTAACAATTTTGTCCGGGACTTCTTACAGGTACCATATTCTATTATTTTACTGTTCTCCTATAATATAATATAATATCTATGGACGCTTCACACTACGTCAGTCTGGCCCCGTGCTAAGTACCTGAAGGACTTGTGTTACGGGTACAAGACAACGGAAATATATTTAATACTTCTATACTATACATATATTTAAGATTTTTATTATACCATACACATATTTAATACACATCCAGACCCGGGAACATTGAAAAACTTTTTTGTTTCCTCGGCGGGATTCCAACCCGCGACCCCCGGCTTGAGCTGCCACACACTCAACCAATTAAGCCACAGAGGTCGTCATATCCTATACTACACTTCTTGCTATTACAACTATTTAAGGCTAATAAAATCTTTGTAAAATAGTATCGAAATCGCCGTTCAATTCTTTTACACTCCAAAGAAAAAAACTCAATTTATACATCTGTTATATCATTGCGCATGCATTGTAATCTGCAGCGGGCATGAGTAACATTAATTGTAGCAATCATCTACGTGAGACAAGGAAGAGATTTAAGAAATAAGCAAATATTTAATGGAGTCGACGATAAAAAGAAGTAAATCTTACATTTATTAAATAAATATATTTTTTTCAGGTATTCATATACAGATTGTTCTGGAAGTCGCGCGACAACCCGCGGCGTATCAAAATGGACGACATCAAGCGCGCGTTCCCCTCGCACTCGGAGAGTTCTATACGTAAACGGCTGAAACTGTGCGCGGACTTCAAACGCACGGGGCTGGATTCTAACTGGTAAGCTGAGTTTTTCCCATTTTTGTTCACATATTTTGTCTCTTTAAAATATATAAAATAACAAATAATAAATATTTTATAAATGCAAATCACTACATAGTATAAAACAAAGTCGCTTTTTTCCCCTATGTCCCTTTGTTCCACTGACCTCCATTATACTAGTACGCGTACTTGTATAATGGAGGTCAGTGCTTTGTTCCCTTTAATCTTTAAAACTACGCAACGGATTTTGATGCGGTTTTCTTTAATAGATAGAGTGATTAAAGAGGAAGGTTTATAAGTATAGCATTCATTAAATGGTGGATACATACTGTTATTTTTGGGGTTTCTAATGTGATGTCATAAATAATTACATTTTTTACGCTTACATTGCAAACGCAGGCTGAACCCTACGAAATTTATCAAAATAATGTACTAAGTATTGTACACTATGAAAAGGTCTACAGAAAACTCCGCGATGGTATATGTCTATCTCTTATGGATATCCTACAATATCATTTTTTGTCATTTACTTTTAACCACAAATAATGACTAATTTTCGAAGCGATTTTAACCAATACGGCATTAATCCTTATTCAATTAAATACTTTAAATACATTATTGATTTAATATAGATCTATATGGCCCTTTACAGCATATAATTTAAATGAATATTTTCGAAGATGTTACACATTTAAAAATTGCGGGACGTAGCTTTTGCGGCGGTACCGGCCAATGCGGGCCACGGGTAGTAATGAATATAAATCAAAACTACTCAATCGATTTTAATCATTTTTCCAGTGAGTGACATAGGCTATATATTTTATACACGTGCGAAGCCGGGGCGGGTCGCTAGTACAAATATAAAACAAAGGTTAAAGACAAAGAAGAAACAGCTTATATTCAATCTGCAAAAATGTTTATCCAAATTTAATTACTACCATTGTCAGTACATATTACTAAATGCCGACTATAGTAAGGCGGATATGGCGAACTGAAGGAACCTTTCTTTTCATTCGCTTTCTGTCCGAGCAGTTGCTACAAAACAAAATATGTAGTTTTTAACCAACGTGGCATTTAGCCAGGTTGTTAATAGAATGCGGCAGGTAATTGTAGGTGGTGATATTTTTAAAATGACTGCCAATTCATTTCAAAGATCAATAACATTTGACTTGTAAGGAGCATATTATACAACTCCTTACATATTATTTTTACAAAAATATTTCGTGGTGTTTCTTAATATCTCCTCAGCCCACTATACAGCCCCGACTTCTCGAAGTTCACGAGCGCAGTTTAATTTGCTTAGTTGGATTATTGTTATTAATCACTCCTCAGGTGGGTGATCAAACCCGACTTTCGTCTACCCTCGGAAGAGGAGATCCGAGCCATGGTGTCTCCGGAGCAGTGCTGCGCGTACTTCAGCATGGCGTCGGCAGAACAGCGGCTCAAGGACGCCGGCTACGGAGAGAAGTTCATCTTCACACCGCAGGAGGATGATGATGAAGAGTTGCAGTTGAAGATGGATGATGAGGTTCGTGGTGCTATCAGAGAAGTTGATTCATAGGCAGATGGCGGACCTACATAATTTGGTAACGTTAACGCCTCTAGTCCACCGACGCTGCGAACTGCCAAATATCTGCGAAACCAATGCGAAACAGGAATAGAGCGAGATGCAGTATAACGCATTGTCGTGTGGCGGATGAGACAGTAAATCGGTTCGCCGCTGTTTCGCAGTTTGCAGCGTCGGTGGACTAGAGGCGTAAGTCAATCTCAGCCGATAGCTCATGACAAATATTGAATTGACATAATCCGACGATTTTGACGTGGAAGAGCCATGCTTCGGCACGAATGGGCCGGCTCGACCGGAGAAATACCACGGGCTCACAGAAAACCGGCGTGAAACAACGCTTGCGCTGTGTTTTGCCGAGTGAGTGAGTTTACCGGAGGCCCAATCCCCTACCCTTTTCCCTTCCCTCCCCTCCCCTATTCCCTTCCCTACCCTCCCCTATTACCCTATTCCCTCTTAAAAGGCCGGCAACGCACCTGCAGCTCTTCTGATGCTGCGAGTGTCCATGGGCGACGGAAGTTGCTTTCCATCAGATGACCCGTTTGCTCGTTTGCCCCCCTATTTCATAAAAAAATGACATAATAGGTCCGTCAACTGCCTATGAATCATTTTCTTCGATGGTACATGCCTATGTCTAAACAGAAATGTCAAATGAATATGGATGAGTGATGACTGATGAGGTTAGTGTTTAATTGTATGGTGCGATTGCGAAGTACGTAGTATCTATAGCTGACGATAGATGACATGAAAAGAGGCACAAATCTTTATAATGATTGAAGGTAAAATCGTCCACAGTTTTACAATTTTACTTATAGCTTGATTGCTGAATAACAATTTGTAAATGGACATAGGTATATGTATATTTGATTATTTCATATTTTATTAGTGTATAAAATATTTTGCTTTACAGTTTAAATAATAATTCCATTTCTAGGTAAAAGTCGCACCATGGAACACAACTCGAGCGTATATTCAAGCGATGCGTGGCAAGTGTCTACTACAGCTGACGGGTCCGGCCGATCCGACGGGTTGCGGGGAAGGGTTCTCCTACGTCCGGGTCCCGAATAAACCCACACAGCAACCCACAGATGAGCAGCAACCAAAACGCACAGTTACTGGTACCGACGCCGATCTGCGTCGACTCAGTCTTAATAACGCAAAGGCGCTGCTCCGCAAGTTCGGTGTGCCGGAAGAGGAGGTAAGATATCGCTGTCTTGTTCTATCAATAAACGGTTTATTATACTTATGCTTAACATTGCAATGCGTTCTTAATTGTCTGAAGTAGCAGCCCACAATGGACACAAAAAGGCTTGCCTCTCTGAGTTGAAGCTAATCGTGAATTAGATATCGTGTGTCTCTCTTATTCTCAGTATTTATAAAAAAAGAAGGTATGGTGTTGTGACAGACGATTTTTAGAAATACTTTAGAATGGTGCCAGTGGGCCTAAGTAAGGCAAATGAAGGTTAATAGGCCTAAGTTGCAAATGTGAATTTAAAAAGTAATTAAAATTCTTATTACTTAAATAATTTCAGATCAAAAAGCTGTCTCGTTGGGAGGTTATTGACGTGGTGAGAACACTGTCCACGGAGAAAGCGAAGGCCGGTGAGGAGGGAATGACTAAGTTCTCGAGAGGAAACAGATTCTCCATAGCGGAACATCAAGAAAGGTATAAAAACTTAATTATTAACGCACATTTTAGTTTTACACATTAACGCCGGTTTTAGTACTTCTAGCGCCCTGGGCGAGATTTTTTCGGCGCCCAGGGTGCTAAAAAAATTGGTGGCCCTTTTGTTTGCCTTCAGCGCCCCTTTTTATCCGGCGCCCTGGGCGGCGTCCAGCGTCGCCCCCTCCTAAGCCGCAACTGTTAACGCGCTCATTAATATTATTGTCTTGTTCGCACATTGGAATTGATTCTAGTTAATATGTCTGTCTATCCGTATCACTGACCTCCATTATACAAGTACGCTGGACTAATGATACCCTTTGAAATGACAGCTATTTTTTGTGCCTATTTGAAGCGGAATCAGCTCCCCCGATGGGAGGAATAGGAACTAAATTTGACCATTGACCAAATATATTTGTCTATGATTTGACGTAAAAATGACGTTTGAAAGTCGCCATATTGGCGCTGATAGCAGTAGTAGGAGTATTTGGAACTAATACTAGTGATGACAACCAATAACGATTAAGCGGCCATTTGCAAGTTACGTCAAATTTAGTTCTCTTCCCGCTCACTGGGGGCGCTGATTCCGCTTCAAATAGGCACAAAAAAAAAAGTGGGTATCATAGGTCCAGCGTACTTGTATAATGGAGGTCAGTGATTCATTTCGTTAAGCTAAAACTCCTTTCTAATAAATATATTTTACGGTGGACCTTAAATAGTTACACAGCGTATAAAATGGCCCCTAAACCTACAATAATATTGATACAATATGGTGCAACAAAAATTAAACTAGCTCAAACTTTTGTTCAATCATTGCACGATGTTCAATATTAACCCTAAACCCTCAATAATATTGTACAATTGGGCAATAAAATTGATCGTTTAGGGGCCGCCTTAGTCTTCAAGATGCGCTGCTTTTATCTGCCATCTGCCTTTTCATGTGGCATCTAATTCATGACGTCATAAACACATGGGAATTATACTGAGTAATAGTTTGAAACACACCCTGCAAAAACTGCTTTCTACAATATTATATTTTATCTCACAGATACAAAGAAGAGTGTCAGCGTATATTCGAGCTACAGAACCGAGTGCTGCAGAGTACAGAAGTGCTTAGTACTGACGAAGCCGAGAGTTCTGTCAGCGAGGAGTCTGATTTGGAAGAGATGGGCAAGAATCTAGAGAACATGCTCGCCAATAAAAAGACTACTGAGCAAGTGAGTTGTATTTAAATACTAGATGTAGGGGAAGGTGAGGTAAAATGATCCCCTTAAGGGAAAAATCTTAAGTATGGCTAAAGTTGAAGGAAAAATCGCAAGACTTCTATGGCTGGATGTAGTGAATTTACCAAACTTCGTGATAGCATACTTATTTTTTATCATATGTACGTACTTTTTTTGTAATAGAGGTTTTTGTAAAAGTTTAACTAAAGGATCATTTTATACACCCCTATGTATACATTTTATACACTATATATTTTATACATTTTATACTCCCTTGAACTACTTACTTGGGGTAAAATAATCCCAGAGATAATATTTATTATTGATAACCAATTTAAGCATATAAGCAAGAAACACGCATCTTTTAGTTTATTAGAAAGTCTTCTGTAGCCAAAGGATAAGAAGGGGAGCCAATTTATTAAGACTTTGCTGTCTGTCGGTTTACCGGTCTGTCTCAAGACAAAAAGTTGGGACTTCTGAAATCAATATCTTTGATTATGTATATATATTTGTTCTTTAATAATAAAATTAAAATAAAATAACAATTTCATAAAAAAAAAAAAAAAAATTCGCCAATTTCTACTTTATATCCAGGGATCATTTTATACAAACGAATAGGGATCATTTCACCCCAAATACTAAATTCCAAGAAATCGATCCAAACACAACCTTCAAATACCACGTGGGGTGATCTAAAACTGTTTTAATATTAGGTAAGTGCTATTAATACCCTATAACAAAATAACATTTAAATAAACACGAATTCCTAAAAAGTTATGAAAGTCCAAAAACAGGCTTAATTTAGATCAGAGAGACACTTTAAAAAAAAAATTTAATAAAATTTCGCCAAGCGCTCTGATCGCCATGATACTACTATGAGAGGGGTATGGGCAACATGTTTCACATGCATTTGGAAAGATGCCACTGGTTTAATCTGATTTAAGGGGAGGGATCATCTGACCCGTAGGGATCGTTTTACCTCACCTTCCCCTACGATAAAATATAACCGGTTTCTGTGTTTTTCTGTTGAAGTTTATGGCTCTAGCGTTTTTCGTTTTGCGTTCATTTAGTATTGCATTTTATAAATAAAATTCTCTTGTCACAATGTTAGTTACCGTACTCCTCCGAAACGGCTTTACTGATTTTTACCTATATGCATATTCAGTAGGTCTGAGAATCGGCTACTGGCTATTTTTTATATTGATAAGTGCATTCGTTGAATAAATAATAGTAAATTATTACAGCTCGTACTACGTTTGTGCGACGGGATAGCGATGGACGTTCCCATACTTATTTAGTAATTTCAATCTATCTATACATATCTATACATATAATAAAACTGTAGAAATGAAAATTCTGTACATTAAAAATATTCAAAAAATAATAAGCGGGGGGTGTCACTACATCGCTATAGAAGCCAAAAATGTGGTTAGTTTTTTGTCTGTCTGTCTGTCTGTCTGTCTGTCTGTATATTTTTTCCAGCATCACACGAAAACTACTAATCCGATTTGGATGCGGTTTTCGCAGATATATTTGTCTTCTTCTAACTTAACATCTGGTGTATAAAATCCCCCCCCCCCCCCCCCCCCTAAGGGGACAAAAGAGGGGGTCAGATTTTGTATCAAACTTTTTTCTTTAACACGAAAACTACTGATCCGATTTGCATACGGTTTTCGCAGATATATTTGTCTTCTTCCAACTCAACATCTCGTGTATAAAAATTTTTCCCCCCACCCCTCTAAGGGGACCAAGAGGGGGTCGGATTTTGTATCAAACTTTTTCTTTAATGGACTTACTTCATATTATTTACTGTTTTCCAACTTAACATCTGGTGTATAAAATTTTCCCCCCCCCCCCACCCCTCTTAGGGGACAAAAGAGGGGGTAAGATTTTGTATGAACTGTTGAAGTAGAAATACTTTAAATGGCAAAACAACGTTTGCCGAGACAGCTATAAAATAATATCGGCGAAATACTTTATATGGCAACGTTTGCCGGGACAACTAGCTACTCCTCCGAAACAGCTTTACTGATTTTTACTAAAATTTTGTATGCATATTCAGTAGAATCGGCTACTATTTTTTATACCCCTAAGTGATTAGGGTTGTCCACCCTTAAATTTTTTTTATTACTTATCTATTTTTTTTTCTTTCTTTCTAACTTTGGATCCCAGGTACACCTTCATAATATAAAAAGTCATTATCTGAATTCTGAGTTAACTACCTGCGCTTCAGAACTTCTTAAAGAACTCCAAAAATATACATGTACAACTGTATGTGCTTAGAGTTTATCAAGCAATGCTGAAAATGAAATGTTCAAACACCTATCTCACAGGCTCTAGAGTTCTGTTCAGTGACTGTCGTTGACACAGTACAGTGTATAGCACTTCCGCATGGAAACTCATCAGCTCAACATAAAAAAATATGATTAAACTAAAAAAAAAATATTAATAGAAAGATATTTGTCCCCATAAATTTGAACGACTTTCCTATACATACCTCATATGTCCCATGATCAATTTGCCACCTTGGTAACCGCAACACTAAGGCCGTGTTCACACCAAACTGACTATATGCCGCTGAATGTGAGCGAGCGTTCGCAGTTTATTGTATTTCCATACAAATTCACTTTTTCGTTCACACCTTACTGACTATACGCCATTACGGTAGGCGTAGGCGCGGACATTCGATATCGTATATTTTCACGTTCACTTACGTTCACACTGGGGCTGACAGTGAGCCTGCTTACACTCAGCGGCGTATAGTCAGTTTGGTCTGAACACGCGCTAACACATTTACATAACAAATTCAACCTTAAGACGCTGACAACTGCCAATGACCTTGATCTCGCATCACTCTTGCACCACTGTCGATTTTCATGCCAGAGAGACAGAGATGTGAAGTGTTCACTCGGTAGCGTGGATACATTTTTCGTTTGTTAGAGGAAAAAATAAATATGGGAAATCTAGATGTCAGAACCGAAAATTAAATCTGGCAATCTTTGGATTTTTGTAAAAGGTATCAAATAAACAAATTTTTAAAGCATAATATATTGTATTATTACTTTAGTTAGAACTGTTTAAAGTTCCTGAAAGATGTGACTTTGGTATTTTTTTTCATCCAGTAGGAGTACATTATTTTATTATATAAATTAGACAAGCTTTTCCAAATATAATCAAAAATCACATATATTTTTTTTGTTCCAATCAATGAAATACATACGTCTAGAAAACTGCACAAAGATGTCGAATTGGCAGATGTCTTCGCCTTAACTCCAGAGCGTAACGCACACATTACTTCTGCGATTCTGCGTGAGACCAATCAGCGTTGGTCGCCCGCAGACGCGCGAAGTAGCGAGATTTCACGCGTCTTTTTAAAATCTCTGAAGTAATGTGTGTATCACGCTCTGGAGTTAAGGTTGAATTTGTTAAGTTCAATTTTGGCAATTCGCTTCGATGCGCTTCGACCCTGTCTGTGCTAGTATAAATTGACCCTAAGTTTGAATCATTTACATATTTTGAAACAACATTATATTTTCAAAATCGCTGTGAAAAGTAACAATAATAGTGACATAACATGATGACGCATGGTGTTGTGGGGGGTTAATGGTATCTATATACTACCAGAGTAAACAGAACTAACGAGTAGGCCGACTTAAGCTGAAAACAAATTATCGGATGCGTCCGTAAGCCGCGGCTGATGCAATTGATGCAAAATGTGCACGGTTCATACGGGGACGTCCGCGGATGCAGGTTTGTAGGAAGATGAGTCTTCGGATGTCTGGCCAGTCATTTCAGAAAACCGTCCGCCGTCCGTGGATGCGTCCCCGCGCCCCGTTCATAACGTCCGCGGTTGCAAAAACATCCCGCTAGCCAGATTCTTTTCGGACGTCCGAACGCTCAAGGTCGCGTCCGCGACTTATGTCAGGCAATGTGCACAGTTTAGTGTATTTTGTATTAACCAGATAGAAACAAGCCGCATCCGAGGAAAACGTCCGAGGACAACGTCCGATAATTTGTTCCCAGCTTTAGAAGAGATCTCGAAATTTATACGTTTGACGTAGTATGTCGCATATCGGCCGGCGCGCGCAGTACTAAGCAGTTTTCAGCATTGTGGAAACATGTTGAAAATGACAATCGCGTATATTCGCTCGTTTGTTTGAAGTCGAGGTACTCCTTAGTTCTGTTTACTCTGATACTACCATGTGACGTTGGTGACTCTGACGTGGTAGTGATGATGATGATGATGATGATGATGATGATGAATATAATTTTCATATTAGCATATGCTTTCAGTTCTTAAAACAGCGCCCCAACCCCCAAACTTGTATCTATAAGGAATCCGGAGTTCTCTTAGTATCTTCGGAACCATAGCATACCTTGGTGCGAAATCTTACTTTTTGGTAGGTTATGCTTAGGATACTTCTCATACAATCAAAATCACCATAATATGTTTCCATATAAATTTTGAGGAGTTTCCTCGATTACTCATGGATCCCATCATCAGGATGTATAATATGATAATGCATGGTGTAAGGGTAGTGATGTTGATGACGAATAATCTCATATGCCTAAAGCATGTTTTAAGAACTGAAAGCATATTATGCTTAGTAGCATAATATGCTTTCAGTTCTTAAAACAAAGCCGAAACCCCCAAACATGTCGGAAGGAGGTCGGATTTCTGTCCACCACCTTCGAACCATGGTATATTTTGGTGCAAAATCTTACTTTTTGGTAACATATGCCTGGAATACTTCATATAAAATCAAAATCACCATATGTTTCCATTTGAATTTCGAGGAGTTACCTCGATTACTCATGGATCCCATTATCAGGTCACCACTTTTGTGAACATGGTACCGAATTGGAGTGAAACCAAAATACAACAAAACAAAAATTTTGAAGAACATATTATAATAATAATAATAATAATAATAATATTTATTTCGGACAATACATCCATAAGTATTAGTTATTATGTTAGTAACAATTTATCTTAAAAAATATGTTAGTAGGGTTAGTTATAATTTACATTTTCATAATAAGTTGCACCTAGCTTGAGGCGCATGAAGGCATATCCAATGCCTCAGCAGTGGGGAGTCCCACCTACATGCCAACGCGCTTAGGATAGTGTTGGGGCTAGCCTGGAGCCTGTTCATTAACGATGCGCATCTTTTTCTAATGATTGCGTAAAAATTATCAACGCGCGCCTTCGCAAACATGCCGGATGCGCTACAAAACCTAGGCAGCCCCATCACTACCCTAAACGCGTCATTATATTGCACGCGTAGCGCGTTGTATGCCCTCTGCGTATAACTGGTCCAAAGGCTGCACGTGTAAAATGATTGGCAATAAGCCTTAAACAGAGTTATTTTTACTGGTCCACTACAACGCGCAAACCTTCGGGCCAGCATATTACAGCGGACAGCCAACGCCCTACGTTCCCTCTCTAAGTCTAGGTTATCACTTAGGTTGTCGGAGACCCAGTGACCAAGATACTTAAACTTCGTTACCATATTATAACCTCCTCCTTTTTGGAAGTCGATTAAAAATACACAATTGTTTTTATACTTTTATAATTAATAATAAAATTTAAATAAAATAAATAACCCATACAATAAACACATATTTTGCCTATTTTTGCTCTATAATGGTACGGAGCCCTATGGGCGCGAATCCAATTCGCACTTGGCCTATTTTTATTTTTATATAATGTGGCATTAAAAGATACATAGAACCCTAAATTTTTACCCTTTTATCACCAACCCCTATTTTTTAAAAGCCATTTTTGTAATATTTTAATCAATTTTCATCCCGCTCGATAACTGATCAATTATCGTCTTTTTGTAAATGTTTTTCACTCTATTTCGATTAAAATTCCCTGAGCTTAATTTCTTTAATAATTCAAATAATTTTTTTTTTAAATAAAAAAATATTTTTATTATTAAGTAAAGTTTATTCCTGATTCAATTGTTATAAAAAATTGTAAAAATAAAAATTTATGTAATCATTGTAAACTTCGTTTCGTCCCCACAGGACAGGCATCGCCTAGTGTGGGGGATCCGTTATCGTATTATGTAAACAATTTTTGGTCAATAAATATTTGTATTTGTATATGTATATGCTTAGTGTTACCAATGTTATGCTAAGTACTCACATACGGTTTTACTCATAGTTTTACTTACATAGTTTTACTCCAAATCGAGCAAAAACCACAGTGTGGACCGCAAAACTCACAGCTCGAAGGTTCGCATCGAGGCTCGAGCAGGTTCGATGGAATTGAATATGTATATCTAATTTCCTTCGATTTGGAGTAAAACTATCGAGCTATGCTGAATGTATGGACGAAAGCCCAAGCCGTGGGTTTTAAGTACCCCGCAAACGATCAAATTTGTTTGACAAACATGTTTGATGTAATTTACGTTTTCATCAAACAGCAGCGCAGACGATCAAACGTGCATCAAACAAGTTTGTCAAACAATTAGCTAGAATCGGTTTGAGATCATGAGATCTTGTTTGACAAATACAGCAGAACACGTTCAAACACGTTTGTCAAACGCTACGCAAATCCAAAATTTCTTCAAACAGGTCAAACACGTAGTTTGTTTGACAAACGCTTCAAACAAAGCTGTACACTATGAAACTGTTTGACAAACACGTAAAATTTGACAAACAATTTGATCGTTTGCGGGGTACTTTACTCTACGTGATTGCTCGATCGAGCAAAACCGTATGTGAGTACTTAGCATTAGACGGTGACAGTTGCTAGGCAACCGGGTGTTAGGGAATGGAGACTCGGATCCATAGAGGAATATAACATCGTCAGTACTGTCTTATATTTCTGTATGATACATCGAATACTCGGATCTTGCAATTGAATAATTTCTATTTGATTTTGCACGATTAGTTAATCAAGTGATTTACATTAGCTTAGAAGTGCTTAACACGTGTCACGAGCTCCCACCAACAACGGCTTTTGTGTTGTAAGTACTACTTATTCTTTTCTTTATTTATATCGAAAATGTTGTTGGAAATGGTCGAAAAAGATTTGGCGAAAGTTATTTTTTGTTAAAATTGGGAAAACTTTTTTTGTATTCATTTTTTTACCATTTGTAACAATATAGTTTTGATATAATTAAATGGAAATAATTTGATAGAAATATTGGTTGTTTAAGAAAATTATAAGAGACAATTTTTAGTG
Source organism: Cyaniris semiargus (assembly GCA_905187585.1). NCBI lineage: Eukaryota > Metazoa > Arthropoda > Insecta > Lepidoptera > Lycaenidae > Cyaniris > Cyaniris semiargus. Next base: position 9,049,230 of record LR994558.1, on the reverse strand, counting down.
AAATTTTATTTTTTTACAACTTTTGTAATTTTTTTTTTCATAAAACTAATATTTTGCTATACTTAATTTCAAAAATTCAAACGAATCATTGCAAAACTGCGGCAAAAATCCTGGCCCTAATTAAAACTATAACGTTTTTCATCATTAAGTAATTTCATTAATTCTACTTATAAGTGTTTTGTACAGTGAGCAATGCCAAGAAAACGCCGAGGGGCTGATTTGAGCCGTAATACAAGCAGATCTAGAAGCAAAAAAAAATGGAGACGCCAAAGAACCGAAGAACAAATCCAGCAACAAAATACTGATGCACGTTGGAGAATGGCGCAATTGCGTCAAAAACGATCAGAAGATACGCTAGCTGACTGCAATGAAATAATAAGATTAGAACAACGACAATCACGCCGTTTCACAGTCAATAGACGCAGAACAAATGACCAACAGGTACACTGGAGGAAGTTGATTTCTATGCAGGTAGCGGGTCATCTTAAACTGGTCAGTTATGTTGGTCGGGAAAAAGAAAAGGACAGAATAGTATTTCTATCATAAAGTTAATATACTTAGCGGAATAGAGCAACAATCTCGAGCTGTCTAACGAAACCGAAATTGATTTACATCTGTGTGTAAAAATATGTGTACGTATACACTCACACAAGCATCTTTCTAATGCCGCGACCGCACATGCGTCTATCGTACGAAGCTTCGTGCTATGAGACGATACCATTGGGCGATACACGCAGATCGTACAATGGTATCGTTTTAAGCACGAAGCACTACGCAGATGCGGCCCGGGCATAAGAGATTAAATTGTCAACGTGCCGATAAGTGCCGACTGGACGTCAGAAAAATCGGCCAAGTGCGAGTAGGACCGTACCATTATAGAGCAAAAATAGGCCAAAAATAGTGTTTTTTGGTGTTTTTCTCTTAATTTTTTATTTTATTTAAATATTATTATTAATTATTAAAGTATACATATAATTAAAGATTTTGTAAAATTTTCAAGTTTTTACCTGTTGTCATTAATGACATCGAGCAAAAAAGGCCAAAAAATCACGTTTGTTGTATGGGAGCCCCCCTTAGATATTAATTTTATTTTGATTTTAGTATTTGTTCTTATAGCGGCAACAGAAATACACAATCTGTGAAAATTTCAGAAGTCCCGCGATAGCGGTTTTTTAAATACAGCCTGGAGACAGACAGACGGACAGACAGATGGACAGACGAACAGACAACGAAGTCTTAGTAATAGGGTCCTAATTTTAAACAAATTTAAGACAAATTCGAGTGTCGATCTTAAAGACAATTAATACCTCGATCGTGGGAATCACTTGGCTCAAATTTTGAATTTTTATATATATATATATATATATATATATATATATATATATATATATATATATATATATATATATATATATATATATATATATATATATATATATATATATATATATATATATATACAGGACAGCTAGTAGACAGTATCTGAAGTATTTCGATTTAAATGGAAATATATTATGGTGATTTTGAATATATATATTCAAAATCACCATAATATATTTCCATCAGTATATTATACTAGCTGTCCCGGCAAACGATGCTTTGCCATAATATAAAGTATATCGCCCATATTATTTTACATTTCGACACGAGAATTTTATATATAAGGTATCCGGCACTTTTCAGGAATTAGCGAAACAGGCCCTTACTGTCGTAATTAATTAGTGATATGTAATTTTAAGAAATAAACTATAATAGTAACTTTAAAATAATAATGTTTGGCGTTTGTTATTTATATATTCCCTCATCGTTCACAGCGCTCCATGGCTATTTCACGCATATACCACATCCTTACACACTTACAATAAGTCAGTTATTTTTTGTCTACACTAGAAATTACCTAGAAATACTTTATATGGCAAAACAACGTTGCCGGGACTGCTAGTTTTTTTGTATACAATTTTGTATTCTTTCAAATTTTCGGAGTTCTTAAGTTGCTTACTATTTTGATAAGTGATCAATGATCGCTATTTTTATTTTATTATTTATCTTATTTGTAGTTGACCAAAGAAAGAGAGGAAGCAGAGAGAGAGGAGCTAAGAAAGATGATTCTCGGGCAGTCGGAGAAGAAACCACAGATCAACCAAAATGAGCAACAGTCAAATAATCAAGGTGATCCTCAAACTTTTTTGGTGGTTCGAAAAACCTTTAAACAATTTTTGATGGAATCCAAATAAAAAGTTCGAGGCCTTTATTACAAGAAGTTGACATTAATCATGGAGTCTAGTCGGTACTAAAAAATATTGAGTGGCATTGTAAATTTGACACTCTGCTGGTTTCTGATCACTTCTAAAAACGATTCATATATCACTCGCGGAACTCATACAAAAACTTTGCAAAGCCCTAAAGCTCCGCGGAGAACACTTTGATAATGGCTCCGTTAGGTGAGAGCCTCCGCAGACTGCGACTTTTAGTCGGCCGATAGTTTGATCGAAAGCTTAATCAGTACGAAGATGTATGGTGCGCACACTAAACGATTTGTACCGGCCGATAATAATGTACTGAAACTCCAATTTGGTCAAATTATCGGCCAACTAAAAGTCTATAGTCTGCGATAAAGTATTAGAGCCCTCTAATACTTTTTGTTTGTTGCAGGCCGCGTGCTGCGTATAGCACGCACGTTCCGCAACGCGACGGGTCAGCGGTATACGCGCGTAGAGTTAGTCCGTAAAGCGGCCATCATTGAAGCGTATACCAAAATACGATCGACTAAGGACGAAGCGTTCATACGACAGTTCGCGACCATGGACGAGACTCAGAAGGAGGAGATGAAACGAGAGAAACGAAGGATTCAGGTTTGTGGATTGTAAATTTTATGATATTTTTGAAGTTTCGTAATTAAAAATATATATATTATATTTTTAAAGAAATTGAACGCTTAGAGTCAGATAGACCTAAGAACATCGTAAGAACAAAGTTTGGAAAACCAAACTTTGTTAAAAATTTGCTTAAAGAGAAGTTTAACATAAAAGCGTGGTGTGATGTTACACATGTCAATTATTGTTTATTAACTAGGTTATGATAATATATAGTTTATTGCTACCATTAAATGCTCAGCTTCTTTTAGTTCTAATAAAGTGTATGTGTAAGTGTTTTTTACAAGAGCTTTATTTGTTTTATACAGGAACAACTGCGTCGTATCAAGAGGAATCAAGAGAGGGAGAGACTGGCTGGAAATGTCACTGTACCGGCCACGCCCAGTATTGACAGTATGTGTTTTGTATTTTTAAATATTGCCTGAATAATTTTCTCAAAAAGTTTCTAGATTTATTTACAGAAATGCTATGTCACGTTTAGTCGTGGAGTATGTAGGAATTCGTACACTGTTTCGTGTCTCTTTCACTCCGTTCTAAATACATTACCTCTAGAAGCGTTTCATAGCAAAGTATTAGTGAGACACGTTGCGATGAACCAACGACTGAAATGTGTTTGTGACCGTGCTTTCGTGCAAATTAACATAGAAATGACTTTTGGCGTTTTCATATTTATCCTATAACTTAACGTATCAACAACTACGAGCGTCCGTGGCCTTTTGGGTGGAAGAGTGGTTACTTCGCTCTGAAAATACTGTATAAATCATCCACAATGGATGCAAAGGCCTTTTTTTATTTTTTGTATCAACAAGTCCTTGTTTAGCGTAGATCCTTAACCTATTTCCACCCTACAGGCATGAGCATGTCATCATCGATGCTGGACCGTGGCTCCCCCGGTCTCATCCCGCTCGGTCAGATCAAGCAAGAACCCGACTTACCAACCCCATCCCGTCGCCGAGCAAAACTCAAACCAGATCTCAAGCTGAAGGTAAATAAAAATAAAGTATGTATTGCTTTTTTCCTCAATATTGTGCCGTCCTGTACTCTGGGGCCAGTTCTCGTAATAAAAAATTATCAAGTTAAAATATCAGCAAAAAATGAAGTTTCAATTTTGTTAGTCTCGCTAAAACTCGAGAATGGCTGAACCGATTTGGCTAATTTTGTTCTTGAAATGTTCGTGGAAGTCATGGGAAGTTTATATGGGAGAGTGATGATAAGTTCAAGTCAAATAGTAAATAATAAATTATTATTGCTTTTATATGTTATACGAGAATTGACTTTATGAGTTAATCTCAGTCAGTAAAATGACAAATGAAACTCAAAGTTATATCAATCGTTATTGTAAATTATCCAAACTTAACAAAAATATAAAATTTGAAGTGAATTTAAGAAGGATGGCAATAAAATGTCATTTTACTGACTGAAATAAAATAATCAAATTGCTTTGCAAGTCGTAGAATAGAGTTTAATAATTCGCTCGGATTCCCATTTAAAAAGCCAGATCATTTGTTTGCTTTTGTTTTGTAATATACTGGCGCATGAAGGTTTTAAGATTTTAAGTTTAGACTGCGCATGTGTTATAATGAGCCTGACCATTTTGATTGATTTTAACGTTTTAAATTGCTAATTGTAGGTTTTGACTCTTTATTTAGATATGTAGTATATTATACCCTTTGTGTGTGTGTCCTTGCTTCAACATAAAATTAAAAAAACATAACGTCACAGTGCGGCGCGTGCGGGCAAGTGGGCCACATGCGTACGAACAAAGCGTGTCCGCTGTACACGGGCGGGGCGCCGTCGCCCGAACACGACACGCCCCCTGAGCCCGATGAGGAGGAGCTTGGATACGTCGATGGCACTAAGCTGACGCTGCCAACGAAGATTATTAAGGTTTGTGACGTCATATTACGTTATACAGGGTGAAACAAATCTAAGTGATAATACTTTAGGGTGTGTATGCCGGGTACCTTATATCGAGTTACCTGTTTAAAGTATCAGCGCTGAAAGAGCAAATTAACACTTACACACCTTAAAATATTATCACTTAGTTTTGTTACACCTTGTAAATTTTTGCGTCAGGGCGATTGTATTTATAAATTGATAGCATCGCGCTGTATTAAAGGCGCTGCCTTTGTCCGTGAAATGACTTTTACAGTGTGCTAGAAAAAGACAAGAAAGTATATAGTTCGATGTGTACAAATTTTTTATTACTAAGGGGGTAAATATTTAAACGCGAGGAATATTTAACTATTAAAACTTTAGTTACTAGTGTTAATCATAAATCTAAAGTTCATTGTGTCAATGTTTTTTGGGGTTCTGGCCAAAAGTGCTGATCGAAAATAATTATAACCGATTGTTTGTATGTTTCTTTGTCTCTGAAAATTCATGTTCACTTCATTTTTTCACTTAATCTCGTCAACATTCCAGAACCTTGATCAAGGCGACGAACGTGGGCGTCGCATCGGTGGGCGGCGCGACTCGCGCGGGCGGCGCCGGCGTAATCCCAGCGATTGCGACTACTTAGTGCGGCGACCGGCAGAGCGACGTCGTACCGACCCGTTAGTGACGCTGTCGTCATTACTGGAAGACGTGTTGAATCATATGCGCCATCTGCCAGATGTCCAGCCGTTCCTGTTCCCTGTTAACCAGAAGGTAATAGTCTATTTTACAGAAGCCCTGTTTTTAGTGTTATTTCCGTAAAGAGGTGCCGTACAGACCAGTTAGTGACGCTGTTGTCATTACTGGAAGACGTGTTTAACCATATGCGCCATCTACCCAATGTCCAGCCGTTCTTGTTCCCTGTTAATCAGAAGGTAATGTGGGCGAAGATTTGGTAGATGTATTGCATGTTACTAACCCCAGCGACTGCGACTACTTAGTGCGGCGACCGGCAGAGCGACGCCGTACCGACCCGCTAGTGACGTTGTCATTACTGGAAGACATGTTGAACCATATGCGCCATCTGCCGGATGTACAGCCGTTCTTGTTCCCTGTTAATCAGAAGGTAATGTGGGCGAAGATTTGGTAGATGTATTGCATGTTACTAACCCCAGCGACTGCGACTACTTAGTGCGGCGACCGGCAGAGCGACGCCGTACCGACCCGCTAGTGACGTTGTCGTCATTACTGGAAGACATGTTGAACCATATGCGCCATCTGCCGGATGTACAGCCGTTCTTGTTCCCTGTTAATCAGAAGGTAATGTGGGCGAAGATTTGGTAGATGTATTGCATGTTACTAACCCCAGCGACTGCGACTACTTAGTGCGGCGACCGGCAGAGCGACGCCGTACCGACACGCTAGTGACGTTGTCGTCATTACTGGAAGACATGTTGAACCATATGCGCCATCTGCCGGATGTACAGCCGTTCTTGTTCCCTGTTAATCAGAAGGTAACGTGGGCGAAGATTTGGTAGATGTATTGCATGTTACTAACCCCAGCGACTGCGACTACTTAGTGCGGCGACCGGCAGAACGACGCCGTACCGACCCGCTAGTGACGTTGTTGTCATTACTGGAAGACGTGTTGAACCATATGCGCCATCTGCCGGATGTACAGCCGTTCTTGTTCCTTGTTAATCAGAAGGTAATTATTGACACGTGGTTTGGCGTGCAACTTTTTTGGTTTTGTATTAGAATACAGTAGCGCTGCAAAGATCTCGCTGAACGTTCCATTAATGGAATAGGCTACTTGACCTATATTCAATTTCATTGAACAAATGCATATTTCTAGTAGAACTTGGCCTAGGAAACCGTATTTCACCCTTATCATCAAATAAAAGCTTATGATTGATAAATAAAGTCGATTTGAAAATATGATTTTATATTTTTTTATTTGTACTGACGAAAACGCTTTTGCGGTACTTCCGATTTGGATGTGACGTCATCACACTAGTAATTTAATATCTTTTATTTATCGCGCTCGTTATATGTAAGTTTATTTGTACATACATACATAAATAATAAGAATAAGCCCAGAAAGATTTGTAAAATATATTTTCTTGAATAACTCAAATTAAAACATCAGTTTTATATATTATCTCCATTTATTGTAGTTGGGGAATGAAATGGCCAAAACTTTTCTCCAAAAGTTTTCAACATTACAAATGATTTCTAAATTCTTTTCTATTTTTTGGAACTTTTAGACTCGTACGTTTAGCACATAAAAAAAATTCAATAAAGAAAGTATAAAATACAAAAAATATGACGTCACACTATGGCGGACAGTGTTTTCGGCGCTATTTAAAAGGCATATTTTTCAATCAACTTTTTTATGGGTTTCTACTGCTTAAAATATTAAAATATTAGTTTTTTTTGGTAAAAATGAATGATTAAGAAGCGATTAGCATGAAGAAAAAAAGTAGGTCAAGTAGCCTATTATGAAGTTTACCAGAAAATCACTGGTAAACTTCATAATTCCATTAATGGAACGTTCAGCTCCTAACTACACAATAATAATTTACAGTTGGTAGCCGATTATCACCGCATCGTCCAGCGGCCGATGGATCTGCAGACTATTCGGGAGAACCTCAGACAGAAACACTACCAGAGCCGCGAGGAGTTCTTGGCTGACGTCAATCAGATCGTGGAAAACTCTACTTTGTATAACGGTTAGTAAAACCTAAACATATTTTACTAGCTTTTGCACGCGGCTTCGCTCGCGTTAAGACGTATTATTATTAATCAGGTATCAAAGTCTCAGCCCGATCGGTTTAAAATTGACGAAAGTTTCATACAAACTTTCATGCCCTATTTTATCTCTTTAGGGGTAGAATTGATCAAAATCCTTTCTTAGTGGATGCCTACGTCATAACATCTACCTGCATGCCAAATTTCAGCCCGATCCGTCCAGTGGTTTGGGCTGTGCGTTGATAGATCACTATGTCAGTCAGTCAGTCACCTTTGAGTTATATATATTTAGATTAAAAACTAGATGACGCCCGCAACTCCGTTGCGCCTAAACCGTACCTTTTTTCGGGATAAAAAGTATCCTGTGTTCTTTCCTGGGACTCAAAGTTTCTCCATACCAAACAGCAAAATCGGTTCAGTGGTTTGGGTGTGACGATACGATGCAACAGACAGACAGACAGACACACTTTCGGATTTATAATTTTAGTATAGATTCATACAAAACGCACACATACAATAATTGATATACTCAGTGACATTTTCACGACTAAGATGCGTCTAAGATGAAACCTTTAAAGCTTTAGTGCGACAAATCTTTTAAGCTCTAGACCTCCAGCATGCCATAGAAATATACAAACATTCATACACTCCATAATATGATTAATCTTTCTAGCGCATTTAGGTAAAGAGAGAGTCGGCAAGAAAAAAATTATAGCCAGTTCCTTTGCTTGAAATTAGCTTAAGACGCTGCCGTGTGTCTAGATTAATGAAAAATAACATTAATTACACCCTTGGAAACTTGTCATTGTTAAAGCCCTATACCAGCGGTCACCAATTAGTTTCGCTCGGGGTCCATTTTAAGAAAAAAATGACCTTCACGGTCCACACAAAAAAAAAAAATTGAACAATGTAATTACGGAAATTACAAAAGTATTTATTTACATATCAATGAGAAAAGTGTTAATTTTTGTTTCTTGTTTGGAGTGAAATTGGTACAAGCTATTGACATTAAATCCTGGAGATCAGTAAGTCGAGACTCGAGACCTAAATTTATTTTAACGAAGTTCATCTTCGAACATGCTTGGTCCGCACACAATGGGTCGGCGATCCGGATGCGGACCGCGGTCCGCCATTTGGTGACCCCTGCCCTATACCGTATAGATTACTAGCTGTTGCCCGCGACTCCGTCCGCGTGGACTTCAGCTTCCCGTTGGAGCTTGGTTCCCGTTTCCATGTAGGCTATATTACTGCAAAATGTTCACAACAGAGTTGCTTCCGCGGTACGCTTACTTCAAACTTCAATGTTTACAGACAGACAGAGATGTCTAACTTATAACACCCCTCCTTTTGCGTCGGGGGTTAAAAACTGATGTCAAATTTCAACCTTTCGTAACATATCTTCTGAAAACTTCTCGAAAATAAATAAGATTTTTGAAAGGATCCTTACCACCTTTTATAGAAACGAATTCGTACTACCTCTAGTGCGACGTAGGTGACGTCCAGCGCCATCTGTTATGAATTATTGGAACTAACTTAATTTTAACAAAATTACGCATAAACACAACCCTTTTTTCCAGTTAAAAAATAGCATATGTCCTGTCTCAGGCTCTAGAATTTCTGTGTACACAATTTCATTACAATCGGCTCAGTAGTTTTGGCGTGAAAGCGAGACAGACAGACAGAGATACTTTCGCATTTATAATATTAGTATATATTTCCTATATTGCAGTACAGCCCTGGATATAAATCCAGGCCGCCGCGGCCTATACGGCCTGTTTATAAAAACAGGCCGTATAGGCCGCGGCGGCGGCTAGGGGCGGCAGCATCCTAGGGGGCGCGCAGATTTCGTACAGGGGCGACGGAAATAAAATGGCCTACACTCTTAAAAATGTAAATCCGACACTGTTGTAGTATATCTAATATATTCTTATCTCTGTAGGTCAGAATAGCAGTTTGACGGTGGCGGCACAGCGCATGATGCAGCGTTGTTTTGAGAAGTTGGCCGAAAAAGAAGAACTGTTTATGAAGCTCGAGAAACAAATTAATCCTCTGCTGGATGACAACGATCAGGTAAGATTTTTATATGTCTTTAACGGATTTCTGAAAGAAGTTTTACAAAAAACTCCATCGTCGATAGAAATATTATATTTATCTCGACGATGAAATAGTTCGGTAAAGTCCGGTCACAAGATAGAGAATAATTTTTCCATTGACCTATGTTCATACGTGAACGTAAATATTTAATCCGCTTCCCATTATGTATGCGTGAAATCGAAATACTAATATTTTCGTGCAAGTCATGTAACTAAAGTTTATTTGCCACTTTATCTACTTTTTATTTAAATACAAAAAAACAAAAAGTGTTACGCTATTTCACTTTTACACACATAAAATACGAAATTACTTGAAATTACCTCAATATTATAAATAAAATAAGAAATAAAATAATATTATGTATTTTTAGGTTGCCCTTTCATTCATATTTGAGAACTTACTGACGACCAAACTGAAAGTGATGCCAGAAGCATGGCCCTTCCTCAAGCCAGTAAACAAGAAACAGGTGAAGGACTATTACAATGTCATCAAGAAACCTATCGACATGGAGACTATTGGGAAAAAGATTCAAGGTAAGAAAAAAAATGTAACGGAAGTAAAAAATATTCAAACTACGTGTACAATGTCAATAACTAAGCTTGCGCCAGTCTTGGTTAAATTTAGTCGTGAATAAATATATCATGCTTTCTTTTTCGTTTTCCGTATACTTATGAAAGAAGACACAGGATAATTAAAAACGTTTGTTGAAGTGGGTTTAAATAACTAAATTTATCTACCTGTTATTCTTAATCGACTTGTAATGTTATAATTGTAGGTAATGCTATCATATAAAAAAAATACGAGTGGCACTCGGTGAATGCCGCGGTAAAACTATTGCATAGCATTTTTATCAACTTAGAAAGTATGATTCTAGTCTAGTCGCACGCAAACAAACACCGTGCTGAAGTCTGGCAACGTCGCACCGACCGGCACAGCCCGTGGCACATCGAGTCTAAGGCCCGTATTTTTGGTCAGTACTTAAGATGCGACTCGGTCTCAAGACGCGGTTCGGCTCTGTGATTGGTCCAAATTTTGACAGCCAACCAATCACAGAGCCTGAACCGTGTCTTGAGACCGAGATGCATCTTGAGTACTGACCAAAAATACGGGCCTAAGTCTGCCGAACTGAAACGACTTCAGACGAATGCTAGGTGTTTTTCGTTACGGAATTTCTTGATTCCGTCGCCGCGCTCAGAGCCCGCGATAAAAGCTACGCAATAGCTTAAAAAATCTGCTATATCTTTCTTAACAGTTGTTAATATTTTTCAGCCCATAAATACCACAGTCGCGAGGAGTTCTTGCGTGACATACAGCTGCTGGTGGACAACTGCCGCGCGTACAACGGACCCAACTCTCAGTTCACACGACAGGCCGAAGCTATACTTAAAGTTACGAAGGAGGCTTTGGAACAGGTGAGAACCACATAGTTTAAGAGTTATTTGACTTGTTCAACGTTTATTAATTCTTCATTTGCTCAGAAAACATCATTGTATTTTTGCAAAATCAAATCAAATCTTAATTTGGCCTAGCCTTAAGTTTTCCTTTGAAATGAAATAAAAATAAAGAAACAAAATCAGTGCGCAATTTACTATTTGTTTGTAAGACGCGTGCCGCAGTGTGATTGTGTATCTTGCGACAGAAATGCAAGACGACTGCCAGCAGACAATGTGCCATATTTGGTATCGGTCAAAAATGTTGCATACGCTGTTTGACAGCAGATATCGTACAATTTTTAGGGTTCCGTAGTCAACAAGGAACCCTTATATTTTCGGTCTGTCCGTCCGTATGACCGTCTGTCTGTCCGCTGTTTTGCTCAGAGACTATAGGGCCTTTGTAGGCCCTATAGTCTCTGAGCAAAACAAGCTTTGTAGCTGTAATTCGGCATGAATGCACATATTGATGATGCGGACAAAATCACTACAACTAAAAACAAAGTCGCTTTTTCTGTCCCTTTGTTCCCTTTAATCTTTAAAACTACGCAACTGATTTGTATGCGGTTTTCTTTAATAGATAGAGTGATTCAAGAGGAAGGTTTATAAGTATAATAACATTAATTAAATAGTGGAGAAATACTGTTATTTTTGAGGTTTCTAATGTGATGTCGTAAATAATTACATTTTTTTCCGCTGCGTACATTGCAAATGCAGGCTGAACCCTACGAGATTCAGAAAATAATGTACTGAGTATTGTACACAATGAAAAGGTCTACAGAAAACTTCGCGATGGTATATGTCTATCTTTTATGGATATCCCACAATTTTTTTTTTGTCATTTACTTTTTACTACAAATAATGGGTAATTTTCGAAGCGATTTTAACCAATACAGCATTAATCCTTATTCAATTAAATACTTTAAATACATTGTTGATTTAATATAGATCTATATGGCCCTTTACAGCATATGATTTAAATGAATATTTTCGAAGATATTTAAGAATTGCGGGACGTAGCTTTTGCGGCGGTACCGGCTAATGCGGGCCGCGGGTAGTAATGAATATAAATCAAAACTACTGAATCGATTTTAATCATTCTTTCAGTGAGTGACATAGGCTATAATATATTTTATACCCATGCGAAGCCGGGGCGGGTCGCTAGTGGTATATAAAATCATAATTTTTTTAATGGTACCTCCCCTACACATCAAGCGGGGATGTTTTTTTTCGCGTCCACCCCACCGTGTGGGATGTCGTTGGCCATACAAAAATTATCATAAACTAGCGGTACTACGGAACCCTATATTGCGCGTGGCCCGACACGCACTTGGCCGATTTTTGTCTTTTGCATTGCTGTCACAAAAATCACCCTGCCGAATTGCCTATACCTAACAGCTTTGCATCAATATGCAATGCGCCATTTTGCCTGTTTCAGTTCGACGAGCACGTGTCCCAACTGGAAGCGAACATCGTGCGAGTTCAGCAGAAGATGCTGGAGGCGGCGGAGTCGGACACGGAGGAAGAACCCACGACGACAGACGAGAAGCGTGGACGGGGCCGACCGAGGAAACATAAGCCGTCTACATCAGCTGACGGTATGTTGCAGCCATCTACACTCTACAGGGTATAACTGACCAAAGTGTTAATACATTAGACCAGTGGTACTCAACCATTTTTATGCTGGCAAACACGTCTTGGTCTTGATGTCGCGGACCGCAACCTAATTTTTTTAGGCTTAAAAAAATAATGTTAATAAAAGTAAGCGATTTACAAGTGGAAAAATGTTCAGGACTTTAACGACGACTTCGTTTTATTTTGCCGGTAAACGAGAATTTCAAAATGGTTTATATTCACGCGGGCCACTGATTAAGTCCCGACAGGCCACAGGTTGAGTATAGCTGCATTAGATCTTGTATAGTTACGTAAATGCAGTGACGGATTAACCCTTAATCAAATTTAGCAATTGCTTAGGATATCACGTCTGACCACCAGAGGAAGCACAAAAAAATCCGTCCTTAGGGCATCACTCTCTTACGTCACCAAAAACCACACCAAAAAAGTTTCTAGGAAAAAAAAAACTAAGTTTTTAGGCGGTAAAGGTTTAAAGACCGATTTTAGTTGACATACGGAGACGGGGCCCCCTAAGGGCATGGATTGCTTAGGGCATCAAGTAGTCTTAATCTGTCACTGAGTAGACGCTGCGTAATAAATATTTTTACTGGAAAGGCTATATTATTTAAACGTGTCTGTATTTTTGCAGATGCAACACCGAGGAAGCGCGGCCGACCCAGGAAGGACCAGAACAGTCTCGTTGATGGTGAGTTATTTTAAAAAGCCACCAGCTTCGTTACTTAGATGAAGCCATATGACTTACTTACTCTCTTACTGGCCTGGTTTCAATACAACCGGTCACCGTCACCGAAACCGATGTGGGCGTATAAAACATCTAACTGTATATTGTATATTATTTTGTCCTTATAATATTAAATAAGAACGGGGTTAGTGGGGGTTAAGGCTGCGTTTCCACCAGAGTTGTGTTGCGAGGAATGTGTTTTTAAGATCCAATAGAATCGCTGCGCTGAGCGATGTCATGGCAAGCTCACGTCAATGAAGCGATTCTATTGGTTCTCAAAAACACATTCCTCGCAACACATCTCTGGTGGAAACGCAGCCTAATGAGGGTAAGTGTGTGTGTTATAACTGAAGACGTGAGTGGAAGAACACGATAAGTAACAGTAAAAATTGCCGTTTTTTTGCATAAATGGAAACTTTAAGGCCTGAAAAATTCTTTGAAAAAAAAAACTGCATTTTATGTGTAGCCAGATATACCCAGGTAATGAAGTAGATAAGTTACAAGGTTTGTTCAAATTATAAGGGAAAAAAGGGTAAAATATGTCCGTATGTTACAATATGTTAGTTATCGTGTTCTTCAACTCACGTCTTCAACTATCATGGTAATACTTTCGGCTTATGTTTAACTTACCACCAAAAATAGTAACATTTAACAGACAAAAATAGTAAACAATCACCAAAATACAAACCCGCATTTGAATGTAAAATGATAACCAAAGATTTAACATCTTGCTAGCCTATTTATGCAAAATGACTCCAAATAAATTATTGTTTAACCAAAAGTAGTAAATGATCACCAAAATCATAACAGCATTTTAATGTAAAATTATAACCAAAGTTTTAACATATTGCTATCCTATTTATGCAAAATAACTCCCAAATAAATCATCGTTAAACCAAAAGTAGTAAATGATAACCAAAATTAGTAAATGATCAATAAAAATTAAAACAGCATTTTAATGTAAAATATAACCAAAGTGTTTTCATCTTGCTATTCTATTAAAGCAAACTTACTTCAAAAAATCATTGATAACAGAAAAAAAAAATTGAAAACCAAATTTTTAACCACATTTTAATTTAAAAATATAAAATAGAGAAAACGAGATCGTGTCCGGCAAGCACGGTGTAAGCCGGAGACATATCTTAATATGGGATTGTAATACTTTTTTCGTTAATATGCTTATATTTTATGTCAATCGTTGTGATTTATTGAGGCAGAAATAGCGCATTAATCTGCTCGCTAGAATTTGGTGATCATTTACTATATTTGGTGTTCGATTACAATTTGAAGTGCAGTCGTGGCTATTGTAATTTTAGACTGTATGTTATCGGTGTTAAGTATTTATTTCTGGTAAACAAACTAATCAAAGAATTTTTTGGTTATGATTATATTTATTTCCAATACCTTCCACAGATCTACAATACTCTGACAGCGGTAGCTCAGGCCTGGAGGAGGTGGAACAGAAGGAGGCGGCAGAGACCATGGTGCAGCTGTCCGTCAAACCAGGTAAAATTAAAGTTTTATTTACATTTGTAAGTGCCTTACTTATTCATACTTCCTACTACTCCTTTACTTATTTTATATTTATTCTCCTATTTTTTTCTGATTGATTTAATTGCGGGTCCGAGGACAGCTTCCTTCGGGCTCTCTGAGATCATATCAAAGGGTTTTTGTGGATGGACCGCTGTCGATCCTGGCGACCTAGCAGATACAGTGATGGGAATGTGTGGTGGGCCAAAGCCCGTTTAAAACAAGTATCTTACTAATTAAATATTTTACTCAGCGGCCGACGCAGTCGGTCATTCAATCGTCTTTGTGTCATGTGATTTTTCAATGTGACATACAAATACAAGCAAACCTTGATAATAATTATGATTGGATAATTCATTATAGTTAAAATAATTGAGTAAATATTAGTAAGGCTTCAGACTCGAAATCAGCGGACAGCGGGGCGGGAGCGGAGGCGGCATGGGAGCGGCGCATTCCAATGTATAATTTTATATGGAACTGGCCTCGAAAGTAGCGGCGCGGTAAGCGGCACGCGGAGTACTAGACGGCTTCCCGCGCCGCTGCCCGCTGATTTCGAGACTGAAGCCTAAGAGGAATATAGTCCTACCCTCTTACTAATAAAAAGTTACTCAGCGTGTATAGAGGGTGCATAAGATTTTTTCTACTAATAATCATTTTTTGACATAAGGCCTGTATAACGATGCTGTCATTTCTATACTAATTTCTCTGTATAGACTCTGTGTAACGTGTGTGTAACTTAAAAACTCCTGTTTAACTATTCACATGTTGAACGCATGTTTAAGAAGTTTTTATTAGTAAGAGGGATAATGTATAAAAACAATAAAATGTTGTATAATATTGTTTTTAAACGTTAGGA
Organism: Cyaniris semiargus; assembly: GCA_905187585.1. Taxonomy (NCBI): domain Eukaryota; kingdom Metazoa; phylum Arthropoda; class Insecta; order Lepidoptera; family Lycaenidae; genus Cyaniris; species Cyaniris semiargus. Next base: position 9,033,465 of record LR994558.1, on the reverse strand, counting down.
CTTCGTACTTCAGATTCCATTTTAATATCTATAGTGAATAATATATAAACTACACTACTACTAAAGTTATTTGTAAAATGTGGTAAATTGTATGTTGTATTAACGGCTATTTATATCACGCAGACGAGGACATGCCCGGCACGTCGTTCGATTCTGAGCTGACGATCAAGCGCGAGATCCCCGACGAGCCGCCGCACGTTACCGACCTGGTCGACCTCGACAGCACAGACTACACCTTCCCGCCCATCGTCAAGGTGAGATATATAGGGAGGAGATAGGCTTAGGGGGCGTTTAAGTGTGAAGTGGGAGGGAGGGATTCATCATTCATCAAGCGCGAGATCCCCGACGAGCCGCCCCACGTCACCGACCTGGTCGACCTCGACAGCATAGACTACAATATCTTCCCACCCATCGTCAAGCTAAGGACATAAGTTCATTTACACGTAGTGACAAAAACGCCTCAAAGATGGCGCTATAAGTAACTAAAGTAGCTAATTATATTCTACAATGAAGCTTTATACTTTATCGAAGGTTTGTTAGACCTTAAGAACTGGATACCTCCTGAAGTAACCGAGACCGAAACTCCATAATTGCTGGTCGTTCTTACCTTAACTTTTCAGCTGTTATAAAATGACCAAATGACGCCCGCAACTCCGTTGCGCCAAAATTTGTTTATCGCGCGGTAACCGTACATTTTTCCAGAATAAAAAGTATCCTATGTTCCCGGGACTCAAAGTATCTCCATACCAAATTTCAGCAAAATCGGTTCAGCGGTTTGGGCTTGAAGAGGTAACAGACAGACTGACACACTTTCGCATTTATAATATTAGTATAGATGAAAATCTAGCTGTCGCTTGGTCTTTGGTCAGTCGGTCATTATAGACGGCTAAAATCAATCTAGGGGGCTTCGGCCTGACCGAGAATAACACCTCGCTCGAAAGATCTTCGAATCGATACAGTCCAGATTGTAATTTTATCGCTAATAACCTCACTTGTTTTTATTTTTACTGTCGAATTCTTAGGCCGACCGCTTACAGACGTTTTCCGTATTCGATTTCCTCATGTGGAATTACGATTTGGAATCGTTCGTTTTGTTGACGCGCGAACGCGCCAGTTTGCACTCGAAACGTGCGTGCGGAATTCGTTCCGTTCGGAAAAAAGCGAAAGTGTTCGCCACTTAATGTTTTTCTACTGATTTCCGAAAACGGAAAACGTATATGGCCAGTCTTAGTCGACACTTCCCCATTTTCGTGTAGGAGGAGCCAATCGAGCCGGACATGGGCATGGAGCCGCCGCTGGACGCAGGCGCGGCGCTGCCGCCCGGCCCGCTGCCCGACCCGCCGCAGTTCAAGGAGGAACCCATGGAGAATTGGCAGGTTTGTGGCATTATGTTGGATGGATGGATGGACGGTTGGTGGTTATATAGGTATCCTACGAGAACACTACTCTTTCGGGACAAAATTGTAGATGCGTTTATTCAGAACCTTCTAGTCTTATCAAATGTGGCCCACTGATTGAAATCCCTTTAGTAGTTTTTGTGTAAGAAGTAACAAATAATCAATATGCTGCCCATTCAACGCATGTATCATCTTGTCATCATTGCCCAACCAATCTTAGAACAACATTTTTTCCGTTTCAATTGTGCCAAAATTAATGCGATTGAAAATAGTAATTAATAAGAAAAAATACTTATTTTAAATGCTGTTTTGTTGTTTCAGCCGGAGCCCGCTATACAAGACGACCTGCAGGTTACTGACAGCGAAGAGGAGGCAGAGGACGGGTTATGGTTCTAATATATGCAGTTTTATTCATTTCTTATACTATAATGTTGAAATAGTTTAATATTTTATAGATAAGCAATAAAATTATTTGATATTAATCACAAAGCATTTTGTCATTAATCATGGAAAAAAATATTATGATTCAAAACCTTTAATGTTCTTCAACGTTCTTCTAAGACCGACGTTTTTACTCAAAACAATATAATAATAATACTCCCCACACCGATTTCGGTGACGGTGGCCAGTTTCATTGAAACCAGGCCTGTTACGCAGGAGTTGTTTTTTATAGTGCCCAAGTGTGTGCACAGTACACAAGACCACTCTCTATTCCTTTCACACTCATAATCCAGTGGGACGGAAGACCGACACGACTGGCGAGAGATAAGGCGCAGGACCGACTTTTTACATGCCCATCCGACGCATGGATCATCTTACTTGTCAGACAATCAGGTGATCAGCCTGCATTGTCCTAACCAAACTTGGAAATAACATGTTTCCAACGCCGGATTCGAACCCACGACCTCCGGAGTCGAGAGCCACGCTCTAACCACTAGACCACGGAGGCGTTCAAAACAATATGTTATATGAATAAGATACTATTTTTGTTATACAGCTCAGGGCAGACACTCGTTTGTGATCGATCTGTTTGATTTATCGAAATTAACTTAAATTAAAAAAATCCCCAAAAAACATTAAAACTAATTTATTTACAATGAATTCGTTTCGATCGGTGGCTGGTCTAAAATTATATGACTATCACATCGTCAGCATCATAATATTATATTCTACATAATTTAGTCAAAAATAGGTTGTCCAATTAGTAACCTTTACTTTGTGGATAACAAGGGTATTAAATATTCGGGACTCGGGTATACTCGTACGTAGACAAAACAAAGAACTTTAAATGTTATGAATTTAATATCATGTTACAATAACATTACCTTATTATAATCTGAAATCGATATATTCTTGCTAATTCATGTTATAGATAATATAAGGTCGGGAAAAAAGTTTCTTCGCATTTTATATAAAATTCAAAAGGTTTTTTTTATAAAGTTTAACATTTTACTAAAGTATGTAGGTGCAATTTTGTTGGATAACTTTTTGCCATCTTGTAGGTAGGTACTCGTACTTGCGTGATCCCATCGCTATAATAATTTTGGGGCTTCTGTTCAAAAAACTGCAACAAGTGGTTTTGGCAGTCTCTCGTGATTCGTGATGTTAATCTGACCCTGCCTAAGGAATTCTGCAGAGACTGAAACAGGTAAAAATATGAAGGTGCAATGATTAGTAGTAGATCAGGACGGCGGATGCATTAACATCCCCCAGCCTAACTCTCGTAATTTTTGCTGAATGGCTAAATATGAGTTGCTGAATGGCTAAATATTGTGGTGAAAAACCACACACCTGTTGATTAATTCCGGTCGCTTTTTTTCAACTTTTTTCTTTAATCTAACAGCTCATAATGAATGATGCCCTTCCAATACCACCATACACAGCATCACCTTATTAAGTTCATACACAATATTATATTATATGTGTGAACTTAATAAGGTAAATTTAAAAACTAATAATATGGGAAAATACTTTTTCCTTAACCTATTATGATCCCTGTTATTAGGTGAAACGTAGCAGTGTGTTGAGTATGAGTTTAGTCACTACATGAAAATTAACTACAATTTGGAACTAACGCGGCAAGGCAGTTTGACCGAACTCATTTTGTAGTTCACTTGTAATAATTTTATTATTTTTGAACGTAAGCGAACCACTAGTCGATACGCCGACAGGTAGAAAATCAAAACCATAATCAAGTAAGTTTGGTGCGTCGCCGAAGAAATTATTAAAAGGGAAGGGAAACAATGTTGAATAATGACACGAATTTTCAACAACTTAGGCCCACGTTCACGGAAGTTACATTTATAGCGGTAAATTAGTGGCTATTGTACACAGCGGTACACAGGCTGCAATAATTTTTAACAGGGCTACTGAAACTAGATATGGCTTAGCAACTAAATTTTATTATAATACAACTAGATGACGCCCGCAACTCAGTAGCTCCAAAATTCGTATATCGCGCAGGAAATGCACATTTTTCCGGGATAAAAAGTATCCATTGTCCAAATTCCAGCAAAATCGGTTCAGCGGTTTGGGCGTAAAGAGGTAACAAATAGACAGACAGATTGACACTCTTATCTCTCATATTTATAATATTAGCATTCAAATTATTTAACGATATACTTAATAGTAAAATATAACTGGTACTCTTGGATATTATTATTGTCAATATTGATAATTATAAAAATTATAAAAATTAAATATACTTACTTATATTTTTCTACCGTAAAAAGTTGTGAGATCCCTGTAATACCAAGTCGGTTAATTTGTTCAGTCCCTACTTAAGGGACCTTCTGTCTTAAGTTATTACGTAAATTATTATCATATCAATATTAAAAATATTTTACGTTTTAAATAAATATATCGACTTGGCCATCGCATGAAAATACAAACGTATCTTACAATTTATACATAATTATATTATATTGTTTAGTCTATTGCGCTCCATGCGATTGAAACTCGTCTCCAAAACGAATGTAGAACTTTTCCAAGCGGCTCATCGGATGACAACATGGCTTAACCCTCTGTGACTAATCTCACCATGCTGTACTAGGTGGGGTTTGCTATACCCCAACAATAAAAGGTAGTTAAATCCGAGAAATTGTTCCTCGTGATTGTAAAATAATAAGTAATATATTTAAATATCTAATAATGAATTGGTTTAAGTAAAATAAATTCAATTTTACATTATAATATAAATTTTATAAACAAAAGTACAAAAATTTGACTTTTTCTTCAACCTTTAAACTATAAAATCTTTGCTTCAGTACTGAAATAAAATGGCACATATTACAATCAAATTCTCAATTTCTTATACTATAGTATATCTAGTTTTAACATAATATTAACAACATACATTTAAAATAAACAAAATAAAATAGATCTGACTCTCTTAATTTTCCGTAATATTGACAGTTATTTAGACGCAAAAATTTGTATGTTATATACATAATATGGACATATTACATATTTTACAAATGTGCCCAGTATTCCTATCTATTAGTATAGGGCATAGCCGGTGTCACTGATTTGATCTTCATCGCCATTCGATTCCTGTTCGGTGTTCATTAACTCGGCGTCACAATCATCATCTTCTTCGGTCAGTAAATAGCTCGTAAAATATTCTTTTTCGATAACCGAGACATGTTTTAGTTAAACTTATACCAGCAAATAAAATTCCATCGAGTTAAACACCAAATTAAATATGTAAATAAATAAAAAACAAAAGAAGTTACACTTACCTTTTTAGCTACGCGCTGTACTAGGTGGGGTATGTGATACCCAAGCGCACTTTAAGCACATGTCCCAGAATTGGTGAAAGACATCGGACTGAATATTTTTCAGGAACTGAAGCAGCAACGTCTCATTTGCAGCTACTGAGAAAACCAACTCGCGCGCTTTTTTCGTTTAAAAATGGTATCAATTTTTTTACCGCTGGGTTATGTCATACCCCACCTCGTACACGGACGGTTTTTGTCAATAAACTGAGAAGTGGGAACGGGATCTAGTACAACCAATTCACTAATACTCAAGTTAACCATTTCAGGACCATTAACATCTTAAAGATCATTCCACATCCATTCAGAAGGACTTTGGCGAGTAATGAGAAACCAGGTTGCTGGCCCGTAGTGCTGTGTGATACATACTAAACAATCTAATCATGCGATGGCCAAGTCGATATATTTATTTAAAAGGTAAAAGATTTATAATATTGATATGATAATAACTTACGTAATAACTTAAGACAGAAGGTCCCTTAAGTAGGGACTGAATAAATTAACCGACTTGGTATTATATGAATCTCACAACTTATTACGGTAGAAAAACTGAGTTGCGAGACTTGGTTTTTTTACAGGATGTTTTTGATGGCATTAGATAAATTAACTAGGCACCTACTAAACTTCTGTGAAAGCAACGGTCTAAAGACAGGGTACTTAGTCAAATTATATTCGATAGTTTCATACCATACTTTAATACTATTAATGCGAAAGTGTCTTGTCTGTCTATTACCTTTTCACGCACAAACAGCCGAACCGATTTCTCTGAAATTTGATATGGAGATACATTTGAGTCCCGGGAAAGGACATAGGATACTTTTTATCCCGGAAAAATGTCTGGTTTCCCCGCGATAAATTCGGCATTTTGGCGCAACGGAGTTGCGGGCCTCATCTAATTTACAATAAAAAACCGTTTTATTGCTTCTAAATGTCATTTACGTAACATCAAGATATTCTTGAAATTCGAAGCAAATGAGTTTTCATTTCATTACTTTGCTTAAAACGTTTCTAATTGACTTCTAATCGTGATCGTTCCTGGTTTTAGCGTCTCCCTAATAGCGTTCATTAGAATACAATTAAATGTTTAGGAAAGGTTAATTACCTAAGTATGCAAGGCAGGAGGGTACGATTTAAAGACTATCCCGATTCTACTAAGTATTTTCAGGCAACATTATTGCTACTTAATTCCTTTCTCGATACAGCCCCTTTCATAACAAAAAAAAAAAAAAACTAGCTATCAAATTGAAACCCAAGAATACCATTTTCCGCTTTGAAAATCGGACTAGATCGAACATGGAATGAAGCTGCATTATTTTCATTAGATTTATAGGGTTCCTTACCCAAAGAGTAAAAACGAGACCCAATAGGGTCTCGTTTTTACTCTGTACGACGGACAGACATCGAAGTCTTAGTAATAACTAAGACTTCGATGTCTGTCCGTTCGTCTGTCTGTCTGTCTTCAGGCACACAGATTGTGTATACCTATAACAACAAATGTTGCCGCTATAACAACAAATAAGTAGTAAAAACTAAATAAAATTAATATTTATAGGGGGCTCCCATACAAAAAACGTGATTTTTTTGGCTTTATTGCTCGATATCGATAATGGTAACAGGTAGGCACTTTTAATTTTCACCAAATTCTCAATTGTTATTATATGTGTACTTTAATAATTTATAAGTCAAAATAAAATTTTAATTTAAGGGCTCCCATACAAAAATCTAAATTTTTGGCCTTTAACGGTACGGAACCTTTTATTTATTTAAATCGAGGTTCACATTACACTTTTCTGTTTACTGTGTACGACGTTTATGTCTCAGCGATATGTGTTGTTCAGTAAATAAGATGTTTTGCATGATATAACAAAGAACGAGCTAGTTTGCATATTTTTTCCGTCGAAAACAAAGTAATTTATCAGGCCTCGAACATACGTCCGGAGGAATAAAAGAAACAAATTGCTAACAAAACATCTTGATGCTTCCAACGTGACTGGAATTTTGTCTGAAAATCTATGTTTTTTGCGTCGAAATAGAAGCCTGTGTTATTTGTAGATGTACATAATATTATTACCTACAGTGATTTATTTATTATAATTGCCGTTATTTAGAGTAAATGGAGATAATGTAAAGAAAAAACCAAGAATTCATAAAAATGTTGAATACATAAAATACTTTTTCATCTTTATGAAATGTCAAAAATTCAGCATTCTGTAGCATGACTTTGACACAAAATTTTGACAACTTTTCCAAGGTTAGTTGAGTTCAGAAATAGTTTTTGTTTTCTAATCAAAAGCGTTAAGGATGAGTAAAGATTTAGTTTATACGTACATAAAACAACGTTATGAATTCGGCAAGCAACCTTTGTTTAGTGAAGTACCGGTTGCCCTGCTCGACTCTATCGACCCTGATAAGACAGAGCAGAAACGGTACGGTCTACGGAATCCAGTGCATCAGGCTACGCAGACTGGGATAGAATTTGCAGAACACGAAGTGAACACAGCGCGTATAGTCACCCGTGAACAAGGCATCTGCCACGCCGAAGGAGGATGGCCAAAGGAGATCAGTTATGATGACGAGGAAACAACCGCTCGACACAGAAGAAAATACGAACGCGACGATGCATACATCGACGCCGTTCTTCGTACGTACCCGCGACTCAATCATTACGCCGACCAGAATAATGCAATCGAAATGTACAATGTGTATTTCAAAGATATGCCATCTTTGGAACCGATAGAGAATTCGTCCGTTCGCGTCACGAATGTTTTCAAGGATCCCGATGAGCGTCCCATTAGTTCTTTCGCCTGGACCCCCGAGGACGATCCGAAGTTAGTAGCATCGTACTGCGATAAAACTTACCCAATACTGAAACCATTGAACGAACATCGTTTGTGCTACGTTTGGGATATGGAAAATCCGATCGAACCGTCTGCTGACTTTCTGCCCCCATCGGCTTGCTGGCAGGTGGCCTCCTTCCCTGGAAGTCCTCGCAGTATAATCGGTGGTCTCGAAGATGGGAGAGTCTGCCTCTTTGACCTACGCGCTAAAAGTGAGTACAGCAGCATAAGTCCGATGCACTTGGCGCATAGAGACCCAGTGAGTGCCCTCGTATTTATTGCGTCGCGTACCAACACGGAATTTTTCAGTGGTTCGCACGACGGCAAGTGTATGTGGTGGGACATTCGCAATCTCGGCCAACCTACTGATACTCTGATCATGTCTGTTAACGTCCCGCCGGGAGAGCCCGTGAGTCTTGCTAATTCCGAAGGCGTAAGCTGCTTGCAATACGAAAGATCATTTCCGACGAAATTCCTATGTGGTACGGTTACGGGAATGGTCACAAACGTGAACAGAAGAGGCAAGAGCCATACTGAGATCATGAGCGCGGTATTCCAAGCACATAATGGGCCGGTGAAGGCGGTGCATCGTAGCCCTTGTACGTCCAAAGTGTTCATCACCTGTGGAGACTGGACCACTCATATTTGGAGTGACGATGTACGTGGATCACCTATTGTATCAGGAACTGGACAAAGGAGACAGATAACAGACGTCGTGTGGGCACCGCACCGAGTCTCCGGCTACATGACAGTGGGCGCCGATGGTAAATACCGTTACTGGGATCTTTTACGGAAGTATCGCAAACCGACCTATACACTGCCCATTTCGAAGCATCCCCTACTTAAAGTAGTGCCCAACGAGGAAGGGAAACTTATAGCAATAGGAGATGTAAAAGGTGCTATTTATCTTCTATCTCTCTCCCAGAATTTGGTGACGTCTGGGGATAAGGACAAGCAGTTGATGCTGCAGTGTTTTGAGCGCGAGGGACGACGGGAGCACATCCTAGAAGCCAGGATTAAGGAGATCAAGTTGGCGAAGCTGAAATCTACGAGTAAACTGGCAATACAATCTTCGACCGTGTTGGTGGATGATCCAGCTCAGCTGAAGACGACAGAAGACGAGTACAGGAAAATTGTGGCAGAAGAGTTTAAACGCGCAGGCGTTACTCACGAACGTCCAGCTCCACATGCTATAAGAAGAAAATAGAATTCCTCTGTCTCGTACTACATGAAACTTTGTTTTTATAGGTCTACCAGAATCTGATGGCAAAAAAAGAGAAAATAAATTGACTCTAGCAATACCGGGGTAATTGGAATAAAACATTTTCATCCTTTTTTTTTCTTATAGCGGCTGATTCTGTGTGTTAAACATGCAAATATAAAAATTTATCCAATGATCAAGGATATTTTTTGAAAATCTGCTGTCAAAAATTGCCATCAGATTCTGGTAGACCTATATTTATTTTGTTCTATTGAAATATCTAATGAGTTATTTCCTGATAAAGTCATAATACTGAAAAAATAACTTAAGTTTAATTTTAGTCGAAAATATTTTCTCAAAAATAGCTGATAAATAATATAATAATGCTGTTCTTTTTTCTTTGCTTAGATCACTTTGAAGGATAAATAGGTAGGTAACTAAGTTAACTTTTAAATTGTTTACTTATATAGTAAATTCTCCACTTTTAATAAAATTATGCTAAATAAATACTAAGATCTGATCTTGTGTGCTTTATTTTAAATTGCAATATAATACTCCCCACACCGGTTTCGGTGACGGTGGCCGGTTTCATTGAAACCAGGCTAGGTACGCAGGAGTAATTTTATAGTGCCCAGGCGTGTGCGCAGTACACAAGAGCACTTTCTATTCCTTTACTCTCCTAACCCAGTGGGACGGAAGACCGACACGACTGGCGAGAGATCAGGCGCAGGACCGACTTTTTACATGCCCATCCGACGAATGGATCATCTTACTTGTCAGACAATCAGGTGATCAGCCTGCATTGTCCTAACCAAACTTGGAAATAACATGTTTCCAACGCGGGAATCGAATCCACGACTTCCGAGTCAAGAGCGACGCTCTAAACCACTGGACCACCGAGGCGTTGCAAGTTGCAATATAGTTTAGTTACAGCGAAATGTGAATATGGTCCGACTAGTGCAGTCTTTATCAGTTAAAACCTGAGTGCAAAAGGAGATTACTCTAAACTTTACGACAGCAAGTAAAGCTCTCTGAGAACTTTGTCAGTACTTAAGCTAAATACACAAAAGGTATTAAACAGAAAATGTTATTGAAAATAATATTATAGTAATTAGTAGATTGTATTCTGGCAGAAAATATAAAGAATCTGACCAGAATATGCAACGTAGTAACTCAGATTTTTATGTCAATGAAAAAAGAGTGTGCTTCTTACTTAAAATACTCTCTACCATATATTATTATTATAACAAATCACAAAATATTTATGGGCTGACAAAATAATAAAGAGTAAGTTGCATGGAATGCAGTTTTGCTAAGTTTCTTTAGGACCAAGTAGGGTATAATAATTTTAGTTTTATATGTTTACTAGCGACCCGCCCCGGCTTCGCACGGGTCGATGCTGATACTAAATACACTACCGCCGCAAACGCCACGTCCCGCAATTTTTAAATCTGTAATATCTTCAAAAATATTTATTTAAATCATATGCTGTAAAATGCCATAGAGGTCTATATAATTAATGTTATCTAAGGTATTTAATTGGATAAGGATTAATGCTGTATTGGTTAAAATTGCTTCGAAAATAATTAGCCATTATATTTTGTCGTAAAAAGTAAATGACAAAAAAATGTTATTGTGGGATATCCATAAGAGAGACATATTATACCATCGCGGAGTTTTCAGTAGACCTTTTCAATGTGTACAATACTTAGTACATTATTTTGATAAATTTCGTAGGGTTCAGCCTGCGTTTGCAATGTAAGCGGAAAAAAATGTAATTATTTACGACATCACATTGGAAACCTCAAAAATAACAGTAAGTATTTCTGCACTATTTAATTCATCAAGCCCCAAACGGTCACCGGCGTCCGAGACGCAATAGAATATCTATTGTGTCTCGTTTTCCCTCGATCGACGGGTTAATTGATGTTATTATACATATAAACCTTACTCTTTAATCACTCTATCTATTAAAAAAAACCGCATCAAAATCCGTTGCGTAGTTTTAAAGATTAAAGGGAACAAATGGACATGAGGACAGAAAAAGCGACTTTGTTTTATACTATGTAGTGATAAAATGAATAGACTCTGAATCTCTGAGAGAATGAAAATGGACAGCCTAGCTGTAACATATATTATGATGAAAAAATGCTGCGTTGTGGTACTTTTTAGGGTTCCGTAGCCAAATGGCAAAAAACGGAACCCTTATAGATTCGTCATGTCTGTCTGTCTGTCTGTCTGTCCGTATGTCACAGCCACTTTTCTCCGAAACTATAAGAGCTATACTATTGAAATTCGGTAAGTAGATGTAGTATGTGAACCGCATTAAGATTTTGATACAATTATGGAAAAATTATTAAAAATTTTAGGGATCCCCATAGGTACAACTGAATCAAAAAAATTTTTTTTTCATCTAACCTATGCGTGTGGGGTATCTATGGATAGGCCCCTCCTCTAACTTCTAAAGTAGGGGCATGATATGTGTAAAAAAATATATGATGTACTTTACTATAAAAACTACCAACGAAAATTGGTTTGAACAAAATCTAGCAACTAGTTTTTTAAAAATATTTTTATATTTAAATGAAATTTTTTTTTTCATCTAACCTATGCGTGTGGGGTATCTATGGATAGGTCTTCAAAAATCATACTGAGGTTTCTAATATCATTTTTTTCTAACCTGAATAGTTTGCGAGAGAGACTCTTCCAAAGTGGTAAAATGTGTGTCCCCCCCCCCCCCTCTAACTTCTAAAGTAGGGGCATGATAAGTCTAAAAAAAATATATGATGTACTTTACTATAAAAACTACCAACGAAAATTGGTTTGAACGAAATCTAGCAAGTAGTTTTTTTTTATACGTCATAAATGGTAAAATTAATTTAACTTTCATTAAATCAACTGAAATATAAAAATAAATCAAAAACCTTTTAATTTCATAAAATAAACTTTATTGCTACTGCGGAACCCTTCATAGGCGAGTCCAACTCGCACTTGGCCGGTTTTTTTATATTAAAAAGTTAAATATTTACCTTTGTAGGCTTAAATGTCCTGGTAATTTCATTCATTAAGTTCAATACAATTATTACAATAAACAGTGGGTGACTTTAAGCTCGATACAAATAAAAGCTTCCGTTTTTCGAATACGAGTAATTTGATTTTTGAATTGGATAAACTGAAATACTTTAAACTCCACAACTTATTATATATTACAATTAGGAACCGTACATTTTCCTGGGACAAAATGTATCCTATGTCCTTTTCCGGGACTCAACGTATGTCCATACCAAATTTCAGCAATCGGTTCAGCGGTTTGGGCGTGAAGAGGTAACAGACACAGAGACACACTTTCGCATTTATAATTTATCTTATATTAGTATAGATGAGGAGTTTGATGGACAATTTTAGGAGCTTGAGTCATAATGTTCATTATATTAAGGTTAATTAATCATTAATACCTCGATCGCTCGTGGGAATCGCAGACACAATAGATTTTCAATTGTTATGCGGCAGCCGGCTGCCGCTTGGGGATTGATGGGTTAAATCTCTCTGAGTGCAGCCGTTAGCATTCAAGATACGAGGGCTCTACGGGATGAAGGGATGAAAGGGGCATCTTACATCTCTTACCGCCGTACTCAGAGACATTTAGTTATGATTAACCTTCAATTTAATGAAGAGTTTGACAGATAATGTATGGGGCTTATGTCAAAATTTTGAATTAATTATTAATTTGAGTAATTAATGTTCCACTCTGAGTGCGGCAGTTAGACCCCAGATAAATGTATTTTACTATTCCTATGCAAAACGTTGTAACTGCACTTACAAGTGCTACTTAACATGGTATATGAATTGGAATATCCATTCTATTAGCTTAAAGTATTTTGCTCTAAAATCCGGTGATTTCGCTCCTTGAGAATGTCTTCTTAATTAGAGTTTGCTTGAAGCTGGATGTTGTAATGGCCGCTGTCGTTGTCCGTTAGTGACGTCATTTATGCAAATAAGGCGCCTTCAGTGCCGGACAAACGCTTGTACCCCTCGGACCTGTAGGAATTTAACATAGACCTTATGAGAGTAGATACGGCATAATATTAGGTTCACAGCAGAATGCGTTTTGCTTTAGGACTCTACAGTACTTTTGGAAGTTATCACCTTGTTTTCGTAAGAAGTGGTAATGCATTAGGCACTCACCGCCCCCGGGGGAAGCAGCAGGCGAGGGAAACCCCCCACGCCCTTCCTGCCGTGGAACCTAGGCACTATCAAGCTACCAGTTCCTCATGACGCGAGGAAGTCACCTTATCAAATATCACCTTAAGTAAAGTTAAACTGAGACCGCACTAGGCAATTATTTTCAATTTAAGAGTAGATTTTCCATATCCGAATCTAACTCTGTCTATGGTTTGTATTTAGAACGCTTTAAGTTGGATTAAACGCGACTTACTAAAGGAATTTTAAGTAACAAGTTTATGTAGCGAGTCTTACGAGTCGTTTAGATTGCTTGTACTTTGAGACTGAATAATTTAATTATGCCGGCTTGTCCTTGTGCTAAGTCGCAACTAAGTAGAGATTTATTATGTATACAAAATGCACACTGCAAGAGCATGTTTATTAGTAACATAATAAGAAATACGAATGGGATTCTAGATTTAAGAGTTATTTTCGGAAGTTTGTGATGAGTAAGTCTTAAGACATCTTGCCATGATATGGGATAAAAGTAATCTTCGCCGTTACATATAACATACGTGACAATTGACAAATCATTGTGAGATGTTGACTTGTTGAGTACGCTATTGCCCATAGGGATCACACAAATTAAACTAAGAAGTGGGACTTGAAATACGTTTTTCTGTGTTACAATGTAGGTTACAATAATAATTCTAAATTGTTACAATGATATTTAGAAATTATACCAGAAGTTTGGCACCTCTTTTACTTACAATTCACGTACAAATACAAATAATTAATAAGAAAATGAATCAAATAGATTCATCCAACAACTTTAAAAAACCACAAACATTTTCCCCGCCAATCTGCGTTGTTAAATATTATATCATTGATACTATGTCACCGGGTTTCACAGCGAAAATAAAACACTGCGCTGCACTGCGGGGCAGTAAATTGGCAAGTTTCCGTACGTTTTCAAACATTCATTTCCTACCACGCTTTGTTTATTCATACTATGTTACGTTTTGCATATTGACTGCATAGAACATATTAATATTATAATATTAAAGTTATTAATAGATACGTTAAGTATTAAGTTACGAGGAAATGGACGCCTTAAATTCTATACTAGTAGTAGATGCTAAGGTGTGTCTTTTTAGTAAACTCAAAGGCCTTCACTTTAAGGGTGTTTGGCAAAGGTTAGGCAGACCTTCTGAACTGAATGTAACCGCAATCGTAACTCCATAGTTGCTGGTCGTTCTTACCTCTAGGGGGTCGTATATACAGGAGAATTTTCAGCTTTTATAAAAATATGTCAAATGCATGGCTGTCGCTGGATCTTAATCTACTACCTCTACTTTTCTTATAACGAATAGATTATTGAGATTGAAAACAGATTTTAAATAAGGAACTTCGTTCCAACAGGAATTAAAGTAAAACGGGATTTAGTCCGTCTCTTCAATTACTTTCTTCTTGTGCAGTTAGTATAAAGAAAGGTTTATGACAATTTTATTTGATTCTGAATCACTTTGTGATCACGTCATAAAGTATATAATTTATTGCTTCGGTCGTTTGTTTTATCCTCTTTCGTAGATTGCTTGTAGATTCGAAGATAAAAAAAGATTTGTCAAGTGACTGCGCAGATTACGATAAAGAATAATAGGATAATAATATATTACTGCAATGTTTTCATGCTAGAGGCAGCACCAGCATAGACTGTTAACGAAAAGTTTTGTTCGACGTTTGACAACGTTTCTGTCAATATTATGATATGTCGTGTGCAACATGTCGGATTTTGGTCGAATTATTTACTGTGTGTGCTAGTAGCGCCCATATTAAAATATTGTATTAACGTTTAAATGCCTTCTTAATTATTATGTAGTAATTACCAATTAATTACCTTTCATTTTATATCTCATATTTAAAGCGGAATTAAATTTTTAAGTGAATGGAGCGTTAATATTGCGAGAATATTTCCAAAATCGCGACGAACTTTATGTTGCCACACAGTTGTATATTGCAGCCATAACATAATATTATTTTCATTATACTTTTTATATAAAAAAAGATTACCTGCAACTTTGTTGCCCTGTAGTTAATCAATAACCGTACATTTTTCCGCAATAACAACATGTAACTTTCTTTTATTTTGAACATGAAGTGGTTATAGACAGACCCACTTTCACATTTAAAATAATAATGAGTATAATTTAAAGCTGCAATTACGAAACTTACGCTTTATAAGCTTTTCTTTTTTAAAAGAAATCTATTTCGTTGGTAGAGTATATTTAAGCACCGTCCGTTGTGCAAGTAAAAAATATTTTTTTTTATTATTTAACACAAATCTGAAATCGGCCTTGACGGTCAGTATTAAATTACAAAATAAATACTAAATTAGTATTAACTAAAATATAGGCTATACTGAAATCTTATGAATTCTTAAGAAATATATGTCTGAACTTAAAAGCAATTGGAACTTTTCTTGCGGGATTTCCCTTGGTAGCCTTAGCTAATTATAATAAGTGTTACGTCTCATAAATATTTCAGTTAAATATTGATCCGATTTGGATTTTTATGGATGCTGAATATCGTTTTGCCTGATAAATATTGCATCGTTTTTGAAATAAAGGTTAGGTTAGGTTATGTTAAGTTAAAGTAAGTTAAAGTAATAATATTTATAGAATATTATCACTTTAATATCCATATCTACCTCAATAATTAATTATTAATAAATACCTCCTTATTGATATTTTTTAAATTACTTATACTTATAACCCAAACAAACATTTTTAGTCGTCCCACTTCGGGAATCGAACCCACTATATAAGTAAGTCAAGAGCCAAAAAAAGTCTAAATCTAACATCAAATCATTGGTAATCCAATGATAGCAATGGCTGTAGGCAGGAGGAGGAAGAAAATGTTGATATTATTTTAACTATAAACATAATTTAAAGGTGGAATATCTGATTCAAAATCAAAACCATCTAGATTAAAATTTGTAGATATTACATTTTGGTGACACGTCGTAGTAAAATGAGAAAAAAAATTGTGCCTCAGGAAAAACCGATTTGTAATGTTGTTTCTTTGTATCGATCCAGAGGGTGAATATTATTCTATCATAAAAATATCTTATTTATGATATTTAATTTAGGATATTATTATTATCATACCTTATAGGGATGATGACAAGGTCAAAGATTAGCGAATTTTGTTAATAAAATAAAGAAATCACGGTAAAAAATAAGTGTTCCCAAAATTTCAGCTTGATAGCATTTGTATTTTTTTTTGTTTTGCGCCTTCAAAGTTGGATAATCAAGTCGATTTTTTTTTCAATTAAATTTCTTAATATTTGTATACGATTCGATAACTTATGCAATGAAAAGCAACTTTTGTTATGAAACCACTTTCATAAACGCAATATTTAATATACCTACCGAACAAAGTTCTCTCCCGATGCGTACAAACTACGAAAGAGTGACGTCATTCTTTTGTAGCACTTTGTATGGAGCGTTTCGGGCAGGTCTATTTTATGAGATGTTTGAATTGTCATATCTTGCAGAATTTTTAAGCTATCAGAGTCATTCATTCAGCGATGTTTCTATTTTTTAAGGGTCTTTCAGTTACCAATAAGAAAAAAAAATAGTCATCATGCCTATTACTTAATGTAGAGTTCTGTAAAACTATAACAATTAGTGATCCCATGTGAATAAAAATTATTACTACATTAATAGTTCTGTTACGAGCTGTTTATGAGCTAAACTGGACAGTTGCATACCATTAGGACAAAATAGGGCAGCACAAAAATGTAATAGTTCCATTACATATTTAACTTTTTTAATCAGTTGTTTTATACCAAAGATGTAACGCGCCTTAGCATAATAATTTAAGAAGAAAGTGTTATAGTTGTAGACGATGCAATTTAATATTGTTTGGTCACGGTCGCTGAAAACATAGCCGAAACGTAGGGAATTAGAAAAGTGCTAAAGGACGACAAGAAAAGCGTGAACCCTATGGTCTTTTTTGTAACTTTCCGATCTTTGCCGTCCCTATCGACATCGACACACAAAATGAAACGGCCGTCCCATTTACCTTTATAAATCATGATAAAAAGTGAATCCAAGTATGGCTTAGTGCTCTATTTATGTGCTGCTCTTTGGTTCCGATGGTATGCAATTGCATACAATATACCTGGATATAATAATGTTGAATTATCTTGCAGGAATTATTTGCAGCGCTTGGAGCAATTCGAGAAAGCGATCCTCGCATACAATGAGGCCCTGAGATGGAATGTGAGTGATTCCATTATTTCATAACTTTGTATATACTTCAACAACCAAGCTTTATTCTAAAACTAGAACTCCGTTGCGCCAAAATTCGTTTATCGCGCGGGAACTCTACATTTTTCTAAGATTAAAAGTATCCTATGTCCTTTCCCGGGACTCACAGTAGCTCCATATCAAATTTCATCAAAATCGGTTTTGCGGTTTCGGCGTGAAGATGTGACAAACAGACACACTTTCGCATTTATATTAGTACTAGATGATGCCCGCAACTCCGTTGTGCCAAAATTCGTTTATTGCGCGAGAACCGTACATTTTTCCGGGATAAAAAGTATCCTTTGTCCTTTCCTGGGACTCAAAGTATCTCTATACCAAATTTCAACAAAATTGCTTCAGCGGTTTGGCCGTGAAGAGGTAACAGGACGGACAGACACACTTTCGCATTTATAATATTAAGTAAGTAAGGATGGAATCAGGGATTACTGATAAACTATATAACTTCAAAATTTAAACACGTTACTCTATAGCTTGGAAGCTATTTTTGCTGGTAGCGTCACAATCCTGAATGACTCCAGTGAAGTTTTTTGAGTTCTTAACTATACAATCTCATTATTCAAGTATGTTATGTTTTCTAACCTGAGCGAACATACAGCGATAAAGCATACTTCCACGCTTAGTTGGATTCACATATTTGTGATATACGAAGATGGCGTAACTTCTTCTTCATTCAAGCCTCGTTTTCTCTAGTACGCGTCGTGCGGCGTGCCATATCCTGAGTTCTGAAATTGCCAGCCTTACGTTAATAGTTTGGTATTTACCATGGCGTAGACCAGAGGCCACAGCGATCAGTTAGCAGTAATTGATTTCGGCCAATCCGTCACTCATAAGCCGCCCATTCCCAGACTAATTCAAAATCAATACATCCTTGAACACTGTTGCGATTATCAGTAAGGAAATCATCATCGAAATAACATCCTATGGAACGATAACTCTCATATGTTGGACCGCTAAAATATGGTTCCAGTTACTGAAATAAATATGTAGATCAGTGAGTATATGACCGACTCGAGTGTAATAACCAGCTAAAAGTACGCCGAAAGCTTGGCGTACACTTTGACGGAGCATGCCGGGGCGTGCCGGGGCAGGTCGGGGCTCAGCGCAGCGCAAAATGCGTATACGAGTATTATAGCACACTATCGGGTCCCATCGCATTGACGGATTTTAACGCTCACTGTGCCGGAGCGTGCCGGGCCGTGTCGCATTGACGGAAATCTGCTGCGCAAAAATCCGCGCCGATGAGCCCCGGCATAGAGAGCGATACGCGCATCCGCTTCCATACAAATTGTATGGAGGCGGATTTATGCGCTGAGCCCCGGCACGCTGCTGAGGCCCGGCATAGTTTGCTGTGTGCATTTCAAGGAACCATTTTTTGAATCAGTTACTCTTCAATAATAATATGGTATGCGATGGAAATTACTTAGTGGCCAAATTTTGCGGATATTTTACGCAATCGTTATAGGGTAAACCTACTAACTTTTGACGCTGCACTTCTACTGTTATCTTCTACAGCCTTCTATTCTATATGGTATAGACAGCTTCGCATTTATAGTGGAAAACTGGTTGTCTATAATCGTGCTTTTATGCTGATCGCACACTTGTCAGCACTCAGCATCGAACGCACCGCATAGTACACGAAATGCGGCCCGTACGGTGCGGACGAATGTGCAAGGTTATATACATCATTTCATACAACGAATTCTCAAAATGCGGGTTCAGTGCGTGCGTGCTGATAAATGTGCGATCACCTTAAGAGTTTAGTTAAAAAAACCTAAAAAAACCTATTTCATGAAGGAGTAATATAAACATCCATCCACATAGAATTTCACATTCTACGTTAGTAGAATTTACGTGTCAATAATATAATTTCTACGTTTATAAATAGGCTAAGATTTCGTAGAAGCTAATATGATATTTCAATGGTTCTTATAGTGAAAGGGTTCTCACACACAAACGAAGATGTTCATAACTTGTAATACTACGAATAGTACTTTAATAAGATTATATTAATATTTCGCTGCAAATTGATGTAGAGAGTTTGAGGTAACGGTATATTGAAGGAGTATTACATACTTATAAATCAGGAGCGTCGCACGTAACCCAGGAGCTAAGAATTTGTGGATATGTATTACCTTCATTGAATTATAAACAAACTAGTTGATGGCCGCAACTCTGTTGCGCCAAAATTCTATTATTCAATATCGCGCGGGAACCGTATAGTTTTCCGTGATGAAAAGTATCCTATGTCTTTTCCCGGGACTCAACCGCCATCTGCCTTATAAATCAATTTCTATGATGGTACAAGCACTACGAGATACAGCGTTGAAAACAATATTTTTTTTATAACTCATTCTATAACGGCAGATTGTACTTTTTATAAATTTTTCGTACATGAATGTTTGTGTGCTCTACATTAAAAGCGGGCGTCGCGAATCGCGATGTTTAATTTTCATCTCAGAGAAGTTTATTCGCAAAGTTTTCACGCTGTATTAAGAAATCTCACGGCAAATGTGAGAATTTTCGTCTTGAATTAATATTATATTAGAATTACGTATTTTGCTTCAAAATAATCCCTCCCTCCGTGGAATCGAGGTGGTTGAACTTTAATATTTCCTTTTGAAAGGCTGTAACTTGTAAGCTGTTTATTTTGTATAATTGCTTACTTTTAAGTCTATATTATAGAATAATAATATAGAAAATCTAAGTAGAACAATTACCAGTCTATCTATATATTAATACGTGAGCAAAAAACTTTGGACCCCTTTTGACGAAAAATGCGGACACCTAGGTGCATAAAATTTCGCACCGTTATAGTTTATATGGAGAAGGAGTGATTCGAGCCAATATTGTTTTAAAATTATGCTTTTATCATACCTTATTTTAATAAATAAAACATTACGAACACTACAATGTGCACACTACGATATTTTGAATGACAATTAGCCTATACACACGAATTATACTCTTTTATTAGGGTTGCGTACCCAAAGGGCCCCTTTTACTAAGACTTCGATGTCTGTCCGTCTGTCTGTCTGTCTCCAGGCTGTAGCTCAAGAACCGCTATAGCTAGACTTCTGAAATTTTCACAGATTATGTATATCTGTTGCCGCTATAATAAAAAAAAATATATTTAAGGGGGGCTTCCATACAACAAACGTGATTTTTTTGGTTTTTTTCGCTCGTTATCCATAATGGCTACAGGTAGGCACTTGAAATATTCACGAAATCTTTAATTATATTCGTACTTAATTATTTAATAATAAAAATAAAATAAATAATTCAGGGTGGCTCCCATACAAAAAACACCATTTTTTCGCTCTTTAACGGTACGGAAACCTTCGTACGCGAGTCCGACTCGCACTTGGCCGATTATTTATGGTTGAAGTCTGTTGTCAAATTAGAAATGCATTGTTTTTTTTTATTAAATCTGAAATAGTCAATACTTTAAACAAGGAGCCAAAAGAAAAAGAAGAAAGTCAATATTTTGATAATAGAATATCAAATAATTAAATTTAAGGTCGAATTTCGACCTTTGGGCGATCTCTAGTTATCATTAATAGGTACAAGATAACGCCCGCAAATTCGTTGCATCGAAAATTGTTGAAGGTTTGAGAGAAAAACGTACATTTTTCCGGGACAAAAACCATATTCTTCTCCGTTTATAATAAGGCCAAAGAATGATATCTTGCACGTTTTAGCTTAAAAATTGTAAGGCAGATCATACCAAAAGTATGAATAATATTGTGAAGTATAATTCGCATCTGAATACCTACCAACTTTCATGCAGCGCTAGTATGAAACATTTTTAGCGATGCACAGATTCAGACTAGACGTTCAACATTTCCTCCGCACATTTTTATTCATCATATTTGTCAAGTGTATTTTATTATAGAACAACTGGGTTTTCAACATAATATTTTGCTCTCTGTTGAGGGATCAAGCGTTTTATATTGCCTTTTTACTCGACTGCGACTAGAGGGTTATGTTTTTCGAGTGTATAATCTCCTCTTCAACAAGCTCATGTAGGTACTGACTAGTCTTTATTTCTAAAGTATAAAGTAAATGTGGTATTTTTGCTTAAGAGCCGTAGTAAGATTAATTTATTTATTTGGATAGTATAAACATATATTTCTAACCAAATATTTCTTACTATATATATTATTTTATACTACAGTCGTTCGGAAAATTGGTTACCAAGACAGGTCGTGCGGTGCATTCAAAACTACGGTTAGCTGTGGTAGCACGCTGACCTGTCTAGACCACTTTGTCGACAGAACATAGGAGCTGCCAAGATAGAGCGTGCTCCTATATTGGTATTACCAAACTAAGTATAAGTGATGTACGGTATGTCATCTTGATACAAGACCGCAGGTGCACGCACAGATAAGCACGATTTTAGATAAGTTTAATAATAGAATAAAGTAAGAATGTTTATTTAGAAAAACATGGTATTTACCACAAAGATAGATACCGCATGTGTATGTACTTCGCGTGCCATATCGCGTTCCCAAACGACGAGCAATGCTCGTCTTTCGAAAGTCTGTTCTTTAGTCTGCTATCGGAGTCGCACGTCAATCGGAATTTTCCCTTCCCCTCTGGATTCCAACGAGTTTAGACGTGTGTTTTGTTTTGTTTGAGCTTTCACCTTTTTTGTAACCTTGTTTTTTGTTTTGTAAATTATTATAATGTACTTACCTATGTAAATTGAAATAGTATTCCAGAGTGGAAGACGCTGGGAGCTGTGTCACAGTTTTAACTAGTACAGCTCCCAACGCTAATTACTGATTTATACTGAAATTAACTTAACAGTGTCTTAATTATAAACTTTTTTTATAAAGCAATAGGTCAATAAACTATTTGTATTTATAAGCTTTTAAATGTATTTTAAATTTTAAAAATGCCTAAATGCCTAAAAGTGCCGTATTGAGCTGCAGAAATTTAAACAGAAACGTTGGCCTTGATAATGGACACGTTTCTTATCATCGGTACGTCACAGTGGTAGGAAAAAAGTGACACGCTCGTTTTCATACAAAAGGAGTGACATGCGGTATCTATCTTGATCTATATCTGTGGTATTTACAATAATATGGCACAGTGTGAAATAGCACTCATAACCAGAAAAACATTACAGTATTACGTCGTACAACTTATCTCTGTAGTTCAATTTGCTGAGTTTGATTTTTAGGGTTCCGTACCTTAAGGGTAAATCCGCGACCCTATTACTAAGACTTCGATGTCTGTCCGTCTGTCCGTCTGTCTCTCTGTCTGTGTGTCTCCAGGCTCAAACTCAAGAACCGCTATAGCTAGACTTCTGATTTTTTTTACAGATTATGTATATCTGTTGCCGCTATAACAACAAATACTAAAAACAAAATAAATTAAATATTTAAGGGGGCTCCCATACTAGAAACGTGATTTTTTTTTTGCTATTTTTTGCTTGATATTAATAACGGTAATACTCAGTTTTTTTTGTACTTTAATAATTTATAATAAAATTTAAATAAATTAAATAATTAAGGGGGCTCCCATACAAAAAACATAATTTTCAGCCTATTTTTGCTCTATTGTGGTATGGAACCCTTCGTGCGCGAGTCCAACTCGCACTTGGCCGATTTTTTAAGACACAGATTAGTTACCTACTCTACAATCTACTGTACATAATTACTTTAGTATTATTGCAGCTGATGATCTTATATCCATACTAATATTATAAATGCGAAAGTGTGTCTGTCTGTTACCTATTCACATTTCACGCTCAAACCGCTAATCCGATTTTGATGAAATTTGGTACGGAGATGCTTTGAGTCCCAGGAAAGGACATATGATACTTTTATACCGGAAAAATGTACGGTTCCCGAATTTTGGCGCAACGGAATTGCGGGCATCATCTAGTTTTATATAAAAATACCTTTATACAGCAATAGGGGCTAAAAAGGACTGTAATTCTCTGAAACATAAATATAATTAATACATATAACTTGACGTTTATAATGAAAACGCTTGAGTTTCACAGAATTCCTCCACTTTGTTCCCATACGCTCAAAGCTAACATTCAAAAGACTTTCCGTTCATTAGTTCAAAGGAAGTAATGAGTACGAAGAAGTTATAAGATTAATTCAATTACATAAAGACTTGTTTACAGGAGTCCGACGTCCGAGCTCTCCTCGGTCGAAGTTTAGCTCGGGCCAAAGCGACGCATTATGTCGAAGCCCTTGCAGATGCCGAGAGGGCCACTGGTAGGAATCTCAAATCTATCGTCTATAGATGAGAGTTTATTTTAAAGTGACCGAAGCGCATGCAATTACTTCTCGTCTCGCATAAAAGTTGTAGCTCATAAAGTTTTTCCCAGATGCTCCCGCTTTCCAATAGAAACACTATTTTGGCATAAAGATCACAGTAAAGATTGAAAAAGTTTGGTTTTGCATCAAAATCATTAAATAGAGGATTTTTGTAGTCTGCAGTACATAACACATTACAGGTGTTTACTTAATAGCCTGTAGTGTGATCCTATTAGACAAATTATTATAATTATTTTTAGTAAAATTATTTGTAGATGCGACTTAGACCATCCCCCGAGCAAACGATCTTGACCATACATTTGATGCGTTGCCGAGATCGCACAAAAATCCTATTTTTTTACTTATCTTAGTTCAAAATTGATCTAAAAAAATTTTTTAAACGGGGAGGGAATATGTAGTTAATTAAACTGTCTATCTATATTCTATTGTCGTGTGTTTTAAATAAACGTAATTTGTAAATACTAGGGAGATGCTGAAAGTATGCTTCAATTTTAATAAATTGGTATTACTTTGGAAGCTAATATCATGAGTATAATAAACAAAAATAAAAGAAAAGAAAATTTAAAACGGGGAAAGGAATGTTGATAAATATATTGAAGATTATTGCTGTATTTTTATTATAACTTTGTAGCTTTCAAATTATGAGTTTATAAGGCTCTAAATACGGTAAGTTACGGAATCTCTGTAGGGGAAGGCCCTTAACACCACAAGAATATTTAGCTTTGCCAATTTGTTAACCAAACTGTCATCTTTAGCGCGATATAGCGAGTTAATCTAATGTAGCTTCACAAAGTGTTGAATCAACATGCAATTATTGATTCTTTATTAATTATGATACTTTTGAACTTTATTACGTAGCAATAAGGTTCAAAAGGTACAACAACAAACTTCTTACAGAACTTGAACCAGCCAACACCACCGCATTACACATCCGCGCGCAGACCGAGTACGAGAAGTGTGAGTTTGAGCGCGCGCTGGTGTTTGCGCACCGCGGCCAGAGGCTGCGGAGATATCCACCACACTCCGACGACTGCGCTAGATGTGCTGAAGAAACGGTAGGAATTACACGCTTTACAGGCATAAAAGTCATAATAGGCATAACAGGCATTGCAGGCATTACAGGCATAACAGGCGATGTAGGCATTTATATACGTTAACAGACTTCGATGTACCATTTATCATAGCGACGTATGAGAAGCGTGAACTTGAGCGCGCGCTGGTGTTCGCACCGCGGCCAGAGGCTGCGGAGATATCCCCCACACTCACTACACCAGATGTGCTGAAGAAACGGTAGGTATTACACGCTTTACAATAGTCATAACTCATAACAGGCATAAAGGTTTTTCAGGCATAACAGACGTTGTAGGCATTTATATACGTTAGTAGACATTGATATACCATAGACGAATGAGAAGTGTGAGTATGAGCGCGCGCTGGTGTTCGCACCGCGGCCAGAGGCTGCGGAGATATCCATCACACTCCGACGACTGCGCCATATGTGCTGAAGAAACGGTATTACTGCTATTACAGGCATTAAGGGCCTAACAGGCAAACAGACATAACAGGCATTTCAAGCGCTCATCGTTAGCAGGCTTTAATGTACCATATGTCATAAAGACGTAAGAGAAGTGCGAGTATGAGCGCGCGCTGGTGTTCGCGCACCGCGGCTAGAAGCTGCGGACATTATATTATACGTCAGTAGGCATATATTATATACCCCATCGGGATATAGGTAATAATGTGGAAAATGTAAATAATAAAAATATGGTAAAAAGAAAAAACGGCAGAAATCTCCGAATAAAGACCTCAATTATTTGTACTTAATTGGGTACTTCAAGATAAAATTTAAATTATTTAAATTTTGTGGCATGAAATGTATTCAGTGCATTTCTTTTAATTTATTTATATCTAGTACCTGCAACATCCTAGATATTATACGTCAATGGTTTTCGAGGTACGGCAATTAATAAGGATTCATTAATTTAAATAGGGTCTTTTAATAAATGTGCGGCCTTAGTAGCTTAAAAACATGCGTTTGTATGTTTACGGCCGAAGATTTTAAATGGTTTTCACCATTTTAAGAGCAAACAGCAAATGCTATTGGTTGATTTCTTCTTTTACTTAGTCCATTTTACCCGTAATTTCTTTTGTAGCTATTAGTATATCACATAATCACTGTACATATTTCCCTGATTTAAAAAAAAAAAACTAAGCCTTTGCATCCCTTAGGGATGATTTATACAGTATTTTCAGAGCGAAGTAACCACTCCTCAAATACTGTAGTGCCTGGGACAAGATTTTTAAATGTCCGTATGGTTGCCCAAGCGCATACGGCATTCTCGCAACATAGTTGGCGTAGTCCAGAGGAAAGAACTAGTCAATACGTCTGGGACCAACCATGTGCGGGTTTCCTGACGATGTTTTCCTTCACCGTACGAGCGTCCGTATTATGTAATTGAGATCAGATAATGTCTCATTGGTACACGCCTCCACCCGGGATCGAACCTGCACCCTCTAAGAGTGCGAACCAAAGGCCTACCCTACCCATTAGGCCAAGGAAGCTCTATTTCCCTGATTAAAGCTATCGTTTCTGTCTTTTCCTGAGATCCTGAATTTATCAAAATCTGTTGATCAGTTTGAAGAGAAACATACAGGCAAACAGACTTTCGTATTTATATTATTATGCTAGCATTGCCCCGCGGTGCTACCCGCTGTTTAAAAGTAAAAATAAATTAGTATGATTTTCGATAAGATATTTTTCCGCAGTACAATTTAGCCTATGTGTTAAATTCAGGAAGTCAGTTAACTCCATACCAAAGGAGAATGAAGTAAAATGGTCCAAATGTCCACCACTAATGAGATCCATATTAACTTATTATCCATTAAATATAGAGTAACTTTCAGTATGAGACAAAATAAAAATAAGCTGTCAAAAGTTATGACCATATGAAAAATGATTTTTTTGAGTGAAAATATTGATATTGTTATTCATCTACTTCTGTGAAAACCTAATAGGGAATGTCAAACGGCATAGCATAACATATATTAAGTAGTTAAAAATGCAATGGATCATATCAACACTATTTTATGACATAAAATAGTAATAGCAGAAAACTTTTTAATTCCGTCTTAACTTTTTACTGACAGGATATTTTTGGTTGCGGTCCAGTGATATAATGATTCAGTATTTAGCAGACCATTACATAAGTATCATTAGTGGTGGACATTTGCACCAAACTCAATACTACTCAATACAAATTTTTCTTACATCGACAATATTTTTCATACAAAATGGTAAAAAAACATGACTTTTCATCAAGCCATAACTTTTCACTGACAGGATATTTTTGAATTCGGTCTGATAATAGTTATTCAGTATTTATTAGACAATTTTACTATATAGGTCTCGTTAGTGGTGGAAATTTGGACCAAATTCCATACATTTTATGTCATACTCCTTTCATCAAAATCACCCCAGCCATTCAGACAAGAAGAAGTAACAAAGATACACACTCACAAACTTTCGCATTTATAACATTAGTGTGATCAGTATGTCTGTTTCAGATCAGGGAATGCTGCGACACAAGTGCCAGCAAGGTATTAGCTTACGCGGCTAAAACAAACAAGCCCGAAGAAACTAGGAGGTCTGTGAGTATTGACATCAAAGGGGACCCTCCGACACTCACAAGACAAGCATCGCCTTCTATAGCGGTTAGTACAATATCCTAGATATTATCTAAATAAAAAGCTCTTTATCAAAAAAAGTTGTAAAAAGATTGGTAAATAAGCTAACGCTTGTAAATCGAAAGCGAACACTATTGCCGTAAAGAGTAAAGACACCGCTAGAAGATTATTTTTCCTCCCAGCGTTACATGGAATCACTTATTGATAGAAAATATTGTTTTTATCCTCCATCCATCAGCTTATTTAAAAACCAGCCAAGTGCGTGTTATGCCACGCGCAATATAGGGTTCCGTAGTACCGCTAGTTTTTCATAATTTTTGTATGGTCAATAAATGAATTCACTTTTATAACGTGTTTTACACTACTAACAACATCATCTCGGTTACGTTCAAAGAATTTTGAACGAAAAGTTCCTTTGTACTTTTACGAATACATTTTTTTTAGTTGATCGACTATTACTCAATAACTTATGAAGTCTTCTTAGTCGTGATAGTTTTCCTTTTAAATTCAGCATATTTCCTACTCCCGTGAATTTTTCACATTTCCAGAAGTAACCGTTGCTGGTAGAAGGGGGGGACTCTAACGATTTTTTCCACTTTAAAACTTCATATTTCACAAATGGATCCCTAAATCGGAAATTAATCAAAAAATCTTTGAATACTCGTAATATTTTTAAAAAACCTATCCAACGACACTCCACACGGTGGGGTGGACGCGAAAAAAAAAAATCACCCCCGCATTGATGTGTAGGGGAGGTACCGTAAAAAAATTTTTTTAATAAGATTTATTACACCATTTTGTCGGCATTATTAAGATGTGCATTCATGCCGAATTATACCTTTGTAGGTCTTATAGTCTCTGAGCAAAACCGTGAACAGACAGACGGACGGACAGACCGAAACTATAAGGGTTCCTATAATATGATTTTAAAAGTATTAAACCTTTAATAGTATTGTGGATCTTCAATGTCTCTCAGTTAAATTTATTTAAATAGTAAAGAATTTAACTTCAAAGCTAGGCTTTAAACTCGCAAACTTTGAGATAATACTTCTCAACTTCAACTTAAGATGAGAATAACAAAATTTTTGGCAATAGTTTTGCATTAAGGGAGCGATGAAAGCAGAATAGATAATCTTATAATGAATTTTTGTACGTACGTGTATGTTTTAAACACAGGTACTACACACTACTACTATATTTGCGAGGGACTGTTAGTACAGATTACGTTTATTTTAAAATTTTGTCCATAGAAAAAAAATTACAAAGATATGCATCTAAATTTCAATATTTAAATAAATATTATAAAATTATATTACCGAAGGACTGTACTAGCGGATTGTAAAAATTATGTTTATTTATTGAGTTATTAAGAAAAAATTGGCCGAGTGCGAGTCGGACTCGCGCACGAAGGGTTCCGTACCGTTGTAGAGCAAAAATAGGCTAAAAATTGTGTTTTTTGTATGGGAGCCAAATATATAGCCTCCCCCCCCTAAATATTTATTTTATTATTAGTTATGAAAAAGCAAATATAATTAAGGACATTATGAATATTTCAAGTGCCTAGCTGTTGCCATTATTGATAACGAGCAAAAAAGCCCAAAAAATCACATTTGGGAGTGTATGGGAGCCTTAATTATTAATTTTTTATAGCGGCAACAGAAATACACAATCTGTGAATATTTCAGGAGTCCAGCTATAGCGGTTATTGAGATACAGCCTGCAGACAGATAGACAGACGGACAGACATCAAAGTCTCAGTTATACGGTCCCGTTTTTACCCTTTGGGTACAGAACCCTAAAAACTAACTTGACACCGATTCCACGTCGCTTTCACTTGGCATATTAAAGACAGGTGTGAGTGTGAAGAGAGAAGGACAATGTTTGATTTTTTGCTTTATTCGCCCTCTTAATTCGCTAATTGAATCACGGAAATTAATTACTGGTGAAAACTTTATTGCACATATATGTACTGATATATCTCTATTCTCTAGGTCCAAGAGATATCTCGCGTGCAGCGACAGAAGGCAGAACATATATCTCGTTTAATGGCGTCCAAATATTTGGAGCAAATGGCCCATGATAAACATTTCCTCACATCGCTGTGTAGGGACGAACGACTTCGTTCCGCGAACAAACAAGGATCGCAAAAGCTCCAAGATTTGGCTAATAAGGCCCTCGCTGATATCGAAAAGAGACAAGTAAGTTTATAAGGAGACAATAGATAAGTACATCCAAAGTACGTCATATGATGAAAGTAATTATTTATGTCTTGTCTTTGGTAGATGTTTATAGGGATTAGAGGACGTGCGCAACTTGTAGGCAGGCAGGCCAATCCTAAACTTGATTATTTCTTGATATTTGTCACCTTTACTTTCTGCACGTTCACTAAAGTCCTGTTTTTATTTACACAGTTCTGCACGCTTAGCAAAACCACCAAAGACATCAATTTACTTCTACGTAAGAATAGAAACATTTGGACTCAGTATTTTCATTATTTCATATTTCTGCAGTGCAGGTCATACAAATCTACTGTTATAACGAATTCGTAGCATATTCGTAGCACATTCGTATCATATTCGTAGCACATTCGTAGCATATTCGTAGCACATTCGTAGCACATTCGTAGCATATTCGTAGCACATTCGTAGCATATTCGTAGCACATTCGTAGCACATTCGTAGCATATTCGTAGCACATTCTTTTTTTTTTTTTTTTTTTCTTTATTTATTTAAAGGGATTTTTGTACAGAAAGGACGATGTCAATCCCATCGTATCTTATGCTAAATAAAACAAAACTTACAAAAATTCATTCGTAGCATATTCGTAGCACATTCGTAGCATATTCGTAGCACATTCGTAGCACATTCGTAGCATATTCGTAGTACATTCGTAGCATATTCGTAGCACATTTGTAGCACATTCGTAGCATATTCGTAGCACATTCGTAGCATATTCGTAGCACATTCGTAGCATATTCGTAGCACATTCGTAGCATATTCGTAGCACATTCGTAGCATATTCGTAGCACGTTCGTAGCATATTCGTAGCAAGCTACGCGGTAAACACAGTCTACACAAATTATTGTTAATACTATTATTTAATAATAATAATTTATTTATTTATTTAAAAACACTTAAAAATAAGGTACAGTTTGATGTTCTTGTATACCCGAGGAAATTGATTCCTAGGCAGTTGACAGACCTACGTCGTTTGGTCGGCTTATGTCAATTCAATGTTAGCTGTGATCGGTCGGATGGGTTTGACTTAACCTTCACCGCCCCCGGGGAATCCCACATACCCCGGTGGCCGTAGTACATAAACTAGGTTAGCCTGTATTTTAAGTAACTAGACTTCCAGTGTAACAAAATATTCTTGAATCTTATATAGTATAGTTCTATCTTATCTCTACACTTCAAGTTACAAATTGCAATACGAAAATTATTATATTATTACGCAAGCAAGAGCCTCAGTTGTGCTGTCCAAATTTCCTATTATCATAGACTAATAATTATATAACACTAGATGTCCCGTGCGGCTTCGCCCGCGAAAATTAGGAATTTTACGGACACCGTACATTTTCCCGCAAAAAAATAGCTTATGTCCCTTCACGTGGTCTACTCTATATCTGTGCCAAATAACATACAATTATTTTTCCATTAGTTCATGAGAATTTTCCCCGTTTTTTCCACATTTTCCTCTGTTTTTTCGGTTCTATTAGTCTAAGCGTGAAAAAATATAGCCTATAACCTTCCACGATAAATGAGCCAACTAAAACTGATTTTTTTTTTAATAGGACCATTAGTTACTGAGATTAGTGCGTTCAATCAAACAAACTCTTCAGGTTTATAATATTAGTATAGATTATTTTAAATCGCTTGACAAACTCCATTCATTCAGTAGTTTTGGCGTGAAAGAGTAACAAACATCCATACATCCAGACATCCATACATACAAACTTTCGCCTTTATAATATTAGTAGGATTTGAGATATTACTATTCTAATATCCCAAATACAATACGACTCATTTACAGAGTAAACAGAATTAAACGAAGCTATACAAGTGTAAAACAAATATTTTTTGCATCCGCATTTGAATGAACAACAGGTAAATAACGGGATTGGCACAGTGTTTACCGCTTGGGATAAAAACAATTTGGAATATTATTCGCTGTTTACTTAGCATAATCTAATATATAAAATTCTCGTGTCACGGGGTGCGTGGTTGAACTCCTCTGAAACGGCTGGACCGATTTTCGTGAATCTTAGCGAGCATATTGGCTAGGGTTGAGAATCGGACAACATCTACTATTTATATTGATAAGTGCATTTGTTGAATAAATAATAATAAATTATTACAACTCGAGACTGACGGCGACCATCGTTTGTGCGACGGGCTACCGATGGACGTTGCCATGGTGACATACTTATTTAGTCACTTCTAAAAATATAAAATACTACTTACAATAGAAATACTTTATATGGCAAAACAACGTTTGCCGGGACAGCTAGTGTTCTATGTAATAATATTGTCAAATTTTGAGTATTACTCAGAAGTTCAATACTCGTAATAATTCGCGATTCAATCTTAATTCTCACACTTTAGGATTACGATCACAGGAAAGAAATGGTAACGAGAATTGAGCTTATGAATTTATCTTGCATTTTGTCTACTTAGGAATCTGCTTTACATGTTGGTAAAAATCCATGATATGACTATTATTAAAAAGGAAAGAGCTTGCGGGTTGTGTGTATGTATGTAACTTCTGAATGCTAAATGAACTGAACGACTTTTTACCAAAAGTGGAGCAGTTTTTTTTAAGTAGCCTATGTATTATTTAAGACATATATATGGGAACTACTTTTCATCCCGAAGAAAAAAACAGTTTCCTTTATTTAGTGGCTAAACGCAATTATAGTCGTTATACCATGATATCATTTGTTATTTAGTGGAATTATAACCGTATTCATTATGAGTAAAATAATAAATATTTCAGTCTGTTCTTCGAGAACGTCGCCCGTTATACGCAGCAGTGGCCGCTGAAGCAGAGGCTAAAGCGAGACTCGCCAAAGCCAGAGCAGAAAGACTCGGCAAAACCCAAAGACAGCATATTAAAGATGCGAAGCGCCTCCTGCAAGCTGCCGAGGCGCTGTACACAGAACGAGACACGGCGAAATGTCTGGAAGCTGTCGAATTTGGATTGGAGCAAATCGCAAGGATTCCAGCCAAACTGTTGCCCGGAAAGGACAAGTTTATCCAGCAATTGCAGAATATCGTGGCGCAAGCTTTCTTGGATCAGGTAGGTTAATATTATACTCCCTTAAATACAACCTCAAGGTTACGTTACCACTGGAGTTTAGTTTAGCTGCGTTGCAAGGAGTGTGTTTTTGAGAATCAAAGAAATCACTTCATTTGTATATATGTGCGCAGGCTTTCTATTATATTATATTAAAAGTATATTATACTTACCTCGCAACGCTAATTATATTAACTTAAAATTAAAATCGAATTTCAAGGTAAAAACAATAATAAAATCCTTATAATATGAACTAAAAAGTATTAAATAATGTTTCCTATCTAATAGTGCCTTTTTCCGAATTCGGCTAAACCTCAACTATTTCTGTACTGAATCTTCATCATTTTGAACTCTGTATCTATAAGGAACCCCTCACTTGTATCTATAAGGAATCCGGAGTTCTCTTAGTATCTTCGAAACCATAGTATACCCTAGTGCAAAATCTTGCGTTTTGGTAGCATATGCTTAGGATACTTCTCATAAAACCAAAATCACCATATGTTTTCATATAAATTTTGAGGAGTTCCCTCGATTACTCATAGATCCCATCATCAAATCACTACTTTTGTGAAAATTTTGAAAATCGGTTCACAAACGGCGGAGTAATCGTTGAACATACAATATATATATATATATATATATATATATATATATATATATATATATATATATATATATATATATATATATATATATATATATATATCCACAGCCGAACAAAAGGTTAAAAACTGTTCCTTGTCTAATAGAAGAGTAGCTCGACAGGTAATGAGAAAATCACGGTAAAAACCTAATATTCGTTAAAATAAACAGTGTGCACATTTTATTGGTAAGGAAGAACATAAATAACATTTTCTTAGTGGTGTTGAAACTTCTCATTATTATCGTAACAATGTCAACAAAGGATATTTTACTCTGACGCCACACTTATTGTATTACAATAAAGATTTTGACTTAAATTTCATACTTTTTGTCAAAATCTCCATTAAATTAAGGTAGTGTAATCAGTAATCACTAATTACATTACTTAACTAACAGGACAGACATGACGTAATTTTCAATAAATAAAAAAGAATAAAAAAGAAATCATTTATTGTCATAAGTGCCGCTGTTTCTCTTCCACACAATAATTAAGATTTTATCACAATTACAATTCCAAATATAAAATCAACCTGTTTGCCAGAAACGTGTAAAGAAGAAGATGACGGACGAGGACATAGAGCGCCGCGCGTACATCCTGCTCGGCATAATATCGCACGAGCCGAGCCCCCGCGACTCCATGATACGTACTCGGCCTCCACAGCCACGAGATGCTAAGTATGTTGATGATGATGCTTTAAAGTTCAACACATATAGGTTAGTTTTGCCGAGTAGGTCGGAAACTGATTTGCCTAGCACGGCGACCAGTGGAAATGCGAAAGTATAAACAAACTGTGGAGATAAACTTAGGTGCCGTTCCGATCTTTTTTCGTTCCGAAAAATTCAATTAAAATGCCACTTTATGACAGACTATAGTCACAAACTGTGGAGATAAACTTAAGGTGCCGTTCCGATCTTTTTTCGTTCCGAAAAATTTAATTAAAATGCACTGACATATAAGTACTACGTACTAGACTTGACACCGCAACGCAATGCTTAGAATCTATATAGCCGCAACGCACTTAGTCGGCCGCAAACTCTTATGTGCACTAGACGTATGACATTTATAAAAAAACAAAATAAAAGTCACAAAAATGCCTTGGTGTGTCTTAAGATATTGTAAAAATAATTCCAAAAACACTTCCAAATGCGACGGAATAACATTTCATTGGTTAGTATTCTTATTTAATTATTTTTAATTAAAATACGAACATTAAATTACTAGGCGAAGACGCGCGCCTTTTCGCATTGTCATAGAGTAGTAGATTCAGAGGGGAATGTAGGCAGAATACAGATATCTATGATGAGACGACGATGAATGAAGTATTCACGTAGATGAGTTTGTATTTTGGTAATATAAATACGGTATTACGTGTACATTATACATGCGTACATTATAATTGTATTTATAAATATTTAAGTAATTTAAAATAAATATTTAAGTTTTTACTTAGCATGGGATTAGACGACGTGATGTACGCTACCTAGCTTTTATACTATTGTACCTATATTATTGTATGCTTAATAAAGAATTTGAAGAATTTGAAGAAATAAGGTAAGTATGTAGTGGACTTTGGATCCATACTTGTTATAATATAATTATTATAAATGCGAAAGTGTGTCTGTCTGTCTGTCTATCCGTCCGTTTGTCGGTCTGTCCGTCCATATGTCTGTCTGTCCGTCTGTCAGTCTGTCTGACCGTCCGTCTATCTGTCTGTCTCTCTCTGTGTCTGTTACCTCTTCACGCCCAAGCCGCTGTAACGGTTTTGCAAAATTTTGGTATGTAATATTTTGATTTTTGACCGACTTCCAAAAAAGGAGGTAATACGTTTGGCTGTATATATGTTTATTTTTATTATTTTTTGTATGTTCAACGATTACTCAGCCGTTTGTGGTTCGATTTTCGAAATCCTTGGTACGGAGTTAACTCGACCTTTGAAATTTTCGGAATTTTGAGGCTACGTCATATTCTGTTCTCGGCAATTTGCGGAGTGTTTCTTCGGAGTGATGCCTTCAGAGTAGAGTGTTGATGATGATGTTTTTTAATTGACTTCCAAAAAGGAGGAGGTTATATATTTTGTATGTTCAACGATCACTTCGCCATTTGTGGACCGATTTTCAAGATTTTTTCGCTATTGTATCGGGTTCAATCCGAATTTGGTACCATGTTCATAAAAAAGGTGACTTGATAATGGGATCCATAAGTAATCGAGGGAATTCCTCGCTATTTATACTAAAACCCCATTTATCTGGATGATATTGTGATTTTGATTCATAATCTGAATTCTGAAGTATTTCAAATGGAAACTTATAGTGATTTTGGATAAATAATTAAGTATTCCAAGTAAATCATACCAAAAAGTCAGATTTTGCACCAAAATATACCAAGGTTCGAGGTGGTGATCAGATCTCCGGCCTCCTTATACATACATGTTTGGGGGTTTCTACGTTATTTTAAGAATTGAAGGCATATGCTAATGGTACATTCGATTAATCATTATCATCGTCAAGACACAAGTCTGTGCGTTCACCACTTAAAAGTAAGGCCAAGTTAGCCTCGAAGAATCTTGGTGTTCTTAATAGAGCGAGACAGTATTTCAGTCCGGACCAACGCCTACAACTCTGTAAGGCGCAGGTTCGGCCTCATATTATGGTGCGCCAAAATACCAACTACTCCCTCTGGATCGTATCGCTCGTACGCTGCCTAATAAGTGCTATTGTGTATTATTGTACGAGTATTGAATTTGAACGAAGGGCCGCTCGAATTGTTGACCGGCATAGTGTTTTAAACAGGCTGGACCTTTTGGAATTGTGCCGAGATATAGCTTCGCTCTGCATCCTCTATCAGTTGTATCACGGGGAGTGCTCTGAGGACCATCCCATCACCTTGATAAGTGGCGGTCTTCCACCGTGCATTTTTCGCGTAATTTTCTTCCGCGCACTGCAAAACTGTGGAATGAACTATCGCCAGAAGCATTTTAAGAAGAAGGCATATTCCCACGCATCTGCAGCTCTTCTGACGTTACGAGTGCCCATGGGCGACGGTTGTTGCTTTCCATCAGGTGACCCGTTTGCTCGTTTGCCCCGCTATTTTTATATAAAAAATCTAATTAACTTATATGTCCTTGAGAAATCGTACTTGATGTTGATTAGTGAAAAAACCGTCTCTATATTTAGCGACTTCTTATATTATTATTTCGTTTATTTCTGCATGACTTAAAAGTTGGATTTCACTTAACAATTTTTAACTGAAATCCTATTCTTTAGTCATGCAGAAATAAACGAAACTTTGTTTGTATTCCCCTATCTTAGATGAGCCGCCATATTGGATGTACATTACATTCGTTTTCGAGTTATTCTCAAAAAGTTCTTTCATTTAATATCCATACTGTTATTATAGGACGGCATAGAAAATAACTATTCCGCTATCTTAGATGGTCGGCCATTTTATATTTATAGTGATGTCATACTGTATCGTGCATTGTCATTCAAACCAAACGTGTATACAAAATTTCAGCTCAATCGGTTAAAATATTATATGTACATACATACTTCGAAATTGAGTTCAAAAATTCCACCCGAACTTACATAATAATATGTACTAATATATTTAATAATATGTACATAATAATATACAGAACAAGTTATATAAAAGCTTTTAATAATGTTTAGTAAAAATCTTTGTTTTATTTTATCCACTTACTCAAATAGAGTCTGCGTTCATTCGAGTGTAGGCACAAAACTTTGTCACTTCTGCGGTACTGATCTATAGCCATCACCGCCCCGCCTCTCACCCCACTCATGCCTCAAGTGTGACATGTTTTTTGTTTGCAATGGCGCCTCTAGTACGTAGTACATAATATCTCTATGTTAAAATGCCACTTTGTGACAGACTATAGTCCTAAAAATTCAAATAATATCCTACTTTATGACATATACTATAGTCTGTCATAAAGTGGCATTTTAATTGAATTTTTGTCGGTCGCGATTAGCAGCGGCAAAGATCGGAACGGCACCTAAAGCTTATGTCCACAGTTTGTCTATACTTTCGCATTTCTACTGGTCGCCGTGATAGGGCTACAGATGTGGCCCGCAACTTCACTGAGATTGTTTACGTTTGTACCATAGAAGAAACTGATCCAAAGGAAGATGGCGGACCAACGTCATTTGGCCGGGTTATATCAATTCAATATTAAAGTCGTGATCTGTCAGCTAGGTTTGACATGAAGCGATCAAAAAAGCCTATGATTTTATTTCTCTGATAGTACATATTTTCCTGATAAAAAAACTAAATATATATGTTATATCATTTTCCGGGAGTTTACGTTTCTCTAAGCCTAATTACGTGGCTAAAGGCTAGAAGAGGTAACAAAAACAAAGACTAACAGACCGATCGATAAACAGATAGACAATAGGTAATAAATAGTATAAGTACCTTATATTAGTATTGTATTATTATCTGTCAGTTTTACCAACTTAAAATAATTCAAAACGCTTAAAAAAACTAGGCCGAAAATACGCGGCCGAAGTTCAGCATGATTACGCCAGCAATGCGCTACGCATACAATAAAACGCGACGTAATTTCGGCATGGTGTGTCATCAATAATTTAAAATACATTGCAGGCGTAATCATGCCGAACTTCGGCCGCGTATTTTCGGCTAAGTGTGTTTAGACACTTACAATGATACATATTATTATGTCTGAAGTTCAATGATCCACTTATTGTCACAAAAATCATATTTAATTATATATTACATCACGTATAGACATAAAAAAGCAAAGTGCATGAAAAGTGTATATTTATTACTATAAAAAAGCTTTCATAGTACGCTTCTTCCTTAGCCTTGTGACTCAAAGTACGTTAACATCACATAGCACTCTATTCCACAAACTTCCTTTGAACTTCGAAATTGTTTGCCATAAAAGATTTACAGCTTATGTGTTTTTCGAGCCCACGCATTGTTTTTTGTTTAACGAAATAGCAGCTTGTATGTGTTTCTATTTATAGCTTGTCAGTAAGTTATAAGTTAGAAAGTAGCTTTAGTAACTACAAACCATCATTTTCCGAGCTACCTTAATATTGTTGACGTTGGTTGTACTCTACTTAACAACCTATATTTTATTCAATATACAGTTATTATTTTTTACTAGCTGTCCCGGCAAATGTTGTTTCCAATTTCGCCCATATTATTGAACAAAAACAAAACAAAACTTGGTTGACTACTGAACCCTAAAACGGAACCCTAACAAGCTGATTTTTTGTATATTGATAGGTTATTAGTTATATAATTTAAGAGTAACATTGTCCTACAAATAAAACAGTCCATATTTTAGGACCATCAATTCAAAGTATGAAATCCTTTCTATCTCTGTTAGCTACCACTTTCGAGTTTCGCAAATAAAAATATTGTTCGTCTTATCAAAATAAAGCTACTCACAAAAATTAGCTTGATAGTAATAAAAAAAAAATGTTCTAGTTACTCTTTCAGCGCTGCTACTTTTACATCAAACTCTATATAGGGGACACAATAAACACACCCCCCTAAAGTACTACTTCCAACGAATATTTGCAAATATGTTACATACAATCGCGACTGATCTCCATAGCTACTTTTAGATTATTAAGAATATTATTATAATAATAGTATTGATATAATCAAACGCCATAACGAAATGATTGCACGAACCGATAGACCGTGCCAACTTAAAATTTGTACACAAATACATACATCGGTCGTCTAGACCCAGCTTTAACATTTTCCAGACGGCGGCTCCGCGTATTGGAGAGGGGATTATCGCTCGGGCGGGCTGCGGAGCGTTGCTACGTGCTGCACGAGCTGGCGCGTTTACACGCTGACACCAAACGCCCGCACCGTGCGAGGTTCTACGCGCTCAAATGTCAAGCTGGTAAGCAGCCTTTAAGAACTCTACTGAGCAAGGAAGTGAGCAGGGAAGTGGGCAGCGCGAGAATGTAAATAGTCACTCGCGCTGCCACTCGTCATGCCGACCAAGTGAGTAGAATGCGTCGTTACTGCCGCAGAAGTATTTAGGGAAATATTTCCGGCTAAAGGCGTGACAGTGCCTAAGTGTAAACGGCTTATAAGAGTGTCACTTGGAGTTGTTTTCGATGACACACGTTTTTTGTCAATGGTCGTGATAAGCCTTTCGAATGCGTTTCGTTTTCGACGACGTATGTTTCTTTGCAAGCGCACGTTTTAAAAGTGATGGCTCATAAGGGTTAAAATGCCCGTACCGAGCGAGGTTCTACGTGCTCAAATATCAAGCCGCTAAGCCGTTTTATCCTTTTGTAAGCATATTTCGGGATTTCGATTTGCTTGGACATATTTTTAATGACGTTAGTTTTTTACGTGTTTAGATAGTGATAGCTTGTAACGATTTTTTATTTGTTCAAATAAGCGTTAGTTGATATTGCAACTTGATGAGTCGATACAATGCGAGCTTTACTTACCACAAGGGCAGATCCAAATTAAATTAACTTTTTCTGCGCGCAACCAGCTGAAATGTGGAGTTATATTGTTGCCGTCTGTGCCAGCCTGTCAGTCCCTTACACTTTACAAAAACCTGGTTGAAGGCCGATTGAACCTGGTTAAAAAATATCGATTCTTAGCCAGTCACTGGCCGGGCTTAAAAGGATTTTTAAATAAAAACTTTTTTAGCAGCGTTGCTTGTGCGTTTTTTTAGTTTAGCAAATAGAGAAATAATACCCCCCTTTCTCAATATCTAGCAAAATTCCTGCTGTTTCGTTTTCACATCTACCTACCCTCCCGAAGTGCAACCCGTTGTTTTTTTTCCAGAAGCGCGACAGCAAGAGCAACGCGTATGGCTGCTGAACGCAACGTTTCTGCTCGCGCGCTGCCATCTCCAGCACAACAACGTACCCGAGGCCCGCGCAACGCTCTTAGAAGGCGCCGCGCTCGCCAAGTCCTTTGGATATCACGATGTAGCGACGTTCTTTGATACTGTGAGTATTAAGAATATTTTGATACAGTATAATTGATAAAGTACCTATAAAAATACTTTAATTGATCTTTAAGACTAACGAAATTGTAAGGGTTCGTGCACAAATAAAAAAAATGCAGTACATTATTTACGTTACTGTAGTTGTTTCCAAAATTAGAAAAATAATCATGCGTACCTTGGTACATTTTAATATCTAGCCTAGTTGTTTTTTTTTTTTTTTTGTATAAAATAAGGGGGCAAATGAGCAAACGGGTCACCTGATGTAAAGCAATTACCGTCGCCCGTGGACACTCGCAACAGTAGAAGAGCTGCAGGTGCGTTGCCGGCCTTGTGATGTAGTATTTTTGCGATACGATGCTGCATCGTAGTTATGTGTACTAAACAGTAATATATATGTCGTGCAATTAAAATCTGTAATATCCAACCACAATAATTGAAACCATGATTAATATTCTCCAATAATACCCCAGAATTCTGTAATTTACCATCGAATCGAGAAAAACAATTATAAATGTTGAAACAGCAAGGCTCTATAATCTGCCTGGATCGTTTTCTTCAGGGCTGGAAATATAACGTAGCAATTTATTAATAATTGGACTATTTTATCTTAATTCTACTATTTTATGCAGCATTGATGCAGCTTCGTTTTTGGCTCGATTCAGGTTGCGTTTCCTATCAAACAGCAAATAGTAAAATATTATATAAGTTGGTGTGACATTTCGTGACACAACATCAATTGTACCATTTTACAAATATCTTGTGGCACGTCTTGGTCCTCGGATGCCATTAATGTCACGTGAACGTAAGTGTCTTTTTTTTTTTTATAATGGCACTTCGGCTATTTAACCATGGTCAGTGTCGAATATAAATATGGCGTGAAAACAATATTCTATAATACAATTTTAATATTCGTTTTTCTATATTGTCAGGTCGAAAGTCTAGTCAAAGTCTAAGTAAAAGTCAATACAGTCAAGAAGT
Organism: Cyaniris semiargus; assembly: GCA_905187585.1. NCBI lineage: Eukaryota > Metazoa > Arthropoda > Insecta > Lepidoptera > Lycaenidae > Cyaniris > Cyaniris semiargus. The sequence goes on along the minus strand of LR994558.1, from coordinate 8,991,881 downwards.
CAAGTCGGTCGATTCAGTAAAGTGGTAGGTAGACGCTTTACTGAAACTTTCGATGGAGTTTTGGAGGGAACACAAAATAGCACGTTTCTGGATATTGCATCACTTTCCTACACTTGTGCACGATAATGAATATCTAATGATTAATATCCTACCAATATTACACATTAAAAACTCAGTTATCACAATTTTAGGAAAATAATACAAAAGCACAACATCACTCTTTCACATTCCCGGCAAAAACTCAACGTAAGTGTCTTAACTTTGTAAGCAACCGCTGTCAATAAAATGACACTTTACAAGGCAATGGCTAGAGTTCCAAAGGACCCAAAAAGTTTCTATTGTATATTCTACACATTTTTCGTCGATTTTGCTGTCCGATACGTAACAGATTGGATCAACCAAGACACGAAGCAGCTTCCATGCTATATAATTTAGTAGAATAGAGGTACATATTTAATTCGACTGTACGTTAGAATTGAAGTACTTAATCAATGGACGTGACTTTATTTAGTCTATTTTAGCTGGAATTTGTAATGCAGGCTGGACACGTATTAGCCTGTGAATGGTTTTTGTTGGACTATTTTTAACGATACCACAATAGGAGGAACGAACTAGTAGGCCGACAAAAGTATCCCGCGTTTGTCAAACAAACTACGTATTTGACCTGTTTGAAGAAAATTTGGATTTGCGTAGCGTTTGACGAACGTGTTTGAACTTTTTCTGCTGTATTTGTTAAACAAGATCTCATGATCTCAAACCGATTCTAGTTAGTTATTCTAATTGTTTGACAAACTTGTTTGATGCACGTTTAATCGTCTGCGCTGCTGTTTGATGAAAACGTAAATTACATCAAACATGTTTGTCAAACAAATTTGATCATTTGCGGGGTACTTTAGAAGAGTTCCCGATATGTTTGACGTAGTATGTCATTTCGGCCGGCGCGCGCATTAATGCATTGCTCAGCCGTTCGTAGGCCGTAGCATGCTCACAGCGCCCAGCAGACAGCAGCGGTACGCCGATTCGTCAGTTTGTTTGCAGTCGGCCTACTGGTTAGTTCTGTCTATTGTGACGATACTGTGCAAATACTGGAACATTAGGAGATCGATTAACTGTCGGTAGCTTTAGGGTTAGTTTGCATTGCGATTCGACGCGTCTATGCAATGTTATGAATTTTTCAACTAACTATCATAAACTGTACTTTATTTACTACACAAGAAGATACATATTGAGTCAATAGACTTGCTATGTCGAGCTGCCTATTTCAAATTTGAATTTCAAAGTTACAATGTGAACTGATTGCCGTATTCTCTGCCCAAACATTGTTGCAACTGAATGGATTCAGTTAATTACTACATAAAAAACTTAATTACATATTATAAATTCTAAAGTGTCTGTCTATCTGCCTGTCCATTTGTTATCTATTTTCACCCAAACTGCTGAACCGAATTAGCTGGGTATGGAGATACTTTAAGTCCCGGGAAAGAACATAGGGTACTTTTCATCCCGGAAAAATATACGGATACCGCGTGATAACCGAATTTGGCGCAACGGAGTTGTGGACGCCATCTAGTATTTACAATAATGAGCTAAACTTTTTATTTAAACTACTGACATAATACATATTTTTATAGTTCAACTAGCTGTCCCAGCGAACGTTGTTTTGCCACATTTCGCCCATATTATTTTATTGAAGTGACTAAATAAGTATGTCACCATGGCAACGTCCATCGCTATCCCGTCGCACAAACAATGGTCTCGAGTTGTAATAATTTACTAATAATATTTATTCACAAATACACTTATCAATATAAAAAGTAGCCAGTAGCCGATTCTCAGACCTACTGAATATGCATATAAAATTTGGTAAAAATCAGTAAAGCCGTTTCGGAGGAGTACGGTAACTAACATTGCGACACGAGAATATTATGTATAAGATAAAGTCGAGTTCCTTTATTCACAGCCTCAAAGAAGTTTAGTACTTTCATTCAACAACCTATAATAAAAATGCAGTTGTACTAAACATTTCGGTTCGCATTTTTTCAACCTTTCCCAGACGTAAAAAACGTCAGTCGACTCGTTTTACACCGAGCAGGTACCGCCCTGAGGCGAATTGTGTCTTCTCAAAGGACAGCCCGTTTACAAGAATCCATTTAAGCAACTTCCAAGCCTTTTAAGATTTTAATTGAAGTTTAAACGATAAAAAGTTTACAAAACCTGCAAAGAGTTTTAATCGGTTGTTATAATATTAAAAGTTATGAGCAATTAAACAAATTTCTTTAAACAAATCTTTAGGAAAAGTCTGCAGTTTCTTGTACGTGAGGAATATAGTTTTGTTTCGATGACTGTAGTTTCATATTAATTATTTTTATAGAGCTCAATTTTAATTATTTTGAACTAAAATCGAAGTTATAATGCTACAGTGTTAAAATGTTGCATATTATCTACGAAATGAAAAACCAATTCCAAGAATTATTTTGTCATTCAACGGCTCAATAATTCTTAAAATCTAAATTAATTTAAACTGAATATAGTGATCGTAATCAGAATTTATATACAGGGTGTAACAAAAAAAAGTGATAATTATTTGACAGCAAAACTAAAGTCAAAGAATTAAGCTTTGGTAACTTCGCATGTTCACTCATAACACGATACTCATTATAATACTAATTCATTGTCAAAGGGATCATGCAAATTCGGTAGTCATTAATATTTCACTCGAATTAGCTCTCAAATTAGTCATCGTAGTTCGGTCTAGCTCTGAACCCCCGGGGAGTCGACCCCCCACAGTGGGGCAGGCGCGTCTCACCGACGACCAATTACTGTCCCGTGTGTCATGGACAGGACAAAGGGTTAATGTCTAATTAATAATTTACGTATATCCGAAGCGTATATCTATATTATAAGTTAATTAGGTAGGAATTAGTGCTTGTGTTTTCTTTACAGGGTAATTTCTATACAGGGTGTAACAAAAAAAAGTGATAATACTTAAAGGTGTGTATATTATGCGTCCCTTATACAGGGTGCAATTAAACCTTCCGGCCAAATTTTGATATATTGATCCTTGTTAAAAATAAAAATACACGTATTTTTTTCTTTTATAATCACTCAGTACTAAAATGTTGAGAAATAGGTTCCGAAAATTTTCCTAAAAAACACCACAATTAATGGACACTACACGTCGCCGGCGCCATGCCTCCCGCGCCTCCTTGGCGCCACCCCCCGCGTCACCCCCGCTCTACCCACCGCCGCGAAGTGACCATTCTGCAACGATTTTAAGTGGGATAAAAATATATGTTATTGTGAAAAAATTAGCACCCTATTTTTTTGGTTAAATGGACACTCCTAATGATACTTAAGCCCAAAAAATATTTGGCCGGTAGGTTTGATTGCACCCTGTCTATACAGAGGCCGTAGCCAAAGTCCCTTTCGTTAAAAACGATGACGAATCAAAATGTATGGAATTTGACATTAATCTTCGCAAGCGAAATGTCATTTAGCGATGACTTATGTCAAACCGCATACATTTTCGTAACAAATTTCGTCATCGTTTTTACCGAAAGATACTTTGTCTAAGGGGCCAGGCTGCTCCTTTCACAGTTAACTCTATAGTTAACTGTGAAAGGAGCAGCGCTACAAAAGTTAAAAAAGAAGTCACTGTTTCAACGCTGCTACCAAGCTATATTATACTTACAACATAATACAGAGCCTAAAGTATTATTTCTTTGTTATGTTACATCCTGCATGTGTACAAACTTAGGCCAAATCGTCTGTTATCGTTTTATCTATGCATACGCTAGGCTAGGCTGAACTAATGAAGTGTGTAAAACGCGTTATGAAAGCCCCGGCTTATGGCTGCAAGTATAACTTTTACGGTTATGTGCTCATCTCACATAATATCGGCCTAAAATATACTATTACGCGAAAATTACGACTCTCTTTAGAGTTAAAAACAAAAGTTATATAGTTATGGTTAAAACAAGTAACATTAACTTTTAGGTGAAAAGTTTTTTAAGTTGCTGGATTATAACTAATGAATTACTTTACTGAAAAATATTAATATGTTAAATTCTTTAAAGTATTTACTTAGTTGGTGTTTCCGCCATTACCGGTTAGCATTAATGCTATGTCCAATTTACCAGTTACCATGCTATGGTCAAAACCTTGGAATTTAGTTTAAAAAATCGGCCAAGTGCGAGTTGTACTCGCGCACGAAGGGTTCCGTACCACTACAGAGCAAAAATAGGCTAAAAATTGAATTTTTTGTATGGGAGCCCCCCTCAATTATTTAATTTATTTAAATTTTATAATTAATTATTAAAGTACAAATACAATTAAGTATTTGAGAACATTTTAATTGCCTATGTGTTGCCGTTATTGATTAAGAGCAAAAAATAGCAAAAAAATCACGTTTGTTGTATGGGAGCCCCCCTTAAATATTTAATTTATTTTATTTTTAGTATTTGTTGTTATAGCGGCAACACATATACACAATCTGTGAAAATTTCAGAAGTCTAGCTATAGCGGTTCTTGAGTTACAGTCTGGTGACAGACAGACGGACAGACATCGAAGTCTTAGTAATAGGGTCCCGTTTTTACCCTTTGGGTACGAAACCCTAAAAATTAAATATATATTGTTCGCAACCGTTGCGCCGAAATTAGAGTTAGTCTTGCGGGAACAGTCTATTTTTCCGGGATAAAATCTATCCTCGTCAAAATTAGTCTATGTAACTAGTAGTTTAAGCGCAAGGAGAGACAGAGTGAAAGACAGACATAAGCACTTTCTCTACCATAACATGTACGGATATGAAATTTTGTGTTCAGTCCACTGCTTTGAATATAGCTGTCTACTGTGGATTTCTAAAGTATCATTATATTTCAGTGTGTGAACATAGCGATGGAAGGAGAGGTAGAGATGTCGGACGCCATTTTGGCCAAGCGCGAGAAGGCCATGGTCAGCCTCATGCAGGATGAGGACATGAAGAAGGAGGCAGAGCATCTGTTCCGAAGGATGTCTGTTATACCCACCGAGAGGTAGACCTATGCTTCTATATATTAATACGCGAGCGAAAACCTTTGGATCCATTTTGACGAAAAATGCGGAAACGTAGGTGATTGAAATTTTGCACAGTTATAGTTTATATGGTGAAGGAGTGCATCGAGCTAATATTATTTTGAAATTATGCTTTTATAATACAATTTTTCAACAAATAAAACATTACACACACTGCAACACACACACTAGGAGATTTTGATTGACAAGCCTATACACACGAATTGTACTCTTTTATTTATGGTTGAAGTCTGTTGTCAAATTAAAAATAGATTTAGTTTTTTTTATTGAATCTTAAATACTGTTAGATAATTATTACACGGCCAGTCTGTCATTATTTGACTTTATTAATCTGAGACTGTCGCAGGAATTATGTCTAAAAACTATACGAATAATAAAAACTAAGGAAACGTAACTCCCATACTATTACCGTTTTAAATTTGGTTCCTTGGTCATTCGAATTGGTCGGGTTATATCAGACGAAACAAAGAAAAAACAACGAAGCGATGAATTTTCAATGAGTCATTCAAATTTGGAACGGGCGCAAGACCGCGAGTGGTAAGTCTAATTCAATGTGGATCTTGTAGTGCAGTAAACAAAATCAGGTGAAAATAGGTCATCAAAAACGCATAGCTTTGCATCGACGAGTCACGTTGCAACGTTGCAATAAAAACAAGCTATTAGACTAGGGTTACACGGTCAGTCTGGCCATCAGTCTTAGACTGACGCCATAATGATGGCCGGAAAGTACATAATAAAAATATGATCAGTCCGTCAATCAGGATCATTCTCCCGTCAGTCTGGATCAGACTGATGGACTGAACTGATGGCCAGACTGACCGTGTAACCCTAGTCTAATAGCTTGTTTTTATTGCAACGTTGCAACGAGACTCGTCGATGCAAAGCTATGCGTTTTTGATGACCCATTTTCACCTGATTTTGTTTACTGCACTAGAATATCCACATTGAATTAGACTTACCACTCGACGCGGTGTTGAGCCCGTTCCAAATTCTAGCTTGATAACTATACGACGTTTTTCCCTTTTACCTACATACCTACAACATATAGAAGTAAAAAATATCCACAGCCGAATATAGAACCTCCTTTTTGGAAGACGACTTAAAATACTTCCTCATTCCAGACGCTTCTCCGTCCTCCCCGGCAGTCGTCCAGACGAGTCCGGTCCACGCAAGTCCGTCCGTCGCCTGTCCATAATGCCGCGCGCGCAGCCGCCGCCGCCGCGATACACCAAGACACACCACCCACTAGGGTTCCAGGATTTTGATATTTGAATTTGGAATTATTTTATAAATTAAATTGTTAATATGTATAGCAAAAAAAAAAACATTTATGACGAACACACCATCCATTTGGTTCCAGGATTTTGATATTTGAATTTGGAATTATTTGATGAATAAAAATAAAATTGTTTTTTTAAATTAAATTGTTGACCCGCTCTTCACCAAAACCAGGATTTCCAGGATTTTGATATTTGAATTGAATTCTTTAACTTGGAAGCCACAACTTCAAGAAATTAGTAGGAAAATATTCTCAACTTGGCATTCTTTAAAACGTCTCCGGTATGTTCTTCCCACACGAACAAAAGTAGTATTAGCACAATCTCTTTTCCTTTCTTTACTAGATTACGCTGATGCATGCTTCACTAATCTTACTGAAGAACAACTAAATAAGCTTGAACGCCTACAAAATCTATCGTTAAGGTTCATCTTTGGTTTACGAAAATATGATCATATTACCGAATACCGTCTCAAGCTTAAGTGGCTTCCAATCCGTCATCGTCGCGATGTTCGCATTCTCTCTCTACTCTATAATATCCTTTTTGACTCCCATTATCCTAGTTACTTAAAAAACTGCTTTGTATTTCACAATTATGATCTTGTCGATCTCCGTTCCTGTTCAAACCTTGTCCTTAATGTCCCTTTCCATCATAGTAAATATTTTAATTCCTCCTTTACCGTTACGTCCATTTTACTTTGGAATTCTTTACCCACTTATATTAGGCAGGCGAAAACTTTAAATCATTTTAAGTCATTGCTATTTAATCACTATATTAACTTATCTATCAACGACAACTATTGTCGTTTGTAACGTATATATTTTATAGTATATATATGTATTGTATTTATTAGTATATTATATTATATTATTTATTTATTTTATTAAGTATATAATATTATTACTGTATTTAAAATCGAATTTATTGTAAGTAGGTATATGTATTTAGTTTAATTTAGTGCGTTTGTTAGATTTTTAATTTAAATAACTATACTTTTGCACATCACCGTTGTCCTGGATTTATCACTTATAAGAATGTTAAAAGGTTGCCTGGAAGAAATTGCTTCAAAGTAATAAGGCCGCCTTTGTGTACATGTCTGATTTATCAATAATTGTTGTATATATTTAAGTTTTATTGTAATTTTTGTGCACAATAAAGTATATTTGTTTGTTTGTTTGTAATTGTACTCTACCCCCCTTACTAATAAACGTTGTATAAGCTTGGAATAGTTATACAGTGTTTTGTTCCTGTCACACAAGTGACATTTTTAATTGGATTGAAGAAGACAAAACACTGTATAACTATTCAAAGCTTATACAGCGTTTATTAGTAAGGGGGTACGTGTTTAGCTATCAAATGCGACCTTTTATATTATTATGACGTATTTTCATAGGATATTCACTTACATAAGAAGTTAATTGGTCAAATTAGTATAAGAGCCCGAAAAATTAGAAATTTATACATGGGAGAGCCATGCTTCGGCACGAATGGGCCGGCTCGACCGGAGAAATACCACGTTCTCACAGAAAACCGGTGTAAAACAGCGCTTGCACTGTGTTTCGCCGAGTGAGTGAGTTTACCGGAGGCCCAATCCCCTACCCTATTCCCTTCCCTACCCTGCCTTTCCATGCCTACCCTGCCTTCCCATGCCTACCCTCCCCTATTACCCTATTCCCTCTCAAAAAGGCCGGCAACGCACTTGTAGCTCTTCTGATGCTGCGAGTGTCCATGGGCGACGGAAGTTGCTTTCCATCAGGTGACCCGTTTGCTCGTTTGCCCCCTTTATTTCATAAAAAAAAAAATGGCCGACATACATTAACGGCTCGGACACTAGTCGTGGGGTATGCAACGTATCCTGACGTTGCATATCACAATTAACGCGGGATTCAATAATTGATTTATGAAATGAAAAAAAAAAAATGGCTAAGCGCCCACAATTTTTGGCTACGGTTTTAAGGCCATTTTTTGCTGACCAATGTACACTTTTTTCTATACGCTTAAATTTGATTGGGAGAGAATGTTGAAAGGGCTGATTTAAGGGTATTAATTATTTATTAATTTATTTTTTTGTCAGCAAAACTAAAATCAAAGAATTAAAAGCTTTGGTAACTTCGATTGTTCCTTCATAACACGATACCTATTATAGTAGGGTACTATATTCATTGTCAAAGGAATCATGCAAATTCGGTAGTCATTTATATTTCACTCGAATGAGCTCTCAAATTAGTCATCGTAGTTCGGTCTAGCTCTGACCCCCCGGGGGGTCGTACCCCCTCAGTGGGGCAGGGGGTCCCCCCCAGTGGGGCAGGGGGTCACGTCACACCGACGACCAACTACTGTCCCGTGTGTCACGGACAGGACAAAGGGTTAATGTCTAATTAATAATTCAATTAATTCATTTATAAGGTGTCACGTATCTATTATTAGTTAGTTAGGAATTAGTGCTTGTTTTGAATTTTAACTGACTTCTAAACGAGGTTTTATTATAAAAAATATATTTTTTTGTTAGCTTCAGGAAAGAAATCTTGTGTGGTATACAAATACCATACAAAAGAGTTATTAATCTTTTTAATTAGGAATAATATGTATTTAATTATAATTTATAAGTCGATTCAGCTAAACAACAGTGCATTAAACAGTTTTTAAAATATAAGCTACAAAATGGTATTTTCGAAAGAATACAATTTAACATCAACTCAACTCAACCAGTACCGATTTTTTCATAATTAAATGAAAGTAAACTATAGGTTTAATGGCAGACGCCAGAGACATTTAGAGATAATTTAACTTTAATTAAATATATTTTAAAATAAACACCATACATTTTCATACAAACTCGTCATTAAATTAAAGTAATCATTAATTGTCTCTTAGGGCTTGTTTCACCATTTTCTGACAAGTGCCGGATCTATTTTCTAATATTAAATTTAAAAATATATTTCATGATAATCCTATAATGTTCTAATGGGCTATCCGCAAAGATAGATAGTATGGAGTATCTGTCAGATAAGTTGTGGATAGCCGATCCGGCACTTATCAGGAAGTGGTGAATCAAGCCCTAAGTGTGGTTGTTAGTTACATACGAGTCTTAGCTTCTGATGATGATAATACTAAAGAAAATAGCTTCGTCTAAATAACGTTTATTTACCCAGTTACGTAGCTGCGGTATCGGTACCGTCCGAATTGTTCGACTGTGCAAAAGCCCTGTCCAGACGCTTTTCCGACGAATCACAATTTGCTGCTTATTGCACTGCAATAAGGACTAGAATTGCATCACAATACACTCCAACAAAAATACCATTCAAGGTAGCTCGGTCTTAATTAAACTTAAAATATGAGTATACGTCTTGAAGACGGTAATATAAATACGTCTGTATTTATAAATAGAAGAGTTAGAACAATTTTAATTAAACTAAAATAATATCCCCTTTACTAATAAACGCTGTATAAGCTTTGAATAGTTATACAGTGTTTTGTCTTCTTCAATCCAATTAAAAATGTCACTTGTGTGACAGGAACAAAACACTGTATAACTATACAAAGCTTATACAACGTTTATTAGTAAGGGGGTATGTGTATTTCTTATTCGTACTATGACTTTTCGTAATGAACGGCCTACCGAATAAACTTTACACCTTTATTTATTAAGATCGTAAAATCATTAATATAATAATTAAAATATACTAGATAACCCGTGTACTCTACAAAATTTTTTCACCGTATAAACATTTCCTGGACTTCCAAGAATATTTCAAGCCTAAAATTAGCCAAATCGGTTCAGCCATTCTCGAGTTTTAGCGAGACAAACAAAATTTAAAAATATTTTTTAATATACCTCTAGATTATAAAATAAAAATGGTGCCAGTGCTTAATGCGGACGTTTGAAGAAAACATTGATTGCGTAACTTTTTCTCGTATGAAGATTTGCTTTTCACTAAGTATAGAAAGACCCTATTTTGGGCCATTGCGAATTACAATTCGCTATCACAATGGCGTAAAAATGGGGCCATCGATTCACTAATTACGTGTTTCGGGAATGAGTTCATTAATTGTGGAGAGCCGCGGGCGCGGGGGTGACCGTCAATTTGTTACATTCTCTTATGATTAACGACCATTTGCCGCCATTTTCAAATTTGCCATTGTTCCACAGAATATGGAACTTTTTTTTACAGGGGCTAGGATTTGGTTCATGTTCATCGGTGTATTAAGCATGGTTCAATAAACTGCAGAAATTACGCGTATTATAATTTATAGGCGTATCTGAGTGTCGAGAATCTATACTATAATATTATAAAGCGGAAGAGTTTGTTAATTTGTTTGTTTGTTTGTTTGAACGCGCTAATCTCAGGAACTACTGGTCCGATTTAAAAAATTATTTCAGTGTTAGATAGCCCATTTACCGAGGAAGGCTATAGGCTATATTTTATCACGCTAAGACTAATAGAAGCGAAGAAATAGAGGAAAATGTGGAAAAAACGGGGGGAAATTATTTCATAGGGCTTATTTGAACACGCTAATCTCAGGAACTACTGGTCCGATTTGAAAAATTCTTTCAGTGTTAGATAGCCCATTTATCGAGGAAGGCTATAGCCTATAGGCTATATTTTATCACGCTAAGACTAATAGGAGCGAAGAAATAGAAGAAAATGTGGAAAAAACGGGGGAAATAATTTGAAAGGGTTTATATTTCACGAACTACTAGAGCAATTTTTCTGTTATTTGGGTCAGATAAGAAGTAGACCACGTGAAGGATCATAGACTTTTTTTTGTAGACTGATTTGTCTGTGAAATATCTAATTTACGTGGGCGAAGCCGCGCGGAACGTCTAGTATAATATATTATTTTCTAGCCATTTAACTGAAATTACGCACTGTTTTAAAACAGAACGAAGTAGGGTTCTAAAAACTTTAAATCACAAAATTATTTCGAATAAAAAAAACAATGTTTCTTCAATCCACAAAATAAAAGACAATCCCCCTTACTAATAAACGTTGTATAAGCTTTGAATAGTTATACAGTGTTTTGTTCCTGTCACACAAGTGACATTTTTAATTGGATTGAAGAAGACAAAACACTGTATAACTATTCAAAGCTTATACAGCGTTTATTAGTAAGGAGTAAGGGAGTATCATTAATAAATCAATGAAAAAAATTACCGAAATCTGCATTTTACTCATGATTTGAAGATGCTGAAACTTTTTACCTCCTGCAATCACATAAATACTTTTTCTAATTAAGTCTAGAAAGTAGAATCTTCTTAAACTTTCCGCCTTATTACAAACGGAATTGCTAGTGTCTAAATTCTTAAAAAACTCAAAACTCATTCCAACTTTCCTACTGTTTCTGATGGAAAACTGTGTAGACAATTTTTCACTGTATGAAAATCTCAGTCAATTCAAGTGAAAAGTCCAACGCCAGCGGGCTTTATGCCTGTTAGACGAAGCTATGGGTGAAGAAATGTATGGATGTTCCATAAAGGAAACAAAATGGGACTAATTTTTGTTCGAAAACGCCCTGTTATTAAAAGAATTGTCCTCTAAAAAACTTTGTTCAACACTATAGCATCCTTTTTGCATCTAGACCTAACATAACATTCTTTATTTATTTACAGCTGTTCTTATGAAGATATTTTAATGATTGTACCTAACAAAAATGTACGTTAACATTTTGACATAAACTCCATTCACTTGATAATATCTGTTAAGCTCTTCATTAAATCAAAGTTTAGCAATATTTAAAACATGACTTGGAGTTCGGCCTGCTTCCTACATTATTTTCGTCACGTCTACTACTTCTCTAGTCTATGTTCTTTGAGGCTGGAACTTTACAAAGCCCGCGTAGGAAATTCCTCACGTAGCCTTATGATATTCCTGATACGTATCTTCGAGAATTTGTAAAATTTTCCCTAAATTTCCACAATGTGTAAATTTTTATTATGCTAGAAGCGTACACGGAAATTTTATTGAATACATCTTGGGTACGAATTCAATAAAATCTGCTCGTATTGGCTTTGTACCAGTCGTAAGTTTTTTATATATGAAATTCACATGAATTGAATTATATATATATAAGAAAAATATTTAGCCTGTATTTCGAAATATTAAGGGATTTCACACACAGAGCAGGTAATGTATATTAATATACATTACATCCCGGGATGTATAGCTTTAAATTATCTTAATGTATCACACACACAACAGGTAAAGTAATGTATTTTTCCCTACATTTCAATGGTGTATACCATTATGGGGCGTATGCCCCGCTTGACGCACTTTTCAGCTGCTAAGGTGTTATACAGGCTGTTCTTATTTTTAATGTCGTAATACTATGGACCCTTCGAGTAACTTGCTAATAGATTTACTAGATAGTTCATCAGATGATTCAGATTGTGATTTTTACAATATGCAATTTTTACAAAATACAATACGCAATTGTTACAATATGTGCTCAAAACAGGACGATGCGGGTTGAAGATATTTGATTGAAAATTTAGGCTCTGCGGAACAGACTGCCTGCAGTGCCTGCTGTGAAGTGCTGTGCTGAGGTGGTAACATCGTGTGTCTCTGTCTATCATACATAATATAATCACAGAAATTTTTGAACATCCTATGAAGAGAAGAGATGTATATTTTACACGGAAATGTATTGAGATGTATTTAGATGTATCAAAATATAAATGTATATTTTCATAATATTAGCTCATCTGTCAAGCGCCCAAAATGGGCGTCTTACTCTAAAACTATTCTAAAGTTCTTCTTCTACTTTGCAGACCACCGATTTAGTATTTTGTTTCAAATATAAAACTATGTGTATTTGCGACTAATAGCTTATTTATTAAAAATTCTAATTATATAAAAAATATATATAGCTTTCATGGTAATTTCTTTAGATAATTTAATCAGTTTAATGAGAGTAATTGGAAATTGAAAAATTTTCGAAAATGGTTTGACAGTTCGTGACAGATGAAAGGTTAAAGCTCTGTATCTTAAGATACGAAGATGTAAAAATATACATTATAGCTGTTGTGTGTGGTCTCCTGACGATTTCTATAAAAAGATGTATCGAGATGTATCGTGCTATAATATACATCTTTACATTACCTGCTCTGTGTGTGACACCCTTAACCCTCTTACTAATAAAAAGTTACACAGCGTGTATAGAGGGTGCATTAGATTTTTTCTACTAATAAATTATAGGCAAAAAACTTTTTGAAAAAAAGCTTTTATTTAAATACTCCAAAAATAAGAAAATAAATTTCTATATGATATTGAATGTACCGTAACTTCTTGGTGGAAATTCATGTTTCACAGTAATAATATACACTTTTCATGCACTTTTTCCTCTTTTATTAGTTTAATTTATTACAATTATGTTTCACACGACTGGTTTCGATAAAATCATCATCAGTACTTAAATTTATTTTCTTATTTTTGGAGTATTTAAATAAAAACTTTTTTTTCAAAAAGTTTTTTGCCTATAATTTATTTTTTTGTTTTTAGTTATCTCTGGCTAGATTTATTAGTCTATTTGATTGTAGTTTGTTTTGTTTCAAGAATTGGTTAATATCTGATTAACATAAGTCCTCAAGAAATCGTACTTGATTTTGATCAGTAAAAAAACCGTGTCTATATTTAGCGAGTTGTTATATTCCGTTTATTTCTGCATGACTAAAAAGTTAAATTTCACTTAACAAAAGTGACCGGATTCAACCGGGCATTTTCTAAAACACGGCTGGATTTGACTTGACATAACATGACACGACACGACACGACACCCCACGATACGACACGACATGACACGACACGACACGATTCGACACGACACGACACGACACGACACGACACGACACGACAAGATACGACACGACACGACACGACACGACACGACACGAAACGACACGACACGACACGATTCGACACGACACGACACGACACGTAACGACACGACAAGACAATACACGACACGACACGAAACGACACGACAAGACACGACACGACACGACACGCCACGACACGATCCGACACGACACGACACGATACGACACGATCCGACACGACACGATACGACACGACACGACACGCCACGCCTCGACACGCCACGACATGACACACGACACGATTCGACACGACATGACACATGACACGACACGATTCGTCACGACACGACACGACAGGACTCTCAAATCTCAATGAGCCCTTTCATTTGATACCCATATTGATGAAGTTCATTAAAAATAGTTATTCCCCTGTCTTGGATGAGCCGCCATATTGGATGTAGAATGACATTAAATTAGTGTGCGAGTTACTCTCAACGAGTTCTTTCATTTGATACCCATATTGCAGAAGTGCATTAAAAATTACTATTCCCCTATCTTGGATGAGCCGCCATGTTGGATGTAGAATGACATTACATTCGTTTTCGAGTTACTCTCAAAAAGCCTTTTCAGTTAATATCCATATTGTAGGTCTGCATAGAAAAGAATTATTTCGCCATCTTGGATGGTCGGCCATATTGGATTTAGAATGATGTCACATACTATATCGTGCATTGTCATCCAAACTAAACGCGTATGCAAAATTTCAGCTCAATCGGTTAATTATATCTACTTCAAAATTGAGTTCCAAAATTCCACCGTAACACACATACTTACATACATACAGAGCAAGTTTAATAAAAGCTTTTAATAATTAATAATAAAATAATCATTTTTTGACATAAGGCCTGCATAATGATGCTGTCATTTCCATACTAATTCTGTGTAACGTGTGTGTAGCTTAAAAACTCCTGTTTAAAACTATTCACACGCTGAACGCATGTTTAAGAAGTTTTGATTAGTAAGAGGGGTTAGTGTTTAAGCTCATTTAAAAATTGATTTAGGTATTCGTCCTATTCAATGTAAATTAACCCTAAGTACGTAGTAACACATTGGTTACTATTTATTATACGTACATACTAGATGACGCCCGCAACTCCGTTGTGCTAAAATGCGTTTATCGCGCGGGAACCGTATATTTTTCCGGGATAAAAAGTATCCTATGTCCTTTCCCGGGACTTTTTCAGCAAAATCAGTTCAGCGGTTTGAGCGTGAAGATGTAACAGACAGACAGACACATTTTCGCATTTATAATATTAGTATGGATTCCCATAATATTATTGTACTGTTTCAACGCGGACACAAGCTAATCCTTAAACGCTTCCATATTCTGGGAAGCCGATCGATCCGTTCGCACTGATCGCAGGCCGAACTGACTGGACTTGTGCATTTTTTGAATACCTTTAACTTAATAATATTGTATTGTCACATTTCGGAAACCCCCCCCTTAAGCTGTCACATAATATGTATGTGGCGGTACCACTGACCTCTATAATACACTGGACTGGCTATGCCGTACAAAATGACAGCTATCTTTTGTGCCGATTTGAAGTGCCGCGGTGAGCGTACTGTGAACTAATTGCATAGAAAATTACAAAGATAGTACATAATCTAAGGAAAATTACAACCGCCATTTGCAAAATAGTAGTTCCAAGTACACTCACTACTGCTTTCCGACTCACTAGAACTCTCTGGCACTGGCGACTCAAGCGACAAGACTTCAAGATTCGACGGTCTTCGGGGGGGAGTGATGTGGCGGTACCCACAATTAGCGCCACGTTTCTGCATCGCGCTATCGAAGTTTTCTAAATGCGTCGGTATATGTATGACAGCTGAAATGTATGACGTGGGCTCCGGCCTGACCGAGCATAACACCTCGCTCGGTCGGAAGATCTTCCTTTGTTGCCACCACGCATATCCCACATAATTGGTGACCCTCGATAGAACACGCCTCCTTCATCATCATCACTCCCCGCCCCGCCGCAGCGCGCCAGCTAGCATCGCCTCATCGGGTACCTCGTCCACTAGCCGCAATGTACCGCGGCCTGGGCGACTCCGCATCGGCATCATCGGGCTTTCTCACTACACCGACCGGTCAGCAAGCAGAGCACATCTCTCCTGGTCAACACGTAGCATCTGCCCCGCACGGCAGCTATCCGACTCACTGGACCCCGTGCAGCAGCTTCACTGTTCCGACTCACTGGGACTCACTGCAACAGTTCCGAGTTCCGACTCACTGGAACTCTCTGGCACTGGCGACTCAAGCGACAAGACTTCAAGATTCGACGGTCTTCGGGGGGGAGTGATGTGGCGGTACCCACAATTAGCGCCACATTTCTGCATCGCGCTATCGAAGTTTTTTAAGTGCGTCGGTATATATACGACAGCTGAAATGTATCACGTGGGCTCCGGCCTGACCGAGCATAACACCTCGCTCGGTCGGAAGATCTTCCTTTGTTGCCACCACGCATATCCCACATAATTGGTGACCCTCGATAGAACACGCCTCCTTCATCATCATCACTTCCCGCCCCGCCGCAGCGCGCCAGCCAGCATCGCCTCATCGGGTACCTCGTCCACTAGCCGCAATGTACCGCGGCCTGGGCGACTCCGCATCGGCATCATCGGGCTTTCTCACTACACCGACCAGTCAGCAAGCAGAGCACATCTCTCCTGGTCAGCACGTAGCATCTGCCCCGCACGGCAGCTATCCGACTCACTGGACCCCGTGCAGCAGCTTCACTGTTCCGACTCACTGGGACTCACTGCAACAGTTCCGAGTTCCGACTCACTGGAACTCTCTGGCACTGGCGACTCAAGCGACAAGACTTCAAGATTCGACGGTCTTCGGGGGGGAGTGATGTGGCGATACCCACAATCAGCGCCACATTTCTGCATCGCGCTATCGAAGTTTTCTAAGTGCGTCGGTATATATACGACAGCTGAAATGTATCACGTGGGCTCCGGCCTGACCGAGCATAACACCTCGCTCGGTCGGAAGATCTTCCTTTGTTGCCACCACGCATATCCCACATAATTGGTGACCCTCGATAGAACACGCCTCCTTCATCATCATCACTCCCCGCCCCGCCGCAGCGCGCCAGCCAGCATCGCCTCATCGGGTACCTCGTCCACTAGCCGCAATGTACCGCGGCCTGGGCGACTCCGCATCGGCATCATCGGGCTTTCTCACTACACCGACCGGTCAGCAAGCAGAGCACATCTCTCCTGGTCAATACGTAGCATCTGCCCCGCACGGCAGCTATCCGACTCACTGGACCCCGTGCAGCAGCTTCACTGTTCCGACTCACTGGGACTCACTGCAACAGTTCCGAGTTCCGACTCACTGGAACTCTCTGGCACTGGCGACTCAAGCGACAAGACTTCAAGATTCGACGGTCTTCGGGGGGGAGTGATGTGGCGATACCCACAATCAGCGCCACATTTCTGCATCGCGCTATCGAAGTTTTCTAAGTGCGTCGGTATATATACGACAGCTGAAATGTATCACGTGGGCTCCGGCCTGACCGAGCATAACACCTCGCTCGGTCGGAAGATCTTCCTTTGTTGCCACCACGCATATCCCACATAATTGGTGACCCTCGATAGAACACGCCTCCTTCATCATCATCACTCCCCGCCCCGCCGCAGCGCGCCAGCCAGCATCGCCTCATCGGGTACCTCGTCCACTAGCCGCAATGTACCGCGGCCTGGGCGACTCCGCATCGGCATCATCGGGCTTTCTCACTACACCGACCGGTCAGCAAGCAGAGCACATCTCTCCTGGTCAACACGTAGCATCTGCCCCGCACGGCAGCTATCCGACTCACTGGACCCCGTGCAGCAGCTTCACTGTTCCGACTCACTGGGACTCACTGCAACAGTTCCGAGTTCCGACTCACTGGAACTCTCTGGCACTGGCGACTCAAGCGACAAGACTTCAAGATTCGACGGTCTTCGGGGGGGAGTGATGTGGCGGTACCCACAATTAGCACCACATTTCTGCATCGCGCTATCAAAGTTTTCTAAGTGCGTCGGTATATATACGACAGCTGAAATGTATCACGTAGGCTCCGGCCTGACCGAGCATAACACCTCACTCGGTCGGAAGATCTTCCTTTGTGGCCACCACGCATATCCCACATGTAAATGGATCCTTACTACCAATATATTCATTAAGCGCATGACAGACGGTGAAGATACTATAATATTTTATCTTAAGATGGCCAAATATAAAATATTATAGTATCTTAGGCTATCACACACGGCTAAGATACGATATTATTAAAAATCTGTTCATTTCCTTACGAGTCTGCGTTGGTGCCACACGTATTCCTTGTTAAAGTTCTATATACAGGATGATTGACTATGAGTGATACTGCCTTACTTCTTGATTTGTTAGACAGCTCCTCAGACGATGATTCTGATATAGAATGTGAAATGCAGATTGCAATAGCACATTCCAAAAGGAGAAAATTTTGTATAGAGCCTCACATAAAGGAGAGAAAAACCTGCGGTGAATTTAACCTTTATCAAGATCTATCAACGAAGAAGTTATAAGAGTATTTTAGAAATTCAAGAGAAACATTCATTTCGATTCACGATTTGATTAGGGAAGATATAAAAAAGCAAAATACAAACATGCGACAGAGCATTTCCACTGAAGAGCGTCTATCAGTTTGTTTTAGTTTTGTTTCCCCCGATCACCGATGAGCCCGCGCGCTGCCCGACACAAAAACACCCTGTATTCATAAAAAATTATATTTCGCATCTTAAGATAACATATTAAGATACGAAATATATATTTCCATATCGCTCGGTATCTTAAGATACAAAAGGTAAAATATATATTAACTTCGTCGTGTGTGATGGTTCATAGGATTTCTATGGTGAGCGATATTCTAAAATATGCTCTAAGATAATATATATTTTATATTATTTTCACCGTCTGTGACGAACTTTATGCGTGCGATCTACATTGGTATGAATAGTACCTATTGCATTAGAACAATTATTACGGAGTGACAGTGCAGGCTTCTAAGTGACGAGACAAGATAATCGTCTCAGCTTGATAGGATTCTATTATTTGTAGTTAGCTCTGAAATACAATATCTAGTTATTCTATAAATAGCATTTAATTAACAAAATCTATGTGAACTGAATTATGTTATGTATTTGTTGATAATAATAGTTAATAAGTTAAAGTTAAAAAAAGTTAGGCAATAATTTCTGTAGGTAATGCGTAGTGATCGTAGTTACTTCGTCAGTTTCAATGGCACTGGCTGTTTTTTTTTTTTAATTTGGCCAATTTGTTAAATATTAAAATCATCCTTTTACAATATTATGCCACGCCAAAAAGTGTTGAAGATTTTTTTTTATACACAATTTATGCTATTACACAATTCTTATTTCTAGTACTATTACTTTCTGGTAATTAATACATGAATTTAATTGAAAATCAATTAAATTTAATATTATACTTTGGATGATTCCATTATCCCCTATTCAACCTACGCTGCTACTTCAAATATAAACTACACCTTATAAAAGTTACAAAAATTAAACTTTCAAAACAAGCATTTACAAAAACTAGTATCAAGAGACTTTCTCAAGAAAAAATCTTAAGACTTACGTAAAGATTTACTCTAAACGTATTTCGAGTAATTTATCTTAGATCTACAGTCTCCATGGCCACTGACCTAGAAAAATCGTTTCTAGCATCACATATAAACTTCGAAGATTAAAATTGAGAGCGTTTCCTTGTCAGCGCAACTTTGCATAGAATTTTAAAGAATATAAAAATATTTATGCTTCCGCGCGGACATAATCAAATATCTTTGCATTCTTTCAAAGTGGGTTTTAAAATTAAGTTGTCTCTTACACTATAAACACAATGGCTAATGTAGTACGAACTCACTACTTAGGTACTTTAAAGTTAAATTTCACCAATAAAATTTAAAATTATCAACATCAACACGCTCGACGCGCCTAAATTCCGAATTGCATTTCACCAATATTACCAAAACATTTTTCTTTGATAGTGACAGTTAAAGTTAAAGTTCGAGTTCGAGTTAAAGTTGTCGATTTAAAAAAATCAGAACTGAAAACGTTGAATTTTGTTAGTAAGGGAAGTTACAACTACCCTAGCTCACCACAAACAATAATATTATAATAAGGTAGATGCTTCTATGAATTTATAGATGTTTAATATACTCCAGACTTGTCTAAATTATTAAGCTTTGTTTGGTCTATATTGCACGTAAGTATCCGGCTTGTTAAATAGATAATATTGTTGAATTTGTTTGCATACCTAGTAATTATTAAGATTCGCTCACACTGAAACAGATAAAACATGACGATGCGGTTTGGCGGGCTACTAGATTAAGTTTTTAATATTTCCAATAAATACTTATTATTATTAAAAAAAAAATTAAAAAAAAAATGATGCATTTTAAACTCCCAACGAAAACACAGGGGTCTGTTCCGTGGCATCGTAGCTTCCAAATGAGTGGAACGATTTGGATAGTCTTTTTGTTCAAAAGCTGACATGATCGACAGTGTTCTTTGCAATAAGCCATCAACATCAGCTCGCCCACTGCTGGAACAGTTTGGCGTTTACCTAGTTTGAGTTTTTATGTCAGGAGTCTTTTTAATTTAATAATTTATCTTTCAATTTATCGTTTATTAGGGTTCCGTACCCAAAGGGTAAAAACGGGACCCTATTACTAAGACTTCGTTGTCTATCCGTCTGTCCGTCTGTATGTCACCAGGCTGTAACTCAAGAACAGTAATAGCTAGAGAGTTGAAATTTTCACAGATTGTGTATATCCGTTGCCGCTATAACAACAAATATTAAAAACGAAATAAAATCAATATTTAAGGGGGGCTCCCATACAACAAACGTAATTTTTTTGGCCTTTTTTACTGTATATCAATAATAGCAACAGGTAGGTACTTGAATTTTTCACAGAATATTTAGTTTTATGTTAACTTTAATATTTAATAATAATATTAATATAAAATAAAAAAATAAGAGGGGCTCCCATACAAAAACACAAATTTTGCCCTAATTTTTCTCTATAATGGTACGGAACCCTTCGTGCGCGAGTCCGACTCGCACTTGGCCGATTTTAGTTTATTAAGTAACTATCTATGTACAGGGTGTAACAAAACTAAGTGATAATACTTTAGGGTGTGTATGAGTCCCCTATACAGAGTTCGCTGTAAAAGTATTAGCGCTAAAAGAGTTACTTTTTTTTTTACTTTTGTATGGGAAAATGCATGACGCTGGGGCGCACATACACATACAAATCACAAAAAAATTTGCTCTTTCAGCGCTGCTACATTCACAGTGAACTCTTTATATGGGACAAATACTCACGTTAAAGTATTATTAGGGTGTGTATGAGTCCCCTATACAGAGTTCGCTGTAAAAGTATTAGCGCTAAAAGAGTTACTTTTTTTTTTACTTTTGTATGGGAAAATGCATGACGCTGGGGCGCACATACACATACAAATCCCAAAAAAATTTGCTCTTTCAGCGCTGCTACATTCACAGTGAACTCTTTATATGGGACAAATACTCACGTTAAAGTATTATCACTTACACCCGTATTCTTTGTTGTTTCCTTAAATCCGCCTTGACTCAATCTCAACGAAGGTGACCTTAAGAAACTCCTCAAATTTGGTATTCTTAAACGTAACTTTTACCTCAACGAATTACTCCTTGAGTGGAGGTGGAGGTGGAGGTATGACGTCACAGAAATTATTTTTTTAGTGTCAACACCGACGGAAATCGACCCCAATTTGACAGATTGTCTATGAACTCCTCGTTTTAAAAAAATAAAATGTCAGTGCCTTTGTCAAATGTCACATTGTTACGTATATTTTTTGTCATATCACAGGCCGCCATAATTAAAGAAGAAGAAGGAGTTATGCGTTGTGTTTTTGTATTATTTTCCTAAAATTGTGTTATTTCGGTTTCTAATGTGTAATGTTGGTAGAATACCATTAAATATTCGATGTCGTGCACAAGTGTGGGCAAGTGATACAACTTCAAGAAACGTGCCATTTTGTGTTCCCTCCAAAACTCCATCGAAAGTTTTAGTAAAGAGGCCTACCACTTTATTAAAACAACTGACATGACTCGTTGACTTTACCTACTACTTTTTTAGACTTCTACTAGACTATCGACTCGACGATAATCTGGAAAAAAGACTTTAAATTTGTAAACTTTTCATGAAAAAAAATCTCGCCATATTTTACTTGACACTGGCCATGGTTAAAAACCCGAGTGCCATATTAAGAAAAAAAAAGAAGAATAAGAATATGTGTTTATGTGATCAGCTGTTGTTGCGATTTAATTGTTTGCAAACTTGTGTTGTTTTTTTCAATTTTAGTTTAGCGTGTTGCATATTTTTTTTACGGGCAAAAGGCCCACCACACATTCCCACCACTGCAAATCCTGTGTCGCCAGGACCAACAGTGGTAACCAACCACGAAAACCCTTTGATATGATCTCAGGGATGCCCGAGGGACAAGCTAAATCTGTCTTGGGACCCGCAACGAAATTAATCAGAAGAAATGTAGGAGGAGTAGGAGATATCCAATTTCCCTCCCCAAGCAAAGCGGGAGACAGCCAAAATTGTAATGACATTGATGTCCGAACAAAAGGGGGAAGCACCACGGGAAAACAAAAATTATGCTTAATATAATATGCCTACTTCATAAAAAAAAAAGACATTTATTTATAATGGCAAACTTGTGTTCGATTGTTTCCAATAGAATTTATGACAAAAACGTTTGAAAGCACGGAAATTCTTTGCGCTGCCTACGAGGTCATAGTAATATACGACTCCAGAGACACATTGGAGGCTGTTTAATAAATCGGTTCTTTCCTCATGCCAGAGAGAGTTCTTTCCTCCCAGAGTATGTGATGAGCAGTTGGTTCTTGCGGGCTGTCTTCGGTCGAGCACTCGCAAAGAGGAGATGGAACTAACTTGAATCTATGAAGGTTAGCTTTAAAATTGCCGTGACCAGTTAGGAATTGTGCAACGCAATGATCTATTTCTATCCAATGCATGGCGAGTCGTTCGTGAACTGAAGGAAAGAAATTGTATAGGTGCCTGTTCCTGTTCGGCCGGTGCTGCGCTGCGCGCGCGCTACCGGCACTCACAATATTTTGTCTACCTTCAGCCGCCAACAAAAAATGAACAATGAAATTTACTTACCAAGTTAAATCCAACAAAATACGGGCAAATGTGTTTCAAAAACTTACAGTAAATGTAGATTGCACCTTTACCTAGCTATTTACACACACTCAGCACGCATTTATCGATTTAAAACCACTGAAATATATTTTTGATCCCGGAGCGCACGTCAGGCGATGTGGCCGCGGGGGGAGAGCGTGTTGCATATTGATGCTTGTTTTGTTAAGTTTCTAAACCTAAATTGTTTCTTGAAGTCCTTATCACTATACCGCCCTAATTAGTTTTGAGCGTCACGCAAATATCTGCGCCAAGGAAAATTATGTGAATTTTCATGGACATAATCCAAAACTTATTAAAGTTTTTCATGCTAAACACGATTTCTTGTAAATTAATGGTTGGAAATAGACAGTAAAGACATTCAAGGAAGCCTTAAGGTACATCCTGAACTTCCTCAGGTTTGACAGTTCATTCGTCACCTCTAATAAGATAATCTCTGAAGTCAAGGAAGTTTTATTGAACTAATGAAACAATTTTTTGGATTGAGGTTAAGTCGAGTGGAGAAAATCGTAAGGAAACGATTAAGAATATGGGTGTTAGTTTTGTTACACCTTGTATACTTTCTATGTAACAAAACAACAATACCAAAAGGGTTTTAGTGATTTATTTTCAAAGCTTTTTGTTATTAGATCTGTATTTATTACTGCAACTGTATTGAATCTTTCGTTGAATTTGAACATAAATTACAACGATTTAATGAAAGCTGAAAAGGCATCACTATAAATCGCTCAACAGTCGACCCCGAGAGCAGCTGCACTTGTGACTTGTGACATTATTTTTTGTGACCAGTGGCGGATTTACAAATTTTCCGCCACTAGGCTATTCAATTTTTGCCGCCCCTACTGACTTTTGAAATTCAATACGTTAGTTTAGTTCACAATCATATTAATTACATTTATTCTGAAATTGCAACTTTATCATTTGTGTTTTATCGTCCTGATTGATGAGTTCGACACAATGCGGCAATAAAATGATGGTGTTAATTGGAGTGATGTTTTTTCCTCCGAAAATTTTCTAAGTCCCGCGCCCCTTTTTCTACACTAGCACTGTGAAGTATTTCAGAAAGCTCGAGGCCCGCACGAAAAAATGTAACATGACAAAAAATAATGGCTATAAGGGTGCCAATCGGATGCGCCAATAATAATTGGGTGTTATCTGGACATCGAATTTTTTTGAAAAATATGTATTTTGACATTTCAACCTCACTTAACTCGAAAACGGTGCGACCTACGGAAAATTTCCTCATGCGTAAAATTAATCCCTGTGGTGAGCCGTGAGCTCGACATGATGCGCGAAAAAAAATATAGAGTTATTACGAGATTTGTTTTTGCCGAAAAATATTTTAAGTATAATTTTGACTACGACTTTTTAATGGTAACTCTAAAATAAAAAAAACATAAAAATAAAAAATGTTATTAACGACTGTCGCTACACATTAAAACAAAAAAATATAGGGCTTTTTATACCACAAAAAAAAAATCGAAAATTTTTCTAAGTCTTTTTTCCATACCGGCCCTAATAAGGATACACCCTGACCTTTATTTCTGTAAGATAAAAAAATTGGGCTAAATTTGCCGCCCCTCTAAATCTGTCGCCCTTTTTTTTTCTTTTTTTTTTGTCTAGGCTCCAGCCTACTTAGCCTATTGGTAAATCCGCCACTGTTTGTGACCCTGGTCAATTTACACCAAAACTAAATTTAAATTAGTAAAACCCTAACGGTTTGATCTCTGAGAGCGCCGCCAAAACCCTAAAAACGGATTGCTCTCTAGGAGTGCCGTCAAAACCTTAAAAACGGTTTGCACTCTGGGAGTGCCGGCAGATTGGAAAACGTAACGGCAGTGTCATGAATTTCTTTTTCACCGCGCATTAGAGAGGAGGATGTTACTTCCATCCTTATGACGGGCCGGCAGTATACACTCTCTCTGTCTGTGAATTTTCGATTAGGTGTAGCATGACGGCAGCCGTTGACAGTTTATGACGCTTGCAGGGAGCCTACCTTTACCTTAGGACCTTTACTGAAACTATCATGTTTTCAGAACACTTTGTTTGTAATTACAATTACATTACCGTACTCACTTTTCAAATATCATTTTACTAAAAAACAGTAAATAAAATCGGCCAAGTGCGAGTTGTACTCGCGCACGAAGGGTTCTGTACCACTACAGAGCAAAAATGGGCTAAAAATTGAATTTTTTGTATGGGAGCCCCCCTCAATTATTTAATTTATTTAAATTTTATAATTTATTATTAAAGAACAAATACAATTAAGTATTTTGAGAACATTTCAATTGCCTATGTGTTGCCGTTATTGATTAAGAGCAAAAAATAGCAATAAAAATTACGTTTGTTGTATGGGAGCCCCCCTTAAATATTTAATTTATTTTATTTTTAGTATTTGTTGTTATAGCGGCAACACATATACACAATCTGTAAAAATTTCAGAAGTCTAGCTATAGCGGTTCTTGAGTTACAGCCTGGTGACAGACAGACTGACAGACGGACAGCAGACATCGAAGTCTTAGTAATAGGGTCCCGTTTTTACCCTTTGGGTACGGAATCCTAAAAATGCAAAACATTAAATCCGCTGTGAAATATCAACTTTTTTAAGATCGCTAGTTTGACGTTAAAGTAATATTGGTCATCTGTCAAACGGTGTCGCTTAGTAAAGGTGGTGGTAGGCCCCCA
This sequence comes from Cyaniris semiargus, assembly GCA_905187585.1. NCBI lineage: Eukaryota > Metazoa > Arthropoda > Insecta > Lepidoptera > Lycaenidae > Cyaniris > Cyaniris semiargus. The sequence goes on along the minus strand of LR994558.1, from coordinate 8,965,709 downwards.
GTTGTGACGTACCGCCTAAAGGTAAGCGTCCACAGGTCGGTATCGTACGCAACGGACGTCTCGCATCAAACGGATAACTTTTTCACAGTACGTCCACTGTTTTGGCAGCGTACGGATTACCGACTAGGCTAGTAAATGAATGCTCAAAAGCGGGGTATGGATGGAAAAGTGGAAAGCAGAAATTTTGACTTAGAAACTTTGTTTGGACTAATTAGGAGATAAACATACTGGCTAGTCGGTAAATGGTAATCCGTACGCTGCCGATACAGTGGACACTGGACGTACTGTGAAAAAATATCCGTTTGATACGAGACGTCCGTTGCGTACGATACCGACCTGTGGACGCTTACCTTTAGGCGGTACGTCACAACTGCAAGCGTGATAAACTGTCGACGGCTGCCGTCGACTGCCGCCAACACGTGCCGTCGACTGCCGCCGATGCGTGCCGCTGACACGTGCCGTTCGTCTGTAAGCGCTCTAAACTAACCTACTACTTACAACAGTTAATTGTTTTAAGGCATACATAGAGAATAATCATTATAATATAATATCATCTTTATATTTTTTTAATAAATAATAGCTTTTTGAATATAACATCAATCGTTTTACCGTATTCGTTCAAACACAAAAGAAAAGGTAATAGAAACACACAAAGGCGTGAAGTATATTGTATATTTTATTGCATGTTCCATAGCCCCGGGCGGCTGTATTGTGCCGGTCTAATGGACATTTATTTCCATACGTATACGTGATTATTTCGAAGACGTGCAGAATCAATATTCGATTCTTTTTAGAGATGTGGCCGACTAGTCGGCCGATTAGTCGGCTTCTTTGCAGCCGACTAATCGGCCGACTAGTCGGCCAAGCCGATCTCCATTCAAAAGTTTTCGTAACGCTTTTTACTACTAATTCGCGGGTAAGTCTGCGAACGTGGCGGATCGTGTTATGTTAACTTCGCGTACGTTACTTTTTATTTTATTTTTATGATACAGTTGATGGTTTTCAGGAAATATTTCATGCACATGCAATCTTGATTTAATAATACATATTTAATTTGTTATTAAAAATATATATTTAAAAAAATATTTTTTACTAGGAAGTAATTTCAGAAACCAACACTTCATTTAATTTTAAAATATGTAAGACTGATTGAGTGTGATATGAACACATTATAAATAATCAAGGTTTTTCTTTAATGTAATTATATTTATAAACTACAAATACGACTTTTAAAACTTATTATACCTTACCAATTACCATGTTAAAACAAAAATTAAAAATGATTTTGACTTATTTCAATACTGCAATATCCTAGCTGTTCACATTAACTTTATATATCAGATACTAAAGGAAGAATATTTTAGGCAAGACATTCAGTATCTCAGTGACTCCCACAAGCTAACCAGGAAAGTCACAAATAAAATGTTAATACCGCCCAAATTTACAAACTTCTATGGTCAGAGAACGTCACAATATCTAATACCCCATCTTATAAATCAAATCCCAACAGATGTTAAGGAAAAAATTACAGTCAAGAACCTGCATAAAATCATAAAGAATTACTTTTTCGAATCATATAAAAATACTTACCGTTCAGATCATTCTTTATTCAACATTATTGCGAACCGGTTGACGAGTTGTTTATTGTGCATGTACTGCGTAGTCAATAGTGAGCGATGCACCGCGGCCCTGCGCGGCGGTGTGTCGCCTTTCAATTCACCCGTTAACTATGACGTTATGTACTTTGATTGCGTATGCGCTCGACATCCAAGTTTGTATTAAACTAATAGTATATTAATAATTAGGTTGTAGGATAGTCGGTAGTTTAATATAAATATGGCACCAGGACAAACCCTTGTCGGGTTTAATGGGCTACCATTCTGTTTAATTATATAATGTTTATGTATCTTATGCTTAATAAGTAAATAAATAAAAATTTCCAATAATAGCAAAAATGAAAAAAGTTAAAAGCCGGATAGTCGGCGCTTTTTGCCGAATAGTCGCCGACTACGAAAGTGGCCGGATAGTCGGCTTTACCAACTAGTCGGCGACTAGTCGGCACATCTCTAATTATTTTATAATTGTAGGCTACAGGTCGAAATATATCGAGGAATAATTTAATATTTAGTACAAGTTTAGGGAATTAAGCGATAAGAGCTAATATATATAGGAAAACACTCTTTATAATTTATAATATATTTTGTATGTAACCATACCAATATTTTTGACGCAATTAAGAGCTTAAAAGCAGAGTAGACACTAGACAGAACTAAGGAGTATCTCGACTTCAAACAAACGGGCGAATCTACGCGAGTTGGGCGCGAGTATCACTTTCAACATGTTTCACAATGCTGAGTAACGCATTAGTACAGCACGTGCCGGACGATATGACTTACTACGTCAAACGTATAAAGGTGCTCCCTCACCGGGAGCATTCACGTGTAATGTAACATTATAGATTCGTTTTTGAGCATTACATTACAAAAATACCTCCCTGACCAACGAGCATTCATGTGTAATGTTAAATGTAACATTAAAGATTCGACTTTAAGTATTACATTACAATACTACCTCCCTGACTGACGAGCATTCGCATTGTAACATTCGTAGTGTAACATTCGACTTTGAGCGTTTCAGCGCATTGATGTTACAATTTGTATCAAGATATTACACACTGTATCATTACAAGGTGCGCATTGTAATGCTCGGCTCTCCTCCCTCACTGATGTAATGATCGACTCTGTAACGTTACATTACAAGCGAATGCTCATGGTGAGGGAGCACCTTATATTTCGAGATCTCTTCTGAGTCGGCCTACTCGTTAGTTCTGTTTACTCTGCTAAAAGGCCCAACGTTGACCCATGATAGAGCATTAAAATGTTAGAAATATATTATAAGAATAATACCTACTTTATAAAGACACGAATCTACGTAACAGTTTCGCGAAGTCCTCGAGTCGAGGCTCGACGCATTCGCTACGTCTGCGAGTTCTATTGTTCTTTCGCAGTTCATCTTAAATTGTTCAGTTAAAACTCACAAGTTTTAATTGATGTGAAAGTGAAGAAGTAAAGTACGGACGAGCTCATACAGTGATGAAGATTATTCTTCAGAAAGTCATAGCCTGTTAATTAGTAGTTTGGATTAAGATGAAAATGTTAGCAGAATATTATAAGGACCGACAGAAATGAAGTTATAATCTGGATACATTGTGTAATAGACAAATTTCAATTATTAATCTGGGTCTATAGATCAAATCAGACCGAAACGAGACGAAGCACGATGTAGCAATACCACAGGATATAGGCGATACTATAATATTATTATTAAATTGGTCACGGTACTTGACTTTTCAATTTCAAATTGCGTTTTTTCATTGTTTCACCTAGTCCATTGAAATGTTACATGAGCTTTGCATTTATTAGAGGACGCAATTTTATTTTTGGGACATATTGAGGGGGTTAATACATGCTTAACCTCAAGTTCATGGGGTCGCCACCCTTGTCCCCCGGCCGCCATCTTGAAAAAAGGGGTGACAATACTATTTTCGCGATATCTCGGAAACTATACGTCTTACAAAAATTGTGAAATCATAATTTGTTGCTCATTATTTTTCCTACAAATATGTTTATAAAACTTTTTACCCTAAATTAAATGTTAAAAAAGTTATAAGCAAAAAAGTGAGAAATTTTTTTAACAACATCATCTGCCTATAATATTGGAAAATTAAAATTTAAAAAAAAATAGAGAAACATCCTGAATTAGCTAGTAGTACCGCGCTATTTTTGAGTGAGGAAGTTGATCCATCTTTGCTCACTCTTGTTGGTGAACGTTGTTTCATAGCTTTATATGACGGTAATAAAGACGACTCACTTATAGACAGCTTGCGATACAAAAGATTTGTCAAGACATTGACTAAAAATTAATTTAATTTATCATCGCTGCCTCCAACACAAGATGCTGCTCGTTTTCACAATCTCACAGATAAATTATATGAAATTTTAGTCACTGTCTTACCAAATTTTTCACGTGGGAGAGCCATGCTTCGGCACGAATGGGCCGGCTCGACCGGAGAAATACCACGGGCTCACAGAAAATCGGCGTGAAACAGCGCTTGCGCTGTGTTTCGCCGAGTGAGTGAGTTTACCAGAGGCCCAATCCCCTACCCTTTTCTCTTCCCTACCCTCCCATATTCCCTACCCTCCCCTACCCTATTACCCTATTCCCTCTTAAAAGGCCGGCAACGCACCTGCAGCTCTTCTGTTGCTGCGAGTGTCCATGCTTTCCATCAGGTGACCCGTTTGCTCGTTTGCCCCCTTACTTCATTAAAAAAAATATTTTGTATCGCAAGCCGTCTAGTGAGTCGTCTTTATTACCGCCATATAAAGCTATGAACAAACGTTCACCAACAAGAGTGAGCAAAGATAGATCGACTTCCTCACTCAGGAATAGCGCGGTACCACTAGCTAATTCAGGATGTTTCTTCATAATTTTTATAAACTTTTAATTTTCCCTTATTATAGGCTGCTGATGTTGTTAAAATTAATAAAAAAAGGGTAAAAAGTTATAATTATAGCTATATTGTAGTTATATTGTAGGCAAAATAATTTGCAACAAATTATGATTACACAAATTATTTGTAAGACGTATAGTTTCCGAGATATCGCGAAAATAGTGTTGTAACCCCTTTTTTCAACATGGCGGCCGGAGGACAAAGGTGGCGACCCCACAAATTTGAGGTTAAGCTTCTATTGACCCTCCCAACATGTCCCAAAAATAAAATTGCGTCCTCTAATAAATGCAATATTCGGTCCTTAAATTGTAACATTTTAATGGACTAGTCTTATTTTATCTCGTCTGGTTTTAGTGGGAAGTGCCCTTAGGTGGGATTTCACCTAGCACACTCAAAACTTCGTTTTATAAAACTTAGTTCTCATTAAACGCGTTCACGCGGTGACGTAAATCTCGTTCTGTTTCAAATGGATTTCACAAACTTCTTTTGATCGCGATATTTAATCTAAGTTTACGTGACGTCACGCGATTACTTTACATGTTTTCATAATTATTAAGCCTTTTCACGTTAATTTAACTTTTCACGTAAATTACAAAATAGCAAGAAACAATACATAAACTAACCAAACGCATTTGTCAAAACTGTCATCTTGACTTTTTTTTGTCTATGTTTTTCGTTCCGCCATGACAGGGCTTGAACGGGTTTTATGACGTTAAACTTCAGACTTTGGGCGTTCAAAAGATAAAACTCGGATTTACTGTGAACGCGTTCAGTTTATGTTGGTGAAATGCAATTCGATGTTATAAACGCGTTTATACGTTAAGAACCAGTTCAGGGTGCTCTGAACGCGTTCCATTCTTTTGGTGAAATCGCCCCTAAGTAGCACAATATATTAAGTGCTATTTATTGTCTAAGTTATAGTAACACTATACAAGTAGTATTAAGAATACAAGATAGGTACTAAGTTACATAAGACTATACGGCGTGTTACAAAAAAACTTAAGGGTATTTATGAGTCCCCTGTATAGAGTTTCCTGTGAAAGTGTCAGCGCTAAAAGAGTAGCTTTTTTTTTTGTATGGGCAAATTCATGACACTGCTGGGACGCTTGCCCATACAAATCGCAAACATATTTTGCTCTTTCAGCGCTGCTACTTTTACAGTGAACTCTACATAATGTAACAAAACTAAGTGATAATACTTTAGGGTGTGTACTGTGTATGTGTCCCTTATAAAGGCAAATGTTGACGCTGTCACGCATAACCATACAAATGGTAAAAAAATTTTTACTCTTTCAGCGCTACTAATTTTACAGTGAATTCTATACATACTTTAAGGGGACCCATACATGCCCTGAAGTATTATCACATAGTTTTTTTACACCCTGTATACTATATAAGGCTATCTACTTGCCCATAGACATCGGTAGCGAGAATTACCGCAGCAATTTCGGCACGTCGAGAGTTATTATTAAATCTAAGGGAGGGTACGGGGCACCATATCTAATTAGCTTTCCTCATACGGAACCCAATTAGAGGGCCCTCTAATAGGAGGAGTAATGGGGTCGGTGTGTAGGGTGATGGTGCATTGTTTACGACGCTATACACGGTGATAGTAAACACCGTGACGTAATCAAAACTTGACTATAACCCGATTGTAAAAATATGTACTAAGTGTTTTTATCCCAAGTATAATTAAAGACGTAAGTGGATGAAGTATCTACTCTCGAACTTAAGTAACAAATAATTCGATAATTGACCTTTCCTTGCATAAATATTCGAGGCTTTATGACCGGAAAAATGATTTGAAATTAAAAAAAGTGGATTTTATGTATAAACAGATATTATATTAGCCAGATGATGAATTAAACAACTTACAAGGTTTGTCCAAATTTAAGGGAAAAAATGATTAGTTATTAACTAAATGTTATACCTAAAATGTTATTTATCAACTTCATCCACTCACGTCTTCAATTAAGAAAAACAAGACTGTTCTGTGTAGAACGGAACACAAAATATGATAATTGATGAATCTGCGGGTAGTTGAACAACTTCAGCGAGTTTGACGTCTGTCACCTCAGTCCACGCGTGACCACGGCCCATACATAAAGTATTATAGTATAGATGTAATCTTAGCCCGTCATCGCGTGGCCATTTTGTGCTTATTTTTATACAAGTACCTAGTGTGCGTTTATTTTCTTGAATATTTCTATTTGTCGATCATTTCGAAGCACATTATAATGCAGAAAAGAAAGTCATTTAGTTCATGATATCGATAAACTATAGTTCAAGTAATGAGAATCCGTAAACACACGTAAAAAGCTATGCAATTTTTGTAGCCAAATTATTAATTGATGTGATATTTTTAGCACTAATGCCTTATATAGCACGAATAAGGGATTATTAAACTTATAAATTATCTTTTTAGCTTACAAAAATACCGATTGAAAAGCCCAAAAAACGTTGTTCAAAACTTACGTATTTAATGTCAAATCCACGTGTTTGAGGCATTCTTTGGTCATTCTTATGGTTTATTATTTAGCGGAACCACAAAACTCAACAATATCTAGCATAAAATGTTCACTAAAAACCTTTATTAACACTTTTATTACATGAAATATGCAGACCGACTCCTTTGTTATGTCCTGGTAAGTAAGACATAACATTACACGCTTTTGACGCTTATACACCGATATAAGGCTCTCTCCTAGTCTATAGTATCTCAATGCCACGGCCGCTGGAAAGCAGCTGAAATGTCGGGAATAAAAAAGTGCTTGAAGACAAAATCCGTAAGTGATTAGAACATAATAATTATTTTGATGTCAATATGAATGTATGTTTTGCTACTGCAATGTTTTCACGCTAGAGGCAGCACCACCTTATACAGTTTACAGTAAATAAAAAGTTTTGTTCGACGTTTGACAACGTTTCTATCAATATTCTAACTGATATTTAATGATGTGCAACATGTCTGATTTTGGTCAGATTGTATCTATTCGAAATGATATGGAGTTTGCCTATTGGATATTGAAACATTAAAACAAACCTAGTACCTAAGCTCAAAACTGTAAACTGAATACTAAAATTAGCCTTCACTATGTTAGCCTATATTTAGGCTTAGCGGCTAATCCACAGGTTAACCACATCGTGGTTGTTTAGTTATAGATCGCGGAGTGAGAATAGAATACTGTTTACCATACATTATTATGCTCGTACACTAAACCACACATTGTATGGACGCTTAATAATCCCAATTTGTAATGCACATTATTCGTTAGGTATTCTAAATGTACTATATTCATCAACTGTTTTGTATAAACATAGCTTAATTGGATTCTATTTAAGTAGTTCTTTAACAACTATTTTTTAAATCGGCCAAGTCTGAGTCAGATTTGCGCACAAACGGTTCCGCATGGCAAAAGAAAGTTATTTTTATGTCTAACTTGATTGCATGAATGAAAGATGAATTGCGGTTTACGATTTATGACGTATTAAAAAATCGGCCAAGTGCGAGTCGGACTCGCGCACTAAGGGTTCCGTACCGTTATAGAGCAAAATAAGTAAAAAATTGTGTTTTTTGTATGGGAGCCCCCCTTAAATTTTTATTTTATTTAAATACTAGCTGTCCCGGCAAAAGTTGTTTTGCCATATAAAGTATTAATTCTACTTCAACAGTTGATACAAAATCTGACCCGCTCTTTGGTCCCCTTAGAGGGGTGGAGGAAAAAATTTTATACACCAGCTGTTGAGTTGGAAGAAGACAAATATATCTGCGAAAACCGTATGCAAATCGGATCAGTAGTTTTCGTGTTAAAGAAAAAAGTTTGATACAAAATTTGACCCCCTCTTTTGTCCCCTTAGAGGGGTGGGGGGGAAAAATTTTATACACCAGATGTTAAGTTAGAAGAAGACAAATATATCTGCGAAAACCGCATCCAAATCGGATCAGTAGTTTTCGTGTGATGCTGGAACAAACATACAGACAGACAGACAAAAAACCCCCCGCTTATTATTTTTTGCATATCTTTAATGTACAGAATTTTCATTTTTACAGTTTTATGATATGTATGAATTATTATTAATTAATGAAGTACATATGGATGCTGTTAAACGTTCGTGTACCATTCCACATCGGACTAGTTTTGAGTAATCGGCGTTTTAAGTTTTTTTGGAATAATCTTTATTTTCTGCTTATTTTAAACAAAAAAAAATGTGATTTCACTGTCGTAAACCTTATGTTCTAAAGAATAAAACTGCATTATTAACCAAATTTTATGACAAAACCCGATTTTATGTGGAATAGATCACCAATGCTAAACAGCAGCCATATATATTTAAGGCCTTTGTGAAAATTTCAAGTCCTACCTGTTGCCATTATTGATATCGAGCAAAAAAGGCCAAAAAAATCACGTTTGTTGTATGGGAGCCCCCCTTAAATATTATTATTTTGGTTTTAGTATTTGTTGTTATAGCGGCAACAGATATACACAATCTGTGAAAATTTCAGAAATCTAGCTATAGTGGTTCTTGAGATCAGATATACACAATCTGTGAAAATTCTTGAGATACAGCCTGGAGACACACAGACAGACACACAGACAGACAGACAGACATACAGACAGACAGACAGATAGACAGACAGACGGACAGACAACGAAGTCTCAGTAATAGGGTCCCGTTTTTACCCTTTGGGTACGGAACCCTAAAAAACTACTTGCTAGATCTCGTTCAAACCAATTTTCACAGGTAGTTTTCATGGTAATGTAAATAATACATTCTTTGGGGAGACACATTTAACCACGATTTGCGGTTCTCAAACTTTTCTCTAATTCTCGCGGAGCCCTTACAAGGCCTTTGCTCCAACCCTTCAAGGGCTGCTCTAATGGTACCTGGAAGGTGAAACATTAAAATCGATAACTTATTTCGAGTACAATTCTCCTTAATTCCTCCACGGTAATCCAATCACATTAATTATTATCTGTGACGTCACCTGGATTACCATTGAAATTTTACACCGTAATCCCACCTTCGCATTTGAATATTATTAATTCACATCATGCTTGTATTAATTAATATTATTACGGGATATGGTCGTGTACAAAGTTGAGTAATGTTCATATACAAAACAACACTAATATAGGTCTACCAGAATCTGATGGCAAAAAGTGAGAAAGTAAATTGACTCTAGCGATACCGGGGTAATTGGAATAAAACATTTTGATCCTTTTTTCCCCTTATAGCGGCTGATTCTGTGTGTAAAACATGCAAATATATAAATTTATCCAATGATCAAGGATATTTTTTGAAAATCGGATGTCAAAATTTGCCATCAGATTCTGGTAGACTATAATATCATCCACTCTTTGAATAGCAATATTATAATAATAACATCCTTATCTACTAATAAAGCCAAAAGTGAGTCCGTCTGCTTGTTACTTTTTCGCGTTTAAACTATGGGTTAACTGATTAAGATGAAATTGAGAGGCAGGAAAGGACAATAATTGACAAAGTATAGTTTTTGTTGCGGAAAATGAACGGTTCTCTCGCGATAAATGAGATTCGGTGCACCTCGCAACGAAGTTGCGGCCCATATTTAATTAATTGTTTTTTAATCCATCAATCCCCAAGCGGCACCCGGCTGCCGCATAACAATTAAAAATATATTGTATCTGCGATTCCCACGATCGAGATATAACTAGATGAAGCCCGCAACCTGCGCCAAAACTTGCGCAGGAACCTTTCATTTTTCTGGGATAAAAAGTATCCTATGTCCTTTCCCGGGACTCAAACTATCTCCATACCAAATTTCAGCAAAATCGGTTCAGTGATTTGGTCGTGAAGAAGTAACAGACAGACAGGCACATTTGCATTTATTATAATAATATAAGTATGGATGTGGATTATATTTAAGGACGCTTCACACCTCGTCAGTTTGGCATCGTGGAAAGTTCTTACTTACACACAGCCATGAACATTTACATATTTATAGGAAAGTTTGATATTGCGTAGGTATGAAAACAAAATCGATGCTCTTTAAGAAAGTAGGCCCAACATCAACCCAAATATATATAAAGTTTGGGTTTGTTTGATTTTCCGAAACTTTTAAGAGCACACTCAAAAGTACTTGCCCCAAAACTTTTTACAATACACTAATTTATATCGATATAGGAAGTATAAATATAGGAAGTTCCACGTTAAAGGTAATTAGCAAAATATTATACGAAAATACTAAAAACAGCAAAATTTCCTCCCAAGATAAGTCTTCTGGCTTTGTACAAAACGGCATGAAAATTACCTTAACATTAGGTGAATGGTGAGCTTTAGTTAAAAGATGTATTACTTACATGCCAAGAATAAAATGTAAGTTTTCTGTACAAACATCTTCATATTTTTGTAAAGAGATACTTTGGTTTCCGGGAAAGGAAATTCTACAGTTTTTACAGCTGCAAAACGTGCTGGTAATGCGCGATTTTCTACCCGAATGAAGTTTTGGGCTAAAAGTAAATATGATAAGTCTTATAATATAATATGTTGCGGCGTTTGTTTCCGATCTTCTTCAAAATGACTAGATCGACTAGGATAAAATGTTGAGTGCCGATCTCGAAATCCATGTATATAGATAGGTACCCTACTACGGAGTAGATTTTCAGATTACGATATTTATCAGTATTTGTCTTTTCATACCAGAAATAACGTATAATATTATAGAAAACCTTTACCGGATCAGCTAGGGACTAGTGTTTTATTAAAAAACACTGACATATTGAAACGGCTTACAGAATAAGTTGTAAATAATGTAGTTGAAAGGCCAAGCCGTGTATAAAACATGTATCGGGGGCCGGATTGGCCCATCATTTATGCAGATACGGCCTGAAACGGCCGAATATCTCCGGATTTATGTACGCAAGTATTACAAAATAAATAGCCTTCGGTGTAAAGGTATGGCCCATTCAAACTTGTCCTACGTGGAGTGTCCAGGAAAGTGATCCTTAAGCGGTTGAGATAAGGGTGCTGTCAGCGGTAAAATGCCTTCGAATGTGAGGTCAATAGGGTGAGCTCTATTCATCTAAGTCAGCCAGGTGGGCAATATATGGGACAAGTCCCGATACATGAAATTCTTTGACGAATGGCCCCAGATTATGTTTAGGATTTAAACGCTTACACCGAAGCCACAATATTGCTTGCGTTGCGGCAACGTTTCGGCGTTGGATCATTTCACTGGCATTGCGATGTAGTTGTTAATGTGCTACTCAACACGATTACCAGAGTAAATAGAACTAACGAGTAGGCCGACTTAGACGAGGTCTCGAAATTTATACGTTTGACGTAGTATGTCATATCGGCCAGCGCGCGCCGTATTAATGCGTTACTAAGCATTGTGAAACATGTTGAAAGTGACATTCGCGCCCAACTCGCGTATATTCGCCCCTGTGTTTGAAGTCGAAGTACTCCTTCTTTTACTACACAAGTAGAATAAATATACCATAAAGTTAATAATATATTCCGCTAGGTATATTAACTTTATGGAATAGATACACACTGAATTCACAGACTTGCCGCCCGCCATGTTCCATTTTTGAATGGCTCAAATAAAATGCATCGCAACGACACGTCAAGTTGTAATTTGAATTGACGTTTAAAGTGAAGCCACACTACTCCGTCGCGTCGCATTGCACTACCGCAGGGACAGGGACAATGTTTTAACATACTTACATATTAATATTTTATTTTAGCCACATTGAAGCGTTACGGCGTTAGACGTGATATTTTCACGAAACGATGGACAGGAGATGAAGTAGGTCTTATCTTGATTGGGTTTGCGCAAAGCTGCTGCGTTGCCTACATACGACGCCGCAACGTAGTGTTTGTGGCCTGGCCCAGTACAATGCGTAATTATGTTCCGACTTACGCATTGTAGCTTACGTTTGTGGCCTCGCTATTTAGATTTGTTATGATATATTATGATAAATCCCTCCTAATGTTACTGAACAAGACAGCAACGAAACGGAATTTGAACAACTGGGCTCGCTCTGTCCGGAGTGAGCTAGGGATTACAACTACGCGTCTGCGAATTTGCACCGAAATGCCTAGAGCATTTCATTGTATTAACATAAATATGACACAATACATTATACAATAAAATGTTGTTGAATATATAATCATTTCCAAAGGTAAATGGGAAATAGTTGATATTGATAACAATAATTGATAATTGTTATTAATTACGCTGGCAATTATTTTGTAATTTTTATGCAGATATATATTTTTTTTTTATGAAATAAAGGGGGCAAACGAGCAAACGGGTCACCTGATGGAAAGCAACTTCCGTCGCCCATGGACACTCGCAGTATCAGAAGAGCTGCAAGTGCGTTGCCGGCCTTTTAAGAGGGAATAGGGTAATAAGGGAGGGTAGGGATGGGAAGAGAAGGGAATAGAGGAGGGTAGGGAAGGGAATAGGGTAGGGGATTGGGCCTCCGGTAAACTCACTCACTCGGCGAAACACAGCACAAGCGCTGTTTCACGCCGGTTTTCTGTGAGAACGTGGTATTTCTCCGGTCGAGCCGGCCCATTCGTACCGAAGCATGGCTCTCCCACGTATTATAGGTACCTACTCACTACCTACTACTGTTATAACCTATATGAATTAAAGTGCAATCTTTTAAGCATATTGTGTGTATGTGTGCATATACATTATACATGCTTAAGTGATTTTCATTGCATACTTAATTGAGAGGCAATCTTATTGATACCGTACTAAATTACTAACGTCAGTAGGGCGTTTCACAAACGTCAATTGTATGGAACGTGAAGTGTCGCGTCGAGTCGTGTATATCAGAAATATAATCTGCATTGTCAAAAAACACACAATAAAAATAATTGGTATGTTTGTTACATCATACATGACAATAATTGGATAGTTTTCGGTGAGACCACAGTATTAGCGTCGACATAAACTCTGGTGTCGGCGGTTATTGGAACAGAATTGAATCCACAGCTGTTAGTAAACGCGGTCACAGAATAATTGAAAGAGTAGGTCGATTGGGATCGTTAGTTTCAAATCGTCGTCTTGCGATGTTGAAAAAATTAGGTTGTTTTGGATGGTATATTATTTTAATATTAATTACTAAGAATCACAGTTTTGAATGAGTATGAGTCAAACTTAAGACTTACATTTTTTTAGTGTTTTTAGTCAGTATCCTGCAAATAAACACAAATTTATAGTTTACCAATAAAAGAAGTAGGGAATAGTTTTCCACGAAGTTTTTTTTTGTATTTACAAGGTAAATATAATATCTGGGGGCACGGTAGTGCTCCCGTCAAGACGAGCCAAGCGAAGCGCAAGGGCACTACTTATCTTTTCTGGAAACGTTTCGTCTTATTTTTGAACCCTTGTGACTTTGGTTTGAATAATGCCAGATAGTTCAAATTTTTAAGATATAATGACATAAGTATAATAATTAAATGCGCAAAGTTTGAATATCGTAGCTATTATACTTTAGATTTTATAGGTGTCCAAAAACCCACAATTTTGTCACTGACTCACCGATCATCAAAACTGTTAGGGTACTTCCTGAAGTCTTTGAAAACTGAAATTTGGTATGTAACATAATATTAGTATAAAAACAAGAAAAAAAATTATCAAACCCAACCTAACCTATCCCATCTCCTTGATATAGACGGTGGATGTTAGTATGAGATATCACCGTTCCTTATTGTGCTAGATACAAAATTAAAAATAGTATTATTAAATATTAAAGTACACATATAACTAAGGATTTTGAGAAAAATTCAAGTACCTACCTGTTGCCATTATTGATATAGAGCAAAAAAGGTCAAAAAAATCACGTTTGTTGTATGGGAGCCCCCCTTAAATATAAATTTTATTTTGTTTTTAGTATTTTTTATTATAGCAGCAATAGATATACATAATCTGTGAAAATTTCAACTCTCTAGCTATTACCGTTCTTGAGTTACAGCCTGGAGACAGACAGACAGAAAGACGGACAGACAACGAAGTCTGTCCGTCTTTCTGTCTGTAATAGGGTTCCGTTTTTACCCTTTGGGTACGGCTCCCTAAAAAATACGTATTAGCCTTGAGAGACTAAATAACCTTTATATTAACCGTAACAAAATGGCCAGGCCACCGATTTTGACTAATGTGTAGAGTTTTTAGATTCTTCTCGTGCGGTTGACACTTTATATCAAGTATTTTGCCGCGACTTAAGTATAAAATTAAGGTTTTTAGATTAACGGCTGAGTATGTAAGGTTAGAAACTTGGCTCTACCTGAGATCTCACTACTTTTTGACACTAAGAACTATATGTTCTCGTCTTGGCAACATTTTTACATGAAAATGTTTTTTGTGGGATTTTAATATACCAAACAAGAGTGAGCAAAGATGGATCGACTTCCTCACTCAGAAATAGCGCGATACTACTAGCTAATATTATAATTTTAATTTTTTTAATTTTTGATTTAGGCTAAAAATTTATATAAACATATTTGTAGGCAAAATAATTTGCAACAAATTATGATTTCACAATTTTTTTGTAAGACGTATAGTTTCCGAGATATCGCGAAAATAGTGTTGTCACCTCTTTTTCCAAGATGGCGGCCGGGGGACAAGGGTGGCGATCCCACAAACTTGAGGTTAAGCTTCTATTGCCCTCCCCCCATATGTCCCAAAAATTTTATTTCGGAATCTTAAGAGAAATGCAGTTGCCTCTTCGGCTGCGATTATACACTTAAACTAACGTAATATTATTTGCAATTCAGTCGTGATAAGGCAATGCGATGCGTTTCAGAGCTATACAAATTTGGCATAGGCAGCCAAACACCGCAAGTGGCGAGTTTGCCAAATCAATGTATACCCAAGGAAATTGATTCCTAGGCAGTTGACGGACCTACGTTATGTGGTCGGCTTAGAGCGCTTACAGACGAACGGCACGTGTCGGCGGCACGCGTCGTCGGCGGCAGGCGAAGGCACGTGTCGGTGGCAGTCGGCGCCACGTGTCGACGGCAGTCAGCGGCAGTCGACGGCAGCCGTCGACAGTTTATTACGTTTGCAGTTGTGACGTACCGCGTAAAGGTAAGCGTCCACAAGTCGGTATCGTACGCAACGGACGTCTCGCATCAAACGGTTAATTTTTTTACAGTACGTCCACGAGGAGGTACGTCGGAACTGGGGGCCTACCACCACCTCTACTAAGCGACACCGTTTAACAGATGAGCAATATTACTTTAACATCAAACTAGCGATCTTTTCACAGCGGATTTAACATTTGCATTTTTACTGTTTTTTAGTAAATTTATTATATTTGAAAAGTGAGTACGGTAATGTTATTGTTATCTTACAACACAGTGCTGGAAACATTATAGTTTTAGGAAAGGTCGTGGTAGGCCCCTGCAAGAGTCATAAACTATCGACGGCTGCCGTCGGCTGCCGCCGACACGTGCCGCCAACACGTGCCGCCGACGCGTGCCGTTCGTCTGTAAGACGCCTTATAAAGCTGTGATCGGTCGGATGGGTTTGACTTAACGCGACCAAATTACTGAGGTCCGCCATCTGCCTAGGAATCAGCTTCTCTGAAAGTACATCTTCTTGCTTAGTAAATAAACTTTAGTTTTGAAAGGCTCATTTATAAATAGAGGTACATCGCATCGCTTCGACACATAGCAACGTAAACTTATAAAAATTATATTTATATTTTCACGCGCGTTGTTACTAGTCATCATAAGATAATAATAATACAATGATATCTAGGTACTATAATAATTATTTATAATCTACCTTTCAAAGCAGGCCTACTGTATATTCTACCCTGTGGTGAATTACGGTCAAATTGCATGTACGCGACGCGTTCCGCCGCAAATTATTGTCGTAATCTCGAATGCTCATGCCCCGCTGCCCAGCCTTCTTCAACCTTTACTTACATTCCAAACAATTCCATACCAATCTAAAAGTATAAAATTGTAAATGTAACGATTGCAGAAGTAAAGAATTGTAAATGTAAGCTCTTACCGGCCGCCTTGACGAGAAATTTTATTGTCAATATCACGCTTCAATTTTATTGAACAGCTTATATTTTGACAATTACATTGAAGGCGCGCGATGTTAAATATTATCAAGCCTAGACGGTCAATATTGTTCAATATTATTGCAGATCTAGCTGCGCCCGCTTATAAATGCGACTTCTTCACGTTGGCCAATGATTGACAAATATTTATAGACGAATATATGCCGTATGTTTGTTTTTCATTGCTCGTGATCGTGATTGTGCATACTTTAGTTTTGCAATTATGGTTACAATCATGGTTATCAATCATTGTCCATCGGTGAAGGTTCTATATCTCCTTAAAATTTTAGAAGTAATACCCGTTTTTATTTCATATTCCAAAACCTAATAATAATTATTTATAAATTCTATGATAAAAAAATGATATTTTACATCAAAATCTTTGCATTGATCGGAGAATCTATGACTAGAACTAATAGATTTAGCATTTAGAACGGCTATTAATCTCTAACGGCCGTTCCCAATATTCAATCTATCTCTGGTTTGACATACGACCGATCGCAGCTAACATTGAATTGACATAAAATATATGTCTCTAATGTCTAATGAGAGCTATTCCTATCTCTAGTAGGGCAAAACCAAAGATATATCAAATATTGGGAACGGCCGTAAGGCTTTAGTGTCGAAATAGCTTGACACATTCATTCGCTGTCATCCATACATCAGATGCCGTGGATGCAGATTTAAAAGCTCTCCGGAATAACGAACGAACGCAATATGAGCTAAGAGCTATCATGTACCGGAGGACTTGATTGCATTTAGAGCGAGAGAACCAGTTCTTCCGTCCTTCTCTAATGTATTTGCATATTTAGATAGAACTAGCAAGTAAAATTTAAGTTGTTTTAATACCACAAACTGGATACAAAAAAAAGGTTACAAGTTAATGGTAATTATAAATTAGTTATAAGTAATCTTTTAAAATTCTTAAAAAATATAAAGTGTTATAATTAATGCATAATCTTAATTAATTAAGGGAAGGTTAGGTAGAGTTTTCGGTTAGGTACTTAAATCAACGACATTATATTATTGTTACGCTACAATGTATTTACTAATCGGAGTATATCTGAGTATTAAATATTAATAATTATAATTATTTAACGGCCGTAATTATAGCCTTTAAAGATGACTTAATACTTTAATTTAATGAAGAGTTTGACAGAAAATAGAATTATGAAGTTTGTCTCACAATTTTCATTTAATTACATTTAAGTAATTATTCAATTTTTCTGAGTCCAGCCGTAAGCGATTGTTTCTATATTTTTATGAGTGTAGGCCACTCTATTTCCGCCACCCCATGTACGAAATCTGCCACCCCCCTAAGACGCTACCGCCTCCTAGGATGCTGCCGCCGCTAGGCCGCGGCCTAGACTGCCTATTTATAAGGCTGGTTTTAGTGTCACGCGGACCGTCGCGTCGCGTCGGTACGGATCGCTCCATATAGAGCGATCTGTGGGGTAATGTCCGCATTAGTCTAAAACGCTCCTTATAGCTTAATACCGATCGGTCTATCAAAGCGATCCGTACCGACGCGGACGGTCCGCGTGAAACTAAAACTAGCCTAAATCCAGGGCTGCTAATATTAGCAGTAGTAGTATATACTATGAAGATCGTTTTTCAGCAATATTTAACTCATCCATTACAACTATATCCCCAGCGCTGTGACGCATGTTTGTCCCTGACGTTAATTTGCAAAGTCAATATTTGAAGTTGAAGTATTTAATGGTGCTTTGAAAATAATTGGATATTTCAATATTTAAAGGATGAGAATTGACAGTTAATAATTAATTTAATGGACTTTAAATATTATTATACATAATTGAAATACATTTCGATGACGCTTTCAAAAGTTAATTCGATTGAATTATTAATTACGAAATTTCAGTTGCATTGATTTAACTTTCCATCTATATAAGTAGTTAATATACATGTTTTATACTCGTCTAGAAAATATTTCAGTTTAACTAATTTAGTGAAATAAAAAAATAGAGACCTCTAATAATTAATAACTGTATTTTCCAGAAGTAAACCACTAAATGTAGATGTCCTGACTCCTGACTGATAAAACCTGATTGACAAAACCTGATTTTATCCCTCAGGACGTACTTCTTTCTTCAGTTTGTTTTCAATTCGTGAACCTTTATTGAATGACTATTTTCTAAGTTAAATTAACTAAGTATTATTAAATATTGATTGACTAAGTATTGATTTTAAGTTACGTGAAACGTAAACACGCATAAAAATTAGAATGAATTAGGTTTTATTTTATCCATAATATAAAAAAAAATTGTTAGCATCGCTAAAGTTCGAGAACGTCTGAACCGATTTGACCAATTTCAATCTTGAAGTATTCGTGGAAGTCGAGGTTTATATTAGAAGTGAAGTGATACGAAGTTCACCGGGCCATCTTGTTTTCGTATAATAAAGAAGTGATTATCGTTTATACGAATCCAATGAAAAACTGGATCGATATCGATTTTATACGTGGGAAAGCCATGCTTCGGCACGAATGGGCCGGCTCGACCGGAGAAATACCACGTTCTCACAGAAAACCGGCGTGAAACAGCGCTTGCGCTGTGTTTCGCCGAGTGAGTGAGTTTACCGGAGGCCCAATCCCCTACCCTATTCCCTTCCTTTCCCTCCCCTGTTCCCTTCTCTTCCCATCCCTACTATTACCCTATTCCCTCTTAAAAGGCCGGCAACGCACCTGCAGCTCTTCTGATGCTGCGAGTGTCCATGGGCGACGGAAGTTGCTATCCATCAGGTGACCCGTTTGCTCGTTTGCCCCCTTATTTCATTAAAAAATATATATATTATGTGAGGTGTCTAGTGTAAACAGATTTATCCCAGTACAGTGGAGGTAGCCATTGTAATCCGAGATTGTCATCTACCCGCATGTTCCATTCAAATAAAACCTCCACACGCAGTCCTGATCACATTCCAATCTCTCAAATCTTACAGAGAAATTTGATCTTTAGCTATTCACCCATTTACCCAAATTTTGTAAAAAATGAAGTTATAGGGAATATAATATTATGTAAAAAAATAAAATTTAAGTAATGCAAAATAATATTATTGGAGTGAAAAATGCAAAAATGACTAAGTATCTATTTTTTCTCGCATAACGAAATTATGTACAAATTATGTATGCAGATGTCACGGTAACACATCGGATCTCTCTTTTTAACTGACTATTTAAAAGATTTATAATTTTGTTATTTTTTTATTATCAAAAACGATTGGATTACAAAAAAAACCTGTATATTCCGTATTGAATTATTTTCCACGTATTCACTACGTAGCGAATGAAATTAGAGTATAAGGGCGCGTTCAGACGTGCGCGTTTTCTGCGCGTACGTAGCTTGTGGAAATGTATGAAAATAAGCTTTAGGTAATTTAGCATATAACCTCAAATAGCTATAGCGCTTAGGAAAGCACGCGTCGGGTGCTGAATCCGCGCACATCTGAACGCGCCCTAAAGCGGGCGACAAAATATCGAACACTATACGGCTTCAGTAGTTGTTCGCATTCCCAATTTCAGAAATTTGCGGTGCGCTCAATCCACTTTAGAACTTTTTGGTCTTAACTATATCGAGTCGCTAACTCCGTAGGCTTCAGTCTCGAAATCAGCGGGCAACGGGGCGGGAGCGGCGGCAGCGCGTTCCAATGTATAGTTTTATATGGACAGGCCTCAAAAACCGAGCGGCATGCGGAGTACTAGACGGCTTATCCATATTAATCTAGCCTACGAGTAGCTACACGAGTCGATAATAATAGATAGTAAAGACCAAAAAGTTCTAAAGTGGATTGAGTGCACCGCAAATTTGTGAAATTGGGAATGCGAACACATACCAAATTAAGTGAACTTTAATGGCATGCAATTCCGATTTCGAGCACATAATGGATTTCGAGTATGATGGACGCGTCCCGCATTTTTGTTGCTCCACATTTCATGCGAAACTCCAGATATTAATCCGGTGATGGATTAAATTATTGCATTTCATTACACGTGAAACGGTGGCTTGTTTGTTGGACTTTTGTGTCATTGTTGACGATCTCACAATGTTTGAGTTTGAGCCGGGGGTCGCGGGTTCGAATCCCGCCGACGGAACAAAAAAGTTTTCAATATTCCCGGGTCTGGATGTGTATTAAATATGTGTACTTATCATATAATAAAAATCTTAAATATATGTATAGTATAAAAGTATTAAATATATTATTTCCGTTGTCTGGTACCTGTAACACAAGTCCTTCAGGTACTTACCACGGGGCCAGACTGACGTGGTGTGAAGCGTCCATAGATATTATATTATATCATAATTGTCGCATTCAAAGTATGGGTCAATTCAGACAGCAACGCGACGCGTAGATGCATTTCTAAATTTGAATGGATTTGACAGATTTGTAAACAGTTTCACGCAATTGAAACCTGTCAATTCAGTACAAATTTAGAAATGCATCTACGCGTCGCGTTGCGGTCTGAATTGACCCTTATGAGTAATGTCAAAGCATTGATATGGATTGAAAGTAATGAAAGGAAATCTCGAAGTATTGATAATATTATTTGATATTGATAGTATTTCAGTGAAAAAGCTACGCGCACAAAACAAAGGATTTCACATTTTATATAAGCTGAAAGTTTTTCCGTACATGTCCCCTATAGAGGTAAAAACGACCAACAACTATGTAGTTTGGGTTGCGGTTACTTCAGGAAGTATCAAGTGGTGAAGGTCTAACTTTCGTCAAAGTTGTATAAAGTATAAAGCTCATTTTTTTCCGACATCATCTGCCACTACCGCAAACTTAAAATAATTGCTTCCTATTGCCAGACCAGACCCCTAAGTGTTAAACATTAAGAGCCAAAGCATGCAGATATTTTGAGTCCTACCAATGAATATTGATTGTTTTCGAGAAAAGTTGCAGCCACCAGCTAGTATTCTTATAATATAGTTATACAAAATTGCACTTGTTAACGTGACTACAACTTGGCTAAACTCGGAATCTAAAATTTATTGTAAGCGATAAATAATTCGGAATAAGACTGTAGCCACTTTATACCAGTGCGTTAGCGTCGAGGGTAAAACGCCGCTACATCTGCGTTGCTGCTACGCGTGGCATCACAATACCTGATGTATTGTGACCATAAAAAACGAACAGCACAGCGCGTCATCTAGCCTATTATTTTATCTCCTGTTGTGTCTTTGAAAATAACGCTTCATGAGTCATGACTTAAAAATACGGTACTTATATAAAATAATAATATAAGTATTGAGTTATAGCTCACTAACAGCAGCGCAAAAAATTTACACACAATTTGTTTTGCCGTTTCAGACATAGAATTAGAACGTTAGAAAACGCATTCCATACAATCGTCAGCGCGAAAATGTGTCACGCTCGAAATGAGTGAGCTCACTCATCTGAGCGCAGTGTGCCTTAGGACGCGGTAACAGCCGGACGTGTTTAATTCATTAATTACCGCGTTGTTTTTCGCTACATTTCGCTCCAGAATGCCGTCGTGTGCCTTCCGACAGTGCAATACAAATAAAGCCAAAGGTGTAATATTTCACACGTAATTACTAAGATTTTATTAATATTTAAATTATTGTCTTCCATTTTAAGAGCAAAATCAAAGCGAAGCGTAAAATGAGCGAAAGAGAAAGTAGTATATGCTATTACTGTAAGACAAAAAAGGACAACAATATTTTCTCGATTCGATTAAAGCGTAAAATGAGCGAAAGAGAAAGTAGTATATGCTATTACTGTAAGACAAAAAAGAACGACAATATTTTCTCGATACACATTTTGCATGCAAAAACATTGCTACAGTTTTGACGGCATACGTCGTATCTAAGTATTTTGATATCGTTGGTTTCAGAGGGCAACAAGCACTGCGACATAAGACTTTTATATTATATTTGATACGTTGTATAGCTAAAGGATTTTGTTTGCTTGAACGCGCTTATCTTGGGAACTACCAGTGTTAGATAAAACGTAGGAGCGTCGTTGCGGCGACGCACCACAACCCAACGGAGCAACGTGGCATCACTCTAACGCGTACACTTGCAGTAATTTATGCCTGATTTGCATATTGCGTGCCACGGCGGCTTCCGCAAGTTGTATTGATTTGATCTTACATTAGCGCTTATCCGCTGTTAGCGTGACGGTGTCGAAGTGAATTAGTCGTATTACACAATATTACACAATAATTATTATTGTGATGAAATGTATTAGGCATATTAATTTTAAGCTGCATCATCCAGAAAAAGGTATAATAAGATAGAGTGCTTCACTATCCAGGGTGGGCACTGCCCGTCTACTATAAAATGGGATAGATTGAATTATTGAAATACTAGCTGTCCCGGCAAACGTTGTTTTGCCATAATAATATAAAGTATTTCGAGCATATTATTATTTTATTGAAGTGACTAAATAAGTATGTTACCATGGTAACGTCCTGTCCCATCCCGTCGTACAATCAATGGTCGCCGTCAGTCTCGAGTTGTAATAATTTACTATTATTTTTTCAACAAATGCACTTATCAATATAAAAAGTACCCAGTAGCCGAGTCTCAGACCCACTGAATATGCATATAAAATTTGGTTAAAATCAGTAAAGCCGTTTCGGAGGAGTACGCGGCCTAACATTGTGACACGAGAATTTTATATATAAGAAGAAGATAATATTTTTTAAACCAAGAAACTATCTGATGATAAGCGATAACCACGAACACTGACAAGTGGCAATACCTAAAATATGAGTTTACACAAAAATATTATATTAAGTACCATTTCACGCTGGTTTTTTTAGCGACCATAGCATTGATCTAATCGAGTGGGCCCAACTATGCCGAAGTGACTTTTACCACATGATTATTACTAAAAACATATTATTAATTATTATAAATATTTGTTAAAAAGGTAAAGTATATTACCCCTTTAAAAGTAAACATAAAATCGTATCACATTAATTAAGTTAAGCAGGATTATCACGGCAATCTTATCAGCTTTTAGCCTGATTAAAATTTACTTTACGAGGTACTATGTTAATATTCGCAGCTTGTCCCGAGAAATACTCAGAGCGTTTGTATTTATGATGTCCATATTTACATCATAATATTATATTATATCTTATTTTATTAAACTTATAATTTGAAGAAGTTTGAAGCGAGAAAAAATATAGTTTTGATTTGGTGATAGTTGATGCTATTTTTAAAATGTCAAGCTTTTTAAAAATGGTAATTTCAAATGTAACTTGTGCCCTCAAAATTAAATTGTTTCCGGTAACCAAACTTCAAAACAAAACGGAAACCACAAACAATTTGTAACCAATTTTCCAGCCTTTGGCAATGTCATTTTACTTTTTATTTATATTGCATGCTTTTAATTTACAGAATTTATATCAAATAAAACTCTCACGTACTAAATAAATATAATGTTAATTATGTAAAATAAGTAATTAAATTTCATTTATTTCGACAGTCATATTTTCTATAAATAATATTATAATTAGTATTGTCTCACTTCGTAACGCAACAAAGTGTGATACGGCGTAGCAATAGTGTAGCGCGGCGTAGCGAGTGTAGCGCGCCGTAGCAAAGTATAATTCGGCGTATCAATAGTGTAGCGCGGCGTAGCGAGTGTAGCGCGGCGTAGCGAGTGTAGCGCGGCGTAGCGAGTGTAGCGAGGTGTAGCAAAGTATAATTTGGCGTATCAACAGCGTAGCGAGTGTAGCGCGGCGTAGCAAAGTATAATTTGGCGTATGAATAGTGTAGCGCGGCGTAGCAAAGTATAATTTGGCGTATGAATAGTGTAGCGAATAGCGCGGCGTAGCGAGTGTAGCGCGGCGTAGCAAAGTATAATTTGGCGTATGAATAGTGTAGCGCGGCGTAGCAAAGTATAATTTGGCGTATGAATAGTGTAGTGCCGAGCGCGGCGTAGCGAGTGTAGCGCGGCGTAGCAAAGTATAATTTGGCGTATCAATAGTGTAGCGCCGCGTAGACAGTGTAGCGCGGCGTAGCAAAGTATAATTTGGCGTATTAATAGTGTAGCGCGGCGTAGCGAGTGCAGCGCGGCGTAGCAAAGTATAATTTGGCGTATCAATAGTGTAGCGCGGCGTAGCGAGTGTAGTGCGGCGTAGCAAAGTATAATTTGGCGTATCAATAGTGTAGCGCGGCGTAGCGAGTGTAGTGCGGCGTAGCAAAGTATAATTTGGCGTATCAATAGTGTAGCGCCGCGTAGAGAGTATAGAACGGCGTAGCAAAGTATAATTTGGCGTATCAATAGCGTAGCGCGTCGTAGCTAAGTAAAGTGCGGCGTAGTAATAGTGTAGCGTGGCGTTGATAAGTCTATACTTAGCACTATTGCTATTAGAAAATTATATTATGTTATCAAAACTACATTCAATTTTTTAAAATAAAAGATTAATCTAGTTACTAGGAACCTTGAATTAAATCTCCAAAACGTATTCAAATCTCCTCTGAGGCTATGTAAGTGTATCTAGAGCAACATATAATACAGCATATGTTATGTTAACGAGACAGTAATTACTTCGCCAGCGGGTCTCATACATTTAATGCTTGGCCATGCACTACAACCTACATAGGTTTATTTTAAAATTATTGTTACGTTTTACGTTTAATGGACTTAATAGATTACACTGGTATTACAGTAATAGGAGTTTAATGATGCTGCTAATCTAGCTACGATTATTTATCAACTATTGTTTGCCAGTGTTTGAAAATTAATATAAGTGAGGACTCTGGGGATATGCTTTGTTTCTGTAAAATCTTGAATGTAGTCTTTAGTTTCACTACAGGTCATTGTTCACTTCTACATTTTAATCTTGGAAGTAAAATTATAAGCACAAAATTACTTTACATTCATTAAAATGAATATTTATTTGCGAAGAAAAGAAATACATATTTCGAGTGTTCTAATTGCAGTTCTGAAATATTATTTTATTGTATAGAAATAAAATACATATTTCAAAAATTCTGATTGTGAGTACAAAACCCACACATCATTATGAAGTATGATAAATAAAAGTCTAAAACTAATGCGCACAACAAATGCTTCCACCGTAAGCTCCTTTCCTTAATTCCAGCTCAAAATTGCCAACATGCATAATAAATTCCACTTTTATAATGGAAAAGGTAGAAATTCTATCAATTTCTGTGCGAGTCTCGGTCCTTTGACGAGGGCACAAAGATATGAAACTCGTCGGTTTCTGAAATATTTTTTCTGCTTTTTCTTAACTCTTAACGGGGTCTTAGGAAATAAGAAAAAGCTATTGAGTTTTTTGTGTGTCTTCAATCATATTTCTTCCCCAAGGTAAGTTTATATAGCGATAAAAACCTCTGTAGCTCAGTGATAAAGCGTGTACCCTTCATAGTCATAGGTCACATCCTCGAATCCTACCGTCGAATAAAAGCTTTGGATGAACGATCTTAAAATGATAGACGTTACCTGATTTTTCAGATTCATCATAACCTCTTTGACTCATATAAATAGTATAAAATCAAAATGTATTCAGTTTAAAATTTAACAAAACCTGCTGAACGACTGAAATATCTAAAACCGTCTTTCTTTTAACTCTAGCTTAAAATAGCATGAAGTTAATAAAATAGTTAAACTAACAGGTTAGGGGCTACAGTTAAGTGGATTTTGATTGGATTTTTAATCCGACCGGTATCGGGAGCAGAGCGGTCACTGCAAGTTTGCTTCATTAAAACCAAGTTCGATAATCCGAAATAGAATTCAGGTGAATTCGTTCACTGTAGGAGTAATTTTATATGGATAACAGTTGGAAATTGAAATGAAATAAATACCTTTGTTTATTCCTATTTTCCAATAGTATTTACGATATTATAATATATTCTTGATATCCATACACTAATATTATAAATGCACAAGTGTATCTGTCTGTCTGTTACCTCTTCACGCCCAAACGGCTGGAACAATTTTGCTGAAATTTGGTATGGAGATACTTTGAGCCCGGGAAAGGACATAAGATACTTTTTTATCCCGAAAATTACGTACTGCTCCCGCGCAATAAACGAATTTTGGCGCAACGGAGTTACGGAAGTCATCTAGTAGATCATAATATTTAGTTACGTTGAAAAATTATACGTTTATTATTTCAGTTTATGAAGTTATCAATGGTTTGATTGAAATAAAGAACATGAACAACCGGTTGCACACGACAGGCAAAAATAAACAAATTGCAACAAATTTGGAAAAATATTAAATTAATTTCTAAGAGCTTAAGCTAAAGAATAGTGTACCACTGTAAAAATTAAAAGTAGCCTAAGTTACCGAGTTATTATAAAGTTATCTATGGTTTATGGAGACAATGCCAAATGTCGCCAGCTAGATGCTGAGGTAAAGTTTCATTTGGTTTGTTCAAGCACGTGCGGCAGAGTTATGTCTCTACGAATAGGGAACCTTGTAAGGAATTTTAAACAGTTTGATTTTATTAGTATATCAATACTTATATTATAAATTCTAAAGTTACTGAAATTTGGACTCAAAGTATCTCCATGAGATCGGTCCCGGGAATGGACCTTGGATTCCTTACGGCTGGATAAACTTATCAATTTGTTCTCAATATAACTGAGTAATCTATCCCAGCAACAGATTTACAATTAATTATTTTTTTTATGATTCCGTATCCTTAATTGGAAGTTCTTTTAAATTAAATATATTCCTTTAAATAGCAATTATATTTTTTTCTCGACGCTCGGCACACGGATACAAAAAGAAAGACAAAAATAAAATATATAAACTGAACTGTCGTACATCAATTGTATGTTTGTATTGTTCTTGCGGGCACTTTTTGGGTTGTTGCAAATAAAAGCTTAAACCCAAAGAGTGCCCGCAATTTTCCAAACATCGAAACGAAATGCGTTTGTTTTAAACACATAAAAGTGATTAAATATAGACACAAAGATAAATTAATCTTAAAAGGCTTAATACAACTATTAAGCCATTTTCCGTGGCTCCATCTGGGGAGATTGCAACTATTTATAAAATAAATGAGCAAGAAAGTTGATTTCACGCGCCAACACCTCCGTCGATCACTGTAAAATCTCTAATACGGGCCTTCATCGAAATCCTTAATGTGGGGAATTGCATGGGTCGATTTTAGATAATATATTATTAAAATTATAACGTTAGATATCATAGCAATACGACATGTGAATTTCTCCATCATGTATCTATGATAAAATATATAATCTACTTACATAGCCATAGCAGCGTAATTGACATCGCTTTAATTGACATAGATATTATCGTAATTAACATCTAATATATAAAATTCTCGTGTCACGGTGAACTCCTCTGAAACGGCTCGACCTATTTTCGTGAATCTTAGCGAGCATATCGGCTAGGGTGGAGAATCGGACAACATCTACTTTTTATGTTGATAAATAATACATTTGTTGAACAAATAATAGTAAATTATTACAACTCGAGACTGACGTCGACCATTGTTTGTGCGACGGGATAGCGATGGACGTTGCAATGGTGACATACTTATTTAGTCACTTCCATAAAATAATATCCAGGGCGAAATACTTTATATGGCAAAACAACGTTGCCGGGACAGCTAGTAATGATATAAACTTGATCAAATTAAATTGAATTAAATTTAAACAACATAATATCTGTGGTGAATCATTTGGATATCAAAATCAATTATACTTATATACTGTTTTAAGTTTTGTTATTATTGTACTGATATTGTTATTTTACCCAAATAAAAAAAGATATTAATATGATAATATAGGGTCCCCAGAATTACTCACTCACACATGTGCAATATCAGGAAGGTATGACGGGGTCGCTTCTATGTAGGACAAAAAGCCTTCACCATGTATCATCATTTTTGAATATTTGAAAAATCACACCTTTTAATGCCTGATTTCGATATTTTTTCCCGCGATGAAAGTAATCTCATCAACCATTCCTAAAAACTTGCGTGTAGGATTACACCAAATTCTGGGAAACCTTGTTAATATTATATTTTTGAAATCCTAAACGTATTTTATTTATTCCAAAAATGTTTTCGTCAGCGCGTCATATTCCCGCTTCCATGAGAAAAATCCATACTAATATTATAAATGCAAACGTGTGTTTGTCTATCTGTTACCTTTTCATGCCCAAACCACTGAACCGATTTCTCTGAGATTTGATATGGAGATAGTTTGAGTCCCGGGAAAGGACGTAGAATTCTTTTTATCCTGAAAAAATTAACGTTTCGCGCACGTTAAACGAATTTGGGCGCAACGGAATTAACCTAGTTTATTAATGAAAATAGGGTGAAAGATAAATTATTAACAAAAATAGGGTAACTTTTCCCGAATCATCCGAGGATGAAATAGACAGCGCCTCTCGAGGCCATTTTTTTTAAGTTCGATGGCTTGTTTATCTCGAAGGCTTCGGTTGAGATTTCCCACAAGAATTGGTACTACAGGCATTTTATATTTCGCTACAAACATCTCCTCCGGGACCATACCGGCTATCAAACCGAGTTTATATCGAGATAAGCTGACCGAGTTAACTCAGTTGGGAGTTAAGTGTGAGTGATATCGTTTTTATAAATTATGTCGGATAAGGAATTGTAAATTACTTTTGGCAGTTTCCTGAATTAGGGATCATCCTAGTGCTTTCCATTGTAAGGAATCAAATAATCTTTATAAGTCTAGAAGTCTAGGTATTAGTTTTAATAACACATAGCATACTACATACACCAAAGTCGCAGTTTGTATCTTTAATATAATATTCTTAGATCTTTAAGCTACACAACCGATTATAATGCGCTTTCTGTATGATTTTAAGTACACAGAGTGATTCCAGAGATAGGGTTATAATAATTAATGTATTGTAGTTATGTATAGCACTACGTATTTAAAAAAACAGTAGGTATTTGCGTGTAAAATGTCTGTTTTACCTCAAAATTTTAAACATTTCATTAACAGATTCGTGCCAATTAAAAGCGTTACAAGAGTTCGTTTTACAAATTGTGAAGACCGTCAAACAGTGTAAATAATCATTGCAACTTCTAATACCCCGGTGATACGCGCAGTTTAATATTCGATAAAACTTTTCTAATTTAAAGTTTACATTTTGAACTTTCGTAATACAAATTAACTCACGGTAAATAAACTCAAACTTATTGAGACTCAACTTGATTGTATTGAAATTTGTTAGCTGTGAAGCTCTATTAAGTATTAACGAATATTTAATACTAGATGAAGCCCGCGACTTTGTTGCGTCAAAATTCATTTATCGCATGGGAACCGTATAGTTTCCGGGATAAAAAGTATCCAATGTCCTTTCTCGGGACTCAAAGTATCTCCATACAAAATTTCAGTAAAATCGGTTCAGTGGTCTGGGCGTAAAGAGGTAACAGACGGTCACTCTCGCATTTATAATATTAGTATAGATTTTTTAAATCAAAATGTATATGATTTAAGGGTTTAAAGTCGCATTGAACAAAGTAAAAACCTACTCTATTATTATACTAGCTGTGCCATATAGTGTGTAAAAGACTATGAAAAGTACCAATAATAGGGTCAAAACGGGACGATACAATATGGTTCTATAATGGTTTATGGTAGTGATGATGATGATGATGAATGTAATTTGCATAGTAGCATAATTATGCTTTTCGTTCTTAAAGCAACTTCGAAACTCCCAGACATCTATAAAGAGTCAGAAATTCTCTCAGCACCTTCCGAACCATGGTATACCTTGGTGCAAAATCTTGCTTGTTGGTAGCATATGCTTAGAATACTGCTCACGAAACCGAAGTCACCACATGTTTCCATATAAATTTTGGGGAATTCCCTCGATTTCTTATAGATCCCTTCATCAGGTCACCACTTTTATGAATATGGTACCAAATTGGAATGATAACCTATACACCAAAAGAAAATTTTTGAAAATCGGTTCACAAACGGCGGAGTAATCGTTGAACATAAAAAACGAACATAACACCTCCTCCATTTTGAAAGTCGGTTAAAATTGTAGCCTATGTGTTATTCTGATGTATAAGCTATATTATTGTAAAGTTTCATTAAAATCCGTTCAGTAGTTTTTGCGTGAAAGAGTAACAAACATCCATACATCCATACATACATACATCCAAACTTTCGCATTTATAATAATAGTAGGATTAATACCTCAATCGTGGGAATCGCAGACACAATAGATTTTCAATTGTTATGTGACAGCCGGGTGTCGCTTGGGGATTGATGGGTTAAAATTAAAACGTTATTTATTCAATCATTCCTATCGGTGCGTCGATACTTAGCTCTACGTCAAAATTAACCAAATCTCTTTGTACATGCAGGGCCTTCTGCAAAAGAAAACTGAGCTACAGCAATCGTTTACCATATCCATAACCTGTTAATTTTTTCAGCAGTCCATAAAAAAATAACAATGTGCACTCACAAGGAACGAGATTAAATAAACGGGATAACATTCCTATATCCGTTATCTGTTTCTACATTCCTGCAGGCATGGGGCACATTTATTATGATAAACTACTACGGGTGCATATAAATTCACTTGGCTCGGTGAACAGGAGTCCGCTCCGGAGGTATATTTTATTATGTTTTCATATTTGTTCGGGCTTTCCGATAGCAGCTGAAAATATGCGAATGGATTTTTTTTATGTATTCTCTCTTATATTGTGATTTAAAAATCGTTGCAATGTTGGCAAATTAAGTAGCATGAATTCCAAAGATTATGCCAAGAGTTTTTAGTAATAAAAATAATAAAATCCATTTTAATTTACATGCAGGTTTATCAGTAGCAGTACGCATTCTCAAATTTTGTTACAATTTCCATTGTGTATCTAAGCTAATCAAGAATTAGTTTTTCAGGACTTTTTAAACAACAACATAATCTGTAAATTATGCGTGATAAAGTAGAAGAAAAAGTTATATCCAAATTTTATACATTATTAAGGGGGCGACTAACCCAAAATTGTCGATTTTATAATTCATTTTTATACTTGAAAATAAGCCCCGAATTGTTTCATTTTTTAAACATATATACTACATTATATTTCCGAGGATCCGACCTAGCGGAAACACGATGTCTTAAAATTTTCTCGATAGAAAAAAATCACAAAGATATGCATCTAATTTTCACGAATTTATCATATATTGCCATAACCGTGCATTACACTAAGTTAATATTTTAACACATTGTATAAAATTCTATCATTGAGAATCCGACCTAGCGGATTTTTAAAATGTTGTATATTTATCATGTTATTAAGAAAAAACTAACTTGGCGATGATTCCGCGTCGTCCTTTTTCATCTGGCATATGAAAGACGGGCGTGAGTGTGAGGAGAAAAGGACGATGTTTGATTTTTTGGATTAGTCGCCCTCTTAAATAGTATTTTTGTCTGTAATTATTATCTACAACTTAAAGTCCAAAAATATAAACTTTATGTCGCAGAAAATATGGAAGTTAAAGTTTTTTTAATATGTAACAACGTTTTTTCGTTGAAATAAAATTTCCGTAATTGAATGTGCATGATAAAGTGATTCTGTACTAAAATGACTTTGGGAGTCACAAGAGAGAACGGTAAAAGCATCCCAAATGTCCCTAAACGTAAAATGGTAAAAGCTTCAGGCTCTAAGTGCCTCTTTATTAGCGGACCTCTTAATTCAAACATTTCACAAATTCATGATTTTAAATACGTCCCTTCAATGAGACATACCATCGAAATACAATAGTATAGAACGATAACTCTCATACATAAGATCGCTTGAATGTGGCCCCAATTACTGCCATAAACATGTAGTATAACGTTAAATTAAAAAAATTAAAGAACTACCCCCGATTCAAAAATTTAAGTAGATCAAACTCAAATTTTTCAGCACTGACCGGGCTGATGGTGATGAACAATATATAACAAGCTCTATAGTAATTAGCTTTCAAACAAAAAAAAAAACAGGTAAATTATAGATAGGAATTGGCATTTCGTGGACCATTTCTTAGCGTCCCGGATCCGTCGCCAAATGACAAAACACGGAACTCTTATGATTCGTCACGTCTGTCTGTCCGTCCATATTATGTCAGAGTTACTTTTTTTATTCAACAATAGCATATAGTATTTTGATGAAAAGTAGCGGCTGTAAGAAATTGATTCGGAGGAAAATGGTGGATGGTGGGGATGGTGGACCTAGGTAATTCGGTAGGGTTATGTCAAGTCAGTGTCAGTCTATCGGTATTCGGTTGGCCTGGACATGACGCGGCCAAATATGGGACCCGATCTCTGGATTTTGGATCAATATTTCAAGTTATTTTAAGAATTTAAGTAAAAATACATTGCTCATAATTAATAAGGCATTAAAACATTTAAAAAATGTTACTTTGAATAAAATAAAAATACAAAGTTCACTCAATGAGATTAATTATTACGTGAACGTGCACATAAATGACGAATTACATGAATTTATCAAGTTCTGAGAAATTTATTTACTCGCGATTGGAAACCGGCTTATTTCGTATTCTGAAGTAAAAACGGTTCAGTATTTCCGTACAAAATAACAAATTGAACCTAAGCTTACTTTTCATTAATTAATGGTTTCTCGGAAAGGATTACAATAATTACTAAACATAACAAATTATTAATTATTTTACATATCAATTTTATCTAGAAAAATCTTCAGTTATGAAAACGGTTCACACCAAAAGGTTCA
The DNA here is from genome assembly GCA_905187585.1 of Cyaniris semiargus. NCBI lineage: Eukaryota > Metazoa > Arthropoda > Insecta > Lepidoptera > Lycaenidae > Cyaniris > Cyaniris semiargus. Next base: position 8,932,402 of record LR994558.1, on the reverse strand, counting down.
CGCAGAAAAAATACTTGTTTTCTTCTCTCTTTCTTTCTTTCCTCTCGGCTCTCACCTTGTTTTCGGTATGGTATGCATCGGTATCAACGTTATGTACGACACAGGAAGATGCACATTGAATTGACAGACTTGTCGCCCGCAGTGTCGGGATGCCTATTACAATTTTTTACGGCTCATATAATAATTCATTGCAACGCCTTGCGTTGCTTATCAAGGTGGCTTTCCGTCCTTACCGCAACTCGCAAGCGACCGCGATCGACGAATATCTTATATATAAAATTCTCGTGTCACAATGTTAGTCAGCGAACTCCTCCGAAACGGCTTTACTGATTTTAACCAAATTTTATATGCATATTCAGTAGGTCTGAGAGTGGGCTACTGGGTACTTTATATTATATTGATAAGTGCATTTCTTGAATAAATAATAGTAAATTATTACAACCTGAGACTGACGGCGACCATTGTTTGTGCGACGGGATAGCGATCGACGTTGCCATGGCGACATACTTACTTAGTCACTTCAATAAAATAATATGGGCGAAATACTTTATATTATGGCAAAGCAACGTTTGCCGGGACAGCTAGTTATAATATAAATAAAATGCCACTTTCTGACCAAGGTTTGGTGATACTAGCTACCTATTGTAAACATCGGATATTTCCAGGCCTGTAAAATTTTACAGTTTTTATCACTCGCAGCAGCTGGCAGGCTCGCTGCCAACTTTTTACGTCGACGACTGTCTCGCTACAAGATATTGCGAGCTGGACCTAAATAAATACAATGCAGGTTGTGACTAAACTTTAAATCTTGACTCCCAGACATGATCATTTAAGCCTTAGTTAAACTTTTATTGTGATTATACCCAGTGAGCTATCACTGTCACTTAAAGTTAACCACGTTTTAACCTAATCACAAATTAATCCATACTTCCATACTAATATTATAAATGCGAAAATGTGTCTGTCTGTCTGTCTGTTACCTCTTCACGCCCAAACCGCTGAACCGATTTTGCTGAAATTTGGCACGGAGATACTTTGAGTCCCGGAAAAGGACATAGGATACTTTTTATCCCGGAAAAATGTACGGTTCCCGTGCGATAAACGAATTTTGGCGCAACGGAGTTGCGGGCGTCATCTCGTACACATATTATAACGTACAATATGTAACAGAACGATTGTTTTTCCGATCCGACTTGTGAGTCGGACCCGGACACGAGCAGAATACGTTATGTCGGGTCACAAGATGAATGTGCTGATTGATACCGAATGCTTTAAATAACAGGATATTTACAGCTGGACTCAAACTCTACTCAAATTCCACCACATGTTGTCCATTTTGTTGTGGTCAGTGATCAAATGAAGTATTACGGCAAAATTTAGAGACAATAAATTATAACTTAACTTTATTTTAATAACAATTTACACAGAAATGTATTGTTTAGTTTATGTCAATGTCTTCACTAAATTAAAGTAAAGTAATTGTTTCTTTGAATGCAGACGTAGGGGCAAATTTCAATTAAAGTACGGCTATACAAAATTCGTTAATTTTTATTCATACTTACAGAAGTTATCAAGGGTGAAAGAACGAACAGACGGACGCATGGACCAACGAACGGACAAGCGTAGTGATCAGTTAGATTATAAGAGTTACTTTTAGTTACTGGGAACCCTAAACAGTGACGATGCGATTCTATGTAACGCTACGAAGCAATGTATGGTACGAAAAAAATGATACAGAGGCAGTTGACAAACATAGGCTATGTCCACACTGTGCCTTTTTTTGTTCATTAAGGGCATGCATCATAGCGCAGTCAACAGCGTACGTGAGGCATGCCCGCGACGCATGCCCTCTGAACGTATCCAAAACTTTCGCTTTGTTCTTTCATGACAATGTTGGCGTTACGTTCGTTGACGCATTCAATTATTGAATGCGCCAATACGAAAGTTGAATGAAAGAAGATGACGAAAATTGAAGATGAAAGTGCACAATGTGGACATTGCTATACGTTATTTCGTCTGATTATGTCAATAATTCAACGTTAGTCGTGATCTGACTGTTGGACCTAACTACGTTGACCCGCCATCTGCCTATAAATCAACTTTTCTGATAGTACTTACATCGCTCTAATAAACAGGTACAGTGTGTACACTATACCTATATCTATTAGAGCGTAGTATACCTTCCCTAAAATGCCTGTAATTATATTAGGCAACTAAAGGGATTATTTCCCAACCTCTGAGGGGTGAAGCTTAAATTTATTTAACTCCATGTAGGCGTAGTTGAAAACGGCTAACTTGTATTCTGCTCGGCTGAATTTTGGCTTCCGAATTATCAAAGGTCTACCGGAGCATTAGTAACTTCGTTGGATGAGCACGAGTTCTCTTAATATATCTTAAGATGGCGGAAATTAATGGCTTATTGTATTTCTTTGCATTTTGTACTGTAGCCAAGAAATTGCAACGCTTATGAAACGATATAGGAACTATCTAGACTCGATTTTTATCCGTCCGCGCGAATGAGCGGTTTGGCCGCTGCACAGTGAGGCGCTATTTACATACTTATGTGGGTCCGCGCGGTCGAGAGGTATGGCCGCTATACTGCTAGAGTACAAACAATTGCATGTAAAGAGCGTCGCGACCGCGCCACTATTCACATAATCGTTAGGGTCAATTAAGACCGCAACGCGACGAGGCGAGGCGCGGCGCGACATAAATTTGTATGGATTTGACAGATTTCAATTGCGTGAGACGTCTTGCGAATCTGTCAAATCCATATAAACTTAGAAATGCATCTACGCGTCGCGTTGCGGTCTGAATCAACCCTTACGTACAATTGCTTGTGATTTGAGTCCCCGGAAAGGACATAGGATAGTTTTTATCTCGGAATAATAGAACGTTCTCGCGAATTTTTGCGCAACGGAGTTGCGAGCGTCATCTAGTGATATATTATATTCATAGCCTATATAAAAATACAAAAAATGTACAATAAATACATAAAACCTTGATTTAAAAATATTTCGTTTTTTTATCAAGCGTTTATTCACAGCGGGCGTGCCACAATATTAGAATTCCAGGCAAAATTAGATCAATGAAAAAACGAAACCAACAATTGGATTGTGGATTGAGTTAGATGAATTTGAATTTAAATTAAAAATATGGAAATACGATCATGGAATTGCTTTTAGAATCTTAAATTACATGTCGCAAGATTTTGAGAGATTTTGTTGTTAATTACGGCATCTATGCGAGCAGAAAATTAGTTCTCCTTATTCACGGGGAAGTAATTAAGATGTTCAAAGCTATTTTGTTGCACGAAGAGATACGAATATCCATACTAATATTATAAATGCGAAAGTGTGTCTGTATGTCTGTCTGTTACCTCTTCACGCCTAGACCCCACACTAAATCTGACTCTACTTATCCTTCATAATCTGCTTTTTTCTTCGTCATCTGTGGATTTTGGAGAACGTTGCTCCTTGTAAAAGTATCTAAAAGTGCCTCCTGAGTAACTACTTGAAATTACTTGATTAGTTTTTTTTTTATAAAATCTTTACGAATTCTACAAATTAAGTCCCTGACGCACTTGTAGAGAAGTAACTGAGTAGGTAATGGAAAAATGAGAAATTGGAACGAATAACGAAACCAATTCTACGTTATTTATGATCGATATTGAAAATGATTGTGATCGGTATTATTGGATCTGACAGCAAACTGACAGCCCCGAAGACCTAGTGCTTCAGACCAAAATAAGTCGAATGATGATATTAATATTCTAGAAACTGCGATGATAAGGAAAATGTCATTTCGGCGGCTGACAGGAAAAAGCTTGGAGTATGATAAACGACTTGGGAGTTACCACAGTAGACAGTGAACAGTAAAACACAGTAGCGGATTATAATAAGGAATATTACGCAAAAGGTCGGAGTGGAGCTGGCGCTACTAGCATATACAGTAAATAGTCTAAATAATCCGACATGTTGCATACCACAGACATAGATCAAGATAGATACCGCATGTCCCTCCATTTGTGTGAAAACGAGCGTGCCACTTTTTTCCTACCTACTGTGACATACCGATGATAAAAAACATGTCCATTATCTAGGCCAACGTTTCTGATCGAATTTCTACAGCTCAATACGGCACAATTAGGCATTTAGGAATTTTTAAAATTCCGATTGACATCCGATTCCGATAGCAGACTAAAGAACAGACTTTCGAAAGACGAGCATTGCTCGTCGTTTGGGAACGCGATATGGCACGCGAAGTACATACACATACAGATCTTGACAGAAATATACATTTGGCCTGACTTTGAGGCTGCTGCTGCAGTCTAGCGTGAAAACATTGCAGTGTACAGTAACCTATTGGTTTAAAATAATATCTAAAGTAAAATAATTATTTTAGTTTAGATAATTATAGTCCGGAGATGATGATTCTATCTAACTGAGAAATAGGACTCTCAAATACGCCTAACGATAGGTATTTTTGCAGTTTTACCAATTTTTTAAGCGTTTGGAGGCGTATAGTCGTATAATAAACATACCGAATGTTTATTATTGACCCAATTAAATCATAACGAAGCTTAATTAAACTTAAAAAAATATATAATCGGGATTCAGATAACACTTACGTGAACTCAAACAAAATCACGCCGAAGGCGGAAGTTAGTGTCTAAACACACCATGCCGAAGATACGCGGCCGAAGTTCGGTATGATTATGCCTGCGATGTATTTTAAATTACCGATGACACACCATGCCGAAATTACGTCGCGTTATAGCGTAAAGCCGAACTTCGGTTGAGCGTAAGTTCGGCAGTGATTCGGCGGCAATGTTTTTTTTTCGGCGGCGCTCGAGATACTGAATACTCGGGCAAAGTTACGAAACTGAATTTCCGCCGCGTAATTTCGGTTCTTATCGTGTGTCATATCAGCCGAATGCGTCGAAACGTAAAATCGGCCACGGAAGTTCAGTCGCGTATTTTCCGCCTAGTGTGTTTAGACACTAAATCTACTGATCTGTGTCTACTGTGGAGCTCCAGTTTTATATTACATACCTATGAATTATTATTGTTTATCATTGTTGTCTCATTTTCAAATTTTGGGAACTTGTTTATTTATCTAATTACTATAATTCAAGCTAATATTTTGTTCATGTAAGTATATCTTTCTCTCTGTTTTTATTGGTAAGTTAAAAGGTAAAGATTTATACACCACAGGTTGTCCTGACCTTACATAGTTCTAAAGTCTTCTTTACTAAAATCACATACTTAGTGAAACAAAAATATTTTTTATGTACTATTATAACTTTTAAAGAAGAAACTAAACTACAGTAAAAAGTTAAATCGGCAAATAAAACAAAACCTTTATAAAAGTTTTCGTTCCAATTTCTTGGATGTAGAATTCAAAGATACTTTATTGGAGTTTCGAATAAATTTTGTTTGAAATAGTAAACAGAGTGTCCTATTAAAGTTGTACGTACTTACAGTTTATTGTAAATTGTAATGTTATTGTTATAATTACATAGTATAAAACAAAGTCGCTTTCTCTGTCCCCATGTCCCTTTGTATGATTAAATATTTAAAACTACGCAACGGATTTTGATCCGTTTTTTTTTTAAATACATAGAGTGATTGAAGAGGAAGGTTTATGAGTAAAATAACATCCATTAAATGGTGGAGAATTACTGTTATTTTTGAGGTTTCCAATGTGATGTCGTAAACAATTACATTTTTTTCCGCTTACATTGCAAACGCAGGCTGAACCCTACGAGATTTATTAAAATAATGTACTAAGTATTGTACACATTGAAAAGGTCTACAGAAAACTCCGCGATGGTATATGTCTATCTCTTATGGATATCCCACAATAACATTTTTTTGTAATTTTCTTTTTACAAATAATGGCAAATTTTTGAAGCGATTTTAACCAATACAGCATCAATCCTTATTCAATTAAACACTTTAAATACATTGTTAATTTAATATCTAATATCTATGTGGCCCTTTACAGTATACGATTTAAATGAATACCTATTTTCGAAGATATTACAGATTTAAAAATTGCGGGACGTAGTTGCGGCGGTACCGACCAATGCGGGCCACGGGCAGTTATAATAAATATAAATCAAAACTACTTGATCGATTTTAATCATTTTTTCAGTGAATGACATAGGCTATTATGGTCGTGTTCGTCGGCGTAATTTTTAGCGCATGCGCTGCAAAACCATTTATTTATTGCGCATGTCAAAATCATGGCAACGACAACGTACACGTTGTTTAAACTTGACGGTAACTAAGTATATAAACAACATGGCGTTGCCATGATATGACATGTTTTGGACATGCGCAATAAAAGGTTTTGTAGCGAATGCGCTAAAAATTACGCCGACGAACACGACCTATATATTTTATACCCGTGCGAAGCCGGGGCGGGTCGCTAGTTGTAATATAAGTTACATATATGAAAGATACTTAGCACACCTGTCCTACACGTTATTTTGTTACATGGTACGGGCACCATTAGTGCTTAGAATTTATTTAGATTGTTTTACAACTGATTTTCTTAAAGTTTCAATAATGTTATTATTTTTTGAGGAACAACTTTTTGATTCAAAAATCTAAAATTCAAAAATGCATAACGTTAGTGTTTGAGATTTTACTTGTGAAGGCACTCCCAGAGCGCAATCCGCAATTTTTTTTTTCAAAGAACGACGGGTCACATAATATCAACAGCCGAACATATAACCCCTTTATCTTTAAAAGTCAGTTAAAAATATTGAATACTGACGTGAAAATAACTTCAAACACAGCGACCTAAAATAAACTAAAATTATTTATATTTAAAACTCTAGAGGGCTTACAGATTTATACACTTTCATAGAACTTAAGTTGTACTTTATCACGCAGTCTAGGTCTAGAACTTTATTCATTCCACCTGGAAATCTCGTCTCGCTCTACAGACTTATACACTCAAGGGCTCTATAATGAAGGCATAAAAATCTTAAACTTTTAAAATAAAGTTGAAAATGTACAATTTTAATTTCGGTATTATATATTTAGAGTAATTTTCGGTTGGTTAAATTGATTCGCATAGGGAATTAGAAAGAAGTTTATTATGAAGTCAAGAAATTATTTTAAATAATATTTAGGGCCTGTTTCACCACTTTCCTGATAAGTGCCGGATAGGCTATCCACAACTTATCAGCTGACAGATAGAGTATGGAGTATCTGTCAGATAAGTTGTGCATAGCCTATCCGGGACTTATCACGAAGTGCTGGAACAGGCTTTTAGGGTGAAGCCAAACGAGCGTATTTTGTGAGTTGTGAGTCGCAGAATTTCAGCTGGCAGAAATTCCGCTGCATTCAGTTTCATACAAAAGTCCTGTTTGATTCACACGAGCGTAATTTTGAGTCATGATTAAATATGAAACATAATTTACGCGAACGAAATTCTGCGACTCACGACTCACAAAATTACGCTCGTTTGGCTTCACCCTTAATGTAAAGCAACTTGTTCTGATCAGTATCGTCTACAATAATAATAAACAACTACAATAAAAAAATATTGTTAAAGAATTATTTATTTCGATTCATTATATTATAATATTATCATTAATTATTGTTAAATACAAGAAAAGACTTGGAAATTGCAGAAAATAATCTAATTAATCATCATGGTCTATCGTTGGTCTATCAATTCTATCATCACATATTAATGGGCAAACTAACTTGGGAGAATGTTTAATGTTGTCTATGTACCATCGAGGAAATTGATTTTAAACACACTACACTTCGTACAAAATACAAATTTATTTAGCACTATTTATAACAGGGATCGATTACAGATTGCAAAGATTTAGATGGATATAAAAATGGAGCGATCTAAGACTACGGGCGATTTTAGGGCGAATAGAGGTCGGGCTTCTTGACAAGTCGAGCCCCCTTCTCAGTCCTCGATGACGTGGCTGGTGACGTGAGGTGGGGCGGTGGGCTCGCCGATCCTTTATTCGAGCGCCTGATCGAACTAAATGGCAATTGCTCGCTGCTGGCTCTGGTCATGTTAAGGCCAGGCTTTAATAATTATAATATTATTATTGTCTATTGATTAAAATACGAATGAAGAAGAAGAACGTTTGCTTAGAAAAATAAGGTTCGGGTTGAGATGTACTGAACACTTTAATGAACACTGATGGACAATATGAAATAGCATTAATATTTTGTCAATATTTGAGTACATGAATATTTTTATACTTGAATTTTATTTAGACTTTAATATTTTCATTAGTGAACAGTTTTTGATACAGTATTAGTATTGTTGCGGATTGGCACAATATATATTTTGAGGATGTATTTATTTAGGTCAAATGTCGAAAAAGCTAATTTTAGAACGAACAGAAAATTTGTGAGAACTCAAAAGTACGTGTCTTTTTTTTTTAAACATACTAAAACCCCCCCATACCCTCGCCAACGCTACACGCGAAGGAGCGGGATTGCAAGGAATTCAACCGCGTCCTCCGCAGCGCTTGCCGCTTCCGACACCTCTTCGACTGCAGCAGCCTTTGCCGCCGCCTGTCTGCACCGAGAGGCTCCCCGGGCATCGGGGGAACCTTTCTCCTCGGGGCCTATGTTGTGGGTGGTGATCCCCCGATCAACCGCCCACAGGCCTAGGCTTCAACCTCCATAGCGGGGGCGGTTTCACTCGCCCCGGCCTTATCGGCTACAGGCCGCTTACGAGGCTGAGCCTTGGAGCCCTGCGCTTGTTCCTCGTGCCGGGCGACTTGCTGGCTGCTGTAATGCAGCCGTTAGTCCCCAGAAAAGGACGTGTCTAAATTAACATAATATTTGTATTCGAACCTAAAATAAATAATATTTACTGTTGCGAGTGTTTTCTTCTGCAACATAAAGTGGCGACAGTGAGGAGAAGAACAATATTATAGAGAAATACGATAAAATATTGAGAATGACCTTATCGATGTGGAAAAATAGAGATCTCAGGTACCTACGACGTATTTTATCAGACACGAAGAGTCAGTAAAAATGATATTATAGAAGATGCCGGCTTAGAGTTTCTCCAGGCAAAAGCTATTGAGTTGTCTGACCAAAAGCGGCGACCGTGTGCGGAACAATATTAGAAAAGTACGATACGAAATGAGACTGAGGTTATTAATGTAATTGAAGCAACTGAGGTCTCAAATAAGACTACTTTTAGTACCTACACACGCATTGGTAATTATGATAAAGAAGCTGCCGATTTGCAATTCCTGTCGTCGAAAGCTGGCTGAACCGGCAAGACTGAACGATAAAGTACGAGACGCCATCTTGCAGGACTCGAAAGGCGAAGAAGGTCATGACAATTAAGCGAAAATTACCAGTAAGCGCTAAAGAATACCCTGGTGCCTCCTCTGGGAGTGTGTTGCGGATTGGCACAATAGATATTTTGAGGATTTATTTATTTAGGTCAAATGTCGAAGAAGCTAATTTTAGAACGAAGAGAAAATTTGTGAGAACTCAAAAGGACGTGTCTGAATTAACATAATATTTGTTTTCGAACCTAAAATAAATAATATTTACAGTTGCGAGTGTTTTCTTCTGCAACAGGTATACTATATCAAAAACTGTTCACTGAGTAACACGGTTGCTAGAATCTGAATTTCACCTGCATTACCATACCATTTGAATGAAAGTGACGATCCTGTAGCCGCTAAGTGGTAAATGCTAATATGTCCACAGCGTAGACGTCAAAATCTACTTACCGAATACCGAATGTATAATTATATATATTGTCCTACAAATAGAACAATCCATATTTTGGGATTATCAAATCAAATTATGAAACCCTTTCTATCTCTGTTAGCTACCACTTTCGAGATTTTTCGCAGATAAAATTATTGTTCGTCTTATCAAAATGATGCTACTCACAAATTAGCTTGATAGTTATCAAAAAAAAAATGTTCTAGGGATCCCAGAGTCAGACTATTACGATATTTCACAAAGAATATTTTTAAAAGTAAGAAAATGCAAAACATATTTTTAAGGTAAGCCTGACTAATAAGAGACAGACATGCAATCAAGTTAATTAAAAACTAGTGATCTTTACAAAACAGAAAAGAAAAATTTGAAAAATACGAAGGAGTAACACAATATACATAGCATATAGTAGTGTGACAGTGTCCTTGATATAAAACTCGCCTGTTACAGCGATGAATTTAAGCCGCGTGCGATGAAATATTCTTTGTCATATTTTTCTACTAGTTATCTACAGAAACGCTATAGTATGCGTGCGCCAAGGTAGTCTAATCAATAAATCAATCAAACAAACACTTACTTTCTAGTATTTTGTTACAGTTTACTCATCTAGAATAAAAAAAACTAAACGCTAAATGTGTGTTTATGGGATTTTTCGAGAACGGTTTCTTTTTATTGTGTTTGTTAATGTCGGAGGAAGGTTTATACTCATAAGAAAAGAAAAATCCTAAAAATTACGTGGAAAATAATAAAATTTAATGTTTCACCTCCGAATTAAATTAGTTCCGTTGAGGTAGCCCCACCGCTTTCGACAATTAAAACTTCATAGATATGACGGGACGACATCCTTCAGGACCGCTAGTTAATTATAATATTACAATTTTATTTTTACTTAATATTTGTTATTACAGTATCAACATTTCTTGCCTCTTAGACGTTGAAAAGCCGTCTAGTATGTACATTGTACACTACTGTTTTGATTTATATTGTGTTAGCAAAGCACCATCGTTTACTGAAAGACCTTCTGAGCAAAGAATTGTTTTGGCTTGAGCACTGTATAATTAGCTTCGGGATACATTTCCGCATTTGAAGAAAGAGTCATACTTAACTTTCTGTACCTGAAATAATGTGGCACTTTTTTCAAGTACAGAAACCGTTATTTGCTAGGATTTTTGCGAGATTTTTCTCTTACGAAATTAGAATTATTGGGTAAATATTAATACGCTTATTCTTGTGACTATAATTATATTATTTTCTACGTATTTGTATGTATAATACTGTTAGAAGCGTATTAAATAAATGTCAGCAGCAATAAGTGAAACACAATGAATGTATTAGCCCGAAATAAAACTGCCTTTTTTGGAAGATGGTAAAATATAATAATGTGATGTTTTCTATGATGGTAATGTCCATACTTCTATACTAATATTATTATTAATGCATCAGTCACCTCTTTGCGTCCAAACGACTTTGCTGAAATTTTGTATGGATATACTTTAAGTCCCAGGAAATCTAGGATACTTTTTATTTCGGAAAGATGTACGGTTCCCTTGCGATAAACGAATTTTAGCCGAACGTGGTTGCGGGCGTCGTCTAGTAAGGAATAATTTTAATGAGATGCATTCACTATATACGCTACCTATTAACGTAGTTATTTAAATAGACACTTTATGAAAATTCTAAGCTTCAGTTTCAGGATTTTTCATTTTGAGTCCTAGGGGGATAAAAATCTTTTATTATCTTGGCAAAAAGTAATTTTATAGCAGAGAACACTGGATGAAATTCCACAGAATAATAAATCTTCTATTCATTACTGACAGAAGTTCTCGTTTAGTTTTCTTTTAACATAATAAAAATACAATGTTTGCAGAGAATGGAACCGAAATACAAGAATAAAATCCAGTTCTTCAGTGCAAGAATCTTATCTTTTACTTCATTAAAATGTTCTTTTAGAACACCAGTGGCTTTGAACGTTTTCTCAGAAATGACATACCAATTTACTGCACTATGCATTATTTTTGTAATTTGTAAGTATTTCAGAACTTAGACAGTTTAAAATTATGATAACAATCGTAAAAAGTTGCTCAAATATACATTTTATCATAATAGTTGCATGCACGGTGGTCAAAAAGTAATAAATAAAAATCCGCACTTAAAACTATAATTTGCCAGCCTGTCAGCCTATTGAATTAACGCTGAAAGTCCTGATAAGTATATATATTTTTAATGAAATAAGGGAGCAAACGGGTCACCTAATGGAAAGCATCTTCCGTCGCCCATGGACACTCGCAGCTTCAGAAGAGCTACAGGTGCGTTGCCAGCCTTATAGTATGGTAGGGGAGGGTAGGGAAGGGAAAAGGGGAGGGTAGGGAAGGGAAAAGGGGAGGGTAGGGAAGGGAAAAGGGTAGGGGATTGGGCCTCCGGTAAACTCACTCAAAGACACTCGAAACACAGCGCAAGCGCTATTTCACGCCGGTTTTCTGAGAGCCCATGATATTTCTCCGGTCGAGCCAGCCCATTCGTGCCGAAGCATGGCTCTCCCACGTAAAAACTACTAATAATAATCAGTATGGATATACTATGGTTCCGGGAAAGTACAATACATAAATACTGGAAAGCTAGGAGTATCTATAATAATAATTATTATTATAATCTTTGAAATATGAAATACAGTTAGAAGGATCATATTATTAACTGTATTTCATAACCCTCACAATCCAAACTAATATTTGATTCACCCAGCGAGCACCTACATACGAAGTTTGTGTGGTTCTTGCAAGTTCTCACAAGTCAAACGTAGAAATGTTCCGAAGGGGTAGGAAACAGGTCACCTGTGAGACAAAAAACCCAAGTCGAGGATCACAGTAGGACATTACACTTTTGTTCTCCTTTATTGCCTACAGAAACGAAGCGTGAATCTTTAACAGGCAGCTTTAGAGTTGCTCACTCTTGCAATTTTATCGTGTGTCAAGCAAAAAAGTAAATGCTTTAATGTGACGATGGCTACAAAATAAAAGAACCAATATTAAGCAGCATTAAAAATGTTGTACGAATGCAGCTTAATGGTTTTTTATTTTATGACTATCTAAAAATAATAACTCGTTTAACACGTTAAACAGAAAGTTTTGTTCGGAGTTTGACAACGTTTCTGTCAATATTCTTATATGACGTGTGCAACATGTCGGATTTCGGTCGGATTATTTACTGTATGCGCGTGGGAGCAGACTCCCACCTTTGCGCAATATTCCCTATTAGTTATTACCCAGACCGTTATTTCAAATGTCATTATTATCATCTTAATTATAAATAATAATTATGCAAGTCATTATATGTAGTAATTTAAGTGGAACGATGGAAGTTGTAACATACAAGGTCTTTTAGTTCATGCATTTCCTTTAACCTCCCTCTAGTCGAATAAAAATATTAAGGGCCTGTTTCACCACTTTCTGATACAGTGCCGAATAGGCTATTCACAGCTTTTTTGACAGATTCTCCATACTTCATCTGTCAAGTTAAGTGGTGGATAGCCTATTCGGCACTTATCAGGAAGTGGTGAAACAGGCCCTTAGAATAATTATTTAATGTTCAAATGATTTATAATATATTTCGTTCCAATTAAAAACTTGAATCTGCAACGCTGTAAATCTATCAATTATTTTCGAATATCAATTTAATTGGAAGCGAAATAGAAAATATAGTGCAAATTGCGAATTGAGTAATAAATTGTAGGAAACGGCAGGTTTTGCTTCGACGTGGTAATAAATCGTCTTACGTTAGCATGAAGTATTTTTATTTATTTTATTGCAATAAGCTGACTTTAAATCTCTCTCTCGTATAGGTTTGGCTTAGTTGTTTGTGAACCTAATATTGGTGACAACTTCAATCGCATAAAAATTAGCTTTTTTTATATAGGAAGAGTTTTTTTTTTCGTGAAATTTTCTCTTCTCGTGTTCTTTTTCCGAGACTGGATACTTCCAGGCCAAATTTAATAAAAATCAGATTAGCGGGTCAAGTGAGAAGAGGTCGCACGCACTAGATGTATATACTACACACACAACACCGTGCCGAAGTCTGGCAACCGACCGACCGACTCAGCGGGCCCTAACGCCGCACCGCTGTGTCGATCGGTTGGCGGCGAGCAACACACCCCGAGCCGCACCAAGCCGAAATGTGCCAAACTGAAACGACGTTAGACGAATGTTAGGTATTTTTCGTTACGGAATTTCTTTATTAGGTCGCCGCGCACGAAGCCCGCGATAAAAGCTACGCAATAGCTTAAAAATATTAGGCTTATCTCTGAAATTATAGATAATAAAAATTAACTTTAAACCTAACTTTGTAGCCACAGCCAGATAAATTTTATCAGCACGTTTATCACTGTTGGTAGGAGTGACACTTTACATGGTACTTGTCAGAAACTCTCATTAACAACAGTGTGAGCCACATTAACGCCAACATGGGACAAACTACGTGGCTCTAACTGATAATGGAACTCAGTGGCGTATTAAGTAACAGAAATCATAATTTTAATGATGTTTGGAAGCATGCTCGCATCAATTTTGACCCTTAAGTCTTAAAACACATGATAACACAAAACTAAAAAAACACAAAAATAAAAATAAAATAGGATTCGTTTAAATACTTCCACCAAAATTTTAAAGAAGTATAGTTACATGCCAAAATATATTTAAAACATAGCTATTATAATTTTTAACTCCCGACAAAAAAGGGGTGTTATAAGTTTGACGTGTCTGTCTGTCGGTCTGTCTGTCTGTCTGTCTGTCTGTGGCATCGTAGCATCCAAACGGGTGGACCGATATTGATCTAGTTTTTTTTTGTTCGAAAGCTGACTTAATCGAGAGTGTTCTTAGCTATATTTCATCATCATCAGCCTGCTCAGTGCTGGAAGATCACGGTTCATCTGGTTCGTGAAGGGCCGATTAGCAACTTGCAGTCGTTTGGTAGGCTTTATATTTTGCATTCTAGTTCGTGACATTTATGAATATATACACATTAATGGAAAGTTGACCTGGTGCTGCAGCATCACCTGGTAATCAATAGGATAACCAACTCCTCACCAACTTAGAGCAGAGGTTTCGTGTTTGGGCTCATTTTAATTGCGACAACTAGTAAGACGGAGATAAACAGTAAATATTTGCATGCTAATACTGCAGCATCACCTGGATTCTATAGGAGCCGAGCTCCATAAGAACCCAAAGTGGAGGTTTCATGTTTGGACTCATATTGACGGCCTCATGCAAAAGGACATTCCTAGATGGTATTCATTGGGATATAATATGATCCTGTTAATAGGAATTATTTTGCACTATAACCATAAACCAACACAAGTTTAAAAAGCATGAAATAAAATAAAATTAAGAAATTAAAAAAAAACCCCGCCAAACAACTTTAAAAAGTAATGAAATAATATATTTTACTGACTTTAAGTTTAAATAATTCCTAAGTGTAAAGTGATATTATAGTCCATAATTGTTGTTAAGGTGTGTCGGGGGACCGCTAATGATGAATGAAGATGTTTGATTTCACATAACATTATAGTTTAAGGGTCAGTTCACAGCGAACTGAGACAATCAGTGACATGGCGATACAAAATGCAAAAGACGCTGTTGGCGGTCCCGTGACAACAATTATGGACCAAAATATCACTTTACACTTAGGAATTATTTAAACTTAAAGTCAGTAAAATGTATTATTTAATTACTTTTCAAAGTTGTTTGGCGGGTTTTTTTTTAATTTCTTAATTTATACTTCTTATCTTTCTAAATTTTATATGCATTAGTATAAATATTATAGCTTTTTTTTAATCTATTAAAAGTTTAATAATCAACAAGAAACAATATTACTCGTTCTCCGGTTACCCATTTGCTTATCTCCGCCACTGCATTGTCCTAAAACACAATAAGCCGCGGTTAGGACGACACGAGCGACAGTTTACAACATATTAACAAGTTTACAATCCATTTCGCATCCATTAAGCTCGAATATGAACTCGGCACTGATAATATTACGTTGTATAATATAATTTGTTAGTAATATCTGCTGTCTAGTTTAGTTTTGAATTTAATTACATAGATTTCCACAAAACCGAAGTCTTGTGTAAATTTAAAAGATTTTTGGTCACCAATACAGTCTTTAAATTATAGCTAAACGACATTAGCAGGTGCTATTTTTGTGGATACTTGCTTGATTTTAGATATTTCCTGCAGTTATAAGTATTATTTTAATTTCTTATTTTTTTATTACTTCAGTTATGTTCATCAATGGTTTTATCTTGTCTGTAAAGACACTTTATAAGACGAGGACAAACATTTTATAATTATTGTAACACAGTGATAAATGGATCTTTTGTATGTATGATATTTACATTGTATAACTAATTATACGTGGGAGAGCCATGCTTCGGCACGAATGGGCCGGCTCGACCGGAGAAATACCGAAAACCGGCGTGAAACAGCGCTTGCGCTGTGTTTCGCCGAGTGAGTGAGTTTACCGGAGGCCCAATCCCCTACCCTATTCCCTTCCTTTCCCTCCCCTATTACCCTATTCCCTCTTAAAAGGCCGGCAACGCACCTGCAGCTCTTCTGATGCTGCGAGTGTCCATGGGCGACGGAAGTTGCTTTCCATCAGGTGACCCGTTTGCTCGTTTGCCCCCTTCTTTCATATATATATATATATATATATATATATATATATATATATATATATATATACTGCCCTGATACCAGAAAAGACCGCTACGTGAAAAATACGTTTTTTAATTTTTTTTATGTGTAAACTAAGCAGATTGTCAGCTTTCTGGTTCTATTTGTCTTATATTTTTAAGTTTATTAGTTTCTGAGATAAGTTGCCGCTATGAGACCCCTATTTTCAATTTTTTAGAGATGGACATAAGATAAAAAGCCGCTAAACTAAATTGCTAAGCTATAAACATGTTATAATATCTTAACTGATGTTTATGTTAGTACAGATTGAAAACATGGTTGGCGAACTACTAAACAAGAATGCCGTGAAATGGTTATGATAAGTATAAAAACTGTTATTTAACTATAACGAATTTAATACGTAGCAAATTTTTGCACAGAACCATTTCCATTATAAGCAATAAAACGGCTAAATTATCGTCATACACTAGAACCACGTTATGGTATGTAAACTGTCTTTTAGCGTAGTAGAATATTAATAAATCAAACTAAAAAACTACACAACAAAACTATGACCGTCATTTAACTTAATATATTATTGAAGTATTTGCATGATAGCATTTTATAAACGCGGTTTAATTAAAATACTAAACAAGAAGACCGCTATTTATGTTGATCGAGAGGAGTGAAGGGGGGAATACGAACGCGCCCGACGCACCAGAGTATATAACTATCACAGTTATAACTTCACCATCAGGTGAAGTTATAACTGTGATAGTTATTCAAGACGAATGCGAAGCAAATGTAATAGAATAAGAATAAGAAAAGTTTATTTTGCACATCACACAACACAATATTTACAAAGGACGAAAGAATAAGAACACAAAACAATTAATTTAACATTATATTGTGTGATGCCAAAAATGGCCCCCAGCTCAGCATTAGCAGCGAGTTGCTGCACTGATTTTCTGCTGGGACCAAAGTGTGACATCACAATAATATAGTTTGGGTAAAACAGAAACAAGGAGCATACTAAATTAATAAATTAATAAACTTAAATACTAAACAAATTAAAGAAAATAGGTAACTAAAAGGTAATTATACTATGTGCCGCGTTTAAAGCTTTTTTCAATAAATATCGTGATATCAAATACTTTGATTTGTGGCTTGACAATTGTTCGGCACAAAATAAAAATTAGCTCCTCTATTTCTTTTTGGTTCATCTCATTAACTCGGATGACATAAGCGCTAACAAAATAACATTGAATTATTTCGAAAAAGGGCATACATATATGAGCTGTGATCATTTTCATCACCAAGCAGAACTCTCAATGAAAAAGTCAGGCGAGCTCTATGACTTTCAAGATTTTGTCGATTGTGTCGCAAAAGCAAATTCTGGAAAGGTAGCTGTGAAAGAAATGCAATTAGCAGATTTCATCGATATATCTGACTATACTTCTAATCGAAGAATTCAAACTTCAACACCAAGAGTGTACATGAAAAATATCGTTCAAGTTAGTTTTGAACAGAAAAAGCTACAACATGTTTTACAAATCGGATTTTGACAGCGATTATATTGAAGTTTGTTTTTTAAAAGATACTTACCTTAAACCGAAAAATGGATCTGTTCCCAAAGTGCTGACGCCTAGAGAAAGTGCGAGAGGAAGATCAGAAACAAGAAAACTGAATATTTTAACCAAGTAAGCCAAACTTATTCCTTCTTATAAACTTACATTCTAGAAAAGAATACCAACTAATAATATAAATCCCACCAAAAACATTTCATGTAAAATGTTACCTCGACGACCACAAAAGGTTTGCCCTGTGAAAAAGACATCAGATCTAATGTGGAGTAAAGCTTCTGAATATACACGGCCTAACTCTATCGACCCTAACTCGAACAAATTCTACATATCAGAAAGTATGTATGGCTCCGCTGTTTCGCTCGTCGTCGTAGTAAGTAACGAAACAGCCAAGCCATACATACTTACTGATATGTAGAATTTGTTGGAGTTAGGGTCGATAGAAATAGGCCGTGTATATTCAGAAGCTTGGCTCCACATTAGATCTGATGTCTTTTTCACAGGGCAAACCTTTTGTGGTCGTCGAGGTAACATTTTACATGAAATGTTTTTGGTGGGATTTCAGTCCTTTTTGTAAGTTGCTACTTGCTAGGCAGTCTTTTAGTTTTTTTTTTTGTTATATTTTTAATTAAGAGGTTTTTAGTTAATGTCTATCCCGTGTAAATTTTCATGTCCTAATTCATAAGATTGGTGAAAGTCTCATATTTAAACTTCCATTACCCCAACTAAACTTATTTTACGGCGTAACCAAATTTCGGCGTATTTTAGATATCAATAAAATCTAAAGTATTAGAGTTGTTCAACTGAGACTTTGTATGCTTAATAAGTCTATTGATGACATCATATCCTGAAAATATGAACTATCTGCTATAACGGAAACCAATTCTATGAAGGTTCAAAAAAACAGCGAAACACTTCGAGAAAAGGTAGGTAGTGCCCTTGCGCTTCGCTTGGCTCGTCTCGGCGTCTTGGATACTACCGTGTCCCCAGATAACGAAGAGACTGATTAATGATTACTTAGTTTTTAATATATATCTACTTTTTGATCTCTCATAGAAGTAATGTTTTTCATCTCATTACAATTGGACGCTGTTAAGCATTCGTGTACTAACCCACAAAAAAAATACGTATTGAGTTATGAATGCAGTTATGTTCTTTAGATGATTTAGAACAAGACTGCATTCAAAATTTAACAATAAAAAAAAAATTGTGGGTTAGGTTAGCTTAACAGCGACCAATTAAGTTTTTGATAAATATTTGATAATTATATTTTATTTTGAATGTGTAATTTTAAGTTACTTTTTTTATAATTTTCATATGTTTAGTTACGGCACTGTACTAGAAATTATTAGAACTGAAGTCAGTAAGAATTCTATTGATTGTTAAGATGTTTACAATTTATTACCAAATAATAAATTAAGCATTTAAGTTTCTTTCACAAATAAACATTTTGTTTTGATATTACAGTTTTATTTCTGATCAAATTTAATATTTTTTTGCTGTTGCATTTTTGATCTAACGGTCTTTTCACCTAATTACTAGAATTATTTGAAGTGGAATACTTAGTTAAAATACAGTTACTAAGTGGGCAGTGCATTTAACTGTTTTCTATTTTAGTATTATACTGATACCTTTTAAACCAATTTTGATTAAACTAATCAAAAATGCCGTTGACGTCATATAATGGCGTTTTTTGATTTATGAATCTGTTTCTTCTCAGTTACGTAATAATCTATAAAACAGTAAGGCGACATAGCGGCAATTTTTCGTATGATTCATGTAAAAAATAGGTATATCAAAATTTTAAGACAGAAATCATACGCTAAATGGCGGCTACCGTCGAGGTAACTGCGTTTTACCCTAGCAGCGTGAATGAAAGAGTTATTTATGTGCTAAGCTAAACCAGAAATTTGTATTTTAAATTACCTTACAAACATATTATATAGAAAAGAAGAACATGAAAATATTCTACGTAAGGTCACTTATTTTAATCAATAATTAAATCGTAACTAATCATAATACGTTTCAAGAAATCTCTTTTCCCGCTATTTTTGTCAATTACCAAAAGTTGCGTTTTGCACGTAGCGGTCTTTTCTGGTATCAGGGCAGTATATATATATATATATATATATATATATATATATATATATATAACTTGTAAGGGAATGAGTGAAACTTCATACTGCATTAATAACTCACAATACATTTAACAAGGTTACTGAGGTTTAATAGTGAGTTGAAAGTGCAGGGAAATAAATATAGGTTGAAATAGGTGTTAATGGAACCACAACATTTGTTAGCGGGGAGTGCTAAAAGTTACAAAGCGCAGTGTGTTTCTCTCTATTTCTGTTGAGTGTTGCTCATTTATTATTTAAAAGGACCATTAAACAGAGCGACGCACTATTTTTCATTATACAAAGAGACACACATTACACTGCGAGAGACAAAAAATTGAGAGGTATCTTTTTGTATTTTTTATTCTAATTATTATAAGGGTTATAACCCAGCAAGCCCCAAGCGGCGCCTGGCGGCCGCATAACAATTGAATATATATTGCGTCTGTGATTCCCACGATCGAGGCATTAAGGTATAGTTACACATGCTCAAAAATAGCATGCTTATAAGCATGCTTAAAAAAAGCATGCTGAATGAACTCGATACATATTTTGCTTCTATCAATCATGCTTATTATAGTGCTCCTGCTGCGAAAAACTGATCGATAATACTAGCATGGTGCGTAAACCACGCTCCCCGCCACCCGCGCCGCAGGTAGCATGCTCGAAAATCGCACGCCTGTCGATTTTTGAGCATGATCGAAATAAGCATGCTTATTTTGAGCAATGCATGGACATACATGCTCGTAATCAGCATATTTTGCTCGGTTTAAGCATGCTTTCGTGCTTGAAATAAGCATGTGTAACTGTACCTTTAAGGGTTAAGATAGGTAAGCATACTACTGAGACTTCCTATTCTGTTCGTCTGTTCTTATAACTGTATTACTTGAATGAGTATTTCTGTCATAACAACAGAGTAACAAAATAAAAAAGAATTTCAATATTCTTAATCTTAAGAAATAAAAAAAAACCTAACAACAAAAATGTTTAAATAGGGCACCCATACAGCAAAATCTGTCTAACTTTTTTATATGGAACTTTTTGTGTGTTGGTGCCAACTCACACTTACCCATTTTTTATTGCTTTAAGTATCTTGTTAGCGTTGAAATGTATGTTTGAACAGTCAGAATCGTATATCTCAGTGTTTGTGCATACAGGAGCAGAGATAATTAAATATTTGATCATGTAAGGCTTACAATAACATCAAAGAAAATTATAAAACGTTTTTACTCGTTATTTATGTAATAACCGGTAAAAACCTTTGCCTTTGATATTAAAGTTTTTTTTTCAAGATAATTAGCGCATTTCATACAATTTTAATATAAAGGATTTCGAGTTGAGGTTGAACATATTTTGGTATTTATTTACGTCGTGTTGATATTAAATACATGAGTTAATTCTATAGGCGAATCTCACGAGGCCTAGGCTTTGATATTACACTGATTCCTATTAAACTTAAATCTTAATATACTCCTTAATGATAAAGATAGAAGACACCGAAAAGCTACTTAAGACTCACTTATTCTATACTGAGGCTTTTGAAAATTGCCAGGCCTTGTAATGTTATTCGCTTTGCTATTATAATTTGTAGGGGGTTAAAGTTATGATAATAATATCATAAGAGAGTATCTTAATAAAAAATGAGTTCTAAAACAGAACAAGATCCAAATATCAATCTGCCAGTGTTCGTTACATCGTACATCAAAATTCAGTATCACGGCTATTCCAGTCTATTTCAATTGGTGATTGGCGAGAATTTAAAATGAAGTAGGTTCTGCATACCGCCATTCAAAAGTAATACATATTCATAAACTTCCACCAAGAATGCACCGAATTCTAACTCAATTCAGGAAATTGTACGATCAAAGTGTAAAATCTGCTGCGAAATTCGATGATATTGCGAAAAATATGACCGCGATGTAGAACTGGCGGAGAAATAGAAAATGTTACGGTATATTAAACGCTACTTTCCATATGCTGATACTATGTGCTTAGTATGTACTACGTAATACTTATTGGGAATGTCTTGCTCTTATGTTATATATTAAAGGTGCCGGTTGGCAGCGGGCTACATGAAGCGGCGGCAGACGACGTGTCGTCGCGACACTACTGGTTTCTATGTATTTCTTTGAAAAGTGTCGCTAGCTTCGTGTCGCTAGCTGCGTAGGGTATTTCATAGTAATACATAGAAACCAGTAGTGTCGCGACGACACGTTGTCTGCTGCCGCTTCATGTAGCCGGCTTCCAACTTCTACCTTTATATTGTAGTATAAAGGTAGAAGTTGGAAGCCGGCATATTCAACCATAAAACATAAATACTCACTTGTGCATACTTGATTGTTTTTACGTTTGCAATTACTAATGTTCTAAGACCTGCTTCTAGCATTTTCTTCTGGGCGTGATTACGTACTATGCGCTTCGAATTACGAGCTACGTACTGTGCTGTGCGCTACGAACTACGCGCTACGTTCTATACGCTACGAACTACGCGCTACGTTCTATACGCTAAGAACTACGCGCTACGTTCTATACGCTACGAACTACGCGCTACGTTCTATACGCTACGAACTACGCGCTACGTTCTATACGCTACGAACTACGCGCTACGTTCTATATGCTACGAACTACGCACTACGTTCTATACGCTACGAACTACGCGCTACGTTCTATACGCTACGAACTACGCACTACGTTCTATACGCTACGATCTACGCGCTACGTTCTATACGCTACGATCTACGCGCTACGTTCTATACGCTACTAACTACGCGCTACGTGCGTGCTTCGAAGTACGTACTTATAAATTTTAAAACTGTATTTTTACAAGATTTATTCATTACAATATTAAAATTAATTCATCTCAAAACTGCACGCAAAAGAATCACTCTTTTATTTGGTTGGTAGATAAAACGGTGAACGCTTATATACAATGAATTTTAAATTGAGGTATAAATTTGTGATGTAGCGGATAAGGCCGAAACCATCAAAGGTTGATGAGTTTGCAAAAGCACTCAAATTGAACCTTTTTCGGGTCGTGTACGAATCTGTCGTACCAAAATCGTTTTATAAAAACCCCTGCAATCAGGAAGCCATTTCACATCACGCTAAGTTTGCTTGATCTTACAATTTTTATTCAATCCGACACCTGCTATTAAAATTAAGAGTCATTCATTTTTTCTGGCGAACCTAAAGAAAAAAGAAATGAAAGAATTTTTAAGCTCTCCGCGATGAAATTACTTTAGGGACGTCATTTAGGCAATTAACCAACATATAAATAAAAAATATGAAACAGTGTTTCTTAATGCTAGAAAGAAATTACAGCTAAGCAATAAAATACAAATTCTTTTTCTCGTTAGAGCTCAAATGTTCAAATAAAACGTACAAATTTCTCAGCTTAGAGGCTAATTAAAACACTCGTCGTTTGTGGTTGTAGCAAAAAGTTGGCAAATATAGCTTTATTAAGAAAGGAAAACTGTTATACTTTGTCCTATTATATCACAAAATATCTCATACAAATACATTTATTTCTTTCACCAGATTTTTAAGATCAGTAATTCACCTGCAACTCTTCCGATGTTACGAGTGTCATGGGCAATGGTAGTTGCTTTCCATCAGGTGAACCGTTTGCTAATTTGCCACCTGATTTTATAAAAAAAGTCTTTCATCGTGATACGTTCCACCGTTACGATAAATCCAGACGTTTCCTATTCTAACTACGTCACGTTTTCCAACGTTGAACGTTTACGTAGCACAGATTTGTCGGGACGTGTGGAAATAAAAAATATAGCCAATAAAGAGCGCCGGTTCGTTAGTGAGGCGCTTTGATAATAATTCGTTTTGTGCTCGTGACGTATTGAAGCTATGTGGATTGTGGGTAACCAAACAGATAAAAGAAAATATAAAGACAGGCGAAATTGTGAATCGTTTTTACACGACGCACGAGGTTAAAATGTGTCAGATAAATCGTGGTCCGCTTAAAATACGAATTATTTTTATTTTTTTAACTGTCTATGCCGGAAATGGGCTTGTTTTTAAGTATAGTGGTTATTGCAATAAATAATATAATATTTCTTTAGCGATCTATAAAGCCTAAAGGATTGGGGAATGTATCCAACCGGTATGGCGTTGCCGAACTTAGGGACGGTGTTTGTGTGCGTGCGACTAAACGTATGTGATTTATAATTGCGTAAGTTGATAAAAAAGGCTTAGCAATAGCTTTACCGCGTCAGTCTCCGAGTGCCACACGATTTTATTTATTACTACTGTCAGCTATTATTATCAATCAAGGCTTTTGTTAGATGTAAGCAAAAATCAGAATAAACTTAAATTTAAATACTTAAACATCAATAAAAACTTAATCACTACCTTTAAGGTACCATACTAGGTATGCACGAAATTGTTGATAACGATACTAGCCGGAAAAGGGTAAACGTTTGATAAGTAAAACTATCACATAACACTATTGATCGCTGCACACCTTCTGTTCACTCCCGCGGGAAAACCCAAACGGTAATGTCTAAAAATATACTACCAACCCCTTTTACATTACTTCTCAACCAGTTTTATGTTTATGGTAATTGCTTATATGAATAAAGAAAAATACAGTTTACTGGTAATCAAGGCTTGAATTGAATATTAATTGAATAATATTGAATAATAACAAATGAATATATATTTTGTTTTATTTTAAATTCAATTTAAAAAGAGTTTAATAACATTATGGACGCTTACGATGTTAATCTGACTCCGTGGTAAATTCTCTAAGAACTTGTGTAACGGCTTTCAGACAAAGGAAATAATATAATTGCTTAATACTTTTAATACTTTAGAATTTTACTATATTATACACATAGTGTATT
Source organism: Cyaniris semiargus (assembly GCA_905187585.1). Taxonomy (NCBI): domain Eukaryota; kingdom Metazoa; phylum Arthropoda; class Insecta; order Lepidoptera; family Lycaenidae; genus Cyaniris; species Cyaniris semiargus. The sequence goes on along the minus strand of LR994558.1, from coordinate 8,907,441 downwards.
AAATAATTTTATACATGGATGTGTATAATGGATCCAAGAATATTAAAAAAAATTGTTACCTCAATGGAATTCGAACCCGACATCCGGCTTGAACGTCGCCGCGCAAATAAACTAAGCTACAAAGATCGTAAAACTTAGAGCTAAAAATATACAAAATAATAGGTACAAATATACATAAATATACAACTGAGGATCATTTTGTCGAAACCGGTAAAAAACTAAAATTGTAACAAAATATTTTAGTAAAGTGGAATAAGTGCATGAAAAGTGTATATTTATTACTGTAGAACTAAAAATGTTTCAAATCATGCATAATCCATTAGATATTATAATATGAGAAGATAAATATTTTGAAACCGTCTTGTCATGCAATTCATAATCTAAGCAAGATGTCACTCGCCATGTGTCACTTGAAGTGACATGTCATGCCACATGTGAGGGACAGAACGTGACTTTGCGGAAAACTTTGAGAGACACAGCAAGTTTTATTAATAGAGACAGCTTCCTAAAGAAATATTTTTACATAAGGATTCTTCTACATATCAAGAGAGATAAAGTACACTTTATACTGAGCTATATATTTCCGATTGTTTACATTGAAAATTAACCAAAAAAATAATAAAAAAAAAAGAAATGCAGGTTTGCTTTTCTAGTCAAGGAGAAGCTAAATAAAATTATAAAATTTTTGCAAAGTTCTTAGAGACTAACGCTCGTCGTAACCAAAATAAAGGGGTTTGTGAGGATATGAGGGTTGAAATAAAAAGTCTGTTATACGCACTTATTGTGCGTATTTCATTTTTAGAGAAATGATGAGTTTTAAGTACTTTAAAACGGTATAATATCTCCAAAAATGTGTAAAATGGACGACAAAAGTTTTGCTACATTTGTTGAGAATTTATTGAAATAAGAGCTAAAAAGTTAAACGCATCGACAAACAAAAGGCCTTATCTAGCCTATGAAATATATTTATACTTCCTATTAAAAGCCAGAAAAAAATTAGGGTACTATAACATATCTCACGTACTTACTCAAGACACATGCTGAAAGCTATGTTTGGAGAATGCTCACTTAAATACAAAAAATATCAGTTCTTAACCTAATTTGTACTTTTTTCCCTCAAGCATGTTTTAGTGAACGTAATTAATAATAAAATATAAATAAAAAATAAACTTTATTCTGTTCATACCTAACTAAAAGAAATAAAATGCAGATTTTCTTCAAAATATATGTGAAAAGTTTTTGCTACATTTTCGGAAAATGTATTAAAGTAAGAGCTAAAAAATTATATAGGTACATTGGCAAATAGAAGGCATTGTCAAGCCTATGAAATAAATTTTAACTTCCTATTAAAACCATAAAAAAAGAAAGAGCGCCATTTATCAGGTACTTACTGTCGAGGCATACAAGTGTATTTTGAGGTATGCTCATCTAGATACAAAAATGTTAATTTTTAAATCTAAATTATATATTTTTTCCACTTATTTTCTTTTTTTTTGGAATATAAGCAATGATATAAATAAAAAAAAATATATATTGTATTATTTTGCTACTTAACTGAACTGAAAGAAATGCAGGTTTTCTTCAAAATTTTAAAATTTATGAGTGTAACTGAAGTGGAAGAGAATAATTTAAAAATCAAAAGCACAACTTTTCAATAGGTAAACTTTTTTATTTATGTTATCAGCTACACATTCCTTTTTTTCTTTTCAATTTTCATCCACTATTACGGAAATCGGAGGTTTGCATGATTTTTACGCTCTAGGCACTCCATTAATTGATAATAATATGTTTTTTTACGATTCCTTAATTGACTTTTTAGCTTTCTACAAACTGAATTTAAAACTGATGGAATTTGTTGTGATAACAAAATACGGATTTATTAAGAATTATAAAAATAAGTATAATTGCGAAAATATTTAATTTCAAATCAATCTCAAATAAATATCGTTTTACAAAATAAATAGTTTTACAATATTTTAATTCAAACAAACAAAAAAATAACATTTGCAACCAGTTTATTTTGCCTGTGCTAGTACTTTGTGTAAACACCAGAACAATTTGCTTGGAAATGTTACAGTATATACTTTGAGTTTCAGGAAGGGCCACAAAATAGTTTTTTTTTACGTAAAATAAAGTATTTTATTACGTAAAATGTTTGGTTCCCGTGTGATATAGGTACGGATTTTTGTGCAAAGTTGCGAGTAATGTATAGTTTCGCAAAGGCATCGCCAAGTTAGTTTTTTCTTAATAACTCGATAAATATACAACATTTTAAAAATCCGCCAGGTCAGTGTCTCAATAATAGAATTTTATACAATGTGTTAAAATATTAACTTAGTTTAATGCACGGTTATGGCAATATATGAAAAAATCTTGAAAATTAGATGCATCTTTGTGATTTTTTTCTATCGAGAAAATTTTAAGATATCGTATTTTCGCTCAGATCAAATTCTTGGAAATATAATGTAGTATATATGTTTAGAAAATGAAACAATTTGGGGCTTATTTTCAAATATAAAAATGAATTATAAAATCGACAATTTTGGGTTAGTCGCCCCCTTAAATAGCGGCGTGGATCTAGCTGTGTAGCCGTCAAACCGCGCGTTCTGGCAATCGCCTATAAATCGAGTGAGGATTTAAAATAGGAGAGAGTCTTTTCGAGGCGATTGCGCGGTTATATTATCTCGATTCCGCCGAATAGTTGAATAAACAGTAGACCAATACTAACAACAACAAAGTAGTTTTCTATGTACCTCCGATGTTGTGTCAATGTGCGGTGGCTTTTGCGTTCCATCAGGCGAACGTTTTCTCGTTTTAAAAAATACATTCAACTTCGTTTTATAAATACCATTAATAAAGGATCGTTATTAAAATCTTAGCATACGTTTGATATATACAAATGCCAAGGGAACCGAGTGAGGACTCATTTACGTTAACCCTTACCTAAAAACTTTGCTTGGAAAATATACATTTGCTAGCATAATTTCTCTTAAGCTTGTTGATACATTTTATGTTTTACGGATATTATACTAAGAATGAAATTTCAACAAACATGATCTGAAGTTGGTTTTAATAAAGTTATTTTTAAATTACTTGTAGAAATATAAAAAGTATACATAAAGTTACTTACATGTATCACACTAAAGTAACTTTTTATTTATAATCGACTACATAATTATAATCGAGCTTCATTTTTAGGGTTCCATAGTCAACAAGGAACCCTTATAGTTTCAGTCTGTCCGTCCGTCTGTCTGTCCACGGTTTTGCTCAGAGACTATAGGACCTACGAAGCTGTAATTCGGCATGAATTCACATATTAATAATGCCGACAAAATGGTATATAAGATCTTTAAAAAAAATTAAGGTACCCCCCTACACATCAAGTAGGGATGAATTTTTTTTCGCGTCCACCCTACCGTGTGGGGTGTCGTTGGATAGGTTTTTTTTTTAAATATTACGAATATTCAAAGATCATTTCCCGATTTAGCGATCCATTTCTGAATTATGAAGTTTTAAAGTGGAAAAAATCTTTAGAGTCCAGTGTCGTCCCCCTCCCTTCTACCAGCTAAACGGTTGCTTCTGGAAATGTGGAAATATTCACGGGAGTAGGAAATATGCTGAATTTAAAAAGAAAACTATCACGGCTAAGAAGACTTCATATTAAGTTATTGAGTAATAGTCGATCAACTAAAAAAATGTATTCGGAGAAGTATAAAGGAACTTTTCATTTAAATTCCTTTAAATGTAACTGAGATGTTGTTAGTAGTGTAAAACACGTTAAAAATGTACTTTCATTGACCATTTAAAAAAAATATCAAAAACTAGCGGTACTATGGAACCCTATATTGCGCGAGGCCCGACACGCACTTGGCCGGTTTTTAACATCAGTAAACACATTTTAAATCGAGACACATTTCATTATATAAAATACTAGATGATCCGTGAACTTTCTATCACATAACTCCTGAATTTTCTAAATTTTAGGAGTTATATGATACCATAGACTAAGGAATTTTTCTCTATGATACCATAGACTAAGGAAATTTACTATTTTCTCTATGATGATACGAAGCCTACCTACAAACCTTCTCTGGACCCTCTCGAATATTTCAAGATTAAAATTTGGCCAATTGGTTCAGCGGTTCTCAAGTTTTAGCGAGACTTACAAAATAAAATAAAAAATATTAATATAGATTGTTATGAAATTCTGTGCCACGCTATTTTGAGTATAGTGAGTGTGGTAAAGCGCGTCTACCCGGTAAGTGCGCCATATAGCTATTATAGCTCTTTATAATAAATAAAGATTGGAGAGAAAAAAGAGAAAGGATAGTCGAAGATGCGTGTCTCTATTTATTTCTTCAACAAATAAGTACAAGTGGCAATAACACGTGTTGCTGTTTTGGCAGTTCGCCAAGAAGAATAAGACAAAGAGACATAAATTGTTACAAGGTGTTACTTTACTATAGTCTGAACATAACTTATACACTTTTCTTTTAAGATAAGATTATTTCGTGTTGTTGTTCTTTTATTAACAGCGTACAAAATTAATGTAATTATTTTTTTTACGGACCGATGATTATTGCAATGGTAATTAAAGTTAGCTTTTCTTTCGAATTCCTTTTGCCGAAAAAAACATCGTGCAGCAATCCTTAGGATATTCCTTTGTTAGTATTTTACGCGATAATATTATGTTTAGTTGTTTTTTTTTTAACAGATATTAATAAAGTTTCTTTTAAAGCATATATTTTAGGATGCTTACGTAAAAACTAGTGTGTCAGGCCGCAGTTTTCCTCAACTATACATGCTTCTACAATATTGTACCTATAATGTACAATTTTATGTTTATACTGCAATTGACTTTGGAATAAATATTTTCGTTATATTCACGTGAAAAAGAGTTTTTCATTTCATTAATTTTACGATGAATCTTAAATATGCGCGGTATAAAACATTTCCCTCAAAGCGGATCAGCCAGGCGTAAAAAGATTCATCTTAATGGCGGCTATAAGTTTTCTCCACAGTATTTTTACTATCTCTCAGACTATTTAGTTATTAAATGATTTGTACTATCAGAGAAGTTGATTCATAGGCAGGCTTTTTTAGGGTTCCGTAGCCAAATGGCAAAAAACGGAACCCTTATAGATTCGTCATGTCTGTCTGTGTGTCGGTCTGTCCGTCCGTATGTCACAGCCACTTTTCTCCGAAACTATCAGAGCTATACTATTGAAACTTGGTAAGTAGATGTAGTATGTGAACCGCATTAAGATTTTGATACAAAAATGGAAAAATTATAATAAATTTTAGGGGTTAAAACTGAAACAATATTTTTTTTCACCTAACCTATGCGTGTGGGACTGTGGGGTATCTATAGATAGGTCTTAAAAAATCATATTGAGGTTTCTAATATCATTTTTGCTAACGTGAATTGTTTGCGAGAGAGACTCTTCCAAAGTGCTTAAATGTGTGTCGTCCCCCCGCCCCCCTCTAACTTTTAAAGTAGGGGCATGATAAGTCTAAAAAAATATATGATGTACTTTACTATAAAAACTACCAACGAAAATTGGTTTGAACGAAATCTAGCAAGTAGTTTTTTTTATACGTCATAAATGCTAAACTTAATTTCACTTTCATTTAATCAACTGAGATATAAAAATAAATCAAAAACCTTTTAATTTCATAAAAATAAACCTTATTGCCGCTGCGGAACCCATCATGGGCGTGTCCAACTCGCACTTGGCCGGTTTTTTACATGGGCCAGGGTATGCGGGACTCTCCGATGTTTGCTGGCAGAGGTCCAATCCAATGACAGCCGCTCGTTGTTCCGTCCAGGACGGACAGCGGGGCTAAAATGGTCACATTTAGCAATTCCTCTCAATCAATTGACAAAATGAATTGTGAAAACTGTCAAACTCACGAATGTCACATTAGTACGAATTTAGACATCTGAATTGCAAACAGAGTGTCAATTTGCGATTTTAAAAAATGAATCGTCTGTATTACCCATTTCGGGTCAACGTGAAAGCCAAATTAAATACTTTCCGATCAGAAAACTTTTGCAATATGGAATTCTACAGTCTCATAAAAATTTATACTAGATGGCTTCATATTACTTTAATCCTCATATAAATATTTTCTGGACTTTTATGAATATTTCAAGACTAAAATTGGCTAAATCGGTTCAGCCATTCTCGTGTTTTAGCGTGACTAACGAAATTTAAAATTCATTTTTATTTATATAGAAGACTAGCTGACCCGGAAAACGTTGTTTTGCCATATAAATTATTTCTAGTATCAATATAAAAAGTAGATAAAACCTAAAATATAGATAAAACCTAACCTCGGGCCTAACGAATGTACTACTTATCAGAGAAGTTGATGCCTGCGACCTACGTTATAGTTTGGTCGCGTTACGTCAAACCCAGCCGACAGATGACAATTATTAACATTGACATGATCCGACCAAATGACGTTGGTCTGTCAACTGCCTAGGAATCAATTTCCTCGATGGTACATATTATGCAAAATGTCATTAAAATCGGCTTAGCCGTTTTGGAGGAGTTCGCGCACAAAAATTGTGACACGAGAATTTTATATATTAAGACTAGATAGATGTTTCCCACTACTTCATTTGCGCAGAGACTTGTTTAAAATATTGGTTATTTTTTAGGTTTATTTTTAGGTTATTGTATAATATTTTTCCGCGTTTTCATCACACTAAGTGTTGATTTACTCGTAGTAATAACGTATCCCATTAGTTAATGCATTGTCCGTGTTTCGATGTTATTCAGGCACAGTCAAGGATTTTGTTTATTTTGAACATGTTTTCAATATTTTGTATTTTAGATTCTATTTTTAAAGACACAGTTAGTTTTAACTTACATAATATCGCAATCCTTAGTATCTTCTATGCTAGAATCCTTCTTATTTTAGCCATTCATTCAATCTAGGGTTCATCAAAAATGAAGCCATACCAATTTGGAGTTAGCTTTGGCTTAGAACTAACTCGTATATTCATTGCTAATTTCATACAAGTTCCACGTGTATAATCGTTCAATTAGAAAACTTATGTCGAATATTAAGCTTGGCGTTGTAGCACGATTTTACCTTTCACTTAAAGTTAAGAGTGTACTTTACATGATCAAATAAAATGCAATTTCCTTTTTTTAAATTCCAGTATCAGTGAAATACAGTGAAGAGGTGGACATTGGCATTTATAGTATTGGGTATGGATTATAATTACTTTTAGCTATCGAGTTTTTTTTATTTCTTGCAACCCATTTTGGTAAATAATTTATTTATTTAACTCAGGCATCTTGGCCCATATTATAACTACCTAACACTAAACACATATTGTCTGCGACGTGGGGCGCGACGTGTTCGGAAGTCGATTATGATTAATGTAGTTTGTAAGTTACATAAGATCGAGACAATTTCTACTTTTCACAACATAAAATACTTGCTTAGGTTTTTATGACTATGATTTCAGACTTACTCAAAAACCACGCTATGTTATTCTAAGCCCGATTTTCAAAAATAATCATCCCGCTACGTACGATTTTCGGGAATAAAATAAAAGGAGCTTTGGAAAACTAGATACCTGAATAAATGTTTTTGTAACAGATTCAAGAAAATATCTGCTTGGATCGCTTACCTAATACAACGATAACATTATTGTTAACGGATGTGCGGAATATTTGATCGATACGCCTGGCTCTAGGGTCGCAATTCGCTCGTTGAGGCTCCATGGTTACGGCGAGCATAAAGGAAACAATCCTGAGCTAACAATATACGGACGTTCGAAAATGAATTTGGACGGCAAAAAGACGAACATTTACGGAAGAATCAATACGCAGCCGTTGGAAAGATGTCGAGTCAACTTTTGCACGGACATGGAAAAATCTGTGCTTATGAGCAACTTCGAAAGACGCGGCTGGAACCAGGTGGGACCGGACGACGAGTGGAACTTCTACTGGTCCTCGACACAAACTTGTAGAAACTTATTCAGCGTAGAAAGCGGCTACCGAATGAACGATAACCAAATAATCAATCATTTCCCCAATCACTACGAACTGTCGAGAAAAGATTTGTTGGTGAAGAATATTAAGAGGTACCGCAAGGAATTGGAGAGAGAGGGAAACCCTTTGGGAGAGAAGGCGGAGGTGGTCCTACCGGGTGGACAAGTAGTAACGAGGTACCTTCATCTAGACTTCATACCTGTGACATTCGTCCTGCCAGCTGACTACAACATGTTCGTCGAGGAGTACAGGAAATCGCCGCAGAGCACTTGGATCATGAAGCCCTGTGGGAAATCACAGGGAACCGGAATCTTTTTAATAAACAAACTATCGAAGTTGAAAAAGTGGTCCCGGGAGGCGAAAGCGCCGTTCCACCCGCAGTTGAGTAAGGAGAGCTACGTCATATCTCGCTACATAGACAATCCCCTGCTAATCGGCGGCAAGAAATTTGATCTGAGATTGTACGTGCTAGTTACGTCCTTCCGGCCGCTAAAGGCGTACCTTTTCCAGCTCGGATTCTGTAGATTTTGTACGGTTAAGTACGACACGAGTGTGACGGAACTCGACAACATGTACGTTCACCTCACTAATGTGAGTGTGCAGAAGCACGGCGGGGATTACAACAGCATTCACGGCGGGAAAATGAGCGTCGAAAATTTGAGGTTATTTTTGGAGGGAACGCGCGGGAGAAGCGTCACTGAGAAGCTCTTTGCAGCGATACAATGGCTGATTGTGCACTCCCTGAAGGCTGTTTCGTCTGTAATGGCCAACGACAGACACTGCTTCGAGTGCTACGGGTATGATATAATAATCGATAACCAATTAAAACCCTGGCTGATCGAGGTGAACGCGTCCCCGTCGCTGACTTCGACCACCGTTAACGACCGAATCATGAAATATAAATTGATTGACAATATTTTGTCGGTGGTTTTGCCCCCTGAGGGGACGCCCGATGTGCGTTGGAACAAGATCCCGAGTCAGGAGGCCCTCGGTAATTTCGATTTGCTAATAGACGAGGAGCTTATAGAAAAAGAGGAGGCTTCTATCGCGCGAGCATCGAAGCATGGTAAAAGCAAGAATTCGTGAACTGTGTATTCGTAATATATATTATTTATTGTGATCAGAAAAGATACAGATAGTTTACATAAGATGCACTAGAAAAGCTTTAAAATCAAATCATCAAATAAAATGAAATGTACGTTGTAAAATTTATTTCCTATGAACCATTACAGGTTAAGACGTTACAAAGGCTACATGTAGGATCGCCCATATATCAGTGTCAAATTTAGATTTTATTACGTAGCAGTAAGGTTCAAAAATAACTCGAGGAGCCGTCGACGACCATACAAAGGGAAGTCGCACGTGCTCGGCTTAAATGGAATTCTACCTCAGACGTTTGTACCAGTTTTGGCACAGTCTTCATAAGCAGGAGTTACGTGTGCCATTGCCGGCTTTCATGTAGCTTTAAGTTAAATTTAGATTCAGTTAAATTACGCTCAAGTTATGATTTATATTCCTGTTTAGTATTTATAATATTATATAGTTTGTTAGACAGGCTAAAAATTATTTTGCAAAACATAAAATTACAAAAGAAAAAACATAAAATAACCACAATAACTTACCAAAACTTTTACTAATGCCATATTATCCATACTAATATTATAAACTGCTGAACCGATTTTGCTGAAATTTGGCATGGATATACCTTGAGTTCCGGGAAAGGACATGGCATAATATTGTTTATCAAATGTTTTACCTTTCTAATATTTTAATAATCCGCTAACGGACAAACAGATGGACAGACCGAAGATCTTGACAAAACTAAATTTCCAACCCGAAATACATAGACCAAAAAAACGGCCTAATTCCAAAGTCACTACTCATTATTCGTGAGTATACTAAACACAGGTAAGACTAATTGAAAAGCCAAATAGACCGGATTTATTGATAGTTGAAGCGCAGTTTTAATGAAGTATCAAACTTAGCTGGGCTCCCGATTGCAACAATAGCTATAGAGCGCTCGACGCTCTTTGAGTTCTGCAGATTAAAAAGCCAATTACGGTTCACTTTCAACTGCATAGAGTACGTTAGTCATGTTTCCTGTAATTACGAGCTCCTTGATATACGCTTCAAAAACTCTGCACTGGTTCTTTATTCATTGAAAAGTGTATACGATAGAGTAAGTTTTGAAATACTAGAGAAGGTGGTTGGTATAACCTACGCTGTTCTTATTGTTTTTGATAGTATAGGCTCAATTACCGCCGTGGAATGGAATGGAAGCGAATTTTTGCAACAAAACTGTAGATAGCACAATGAACTTTATATCAACAGTATTTAATTTGTATTTTGCTTATGTTAGAAGCATTCTGGAATACGCATGTCAAATTTGGTCTCCTTCATATGTATCCCACGCATCTCGCATTGAAAACATCCAGAAGAAGTTTATTCGTTTTCTTAATTTTAAGTCTGGCTCATCTTTTCCCACACAGAATTACGACGAACAGTGTCGTTATTATAACATCATGCGCCTAGATGATCGTCGCGTTTTATCTGACATGTGTCTTTTGTATGATGTACTGAATGGTCACTTAGAAAGTCCTGATCTGTTGAAATTAGTCTCGTTTAACGTACCCCGTCGCAGAACACGTCAAACTCCTTTTTTTTATGTTCCATTTCAGTACACTACTTACGCTAAAAACTGTGTTTTCACGAGGATTTTACAAACTTACAATAAAAAAAATTCGCATATTGATCCATTCATAAAAACAAAACAATCGTTCAAATCAAATATCAAATTATCACTGCTAAGTGCTACATAACTGATAAGCCTGTGGGACGGTTAGTGTGGTTGTTAGTTTTAAATTAAATAAAACTTGTACTGACTTCATATCTTGTTTATTATATATCCGTATTTATAATTCTCAGTTTTACTATAATGTTATATTATTTATTATGTTATATTATATACACAATATTTATATAATATCTATTCACCAAATTTAAATTATACATATTTATACTATATGTAGGTCTATAGGTACTTTAATTTAGCTCACAATAAATAAATGTGGCTTGTAAAATTTATAAATTTATAATATTGTTAGCATTACTTAAGTGTCAAACATACTGTTTTCATTTTTAGTTCTATGTTGTTACTTCTGGTAAATTTCCATTATTGTAATTACTTGTGGATAGCTGTTATTGGCCCTATGTACTCACTGTTTCTATTTGTAAAATGCATATTATTGTAAAATTGATGGCTGTTGCTTTCCCAAATAAATAAATAAATTAACACAAATTAAATACTAGCCAAAAAAATTGGACGCACGTGTTCCCCGGAATTCTTGAGAATTTTTCAGTGCCAATTCCCGTGTCGTGAGGCGAAATTTACGCTTCCATTCCGTTCCATTCGGCAGCGGTGTAAATTGAGCCTAAGTCGCTCACAATTTACGATAGTTTGAAAAAAATCACTACGTGTGCACTAACTATCACGTGTGACCGTGTGATTGCTCATCTACCAGCAACGCACTGTGTTATTATTTTATTATATCACTACAAAATTACAAAAAATCTTGCCGCAAAAACTACAAGCATTTAACATGAGCTTGTACAATAATGAATCCTTCAAAGTGAGCAAAAAGCATTTAACCTGAGCAACCAATAATGAATCCTTCAAAGTGAGCAAAAACGTTATTACTTTGAGCAAATTAATTATTAACTGTCAGTTTGGTGGGTGTAGCTGAGTAATTACTCCTTACGCGGCATCAGTCAACGCTTTACAACTTGATTGTATATTACTCAATATTACACTTTGTAAAACCCATGTGTAATATTATAGAGTTAGGTGGCTGGAGTGTTTAGTGGTTAGTCATTATTAAATCATGTGGTTAAAGGTGATAGGAGAGTTATATATGGATACAATTTTATAAATGAAAAGTTAAAATATCTTCTTTCATTTAATAAAAATGTTGTATCAATTATTAGTGATTATTAAAAATACCAACATTTTATTACCAAAACATGGTGTCCACAAAATACCAACATTTTATTACCAAAACATGGTGTCCACAAAATACCAACATTTTATTACCAAAACATGGTGTCCACAAAATACCAACATTTTATTACCAAAACATGGTGTCCACAAAATACCAACATTTTATTACCAAAACATGGTGTCCACAAAATACCAACATTTTATTACCAAAACATGGTGTCCACAAAATACCAACATTTTATTACCAAAACATGGTGTCCACAAAATACCAACATTTTATTACCAAAACATGTCCACAAAATAAGTTTCCGACAATTAGGAGTAGTAGTAAGAGTACAAAGTCGACTAACCAATATTTTATTGCAGAACAAATAATGTTTCTCAAAGAGAAAATAAAAATATAAGCGTAAGGTATCGAGTGAGATTTCCTGCGAGACTTGAAGTTGGCTCAAAAATTGGCCGTACAGAGCCTGTAGCCAAGACGTTTTCTTTATCGCTTCTTTACACGAGTTGTAGTATTAGTCTTTAGACGAATCATAGAAAGATCGAACGTCAACTTCATATTGAAGGACGCTTATGTCAATTCCGTACATTTTGATCGGTGATTCTATAAAGAGGCGATAAGAAAAATGTCTTGGCTTAAAGGGCCTGAAATCACAATGGATTTTTTACATCGAAAGAGCAGCGAAATCCCTTTTATAGCGATAATAAATCATGACTTATTCGAGAAATCGCTGTTTAATGCATAAAGTGATTGAGTTCGCTTGTTTTTGTTTCGTATTGAGTTCCAGATTTATCTAGATCTCATCTTATATTCTATTTACATAAGGTTCTTGAATTCGGGTGTATTTGCTGAAAATTGGGAGTAGGAAACAGGTGTGCCACATCTGGGCGTGCATAAAATATAGTTATTATAATTTAATATTATTGTAGATAAACTTTCATAGTTTATAATTATTGTGTACTGTGAAAGTTTGTCTATCAGATTTTGATGAATTTTGACATAAAGATACTTTGAGTTCCAAGATATAGGATAAAGGATAATTTTTAAACACTATAATATAATGTAGTTGTTAACAAAAGGTATTGTTTTTCTATAATATTAATTATGTTAATGTTCTGGAGATTAAATTGTTTACACCGTGTAAAAACTAAATCGCGTTTGACAAGTGTTTCAAACGGACTCTTTTTATCGAACTATTGATGTCTGAAGATTCGGAATTGATGACTGCTATTATTGGGGGGTCCTAGCTAATCCCCGCAGTATCTCAACTCTCACCCCCCTTGTTTTTGTGACAGACAATTATCTGTCACTATGACGTCAGGTTGAGTAATCTCTATTTAATACCCTCTTTTTGAACGGTCTACCAGAATCTGATGGCAAATTTTGATGGCAGATTTTCAAAAAATATCCTCACGATCATTGGATAAATTTTTATATTTGCATGTTTCGCACACAGAATCCGCCGCTATAAGAAAAAAAGAATCAATATGTTTTATTCCAATTACCCCGGTATTGCTAGACTCAATTTTTTTTCTCACTTTTTGCCATCAGATTTTGGTAGACCTACAAATGTATTGTCTTTGGTACAAATGTATTGTATAATACTTTTAACAATTTATTCCTAAAGGAATAAATTCAGAATAAAATGTATGATACATAATATTATTTCATATTATTATGTTATGTCAAAGACCTTTTTATGTATTATTTTGCTTGAGTCTAGGACTACTTACTTGAGACTAGTAACTGTACTATGTTGATCTTATGTTGATCCTTGTCATAAATTATTTTGTACAAAAAAAAAAAGAAAGCTGTCATTTGGTTGGCTATGCTTTAGTGATATTTATTAAAATTTTACGGTTTCAGTTTACGTTTAATAAAAATTTAACGATGGCTCAGGACACTAAAAAAGTTTCATCGAGGAATTCCTACGAAAAATATAAAGTCACGTACTGCACTGATCTGGAGAAGTCGGTTATTATCAGCAATTTCGAGCGACGCGGCTGGCTCCAAGTGGGGCCAGAAGACGAGTGGAATATTTACTGGTCGTTTACGCAAAATTGCCGTAATATTTTCAGCATCGAGAACGGGTACCGCCTAGCCGACAACCAGATGATTAATCACTTTCCGAACCATTACGAACTTTCGCGGAAGGATTTGCTCGTGAAAAACATTAAACGCTACCGGCGGGAATTGGAAAGAGACGGCAACGCCCTGGCAGAAAAAACAGAAGTCACCCTCCCGAACGGACAAGTGGTGACGAGGTACGCTCATCTCGACTTCGTTCCGACCACCTTCGTTCTCCCCGCCGACTACAACATGTTCGTCGAAGAGTACCGAAAGTCGCCGCAGAGCACGTGGATCGTCAAACCGTGCGGAAAATCACAGGGCGCCGGCATCTTCCTAATAAACAAACTTTCCAAACTAAAGAGGTGGTCCCGCGAAACGAAAACTTCGTTCCACCCCCAACTAAGCAAGGAGAGCTACGTGATATCGCGCTATATCGATAACCCGCTCCTTATCGGCGGCAAAAAGTTCGATCTGAGATTGTATGTGCTGATAACGTCCTTCCGACCTTTGAAGGCTTACCTGTTCCAGCACGGATTTTGTCGTTTCTGCACCGTGAAGTACGACACGAGCGTCACCGAATTGGATAATATGTACGTGCACCTGACGAACGTCAGCGTGCAAAAACATGGTGGGGACTACAATAGCTACCACGGGGGGAAAATGAGCGTGCAGAATCTGCGCTTATATCTTGAGGGCACAAGAGGACGTCAGGTCACGGAGAAGCTGTTCGCGGAGATCCAGTGGCTGATCGTTCACTCTCTAAAGGCGGTCGCGCCGGTCATGGCCAACGACCGCCACTGCTTCGAGTGCTACGGCTACGATATCATCATAGACGACTCCCTCAAGCCCTGGCTCATCGAAGTCAACGCGTCCCCGTCCCTGCAGTCCACAACGCACAACGATAGAATACTGAAGCACAAGTTGATCGATAACATCATTTCCGTGGTAGTACCCCCGGCCGGCGTCCCCGACGCGAGATGGAACAAAATACCAACGGCGGAGGCGCTGGGAGACTTTGAAGTTTTGATTGATGAAGAATTAATAGAAAGGGACGATGTGAACCCGCGCACAAAACCTCGCACGAGGTTATAAATTGTTTGGGTGTTATTTTCTTATCGAAGCTTTTAAAAAGTTTTTTTCTGCATATTATGAATGTTTTCACAAATACATAATTATTATGTTTTTACTTGAATGCTAGTCGTTTACAGTACGTTTACAATTAGATTATTACATGTTAAAAATATAATAATAGGTAGAATTCCTAAGCGCAAAAACAAAATACCTACCTACTGCACGAATTAAAAACTTTTTGCTCACTAGAAGGTTATTAAGAATTTAAATTTTATTTTATTCGAAAACAATTGTTGTATACTTGTAATCTTGTAATATTTATCAGATCTCAATATTTTAAGCATTCGGTTCAATATTTTCACCGATCATTTGAGTTCACTATAATTTTACCTGATAAAAGTTACAAGGTAACAAATCCGGGAATCGGATCTCTGATCAGATCAAACGAGGATTATCCGTGTACCGTGAAATGGTATATTCCCTTTTGTCATTTTTATTACTATTCCTGTACTATTCAAAATTTTATCGTGTGTGAAATAATATTTTTACACATACATATTATGATTTGTGCGATGTAGAAATTGCTGGACAGTATTACGATAAGTTTTAATAAAATTTATTAGCTAATTATATAATAATAGTTGATATTGTGTTATGGTACGTTTCTACGTTTGCGGAGGCTTGGCAAGCGTCCACGAGCACTAAAGAGAGTATCTGGCTTGGCTTGCGTGAGCTTGCGGACGCTTGTATTTGATCCGGAGTAGTGTCGGTTTTTGGACACAGATCAAAGGGCGCTTGCGGCAAACGCTTGCGACGCGTTCACACGTTGGCGCGCGCTTAGTAGCCGCTGTGATCTCGCGACGAACGCACGTCTAGTTCTGACTCAAAAATGAGTAGCTGGTCGAACGAAGAGAGTTTATCGTTTTTAGGGTTCCGTACCCAAAGGGTAAAAACGGGACCCTATTACTAAGACTTCGATGTCTGTCCGTCTGTCTGTCTGTCTCCAGGCTGTAACTCAATAACGGTAATAGCTAGAGAGTTGAAATTTTCACAGATTGTGTATGTCTGTTGCTGCCATAACAACAAATACTAAAAACAAAATAAAGTTATTTTAGGGGGGGGCTCCCATACAACAAACATGATTTTTTTGGCTTTTTTTGCTCGTAATCCATAATGACAACAGGTAGGCTTTTGAAATATTCACAAAATCCTTAATTGTATTTGTAATTTTATATTTAATAATAAAATTAAAATAAATTAAATAATTAAGGGGGCTCTCATACAAAAAAACACAATTTTTTCGCTTTATAACGGTACGTAACCCTTCATACGCGAGTCCGACTCGCACTTGGCCGATTATTGGAATATTTCTAAACCGAAAAAATGTATCTGGGACCCCAAAGATGTTAATAGTCGACACAAGTTTGGTGTCCGCCATGCTTGGATGTACGTAATACACTGACGCATTCACAAGCGTGTAAACGACTTCCAAATGCCAAGCGAGGTTTGTGTATGCTTGTGCCTTGTGGACGCTTGCCAAGCCTCGGCAAGCGTAGAAACGTACCATTAGATCTGTCGGCCTTCTTTAGTTTAGGCATTTAGCATCATCGATTCAAATTAAAATATGTCCCAAACTATGACACAGGTTACAAAACTTAGTCACAAATTTAAAAACCAGCAAAAAAAATATGACTTTTTGTGACTATTGGATCCATAAATTTAATGCCTAGCGGAACAGAGAAACAAAGGCCTGAGCAAGCGAGATGTCACTATCAGTAACACTGCGTGGTAAAAAGAGACGTGTGATACATGACAGCAGAACTCTTTTTTTGACGTCCAGTCGGCACTTATCGGCACGTTGACAATTTAATCTCATAGACATATGCTTGTGTAAGTGTATACGTACACATATTTTTACACACAGATGTAAATCAATTTCGGTTTCGTTTGACAGCTCAGATTGTTGCTCTTCTCCGCTAGGTATATTAACTTTATGATTGGATCTTAGGAAGTTAGGTTAGACTTATTACAACATGACTGGTGAGACATATTCAATACTCGACGACGTTATATTTGGCTATTATATTAGATGAAAAAAAATAACGCGTACCGAGTATTATCCTTAAGTATTGCACATTTCTCATCAGTCATTTTTTTTTTTTAGTAGCCCTGACGGCACTGCGACCCATGAGGATCTATTGTGACTCCTTCGCACTAGAGTATCATCGATTGAACGATATGGTTGGGGTTGGTGTCACGAATTTCCTCTGTGGATGAGTATTCGTGGCGACCAAGGTGTCTGTTCCTGCTCTGTAGTAGAGCAGGACAGTCGAGGAGAAGGTGAATAGGTGTTTCATCCTCCTCCTCACAGAATCTGCAAGTCGTTGTGCTACAAATGCCCATTCTGTTTAGGTGTTTGTTGAGCTTGCAGTGCCCAGTTAGGCTTCTGGTAAGGATTCTTAATTGGTTCCTACCCAAGGTGAGCACTAATTCTGATAGTTTCTTTTTGAAGCCAGTAATTAGTGCCTAGGAGTGTTCAAGGCCAGGGGTCTCAGCCCATTGCTTCCTGCATAGTCTGTGACCCCATTCCTTGAGCACTTGTTTTGTGGTACTGGGAGTTATACCACAGACTGGTTCTGGGCCATATATGAGACTCTCGGCCCCAAGCCTAGCCAGTTCGTCAGCGGTTTCATTTCCGGGGACGTTACTGTGGCCCGGGACCCATACTAGGCATGTTGTTGTTCCTTCCCAGCATGTTCAACGTCTCAATGCATTCCAGAACTAATTTGGACGAGACTTCTGCGGCAGTCAATGCTTTAAGTGCAGCTTGACTATCGCAGAAGATAAAAACGTTTTTATTAACTAGGGCCATCTCCAGGCTTTCTAGTGAACAACCGAAGATATCGAAGACTTCAGCCTGAAACACGGTCGCAAACTCCCCCAAACAGGCGTATTTCCCTTTTGGTGGCCTGCCTCCGTAAAATCCGGCTCCCACACGGTTGTCTTTCCTTGATCCATCCGTGAACCAAACTATGTCGCTAGGGCGGACATCGATTGGGATTTTTCTATCCCATTCCTCCCTGGAAGGTATAAAACCTGGTATAGTTTCGAAAAGCTGTGCACCTTGATCATGGCATCTGATGGCATGGCCATGACAGGTGATTCATTGAGAGACTGTTCAAGCTGTCGAAAAGGGGTAGAGGCCCAATTCGTCCTGCCCGCCGTCCTGGCCCTGAGAGCCACCTTTTTGACCTTCATCTGAACAAGCAGAGGAAGCGGAGTTAAGTTGATCAGGGCCTCGAGGGAAGCGGTGGGTGTTGACGAGAGTGCACCCGTGATTATAAGACATGCCAGTCTCTGTACACTGTTTAGACTTTTATTACAGTTTACTTGTTCAGCCTTTTTATGCCACACTACGCAGCCATATGTGGTTATCGGTCTCACTACGGCTGTATATAGCCATAGCATTGCCTTCGGCCGAATACCCCATTTAGAGCTGACAAGCTTCCAACAGGAACCCAGAGCACATCTAGCCTTTTTCGTAATATACTCGATGTGCCTATTCCAAGTGAGTCCTTTGTCTAGGATTACTCCTAGATATTTGACATCACCCGCAAACTTAATAGTTTTTCCGAAGAGTGTTGGGGGTCTTAGTCCCTCCAACTTTCTCTTTTTGGTGAAAGGTATCAAGACTATCTTATCAGCGTTTACTGTTAGCTTGACCCTTTGGCACCAATCCTCGACGACTCTTAGTGCTGACTGCATCAACCCAGCGACCACCGATGCGCATTTTCCCACCACCATAATCGCCAGGTCGTCAGCGTACCCTTGAGCGTAGTAACCTAAGAGGTTCAGTTCCCTTAGTAGCTCATCCACTACCAGGGACCATTCCAGGGGTGACAGCACACCTCCTTGTGGGCACCCTTGTGTCAGCCTGATTTTGAGTGTCAGGTCCATAATAGTCGATGAGGCTACCCTGTTGTCGAGCGTGGCTTTGATCCATTTCCTAGTAGTTGGATCTATATTCTTTGAAGCCAGGCCATTTGTGATAGAGCTGGTTGAAGTGTTGTCGAATGCGCCTTCAATATCAAGGAAAATACATAACGCAATATCTTTATCTTCAATTGCTCTATCAATCCGATCTACCAAGTCCATTAGGGCCGTCTCAGTAGACTTGCCTTTTTGGTAGGCATGTTGTCTCTCATGCAGCGGCATTTTAGTGAGATAGGTGTCCCTTATGTGTAGGTTGACCACCTTCTCCATTGTTTTAAGCATGAAAGAGGTGAGGCTAATTGGTCTGTATGACTTTGGTAGAGCTTTGTCCCTGTCCCCACTCTTGGGTTTGTTGCCCCACGCGAAACTTGCTCTGAATATTTTCAGTAGCAGAGGAAGGATAATGTCCTTGCCCTGCTGTAGGAGGTCCGGAAATATATTATCCTCGCCGCCGGTCTTGTAAGGCTTGAAACTGTCAATTCCCATGTGACTCGGTCAGGCTTAAAGATCACGGAAGCTCTCCTCCAATCGTCAACTGCTGGTCTCGTTTTAACAATCGTATGAGAGAAGGCTTCGTGATTTTCGAGATGAATACTGTTGGGGAAGTGGACTTCGGCTAGTAATCTTAGCGTTTCTTCCGCCGTTTTAGTTTAAGTACCATCTGGCCTCTTCAGAGTGCTGGGATGAGAGCAAGGGGCCTTAGATATGACTTTATACAGTCTGGAGGTTTGCGAGGTGTTATTCACTTCCTCACAGAACCTTGCCCAAGAGCGTCTTTTGGCCTTCCTTAGCTCCCTATTAAACGTCGTCAGGGCGGTTCTGTATGCGTCCCAGTTCCCGTCTCTTTTGGCTCTGTTAAACAGAGCTCGGGTCTCTTTCCTGAGTTGCACCAGAGTACCGTTCCACCAAGGTACGTTGCGTTTACTTGACGTTTTCTTAACAGGACAGCTTCTGAGGTAAGCATCATTCAAGCTATGCTCCAGCTCTCCCACCGTTAGTTCCAGTTGTTCTACGGTCTTGACAGCTTTGTTGACTGCTGCGAGGTTTATCTGCAATTCCTCTCTGAATACACTCCAGTTTGTGGCCTTTGGATTCCTATAAGTTACCTCTTTCCCAGGCATACTGTCATGTATATCAAACCTAATGTAACAATGATCGGACGGACGTGAGTTATCGTCCGATACATGCCAGTTACAGGCGCGATGTCGTATAGGGCCTGTACATACTGTTATGTCAAGGACCTCCTGTCTCAATGGGTTGATAAACGTTGGTTTAGTATCCTGATTCAAAGTGTGGAGGTTATTAGTGAGTAAGAAGTCAAATAGTTTCTCACCTCTGGAGTTTACGCCGGTGCTGCCCCAACTTGTATAATGTGATCATGTGAGTTGCAATCACTTCCCAGGATAAGTTGGATGCGCTGATTCCCGACGTAGTCTATTACCGGTGATAGCTGCGTTGTGGGGTCCTGAGTGTCTCCAGGTAGATAAGCGGAGCAAACCATCAGTCTGCCTGCAGTCCCGCCGGGCTCCTCATTATACGCAGCTACTGTGTCATCTGTACACAAGCAAGAGACACACAAAAATTTCATCCTCTTGTTGAAGAGAATGCAGGATCTGGGCCTCTGGCCATGCTGAAAATAAAGTACGTTACCTGCCAGTCCAAGGCCCATCACCGTGTTCCCGTTGACCCACAGTTCTTGGATTAAAGCAATATCGAGCGCCTCCCGGATGAACTTCTGACAGAGTAGCTTCTGGCAGCCTTCGCGTGTCGTAAGTTGACTTGTATTACTTTAATCATTTTTTTTTTTTTTTTTTTTTTGTGTTGTGTTACTGTGGAGTGTAGCTGTAGAGTGTTAAAGTGAATCTATGTGGATATGTGTGTGTGTGTGTGTGTTTAGTCTGTGTGGTGCAGGTTGGGTAGTCGGAGCAGGGGGTTTCGCGCCACCTTGCGACTTGAGTGCTCCGGCACTAATGAGGGCAGCTGTGCTGGCCTCCTCACAGTGCAGACGCCCCCAGGGCCCCGCGTCCGCGTTCGCGTCCACCACGGGACTGTTCAGGCCTACCCACAGTTGCCCCTTTCAGGGGAGCTTGAGGTATGGGATTGGTCTGAGCAGCCGGGCGTCCGCCTCCTCTGCTGGTATGCATGTGCAAGTTTTGTGCTTGCACGTGTGGAGTGTTGGGCTGAGCAGTAACGGTGGCAGATGATGTGCCGCTGCTGCCAGCTTGGGGCGGCGCCTTGCCTCTATAGCCTATTGGCTTGATAAGAGGTGCTGGCCGTCGTCCTTTATGTGAGGTGTGGGGCTGGGAAGTTGAACCCAGCGGAGGTGTTGCCGTCACTCCGTCAGACCCTACGGGGTTTGACAGGAGTGCCGGTTTTGGTCCCTTCAAGCGAAGCTGAACCCGGTTAAACCCGAAGTAGAGCTGAAAATCCCGCTCGGAAAGCAGCTTGACCGCAGATTCGTCGAAGGAAAAGGTAAAAGTTTGACCCTTTCCATCGGCTTTCCTGCTGACCACTTTCCAAAGCCGGATTCCCATACCTCCATTCTGCGAGGTCAGTCGCTTGATGATTCCTACCTCGTCCACCTCTAGGTCAGGAACCCACGCCGTAGTGTAACGGGGCTTGGGCAGCTCCGCCTCGTCAACGACGCGGAGGGCTGCTCCATCCCAGGGATGGATCATGTCGATCAGCCGCGCCAGCTACTGCTTAGAGGCAGCGTCGACGCAGGTGAAGACAAGTCCACCCGATCTGTAGACGCATCCTATCAGCTTAGGTTCCTCTCCCTCCGGTTGATCGTCGATGACTCGAAGAATGCATTTCTTCAACCCCTCGGCGTTCTCCTGTGAGAGAGGTCCCCCAGCATCGAGGATGCCCACACGAATGGCACTCGCCGCCTCACTGAAACTCGGCTTGGGCGCCTGAGCACTAGTGTGCTTGGCTGCCTTCGTCGGTTTTTCCTGTGAGTTGGCGGTGTCAGAGAGCTGCCGTTTGGAGCTCGAACGCTTCTCCAACTCCTGGGCATACTCAGGAAACTCACTGAGTGGTTTCTGACAAAGGGTCTTCGCCTCTTCGAGGCTCTTACCCCTCGCCATCCACCACTCAATGCGTCTCTTGGCTGCCCCACTGAGTTGTCTTCTTCTTCTCTTAGGGGCGTTAGCGGTAGCGCCAGCCCCAACTTCAGAAGAAGAAGGTGCAGAAGTGCTAGATGGTAGAGGGTCGGAAGGGGTACCGGACACAGTAGTGTCCTCTGCCCCGACAGACCCAGACAAAAGGTGGTCTTCGGCTGTGCCGATTTCCATCGCCTCCGTGGAGCATAAAGCTTCCAGTTCGGCCACAAGACTTTCCTGGTCCTTTTCACTCTCCATTCAAATCCCACGAGTAGCTAGGGAAATAAAAGGTCCACCCCCACAGAGCCCCGCTTGCAAGGGTAAGGCTATTTACTCCTCGAGGTCGCCTGGTATCGAGGGCCCTCCTTTCGCGGCTGACTTCCCCCAGCCATGCATCCTTCGGCACGGGTCGGATAACACCGATTGGATTGGGTTTTTGTTGTCGAGTTGAGTTCTGGTCTGGGTTGGGGATCCAATGTTGTGAGCACTAGAACCCCAAACCAGACCAGACCTCAACCCAACCCAGACCGACTAATCCCAAATCTGACAGCAACTTGTCGCAGCCGTTTGGGGGTAGAGACACACTCGACTGCCCATCGAGACCTGGCTGTTTACACAGCCAAGCCCCGACAGGCTGAGCCGAGCCCGCCCCCTCCCCCAAACGGCGGCAACGCCGCAGTCAGGTCCGGGGTCAGCCGGTCCGCCGGTTGATCTGCCGCCCGCTTGCCACATCCGCTAGATGTTTCAAGCGAGCGTTGCCCAGGGACACCGTCACGATTACTCCACCAGAACCCAGAGAACCGTCGACATACAGATTTAATCCGTTAGTCGGCGGCACCGAAAGACTGGAGAAGTATTCGTGCACACTTGGAGGTAACCGGAGATCGCCCCCCTCATCAGTCATGCAGTAGAAACTATATTGTAGTGTTCAGCAATTTATTGAATAGGTAATAAATAGTTAGATCCGAATACAATGTTGAGAAACGAAACCTTTTGCCTTTAAGTAACATTATACCTAATTAAATGTTAAAGCACCTGCCAACAAATACGATCTATAACAAATCCAATCAGGAACGAAACAAAAGACATTCGATAGTCTTTGACATACAACACAAAGTCTTCACTTTTCACGGAAACTAAGAGCATAAGATACAATTTCCTATTATTTACTGAAAATATACAATTTCAGATCGATGTTACGAACATGTAATAAGGTTTCTGATTCTGAGTTTGAGTTTGTTGTTTAGGGCTACTTATGTTACTACAGTCATTACTTGTAATTGTATATTTTTAATATTATGTATGTATCTTTGACTTCATCTTGAAAAATCATAATAACAATATGTAATAGACATGGTATTAGGTATATCAATGCTAGCGAGGCTAAAATTTTCCGGCAGTGATTGGAAATTTTAGCCTTTACAGTGAACTGATTATGAAATATTGCTAGGAACACTCTTGATCATATTGTTAGCTTTCAAATAAAAAACTTGAACAAAAAATTAGATCAAAATCACTATTCTCAAATCGCGGAATTCTGTATGTAGCGGTCATTGACTCCCTGTAAAAAACTTGTCATTTTCTATACGAACCGCGATTGACAATACAGTGACAGATGTTTCTAGTCTAAGGGTGATATCGTATTTTGCACACACGATGTGAACACAGTATGAAATATATCACTTGAAACTCATAAATAGTTAGAGATTATCATACGAAGAGGTAACCAAGACGTTTTCCGATGAAAATACATATTATAATAGTCTGTTTCTTTACAAGAATTCAATTTTATTCTTAAGTTAACAGAATGCAGTGCAAGTATTTTTCACATAGCTCCTAGACTAGAAAGGTCAATGACCACTGATGCCACCTTAAATTGTCCTGACTATAATCCACCCGTTTTGATGTAATGGACAGGCAAACACAGACACGACAAACTTATAACACCACTCTTTTTTCGTTAGTAGTTAAAATATTCTACAGCATATTTTATGAATATCAACTGTTATATATTAAAATACAATTTTATTCACAAATGCACGATCAAAATAGACGTGTAAGCTGCTTATTTATATTGAAGCTAAAGTAGAGCAGCTTGAAATAGTTCGGTAAATCCGCAGTACAGCCTTGTTGAAGGTGGTTTGGCCACTTCATTTAATGAAAAGCAAACGAGTAACACCAATGTCTGTTTTTAGGCTGTGCTTGTTTAAAGTTTGCGGCCGCTCGTACCGAATGCGGCCAAAAAAACTTACTTTCCAATCTGATAAAAATTCACGTTGAAAAAATAAAGTTTTTCCATTCGAAGCGTTTTTAATTATTTCGTTTAAAACTAGTCCTGAAAATACAGTTTTAGTACGGAGAGAAATGAAGAATATATTGTGTAGAAACTAAAAACCTTTTAACAGAATTATACGTTGCTAAATTTTATAATGACGGGAATGAAGATTTCATTCTTTTTATTGTATTTCGATGCAAAAATCATGACCAAAATATTGGGGCACTTCAGTGTATTAAGGGCCATTTTAACATTTAAAGGATGACATCGACGATAAAAGCGTATTTGTATCAGCTTAAATACGTTATAACTTCTTAAAAATACACCGGTTTAGTTCCGATATATTTTTTAAATATGTAGTCTATGGATGCTGAGTGGTAACATTTTCCATCTACCCTCACCTTTTCTTAGTACACAGTATGTGAGCCGCAGCGATTCCGTGCGCGTCAATCGTCACATTTGCAATTTACACCAGCGAAATTATACAGTTATACTACAATCAGCTGTTAAGAGCCTGCTGTCAAAAATTACAAAACACGCTAGCCCCGCCTACACACCCCACTATCCTCCAATCGTGATATAATGATTCCATGAATCGTGCCCCCGAGCAATGTGTTTTGCGCTGCAGCTAATAGTGAACAATATCGCGTAACAACGGTTCCCGCATTATAGCACGAAAGTAAAGGTCGTAATTCCCAAAACTGTTTTTGATGATTACTTAAAAATTAAATACAATACTAATATTTCCTTTAGCCATTATTTTATAAAGTGTGTGATTGTAGTATTGCAAGTTATTTAATGATAGTAACTCAATAGGTGTAACAGATATTTGTTGAAAAGCCCAGAAAGATTCATAATTTCGAAAAATATAACTATCGAGTCAAAATAAGTGAATCGTGTTTTCCGTTAGGCTAATATCAGATAAATATACAATGATTAAATAAATCTCAATTTATTTTAAGTCAATCGTCTTCCGGGATCGTAATACTTATTAGAAAACACTGCAAAATTTGGCAGCCCGGTCTTAACCGCCGCGAATATCTGTTACGTGCCCGCTGCTTATACAGGATGTAACAAAAATAAGTGATAATACTTTAGGGTGTGTACGTGTTCCTTGTAGAGAGTTCACTGTGAAAGTAGCAGCGCTGAAAGACGAATTTTTTTTTTCACTTTTGTATGGGCAAGGGCCCGAGCGTCACGAGTTTCCCCATACAAAAGTGAAAAAAAAAATCGTCTTTCAGCGCTGCTACTTTCACAGTGAACTCTCTACAAGGAACACGTACACACCCTAAAGTATTATCACTTATTTTTGTTACACCCTGTAGAATCGTGTGTGACATCGCAAGATCAGGACTCCAGTGTGCGCGGTGCAAGCAGTTCCAGAGAAGAGAAAGGTTAGTGCTGTTTACTTTTCCCTTGAATTAATACTCTGACTCTTGTACAACCACTAACGTTCAATACTTTATGTAATTAATACTAAATAAAGTCCACAACTTAATTTATATGTGGATGCTGTTAAGCATTGGTGTACTATCCCACATCGAACTATGTAGTTGTGAGTAATCGGCGGCGGTTTAATTATTTTTGAAATAATCTTTCTTTTCTGCTTATTGTAAGCAAAAAAATGTTGTTGTGCGGTATCATTTGTTTTGTTGTAATGCGTAGATTATGATTATGAAAAAATATTTTAATTTTACGAGAAAAACGTATAAAAATGGTTAATGCTAAATTGCTATAGGGCTTATTGCATTTAGCATTAATGTCCTATGTGATTTAACATTTAACATATTAATGCAAAATTCTGATTTGTTCTTTCAATACAAAAAGTGCTAATTATTTTAACAAAATGTTATAAAACTACCTCGTCACGCCCACACCGTAGAACCGATTTTGATGAAACTTGGTATGGAGATACTTTGAGTCCCGGAAAAGGCCATAGGATCCTTTTTATCTCGGGAAAATGAACGGTTCCCAGGCATTAAATAAAATTATTTCTGCTTATACCGCTACATGGATTTCGATGATATTTGGTATGCAGATACGTTATGTCTCGGGAAAGGACATAGGATACTTTATATACGGGAAAAAAATACGGTACCCGTGTGATAAACAAAAATTATTTGCGCCTAAACCGCTGAATCGATTTTGATGAAACTTGGTGTACACGTACTTTGACTCTCGTGAAAGGCCATAAGATAATTTTTATCTTGAAAAAATGTACGGTTACTGCGTTATAATTTTTATTACTTTGCGCTTAAACCACTGAACCGATTTTGATTAAATTTGGTATGCAGATAATTTAGAGTGTCGGGAAAGTACACGAGATATTATTCATCCCAGAAAATGTAAGGTTCCCACGCAATTAATAAAAATGATTTATGCTTTTACCGCCAAACTGATTTCGATGATATTTTGTATGCGGCTACAATTGTTTCTCGGGAAAGAACACTGGATACTTTTTATCCTGGAAAAGCCGCTGAACCGATTTAGATGAAAATTTTTATATACTTAGATATTTTAAGATCCGGATAACTGATAAGAATATATAATGGTTTTTATATCCCATAAATGTACGGTTCGATCTCGAAAAAACTTTAATCTTTTGCGGTTTTACCGCAGAACCGATTTTGAGGAAAGGAGAATGATCATAAATATACCTATGGTATCCCGTTTCATTTTGCTTCAAAACTAAACTTGGTTTATTAAAGTCTATGATTATCATTTTAGCTCCTATAAAAATTTCTTTGTAAACAAAACCGGGGTTTCAGAGTAATTTGATAAAATCGAAAATAACCTCAAAATCTTCAAAGCTCTTATTTTATTGACAGGTCATACACGAACGAACGTTATTGTTCTAAAAACAGGGTAAGGCGCTCATATTAGTAATAAATCATCACCGAAATCTCCCGCATACTGTGTTGTGACTAAAAGCCGCCGCTATAATATATCTACTATCTAGGGGTATTTATTATTTTTTATTATTATTGAATACATTCTCATAAGCAATTTAAGTAATTTAAGCAAAAATGTAAGTAACATTTTAGTCACAATACTTTTCACAATGGACACATTAGCCCAATATAATAGGCAATAGCGCACTAGCGGCCATCGATGGTGTGGCCGCTGGCCGCTTGATGGCCAAGTGCGCGCGTGGTCAATGGCGGTTTCATACTAAGGTATATATCTCGATGGCCGCCGCGACTTGGCTGCTAGTGTGCTATTGGGCTTATGCTCATGCTGTTGACTGGAGTCAAAAATAAAACAAACAATGTATTTTTATTTTATCCAAACATTGTCATAACAATAACAAATATATACATCAAACTTCCAGTGGCTCGGTTGTAGCTCTAGTATCTCGGGTACGCGCGTAAAACACGCGAGTCTGAGCGACTCGCACGTAAAATGACTCATCTGGACAGGCTCTAAAACCAATAAGTAATTTTCAACATAGAAGATAAATGACAAGTTGTAGACAACTCTAGTTACAAGGATTAAAGTTGTAATAAGTTAAGCTTTGAGTTTAGCGCTGTAATTAGCTTTCAGAGTTTAGTCCAAAATGAATTAGGCACAAGTTACAACATTTTGTAGTTGTCATCTTAGTTTTCGAAACTAAAATAATGTAAAGATTAAATTTTAAAGATTGCTAAAACGTTTAATTATATATAAGCATCTTTACAATCATATCAGTTGTGTAACTATGCAATTGATTTCGCCTGTCTATCCATAACCATAAGTTAACCGTAACGTAAGTACCATGATAGATAAAATAATTAGGATATCAGCAATTTTTTGAAGAAAAATACCGACTCCCTTTTTAAGCATCACTTTGAACAATTTGCAGAAGAAACAAAGATAGGCCGATAATAATGATAGCTGGAAATGTTGAAACCTATTTTATCGTAACAGCTTTGTTAGTAAGCCTGGACGCCGGGCCTATCAAAACACATATACGACCAAATATGGGCCAATGTTTATTTGGCAAGGAACAGTCATTTTCCAACGACAACAATGGAATTATAGGAAAATATTATTTTGGCTGCAATATGTGAAAATAATAATATACAAAAAATATGTCCTTTTTCTCTGCACATCCATGCCAATATTATAAATGCGAAAGTGTGTCTGTCTGTCTGTTTGTTACCTCTAAACGCCCAAACCGCTGACCCGATTTTGCTGAAATTTTGTATGGATACTTTATATCCAGGAAAAATGTACCTACTATTTCCGAGCGATAAACACATTAAGGCGTAACGGAGAGATCTAGCTAGTATTTATTAACACGTTCGATGCGATACCGGACACATATAGCCGGTAATGAACTCTCCCGTGGTGCGAGCGCTCGCTCGTGCGCTATCATTTTCGTTACGATATTCTGTGAGTTAAATAGAGACAAATATACATTATTGCTTCTTACTTTCAAACGGTCTTATTTCAATAAAAAAGGTACATGGCATATTTGCCCTGTACGTACAGAACGAAAACATTTTGCATTCCATGCGTTACCGGACGAATACGACTTGTGTGTGCATGTCCGGTATCGCACTGTAGGCGAGGGCATATTCATTAGTGAGGAGATCTTATTAGTAATTAGACGTTTATCGACATTAGTTATATTGTCCCGTCCTTTTATTTACGTAATAGTATTTGTATTCCAATTGACAATGAAGCGCTCCTGAAACATATTAGCGAGTATTTTCAAAGAAACAGTGGAAGATAATGATAACTTACTAAAAGCGACGGTATAAGCAAAGCCCATAAGTTTTTCCTTCCTGGTAAGAAAATGACAGTTGTAAAGGGTATAAAGATTTCTACACGTTCAGTTAAAACTACGTTACCTGGCCTACATACTTTAATTGACCAGACAAATGCAAAGCAAAAAAGGTGCCTAAAGTTAAAATCAATGTGCGCCGAATCTAAAAAAAGTTTTTTGTCTTGCTCGTTTAATAAAGCCCCTGAAAATAATGTTTAATTTTATTTACAAATAAAAAATCATATAGATAAATATTTGTTTTCCTATTTCACATCACTATTGTTTATCGACTATTCGAAAATTTTCACCACTTCTGGTGCGTTACATGACATAATATAAGTCCGGTAAGACGTTTTGCAGTATAGGTAAGTAAAAAAAAAATACACATCCAATTCTACAACCAAAAGAAATGTATAAAGGTCAAGGTTTTTAGATATAGATAAAAGTCGAATAAACGCCAGAAATTAAAAATTGAATGAGAAATACAAGTTTTAAAAAGAATTATGTACCGGACAAATTAGACTTGTACCGCACTAGAAAACTTTATAGTACATGACGATATCGTCCTGTAACGCACCAATGGAATATTATGTTTTCGAGCTTCGCAGCGAATGTGTTAAAATGTCTCGAACCTTGCGAAAATCCTAAGAAAGATTGTAACTTACGTACACTATGTAAGTTTAAAATCATAGTACCGGCGAAGTAATCTTCCCTTATGGTTTTCTATTATCCTAAGCTGCCTTTCTCATAGTAACCTCTAAAACCTATCGCTTTTATTACTTTATGTCGTAAACTCTGGAGTTTATAAGAATTCCATTATCTAAAAGCGAAATATAAAATTTTTGGTTAACTTTAGTGTGTTATTTAGAAAGCAATCTCCGGTGAATATAATAAGAAATAATTGGGGTTTTTAGGATTCCGTAGTCAACAAGGAACCCTTATAGTTTCGGTCTGTCCGTCCGTCTGTCCGTCTGTCTGTCTGTCCGTCTGCCTGTCCGCGGTTTTACTCAGGGACTGTAGGACCTACAAAGCTGTAATTCGGCATGAATGCACATATTAATGATGCCGACAAAATGGTATATAAAATCTCAAATATTTTTTTATGGTACCTCCCCTATACATCAAGCGGGGATGATTTTTTTTTTCGCGTCCAATGTCGTTGGATAGTTTTTTTTTTAAATATTATGAGTATTCATAGATCATTTTCCGATTTAGGGATCCATTTGTGAAATATGAAGTTTCAAAGCGGAAAATATCGTTAGAGTCCAGTGTCCCGCCCTACTACCAGCTAAACGATTGCTTCTGGAAATGTGAAAAAATTTACGGGTGTAGGAAATATGCTGCATTTAAAAGGAAAATTATCACGGCTAAGAAGACTTCATAAGTTATTGAGTAATAGTCGATCAACTAAAAAAAATATTTGGCGAAGTATAAATGAACTTTTCGTTCAAATTCCTTTGAACGTA
The DNA here is from genome assembly GCA_905187585.1 of Cyaniris semiargus. Taxonomy (NCBI): domain Eukaryota; kingdom Metazoa; phylum Arthropoda; class Insecta; order Lepidoptera; family Lycaenidae; genus Cyaniris; species Cyaniris semiargus. Next base: position 8,876,696 of record LR994558.1, on the reverse strand, counting down.
ACTAAAATGATGTTGTTAGTAGTGTAAAACACGTTATACATAATATGTATGTTATACATTCATTGACCATACAAAAATTATCAAAAACTAGCGGTACTACGGAACCCTATATTGCGCGTGGCCCAACACGCACTTGGCCGGTTTTTCTTGTATGTACTATGCACGTCATATTAAAAAATATTCTCAAAAACTTCTAACAACTAAATTTTTTAAGGCTTATTAGGACAATATAGACTAATCACCTGATAGTCTACCTAAAAAATAATATGATCGGCATGAAAAAATAATATCTACATAATTTTAATTATATTGAGTATAAAACACAATATATTTTTTACAACAACACAAAAAGGTAACAATAAAAACATATCAAGAAATGAAATGATTTTTCTGATAACAAAAGCTGTGTCGAACAAAAGGCTTTGAAAAGAAATAATTTACATTTTTGGTCGTGTTTGAGTTAGGAGTAGGCGAAAAATGACAGTATTGTAAATGATGAGACATTTAGTTGATATGCAACGTATTCTCAGAACGTATCCTCGTATTTTTAAGGGGTAAATTAGGTTTTGAATTATGAATGTAAGCGTGTATTTTTTAGTTCCTTGCTTAGTAAAAACATACGAACGTGAAATATCAAGAACTTGCTTCAGTATTGGTGGCCGTTTTGGTTACTGGAATAAGCTCAATAGATTTTCAATATAGGCAAGTGAATAAGTGGTGGATTACTGGAATATATTCACGTTAGAGGCAGCACCAGCATTAAAAAGTTTTGTTCGACGCTTGACAACGTTTCTGTCATAATTCTGATATTTACTGTATGCGCTAGTAGTGCCTTTTTCCGACCTTTGCGTAATATTCCCTATTCTAAATTAAAATTTTAACAAAGTTGATATTATAAAACACCCTTTCTAGTAGACATTTAAAAAGAACGTCTACTAGACCTACCCCTCCAGCCTACCACTGTTTTGGGAGGAATAATCAATAAAAAGCAATAATAATTTAAATTTACACGTGGGAGAGCCATGCTTCGGCACGAATGGGCCGGCTCGACCGGAGAAATACCACGTTCTCACAGAAAACCGGCGTGAAACAGCGCTTGCGCTGTGTTTCGCCGAGTGAGTGAGTTTACCGGAGGCCCAATCCCCTACCTTATTCCCTTCCCTTCCCTCCCCTATTCCCTTTTCTTCCCATCCCTACCCTCCCCTATTACCCTATTCCCTCTTAAAAGGCCGGCAACGCACCTGCAGCTCTTCTGATGCTGCGAGTGTCTATGGGCGACGGAAGTTGCTTTCCATCAGGTGACCCGTTTGCTCGTTTGCCCCCTTATTTAATAAAAAAAAAAAAAAAAAAATACATCACTAGTTAAATTTTTGAGTAATGTGTTTCACGTGTACGTTGATTGATACGCTTGAAAGATTAGAAAATACCACCCCTTGTGCGTTTATTTAGAGCCCGATGAAAAATGTCTTCGCTCTGATACATGGTAATAGAAATTGCTTTCAGCAATCTCTCAAGAATTTAAAGTAAAATACTTTAGGTCTTAGCCGGTTTAATAAAATTAAACCGGCTAAGACCTAAAGTAGTGGTGGAGAATGTTCTGAGCTAATATACGGAATGCCTCAGACTAAAAAAAATCAACGGGTGTCCGAACATAATTATTCATGTGTATGGTAAATAATTTCAATTTGAAACTTATACCTACCGAACTTTTAGAACGTATATGAAAATACTTGAAATTTATGTAGCTGTCGAGTCACTACAGTTAGTGCAAACACCCAAAAGAGTACTCAAACCAATAAATTTGATACTCGTTCGAGAACTGAGGGGGAAAATCGCTTGACCTAGCTCAAGGGTCTCCGGCCAAGGTGACAATGGAACGTGTTTGAGTGTCTTGTAAACGAATAAATAATGAGGACAAACGTATTTTTTATATATACGGCCTTTATTTAAAGATAGACAAAGAACGCGCTTACAGAACTGCGTGTTTTTCGCACGCAAACGTCTTTTCTTTTGAAACAGAAAAAACGATAACGAAGTATAGAAATATACAAATATTGTATAAAGAAAATATCCTTTATACAATATTTTTATTTTTCCATATTATATAGATACCCGTAAGTTTATAATATTGCCCGATCACAACAGAAGGAGAGTTCTGCGGGGCTAAAATGGTCACATTTAGCAATTCCTCTCAATCAATTCACAAAATGAATTGTCAAAACTGTCAAACTCACGAATGTCAAATTAGTACGAATTTAAACATCTGAATTGCAAACAGTGTCAATTTTGCGATTTCAAAAAAATGAATCATATTATGATTCATTATATGATTCTCCAAAGCTACCATTTTAGCCCCGCTGTTCTTCGGAAAACTGCGGACACGGGTGTGTGCAGCTTCATAATAATGTTTTATTTCAGTAAATTGTATACTGTCAACGTAAATTATAATATTATTATAGTAGACCAAACCACAAACGTAAAAATAACAATACGATAAGGCAGATAATAATTAAATGAATACAGAACGATATTAATTGTTGCAACTTGCAGCCTGCGAAATGCGAATATATACAATCCATACTAATAAAAGCGAACTTGTGTTTGTCTGTCTCTCTATGCATTACCTCTTCTTGAAACAATAGTGATGAAATTTTAAATGAAGATAATTTTAATCCCGGCAAAGGACATTGGATAGTTTTAATCCCGGAGTAATTGTCTGGTTCCTATGCGATAAATTAATATCACTGCTAAATTTGCGGAAAACATCTAGTATTCACAATATTGTAACTCTTTGACGTGTTTTTTTTTTTCTTCATAATTAATAAATTTAAAAATAAATCAAATTGTAGATTAAATTAAAAAAATATATATACTTAACCTAAATCTCGAAAGGAAGCCTTCTTAGTGACGACCTCTGTGGCTCAATGGTTGAGTGAGTGGCAGCTCAAGCCGGGGGTCGCGGGTTCGAATCCCACCGACGACGGAACAAAAAAGTTTTCAATGTTCCCGGGTCATGGATGTGTATTAAATATGTGTATGATATAATATAAATCTTAAATATATGTATAGTATAAAAGTAATTAAATATATTTCCGTTGTCTGGTACCCGTAACACAAGTCTTTCAGGTACTTACCACGGGGCCAGACTGACGTAGTGTGAAGCCGCTTCACACTACGTCAGTCTGGTCACTGAAGCGTCCATAGATATTATTATTATTAGTGGCTTTATTCGTATTTATAATAGTGTTAGATAATAATATTATTTTGATGTTTATTACAAAAATTTTCATTAATGATAATAAAGGTGTAATAACTCTGTCCCATCTGATATGTTACCCTCAATTAAAGCTTTGTTCAGCCATTATAATCAAAACGTCAGATGTTTAGCATCTGTACGCTGATTCTACTATTTTAACAACAACCTGCACAGTGTACAATGTACAAATATTTTGTACATAAAATTTCTTCTGAATATTTTTTGAATTTGAATAAGTTTTCAAAGATTTAAAGACTTTTTTTTCATCCAACTACCAATTAGTAGCTGGTATATATATATATATATATATATATATATATATATATATATATATATATATATATATATATATATATATATATATATATATATATATATATATATATATATATATATATATATATATATATATATATATATATATATATATATATATATATATATATATATATATATATATATATATATATATATATATATATATATATATATATATATATATATATATATATATATATATATATATATATATAAACTCAGTGCCTTGTGCAGGCGTTTGCTTTACAATTTTTAACTTACGATTTCTTAATTTCTTACACATAGAATTTCTTACATAATATTATTGTTTTCGTATACGTCAAACGACACTTGTATGGAGTTTTGTGTAATCAGAACGCGTTTGATGTAGGTTTGAGATATGTCAGTTTTGACTTTTTTAATACCGACACTGCATCGACCAATGAATAAGAAATCCATTCTTTATCATTGGCATCGACACTCAAACGAAGCTGTAATATTACTGAATTATAAAAGTAGAATCTAGGTACTGATTTGAGTCCCTGAGGTAGCCCGCAGGTAGTGTCGACCCATGTATTATCTGCTTAGTTTTGTTACATGATATTATGACAACTTTTCTTATCACTAATACCATGTACAGTCGTGGAAATTAGTACTTTAGTTACAAGGCTCAACTTGCTTACAACCTAGACGTCACTTTAAAAAAAAATCTTGAGAAGGACACCCGGATGGAACGAAGTTCCAGTTTATTATTTCTTATATACAAAAAACCTGTATACAATAAAAAATATATATTATTAGTTTCAAATTTCAACGCTTTTCTATTGATATTATATTGTAAAAATATTGACTTTATTATTTTTTAGACATAATTCCTGCGACAGTCTCAGATTAATTAAGTCAAATGATGACAGACTGGCCGGGTATTATTTGTCTAACAGTATTTAAGATTTAATATTAAAAAAAAAAAAAAACTAAACTATCAAAGCCCTCTGCCTGTACTATACAGGTACTAATAAAAAAGTGTCGTTACAACTTTTTCCGCCTAGCCCCCGCAAGGCGCAACGCGCGATAAGGAACTTCGTTCTAAGTTCCAACAAAATACTTTATTCCTTATTAGTTGTATTTCTGAGTTGGTGGCGCATTTCTTTAGAAACAAGCCTAGCTACGCAGGAGTTCTGTAATAGAGCCCAAGAGTGTGCGCAGTTGGACGGATAACTAACGTGACCATACGTCCCGCTTTAGTCGTGACTGTCCCGCTTTCAGGCAGTCTGTCCCGGTGTCCGCCGCGAGGCCGAAATTGTCCCGCTTTTGCAAACAGACCAAACGATAATTTAAAAGTATTTTAACATTCGAAATGCCTGGAAGTAACGCACTCCCATACAACAAACGTGATTTTTCTACCATATTTTGCTCGATATATATAGGTAATAGATAGGCACTTGAAATATTCTCAAAATACTAAATTATTCTATTTATACTTTAATGATTAATTAATAACAAAATGAAAATGAATAATAATTAAGGGGGACTTCCATACAAAAAACACAATTTTTGCCTATTTTTGCTTTATAATGGTACGGAACCTTCGGGCGCGAGTCCTACTCACCCTTTTTTAGGGTTCCGTAGCCAAATGGCAAAAAACGGAACCCTTATAGATTCGTCATGTCTGTCTGTCCGTATGTCGCAGCCACTTTTCTCCGAAACTATAAAAGCTATACTATTGAAATTTGGTAAGTAGATGTAGTCTGTGAACCGTATTAAGATTTTGATACAATAATGGAAAAATTATTAAAAATTTTATGGGTAGGGGTAGGTACAACTAAATCAAAAAAAAATTTTTTTCATCTAACCTATGCGTGTGGGGTATTTATAGATAGGTCTTTAAAAATCATATTGAGGTTTCTAATATCATTTTTTTCTAACCTGAATAGTTTGCGAGAGAGACCCTACCAAAGTGCTAAAATGTGTCCCCCCCTCCTCTCTAACTTCTAAAGTAGGGGCATGATAAGTCTAAAAACAATATAATATGATGTACTTTACTATAAAAACTACCAACGAAAATTGGTTTGAACGAAATCTAGCACGTAGTTTTTTTTTATACGTCATAAGTGGTAAACTTAATTTAACTTTCATTAAATCAACTCAAGTATAAAAATAAATAAAAACCTTTTAATTTCACAAAAATAAACCTTATTGCTGCTGCGGAACCCTTCATGGGCGAGTCCAACTCGCACTTGGCCGGTTTTATTTTATGTATGATTCTGCAGATGTCCCGCTCTGACAAAAAAATAAATGGTCACGTTACGGATAACCGACCGACTTTTTAGGTACCCATCCATACCGTAGATTATCGGACTTGAAAGATAATACTGCAAAAAGCCTATAGGTATTGTCCTAGCCAAAATTAGAAATAGGGATGTTATGTAAAAGGTTAATCTAAAAGATACACGAAGATCATATTCAAATCCTTATATATTATTAATTATACTATTTCCTTACTCAAAATATTTAATATGATTGTTTACTATTTTTGGCAAAAAAGATACTTTAAACAGGTGAAAATAGATTTTTTTTTTGTTACTTTTTGCGAATATACGTCTAGTGACGATGATTTCGTATTTATTCAACACTATTACGAAATAACACTAAACTCAGCTAGGCAACAAAATAATAATTTTGTCCACCACGCGGTTTTCCATTGGAATCAAAGTCATGATCTCCGCGGCAAGAGCCAAGCTCTAAAGTCTAAACTACAAAAGCACACTAGACTAATTTCTAATTGTATCATAATTTCGCCGTATTTAAACTCAGGCCATTAATTTATTTTATTGTCTGCTAAAAAAACGTTAGTTGTCTAAAATACTGTTTAAATGTCTGCAAATTGTACAAAAAGGTTAATCCAGAGGTCGATACACGTACACATAATTAATGTAATTGGATAACAGGAGCCGAAGTCGGGGCATTAATTAAATTATACACATTCAGGCCCCTGTATTGATTTTTTATATACTCACTGTTTCTCCCGACTTTATTTGCGTAAAGGTGCTCCCTGACCGGGAGCATTAGCTTGTAATGTAACGTTACAGAGTTGATCATTACATCAGTGAGGGAGGAGAACCGAGCATTACACCATGTAATGATACAATGTGTAATATCTTGATACAACTTGTAACATCAATGCTACGTGACAGTGAAGTCAACTCGCTATGTAATGCTCAAAGTCGAATCTATAATATTACATTACACGCGAATGCTCCCGGTGAGGGAGCACCTTAAAGGGTAACTGCCATAGTCAGAGAGATTAATAAATGATTGCTTACATACTCCCAATACATTTTTGTAAAAAATTTTATGACACTAAAAAGTAAGGTTTCTAAATTGCCAATTCCTTCCATTTACATATTCAAGTTTTTCTTTTAATTAATGGGTCCAATTAATAAATGGTACACGCACTCAAACATAAAAAATTGTTTATTCTCCTAAAATCTTATATTTGATGAACTTAATTTGATATTCAGACAGACATTACAAATTTTATTTATTTGTATTTTGGGCTAAATCTGATGATTCGCTTGCTATTAAACAAATTGTATTGAATGTTGCGACGCATTTATTTTAAGAGGAAGAAGGCTCGACTCATTACAAATTAGTAATTTATTTCCTTTTTTTGTTCAACCTGATTTATTCAAAAATACTTTACATTTTCAAATAAGGAATTCGGCTACTGACTAATCACTGTTTGTCTTTTTCACTCGTACATGAAAGTAATAATATGTATTAATAATAATTATTATCTCGTTTCTATGCACACGCTATTTCAACCGAGTAATTTTTTGTGCGCGTCTAAATTCTGAAAGAGACAAATGCTCGACCAAATTTCTTCACTATCCGCGACCCAGCTATGGTTGTTTAATATTCCACAGTACTTCTATCACACTAATAATTGTCGGTTTCTATCTAACTGCATATCAATTAGAAATTTGCAGTAATTCTGCAATAGTTCCTGCATGAGCAGCTTCAGTGTCACATCCAGTGTCATTTTTCAGTGCGATTCTGAGCCTTAAGTCGTCGATATATGAGTCATGTGGGAGGTAAAATGATTCTGGACGGACAGTAGTTGTGTAAAAGGACAATAGCTGTTCTCTTGCCAAAATTAACTTAACACAGTGCGGATACGTTCAAGTTAGTAAGACATTGTTATACAAAATTTATAGCTTATAGTTAAGCTAAGTTTGAAATTAGTTGTGAAACTATTTAACAGTTTCATCCTCGTAGGTTTTACTAGGTCTGAAACTTGAACAAGGTACGCTCAGCCAAAATTTGTTGGCTTTTTTTTAATTTGAATCTTATGCTGTTAATTATAACTTTACAAGTAAACCTTACAAGTAAACAACCAACATAATAGTAATATTTTAATATAATATAATTAATACACCTTCGATCCTTGTTCGATGCATTTCAGTCAACGGTGACCAGGGAAAAATAAAGAAGTTAATGTTACAATCTTATCTTATGATAAAATCATAAAATTAACAATTCATAGTAGACAATAGAAAAAAATATCAATACGAATGAGGGTACATACTTTTATAGTTTCGGCTAGTTGTCCAGAAAAATTCCATTTAACGCATACTAAACGCAAATAAACAATTAGATACACGGTCTGATTAATTATGATTTGGAGATAATAGCTGAACTGATACGAATTCGGAATATATACTCTGATTCTACTATTAAAACTATTAAATTAACTAATTTTTTTTTGTTTCTGCATAACTTTAAAACAAATATTTTTAGAATTTTCCAACATATTGACCTACCACCGGTTTGGGAACTAGCCCGATGAGAAGAAACTGCGCGGCGTGAGAGACTCGCACGGGGCCACATTTAGCAAAATAGTAGAAAATAGTTATTTTAAAACAAAAGTCTTTGCAATGATAATATCCAACATTCTCTATTTATAGACGCAAAACAAAGAAAGAAAAATAATAAAGATATCACGTGAAACAGTTATATAAATAGTTATAATATACTCAATATAAAAGTTATATTAATTTGTTTAACATTCATGATTCTATTTCTATTTTGTAGTTTTATTGCAAATGGACCTAACAAGCGACACAACAGCTGCAATGTTGCACAACATTAATGGAATCAGGGTACTATTTTCAATAATGTAAAACAACCCGTTCTCGCGGAACTAATAATAGTCATTGTATTATTTAAATCGTATGTTTGAGCGCAAAGTAATTAGTAATATGAAAATGCATGGCACGCATTGGGGATTTAAATTGAATCCAATCCAACCGTGGGCCAAAGTCATTTCGAACATTATAATGTTCATTTATTTTAGTGAATAGCCTATCTATACACTTGGATTTTACAGTTGCCACTAACGGCCGTTCCCAATATTTGATCTATCTCTGGTTTTGCCCTACTAGAGATAGGAATAGCTCTCATTAGACATTAGAGACATATATTTTATGTCAATTCAATGTTAGCTGCGATCGGTCTTATGTCAAACCAGAGATAGATTGAATATTGGGAACGGCCGTAAGTATCTAATATTATGTGATATGGACCTTGATTTCTTAGACATAATTCCTCTTTCTAATCCATACTTAAGTACTAATTTTATAAATGCGAAAGTGTGTCTGTCAGTCTGTCTATCTGTTACCTCTTTACGCCCAAACCGCTGAACAAATTTTTCTTTTTTTTTATGACATAAGGGGGCAAACGAGCAAACGGGTCACCTGATGGAAAGCAACTACCGTCGCCCACGGACACTCGCGACATCAGAAGAGCTGCAGGTGCGTTGCCGGCCTTTTAAGAGGGAATACGCTCTCTTCTTGAAATTTTGCAGGTCCTATAGATCCGGAAATACTGCTGGTGACAGTTCGTTCCAGAGTGAAAACTGTTTGAAACGGGCACATGATAGATTTTATTCCGTAAAATTGTACGGTTCCCGCGCAATAAGCGAATTTAGGCGCAACGGAGTTGCGAGCGTCAGCGTATTTTAGTAAAGATATAAATTACGCAGCGTAGAAATATAAAAATGCCCGTTCATCTTTGTTTTACATGTCGGAAAAGACAGCGGATCTTGAATAATATAATAATAATAATATCTATGGACGCTTTTACACCACGTCAGTCTGGCCCCGTGCTAAGTACCTGAAGGACTTGTGTTACGGGTACCAGACAACGGAAATATATTTAATACTTTTATTTTGTACATATATTTAAGATTTTTATTATATAATGATACACATATTTAATACACGTCCATGACCCAGGAACTTTGAAAACTTTTTGTTCCGTCGGCGGGATTCGAACCCGCGACCCCCGGCTTGAGCTACCAACAGCCCACCAACTGAGCCACAGAGTTCGTCAAAATAATAATACGCTGCGTAAAAATGTTCATCAGTAAAAGGAACAAAATAGAGCACTTATGATATTTCTGTCGTTTTTTTTTTTAACATGACCCTTAACTCCGGGTTTACTTTAATCCAGATACGTGAATGTGAGCCCTAGACGTACAAAAACATTTTTACGACAATACGATAATTGTTTTTGAGACAAAAAAAGTATCAAAGTATTTGATAAAACACTTTCGGTATATATATAAATGTGGGCAATATAAATATACTATAATGATCCTTTACCCGAAATACTATCACTTAACAAAAGAAATAAGAAGCCTGAAACACGGAACTGTAATAATATTAATTCAGTTATAACAAGAACATTGCGTGTTATTTTTCGTTTGGGAACTGTTATAATAATCTCTAATGATAGTTGTTTGTTGATAGTTTCGTTTATATTCCCTTCGCTGCTTTTACAACTTTTTATAATGAAAATAACCACGCTTTTAAAGCGGTACTATAGTTACTACCCACATGGGGCTGCTGTTAAGAATTTTGTTAAAGGGAAAAATCTTAAAACGATTTATTTTTATTTTTATTAGCAGCTATGATAAGAGATTCCGCGTGTAACACGAAGAGTATTCAGTAAGGCTGCGATGTTTTCAAAGTCAAGCTAGCCCCTTTTTAGGGTTCCGTAGTAAACAAGGAACCCTTATGGTTTTGGTTTGTCCGTCCGTCTGTCTGTCTGTCCGTCTGTCTGTCCATCTGTCTGTCCGTCTGTCTGTCCGCGGTTTTGCTCAGAGACTATAGGACCTAAAAAGCAGTAAATCGGAATGAATGTACATATTAATGATGCCAAAAAAATGGTAAACAAAAACTCAAAAAAATATATTTATTTATGGTACCTCCCCTACAGATGAAGCGGGGATGATTTTTTTTTGCGTCCACCCCACCGTGTGGGGTGTCGTTGGATAGGTTTTTAAAAAATATTACGAGTTTTCTCAGATAATTTTTCGATTTAGGTATCCATTTGTGAAATATGAAGTTTTAAAGTGGAAAAAATCGTTAGTGGTCAGTGTCCTTTTTACCAGCTAAATGGTTGCTTCTGGAAATGTGAAAAAATTCACGGGAGTAGGAAATAAGCTGAATTTAAAAGGAAAACTATCACGGCTAAGAAGAGTTTATAATTTATTGAGTAATAGTCGATCAACTAAAAAAAATGTATTCGGCAAAGTATAAAGGAAATTTTCGTTCAAATTCATTTGAAAGTATAAAATTTAGTTTGTTATTATTTTTAGCAATATTCCGCGAAATAAACCTCAACCTTTAAGTAAATGAGTGAGGGTAGGCAGTGTGGGAGAGGAGGGAGGTGCTGTACGCATGCCTATGCGTACACTCGCTCATTTACTTAAAGGTTGAGGTTTATTTCATGGAATATTGCTAAAAATAATAACAAACTCAATTTTAAGCTATGGATTTCCGCAAAGTAATGCCTGATTCTATTAATCATTTGAAAGTAACTGAGATGATGTTGTTAGTAGTGTGAAGCGGGGATGATTTTTTTTTTGCGTCCACCCCACCGTGTGGGGTGTCGTTGGATAGGTTTTTAAAAAATATTACGAGTTTTCTCAGATAATTTTTCGATTTAGGTATCCATTTGTGAAATATGAAGTTTTAAAGTGGAAAAAATCGTTAGTGGTCAGTGTCCCCCCCTTTTACCAGCTAAATGGTTGCTTCTGGAAATGTGAAAAAATTCACGGGAGTAGGAAATAAGCTGAATTTAAAAGGAAAACTATCACGGCTAAGAAGAGTTTATAATTTATTGAGTAATAGTCGATCAACTAAAAAAAATGTATTCGGCAAAGTATAAAGGAAATTTTCGTTCAAATTCATTTGAAAGTATAAAATTTAGTTTGTTATTATTTTTAGCAATACTCTGCGAAATAAACCTCAACCTTTAAGTAAATGAGTGAGTGTAGGCAGTGTGGGAGAGGAGGGAGGTGCTGTACGCATGCCTATGCGTACACTCGCTCATTTACTTAAAGGTTGAGGTTTATTTCAGGGAATATTGCTAAAAATAATAACAAACTAAATTTTAAGCTATGGATTTCCGCAAAGTAATGCCTGATTCTATTAATCATTTGAAAGTAACTGAGATGATGTTGTTAGTAGTGTAAAACACGTTATAATTGTACATAAATTCATTGACCATACAAAAAATTTCAAAAACTAGCGGTACTTCGAACCCTATATTGCGCGTGGCCCGACACGTACTTGGCCGGTTTTGGCCTTTGTTTATACTTATCTGTAACTACTATTTATGTTACTGTTATAATGTTTTAGAAGTCACTTCAACCTTCTTAGGATAGCATAGAAAGTCATAACAAACAATGGAATATTTTGAAAATGTTCTATAGATAACAGGTAGATAATAAAACCAAAAAATGACTTTTTCCCCATCTCAAAATTTAATATTCCAGCAACACAATCATAATAAAGGGGTCGTGGAAATGTGCTTTTTGCCCCCGAGTAACAAATAAATGAGACACAAAAAGTGTGTCACATTTTCACTGTTTCATTTACTTTTTGTAATGCGCTGGAAACTTTAAACTAATGAATAGAAAGTGGAATAGGTCAAGAGTGAATGGATATGAAATTATTTCATAAATTTTAATAGCACGTATAACGAAAATAACCCTGAAAGAGAAGTCAGCAGAAATATTTTAGCTCTTTTAGTACTTCTGGACCTTCTAGTCAATCAACTTTAATAACTTGTATACTAAGTGTTGTTCGCAACTTCGCACAGATATTTATTTTACGCTATTTTACCAGAGATTCAATTGTGCATTTTGCTGGGATACAAATCTCTCCAATATCTTTTTCCCAAAAAGGATACTTTTATTAATATTAACGCTGGCTCAATGTAAGTACTAGATAATAAGTCAAAGCGCGAAAAGTTCACAGAGATACAGACAGACACACACACAAACACACTCTTTATTTACAATGTCAGCTTTATTGAGGAAGTTTTTAAAAACACCAAAAATCTCTCGCTAGTTCATCTTATGAAAATGATTTGTGTGGTAAGTTATTTGTATACCTCACTACAAACTAAACGCGAAAAGACTGCGCGAAAAGTCGAAATCAGCATATTTTAAAATTCAGGTCGATTAGAACATATTAATTTAAAATTGTAAACATTTTTAAAAATCGTATAAGCAAAAGAATAAACATAATATAGTGTTCTTCCTTTGCATTCGAAATTGCTGCAATCTTTAAACATACAATTTTCATATTATATTTAAAATTTAAATATTAAATTGGTTTTAATATTGCGTTTAATTCGAGCTCGTCTCTTGTGAGTCGTAAATGGTGAGATGGCTTTTTAATTAAATTCAAGAATCCGTGCACGATGTTCTAAGGAAACCTTTATTATAGTTGAAGGAAGTCTTTAAAGTCGCTGAGAAATTAAGACGTAAGTGGATGAAGTGGGTAAGTAACAATTTTTAAAAATCGTATAAGCAAAAGAATAACTTAATAATATAGTGTTATTCCTTTGCATTCGAAATTGCTGCAATCTTTAATACATACAATTTTCATACTATATTTAAATATTAAAATCGGTTTTAATATTGCGTTTAATTCGAGCTCGTCTCTTGTGAGTTGTGAGTCGTTAAGGCCATCCCCCGAGCAAACGACCTTGACCATACATTTGACGCGTTGCCGAGATCGCACAAAAATCCAATTTTGTTTTTAGTCGTAAATGGTTTTAGGTTTGTTCAAATTATAAAGGAAAAAATGAGTACTCGCTCTTTTTTTGTAAATTAATAGTTACCCACTTCATCCCCTCATGTCTTAAATTATGAAGCGTCTTCGCCTTCTCTTCATAACTTCGACGTCACTGGGTCTTTGCGATTTTGGTTGTGAATAACTTATTACACATTTTATGGCTGAAAAAGTTTTTTATGGTCAATAATAAAAGTATTTACAAATAGTATGTATGAGACAAGCGATGCACATCTCTGTAAGAAACCTAACCTGGGTACTTATTGGTTGTAGCCTTACATACGCTGGGGAATACTTTGGGAGTCAGAAATGAGGTACCTGATGGTTGTTTGATGATGTGCTGGGTGAGATGAGCTCATAGCTATACTCAACCTGCGGCCGCCGGGGCTTTATGACTGGCCCGCGTGAAGTTAAACCATTTTGAAATTCACGCCCACCGGCGAAATAGTGCAAAGTCGTTGTGAAAGGGTTTTTCCATTTTAAATTACTAATTTTATGGAACATTATATTTTTTAACCCCTTAAATTTTGGTTGCTGTCCGCGAAACCAAGACCAAAACGTGTTTGTGGCCCGTGTAAAAAAAAGGTTGAGTACCACTATTATAGACCATCGCGCTAACTGATTTTGGCGCGAATACTCCTTGTATTCGATAATTTCGACAGCTATGTTAGAAACAACAAGAAGGTTAGGCTCAATTTACTTATTTAATAATTACTTCAGAATGCAGACGACCTCGCAACAATTAAAGACCGAGGGTATGGGGGTTCTCAAAGATACCATTTTAATTTAATTGCGGAACCCTCATGACTATTCGATGAAAGTATTGTGATTCTTAAAGTGGGTTTCGCGAAACGGTTTCTCTTTAGGAATCACTGTAGTATTAGGCTCACTTTAAACCGCCGCGGAATGGAACAGAATGGAAGTGACAATTTCGCCTCATGACGCGGGAATTGGCACCGGAGAATCCTTAAGAATTGCGCGGAAGACGCGCGTCCAATTTTTTGGCTTGTATTTAATTTGTGTGTTAAACAGCTGATATAAAGTTCATTCTAATAATATGTGTAGTTTCGTTGCAAAAAGTCGCTTCCATTCCATTCCGAGGCGGTGTAAATTGAGCCATAGAAACAACTGTCTGTGCATAAATGTAAAATCTCATACATTTTCATTTCTAATTTGGCTGTCTAAATTATGAAATACAAGTACCCTGCACTCACGAGTAGGGTATAGAGCTCAAAGCTACATTAATAATTATTAGCTTGCAAGTTTGTAAGTTACACACAATAATAAAGTAAGATTCATCATAATAATTAATATCATTCGTTTCTTCGGAATCAGCAACGTATTTTATGAACAAATTAATCCATACTAATATTATAAATGAGAAAGCTATCTGTATCTCTGTTTGTTACCTCTTCGCGCTTAAACCGCTCAACATATTTTGCTGAAATTTGGTATGGATATACTATGAGTTCCGGGAAAGGACATAGGATACTTTTATTTCCAGAAAAATTAACGGTTCCCGCGCGATAAATAAATTTCTGCGCAAGCGGGCGTCATCTAGTATAACAGCTATACTTAGGGTGGGTTGCACCAACTTACTTGAACTATAACTGTAACTTTAACTATAACTACAGCGCAAAATGTCAAATCTTTGGTTAAGGACGCCATATTTAACGATAACCATAACCGCTCATACTTATTATATCGAATTTTTTTCGTGAAAATTTACTATGGCTCAAAGTGTTGTTATAACAAATGTTTTTTCCTGACGATTTTTACGGATAATTCAATTTTTTATACTCTCAATCCTATTAACTGTAGCTGTAATAAAAAAATAAACGCAACAGACATCTATCAAAATCTGTGGTCAAAGTTAAGGTTAAAGTTAAGTTAGCCTGACCATAACTGTAACTATAACCATGCCTCTGGTGCAGCCCACTCCTATTGGAAAGACAAAATTACTGAAGTGCCAAAATTGCTTACGACTCTAATTACCTATTGAGTTGAGACTGTAAATTATAGTTCTCACACAAGCAACTGTAAGGTGAAGTTTAACATTATGACCAATTAGGTATCACTCCGCCCTAAACTTACCAGTAACTAGTAAGGAACGGTGCTTCCAACTAAGTTCTTGGACCAGTGAGAATTTATAGCTTCTAGAACATTGTTGAGTATGTTCACAAGTATTAATAAATGTTTAGTGGTAACAGATACAAGAAGATATTCTGTTATAAATGTTAATATAATATTACTAGATGATACAGTAAACTTTGTTTTGCCTGTTTTGCTACAGAGAGTATGAGAATATGCTTGTGCCCACTCTACCTACTGTTATTACAGACGTTGTTTTAGTACGTTACTTTTGTTACGTCGATTTCAGATAATTACATATTCACTCTAACTGAAAAAAGTGACTTTTTCAGCACTGCTTTTCAGCAGCAGCACACACCCTGACTTATCATCACATTATTTTGTTACAACCTGTATTTCCGGCTGCGACTAAGCCTGTGACATTAGACATAGCGTTGATTGCGTTTTTGTTAAAAAAACCATTAAATTATCTCATAATTGTGCCTGTATAACATAGCATACGTGGGAGAGCCATGCTTCGGCACGAATGGGCCGTCTCGACCGGAGAAATACCACGTTCTCACAGAAAACCGGCGTGAAACAGCGCTTGCGCTGTGTTTCGCTGAGTGAGTGAGTTTACTGGAGGCCCAATCCCCTACCCTATTCCCTTCCCTACCCTCCCCTATTCCCTTCCCTTCCCTTCCTATCCCTACCCTCCCCTATTACCCTATTCCCTCTTAAAAGGCCGGCAACGCACTTGCAGCTCTACTGATGCTGCGAGTGTCCATGGGCGACGGAAGTTGCTTTCCATCAGGTGACCCGTCTGCTCGTTTGCCCCCTTATTTCATAAAAAAAAAAAACAGCGTTGATTGCGTTTTTGTTAAAAAACCATTAAATTATCTCCGAATTGTGCCTGTATAACATAGCAATCGATGCCCTTATGTTTTTAAAAATATTAAATTATCTATGAATGAACAACATCTGGGTATTCGTAGTACTATAGGTCTACCAGAATCCCATGGCAATTTTTGACAGCAGATTTTCATAAAATATCCTTGATCATTGGATAAATTTTTATATTTGCATGTTTAACACACAGAATCAGCCGCTATAAGAAAAAAAAAAAGGATCAAAATGTTTTATTCCAATCACCCCGGTATTGCTAGAGTCAATTTATTTTCTCACTTTTTGCCATCAGATTCTGGTAGACCTATATGTAGTTTCATCTCAAGTTAATAAGAGTTATTTATCAGGTCAGCGAGGTGTCAGTCACAGTGCAGCTGTTATCTCACCCTCGTCAGGCGTGACGTGCTCTTATTACATACATCTCCCACCCATATTGTATGATGTAACAAACATGAAACATGTATAATTTTATATTAACAGGGAAATTGACGGACGTGATTTGGTCAGGTTATGTTAAACCCAGGGGGTCTACTCCGAACTTTTTTTGAAAAAAAAAAATTTTTGAATTTTGAACTTAAAATATCAATGCTTCGACCGAATGATCGGATCATGACTAACCTTGACTTGAATATACCTACTAAATAAGTTCCGCTAACGACCTAGAATCAATAATTACACTCTGATAATACAGCTACTTAAATGAAATTGTTTTTAATTTTTATTAACAGCAAAGAAGGACCTACAAAATTTAGTCGGGTCATGTTGAGCCCATCCTACAGATAACAAAACTACCTACTTAATAACACAGGTCCGCTAACTGCCTATGAATTGATTTCTTTTATTTTATAGTGCAGTCATTCATAAACTCATAAGTCATAACATTAATTTTGATATTTTCAATTTAAGATATTAATATGCATAGTCATTGCATACTCTGAGCTTTACGCAATATTATAAGCCTTTTATATTATGTATAGTCGATCTACAAGACTGATTAAAAATAAATAAAGAGTAAAATCAATATAATGAACTGACGTCTGCACTTTCAATATGCATGACTTGCCCCTTTTAAAGATTCACCAAACGCGAGGACGTTAAATATGCATTGTGCTGTATATTTAAATATGCATGCTGTATACCTATTAAGTATCCTCTTCGAATGAGAATGCAGATAAAAATATGTATATATTCTTCGAACTTTTCAATAATATTATACCTAATATGAAAACGTATTGTCTTGTTCGTTTAGTGATGTCTAATAATAATTAATTATTTTCTTATGAAGCTTCTTGATGTGCTTTCCTCGCATTCTTTTGTTTCTTTCTAGAATGTGCTATGATTCGAGTTGGCCGTGGATGGCGTAACACGATCTTGTAGCCTGTAGGCCTTCATAGTTTCTTACATATTCAGTAAAATACTATTCTCAATACATCAAACGACCGATTGCCTCCTCCTATGCCTCCACGCGAACGAGCGATCACGAGATCACAAGCAATTGTATGACGTAGAATGCTTGTGATTAAGTTGGTAGCGGCGAAACCGCTCGCTTGCGCGGACTCATAATATTATGAATCGAGACATAGAAACGCGATTAGCGTTGATATTATAACATAAAAAAAATATCCGCAAAACTTATTTATAAAATTCGTCTATCCCTTTAAGCTATTGCATAGCTTTAATCGCAGGCTTTGAGTGTGGCGACCGAATTAAGAAATTCCGTAACGAAAATAAACCTAACACCCCCCACTCCGACTGGCACAGTGCGGCGGTGCGGCGTTAAAAGCCGTGCATCGTCTAACGTCGTTTCAGTTCGGCAGTCTTCGGCACGGTGTTTGTGTGCGTGCGACTAGACGTATGCGAATTATAATTGCATAAGTTGATAAAAAATGCTATAAAATAGCTTTACCGCGGTAGTCCCCGAGTGTCACACGTATTTTTTTATTACTTTAAATACTGTACAATGTATACAAAAGAAACGAAACGCAATTAAATAATAATTGTACAATCCAGAACAAATCAGACAAATCCATTAAAGTCATTTATTTTAACAGTCCCATAAACAGACGCAAATCGCTTTTTTCAGGGAATGATTACAGGCGATTTCGTTAACCGAAATGAGAGCGATTCGGCGGATCTCTCGGATTTCATTAAGCGGCAGAAAAACGTTGGCGTGTTTAACGCTCCGCATTTGTATACTTTATCGTATATTTTGCATGCAATTTGCTATACCATTGTAATAAGCCGGATAATGTTTTTGATGTGAATAGCGGCGGTTCCTTAAGTGGTGTTGTGGACTTTTAGGAATGGATCGAAAATTCGCAAGTCGAAGGTAAAGTAGACCACAGTAGACCATCAAAATAACGTGAAGAGGTTGCAGTGGGCTAAAGGACATAAAAATTGGACGCATGATCAGTGGGAAAGAGTTTTATGGAGTGATGAGTCAAAGTTTGAGGTTTTTGGGTCTGAGAGAAGAATCTTCGTGTGCAGGTCAAAGGGAGAACGGATGTTAAATTAATGTGTACATTCCGAATATAAAACACGGTGGAGGCTCGGTGATGATTTGTGGATTTTTTTGGAGGACGGATGACAGGAGATCTGGCGAAAATTGAAGGGATTTTAAAGATAGAAGGAACAATAAAAAATATTAAAGAAAAATGTAGTACGGTCTAGTCAAAGCGTGATCGTTAGAAATTTTATTTTCCAGCATGACAACGATTCCAAGCATTCCTTGAAGCCGTACAAACAGCATTTAGAAGAATGTAATGAAAGTAATGATTGGCCACTACGGTCGCCCAACCTCAACCCGATTTAGTTGTTGTGGGATAAATGGGACAGGGATGTCAGAAAGACGAAAATAGGACACTCCTATTATGACAACATACCTTTGAAATATCCTGAAAAATTGAATGGGACCAAATAGAAATCAATTATTTGTCGAAATGTTACTAAGAATGCCAAGACTGTGCACCGAAACAATAAAAGCAAAAGAAGTTATTATGAATAAATTAAAAAAAAATCTATGGATCCATTGCAGACAATTTTTTTTATTACTATATAAAATATAGTATTAAAAAAATTCCAAATAATATGTTCTTTAAAATATAATTATCAAAATCAATCCCATTGTTTTTATTTTTTATGTATCGCGCAAAATATAGGGTGGGCAAAAACTTTTGAACGGCACAATATGTTTCTTTTTTAATTCTGCTGGCACTCCCAGCCATGGGTTACATACTATTGTAATAGAGATATGAGAACAACCATGGCAAAATGTCGAATTTGTCCTCCTCCTGTACGAATTTTTCCGTAAAATAAAGTCGCGGGTAAGACTTAGTCTCTACAAAATATTTCTCCCCGTAATGTCCTCACGTAGATGATTATTGAATTCGCTCGCAAAAGTTATGGGAGACGTTTGTCATTATTATGTTTGTGACATTGCAAAAAATATGTTCTCGCGTTCTCGCGCTGAACAAATAAAAACGTAATTTATCGACTAAATTGCGAGTATTGTAAATCAAATAAGAGACAAACAAGAACATTGATTTCTTAAAATTAATGGTTTTGTGGAAAAAAGAGCGTAAGTGTTTTATTTGTGGCAATAAAATTATTATTTTGGTGGTGGCATTCACTCATTTTGACCGATATTTTCAGTTGTTGTTACAAATTTATTTTACGATGAAAATGTCCTTAATTTAATTTTAACTTACTTAACTATAATAATAGTTAACTAATATCCTATTTGGTTATAAAAATACCTAAAAAAGAAAATTTTAAGTACCTTTTCGCAACTGCCAACGACATAAACGAGTCTAGAGCGAGAGAATTATAATAAATAAAGCTTAAATATTTAAGTTCGCTTAAAATAAGAGATGGAATAAAATATAATGCTAATGCAATATTCAGAGTGCGATAATTATATTACTACAATAATAACTAGCTAAGTACTTCGTAAGAATTAGGTTGGAAATATTGTTTTATTTCATCTTATCTACTTCAAATATTTTATCTACTTTAGGATTGATTCTCAGTGTAGTTAAAAATGAAAAAAAAAGTAGTTAAAAAGCATTATTTTTCTTTGTTCATCGAATATCTATATTTTTAAGACAGAAGAGACTTTTATCTACACAGTAATAAAGTCATTTAATGCATTAGGCAGCATGAACATCGATCCTAGGGTTTTCAAGTGCGAAGTGGAGGAGCCAAAAAACCCCCTCGCCCCCAGACTGTCAGGTAGGTATTGATTTCGGGCGGTCATTATAAATAAGAGATCTTTTCGATCAACGAAAATAAACTATTTGCTTAGCTAATCAAATTACTAGAAAATTTTCAGGAACCAGTCATACCAATTATTATCTTAGTACTGTTGTTAGCAACGGGTTACATTTAACGGATTTAAATTGAGAGCTTAATAGTTTTCTATCGTTTATTTGAACATTGAATAAATTATCAGGTTAGTGGTTTTTGGCAAATGGCAAAAACCACTAATCTGATAATACTTTTTGTTGTTTTACTATGCAACTGTAAATCCTGTTTTATTATTCGTGTTATAAGCTAAAGCGAAGCATCAGCAGTAATTAGATTATAGCATTTAGCTTGAGCGTGAAGCTGCTCGAGTCAATTACGCTTGGCAAGATTCCACTGAGATGATGCTATCGGCTTCTATAATTTTATGCTCAGCGAAGCAGAATATTCATATTTTTCCTTCTGATACTTGCGTAATATTTGTTTTATTATCTTTGAGTCCGGAACCGAAACGATGTTTTCCTTCCTTGAAAATAACCCCTATATTATTATTACAATATTATGTTATACTTGTTTTGTCATCTCATGTTAAATTTGTATGTTCGAACTCGTAATATAAAGACTGTAAGAATAATGTAAGGCACACTGAAGAAGAATATTTTGTTACGAGCGATCGAGCACATCCATACTTAACATTAATAAAAACGAAAAAGTGTGCCTGTCTCATCTGATTTTAATGAAACTTGATAAACATAATATTATTATAACTTGATAAAGATATTACGAGTTTCAGGAATAAAGAATAGTTTTACCTTTACAAAATGTTTTGTTACCGCACAATAAACGGTCACCTAGTTATTAATAAAATATAAGCGTGCACATCATATAATTATATTAATACGCGAGCGAAAAACTTTGGATCCCTTTTGACGAAAAATGCGGAAACGTAGGTGAATGAAATTTCGCACAGTAGTTTATATGGTGAAGGAGTGCATCGAGCTAATATTATTTTGAAATTATGCTTTTATCATACATTTTTTTAACAAATAAAACATTACACACACTACAATGTACAATGCACACTACCATCTTTTTGAATGACAAGCCTATACATACGAATTATACTCTTTTGTTTATGGTTGAAGTCTGTTGTCAAATCAAAAATGGATTGTTGTTTTTTTTTATTAAATCTGAAATAGTCAATACTTTAAACGGGGAGCCAATAGAAGAAGATAATTTTTAAGGTCGAATTTCGACCATTGGGCGATCTCTAGTTAATATAAATCGACGATAATAACTTTCGCTTCCATAAAATATGAGTTTTTACAAAATTAATACGGATACATTATTATTCATTGAATTATTGAAATCAATGGGCCAATAATGGCGGCGCTTGTTCCCGTGACGGTGACACATGCGGACGGTGATTGGGCGGTGTGACGTATTGCCCGGTACAATACCGATAAATCCCGGGGAATCCCGGGGAAACACAAAAATCCCGGAAATTCCGATAGAATTGGATAGGTTATATACCTATCCAATTTACAAGGGATCGAATACAGGTAATAAATAATTCTCTATTATTATAGAGAATATTAAGTAAACAACTCTATATACAGATACAGTATTATGTTATTACGTGTTAAAGCTAACCTATGTTGTGATGAAGGAATTCTGTAATTTTTTCATTAGTTTGACAGACACAATATGTCACATTTTAAATTACCTACTATTTAAACCAGCCGTCTGTCTGTAGGTAATATTTTCTTCATCCTTAGAGCCACCGCAGACTGCAGACTTTCTATCGGCCGATAGTTTGGTCGGGTTGGGCTGTTAGCGTTGGGTTGGTGGTTAGTGCGCAGACTAGACAACAGTCGGCCGATTGTTCTCGCACGATTCCATCCACAGCGATAGATTTTTGAATGGAAAATTTTACACGATTCGGATATCTGCCAAGTTGGCCGACCAAACAATCGGCGTCGTCTGCGCGCGTGGAAGAACGACGTACTGATTTAGCATCGGCCGACAGTTTGCCGATAGTTAAGTTTGAAGGCACTCGTATAACCCATCAAACTTAATTATCGACCGACTCGGTATCGTTATAATATGCGCACTTCCATACAGCTTCATACTGATTAAGAGCCAAACTATCGGCCGATAGAAAGTCTGCAGTCTGCGGGAGCTCTTAAACTGCTCAAGCTATGTTGGTCAAATTGTGTGTTTAGTCAATGTGTAGCAAATCTGCTAGCAAGAGTTGAGTACTATCTACACTGTAGTCTACAGTACAGTCATAATAATATACTGTGGAGTGTGGACTGTAGAGTAAAGAGAGTACATAATACATATTATATTTGTTAAATAAAGTACGTATTAGTAAATGTAAAATATTAAAAGGTTTTTTTACATTCCCAATATTTGAATTATTTTTTTCTGACAAACGTAACATACAGATAGGTAAACATCCGGTAAAAAATATAAACATTCGTGATTATTTTTTAAGGTAGCAATGGCATTAAACATATTTTGTATGGAATCACCCAAATATGACATATCTTTAATTACACGTCATAACACCTGCGATGAAACAGCCCTATCTAATACCCCGCTACGATAGCAAAAAAATATACGCGCTCTTAATAAATACCTTTATATATCATTGTCAGATACCTTTGTTTTGTTATAAATGATCTCTTTTGTCTCTCTCTTTTTCCTCCCCTCTCCCTCGCACCCTCGATATAAAAACGCCGCCATCTAACGAGGACTCATTAACTCATATCAGGTGTGTCATTAACGCGAGAATAAAGTCCTGATGTTGCCATGGATTTTCCCGTGGTATTAGCTAAATGAAAAGGAAAATAGCGTTATTCTACTATTCTTAAGGGTATAGTTTACTTTGCAATGAGACGTGGCGATGCTATATATTTTCAAATAAGCTATTCTGAAACATGAAATACCGCCAAACATGAGACGGAAAGTCTCCCAATTCAATAGCATATTGTACTAAATAAAGTTCAGTTTTAATAGCTTCATTGAAAAATTGAACTGACTCTTAAAGAAAGTTTATGAGGATCGATACATGGTTACATTTTCACGCAAAAATGCTGATCAGATATAAAAGCCACGGTCAAGCTCTGGATCAATATAGGATACTTTTTATCCTGAAATACTGTTCCCGTTCATAAAAGCCATGGACAAAAGACATTAAAACTATATAAGTCGCAAAATTATTCGGTTCAAAAATATTTATTTTACGAACTTTTCATCCCAGTCTGAATTCATAATCCATTGCGTAAAAACTAAATTACGTATTTTATGGGTAAATTTTATGTATTCTGGGTAGTTTATTAGTATTCTGCCCGCAGCCCCAACCCTGATATAAACTTTTGAATAACGTTAAGTACTCTATTTCATTTAGTTCTGACACAGTAAGCTGCGTTGGTAACTTTTTAATAGTGCCCGACTGAAGGTCGAGTTTTGGCCGAAGCCGGTTTCGGCTTACTAATCGGTTATTATCATAACCTTAGCGTAAAGTCAAAAGTGATGAAAAAAAATTCAAAACTGTAAAAAAATAACATATTACAGATTACAATTTATTTTTTATTATAATATAAAAAAGCTTTAATATTCAATATTTCTACTATTGAAAATAGTAGAAACATGATTTGAATACCTACAAATTGTAGGCTACGATTTCACAGAGATCAACATTTCGGGAAACAGTTCTTTTAATTTCTACGCTTATAATCCAGGAAACATCCTTCAATTCGGCTGTGTTTTTGGTCAAACCTGTAAAATTAAGCCGAACATAGGTTATTTCGGCCGAAGCCGAAGCTAAAACTCCGGACACTACTTTTTAAACAGTTTTAATAACATGGATATGAATTTCACTTCGCCGCTTCACAAGAGAACATATCTCACGTCAGTAAAATTGAAGAGTTTTATGTAATTAAAATGACTGTAACTCAAAAAAGTTGAGAGTCCAAGCAAAATTTTCTACCGTGCAAAAAATTATGTTCTCTCATCCATTTATTTGTGTCATAGATGACGTCCGTAACTCCGTTGCTCCGGCTTATAGTTGTGAAACCTTACATTTATAAGGAGCAATACCTATCCTATGTTATTTCCCGTCTTTCAAAGTATCTCCATACCAAATTCCATCTGAATCACTTAAATGCGAAAAGATAACAGACAGACTGACACATATTTTCGCACTTATAATATTAGTAAGAAATAAATTATTGTACTTATTATCCATTCAGATATTGTATGGGTAAAGCAAGCGATAAAATTTTCTAAGCGCACCCACGAGTCCGGATACGAAGTTTTATGTCTACGTGGCTTCCGGATAGGCTCAGGGCGGGCGGATGTACGGAATCGGGAAGACTTGACTTTATAAACGAATTTTATTACTTCTTTATTAAAACATTTGAATAACAATAAAATATGTACCATCTAGGAAATTGATTCCTAGGCAGTTGACGGACCTGCGTCATTTGGTCGGATCATATCAATTTAAATGTTAAATGTGATATTCTGTCGACTGGATTTGACGTAACGCGACCAAACAACGTTGGTCCCCCATCTGCTTAGGAATCAATTGAACAAAACTGCATTATTAAATTATTTTTATATAAATATTAAGTAAAGGGTAGAAAGCGGAATACGACTTTATTTTATTTAAAAAGTAAAGTAAGTATATTAGTTAGATGGAATAATTAAACTCAATTTTGAAGTAGATATTATACCGTGCAGATATTTTTCATACATTAATGCGTCTCTTCAAAAAGCGCAATTTTAAGAACACTATTAGCTAGATGGTATGTAGTATTCAAATTCAATTTACGATAAGCGTGGGTATGTTACGGGCTTAAAGACTCGTCTTACGTCTTGGGCCTAAGTCGCGTTTGAGAAACCACATCAGCCGGCCTAAAATGCGCTAACGAGAAAATTTTGTCTACATATTTTCTCGATGTTAACTGGTTTATCTCTTCATCTCTATTGGACCTAACATGACATACCTTTTTTCCCGTGTCTGTCGTCAAAATTAGAGATAATTGTGTTTTATTTTAATCTGTGCTATTTTTGTCTACGAACCCTAACATGACAACACATTTTTATCGAGTTTTGTCAATATTTTGACAAATGAGAAGAGTAGTTTGTCGATATATACCTATTATCTGTGAAGCTAGTCTACGAACGAGAAATTTTTCTCTCGACGTACGCATGTTAGGGAGAAAGAGATATATATCGATATCGACAATATAACTACGCTCGAGAGTGAGATATCAACGAGATATCTCGTTGGCGTATGCTAGGACGGCTGAGCTCAACCTTAATCTCTTCTCTCTCCACAATTTTCTCTCTAATCTCTCTTAGTTACCTCTGATTTGACCAATTTCGGTTTAAGTCGTATGTACAACTAGATGACGCCCGCAACTACGTTGTGCTATAATTCGTAATTTTTTTCGGAATAAAAAGTATTCTATGTCCTTTTCTAGGGCTCAAAGTATCTCCATACCAAATTTCAGCAAAATCGGTTCGGCGGTTCGGGCGCTAAGAGGTAACAAACAGACAGACACACTTTCGCATTTATAATATTACAGTGGATACCAGCTAGTTTACTATAATTTTTGGAACAGTGTAGCAACATGGGATACCTATTTTCTTTGAGAAAATATCAAATATAAAAAAAAATATATGTAATCTATGTTCAGATCCACGCCTTAACAACTGAACGGATTTGGTCATTTGCAACATTTTTCGCAGGCTCCATTACCCATATTGGACCTTTAGAAGGTTTACTAGATCGTCTTTCTAACTTCGTATTTCTGTGCAAGTTCCGGAAAACATAATTAATAGGATATTACTGCAATGTTTTCACGATAGACGGGAGCACCAGAACAGACATTAAGCAAAAAGTTTTGTTTGACGTTTCCAACATGTTGCACACGCCATATCAGAATATTGACAACGTTTCTGTCAATATTCTGATATGACGTGTACAACATGTTGGATTCGGATTGTTTACTGTATGTGCTTGTAGCGCCCTCTGCTCCGATCTATGCGTAAATATTCCTATAAGTACAAATATTTCCTATTAAATAATCGCTAAAACATACGATTTTTCTTCTTGGGTTAGAAAAAGTTTATTGGTAATCATATTAAAGTAAAGCAAAATATTATTATAAAATATTATTCCAAGAACACCGCAGTAAAACGGTGATTTCGATAAACTTCGTTTTATAGGGAAATAAAATATAACACGAGTAATATTTATTTAGTATCGTGCCAATCAATATAATCCCAATGGAATAAAATCGTTTCAGGAATTGGAAAACTGTATTTTAACACGATTATTTTATGTTTTATTAGTGATATTGTTATAATAAAATATGTTGACTATTGCTCGTAACTTCGTTTACCTAGAAAAAACTCTACGTTTTTTATTTAAAAGACTATTATGTGTCCACTCTGTCCAGTGTCATTTAGTTTCAGTACTTTTTTTTTACAAAGAAAGTGTTTTTCACTAGCGTCACAAATCTGTACTATATATTATATTTTACTAGACATTCGCTACGCATACTTCCTGCTCGTTACCTATAGTATGTTTTAATGTGTGTGTATTAATTTGAATGTCTCTATAGACGCGCGTGTCAACAATGTGAGCAGACAAAAGGAATTTTCAATACTCTCGATAATGGGGTGACGCGCTCGGTAACAATATCAGCTTTCATGTCATGGAGTTCAGCACAAAAAAAAATATTAGGAAAGCTTTTACTACGTCGGATTAATTCCAATTCATTGGCTGTTTTTAAGCTTAAACTAACTGTGCTATTTAAAACTTTATTTATGATATTATTCAACAGTACGGGTCGGATCTACCATATAGGCTTTTTGGGCTTAAGCCCAGGGCCCTACGAATTCAAGCCCCAGCTAAGTCTAGTAAAAGTAAAAGATGGTCGACAATGTGAAATAATTCATAATATTTTAATTAAATTAAACAGATCGTGTGGTTTGCAGTCCTGCGAAACCTACAATCAATCAAAATTCAATTCATTCAATTCAAGTCTACATTTAGGAGATGGTAGCTAGTTCGAACTGACTGTTAAACTTATAACCCTAAGTAGCAGTAGCCTGGGGCCCCCTAAACTCACGGTCCGGTCCTGACTGTACGTGTGTATGTCCCATAACTCCTAAGCGGCTGGACCGATTGGATTTTTTTTTAATGCATTTGGATAGCAACCCAAATGGTTTTGATTCACAAACCAGTCAGATTCAGAAAAACCATGCAGGACAACATCTGTCGGCTCCACTAGTCACACAGTTTTTTTTTTAATTGGGGCCGTCTATGGGCTGTTCGCCCATATGTATACTTTTTTTATTTTATTATTTAGATTTTTCGCACCAAGAATAATTGAAATAATATTATTAATTTTAATTAATTGTAGTCCATCACGCCATGGACTTTTTTTTTTTAATATAATAATAGAATAGATTATAATATATACATATAATCAATAAATATATATTTATTGTTTTATAAATTACATAATTATAATATTAATGTTTTGAACGGTGTGGTCCCAGTGTGGCGGCCAGTAGATCCGACATTTTTCGATTTCCTTAGATTTTACGCTGCTCCACCCTTTGCCTTTAGATGTTGTGACATTGGCTTGGTGGAGAGGGGTCACTCAAGCTGGGTGGAGTTTCTAGGGTGTTAAAGAGATATCGTTCTGTGTCGAATCTACCAGATGCCAGCCAGAGGAATCGCCAGGACCGTGTCCTTCCTAACGCTGCAGTATGTGAATTCTTGGGAAGGGCGAGCCTCAGTCACACAGTATTTAAATAATATCCAGTTGATCATTGTCATACTTGACCGCCCAAAACTCTCGGGATTATTGTATACTCAAATTGTATTATGAAACAGCAACCAATTATTATTATTGGGATGAAAAATTAATTACTCTTATTTTACGATCGAACGAGCCGATATTATGGAGATTATCTTGGGTTTATTCAGATTAAAACCTAAAGGTAATGAACGCGGCCTACGTAATTATTATTTAACCCCGATTATCCTAATTACTTCAGGCTAAAGGCCCACGTTTGTGGCATTAGCGTTCCTATAATGCTTCAGTAGATTGAAATCACAGTTATTAATTATATTATTATTATTAGAAATAAGAAATAAAACGGGTTAAGGCCCCCATATAGCGGAGGCCGATTTAATAGTTTGACTGAAGCAAGACTGACCGACCGAACACAAACGTTGGAAAGCTCAAAACTAGTCCAGTCAGGCCTGCGATCAGTCCAACCATTCGATCGGCCATCCCGTATATTAGGGCCTTAAAGCTCAATTTACACCGGCGCGGAATGGAATGGAAGCGACTTTTTGCAACGAAACTGTACATAGCACAATGAACTTTATATCAACAGTATAACACACAAATTAAATACGAGCCAAAAATTGGACACGCGTCTTCCACGGAATTCTCCGGTGCTAATTCACGCGTCATGAGTAACGTGACCATACGTCCCGCTTTGGGCGGGACAGTCCTGCTTTCAGGGAGTCTGTCCCGATGTCCCCCGCGAGGCCGAAATGTCCCGCTTTTGCAAACAGACCAAACGATAATTTAAATTGTATTTTTACATTCGAAATGCCTGTGCAATGCCTGGAAGTAACGCACTCCCATACAACAAAAATGATTTTTCTGCCATAATTTTTAAATATTCACAAAATATTGAATTGGATTGACACTTTCATACTTATTAATAATTTAATGGAAATAAATTTAATAATTTTATGCTCTTATACAAAAAACATAATTTTTGTCTATTTTTGCTTTATAATGGTACGGGGTACGGAACCTTCGTGCGCGAATCCTACTTACACTTGTCCGACTTTTTTTATTTTATGTATGATTCCGCAGATGTCCCGCTCTGACAAAAAAAATGGTCACGTTAGTCATGAGGCGAAATTGACGCTTCTATTCCATATTATTGGTGTAAATTGAGCCTAACGCTGTTATTTTATTTAAGAGGGAGACTAACCCAAAAAATCAAACATCGTCCTTCTCTCTTCACACTCACGCCCGTCTTTCATATGCCAGGTGAAAAAGGACGGCGCGGAATCATCGCCAAGTTAGTTTTTTCTTAATAACTCGATAAATATACAACATTTTAAAAATCCGCCAGGTCAGTCCCTCGGCGATAGAATTTTATACAATGCGTTAAAATATTAACTCAGTTTAATGCACGGTTTTGGCAATATATGAAAAATTCGTGAAAATTAGATGCATCTTTGTGATTTTTTTCTATCGAGAAAATTTTAAGATATTGTGTTTTCGCTCATATCAAATTCTTGGAAATATAATTTAGTATCTATGTTAAGAAAATGAAACAATTCGGGGCTTATTATTAAGTATAAAAATGAATTATAAAATCGACAATTTTGGGTTAGTCGCCCCCTTAATGTAACTTTCTATATCCATATTTATCAGGATAAGAAATATAAAGGACATACCTTTCTTGGGACATAAATTATTATCTTTATACCATTCATCAAAATTGGTTTAGCGGTTGAAGCGTGAAGAGGTAACAGACAGACGCACTTTCGAGGTTATAATTTTAGTACGGCTGGATAATAATCTTTAGAATCAAGTATTTAGTAGACAGTGTGAATATTAAGGAAATAATATAAGTTTTCTCGAGTGCATTTTACGGCGTCCAAAGTAAAACTTAGTAAGCACACTTCAGAAATAATGCCATGAAAAATTTTAATTAAATACCATCGTCTTGTTGAGAATTAAATTAAATTTTGGAGTAACGGGTTGTAAAATGCAATAGGATAATATAGGAAGACCAGATTTAATTATAAAATAAGCTGTAAAGTATTGTTAAAAATATAATTATATGATGTCAGATACACAATAACAAAACCACTTTAGTTACTTACTGCCTAGTTATGTAGTTAATAAATAATAATTTATAATATTACGTAAAACTTAAGTACTGATATTTGTTAGCTGGATCTGTAATAGTAATAGTATTACTATTGCAGATTATTATTATTAAATCTCCTCTCTTTCTATCGCACGATGAATTGTATATTGCTTACTCCTGCTATTTCACTAATGCCGGCACTCTCGGAGTGTTGTTTTTTACCACATGGCCTGGTCAAAATGGGTCAATCGAATAGTAGCCTGAGCATTAGAAACTAAGTAAAGGCATCACAGAATACCAGGGATCTCGGTCATAGTATAAGGAGGGGAGTAAGTTATCTTCATACAAAGGCACCGCGCGCGGCTTGTATGTGTGCGTCATAGTATCAATGCGTCGCACACGCACATCTCGGAGTGTTTTCGGAGTGTACCAGTCAAGGCTAACACTTTACGCTGCACGCCCGCGCCGCGGCTAAACGAATCAAAAATGTCCGATCATAATCGCAGGAGTAATAAATATTGCTGTGTGTTTGGGTGTTTTAATAGTAATGCAAAAATTCCAGAATTGGCTTTGTTTAAATTACCTGTTGAACAGGAAAGGTAAGTACTACTCACTTATTCTAGCATAATATAATTTTTACTTGATGATCAGATACCTACTTACTTCTTTTTTATCCGACTGCCAGGAGGGGAAATATGCACGAAAAATGGCCGAAATATGCACAATCAAATCACTAATCATTATTAAAAGTCGGGAGATCGCGACGTTGCCGCTATTCATGCGGTTGCGAACGAAGCGCGGACAGCCGCTAGCTAGCCGCACCTATATCACCACGCCGCGCCGCCGCGCCGCCGCGGCGCCTAAAACTGACAACCCTAAGACAGTAGGTAATTATATCGTGGATTGGGCCAGAGTTACCCTACTTCCCCTCCTTTTACTATGTCTCGGTGTAGGTACTAAGCGACTGTTATCACCTAAGTGGGGTCCTTTTGGACGACATACGCCTTACACTGCATTAATGTATTTAAGGCGCTATTTTATATGTTGTTAATAGGGATGACGACAAGGTCAAAGATTAGCTGATTTTTTAAATAAAATAAAGACATAGCGATGTAAAATAGGTATTCCCAAAATTTCAGCTTCATAATTTATCATATTTTTTATGTTTTGAGCCTTCAAAGATTTTCGTCAAGTTAA
Source organism: Cyaniris semiargus (assembly GCA_905187585.1). Classification (NCBI taxonomy): domain Eukaryota; kingdom Metazoa; phylum Arthropoda; class Insecta; order Lepidoptera; family Lycaenidae; genus Cyaniris; species Cyaniris semiargus. Next base: position 8,844,635 of record LR994558.1, on the reverse strand, counting down.
GTCAAGTCGAATATTTTTTTATAAAATTCCTTAATTTATGTGTACCATTCGATAAGTTATGCAATTTTTAACATTTTTCTTACGAAACCACTTTCATAAACTCAATATTTAACATAGCTATCGAACAAACTAGCTAGGCGTGACGTCACAGTTAGCTGACATTTTGTATGGAGCGTTTTGGGAAGGTCTATTTTATGTGAGTTTTGAATTGTGATATCTTGGAGAGTTTTTATGCTATCAGAGTCATTTTTTCACTGATATTTCTATTTTTGAATGGGCCTTCACGTACCAACAAGAAAAAAAATTTTCGTCATGCCTATTATCATCCCTTTTTTTTTGTAATGATTTTCTTTGTTTTTTCGGGTTCCGTAGTCAACAAGGAACCCTTATAGTTTCGGTCTGTCCGTCCGTATGTCTGTCCGTCTGTCTGTCTGTCCACGGTTTTGCTCAGAGACTATATGACCTACAAAGCTGTAATTTGGCATGAATGCACATATTAATGTTGCCGACAAAATGGTACATGAAATCTTAATTTTTTTTTTATGGTACCTTCCCTACACATCAAGCGGGGATGATTTTTTTCGCGTCCACCTCATCGTGTGGGGTGTCATTGGATAGGTATTTTAAAAATATTATGAGTATTCATAGATCATTTTCCGATTTAGGGATCCGTTTGTGAAATATTAAGTTTTAAAGTGGAAAAAATCATCAGAGTCCAGTGTCCCCCCCCTTCTACCAGCTAAACAGTGGCTTCTGGAAATGTGAAAAATTTACGAGAGTAGGAAATATGCTGAATTTAAAAGGAAAACTATCACGGCTAAGAAGACTTCATAAGTTATTGAGTAATAGTCGATCAACTAAAAAAATGTATTCGGCGAAGTATAAAGGAACTTTTCGTTCAAATTCCTTTGAAAGTAACTGAGATGATGTTTAGTAGTGTAAAACACGTTATAAATGTACATTAATTGACCATACAAACATTTAAAAAAACTAGCGGTACTACGGAATCCTATATTGCGCGTGGCCCGACACGCACTTGGCCGGTTTAATTAATGTATATTTTTATTATACTTATTGTTTTTTGTGTACAAATGTCCATTGTAATGTGGTGTAATGTGTATGTGTTGAATAAATGTTTATTATTATTATTACTAAAGAAATAAATACAACGAAAATTCCTCATCGATTTTGAATTATATACAGTTTAGGTAAGCTCGTAAGTAGATCAGTTTACCGATCGCCAGTCACACGTGAACTATATCCAACGGTCAACGCGGTTAGCTGCTAATGAAATTTCAAAGGTCAAATCATTCGTATAAGCTTACAGAGAGTCATCAGGGCAAATGTTGAAATTGATCCATGCCGTTTAAGGTGACGCCTTGATAATTTGGCTGCAGCGATATCGATTTTTCTCAACAATGACTTAAGCTAAGAAATTAAAGTTCATTGGCAGTATTCATCATGTCTTTATCTTTGAATTACCCATAGCATAACATGATTGGTCAACTTTTATAACACAGAATAATTAATCAAAAAGACCTCTTTAAAAACAGGGCTTCTAATTTTGCCAACAGACGAGAGTGATTTAAGCTTCCAAAATTTGTACATAGATTAGTTCAAGCATACACTATAATTTGCCCATAGCTTATATGAAATATATTTATGGTATTTAAATTACACGACAAAAACCATTTTGTCGCTTACGCCATTTCCATTTCTTACTGTTCCATTTCTTGTTTTCTATGAGAGGCCGGCCCGGCCTAAAACAGCAATGTAAAACATATCCAAAACGATTTTTTACTTTAACGCGGCGTCACCTTGGCCAGGTAGTCCCTAAAATTAGTAGGTCGATGTCTGTCAGTACGAATATCGACGTAATGCACATTAAAATAACATTCATATCAGCGCGCCTTGTACAGTGGCGGTTACGATGCTCGCCGTATCCTTGATAGGGCGAAATAGGAGAAAATTATACTTTTCACTTAGATAAAGACCAAAATGCAAAATGTAACCACATATTATTCTTCTTTAGGTTATAAGCTTTTCGTAGATATGATACTATCATAAGCTTCATGAAAAATAAGAAAAATATCACAAAATATTCTAATTTAGCATCCTCTTCGGAGTTATTTTTGATCGAGTGAAGTTTTCAATATTATATTTCAAACCACAAACTGTCAAAATACATAAAAAAATACACATTATTGTTTAACAATGTGTATTTTTTTTTTGGCTTTTATAAGTCACTATTTGTTTGTTTATTATTGATTCAATGTCATGTAAATTAGGGACTTCCTGGCCTTAAATCATATTTACAATCCTACAGGTATGTTTTTACAAAGTGTCACTTAAGGTTGAGAGACAGTAATTGTTTTAACATGGTTTCCTGTGACGTCATGTTGTTACTGAATACTGTTGAATTATTATCGTTGATGTCGTTTCGCAGATCTACGAACCAAAACATCCTTCCATCCAAGGAGGAGGTTTCTTAGTTAGACCGTAATTAAGCTGTTTTTATATATTTTGTTCCCGGATAACTTCAACGTTTATTACATTTCAAAGGTGGTCCCGTGATAAGGAAATACTGTTTGAAGTGTTATTTTCGTTAAAATTGTAACAATTGTTAAGTTATTGCATAGCTTTTATCGCGGGCTTTGAGCGCGGCGACCGAATCAAGAAATTCCGTAACGAAAAACATCTAACATTCGTCTAACGTTATTTCAGTTCGGCAGACTTCGGCTCGGTGTGGCTCCCCGAGCCACACCGAGCCGAAGTCTGCCAGACCGGTCGCGGTACGGTGTTTGTGTGCGAGCGACTAGACGTATGTGAATTATAATTGCGTAAGTTGATAAAACCCTTGACCCTTGAACCTATGACCCTTCAGCGGTATCAGGCTAACGTTACGTGACAGTTCGAAAGGAACCAAATTTAAAACGGTAATAGTATGGGAGTTACGTTTCCTTAGTTTTTATTATTTGTAGTATGCTAGCTTTACCGCGGCAGTCCCCGAGTGCCACGCGTATTTTTTTCCAAATAGATGTTTTAGTATTTGAGATGCACCGACTTACAGTGTATATTATACTTACGTAATCTTCATTTTTCACTTTAAGCCAATATAACAAAAATCAATTAAGATAAGACGTTTTTCTATACACTTTAAATCCCATTGAACAGTGGACGTGGAGGTAAACGCAGCTTCAATTTGTTTAAGTCGACTGAAGCACTCCTCGTACGCTTTCCTTAGATTGGACACGTACGGAGAACTATTTTATTGAGTGCAATAGCATTAGATATAATGGTTGTATATAAGTTGGCAAGGCTTTTAGTTAACGATATAAGTTAAATGTTATGGCGAGAGAAACATAATGAACAAAACATGAAATATACAACTTAAATTATTGTTCCTATAATTTTTTCAATAATGTTGTGAGTAAGAGGCAAATTTTCCTTAGTCTATTGCGAATATTAAAACTTAAAACACAAATTTTAATCTTAAATTCATTTGAATGTAATTTGTCGTGCGAGCGTAGTACTTACAACTAAAGTTACTTCCTATAGGTACGTGGGGTACGTTAAACGTTTGTGAACAGGGTTTCAGCATTACAGTAGATACAAAAACATGCATAAGCTGCCAAAATTATTTTTCATATCTCTTTTTAAGAATATGCACCTTAGATTCTAATAACGTTTTAAGTAAGTATCTTAGGATTGCAGATTAATTTTCTCGTATTATTTAATTATCTCCTAGTTTATTCTCTATACTATTTATCGAGGTATGTTAATAACTAGATAATCTAGCGAATAAATGAAGGTACCAGTGATATATTAGTTGTGTAAACACGTGGTTAATGTTTAGTGAGCCCTCGGCGTTTCGGTCTTCCTGCCTCCTGGCCCTTTAGCCAAGACGTTTTCTTTATCGCTTCTTAATAGTATCGTCCATTAAAATATATGGAATTGACATAAGCGTTCGTTAATATTACGTTGACGTTCGACTTGTCTAATGTCAATTCCATACATTTTGATCGGCGATCCTTTAAAGGAGCGATGACGAAAACGTCTCGGCTACAGGTTCTGGTTCGTGGTAAATTATTATACCCACTTTGTGATCTCCTTACGCATAAATCTTCATTTATTCGCGGTTCCCAAACTGTGTGGCGCTTTGGATCCCCAAAGAACCGTTAAAGGACCCTTTAGAATACTGAAATGGCCTTGTAGGACCCTGGGGACTCGTCGGGGCTAGGTAGCCTTTGTTTGCGCTAATTCCTAAAAATTAGCTACATTTAATGATTACCTAAAGTTTCAACTTTAGGTAATCACAAAATTTAAGTAATCATACTTAAATTTTGTGATAACATAAAAAACGTAGCGACGAGTAATATTCGTATTTTTCGTACAAATCGTATGAGGATATTAATAAGTATTCGAGTTTTTTATGCAAAAAGTTTGAGAAGCATTGTATGCGTGTTATCGCACATCTAGCTGTTTTTCCCAATCTTTTAGCTACTTCCTAATTACATTTGGCTAATAAAAGAAATTAATAGTGCTATAAAAACCTAATTTCGAATTGAGACGATTATATTTTGAAGTAGCGTTTCTAGGTACATATTAGAGCGGATGTAAAACTATTTTGTACTATCAGAGAAGATTCATAGGCAGACGGCGGACCTACTTACGTAATTTGGTCGCGTTATGTCAAACCCAGCCGACAGATCATATTGAACCCGACCAAATGAAGTAGGTCAGCCATCTATCCTTTAATAGCGGGCGCCTAGACCTACAAAAATATTGAACACTATAACGTATTGCGTAATAATATTATTGACCATCGCGCGCCTTCAATCTGTCAAATAAGCTGTTCAATAAAATTAAAGCGTGATATTGACAATAAAATTGCTCGTATAGGCGGCCGGTAAGAATCTATTTCTCTAAGTGTTTAAGCACACTAGGCCGAAAATACGCGGCCGTAATGATTACGCCTGCTATGTATTTTAAATTACCGACTACACACCATGCCGAAATTACGTCGCGTTATATTGTATGCGTAGCGCATTGCTGGCGTAATTATGCCGAACTTCGGCCGCGTATTTTCGCCCTAGTGTGTTTAGACACTTAGAGAAATTACACACTAATAGTACAATGACAAACAAAACTGCTTCATAGGCAAATGTAAAAATAGAAATCTACAAACGTAGTACAATTGTACGACAATTACACTGCCATAACGACACAGATACTGGCTAATAAACGACTAGACAGCAATTGTGAATCTCCCAGTAGATAAGAGGATGTCCTTCCTATTCAATTAAAGTTGTAAGGAGAGAGAGACTATTCATAACAAAATGCATTGAAAAGTCTTTTGTTTTCAAATCAAAGCATTATGCCTCATAATAATGTTTTATTTAATCAAAAAAGGCTAAGTTATAACTTATAACAATGGTTATATATTTTTTGTTTTGTTGTCTTATTGTACAACTAATGATGCCCGTAACTCCATTTCGTCAAAATTCGTTTATCGCGCGGGAACCGTTCATTTTTTCGGTATAAAAAGTATTCTATATCCTTTCCCGGGACTCAAAGTATCTCCATACGAAATTTCAGCAAAATCGGTTCAGCGGTTTAGGCGTGAAAAGATAACAGACAGACACACTTTCGCATTTATAATATTGGTATGGGTGGATCTAGAAATGTGATAATAATAATCAAATAGTGATAGTAATAAACAATAATATAATCGCTTAAATTAATAAACTATAAATTATGTTGATGGTAAATTGAAATATGGTTACCCATCAATATCGGTACGTGAAGAGGATTCAACTAGACTTTGTTTTCAACTAGATTATGTCCGCAACTCATTTATAATAATATAACTAAGGATTACAAATTAAATTAAGGCTAGTTTTGTACTCAATGAAGTTGTAGACTCCAACAAACACAAATAATGATTATTGTTTTAAGCCTTTGAATACTGAATAGTTTTGAAACAATTACATGATAAATATTATTTAAGCTTTCTAGTCTTCACGTGATAAACTTTTACAGTAAAGTTATAATTTATGACTTCTATCCATAGTAATATTATAAATGCGAATGTGTGTCTGTCTGTCTGTTACCTCTTCATACCCAAACTGCTGAACCGATTTTGCTGTTTGGTAATTGGTATGGAGATACTCGGGAAAGGTCACTTTTTATCTTTGAAAAATGTACGGTTCCCGCGCGATAAAATAATTTTAGCGCAACGGGGTTGCGGTCATCTAGTATTTCACATTCTTAAACATTTATACCTATTATGTCTAACTCATAGAATTTGTGAATATAGACGCCAACTTACAGAATTGTTTACTGATCCTCTTCGTAGATTTTCAGAATAGAGCAATGCAAGCAATCTTGTGAGATTTACCTTATAGATCCAAGTGCACCGTATTGCTAAAGGAAATTACTATTTGTTCAGGTTGGGTCTCAAAGTAAATAAGGCTCGAGCCTAGTCGTTGCATACTTACGTACCAATATTATTGATTTGTGTTTCTTTGTGTTCGAACACGAATTCGTATTTCTATGTTATATGATTTTCAAGAGAAAATAATTCTTAAAATAAAAATAATTCAATTAAATTAAATAGAAATTTCTCCCCATTTTCAGTTGCTTAAAAGTTATGTTTTCGGCAATTTTGTTTGCGTAGACATTAATTTATTTGCGGTAATTTTCGACAAAAAATTCTCGTGTTCTTTCCAGGACTTACAGTATTTTCAAAGCAACAAAATTTATTCAGCGGCTTACGTATGAAAAAGCAAAAGACATAGAAAAAGACAGACGCGCTTCTGCAATTATAATATTATGGATAAATTAAGTATATTACTTTTGCTCGTTGTGCTGTATTGTAAGTATATTACAAGGGATTTTGCTTTAAGAGGAAAAAATTATAGGCAACTAACTTTTTGAAAACAAGCTTTTATTTAAATACTCCAAAAATAATAAAATAAATTTCTTCTTAAAAATTTTAACTATTAAGTTATAACCTCAATATAAATTATACAATTTGCATGATAATGCATAAATAAAATAAACTTGTACCAATTTAACTGAATAAATTGATATTATATTTTATATTTTAATAAATTTATTAAATGCTGACTGATTGTTAATCCTTGCGACAAGCTTTTATTATCATGCAAATTGTATAATTTATATTATATTAAAATTTTTAAGGAGAAATTTATTTTCTTATTTTTGGAGTATTTAAACAAAAGCTTTTTTTCAAAAAGTTTTTGCCTATAATTTATTTTTTGTTTTTTAGTTATCTCTGGCTAGGTTTAATAATTATTAGTCTATTTGATTGTAGTTTGTTTTGTTTCAAGAATCTGATGAATCTTGAAACAAAACAAATGAATCTGATTAACATAAGTCCTTAAGAAATCGTACTTGATTTTGATCAGTGAAATACCGTGTCTATATTTAGCGAGTTGTTATATTCCGTTTATTTCTGCATGACTAAAAAGTTAAATTTCACTTAACAAAAGTGACCGGATTCAACCGGGCATTTTCTAAAACTTGACTTGACTTGACATAACATGACACGTCACGTCACATCACGTCACGTCACGACACGTCACGTCACGACATGACATGACTCGTCGCGACACGTCACGTCACGTCGCGTTACGTCACGTCACGTCACGACACGACACGACTTGACTTGACTCTATTACTTTTCAATTTACTCTTAATGAGCCCTTTTATTTGATACCCATATTGCAGACGTGCTTTAAAAATAACTATTCCCTTATCTTGGATGAGCCGCCATATTGAATGTAGAATGACATTACATTCGCTCTCGAGTTACTTGCAAAAAGCCCTTTCATTTAATATCCATATTGTAGGACTGCATAGAAAATAACTATTTCGCCGTCTTGGATGGTCGGCCATATTGGATTTAGAGTGATGTCACATACCATATCGTGCATTGTCATCCAAACTAAACGTGTATGCAAAATTTCAGCTCAATCGATTGAAGATATCTACTTCAAAATTGAGTTCCAAAATTCACCGAAACATACATACATACATACAGAGCAAGTTAAAAAATAATAAAAGCTTTTAAAAAGTGCCTTGTTTTATTTATTTAAAGGTAAGATATATACAAGTAAATTTAAATAAAGCTTTTAGCAGCTAATAGGATTAAATAAATGAACAAATATATTTTAATTATTTTATTTCAACTCTTATTTCATATTATGGTTGGGAATGAGTACAGTAATTTGGTTTGAACTGAAAATGCCAACCATTAAGCTTTACAACAAAATAGCGCATAATGATCAGGATTTTAAATGTAGTAGAGCTATTATGTTTCGAAGTTTTCAGCGTTATAGATATTATATAATTATTGATATTACAGTATTGGTAGTTTAAAAGCTATGTTAGGGTATGTGAACAGATACCAAACGCGCCTGTTGATAACTCGCGTTTACAACTGTAATACTACAGTAACAGTACTAAAACTGTAACACTTGATTTTACTGTGGCTCTCAGTGGTTGGCCGCATACAGACGTTTTCTAAATTCGTTTTCCGTATTCGGAAAATCGAATGCATAGAATCAGTAGAATATATATTAACCGTTTCATTTGCAAGCCAGCGCATTCGAGCGTGATATATTTAAAACATTTTCCCCCTTAGTAATAAATGCTGTATAAGCTTTGAATAGTTATACAGTGTTTTGTCTTCTTCAATCCAATTAAAAATGTCACTTGTGTGACAGGAACAAAACACTGTATAACTATTCAAAGCTTTATACAACGTTTATTAGTAAGGGGGATTACGTTTGCGCTAGTCTCACGGAAAAAAAAAACAAATTCGGAAATCGAATACGGAAAACGTGTGTATGCGGCCAGCCTATACGGATTCGTGATTATTCGGACTACCCCTGAAAATGTATCTATTAATAATTTCTTTATAAACATTGATTTTCTGTGTTATTTTACAAAATCAAAGACATAACATGATGTACTGAACATAATACATATTTTTATGCACCAAACCCGCTTTACTTCATACATTCGATTATCAGGATTATCGAATATCCGAATTATTAACGACAACAATTATTACGGTTAGTCGAGTTCGCGCGTACTGTTAATATTATACATTTTGTTCGGACCGTGCATAATATGCTAACTTGGATATCTGCGAATGAAATGCATAATAGTTGTAAAAGTGCGTGACGTCTTGATTCATCCACAAACCTCCACATTTAACGTACTATCAGAAAAATTTATTCACAGGCAGATGGCGGTAGGTCCGCCGTATTTTGGTCGCGTTGTATCAAAACCCTTTATACGTGGGAGAGCCTTGCTTTGGCACGAATGGGCCGGCTAGACCGGAGAAATACCACGCTTTCACGGAAAACCGGCGTGAAACAGCGCTTGCGCTGTGTTTCGTCGAGTGAGTGAGTTTACTGGAGGCCCAATCCCCTACCCTATTCCCTTCCCTACCCTCCCCTATTCCCTTCTCTTCCCATCCCTACCCTCCCCTATTACCCTATTCCCTCTTAAAAAGGCCGGCAACGCACTTGCAGCTCTTCTGATGCTGCGAGTGACCATGGGCGACGGAAGTTGCTTTCCATCAGGTAACCCGTTTGCTCGTTTGCCCCCTTTATTTCATAAAAAAAAAACCAGTAATCAGATCACGACTAACATTAAATTAACACAATCCGACCGAATGTCGCAGGTCTGTCAACTGCCTATGAATCAATTTTAGATTGTACATACATAGCATTGGGCTATTATACATAGCTTTGCAATCATGGCTGTACATCATAGTTATCCACATGCAGAGAGGGTTATAGCTTTTGATCGCAACGACATTTACCAGTTTATACTTTCCTATTTTTACAACTGCAACACAAATACACATATATTTTATCATTTTAAGCACAGCGCTATTTAACATTTCAAAGTACAGTAGTTTGAAATAACATTACACAGTCAAGGAAACAATATTAACGCGGATTCAATAATTCAACAGATATTAGATATTCACTATTCAGCTTTGATAATTTTCAAATTTTCACCACTTTGGTCCCGTTAATATCAAAGGGAATTTCAACGCTAAAATTAAATTAAGAACCTATCTTACCGCGGTCACTGCTATAACGATATTTCTTTTACTTTTCGTTCTATTCAATTTTACAATTCTATATTTGAAGTGATGTTTCTCATTGAACTCTTTATGTGAAGAATTTTCTTCTGTCTTATATTCAATATTGCTTTTAACCTTGATCCATCTATCATTCTTCCAGTCGTATTTCTTTCCCATAGCCAGTAAGATATCATCAAATTTCGGCCAAGTATACCTTTCATCTTTGATATGAAAAATATTTGTTTCGTTTATGCCTCGCTCTCTTTCATTTTGTGTTTTTAGCGGTAAAGATTTGTGATGTTTTAATTTTTTGTGTTTTCTTAGAATGGCGTCGTCAATATTATTTTCATCGATCTTTGGATGTTTGTGTTCTTTTTCATAGTCTTTAATATAAAATATGTCATCTTGATAATATTCTAAGATTGGGTCATCAGGATACTCGTCGTAAAATGTGTCTAATTCCCTGTTTATTCTACCTGTAAAAAAAAAAACAAATTAAACTCCTTATTTTTATAAACGTAATGGTAAAAGGAATCGCCTGGTTGTTTTCCTAATAAATTAAGGGGCTGAGTCGTTCAAGAAAGTATAATAATGTAAAGCTAATAAACCTTCTTGTTTATCAAAAGTGATTCAGACATAATAAATATGCAATGTACTTCTCTATCAAATGACTTTCCTAAAATTGTATGTACTATACAATGCTAAAAATTGTAAAAAAAAATAATTATAATAGATAAGATCGTTTTATTAGTAAAACTACTGCGTGAAATTTTAATGGTTGTTTTCCCGCAGTAAAATGATTGTATCTTATAATATTCAATATATTTCTGAAGTTTTTTTTTTTTAAATTCAAATCATAAATAAAATTCGGCCGGGTCATAGCCGCTCGCGCCTATCGGCATAAAGTTGCCATAGTACGTCAAACAAAATATAACGCATTCAATTCGATAGTACTACTATAGGTAAATCGTTCCACTGCGGGAAAACAACCACTAAAATGTCACGTTGTACAAGACTTAGAATATTCTAACTCACCTATCATTTTCTTATAAAGTTTCAGGTCATGTTTTAAGGTGTCCTTCGCTGTTCTTTTCAGACGACCGTCGCCTTGACCTGAAAATTAAATGATCTGTAAATACTCCAGTTATTAATTAATTATCTAATTATAAAGAACAAGACAGCGTTTTAATACCTAGTGATTATCATTCGTAAGTCGTAACTATTGTGAAAGTCCTAAATTTCATGGTTAAAATAACTACTTATGTTTCATTTATTATTTGAAGTTTATTATCAATTATTATTTAAGTTGGAAATCAATTTTTTCCAACAAACAAAATAAGGCTTTAAAACTTAACACTAGGTATTATTTTTTATTGCTGTTGCGAAGCTTAATTAAACCTGCATAATATATTATGCAGATTTAACAATAATTTAAAAAAACAATTTTGACTATCTTACCTAACGTTTATACATACCTACATAGAATGTCATAAAGACAATGAAATATGCATACTGCAGGAGCACGTATCCCATGTCAGTCAAAATCTGTAACAACGAAAGTATCGTTTACTTATAAAGTCTACTTAATACTTAGGTCCAACGTATGTCTGGCTAACTTATCGAACTTATCAGAACATGTTTTCTCTCTTATAAGTTGACTTATAAAAGACGAGAGATGATATTATTCCACCATTAATTGACAGTTAACCAGACTGGTGCAGTTGGACCCTAGAATTTTGGAATTGTTTTTGAAACTCGTCAGCTTAACAATAGTTAATAATTATTATTATAATGGTGATTTCATATTTTATTAAAATCCATAACCTCTTGCATTTCAATATAATATTTATACGCTGTATATAATATTTTTTCGAATGAAAAATATTTTACACAGCTAATAAGTAATAATTCTATAATACAAGATCTGCTTGTATTTGCCTAGCACTAGTAAGTGGGTAAGTAACCTTCTTGGTTAGTTTTATCCTGCGTAACATAGAGATATATGTTTGCTTACAAACAAAATACACACACCAAAGATATTGCAAATACATTTCAGCTAACTAGAAATAGGTACTTTGTCTTTTTTTACTGTCTAGGTGATATTTTCAATTTATTCTCGTTAGTGTCCTAGGGCATGAGTGATAGGTTTTTTCTCGCGAAAATTCCTATTACGTAGATCAGGGGTCACCAATTAGTTTCGCTCGGGGTCCGTTTTAAGACATGAAATGACCTTTGCGGTCCAAACATTTTATAAAAAAAAATATTAAACAAAGGTTATTACGGAAATTACAAAGGTATTTATTTAGATAACAATGAGAAAAGTAACCATTTTTGTAGCTAATTATTATCTCTCTGAAGTTTGGAGTGAAATATTGGTGCAAGCTATAGTTATTGCCATTAAATCCTGGAGATGTTGAAATCCTAAGATTAATGAAGATCATCTTCGACCATGCTTGGTCCGCACACAATGGGTCGGCGGTCCGGATGCGGACCGCGGTCCGCCATTTGATGACCCCTGACGTAGATGATAAATTGTCGATGCATCAAACTTTATTAAACGCAATTTAATATCTAAAAGGTATGCCCCTAAGCAATAAGGGCCTCTCCACATCTCCACGTCACGACGTCGTTAACGTGGAACGGTGCGATAACGTGGCATGGTACGTTGATGTGACGTGTAAACTTACGTCAACGTAACGTAAAAATGCACGTCTTTTTTCTCCTCTTTCTCCGTTTTTTACAATAGCAAAAGCAGAATATGTATTGTGCGGTCCACATCTAGATCAGTAGTGAAGAATGTAGCAGTTTTACAAGGCGTGGTGACGTACAATGTTGCTATATCGTGACATGCATTTTACGTTACGTTAACGTAAATTTGCACGTCACGTCAACGTACCGTGCCACGTTACCGCACCGTTCCACGTTGACGACGTCGTGACGTGGAGATGTGGACAGGCCCTAAGTGTTGTGAAATATTTAAAATCTATCTATGGACATCTCTTGACGCTTCTGGTCCCGTGGTATGTTCTCAATAACTTACGTTACTGGTACCAGATAACGAAAATTTAATACTTAATACTTTTATGCTATACATACATTCAGAATTTTTATTATAGGATACTTAATAGATATACTTTCACATTTATAATATTAGTATGGATATATTATGATATATCCATATTAATATTATAAATGTGAAAGTCTGTCTGTCAGTCTGTCTGTCTGTTATCTCTTCATGCGCAATGCCGCTGAACCGATATTGTTGAAATTTGGTTGGGAGATACTTTGAGTCCCGGGAAAGGACATAGGATACTTTTTATCCTAGAAAAATGTACGCTTCCCACGCGATAAACAAATGGCGCAACGAATTAAAAGTAGGCGAGGCCTGCTCATCTAGTTTTATAATATCCATATGACCCATGAACAAAGAAAACTGTCTGGTCCTCGGAATTTCAATCCGCGACCTCCGGCTTGTGCGTTGACGCGCTGACCAACTGAGCCACAGAGGTCGTTTATGTAATGTTATGTTTACCAACTACAATATGTTTATTTTAATATGCAAGTAGGAGCAAAATAAATTATTTTATCCACGTTATAATAAACCGTAGCGGAACGTGAAAGAATTTTCATTATCGTAATGTTTTCTACACGCACACATTATTTTTTTCGGTTAATATCATTAATCATTTAGGTGCTGATAAGGTGAAATTATTTTTGTAATGAAAAGGTTCATTATCGCATATTTAGGTTTATGAAAGACATGGATACAAGAGGTTTAATCCAAGTTATTTGTCCATAAGATTCAAAAATCTATAAACATCAGAATATTATAATATTAAAAGCAAGACGAAAATAATTGTAACTTTAAATAATAATAGTGTTTAACTACAAAATAATATAATTAATATTATGTTGAAAATACAATATTAAATTCGTTGTCTGGAAACTCATTTCACTAGGACGAAATTTTGCTGTACGGGTAAACAGCTAATTTCGCTTATTATAAGAAAATAATAGCAAGTACTAGTTTCACAAAGGCTTGTTAAATGATCATTAATAATACAAGACAACTAACAGGCGTTGGTAAATTAGGCCTAATCTATTAGATACTGATAATATCACTGTCTTCTTATCTGTCACGCAATATGGACATTTCCAAAGCCATGTAGCGTTTAATTTGTATCTAGAAATCTAATATACAAAACTTTTCGTTTATTTTGTTACATAGCTGTTAGCCATAACATTGTTATATTATATTATTTTAAAATTGTAATTTTCCATTTTTTTTGTAAAAGATGGTCCCGTGCGAGTTTCTTACGCCGGTTCTTCTCGGCGGGGTAGTTTCCGAACCGGTGGTAGGCAACGTAGTTTCTTCGTTCTTTCTACGACTTTCAAAAAGTGTATCATGATACCCATTTTGAATAAAAAGATATTTTATTTTATTTTAAAAAATAATTAATATTTCCATGGTCACTATGATGAGGCTGGGCCGATTCAGATGGAATTTTCCGCAGATAAAGAGTAATGTTTAACATTATTCCAATCCAGTGATCCAATTCAGCGCTTTTTTGCAACATTGAATTCCAGTGCATTCCAGTGTCTGTTTACAAATGTAAAAATAAGATCCAATAGAAATCCAGCAGTAATCCAGCACCGGAATGGATAACTGGATTGGAAAAATGTAAACCGGCTATTAACCACGGGCTAGTTACGCATAGACTACTTTTTAAAGCGCGGAAATGCACGATTCCTGCGTACGAATAAGGCAGATCAGACAGACTTGTAGCTCCGGAGATATGCGAACACAATCATAAAAACATACATACATACATACATACATACACTTTTGAAATTTGGCACATTTATTCGGACGCTGAAATATTACATATAATGGGTCGAATTGATAAAATCCTTTTTTGAGGTTGGTTAGAAAACTAGGAAAGCATCTGGCAGCATTGATTAAATTACCCATATAACTCCTCTAGTGTTTAAAGTGTCAATGGGCGGCAACTATCACTTACTATCAGGTGATCCGTGTGCTTATATCGTTGTTTATTTCGTGACAAAATTAATATAAACAAAACAATACTAATCTCCTTTTCTAGTAACCACCGTGAATACAATTTGAGCAAAGCTAAATGTAAACTTATGAACTAAGCCAATGTAAAGCAAGAACCTCAAGGAGCTTAACTTGTCGGTTCCAGCAAAAAGTCTTAGAATTGTAGCAAGATTAAATTTCTCGTGAAAGTTTTATTAGGTTCCATGTAAATAGTTATCTTGGCGTGATATTGCGACTTTTTTATACAACATTTTTTTTGTCTGTAAAATTTATTCTATAATATTATAATTATTATTGTTTACTGTAGTAAAGAATTATATTCAGATTTCAGTCCTGTTTACTAAATCACTATAATTTAAGAACTATAAGCGCGTGTTCAGACCAAACTGACTATACGCCGCTGAATGTGAGCAGGCTCACTGTGAGCCCCAGTGTGAACGTGAAAATATACGGTATCGAATGTCCGCGCCTACTCCTAGCGTAATGGCGTATTGTCGGTTAGGTGTGAACGAAAAAGTGAATATGTATGGAAATACAATAAACTGCGTAACGTTCGCTCACATTCGGCAGCTCACAGTCGGTTTGATGTGAACACGGCCTAAAAATACTTAGAAAATGAAAAGAAATAATACTTATTTATTAGATGCTTCTTTACTTTATTAACTAAAAGAAACGTGATATTTATTTATTGAATAATAAATTATTACTAGCCCCAAAAATTTGGTCAAAAATTGAACAAACGTACAAAGTACTTTTCAAATGTTTTTTAGTTACAAAAGTTATAAGCACTTAATTTAATTTATTAGTAAAATATAAAAAATATTAAAAAAAAACTTAAAAGTTACTAAACTATCTTTACATAAAAAAACTTTAAAACTAACCTGTAACTGTTCCTGACGTCAGTAAACAGCAGAAAAAACAAAAAGCAATCGACTCGCTCGAAAAAAACAACTTCACGAAACTTTAATTAACTTATTTACGAATTTCCTACCGCGGAGCTGCCTCTACACACGTCTGCATCGAACGCGAGTCAGAACAACACTGAAAGCTTTCCTCTTGGAAAACTCAATATACCCCAACTTTTACCATGAAAACTGCGTCGATCTTGTTTATTCCACACTACAGAATACATTGCTGGTTTTGCGTTAGGCTTGTGCGACTAATTCTAACAAAATACGCAATGGATTTTTTGTGTACGTAACTTGTGAAACCGCAATCATAATATTTGAACTGTAGTAAAACCTCTTTGATACCCCACCATACTTAAACTTGCATGTCTATAACAGGTAGGTTTAATACGGGGAAGGCTGTACGGCCGGCGAGCATTATTATAGAGCTATTGAAGAGTTAATTAATTTCTATTGAGTGTTTCGTATCACGAGACCGAGGCTTCAATGCAGCTATTCAGCCTCGCTATATTATTCATTATTATTTTATGAGCAAAACTTTGTTGGGTATTTCTGATACTCTGCTTTCCATACTTGCTTTTTATGATAATGTACTAGCTGTTGCCCGCGACTTCGTCTGCGTCACTATATAATAACAAACATAGATAATGACGGACTTTCATTGAAACTTTCAACCCCAATTTCACCCCCTTGGGGGTAGAATTTTCAAAAACGCTTAAATACGTATCCATTCATTTTTAATCAGCAGCCCAAAAATAAACTTTCATGTTTCTAACTCAGGAAATGACGGACTTTCATTTAAACTTTCAACCCCTATTTCACCCCCGTTGGGGGTAGAATTTCCAGAAACGTTTAAACATGTATCCATTCATTTTTAATCAGTAGCCCAAAAATAAAGTTTCATGTTTCTAACTCAAGCAATGACGGACTTTCATTCAAACTTTCAACCCCAATTTCACCCCCTTGGGGGTAGAATTTCTAAAAACGCTTAAATACGTATCCATTCATTTTTAATCAGTAACCCAAAAATAAAGTTTCATGTATCTAACTTAAGAAATGACGGACTTTCTTTCAAACTTTCGACCCCTATTTCACCCCCTTTGGGGTAAAATTTCCAAAATTCCCTCCTTAGTGGGTGTCTACTTAATAAAATAACTCTACTTACCAAATTTCGTGGTTGTAACTTTAACAGTTTTTGCTCAGCGATGATGAATCAGTCAGTCAGTCAGGACATATTATTTTATAATTAGTATAAGATTATAATATTATATAATACTAGCTTTTGCCCGCGGCTTCGCTCGCGTGGAATTCAAAAATCGCTTAAAATACGAATATTCTTGTAAACCTCCTTTGGAAACATGATGTTTTTCCAAGACCAAAAGTAGACTATGTTATTCTACATCCTTTCAACTAAGTATATACCAAAAATCAAGTCGATTTGTTGCTTCGTTAGGCCGTGAAGGAAGGACAAACAAACAAACACACTTTCACATTTATAATATTAGTATGAATAGTCATGCAAAGCTTATAACCAGCAGTGGACGGTACAGGAAGTATAGTAATACAGTATACTAATCAAACGATGAAAAAGTGTATGCTTAGTTTAGGTTAGAATAAATTAGTTTTAATTATTAACTTAGTTTGTTCCTAAAGAGGAGGATTGAAACTCAACACTAACGACGCGACACCATTTTGATATATTAAGCTACAATTCCAGGAGGGGGGGGGGGGGGCGCAGCCCCCCAAGTAGTGTCCAGGGGCAAAGCCCCCCGCATAATAATCAAACGACACTCGAAATCTGTATGTTTAGTTTAGGTTAAAATAATTTCGTTATGACATTTACTTTTAATAATTAATACCTTAGTTTGTTCTTAAAAAGGAGAATTTTAACGCAACACTAACGCCGCGACACCGTTTTGTTATAAGCAACATTTCCAGGTGCGGGAGGAAGGAGGCGCAGTAAGTAGGGGGGCTCGGGGGGCGAAGACCCCCTCATAGTAATTAAATTACACTCAAAAAGTGTATGTATAGTTTAGGTTCGAATAATTGCACTTTTAATTATTAACTTAGTTTGTTCCTAAAGAGGAGGATTAAAACTCAACATTAACGACGCAGCACCATTTTGATAAAAGCTACTTTTATCAAAATGGTGGCTCAGGACGTGGGGGGGTGAGGGGGGGGGGGTTGTTAAGTTGGAAAACACAGTAAATAACATGAAGTCCATTAAAGAAAAAAGTTTGATACAAAATCTGACCTCTTTGGTCCCCTTAGAGGGGTGGGTGGAATTTTTTTATGCACCAGATGTTACGTTAGAAAAAGTCAAATTTATCTGCGAAAAGCGTATGCAAATCGGATCAGTAGTTAACGTGTTAAAGAAAAAAGTTTGATACAAAATCTGACCCCCTCTTTTGTCCCGTTACAGGGGTGGGGGGAAAAAATTTATACACCAGATGTTAAGTTGGAAGAAGACAAATATATCTGCGAAAACCGCATTCAAATCGGATCAGTAGTTTTTGTGTGATGCGGGAACAAACATACAGACAGACAGACAGACAGACAGACAGACAAAAAAGTAACCACATTTTTGACTTCCATAGCGATGTAGTAACACCCCCCGCTTATTATTTTTTGAATATCTTTAACGTACAGAATTTTCATTTCTACAGTTTTATTATATGTATAGATATAGATGACGTAGACTACTTAGTTTAACAAATTAAAACTTTATTATAACTTTTCATACTATGTGTAACATAAATCTTCATTGTCCAGTACCTTGGAGCTAGATTTTTCTTTCAGTAGTTGTGGGTTCAGTTTTAGTCGTCGGACTAACAAAACTTTTATTTCCAAGTTTGATTACTTGATGCTATGACAAAAAAGAAGATTCACGCATCGGATTCGTCTAGTACCTGTTGTCCCATTAGTCGTGTCGGACCAAACTTTCAAAGTCATTTCTTTCAAATCTACGTTATATATTATCATATTAAATAATGAGCAAGCTAACGTTTGCTGGATCTAGACATCTGATTAATTTGGATTACTAGATCCATATTATCACAGGAGTTTAGATTTAGTTTAAAGAACTATTCCTGAAGTGTTATGCTACCTTTTCATATGACATAGGTTTCATTTTCTTCCGGCATTGGTCTAGCGACCCATGCCGCTTTGTAGTGACTTAGAACAAAATTAAATGTTTAGCCACGGTCATAAAGTGGCATTTTATTATTTTACGATGACATCTGTGGCTCAGTTGGTGGGCTGTTGGTAGCTCTAGCCGGGGGTCGCGGGTTCGAATCCCACCGACGGAACAAAAAGTTTTCTAAAGTTCCTGGGTCATGGATGTGTATTAAATATGTGTATCATATAATAAAAATCTTAAATATATTATGTATAGTTTAAAATTATTAAATATATTTCCGTTATCTGGTACCCGTAACACAAGTCCTTCAGGTACTTAGCACGGGGCCAGACTGACGTGGTGTGAAGCGTCCATAGATATTATTATTATTATTAAATTTTTCACGGTTTCATTGTCGGTCACGGTCGCTTGTCGCGGTGATCGCAATGCGAACGGTACAAAGGTAAAGGTAGGTTTAAGAATAGGTTCGTCTGAAGAGACGAACCTATCTTTATGCGCCCGTCCATAAAAAAATCAATACCGAAAATAAGAAGTTAAGGCCAGGTAGTCCCTAAAATTAGCAGGTTGATGTCTATCAGTACGAATATCGACGTAATGGACATTAAAATAACATTCATATCAGCGCGCCTTGTACAGTGGCGGTTACGACGCTCGCCGCGTCCTTGATAGGGCGAAATAGGAGAAAATTATACTTTTCACTTAGATAAAGACCAAAATGCCAAATGTGACCACATATTATTCTTTTTTAAGAGAGCTTTTCGTAGATATGATTTTTGAAAGTAAAACTATCATAAGCTTCATGAAAAATAATAAAAATATCACAAAATATTCGAATTTAGCTTCCTCTTCGGAGTTATTTTTGATAGAGTGAAGTTTTCAATATTATATTTCGAACCACAAATTGTCAAAGTACATTAAGTAAACAACAATGTGTATTTTTTTTTTGGCTTTCAAAATATTTGTTTGTTTATTATTGATTCAAAGTCATGTAAATTAGGGACTACCTGGCCTTAATTCTAAAATGTAGCATTAGATAATGAACCAATTTTAAATTCAGTTTCATATTTTAAAAATCCAACACCAATACGTCCAGAAAGAGTTCTATTTACGGGCTTTGTCTGTTCACCTTTTGTATTTTCAACCCCGTATTTTAGGTCCAATATTAAAACTTCAATTAAATTTGTCTTTTAATTTCTGTTGCTACATTCAATTTTCATTTTGTATTTCTGGCTATGCTTAAAGGTGATCGCACATTTATCAGCAACGTACGCGCCGTACGTGCCGTATTTTAGAATTGGTTGTATGCAATAATGTGAAAACTCGCACATTCATCCGCACCGTACGCGCCGCATTTCGTGTACGATGCGGTGTGGTTAAAATTGACAACTGAAAATATGGGGTCAAAATGTTACACATATAACGTTTGATACTGTAATTATGTAGTGTTTCCCCACAATTATTAAAAAACGTCTATTGTCGTGTTAATTTTTATAAATAAAAAGTCTGAATCGATTTAAATCCAAATGATTACAGACCAAAGCTGGCGAGGACCCATCTCAAAATCTTTGTAATCCAACCTTTGTCACTCCTAACGTTTTAACGTAAATCTTTCTTTTGAACACAAATCCGTGTTTTTGTTTACGTAAATCTTCGAAATGTTTTATTAAACAACCATAATCAACGAAACAACACGCAAACACCACAACGTTCTTTGGAATTTGGAAATATTATTTCTTTTAATCTTCGCTTTGCAAAAATCGCCTGCTACGTAGCGCGAGAGCAACGTAACGTAAGGTCTACGCTGCGTAGCGACTGCTACTACGCAGCATAGAACTTGGTGCTACACTGCGTAGCGATTGCTACCACGTAGCGTAGAGCTTGGTGCTACGCTGCGTAGCAATTGCTACTACGCAGCGTAGAGCTTGGTGCTACGCTGCGTAGCAATTGCTACTACGCAGCGTAGAGCTTGGTGCTACGCTGCGTAGCAATTGCTACTACGCAGCGTAGAGCTTGGTGCTACACTGCGTAGCGATTGCTACTACGCAGCGTAGAGCTTGGTGCTACGCTGCGTAGCGATTGCTACTACGCAGCGTAAGGGCTACCGCACACCTGAGACACGACTGTCTTTAGACAGACTATCGCATAATAAAATGTACTAGATGCGCACATTTGAGACAAAACGTCTCATAGACAAAGTTGTCTAATGCGCCCCGCGACAAGTCTGACTAACGACTGTCGGCTTCCCCTTTGAAATGTATGCGAGCGCGCACATCTACGACAAAACTGTCTAACCAAAATAGACATAACTACCAGTAGTTCGACTCAGGGCTCGGAAACCTGGTTAATCTTCGCGATCCTGTTCGTTAGAAACGCCATACATTTCCAAAAGAGAGTTTTCATTTCAATTCCGCTCTGAACGGACCGAAATTATTTCTGGTTTTGTTCTAAGAGCTAAATTAAATTGCTCACTGCTCAAAATACCGTTTAGAACCGTTCGCGGTTATGTTCGCCCCGCTCACTCACACACACCACGACCATCACCCATTGTCCACACATAAACAAGTTATGGCCTATTGGCTATTAGATGGTGCACTAGAAAGGGATAGAAGATATCACTGCACTAGTTACTTTCCGCGAGAATTTAACCAGGTTAATTTCAGAAGCAATACCGCTCGCATCTCTATTTCGCTCCGAACGAACACTTATCCAAATACCTGGTTATAGAGTGTTTTAACCTGGTTAAAAAAATACCGGTTCCGAGAGTTACTTTCCGCGAGAAATTAACCAGGTTAATTTCAGAGGCAATACCGCTCGCATCTCTATTTCGCTCCGAACGAACACTTATCCAAATACCTGATTATAGAGTGTTTTAACCTGGTTAAAAAAATACCGGTTCCGAGAGTTACTTTCCGCGAGAAATTAACCAGGTTAATTTCAGAAGCAATACCGCTCGCATCTCTATTTCGCTCCGAACGAACACTTATCCAAAACCTGGTTATATAGCGTTTTAACCTGGATAAAAAAATACCGGTTCCGAGCTCTGGAATTTGACTGCAATGAGACGGACAGGTTTCAATATATTATGTCAAATTCGTCGGGTTTCACTAACGGCCGTTCCCAATATTCAATCTATCTCTGGTTTGACATACGACCGATCGCAGCTAACATTGAATTGACATAAAATATATGTCTCTAATGTCTAATGAGAGCTATTCCTATCTCTAGTAGGGCAAAACCAGTGATAGATCAAATATTGGGAACGGCCGTAAGATTATGAATGCAATGTGCCTCGCGCTGGCTGATATAATTTATTTTTAAATACTTATAGATTTCAAAATTAGATTCTGACAATTTTAATCACATGTGCCAAATCTTTTCTATACTTATAATAAAATCGTAGAGGTTAAATTTCTGTACATTGAAAATAAACTTGAAAAAAAACGAGTCAGGGGCATGTTAGAAGAGTAGTAGAACACATTTTAACTGTTTTTGAAATTTTCTGTCTGTTTGTCTGTTTGTACAGGCTAATCTCTGAATCCGCTGGACCGATTTTAATGAAATTTGGCATGGTGATACCTTATATCCCTGGTCAACATATAAGATATTTTTTTAACCGACTTCCAAAAAAAGAGGAGTTAATGTTAACTTTACTGTTTGTGGTCAGATTTTCAAAATTATTTTTTTGTCGTATAAATTGTTAACCCGAATTTGATACCATGTTTACAAAAACTGTGACTTGATAATGATTTCGGGATCAGGAGGTATCGACGGAACTCCTTTACAACAAAAACATAACAAGCTTTCTTTAAAATGTTACCTAGAATCTTATATGTGAAAACATGTTAATGGTTTTCTTGTAATATTTCTAGATATGTACACTACCTTTATTATGTAACTGTTTGTTTTCCAAATAAAATAAAATAAATAAAATAGGTATTGTTCAATTTAGGTAAGTTTCATCAAAATTGGTTCAGTAGTAAATTGAATTCGGTTTTAATTTTATTAATATACAACTTGTTATTTGTAATATCTAAGTTGTAAACATAAATTATTTCAAATTGACGTGTTTCACATCCCGTTTTTAACGTGTTTAACATCCCAGAGAAATTCAGTAATAGGAAACCCTAATGCCTGTAATATATTGTCATAGTTTTAAGTTCGTAGCGACAAGTTAACAACCCTAGCGATTTTCGTCATAATACCTCAAATTTAAAAATTTCTAACTTCTAAGTCGGCATACTCTATAATTCTGTCTACTCTGTCCGGGCGTTCTCTACTGTTTAATATACAATTGTATGCGTTGCGTCATCGTAGTCAAGACAGTTTTGACTTGGTGTGCGCCACGTGATAGACACAACTGTTTCTCTTTAATCGTAAGACTGACTTGTCTATGTGAAACAAGATTGTCTAACTACAGTCGTGTCTCAATGTGCGGTCGCACTTAGCTTGGTGCTACGCTGCGTAGCGATTGCTACTACGCAGCGTAGAGCTTGGTGCTACGCTGCGTAGCGATTGCTACTACGCAGCGTAGAGCTTGGTGCTACACTGCGTAGCGATTGCTACTACGCAACGTAGAGCTTGGTGCTACGCTGCGTAGTGATTGCTACTACGCAGCGTAGAACTTGGTGCTACACTGCGTAGCGATTGCTACTACGCAGCGTAGAGCTTGGTGCTACGCTGCGTAGCGATTGCTACTACGCAGCGTAGAGCTTGGTGCTACACTGCGTAGCGATTGCTACTACGCAACGTAGAGCTTGGTGCTACGCTGCGTAGTGATTGCTACTACGTGGCGTAGAGCTTGGTGCTACGCTGCGTAGCGATTGCTACTACGCAGCGTAGAGCTTGGTGCTACACTGCGTAGCGATTGCTACTACGCAACGTAGAGCTTGGTGCTACGCTGCGTAGTGATTGCTACTACGCAGCGTAGAGCTTGGTGCTACACTGCGTAGCGATTGCTACTACGCAGCGTAGAGCTTGGTGCTACACTGCGTAGCGATTGCTACTACGCAGCGTAGAGCTTGGTGCTACGCTGCGTAGCGATTGCTACTACGCAGCGTAGAGCTTGGTGCTACACTGCGTAGCGATTGCTACTACGCAGCTAAGCTCTACGCTGCGTGGTAGCAATCGCTACGCAGCGGAGCACCAAGCTCTACGCTGCGTAGTAGTAGTCACACCTACTGCCTACACTAATATGCTCAACTTTTACTATAGCTAGACACTATTTTTTTACTATTATGTATTAGAATGAAAAAAGAAGTTGTTTAACAATAATTGCTGCCGATAGAAAATAATACGTTTAAAAGTAATTTTGATTGCTATTTACAAACTGTACGATTAGTTTGATAGTATCAAAGTCAAGCTAAAATCAATATTCATTATTACCAAGAAACGTAAATACGTTTCAGCTAAAATTATCATTTCATTAATTACACATCAACAAATACTATCAATATAAATATTTGCCTATAACACGCTACCCCAAAATTAATGTACGCTGTTAAACTTTATAATCTTGTTTCAAGAACACTGTAGTGAAAGTAAAAGGTTTTTGTTTAATAAACTAACCGTGTAACTCTCGGTGTTATCTTTTTACTAAAGTGACTTTTTGTTACAAGCGGAAACTTGGACGGCCAGTTCGTAATAATAGAAGACATGAGGGGATGAAGTGGGTAACTAACAATTTGAAAACGTTCCTTTTTTGATGATGATTGATGATTTAAAATGAAATGATATTAAAAAGTTTATTTAACTAAGTTACATAGACTCACTTGTTAGTAAAAGCTTATAAATTATATTGACTTGCAATTAAAAGAATGTGGATTTAATGTATAGCCAGATATATTAGCCAGATGTAGAAGGAGGTAAGTTGCAATGTTTGTTTAAATTATAAAAAATAATGAATATTTGCCCTTATAAATGAACGTAGAAAAAAAGGTGGACGGAGTCTTATTATACACAGCACTGTGTCTTCAGAGTCGGCCAGGCTGACTACATGTACACGGTCCGCACGCACACATTCTTACGCTAGTTCGGCCATATTTTGACAGGCGTAAGAATGTGTGCGTGGCCGACTCTGAAGACACAGTGCTGTGTATAATAATACTCCGTCCGCCTTTTTTTCTACATTCATGCCCTTATATTGAAAAATGTTAGTTATCCACTTCATCTACTTACGTGTTCTAAGATTGAAGCTCGTACGTTCTGTGCAAGAAAATGTAATAGCGAGATCTCGGTATTAGAATTTTTCGATAGCCGACAGAGATGTATTACATAAAACTATGCATAATATTTAAGACCAATATTAACTTTCTGATTTATATTAAAATTTTGCAGTTTTGTTTAATGTAACTAAATATTTTAAGTTACGAGAAAACAATCAGACAAAACGCCTGATAGAAGCAAAGACGTTATTAAATAACTAGATGATGCCTGCAACTTCGTTGCGCCAAAATTCAGTTATCGCGCGGGAACCGTACATTATTCCGGTATTAAAATTATCCTGTTTCCTTTCCCGGGACTCAAAGTATCCCTATACCAAATTTCAGCAAAATCGGTTTAGCGGTTTGGGCGTTGGGCGTGGAGAAGTATCAGACAGACAGACAGAAAGACACACTTTCGCATTTATAATATTAGTATGGACTCCCAGGTGATATGCATAATATGCGTTCCCGTGTTAGGTCTTAAGTGACGAAAAATTGTATCTTTTAAAAATAATAAAATATTTATATAGCTTTTATTATTTGTAGTATATTATGACACAGTTAAAAATTTTATTTCAATTGTAAAAGTCGATTCATTAAAATCTTTTTATTTAGCCCGGCCGCACATTCTTCTGATCAGAAAAATTCGGACGCCCAGCCGGAAGGCACTCGGTTCATACATTTTGTTGTGGACCCCGCATACTATCAGAATTCTGACGTGTCAAAATGTATGAGTGGGGCGGGGCGTCCGAATTTTTCTGATCAGAAATTCGGATAATGTGCGGCCGGGCATCAAATCAGCTTCGTGTAAATTTTTACTGAAAAAGATAAACGACAAAGAATTTTCCATCAGAATCAGTAGCTTATTTAAATAATTTTTATCCAAACACCTTCGTAATGAGGTGCCCATTGTGTTTTCTGCATATTTAAACATTGTTATAACCAAAGACTTGTAACTTTTTGTTTCAGCTTTAATCTATATAATATATAAAAATAAATCCATATATCCCGTGGTCACGCGCGATATCACGATTCACGCCTGAACGGCTGGACCGATTTCACTATTTCTTTTTTTGATGTGTTTGTTACTGTCCGAAAAAGAAGAATATGATAGAAAAAATTATTGCGCGGAAAATTAGAAAATTTAAAAATTCTTATTTTTATTCTAACTTTATTAGCGCTTTAGACAATATGTATAATTTTTTTTTAATATAACATTTGACATAGAATTGACAGAGTACATTTTGTGTGCGACGGGATATGAATAACGCTTTTATATATAAGACTAGCTGTCTCGGCAAACGTTGTTTTGCCGTATAAAGTATTTCGATTTTCGCCCATATTATTTTATTGAAGTGACTAAATAAGTATGTCACCATGGCAACGTCCATAGCTATCCCGTCACACAAACAATGGTCGCCGTCAGTCTCGAGTTGTAATAATTTACTAATAATAATTGTTCAACAAATGCACTTATCAATATAAAAAATAAATGTTATCCGATTCTCAACCCTAGCCGATATGCTCGCTAAGATTCACGAAAATCGGTTGAGCCGTTTCAGAGGAGTTCAACCACGCATCTCGTGTCACAGGATCTCGTGTCACAGGATGCGTGGTTGAACTCCTCTGAAACGGCTCGACCGATTTTCGTGAATCTTAGCGAGCATATCGGCTAGGGTTGAGAATCGGACATCTCATACAACGTAATACCAAATTCATTTTCTCATACGAAAATATTTAACATGTTGGAGTTATTTTTCAGCTTAGAATAGTAATTACCTAGGTTCCTGCACAAAAATTAACTACAAAATATTTAAACACTAAAAAATAATTTTTTATAACATGTTAAATATTTTCGTATGAGAAAATGATTTTGGTATTACGTTGTATGAGAATTTCGATGGCACCCGGGCCTCTTAAGTAATGCCTATCTCTAATCTTGATTCTCGTGTCACAGGATGCGTGGTTGAACTCCTCTGGAACGGCTCGACCGATTTTCGTGAATCTTAGCGAGCAAAATTGCCCTTAATTTATAGTAGCTAAAGCCGAGCTTTGTGAGGGCTCGCGTCGTTTTACTGACTGATGAATGATGATAACACATC
Source organism: Cyaniris semiargus (assembly GCA_905187585.1). Classification (NCBI taxonomy): domain Eukaryota; kingdom Metazoa; phylum Arthropoda; class Insecta; order Lepidoptera; family Lycaenidae; genus Cyaniris; species Cyaniris semiargus. The sequence continues at coordinate 8,817,095 of LR994558.1, read as the reverse complement.
TACATGTAAATAAAAATTATATGTTAATGTTAAAGCACAAATCAATAGGCGTGATAGTTTTTCCGTAAAGTGTACCACAAAATTGCTCAGGTTGTGGGATATAGTAGGGCTCGCTTTGTTCGCCCTGATCAAACTAAATCTTTTCAGTTTCATTTTAAGTTAAATGAAATTAAATGAAACTGATATCAACAATAATAATTGTAACAAAATCATACTTACTAGTAAAATACTAATCCCACCATAAAAGCCTTTATTGTTGTAATCAAAAGTTCACAACAATCAAAGATGAGAACAGAAAAGTAATCTTGGAGGAACTTTACAAGTTTTCTGAAACAGCAATACATTTATACTCCTCTTCAAAGTTTGAATTAAGTTTAATATGTGTCATACAATGATAATGCGTTTCAAATTTTGCAAGATGTTGCCCGTACTTCATGCCTGGAACCGTTCATTTTGCTATAATAAAAAAATCCCATATCCTTTTCAAGGACTTAAAAATTTCAAAATGGTTTTGTAGTCTTAGTAAAAAGAAGTTACATACAGTCAGACAGGTTTTCCTTCGCATTAGAAATATTAGTAGGGATTCTCACCAAAGAATAATTTCATTAGGATCCCTACTAAAATTTCTATGGAATACCATAGGTACGTAAAGAAAGGAATTGATAATAATGCATCATAAACGGCTTCGCTATTGCCACTGATGACTCACAGCCAACTTAAAAGACTATCGGAAAGTAGGGGTCTTTAATGACGAAGTTTTTTCTCTACGACTCGCTTTAATTAAAAACACTCGTTCACTCGGACCGAAACTAAATCGTCGACGCAATCTCCGTCTAGACTCGGGCGATAATGAACATGTGTTATTCTTTATTTGAAAAAGTTTATCTTGAAAATGTTGTCTTTGGTTTATTTTTATTTTATTTACATGGCCAGTGCAAATGATGAGCTACATTGAAGCTAAATGTAGGTGTTCTACGTTAATACTTAATGAACCTAATGCACAAGTATGTTCTTTATTTGCAAAAGTTTATCTTGAAAATGTTGTCTTTGGTATATCTTTTATGGTACATGGACAGCGGAATGGATGTGCTACATTGTTGCTAAGTGTAGGTTAAGTTTTTATTAACATTACATGTTACCGTTTGTGCCTATTGCCTAATAGAAACGATTTTCAACCGTACATTTGCAGATATGAAATTTCCTTTTCATAAAGGTGACTTACATCAGAAGTGGTTAAATATTTTCGGAGAGTATACAAACAAATTTATATAAATTACCCTTCAGACTTTAAAGTATCTTTAATAGAAATTAGGACCTTCTGCCAAAGACAATAAGATCTGTAATAAAAACGCCAAGGTAAAATAACTTAGAGCAGTCCATAAGGAGTAGGCACCTTCATATTATATAGGTATATGTCGTTGAAGGGACGTGTATAATAAAACTGTCAATTATTACCTACCCTCGTCACCCTTCTCATAAACTTTTTACTCTGAAGAACGCTTTGTGTAGTACAAAAATATTATGATTTGAACGGAATTATTAATGGCAATCAGGTTTTTGAATTCAGGAAATATTGTTTGGGAAACATGTATTTGTATTTACTTATTTCCTTCGATGAATGAGGAGTGAACATAATATTGATAATTGTCTTCTAATACAAGAAATGGCGATATGAAGGCAGATCGTAATTATATAAAAGTATTTCAGAAAGAAAATTCTTATTTACGTGTAAAATTTTACACAAGAGTTCTTAAAACCTCTACCCTGTAAATAACAAAACGAATAGTGCTATATTTAATTGCCCTTATCTGTTACATTAAAAATGTGCTTGATACACAAAGACAAAACATACATTTCCATTGTTTAGACACACATTTCATAAGTAAATGGGCTAGTGAATTTGATTATAACAAACTTTAAACTGGTACTAACTTTAACCCTTCGATCGCGGATTCTTGGAAATGCTATTGTATTCTATTGTTGTCGCGACCACAGGTGGCCGTATGGGGCTTGATGAGTTAATAACATTCTTCTGTTGTGTTCCATCTATGTGACATCAAATTTTGTTCCTATTTATAGACACCACACAAATGTGATAATAATAATCTAGACGTAGTACGTGACAGGCTATTTACATTTCGGTACAACCCAACATTAATTCTGGTAGTGTAATATGTGGTAATATAGTAAATCATCAGTGAACGAGTTAAGATACTCCTACGTCACATACATCATAATAACAACTATAACGATTATCATGCTCCTTAATTATAGGCATGATGACTATTTTTTTTTTTATTATTGGTAATTGAAAGACCATTAAAAAATAGAAATATCGCTGAAAGAATGACTCTGATAGCTTAAAAATTCACCAAGATATGACAATTCAAACATCTCATAAAATAGACCTGCCCGAAACGCTCTATACAAAGTGCTACGAAAGAATGACGTCACTCTTTCGTAGTTTGTACGCATCGGGAGAGAACTTTGTTCGGTAGGTATATTAAATATTGCGTTTATGAAAGTGGTTTCATAACAAAAGTTGCTTTTAATTGCATAAGTTATCGAATGGTATACAAATATTAAGAAATTTGATTGAAAAAAAAATCTACTTGATTATCCAACTTTGAAGGCGCATAACAAGAAAAGTACAAATGCTGAAATTTTGGGAACACTTATTTTTTACCGTGATTTCTTTATTTTATTAACAAAATTCGCTAATCTTTGACCTTGTCATCATCCGTATTGTATAATGATAATGCCTCCTACACCAGTTTCGGTGACGGTGGCTGGATTTATTTAAACTACTAGCTTAGACTAGCTTTGCAAGAGTAATTTCATTGCCAATCAAAATGTATGAAATTTACATGACCGTACAATAAAATAAAGTCGACTTTCGAATCATGTTATGTCAATTCGTTACATTTTTGATCGGCGATTTTATAAAAAAGCGATGAAGAAAATATCTTGGCAAGGGGCTCATAGGTCATCAGACTGCAGTAACCTTAATCCTAACCAAAGTTGAAAACAAAGTATTTCCAACGCGGGAGTCGAACCCATGAGTACCCTCAAGACCCACGCTCTAAACCACTTGACCACGGAGGCTTTGTATCTATGTTATAATATTATATAGAATAAATAATTATAGAATATAACTTTAAACAATCGCCATGTGGTCGGAAAGTGTAGCCATTAAGTTAATTGGCTGGCGTCTCAGTTTTCCGGCTTGACTGATAAACGGTTTAGGAAAATTGCTTTTAGAAAGAGATTAGGGCCAATATTTTTTCTTTTCCGATGGTCATTATCCTAACTTTGGGCGTTTGAATTATGTTGCGAGGATAAATCGTTATCTTGGGATTTAATGAGTATAAAACACAATCATTAGTAAATTACTTTTGATGTCGAAGCAATTAGTTTTAATGACAACAAAAATAGTAACATGACCTTAATTGAGATAATCATTTAGATGAGGCATTTAATCCTAATTTTTTTAACGTATTAAGTTTTTAAAAGGTTTTTGTTTTTGACTATAAAATTGTCAAGTATTTTTTCAGCAATAAATTGTTACACGGAGTATGAATATAATAATATGGATGCCAACCATAATATTACCCATACAAACTGCTTTGTTCATTGTGAATTGCTATTGTAGAAGTAACAATGGATCATAGCAATGATACGATAATACCAAAGGGTAAAAGGCCTCGTTTTACAAGCGTAATTGGTTCCATTCGTACGTAGCCTGCACAAGTCGATTTCAGTAACAACTGATTTTACGCTTAGTGTTGATATCTGTAAGTGGACGTTTAGTGGAAATTAATCGCGAACTAACTGGGGAGCAACTCTCGTATAATCGTTATAAATCCATTTTGCACTTCTATGCATGGATTGTATAAATCCACACAGATTTTCCTTAATGAAAGAACTTATCATGTTTTACCAATTATTATTATTACTTATAGATAATTAAAAATAACAATGTTTATTTTAAACAATTCGGAAACAAAATATTTATCGTTAAATATATAAATATATTTAACGATAAATATATTTAATTCGGTGTGAAACCTGTTTCATACCCAACATAATTTGCGCGGAAAACCTCCTAACAAACTGTACTGAAACTTGTGTTTCAAGCGAACAAACCTTACTTTATTTTTTGTGTCTGTGGACATTCTGCGAGTGAGTATTTTGAGGGAGCAACTTTTTTACGTTCCACGTTCAAAGCCTTTTTTTCTTTTTTTTTCCGTCTCGTCAAAGGGTAAAGCAATATTTGCAACATGACAGAAGCGTGACCGACTTCGGAACAATATCGTTTACGTGATCCGTTTTGAGTAGGTATGCTGTATTGAATTATTGGTGAAATAAAAAGAAAATATGAAAACACATATTGTGTTCAATCGTGGGGTAATACAACAATTTTATATTCTTGGCATTCTTTTTTGAAGTGAAAGCTTATTTAATGGCGTTATTCTGTTATATTTATTTAAAATAATACTGTAAAATGAAGATAAAATAGAATGACGGTGTGTGTTAAAAGTTTTTTTTAGCCATTGCATAGCTTTTATCGCTATACGATAGTATAGCTCGCTGGCTTAGAGTGCGGCGACCGAATCAAGAAATTCCGTAACGAAAATAAACCTAACATCCCGCTCTCCGACCGGCACGGCGGTGCGACGTCTAACGTCGTTTCAGTTCGGCAGACTTCGACACGGTGTTTATGTGCGTGCGACTAGACGTATGCGAATCATAATTGCATAAGTTGATAAAAAATGCTATGCAATAACTATACTGCGGCAGTCCCCGAGTGCTACACGTATTTCATTTTTTAAAATATAACATGCAGTAAACCGAGTATTCGTTGTGATCCAACATAAAAGTGGGTTGGTAGTTTGTATTCAGCGCGATTAGGATCTGACCCTCGTAGCGGTTGAGGCTAGATCCCAGTGAATGTGGCGAACACAGATATATACTTAAAAAGACCATTCCAAACTATGTGTAGCTTATACATTGTGTATTTTTTATAAGTTGGAGGGTAAATGTTTAGTATTATATCGTTAGTAATACTAACTTAGTACATTAAGAATATCCAAAATTATTGTGTGTTTATTATAACTTTATTTTATTTATTTAATTTTTTTCAACGTTTTTTGTTTAATAAAGTTAATATATTGTTATGCAAAATTTTAATTTAGGAGGGATTGTCCAAAGCCTCACATTATATTATGTTAATTCTAGTTTTTGTGAGTTGCATAATTTTCAGAAACCTCCTTAATATTTTGTGTCTGTGGTGAAAACCTACGCCAGCTTGTTAGCAAATATAAAATATAGGAGTTTTATATATTGTTACTTGTTTCCTACTATACATCTTTTGGACAACTCAATTCACTTGAATTATTTAAACAATGTTTTGAATTATTGAAAAACTGTGGAATAAAAATGCAAATATATTTTTTACCAATGTTACCTTACAATATTTCTCTTAACTATGATTGGCAACTTGATTGCGAAGATGTTTGTCACATGTACTATCAGAGAAGTTGATTCCTAGGCAGATGGCGGACCTAAGTATTTAGGTCGCGTAAAGTCAAACCCATCCGATCGATCACAGCTAAAGGTGGCTTTCGGATCTTTGTATGTGTTTCAAATAACTCTATGACATGACATACACTATAGTATCATTTTCTACTGACATTTGTGTGGCGACCCATGCTGCCGCCAGCGGCGGCGTAAAAGCTAGTGACGTAGTAAAATTAAACTTATAGCCTATGTCATAAAGTGGCATTTTGTTTGATTTTTTTCGGTCGCGGTCGCTCGTGGCAAAGATCCGAAAGCCACCTTTACATTGCATTGACATAAGCCGACCACATAATGGCGTAGGTCAATCAACTGCCTAGGAATCGATATCCTCGATGGTACATCGGCGATCACGGGCAATATTGGCCCTTCCATATTATCGAATTCATAGGTACTAGTCTACTATAAGCCGACATCCATACTAATATTATAAAAACGAAAGTGTGTCTGTCTGTCTGTCTCTGTTACCTCTTCACGCCCAAACCGCTGCACCGATTTTGCTGGCTATGTTGGTATAGAGATACTTTAAGTCCCGAAAAGGACATGGAATACTTTTTGTCCCGGAAAAATACGGTTTCCGCACGATAAACGAATTTTTGCGTAACGAAGTTGCGGGCGTCACCTAGTTTATAATAAATATTATAATAATACCAGGGATCGTGGTACAATATCCTGTACCATGATCATTTACCTGAGTGGAGTCCTATTCAACAACCATTCGCACTGCACTGCCTTATACCGAAGCACGTAAGTCGCGCCGAGCCACAAAAATATATAAATTATTTGTACATAAAATGTAAAGTATGAGCCGCACCGTTAAAATTTGAATTAAGTGTTAAGTGTTCTCAATTATTTTTTTTTCTGTTATATATGTGGTAAGGCTTAGTATGCTTGTCTTTTTTTCTCTGTCTTTATTGTTGTGTGCTTTGTTTTATTGTAATTTGTAGTGTACTGTGAACTTTGTTGAATAAATGTCTATTATTATTATTAATAATAATACACTTTTTATAACAATAATCTAAATGTCGTATAGAGTTTACGTAGGTAAAATAACAACAAGACATATTTTTTGTAGCAAAACTTGAAACATTTCTCAAAGCATCTAAACGCACATTATGACACGTACATGTTGCACATAAATCTGTCGGGAGACTCGGGACATAAGCAACGCTAATAAATTACGGAGGCTGTTTCGTCGACCAGCTGCACTTAATGATATTGCTACGGCTGAAATGATGGCGGGATATTTTTAAACACGTCACACGCAATAACAATTTTCACACATCATCATCGTTTCTACACTGCTGGGACTCGATTCTCATAATTAGAATGTTTTATTATTCAGATTATTCGATTGTCGATTCGATCTCAGGATCGTTCACTCGCAAAGCTCTAGAAATTACGAGTATTTTATAGCAAGTGTATGCACATGTACACAAGTAAGTAATCGTCCTAGTTATATAATGTTTCAATAATTTGTGAGTGGTTGACCAAAAAGGGACCTCAAGGTAAATAATATGATTTCGAGTAAATCGCGTTTGAAGTTTCGTGTAGAAACAAGTTTCGACTCGTGCGCGGTTCACAAAAAAAATCATTAAAAAAACTACGGCACCTAAAAATATTCTGGTTATACTAAAATAAAGCTAAAAGACCACAGACAAAAAAAAACCTTCCCAATCCCTTCAGGTCCCTTTTTGGTCAACCACTCAAATTTATACTTTTTATAGCTTCCCTGAATAAATCTCGTTTTTGGGCAGACGTGTAATTCGTATTCAAGTATTTCTTCCATATTATGATTAGAGTTGCCAGATGTCCGGTTTTCGACCGGACAGTACGGTTTTTTTATGCTTGTCCAGTCTTAAAAATATTGGTAAACCGGACAAAAGATTGTCCGGTTTTAGTGAAAATTACGTATAGACGACGCGTTGCTATGCCAACCCCGCCCCTCCCTCCCACATGCCGAGGAAACAAAGAATATTTAGCGTTATGGGAAATGTATGGACAGATGAAAGAAATCGTCTTGCTGTAAATACTGTAAAAAGTGAATTGTGCGTTTTCTTTAATATAACTGCTAGTTGCACTGATTTCAAAGACTCAATATCAAACAATAAGACTTTAATAAAAGCAGTAACATCAAGTACTAAATATATAAAAAAGTAAATTCACTCTTAATCGTATTTTAAGTAACCGATAACGATCCTCAGTTTTCAGTAAAATTTTAATAAAAAAATTGATACTTGTCCGGTTTTTTTTTCTAACATATCTGGCAACCCTAATTATGATATGATAATATACACGGTGTAACAAAACAAAGTGTTGTTTAAAAATCACAAAAAAAAAAATTGCTCTTTTAGCGCTACTTTTACAGTGAACTTAATATAAGGGACTCATACACACCTTAAAGTATTATTACTTAGGGCCTGTTTCACCACTTCATGATAAGTGTCGGACAGGCTATCCTCAATTTATCTGACAGATACTCCATAGTCCATACTCTATCCTTCAGATAAGTTGCGGATAGCCTATCCGACACTTATTAGCAAGTGGTGAAACAGGCCCTTAAACTTGTTACACCCTTTATAACTTAACTTTTTTAAAACCTCGGCTAAAAATACAGTGGAAAAATTTTGTCAGTTGAAAATATTCTAATGTTGCTTGACGAGTCAATTTGGAAACAAAGTTTGACATCGCACCGTATGAAACACAGTATTTTGTCCCAAAATAGTTACATAATGTTTGCATGAACTTTAAACTAGGCAAATTCAGTTTTAAATTACAAATATATTTAGCTATACATTGTGCACTATTTTGGTTTACGTAAAAGTCGCGTTCTCAACCCTGATCAAAACTTCGTAAGATGGTAGGACTAAGGAGACCGGCGTTCGTCGTAGAACCAGCAGTTTCCCCCTTTCTTTCTACCGCGCGGTGAAAATGTTTGCCTGCTTCTGCTGTTTCGTTTATACTTCTGCTAGCATTCCCGAAGTGCTACCTTGTGTTGCTTTTTAGTAACTAATTAATTACTTTTTAGTAACTAATTAATTACTTTCCTTATTCTGTAGCTGTCTGAAATTAGGTAGGAATTTTTCATTTGTAAATTGTAATTCTTTATCTAGTAAAATCAATCTTAGCCGCGTTAAAAATTTTTGTTTTCCGACAAAAGAAATTTATGGGGCGGTCGGCGGTAATCAGATTTGAACTTCAGCGAAAGAAAATTACTACCGAAATGTTTGGACTCCCAGGGAAAACATTTTTGAACCTAATCTCAACTTTATAAAAAAAAAACAAAGAAATCACCAAACATTTCTAAACAGCTGACATTTCTACATTTAAATTTAGAATTCTAAATTTAAATTTAGGATTTTTATAAGATTAAACAGACTTGCGAAAATTCACCATAATATTTTGATGGCTTTGAAAGCGTATAATTTATCAAAATGTATAAATTTCACATACTACACTTCTTTTAATAAACTTACATACATTTTTGGTATCATACTTTGCCGTCGAAGTTATATAATACAATTTAACTTACTACCCTGAGTACCTAGAAGTTCCAAATCCAAAATGTATGGAATTTGACATAGGGCATCGCAAATAATATTTCATTTAGCCATAGAGATACTATGTACTACGTACTGGAGGCGCCATTGCAAACAAAAAACATGTCACACTTGCGGCATGAGCGGGGTGAGAGGCGGGGCGGTGATGGCTATAGATCAGTACCGCAGAAGTGACAAAGTTTTGTGCCTACACTCGAATGAACGCAGACTCTATTTGAGTAAGTGGATAAAATAAAACAAAGATTTTTACTAAACATTATTAAAAGCTTTTATTTAACTTGCTCTGTATATTATTATGTACATATTATTAAATATATTAGTACATATTATTATGTAAGTTCGGGTGGAATTTTTGTACCCAATTTCGAAGTATGTATGTGCATATAATATTTTAACCGATTAAGCTGGAATTTTGTATACACGTTTGGTTTGAATGACAATGCACGATACAGTATGACATCACTATAAAAATAAAATGGCCGATCATCCAAGATAGCGGAATAGTTATTTTCTATGCCGTCCTATAATAACAGTATGGATATTAAATGAAAGAACTTTTTGAGAATAACTCGAAAACGAATGTAATGTCATTCTACATCCAATATGGCGGCTCATCTAAAATAGGGGAATACAAACAAAGTTTCGTTTATTTCTGAATGACTAAAGAATTGGATTTCAGTTAAAAATAGTTAAGTGAAATCCAACTTTTAAGTCATGCTGAAATAAACGAAATAATAATATAACAAGTCGCTAAATATAGACACGGTTTTTTCCACTAATCAACATCAAGTACGATTTCTCAAGGACATAGAAGTTAATTAGATTTTTATATAAAATAACGGGGCAAATGAGCAAACGGGTCACCTGATGGAAAGCAACAACCGTCGCCCATGGGCACTCGTAACGTCAGAAGAGCTGCAGATGCGTGGGAATATGCCTTCTTCTTAAAATGCTTCTGGCGATAGTTCGTCCCACAGTTATGCAGTACGCGGAAGAAAGTTACGCAAAAAATGCACGGTGGAAGACCGCCACTTATCAAGGTGATGGGATGGTCCTCAGAGCACTCCCCGTGATACAACTGATAGAGGATGCAGAGCGAAGCTACATCTAGGCACAATTCCAAGAGGTCCAGCCTGTTTAAAACACTATGGCAGTCAACAATTCGAGCGGCCCTTCGTTAAAATTCAATACTCGTACAATAATACACAATAGCACGTCTTATTAGGCAGCGTGGCAGCGGTACGGCGAAGTGATCGTTGAACATACAAAATATATAACCTCCTCCTTTTTGGAAGTCAGTTAAAAAACATCATCATCATCACTCTACTCCGAAGACATCACTCCGAAGAAACACTCCGCAAATTGCCGAGAATAGAATATGACGTAGCTTCAAAATTCCGAAAATTTCAAAGGTGAGTACAACTCGGTCGAGTTAACTCCGTACCTGGCAGCCATACTTATACAAACCCCCCAGTTTTGGAGCTACAAACGGTCGAGTTAACTCCGTACCAAGGATTTCGAAAATCGGACCAAAAACGGCTGAGTAATCGTTGAACATACAAAAAATAATAAAAATAAACATACATACAGCCAAACGTATTACCTCCTTTTTTGGAAGTCAGTCAAAAACCAAAATATTACATACCAAAATTTTGCAAAACCGTTACAGCGGCTTGGGCGTGAAGAGGTAACAGACACAGAGAGAGACAGACAGATAGACGGACGGTCAGACAGACGGACAGACGGACAGACAGACAGATGGACGGACAGACCGACAGATGGACGGATAGGCAGACAGACAGATACACTTTCGCATTTATAATAATTATATTATAATAAGTATAGACCCAAAGTCCACTACATACTTACCTTATTTAAATTACTTAAATATTTATAAATACAATTATAATGTACGCATGTATTATGTACACGTAATACCGTATTTATATTACCAAAATACAAACTCGTCTACGCGAATACTACATTCATCGTCGTCTCATCATAGATATCTGTATTCTGCCTACATTTCCCTCTGAATCTACTACTCTACGACAGTGCGAAATGGCGCGCGTCTTCGCCTAGTAATTTAATGTTAGTATTTTAATTGAAAATACTTAAATAAGAATACTAACCGATGAAATGTTTTTCCGTCGCATTTGGAAGTGTTTTTGGAATTATTTTTACAATATCTTAAGACACACCAAGGCATTTTTGTGACTTTTATTTTGTTTTTTTATAAATGTCATACGTCTAGTGCGCAGAAGAGCTCGCGGCCGACTAAGTGCGCTGCGGCTATATAGATTCTGTTGAATGTGACCAAGCATTGCGTTGCGGTGTCAAGTCTAGTACGTAGTACTTATATGTCAGTGCATTTAGCCTTTAATTTAATGTCTTTTTTAAACCTTAGAGCCCCGAATGGGGACCCAAAAGTTGATGACTACGATAACAAAACTGAGAAAACAGGATAGCAAAACAAAATGTTATTAACTTGTCTAGATACAAGAAAATCAGACAGATAAATAATTAAGTACGTAGTCTAATATTATAATTAAATTAGATGACGCCCTCAATTCCGGTGCGCAAAAATTCGTTTAACGCACGGGTGCATTTTTTCGGGATAAAAAGTAGCCTATGTCCTTTCCCAGGACTCAAAGTGTCTCTGGCATACCAAACAGCAAAATCGGTTCAGCGAAGAGGGCGTGAAGAGGTAACACACTTTCACATTTATAATATTAGTATAGATTTACAAATGATAGATAAAATATTAAAAATATAGTCACCTTTTTTCGACTATTGCACATTGTATTAGTTTTTACGCGAAAAAAATGTCAATTTGGCTAGTTTCAATTGAGGTCACTTAAATGGAATTTGAATATCGAAATATTTTGCAGTAAAATATTAAATTCGTTAGTATCAATTGCTAGAAAACCTTTTGTGTAGTGTATATTGTATTTATACCCATTAATTATGTAATATTTTAGTAGCTATAATATACTTTAAGTTTGAACAAAAAAAAAATGGTAGCTTAACATTTTAACTTGAATTCATTTATTGTAAGAAAAGTAAAAGTTAAGTAAAAAAAAGGCTTACGATCTACGAATAATAAAAACTAAGGAAAAGTAACTCCGTCAAAAAATATGTTCTACAATACTTGTCAAGAATTTGTACCATAGACATTTTTTTTTTTTATTAATTCGTCCCGGTCGGGACAGGCAAAGGGAGCGTTGCCCATACAGCCATTTCTATGTTTTCTCTATTTAATGAATGATAGTGAAGGCCGAAGCCAATTCTTTCATATTAACCATCTGAAATAGAGTTTTCATCAGGCCGAAGCCAATTCTTTGATATCAAGTACCATAGACATTTCAATACATTTGCAATATTTAGGTGGCCTTGAGCGGTATCAGGCTGACGTTACATGACAGTTTGAAAGGAACCAAATTTAAAACGGTAAAAGTATGGGAGTTACGTTTCCTTAGTTTTTATTATTCGTAGCTTACGATAAATAAATACAAATACTTAATTCGTTTTCTAAAAAAAAATTCCTACGGCTTCATCACCTACATTTTGAAAACCGTCATCAAAATTCGTACTTTTTATACCAGGCTAGGTTTCCCTCTAAAAACGAACTAGCCCCTGGTCCTCCCAAGTACAAGCCGTTAGACTTTAGCTTCTAGAGCGCGCAGAAAAAAAACTTAGATACATATTATCTGCCCCGGGATAACCTTAGACCATACCACCAATACATAAAATAAAAAAAACTTTCCATTTTCAAAATTTCGAATTCGTAATTCTAACTTCTGAACAGTACCCTCGTTAACAACACCCATATATCGCGGTTTTATACTGAAGTTACGTACTCGAGTTTGTTAAACAAAGGATAAATTTTGTTCTTATCTTGCGGATTAAATGGTACCATTAATTAAAAGTTGGGCGATTAGCGCCGAATACCTCAACCGCGCCGACCTTTTGTCAACTGTCTTGGTGTAAAGTTACAATTGATTCATTTGTTATCGCCTAGCCATTTAGCTAAGAGCTAGTGCGTCTGTAACTAAAGCTAGAAATTCTTGTAGTAAAATTCACAAAATATGGCTATGTGATCAGAGAAATTGTTTCATAGGCAGATGGCGTACATTATTTTGGCCAGATTATGTCCAGTCAATTTTGATTATTACCTGACCAAAATACGTAGGTCAACCGTCTCTAGAGAAATTCTAACCGCTCTTATAATGTCCTTACAAAACATTATAAGTGACATCATGGCAGTTGAAATGTTCACTAATAAAATATAACATTATTGTTTGTTGCCTGAACAAAATATAAAGTGAGAGCTACACAAGAACCTTTCTTTTAAGTTTTAAAAAAACGTTCTAGCTTGAGTCCTTTTGAGGTGAAGCCACTATTATCTCTAAAGTTTCATACAAATGTTATCTTGAAGTAAAGAACGTGTGAGTTATACGAGCAAAGTTCACTCGTTTGTGAAGGGGTGGCAGATGTTACCACGAGTTGTCTAATGCGACGAGAGAACTCTTACAATAGTTTGTATGAGTTCCACGTCAATATAGTGAAACCAGAGAATAATATTGATCAAAGATATTTCTGACTTTATTTTATTTTCAGAACGTTGTGTGTAATATATATATATATATATATATATATATATATATATATATATATATATATATATATATATATATTTTTTTTTTTTTTTTTGGCAGGGGAGAAATGTATATCGCGTGCAGTTTTTATTATTCTTAGTCGCGTATAGTGTATACATATTTTGTCCTAGACGAACTTGTATCTAATCAATCGTCTTCAATACAGTTTAAAGTTATTTTGAATGCAAAACTCTTTCTCGTGTGAAGACTTTTTCAGTGAAAAATTCGAATATCTTTGAAATCTACGTGGCACTCTAATTTTTTCACGATAATGCACCATAATATTTTTTTTCTTAAATCGGTAGGCAAACTTTTTCTGAGAAATACTAGCAAACTTTTTTAGGGTACCCACGTGATTCTAAGTATTTCTAGTACATTAACTTGAACCCTTGTTATATCAGGGAGTTACGAACAAAGGGTTAATTAGGGTCGCTTTGTTTGGACACGTGAGTGTATGAGTGTAACACAATACTTTGCCAATATAGACATGATTGATAGGCTACCGAATACCCCCTTGTTCGATTATTCGATACTGCAAGTACTTTCCTTTTTACGCGACTGATAAAAGGCGCTGGGTTATATGCTTTTCGATTATAATTTGTATGTATGAAATATGAAAATGTGACTAGAATATAAATTATCTGCAGCCTGTCATATTTTCTTTTCAGGGACAGTGACACCAAAGTGAGTCGAGGGGCAACTTTAATAATTATTAGAAGCAATGCAAAATTGAAATAGTTTTAAGTATATTATAGTTTGTGATAGTTTACATTGTGAATGTGTTGTGCTCAAAAAAACTTATTTTATTCTGAATTTGTACATTTTGTTACAATGAAAGTGATTTACATTTTGCTGGTAACTACCGAAGTTATTATTATTATTATCGCATATAATTTTTTTAGTATTTATGCCCAACGTTATTAAAATCGATCTAGTTTTGAAGCTAATACAAATAAGACAAATTCCTGCTTATTAGCATAGATAACCAAACCACACTTAATCATCGTCACCAAAAAATAGTTAAAGATAATGTTAGTGTGCCATTTATGTGACACGGAGGGTAATGATTTATACCTGAATCCTGATACCCGACCGGGGATTTGTGGAGATTTGGAAATGCGAGCCTAATACGGTGACGTGGGACCGCCACATTGAAACTTATCCTAATACTATATTCCGTTTTATTTTATTTTATTAGAGAAAGAAAGTAAATTTTATTGGCACATTTATTTAATAGAATAGTATGTGACAAAGTGTCACATAATCCATATTAATGTTATTAGTGAGAAAGTGTATCTGTCCGTCTGTCTTTTACCTCTTCGCGCTTAAGGGTCAACGCAGATATACAATTTCAAGTTGGCCGACTATCGTACAACTAAATTGCGTAGTATCACAATTTAATTGGACAACTTTTTAATAATACGATTGGTGTCCAATTATTTAGTTGTACAATTTAGTTGGAAAATGTGCGAGCTCTTATGAGTCGCTATAGCTATTGGTATACTATGCGATTTAGTTGGCCAACTTGAAATTGTAAGTATGCGGTCGCTCTAAACAGCTGAAGCGATTTTGATGAAAGGTATGCAGATATTTTGAATCCCGGGGTAGGACATAGAATAGTTTTTGTTGGAAAAAATTTACGATTCCCACGCGATAGCCGATAAGCAAATCTTGGCGCAACGGAGTTGCGGACGTCATCTAGTAATATATAATACATTGTAGATCTGAATAGGAAGTAACTTGACATTATTATACAAGCAAATAATAAGAGCATTATATTTGTAAAGGCATCACAATACGTTCCATGATAGTGAAGCCAATTCAGCTTATATAGTAGACTTAGAAGTTGGAACATAAGCTTCTTAGAGCGAGGCCACAGAACTCCAATGCGTAGCGTTGTCGGAACGAAATAACGCATTTTACATCACATAGCGTTGTGGCGACGCACGTCAACACAATACATCGCAATGAGTCCTTCACCCGCCCTCCTCATCTCCTGTCTGTCGGTCACTGCATCCGATGACGAACCGCATCAATCTATATAATATACATATAAATAAAAATGAATTTAAATTTTTTTAGACTCGTCAAAACTTGAGAATCGCTTAACTGATTTGACAAATTTTAGCCTTGAAATATTCCTGGAAATTCAGGGAAGGTTTACATTAGAAGGAAAGTGATACAAATTTCGCCGGGACGTCTAGTAAAATATAATTATTACGTTGGAACATCGTCGCTATGATGACTCACCGCAACGCAACGAAGCAATGTGGCTTCACTCTTCCGTTTTCTATTCGAGCGGTTTTTAAATACAATCGATTTTATAAGACATCTATATACATTTAGAAGTATTAAAGATTACTTTTATTTTCATTACAGTTTACTTTATTTTATTTAGTACTACTAACTTCAAACGCATTACGCAATTATTACGCAAGGTAGATTACTAGATGACGCCCGCAACTCCGTTACGCCAAAATTCGTTCATTATTTATATTTTTCCGTGATAAAAAGTATCATATTATGTCCTTTACCGGTATTAAAAGTATATCTATGCCAAATTTCAGCAAAATCAGTTCAGCGGTTTGGACGTGAAAAAGTAACGAACAGACACACAGATAGATTACATACACTTTTGCATTTACAATCCTTTCGATATAAGATCTATTTCGTATAAAATTTAAACATTTTACCAATGCCATATAAAAATTAGAAATTAATAATTATTTAAGGCTTTATTTACCGTAATAGGTTTTTATTTGTGCGGAGCGGCGTGTAACAGGATACCTTTTGGTTACAAACAAATTTTAAACGTCAAGTAAATAATCTGAGGTTGATGAATTGCTGCCCATGAATCCTGAAGGGCTCAAAAGATCCACAACGGTTCCCAGCAATTATCTTAGAAATTGGATTTTAAGTGGAAAAATATAACATTTTTGGAAGAGCAAAAAATTGGAAAGAAATAACCGGTAATGTAAGCTTTAAATTTCGTTGTGCTAGATGTTGCGACAACGACTTTCTAGGGAAATATTCATTTGCTACGCGGTAGCTGTACATCTTGCCGTGATAAATAATAGTTCTTACATCATAGGCTTTGTTTTTTCCCGGGACTCGAAGTATCTCCATACCAAATCTCATCTAAATAGTTTCATGACCTGTGTATATTTTTTTATTATATAGGTAGTTTGTATCAAATATAACTGAAACTATGTCTGTGTAGTTACACAGTCATACTTTTGCAAATTATGTAACAGCAGACAGACACACAAACAGACGCACTTTCACATTTATTTATTAGTAGTTACGAATAATTAACAAAGGAGAAAGTTCCGAAAATTACTTTAAAGTTGTTGTTGTAGTAGCTTTGAAGGTGAGCAATTAATTTATATTAAATTGTAAGTTTATATTTCTTAATTATTGCCTCGAGCCTTCACTAGAGAAATTGAAATCCGGAGTTGTAAAACTGAAATATTTAATGAATATAAAATTTATTATCTGTGGTACAAACTCGGTATTATAATAATATAATAATAATATTGTAGTACTATAGCTTATTGTTGTTAATATTTCTTATTGTTGTACACGGTTTCCTTGTGATTAAAAATACAGCAATTATTTACACAGAAATTACGACTGTTACAGCGGCATTGTAACAGCTGGTATAAAATATTGTGATATTTCACAAAACAGTCCAGATTTGTACACACTGGGCTACCCATAAATACATCCTAAGTGCATCATGTCAATCAGAAACTGTATGAGAAAGGTTGTCTTGTGCTAATTTTCTTCTATCTTAAAAGTCGCGTAAATTACAAAACTAACGTATTGCTTTAATAGGGAATATAACGCAAAGGTTGGAGCAGGGGGCGCTACTAGCACATACAGTAAATAAATCCGACATGGTGCACAAGTCATATTATAATATTGACAGAAATATTGTCACGTTTGACAACGTTTCTGCCAATATTCAGATATGACTTGTGCAACGTCATGTCGAATTTTGGTCGGATTATTTACTGTATGTGCTAGTGGTACGGGAGGTAGCAACGTTTGAAAAAGAAGTATTTCAGGTCGGCTGATTTTGTGATATGTCGTCATTCTTGCTCTTCTGCCTACAGTCCGCCTAGACTGGATCCAGGAAATCCAGGATTATAACCTGGACAAAAAGGTTGCGCACTAATGAACGCAACCACTACCGGCAGCCAGACCGCCCGCCCCGGACTCTAACCAAAAGAGCAAGAATGACGACACATCACAAAATCAGCCGACCTGAAATACTTTCTCGAAAACGTTGCTACCTCCTATATAGTTAACTACGTAAGCTTGCGATGTCAAATCCTGAAAACCTACTTATCTAACCTAAGGGGGCGTCCATTATTACGTGAGGTATTCTAGGGGGGGAGGGGGTCAACCTAAATCTTTCCAAATCTCACCAAGGGGGGAGAGGGGGTCAAAAAACCCTCAAAAATGCCTCACACAATAAATGGACGCCCACTTCGCTGATGAAGGTATTATACAAACTAACTATATGTATCTTGTTTGTAGTTTTTGGCATATCTCCATCTGTGTACGCGCCCTCAAAGGATACGGCAAATGGCATCGCCTCTCTGATTACGAATACAACATTAATTATGTTTTTGCTTCAGAAGACACTCGAGTTATTTATGTGGTCTCGTCTTTCGGTAAAATGAATGTTTGCAATAATTTTGCGGCAGGCGTACCTTCCTTATTAAATTATGAGACGCCGAAAAGTACGATAACTTTTCTGTTTCGCATAATTATGTTATTCACTTTACTGAGTTTAAAAGATTAAAACCGGAACATCAAAGTGTGGATGATTTTGATGGTTTTTGTTTCGGGAAATTTGGTGGGGCAACTTTTAAATGTCTGCTTAAATTGGCAAGTCAGCCATGTTGTTCTTGTGGTACCTACTCCATTTAGGTGTATAACAATATAAAAAAACTTTAACTCGACCACGTAAATAACACAAATTTTTTAAAACAAAAATGTCTTATGTCCCGCGACATCATTATTATAATCTATTGTATTTTAGTAGTAGGTACTTAGTACATACGGCGATAGCGAGGGCACAAAAATACAAATACTGCCTAGTAGTTAAGTTTTACAACCCTTCCGTTTTTTATATAAAATAAGGGGGAAAACGAGCAAACGGTTTACCTGATGGAAAGCAACTACCGTCGCCCATGGATGCTCGCAACATCAGAAGAGCTGCAGGTACGTTGCCGGCCTTTTAAGAGGGCACTAGACGTTACGCGCGGCTTCGCCCGCGTAAATTAGATGTTTCATAGACAAATCAGTCTACAGAAAATAGCCTATGATCCTTCACGTGGTCTACTTCTTATCTGACCCAAATAACAGAAAAACTGCTACTAGAGCAGTTTTTCTGTTATTTGGGTCAGTTCGTGAGATAAGCCCTTTCAAATAATTTCCCCCATTTTTTCCACATTTTCTTCTATTTCTTCGCTCCTATTAGTTTTAGCCTGATAAAACATAGCCTATAGCCTTCCTCGATAAATGGGCTATCTAACACTGAAAGAATTTTTCAAATCGGACCAGTAGTTCCTGAGATTAGTGCGTTCAAACAAACAAACAAACTAACAAAGTCTTCCGCTTTATAATAATAATTATTAGTATAGATACGCTCAACCGTAAAAATAACTTTTGGATTCGCAGTAATCGGGTAAAAGTGATATTACGGATTCTTTTCGCAGATATTACTCCAGCTACAGCAATATCGGTGGTGGTTTTAGCGACACTTCCGTCGACTCGGTGAAATGTAATTGGAAACTGTCAATTATTTCGCAAAATGCAACTGTCAGACATTAATAACGTGTTCGATTTATTCTGCTCCAAGTTGTGTGTGAAATTCATAAGCATTTCATAATATGATTTTCAGATAGACTTTATGAAATGGAAACGAAATAAACCAAGAATTAAAATTTTAAAAAGTTGTACCATAATTTGGTAAATAAAAAGAGTTATGTTTGTAGAAATCCTATTACTGATAACGACTAACACAATCGTACAGTTAACAAAATCGTAAAGTTTTTTGGGCAAAATTGGTATTTTAAACAATAATTTAAATCTAAAGGACCATTTAATCATAAAATCCAAATTGTAATATTTTACGTTATAAAAAAGATTTTTTATTATTGAATAAATAATAAAAAACTGACTGTCCTCTAAAATTGTATTTTTGGGGTCACAACTTTAGGCAGTCACTTTTGAAATACAGGTACTTTATACAATTTATAGCACCTGCATCGATTTTTAAATCGAAGCTTTTCTAAAATTATATCAAGAATAGGCTAAAAAAGGCTAAAAAATGTCGGAAAGATTGAACGTAATTGTATAGAGACTAGAGAGCGAAACGAGCGCTTTCAGCTTCGTTAGACATTGTTTGTTCAGAGCATTCACGAGTTAGATTAATGAAATGTCCCGGTGAACGGCCGTTATAAATTAATACTTTCATTTTGAATTATGTTTTAAAAGGGTGCCCTCAGATTGGGCTAAAAATACCTTAACAAATTCGACCGTCGGCGTCAATTACAACACGTTGAAAACTTGAAACGCACCCTTCAAAAACAATAAATATAATTTACTAGATGTTCCGCGCGGCTTCGCCCGCGTAATTTAGGAATTTCCGCAAAAAATAGCCTACGTCCCTTCACGTGGTCTATTCTTCATGTGTGCCAAAAAACATAAAAATTTCTCCAGTAGTTCTTAAGATAATAAGCAATTTCATATAATTTTCCCCGTTTTTTCCACATTTTCCTCTGTTTCTTCGCTCTAATTGATCTAACCTTAATAATATATAGCATGTAGCCTTCCTCGATAAATGGGCTATCTAAAAGTAAAATAATTTTTCAAATCGGACCAGTAGTTCCTGAGATTAGCGCTTTCAAACAAACAAACAAACAAACTCTTCAGCTTTATAATATTACTAGACGTTCCGCGCGGCTTCGCCCGCGTAAATTAAATATTTCACAGACAAATCAGTCTACAAAAAATAGCCTATGATCCTTCACGAATCACGTGGTCTACTTCTTATCTGACCCAAATAACAGAAAAATTGCTCTAGTAGTTCGTGAGATAAGCCCTTTCAAATAATTTCCCCCGTTTTTCCACATTTTCTTCTATTTCTTCGCTCCTATTAGTCTTAGCGTGATAAAATATAGCATATAGCCTTCTTCGATAAATGGGCTATCTAACACTGAAAGAATTTTTAAAATCGGACCAGTAGTTTCTGAGATTAGCGCGTTCAAATAAGCCCTTTCAAGTAATTTCCCCCCGTTTTTTTCCACATTTTCCTCTATTTCTTCGCTCCTATTAGTCTTAGCGTGATAAAATATAGCCTATAGCCTTCCTCGATAAACGGACTATCTAACACTAAAAGAATTTTTCAAATCGGACCAGTAGTTCCTGAGATTAGCGCGTTCAAACAAATAAACAAACAAACAAACTCTTCCGCTTTATAATATTATAGTATAGATTTTTAGTTGAAGAAGGTCAGAAGGGTTTATCTTGATCCAAAAGACTACAATAATTACAAGTGTAGTTACAGCTATAGACGAAGTTGTAGATATACAAGGTGTAACAAAACTAAGTGATAATACTTAAGGGTGTGTATGTAGTCCTTAAGAGTTTATTGTGAAAGTAGCAGCGCTGAAAGAGCAATTTTTTTTATTTGTATGGGCAAGCGCCGCACCTGCACGTCATGCATTTTTACATACAAAGACGAAAAAAAAAAGTAACTCTTTCAGCTCTGCTACTTCCGCAGCAACTCTATTTAGGGGACCCATAAACAGTAAACACCCTAAAGTTATTATCACTTAGTTTTGTTACACCTTGTATAGCGAGCTGTGCACTGTGCAGATTTGATCTCGGGTGGAGGCGTGTGCCAATGAGACATTTTCAGTCTTCAGATCTTAACTCTTAAGTGACATCGTGAGGAAACTCGCACAAGATTGGTCCAGAGTCCAGACGTATTGACCCGTTCATTCCTCTGGACTAGGCCGACTATGTTGCGAGAATGCCGTATGTGCCCCGCCTACACACCCCGCTATCTTCCAATCGTGATACAATGATTCCATGAATCGTGCCCGCATGAATTGTATTTTCCGCTGCAGCTAATAGTGAACAATATCGCGTAACAACGGTCCGGCGCATTATAGCACGAAAGTAAAGTTCGCTAGTCCCAAAAATGTTTTTGATGATTACTTAAAAATTAAATACAATACTAATATTTCCTTTAGATATTATTTTATAAAGTGTGTTATTGTAGTAGTGCAAATTATTTAATGATAGTAACTCAATAAGTGTAACAGATATTTGTTGAAAAGCCCAGAAATATTCATAATTTCGAAAAATAAAACTATATCGAGTCAAAATAAGTGAATCGTGTTTTTGGTTAGCCAAATATGAGATAAATATACAATGATTAAATAAATCTCAATTTCATTTAAGTCAATCGTCTTCCGGGATCGTAATACCTATTAGAAAACACAGCAAAATTTGACAGCGCGGTCTTAAGACAGATTAATGTATGCTGGGCGGGATGATAACTTTTGAATGTTCTACTACAATATCTTTTTACTACTAAAAATATATTTACAGCTGATAACTATACAACGTCGGCTTATCTTTAACCGACTTCCAAAAAGGAAGGTTATATGTTCGTCTGTTTTTTTTCTGGCACGGTATAAAAGTCACATAATATTCTACTAACGAGGATAGCGTACCAAATACTATACGCTACGCACATAATAATATTATCTTTTTAAGTAAACAGAATTACCCACTGACCTCCATTATACATGTACGCTGGACTAATGATACCCTTTGAAATGAAAGCTATTTTTTGTGCCTATTTGAAGCGGAATCAGCTCCCCCAGTGGGAGGGATAGGAACTAAATTTGACGTAAAAACACAGAATACAAATTACTCACGGACGTAAAAATGACGTTTGAAAGTCGCCATATTGGCGCTGATAGCAGTAGTGGGAGTATTTGGAACTAATAGTAGTGATGACAACCACTAACGATTAAGCGGCCATTTGCAAGTTACGTCAAATTTACTTCTCTTCCCTCTCACTGGGGGCGCTGATTCCGCTTCAAATAGGCACAAAAAAATGGGTATCATAGGTCCAGCGTACTTGTATAATGGAGGTCAGTGGAATTACCTAACAATCAGTGGTTTTCGCGCTGGTTTCACTATTAAGTAATCTGTTTTAGTCCATATTATATTCTGTTATGTCGAAATATTGGCTACATTTTTATTATTTCAGTCAAATTACCAAATCCACATCCATCCAATAACAATAAAATATGGATATTGCATAATTTGCGGTTTAGTTGGCGAAGGCTTGTACATAACAATAACTAAGTTATAACCGATGCACAAATTTATAGCTCGGCTAACCACAAACCACGGTTATGATATTATAATAATTAATATCCATACTAATATTATAAATGCGAAAGTGTGTCTGTCTGTGTGTTACCTCTTCACGCTCAAACCGCTGAAATTTTGTTATGGAGATAGTTGAGATCCCGGGAAAGGACATAGGATGCTTTTTGTCCCGGAAAAATGTACGGTTCCCGCGCGATAAACTAATTATTACTCAAGGAGAACTTAGTATCACTTCTGAAATAAAGGACGTTGTTTTTTTGTATTTTACTCGCAAATTTTTAATATTTTCTCACCGTTCGCCTTTTTAGGATTTCAACGAATATTTCAAGACTAAATTATATTAGTCACATCGATTAAGCCGTTCTCGAGATTTAACTAGAGTCTAGACTAACAAAATTAAAAAATATATTTTCATTTACACAAGTTGTAATAAAACAAAGTGATAATACTTTAGGGCATGTATGTGTCCCTTGCATAGAATTCACTGTGAAAGTAGCGGCGCTGAAAGAAAAAATTTTTTTGTGATTAGTATAGGCAAGCGCCCCAGTGTCATGAATTTGCCCAAACAAAAGTTAAAAAAGTTAATCTTTCAGCGTTGCTACTTTCATAGTGAACTCTATACAGGAGACACATTCAAACCCTAAAGCAGGGCTCGGAACCGGTATTTTTTTAACCAGGTTAAAACGCTCTTTAACCAGGTTTTTGGGTAAGTGTTCGTTCGGAGCGAAATCGAGATGCGAGCGGTATTGCTTCTGAAGTTAACCTGGTTAATTTTTCGCGGAAAGTAACTAGTGCAGTGATATCTTCTATCCCTTTCTAGTGCACCATCTAATAGCCAATAGGCCATAACTTGTTTATGTGTGGACAATGGATGATGGTCGTGGTGTGCGGAGTGGGCGGGGCGAACATAACCGCGAACGGTTCTAACCGGTATTTTGAGCAGAGAGCAATTTCATTTTGCTCTTAGAACAAAACCAGGAATAATTTCGATCCGTTCAGAGCGGAATCGAAATGAAAACGCTCTTTTGGAAATGTATGGCGTTTCTAACGAACAGGATCGCGAAGATTAACCAGGTTTCCGAGCCCTGCACTAAAATATAATCCCTTTTTTAGATAGATAGTACTCAATAACAGATAACCTACTTGCAAGTAAATACTTATAATCTATGTTTGATGCATGTTCGATTACAGATAAAAATTACATCCATTTAGCAGATAAGATTACCCGCGGATGTACTATCAGAGAAATCGAATCATAGGCAGATAGTGGATCTTGATAATTTTGCTAGGTTATGTCAAGTCCAACCGCCAGACACATCACACAACCCGACGAAATAAAAAGACCGCCATATTCAGCCATCACTACGTTATACTAAGTTTTACTACTTGTTACTTCCTTCACATTTGGATGAAAATTAAGCGATAGTTCCTGATTTTACTGTGTTGTTGTTTGATTTACAACTTTACCCTATTATCTCAGAGTTCAACTTTCAGGACAACTTTCTCCAACTGGAGATTTCAGATAATATTCTCGGATCGACCCAATCCAAAATAATTCAGACCATATTTTAAGACATTTGCAAATTCATAATCAGAATGTTGCCAGATTTTATAGGCCATGAAAATAATCTTTCAGATAGCGCCTTTGTTTTTGGAATTACGCACATTATTTAAAAGTGCCATTGAATTAATTTAATCGGCTATTAGGCAGCCATTACTCGATAATTATAAATTTCGAAATCGTCTTCTTTTAGACAAATTGTGGTTGTTATAGTGGCATTTTATCATGGCTATAGCATGTAACATCGAAGAAATCGATTCACAAGCAGATAGAGGACCTACATCATGAGTTATGTTAAGTACAATATTAGTCCTGACCCAGGTAGCACAAAATTGGTGAGTAAAGGCTGTGAATACGTTTTTTTACATCGCCATTGGCTACAAAAAAATGCTATGTAAGCTTTTACTCAACCTCTACATGACCAAATTGGGTACACTTTATACAGTAAAATTGCAGTAACATTACCGTATAAGTAGGGTTTTGCTATATGGAAGCAAAGTAAGTCGCTTTGCTAAGAAGTTTTTGTTATTTAAGACGCTTTCAAATCACCAAAAAACATAGATAATAAAAATCTGAAATATGGTGTGTATATGTTACGCTCAAAGACCGAAAACGCTCAGTGAGCGAAAAATAGCTCATAACGCGTTGTGGTCACAGTGAAACAGCCACGACGTGAAATTCGCGTTGTGGTTCTAATGAAAACGGCCACGACGCGTTCTGGCAATCACAAAAAGACCATAATGCGTTCTGATCATATTTTATTCTTACCATATCGTCGCTTTTTAACAATACCAACGTAAGTCAAATTTGAAAAGTTTTCAAGACAGACAAAAAACTTCGTATTCGAAATAATTTTATTATCTTATCAATTTCTTTGTACGATTTGCAACTTTTTAAGCCCAAAAAAGTGGGTTCACCGGTAATTCTGCGGAAATATTTCAAATTGAAATTGATGAAAACTATCCTTCGAAAAGTAATGGCAATACAGCTGTTAGATTAGATTATTTTATATTATATTAGAGTTATACGCGACCTATACTTATAAATCCATCCTAATATTATTAACGTGGTGTATCTGTCTGTCTGTTACTTCTTCACGCTTAAACCACTGAACTGATTTGATGAAATTTGGTACAAAGATACTTTGAGTCCCAGAAAGTACATAGAACACTTTTTATCCCGGAAAAATGGACGGTTCCTGCGCGATAAACTAATTTCTGAGCAACGGACCTGCCGGCGTCATCTAGTAATTACTATAAAGCCCCAATAAAATTAATATAAAACCTTATATATTAATATCTCTTGCGGTTTCACATACTGTCCATTACAAACAAACCACGGAGCGTTTTGATATTTTGATAATGCCATTAATCATTTCCATTAAGTAATTAATTAGGCTGGTTTCAGAACCTAATACGTTAATTATACGAGCTTTGTGCTAGGTTTTGATTGACAGTGTCGCTAATGTATAAGGGGCAGTTCACACTACATAAGTGTAAAACGCTAAACGCAAGGTTGTAACTTTGTAATTGTAAGGGCGCTTTTCCACTCGTGCGTGTTATCGCCCGCGTGCGGATCTCGTCCGCATGAAATTTGCCCGCATCCTATCATTTCATAGATATTTTTCCCGTCACGCGGGCAACAGGTGCGCGGCTAAGAGCATGTTGTCACCCGCAACCGGACCATATTCACACGGGTGACAACATGCATGATAGAAAAAGCGCCCTAAAATATAATCTCTGCAAAACGCGACGTATCTTATATTAGTGTCAAATTGCGGACTGACCTGAATCTATTTCAATTATCGTGATAATTATCTATTCTAATTACTATTGAGATTTTCCGATGCGGGTGGATCGTTCAAAATAGAACCAATTTGGTCTTAACTTTGGTCAAAATTTAGCAGTTATGTATCCTGTTGTATTACTTAATAATTATCATTATTATTTACATAACATTACATTATTTATTTTATTTATAGATAGGAAATAAAGACTCCTACATAATATTATCTACTCGTTGCTTAGTTGTCAAATCGTGTTTGTAGTACCAAACCTATATAAAATTCAAAATAACGAAACATAGAATTACATCAATTTTCACATTCAAATGTAGTTTTGTACCTCGACACTACGTTTTTTTTTTTTTTTTTTTTTTTTTTTTATTAAATAAGGGGGCAAACGAGCAAACGGGTCACCTGATGGTAAGCAACTACCGTCGCCCATGGACACTCGCAACATCAGAAGAGCTGCAGGTGCGTTGCCGGCCTTTTAAGAGGGAATACGCTCTTTTCTTGAAGGTTTGCAGGTCGTATAGGTCCGGAAATACTGCTGGTGACAGTTCGTTCCAGAGTTTTACAGTGCGCGGCAGAAAGTTACGCGAAAAACGCACTGTGGAAGACTGCCACTCATCAAGGTGATGAGGATGGTATATTTTTCGCGTGGGACGGTGGCGAAAAGTTGCAGGAGGTATGATTCCGAACAATTCCTCAGAGCACTCCCCGTGATACAACCGATAGAGGATGCAGAATGGAGCTACATCTCGGCGTAATTCCAAGGGGTCCAAGCTGTTTGAAACACTATGGCAGTCAACAATTTGAGCGGCCCTTCGTTGGATACGATCCAGAGGGAGCAGTTGGTATTTTGGCGCCCCTGCCCAGAGATGAGAACAATATTCCATATGGGGCCGAACCTGCGCATTGTAGAGTTGTAGGCGATGGTCCGGGCTGAAGTACTGCCTCGCTCTGTTAAGAACACCAAGCTTCTTCGAGGCTAATTTGGCCTTACCCTCTAGATGATATCGGAACTGGACTTCGCTCGATATGTTGACGCCAAGTATCTCAATGCTAGGGGAGATGGTTAAAGATGTGCCCTCGAAACGATATACGACCATTGGTGACTTTTTAGTGGTGAACGCGCAGACTTGTGTCTTGGCGGGGTTGAATTGGACCAAGTTACGTCTACCCCATTCAGAGACCTTCTCCAATGAATTCTCCACCTTAGACACAAGTTCGTTTCGACTTTCAGTGACATTTTGCCGAGAAATATTAGGGGAGCCGGTATATATAGCATCACCTGTACTATCATCCGCATAGCAATGAATGCCGTTGGTCTGTAACATGTCATTGATATGCAGTATGAATAGAGTAGGCGATAGCACACAGCCCTGAGGGACACCAGCATCAACAGACTGAGTTTCCGAGCATTCTCCCGTCAACTACGACCTTTATGCTTCTGTCTGCTAAGAAACTAGAGACCCACTTACATAATTTCTCGGGCAGCCCGTATGATGGAAGCTTTGAAAGCAGCGCTTTATGCCAAACCCGATCAAACGTTCAAATTTGGACGTATAGCCGGTTTACATTATTCCAATCCAGTGATCCAATCCAGCGCTGGAATGCAATTGGGGTAATGTAAACGAGTACTGGAATGCACTGGAATATGCTATCTGAATGGCATTCCATAATGTAAAGAAAAAATCTAGAGCAAGTAAGCCTTATTTTAGTCAACAAGTGTTGCATGACAACTGCACAATTATTACGTACTTACATTAGAGCAAGAGCCAGCGACAACCAGACTTTCGTCATTTTATAAAATTTTAAACCACTATAGATGTAATAACGAGCAGCTGCTATGGAGTTTTGGTCGCGGTACCTCCTAAAGTAACCGCGACTGAATCTCCATAGTTGCTGGTCGTTATACGGGTCATAAACATATTGTAAAGTTTCAGTTTTTATAAAATGACGCAAGTCTGGCTGTCACTGGGCTCTTGGGCCATAGGTATATTTAGAGAAGTAGATTCCTAGGCGGATGGCGGACCTACATAATTTGGTCGCGTTACGTCAAACCTAGCCGTCAGATCACGACTAATATTGAATTGACATGACCCGACCAAATGACGTAGGTCCGTCAACTGCCTAGGAATTAATTTCCTCGATGGTACATATGGCCCAGGAGCCAGCACTTTGGCCATAGATAAAATAGGATTTTCGAGTGGAATCCTGTACAAAGCTAGTAGTAGTAGTATTAGGAATTTTCAAGTTACTAAACTTGAAAATTCCTATAACACAGTTGCAATTTACCGGTCTTTCAATCAGTCTTTGAAGACGGAACATTCTCTTTGGAACTATCTCAAGCGGCTGATTAGGGATTTTACATCTCAATTATACGGAACCAGGGTACTTAGACAGCTTGCATTTGATAATTATCAAATGCAAGTTATTTCATAACTGTTTTTTGCATCAATGTAGGCTTTTGGGACCGGGAAAATGATTTGAAATAAAAAAAAACTGGATTCTATATAATAGCTAGACGATGAAGTAAGTTACAAGGTTTGTTCAAATTATAAGAAAAAAAATTTGTAATTTGCTCTTATGTTGTAAAACTTTAGTTACCTGCTGGCTTCATCCACTCATGTCTTAAATTTTAACAGAGAATGCAAAACTCAACAACGAATAGCTAAAAGTATAAAAGCAAGCGCCAGAAACGTTAACAACGTGTTATGTTTAATCCATTAATGTTTTTCATTCCTTACTTCGCAGTCGTAATTATCGAATGCAACTTGCCTAAGTACCAAGAGGGTCTTCGCGTTCAATTATTAGAGTGCGAATTACCATTAGCACCATTGCTTAAGTCTAATGAACGGTTAAACTCGGAGCTGGCTTTGAGCAAATGTATCCCACATATAGAATGTTCTACACTCTACAGAAATAGAACCATTAGTGGGCTTATGTCAGAAGACTGTATAGCAAAGCGTATTTAAAATTATAGGTTATATTTAAAATTAATTTGGTAGGTACTAGGTTATCTTACAAATTAATATGGTGACAGTTCGTTCCAGAGTTTTTCTGTGTGCGGCAGAAAGTTACGCGAAAAACGCACGGTGGAAGACTGCCACTCATCAAGGTGATGAGGATGGTATGTTTTTCGCGTGGGGCGATGGCGAAAACTTGCAGGAGGTATGATTCCGAACAATTCCTCAGTCCCTCGGCGGAATTCCGGGATTTATTTTCAGCGTCCTGCGTCACGGGTAACAGCTAGTAGAATAATGAATATGATCAACAAAGGTAAATAGAACCAACAAAACAATTAAGGATTATGGTGTAGAGTCAAGGATAATTTCAGCATCAGGTTTTTTCACCAAAAAATTAAACTGATTCGAGAATCATGCAAATGTAATGGACAGGACCCTCAAAATTTTACTACCAATTTCGGTCTGACCAAACGCAAATCTAATTAACAGAATTTAGGGCTCCGTGTTGATAACAATTATTAATAAACCAGTAAACTGAATTGAAGTTGGTAATAAAAATAATAATTAAACTGACAAATGGAATAATAATTCTGTGACATAAGTTGTATGTAAAATTATTATATTTTATTTAATCATTAATTAATAATAAATGCTGTACAATTTTTATAGATTAATATCTTTAGTTTAGTTAGATATCATTTATTTCCTGAAGAATTTCAGTTTAACAATATAAAAGACAAACACGTAGGCAGTCTACATTCCTGTTTATTTACCTTCTCACGTTATCTTGTTGTATGATAATATGCGAGGCTGTATGTTATATTTTAAGCGGGTTTTATACATTCATACATCACAAGTTTTATACGACTGAAAATCCGTCGAAATTTTTCTCCTCTGACAAGCTGCATTCGAGCAAGCTGCAAAGATGTGAATGATACATGACAGTCATTCTTTACTGCAGCACTTTGAACACAATTCAAAGCTGTACTGTACCCGGTACCACAGTAGTGAGCACAATTCCTTTAGATAATATCGTTATTCGTAACTTAATCGAAAATTAAAGAGTTAATTGCTGTAAACGACAAGATTGAATAGATTAATTATTTAAAGGGAATTGAACAATTGATAAAAAAAGAATAAAGTAACTTTTAAAATCATGCTGTAAAACAATATGTTATTTATTTGGATAATATTTTTGTTTAATTGCATTGCATTATAGTATATACCCAGATGGTAGTTAATCAATCTACCTACTATTAAGTATAGTAGGTAGATTGCGATTCTAAAGTTGTGTTGCGATGAATTAAACCTCTAACATCTAACTAACATTTGAACTTTCTATGCATAAAGTATACGGAACCATACGTTTTATACTCGCACTTAACCAGATCTTAAGTTATTCACATATTCAATAGCGCTAAGTAGGCGAATCCGACTTCAATTCCAAGATTCAACTTTTGCCCAAAAGAATGTTAAGGGTGCATATTAATTTTAAGGCGCTTAAATTTTCATAATGAAATTTTAGATATTTACGACTTTACTGCTAATTAAAATGTGAATTTATATTCTGTGGTAACTTGCAAATCTTTGAAGGAGTAAGTTACGAGGAGTGAAAAATGTTGTATTAAATTGCTGCGTCCAGTAAAAGTTTCTAGTTAATACAATCTAACCCAGCAAACTGATAGTCTGCTGTCTGATAAAGAGTAGACTAACATTCAATATTTTACAGCCATTCTTATATTACTAGCTAATATACTATGTTTAGAATTAAAATCTGAAAATGCACTGCAGGTAAAGCTCGGTCAAAATATATAGAGACTAGATTTGATGATATTTTAAGGAGGGTTTATACAGGTGACTAAAGCCGCACAACTTTGGCCATACGGCGAAAAGCGACCAATTTTTTGCCATTTAGACCAGTCTTTCCCAAAGTGGGCGATAACGGCGGTGTGGGACCCAGAAAAAAAAAATAGAGGCTTGTGGGGTGATTTATTTCATCTGGATGCATTTTAAATTGAAACAAAGGGGGCGCTAAAACATAATTTGTTCTCAAAGTGGGCAGTAGACAAAATAAGTTTGGGGACACCTGATTTAGACGGTCGATTGCGGAAAGTTGTGCGGCTTTAGTCACCCGTGTAAACCCCCCTTAACACACTAATAGCTGGGAACTCCATGATGTGACAGATGATATATTCGTAAATAGTTATTTTATCGGCTATTTTTCCACCGCACATTCCCACAACGGCAACTTCTGTTTAGCCAGATATGACAATGCAGGCGTTAACCAATTAAAGCCCTGAGATTTGAGAGATTGAACCAATGAAAGGGTGCTATAGGGTATGAAGCCAAAAGGGGTTGGGTTTATGGAATAAGTCCCGCAACGATATTCTTTAGAAATGTAGGAGAAGGAGACAGCTTAGTTATTATTACACTGTATCGGGAATATTTTAATATTAGTAGAGCTAGCTATACAGAGCACTTACTGCTTAGTCAAAACGCAGCTAAATTCGGTAGCGAATTGAAATGTATGAAATGTATAGGATTTGACATACCGCATCACAAGTGAAATGACTTATGTCCAGTCCCATACATTTTTGGTATATTTAACTTTGCCATCAAAACTAGCCAATGAATTTTGACTAAGCACTCACCGCACTCAGAGACATAATAATATTATGATGATTAAACTTCAATTTAATGAAGAATTTGACATATTATGTCTTATGTCAAAATGTCTATTTAATTACAGTTAAGTAAATAATATTCGTCTCTGAGTGCGGCAGTTAGTATTGTTCATGACAGGTTATCGCTACACATCCGTTAAGTGTATCGACATGCTCCGATAGTAGCTATCGCGATGGCGGCTAAAATTATCGACAAATAGATTACAAACACTGATTTATAGTTAAACTTGAACAGAAGTACCTGTTACATAGGACTGTAGAATAGTTTTGAATGTATGAATCCATACTAATATTATAAATGCGAAATTGTGTCTGTCTGTCTCTCTGTCTGTCTGTTACCACCTCACTCCCAAATCGGTGTACCGATTTTGCTGTAATTCAGTATGGAAATACTTACTTTGAGTTCCAGGAAAGGACATAGAATACTTTTATCCCGAAAAAATTTAGGGTTCCCGCGCGATATCTAGAGAATATACTTTAATAAAGTATAATTCACTGGATATCGCGCACAATAGTGCATAATCACAGTTACACACACGTACCATCGAGGAAATTGATTAATAGGCAGTTGACAGACCAACTTCATTTGGTCGGATCACGTCAATTCAATGTTAATAATTGTGATCTGTCGGCTGGTTTTGACATAACGCGACCAAACTACGTAGGTCCCCACCTGGCTATGAATCAACTTTTCTGATAGTACATAAAATAAAAATTAAAAAAAACCGGTCAAGTGCGTGTCGGGCGACGCGCAATATAGGGTTCCGTAGTACCGCTAGTTTTTGATATTTTTTTAATAGTCAATGAATGTACTTTTATAACGTATTTTACACAACTAACAATATCATCTCAGTTACGTTTGAAGGAATTTGAACGAAAAGTTCCTTTATACTTCTCCGAAATTTTTTTTAGTTAATCGACTATAATTACTCAATAACTTAATGAAGTCTTCCGAGCTGTGATAGTTTTCCTTTTAAATTCAGCATATTTCCTACTCCCGTGAATTTTTTCACATTTCCAGAAGTAACCATTTAGCTGGTAGAAAGGGGGGACTGGACTCTAACGATTTTTTCCACTTTGAAACTTCAAATTTCACAAATGGATCCCTAAATCGGAAAATGATCTTTGAATACTCGTAATATATTTAAAATACCTATCCAAAGACACCCCACACGGTGGGGTGGACGCGAAAAAAAATTCATTCCCGCTTGATGTGTAGGGGAGGTACCATTAATAATTTTTTTTTTTTAATCTTATATACCATTTTGTCGGCATCAATAATAATAATATGTGCATTCATACCGAATAACAGCTTTTTAGGTCCTATTCTTATAGTCTCTGAGCAAAACCGCGGACAGACAGACGGACGGACGGACAGACGGAAAGACGGACAGACGGACAGACGGACAGACGGATAGACGGACAGTCGGACAGACAGACGGACGGACGGACTATAAGGGTTCCTTGTTGACTACGGAACCCTAAAAAGCACATAAAATATAAATAATCGGCCATGTGCGAGTCGGACTTGCGCACAAATTATGTATATATATTTTTGTATGGGAGCCCCCTTAAATATTTATTTTACTATAAATTATTAAAGTACTGATACTACTAAGTATTTTGTGAATATTTCAAGTGCCTACGTGTAGCCATTATTGATATAGAGCAAAAAATGCCAAAAAAAATAAGTTTGTTGTATGGGAGCCCCCCTTAAATATTTGATTCATTTTGTTTTTAGTATGAATTCTTGTTATAGCGGCAACAGAAATACATAATCTGTGAAAATTTTAACTCTCTAGCTATCACTGTTCTTGAGATACAGCCTGGAGACAGACAGACGGACAGACAGACATCGAAGTCTTAGTAATAGGGTCCCGTTTTTACCCTTTGGGTACGGAACCCTAAAAAGTAATGTCTGCCTGTTTGTACCATCTTTGCGCTTAATACGATGAACAGATGTTAATGAAAGCTGGTACGAAGATAATTTTATTATACTTTGAGTCCTACCATGCCCATTTTTTTAGAATTTATCTCTTTATACAAAACGTTAGCTTAAGGCCATCCCCCGAGCAAACGACCTTGAACATACATTTGCCGAGATCACACCATAATCCTATTTTTTTACTTATCTTAGTTCAAAATTGACTTAAAAAAAAAATTTAAACGATTTCCCGTTTTAATTATATTGATGTAGTTAATGAAATTGTCGATCTATTGGCGTGTGTTTCAAATAAAAGTAATTTGTAAATACTAGGGAGATGCTGAAAGTATGCTTGAATTTTAATAAATTGGTATTACTTTGGAAGCTGATAATATCATGAGTATAATAAACAAAAATAGGAAATTAATTACGGGGAAAGGAATGTTCATAATATACTGAAGATTATTGCTGTATTTTTATTATAATTTTGTAGCTTTCACATGATGAGTTATAAGGCTCTAAAAAACGGCAAATAACGGTATCTCCGTAGGGAGAGCGCCGTAACGAAGCGTGGCAGCGTGCATGTTACAAATTATATATAATTATGGAAAATTCGGCCCGTCCTGCGACTCGTTATAAGCTGATGCTCGTACCTTAATCCTAAACTGGAATGTATCCAACAAAATGTAAGCGGAACATCCTGGCTAATGCAGTCGGACGAGGGCATCACCGCAAGACACATACTAAACATCAAGACACTCTAAAGCATACCTTATGTGTCTGTAATAAAATTCAAATTAGAGACAGCAATGTTTCCACCGTAATGTTTAAAGGAGATGAGACGACAAACAAAAATATTTTGATTCCATAAGGAAATAACATTGAATTTGTTACCTTTTATGGGGCTTCCAAATATTTTTCTTGTAATACGTTTTTGTATGCTTAAAATAGAATATGATAAGGTATACTTACGTTTTCAACTTTACAACAGTATTTAATTTGACGAGTTTTCGAGAACTCTGCACACGACGCCAAACTGCAATAGAATATTTTAAAGGCGCAGTGTAGCGTAGAGTATAGACAAGATTATCAGTTATAATATCCAATATCCTTATTACTTATATCCATGGGCGCCGGCAGAAATAATTTCCAAGGGGTGCAGATTTTAGTTTTCTTTCTTTTCTTTTCTTTTTACTTTACGAACAACAGTGACTGTCTATTTTTTTTTATGAAATAAGGGGGCAAACGAGCAAACGGGTCACCTGATGGAAAGCAACATCCGTTGCCCATGGACACTCGCAGCATCAGAAGAGCTGCAAGTGCGTTGCCGGCCTTTTAAGAGGGAATAGGGTAATAGGGGAGGGTAGGGAAGGGAATAGGGTAGGGGATTGGGCCTCCGGTAAACTCACTCACTCGGCGAAACACAGCGCAAGCGCTGTTTCACGCCGGTTTTCTGTGAGAACGTGGTATTTCTCCGGTCGAGCCGGCCCATTCGTGCCGAAGCATGGCTCTCCCACGGCACTAAATGTAATCTGTTGACGTACGTCCGTAACGTACCGTGTACATGTACAGTGCCGAAACATTACGAACTACGTAATGTACGGCATGGTAATAGTGTTAGCCCCTTACTAATTAACGTTGTATAAGCTTTGAATAGTTATACAGTGTTTTGTTCCTGTCACACAAGTGACATTTTTAATTGGATTGAAGAAGACAAAACACTGTATAACGTGGGAGAGCCATGCTTCGGCACGAATGGGCCGGCTCGACCGGAGAAATACCACGTTCTCACAGAAAACCGGCGTGAAACAGCGCTTGCGCTGTGTTTCGCCGAGTGAGTGAGTTTACCGGAGGCCCAATCCCCTACCCTATTCCCTTCCTTTCCCTCCCCTATTCCCTTCTCTTCCCATCCCGACCCTCCCCTATTACCCTATTCCCTCTTAAAAGGCCGGCAACGCACCTGCAGCTCTTCTGATGCTGCGAGTGACCATGGGCGACGGAAGTTGCTTTCCATCAGGTGACCCGTTTGCTCGTTTGCCCCCTTATTTCATAAAAAAAAAAAAAACTATTCAAAGCTTATACAGCGTTTATTAGTAAGGGGGTTATTGTTACACTTACAGCACCCTCGACGGCGTCGATACCTCTGCGTTCTGCAGACTTCAGAGTCCATGTCTCGGATCCTCAAAGACAGATGAAGAATATGAGCATGTGCACAGGTTTCGTCCTGGTTTTTAGCGAAATCTTCCTGTCAGGCCAGGTTTTATGCATTCTAGACATGGCGCTCCTAGTCATCCCAATTCTTCTACGTATATTTGGTTCACAGGAGCCGTTGTTCGTAAAGATCAAAGACGAATTTGCTAACCACTTCCAATTTTAGCGCGCCAGTCAAAGGTAGTGTTGCTTCTGTCTATGACCATGTTTTTGGTTTTCCCTTTATTAATTGAGAGGCCCAAGTTATTGATCATTTGCTTCATTCTCTAAAACAGTTCTTGCATCTCGACTTCATTTGCAGCCAGGAGAGTATTGTCATCCTTAATGCTAGCTATCTACAATTGATCACATTACATGTGTGGTATACCTAAAACTAAAAAGTATTAAATATTTTTCCTATCTAATAGTGCCTTTTTCCGAATTCGGCTAAACCTCAACCATTTCTGTACTCAATCTTCATAATTTTGAAGTCGGTGCCAGTTCCAAAAGTTTCAAATATTCTGTCAGAGAACTGAAGATTCAGCTATCTGGTACCGACTTCAAAATGATGAAAATTGAGTACAGAAATAGTTGAGGTTTAGCCGAATTCGGAAAAAGGCACTATTAGATAGGAAAAATTATTTAATCCTTTTTAGTTCATATTATAAGGATGTTATTATTGTTTTTAACTTGGAAGTCAGTTTTGATTTTTTGTTAAAAATAATATTGTTACACCTTGTATATTAAATGTTCTTTAACTACAAAACTTTAATTGCTTATCTGTTTATTTAGTCCGTTTAAAGCATAAATCTTTTAGCATAATTGCTGCTCGTAACAGCCACCATT
Organism: Cyaniris semiargus; assembly: GCA_905187585.1. Lineage (NCBI taxonomy): Eukaryota > Metazoa > Arthropoda > Insecta > Lepidoptera > Lycaenidae > Cyaniris > Cyaniris semiargus. The sequence goes on along the minus strand of LR994558.1, from coordinate 8,779,911 downwards.
AGCAATGCAGATACATCGCTATCTGCTCATATCCCAAGACAACAGAATTTCGCACTACTCGTACCCTGATTCTACTTAATGCAACATTAATGCAGCTCCGTCTTCGTCCGATCTCTACATTTTATAACTAGGCATGATTTTCGTTTACATTATTAAAAACGTTATTTCTCATTATTATCTATGCAAATTATTTGTTGCATTTGTTGTGGCATATTTGAAAATAGACAGCATTATAAAGTAAGTATTATCATTTTGGGCCAAAAACGGTGTCATAAACGGCCTAAGCATAACAAACTTTAAACGAGTTAAAGTTTAACTATTTGAGTTTTGACCAACCAAAATGAGTTAATTTAATATTTCATTAGAATAACATCTAATAATATCCATGGACCCTTCAGTCTTCACACCACGTCATGCATTCTGGCCCGTGCTAAGTACCTGAAGAACTTGTGTTACGGGTAACAGACAATGGAAATATAATATATTATTTTAATACTTTTATACCATTTTGTAGCTTAATAAAAATAGACGTAATTAAACAAAGAACTCAAAAGCTGCATTAAATTTGCATTTAAACAGTAGAATCGAGGTACAGGATTTGGCAGTACCAGCTTACGCGGATTACCATGCTAAAAGCTGGCATTAAAACCTACACTTTCCTTTGTGCCTAGTGTTATTGTGAATCTTCTGTTCTACCCAACATAAATGAATCTTCGTTCCTTATTCGATCCAGTCCGGCTCCTGAAATAGTAGATATTCTCAAGAAATATCAAAGTAACAACAATTTCGTGAAAATATCATTTTGTTTTTTCAAAAAAGCTGTCTTTTAAGTGGCACTTCTCAACTGCCAAACATCCTTGTAATATGGTAGCACGCTACTGAAATAGAATAATTCTTCCTGTTTCACATATGTATGGGCAAGTCTGTATATATGTCTATCTATTAACTCATCACGCCCAAGCCGTTGAGCCGATTTTGCTGAAATTCGGTAGAGATATTATGAGAGTTATGTCCCTTCCCGGAACTCATCCCGGGAAGGGACCTAGGTTACTTTTTATCTCTGAAAAATGTACGGTTCCCGCGTGATAAACGAATTTTGGAAAACTAGTTTGCGAATAATAAAATATTATAAGAAAAACTCAGGTGATAATAGTATTCCTAAAGAAATATAAGTAACTATTATATAGTAAGCAGCTTACGTGCGAACAAAAACAAAAACTAATCACTTCAGCAAAAGATATATCACGTTCATAACTAATAGATTTTCGTGAGAATTAAGGAGCGATAAATCAAGGATAAGATGATGTATTATATTATGTAACAAAAACTAACAATTACATTTATAACTAACAATTCACGAAAAAGTCGAGATCTATAATAGCGTTACTAATATTTAAGTAAGTTTAAGTCTGTACTATTATACAGTGTGTAACAAAAATAAGTGATAATACTTTAGGGTGTGTACGTGTTCCTTGTAGAGAGTTCACTGTGAAAGTAGCAGCGCTGAAAGACGAAAAAAATTTTTCACTTTTGTATGGACAAGGGCCCGAGCGTCACGAGTTTCCCCATAAAAAAGTGAAAAAAAAAATTTTCGTCTTTCACCCTGTATATAGTGTGTCTGTATGTCTGTTTGTTTTCATGCTTAAGATTCTTATTCACGGCTAGCTCTTACTTGAGACACTAGTAAAGTCTTTTGCTACGCACAACACAAACAATATTTTGTTATTGTTTTATTTTATAGCAAAGTCTGTGTTTAGTAAGAGACTATCGTGTCTCAAGTGAGCGGTACCTTCAAATTGAATCAGCAGCTTAAGTTTGGAAAGATAAGTCTATCAGTCAGACACACACTTTTATATAATGCGCTGCTATATTAATAACTAAATGACGCCCGCAACTCCGTTTCGCTAAAATTCGTTTATCGCGCGGGAACCGTACATTTTCCCGGACCTCAAAGTATCTTTAGACCAAATTTCAGCAAAATCGGTTCAGCGGTTTGGCAATGAAGATTTAACAGACAGACAGATAGACAGACACACTTTCGCATTTATGAATACACAAATCCTTTATATTCCAATTGTCTTAAGACAATTTTGTCTCGAGTAACCAGAAAATTTGGTTTTAAGATTTGAGGCCTGAATAGGATGCTTTTTAATAAGCAAAACGTAGGTTTCCGTGGCAGTTCCCTTTAAAAAAACTAGGCCTTTACATCCGTTGTGGATGATTTATACAGTATTTTCAGAGCGAAGTAACCACTCCTCAAATATTGTAGTGCCTGGGACAAGATTTTTAAATGTCCGTATGGTTGCCCAAGCGCATACGGCATTCTCGCAACATAGTCGGGTTAGTCCAGAGGAAAGAACTAGTCAATACGTCTGGGACCAACTATGTGCGGGTTTCCTCACGATGTTTTCCTTCACCGTATGAGTGTCCGTATTATGTACTTGAGATAAGAAAATGTCTCATTGGTACACGCCTTCACCCGGGATCGAACCTGCACCCTCTAAGAGTGCGAACCAAAGGTCTACCCATTAGGCCACGGACGCTCTACACGCGTCGCAAAAGCCAATACCAACTTATAGAAGTTCCATCAGATAAGCTGATTAGTTCCTGATCCGTATTATGAGACCAATTTAGCCCGGGTTGTTTAACTAAGAGGTTAATATGTGGAAATGATCCTAACGTAATTGGCATAGAGGTTCTATCAGAGGTAAAATACCTCGGAATGGACTTGAATGACCACAGACTTGATCCGTAAAAACGAAACGTAAGAGAATTATTTTGTGTGCATTGATTTTGATAAAGGCTATTACAGAGATTAAATACATGGCCACAAACAAAACTGGCGGTCGCGATTAACTTCGTAATAATTTCTTCTTAAAGTAACACAACATAACAGATTTACAAGTATAATATTGTGATATGTGATATTTGACACGAAGGAGTGGATGGAGAACTATTGTCACTCAAAATAACACAGTTACATTACATGCCAAATCATCCTTGCAGAATTATTTTAGCCCTACATTACATACTGTCTTAGCAGTAACAAGCACAGTCATTTCAGAACCTTTCATTTTAAGTATTTGAGCAACCGTAAATCATACTGGCAGAAATATTGTCTCGGCCCGCGACAAAAACTCGAGAACTCGACCCGTTCTTATAAATCACGGAATTAAAAGTCGGAATGGGGTATCGGGTCAGTCGTATATAACGTCTCGACAGAACATCCCCAAATTGTCTCGGGTTGGACGGTGAAAATGCCGGCTCTATTATTCAGTTTTCCGAAACTTTCAAGACTTTTGTGACGCGTTTTTAGGGTTCCGTAGCCAAATGGCAAAAATCGGAACCCTTATAGATTCGTCATGTCTGTCTATCTGTCTGTCTGTCCGTATACACAGCAACTTTTCTCCGAAACCATAAGAGCTATATTATTGAAATTTGGTAAGTAGGTGTAGTCTGTGAACCGCATTAAGATTTTGATACAATAATGGAAAAATTATTAAAAATTTTAGGGGTCCCCCATAGGTACAACTAAATCAAAAAAAAATTTTTTTTTCATCTAACCTATGCGTGTGGGGTATCTATGGATAGGTCTTCAAAAATCATATTTTTAATATCATTTTTTTCTAACCTGAATAGTTTGCGAGAGAGACTTTTCCAAAGTGGTAAAATGTGTCCCCCCCCCCCTCTAACTTCCAAAGTAGGGGTGTGATAAGTCTAAAAAATATATATAATGTACTTTACTATAAAAACTACCAACGAAAATTGGTTTGAACGAAATCTAGCAAGTAGTTTTTTTTTATACGTCATAAATGGTAAACTTAATTTAACTTTCATTAAATCAACTGAAATATAAAAATAAATCAAAAACCTTTTAATTTCATAAAAATAAACCTTATTGCTGCTGCGGAACCCTTCATGGGCGAGGCCAACTCGCACTTGGCCGGTTTTTTTGTATCAGTAATTTTGTACCTGAGCATACGACTACAGCAAGCGTTGTTCTGCCAAAATAATAAGACGTTAATTTCAATGCTGAACCGCGACATAATAATAATTACTGCTACACTCAGAGACGAATATTAATAACTGTACTGTAATAATTAAAATAATATGAAGATTTTGACATAAGCCCCTGCATCTCACAAAATTTTCATTAAATTGAAGTCAAATCATCATTAAAAATCATCATTAAATGTCTCTGAGTGCGGCAGTAAAACTAAAAGACCGGCCAAGTGCGTGTCGGGCCAAGCGCTATATAGGGTTCCGTAGTACCGCTAGTTTTTGATAATTTTTGTATGGTCAATTAATGTACATTTATAACGTGTTTTACACTACTAACAACAACATCTCTGTTACGTCCAAAGGAATTTGAACAAAAGTTCCTTTATACTTCGCCGAATATTTTTTTTTAGTTGATCGACTATTAGTCAATAACTTATGAAATCTTCTTAGCTGTGATAATTTTCTTTTTAAATTCAGAATATTTCCTACTCCCGTGATTTTTTTCACATTTCTAGAAGCAACCGTTTAGCTGGTAGAAGGGGGGACACTGGACTCTTAACGATTTTTTCCGCTTCGAAACTTTATATTTCACAAATGGATCCCTAAATCGGAAAATGATTTATGAATACTCGTGTAGTGTGCGTCTCACCTCCCTCCTATATAAGTTAGTGTAATTAGTTCTTAAGTTAGTTAATAAACATCTTTCGCGGTTACAACTCATCTTTTATTTGGACTCCCGAAGCCTTACATTGCACTCGTAAATTTTAAAAAACCTATCCAATGACATCCCACACGGTGGGGTGGACGCGAAAATAAAATATCATCCCCGCTAGATGTGTAGGGGAGGTACCATAAAAAAAATTTTTTTAAGATTTTATATACCACTAGATGACACCCGCAACTCTGTTGCGCCAAAACTCGTTTATCGCGCCGGAACCGAACATCTTTCCAAGACAAAAAGTATCCTATGTCCTTTCCCGGGACTCAAAGTATCTCCATGCCAGCAAAATCAGTTCAGCGGTTTGGGAGTGAAGAGGTAACAGACAGTCAGACAGACACACTTTCGCATTTATAATATTATTATGGAGGATTTTGTCGGCATCATTAATATGTGCATTCATGCCGAATTACAGCTTTGTAGGTCCTATAAGTCTCTGAGTAAAACCGCGGACAGACAGACGGACAGACAGACAGACAGACGGACAGACGGACGGACAGACCGAAACTATAAGGGTTCCTTGTTGACTACGGAACCCTAAAAACTTACTCTTAATAATAATAATAATAATAATAACGTTTATTCAACAATAAGACACCACATTACACTACAATAATAAATTACACATTACAATACAATATCTAAAGAAAATTAAAACATCACATACGCAAAAGACACAAAATTACAAACATTAAAAAGAAAATCAAAAAGAAGGAATAATTCATGAGACAGTATGCATAACATAAGGACATAAACTAAGGGGACATCCCCATAGTACATAAGGGTCAGAGTGTATGAGTAGTGTATTGTTATGTCTATTGTCGAAAAGGATACCACTCAGGCTTATTACCGTGGTGTCACCACAGTGCCTGGTGTTATGTGGTTCCTAATATAACAGTTATCTAGAAATAGGGACATATATACACTCAGCGTTAACATTTTAACCTAAAATAAATAGATATATTATGAAGCAGTGCGTGTGACTCATTGCTATTGCATAATTCGGCTATCCCGGCCCCCCGCCGCCCGCGCCCTTGTAAAACCCGTGCCCTCACCATAACGCATACGGTTGTTGCGTGGGGTAGGTGCACCGCGCGCGCAGGGCTACCGGTCACCGCTGATATACCTCAGCAACGATCAATATACTTACGTATTGTTAATAACAATAATATAATATATGTAATACAGTAATGGTGCAACGAGATGTACTAAACACAGAGCAGGAATCAGGTAAGTTAGGAGTTGTATTTGAAATATCATATTTTGTACTTGGTTCTTACTTATTATAGCATAATTTAAACTAGATTTTTCGAAATTAATCCTTTCATGTGTCACTTATGATAAAATATAATAGAATTACTTGTAGTTTTTGTGTTCATTAACAGGGAGTAGTAGTATACCTCTGCAAAGCCTGTACACAGTGCCTTTCTATTATTCACTTAACAACCTGAGGCATGGGGGATGAGTCCTGAAAGATGGCGTTTGACCTCGCAAGCGACTCTGGAACACCGCTAACCGCCTTGCGCCGGCTTACAACTTGAACGGTAAGTACTAAGATAACGGACTAGATAATAATACATAATTTCATCATAATATAAATTTCATAATATTTTATTCCTTAATAATAATTACATAAAATCAGTTCTAAATAAATAACGATAATGTTTAATAATTGGGTATTTCATTGATCAAATAATTATTATCCATAATATTATATTTTATAGTTAAATTACTGCGAGTTGTTCATTTAATAGATAAGATTTAAGTATTAATTTAAAATTATTTATTGTTTGCAGAGTTCGAATGTGCGGCGGCAGAAGATTGTTCCAGACTTTGCAGATTTGAAACACACCCAACCATTATAACATTGACAAAAACCATGAACACACAATTGAAATTAAATAGAAGACCTCATTCTATTTTGAAAACTGTTATTACCTAATTATTAGACTAATCCCTAGGGATTAAAAGCTTTCTATTTATTATAAAGAATATGAAATTATAAAATAACATTTATAGCTCTCTGAGGGGCTTTTAATCTTGTGTTGATTCAGTTTAAAAAGAAAAGAAGTTTAACAAGTATAGTATATTGTGTTATAAAAACTATAAATAGACTACTAAATATATAGAATTTGTAACAAAACATTTATTTGTACGGCTGCAAATAACTATAAAATGTATGTAACATTACCCTTAAACTAAACTTCTTTTACATGATATTTATTCAACGGTAGAAACAACAACTGAGTGAATTTCAATCAGATTTTAATAAGGAAACTCTGTTCTGGAAGAACCTCATTTGCCATAAAAATGGAAAAGTAGCGTTATGTTAAGCCACAGAACAAATACCACAAAGCATAAACAGGTGGGGTAGTATCGTTAGTTTAAAATGCTTTATTACATAATATAACAGTTTCTACTGTATAATATTATTATTTATATTGTGAGCAATATAAATTATAATATTATACAGTAGACCAAACCATCAATATGATAATATAGTGGTCTAGTGACCACCAGCACGGCGACCAGTGGAAATGCGAAAGTATAGACAAACTGTGGAGATAAACTTAAGGTGCCGTTCCGATCTTTTTTCGTTCCGAAAAATTTAATTAAAATGCCACTTTATGACAGACTATAGTCACAAACTATGGAGATAAACTTAAGGTGCCGTTCCGATCTTTTTTCGTTCTGAAAAATTCAATTAAAATGCCACTTTATGACAGACTATAGTCCTAAAAATTCATAAATCCTAAAAAAGTCATAAAGTGGCATTTTAATAGAATTTTTGTCGGTCGCGATTAGCCGCGGTAAAGATCGGAACGGCACCTTAAGTTTATGTCCACAGTTTGTCTATACTTTCGCATTTCTACTGGTCGCCGTGCTAGGGCTACAGATTTGCCGTACGCACACTTTAGCGTAATTTTAAATAACTTTAAGTAGCAAGATTAAAAAATTGTAACTTAGAAAACTAATTAGCCCCTTACTACGTTTTTGTATAATTTCAAACAAACTTTCAAATATATCTCTCTTTCTGGCGCAGTCGGGTAATAACGCGTTATTTACGTCACACACGGGTAAGTTATAATATCTACTGTATCATACTATACTGTGGTTCCTTTTGTTGGGTCTTGGCTTATCAGCTGCGCCGCAAACAGCGTGGATATTGATTATAACTAGTTTGTTATTTACTACAAATAAAAATTATTATTTTCTTTTCATTGAAAGTGTACTAAATCCTTATCGAAATGCAAAAGCCATGAAATGGTTTTTTTCTACTTACTGGTTTCATATATTATGCAGTATGCTACTTAATAATAATAATAATATGTAGTACAATAATTATTTCATTAAAAAAACCTAAAACAATTGCAAAACTTTCACTCACTTAACACAGGGACCCAACGTGATACCAGAACCAGATAATATATCTGGTCTCTGGTGATACTGACATTTATTTTGCTGTTTCAAGTTCTGTGAAATCACTTCAATGCAAAGCTTCAATGTGTGCGTGTGATTAAGGCCGTCTTATATTATAAAGACGATCGACTACTGTATGATATTTTATTATGCTGCAACTTCAATATTAAAAAATACAGCAGCATGTTTTAAAAATTATTGGCACTACGCCAAAGTGAAGTAGCCAAACTTTAACCAATACACATTAAACTATACAACTCATATTTACAACCATCTTTTGCGGTTGTATACTTTACTACAAACACTTTACTTTTAACGAGGCTGTTTCCCCATATGGCCTTTGGTTTCCTAATGTCAGGAGTTGGCAACCTTTTTTGTAGACGAAGTAAATAGGTTAAGTTTGTTATGAACAGCGTTGCCAGATTTATTTTCTACCAAGTCGGGACTTTGGAATTTATGAGTGAAAATAGCGGAATTCTTCCGTCAAAAGCGGGACAAAGTAAAAAAACTTGTAAAATCGTCAGTTTTCGAATTTTTATCTTTTTATTTGATTTAAAATTACGTTCACGTGACAATAGATAGCAAAAGTAGCCATAGAAAATCCGCCCCTCTATCTTGCACACTCTTAATGTCTTCAATTATACGCACCATTCTTTCTCAGCACGCTGCACGCACGTTCGAGCTATCCCTGAAAAGCGGGACTGGGCCTGTCCCGCGCGGGACATATTATAATTTTGACAAAAAAATCGGCAATACTGGTTATGAACCAGTTTTGATAATAGGTAAATATAATTCTGTACAAGTATATACTCGTTATGGGTAGTAGGAGAGACCTAAATTATTTTTCAATTATATCTTCAACAATGTCGACAACACAGACATACACACTGAGTAAAAACTACACCTCCCCCGTCATGTTAGTTAAGAGTAAATTAAGTTATACGCAAGTATCTATAACATAGTAAATTGCACTCCCCAAGTCTGCACAATATGCGTAATAATATTATCAAAGCATTATTTACTCTACGTACTTATTCTAATAATCTATACTAATATTATAAAGCGGAAGAGTTTGTTAGTTTGTTTGTTTGTTTGTTTGAACGCGCTAATCTCAGGAACTACTGGTCCGATTTGAAAAATTCTTTCAGTGTTAGATATTCCATTTATCGAGGAAGGCTATAGGCTATATTTTATCATGCTAAGACTAACAGGAGCGAAGAAATAGAGGAAAATGTGGAAAAAACGGGGGAAAATTATTTGAAAGGGCTTATTTGAACGCGCTAATCTCAGGAACTACTGGTCCGATTTGAAAAATTATTTCAGTGTTAGATAGCCCATTTATCGAGAAAGGCTATAGGCTATATTTTATCACGCTAAGACTAATAGGAGCGAATAAATAGAAGAAAATGTGGAAAAAACGGGGGAAATTATTTGAAAGGGCTTATCTCACGAACTACTAGAGAAATTTTTCTGTTATCTGGGTCAGATAAGAAGTAGACCACGTGAAGGATCATAGGCTATTTTTTGTAGACTGATTTGTCTGTGAAATATCTAATTTACGCGGGCGAAGCTGCGCGGAACGTCTAGTCCATACTAATATTATAAATGCGAAAGTGTGTCTGTGTGTTTGTTACCTCTTCACGCCCAAACCAAATTTGGTATGAAGATATTTTGACTCCTGGTAAAGGACTTAGGATACTTGTTATCCCGAAAAAACGTACGGTTCCCGTGCTATAAAGGAATTTTGGCGCAATGGAGTTGCGAGAGTTATCTAGCTAATTATACCTAAGCATTTTTTACACCTACCCCTCTAAAGGTACCCACTTTTTGCCACTCGAAACCATCAGTTACAAACCTCTGTCGCAGCTTATTTTAAGCCGTGTGTAACAATAATGCTACATAATTCCGATGGGATTTATTAAATCAAGTTTTTATTGCAGCGCCGTAAATGCACAGCTGGGGCATCTATTAAGTTGTATATAGGGCCCTCATATACGGAGAAATGGGTACCTTCGAAGGAATTATAGGTCTACCAGAATCTGATGGCAAAAAGTGAGAAAATAAATTGGCTGTAGCAATACCGGGGTAACTGGAATAAAACATTTTGATCCTTTTTTTTTTCTTATAGCGGTTGATTCTGTGTGTTAAACATGCAAATATAAAAATTTATCCAATGATCAAGGATATTTTTTGAAAATCTGGTTCTTCTGGAAAATCTTTAACCAGGTTTTTGGATAAGTGTTCGCTCGGAGCGAAACCGAGATACGAGCGGTATTGCTTCTGAAATTAACCTGGTTAAGTCCTCGCGGAAAGTAACTAGTGCAGTGATATCTTCTATCACTTTCTAGTGCACGATCTAATAGCCAATAGGCCATAACTTGTTTATTTCTTTTGAATGTGTGGACAATGGGTGAGGGTCGTGGTTTGTGTGAGTGGGCGGGGCGAACATAATCGCGAACGGTTCTAACCGGTATTTTGAGCAGGAGCAGTTTTATTTTGCTCTTTGAACAAAACCAGGAATAATTTCAGTCCGTTCAGAGCGGAATCGAAATGAAAACGCTCCTTTGGGAATGTATGGCGTTTCTAACGAACATGATCACGAAGATTAACCAGGTTTCCGAGCCCTGCTTGTATCCCTCTATACACAATTACACACCCTAAAGTATTATCACTTAGTTTTGTTACACCCTATACATAGAGTTCTACGAACAATAAAGTTTTTATTAATATGCGACTCTACAGTCTACGCTATTGCACGACCTACTAAAGAACGTAGTAAATTGGACCCAATGGGTCCAATTACCAGATATGAATTTTTAAGATTTTTTCATCTAGCGATTGGTCCCACTTTTATGATCCATTATTTTGAATAATTGAATAAACAACTTTTTTTCTGGCCCTACGGACATAAGCCCGACAATCATAAAAAATAATTACTTGGGACCAATCACTAGATGAAAAAATGTTAAAAAATCATATCTGGTAATTGGACCCATTGGGTCCAAATTTTTTGGGTTCTCGTTTTATGCATGTATATTGTGTAAGCATGTCTAAGGGTGAGCATGTAAATTATTACCTGACTTTGTTATCTCAATTACTCGTTAGCGTAATATCTTGTTAGTTGTTTCAATTGGTTTAAGTTCGGTTTCTTCAGACAAAAAAAAATAACTATTGATTCAAAATAGTAATTAATTAAATAAAAGGTTCAAAGTTTGTGTGATCAGTAACTAAAGTAGCATCATTGGTAATTTAGGTCAGGTGCTGAATTATTCTCAAAATCGCTTCAACAAATACGCACGAAACTTCCAACTTCACGAATGGCCTTTTAATGGCTTCAGTGAGATATTGATAGGAGAGCATTCTGCTCCACAGTTTGAAAACATTTTTGAATTCCAGAACATAATACACGATTCTTTGAAACTCGAATACGAACATTTCCTGATATACGAGCACTCCTTTCAATACGAATGTGAAAAAGTTTAACTTTGAATTTATTATCGTCCGGACCGTTTCAATGGTCTTTTAATGTCTAAACGATTAGATTAAGACAGTGTTTTTCATCCTTTTTATGATGCCACCGATATGGTATGAAAAAATATTTCACGACCCCCTTCTCTTTTTTAGGGTTCCGTACCCAAAGGGTAAAAACGGGACCCTATTACTAAGACTTCGATGTCTGTCCGTCTATCTGTCTGTCTGTATGTCTCCAGGCTGTAACTCAAGAACCGCTATAGCTAGAGTTCTGAAATTTTCACAGATTGTGTCTATCTGTTGCCGCTATAACAACAAGTACTAAAAACAAAATAAATTAAATATTTAAGGGGGGCTCCCATACAACAAAGGTGATTTTCTTGCTATTTTATTTCTCGATATCAATAACGGCAACACATAGGCACTTTAAATATTCACAAAATACTCAGTTGTATTTGTACTTTAACAATTAATAATAAAATTTAAATAAATTAAATAATTAAGGGGGGCTCCCATACAAAAAACACAATTTTCAGCCTATTTTTGCTCTATTGTGGTCCGGAACCCTTCGTGCGCGAGTCCAACTCGCACTTGGCCGATTTTTATCATGTACATAAAATTCTCCTACTCAATATTAATATTTTTAATCTTTGCTGTTTTATTAGTGAAATAGTTATCTCAATCTTTGGCGACCGCGATTTTTAAGGGGTTGCGACTCACAGGTTGAAAAGCAATGAATTAAGAAATGCAAACGATGATGAAATACAGAATTTGTATGAATCTATAGATAGTATGAATCCTTACATAAACGTGTTTAAAGTCGCTTCTGTCATCCGTTTCTTTATAGCTAACGGATCTTTATATTTTATTGCACCTAAAATGCTATGAAAGAAGAATATTATAATATCTAGGCGCTTATATTACAGTTTACCTTATTACCTAATATTTTTCGGGATAAAAACTATCCTATTCCTACCTCAAAGTATCTCCATACCACAAAATCGATTCCACAGCTTAAAAGCGTAAAAAGGTAACAGATAGACACACTTTTTCAAAAAGAATGGTCTATTTAGGACTCAGTAAATAATTCTATCAGGGATCCATTATAAGAGCTCAATATTTACTGAGCTAACGGCGGGGCCTTCCCCTACGGAGATTCCGTAATTTACCGTATTTAGTGCCTTATAAACTCATAATTTGAAAGCTACAAAGTTATAATAAAAATACAGCAATAATCTTCAGAATATCAACATTCCTTTCCCCGTTTTAAATTTTCTATTTTTGTTTATTATACTCATGATGTTAGCTTCCAAAGTAATACCAATTTATTAAAATAATTGAAGCATACTTTCAGCATCTTCCTAGTATTTACAAATTACGTTTATTTGAAACACACGACAATAGACGATTTCATTAAATACATATTCCCCGTTTTAATTTTTTTTAGATCAATTTTGAACTAAGATAAGTAAAAAAATAGGATTTTTGTGCGATCTCGGCAACGCGTCAAATGTATGGTCAAGGTCGTTTGCTCGGGGGATGGCCTTAAGCTAGATCTAAATTAAATCCCATGATCCCCTGAAAAGCTGACGGATGTCTTCAAACAATTATGTAAGTTTATAATAACAATATAAGAGTGTCTTTGTTACTGCAAGATTTTGTTTAAGATCCGAAGAAGTTAAACATCAGAGAACTTGATTCTAGGCAGACTAGGTGACGTCTGCAACTCCGTTGCGCCAAAATACGATTATAGCGCGGGAACCGTACATTTTTCCGGAATAAAAAGTATCCTATGTCCTTTCTCGGGACTCAATATAATTATGTCCATACCAAATTTCAGGAAAATCGGTTCAGCGGTTTGGGCGTGAAAAAATCGGCCAAGTGCGAGTTGGACTCGCCCATGAAGGGTTCCGCAGCAGCAATAAGGTTTATTTTTATGAAATTAAAAGGTTTTTGATTTATTTTTATATTTCAGTTGATTTAATGATAGTTAAATTAAGGTTTACCATTTATGACGTATAAAAAAACTACTTACTAGATCTCGTTCAAACCAATTTTAATTGGTATTTTTTATAGTAATGTATATCACATATGTATATTTTTTTTTTGACTTATATATTATATATATAGTAGGGCATCTACTTTAGAAGTTAGGGGGGGGGACACACAATTGACAACATTTCAAATATTTTTTGTACTTGTTTTATGACGAAATATAAAAGTAGGGGTTAAATTAGGGGACCTATATTTTTTATTTTTTGTAAATGTGGTCATTTTCATTTATAAAACTTGGTTTTTAATTCTGATCATTCTAAAATGACCTAAGCGCCAAATGACGTCATTGGTACGGTTGAACAACAAAATACCTTTGCACGCCATATCTGATTTCTTAAAAAAAACTGTCAGTACTGTCACTGACTTTGTGGTACTTTACTTTGAGGTTATTGAATTTGTTATTGTGTTTAGATCTGCATTATTTTCGAGCTCTTTTCGCAAATTTCTATAATTCTTAACGTTGATTTGATTCTTTTTACAATGAAAGTATCCGAGGGATTTCACGTCGCTGACAGCAGGAACTTGCCTTAAATAGACTACATAATGTTGCTGCAATACATGCAAGAAAACGAACGTCAATTTTTTGACAACGACATTAAAGTGACGCGATAAACGTTTTATAGGTTTTATCCTACAAGCAAAGGTGTGTATCGTATTCTGCCGTACCAATGACGTCACAAGTGGATTTTTCGTTTTAATTTTTTTTCTCGGAAATTAATGATTAAAAAAATCTGTAATTTTTTTTTAGGACTTCGGAAATAAAAACAAAGAAATGGTATTTTTTATTTTTGATGATTAATTAAATGAAATGTTGTCAATTTACCACTTTGGAAGAGTCTCTCTCGCAAACTATTCAGGTTAGAAAAAAATGATATTAGAAACCTCAATATGATTTTTGAAGACCTATCCATAGATACCCCACACGCACAGACATGCATAGGGTAGATGAAAAAAAAAATTTTTTGTTTCAGTTGTACCAATGGGGACCCCTAAAATTTTTAATATTTTTTCTATTTTTGTATCAAAATCTTAATGTGGTTTACAGACTACATCTACTTACCAAGTTTCAATAGTGTAGCTATTATAGTTTTGAAGAAAAGTGGCTGTGACATACGGACGGACAGACAGACAGACAGACAGACATGACGAATCTATAAGTGTTCCGATTTTTGCCATTTGGCTACGGAACCCTAAAAACGACGAAACACTTCGGAAAAGGTAGGTAGTGCCTTTGCGCTTTGCTTGGCTCGTCTCGGCGGGTGCACTACCGTGGACCCAGATATTAGTATGGAAGTATGGATGGCAGACTTTAACGTCATTTGATCACGTTATGTCAATTTAATGTTAGTTGTGATCTGTGGACTGGGTTTGACATAACGCGACCAAATTGCGTATGTCCACGATCTGCCTATGATATATATAATGCTCTAATGTAGATTTCCAGATTTCTAGTCTTCGAAATTATGTACTTACCTCTTTCGAATTTTACGTTACTGGTATAAAATAAAACTTCAAAAAATGTTTCAGTTTATAATAATAAGTTAAATAACTTAATCAATTAATAATTAGTCGAAGAGGAACTGGGTCACATTTTCATAATACTGTTTTACATACATTTTCAACTATTGTTGCATACATTAACAATCATTTACAAGATAAAGCCGGATCTAAAAAGGTTTTCAGCATTTCCTCGTTATATATTTTCACACTTTTGTCATTATAGTTCAAAGCTTCACACACTCTGCAGTAATGGTAGGACGGAGAGCCGAAATACCCGTGCTCGTTCACCACTTCAAAGTCCTTCCTCCAGGCGTGGTACTCCAGAATTTTCGACTCATCCTCGCTTATATACTTAATATGCTTCGCTAAGTCAGCTGCGCTTCTATAATTGTCGACGTGCAGAAAAGAATTCGGTGGCAGCAGCGCCTCACATTCCTGCACCGAAGGACCCATAATTATGGGAATAGCGCCTTTACTGTATGCGTGATAAAAACCCTTTTCCGTTAAATATTCATGGCATTCTGAATTTTCAAACACTAGATAGAATATGTATTCGGCCATCACTTTGCAGTCCGCTGAAAAGTGGCCGGGGCAGCTGAAAAAATATTGGCTATGCAGATTTAAAAGGTGATTTAAAAATCAATCTTCATAAAACTACCGGGAGAGAGCTATGCTTCAATAGGCTTGCTTATCTGTATTATACCACGGCCGCATAGACAACCGGCACGTTTATAAGTTATAACATGAGAGAGAGTAGTAAATATCTACAGTACACGTTATTAACTTGGAAAACCTAACCTTCCTTCCGTTCCTAACCTTATTGCCTCTAGTTTCAGTTTTTCATAATTATAATGAGCAACGGAAATTGCTAACCACCAATCCACTTGTATGTCGTATAAAGCTGTAAAATATAATATGTATTTTTTTTTCTGGCACCTTTATAAGCTAACTAGATGACGCCCGCAACTCCGTTGCGACTTGCGCCAAAATTTGTTTATCGCGGGGGAACCGTGCATTTTTTCGGGATAAGAAGTATATCCATACCAAATTTTAGCAAATATGGTACTGCGGTTTGGGCGTGAAGAAGTAACAGACAGACTTTCGCATTTATAATATTATAGTATGGAAGTATGGATGTCATTACAAAATATTGTCTTCTGCGCTTCATACGTATTGCTTTATGTGAGGCAATCAAATTCTCATAAGGCACCTATGCGATTCACACGTTTTGCAGACATCGACAACGGGCTCGTTTGAAATCCATCAGACCTTCAAACTTCAGTACTTATTCAATATCATACGAGGCATCAGCTGATAAGCGTATACGGCTATAATTGGGTTGAAACCCGTCGCGGTATTTAAGGTGACGCCGCGTTAAAGTAAAAAACCGTGTTGGATATGTTTTAGATTGTTTTTTTCTATGTTATATATTTCTGTCTCTCATAGAAAACAAGCAATGGAACAGCAAGAAATGAAAAGGGCGTAAGCGACAAAATGGTTTTTGTCGCGTAATTTAAAGGCTGTCTTCACATTATGTCACGAGTACCGCCGCAGCCGCGCGGCAGTCGCGCGACTTCAATATTAAAGCGAGTCGCGCGGCTGCGGCGCGACTCTGTTTAGTATGGAAGTCGCGCGGCTGCGGCGCGGCTGCGGCGGTACCCGCGACATAATGTGAAGGCAGTCAAAAACCATAAATATATTTCATATAAGCTATGAGCAAATTAAAGTGTATGTTTGAACTAATCTATGTACAAATTTTGGAAGCTTAAATCACTCTCCTCTTTTGGCAAAATTAGAATCCCTTTTTTTACAGAGGTCTTTTTGATTGATTATTCTGTGTTATAAAAGTTGACCAATCGTGTTATGCTATGGGTAATTCAAAGACAAAGACATGATGAATACTGACAATGAACTTTAATTTCTTAGCTTTAGTCATTGCTGAGAAAAATCGATATCGCTACAGCCAAATTATCAAGGCGTTGCCTTAAGGCACTTAAATAAAAATATAGAGTGTAACAAAACAAAGTGATAATACTTTTTGATGTGTGTATCTGTCCCTTATTATAGAGATCATTGTAAAATAGGCAGAGCTGATAGAGTTACATTTTAACTTATATTATGTTTCTATGCCATGAATTTGCCTATACAAAAAAAAACCTCTTCGGCACTGCAACTTTCACAGTGAACTCTATTTCAGGGGCACATACACATCCTTTTAGTGTTACCACTTTGTTTTGTTACGTCCTGTTTAATCTTTAAACTAACTTAACAAGCGCATAAGGATGACTTTTCTTTAGAAATATTAAATATTATATTGTGCGGATCAATGAAATTGGGTCACGTTATCAAATCCAATATTTTACCTAAAATAACACTATACGTCTATGTAACGAATTATCGATTGTGGTGAATCGCTCAATTTTTATAGTTTCGATATATTTTTCATAATATTTCCCAGGCGTAAAAAAACAAGAAGATATTGTATACTTCTTAAAAAGCAATTAGGTTGTAATAGGTATACAAGAAACATTTAGCTTTAGACTACTTTAGAGCTATAATGATACTTCATTTTGAATAGACTTGCTCTATAAGACGCTCACTCTAGTATTTGGTTATATTATTCATTCTAAAAATATTATGATACTTCATTTTGAATAGACCTGCTCTATAAGACGGAAAAGTATACTTTAGTATTTGGTTAAATTATTTCATTAAAATACTATGATACTTCATTTTGAATAGACTTACTCTATTAAACTCTATTTCTATTTCATTCACTGTAACATTTCCCAGTAACGTTTCCCAGAATCACGTTATGATACCAGATTTTCCACCGTTCCCCAGAATTCTAAAGAAACATTAAGAAAATTACCTTTCCCTGTGATCTTTCGAACATTTGCCGTATATATCTACATCTATGTGTTTCTCGAGCTCCTTTAAGTACTCCATTCGGCGTGACACACCACAGTTTGATATTAGGATTGTGACGAATGTGTCCCGTCGTTTTTGTCCCCAAAAAGGCACTTCTGATGTGTGAGGTAATATACGCTGGATTGTTCGTCCATATGGCACCGGCACATCTGAGTCGCTTCTGAAATAATCAAGACATATAACGTTCATATTTTCGTTATGAGCTTTTCTACCAATGTATGGTGTTATATTTTGTACATGTCGCAGTGATCTGGTTGAATCTGCTATTTGATTGAATGGCTGGCGAATTCATTGAATGAAACCATTTAATTTATAGTCAAAGACTTGACGAGTTGGCCTTTAGTATTGACTTTGAACGTTAGAATCAATGACTTGAAGAGTATTTTTTTTTTTTTAACGGGCTTTGGCCCACCACACATTCCCACCACTGTATCTCCTGTGTCGGCAGGATCGACAGCGGTATCCAACCACGAAAACCCTTTGATGTGATCTCAGGGAGCCCGAGGGACATGCTAAAGCTGTCTTGGGACCCGCAACGAATTTAATCAGAAGAAGACAGGAGGAGTAGGAAGTATACAGTTTTCCCTCCCCATAAAAAGCGGGAGACAGCACAAAGTTGCAATGACCGAAAGTCAGAGAACTAAAGGGAGAGCACCACGGGAATAATTAATGTTAATTATGACTACTAAGCTAGATCTAAGTTAATGTTGGAATTTGTTGTGTTACACTGAAGAGTTGGCGATTAGCCATCAATTAAATAGTTTCATTCATTGAATTCGCTAGGTAGTCATTCAATAAAATAGCAGATTCGATCAAATGACTACGACATATATCATTTTTTTTATATAAAATAAGGGGGCAAACGAGCAAATGGGTCACCTGATGGAAAGCAACTACCGCCGCCCATGGACACTCGCAACATCTTGAGCTGCAGATGCGTTGCCGGCCTTTTAAGAGGGGAGGGGATACGCTCGGGAAGGTTTGCAGGTCGTATGGGTCCGGAAATAATGCTGGTGACAGTTCGTTCCAGAGTTTTACAGTGCGCGGCAGAAAGTTACGCGAAAAACGCACGGTGGAAGACTGCCACTCATCAAGGTGATGAGGATGGTATATTTTTCGCGGGGATCGATGGCGAAAAGTTTATGTAAGTATGTTGTATATTATGTATGTCGCAACTCGCAAGCAATTTAATCTATTGATTAAATTGCCTCATAGTGTAGGGCAAAGATTGTAAATTTAGCAAAAACTTGTCAACAAATTAGTTACTTTTGGCACGATGTTTAATAAAAACTAGAAAGTAAATTATCCTGACCCTCTTATCTAATATTAATAAATGTGAAAGTGTGTTTGTCTGTTTGTTACCTCTTTACGCATAAATCGCTGAACCGATTTAGCTGAAATTTGGTATGGACTAGTACAGTATGACTGTTGAGACATGTTCAATACACGAGGACATGATATTTGGCTATTAAGTATATTAGATGAAAAAAAAAATACTTAGTAAATGTAGCTTAAATAATTATTTACCCAACGCATGTTGACACCGCGCGCGGGAAGAGTAGCGGCGCGATGTTTCTCTGATAGCGCACGCCGCGCGCCGCCGCGCCGGCCGCAGTACTTGCCTAGCCGCGTAATTTAAGTACCTAATTTTATTACATAATTATAATGAGAATCGAGTACCGAGTATTGAACATGTCTCACCAGTCATGCTGTATAAGGGAAAAGGATATAGATTATAGGATAGTTTATATCGCATCAAGACGTACAGCACACGTGCGATAAAATATGAATTTCTGCGCAACGGAGTTGCGTGCAATAGTTATAGGTCATATAAATTAATACAATTGTTCTCTAGTCTGATCTTTGTTGATTGAAAACGGATTTCAATAATTATTTTACAATAATAGTTGGGGAGGGGAAGAGGGGATTTCGGGACAAGCTCGAGCGTGTCAGATTAAGCTTGTATATAGGCTTCCGACATGTGTCTAGTTATCATGGTATAGAAATCCGATTTCTCACGTGGTGGGTTAAAAATTTTTTTTTTTTTTTGAATATTGAAATATCATCGGATCTGTCAGATTAAGATAGAGGATGTTTAGTATACCCCAAAGAAGCTCCCATATAAAACACTGACGATTCAAAGGTTAGGTAAGCCTGTAGGGACATTTTAAAATATAAAAATAAAGCTTCATATTTTCCTAACTAAGCTTCGCAGATATTTTATTTTGCACTAAACTAAATAATTTAGTCTTTGTTGTCTTAAATATATTTATAATTTACCTAAATAAGCAATTTTCTGAATATATTTTCTTTTTCAAAACTTTCAAATGCCTGCAGTTTCTGAACCCACCGCTAAAATAAAAAGCGCTCTTATTACTTTTTTATCAGTTTTACCTAATGTAAAAAACCTACTAGGTCTCCATGACGCTCGAGTGACTACACAAATAGCACCCTCCCCTCCCCTACTATAATTATAATAGCGTGCTGCATACCTAATATTCAAGATCATAAAGTTATATTCAATATCAACTTTACGTTTATTCACCAACAATAATGCTAATTATTGGTGTGAAAATATTACACACAATGTTTTAAAAACAAAAGTATTCGATGCAGTCAACTGAAACGTTCATTGTTATCTTTAGTTATGGACATGGTTGGTCTCTTCATCAATAACAGCTGTGTATATAATTATAACACGGTGAAATTAACTAGACGCACGGTTTGATGACGTCATTATGGAGCTCGCATGCGTCAAGTTAATATTGTGACCGTGTTGTATGTAACAATATCAAACTGCAAACGTAACGATAATAATAATAATTTATGTTACTGTCTTACTAGATGACGCCCGCAGCTCCGTTGCGCCAAAATTCGTTTATCGCGCGAGAACCCTACATTTTTATGAAATAAAAATCATCCTGTCCAAATTTCATCAAAATCGGTTCAGTGGTTTAAGTGTGAAGAGGTAAAAAACAGACAGACAGACAGACGAACAGACGGACAAACATACACACTTTCGCATTTATCATATAAGTATGTATTGTGACTTGTGAGGGAGTTACAACTCGTTCATATTTACCTTGCCCAGTCTGATAATAATAATATTATAGAATATAGAGCTATAGCTCTATAGGTAATATTACCAGACTGGGCAAGAAGGTATAAAGAAGACAACGATTTTTCGACATTAAGGCCGCGTTTCCACTGACGCGGAGCGGAGCTTAAGGTACAATTCCGTGCATCGCGATCGATCGCGGCGGCGCGCGGCCTACGACTGTCGTCGGCCGCTCGCGACAATAGTAAATGTATGGCACCGCTTCCGAGGCCCGCGACTGACGTGCGCGGCCGACGACTGTCGTGAGCCGCGCGCGGCCGTGGCTTGAAGTTGTAATATAACTTCAAACACGGCCGCGCGCGGCCTGCGACAGACGCGCGCGGTTGACGACAGTCGTAGGCCGCGCGCGGCCGTTGAAGTTAATATAACTTCAAGACACGTGTTAACTTCTATACACGGCCGCGCGCGGCTCACGACATTCGTCGGCCGCGCGCGTCTGTCGCGAGCCTCGGAAGCGGTGCCAAACATTTTCATACACTGACTATTGTCGCGAGCGGCCGACGACAGTCGTAGGCCGCGCGCGGCCGCGATCGATCGCGATGCACGGAATTGTACCTTTAGCGGTGCCGAATTGACCAATCACCATGCTCGAAATCTTCGCTCCGTTTCGCTGTCATTCCGCTGGAATAGCACGATTGGTCAATTCGGGCACCGCTAAGCTCCGCTCCGCTCCGCTTCAGTGGAAACGCACCCTAAAACAGATTCGCTACCGATACCGAACGATGATCAAAATCGGTTTATCTGCTTAGGAACCAAGATGCCTACAAAGAGTCTGTTCAGTAAATTTTAACAGCTTTCGTCGGGGTTATTATTATCAGAGAGATTGATTCAGGCAGATGTGAGATTGTGAACCTGTCTAAAGGTGATCGCACATTTATCAGCACGAACGCGCCGAACCGTTGTATGAAATGATGTGATTTGTCTACTGCCCACTTTGAGAAAAAATATGTTTTAGCGGCCCCATTGGTTTAATTTAAAATGCATCCAGATAAAATAAATCACCCCCTAAGCCTCTACATAACGCCCCCATTTTTTTCTGGGTCCACACTGGCCCCCTTTAGATCTTCAGCGCCCACAAGGGGGCGTTATCGCCCACTTTGGGAAAGGCTGTATTATAACATACGTCAGCATTGGCACACCGCAGTGTTTGTTATCACTAAACTAATGTTAGTTTACAGATAGCACCTTATTTTTGTTGCCAAATTTCCGCATCAGTGATCTCTAACACCAGCCAAACGTACAAATACATTCACATTATCATATTATGCCCATTATTTCACAGTAAATGTTGATGCCGAATGATTAGTGTCTAAACACACTAGGCCGAAAGAACGCGGCCGAAGTTCCGCATGATTACGTCAGCAATGTCAAACGCATCCTACTAATATTATAAAGGCGAAAGTTTGGATGTATGTATGTGTGTATGTATGGATGTATGGATGTTTGTTACTCTTTCACGCAAAAACTACTAAACGGATTTTAATGAAACTTTACAATAATATTGGTTATACATCAGAATAACACATAGGCATGGTGTTTTAGACACTGTCAATTAAGATCGCAACGCGACGCAAAGATGCATTACTTTTGTACTGAATTGACAGATTTCAATTGCGTGAGACGTCTTGCAAATCTGTCAAATCGTAGGTCAAATCCATACAAATTTAGACAAACAGCGGGATACCTAGAGTACAAATTACCTACTTAGTAATTTGTACTCTAGGTATTCCAGAAAATTATACCTACATATTAATATGATTGATATCTACATTACCTAAAAGTCATAGACCAGTTGAATAATCCCGCTAGCTGCTTTAACTTTGGTCTCGCTCGAGCCATAGAGAACGCGTTTTTGGGAGATTCGTCGCTGAGAAATATCCACCGCTGGTTAAGGTTTCTGGTGGTGACATTCGGGAACTGACCCTTCTGGATATGGATGACCACAGCATCAGCTGTCTGGATGTCTTCTGAGTCTCCAGAGAACAAACAATTCCGGACACCGCAGTTGTGTAAAGGGTCCGCCGTCCTGAAAATATTTCATAACAATAATAAAGTAACTTTATTATAGTAACTAGATGCCAGTGAACTTCGTATCACTTTATCCTACTAATATTATATAGGCGAAAGTTTGGATGTATGTATGTATGTATGTATGTATGTATGGATGTATGGATGTATGGATGTTTGTTACTCTTTTACGCAAAAACTACTGAACGGATTTTAATGAAACTTTACAATAATATAGCTTATACATCAGAATAACACATAGGCTACAATTTTAACCGACTTTCAAAATGGAGGAGGTGTTATGTCGTTTTTTTTATGTTCAACGATTACTCCGCCGTTTGTGAACCGATTTTCAAAATTTTTCTTTTGGTGTATAGGTTATCATCCCAATTTCGTACCATATTCATAAATCTGATGAAGGGATTCATAAGAAATCGAGGGAACTCCTTAAAATTTATATGGAAACATGTGGTGACTTCGGTTTCGTGAGCAGTTTTTTAGCTAAGCATATGCTACCAACAAGCAAGATTTTGCACCAAGGTATACCATGGTTCGGAAGGTGCTGAGAGAACTCCTGACTCTTTATAGATACAAGTTTGGGAGTTTCGACGTTGTTTTAAGAACGGAAAGCATATGCTACCCGTTTTGACCCTATTATTGGTACTTTTCATAGTATTTTATTATATATCACTTAAACCGCGGGTAACACCGCGGGGCACAGCTAGTTCTTAATATAAACCTTCCCTGAACTTCCACGAATATTTATAAACTAAAATTAGTCAAATCGTTTTCGAGTTTTAGTGAGACTAACAAAATTAGAAATTAATTTTTATATTAGTTAATATATAAAAAAAAAGATCGAAAACGCTCATTGAGCGGAAAAATAGCTCACATCGCGTTGTGCTCACAGTAAAACATCCACAACGCGAAATTCGTGTTATGGCTCTTAGTTAAAATAACTGCTTACTGCAACCATTCAGTCAGTCATGATTTTGTACTTAGTATGAATAAATAACTATTATGTAACTCCCTAAAATAATACCAAACACTAATTCATACAACAAGGACACAATACAATATTATAGGCTTTTGCAAGGTTACAAGTACGAATGCATAATTTTGAATATGTAATAGTTATTATGACGAACATCTGTACTAACGTTGGATTATAATAGCAGAATTGAATGTCGGATTTACTTAGCAGAACCCGACCAAATAACGTAGGTCTGCTATCTGCGCAACAATCAATTTCTCTGATAGTACCTATTACTACCTCCGTGTTGTGGGGTTTTTGAACTCTCGATCTTGATTCTAAACATAATTAGGGAAAGAACATAGGCTACTTTTATCGCGGCAAAATCTACGGTTTCCGCGGGATTTTTTCACGAACCATAGACTACTTGTCTGGAAGCTACTTTGGGATTCCCCGAGAAACCAAGAAAAATGTGATATACGAACCTGTTTCTGTCAAAGTTGAAGACGTGTCGGTTTTGCAGCCATTTCCAGTATTTCCACACGAGTATTTTATAAACCCGATCCGTTTTAGGTAAGTCGGGAGGATCTATATTTTTAAACAGTATCGCTCCCAGGTTAGATGTGTTCCAGCTCTGAAAATAATAAAATTAATTAGGGTATTAATTGCTAGATGACGCCTGCAACTCCATTGCGCCAAAATTCGTTTATCGCGCGGGAACCGTACATTTCCGGGGTAAAAAGTATCCTATGTCCTTTCCCGGGACTCAAAGTATCTCCATACCAAATAGCAAAATCGGTTTAGTGGTTTAGGCGTGAATAGGAGACAGACAGACAGACACACTTTCGCATTATAATATCAGTATGGATTGTTTTATAAAATTGTCAATGGTAGATTTTGAGTAAAAAGGAGAATCGAGGCACAATGACGGCAGCACTCAGAGAAATTTGTGGATTACTTAACTGAAGATTTTCGACCTAAACTCTTTACTTTTTTTTGTCAAAATTAAAGTTCAGTAAGCATTCAATGACTATTTAAAGTGCGGCAGTTAAATTAGGCTTTCATGGGAAATACAATTTTCAGAGTCTTTAAGAGCAATTATGTTTCAGCCTTTAAAAGTACTTATATAATAATAATATTATGCTCTTCTTTCTTGCAGCACCCGTAGCATGGCTACAGTAGAAATACGAAAGTATAGACAAACAGCGGAGATAAACTGAAGGTGCCGTTCCGATCTTTACCGCGGCTAGCCGCGATCGACAAAAATTCAATTAAAATGCCACTTTATGACATAGACTATAGTCCTAAAAATTCAAATAAAATCCTACTTTATGACGTAGATTATAGTCTATGTCATAAAGTGGCATTTTAATTGAATTTTTGTCGATCGCGGCTAGCCGCGGTAAAGATCGG
Source organism: Cyaniris semiargus (assembly GCA_905187585.1). Taxonomy (NCBI): domain Eukaryota; kingdom Metazoa; phylum Arthropoda; class Insecta; order Lepidoptera; family Lycaenidae; genus Cyaniris; species Cyaniris semiargus. The sequence goes on along the minus strand of LR994558.1, from coordinate 8,754,303 downwards.
AACGGTACCTTCAGTTTATCTCCGCTGTTTGTCCGTCTGGTGGAAAGATGAGTGATGACTTATTTATGACATTAGAATGCAGACGACCTCGCAACACTTAAAGCCTCTCTTTAAGAACCTTCATACCCTCTGTATGGGGGTTCTCAAAGATACTATTTTAATTTAATTGCGGAACCCTCATGACTATTCCATGGAAGTGTTGTAATTCTTAAAGTAGTTTCCGCAAAACGGTTTCCACGGAAACCACTTTAGGAATGACTGCAGTATTAGACTCAATAACCGCCGCAGAATGGAACGGAGTGGAAGCTACAATTTCGCCACATGCGAGGAAACTAACAACGGAGAATTCTCGAAAATTCCGCGGAAGACGCGCGTCCAATTTTTTGTCACGTATTTAATTTGTGTGTTATACATAAAGTTCATTATGCTATGTACTGTTTTGTTGCAAAAAGTCGCTTCCATTCCATTCCGCGCCGGTGTAAATTGAGTCTTAGAATTCCGGCACGTACCTTTCGCTTTTCAAAGTATAGCTCTACATCTTCATACGTTTTTTCCAGTTGTAAATAATCACTAGTATATATCTTAAACGTTTTTATGTTATCATAACTATAAATGAGGAAAACCGATAAACAAAAAACAATTAAAAGTAGGCGATAAAAATTGTGTAGCACAAATTTTGATAACATTCTTACAAAATACATTTTAGATGTCCGTTCGGTAATCACAAAATATTTCTAGCACCGGCACTTATGTAAATGAAAATTCATTTTTAATTTTGCAATAACCTAAGCAAAAAAACATTTTACCACTGACACAATTTTTTTCTTTATTTTCACGCGTCTATTTTTTTCGCGCGCGTCGCGTCTGCCTTATTTACAAAATTTTTCTACTACTGGTTATCTACACTTGTTTTATCGTTCTACCTACGGTTTACAGGAAATCATTTTTGGGGTTCCGTGCCACACGTGCCACACGTGCGCGTGGTACAGAATCCTGTAACTGAGAATCCACCTGTATAAGCTGTGTGTCTCACCAAATTTTATGTCATGAACTACGATATCTAGCTAGTTTAATATTTAACTAATGATAATAATATTATAATTATCTATACTAATATTATAAAACGGAAGAGTTTGTTAGTTTGTTTGTTTGTTTGAATGCGCTAATCTCAGGAACTACTGGTCCGATTTGAAAAATTCTTTCAGTGTTAGATAGTCCATTTATCGAGGAAGGCTTTAGGCTATATTTTATTACTCTAAGCCTAATATGAGCGAAGAAATAGAGGAAAATGTGGAAAAAACGGGGGGAAATTATTTGAAAGGGCTTATTTAAACGCGCTAATCTCAGGAACTACTGGTCCAATTTGAAAAATTATTTCAGTGTTAAATAGCCCATTTATCGAGGAAGGCTGTAGGCCTGTAGGTATATTTTATCACGCTAAGACTAATAGGAGCGAAGAAATAGAAGAAAATGTGGAAAAAACGGGGGAAATTATTTGAAAGGGCTTATCTCACGAACTACTAGAGCAATTTTTCTGTTATTTGGGTCAGATAAGAAGTAGACCACGTGAAGGATCATAGGCTATTTTTTGTAGACTGATTTGTCTGTGAAATATCTAATTTACGCGGGCGAAGCCGCGCGGAACGTCTAGTTTATTATAACTGAATACTAGATAATTACGCCCGCAACTACGTTGCGCCAAAATTCGATTATCGTGCGGGTACTGTACATTTTTCCAGGATAAAAAGTATCCTGTATCCTTACCCGGGACTCAAGGTATCCCCATACCAAGTTTCAGCAAAATTGGTTCAGAGGTTTGGGCGTTGAAGAGGTAGCAGACAGACAGACACACTTTCGCATTTATAATATTAGTATTAGTATGGAAGAATGTATTATTAGGTAAAATTACCCTTACAAGTTACTTTGATAAATATAAGAAGTGTATATGTGGAGGTTAAATCGCAATTTTTGTTGTTTTGTACGGAACTCTACGTGCGCGAATCCGTCTCGCACTTGGGCGGTTTTTCATTATGCACGAGTGTGCGCTTGTAAAATTTCTTTAAACTCGTATGTCTGTGACGACTTACGGCCTTACAATGTGTAGTTAACATAGTTTCTTTGAATGTTTTTCAGACGTTAAGTATGTACAGTCGAACACAGCTCCGGCTTATCTATATATTAATACGCGAACGAAAAACTTTGGATCCCTTTTGACGAAAAATGCGGAAACGTAGGTGATTGAAATTTTGCACAGTTATAGTTTATATCAGGGTTGTTGCGAATATCAGCATCAGCATCAGCTGATTATCAGCTTCATTTTCCACATCAGCATCAGCTGATTATCAGCTTCATTTTCCACATCAGCATCAGCTGATTATCAGCTTCATTTTCCACATCAGCATCAGCTGATTATCAGCTTCATTTTCCACATCAGCATCAGCTGATTATCAGCTTTATTTTCCACATCAGCATCAGCTGATTATCAGCTTCATTTTCCACATCAGCATCAGAATCAGCATGCGCATTGATCGTTGCTGACGCCTGACGCTGATGTTCGAGTCGCAACCAACGTCGCAACATGTCACCCGGTGGGTGTAGACTGTAGTCAACGTCTTGTGTCGCTGTCGCTTGCAGGTTTTGTCCAATCATAAAACGTGTGGTTTTAAAATGTCTCCTCCGTTAAAAAGCGAAATATGGCAATATTTTAAATTATTTGAACAAGATTATGCAAACTGTAATATAATTTTATGTAAGAAGAATAATTATTCACGCAAAGGACACACAAACACATCACTTAATTAACAAAAAATTAAAACCGACTTCCAAGGTAAAAACAATAATAATTTAACATCCTTATAATATGAATTAAAAAGTATTAAATAATTTTTCCTATCTAATAGTGCCTTTTTCCGAATTCGGCTTAACCTCAACTATTTCTGTACTCAATCTTCATCATTTTGAAGTCGGTACCAGATATAGCTGAATCTTCAGTTCTCTGACAGAATAGGTATTTGAAACTTTTGGAACTGGCACCGACTTCAAAATTATGAAGATTGAGTACAGAAATAGTTGAGGTTTAGCCGAATTCGGAAAAAGGCACTATTATATAGGAAAAATTATTTAATACTTTTTAGTTCATATTATAAGGATGTTATTATTGTTTTTACCTTGGAAGTCGGTTTTAATTTTTTGTTAAAAATAATAATTTCACTCTTTTTAGTTACCTCGATTGTTTTTCTTATTCTTATTACGATGTAGACTGTTTTCCTATGTAAGTATTTTCATACTAAGGGTTCAATTTATTACCTCGATCGTGGGAATCGCAGACGCAATAGATTTTTAATTGTTATGCGGCAGCCGGGTGCCGCTTGGGGATTGATGGGTTAATAGTTAAACTAGTGTAGTACCTATCGAAGCAACTTACTTCTCTTTTTTCTTTCGAATCTCAAAAGTAATGTCAAATGTGTGCCTTACGCTCTGGAGTTAAGGTTGACTTTGTTATGTTCAATTTTGTGGTACATAAGTCGCTTAGAACTTGAATCATTTATTTTGAAACAACATTATATTTTTATTAAAATCGCTATGAAAAGTACCAATTATTATAAGGATATAACGTGATGATATAATTATTATGGTGTTGTGGGGGCATATTGTATCCATATACAACCATGTGACACTGGTGACCCTGACGTGGTAATGATGATGATGATGATGATGATGATGATGAATGTAATTTGCATAGTAGCATATGCTTTCAGTTCTTAAAACAGCGCCTAAACCCCCAAACTTGTATCTATAAGGAATCCGGAGTTCTCTTAGTATCTTCGGAAACATAGTATACCTTGGTGCAAAATTTTGCGCTTTGCGCTTTTACGCCTATTTGTAGGCGTCCACAGCTTCTTCAGGTGATGAAAATCTCTGACCACGCAATTTATTCTTTATTTTAGGGAAAGTATAGAAATCATTAGGGCTTAGAACGGGGCTGTACGGCGGATGGTCTAATAATTCTGTTTTCTTGCTCTAAAAACTCTTTTGTTCTGTGCGCGGTGTGAGAACTCGCATTGTCGTGATGGAGTAATGATGCGGCGGTTGCAGTTCTCTTTACGGAGTTCAGAAACGACCTGTGGCAAACAAATGCTAGCATACCATTCTGCATTAACCGTTCTTTGTCCCTCAAGAGGAATAGTCGCAACATGGCCGGTTTTGGAGACAAACGTGGCCACCATTTTTTTTGCAACACTCCGTGAACGAACAATTTTTTTTTTTGGCTTTAACTCATTTTCGAACACCCAAACTCGTGACTGGTTTTTTGTTTCGGGTTCGTACGCGTATATCCAGGATTCGTCACCTGATACGATGTTGTATACAGCATTTGAGGATCCTGCGTGGAATCTTTCGAGAGTTCTGACGCACCAAGTAACGCGAACCTCTTTTTGCTCTTCACAGAGCAAATGCGGTATCCATCGGGAAAACAACTTTTTTAAACCTAATTGTTCATGCAAGATTATTTGCATTTGACTCATGCCAATGTCTAGAGTTGCCAGAATTTCACGATTTGTCACATGCCGATCTTCCTCAATCAGCTTACGCACAGCATCAACGTATTCTTGGGTGACTGCAGTTTTTGGACGACCTTGACGGGGATCATCACTGAGCTTGACACGTCTACGTTGAAATTCAGCAAACCAGCGATAAATTGTGGTTTTGGATTGGGCTTCATCACCACAGTCATGCAGAAATCATCCGGTCAACACACTGTTTTTGTGTTAAACCACTTCGAAAGTCATAATAAATCATCGCTCTAGAATTTTCTCGAGTCAATTCCATTTTCTCAACGACTAAACAAGTTTGACAAGAACTTGTGACAAGACCGAGAATCTTTTTTTAAATAAATAAATAGTATTCGATTTTTAAGACCGAGGAGTTTTCATTTAAAAAGATTTTAATATGACAGGAACAGTGGAAATATTCCATTCCCGATACTTTTAGTGCAGCCTATGTATAGGTGCGGTGAGAGGGGCCATCTCCAGCTCAACTGCCCGCAGAAGAAAACCCAGGTGGCAAGGATGGATGGATGGACTAGATGGTGAGTATTGGACAATGATGCTATAAGGAAGGCTCAAGAAAGAGATGACGACCGTCGACACATCATCACATGGAAGAAACGGGGTGACGTAAAACCAATCTGGAGTGAGGTTGCACCCACTGGCGCTGTCACTAAGGCGTACTGGGAGCAATGGGACAGTCTGATACTTCAGGACGGAATACTCTACCGCAAATGGGAGAAGGCTAACGGCAGAGAGTTCTATTTTCAGATAATTGTCCCAAGGGCGAAAGTACCAGATGTTCTCCGCGAGATACATGAGGGCGTATCAGGGAGTCATCTAGATGCCAAGAGGACGCTAAGAAAAGTTCGAGAATGATTCTTCTGGTTGCATTGGTGAGATGATGTGCAGGATTGGTGCCTCAAATGTACTACTTGCGTTGCTGTAACGGGACCTCAGAGCAGCAGTCGTGGGGACAGCGTGACGCGTTACCATGCCACTAACAGCGATGCTCGGGACGAACATCTCTAAGAGGGGAGTAGTGTTACGGACACACAGAGCCATCTAGCGTCAAACCAGCGCAACTTATCGAAGAAACTCAGACAGCGTAAATCCACTATTCGATACTAGATGGCGTTAGGTGCGCAAGTACATGCTCGAACTTTGTAGAAACATTCCACACTTGTTTACTAATTGTTTACGCGAATCGGGTAAGGAACTTTCTAGACCTCGCCTCGGCCCATATAAATAGCCGCAGGTAGACGAACCGGCAATTCAGTTTAGTCTGAGCGATCTTCGAGGGCCGAAGCGACTTCGGAGTGAAAACAAGTGATTAATAGTGAGTGAACCAGTGAACCTACGACTTGGCTACGACCTAGGACCGTGATAGTGCTTAGTGTTTTGGACCTAGTGCTTTGTGTTAGACACAGACTTGTGAATAAAGCCTTGAAGAGACTGCTGACTCTCTTAAAGACCACTTTCGAGATTTTTCGTAGAGGAAATTGTTGTTTGTCTTATCAAAATGAAGCTACTTACGAAAAATTAGCTTGATAGTAATCAAAAAAAAAAAAATATTCGAGGGAACCCGGACTATACCTACTCTTTCTGTCAAGTTATGTTATGGATAGCCTATCCGACACTTATCAGGAAGTGGTGAAACAGGCCCTTTGTGATAATACTTTACTAATGGCTAACGGCCGTTCCCAATATTTGATCTATCTCTGGTTTTGCCCTACTAGAGATAGGAATAGCTCTCATTAGACATTAGAGACATATATTTTATGTCAATTCAATGTTAGCTGCGATCGGTCGTATGTCAAACCAGAGATAGATTGAATATTGGGAACGGCCGTTATAGTTCTGTCTACTCTGCTAATGGTTAGTATGTGTAAAGAAAACATATTTTTTTTATGGACGCTTCACACCACGTCAGTCTGGCCCTGTGCTAAGTACCTGAAGGACTTGTGTTACGGGTACCAGACAACGGAAATATATTTAATACTTTTATACTATACAATATATAGGTATTTAAGATTTTTATTATTTATTGCACATATTTAATATACATCCATGACCCAGGAACATCTAAAACTTTTTTTTTTGTTCCGTAGGCGGGATTCGAACCCGCGACCCCCGGCTTGAGCGCTGACAACACGCTCAACCACTGAGCCACAGAGGTCGTCAATAATAATCACAGTATGACGTGTCCCATACATAGAGTTTACTTAGATGACAGTCATGACAGCTCTCACAGTAGCAGCGCAAAAAGCATTTTTTTGTTATTTGTATGGGCAAGCGCCCGAGCGTCATGAGTTTTCCCATACAAAAATAATACTTATGAAAAAGTTACTTTTTCAGCGCTGATACTTTTACAGCGAACTCGATAATATAGAGTACCTACTCATACACACCCTAAAGTATTATCACTACTTAGTTTTGTTACAATCTGTAGAACGTGGAATTTTGTCTCTCTGCAATTTGTTATCTGGGTGCATACGGTTATTTACCGGCTACGTAAGAACTTTCCAAGTGGTTATGTGGGTAAATACCTGAGTATGTGCCTCTCTATTGCTATACTAGAAAAAGATCAGCTGTCACATGTCACTTGTAAATAATGTTGTCAATTTAAAGATTTGTCCCTAAATCTAGGTAAAATTTAACTGAAACATGTTTTTAGGCTTTAGGCCGTGTTCACACCAAACCGACTGTGAGCCGCCGAACATGAGCGAACGTTACGCAGTTTATTGTATTTCCATACATAATATTCACTTTTTCGTTCACACCTAACCGACAATACGCCATTACGCTAGGCGTAGACGCGAATATTCGATACCGTATATGGGCATTTCTCCGGATTTGGATTATTTAGTTGATTCCCTGGTACATTTTTATTTCTGCATATTTTTTAAAATCAGTAATCACATATTATTCTTAAGTGAATTATAAAAATAATTATCTATTTGGGCCCTTTTTCACTTCATAATTTTAGAAGATATTATGATTAAATTTTTTCTAACCTAGGGAATCAACAAAGCTTATAGAAAAAAGCTTTTTCAGCTAAATAAACATGTTCAATTTAAATATAAACATGTATAAAATTGACTACAAACTAAACTTGTTCGTTAAAACCAAATACAATGAATTAAAAATGAATTTATTTGAAATATTTTGACTTTAAGAATTTTTTTTTTATATACCTATTTTACTTATTGGTGTCATTTATTTGTATCAGAATATGAAGAGAATGTAATTTATTTTAATAAAAATAAACAGATTGTACCAATTAGATAAATAAATGTAAAAGATTTTGATTCCCTACTTAAAATACCCAGGGAATCATCCAAATGTATGTAGAGGGAATCAATAAAAAGATAGTTTTTCCTGAGGTGTACAAAAACTGTGCATGTAGGGTAAACAATAAATAGACTAACTAAAAACCATACTCATTATTGTCGTTTACATCGTGTCTAAGTAAACTTAACTTTGGAAATGACATTGTAATTAGCGAATAGGGAATCAATTGTGTAAGGAACCAAGGGTGAGGGAATCAGATATTTTCCTTTGTAACTCGGAAACGGAGCAACGAATTGTGTGACCTCCTTCCATGATATTTAGAGGGCTACCGAACCTCCCGTCCCTGCGCACCCGCAACCACGTGCTACTTATAACTAGGGAGGTACGAGCCTCCAAGTGAAGCGTATAGGGTATCACTATGTGAGCCAGGACAAATCTTAAAATGACTTTTTCTATTTATATAACGATATGTATATTAATTTACAACTTTTTTATAAATATTTTGTTCATGCTCTAACGATTTAATTACTTTTAAATTAGAATTTCATCGTATTTGTGGTATTTTTTTGGGAATTTATGGTGAATTCTGGGAACAGGACATGTCCAGGGAATCAATTTTTCGACCTTTAAATTTATTTTAATTATATTTACAATTAAGTTTTTCTAAAAAACCTAAGTGGCCCAGTTAGACCACACCTTATATTACTATAAAAAAAATACAAAGGTCAAAATATGTAACTCTGCGGGTAGTTTATACGTCCGGACAACTAAATTTTGCGGTTTGGAGAAATAGCCATATTTTCACGTTCACACTGGGGCTCACAGTGAGCCTGCTCACATTCGGCGCGGCGGCATAATATTATAGTCATTTTGGTCTGAACACGCGCTTATTTTTATTTGTATGTTCTTGGTCAAAAGTATATTTAATAATATTATGACGTAATTAATTAATGTTCTTTTTTGTAGCGAATATAATATTGTAATTAATTGATTATCAATTTTGGAATCTTAAACTAGAATAGCTTTAGAATTAAGGGCCAAGAATCAAAGTTTTTCTTTTAACTCTCATGGTTTTTTGCTTTTGTTTACGGTTTAATCTTAAAAGGCAAAGGAAACATTTTTCTTCTTCACTGTAATTTGTTTATTTTTTTCTTTCAAAATATAGCTGTTTAAGATTTTTTTTAACTATAGGTCTACCAGAATCTGATTATAATTTTTGACAGTAGACTTTCAAAAAAAATCCTTGTTCATTGGATTAATTTTTATATTTGCACTAGATGACGCCCGCGACTCCGTTGCGCCAAAACTCGTTTATCGCGCGGGAACTGTACATTTTTCCGGAACAAAAAGTATCCTAGAAAAAGACTTTCCCGGACTCAAAGTATCTCCATGCCAAATTTCAGAAAAATCGGTTCAGCGAATTGGGCGTGAAAAAGTAACAGACAGACAGACAGATAGACAGATAGACAGATAGACAGACAGACAGACAGACAGACGGACAGACAGACACACTTTCGCATTTTTAATATTAGTATGGAAGTATGGATAGTATGGATGTTTAACATACAGAATCAGGCGCTATAAGAAAAAAAAGGATCAAAATGTTTTATTCCAACTACCCCGGTATTGCTAGAGTAAATTTATTTTCTCACTTTTTGCCATCAGATTCTGGTAGACCTATATTATCTATGTTTTTTCCTTCATCATGGATGTAGGGGTAAATATTTCTAAGAGCTGGTAACTGAGTAAGCTGTAAGACTGCTTGGAGTTGGCGGGCTTTTTAAAAAGAGAAGTCGTATTTTTTCAACTTTTGCGAAATTAATTATTTAAAATAGTTTTTATAAGGAATTTTAACAATAAAACAACTCAAAACGGTACAATAATAGACGTCGAAATGGAGGATCCTGGGGGGACAACCCCTGGGAAACCCGGTAGAAAAAGGCCGCGAGGCCCCGATATTGACGACGACAAGGATGTTCTAGATGAGTCATTTTACATCCCGTATAGCAAACCCGGCTACAGACGCTTATTCCCTGAGAAGTCGCACTCTCAGGAGTATATAGTATATACAGAATCCACCCAAACTGATAGCAATATCGGCAACAAAAATCCACTTACACTAACATCCATCTTCAAAGAAGAAATTAAAGGAATAACCGGTATCAAACGAGTAGCAGCCAATAAAATAGCTATTGCGTTCTCCCAGGCAAGTTATGCCAATAATTACTTGCTTAATGAAACCTTCCATCTCAAGAATAATTTAAAAGCCTTCATCCCGGCTAGGAGCATCGAAAAAATTGGAGTACTACGGTACGTACCCACTAGGATTAGTAATGAAGAACTATTCAAAAAGCTAACTTCAGCATATGAAATTATAGGAGTGAGAAGGTTTACCAAAAAAGTAAATGGTAAAGTAAAACCGTTTCAAACGGTTTCTGTTACATTTCTTTCAAATATATTACCTCAATCTGTGTCATTAGATATTTTTAATTATAAAGTATATGAATATAACCCTCCTTTGTTGCAATGCTACAAGTGCTTTAAATTTAATCACCATGCTAAGATATGTAAATGTGTCCAAAAATGTTCGATTTGTTCTAAGGAACACCATTATTCTCAGTGCCCTGATGATCAGGCGCTGCATTGTGCCAACTGTGGTGGACCACACCTTGCTATATCTAGAAATTGTCCGATTAAGCAAAAGAAAATATTGGAAAAACAAAATAAAATGGCATACGCAAATATAACTAAAAATACTGACCACACTTACAGTTTGGCACATTACAGTACTGATTTCCCGGCTCTACCACACAAAAAACATGAGATAACTAATGAGGAATTAATACAAGGTATAATAAAAAGCGACAATATCTTAAAGTCTTTAGTAGCAACATTAGTAAATTTAAGTAACAGTAATAAAAAAATGACAACATCAGTAATAAAGGAAGTATTATTAAATAACCTTAAACATGGATAGTAATTTTTTGAAAATATGCCAATTTAATGTTGAAAGTCTTAATAGTAAAAAACCTCTACTTATTACTTTCTTGGACCAAAATGACATTGATATATGTTTGTTAAATGAAACACATTTAAAACAAAACCACAATTTCAAAATAACAGGTTATAATTTTATTTATCAACATGGCATTAATGGCCGAGGTGGAGTTGGCATACTCATTAGGAATAATTTGAAATATACTACTGTAAATCTACCTTTTTATGAGGATTTACAATCTGCAACTATAGTTCTTAAAACTGATATTGGTAATTTGTCTATCTTATGTACCTACAGTCCACCAAGACCAGGTCGGTTCAAATCAAGACAACTTAAACAAATTATTAATAGTTTACCAAAACCGATAATACTATCTGGAGATTTAAATGCTCATCATGTTGCTTTTGGATGTCTTCAAACCAAGCCTCGAGGTACAGATGTTTATGATTTAGTAGATGAATGTGACCTATGTATCCTGAACTCAGGAGCTCCAACAACAGTAGGTAGTTTACGTAATAGCCAATCTTCAATTGACATTACTTGTGTTAGCCCACAAATCGCTCCTCTATGCCATTGGAGCGTTAGTGATGATCCAATGGGCAGCTATCATTATCCCACTTTCACGTTTATTGAACTCCAACCACAAGATTTTGAAGTGGGTCAACCAATAGAAAGATTTCTGTATGACAAGGCAGATTGGAAACTCTTTGCATCTGAAACAGAAAAGGCATTCAGGTCATTTTCTATTGATTACAATGAACCTTTATCTACTTATGATAAATTTTGTGTTACATTAAATACAGTAAAAGAATCATGTATTCCAAAACTAAATATAACTTCCCCAACCATTAGGAAAAAACCAGTTCCTTGGTGGGATAATGAATGCTTAGAAGCAGTTAAAAAAAGCAAAGCTGCACTAAATTTTTATAGAACACATCCATCTGTAGAAAATTTCATTGAATATAAAAAAATAGATGCCATTAAAAAAAAATTATTAAAGGAAAAGAAAAAGAATGGTTGGAGAAGCCTTTGTGAATCATTCAACAGACAAACACCTGTTACTGTCATCTGGAATTATATCCGCAGATTTAAAAGAGCTTCTTCTGTTAGTAGACCAAAAAACAGTGAATGGATTCCATCTTTTCTTGATAAGTATGCACCCGATGATCCACCTGAAAAATATATAGACACAAATTTATTAAATTCATATTTTGCCCAAGAAGGCAATTCTAGTAGCATATTTTTGAGTAATACTTTTACGTGGCAAGAATTTCAATTTGCTTTGAAATCTAGAAAAGACACTACTCCAGGCTTAGACGATATCCCTTACAAAATATTAGGTTACATGCATAAAGATGTCCAAAAAATTTTATTAGATATTTATAATTTATTATGGACAAACAATCTAATACCAAACTCATGGAAAACACAATGTATTATACCAATCCTCAAACCGGAAAAACCGGAAAGTGACTATAACTCATATAGACCTATATCTTTGTCATCTTGTGTTGGTAAAATATTCGAATACATGCTTAAGGTGAGACTAGACTGGTATGTTGAATCAAATAATATCTTACCAAAGGAGCAGTATGGCTTTCGTAAAGGTAAAAGTTGTGTAGAAAGCTTTGTCGCATTATTAAGGGATATTAAAGATTCATTTCAGTCATTTTCTTCCACTGTTTGTGCCTTTCTTGATGTCCAGGGGGCATTCGATAATGTTGATCCAACTATCCTTGCTGAAGTCTTGATAGATATAGGTGTCCCCGGAAAAGTCTGTGAATGGATTTTTAAATTCTTATTTAAAAGAACAATGTATGTCAAATTTAATAACATTTTACATGGACCTAGACATATATATAAAGGCACAATGCAAGGTGCCACTATCTCGCCATTGCTGTATAGCATATACACAAGTCAGCTGTGTAAATATCTTATAAGTTGTAATGTTAAATTTCTACAATATGCAGATGATATTGTTGTGTATAGTAGTCATAAGGATGTAAATATTGCTGTAAATATATTGAATAAGGCATTAGAACAAGTATATAATTATTATACTAGAAAATTAAAGTTATGGATTAGTTTGGAAAAAAGTACAGCCATGATTTTCTCTAAATCAGATCCAAGAAGTTTATTTAATGTTAAAATTCACAACAACAGTCTCAATTGGGTTTCGGAACAAAAGTTTTTGGGGATATATCTCGACAATAAGTTAAAATTTGAAAATCATATCCAACAAATAATCAAAAAAGCCTGTGGAGGTCTTAATATAATTAGATCTTTGGCAGGAGTACACTGGGGATCTGACCCTAAAACTTTATCTATGCTATACAAGAGTTTAGTTCGTAGTCACTTTGATTACAGCACCTTAGCATATTATAACTGTAGTTATAATTTATTAAGAAAATTGGATGTTATTCAAAATAAAGCTCTTAGAGTCATAACAGGTGCAATGTGCTCTACTCCTATACATATTATGGAGGCCGAGGCATGTATACCTCCACTAACTATCATAAGGTTAAAAATAGCAGAACGATTTTGCCTAAAAGTATTTGCCTCTAAAAATGATCATCTTTTAAATAGAATTCTTCCTATAGTTCCATCAAATAGTATGAATGTGGGTCCATATACTAATGTTTCTAACATTATTTCTAGAAAATTGCCAGAACTCTTAAGGATTATGATAAACATTTACTTAAATTTTGGAAATTACATATTTAGAGAAAATCATTGGCCTATGTATAATATTGAATATAATGCCTACATGCATGATGTAACAATATGTGAGCAACAAATAAGTAATCAAAATGATCTTCTCAACACTATAGATAATGAGTACAGAATTTATACTGATGGTTCAAAAACCTTAAATATTGTTACATCAGCCTACTATGATCCTCAGGAAAAAGTTAAAAAATGTTTAAAATTAGCAAATCAATGTAGTATATTTACTGCTGAATGTTATGCTATATATAGAGCATTATTGTATATATCCTCAATTAATCAAACCAATTTTTTGATTTTAACTGATTCACTTAGTGTTCTAACTGCTCTTAAGAATAGGGTTTTAAAGTTTAATACAAATTATTTGATATTCAAAATAAAGCAAACTTTGTACCATATGTATAATAATAGTAAAAATGTTAAATTCATTTGGGTACCTTCTCACTCTGGAATTACTGGCAACGAAGAAGCTGATGCAGCAGCAAGAGGAGATCCACACGAAGACCACAGTCAACTACAGCACATACCGTATACAGATATACATGCTCCTATGAAAGACTGCCTGGGAGAGTTGTTCAAGGCATACTATACCCAAACGTCATCTGAAAAAGGAAAATGGTATTACGACATACAAAAGGTCCCGCCCGCCAAACCGTGGTACCATAAGTTGAAAGGAATGTCTAGATCATTTATAGTTACTATGAACAGGATGAGATTTGGGCACTGCCAAGTTAAATCTCATCTCTACAGATTGAAGATGGTAAATACCTCACTTTGTGACTGCGGCGTTGAAGAGGAGACTCTTGATCATCTGGTCCTTCGATGTGGAAAGCATAATATAGCACGCTTGTTGATGTGTAGTGAAATCAGTGAAATAACAACGGACAAATATGACAGTGACAGTGATAATTTAAGCATAGACAACTTGTCTTTGAAAGATTTACTTCAGAAAAATATTTTATATGGACCGCTTTACAGCTTTCTAAAAAATGTTGGGAAAAAACTTTAATTTCGTAATGCTCTGCGTATTTGTGTAAAAACAATGAAATGTATTTTAAGGACTGGGCTAAAAGGACTAGAATCCAGGCCCGTAAAATAAAATAATAAAAAAAAAAAAAAAATAAGACTGCTTGTCACTGTCACCGTCACTGGTCGGAAATAAATTCAAATTGCGAAGTTAAAATTAGTTTTTATTTTGGTTTTCGCGATTTATACCTTTTAATTACCAATATAAAAATTAAATATCACGATCTTTGTGATTACTATTAACCTAGCAATCAGTAAGGACTAAAGTGTAACTGTGCATTCGTACTTCTTACTTTCAACTTTGTGGTGGTGTATTATACTCTGTAATAGCAATAGAATTCCAAAAGCAATGTCTGGGAACAATATTGGTGCCGATTTTGAAGATTTTCGTGAGTTGGAACAAGAAATGGCCCAAGAACAGGAGCAGACACCAGAAAAGATGTCACCAGTACAAATTCAGCAGGAATACTTTGAGAATCTTCCAGACTGTGATTGGATAAAGTAAGACCAAAGCAAACGTTTGTTTACTTATTGCTGTGTATTACATCAGTGTTTACGTAAATAAAATGAGTCATGAAAATAACAGTAATTAATTTAAGAATAATTAAGATTGACCAGCATTTCAATATTATTATTATTATCTATTTAAAGAGCCTTTACTGATATTCTATTGTGTCTCGTTTTCCCACTATCGACGGGTTAAAATATTATAATAAAAACAATAGAAATGCACATTGCATTGAGACATTTCTGTTGTTTAATTGAATTATTTACCGCACAACATAATTATATAGCACATAGAAACTATGTGAGAAAATAATTACGAACAGGCTGCAGTAAAAAAATTATTGATCAGGTATAAAGTTGTAGGTACATATAGGTTGTAGCTTTACATTAATCGTACCTTAAGATAAAGCTATGCTGCTAATACTTTTATGCGATAACTGTATTAAACTTTGATCAAATATTTCTGTAGATGCACAGTTCCATATAAAATTAAACAAAATAATGTCCCCTAGTCAATACATACTTATGTAGATGTTTACAACAGCTAAAAGTATGGGGAAAACTGTCCTAAAATATTAAACAGTTTTATCTAATTTAAACCTTAAGTTGTTGACAAAAGTATTAAAATAAAACCATATGAAAGTCCGTACATATAATCTTCCACTCCAAAGGTCAACACCGCCCAAGGCAATAAAATTTTTACGACTCTGACAAAAGTGCATTGAAAAATAGAACTTAACCAAACTAGATAAAGCTCACTAGACTTTAAGGGAGAAATAAGGCAATGCCTTTATTTGCCGGTGCTACTTTCTAGACGGCAACTGTGCATCTACAGAAATATTTGATCAAAGGTATTAAACTATATTTTATACCAAAACTTAGACCTTTGACTTTTTTCTATCAGATAAAAATTTTTCATTATTGATAACACAATTAACAAGATACAATAATTTTATTTTCAGGTATGAGTCAAACAACAGAAAGTATATGTTGCAAAATATAGCCTTTGCCCTCTTTGGAAGTCCAAGTCTTGAGGGTGACATGCTGTTGCCTTTTGATCCAGACCAAGCCAGTCTTGAAGGATACACAACGAGACAGCAGGAACAAGTCATGAACATTTACGAGAAAATTGTGGAGCAAAGTAGGTTTATAATTATTAAGATATTATGATCTTCTGTGGGCAATCTGGCATATTATACTACCTATAGATAGGGCTGCCATCTGTCCGGATTTCCCCAGATTTGTCCTTGTTTGAAGGGCGTCTGGGGACCACCATGTCCATCCGGACACTTTTGTTGAGAGAAATTCAACTTTTTAGTCATGACTCATGACACATGCAGCAATAAACGAAATATAAAAACTCGCTAAGCATACACACGGTTTCTTCTCTGATCAAAATCAAGTACGATTTAAAGGACTTGAGTTAATCAGATTTTTACAAATTCTTGTTGGAAAAGAGAGATGTTTTAGCAAAAATTGGCAAGACGTAATCGTAAATACTTTTTAAGAGGTGTCCTGGGAAATAACCACATTTCGGCCAAATGTCCGGGATTATTGTCGTGCTTGACCGGCGACGACAATTTAGGTGATGGCAGGCCTACCTATAGATAACAATAATAATTGATTGTGTGTTTTTAATTACAGCTTTTACTCATAAAAGCTGTAATTAAAAACTAAATTATTATTAAATAAATAATAAGAAAGCCTCTATTCACTGACAATAACCATACAATGTCTACAGAAAAACAAAGACATTTAGGCAGGTTGTCCGGCATAATATGCCAGGGACAGAGACTATTAGAAGGAAATAGGGGAGGCCTATGTCAAAATTATTATTAAAAAGTGTAAATTGATTTTAATAGCAAGAAGCTGTTTATTCAGATTTTAATAAAATTAATTTAAAAAACCTTCTTTTCAGAAAAATATTCACAGAATGATGAAGATATTATGATGTCTGTGTTGCTAGTAGTGTGCGCAAGACCGGACCCTCTACCATTCTATAAAATGCAGCCCAAGAATTATTGGGTCGATCTGCACCAAAGAAACGATATCAAAGGCATTTGGTGTACTGCTGTTTTTAAAATAAGAAAATGTATCTCTACTATTATTGGAGGTAAGAAGTAATAGCTAATGAGTAATGACTTATAGGTTTTTTTTTTTTTAATTTCAACCATTAACTTACAACTACAACATTTTCTCAACTAAACTATTGACTACAGTTTCCGTGTGCAATAGAGTAGACAAATATTATAATTATCTTGACACACTTAAAGATAGCAATAGGAATCTCCATACTAATAATTATAATAAGTTAACAAGTGTGTCTGTTTCTTACAATTTATTGCTTAAATTCTACAAATAATAAAAACTAAGGAAATGTAACTCCCATACTATTACCGTTTTAAATTTGGTTCCTTTCGAACTGTCTTGTAACGTCAACCTGATACCGCTGAAGGCCACCTTAATATTGCAAATGTATTGAAAATGTGTACCTAGGTACACATTTTTGACAAAGTATTGTAGAACATGTTTTTTGACGGAGTTACTTTTCCTTAGTTTTTATTATTCGTAGCTTAAAGTGCACAATTGGATTTTATGATAATTTGAGTACCAAATTTTGTAATCACGGCATGAACGAAGTACCTGCAAACTTTTTATTCCTTGTATTTTTTTTAGAAAAGTCCTGTAAAGTGTATATTGATGAAAGTGCAAGAGTCTACCATGATTGGGACTCCTATTTGAAGAAAAATTCTTTGCCAGAATGTGTGATGGTTGCCCCACAAGATGGAGAATATTGCGGTATCAAAGTGGAGGTGAATATTGATCAACTTGTACTCCGCAATTTTATATTTAACAAATCAATTTGTACTGATTTTATTGCTTATTTTTATTAGTTCTATTATTTTATATAGTTAATCAATTACAACTACTTAATTATTATAATTTCAATATGAAAATTAAATTATTATTTAGGACAAGTTATTTATTTTTTAATTACTTTTTTTTTGGATTATTTGTAAATTATTGGATCAATATATATTGTATTTCAAGCAATTAATAATATTGCCATAAAAATGCTTTCAGGGTGAAGAATACCTCAAAGTGAAACTGACTGTCACTCCGTCTCCAGCTTTGGGTCTCACCGCTAAAGTACTAAGTACTGCGGACACTGCTAGTACAGTCGCGTCGCTTGGTGCCTTGGGAGTGCTAGGGGTAGCTGCCTTCACACCAGTAGGCCCAGCGGTGGTAGTGGGAGCACTAGCAGCGACCGTTGGTACTGGAGTGTATGGATTAGTCCGATCATCTATGCATTTGCATGATAGGAGAATTCATGAGCAGGTAAAAAAAAAAGACCAGACGCAGTAAGGAGTGCTTTTTTCAAACGATTTTATGAGTGTATGACCTTAATTAATAAAAATGTAATGGGTTATGGGGCTAATTACATATTTCAACGTCGCGAGGCGTTGCAAAGCATTTTATGAGCCATCAAAATCGGAACAATCAGCCTGACACCGCGAATGGTAAAGTAATTTCAATGTGTATCTTCTTGTGTAGCCGTACTGTGTACTGTGTACCCGTAACACAGGTCGTCATGTACTATCAGAGAAGTTGATTCCTAAGCACATGGCGGACCTAAGTAATTTGGTCGCGTTAGGTCAAACCCATCCGACAGATCACAGCTAACATTGAATTGACATAAGCCGACCACATGATGTAGGTCCGTCAACTGCCTAGGAATCAATTTCCTCGATGGTACTTATAGCATGAGGCCAGTCTAACATGATGTGAAGCGTCTATAAATATTTGCTGGCTCTTCAACTCCTAAGCGGCCACATACGGCCGCGGGAACAATAGATTTCCAAGAATCCGCGATCGAAGAATTAAAGTTTCTGTTTTGAATGGCTTATGGCGGTACAAAAAGCGCCACAGGCTCAATTCAAAATGCATCGCAACGCCTCGTAACGTTGCAATGTAAACCTTTACTTGATAAGGCTTTATAATTGCAGAGTATAAGTATAGCCAACGCTGAGGCGCGTGGGAGCTGGCTTAACATAACCGCGTCGAGTGTGGGACTAGCGGCCGGCGCGGCGAGCACGCTGCTGGCGCGGTCTGCCGCCGCCGGCACTAATATGACCAAGGTAAATTCATATTCTAGTCTCCGACAAGTATCTGTCTCAGTACAAATAAATTGAGGTGAGCCATTAGTTCGATACTGCTTATTATATACATGAAATGTTGTTAACCGAATGCTACCCGCAATTTCGTTGAAAACAGTATATTTTTCAGAGATAAAAAAATATTCTATATAATTTCATGAAAGCTGGTAGAAGCGTTTCGCTTTATACTCGTTTAGAGTGTAGACAGACACATTCTCGCATTTATAATAATTACTGTGAAAAAATCACGTATCAGTCTCGGACAACTCTAGCCTGTATTTACACAATAAACTGAAATAAATAAAAAACTACAAACTTGATACCTACAAACCTAAATTGTAATATTATGTGACAGTGATATTTTATTGAAAATATTGAATTTCCGAAAACATTATATTACTTACTGCTATCTACTATACAGAATAATTTTTTTTTCCTCTATTTTATCTGCTATCGGCTTTCACTAGCCATTATCAGATGGTGTGTTCATTGGTAGTCACTTTTATGAGAGGTGCCTTTTTGTTTTAATATGTTTAGCCCAGGTTAGTCTTCTATCAATATGCATCCCTAAGTATTTCACACTATTTTCTGGTCGTAATTTTTCTCCTCGTAGAGTAACTGATGGGCAGTCGCCTTTTCGCAGTGTAAAAGTGATTAACACTTGGCTTAATCCTCCACTGCTCAAGCCACTTATCTATTTTGTTTAGGTGTTCCTGCAGTTTTTTTGATGCTAGATTTTCATCACTAGCAAGATAGGCAGTGTCATCAGCGTATGTTGCTGTGACTACATTTCTGCTACTCGGCAAGTCTGCTGTAAATATGGAATACAGTATTGGGCCGAGGACCGAGCCCTGTGGTACGGAGGCCTTGATATCATACAGTTTTGATACTTCGTCATCAAATTTAACTTGGTATTTTCTGTCTTCAAGATAGGATTTGAATAACATATAGAAAGAGTTAGGTAGCTTGTTTTTGATTTTGAACCGAAGGCCTTTGTGCCAGACTCTATCAAAAGCTTGTTGTATATCAAGGAATACAGCAGCACAGTACTCTTTTTTCTCCAAGGACTGTCTTATTTTTCTTACTACACGGTGGACTTGCTCTACTGTTAAGTGATGCTGTCTAAACCCAAATTGGTGGTCAGAAATTATATTTTCTTTATCCAAAATTGGTTTAAGCCTTCTAAGTAAAAGCTTTTCAAATAGCTTTGAAATAACTGGCAGCAAACTTATTGGTCGATAGGAGCTAGGATCAGTTGGTGGTTTTCCTGGCTTAAAAAACTAGGCCTTTGCATCCGTTGTAGATGATTTATACAGTATTTTCAGAGCGAAGTAACCACTCCTCAAATACTGTAGTGCCTGGGACAAGATTTAAATGTCCGTATGGTTGCCCAAGCACATACGGCATTCTCGCAACATAGTCGGCCTAGTCCAGGGGAAAGAACTAGTCAATACGTCTGGGACCAACTATGTGCGGGTTTCCTCACGATGTTTTCCTTCACCGTATGGGTGTCCGTATTATGTACTTGAGATCAGAAAATGTCTCATTGGTACACGCCTCCACCCGGGATCGAACCTGCACCCTCTAGGAGTGCGAACCAAAGGTCTACCCATTAGGCCACGGACACTCTTCACGGCTTAGGTAGCATGGTAATCTGTGATATTTTCCATAATTTTGGAAAGTAATGCAATCTTAGTATAGCATTGAAAAGTATTTTTAAAAATACTACTGCTTTTCTTGGTAAATTTTTTAAAACTTCACCCGTTATCATGTCAAATCCAGGGGCTTTCCTTCTTCCCAGTCTTATTATTTCGGCTGCTAATTCTTTGGGAGTTACAGATTTAATTCTTAATGACAGCTGTTGGTCACTATTTAATACATTGTTTACTTCCTCCTCAAACTCCATCATACTTGAGGTATTTGATTCAAATACTTTGCTTAGGTGTTCTGCAAAGCATTCAGCTTTTTCGATTGGTTTTCTTGCCCAGTTTCCTGCTTGTGTTTTAAGTGGTGGAACTGATTGTTGTGGTCTTCTAAATTTTTTTGTTATTTTCCACAGGGAATAGTTATCCTGCTTTGTTGCAGAGAGTGAGGACAGCTGTTGCTGAAATGTAAAATTCTCATGCTCTTTTATCATTTCTTTAAGTTCCCGAGCAACCCTGTTCCATTGCCTTTTATCTGCAGACTTTCTATAGAGTTGATATTGTCTTCTGAGCCTCCTTTTTTTCATGATTGTCTCTCGAATCTGTAGTGGTATATTTAATCTCTTATCTGTCGTTTTGACGGTAGGTGTAGAGCGCCATGCAACTTCTTGTATTTTGTTAGTGATAGTGAATGTAGCATTGTCAATGTCTTCTATGGTTTTAAGTCTGATATTGAGATTTATTTCTGATTCTAAAATTTCACGGAATGCAGTCCAAATGTTTTTTATTGTATAATGTTGTATCTTGCTGCTTGTAAATGATTGTTGAACTAATATTTGCTATAATTGGGGTATGATCAGATGTTGTATCGGCACAATTTTCTATATCAAAATAACTATTAGATAAGC
This sequence comes from Cyaniris semiargus, assembly GCA_905187585.1. Classification (NCBI taxonomy): domain Eukaryota; kingdom Metazoa; phylum Arthropoda; class Insecta; order Lepidoptera; family Lycaenidae; genus Cyaniris; species Cyaniris semiargus. Next base: position 8,732,499 of record LR994558.1, on the reverse strand, counting down.
CTTTAATTACAAAGAAGTCCAAAAGGTCTGGTACCTTATTTGTGTCTGTAGGCCAATAGGTAGGCTCTCCTGTAGATAGTGTTGATAATTTCAGAGAATCTAAACACTTCTTTAGCTCACGACCCCTGGTCGTTATTAATCTGGAACCCCAGTGTGTGTGCTTGCTATTCCAATCTCCACCGCATATATATTTGTTTCCAAGTGTTCTAAAGTAGGATTTAAACATGTCCTCTGTAATTGTAAATTTTGGTGGAGCATAGACTGCACTTACATTGAGCGATCCTTCTTTATCTTGGACTGTGATGGTAGTAGCTTGTAGATAATCTTCTTGGAATTCACTGTATGTAATGTTTCAAGTTGTTCTTAATTAAGACAGCAGTACCACCATGCGAGGTGCCATCTGGGTGGTTTGTATAGTAAACACAGTAGTTGTTTAGTTTAAAAGTTTTTCTATTATTTAAGTGTGTTTCAGATACAAGCATTATATCAATTTTGTTAATTTCCATGAAAATTTTTAATTCATCTTTATTGGGAGTCAATCCATTAATATTCCACGCTGCTATCCTTAGACTTGTCATTTTGACTTATTTATAAGCATTGTTATGAGATTAATAAGTGTTCCCATTTGCTGGATGAGTATGTCTAGCTTTTCTGCTTGTTTGTTGATGGTTTCTAGCAAACAATTGTTTATTTGGGTAAGGTAGTCGCTATCACCACCTTTATTTTTTTCCTGTCTGTTTTGATAGGAAAGGTTTGGCTGTGAACTTTTTTCACTTTTCAATGGAGGATGTAAGTCTTTTACCTGGCCCCGTACAATTTCATTATATAAGGGCACGCTCGTTTGTAGTTGCATTTGTTCTGTACATTCAACGGGCTTATGAGATATACTCGTAATTGGTCGACTACTGGATGTATTTGAGGACACAGTGTTTGGTTTAGAAATTGTGTTATATTGCATATTGGATGCGTTTGACGGACCTATGCTGTTACGCTGCTTATTATGTAAATGTTGTTTATTTTTTCTAGCTTGGATCTCCTGATACACTTGGCATCCTTTGTAATTTGCTGGGTGACTGCCTTCACAAAGTACACAAGTGGCTGGGGTATTTTTATCTTTGTCACAATCTGTAGTGCGATGTGGGCCCGCACATTTGACGCACCTATACGGTCTCAGACAATTATTTTTGGTGTGGCCATATTGTTGGCATCTTGTACACTGCACAACAGTTTTACTTTTTCTAGGGTCCTCTATCTTGACTCTCTGATGAAAAATGTATTCAATATTTTTGACAAATATATTATTCTCATGTGGCTCAAGATTTACAAAGAAGACATTTAATGGTTCTTTTGTACCTGGTTTACGGGCATTGACGACCTTGTTACCAGTTACTTCTATTGCTTCTCTTATGGCTTCTGTGGGGGTAGTGTGATGTAGATTTTTAATTACTATTTTCTGACATCGTTCCTCTTTTCTAGTAAAAGTATGTCCTATTAGGCCCTTATTCCTAATATGTGAGATCAACATTTTATAGGTTTCGACAGACTTGCTTGAGATTATAAGTTGATCTTTTGAAACTATCTTAAAGGTGTAATTATCTTTTTGCACCACTTCATTTAGGGATTCAGTAAGATCTTGTAGATTCAATATGCCATATAATACAATTCGCGGTGGCTTAGAGACTTTTTTTGGTTTATTGTTTGTTTTGTCCGATGCATTTATACTATTTTCACATAATTCATCACAGTTGAGCAATGAAAAGCTATTGTTAGTTTAAATTACTTCTGAGGAATCTATGTTCTGTCTGTTGTTATTGAACATTTGTTGTCTGGCTTCATGCCGTTTTGGTAATTTGTTGACACTTAAAGTGTGCTCAGGCGAGCGGTTTCTTTTGTTATTGCTGTCTGGATTTTTTTGCCAAGGGACCTGACTAATTAATTGCACGTGAATTTGACGGTTGGGGTATGGCTTGTTCCGTAGCGGTCTCTTGTACTGCCGGTCGTACGGGTTCGCCCTCTGAATTACTTCGAGGTCGAGCATTATTAAATAGTGCTTTATGAAACACTTGTTGCACTAAAGGTTTGTTTGATTGTTGTTTCGGCGTTTCGGAGGAAAACTGTTTTTCGTTCCCCATTGTGACTGAAATTTCGTATAATATTAACCGTTTTCGTATTTCTTAACGGTATACATAGCGAAAGAGCACTATTTGTTTAGTTTTTTTATTGTGATTATCAAGTTTTCACAAGATTTTGAGGTTAGTCACTATTCACTTCCGAGTTGCACTTTAAAACCAATGTTTTTTGTGTAATTCTTATTGATCACAGCTATTTACGTGTTATTTATGCAATAAACACTATTTTTAAAGTTTTTAGGAGAAAAAACACCAATTATTTGAGAATTTGATTTTCGTAAGTAACTGACGCGATCGCGTTCCGTTTGCCACCTATGATATATATACAGAATAATAACAGTAAATCAAAATTTCCAGACCGGTCAGGCGCTAGCGATGTCGGTGGAAGTGCTACGTCACGCCAACATCGTCACCGGCGGCGCGGGCGTCGTCAACAGCCTCATACATATTATACTCAAGGTATAGTGATTTCAATTTAATAAAAACTTGAGAGGTGTCAAGGGACACCCGGATGGAACGAAGTTCCAGTTTATTATTTCTTATGTACAAAAAACCTGTATACACTTAAAAAAAAAGAGAGAGAGACATAGAGAGAAACACGCGCTACCGGGCTTACAACTATAGCATTTTTGCTAGTGTCGTTACAACTGTTCGTCTTAATTTTTTCTGTCTAGCTCCCTTTCGCAACGCGCGATAAGGAACTTCGTTCCAAAATTGTTAATATTATTATAACTATTTTTTATTCTTCTCTGTAAAAAAACTGTATTATGGGCGTTTGTCCGCTGCGAACTATTCTTCTTAATGCCACTTTCTGACGTCATAATATAGGCTTTATGACAGATTTCATTTTCCATCGACATTGGTCTAGCGACTCATGCCGCCGCTGCTTTGATGGCGTAGAGCAAAATGAAACCTATAGCCTATGACATAAAGTGGCATTTTATTTAAATTTTATCAGTCGTGGTCGCTTGCCGCGTTTATCGGTACCTCAATTATTAGATAATACATAGATTAGACGCGATGTTCGATGATGATGACTTCACAATGCGGAGTCTGCGTCATAATAATATTATTATTATACAGAGTGTAACAAAACAAAGTGATAATACTTTAGGGTGTGTATGGGTCCCCTATAACATAGAGTTCGATGTGAAAGTAGCAGCGCTGAAAGATTTTTTTTTTACTTTTGTATGGAAAAATTCATGACACTGGGGCGCCATACAAATCACAAAAAAATTACTCTTTCAGCGCTGCTACTTTGAACTCTGAACTCTATACAGAAAACATACACACCTTAAGGGTGAAGCCAAACGAGCGTAATTTGTGAGTTGTGAGTCGCAGAATTTCTGCCGCGTAAATATCTTTTCATACAAATCATGACTCACAAAATACGCTCGTGAATCAAACAGGACTTTTGTATGAAACTGAATGCAGCAGAATTCTGCCGAACCGAAATTCTGCGACTCACAACTCACAAATTACGCTCGTTTGGCTTCGCCCTAAAATATTATCACTTAGTTTTGTGACACCTGTATATGGGAGGAAGAAATACTAATCTGCTATCTTTATTTCAGTATAAGAAACACGGCGAGACGCCTACAACGCTAGAGCTGTTCCAATTCTCTGCCGCGACGCTGTTCTTCTGTAACGCGGTAGTATCGAACAGAACCGCCAAGACTATTATAGAGGATGCCCAAGCAAATACCATCAACGAGTACCGTTCTACGCTAAGAAGTAATAAACACAGGTAAAGTTGTGGTGTCATTATTAATTTGTTGCCCGCAATTTTGTTGTGCTGAATTAGTGGATAAACCATAAAGCTAATATACCTAGCGGAATAGAGCAACAATCTCGAGCTGTCAAACGAAACCTAAATTGGTTTGCATCTGTGTGTAAAATATATGTACGTATACACTTACACAAGCATGATTGAACATGAATTCTATGAGATTAAATTGTCAACGTGCCGATAAGTGCCGACTGGACGTCAAAAAAAGAGTTCTGCTGTCATGTATCACACGTCTCTTTTTGTGTTTGTGATACGCAGTGTTACTGATAGTGACATCTCGCTTGCTCAGGCCTTTGTTTATCTATTCCGCTAGGTATATTAACTTTATGGGATAAACATACATTATTTGTAACAAAACTATCCTATATTATAAATTTCACTCAAATCGGTTTAGCAGTTTAAGTGTTAAGAGGTCACAGACAGATTACAGACACAATTTCGCATTTTTAATAATATTATTGTCTGTAAAATCTTAAGTTAGTATTGTCAAATATAGTTCGTTTAAAAGTTCTCACTATATTTATTGTAACATTTAGAATTGCATTTTGCAGGAAAATATTTGATAAGCTCAGCGCTGAGACGAGAAGAGTGCAAGGAGTGGTCCAAGGGAATGCTGAAGTGATACAAGGCATAAAGAACATAGCTAATAAGGACCAATATTTCGCAGATGTTCTCAAAATAAACAAGGATATAAACAACCACAAACTACGAATATCCATGACATCTGACGGACGGGTCAATTTGAACGCTGTACATAAATTCAACCCGTCTGACTTGTATGGACTTGGAAAAGATGGGAGAACTGAACTGTTCTCTACGCTGGGACCGGCCCATGTAACTTCAAAGAATATGCCAACCCAGATCGTACCATCACCAACAGCTGTCAACCGATATCTTGACACCGAAGAACCAAATAACAGCTTACTTGTTGGCATCAACCCGGGTGAAATATTACGTATAGGAGGCGTACTAGTACGAGTCAGCGCTCAAGGCGCAGAAAGTGTGGCATTTTTACTGGAAAACCTTAGTAAAGATCTGTACGATACAGTCATGACTGTTGCCTTAAATCTTCTCTCAAAGTTGGTTCCTGAAGAAATTGCTCGGCTGAAACTTTTGAGCCCCGACGAGGATTTGATTGTGCAAATTGTGAAATTCGTTTTCAATTATCTGAAGCATCAGAGGCCTATGGGTGATGCCAGTCGAGACAGCGACAACGGAATAATTATTGTATTGAAAGAATTTTTCCAAGATGGCGTCGTTCGAAAAGACACAATACTTTATTTGAAAGAGGTTTTGCTTATGTCTATAGAAAACCAGTTGAACGAGAGAAGCCGGCGGTTTCCGCATAAGAAGCAAATTATATGTCCGACATGCAACGGTGTGAGGTTTGCTTAATTATCTAATAAGGTAAATAGTTCAATTTAGTAAAAACCAAAAGTCAAAAGTAGTAAGCACAATACAAAGAAGTAAAATTAACTAATCTTGTACTATGTTAAGATTTTCTTATGGCAACTCATAAAATAATATAAATTTGGTATTAAATTAATAGATTATACTAAAATCTGCTAATCTAATATTTTGATAGAAGGATAACGCTACTTTTCTCTTTCACTCGCGCTATTGCTATCTCGTTCTTTACAGGAAACAGTGGAAACATAAAAGCGTTTTTGCGTACGCACAAAAACGCTTTTATGTTTTCACTGTTAGCGTAGCGTTAGCGGGTCCCTAGGCGATCAATTATATTGTGGAATATCACGTATTGTCCAATATTATTGACCGTCTAGGGTAGATATTAAACGCGCCCGCCAATCTTATTGTCAAATAAATTGTTCAATAATATTGTTCAATGATTTGCACAATAGAATTGATCGTCTAGGGGCCCACTTAGGCCTCTATCACAATTTCTCCATGTTCGAAGACCAGACTTTACCTCAACATTGTATACCAATGAAATTGCATCAGCGCAGCATTAGATAAATTATATAAGAAACTATATTTCGAATGCACCGAAAAGACGAATGCTTACACTTGTAGTATTTTTGAGGCTTTTAAAACTGTAGATAGCACTTGCACAAAACTGTGATTAGTGATTACCTATGAATAATAAAAACTAAGGAAACGTAACTCCCATACTTCAATCGTTCTGAATTTGGTTCTCAAGGTTCTTTTCGCACACTAAAATAATATGGCAATAGCTACGAAACACTACATTCAAATTGACAAAATAAAGTCGTTGACACTAATAATCTCAATTAGTAATTACACCTAATATATATTTACAGAAATTCTTGCATGTATTCAGGCCTCTTTTTGCATAAAGTATGCATGTATTCGGGTCACATTTTGTAGAATCGGAACAAATTTTTTACACTGTTACTCTTCCTTAGTTTTTATTATTCGTAGGTGATTACCCTACTAACATATCGATATGTGATTGTTATTAACCTACTACGTAAGAAAGGAGGGTTATGAGTTTCAAAATTTGTGATATTAGTCTTGATTAGGAAATAATTAGAAAAATGTGCCTTGCTTTTTATATGGATTTGTAAAGCACGATGTGCCTTTTTCTATTACACTGACTGTTTGTAGCGATACAATCGCACGTTTAGCGAACACGCGATTTTATCACTACTAACCCTTGTTAGTCGCATTTGCGTCGCGCGAATTTTGTGATGCAAACGCACTACCAACGTGCGTTTGCATCACTGACCTCCATTATACAAGTACGCTGGACCTATGATACCCACTTTTTTTTGTGCCTATATGAAGCGGAATCAGCGCCCCCAGTGAGAGGGAAGAGAACTAAATTTGACGTAACTTGCAAATGGCCGCTTAATCGTTATTGGTTGTCATCACTAGTATTAGTTCCAAATACTCCCACTACTGCTATCAGCGCCAATATGGCGACTTTCAAACGTCATTTTTACGTCCGTGAGTAATTTGTATTCTGTGTTTTTACGTCAAATTTAGTTCCTATCACTCACATTGGGGGAGCTGATTCCGCTTCAAATAGGCACAAAAAATAGCTGTCATTTCAAAGGGTATCATTAGTCCAGCGTACTTGTATAATGGAGGTCAGTGGTTTGCATCGATACTGTAGCGATACAAACGCGCGACAGCGTGGAGAAAACCGTAGGAGGTTTTCAGGTATTTTTGTGCCGTTACCTGCATAACGTAAGCATCATGTTTCTATCGCGTTTGCATCGCGACTGAATGAGGCAATGAGCGCCCCGTGTGCTAGGACACACAGCTAGCGACCGTTTCGCGACTGTAGCGAGGCAAACGCGCGATAGTATCGCTACAAAACGATACTATAGGGCCTTATGATTGGCCAGTTTAGCATAAGATGTAACTTCTTTTTTTATTATACAATCGTACCTTGTTGCTACAAATGAAATACTATAATGGTTCTCAATTTTTATATAATTTTCAAACATTATATCCAATCAAATTACGGTTCAGAAAAAAAGCATATAAGGAATAATATTTTGTAAGTATTCTTAATTTTTTTTTATCAATGAAGTTCTTAATATAATAATAAATTAATTTTAGAATATGTTTATGTTATGAATTGTATTAAGATTTAGTTAAGGTTATTCTGAATCTTGAGAAAAACAATTATCCATCATTGCATAATAATATTATGATTACCAAATAAAACACAAAATTAATATTTTTATAATAATATATTGATTTATCTGTTATATTTGTTGTTATTATTGTGTTGCATAGTTTCAAATAAATAGTTTCATTGAAATTCTATTGTATTTTGTTCTTCCTGTGGACTGTACTCAAAGAATTTTGCTATAAAGTACCTGGAATAATAGTATTTTCTGTGTTAGGTAAAATGTTAATTATATTTTATTACAGCTGTATAGACAATAGTTGATATACTGAATAATAAAAGTATCAATTGCAAACATTTGAATGAAGATGAAGATGGAATACAATAGGTATATTTTTAATCAAGGAATAACCAATAAAATTCTAGAACAAGACAAAAATTATTGTCTTAGAAAATCTAAAGAAAGTAGGTGCTCAAATTAGACTATATTGACGTCTCTGGCGTGATCGTGAAAAGGTATTCTGTACAAATCCCTTTTAATCATTGCTTTTAATACTAACGTAAAAATAATAATTTCGCGCTTGGTAAGATAAGTGGATAAATGCTAAACATAATTAATTTTGTGCCCTTGTCCTACCGAAAGTACGAATTGAAGATTTAATCAAATTCCAACTTTATAAATCAAAATCAAAGTTGGTCTAATGCCCGTATAAATAGTCTGCTCTTAAGGCGAGGACTTATCTCAATTCCAAACGATAACCTTGCACACAACCAAAGACCAAGCGTGTACGCATCGCAATAAGATTCATTTTAGCTTAGCATAAAATTGTAGTTTCTAGGGGCGGATCTTCTCTATTTTTCATGTGTTTTTTAAATATCTTTCTAAATAAATATTAAGAAAAAATATTATTCGTTTCAGACCTTTTTAAAATAGATTTCATTAACAATTTATTAAAATAAAATGTAAGTTATTCTTGTTAATACTTATATTTCGATGACAAAGAGTTTTGTCGGAGGTGAGTTTGTAAATTAATTACAGCGAAAGTATTATTTTTTATTAAAATGTTTTTGATTTAAACCCTTTTAAATATTGTGCTCTATATCTCATATTTTTTTACATTTCGCTATTATATTGGAACTAGGTAAATCGGGTATCAAGAAATAAAAAAGGGGTTTCAGCCCGCTTTAAGACTTAAGAGCAAAGAGAATATAAACTACGTAACAAGAAGTGGGACTAAAGAAGACAAAAATACAATTCGATTTGATTCGATTCAAGATTGACTGTTATTGGCTATTAAAAAAGGACGAAGTAAAGTTTAATTTGTGATTTTTAACTTAAACTTCACTAACCGACGTAATTTTTTGTCTAAGTGCGACCTCTTTTTATATTCTCTTTGCTCTTAAGGCGAAGCCAGTTCGAAAAGACTGATTTTTAAGCTTCCAGTCTGAAGAAATTATGTGGAATTCTCTTACACCAAAATTGATGTAGACTCAAAAAATAACAAAGTAACAAAATAACCGAACTGAATATTGAAAAATGGTATGGTAATTCTGTAAAAAAATCTTGAATATCACCATAAAAATACACTTCAAATTCGAACATCTCGTAATTTTCAATAACAAAGAGAGGTTTTTTTTTTACAAAAAGGATAGCTTTTTTATAGTTCTAACAAAATAACCGAATATTTTTTTAATATATGATTCGGTAATTAAAAAAATAAAATAAAATGTATAATTTTCTCCTATTTCGCCCTATCAAGAACGCGGCGAGCGTCGTAACCGCCACTGAACAAGGCGCGCTGATATGAATGTTATTTTAATGTCCTTTACGTCGATATTCGTACTAACAGACATCGACCTGCTAATTTTAGGAACATCCTTGCCTTAAGTGTCAAGAGCAGACTATTTATACGGGCCAGCTCACTTACGCTGCCTGGCACTCTTGCGCCAGTACCTAGTTAAACTTTATCACGTTATCTCTTTCGTTCTTAGTATGTATGAAAGAGAAATACGAAACTATTAAGCTAAGCAAAAGTACCGCAAATGTTTTGATGTTTCCATGGCCGAGGCTCAGTTCAACTCCGGTGGAAACGCAGCCTTTTATACGTTTAGGTATTGGAGACTCTAGGCCAGGGGCTCCTAAAGTGTGCGCCGCGGCGCCCCGGTGCGCCGTGGAAAGGCAAGAGGGGCGCCGTGAGTCGATTTTCCATCATTATGCGAAACCACAAATTATCATAATATAATATTATAAAATTAAATTTTTATATTAATTATGTAAAGCAGATAGATTATTAAATATTTGTTAATTATCATTTACCTGCTTAACCTAACTATAATCGTTAAAGGTGTTTATTTAAGTATCTTTTTCTAATAGGTAGGGTAGGGCGCCGTGACAAAATATTTCGACGTGTAAGCGTGTTTACACACGGCGCCGCCGCGGCAGCGTTTTTCACCGCCGCGGTAAAGAATCGCCGCCGCCGCTGCCGCGGCGTGTGTGTAAACAGCCGCAGGCTGAAAAAGTTTGAGAACCCCTGCTCTAGGCTACTGACCCCACTACAATCTCGAAAGCGATGAGACAGCACGCGCCGGCGGCGGCGGCACACGCGGCACCACCGGCATCCGTCACCACTTCTAATGCTGTCACCAGCAGCGGTGGCACCGTTAGCAACCATGTGGAGTCGCTCTTATAACCACACTAAGCGACACTACGCTGCAGCAAAACGACGCGACACTTCATATTCCACAGCACTGACGTTTTGTGTCGCGTAGCTCTGTAGCGTAGTGCGTCATAGCTCATATTATAATATACAAAGAATATTTGTTTGTGTCGTTTCGATGCCGCGTAGTGTCGTCTAGCGGTCCCACCTTTAGTATATACTAACCACACTACAATCTCGACGGCGATAAGACAGCACGCGCCGGCCGCGTGTGCCGCTGCTGCCGGCCCCGCGCCCCGCACCGCCGCCGCCAGCAACCCGTCGCTGGCGTCCGTCACCACTTCTAATGCTGTCACCAGCAGCGCCGGAACAGCTAGCCACCTCAAGCCGCGGTTCCACCACGCTTCCTGTAAAGATAAGACTACTAAAAAGGGGACTAGGCGCTAGGTGTAAGGGTGCGTTTATAAACATTTTCAAATCCAGTCCAGCATTTACCTGTTATGCGTGTCATCGCCCGCACGCAGATCTGTGGCCGTAGAGGCATACTGATGCCTCTACAGACAATAACTACCAATATTATCTACAAAATATATGAAATAACTGGGTTTTGATCCTATTTATATTATACCTAATAAGAACTTCTGGATCACCCTACTTTATAATAATATATACCTATTATAGTATTTAACAAAAGTACGTTTCTTACTTTGGCCATGACAGCGAGAAGCAGCAGCAGTGACGTCATAGCAGTCACCATAACACTCAACTTACTGTAGCCCATCACTAGCCGAATTGTCGGTTTGGTTAGTCTTAAATTAATAAAAGTACGTTTCTTACTTTGGCCATGACAGCGAGAAGCAGCAGCAGTGACGTCATAGCAGTCACCATAACACTCAACTTACTGTAGCCCATCACTAGCCGAATTGTCGGTTTGGTTAGTCTGAAAAGAGATATCAGTTGTTTTTTGTGTTGCAATCGAATATCTCTACTTAGGTACTTCACCAATTATAATTAATTGGTCATATGACAGTAAGAGCCCCCACAGACTGCAGACTTTCTATCGATAGATACTTTGTTCGGGTTGGGCTGTTAGCGCGCACACTACGTCAACTAAACAGTTGGGTTGGCGGTGAGTGCGCACTGCGCAGACTAGACAACAGTCGGCCTATAATAATTGTTCTAGCACGATTCCATTCATAGCGATAGATTTTTGAATAGAAAATTTTACACGGTTCTGATTTCTGCCGAGTTGGCCGACCAAACAATCGGCGTCGTGTGCGCGCGTGGAAGAACGTCGTACTGATTAAGCATCCACCGACAGTTTGGTTTGAAGGCAATCGCGCGTATAGCCCATCAAACTTAATTATCGGCCGACTTGGTATCGTTGTAATATTCGCACTTCCATACAGCTTCATAGGGCCAACCCACACGTACCACAACCACACGACATCGCAACGACAAAATGTCGTCAAGCAGTGCTTACGTGTGAATGGTGTCGCTGCAGCTTTTTGTAGTTGCGTTGTGGTACCGAAAAAAGCCGACGTGGTTGCGTTGTCGCCAGTGGTTGCGATGTGGTTGCGATGTGGTTACGTACGAAAGTCAATGAAACGGAGGGGGCGAAGAGCGCGGGCGGCGTGCGCGCACTGTCGTTGCATCGACGCAACGTTGTGGTTGCGATGTGGTTGCGATGTGGTCGGCCGTGGTTGCGATGTGGTCGGTATCTGACAAGTGGTCGACAACGACTGTAGAATGTGGTACGTGTTAATGGTCCAGTTCATTTATAATACGAAATATACGCCCGACCACGTGGTGTGGTTGTGGTTGTCGTGTGGTTGTGGCACGTGAGGGTTGGCCCATACTGATCAAGAGCCAAACCAAACTATCGGCCGATAGAAAGTCTGTAGTCTGCGGGGGCTCTAAGGGGGCGTTCAGGCGTTTTCAGCTCGCGTGTTTTTTCAAACGCTACAGGAGAAATCGCGCAGAACAAGGATGCACCTCTAGGTGTCGACGGTAGACGAGGGCCGAGTCGTAAAAAAGTAAAAACCCAATACTTAAGACGCCTTATTTAATAGACAAGCAATGTTTCAAAACATAAATTGTTTTTCGGTCTATATTCTTTCTGTAGGTTGTGAAGTTTCCCTTTAAGCTAGTTTTAAGCTATTCATGAGCCATTTGCGCACTTTAAATAAACATGTTGTAGGCGTTTTAACTTTTATGGTGAGACCACACTACGCGGCAGCGACGTGACGCGACACTACATATTTTCATAGAACCGAATTTTTGTGTCGCGGAGGCGTCGCTGCGGCGAAGTGCGGCTTACTTCATGCGATTTCATACTAAAGGTGACTTTTCGATCTTTGCTGCGAGCGACCGCCACCGCCAAAAAATCTAATAAAATGCCACTTTATGACATAGGCCAGGGGTCACCAAATAGCGGACCGCGATCCGCATCCGGACGCCGACCTATGGTGTGCGCGGACCCAAGCATTTTAAAAATAAATTTCGGCCTCGACTTACTGATGAACAACTCCAGGATTTAATATCAATAGCTTAAACCAATTTCACTCCAAACATCAGAGAGATAATTAAATGTAAATGAATACCTATGTAAATTACGTAAATTTTACCATAGTTTAATTTTAATAAATATATTTTTTTAAATGTGTGGACCGCGAAGGTATGGACTATGGACCCCGAGCGAAACTAATTGGTGACCCCTGACATAGGCTATAGGTTTCATTTTACTCTACGGTCGCCACACACATGTCAGTAGAAAATGATACCTATAGTCTATGTCATAAAGTGGCATTTTATTTGATTTTTTGTCGGTCGCGGCTAGCCGCATAAAAGTTCGGAAAGTCACTTGAATATTTTATCCATGACGTGTCGCGTCGTGTCGCTGCCGCGTAGTGTCGCTTTTCTGCGGTCTCCTGCGGAGACCCCTCCTTACCGTCTCGCAAAAGTAACGTTGTTGAGACCCTGAGCCACCTCATCGCTGATCTCCATCTCCACCGGCTGCGAGATGAAGGCGCAGGCTGACAGGGATATACCCAGGAGGGCCACCAGCAACGCGCGCAGCTTTACTCTTATATTGCCATTCTGGATTTGTGGAGACGTGCGCTAGAATTTTTAAAGCTATGCTTAAACTCAAGCTGTACCTGCTAAAATATCTAGCAGATACAGCCTGTGTTTAGCAGATGCTAAACATAGGCTGTATATAAAACGCCCTATTTATCTATAAACGTGTAGGAGGCACAACAGTATAAACTCTGCCTATCTAGCACGTATTAACTATTATAACTAAGCGACATCAGACTGGGATTGTAGATTTGTCCAGTAAAAATAATCCAGATTCCAGACTGATGATGGAGTCTTGGAACCGTGTCACACATGGTCACACTGACAGACCTTATTTCAGTTTTCAAAAGTAGAAAGAATCGGCCCATCCGTTTAGAATTTAGATGCTACGATGCCACAGGCAGACACACGAGTTGCACCTTGTAGGTTTAACGTTATTTAACGATGCACCCCTGTGTTTCCTTCGGGAGTTAAAGTGTAACAAGAGGTCTCTAATACTTTCTACATAGGTAGGTACGTAGTACGTTGTACTCGCTAAAATAAGATATTACTTGCTGAAATAGTTGCTTAATAACTTACGGTATGTTTAGTATCCTTGAGGTTTGAATGTAATCGATCAATAAGTGCGTTCTCAGTTTCCATATTCCTTGCTTTTAACTGGGTCTTTCCTGGTTTAATTGTTCGTGAGGATGTGATTTGTTGTTTGTGTCTGCTATTGCTTCTGCCATTTTGTTTTTAAGTTTGACACGTCGCGTTGTTTAGTTGTCTGTTTTTACTTTTTAGAACGCCAAGGCTGCAAAAATATTAGTTCACTAACAAAAATAAAAGTAGGATATTCTAATTTTTAATCGAATATTTACGTCAAATAACTGAGTGAGTGAGTAAAGTCAAAATTTTGAAGTTACTTTTGCTTTTCGTAATAAAATATTTTACTCAAAAGCGATAAAGGTAAGATTGCTTTAATATATTGAATATTGAAAAAAATATAAGCTTACTAGATTTTTTAAGTCACTTAAGTGCAAGAAAAACATAGCGAACGGCTTCAAGTATGGCTAAAAGACCCAATACCACACTTGATCCGAGACTATCTAGCTGCTAAAATGTCTTTATGCCAATTTGAATATTCGTTATTGACCCAGACTTTATATTAAACTTAGAAACTATTTAAATATAGAGTTGCCAAATTATAGCAATCTACAAAAATTTGAGACATATTTTTTTTCAGAATGACCCAAATGCCTTTACGACGCTCTGAAGAGTACCCCCTGTTAAACCCAGATAGCGGGGGCGACAAACCGCTCGATAAGCCAGCAGTCATCCCAGTGGAATGGAATGTTAGTTGTACACCAAAACGCCCCTCTTGGATCACAAGATGGCCTCGTAAGTTTGGTTTAAAATATACATAACCATAAATTCTGCTATTCTTGGTTGGCACATTTTCCCCCAATATCCATGCATATTTTTGTCAGGAGTTGGTCTAGCGGCCAATCCTTTTGCGTTAGCCATGAGAATTTAGGAAAAAGATGGAAGTGAAGTTTGTTCTAGTTTATAACGGTTTTAAAGATGAGTCTTTCTAGGATTACATTCTAACATTTTTAGAGCACACTTGGCGCTCTCATAATATTATTTAATACGCATTTTTTTCAACTATTAGTCACATGTAGATATCCAAGGTAATGTTTTGTATCAATTTGTTACAGAATTCGTATCGGCTTGCTGGATGTCGGTCGTGCTTCTGACGATAATGTTCGTCATTTTCTACGCGTTTGGGGGCATTTACAGGCTGCAGTCAGTAATGCTCAAATACGAATCCAAGCCCACCGGAGAAGTGTACTACCATTACATACTTCCAAGGGATAATTCCGTACAATTCAAAACATTCACAAACTATTTAAGTTTTATGGCAACAGAATATCCTCTGCTGAATTTTAACGTTCGTCTCCTAATAGATAACGCTCCACAGAGCCCTATTTATAAGCTCCCAAAGAAATCGCTCTTCTCCGAAACATTTTTCCCCGAATATACCGGTTCAGTCAGATATGTTTTTATCAAAAACAACGATCGAGATATTCAAGAACTTCAAAAAAAACATCCGAATGTCAACGTTTCCGTATTGAGTCTGAGCAAGTACACACCAAAGACTCCACTCCGATACAGGTGGAGATCTATACCTGTCGCATATTTGCCGTTCTACGTCAGCGCTTATGAAGTTTGGAAGAATGGTGGAATCGGCCTTAACCTATTGACGCAGAACTATCGTTTTCATTTGATGAAACGGATCGATTTTAAGCTGGATACTCTTTTAAAACAGCACAGCAAAAGTGTTGATCTTTTCAAGTACACCCAGGCTCTGGAGAAAATCGATGTTATAGCTGATGAAAGAGAGTTTTTCGCATTATTCTTTGACGCTTTCAACGAAATCCCCAGAATGATGATTCAAACGATATATCATTTTGGAATAGCATCTGACAACGGAGACTTACGTACCGTACCGATGACTTCAGTTAAAGTAAAACGTAGTATCTCTAGTAATGAGATTCTTGAAAATACTTCTAATGATACCAAAGCGAACGTTTCTAGTATCAAAACGCATGATACTATAAGCAAGGAAAATGAATCTAATGATACAACCCAAATAAATAATACAACTGACGTCAATAATATTAACGTCACTATACAAAACAATTCTGGAATTGTTAAAGAACACGCCTATCCAAATAATGGTCCACAATTCCACGTTACATACGAGATTTCACGTCTTATGGATAATATTGCGACATTTGTAGATATTGAAAATACTCCCGATTTGTACAACAAAAATTATCAAAAGAATTATTTAACTTTGAGCTCAGATGGAACCGTCATGGCCGCTTATTCCCGAAACCATCCATTTCTGAGTAAAATACTCTTTAAGCCCAGAACTCTTATACATAGTCCTCGGTATGTAATATCTAATACTTTTCATGAAAGCTGCTCTAGATCTAACCATGCCGATTATTGTGATTCTATCAAGATTTCAAATAATTTATAATTACTTTATTCAAATTGATTTCATATTTTGGTTTGCCTTAGCGGGCCCCTAGACGATCAATTTTATTGTGAAATATCACGTATTATGCAATATTATTGACCGCCTAGGGTTGATATTGAACGCGCCGCCACAATCTTATTGTCAAATAAGATAATTAATGTTCAATAATATTGTTCAATGATATTGCACAATAAAATGATCGTCTAGGGGCCCACTTAGTCCTGTAAATTTTGAAGTACTGTAATAATTAATAAAATATGTTAAATAAATGTTATAAATGTATTTTAGTTTTCTAATTTACTTTAAAAAAGTTAGGATAGGCATTGTGTTTTCGTTGTAAGAATTAGAAAAACCTAATCTTTAGTAACTTTTATTTTTCAAAAATTATCAAATAAAATAACAAAGATCTCTTTCTCCTATTCTCATTATTATGCGGCTTTATGAAAAATCTTCATTACATGATCGGTTTAATGTGGAGTCTGCATTTATATCCTGTCATGTGTGTTTTCGCCCGCGCGTGAATCTGATCGGCATGAAAGTTGCCCGTATTCTATCATTTCCTAGATGTTTTTCTGTCATGCAGGAAAAATGCGCGCCGCCAGGAGCATGTTGTCACCCGCATGCGGACCATCCACGCGCAGCCGATAGTATGCATGACAGGAGAAGGGCCTTAAATACTCTTTCATTTTAAGCATGATCAGCATTTAAGTTTTAAGCAGCTCTTAAAAGATAAGGGATGCTTTGACCTTGACATGATCGTTATTGTACGTGAAATGTTGTGTTGAATCAACAAAATTATTACCGCGACGTGCTGCCGCGACTCTGCGCTCTCGATTCATTTACAATTAGCCTTCGATGTAATTAGCATATTGTACCATTTATATAATATTATAATTATAATCCATCGATAGGCGAGGCATTTTTGAAGAAATTGGATCACGAAATTGTAAGTGTTTTCTTATATCTAATTCTAGTTTCTTTACATTTCTTGGAAAAAATAAACGTGTTTCTCGTGACTCTCGGAAAATATTTAAAAAAAATTTATTTGACAAATAAAAATTATCTAAGTCATCAGATTGTTATTATTATTAATAATAATTTTGTAATTTTATTAAATAATAATAACTGGTAAGAGTTTTTTACCTTCTTACTCCTTTTAGCCTTCGATTTTGAAAATATCTGTGATTTTACGTTATTAGGTACCTACTATCACCGTTTAAAAACTAATGCCTGATACAAACTAAAAATTATGTATTTATTTAAAATTGTTTTTAATTTGGAAACTGAATATCTTAATATTAAATACATACCTACTAACTTGCTTTAAGCGTACAATCGTCTAAAACAATGTGTACCTATTACAGACAAAATTCCTTTCAGCATATTACATGGAAAGTGATGAATAACCAAAAGGAGCAACTACCATTGCTTTGGGATTCTGATGAAGAAAGTCACTTTACATGTCCTCGGAGGCACCGCTCACTGTATTACAGAAACTCCAAATCAAAACTAAAAGGAGCAGCTTTCATCATCAAAAACTGGCCAGGTACTGAATACTACTTCTTTTTAATATCTGGCATCTGCTATGAATATCTCACCACAAATTTAATAGGTAATATTATGTTTTTGCTAGCTTATAATGAAAAATATCAAGTCTGCCTTTCTCGAGGCTTTCCATTATTATTTTTTTACTATGCTTCTTAAATTCGAGAAAACGCGAAAATGTGTTTGTCTGTTAGGCTCTTCTATTCTTTTTTCGAAAAAAAATATATAAATATATTTACTTGCACTACAAAATTTACGACTACTGCGCGATAAATGAATTTCCCAGGAGAAAGCTATAGCTTGTAACATCATGTAACATCTAGATAAATTGATTATTTAATCAAAACAAGCTATTGAAAGTTGTCTTAGCTACGATTATTTTTAAGGCCGTTTTCACGAAGCATTAAAAATATTTTACTTTCAGATCACATATCATCGCTCCTGGCATATTGGTGGATTGGATTCATCATGATCGCGATAACTATTTTTATCATTTACAACAGTCTTTCTCTAATCGATATGGTTACTCCTTCTCGACTACCATTTGCAGCTGCTGATTCAACTGCTGATGAAAATTTGCTAAATCTAGACGAAAGCGTTCCGTTGAATGTGTACATGCATATTTTTGTCGATAGCTACGACGAAATGAATGACGAGTTTTACCTTAAGTATGTCAAAAGACTTGCAAAAAAATTCACCGATTACAAGTACAATATAATTGTTATGCTAAAAGATACGCAAGAATCAACAGAAAGTATGAGGGATGAAGACAAAAATGACATTGCTATGAGAACTATATTGAGAACCGATAATTTATATCGCAGTGAATACTGGAGTGATATTTCGATACAATACACTGCACTTTCAAAGTACTTAGATAGCTCGCCTATTAAATACGCTTGGAGAAATATGCCTTTGCATGCAATTCCATTTTTAATAAGGTGCATATCTGTTTGGAATAAAGGAGGCATAGCTTTTGATCCTATCATCATAACACCTCTTTTTGAAAACCCTACGATTTTAGAGAATTTATACAATACTCTTAAAAAGTATAAAAAGGCAAGTGGTAAAATAAAACCTAAAAAAGACGAATACGAATTAAGAGAAAAACCAAAAGTTAACAACATTCAAGACATAATACGTATTTTAGAAAGCGATAAGAGTAAAAGCGCGAATATTCCTCAATATAACTTATCGGAAGCTGAAAATAGAGGCGAACTTACTTTTCTAGATGTAAAAGTTTCCAATGAGGATGAGCACAAACATTATAAGCGGGAAGAAACAAAAAACACGAGAATATCTCAAGATAAAGAATTTCCTAGAAGAAAAAACCATACAATTATAAATTCTCAAGAAGAAGATGAATATTATGAAAATACACCAAAATTATTTAATAAAAACAACTACGCCAAAACAAATTCGATAGGCCTAGATGATTCGATAATGCAAGTAAGTAATCCTAATCATTTGCCAGATATAACTTTGGATCTAAAAGGCACTATTATTGCGACTTCCACTTCTTGTCACGCTTTTATTGGTACAGTCTTTAGTAATGTAAAACATTATAGTGCAAATGAAACAATTGAACACATTATAAATGATGAGCTCACTATATTTTGTAAGGGAAACATAAGTTCCTGTAAATATATATATGTTATCTCTTAATTATTATTTTAAAATAAAGTAGTCAGATTTTTGTATGAAATAATTTATTTAATTATTTTTTCTTATTCTAATCCAGTCGTGATCAAAATAGTGTTACATTTTACAATATTTTGCTCACAAATGTCATTAACATTATGGCAGCATTGGTGTGATAATAACATAGTTTTGTCGCTAATTATTATTATAAAAAATGTAGAGCGCGAGACTAGATTGTGTACTAAGTAAATTTAAAGGGAAGTACTAAAGTCTTATTTTATTACTATCATTAATCGTTTGAAGGTTTTAATAACTTTTGTAAAAGCTTAAATATAAGGTTACTTATTGCATTGAACTATACCTAGACAAAATATACATATTTTGTCATCATGGTGCTACATTCAATTTTTCAATTGGTAGTTCGTTTCTTCCACTCCAATCGAAAGCAGAGCGCTTACAGTCTTTTATTTTTCTAGTAGGTTCACATCGTCTGCTTATGGACCAATATAAATAGCCTTCTGGGCATTTGTAGATATATCCTTTTACATTGTCTCTTTTTGACTTCTCACATTTCAGAAAAGCGGGTGAACATTCTTCAGTTTTTTCAAATAAGTAGTACCCTGGCATTTTGCAAGCCATCTTCTCTTTTCCAACGGTAATCTGCGAAAAAATAGCGTTAATAAATATTGGTTTTATTATTACTATGTTATATTTTAAAAATATATTGTGTAAAGGTTACCTACCGGTTCCTTATAATTATATCCAAGCCGTTTTACTCTTCTTCTTGCGGCTATTTCTCCTTCACATTTTTTATCAGCTTTCTTCTCCTCAACACATTGAATTTTACTTTCATCATAGATTGTATTATTTGGACAGTGGAATGTTGCTATCTTAGATTCATGGTTATCTTCATCTTCTGTACATTGATAAAATAGATTGCAGTATTTCGGGTGTCTCCTAAAGGAAGTTGGACAGACAAAGAGGTACTCGTCCTCGCTAGTTTGAGGGCAGTCTTTGTTAGCTGAACTTTCTGTTGTTGGTTCTGTTTGGGCTTCAGTAGTAGTTGAATCCTGAGTTGTGGTTTTCTCAGTCTGAGTAGTTTGTTCTGATGACTGCGTAGTTGTTGAACTTGCTTTCTCCGTACTTGTGGTTGTGGTTTGTTCAGTGGTAGTAGTCTCTTGTGGTGGACTAGTAGAACTTGTTGTACTTTCAGTTGTACTAGAGGTAGTTGTTGTTGAAGTTTGTTCAGTAGCTGGTTCAGTAGTAGTGCTCTGTTCGGTAGTTGTTGTTGATTTTTGCGTTGTGGACTCTTGCGTGGTTGACTTTTCTGTTGTCGTTTTCTGGGTAGTCGGTTCTTGTGTCGTTGTTTCCTGTGTTGTGGTCTGTTGAGTAGTAGTTTTTTGTGTTGTTGGTTTTTTTGTAGTTGTGGTTGACGGTTGTGTTGTTGTCGTAGTTGTTGTCGATGGCTGAGTGGAAGTTTCTGTCGTCGACGTTTCTGTAGTAGTTGAACTTTCTTCGGTTGCATTTTCACTTTGTTTGCTACAATTTACTAAATGTTCATGGTTACAAGTCAATAATGACTGGTCCCAAGCAGTGCCCTCTCCACAGTCAAAGTGGAAAATGGAGAACCTCTCTCCTTGATTATCCCAGTCAACACATCTATAAAATTTCTTGCAATCATTTGGATTGGCGAAAAATCCAGCCTCAGTACATGCAAAAGTATCATTATTCGATTGATTGCTGTCTGATTCTTCACTGGAGTCTGTTGTTGGTTGAGTACTAGAAGACTGAGAACTAGAAGTAGAAATAGTCGATTCTGGACTTTTTGATGAATCTTGCTCTTTCGAAGTTGATGTCTCTGTCTCTTCCTTGTCGTCACTAGATTTACATGAAGCGTTCAAAACATTTTCAGGATGATTACATCCGAGAATGGTTTGGTCCCAAATAGTTCCTTCGCCACATGTAAAATCATACTTAGTATAACCCCCATTTTCATTGCTAACGCATCTGTAAAAATTCTTACAATTTGAACTACTTCCAAAATATCCATCCTCTTTGCACTCATCTTTGTTGGTTGGTTTTATACTTTCTGTTGTTGATGTAGCTTTTGCAGAAGTACCTGCAGTCGTACTTTCTGTAACGGTAGGTTTGGTAGATTTTTTACTATTATTTGATTCTGTAGTAGAACTAGGAGGTTTGGTTGTATCTACATTATTATTTGATTCCGATTCTAGTGGCTCATCTTGCAATGGTGGCCTTTGTTCAGGTTTTTGACTTATTGATTCGTGCATTTCACATCGTTTAACTTCGTTTATATGATTGCAAGCTTGTATATTTGTATCCCAAGCTGTACCTTCACCGCAATTAAAATCATACTTTGTGTAACCTTTGCCATCATTCACACACCTATAAAACTTCTGACAGTTAGATGCGTGTGGATAAAATCCTTCAGAACTACATTCATAATCGTAGCTTTCTTCGCTTTGCTTTTGAGTGGTTGTTGTAACAGTTGCAGTTGTCGAATGTGTCGTAGTAGAATATTTGTTCGTTGAACTAGGTTCTTCTGCAGTGGAAGCAGTACCACAATTTGTTATCCCCGTATCATGGTCACAAATTTGGTTTTCTTGTACCCAAATTGTACCTGGACCACAAGAGAAGTCGTATTTGATATAACCGCCTTTGCCGTCGCGTACACAACGATAAAACTTAGTGCATTCTTCAGTATTTGCATAGAAACCATCAGATTTGCATACATTAGTTTCATCAGATAAGGCCATTTCATTTTTAGGTGACGATTCTGTAGTTAGCTTTTGTGACATTGCAGTTGTTGTAGGATGAACATAAGTATTATCTTTTCTAGTATTGTTACAAGACGTGTTCTCTAAGTAATCACAAGCATTTATTTCTCGGTTCCATGCTGTACCATCACTACACGTGTATTCATATTTTATATAGGTTCCTCTACCATCGCCTACACATCGATAAAATCTTTGACAGTCATTCTCATCAAAGTGAAACCCTTCCGCTTTGCAAGCATTGCTACCTGATTGTGTTGACGACAAAATTGTTGATTGAGAACTGCTTGCAACAGTGATTGATGTTGTCGTATGGTACACTTTTGTTGTTTGTGCTGTACTCAATGTTGTACTTTGACTAACACTATCAATATTATTCTCCTCATTGTTTGAATTGCAATTTTCCACAACCCATTTATGGTTACAAGCTTGTATTTTGGGATCCCAAACAGTACCGTCGCCGCAACTAAATTCATAGCGAATATAACTGCCCTTACCATCGTCAACACATCTATAAAATTTGGAGCAATCATTAAAATCACCTCTGAAACCCGCTTCGGAACATCCATTGCTACTAATTAATCGCGTTGTTTTTAAGACTTCGTGTGTAGTGGTTTTTGACGTAGTTGTGTATCCTAATGTACTTTGTGTATTGGGAATATTATTAAAATTATTATTATATCCGTCACTTTCTTTTTCATCATACGACGAGGTAGTAGGATAATTATTCAAATTTTCTTTTGATGTACTTGATCTTCCTTCTCCACAATTTTTTACAGCCCAGGCATGATTACACGCTTCAATACTTGAGTCCCAAACAGTTCCTTCTCCGCACGAAAAGGCATGCTGCATAAAGTTACCATTTCCGTCGTCCACACATCTATAAAACGTCTTACAGTCATTATCATCACCGAAAAATCCAGACGTTTGACAAACAGTATTTTTATTTATTGATCGTTTAGTCGAGGTGTGTATTTTAATAGGCATATAGTTTGACACATAGTCAGTCTCATAATTGATATTATTTTCGTTTCTGTCTGTGGTTGATTGTAAAATAGATACAGGTTCAATAGCTTTTTCACTGGTTGATGTTTTATTGTTTTCCAATATTTGACTGCAAGACGTTGATTTATCTATATAATTACATGAGTGAGTCGTAGGATCCCAAAATGTTCCTTCATCACATTTATAAACATATTTTACAAACTTTCCCTGTCCATTGTCGACACACCTATAAAATATACGACAGTCATTAGAGTCTCCAAAAATTCCATTAGACAAACAAGTATCACCAGAATAAATATTATCAATTGTTTGGAGTGTAGTTATCGCTACTGGTTTACTCGCAACTGTAGTGCTTGATATATTTTTATGTTCGTCAGTCGATTGTCTTTTTCCACCGCATTCTTTTACGGCCCAAGCATAATTACATGAATCTAAATTGCTGTCCCATACTGTACCATCACTACACGTAAATTCATATTTAATAAATCTTCCTCTTCCACTTCCAACACATCTGTAGAACTTTCTACAATCATTGGGGTCTCCCATGAAACCATTTTCAGAGCAGTCATTGCTTTTGATACTTTGAGAATTTTCTTTTACTTTATCTTTTTCAGAGTCGATAGTTAAAGGTTTTTTATCGGTATGGTTTATCTGGGGCTTAGATGTGCTTGGACTATTATAATGATTGTTAGTAAAGGCTGGTGAACTCTTAGTTGTAGACATTGTTGAAGTTTGATATTTATTAGAGCTTGATGTAACTTGACTACTGGTGTACACGTTTTCAGTTACAGGTTTAAAAGTATATTTATCGCTAATGCTAGTTTGAGTTTTATTTTCATTTAAGTTGTAATTTACTGGTGCCTTTGTTATTGACAAATCTTTGTCGCCATATGAAATTTGTGGTTGGTTTCCTTCGTTAGAACCTGGGATATTCGCTAATGGGAACATATCTTCGGCACTTCCACATCGTCTTTTTCGGACTGCCCAGGGATGGTTGCAGCTTTGTAAATCATCATCCCAAATCGTTAAATCGCTGCATAAAAATTCGTATCGTAAGTAGCCTCTATTATTGTTATTTACACATCTATAAAATTTTTGACAGTTCTCGCTATCACCCATGAATCCATCTTTAGTGCACTCGTCGCCTTTTTGTTTATTTTCCCCTTTGTCATCTGTGTAAATTCCTTTAGGTGTGGTAGTCTTTACAGATAATGTTGTCATCAAACTAGGTGTTTTATTTATTTCATAAGCTGGTATTATTGTAGACGCAAATGGATTTCCATATGAAGATTCTATCGAAACTAAATTCATGTCTTCAGGTGGCATGGGATATTTTGTAGACGTAGGTGTCGGGCTTACGAATCCAGGGTACTTATTTGCCGTGAAATAGTTTTGTGATGCTGTATTATCTAAAATTTCCGGTAATTTTGTTGTTATGGGAGAGGGCATTTCGCGACCGTCGATATCATTTTCAGTGTCTCGATCCTTGAGAGTGCCTCCACATTCTGTGCGTCGTGTATTTCCAGCGTGGTTGCATATCTCTGTGTCCGGATCGTAGACCGTTCCTGGGCCACATTTAAACTGAAAGTTAACAAACATTAATTGTTATAAGTAATTATTAATTGCTCTTCAATATCTTTAAATCTATAATTTATGTAAACATAACATTTACATAATTTAAAATTTCAACAATTTTGGTTGATAAAAGGTTTGAATTATTAATTATGTCATATTCTTATCTTAACCATTAATTTTGCTAAAACTTCTAATCAACAATGTTAAGAGCGTTTACGGCGTTCACGCTCAATTTGGCTTAAAACTGTACGGTCTACTTTTCAAACTTGAAAAAATCATCAACCACTTATCCATAGTATAAAAAATCATCAACCACTTATCCATAGTATAAGATAAGTCATAGTAAAAGGAGGGGCCCTCCTTTTGCTATGACTTATCTTTATAAAAATTTTGATTACCTACTTATTATTATAGGAAATTTCATTTCCTATATAGTTAGTAGAGAAAAAGTATTTGTACATTAAATCTCGATACCTTAACAGAGGTTTTCTTAAAATCCGTTTTAGTATCAGTTTCAGCTTAAAATTTACGAAACCAGCGACAGATCTAATTAGAAAAAAAAATAACCTATTGACAGGATCCTTAAGCAAATAGCTACTTTAAAAAATATTTCATTTAGGTATTTAAAAGTAATTTAAATTCAAAGAATGAGAAATATCAAGGAATTAAAATTTTTTTAACCTATTTATTTAACTTAATATAATAATAGCTAACATATCATAGAAAAACACTTTAATTTAAAAAATAGTTTTTTAAATATCAACAAATCTTTTGTTTTTTTTTTTTTCTACAAATATTTTTAAACTACTATAAATCGTTGCGCGCAAAGCA
Source organism: Cyaniris semiargus (assembly GCA_905187585.1). Taxonomy (NCBI): domain Eukaryota; kingdom Metazoa; phylum Arthropoda; class Insecta; order Lepidoptera; family Lycaenidae; genus Cyaniris; species Cyaniris semiargus. The sequence goes on along the minus strand of LR994558.1, from coordinate 8,706,858 downwards.
ATTCAAATAGTCCGCCGGCCCGCGAGGCTTGTTAGGAAACTTGACATTATGCGTAAACGCTCTTAATGATTCTCAAATGGTTCCTGTAATATTACACACAGCCCCTGCCTGCCAGTTCTGAATTCGAACTTTACGGCTAGAATCTAGATAGCTCAAAAATAGTGCTTAAGTGAAACGTCTCACCTTATACACCGTGTATTTGTCACTAAAGGACTTGATACACCTGTAGAAGACCGAGCAATCGTTGGGATCAGCTAGGAAGCCTTCTCTAGGACACATCACAGGATCGGCTTTGCTCCCTGAGTAAAGTTTAACCATGTACCCATTGACTCTAGCCTGACGTTCCGTGTTCGTTTCTGAAAAATATTTTTTTAATTTAGCATACGTACTAACAAATATAAAAATTGAATAGGTATAGAAATTGTATTAGAATGCGTAAGACTCTGTAAAGTTATGACAAGAAGCGGCGGAGTTCTTCACCAGCAATATAAAATTTTAACAATTTTAAAGTCCCATATCTTTAATATTTATATCTGTTACCGTTTAGAATGCAGAATTCGTTAACGTGCACATTACCTAGGTAATATGCAGATTCCCCGATACCATCCATTAAAGTGTGAAATTTTTAAATAAAAGAAGCTTATATTTGCACTTTACCTAGTTAGTTTGCAATATTTTCCTTCGTAAAAGTCTAAAAAACTTTGACTAAGGGCGAAGCCAAACGAGCGTAATTTGTGAGTCGCAGAATTTCGGTTCGGCAGAATTCTGCTGCATTCAGTTTCATACAAAAGTTCTGTTTCATTCACACGAGCGTAATTTTGTGAGTCATGATTTGTATGAAAAGATATTTACGCGGCAGAAATTCTGCGACTCAGAACTCACAAACTACGCTCGTTTGGCTTCACCCTTAAGCTTCTCAACCTAAGACTGTTGTAGTTTTGATTGGTTTTTTTCTAGTAGATACGATCTGTTCTATTTTATAAGTGGAGTAACATTTTACTTAAACTTTAATAATTTATTCCTTTGTTTATGTCCAAAAAAATATATTAAATAATTATCTACAACTAAATAACATGTTTTATTCAAACAAGATCCTGTTTTATGTAATTTAATGAGAATAGAATAAACTTTGTGCACTTTAACTGACTCACCCAGATAATCTGCAGAATACCTTGTTAATCTGCAGTCTAACTGGTTTACACACATTAACGGTAACATATATAATATTATTTTGAGTATATTATATAAATTGTATATTTTTCTAATAGATAATGACTGAAATATTTTTATTCATAAAAGTCTTGAAAACAGGACTATACTCACTGTTTTCATCGCTTCTTGAATATTTTACTAGAGCTATAAAGAGTATGAAGTAACACAATTTCTGGAAAGGATTCATTTTAGTTGTGTAGTTTCTAGATTATGAGTTATGACTAACTTCTCATTTTCGTTAATACCATAACCCGTTAATGTAACCTGGAACAAAAATAATTTATAATTATACTTATGTATTATGCTATAGCATTATAAAATTATATTATTCCCTTACTAATATAAACAAGTAATAACTATACAGCTAATAAGTAAACAAGGTTTTTTATGGCAAATTTAATGAGTCACTTAACGGACAAAGACAGTATTTTAATCTATTTTATACAAAGACTACTGGTCCACCCGGCTCAGCCCGTGGTACATACATAGCCTAGCTATACATTGGTGAAAGAATTTTTTTAATCGGTCCAGCTATAGTTCCTGAGTTTATCGCGTTCAAACAAACAAACTCTTCAACTTTTTAATATTATATAGTTTCTAGATTAAAAGAACTTGAAGAGAAGCTAAATTTTCTCGAAGACGTGCATACTAGCATGAACCAATGGGCAATGATATTACTTAATAACACCTTAAAATATTTTTCAGTACCAATCTACCTCATCTTAGATTACGAATACCTATTTTGAACCGACTTCAAAAAAAGGAGGTTCTCATTTAATAATGAGTACAACTGTAATTGCCTAAATATGCACTCATGTACTTGTCATATATCTACGTAGTAGAACCATTTGAACAAACAATGTTATTTGTGGCGACGCGCGACGACAAAAATAGTTTCGTTCTTGAAATTCACACGCGTCTATAGAAATTGTATTAAATAATTTTATTCATAAAAGTAGGGGTGGGTTAGTTTTAATTGAAAGTCACTTGATAAAATTTTTTGTTTCAAAATTTTGAAAAATTTCATGTAAGTACCTACTTAAATATTATATAGATTTTTTATAAAGTAACTAGGTAGCTGTAGATACGTGTGTCACATAATTTTTCAATTATTTTAACACTACAGTACACGCATGGACTACCAGGGTATACGGAAATATTTTTTGGAAAATTTAAAAATTGATTCGACTAGTTCCACGTAACTGGTGAGTACAATGCATTTAACGATTTTTTTAGTATTTCAAAGGCCAGGAGCATCGTGACTGCGGTGTACCGTGTAACAAGGACCAAGGTGCTCACTTGTTCAGTGTCAGTGCTAATAACCCATGAATCACAATGCATTCTCCAATTTGCCACGCCAATTTTGACGTCAATTTACCCGACTACAGCGAAAGAAAGGGTATTGATTTTGCAGTTTGTAGTTATTATCTGAGGGCATGCTAGTGGATTTGCAACTACTTTTCTTCGTCTTTAGCATTTCAAACTGATGTGTACCGTATATTTTTGTTCATTCTAAACTTCTGTTTTAAACGATTTTGTGCAAGTAATCAATGGGGAAGGGGCATTTTTGTATTGAACCCGTACCCAAGCTGTAGCAAATAAAAGGGCTTAAAAAGTTCAACATTTTATTATATGAGAAAAAAGCTAACGAGGGTAGAAGATAAAAAAAATTACAAAAGACAACTTTTGTTATTGCGTCAATTAAATAATATTGTATATGTTGCTAGTACATAATTAATCATTTCTGAAAAGTAATCGTAGGTGTTAAAATAGTAAGTAGGTAAGTACATACTTAATATAATAATACTAGCTGTCCCGACAAACGTTGTTTTGCCATAATATAAAGTATTTCGCCATAGAGATATTATGTACCTACTAATGTACGTATAGGTCTACCAGAATCTGATGGCAAAAAGTGAGAAAATAAAATGACTCTAGCATTACGGGGGTAATTGGAATAAAACATTTTGATCCGTTTTTTTTTCTTATAACGGCTGATTCTGTGTATTAAACATGCAAATATAAAAATTTATCCAATGATCAAGGATATTTTTTAAAAATCTGCTGTCAAAAATTGCCATCAGATTCTGGTAGACCTGATTCTGGTACTTAAATATATGTCAGTGTATTTCGCCCATATTATTTTATTGAAGTGACTAAATAAGTATGTCGCCATGGCAACGTCGATCGCTATCCCGTGGCACAAACAATGGTCGCCGTCAGTCTCAGGTTGTAATAATTTACTATTATTTATTCAACAAATGCACTTATCAATATATAAAGTAGCCAGTAGCCGATTCTCAGACTTACTGAATATGTATATAAAATTTGGTAAAAATCAGTAAAGCCGTTTCGGAGGAGTTCGCTGACTAACATTGTGACACGAGAATTTTATATTTAAGATTATTATTTTCTGCAACCACAAAGTACTTTGATTTATAAGTATTACTTCCTAATTCGTTGTCCAAAGGTGTTTTACGATCCAAAATCTAATTCTTCGCTGCCATAAACATTTAATCATATCAATAAAACCCTTAAACTCGTGTAAAACATTAAAAGGCTTTAATAAAAACATTAAAATTCGCAATGGTTATTACTAATGTTAATAATCTTACGCAATTATTGGAGGTTAAGACACTTTAAGAAGCCAAACTAATGATTATATTAAAATACCTGAGAAAGGAACTCTACTATCAATTTTAGCGGGTTTACATTATTCCAGTAATACGATCCAGCGCTGGATTAGGTACTATTGGAATAATGTAAACGGGCACTGGAGCGCATTCCAGTGCATTCCATGAAAATCCTTCTCACTTTCTACTTCTTTATTCGTGATTTAAATCTCTATACTTACCGTAATGGCCGGTTTACGTTATTCCAATAGCTGGATGGCCACTGGAATAATATAAACGAGTAGTGAAATGCAATTCAGTTTATTCTAGTGCATTTCAGTACCCGTTTACATCATTCCAGCAGCAGTCCAATGCTGGATTGGATCACTGGATTTGTATAATGTAAACCCGCTATAAGTCTTAGTAGAGTTTACTCGTCCGAACATTTAGCTACACGCTGTATCTAATAGAATCTAGTCATCTAACACTATAAGATGTACCTACTAAACAAACGTGATTAAAATATAATCATTTATTGTGTATTGGAAGAAATCAACGCCTGCGTGATATCTTTGAAAATACCATTGAATCGCTGTCAGTCTTGCAATGTTAGCAATTTACATAAATTAGCGTAAGTTGTTAAGTAAATTAGATATATAATTTAATAAAAGATTCCTAAAGGAAATAGAAAAAAGAGTAATCGAAACGTGAAAATATTTTTAAAACTGAAAAACTGAAACCAATTATATTTCGGTTCCAAAACCGAAATAATATGGACCGGAACCGGAATAATTTGGAACCGAAAAACACCTGTTTCGGTTTCAATTTTTTTTTAAATATATTTTTGGTTTTTAATTTTCTTTAAAACTATTATATTTCTTAGAGACTAGATTTCTTAGTCTGTTTGATACTATAACTATCTATTAGATTTGCGTATGCTTCTGGTCGTTATCCTTAATCCTTTTGCTTTATTTTTGAAACACTTGGACAATCATAAAATCTTAAAAATACTTTCCTTAATCCCCAAGATGTTTTTATCATTGGCAATAAAAACGAAAAGTCGTAAATCTGAGATTGATTTTGAGCGCTTAAACCTTGCTGTAGGCTTTAGTGCTTGGGCCTACGCGAAATAACTTAGTGCATTTAACTGCATGAGAAAATTACTTACTATACCATTAACCATATACCTACGTATGTAACATAATACGAAAAAATGTCTTTTGGTTTAGATTGTTTTTTAATTTATTGACTAAACTTCAGAAATTAGTTTAACATATTAAAAAATTATTGGAGTTAAGATTCTCGAGCTTAGCAAACAGCTAAGTATGTTACTGGGGTGCACAAGAAACTAGAGGTATCCTAAAATAAAACTTCAAATCAAAAATTTGTAAAACTCATTAAATACTTCGTATGCTTTTAGAATATATCTACAGTGTAACTAGAGCCTTAAATCACTCTACAGCTGCCGCCCTAGCACGGCGACCAGTAGAAATGCGATAGTATAGACAAACTGTGGACATAAACTTAAGGTGCCGTTCCGATCTTTACCGCGGCTAATTGCGACCGACAAAAATTCAATTAAAATGCCACTTTATGACAAACTATAGTACATGTCATAAAGTAGGATATTATTTGAATTTTTACGACTATAGTCTGTCATAAAGTGACATTTTAATTAATTTTTTCGGAACGAAGAAAGATCGGAACGGCACCTTAAGTTTATCTCCACAGTTTGTGACTATAGTCTGTCATAAAGTGGCATTTTAATTGAATTTTTCGGAACGAAAAAAGATCGGAACGGCACCTTTAGTTTATCTCCACAGTTTGTCTATACTTTCGCATTTCTACTGGTCGCCGTGCTAGGGTGGCTGGTGTCCTATGTAAATCCTCCATAAATAAACCTCTATGTGGGGCCTCCCGACAACAGATGGCGTGCTTTATAAATAAAACTACTATCTCTGGGATATATTTTAATTAGTGTCCCAGGCGACTTAGCAAACACCAATAAAAACATGATACGAGTCCCTACGCAGTAATAAACCTCTGGATATTGTGGTCCTTGGCCCTCGAAAGGTCAGTTGGGAACCAGCTAGCCTTCAGCTCAAATCGACGGCCCTAGTTCATTGCCACGAATAATTACAAGAAAAAAAAAACAATGTGAGCTATTTGAATTTTTTGCCGCGCGAGTCCTTATTACGCGTAAATTAGTTGGCTGAAATGCGATGATTCAACATGGTTTTTTTCTTTTTTTTTATTATTGTTCTTTATAGTCTGCGCTAAGACTCAAAGATAATACGTTATAAGCTCGATTTAACATAACATAGAGCGATTACAGTTCGTACGTCTTATGGTGATTGCTTACATTTTGCTACTTGTGTAAAATAGTTATACTGTTTGATAGTCAAAAATCCAAAGTTTGAACAGATTAGATACACCATTATTCTATACTTAGCTCACAATTACTTTATAGTACTTACCTACCCAGAAAGTCAAAAGTAGAGTTCGTTATATAATTCCGACAGTGGAAGCGCAGACGTTGAGTTAGTTTAGGTAATATTTAGACCATTACCTCTAGAAGTACAAATGGAATGAAATAAGGAAGTATAGTCTGTCAAAAAAGTGAAGAAATTAAAAAGTGGCAACATCGTAGTGTCATCCCTTTCAAATCAATCTAAGAAAAAAGGGATGATACTACGATGTTGCCACTTTTTTTATTTCTTCACTTTCTTGACAGACTATACATAAGACAGAAATACCAGAGCATGAAACAATACTCTGGAGAGATGAACAATACACGTTGCTGCCAGGAAACAAATAAAAAAAAATGAGTACAATAGCTAGATGATATTATAATTACTGTATAGATAAATGTGTTATTTCTGTACTTCCCATCTAGAACATTTGAATTCAGATTATGACGTAGTAGGTAGCAGGTTGTTTGTTAATAGGTACTTATACGTAAATGTCACATACAGTAAATAATCCGACCAAAATCCGCATGTTGCTCAAGTCATATCAAAATATTGACAGAAACGTTAGATATCAAATGTTGAACAAAACTTTTTGTTGACTGTCTCTGGTTTTTTTTTTTTACATATTTTTTAGTTGGGTTTAAAATGTTTATGTTATGAGTTATGAGTAACGATGACTATAGTGTCATTACCGTGAACACAATCATTTAATTAGTCGACACACGAATTCGGCTAATGACCTACCGCTACTTGTCTTTTCCACACGCGCACTTATGCCAACTATAACTACAGACTCGAAAAGCCATTTTTTCGCGCGGGAAGAGACAAAACAATTATAGATCTACCAGAATCTGATGGCAAAAAGTGAGAAAATAAAATGACTCTAGCAATACGGGGGTAATTGGAATAAAACATTTTGATCCGTTTTTTTTTTCTTATAGTGGCTGATTCTGTGTGTTAAACATGCAAATATAAAAATTTATCCAATGATCGAGGATATTTTTTAAAATTCTGTTGTCAAAAATTGCCATCAGATTCTGGTAGACCTATAGTCAAACCTATAGTAGCGATTGGGTTAATGGCCGAATTTATACGTGTTCGGTGATTTGGCTATAGCTTATATAGACCTTTTAGAATAATTGAACATATTATGAGTGGATGAAGTAAGTAACAATTTGAAATTGTCGTTTTTTTTTTTGCATAAATGGAAGATGATATAAAATAAAATAAACAATATTATATGTAAATCCAAATATAAATTAACCAGATGATGAAGTAGGTAAGTTACAACTCACAAGGTTTGTTCAAAGAATAAGGAAAAAATGAGTAATTAATAATTATTATGTTAGTTATAGTCACATTATGATACTTACCCACTTCATCCGCTCATGTCTTCAATTAAATTATTATTTATAAGGTATACTCCAGTTATGTCTCTGACAGTGGAGTAACTATAACATCCTGGGCCCGTGGAAAATTGATGGGAAAATCGAATGTTATCAGTAAAAATCATCACGTTAATAATAAAACAGTACTTATATAAAAAAATTCTGACCTCACGGCCTCTTGGGCAGGGGCCTCTTTAGGTCGTGGGCCCGTGGCATTTTGCCAGCCCTGCCACTCTATAGTTACGCCACTGGTCTCTGAGGAATAAAACTGACAAGGGTGAGTCAAGAAAGACTCCAGATAGACATGGCCAAGTATGAACAAATGATATTATCTAAAATAGTTAGCAAAATTTGCTCGTAAAGTTAAGCCTATAAGTGCACTTGAGCAGAAATCGAATGTTATTTATCGCAACAATTTGTAGGAGGCGTGTAAATCGTTCAGATCATCGACATACCATCTAGGGACGTTGCACGGTATGATGTCGGCACTCGGCAGGTACATAGTACTTAGTACTACAAGCGAAAAATAGTCTTATTAAGGTGAGACAGCAGATTTTCTAAGATTTTAAGCTTATGAAGCCTCAATCGATGTTTTGCTAACATTTGAATTATATTAAATATTTGATATTTTTTATTATTATTGAAGTAAAAAAAGGTCTACTTTATTTATTTTGCGAGTGATTGCAATCATTTTTTTTAAATAGTTTAATAAATTTTTCTCTACACGCGACTGTTATAAGAGAGCGCGCAGGCGCACGCTCATTGCGTCGCAAGCTTTGGTCAGCCTTTTGTCGGTCGGTATTAGCGTAAGTCGTAACTTCACATGCGACATCCTCACTAGAAAATAATGGTACATCAACACTTCAACGAGAGTAAAATTGCATAAGTCAAGTGCAAATGACGTTCTCAGGGCTCAAGTGGAACTGGTTTTGAAGATTCCCTTTCCAGCATTGTAGCTACATTCCTGCGATGATGATGGCCGGTATTATTTTAAGTATCATAAGAAAAATGCTAACCGCAACTAGTTCAGAGGTTGTTTACCCTTATGGCTTCATGTTGCATAATTTTCATAAGTTAAATAGATCGTCTTTATATTATTCGTGTTGCAATAATTAAGTTAAAAAAATTTATAGTAAGTAAGAAATAAAAGTCATAACTCATAATATTTTTAAGGTCTATAAAAATGTATCCGCAGTCGAACATAGAACCTCCACCTTTTTGAAAGTCGATTAAAAATTGACATCCATATTTTATGTCAGGTGTTCCTAAACTTTTAGGTAACGAAAACACTGACATCTTTCATTTTGTAGAACACCAACCGACTGCTTCCTTGGACTCACATTTTACGCTGATAAAAATAATATTATATTTTGTAACCGGGCCGTGGTCCCTAAAAATATTTTTAGCGAGACCCCTAGGACGGCGCCCTACACTATGGTTCCTGGATTTCACAGAGACCTACAAAATTAACCACTGACCTTCAATCTTAAAAATCATAAGTTAAGTACACCTTATGTACTTATTTATAATTCAAGTATAATAACAAAACTACATCAGCAATTTTACTAATATGCTTGCATTGTTTCGAGTCAAGTAATTCAATGACGGCATTTAGTGAAATGACTAAATTGCAGTAATACGTTCACGGCCAAGGTTACGTTTGCTGACATTCAAGTTACTGGCGTAAGCAACTGGACTTGACAACCGTGAACTTGCTGTGCTGGCATTTGGCCAGCCGCCAGGGCACTTTTTTGTGACGTCACTTAGTATGTCCAGTACCTTTTTCAATCACATTCCGAATCTTCATCTACGACTTTTAGTATCTGCCTTGTCATTTATTACGAGGTGCCTAATATTTGGATATCACAGTACTTGGATATTGTTCATAATATCAATAAATCTATTAAACCCATGAAAGCCGAAACATAATTTTAGACTATAAATATTTTAACATAAACATAAATAGAATAAAGTGTTCGTAAATTTTATGATCTTCGAATAGTGCGTAGCCTTAAAAGGATTCAGTTTTAGATACAAATGCCTTCAGGCTGTTAGCATTGAGAGGCTGCAAGAATCCCATCAGATAGTTAGCATAATAATATTATCTGTTAGGGCTGTGAGTTTATGTTATTATTAAGGTGACGCCTTGATAATTTGGCTGCGGCGATATCGATTTTTCTCAACAATGAATAAAGCTAAGAAATTAAAGTTCATTGTCAGTATTAATCATGTCTTTATCTTTGAATTACCCATAGCACAACACGATTGGTCAACTTTTATAACACAGAATAATAAATCAAAAATACCTCTATAAAAACAGGGATTCTAATTTTGCCAACAGAGGAGAGTGATTTAAGCTTCCAAAATGTGTACATAGATTAGTTCAAGCATACACTATAATTTGCCAATAGCTTATATGAAATATATTTATGGTTTTTAAATTACGTGACAAAAACCATTTTGTCGCTTACGCCCTTTCCATTTCTTGCTGTTCCATTTCTTGTTTTCTATGAGACGATTTTTTACTTTAACGCGGCGTCACCTTAACTGATTTATTTCTTGCATGAATATAACTAAAAGTTCAGGTCAACATATAGGCTACATATTATCACGCTAATCGCTATCACCTACTTATGGTGCCTTCACGCCAGACGACGTCGCGAGCAGCAGCTAGTATATAATGAAAATATCTTACAAGTGAGTCAGCATTAAGCTTAGATCTTTTCCAAAATGTTTTCTTTTTTCCCTTTACTAGGGTTGCTAAAATTTGTATTATAAAGCCAAGGATCAAAACTACTGTTGGCGATAAAATTAACGACTTAGGCCGTGTTACACCAAACCGTGAGCGAACCTTACGCAGTTTATTGTATTTCCATACATATTCACTTTTTCGTTCACACCTAACCGACAATACGCCATTACGCTAGGCGTAGGCGCGGACATTCGATACCGTATATTTTCACGTTCACACTGGGGCTCACAGTAAGCCCGCTCACATTCGGCGGCGTATAGTCAGTTTGGTCTGAACACGCGCAAAGAACTAGTGAAAATAAAATATAACCGACTAGACGACGCCCGCAACTCGGTTGCGCCAAAATTCGTTTATCGCACGGGAACCTTATATTTTTCCGGGATAAAATGAAATATCCTATTTCCTTTTTCGGGACTCAAAGTATCTCTCTACCAAATTTTAGCAAAATCGGTTCAGCGGTTTGGGCGTGAAGATGTAACAGACAGACACACTTTCGTATTTATAATATTAGTATGGATTAAACTACAACATTGTCACCCCTACTCACTGATGTAACAATTATTATGCCCTAGCACTTTTGAGATAAAAATGTACTTATATAAACAATTTGCCTGATATTCTCACCGGATATCTATAATTTCTGATGGCTCGAGGAATACAATTTTCTAGTAATATAATTTTCTGCTACTTAGCATGATATTATGTGCCATATCTGGTAAGTACACGCCGGTATCTTCAGATAGGTTAGATACTACTTGCAGTATGTACCTACATAATATTATGCAATATTATCACTAGCTTCCAATTTCCATACTAATATAATATTTCTATGGATGCTTCACACCACGTCAGTCTGGCCCCGTGGTAAGTACCTGAAGGACTTGTGTTACTGGTACCAGACAACGGAAATATATTTAATACTTTTATACTATACATATATTTAAGATCCAGATCCGGGAACATTGAACACTTTTTTGTTCCGTCGGCGGGACTCGAACCCGCGACCCCCGGCTTGAGCTGCCACACATTCAACCAATTATTGAGCCACAGAGCGATCTCTGTGGCTCAATAATTGGTTGGCACAAGGCAGAAACATTTTACCATAATATTATGAATGGTAAAATGTTTCTGTCCAATATTCTGCGGTCTGCCTTCTTAGCTGCTGAATCTATTTTATATTTTAAACTAGCTGTCCCGGCAAACGTTGTTTTGCCATTTAAAATATTTCTACTTCATCAGTTGATACGAAATCTTACCTCCTCTTTTGTCCCCTAAGAGGGGTGGGGGGAAAAATTTTATACACAAGATGTTAAATTGGAAAACCCAAGTAATAATATGAAGTAAGTCCATTAAAGAAAAAAGTTTGATACAAAATCTGACCCCCGCTTTAGTTCCCTTAGAGGGGTGGGGGGAAAAAAATTTATACGCCAGATGTTAAGTTGGAAGAAGATAAATATATCTGCGAAAACCGCATTCAAATCGGATCAGTAGTTTTCGTGTGATGGTGGAACAAACATACAGACAGACATACAGACAAAAAACTAACCACATTTTTGGCTTCCATAGCGATGTAGTGACACCCCCCGCTTATTATTTTTTGAATATCTTTAATGTACAGAATTTTCATTTCTACGGTTTTATTATATGTATAGATTTGGCATAGAAATACATCGAATCCCCGAAAAGAGTAACTACTATCACCATAGATAAGTATCTCTTAAATTCGTCAGTCTGTAGAATGTATATCCGAGGAAATTGATTCCTAGGCAGTTGACAGGCCAACGTCATTTGGTCGGATCATGTCAATTCAATGGTCGTGTTCGTCGGCGTAATTTTTAGCGCATGCGCTGCAAAACCATTTATTGCGTACTTTATTCTCTGCCGGATAGTTTTTTACACCTTGACCCAAGCATGTTCACAATAATTACTATGGTCTATGGTCATTTTCCCATATGATCACGATTTTCATGCGAACATAATGCAATTGTACCTCGATGATATCATATTCCTGGTAATTTTTTATTAATTTATTTGTAGAATAGAATTAAAACATTTCTTATAATTTCTCGCGTAATGGTCATAATATGCGTTATGTTAATATGCGTTATATTCTCAGATAAACACGTTAATTTCAATCATATTTCGTTCTGTCGCATTCGTTTTGGCACATTTGAAAAGAGACATATTTCGTGTAAGTTACATTTTTGTGGCAAAAAGGACCGTACTCATTGTTTTTTACCATCAATTCCAAAAAAAAAGTGTTAAAAGAGCATATATTATTATTTTTTAATGAAATTAAAAAATATACATTTTAGCATTCAATACTATTGAACTCATACTGCTGAATTATTTTAGAAATGTGATATAATTAGTATTTACTTATCTTTTTCCTTCTATCCATGCTAATATTATAATTAATGCGAAAGTGTGTCTGTCTGTCTGTCTGCCTGTCGGTCTGGCTGTTACTTCTTCACGCTCAAACCGCTAAACTGATTTTGCTGAACTTGTGTATGGTGATACTTTGAGTAAAGGACATAGGAATTAGGATACTTTTTATCCCGGAAAAATGTATGGCTCCCGTACGATAAACGAATTTTGGCGCAACGGAGTTGCGGGCGTCATCTATAATAGGGGTATTTACCCTACCTAGTTTTTAGGCCATGTTCAAACCAAACTGACTATAAGCCGCCGAATGTGAGCAGCATCACTGTGAGCCCCAGTGTAAATGTGAAAATATACGGTATTTTTCGTTCACAGTATGCTGACTATACGCTATAGCTGACATAGCTACGTAGCCATCAGCATCCGCGGAGCGTAGTGACGTGCTATATTAATCGGCCGCCGAATGTCAGCGCCTACGCCTAGCGTAATAACGTGTGGCGGTACCCACAATTAGCGCCACATTCGTGCATCGCGCTATCGAAGTTTTCTAAGTGCGTCGCGCGTCGGTATATATACGACAGCTGAAATGTATCACGTGGGCTCCGGCCTGACCGAGCATAACACCTCACTCGGTCAGAAGATCTTCCTTTGCGGCCTCCACGCATTACAAACGTATTGTCGGTTACGTGTGAACGAAAAAGTGAATATGTATGGAAATACAATAAACTGCGTAACGTTCGCTCACTTTCGGCGGCTAACAGTCAGTTTGGTTTGAACACAGCCTTAGTAAAGCAGCTATCGCATAGACCCGTCAGTATTCCTATTTTACCGATCACACCTACATTTACCACTGTTTGTTTTATGTTTAGAGTCCACTTATTCAATTATTACGTTTAAAATTGCCGGTAAGTCGCTGACCTGAGGAATATTTTTCTATTTGTAAAGGAAAATATATTTACTGATTCATCATAGTGTATGTTAATAATAAACCACTAGATATATTATGTTTCCAAATTTCTAAATCTGGCCGACATAGTAATAAGAAACTAAATTTAGACAATAGGTACCAAGACCAAGTTGAATAACTTTTTGCGGAAATTGCAAAAAAATATTTTTTCTTTAGGGAGTAGGTATAGACCAAAGAAAATTTTTCAGGAATCGTACATGTAATCGACTGTTTCAATGCTAAATTTCACCAAAATCGGTCCAGTAAATTCGGAGCCTTATAATATAATTTTGACATTATGATCATTTATTCCAAGAAGCTTGCGCTCGTTGGTAGTTAATGATGATGACGAAGATGATGAATGCATGAATTAAAATATCTTGAACGCACTTCACCCTGTTACTTTATTTATAGCTATCTAATAGAGGAGAATTCATTTTTTATTGAACATGGGGAAATGCTTAAATGATGACGAAGATGATGAATGCATGAATTAAAATATCTTGAACGCACTTCACCCTGTTACTTTATTTATAGCTATCTAATAGAGGAGAATTCATTTTTTATTGAACATGGGGAAATGCTTAAATGATGACGAAGATGATGAATGCATGAATTAAAATATCTTGAACGCACTTCACCCTGTTACTTTATTTATAGCTATCTAATAGAGGAGAATTCATTTTTTATTGAACATGGGGAAATGCTTAAATGATGACGAAGATGATGAATGCATGAATTAAAATATCTTGAACGCACTTCACCGTTACTATATTTATAGCTATCTAATAGAGGAGAATTCATTTTTTATTGAACATGGGGAAATGCTTAACGCATCCCTGGCGGATTGGGGCTATCAGCCCGGGTATACAGGACTCCTCAGTACCCAATAAAACCCCATGGTACTCCACTCCAGAGTTGCGAGTACCATATAACGTACCGCAGTTCTAGAGCAGGCTTTCCCAAAGTGGGCGCTTTGTATAGGGTGGGGGCTTCAGGGTGATTTGTAATTTCATTTAGCTAGGAGGCCTCTTAGACACCGACTGCATGAGCACTCGACTCTCAACTACAATTTGTAATATTTGGAATTGGAATTCACAACAAACGAGGAAATGAACATCAAGTTTAAAAATGGTTAGTTTATTCCCAAAGTGGGCACTGGGCAGTAGATAAAATAAGTTTGGGAACCCCTGTTCTATAGAATGCACCTAAAACTATTCATATCTAACCCAGCGAGGAATCACCTCAAAATTAATAGAGCACTCAACGCAAACGGATAATAAATCCAGTTTAAATTGCCCACGTGATTATCATCTCATTTAATACAATCAATGCCTTCTGTTTAGCAAGAGATGCTATCTCAGTTATCCGGCGATTCTATGTATTGTGCAATAATGTAACACTTTCATATTGTTTTAGAGTTCAATGCTTGAAGGTCAATGTTCGATTTTTATTTAATTTTTTTTGTTTTTCATTTGGAAGAAGTAGGTAGTGGCTAAGACTGTTACTAAAGGACGGTCAAAGATATAGAACTATATTTTGCGCAAGTCCACTCACGTACATAAGGGATTCGTGAACCGAACATTTTTTGGCAAAAAAGTATCTAATGTATATTCCTTATTCAATATCTGTGCCAAATATGACATTAAAATTGGCCCAGTAGTTCGTAAGATTGGTGCGTCCAAACAAACAACCAAAATAATATTTTGGTTTCTATTATAATTAGTATATACTTTAGAGTTTAAACTATAGTCATTGAATTGTGTTCCGTTGCAAAAAAACACAAAATTGTAATTTTCCTTAATTTCTTAAACACGAAATTATTTGCCGCTTACAAAGCTATAAAGTGAAAATATTATGTAATGATCATAAAAACACCAAATCTACTTACAATATTATTTGATAGTTGGCAATAAAGTTTACGGTATTTAATTGGTTTCCTTGTCAATTTTTATCGCAAAATATGCGTAAATAAACAGCTTTTTTATTGGGAGATTTTGAATTTGGAACTTTACCGTTGGATAGAACAAAAGCCCCGCCGATTTTTTAAATTTAGACATTGAGTTTAATCGATCAATTATAAATTATTAGTAGATAACTATAGGTCTACCAGAATCTGATGGCAAAAAGTGAGAAAATAAAATGGCTCTAGCAATACGGGGGTAATTGGAATAAAACATTTTGATCCGTTTTTTTTCTTATAGCGGCTGATTCTGTGTGTTAAACATGCAAATATAAAAATTTATCCAATGATCAAGGATATTTTTTAAAAATCTGCTGTCAAAAATTGCCATCAGATTCTGGTAGACCTATAATATTCATACTAATATTATCAATGCTAAAGTATATCTGTCTGTCTGTTACCTCTTCACGTCCAAACCGCTGAACTGATTTTGCTGAAATTTGGTATGGAGATTGGAGATACTTTGAGTCCGAAAAAATGTACGGTACGCGCGCGATAAACGAATTTTGGCGCAACGGCGGGATTCGTCTAGTTATATTATAATATTTTTAGTTTTAAACAAAAATACTAGAGTTGATATTATACACAAATTACGCGAAAGAAGGTACTCACGAATCCTCGAGAGCTAACTACTGCGGTTTTTTTTATACCTTTGGGCTTTGATGTAGTAAAGTTTTATAAGCTCTACAATACCACTTCATATATAGATGAGTAACAAAAACTCTTATGATTTCCTAGCAGAATATAGAGTAGTAACACAATTTTAATTGTGTTTTATGGCCTATTTAAAATGGCAAAAAATGGTCATTGTACTTGCTACACAGCTTGGAACATCCTTATATTATTATTATGATGTTAAGTCTGTAACTACAGTCATCTCGGTACAATATAAAAACCATGCATGGTTTCTTACTACGGTTTTGTTTCATCGTTCCCGCGACTTCGCCTTAAGCGGGGAGGGAGGGCAGCATTAGGTGATAGGTCTAATGAGGGCGCATAACATTTCCCCATGTAAAAAAGTTTTATTTTCGTCCCGTCGCGTCGTTGGCAGAATTCAAACTTCCGGCTGGAGCGTCGAGGCGGTAATCAACTGAGCAACTAAATATTTATTTATTTCTTTCCTTAAAAAATAAATATTAAAGAAACATTTAAAAAAAAGTTCCTCAATTATCCCTGGCCGGTATACATTATTCTAATCCAGTGATCCAATCCAACACTGGATTATTACTGGAATAATGTTAACGGGCACTGGAATTAAATTTTGGAAAGAAAAGCGCTTGGTTATCTAAACAATCCCAAAGACAGTGCCAAAGACAGTTATATTTTATGTAGGTCTTGATATTTATCATTCAGTGGGTTCGATGACCTGAGTACGTCTTTATTACAATGGGATTACATACATCAAAGGCCATATCGATAAAAAATCATAAATACTCATAATGATTGACGCTAAGGCCCGCCGCAGACTATGTAGAGCAAGAGATTTCTCGAGAATAATAGTTCGGACTCTAGATGGCTGCTTCGTTTAAAATGTTTTAAGTTAATTAATGTATCTACACTCTACAATAATAATTGTTTTTAATCCCTGTTATAAAATTAGTAAGTAAAAAACGAAAAAGTGAATGAGATAATATATTATCTAATAAAAAAATGCAGTAACTATGTATTGAAAATACAACAATATTTAAAGAAAAAAGTTATCATAAATGTCTATGTCGTACTAAGAGTCATAGAATTATAACCTTTAGAAGAGGCATTCCATACAATCCTCAGCGCGAAAATGTGTCACCCTCGAAATGAGTGAGCTCACTCATCTGAGAACAGTGTGCCTTAGGACGCGGTGACAGTCGGACGTGTTTAGTGCATTGATTACGTAAAATATGTATTGAAAGCGTGAATGAGTGAAAGAGAAAGTAGTATATTCTATTACTGTAAAACAAAAAAGGACGACAATATTTTCTCGATACACATTTTGCATGCAAAAACATTGCTACAGTTTTGATGGCGTATGCCATATCCAAGTATTGACATCGTTGCTAAGAGTAGTACCTACGACATTAATGTATATATTTAATTCAATATCAAATAGATCTGCCTTGCTAACAGCAAATATTAAGATATAACTAACTAATCCATGGCATGCCTGTCTCCTAATTAATAACTTTACCAATTTACAATCTATAAGAACATTAATCATATCTTACTGCCGCATTTAGAGCCGAATATTAATTTCCTTACATGTAATCAAATGAAGATTTTGACATAATCCCCATACATTATCTGTCAAACTTTTCATCAAATTGAAGTTTAACCATAAACGTCTCTGAGTGCGGCACTAAATCATCCTTTCTATTATTTTTTTACCTAAGTACATATAATATTCTTTGCGCAAAATTTTATTTTATATTATATAATTTTCTAAAAATGTGCCCCTGGCCTTATTTTAAATAGTATTGTTGCCTGTTATAGGTAATTATAAGTTTTTGTAACAGTGCAACCTGAATATGATGTGCCGAATATGATAGAGTTACAAAAGTTTGACGACTCTTACGAGATAATTTAGACATACAATTATAGGCATGCTGCGGCCTGCGAGGCATATAATATGAAATGTATATTTCAATGTTCAATTACTTACTTATCTATGACTCTACTACCTGTAAAATATAATGATGAAAATGTTTATTTTGATTTGTTGGTTTTATGTTAAAGGCTCCTATAACACTACACTGATTTAGATAAAAGTCTAAGTTTACCACAGTGAAAGGCATATAAGCTACTTATATACTAAGGACCGCAAGAAAATGTACGGTTCCGCAGGATTACATACGCATTACGCATACGAAGTCGTCCGCAGCCTTCGATCAAAGCTAATACTAGATGTAGGTATTACAATAATACATAATTACGATTTTACTTGTTAAGTACAGTCAGAAGGAAAATATATAATAAACGGTTAAAAAATCTATTTTGTCTACCATTTACCAACAATGATAATTTAAAATTGCCTTGCGAATAAATGTATACAACTATTTCGATCTACCCTTGGCTAATTACTTGTTAATTCCAAGATGACATAGTTTAGGGTTAACTAAAATAAATTACATTAATAGAGCTATTAAAATTTAGAGCAGCCACGTAAAACGGAACGTCTGCGTTTAGAATACAACGCTTTGTGAAAATAGCGGGTACTTGGCAATGACTCGTTTGGCAACCAAGCCAAATGTGTCAAATGCCAAATTGCATTTTTGCATTACTATTGTTACCGTTTTATTGATGTTAAATGTATTAATCTGTATCAATGACAGAACGGGCCTAACGCAGCTTCGATTCAGCTTAATCCAACAATAATATAACTTCGTTAAGGTTTTGATGCACTTTTGGTGTGAAAAACATCAAACCTGTCAATGTCAAACGTTAAACAATTAAATATTGTGTCTCTGGAAAACTATGGGTTTCCTCTAGTTTAAGAGCAAGGCCATTTCTTTTACAAAAATACGGCTTATATTAAGTATATGTAATGCAGATGTGCAGGTGGCGCGGAGTTTGGGATTTGTTTTTTAAAACACTTACTTAAAGTATTTTAAAAAATAAGTACTTTGTAGAACTTGGTCTATACTTTTATTCGTTTTTAGCACTTTGAGCACAATAATTATAATTTTGTCTAGCAACGTGCTGTCAAATTGACGCTGGTGCTATTGGAGTATACAGCTTGCAAAAAATAATTAATTTATCCTTTAACTAACTGAAACTAAATTATTTAACATACGGGTATGTTATATAATACTAGCTGTCCCGGCAAGCGTTGTTTTGCCATAAAAAGTATTATTTTATTGAAGTGACTAAATAAGTATGGCACCATGGCAACGTCCATCGCTATCCCGTCGCACAAGCAATGGTCGCCGTCAGTCTCGAGTTGTAATAATTTACTATTATTTATTTAACAAATGCACTTATCAATATAAAAGTAGCGAGTAGAGAGTAGGATTCTCAGACCTACTGAATATGCATGTAAAAGGTAAAAATCAGTAAAGCCGTTTCGGAAGAGTACGGTAACTAACATTGTGACACGAGAATTTTATATATAAAGATTTTATTTCAAGTGCTCCACTGGCAAATTTTGCTGACTCTACAAAAACTACATTCCGTGGGACAAAAATATCTTATTTATAAAGTCGTAACTCAAGTTATTCAATACGGGAGCCCATTTACATCTGTCAGAGATACTAGCTGGTTAATAGAATACGCAGGTGGTAAAGAAAAAAATATGAGCTGGCCGCTTACAAAAAGAAAATATGGGGCTTTGCGAATTACATGAAAGATAATTTGTAAAAGCTTAAGAAAAAAGGTCGCTTGATGGCAAACTTCAAAAGCTTGAACTCTACAATATTACTTATTACTTAAAAAATATATAAGACTAGACGTTCCGCGCGGCTTCGCCCGCGTAAATTAGATATTTCACAGACAAATCAGTCTCCAAAAAATAGCCTATTTTCCTTCACGTGGTCTACTTCTTATCTGACCCAAATAACAGAAAAATTGCTCTAGTAGTTCGTGAGATAAGCCCTTTCAAATAATTTCCGCCGTTTTTTCCACATTTTCTTCTATTTCTTCGCTCCTATTACTCTTAGCGTGATAAAATATAGCCTATAGCCTTCCTCGATAAATGGGCTATCTAACACTGAAAGAATTTTTCAAATCGGACCAGTAGTTCCTTAGATTAGCGCGTTCAAATAAGCCCTTTCAAATAATTTCCCCCCCCTTTTTTTCCACATTTTCCTCTATTTCTTCGCTCCTATTAGTCTTAGCGTGATGAAATATAGCCTATAGCCTTCCTCGATAAATGGACTATCTAAAACATAATATTTATTTTAATGAAATTGATATATTCAACTTAAAATTTAAAACTTTTGCTGCCACAATCAAAGAAATGTGATCGTTTTTTGTTTTTTATTTTTAATGTATATTTTCTCTTTTTGAACATCCTGTTATAATTTATAGTTATTATTGATTGTCAATCATCAACCCACTGTTAACTTCTTGTGTCACAAATTGTTCCATGATACTGTTTAACTTTATTTGTGAAAACTTTATTGGCTTATATGTGCTACTTTATTATTTATTATTGTTACATGTGTTAAAATGCTGTTTGTTTTCCAATAAATAAATAAATAAACACTGAAAGAATTTTTCAAATTGAACCAGTAGCTCCAGAGATTAGCGCGTTCAAACAAACAAACAAACAAACAAACAAACTAACAAACTCTTCCGCTTTATAATATTAGTATAGATGAATAATATTAGGAATTTTTTACACTTATTTATAATTATGTTACGTAATAGTAAAATTTATAAGTATGTAGTAGGTACAGCATATTATTAATTTTATTTTTGAAAATTTAAATTTTAGCCATATCTATACTTTTCGTGTTCTATGGAATTAAGCAATACACATCTTCGTATTTCGTATTTTTTATTCTTTTAGTCTGTGGGTAATCATTTCATGCAGTATTTGTTCGTCAGATTATAATTAAATACATAATTATAATAATATGATAATTTTACTATCCTATCCCACTTGACTCTACCAAAAGTAAGTAGCAGAGGAAACCTTAATAATTTATAGATAAGTATAGGTCTACCAGAATCTGATGGCAAAAAGTGAGAAAATAAAATGACTAGCAATACGGGGGCAATTGGAATAAAACATTTTGATCCGTTTTTCTTTTTATAGCGGCTGATTCTGTGTGTTAAACATGCAAATATAAAAATTTATCCAATGATCAAGGATATTTTTTAAAAATCTGCTGTCAAAAATTGCCATCAGATTCTGGTAGACCTATACTTACTACATTTACATATAATATAGGTACTTTTTTACACTAACCTACTGTTGTAGACAGTTTCACTTTTTCTTTATGATGCCTAGTTTTTGAGGTTTTTTTGGCAAGTTTATTCATTCAAATTTTTCTAACACTTTTGATTGATCTTTGACCCAAATAGCAACGCTATATTTTAATAACTAAATAAAATTCTATAAAAAACCCGGGCTACCGAAGTGCTACTTTTTTTAAGTTTTAAACGACTTCCAAAAAAGGAAGTTCTATGTTTGGCTGTATATTTTTTTACGAATAGCTTACTTTCGATCGCGATGATAGGTACCTTTGTGGCAAACTTTGGTAAGCCTTGACTTACCACTGCGTTTTATCTTACGCAATTGTGTACGCGTCTGTACCTTTAAGGGCCAATCCACACGTACTACAACCACACCACGTCGCAACGACAAAATGCCGTCAAGCAGTGGTTACGTGTGAATTGTGTCGCTGCAGCTTTTTGTAGAACTGCGTTGTGGTACCGACAAAATGTCGACGTGGTTGCGTTGTCGCCAGTAGTTGCGACGTGGTTACGTACGAAAGTCAATGAAACGGAGGGGGGGGGGGGGGGGGGGGGGGGGGGAAGAGTGCAGGCGGTGTACGCGCATTGTCATTGCATCGACGCAACGTTGTGGTTGCGATGTGGTCGGCCATTAGTTCGCTTGAGGTTGCGATGTGGTCGGTATCACACAAGTGGTCGACAACGACTGCAAAATGTGGTACGTGTGAATAGTCCAGCGGGGCTAAAATTAGTACGAATTTAGACCAATTCAATTGGTCTAAATTCGTACTAATTTGACATTCGTGAGTTTGACCAATTCAATTGGTCTAAATTCGTACTAATTTGACATTCGTGACTTTGATAGTTTTGACAATTCATTTTGTGAATTGATTGAGAGGAATTGCTAAGTGACCATTTTAGCCCCGCGGTTCATTTACAATACGAAATATACGCCCGACCACGTGGTGTGGTTGTGGTGTGGTTGTGGTTGTCGTGTGGTTGTGGTACGTGTGGGTTGGCCCTAATACTATGTAGCGACTATTGTTTGTACCTGTACCGTTTCATCCATTGAAGTTCAACTAACTATAACTGAGACTGGTTTGCCTCTTGATTATGCCTGCAGGTAATATCTTTCTGCGGACTATAAATAATTACACAATAAAAAGTGTAAAGTTAGTTATGCACCTGTTGCCGACTTCATAAACTATTTTCATTAAGTAAGCTGACATAATGGAAGCAATTTTAATCCAGATATTGACTATACATAATAATTAAACACAATAAATATTCACTAGCCTACAAATTGGATGTATAAAGATAACAAGATGTATGAGGTTTATTAAAAAGGAAAAATTGGTATATATTATGTACTATCAAGGAAGTTTATTCATAGGCAGATGACGGACCTACGTAATTTGGTCGCGTTATGTCAAACGTACTAGACTTATATTGAATTTTCATAACCCGACCAAATAACTTAGATCTGTCATCTGCCAATGAATCAATTTCGTCGATGGTACAACTTAAGGCCATCCCCCGAGCAAACGACCTTGACCATACATTTGACGCGTTGCCGAGATCGCACAAAAACCTATTTTTTTACTTATCTTAGTTCAAAATTGATCTAAAAAAAATTAAAACGGGTAATATGTAGTTAATGAAATTGTCTATCTATTGTCGTGTGTTTCAAATAAACGTAATTTGTAAATACTAGGGAGATGCGGAAAGTATGCTTCAATTTTAATAAATTGGTATTACTTTGGAAGCTCATGAGTATAACAAACAAAAATAGAAAATTTAAAACGGGGAAAGGAATGTTGATATACTGAAGATAATTGCTGTATTTTTATTATAACTTTGTAGCTTTCAAAATATGAGTTTATAAGGCTCTAAATACGGTAATTTACGGAATCTCCGTAGGGGAAGGCCCTTAAGAAGCCAAATTAAAAGTCTAACTTCGGAAATAGGAAGTCTATAAAACTTTTTTTAAAGTTTTTTTTTATAAATTACAGTTTTGTGGTCACTGAAGTCAACGAACAAAAGAAATTATGTCGTACGAATACGATAAAAAACATACCGCAACTATAAAATCTTCTTTTAATAGCTATAATAGGGATGATGACAAGGTTAAAGATTAGCAGATTTTTTAAATAAAATAAAGATATAGGTAACGGTAAAAAATAAGTATTTCCAAAATTTTAAGCTTGATAACTTTTGTATTTTTTTTTTTTTTGTTATGAGCCATCAAAGTTAGATAGATAAGTCGATTTTTTTACATAAATTAACTAAATATTTACCATTCGATAACTTATGCGATTAAAAGCAACTTTTGTTATGAAACCACTTTCATAAACGCAATATTATGATTTGAAAGAAATAAATTATTATTATTTAATATACCTATCGAACAAAGTTCTTCCCCGATGCGTACAAACTACAAAAGAGTGACGTCATAATTTTGTAGCACTTTGTATGGAGCATTTCGCGAAGGTCTATTTTATTAGATTTTTGAATTGTGATATTATCTTGGAAAGTTTTTAAGCTAACAGAGTAATTCTTTCACCGATGTTTTTTACTTTTGAATGGTCTTTTATAATTACCAGGAAGAAAAAAAAATGTCATCATGCCTATTATGTCGTAGAGTTTGTGTTATTTTAGATATAATAATTACATATGACTAGGCAATCTTTTTTAAATACTATATTTTTAAAGTTTTTTTTTAATACTAAAGGACAAGAATTTCGTAGAGAACTACATGGTAAAAACTCATTTTCTAAAAATATTATCCCACTATGAAGGAACGGACAGAACATAAAAATCTAGGTTATAAAATAAGTATTTGTAGGGCACTAACCATAGGCTTTTAAGATAGCCCAAGTAAATAAACAAGTAAGATTATAGATAATAGCGTCCTTAAAAGCCAAAAGCCCCTCGAGCTCTACCTACTTTTAAAATAAAATTCTCTGGAAGAACTCAAATGACTTCTTTCTGTGGTTACTATTAACTGGTTACCTATATTATGTCGACTAGTTTATAGTAGTTTTCGACGAAGATCAAATGGCAGTTATGAATTAAAAAAAAAGTTAGCTTAGAAATCAAGTGTTCACATAGATTTTTTTTCCTTTTGAAGCACGGGACCCAAAAAATAGTGTGTGTTAAATTCATACTAATATCGCAATTGTATGATGTGTGTACTGTGTAGACTTAGGTTAGGTTTGCACCCTTCATAGATTTCGATAGCTAGGTACAGTTTTGAATTTCGAACTCATTAAACTTTTGAAATGAGAACTTGCGAACGCCCCTGACTTTTTTAAGCAACAACGTCTTGTAACGAAATTATCTCCTACCAAATATTTTATTAATTTCGTTTCTCTCAGAATTTTCGGATCTCAGTCCTTTACTTTATAAGCGAGATGTGTTCTTGACAAGTTTGCAAAAAAACATTTTGATGTGCCTACTCTGTGAAATTTTCCGTCATTTTTTTCTGATAAGTAGATAAAGTAGCCTTCATCCCAGTAACGAGACACTATAAATAGCTGGCGAGTTTTTGTCGACAGGCTCTATGTTATAACAAGTCTGGATGCTATCGTCCCATCGACATGGACTCTGCTAAGGTGGGAACATGCTTGGTACAGGGATACAAGGTATTGTGCTGAATTGGTCTTATAATGAGGCCTCTACATGTTGGCCCGATAGAGGGATAGAGAGGCTCTTATCTATGATTGTTCATAATCGATGACCATAGTACATGTAAACAACTTTGTATTGACGGTGGCAATCTTGGCTCAATCAAATCATTATGGTCTAAAGTTAAGATGGTCTTTAAGAGCTAGTTTTTCCATTATTTTTTATACAGTTTACTATTATCTTATTGAGTGGTATGCAGTACCTAAGCTAAGAAACATCTCTTGATTATGTCAGCTCTATAAAAACTAGATCAAAATCGGTTCATCCGGTTAAGGAGCTACACACACATACCAGTCTGTTATTATGTCAGTACATAATATCAAATTTTAAATTTTAATACTTAGCTCTATTAAAATATATGAATATATTTTAATTTATCCCTATAAATTAAAATATATTAACAGAATCACATGAAAAATCTTTCAACACTCTTTGACGAAAAATCTTTGATACAATAATTTTAATCTTTAAAAATTTGGTCATCAGTATTATAATTTTGTCATTAAAGAAATTATTTAATTACCTTAGGGCCTGTTTCACTACTTTCTGATAAAGTGCCGAATAGGCTATTTACAACTTTTTTGACAGATTCTCCATACCTACTTGATCTGTCAAGTTAATTGGTGGATAGCCTATTCGTCACTTATCAGGAAGTGGTGAAACAGGCTCTAAAACAAATAAAAAAATATATATTCCAACATTTGTAGTAGGCGAAACAGCCTACTTAGAACTTTGTCATACCAACAAAGATAATCGTTTTAAGTATAATCACAGAATATATATTAGTAGTACCAAGTATAATGTCTTTGAATACTTACGACTAGCTACCCAATTTGCTTATAATAACTAATATTAAATAAAATATTTCTTGGGAATCATAGCAGATATTTTTGGTCACAATTAAAAAAAACACTTTTATTACACCTCAAATTTTCACGACTTTCAGGATTTCCAAAACTTATCCCTAACCGTTTACTTTCCATAAAAATAAAATTTTAAAAAAGAACTCACCTAGATTACAACACACACACACACACACTACGTCTGTAACTTGTAAGTCATGGGGTAGCGTCCTTGCGAAGCGACCAAGTATGTATGGTCGGTCGCGAATCATCCTCCGCCTCTTATACCCAACGTCCTTAAGGCGATTATAATTGTGGCAATTAGATAATCCGTTTATCTTTAGCCTAATTATAATATATATTTGCTAATACGTTCAGTGAGGAGAAGTAATGTGGCCCCGAAAACTATGAAACTTCATAATCTTATCTCGTAACTTCTAATATTATTATGAATGAAGTAATAAATATAAAATAACTTAAGATTTTTCTCAGCTTCAGGATTTTGTATTAGTGGCATTTTGGTTTGAGGTTTGGGGAAGCCGTACCTACATTTTCCATGATAAAAACTATCCTATGCCTTTTCTCGGAACTTAGGTAAAGTAAACCTCACACAAATTTTAATCAAAGTCGTATACCGTGAAGATGTATCAAACAGACGGACACACATTCACATTTATAAAAATAGTGTTGTATCGTAATATTATAGGAATATAGATTTTTGTGGCAATCTTATATGCTTTAGCTCGTAGAAATCAGAATTATTTTGCAATAATATTAAATCAGTTCAGCTTCGCGATGTTTTAAACTATACTTATTATTTTTCAACAATTTGCTCTTAGCTAAAAATGCACCTATATTTATTTTATTGCGATATTGTAAAACCATTATGCTGTCATCCATCAATCATTATTGAGATTCAGAAAAAAACATACTTACTTACAAGAAAGTGATTTTTTTACTCGTAAGTAGGGGTAGGACGGGAGTCGGCAAAGCGGTATAATTACAGAACTTGTAAATTTATAGCTCAACCTGTTTTACCCGCCTGCGTCAGGATAAATAAAGGGTAATGTTTAAGCGACGTCGCTTCTGTGGGTACTCATAGCGTATGTCATAAGTCATAACCTACTTTATAATAATAAGTAAGTATAGCACAAGCAGTTTTCATTGTGGAAGTATTATTATTCTTCAAAAGTGTGCAAACAAGTGCAGCCAGCGAAATTAATTTTTAAATAGAAGACGTACGCTCATTTTGGGTAACTTTGAATTGCGGTTTGAACAATACAAATGTATTGTTCAAAGTTAAACCGCAATTCAAAGTTACCCAAAATAACTGTAACTATTTGGCTATCATTTGCGGCGAAATTCGTTTCTTTCGATAAACATTTTTCTTGGATATCAAAGTACCTATTTTTTTTTATTTATTTATAAAATCTATATAATATTATTTATACTTACTTACATCAAATGTTGCCAGTAGGTGCAGCATTATAATCGAAAAAATCGGCCAAGTGCGATTCGGACTCCCGCACGAAGGATTCCGTACCGTTATAAAGCAAAAACAGGCCAAAAATTGTGTTTTTGTATGGGAGCCCCCCATTAATATTTATTTTATTTTAATTTTATTATTAAAGTAGAAAATATATTATTTAGGATTTTGTGAATATTTCAAATGCCTAATTGTTGTTGTTATTAATTACGAGCAAAAAAGGCCAATAAAATCACGTTTGTTGTATAGGAGCCCCCCTTAAATATAAATTTTATTTTGTTTTTAGTATTTGTTATATCGTCAACAGAAATACACAATCCGTGAAAATTTCAGAAGCCTATAGCTATAGCGGTTTTCGAGATACAGTATGGAGACAGACAGACAGACCGACGGACAGACAGACGGACAGACATCGAAGTCTCAGTAATAGGGTCCCGTTTTTACCCTTTGGGTACAGAACCCTAAAAAGGGCAGATAGACAGATAAACTTTCGCATTTATAATTTTACCTAAGTAGTATGAATGTATTTCAGGATACTCCAAGGTATATCTAGAGATTCTTACTTCTACTAAAATCTTCTGGTTCTACGGAGCTTGCGCGCGGAGTTCCTATACATTTCCTCATTTGCATGATGATTACCAATATTTTGACAGCAGTAATTATACCTAAAATACCCAATCATAACAGTAAGATCATAATAAACAGTTATTCGACAGCTTCATCAATCGTTATAAAAACATAAACAGCTATTTCTTTAAAAATACTTACTATAAAAACAATATTTTTGGCTAAAGAATATGCAAATTCCATTTAATAATATTATTTAAAAATTTTGTGAATTAAGCTTTGGCACCATTAAAAAAAATGTATCTGATATTTTTTATTTTGTTTATTGGATAGGTAAGTTACACAAGAAACATGAGTAACTAGGTAACCTACAGTACAGACTATACCTAAGTCCTAACTAGATGTTGTCGTCACTTATTGTGTGTAAGGGTCAGTTCACATTGCAGCGTGAGTCGTGACGCGTCACCTGATCGCTGCTCACCTGTGTGCTAAGGCTGGTTTTAGTGTCACGCGGACCGTCGGTACGGATCGC
Organism: Cyaniris semiargus; assembly: GCA_905187585.1. Taxonomy (NCBI): domain Eukaryota; kingdom Metazoa; phylum Arthropoda; class Insecta; order Lepidoptera; family Lycaenidae; genus Cyaniris; species Cyaniris semiargus. Next base: position 8,678,144 of record LR994558.1, on the reverse strand, counting down.
TCCGCATATATACAATATGCATTACGCTGTAAGGAACGTTTTAGAGTAATGCGGAGGGGTCCGTACGGACCCGTCCCGTACTCCTTAAAACTTCATACAGATCGGTCTACGGAGCGATCCGAACCGACGGTCCTCGTGACACTAAAACCAGCCTAAAATTAACCCTTGGGCTACCGGCTAGGGTAAGCACATAATTATAATATCTTACCATTCCTCAATGAAAGCCATATAGAAAAAAAATCCCCAACCACTCACACCAGGGCATCGCTAACAGACATTGAAGTAAACGCTTGCTTTGTAGCAAAAACAAATCTCTTCTAGCAATCTACGCTAACAATGCAGGGAGTTGATGGATCCTGATAATTTCTTATGGCGTATAATTGCTATTGTGACGTCATAATATTAGGGAGGTATACAAAGTATCAGCCCGTCTCGATTAAAGATCCCTCTTCACGTTGTTGGGACATGATGGATTACCTATCTCGATAGCCACTATGATTACAAAGCAGTAAGTATCTATATGGCATCCACAATCGACGTCGACCATTCGCAATCATCGACTTTACACATTCGTAATCGCTTGTGGTCCAACATTGGCTATCGTGAAATGGCCTAACGAGAGAAAAAAGTCGGCCAAGTGCAAGTTTCACTCGCGCACGAAGGGTTCCGTACCGATAAGGAGCAAAAATATGCCAAAAATTGTGTTTTTGTATGGGATTTAAATATTGATATTTATTTTATTTTGATTTTATTAGTATTTATTAAAGTCCACATAATATAATAATGGATTTTGTAAAAAATTCAAGTGCCTTCCTGTTGCCGTCATTGATATCGAGCAAAAACGGACAAAAAAATACGTTTGTTGGATGAGAGCCCCTCTTAAATATAAATTTGATTTTACTTTTAATTAGTATTTGTTGATATAATGGCAACAGAAATACACAATCTGTGAAAATTTCAAAAGTCTAGCTCTAGCGGTTCCTATTGACTCCAGGCTGTAACCTGGAGACAGACAGACAGACGGACAGACATCAGTAATAGAGTACCGTTTTTACCCTTTAGGTACGGACCCTAAATATGAATTTTCAATTTTGTTGATACTTACGAAGTTCACCGGGTCATCTAGTTTGACTATAGATAATATTTGGCAACACAAACAATTCCTGGATGTCTAGCGCCAGTATATACCTAATTCCTTAACAGTAATTTGAGGGCTAAGTTCAATATCATTAAATTAAAAAATCATGACCACAGTCGCACGAAAATCGTGGAATGCGTAGTTATTTTTACGCGTAATTGTTGAATTAACTAAAACATACCGTGCCTAACTAATATCGGAAACAAAATCCAATGGTATGAACTTGAACGCTTGATGATGTGCATTTCCGAAAAGGACATAAAATATTTTTTATTGCAGAAAAATTTACGGTTTTCGTTAAACGAACTGTGTCAAGCTATGCCCGTGGTCTCTACGGCCAAATACCATACTAGTCCATACTAATGTTATAAATGCGAAAGTGTGTCTGTATGTCGGTCTTTCTGTCTATCTGTCAGTCTGTCTGTTACGGGTTACCTCTTCACGCCCAAATCGCTGAACTAATGTTGCTGAAATTTGATATGGATATAGTTTGAGTCCCGGAAAAGGACATAGGTAGGCCGTAGGACACTATCCCGTAAAAATGTACAGTTAGAATTTTTGCGCAACGGAGTTGCGGGCGTCATCTAGTTAAAAATAATTACCCAGCAAACTACGAATAATAAAAACTAAGGAAGGGTAACTGTGTCAAAAAATTTGTTCCACAAGTCTACAAAATGAGTACCGAATACATGTATAATTTATGCATGTATTCGGTACACAATTTTGTGTATTATAGAAGTGACAATTATTGTCAACGGCTTTGTTTCGTGAATGAGTATTTCGTTGCTATTGCCATATTGTGTGCGAAAAGAATCAAATTCAAAACGGTTGAAGTATGGGAGTTACGTTTCCTTAGTTTTTATTATTCGTAGTATTACGGATACGGACACGTAGTGCCATCTAGCGTCAAACCAGCGAAAGTGATCAGGGAAACACAGAAAACATAAATCCCCTACTCAATACTAGATGGCGTTAGGTGTATGTTTACTTACGCCTATTTTCTAGAAAGTTCCCACACTTGTTTACTTGTTTACGTGAATCGGGCGAGGGAACTTTCTGGAATTCGTCACGCCATATAAATAGCCGCAGGTAGACGGCCCGGCAATTCAGTTCGATACGAGCGATCTTCGAGGCGACTTCGGAGTGAAAACAAGTGATCAATAGTGAGTGAACCACTGTGAACCTACGACTTGGCTACGACCTAGGACAGTGATAGTGCTTAGTGATTTGGATCTAGTGCTTAGTTGTGTGAGACTTAGTGCTAGTAAAGTCTTTTTAAGAGTCAGCAGGTCTTTTTCTCCAAATCCTTCAAACCCTAGCACGTAACAGTAGCAAAGACCTTTGTTTCCTATGTCAATGATTCGTAGCCACTAGCCAGCAAATTATGATTTATAGGTACAGTTTTTCATAGCGACGCGAAGTATATATATACTATATATACTTCGCGTACTATAGTACTATAGTCCCAGGTACTATAGTACTATAGTACCTGGGACAAGGTTTTAAATGTCCGTATGGTTGCCCAAGCACATACCTACGGTATTCTCGCAACATGGTCAGCCTAGTCCAGAGGAATGAACAGGTCAATACGTCTGGGACCAACTATGTGCGGGTTCCCTCACGATGTTTTCCTTCACCGTACGAGCGTCCGTATTATGTACTTGAGATCTGAAAATGTCTCATTGGTACACGCCTCCACCCGGGATCGAACATGCACCCTCTCGAGTGCGAACCAACGGTCTTCTCGTTTCTTGACTGACGCTCTTCTCTCGCACGACGCACAGAGTACAGACGTCAGACAGCGAACAAAATATCTTTGCAGCAAACCTTGAATTAATATGAATAGTTAGTTCTGTGGAGACTGTTCAAAATATAGGGTTTTTCTTAGAATTTACCATGGTCTTTAATATTATTACCTACCTATCTTAATTTATCACATCATCAATTGACGTACCTACTGGGTAGAGATACTTAAATCTTGTAAAAGCAAAATATGAAAATAAACCACAATTATTTTATTAGGTTATTGCCTCATAATTTGAACGATAAAACATTTTTAGTGCCCCATAGCACAGATATATTAGTAGTACCAACCCAATAGGTACTTACTCGCTTCGCACACGAAACAATATTTTATGGGGTGTCAAATAAGATCGCATGCTTACCTATAATAATAATAGATAAGTAAGTAATATAATGTAAGCACAACTTCAATTTAATTTACAAAAGATGTGTTCAGTGTTCTAAACATCATCCCTATTTGCCTATCCATACTAAATAAATACTAACTATAAATGCAAAAGTGAGTACGTCGGTCTTTTATTATACCACTTCATGCCTCTTCACGCTTAAACCGGTAAACCGATTTTGATGAAATTTTGTACACCGGAAAAGGTAAAAGGTACGAAAAAAAGTATTCTATTTATATTTTTTTATCCCGGAAAATGTACGGTTTCCGCGCGCGGTGCGATTAACGAATTTCTGCGCAACGGAGACTGAAAAAAAAGAAAAAAATCTAGGTTCAGCTGTATTAAAACTCCGTTAGCTACGTACGGCGATAAGAAAATAATAGTGTGTTTGCTATTTTAAAATCGTAGGCACATTTTATTGTTTGTAGGCATAGTTTACCGGAGGCCCAATCCCCTACCCTATTCCCTTCCCTACCCTCCCCTATTCCCTTCCCTTCCCATCCCTACCCTCCCCTATTTCCCTCTCCTTTTATTCCCTCTTAAAAGGCCGGCATCGCACTTGCAGTTATTCTGATGCTGCGAGTGTCCATGGGCGACGGAAGTTGCTTTCCATCAGGTGACCCGTTTGCTCGTTTGCCCCCTTATTACATAAAAAAAAACATGCTTTTCTAACCAGTACAACTAAATTAGGAAAACAGAACGTTGCTTTTAAAAATCAACAAGCGAAACATTTATCTTAAAAAAATTTAAAATAGTTCCTTAAGGACGAAGACCACGTTTAGTAATTAGTGGACATGTTACGCTCAAAGACCGAAAACGCTCAGTGAGCGAAAAAATGGCTCACAACGCGTTGTGGTTATAGTAAAACGGCCACGCGATCTGGTAATCGAGAAAAGCCATGACGCGTTCTGAGCATTTAAAAACAGCCACGACGCGAATTCGCGTTGTGGCCCTAATGAAAACGGCCACGACGCGTCCTGAAACCAGGCCAGTTACGCAGGAATAATTTTATAACGCCCAAGTGTGTGCGCAATACACAAGAGCACTCTGGTTTCAATGAAACCAGGCCAGTTACGCAGGAGTTATTTTATAATGCCCAAGTGTGTGTGCAATACACAAGAGCACTCTGGTTTCAATGAAACCAGGCCAGTTAGGCAGGAGTTATTTTATAGTGCCCAAGTGTGTGCGCAATACACAAGAGCACTCTGGTTTCAATGAAACCAGGCCAGTTAGGCAGGAGTTATTTTATAGTGCCCAAGTGTGTGCGCAATACACAAGAGCACTCTGGTTTCAATGAAACCAGGCCAGTTAAGCAGGAGTAATTTTTATAGTGCTTTTGTGTATTGCGCACACACTTGGGCACTATAAAAAATTACTCCTGCGTAACTGGCCTGGTTTCATTGACACCAGAGTGCTCTTGTGTATTGCGCACACACTCGGGCACTACAAAATTACTCCTCTGTAACTGGCCTGGTTTCTGGTTTCATTAAAACCAAAGTGCTTTTGTGTATTGTGCACACACTTGGGTACTATAAAATTACTCCTGCGTAACTGGCCTGGCTTCATTGAAACCAGAGTGCTCTTGTGTATTGCGCACACACTTGGGTACTATAAAAGAACTCCTGCGTAACTGCTGTCTGTCTGTCTGTCTGTATGACTCCAGGCTGTATCTCAAGGACCGCTATAGATAGACTTCTGAAATTTTCAGAGATTGCGTATATATCTGTTACCGCTATAACAACAAATACTAAAAACAAAATAAAATTAACTAAGGGGGGCTCCCATACAAGAAACGTGATTTTTTGGCCTTTTTTGCTCGTAATCAATAATGGTAACAGCTAGGCACTTAAAATTTTCACAAAATCATTATTTATATTTGTACTTATTTTAATAATTAATAATAAAATTAAAATAAAGTAAATATTTAAGCGGAGCTCCCATACAAAAAACACATTTTTGTCTACTTTCAGTCTATACCAGTACGGAACCCATCGTGCGCGAGTCCGACTCGCACTTGGCCGATTATTCATTATTATCCATGTGAAAAAATTATAAATTATCATCGCAAACACTATTAAGTCGCTGAAGCTACATTTTTTTCCATTTTTTCCCCCACCCCACTACACCAACACCCACCGCCCACGGCCTGCCAGCACGTAGATTATCAGAAAGGGTTGTTTAGGGAAGTAGCTAACGGAGTTTTAATGCAGCTGAACCTAAATTTTTTTTCTCCCCGCCCCACTATTCCCACACCCACTGCCCACGGCCTGCCAGCACGCAGATTATCAGAAAGGATTGTTCAGGGTAGTAGCTAACGGAGTTTTAATACAGTTGAAGCCACATGACCGATTTGGTCGCCAGCTCTCCGTCGATTCGGCATAGTATGTGTTTAGACACTTACAACTGCAAAATAAATAAATAAATTGTGGTTGTTGTAAAGTACTTTTATATAATATTATGGTCTGTTTATTTTTGTCTGGCATGTTATTCAAAAAAATAGATTACAGACAAAGACAGTTGACTGACTTGGCAGTTTACGAAAAATTCTATGACGTCTCATGTTTTACAAATAAAAAAATATACAGATATAATCTGTCAAAAGTCAAAACTCAAATGTCAAATTTTCGTTTTCCGCATTTCTGACGTCAATGCTAAATTCGTTCAATTTTGCCTTTTGTAGTTAAATATATTACAAATTGTTATAATTTATTAATATTTTACTATTATATAAAATCCCTCAAGAGCTTATCTTATATAAAAATGCCACGTGGTAAGTTTCTTTTAGGATTTGGTCGCTCGCCCTCAATGTCATACAATGTTATTAAAATGTGCTTTGCTGCTTCTCTGTCGGCAAAAATAATAGTGGGCAAATGATTTTGCAGGAAAGTATACTAACCACAAGGGTCGTAATCGCAAGTTCACGAGCCCCGAGGAACTTGAAGAACAACGCAAGCAAGAGGAGCTCAAGCAAAAGTAAGATTCATTTCATACATTTTTGTTGTATTTAGGAGTAAACTACAATAACCTAATCATAACAACGCAGTATTAACCAAAACGATTTACTACTGAGTACATAATATTAGTAGAAGTCACTCTTTGGTAGCTATTGCATTATACTACTTTTTTATTTCTTGTAAAGAATTCTAATCCACTTCATCAATTTAAAGGTGGAGAAAGGAACATGGTGATGAGACATCCAGTGATGAGTCAGAAGAAGATAAATCTGGCTCCGGGAGTGAAGAAAGTGATTCAGATGATGATGTAAGTTTACTTTTTTAAAACAAAAATTCTGAACACAAATTTTGTAAATAAATCTACAACAAGACATAACTTATGGTAGGCCGATCAGCACACAGTTCTGAAATTGATGTTTTTTTGTGCATTTTATACAACTACAGTAGGAACTTGATTAACCGGACTAATTGTTGCTGTTAGGGTTAAATCAGACGGCAACACGACGCGCAGATGCATTTCTAAATTTGTATGGATTTGACAGATTTCAACTCCGTGAGACGTCTTGCAAATCTGTCAGTTCAGTACAAAAATTTAGAAATGCATCAACGCATAACTTTGCGGTCTGAATTGACCCTTAGTTGACCCTTAGGCATCAGGATCTTTGAAAATCCTGATAATGAGTTTCAAAGATCCATAAATAAAGACATAAAGAAAAGCGGGTTCGGTGCATATGTTCACTATATCATGTTATGCCCTTTGTGAAAAATAACACAGAAAAAAAATGTTTATTATGTACATATTATTAAGAGACTAGACGTTCCGCGCGTAAATTAGATATTTCACAGACAAATCAGTCTACAAAAAATAGCCTATGATCCTTCACGTGGTCTACTTCTTATCTGACCCAAATAACAGAAAAATTGCTCTAGTAGTTCGTGAGATAAGCCCTTTCAAATAATTTCCCCCGTTTTTTCTTCATTTTCTTCTATTTCTTCAATTAATCTCAGCGTGATAAAATATAGCCTATAGCCTTCCTCGATAAATGGGCTATCTAAGACTGAAAGAATTTTTCAAATCGGACCAGTAGTTCCTGAGATTAGCGCGTTCAAACAAACTAACAAACTCTTCCGCTTTATAATATTAGTATAGATACATTTTCTGGTGGCAGTCCGGATAATTACGAATCCGTATAACTGAGTAGAGAGTTTCTACTGTACTGAAATTATAATTTGCTTTGCAGTGGGTAGGTGCTGTGTACAGACAGTCTTTTTATCATTGAGATTTATATGAGTAGTCAGTTTAAATATAAAATATAGTTGTGGTTTTAGAAGTAATAAAAAATAAAAGTGTGTTAAAAATAGCACACGCAGACATAATATAAGTAAAACAGTAACATTTCTTGTATCATGTTTTTACTGTGTAATCAGTAATGTATTGTTTTCTTGCCCATAACCCAACCATAATTCACTGATGTTACAAGTAATAATAGATTTTTATGTATATGTTTATAATGGATATAATATGTAATAATATATTTTTAGCACCCCACAAAAGCAAAAGGAGTTTCTGGTCTCATTGAAGTAGAAAATCCAAACCGTGTTGTGAAGAAAAACAAGAAGTTGTCAAATCTGAATACCATTGGTGAAGCTGAAAAACCTCAATTATCCAGGTAATTCTATATTATTAGCGGGCCCCTAGACGAGCAATTTTATTGCGCAATATTATTGACTGTCTAGGGTTGATATTGAACATCGCGCGTCTTCAATCTAATTGTCAAATAAACTGTTCAATGAAATTGAAGCGTGATATTGCACAATACAATTGATCGTCTAGTGGCCGGCTTACAATAAGATCATAATCATATTTTTTTTTTTTCCAATTTTATCTGCCATCAGCTTTTACTTAGCTACAATCAAATGGTATGTTTCATTGTTAATGTCTTTTATATGGGGTGTTACGAGCTACACATTGCTTCCATTAGTTAGTTGGGTATTCACAAGCTAGCAGGCAAGAAGGCAAAACATTTTAAAAATTTGCCATTGGTGAGGCAAAAAGACCAATTAACTGACCGAGGATTTGCTACCAGGCACCACTGCTTGTTCATTGGATACCCTCCTATTGAGAGCAATGTCATATTCTCTTTGATCTAATATGCACTACTATTATAAAGCAGACATTAATAATTTGGCCTTCTTGTACCACTATGAATTAGCAGGTTCTTCACAAATTTGTTTGTGTGATAACCATGTTTTATATTAAAAATTTATTTGATTGTTATTAGCCATTATGCATAATATATAATGGACACCCTATACTGTCAAATGTACAATTTTGTTATTCTTAATATTTTCAGGCGTGAACGTGAAGAAATTGAGCGCCAGCGAGCTGCAGCAGCTTATCAGAAGGCGCACGCTGAGGGCAAGACTGACCAGGCGAGGGCAGATCTGGCCCGGCTAGCCATCATTCGTCAGCAGAGAGAAGAGGCAGCTAAACGACGAGAAGCAGAGAAGAAAGCGAAAGAGGAGTCCACAACCAAAAAGAGGTATGTACAGTGCCGAATTTATATTTTTTATGAGAGAAGGCCACTTTATATCCACCACCCCATGTACGTATTCTGTAATTTCTTTATGAACACTGCCGCCCCTAGGCCGTGGCCTATAACGACCTATTTATAAATCCAGGGCTGGGTATGTAGAAGGACTGTGATTCATCTTATCTCTTTTACGACTTGATTGTAATGTCTTACTAATAAAATTATTTGCAGAAAATAACTTGCAAGGTTGCTTTGTCTGCCACAAGTTCTTTCAATATACCAGACAATACACAGACCCTTTATAAGATGTCTTGTGTCAGCTGTGTAAATATTATTATGCCTACACAGTGTGGATATTTTGTTAGTTAAAGGTGTAGAATCTAGGATTTAGTGTCTTAAAATTTTTGTTTTTGTTTTACAGGTAGAGCAATTGATATTATGACCAAGAGGATATTCCTTAAAATAAACTCGTATAAAATGTCTGAACAGTCACATCTAAATATCTTTGTGATATACTTTTTGTTCTTCGGACCAATGAAACTGAGAAATGCTAAATGCTATTTACTTTTCTTTTATCGCCTCCATATTTATATACTGCCATGTATGTTCAACTATTAGTAGTTAATGTTATTGGAAATTTTATTTTTAATTATGCACAGTAAATATAATTTTTGTATTTATATTTAGTTAATTTTTCTACGTAACATTTCACTTGATTTGCATATTTCTCGTTTCATAATATTTTTGTTTGGAAAGTTAAGTCGTAAAATTGCATGTAAAGAAAAAAATTTAAAATGGTGTAGAAGAAATTCTCATTTTTTACAGTGAATAATTTTTTAAACGTTGATGTTTATCACAATAAGCAATATTAATAAATTCATGTTCGAATTAAATGATTTTTTATTTTTTCAGTAAGACTTAGGGTATCCACACGTACCACAACCACAACCACACCACGTGGTCGGGCGTATATTTCGTATTGTAAATGAACTGGACCATTCACACGTACCACATTTTGCAGTCATTGTCGACCACTTGTCAGATACCGACCACATCGCAACCACGGCCGACCACATCGCAACCACGGCCGACCACATCGCAATTCGCAACCACATCGCAACCACAACGTTGCGTCGATGCAACGACAGTGCGCGCATACCGCCCGCGTTCTTCCCGCCCCCTCCGTTTCATTGACTTTCGTACGTAACCACATCGCAACCATTTTGTCGGTACCACAACGCAACTACAAAAAGCTGCAACGACACCATTTACACGTAACCACTGCTCCACGACATTTTGTCGTTGCGATGTCGTGTGGTTGTGGTATGTGTGGGTTGGCCCTTAAGATTATGCATAATTCTAATTATTAGATAGTGTCATTAGACAATTTTCTATGCCGATGTGTATCTGTATAATAAATATGAAATAAAATAATTCATATTGTGTTTTCTTTGTTATTAGGTTAGGAGTTGGGCTGAGTTGGGTGTTTTCGAAATCTTATTTTAATAGAATACATAAAATCCATATAATTATATGTCGTAGAATCATAGTTTTTATTGCACATAATCCCAATTCGCGAACGCAGGATATCCGGTGTATGTATTATATTTCTCTATGACGCGCAGGATTATAGATAATACAATATATATTATATAGAGCGCAGGATAACTACTATATTTAAGTTAATTTATGCAGGATAATATTAAATATTATTGGGGATTGGGGAGAAATTTTCGATTACCAACCAACAGAGACATCTGTCGTCGCTTGTCGAAACTATCTTGAATTATAAGCGCTATCTGTCTCTGTGTCTTATAAAATAAAAAGCTTCTTAAAATTACTAATAGATAGCGCTTTTATTTTTATAAAATGTAGACACTGACCTCCATTATACAAGTACGCTGGACTAATGATATCTTTTGATATGACAGCTATTTTTTGTGCCTATTTGAAGCGGAATCAGCTCCCCTGATGGGAGGGATAGGAACTAAATTTGACCATTGACCAAATATATTTGTCTATGATTTGACGTAAAAATGACGTTTGAAAGTCGCCATATTGGCGCTGATAGCAGTAGTAGGAGTATTTGGAACTAATACTAGTGATGACAACCAATAACGATTAAGCGGCCATTTGCAAGTTACGTCAAATTTAGTTCTCTTCCCGCTCACTGGGGGCGCTGATTCCGCTTCAATTAGGCACAAAAAAAAGTGGGTATCATAGGTCCAGCGTACTTGTATAATGGAGGTCAGTGAATGTAGAGCATAATATGTGCACTCCGCACTAATACACTATTTCGGCTAAATAAAAAAAGTGTAGGATACACTTTTTTAATTAGCGTTTTAATTAAGATGTAAAAAATCGACATTGATCTTCACGCCCAAACCGCTAAACCGATTTTGCTGTTGGTATGACTCGAAGATTCTTTGAGTTCCGGGAAAGGATACTTTTCATACTATGTACGGTTATAAACGAATTTTGGAGATTTGCAAAAACGATGAACGATTGAAAAAACTCCGTTGCGACTTGCGAGGGTCATCCAGTAAGTACTATTAAATTTTTACCGTGATACTGTGAAAATAATAAAGGCGTATAATATTATATTCAGTGAAGTCGACATGCTATTACTTGGGTAAATATTGGGCACAGAATCCCGCAGCTGCAATTTTCATACAGCTAATTATCTAAAACTGAGTTGTCGGACTTTAGATAGAGTTTACTCTGCCCGAAATTTACGTGTTTGATATAGTTTTATACCAACGTGTATGCAAGATAATTTAATGAAATTAGTGTGAAGGTTTTTATTGAGATATAAAAAAAAGAAAAGGAGCTGAAAGAGTTACTTTTAAACTTTTTTATGGGCAAATTCATGACGTTGGAGCGCTTATCATACCTACGAATCACAAAAAAATTGCTCTTTGAGCACTGCTACTTTTACAGTAAACTCGATACAGGGGACATAATATACTTAGTACTTACACACCCTAAAATATTATCACTTTATTTGTTACACTAGATATACTGCATAGCCTTATAAACACCATACTTACAACTTATTAATAAGTGAGTAGGTACTAGGTACCATCGAAGAAATTAATTCATAGGCAGATGGTGGACCTACGTCAATTGGATAAGTTAATATTATGTCAATTAGTCGTGATCTGTCGACTGTGTTGACGTAACGCAACCAAATTACGCAGGTCCGCCATCTTGCTTGGATCCCTGGTCATAGCGGGATTATAGGTAATGAATGTGTGGATATATATGCCAAAGAAGCTGCAAAGTCTGGTGGTTTAAGCAATTTCAAAATTTTTTGTCAGGATCTTTTTCCTCTGGCCAAGTCGCATTTGACTTTGGAGTGGAATACTATTTGGACTGAGTCGAGTAGAATTAAAGGACGTTTTTACGCTGAAATTCAAGATTCAGTACCTAGTCGACCGTGGTTTTTTAAATATTTGAAAGCTAATAAGCCTGTTTGCTCTACTATCTGTCGGCTACGGTTGGGTCACTCGTGTAATCCGGTATTTCTAGCTAAAATAAGGGTGAGGGATAGCTCATTGTGTGAATGTGGCTTGGATGAAGGCTCTCCAGACCATATATTTTTTGCTTGCGAAAACAACCTTTCATTGTACGATTACCTTCCTCCTAATATTCCTCGTCCCACTAATCTTAAATCTATTTTATCGTTAGTATATTCTCCATTTATAGACACCTTATGCTCGTTCATTGCTCATAATCACATTAGGCTCTAGTTTTAATAAGAATTCTCCACCTTTTATTTAATATATTATTTATTGTAATTATGTTTATACTGTATTCTGTGTATATTTAAAGGCTAAGAAACAATATTTTGCTTTATATTTGCTTGTTCTGGTTTTTTCTGTTCTATTATTATATCTTGTATTTGCATGGTCGCATGAAGTCATTACTTATCCGTGCCCAGTGCATGGCAACCAGTTTGCGTTTTATGTTATATAAGTTATAATTACTGTACATTTTTTTTTTCGCCTCAACTCTGACGCTGGCAACTCCTAAAACGGGGAGGCTTACGCCAAATGAAGAAGAAGAAGAAGACAGGTCCGCCATCTGCCTACGAATCAACTTCTCTGATAGTACATTAATTCCTACTGTCGTTACTAGGTAAAAGGTGATCTGTAAAGGTAACCACACAGTTTCAAAACCACAACGTGACGAATCAAATAATATCTAGCCTCAAAATAAAAGCTGTGCACTAGCTGCTATCTCAGCGGCTATTAACAGACAAAGTTGTCGACAACGCCGATATGGCCGACAACGCCGTCATTGCCGACAAACGCCGACATTGCCGACAAACGCCGACATTGCCGACAAACGCTGACTCCGCGCCGCGCTGTGCCCTCAGAGTGAGGACTATAAAAGAGGTACAACACTGTCAAGTCCTATAAAATTTTTAGGGAGAGTTTTGCCGGGAATGTGAAAGAGACGTTGTATGTTTGTATTATATATTACTGGGATTTTAATGTGTACCTAATATTGGTAGAATATTAAGCATTAGATATTCGTTATGTTATCATGCACAAGTGTAGGCAAGTGATACCAATTCCAGAATCCAGAAACGTGCCATTTTGTGTTCCCATCAAAACTCCATCAAAAAATAAAATATTATATTTTTTTATTTAATTATGTCTGTTTTTTTATTTAATTTTATGACGTTGGAAATTGGAATTAATACTTTGCACTATAATTACCTTTTAAATTGCAAGCAATAGTTATTTTGATCTCTGAAATGAAAATAATTTTAGAGAAAAGGAAAAGGGGGCAAAAATCTTTCCTTAGTTACCTGATACCTCCAGTTTTGTCTTTTATGGGTTCTTTTCTTTGATGTTTTATGAAAAAAATTGCTGCTCAGGCTGTAGCTTTTTTGTGTCACTTCTATGTTTTTGTCCTTCTGTGGTGCCGACTGCCGACACAATAAATTGTCGGCACCGCGTCGGCATCCCTATTCAATATTCAATAAAGATTTATTTGTAAAGCAATTTTTACTCCTCTGACTATATTTTCCAAGCTTTTCATTTTCCGTATAATGTTACTGAGAAGTATTCATGTAACTGTTCAAATCATGAAAATTTGGTTTCTTTCGGATTTTCTATCGGGATGTACTTATACAGTAATGGGGGTATTTTGTTAGGTAGTTTTTGCGTAGGATTTGGAAAACAAGCGATTATAAAGATCTAGATGTCGTCCGCAACTCCGTTGCGCCAAAATTCATTTATCGCGCGGGAACCGTACCTTTTTCCGGGACAAAAAGGAATCCTATAGGTATTCTTTCCCAGGACTCGAATGTATATTAGGGAGGTCCTTATTCCTAGGAAAAAAAAATTTTTCTTTAATTTCGCGGGGCACCAGTACGTAATTTGATTATCCTACTAATATTATAAAGGCGAAAGTTTGGATGTATGTATGTATGTATGAATGGATGTATGGATGTTTGTTACTCTTTCACGCAAAAACTACTGAACGGATTTTAATGATACTACAATAATATAGCTTATACATCAGAATAACACATAGGCTACAATTTTAACCGACTTTCAAAATGGAGGAGGTGTTATGTTTGCTTTTTAGGGTTCCGTACCCAAAGGGTAAAAACGGGACCCTATTACTAAGACTTCGATGTCTGTCCGTCTGTCCGTCTGTCTGTCACCAGGCTGTAACTCAAGAACCGCTATAGCTAGACTTCTGAAATTTTTACAGATTGTGTATAGGTATGTGTTGCCGCTATAACAACAAATACTAAAAATAAAATAAATTAAATATTTAAGGGGGGCTCCCATACAACAAACGTGATTTTTTTTGCTATTTTTTGCTCTTAATCAATAACGACAACACATAGGCAATTGAAATGTTCTCAAAATACTTAATTGTATTTGTACTTTAATAATTAATTATAAAATTTAAATAAATTAAATAATTGAGGGGGCTCCCATACAACACTACATATAAATGTAGTGGTACGGAACCCTTCGTGCGCGAGTACAACTCGCACTTGGCCGATTTTTTATGTTCAACGACCACTCCGCCGTTTGTGAACCGATTTTCAAAATCTTTCTTTTGGTGTATATGTTATCATCCCAATTTGGTACCATATTCATAAAAGTGGTGACCTGATGAAGGGATCCATAAGAAATCGAGGGAACTCCTCAAAATTTATATGGAAACATGTGGTGACTTCGGTTTCGTGAGCAGTATTCTAAGCGTATGCTACCAACAAGCAAGATTTTGCACCAAGGTATACCATGGTTCGGAAGGTGCTTAGAGAACTCCTGACTCTTTATAGATATAAGTTTGGGAGTTTCGACGTTGTTTTAAGAACGGAAAGCATATTATGCTACTATGCAAATTACGTTCATCATCATCATCATCACTACTAAAAAACCATTATAGAACCATGTATCGTCCCGTTTTGACCCTATTATTGGTACTTTTCATAGTCTTTTATTATATATCACTTAAACCGCGGGTAACACCGCGGGGCACAGCTAGTATACCATAAGAAACTATTTCAGTATTTTTTTAAATATTTTTATATAATAATATTTAAGGATCGCGACCAAGGTTTGAAAACTCAAAATCTGTATTTGTTAGATTCTTTATTTTTATAGAAAGGATATATGAAATATTACAAAATTATTGCTGTTGTTATGAATTAAAATATTATGTAGATATTGAGTAATTTATTTTTAAGATACAAGGGTTGACTTGTTAGTACTTACCTATTACGGTTTTTTTCCTATACTTACCTACTCTTTTACCAATAAAAGCAAAATATATTGCTTTTGGTTATCGTTGGTTGTGAATGTGGAGCTGTTCTTTGGAGCGATTGTCTGTGCAAGTTGTACTTGCACCTCAAATGTGAATAAACGCCAAATAACAAATTAAACATTAAAGCATGTCCCAGACAGACGCGGCCTGCGGTGGCGATCTGCTGTTGCCTTCTTGCTTGACCGTGATAACAATACACTGCCGTGGCCGCGGTGGCGGTCACTCTAACCTACGGCGGCACATTAGCTCTCGAGTCTCACCTGCGAGTGGACGTTAGTAATGGACAATCGTAACGAAGTTTTATTGCTTTTATTGGTGCTTGAAGAAGATGAAAGAAAAAGGTAAGTTAGTTCAAAGTAATAAAAGCACAGTTTAGAAAAAAAATATTTACCAACGTTGTTGTATTTAATATTTTAGTTATTCTTTTCAGAAAAAGAGAATTGTGGGTCCATGAAATTAAAAAAGAACGGCAGCAACATGGGGAATTCCGGACATAGGCATAATTTATAGGCATAATTTCATGCGGTACACGCGGCCTGTTGTAAATATTTACAACTGATCGCGTAATAGCCGCCTCATGTCCGCGCGCTCATTCACACAGAAGCGGTGGCGGAGGGGGCGGGGCTTGCGGCCGCGGTAAGCCGCGCTGTGACCGCGTCCAGGCCGCGTGTGTCTATGTCGTTCCTAGAACTCTCAAGTCATCCAACTGACCGCCACCGCCACCGCCACCGCAGGCCGCGTCTGTCTGGGACACGCTTAATGAAACCATAACTGAAGCTGTCATTCAAAGCTTTTTAAAAATTTTGACAGCTGGTCGCGACCTCTCTTAACCTTCGGAAGGCAACAGGGTTGACGCATCACCCCAACACTCGAGAAAATGTATCAATATCTAGTTTACTATGATTTTGTTTATTTCTAACACTCGATCTATTCTCTAATTTGAGTGATTCTGATCAGTCGCACGCGTCGACATTTTGCTGTAAGTTTTTGTTTTTGTTTTATTGACACCTCTGGGGTGACTCGTCACCCCTGTGAAACCACCAACATGAAACGAGAGCAAGTCTCGTTCACAGACTTGCTCTCGTTTCATGTTGATTTTTTTTCCTTATGCCGAACAAATGTTTCATTTTTAAGATGGAAATGGCTTCGATTTCGGATGAACAAGTTCATAAATACATACAAGTAACTATTAATGATAGCTTGTATGATGAAAGCTGTTCAGAAGATGGCAACATTTATTAATATGAAGATAAAATTTAAGTGCGTTCGGAGGAGAAGGGTCCTATCTCAAATGGCGAAAATACTGACCATGATGATGTGTCGCTTTCTCAATTAAAAATAACATATTACGAGGTAAAAACAGATACGTTTGGTCATCTGTTCCGTAAATAAAGCGTCATTTTAGTATAAATTTGCCGCGCAAATTAGAACCCACTTTACGTCATATTCTAAATATGAACCAGAAAACTATTTATGGTCAGCCCTCCATAAAATTACAGAAACAAGCAAGAGGCGCAACATTTTCAAGAAAATGGTATAAAAAAGTTAAAACATTTTTGCACCAAATGGATTCTGCCTGTCTGCACTGAAATCACAAAGATTTTGGTTTCAAGTGCATTTAAACCAAAATTATTAATAATACAAAATTATATTTTAAAAGATCAATACTATTTTCATACATTTCATTGTTTATGCAAATTGATCTGAAAATAAACATGATTATGTTACATTTCGCCGTTAAATTACTATTTTAAAATCTGGGGTGTGGGTAACCCCTGTTGCCTTTATACATTAAAGTATGCAAAAATAGTGTTTGTATCCGAAGGTTAACAAAAAAAAAACAAAAAACATTATTTCATATTTAGAGGTATCAAATGAAAAAGTGCCCCGGGCATAATTCAAAAGTCGAAAAATAAGGACCACCCTAATGTATATCCATACCATTATCCATACCAACTTTCAGGAAATCGGTTCTTAAGAAACTTTATTTTATTTTACAATATTTCAGTGTTGCAACAGCACATTATATTTATAAAAGTCAAATATGAATTTCCTCATGCGATAACCATTTACCGTTTACCGAGATTGCAGAAGAAAATGGGAAATGTATTGGGTATGCATGGGCCGCGCTTGCATGCAGCCAGCCCTAGGGTATTACCTATGGATCTAGTTCTAGGGTATTCTCCAATCTAAAGGCATGTACCAATTTCGTGAACATTGTTTTATTTTATTATCATTTTCAAGGCGACTGCCTGTAACCGAAAAATCTGTACCTACCTCTATATCCTTACTTCATTACGAATATTAGATATAAACGCGACAGTGTGTCTGTTTGTCTGTTACCCTTTCAAGCTTAAACCGTTGTACCGATTTGAATGAAATTTGGTATGAATATACCTACTTTGAGTCCAGAGAAAAGAAAGGACATAGGATTCTTTTTATCCCGGAAAAATTGTAAGGTTTCTGGTAGCGTTGAATTGCGTCTAGTCCCGATTTATGTCATATTTTATTTTTGCGTTTTTTTATTGAGTCCAGTGCATAGAGAAAATTAATATATTGGTCCAGTGCCCATAATATGTCATGCCATACATTATTCCAGTAGCAACTAGCAATCCATCCAGAACTGGATTTTAATAATTTAAACCACTAACCATCAGCCATAATAATGTATTTCATGGAAACAATGGAACAATGGATGTAATACAATGGAAACAAGACAATATTTTCATTAATTTATAACCGCCTTATAAATACATCCAAAACGGTGAAGATTTTAAAGGGATTTTCATTTGGAGGTTCAGTGAACGTCTAATGGTTTTACAATATAATTACATAAGACGATTTTCTTCGAATCCAATCCCAGTTCAATTTAAGTTTTGAGTGTTACAAATCCTATGGTCTCGAGGCCAAAGAAATTACATTTTACTGTTTTTAGGGTGACGCACCCAAAGGGGTGAAAAAATATATTTCTGTCTTGTTTTTGTTTGTTTGTCTGTCCGTCTGTCTCCAGGGTAGGTATATCTTAAGAACAGTGTTATTTAGAGAGTTGAAATTTTCACAGTATGTAGATATTTCTGTTGCCGCTTATTCTGCCGTTGTTCTGCTATAACAACAAATATTAAAAAAATAATTAAGGGGGAATCTCACACAAGAAACGTAATTTTAATATGCAACACTGAGATATTGTTAAATAAAATTTAAGAACGCAAAATAAAGTTGCTAAAAGATGAGTTTTTAGTGTTGGCTTATTAAATAAATTAAAACTTTAATGAAGAAATATTTTAATAAAAAATCGGCCAAGTGCAAGTCGGACTCACGCACGAAGAGTTCCGTACCGGTATAGAGCGAAAGTAGACAAAAAATTGTGTTTTTTGTATGGGAGCCCCCCTTACATATTTACTTTATTTTAATTTTATTATTATTTACTAAAGTACAAATATAACTAAGGATTTTGTGAAAATTTCAAGTGCCTAGCTGTTACCATTATTGATTACGAGCAAAAAAGGCCAAAAAAATCACGTTTCTTGTATGGGAGCCCCCCTTAAATATTAACTTTATTTTATTTTCAGTATTTGTTGTTATAGTGGCAACAGATATACACAATCTGTGAAAGTTTCAGAGGACTAGCTGTAGCGGTTCTTGAGTTACAGCCTGGAGACAGACAGACAGACAGACGGACGGACAGACGGACAGACAACGAAGTCTTAGTAATAGGATCCCGTTTTTACCCTTTGGGTACGGAACCCTAAAAATACTCAAATATATTTAAATTGTAGTTAGTTTACTTTTATAGTATGTCACTTCTTTTTTAAAACATATATTGAGAACCGAAAATACCGAAAGAACCGGGAAATCCCGATACCTATAACAAAAAGTACCGAAATTCCCGGTTCTGCAAAAGAATACCGGTTCCGGAAACCCTAGTTGTAGCCTTGAAGGATCTTAGAGCTTTATTTATAATTATCAAATGTTCTAGATCAATGTAGAATTTTAGGACTTTCGAGATTATTCAAGAAAATTCTCATAATTTTTAAGAATTCAAATAATTTTCATTTCTTATTGATATACTAGCTGTTGTCCGCAACTTCGTCCGCGTGAATGTATGTTTCGTATGTACGATGTTATTATAATCGAGATTTATAAAATTAAATTACCCATCAACAACTATTTAATTTAGGTACATCAAAGACCCAGGAACATTGAAAGCTCTCAACTAACTTTCGGCGGCGGGGCTTGAACCACAGATATCGTTTTGAAAAATCCTTTCTTCGAAGACCGCTTGGCGTGGACAGGGGATAGGGTCTACAGGACAGAGGAGAGGAATGTAACGGAGATAGAGGACAGACGAAGAAGAGAAGGGATATAATGCTTAACAATATACTTTGCAAATCTGGAGTCCCATATTACGATATATATCTCGAGGACAGCGCTAGAAACTTCCGTGCCTTTAAGCGTTTTTGGCATAATTTTATTATTAGAAAAGTGTAACACAACAAATTCCAACATTAACTTAGATCTAGCTTAATAGTCTTTGACTTTCGGTCATTGCAACTTTGTGCTGTTTCCCGCTTTTATGGCGAAGGAAAACTGTACACTTCCCAGTCCTATCTTCTTCTGATTAAATTCGTTGCGGGTCCCAAGACAGCTTTTGCATGTCCCTAGGGTTCCCTGAGATCATATCAAAGGGTTTTTCGTGGTTGGAGACCGCTGTCGATCCTGGCGACACAGGTGATACAGCGGTGGGAATGTGTGGTGGGCCAAAGCCCGTTTAAAAAAATATCCCTCTCTAACCTACCTCTTACTCTCAGATTCCTTACCAGAATATAATAACGCTTGAAGTTGTTTACTTCTTGTCAAGCGTTATTTTATTCTGGTTTACTTGTGGATCAGGAATCGTGATGCTCCCTTAAAATGCATAGTCTAATCCTGGATTAAATAAAAGCCTTGTTAATAAAAAGTATTTGATTTTTTAATCACAATCATAATATAATGACATAAATTGATATAAATGCTTGCAGTTCTTCAAGCAATGCCAAAAATTTCAAACTTTTATATTTTAAAGACTCAGGAGTTCTGTTCATTAGATCCAGACCCTACACCTGAAACTTATCAACTCGACATATTATACGCTACTTAAAACTACATTTTAAACAACGCTGAAACCCCTACATAACTTGCCTATAAGGAGTCAGGAGTTCCGTTCAGGAACGGAACCTTCCGAAGCCCTATACCCTGGGATATGCCTTGGTGCAAATCTTACTTTATATTTTACAAATCGGCACAGAAACGGCGACGTAATTATCAATTTCGATTCTGATCCTTTTAATGCAAAAAAAAAAAAACAAAGCATCATTACACCATGCATAATGTGGTTATGGATGGTGTAATGATGGTGGTAATCATGATGATTAATATAATTGACATAGTGGCATGTGCTTCCAGTATTTTAAACAACGCTGAAACCCCCACAAAATATATCATTAAGGAGTCAGAAGTTCCGTTCAGCAACGGAACCTTCCGAAGCCCTATACCCCTGGATATGTCTTGGTGCAAATCTTACTTTTTGGTAGCATATTATGTTAATTTTACTTAAAAAACAGGTGAAAATTACTGTAATGTTTTTGTTGTAAAGGAGTTCCGTCGATACCTCGAGGACCCCGAAGGAATCATTAAATCAATTCACCGGTTTTGTAAACATGGTATCAAATTCAGCTGTTAACAATCTATACAAGAAAAAAGAATTTTGACGCAAAGTAAACATGAACTCCTCCTTTTTTGGAAGTTGGTTAAAAAAAGTATCTAAGATGTTGACCGGGGATGTAAGGTATTCCGTATTACCAAGCCAAATTTCATTGAAATCGGTCCAGCGGATTCAGAGATTAGCTTGTACAAACAAACAGATAAACAGACAAACAGACAGAGAAACAAAAATTTCAAGTTCTATTACACTTCTAACCTACGAATAATAAAAACTAAGGAAAAGTAACTCCGTCAAAAAACATGCTCCACAATACTTGTCAAAAAAGTGTACCTTAGGTACACATTTCAATACATTTGCAATATTTAGGTGGCCTTGAGCGGTACTAGGCTGACGTTACATGACAGATCGAAAGGAACCAAATTTAGTTTGGTAGTAATAGTAGTAATAGTTTGGGAGTTACGATTCCTTAGTTTTTATTATTCGTAGCTTCTAACATGCCCCTGACTCGTTTTTTCAAGTTTATTTTCAATGTACAAAAATTTTACCTCTACGATTTTATTATATGTATAGTCTAGCTGTCCCGACAACGGTTGTTTTGCCATTTAAAGTATTTCTACTTCATCAGTTGATACAAAATCTTACCCCCTCTTTTGTCCCCTAAAAGGGGTGGGGGGGGGGTGGATTGTATACACCAGATGTTAAGTTGGAAAACACAGTTAATAATATCGTCACCTTTACGGTAAACTTACGAATCTGCAAAAAACTAATTTTACAGGAGAGCGTTTCAAAACCATAAAATTATAATTAAAAGTATTGTTGCGCTTTTGAAATCAATACTCTAATATTTTTGATTTGCATAATGCTGTGTGTTTTAGATACAATCAATGAATTTTCATTATTGGATTTAAATCACGAGATAATGCACATTCGTTAATTTGCACCAAAGTGGTACTTTCGTAAGTTTACATAAGTGCATAATTGTAAAATTGGTAGTTTGCACAATGAAAACGACCGGGGTTTTGTATAATCGTTTATCGTATAATATTATGGTATACCGTGGTCCAGTGGTTTAGAGCGCGGCTCTTGACTCGGAGGTTGTGGGTTCGATTCCCGCTTTGGAAACATGTTATTTCCAAGTTTGGTTAGGACATTGCAGGCTGATCACCTGATTGTCAGACAAGTAAGATGAACCATGCGTCGGATGGGCATGTAAAAAGTCGGTCCTGCGTTGCATCGGGATGAATGGCCTTTGCCCAACAGTGGTATAGCATATAGGCTCTTAAAAAAGTGCAATTTGCACTCTGTGAAATAAGTGACTCTTAATTGTGCATATTTTGCTGAATAGCCACTTCTTTCTAATTATCTTCAGGATCATCAGTAGAGACCGGATTATATGCAACTTAAAAAGCTTCATGCATGAAAAATGCTTGAAATATCTATATGCTTACGGTGGTATGAATAAAAAAATCTTAGTGAAGGTTTTAACTGTTTTCTAACTTAAATGTTCGCTAAAGTTAAAAACCGTCTTATAACACTCCATATGAATAAACGCTTACTAAGCCTTCGTTAAGTAAAATACTTTTAGATGACGTTTTATAGTTTTTTTTTTGGTAATGTTGGTAGTGTGCCAATTTATTGTGTTCAATGTGTCAAATATAATGAGTATTTTGTACAAAAAAGTAAATATACTTTATGGATTTCATAAATTACGTCATAATAGAGCAAAGTAGACTTTGACATTGGCAACTCACTTGCTGACTACCATAAAGTTATTATACCTAGCGGAATTCCGCTAGGTATATTAACTTTATGCTGACTACTGAGGCCGCCATAATAAAAAGAAGAAGAAGAAGAATGACTAAATTCCTTCGATCGGGGATTCTTGGAAATGCTATTGTATTCTATGGTAAAATTTTAGAATCATGCCCAACGATTTAGGGGTGAGGGAGGAGGGGGAGGAGGGGGGAGGGGGGGTGAACCCCCCAGTACCAACTCCACACCCAGGAGCCCCCCCGTTTTGGAGCTACTCACCTTTGAAATTTTCCTAATATTGAGGTTAGGTCATCTGTTCTCGGGTGTTTACGAAGTGTTTTTGAAGCATCACAAGGCTGTGGTTGAGTGAAGGATGTATATTTCAATTTTGTTTCACGATATAATCCAAGTTTTGTTGATAAAAATTAAGTAAAATTAACAAAATTCACTACCTACAAACTACAAATAAAATCTACCGTGTTATCACTTGACATTACTTTGACGTTTTGTTTTTTTTTTTATCATAATGCAGCCTCTTCTGCTTAGGAATTGCACTCTAGGGGATGGCAAATTCGTTTTTGGGACCATGTCCGTTTGTCACGTCTCCGGCGCTGCGGGAAATGCAGCCCCTTCGCCCTTGCGTAACGAAACGAGGAACCAGGACTCGCCGTGGGGGCGGAGGCTGGTCGCCGAAAACGACCAAAAAGCCGGAGCTGCCTAAGTACTACGTGGAGTCGGGGTCGGCCGATTCGTTTTTGGGATCATGTCCGTCTGTAACGTCTCCGGCGCTGCAGGAAATGCAGCTCCTTCGCCCTTGCGTAACGAAACAAAGAAACCAGGACTCGATTTAGGCAGCTCCGGCTTTTTGGTCGCCGAAGACGACCAGCCTCCGCTGCCACGGCGGCGGGCTCGTTTCGTTACGGCGGGCGGAGGCTGCTCTCCCTCCGCGCCTCCGGCTTAGGAATTGCACTCTAGGGGGTGACTACGTGGAGTCGGGGTTGACAGATTTGTTTCTGAGTTATAATTGATTTCATAAGCATATTTTCAGATAAAATAAAATAAAAGGCTCAAGTAATCGGCAACACTTCAAGAAATATTTTTATACATTGTATCAAAGACACATTTCTTATTTAAAATATTCATTTTATTGTGATAAAAAATAAATAATATTACCTAAGTATATTTATTTATGAATCAATATTGAAATATTACACTACGTAAAATATAATCCTTAAAAAAAATTACGAAAACAATGCAAATTGGAATGTCAAAGCGGCAAAGTACACCCTCAGTATCAGTGCCAAAAGCCAACAAAAAAAAAACAAAGAAAAAGAAGAAGAAGAAGCCAAATATTTATTAGCCAAACCCATACAATTACTATATAGTAGTGAATTTTGATAATTTTACTTAATTTTTATCAAGAAACCTTGGATTATATAGTTTTGGAATGACGGAATATTCGTCCCCCACTCACCACAGCCTTGCAATGCCTTGAAAACACTTCGTAAACACCAGAGAATAGAAGACCTAACCTCGAAATTACGAAAATTTTAAATGCGAATTTCTAATAAATGGAGGGTCTCCTGAGGATGGAAGTGGTACGGGGGGGTTTTCCTCATCCAACCTATCCCTCTTCAACCCATCTCACCACCAAAATCGTTGGGCATGATTCTAAACTTTAGCCCTTTTGAGGCCTTCAATTTATTTTTAAACAAACTACGTTAATTATTATCCAAAATGCAAAGTGATAAAATAAAACGCATCCGAAGTGAAAACTGGCTCGATGAGGATAAAGTTCAGGTGTGATGCCGCCGCCTCGCCTATCTTTTTGTAATTCTTCAGACACTAATGACACAAATGTATCGTACTGATTCTTTTGTAAATCTATTTTTTTCTAAAGTCGTCCTCTGTTAAATCAAATGGATTTATTCTTATCTTATATACTTTTTGTCGACGAGGGCGGCTAGAAATTCCTTCAGAAATTGCAATAATGTCAGAAATCGCGATAATACTCGATATTTCGTCCATTTCAATCTCTTAAAATGGTCTTAAAGTAGGTCCGAGGCTTCACTAAAGTTTGCGAACTCCTATTTGACGTTTCGAGCCTAAACAACTGTTAGCAAACGTTTATTCATAACGATTATGCTTAAAATGTTCTTAAAATAGGTTTATAACAGGCGCGCTATTTTTGACAGCTGTCACCTTAAAAAGGCGTTAGAGCACTGTTCGGGAACCTTTATTCATAATAAATTTTACAACAGGCTTTTAAAGCTAATATAAACCATCGCTAAGTTTTTATTCATACAACCGTTAAAATATGCAAAATTAAATGACAAATTTTAGGAATATACAAAAAAGAAAAAAGTACTTAAGTATTCATGTTTTATTTCAAATTCTGCAAACAATTAGCAAATTATTTTTTAATAGGCGATAATAGGTACATTATAATTATTATGACATTAAAATTATTTTAAATTGTTGTTAACGTAAGAAATCAAATCAAAAAAAGGGATTTATTAAAACTATCTCTTGAGAACCAGAACACTTCCAGACTATCAAGCCGTAGAAAATTGTTTGCCATGAGAGCCACATGCTGATGATTCATGCTGATGATTCATCAGCATCTGGCTCTGGCAAACGATCTTCTACGGCTTGCGAGTCTGGATGATTTTCATAATACGAATGATAGTATTTAGGTATCTGGTTCTCAAGACATAGTTTTAATAAATCTCTTTTTTTTTGCACATGAAATAGGTAGTCTACTTTTATATACTGTTGCTGGTGCTAATGTTGTATTTTTTCCTCTCTTAGGTTTTAATATTAATTCTTTAAGTTCTTTATCATTGTAATCGCTTTTGATAAAAAAATGACGTAGGACTGTCTTTTCTATGCTGAATCCACACAGCATCTTGAAAACCTTTAGCCTCGTCTTCTTCTTCAGTCTTGGTAGATTTTTTCTTTTTCATTTTTCTTTTATTAAGGTCCACAAACTGGCATTGGTTTGTGTTGAAGTCTAATAACTCTTCATGAGACAACACAATTACATTAAATGGACGAGGATTTGTCCTAGCCATTCTCATGACTCCACATTTTCTTCTATTTCTTCGCTCCTATTAGTCTTAGCCTATAGCCTTCCTCGATAAATGGACTATCTAACACTGAAAGAATTTTTCAAATCGGACCAGTAGTTCCTGAGATTAGCTCGTTCAAACAAACAAACAAACTAACAAACTCTTCCGCTTTATAATATTAGTATAGATGTTTATTGTTCCACTACTTTTGCATTCCTGGTAAGCAATACATTTTTTGCACAAATCCTTTTTTGGTACATGAAATTTTAATTTATATGATTTAAATATTTTGCGATATGTTTTTATGCCCGCCGGTTTATAGTTTTCGTTTTCACACTTTTCCTTATACAATGAATACATTATTAATAATAATTATATTCAAATTACTCTCAAGATACTTGTACTCTGTATTTTTTCTACAATAATGCGATTCCATAACTGGAAATGAAAATATATGGCCTTTCAGAAAATTTAAACTCTCATTAGACAGTTTATTAGGTGGGATCTTTTTACCTCTTTTATCAGGTAAAAGAACACCTTCTGTAGAAACCTTTTTCAAAGCTCCCCTTACGATTCCTTCTTTAATATTTAGTGTGTCTAAGAAAAAATCTCTGCAAACGCTGACCATCTCATTCCCTACTGTAAAAAAATAATGATGTGTAAATTCCTTGCGAGACGGACCATCTTTAGTTGATCTTTTCTTTTTTTCTTTTGTGACATGTTGAATTATAAATTGACGCATTGCTTCGAAAGATCCCAAAGCCCGATAATTTTTATATACACATTTCCTTGCTTCTTTAGGTACATTTACAATGCATTTATGTTTAGATTTTTCCAAACACTTGGGTTGCTTTAAAGGCGTAGGCGCAACAAGTTTACCTTTGATAGTTTAACCCTTCGATCGCGGATTCTTGGAAATGCTATTGTATTCTATTGTTGTCGCGTCCACCGGTGCCCGTATGGGGCTTGATGAGTTAATAAGCTTCACCTTTTAAACGTTTGTCTCTTTCAATACGCCTTTTCCATTTGCTAGGGTCTGAAACATTCTTTTTCTTAGGTGATTTGGGTTTTAGCTTTTCCGGTGAAAATATTATGGGACCAGATATTGAAGAACATCTTTTTAATTTTCTTGATATAAGTTTTGTTTCATGTAACTTTTGCAAGTCATTTTCAGAGCGCCGTCTTTTCAGTGGTTTAGAAGCAATCAGATGGAAATTTGGTTGTAAATTAGTTGTAACCTGTTGTAACCCCGGTAGACAATCAGTACCTATAAACCTGAATATCATCTCTATTAACTTCAGTAGTAGTTGTGATATCACGTAAAACTTGTTGTTGCTTTTTCATTCGGATAACGATTGACCATAGTAAATCAACGAGTAAGCCAGATTCGCATATTTGCAATAGGACACCTTAGCACTATAGTTATAAATACACCATAGAAAAATGACGAAAGTGACCGATACGTAAATTTGACGTGGGTCACATAACACCATTATATTATATTATTCGCCATAGTAAATTACTGAAAGTCACAGATACGTATGTTTGCTGTGGGTCACTTAGCACCATAGCACTATACTATTCGCCATAGTAAATGAACGAAAGTGGCAGATACGTAAGTTTGCTGTGGTCACTTCACCTAGTTTAAGTTAACGAATATGCTGGATTCGTAAGTTTACAGTGGCAAGATTCACTCGAATTGTAACATACGTTATCCTATTTTCAATTTCGTAAGTTTTCCATGGGTGTATAAACATAAAAAAGCAGATTCGAACCATCTGAACTCTGTAACCGTTATAGATAGAAATATGGAAATTTGATATGTTGTGTAATACCACATAAGTAACAGTTTTTTGCTAGAAACTCAATTTTGATAAAATGGCAGATTCGTAAGTTTACCGTGGAGGTGACGATATGAAGTAAGCCCATTAAAGAAAAAAGTTTGATACAAAATCTGACCCCCTCTTTTGTGTGTGGGGGGAAAAATTTTTATACACCAGATGTTAAGTTGGAAGAAGACAAATATATGTGCGAAAACCGTATTCAAATCGGATCAGTAGTTTTCGTGTGATGCTGGAACAAACATACAGACAGACAGACAGACAAAAAACTAACCACATTTTTGGCTTCTATAGCGATGTAGTGCACCCCCCGCTTATTTATTAATTTTTGAATATCTTTAACGTACAGAATTTTCATTTCTACAGTTTTATTATATGTATAGATGGTCGCCCGCGGCTCCGCCCGCGTGGATGTCGGTTACCGCTGCAAAAAGCCTACCCAGGAAAGACACGGTCAGCAAAATGATTCCCAGGTCAATTCACAGAAACATCGACGACGCAATCATTTTCCGCAGGCTGCACAGATTGTCTTTCTGTGGATGTTAAAGTTGTTAATGATGAGAATATTTAAATGTAATTAATAATA
Organism: Cyaniris semiargus; assembly: GCA_905187585.1. Lineage (NCBI taxonomy): Eukaryota > Metazoa > Arthropoda > Insecta > Lepidoptera > Lycaenidae > Cyaniris > Cyaniris semiargus. The sequence continues at coordinate 8,649,577 of LR994558.1, read as the reverse complement.
AGTTTTCACTTCTGACGATGGAAACTGATGAGTCGCGGAGTGCAACCCGTTGTTTTAGGAAAAAATAATAAAGCGATTATTGTAGAGCTTCTCTATAAACAACATTTGACGTTAAGTTATTTTCAGGTAACAAAATATACTGATCGCGGGAGCCCCGACTCGTGATAGGGCAACGTAAAGTTGCCCATGCGTAAAACATTCTTTTCGTAAATCTATTCCTACTAATTTGAATGTTTGGCCCTGGGATTTATTTATCGTTAGTGCAAAAGAAATTTTTACAGGAAATTGGAGCCTTTTGAAGGGTATAGGCAAATCAGTAGGGGTCATTGGTACTCTTGGTATATGAGCTAATTCACCAGCTGCAGGGCCGGTCATAATCTTCGCTACTATTAAATTATCTTTTAGATCCTTTATAAGAAGTCTCGTGCCATTACACATGTTGGGGGGGCTTAAATTTCTGAGAAGCATTATCGGCGTGCCAACTTTTAACGACAGTTCATGAGGTGGTAATCCAGCAGGGTTCAGAGAATTTAAAATTCCTGGGAGTAGTGCACTGCGTCCTCGATGTTAGTGACGGTATCTATGGATTTCTTCACCCGGTATTTTCTGCATAATTAAATTGTTTATTTCGTTGACTGTTTCATTTCGGGGAGAAACTATTGCCCTACAACACAGCCAGCGAAAATCATTTTGATGTAAGTTTTCGATGTCAGGATATATAGCATCAATCAGAATATCTAAACTATGGACTATTTGGCCTAGAGACTCATCCAAAGTTACCGCATAATCAGTGCCCAGATTTAAATATGGATTTAATTTCTTCTCCAAGTTTCAACAGCTGTTGTGGAAAATTGCTATGCCTATGAGCTCTCATATTGGTGCACAAATTCAAATGTAGAACAGATGTCCTAAGTAGAGACGATTTTAAGCATACCTTCATAATATCTGGTACCTTACTCATAGATCTAAACTCCCCTCCCGCGAGCGCACCCCGCCCCGCCTTCGTAGCGCCCACTTCGAAACGGGCGTAAATCGCAATATTTTAATTTCGCCATAACTTCTAAACCAAACGTCAAATTTTAATCATTCAAAGACCAAATATTATCTACATAAACTGTACTTAGTGATGAAATAATTTATTTTGATAAGGATTATCAGCATGAGTGAAATAAATCCGTTTAAATGTAGTCAAAAAAAATATCAAGATTTTTAAATAAAAAAATGGTTGTTGCGCCTCACTTGACATAGATAGGTATAGTATGTAGCGGACATTTTTGTAGATATTTTTATGATCTACAATTACTTAGAACATTGTATGGTTCTATCTTTTATAGTTTAGGCAGCGTACGCAAAATAAGTAACTTTTCTGGTTGATTTTTTTCACCTTGTGTCAGAAAAACCCAAATATCTTACGGAACCCTATATTTTCCAAAATAAAAAGTAGCCTATGTTGCTCGTAAATAATGTAGCTTTCGAATGGTGAAAGAATTTTTAAAATCGGTCCAGTAGTTTTTGAGCCTATTCATAATAATTAAACAAACAAAGTTTACCTCTTTATAATATTAAGTATAGATATAGATATAGATAATATTGAAGTACCAGGAGCACATAACATACTTAATATGAAGAGGTGTTTGCATTAAGTTTTTTCGTCCCACCCACTAATTCAGATTTTTCTTGTGACTACCCCTAATATTTGTATCAATTCTTGTGAATTGAGTAATTAATGGGGGTAGCCCATTTGTTTTAAACTATGAAGTACCAGGAGCGCATAACGTATGAAGAGGTGTTTGCAAATTCAACTTTCTTTATTTGAACAAATAATATTGCGTTAAATTTTTTCGACCTACCCACTAATTTTAAGATTTTTATTGTGACTACCCCTAATATTTTGTTTTAATTTTTGTGAATTGAAAAATTAATTGGGGTTGCCTATTTGTTTTAAACTATGAAATACCAGGAGCGCATAACGTATGAAGAGGTGTTTGCCATCAATTTTTGCGACCTACCCACTAATTTTAAGATTTTTATTGTGACTACCCCCAATATTTTGTATTTTTGTGAATTGAAAAATTAATTGGGGTTGCCTATTTGTTTAAAACTATGAAATACCAGGAGCGCATAACGTATGAAGAGGTGTTTGCGTTTAATTTTTGCGACCTACCCACTAATTCTAAGATTTTTCTTGTAACTACCCCCAATATTTTATTTAAATTCTTGTGACTTGACAAATTAATAGAGGTAGCCCATTTGTTTTAAAGTTTAAACTATGAAGTACCAGGAGCGCATAACGTATGAAGAGGTGTTTGCGTTGAATTTTTTCGACCTACCCACTAATTCTAAGATTTTTCTTGTGACTACCCCCAATATTTTGATTCAATTCTTGTGAATTGACAAATTAATAGGGGTAGCCCATTTGTTTTAAACTATGGACTATGGAGTACCAGAAGCGCATAACGTATGAAGAGGTGTTCAATTTTTTCGACCTACTCACTAATTCTAATATTTTTCTTGTGACTACCCCCAACATTTTGTTTTAATTCTTGTGAATTTGATAAATGAATAGGGGTATCCTATTTGTTTTAAACTATGAAGTACCAGGAGCGCATAACGTATGAAGATGAGTTTGCGTTCAATTTTTCGACCTACCCACAAATTCTAAGATTTTTCTTGTGACTACCCCCAATATTTTGTTTCAATTCTTGTGAATTGACAAATTAGTAGGGGTAGCCCATTTGTTTTAAACTTTGAAGTACTAGGAGCGCATAACGTATGAAGAGGTTCAATTTTTGCGACCTACCCACTAAATACTAATTCTAAGATTTTTCTTGTGACTACCCCCAATATTTTGTTTCAATTCTTGAGAATTGACAAATTTGTTTTAAACTTTGAAGTACTAGGAGCGCATAACGTATGAAGAGGTGTTTGCGTTCAATTTTTGCGACCTACCCACTATTTCTAAGATTTTTCTTGTACATAACTATTAACTTCCCTGTATAATAATTATGCGGAACGAATATTTATTCCGTTTTGAGCCGTATACTTATTTAAAAGTTTGAAAGTAATAATAATAAAAAGCATAGATTCACTAAAGATTTTTATTATTTTTATCCTTACATGACTAATAACATTATTTACAATTATTTAATAATTACATAATAATATTATTATTACAATATTTTTTATAGTAAAGAAACCTAATGTATTCTAAAACATCACTTACTTTTTATACATTTTATTAATGAACTAAATAATAATTTGGAAATTGTCACGCATTTACAATTAATCAAAAAATCATGAAAACAAAAATTGTGTTTTTATTTTTACAAAAAAATTAATTGAAAATCGATGTTTTATACGGACTTTTCCGTAGCCTTTTTGATTTTTTTTTTATCCTATTAATTGTAATTAAATAGCCTCTTTTATATCCATATTAACATACATATTATTTGTAAATGTGTGACTCTTTATACCATTATTAAGTTATTAACGAAAATAAAACATGGATTATTTACAATGTCTTACATCTTCTGAAATAAGACTTAGATAGAACATTATTTGTCTAAGCTAAATGGCATGTTAGGTCAATATACCACAATTGAATGGTGTCTAGCCGCATTTTACAGAAACAAATTAGTAAAAATAAATAAAAGAACGCACTTGCCTTCTAAAAATTACAACTCATTTGGTGCGTCAAAATTCTAGACGCAAAATTTTGCTCCTTCGCTTCACTTGCTATAATTAGTTACACTTGTTATAATTAGTGTACAAATGAATTTGATATTTATTGAGGAACTACATTAAATCATTTTGCCCATTCAAAAACATTTTAGACTTTATGTAGCCATTCTGAATTTGGGTCGAACAAACCACATCGAATCAATTTATTAGAGTATGAATAAAATTAATTGAAATAACATCTGGCGTTGGAAATGCTCATTAACAGAATATATTATACTATTGGCACTATATTTAACACGCATCAGTTGTACATTATGGTGTAATTTTGGCTTATACTTCATTGGAAATATTATACATTACAGATTACTCTACGTTATTATAAATCTGCTTCGATTATTTACATAAAATAATGTCCGGATGTTCCGCACCTTATAAATTTCTATTTACACAATATAAACTTATCTACAGGTACTTTACTTTGATTTCGAAATGGGCAGACAATTATAAAAAACTACCGTCGCTATAAAAGTTTAACACCAGTTTAAATATTTCAATTCTTATTCACCGAAACTAAACAATTCAAACTCGATTCGAACTATTTTGAAATTCGAACTGTTAACTTTTTTACATCGTTGTCACTGCGGCACAGAAATCACAACATTCTTCCTTCGAAATTTGAAATTGCTCATTTGCGTTATAAATGTGCCAGTATGTCGATTTCGGAAGGCGGCGGTGAATGCGTTTCGTTGAGCGCCGGCGAGCCTGACACGGTTACGATGACAGGCTGCGCGTCCGTGTGCACGATTGTGACCAAATGCTCGTCGGGGTCCTTCTCCTGCTCAGTGGGCTTGGGCAGGGCTTCTATGGTGTCGTTGTATTTGAGTTCTATGGGCGTGATAGACGGGAGTGCGTCTGTGACTGCGACGGGAGGGTCCGCGCGGGGGGCGCGGTACGATGGTGGTCCACTGTACTCGGACCCACACCAACCGGCTTCCGTTGTCCCTCTGAAAAAAGAAAATTATGATTCTGTTAAAAAACAGTCGACTTAAATGTCAAACAAAGAATCTTTTTATATAGGGCGTTTTTCGACTAGCCGGCCCGGCACCGGCACCGGCGCTGGGGCTTCGTTTTTCCACTTGCCGGTTAACGCCGGCGGCCGGTGTGTGGTACAGTACTGACACGCCTCCGCGCACACACGCACACATAGGAAACGACTACAATTCGTACACAACACATGCAGATTTGTCGGCCCGGTACCGGGTGGGCCGTGGGAAGCTTGCTACCCCGGCGGCGCCGGCGGGACCCATCGCCGGGCCGCTGCCGAGCCGGTGCCCGACGTCGGTAAGTGAAAAAGCGAGCCATACATTTTCATACATTTTTGCCTCCCCGGCACCGGGGACGGTGCCGGTGCCGGGCCGGCTAGTCGAAAAACGCCCATATTTTGAAGAATTTAGGCAGGTATCGTATCTATACTGGAAGAAATTTTGTAAAATATTTTCAACAAGAAAGACTGTCATCAATAAAATTTAACGTTTTCGTTTTACTATTAACCATTGTTAAATTAAGAAGTAAAGAAAAATAAAATTTATAATTATTGGAACAAAAAGTATTACCTATGTATTGAAACAGCATTGGCAATTAATATGAACGCTCTTTCGCATGAAAAATAAAACATTCCGTTTCACAGATTAAACAAACGGCGTTTTTTTTCGTCTGCGATTTGTTATAGTCTGTTCGGAGTTATGTTACCTCGCCGTTTCTATAAAATGACTCTTATATCTTTGTGATAGGGTCTAGTAAGAGATAAATTAACTCTCGATGTTTAATTAATCGCTCCTTCGATTCGGCTGTAATTGTGTTTGTGTTGACTTATCATTAGTACCTACCTGAGTAGACTAGCTGAGTTGGACCGGTACGTGGGGGGCGGCGATATCGCGGGCGCACTTCTGTCTAGGAGAAGTAACCTGGAAATAAAAAAAAAGTTAAAAAAAAACAGAAATAAATACTTAGCGACTAAACATTTATAAAATGCTGGAAAAATTATTTATCATACATAGTTACTAAAGTTTATAAAACACGAGCTCTAAAAATGTAGAGTTTTGGACCAGCACTGTCGTCATGTCAATGAGTTTCTAAAATACTAGAGTAGCAACGTCTTACAAACGATTCTCAAAAATGCGTTACCACTTGATAGTTCAAAAGACGATGTCAATGTCATAATGTTATTATGTCATTATGTAAGTCAGATATGCCTGCAGGCATCTTCAAAATGGCACCGCGTTGCTGCCGTAAATTGCCAATCTAGTTACGTTAGTATAGGTCTACCAGAATCTGAATGCAATTTTTGACAGCAGATTTTTAAAAATATCCTTGATCATTGGATAAATTTTTATATTTGCATGTTTAACACACAGAATCAGCCGCTATAAGAAAAAAACGGATCAAAATGTTTTATTCCAATTACCCCCGTATTGCTAGAGTCATTTTATTTTCTCACTTTTTGTCATCAGGTTCTGGTAGACCTATAACATAGAATATCATGCGTCATGCAGACAAAAATTTAGCTTTTCAACGTGTTTTGTAAGTATTTCACATTGGTTTTATTTGGCACGCAGTAGTTTTTTTTATCTAAAAAAAATAAGTCATAATAATAAAAGCTACACCTGAACTCCTACTTATACACAGTGAGACAAATTATTAACCCCTTTCATAACCAGTGTAAACCAAAGTTGAACCTCACAAGCGTTGGCACAAATACCAATAACGCACAAATGGTGCAAAAAGGTCGGTAACTATACCTATTCGGGTAAAATATGTGCCAAACTATTTGAGCAACAATTTTCACTGTAACTAGTAACTGCTCACAATATTTAGCTGCTGAAATACGAACTGAGTTTTAATGCTCATAGTTTAGAATTTAGACCATATTTTGTGTGTAGAGGATTTATTTAAAGATATATAGATATAGAAATGTATCCTCTTGCGCAAAAGGGATCCACACTTAAGCACAGGTTAGGTTAGGTTAGTAATGTAACGGAAACAGTTACCAAAGTAGTACGGTACCTACCTATTAAAGTGTGACGATTTTGATGTGAAATCTTGGAAATCAAAACATGGCAAACCATTATACCTTTTCTTTAATTATAGTTCTCTAGCAACCCCGAACGTTTTTACGGAAATATAACTCTACAATAGAGCCTACCCTTTGTAGGCCTTTGAAACCTTCATCGTTTTCTAGCTGAGAGCTAGTAGGTACCTACTATACAAAATAATATACAAACGAAAGTGTTTTATGATGTCCAATGTCCATGTATTAACTATTAACTATCGTATATTTCAGACTTTTATCTCTAAGGCTTACATGGTAACGCCACAAGGGGATGCGAATTGCGATGCATTTTAAAAGAGCCAGTCAAATTTGGAACAGGTAGCCCAAGTCTGATAATCCAATGTGTATCTTCTTGTGTAGTAAATAACGTTTAGTTTAGAATGGCTCATTTAAAGCACATCGCCTCGTCACGTTGCAATGTCAACTGACTCTATCACTACTGTAGTAGTAGCTGTGGCGGTACCCACAATTAGCGCCATATTTCTGCATCCCGCTATTGAAGTTTTCTAAGTGCGTCTGTATATATTATGTCGCAGTCATCTAGATAAATCTGCGATTCGATTGAATGACTAGCGCATTCATTGAATGACACCATTCAATTGAATGACTCGGCCGAACGTCGATTGAACGATCGTCACTCAACGTCCAACTAGTTAGCGATTTGTAACATAGCCCTTTGAAGATAGCGGACATGAAATCAGTATTTCACTTTTTTCCCACTGCGGCGCTCGTAGTCACCAAAATAATTCTTAGGTAATTAATAGCAATGTATTACTCCGTCTTGGCCCAATACGACTTAATTGGGTTAGGTTAGAGCTTCGCTGCGCTACGCTCCCGCCTTAGCCATCGTGGTTATTTTTTTGTAAACCACCCAGAAGTAGGAGTCACCTCCTAATTGAAGCCAGTTTCTAGATTAACCTATTATTACGCCACCAACAAATACTAAAAAAAATCATAATATTCCATTTAACGACTTCACTATGATGACGATTGACGTTTAGTCAAGACGTTAAACGTTACAGTCAACGTCTCGACTAGTTGTCCTTCAGTCATTCAATAAAATGGTGTCATTCAATGAATACGCTAGTCATTCAATAGAATCACAGATTGAACCAGATGACTGCGGCATATATACGACAGCTGAAATGTATCACGTGGGCTCCGGCCTGACCGAGCATAACACCTCGCTCGGTCGGAAGATCTTCCTTTTCGGCCTCCACGCATATCCCACATACCTTAGTCTATATTCCTGCATTGACGCCTGGTACGTCGGCGGCGGCGGTCGATAGTGGAACTCGGGGTACAGCATCGCCGCGTACGGGTGGTGAGGGCGCGCGTAGCTCGGCGGCAGCCGTGGCACCAGCCGGCGGCAAGATGCACGACGGAGCCCGAGCAGCGCGCAGGGGGCGTCGCGGGCACCTAGACGCCAGGCTAGACCCGCTGCTGTTACTAGCACTATGCCTATACCTGGAAGTAGATTAAGTAGTTATTAGTAGCTGGTAATAGGTTTGGTCATGAATAAATAGTTGCTGTTACTAGCACTATAAATGGAAATAGATTATATGAGAATTAGTATCTTGGACCTCTATTGATCTACATTAATACTAAATTAATGTGTGTGAGCGTATTATAATAGGTCTACCAGAATCTGATGGCAAAAAGTGAGAAAATAAATTGACTCTAGCAATACCGGGGTAATTGGAATAAAACATTTTGATCCTTTTTTTTCTTATAGCGGCTGATTCTGTGTGTTAAACATGCAAATATAAACATTTATCCAATGATCAAGGATATTTTTTGAAAATCTGCTGTCAAAAATTGCCATCAGATTCTGGTAGACCTATAGTAGTTATCGGTTACTGGTAATTCGTTTGGTCCTGAAAAAAAATATAGATTATAGTGCGTGTGTGAGCGGGGTAGTCTTAAGAATCGGATGCACGTTGCAAGAGAGGAGGATTGGGCTTTAATTATGGAGTACCTACGCGGGGTTGCTAATGGAAATATGGAATTAAACAGAGCTTTACAGCTGCCGTGGTCACGGGTGGAGTCCACCCGTGACCACGGCAGCTGTAAAGCAGCCGAAACGTCGGGATTAGTAAAAGTGCTCCGCGAAGTAAATCCGTAAGTGTTTCCTTGTAATATCATGAGTGATACTCGCGTAAACTTAAGAAAACGCACATTTGCTCTTAAAAGGCAAGAAACCCACCTGCAACTCTTAATGTTGCGAGTGTCCATGGGCGACGGTAGTTGCTTTTAATCAGGTGACCCATTTGCTCGTTTGCCCCGTAATTTTATATGTATAAAAACCTAGGTGTTTTTCCTTTTTCCTAATTTTCCTCAATCACAAACGAATTAGTTATCGCACGAGAGGTCTCATAAGTTGACAACAAGCGCCGCAATTAGGGACACAATTGAAAAGGGCACGTTCGTATGACAATAACAAGTCCGAAATCTCATTACAGCGCAGTGAAGTTTTCAATTAAACTTCCAATGAGTTTTGGAGGCGGATTAATTGGATTTTCATTAGTGTTAGACACAAATGATGTTGTTCCGATGTGTCCCGCAATTTGTACCCGTCACTCGGCAACTTCACGTTTCACGATTGATGTGTGAAGTTAGCCACATGTGATTACTCAAAACTACAGTCCAGTAAACCTTAATACTAACAACATAAAGTTCATTGTTCTGTTTACATTTATTCCGTGATGAAAAAATAGGAACGTAGACTGTGCCTTTAATAACTGAACTTGAACTGAACAGAAAACAAAATGCTGCAGTGGAAAATCTATTGACTAGGCTGTTACCCGAAAAAGTTACTGAATATAGGAAATGGTACCAATTTACCCAACTGTATTTTCTGCAAGTTGAAAATTTTCGGTTGAACGCTTATTAAATAACAATTTTATTGCTATTACAATAGCTACATATTTTAATGAAATGAAGTTGCATAACATTTTTAATTTATTATATTTGCACTCTGCAGGGTGGTGTACACTGTACAATATAATTGCAAAAGATGTTTAAAAATTTACTTAAATACTTATTTGATTTTAGTGTATTCTACTAGTTTTTATTATTCGTAGTATTCTACGATATCATTGAATGTTAGTTGTTGTATTTAAATACTCAAACCTCAGTATTATAGTAAAAAAATCTCCAGTAGTGAGCTTAAACTACTTTTAACGTTTATAAGAAAGGGACAAAGCCAAATAACTCGTATTCTACGATATACGAGTATATTACTTGGTTAGTTACTGTAAATCTTAATACATAACCTATTGTCGTTGGCTTATTGCAATTTTACCTTTAAATAAAGAGAGAACGCAAAAACGACTACATACGGCACGTCAACGTCATTTGGCTAAGTCCCTGTCTAACCAACTCAACCAAGCTCTACATGTCAAAACGTCTAACGATTGACGCGCTATTGGTTGGCTGATTGACCCATGAATACCACGGCGTAGTGTGTGGATATCGGCCTGTCAAAGTGCCTAATAGGCAATCAAACAGAATGATGGTTGTATGGAGTTGCGAGGACAGTCGCAAAACATGTTGTATTTCAAAAGTAGGATATTTTGTGGGTAGTATCGGGGTAAGGTTATATCTTTTAAAATGGATATTTACAAATTACCCCTTACAAAAATGCAACGTTATCATTTATTATTCACATTAATGTAAGCTCGGGAGTTAATTTTCTTAATAATAATTATAGATTTAATGTAGTTTTGATAGTGTAAGTAAATTTCACAGTAATAATAAACAGTAAATTTCAAAGTAATGGTGAATTTCCACCAAGAAGTTACGGTACATTCAATATCATAAGTAAATTTCATTTATCTGAATGTGTACTTAGAATATATTATAATAATTGCCTTGTGGTACTTAGAATAAATAAATAGAATTTCTGTTAAAATCCTAACTCCCAAATTTTCGTACTAAAGTTTTTGGCGTTTTCACTCGATAGGCGCATTCAAATACTTGACTTTGATTATAACATGAATGAGACACTAATTTTCCTTTATTTTTATGCTCGTGCATAAAAAAGATAAAATTAATCGATTGTGAAATGAAAAACTGTGGAAAATGAAGTGAACTGTGAAACGATTATCAAAGGCTTTGTCAGTAAAATTTGCCTGAATTTATATTCGCCCTACATTCTCTATGTAATATCAACTTTAAATATGCAACACGTTTCCAAGTTTTATACGGTTTTTCATTTATCGGCATGTAAAATTCAAATTTAACGTATTACTTTATTGTTATTTTATTTGGAATTCTGGTTCGATTGTGTCTCTGGTTCGAAGTGGCGATTTTTGATTAATTTTGTATGGGTTTTAAGTTTTAACATAACAGAAATTGATTTGCTTGATATATTAGTAGTTGTGTTCTAGGTCAATGACCTTTTAAACGTCACTTTATTATTGGTTTTTCCTTTTTTTCTGCCTATTCATTTATTTAGACGATCAATTCTGTACACGTCATTGATTTAACCAAATCTTATTTTACATATTATTCATTTAAAAGCCACAACACACACTTTATCACAACCAGAGGCTTTTTGGCAGCACCTTGGCATGCAATTAAAAAAAAGAACTAACCTATCATAAGCAGCAGCAACGTTAGTGGCGCTTTCGGATGGGGCCGCAGCGCGCCGAGCACGGCCCCCGCGGCAACCAGGCAGGCCCCTACCACACCCAGGAACAGCACGCAGAGCCGCAACGGGGGCCGTCCGCAGCACGACTTGGGCGCGTTACCCTCGCCCTCGGAGCACGCGTATGCCGCGCCTCTGCCTAATCTGTAAAAAAACATGGTGTCAAAAGTCATGCGTTGGTCACGTGCAGGTATTAGGGAAATGGGGACACTTAAATTTAAATTTTGAATTTGGAAAAATATGTTCTTCTAGTCGGTCTCTCTCGACGTTTAAATAGAAAATACTATGTAGAGAAATTGATTTACAGGCAAAGGTGGACCAGGGGCGTAGCTACCGCCGTATATGCCGTATCCATGGGCGTACACAGGGGGGGGGGGGGCAGCTGCCCCCCCCCGGATCATGTTGACGTCCCTACTAAGTATCTTATCTAGTACTTTTATCTATAAAAATTAAAAATTAAGAAACCGAATTTTTGCCATTTGTTTGCAATACAATATTTTTACAACGAAAATTAATTATTTTTTTATTCTTTATAAACACCTAGCTTGTAAAAAATCTGATTTGCCCCCCCCTGGCCCAGAACCTGGGTACGCCCATGGCCGTATCAATTATACGGGGCCCGCAAAGTGAATAGAAACTTTCCATTTCTTTTATTAAATTTACAAAATATGAGAAATGTAAAAAAGGGATCATTTCCTAAGGTTGCCTTTTTTACATTTTGCCCCAAACAAATTTTATATGGGGCCCCGCTAAGGCACGCTACGCTTCTGAGGTGGACCAACGTGATTCGGTCAGGTTATATCGATTTCTATGATGGAAGTTGGAACAATAGCAATTATATTGGATATAAAAATTTAGTATGCACGATTATGTGATGTAAGACTATACGAAGTACAGGTTAAATAGTGAGTTTTGGCGCGCCAATGTCGTCTACGTGAGTCCGACTAGAAAGCTGCTGAAAATTATAAGTTGCCTAGGCATGTAAATAATTTATTACATGCCTAGGCTAATTATAACGTGCACCAACTACATAATATTATTATTACCATACATACATATTACGACCAATCAAAACTCGAAAGACAATTTATTTCAGTTTTTCCTAACTCAGTCTTAAATTTCAAGTTTCAAAAGCCGATTGCTGCCTAGGACTCTTATAATGTGTATTGTGTACACCTAAGAATAATAAAAATTAAAAACTAAGGAATCGTAACTCCCATACTATTAGCGTTTTAAATTGGGTTCCTTTCGATCTGTCATGTAACGTCAGCCTAGTACCGCTCAAGGCCACCTAAATATTGCAAATGTATTGAAATGTGTACCTAAGGTATACTTTTTTGACAAGTATTGTGGAGCATGTTTTTTGACGGAGTTACTTTTCCTTAGGTGTACACAGTACTACCGCTCGAAACTCGAAATCCAAATAGTAACGTCTTGTTTTACTTAACAACACCATTACAAAATACATTAAATCTATCATCGTGTTTACGGCCATGTTTACCGCCTTACACATGGCCATCAAGACACCCTCAACTCACCAGGCATGCATTATGCATCCTCCGTGCCCCCACATGATGCGGCTTATGTTTTCTTTAAAATCCGTTTAAGCTATCGAAGCTGCAAAAATCATTTTGAAATATGACTTTGGGGATTTGGGACTTTAATATTGAGAATGTTATAGCTTAAACAGATACTTTAATGTTTAAAGCTTAAGTAGGGGACCATCTGGCTAACTATCCTTACTAATATTGTCAATGTGAAAGTGTGACTGTGTGTCTGTTAGCTCTTCACATTTTAACTGCCAAACCGATTATGGAGATGCTTTGAGAGCCTTCTCTCCAAAAAAGGACTAAGAAATATGGACTAGGAATAAGAAACGACTTATTATTATGATAGTTTTTGTTGCGGAAAATGTACGGTTTCCACGACATAAACACACATATAAGTTATACTCATCATCTGTATTTAAAGCTAAATGACAGTAAGGTTTAAAAACGTGAGTAACTTCTTAAGCTAAGAACACACAGACACATTAGTACTAAAGTTGTTCCTTTGATGACGCCGGAGAAAGTCGTCAGCGTTTCGTAAGAAAATAACAGAGCGTCGAATGAAAAGAATATAATTTTGGAGCATGATGCCACATTAATATGGCAGACAATAGGCAACAAAAACAGCCATTAATTATGTTAAATAGATCGTACGTGACTCACACAAAACATTTTTCTTTTGATCCAACAAAATCAATTGCCATTATAAGATCCTTCCTGTGTAGGGTCAGCTGGGGGTCAACAAACTTGGTGCATTCAGCCGTGGGCAAGTTACTTCAAATTACTGTTGCGTACATTCGTTACTTTTTTGTGTGTGGAACGCTATTTCAAATATGGAATTTATCTTTTTTTTTTAAACCAGTCAGCATATTGCGTTGTAGACATAAGTCATAATGCCATGGTATACAGGCAGACAGAAGACAAACTGAAGGCCGGCTAATTAAGAACTGAAAACGAAAAATGTACAAAATTTGAGCTAATTTAAAACTACCGACTCTTTTTGTGTCTGTGAGTGAAAATGGCCTACCATCAAATTAAGTTTGGAATCAGGAATGCAGAAACAAGTTAATAAAACAGACGAAAGACTCGTACATGAGAGACCTTACTTTTTCATGGCGGCCAAAAATAGGTACTTTAATTAGCTTTGAATAGCACAATCGTAGGACGGTGGAGTTTTTTTAGTTTTTTTTTTTGAGTTTGTAAAGTTTCTGAACAATGCTGCTACAATAGTATTAGCCTTATTACTGCATTGAGATCACGTAGTTTGAGTTTGATTTATTACAGTAAAAAAGAACTTTGTAGACGAAGTGCGCTGAAACTTATTACTTCATTACTTAATAGAAATTGAAGAGCGCTGATTGATTTTCTTTTAATTTTTCATAAAGCAATCTGCAAGAAAGTTGTATGTTTTAAGTCACAGTATATTGTAAAAATAAAGTTTAGGTTTGATAAAAGGCATAAAAATATTGTATGTAAATAAGAATGCTTTTTCGAGAAAGCCTTATTTGTTAGTGGAAAATCCTAAAAGGTGGGTGGACAATCTCAATTGATTGCTCTTAAAATATGTTTGTTTATCGGATTTAAAACATAATTAGTTACAATCTGGTAAATTACAAATTATACGAAATAAACCACTTGGAGTAACACAAATCTTGAAGGTGCTTTGCGGCTTTGGCTTTCCAAAGATTAACGAAACCGCCGGCTGACCCAATTACAGCGTCTTAGCCTCAAATGTTGTTCTTTTAATTCTAAAATACTCTACTACGTTGCATTATAATGTTCTTATAAGCTTCTTGTTCTTATAAGCTTCTTATAGTTAACAATTAAAAGAACCAGGCATTTCATACGAGACTTATGTTACTTGTTTATAAAATTCTCGTCTTTTCGGTTTGTCTCAACGACTGCAAGTATTTTCATGACAGTAAGAGACTAAGAGGTCTAAGGTCCCCGTGCGAGTTTCTTACGCCGGTTCTTCTCGCCGGGCTAGTTCCCGAACCGGCGCGGTGGTAGGCATCTTAGTTTCTTCGTTCTTTCTACGACGTTCAAAAAGTGTATTTATGATACCTATTTTGAATAAAAAGATATTTTATTTATTTATTTATTTTTATTTTATTTATTTAAAATCTAGCGAGTTCGTACCCTGAAAAAGCCATAGAATTATAACCTTTAGAAGAGGCATTCCGTACAATCGTCAGCGCGAAAATGTGTCACCCTCGAAATGAGTGAGCTCACTCATCTGAGAGCAGTGTGCCTTAGGACGCGGTGACAGTCGGGCGTGTTTAATGCATTGATTACGTAAAATATGCATTGAAAGCGTGAATGAGTGAAAGAGAAAGTAGTATATGCTATTACTGTAAGACAAAAAAGGACGACAATATTTTCTCGATACACATTTTGCATGCAAAAACATTGCTACAGTTTTGATGGCGTATGCCATATCCAAGTATTGACATCGTTGGAAAAAGCATGCTGCCTTGAGTTGGTCATGTTTTGTCTTTCTTTGAATTTGTTTAGAATAAAATTCATTTCTAATATGTAGGTACACTATAGTTTGGGTGGATTTGTAGACTTATAGCAAGTACGCTATCAACTTTTTTGTATTTGAACTCAGCCAAGTACTTGGCTTGTAAGACATCAGCTGCTTCTATTGAGCAGTTTAGTCATAATAGTATGACATTAAGTAACAAATTGGAAAATATTCCAAATAATAAAATTTTAACTACGGCATCTATTGAGCAGTGTAGTAGTAACGAGTTGGAATATGTTCCAACAAATTATTTAAATTAGATTATAAGACAACAGAGAATGCCTCTTGCACAAATAGTTTACTAGTACAAAATCCTACCAAAAGTAATACAAGGAAAATAAATAACAGTAATAAGTATGTATTTAACTTGGTGCATCAGAATTTGCAAGGAATGGTAGGTAAAGAGCTTGAAATTGAGTTGTTTCTAAAAGAGTTTAATATTGATATTATTTGTATTTCAGAACACTGGTTTAGGGAACATGAACTCATTTTCAATCTCCATGATCACCAAGTAGCAAGTTCGTTCAGCAGAAAAAACGCCATCAGAGGTGGCTCTTTGATATTAATTAGAAAAAATTTGAAATATAAAGAACGTAAAGATATTGTAAGTCTCTCTGCTGAACGGATAATAGAAGTGGCCTGCATAGAGTTAAGTCAGCTTATTATTATTAGCGTATACAGGCCTCCATCAGGGTTATATGACTTGTTTGAACAAACTATGGAACAAATATTGTCAAAAATATGTGCATCTAACAAAAAGGCTATTATATGTGGAGATTTTAACATTAACTTATTAGATTCAGACTCCAATACGGTTAGATTCACATCTTTGTTTAAATCATATAACCTTTGTTATTTGTTTAATGAGCCGACAAGAGTGTGTGACACAACGGCTACTTGTATAGATAATATATTTACTAATCTCACACCATGCAAAAAAGAAATGATTAATAAGCTTAGCTCTGATCATTATGGTCAGTTTGCATCTTCTGACATTAATTGTGACAGAAAACAAAAACAAGAGCTTGTGTTTATTCCTGTGAACTCAAAACGTATTGAGAAATTTAGAAGTAAACTAATTTCAAATATTCCATCATTGGGTGAATCTAATAGCTCCGATGAAGCTTATAATAAATTGTTTTAAGTAATAAGAACCCAATTTAATTCTATTTTCACTTCTAAGACGGTTAGAACTAATAACAAAAAAAGTGACTTTATTAAATGGGCTACCAAAGGAATAATAATAAGCAGAAATAGGCTCTATGAATTATATGATGAAAAATCTGTAAATAGCCATGAAACATTTAAAATATATGTTAAAAATTACTCAAAAATTTTTAAGAAAGTATGTAATGCTGCTAAAGCCCTTTATTTAAAAAATAAAATCAAGAATTCGACAAATAAAGTAAAAGCAACATGGAAAGTTATAGCTGGTGAGACCGGAAACGTCACCTGTCGTAACTCGGATTTTGAACTTTATTTTGAAAATAAAAAATTACTACTGACATAGAAGTTGCGGCGGTTTTTGAAAAGTTTTTTGCTGACATTCCGGTCTCAACAACAAAAAATTTAAATTCTTCGCCTGCAGAGGCTGAAAAATTACTCAAAGAGTATGTAAAGGAATGTGATGTCAATTTTAAGTTTAGAGAAATTGATTCTAATGATATTATTACCACCTTCAAATTATTGACCATCAAAAATACAACCGATCTTTGGGGTCTGTCTACTAAGATTATTAAATCAATAATTGACATCGTAGCTCCTTATCTGGCCAATATTTTTAATGACTGTATAAAGAATGGTGTTTTTCCTGATTTAATGAAGCATAGCAAGGTGGTTCCTTTATTCAAAGCCGGAATTAAATCTGATCCGACAAATTATAGACCTATATCTATTCTACCGACTTTTAGTAAAATATTCGAAAAAAATATTTTAAAACAATTGTTAGTACATTTTAACTCCAATAATTTATTGCATAATAATCAATATGGTTTTACTAAGGGTCGTCCCACTACGGATGCTGGTATAGGTCTTCTTTGTAGTATATTTGAAGCCTGGGAGGAGTCGCGGGATGCCTTAGGTGTATTTTGCGACCTTTCTAAGGCCTTTGATTGTGTTGATCATGCTACATTGATCAGGAAACTGCACCACTATGGCATAAGGGACTCGGCACTCAACCTTTTGACATCTTATTTGAGGAACAGGACTCAAAGGATTGATGTCAATAGTAAAAGGTCCACTGGGACCAAAATAGAATTAGGTGTCCCACAGGGATCCATTTTGGGCCCGTTTCTTTTTCTCATCTACATAAATGACTTACCTTATCTAGTTAAGGATAATGATAACGAGATAGTACTTTTTGCTGATGACACTTCACTTATTTTTAAAGTGAAGCGACAACAGTCGACTTATGACGAGGTAAATTGTGCTCTCTCAAAAATAGTAAATTGGTTTAATGTAAATAACTTACTTCTAAATTCTAATAAAACAAAATGTTTGAGATTTACCTTGCCAAATGTTAAGCAAGTGCAAACCAATTTGCTATTAAATGATGAGAAAATGAATCTTGTTGACACTACTGTGTTTTTAGGAGTAACACTAGATTATAAACTGCAGTGGGGTCCTCATATTGCCAAACTAGCCGATAAGCTCAGTTCCGCAGCATATGCAGTCAGAAAAATTAGAGAAATTTGTGATGAAGATACGGCAAAATTAGTTTATTATAGTTATTTTCATAGTAGAATGTCTTACGGCATTCTATTATGGGGAAGTGCTGCTGATATTAACACAATATTTGTGCTGCAGAAGCGAGCTATACGATCTATTTATAAAATGTCATCCTTTGAATCTCTCAGGGAAAAGTTTAAAGAAATAAGAATTCTGACCGTAATCTCTCAATACATTTTGGACAATGTGTTATACGTGAGAAAAAATGTAAATAATTTTAAAACGAAAAGTGACGTTCACTGCAGGAACACTAGAAATAAGCACAAGTTAGATATACCAATTACCAGGCTTAGCAAAGTGAGCAAATCTTTTAAAGGTCAATGTATACGTCTATATAATAAAATCCCAGAAAACATCAAAAATCTTTCAGTTAATAAATTTAAAAAAGTTGTTAAAGAACGTTTGTGTGCTAGGGCTTATTATAAGATAACTGATTTTCTCAATGATAGCACACCCTGGGAAAAATGAGCTGACTGACTGTAAGCTGCTTCTATATAAATATAACATATTTTTACATACTTTTTGTAAATTAGTATAAGTTACTTTTGTAATTTTCCATCTTTTTAGTAAAAGATGGCCCCGAGCGAGTTTCTTACGCCGGTTCTTCTCGCCGGGTTAGTTCCCGAACCGGTGGTAGGCCTCATGTAGACACGACGTTCTAAAAGTGTTAACTTTGTTAACCTATTTAGAAATAAATATTTTTGATTTTTGATTTTGATTTTTGGATATCTTCTCCCCTATTTCCTGGGTTAGAAGAAACAAAATTGTTTCTTGGTTGTCCCGTTTAAAAGCTGTACTATCCTTACTAACCTCCAATTGGTTGTAACTTTGTAAGTACTTTCATGTTTTTCTCCTATGTTTCTTCTAACCTAGGAAATAGGTTTTTAAAACCGGACAAGTTTTAAAGCTTTACCAACCACTAACTAATTATTATAAAAACATCGGGTTTCCGAACGAAGCGAGTTTAAAACGAAGATCGTTAGTTATCCATACATCCATGTGTCAGCGCGCTCAGTGATGGATGGACTGATGCTTTGTTACATCCCTCTATTTAAATCCAGTTAGAACAATTTTTTAAATCCTCGTTAAAATTACTGTTACAGTCATTTTTTAAGATGGCATTAAATTAGGCCAGTTTCAACCGCGACCCCCTGGTTGAAAAACATTGGACGTTACGTTTTTAATTTCTGATTACAGAGATTATTTGACAGGGTTTTAAAACCCTGTTAAAAAGTTTAAAAAAAACGCAGAAACCGACCATAATATTTCAATTAAAAATATGCATTATAATAAAATTAACGATACTTACTATAAAATTAAGAGCACATGGCAACCCAGCGCCATATGTTACACAAAAAATACGCACGTACGATAACTAAAACAAATTGTTTTCGACACGCGATCTAATAAATTGTTTTTCTACCCTCATAATTTCCCGATGAAAGTTCGTAATTAGTCTCGACGTTTGAGGTTTGATATAATAAAGTCGGGAAACTTTGAGAAGATTGAATAAAAATAATCGTCTCTTAATTTTTTGATCCTAATTAATTTTTTAAATCTTTTTGTAAGCGAGTCTTTGCTCAATACTTAAGTAGTTTTAGACAGGCAAATTCTACCAGTTTAGCGGAAATTTCAGGAGGAAAAAGAAAAAAAAAACATGAGAGTCCAAGTAAATCTAGCTAATTATTATCGTTTAATGCACTCAAATTAAATCAATCACTGTCACTCATTTTTCCTATAAATGAGGAGTTTAGACCTCAACCTTAAGGGACTGTCCTTCGGCCATTACCACGTTATAAATACGGACGCGTGCCCTCGGACCCTTTACGCTTATGGGCATAAATTTCACGCCATGAATTACGTGACACGGGTTTGATGGTTGTGATATAGCGAATTAATTTATCAAATATGTTTTAGTAGATGGTGCATGCAACTTCGTTTCGTTTAGGTACATATTTTGTTTATTGCAGGACAACGTACGGGATAAAACTATCCTTCGTAATTAAAAGTATCTCCAAAACTCATTAAAATTGGTTCTGCGGTTTAATTGGTGCGGTGCTATATTGGTACGGGAGGTAGCAACGTTTGAAAAAAAGTATTTCAGGACGGCTGATTTTGTAATATGTCGTCATTCTTGCTCTTCTGGTTACAGTCTGGGCGGTCTGGCTGCTATGCTGGTAGTTGCGTTCATTAGTGCGCAACCTTTTTGTCCAGGTTATAATCCTGGATTTTAAAATTATTTCAGTATACATACTGTATACTTAAATGATTTTAAATTATTTTAAGTGATTTTAAATGATTTTTAAAATCATTTTAGTGAGCAAGGAGTGCTTAACACAAACGTAATAATTACGAAAATAATAATAATAATTGTTAAAGCCTGGCCTTTAATATGACAAGAGCCAGAAGCGAGAGATTGCCATTTCTTTTTATCAGGCGTTCCTTATATTAATAGCATCACCTGGATAAATGAAATGCGCACTAATGACATGGTATGGTATGCAACCACTACCGGCAGTCAAACCGCCCGGACTCTAGCCAGAAGAGCAAGAATGACGACATATTATCACAAAATCAGCCGTCCTGAAATACTTTCTCGAAAACGTTGCTACCTATTATAGTACTTATATACCATATTATACACTTTCCTTTTTATATTATTGGCATGAAATATGTTTGATACGTATAATTTTAAATTTAAACAGATTTCACTGCAATGAAATTACGCCAGTCACTCTATATTGTAATTTGCAACAAGTAGATTGTAGAGTACCTATTTGAAACGTGTTGATGCGATATTTAATCGATTCATATCACTAATAAATCGGTATGATGAATTTAAAAATTAAACCGTGAAAATATATAAAACCTTAAATTTAAAACCCATATCAATATTATCAAGTATCTAAGACATTTTGTTTGACTGTGTGCAATTATGCATACTAACTGTATTACAAAATATTTTTGTAACATGCAAAAAATAAATGATTTTTCCTGATAACCACTTAAGTACTTAAATAAGTAGGACCACAGCAGACAGCCTGCCTTAGTAAGTAAGTAAATACTTACTTACTAAGTCAGGCTGTGGTCCGGAAACTTTGTTTTAAGTTTATATGGGCGATCCATAGAAAGGCGATAGTACCTAAACTCTAGGTTTACTCTATAGACTAGTCTCTAGACTCTAGAGTGTAGAAACAAGACACTATAATGAAATAGAAATCACTTTCCCGACGGACTAATATGGTGTGCTTACTCAGTAATATCAGATTAGCTCAGCCAGTTGAATACATTACAGTCTTATTATTTTGTTATTTAATAAATAATCTATCTAAATAAATAAAAATAAATTTTCAATTTTGTTAAACTCGAGAACGGCTAAACCGATTTGGCTAATTTTAGTCTTGAAACATTCGTGGAAGTCCAGGGAAGGTTTATATTAGGAGAGAAGTGATATGATATTCAACGGGTCATCTATTAATCATTAAAAGAAATAATGATTTTTAACTACATAGCCAATAGATATTGCTGTAACTTCGTTGCTCCAAAATTTGTTTATAATATTAGTTTACAAAATAAAATACTTTAATATAGTATAAGGTACCTACTATAATATAATGTCCTCCCCGAGGCTCATAGCATAGCTACCTACTCTATACTCGTGAAGAGCTAACAAAACACATTCACATATTTTATAACATATGTATTCAGAATTAGTTCAATAAACAAAAATACTCAATGCTATTATCTCATATTTCGCACACAAAGTTCGGTTTTAAATCTAGCACCTACCCTAGTTCACTAAATAATATTTTGCTCTTTCTCCTTACTCAACAAATAAAGTTCCACTTGGAAACTAACGGCCGTTCCCAATATTCAATCTATCTCTGGTTTGACATACGACCGATCGCAGCTAACATTGAATTGACATAAAATATAATATGTCTCTAATGTCTAATGAGAGCTATTCCTATCTCTAACGGCCGTTCCCAATATTCAATCTATCTCTGGTTTGGCATAGGGCAAAACCAGAGATAGATCAAATATTGGGAACGGCCGTAAATTAAAGCGTGAACCAGGCTTCTATTTTTAGCAATTATTTAGTCTCAAAGCAATTACTAAAGGAAAATTCTAATTACAAAGGTTTTCGTCCTTTTCTTTTAAAGGATCCAATTAAATTACTTACTTTATTTTGAAATCACTTAGGCAATTATTAGAAACTTTTAAAACGATTGTTGTAGTAATTAGAAACATGACTGGCTGGAGAAATGTAGACATGCATAGGCTTCGTGCAAGATAATAGAAGATAGAAAGGAGAAGTAATTTTACTTTTTAGTAACTTAACTAATTTGTAGATAAAGACACCCAATTTAAAAAATTTATGTCCTTCCCCAGGACTAAAGTATTTCCATACCTAATTTCAGCAAAATCGGTTCTGCGGTTTAGGCGTGAAGAGCATTATAATATTTATTCAGATCCATACCCACTTTAGGAGGATTTTTGATAGGCGCTTATCTTGGTTAGCTGTTAAAAGAAAGCCAATTAAAAGCGCTGATGATAGATTAACTTTAGCCGAATATAACCTCATCCATACTATACTAATATTATAAATGCGAAAATGTGTCTGTCTGTCTGTCTGTTACCTCTTCACGCCCAAACCGCTGAACCGTTTTTGCTGAAATTTGGCGTGGAGATACTTTGAGTCCCAGGAAAGGACATAGGATACTTTTTGTCCCGGAAAAATGTACAGTTTCCGCGCGATAAACGAATTTTGGCGCAACGAATTTGCGGTATAATCTAGTAAGCTAATCTAGCCAAAAGAACTTCAGATGCCTGACAATAATTATAGTTCAATTCCCATCACACATTTTCCGTCCAAATTCCAATACAACAGGCAATCTTACAGAGCGTGTCAAAGCGCACGTTAATAACAAAGGAAAATAAGATAAACTCCTATTCTGGAACATTCTCGAAGCGATACATCAATGATTATGGGTTTATTGCATCCGAGCCTGATGAACCGTACCTCTCGAGAGGGGAATAAGAAATTGGCCTTTTTATGCCAATGTTTATACAATAATACGCTTTAATAGCAACACAAAAAGATGGGTTTTCCTGTATCATTTTTCTGTTATCGCGGTGTGAAATGAATTGTTTTAGATTCCAGTCTTTTCCTTTTAATAATAATTCATAGGTGTTTCCGAATAACAATTTTGTGAGGAAGTAAACGAAGATTTGTGTTTATAATTTCCTTCTTCCATCCCTTGTCCAAATTCCGTTGTTTGATTTGTTCTTGTTTGTTCAGTAAATGCTAAGTGACGAATGAGATGTGTTCTTTGAAGTGCTCTTGACGAAAAGCTTTAACGCTCACGATGTTCTTGATTGATTGTATCAAAACAATATAAGTACAAACAGAATAAAAACATCAGATGTACTGCAAGTATTTATCTGTAATGAAAGTATGAAATTATAATAAGAACTAGATGATGCCCGTAACTCCGCAGCAAAATTCATTTATCGCGCGGAAATCGCACATTTTTCCGTGATAACAATTCTATGTCCTTTCCCGGGACTCAAAGTATCTCCGTATCACATTTCAGCATAATCGGATCAGAGTAGATTTAGACCTAGCGCACTAGCGGCCTGGCCGCGGCGGCCATCGAGATAGATACCTTAGTATGAAACCGCCATATACCACGCGCACGATACTTTCGATGGCCGCCGCGACAGGTCGCTAGTGGGCTTAGAAATAGAAAGTTTTATTAATTTCATACGCAGTTTGAGTTCGAGCAAATTCAATATTCTTATCCAAGACACCGCAAAATATGCTGCGAAATAAATTTAATACTCTACAACACACAGAGAAAATGTTTTTCGCATAAATCTTTGAAATGAACGCGAATATTCTCCGAGGAGCATTATAAAAGCTAGGTCTTTACTGTTCAGTGCTATTTACTATAGAGTGCAAAGGGACAATTCATAATAATAATTATTTATTCTTACCAATATGAATGAGTTAAGATTTTGAGGGTATGCATTTACGTGTATTTTTTTACATTTTAAGTACTAAATTCTTATTTTTATAATGGTGGCTCTTCGATCTTCTCTCTCTCTTCAGTCGCATTCTCTCTTTGGTCGCGGTCGCTTGCGGCAAAGATCGGAAAGTCACCTTAACTCTACAATAATTTGATTAGGCATTGGAAGGGCCCTTTCAAATTTAGGTCCATAAGAATCCAAACCTTTTATAGGACGGTTAAAATAAGAATTTGGAAAAGTAGCCAAGTTTTCAAGATTCGTAATCTAATACGAAACAAACAAGTATGCCAGTATCAAGTTGGCTTTTGTCTTAAAAATTTCCGTGTGGGAGAAAAGTCGCAGCATTCTTTGCACAAGTATTCGTGAACAATGCTATCTAAACATTCTTATTTGCGATTTCCACTGGGTGGAAATTCCGGAACATTTGACTTATTAACTTGTTACGTTACTTGTAAAATATTAACTTACATAAATAAAATAAAAATTTTAAAAGTTATTTATCTGAATTTTCAAACAAATAATTTCAGAAATATATTAAAGAAATATTGGTCTATTCTTTGACCTACTCCTATTTTCTTCTGATCAATTTCGTTGCAGGTCCCTAGATAGCTTTAGCATGTTTCTCAGGCTCTCTGATGATGAGATCATATCAAAGGGTTTTCGTGATTGGATATCACTGTCGATCCTGGAGGCACAGGAGATGCCGCGGTCGGAATATGTGGTGCGCCAAAAGCCCGTTAAAAAATGGTAAGACTCATGTAAGTCAACCGCTTTTAGGTGCTTACTGTCATGTTATTTCAGCTTTACGTGTAGCTTGAAATGAAAGTAAACAGCCCGTGCTATTCGATATTGGCAACAAGCTGTTAATGCGCTAACACATTCGACTTGTGACTTGACTGACTTAATGTAAATTGTTTACACAGGGTTGCAGGGAAGTGAGGGCTTAACTCGAAGTAAGGACTATTAGCATAGAGCGCTAAACAGATGCTGTATCTTTAGATACATATAATTATAGACTATGGAGACATTAAAGTCAAATTCATATCGTTAGAATTATAATTGTATGGCATTACTAGATGACGACCGCAATTCCGTTGCCAAGAATCGTTTCCGGAGTAAAAAGAATACTATGTTCTTTCCCGGGACTAAAAGTATCCCCATAAAAAAAATCAGCAAAATCGGTTGTCACACACTTTTGCATTTATAACCTCATATTTAAAGAAATTAGACTGACCGCCATAATTTTTGGACTCCTTTTTACACATAGACATAAGGCAGACCGAAGAAAGATAAGAACACATGAAAATAAGTAACACATTCCCCACTACGTTTGTAGTTTTATTTTCCGCACCGCAATCTTGCTTAAGTTTTTTACACCACCAAAAAAGTGTACGATAACATCTATTCCACCCTCATTGCTAGCGCTAGAGGCTTTTGCAATTTAAGCTGTTTCCTAACTCAAATGCGTGAGTAATTTTTGACCCAACCGAGTTAGAAGGATCTTCAAGTTAGTATGTTGATGTTGAAAATCATGCATACTTATAGGATGCATTTTCACAATTTTGCAAGCTTATTTTTGTATTTATCTACTTACAGGAAAGGTTACAATAGAAAATTGAATACCACAGAGAGCTGTAATGGATAAAAAATAGGCTAAGTGCGAGTTGGACTCGCGCACGAAGGGTTCCGTACCATTACAGAGCAAAAATAGGTAAAAATTGTGTTTTTTTGTATGGGAGCCCCTCTTAATTATTTATTTTATTTAAATTTTATTATTAATTATTAAAATATAAATAGAACTGAGTATGTTGTGAACATTTCAAGTGCCTACCTATTGACATTATTGATATCGAGCAAAAAATACCAAAAAAATTACGTTTGTTGTATGGGAGCCCCCCTTAAATATTTAATTTATTTTGTTTTTAGTATTTGTTGTTATAGCAACAATAGATATACACAATCTGTGAAAGTTTCAGAAATCTAGCTATAGCGGTTATTGAGATACAGCCTGGTGACAGACAGACAGACAGACATCGAAGTCTTAGTAACAGGGTCCCGTTTTTACCCTTTGGGTACGGAACCCTAATTAACGTAAATTAATTATCGCCTATACATCGTTGGACTTATGTTCCCAATTTCACATCGATAGCAGATATTATATTTCATATCAATACCAGCTGAGCCGATACTTTATTTACTAATTACTACCTAATACGCGTGTGAATCAGTACTATTTAGGTTCTAGAATCTAGGATGTTCTTATAATCTAAACACGCGCATAGATAATATTATTATGATATGGGCAATGACTCGTAACCAACCGTGCGCGAGGCTGATCCCGCGCGTGATCTTCCGTCCTTCCTCTTCAGCATACCACTGGATTAACGGAATTATAAGGAAGTCGTGTATTGCTCTTTATGGTACGTTAGACAAGATGTATTCGTTATAGATAGAGAAGGTTCATTTTGTTTCAGTCTTCTCAGAGCTTAAGAGCGGGCTGCCAAATTTTGCTGTGTTTTATAATAAGTATTACGATCCCGGAAGACGATTGACTTAAATGAAATTGAGATTAGTTTAATCATTGTATATTTAGCTGATATTTGATTAACGGAAAACACGATTCACTTATTTTGACTCGATAGTTATATTTTTAGAAATTATGAATCTTTCTGGGCTTTTCAACAAATATCTGTTACACTTATTGAGTTACTATCATTAAATAACTTGCACTACTACAATCACACACTTTATAAAATAATGGCTAAAGGAAATATTAGTATTGTATTTAATTTAGTAATCATCAGAAACAGTTTTGGGACTTACTACGACCTTTACTTTCGTGCTATAATGCGGGAACCGTTGTTACGCGATATTGTTCACTATTAGCTGCAGCGCAAAGCACAATGCTCGTGGGCACGATTCATGGAATCATTATATCACGATTGGAGGATAGCGGGGTGTGTAGGCGGGGCTAGCGTGCTTTTGATATTTTTGACAGCAGGCTCTTAATTGTAAACTCTTACTGGACTGTTAACTATTTATTTTCTTCAACAAAGAGTGTTTAATTAATATATCAATAGTGAGATTTAATTTAATTTTACACCCTTGCCCCACGCCACAATTTTCATTAACTCCAATCCTAATAAAATTCGTCTACTTATTAATCTGGCCATCAAATAACAAGTCCCCAACTTAAGCGTAAACCCAGACATTTGCGAGCGATGACGCGGCTGCGAGATCCCCTGGATATAAATTGGGCCCTCGATAAGCGTTCCCTTTGACGAGTCCCTACTCCCTCGGATTAGGCCGTGAAAAATGATAGCTTAGCACGCGACAAACTGCCGCGAGCGTATGTGACAAAATCCGAATCTATTACCATCAAAATATCATATTTTGTGATTTATTACAGTCATGGGTACAAATGTAACGAGTACTTAAATACATAATTACATACTAATATTATAAATGCGAAAGTGTGCCTGTCTGTACGTCTCTCTGTCTGTTACCTCTTCACGCCCACCTGAACTGATTTTGCTGGGTATTGGAGATGGTATGGGTTCCGGGAAAGGACATAGGATACTTTTTATCCCAAAAATATACGGTTCCCGCGCAGTAAACAGAATTTTGGCGCAACTGAGTTGCAGACGGCATCTAGTTGTTTATTTTACTCGAGGGCGTGTTAGGAGGAAGGTTATGTTTTTCGAGTGTAATCATGTTTCTTCTGAACCTTATAAGGGCTAGTCTGACTTAAGTTTGGGACCATTAGACTTAGTTTTGGTCATGAGACTGACACCAGGAACATCACATTTTTGTTTTAAGAAATGGTTAAGTACATTGTTTTTTTTATTACAGGCAACATTGAACATGGGTCTTTTATTAATGCATGTTTAGGTCTTAGGGCCCTTATCCACACGACGTTTTTTTACGCTCGTTTATATCGATACAAACGCAAGTTGAACGCTCAGCAAACGAAAGGAAGCCGACACGTTTTAAACTTTATATTGTTACGTGCTAGGGTCCGAGGGATTTGGAGAAAAAGACCTGCTGACTCTTAAAAAGACTTTATTCACTAACACTAGCTCACACAAATCACTAAGTCCAAACACTAAGCACTATCACTGTCATAGGTCGTAGCCGAGTCAAAGGTTTCACTGGTTCACTCACTATTGATCACTTGTTTTCACTCCGAAGTCGCCTTGATGATAGCTCGTATCGAACTGAATTGCCGGGCCGTCTACCTGCGGCTATTTATATGGCGAGACGAATTCCAGAAAGTTCCCTCGCTTGTTTACTTGTTTACGTGAATCGGGCGAGGGAACTTTCTAGAAAATACGCGTAAGTAAACATACACCTAACGCCATCTAGTATTGAGTAGGGGATTTATGTTGTCTGTGTTTCCCTGATCAGTTTCGCTAGATGGCACTACGTGTCCGTATCAATATCTGCCAAAACGCGATGAAAACACGCAGAAGATGAGCGCATCAGAAACGCGCGTCGTCAGTGCGCAAAAAATACGTCGTGTGGAAAAGCCCTTAAAAGCAGTCAAGGTTTGAAAAGTTATATTTGATAGACAAGAACAGCAACTTGGATTAGTTTTTATACAGGGTGTCACAAAACTAAGTTATAATACTTTAGGGTGCGTATGAGTCCCGTGTATAGAGTTCACTGTAAAAGTAGCAGCGCTGAAAGAGCAAATTTTTTTTTCACTTTTGTATGGGGAAACTCGTGGCGCTGGGGCGCCCATACAAATCACAAAAAAAAATTGGTCTTTCAGCGCTGATATTTTCACAGTGAACTCTATACACGGGACTCATAAGTCATACACACCCTAAAGTATTATCACTTAGTTTTGTGACACCCTGTATTTGATTATTGTTTGAAAAGCTATTTGATAATTCGATAGGCAATAACAGCAACTTGTATTAGTTTAAATATTCGTATTAATTTATTTTGATTACACATTCATAATTTTTGTCATTGAAAATAAGGAAAAGTCAACAAATTACACGCCATTTTAACTAATATGCCGGCGTGTTAACAGGAGACAAACAAAACTAAACTTCCTATTTATAGATTGAAGTTTAAAGTTTAAACAACAGTTCGTTTGATGATGTTATTGTTTTTAGTGTGTTTACTATGAGTTTCCTGTTTCCTTCGAAAACTGACTTGGGTATGGGATCGGTACTTTAGTAACGAAATGCAAATCAGCAAGATAGCTAAGCTTTACGTCTATAATAATATTGTAAATGGAAAAGTGTGTCTATATCTTCGCGTTTTTTAAGAGTGAAGAAAAACAGGCAGACGGCTGAACTGATTTAGATGTTAGTATGGTATTAGGATTTTTTCGGCCCTGAAAACTAGGGGAAGGACATAGAACACTTTATTGCAGAAAAATGTACGAGAGCCGGGCTCAACCCGGCTGCTTGCTTGCTTTTGCCATTTTACTACTGGAAGGAGATGATAAATAAAAAACAATATTGTACTCAATAAAACTTATAATTTTACAAATTATTATGTAATGGAATATTCGCGTGTGGTTAATTATATTAAAATGTTAATAGTTGAACGATAAACTTCACTGTATGAAGTGTTGCCACCTCAATAGATAATGATCGCCCATTTTGATGCAAATTATTCCATTCGGTTGATTGCAATTTCAATGAATACGATCATTAAATTATAAATAGCGATTATAATCTGTTATATCTACCTATGTAATAAACACAATAAGTTTATTACCTCTTAATACTTAAGATGCTGAACCAATTTTTATTGAAAATGAAATACTTTGAGTTCCGTTAAAAATAATTTTCCTTTCAGAGAAATTTTTAATAAAAAGTGTCCGCGAGATAAACAAATTTTAGCATAACGAAGTTTTAAAGCAACATTAATATGTCTATATTTGAACTTATGATGTTTTTGAAATGACCCATAATATAACTTAGATTACATGTATAGGTCTACCAGAATCTGATGGCAATTTTTGACAGCAGATTTTCAAAAAATATCCTTGATCATTGGATAAATTTTTATATTTGCAAGTTTAACACACAGAATCAGCCGCCATAAGAAAAAAAAAGGATCAAAATGTTTTATTCCAATTACCCCGGTATTGCTAGAGTCAATTTATTTTCTCACTTTTTGCCATCAGATTCTGGTAGACCTATAGCTTTCTTTATAACGACAACAGTAAATACATAGTTAAAAATAGTCGCAAAATAGTGATAACCTAATATTTTTGTTACTAATTCCTCTCTAGAATATTTTTGTTACTACATCGGTAGTCTTCATTACGGAAAGTTTTGTATACGCTATAATATTTGGTAAATATGCAGTATCATCACAAAGTATTACGTTACATTCCAGTGACCTTCATAAGCAGCTGGGCATGAAAACCGTCCTCAATTAATTAAAAAATAACACGATATAAATGCGTGTTAGGAATAATTTATTTGGAAAGCTAAACGGGACACATCTGCGTAGAAAACGCGTGGGCCCTGCAATCTGTCACAGGATGTTGGGTTATTATGGTTAAAGGTATACGAGGACCCGTATGCCAATGACATAAGGCTCACTTTGAGACAATCAAAGGTAGAATAAAACTAAACGGGCTGTATGTTGCGAATCTATTTATTTATTTAAATTGATACACCAACAACTTATTGCTAAAAAATTACAAAAATTCTTTACAGGTATTCTAAAACAAAAGTTAATTACAGGTGTACACAGCATTGACAATTAATATTGTTCTCCATGGGATCCCTTTATCAGGTCACTACTTTTCTGAATATAGTACCAAATTAGGATGATACCCTATACACCAAAAGAAAAATTTTGAAAATCGGTTCACAAACGGCGGAGTAATCGTTGATTATAAAAAAAACGAACATAACACCTCCCCCATTTTGAAAGTCGGTTAAAATTGTAGCCTATGTGTTATTCTGATGTATAGGCTATATTATTGTAAAGTTTCATTAAAATCCGTTCAGTAGTTTTTGCGTGAAAGAGTACAAACAACCATCGAAACTTTTTTTTATTAGAAACATCCATCTAAACTTTCGGCTTTATAATATTAGTCGGATAATACTTAATTGTTTTAGGGCCCTTCCACACGACGTATTTTTTGCGCACTGACGACGCGCGTTTTTGATGTGCTGGACTTCTGCGCGTTTTCATCGCGTTTTTTCAGATTTAAAGTTTAAAACGTGTCGGCTTCCTTGCGTTTGCTGAGCGTTCAACTTGCGTTTGTATCGATACAAACGAGCGTAAAAAAACGTCGTGTGGAAGGGCCCTTAAGGTTATCAGTATCGAAACTACTCTATATTCTACAATCTACATGCTGCAAAGGCTGGATTAGAATCTACTTTAACAATAAAATAATACTATGACAAGTATTAAACAAGACAAAGTAGTAAGTTACATTACTATGCAAAGCTAAGAGACTTAACAACATTACCTCGCTAACATTCAAGCTTTTAAGAGTTCTAAAAGTGTACATGACAAACTTTGTAGCTGTTAGTTCCCTAGAGATTTTCGGTCAATCAAATTGTCTGTTTGAACTGTCTCGCCACTCTATTCGGTAGATGTAACAAGGTCAAAAGCATTGTGAATCAGGCCTCTAACTCCAAATCAGCGGTGCTAAAATGGTCACATTTAGCAATTCCTCTCAATCAATTCAGCAAATGAATTGTCAAAACTGTCAAACTGACAAATATCAAATCAGTACAAAAATACAGAAATGAATTGCAAGCAGAGTTGCATTTTGCGATTTTATAAAAATTAATCATATTATGACAGAAATGAATTGCAAGCAGAGTTGCATTTTGCGATTTTATAAAAATGAATCATATTATGATTCATATCATGATTCTTCAAAACGACCATTTTAGCCCCGCAGGGCTGTAGCTAGAGTCAAATTTGAGGTAGGGCAGCCGCATTGGTTACATGTAGGGCGGATCATAGTTTTTATTCTAACCTCTCAATCACCATAATAATTTATTATTGTATACTTTTTGCTTGATACAATTTTATTTATCAATCGTAGTGACCATACTATTGAGGATCATATTATAATGTGTTCGCTGTAAATTACGTTATTCATCTGCACATTTCATGCGAATGAAAAACACAATCATCCTTTCCAAATTGTGACAATAGACGGACAGATCTGTGACACATCTGGTGAGTTCTATTCATCGTCCCTCGACAAAAACGCCGAGATCTCAATAGGGAACAAAACAGATCTTGTCCCTTTTTTGTGGGTGGATATTTGTACCTGAGCCTCGGGTTTGGATATTTAATGAATTCGGTGCGAGGCGAAGGATTTTTTGTTCGATATTGCCGATTCAACTATCTTCTTGCTTTCATAAAAACTGTTATGCTGTTATGTAACTAATCAATTTTGGCATCGCAAGTACAATTTTCAATGTACTGCTGCAGTCATTGATGATATTAGAGGTAATATTATAATGTTAATGCAATACCTGTTATTCATATTCCATAATTATTAGGTTTCCAAACTCTAGAGTAACGTTTACGATTAAATAATCGGCCAAGTGCGAGTCGGACTTGCGCACGAAGGGTTCCGTACCGTTATAGAGCAAAATTAGGCCAAAAATCACGTTTGTTGTATGGGAGCCCCCCTTAGATATTTATTTTATTTTATTTTTAGTATTTGTTGTTATAGCGGCAACAGATAAACACAATCTGTGAAAATTTCAGAAGTCTAGCTATAGCGATTCTTGAGATACAGCCTGGAGACACACAGACGGACGGACAGACGGACATACAACGAAGTCTTAGTAATAGGGTCCCGTTTTTACCCTTTGGGTACGGAACCCTAAAATAACTTCTTCTAATTTTTTATAGCAAAATAGCAAATATCGCGCCGTGAATGAAATCGTTTTTTCTCAAAACATGCCTTCAATCATTTGTGGAATACTCTCTCGTTTGAAAATCACTTTACACGATAGAGTATTAACAGTCATGAACTGATCATAACAAGCAATGAGCGAGATTACTGATCAACCATGGTAAAACGTGATGATGACAATCCGACCCATTCAGAGATAAACAATAATCCGTAATTGTATAGCAATTAGTCAAGCCTGAGGACTAAGCTGGGGCCCGATTCTTTAGCCTCGAATGTCGTTTCGTTCGCAGGCTGTCTCCCCCCAGGTAGCATTTTCGGTTCTATATCGTATGTTTAATGGTTCACATTTACTCTACAAGCTGTATAACACGACTATATAGCTGTACAGCATTCTATAGCGCTCTTACTCGTCTCACGCGCGAGTGAATTAAATATGTACTCGGCAGAGGTTTAGATTTGAAAAAAAAATTACGGAGTTCTTACTACTAATTTTACAATCGAATGAATCCTATATCTAACTTAAGTCTACATTTTTATATAACTAAATCGCTGATGATATGTTTGTCAGCTGCGATCGAAACGATATTAGAGATATTAGACACTAAAGAATCGGGCCCCTGATCCTCTCGGCGTCGACAATCGAACTTTATTTGTCTCGAGGACTGCTTTAATCTCGCTCGAACTTAATGAACTTTAATTACTCTGAATTATACACTCGAGATTTAATTTTATTTTCTCGAGATTTAATTTTATTTTAATGAGCAACTGTGTATTAAAATTTACTTTTTCAAAGAGTTTTTGCGATGACCAACTTTCTATAAGTGTGATTTGGGTTGCGTGGTAGCAATTAAGATTGTAAATTGTAATTTAACATTTTTAAGTAATAATGCACACGTACATCTAAATTATAGCATGTCAATTGTCAAGATTACAAGGGTATACAAATTAAAAACCATTATACTTTCAAAGGGTGTAGGGAAATACAAAACGAGCATTCTATTCCTTAAAATCTAATGACAGCTTCAACTTTGAATCCGAGCACAAAAACTCTAACCACGCCCCCAATTTCAACCCATCGGGAAAAAAGGCCAAGTGCGAGTCGGACTCGCGCATAAGGGTTCCGTAAGGTTATAGAGCGAAAGTAAGCATAAAATTTATTTTGTTGTAGGTATGGGAGCCGGGGGGCTCGCAAATATTAATTTTAATTTTGTTTTTAGTGATTGTTGTTGTAGCAGCAACAGAAATACACACGCTGTAAAAATTTCAAAAGTCTAGTTACAGCGGTTATTGAGATACAGCCTGGAGACAGACAGACGGACAGACATCGAAGTGTCAGTAATAGGTAATTTTTACCCTCTGGATACGGAACCCTAAAAACGCCGAAAATAATACTACCATCAACGATTTGGAATGTATAAAAGAAGTATGAAAGTGGAAAATATTTCATTTGATTTAATTAGATCTCTGGGGGATGTGAAAAACGTCCCGCGCGTTCCGCCAAATTGAATCGAGGGGCGTCATTACCGTTCTTGGGTTCCTTCACCTGTGCCATATTCATACGAAACGTTTTCGTCTCTTTTGATTTATATCGATTTTGTACATGCTTGTGTTTAGCGAATTTTTCCAACGTTTTGATGTGTGGTTAAGTTAATCGTTGATAATGTCACTCGGTTTTTGAGTTTTTTAGACAAGAGTTTTAGCGATTGTGATTGGCTTATGTCAAAATACTATCAATGAACAACGCTGATATTATGATGACTCCTGTCAAACAGCCTCAGAAACCATGAATAATAAGATATACCTATATAATAATTAATTAGTCAGAAACATAATATTCTATGTAAAGACACTATTAAACATTAAATTTTAAAAGCTAAAACTTTTTGTCTTTTAAAATTTTTAAACGTTACTACGAAATAAATTAGAAATAACCACGAATGTACAAAATAATTATAAAAAATCTATACTTAATTCGTCAACTGAAACATAGCACTCAACACAAAGAGCCCATCAATTTACCTGTGAAACAAAACCGATATAAATTGATCCACCAAAGTGCTACGCCAGTTTGCAATTTGGCGGAGAAAAAGGAGGCCGGATTATCACCGGCTATTAATCATTCGGCTATTGACGTGAGGTTTCGCCTGTAAGCCGGATTATACACCCGTAACTCCCGGATTATACATCCGTAACTCGCCGGATAATTATTTGGCTATTACGCCATTTTATATTAAAACGACCGAACCGGATTAAGAGTTTTAAGGTGTTATTAATTGAAATTTAATAGCTTCGCGTATAAATATACAACATTTTAAAAATCCGCCAGGTCAGTGTCTCTATAATAGAATTTTATACAATGTGTTAAAATATTAACTTAGTTTAATGCACGGTTATGGCAATATAATATGGAATATTCGTGAAAATTTGATGCATCTTTGTGATTTTTTTCTATCGAGAAAATTTTAATATATCGTGTTTTCGCTCATGTCAAATTACACATACATAATACAACATAATATCCAACACGGTTTTTTTACTTTAACGCGGCGTCACCTTAATGCAGCAAGGTGAAATTCCACTTAATCCCCTCCCCTGCAAATTGCAATTACTTGAGCAAATTGTTCTATAATAATTGAACTAATAGTATGTTCAAGTACCGTTAATAAGGACTTCGCACGTGTTTTGCCGAATGCGGGGAAAATGGTAATAGTTGACGCCTCACGCTACGTTTGTACCTCGATCGTGGGAATCGCAGACACTATAGATTTTCTATTGTTATGCGACAGCCGGGTGCCGCTTGGGGATCTCTCTCGCTCAATCAAAGTTCTATTTGAATAAAATAGGTATATTACCCAATGGGGTTAGTATACATTATAATAAGTAACGACTTAATAATAATATAATAATATCTATGGACGCTTCACACCACGTCAGTCTGGCCCCGTGCTAACTACCTGAAGGACTTGTGTTACGGGTACCAGACAACGGAAATATATTTAATACTTTTATACTACATATACATGTATTTAAGATTTTTATTACATGATACACATATTTAATACAACTCCATGACCCGGGAACATTGACAACTTTTATTGTTCCGTCGGCGGGACTCGATCCCGCTACCCCCGGCTTGAGCTGCCACACACTAACCATTGAGCCACAGGGGTCGTCTTATAAGAATAATGTACACTGTACAGTATATCCTACTAATATTATAAAGGCGAAAGTTTGGATGTATGTATGTATGTAATATATATATTTTTTTTTTTTATTTATTTATTTATTACAAATCACAACTATCATTACAGGTTAAAAACCTAATACAATAGAGTGTTATGTATGTATGGATGTATGGATGTATGGATGTTTGTTACTCTTTCACGCAAAAACTACTGAACGGATTTTAATGAAACTTTACAATAATATAGATTATACATCAGAATAACACATAGGCCACAATTTTAACCGACTTTGGAGGAGGATGAAGGAGGTGTTATGTTCGTTTTTTTATGTTCAACGATTACTCCGCCGTTTGTGAACCGATTTTCAAATTTTTTCTTTTGGTGTATAGGTTGTCATACCAATTTGGTACCATATTCATAAAAGTGGTGACCTGATGAAGGTATCCATAAAAAATCGAGGGAACTCCTCAAAATTTATATGGAAACATGTGGTGGTTTCGGTTTCGTGAGCAGTATTCTAAGTATATGCTACCAACAAGTAAGGTTTTACACCAAGGTATACCATGGTCCGGAAGGTGCTGAGAGAACTCCTGACTCTTTAAAGATACAAGTTTGGGAGTTTCGACGTTGTTTTAAGAACGGAAAGCATATGCTACTATGCAAATTACATTCATCATAGTTATCATCATTACCATAAACCATTATAGAACCATGTATCGTCCCGTTTTGACCCAATTATTGGTACTTTTCATAGTCTTTCATTATATTATATCACTTAAACCGCGAGTAACACCGCGGGGCACAGCTAGTAGTTATATAATACAATGCATCTTTGTCTGTCACACGACTTTCGTAACGTATCAGACAAGAAATTACCACAAAGCGTGAATCTTTAAATACGTAGCTTTTTATTTAAACGTAAAACCATGAAATTATCCTTCATCATGAGCAATAATATTATTCAAGGAATAATCCGTATAATTTATCAAGTTTCGTCGTAATTCTTCCACAAATTAAAGACGAATCCTTTTTACTATCTCGAAGCTTCGTCCAGTATTTAGGTTGCGAAGTCAAACTTGGAGAAGTTATAACTTAGAAACGTCCTTAGAAAGCAAATGGCTCATTTCGAGACGAAAGTAAGTGAATGTGGCTTAAAACAACCCGCAGATAAAACCTATTATTTAAACCGCAGCGGTTTAGACTTGAGCCATCACTAGTGTTGGCTTTTGCTTTGGCTTGATCGGCTTTGGCTTCGGCCTTTCATCGACTTTAGCTTCGGACAAACGAAGCATGTAGACCGCACAGCGGTTGAGTTTTTGCTTCGGCTTCGGCATTCACAATAAGCTTCGGCCTTTCGGCGACCTTAGTTTCGGACAAATGAAGCATGTAGTTTTAAAGTTGATTACTTATCTAGAAAAGAATAGTCCTAAATCTATGTACAATATTATTAATAAAAACATTGAAAATACTTGTAGTCAATCCGGAATTTAAAGTCTTTTATTAAACCTTGGTTTTCGCTCGCGTATTTATATATATATATATATATATATATATATATATATATATATATATATATATATATATATATATATATATATATATATATATATATATATATATATATATATGATGTTATGATGTATTGTGTGATGCTAAAAAAAACGGGTCACCTGATGGAAAGCAACTTCCGTCGCCCATGGACACTCGCAGCATCAGAAGAGCTGCAGGTGCGTTGCCGGCCTTTTAAGAGAGAATAGGGTAATAGGGGAGGGTAGGGATGGGAAGAGAAGGGAATAGGGGAGGGAAAGAAAGGGAATAGGGTAGGGGATTGGGCCTACGGTAAACTCACTCACTCGGCGAAACACAGCGCAAGCGCTGTTTCACGCCGGTTTTCTGTGAGAACGTGGTATTTCTCCGGTCGAGCCGGCCCATTCGTGCCGAAGCATGGCTCTCCCACGTATAAAATATAGATTACTTAGCTTTCATTTATTGAATATTTAGACATGAACAACATTTCGATCATTATTATATTAAAGTTAAGTAGTCGTTAAATGTATCTGAGTGCTGCCGTTAGATATTTTTAATTTTCGGCTGCGGCATCGGCTTCAGTTTAAGCCAAAATCATCCAGCGGTCGGACACTAGCCATCACAGAATTCCATTAGTACGTTTTGCATAATTGAAGGGATTATAATGAATTTGTTTACCTAATGTTTTGTATTCATTTCCTAAACTTTACTTATATCTTTTGCAAGTGATTAGTTTATAATGAACTAGACGTTCCGCGCGGCTTCGCCCGCGTAAATTAGGAATTTCATGGATTTCACAAGGATTGATCGAGACTACCAGTTGACCTCAGATAATTCTCCGACCGCGCGCTCTACGCCCTCTATTTTGAAAACAGTTCAAGGTTCCTATTTATACAAAAAACGTAAAACGCATAGAAAACGAAATATTTGCAAAAAAA
Organism: Cyaniris semiargus; assembly: GCA_905187585.1. Lineage (NCBI taxonomy): Eukaryota > Metazoa > Arthropoda > Insecta > Lepidoptera > Lycaenidae > Cyaniris > Cyaniris semiargus. The sequence continues at coordinate 8,610,780 of LR994558.1, read as the reverse complement.
TTTAAAAAAAATCGATTTTTTGACTTTTGACCCCTGATTTTAAAGCTTGCGACCATCCAACATGTGAATTTTGAGAACTGTTTTAGGATGCCAAACTACAAGTTTTTACGTGGTAATTAATATATTGGGTATCTCGATTTTCCGAGGTCAACCCCCTATAGTGTCTGGGCTGTTAGCGCATATTTATACGGGGTCGTAGCATCATTCTAATCGAAAGATTTTTTTTTTGTCTCTCATATACGTGGAAGACATATTTTGAAGACATAAGTGGATGAAGTGGGTAACTAACAATTTGAAAATTGACGTTTTTCCATAAATGGAGGCTTTAGGACCAGGAAAATGATTTCATATAAAAAAATGAAGATTTTATGCACAGCTAGATGATGAAGTAGGTAAGTTACAAGGTTTGTTCAAATTATAAGAGAAAAAATGAGAATTGTGTTATAGGTATCCACTTCATCTTTTATAAACGTGAAAGACATTTAGGAATTCAATTTAATATATTGTGAAAACACTTTCATCAATCTTCCATTTTCATTTCCATTATGTTACGTATTCCGAACTTCATAATTCAAACACTTTAAATGCGCTCGCATAAAAAATGTATAAATGGAACATTTTAAAAGTAAATTTTATCCTATCTCGTCACGTAAATTAAATTTTTGTTCAAATGTTTGCGCTCTAAGAACCCCCTTTAATAATTCACAGCAGTCTACGTGGATTGGAAAAAAAGCCAAGCGATTCAACACGTTCAGAGAGATCCTATAAGAGAGTTTATTAGAAGAGTATTAATAATAATAATGATAAAGCAACCTTAAATAAATATAAAAATAATTAACTAAGGAGAAAAGGTAATGCAAATAATTTAACCTTTTTAAAAAAGCGTAAACGCGATTGCGACTTGTCTTACATCACTTCTAAACTAATACAATATTAACGACTACGGCAAATCTTACAATATCTTTCTAGCTCAAAAACAACTTGCTTACTTTATGTATTATGTACTTACTAATATACGACAACATTTTCTTCAATCACAGTATCTTTAGTATTCACAGTTTATTTAAACAAAACAAAGTGAAGCGTAAAATGACAAGAGATCGTGCTAATTATTCGGTTAGATAACCTCCGGGGTACTGCTGCGTGAACGATCACCAATAATTTTGCTGGGACCAGCCGACCGTGCCTCCTGTACTATACAGTATAAGCATTATACAGTACGATAACTCCGCATTGACCTTTAAACTCATTTAAAATTGAAATAAATTTTACGCGGGTGCAATACTCCTTTCAGTAACGAAGTAAAGCCTTCTTTTACTTTAGGTTATGTTCAGATGACAAGCGCTTAGCGCGCGTTTTCATATAGAGCGTTTACATACATTTTTTAAACGCACGAAAAAAATAGTATGTAGTTGTAAACGCAATAATCAAACGAGCATTGAACGCTTGTCATCTGAGCATACCCTATACAGTATACATACAGCAGTGTAACAAAAAGAGCTGACAATAGAAAGGATTTTGCTACCTTGCCACTGCTGTAAGTTATCTGTGGGTGAATTCAGCGGTCTATTATAGAAATTGTCTACTGTGTACTGTATATTGTGACTATTTTCTCGGAGTGTAAAAGAGATTCTTATGTCGTCAGTATAAGGCCTGTCACAGTTAAGACTCTAAACTACAGGATGTTGAACTTGACATGTTTGTAAACTATTACACTGTTTGGTGTTACGACTTAAGTATTTAATGTTTATAAATCCCTGTGTGGTTATTTTAATGTGGTGAAACCTGGTTCAAGCTAAACTTGGTATATATTAGTAACAAAAGTTAAAATCAAAGCTTCCGATTCTAGAAGTACTATTAAGATATAGTTTCAATTCAGTCCGGAAACCTTATCAAACAGTAAAACAGGCCCCTTAGACAAAGTATATTTCGTTAAAAACGATGACGAAAAATGTATGCGGTTTGACATAAGTCATCGCTAAATGACATTTCGCTTGCGAAGATTAATGTCAAATCCCATACATTTTGATAACGAATTTCGTCATCGTTTTTAACGAAAGGGACTTTGGCTACGGCCTCAGTATTCTCATAAACGCCAAATTAGGCGTCAAGCCTTACTTAGACTGATTATTATGTTTAAGCGGGCCTCTAGACGAGCAATTTTATTGCGCAATATCACGTATTGCGTAATATTATTGACCGTCTAGGGTTGATATTGAACATCGCGCGCCTTCAATCTAACTGTCAAATAAACTGTTCAATAAAATTGAAGCGTGATATTGCACAGTACAATTATTGATCGTCTAGGGGCCGGCTAAGTTTAAAACAATTAGAATCCATCTTAATTAACGTTGGTTTGTTTTCTAGTTTTGCAACGGCGCGTTCAGTACGCGTTTTCTGCTGTACATAGCGTTTGGGAAAGAAAACACGCGAACCCAAACAGTTCGCGAAGCAAACGCACGTCTGAACGCGCCCTTATACGGAGACTGCATCGATGCCATAAGTTATAACAAAAGTGTATGTTGAAATTATCGGAATTGAACTACAATACTTGTAGTGTATCATGTGTGTAACATATTAGGCTGACATACAGACAACAAATACGTAATGCTTAGTAAACATGTCCTCAGTACTCACGGTCACGGCAGGAACAAACTGCGACTAACGTCCGAAAGATCTTGACATACATACATACGTACATACACAAAATATAATTATTCACACAGATACAAGTACCATCAGGGGAGTTTTGCCGGGAATGTGAAAGAGTGATGTTGCGTTTTTGTATTATTTTCCTAAATTTGTGTTAGATGGGTTTTTAATGTGTAATATTGGTAGGATATTAACCATTAGATATTCGTTATCGTGCACAAGTGTAGGAAAGTGATGCAATATCCGGAAACGTGCTATTTTGTGTTCCCTCCAAAACTCCATCGAAAGTTTCAGTAAAGCGTCTACCACTTTAGTGAATCGACCGACTTGACTTCTTGACTGTATATATATTGACTTTTACTTAGACTTTGACTAGACTTAAGACCTGACAATATAGAAAAACGATTCTGAATATTGTTTTACCGCCATATTTATACTCGACACTGGCCATGGTTATATAGCCGAAGTGCCATAATAAGAAAAAAAAAAGTACCATCAGAGAAAACACGTTAATAATGAAGAAAAAAGTACGACAATACGTTTTTTTCGTCTAGGTTTGTCAATCTGATGTTGAAATCGGACGGACTTGACATAACTCGACCAAACTACGTAGGTCTGTCAACTGCCTATGAATCAATTTCCCTGATGGTACATACTGATTAGCTTAGCGTGTACCTGCATGGTTTATAATAGCAGCCATAGCGAGGACTGGCGACTGTGAATATGGTAAACACAGACATAGATCAAGATAGATACCGCATGTGTATGTACTTCGCGTGTCATATCGCGTTCCCAAACGACGAGCAATGCTCGTCTTTCGAAAGTCTTTTCTTTAGTCTGCTATCAGAATCGGACATCAATCGGAATTTTAAAAATGCCTAAATGCCTAAAAGTGCCGTATTGAGCTGTAGAAATTCAAATAGAAACGTTGGCCTTGATAATGGACACGTTTCTTATCATCGGTACGTCACAGTAGGTAGTAAAAAAGTGGCACGCTCGTTTTCATACAAATGGAGCGACATGCGGTATCTATCATGATCTATAATCTGTGGTTGTAAATCAATTTTGCCATAATCAGACTTCATACATGCTTATAGCCGTCATATACGTGCATTTTCCGGAAAAGCAGCAGGGACAATGCGACAAAAATTTACATGCGAAAATGTATCCGTCCGTATTTGTGTCTGTCTGCCTGTATTTTACCCTTCATACTTAAAGAGCTAAAACGATTTTGATGCTTGATGGTAAGAAGATACTTTGAGAGTTGAGACACGGGGAAGAGCGTAGAATACGCGATAGGACAGCTAGTATTTATCCCGGAAAAATGTACGGCTACCGCGCGATAAACTAATTTCGGCGCTAGTTTCTAGTAATAATTTATCTAGTTTAAATAAAGACAGTTTTATTTTAAAAAATCTTAAAGTTTGACACACTTTGTGTTCGGGATAAAATTTTCAGTAACGTGGCGAGGCGGCCATATAAAATTTATGAAACTATACGCCACGGTTTTCCGTCGCCGACGACCCATTTAATTTAATCCCGCATATTAAAAAATAACATCTAGAGAATGAGTTTTCTGTGTAAAACTATATTATGTCATAGAAAATTCAGTAGCAAAACATCTAAACTAAAATAGGAAAAAATGTTGCTACGAAATTCGAATGAAAAATGTATGGCGTTTAGATGGTTTTTACCTCGTACTGTGAGAGAGAGAGCCTTATGTCTTTGGCATAAAGGTGATTTTAGAAAAATAGGGGTCAGTAGACGTGCGGTTTTTGTGCAGTTAACACACGCCAATCTCTATGTGTCAATATTTATGACTTTGTGGGGGCCATTTTTGAGTATTTCATGTGTGGGGGACTCTTCACTGCATTTACATTTATACTCCATCCAGTGCAATATTTGCACTGTAATAATGTACCTACCTATACCTACTTCGATTCAATTCTAATGTAAAAAAATATATTTCTCTATCGTGCGGTGAATACGAGATATTTAAAATTGTAGCATTATAACCACCCACAACGCACTTTGTAAAACAATACCAGTTGCTGGACTGTTTTCAAATGTTAACAATGATACAGTGCTGATTCAGCGCGGAAACCATGCTGACGCCAGCTACTGTATCAGTATAAGTCAGCCTTAATCAAGCAAACTATGGACGCGAAAGCTATGGTATGCAGGGAGTAATCTGAGTTTAGTTATATTTTTATGACACCTAGCAAGTTGTTAATTATTGTTATGGACAGCTTGTAGTCTTATTTTCACGAAGTTGCGTACACGACCAATTATTTCACTAAGTGTCTAAACACACTAGGCTGAAAATACGCGGCCGAAGTTCGGCATGATTACGCCTGCAATGTATTTTAAATGACTGATGACACACCATGCCGAAATTACGTCGCGACTCGCGACTCGTGTTATATTGTATGCGTAGTGCATTGCAAGCGTAATCATGCCAAACTTCGGCCGCGTATTTTCGGCCTAGTGTGTTTAGACACTTAGGCTGGATTTATATGCGCCGAACGCGCGAACGCGTGGTTTGGCCGCTACACCGCGCCGCTAGATTACAAGCAAATATAATATAATATTATAAATCGATTTATTTTAATAGCGGCTGCGTCGGTCGCGCTGTCATTTACATACAATAGGGATGATGACAAGGTCAAAGATTAGCGAATTTTGTTAATAAAATAAAAAAAAAAACGTTAAAAAAAATAAGTCTTTCCAAAATTTCAGCTTGATAGCTTTTGTATTTTTTTTTGTTTACTATGCGCCTTCAAAGTTGGATATTCAAGTCAATTTTTTTTTTCAATTAAATTTCTTAATATTTGTATACCATTCGATAGCATAATTATGCAATTTAAAGCAACTTTTGTTATGAAACCACTTTCATAAACGCAATAATTAACATAGCTATCGAACAAAGTTCTCCCGCGATGCCTACAAGCAACTCTAAGGTGACGTCATAATCGAGTAGCATTTTGTATGGAGGATTTCGGGCAAATCTATTTTATGAGATGTTTGAATTGTCATTCATATCTTGGTGAATTTTTAAGCTATCAGAGTAATTCTTTCACCGATGTTTCTATTTTTGAGAGGTCTTTCACCAATAAGAAAAAAATAGTCATCATGCCTATTACTTGTGATCTCGCGGTGTAGCCGCCAAGCCGCGCGTTCGGGCAAATGCATAATATACATCCTGCCATAGTTAACTCCTTGTTTATTCAATTAAGTCAAGGGGTTAAGGTTTTTATAATACAACACGGAAATAATCACCTTATTAAATCATAACTATAAAAAAAAAACTAGTTCACTTGCTCGACCTTCGCCATGATCTCGGCCCACGACAATGATCTTGGTACTTGATTATCTCTACATTGTGTTTTGTGGCAGAAAAACTGTCACGCTCAAATGTAGTCTTGAGATACACAGTTCATTGCGCTTGACTGTCCACTTTGTTCGGTTTACCTAATCTATCAGGTAAACGAAGCTTAACTGGTACTTATTTGATCTGTCATCTGAATATTGTACGAAACTTCGTTTGAGCTAAAATTCGTTTATTAGATGGGAGTGGTAAGCCAAATGGTTTTCATGATAAAACCAACATAATTATCTCCTTTTTTGGGATTTAAGTCAAAATTTTATAGTTTAAGCGTGAAAAGCTAACAAACGTACAGATACACCACGCACAAACGTGTCATCAAATTTTTGATACTAGAGCGATCGATTGCAGGGGTCCATTGAAAGCGCCATCAATTTTTTGGCGAAAGAGAGAAAGAGAAGCAGCGATTTAAAGACAATTACTGAAAATCTAAGTGTTCAGAGACCAGGCTATAGCAAATTGAATCACGAGCTTCGCACGGTCGTAATCTACAAGCTGCTAATAAATAATGCTTATGTACCTAAGTCTATGTACTCAGCACTACGTAAAGCCTTTACGTAGTATTACCGTGAGAATGAAGCGGCCTTGCTTTGACAACAGTATTTTTTACGTTAGGTACTAGACTAGTTGAGCAACTTATTGTGTTTTTACTATATAATACATATATTATAGTAAAATGTTACAAACTATAGTTTGTAGTATGAATTCAAATTGTTACTTAAATATGTAGAGGCTGCATGATACTTCTTTATGGCCCTATACAAAAAATTTTACGTCTAGAGGCGCTATTCGTGTATAATTGCTTATGATCGACATAGATTGTAAAGACTGAAAAAGATAGAAACCAGGGGTTCCCAATCTTTTTCAGCCTGCGGCGCAGTTATACGTCACAATATTTTGTCCGCGGCGCCCTATTCTACCTAGCTATTACAAAAATATACCTTTAATGAATTTTATAATATTTGTGGTTTCGGATAATGATGGAGGATCAACTCACGGCGCGGCGCTTTTCTTGCCTTTCCACGGCGCACCAGCCGCGGCGCACTCTTTGGGAACCCCTGCTATGCTGACACCTTAGCTGTTATGGTGACAATCATCTCTCATAAGTCATAACATATATAACTCATAACCTATTGAATATTTTGATTTTCAGCAACACCTAAAAGATTCTTAGGTTTTTTTTTTTTATTTATTTATTTGTTTCTATGTATAATAAATAGGTGTTTGTTTAATGTTTTATATTGGACCAAATGAAAAAACAAAAGCAACAAAAGCAGCGTAGGTGGCTAGCATAAAGCAGGTGTATAATATTATGCAGTATATCACCATTTTGGTAAAATATATGTAGGTCGAATATTAAGTGTGGTCATCAACTTCCGTGTTTTGGTACAGTTTTTGTTCCTTTGTGATGAAACTTTTAACAATTACAATTTTAAGCCATACTGACTATACATTTACAGTACATGCGGCAGTCTGCCTGGCAGATATTTTGGTTTAGTCTATTTTAATTTGTACTTGTAATAAAGTGTACCTATTTCTTTCTTTGAGGGCAAAACGTAATATTTAAATTGGTAACATTAAAGCAGCAACACGTTTTGTTTATAAAATGGAATTCAGACCAAAAATGTTGATTGCAATGGAGTTTAGTATATTATACAGGGTGTAACAAAAATAAGTGATAATACTTTAGGGTGTGTACGTGTTCCTTGTAGAGAGTTCACTGTGAAAGTAGCAGTGCTGAAAGACCAAATTTTTTTCTCACTTTTATATGGGGAAACTCGTGACGCTCGGGCCCTTGCCTATACAAAATTGAAAAAAAAAATCGTCTTTCAGCTACTTTCACAGTGAACTCTCTACAAGGAACACGTACATACCCTATAGTATTATCACTTATTTTTGTTACACACTGTAGTTTGAGTCTGTGATTTTTGGAGGCTTTATAGAAGCATTAAGTGTTTCTAAGGAACATGGTTTATTTTGTCTAAAAGCTGTATTCACACTTGTTTACTACAAATGACGTTAAACTACATCTGTGTCAACAGACTTAACACAATTTCGGATATAAACAAAGGAAATTGCATGTGGTATATCACCAACTGCTGAGAATTAGGACCTACGGAGTTCGAGTGAATCGAACGCGTGATCTTGGGTGGTCCCATTCAAGATTTTTGAAAGAGCCTCTTTGTTTCGCAGTTTGTTGTGTAAAACGGTGGGTGACTTTTAATGATTTAAAATCAACACACTAAACATTGCGTAGCAATTTTACAGCTGGTTGACGACCTCTGTGACTTAGTTGGTGGGCTGTTGGTAGCTCAAGCCGAGGGTTGCGGGTTCGAAACCCGCCGACGGAACAAAAAGTTTTCAAAGTTCCTGGGTCATGGATGTGTATTAAATATGTGTATAATATAATAAAAATCTTAAATATATGTATAGTATAAACTTAAAGGTATTAAATATATTTCCGTTGTCTGGTACCTGTAACACAAGTCCTTCAGGTACTTAGCACGGGGCCAGACTGACGTGGTGTGAAGCGTCCATAGATATTATTATATTATTATTATTATATAATATTGCTTTACAATGTGCATGAAAAGTATAAATCCACTCATATTATAAATGCGAAAGTGTATCCGCCTGTCTGTTACCTCTTGACGCCCAAACCGCTGAACCGATTTAGCTGAAATTTGGTATGGAGATACTTTGAGTTCCGGGAGAGGACATAGGATACTGTTTATCGCGGAAAAATGTACAGTCCCACGCACTAAACTAATTTTGGCTCAACGGAGTTGCGGGCGTCGTCTTGTTTTTCATATTTTAATTAATGAATAACATGTAATATATTTTATTCCATAATCTACTTTTATTCCATGACAAGCATGAAAAAGCAATAAAATCATATCTTTGATCAACAACGCCAGAGATCAAAGTGACATAACCGAAAAACCAATAAAATAGTTTAATTAAAAGTCACTTCACATTTATACGGCGGATCATAAAAAGGTTAACACGAACCCCGAAAGCCTATAAAAGAGTAACAGAGCCAATAAAATTTATGTTCCCCACAGACATAAATTTACACAGAACGGAATAAAGCCCAGTTAATAAAATCACTAAAGTACTGTGGCGTGATTTAATTGTACTGAAATCTTAAATAAGTATTGTATCCATACTAAATACTAATATTATAAATGGAAAATTATGTATGTCTGTAACTTCTTCACGCCCAAACCGCTAAAACTTGTTTGGAGATATTTTGAGTCCCGAGAAAAGACATAGTCTAACTCTTTTCAGCTCGGAAAAATGTACCGCGGTTCCTACGCGATAAACGAATTTATCCCCTAACCTTTCAGCAAAATCAGTGCAGCTGTTGGGGCGTGAAGAGGTAACAGATAGACAGACAGACACACTTTTGCATTTATAATATTAGTATGATATATTGCTGGAAATCCTTAGTGAGGTACGAATATCTATTAGCAGTGCCATAATGTATTGTAATTTGATTTTTCACGGTGAATCCTGAATTCAAAAATATATGCCCAGTTACTAAGCGAACTAGGGAACGCATTGCTACTTTTTCTACCAGCCTCCCCTGTTCCGTAATTAGAACGTGAACGTGAAGTGCCCTTAATTCAGGGGTTCCCAAAGTTATTTTGTTTACCGCCCACTTTGAGAACAAATTATGTTTTAGCGCCCCCATTGTTTCAATTTAAAATGCATCCAGATCACCATCAAGCTTCTATACAACGCCCCCATTTTTTTTCTGGGTCCCACACCGCCCGCCTGTAGACCTTCAGCGCCCACAAGAGGGCGTTATCGCCCACTTTGGGAAAGACTGCCTTGATTAAAGCTTTTTAAAGCTGAGGACAGCTAAAGAGGCTCTTTCTTAAAATTAGCCTAAAAGTACTCGCACTGCGCACACAGCGGGCCTAATTTTGCCATTTTGTAGCCTATGAGGGATTCGACAACAAAAAATATAATATGGAAAATGCAGCCCGCTCCGCCGCACCCTGTCGTAATGTGTGCTTACTGTTAGCATGGTATAAAAAAGGTATTTTACATATTTTAGTGAGTAACATCTACTGTTACTTTTGACCCTAAAGTGTTACTTTATGTTTTGTTTCATCGACCTCATTCCTCATTATGCAGAGATTGGCCTGATTTACTTTATTCTTTGTGTGTAATTAGTCGACATACAAAGGTAATATTCTTTGTTTCTTAAACGATAATGGAACACGAATGTTAAAAATTATCTTTATAAGAATTATTGCACTCTATGTTTTTTGGTTTCGCATCGGTAATCGGAGTTGCTCAAAAATAATAGGCTACTAAATGACGTCCGCAAATTCGTTGCACCAATTTTTTTATCACGCGAAAACCGTATAATTTTCCGAGATAAAGCTGCAGGGACGACAATAATTATGTATTTTCCTAGGACCCACAATATCACGTGAAGAGGTTTATTACCGACAGACAGACATACAGATACACGAATATACAAAACTCAAACTCATACCATTAAGAGGGCGACTAACCCAAAAAATCAAACATCGTCCTTCTCTCTTCACACTCACGCCCGTCTTTCATATGCCAGGTGAAAAAGGACGACGCGGAATCATCTACAAGTTAGTTTTACTATGAATAAAAGACGAACTTTAATGATTATGAAAAAAGTATTTTGAGCAAATTTAGGTTTTATCAATGCCTTTTTAGATATTAAAAAATATTAAAGAAAAGACAGCAAACTTCGAAGATCCAAGCAAAAATGTGACTAAAACAAGGTATTTTGTAAAAAAAAAATATCGAGCATTTTTTCAGTAATCGTATTTTCGTCTTGAGCATGAAGTTGCATGAAGTTAATTGTGTAAAAAAATCAGTTTTCTAGACCTTACAGATTTTGAGATCTAGGTTTAAGTATGTAGTCAAGTTAGGGTCAGGTGCATTCTTAAACTATTAGTATTGATCTCTACGTAAGAATCTATCTATGGTTTCGGTTCTATCAGAGTTGAAGTCGAAGTTGAAGTCAAATCATAGAGCAAATTTTTTAGTATCAGAGTTGCTCAAGCATCGAACAAAGGTCCATTTGAGTGTGGCTGGAGCACGTGATCATTTCTGTGTATTTCGAGTTTCGACACAGTCGTGACCGGGCGGGCGCGTGCAGCTATTGCTAAACCTTGCTCCATAGTTTTTTTTTTTTTTTAAGTTAAACGGGATATTTTGAGTTGAAGATACGAAGGCCTTAGAAAAGCGTTGAGTTTATTATGTAGGAGACAGGAACGAATGAATTTCCTAACTTATGAAGTTATTTTTACATTTGTCAATTCCTATAATAACTAACTTAAGGTACCTACCTGAAGCAAAATATGACAATTCCTATCATTAGGTATTAGGTACCTGAAGCAAAATATCAGTGCTTGTATGTGTTAGAATAATTATGGCTTTTATAATATAACACGGCCGTGCCTCGATGGCGTTGGTTTTTAACGAATTGGTAGGTATATTATAATTCCGATTAATATTAATTTACAATTATTGACCAATAACCACGCGGTAAGATTCCGAATCTACATTGCACAGGATTTGTATATAGCACAGCTATATTAACATGGCATTTACGATGTCTTAAGACTATTTCGATCAGATTTCTACCTTCACTGTTGAAATTGTCGAATGAAGGATATCCCACAACCTGAGCACTTTTGTGGTACACTTTACGGAAAAACGATCACGCCTATTGATTTGTTCTGTAACATCGTAATTTTTGTTGTAACATCGTAATTTTTATTTATATGTAGATGTGTTATCATTGGTCAGTCAAGGTTTGGTTACTATTAAAATATATAAAAAACTGCCTTAAAGATTATTACTACGCAGAAAAACGACGCGAGCCCTCATAAAGCTCGGCTTTTAGCTAGTAAATATTATAATGTCCATTGTCCACCAACAAAGTATCGAGTTTGTCACGCCACCTCATCTGTAACACTATGAGGCTGTATTTTCTCTCTTGTGATATTTGCAATCACCGCTGCGAGCGTGATTCCGGTACCATGTTGCATGACTTCGAACGGACATACATATCCATGCCAAAACCACCCATAAACCCACCATATAAGGTCGAGAGTTCCGTACATGTTACTGTCAATATTCACATCCCGTTTGACAAATCCGCAACAGTATGACATTCACTCCGTTCTCTAATTAAAACCTAATGCAACTCTATTTGTAGCTTTGACGTTCACGAGCGTTTCTAGGGTTAAATATAGAAACAAAACTTAGCTATGTTTATAAGTAAATTTTCTGATAACAAATGTGTCGTTACTTTCAAAAGGAAAGAGCAGAGTGAGCTACTAGCACATACAGTAAACAATCTGACCAAAACCCAACATGTTAAACACGTCATATCAGAATATTGACAGAAACGATGTCAGACGTCGAACAAAACTTTTTGTTTACTATTTCTAATGTCTAGCGTGAAAACAACGCAGTAATATATCTTATTAATAAACGCCCTATAGAATAAAGATGGATTGTAAAACCATAATTGTAGCCATTACTCATTAGGTACTCAGCTGATTTCTGTGTCTGCTTTTGTGTTTCTAAATTAAATTTTAAAAACCTCCATATTATAAGTTAGGACTTTATTCTATCATGTACGTAAAAACACCAAAGATTCCTAGAAACCAATTAACTTTAGAAGGTAGATTAAATTATAATATTTTACATTTTCCTTCCTTGAAAAGCGCACAATCCTATTTTGTCTACTGTGTCCCTTATTTTATTAAAATTATAAGGCACAAAGCGTTAATCTAAATTTTAAGTTATTCACCTTATTTACATAACAATCTAAAATATGCTCAAAACTCAACGTAGAGCCATTCTTCTCAGGAAGAACAAAAGTTTATTATTTCCTTAAGAATAATAAGTAATAATAACATAATTTTTAACCTAAATGAATGTTCGTAAGGCTTTTCACAAGACATTAATATACTGAAGAAATTGATTCATAAGCATTTTTCGGACCTACGTCATTTGGCCGCGTTGTATCAATTTAATGTAGTGGTAATCCATCGACTGGGTTTGACATAACATGTACAAATTACGTAGGGCATATGTAAATCAACTTCTGTAATAAAAATAAAAGTTTTGTAAACATAACACACATAAAATTAAGTAAAACTAATTGCAACAAGTTATATATAATTATTGTAAATAATACTCGAAGTTGCATAATACGGAACGAATCATATTGCAATCTAACACGTTTCCGAGTGCATAAGAACATGCCGTTCAAGACTATTTCACCCCTGACAGGCACTTAAGCCGACGTCATAAAGACCACTATTATTTTACACGTAGGTAATGTAAGTCTGAATGGTGCAGACAGATTCAGTTTCAGTAACATAAGAGATGGCTCAGTGGTTCTAGCGGTTTCTATGTGAGTTTTAATGAGGAATTACATGTTGACTGGAGTAAAACCACTTTCAAAACAGTAAGTACCCTTAATATTTTGTTATTTAAATATTGTAACATATTTTTACATACTTTGTGTAAATTATTTTAAGTTATTATTGAAACATTTAAAAAAAAAGACCAATATCATATTATAGACGTTCTGAAAGTATTAACTATAAAGGGCCTTCCCCTACGGAGATTCCGTAATTTACCGTATTTAGAACGTTATAAACTCATAATTTGAAAGCTACAAAGTTATAATAAAAATACAGCAATAATCTTCAGTATATCAACATTCCTTTTCCCGTTTTAAATTTTCTATTTCTGTTGTTATACTTATTTCAAAGTAATAACAATTTATACATACTTTCAGCATCTCCCTAGTATTTACAAATTACGTTTATTTGAAACACACGACAATAGATAGACAATTTCATTAACTTGTGTATTGGCCAATCAAAACGCGATTGACGTTGGTTTGAAATTTTATTGCGAACATTATGTAGTTTAATTAAGCTTTGGTTGTATTCAGACTGTCTTGTTACCGTATAGAAGCTTTAATAATGTTAAATTAACAAGAAATAACAATTTGATAAAAATACTAAAGTATACATACACATTGTATGTTATGAACCATAGTGTCATCATTTAATTCGGCTTAAAATATTTTTTAATACTTATATTAGAATATAATATTATCACATTAGCATTAGATATTGCCTTGTTTTCGTATTTGGTAAAGATAATGTAAATGCCACAATCAATTTTGATATCAAAGGGGATTTATTTGTAGAAAATGACGTGTAAATACAATTGACTAACATGGTGTGTAAACAAGCCTTATTGTTTTTTATCTAAACGGACCGGATAACTGATATGGACAACGATAGCTCAATGCTTTTAGCAAATATTTCCTGTTTGCACAAAATTTCACTTTTTTTGTTTAATGGACGCGCCGTAGAAAATAATTTACGTAAACATTTTTTTGACGTCATGTTTTTATAGGTGAGGCAAATATTTTTTATTTTTTGGGTTACGTCCGTTTTGCTCCGATGTTTTATTGCGTACCTATTTTGTTGTATATTGAGCAATTCCTAAATAAACTTACTTGTTTTTCTCATTTTATTCAGCGTACATACCGTGTCGTTTTCTTTCTCTTAATAATTTGTAAAGGTTTCTTACCTGTAACAAAAAGAAGAAACATTAAAATGAGCAGCCAAAAAAATCAATCCAAGAACATTATAATTGAATGCATTTCACCTTTTCACACAGTAAAAATATTTAATTACTGTGTTAATATTTTTTTTTTTTTCGTAAAACAAGCCAAAAAACGAAAACGCTAAAATTGACTGGATTACGCAATAATTCGAGTAGGTTGACTCAACTCTTAAATAATATTATGAAGTTGCAAATAGGTATACAGCGTCTATATCGGTAACAGATTTTACCTTTGAGCAACGTGAAACCTTAGTTACCGCGTTATTATGAGCTTTGGCTGAACCACATACGTCACAGTAATCCGATCAAATTGAGTGTATCAGACAGTTTTGTCAAAGAGGCGTATTAAATATCTATCACTAAATGACTCTCGTAACTCCGTTGCGCCAAAATTCGTTTATCACGCGGGAACCGTACAATTTTCCAGGATAAAAAGTATTCTATATCCTTTCCCGGGACTCAAAGTATCGCCATAACAAAAAATTTGCGTAAAGAAGTAAGAGACAGACACACTTTTGCATTTATAATAATAATATTAGTAGATATGAATATTACATTAGTTTGCTTCAGTGCATAAAATATATTTTTTTATTTAACATTAGAATCTCAATAGGTAGGAGATGCTGCTATTCGATAAAAATGTTATTTGTAGTTTTTGTCCATCGATAACGTAGGTAACAAATATGTGATTTTGTCACTACAATCTGTCAGCAACTATTATGTTGGCATGCTAAGGGGGCGTCCACAAATTACGTGAGGTGTTTTTTTTTTTAATTTTCTGACCCTCCCTCCCCCCTGGTGAGATTTCGTGAGATTTTATTCAACCCCCTCCCCCTCCCCCCAATCTCACGTGAGATTTTTCAAAATGTGGGTTTGTTACGTAAACGCGTTTGTTACGTAAAAAACGTAAAAAGTATCCTTTAATGCCCTTTCCCGGGACGCAAAGTATCTCCATACCAAATTTTAGCAAAATCGATTCAGCCGTTTGGGCGTGAAGAGGTAACAGACAGACAGACAGACAGACAGACACACTTTGGCATATATGTATAATATTAGTATGGACACAGAATATATATTAGTATGGATAGACTCTTTATGGTAAGACGATAGGCTCAATGATGTGTAAATCGAAGCCTGGCCTTGTGATCGCGTGCATTCGTGACACGTACCATACGGACGAATTGCGCAGTACACTAATAACATAATCACTTTGTTTAGTAACCTACATATGTCCATTGTCCGTCCAAAAGTAGAGTTCGATAATATGTTGGAGGTAGGAGGTAGAGGTAGGAAACATTAGTAGTCATGTTGGCGTTAACGGAAAACAGTAGAATGTTTTCCTTGGGGAAAACTATAGAGATCAAGACCATAATATAGAGGGCTGTTCAGCTGGTAACTGGCAATGGTTTTCAAGTCGGTCATGTTTTGTCGGCGACTCTTTCGTGTCCTATGTTATATGTATATTCTGAGAAATTGATTCCTAGGCAGATGGGGGACCTACATAATTTGGACGCGTTACGTGGAATCTATCTGTCAGATCACGACTATTGAATTGACAAAATCCGACCAAATGACGTAGGTCCGTCAACTGCCTAGGAATCAATTTCTTCGGTAGTACCTTTCAACTTAATTAGTTTAGACTTTAAAAGTTAATAGACAGACACACTTTTGCATTAAAACAGTACTAGTTGACGCCCGCAACTCCGTTGCGCCAAAATTCACTCGATAACGGGAATCGTACACTTTTCCGGGATAAAAAATATCCTATATATCCTTTCCTCTTCCTCAAAGTATCTTCATACCTTTCAGTGGTTTGGGCGTGAAGAGGTAACAGGCACTCACTTTCGAACTTATAATATTAGTAATTAGTATGGATGAAATATTAAATTAATTTATTTAATTCAAGAAATTAAATCTTTACAATTACAGAGTTATTAAACATCAAATGAAAGCAAACGTAATCAAGTCGTAATTTAACAAAGCGCGTTCCGACTCTACCTGACTCCGGTTAATGCAATCTTCGGATTAACTTCTTAAAATGAATATTTATCGCTTAGTAACTATCATAAAACTGCTAAACAGAAGCTATAAAGCTAATTCGTATTCCGGTTTTTTATAGCTTATTTAATTTTAATTAATGTTTTTATTAAGTATTAGGAATTTTAATAAATAAAAACGTAGGTATAATGGTAAATGATAAAAAGGTAACTCTAATACGTTGGTATTTAAAAAATATACATTTGTATATCTATATAGGTACCTACTTTTTGGAAGTCGGTTAAAAAACAGTAACACACAGTAATCAGTTATTCCTGTCTTCGACTAGACTATTTATAAGGTCATTAGTTCTTAAAAGGAACAGGAACTTTTTACGAGTTATTTTTTTTTTCAAATCACAAATTATTGTAAAAGCAAAAATGCTTAATACAAATCATACGAGTTTATGCGTTTTTTTGACAGGACTTATTTTTCAATAACCTTAAATGTTTATAAACCACATTTAATAATAATGAAATGCATTATATCTGACAGGCATCTTGAGAGCCTTCATTATACGTGGCTTTATGTCTCCGTCTTATTTCCCCATGGAGTCCACTGGGGTTTTAGTGTCAAAATATTGAGTAACTTTATACCCCTAACTTGACGGAGTCAAGTTAATTAAATGGCAAAGTAAATTGTTTATATCCATACTGATTAACTATTATTATAAATGTGTCTCTGTTTGTCTGTCTGTTTTTTTTATTTTTTATTTATTTATTTATTCCTCCCCCTAACATGATCAGGGCTGTTTTTTATCTTTTATTTATATCTTTTTCGTTTTCATCTTTTTCTTTTCTTTTTTATGTCATTTTTCTTTTACTACTTTCTTACATGCCTAATATATTGCATTGTCTTTTATTTCTTACACTATTCTTATTCTCTATGTCTTTACAATATTCTTTTGTTTTCTTATTTTACATTCCTACATTTTGTCTGTCTGTTACCCCTTCACGCCCAAACCGATGAACCGATTTTGCTGATATTTATAATGGAGATACTTTGAGTCCCGGGAAGGGACGTAGGATACGTTTTATCTCAAAAAATGTACGGTTTCCTCTCGATAAACGAATTTTGGCGCAACGGAATTGAGGGCGCGGCATCACCTAGTGTATCATAATTTAATAAAGTTTTTACACAAATGATTTTTCTACGTTAGTTGATCCGGTTGTGTCAAGTCGATGGGTTGTGTCGTAGTCTAAGCTTGACATAGCCTGACCAAAGAGAATATAATCACTACGTGAGCCTGACTAAATTACGTAGGGCCGCCATCCGCTTATTAATCAATTTCTTTGAAAGCATAAAAATTTGTTCCAGTTGATACTTTTGCGAAAAAAATGTTTTACTTACAACAAACGCTTGTTAAATACAGGTTGGAGGAGCATAAAATTGCATATAGCCGTGAAACTGCAGGTTAGATATTAATTCTATAACATTCCGTTTGCGAGCGTCGCTCGCCATGACACATATTATATGCCAACTTAAGGCCTCGAAAAAATGCAAGTGCAGAAGTATAAGGCTCTTATGTAAATGGATTTTGAATAATATATATTTACTAATGAAGAAGCATAGAAACTAGGTCTCAGACTTAGACATTTCCATTAAAATATACACGAGAAACATGGCAATTGCGCGAAACTGAACGTGCGGGAGGGAAAAGATCGCGGGCTATCCGACCACAAAAAAGATTGCGGATTACAACTTTTATTATTGAAATGGAGATTGGAGATCGATCTAAGGATTGGGATCGATCCGAGATTGATTCCAATCTGTGGATTAGGATCGAATATTGGGTTCGGCCATTAAACAATACACATTACAAAACATTACATAATATAATATCATCGAGAAACCACGAAGGTTTATTAAGATGATATTAAGATGATAATATTATACTTGTACAGTATTTTTCCATGTGCCATCTATAACAGTTCCTGCACGTTACCTTTATCATTATTTTCTACTAGCCCCCATGCAGGTTTAGTGGAAATTTCTAGTCGCATAACCGGTACAGATGTCTGGGAAACCCGGATGTATTGTCGCGCGGGAAAACGTAAACAACAGAAACAAAGAAAACACTGCTAATGGCCATTTACAATTACTAGTAACTGCGGGGTTTAAGTTATCCGATCGCTTTGTGTTAGCTGAATTTGTTTTCATCCGGTTTTAATGATTTATACAGTAATAAATGACCGTTGCATTTTCCGGGACAAAACCCGAGACTCAAAGTCGCCATAGCAAGTTTTAGCAAAATCGGTGAAGCGGTTTGGGCGTGAAAAGGTAACAGATAGAAAGACAGACAGAAAGTCAGACAGACACGCTTTCGCATTTATAATATTAGTATAGATTGTGTAAATGTTTCTATAACACGATTAACGAACATATATTTAAAATCAATTCTACAACGACTAACAAATAACCACAAAATTTAAATCACAATACTAAAGTATAAAATATGAAAACAGACTATTTATAATAAACCATAAATATATGTCACTTTAATACTCCACATTCAATTTGTATTTCGAACATGCGTGTTCGTCGGACACCGTAAATAGCGACCCTTTTATAATTATCTTTTTTAGTGTCGTCGAAACTACTTCGACCAAAATATCCGTCGTTAGTCGAGAGAGGGATTAAAATTAGTAGACATGGCGAGGGCGACGAGACGACATCCTTTGATAACTAAATGCATTTAGTCCTTCGCTATTTTATCTTTATTGTAAGTAATTGTAACGGAGTAAAAGGGTATTACATCAATCTTTATGGTTTACTTTGAAATAAGTTAGAGCAAACGTGTTGAGTACAGATGTCTGCGAACACAACTTCAATACTCAATTGTGCAAACACAGGAATATATCTCTTATTTCGCAGAGAGAGACTTTACAGGTGGTACCTTCCAGGAAAAAATAATATATTTTTAATATAATTTTTATTAATTCAATAAATCAATAAAAAAAAGCAACGGCTCTCATTATAGTATATCAGACAGATTCTGAACTCTAAGGGCCTGTTTCACCACTTCCTGATAAGTGCCGGATAGGCTATCCACCACTTAACTTGACAGCTGATAGAGTATGGAGAATCTGTCAAAAGAGTTGTGGATAGCCTATCCGGCACTTCATCAGGAAGTGGTGAAACAGGCCCTAAAGGTACTTTTACTTGTTGACATTGTTATGGCAATCTGTCCCATAAAAAATCACACAGATTTTATTTATGATCGGCGAATCTCTTCTTTAAAGTACATAATGTAGAGTTAAAGCGTATCAATATATTAATATCGAAATATCGAAGCTTTACGGTAAAATTTTCATAACGACGAGAGTTTTTCGGGATTTTCGAACAATGAGTATAAAGTAGGCTTCATTCCAACACGAGTCTTGCTCGTTGCATTATCAATTAAACTACTCGGAGACTGCGCTGACAGAATAATTTATACTCGAGTATTTTATTTTCCGGGACAAAAAACAAACTCGTTTACGCCGGGCGGGCCATCTATTCAGATGTACTTGATTTATTGCGCTCATTTAAATGGAATATCATATTTAATTGTGTTTTGTTGTTGTACTTTATTAATATGATAGATTAGCGAATTATGTTGCTATAATTAAATGGGAAGAACAATAGGATATACATTAAACGGTCTTTATAGTAAGTAAGTTGTGATAATGACACAGAATTGAAACAGCATTTATACTTTATTGTGCATACTCAGGACTTAAACAATATTATGAAAAGTATATACTAGGATATGCACAGAAAAAGAAAAAGTAGACAAAGCCCCATTTGCAATCTAAATATGTATACAGAAATATCAAATAAAAATATTATGTAAAAAACTTATTATTCCGTGTGTATAGTATCTATTTCACAAAAGTAATAACTTACAAGAGCAACAACTCAACGAGGTCAATTTATGTAAAGAGAAGAAGGTTAACCGACAAAAGATGATCCAAAATAAAGTAATGAACAAAGAAGTTATTAAACGTACAATGATATAATTACACCTTACAAAAACGCAACACATGTTACACATAAAAACAATACAAATAATAATTATATTTTGTTAAAAAAATATACATATTATTTGGTAAAGATTTTTTAACTCACTTCAATATTAAACATATAAACATTTTATACGTGGGAGAGCCATGCTTCGGCACGAATGGGCCGGCTCGACCGGAGAAATACCACGTTCTCACAGAAAATCGGCGTGAAACAGCGCTTGCGTTGTGTTTCGCCGAGTGAGTGAGTTTACCGGAGGCCCAATCCCCTACCCTATTCCCTTCCCTACCCTCCCCTATTCCCTTCTCTTCCCATCCCTACCCTCCCCTATTACCCTATTCCCTCTTAAAAGGCCGGCAACGCACTTGCAGCTCTTCTGATGCTGCGAGTGTCCATGGGCGACGGAAGTTGCTTTCCATCAGGTGACCCGTTTGCTCGTTTGCCCCCTTTATTTCATTAAAAAAAAACAAATACATACACTATAAATATTCTGCATCATAAATAGATCTTAAACAATATGCTTGATGCCTGGATTCTAGGGTTTTTTGATGTGAGTTCAACTTTTAATCTATGACTTTTGATTGCTTAATGTTTTGACTTAAGACGCTGATAACTGCGAATGACCTTGAGGATTCGCATTTCTCGCATCACTCTCGCATCACTGTCGTTTTTCATGCAAGAGAGAGAGAGAGAAAGATGTGAGATTATAGAATGTTCACTCGGTAGCGTGGATATATTTTTCGTTTGTTAGAGGAAAATAAATATTATGGGAAATCTAGATGTCAGAAACGAAAATTAAATCTTACAAGCTTTAGATTTTTGTAAAAGGTATCAAATAAACAAATTTTTAAAGCATAGCTTGTATATTATTTTAGTTTGAACTGTTTAAAGTTCCTGGAAGATGTGACTTCGGTATTTTTTTTCATCCAGTAGGAGTACATTATTTTATTATTTAAAATAAAGAAGCTTTTCCAAATATAATCAAAAACCACATATTTTTTTTTTGTGCCAATCAATGAAATACATAAGTCTAGAAAACTGCACAAAGATGTCGAATTTGCAGCTGTCTTTGCCTTAAGCCAATTAAAAACGGTCGGGAATAGACGAACTTTTGTCAAAAAATCTCAGAAACCTGCCTGTTTTCTAAGTTTCTTTGACAGGGCTCAATTATTTTAATTACTAAAACAGCAATTAAATAAAAATATTGCCTCGTCACATTGCAATGTAAGCCGACCCTTAATGGCACATTTTTCGGTCACTATAAGCTCCTAATATCGTATAAAAGATTTAAGATATTTGGATTTCATTGCGTACAGTTTGTGGGAAGTTTTATCGCGATCTAGCAAAGTGTTCCCGGGGGCCGCTCACGATAAGACTCCAAATATTTTAGCCGAATAGAAATAGTAACTCCGTAAATCTTACAAACTATATTCCAAATCCAGACTAATGCTGGGTTTTTGTGCCGTTTACGCGTTTTCTTAGCAATCATCATGATAGTAAAGCACTTCTTCATTTTATTCATCAAGAAGAAGATATTTTATATGGCCGCGTTTATAACTTAAAGATCGGTTTGCGTTAAGGTGACGCCTTGATAATTTGGTTGCAGCGATATCGATTTTTCTCAACAATGACTAAAGCTAATTAAAGTTCATTGTCAGTATTCATCGTGTCTTTATCTTTGAATTACCCATAGTATAACACGATTGGTCAACTTTTATAACACAGAATAATGAATCAAAAAGACCTCTATAAAAACAGGGATTCTAATTTTGCCAACAGAGGATAGTGATTTAAGCTTCCAAAATTTGTACATAGATTAGTTCAAGCATACACTGTAATTTGCCCATATATATTTATGGTTTTTAAATTACGCGACAAAAACCATTTTGTCGCTTACGCCCTTTCCATTTCTTGCTGTTCCATTTCTTGTTTTCTATGAGAGGCCGGCCCGGCCTCTCATAGAAAACAAGCGATCTAAAACATATCCAAAATGATTTTTTACTTTAACGCGGCGTCACCTTAAGGTGAAAACTGAAAATCAAGGCATGTCTACAATATCCATCATTAACTTGAAATAGCTACAAAATATGGGTCACCGTCTGATCATGATCTACCAATTGTTTAAAAAAATAGAAAAAACCCCAAACACCCTATAATCCTTAAGGGACCGGATGCCATTGAAATTCTCATACATACGTAATACCAAAATCATTTTCTCATACGAAAATTTTTAACATGTTTGAGTTATAATATATATAATGATTTTGGTATTACGTATGTATGAGAATTTCAATGGCACCCGGCCCCTTAAAGAAATCAAACTGCGCTTTTCATTTTCTGCGAGCGATTTTAATGTTAATCGCAGCCTATATTTTGGTATCACGGAAGTCAAGATTACCATAATATTTTTCTAGAACGTAATAGTGTAATCAGTAGAGCCTACACTATGTCTTCCTCAAAACTGATTAACCTAACATCTAGGAAATCCGTCTTGAATATTGAAATTTGCTTATACTAATTAACCTTCGCATCTATAAATTGTAACAGAAAAACTTGTATAATGTATATCAAGGAATTACAATGTAATTAATATCTACTAAGATTTTCAGTTAAATAGTTCTTTTCCGCGGTTCTGCCTACCTTAATACAGTATTCCACAGAAGTCGTATATTTCCCCATCATCAAAAGTTATCCGTAGTATTTCGATTTTGATAAATTTAGCACAGATATAGAGTACAATATTTGCTAAATTCATCACAATCGGCGTAAAATAATGAAACCCGTTTTGTAATTTACTAGATATATAAATTAAATTTTTTAGCCAGGTCTCCTCCATTTTAAACTGAAGTGTTATTTTGAAGATGATTGTCCATTTACTGAAATTAATATTAAAAACTAAGGAAGAGTAACTGTGTCAAAAATTTGTTCCGCGAGTCTACAAAATGAGACCCGAATACATGCATACTCTCTGCATGTATTCGGTACAAAATTTTGTGTATTTATAGTGTAATAAAGTGTATTAAATTTATAGTGTATTTACTTCGTAAATTTCAGTGTTAGTGTTTCGTAGCTAAAAGGAACCAAATTCAAAACGGTTGAAGTATGGGAGTTACGTTTCCTTAGTTTTTATTAAGTATTCGTAGGTCGTCGTACTAAAATGTAATATCAGTCATTGGACAACGATAATAACAGAAAATGAGATGAGCAGTAAAGCCGAGACGTCGAAAATACTTAGTTTAAATTACGTCGCAAACGGGTTTCACAATGATAAACGTGTTAATAAAACTAAATTACGCACATAACCGTGAAAATTGCTTTCAACTTCATCACACAAATGTGGTACAGTCAGTAGATGAAGTCGCTAACTAGAATTAAAATGTAGCAAATAGTCAAGAACTTAGGTTAAGGGTCAATTTAGACCGCAACGCGACGCGTCACGCGTAGTTGCATTTCTAAATTTGTATGGATTTGACAATTGACAGTTTTGCACGACGTCTCACACAGTTGAAATCTGTCAAATCCATACAAATTTAGAAATGCATCTACGCGTGCCACGTCGCGTTGCGGTCTAAATTAACCCTTATAACTGGAACCCCCATTCCGCTATTTTAAATCAACATTAATGCAGCTACTTGATTCCTATCAAACGACTGAATATTATTCTCATAATATCTCATATTATACCGAAACAAACGTTGAAAGTTTTATTTTTGGAGTTTTGAAATAGAAGGCGAGATACCTATCAATTTGTCACTTAAAATTATTAAGTGACAAATTTATAAATAGAATAAATAATTCAAAACGTATTAATAATACTTTAGAAATAGAGATTATAAAAAGAGCTTTATGAACTAAAGCTTCCAAAAGTCGGATATAAATATTATAATTAAATAATTTTCAATTTGAAAATGTACTCATTTTTACTGGCCGTATCTCTTATCTTAATCAAAATAGTTACCCAAAAAACTTTATTACGTTCATAACTCGGGCGGAAAAAATTAGGAGCGTTTTCCCCGTGAAAAAAGCGCTTAGGAATGTCTGATTAAAATGCGTCCCACAATTCCGGAGCGGCGGTCGTGTGGCTAGATTAGTTTCGGACATCTTTATTTTTCCGGACTTTCCGGACTAATGGAATGTGCTCGAACCCCGGAGACGTGACATGTGAATTATTTAACTAATTTTACATGGTAGGTGTTGAGAGTTTTTGGTCGTTAGTTCGCCTAACAAGTACGCGATAAAAGTTACAGATAAAAAATAGTTGCAGTTTAAATGACCGTATGGTTGCCCAAGCACATACGGCTAGTCAATACGTCTGGGACCAACCATTAACCATAATAAAAGAACACTTTAATAAAAAAGACAGTCTCTACTGAACAAATAACGAATCATTGCAGCTTGCATTGATGTTACATAAAATAGCAGAATCTGGGTGCCGCTTGATGGTGACCTAAAATTGCTTAGGTTCTATTGTAATTTATCTGTCAATTCGTCAGGTCTCTCATGTCCTGTTGATGTTGTCATGTCAGCGGTCGACACTCGACCAACACTCGACCTAAACACGACTCTATTAACGCCAAATTAACGCCTATCCTCTACACATTTGATGAGATTTTCTGAAAATGTGTGCCCCTTAATAATTGAAGACATGAGTGGAAGAAATGGGTAACGTTCTTTTTTTTGATATGAATGATTTGAAATAAAAAAAAATATGGATTATGGACTTTGTGCATATTAGCCAAATGATGAAGTAGGTAAGTTACAAGGTTTATTCAAGTTATATGGGAAAAAATTACTAATTGTCCTTATGTTATAAATAATAATTACTTGCCCACTTCATCCAATCACGTCTTCAATTATGCTAATCCATGTGGCCTCAATGCCTCAGACCTCATAACACCTAAATTGATGAAGTTTTATTAAAATCTGTACCCCTTAATACTTGTCACTTATGCTAATTCATGCTTTCATTGTCCAGTGGCTTTTGCAACGTATCACACGAAGGCCACAATTGAAAGTAAACGCGAATTAAATATTGATATTGATCTATGCTAATCTATGTGACTCTCATTGTTTGTCAAGTGGCTTTTTCAACGTATCAGCAGAAGACAACAACAGGAAGGAAACGCGAAATAAAAATTAATAAGCGTGATTTTATTAAATAGTTTATTGAATTAAAGCTCAATAGATACAATTACATTTTGACAATAAAACTCAATTAATTTAAAATACTTTTGGCGTTCACGGCTCGTTTGAACGAACGAAATCAGGATTTCTATGTAACGAACTAAAATGAACTGGTTCGTTATAAATTCGTTCCACGTGAAGTTTCTTAAGCTATTCTCTTGGCAATGTTACTTACGCCTATTCCAGTTCCCAAGGTACTTCGTTCATTGGTACAGTCGGTGCCGAAAGTGACAAATTGGAAATTTATTTTCTAGCACCCCGTTTTTTGACTGAAGTTTATTCTTTAGTTTAGTTTATTAATAAACAACGCTGTTGAAAAGATAAATTCCTGTCTAGCACTCTCGGAAACCGATCATAAGTCAGAGTTTACAAATTGTAAAAATCAAAGCTGTCAAAGCATTTTAAATTATCTATAGTAATATATAGTTTATGTATATAATTAGTAATACAGTAGTTTAAGAGCCTACTGTCAAAACGCTAGCCCCGCCTACACACACCGCTATCCTCCAATCGTGATTCCATGAATCGTGCTTCCGGGAAATATGCTTTACGCTGCAGCTAATAGTGAACAATATCGCGTAACAACGGTTCCCGCATTATAGCACGAAAGTAAAGGTCGTAAGTCCTAAAAATGTTTTTGATGATTACTTAAGAATTAAATACAATACTAATATTTCCTTTAGCTATTATTTTTAAAGTGTGTGATTGTAGTAGTGCAAGTTATTTAATGATAGTAACTCAATAAGTGTAACAGGTATTTGTTGAAAAGCCCAGAAAGATTAATAATTTCAAAAAATAAAACTATCGAGTCAAAATAAGTGAATCGTGTTTTTGGTTAGCCAAATATCAGATAAATATACAATGATTAAATAAATCTCAATTTCATTTGAGTCAATCGTCTACCGGGATCGTAATACTTAGTAGAAAACACAGTAAAATTTGACAGCCCGCTCTTAATTTTAAATGTTTAAAGCCTAATTACAATGGAAATACACTAATGTCAAATTCAATGAACTAGATTAGTCATTAAAACCAAATTAGGCATTATAGTAGTTATGACCTTTATGAAATCTAGGTTTAGTATTTAAATTACTGTAAATTATACTAATTAATGTTACATAGTAATCATCGCGTCATTATAATTGAATAATTAGAGCCAATTTACAACTTTGTATAATTTGTCTACGAATGTAAAAGTCACTTACGAGTACAATGTAAGTAATAAAATATGTAAGCTGTCTTTTATAGTGACAGTAATAACACATGCAATATTATGACAGTTATTGCGTCTGGTAGGTAATTGAAAATTCTTGTCATGTTTAAAATACTTTGTGCTCATTTTGCTCAGAAACTTTTATCAAGACCTTTCAAATATTACTTACGCGTTGTGATAGAAAATATTATTAAAATAGGAGTTTTTTACAATGTAATTGAACTATTTAACTAAAATAATATCATATCATAGTTTATTCAAAATCCACGACTGTGTTATATTTTAGCATGTTAAGTGAAAGTGTTAATAGTTAGAAAAATAAAATAAATTTAAAGTATAAAAATCCACTCAACTACACGACTGTACTCAATAAAGTATGAATAGATCTCTGCATTAGAGTGCAGGCCATTAAAACCACATGCGCGTCACCTCTCGCCCGAAATATCGGGTACAGGCGAGTACAAATCATTTTAAATGATCCCACATAAGCCGGTATTTTTGTACGTGCCTGTACTCGGACATCCCTTTAATTAAATCCTGGATTATTTTTGTCACAATATGTCTGTTTTAGTACATATTTTATGTCGTTTATGCCTTATGAGTTTTTACCTCTTTTATAAAATTGTTTTACTTTATCCAATAGGTATATTTAAATATTATGTTCATGGTCAAATACAAAAAGAACGCCTTTCAAGTTTTAAGTGTAATCATACCAAGAAGGTTTTATGTGTGACTGTACCTCTTTAGGTAATAGACCAGCTAACCCCTTACTTAACCTAAACACTACTAATATATATTCTGTGCCTAAACTTCAATTTTCATAAGCAAAATGATAGGAACAATATTAAGTATGTCACATAAATTGTTATTATCCATACTATATAATAAATGCGAAAGGATGTCTGTCGGTTTCTTATCTTTGCGCTTAAACTGATGTATCGATTTGCATAGGTATTTCAATACTTTAAGTAACGAAAAAGGATAGGATAGTTCCTATCCAGGGAAAAACGTATAGATTCCGCGTGGCAAATTAATTAAAGCAACATTGATGCCTAATTTCTGAGATTTGTTGACAGCAGTTTATCTATTCAACAACATCGATATTTGTTGATTAGTTAATGTTATAACCTATCCTAAGCTCTATTATACAGAATGTAACAAAACAAAGTGAAATAATCAAAATAATCTCGGATACTAGGCACGAGTGTGATATATTATAGTATTTTGTATAGTAAGTTTTATCTATACTAATATTATAAAGCGGAAGAGTTTGTTTGTTTGTTTGAACGCGCTAATCTCAGGAAGTACTGGTCCGATTTGAAAAATTATTTTAGTGTTAGATAGCCCATTTATCGAGGAAGGCTATAAGCTATAAATCATTACCTTAAGACCAACAGAAGCGAAGAAACAGAGGAAAATGTAGAAAAAACCGGGAAACTTATTTGAAGCCGCTTATCTCGCGAACTACTGGATGAATTTTTAAGTTATTTGGCACTAATGTAGAGTAGACCAAGTGAAGGGGCATAGGCTATTTTTTGCTGGAAAATGTACGGTTTCCGTAAAATTCCTAATTTATGCGGGCGAAGCCGCGCGGAACGTCTAGTATAATATAGTATAGTATTTGAAAGGCAAAATAATAATCCACTATTAAAACCTCGTTGTATGGCTAGCTGTAGATATCACACATATTGTCCGGCAGATATTATGCGAATTTCGGCCTAATCCGATTATGGAAGCAGGTTCGAATTTGACTAGCAATACCTATTCAAGTGTATGGCTTACCGTAAGCACAATGTAGTACATTATTCAGGTATATTGAGGTTAGAATACCAAATATACCACCGAACCTAAAATATCGTAATATAAACACACTAAGTACTAAGATGATTTTCGGTCATTGGAACTTTGTGCTGTCTGCCGTTTTATAATATGGGGAGGGAAAACTGGATACTTCCTACTCCTCCTATCTTCTTCTGAATTATTCAGTTACAAGACAGCAGCTTCAGCTTGTTCCATAATGGGCTCCCTCAGATCATAATATGTATATCAAAGGGTATCCCACCACGAAAGGTTGGATATCGCTGTCGATCCTGGCGAGTGGCGATATAGGAGATACAGCGGTGGGAATGTGTGGTGGGCCAAAGCCCATACATACTTACTCAGTACTAACATCCAGTGCCCGTTTACATTATTCCAGTAATAATTCGCCGCTGGATTGGAATATAAACCCGCTATAATTTTTGTCGTGGAATAGAGCTATACAAAATCCAGTAAGTGTAATAATAAACACTGAGACAATCTCCGGTTGGAGTTGTCGGCAATAATTTGTTTGCGCAGCCACACGCTCCACGACGACATATTTGTGTTTTATTTCATAATATAAGGCTGTTTATACACTGTCAACTTGAGGGGTTTCTTTTTAATCTCGGCGAAAACGAGATGTTTTAAAGACTTGTACAGTGTACACTGGCTTCGTAGCAGTTAAACAGATGAACAGATTTTGATCTTGTTTTCAATCAAAAGTGTTCAGCCGGCCTAAGATGCGCAAACGAGAAAAAGATGTCCACATGACGTTTTCTCGATGTTAACTGGTTTATCTCTTCATCTCTATTGACCCTAACATGACATACTTTTTTTCTCGTGTCTGTCGTCAAAATTAGAGATAATTGTGTTTTTTTTTTTTCTTAATCTGTGCAATTTTTGTCTACGAACCCTAACATGACAACACATTTTTATCGAGTTTTGTCAAGATTTTGACAAATGAGAAGAGTAGTTTGTCGATATATACCTATTATCTGTGAAGCTAGTCTACGAACGAGAAATTTATCTCTCGACGTACGCATGTTAGGGAAAAAGAGATATATATCGATATCGACAATATCACTACGCTCGAGAGTGAGATATCCACGAGATATCTCGTTGGCGTATGCTAGGACGGCTGGATCACGTCAACTTTAGAACAATAGAAAACCACAAAAAAGGGAAACGTATGTACCTACTTTGCCGGAGGTCAGCTGTTTGTGGGCTTTGCATGAAAATCTCTGTAAATGTAATAGTTTCGAAACCTATTCGAAACTATTGCAGAGATAAAATACCTCTTTTTATTATAACCATAAAATAAAAAACACCATATTTTACCGCAAAATAAGCAAAATATATTAAATGACTAAGATTAACGCACGAAAAAAAGAGAAAACATTTCTAGGCTAGTGTAAACGTGCCTTTGCCGCATCGACTTAAAGATTAATGCAGTGTCTCCGAGTTTCGGGAGTCGTCATTAGATAAATCTCCCCCTGTACATGCCCCTCATATTTCAGCGGTAATGGCGGTGCATTTTATAATGTGATCCTTTGAAAACGCTGAGGTATTTGTTAATAATAATATATGCTGACGTTGTAACACCTGCAGCTTTCAGACAAACTTCAATAGTGCGATTCGGGATAATGTAAGATAATTAACATTTCCCACTTCATGATTCAATTTCGTTCTATGCTGTAGGCTATGAATAATGAAAACTATCTGTAGGCTGTAGGTCTAAATTTATTTTGTACAATATGTAGACCAAAAGTAAGCCCACGTCTGGCTGCCATACACGCTATGGTCTACCGGAGAGGTCCACCTGTGCAGGTATGCCTGCGCAGGTAGACCGGAATGTGTGTGGGAATAGACCTGTGCAGTTTTTTTGGAACTGCGCAGGCGACCGGTGCAAAATCGAAAATCAATTCTTTCGAGTGACACCTGCGCAGGCATAACTGCACAGGTGACCTCTCCGATAGACCGTAGCGTGTATTGCCTTATGGATGCCATACACGCTACGGTCTACAGCGGGAGAGGTCCATCTGTGCAGTTCCAAAAAACTGCCCAGGTCTATTCCCACACACATTCCGGTCTACCTGCGTAGGCATACCTGCACAGATTGACCTCTCCGGTAGACTATAGCGTATATGGCTTACATTACATTATGTAGAGGAAAGTTTGGTGGATATATTATCCAGATAAAACTGGATATCCACAGAACTTTCATCTATTTCTATCCACACTCTACTCGGTATGTTATTCTTGAGAAGAAAAGTGTTACGTAAATAAATCACCGATGTCGTTAACGCGAGGAAATAAAGAGTTAAGCTGTCAAAATAAACTATTAAAATTAAAAGCGATAATCTTTAACCAAATAAAACGAAAATAGTTTGTTTATTTAAATACTACGGCCTAGAATATCTTTGAAAATTTGCTCTCAGTTAACTCTATTAAGTATAATAATTATTAAACATTATCAATATATTATGGGCGATTCTCTGTAAGCTCGTAAAGTGGCTGTCCTGACCGATTTTCTCAAAAAGTATTATAATAATTTATAAAAAAAATCATTCCTAACTAACCTTCAACCTCAAAACTTTATAGGCCTTTTGTTTTCAGAACCATGACTGTTTAAAGTTATTTTCTAGAAGCTATAGAAACCCTAAAAATACAGTCCCCTGGCTGTCCCCGTCACTGTGTGACGTGGGGATACCCACCTATAAATGATATTTACGAAGAAGTTTATGAAACTACATACAAAATGCGGTTAATATTGCAAAGGAAAATGATTAAACTATAATATTTTTGTAAAACAAAATCTCACAGGCAATTTTTTTTTATTTAGAAAACTCCTGTAAACTTTGTCCCCAAAATTTTTATACAGTCCCCTGCCAAAAAATTTGTTCCATTTAAAATAAAAACTATAATATTTACAAACGTTTTTCTGAGTGAAACAAAACGTAACTACCGTGAACTTAGCAACCTTGTCGAATCTGGCGAAGAGATGTATTTTCATTGTAAGTCATTTGTAAGGTGAACACGCGTTTGGATCGCTATCACAAACAGTCCTCTGGTAAGTAATAATAGGAATGTTAATTACTTTACCAATTGTTTATATAGTTCATTCTATGTACTTTTAATGTCTAAACTGATCAGTAGTTTCTTTCGAAACTATTTTACAGTTTAGTCCATATTTTGAAATTTGACCAAAATACACAGTCTCCTGCCAACAGTCCCATGTCTTGAATCTTACGATTTGATTGAAAATCTCGATAGCAATGTACAGAATAAAATTAACATTTAAGGAGGGCTTCCATACAACAAACGCAATTTTTTCCTTTTTAGCTTGATATTAATAATGCCTACAGGTAGGCACTTGATATATTCACAAAATACTCAATTGTATTTGTACTTTCATAAATATTAGTAAAATTAATTTAAAGTTTATATTTAAGAGGGGCTCCCATACATAAATATGTCACACTTAACAGTCCCCTCTCACAAAATCGCTAATATCACGGAATATACGCATAAATTCAGTGGGCCTCCTTATTTAACTAAAATCAAAGTTAATTTTCTTTAAAACAGTACATATTTTTGTGACAAGTGTTTAAAATAATTCCCAGGACAGCATTTGTATGGGACCTGTACAAGCTTACAGAGAAATGCCCATATATTATATAGATAGAAAAGGTTAGTATATTTTTCAGAAAAATGTACGGTTCTTACCAATGAGTTTCAAAAATCTAGAGTAGCAACGTCTTACAAACGATTCTCAGAAATGCGTAACCACTTGATAGTTCAAAAGACGATGTCAAGTCCTTATGTCCTTATGTCATTATGTAAGTCAGATATGCCTGCAGGCATCTTCGAAGTGGCAACGCGTTTTTTGCCGTAAACTGCCAATCTAGTTACGTTAGTAACATAGAATATCATTGGTTCTTACACGATAGCTGAATTGCTTCGCATTGCGCCATTGAGCCATTGAGCCATATAACATAATATTGTCAAAGTTTTGTTGATTTGTAGTAGATGACGCCCGCAACTCCGTTGTGCATAAATTCGTTTATCGCGCGGGAACTGTACAATTTTCCGGGATAATAAGTATCCTATATCCTTTCTCGGGACTCAAAGTATCTCCGTACCATATTTTAGCAAAATCGGTTCAGCGGCTTAGTCGTGAAGAGATAACAGACAGACAGATACACTTTTGCATTTTTATAATATAAATATGGATTTTTTAATTAGAGGCCAGTGTGTCCTCACCTGTCTCCTTTAAGTTTTAACTATTTAAGTTATATTTTAGTGTTAGTAGAAAACGAGAGTTATGAAAAATGTTTTCTACAAAAAAAAATTTCTACGGACAAAACAGTTCAGGGATGAACTGTTTTGTCCGTAGAAAATTATTATTGCGCCGAGATCCAACGAAAACAGTGACTCCATAATTGTATTAAAATTCAGAACAGAGTATCCGTTCAGATTCATTTTACCTGTAACAGGACTGTTATTCCTTCAAAATAAGGATCACTTTAAAACGAAGTTTGCAAAAGCGGAGGCGCGGAAGAAATTGAATTGGAAAGGCTTACTGTAATACGTTATGAATTTTTAGGTCACAGGTGAATTGTACAGCTGTTTGCCCACAGCTGGGAACTCACTTTTAACCCACATTCATAATTACAATTTGAATTAAGCTTAAGGGGTGTATACTCTGTGTAGTTTATACTCTGTGTAATGTGTAGGTACAATAGCTGCAGGTACCACCAAAGAAATTGGTTCATAGGTAGATGGCGGACCTACCTTGTTCGGTCGGGTTATGTCAAGGTCAATGGTTGCTTTCGGCTAGGCTCAAGCTCCCAAGTTATGTCAACATAACCCGACTGAATTACGTACTAGGTCCGCCGTCTGCTTATAAATCTCTTTTTCTGGTCGGTAGCTGGTTTTATTATAAAATGTTGGAACATAGTATTAAGGGCCTTCCCCTACGGAGATTCCGTAATTTATCCTATTTAGAGCCTTATAAACTTATAATTTAAAAACTACAAAGTTATAATAAAAATATAGCAATAATCTTAAGTATATCAACATTCCTTTCCCCGTTTTAAATTTTCTATTTTTGTTTATTATACTCATGATATTAGCTTCCAAAGTAATACCAATTTATTAAAATTGAAGCATACTTTCAGCATCTCCCTAGTATTTACAAATTACGTTTATTTGAAACACACGACAATACAATTTCATTAACTACATAATCCCCGTTTTAATTTTTTTTTAGATCAATTTTGAACTAACAATTAAGATAAGTAAAAAAAATAGGATTTTTGTGCGATCTCGGCAACGCGTCAAATGTATGGTCAAGGTCGTTTGCTCGGGGGATGGCCTTAAATGCACACATAGCTTTTGCACTAACTAATGGCGCAAAGCTATGAGTAGAAAAACACATAGGACTACCCCATCGGTGGCAGTCCCATTGTTGGCACCTTAGATTTTGGGCTGATAACACTATGAATGCCAGTTATAGGATTTTCTGTAAAACTCTTAAAGTGCCAATAATTCAATGCTTTGCCTTCCTAACCCGACTGGTCCAAAAGGACCATTTGCCTTTACAAATTACAATGTCAAAGTGTCAATAATTGGGGGCGTCACCTAATTTGACGTTAAATTATATTATCGTCCCTAAAACCCTTAACCTCGGGAACGAAACGGGATGTAAAAACATCGTTCCAAATTCAAATGAGGTTAGATTAAAGCCCTTTTGAAGCACCAATAAAAGATTTACGGTTACGCAAGATATGAAATGTCTTATCTGCCTGTTCAGTTAAGTGAAGTTTCATCGTTTTCAATAAATTACATATTCTAGAATCTAGATATATACTATACAGGTATCCTGTAGGGCAGGGATGGCGAACCTTTTGTATCACCGTGCTCTTTTTCTAAATAAATCTTTCTGAAGAAGTCATAAACGTGCTATTCGATTTTGTTTTTTTGTGATTCGGTGCGTATTTCAAAATTTGCCTAATTTGGTGCTCACTATGCAGAGGTGGATCTATGACCTACATTGTTGGTAAAATAATTTTGATACTACTTTTGTGATCATGTGCAGAAGCGTCCTCCTATGTCACGTGCCACTGGTGGCACGCGTACCATTGGTTCGCCATCCCTGCTGTAGGGTATCCTTTACAAATTCATTAGCTATGTACTAAATCTTGTTGCGTCGAAATATTTTGTTTATCACGCGAGAACCGGACTTTAGCGGGATCTACTATGGGACTATCCTATGATATTTCCCGGGAATCCAAGTGTCATTATACCAATTTTCATAAAAATCGGTTCAGCAACTTAAGCGTAAAGAGGCCACATACAAACGCACTTTCGCACTTATAATAATATCTCTTATTATTATGAATGAATGGTGCGTACTACTTACTAAAAATGCCATCCCGATTTATTAACTCATGCTCTAAAATTAATTAATACCTTCATAAAAAGAACTAAAACCAACAACGTAGATAAATAATAGCTTTATTTGAACTATAACATTTTATTGTATCAAAAGCAGAAAGATCAAAGCACTTTATCAATACCTAAAAGTAGACACAGTAGACAAACAATTTATTCAAGGAAATACTTAAACTGCAATCCAAAAACTTTTTTCATTTCGAGCTCAGCACGTTACAGACATTCAAACATTTCACTTATGCAGTCTATTAAAAGTACTGAAGCGGACGGCGAAAAGAAAAAAAACCGCTCACAAAGAGCAGACGAAGAAAAAAAATAAATCGTTCTATTGCATAAATCTAAAAGCAGACTCTAATTGAATATTCTCTTTGCGTAATGGCGTCTTATTTCACCCTTTTAAAATAAAATATAGGCTGAAAGCGAAACATGTAAATTTTATCGTGTCTGAGCGGGCGCCTACGGGACTACGGGGATTTTTTGCCGAGGTAAAGGAAACTTAACTCGTATATCCCGGGAAGTCCCGTATTGCGCCCGAATATACTTTTGGCTTTGTAAAGCGGGCTAACAAATCATTTTGACGGTTACCTCTTTGGTTCTCGTATTATTAAAAGTTCTGGCACTGTTTTATAATGTTAATATTATGATGTTTTGAAAAGTATAATAAAGCCATTATTTTATTTAGATTCGGGCAGAAAAAGATTTTGCGTAATTTAAACGAACGATTAAATTGTTATAATTTGTTTAAGGAATACAAAAGTTTACTTGCGTTTTTTCGTTTAAAAGTTAAGTTGCGAGTTTCTTACGCCGGTTCTCGCCGGGTTAGTTCCCGAACCGGTGGTAGGCATCTTAGTTTCTTGGTTCTTTCTACGACGTTCAAAAAGAGTACTTATCATATGTGTGTGTATTTGTAAAGGATACCCTACAGCAGGGATGGCGAACCAATGGCACGCGTGCCACCAGTGGCACGCGACATAAAATTTGGAGGACGCTTCTGCACATGATCACAAAAGTAGTATCAAAATTATGCCTGATATATATTGTGTGTCTACTGATGATTTTGAATAAAAATATATTTTATTTATTTATTTAGGTACTAGGAAAGGTAGACAGTACCACCAATTGAACTATAGAATAAATAATTGATTCATAGGCAGGTGGCAGACTTACGAGTACGTTATTTGGTCCGGTTATGTCAACTCAATATAAATCGTGATCCATCAGCTGGGTTTGACCCGAATAAATAAATAAATTAAATTAAATGGGTTTGACCCGACCAAATCACGTAGGTCCGCTATCTGCCTATGAATCAATTCCTCTGATAGTACATAATATAGCTTTACTGTCATGGTGGAAATCATGATGATCTAGCCCGAGTTTTTGCATTCAGGCTTTCAAAAATAATGTTACATGGCTGTAACCCAGAGTTTTAACTCTACCAGACTACCTCATAAATACGGGGCAGTTTTCTGTAGTGTAGTGGAACAAAAACCAAGCATCCATCATAGCTATCCGCTGTACAGCTAAACTTGTAAGAGTTATGACTTATGGCGGCGCTTGGTGGCGCCCGCGCCAGTAGGTCTACTACGAAACCGTTTTGAGACTCAAACAATCGGATGAGAATGCCGCGTCCTGCTCTAACAACGTAATTTCTCGTTTGTTAGAGTAGGACGCGGTATTCTCGTACGATTGTTTGAGTCTCAAAACGGTTTCGTGGTACGGCCCCTGATACGTGCACGCGCTGCCCAATTACGTATGCAGTCGCTACAATAAAAGTTTAAGGCTGGCTGGCTGGCTGAAACCCAATTTTGTTATAATATTTATTAAATAAAATAAAATAAATTAAATATAATTACGAAATAAAAAAAAATAATGAGATATAGTGCACAATATTTGAAATGGATTAAATCAAAAACATTTTAATAAAAAATAATACTTTCACTGTAATTAATTTACAAACTCACCTCCGACAAAACTCTTTGTCATCGAAATATAAGTATTAACAAGAATAACTTACATTTTATTTTAATAAATTGTTAATGAATATATTTTAAAAAGGTCTGAACCGAACAATCTTTTTTCTTAATATTTATTTAGAAAGATATTTAAAAAACCGGCCAAGTGCGAGTTGGACTCGCCCATGAAGGGTTCCGCAGCAGTAATAAGGTAATTTTTTATGAAATTAAAAGGTTTTTGATTTATTTTTATATTTCAGTTGATTTAATGAAAGTTAAATTAAGTTTACCATTTATGACGTATAAAAAAAAACTACTTGCTAGATTTCGTTCAAACCAATTTTCGTTGGTAGTTTTTATAGTAAAGTACATCATATATTTTTTTAGACTTATCATGACCCTACTTTAGAAGTTAGAGGGGGGGGACACACATTTTACCACTTTGAAAGAGTCTCTCTCGCAAACTAATCAGGTTACAAAAAAATGATATTAGAAACCTCAATATGATTTTTGAAGAACTATTCATAGATACCCTTTTTTTTGCGTTGGGGGAATGCGTTTACGCATCCCCGGGGCCTGGGGAGGACCACCGAGGTATGTGGGACGGACGGATGACGCACCCGGGACTACCCACTAAAAACCCCAACGGTGTTCCTGCTCCTGAAGGTGGAACCACGGGAAACGCGTGATACACGACCGCAGCCCCACCACCTCTGCCTCTTCAGGCTCAACTCGTGGATACAAAATTCCACATTACTCCGCGACGATGCGCTGGAACACCTAGCGCATCGTGGCCTTCTCGGGACTCGATGTCATGTGCGACGGCAGCCCCATACCGACGCCCCGAGCTCCCCTGCTAAAGCGGGATGTCGCGACCATGTCTGGCCCTTGGTCTCCGCCTCGGCCTTCTCCGAGGATCGAGCGCCTCCGCCTATCGCCTGCGCTCCGCTTCCTCTTTCGACGACATTACCACTTCGGCGAATGTCTCGACTGCCCTCCAAGAGAGTTGGCTGTCCAGCATCGCACGAACGATGGCCGGCAGCGTGATGTCGGGTCCAATAGTGGCCTGTAGGGCCGCTCTTTGTCTGCTCCAAGCGGGACAGACGAGCAACGTGTGCTGCGCCGTATCCCGGTCGTCACTACAGTGATGGCAAGCAGTGTTTTGCTCGCGTCTGGCCATGTCACACAGATACTGGCCGAAGCAGCCATGCCCGGTCAGTACCTGTGTGAGACGGTACGATAACGCACCGCTGTCTCTGGCCACCCATTCCCTCAGTACGGGACGCATAGCGTTCAGCAGTTCGACGCTGACTAGGGACTCATTTAGACGACCGAGCCAAAGGTCTAAATCTCGGTCCCGTGCTGCTCTTCTCCATCGCCGTATCTGGTCTGGCGATGGGATCCGTCCTTCCTCACGTTTCTCCTGGCATAGCCAAAATATTTCGGCCAGAGACTCGGCTTCAATATCCCACGGGATACTGCCGGCAAGGACACACGCGGCATTTTTAGAGATTTTTAGAGGTGCGGTATCCCCTTATCGCCCTTATTGCCATCGTCCGTTGCAACCCAGTTAGGATCCTCCTGGTCCTGGTCGTCAGTTGTTCGGCCCATATCGGCGCAACGTACATGCACATGGAGCGGATTACTCCCATGTACAGACGCCGACATCCCAAACTGGGTCGCCCCAGATTCGGCAGAAGGCCCGCCAGTCCGCCGGCGGCCTTGGAGACTTTCACCGTTAAACGGCAGAAGTGCTCTTTAAAAGTCCATCGGCTATCCAGCACTAGTGCTGGATAGCCGATGGACTTGAGTGCACTAGACCCAGGTAGGTCATGGACTGACTGACCTCAATCCTTGTACCGCCTACGATTACGGCAGCTCCCGTCGGTGGCGCGTTTCGTGGGCCATGAAAACAGATCGCCTTGGATTTCTCCAAGGCGACCTCCAGGCCCAGAGCGCGGATGCGGCACACCACCTGGGCAACTGCAGCTGTCGCAAGAATAATGACCTCGCGGTAAGTTTTCCTGCGACAAATAACTAGTGTGTCATCGACATAACACAGCAGCACTACTCCTCGCAGGTTGGCGACGCGTAACACCCAGTCGTATCCGATGTTCCACAGGTGAGGGCCTAAGGCAGACCCCTGTGGAACACCGCACACAACTGCCATTCTTTTCCAGCCTTCTTTTGTTGGGTACTCTATGTATCGCACCGAAAGATAATCTCCAAGAATCCTTCTCATGTACTTGGGCACCTTATGATACCAGAGCCCTTCCTTTATCGTTGCCCAGGGCAAGGAGTTGAAGGCATTATATATATCCAGGGATATTGCCAAAACTACCTCGCCCCGGGCGGTTCTTTCCCTTACGATGGTCCGCAATTGATCTACCGCTCCGATGGTGGATCGTCCCATCCTAAAGCCAAACTGATTGGCATTGAGGTTCGGGCCAGCACGATTAAGGTGCTCGGTGAGGCGCGCAACGAGCACTCTCTCGAGTATTTTGCACACCTCATCGAGAAGAACGATCGGGCGGTACGCCGAAGGCTGAGTCTCTGGTCTGCCTTTTTTACGGAGTATGACCAACTTGCCGCGCTTCCAGCAACTCGGAAATCGGCATTGCGACAGGCAGATATTCAGTACGGTGAGTACCCGCTCCCCCATCTCTCCCAAGGCGAGCACCCACACGCGGCTCGGTATGCCGTCTAGGCCCGATCCATAGATACCCCACCCACATAGGTTAGATGAAATTTTTTTTTTTTAATATAATAATATAAAAAAAAACTACTTGCTAGATTTCGTTCAAACCAATTTTCGTTGGTAGTTTTTATAGTACAGTACATCATATATTTTTTTAGACTTATCATGCCCCTACTTTAGAAGTTAGAGGGGGGGGAACACACATTTTAGCACTTTGGAAGAGTCTCTCTCGCAAACTATTAAGGTTAGAAAAAAATGATATTAGAAAACTCAATATGATTTTTGAAGACCTATCTATAGATACACATAGGTTAGATGAAAAAAAATTTTTTGATTTAGTTGTACCTATGGGGACCCCTAAAATTTTTAATATTTTTTCCATTATTGTATCAAAATCTTAATGCGGTTCACAGACTACATCTACTTACCAAATTTTAATAGTATAGCTCTTATAGTTTCGGAGAAAAGTGGCTGTGACATACGGACAGACAGGCAGACAGACATGACGAATCTATAAGGGTTCCGTTTTTTGCCATTTGGCTACGGAACCCTAAAAACACATGAAAAATAGAGAAGATCCGCCCCTAGAAACTACAATTTTATGCTAAGCTAAAATGAATCTTATTGCGATGCGTACGCGCTTGGTCTTTGGTTGTGTGCAAGGTTATCGTTTTGGAATTGAGATAAGTCCTCGCCTTAACAGTTTAATCGTCTTCACAATTTGGTCGTATTATGAAATCCTACGGCTGTGCGTAGAGACATTATTTGCTTTCTTTACTTTAATTTAATAATGATGCGACAGCAAACTTATGGAGTTTTTATTTAAATCATAAAAATTAAAATCTCTCTGGGTGCGGCCGTTAAACTACGCTAAATACAAAATAGAAATGATAACAATCTCGAATCATTTCAAGTTTCATTCGCATTATAAACAATAATTATTGTGATTGATCTCTATTTCGAGATAATTGGACGATCTCTAAACATCTGAGTGTTTCTTAACATCCAGGACTGACTCTATCTTTTATTTTTTAGTTTTTAACAGACTTAAAAAAAGGGAAGGTTCTATATAATATTCAGCTGTGGATATTATACGCTTCACAAGTCGTTATGTAATAGTTGATAAGTACTCATTTTAAGTGCTCAAAACATATGGTTTAAAACCTACCTTAAAGTTATAACGTTCCCTCTTAATGAAAACTGCAGTAGAAATTCCGTATAAAAACTTTAATAATAGCGAACTCTGTAATGAAATCGCTAGTACAAATATAGATGGTTCAAAGCTAGGTTACAGTGTGGGCAGGCTGCCTTTCACTGTATTACTGAACCGCCTTTTAGACGTAGGAATACGAATGCAATCACTTTATTTTTATTACTCCTAAGTTATTTCAAATATTATTTACGCGAGATTATTTCGGTTTTATTGGTCTGGTTTGATCTTAATGGACGTCTGATTAAATGGACTTTGTTGCCATAAAATTAAGATAACTGAGGTATTAAAAGATCAAAGTAAACTTAATTATAAGAATGTAAACTACCTAAATTCTTTAGTTCTATTTCTTGTGAAACTAAATCGTTGTAGTTTTGTGTGTCA
The DNA here is from genome assembly GCA_905187585.1 of Cyaniris semiargus. NCBI lineage: Eukaryota > Metazoa > Arthropoda > Insecta > Lepidoptera > Lycaenidae > Cyaniris > Cyaniris semiargus. The sequence goes on along the minus strand of LR994558.1, from coordinate 8,569,137 downwards.
TTAATAACATCAGTTTTTGAAGTTCAAATATATTTTGGGCTCTGAGACTATTAATCATGCATTATTATTAATGAATTGTACGTAAATAAAAGGTAACTGTATTGGAAGCTCCGCATCACAGACGCTCTGCTTTAGGTACATGTACCTATTGGCTAATATGTAGTATTGGAATATTATTATTATACAATTAATTTTAAGGCTGCCTTCACATTATGTCGCGGGTACCGCCGCAGCCGCGCGACATAATGTGAAGGCAGTCTAAGAAAACAGCAATTCTGAAGTTATCTCCTGAAGAAATTAAATTAGTGATATGTTATTACTAATTTAATATTTGTTGTAATATTTGCATGCCATTAAAACGGCAAAACATGTTTTACGCTAATTTGTAACATATTTTTATCGTGTTCTGTGCAAATAGAGGTATATTGTATTGTATTGTTAAAAGTATTTATTTAATATGCTAGAAACTTTCTTTGATATTAACAACGAAATTGTTAACGAAATTTAACATGCGGTACCAGTCTGGGTGACATGCTTAGAAACATAATACCGCTTCCGAATCACACAGTTAATGTCTTTTCTTTCAACGAATAACAATTTTCTTTGATCTAACATAAAATACGTTTTAAATCGACGTAGTCGTGCAAAAGTTAATAAATAGGTTCGGGAGCAAGATTTGGTTATTCAGCTCACGACGCGCATCAGTCACTCGCTCGATATTCTGTCAATAAATCTATGGCAGGGAGCAGCAAATAAATAATAGCTACGCAATAGAAAATATACTGTCGGCTAAATTTATACACGCCTGTAGGCTTAGCATGGTCACCATAGAAGCGGTTTCTTTCTACGGAAGAATAGACAAAGTGACAGATTGACAAAAGGTATTGTGTCGAATGCCTTGCATTGATTTCCAACTTCTTTGCCGAAATTATTGAATACAAGATGATCCAGCAGGCTTAGCATAAGAACATTAGAAACGGAAAAGAATCGACATACTGACAACTAATATGTATTCTGTGATACTGACAGATTTTAGTGAGAAAGTCGCCATTTTCTCATAATCCGCCGATTATAGCATCACATTTGACATAATAGCATCGATGCAAGCGCCATGTGATTTCGCTACGCGTTATTTTACAATAATATAAAAATCAAAAAATATTTTTTAAGTATGATTTTATTGATTCTAACTTCAATATCATTTTTAACCGACTTCCAAAAAGGAGGAGGTTATATGTTCGGCTATGGATATTTTTTAATTTTTTTTTGTATGTTCAACGATTACGCCGCCGATTGTGAACCGATTTTCAAAATTTTTGTTTTGTTCTATTAGGTTTCCCTCCAATTTGGTCCCAGTTTCACAAAAGTGGTGATCTGATGATGGGATCCAGTAATCGAGAGAACTCCTCAAAATTTATATGGAAACATGTGGTGATTTTGGTTTTATGAGAAGTATATTAAGCATATGCTACTAAAACGTAAGATTTTGCACCAAGGTATACTATGGTTCCGAAGATACTAAGAGAACTCCGGATTCCTTATAGATACAAGTTTGGGGGTTAAGGCGCTGTTTTAATAACTGAAAGCAAATGCTACTATGCAAATTACATTCATCATCATTATCATCATCATCATCATTACCACGTCAGGGTCAACAATGTCAAATGGTTATTGTATATGGATACAAATTGTAATAAGATACGTAGAATATACGCGATGGTTTACTATGTAACTAAAAAGAGTGAAATTATTATTTTTAACAAAAAATTAAAACCGACTTCCAAGGTAAAAACAATAATAACATCCTTATAATATGAACTAAAAAGTATTAAATAATTTTTTGTATCTAGTAGTGCCTTTTTCCGAATTCGGCTAAACCTCAACTATTTCTGTATTCAATCTTCATAATTTTGAAGTCGGTGCCAGTTCCAAAAGTTTCAAATATTCTGTCAGAGAACTGAAGATTCAGCTATTTGGTACCGACTTCAAAATGATGCAGATTGAATACAGAAATAGTTGAGGTTTAGCTGAATTCGGAAAAAGGCACTACTAGATACGAAAAAATATTTAATACTTTTGAGTTCATATTATAAGGATGTTATTATTGTTTTTACCTTGGAAGTCGGTTTTAATGTTTTGTTAAAAATAATAATTAAGTGATGAATAGCTTATACGGAAGCTGTCTCTGTCAATTAGAATGAATGCGTATCGACAACAGTTGCGTATAATTAAAAGTAATTATACGCAACTGTTGTATTTTAACAGTTTAATGAAGACTTCATTAAATACTTTTACAAAATCTTTGATGTAGAGTTCACATTCTATAATCTATTATTCGAACGAGCCAATCATGAAAGATCATAATTCAAATTTCGAAGGAATTAAGACGACGCGATTTATCTTAATATTCCGCAAAAAAAGGTCAGACTTCAGACTAACGACATGTTAATAATAATTATTTAATCCTTCAGTCATTAACAGTGCTAATAAAGTCTTATATGTAATGCTTTTCGACTGTATCTATAGATGTGTGCAAATTGACTTACGTGTCGTACGGGTTTGGTAAGACGTGGATAATTTGCGTCCCCCGAGAGGCAGACGAAGTGTGAAAGCACCAATCTCTATTACCCGCTTTGACGAATGGATGTCCCTTGATTTCGTCGAGTGAGGGTTCTTATTAGTGTAATGCGTCTTCACATTGGACATGATGATAGAGTATAAACTATAAACGATTTGGAACATGTGAAGATACCTCTTCGTTCAATAATTGCCCATCATGGTTTAACGTAATGAGTAATGAGTAATGACTTACGGCTTACGTATAACTGAAAGTGTGCTAGAATATTATTTTTATTTCTGCTTGCTTTAGATACTGAAATTAGATGATATATAACAGCCTATAAGCATAGCGCAAATGTATCTTAGAAAGGTTTTTTTTTTTCACTATGTGGAAATTGAAGGCAGAAGCCAGACACCAAAGGTACAAAAATAGGTCAGTCCACAAATAATTTCATATTTAAAAAAAATCCAGCAGTCTACCAATAGCAATAAAAATACGCCTTTAAATTGAAAACCGAGAGATAACGACGCATTGTTATTTTAGCTATAATTGTTTGACCAAAATTTACTAATTGAAGTTTTCAATTTTCGCCATCACGAAATCAGGAATTGGTATTAATTACTGTTTTAATGAGTGTTTCTGTTATAGTTATAGCTGAATAAACATTTACAATCGGCGTTTCGCCAGTAATCAGCGTATTTACCAAATTTGTTTGCCGAATGTCCTTTTTCGTGTTACGTTGTAGTCCAAGAGCTGGGATTCGGTTACCTTACTTTTAAATAACTGCTAAAACGTATTGGATATTAATTCAGAATAAAGTCGATATTAGGCATCATCCTTAAGGTCTTAACTATTGTATTTCTTAATAATAAATGTTATTTAAATTACTAACAGTAGCTACAATACAATGCTCTATCAAAGAGTTTTATTGCGATTAATGACAGCCAAAAATGGCAATAGTATCTCAATTTCGGAATAATCACAAATTTTTCACGTCATTAAAATTATCTAGTGTCGTAATAATTCTTTTTATAGCTCGAATGGTTATTACTTTTGCTGACTCTATGATATAGCACGTGAAAGGTATTTTATTACATAATGAGTTCATCGTTACACATTTTATATAATTTTTATGTCATCACATACATATTTAGTATAATGACTAGAGCGCTGTCAGTAATAAAACATTGTCAACATCAACTAAATTCTAATTCTACATGAATTTTGTAGGGTAACAACTGGTAAAGCGCTTTTTTTTATCGAAAATAACATTAAATTATATAAATTACTAGGTGACCCGGTGAACTTCGTATTACTTTGCTCCTAATATAAACCTTCCCTGGACTTCCACGAATATTTCAAGACTAATAGCAGCCAAATCGGTTCAGCCGTTCTCGAGTTACAGCAAGACTAATAAAATTAAAAAACTTTTTTTTTTTTAATATATAGATTACCACCCAAATCTTAGCTTAAGACATTATAATTTTTCGTGCTATTTATTACGAGCAATCAAAGCTTTCCATAATATTATATTCGAGGAAACAATTCGACGACGACCTCTGTGGCTCAGTGGTTGAGCGTGTTGTCATCGCTCAAGCCGGGGGTCGCGGGTTCGAATCCCGCCGACGGAACAAAAAAATTTTCTATGTTCCTGGGTCTTGGATGTGTATTAAATATGTGTATCATATTATAAAAATCTTAAATATATGTATAGTATAAAATTATTAAATATATTTCCGTTGTCTGGTACCCGTAACACAAGTCCTTCAGGTACTTACCACGGGCCTAGACTGACGTGGTGTGAAGCGTCCATAGAAAAAAAAAATTAAAGTTACTATATTATATTCGAATGATCTAGTCTCTTAGTACATAATGAAATATGATCGGAACGTTTACACAATTGTGAAGCTGGCCAATAAACGTAAGCTCATAATGCAGGTTATTTAATATGTTAGCGTGCCAACGGTTACGCGCGGCTTCCGATAAAACAGCTGTTATATATAAATCTACTAAAATATAATGTATGCAACGTGATACCGTAGGTTTATTACTGTAATTTTAAAAAATACATCGACGCAGATGTGTTAAATTAAAGTTGCGAATTTTGTGCCTTGGCTCTTGATCTATTTTTTTTTTTTTTGAGTGAATACTACTTTGCGTTATGTACTTTTCTGGGTAGGTAAAATAATGATAAACCAGCGTCAGGACATGTGACGGAACGGACGGAAGACGGAAGAAGAATAGACTGTCGTATGTAGTGCTGCATGCAAATAGTGTAATATGCAATTTGTTGTTTTTTAACAAACTTAAAAAAGGAGCAGGTTTAATTAGTAAATTTAACCCTAATATATTTAAATATTATATTGTTTTTTTTATGTTTGTAACTTTGCCGTTTGTGAACCGATTTTGATAATTATTATTCTTTTGTTGGAAAGACGATACTTCACAAATCACAGGTGGTCCTAAGATAAGAAAATACTGTTTTAAGTCAGTTTTTTAGGGTTCCGTAGTCACAAGGAACCCTTATAGTTTCGGTCTGTCCGTCCGTCTGTCCGTCTGTCCGTCTGTCTGTCTGTCTGTCTGTCTGTCTGTCCGCGGTTTTGCTCAGAGACTACAAAGCCTACTACCTACAAAGCTGTAATTTGGCATGAATGTATGTACATATTAATGATGCCGACAAAATGGTACAAAAAAATATATTTTTTTTATGGTACCTTCCCTATACATCAAGCGTGGATGAATTTATTTTTTTCGCGTCCACCCCATCGTGTGGGGTGTCGTTGGATAGGTTTTTTTAAAAATATTATGAGTATTCATAGATCATTTTCCGATTAAGGGATCCGTTTGTGAAATATTAAGTTCTAAAGTGGAAAAAATCGTTAGAGTCCAGTGTCCCCCCCCCCCCTTCTATCACCTAAACGTTTGCTTCTGGAAATGTGAAAAAATTCACGGGAGTAGGAAATATGCTGAATTTAAAAGAAAAACTATCACGGCTAAGAAGACTTCTTAAGTTATTGAGTAATAGTCGATCAACTAAAAAAATGTATTCGGCGAAGTATAAAGGAACTTTTCGTACAAATTCCTTTGAAAGTAACTGAGATGATGTTGTTAGTAGTGTAATCATATCAGCCTATATTCGTCCACTGCTGGACATAGGCCTCTCTCAATGAACGCCAAGATGACCGATCTCCTGCTACTCGCATCCAACATGGACCCGCAACTAAACGGAGATCGTCGTCCCACCTAGTTGGAGGTCGACCTACACCCCGATTTCCTAGCCTTGGTCTCCATTCCAGAGTAAGTTTACTCCAGCGGTCGTCTGTTCTTCGAGCTATGTGACCAGCCCAGTTCCACTTCAGCGTACTGATTCTCTGCACTATGTCGGTAACTTTAGTTCTTTGACGAATTGTTTCATTTTGAAGCTTATCCGCCAAAGAAACTCCGAGCATAGCGCGCTCCATAGCACGCTGAGCAACGGCAAACTTACGAGCTAGCCCTGCTGTAAAAGGCCAGGTTTCCGCCCCGTAGGTCATAACGGGAAGCACGCATTGATCGAAGACTTTCGTCTTCAGGCTCTGCGGAATTTGCGACGTGAGAATGTGGCTTAACTTCCTGAATTATTGCGTTCTCTTCCCATTCCTACCCTCCCCTATTCCCTCTTAAAAGGCTGGCAACGCACCTGCAGCTCTTCTGGTGCTGCGAGTGTCCATGGGCGACGGAAGTTGCTTTCCATCAGGTGACCCGTTTGCTCGTTTGCCCCCTTATTTCATAAAAAAAAAAAACATTCATCGACCATACAAAAATTTTAAAAAACTAGCGGTACTACGAAACCCTATATTGCGCGTGGCCCGACACGCACCTGGCCGATTTTTTCTGTTAAAATTATTCAGTAGTGCCTTTGTAATTATCTATATGATGAATCATTAATTAAACATGAAATCTAATGCTGATTTTCCAGTAGGTAAATAAATGCTTTGTTTACATATTCCATTAATGACCATAATTAACCTACATCTAACGAATGTGTTCACTCTTTGTTCCAGCTGCATCAGATGGCCATGTCACAATATAAATAACTTACAGTATACTTCTTTATGCTATTCAATAGACATTCTTTATACTAGACCGTATGAATCGCGCACTCATTAACGTGCTTTCAGATAATAATTTTAAGTGTCTAAACACATTATGCCGAAATTACGCGACTGAAGTTCGGCATTATTTCGCTAAAATGTTATTTAAATTACCGACGACACGTAATAATTATGTTGCGTAAAGTTTAGTGTGTTTAGAGTTAAAACACATTATTAAAGTAAGTCAGCGCGTAGGAACGACACTAGTTACTTGTCTCTGTGTCAAGGACACATCCAAGTTACTTTACTGTATGGTATTTATACTGTGGCCATGGTGTAATCACAGTGTTTGCCGCAGTAATGGACTCCGGAAGCAGCTGCCATTACCTTTGTATACATTTTATACGCAAATACGGAAACTGAACTATTTAATGAGTAATGTCAAATATGTATACAATTGCATATGTAGAGCTTAAAAGGTGCTACGTATGTCACAAGAAGCATCGTACTATAATATAATGGTGTATGTATGGTGTATATAATATTATGGTGTATTGACTAAAGAACATGGTAGTACTCTTTACACATTTTTGCTACAGTCACACTAATATTATGAGTACGCCTGATTTAGATGATCTAGTTATCAAGTGAATAAGTATTGAAGACGGTCTACTAAATATTATTTATATTATGGTAATACAATGTAATATTAAAAAAAGTTATTTCTAGAACTACGTAAAAACCCTCAATTCATTTATAGGCAAAGTGTTTTCAATACTCTAAGTCGGGGGTCCCAAGGGATTTGGTCTCAGACCCAAGTCGTTTACTTTGCCGTGTAAAATATTCACCGTTCATTCAAATATATATACGTGTAGTGCGTTGAGCTACTTCACCTGTGACAGGACCTTACGGTGACGACATAAGGAACACTTTCGTGAAACTCAGAGGTAGTATAATTCTAAATGTGTACACGTGGAACGATATCCGTAGAGTAACGGTAATAGTTCGTGAACTGTTCCACTCGGACTGAATTTGGCACTTGGGTGTGTTCCTAAACTCTAAAGTCTAAATAGTGTAAATATTTTAGACAGTATAATACTTCGCCACGAATGGACCGACTGGACTGGCCAAAGCCTCACAGAAAATCTGTAAAACAACGCTTACGTAGTCTTTTGTGTGAGAAAACCAGGAGCCTAAGAGAAAATGAATGTTGCATCATATCCACTGTCAATGTAAAAGTTACATGAGTTTTTAGTTAACAAATTTATTGCAAAAAATCGGCCAAGTGCGAGTTGTACTCGCGCACGAAGGGTTCCGTACCACTACAGAGCAAAAATAGGCTAAAAATTGAATTTTTTGTATGGGAGTTTTAGCTCAATTATTTAATTTATTTAAATTTTATAATTAATTATTAAGTACAAATACAATTAAGTATTTTGAGAACATTTCAATTGCCTATGTGTTGCCGTTATTGATTAAGAGCAAAAAATAGCAAAAAAAATCACGTTTGTTGTATGGGAGCCGACCTTAAATATTTAAATTTTGTTGTTATAGCGGCAACAGATATACACAATCTGTGAAAATTTCATAAGTCTAGCTATAACGGTTCTTGAGTTACAGCCTGGTGACAGACAGACCGACAGACGGACAGACATCGAAGTCTTAGTAATAGCGTCTCGTTTTTACCCTTTGGGTATGGAACCCTAAAAAAATCATGTAATTATCAAAGTCAAAGAATACTGTTCTAAATTTAAACCACAAACATCCGCCATTTTGACTTACAATCTGTAACTTTTTACTTGTTGCTGAAACAATAGGTATGCACACAGTAAAAAAAGTAAATACGCGCTAACAATTTTAGGATCAAAAAAATATTAATTGAAAATGTTGGATTGGAATTTTTCGTACATGTGTCTGCTGAATGGAGCCGTTATTTAATGTTTCATATTGTTAGATTGGATTTTTATGTATTCGATTATAAAAACTATGAAAATAACATAGACATTTCGACATTCAATCAAAATGAAGATTAATATTAATAAACTCAAGAGATTATATATATCCTATACTTGATAGAAAGATCTTCTAAGGATGATCAACTCCTGTCAAAAAAATGTATATTATACAAGATGTAACAAAACATAGTAATAATACTTTAGGGTGTGCATGTGTCCCTTATATAGACTTCAGAGATTTTTTTTTGTGATATGTATGGGTAAGCGCTCCAGCGTCGTGAATTTTCCCATACGAAAGTAAAAAAAAAGTTGCTCTTTCAGCGCTGCTACTTTCACAGTCAAATCTATACAAGGGTTTTGTTACACCCCGTATAAACTTCTGTCAAAAAAACCTTTATAAATGGGCCATAAATAAAGATTAAGTTCATCTAGTTCCATTAAATAAGTTCACTCAAATCATATAACATTATAGTGTTTATCGTCGATGGTAGTGTTCGTCGATGGTCGAAGATTTTTTGCTTGAGACTTGGTATAACAGCCGGATGTGAAGTATCCAACAAACTTGTTTCTTTACAACTCTGTTTGTTCTGATCTTCTGAGATTGTTATACAAATCTGTGAAGCGCGTGTCGGACTGAAGTTAGTGGTTCCGTGGGATTTTGGTATCGAAATTGTGTATTTATGGTGTATTTATGTTTTAAACCACGGGTCAGATAATATCACAAGTTTGATGTTTAATATGAGGCTACCACAAAGGGTTTAGATCTTAGTTAATTACTTACAGATTTGAAAACATATATTATGCAATATGCGTAGAAACAATACGACAGAAGCATTTCGGCAAGCAACACCGTCGCTATGAAACTCAGTAAGCCTTAAAAAACATTTCCACAGCCAAAAACATAGCCTCCACCTTTTTGGAAGTCAAAAAACCTAAATAAGAGTAAACTCTTCGACAATATTATAAAACTATCCTTATAATAAATGTTACACGTATATGCCATCGTACAAGTCCCGTCAAAGTCGGGGTCCTTAAAAAATTATTTCGTTCGGATACACAAATTTTATTTGTCACGATAAAGCCGAAATCGATATCGGTACGCCACAGGTACCGGCGCTGAGCCCACGTCCCAGGGGGTTCCAATAACATAAGCCTTATCTGGAGTCTGGACCTCTCCGAGTCGTACTAACAATTTAATGTGTATTGAATTGATTAAGTATTTTATTTATTTGATCAATTGATTATATTATAAGCGGTCACATAGGTACCTACCCAACTTTTATACGTATACTAGATAACGCCCACAATTGCGCCAAAATTCGTTCATCGCGCGGAACCGTACATTTTTCTGGGATGAAAAGTATCCTATGTCCCGGGACTCAAAGTGCCATACCAAATTTCAGTAAAATCGGTTTAGATGTTTGGGTGTGAAGAGGTCATAGAAAGACAGACTTTTTAATTTATAATAAGTATCCGTATGGATTGTGTTCACATAGGTACCTATCTTCTCTCTATATTATAGCCTATAGTACGACCATGAAGGAAGGTGATTCGCCTCGTCGGTCATTTCCATAGAAAAAGTAGCTGACCCGGCAAATGTTGTTATGCCATATAAATTATTTCTAGTATCAATATAAAAAGTAGATAGAAACCTATTCTCAGGCCTAACGAATGTACATGATACAAATTTTCATTAAAATCAGTTGAGCCGTTTTGGGGGAGTTCGCGCACAAACACTGCACTGTGACACGAGAATTTCATATTATACAATGGCATATTAGAATGATGGTTGCCAAGGTACGATATATTTTACATTTTAATTTACGTTACATTTTAATATCACAAAGTTAGGTTTCTAATTAGGTGGGTATGGTTTGTTTATAACTTTTGTGAAAAGCCTTTACATTAAGCCTTTCAATATTCCAGCTGTAATTAGAGAACCTTCTCGGAAAAGTAATTTGGAAGCGACGATTTCAAATTATCTTTCGACACTAATCACGCCGGTTGGTGATTAAATCTGCCGAACATGTTCAAAAGCCTCGCCCGAAATATTTGATGAGTTTATAAATCCTTCATATAAATTCAGGCCTAGTATTTTAAAATTGAGTCTTCCGATTCGTCGAATCCGACCCCCGAGCGCTTCAGACGAAAACATCATCAGTAAACATTTCAGTGTTGTTGCGGGTTAAGAATTTAGAGCGAAAGCAATTTTCTATCCCGCCGGATTTCCACGGTTAAATTCTCCCGGAATACAAAACTTGAATTGAGTTGAACCGAAATGTGTTTTATTATTTATTATTCACGCGATGAAAGTCGGCGAGCGAGATAAAACGTCAACGTACGTGCCATCTCTGTCGCTTTGTTGTCGCACGGTAAAAGCTCAACTTTCTCGTTACCTTTGCCTTATTATGGGGCCGGATATAAAAAAAGTTACATGCCAATCTGCGATTCCAAATTTGAATTGGAATGACATTTGGCAAGTTTATTTGAGAAACTTTTTACGCTTTTATGCGCTGTATTTTTTTTTTTTTTATGAAATAAGGGGGCAAACGAGCAAACGGATCACCTGATGGAAAGCAACTTCCGTCGCCCATGGACACTCGCAGCATCAGAAGAGCTGCAGGTGCGTTGCCGGCCTTTTAAGAGGGAATAGGGTTATAGGGGAGAGTAGGGATGGGAAGAGAAGGGAATAGGGGAGGTAAAGGAAGGGAATAGAGTAGGGGATTAGGCCTCCGGTAAACTCACTCACTCGGCGAAACACAGCGTAAGCGCTGTTTCACGCCGGTTTTCTGTGAGAACGTGGTATTTCTCCGGTCGAGCCGGCCCATTCGTGCCGAAGCATGGCTCTCCCACGTATATAAAAATATGGGTAAAAGTCAAGTAAAAGTGTATCAATGAAAGTAATTCATAGCCAATACATTAGTATGCAAACCATACACGCACACTTACATTACTTCACTTCCGTTACGCGGTAACAGATGTAATAATGTAATTGATAATTGCCTACATAATTAGACAATGTTCATGCCGTAACTACAATTGACTGGGAAGCTCATTACATTCTATTACTATTGTATTGAAGAAAGAAATGCAAATTGAAAGACCTTGCCAAAACTGAGATTTGGAATAAATTTTACTACGTGCCTTTTATAGTAGAGTCAAATGCGTACTGCATACAGATTTTTAAGCTCATAATATTATCCATACTTCCATACTAATATTATAAATGCGAAAGTGTGTCTGTCTGTCTGTTACCTCTACACGCTCAACCGCTGAACCGATTTTGCTGTAAGTATGGAAATAAATAATAAATAAATAATTGATCAAATACTGGATGTTACTAAAAGGTTCAAAAGTAATTATAGCGTAGAATAAAAACGCTGCCCTTGGCATTTCAAAGCTGTAACTTACGACGTATTTAAACTGCGCACACTCTCTATTCTCCAGATAGAGTAAACAGCGAACAGTATAGTTTCTTTACTCTACATCGCGCCGGTAAGCAGGTCACCGTATTTATAGGTGGCGGCAGCGGCCCCGTTAACTTTTACTTTGATCATCTAAATTTATTGCTCAGCATATTAATATGTATACGGAACCCCAAATTATATGAATACGGAAAATGTGTTGGGAATTTGTCAATTTATGTAATAGATACGTATATTGTATAACTAACAGCCGCTACTCAGAGACATTTAATGATGATTAAACTTCATTTTCAACACATTAAACTTCATGAAAAGTTTGACAGATAATGTATGGTGCCTCACGTCAAAATCTTCATTTAATTACAGTTAAGTAATTAAATTAATTCATCAAGCCCCATACGGTCACCGGTGACCGAGACACAATAGAATATCTATTGTGTCTCGTTTTCCCACGATCGACGGGTTAATATTCGTATCAAAGTGCTGCAGTAAGTGTCTTTAAATTTTGCTGATGTCCTTCCCCGTGGTTTATCTTTCCTTGAACGTAACGTATCTCAATTATTGCTTTTATTATAAGTAAGGATAAAAAACAATGCGTAATGAACCACGTATTTATATGAACTCGCGGTAAACAGGTGTGTAACTAAAACCTAACCAATTTATTCGCTGGAGAAACCGCTCTAGTCAATAAACAGATGTGCCGTTTAAAAAAACCTTTTACCGCAACGCCTTTGAGACGCAAACGAAGTGAGTGCACTAAGTAACAAACTTTTTACCGCCGCGTGTTTAGTGTTTACAGTCCAGAGTAACAGACACTTACGCCAGACTGTTTGTAGGTCAGACAAACTGACTGTTGTCTAGATACACTTAGGGCCCGTTTCACCACTTTCTGATAAAGTGCCGAATAGGCTATTCACAACTTTTTTGACAGATTTTCCATACTTCATCTGTCAAGTTAAGTGGTGGATAGCCTATTCGGCACTTATCAGGAAGTGGTGAAACAGGCCCTTAATATTGTAATTTAAGATTGTAAAACTGATGGGAGACGCCTTTTCGTGGTAATTTAATTAGTACGTAGATGAAGTGGATAACTCAATTTTTCCTTTATAATTTGAACGAACTTTGTAACTTACCTGATTCATCATCCGCCTAACTTTGTCTAAACATAAAGTCCACATCTTTTCTATTGCGAATCATTTTCCTGGTCCTAAAGCCTCCATTTATGCAATAAAACGATAACTTTGAAATTTTTAGTTAGCCACTTTATCCACTTACGTCTTCAGTTTATTATTTCCCAAGGAGCAAGCAATAGGTAATTATTTTTTTTGGATTCACTGTGGTAAATTAAAACTCTTACCAGACATTTTCGTAAGTTGTAACTTGTAACTCGTAACTGACCTGAAAAATAGAAAAAATACATCAGCATAGCTCAACTGTAACGCAAAACAAAAACCTAATAAAACCATAAGGTCTTTATAATAACTATATTTAAATAACATCATGTAGCTCTACAGGTACGTACGCGTTCATAACAATACCGGATATTTCAATTGTCGTAAAAGGACAAAACAGAGGTTTTCAGGAGAGCCAAAACACAAAAAATAATCGGCCAAGTGCGAGTCGGACTCGCGCACGAAGGGTTCCGTACCATTATTGAGCAAAATTAGGCCAGAAATTGTGTTTTTTGTATGGGACCCTCCCTTATTTTTTTTATTTTATTTTAATGGTATTATTAAATTATAATTATATTATTATTAGACTTTGAGAAAAATTCAAGTACTTACCTGTTGCCATTATTGATATACACCAAAAAATGCCAACAAAATCAAGTTTGTTGTATGGGAGCCCCCCTTAAATATTTGTTTTATTTTGTTTTTAGTATTTTTTGTTATAGCGGCAACATGAATACATAAACTGTGAAAATTTCAACTAAATTAGTTGTTACTATCGTGCCATACTAAGTTATTAACAGTTTATTAGCCAGCATTTCACTGGAAACTATTCGGCATCTAAAACGAAATTACGTGCACGGTAAATTATACACAAACCTTAATGCCAGAGCTGCCAGCATTAAATTCTATGGGTAAAATCAAGCCACAAATGCCGTACAAAATACGGCTAATTTCAATATCGTATATCGCACGGAGTTACCAGATTAAGTTAGGAAGTTTTTCCAATTATTTTGCACATTGTAGTACTACATGTATTGACATATAAATTATCTACCTATAGGTCTACCAGAATCTGATGGCAAAAAGTGAGAAAGTAAATTGACTCTAGCAATACCGGGGTAATTGGAATAAAATATTTTGATCCTTTTTTTTCCTTATAGCGGCTTATTCTGTCTGTGAAACATGCAAATATATAAATTTATCCAATATATATTTTTTAAAAATCTGCTGTCAAAATTTGCCATCAGATTCTGGTAGACCTATACCTAAGCATGATTTATCTGATTATGATGTAATCTAGTTTCGAAAATAGCGTAGTTTTAATTTTGTACTTATGTAATTTAAAAAATCATACCACGTTCAAAATGTTTACTTTTTAAAGTAAAGTATTAAATCCCGATTCCCTTTGTTCTAATACCCAATTTCCAATAATAATAATTTTATTAGCACGCTGAAAATTAGTTTAAATATGCGTTTCTATCTAGCAACACTAGCTGCCGCAGAGATTACACGTGAAATAAATTGATGGGAATTTAATAAAGTAGGAAAAGCCTAAACAAAATAATAATTATATTAATGGAGACATAATTAGCTGCAGCGTAGACCCAATTATACACCATCAATCCATGTTGCTTCTGTTTTTGTTTTGTAATTCGTGATTTCCTACGTCTTTGAATCTTAAAAAAAATCATTAAACCGTAAATATGATTTTTTTACCTGAATAAGCTAAAACTAAAGGTAAACTAAAATTAGCTAAATCAGTTCAGCCGTTCTCGAACTTTAGCGAGACTAACAAAATCTAAAATTTATTTTTATAAATTACATCCATACTTCCTAACTAATATTATAAATGCGAAAGTGTGTCTGTCTGTCCGTCTGTCTGTTTACCTCTTCACGTCCAAACCACAAAACCTATTTTGCTGAAAATTGGTATGGTCGAGAATCGAGATACTTTGGAGTCGGGAAACGAGTAACGACATAGGCTACTTTTTATCCCGAAAAAAATGTACGGTTCCCACGCGATAAACGAGTTTTGGTGCAACGGAGTTGCGGGCATCATCTAGATTCTAGTAGATAATTAATATTAAACATTATTTACTTTAACCCACATCGGATAAATTAACAGACATATCATAAATTATTCGTTTTTCCTGCAATGTTTTATGATAAGCAGTTTAGATTCAACTCATACAATTTACGTATTCCCTTATTTAGACGAATCTAGCTAGATGAGTGATAACCTCAGACTACAGTCAAATTACAAAGCAGCCGCTTGTGACTGTAGTGGTCTCGCACAATTTAAGTACCTACTTAAACTGTAAGTATCTACTTAATTTTGTAAGTACTTTTGTAAATATTCCTTACTAGTTGACGCCCGCAATTCCGTTTCGCCAAAACTCGTTTATCGCGAGGGAAACGTACATTTTTCCGGAATAAAAAGTGAGAATAATTAAGACGTTTACTCTTTTTAATAAGCTGCATATCGTTAAAATAAATCCTAACCACCTTAACAGATAATCTGTTACAGATTAACCACTTACTACAGTTGGTGTTGCCAGTAACCAAATTTCGCCCACTCCGAGCCAAATATTTAATTTGACATTGGCACGACGGCAAAGTTTAGCGTCCAGTCTGGCGAAATCACAGACTAAACCGCATTATCCTCGACTCGAACTTGGCAGCTCAAAGAGAACTATATAACTATTAACTAAAGTTTAAACGGCGAATCCAGGCACAAAACTTCAATTATTAATTAACAATTTTTTTTAACATTTCAAAGTTGGTACGAACTTTATCAAACCACATTTTGTGCCTAGTTATTTTGATTGTAGTAAATATTATCATATCGTTGCGATGATGAGAATAACAATAGTTTGTTTTCACAAAACATTGGTTTATTTGATATACGAAGAATCAGACATACGCGATTGTTCAACATAACCTACAAATTCCAATGGAGTTATCAGATTTTAGCTTCATTTTAGCGGTATATTCAGCAATTTACTACCTCTTATTTTGTTACGTACATCAAAATCTGTTTGTTTAGGTAAAAACTACAAAATATGTAGTAATATTTATTTTGACAAGATATCGATAGTTTAAAATAATAAACTACTAAATACTGGGTAATTGGTTTTTTATTTATCTACATAATATTACGAATATTGTCTTTTAAATCTTGACAAAAACGTCTACATCATTAAAACCTCGAATATAAAAACTCTACATGCTGTATTTACCGCAATAAAATATAGCCATATTATGTGTAGAGTGTTCATATAAGGTAAGGATTAAATAAATGCGTGTTACATACGCCGTAAACATCACCTCACGCACATCACTTATTTACCGTGACTCGACACTTCATATCGATCCCATATTATGAAGCCCGAGTGCATTAGACGAATACAAAAACGAATGTATTAGATTGAATTCAACAGCAATGTTAAATACTTCTGGTTCTTCGTGAGGGAAAAGCCCTATTCTGATAATAATATTATGTTTATCAGAATAGGGCTTTTCGTTCATGACTTCTGATCTTCCAAATGTAATATACACCCAAAGCTAAAATAACTAATGTTTTTAATCAATTAAAAAAAATACATAAATCATACTATGATTAAGACACAAAATAACATCACAAAGTGCAAATTGAGAGTATCTCGACCATTGTCATGTTGGCAATGAGCTAAAAAACTTTCTACCGATATCCTACTGAATTATTTTTCCACTTCCATTCACGCGAGTCTAGGGCCTAAGTTTTTAGTTCACTTCTGGTTGCATTCTCGGCGGGTTTCTCACGACTGCACTGGTCTCACGCCACACGGTACACTTTAAAACGCAGTACAGTTATCGTTTAAACGCTAATGTCATATTACTGATTTCTAATTATACTGTATGGTAAACTGCTCCATTTCAAAACACTTTGATCTGATTATATAAAGCTTAGTACAATGCTACCGCTAGCAATTAAAATGTATTTTTTTTGTGCAATAAAACAACAGCACGGTAATTTCGTCGGGTTTTAAATATATTATATTATTTAACCATGCGATAATACAATGTATAGGAATTAGGAACGTATTTATATAGACTGAATATGAAGTGACAATGCCTGGGTCACGGTTTGACAGCTGCGAGAGCAGTAGCGCTGTTCATTGGTTCAGAAAATAAGCAAAATGGACGACACCTTACTGTTTATTCTTGTGTATAATATTTTAGTATCTCTATCTCTTAATAAATGATAACAAATAAATAGGAGAGCTGGACTTTAAATGAAATGAATCCTTACAAAATATTAAATAAGATCGAGCTTGGCTGGAAACTTGTAAATTGGTAATAAAAAAAATATAATCATTATTCCAGATAAATATTATGTATTAATATGAAAATGAGGGTAGCAATCAAAATTATTAAACTCGTATATAAGGCACATGTACTGTAGTAATGAAAGCAAATCAATTACGATACAGGGTGTAGTGAAATCGATGGCATCAGTTCATTCGATGCGGGCGGGGGATCTGACAGATTGCACAATGTGTTTGGCGTTAGATACCGCTATTTCACGAGTTTAATTGACTCGCAGACAACTGTCAAATAGAAATAGATTAATTTAGTTTCTGAACGTGCCTAATTTTGGCATATTCTGGCTCATAATATGCATCATATGGCCACTTTATGAAAACAGTTTAAAAATTAGAACACGGTGTTCCAACTGTAAAATTGTTGGGGATCCATTTACTTTTTTGGCGAGTTCATGTTCTGTACACACCTTTGCGATCTGATGCATGACGCGACGCTAATTAGAATTTAGGACTAACAATAAAAAAATATAATTTTAAAACTAAATATTCATTTTTTTATATGTATAATTGATTTTACTGTTGGTTCTTGGTGGAAATTCATGTTGAACACTAATAAAACACAATTTCGTTCACTTTTTCTACTATAAGTAATATGAAATTTTTATAAATTTTAACAAATTACACGACCGGTTTTGAAATAAGTCATCTTCAAAGTGCACGAAAAATTGTGTTTTATTAGTATAAATTTTTTTAAAGAAAAAGTTTCTAAGTAATCAAACATATTTTAATATGCCAAAGATTCAACCTCCTTTTTTAGAAGTACCACAGATTTAGCTGTACTTCTAAATCGATATATAATATCTTTGATTACCTATCATTTATAATTATATTCCAATAAATAGAACAACCAAACCAAGTAGACGCAAGATGTAAACACATGAATTCCACGTGGTGTGCAGTAGGTATGAAGTTGTATGAATCCATATTCCATACAGCTTCATACAACCTGTGTGGTGTTGTATGGTTGGAGCGTCGACCTCTCAGTACCGGTTTACTTACGAGACCCGCTAAACTCTATCTCCTTATTATATTCATGTTAAATAGTACAAAAGTACTAGCTAGTAAATGAATACAAAAGTATTGACTTACTAGCTAACCCGGCAAATTTTGTTTTGCTATATATATAATATTATATTATATAAGTTTTTTCGGGTGTGGAAAAATAGTTCGTGGTTAATTTCCAGACTTCAAGCTGAGCTAGCAATGTGATTGATCGCATAAATAAATAAATATTTAATTTAAGATTATCAAGGAAAACTATTTTGCAATGATATTGCAGTAATATTTCTTGACCATGAATTTTAATCCACATTAATAAATTAAATTAATATTATTCATTCTTAGCACGACAGCAAATATTTTGTTTGAGAGACTACTGGAAGAAGTTCTTTGAAAATTGCTATAAATATAAATAGCATTAATTTAAGGCTGTCCCCTGAGCAAACGACCTTGACCATACATTTGCCGCGTTGCCAAGATCGCACCAAACCCCATTTTTTTTATCTTAGTTTAAAATTGAACTAAAAAAAATTAAAACGTGGAATATGTAGTTTATGATATTCTCGATCTATCGGCGTGTGTTTCAAATAAAAGTAATTTGTAAATACTAGGGAGATGCTGAATGTATGCTTCAATTTTAATAAATTGGCTTTACTTTGGAAGCTATCATGAGTATAATAAACAAAAATAGGAAATGAATAACGTGGAAAGGAATGTTCGTATACTGAAGATTATTGCTGTACTTTTATTATAATTTTGTAGCTTTCAAATTATGAGTTATAAAGCTCAAAAAAGCGGTAAATTACGGCATCTCCATAGGGGGACTGCCTTAAAGCAAAATAAAAATATTGTACTTAGCAGTTAAAATACTGGTACAAAATGTAAATCAGACGCCTACCACGCTTACACGAATTAGGTACTGAAACGTGTTTAAGGTAATATTAACCAAAGTGGAATAGCAACTTTTTGCATGAATGGCGCGCTCTGAAGCGAATAAATGAGCGACCAATTTTGAAACAAAAGCCAATCATACAGAGCGAAAGGAAGGACAGAAACCTTGTTACCATCTTTTCCCACGTCCCCGAGCGAGATAGCTATATCAGCTGTCCTTTTCCCGCACGCCAACTGTAGGACATTGTAAAAAGAAAACTTGTTTATACACAAGGCTCCATAAGGAAATGCTATGAAAATAGGTCAATAGTTTTCCAGTAAATATAACAGATGTTCGAGGTTTACTTAGTGTGGTTTTCGTTTTATAAGGCCATTTGGAGAGAAATATATTTTTTAAATTATCTTTGAATTGGATTTTTCATAAAAATGTTAAAACTTGAATAAAAATAATTTCTGATGAAGTTGGTATATGGCACCCATATTGAATCATTTATCAGAGAAAGTTGAAAACAATTATTTTTTTTGGCAAATTATTTGAAACTACTTACATTATTCATTCTGTATTATCACAGCGTAATAAATGATTATTATATTTAACGTGTAGGTATAATATCGTTTGTTTCTCATGTCTAATAAAAGAAAACGTTTCTTTGTTAAAATTGGTTTAGTTGCTCAAAACCAACCGGAAATGACCAAAGATATAATATATACCCTCATATACCCTCATATACCTTGAATAGTAATAATCGAGCCTACATCTAATGCATTTCTAGGTTATTCCCTAACCTCCAAACCCATGAAAATTGATGCACCCATTGATGTTATCGCTTGAATTATGCTAAACACTTCACCTTGGCATTGTTTGAATGTTGTGAAAATATCTAATTATGCGATAAAATCTAGTTAGTGGAGTAAATTGAATCATGTTTTAATGTTTATGTTCTTCATGAGAAGGTCATTTGTTTTGAATTATTGTTTATTAATTTCCATAGTTTCCACTTTGCAGTGTTTTATAGACTAATATTTTGATTAAGAAAAGTCGTGTGTTTGTTATTGTACGAAACTTTCAGAAGATAAGAAGATAATGTTAATTTTGGATATTATGTAGAGAGTAAAGACATTATTTAAGGTCAAGTAACGCATCTTTATAAAAATATTCCAATACTCTTGATACATTTTGTAAGCTTTTTGTATTATTAAAGATCTTTTATTTAGCTTATAAAGGATCTTTTAAAATATTCTTTATTTACCGAAGTCTTATAGAAAAAGTAACAAAAGAACAACAAAACAGTTTGTAATATCTGATATTATTCAATGTTGCAGGTAGAGGCTTTTGTACTTTGTATAATAAGTCGGGCTTGAGCCAGTTTCAGATTTCAGAAGCTATTTGGATTAAATTTAAAAAAATGTTTAATGAAATTATAAAAAAGTTATATTCAAGATGGAGCAAATACTGCAGTAAAATAATATGTGACATCTATTTTATGTTCTGTATTGTTTTTATTTTGTAAATTGTGAAAGAAATAATGTACTTATAAAAACAATATAACCTCCTCTTTTTGAAGTCGGTTAAAAGGGCTTGTAATCATTCTGTCATATTGTGACTGATCTCCCACTATTCGTATCAGTCATCCATTCAGTATTGCTCACAAACTTGGGCGTAAAAATAGTCCTTGTAAAGGTGTCTTTCCGATCCCCGCGGCAAGTGACCGCGACAGACGAAAAATCAAATAAAATACCAAACAACATAGGCTTTATAGGTTTCATTTTGCTCTACGCCACTACTAAGCAGCGGCGGCATGGATCGCTAGACCGATGTCGGTAGAAAATGAAACCTATGTCATAAAGTGGCATCGGAAATTCACCGTTACTCTAAAATTGGCAATTAACTGAGGTCGCCACAATAAAGAAGAATGAATAGTCCTGGATGGTCCGCTTTACATGAACCACTTTAATATTCAGAATTTGAGAACCGAGTTGAAGTTTGGAAGTGATTATATGGGTCGTGCGGCTCAAACTAATCAGCCCAAGTTTGGCGTTACAATGGGGTTATTGTAAGCGATCGACGGTCGCAGGTAGCAAGTCCCTTACACACGTGTTGCCTTGTAAATCAAACTGCTTTGTACTCTTCGATCAAATATTTCTGTTTGTACTGATTGCCTAAATATCAAGTTTGGTATTGTACGACCGAGGTATTCTGTACTATTGTACTAGTTAATAGATATATGTACTTATTATTGTTATAATTTATGATATTAGGGATGCAAAAGTGTATGTCTGTAAGCTCTTCACGCTGGACCGATAAACGAAATTGGAGATAATTCTATCACAATTCACAATGCAGGGCGCAGGCTATTACAATGACGCAAGATTGTGTTGCTTCTTCACGCAATAACCCGCCGCACTCAGAGACAAGATTTTGACATACCCCATTATCTGTCAAACTCGTCATTAAATTGAAGTTTAATCAACATTAAAATATGTTTTTGAGTGCGGCCGTAAGGATCCAAATAAAATTTGACGTGGTATATGAATGGTAGTAATTTACACGCTCTGGATATTAGGCTACGTTTTATCCTGAAAATCTTCTAATAACAAGGCGAGTCACGGGGAAAAGCTAGCAAAGTAAATGTAAAATATCCTAAAACACTAGAATAAACCAACTAGAATTTGACATAATATGACTCCTAAAACATTTATGATAACTGTCTAGCGAGCTATTACTTTAGAGCGAGCTAATATTTTAATACCGATCATAAAATTTACTCACGACTAAAAGATTTCAGCTATTACTAAAGCACTAAAAGACAAAGTTTAGTCTTTGTAGTCGCGTTATTACAAAGTCTGTGTCTGGGATTACGTTCGAGCATCGTTACATAATGTAGATCTTAAGAATAAGAGACATAAGAAGGAAGAAGGCTTAAGGTAACGCCTTAATAATTTGGCTGCAGCGATATCGATTTTTCTCAACAATGACTAAAGCTAAGAAATTAAAGTTCATTGTCAGTATTCATCATGTCTTTATCTTTGAATTACCCATAGCATAACACGATTGGTCAACTTTTATAACACAGAATAATTAATCAAAAAGACCTCTATAAAAACAGGGATTCTAATTTTGCCAACAGAGGAGAGTGATTTAAGCTTCCAAAATTTGTACATAGATTAGTTCAAGCATGCACTATAATTTGCCCATAGCTTATATGAAATATATTTATGGTTTTTAAATTACGCGACAAAAACCATTTTGTCGCTTACGCCCTTTCCATTTCATGCTGTTCCATTTCTTGTTTTCAAAACAAGCGATCTAAAACATATCCAAAACGATTTTTTACTTTAACGCGGCGTCATCTTAAGACTAGAAAGTCTTATTTCTAAGATTATTTTCGTATTATTTTAAGTAAATCTCTTACAATTTAATAATATCTGTTTTTATATCAGCCATCAATTCGAACAACGACCGAACTATTATTTTAAAACGTCTACCATATTTAAACATCATTTTCTAGGCCACTGAATAAATAATTTAGATTATACTTTATTTTGTGTAAGCGCTCTAAAATTAAAGTATTCTAAGATATCGACTTTTGGTCAATCGCAAATAGAGCAAAACTGTTCTGTATAACTTTCTGACTCATCCTTTGTTGAAACCAGTTTCGATGTAAAAAGATGCGCGCGCGCAGCATGGCATGCACGCGTGTGCGCATCTTACATTTGTGTGCTTTTCAATGTCGCTGAATGAAACTTTCTATCTATAAAGCATCCATCGCCCTTATTGCTAGCGTAATAAAGGTCATAATGCAACGACAGATTACAGCGTGAGGCTTTATAGTATATAAATAAATACATTAACAGATAGTGTATAATTAAGTTTCTCTTCAATAAAAATTGTTAGGCTGTACCTGATAGTTATGGACGATGTCAAGAATTATGATACGTTGTACATCTTAATTAAATTATTGCAGAATGGCGAAATCAAAAACATATTTAAGTATAATAATAATAATATGTAAGTACGCAGATGGCAGTTGCAAATAATTATTATGATACAGTATGATAAATAACTAGTTTTATGTTTTAAATATTATACACAATATTTATAAATTAATCTAAATTTAAAAATTGAAAAAGCTTATCAAGAAAACATAGTAAAAATCAGCCAAGTGCGAGTCGGACTCGCGCACGAAGGGTTCCGTACCGTTAAAGAGCAAAAATAGACCAAAAATTGTGTTTTTTGTATGAGAGACCCCCTTAAATTTTAATTAAAAAGTACACATAAAATTGAGAATTTTGTAAAAATTTAAGTGCCTACCTATTGCCATTATTGATATCGGGCAAAATGGACCGAAAAAATAACGTTTGCTACCTTAATCATTAATTTTATGTTATTTTTAGGATTTGTTGTTATAGCGGCAACAGCAATACATAATCTGTGAAAATTTCAGAAGTCTAGCTTCTTGATATACAGCCTGGAGACAGACAGACAGACAGACATCGAAGTCTCAGTAATAGGGTCCTGTTTTTACCCTTTGGTTACGAAACTCTAAAAATCGAAAGCATTTTCTGTTTTATTGCTTTGATTTTTGTCATACAAGTTACATTGTAACAATTAACAACGCAATCGCAAGAAATTTTGAAAGTAATATAATAATTTGAAACACGAATCACGATGAATATTAAGTTCCTATATTATTATTTCAATCTTAACCCATTCCAAGTAGGTATGTAGCTATATCGAATGTTGAAGATAGTTTGAACTGTCAACTACCACAAAGGAATTTCAACGTTCCCATTACTAATAGCTGTGGGATTACTCTACTAATATCTGTCAATATTATTATATTACATTAATTATAATGTTCATTATGAATTGAAGACGTGAGTGCAAGAACACGATAACTAACATTTTGGAACTTACGGACATTTACTCATTTTTTTCCTTAAAATTTGAACAAACCTTGTAACTTATCTACTTCATCACCTGGCTAATATATCTGGTTACACATAATATAATGCACAGTTTTTTAATTTCAAATCATTTTTCCGACCCTAAAGCCTCTATTTTTGCAAAAAAACGCCAATTTTTTTAGGGTGCTGACACACGGTGCCGCTGCGGCGCCGTGTGTAAGCACCCTTAGGGTCAATTCAGACCGCAACGCGACGCGTAGTAGCCCAGTAGAGTTAGATTTTTATTTATTTATTTATTATAGTCAGAATTTTTTTGCACCAGTGCAGTGTTTAGAGGAGGTCACAAATAGCTAAAATTCAAAAACTCGACCAAATCCGACGTGTGCGTTAGCCGCCATATTGGTTTGAAGGTCCAATCTTTTTTAGCTATATCTCCTTTATTTTTTATTTTTTTAAGAGAATGATAAGGATCAAATTTGTCGCAAATTTGATTCTCTACAACTTTAGTCCTTATAATTTTTATTATAAAATCTATATTTACGGAAATAACTGCAAAAACAAGTCAAAGTATAATTTCGCTTGTATGTCAATTACTATAGAATTTAGCGAAAATAATTGTAGAAACAAAATTATAGGTTATATTTCCTACAAATTTGATCCTTATGACTTTCCCCCCCCCCCCCCCTAAACATAGGTGCAAAAAAATTTCTGACTATAATTAATTTCAGATTCCCATACAAGGCTGAATTAACTCTACTGGACTGTAGATGCATTTCTAAATTTGTATGGATTTGACAGATTTGCAAGACATCTCACGCAATTTAAATCTGTCATTTCAGTACAAATTTAGAAATGCATCTACGCGTCACGTTGCGGTCTGAATTGTCCCTTAGTTATCGTGTTCATCCACTCACGTCTTCAATTACAGAAATATTTTTATATTACAACTATTTGTTAGAAGTAGATAAAGTAGATAGTACAACATTTTCGATAAGGTGCAAAAGGTAGCTTGGAAAGTAAAACATGCACACAAAACCAACTAAACGTTATACATGGATTTAATTAGGTATCCGAATGACAAACATGTTAATTATCAGATTAAAAAAAAAAAAAACAACACTAAAAAACTTTTTACTTACTTAATTGAATTATTAAAATATTTTATGACTCTTTATCTTAGATATCTCGTCATCTAAAGTGACATTAATGTGCTTCCACTTATTTAATCTTAATTCTTATCTCTTATCACAGATACTAAAAGATGCTGGGCCAAGTCACAGTGATACGTAAAAATAGCGTATAAATTTTCAATTTCTTTCTTGACTGTAAGTAAGTACTTACGCGTAAACGCATTTCCCCAACGGGGAAAAAGTTAAGTACCAACACAATTTTTAATAATATTAGAGTACAGTATTGAACACTATATCTAATAGGCACCCCATTGAACTGCAAAATCAATAAACCATAACATAATTCAACCGTTGGCAAACCCTAGGGTGAGGACTCGGTCACAAAGACCCGTCCGCGCCATTAAGTCCCATCCCCAGTATCAATGATGGGATATATTTGAACCCCTATGTAGGGGGGTTACTACTCTCTAATCATGTAAACTTTGTAAAGCTTGTTACGTTTGCTTTTATTACTTGATGTCCATTTTCTAACAAACAGCGAAATATTATGTACTATTCGCACGAATGGCTTTTGGCGTATTTACCAATCACAACGTGTATGACATTGGTTTAACATTTTAGGAGAATAATAATATTATTATATTTTTGTATTTTAATAGGAAACGAAAGCTATGTCAGACGAAGTAATGTTGCATGGAAATTTGTAATAGAATCGGGGTGCCGAACAGTAATATATAAATTCTAATTATAATTAAAATACAAAAATAACACCAATGTCATGAGATAAATGAATTATTTTGGTTGTTTCTTGAACAATCAAACCTGGCAACTAAATCAAATAATATTATGGAACTATTTTTTTTTAAACTACTGGTCATTAAGAGTACCAACATAATAATAATATAATATTTAAACAAATAGGAACCATAACTGGCAACATAACGCAATAAACACGTCAATTAGGGAAATACATCAATTGTTAAACTACACACATTTATTATGAAAATCCGATTACGCCAGATTGATAACAAAAGTATCAGATATTCCGTATAATATTCAATATTCATTTAATATTTTGTTTAGTATCTGCCAGTGGGAAAACGTATTATTTATGTAATATATTAATATATAATATCAGTATATCACTACATACATAAAGCAGAGTCGCTTCCCGCTGTCTGTCCCTGTTATGCATAATAATAAATAAATAGATCTTTAGAGGTTTTTATGTGGAGTACAAAACAACTTTTGCCGGATCATTAATATTATATTCTTCAAACATGAAACTTCATTTCTTATTTAGTAGATAAACTCGATTCAATAACAGAAAAAATTAAAACAATAATAACAATGGAAACAAACAAGCATCATTTATTCAATTATCAAGGAGTAGTTCGATTCTAATAATCAAGGAGTAGTTCGAGACAAGACTGAGAATTGATAATTACTTAAAGGTCGTCTTTTGTTAGGGCGAGGCCGAAACAATGAGACCAATTTGGAGTCCCTAAACACAACATGGAAATAATGCCCCATGATGACCCCCATAAATCACGAAAAGCCATCGTCACCGGAGGGTTAGAGAATATTACAACTCATAAACTCCGCTTCGCAAAAGTGTGTCATTTCAACATTGATATGGAGTGGCTGGAATTATATATATAAAATAGCACGCTAACAAATACTTAGGTTTCTTTATTTCTAATGAAATAAGTGTTAAAAGAAATGGAAATATTATTACCTATTTCATTATTTTGGTTGAGTCCGAGTTAGTCGGTCCTAAGTCATAACAAAGGAGTCGGTCTGCATAATATTTCATGTAATAAAAGTGTTAATAAAGGTTTTTAGTGAACATTTGATGCTAGATATTGTTGAGTTTTGTGTTTCCGCTAAATAATAAACCAAAGAATGCCTCAAACACGTGGATTTAACATCAAATACGTAAGTTTTGAACAACGTTTTTTGGGTTTTTCAATCGGTATTTTTGTAACCTAAAAACCTAATAAATTAATCGTTGCCCACGATTAATTTATTAGGTTTTTAGTGATAAAAATGTCACATCAGTTTTTTATACATTGTTTTATTATTAACGTGACGATTTTTACTGATAGGGGCTCATCAATTTGCCACGGGCCCCGGATGTTATAGTTACGCCACTGCCCACAACAAGTATAGCATTTTAAGCTTATGATCCGCCAAAATTGGCCGTAAGATAAGGCAGGTCCATTGTATTCTTAAGTCTTTGCACTTCACACTCTAACACTTGAGTCTTGACCGTCATGTGAGTCGGCACATTCCGTGCCATTAGCGAAGGTTTCCAAACTTGTTCCTAATGTTTATTAATCTGTTTCGTTATTGCTGTATATTATTTGCATAATTGTATGCAAATTGAATGTCATTGACAAAAAATATTAGAATGCACATTTTGAGGTATGTAAGGTGTTTTGTGTACTTTAATATCTCGAGTAAGGTAGAAGTCTCAATTATTGACACTTTTTGAGTTTATCACTAAAGGTGTCCTTTTACTGGCTTTCCTAGTATTTTCAAACAACAATCTAAGGTTTAGGATAACTGCCAACGACCCAATAGTTTCCCTATCTCTGGTAAACTTAATAATGTTTAATGTCATAAACTCAGACAATGAGTTATAAACTCAATTTGATATTAAAATTAAAGCATAATTTCATATTATGTATATTCAAAGTAGTGATCTGTGATACTCCATCTAACCTTCCTAATAAAATGTAGCAAAAACGAGTATTGTGAAGAAAAAGCAAGTAGGTTATACGTCGCGCTCGACTGTCCCCGAACAATTGACATGGCCGACAGATCGCGACTTAACATGGCCATATTTTACTGATATATATCTACTTTTCTAACTATTACGTAGCAATAAAGATCAAGAGTTTCTACACATGTTAACGTAAATCGTGAAGCTTGCCCAAACGTATTTCCTTACAATTCAAATAAGGTAGTAAATAATATGGCTTTATATAATATCAAAAACTACATAAATGAACATAATATTTTTGCAAAATATATAATTTAATGCAGCCTGTATAATTTAATTTTATCGAGATAATAACAAAATATTTTGTTAGAAAGGCTCTAAAAGGCCGAATTTGACTAGGCGCTAAGTAGGTAGGTATTTTTATAGGGAATAAGGAAGTAAATAAAATGTTGGCTTTCCTTGGGAATTCATGCACAAAGCAACGGGAAACATTCAGCAATAGCAACAGAACAAACAGAAAAATCAAAGCACCTAATTGGTACCAATTAGGAACGCTCTACATTAAACGGAAATGGGAACTTCATTTTAATCTTGTGGTAAGAACAAAAAAGAACACGTAACAAACTAAGCCGAGTGAGGGTAGATTCTCCCTTATTTGGGGTTCAAAAGATTTTTTGGTCGAATATGTATTACGGCATTAAATTGACCTTTATACGCGCGTAATAAATAAGTAACAGATTTATGAAATTTAAGGCCTATGGCCTATGGCATATTATCTCATACACCTTTTGATAAATAATATACATATTGTAAATTGTAATCAACTGATATCTCATATCTAACTTCGCTATCAAAATTATCAAATGTATTATATGTATAAGTTATCTCAGTACTTACATTAACCTATTTTGCTATGCACAAAACGTATAGATTGCCGGTATTATGTATTTTTAGGGACTTGGATGAAAAAGAAATGCTTTTATTTTTGTCTTGAGATATTAGCGTTTAATGCTAAGTACGCACTACGCAATGCATTATAAATAAGGCACTCAGTTTCAATATAATCTACCGAAGTTTGCGTGCTTCCAAATCCTCCTGTTGCTTTATAATTTTAAGTTTAGAGTTTGAGGTTATTTGTTTTACTACCGATAGGCTAATGATAGCCTAGTCAATTTTACTTTTTGAAATAGTCTTAAGTCTGACCTCTTCTAGAATCTGACTAAAATATAATATGGGTTTCGAATATCTCTATATTTATCTGACAAAAATTCTCAACCTTTTATGCAAATGAGCTCCTTCTAACGGTTGTATCAAACGCGATAACATTTTAATATTCTGAAAGCGATATGTAATATTCCATTTGACTTTTGAGTCTTAATTCATCACGATACGATACTGGATGGATATCTTTTGAAGCGGAGTTTATCCATCTCGTTTACGATATTCGCCCCGATTCGAATAAAACGCTTTCATGTAGCAATAAACTCGGCATATGACGATAACTCACTTCGCTACACAATTTAGATAATTTAGTTTACTTAACGTGAGTTTGTAGATTAATCTTAGTAAATATATCTTAAATTATCTTAGTAAATTATGCGAGACTTGTGAGATGAATGTGATTGGGGTCTCGTCAAGAGCGTAGATTGTAATATTTGCATGAAATTTGACAAGGGGTTTTTAAGAGAATAAGGGCCTGTTTCACCACTTCCTGACAAGTGCCGGATAGGCTATCCACCACTTAACTTGACAGATAAAGTATGGAGAATCTGTCAAAAAAGTTGTGGATAGCCTATCCAGCACTTTATCAGGTAGCAAATTATTACATTTTCATTGGCTCTTAATACGTATGCAAAATTTCGAATTAATTAGACTACTGGAGATAGGTAAAAATCGTGCTCAAAGATTCCGTTCCATACATACATGATACAGCCCAAGCGTGTTAAAAACTATCTAGCTAGGTTTTTCACCCCGCGCATATTTAAATTTTTTTCCTGCTTCAAAACTACCTCAGTTACTCTTAACTGTTTGTGTAGGAAGTAATAAGAGTTCTTAAATAGAAAATAAAATGAATAGATGAAATCAAACGCTTTTAAATCAAATTACAGTAAGACTCTTCGCTTTGCATTTATGATTTATCGTCTGTTATTTCCACAGAAAAGCAATGGTTTTCGAATACAACTTGCGAAGTATGTAGTGTAAGTTATGTAACGTAAAAATCTAGCATTGCACCTGAGGCCTTAGTGCGAGTTTTATTCGATCATACGCATCGAGCACGTTAACGCGAATTTATATGGGATCAAAGCAGCGCCATCTACTGGCTAACGTGGATACTGCTTTGATTCCATATAAATTCGCGTTAACGTGCTCGATGCGTATGATCGAATAAAACTCGCACTAAGGCCTCTGCTTAACAAATTCTATTCACTATTTTGAATGAAGCCCAAATTATTTAGAATTGAAATCAACTGAAGGAAAGAATCAATCACACCTTAATCTTTTCCCAGCGACAAAATGGCGTCATAATTGAACTAAAATGGGATTACGTAAGGAATAATTGAAGACGCAAGTGTGAAGTGAATAACTAAAATTTTATAATATAAGGGCAATTACATACTTATTTTTTACCTTATAATTTGAATTAACCTTGTAACTGTGATTTGAAGTAGATGAGTTACAAGGCTAGCTAGCTAGATAGCTACATAATATACATATATATCTAGGTATACGTAAATCCACATTTTTTATTTTTTAATCAATTTTCCGGTCCCAAAGCCTCCATTCGTGCAAAAAACGCCATTTTTTTATAAAATAAGGGTCAAATCAGACCGCAACGCGACGCGAAGTTGCATTTCCAAAGTACTGAATTGACAGATTTCAATTGCGTGAGACGTCTTGCAAATCTGTCAAATCCATACAAATTTAGAAATGCATCTGCGCGTCGCGTTGAAGTCTGAATTAACCCTAAGGGGGCAAACGAGCAAACAAGTCACCTGATGGAAAGCAAGTACCGTCGCCCATGGAAAGTAAATTTTCAAATTGTTAGCTATCCACTTCAACCACTTACGTCTTCTGAAAGCGTTAACAAATCATATCGACGGTCTTATTAAAGCGCCGTTGCGGCTATACATAATTCACTGTAGCGCCATTTCCCTATAAACAAGTTTCGATTGGAAATGACTAAGCAGTAAGCACATCTATTTTTATATTAGAAAATGTTTTTATGGAATGAAAATGGATTGTTACTGATTGTAAAGTTGAGTAACTTTTATGATAGTAATCCGATTTAAGGCCATCCCTCGAGAAATCGACCCTGACCATACAGCCGCGTTGCCGAGATCGCACCAAAATCCTATTTTTTTACTTATCTTAGTTCAAAATTGACCTAATAAAAAATTCAAACGGGGAATATGTAGTTAATGAAATTGTCGATCTATTGGCGTGTGTTTCAAATAAAAGTAATTTGTATATACTAGGGAGATACTGAAAGTATGCTTGAATTTTAATAAATTGGTATTACTTTGGAAGCTGATATCATGAGTAGAATAAACAAAAATAGGAAATTAATAACGGGGAAAGGAATGTTCATATACTGAAGATTGTTGCTGTATTTTTATTATAATTTTGTAGCTTTCAAATTATGAGTTATAAGGCTCTAAAAAACGGTAAATTACGGCATCGTAATTTACCGTTTTTTAGAGCCGTCCGAGTTCACCGTAGGGGGAGCGCCTTAAGGATGAAGGGTAAGTATGATTTGTAAAGTACCATAATTATAATGTTCGTTTCTCTACATTGCGTAAAAAATATAATCACGTTGATAAAAATAGATTAAGCTGGTCTAAATCTTCGTTACATAGACAATCTGCCATGAAATGTCCTATCATAATCAATCCAGCCGTTCCAGGTCATAAGCTACAATAATGATTGCTACAATTAAACTATTCTTGATACATTCAGCGTATACTGTAAACTAAAACAAAAAACGTTCATAGACACACGCCTTAAATTGTAATGGTTACAAGGTGCGGTTGTGTACACGTAGACGGCCTTGCGAGGCAATCTAGTCCTTATTTATATGTGGCATAAGGTCGAGGCGGTGGTGAATACTAATGCATTGTGCGGGTCAGCCGACCGAGGCCAGACTAAATATCATGCAGCCGGATTCTATATAGCAGTGACAAGATGATGTATACTCCGGCCGGTTCCGCGTAGCCTATTGATAGTAATTGCTTTTGTTATTGTTAGAAATATAATCATTTATAACAAGTTATATTAGTTTATAGAGTACTTCGTAGAGTCATATTATGGCCTCTGAAGAATAAAACAGAAGTAACTAATCCATGTTGTCTTTGGTTAAGCTATATGTATTACTAGCTGTGCCCCGCGGTGTTACCCGCGGTTTATAGTTATAAAATACTATGAAAAGTACCAATAATAGGGTCAAAACGGGACGATACATGGTTCTATAATGGTTTATGGTAGTGATGATGATGATGATGAATGTAATTTGCGTAGTAGCATATGCTTTCCGTTCTTAAAACAACGTCGAAACTCCCAAACTTGTATCCATAAAGAGTCAGGAGTTCTCTCAGCACCTTTCAAATTATGGTATACCTTGGTGCAGAATCTTGCTTGTTGGTAGTATATGCTTAGAATACTGCTCACGAAACCGAAGTCACCACATGTTTCCATATAAATTTTGAGGAGTTCCCTCGATTTCTTATGGATCCCTTCATCAGGTCACCACTTTTATAAATATGGTAACAAATTGGGATGATAACCTATACACCAAAAGAAAAATTTTGAAAATCGGTTCACAAACGGCGGAGTAATCGTTGAACATAAAAAAACGAACATAACACCTCCTCCATTTTGAAAGGTGGTTAAAATTGTAGCCTATGTGTTATTCTGATGTATAAGCTATATTATTGTAGTTTCATTAAAATCCGTTCAGTAGTTTTTGCGTGAAAGAGTAACAAACATCCATACATCCATACATACATACATACATACATACATACATACATCCAAACTTTCGCCTTTATAATATTAGTAGGATGGATTTAGTAACTTCAACTTAAGTAATTATTTCAACAATTCCAACCAATTGTTGTTCTTGCTTTGTTTGTTCTTATCCTTTGGATAAGCCTTATTATTATTTAGCCTTATTATTATTATTATTGAAATTATTGAACTTCTTTCTAAAATCAAGAATGGATTGACTTTGATACACTGGCACTTTATCACAACTAAGAGACCTTTTAATCGCTCCCTCGACATTTGTAATGAAAAAAAAAAACTGATCGACAATTTAAAAGTAAATTAAGCCACAAGTAACAATACCCATAACATTCATAGCTAGAATAAAATCTATCAGAAGGGAAGAAAGGTTAAAATTCAAACCTTTATTGGTTACGAAGCAACGGGGAACTCGTTACTGGTTCCCGCGTGGTTGCCGGTAACCGGTTACTGGTTACGATAAACATTACTGACGAAGTTACCTGAAACCAAAGAGATTTGGAGTTAAACACTATTAATTAGAAATACTTTGAGTAAATACTTATATTATGGAGTTTTGAGCATGTATGGCAATTGGCAACAGTCGGAAAAGTATAACGAAATTGAACGGGTTAATAACATAGTAATGAGTAATGACATAGTAAATTTTACAAAGAATACTGGAAAATGACTGGAAATCGAAATGTAAAATATATTAAATGTTAAGTAGACACTAGTATTTATATATAGTAGTAGTATTGTGTAAGCATTATACAAAAGTTTAACAAAAAACATTAAAAAAACATTATTGGAAGTGGAATACAAAATAATGAAAGCATTCATGCATATCACCCTGTTATCTGCCATGAAAATTGATTTAGAAACTATTTTCTAAATTACTGTTCAATCTCAAGTCAGTAATTCAAGTCTTCAAGTCAGTAACGACTAAAGGTTACTTTCCGATATTTGCAGTAAGCGACCGCGACCGATAATTTAAATTAAATGCCACTTTATGACATAGGTTATGGGTTTCATTTTCTACCGACATTGGTCTAGCGACCCATGCCGACGCTGCTTTGTAGTGGGCCACTGCCCACTACAAAGCAGCGTCGGAATACGCCACTGCGTAGAGCAAAATTAAACCTATTATAGCTATTATGTCATAAGCCGCGTACTGACCAAGTGAGCAGCCTCGCACATTTGCCGCAGTACGCATGGCGCGCGAGACGTAAGTTTTCTAATCCGAGGCTGCCTCGCGCGGCAAGGCTTACGGTGGTAACTGGTAAGGCTTAGCCAGCATCGACGCTCAGTTTAACTTAAAACGCACAACGCAACGAATAAGCGAGGCAAAACACTCCCGTCTTGAGTGAGCGCGGCAAACGTACCGAGGCGCCTTTGAGCATCGACAAAAACCGACAACGCTCGGCTCGGGCCGCGCGGCACGCTCGGGCGAGGCAGCGCGTACGTTTGCCTCGGGCGAGGCACGTCTTGACCGACCGAAGATTTGCCTCACGAGGCAGCCATCGAGGCTGCTCGCTTGGTCAGTACGCTATAAAGTCGCATTTTATTTGAATTTTTGTCGATCGCGTTCGCTTGCCGCGTTGTTAAGAACTATACCGTATTTTTCACGTTGACAATACAGGTTTAAAAGGTTTACTTCTAGGTACATATATACATATAATAATCTGTGGTTTACTTTGCTAACTACTAGCAACGGCTTACCACATCGACACAGTTTCGAGTTTGTTGTGACTTGTGCAAATTAAATATTTACAGACAAATCAAATGATTTTGCATATTTACTGTGCTCTATGATTCCAAAAATTGCTCCATTGCAATTGCAAACAGCACATTGTAGAATCAATACTGCTCTAAAATTGGTAAATTAACATTATTGATTATATTCATGGTAACGCACGAATTCATGGAATATAATATTATGTGATTAATCATAATGTCCTAACTCCTATGCTATATATTTTGTGCTTACTAAACGATATATATATATATATATATATATATATATATATATATATATATATATATATATATATATATATATATATATATATATATATATATATATATATATATATATATATATTTTGGAAGAAATGAACATATTTTTTTATTTTAAAATTAGTTAAAACTACCACCAGTTTGGGATTAGCCAGACGAGAAGAACCGGCGTAAAAAACTGGCAAGGAGAAAGAACATAGAATTAAAAATATTGGACTAGGACTAAAATTTAGCATATAATCTTGGTTAAAAGTTGCCAGAAATAATGAACACCGCGCCGGACTCGTCACGATGTAGTGTGAAACACATGATGGTGTTGCAATGAACATTAGTAATCCGTGTTTGACCTGAGGCTTGGCTTGTACACGACTTAGATAACACAAAAGCGTCTATATTGAATATTGAGTAACTCATTGTTGACACATTCCCTCTTGGTAGGTACTAAAAAGATTCAGGCTGTGTATGAAGATTTACTAGTCATACCAAAGGTTCGTCTCAAGCCAGGTTACTAATGTCTTGGGAGTGTCAAGTGGCTTGACAACGTGTCGAACAAGGACGAAGCTCAGTATAAGTAAAATGTCTACTCTGTACTCACAGTGCACATCCGTTTATTAGTAAGGTTCTAAAAGTATATTAGACTATAATGTTATGCAAGTTATGAGGCACAAACGTCCATAAGAATAACTGAAGTAACTACAAAATACAGGTCTTTTATTTATTGAATTTAATGCAACATGATGTTTATAGTGTAGCTAAAACTAAAACCACATACGAATAGTTGACAAAACAAACTTTGATCGTGGTGCAATCCAACCTTGAATTATGCAATAGCAGTTTGCTTAAACTCATCCAAGTATCAGCTGGTTATTTGATATGGCGGGGAGCGTGATTTCCGTGGCCGATTCAATTTAGAGCTGGAATGTATTTCCGACCATCTTGATACGTTTCCGAGATGTTACGTACCTAGGCTACAGGTAATAGCTAAACTAGCTGTACCCCTCGGTGTTACCCGTGGTTTTTTAATGAAAATAAATTGCGTAAGTATTAACCCTTCGATCGCGGATTCTTGGAAATGCTATTGTATTCTATTGTTGTCGCGACCACCGGTGCCCGTATGGGGCTTGATGAGTTAACAGTAGATGA
The DNA here is from genome assembly GCA_905187585.1 of Cyaniris semiargus. NCBI lineage: Eukaryota > Metazoa > Arthropoda > Insecta > Lepidoptera > Lycaenidae > Cyaniris > Cyaniris semiargus. The sequence goes on along the minus strand of LR994558.1, from coordinate 8,532,772 downwards.
TTTTTCGTAAATTCATTTTCATTGATTTTGCAATATGAATAGAAAATTTTGCTAAAGTAAAATGTAGCCTATGTGTCAATCCAGAATGTCAGCTAACTATATGCCGAATTTTATAGAAATCGCTCCAGCCGTTTAAGCGTGAAGAAGTAACACACATACAAACTCACAAACTTTCGCCTATAAAATATTATTAGAATTATAGAATTAGAATGACTATAATACTGTACTCGGCGAAACATGGCGGTAGCGGTCATTGCCTCCCTGTCAAAAATTTTTCTATATAAACCGCGATTGACAATGAAGTGTCAGATGTTGTCAATCGCGGCTTTGTATATAAAATGACAAATTTTTGACAGGGAGTCAATGACCGCTACCGCCATGTTTCGCCGAGTACAGTATAGTACGATGATAACGCAAACACCTACAACATAATTTTTAGAATTTTCTATCAGTAATTCTCATCTAGATACCTCCATACTAATATTATACTATTTTTATAAATACGAAAGTGTGTCTGTGTATTAACAATGTGCCGATTTAGATGATGTTCGGTAAAGTGATACTCTGACGGCCGAGAAAGGAAATAACACAATTCAGTTGATTTTAATTTTTATCCTATTTACCTATATCCATTACGTTTATTCTATTATAGAAACTACAACATTAAAGCAACATTAAGTATCAACTAAACGTTGAAAATTTAGAACAAGGCCTCTAGCCCAGAAACGATTTAAAGTTCATATTTTTCTTTCTTTAATATTTTGTTTCAAGAAGTGTAGACTGTAGAGGTAGCAAAACAGCAGCCATATTCTTAATTATAGGATACTTACTCTTAAATGGTTATTAATTCTTATAGTATCCTTATTTATTTGTGAATCTAAAGACCTTAAGACTATTATGCAAATCTTTAAGAACTATAAAATATGTATTTGTTACTAAAATTATTAAGCAAAATGAATATTAACATAGTTTTTTTAGTAAATTGAAAATTTAGTAATAAAATATTTAGTAATTAAATTATTATTTTCAACTCACGCTCTACTAATCACTTGCTGACTCTACATGCGGACTATACAAAAACAGTGCCAACTACAAAAGTCAAACGAAAAGAGAAAGTTTGTTCAGGTATATTACGTAGTTGCTCATTGTTCACTTCGGGACTTACGTAATTCCGATATTGTATTAAGTGTGAATAAAAAGTGGAGCGTGACACTTACAAGTGACACAGGTAGAAGACTCATGGGCGTACCCAGGATTTTAGCTAAGGGGGGCAGCATACCTGTTTAGAGAAGATGGTCGGTCTGGTATATTGAAACAAAAAATCATGAAAATTGGCTTTTAATAATCTGACTGAAAAGACATTTTGTTTCCAATACTTCATCTTGCGCAGGCCGCAGAGTAGGTAACACGTTTTTAATTCCCACTTGCCAGGAAAATTGTCGATTATTTTATCTGCTATTTGCCCTGCCCTGCCTGCCCTGTTACATGCCAAAGTAAGTAATTTAGTTTTCCGTGAAAAAGAACAAACGAATTAAATTAATAATCTTCCGCATTTATGATAATATCAGGGTAATAGTGTGTTTATTATATAGAGTAATAGTTATTAGTATGATATAATATAATCGACATAAAATCCTAGTTAGCAGCTATCTCTTTCACGCAATATAAAGCCAGCAACGTCAAAACTACAAACTAATCTATCCAACACTGAGTGTTTTGCAACAGAAGGAAAAAATCCATAATACCGTGGACATTTAGACAAATATATTTCTTGCTTAAAGCTAGTAAGATCGTTAGTTTCGTATTTAAAAATAACCACAGCTAAGCACAGAACCGACTATTTTGGGTGTCGGTTACAAAGGTGATTACTACTACCATAAACAACAGTTTTAACTATGGTTTTGAGGAAACATTTGAACTTTGTAATGTCCATATTGCATGACGGCAATCTTTAGCACTGCAATGAGTTTTCTAGTGCGTGTTGCACACTATCACTCAGGAAATACATTTTAAAATACTCTAGTAATATCCATACATTTTAACGTACCCAAATAATATCCATTAGGTTTTCAGATTTCTTACAAGTGTGTACGTTGTTTAACTGCCTCACTCGGTTACGAATATTAATTCCTTAACTGTCAAACCCCTTTAAAAATAAAGATTAAAAAAAAATTAATGAAGATTTTGACATAAGTGATAAACCCCATACATCTGTCAAACTCATCATTAAGTTAAATTTTAATCATCATTAAATGTATCTTAGTGGGGAAGTAAAAGTTCATTGACCTTAAAATAATATTCTGTGACTCATACAAGTCATGCTTACAAAAAGGCACGGTTTCTATTAAGAAAGATAATAATATATATATATATATATATATATATATATATATATATATATATATATATATATATATATATATATATATATATATATATATATAAGAGCTATTAAGCTCTTATAAGGTGTAAAGTAATCAACAACGTAATTATATACTTATAAAAGTAATTATTGTAACCATTCGGTGATACATACCTAAATAATTGAAAACTCAAGCCTATTTCAAGTATTTATTGCTTATTTTTGATAAAACATAGCACTAGAAGTTGCACAACAATAAATGTATTAGTGTAAATAAATTCAGTGCTTAATATACAGGGTAACAAAAATAAGTGATAATACTTTAGGGTGTGTACGTGTTCCTTGTAGAGAGTTCAATGTAAAAGTAGCAGCGCTGAAAGACCAAAACTTTTCACTTATTTTTGTTACACACTGTAGAACTGCGATCTATCCATGTAAACTCATCATAGGTAGAGAATCCTAGAGAGGATTACATTACTCAATGTAACTCAATCCATACTACTAACTCTTTCTGTCTGTCCGTCAACTCTTTACTTGTTAAATTTTGTCTGGAGATACTTTGGATGCCAGGAAAAAATACGGGAACAAAAGATAGTATTTATTTCACAATTTTATTCGAATCGTTTTGCAAATATTCAACTCGAAAACGCATTTTTATGTATTTGGTTCAAGTAAATAGCGTGTTTATGAACCAAAAGTAAACTAGTGCATAAAATACTCATCTAAATACTGCGCGCGGTGCCGTTATAAGCTGCTCCTAATTATAGTGATTAGTGTTTCGTTTTGTTCGTCAGTCTGTAATTTAGTTTTTATATTGTTAGGTAATATTGGCACTTGTGTTACGTGTGAGTTCCGTATTGGTCTCATTTCAATATAGTCAATGTTTGTGTTAAAATTATTTGTAATCTTCTACGAAAATTTGCGGGTATTTTCAAAATTTGCCTAAGATAGGATATAGGACCCCAATTCTACTGATGAAACATTTATATACAGCTTAGTTCCTTGTCACGAAATGTCAAACTATTGATATTGATTTTAAACTGCTGAAGACCCCTCGGGATATTTTTACCTGACTATGTGTATGATTTTGTGCTAATAGTTTACAGAGATAAAGAACGCCACCAATGCGAAACTTGCACTCTATACTTGATAAGTGCTATCATCTAGAATCTAGATTTTAGAGTTTCTGCGCGTTCCCTATAGCTATACTTTGTAAGATGTTCCACGTGAAAGTATACATAATTATGAATTCTGCAGGCCGAACTTACAGAGTCAACAACCTGTGCCGAACGAGTTTAGGACCGGGGTGTCGAGCTATTAACATTGAATATGAACACGTAATACGCTAAATAAGTTAATGATATGTATCGCACTCGTACCACAATATAAACATACAGTAATACACCATTGTCCTTGAAATCTAAATCGCTTTATACAAAGATAATTTACTAAACCACCAAACAAATATACACCAAATAGTTTGCGACTTAGAGCGCTTACAGACGAACGCCACGTGTCGGCGGCAGTCGATGGCAGTCGGCGGCACGTGTCGGCGGCAGTCGGCGGCAGTCGACGGCAGCCGTCGACAGTTTATTACACTTGCAGTTGTGACGTACACACAGGTCGGTATCGTACGCAACGGACGTCTCGCATCAAACGCATATTTTTTTACAGTACGTAAAAAAATATCCGTCGGCAGCGTACGGATTACCGACTAGCCAGTATGTTTATCTTCAAATTATTCCAATTTCCTAAGTCAAAATTTCTTCATTCGACTTTTCCATCCACACCCGATTTTTGAGCATTCATTTACTAGGCTAGTCGGTAATCCGTACGCTGCCGATAAAGTGGAAGTACTGTGAAAAAATTATCCGTTTGATGCGAGACGTCTGTTGCGTACCATACCGACCTGTGGACGCTTACCTTTAAGAAGTACGTCAGAACTGTGGGCCTACCACCACCTCTACTAAGCGAAACTGTTTGACAGATGAGCAATATTACTTTAACATCAAACTAGCGGTCTTAAAAAGTTGATATTTCACAGCGGGTTTAACAATGTTTTTCATTTTTACTGTTTTTTAGTAAAATTAACATATTTGAAAAGTCAGTACGGTAATGTTATTGTAATCTTACAACAAAGTGCTGGAAACATTATAGCTTTAGGAAAGGTCGTGGTAGGCCCCTGCAAGCGTCATAAACTGTCGACGGCTGCCGTCGGCAGCCACCGACACGTGCCGTCGACTGCCGCCGACACGTGCCGTATGTCTGTAAGAAGCCTTAAGACGCTGACAACTGCCAATGACCTTGATCTCGCATCACTCTCGCACCACTATCGATTATCATGCCAGAGAGACAGAGATGTGAAGTGTTCACTCGGTAGCGTGGATACATTTTTCGTCATTAATATTATGGGAAAAATGTCAGAACCGAAAATTAAATCTGGCAATCTTTGGATTTTTGTAAAAGGTATCAAATAAACAAATTTTTAAAGCATAGATTGTATTATTACTTTAGTTAGAACTGTTTAAAGTTCCTGAAAAATGTGACTTTGGTATTTTTTTTTTTCATCCAGTAGGAGTACATTATATTTTATTATTTAAATTAGACAAGCTTTTCCAAATATAATCAAAAATCACATATATTTTTTTTTTGTGCCAATCAATGAAACACATAGATACGTCTAGAAAACTGCACAAAGATGTCGAATAGGCAGATGTCTTCGCCTTAAAAGTATTTGAAATCACGTAAATATAATGTATGCGGCCGATTCAAGATGTCGAATATGAAGATGGTCTATTCTACTGTATATTTTAATATTGTGTTAATAGCACGTTGAAACGTAGGTCATAGACCCATAAAAGATAATTAAGTATTTAATACAAATGTTGCTGCTTTTGTATTAGGTTAAATATAGGTATAAATTAATTTAATTGCATTACGCTGCTAAATAGACAAAAGAAAATTTCCTCTACTTGTCTTCCTTAAACTGACATTTCTATAGAGTAGAAACTCCATAGAAAAACCTTACTATCAATAAAAATAAACTTTTCTATAATAATGTGCTCTATCTACATAGATACTTCATACTATACACTATACAGTATATTGCACACCAAACATAAAAATAAAAACATTCAAAGTGACTTTGGAAGTTGGAACTTGGAGCATGCTGTTTATGGAGAAAACGTTTTATAAACCAAACTTCGGTATCGTTTGTTTGATCACTTAGGGCGTGTCCACGATGTAAGGAAAACGCTGCGGTGATAAAATGATTTCAAAATAATGTCTCAGAGAAGTACAATAACACACAGTCTGTAATAGACACCATCTATTTGGTTTAAGCTAACTTTCTTAACGCCATATTGGATGTAAAATGACATTACATTCGTTTTCGAGTTACTTTCAATGCGCCCTTTCATTTGATACCCATATTGCAGAAGTGCATTAAAATAACTATTCCCCTATCTTGGATGAGCCGCCATGTTGGATGTAGAATGAAATAACATTCATTTTCGAGTTACTCTCAAAAAGCCCTTTTATTTAATATCCATATTGTAGGACTGCATACAAAATAATTATTTCGCCATCTTAGATGGTCGGCCATATTGGATTTAGAGTGATGTCACATACCATATCGTGCATTGTCATCCAAACTAAACGCGTATGCAAAATTTTAGCTCAATCGGTTAGATATATCTACTTCAAAATTGAGTTCCAAAATTCCACCGTAACATACTTACATACATAAAGAGCAAGTTAAATAAAAGCTTTTAATAATAAACTGGCATGAAAAGGATTTTCAGGAAGCAAAATATATAAGAAACTCCCATTACAAACCAGTTATTACTAGTTCAACAAACAAAATTCTCAAATAAGTGGCCGCCCTTTAACTACTAACTTTTAAGATAAGTAAATGTTTCAGAACCAGCAATCTACTTATTCTACATTTTTCTATAAACACTTCTATCAACTTATTATTTTTGGAAAACGCTCAACGCCACTCCCTTATTTAGGGGCCAGACATTTGAGTTGCCGGCCATCGCTGTAAATCCACCGCTAACATTCTATCCGAACAAAGGACAAACCGCTACAACTTCGAACGTAATCGCTAAGCTGAGGTTAGCGAGTATCTTTGTTGATAAATAGTATTAAATGATCCCCAAACTGAGCCTCAGCAAGTAGGTATCTTTGTGTGACCTATACTGAGTACACACTTACTATAAATTATAATATTATATAGGTCTACCAGAATCTGATGGCAATTTTTGACAGCAGATTTTCAAAAAATATCCTTGATCATTGGATAAATTTTTATATTTGCATGTTAAACACACAGAATCAGCCGCTATAAGAAAAAAAAAAGGATCAAAATGTTTTATTCCAATTACCCCGGTATTGCTAGAGTCAATTTATTTTCTCACTTTTTGCCATCAGATTCTGGTAGACCTATATATAGTATTTGTACTTATATAAATAAAAACGTCAAGTCTAACAAAAATTAAAAATTAAATTTTTAATTTTTGTTCGACGGGCCCTGAGCCTTTAAATTTTATTAGTCTCGCTAAAACTCGAGAATGGCTGAACCAATTTGGCTAATCTTAGTCTTGAAATATTCGTGAAATTCTATGGAAGGTTCATATTGGAGGAAAGTGATACGAAGTTCGCCGGGCCATCTAGTAATAATAATATAATTATTATAAAGTTAACTGTACAAGTTTAAATATAAAATTACCTGTCTACTTATGTGATATGTCGCATTTTGAAATATTAATCAATTTGATAATATTTTTATTCATTACAATTAATGCAAATTATATAAAACAAGTCAGAAAACTTTATAACAATTTAAGTCAGTTCGGCTCATCCTGCAGTATAGACCAGGGGTCACCAATTAGTTTCACTAGAGGTCTATTTTAAGAAATGAAATGACCTTCACGGCCCGCACATTTTATAAAAAAATATTTACTAAACAAAGGTAATTACGGAAATTACAAAGGTATATTTTATTTACATATCAATGAGAAAAGTGACCATTTTTGTTGCTTGTTTGGAGTCAAATTGGTGCAAGCAATTGACATTAAATCCTGGAGATGTTCAATCATCAGTAAGTCGAGACCGAAATTTATTTTTAACAAAGTTCATCTTCGAAAATGCTTGGTCCGCACACAATGGTTCGGCGGTTCGGATGCGGACCGCGGTCCGCATCCGAACCGCCGATTTGGTTACCCCTGGTATAGACCATAGTATGAAGTATATCTAATATAAATTCATAGGGTCCTATAGCTGTAGAAATACATGTTCAATTAGGATTCATGCTCTCTGCAAAATTAATACCATTCGATGACACTGTGTGATGTTTGTGTGAGGGAAGGAAAACCACAAACAGACAAACAAACAAAAGGATAATATTATATAAATGTTTTGAATATATTCTTGGAAAACCATGCATTTCCTCGACTTGTTTTGACTGATAATATAGGGAAATGCACCGAAATATTGCTGTTATAGAACAGTTAATTAATTTTAATAAGGCCAATTATTAGCGATGCGATGAAACATAACAAAGTGCCTTTTTGTCGATAAATGTATAATTTTGAAATTTTTAAATAACAATTTATATAATTATTTAGCCTTTGCCATTGTGCCAAAAAGTCTTTGACAATTTATAAGTCTAGCGGTTGTTTAGTTTAATATTAGTATTTATGAAAATACTTTAAGCCCCCGAAAATGATATAAAGTAGATTGCAGAATGCATGGTTCCCGCGCAAAAACAAATAGCTGCCTTGTAAGTTAACAGCGCAACATTTATCAAGTACTAGATGACGCCCGCAACTCCGTTGCGCCAAAATTCGTTTATCGCGCGGGAACCGTACATTTTCCCGGGATAAAAACTATCCTATGTCCTTTCCCGGGACTCAAAGTATCTCGATTCTCCAAACCAAATTTCAGCAAAATCGGTTCAAAGGTTCGGGTGTGAAGAGGTAACAGACAGACAGACACACTGTCGTATCTATAATGTTATTAATTATGTAGTATGGATTTAACCAGCGTCCACCTCTCAAGACTAGCCCCTTAGACAAAGTATATTTCGTTAAAAACGATGACGAAATTCGTTATGATATCCGTTTGACATAAGTCATTGCTAAATGACATTTCGCTTGCGAAGACTAATGTCAAATCCCATACATTTTGATAACGAATTTCGTCATCGTTTTTAACGAAAGGGACTTTGGCTACGGCCTCTGGATTGACTATTGAGATATTCAGGGCTCGAATAGCTCAATAGAGGTAAGTGTGCTCAGTTTGCACACTTGTCCACACAATGCGGTCACAACTCACAAATTACACTGCAATTGCTCAAGGATTCCCCGCTTAGACCTTATTCACTTAGCAATACGGTCGAAATGTTGTATTGGTTGACTGTACATTGCTTCTTAGAACGATCACGGACTCAATCTACTTCAACAAACACATGGGATTTAATCGGCGTCTCCTGACCTAGCTCAACGTTTGAATCCATTTTAAGTTGGCAATATCGACAAACATCGAGATGCAGCAGCGAAGTCTTTAAGGGTCAATTTACATTGCAACGTCGCGAGGCGTAGCAATGTGAATTGACTGAGTCTGTGTCCATTATTATTGTAGTCTTTTAAATAATTATTGTTTATATTATTATATTTAAGTCACTATTATCAGGAACAAATTTTTAGCCTTCATGTACACATAATTGGTCACATGTTGTCCATTGGCCAATACTAAGTTTGTATGTAATGCAATTCAAAGAGAGTCTCAAACACAAGTTTACTTTCTGATAGAGAAATTTTAGTCTTTTTTTAATTATTTTTGCATACATATTTTGAGTAACTTTTAAGTAGACATTTTATGCCTACATAGTCAATAGTTAGCCAAGCGTTTAATTTAAACCAAGTACATATGTGATTAAAATCAAAGATGCCAAGTCTCAAACACATGATGAGTTTTCGATAGAAATTAGTTATGTGTACTTTAAAAACTATCACCATATGTGGATAATAGGGTGATATTAGATTGGGCCATAATATGACATGATTGGCAAAAGCTCGTTATTTTAAATTACTCTCTAACGCTACCTAAAATCACGCTTACGTGTGCGTGCGCTCGATTCCGACAATCTAGCATTAACGTACTACAGACTACTGTTTATTATTATACTGCGATATGTGGACATTAGAAACTAACACCCCATGTGTATTGTGGGGGGTGGTAATATATTAGGCCACGTGACATGACCAGCGAGCGTGAAGCCTCCTGCGGGATATCCTCTTCCTATATTTTCCTCACCGGAAATTGTTTGGTTTGACTTTAAGTCATTTGACGACCCAATGGTTTATTTACTTTCGTCTTTGTTTCCATGGGATTTTTGTTAGTTCGAATCTAAATAGGAACTTAATTCATTGACGACGGACGCATTATTGAATACTAAACTAATTAATTATTAAATAATATTAATAATAATAAATCATTTTAGAAACTGATTCTTACTAGACTAAGAGCCTGTCTCACCACTTCCTGATAAAGTGCCGGATAGGCTATCCACAACTTTTTTGACAGATTCTCCATACTCTAGGCCCTTAGGGCCTATTTCACCACTTCCTGATAAGTGCCAGATAGGCTATCCACCACTTAACTTGACAGATCCTCCTATCTGGCACTTTATGAGGAAGTGGTGAAACAGGTCCTAAAAGTTTCAATAATAAATAATAATATAAGGTATATTTCAAAGAGCATAATATTTTGTTCATTTTAAATATCTATATTCTATTGTGAAAATTCACAAAGACGGTATCGACAAAAAGAATTGTAAAAATATGCACATGTATAAACGATCGCCTGCGAACAGCCAAAGGAATATTAAAATTTTAATTAAAACGACGTTTGCAGTGGGCGTATTTATTACACAATTTCATCGCAGCTTTATTACTTCTGTACGATTTCGAAATCTAACAAGAAATTCATAATTCCAGACGTAATATCTAGAATAGAAATTACTCACTCGTTTTCTGATGTGTTTTTTGTATGAGTTATTCTTTTCATTAGCGTTGTTGATACTATGATATTTTGTTACTAAAACCCAGTCGTAATATTAAAAGTTATAATAATATTATGCTAAATTAAATTCCTGTTTTTAAGATTTTTTTCGGCAGTAATTTATCTGTTTACTAGCGCTTTTAACAAACTAACGTTGACACTTTAGCCATAACGTTTTAAGGTCAGCTACTTAAAAGCTCTATAATAGTATCATTTAAGTTATATCACGTGTAACTTGACTTTAATATTACATCTATAAATTTTTATCACCGAACTAATAGCGTCACCTTATAAATGATAACTTGGAAGGACATTTACGACTTCCGTTTGAATTAATTTCGGCGGAGGAAGCGAAAATCTTTATTTATTGAGCCTGTTCATCATTCTACGTCTATTCTGAGAGTACACTTCCTTGAATGTTAAGCTAACAAATATCGCACCTCGGACTTGGCTGCGAGCCAACGTCCTAATGGCGGGACTATCGCCAAACCCGAATTCTTCTATCGGAAACTCAACTTGTGTTTGTGACTTGGCATCTCTGAATTGAATCACATACTTGGTACAAATTAAAGACTTGGCTTACTACTGTGCGGCTATAGGGTGACTTAAAATGTGTATTGTAGTAATTGAAATGTAATTAACATAGGTAATCAAAATGTGGCATGGTTATGAACGAGCCAAGACTTATGCTGCGGCCGCACATGCGTAGTGCTTCGTGCTTGAGACGATACCATTGGACGATCTGCGTGTATCGTCTAATGGTATCGTCTCATAATACGAAGCTTCGTGACGATAGACGCATGTGTGGCCGCGGCATTAGAGTAACACGAATCTTATAAAATATTTATTAAAATCTAGAAAGACTCAAAATCAATTACAGTCTATCAAATAAACAGAGCAGCTGTTTTGATATCGATAGCAATTTCATATGCAATTAACTGTAACCCCGTCTTATAGATTGTCTGTCTGTACGTGACATGCCAATTAATTCGCTGACTTGTATTATAGAAATAAGATGTTATAGGCCGCACAAAAGTTTTAGATAGCTCGGCAAAAATGGGAGAGAAAATTTAGTAGAAGTAGGAGCGGGTGGAATGGGGACACGCTATTTTGTAGATCAGTAATCGAAAGGGTCGTTAATAGGGTATATATATTACGCGAAAGTTAGAGCAGAGGGCCCAACTAGCACATACAGTAAACAATCCGAACAAAATCCGACATGTTGCGCACGTCAGAATCAGAATATTGCCAGAAACGTTATCAAACGTCGAACAAAACTTTTTGTTTACTGTCTGTGCTGGCTGGTGCTGCTTCTAGCGTGAAAACCACATAAATAAATCAAGATAGAACGGTGACGCTGACGCGCGTGCTTTGCTAAGGAATCGCTCGTGTCAATTTTTGCTTTGCTTTTAGTTAGAACAAATAACTTACCCGTGGAAAGAAATACCTCGTTTTGACCGATTCACTTTCGTACTTCTGTTTTTACAATTAGACACTGCACAATGAGGCATTTTTGCACAACCGCTCCGGTGTAATCAAGTCGAGACGTGTGCGCTGACTGAATGAACGTTCAACGAATCTTGCACACTTGTGCAAGATTGAAACACGCGTACTCCGCCCGCTTAGCCGTTCTATCTTGATTTATTTTTGTGGTGAAAACATTGCAGTAATATAATATCCTATTGGTAGATCGTGACCACTTTGTAATTTCTTAATGGTCGCTACTGTACCATATTGATAGATATCTGTTAATCCCTCTCCCATTTCGCTGAGTGATCTTAAAGTTTTGCGCGTGGTCACTGTATAGAATCTAGCACTTTTAAACCTTATACCATTGTTGTAAGTTCGAAATGCGCATGACCTAAAAAGGCATTCGATATTTGCGGTTAATTTGTACACGATTGGCTAATTATTATCAATACCAGTGTCATCGTTTCATAGAAGTTTGTTAATAATTGTCACGCTTGGCCGCGCGGCTAATAATATGTGACAGTGGAACAACGATTGCTCGTTTGGCCGTATGCAGCGAATTTCCTGCGGGTTCGACAGGCTCGTAACTATATGGAGTACTATATACTATTAACTATTCTCTAATCTGTGCTTTTCTATAGCTATAATATGTACTTACTTAATAAACTTTAATTTAATGAAGAGTTTTACACAAAATATTTGGAGATTATGTCAAAATCTTCGTTAAATTAACGTAAAGTAATTATAAAATTCAGGCTTTGTCATGTTACATAGACACTAAATGACTGCCTAATGCCTATACAATAGGTAATAAGTCAATACTGTATTCAACCTAGCAAGTTGCACCGTGTACGTGGAGCTTCATAGTAATGGCTATTCTCATGATTTTGACCATAAAGGTATCTAACATGACATGATATTATGGATAAGACAATGCAAGCGTCATAACATTACACTCTTCTTTTTAACTGTACCGTCGAAAATTTTAAATGCAAGTTGTCTAAGTACCCAATTGTACATTTGCTTCACTTCTAGTACTTAAGGCCATCCCCCGAGCAAACGACCTTGATCATACATTTGACTTGTTGCCGAGATCGCACAAAAATCCTATTTTTTTTTTACTTATCTTAGTTCAAAATCGATCTAAAAAGATTTAAAACGTATGTAGTTAATGAAATTGTCTATATTCTATTGTCGTGTGTTTCAAATAAACGTAATTTGTAAATACAAGGAAGATGCTGAAAGTATGCTTCAATTTTAATAAATTGGTATTACTTTGGAAGCTAATATCATGAGTATAATAAACAAAAATAGAAAATTTAAAACGGGGAAAGGAGTGTTGATATACTGAAGATTATTGCTGTATTTTTATTATAACTTTTAAATTATGAGTTTATAAGGCTCTAAATACGTTAAATTACGGAATCTCCGTAGGGGAAGGCCCTTAATGGGTAATAAACCTATCAGTTTCACATGATCATAATGAGGTATATGACAGTACTGGTACACGACACACATTCTGTGCCGACGGCCGACCTACATGAACCTAGTAACAGGGGCATCACATTGAACCTTATGACTAATTGCGTAAGGGCGACATTGCTTTGACATTTAGATAGGAAATTGTAGTTTAGTAAAGTAAGGCTTTATTTGAAATACCTCTATCCCGTATTTTTACCGACTTCAAAAAAGGGGGTTATCAATTCGACGCGTATGTATGTAATATTTCCAGAACTGCCCAGTTTTTGTCCACTGAAATAGACTAACATTTTATATTGTTTTTTTTTTTTTTTATTAATAAAATTGGGGCCGTCTATGGGCTGTTCGCCCATATCCTTTTTTTGTTATTTTATTATTTAGATTTTTCGCACCAAGGATAATTGAAATAATATTATTAATAATTAATTGTAGTCCATCACGCCATGGACTTTTTTTTTCTTTTTATATATAATAGAATAGATTATAATATATATACATCTAATAAATAAATATATATTTATTGTTTTACAAATTACATAATTATAATATTAATGTTTTGAACGGTGTGGTCCCAGTGTGGCGGCCAGTAGATCCGACATTTTTCGATTTCCTTAGATTTTATGCTGCTCCACCCTTTCTTTGCCTTTAGATGTTTTGACATTGGCTTGGTGGAGAGGGGTCACTCAAGCTGGGTGGAGTTTCTAGGGTTTTTATATTATGTTAGTCTATTTCAGTGTCTGAACAAATGTGCCAAATTTCAAAAGTGTATGACGTATGTATGTTTTTATGATTGTATTCGAATATCTCCGTAACTACAAGTCCGATTTAAGTAATTATTTTTTTGTTGTACTAGGTAATGTTCAACTTAGGGAACACTATAAGTTTCATCAAAATCGGCTCATTAGTTTTTGAGATAAGGCAATTTTAATTCTCAATTACGTACAATTTTGAAGTCGGTTTTATCTTTTTAAAATACTATTAGGGCTGTGATAATAATTTTAGCCTTTGTAATAAAAAGGTTTACACTAGTGTGTAATGTGTATGCAGATGTTTTACCTTTAAAATGTCGCCTCCGTGGTCCAGTGGTTAAGAGCGTGGCTCTTGACTCGGAGGTCGTGAGTTCGATTCCCGCGTTGGAAACATATTGTTATTTCCAAGTTTGGATAGGGCAATGCAGGCTGAATCACCTAATTGTCTGACAAGTAAGATGATCCATGCGTCGGATGGTCATGTAAAAAAGTCGGTCTTGCGCCTGATCACTCGCCAGTTGTGTCGGTCTTCCGTTCCACTGGGTTATGAGAGTAAAAGGAATAGAGAGTGCTCTTGTGTACTGCGCACACACTATGGCACCATAAAATTACTCCTGCGTAACTGGCCTGGTTTCAATGAAACCGGCCACCGTCACCGAAACCGGTGTGGGAGTTATTATTATTTAAAGTGTCTTTGTCCGACACCTAAGAAAAGCGGCTTACAGACAAGGACAAGACATTTCATAAACGTAACGTAAATTCTGTTTACACAGTGTGGATCAATTAATAAAAGGGAGAGATAAGATCAATTAATAATATGTAAGAATTTAATTTAAAATAGAGTAGCTGGTATGTACCAGTTCTTTAAATAAATTGTGAATTGTATTTTCTGATGTCAATAATATATTTAGAGATTACTCTTGAGTCTACAGAATAGATGTTAAAAGTGAAAATTTCTAGCCACATTTCGTGATTTATAACTTTGTTTTTAAGTGCTTCACGTAGCATAAATGATTGATAGTAAAAAAACAATCAAATTAATTTTTATCACGAAGAAAAAGTAAAATCATGTTATTTACTTTTTCACTCCTATGAATCATAATTTAATTAAAATGATAACAGTACTCTTTCACTGTTATTCATATTAAAATATAATAATCATCAAAGAGATTATAAATAATATATTATATAGACGTTTCGCGCGGCTTCGCCCGCGTAAATTAGATATTTCACAGACAAATTAGTCCACAAAAATTGCCTATGATCCTTCACGTCTACTTCTTATCTGTGATAAATAACAGAAAAATTGCTCCAGTAGTTCGTGAGATAAGCCTTTTCAACTAGTTTCCCCCTTTTTTTCCACATTTTCCTCTATTTCTTCGCTCCTATTAGACTTAGCGTAATAAAAAATAGTCTATAGCCTTCCTCGATTAATGGGCGAAGAAATAGAGGAAATTTTGGAAAAACGGGAGGGAAATTATTTAAAAAAGCTTATTTGAACGCGCTAATCTCAGGAACTACTGGTCCGATTTGAAAAATTCTTTCAGTGTTAGATAGCCCATTAATCGAGGAAGGCTATAGACTATTCTTTATCTATAGATTAAATGTACCTACATGTTACATCTACTTTCAAAACACAGTATGTTAAATAAGTTTGTTTTGAAACCTTAAAATAGAAACATCAATGATCAAAGAATGTTGCTACTCAAGGTTAATTTAATTAGTATTGTGATCTAGCCTTGTAATTATTAGTTCTTTCTGAGTACTACACAGTATAAGTAATATACAGTAGACCACCACCTATATGTAAGACACAATAGCGTGATTTCAGACAGCTCTAAGTAGTCCTAAGTATCAAAATAATGTAGTATGAATGGTATGACATCGCACGCGCGTTAGCCTGTTTCTGTGTTGAGTGATTTTAATTTTAAGAACAAGAAGTAGTCTACTGTATGAATTTATGCATTCTGACGTACTAAGGCCGTTAAAGTTTCCAAAAAGATTAAGACAAAAGTAATGATTATGTAAATATTAGATAATTGGAACTTCCTTGTCTTTGAAAACAAAACCATTATGGTTTCGTTTTCAAAGACAAGGTAATCTATGACTGTTCAACTTTGAAATTAAGTTCTTTATACTAATGACACTAGGTAATGGTCATTATTATAGAAACAATGGTTAACACGTACAATAATTACTAGCCCATAATAATTTGTCGTAAACCGTAATGATCCATTGACAAAATTACTTATAATTAATGTTTTTAACCCGCGACCAAAAAGAAGGGTGTTATAAGTTTGACGTGTCTGTCTGTCGGTCTGTCTGTCTGTCTGTCTGTCTGTCTGTGGCATCGTAGCATCCAAACGGGTGGACCGATTTTGATCTAGTTTTTTTTTGTTTGAAAGCTGACATGATCGAGAGTGTTCTTAGCTATAGTTCATCATCATCAGCCTGCTCATTGCTGAAATAAAACGGTTTATCTGGTTCGTAATAGGCCGATTAGCAACTTGCAGTCGTTTGATGGGTTTTATATTTTGCATTCTGGTTCGTGACACTTATGAATATATACATATTAATGGAAAGTTCACCCTGGTGCTGCAGCATCACCTGGTAATCAATAGGATACCCAACTCCTCACCAACTTAGAGCAGAGGTTTCGTGTTTGGGCTCATTTTAATTGCGACAACCAATAAGATGTAGATAAGCAGTAAATATTTGCATGCTGCTGCTGCAGCATCACCTGGATTCTATAGGAGCCGAGCTCCGAATGAACCCAGGGTGGAGGTTTCATGTTTGGGCTCATATTGACGGCCTCATCCAAGAGGATATTTATAGATCGTATTCATTGGGATATGATCCTGTTGATAGGAACAATTCTGCACTATAACCAACACAAGTTTAAAAAGCATAAAATTAAATTAAATTAAGAAATTTGAAAAAACCCCCGCCAAACAACTTTAAAAAGTAATGGAATAATATTTACTGACTTTAAGTTTAAATAATTCCTAAGTGTAAAGTAATATTTTAGTCCATAATTGTTGTCAAGGTGTGTCGGGGGACCGCGCTAATGTAGATGTTTGATTTCACATTTAAACATTATAGTTTAAAGGTCAGTTCACAGCGAACTGAATAGAGACAATCAGCGATACAAAATGCAAAAGTCGCTGTTGTCGTAGTTAACTTAGCGGTCCCCCGACACACCGTGACAACAATTATGGACTAAAATATTACTTTACACTTCGGAATTATTTAAACTTAAAGTCAGTAAATATTATTCCATTACTTTTTAAAGTTGTTTGGCGGGTTTTTTTTTTAATTTCTTAATTTAATTTAATGCATAAAAAGTATTGCAAATAATAAAAAGAATTCTCAGTAGGTAAGTAAGTATTTAATGTAAAAAAATTCCCCTAGCTTTACCAATAATTTCCAACCTTTTTAAACTTTGTAAGTTGAGCGGCTGTAAAAAAAAGGCCGGCAACGCACCTGCAGCTCTTCTAATGTTGCGAGTGTCTATGGGCGACGGTAGTTGCTTTCCATCAGGTGACCGTTTACTCGTTTACCCCCTTAATATATAAAAAAAGCTCTATTTATATGCGTCCGCGGGAACGAGCGGTTTTGGCCGCTACAACTTGGCTACAACACTAAAGAAATAGACTAAAGCTGCGTTTCTCCCGGAGATGAGCTAAGCTGCGTTGCGAGGAATGTGTTTTTACAAGAACCAGTAGAACTTTTGCGCTGAACGTGGTCTGGCAAATGAAGCGTTTCTAATTCTATTGGTTCTTAAAAACACATTCCTCGCAACGCAGCTTAGCAGCTCCAGTGGAAACGCAGCCTAACACTTGCGCTTTTATCATTTTGTTAATAAAACAATTTTCTGTGCATACATCGCTTGCAATTCTAATTATATCGCGATATAGGTTAATTCAGCAAATATAGACGGATCAACAACATGTTCTATTTAAGAGCAGAGTAAAAAGTTAGCTGAAAGTAATAGAACCTGTCCGCTTTCGACCATGTGCCAAACCAGTCTCGACTCACCTAGTCACAACCGGCTTGCTAACTGTTTACTGGATTTGTTTTAATGACTTATCGAAAGTGGTTGGACAATATTATTTTAAGTTTATTATGATTTTATTGGTGAACAAGATAATGTGTGTAAAATGAAAAAAAAAAAACTAAAATTTTCACGTAAAATTATGTCGAAAAAGATTATTGGCTAGCAATGAAAAAAGTCGAATCATATGTAAGCCACATTTCTGACTTACATTTTTACTTTTACTACCTAACTACACATACTTTACAACTTATTTTTTTACAGTTCCAATAAAAAATTCGTCAATATGTACGTGGGTCGTGGAGTAATGAAGTCTTGTTAAAAACATTATAATAATATTAATAAGTGGTTTCCTGAAAAAATTGAGAATTCTAAAGGTTCATTTCCCTAGTTTTTAATCGACTTCCGAAAAAAGGAGAAGGAATTCAATGTTAAGCTCTGGTTATTTTTGTTATTTGTTATAAATACTGTACTAAGTGCCCTTCAAATGGCTTCATCGGATTATATCGCCGACTGTTACACAAACATTTCTTCATAATCACATTAATTCAATAGTTACGCAACGGAAGCGTGAAGAATTAACGTTTTAATGCGTATTTATATGGCAGCAAGCGGCCTCGACTTCGTGGGCAAGGTCGAACGAATATGTAAACGCTGTTGCCAATACATTAGAAATTGAATTCATAACGCATAGTTGCCGAACTGTCTGGTAGAGCCCGTAGTGTATAGAGGCCTTAATATTTAAAAAAAACTCAAGAGAAAATGAGCTTTATGAAAAAAAATCTATTGAAAATGGGTGAGAAATTTTAATTGAGTTTCAATCGTATGCTGACAAAAAATTTTATGTTATGAACCGTATGTACCGTATGACAGAAAATGTCATAAGATTTTGTAAATGCAATTATCATAATATGTATTTCATAAATCATAATAATATAAATTTGATAATTACGTACAAACTAGTATTTAAATGTTGATAATGTAATTTTAAGAATGTTATTGTTTTCATTATTATAATTAAATAATAATATTAAAATTTCATTTAAAATACGCTCAATAGTTAAGTGTGCGAGTAATAAAATAGACATTAATTAATATTATAATGTTTCGACTAGTCTATAGGTGATTTGTATGTTACCAAACATTAATATGATATTTTGAAACATGATAATAATTCTGTAAAGATAATTGTGTACATAAAATGAAATATTGACAAAGCATTAAATATTTTGTAGAAATGAGCCAACATTGACTCTTGCACCAGAAACCATTTTTGTATCGGTTTTTAAAGTTAACTAAGCATAGTCGTTAAATTAAATTAAACTACGGATATTTTACTTATTGACATTTAGAAAAAGCAATGTAATGACTAATGAGTAATGACTATGTATGTTCTTACAAACGTGCTAATAATTATTAGCACGTTTGTACATAATATCGACGATGGAAAACAGAAAGGGCGTAACCCAGGCTAACGCAACTTTACACCAGAGCCAAAAAACAAAAAAATATTGGGAAATTCTATCATAACTTTTTAACGGTAAATCGTGGGAACAAAATTTTAACACCTTTACTTTAAAATAAAAACCTGCATAAAGTTGCATACAAGCCAATAACTTCCTATTGCTAGAAATAAAGTTATTCAAGTTACACCCATTGTATACAAAAACTGCAGACCTCAAAAATGTCGTATACAATACACGACGTTTGTACTGAATCATAAATCTATAAGAAATTTACCGACTTCAAAAAGGTCGTAACTAGTGTTCGTTTTAATTTGCTCTTAGGAACGGGGTGTAAACACATTCATAATGCATTATAATGGTTAGAAAATTGGTTGTAGGACATAGGATACTTTTATACCGAGAAAATGTACAGTTCCCGCGCGATAAACGAATTTTGGCGCAACGGAGTTGCGGGCGTCATCTAGTAATAATAACACGTTTTTAGGGTTTCGTAGCCAAATGGCAAAAAACCACCCTTATAGATTCGTCATGTCTTTCTGTCTGTCTGTCCGTCCATATGTCACAGCCACTTTTCTCCGACACTATAAGAGCTATACGATTGAAACTTGGTAAGTAGATGTAGTCTGTGAACCGCATTAAGATTTTGATACAATAATGGAAAAATTATTAAAAATTTTAGGGGTCCCCATAGGTATAACTGAATCAAAAAAATATTTTTTTCATCTTATCTTTGCGAGTGGGGTATCTATATGGATAGTTCTTCAAAAATCATATTGAGGTTTCTAATATAATTTTTTTCTAACCTGAATAGTTTGCGAGAGAGACTCTTCCAAAGTGGTAAAATGTGTGCCCCCCCCCCCCTCTCACTTCTAAAGTAGGGGCATGACAAGTCTAAAAGAATATATGATGTACATTACTATAAAAACTACCAACGAAAATTAGTTTGAACGAGATCTAGCAAGTAGTTTTTTTATACGTCATAAATGGTAAACCTTAATTTAACTTTCATTGAATCAACTGAAATATAAAAATAAATCAAAAACCTTTTAATTTCATAAAAATATACCTCATTGCTGCTGCGGAACCCTTCATGGGCGTGTCCAACTCGCACTTGGCCGGTTTTTATTAAGAAGTAGAGGTAGATAATATAATATGTAATATTATAACGACTGTAAATGAGAGCAACTTAAAAAGAACTTAATTAAAAATAATTTAAAGATCGCTCTATATTTTCTCAACTTTCTTAATTATTTTTGAGCAAAACCCTGTTGAACACGATCAACGGCATACATTTTTTTCCACGATCTCGTCACAAAAAAGCCTACAATGGCTCTACTTTTCGTCCCAACATGAACTAGTTTCACTGACTTCGTTTATATAAAACTGGTAGAACTCTACCTTCGTAAATTCTCATGTGTATCACCAATTGCCTATTTAACCTAAACAAAAATATAAATTATCTAGATCAGAGGTGTTGTTAAACCTTTTTATGATACGACCCCCTTGGTATGAAAAAATATCTCGCGACCCACAGGCTGAAAAACACTGATTTAGATGATAAGAATATATTCTTATAATCTAAATCAGTGTTTTTCAGTTATAGTTGTGTAGTTATTAAACTGCCCGAATAAGATGTATATCTTTGGCGAATTCCATACTTTATGATTATAATTCTAAAGCGATTCACTAATCCAAATGCACTAAATGTGGGCGATAGTATTGCTCTGTGGGTGTTGAAATTGTACATGCCGTCGTAGTACTGTTATTGGCTGTGGTTTCGCCGCTTTCATTTCGAAGGTCTCCGTGGATTAAATTCCTAATTTCACCAGCTCTACATGCCGACTGAATTGGCAATGGCTACGGAAACATCAGCTTTGAAGTTTTAGAACTCCACATTGTATGAATTTGAGCGTAAAGTAGAGCGTAAGCGCCAATTAAAAAACTACGAAAACATTCTAAACTCTACAGCGTTGTTCGCCTCAAAGAGATTAAGCGTCTAAATATACTAGGCCGAAAATACGCGGCCGAAGTTCGGCATGATTACGCTAGCAATACGCTACGCATACAATAATACGCGACGTAATTTCGCCATGGTGTGTCATCGGTAATTTAAAATAAATTGTAGGCGTAATCATGCCGAACTTCGGCCGCGTTTTTTCGGCCTAGTGTGTTTAGACACTTATGATTACTTAACGTTAATTTAATGAAGGTTTTTATATGACATCTTTGCATTTCTGCCAAAAATTCAATTAAATTAAAATTATGTTATCATTAAAATATGTTTGGGTCCAGCTGTTAGAACTCTAACTGCTATGAATTTAAGTGTAGATCTTAGTACATATCTAGAAGACGTTTTCGAACTTTACATAGTATATTTTATAGATCACCTTAAACAAATTACTTACTTTATTTGAATGATTTTTAAATTTAATAATATACATAATTTCATAACATGACTGACGCCTATAAATGCAGATGTCGATTATATTGTTATTAATATCGATATACAGATGATTGTTTGGTATCGTGAGATCACTTCATATACATATTTAGTGTTGCAGTGCGTGACATAGGATAGTGTATCCCCTGAGGCCGATTGATAATACCAGCGACGATTATTGTACAATGGCCGACTACAGACCTATGCGGTACCGGTTCGGATTGGATGCAGCTCACCAAACTGGTCCATTTAATGTTTCTAGTCAAACGTTCGATATTAAAATACCAAAAAATATGTAAAATGAGAAGAGTATTTTGAGAATCATACATTTTGTGAAATGCTCCCAAAAAACGAGTGAGTAACTGTATTAATTCCGGATGTCACACGAAAACTGACGGAAAATTAAATTATGCTACGCTTTAATGTAAAATTCAGGCTCATGAAGCACTAAAATGAATTTAATAACGTACAATTAGCGCTTGTTGTCAGCTAATGAATATCATTTCGAACGGAGCGAGTAACGGGGCTTGTCGTGATATAAGTTTAAAACGACGACGGCGCCGACAAAAGATTTCAACGAGCGCTATATTATAGAGCGCGAGATTTTATCCTCTATGCGGCAAGATCCGGTGAGATACAATATTATTTACGTCGTTCAGCGCCGACTTTGATAGAGTGGCTCTATATGCAAAGCTCGTATACAAGTGTCTCGCCGCACCGCCTTTCTCCGAATCCGCACGCTAACATGACCGACTAAACAACTACAGACGTTTCCATTTTATGTCAATCGCGCTGGAGCGAACGTTTATATCCTATTGTGATGGACCGTCCGACGATAAGGCTTTCGATCGAAACGACTCAAGAATATAATAAACTGTATCTCAGGTAGAGCGACCTTTACGATTTTTTTGCGATCGTTTCTTTGTAGAGCATCTGGCGAGATTCGTACCTGAGAGGGATGGGCTGGAAGGGGAACCGGTGCGGCTGGGGATGCTGCGCGTGCGGCAGCGGCACCGCGCCGGGCACGGGCAGCACCGCCGGGTGCAACTGCGGCAGCGTGCTGTAGGGCGGCGGCGGCACGCACTCGGGCTCCGGCGGGCGCGGCGCCCTCGCCCGCCTCGCGCGCCGCCGCCGGGGCTCCTCCGTCTGACACTCGGCTGTGGCCACACTCCGCTCCCTCTCCGTCTGCACGGCACTCTCTACACCGGGAGCATCCACTCGCACTATGTTCACATTGCACACACTGGGCTCGCCGGGCACGCGCACGGAGACCGAGTCCGCCTTGGCGGGCGCCGGGACGGGCAGCCGCATCTCGGAGATGGCGCAGTACGACGCGCGCGCATGTCGACCGCCGTTCGGCGACTGACCCCCCCCGGCCGCGAGGGCGCCGTCGGTGCGCGAGCGCGCGAGGGGCGGCGAGCGGCAGTCGTAGGGCTGCCACAGCAGGGACGAGAGCGCCTCGGCCGCCGACAGCGGAGCGCTCATCCCGCCGCCCGCGCCCGCGCACCCCGCACCGCCCCCCGCGCCCGCCACACCCTCCGCACCCCCCACACCTCCCACACCCGCCCGCCACTACTACTACCTGCGGACAATCATAATATTTACGCCATTAATATTTTTTTTAATCAAAATATTATCAATATTTAGTTCATTAAAAAAATATATTTTCTTAGTTTATATATTTTTTCAGTTTAGATATCAAAATACAGTACTGTGTTCTATAAAGAACCATAATTAAATTGAGTCCGTTAACTGTCCGAGTCATAACTGTCATAAGTCCAAATGAACATAAATCAAAGCATAAAATCGATCTCTACCGTCCATGCAACTTTCATTATTTCATCATAATGGTCTTACGTTAATGTTTTGTTTTTATTTTTTTATACTTCATAAATATTATGTCACATATTCGTACAACTTCGTTCTGATAATCTTTATGTGCGAAAAATGTAGAGTAGGTCAACATCGTAACCAATTAATACTCAGTGTCTCTTAATTTTTATTTCATACAATGTTAAAGTTATATCATGAAGGATTTAAAGATTATTATATCAATCATTATCATTAAAATATAATAATGTCTTGTTTACAGCTTGTACTTATAAGCTGAAAGCTAGTTAAATCCATACAAAATCGAATATACACTTTTTTAGGGTTCCGTATTTTGTTATGTAAGATAACCACATAGAAAGGAATATCGCTGTTGAAAATTATTATTATTTTTAATTGGATATTTTAATACAAATCGTGAAATGTGATTAAAGAAAAAACATTAGAAGATATTTCCGTGGTACAAGATCAAATCTAATGAATCCTACGCCCCAGCTGCTTTGAAGCCACAGCTCAGTGCTTTCTTTGATTATGCAACCTCTCGCTAGACTTAGCACCGCTCACTCTAATCTTTTGTTAACCACTTGCCGTTCTTTCAACTTATTTGCATCACAATATGGATGTTTGTTATTTACACTTGTTTTCTCCAATTCCTTTTTAGTCATAAATAACAAGATGAATTTAAAATATCTTTTTGGTAGTCGAAAACTCATAGTATAGAATATAGATAGTAAAATATAGTGGAAGGAGTTTTGAGCTCAATTCATAAAAACAAAGACTGCAGCAAAAACTGCTTTTGATCAGCCGGGAATCGAACCAAACGGTTTTGGAGAAAAACATTCCTTTTTTCCGTTATTATTATTTAATATTTTCGTTCGTTTTTGTATATTTTAACCGTGTCTCTATCATGTTATTGCTCTATATTTTTGACCGACTTCAAAAAAGGAGGAGGTAATACGTTCGGCTGTATCGTTTTTTTTGTATGTTGCAATTTTCAAAATTATTTTTGTGTTGTATAGGGTTTAACTCGAATTTGGTACCATGTTCACAAAAGTGGCACAAAAGTTCACAAAACCTGATGATGGGATCCATGAGTAATCGAGAGATCGACTCCTCAAAATTTTTATGGAAACATAATATGGTGTATTCGGTTTTGTGAGATGGATTCTAGGCATACGCTCCAAAAATTAGGATTTTGCACCGGGTAAACCATGGTCCCAACTCCCAAAGGTGCCGAGAGAACTCCTGACTCCTATAAATACGAGTAGATACAAGTTTGGGGGTTTCATCGTTATTTTAAGAACTGAAAGCATATGATACTATATAAATTCTATTCATCACAATTCAGTAATAATATTTTATATTGTCAATCAGTAATAAATAACATATAATAGTAGCAATTTCATTACAGTTGAGTGCTTAGCACTTCCTACACGGTAATTCAGCATTACACGCATTTACGTGACAGTATTAATTGTTGCATGACATGCGGATCGCAAAACGATCATGCGTGCATGTAATCACATATTGCAGGACGAAAAATTAAACAACTTGTCAATCAATGTACAGCACGTAGTTTGCATGTCATTCGCATCAATCACTACAATAAACGATCATGCGTGCATGACAGCATGTAACGCATGTAATGCTGAATTACCGTCTAGGGCTTTAGATTTACAGATCTATAATGCATATTTAGGGTAATGTCACGGATTACTAAATAGTTAGTACGTAATGTGGCTTTTAAGGCATTGCATAACTTTTTTGAAAACCGCCTAAGTAGAGTTAAAACTTCCGATAGTTTCATACCTAAATCCTATCTAGGTACCTACAACTGACAGCTGTGAAATTATTATTTTTAACTATAATATTATTGTTTTTACCTTGGAAGTCGCGACTTCCAAGGTAAAAACAATAATATTATGAACTAAAAAGTTTAAAATAATTCTTACTCTTTATTCTTTAAAAGTGCCTTTTTCAGAATTCGTCTAAATCTCAACTATTTTTGTACATATTATAGTCTTCATTAATTTGAAGTCGGTACCAGTCCCAAAAATTTCAGATATTCTGACATTGACTGAACTCACGATTAAATTAGCTGGTACGACTTCAAAATAGTAAAGACTTGTACACAGAAATAGTTGAGATTTAGACGACGAATTCTGAAAAAGGCACTTTTAAAGAATAAAGAATAAGAATTATTTTAAACTTTTTTATTGCATGGCCATTAACATTTTATTGCTACGAAAACAAAATATAGTATTTTGACAGATGTTAATTTAATCTTGCACTATATTCGTTTTTCTTGTGGATTAAAAATGCCTTATGGGAAAAGTGAGATTAATAAAAACTAACATATATTTTTTTTTAATTAGAAAGGACTTTAATCTATATCACTACATAGTATAAAACAAAGTCGCTTTTTCTGTCCCTATGTCCATTTGTTAAAACTACACAACGGATTTTGATGCGGTTTTCTTTAATAGAGGTGATTGAAGAGGAAGGTTTATAAGTATAATAACATTAATTAAATAGTGGACAAATACTGTTATTTTTAAAGTTTCTAATGTGATGTCGTAAATAATTACATTTTTTTCCGCTTACATTGCAAACGCAGGTTGAACCCTACGAGATTTTTCAAAAGAATGTACTAAGTATTGTATACAATGAAAAGGTCTACAGAAAACTCCGTGATAGTATATTATGTATATCTCTTATGAATATCCTACAATAACATTTTTTTGTCATTTACTTTTAACTACAAAAAATGGCTAATTTTCGAAACGATTTTAACCAATACGGCATTAATGCTTATTCAATTAAATACTTTAAATACATTGTTTATTTAATATAGATCTATATGGCCCTTTACAGCATATGATTTTAATGGATATTTTCGAAGATATTACAGATTTAAAAATTGCAGGACGTAGCATTTGCGGCGGTACCGGCCAATGCGGGCCACGGGTAGTAATGAATATAAATCGAAACTACTGAATCGATTATAATCATTTTTTCAGTGAGTGACATAGGCTATATATTTTATACCCGTGCGAAGCCGGGGCGGGTCGCTAGTTACTTATATGTTGTTTGACCAGAAGCATTATCTAGACACGCGGTAGCGTGTTAAGCCAAGTTCAAGTAAAACAGAACTGGCGAGCAGCACTGTGTGTAATATTACACGAACCATTTCGAGCCACTTTTGACCCCCTCATAATTCAAAAACTATTTAACATAAACGCTTCAAATTTCGCTCGTATAATAAGACTTGCAAGGTAATTATATGCTCTAAATTTCATAAACAAATCTCAAACGGTTATATAGATAATCACGTCCGAAAATCGTAATTTTTATCACTGACTGACTGACCTATAGATCAAAATTCTAACCCACTGCCAGATGACCTGGAAGGCTGAAATTTGGAATCCACCTCGGTAATTGTGTGAAAACTCAGGGAAAAATCCAAAAATGACAAAATTCGGCCAAGTGTGAGTCGGACAGAGCGAAAATAGTGTTTTTTGTATGGGAGCCCCCCTCAAATATTTATTTGATTTTAATTTTGTTATAAATTATGGAAGTAAACATATAATTAAAGATTTCGAGAATATTTCAAGTGTCTACCGGCTGCCATTATTGATTATGAGCAAAAAAGACCAAAAAAATCACGTTTGTTCTATGGGAGCCCCCCTTAAATATTAATTTCATTTTATTTTCAGATATGTTGTTATAGCGGCAATAGAAATACACAATCTGTAAAAATTTTAGAACTCTAGCTACAGCGGGTCTGTCTGTCTGTTAGCCCTTCACGCCCAAACTGCTTGTACCGATTGTTCTGATTAGTGGTATGGAGATATAGTTAGAGTCCCGGGAAAGGACATAATATAATTCTTTTAATCCCAGAAAAATGTACGGTTACTGCCGGATAGACGAATTATTGGCAATAGAGTTGCGATCGGCATCTGTCTGTAGTCTGTACTCTGTATTTGTCAGTATTACTGTATTTTAATAGCTACTTAACTTTCGCACAATAAGTTGTACGATAGAGTTAATAGTTGGAAATACACTTGTGTTACACGGTACACCGTATTATTCCAATGCCTCATGATGGCAGCTGCATATTCCATTCGCTTGAATTTTCTTTGTTTAATTTGACTGATACTCAACAAGCCTGGGGTTGTTTCTCCACTTCCTGATATGTTTCGGATAGGCTATCCACAACTTATCTGACATATGAAGTATGGAATATCTATCATATACTCGTAAGTTGTGGATAGCATATCCGACACTTATCAGGAAGTGGTGAAACAACCCCTTAAGGTTGTAAGCGACTAAAGTCGAATATTTAAGTTTGGACTGGGAAGATTTAGGTGTCTACAACTGCTCGGAAAAAATTTCTTTACAAAAAGGAGTGATATCCCACCAAAAACATAAATGTAAAAAGGAAAGCCAAGTTCAATACAAACATTATGCTTGTCTATGGACTTCGCCGTAAAAAGAATGGAGATCTTAATGAGTGCCAAGTTCTATGGAAAATTTAAATATGTATTTATAGGAACCAAATAACATTATGAACAAACAACAAAGTCTATTTATTTGCTTTATTGAATATCTATAACAATTGCTGTTATTTAAATAATGTGAGATCTTAAAGTAGATTAGATTTAACTTGGCCAGTTTAAATTACAACAGTCATTTCATAAAGTTATTGAACATTTTAATTCTGATAAAAACTAGCCAAGTCAAATCTAATCTACTTTAAGATCTCACATTATTTAAATAACAGCAATTGTTATAGATATTCAATAAAACAAAGAAATAAACTTTGTTGTTTGTTCATAATGTTATTTGGTTCCTATAAATACATATTTAAATTTTCCATAGAACTTGGCACTCATTTAGATCTCCATTCTTTTTACGGCGAAGTCCATAGACAAGCATAATGTTTGTATTGAACTTGGCTTTCCTTTTTACATTTATGTTTTTGGTGGGATTATTTATTTCTTGGACCTTTGAAATTTTTGATTAATTCTTTAAGATCAAAATGTGTTTATAGAGTAGGTAATGCTCGACTCTGTAACGTTACATTACTAGCGAATGCCCTCGGTGAGGGAGCACCTTTATATCAAAATTTTCATTAATTACCGTTAGGTAAAGTCCGGCAACGCACCTGCAGCTCTTCTTATGTTGCGATTGTCCATGGGCGACGGTAGTTGCTTTCCATCAGGTGACCCGTTTGCTCGTTTGCCCCCTTATTTTATTTAAAAAAAAAATCGTCTGTGTGCGGGAGTAGAACCTCATCATAACAATATTTCTACTATATAAAACCAATCAGCTGATGTACCCGACTTTCTCCAAGGCCGCGGCGCCGCTGTGCCAAAACAGGCGGATGTTATATCATTCCGCGGTCACCATATTAACTTTCATCTAAACCAGTTCCATTGATAATATAAATACCATACTGTAAAAATAAATATCTATATTGTATTATACTGTATAATTATCCATACTAATATTATAAATGCGAAAGTGTGTCTGTCTGTCTGTTACCTCTTCACGCCCAAACCGCTGAACCGATTTTGCTGAAATTTGGCATGGAGATACTTTGAGTCCCGGGAAAGGACATAGGATAATTTTGTCCCGGAAAAATGTACGGTTCCCGCGAGATAAACGAGTCATCTAGTACTGTATAACTTTAGCTTCTTTATTTTGATACGATATTTTTTTGTTGTATGACGCATATCCTGACGCAAGTTAGAACTTTCTAAGTAGCGAACAAAAACCTCTAAAGCAAGACTGACCATCTTGCTAAGAAAATGTAATACCTAAGTATTTTACGCAGCACAAAATTACTATCAGACACTATCAGACATTGTCTGTTTCTTGAAGTTTCCAGACAAAGACAAGCTTAACTTGTATTTAACGTTATGTAAATATTGATATTAGTAAGGATTACATCCTTAAAAACCTTCATGTATAATATTACATACAGTTCGATACAAAAAAAGATAAAAGAAATGTTTATTCCAATCTCTCAGAGCAGACAACTCCTGTCTCTTTCGATCAACAATTCTTGTTACTTTATCTTTAGTAGAGATACCCGTATGCTAAAATCACATCCGTCATCGTTGCTGTGTCGCGACATGAAAAATTGTTCACAAACAAACCATTTCTGCATTGTTATGATCTATGTGGTGTCACTTTAATTGTATGAGTATACTCTTTTGTGCTCTCCTTAGTTTTTACTAGGTATTATGTAACTCCGAACTCTAAGGAATCATTTATTACGGGGATTGTTGCGGGAAAAAGCGCGCGCCATTTTCCAATCTCAGTCCTCGATCCTCGGAACTCGTGCGCGATTTGTAAAATAATTAATCTACTTAATAGCTTATAGGAAGGATGTGTGTATGTGTCCCTCATATAGAGTTAGCGGTAAAAGTAGTAGCGCTAACAGACTTACTTTTGTCTTACTATGTTTCTAGAGAAACTCTCCTACGTCATGAACTAGCCCATATCTTCTTTCAGCTCTGTTACTATCACAGTGAACTCTTTTGTTACATTCTGTTGAATATTCATACCTATAGTATAATTTGCATAAAATATTGCAATAAAAGAATGGGTTTTGTTTATAGTTTAGAAAGAGGGAAGTTGATGCGTACGCGGCTCCGATAGAGCGTCACGCTTTCACCGAAGGTCAGCGGCTGTGACCGGGAGTTGACAGCTCGGCGTCAGTTTCTCTCGCACACTGTCTTATTATCAGCTATGTGATGGGCAATATGTCCGTATATGCCCATAGATGGCTAAAATACCTGGGCATGTTGCGTTTATTGATGGATAAACGACAAACGCCTAGTATGTTAGGGCGATAATCCACAACTATAGGTCTACCAGAATCTGATGGCAAAAAGTGAGAAAATAAATTGACTGTAGCAATACCGGGGTAATTGGAATAAAACATTTTGATCCTTTTTTTTTCTTATAGCGGCTGATTCTGTGTATTAAACATGCAATGTAAAAATTATCCAATGATCAAGGATATTTTTTGAAAATCTGCTGTCAAAAATTGCCATCAGATTCTGGTAGACCTATATATGTTATGATATCCGGGGATGCCCATCAAGTTAAGGACGTTGGTAGGCACCGAATATAATCAATACAGATGTTAAATCATTATAATTTATAGCTAGAAAAGCCGAAACTTGCGATGCCACGTTTATATCCACATTTCTGGAGATTTTCATACCTTAAACGTCTAATAACTAATTTTTAAATGTTCGTTGGTGCTCCCTCACCGAGAGCATTCGCTTGTAATGTAACGTTACAGAGAATTGCAATGCGGACCTTGTAATGATACAGTGTGTAATATCTTGATACAACTTGTAACATCAAATAGTTATGGAATGCTCAAAGTCGAATGTTACATTACACGCGAATGCTCGTCAGTCAGGGAGATAGTATTGTAATGAAATGCTCGAAGTCGAATCTTTAATGTTACATTACACGTGTAATGTAATGCTAAAAAACGAAATAATATCTATAATGTTATATTACAAGTGAATGCTCGAGGTGAGGGAGCACCTTAACAACAACTTCTAACTACAAGGACATATTTTAATAAAGCTAACATTAATGTCTTTAATAGCCAATTTAAATATGCTTAAGCCTTAATTTGGAAAGCGGAATGGAGTCGGTGCCAACTGCCAACTGAAGCGAGATCACAAAAACTTTGCCTTGCACACCAAATTATCTGATAAGGATCAAAACTCCTAGAAAGTTTTCAACTCAGTGCCTCAGTTTTTCAGTGAAAAAAAAACACCCTACTGGGGCGCGCCGCGCGAGTCTCTTGCTATAAAAAATACAAATTTTATTCCATTTTCAAATTCAAAACAAATTCGAATTTACTTTTTCATTCGAAAGTTGAAAGTTTTCTCTCTAAAAAAATAATTTCCCGTTCACGCGTTCAGAAATCTCCAAGGAATTCTTTAAAAAATTGGTTTTGATATGAAATTATCCATTAAAATATTTAAACCTAAATTGTTCATCATTTTCATGGCAAACAAAAACAACTCAAAAGTTAATTAAAATGGAAGATTAGGAGTACAAGAGATCCTTTCAAACGGGATTTAAAATAATCTTTTATTCAGGATCAGAAGCTACAGCGGACTTAAGTGACTGGGTCAAATAAAATTAAATTTGTCCACTTTAAACCCCTATTGAAACACTTTATATAAATTACTGGGATAAAAACAGAGGTCTGGAATAAGAACAATAAGACAGAAGATATTTTTAATCCAATTTATAATAATTAATATTATAAATGCAAAAGTGTCGGTCACATTTGTGAATTTATTTACGATTTTTAGGCCGATGAATCGATTTTGCTGAAATAAAGTGTGGAGATACATCGCGCCCCCGGTAAGGTGTAGAAGTTTTTATTACGAAAATAATGAATTACACGCGTAAAAGTAACCGATAAGGCACAAGGAAACTGCATTTAAAAAAAGCTAGGCCTTTACATCCGTTGTGGATGATTTATACAGTATTTTCAGAGCGAAGTAGCCACTCCTCAAATACTGTAGTGCATGGGACAAGATTTTTGAATGTCTGTATGGTTGCCCAAGCAAATACGGCATTCTCGCAACATAGTCGGCCTAGTCCAGAGGAAAGAACTAGTCAATACGTCTGGGACCAACTATGTGCGCGTTTCCTCACGATGTTTTCCTTCACCGTATAAGTGTCCGTATTATGTACTTGAGATCAGAAAATGTCTCATTGGTACACGCCTCCACCCGGGATCGAACCTGCACCCTCTACGAGTGCGAACCAAAGGTCTACCCATTGGGCCACGGACGCTCTATTGCATTTAAACCTGCCTAGTAAATCACCCTTGGTCTCAGCAATATTATATAAAATTAAAGTTTAAACTATGATTACTCCAGTTACAGAGTGACGTAAAAGTTGTTTACTAGTACAGTAATAAGTAATAACTAAACCTGATGAACTCTACATATTAGGGCGCTTACGACATTTTGATACTCGCATATCGCAACATACCGACGGCGCCGGCGCTGGATTTAAGAGCACTTTCTAATTATTTTAGTAGGTTAATAGCATTTTTTTTTTTTATTTGCATTCATGGCTTTTGTTGTTTTGCCCTTTTTCGGAAATGATAGTTGAGTATTGCACCAATATTATGTTGTTGAATTCATCAATAAAAAAAATAGATATTACATATTTATATAATAATAATTTTTATCTACAAAATATTTATTTACTCTAATGCGAAGGAGTCACAATAGATCCTCAAGGATCGCAGTGACGTCAGGGTTACAATGATATGCCTTCGCCCTTCGGAGGGAAAAAATATACAAACATCAAAAAAATATCGTAGAAGCTACATTTCATATTTTTTACCACTTAAAAAAAAAGGAAAAATGAAGGAGAGGTCAAAATGTAATATTATAATGTTTAGCTGTTGCACGATAATACTATGTTAAATATAGTGATAAGTATAGCATGTGAAATACTTCTAAGTTCTATCCATATAAATATTTTAATGCTAAGCGAACAACCGAGCACAAAAGTGATTAAACAATAGACTCAACATTTAACATTGGAGTAATTATACTAACTTACGCGAGCGTACCGATCATACGTTATATACGAAAGTAAAGTTTGCTCCCCAACAATTCTAGAACATTCACAGCACTGAAAGTTAAAATAGTTTATTTGGTACCAGTTTGGTACCAAGTTCTACGTACAACAAAAAGCGTAGTGTTAAGTATTTACTCTATTTCATCGCTATTAAATGTACTCAGTATTTAATGTGAGTTTTGTCCAACAAGTAACTAGTAAGTCTCGATTTATAATTTTATATGCGTCCGCACAAACGAGCGGTTCGGCCGCTACGCCGAGAGATAACAAGCAACGCGCTTTTCGCGCGGACTCAAATAAATAAATCCTAGCCAATGACAATAAGTAAGCAAATCCATGGTTCATCCAAATAGGTGTAGCAGTTGTCAGGGCTTAAATCACCATTTTTTAACCAACTTCAAAAAAAGGAGGTTATCAAGTCGACGCGTATGTATGTAATACTAGCTGTGCCCCGCGGACAATTGGGTCAAAACAGGACGATACATGGTTCTATAATGGTTTATGGTAGTCATTATGACGATGATGAATGTAATTTGCATAGTAGTATATGCTTTCCATTCTTGAAACAACGTCAGAACTCCCAAACTTGTATCTTTAAAGAGTCAGGAGTTCTCTCATCACCTTCTGAACCATGGTATACCTTGGTGCAAAATCTTACTTGTTGGTAGCATATGCTTAGAATACTGCTCACGAAGCCGAAGTCACCACATGTTTCCATATAAATTTTGAGGAGTTCCCTCGATTTCTTATGGATCCCTTCATCAGGTCACCACTTTTATGAATATGGTACCAAATTAGGATGACAACCTGTACACTAAAAGAAAAATTTTGAAAATCGGTTCACAAACGGCGGAGTAATCGTTGAACATAAAAAAACGAACATAACACCTCCTCCATTTTGAAAGTCCGTTAAAATTGTAGCCTATGTGTTATTCTGATGTATAAGCTATATTATTACATCAAAATCGGTTCAGTCGTTTTTGAGGTAAGGCAATTTTAATTCTCAATTACGTACAATTTTGAAGTCGGTTTTATCTTTTTAAAATACTATATTATTTAAATCTTCACAACGACAAATAGAACTGTTTATTATCACAGAAAAATATATACAGTTCCCGCGCAATAAATGAACAACCGGACAAAAGTAAGTGTTTCATAAAGATAGTTAAAATAAAGCAAAAGTTTTTAAATTAAATAATTATAAAAGTATCTCGCTAACACAAATAGTAGAGCGCAAACAGTGTCATAGACGTTGAAAACATTGTCCAGTAAATAGCACTTGACAAATTCACTGCAACTTTGAAAATATTTTCTCAAAGCTTACAACTCAATGCAAAGCAAATAATAATTTTCAAATTATTATATTCTAAAGCAGGAGTTCTTAATTTTCTTAAACCTATCGTCGTAAATCCATCCATACTAATATAATAAATACTAAAGTGCGTCTGTTTGTCTGTCTGGTATCTCTTCACGCTTAAGCCACTGAACCGGTTTTGATGAAATTTGGTATGGAGATACTTTGAGTTCCGGGATAGGACATAGGACCCTTTTTAAGAACATATTAAGTATTTTAAATAATTTCAAAATATAGCATGTATTTATGTATTTTTTTAAATAATTTTATGTTATTTTTAGTTTATTGTAAAGTACAAAGTTTTAAAATTTTTCGCGGTGCTCTGAGGGGCGCTACGTCCTGTTTGGTACACTTTGGGAACTCCTATAACCTATACCGAAAACCGGCGTGAAACAGCGCTTGCGCTGTGTTTCGCCGAGTGAGTGAGTTTACCGGAGGCCCAATCCCCTACCCTATTCCCTACCTTTCCCTCCCCTATTCCCTTCTCTTCCCATCCCTATCCTCCCCTATTACCCTATTCCCTCTTAAAAGGCCGGCAACGCACATGCAGCTCTTCTGATGCTGCGAGTGTCCATGGGCGACGGAAGTTGCTTTCCATCAGGTGACCCGTCTGCTCGTTTGCCCCCTTATTTCATTAAAAAAAAAAAAAAAAAATAGTACGTCCAAAATTATTTTACCATTCAATAATTGCTCATATCGTTTAAAGGTTATGTCAGAGCCGAATTAACTTTGAACGGAATGTAGTAGTTCCGACAAACAATGGCTTATGACACCGGAACTGCGAAATCGAAAGTGGTCACCCGTTATTACAACCAGATAATCTTGTTCGCGCATTAGCATACTGAGCTTATACGAGCTAGAATTTTTCGCGAAACTTTCTTTGCCGTTAAAACCAACGATGTCAATACTTGGATATGGCATACGCCATCAAAACTGTAGCAATGTTTTTGCATGCAAAATGTGTATCGAGAAAATATTGTCGTCCTTTTTTTGTCTTTCAGTAATAGCATATACTACTTTCTCTTTCACTCATTTACACTTTCAATGCATATTTTACGTAATCAATGCATTAAACACGTCCGACTGTCACCGCGTCCTAAGGCACACTGCTCTCAGATGAGTGAGCTCACTCATTTCGAGGGTGACACATTTTCGCGCTGACGATTGTATGGAATGCCTCTTCTAAAGGTTCTATGGTTAAAACGTGTTTGATGGAATTCAAACAACGAACACTTTGTAGAGCACTTCTGGATTTCTATTTATTTCTGAAATATTGTCAGCAGAAGTAGGCACTCAAGTACTTACCTAAAAAAAATCTCCTACTTACTTTGATAAAATATAAGATGGAAGTTGATCAAAACAATATTTTTGCTTCCATAAAACAGGTACTAACCTGACCTAAATATTATAGAGATTTTCAGATAATTATAAGGTATATCTAGAGTATAATTTTGATTCAGGGTTATTTTAACCCTGAATCAAAATTATACTCTAGATACTATAATCACTTCTGTGTTCTAGCCAATAACAAACAACACAATATGGCCGATAATTTCTGTTTATCTACCACAACTTGTATAATTTACGTCAGAAATTGGTCTTAAGATCTAATATAGTAATCCTAGGGGATCGCGAAAGTTTATTAGGTCATAACAAGTTTGTATCGAGCTAGCTCTCGGATCGACACCTTTAGTATTCAGATTTTACGATGAACTTTAATTACATGATACCCATAAGGGCCTTCCCCTACGGAGATTCCGTAATTTACCGTATTTAGAGCCTTATAAACTCATAATTTGAAAGCTACAAAGTTATAATAAAAATACAGCAATAATCTTCAGTATATCAACATTCCTTTCCCCGTTTTAAATTTTCTATTTTTGTTTATTATACTCATGATATTAGCTTCCAAAGTAATATCAATTTATTAAAATTGAAGCATACTTTCAGCATCTCCCTAGTATTTATAAATTACGTTTATTTTAAACACAAAACAATAGATAGACAATTTCATTAACTACATATTCGCCGTTTAAAATTTTTTTTTAGATCAATTTTGAACTAAGATAAGTAAAAAAATAGGATTTTTGTGCGATCTCGGCAACGCGTCAAATGTATGGTCAAGGTCGTTTGCTCGGGGGATGGCCTCAGACCTGGGTGTTTCCAATAACTTGCATTCTATAATAATTTTGATAGCGAATGCATTTTCATAAGACTCTTATTGGAATAGGGATAGTAAAATATATTAAGGGCAATATTACGCAAAGATCGAAGCGGAGACCGCTACTAGCACAAACAGTAAAAACCGACCAACTCCGACATTTTGCACATGTCATATCAGAATATTGACAGAAACGTTGTCAAACGTCGAACAAAAAAATTTGTTTACTATGCTGGTGCTGCCTCTAGAGTGAAAACATTGCAGTAAATAGTAATAATTTCCTATTGAAAAATATTTTTGTGTTGGTTATTATAGTCCACGTAACCAGTAAGACTTTAGGCTATACATATAATAAACTAGACCTTCTGCGCGGCTTCGCCCGCGTAAATTAGATATTTCACAGACAAATCAGTCTACAAAAAATAGCCTATGATCTTTTACGTGGTCTATTTCTTATCTGACCCAAATAACAGAAAAATTGCTCTAGTAGTTCGTGAGATAAGCCCTTTCAAATAATTTCCCCCGTTTTTCCACATTTTCTTCTATTTCTTCGCTCCTATTAGTCTTAGCGTGATAAAATATAGCCTATAGCCTTCCTCGATAAATAGACTATCTAACACTGAAAGAATTTTTCAAATCGGACCGGTAGTTCCTGAGATTAGCGCGTTCAAACAAACAAACAAACAAACTCTTCCGCTTTATAATATTAGTATAGATTACGGAGCGACCAAGAAGAGGTTATTATTATAGTCCACTTAACCAGTAAGACTTTAGGCTATACATATAATAAATTACGAAGCGACCAAGAAGATATTATGTTCAGATAAAGTGTTATAGCTATCATTTTACAAATGCTGCCTTACTGTTGATGTACTCAAACTGATGAAAGTCCTAACTTGCCTCTCGTGAGCATTTTTGCAACCGCCTTTTTAGCAGAGTGGCCCGGATCTGTCACACACACCCATGGGACATACACATAATGTGTGTAGATAGAGGATAACAAAAATAATAATACCTCCACACCGGTTTCGGTGACGGTGGCCGGTTTCATTAAAACCAGGCCTACAGTTACGCAGGAGTAATTTTATAGTGCCACAGAGGGTGTGCAGTACACAAGAGTACTCTATCTTCCTTTACTCTCAGACCCCACTGGGACGAACGATCGACACGACTGGCGACAGATCAGGCGCAAGACCGAGTGCCGACTATTTACATGCCCATCCGACGCATAGATCATCTTACTTGTCAGACAATCAGATGATCTGCCTGCATTGTCCTAACCAAACTTGGAAATAACACGTTTCCAACGCGGGAATCGAACCCACGACCTCCAAGTCAAGAGCGATCTAAGCCACTGGACCACAGAGACATGCAGATGACAGAGCAAATGAATTAGCCGTGTTCGCACACGTGCGCCGCTACGTGAGATGTAAACAAATTCAAGATTTATATATATATTGTAAACATTCTATACGCATCATACTAATTACTAGTGTGGCGAATGCAACAGCATGAATCTAATAAATATTACTTCTCAGTGTACAGTGTCATGAATATAAAAAAACTAGGCCTTTACATCCGTTGTGGATGATTTAAATACAGTATTTTCAGAGCGAAGTTACCTCTCCTCAAATACTGTAGTGCCTGGGACAAGATTTTTAAATGTCCATATGGTTGCTCAAGCACATACGGCATTCTCGCAACATAGTCGGCCTAGTCCAGAGGAAAGAACTAGTCAATACGTCTGGGACCAACTATGTGCGGGTTTCCTCACGATGTTTTCCTTCACCGTATGAGCGTCCGTATTATGTACTTGAGATCAGAAAATGTCTCCTTGGTAGTCTTGGTACACGCCTCCACCCGGGATCGAACCTGCACCCTCTACGAGTGCGAACCAAAGGTCTACCCATTAGGCCACGGACGCTCTTCATGAATATAAAAGAGGCACTTAAATTAAGTCAACTAAAAAGTTCGAAATAATCATTCGACAAAAACGAGTAGGTTCATAAAATTGACCATGTACAATTTACCATCGAGGAAATTGATTCCTAGGCAGTTGACAGACCAACGTCATTTGGTCGGATCATGTCAATTCAATGTTAATTGTGATCTGTCGGCTGGGTTTACGTAACTCGATTAAACTACGTAGGTCCCCCATCTGCCTAGGAATCAACTTCTCTGATAGTAAATAGGTTGTTAGGCTATTTTTTATCGCAGGAAAACTTAAAGTTCCCTACGCAATTTCCTTTTGCGTGTCCGATGTCACGGGAATCGTCAAGAAAATTCGATTGCACGAATAGAAAAGTGGCACATGACACAATATCCACCCATATTACTAATAAATGCGAAAGTGGGTCTGTCTGTCTGTTACCTCTTCACGCCCAAACCGTTGAACTGATTTTTCCGAAATCATACTAATGTTATAAATGCGAAAGTGTGGCTATTTGTCTGTCTGTCTATCTGTTACCTCTTCACGCTCAAACCGCTGAACCGATTTTGCTGAAATTTGGAATGGAGATAATTTAGGTCCCGGAAAAGCTGACATAGGATACTTTTCAACCCGAACAAATGTACGGTTCCCGCGCGCTAAACGAATTTTGGCGCAACGGAATTGCGGGTATCATTTGTTATTTTATAATCGTACATTCATTTAATCGTAAAGTAAGTACGACGATAAGAAAGTTAGTACATATTTTTTTGTATTTGCTTGAAGATAAATTCTCTTAGAAAAATAGTTAAATGGTACATCAATGTGGAGGAACCATCCTCCATCGTTCCAATCCGACTTATGTTATTTCATTTCATCATAGACCATGATTAACCTAAGTCCGTAGATGAATCAATTTCCCCGATATATATCACACTATGATTAGTCCAGAGTCCATCAAGACAGCACGCCTGGCCGCCAGCGTCTGGGATGATGTCCGCTCCACCTGATTCAATTACTTACAAATTGATTACCAATATACTGCGGTTACTGGTATTAGTGATATGTGATAAGTTGATAACTATATCTGGATACGAAACCAGTGACAGAATAATTGAAAATAAATTGACACTAATTTTAGGCAAGACTGCCTGGTTTCTGAAGATGATTTTAGGTAAAATTGCCTGGTTTACCTATGGCGTTTTTTATAGGAGCTTATCAATTCAACGGCGTTTTTGATTGGTTAATGTTTTGATGTATAGTCAATAGCACGTCTAAAATTGTCAATAATCTATTATGGTTCAAGTGTAAAAATGGTTCAACTATTAACTATTGCATCACAAAATAATATTTCACCATATCATTTCAGCATTTTTTAAACCTATTCGATTACATAATAATAAACAATAAATATATTATTATAAACAATTAACAAATACTTTCTTCTTTTCCTTCTTTGTCGTCCTCCTTTCGTCCTTTGCTATTTAGCAAAATCCTCTTATACTTTGTTCACCAAACGTGAAACGACTGATTTTATAAGATAGGACTTGAATAAGGAACAGAGCCGCATTAACATTCATTACACAGTAGAATCGGGGTAGTGTAAAGTTTGACCTATCATTAGTGTCCGCCTAGCCCGGTAATGTCAGACACTGACCCCGACTCCCGTGTGGCGTGTGGTCGCACGTTTACTCAGTAATGAGTATCGCGAATTCACCAACTTTCCAGCACAGACAATGTGAATTGGGAAGTCTTTACCTACTCCTTTTCAATTCGTAGGTAGATTAAAATATCAAAAATAAATTGTTGTTCGATAAAATTAATGTGCCTTATAGTGCAATTTAAATAATATAAGGCGTATTGAATTTGCTATTTATGATTTGTTTAGATTTGGGTCAAAATGAGTTGAGCCCGATAAGTATAGGATTTGTTAAAACGTGTACCTAATGCTTTATTAGTTCTTCATTTGGACCACATGCTATTCTGCGTGTCAGATACCAATAAACATAAGAATATTATTGTAATAATTAATAACATTACATCTATTTATGTTGCAATCTAAGTACCTATTTATTAATCATTTATCTATCTTGCACGCAATTTGCTGTGCTATATTACCGTAAACTGAAAACCACATAATAGCGTCTTAGCTAAAAACTCAACAAACAAAACAAATTACAGCCCACCTTCAATTAAAAAGGGAACGCCCAAAACTTGCGATTTAACCTGGCCGGGGTTCAATAAGAGTCAAGTCCCATCACCCGCAGCCTGCATAAATAATTTAGGCGGGCAATCCGCCGCTTGTTTGCATGTGGATTATCATATTAAACGGGTATCAAGCCGCCTGCCCGATACAAATGCAAACAATATACAACATTTATAAGGACCCCACCGCCGGTCACAAGAGGTCGCCAGGCGCCATTTTGTGGAATAATTTCGAATTTAGAAAGAATAGGTTATTCGGGTTGTGTAATAAACTTTTGAAAGGACGTAAAATTCAGTAATGACGAAACGCTACGTAATTAAGTAGATAATATTATTATCATACCCTTTTTTTTTATTAATTTACTACCTTGAAATACCCGACCGCAAATAATAATAATTAATTAACATACCTAATTTTGTACCTAAAGTTATTAATATTCATTATTCAACCATTAAAGCTGTCGTTCGTAATTTATATGCCGCAAACTTTAAAGCAAATTTGATTGAAGTTGTAATTGCTATCATAAAATTTCAGGCGCCGAACAATTTTAATTCTCTATTGTTCTAGATCTAGAAGTTTGCGTAGCATTTAACTATAATATTTTTAACTATCTATGTTCTATTGTTATAGTTTGTTCTAGAAGTTTTCGTAACATTTGACTAGAAAAGCCTAGACTCAAACGTCCGAATCGCTTAGAGCGAGTCGGAAAAGTTGTACAGATTGTATTTCGCAGATTTACCATCTATTTCTCTTTGGTGCGCAGTTTTTGCACCTGACGAGACTTACAAATTGTATTGGCACTTCCAACGGACCGAGCTTACTACGAGCCTTTGAATTAATAACTAACTCGGAAAGTTCCAGTTAGATTTCTAATAGTTGTTTTTGTGTCATTTACTAAGTTAGTTTTAGGATCGTGTTTGGATGTTGTTGCTTTATTTTATAGTGAGTAGCTGGGTCAATGAAATAAACGATATAATATATAATTTATAATAACTTGGTTTTGACTCTTATAAGTTTTTATTTCCTGTTTATTTCAGGTCGCACTTTGATGCCAATTGATATTTTATACATTAACCCTTTATTAACCCTTAAATTATTATAATTATAAATTATCAGATAATATATAAAATTTACTCGACGAGCTGCGGTTGAAGCGAATATAAACTCTCCTAGTAGGACATTTGTTCCTGACATCTCAATCGTCTAGTCATTATTACCTTGCATTTCAAGAGACCAACTCTGACCGGAGTTATTATAGCGTACAACTCTGACTACTAGTTTACTATACCCTCTAGTTAATTTAAGTTCGATATCGAGCAAACTAAGGGTGGGTTGCACCAACTTACTTTAACTATAACTGTAAGTTTAACTTTAACTACAATGCAAAATGTCAAATCTTTAGTTAAAGTCAAAAATGGACGCCATATTTAACCATAACCATTAGAGCTCGACAAGGCTTTAAATGAACGTGGCGAAAAAATTTATACGTGGGAGAGCCATGCTTCGGCACGAATGGGCCGGCTCGACCGGAGAAATACCACGTTCTCACAGAAAACCGGCGTGAAACAGCGCTTGCGCTGTGTTTCGCCGAGTGAGTGAGTTTACCGGAGGCCCAATCCCCTACCCTATTCCCTTCCCTACCCTCCCCTATTCCCTTCCCTTCCCATCCCTACCCTCCCCTATTACCCTATTCCCTCTTAAAAGGCCGGCAACGCACTTGCAGCTCTTCTGATGCTGCGAGTGTCCATGGGCGACGGAAGTTGCTTTCCATCAGGTGACCCGTTTGCTCGTTTGCCCCCTTATTACATAAAAAAAAAAGAACTAACGCTGTCATCATACAAAAACGCCATATTTGACAGTTCTCCTTTACCAGCAGCGCCCCCGCCCACGTTCATTTAAAGCCTTGTCGGACCAGCAACAGTCATCTGTCAATTAATCCTGTGGTCAAAGTTAGGGTTAAAGTTAAGTTAGCCTTACCTATAACCATAACTTTGACCATAACTGTAACTATAACCACGCCTCTGGTGCAACCCACCCTTACCTATTTATTAACTATTTGCGCTGTATATCTTCCTCCACCTGTAACACCTCCTATTCTTGAACACTTTGTAAATAACTGTAACAAAGCACTTGAAAGTGCCGATCAAGCTATGATTGTAGGCGATTTCAATTTACCTAAGATCTCGTGGTCTAGTGACGACGAGTTATCTTATTTACTACCCAGTGCTAATGGTAATACTCTCGCAAATGATTTCGTTGATTTTATAAATTTTAATGGACTTATGCAGTTTAATAACATTCTAAATTATAAAGAGAACATTCTGGATCTTATTTTAGCCAATTTACAAATCTATAATCTACACAAATGTGATAATAGTTTTGTTAATACTGACCCAGCTCACCCACCGTTGGAATTTTGTGTAGAGTTACAAACAACCCAAACATTAAATGCTAATGATATACCTAGACACAATTACTTTAAAGCAGATTATAATGAGATAAATAATAAACTTGCCCTGATTGACTGGAATAATATTTTTATGGAATGCTCTGATGTGGATTCTATGACTGACGTATTTTATTCTAAATTGCGAGAACTTATAATAGATCACGTGCCCAAACAAAG
Organism: Cyaniris semiargus; assembly: GCA_905187585.1. NCBI lineage: Eukaryota > Metazoa > Arthropoda > Insecta > Lepidoptera > Lycaenidae > Cyaniris > Cyaniris semiargus. Next base: position 8,488,930 of record LR994558.1, on the reverse strand, counting down.
CAACAAACGCTCAAGCAATAATTACCCTACCTGGTTTGGCCGTGATCTTATCAGACTTTTAAAGGAAAAAAATAAATATAGAATAAGTTATAAAAAATATGGCAATCCTCTAGATCATATTTCATTCCAAATTCTCAGAGATCGCTGCAAAAAATTATAGGCATCCCAATACACTCAGTATATCAATAGGGTAGAATCTGCTATACATAAAAATCCTAAACAGTTTTGGTCATATGTAAAATCAAAAAAAGACTCAAACATAGGCATCCCTTCTTCAATGTGCCTCAATGATATGAATGATAATATATGAATGTAATGATATGAATGATAATGAATATGAATGATATTACTGCTACAACAGGTTCAGATATTTGTAATCTCTTTGCGAATAGTTTTTCCGACGCTTACAGCTCTTCCGATACACTCACCAACAGTAACATTCCTCACAACTCTTCTGTTACTAGTGTCACATCTAACTTTTTGACTTCATTAAACATTTCCCATTCGAAAATTTACGACGAATTAAAATGCCTCGATATCAATAAAGGAGCAGGTAGTGATGGCATTCCGCCCATTTTTATTAAATCTTGCGTAAAAAACATTTCTTTACCGTTGTTTCACATTTTCAACGCTTCGTTAAGCAATGGATATTTTCCTACAGCATGGAAACCAGCCATCGTAAATCCCTTACATAAATCGGGTGATAATCACAACATCAAAAATTACCGACCAATATCAATACTACCTACTTTTGCTATGATTTTCGAGAAATTAGTCTATCCAGCTCTCTTTTGGCACGTAAAACCATTCCTCTCCGCTAATCAACACGGTTTCATTACTACTAGATCCACTACCACAAACATGGTAGCATTATAGATGATCTCATGGAGTCAATAGATAGCTAAAACTGTGTAGACGTTGTCTACACAGATTTCAGTAAGGCTTTTGACAAAGTTCCACATAGTAGACTTTTAACAAAGATGGCCTCGTTTGGTTTTGGCGGTTTAATGCTGGCCTGGATAAAATCATATTTAACTGCTAGATCTTCCGTTGTAGTAATTAATGGCTTTTCATCTTTGCCGTTTCCTACTCTATCTGGAGTACCACAAGGTTCTAGATTGGGTCCCCTATTTTTTAATATTTTTATCAATGATATCGTTTTATGTTTTCTCTATTCCGACTTTCATTTATACGCAGATGACCTGAAAATAGACAAACTAATTAATAAAGAACTCGATTGTTTCCACCTTCAAAGTGATCTCAATAGACTAGTCATCTGGTGCGAAGTCAACCAAATGACCTTAAATACCAACAAATGTTTTCATTTTCGCTTCTCCCGTAAACTCAAACCCTCCCTATTTACTTATCATATTAACAACAACCAATTATCTCACGTTAAGGAGATCAGAGACCTTGGAATCACTCTTGACACCAAATTGCAAATGAACAAACATATCGACCAAATCGTATCACATGGGTTTAAAATGCTGGGTTTTATTAAACGGAACTCCACAGCTTTCAGGAACCCAAAAACATCAATACTTCTATACAATGCTCTAGTGCGTAGTAAGCTTGAATACTGCAGCCCAGTTTGGAATCCACATTATGCCACATATTCAAATCGTATTGAAAAAGTTCAAAAAAGATTCTTATGGCATTTATCATACAAGCATAGCTTGATCAGTAAGTTACCCCATTATTATTATTTTTTTTTAATTAAATAAGGGGACAAACGAGCAAACGGGTCACCTGATGGTAAACAACTACCGTCGCCCATGGACACTCGCAACATCAGAAGAGCTGCAGGTGCGTTGCCGGCCTTTTAAGAGGGAATACGCTCTTTTCTTGAAGGTTTGCAGGTCGTATAGGTCCGGAAATACTGCTGGTGACAGTTCGTTCCAGAGTTTTACAGTGCGCGGCAGAAAGTTAATTATGTTGACAGGTTAAAATATTTTAATCTGGATTCGCTTCTTGATCGTCGAAAATACTTGGAAATTATTTTTCTACACAAGATTCTTAGTGGTGTTATTGATAATGATAGACTTTTAAGCAAAATTCCTATAAATATTCCTGCTAGATTACCTAGAAAAAATAATTATAAGCCGTTTGATGTTAAATTTGCCAGAACCAATCTAGGTCACTATGCACCGCTCAGAAGATTGTGTAGATCCTACAACATGAGTTAGAATTTTTCTTGTAACTTTCTTTTAACAAAGCGATTGTTGAATGTAGGAACTTCTTACCCATAGGCCCATACTAGGTATATTAGATACTTACTTGTCAATATAAAATATTATAATAATTGGTCGCTGCTAAGTACTTGCGTATTAAACCACAATAAAAAAACATGAATGCAGTCTTGTTCTAAATGATCTAAAGAACATGACTGCATTCATAACTCAATACGTCGTAATTTTTTTGTGGGATGATAAACAAATGCATAATATCAGCGTCCAATTATTATTATTGCATTATTATGTATGTGTTTTTTACACTCAAACTGCTATTTGCTTAAAATGATAAGTTGTAAATAGAGTGTGATAGTGCAAAGTAGGTAACTAAAATTAACATGGCCAGAGCCGAGCACAAGCCAAGCAAAGACTTAACAAAGTACAATATCAAAGATTCACTTCACTTACAAGTTATAACAAAGTTGGGGAATACTCGTATAAATCACATATTCGGTCGCGAGTTGTCGTATAATTTACTTAATTTATTTCCACGTACTTGGAGACAAAAAGTTGCCTCGTTAAGCTAAGAGGTAGTAGTAAATCTCTCTTATCTGCGAGGGTGAGATATAACTAATAAGAGATTCAAGTGATTGCCTACAATTAATTCAATGTTTGTCGAATTCGGAGGTTCAACGCTTGTGTTTGTGTCTTACAACAATTAAATTCAAATTAGCCTGATTAGAATTATTGTTTCTGTTGTAACACTAGTGAACCTCCCAGTCCCAGGGATGTAGCTTGTGTTAATTTTGTGGTAGGGCAGCATTGGTTACAGGTCGGGCGGAAGTAAAAAAATTATCATAATTGATATGTCCTCGGAGCACGGGTCCCTAAATCATTCACCCATGTATACAAATTTTTGCTTGCTACATTTTTTTATCAAAAACTGTGAACAAACAATTTAATAATAAAAAATTATCTTTGTTTTCGGTATTTTTAAGGTAAGGCATTGTGATTTTAAGGTAAGGCCCACAATGCCTCCCTCTAGCTACGGCCGTGGAACCTCCCCGTTTTCAATTACTTTTCCTTTTATTTGAATACGTGGGACAGTGGTCACCAGTGTCTAACTGTCTTAGATCTGACTGGATTTCCCAAACCGCTTTTTTGCGTGGCAAGGCTGAAAACTATTCTATTTTTTTAAGATAAGGTTTTCATTTTTGATTTCAAAAGTAAAACATAATGCTTATAATTTGGCCCCGTCGTTAATTTTTAAAAATAATTATTATTTTCCAAGATAATAAATATTGTGGCGGTACCCACACTTCGCCTAACATTCCTGCATCGCGCTATCGAAGTTTTCTGAGCGCGTCAGTATATATACGACAGCTGAAATGTATCACTTGGGCTCCGGCCTGACCGAGCATACCACCTCGCTCGGTCGGAAGATCTTCCTTTGTCGGCCTTCACGCATATCCCACATTGGTGACCTTCGACAGAACACGCCTTCTTCATCATCATCACTCCCCGCCCCTCCGCACCGCGCCAGCCAGCAACGCCTCATCGGTTACCTCGTCCACTAGCCGCAATGTACCGCGGCCTGGGCGACTCCGCATCGGCATCATCGGGCTTTCTCATTACACCGACCGGTCAGCAAGCAGAGCACATCTCTCCTGGTCAGCACGTAGCATCGGCCCCGCACGACAGCTATCCGACTCACTGGATCCCGTGCAGCAGCATCATAGTTCCGACTCACTGGAACTCTCTGGCACTGGCGACTCAAGCGACAAGACTTCAAGATTCGACCTCCGGTCTTCGGGGGGGAGTGATGTGGTGGTACCCACAATTCGCCTAACATTCCTGCATCGCGCTATCGAAGTTTTCTGAGCGCGTCAGTATATATACGACAGCTGAAATGTATCACGTGGGCTCCGGCCTGACCGAGCATACCACCTCGCTCGGTCGGAAGATCTTCCTTTGCGGCCTCCACGCTTATCCCACAATATAAATAGGTGATTTCCAATTTTGGTGGCTTGTCGTCGACCTATTTTACACAATGTCTAGACCGATTTACAAACTTGATACTTACTGGATTGGATTTTTATCTTTATGTAGCATGTCCCAGACAGACGCGGCCTGCGGTGGCGGTAGCGGTGGCGCGGGCGGTCAGTTGGATGACTTGAGAGTTCTAGGAACGACACAGACACACGCGGCCACGCGGCCAAGCCATTCAACTGACCGCCACCACCACCGCCACCGCAGGCCGCGCCTGTCTGGGAGACGCTTAATACTACTCTTGATAATATATGAATTTTATAGTACTAAGTTCTGTAGTTGAGTTTTTATGACACAGTTTAGGTCTGTCGCGGAGATTTTACCCATTTTGGTGTCATTTACGAAACGTTGTTTCTATAAAATACCATTGATCCCTTAAGCATAAAAAATACGACATTTACTTCATTCAGCCACACGCTAACCCGTTTAGGAGGTGGCTGTGGGCTGGGTCTTACCAGTTTCCAGCCAGAAATGAAAGAAAACCGTTTTATCACAAAACCCCCGATTTTATGCAATTTTGGTGTACTTAAATTATCCTACTTGTGGCAATAATATCATGTTGTTATTTTGAATATCGGTAGAGTTTTGGTTTGTTTAATGTTTATAATTAAGTTAATGTGTTATAACTTTAGTGCACGTAGTTTTTTTTTAAAGATTATTTTTCTCGAAAATTCCAATTTTGGTGGGTAAATTTTGGTGAGTAAGAGGGTGTGTAAAACATTATTTTTACAAAATAATGTTAATTTTAAAGCATAAAAAATACGCCATTCACTTCATTCTGTCACAAGCTAACTCGTCTAGGTGGTGGTTGTCGTACCAGTTTCCCGTAAACACCTAATCTCTAATTTTGGTGGAAACAAAAATTTCCACCAAAATTATAACATAAAAAATGCAAGTTGTAGAAATCCACTCATCTAATGCCTAAATTATTATGCTGTAGTCAAAAAAATTAACTGTGGACCACCTTTTATCTTACTATTAAAATCATCACTTTTAAGGTTTTTTGCCTGTCCACATAAAAGTTAAGTAAAAATATTAAAACCTACAAAGTTAAAATTTTACCTGTTACAAAGAATACCTTTACAAAGGTTACTTAGCATAAAAATTATAAAATGTAAAAAAACGATTAATATCAAAATTCACTTTGAGAAAATTTATGTTTATTAGCCAAAGGGTACCGAGGGTCGCGGAACTTAGTCAAACTAAAATGAATACTTAATCCTACCCTGTACCCATCGCGGCGTTTAAGACGGGTCCGACTTGAAAGCCTTGGGGCTGGGCGTATTATTTGGTCGTAACTCAAATTTTCCCTCAAAATTGTTTTTGCTGGGAGATTATAGGAAAATCTGTGAAATTAAACAGGAGGCTTCAGCATTAATAAACGTTTCAAATATAAGAACAATGATAAATTCCATGCTGAGTATTTACTTATTTATATTTTCAAAAAGAACTGCGTCACTGAAATTGACTTGAACCAACATTTTATCTTTAGGCTCTTCAACAAAAAATAACATACCTAGTTAAAAATGTTGAAAATAAAATTAGTGAGGGAGATATTAAGGGCACTGCGCGGCTGCTCTTTTCCAGCGACACGATTGCTCCGAACTCCCCAGAAACCGTTTTGGCCTTACAAAACAAACACCCACATCGACTGACATCTCAACCCTTTTCTGACGCCCATGACGTAGCACCACCTCCTTCAAACTTCAGTCGACAGTGTTCGCGGAGCTATCATGTCTTTTCCTCCGGGCTCAGCGGGCGGTCTCGACGGTATCACCCCTCAACATCTGATGTACCTCACCAGCGGTTGCTGCGGGGACGCCGGAGAGAAACTCCTGCAGGAGGTCACGAATCTGTGCAACCTGATGCTTCGTGGTGAGGTTGCATCAGATATCGTAGACATCCTGTATAAAGCAAACCTCTGCGCGCTGAGGAAGAGATATGGTGGCATTCGTCCGATCGCTGTCGGCTCAACATACCGGCGCATCACTGTCAAGATAGCCTGCAGATCCAAAAATTCCCTATCATCATACTTCCAACCTAAACAACTTGGTTTTGCCTGCAAAGGTGGCTGGCTGTAAGGCAGCCATTCACTCTTTTCGAACTCATATTCAAAATTCGAAAAACACTGTATACCTAAAGGTGGATGTTAAAAACGCTTTTAATTCTGTAGACAGGGTCGCAATGTTGACACAGATAAAAACTAAAGCCCCCACCATTTTGCCCTTCATGCTACAGTGCTACCGAGAACCCACTATACTTTTTTACCGGAACCATTTAATCCAGTCTGAAGTTGGCTGTTAACAGGATGACCCTCTAGGTCCAGCAATTTTCAGTCTAGCTATTCACCCGGTCATCGAACTCCTAAATTCTAAATTCAACGTGTGGTACCTAGATGACGGGACTCTTGCCAGCGACGCATCTACAGTTCTTTCGGATTTTCAGACCCTGATTCGCGAATTCAAAATTATGGGTCTAAATCTGAACCTGAGGAAGTGTGAGCTTTTCGTCCCTGATGATTGTGAGGATAGAGACGAAATAATATCCAGTTTTAAGGCCGTTGCCCCAGAATTATCAGTGATCGAGAAGAGTTCATTTTTCTCTTGGGTTCATCTATTCGTTTCCGGACTATATAAATGAAAAAGTACAAAATTTTAGTGAAATTTTAAGACAGACTTCTCCAAATTAATAGTCATGGCTTTTACTTTGATTCGGCATTGTTTATTCGTTCCCAAATTTACGTATGTTTTGCGGTGTTGTCAGCTCTGGAATTTCCCACAACTTCTCCATAGCTTAGATGACACCCTAAAGCATACGCTCTCCACAATTTTAAATATCAAATTTGATGAACGTTCCTAGACGAAGCTACACTACCCGTAAGGTTTGGTGGCCTGGGAATACGAAAAACTTCTGACGTAGCATTACCGGTGTTCTTGTCCTCTGTCCACGCAAATCGCGCAGTTGTAGCCAAAATTTTAGAGCCCTCATCTTGCCCATTAGTCATTCCCTTTGCGGACGAGGCCAAAGACGCCTGGGATATTGCTAGTGCCGGCACCGGGGACCCCAAAAACACATCTTCCCAAAGGCTCTGGGACGGGCCCGTCTGCGAACTGGTGCGTAATACACTGTTAAATGCGTCTACCAGCGTTGCAGAACGGGCTCGACTTTTTGGCCGTGAAGAGGTGGGAGTCGGGAGCTTGGCTGCGGGCACTACCATCTAAAAACACAGAAACACTGCTGGACCGAAATACATTCCGCCTAGCTACTGCTCTGCGTCTTGGTGCTCCCCATGTCGTCCCCTATCAGTGTGTTTGCGGCGCGCACGTAGACAGCTACGGTCACCACGGGTTGTGCTGCTCGCGAAGCGCTTGACGCTTTTCGTAGCTTCACAGCCTGAATGACCCCATTCGTCGGGCTCTTGTCACTGCCGGCGTGCCAGCGATACTGGAGCCCTCCGGTTTGGTGCGCGACGATGGCAAGAAACCCGATGGTATGACCCTGGTCCCCTGGAATATGGGGCGGGCCCTTGTTTGGGACGCTACTTGTGTCGACACACTCGCCTTGTCCCATGTTCAGGGCACCTCAAGCTGTGCGGGCGCAGCCGCCAACCAAGCAGAGAACCTAAAGCGGCGCAAATATGAGAACCTCAGCGAAGATATCATAAGCGAAGAAACCCTAGGCGCATGGGGTCCGGGGGCACATAAGCTTTTTAGAGAAATATCTAAGAAGCTTATCGAAGCCACCCGAGACCCCAGAGCCGGGAGCTACCTGGCACAGCGGATAGCAATTGCCATCCAGCGTGGCAATGCTGTCAGCTTGCTGGGCACTCTGCCAGATGGGGACGACCTGGGGAAGTTTTTCTTTTTATAGGTTTATATTCTAAGTTTGTGTATATTTGTATTTTTTAGTTTAGATTGTATTTTTGGTAATTAATTCTAGTTTATTTATAAGTTACACATTAATTTTGTTTAAAATATTAACTCATTTCATAAAAATAAACCTTATTTTAAAGTAAAAATTTGGATTTATATACAATTATTGTACTTATTAAATAGAACTGATATCTAACCTAACTCGACATGTATTTCACGTTAGTGTCCTAGAACTAGCACTGTTTATTGAAGCAAAAATAACAAAACGTAACATTCTAGATGGGACGGTATCCATAAATATGGGTCTTATAAGACCTGCACGAATGAACTCCAGTCCACTTCGATCCCACTTCTGATTAATTCCACAACACAAACTGAATGTAAATTCTTCTGTCTCTTCCGGGTGGATACTTTGATACAATAAAGGTATAAATGAATAATAATTTTGCTGACGAATATAGAAGATACAGTTGAAGATTGACACGAAATGGTTTAAAAATAAAAGTTGAGAGTTGTCAAGAAAAGTGGTAATATTTTGTTTGATAAGTTAGGTTAGTAGGTAGTACTCGTAACTCTCTCAGAAAAAGGGATTCGTAACATTTTTATGTTGTTGAATAACCAGAATTAAATTATTAAATAATCCTCGCTGTTCATGAATGATATCTATTGGAAAACCTCCTCAATCCATCCGACCTCAATTTTTAAATGATTCTCTGTTTTTGTTATTCATTAAAAAAAAAATCCAAAACACAAAAAACTAATTTAGAAATGCCATTCATCAATGGACCGTGTTGAACTCTCGCAATAAAACTCACCTTTATATGGTAATTCCTCACTAAGTTTCCTTTTTATTTTTCCACTTTAATAACATGCAAAATAAAAGTCGGGTGGTTAAACGGCCGGCTATGTCTACATCTATATCGGGGGGATGGAAATGAAATGTTATTCCGTATTCTCCCCAGAACACGGTTTACGCGTTTCATTTTCTGTTTTTCTTGCAAATAGTGTTAAATTTACAATGGGAATAAATTAAAAAGCCCTACTGCTTTCGTACTTACTGCACATAGAAAATTCGAAGACTTATTCTCTACTTTGTTGATTTTTGTGTAATTTAGGTGGATGAATATCACAGCTTACATTTTTCCACCGTGCGCTAGATAGAGAGTAGAGTAGGGATATTACTTCGTCTCCTACGTCGCGCCGGCGGTCTTCTTTCCCTTCGTCTTACAAAATTTTTTATCTTACCTATCCGAAAAAGGAGTACAACACCACTAAAGAACATGAGAAAATCACTCATAACTCATAAGTCATTAATTATAGCATTAAAAAACTAGTTTTTATATAGAACCGACTTAGCTAAGTTTTTAGTTTGGTCTCCAAACCTCCAACAAATTACTTATGTAATTTAAAAAACTAGAGATCGCCCAATGGTCGAAATTCGACCTTAAATAATTTAATTATCTTCTTCTCTTGGCTCCTCGTTTAAAGTATTGACTATTTCAGATTTAATAAAAAAAACAACAATCCATTTTTAGTTTGACAACAGACTTCAACCATAAACAAAGGAGTATAATTCGTGTGTATAGGCTTGTCAGTCAAAACATGGTAGTGTGCGCGTTGAAGTGTGTTCGTCATGTTTTATTTATTAAAATAATGTATGATAAAAGCATAATTTTAAAACAATATTAACTCGATGCACTCCTCCTCCATATAAACTACAACTGTGCGAAATTTCATGCTCCTACGTTTCCGCATTTTTCGTAAAAAGGGTTCCAAAGTTTTTCGCTCGCGTATTAATATATAGATCCTAGTTATAGATAAGTTCAGTGCTTCCTAGAATTGATTAAGTAAATCAGTTTTGTTTATCGAGTGAAATTCTTGAGTACATTTTAATTCAGCTCGACGATCGCAGAGGCTAATTACTTCGCTTTGAAATGTTACTTCGCAAATAAGCTCCAATAAGTTTTATTGCAGTTAGCAACAAAATAAAGCTAGAATTGAATGTGAAATTGATTGCAATTCGTTTGTATAAAACTTTTCTGGTCTCAAAGATCATGCTGATTTTTGTAACAAGCATTAAGGAAGATTTTCTTTAGTTCGACTATGTATAATAAATTTAAATACAGTCTGTCAAGAAAGAGTAGACGCAGTACAACATTTTCTTAACGTAATCACGCTCAAAAGGGGGTTTTTTCTCTTCGTATTTCCAAAGAGAACGCTTATATACTTTAAATATTATCACCTTGCGCATTTTTATCTCGATTTAATAAGGTTTTCATATTATTTTTATGTGATTTCAAAATTGTGTACAGCGTCTACTCTTTTTTGACAAGCTATAACTTGACACGATGCGTATAAGGAAATCTAATATTTAAGTATATAATTTCAATTCATACTGAAGTGAAATTAATTACTTGATATGTTGTTAAATTTTTGTTTGAAAACCGTTTCAATAAGTTTTTTTTTTTTTTTTTTTATAATAGTTACATATAAATAAAATGATTGTATGCTATCGTCTTTCTTTGATAACAGATCTTTTGCCTATATAAGGCCGCCACCATGAGTAAAACTGGTCCATCATTGAAACATCGTTTGCCAGAATTTGAAAATTTTACCATATTGTGTAAAGCTAGTACACTGCAGCAACACTGGTTGCCAGAATTGGAAAATTTGTATTCCGAACTAGGATGCTATGAATGTGAAATTTCGGAACCGGGTATAGACTTCGATTTACAAATAATATCAAACTGGTTTGAGGTTTCAGAGACGAAGATAAACCATGCAAACTCAGTACGTACCATAATGATACTATAATAGAGGTAATGAGTATTATTGTTAGTATTTATGTTTAATTCAATGTATTATAATAATAACAACTTTATGGGTGCAGAAAAGGAGATTATAACAAATATTACTTATATCTAAACACAGTTTAATTACTAGACGTTCCGCGCGGCTTCGCCCGCGTTAATTAGATATTTCACAAACAAATCAGTCTACAAAAAATAGCCTATGATCCTTCACGTGGTCTACTTCTTATCTGACCCAAATAACAGAAAAATTTCTCTAGTAGTTCGTGAGATAAGCCCTTTCAAATAATTTCCCCCGTTTTTTCCACATTTTCTTCAATTTCTTCGCTCCTATTAGTCTAAGCGTGATAAAATATAGCCTATAGCCTTCCTCGATAAATGGTCTATCTAACACTGAAAGAATTTTTCAAATCGGACCAGTAGTTCCTGTGATTAGCGAGTTCAAATAAGCCCTTTCAAACAATTTCCCCCCGTTTTTTCCACATTTTCTTCAATTTCTTCGCTCCTATTAGTCTAAGCGTGATAAAATATAGCCTATAGCCTTCCTCGATAAATGGACTATCTAACACTGAAATAATTTTTCAAATTGGACCAGTAGTTCCTGAGATTAGCGCGTTCAAACAAACAAACAAACTAACAAACTCTTCCGCTTTATAATATAATATATAATATAAGTATAGATTATTATAGTATTCATAATAATCATTATTATTATGAGTTTGTAAATCAATCGCACATCATTTTTTATTTAAAATCCTATATTTTTTTCTGGAGCATAAAGTAATTCCGATATGAACCTTCGTTAAATAGTTTAACGAACTTTCGTTTTAATTAAGTTCGACCTATAAGCAAAAAAATTCACCGAACAAAAATATTAAACGCTCGTGAATCTTGGCAAATTGGACCTTTTTAACGATCTAGATTCTAGATATTCTTGAATCTAGACACTCTATAATATTACCTATGCAAAAGCTTTACTACCTTGTTGTAAATTTTTACAGCATTTCTTAAGTGCAAATAGTAGCGTGTCAATTTTTAAATATCGGTCTGAATTGTTTAGACTTCGGACTTTATTACATAATATTATGTACTTGATGCTATTAACATTGGCTCATTTGTTTAAATATTGTTTTATCGTGCAGTACCTGGCTGACTTACATTTTGTCGCAAAAACAACTATCGTGACTAATTTTTACGTATACCGAAGTCGCTTGAAACATCTAGCAAGCGATAAGCAATTTAAGTGTAAATAATATAATATGACCGTTTTATAAGTAAGATACATTCTTCAATGATTTAAATACAACTGCATGGTAGTTACATCGTTTTGTCAAATGCACAAAACGCATATCAAAGAGCCGAGATGAAAGCACGAGGCACAAACACAGCACAATGCTGGCTGATTGCGCTCCTATCTAACATTCTAACGATGATTCTAAAGCAATTGTACAATGTACACAATATCCAATTTATGAAGAAGCGAGCGTTTGAAATAAAAAGTATGGACATAAGAGCGAAATCCTTTGGAAACAAAAGTGTAAAAACACAAATGAATTTCAGGTTAGATATTACGAATCTTTTTTTAAGTTTCAATTAATTATTATTCAAGTAATTTACAACATTACGTTCTTATCCTAAAAACCATCAAACTGCATATGCAGTTAAATAGATATTACAATCTTGATTTTTCTATTATTGCCAAATGCCAACAAATTGCTATCAGTTTGTTGGCAGTAATAAAAAAAAAACAAAAGATTATAATATCTTTCAGGTTTCATAAGATCGGAATGCCGGTATAAAGCAGCTGTATTACAGCGTTGAATGAAAGTTGTGTATGTAAATCATTGTAGCAATACAGGTCTATAGAAGACTGTGACATTTTACATAGAAAATTCTTATTCACCGCTGCCCACTAGACGACGGACGGAAAGGAAAAAAAAAGATCCTTAAGTCACTTATAAAATTGTCTCCAAGGATTCTCTTATAAGCAAAGGAATACACCTTGTTAAATAAAAAGGAACGAATAGCGGAAAAGAACATAATATTCACTTTGGCATTGGGCAAAGGGTGAAAATATTCAAAAAGGTTTCATAAAACAGCTACTCGCGCCTCCAGTCTACATGATATTGAATATCCGTTTATATGATATGGCATTTTAAAGGGAATCTGCTCTGTATGCACCCTCCGTTGTTAGGCCGCGGTGATTTGTCTAACGAGGTTTCGAACCATTTATTTTTCCCTTTTTGTATTGGGAAATTTTGTGAAACATTTTACTCTTTATGATATTGAATGTACTGTAACTTCTTGGTGGAAATTCATGTTTCACAGTAATAATATAGAATAGACGGACAGACGGACAGACAACGAAGTTTTGTAATAGGGTCCCGTTTTTACCCTTTGGGTACGGAACCCTTAAAAACGAAAGAGTAAAATTATATACACTTTTCATGCACTTATTCCACTTTTATTCATTTATTTTATTAATTTATTTTATTACAATTATGTTTCACACGACCGGTTTCGATAAAATCATCATCAGGTGTCCTGATGATGATTTGAAACATTGATTCTTATACAGTCAAACCTGGGTAAGTGAGAAATGGATAAGTGAGAAAACTGTATAAGTGAGAGTAATAGCTAGGACCTGTCATTTTAAGCTCCCAAAACCTCTATTAGCGAGAAACAGAAACCTCTGTAACAGAGAGTCGTTTTTCCCTCATGGACCTCCGTGAATGAGACTGCTACCTATCTAATATCTATACCTCTGTAAGCGACAGTCGAGCTTTATTTATTTACACACACAGTAACAAATGACAAAACAAATTACAAGTTTAACATCTGCTATTTTATTACTCATTCTTAACTTTCGTGAAACTTCCTACCATTGTTATTGTATTGTTTTCTCGTCAATATTGTACCCATTCTATTTCGTGGAACTAAATAACGTTGTTATTTTATCGCATTCTCTTCGAATGGACTGTTTATAGTTAATCAATTGCAAAGGAAAGTTCTATTCTGTATCATGTCAAAACGGAAAATTAAAGTACTGTCTTTAAGTGATAAACTTTAAATAGTGAATGCGTTTGAATCCGAAATATCGCGAAATGAAAATCAGAGGGAGTTTAATTTAACAGGATCCACCTATTATAAATTATACAATCAAAAGACTATAAAGTCGGAGTGCTCTGGCCTCTGATGGATATGGAAATATCCATCCATCAGTACTTTGAATACGCGGCGGTTGATAATCAAGCAATATTCAAGCATATATCAAGCAATTAACAAAATAGAATATCTATTGTGTCTCGTTTTCCCACGATCGACGGATTAATTCGACAAAATTTATGAATGAGAGAAAAACGTTGAAATACAAAAACAGCAAACCAAAGGAAATTGACGAATATTTTTAAGTGTAAATAAGTTCTAAACAAAATAAAATTACATAGTGCATGAATTTTTAACTTGCATTACTGCGAGGTACGCATAATATTATTTCTATTTTATTAACTTCAAAATCTTTTTTTGTGCACTTTCATTTATAACTATTTGCGAAAACTTTTAAATGGCTTATAGTTACAATTTAGTTATGTTAATTTTTAATGATAGCTGTAAGTTTTCCGAAGAAATAAAAATAAATAAAATAAATAAATAAATAAATATATAAGAGAGAAACGTTACCTATGTACCTGCATGAGCGAGAAACTCGGGTTATTGAGAAACCTCTATAAGCGAGAATGAGATTGTGCTCCCTTGAACTCTAGCTTATCCAGGTTTGACTGTATATAACCAATATAAGAATCCACGTTATTTTACATAAACACTAACTTTTTTGTTAACAAACAGTAACAACAAACCAGGGCAATGGTCCCGTATAAAAGTTGTCGGTGGAACTGAGAAAAATTGCCACTTGCCGATCTGCGGTTACTGCAGGCTTAGTAGTTTACTGCACTAAAAGCACACTGTTTGAAACTACCAAGTGATATTTTGGGCTTACTTTGGTCTAAAATATCACTTACTGTGTGGGCTGAGTTTGTTTTCGGTTGCGGTAGTATTATATTTATTCATTATTTCTTTTGCCATGGGTTTGCTATGAATAATTAATTTCTACAATTCCTAAATTTTAGAAATTAATTATTCATAGCAAACCCATGGCAAAAGAAATAATTACCGACGGTGATAACATAACGAATAAAAAAAGCATCTAAATATCTAAAAATAAGAATATAATGATTAATGAATCAAAGTTTTATAGGAATCCAACTTTCAACAAAGTCTTCGCAAATTACAACAAAAGAAAAGCGAATATTGCCCGTTAAAATTAAAAGAAAAATACAAGAAGAAAGTCGCATGTAAAATACCTTCCCCCACATAAATGAAGCTAATAGAGCGTGAAAAGGTTTTGTAAAAACAAAGTATTCCAGAACTGTGAACTGTGGGGTAAATACGAGTAGGGGAGCCCAAAAGGATATTCGATAGTAACGCGCACTTGTTAGATAACATGGGTGTCCAACATAATATCTCTGTTATTCAAAGAATAAAAATCTGTTCATGAGTACATATTTAGACGTGAAAATAAAAATTTCAATTTCACCAGCTTGTTTTTAAAAATCAGAACGTTCTTATAGTAGGTCTCTAAAAATTGTTAAAATTTCAGCTATTGTACTTGAATTTAAAAGTCAAGTAAGCGCATACATAATTTACTCTTAAGCTTTATTTGGCTAAGGTTTAGAAAGCTACATCAATTAAATGTTGGTGACATGGGTTAAGGAGGGTTGTTTTGGGTGAGAAAAACTCCTACTTACCGTTTCCACCGCCAGCAAACTCTCTGTTTAGAAAGAAATTCGCATTTGAGATTTTCGTAATCTTCAGATAAGATCATCGTTTTCTGATGTTTACGAAGTGTTTTTAAGGCATCCCAAGGCTGTGGTGAGTGGGGGATGATTATTTTATCATTCCAAAACTATATAATTCAAGGTTCCTTGATAAAAATTAAGAAAATTATCAAAATTCAGTACTATATTAGTAATTGTATGGGTTTAGACTTTGGCTAATAAATAACCCGCCACCCGCACTAATAAATATTTGGCTTCTTTTTTTTCTTCTCCTTCTTTTTCCTTGTATTTGACTGGGATTTGTCACTTGGCATTTCTTTGACGTTCCGTTAAGGATAACAATTTAAGTAGGTAATGTAATGGAAGCGGGGGGGCTCGGGGGGCGCAGCCCCCCGCCAAAACAAAAACAAACACAATCCAGAAAGTCCAAAAGTAGGTTAGGTTAGGTTGGAACTTAGACCACAACACCCAGAAATAGGAGCCCCGCGCAGCGGGGCTCCGTCAACTGATAATTGAAGCTAGTTGTGCCATATTGAGGGTCATTGGTCTCTACGTATGACTGATGATGCATCTGAAGATCTGAGGTTGAACCTCTAGAGTGCAATTCCTAAGCCGAAGGCTTAATTGTCATAAAAAAACAAAACGTCAAAGTAGTATAAGAAAAAGAAGACGAAAAAGACAGTAGTTTTTACCCCTCCCCCCCTCCCCCCACCCCCGCCCTCCCTCCTATTTTGACGTAGGTTTCTAAACCTTTACCCTTTATTTAAAAAAAGTTCTTAAACTGCAAATTATATATTATTATTTTTATAATTATATTATAATTATACTCTTCCCAATACTAAGTCTACAACACCTAAACACTTAAAATATCTACTACATTCAGCATGGGCTCCCCTACCAGAAGAAGCGGACTGAAGTAACCCAAACTCGCAAATGAACTGTGAAGACTTAAACATCCCACACGATGTTCGTTCCCGTGTAAATTACACAACTTGAAATTTCGCTTCATATTTCTTTTGTTTTGTCTTCATTAGCGTGTTCTACTGTAATAATGTAGCCTGGCAGAATATAATGGCATCTGTTTTGTTATTTTTAGCGTTTGAGGAAAGTAAACATTTCATTTTTCACCTAAATTATTAACAGTTGAATTTGTTAGTCTCGCTAAAGCTCGAGAACGTCTGGACCGATTTGGCTGATTATAGTCTTGTAATATTCGCAGAAGTCCAGGGAAAGTTTACATCAGAAGGAAAGTCATACAAAGTTCACCGGGTCATTTAGTAAGTTAAAAATTTAATGTCCGATGTAAGGTTTTGTTTATTTAGGTTTTTAATTTAACCGATTCCATTCTTCTATACTTATATTAGCTGTCCCGGCAAATGTTGTTTTGCCATATAAAGTATTTCGCTCATATTATTTTAATTGAAGTGACTAAATAAGTATGTCACCATGGCAACGTCCATCGCCATCCCGTCGCACAAACAATGATCGCCGTTGCAGTCTCGAGTTGTAATAATTTACTATTATTTATTCAACAAATTTTATTTATTTATTTATTTAAAAACTTTATGCACATATAGGTACAAAGGTGGACTTAATGCCTCATGGCATTATCTACCAGTCAACCTTTGGGCGACACTTATAAATATAAAAAGTAGCCAGTAGCCGATTCTCAGACCTACTGAATATACATATAAAATTTGGTAAAAACCGGCCAAGTGCGAGTTGGACTCGCCCATGAAGGGTTCCGCAGCAGCAATAAGGTTTATTTTTATAAAATTAAAAGGTTTTTGATTTATTTTTATATTTCAGTTGATTTAATGAAAGTTAAATTAAGTTTACCATTTATGACGTATAAAAAAAAAACTACTTGCTAGATTTCGTTCAAACCAATTTTCGTTGGTAGTTTTTATAGTAAAGTACATCATATTTTTTTTTTTAGACTTATCATGCCCCTACTTTAGAAGTTAGAGGGGGTGGGACACACATTTTAGCACTTTGGAAGAGTCTCTCTCGCAAACTATTCAGGTTAGAAAAAAATTATATTAGAAATCTCAATATGATTTTTGAAGACCTATCCATAGATACCCCACACGCATAGGTTAGATGAAAAAAATTTTTTTTTGATTCAGTTGTACCTATGGGGACCCCTAAAATTTTTAATAATTTTTTCATTATTGTATCAAAATCTTAATGCGGTTCACAGACTACATCTACTTACCAAATTTCAATAGTACAACTCTTATAGTTTCGGAGAAAAAAGGCTGTGACATACACGGACAGACAGACAGACAGACAGACAGACAGACATGACGAATCTATAAGGGTTCCGTTTTTTGCCATTTGGCTACGGAACCCTAAAAATCAGCAAAGCCGTTTCGGAGGAGTACGGTAACTAACATTGTGACACGATAATTTTTTTTATTTTATTTTTTGTTTTATTTATTTTTAATTATCTTTCGAAATAGATACTAAGAAAAAAAAATGTTCGGTTAAAAGTTTTTTAATATAGATTCATTAACAATTTATTAAAATAAAATGTATGTTATCCTTGTTAATACTTATATTTCGATGATAAAGATTTTTGTCGGAGGTGAGTTTGTAAATTAATTGCAGCCAAAGTATTACGTTTTATTAAAATGTTTATGGTTTAAAACCTTTTAAATATTTTCCTTTATATGTCATATTTTTTACATTTCGTTATTATATTGGAACTAGGTAAACCGGGAGTCAATAAATAACAAAATGGGGTTTGTCCTCGCCTTTATTGAACTACAACATTGTACCTTATTTTAAGCAAATAAATTATTCTGACCTTGGCTTGCAATTGCTACACTTGCTACAAATCCTATATTATTAACCTGGTCCAGATATTATGATTAGATTCAGTGCGTAGGTAGTTTCGATACCTGGATATAGGTTGCGTACGTTTTGAAATCGCGCCTTCGGAAA
The DNA here is from genome assembly GCA_905187585.1 of Cyaniris semiargus. Lineage (NCBI taxonomy): Eukaryota > Metazoa > Arthropoda > Insecta > Lepidoptera > Lycaenidae > Cyaniris > Cyaniris semiargus. Next base: position 8,470,247 of record LR994558.1, on the reverse strand, counting down.
ACAACGCCTACGTTACCAACTTGTATAATTTGTCGAGTTTCCAAGAATAACAACTGCCGTTTAAATTATTCATGTCTAAGATGTTTATCGAGTCAATATTATGATGGATGAAAATATACTGTGGGCGTTATATTGGCAAGGGCAAGCATCATAAATCATTATGTGTTTGCTTTGATCCTTTATATATAGATCCTTACTAAATGGACCCTAGTTATCAACTATGCATAAGGTTTACGAAAAACCTGGTGACATAGACAGACATAGAAGTCTTACGACCGCACTCAGATATTAACTTAACTTTAATTTACTAAAGACTGAGATGTATAATATACATAAATTATATAGTTTATATCAAAATTTTTCAAGAAACTATAGCTATGTAATCTTAAAATCTCTCTTAATGCGGCTGTCACTAAACTCCAGGACACCTAAAAAGAATTTCGTAAAACTATTTAACTATGCTAATATGAAGAATGTTAGCATAGTATGAACATAAAAAAAATATAACCCTCTATCACAGATAGAGGGTTATATTTTTTTTATACATGTTTATTAAGTATTACTCGATTACAGAATCGAGTAATACTTAATAAACATGTATCAGGGGCATTATAAATGTTGATTGGTTTCGTAGAGGTCGTAGCTCGTAGCGCCGCGTAGCCTCTCAGCTGGCCGGCTAATCTCAGCCACGTAATTGGACGACTGAGGGGAATACCAATAAGAGAATAAACATACAAATCGATTTGACATCGGTGACTAAATCATGATTTATGTTTGGTTATTATTGAGGAATTTTTTGGCTTTTAATATTACATGAAGGTGTGTGGAAATGTCACTTGTAAAAAAACACTAACCACAAAATAAACTAAGTATATAACTTAATTTGTTTTTAATCTATGTTCTTAGTTCCTACTTCTACAACTTTTTAGTAATTTTACTCAGTCTAGGACTCCGTCTTAATAATACTAACGTAGTTTTTCGCAGAATGTGTATAAGAATTTTTCTGAAATCACCATATTGAATCCTAACATTTTTACTTTGATGAGTTTATAAAATAACATGTATCGAATGTATCCGCTGCCATATCATTGGTTCCTGTATACTGAGCAACAGCAAAAGCGCAGTTTAAGCTATTGCTTGTACAGAAATAATAGGCATTATTACGCAAAGGTCGGAGCAGAGGGCGCTACTGGCACAGACAGTTAATAATCTGACCAAAATCAGACGTGTTGTACACGTTATATCAGTATATTGACAGAAACGTTGTCAATCTTCGAACAAAACTTTTTGTTTACTGTCTATGCTGGTGCTGCCTCTAGCGTGAAAATATTGCAGTGATATATCCTATTAAAATAATTGCAATAACGCGTTCGTGACTGACACAAAGCTAATGTGTGTTACAGATTACTTCGTCACACAAGAACCGTGATATTAATCGCTGGTGACGGTCTTGGGAACAAACTCAATTAATTTCAAACTCCCTTTATTAATCATACACACACTATGACGTAGTACTCACTGTGATATCCATACTTCCATATTAATATTATAAATACGAAAGTGTGTCTGTCTGTCTGTCTGTTGCCTCTTCACGCCCAAACCTCTGAACTGATTTTGCTGAAATTAGGTATGAGATACTTTGAGTCCCGGGAAAGGACATATAATACTTTTTATCCTAGTATGGAATTGTAATAATATTACACCCATTTATGATATATTATGCTGGATTTACACGGGTGACTAAAGCCGCACGATTTACGCCGCACGGCGACAATACACCATGTAAATGGCAATTCGACTACGCCGCATGCGGCTAAAGTCGCAAGCCTCAAAGTCGTGCGGCCAGCGGCCGCATGCGGCTGGTGACTAAAATCGACCGTGCAAACGCTCAGTCGCAAGCGATCGCTCACGAAAACATGGACAAAAATAATATTATAAATTTTTTAGAGTGTTACGAAAAACACCCATGTTTATGGAGTCCGCGTGTTTTAAACGATTATCGGAATAATAATATTCGTTTAGCGGGTAACTTGCCGGGTGACTAAAATCGACCCGTTAGTCACCCGTGTAAATGGGGTGGCGATTCGACTTGGACAGGCGATTCGACTGGTGACTTGCCGGGTGACTAAAATCGACCCGTTAGTCACCCGTGTAAATCAAGCATTATTCAATTATGGCTGACCGCATACACACGTTTTCCGTATATGATTTCCGAATTCATTTTCCGTATTCGGAAATCGGAGATCAAAAAACCAAAAAAAAAATACATTTACTGGCGCACATGTTCACTTTTTTCCGAACGGGACGAATTTCGTTATTTTATCATTAATTAAAATTTATATGAAGCTTCAAATTATTAAATCAGAAAATTAATGCTTTTAATTGCGCATTTCCAGTAATTTACAGCGAAGATTCGCCGTAATCCGAGAAGGAAAATATATTCAAAAGATACTGGCTTCATTAGTCGAAGCTATTTAAAATGGGCCATGAACACAAGTCAACTAACTCGCCCTAACGAGCTCACCCTCACCTGATAATGAACCTCCTGACCTACTTCCCGATACCGATTTATCAAATTCAATCAAAAACCTTCAAACTTTATTTTTCAATTTACGTGTGTTTTCGGATTTTCAATTATTTTTACGGAAATACGATGACTAGCAATATTGCTATCATGGTTACTGCTAAAAATGATATTATTAGTTGAAGTTGAACTATTGAATATAATATTATATTTAAAAAAAAATAGGCCTTTGTATCCGTTGTGGATGATTTATACAGTATTTTCAGAGCGAAGTAACCACTCCAATAATATATAATCAATACTGTAGTGCCTGGGACAAGATTTAAATGTCCGTATGGTAACGCAAGCACATACGACATTCTCGCAATATAGTCCTTCACCGTATGAGCGTCCGTATTATGTATAGGTCTACCAGAATCTGATGGCAATTTTTGACAGCAGATTTTCAATAAATATCCTTGATCATTGGATAAATTTTTATATTTGCAGGTTTAACACACATAATCAGCCGCTATAAGAAAAAAATAGGATCAAAATATTTTATTCCAATTACTCCGGTATTGCTAGAGTCAATTTATTTTCTCACTTTTTGCCATCAGATTCCGGTAGACCTATACTTGAGATCAATGTCTCATTGGTACACGCCTCCACCCGGGATCGAACCTGCACCCTACGAGTGCGAACCAAAGGTCTACCCATTAGGCCACGGACGGCCGTAATATTATATATCAGGTATTAATAATGCAAACAAATTAACATAAGGTAAACCACAACCTAAAGTTCTATGCGCAATAGGTATCTTAATTGTAATGTCACAAATCAACCTGATTTGTGAGACGTAGAGTAGTAGCAGAGTAGTAGGAGAGTACGACATTTCAGTCTATAAAAAAACGTTCGCACGCGTAATATAGGAATTTTACGGAAACCGTACATTTTTCCGTAAAAAAATAGCCTATGTCCCTTCACGTGGTCTATTCTTCATGTGTGCCAAATAACATAAAAGTTGCTCCAGTAGTTCTTAAGATAATAAGCAATTTCAAATAATTTCCCCCGTTTATTCCACATTTTCCTCTATTTCTTAGCGTAATAAAATATAGCCTATAGCCTTCCTCGATAAATGGGCTATCTAACATCGAAAGAATTTTTCAAATCGGACCAGTAGTTTCTGAGATTAGCGCGTTCAAACAAACAAACAAACAAACAAAGCTTCCGCTTTATAATATTACTAGACGTTCCGCGCGGCTTCGCCCGCGTACATTAGATATTTCACATACAAATCAGTCTACAAAAAATAGCCTATGATCCTTCACGTGGTCTTTTTATCTGACCCAAATAACAGAAAAATTGCTCTAGTAGTTCGTGAGATAAGCCCTTTCAAATAATTTCCCCCGTTTTTTCTACATTTTCTTCTATTTCTTCGCTCCTATTAGTCTTAGCGTGATAAAATATATCTTATAGCCTTCCTCGATAAATAGGCTATCTAAGACTGAAATAATTTTTCAAATCGGACCAGTGGTTCCTGAGATTAGCGCGTTCAAATAACCCCTTTCAAATAATTTCCCCCCGTTTTTCCACATTTTCCTCTATTTCTTCGTTCCTATTAGTCTTAGCGTGATAAAACATAGCCTATAGCCTTCCTAGATAAATGGACTATCTAACACTGAAAGAATTTTTCAAATCGGACCAGTAGTTCCTGAGATTAGCGCGTTCAAACAAACAAACAAACAAACTAACAAACTCTTCCGCTTTATAATATTAGTATAGATTAGTATTAGTATTAGTATAGATAAATAAATAAAACTTTATCCCCATTTTTAAAAACATAACACAACCATTTTATTTTTTTCTACACAAAAAGAACCTGTGATGTTAGTATTGTCTCTGTTACCACCCAATGGTTGACTGGTAGAAAATGCCATATGGCATTAAGTCCGCCATTGTACATTGTGCAAGAAGTGTAATAAATAAAAATAAATAAAAAAACCATATTAAAACAAACATAAAGTAACAACTCGGTAGAAAACTAAAAAAAACATAAAGAAGAAAAAAAAACATTTACAAAACAAACTTAAAACTAAATAGAGTATTTTTCAGTTTATGGCAGTGCTGTGCCAAAAAAATGAGGAAAAGGTGACCACTCAGGTTATGACAGCGATAAACGCTGCTGTCCCTGGTCTTCCGTGATCCCTTGCCCCATCAATTTACATCCTCCATCATCCCTTATTTTATCCCCATGGGGGTTGAATTTATCAAAATCCTATTTAAGCGAACGTCATCTTCATAGAAGCTCAAATCTTTAATAATGTCAGTTCAATCAGTCGAAAATCTAAGAAAGTGTATTAAAACTTTCATCCCCTATTTCATCCCCTTAGGGTTAGAATTTATTAAAATCCTTCTTAGGGGATGCCTACGTCATGATAGTAGCTTTATTCATACAAAGTCTCAGCCCGATCGGTTAAAAATTGACAAAGTTTCATACAAACTTTCATCCCCTATTTTACCCCCTAAGGGGTGGAATTTTTTGAAATCCTTTCTTAAAGGATGCATACGTCAGTGGTAGCTTTATGCATGCAAAATCTTAGCCCGATCGGTTTAAAATTGACAAAGTTTCATACAAACTTTCATCCCCAATTTTATTCCCTTGGGGGTAGAATTGATCAAAATTAATTTTGATCAATTTTCTTAATCAAAATTCTTAGCGGATGCCTACGTCATAACATCTACTTGCATGCCAAATTTCAGCCCGATCCGTCCAGTGGTTTGGGCTGTGCGTTGGTAGATACAGTCATAGTCAGTCAACCTTTGAGTTTTATATATATAGAAGATAGAAGATAGAATATTATATAAATACACTATATAAATATAACACATTTTTACATGCATTTTGTAAATTATTTTAAGGTGACGCCTTGATAATTTGGCTGCAGCGATATTGATTTTTCTCAACAATGACTAAAGCTAAGAAATTAAAATTCATTGTCAGTATTCATCATGTCTTTATCTTTGAATTACCCATAGCATAACACGATTGGTCAGCTTTTATAACACAGAATAATTAATCAAAAAGACCTCTATAAAAACAGGGATTCTAATTTTGCCAACAGAGGCGAGTGATTTAAGCTTCCAAAATTTGTACATAGATTAGTTCAAGTATACACTATAATTTGCCCATAGCTTATATGTAATATATTTCTGGTTTTTAAATTACGCGACTAAAACCATTTTGTCGCTTACGCCCTTTCCATTTCTTGTTTTCTAGAGGCCGGCCCGGCCTTTCATAGAAAACAAGCGATTTAAAACATATCCAAAACGATTTTTTACTTTAACGCGGCGTCACCTTAAGTTACTATTGTAATTTTCCATCTTTTTAGTGAAAGATGCGTCCGTGCGAGTTTCTTTTACGCCGGTTCTTCTCGCCGGGTTAGTTCCCGAACTGGTGGTAGGCCTCATGTAGACGTTCTGAAAGTGTAAACTTTGTTAACCTATTTAGAATATTTTGATTTTGAATAAAAATCAACGAATAGTTAATTGTAACGATGTTTATAAATTTTCCAGATCGGTGCCTATTCCTTAATTCATTCACTAAATTCGAGCGTCGAAAAATGAGATACAAAATGTAAAGGCTCCGATCGACCGAGGGTACTTTTAAAATCAATTAAATGTATATTGGATTGGTCGGCAACATATATTTTTTTCATTGACTCGACTAATAGCATTCCCGATAATCCCTATTCCTATTTAAAATCAAGGCTTTACAGGATTAACTTTTTATCCATTAGAATAAGCCTTTGTGGGCTTAAATCGATGTCTCATATAATTAGGTTAGACTATGGCTTATACTTTGTTTAGTCTCTTTAGGATTATTTTATCTTATTTCTTTGCGAGTAATTATTTGTACTTTGATTAACGACGTATGAAAATATGAGTTTGGCCACACAAGACTGAGGCTTGTAGGGTTCTAGTTCATGAACTAAGTCAAAGGTATATATTATTATTTATTGTTGCTTTTATGTTGTTATCAAACTATAGGAAAGTAATAAAGTATTATAAATTATTCTTTTTGTTAAAATACAATATTACCTATAACGCAATTCCACGCCAGGGGAGTCTCCGAAAGCAATCAATGTTCAAAATATTTTCAATTTATTCGTAACCTTGTTTGGACTTACTGACAGGTCTAATCCACTTGGAATCGAGTTAAGTGACATCGGAAGTGCTGAAAATAAGCGTTATTAAACTTAACTGATTCTGACTTTGACGAAGGTCTCCGTAACGAAAAAAAAAACGCGACACAAAATTATGAGGGTAATTTTGAAGGTTCATTTAACAGATCTGCGACGGACAGAGATAAACGTATTTGCTGTTTCGATTTTCCTTTGAGCCGCAGAAGATTACTGAAAATTAGGATACGTTGTATCAGGAATTGAAAAGGGTGATCATGCTGACTAAAAATATAGTTTGTGAAACAAAATGTCTACTGGGCGTTAATTTAGTTAAAATCTTAAATAAATCAAAATCAAAATCTACTTCCATAGCCATATTATAAATGCGAATGGGTATCTGTCTGTCTGTTACCTCTTCACGCCCAAACCGCTCAACCAATTTTAATAAAATTCAGTATGGAGATACTTTGAGTCCCGTGAAAGGCATAGGATACTTTTTATCCCGGAAAAATTTACGGTTCCCGCGCGATAACGAATTTTGTCGCAACGGAGTTGCGGACATCAACTATAATTATAAAATGAACCGCAAGTGTTTAATGAAAATTCGATAATAGCGCGGTGACCGTACATTTTCTCAGACTCAATGTATCTCTATGTCAACTGAAATACATATATTCTTCATCGGATTAGCGGCTTACGTGACAGACAGACAGACACTTGAATAAAATATTAGTGCGGATTAACATACTTTACACTATAGGATTACGGACTTAACCTCTCCCTGCTACCGAACAAGAATGCTCTTGGGATTTCTAACCAAATATTTGGATGATTCTCCCCCAATCCTGGACGCAGCGCCTGCAAAACCTCCAGAGGTTAGATAGTCCCAGATTTATAGTACTTTACACCAGGTGCACTAAACAGAGGTAACACTAATGTACGACCCGCTGAAATACTGGCTAAAATGCACACATAAGTGAAATTTTAATTGAATTATACTAATTCGTGTCGGAGCTAAAAGCATATGGTTGTAAGAATGGTCATTTTTGGATTTGGAACATTAACTGCCGCACTCAGAGACAAATATTTATTAGTTAACAGTAATTATATGCGGAGTTTGACAGATAAGGTATGGGGCTTATTTTTTTCCCGAAGGCAGGTCGTTGCAGCCATGACGACACTACAATCCTTGAGGATCTATTGTGACTCCTTCGCATTAGAGTACCGCGTTCCTAACCCAGTGCTATCAGGCTGATGTCAAAATCTTGATTTAATTATAATTAGGATATTACTAATATTTGTTATCTATGACATAGACTAGATCAGGCATGAGAATTTTACGCTTTCGAAACTAAACAAAATTTATAACGTCGTATAAAGCTTCTATTTCCAAAAGCTAATACCGATTTTAAACGAATTCGTTTATTATTAATGTAACACACAACAAAGGCTGTTTGATGAAAGCCCCAAACTGTGTTTTTACGAAAAAGCCTGAAATTCCTGCGCTTTTTATTACTGCGAAGTCCAACAGTAATTAACACGTAGTTTCGGAGAAGTTATTATTACGTGTAGTAGTTTTTATGATTCCAAAGAATTCCATGAAACCCTTATTATATTATTTTCAATAGTTTTTACCGCGGCTCCGTCCGATTCCAAAGAATTCCATGAAACCCTTATTATATTATTTTCAATAGTTTTTACCGCGGCTCCGTCCGGTTCACCAAAACACAGCATCCAAAGGGGAGACTATTCTTCTTCATTCTTACTATTTTTGGGGATAAAATATGTCCAGAGCCTAAACTAATACTTTATTAACCAATTCGTTGATAAGTTTTAGTAAGAATAACAAACTTATGCACATACAGCGTGTATGTGTAAGTTTAAGTGTACTTTTAAAAAATAAGTGATGATATTAAACATACTAATTACGCTTAAACTATTTGGTAGTATAGTTCTATTTAAATTAAGAGTTACTAATAAAGATCAAAGACAAACACTTATATCTTTATTAAACATATAAAGGTATCGAATATTTATCTCTTTACATTTCGTTCATATTTTAGCTAACATACTAATTCCTCTACAGATGCCGGATTTAAGGAATATAATATTCATAGCGTTACGGCCGAAGAGGCTCGGTATTAAGAGGCATAACAGACTCAATTTCTACTATCATGATATAAAAAAATGATCCTTAAAGATAACCTTGTGAAAAAGATTTTATTACTAATAAAAATATTTACACATCATACAGATATGTTTGTCATTGTCTGGCTTATTGGAAACACCGTATGACAGATAAAAACAGCGTACTTATGTAAATATAAACGAACTAGATGACGCCCGCAACTCCGTTGCGCCAAAATCCAATTATTGCGGGGGGCCGATCATTTTTCCAGGATAAAAGTATTCTATATCTTTTCTCGGTACTAAAAGTATCAGTGGTTTGGGCGTAAAGAGGTAACAGACCGACAGGCAGACACATTCGCACTTATAATATTAAGTAGATGATCTTTTAAGACAGGCCTTGTGAAAAAGATTGTATTACTAATAAGAATATATTATACACAGCCAACAAAATCAGCTTGTAACTGTATGGCATATTGGAAACATCGCATGACAAAGTCATCGGATCTGTAACTTTTTATTTAGAGCATAAAGTTAATACACCTTCCGCTAGGTATATTAAAGTATCTCACATATATCCATTTTCATAAAATTTCCGTTTAAACAGTAGGCTAGATAAACTTCACACGCTTACAAGTAAGTATTATGTTCATGCCTTGAAGTTTATTAAAAATATAAAAGGTAAAAAATGTTCCTCCATCGACTTAAGCGAAAAATAACTCCAACTAAGATGTAAAAAAATCCACCGCACTTTATCTGGTATCAGATTTGATCCTCTCTATTAAACGGAGTAATTTGGGGGAGAATTCTTATTTTTTTATACACTCAAAATGGCGGTATACTTTTTATACAACATAGCGCTTTTTCATTTTTTTTAAAACCTTATATTGTTTCTTTTTGAAAATACTTGCAAATACTATGCTATTAATATTTTTCGCTGTTTTTACATTTTAAGTTATACCAAAATAGTTTTATTATTTCCAATAATCTTTATATAATAATAACACCATAATATTATAACAAACATTTTTAACAAGAGTGAATAGAAATCATTCAACAGGACGCCTGTCTGAAACTTAATTGAAATGTATTAATAAAACTTTAATTTTCTGAAATACCAAATTAATTCCCAATTCATTTATGATTTAATGTTATTTATGTGAATAATAAACTCAGTCACACCCTGTAAGGGCGATATTGCGTTATAAATTCAGCGCCGCCCTAAAACGCCCTAATACGGCGCCACCGAGGGCCCTAATAGGACAACATTCAGGACCCTTCTTGCATATGCATGCTTATCTAAAATGAAAATCTAACTCTTAAATATTATTGCACTAGGGGAAACTTGACGATTGGCTAGTGGCTACGCTTTTTATCTTAAAAATGTTTTGCAAGATTTTATTTTACTATGTTGATGTGGCACGGTTGCTAAAATTACTCTATCATTTTAAACTTAAAATGTGATGTAGCCCATTTCTTCTTTACCAGATTTTCTCTCAAAATTGGTAGGTATTTAAAAAAAAGTACACTCTTCTTGAAAGTTGAAAGTTATATCAACAGTGAAGCTTATCATAGTTTAGAACACAAAACTAGACTACTTACATAAAAGCAACATTAATTAACCTAAAAGAAAAATACGAATGCACAAAAATAATACACGCCAAACTAATAAAAGCCTTTAGCTACGATAACAAAGCTAAAGTGATCGGTGCTACGAGCTACGAGCTACGGGCTACGGGCTACGAGCTACGAGGCTACGGCGTAGCATCAGTCGCCCTTTTTCGATCCTTTCGATGCTTCGTCCTTTTTCGATCCTTTCGATACTCCGGCCTCGAATTATTCCTTTGTTTTTTCGACTAATGAATTGGTGCGGCCATCGACGGAATCATTGAAACAGAATATTTTTGTTTGACATTACAATGCACTCTTCAGTATTCACGGTACCATTAAAAGCATTTTTAGTCTTGCATGAGAGTCGATTGCTTCATTTTTTTGCATTGTTTAATATGAGACATTAAAATAAGAAATTAAAATTTAAAGATTTAAGTTAATGTAGTTAATTAAAAATTAATTATTAAAATGTAATCTTACAGAATTTATTTTAAAGATCACTTAAATGAGCCTAGTTTAATAGGCTTTGTCTTATAGCTTGGCAAAACTTGCATTATTGATTTTTTCATTGTTTGAATACATGTATAAAATTGAATAAAACAACACCATAAAATGAAATAAGACTACAATGTGGCATCGTCTCGCTGGAGCTGTAAAGGCCTGACTTTTACGAGTCTGGCCTGACATCAGACATAATACTGTATTGTAAATAAAACATAAACAGACTGGACAGGACTACGAATTAGAGATACGGGATTAAATTTGTAAATACTATTATAGTGATGCCACGCGGTTTTGGTCAGGTAACTATAGGTATGTTAATTTTACTTCCTCAATTTTTTTTAGTGGGGACTTTTGACGTACAGCAAAATTAGAGCACTTACAGACGAACAGCATTTGTCGACGGCAGCCGTCAAAAAGTACCGTTCGCCTGTAAGATGCCTGAGTTCCTTGAAGAATACCATTACCATACCGAAGTATTAAGAGCGGCCAACCCGTCCATCTTTCCATACAAACGCTCGTACGTGAGTATGGCGTTGTAAAGGATCTTTCTTTGAAACTTATGAACTAATAGGTATCTTCTGCATTATATTTAGGTTTATAAAAAACGCGAACTCAAAATTTGGAGAAACAAATTCAGTATAAGGCTCCAAAAATCTGCTTTTTTGCACAAATTTTATCTGAAATTTAGGCGTTTATAATGTACTTATTAATTGTACCAGTAAAGGAAATATTTGTTTTATAAACAAATATTTCCTTTGCAAATGTAATGGAGATTCGAAATGTCAAACATTTTTTTTACAAACTTGTAAGGCCTACTAATAAACACGTATTTCTTGAAACAAGTTCGAAAATGAGAATTTTATCGCTGTCTGATGAGAATGTTATCGCGCACTCACTTGCGCGCCTTTTAACTCACATTGCGCTGGATGAAACAACAAGTTTTTCGATCACGCCCGCGTTGACGATAGTAGGACTGGCAAGGGGCCTCTTAAACTACTTATGTTATTATTGCGGTGTTAAGTCAATATTATGTAAATCTAATTTATTATCATGAGCATTTTAAAAATCATGATGTTGAATAGCTACAATAGTGCAAGATATTGTTATCGCGGTTTCTTAGGATTTGGTCAGCAAAAACAACGCTACAGTAATAAAAAACTCCAAGTCAAAAAACTTTGAAACTTTTAAGGTGATCCCTAGTAAAAAACAAATTTAACGAATCAAATACAAAACAATTGTTCAAACTTTACCAATCGAAACCGTATCTTAGCCTTAATGTGTCTGAGTTTGTTGATATTTTCCTACTTTTAATTAGAATTGACGTTGAGTTTCAGATTATGTCGGCAAGGAGAAGGGGGGAAGGGGACTCGCCCCAAATTTATCTGGAATTCCATCACGTTCGAAATTTAAATTAAAATGTAAATCGTCGAGACTCTGTGATTGCCGATCGGCCCTCATTACACTGTTGCCAGGATACTGTGTGTAACACGCAGTTCCAATTCCATAACATATATTGGGCTCCTTTTTTAACAAATCCACCAATCAATCTCACAATCTCATGGTCTGATTCTGTATTTTATCCAACTTGATAATATTACATTTAGCACTCGTGTCGTACAAAAAACTTTCGTAATCGAGCCGGCTGCTTCCTTATTCCTTAAATGCAATTGATGAACCCCGCACGATGAACCGGCTAAAACTTTAAACACATTATTTTTTTTAAAGACGTTTCCCTCAACTGCTTCATATGAAATTTCCAATTTAACGAACTATCTAAATAAATTCTAAATATCTAATAACATCAACATTTTCTAAAATAACCCCGTTTACAACTAAATCGACAGACTGTCTGTGTCTACCCCCAAACTCTTCATTAAGTTGAAGTATAATCATCATTAAATGTCTCTGGCCTTATGTAACTTATTTATTTAAGCTCTTTTTTTTTTCATTTCATTGCACGTAATTTTCATTATTTTAGAAACATGACTCACTTGTTAGTACAAAAATAAAACACAAACCCAAAAACACCTTACCGGAAAAATATAAAACAAATGAATTAGTGTCGTGCTTATAAGCATGATTGTGCTAGATAATCTTCTTTTATCTATGTAAATGACAAAGTCTGGTGATGTATAAATCTGTAGGATAACATTAATTAATTTCCATATTATGTAGATAATTGTGTAGTTAGCTGAGTATACTTGGTTAACGTTAGCTTTAAGTTTTCAACGTAACATCTTAACGCAAACTCGGTACAAAACTGCGAAGTAAATCTTTATACATGAAAATGTTAATTTTCTTTCAACATTGACTGAAACTCGCTAAAGTTTGGAATAAACTCGAGCAAACTGCAGGTATAAAATGTTCGCGATTTCGGAAATATTGCAAGTGAGTACGCTAATGAAACACGACTAAGCTGAGCTGTAAGTTCGCTGCATCTTTTACAGTCAAACTCAAAGTTTCGCGACTACTAACTTAGCTCCGAGGCAAACACTTAATTGGTGGAGTATTTTGTGACACTGAACAAGTGCTATGGACGATCCCGGTAATATATCAAAATATCTGATTTAATAACGTCATTTTGTGTTATATTTTGTGTCTACAGAGGGAGCAGACATTGTGACCGGGTATTATGCGTGGCGGAGGCATGGTTCTTTTACTCTGCGAGTTGAAAAAAGTAAGTTTAGGTTTAGACTATAAGTTAAAGGACAAAATAGGACAAGTCTATCTATTAATGAAACACCTGGCTTAATGTTTGCAAACTTCTTAAAAATAGATCGATTTTACATCAAAATAACTTTTTTAATAATTATTGAAGAAAGTAACTTCTTTTTTATACAAAACGGTTCTTAATTTCCTTATTTGAAAGTCTACAAAAAGGGAAGTTTTCGTCTAAGCGTAAGGTTGTCCGACGCCCGACGTTCGGTTGACATGAAATCCAAAGTAATTAAGCTTGAATTTTCTTACAACGATTTTTTAATTGTACGTTACCAATATTTTGAAGCAATTTCCCTAATTAACAACAATACTAGGTAAGTGAGTAATGTTATATCAATTGACTGTTATTTAAAAGAATACTTTTCCACCTTTTTGGTAGGCACCACTGTACTTTCGACGTACAAAAAAAGTATGTTTATACTAACTTTGAATAAAAAAATGCTTATTAATAATTTATTATCGCATAGGTTAAGTGCACGCGTATTGGTTAATAGAATGAAACAGTAATATTAAGTTACGTGATAGAATAAGAACTTTTAAGAAACAAGTAAATGGTGTGTTCCGAAACCCTTAATGTTCGATACAGAAAATTACAAACGAACACACAATGTATAAACAAACGTTTATCTTACTGTTAACCTTATTTCTTATTTATCCATACTAATATTAATCTATACTTCCATACTAGTCCATATCCATACTTAATATTATAAATGCGAAAGTGTGTCTGTCTGTCTGTCTGTCTGTTACCTCTTCACGACCAAACCGCTGAACCGATTTTGCTGAAATTTAGCATGGAGATACTTTCAGTCCCGGGAAAGGACATAGGATACTTTTATCCTGGAAAAATGTACGGATCTTGTGCGATAGACTAATTTTGGCGCAACGGAGTTGCGGGTATCATCTAGTTTATTATATTTATAACCTAACCTAGCCAGAATGTATTTTCTTTCCAATTTATAATTCGCTAAACTCGTTTACCCTTATTTACCGACTTTGATCAAACGGAGGGCACGTAGACCCCTTCGACTATTTCGTCACATATAAATGACACTACATTTTTCCCCTCACGCGTGGTTAAACTCTCAAGGGAGCCGTATAGAAATCCCCGTGTGGTTAACTTAATCTGCTATCAGCATATGATTATGGTAAAGAAAATATTGTCCTAAGATTAAGAGCCCCCGCAGACTGCAGACTTTTAGTCGGCCGATAGTTTGACCAAATTTCAGTATATTATAAATCATCGCTTCATCCTCGAGACTTTATAATTAACGGTAGTCCGCCCCTAGCTTCCGGCATCGAACACTTTTCAGAGCTTCCTGAAAAAATAAAATAGGTGGCGCGGTAATGGCGCCATTTCCGGGGCGGGATTTTTACCCCACCACCACCGGTTTCTCCCCACCAGTTTACCTCGGAGGTTCACTGCAGTTCGGGCATCGAAACATCTCTAACTAGGTTATATTGCTTTAATTTTGTGAAGTGAACAGTGAAATAACTTAATAATTTATTAAAGTGTTTTTAAGTGAATATAAGTTCATGGTAATTTTAAATATCAAGGGTAAGCGAAAACTCCGTAATTCGGAGGAAAAAATGAGGAGGATTCGTTGCTTGGAACGTCGTTTGAAAAAATGAATGGATCGGAAGTTGGTGAAGAAGGTTGATCACTTATTTTTTCAGATCTATTTTTTTTGTACAGAATATTTTTAGGATGTTAATTGGAATTCATCCTGAATATTAAAGTGAATATGGGCAATCTTTCGAAAATATCATAAACTGGAATACTAAATATCATAAAATAAAAACAAAATATGTACGAGCATGTTTAGAGAGTCATGATGCGATCATGGCCACACATACTCTTTTCAAAGGGATATTTAAAGAGTCTTGATGCGATCTTGACCATATATACCAATTGGCTACCCCTTTTTAGGGGCTGATGAAAGTTTTATTTTTCAGTCTTTCAGACTGATGGTGAATGCGAGTATTTAATTTCATCCGTACCGCGTACGGAGTGTTCGATCCGTTGTGCGTATGCCTTTTGAGGCTGATGCAACCGGAAGTGATTTAATTAACATGACGCTCTACCGGAGCTACTAAATAATAATTTGTCTGTCTCGACCTCTCAAGGTGACAGACTCAGTGCCCAATGCGGTCGAACCCATCCCATCTTTATCAAATGATATTTTAGAAGCTTTGGGTTCTTTGAAAAACAAAGTGGAGGTTTTTGGCGCCGAAGATTAGGGATGAGATCTCTGAACGTTGGGGACCAATTTGTTGTGGACTCCTAAGTAAGGAGTGTATGTAAAAATGAATGGAAAACATCCATATACCTGAAAATTTGACCCTATTGGAAGCTCCAGTTCTTAATCCGGAACTAGCTTGAGTTTTAACTGATTCAGTTTAAAATAGACAAACGATTGGAAAAAAAACACAATTATTTTGGGCAGTGTATTGTGGCGATTGCTGCTAAAATGGCAGAACGTTCGGGTCTACAGATTAAGTTTAAAAAGTCTTATGATCCACAGCAGCCTTTTACATCGTAATATCAGCATAATCAACCGCTGCCTAACAGGCCGGTAAACTCTCGGGGCCCACCCAAATAAGAGGCAGAAAGAGTGGGCCCACGAATACGGAACCAGCTCAGACGCACAAACGGCCACGCACTACGACGACGCACACCGATCGGCACGAGCCATACGGACAGAACCACAGGAACTAGAGGTGGCTGCTTTAGCAAAACTGCCACATCATTGTAATAACTGGAAAGTTATCACTAACGATCCTGTCGTTCTCGAATATGTATCTGGATATATATAATTCCTTTTTCTCATTGAGGTCTGCGAGCCACATCAATCTTTTTTGGCCAATGAAATAGTAGTTCACATGAATAGTGAAATCACTGGATTATTGCAATTAGGCGCTATTGCTGAATGTCAGGATGTTCCTGGACAATTTATTTCTATAATCTTTCTCATTCCTAAGGATGATGGAAGTTACAGATTTATTCAGAATTTTAAAAAGCTAAATTTATTTATAAAAACTAGTCCCTTAAAATGGAGGATATTACCACTGCTATCAAGTTAGTATCGAAACTAGACGTTACAAATATTGATTTAAAGCCTATTTTTGTATTCCCATACACAAATCAAGCAGAAAGTTTTTGAGATTTAAATTTATTGACCTAAGAATTTCAAAGCTTGCCCTTTGGTCTCTGCAGATTTATTTCTGTGTTCTGCACCATTCGTGTTTACATATCTTATGAAACCTGTCATAACTAACTTAAGAAACCGGGGTAGACATATTATGTGTAGACAATTTTCACAATTATTTCTGCAGTGATAACGTTAATGAACTTATAATTTTAAAAAAAAATTGTCTTTGTAATCAATGAACAGAAAAGTGACATATTTCTGAGTACAAGAAAAAGATTTTTAGGTTTCAAAATAAATACAGCTAAAATGACTTTGGAATTGGGTACCCCATAATAAAAATTTAAAAACTTAAAATTTTAAGCTTAATTAGTATAAAAAATATATATATATACAATATAAATTCGATATTTATTAGAGACTGCAAAGTTTTTAGGCCTACTGACTTATTATGGTTGGCGTATTATGGATAACTAAGTGTACAAGTATTCCGGAAGCTTTTTAGAGGAGAGAAGTTGTTAGAACATCAAATAATAATTATTACTATAATGATAAAGTAATGTCATTAATACCAGTTTTGAAGTTAGACTTTTTTTGGTGGCAAAACAATATTACTTATATTGACTACTTTCAAACATCTTCGCTGTGAGCAATATTATATTGAAATATTCTCGGATTCTTCCCTCACAGGATGGGGAATAGCTTGCGATGGAGAAACATCAAATGAGTTTTGGAACGAAGAAGAGTCAATGTGTTATATTAATTTATAAAAGTTACGGGCAAACTTAAAAAGATTAAAAATAAAATGTTTTGCAAATTCCTTGTATAATAAAGAAATTCTCTTGAGAATTGATAATAATATGGACTGCAATCTCCTACATCAACAGAATGGGAGGAGTGTAGTACGAACATCTTAATGATAAAGCACAGCTAATTTTAAAATGGCTAATGGTGCGAGTAACTCCACTTTTTTATTTTTGCATCATATATCAATTCTAAAGAGAAAATTGACGTAGACAGGGAGTCAAGATGCAGTAATATAGATACTGAACGGAGTTTGTCCATTGAAGTCTACCACAAGTTTACTGATAAATTTGGTCTTCCAGACATTGATTTTGCCTCCCATATTAATGCCAAATGTTATAAGTATGTTTCTTGGAAAAGACATCCTAACGCATAGAATATTGACACCTTTACAATAAATTACTGGAGTAGTTACTTCTACTGTTTTCCCCCATTTTCTTTAATATTAAAATTTTTAGGTACGTGAAATAATCGGCGATCAGGCATCTGGCATTATCGTCTTCCCTTTCTGGCCTAGTCAGGCGTGGTATCCATTATTTTTAAAACTTATGTTATCGTACGAGGTTATCAATTTTAGACCAGAATATGATTTTTATTATCACCTTTCAGAAACGCACACCCCTTGTGGTGAGGCCTTACCCTGGTGTCGTGCCGTATATCAGGGAAGCGTTTTCGCGTGAATCGTGCAATCTAGAGACAATTGATCTAATGATTTCGTCTTTATCTAGTAACACGCTTAAGCAATACGATACGACATAAAAACAAATTTGGAATTTTTGTACTGAAAATAAGCTTGCTGATTGTTTCAATGTTTCAAATCAAATAGCATTACAATTTATAACTGAACAATTAAGATTAGGAATTTAGGATCTAGCTATTCAGGAGTGAATACCATTCGCTCGGCGCTTTCTCTCATGTTAGGTAAAAGGTTTAGCACAGATTGTAATGTCAGTAGATTACTTAAAGGTATCTTCAAATCCTTACCATGTTTTCCTAAACATCAGAACACTTGGGACGCTAATATAGTTCTTGATTTTGTGAGTAATTGGTATCCAAATGAAATTTTATCACTTACAATAACAAAATATATATATATATATATATATATATATATATATATATATATATATATATATATATATATATATATATATATATATATATATATATATATATATATATATATATATATATATATATATATATATATTGTTATTGTAAGTGATAAAATTTCACTTACTTTTACTTACAGTAACAAAATATATATGTCGGAGAACAAATATCGGAACGTCAAAACCTAACGGCTTTGGGCGTATTCAGTTGCTCAATTGGCTTCCGGACTATGATTGACAGCTGTCAAATTCAACTTGTCAGATGTCACCTGTCAGGCTGGCATCGATCAGTGATCACTCACTCTTGAAGTGAGCGCAGTGGAGGACGGACGTTGGCCAATTGGAGTCTGACTTCGCCGCGTTCCAGATATTTCATCCGTTTGCATCCGTGCCCAGTGTGAACGTTTCAAAGTGATTCTTTATTTAATAATCATTATTAAATTCGTACTTTCAATTCGGCCTATTATTTCGTGATACTACGATGGAGGAAGAATGTCCAAGCCCACTACTACCCCCGTCATCAGAAGTTGGATGCAACCCTCGCAGAAATCGGCGCGAATCTGAAGGCACGGACGATACAAAATGGCAGTTGCTTATGGAACAACAAAACCGAAATTTCATGGCGTTGATCGAAGCCATGAAGGCACCATCCACCAGCAAGGAAATCCAGCTACCTGAGTTCGACCCGGACAAAAACAACGTGGACGCCCGCGCATGGATTACGACCGCGGATATGTGCATCACGAATCCAGATCTGCAGGGAGCTTCTCTTATGGTGACCTTGAGCCGTGCCCTCAAAGGACAAGCTTCGGCGTGGCTGTCGCAGGTGGCATTTCAAGGAATGACATGGACCGACTTCAGGGAGCTGTTCATTTCCAGGTATGAAAGTGCTGAGACCGCTGCAGCATTTTTGATAAATTTAAATAACGGTCGACCGAAAGACAATGAATGTTTGGCTTCATACGCGGCGACATTAATGTCTTCTATTATGTCTAAGTGGAAGAACCTTTCTACCGAACAAATTGCTGTGTCAACGGTCCTAGCGCATATTTCTCAATTTGAGCCTCGAGTTCAGCGTTTATCTTTTACGCAAGACATCACAAATAGAAACCGCTTGCAACAGGAACTCAAGGCTACCGCTTTTCTCAAAAGAAAATCAAACTACCCGCACGATACTCAAGAGTCAAAAAGGCCTCGATTTGCTAATGATACTGCTTCTACAAATTGTTATGTGTGTGGCAAAGCGGGCCATAAAGCTAAGAATTGTCGCTCACGAGTAAATAATAAAGACATTAGGGCTAAAACATCTATTATCGACGCACCGTCTAGAAGAGCTTCTTCTGCTGGTTCTGTTGTGTGTTTCAGCTGTGGAGCAATGGGACATTATGCCAAAAATTGTCCACGTCGCAATAACAAAGAGGGCAGCACCTGTAACACGATGGCGGTGCCTCCACAAGAAAAACGAGTCAACGTCTGTGTGGTCAACGCGCCTGAAGGAACGCTGCGACATGCTGGTGAGCGGTTTAACTTTACTTATGACTCTGGAGCTGAGTGTTCGCTAATTAAGGAATCTGTAGCTTGTAAATTTAGTGGAAAACGTGTATCTAATGTTGTTGTATTATCTGGTATAGGGCAAAGCGCTATTAGTAGTAGTTTACAAATTAGTTCTCAAATTGAAATTGATGATATTCCTGTAGAAGTTGTTTTTCACGTATTACCTGATTGTTATTTACACCATGATATTATGATTGGACGTGAAGTGTTAGCATTAGGATTAGGAGTAGATATGACGAGTAACAAAATGACTTTTTACCGTTCAAAACTAGTTAACGTTTGTGATAATTCTAAATCTGACAATGACTTTCGCACACTTGACACTGATGTACCCTCTGAGTTTAGAAATAACTTGATAGAACTTTTGAAATCTTTTGAAAATTCGTTTACTACTGGAATACCTACGACTCGTGCTGACACTGACCCAATGACTATACGTTTAAAAGACCCGAATAAGACTGTTTACCGACGTCCTTATAGATTGAGCCCTATAGAGCGTAGCATAGTTCGTGATAAAATTAATGAATTACTCGAAGCAAATATTATTCGACCCAGTTCTTCACCATTCGCCAGCCCTATTCTCCTAGTGAAGAAGAAGGATGGGAGCGACCGAATGTGTGTCGATTATCGCGAGCTTAATGACAACACCGTACCGGATAGATTTCCCCTCCCTCTTATATCCGACCAGATTGCTAGATTACATGGTGCACGTTACTTCTCAATTCTAGATATGGCTTCTGGATTTAACCAGATCCCAATCCATTCAGATTCGATTGAGTGTACTTCATTTATTACTCCCGATGGCCAGTACGAGTACTTGGCAATGCCTTTCGGTCTGAAAAATGCACCTTCAGTTTTTCAGCGTGCTGTTATTAAGGCCTTAGGTAATCTTACTAGTACGTACGTTGTTGTGTACATGGATGACGTTCTTATAATAGCAGAAAGTCCACAAGATGCTCTTGAACGACTGAGGGTAGTTCTTAAAATTCTTACCGATAAAGGCTTTTCACTCAATGCCAAAAAGTGTTCGTTTTTAAAGCAGAGAGTAGAATATCTAGGTTTTGAGGTATTCAACGGTCAAATTCGTCCCAATCCTAGAAAAATTGAGGCACTTACAGCTTTACCGCCTCCAGAGACTGTGAGTCAATTGCGTCAGTTTATCGGTTTAGCGTCATATTTTAGGCAATTTATTCCTAAGTTTTCGCAGGTAATGGCACCCCTTTATGCTATGACAACTGGTACTGGTAGGCTTGATTGGAAACCAGCTCATGAAGAAATTAGGAATCGTATAGTTACTATTTTAACGAATGAACCTGTTCTATCTATTTTTGATCCTAGCCGTGAGACCGAGCTTCATACCGACGCTAGCGCGATTGGCTATGGAGCCATATTAATTCAAAAGGTAGATGGCGCGCCACATGTTATTGCTTACTACAGTCGCCGCACTACGTCCGCAGAGTCAAAGTACCACTCGTATGAGTTATAAACTCTTGCGGTCGTAAATGCAGTGAAACATTTTAGACATTTTCTGCATGGTCGTAAATTTGTGGTCGTTACAGATTGTAGCTCTTTAAAATCGGCGCGTAAGAAACTCGATCTCACTCCGAGAGTCCATAGGTGGTGGGCCTTCCTGCAAAGCTTTGATTTCGACATTGTACATAGAGAAGGCAAGCGTATGGTTCACGCTGACTTTCTTTCCCGTAACCCCCTGTCACCAAAACCTACGAAAATTTTTGACAAGGTTGAGTCTAAGCAGGTACACGCCACAGAAATTAATAAAAAACTGGCTTTTAGCTGAACAGCAGCGTGACAGTGATATAACGAAGCTACTAAATGATCTTTCTAGTGGCAATCTCAATGAAGATGTAGCTAAAACTTATGAAGTACGTTCCGGTACTCTTTATCGCAAAATTCAGCGTAATGGAAGGACTCGTTGCTTGGCTGTTGTCCCTAGATCATTAAGATGGTCTCTTGTTAATAATGTGCACGAGGGTCTGGTACATTCGGGTTGGGAAAAGACACTTGAGAAGATGTTTGACTTTTATTGGTTTGAGAATATGTCGAAATTTGTAAGAAAATTTGTCGAAAATTGTGTAACTTGTAAGGTCGCAAAATCGAATTCGGGTAAGATCCAGGCAGAATTACATCCCATCCCAAAGGTAGCAGTTCCTTGGCACACGTTGCATATTGACGCCACAGGCAAATTAAGCGGCGCCAGAGATGCGAAGGAATACGTCTTTGTTCTGATAGACGCATTCACCAAATACGTTCTTTTGTATCATTCCCGTCAAATAGATACTGCAAGTAGTATTGGAGCTGTTAAGCACGCTGTTTCATTATTTGGAGCTCCAACACGTCTTATCGCGGATCAAGGTCGTTGTTTTGCGAGTCAAGATTTCCGCCAATACTGCGATTCGGTTAATGTTAAATTGCACTTAATTGCTACTGGTAGCTCGCGTGCTAATGGCCAGGTAGAGCGCATTATGTCCACTCTTAAGAATATGCTTACAGCAGTTGAGACTTCAAATGGTACTTGGCAGGACGCTCTTCCAGATGTACAGTTGGCTTTAAATTGTACAGTAAATCGCGTCACTAAGTATAGCCCGCTAGAGTTGCTAATAGGTAAAGTTAGTAGACCTGTTGAAGTAATGTTAGCTGAAGATGTAGGGCAAGACCTAGACATTGAAGAAATGAGATCGAATGCCGTGACTAACATTGACAAAAGTGCTGACTATGACAAAATTAGGTTTGACAAGACTAAAGCTAAAATAGTTCCTTTTTCTGTAGGTGATTTTGTATTGTTAAAGAATGAAGAGAGAAATCAAACTAAACTCGATCCAAAATTTAAGGGACCATTCAAAGTTATCGAGGTTTTAGATAATAATAGGTACACTTTGAAAGCTTTAGACTCAAAGCGTACGTTCAAATATGCCCACGATCGCTTGAGAAAGATGCCTAGCAATGATTCTATTGTGGAATTGAGTGATGTAGAATCTAGCGATGAGAATGATTAAATTGTTTTATTATCTAGGTAGTTAGTCGAGTAATTTTGATTCTTTCTGGTTTGTGAACAGTGATCGGTGTTCTTGGTCATGGTCGAAAGATACCTTTTGGTTTTTGTCAATGAGTTAATGAGGAGATACAAGTTGAGGTGGCTCAGTGAGCTGAGAATTGAGATATCGTCACTCGATGGAGGTGGCAAGGTTATCGTCACTCGATGGAGGTGGCAAGGTTATCGTCACTCGATGGAGGTGGCATGAGTTGCTAACACTCGATTTAGGTGATAGCAACGACAAAGTTGTGAGATAATTGACGCGGAATTGTTTACTTTTGCTAAACTGTTCACTCATCAGATAGAATAGCTTTCGTGTGTAGAATTATTGGAACTTAAGTAGAGTATGATCATACTAGTTGTAGTGGTTTAGAGTTTAAGCAGTTGAAATAAATTGTGTGATTCCAAGGAGCATTTTAATTATTACGTAAGAGAAACCCTGAGTTTCAGTTAGTCAGGGTAGGCCGAGCTAAGACCTTGTGATATTGCAGTTGGTTTTCTTTTTTTCAGGAGCATCACACAGAGACGTGTGACGTGTCAAGATGGCCGTGTCGGAGAACAAATATCGGAACGTCAAAACCTAACGGCTTTGGGCGTATTCAGTTGCTCAATTGGCTTCCGGACTATGATTGACAGCTGTCAAATTCAACTTGTCAGATGTCACCTGTCAGGCTGGCATCGATCAGTGATCACTCACTCTTGAAGTGAGCGCAGTGGAGGACGGACGTTGGCCAATTGGAGTCTGACTTCGCCGCGTTCCAGATATTTCATCCGTTTGCATCCGTGCCCAGTGTGAACGTTTCAAAGTGATTCTTTATTTAATAATCATTATTAAATTCGTACTTTCAATTCGGCCTATTATTTCGTGATACTACGATGGAGGAAGAATGTCCAAGCCCACTACTACCCCCGTCATATATATATATATATATATATATATATATATATATATATATATATATATATATATATATATATATATATATATATATATATTTTTTTTTTTTTTTGTTATTGTAAGTGATAAAATTTCATTTGGATACCAATTACTCACAAAATCAAGAACTATATTAGCGTCCCAAGTATATATATATATATATATATATATACCTATATAATAATATAATAATAATAATAATATATAATAATAAATAAAATAAAAAAATAGTAAAGCTACTCGCACTGGCAACTGCTCAACGCGTGCAGACACTCTCTTATAAAAGTCTCAATTATAAATAAATGCAACTCCACTTTTCAAATACCTATCCAAGACGAATTATTGATTAAACCTCTAATCCTAAAAAAAATCAATCTTACTTAATCGTTCCTTTTTATAATCATAAAAAAGAAATTTGTCCAGCCTTTCTACTTACAAAAAACACAATCACTTAGAAATAGAGATAAAGCTGATAGACTAATATTGACAAAAAAAAAAGGCACTCATCAGTTTTCGGCACATTGCACAGTGCACTCGTCATGCCTCTACATCGGCGGTTTGTCGTGGCGGCATTTCCACTGAGACCATGATTAGAGTCATAGGGTGGTCAGGTAGATCTCTCGTTGTTGATAAATTCTATAATAGACCTCTTTTACCTATGTTTTACCTATAAATGTTAAATGCTTTTGCTAATACAATTTTGACCAACTAATTACTATTAGTTAACAGTTAATACTATTATAAAATATACATCTCAGACTTAAGTTAAGTATATCATAGAGAAATTATTTTCCTTAGTGTATGGTTCTATACACTGTTATATTTAGGTACAAATAATAATTAATTTGATTTCTACAATATAATATATATTTAATATTACAGTATTAAAGATTTGAATGACGATTTTCCATGAGAACTCTGAACATCTACCATGTTAATTATAAAGTCTCTTCGGATGCAGCGACTCAAACTTCACTTAAGGTAAGTTTGTTTAACCATTAATTATTATCGTATATAGTATATTAAATCGTTTAGTGTGCGTTCATACATCTTCGTACTGATTAAGCTTTTGATCAAACTATCGGCCGACTAAAAGTCTGCAGTCTGCGGGGGCTCTAAGATTTCATGGTAATTTGATATGATTTAAAAATACGCAAAGATGATTAAAATTTTATTGTTATTGGAAGTGTTTGACATTCCTACTTATCAGTAAAGATATATGCTGTTTATGTTTTGGTCTTATAATGATTAAAACCTAGATTAAAAGATGTTTCACATGCAATTTGTGTGTAAAAGTTGTGTTTTAATGGTTTAATTCAACTAATAATACATAACTAACGCCGTGATGCAGTCGAACAAGATACACTTAGTTAAATATAATTTGAAAGTCGTGAAAATATAACTCATCTTATTTACATTCTATTGTAAACACATTAGAAAATATCCTGAAAAAGATAACAACAACAAATCAACACTTAACTACCTTCAAAATACATCCACAAAAACATAAAACTTTACTCACTTTTTTCAGTCATTCCAGGTATCAGAATCACATAATCCATCAACTTATTAACTGTGACACTAGGTTCAATGGCCTGGATACGTATTTTCCGGGATAACACGCGCGGAATTTTACCGTAAACGCGCCGCGTGCGTTCGGGGCGACTCGCGAGGATGTACTGAAGGTTTTTCAGCGGAACATGCTTCTAACCCTAAGTCGGTCGGTCGTACAAACCTTCACACAGTGACACGGGCATATCGCGACCTTGCTGTAACATTTCATTAAAGATTCGACGTTGCATTGTTGCTTTATATTTTTCAGCTTTTTTTTTTCATTTGAAAGCTTTTGCTGCGATTTTACAATTGAATAAAAATTTCCAGCATAATATTTTTTATAGAATTGGTTGCTACTTTGTGACTGTAAATTACTTATAAAAATATGAAAACTATTGCTGTCTCCTCTGAAATAGTCGGCAAATGACTGTGGTGAACCAATTCCGAATTCTCACGAACAAAACCCTCGTACCCGGATTTCCCAGTTTTTGACAAACTTTTCTATTCAGTAAAGTCCTAACACGATCGAGGTATTAGTTGTCTATTCGTAGTTCTCGAATATGAATTGGTTTTCGTAGAATCGTTATTTGATGGAGAAGTATTGTACGACATATATTGTTGGCGCTTGGTATAAAATCATTGTTTTGGAAGTTGCATACTCATGAAATGGTAATACTTATCTAATTTACATATCATACTAATATAATAAAATTGAAAGTGTGTCCGTCTGTCTTACATTCGCATAAAACTGATTAATTAAGTTAAAGTTTATTTGCCATAGTGATAGACTAATTACTGCTGTTGCCCGCAACTTTTTTGCGCTAGAATTTGTTCAGCGGTTTTAAACATACTTTTTAAATATTAGTAGTGGTACTGATATATTTTGCAATACCAGACAAATAAATACACAGGAATTATACACATACCTAAGATTTATCCACAAACAAATTGAGCGCTGTAACATAGTTTACGTATTCCATAATCCATTTCCAGCGTTTTCACTTCCTATTACAATATGAAACTTTTTCCTTCAATATGCCAACCGCGATGGCATATTAAAGAAAAATCTGTAGTGTATTTAAAAGTTGTGATATATTCGCATCACGATCCGTAGACCGCGGCTAAGTAAATTGTATACGTGCTTGGAGCCGTGCCGAATGGGTCGCGAGAGATGTATGCCGCCGTCAAACCCGCTACAGATTTATGACGACCATTAATTGCGCTTCTTTTAATTAAATACTCATTCTGGGTAAATGCGATTACTTTATGAATGAGAAAACACTATAACCTTTTTTTTTATTGTTTGAACGACACATAGCATCTATAAAAAGGCTCTACCGTCTACGGGTGAATAGGTAAGATGACAAATTGAAAAAAATGTGACCTTGCAAAAAAATGTAAACAAAAATTTTCTTTTGAAATAAAATCTTAGTATTTTTTTTTCTGTAGATATATTATGTAATCCTACAGGAAACTAGCAGATGGCTATCCATCCAGGTCTATACCTGACAGTAAGCGTAAGTAAGCCCAACACCCGAGGAGTCGCACTCGTAACCAGGCCCTTTAGTCAAGAACTTTTCTTTATCACTTCTTTATTGAATCGCCAATCAAAATGTATGGAATTGACATAAGCGTTCGTTATGTCAATTCCATACATTTTGATCGGCGATTCCATAAAGAAGCGACAAAGAATATGTCTTGGCTACAGGCTCTGGAACGTGAAAAAAAATAATTAATTCGAGACCGTTATTTACTGCCACAAATACATAATATATTACTAGTAATTATTTCGTACTTCAATAAGTAGCACTGATCCTCCTCGAAATATTGAATGCGAAAATCCCTAAATGAAAATACATATTATGCAGAACAATGCATGCAGCCTGCAGTTGCAGTGGTGTTTACTGATAGCTAAAATAGGCTTATAAATGAATCATAAATGCACTTATAAGCCCGTGCTTATCTTTTCAAATGTATTTCTGTTTTATATAGCTGTAATTTCAGTACAAACGTACTTTACGCTAGTAACATACTTTATGTCTTTGTTCTAAATGACTTCTAAAGGATTATAATACTTCAATATTTATACAGATTTACATAAACTACTAATTTCGTCCAAATTTTCAGATATTTCCCTCTTACACTTAATAAAAAATTTGGCCAAGTGGGAGTTGGACTCGCCCATGAAGGGTTCCGCAGCAGCAATAAGGTTTATTTTATGAAATTAAAAGGTTTTTGATTTATTTTTATATGTCAGTTGATTTAATGAAAGTTAAATTAAGGTTTACCATTTATGACGTATAAAAAATCGGCTAAGTACAAGTAGGACTCGCGCACGAAGGGTTCCGTACCATTATAGAGCAAAATTAGGCCAAAAAAATCACGTTATTTGTATAGGAGCCCCCCTTAAATATTTATTTTATTTTATTTTTAGTATTTGTTGTTATAGCGGCAACAGCTAGATATACATAATCTGTGAAATTTTCAACTCTCTAGCTATTACCGTTCTTGAGTTACAGCCTGGAGACAGACAGACAGACAGACGGACGGACAGATGGACAGACAGACGGACAGACGGACAGATGGACAGACAACGAAGTCTTAGTAATAGGGTCCCGTTTTTACCCTTTGGGTACGGAACCCTAAAAAAGGAATTGCTAAATTTCGTTCAAACCAATTTTCGTTGGTAGTTTTTATAGTAATGTACATCATTTTATTAATTACAGACAGACAGACAGACAGGCAGGCAGGCAGGCAGGCAGGCAGTCTCTTATATCATAATATTTCCGAAGATATATCTGTATGTATGTATTATAATATGCAGGTCAATGGTACACAATATGTAAGTTACGCACAGACAGTGACAAATGTAACCAGTAATAAGATCCCGGGGGACAAGAAATCACTACTATGCTCCTACCAGGAAAATGAAAAATTATGCTTTGGCGAATATCTAACTATTCCTTTTAAAGAAATAAGAAAGTTATAAAAAAGGTGTAAACATGATAGCGGGAGGTAAAAAGAGAGGGAGATTAACTTCTTCTTCGCCGCGCTGGCAGTCTACTATTCCTTCGTCTTTACGAATTTTACGAATCCTAAAGGTTTTAATAACGCCGCTGAAGTTTTCAATTCAAAATACAAAAGTTGTTGGTTTGTTTTTCTTTTAATGAGAACCCAAAGTACTGGACAGGTTAAAACAATACTTAAAAGCTTATGCAGCTTATTAAAAGTTGTTATCATTAAGGGGATACATCTTAAATTTAAATAGGTAATCTAATATTATATAGGTTCATTGCATTATTTATTATCTTCTTCGTTTTACAAGTTTTGCTGAAAGCTTAGGCTAGTTTCAGTGCTCCACACGATACTCTCGAGAGGACCGTATGTATGATTTGTTTTCATAACTTTATCTTAACGACCCAGACTTGGTTCAAGAAAATTGTTTCATTTAGCTTAGCGGCTTACCAAGGTGTACTTTAAACTTTTATAGAATATCCTTGGAAATTGTCGCATAAATTTTTTCTAAAATCTCCTTTTATTTATTCCTATAGAAGGCTGAATATAAAAACTCATGCAAACATGAAAAATAAATAAGAAAAATTCCATTATACCACCCCATGCTTACAGATGGCTCAATAATATTTGGACCCGAATTTTAAATGAATTAGCAAACAATCCACATTCTAATTGCTTCGCAAACACTCTGCCATTTATTTTATTCATGAATTCATTTTTTTTTATGTTAACCCCGAAAAGTAATGAAAAGGCCCAAAATAACACGGAATTTACTATCGTCAAATTTTAAATACCAATTATAAAGATATCTAAGCAATCGATCGTAAACAGTACTTTAGAGCTTTAAATACAATGAACAGTTTTAGACTAAGATGCATAAAATTATCGTAGATGACTGTAGTCATAGATTAAATCTGTGATAAGTATTGTTTGAATGATAAATTAGTTACTTGTAGTTTTTTCTTATTATTCTTTTTATCATTTAAGTTTTTCGTACAGTTTTTACTCGCTGCATGTAGCTAACTTATTTACTGTTGACTTTTTAAAAATTAAATTATTATTAAAACTTTGCAATATTCTACGTATACATTATCTTAATATTCTACGAGCAAATACTAGTTTAGAAAGCTTTATGAGTGAAGTGGTCCCTATATTACTTTTAAGGGACTAAAACCTTCCTTACGTTAGGTACTTTAGATCTAGATAATTTTCTTTAACATCAAGCTTCTTTGTCTTAATAGCCATCAATTTGAGAGCTCGGCACTTAAAACAGTTTAAAGGATATTTAAATTAAAAAAAAAATTAAAGCCTTAGCACTCTTTGTAAATAATTTAAACAGTGTTCATTCAATGCGATAAGATATAGCCTATTTCCTTTTACGTAGTCTTCTCGCTTTATCTATGCAATATCAAATAGTTAATTGACAGAAGCTTTGTCAAACGTCACTGTCTGTGCTGACTGCTGGTGCTGCCGTCTAGCGTGAAAGTTGAAGTCCTTTTGTAAAATACAAGTTGTGTACATATTTTCCGATTCCTGGCCAAGGTTTTTTTTTAATCTAATGATGCAAATTTTAAGTCAAACTTCAACATCTCAGATTGATATTCTGCGTGCACATTCACTTTTGTAACAGTAATTCCTAAACTAAAACAAACACTTTTACTACAAGTACATTAGAAGCAAAACACTGTCTTGCAATCTTGTTACCCAGTTAGAACGTTTTGCAAATTTGTTACCCGGATTTTGTCAACAGGAAAATGGTGGCCGATGTCGTCGTATATTTACGACCACTACTCGACAAATTTTCAGCTTCTTTTATTTCGCACACCGAACATAAAGGTACATAAATTTTAAGTGTAAACAAACACGCTAGTTTTATTCGAAATTTAAAACGATTTAAAAGCAGTGGCGGTTTTGAAAAGTTTAAAAAAAAGTGTGTATACAAAATTGTGGAATACTGTCTACACCTACTTCACTAGCGCGAGCGGTCGCAATTTAATAAGTTTAATGATGATTTATTTAAACTATAATTTAAATAAAATTAAAAAAAAATTAATATTCTTATATTCTCATTTCTGAAAAACTCTTCATTAATCACTCTTCATTTATTAAATGAAATGTCTCTGAGCGTACCCGTTACGCAATTTTTTATAATAATGAAACTTTTTTGAAACGTATCCGATAAGCACATAAAATATTATATTTTGTTCAAGTAAACAGAAGTCTCCAAAATGTTTATTCTTTCCCGTGGGACGTCCTAAATTCCTCAAAACAAACATAACTTCCAATAGCTCACTCAGATTAAGGGAACCAATTCCAATTCCTTTATAGAACAATATTATGAAGGACGTTACAAATTTTAACAAGGTGTCAGAATCAGAAAATGGTAATTCGGAATT
This sequence comes from Cyaniris semiargus, assembly GCA_905187585.1. Lineage (NCBI taxonomy): Eukaryota > Metazoa > Arthropoda > Insecta > Lepidoptera > Lycaenidae > Cyaniris > Cyaniris semiargus. The sequence continues at coordinate 8,439,027 of LR994558.1, read as the reverse complement.
TTGTAGTTTGTTACAAGTTTTTATAGAAACATTTTTTGTGCAACATATTACGTCAAAAATCTTTAACGATTACTTACATTATTTTGTCTATATTATATTTCATAAAAATACATTTTGTAACATTGTATCAGTGGATCGCTCCTACAAGAAAAACCAATAATCCATGTAAATATTGCTAACGCAGATTGCAAATTAAAAAGAGTAGAGTCCACATGATATCGGGATTGAACAAAAACTGAAATTCGTTTACATTTCCAACAGTATAAAGGCTTGAATGTAAATACGAGCTCTCGCAGAGCGTAACAGTAATAAAACATCGGGACTTTTGCCATAAAAATCCTAGACGCAGCCTTTGTCATGCCATAACACAAATAGCAAAGTTTACGCTACAGCGAATATGGTAAATATTTATTGGTTACTAATACCGACAGCTTTCCGTAAAGTGTTGTGAAAGTATTTTTATCTGTATAATGTCGATTTATAGGATTGCTAACATGGAGTGACGAAAATAAAAGAGTTTGTATATTTTTGTGTATGGATTTTATTATTAAGACTAGGGTGTCACACGGAGAGCAGGTAATGTAAAGATGTATATTATAGCACGATACATCTCGATACATATTTCTATAGGAATCGTCAGGAGACCACACACAACAGCTATAATGTATATTTTTACATCTTCGTGTCTTAAGATACAGAGCTATATGAAAATATACATTTACATTTTGATACATCTAAATACATCTCAATACATTTCCGTGTAAAATATACATCTCTCTCTTCATAGGATGTTCAAAAATTTCTGTGATTATATTATGTATGATAGACGGAGACACAGAGTGTTACCACCTCAGCACAGCACTTCACAGAAGGCACTGCAGGCAGTCTATTCCGCAGAGCCTAAATTTTCAATCAAATATCTTCAATCCACATCGCGCATCAAAATCACAATCCGAATCATCTTCTGATGAACTATCTAGTAAATCTAATAGCAAGTTACTCGAAGGGTCCATAGTATTACGACATTAAAAATAAGAACAGCCTGTATAACAAACACCTTAGCAGCTGAAAAGTGCGTCAAGCGTATACCATTGAAATGTAGGGAAAGATACATTACATTACCTGTTTTTTTTTTTATGAAATAAGGGGGCAAACGAGCAAACGGGTCACCTGATGGAAAGCAACTTCCGTCGCCCATGGACACTCGCAGCATCAGAAGAGCTGCAGGTGCGTTGCCGGCCTTTTAAGAGGGAATAGGGTAACAGGGGAGGGTAGGGATGGGAAGAGAAGGGAATAGGGGAGGGAAAGGAAGGGAACAGGGTAGGGGATTGGGCCTCCGGTAAACTCACTCACTCGGCGAAATACAGCGCAAGCGCTGTTTCACGCCGGTTTTCTGTGAGAACGTGGTATTTCTCCGGTCGAGCCGGCCCATTCGTGCCGAAGCATGGCTCATTACATTATGATAATTAAGATCATTTAAAGCTAAACATCCCGGGATATAATGTATATTAATATACATTACCTGCTCTGTGTGTGAAACCCCTTAGTTCATAAAAGCTTCCTAGGACCAAATATGATAAGAACTGTCATTGTGTGGGTTGGTACTGTTTTGCATAAATAGGTCCTATTAACAATAGTATAAATATATATTTCATAGAACATAGTTCTATGTGTTTTGTTTAAGTAACGTAACGCATGCAACCATAATGTAAATACGTGGCTACATAAATTAAGTCTGCAGTCGTTGCGTTCAGTAGGTACTTTTTAAGGCGACCCGTGCAAGGGTTGCTCGAAACATTCGATCAGGAACGTCATCAATATTGTATAACATTACACATAGAAAATATAGTCTTTCGGTCGACCAAGGCATCATTACAGCTTTTCCTTTTTCTGATTGTCCGAGAAAAAGATCGAGTATAATAAAAGTGCTGAATCCGAGTTCCGTCCCCCGGGGCTTGTACAAGACGCGTTTTAGCTTAAATAACGAATTACGAAACACTAAGACGGCGAAATTACAACTGCCCCAGACAATTTTGTTCCGATGCAGTAAAAAAGTAATTACATTAGTCGCTGGAATGAGTTTCAAATTTAAGTTAAAAATGTTTTTTTAAATAATCAGGAACTGCTAAGAAGTATTCAATGAATAGTACATGTTTTTGGAATTTGTAACTAATAGGTTGGTTTAATCACAAAAAAAAACATAGAATATTTAATAAGGATTTAAAACTACATTATGAGGTATCAAAAATTAATAACATGGAAAAAAACTTATGCCTGTTTTCACTAAGCGCCTCCTTACGCTAAGTGTTAACTAGAAAACGGGAGACAGCACAAAGTTGCAGTGACGGAATGTCGAATAACTTAAGGGAAACACCACGGAAATAAACTTTAATAATAATTGTGATTACTAAGCTAAAGCTAAATTAATATTGGAATTTATTGGGTCAGACTGTTGGCAATAATACCTAGTTGTGACAAAAACGCTTGAAGGCACGGAAGTTCCTAGCGCTGCTGTAGATTACCGTAGATTGCAATTTTACGTTTACGGTGTAGGCATTGTAGTTCTTTCGTCTTGTCAGGCACAACTCTCCCAGAGAACATGATGAGTGGTTTGTTCAAACACACTGCCTTCGGTTGAGCACTCGCACATAGGTGATGCTACTAATTTAGATCCGTAAAGTTTGCCTTTAAAATTGGCATGGCCGGTAAGGAATAAACGATATATAAATGAATAAACGTTTACGAATATAAGGGAAAAAGTTATAAAGATAAGAAGTCGACCTCAGGTGGAATTGATAAATAATCATTTTGTGTGTCGTTCGAAATTTCGAGGAATTCCTTCAATTCTATCACTCATAGATCCCATTATGAAATCTCCACTTTCGCGACCATAACTGCGAAAGACACACTTTCTAAATTTCGAGGAGTTCTTTCAATACTTTGTGGGTCCATGAGGGATCCTATTATGAAATATCCACCTATTACGACCATAGCATCGAATACAAATTATAACCTTTATATTAATAAAATAATTTTACAAATCGGCACAGAAACGGCGAAATAATAATTATCAATTTCGATTATGATCCTTTCGATACAAAAGAATACAAAAAAAGCGTCATAATGTGGTTATGGATGTAATGATGGTGGTGATCATGATGATTATATGATTGACATAGTGGCATGGCTTCCAGTGTTTTGAACAAATCTTAAACTCCTTTATAATATATTTATAAGGAATCAAGAGTTCCGTTCAGCAACGGAACCTTCGGAAGCCCTATACCCTGGGATATGCCTTGGTGCAAATCTTACTTTTTGGTAGCATATTAGGTTAATTTTACCTAAAAAAGTCAATAATTACTGTAATGTTTTTGTTGTAAAGGAGTTCCCTCGATGCCTCGAGGATCCCAAGAGAATCATTATCAAGTCACCGCTTTTGTGAACATGGTATTAAATTCGTGATTATAACCTATACAACAAAAAAAGAATTTTGACAATCGGACCACAAACAGCAAAAACATAAACTCCTCCTTTTTTGGGAGCCGGTTAAAAAATGTATCTAAGATGTTGACCAGGGATGTAAAGTATCACCATGCCAAATTTCATTGAAATCGGTTTAGCGGATTCAGAGCAGACAAACAGACAGAGAAACAAAAATTTTAAAAACAGTTAAAATGGGTTCTACTACACTTCTAACATACCCCTGACTCGTTTTTTTCAAATTTATTTTCAATGTACAAAAATTTTACTTCTACGATTTAATTATATTTATAGATAGAAGATTATTAAAGTACAAATATAATTAAGGATTTTGTGAAAGTTTCAAGTGCCTGTTGTCATTATTGATTACGAGCAGAAAAGGCCAAAAAAAATTATGTTTCCTGTATGGGAGCCCTCTTAAATATTAACTTTATTTTGTTTTAAGTTTTGTTCTTATAGCGGCAACAAATTTATATGTCTGTTGCCGCTATAAGATATTGTGTATACACAATCTGTGAAAATTTCAGAAGTCTATAGCTATAGCGGTTCTTGAGATACAGCCTGGAGACCGACAGACAGACAGATGGACAGACAACGAAGTCTTAGTAATAGGGTCCCGTTTTTACTCTTTGGGTACGGAACCCTAAAAATGTACCCTTAATGGCCGCTAGGGAACACTTAGCGTTAGGAGGCGGTTGGTGAAAACAGGCATTATAATAGTCAAATAATGGTTTTATTCCTCAGTACTTTTCGTTTAATTGACAAACCCAAGTCAGCCATTTCCTTTTTTTTTTGCTTGTTTATGGCAATAACTTATTTATTTATTCTATACTTTATTATATTATTTTAATGATTAGGACCTCCTAAAGTGCCAAAAATATGCATACTCGAAAAACATACCTATGTTTTTCGAGTATGCATATTTTTGGCACCCGCACGCTATAAAACTCCTACAGCTTGTTGTATTTTTTCGACAATTATTTGGGAAGCGAACCGCGCCGGTAAGATTAGCAATGGTCGGCCAAGCGTGCTATTAGTCCTAGTGATGGGCAGATTGCTTTTTCCAATCTACACAGCTCCTAGTCAAAATGCATTCGCTACTTTCGATAGCAAAGTTAGGTGTCAAAAATGTATGGAATTTGACGTAACGCATCGCAGCGCACTTTGAGATATGTCAAATCAATGTGACAGTACGTTAAGTTATTCTTTCTTCTTTCTAATGGACCAAGTGGACGTTACTTTTGCGCCACCCGAGTAAAAGTTAGCCCTGTGTGAAAATATTGTCTTTCTTATAGAAATACGAGGAAGAACTTCAAATATCCATCCATCAACATGGTTTAACTCCAAAGATAGGACGCGTTGTCGTAGTGTACTCTGCTTGCGAAAATATGATGATTTTCCACCCAGTAGAAAAAATCACTTTTGAAATCTTAAATAAGAAGTTCCCATGTTGGGAACCTATATTATTATATCTATCATGATACTAATGGACGCTGTTAAGCATTTGTGTATCATTCCACAAAAAAATACTTATTGAGCTATGAATGCAGTCGTGTTATTTAGATCATTTAGAACAAGACTGCATTCATAATTCACCAAAAAAATATTTTGTGGATTAATACACATAACAGCGACCACTTATACGACCGGTAAGCAAAACTAAAACAGTAAAGCCGTATAAACGTATTGTTAAGTTTATTAAAGGGCAAGGAACTAGGAATTGGCAATTACAGTTTATTTGTAGAATGGAACGTGCTCGAAGTCAGATTTACTTCGGCATCGACTGTTATCGCAGATCTCACTATTACTCCAATACTGTTACTGTAACAACCTGCCAGTGTAAAGCTTAGAAATGTATTGTAGTTTAAGTCGCTGGGCGTAATACATGGCGTTTGTGTGTTAACAAAAAGTTCAAATTAACTTTATACAATTTAGATACATATTTACCTAAAGGTACCTCTAGCCTGTAGGTAAAATTCGGAGTCCTTAATTCAGGATCCTAAATTCAGTATCCCAAATTAAGCATTAATGGTTCAGCAATTTGAAGGATTGAATTTAGATTCCCGAATTTAGGAACTTAAATTAACTTCAAACAGTACCCGATGCTCACAGATTTACGGGCATGTACCCGTGACAAAATCAGTCACATAATATCTGAAGATCTCCGTACTTTTGAGGATAAGAGTATTTAGCGTCGCTACCAATTTTCATCTCTATGCAATTTTTCCAAGGTTACGACTTTGTGTCTTATTTGTCTGGGCTAAAAAAGTAACTGTAAACCCTCTTATAAATTAAAAGCTATTGATTTTTGAATAACGGTACAGGGTGCAGGTTTATCCCGCAATCAATCACCGGGATCGATCACCAGTTTATTATGTTCCATCATCCATCAATCCCCAACAGCTATCTAATGTATCACAGATCGCAAACGACTTTCAATTTCATACTGCGACGATAATGGTACATTAAGAGCTTAAAACGCTAATGTACTTTACAAAGATGTTGATTCATAGACTGATGGTGAACGTAATAATTTGGTCGTGCTATATCAAACCCAGCCGACAGATCACGATCAACATTGACTTGACATAACCCGACCAAATGACGTAGGGCCGTCAGCCGCCTATGAATCAATTTCTTCGATGGTACATCTGGAAGTTGATTCATAGGTTGATGGCGGCCCTTTTTTTGCGTTGGGGAAATGCGTTTACGCATCACCGGCATTCTGGGGAGGGCTACCGGGGTATGTGGGACTCCCTGGGGGCGGAGGGCCGCGACCGAGCATACCCACTAAAACCCCAACGGTGTTCCTGCTCTTCCGCTAAGGCAGAGCCACGGAATACGTGGAATACACAACCGCGACCACGCCAAAGGATGCCCCTAAAGGCTTCAGAAAGCCCTATGTAATTTAATCGCCGAAAAATCACAACTAACATTGACTTGACATAGCCCGACCAATATGACGTAGGTCCGCCCTCTGCCTATAAATCAATTTCTTTGATGACACTATCGGCGGACCTGCGGGGCTAAAATGGTCGCATAGCAATTCCTCTCAATCAATTCACAAAATGAATTGTCAAAACTGTCAAACTCACGAATGTCAAATTTAAACCAATTCAATTGGTCTAAATTCGTACTAATTTGACATTCGTGAGTTTGACCAATTCAATTGGTCTATAATCGTACTAATTTGACATTCGTGAGTCGTGACTTTGACAGTTTTGACAATTCATTTTGTGAATTGATTGAGAGGAATTGCTATGTGACCATTTTAGCCCCGCTGTGTAATTTGGTCGTGTCTCGAAAATTCTTAAAACGTTTATACTTGACACGAATTGTATTATGCTTACAACACCTAAACCTGTGTTCCAGACACACATAACTCGCGAGCAAATCCCTGATGTTTCTCTGTTAGGCAGGGGCTATACTGTCCGGAAATCCCGTGAAAGTTAAGAGTGCTGAAAACTGAAATTTCTGCTTATTAATAGATGAAAATAGAACGAATGCGAATGAAATGTGACTGTCGAATTTAATGTGGCCATTCCACGTTAATTCATGATAGGCCAATACAAGCGATCATGAACGTATATTTGCCTGTGATTGTTCATGTTCGACTGCTATTGTACTACCAGAGAAGTTGATTCATAGGCAGATGACGGACCTACATATTTTGGTCGCGCGTCACACCTAGCTGACAGATGACGGCCATAGTGTTGACATAATCCGACCAAAGGACGTAGGTCTGTCAACTACCTATGAATCAATTTCTTTAATGGTACATATAGAGCTTCGCAATAATTATGATGGCAATCATTGTCTATCGTCCTTTAAATAGTAATAGATGGTGTCAAAAGTTTAAAAAAAGGAGAATTCCAAGTTCCAACACCTAACACCTTCCGCGCCACGGCGGCGATGTTAAATAGGATGGAATATAAATATCTGAACGTGTAGTAGAATATTGTCCTTCACAATACTTTTTTTTATTCTTAATTTTTTAAAGAGTTTGCTACAAATTTGACCATGTCACTCGTCGTAGAGAGATATGTATTTATTTCCCAAATTTTTGGATACCGCGCGATGTGGTCCCAGATTTATGCAGTCTGTCTCCAACTTACGTGTGGAGATCGCTTCAACGCGTTTGATACGGTTTAATCTTGTTCTAACTTCACAATGGATAACTTTCAAGTCGACAGTAACACCACAATACAAGTATATACAGTAGCTTAGCTTAGCAGTGTTATTTAAAGCGAATTCTTGTAAAACGCAGCCAAGTTTTACCCGAGCTGGATAGTATGTTGTTTTTCTCTTCAAAGTTATCTGAAATCACGCTCTTGTGTGCGTGGAGTCTGGTATGAAGGTTAACTACTGTATATCATATACTGTGGTAAGGTTCTAAGCTACTTCTGTTTCACCTCAGTGCTTTTCGGGGATTGCATTCTCGAAACTTTTGTTATTGACGTTCGTATGAATGACTAAAGTTTACCTACGGTTTTAGTTTTGCTGTTTATTTTTGTACAATCAAAAATCAAGATACCGTTTTTTTCACTCCTTTCACATTTCAAGAAAAATCAAGCACCTCTTTTAATTTTTTTTCTGTTTACGCACCAGCCATGTAAATAAAGTATTAACCATATATTCAACGTGGCCGCCATATCATACATATTTTGGACTCTTTAGTGGTATCAAGTAAAAAACTTCCCTACCACCTAGCAGTCAGGATGTCAAAACGATATTTATTAAAAGTGTAACATTTACAACCTTTATTGAAATCGTGATTTCTGATCTATATTTGTAATAAACGATCCGTATTTTAAATTCCAATTTGATTTGACCAAAAACCAATTGTTCCGTCACAGCCCGTCATGTAGAGTATGAGTTAAGCTGGCCATACACGAGTTGGATTTGGATTTGAGGGTCTGGACTCTGGCACAGCTGCACTACATGATTCCAAAAAACAGTACCCCGATTTTAAGATTTTAATGCAACAATAATTAAGCTTTAGGGTGAAGCCAAACGAGCGTAATTTGTGAGTCGTGAGCCGCAGAATTTCTGCCGGCGAAAATTCTGCCCAGCAGAAATTCTGTTGGACTGCCACACGAGCGTAGTTTTGTGAGTTGTGAGTCGGGGAATTTCAGTCGCAGAAATTTGTTGAGCTGCCAGACGAGTGCATTTTATTCAGTTGCTGTCCAACGTTTATACCAGGTGTTTGTGTCGTGCAATGAAACCGTTGAAAATTTTGTGCATTTACGAAGAAGATAATGTCAGAAAAAGAAGCTGGTATTGAAGTAAGAATAATTAAGTAAGTATAAAAGAAATAAAAATGATAATAATAGTAATAAAAACGAAATAAATATACATATTACATCTACGCTGCAAAAATTTTACCCCCAAAAATATCCCCAAATTACCCCCTAAAAACCCACTGTTTTTATTTTTTCCGACTAAATTTAGTAGGAAATCCCCATAGTTGGCAACACTGCCCGCGCTTCCCGCGAACTGAATTCGGTCGGTATAATGCGTGTGAGCCGGCAGACAACTAATTTTGAGACGACGTGTGAATCAAACAGGACTTTTGTATGAAACTGAATGCAGCAGAATTCTGCCCGGCAGAAATTCTGCGGCTCACGACTCACAAATTACGCTCGTTTGGCTTCACCCTTAATCCATTCCGTTTCCATTCAGGAAATGTTCGGAATCATACCTCCTGCAATTTTTCGCCATCGTTCCACGCGAAAAATATACTATCCTCATCACCTTGATGAGTGGTCTAGTCTTCTTCCACAGTGCATTTTTCGCGTAACTTTCTGCCACGCACAGTAAAACTCTGTAACTGTCGCTAGCAGTATTTTCGGACCAACACGACCCGCAAGCTTTCAAGAGAGCGTATTTTCTCTTAAAAGGCCGGCATCGCACCAGCTGCAACTCTTACATAATTAATATATATAATATACATAATTAAGTAACTATTAGTTAGATATTTCATGTATTCATTGATTTTGGACTGCGAAAACGCCATTTGGATTATATATGAGGGTCGTGTATGGCCAGCTTTATACTCGATTGTGCTCATCGATTCAATACATTGCAATAAGTGTTTTTAAACTGATAGGATAACAGGTACCGTTCGGAAGAGTTGGTTATTTTTTTAATGTGTTGCGGTTTGACTATAGTTTGCTTTTATTGACTTTACAAATTAGTATATGGCGCGGGAAACGTATATTTTGCTGTAATAAAGCCCTATCCCAAATATTACGCCCGGCCATCTTAAACGGCAATAAATTAGACGGTTATATAAGTAAAATACTTTTAATTTTTCCGCGGCGCTCTACAGGGTGTAACAAAACTAATTAATGATAATACTTTAGGATGAGAATGAGTCCCCTGTATATAGTTCACCGTGCAAGTAGCAGCGCTGAAAGAGTAACTTTTTTTTTACTTTTGTATGGGCAAACTCATGACGCTGGGACGCTTGTCCATATAAATCATAAAAACAATTTGCTCTTTCAGCGCTGCCACTTTTACAGTGAAATCTATATAAGGGACACAGTATGTATTACACACCCTAAAGTATTATCACTCAGTTTTGTTACACCCTGTATAGTCTACACGTCATTTTCATTATATAACTAAAATACCCCATGTTACGGTGTAGGTAATCACAGACTCTTCAAAAGGGGCGTCCATAAATTACTTAAGACGCTTTTAGGCATTTTTGGCACCCTTAACGTCCCTCTTGAAGTGATATTGTGAGAATCACATTGAATGCATGCGAAGGGGAAGGGCATTTTGATACAGCCTATTTTTTGCATTTAGAGTAATTTTTTTTTTTTCAAAAACAATATGTGAACAATATTTGCTGGGAACCCCATGTATCTCAAGAGAGATTCGGTAAGACTCATCGGATCGGCTATTGGGTAAGATTACTTCATACCCGCGCTGGTTCTGTAAACTTACATCTGTTCTTTTCGCTAGGCTAGTTCCCCGTAGTAGACCTCACGTACCAATTTACCGTTTTTACCAATCTATATAAATAAAAATGAATTTTAAATTTGGTTAGTCTCGCCATAACTCGAGTTCATCTTAACCGATTTAGATAATTTTAGTCTTGAAATATTCGTGGAAGTACAGGCAAGGCTTATATTAGGCGTTATATGATATGAAGTTCACCGGGTCATCTAGTTTGGGAATAAAACATTTCAAAACATAATTTATGGATGGTCCCTACTCCCTAGTTCGCACTGAAATATCCAGCGACGCACGATGACGGGTCGTAATTAAAATTTCTCATCCACGGTGCCCTACGCCCTACGTAAACAAGTCAGCTGGACCGTGCCCCATCGATCATGGTACGGTAATTTGCCAGTTTGGACGGCCACTGCCACGGTCCAGTGCTGGCACTTATTAAAATATGCATCTAAAACAAATACACAATTTAAGTTCGCCTTATATTTAATTTTATTGCTGTAGGCCACGCACAACTTAAAAATCGCTTGACGAAACTGGTAGAAGCAACCAATGAATATTTAGAGAAATTGATTCCTAGGCAGATGGCGGACCTGAGTAATTTAGTCGCGTTATGTCAAATCCAGCCGACCTCGACATATTGAATTGACATAAACCACCCAAATGCCGTAGGTCCGTCAACTGCCTATGAATCATTTTTTTCGATACTACAAAGTGTTTTTGAAACGACTGGATCTAAATAAACTCTGATTCTGGGGATAGTTATTTTTACTACAAAATTGATTCTTCTGAACGAAAAAGAACTTTAAAAGTAATTTATTGAAAAAAAAAGCCGTAGTAAAAATTATTGCCACCATGATGATAACTATAATTGCCATCAAGATTGAGAAGTTATCTATCGATCGTGACGATTGGTGTAGTAGAGCATATATTATGGCAATGTTCGTTTAAGCTCCAGTGTACGTTCGTAATTCCTTGAATCAGTCCAAGGCCTTAACATTAAGAGGGTCGGTCCCAGACCGGTCGGTGGAATCGGAAAGCCCATTTACAGCCAAGCGATTCCACCGGCTGCCTGCCGGCGGACACGACACTGAACGGTACCTCTTGACATCCCAGGAACTCCACCCAGCTTTGGTGACCCCTCAACACCCGAGCTAATGCCACAACATCAAAAGGCAAAGGGTGGAGCATCACAAACCTGAGGGTACCGGGAAGTGTCGGATCCGCCGACAATCAAACGGGAAACATAGTTACCGTCCCTTCAGGGCCAAATTTGCATGACCAAAAAATTGTATAACTTTAATTTGCATGACTAACATATTATTATAAACAATGTAATCCGACGCATGAATGATATAATAAAAAGAAAAATATATTAAATTAAAAATAAAATAAACAGAGCACGGGTCATCTAGGCCTGTGGAAATTAAAAAAAAAACATTAAGAGGGTTATGTACGCAGATCATGCCATGACACTTATTGTGTCCCTTTGTGCTGGTGTCGTGTAATCGTATCCTAACTTTCACTTTTATGAGTGAAAGGAAAGTGTATAAGCAGCCTACAGCACACATTAGAACAATGTAGTGTACCAAGCACATTATGCACTTAGTAAAGAAAGTCCTCTGCGTCTTATGCAGATTCAGAGATATTATTATTTATTAAAATCTATGACCAAGTAACCATGGACATTTTTGGACAGCTTAAAAGGAACAATTAAAAAATTTAACTGAAATCAATTAACGATAATGAGACTGAGAGATTTCTTATTTAAAATATTAAACTATGTTACAACAAAAAGTTTTACCTTTATAGGTACTAGAATTATAACTATGGAACGGGATAGAATAACCAATCAAGAAACTAAGGAAAGCGTTTACGTCTTACAAAGAGCTATAAACATGATACATAAATCATTAACGATATCAATAAAGCGAAGACAAAAACAGAGAAATTATCCCACTATAGTAATATCATAATAGACTTTCTAATGAATACGGGAAAAGCTTTTTTCGATGATAATAGCCACATTGAAGTGCACTTCAGACCGTATTGAAAAGTAAGCTCCAAACCTGAATGGCTCCATTCAATATTATTTTAATCTGAAAGCGGTGTTAGCTTTCAATTAAAGACTTAAGATGCATTCACCCTTAATATTAACGTTTAAATTTGCCCTTTGGACTTTTAATTTAAAAATATTTTGTTGAACCCAACTTTTAAATGTTTGAATGTTTTATTTCAGCCCGTGTTAAACTTTTAGCACATTAAGGCGAAGCCTAAAGGAATCTTTGTTTTTATCAAATAAATTATTATTGTATGTTGTGTTAGTTCAATCCATACTAATGTTGTAAATGCGACACATATATTTCGTTTGTCTGTCTGATCGCCGCTCACAATTCATGAGAATACAATTTTAACTTTTACTAGGGAAGGAATTGGATCGAAGTGAACATATAAGGAACGAACCTGGATAGGTAATATTACGCAAAGGTCGGAGCGAAGGGCCCTACTAGCACATACAGTAAATAATCCGACCAAATCCGCCATGTTGCACACGTCATATCAAAAATATTGTCAAACGTTGAACAAAACTTTTTGTGTACTGTCTATGCTGGTGCTGCCTCTAGCGTGAAAACATTTCAGTAATATTATATTCTATTCTATATTATCTATTTATTAGTAGAATCAGGGTACTATATCGCATTAAATGATTCTCCAACTCTTCACACCATCCGCTCCGCAGCGTCGATATTAAATAGGATGGAATATAAACGGCTAGACGTGTTGTAGAATTGATTAGACATACAAAGACCCAATTACGGAGGGACGGCACGGGCCACAAGCCCGGTTGTTTTTCATTGGTGTTTTTTTTTCTTTTTTTTTTCTGCAGACAACCATAATTTTGAAATGGAAGAACAGAAATTGGTGATGGAAAATAGTAAAATGGAATTCGCAGTATTCAATTTAGCATTTCATTGTTTAGGGTTTTTAGAGCTCTTTTAAATCTAGTATTATTTCTACAGCTTTTTAGTCGTATTACAGTAACCCGATTCTTTTGTATTGTATTTGTCCTTGTCTTAGAAGCACAGCATACATAATATAATAGTACAAGTAGTAGAAATCACAATAGATCCTAAAGGGTCGCAGTGGCGTCAGCGATCTAATGACCTGCCTTAAAAATATTGTCCTTGTCATTTTTCAGCAATTTCGCTCCTTGTTTAATCCAATCTCTTTTTTACCCAAGAACAAAAAGTTATTTCAATGAAATGTCAATGTCGTTGGTTAGATATTTCTCTCCATTTTGTAGTAATGGACTGGATGGAACAAGAAACGAAACTGCATGAATGTTGCACTGAAATGGTAGAATTTGGCTACAGTTTTGTCTCTGTAAATTTCATATATTATTTATCTGAGCTTCATTGTCCTTTTGTTGAAATATGCATTCATTTATCATCGTTCGGACAGTAAGTCAAATCGTCAAGCGTTGAATATAATATCAGAGTATAAAATTATAAATATTATACAGACTACAGTGGATTTACTGTGTCGTCGATATTAGTTCGTTCAACACAGAGACAAGTTTTTCGCGTGTGCAACCAACGAGGTGATATTATGATGCTTTGAAAGAAAATATTATGATCAAGAGTGTTCTTAGCAAGCAGTTCATTATCATGATTCATGAGCCCAAAGTGCTGGGTTTATCTATTTAATAAAAGGCTATAAGCAACATCCAGTGATTGGGTGTACGATTCAATAATTTGCATGTCATTCCTGACACACATTAGAGCTTTGGATCGGTTCTTTTTGTTTAATTTCTTAATTTGACATTAAAACGAGACCGCACTAAAGCGAGTTAAGCGACACGACACGACCGCGACGCGACACTCTACGTCCCATAAAACTGACGTTTGTAAAACGCCAAATTCACGTTTGTAAAACGTGTCGTCATATTATTGTGTCGCGTAGTGCGATCTTAAGGTGGCTTTCGTGTCTTTGCCGCGAGCGACCGCGACCGAAAAAATTCAAACAAAATGCCACTTTATGACATAGGCTATAGGTTTAATTTTACTTCGCCACTAGCTTTTACGCCGCCGCTGGCGGCAGCATGGATCGCCACACAAATATCAGTAGAAAATGATACCTATAGTGTATGTCATAAAGTAGCATATTTTATTTGAATTTTTATCGGTCGCGGTCGCTCGCGGCAAAGATCCGAAAGCCACTTTAAGGGCCCGTCCACATGTCCACGTTACGACGTCGTCAACGTGGAACGGTGCGGTAACGTGGCGACTGGCGCGGTACGTTGCATTGTCGTGACGTGAAAATTTACGTCAACGTAATGTAAAGATGCACGTCACGATGTAGCAACATTCGTACGTCAGTCGTCACCATGCCTTGTAAAACTGCTACATTCTTCACTACTTATCTAGATATGGGCCACACAATACGTATTCTGCTTCTGCTATTGTTGAGAAGACGAAGAGAGAGATTTAAGAAAAAAAAAGACGTAAAATGTTGCTATACCGTGACGTGCATTTTCACGTTACTTTGACGTGAATTTTCACGTCATGTCAACGTACCGTGCGGCGCGCGGCGTGCCACATTACCGCACCGTTCCACGTTGACGACAACGTGACGTGGAGATGTGGACAGGCCGTTACCAGTCACCTATAAGCTAATTTATCTTATCTCAAATTACGCCAATGTGTGCATCCGATTGGACCGGTCTGGTACAAAATTATGAATATGGCGTAGCAGTTCTATAATTATAATATTATTATTTACATCCTGATAATTTATTGTTTCGGTCGCCATTACTATTGAGCACCGAGTTGAGCACAATGGTTCGTGAGCAATGAGCATCTCATCACTCATCAATTCTTGCCCATTGTTCATTGTGCAAAGAATACAATTCCGCAAAACCCCGCCATGAAAACTCGATACTTTCATTGTTGAAATTATTTACAATTAAAATTATTATCCTTTCGAACTGGCGAACGCCGATACGCGATTCGAAATTTTTAACTATAATTCTTTTGTTTGTGGCTAGTGTATTAAATAAGAAAATTGTTGCCTACAATTTTTTTATGAGTTAGGTATATATGACTTATGATAAGTTATGACGTTAATATTCTTATCACAAATTTAGTTCCCCCCTCCTTATAAAATGTCTTTCTGTGCTCCCATTGGATCCAATTGTTTTTTTTTTCACTAGTTAGTTTGGTCTACACTCTAGATATTGAAATTCTTAAACTATTAATTTATAGCCTAATGGAGGGCATGGTCGCCATTTGTAAACAAAGTAAGGACTTTGTTTACAAAAAAGATAAAAAAATCGGCCAAGTGCGAGCTGGACTGGCCCATGAAGGGTTCCGCAGCAGCAATAAGGTTTATTTTTATAAAATTAAAAGGTTTTTGATTTAATTTTATATTTCAGTTGATTTAATGAAAGTTAAATTAAGGTTTACCATTTATGACGTATAAAAAAAACTACTTGCTAGATCTTGTTCAAACCAATTTTCGTTGGTAGTTTTTATAGTGATGTACATCATATATTTTTTTAGACTTATCATGCCCCTACTTTAAAAGTTAGAGGGGGGGACACACATTTTACCACTTTGGAAGAGTCTCTCTCGCAAACTATTCAGGTTAGAAAAAAATGATATAAGAAACCTCAATATGATTTTTGAAGACCTATCCATAAATACCCCATACGCATAGGTTAGATGAAAACTTTTTTTTTTTGTTTCAGTTGTACATATGGGGACCCCTAAAATTTTTAAATTTTTTTCCATTTTTGTAACAAAATCTTAATGCGGTTCACAGACTACATCTAATTTCCAAGTTTCAATAGTATACTCAAACTCAAAAATTTTTATTCAGAATATTTTTTTTCAAATATTCTGTGAACGTCGGGACTATACTGGTGCCTACCACCGGTAACTAACCCGGCGAGAAGAACCGGCGTAAGAAACTCGCACGGGGCCATATCTATATAAATAGGTATAGGTAGGTAGGTAGGTAGGTATAGGGTTAAATATAGCTCTTATAGTTTCGGAGAAAAGTGGCTGTGACATACGGACGGACAGACAGACAGACAGACAGACATGACGAATCTATAAGGGTTCCGTTTTTTGACATTTGGCTACGGAACCCTAAAAACTTGAAAAGTGTCAAGGGACACCCGGACGGAACGAAGTTATTTCTTATGTACAAAAAACTTGTAAATACTAAAAAAAAATTAAATGAAGAGTACTTACCGCCATCCGCCACCCCACCCAGCTAAAAAAATTAAATTTTCCCGCCAGTTGACGTCATCGCCACATCAATGCCCTTCGCCACTTCGCAGGTACCTACCAAAATAAGTGTCGGTCAAAAAGTGTCGTTACAACTATTTCCGTCTAGCCGCCTTTCGCAACGCGCGATAAGGAACTTCGTTCCAAAAAACTTTGCTTGTTTCGAAGTCGTAAGCGTAACCCGTTTATTGCACAAAATTGTTTTTTCAAGGATCATAATATTACCATAAAATCGTTATTAAATGACTTTATATACTTAATATAATTAAATTGACAAATTAAGCCGTATGTATTGAGCGTAATTTACATTATTGACAGCAAAATATCGTTCTCCTGTAAAATTGTGTTTTTGGCGTTACTACCTTTTACCTTGTCGCTGTTAGTTTCGAGGGAAATGTTCATAATATAAATAGGCTTATAATTAACTGACCACCAGGAATAGTAACATTTCACAGACAAAAATAGTAAACAATCACCAAAATACAGACCACCATTTTTAACCAAAGATTTAACATCTCGCTATCCTATTTATGCAAAATAACTCCAAATAAATCATTGTTAAACCAAAAGTAGTAAATGATCACCAAAATTAGTAAATAATCACCAACATTATACTAGCATTTTAATGTAAAATTATAACCAAAGTACATATTTTCATCTTGCTATCCTATTAAAGCAAAATGACCTAAAAACTAGTTGCTAACCGAAAAATAATAAATCAAAACCAAATTTGAAATACATTTTGATTTAAAATGAGAAACGAAAGAATTACATCTCGTTGTAAGGTTAAAGTAAATTACTCTCATCATCCATACTAATATTTTAAATTGGAAAGGGTAGGTGTCTATCTGTTACCACTTCACGTCCAAACTACTGAACCGATTTTACAAGGCATGCTCTGCGCTTGCGGTGCGGTGGGAGGGGACTGCAGGGCAGAGACAATATACCTAACATAATAAGGAATTATAATAATTTTTTTGTTAATATGCTTACATTTTTTGTCAATCGTAGTATTATTTCGACAGAAATATCGCATTGATTTGCTCGCTAGGATTTGGTGATGCTTTACTATATTTGGTGATCATTTACTATATTAATTGGCGTTCGATTACGATTTGAGGTGTAGTCGTGACTCGTGACAAAAGTAGCTAGTAGTATTGTAATTTTAGACTTTATTTTTTTGGTGTTAAGTAATTATTTTTGACTATCACAGCTTAGGGTATCAGAGCATTTTATGGTGGTCATTATATTTGTTCCCATATATATATGGCCGTGGCTTATGGCCGCACTTAGGTCTGCAACCAACACATAAAACACATTTGAAGAGAAGCGAAGCTCGGTCAAGCTTTTCGCGCTAATGGTTAATGCATTATGATTTAACAAGTACGACTAAAATTACTAGAGATCGAAATTCGACCTCAAATAGAAAATTAAATTTTATGATTTTAAGTTTCAAATTTCAACGCTTTTCTATTGATATTCTATTGTCAAAATATTGACTTTATTATTTTTAGACATAATTCCTGCGACAGTCTCAGATTAATTAAGTCAAATGATGACAAACTGGCCATGTAATAATTGTCTAACAGTATTTTAGATTGAATAAAAAAAAACTAAAATCTATTTTCAATTTGACAACAGACTTCAACCATAAATAAAAGAGTACAATTCGTGTCACGTGTGTATAGGCTTGTCATTCAAAAGATGGTAGTGTGCACATTGCAGTGTGAGTAATGTTTTATTTGATAAAATAATATATGATAAAAGTATAATTTTAAAACAATATTGGCTCGGTGCACTCCTTCTCCATATAAACTACTAGCTTTTGCCCGCGGCTTCGCTCGCGTTAAGAAGTATTATTATTATTTAGGTATCAAAGTCTCAGCCCGATCGGTATATCCTCTATTTTATCCCTTGGGGGTAGAATTGATCAAAATCCTTTCTTAGCGGATGCCTACGTCACAACATCTACCTGCATGCCCAATTTCAGCCCGATCCGTCCAGTGGTTTGGGCTGTGCTTTGACCTTTGACTTTGATATATTATTTAGATTTAGTGAATAATTAAGTTAGTATTATTTAATTAATCATCATTTACTAATAGATCTAACTCCTTCCCGCACGCCGCCTTGGTGACGCCCACTTCGCAACGGGCCGTGCAGCAGAAATCGTAATATTTTAATTTCGCCATAACTTCAAAACCAAACGTCCAATTTTAATCATTCAAAGACAAAATATTATCTACATAAACTGTGCTTAGTGATGAAATAATTTATTTTGATAAGAATTAATAGCATTAGTAAAATAAACGCGTTTAAATGAAGTCCAAAAAAAATTCAAGATTTTTAAATAAAAAAATCGTTGTTGTGCCTCACTCGACATAGATAGGTATAGTGTGTTGCGGACTTTTTTGTAGATATTTATAAGATTACAAATAATTAGAGCATTTTATGGTTCTATCTTTTATAGCTTAGGCAGCGTACGCAAAATAAGTAACTTTTCTGGTTGATTTTTACACCTTGTGTCCGAAAAACCCAAATATCTTACGGAACCCTATTTTTTCCTAAATAAAATGTAGCCTATGTTACTTGTGGATAATGTAGCTTTCGAATGGTGAAAGAATTTTTAAAATCGGCCCAGTAGTTTTTGAGCCTATTCATTACAATTAAACAAACAAACAAACAAAGTTTTCCTCTTTATAATATTAGTATAGAAGTATAGATAACAACACTGTGAGCCATAGTAAATTTTCACGAAAAAAATTCGAATGTTCGAAACAAACAAAGTTTTCCTCTTTATAATATTAGTGTAGATAACTGTGAGAAATTTCATGCACCTACATTTCCGCATTTTTCGTCAAAAGGGGTCCAAAGTTTTTCGCTCGCGTATTAATATATCTGATTGTGATTTGTGTCATAACAATGGAAGAGTCTATTAAATAACTTACCTATTTTATGGCAATTTGCAGCAATTTGCCGACTTCTAAAAAAGAAGTTAGTAAAGAAAAGTTTCCATGTTGCTGCAGATATTTTAATTTTTTTTTACCAAATATTATTATTTGGCATATTCTTACATTATAGAGATGCTTTGACACGGATAGGTCGGCCTGTTAAAAAAATACTAATTACTACCGCTCGTTCATTGGACGGACTCTTTTTTAGGGTTCCGTAGCCAAATGGCAAAAAACGGAACCCTTATAGATTCGTCATGTCTGTCTGTCTGTCTGTCCGTATGTCACAGTCACTTTTCTCCGAAACTATAAGAGCTATACTATTGAAATTTGGTAAGTAGATGTAGTCTGTGAACCGCATTAAGATTTTGATATAATAATGGAAAAATTATTAAAAATTTTAGGGGTCCCCATAGGTAAAACAACAGCTAAATAAAAAAAAAAAAATTTTCATCTAACCTATGCGTGTGGGCTTCAAAAATCATATTGAGGTTTCTAATATCATTTTTGTCTGACCTGAATAGTTTGCGAGAGAGACTCTTCCAAAGTGGTAAAATGTGTGTCCCCCCCCCCTCTCTAACTTCTAAAGTAGGGGCATGATAAGTCTAAAAAAAATATATGATGTACTTTACTATAAAAACTACCAACGAAAATTGGTTTGAACGAAATCTAGCTAGTAGTTTTTTTTTTATACGTCATAAATGGTAAACTTAATTTAACTTTCATTAAATCAACTGAAATATAAAAATAAATCAAAAACCTTGCTGCTGCGGAACCCTTCATGGGCGAGTCCAACTCGCACTTGGCCGGTTTTATTTTTAAAGTAGAGCCCCCGCAGACTGCAGCTGCAGACTTTCTATTGGCCGATAGTTTGGTCGGGTTGGGCTGTTAGCGCGCACACTACGCCAACTAAACAGTTGGGTTGGTGCCTGGTGGTGAGTGCGCAGACTAGACTCGGTCGATTGTTCTCGCACGATTCCATTCATAGCGATAGATTTCTGCCGAGTCGGCCGACCAAACAATCGGCGTCGTGTGTGGAAGAACGTCGTACTGAATAAGCATCGGCCGAAAGTTTGCCGATGGTTAAGTTTGAACGCAATCGTATAGCCGCAGTCTTTCCCAAAGTGGGCGATAACGCCCCCTTGTGGGCGCTGTTAAGGACTAAAGGGGGGCGGTGTGCGACCCAGAAAAAAAAATGGGGGCGTTGTGTAGAGGCTTGTGGGGTGATTTATTTTATCTGCATGCATTTTATATTAAAACAATGGGGGCGCTAAAACATAATTTGTTCTCAAAGTGGGCAGTAGACAAAATAAGTTTGGGAACCCCTGGCATAGCCCATCAAACTTAAGCGCTTATTCCATTACACTAAATTTAGAAGTTCTAGCTAGGATCCTAAAAAGAAGACTAATAAGAAGCTTCTTATTCCACTTGTCCTAATTTAGTAACTAAATCAGTTGTGACCACGCGGCGATTTTGGCCAGACGTCTTCTTAATGGCTCCAGTTCTGTCAAAGCAACAAAAAATTGGTCTTCTCATAGGCTTAGCTGTTGGCTCAATGAAAATCAAAATAAATAAAAGGCGAAAAAGATGGTTGAAAGAATTTTTGCTCCACGAAAAATTATGAATTATGAACTTTATGAACTACTTGGAACCAGCAGACTTTAGAAATGACCTACGAAAGCTACGAATGCTATAATCTAGATTCTAGAGATTGATGAGCAGTTGCTGTCAAAATGAAAATAATATACATATTTATATCTTATTGCCATGTTTTTATTTTATTTTATTATGTTAAGGGCCTGTTTTACCACTTCCTGATAAGTGCCGGATTTTCTATCCACAACTTAACTTGACAGCTGATAAAGTATGGAGAATCTGTCAAAAAAGTTGTGGCTAGCCTATCTGGCACTTTATCAGTTTATATTTTATACGTGGGAGAGCCATGCTTCGGCACGAATGGGCCGGCTCGACCGGAGAAATACCACGTTCTCACAGAAAACCGGCGTGAAACAGCGCTTGCGCTGTGTTTCGCCGAGTGAGTGAGTTTACCGGAGGCCCAATCCCCTACCCTATTCCCTTTCCTACCCTCCCCTATTCCCTTCCCTTCCCATCCCTACCCTCCCCTATTACCCTATTCCCCCTTAAAAGGCCGGCAACGCACTTGCAGCTCTTCTGGTGCTGCGGGTGTCCATGGGCGACGGAGGTTGCTTTCCATCAGGTGACCCGTTTGCTCGTTTGCCCCCTTATTTCATAAAAAAAAAGGAAGTAGTGAAACAGGCCCTTAGTGTGTTCAATTTTTTTTATTAGATTTTATTATGTATTTTTACTTAAAATAAATATAATTTAAGTATATTTTTATTTATTATACGATTATCACCTTATCAAGGCAATACGTATCCCTTTTTAAAAGCTTTTATTTAACTTGCTCTGTATGTATGTAAGTATGTGTGTTACGGTGGAATTTTGGAACTCAATTTTGAAGTAGTTATAATTAACCGATTGAGCTGAAATTTTGCATATGCGTTTAGTTTGGATGACAATGCACGATATAGTATGTGACATCACTCTAAATCCAATATGGCCGACCATCCAAGATGGCGAAATAATTATTTTCTATGCAGACCTACAATATGGATATTAAATGAAAAGGCTTTTTGAGAGTAACTCGAAAACGAATGTAATTTTATTCTACATCCAACATGGCGGCTCATCCAAGATAGGGGAATAGTTATTTTTAATGCACTTCTCCAATATGGGTATCAAATGAAAGAACTCATTGAGAGTAACTCGAACACTAATTTAATGTCATTCTACATCCAATATGGCGGCTCATCCAAGATAGGGAAATAACTACTTTTAATGAACTTCAGCAATATGGGTATCAAATGAAAGGGCTCATTGAGAGTCGTGTCGTGTCAAGTCGTGACGAATCGTGTTGTGTCATGTGTCATGTCGTGTCGAATCGTGTCGTGTGTCATATCGTGGCGTGTCGTGTCGTGTCGTGTCGTGTCGTGTCGTGTCGTGTCGTTTCGTGTCGTGTCGTGTCGTGTCGTGTCGTGTCATGTCGTGTCGTGTCGTGTCGTGTGTCATGTCATGGCGTGTCGTGTCTTGTCGTGTCGTGTCGTGTCGTGTCGTGTCGTGTCGAATCGTATCGTGGCGTGTCGTATCGTGTCGTGTCGTGTCGTGTCGTGTCGTGTCGTGTCTTGTCGTGTCTTGTCGTGTCTTGTCGTGTCGTGTCGTGTCGTGTCGTGTCGTGTCGAATCGTGTCGTGGCGTGTCGTGTCGTGTCGTGTCGTGTCGTGTCGTGTCGTGTCGTGTCTTGTCGTGTCTTGTCGTGTCTTGTCGTGTCGTGTCGTGTCGTATATTGTCTTGTCGTGTTGTGTCGTGTCTTGTCGTGTCTTGTCGTGTCTTGTCGTGTCGTGTCGTGTCGTATATTGTCTTGTCGTGTCGTGTCGTGTCATGGCATGTCGTGTCGTGTTGTGTCGAATCGTGTCATGTCGTGTGTCGTGTCGTGGCGTGTCGTGTTTTGTCGTGTCATGTCGTGTCGAATCGTGTCTTGTCATGTCATGTCGTTCATGTCGTGTCGTATCGTGGCGTGTCGTGGCGTGTCGTGTCGTGTCGTGTCGTCTCATGTTATGTCAAGTCAAATCCAGCCGGGCTTTAGAAAATGCCCGGTTGAATCCGGTCACTTTTGTTAAGTGAAATTTAACTTTTTAGTCATGCAGAAATAAACGGAATATAACAACTCGCTAAATATAGACACGGTTTTTTCACTGATCAAAATCAAGTACGATTTCTTAAGGACTTATGTTAATCAGATATTAACACATTCTTGAAACAAAACAAACTACAATCAAATTGACTAATAAATCTAGCCAGAGATAACTAAAAAACAAGAAATAAATTATAGGCAAAAAACTTTTTGAAAAAAAGCTTTTATTTAAATACTCCAAAAATAAGAAAATAAATTTCTCCTTAAAAATTTTAACTATTAAGTTATAACCTCAATATAAATTATACAGTTTTCATGATAATAAAAGCTTGTCGCGCGATTTGTAAATAAACTTGTGCCGATTTAACTAAGTAAATTGATATTATATTAATTTATATTTTAATAAATTTATTAAATACTGACAGATTGTTAAGTCTTGCGACAAGCTTTTATTATCATGCAAATTGTATCATTTATATTGAGGTTATAACTTAATAGTTAAAATTTTTAAGGAGAAATTTATTTTCTTATTTTTGAAGTATTTAAATAAAAGCTTTTTTTCAAAAAGTTTTTTGCCTATAATTTATTTCATAAAAAAGCGTAGATAATGATTAATAGGTTATTCTTTTGTTGACTTTAATACAGATTTAGCAGTTCCCACTACACATAAAAGGTAGAAACCATCTGGCAACACTGATTTAGTCAGTTAGAAGCCACACTTTTTCCGATTTAGTACACGTCTTATTAGGATCCTAGCTTTCCAAATGTTATTTCACTTGACTAAATTTAGCCACTAAATCATTTCATGCGCACTTCCATACAGCTTCATAATCAAGAGCCAAACCAAACTATCGGCCGATGGAAAGTCTGCAGTCTGCGGGGGCTCTTACAAAACGCTGACACATTCGCAAGACAATGATTAAGCATTCAAGTAGTTCGGTCACAGAATATATATTAGTAGTACGGTCAAAGAACTGGCCACATTATATTTAGATGTGCTATACACAGCGGCCATTCTCAGAAACATGTGTTGCTAGTGACAACATTTTAAGTGTGAACAGTTAGCTAACAGTTAGAGTTCACTCCGAGATGACTGTTTCTACAAAATCTTTACATTAACACAAAATATTTTACGTTAAGCACCAAAACATAAACGCATAAAGGTCAAAGTGGAATAATTAAAGTATTAAGTTAGATTAAGGTAAACTGCTAAATATACTTAGAGAAAATAATATTTTGTTAAAAATTTTAGTTATATTAATTAATATTTCCAATATAGGTATTTAGCCAAAATGATTGCAACAAAAACAGAATTTTCCGTAAATTATATGAAAAAATTGTCATTGATCATAATTGCTCGGAATCCATCAATGTTTGTGCCTTAATATTTCAATAGAAAATATTTTTCGTCATTTATTACGTTGAGTTACGCAATACTCACAAAGTCACAGACGTCCGAAATCATTTTTGATTTATCTCTCCCATTTAAAATAGTTTATCAGTAGCTAGAGCAGTGTATTTCAACCTGTGGGTCGCGTCCCCCTGGAGTGTCGCGAAGCTTCTGTTGAGCTTCTGTAGTTGCGACCCGCAAGAGGTCGAAACAACTATTTCAGTAAAAAATATTAATAATTCAAAAGATTGATACCAGTGAGTGAGAGAATTTTAACAAAAGGAAATATTCATAAACATACATAGGTACATCGCAAAAAAGCAAAGGGAGTCGTGGATTTTTTTTTTTCATAGGGGGTCACATCATAAAAAAGGTTTAAAAACACTGAGCTACAGAATCTTAACAGGTCTGACCTTAAGTCAACAACAATTATTGAGAGCGTCTAATGACCAATTAGACTAGTTAACTCCGACCACGACACAGTTGACCCGCGTTATACAGTTACGATGTAATTTCATATTAATTATCCACCTCATTAACTACACTTGAGATACCGCAGTTAATTTACAATCAAATTATGCTAAAAATAATTTAGGCTATAAATGTTGGATCTACTATTTATGCTTTTATTTTGAGGTACCATTAGAAAAATTGTTACGTCCTCCATCTATGTTACAACCAGACTTATTGTCAAGGTCTAAGGCCTACTCAAATCTATGTCAAATCAAAGTTGGTCGTGATCTGTTGGCTCTGTAACATAGCCCGACCAAATTACATTCCTACGTTTTTTACATAAATTAAACCTACTTAAATGGATTTCTCTCGGTCTATATCTAGATCGTTCTCCACTTTAATCAACTTCAATTCACAAATTAGATTCTAATAGCGGGTTTACAATATTCAGCGCTGGATTGCTACTGAAGTATACTGTGTACTGGAATAATGTAAATAATACACTGAATTTCATTCCAGTGCCCGTTTACATTATTCCAGTAGCAATCCATCACTGGATTGGAACACACCGGCCATTGTACACTATTTTGCAGTAACTGCAGTATAGCTCATAATGCTATATGACAGCAATATGAGCTATATGGCATTACGGATCTCGGGCGGCGAGTCCTGTCCGGTTTGTAACGGTCGACACACAACTTTCTCGCTTATATTTTATCACTTTAATTTATGCAGATTAACCAATCGGAATGTCTTTTACTTTTACTTGTTATCTCGATCCTGTATAGTGTATAATCCGCGCGATTTTTTTTTTTTTTTTGTATGTTCAACGATTACTCCGCCGTTTGTGAACCGATTTTCAAAATTTTTGTTTTGTTCTATTAGGTTTCCCTCCAATTTGGTCCCATTTTCACAAAAATGGTGATCTGATGAGGGGATCCATGAGTAATCGAGGGAACTCCTCAAAATTTATATGGAAACATATGGTGATTTTGGTTTTATGAGAAGTATCCTAAGCATATGCTACCAAAACGCAAGATTTTGCACCAAGGTATACTATGGTTCCGAAGATACTAAGAGAACTCCGGATTCCTTAAGAACTGTTTTAAGAACTGAAAGCATATTATGCTACTATGCAAATCATATTCATCATCATCATCATCATCATTACCACGTCAGCGTCACCAGTGTCACATGGTTGTATATGGATACATCATACAATATGCCCCCACTGGCCCCCACAACACCATAATTATATCATCACGTTATGTCCTTATAATAATTCGTACTTTTCATAGCGATTTTAATAAAAATATAATGTTGTTTCAAAATAAATGATTCAAGTTCAAAGCGACTTATGTACCACAAAATTGAACATAACAAAGTCAACCTTAACTCCAGAGCGTAAGGCACACATTTGACATTTCTTCTGAGATTCGAAAGAAAAAAGAGAAGTAAGTTGCTTCGATAGGTTTTTAACTATTATTAACTAGTTTAACTATTATTAACCCATCAATCCCCAAGCAGCACCCGGCTGCCGCATAACAATTAAAAATATATTGTGTCTGCGATTTCCACGATCGAGGTAATAAAAGTTGAATATACGCGATGGTTTACTAGGTAACTAAAAATAGTGAAATTATTATTTTTAACAAAAAATTAAAACCGACTTCCAAGGTAAAAACATTATACATAATTTTGAAGTCGGTGCCAGTTCCAAAAGTTTCAAATACCTATTCTGTCAGAGAACTGAAGATTCAGCTATATCTGGTACCGACTTCAAAATGATGAAGATTGAGTACAGAAATAGTTGAAGTTTAGCCGAATTCGGAAAAAGGGACTATTAGATAGGAAAAATTATTTAATACTTTTTAGTTCTGAATATTATAAGGATGTTATTATTGTTTTTACCTTGGAAGTCGGTTTCAATTTTTTCTTTTTTCAAATTGGATGCTTCATTTACCAAACCTACCGGCTTCAAAGAGTTATCCTTTTACTGCTTCGTCATTTTATTTTAACATTGGTCAATTAGGAACCTGCTCCTCTATTTGATATTATAATAATATTATAAGAATTATAGACCACGCCATGAGTGACAAGTACGAATTTTTAACTAAATAATATAAAATTCGCCGTATGGTTTATACCATTGCATTTATAAATTTCCTTAGGCGATCCTTAGTTTTTGTTGCAAATATGAATGTAACGCAACCAACAAAGTAGTGTTTTACGGAAACACAGTAAGGTATACTTCTCGCTAAACATGTTAGTGTCACCAGTCACCACACTAAGTGTTGTCGCACACGCAGTAATTACTGCAAATAGGTGAAAGCGTTAAATGGTTGAAAAATCCAACGACGTTCCGTTGCGCGCCAGTTATTGTACATCTGAGAGAGCCCTTATGGGGACAATATAAGGTTCAATATTATAACTTCAGGGGTAAAATAAATCTGTACATGTAGTTCCTGGGACGCATGACATATCTGAGCAAGCTCATTACTTCTGGCCTAGATATAAACGAGCACTAAAAGTATGGCTTTATCCACCAGGATTTACATACCACAGTCATGTATTGTATGATTTATGTAACCATGTCCGGAATATTTCTATATGCGGAATTGTCATGAGCTTTATCCATGCAAATTGCCTTTAGTACCTTTTTAAGCTCAAACCACTGAGTAGATTTTAATGAAATCTGGTATAGACCTACTTTGGGGAATGTAGGTACATAAAATAGGTTTTGCGCAATAATCTGTGTTTTTGTTAAAATTGGCAACATCTAGCTTTTAAACAATGTTATCAAAAGTAGAGTCAGGCAATGGCTATCATATTATTTAAGTTTAAGTCAATATTACCATATCATAAATATCGCGAAATAATTTCACCAACTGTACTTCTAGACTATAACATTCATTTCATACAACTGTCACCTTATATGTGATTAAGTTTCTAATTCACTTTGACCCATATCCACTACACCGTACACGTAACTTTGCAAACCAGGAAATGCGTTATGTTGGTGTTTACCATAACAACCAGCGCTAGAAGGAAACAGCCACAGTCATCGGTCATACAGGGCTGGCACCTACAAGAAAATGCTCAATCAAACGCCTCTATGTACACGAACAATGAGTATCATGATTGACAGCCCTAAACTGAAACCTGTCTAGGTATTTACTGTTTAGAACTTTAGAGCCTTACCGAGCGTTTCTATAGTCCATTCAGAGTCAATTTATCTTTAAAATCTTTTGATAATAAACCTTATTCCTTCGGCATAAAGGTTTTATAAGAGGTACAGTGGCTCAGAACGGTCTGCGGGGCCAGTCACGATCGTACTCACGCCATGCGCGGTACGCCAGTCACTCAAACGCCGGCGGCGCACGCGCATGTGCTACAATCATGCTACAATAGTGATTTTTTTGAATTAGTGTTGTATACCTGTGTTGTTGTGCATGAAAAATATGTGATGTGCGTGCAATGTGCATAACCGAAGCATAGGATCATTTTTGGATTTTATGTGAGTGAACAATGTTTTTTTTTTTTTAGCATCGAGTTTTGCCAATATATGTGTCACTTTTTTTTAATTGACACGCTTTTTATAGCGTCATTTATGAAATTTTAATGTCTTACTTTGTTATTTAAATAAAGTTTTTAATGTTAAAAAATAGTTATTAAAATAGTTATACTGTAAAAAAACAACTTCTACTATGGTCTTAGAGTTGGGAGCTTTTAAGTAGAAAATTAATCATATTTAATTCACAAATTCACACTCGAATTGAAAACTGGCTTATTCGTGAATATAAATTATATCTATGAATAAAAAATATTATCTCTTATCTCACAAACTTTAGTAAATATACTATGATGTCATGACCAAAAATGCAGATAGACAATCAACCTTTCAAAAATCATAAAAATATAATAAGCACAAAGAAATTAACCCACCCAATAGCACAATTTTTAGGGTTTTGTACCCATTTATAAAAAAAAAATATATAAAAATTATTACTGAGACTTCGATGTCTGTCCGTCTGTCCGTCTGTCTGTCTGTCTCCAGGCTGTAGAACGGTAATAGCTAGAGAGTTGAAATTTTCACAGATTATGTATTTCTGTTGCCACTATAACAACAAATACTAAAAACAAAATAAATTAAATGTTTAAGGGGGGCTCCCATACAAAAAACGTGATTTTTCAAACATTTTTTGCTCGATTCAATGATGACAACAGTAGGCTGAAATGTTCACAAAATACTCAGCTGTATTTATATTTTAATAATTAATAATAAAATTCAAATAAAATAAATAATTAAGGGGGGCTCCCATACAAAAAACACAAATTTTTACTATTTTTGCTCTATATTATAATTCCTTTCCTAGAACCCTTCGTGCGCGAGTCCAACTCGCACTTGGCTGATTTGTTTTTACTAATTTGTAAAACGATATATCTAGCAAAAACTATAAAAACAAATATATAATATAAAAAAAGAAACACCTAGAATACGCAATTTAATCGACATAACTGTGACCGTATACGATATCGTAAGGTAAACTGCATTTATGTTTAAACAATTTTATGATTAATACTAATCGGACTCTAGCGCAGTCGAGTTATTTAACAATTCATCTTTAGTGTAACCTCTGTGGAACAAGGCCACATGTGCTACAGTCCCCCCACACTGTCACGTAAACAAAATCACATGGCCTTCTAGATTATCATTTTGAAACAACTGCGGAAGTATAATTTGTGAAACTCAGTAAAATAAAATATCGAAATGAAACGATATCAACATTCACGAGTATATACAAAGCTAAGAAAGTCTTTTGGAAGACAGCCGCTCTTCCAAAACGTACCCGGGCATATGCTAGATTCAATAAACCCGGACAAAACAATGCAGAAGGAGTACGGACTACGAAATCCAGTGCATAGGGAGGTGCAAGTGACGTTACCTCAATCGGAGCACGATACTAATACAAAGAACGTAACTGTTACTGATCAAGGCATCAACCATGTCGAGGGTGGTTGGCCCCTGGACGTCCACGTCTACAACGAGGACCATCTAGCGCGACATCGAAGGAAAGTCCTACACGACGAAAACTACGTGCATACAGTGATGAGCCTCAACGCCCGTGTGGAACATAACATTCAACAAAACAACGCTATCGAGATGTACGAATCCTACTTTACTGATATGAAATCTGAACCACCCGTAGAAAAATATAATATCCAAATTAAACACGTATTCATAGATTCGATGGAAAGACCGGTAGCGAGCGTCGGCTGGACTCATGAGGATCACTCGAAAATAGTAGCGTCGTACTGCCATAAGGTCTACCCTAATGGTAACAAAGCTAATGGTACTGCTTGTTACATGTGGGATGTCCAGAAGGGAACAGTGCCAGTTTATGAGTTAGATCCTGGACACGGTTGTTGGGACCTCGATTGCTCTCCCGTTGACTCCGACTTGATAATTGCTGGACTAGACGTGGGAATTGTCCAATTATTTGACGTACGAGCTGGAAAATCAGCAAGCGCTTCGAGCTCCATATATAATTCTCACCATGCACCAGTATCGTCCATTCGATATACTCATACGAAAACAGGCACGCAATTCTTCAGTGGGTCACCTGATGGTCAATGTTTATGGTGGGATACTAGAAACTTGTCTTCGCCTATCGACCAATTACCGATATCCGTGAAATTAGGACCAGATGAGACCCCAAGTTTGAAAAATTCCGAAGGAGTGAGCTGCTTGGAATTCGATAAGGGTTTGGTAGCTAAATTTTTAGTGGGAACCGAATCTGGTCTCATCATTCACGCTAATAGAATGGGCAGAAAACACCAGGAAGTTTTATATTCGCACTGTGAAGCGCACACCGGGCCCGTAAAATCTATACACCGGAGTCCATGCACGCTGAGAATGTTCATATCATGCGGCGATTACAGCGTACGGATATGGAGCGAAGAAGTGCGTACTGCGCCCATAATAGTAACAAAACCATATCGCCACCTAGTTACAGACGTAGCTTGGGCGCCACTGCGATACTCCAGTTTTATGGTCGCGTCGGAGGATGGAGTGTTTTACTACTGGGATCTGCTACGAAAGTATCGGGAACCAGTAGCGACGTTGAACGTATCCAAGAACTGCCTCAACAAAGTCGCCCCGCATCCTAAAGGGAAATCCGTCGTGGTCGGCGACGACAAAGGATCTTTGTACGTTTTAAATTTGTCTGAAAATATGATGTCGCCGGGCCCTAATGATAAGCAACTTATGCATGAAACTTACGAGCGTGAAACGAGACGCGAGCACATTTTAGACTTGCGAGTGAAGGAAATGAAATTGAAAATACAAAACGAAGGTAATAAACCTGAAGTTGCGGCGCTCGATGACGATAACGATGACGATTTGATCGAGGAAACTAAAAGATACTTTGAAATCGTCAAAGAAGAACAGAAAAATGTAGGCGGCTACCTTTGAATTGCGCATGTAACAGGAGTACATAATTTGTCCAATGTCTATTTCATTTATGTTTGCCAGTTGTATGTCTATTCTATTTATATAAGTGTTCTCTGTTCAAGTTGTAACTCACACAAGCAAAGTTATAATCATATTGTTAGTCAGAGTTAATGCAATAAAAATAATAAATAATGCATAAAAGCAGTGTTCATAAATAATAAATTACGCGTTGACATGAATAAAGTAGAAATTAATAAGCCCGCATGTTTTGAAAGGGCTTCCGCCCAGCCGGTTCATATAAAATCAAACCACAGCGTCAAATTATACATTAACATTATTTTAAACGAGCCCAATCGAGTTAAGTTGACATTTATTAACTGGCCAGAATCATCGTCATCAGTCTAGTCATTTAATTACTTATTGTGTTTCCGTGACATCGACCACGCAAAATAATCCGCGGAAATCTAATAATAATTAATCGATCTAATAACATCAAAATCGGTCCAGCATAGCATGTAAACAAAGAAAAATGTATCCACACATATCATATTATAATATATTCCATTTACATTTGTACAAAGATTGAGTACTTATTGTTGCATTATGCATAGCAGTATCTTTCAATTCGATATCAAAATTTTGTTAGTATTCTATGACTAATAAAGCTACATCAGAAGTAGCATAGTAGATTAAGTAGCTCAATGTTGTCGTGCTCAGCTGTATACAACTTGGTCGTGTTGCATCACATTGCCAACGCTTTGTGTTGTGAGAATGAGTGTTTCGATACTAGTTCCCTGCGTCACAACTTTCACCGGACATAAGTCTTGCATCCAAACGCACGCTCCTTTTGCCCTACGCTTGATGGTTGGCCGTTTTTCGTGAGAGCTTCTTACGAAAAACTAAGATTATATTGCTGCTTATTTAGCTGAGTAGTCGTAGGAGTGTCTTAATACAGAATTTTCAATACGAACATAGGAAAGTGTGTCATCAAATTTGCTATCGAAATACTTTGAGTTCCGATATAGGACAAGGATTTCAAAATGTATGGTTCCCTGGCAATAAACCAATTTGTGCGAAGATTTGGTCATCATGTAGTCTTTTATAATGTGAACTATATTGTGTTCACATTATAAAAGACTACATGATGACCACATCTTCGCACAAATTGGTTTATTGCCAGGGAACCATACATTTTGAAATCCTTTGAATCAAATTTTAACAAACTCAATAATTGAATAAAATCACACTTTACAGAATTAATCATTTTCTAAAACTAGCAAATAGGTCAGCTCTATTCAAAGAATCGTGTATCTAAATTAATTGTATCTATTATGATACACTCAAAAATATAATAGCACATGCTGAATTTAGAATCCGCGGGAGGTAGAGTCGCGAGCTTCGCTGACAATGTACGTTGAGATCCCAGACAAGCTAGACACCCTTAATAATTACTCGGACAATTTTATAATGAAAAAGTGACTAAGTTAAGTAGTAGTTTCTACAATAGACGTATTATAAGTACCTAGTTTATGAGTTCGTCCAAATCAAAAGTACGGTTCGCAAAAAGTACCAGAAAATTAAGCTTAATAAATCTCTTGCAGACTGTAAAATGATCCTCAAATGTCACATAATAATATTATTTTGTAACTTGTACAGAACTTACCTTCTTTCTTCTTTATGTTTCTGACAATAAAGACGCAGAGAGGGGTCGTCGTTTATGTTAAATATTGCCTACAACATACCAATTATAATTTTATGTAAAGCGTAAAAATCAATTTCAAGGTTCAAAGGAAAATTGGCCTAGCTCAAAAACTAGCAACTATGTCCGTGTCCGTGCCTATGACTTTCCATCTACTGTATAGCTTACTACGTCTATAACTACAAAATGATACACTTTATTTAATCAGTAAAAGTGTCACGGGTGTCTTGGCTATGCTGGGATCTCGGTCTATTATTATTCCGGGAAATGAAATGCTCTAACATCATGTCTAAATTAATTTGTTTGCATTTATGATATTCTTTCAAAACACTTTGTTTTATTACTTGAATGTGTTATTAATTTCAAAATTACATAGTAAACTTACGAAACCACACTATCAAACGATATAGCAAAATAAAGTGCAAATGTTTGCTACCTGATCTACTTCTTAATAGTTGAGGTATTGTATATAACAATACCTCAACTTTTTTTGACAGGTACCAAAAATTTAAATATTCCAAAAGAGGAGAAATATCGTAAAATAAATAAACTTCTTTTTTATGTTCAGCCAGCGCAATAGATAACCACTTCTAGATATTTTCCTATAAGGATTAAAGACTAAAATAATCCGTAATAACAAAATGAAAGTATAATAATAGGCAATTATTATCTATAATACCTTATTCAACACAGAGTACACTCAAAGACAAAAGTGCTCTCAATATTTCTCGGAAAAAGAATCAATAAATATTAATAATAAAAGCCACAGCTCAGTTTTTGTACTGAGAATCGTATCGCAATTATCCTGGAACGCTGTGATTGCTGACTGTGACACATAGACTTGTGCTTAGGTCTTAGTACTTAAGTCTTAGTGCTTAGGGCTCAGTGCTTAGAGTTTAGTGCTACATTCCCACACAGTTCTCACGTGATAGTTTTTAGTGAAGTCCTCAGTCCTTTAGACTCATTATTATAGCTATGTGTTATAGGTAGAGCTCACTAAAATAGAGATAGATGAGTTCTGAAATTTAAATAACTGTAAAATGGTTCTAAAATATATACTATCTACTTTATGAATGCAAAGTGTGTCTATTACATCTTAATTCAAAAACTTTAAGACCCGGAAAAGGATAGTATATTATTATCTTGAAAAAATGTATGTAATGGAGACCGTAAGATTGGAAAATTGAAAAAAATCAAAATTATTTTAAAATTGTAGTAAAACATGAAGATAACTGAAATACCAGTTAAATTTCCTATAACTTAGACTGCAATTTAAAAAGCCAAGTCCAAATAACATATAAACTTGAATGTTAAACATTGACAAATTTTCAGCATCAAAACATCAAAACCTACTATATTTTATATATTTTCCTGTTCTAACACTTAAGACGTATGGTAATTATACCAATAATTACTTTCTCATCATCACCAAAAAATAATAATCATCATTTCGGTCTAGGTAGCAAAATATGCGTTTTTGGAAAAGTGCGTCTAAAGCTTCTTATAAGTGACATAAAACAATAAGAACCAACAGACGATGGTTTTTATTGATTTATTATTAAAATACAATGAAAATCAGAAAAGAAATCCATTTCGGTGTGAACTGTATGGAAATATCAAATCAAATATAGTGACGCGGTTGGTCACCTGGGGTCTTTAAAGACCCCAGCGTGAATAAACGCATCTGTGACACACAACACATGCACGTGAGATCAGATGAGTGGCGATTATATTGAAATATAATTATTTTTAGGAAGCTACCTAAAGAGAGGAGTTGTTACGATTAATTTAAATATAATTTTTTCAGGTTTTCGCAAAATCCGGGCTTTTAAAGACCCCACGTGACCAACCGAGGGCTAACAATTAAATAAACCCATCTTGTTTATAATATTTTGTTTATTATACTAGTTACTGCATAAAAGATAGTGAATAAAGCATAAAGAATATATGAAGGGCAGAAGTTCAAATACTTCAAAGACGATAAAGATAATATTATTTGAGTTCGTTTGTTCATTGGCCAATAGTATTGTTATTTAAAACAATTTGAAGTAACTCCCCGTAGCTGTGGTGAAATATAATTGTCGAGCGAAACCGTGTCGAATGGTAAATGAGACTTCCCGGCTGAGCTAACATCTATGTACGTAACGCTAAACTATTGTTTTATTATTATTTACTACAATCTTTAAAAATAATATCCTTCTCCAAGGTTCCTTTTTGCATTTGAGCTAAACATCGAAATCGCTCCAGTAATTTCGAGTGCCTTGATACAAACAGACAAAGTTAACAATTATTTTACTAATTAGTAGAAAACACAGATATAGATCCAGATAGATACCGCATGTTGCTTTTTTTGTATTAAAACGAGCGTGTCACTTTTTTCCTACCACTGTGACGCGGACGTACCGATGATAAGAAATGTGTCCATTATCAAGGCCAACGTTTCTATTTGAATTTCAACAGCTCAATACGGCACTTTTAGGCATTTAGGCATTTTTAAAATTCCGATTGACGTGCGATTCCGATAGCAGACTAAAGAACAGACTTTCGAAAGACGAGCATTGCTCGTCGTTTGGGAACGCGATATGACACGCGAAGTACATACACATGCGGTATCTATCTTGATCTATATGTCCGTGGTAGAAAATAATGATTATGAAAAAGATTAGGTAATTCTGGGACAAACTGTCACCAGCAGTATTTCCGGACCATTACGACCGTCGACCTGCAAACCTTCAAGACAAGAGCGTATTCCGTCTTAAAAGGCCGGCAACGCAGCTGCAAGTTGCAACTCTTCTAATGTTGCGAGTGTCTATGGGTGCCGGTAGTTGCTTCATATCAGGTGATTCGTTTGCTCGTTTGCCCCTAATTTTATATTAAGCTAATATTCTTCTCGGAGGTTCATAATATAATGTATATGTGCCAAACATCGAAGTCGCTCCAGTAATTTGGGACTTTGAGCGTCCTCCGCCATCTGCCTATGAATCAAATTGTCTGATAGCACATTTAATCGCCTGTAAGTTTAACATGCAGAGGCCGCATAACAATTCTACAATAACAAAGTTATTCAATACGAAGCCATACTCGTTATTTGCGTTATGAGATCTTAAAAATCGATAACGCATTCCAACTGCAATGACACAATGTCGCAACACGTGGCCCTTTAAACAGATGCTTTGTTCTACTCCCAAACCGGCGCGGAGGTGCGAAGTCACTTCATAAAGAAAGTTGCTCTACTTTTTTGAAGTGAGAACCTATCCTTTAGCGACGATATTGTGCATGTTTTGAGATGGGTAAAAAAAAATGTAATTGCAACAGGACACGACACTTCATTGAAAATTCGTTAGACGGAGGGAGAAACCATTCATGCCGCCGGCGTGACATAGGAGAGGAAGTAATAAGTAATATCCAATATACCTACCTTCTCTTTTCGGAGGCCTACCTCTGCAGTCTGCTATCTGTTTTCATTTCTGCTATCACTCCCGTCCAACTTATTGTTTTTCTCAATTTTATTGGTAGAACTTTAATGTAACTTTTCTCTTAATTCCAAATATCTCTCTCAGTATCTCTATAAAATCACCAATCACTTAAAAGTTATTATCAAACCAATAATTTCAATTGTATGATTTTTAGTCCTCAAATAAAACTACCAATCAATAACTTTTTTCTCTCCTATCACAATGATATAGGAATGCTGTCACGTGAACAGACTTTGCAATAGAACCTGCGTTCTTCCCCTGTCAATTACGTCTCTAGTAATTCTACTAATGGCACAGAATATATATTAGTAGTACCAACTAATGGTTTAATACATACGGTCTGTGAATACTAAGCACAAAGGGCAACAATTGCTTTATATGACTACATAAATAAGTTTTTCATGAACAGTAGAGATGTTATTATCGGTCTTGAAAGCCAGACTCGCTTGCTAAAAACAGCTAAACTAAGATCAATTTTGACATAACATAAAATATACACAGTTTAGCATTTTGTTGAGTGTGGTATGAGGTGACAAAATAAAAGTATTTTGTTACTTATTCGAAATCCTAAAAAAGCTGTAAGTCACAGTTGCAGCTGTTGTGCTCTAGATTTTTAAGTACTGGTGATGTTTCTTTATCCTTTCGTGGGACCCAAAGTATCTCTATATCTCATCCAAATCAGTTCTTTTGCATAACAGAGGAACCGACGCACCTTTGTATATAATATTTGTATGGATTCTCTAACTTAAAGTAACATAATATTATTATAGAGCACCGTGTGTTAAATTGATTACATACATTATGTATTAGATACAGATTATATCTCGATACTAGGAACTACTGATCTGAATGTTAATGAACACGTTATATAATTGCATCTAAGGTAATAAACAATCAATATACAATATGGTTACATATTGACATTATAATGGTCGATACTTAGAAAAATTATGGACTAAGATTTTCTTTGTTGCACTACTAGTAAGTACGTACTTCGACTAGAAATTAAAAAATACACCATCCTTGTTAAGTTGAGCACAGACCACAGTTAATGTTCGTACAGCCATTAAATCATATTTAAATAAAGTTTTTGTCAAGTTGCGAACATGTGACCAGTTACGAAAACAATTAAAAGACTACAACTTATCTTTGAACACAGTTTAAAAAAACCGGCCAACTGCGAGTTGGACACGCCCATGAAGGGTTCCGCAGCAGCAATAAGGTTTATTTTTATGAAATTAAAAGGTTTTTGATTTATTTTTAGGGTTCCGTACCCAAAGGGTAAAAACGGGACCCTATTACTAAGACTTCGATGTCTGTCCGTCTGTCCGTCTGTCTGTCACCAGGCTGTAACTCAAGAACCGCTATAGCTAGACTTCTGAAATTTTCACAGATTGTGTATATGTATTGCCGCTATAACAACAAATACTTAAAATAAAATAAATTAAATATTTAAGGGGGGCTCCCCTACAACAAACGTGACTTTTTTGGCCTTTTCTGCTCGATATCAATAATGGCAACAGGTAGGCACTTGAAATTTTCACAAAAGCCTTATTTAGATGTGTACTTCAATAACTAATAATAATAATAAAATAAAATAAAAAATGAAGGGGGGCTCCCATATAAAAAACACAATTTTTGGCCTATTTTTTCTCTATAACGGTACGGAACCCTTCGTGCGCGAGTCAGACTGACACTTGGCCTATTATTATATCTCAGTTGATTTAATGAAAGTTAAATTAAGTTTACCATTTATGACGTATAAAAAAACTACTTGCTAGATTTCGTTCAAACCAATTTTCGTAGGTAGTTTTTATAGTAAAGTACATTATATTTTTTTTAGACTTATCATGCCCCTACTTCAGAAGTTAGAGGGGGGGCCGGGGGGGACACACATTTTAAAAATGAGTTTAGAATTTACAAAATGAGTCACAAAGCTTCAGAATTTAGTGTCTAGTCATGATGTCATAGTATTAGAGTGGTTTATTCGATAGTGCTAACGTTATCTAACACCTGTGCGCGTGGTATAGTGGTACCAAACATGGTACCACCAAACCGGTCTACGTGGGCCGTGACGATCCCACTGCCATTTCCTCCGCGATGACACGGAAACGCCGTGAAATTACTAAGGGCCTGAGTATACCTACCGAGTAGAGTGGCGAGTGCTCTCGGCCAAGCACTCGGTATGTTTATTATAGACTAGATGACGCCCGCAACTCCGTTGCGCCAAAATTCGTTTATCGCACGGGAACCGTACATTTTTCCGGGTAAAAAAGTATCATACTCGTATAAGTATATGATACTTTCCCGGGACTCAAAGTATCTCCACACCAAATTTCAGCAAAATCGGTTCAGCGGTTTTAGCGTGAAGAGGAACAGACAGACACACTTTCGCATATATAATATTAGTATGGATATGGATGTGCTTGGCCGAGGGCACTATCTCGCCACTCTACGCGTTACGTGTAATCAAGGCCTTAAGTAAGCAAACTACATAACAGCTTTTACTTTACTTAGTTAAAGAAGAGGTCTTTACTAATGTTATAAAATATGAGACTGTCCGTGTGCGTCCGTCCTCACTTAAACTGTTACGAATTTGATGAAATGTGGTATGGAGATACTTAGAGAACA
This sequence comes from Cyaniris semiargus, assembly GCA_905187585.1. Classification (NCBI taxonomy): domain Eukaryota; kingdom Metazoa; phylum Arthropoda; class Insecta; order Lepidoptera; family Lycaenidae; genus Cyaniris; species Cyaniris semiargus. The sequence goes on along the minus strand of LR994558.1, from coordinate 8,399,529 downwards.
GGAAAGGACTACATAAAGGACGTATGTATATATTTCAATATACCGGAAAATTTACGATTCCCACGCGATATACGAATTTCGGCTTACATTTTTTTCTATGATCACAATGTTGCGAGGAATTTAAAATATGACAAGTTGCAAGAAAATGAAGTAATTATCAAATTCATTGTCTAGAAATAAAACGCTAAAATTAGTTGCCAGGAATCACGTTGATCTGGTCCTATTCGGAAAAGAACCGGACTTATAAAAAAACCGGCTTAAAGCACGATTGTAATTAACTAGCCAATGTAAATATTATGATGAAATACGACAGAACAATACATAAAAAGTAGGTACTTTCAAATGTAACCTAAAAATAGCACAACTCCTTGAAAAGCTCGTGGAAAAATCACAAAAAGTATAATACAATTTTCTTAAGAGTATTCTAACGACTTCATATAAAACGGGGGTATAATAAATACGTCATAAAAGTATTTTTTACGACACAACTTTCCCACTTCCCCCAGCTACATAAAGTGGTTACAGGTGTGTCGTTTACGACTAACGTAATATATTATGTTATATACTGAACATGATATATGTGGAAGAAAATGGTTTTGTTCAACGGCCAAAAGTTACATGCCTGTAGTACAAAATATATTGTGTTGCCAGCTTAAACAAATTCCTGAAAAAGTGGTGGCACTTAAGATGGCAGATATTACAGAATATTATGTAATTTTTCTACATCTATTATTGCTTACTTACTAAATATTATAAATGCTAAAGTTTGCCTTAGGTACTGTCCGTAAGCCGGTATTTTCGGTTCCTTTTTACGCTAATGGGATATTCTAAGTCCCGTTTAAGGACTTCGAATATACCGATCTTGAAAAATGTACTGTTCCCACGCAATAAACTAATTTCGTTGCAAGACATAATGATCGTTAAAACAAGCTTTTCGACCTCACAATGTATTTAAAGTGAACAAAAAACATAAACAATGAGTAAGAAGGTGTACCGAATGCCAATGTCAGCTCATTTGCAAACCAGTCCTTACTGTTAACCGAAACAGCTGACCCACATCACGTACATAATCACACCGTTTGTTATGTGACGTGATTGTATAAGAATGTCATTGCCGCACGAGCTCCGAGGAATCGGGGTCCTCTACCCCGAGATGAACTATTAAGAACCCCGCAAGATTTTCAAGATGATGCTCGCAAATTTTGGACGAGATCGAACTATCACAATTCACAAAATCTTTGACATATTCAAAGCTACATGTTTATGAAATCCATATATGCTTTTCCAGGATGAAAACTATCGTACTATATCCCTTTCCACGCCTCGAACTACCTTCAGAATAAATATTATCAAAAAGTTTATTGGTTAAGCTTGAAAGGCTAAAAGCTAACAAATAGATAGACAGAAACACAGACAGACACACATTCGTATTAATAGTATTGATATGGTTTACATATATCTTTAATCATAAAAGATTGGAAAAAAGTTTACGGAACAAAAGAAGGGATAATCAAGGAAAAATCCTGCGGAAACTCTACCGAATTTTTGCTCCAAATACAATAATTGTACAATGGAGCTAATTCCAAATTAAACAGTAAGTCACGATATAAATACGGGCTTCTAGATATATAGGGGCAGACGTTGATATGTTTTGAAGGTCAAAGCGAAAATAAACTTTTGAGGATAACTTTACAATAAAGTACAAATGAACTTAAGAACTTGATTGGAATTTCCTCAAATAAATATTACCTGTTTTCTACAAATAAATATAATAAAATTCGTTTTGGCGTGGGAACCGTTAATTTTTCCAGGATAAAAACTATCACATATCCTTACACGGGACTTAAAATATCTCCACGTCTAATTTCATCAAAATCAGCGTAAAATATTTAGATTTCGGCGTCATAATAAAAGCTTTATGCCTAAAGATCTAGAAATCTCTACTGTATAATGTTTTAGCTCTACCTGTTTATTAATTCTCCGAAACGACCATTATTTTCGTCAAATGTCTAACTTTAGGTTGAGGAGATTATATGAGGTCAAAAGTATTTAAAAATATTTTTTTGATTAGTAACTAATTAATAATTATTACAAAATTACGAAGGTTTGCCATTTTAAAATGACATTTTTCCGGACTTTTATCACTAGTAGGTATAGGATATTCAGAACAACACATAAATTACGTAACTGGTTATGTTAATCGAATATAGTTTTGAACAAAATTGAAAGTGGAACATTGAAGCGACATGGCAGCCATGACTAACATGTTAGAATTAAAAGTGAAGGCTAGCTTCTACGCGTTCAGAGATAATTTACCTTTCACAGGACTTTATGCTGACGACATATACATCATTATAGAAACCAGACTTAACATTCTCGAAGGCTTCGATACGATTAAATCATTGCATTCCTCGCACAATATAGAGTTGTTAAGTTATAATATTATCGTCCATGGTATTTTCGTTGTTTATTACTAGATGTTCTTTGCGACGTCGTACGCGTAAAAATAATGCAGGAACTTTACATTTTACCAATATAAATATTAGTCAATGTCTTTCTCTGTGCTGTCTTTTATGAGCGCTAAACTTTATCAAAGTCGGTCCAACCGTTTCACATGATAAAAGAAAAATAGATTATCTACATAAATCATATTTAAATAATATATTATTTCTATTTTAGAGAAATAAATAATCATCATTTAAAAATAAGCATTGTAAAAATATTATCGGAATAAGAATCTATATATTATCTTAATTCTTAGCTTAGTTCCTATTATTTCTAACCTATTCTTATAGCTTTCCCAGTACTTCTTTATGTCCTAAATAGGTACAAACTCACTTTAATTAGGAAATAGTTCACTGTATTTTTACTAGCATGTTGGCTAATGAAATACAAAGTTTTATTTTTACTCTCGTTTCCTCCAACAGCAGCGCCCAAATTCGACAAAAACATTTTATTGTGCTCGTGCTCTTTGTAATTATTGTGAATGTCTTACAATTTAGGACTTAAAAGAAAACAAACCGAGCAGGAATGTCATGACTTTTGTATTGTGCTTTATGTTCTGCCACGTGGGTTTTAACTGTTTATTTCGGTAATACTATAAATATTTTATCGTAATTTGTGTTTTTTTTTCTACGTAAATCTTGCAATCAAACTTCAGGCTGTTTTATTTTTAAATTTTCATTTATAAATCTCTTATGAAAGTAATAATTTATATGAACCTCAAAGTTCCAATATACTCTTGTGTAAGATGGGAAAATATTTTGTAGGATTGGATTGATTTGGAGATGGAGGCCCACATATTATTGTGTCATGTACCTATACCATGTCAACGTGGTTGCTCTTATTGTTAAGCTACGACATTTCTCTGTAAAAATTCTGGGAACCTATTCTCAGGCCTCGAAAGTCTTTGAGCACAGGCTATTCTTAGTCGCTGGTACGTATATGCTATCTTACGCGCGACTCGCGAGTGTTTTAGCCTGCGATCGAAGTACTATTCGAGACTTGTTAAAGGGCTCCTTTTTCTTAATTATGGACTCTACCTACCATACTTAAAGTTCAATTTCGCATTACAGTACCGCGATGCGCGTGTGGCGCGGCGCGGTGCGATGAGCGCGGCGCTGGTGGTGCTCGCGCTCGTGGTCGGAGCGCGCGCGCAGCTCCGCCCCGCCGACGCGCCGCCGCCCGTCAACGATACCAGTGAGTTCCAAATTCAAATTACAGGCAAAAGGACTGAAATAGTAATAGAGAGAGTGAAATAGATAAATAGCGTGTGTGTTTTGTCGTGCTCCGCGACCTAACTTTAGTAAAATCAGAACTAACTCTTGGATTGGTTCCACATGAGAGTAAAGATTATAATAATATATTTTCGAACAGTTTTAAGATATCTTCCGGTAGGTACGTAAAGAAAAGTTTTAGGCTTTTATTAAATTGGTACACGTCCCGTACAATACGAAAGTATAGTACTTAATAATATCTAATTATTATGTTTGCAAAATTACACAGATAAAAGATCTTACACATTTTACGCAGTGGTCTCAAAAACTCAACATGGAGTTGATGATGATGATCAGGTTGGTAGGAAAGGTCGGCAAGAAGATAGTGATGATGGTAGTATATTTTTATTTTATGATTAAACACTAAATGACAGCCCAGGTTCAGGTCAAAACGAACTGAAGTTCTAGAAACGCCACATAACAGAGTTGGGTACATTAATAACAAAAATCATTAATCACACCTCGCTGTTCTGCAGAAATTCGAAATTATTTCGTGCACCTGCATACGGGATATTAACTGTATGTTTCGTTTTTGGGTCAAAACATACTTTAAAGTTATTTGAAATTGGGTCTTATGGCTTAGGAAACTAGACTCCCATGGCACATTACCTTGAGTAACGAGCGTATCTCTGACAAGTGATGGTAAGTGATAAATAATAGAGCCTACAGATTTCCTTTCATTCAAATGAGTGGTAGAAGCTTCGGTAGAAGAGATAGGCACTAAGAGATAGGCATTAATAAGTAAGTGAGTGTAGAATAGACAGACAGCAAAAATGTTCGGAAAAATAAATTTGTAGGCATAACAATATGTTACAAATTATTGTTGACCCCTAAATATAGAAATTAAAAAAACCGTAGTTTAAAATATTAGCCTGACTCTGGACGTAAGAAAAGTCGCTAGTTAGGCACCTAGGCAAGGCAGATGCCTTGTTCAACTTATCTTAAACTAGATGACACCCCCAACCGTTTATCATGCGGCAACCGTACATTTTTTCGAGATAAAAGTAACCTATGTCCCGGGACTCAAAGTATCTTCATATCAAATCGGTTGAGCGGTTTGGACGTGAAGAGGTAATAGAGAAACACACTTTAGCATTTATAATTTTAGTATGGATAAGTAAGGAAGTAACTATGAACTTCCAAGGGTACTAAAATAGTAAGAAAGCTAAAATAGAGATTTCAAATATAGAGAAATTCATCTTCGCTATAATAATTATCCTGAATGAAAGTGAAACTTCCTCCTTATGTGGAAGTTCAACATTTAAGCCAACATTACAACAATTACGTAAATTACATTTTCATAATAGTTCGTAAACATTTGAGCAAGTGTTTACAGTAATCGTTAAAGGCATTTAATTAATATAATGGGTACGACAAATGTTACATCGTATTTGTTAACATTATTGTTAAATATACTCTAGTTTCTAGTAGAGGAGAATAGTTTGTCGCAACTAACTAATTACAAACATTAGTAGAATTAAACTTACGTAATCTTTAGAAACTTGTCAAAAGTGTGTTTCTTTTGTTTGAAACTTTCTGACAACAATGCCTCTACCAACCTCTACTCCTTATTTTTAAGCGTGGCTATGATACAGATAGTGTGTAGAGGGTCATATTCGCATATAGTTTGCTATGATTTACGTCGATTGGTAGGACAGACACACATCACGGTATTAAAGCCTCTTCACGTTAGGTTCATCATTATATTGGCTTCTTATAAATAAACTTAAACTTAAATTCTGCAAATGAAAGAAGCAAAACCATAAATCAATTAAATTTTTTTTTGTAATAAAAGCGGGCAAAGGAGCAAACGGGTCACCTGATGGAAAGCAACTACCGACGCCCATGGACACTCGCAACATCAGAAGAGCTGCAGGTGCCTTACCGACCCTTTAGAGGGAATACCCTCTCTTCTTGAAAGTTTGCAAGTCGTATTGATCCGAAAATACTGCTGGCGATAGTTTGTTCCAGAATTTAACAGTGCACGGCAGAAAGTTAAGCGAAAAACGCACAGTAGAAGACTGCCACTCAACAAGGTGATGAGGATAGTATATTTTTCGCGTAGAACGATGGCGGAAAGTTGCAGGAGGTATCATTTCGAACAATTCCTCAGAGCACTCCCCGTGATACAACAGATAGAGGATGCAGAGTGAAGCATCTTGGCGTAATCCAAGGGGTCCAGTTTGTTTGAAACACTATGACAGTCAACAATCCGAGCGGTCCTTCGTTGGATACGATCCAGAGGGAGAAGTTGGTATTTTGGCACCCCTGCCCAGAGATGAGAACAGTATTCCATGTGAGGCCGAACCTGCGCCTTGTCGAGTTGTAGGCGTTGGACCGGACTGAAATACTGCCTCGCTAATACACCTGTTCTATCTTACAAACGTTTATTTCGGTACTGCTTATCGAAGCGTGTCGTAATATCAGGAACAGTACATTTTTCTAGCAACTACCAATAGTTACGTAGACAACAGTAGCCTGTTCGATCGGTACCGTTAATTGAGCGCTGGCAGTTGGCACACTAATCGCGTATTACCGCGCTTTCCCTTAGAAAGCGAACAAATTAGATACTAACACCTACTGATATTGTGTACTAGGCGCCCACTACTCATAAATATGGAGGGCTTCAGGCTGTACTCCTGAGCGGGTAATTACTCCCTAGGGGCTAAATCAGCTCTTTTACGGGTAACGAAGTACCTGATTACTAGAATCGTACAATAAAAAAATAAAGGTTCTGTTACCTTTAGTTTGACTACTAGTCAGTGTAACCAAGGCTTTGATGAGTAATTACATAAGTAGGCTAACGAAATGGAGGTGCTTTCATAGACAATTTTAAACTTGGTTCTTATTTGCCTTGCTAAGGTTTCATTCACATTTTATGTCACAGCCCAAGGAGAAAAGGAGGGATATTTTAGGCATAATACTAGATGTCAAAGTACTCCTAAAGGAAATAGGGAAACAGGACATAGAGTGTGTGGAGAGGAAACGAATATTGTGTGAATAATATAATGGGAAAGGCCCATTAACTACATTTTAATAAGTTAGATAAAAGTGTAATAAAGAATATTTTTAAAAAATTCACACCGTTAACACTATTAGATAAATTTCATAACGACTAAGTCTACAAAACGACGCTGAGGATGTAGATAAGCAGTAGATAGCAAAATGCTTAAACTTTAAGCAATATGTGTGCGTATACGCTCTACTTAAACGCATATTAGGGCATTTCCCATGCACATAACTAAAATTTATCTGAGTAGTAAAACATTATTTTAATATTATTATAAAATGAAAATCATTAAAAACATAATATTTTAATTGGGAATATTACGCAAAGGTCGGAGCGGATGGCTACTAGCACATACAGTAAATAATGCGACCAAATCCGACATGTCACATGTTGCACACGGCATTTCAGAATATTAACAGAAATGTTGTCAAACGTCAAACAAAACTTATTGTTTACTGTCTATGCCGTTGCTGCAATCTAGCGTGAAAACGTTAGAGTGATATAATATCCTTTTCTTACGGCCGCACCCTTCGATAGTAATTAAGAGCAGGTACTGTCAAAACGCTAGCCCCGCCTACACACACCGCTATCCTCCAATCGTGATACAATGATTCCATGAATCGTGCTCCTGGGCAATATGCTTTACGCTGCAGCTAATAGTGAACAATATCGCGTAACAACGGTTCCCGAATATTATAGCACGAAAGTAAAGGTCGTAAGTCCTAAAAATGATTTTGATGATTACTTAAAAATTAAATACAATACTAATATTTCCTTTAGTGATTATTTTATAAAGTGTGTGATTGTAGTAGTGCAAGTTATTTAATGATAGTAACTCAATAAGTGTAACAGGTATTTGTTGAAAAGCCCAGAAAGATTCATAATTTAAAAAATAAAACTATCGAGTCAAAATAAGTTAATCGTGTTTTTGGTTAGCCAAATATCAGATAAATATACAATGATTAAATAAATCTCAATTTCATTTGAGTCAATCGTCTTCCGGGATCGTTATACTTATTAGAAAACACAGCAAAATTTGACAGCCCGCTCTTAATGATTCAATCAATCAATCAAATCAGCCTTTATTCGTCCATTGCTGGACATAGGCCTCTCTCAATGAACGCCAAGAAAGATAAAATCCATACAAATTTAGAAATACATGTACGCGTCGCGTTGCGGTCTGACTTGACCCTTATATTTACTAAAGGTGACATTGAAAATTTAAAAAAAATCTCATAACGTCTAGAAGTGTCACTCGGTGCCGCGTTGGAGGTATTGGGGTCAGCAGCAAATTATGCGTAGGTATTGGAGTAACGGTGTTATTGACAGGCCATTCAGACCTGTTATGTCGGACGTACTTGTCTAGTTGGCCATTAAAAGTGACAGTTATTGTAGTAGTAGTGTTAAAAGTAGCTGTCTATGCTCAGGTAGTTTAAGCGTTACCAGCAGGGCCTCTCTACAAATAAAACGTGTTACAGAAATCGGACCAACAGTTTTTAATGAATATACTATCTATACTAATCTATACTAATATTATAAAGCGGGAGTTTGTTAGTTTGTTTGTTTGTTTGTTTGTTTGTTTGAACGTGCTAATCTCAGGAACTACTGGTCCGATTTGAAAAATTTTTTCAGTGTTAGATAGTCCATTTATCGAGGATGGCTATAGGCTATATTTTATTACGCTAAAACTAATAGGAGCTAAGAAATAGAGGAAAATGTGGAAAAAACGGGAGGAAATTATTTGAAAGGGCTTATTTGAACGCGCTAATCTCAGGAACTACTGATCCGATTGGAAAAATTCTTTCAGTGTTAGATAGCCCATTTATCGAGAAAGGCTATAGGCTATATTTTATCACGCTAAGACTAATAGGAGCGAAGAAATAGAAGAAAATGTGGAAAAAACGGGGGAAATTATTTGAAAGGGCTTATCTCACGAACTACTGGAGCAATTTTTCTGTTATTTGGGTCAGATAAGAAGTAGACTACGTGAAGGATCATAAGCTATTTTTTGTAGACTGATTTGTCTGTGAAATATCTAATTTACGCGGGCGAAGCCGCGCGGAACGTCTAGTTATACATATATTTAATGTAGACTGTAGAGTCGCTATATTATGTAGAGTCTACGTTAACTTTGGTTATTTTTTGTCATTTCATCACGTGTACGCATGATATCATTATATCATGCGCACATCTTGAAGATCAATCTGCGAAACTGAATAGAGTAACCAACGCATGTGTACAAATATCTACCACATAGCTCCCAAAATCATGTCACCATCTGATCGCGATCTACCAATAACGACCCATCTCCACCTACTCCTAGCACTGAGTCCACCTAAGCGACTTAAAATCGATCACAGCACATTCCTTCCTTTTTTGCCGAGCAACCTTAAAGTTATCTTATTATCTTAAACTTATATCTCCTAATAACATGCAGGTACCTGGAACCGTCACTATGCTCCCTGCGCTTTGGCCTTTGACCTAGCACATGGATTCCCAAGCATGGAGTTTTACACTGCTGCCTTACTCCCGACAGAATCAGAATCGAATCGAGAATCAAATCAGCTCAATCTCAACAGCTTTTGCAATTTCCGACATATGTATATACTAGCGCACGATCGTGCTGCTCAATTTGGAAGTAATAAGACTCGCAAATCAAAATCGTATTTTCGGGGGTGAGGCTGATGACCTCTTCCGCGCTCTGACGTCACATATGCCTATACAACATGGAGTTTCACACCTCCCTCTTGCAGGGTGCGGCGCGGAGTGCGTGCGGTGCGCGGCGGACGGGTGTGTGAAGTGCGCGCGGCTGCTGGTGTACCCCGGCGGGGACTGCGTGGACCGCTGCCCCGCCGGCACGCAGGAGTCCTGGGCGTACGATGACCACCTCATGGGCAGAGTGTGTTATCCCGCGCATAGCTATAATGAGGTGAGTAGACGGTTTTTTGTAACGTCTAGCTGACGCGGAAGCCGGCGCAGACGCGTGTTAACAATAAAAAAAATGTTCTAAATTTAAATTCCGAAGTAGGAACCCGCCAGCGGCGCAGTTAGCTAGGGGATGTCCTTAGTGGCAACTGCCAAGCGTTGGTAATTGGTATAACAGAGCAGGATATAGAACACTTGTAGCACTTGCTACGAGCTGCTGTGTACAACAGAGCCGGATGATCTTGAAGCACTTGCTACGTTCTGATATTTAGCTTGATCGTGGTCTGTCAATTAAAAACACCGTTTCTCTTGGACCTTTGAATTTCGTTTACAATTAACTTTTGCAGGTTGAATAGTTTAAAGCTCAGCAATATTTATCTAGACTTCGTATTCCAATTTTACAACAAAATTCATCGCCTTCCTAATTAACAATCACTTATCGTACTTTTTAAAAATATATATATATATATATATTAAATTGTAACTACTAAGCGAAACGAGCAACTTATTAAATTGCACATTTGAATCCAGCTACAGTTAATTTATTTAATAGCTCTACACCACAAGTGGTTCTTATCTCTGATACACGCGCTCCATAATTCACAGGAGGGATTATAAGCTTCAAACGCGCATAGAAGATAATTAAAATGGAATGGAAACTGCATACCAGATGTGCCAGAAATGGGTCACAGCACATAAAAACACGCGATACAAATGAACCGAGTTTAGCCACTAATTTTGTTAAACCTTAATGGAATTCCGAGTAATTAAGTTCTTTTTCAAAGTCCAGCTTAGATGTTAGAGTATATATTTTATGTGTGGTAACTGGTATACCGTAGCTAGGAGCAGACATTTTCGAAATATCTTTGAAACTAATTTTAGTATAACGCCTGCTAAAAATAATAACGGAAGTTAGATATTTATGGACTGCCACCATAACTTACTTGTATGATATGAAATTATGACAGTTATATGTTAATTATTTCAGGCAGAATCTCAATAAAACATGATGTAGAGTTTGGTAGTTTTCTGAGATGTTCGTCGTTAATCTGCTTCATTATACAGAGCAATTCTGTGTCTCATAGGCATACAAATGTAATAATTTGTGACTCCACTATTGAAAATATGTAGGTATTATAATATTGTCTCATTTGAGACGCGAAAACGAATTTTATAGGATTCTATAATATTATTCTATAGTACCTAATTCACTATATTATAATATTAGGGCTTAGGAGTAATACCACAGAATATATATTAGTAGGTAAGACGACAATAAGTCATAATATGACACACATAAATAGATAATAATGGTTACAATTTGGATCACATTTTTGCCTTTCCTATAAAGTTTTATTTTACACATACTTAACGTCTAAAGTACAGTTTTTAGCTAAGAGCTAAAATCCATAATTCCATACTAATATTATAAATGCGAAAGTGTGTCTGTCTGTCTGTCTGTCTGTCTGTCTGTCTGTTACCTCTTCACGCCTAAACCGCTGAACCGATTTTGCTGAAATTTGGTATGGGGATACTTTGAGTCCCGGGAAAGGACATAGGATACTTTTTGTCCCGGAAAAATGTACGGTTCCCGCGCGATAAACGAATTTTGGCACAACGAAGTTGCGGGCGTCATCTAGTAGTAGATTGACATTTTTTCTAGGTACTAATAGGTGGCGCGTGCGGCGCGGCTTTCTGCATCGCGTTGGTGGCCGCCATTGCTGCGTACGCGCGGTGCCGCGGCAGCGCGCGCGCGCAGTCGCAGCGACTGCCGCAGCCGCATAACGACGACGACGGACAGCTGAGGGAGTTTCATAAGCAGCTGGATTATTTGCGGGTAAGAGCTAAGAGCGGCCATCCCCCGAGCAAACGACCTTGACCATACATTTGCCGCGTTGCCGAGATCGCACCAAAATCCTATTAATTTTTTACTTATCTTAGTTCAAAATTGACCTAAAAAAAATCAAACGGGGAATATGTAGTTAATGAAATTGTCGATCTATTGGCGTGTGTTTCAAATAAAAGTAATCTAGGGAGATACTGAAAGTATGCTTGAATTTTAATAAATTGGTACTACTTTGGAAGCTAATATCATGAGTATAATGAACAAAAATAGGAAATTAATAACGGGGAAAGGCATGTTCATAATATTATACTGAAGATTATTGCTGTATTTTTATAATAATTTTGTAGCTTTCAAATTATGACTTATAAGGCTCTAAAAACTGTAAATTACGGCATCTCCGTAGGGGGAGCGCCTTAAGAGACGAGGCTCCAGTGATCATGACTAGTCTAGGAGCGAAAATGCTTGCTCCGTATTCTGGCAATCGTTTTGAATTCTTGTAAACACAGAGACTGTTACAAATTCTTAGGAAAACTGTTAGTTTTCTTATATTATTATTATTGCTACATAATTACAATATAATCCGTAATACATACTAACTTTGTAGACTACTGGTAAGCGATACGAGCTAAACATTTCCTCGCAATCGCAAACAGCTTGAGGTACGGATATCGTCGTTTCAGTTGGCAATCGACCAGCCTCTTGACCTACACAGTGAGTGCAGGTAAACGACTGGTTACCTGGATTTTACTTCAAGATAAAAAAAATAAAGTTAATGATCCAAATACTGGTTAGACTGGTTAGATTACGTTAGGTTCGCCCAAAACCTAAAACCATTTAAGATTTATGATTATTTATAGCTAACAAATTCATAGCTATCATATTTTAATTTTATTGCATTTCATAAGTTTCAAGTCCAATTTGGCTACAACATATTATGATATAAATTATAAAGCAACCAATAGTTTTTATTATTCGTAGACAACCAAGCAACAGCTGTCGAACATCGTAGGGTGTAGGAGTTAGAGAATCAGCGTGGGTAGTATGCTAATATACTAAAGGTGAAACCGCACTCTAGTGCGGTTTCACGATCTATCGACACGTCGACACGATCTATCGACGGTGCGACACTTCACTTCCATAGAACTGACCATGGGCGTACCCAGGATTTCAGCTAGGTGGGGCAGCTCATACCTTCGAGAAGATGGTCGGTCTGGTATATTGAAACAAAAAATCATGAAAATTCACTTTTATTAATCTGACTGACAGAGATATAATTTTGTTTCCAACGTTTCCAACACTTCATTTTGCGCAGACACGTTTTTAATTCTAATTGGCCAGGAACATTTACGTTTATTTTATCTTCCAGGGGGGGCAGCTGTCTTAAGTTTCATTATTTTCACTTTCGCAGATATTATCAAGTTAAGAAGTGAAATCAATCTGATATCTGCACAAGCTTATTTTTAAACAACAATGCATTATTTATCGCTCCATCTACACAATTTTCTTGATCTCTAAACGTGGGCACAAGAAAAATTGTCTCAATTGTTTACTTGTTGTTTGCATTTTCTCATACGCATCTTGAATGCTAAGGGCCTGTTCACCACTTCCTGATAAGTGCCGAATAGGCTATCCACCACTTAACTTGACAGATGAAGTATGGAGAATCTGTCAAAAAAGCTGTGAATAGTCTATTCGGCACTTTATCAGAAAGTGGTGAAACAGGCCCTGAGTGGCGTAAAAACTGATAGAATCGACAATAAAACCGGTCAAGTGCGTGTCGGGCCACGCGCAATATAGGGTTCCGTAGTACCCCTAGTTTTTGATAGTTTTTGTATTGTCAATGAATGTACCTACATTTACAAGTTACAACGTGTTTTACACTACAGCTAACAACATCATTTCAGTTACGTTCAAAGAAATTTGAACGAAAAGTTCCTTTATACTATGCCGAATATTTTTTTTAGGTTGATCGACTATTTCTCAATAACTTATGAAGTCTTCTTAGCCGTGATAGTTTTTTTTTTAATTCAGCATATTTCCTACTCCCGTGAATTTTTTCACATTTCCAGAAGCAACCGTTAAGCTGGTAGAAGGGGGGACACTGGACTCTAACGATTTTTTTTCCGCTTTTAAACTTCATATTTCACAAATGGATCCCTAAATCGGAAAATGATCTATGAATACTCGTAATATTTTTAAAAAATCTATCCAACGACACCCCACACGGTGGGGTGGACGCGAAAAAAAATATCATCCCCGCTTGAAGAGGAGGTACCATAAAAAAAAATTAAGATTTTATATAGGTACCATTTTGTCGGCATTATTAATATGAGGATTGTGCATTCATGCCGAATTACAGCTTTGTAGGTCCTATAGTCTCTGAGTAAAACCGCGGACAGACAGACGGACAGACAGACGGACAGACAGACAGACAGACGGACAGACAGACAGACGGACAGACAGACAGACGAATAGACGGACGGACAGACCGAAACTATAAGGGTTCCTTGCTGACTACGGAACCCTAAAAAAACGCGGGATCATAATTTATACACACCAAATTGTCACTTTCAAAACTCTTTTGAAAATAGAACAAGATTTTTTTTTTATATTTATAAAGAGCTGGATACTAGCGAAGGTTCGATTTTCAAATGCTTTCGAATAATTAATTCATACTGTGTCGCCTAGTTTGTTTAGACACATTAAACTTCCATCAGCCGTATTCAGCTGCCAAATTAGCTGCGCTAATTGAAAAGTTAGTGCGAGCTAGACGAGAATTATTAAGGTATTAGGTTATGCTTTTAGTTTGTTGTCTAATTAGTGTAGTATGACATGAATAATAACTGGGGGTGTTCTAGTTAGAAAGGAATCATGGGTATCTTAAGATTTTAAGTTGTTAGGTAAAATTATAATTTGATTTAGATTTTAGACCTTACATTTACCTATGTGATATGTCTTGACAATTATACATATGTCTATACAATTATACATAATATATACATACTGATAACTATTTCTGTTTCCCGGTTTGGATCACGGGAACGTTTGTAATTGCCTATATTATTGCCCTTGAAGGGTTAAAGTTGGCCCATGAAGGCCGCATTCGGTGCTATCAAAGAAGTTGACTATGAAAGAAGTTCATAGACAAAAGACGGAATCATGGTTTGATATGACCATATGACCTATAACCTGAATAAATGGTAGGTCTACCATTTGCCTATGAATCAATTTCTTCGATGGTACAATATCTGCTTTATATTATTTTTGCAATTAGAAATCCAATGAAAATACCGTTTGTTTCAGCCCCACGCGTACACGCTGCTGGCGATATTGAACCACACGCGGCACCAGGTCCGGGAGCTGTACCAGTTGGGGAACAACGACGCCGCCATGGCATACAGGTATAGGATAGGCATAAGAGGAAATAGGTATGAGCTTCTTACGCAGGGTCGCAATTATATTTTGTATGAGTATATTATATTTTGTATGACCATGGCCTTTACTGCCTATACATAAATCCAGGGCTGCACTTACGACCCTCTTTTACTGTGACGTAATATCGAATGATGCCTTTGCCTCGTGTATGATTTGAGGACTTTCGATGTGACTAACGCCTCGCGCTTTGTACAGAAATCTGTTTCGCCAAAATAATGCCATGAGTCAAGATAATATTTTAATTTGTACGGTAAAAAAAACTTGTCAATTTTCATTTCATCAGAGCAAATGCTTCTGACTGTATACGCTTCAACTACTTCTACTACTTTATAAACTCTACATACTCTACATACTCAGAATGTAGAGATATCAATATTTTAAATCAGCCAGTGCTTATTATTGTAATTTGTATAAATACAAACGAAGGTTTATCATGGAACCTACACCTGGTATTAATATACTAGCTTAACTAAAGATCTGTCGGTTGGAAATGAAAAAATTACGAAAGATGAACTTGTTGTTTTTGAGGCGGAAAGATTTGTGCAGCAATTTGAAGTTAATTATATAATATCTAGTAGGGTAATGATAATCTAGGTTAGGAAGCAGCATTAGTCGTGTTTCTTTAGTAAAAAAGTTTATAAATTAATTGTTGAGTTTACGTACCTACTTTTTTTTTAATTTTATTAATGACTGTCGGTGTTGACTATCCGACGGCCTTAGGTCTTTCCAAAGAACAACTTACTTATACGTACGCAACGTAATATAACGTACTTATACGCAATACGCAACTATTAGGGAGGCTTACAAATTACAATCATGAGTATAACATACCTACAATAGATACAAAATTACATTAGAATGTATAATTAATTACAGCATATTCAAGGCTTTCGTTGTTGCCATATAAATGACTACATGTTGCGCGCGACATCGTTTGCCCGGAAATTAGTGTGGCGAGGTCACTTTTCCGCGATAAAAATTAAAAACTATCCTAATTTTTTTCACAGAACCTAAAGTAGCTGCACACATCATCAATATCGGTTTAGCAGTTTAAGCGTAAAGGGGAATTACACAAGCATACACATAGCACACTTATTAGTTATTATTTATTAATATCGACTTTTCTTAACCCTTCCCGTTATGTCATGTCCTTAGTAATATTTGGACCCCCGTCACCTTGTACTGTAACGTAGTACATTTACGTACCCTAACTATGCTTTTTTTCCAGCTGTGTGCTCAGCGATTTAGCCAAGCTGCTGATTCTGCTGAATAAGCAACAGGTACCCGTGGTGCCAGAGGAGTGGCCGCGACTAGCCAGTTGGGCTGAAAGGTAAAAAAAATATTCAGTGGCGTAGACACACCGGGAAAAAAAAAGATTTTTACAGACATTAATAATTGCTTGGTGTTGCCGAAATATTGATATCGCGGCACCTATAACACCAAATATTATGGCTTCATTCATATGGCCTACAGAACAGGAGAAAACTATACTGGTTCAGAATTTCCAAAAATTAACAGCTTTTGCTTCTTATTATCTACGGTATCTACCTACCGTAGTACTGTTTTCATAATAATAAAAGGCACATCAGGTAAACAAGCCAAACAGAATGTCAGCTACCGTTGCCTCTGTGGCTTTGCGGCAGTAAATTAAAATTTATGACCCGACCGCAGATTTATCCGCTCTCCGTACTAAAACACCGAATTACCTCATTACTCCAATGCTTTTATGGGCACCGGCCTACCACAAATTCACACCGCTATACTGCAAGCCAGGATCTACAATGGTAAAGGTGTATTTGTACCATCGAAGAAATTGATTCATAGGCAGTTGACGGACCTACGTCAATTGGTCGGATTATGTCATTTCTATGTGTTCTGATCTTTCAATAGCTGTGATCTGTCGGATGGGTTTGACACAATATGACCAATTTACGTAGATCCGCCATCTGCCTATGAATCAACTTCTCTGATAATACCTGCACTAAAATTACTGAGAAGAAAAAATATGTTCTATGCCCCGACTTTAGCACTACCAGGCACCAGCGCTCTGGGCGGTCGCCCAACCGCGTCGCCATCCCCCCCTTAAGTCGCTACTGGTGACAAACCCAGGGGCCAGGTTACAGGTACTTATGTATTTGTTTTTTTTTTTCAGAATATTAAAACGCTACAGTCGACTGAGTGTCAGTCAGGAGCCCCAAAGTCAGTTAGGTGCGTTCCTGCCCCCTCCGCCGAGCGGGAGTTCAGACTCGTCGACGACGCAGCAGTCGTTCACGACATTTAAACCTCCTTCGTACTCTCCGACGTCGTACGAGAGTCATACCCTATCCAAAGATGAGAGCCCGTTGGAGTGGAAGGACGCGGGGAGACCACCCAGCTACTCTCAGATAGATAGCGAGACTATCGTTCTCTCAGACCCCTGGGAGAGACGGCCGATAGTCAGACGAGAGAGTGTGTGGCTGGAAGACGAACTTTTCGAAATGACGAGGCGGCCACAAGACGAGTTGACCACTGAACTTTAGCATTTAAGCTGTATTGTAGTCACATTTTAATTACGTTGAACAATCAAGAAATGGGTAATTTTTTTTCTGAAGTTTACGCATTTTTTTGACAATATTTTCGAATCAGTAGCACACGCTGAAGTTAACTAGGTAGGTGCCTCGTGCTAAACAAAATATTTGATAGAACTCATAGAAGAAGCCTAGTTAACTTCTACGTGACAATGTATGTGTCGCAGCCAACTGGTTTAAATAGCCGTTCGATCAAACAGCTAGCCCTTTGACTGAACAACGCCATTCAATCGCACGTCTAGCTTTTTAATTAAATATTAAAGTCGCTCAAAACTTTCGACACTACAGCTGATTCAAAAGCCGCCGTTTGATTGAATTAGTTCAGCGCTCACCACCGCGGCGCTAGGTGCGTTTTTTTTACAATATGGCGTCAACTAACCCTTGTTTTGTGGTTGTATTAAGATATTTTTCGTAAATATACGTTGCAAGTTTTATTAAAGAGAGAAATTATGGGCGCACATACGAGTGAATCAAAATTTAAACTAATATTCGAGGAGAAATTACGGGATTATGAAATGCATCACCAAGGTATTTATTGCAATTGTGTTCAAAATGAGCTAGAATACAATTAATGTATATTTATACAATTAATGTTATCATTATGCTTGTGTAATAATAGTACAAAATTAATGGTCACCTTAGTAAATTTACGATTTAACCAGTTGGCTAAGCGTCATCTAGCTGTAGTGTTGAACGTTGCAGTCAACAAGTCGGCTAAACGACGTATAGCTGTGTGATTGAATGGCGTTGTTCAGTCAAAGAGCTAGCTGTTTGATTGAATGGCTTTTTTAACCAGTCGACTGCGACATAAGCACCCTAATATTAAACTTGTATCAAAGACAATAATTCTAATACATAATATTTAAACAGACCAATATTTTATATCAATGTGTGATTTTGATTAATAATAAACGGTTTTTTTTTAATACAGACAAGTACAAATCAGTGTGTATTAACGTTTAAGTGACCATCTTTAATAATTATAATATTATTATTTAAATAATAGTTTATAAAATATTCAATAATAAAGGAGGTTAGGAGCATTATAACAAGGTTGTAAAATACGAATAGGTGCATTATGTTCATTATTATTAAGTTTTACTTAACAATTTACGCATGTTTCAATCGTACCTGTCTACCATAAATTAAAGTAATTGTAAATATTTAATTGTATCCTTTATTTTAAAATATTAATAATAATTGTGTAATGTTTGAATAAAAATAACGATTACAAAATTTTTATTTACCTAGAAACCAAACATGCCTAATACCTAATAACAGCTACTAGGCCCAAGTAGGCCCCGGCCTCCCCTACTAACTTCAAAGTCCCAACTCGCTTAGCATGGCCTTTAACATATGTTTCCAGTCTTCGTAGAGAAGAAAATATAATTATAATTTCTTTGATAAAAGTTCCTGCTTGGGATATTACGATTTATGAGATGATAATTGATAAACCTTTAAATTACATTTAATAGGTAATTACCAAGTACATCGACGACATAACGAAATGAAAAAAGCCGTTGCAGTAAATAGACCTGGATCCTAGAAGGATAAGACATAACTTACTCTCTGATGGATGAAACCATAGGTTCTTAGTAGTGCCTCGTGTACTTAGAATACCTGCGTGTTTGTGGAGCTCTACGTGTGACACCTGGGCAGGTTCCAGCGGGGCTAAAATGGTCACATTTAGCAATTCCTCTCAATAAATTCACAAAATGAATTGTCAAAACTGTCAAACTCACGAATGTCAAATTAGTACCTACGAATTTAGACATCTGAATTGCAAACAGTGTCAATTTTGCGATTTAAAAAAAATGAATCATATTATGATTCATAATATGACTCTCCAAAGCGACCATTTTTGCCCCGTTGGTGTAAAAGTTGACTAAAAAATTGTCTTACTTTACTTATTTTTAAGTGGCTAATATTTATATATAATTTGTAGAATATTATTCTCACCTAGTATCATATAGTGTAAGACTATTTTTATGAGCCAAAACTTTTATCTGCCGCTTTAAAAATAGACTTGTTGCTAATTCTTTTTAATAGGCGTTATTTCTGTTTCATAAATTAATATAACACCTTAAAAAACAATATTACAAGAATTTCTACTAGCTGTTGCTAGCGACTTCGACCGCGTCAGCATAGTATAATAACAAAGATGGATAATTTTCCCCTTTAATGGTTCCTTACCCAAAGGGTAAAAACGGGACCCGATCACAAAGATATTTCAGCCTGTCCGTCTGTCTGTCTGTCCATATCCAGGCTGTACCTTCCCTTTCTAGCATGTAGTGATTATTATTAAAGTATGAATACAATTGAGTATTTTTTGTCATATACCAGCTAGTCAAGTTACTTAGCTTACAGCTACCTGTTAGACCCAGATCCCAGAGCGATTACTATCACAATATGGATGAAACCTTAGGGTCTCAGTAGTTCCTTAATATGTACTTACTTAGAATACCTGCGAATTTGTGAAGCTCTACATGGAGCTATACTCACTACTTTCAATCCAAAATTTTTGCATCCTTATTTCAATAATGTGTAAAAATGTCTGTCTGTCTGTCTGTCTGTAACCACTTCACGCCTAAACCGCTAAACCAATTTTGCTGAAATTTGGTACGGATATACTTTGAGCCCCGGGAAAGGATAAGTATCTAAGGATAGTTTTTATCCCGGAAAAATTTTTTGCGCAAGGAAGTTGCCGAAGGTAACGAATTTGCGAACCTAAGGTTCCATCCATAATATTCCCCGCGTCCTATTTGATGTTAAAAACGATGAAAACGCTCAAAATAGGAGGCATTTTGAGCGTTTTGATCGTTTTTAACATCAAATGGAACGCGGGGATTGTGATAGTAATCGCTCTGGGATCTGGGTCTAACAAGTAGGCACTTGACTAGGTATATGACAAAAAATACTCAATTGTATTCATACTTTAACAATAATCACTACATGCTAGAAAGGGGAGGTACAACCTGGATATGGACAAACAGACAGACGGACAGGCTGAAATATCTTTGTGATCGGGTCCCGTTTTTACCCTTTGGGTAAGGAACCATTAAAGGGGAAAATTATCCATCTTTGTTATTATACTATGCTGACGCGGACGAGGTCGCGAGTAACAGCTAGTAGAAAATAAATTCTTGTAATATTGTTTTCCAAGGTGTTATATTAATACATGAAATAAAAAATAAAGCCTATTAAAAAGAATTAGCAACAAATATATTTTTAAAGCGGCTGATAAAAGTTTTGGACTTTTGGCCCATAAAAGTAGTCTTACACTACATGATACTAGGTCAGAATAATATTCTACAAATAATGTATTATTATTATAAGTAAATATTAGCCACTTGAAAATAAGTAAAGTAAGACAAAATGTTAGTCAACTTTCACTCCTGGTGTCCACAAACACGCAGGTATTCTAAGTACACGAGGCACTACTAAGAACCTATGGTTTCATCCATCAGAGAGTAAGTTATGTCTTATCCTTCTAGGGTCCGTCTAAAAGAAAAGCATATTATTATTATTAAACAAAGAAAGCCCCTTTCATTAATTTTCTAAGCCTTCAAAATGGTTAGTAAAAAAAACAGTTGTCATCTGTCAACCACATATGTTTTTTAACAAATGACAGCTGTCATTCAGTGTCAAATGAACTTGCGTCGTGAAAGGTGCTTTTCTTGTGATAAAAATAAAAATCGCAATTTTGTTTTGTAGGATTTAATTTTAACGCCTTACCTTAGCGTAAACGTTAATTATGTTTACAAAGTAAGAATTTATTATTACGTAGTCCAACTAAGAGAAATACATTAAACGGTAAATACATTATGTGGTCCGTTGCGATATTATGTAGCGGTATATTTTTATCGAAAGACCGATGTTTTATCATAAACTTATTGCTACTATTTAGAAACTATGTTCCCATAATTTCTAATACACTTTTACTTGTTACAATTAAAATTTTATTGGTTGTAAAATCGTTACTAAATTCAAGAATTGTCTTTGCAATAATTATACCTATTTTGTAAACAAAGCGCTATCAGTATTATCGTAAATCGTGATAGAAAATCTGATGAAACAATGCATTACTTGTGAGATTAAATTTTAGGTGAAATATTGGACAAACCTTGACCATGAAGCATCTAGCAGCTTGGTAAGATATATTTATAATTAATCTTTCTATTATCACAAAGAGATCCTTGAGTTTTTGTTATTCAAATATCTTCAAAGTTTAAATTTGGTAATCTCTACCTAGAATGAAACTTATATTATACCTCAAATTGAGCTGCTAGATCTGATTGAATCACAATTTATATATTTTAGGTATCAAAAAAAGATAAGTTCCTACGACAAAGAAGAATGGGAGACCATGGTAGAACAGTTGCTAATGAGGAGCACATACCGACGGAGAATAGTTGACTTCTCATCACATGCTAGATCATACCTTATTGATGTTGACTTAGTAAGAGGTGAGATACTTACATTAAATTTTTCTCCCTTATTTGTATTTTTCACTATGGAAAAGAACACACAGAAATTTGGCTATAGACTCACTTCTTCCTGTCTATTTCCTACACACAGAAAATTATTTATTAAAATTAATATTGCTATTAAAATATTATATATGGGCGATTCCATTATCGAGGGTGCAACAGTTTGACACACTTAAAGCTTCCTACAGGCAAAATGAAGCATATTTATTAATAAAATATCCCTTGAAGGGAAACATTTTAACTAGTTTAACAATGATTTATAAATAAAAACCTTCATCAAATGTATGAAGGGTCATAAAACTGGTTTGAAGTGCTATCGCGGGTGCAACCAATTTGAACCTCCATTAACAACGGTGATGAGTTCATAAGTGAATACTGCTTATTGCGAAACTTTTACAAAATAACTTGCCTATATTTCAAAATAGCATAAAATAAAGAAACTATATAACTAGATAAAAGTAATAATAGTAATAAGTACTAGAAATTATTAACCATTTCTACGATCGCGGGTGCAACATCCAAATTCTCAAATATCTTGAAGGTGAATTAAATCGTAATTCTCTTAACAAATTTTAAAAATTTTGACATGGAATATATAATTATACTAGTAAATTTGTAATAAAACTGCACCAAATTGCAGTTTTTTTTTAAATTTTCAGTTGTTTATTGGCCTGACAAAATTAATTGTCTAAATCACTAAAAACGATTGAATAGTATAATTTATACAAAAAATTTCGACGTATTGCTGTATAACTATACTACAAATAAACATTAATTTGAAGTATATGCTATTTTAATTTAAAAATATGGGAAAAAACATTGCGTCCCTTAGATGATATTGTTTAAAAACGCTCTAAATTATTCGAATTCCATTTTTTACCGATAAAAGTTGTTTTGTTAGTAAATACAAATCTTCTTACGTATATTCCAACTAAAAAATGTAACTAATGCCACATTTTAAAAATTCTTGTTGAGTCTCTAGCGGAATGGCCCATATCATATATAGATAGCAAAATATTCATGCCTGAGGCTGAGTGTAAAGGGCAAGTAGTCAGTCGGTCAGAGAAATTTTGTATGTGCTTAGTGATTCTCTTTGATGCCTCATTTACAGTTCTCAAATTCTGCATCTTAACCCATCAAGCCCAATACGAGCACCGGTAATTGCGACAACAATAGAATACAATAGCATTTCCAAGAATCCGCGATCGAAGGATTAATATTTAATTACTATATTATTAAGTAATAATTATAATTGACTATAGTTTATAATTAAATATAGTTTAAGTAATAATGTTTAATGTTCTTTAAAAATTGATAATTTTTAACATATTCTATGCAGGTTCATCATTCCCAAAAGCCAAGCCCACCCTGGGCATGCGTAGAGTGGTATGGTATGCACTAGTCAGACTTCTATTCCTGCCTGCCCTATATCAGTGGTGGACCCAGCAAACATCACCGTCTTGTGCCAGATTCTTACTGGGGTTATGGATACTACAAGTAGTCAACATATCTGTAACTGTTTTAGCACCTACGTCAGCAAATATAGATGTGAGTATATTATAAATATAAATAAACAATTTACGATAGCTAATTTAAGCATGGTATTGATAAAACTACTTTTGATGTAGCATAAGAATATAAAATCTTTACCTCTTGTTGTCTCTTTTCTTTACACTTTATTTTGCATGTTGTCCTTTTTCTTTCTGGCTGGTTTCCATATTTTATACAAATAACTTGTTTGCAGTCTAATAGCTGGATGGTTCCTATGGCCCTCATGTTGGTATTGAATGTAGTACACTCACAGATTGTAAGCACCACTGAAATGGAGTTAGCAAGGGTCCGTCCTAGATCTACATATCGGAGAAAACTGCCACGTAATTTCAGGTATATTTTATTGTGTTTATTGAATTAAGGGTATCAGAATTTGTTCGAAGTGTTTATTGTATGATTAAGTAGTTAACTTCTATTGCGAGGAAGTTGGTACTTGAAATCATTAGACACTTAACAGTTTAGTTTTATCAATCACTTTAAGTAACAATCAATCATTCATTATAGAATTACTTTAAATTGTTTGATTGAGATCTGTAATTGTTCTTCAAATATCACTATAAAACCCATTACTAACTAAAATATAAGCACATGGGACACCCTCTTCTCAGATTGCTACAAAGTTTTGGAAAAGGACATTTTTAACCTATCAGACAAAAACAGCAATCGCGTTGAAGCTATCTGTTATGCTCATATTTTTATGTATGAGGAAGACGAATATAATTGATGTTTTGCGTCAGTTATTTATCAGTTATTTTCATCAGGAAAACTCGCTCTGACTGTGACGGCGGTAGCGGCGGCGGTTCTGCTGAAAGCGGCGCGACTTCCAGTCATAGCAAGACGCCGTCAACCAAGCCGCAGAAGTTCAGACGGCGGTTGTCGAGATCTGAATCCATAGATATTGGTCTGAGGTAGGTTCATGAGATGAATTTAAAGAGGCATAGTATATACTTCACAATTCAAAGCGTAAGGCCTCAGCCTCGAATTTTGCGGACAGCGGGAGCAGTGGCGGCGGCGCGGGAAGCCGTCTAGTACGCCGCGCGCAGCTCGCCGCGCCGCTGCCTTCGAGGCAAGTTCCATATAAATCTATACATTGAAACGCGCCGTCGCCGCCACCGCCCCGCTGCCCGCTGATATCGTGTCGCTGGCCTAAGAGTAATGGGCCAGGTCGTACTTGCGTGATTGAGTTTATTCTTCTGCTTATCTTAAGAGCGGGCTGTGCAAGCTTTTGCTGTGTTTTCTAATAAGTATTACGATCC
Organism: Cyaniris semiargus; assembly: GCA_905187585.1. NCBI lineage: Eukaryota > Metazoa > Arthropoda > Insecta > Lepidoptera > Lycaenidae > Cyaniris > Cyaniris semiargus. Next base: position 8,374,673 of record LR994558.1, on the reverse strand, counting down.
CGGAAGACGATTGACTCAAATGAAATTGAGATTTATTTAATCATTGTATATGTATCTGATATTTAGCTAACGGAAAACACGATTCACTTATTTTGACTCGATAGTTTTATTTTTCGAAATTATGAATCTTTTTGGGCATTTCAACAAATATCTGTTACACTTATTGAGTTACTATCATTAAATAACTTGCATTACTACAATCACACACTTTATAAAATAATAGCTAAAGGAAATATCAGTATTGTATTTAGTTTTTAAGTAATCATCAAAAAACAGTTTTGGGACTTACGACCTTTACTTTCGTGCTATAATGCGGGAACCGTTGTTACGCGATATTGTTCACTATTAGCTGCAGCCTAAAGTACATTGCCCGGGAGCACGATTCATGGAATTATTGTATCACGATTGGAGGATAGCGTTGTGTGTAGGCGGGGCTAGCGTTTTCACAGCGCGCTCTTAAGAAACGCAAAATAAAGTAATGAAACTTTCTTAATTTTGTTTACTTAACTAAAAAGTATGTATAATTCCTAATAAAAATCCTACCATTTTTAGAAAAAGAAAGAAGGATAGCACCATAGAAGTGAAAGAGTTAAAACATTCGACATCAGACAAAATTATATCGTCAAAAACTAAAGTCAAAGATTCTGACGACGAGGACTACATGGCTTGGAAGAAACCTGACGGATCCATACAAACGTCTCCCATAGTCACATTCACTCCACCACCTGAGGATGTTCCCAAGCCAGTATTTACTTACAAACCAAACATACTCACAAAAAAGTATCTAGAAATATTCAATAAACCCCAATTGGCTGATGGCGACGATGGGTTTGAAAGCCTCAACGGCTACGTCAGTAATGGCAGCGAAGGTGACAACCACAGCAAATATATAGAGGCGAAAATAAAACGATGTATTAAAACTAATGAAAATAAGAACCAAGCGACAACTTCTAATGACTGCAATGATCCAATGACTAGTACTCCTAAAGATAAAGACGAAGAAGAGAAATCTATTGACCCAGAATCAGATAGTCCAAGAACCACAAATAGTCCACACCCCGAGAAGAGAGTTGGCGTTAGGTTCAGAAATTCCTGGGCTAAGGGTGTCCAACCGGAGTCCAGCGATGAAGAATTTGCTAACGTAAATCCCAAGAATAAGGTAAATATTGTGTAAATTACGACTATACCCCTGTTCCAATTCCAAACAGCTTTTTTTTACATATTCTTTGTTATAAGTCGTGGAGAATGAAATAAATGAAACTTAATAAAACCGGCCAAGTGCGAGTCGGACTCGCGCACGAAGGGTTCCGTACCGTTACAGAGCAAAAATAGTACAAATATTGTGTTTTTTTTTTGTATGGGAGCCACCCTTAAATTTTTATTTTATTTAAATATTATTATTAATTATTAAAGTACACATATATTTAAGGCCTTTGTGAAAATTTCAAGTGCCTACCTGTTGCCATTATTGATATCACGCAAAAAAGGCCAAAAAAATCACGTTTGTTGCATGGGAGCCCCCCTTAAATATTTAATTTATTTTGTTTTTAGTATTTGTTGGTATAGCGGCACCAGAAATACACAATCTATAAAAATTTCAGCTCTCTAGCTATTACCGTTCTTGAATTACAGCCTGAAGACATACAGACAGACAAGACGGACAGACATCGAAGTCTTAGTAATAGGGTCCCGTTTTTACCCTTTGGGTACGGAACTAAAAAACTTTATTCTATGTGATGCTATTGAGAAGTTTTATGAAGACTATTTTGGGATTAGGTTCTGAAAAATCTATAATTTCTACAAGCACTATATTTGATTTGAAAAGACGAAAGATAAATACATCTACTGTATTTGTTATGATTGGCACTAATTAGTTCTATTAAAACTTAATTCCTTCGATTTCATTTATTAGGTTGATGACTTTCAAGACAAGAGATCAGGTAGATGTGTGATATTAACAGCATGTTGTGAGCTTTATCTCGTTGTAATAAGAGTGATTTTGTTTAGAAGTGTGAGAACTATCAGACATCGTCATCAGACGGGGAGTGTTCTGCTTCAGCGCCATCTATCGCCCTGCCATCACACCATACTATGTCGGACTGGGTTGGCCAAATCACTAACAGTAAGCCATTTTACATTAACAATATATTTGTGTTATAGTTTGTATGTGTGAAAGATGGTGCGAAAATATACTTATATTTTTTATAAAAAGTCAGTGGTAAGTATTTGATAATTATTTAAATTTTCTACGATTTCGAAGAAAATTATTTTAGAAGCAGATAATTATTTTCAAAGAAAATTAGGTATTTTATCTAAGCTTTTTTAAAAACTCAAAAATGGATTATCAATAGATTGAAAAATCGTAGCAATTTTAAACCATTTCATTAATATTTTAATTTATGCTTTCGAAAGTTAGTTATTTGGCTATTTTCGCGCAATCTTTTCAACCTAATCTATTAAACAAGGAACTAACTAATCCTTTGTTCATAGGTGAGGAAAGTAGCTACGGATCACAGTCTGAAGCCGGCCATTCCGACGTTGGTTTCCATTTAAACGCCGACAGCTCTTGGGATCCGTTTGCAATACTCGATCCTTCTAGTGATACAGGTGTGTGCAACAGTCTTTTATATTACCAATTTACCACACAATACCTTAACTTTGAGTATATAACCAAAAAGTTCCTTTGGCTAGATGTCTCATTTTAAGACATAAACTTGTTTACCTATTAAGTAATGTTGTGAATTCGACTTTTATGTTCAAATCATTAATTGCATTGTAGATCTATTTCCAGTTTAGGATTACAACATATAATATTATCTTTATATTAACCAATTATATTGTAGCTACCTACGATTCACAACATTTTACAAAAAGCCATGTCGTCCTTTGCGATCCAAAATAAGAAAGTAAAAAAAATAAATGCATCAACGCATCAAATACAAGTCGTGATATTGTCAGTGTTCCGCAGTCAAGTGTACGATGTGGGAGCGAGGTTCGACTCTGCGCGCTGAGTTATCCGCTGTCGACATCAGCTGGTACGTCGTGGCGCGGGCGGAGCGAGCGCTAGCGGCCGCTGGCGGAGACTGGGCGGGGCTTGTGATGGCCGCGCTCGTGGCCATCGCCCCGCCTATAGCTAGGCTCATGCAGGTGAATAAGTTTGAGAAACCTTCTAGCAAGAAAGACGCATTTAACACCTCCATCGTGGGTATCGCAGACACAATAGATTTTCAATTGTTATGCGGCAGCCGGCTGCCGCTTGGGGATTGATGGGTTAAATCGTGTCGTGGATATCACTTGGTACGTCGTGGCGCGGGCGGAGCGAGCGCTGGCGGCGACTGGGCGGTGCTTGTGATGGTCGCGCTTGTGGCCATCGCCCCGCCTAAAACGAGGCTTATGCAGGTAAATAAGTTTAATATACTTACAAACTTCTAGTAAAGACGCATGTTAGCGAGCATGATCAGTCGTGGCGTGGGTGGAGCGAGCGCTGCGGGCGTTGATTGGGCGGGCTTGTGATCCGCCTCTAGCGAGGTTCATGCAGGTGATAAGAAATATATATATATGTATATATATATATATATATATATATATATATATATATATATATATATATATATATTTATATTGCAAATATCTAGCACCATCATTTAAATTTATTCATAATGCGTAAGTATTTGATTTAGACACGCATATTGCGTACATAAATACTACATACGTGCTTATACGAACGTAATTTCACGAACATGAGTGATATTTCACATTGTACCATATTAATGTAAATACCATGTTTTTGCAAATAAAGGTTCTTTTTCTCATTCTAATAAATCTAACTTACCAAAACGTGGTTGTTATTAGGTGGCGATAGAACAAGATACCAAGTCTGAGGAAGAGCTACAGAATGTCTCGCTAATCAGCTACATTCCCGCAACGGTAGTCAACTACACGCACGGCTCCGTCAGAGGGGTGCTTAGTGGTGCCTTTGGAGATAACGGATGGTAAGTTCGCATCAGAGTAAAATAACTGTCTTGTAATATTATTATTTATTAGTATTCATAGGAAACTGGTTGGAAATATAAGCAACTAAAAAACGCAGATTTAACCAAAAAATATATAGTAAGATTAAATAATCGGCCAAGTCGGACTCGCGCACGAAGGGTTCCGTACCGTTATAGAGCACAAATAGGCCAAACATTGTGGTTTTTGTGTGGGAGCCCCCCTTAATATTTATATATATTTTTTAATTTTATTATTAATTATTAAAGTACACATATATAACTGAGTATTTTGTAAAATGTTGCCATTATTGATATCAAGCAAAAAAGGTCGAAAAAATCACGTTTGTTGTATGGGAGCCCCCCTTAAGTATAACAACAAATACTAAAAACAAAATATATTAAAATATATTTTGTTTTTAGTATTTGTTGTTATAGCGGCAACAGAAATACGTTATATCTGTGAAAATTTCAACTCTCTAGCTATCACCGTTCTTGAGATACAGCCTGGAGACAGACATACGTACAGACAACGAAGTTTTAGTAATAGGGTCCCGTTTTTACCCTTTGGGTATGAAACCATGTAAAAAGACCCAAAATTAAAAGGAGGTTTTTTAGGGTTCCGTACACAAAAGGTAAAAACGGTTAAACGGGACCCTATTACTGAGACCTCGATGTCTGTCCTTCTTCTGTGTCTTCGATGTATGTCTATCTCCGGGCTGTATAAAAACAAAAAAAAAATAACTATTGTAATTTGCACCACCACTACATATTGCTTACTAACTTTAATAAATTATATTGTAATAAAGTTGTGTTAGCCATTTACTTTTGCGCTAGACTGATTTGCACTTGACCTTTCTTCGCACAATTATTGTCTTTAGAAAAACCGGCCAAGTGCGTGTCGGGCCACGCGCAATATAGAGTTCCGTAGTACAGCTAGTTTTTTTTTAAATTTTTGTATGGTCAATTAATGTACATTTATAACGTGTTTTACACAACTAACAACAACATCTCAGTTACATTCAAAATAATTTAAACGAAAAGTTCCTTTATATTTCGCCGAATACATTTTTTTAGTTGATCGACTATTACTCAATAACTTATGAAGTCTTCTTAGTCGTGATAGTTTTCCTTTTAAATTCAGCATATTTCCTACTCCCGTGAATTTTTTCACATTTCCAGACCAGAAGCAACCGTTTAGCTGGTAGAAGGCGGGGACACTGGACTCTTACGATTTTTTCCACTTTAAACTTAATATTTCACAAACGGATCCCTAAATCGGAAAATGACCTATAAATACTCATAATATTTTTAAAAAACCTATCCAACCACACCCCACACGATGGGGTGGACGCGAAAAAAAAAATTATCCCCGCTTGATGTCTAGGGAAGGTACCATAAAAAAACTTTTTTTAAAGATTTCATGTACCATTTTGTCGGCATCATTAATATGTGCATTCATGCCAAATTACAGCTTTGTAGGTCCTATAGTCTCTGAGCAAAACCGCGGACAGACAGACAGACAGACAGACGGACGAACAGACCGAAACTATAAGGGTTCCTTGTTGACTACGTGTAGTGTATTGATAAATAAAGATGGCCGTCTACCAATCATGGTGGGGGCTGGGAAAATATGGCCGCCAGACGGAGAGCTGTCGTCCACTTCACCAGCCGTCGCCGAGAGTAGAGTGTTGAGTGATACAGTATTCTGTGTTTAATTTACTCCTCCTACAAGAATGTAAAAATTGTACACTACGAAACCCTAAAAATATAGGCGAGAATATGAGATAAACGGTTTACTGTACTCACCTGTGTAGTTCCTGTGCTGAGCACGTGGTCCTAGGAAACACAACATCGACACTACTTCGATCACGAAACAAAGCCAATTTAAAGCAAATGTTCGCGAGGCAGCTACTGATCCAGGGATGCAACATCAACCTCCGCTGCAGAACGAAACGCGCACAAAAGTCCGAGAAGTTCCCGGGGCTCCGGAATGAGTCCGGAGTCCGCACTCATCATCACGACCACGCAACACGGCCTCGAGACTCGAGAGTCGAGACGCGTATAAAATAGCGAACTGAGGTGACAGAAATGTTCAACTTGCTTAAGTTTTTAAAACTACCCGTAGTTCGTTAATTATTATCATTAAATCGGAACACAATTTTTTTAAATTTCTTTTTATAACAAAAATAACTATCGCTCTAAACGAATACGAAAATTTTAATTTCCAACAATTAATAAGATTTAAATTTCTAACGCATTTTTTTTTTTGCATTATGTCTTAAAACACGTAGAGCAACTTGTTCAAGCTGAGTTCGAAATTCAATTTGAAAAATATTAGAATTTGAATGAATTTAGTGATCTGTCAGCCGGTTTTTAGATAACGCGACCAAATAACGTAGGTCCACGGTCCACCCCTGCCTATGAATTACTAGGTTCTGACAAAAAAGGTATACCGACGATATTAAAATTGACTTTTACTTACGAATAATTAGTAATCTGTGCTTTTACTGAATATTAGACGCAACTTACACTTGTATCTGGTCTAGATTTAGCTACAATTTCCCCTCATGTAATCCTGTACTTTCTTACAGGGAAATGACTTCTAACGTCCTCTCGTGCATTCTACGTTTCGCTCTCAGTGGTCTGGTATTCTTCCTACTGTCTGTAGCAGAGAGAGCGTTTAAACAACGGTTTCTGTACGCGAAGCTATTCTCGCATCTGACGTCGGCACGACGAGCTAGAAAGTCTGAGCTGCCGCACTTTAGACTTAACACCGTGAGGAATATTAAGACTTGGCTGTCGACGAGGTCTTATTTACGGGTAAGTAAAGATACATCTAGAAAAACTATTGAATGACATTTTCAGAGAAATTCGTTTATATATAGACAGACGGTGGTCGTATGGTAATTTCTGTGGTACTATCGCAGTAATAATTCAGTCGGGTTTAAATGTCAAACTCAGCCAACAGACTATTAACGTTCATTTGACATAACTCGATTAAATAATAAAGGCTCGATTAAAAAATAATAAATATCAATCAATTTCTTTGTCGGAACATTGTATATTTTGTTTAATAATAATTTATATATTTTTTTTTTCTGTCCACAGGCCTAGATGGCCCGTGCTCTTGTTTAGTATTTCTTTTATTTACTTTATTTTCATAATAATTTTTTAAGTAACATCGCGTCAAACATTCAGTATTTTGCCCTGAAGGGGCTCTAGGTGTCGTGCCCTCTGATGTTGTTGAGGGTCTTTGGTATGTTGGCCACCTGGTTGGTGGCTGCTGTCATCTGCCCGGAAGTCATCTTCTTGACTGGGATGTCATCGAAGTTTTGATCTTCCGGGGTGATGTCATCTTCTTGCTGTTCTCATATTTGGACCTCAGTTGGAGCCCAGTGGGTAAGTCCGGCATTTTCCAATTTCCTCTCGATTTGCGTCCACCCTTTGCCTTTCGGTGTTGTGGCATTAGCTCGGGTGTTAAGGGGTCACCAAAGCTGGGTGGAGTTTCTTGGGATGTTAAAAGGTGTTGGTCCATGCCGGTCCCGCTCATTGGGTGAGGCTTGTTGTTTCGTCTTTTGTCTTTGCCACCTATTGGTGGCTGGTGTCTTCTTCTTGCTAGTTGTCAGTCCGGTTTTTATTGTGTTGGCCACCTGTAATTGGTGGCTGATGTCCTCTGCCCTCTGTTGGTGGTGAGCGCATACTCGTTGGCCACCTGTTGGTTTTTGATGGTGGTATGGTCCCGGTTCTTGATTGCCATCTTGGCGTTATAATCCATGATGGCCTGAGCAGATGTTTCTGTCACTCCCTTTATGAGTTTGCCCAGCGCGTCGTCCGTGTCGTCTGTGTAATAGACGAGTCGTTCCGTATGACGCGTCAGGGCAACCACCGCGTGTGATGCACTGTGATGTAGCTGCAACTTCTTCTGGTGTTTAATGACGTATACTCTCTTGTAGCACAATCCCTGGGCCTCGTGAATTGTGAGTACTTTTGAGGCCTCTCCAGTTCCATAACCCGACTTTCTCAGCATTGATTTCTCTAGCTGTGTGTAAGTCAGGTATAATAATTTATATTATATGCTGTTATATTGTGGGATAAGCGTGGTGGCCACAAAGGAAGATCTTCCGACCGAGCGAGGTGGTATGCTCGGTCAGGCCGGAGCCCACGTGATACATTTCAGCTGTCGTATATATAGCGACGCGCTCAGAAAACTTCGATAGCGCGATGCAGGAATGTTAGGCGAATTGTGGGTACCGCCACAATATATTATAGTATATATAGTTTACATTTGCATACTATACTTCGTTACACGAGTAACAAAGGTGTTTCTCAATTAGCGCCAAGTCATTGATCATTTAATTTTAATACAATATGCATAATGTAGCTATGTGAAAAATATTTTAATTTACAAGCGCGAAAGGGTCGCGCCAATCGTGGTTATTGCTGAACGTTTGTCAAAATATTGTGCCTTTACTATCATAAATGGATAGAATAATCAGTAAGGAAAAATGTTCAATATAACGACCATGGACCATGGAAGGCCACGTTCCTTTGAAAGCCAACTATTAAAAAATCGTAGTTATCGTCATGCTAAGACATATTCCTTCTACTAAACACTTAGATCCATCAAACTTAAGGCCACAAACGCGGCGGTGAGTCGATCGCACCGCAATTGTGGCAGTGCGATCTCACTGTTTGTAGACTTTGGTTGTCGAGGTTACAATTGTAATTTCCGCACACTGCAAAAGTTAAGTTTTTAGTTACATAACGTATATCTAAGTCACATTTTATTACAGTGAATTGTCGTATAAGGATATGTGTATGGTACTAATAAAATAAAAAACTACTTATGCCTCGATTTAAGTTAAAATTTTGGTAATGTTCCTAGGAAGGTCGGTGGTATCCAAGGCCCGAGCAAAGATTTGATGGTTGGTCTTGCAAGGGTACATGAACTTTACAAGGAACATCTAAAAATCATTAACACATAAACAGTTATTTTTTAGTTATAAAAATTAAAATAATGTTGTATTTTATAACATCTTTATTTATTAGGATTATTAAACTTATACACTTATATTGAACATTTTGGCTTTGGAGAGGACGGGCCCATAAGAAGGCCATTTTAGTTTAAAAAACTTTTTGATTGCATTATAAAACCCGATGGCAATTAGTTATAAGATGTTAATGTCATACTTATTACTACTATTTTTAAAGAATTTCCATTAATATATTCTTAGTTATAAAATGATGTTCAAGCAATGTTCGTTAAAGTTTTTTTAGATGATATAAATACATTGAGCATTTCATGTGTTGCTTAATTGAAAGAGATTATAATGTCGTTTTAGTAAAAGCAGATAAATAAATACTTGTACTTTATAATTTGATTCCTTAATTTATTTAGTTAATAAACGAATAAAAAGTATTTTCCCGTTAGAGTGGCCTTCCATGGTACATGGTCCTTAATTTTACATAGAGCTAATAGATGCTGGACATGTTTACATTGATACAGTCCTAGATACTAGTGATACTGGCATCTGCTACTGTATCAATGTAAGTCAGGCGTCAGCAGTCAGCACCAAGGAATTGATCGTCGCTTGTTATGCAAGCTGTAATGTATCGTCGTAGGCGACACGTCTTTGTCAGTTGAATTCAATGCAAATAACCGACACATACAATGATGATTGATTTCTTTCGTGGACTCGATTTTATATTGATGTACTAAAAAGGATTAGGAGTTGGCTATTAGATGCACAAGTGATTAATAATTAATTTTAGCAGCATACAAATTACAATATCATATTTTAATATGTTTTTTATAAGAGTCGTATTCAGGGGCGTAGCTACCGCCGTATATGCCGTATCAATTATACGGGGCCCCGGGCTACAAGGGTAAAATGCGTCAGCAAAAATTAATAGAAACTTTCCATTTCTCATCAAGCCCCATACGCTCACCGGCGTCCGAGACACAATAGAATATCTATATTCTATTGTGTCTCGTTTTCTCACGATCGACGGGTTAAATTCTCAAAATATGAGAAGAGTAAAAAAGGCAACCTTTCCTAAGGGCCCGCAAACAAATTTTATATGGGGCCCCGCTAAGGCAATTAATTTATTTTGGTCTGATGTTAAATTAAAACAGCAAATAGACTTGATAGGTATACGCAGGCACTCAGTATATCCCGCATATCCCGTGGGCTCTGCTTAAAGGCTAAAGCGGAAAGTGGGAACACTCGTTGGTGTTTTAGTTGGACTCCCCGGGCGCGGCCTTCAACGCCCCGGGGGAGTCCCGCATACCCCGATGGCCCTCCCCAGACTGCCGAGGATTCGTAATTGCATTTCCCCAACGATAAAAAAATCGGCCAAGTGCGAGTTGTACTCGCGCACGAAGGGTTCCGTACCACTACAGAGCAAAAATAGGCTAAAAATTGAATTTTTTGTATGGGAGCCCCCCTCAATTATTTAATTTATTTAAATTTTATAATTAATTATTAAAGTACAAATACAATTAAGTATTTTGAGAACATTTCAATTGCCTATGTGTTGCCGTTATTGATTAAGAGCAAAAAATAGCAAAAAAAATCACGTTTGTTGTATGGGAGCCCCCCTTAAATATTTAATTTATTTTATTTTTAGTATTTGTTGTTATAGCGGCAACACATATACACAATCTGTGAAAATTTCAGAAGTCTAGCTATAGCGGTTCTTGAGTTACAGCCTAATGACAGACAGACGGACAGACATAGAAGTCTTAGTAATAGGGTCCCGTTTTTATCCTTTGGGTATGGAACCCTAAAAAGGCACTATGGAGTAGAGAGATAGAATGTTGTATTAATTTGTATGTAACTTTTCCAGCGTCGCGGGCCGCAGCGCTCTGTGGACGTGATAGTGTCGGCCGCGTTCATGTTGACGCTCATTCTGCTGGCCTGCGTCAGCGCTCAGCTCTTGAGAGTAAGATAATGAAGATTGATCCTACGTTACACCTAACGTATCAAATGAAAATAAACAAGTCGAAAAAGCAAGGAAGTGAAGTGTTTTTTAAGCGGAAAACACTTTTAAAGAAGCCTAAGGCCTAACGCTAAAACACGGGCGGATGCGGGCGCGGGCGCACGCGTCGGTAGACCGCCGCGGGCCACGAATCGGCGAGCGGGCACCCGTCGCGTGCGCCCATTTCATTTACCGCTGCTATAGGTACTGTACTCGGCGAAACGAGGCGGTAGCAGTCATTGACCTTTTTAGTCTAGGCGCTAAATGAAAAATGCTCGCACTGTATTTAGAATATTTAAGAATAAAGTTGACCTCTTATAAAGACACAGATTATTACAGATTCATCGGAAAACCTTTTGGTAACTCTTAGAATGATAATCTCCAACTTTTTATGAGTTCGAAGTGATATGCTTCATATTCAGTTCACATCGAGTATGCAAAATACGATATCGCCCTTAGACTAGGAACATCTGACACTTCATTGTCAATCGCGGTTTATATTAAGTATAGAAAATGACAAGTTTTTTGACAGGGAGTCAATGACCGCTACTGCCTCGATTCCCCGAGTACACCTTAGTATAATTTTGATCTCGAGCGTGTACAGTTGTGTCGAGTAGATTACCATGGATTATTTACTAATTTATTATTTGGCAAAAAGACGTCAACGGAAACAACATCGACTGCGAAAAGCGTGCGCCCGCGCCGTGTGCCCGCCGCGCGCCGCGCGAGCGTACGCCCGCGCGAGTTTTAGCGTTAGGCCTAACGCTATTTTATGAGTTTCACTCGCAAACTAATTTAACGCTATCTTGTTTCTACATTCGCATAGGCCATAGAGACCGAAATAATGTTTTTATGAATGAACGAGACACTCAAAATCGAGAGTGATTTTGAGAGTCTCCTTCAAAGACTGGACTAGTTTGTTCACAATTGTCTTACCTGTGACGGAGCCCTTACAACATAAGAACATACGACTCATTTTCATAAAATTCCAGGACACAGAAACTTGGCGCGGCTGGTTATTAGAAGCGATGGTATGGAGCATCTGCCTTGGTATCTATCTGCTGCGGCTGCTGACTCTTGGCGGGAACGTCAACCGGAAGTACCGCGGCTGCCTGTCCGCCATCTTAACGGAACAGATCAACCTACATCTAGCCATAGAGCAGCGGCCAGAGTGTAAAGAGCAGCTCACTGTTGCGAATAATGTGCTGAAGTTGGCGGCGGATTTGTTGAAGGTAATGTATTTTACAACATAAATGGTATATAAATCTGTGGCAGTAAAACGCAATGCGGCACAGAATACTGAACTTTATTTCCTAACCTACTTCTTTCGTTTGCATTGCATTGCAGCTCAAAATTTAAAACTGTCAAAACAAAATTTAGTTTTGAATCGCTATATTTGAAACGCAGCGCCGCGTCACGTCGCATATAATTTTTAATCGCTCTCCTATAGACAGACATTCGTGCCGAAAAAGCATATTAATATAGTCAGAAAAAGCTTTAAATAGATTTTACATGATAATAAAATCTCAATACCAAACTGTCTTGGCATGAAACATCTATAAATATTCATAACAAAGATATTTCACGCCGCATACCTCAATCCTCGTGATGTAGGTATGCGTTTGAATACTACTTAAGGCCGTTCCCAATATTCAATCTATCTCTGGTTTGACATACGACCGATCGCAGCTAACATTGAATTGACATAAAATATATGTCTCTAATGTCTAATGAGAGCTATTCCTATCTCTAGTAGGGCAAAACCAGAGATAGATCAAATATTGGGAACGGCCGTAAATAATAAGTCAATACGTCAATCATTTAGGGACAGTTTACATAGAGAAGCAACACCACGACGCGTGCGGCGTGACGGTGTAATAACTATGTAGAGTTGGCCGTTGCCCTGATACTTTATTTTATATGATGTAAGTATGTTAGGTGTTTTCTAGAGAAAGACAATCCCGCTAGGACCGTGATTTTCCGCGTAGTAAAAGAAGTTCCTTTTCAATGATCATCTCTATCGGTAGGTATTCGGTGCCAAATTCAATCAAAACCGGTCCTGTATTATTTCGGAATATATTCGATGCAAAAAAACACATCGTTTCTCTCTATCGTCTTATATAAATATTTGATAAAATATTACATAGATTGATATCTATGTATCTAACCTTCACTACATTGTTTCAGGAACTAGACGCGCCGTTCAAAATCTCAGGTATATGTGCCAACCACTACCTGTATACAATCACGAAAGTCGTCATACTGTCGGCTTTGTCGGGGGTGCTCTCAGAAATGCTAGGTTTTAAACTTAAGCTACATAAGATTAAAATTAAATAATAATTATTCTAAACTAGATATACCTATGCCATATTTTTCATATGGTTTTTTTTTGCCTTGTATTTGCCATTCAGGCTAAGCCAGGGGTTCCCAATCTTTTTCAGCCTGCGGCGCAGTTACACGTTCAATATTTTGTCACGGCGCCCTTCTTTACCTAGCTATTACAAAAAGATACATAAACACCTTTGATAATAATTATTATATTTAGGTTAAGCAGGTAAATAATAATAAATATTTAATCATCTGCCTGCTTTGTATAATTCATATTATAATTTTATTTTATAATATTTGTGGTTTTGGATAATGATGGAGGATCGACTCACGGCGCCCCTCTTGCCTTTCCACGGCGCACCAGGGCGCCGCGGCGCAGTTTGGGAACCCCTGGGCTAAGCCATTCTCACTTGTAGAATAATGAAGACGTGAGTGTATGAAGTGGATAAGTAACGTTTTATAACATAAGGACACTACTCATTTTTTCCCTTATTCTTTAAACAAACCTTGCAACTTATCTACTTTATCATCTGGCTATACATAAAATACGCTTTTTTTATTTCAAATCATTTTCTCGGTCCTACAGCCTCCATTTATTAAACACAACAGTTTTTAAATTGTTGGTTACTCACTTCTTGTCCATGTCTTCAATTATGCATGTAGAACAATTTTACTTTATATTTAGTAAATAAATGCAAACTATTCATTAGCTTAATAAATAATAACTATAAGGACGCTATACTTTTAAGTAGGAAATGTTGAACCTCCAAGGTATTGAATATTCACACAGCGAAAAGGTTATTTCCGTGTTTTTCAATTATGTAATACGTTATGTGTGAAGAAATACATCTAGAATAACAATTTATGCGAGGCTTGGTTAATATAATATGAAAAAGTTGGCTTTGACGACTTAATGCAACCTTTCGCCCGCGGCTCTGTCTGCGTAAATATGAGTTTTCCACGGGAACCTTTTTTTCAACTCTTAAATGCCTCTGCCTTTCTCCACGTTCTATTCTACATATATATCAAATTTTATCAAAATCGGTTCATAATTTTTGTCGAATATAGTCGTTGCAATTAAACCCTTCCTCTTTATAATATTAGTATATATTTGCGTTACACGGTTAGTAAAATACAGAGGACGATACACAATTTTGTAACTAACATAGAGATTTTTTCTGTAAATTTTTTACCAGTAGGTAATTTTTTAATAAGCATTAATACTGCTTTTAGAATTAAGTAGCGTTTTAGACGTAAGTAGGTCTCTCTTGAGAATAATAAAAGTTTTCTAGTTGTTAATGTAGATCTGAATCGTAGTTTTCAAATTATCTTAGAATATTAACCATTTTGTTTTATTACATCAAAAGAGTTAAATTAGTCACACAATAATTTTATACAAAAGTTGGTAAACATAAGTAGGTATGTAATTTGTAACAAACAATTAATCTTTACAGTTTTTGTCACTTTTAAGATAGTGGACAGTTGTCTTAAAAGTGCCAACATTATTTAGTCTGCTTGAAATAAAAATAATACGTAGCTATATAAATAAATAAAACAAATAGTTTTTTCAGATCTCATATCTTACATAATAGTACTCAACTTTTTTGATGAAGAATATAGTTGTAATTAAAAAAAAAAGTATAAAATATATATATATATATATATATATATATATATATATATATATATATATATATATATATATATATATATATATATATATATATATATATATATATACACATATTTCGTGGTTGGAAACAATGAGGAGAATATAACCACTACGTGGTTGGAAAATGTGATATGTTTTAAGTAGTATAAACCCTTTAATTAGATACTACAAAATTATATTAATATCATGATTGATTTTTTGTCGAATGTGATTGATATCCCATCTGATTATTGTAATAATTTATCAATGAGAAATCAAAAAGTGTTTATGATATTTTGTTTTATACATTGTCTATTAGAAATACATAATAAATCTACTTAAAATAATATTATGGACTTTTATTAAGGTCATTTCTTTATTACCAAAGATAACAGATGAATTTTTACCAAGGTTTATGCCAAAGCTCGAGTCTTACAAAATTGGAATTTGGAATATCTTACAGAAAACCAATATTACTTTTCCCCCAATATTTTTATCAGACTGACAAAAAAGGATACGTCGAGGCAATAAAAAGACAAAATTGTTTAACTCAAGTTTATTTAAACGAAACAGTATATATATTATGTAATTCAGTTATCGTCTTGTCATAACATTAGCAACATCAAACCAAACACATATACAAATATATTAGTGGCGTAAACAGATACATTTTACTAAACAGCTTACCACACGTTTAATAGTAATTTCATTAGAGCTTAAATTAATTAAAAGTTAGCGCCATCTATTGAGAAACGTATAAAACTACATTGGTCGGTAAAACAGTCTTTCCAACAGTTTTTATCCATGTCAATATCACATATTTCGGTATAGTGGCTGAAATTTAAAACACTTCTGTTCTAAAACCTTGCTTAACATAAAATATAAGTAATATTGTCATTTTTATTTGTACTTCGACACACTTCCTGTGAATAAATCCTTTTATGAATAAACTGCAGTTGCTTAATTTAACAGATGGGGAAACTATTAAGTTGTACCAATAGCTTAATTGTTGCTACATTAATCAAAAAAAATCTAGATTTTTGGTACTTCAGTTATCGTTCGGGTATAGGTGGCGCCATTAGCTGTCACTTCCGACAGTGACAGCCATATGGCGGACTTAATGGCGGAAAGTAAATTTTCGCTTTATAGGGACTCAACTGTCAAGTTGAGTCCCTATAAAATCATCGAACACGATTGAACGGGCTCATTCCTTCAGAAAATTATGGTGAAGTGAACATCGAAAATTGAGTAGTGTTGTGAAATAATAGTGAAGAATTAAAGTGTTTATAAACGTTAAGTGTGATTAAAAGTGTTAAGTGTGATTGGTGGTAATGTATTATTAAATTAATTAGCACAAAAGAGAAGTGATAAATAAATATCAAGTATATAATGATTGCCTATATTGTGGTATGGGATAAATACAATGAATGTAGTAAATGAATATACTGTTACTTAATTTAACTGTGGTATTCTTTCTTATACATATTCTAAAATTTATATTGAGAACCTAAAACTTTACTGAGCTAACAGTGCCAAAAAGTTATAAATCGTAAAATAATTATATTTTTACATATTGATTTCATAAATGCAACAGGTCAATTACGCTATTACTAGATTTATTGGTCTATGCTAGTAGGTAATTAACTCATTACTCTCATCAAAGTATAATGCTAAACAGTAAACTCTAAAACAGGGCTTCCCAAACTTATTTGTACTGTGACGCCCTTGGGACTTTGCCATTTCTTTACGACGCCCCTCAACCCAGCCCCGAAAATACTTTTCAATTTTAGAATCAGCCTACATATGTAGGTTATCATAAAAACACTATTTGGACATTTATATTTTTATTAGGAATTAATGACCAAATCAAAACTGCATAAAAATTAAGAGATATTCATGAAAGATATTAAAGCTAGCAAAGCTGGCTAATGTGAAGGATGCGCTTGCTTTTCTGAGCATAGCTTCTGAAACCGGGGATTTAGACTGCGCGCGCGGCGCTCACTTGATTTGGTTGTGTTGACATGCGTCGCCCCTGGGACAGTGACGCGACGCCCTGGGGCGTCGCGACGCATTTGGGAGGCCCTGCTCTAAAAGCTTGCTAAAACTAAACTTGACATATCGATACTATCCATTACTATACACATTAGTGTAGCGAAACCCTCTATACACGCTGTGTAAATAAAAGTTACACAGCGTGCATAAGATTTTTTCTACTAATAATCATTTTTTGACATAAGGCCTGTATAACGATGCTGTCATTTCCATAGTAATTTCTCTGTATAGACTGTGTAACGTGTATAACTTAAAAACTCCTGTTTAACTATTCATACGCTGAACGCATGTTTAAGAAGCTTTTATTAGTAAGAGTGGGTTGCACCAACTTACTTTAACTATAACTTTAACTTTAACCACAACAAAACGTCAAATGAACTGTCAAATCCCTAGTAAAAGTCTATTATGGACGCCACATTTGACGATAACCTTAACTTTAACTACGCCTCTGGTGCAACCCACCCTAAGAGGGTAGAAGTTTAACAGTGTTATACATGCCTTTATGGTTTAAAGAGTGAACCATGTATAAATTGTAACACCTTGTTAAGTTCCCTACTGTAATATGAAATATTACTGCCATGTTTTCACGCTAGACATCAGCACCAGCACAGACGGTAAGCAAAATTTTTGTTCGACGTTTGACATTTCTATCAATATTCATATATGCCGTGTGCAACATGTCGGATTTTGGCCGGATTATTTACTGTATGTGCTACTAGCGCTCTCTGCTCCGACCTTTGCGTTATATTCCCTATTAAAAATGATTCGATTAAAAGTAATGCGCCATTTACTCAAGGTCTTATCAATTATAATAAAACAACTATAAAGTTATCAACAGTTTTATTTGATATCTTACAAAAGTACAGTTCATTTTCCTAATAAATAATAACCACCCTTTACTAATAAAATATAATAATTTATGTTATTCTCACCATACTTCAGTATCAACATAACAGTCGTGTTTCAGTTGTAGTGTAAAATATCAAATAAAACACTGATTTAACTAAGAGTTACATGAAAATTTTATCTATAAAATATTCATGCAACAAACTTATTTAAAATCCACCTTCACTAATTATTGTTTACTCGATGTAACAATGTTGGCTTCAATTTATATAGAACCAACCAATTACGAATATTTGGGTAAATTATGGTCAAGTTCAGAGAAAAAATAATATTAAATCCATTAATAATATCATAAAAGCGATATTGTGTCTGTCACATGTCCGTTACCTATTTACACGCAAACCGCTCAACCGATTTGGATGAAATTTAGGTACTCGATTCTCAGGAAATGACATTAAATAGCTTACGTAACTGGAAAATTGTTGAACAATTTTTTTCATCACTTGACGTATTAACGTAGTTCATACGCCCAAAATATTCGTAATTCCTTTAACTTAACATTATCAATAAATGGTATTATTTATGAAGTTATCAATCTGGATAACCACTCAGTCCTCGTCCAGGATAAATATGTAATATTTCAGGGTGTATTAACTTTCCAAGTTAAAATAAAAGAATGAGTGTTTTCCAAATAGATTGGTTTCAATTACCACATCTAGGAATGTTGTCTATAGGTGTGCTCTGCATCAAAAACCGACCATATCTATTTGCCATTCTTATAAGTCAGCAGAAATTCGGAACTCAAAACTTATCTTTTGAACTGAAGCTTATTGTGAGATTTCGGAGTGCACAAATCCCTAGATATGGTACATCAATGGCAATTTAGTCGCGGCGACGGTCGTGCGACGTGGAGCGGTGGGAGCGACTGCGACGCGACTCGCGTTCCCGGTCGCGGCCGCGCGACCGTTCGCGCGAACCCTCGCGCTTGCTGCGGCTGCGAGACCGACTGCGTCTGTAAACAAACGATGTTAAATTAGCATTGTGTGTTGAATGTTCATACTTCATACTATCACATTTTTCAGACCAGCAATAGGCTACTTGACCTACTTTTTTTCTTCATTCTAATCGCTTCTTAATCATTCATTTTCACCAATCATTCATTTTTAATATTTTAAACAGTAGAAACCCATAAAAATTTTGATTGAAAACTATACCTTTTAAATGGCGCCGAAAACACTGTCCGCCATAGTGTGACGTCATATGTTTTGTATTTTATACTTTATTTATTGAAAATTTTTATGTGCTAAACGTACGAGTTTAAAAGTGCCAAAAAATTAGAAAAAAATAAATAAGAAATTAGAAATCATTTGTAATGTTGAAAACTTTTGGAGAAAAGTTTTGGCCATTCTTTTCCCAACTACAATAAATGGAGATAATAAACTTACATAATATAACGAGCGCGTTAAATAAAAGATATTAAATTACTAGTGTGATGACGTCACATCCAAATCGGAACTGCTGCAAAAGCGTTTTCGTCAGTACAAATTAAAAAATATAAAATCATATTTTCAAATCGACTTTAATTATCAATCATAAGCTTTTATTTGATAAGGGTGAAATACGGTTTCCTAGGCCAAGTTCTACTAGAAATATTATGCATTTGTTCAATGAAATTGAATATAGGTCAAGTAGCCTATTTCAAATTGTATAATGTAATGATTATGTCAATGTGTTTCGTTTTTCTCTTTAGTAGTGATGAGCAAAATCGGTCTTGCAGCCTCAGTCTTGGTCTTGCAAAAAAGCAATGCCGAGACCAAGACTATCCTAAAACTAAAAAAACCAAATCCAAGACCGAGATCAGGCAGAATTGACCAAGTCCAAGACCAATATTGTACTAGAAATACCAAAACCAAGACTGTTTGAGTCTTGTTTTGCTCATCACTACTCTTTAGCTAGTTATATTTGAAAATAAAACGAGCTAATGGGAAAAAACTACGAGATTAAATTGGATATTAAGTGTAATTGCCAATCATACTGGCTGTTTTGACAAAAGATACTGTATGTCTACCAGTAACTGTTGCAGTCTGCAATGCGACTAAGGGACCTATCAGACGGAGAGCGGTCACGCGGTCAAGCGTTCAAGCAGTCAGTTTTGCGTTTTGTGTTGTATTAGGTTATAATATAGAGATTCTACCACAGAGAATTCCTCCTGTGTGACCTACGAATAATAAAAACTAAGAAAGAGTAACTCCGTCAAAAAAATTGCACCAAGAGGCTACAAAATGTGACCTGAATACATGCAGATTTTATGCATGTGTTCGGTACACATTTTTCATGTATATATACTCGAGTGACATTCAACCAGGTTGACATGATAATTTTGTCAAACTCATTTTACAATAATTTGTTTACTTACTTTTTACGTAGCATTTTACAATATTTTTGTTGTTAAAATGCCTAAATGCGCTGTGAAATGGTGTAGTCATACAGATATGATTTTTAATACAGGAATAACATTTCAATTATAAGTGATTTTTTTAAAATTATGCTTAAATTTCTTGTATTTTTTCCGACCCAAAAAGATGGTTTTATTTAAGTTGGATGCTAGGGTATTTGCGTAAAATTAAGCTGGTCTCTTTGTGTTGTCTTATTAAGTTTACATGTTATTGTATAAGTGCAATAATCAAAAAATAATATACGTAATTACATCACATTAAATTTTAAGGCTTGACAGTTAAACGAATAAACGAAATTTTAGGGTCTGGCTGACATTAGTATGAAGTATTTTATTTTGACAGATTTCCTCAGAATGCAATCCAACGAAAAAAGTGGATTACTGCCGTTCGTTTAGAAAGAATCGAACCGAATTGGATGCCGAGCCAGATAACTCGTTTATGTAGCATACACTTTAATAGTCATGATATTTGTATGAGTAATGACCGAAAATTGAAGAGATTACAAAAATCTGCATTGCCTATTTGCACCATAAGTTTTTTATTTCAATTCTGTAATAATTTAGCACATAGATTTTTGTAATCTGAAAACGTCTTGTCTAGATGCTCTGGGCAGTTTTAGATTCGTCCGAGTCGTACAAGGTTTGTTCAAAATTATTATATATTATTATTATCGATGACTTAAGATCAGAGGAAAATGTTTGATTTTAAAATAATAATTACCTATGTGGTCCTTTCTTCGTGATAGTAGATGTGCTTGGTGTATACTGCATAATACTATCCGCTTTTGACAATTATTGTCAACGGCTTTGTTTCATAACTTTGACAATGACAATAACCGCGCAGATTCTGGTAGACCTATGTTTGTAAGTATTGTAATATATCGTACCTCTTTTCCCTCTCCCTCTCACGATCGCGGTCCCTCTCTCGCTCGCGATTGGCTCGCTCGTCCTTGCCTCGTTCACGCTCGGGCTCCTTCGGCCGGTCATCCTTGCCGCGCGTCTCGCGGTGCCTGCGCGCGCGCCGGTCCAACTCGCGCCCGCCGACGTAGTGCCGCCGCCCGCTGCGGTCTCGCTCAGAGGCGCCGCGCTCCTCGCGACGTTTGTCTACTGTTTTCTGCAAATATGGTATTCAGTGATTAGAATGTTATAATAGGAGAGATCAGCGGGGAGACTCACAATTCCCGTTTGACATCAGATCATTAGTCAGGGATCCCTACAAGATTTTTTTTTTAATTACTATCAAGCTAAATTTTTGTGAGTAGCTTCATTTTGATAAGACGAACAACAATTTTATCTGCGAAAAATAACAGAGACAGAAAGGATTTCATACTTTGATTTGATGGTCCTAAAATATGGATTGTTTTATTTGTAGGACAATGTTACTCTTAAATTATATAACTATTAACCTATCAATATACAAAAAATCCGCTGGTTAGGGTTCCGTTTTAGGGTTCTGTAATCAACAAAACTTGGTTGACTACGGAACCCTAAAACGGAAATTAGGTTGATAGTAATTAAAAAAAAATGTTCTAGGGATCCCTGACTACATGTAGTTATTAGTCAAAACTTAGTGAGGCAAGCATTTATCTTACTTCTTTTGTTTTATAACTTCACTTAGTGAAGTTGTCAAAATATGCATTGTGAATCTCTTTTTAGGGTTCCGTACCCAAAAGCTAAAAACGGGACCCTATTACTAAGTCTTCGTTGTCTGTCCGTCTGTCTGTCTGTCTGTCTGTCTGTCTGTATGTCTGTCTGTCTGTCACTAGGCTGTATCTCAATAACAAATTAATAATAATATTATAAAATAAAAATTTAATGGGTGCTCCCATACAAAAAACACTATTTTTGACCTATTTTTACTCTATAACAGTACGGAACCCTTAGTGCGCGAGTCCAACTCGCACTTGGCCGATTTTTTATTTTTTAACATGTTTAAAAATGCACAATCACTCTGTTTAAAGAATAGATTGACTATTTGCTGCATAAATATGTGTAATTACATATTATGAAGTTCTTAGTGGCCTTCAAAAAGAACCTTCATTTTAAACCTTCACATGAAAGTGTGTTCATTTTCACACAAGATATAGATTTGTTATGGTAACATAGAAACAACTTTAAATTTTATTATTTATACAATTGTTGAAAATGCAGAAAATATAAAAATAAAAAGTCCCTTATTTACTAATTATACCAATAATTTATAAAGACATACCTTGAGCTCTGCTAGTTTCTCTCGAATGGTTATAAAGCCAAGATGTAATTTACCCCCAAAGTGGTCAGCCAGTCGTCTATCATTGTCGTGTATACCCAAGTATGCGGAACACACTTCACACACGCGCAGTTTCTGTTGTTGGTATGATGAAGCTGGCATCGAGTTACGATACTCCTGCTCTGCCACAGCCTTCTTTTTTCTTAATTCATCAATCTGTAACATTAAGAAATTTGTTATTTGCTTAACATTTCTAAATGTCCGCATGATGACCATTGCACGAAGGTAACATTGAGAAGCATACTATGATTATAATATTAAAATTAATTCTGAGTTCGAATTATTAAGACAGAAGACAAGATTACAGGTTATTATTACAATAAAAAATTTAAGTTTTAGAAAATTTATAATATAATTACCTCCCACATCAACTTTACACTCTCCTCAACCATTCCCTCTTCACCGAGAGCTTCAGCCCGGGCAAGCTTTTGTCCTATCTGCTCTGCCAGTTCATGAACCGAGTTAGCCTTTTCTGTCACTTCTGCAGACAATTCCTCTTGAGTCTCCGCGAGACGTTGTTTAGCAGCGGTCGTGCGGCGGTCACAGTCAGCGATAAATGCTTCTAAATGTTCTGTAGCCTTTACATTATAAAAAAATATATTAGCATTTTTTTTTTTACCTTGTTTGAAAGATCATGTTATGCAAGTCCTATGCCAATGGAAATCATTAAATTTTCAATTACTACTGGAGTTTAATATCCTCTTACTTACATAAAGTTTTTCTCAATAAAATGCTTAACATAGGTACTCCATTCTATAGTATTTCTATAATTTAAAAAATAAAACACTTAAATGTTGAAATACTTCTACACATACTTACATCAATGTCATAGAAATAGTCTTTGGATTTGGTGGCTAGCTCATAATCCGCACGTAGAGCCAAGTCATGTATTTTAGGACACTCACCTAAGTCCATGCGCTGCAATCAAAATCATAACAACATAAACAATTTACTGTTGAACACAATCACAATGTTTCATATAGAAACTTTTTTTACAGACAGATCTCATATTTTTCATTTGCCAATTATTATCAAAGATTCAAATTAGGAATCCAACAAACCAAATTTTATAAAAGTTTTACAACATTGGCAATATGATGACCCAAAACATTTTTCTTTACAATTTGACCTGCCACAGCAGGAAGTTAAAGAACCTTCAATAAAAATAATGCTTTGAGTCATCATATTGATTGAGTTTTTGACAATTTGATAATTTACTAAACAGTATAATGTATCCCATGAGGACAATAGTTAATTAAAATTGTTAGGATAATACATACAATATCACCGACACTGCTCACGAAGAACAGCTAACCAGCCAATATTACCAATAAATACTTACAAATTGGAAGAAACAACTCGATATGTTGTGATAATGTTAACAAAATCTTAAAGTAACAAGAAACATACTAAAGACCTCTTCTTACATAGATTAACAAATAATATGATTGTGATATTTTGCCAGAAACCAAATATTTTTGTTACACCAATCTGGATTATTGCTAATCCTGTGTTAATATCACACCTCTTCTTTCATATAAGAACAATATATAAATATTTTACAAAGGATTAACTTTAAATCAGACCGATGTATGGGCCTTTAAACTATTTATTTGTATTATTAAAATAACCAAGATTTGTAAAAGCTGATTAGAATTTTGTTTGCATGTATGTATAAGTTCATAACTTAATATCATGTTTTTAAAATGATTTAGGTTTTAATCAACAAGCAAAGTGTTGTTTAACCTTCCCAATTATGTATCAATTTTTATTCAAATTGATTTTAATTATTATTTAACATAAATTAAGGTTTGAATCAGAAGCGTAGCGTGCCTTGGTAGGGCCCCGTATTAAATTTGTTTAGGGGCCCCTAAGGAAGGGTAACTTACGGACGTTGGGAGTGGTTTGGGGGCCCCGTATAATTGATACAGCAGATACGGCGGTAGCTACGCCACTGGTTTGAATAATTTTTTTTTACAATTAAATATTTTTACTCATAATGCAGCTAATTTGTGTTTCAATCATGTATACATGCACTTTCTAGATCTTTCGTAATCTAGCCATGTAAACAGCACAGTACGTACCCAATGTAGTAAAGAACCAGCAATTTCTGCCCCAGCTTTAGATTTTGGAAAATAACTTTCTTATGTACTCACCACAGCAGCAATAGAAACCGATGGACAATTAATAATAAATTAAAGCCTGATATTTAAATACTGCTTAGCAGTAGAAATACAATCAGCTAACTATAAATGTTTTATACGTACATCTGGGTACTTACAGAACAGCCTAACTGTTACAATCTATCCCTCATCTGTTAAGTATTGTGATGAGCAATAAATAAGTGTTGGGCATTTTCTGAAAAGCATATTTCACCACAGTTAATGCCACTCTGTTTATGTCGCCTAGGACTACACAGTACAGAATACAAGAGAACAGTCTAGTACATTCGGACATAAATAACACTCAATTTCATATGTCGCATCCAAATGTACAAGACTACTTGAATTTCTGAGATAGAAAGTACAGGAAGTTAAAATCGTATAGCCTCAGAAATTCAAAAACCCATTAATTTGAAAATCAAACAAATAGCAAATGTTCATTTACCGTGGACGATAAGATTTCATGCGGACAGCATTGTAATAAAAATGATTTGCAAACTGCATCGTCGTAAAACTTTACTCCGTGGCGATCGGTTTCACCTAAAACAATAAATTACGTGGATGTATTCTTTACAAAAATACCTCAATATGCTAGCAAATTCTATGAGCATACGATCTAAAATTACCATTGCGAGCAGTACCCATCAATTGGTCCAACATTGCCCTCATTTGCTCGTGAGCCGACATGGTGATACGTAATCAGAAAATTCCGTATCAGATGGGGTTTGGGAATAAACAAAACCAAGCACTAGTTTTTAAAAACTGAAGCTTACAACATATTGGATATTATAGCAAGTAGTAGAATACTTGAAATTTATTAAAATATTACAGCAAGATTGAAAGCAATCACGCAAGCCAAACTTCTGAAATGAAAAAACTCAAAATGGCGGATGGCGGTTGTACATTGTACAGTCCGACACAGTGTTGCCACCTTGGTTTTTGAAAAAGAGCAACTCGACAAGCTAGAAAGAGTTAGATTTAGCATTTTTTGCTATCAAAAGAGGAGCTAGAAAGAGCTAAAAAAATTCAGTGGCGGAAACTGTGTTAGTATTCTGTGCTCGCAGTTGTATTTGCATATGTTTCGGGCCATAAGAAATTAAATTAAATTTTTCAACAAGTTACGATAACGAATGAAAGAAATGTTCGCTCGCTAGTCGATCTCTCGTCAATATTATAACACTGTGAAAAATACAAACACTAAAATAATATTACGATGAACAAGTTGTGATTACATTCTAAATTACTCGGTTTATATTAAGATAGAGAATTGGGGGATTCCCCAGTAGAGAAACAGTAGGGTCACCAGAACAAAACTAATAATTTACCTAATGAATAATTATGAGTGACGAAATCTATGCTACATGGCGCGCATTGTTTCATAACTCGTTAAGCACGGAGCGAAATTTCATATCACATAGCGAAAAGAGCTAGATTGCTCTTTTGGGGCTAAATCATCAAAAAACGAGCTCGACTACAGCAAAAAGTGCTAGATCTAGCTCTAAAAGAGCTAAGGTGGCAACACTGGTTCGACAAGCACAGATTAGAGTATATATTGTAGACCGACAAGGCTTTATATGAATGTGTCAAACTGTCAATGGGCGCTGCTGCTGGAAGGAGAACTGTCAAAAATGACGTTTTTGTATGATAGAAGCTTTAGTTCCTTTTCTCGCACTGACCTCCATTATACAAGTACGCTGGACTAATGATACCCTTTGAAATGACAGCTATTTTTTGTGCCTATTTGAAGCGGAATCAGCTCCCCCGATGGGAGGGATAGGAACTAAATTTGACCATTAACCAAAATTTATTTGTCTATGATTTGACGTAAAAATGACGTTTGAAAGTCGCCATATTGGCGCTGATAGCAGTAGTGGAGAGTAGTGGGAGTATTTGGAACTAATACTAGTGATGACAACCAATAACAATTATGCGGCCATTTGCAAGTTACGTCATATTTAGTTCTCTTCCCGCTCACTGGCGGCGCTGATTCCGCTTCAAATACGCACAAAAAAAAGTGGGTATCATAGGTCCAGCGTACTTGTATAATGGAGTTCAGTGTTTTCTCGCCACGTTCATAAACAGCCTTGTCGAATGTCGAACTGTATACCTGTACTGTGTACACTGCATTCACAGACCTATCCTTTTTCATTGACTGCATTACACTGGGTTGCCCACTACGAGACTGCCACAGACCACAGTGTCCATTGTTACCACAGATTGTTACCGATAGAATGCGGAATACATTTACACCAAGTTTACACAAATTAACGGATTAACGAATAACGTTAACTTGTGTTAATTTCTTCTGAAATATAACGCTTTAACGTCTAACGAAGCTAACTTTTTTTGTAGCGGATTAACGATTATCGAAGTTAACTATTTGATTAACGGTGCCCAGCTATGCAGATAATCTGCAGAATACCTTATTAATCTGCACTCTAACTGGTTTACACAAATTAACGGTAACATAATAATATATATTTCTCTATGGACTGCACTGACCTCCATTCTACAAGTACGCTGGACTAATGATACCCTTTGAAATTACAGCTATTTTTTGTTCTTATTTGAAGCGGAATCACCCCCAATGTGAGTGATATAGGTCTACCAGAATCTGATGGCAATTTTTGATAGCAGATTTTTTGAAAATATCCATGATCATTGGATAAATTTTTATATTTGCATGTTTAACACACAGAATCAGCCGCTATAAGAAGAAAAACGGATCAACATGTTTTATTCCAATTACTCCCGTATTGCTAGAGTCATTTTATTTTCTCACTTTTTGCCATCAGATTCTGGTAGACCTATAGGAACTAAATTTGACCATTGACCAAATATATTTGTCTATGATTTGACGTAAAAATCACGTTTGAAAGTCGCCATATTGGCGCTGATAGCAGTAGTGGGAGTATTTGGAACTAATACTAGTGATGATAACCAATAACGATTAAGCAGCCATTTGCAAGTTACGTCAAATTTAGTTCTCTTCCCTCTCACTGGGGGCGCTGATTCCGCTTCAAATAGGCACAAAAAAGTGGGTATCATAGGTCCAGCGTACTTAAATAATGGAGGTCAGTGATGGACTGCCAGCGCACTTGAGCGCACTGGCGCACTGCTATCTAACCAAAAGGAATTAAACTACGTAACACTAAACTTGCTAATGCTAGCAGTGCGCCAGTGCACTCAAGTGCACACCGTTTATCAAATAGTTAAAAATATAATGGCTAATGCCAAGCCAAACAGAATATTTAATCACTATTGCCCCTGCTCCATCTGCGTGTTTATGCGTTAATTAGCCCGTCAATCGGGATGGTACGCAAATGTAGTCAACGTTTTGACGTGTTAACGTACAGCTTGGCAAAGAAAAGTCTGACGCGGTGACAGCTGGAACTAATAGTTTTTATTTATGACAACACTACATTACTTGTCAACTCTAGTCTTTTTGTTATAATTTATATTTCATTGTATTCTTATATAAGTTCATTGTACTATTATAATGTGTACGACTGAAGGACCTGTATCCATAGTCACGAATAAATAAAAAAAAAAATGTCAACTCTAGTATATATTGTGTCAAAAGTGAAGCGTAGGGTTGCCTGTATTTAAAGAAAAGCGCCCTCATTTAATCCACACTCTTCTTTGCCAAGCTGTACTAGCGTCACTACTAATGACATTAAACGCTAAACGAAAGGTGTCGGTTTTTTGGACACATCAAAGGAAATTCCCGCGCAGTGTAATGCGCTAGTGGCTAGGGCCTAGGGATATTGGCTACATTAAGGGGGCGACCAACCCAAAAAATCAAACATCTTCCTTCTCTCTTCACACTCATTTCATATGCCAGGTGAAAAAGGACGACGCGGAATCATCGCCAAGTTAGCGGGCAGTTATAGGTATTCTTTTTTTAAAGGATATCTATTAAGTTATTTAAAAAAATATGTAATATAATCCCTGCCTTATCTATAATGTAATTATACTAAAAAGTTTCAAGCTTTATTTTAATGTATAAGACGTTTCGCGCGGTTTCGCCCGCGTAAATTAGATATTTCACAGACAAATTAGTCTACAAAAAATAGCCTATGATCCTTCACGTGGTCTACTTCTTATCTGTGCTAAATAACAGAAAAATTTCTTCAGTAGTTCGTGAGATAAGCCGTTTTAAATATTTTCCCCCTTTTTTTCCACATTTTCGTCTATTTCTTCGTTCCTATTAGTCTTATCGTGATAAAATATAGCCTATAGCCTTCCTCGGTAAATAGGCTATCTAACACTGAAAGAATTTTTCAAATCGGACCAGTAGTTCCTGACATTAGCGCGTTCAAATAAGCCCTTCTAACTAAATTCCCCTGTTTTTCCACATTTTCCTCTATTTATTCGCTCCTATTAGTCTTGGCGTGATAAAATATAGCCTATAGCCTTCCTCGATAAATGGGCTATCTAACACTGAAAGAATTTTTCAAATCGAACCAGTAGTTCCTGAGATTAGCGCGTTCAAACAAACAAACAAACAAACTAACAAACTCTTCCGCTTTATAATATTAGTATAGAATTAGTATTGATTACTCGAATACTAGCAGTTTATTGTGTTAATAATTATAGGTGATTTGGAAGCAACTTCGCAATTTTTTTGTATCGAGAAAATTGTATGCTATCGTGTTTTTGAGTAACATAGTCACTAGTGTTAGTCCTGGAGTTTGCTGCATCTTAATTTAACATTCAGTTTTTCATTAATATTGATATTACAGACGATCATGTAAAGCAATTTGATATAATACGCGCCCTTAACGCCGGCTCATTCCGCACGACGCGACGTTTGCGTAGAGGAACGACGTGTTTGCTTTCTTTTGGCACAAAATAATACAACAATGGAGTGGTCCAATGAGAAAGCGTTGGAATTTTTAGAATTCCTTCAGTTAGAACCATGCCTTTGGGACGTTAATGCCTAAATTTTTGTAGCGTGCCTAAGACTGCCTTCACATTATGTCGCGGGTACCGCCGCAGCCGCGCGGCAGCCGCGCGACTTCCATACTAAACAGAGTCGCGCTGCAGCCGCGCGACTCGCTCGCGACTCGCAAAATGTGGTACGTATAAATAGTCCAGTTCATTTACAATACGAAATATACGCCCGACCACGTGGTGTGGTTGTGGTCGTCGTGTGGTTGTGGTACGTGTGGGTTGGCCCTAGGTTAACATTAAAGCTAACGCAGGTGGAGCAGGAGCATAAGTCATTACTCATTAGCAAAAGATATTTTGTGGAAGTAATTTTTCCAAATCCAAACTAACAACCACCTTCATCAAGAAAAGTTGTGCATCTGTGGGTCGACTGCAAACTGCAATAATGCAGTCATTCGGTCCAGTGAGTACTGAGTAGTGACCAGTCCAGCCAAAGATAACGAGATTGAATAGACGAATCGATTACCTTGGTATAGGTCTACCAGAATCTGATGGCAAAAAGTGAGAAAATAAATTGACTCCAGCAATACCACGGTAATTGGAATAAAACATTTTGATCCCTCTTTTTTCTTATAGCGGCTGATTCTGTGTGTTAAACATGCAAATATAAAAATTTATCCAATGATCAAAGATATTTTTTGAAAATCTGCTGTCAAAAAGTGCCATCAGATTCTGGTAGACCTATATATATTAATAAGGTAAAAAAATAACTGTCACGAAAGCAGGCTCTGTCAGCCGTCAGTCGTCACACTGACATATGATATGATATGAGTTAGGGTGGGTTGCACCAGAGGCGTGGTTAAAGTTAAAGTTAAAGTTAAGGTTATAGTTAAATCAAACTTAACTTTAACTTTAACCTTAACTTTGACCGGAGAAATTGACAGATGACAGCTGGTCCAACAAGGTTATAAATGAACGTGGGCGGGGGCGCTGCTGGTAAAGGAGAACTGTCAAAAATGGCGTTTTTGTATGATGACAGCGTTAGTTCCTTTTTTCGCCACATGCATTTAAAACCTTGTCGAGCTCTATGGTTATGGTTAAATATGGCGTCTTGATGGCGTCCATTTTTAACTTTAACCAAAGATTTGACATTTGGCATTGTAGTTAAAGTTAAAGTTAAAGTAAGCTGGTGCAACCCACCCTTATGTCCAATGAAAATATGTCGCATGTCAAATGTCAATTTGATTGTATTTTTTGTGCGATAAAAATATAAACAAATACTGTTTTGGAATTTGGAAATACACACAAATTATAAGTTTAACAATTTTTGCCATTAGTTAATATAAAAAGAGACTATGAATAGAATTAAAATATTTCTACCTGTATTTCCAAAGGAAAAACACGCAATATTAAAGGGTTACATTACTCGAAAAGATAATTCTATCGATATTTACATTACTAAAGTCTTTTCCGATTTTTCTTCATTTCAAACAAATAAGTGTGAAGAAAATAATATTTTCTATGGTTACTATTGTGCTAATGATTCTGATAAAACCAGATATGCATGGAACGACGATTATTTTGTAATTGAAAACGTGGCTGGATCTTTTGAAGTAAAGAAGTGTGTTATAAATGGTGTTTCCATAAATTTATGTGATCAAATAGTTTTACTGCTTTACGATTATCATACAGTAAATAGCTCAGAGGCAGTATTCACTTCCGACGATTTTATGTCCAGTTTAAAGCATTATGTGCAAAAAGACTTGTCTTCCTCAGAAAATACTTCAAAATATTATGAACTTTGCCACTGTCCTTCGTGGCTGGCAGCCTCAATGTTTGCTAAACATATTTTCAATAGTATTAATCTAGTCTTCTGGTTAGTAATTTCAGTAAAACGAAAAAACAAAGTGAGTACAAAGGTTTTGGACAAGTTGTGTTTTGTTGTTTTTATATTTGTACAACTTGTATTTACATTTTCTTGCAGATATCAATTCAACGGGGTAATTTAATTTTAGCTCTTATGGTTGACGTTTTCTTGGGATATTTGATTTTGGAAATTATAATGTTTGATAAAAAAGAGGTTGCTGCCGTATTATTTGGGGCGTTGGAGGTAAACCATTAAAAATCTACCAAGATTCTACTAAAAATGCATAACATTTTGTTGACATAACAAAACATTAATACTCAATTTACCATTCTGTATTTTTAGAAACTTGTTAACTTATTATATTCATTACTTAAATGGCTAATGGGTGCCCCAGCAGGTTTGAAACTCAACAACGCTTTCAACAAGATGCTGGGAAAATATTTTTTATATCATGTTGAGCTGTGGTGGTTGTTTTTAGGTAATGTATTTAATAAACAAAATTATTCAACTGCTATATCATTTCTACCATTCCATATTTACCTATTTAATACTAAATTACACTATTTCCTTTACAGAAGTCTCAAGCTCCAAATTGGATACCATTTTATACATTTACCAATATGTGGGGTACCTGGGTTTTACATTTCAAGCTGCCATTATATCAGATATGCTATGTTTGGTTACCTTCCATTCATACTGTATTTATGTTTATGCTGCAAGGTAAATTACTTAAATGCTAGTAAAAAAGTCTTAAAAGTATTTTGTTATTCGAATTTTTTTTTATATGTTGTAAAACACCCAATATCTTGGCTAAGAGTTCATACTACAGAAAATCCTATTACGTGTTGTATGCATTCCTTGTACATATTTTCAAACAAAAAGGTTATAGGATGTTTGCCAACAATTGGGCAGTTTGCTCTATCACTTGTATATTTCATTCCAGGCTCTTCAACATTCAATTAGCAGGACTGACTGCTCTATTGAGGTTGTTTGTTGGGAGAAAATATAATCCACTGCGCAATGTCATAGATTCTTGTGAATATACAAACCAGGAGCTTTTTGTGGGGACTGTAGCTTTCACTATACTGCTGTTACTGTTGCCAACTACCCTTATGTACTACATAGTGTTTACAATGGTAAGCAAATTAAATGCTCACACAAAAATGATGTTTTGTAGATGGTCACTCCATACGGCAATACACAAAGAATTAAACCAATAGCTACAAATATAAGAATTTTCAATTAAACTATTGTGTTCAAATGCTCTTACAATTCATCCTTGCATTATAATAATAATATTACTACTATTAATAATAATAATATTATTAGACTATTTTGACTATTGACTAGCATTTTAAATCTGATGGCACGGATGGTATTAGTACTGTTTCTAATGTGTCCATTAATTTTTTAGTTCAGAGTCCTATCTTTGCTGGTGCAGTATATTTTAGCAGGACTTATTTTCATAATGCAATGTACTCCATTCTATGTATTAATTCTGTGGTTGGCTCGTTCACCAAAAATTGCTGGTATGTACAGTTTCTAGTAAATTATTTTGTATGAACTTATTAGAATATAGATAGCAAAAAAACTTGTTGCAGGTAAAGTTTTTATTGAAGAAGTAACACCCTTAGATTCAGCTACACTTACATTGAATGTAAAGTTGTTAAATCAATCAATAGGACATCTATTTCTATTGTTCAAGCCACCAATTGATATGATAAAGAATGTTGAATGGAAAGTTATATTGAAAAATGTTTTTACAGGGAAACCGATAATATGAAATAAAATAAAAAAAGGTAATCTTAACTTATTTATTATCCTTTGTTATTACGCATAAAAATAAAAATTGTCTGATCACCACAAATGTGAACATAAATGCTTACTTTAATCTGTAGTAAACTGGGCAATTTACATTAAGGCCAATTAACCTACTCAAACAATTTTCGACATATTGAATGTAGCCTAAACATGGACATTCATGTACGTCATTCATTGCTACAATAAAACCACAAATTGGTTGACAATATCAAAATATGTAAATTATTCTAAGAACTGAAAACGTTGTTTTTTAATCATAAATGTATCACTAAATGTTATTTAGATATTTTTCTCAAAAGGATATGAATCCCATCTTTAGAATTATTTGCTTAGACTTATGAAAATATAGAACAGTACAAAAATATCTATTACTTCTTTGGAACACTGAATGTATATAATAGCTTATAGAAAACGCTCCTAGTTAGAGTGAGATGGAAAATCTACAAGTATCGTCTTCGCTATTCAGTGCCCTAAAAGAAAGTGACTAAAGATAAAACGATTGCTACTGCAAATAATTTCAAGGCAAGATTTTAATCAACGAATATAATAAATCACTCTTCAAGTTTAACATCTATATAATTTTATAACACATTGGTCTGATTATACAATATACTATATTTAATTTAAAAAGAACTTAATTATGTTTTATTTTATGACTATTTTATTCATCACATTATCAATAAGTAAGAATCATAATATTATTACTATGTATTATTGTTTTGTACATAATACAGATTAATTTCGAATACTATTTGAAAAATTCTACGATACAAGAAATCTTTTACAAAATATCAGTATACTCATTTCATTCTTGCCTTTTATTTACACCGAAATATCAATAAAAAGTAATATAATATTATAACTAGTTCACAGAAATACAATACACTTAAAATGAGCTCAATTATTATTATTCGCATCTATGGGTGTTATACATCTAACCCGCCACAGCGGCTTAAGTATGTAGATAGCCTAAAATGTTTCAAAAATTCAAATGAATTTTTTTAAATAAATATGAGTGCATTTAAATAGATTTATTTTTACAACGACTTTTGGTACTATCTTAACACAATAGCTAGACAACTATGAGCCAGGCCACAAAACTGCGTTGCGGCGTCGTATTGCAAAAACAACGTCGCACAGAAATGCGACGCGATGTCGCAACGCAAAAATTTCATTGAATACGACATAATACAAGATGCTCACAATCTTAAACGCGTCGAAAATTTTGACGATGCGTTCTGCGGCAGATTTTTACGATGCGACGCCACAACGCAGTGCTGTGGCCTAACCCTACTGATTTCAAAACGTTAGAGAGTTTTACTTTACCAAAACGGGCTTTTACATCGAAAATTGTTTGCTTGTGTATACGAAGATCGTTGCGACTTGCAGCTATACATAAACTTATAAGCAACGTCACAATTTTGACATACCTACACCTGGGACTTGTGTTAAGCGTGTGACACAATTCATGGTGTATATTTATGCGGATAAAGTTATAAGAAACCACTCGACGTGCAAAGCTATGTGGTCTCCAGTGGGTAGGCCAAAATTCATTCATTATACATATATTCATAAAACATCACAGATATTAGTAGTAGGAAATGTGATCTCGATCACAATATTAGATGGTTAATAAACAAAATGAGTATCTGTAGCAAACATTTTATATGCCTGCTACAGGTAGCAACGATGTAACTGCACAGTTTGGCCTCTGTATACATAGCACTGCAACTTCATTCTTTATGCTAGACCAAATCAGTTTTCAACAAAAGCGTCTTAAATATACCATCTATGACCGAACTGTGCAGTTTCATCGTAACGTGAGTAGCAGGCCTTGGTATAAGCTGTAACTATCTGCAATATGTGGAATGATGTTCTAGTTCTTGAGTACACACCTGTAGTCCTTACTGACGTCTGAGCTCGAATTTGGTGAGTGCTCTTTAGGTCTAACGGTACCACGACAGGAAGCTAATTTCGATTCCAAAGCCTACAATGAAGAAAATACGAGTAAATGAATGTTAGATTATATTAGTATATGTCAGGAAATATGATACAACACCAGATCTAATAAGGACGAAATAGATTTGGTTTTTATTTCCTGCCAATATTAAAAAAAGGAAGTATTTACATATAAAGCACGGCCGGCAGTGCCAAAGCGTTAAAAACAGACTAATGCCTGGTTTCTGAGTTTTTTGAAAGGAGTTCATATATTCACTAAAGCTTTTGATTGGCTAGTGTTAACTCGTTGACCAATCAAAACTCTTAGATAAATTCCTGTCGAAAAACCTCTCACTTACGTACATAAGTCATGTGAATATTTCGTTCTTACCATACAGGATCGCGCCGATTCTTATACCATCTCTATTTCATCATTATTAGTTCTGTACTACCAACACCAGATAAATGCATCAAACTACACTATGTGGTGACAGACACAGATCTAGATTCAGATGGAAAATCTAGTTTTTTTAAAGTTTTCAGTGTTAGCAAAAACTAGAAGACCAAGACTCATAACTGAATATTAACAAATACACAGTATCCAACAAGGAGCATGCTATCGTATTCGCACGCGCGTCAAATGACATGTGTGTGAATGCAATAGCATGAGCATTGATCAGTATTTTCAAACAATCGTTTCATTGTAAACAACTGTTATGATTGGCCATAAAGTGAAGATCATCTAAATCCGAAACTATGCAATAAACTAAAATACGCAAGCAAAATAAACTATAATATACAATATACTATATACATAGTAGGCGAATACTTAAAGCGTGAGTGCTAAATATATACATTACAGTAAATAATCCCCTTACAAATAAAAAGATATACACTGTTATGTATATGGAGTGTATATGGAGTTTATAGTTTGTTTCGTTCCATACACTGTTGTATTGAGTTTATAGTTTGTTTCGTTCCTGTTTGTCGACGACGACGACTACGACGAGCATCGTAAAAAACTACGTCGCGACATCGTAACGTGTGACGATACACGGCACGACGCCGTCGATACAATGCAGGGTGAATTGTCGCAGTTAATTTCGAGAAATGTACCGCACTAGACGCGTCCTGCTCCTACTGTTGTTAAGAAGACGGATAAAGAAAAGACAGAAACTTAGAAGATACTGGATCCACCAATTTCTTCTTTGAATTTTGAATAACAACTGTGGCACTTACACAGGAACGCATCGTGAGTTTCTACGATGCGACGTCGTGCCGTGTATCGTTCCTGTGTAAGTGCCACAGTTGTTATTCAAAATTCAAAGAAGAAATTGGTGGATCCAGTATGTTCTAAGTTTCTGTCTTTTCTTTATCCGTCTTCTTAACAACAGCGGAAGCAGGACGCGACGTCGCATCGTGAAACGACGCCGCATCGTGGTACGACACGACGTCGTATCGTGTTTATGTGTCCCGGCCCACCGCACCGTTCAACGTTGACGACGTCGTGACGTGGAGATGTATCAACTTCTCTGACAGTACAATAACGTCTGAATACACTGTATAGATATTTTTATTGGTAAGGGGGTCAGTGTTAGGCCACATAATATGTGTCCCTTGCCTAGGTAACATTTGTACAAAAATTGTAGGTAATAATAATTCTTGTCTGCATACAGTTCTAATAGCTAGCTACTGGCTAAAGTAAGTTGTAATTAGTAGCTGTCTCATCAATTATTTATACAAGAAACATTCCATATTATATTATACTTTAGAGAACATAAAATTAGAATAGTACCTAAATTAAGTAGTAATTAAGTAAGTAATTAATTCATTAACAAAAATAATATAATTAAAGTTTGTACTAAAACACATAAGTGCTGTTCAAAAATTAAAAAATAAATGATAATACTAATAGAAGTATTGAATTAAACTAGCTAAAATTAAAAGTGCTAAATTTATGTGCTTGTAAATATGACAGCAGAGTACGAAATTGGTTTTCAACTTGGACGTTGTTTTATACAAATGAGGATAGTAAGAAATAAAATGGTTGCTTGTTTAGTAAACCAATTCCTCTATTTTAATGCAACATTAATGCAGCTTCGTTTCTTAATAGATCCAGTCCGTTCCCTTTCGAACTACAAACTGATATTCTCATATAAAAAGTGCCAATGTTGTTGGTTTGACATTTCATGTGAATACCATTTTGTAGTCTGATAGAAAACGGATTGGATCGGACAAGGACCGAAGATGTATTTATGATTTAAAATAATAATATAATTGGGATACTGTACGAATTTTGCGTTACCAGTCAGAAAATACCAGATTCCATACTCGCTATAAAATTCAATCTAATTTACACAAAGATTAAAATCGTAATCTATCCTTTCCCTCATGGTTTTTCTTCGCAGAAGAGAAGTTGAGGAAATTCTCTAGCCCCTCCCTAGACCTAACTATGAAGGACCTCCGCAATTTGCCGTTTTCGGGCACTTTGTCGGGGGGTATTTGCGTTTGGGGTCTTTGCGAGTAGCTCTTTGACTGTTCGGATCTTGAGTATTGGCGGGTGAAGGAGGTGGGGGTCCGGAATTCGACCGGGTCGGTGTCGTCGGGTGTCGCATTGCCGTTGCCATGGTCACCGACCTCGGGCTCTCGGTACTCCGCCACGGTCGATACACCGCACGTACACTTCACCTTACCACACTCATGGCAAAGAAACCTTTCAAGCTGCAAGCAGAACACCATGCCAACTACCATACACATGCACTACGGGCTATATGACCCTAAATAGGGTGCAGGCTATCAGATTCCCCTAATTCTGCTATTTTAAACCAACATTAATACGGCTTCGATATGGTTTCAATGCGGTCTTAGCATGGACCTAAAGACTATTTCATACGACCATAGGTTTCAGTATAAAACTACCAAAAGATATTATAATAAAATGAACCAACGAACATACTTCTGGTTAGTTAAAACAACGATAATATTACGGCCGTTTCCAATATTTGATCTATCTCTGGTTTTACCCTACTAGATAGGAATAGCTCTCATTAGACATTAGAGACATATATTTTATGTCAATTCAATGTTAGCTGCGATCGGTCGTATGTCAAACCAGAGATAGATTGAATATTGGGAACGGCCGTTAGTCAGTTGACACTTGACATGTATGACAATACTATTTTGGCAGTTGGATAGGATCCGAAAAGTATCGAAGCCGCATTCATGTTGGGATTAAATAGTAGAATCAAGGTACTTATGAAAAACACAATAGAAATTTAGGACTGCTAAGTATTAAGATGATTGCGCGATTTCGATAGCCGATGCCAAATAATGGCAATTTAAGACATTAGTTATGCTCAATCAAACAAATAGTCAATAGACATTGTTTTGAGTTCCCAAGTCTATGCTTCGCTTACAAAATCGCATCCGTTTTAGGCTCATATAAGGCTAACTGCAAAGTACAGTCAAAAGAAAATATGTTATCTACTAAAAAATTAAAACCAAAGCTATGTTACTTTAAATCAAATAGAAATCAGTTTGTTTATGTTTTATAATGCTTCTGCTTTCTGGTTTATAAAATGTTATGAATTAACGTATGTAATTTAATCTTAATGAGAGTTAAATGTATTATGTAGGAGCAATAAAAATATTAAGGTAATGTTGTTGTCTTGTTGCGTATATACAAGCGTATTAGCGTTAAAAATTGAATTACAAATACGAAAGATACCACTAATTAAGGCAGTAATCTTTAACACTTAAAGAGACAATATTATTTTTATTAAATTATTTAATGCATGTCTGAAATGGCTTTAAAATCTGCGTTGCTTACAATAAAGGACACTTATTTTTATTATTATTTAACTCAAGCAATAATTAAATAAATATCTTTGAAAAAAAAATTTTTGTGTGTTCTATTTTGCATATTTTTTACCACATAAGTACTACACAAAAAAGACATTCAAAGAACTGAATTAATTTTCTTTATGAGCGGAATGCATAAATTTTACGCGGTCAAGCAAACGCGCCATGCGGTGAAAGGTTTTACGAGTAACTTGAGAGTTTTCACTTTGGTTTTACTAATTGATTTATTAAATCAATTACACTCATTCAACTTGTAGATTGAGAGAAACGAAACATGTTTCACTCGTTTTGATGAGTTTATGTCTATACACATACCCACTTACTAATAAAAATATTTATACAATGAATATACAAGGTCTATTTCTCTCTGTCTGATATCAGATATGTATATTATGTATATCTTTAACGTAAAAGGATATATGCAGTTTGAAGCTATAAGCATAGATAATTTTATAAAATGAACAAGTGTAATTGATTTATAAAGGAGTTCTACAAAGAGTAAAATAAAACTATATGTCTACTAAATTTGCTACATATAAAAGCCACTAACACTAAGGCTGTTCCTTAATACAATGAAAGCTCAGTGATCCGACTTTGGCTGTAGATTTTGACAAGGACATCAATTTAAGATGTCTTCTAACGATTTATCCCACTATAAACATCATAAATACTTAATTTTAAACAATTTACATACTATCATATATTTGAATAATACTTTGACTAGATAATGAGATATTTGGGCAATACTTATGTAAACTGTACATTTCTTACCGAAAACTTTTACATTAGCTTATGTAATAAGCGTAATTATTGTGCAACATTACACCGCATAATACTACCGCAACCCCAGCTAGTGTCCAAAAAACTACCAACGTATACAGTATTTCAACACTCACCCCAACTTTCCGCAGTAGATCTCCGACTATATTGATTGCTGATACTCGGGCTGAAGGTGTCAATGTGTTACCATTTACTTCCCCTGAAAATTACATTCAACAATTTGTAGTATGCAATGAAAAAGTCTGATAGTAATTGTTTAGTCTATCAAATATTATTTGAAATATGAAATGGAACAGGTTTAATGGATACAAAATTCTATGAAAACTGCTTAGATATTAATTTTATGAGTCCAAATTCCCAAAAGTGAGCACATTCCTAAAGGTGTATTAATAAGTTTTATAAAGAAACATTACCAGCATTATGACTTACTTAAAAATTGTGCCCTTGCTTAAGTGAAGGTACAAAGATCACATTAGTAGCTGCTACATTGTAATAAACTGACAAAATCATAACCCTCTTTTCTATGCTTTTCAGTAAAAAATATATTTAAGTACAGTTACTTACTTTTCAGTGGTGAGGTGACCGAAGTTTGTGTTTCTATTTCTACACGAGCAGTAGAGTGACCGTTACATACATTTTCATTTGTACTCTCTTCTTTTTTGAGGATAGGAATTTTCTCTATTACTTTTAATTCTTGTTTCAGATCTGTCAAAATAATTATGGAATTTCAACAGTTAAAAAAATACCAATTGTATATTATAGTAAATTGTTGAAAACTTCATTCCAATAAATATAAAACAATTTACCTCTTGCTTCATCCGTTGCTCTTTGTAGTTTTACCCTAAGGTTTTCCAATTCATCTACTTCACTTTCTAGAACAGCATTTCGTTCATATGCTTGATTCAACAGTGTTTCGATGCATGACACCGACTCTGATATTATTCTTAAAAAAAGGGTGATCATTAGATAGAACACTCAATGAAATTGTTACAAATGTACACAATGAAATATTTGACACCTAAGATAACAGGATTATAATAATAATATTAAACCTTTCATTTGCAAGATAAATATTAACCCTAATATTAACAGAAGATAAAATGCTTGATTTCCATTTTTTCTTCAAAACATTGGGTTACAGACAAATAGTAAAAAAAAAAATATGCAAGAGAGAAAACTTATAATTAATATTGTAGTAAACTGTTGCATAAACTACCATACCTGTTCATGAAAGGTAGTAATTAGAACTTATTATTGCTTGTTATTAAATAACATTTCACACTTGTACATATTAATGTAGTAATTACTTCTTTGAAGTGAATTAATGATTGTAACAAGATGATCAAAAATCATTTCAAGATAGTAAAATGAATAACACTATAAAGAAACTTTACTACTGGAGGTCTGTGTAGTTCACGGAGCTAATACAAAGAGGAGGTGTAGTAATTAAATTTTCTTATGAAACGACGCGTGACAATTTGCGGGGTGAGGGGGTGTCAAGATCCGCCCACTTTTCAATATTTCATCTATCGGCTAAAAGCAAAACTACTAGCTTAGGTCGATGTTGATGTTACTACGTAGTTCAGCTATCTTACACTAGATGTCAAAAGTCTTGAATATTATGGGACATACTCAGAACTTTAAAAATGTATATTAATTATAATAAGGTCAATAAATAAAATTAGGG
Source organism: Cyaniris semiargus (assembly GCA_905187585.1). NCBI lineage: Eukaryota > Metazoa > Arthropoda > Insecta > Lepidoptera > Lycaenidae > Cyaniris > Cyaniris semiargus. The sequence goes on along the minus strand of LR994558.1, from coordinate 8,333,090 downwards.
TTAGCATTTTGACCGATTTTTTTATGTAAAATAAGGGGACAAACGAGTAAACGGGTTACCTGGTGGAAAGCCACTTTCGTCGCCCATGGACACTCGCAACATCAGAAGAGCTGCAGGTGCGTTGCTGGCCTTTTAAGAGGTAATAGGGTAGGGGAGGGTAGGGAAGGGAATAGGGTAGGTACTAGTTACTAGGTAATAGGTAGGTACTCTTTCAGTTACTTAATTTTTTTATTTTTGAGCGAGCCCAAAATTTTCATGATTTTTTTTTTATCAATTACTATAATATTATTATCACATAATATTACCTATTATTATCACAAAAAAATTAAAACAAAAACTTAAAAGAAATGTCCGCAAACAAAAATGTTTTTGTTTGTCAAACCTACAGCTGGCCAAATGTCAGTGCACGTCAACATTAGCAAACAAAACTGTCACTGTGACGACAGATGGCGGTTTAAGTGTACAATTAATAACCACACGCACACACACACACACACACACACAGAGACACACACACACACACGCACACGCACACGCACACACACACGCACACGCACACACACACGCACACACACACACACACACACACACACACACACAGGCCTCGCCTAGTTTGAGGTACCGTTATTTGTTTAAATATTTGTAAAATTATTATGGTGAATAAAGATTTTTGTATTTGTATTTGTATTTATTTGTTTATAAGTAATATAATAATAAAAGCTATATAAGCATGGTTTTAGCTATTAAATGTGTTTAGGACTAAGTGTATAACGGTTTTCAGTATTCAAGTATGATTATTGCAATAAACTTATGCAAAATTTTACGCATTTACATATGTATTATCTTTCAAAGGTTTGGCCATCTAGTGTCAAGTAATATAATTAACACTGAAAGCTAAAATGTTCTAGAACTTTTATATTTAAATTACATTTAAAATTATTTACAAATGAAATGTGATGGTACTTATATTACCAGAATGTCTGAGTAACTTTGACATTGTAAAACACAATTCTTCATCCTTTCCTTGTTAAAAACGCAAAGAACACCAATTTTTTGGGAGTCTCGTTACGTGTGCACCTGACAAACGCTGAAAGTGTACTGACTTAAGGCCCGCCCACAATGATGACGTCAGGACCTAGTGCACAATGCACAGTTGCTTAGGCTCCTCTTTGTATTAGCTCCGTGGTGTAGTTATTCATAACAGCTGTTCAACTTTGACTAATAGCATGAATTAAGCAATAACCATTAATACAGTATGGCAGTGCCTTTGCTTTAGGCTTGTCTGGGGCACTGCCGTGCCCCCAGATTGTTACCAAAATTTATTAAGACTAAGTCTCTCTTTAACCCGTTGATCGTGGAAAAACAAGACACAATAGCTTATCTATTGTTATCGCGGCCGCATGTGGCCGCTCGGGCCTTGAAGAATTAATAGAAGTTAATAAAAAAACAATAAAATAAAAGCTCACCTCTGCCCTCTTTCTAAATCATCATTCTTTTGTTCCAATTCTCTGATATAAATTCCTTGTTTGTCCTTTTCCTTTTTTAGTGTTTGTATCTCTTTATCTAAAGCCTCTGTTTCGTGATGACTCCTTTCCAGTTTGTTCTGAAATAAACATCAATATTTTTGCAAATACTTACTTACTCCTAATTTGTACAACACACACTTTTCCACAGTGTTTTTTTATTGTTACTAACCCTGAGTGATGCTATTTCGTCTTTTAAACGTTCATTCTGATTCATCAAGTCCTTGTTCTGCTTTTCAACCTGATCCAAGGAAGCTTCCAATTCCTTCTCGAGCTGTGCTGAATTTTCTGTATACTCGTCGAGTTCATGTTGTATGTCGTTTGCTCTGTAATGACATCATTTTCAGAAATCACATCACCAAACAAAAAACACTGAGTACACAATGAGCACGAATCTTACTTTTGTTCATAATGTTTTGCTTGCTTTTTCCAATACTCTAATGAATCAGGTTCCAACTGCTTTGGAGATTCCATTTTCAAGATTTCACTGATATCACCTAAATCTGAAATTAAATAACCGTCTGTATGTAGGACATAAAGACCGTATTAATTGAAGTATTTTTATGTTCTAAACGTAGTATTTCGTAGAAATATTTATTAAATCATCGTAACAAACGTAAAACGCAAATGTATTCAGAATTTAACGAAATATATGACACAACAACTTCCTCATACAAACAAGGCTGCACAGATTAGTAGTATATAATATTGTAGACAAGGCTGAATACTTTTTTTTTTAACTTGATGGATTCGCGCAGTGTTGCCAACCAAATCACAGAGCTAAGCTGTAGATATGCTAGAAAAAAACTGTATAGTCTGTCAAGAAAGTGAAGAAATTAAAAAGTGGCAACATCGTGGTGTCATCCCTTTTTTCTTAGATTGATTTGAAAGGGATGACACTACGATGTTGCCACTTTTTAATTTCTTCACTTTTTTGACAGACTATAGAAAACTGTAAATATCAAATTGAAAAACAGTTTATATATTAGTTTATAAGTGCCGAATAGGCTATCCACCACTTATTTTGACAGATGAAGTACATAGAATCTGTCAAAAAAAGCTGTGAATAGCCTATTCGGCACTTTATCAGAAAGTGGTGAAACAGGCCCTAAATCTACAGTTTTATATTTTATGATTTTTTATTATTTAATTATGGTAATAAATAGAATATATTTTAGGAAGCCAGGAATTTACAACCAGAAATATCATGAAATAATATTATGTCTGTTTTATCGACCTAATGTCGATCGACCAAGCAGTCGATGTCGGTAAGGGGCTTATTTCACCTTACTAAATTTTAGACGTCCTAATTAAGATCCTAAAGAGAAGACTGATTGCACCAATCAAAAGTTCATATTCTTCTGATTTAGTACGCTAATTAAAATAATAATAATATTATAATATAATATCTATGGACGCTTCACACCACGTCAGTCTGGCCCCATACAAGTACCTGAAGGACTTGTGAGTTGTGTAATGTGTTACACATACACATCCAGACCCGGGAACATTGAAAACTTTTTGTTCCGTCGGCGAGATTCGACCTTCCAATGTGTGGATTACTCACAAGTCACAAGCGCCTTGGCAAGCGTACTGCCCGCGCCAGCGCGTTCGCCAACGCGCTGGCGGTGCGCTTGCCTATGTGGGGAGGCGGCCTATCGGCAGGGCCGGATCTACCATAGGTATAGCTATTTGGGCTTAAGCCCAGGGCCCCATGAGTTCAAGTGTCAAAGTCAGAAATAGACGATAATGCGAAAGAATTCATAATTTTATTAAATTAAACAAATCGTGTGGTTTGTACTTTGTATCCCTGCAAATCCTACGATCAAGGTTTATTACCTATGCAATTTCGGTGTTGGTACTACGAACTGACAGTTAAAATGTAGCCGTAAGTAGTTTCAGCCCAGGGCCCCCTAAGCTCACGGTCCGGCCCTGCCTTTTAGCGTTTTAGGCATCTGGAACTGCCCCGGGGCAGGGCAGGCAGGGCAGGCTGAATCACGAATGGATACGGAAATAGCCGAACAAAACCGATGATCCACGAAGCACGTGGACTTAGTAGTGAGTTAGTACTAGTGCAATACGTAGTTTATGTTCTTAATGCCGCGGCTGCACATGCTTCTATCGTACGAAGCTTCGTGCTATGATGAGTAATGAGACGATACCATTGGACGATACACGCAGACTAGATCGTCCAATGATATCGTTTTAAGCACGAAGCACTACGCAGACGTGCGGCCCGGGCATTTCGGCTATTTTTGTATCCGTTCGGCCCGCCCTGCCTGCCGCCCTGGGGCAGTTCTAACTTCTAACTTCTACTTTCTAGTTCTAGATGCCGAAAACGCTATCATGGGTGAGTTTCATTTCATACCTTCCTCACTTTAAAATTAAAAAAAAAATAGACTGCCAATGCCAGTTGTCATTTGTCATTGTCAATGATCGGCTGACTGCCAGCAGCTGTCATAAGTGTATTAGATCCCAATTCAGGTCTCACTAGGATTTTTAGTGATTTTTGGCTTTCCGAACTAAATGAACAGGATTTTACAATAATTTTAAGTATGCAAAACTTTGTAAACGTTAAGTGGTTCGTAAATGGATAGTTAATAAGTGAATCTTATGTAATTATGATTGAAAACAATACATAATCCACTTTTAAGTTTAGGATAAACTTTTTGTTTTGAATGACGTGTAATGATTTCAACGGTGGATAGCAAAAATACTACACAGGGCACGTCATTGAAAACAAACCCGGCTACTAGCGATGAACCAGAGGAAAAAATCAATACGCAAGTACCCAAACAAAGCAACAGTAGAGACATAACATTCAACATGCTGCTAATAGAAACTGTGTTTTGCATTGTTTTGGCCGTAACAACTTATGGAGCTCTGCACAGTTTGTAAGTTATTTACAAGGGCCAACGCTAAAACACGGGCGAATGCGGGCGCGGGCCACGAATCCGCACCCGTCGCGTGCGCCCATCACATTTAGCGCTGCTAGTATAATGTTGATCTCGAGCGTGTACAGTTGCGTCAAGTAGATTACCATGTATTATTTACTAATTTATTATTTGGCAAAAAGACGTCAACGGAAACAACATCAACTGCAAAAAGCATGCGCCCACGCCGTGTGCCCGCCGTCCGCCGCGCGTTTGACAGTCCGTCGCCTGCGTCCGCGCTCCGTCGCACGCGCCTGCGCTGCCCATACTATATTTCACTATACACACGCAAGTGTGCGCCTGCGCGAGTTCGAGCGTTGGCCCTAAATATTGCCCGCAGTTTGCCCAGAAATCCGTTTATCGCAAGGAAATCGTACAATTTTCTATGCTCAAGTCCATCTTAGGTCCTTACCTAGGACTCCATATCAAATTTAATTAAAACCAGTTTATCAAATTAAACTAGAATTTAACATACAACAAAAATTAATTGGTAATTTATATTTCAGCCCTTCTAAAGTATCCAAAGTTCCTCAAGCAGTAAGATTTTTTGATAGAAACTCTGTAGTAAAAGACTGGTATAAGGGTGAGCTGAGTGCAGCGCTGTCTGCCATCAATTCTCAGGATGTATCTTTTGTCATGTACTATGCCCCGTGGGATGCTGAATCCCAGTATGTTAGAGGAGAGTTTGAGAAGGCTGCCAATGTACTGACTGATAGAGTAAGTTATTATAGTTCCTGTCATAAGAACTAATTTCTTTTATTTTGCTGTATTAAAAATATAAGAATCTAAATATAAGAGTTTTCACCTTATTTATAATGAAACCTGAACTTGGCATTAAAATATTGACACAAATTTCTTATCTTGTGATAGTAAGGACAAGCTTAAATGCAGATATAGAGTTAGGTTTGCTGAATCTGTTTTTATTTTACGTATTTATAATTTTCTTTACAGCTTTTTTTTTTCTTTATTTAAAGGCCTTACATCATAAGATTAAGTCAGCCTTACTTTACAGCTTATGGATTAACAATTTCATTATATATTCTCAATGTTCAAAAATTAAATAAATATAAATTAAAATTGTTTGTAATGAAAATTTCTGATTACAGGTGCATTTTTCTGCAATAAATTGTTGGAACCCAGGGAGTGAATGTCGATTACAGCATAGTAAAGTGCCGTCATGGCCTATACTAATAGTGTATAGTGTTACCTCTAGAGGAATTTTGTATAAAGGTATAGTGTGAATGAGTGTTTATCAGTCTAAGACAGTCAAAAGTATTCTTTAAATTTTTAATCATAAACTTTTCTAAATGCTCTCAAAATTTTAATATGCCTTTTTTAAATTTAAATAATAATAATATTATTATAAATTTAGGTCCAAGGGATTCGGAGAGTATGATAAGGTTTTTGGAGTTAATCATGAAACCAATGGAAAGAGTCTCGAGCACAGAAGATATTGTTCATTTATTATCTATTTGTGATGTAAGTACTCTTAGCATTTAATTCAAATTTTTTTTATTTTAAAGGGGCATATATTTTGTCTATGATTGTACATGTTTGACATCAATTGTGCCTACTACAAAGAGCTTTACAATTGTAGCGGTAATTTTTGTTCTTGGTTATCCATTATAACCTAATCATAACGCAATATTGGTAAAAAAACAATGTTGTTTGTGTATAACATTGTTTAAAATATTTTCAGGCAGTGGCCATTGGTTTTACACCACTGACGGAGACATCAAAGTATTATAATGTATGGTTCAGTGTGGCTCTGAAGTCAAAGGAGTATGACACAGTTGGGGAGTTATGTTTTGCCACTGTCACATCTTCAGAGCTAGCACATAGTTTAGGAGTAGATACAATGCCGCGAGCAAGACTGTTACTCTGGAATGAGACTAAGGTATTTATTGCATTTAAAGAAAAGGGAGATAGAGATGAGAAACATGTTTCAGATGTTCAAAAACATGATTTTGATGACCTCTGTGGCTCAGTGGTTTAGCATGTTGTCAGCGCTCAAGCTGGAGGTCGCGGGTTCAAATCCCGCCGACGGAACAAAAAGTTTTCGATGTTCCTGTGTCATGGATGTATATTAAATATGTGTATTATAATATAATAAAAATCTTAAGTATATGTATGTATAAGTATAAAAGTATTCAATATATTTCCGTTGTCTGGTACCCATAACACAAGTCCTTCAGGTACTTACCACGGGACCAGACTGACGTGGTGTGAAGCGTCCATAGATATTTAAAAAAAAAGATAAGTACACAAAATTAAATGTAGTTAAAGCGCTTATTCCATTTCACTAAATTTAGAAGTTCTAACTAGGATCCTAAATAGAAGACTAATTAGAGGCTTCTTATTCCACTTGTCCTAATTTAGTAACTAAATCAGTTGTGACCACGCGGCGATTTTGGCCAGACGTCTTCTTAATGGCTCCAGTTCTGTTTAAGCAACAAAAAATTGGTCTTCTCATAGGCTTAGCTGTTGGTTCAATGAAAATAAAAATAAATAAAAGGCGAAAAAGATGGTTGAAAGAATTTTTGCTTCACGAACAAACATGAACTTTCTGAACTACTTGGAACCAGCAGACTTTAGAAATTACCTACGAATGGATTCCAGATCGTATAACATAATATAACAGATTTAGCAGTTCCCACTACAGATAAAAGGTTGAAACCATCTGGCAACACTGATTTAGTCATTCAGAAGCCACATTTTTTCCGATTTAGGATCCTAATTAGGATCCTAGCTTTCTAAATGTTATTTCACTTGACAAAATTTTTTAGGATCCTAGTTAGAACTTCTAAATTTAGTGAAATGGAATAAGCGCTTAACTATAACTTGAAAAAACCTATATCTAATTTTGTATCATCCGTATTGTGTCAGCTCCATTGTTGTTTTTCTTCTAATGTTGTTTGATGAACATTAAGCAAAATAAAATAGTAAGTAATCAAATAGCTATGTCCACACTGTACCTTTTTTTGTTCATCAAGGGCATTCGTTAGCGCACGTGAGGCATCCCCGCGACGCATGCGCTCTGACTATCCAAAACTTTCGTTTCGTTCTTTTTTTTTCTGGAATTTCTTATGACTAGAGACCGGATTATATGCATTTGCATATTCGCATATTTTAGCCATTTTCAACAGTAATAGCATATTTTAACTAAGATCTAGTTATGATGCATATTATCGGTACATTTACAACATTTTTCACTCATACTGCGTTCCGAAATGCGACCAAATTTAATAACAATAACAGTTACAAAAGATAAGGGCTATTGAGTAATAGATGTGACTTTTTACTGCATTTCGAATGCAGTCAGCTGTAGCCGTGCGCGTCTTTTGTTTTGACAGTTACGATACTAAAATGAAAGAGACAGAAGAACGTCGCGCTCGCCAACTACAAATTAATGGGACGGCAGAACTTTTGCCAGAAACTGTAAGTGCTAACACAGCACCCAATTTCAAATTCTGCCCAGTTACCTCAGTGGATGTGAAACAAACCTTTTCTATTTATAAACATATTCAAAATGATCGTAGACACAATCTTACCACTGAAAATTTAGAAAAATATTTGATTGCTTTCGTTTACAATTTTTTTAAATAATTTTAATGTCATGTAATGTTATTGTACCTATAATTATAGCCTATCAAAAAATAATTTAGATTTTGAAATAAAAAAATGAATATTTACTTTTTTCTTTTTTGGGGATTCCTAAAATTTGTCATTTAATTTTAATTAAATTAATTAAATTAAACCATCTTTATTTCGGGCATCAGAGGCCCATATGACAAATACCTTAAATCTAACGTACATATTAATAATATAATAAATACCTTAAAACTAACATATATATTTTATATATACTTATAAACTAACACTGTCACTTGTTGCCGGCGACGTGACTCGACGCTTCGTTCCGGAGTCTCTCCCGGAACCTCCGGTAGACCGACCGATGAATGTGCATCGGCCAGAACTCCGGCGCCTCGAAAGTCGACAGAGGATTCGTCGGTACTCTCACCACAAAGGAGCTAAAGTTAACCTTGTGGCGAGACTGCAGACGCTCGACCCTCAGGCGCAGTGTCGCCTTCTTCTGGATGTAGTCCACGACGTTCTCGACCTCCATGGACCAGTGCAGGCGGGATATGTACAGGGGCGTCGCGGGGACCTCGCTCCGCAGACGCAGCTCGGGTACATAGGGCGCGGTGCCGCGATGGTTGCGGGCGGCGGGCTTCTTCTTTCTTCTCTCCACCAGTATGAAGCCTTCCTCATCGCACCCCCTGCTCTCGTCCTTGCAAGACTCCACCTTGCGGCTCTTCGTAGCCTTGCGGCTCTCCGGAGCTTTGCGGCTTTCACTCTCCCCATTTGTTTTCACCCGCGGGGGAGGTGCGGGGCGACCAGCAACAGTCGCAAAGTTTTGCTGAGTCGCTTGTGGACTCGGCGTCGGCGCAACCAGGAGGGGAACGCGGGCGGAGGCGGCAGCGGCGGTGTTCGTTGACCCGTCCGATAATGCTGACGGGCTAAACGTGATCGCCTGCGCGCCTCGACGACTGGTGATGTTTGCGGCATCAGGTGACCTACATAATGAATTATTACTTTTTAACTCCCGACCAAAAAGAGGGGTGTTATAAGTTTGACGTGTCTGTCTGTCTGTGGCATCGTAGCATCCAAACGGGTGGACCGATTTTGATCTAGTTTTTTTTGTTTGAAAGCTGACATGATCGAGAGTGTTCTTAGCTATAGTTCATCATCATCAGCCTGCTCATTGCTGAAATATCACGGTTTATCTGGTTCGTGATAGGCCGATTAGCAACTTGCAGTCGTTTGATGGGTTTTATATTTTGCATTCTGGTTCGTGACACTTAAGAATATATACATATTAATGGAAAGTTTACCCTGGTGCTGCAGCATCACCTGGTAATCAATAGGATACCCAACTCCTCACCAACTTAGAGCAGAGGTTTCGTGTTTGGGCTCATTTTAATTGCGACAACCAATAAGACGTAGATAGGCAGTAAATATTTGCATGCTGCTGTTGCAGCATCACCTGGATTGTATAGGAGCCGAGCTCCATATGAACCCAGGGTGGAGGTTTCATGTTTGGGCTCATATTGACGGCCTCATCCAAGAGGATATTTATAGATCGTATTCATTAGGATATGATCCTGTTGATAGGAACAATTATGCACTATAACCAACACAAGTTTAAAAATCATAAAATAAAATTAAATTAAGAAATTTAAAAAAACCCCCGCCAAACAACTTCAAAAAGTAATGAAATAATATTTACTGACTTTCCCTTTTACTAATAAAAATTTCTTAAACATGCGTTCAACGTGTGAATAGTTAAACAGGAGTTTTTAAGTTACACACACGTTACACAGAGTCTATATAGAGAAATTAGTATGGAAATGACAGCATCGTTATACAGGCCTTATGTCAAGAAATGATTATTAGTAGAAAAAATCTTATGCACCCTCTATACACGCTGTGTGACTTTTTATTAGTAAGAGGGTCGAAGAAGTTTAAATAATTCCTAAGTGTAAAGTAATATTTTAGTCCATAATTGTTGTCAAGGTGTGTCGGGGGACCGCTAATTTAGATGTTTGATTTCACATAACATTATAGTTTAAAGGTCAGTTCACAGCGAACTGAATCGAGACAATCAGCGATACAAAATGCAAAAGTCGCTGTTGTCGTAGTTAACTTGGCGGTCCCCCGACACACCGTGACAACAATTATGGACTAAAATATTACTTTACACTTAGGAATTATTTAAACTTCTTCCCTCTTACTAATAAAAAGTTACACAGCGTGTATAGAGGGTGCATAAGATTTTTTCTACTAATAATCATTTTTTGACATAAGGCCTGTATAACGATGCTGTCATTTCCATACTAATTTCTCTTTATAGACTCTGTGTAACGTGTGTGTAACTTAAAAACTCCTGTTTAACTATTCACACGTTGAACGCATGTTTAAGAAATTTTTATTAGTAAAAGGGAAAGTCAGTAAATATTATTTCATTACTTTTTGAAGTGGTTTGGCGGGGTTTTTTTTTAATTTCTTAATTTAATTTTTTATCTGTGATAATTCACTACGTTGATCACTAATCGTAGATTCTGACGCCTGCAATCTACCCCGAACTCCGGCCAGCTCCTCCTTCAGGAACCTGATGTCCTTCAGTAGGCAGACGACGTCGACGTGGTCCAGCGCGGTAGCTTGTGCAGCTCTTTGGCCACAAAAGCCGGCACCTCATCCGGGTCCGTCTGCTTCAGCAGGGATATTATGTCCTGCACGCTTCTTTCGGTTCCATCCCTCCTTCGCGATGGCATATTCGCGCTCTGGCCGAGCGTCTCGTAGAGCAACTGCTTTTCCTTGCATATTTCCTCGCTGGTGAACGAGGATTTGCAGATCTGCAGTATGCTCACCTCGTCCATTGTGTCGATGGCGTGCTGGATGAACTCCAGCAACTCATTCGCCACGAGCGCCATGGTGACGTGCAGCGGCAATCAGCCGCGCGATTCACGGAAATATTAACTAACTATTAATATTTGCTGCTTGTGCATAACGTGGAGCGCGACCGTCCGTTAGCTCGACACGTTACACACTTTTATATTTTGCATATTCTGCCAATTTTCGTGCATATTTTAAGCATTTTTCATCCATATTTGCATGCATATAACAAGCTTTTTAAGTTGCATATAATCCGGTCTCTACTTATGACCAAATAAGCCGCACATATTCCACCCAGTAAAATGTTCTCGTCGCACATATTACAATAATGTGACAGACACTGCAACTGAACAAAAATTACAATGTTGGCGTTGCGTTCGTTGACGCATTCAATTATTGAATGCGCCAAAACGAAAGTTGAATGAAAGAAGATGACGAAAATTGAAGATGAAAGTGCATAGTGTGGACATAGCTGTTTAAGCATGTATGTAAGAATATAATATGTGATCTTGCGTGTGTGCGGTCGCGCATGCGCATCGTCGCGTCGTGAAAGTGTGTCTGTCTGTCTGTTACCTCTTCACACAAACCGCTGAACCAATTTTGCTGAAACTTGGTATGGAGATACATTTTGATTCCCGGGAAAGAACATAGGATACTTTTGTCCCGGAAAAATGCAAGGTTCCCGCGCGATGAAATAAATTTTGGCGCACAGCGATTCGGGCGCCGTCTATAGTAATAATAAAAGTAACAGTCATTTAAAGTAAAAAAAAAATGTTACAGGAATATAAAATGGATGAAAATCAAGAATGGAATGATACAGCGCTAATGACTTGGGTGCTGGAAAATTTCTCTCAACCGGTTGTGAGAATCATACCAATGTGGAAGAAATCATTCAGCTTTGGAAGATACGCAGATGGGAATCCAATACTTATACTGTTTACTCCAATGAATCCACTGTATGAAGAGATTCCAGTATATGCATTAGTGAGTATAACTATAAAATATTTTACTTGTTTCTTTGTAACATTTGCCTACCATAATAAAAGGCGCCATTGCAGTATCCCATAGGGTGAAGAAAGTAGGTTCAAGACAATGCTTACATGGCCATTCTGAGATCAGCTGCGTCATAGAGACAAGAGTTGAAAAAAAATATGATAGTCAATATTTTTTTACAAAATATAGGTAGTAGTCCTAATGTCGTTGAAACTAAGGTCGAATTTCGACCATTGGGCGATCTCTAGTTGTTATAAATATTTTATCTCATATTGCGACTAAGTAAAAATGTTTAACAAGAGTTTTGCATGGAGCAAGACTCCTGCTAAAAACTTGGTCTTGTTCTTGTTCTTGCACTCCTAGTCTTGGTCTTGGTCTTGCTAGTCTTACCTATTTATTATTTAATGTTATGTCAATTTAAAGTAAACACTTAATATTATTAACGACTGTTTAGCTAATCAATGTTTTTGTTTGCTTGTCAATTTGTCTAATACTGAAAATTAAAACATTACATAGGGTTACCTTTTGTTTTTTTTTATTCGTATTTTCCATTTAACAAAAACTACGGCCCTGTTCTCTGATAAATATATGAAACTTATAAAACACACAGTAAAGACTCGAGCTTCCTGAATTTTCTTGTTCCTTGAGAATATTCTATGTTTTCCATAGACAATTATTATAATCAAAGAAATAAAAATACGGTTAGTAAGAAAAACATGTATTAATTGTAACTTAATTAGAAATACAGATTAGGATCCAAACCCTGAATAAACATCACATCTTACGGGAGTTTGCAATCCGGAGCTCCCTGAATTCCCTTCATGACAGCCACGCTCTCTACGATAGGCTCCAGCTCAGCAGCCGACACCAGGTTCCTTGAGAGTAGAACGGCGGTACCGCTGGGGCAGATGGCAGCCAAGAGCTTACCATTTCCTAGGTCGCTGTGCACCACCTTATCCTGAGATTCCTTCTGGCAGTCGACTATGACTTGAGTGGTGCCAGCGCCGTACAAGTATCGCTTTACCTGGAACTTGTCGTTGGAGTATTCGACTTCGTAGATAGTTTCGCCCTGCGGCAGTGCCACTTTGCAGTCCCTGATGTCCGAAGCGGATACCTCCTTGAAAGAAGATTTTCCGCATTTTTCCATAGTTTCCCCGCGGTTCGGTGGCCAGTAGTAGATCGGGAACCATTCGCCCAGGGCATTCTTCATGTCAAATTCGGCACCGGATTGGTACTTCTTGAGGCATAGTTCCTCGGCTTGCTTGAGGTCTAAGGCGTTAGAGAGTACACCTGATACGCAGAGTAGAGTGAAACAGAGGCACACGAGGGAATTCATCTTGACTGACGAGTCTCGAATGTTATGAGATGTTTATGGTTAGCTAGGTGTTTTTATATCCAGATACAAGGTGATTAAGATAGCCTCAGGGTATCACCTAGCGATGCAGGTCACCTAGGGTTATCTCTATGACATAATAGTATCAAAAATTTCCATTTCCTTCCATACTACAACATTGTTGTTAAATTGATAAAACCTACGTGCTTAATAAAACATGCGATTTTTTTTTATAATATTAAATTAACACTGTTATCACTTAATGATTTATTTTATTTTATGATTTATTGTGCACAAGAAACATTAACAAAATAATAATTTACACAGTAAGACGACACAAAGGATCTGCTTATTTCTAATAGAAATCTCTTCCAGCAGCCTTACGGAGAGAGATTGGATAAGGATAGCAGATAGGACGTGCACAATCATGAATGTAATAATATTATATCAACATGTACTTCTTACAATAAAACTAATAAAATAATAGTAATTATAATAATTATAAACAGATAAGATAATATGACATGAATGACAAAATAAATGAATTATAAATATACAATGAATAATAATATAAATATAATAAATAAAATAATAAATACTATATTATGTATATATAATGATGGTATTTAAATGGATGGAGATTCGAGGTAGTGCTCTTTCAAGCGTCTTTTAAAAACAGCAATGGTGGGACTGTCACGGATGGTGTGAGGGAGCGAGTTCCACAATCTGACAGCATGAACAGTAAACGAGTAGGAGTAGAAGTTGGAACGATGGGAGGGGAGGGAAAGATTAGACCGGACATTGGACCTACAAGGGAGATCAGGAGATCGAGAGAAGTTGAATCTGTCAAGGAGGTATGGAGGAGAGAGAGGATTGTACAAGATGTTGTAAAGTAGGCAGAGGATGTGGGAGTTGCGACGGAGACGGATAGGGAGCCATTTAAGTTTTGTACGGTAGGCCGAGATATGGTCGAACTTCCTAAGCCAAACACGAAACGTATACACAGATTCTGTAGACGTTCGAGTTAACTGCTCCTCAGTGGCGTCTAGGTAGCAGGAATCGGCGTAGTCAAGGATGGGAAAGATGAGTGTCTGGACAAGGAAAATTTTGGTATGTATAGGTAGGAAGTTTTGGAGGCGCCTCAGCATGTGTAGTGAATAATGGACTTTCCTGCTTACTTCGGTCACTTGCGGGTTCCATGACAGGTTACGGTCCAGAATTATGCCAAGGTTTTTGGCCGAGTCAGTGTAATCGATAACGGTGCCATCATAAATTACGCTTGGAACATTGCAAAGATGCAAAGATTTCAAAGAAGAATAAAGAGACATAAGACATGCCTTTAAATAAAATACATTTTTTTATTTAGATCGACTAATCTACACTAATATTATAAAGAGGAAAACTTTGTTTGTTTGTTTGTTTAATTGTAATGTATAGGCTCAAAAACTACTGGACCGATTTTAAAAATTCTTTCACCATTCGAAAGCTACATTATCCACGAGTAATATAGGATAAATTTTATTTTGGAAAAAAGTAGGGTTCCGTAAGATATTTGGGTTTTTCGGACACAAGGTGTAAAAATCTACCAGAAAAGTTACTTATTTTGCGTACGCTGTCTAAACTATAAAAGATAGAACCATAAAATATTCTAATTATTTGTAGATCTTATAAATATCTACAAAAAAGTCCGCGACACACTACATATCTGTATTATCTATGACACACTATACCTATCTATGTCGAGTGAGCCACAACAACAATTTTTTTATTTAAAAATCTTGAATTTTTTTGGACTTCATTTAAACGCGTTTATTTTACTCATGCTATTAATCCTTATCAAAATAAATTATTTCATCACTAAGCACAGTTTATGTAGATAAGTTATGACGAAATTAAAATATTACGATTTCTGCTGCACGGCCCGTTGCGAAGTGGGTGTCACCAAGGCGGGGGTGCGCGTGCGGGAGGGAGTTTAGATCTATTAGTAATGATGATTTAAATAATACTTAATTATTCACTAAATCTAAATCCTACTAATATTATAAAGGCGAAAGTTTGGATGTATGTATGGATGTATGGATTTTTGTTACTCTTTCACACAAAAACTACAGAACGGATTTTAATGAAACTTTAAAATAATATAGCTTATACATCAGAATAACACATAGGCTACAATTTTAACCGACTTTAAAAATGGAGGAGGTGTTATGTTCGTTTTTTATGTTCAACGATTACTCCGCCGTTTGTGAACCGATTTTCAAAATTTTTCTTTTGGTGTATAGGTTATCATCCCAATTTGGTACTATATTTATGAAAGTGGTGACCTGATGAAGGGATCCATAAGAAATCGAGGGAACTCCTCAAAATTTATATGGAAACATGTGGTGACTTCGATTTCGTGAGCACTATTCTAAGCATATGCTACCAATAACCAAGATTTTGCACCAAGGTATACCATGGTTCGGAAGGTGCTGAGAGAACTCCTGACTCTTTATAGATACAAGTTTGGGAGTGTCGACGTTGTTTTATGAACGGAAAGCATATGCTACTATGCAAATTACATTCATCATCATCATCATCACTACCATAAACCATTATAGAACCATGTATCGTCCCGTTTTGACTCATTATTGGTACTTTTCATATTCTTTTATTTTATATCACTTAAACCGCGGGTAGCACACCGCGGGGCACAGCTAGTTATTTATAAAATTATTAAATTTTAACAATTTGTTTCAGTTAAGAGAAGTCGCCATGGAGTATTATAACTGTAAGAGCAACGTCACTTTCCAATGGACAGCAGAATTAGCGAAGCTGCAACAAATACAACGACTTATTTACCAGCAAAAGAACCTGTTTAAACCGTGCCAAGCTAGTTACGACAAACCAGTGAAAGTCACACAAACCAGTAAAAAACAATTCATAACAGAATATAATAAGAACTCGTGGTATAATGTTACACAGAACAATATGAAAAATGAAATGTTTGACTACGTTTTGAAACATGGCCTGGCTATATCCAAATTGATTGAGAATTCCAACGAAAAATCCGCTTTCTGGAATACGATGGGATTTCTAGATCAGTGTGGGTACGAAAAGTCCTTGCCGGCTGAGAAAAGTTACTATGATAGGTATGAGAAATGTCAGACGTTCGAAGAACATCTACAACGTGATTTTGATTTCGATGTGGAT
Source organism: Cyaniris semiargus (assembly GCA_905187585.1). Taxonomy (NCBI): domain Eukaryota; kingdom Metazoa; phylum Arthropoda; class Insecta; order Lepidoptera; family Lycaenidae; genus Cyaniris; species Cyaniris semiargus. The sequence continues at coordinate 8,316,660 of LR994558.1, read as the reverse complement.
GATAAAGATGATGAGTAAGTATTTAATTTTTATAACTTTTATGTATAAAATTTTGCCCGTGAAAATCGATTTAATTTTAATTTTTTTTTTTTTTTCAAATAATTTGATTAAAAAATAAATTTTTCAAAATAAAGAATTTAAAAATAAATACTTCAAATACAATAACGAAAAACTAAATAACATCTAAAATTTAAAATGTTTTGGCGCAAACATTTACGCATTGTCTTCTTTATTACATTTTAACAAACTTCCAAAAAAAGTAAAATTTCTATTAATTGTTATTTGCTGTAAAACTAAAAACGTGTCTTCTTTATTACATTTTAACAAACTTCAAAAAAAAGTAAAATTTCTATTAATTGTTATTTGCTGTAAAACTAAAAACGTCTTTGTGTTGCCATCTTATTTAAATTCTTATACTTATTGCAAAAAAAAAACTTTATCATAGGATAGAAACAACAATGCTGCCACTGGAAGACGACCCTCTATCCGCTGAGAATCTAGTTCGGGAGCATATCAGGCATTATTGTAAGCTAATGCATTACGCATACAAGATCACACCTACAGTTTACCCTGCCAAAGTGAAGAGCGGCAACATAACGCATTTAGATGGTCTATCCTGCGCCACAAATAGCTCATTATATTTCATTGCAATAGATAGCGTGAGGAACTATCATTTTGCCGAAGCCCTCGGTGTTGATATTAAAAATAAGAAGGATATGACGGCTGTGATTATATTAGATAGCAAGGTATGTATATTCTGTTTTTATTAATGTCTATAAACGTTTAATGTGCGTTCGTGTACGCAAATTATACACGTACTTGCGTGCTTATTTGCGTACAAGTTTTGCGTGCGTGTACGCTTGACATATTTATTAATGGATCATGTGATTTTATTTCAGCAAGAGAGTCAATATGTTCTCTCAAAGGGATACAGTGCTCAGTCTGTAAGGGAATTTATTTACAACTTTACTAGAAGTAATCTAAAAAGGTCTCTTCGCACTCACGTGCAGGACGCTAAACACACGCACTATTTCGGATCGAGCGGTGACGCCGATATTACAGGGAACCTAACGGTCATACAGGATCTGACGACACGCACTTTTAGAAAATTCATAAGAACTCCAGGAACGGTAAGTAGGTTTAATTATTATTTTTTGTAGATAAATAAATAATTATATCAGGAATTTAATCTAGTATCAACAATTAATAAGTGCGGTACAGCCTCTGTTCGATTCAATAAATATGCTCAAATTTATGTCTTTTTCATGTGCTAAATAATTTATTCCTGAGTCAATAACTTTGTACTCAGTTGAAGCTGTTAGGCGTGTGCGGCGGTGCTTGCGGCGCGCACGTGACTCGCGCGCTCGTGTCTGCGGCGCGGCTGCTGCGCGCGTGCGGCGTGGCGGCGGCGCTGGCGCGGCTGGACGCGGCGCGACACGACCTGCCCTGGGCCTACACCTCCAGCGTCTACCCCGTGCTGCACGTGTTCCCCGCTGACGGGTAAGTGACGAATATAGTAGGTAGATCTTTGGTCAGGATGTGTTACGGCCGTTCTCAATATTTGATCTATCTCTGGTTTTGCCCTACTAGAGATAGGAGTAGCTCTCATTAGACATTAGAGACATATATTTTATGTCAATTCAATGTTAGCTGCGATCGGTCGTATGTCAAACCAGAGATAGATTGAATATTGGGAACGGCCGTTAGTAGTCTTTGAACTTGAGGTAACCCGACCGTTGTCACCAAACTTTTAGTAAGCAAAATAGACGCGCGCTTCGAAGAGTTGTGGTACAGGCCGCATGGATTAAAACAAATTGCCCTACACTCCCATCGCAATATTCCTAACATTTTTTATACTTCAAGTAAGTCAAATAATAGGCAAGAAATCATCCTCTTTGCTAACCAGTAACCCACCAATGAAGAAATATTGAAATTGAATTTTGAGCTATTTTGCACTGTCAGAAAAGTTTATTCAAAGGCAGATGGCGGACCTACGTAATTTGGTCGCGTTATGTCAAACCCATCCGACTAATCGAGGTGCGCTTATACGGGCAACTAAAATTGCTCAATTCCAGTAATACTCGTCAACTATGACGTCACGACTATATCAAGCAATTTGCGGCAATGGCAACAAGCATCAATATTGCGTAACACAATATTGAGCGATATGGCGCAACTTCATCAACTAGGCAATATTGTCCTACACGAGCATTTCAGTATTCGCTCGCTATGACGACATCGTTGCTCGGAAGCAAGACAGCAAGCCGCAAAACAAACAAGTGCGAACGAGATACATATAAAAATTGCCTGGAATTTCCAAGCCCATTGGATATTCGTCAATTCGTATCTACGACATTGAGCGATATGAACTATCTGGAGCAATTAGAAGCAATATCGCCGAAATAATTGCCGCAATTTATTGAAATTGCTCCATATTGCTCCACTAATTGCTCCAGATCGGTCCATCGTGTAAGCGCATCTTTACTGACACTACCTGACCAAATGACATAGGACCGTCATCTGTCTATAAATTAATTTCTCTATGGTACTTCCCATACCCATATAGCATATTTAAATAGGAGGTAACTTAGGATTCAGTCTCGAAATCAGCGGGCAGCGGGGCGGCAAGCGTCGCGCGGCGTACTAGACGACTTATCCATATAAATCTAAACATTGAAACGCGCCGCTGCCGCTCGCGCCTCGCTGCCCGCTGATTTCGAGACTGAAGCCTTAAACAAGTTTATCAAGTGAGTTTTTCGTGGTATCGTTTCAGCGACGAGGCCGAGAGTCGCGTGTACCCGTCCCACGTGCGCGTGTCTGCGGGCGGGCTGACGGCGCTGGCGCTGCGCTCGCTGCCCGCGCCGCGCCGCCTGCGCGTGCGCCTCGCGTTGTGCGCGCTGCCCGCTGTGAGTCACACTAGGAGCCCCCGCAGACTACAGACTTTTAGTCGGCCGATAGTTTAGTCGAAAGCTTAATCAGTTATACGAAGATGTATGCAGGTGCACACACTAAACGATTTATATCGGCCGATAATAATGTACTGAAACCCCGATTTGGTCAAACTATTGGCCGACTAAAAGTCTGTAGTCTGCGAGAGCTCTTAAGACACTAATTGTTATACTAGATGTTCCCCGTGACTTCACCCGCGTAAAATTCTATTCTTGGCATACAAACTTTAACTCCCTAGTGAGCTCCCTATGCTATTCGCAGATAACGTAGCTTCCTATTGGTGAATTTTAATTTTTAAAATCGTTTCTGTAGATCCGGATACTAGCTTACTAAGTTTCGATTACCCAAAATTTTACCATAAATAAGTTTATAGTATTACATATACAAACTTTACCACTTTACCTCTTTCTAGTATTAGTATTGAAGTTTGTCAGTGTGTGTGTACGGTTCTTACTTTTTTACGGATTTAAAAAACTTAAAGTATTTTTGTATGTTTTTTTTTTATTTTTATTTATTGTGAAAATCAATAGCTTATATATACTAATAAAATTTACAAAAAGCGTTTTACATACAATAAAGCCAATAACAGGTTAAATTTACATATTATATCACAATAATGTAGTACATACAAACTAAAAAAAAACCTAAAATAATAAAGGCACATTAATATAATGGTACTAGTTTAGGTTTTGAATTAAAACACGGTCTACTTTTTATCCCCAAAAAGTAAAGTATTTTTTTGGAGTACGGTAATTATTTCTTAATTAACTTTTTATTTCTATCAAAAATTAAATTTTAGTTAGGAACGTTATACAAATACATAATATAAAATGTTATTAATTACCAGTAAATTATTATTCTTATTTTCAGGAACAATACGAGAAGAAGAAATGTTTGAAAGACTTGAGACATCACATCGCGGCGCTCATAAGTCGCAATTTAAAAAGTTGGCGGCGGACGGACGTGCGACAGCTGAAGGACTCATTATTCAGAAGACTGGTCCACTTACACCGAGTCTCTCTGTACATAAGTGTACTACACCACGATGATCTCAAAAGCAACAAAAGACAGGAACTTCTTGTGCAGGCTCTAGATACTCTAGCTGACAATTGGAACAACGACGCGCAACACAAAATCACAAGATAATCGCATTCGCGATGTTGTAAATAGTGTAAATTGCTCATTTATATTAACTTAAATGTTGTTTATTTTTAGAACTTCAAATATTATAAATGTTGCTGGCAACATCTTTGTTTCATTTATAACTCTCTCAACAGGAGACCGTACTAGTAACTTAATTGCCGTGTCGCCTAGTAACGATGACGCGAAGTGCTATTTGGCTCAAACAATTTCATTAGGCTTTTTATATTTGGCCGTAATATAACGTTTCGCGTCGCTACTTAGTAGTTAGTAGCGTAGTGCGGTTTCTTATTTATTAAAGGAATTATTTACGCAACAAATTTTGTACTTAGCTATACAAAGTTTGCTTGTTTTCGACCTTAATGTTATTCGTTGTGTTAATATTTTAGCAAGGGGCTAAATATTTTGGGCATAGCTTAGTAAAAATAACAACCTGTAAATAATCAACTTTTTTGTATAAATTATTATTTATTAAAATTCTATATCCCTGCCGAAGAATGACAAAGTGTTCTGCTTGGTGCTGCTTCTCCAGCCACGCACCAAACTTATTATAGCTGATATTGACTTGTGCACGTACGCCTCTGAAAAACAACATTGAGTATATTATACTTTCTGATCTTATATAAATTTATTTTGGTTTACTTTCGAAGCAAAAAAAAATATTTTACTCTTTCTCTTTTCTAGAGAAAGAGTCAATAAAATATTGTTATCTTTTTTCTTCATTTCTTTTCTCTTCTTTTCTTTTGCAAGTCTCTTACGTTTATTTTTGTGTAACTTTAAATCTTAGTACAGTATCTAGTTTACTTTTATATATCACGAGCTGACCAGGCAAACGTTGTGTTGTCATATAAATTATTTCTAGTATCAATAAAATCGGCCAAGTGCGAGTCTTACTCGCGCACGAAGGGTTCCGTACCGTTATAGAGCGAAAGTAGGCAAAAAATGTGTTTTTTTGTATGGGAGCCCCCCTTAAATATTTATTTTATTTTAATTTTATTATTAATTATTAAAGTGCAAATATAATTATAGATTTTGTGAAAATTTCAAGTGCCTAGCTATTGCCATTATTGATTACGAGCAAAAAAGGACAAAAAAATCATGTTTCTTGTATGGAAGCCCCCTTAAATATTAATTCTATTTTGTTTTTAGTAATTTGTTTTTAGTAATTGTTATAGCGGCAACAGATATACACATTCTGTAAAAGTTTTAGAAGTCTAGCTATAGCGGTTCTTGAGATACAGCCTGGAGACAGACAGACGGACAGACATCGAAGTCTTAGTAATAGGGTCCCGTTTTTACCCTTTGGGTACGGAACCCTAATAAAAAGTTGATAAAAACCTATTCTCAGGCCTTACGAATGAACATACAAAATTTCATTAAAAATCTGTTGAGCCGTTTTGGAGGAGTTCGTGCAAAAACACTGTGATACGAGAATTTTATATATTAGGGTGCCCATACACGGGACAATTTGTCGTTTCGATCGATCGTCAAGAAAATCGTCCAATCGATCTTTTGACCATAAAGTCGTTTGCGATATTGCCACACACGTACAATTACTCGTTCGATTTTAACATCGAGGCGACAAATCGTCACGATAATTGGCACCTTTAGATTACAAATAGGTATGTGTTGCAACTTGCAATACCTACAACATAGCTAAATGCACTATTTACGATCCATATAATGACCAATGCTTACTCGTCAACTTACCTAAAATCGTGTCATCGGTTAGGTTAGCGAAGGGCGGGTAGTACGGCTTCAGTATAAACACTAGCGGTATTCCCAGCACGCCGGCTATGTAGTCGCTCAGTGTGCCCGCGACCCGCCCGTCCGCGCTAGCTTGATGAACCTAAAAATTAGAAAAAAATATACGCTCAAAAACACCGATTTGCTTTTCTCCCTCTCCCTTTTTCGTTCAGTGTTAGCAAGGGGTACACAAATCCTCAAGATGCATCTCGGTCTCAAGACACGGTTCAGGCTCTGTGATTGGTTGGCTGTCAAAATTTGGACCAATCACAGAGCCGAACCGCGTCTTGAGATTGGGTCGCATCTTAAGTACTGACTATTTATACGGGCCTTAGACCGCAGCTTATCATAAAACTTATTAATTTCTGGTGGAGTGTTAGTGAAATTCGCTCGTTTTGCTACCATGCCGAAAACGCGACGGAGATTAATTTATTAAAAGGCCCACTTGTGCAGTGCGCTATTATCTGGGCTATTACTATTATTAGGCTGGCCGCAAACGCATCGGAATTCCGTGAGACTAGTGCAAACGTTCGTTTATTCACGCGCGAACGCGCCGGCTTGAACTTGAAACGTACATGCGGAATTGGTTCTGTACGGGAAAAAACGAACGTGTGCGTCAGTTAATGTATTTTCTACTGATTCCATTTATTCGGATTTATATATATTTATAAATACGGAAAAAGAATTCGGAAATCGCATACGGAAAACGTATGTATGCGGCCAGCCTTAAGGTGAGACCGCACTTGGCGTAACTAAACTGCAGCGGTGCGACGCGACACGTCTAGGCTAAATATTTTTCATATTATGTAATCGTATGCGTTAAGCCGTTCTCGTCTCTATGCGACACAAAACATCAATGCTATGGAACGTGACGTGTCGCGTCGCTCCATTGCAGCGTAGTGTTGCCTAACCTTTAAGGCGAGACGAATCTCATTTTAAAGTTAAAAAATGATATAGTCTCGATTTGACTAAACTCACTTAATACTCGCTTTACAATAAACCACGTCTGGCTTCTTTCTTGCATTCTGTACATGAAAGGGACAGACTTATCTAAAGCCGAGGTCAGCTTAAAACCATGTGTGCATAATCTTTGTTCTATGGAATTATGACAGATCACGATGTAGTTGTTACATGAAAAACTAGAATTGCTGAACTAACGCCTCTAGTACACCTACGCTGTGAACTGCGAAACAGCGGCGAATCGAACGCGAAAAATCTGCGAAACAGGAATAGAGCGAGATGCAATATAAGCCATTGTCGTGTGGCGAGTAAGACGGTAAATCGGTTCGCCGCTGTTTCGCAGTTCGCAGCGTCGGTGTACTAGAGGCGTAACATTCGGATGGTTAAATTCGACTTCAGTACTGACGCATGCGAATAGATACCTATTATCATATTTCGTTATAGATAATCAAATTATGCGAATGCCCGGCCGTGGTCTCATTAGTAATGCCATTTGACTATCTCCTTTATCGACAAATATTATCAAAATAAAATAATGTAATGACTACCTACACCGGGAATCGGTACTGGGAAAATTACTGGCATTCTTAATGTAAAGGCTAGCCACAGTAGATATAAAAAAAAACTGATGCAATGCATTTTTAAATGAATAATTCAAACTTTAATCTAATTTAATCTAGATTTAATCAGATCAAAATAAAGTTTGAATTCAGACTGAATTGACAGAATTGAGAATTGCCCGCGGTGTTGGACTGTCTCTTCCAATTTTGAATCCCTCAATAAAAAAAATGCATCGCATTACCTTGTCACATAGCAATGTTAAAAAAGCCTAACTTTTGTATGCCATATTGGCGTTCAAAACAATGATGTCCATGTCTGATTTACGGCCGTTCCCAATATTCAATCTATCTCTGGTTTGACATACGACCGATCGCAGCGAACATTGAACTGACATAAAATATATGTCTCTAATGTCTAATGAGAGCTATTCCTATCTCTAGTGGGGCCAAACCAGAGATAGATCAAATATTGGGAACGGCCGTTAGAAACGTGACTTGACATAGGTACTAGGTCCAAACATTGACAAGAAAAAAACATTGTGTAACTAAAACGTCAATACAGTGTGTTACAAAACTAAGTGATTATACTTTAGGGTGTGTATGTGTCCCTAATATATGTATAGGGTATAACTGCAAAACGATGTGATAATTACTTAAGGGCGTTTATGGGTCTCCTGTATAGAGTTCGCTATGAAAGTAGCAGCGCTGAAAGAGTAACTTTTTTTTTCACCTTTGTGCAGCGCTGCTACTTTCACAGTGACCTCTATACAAGGGACAGGTACGACACTCTAAATTATTATCACTTACTTTTGTTACACCTTGTATAGAGTTTGCTGTGAAAGTAGCAGAGCTGAAAAAGTAACTTTTTTTTCACCTTTGTATGGGAAAATTCATGACGCTTGGGCGCTTGCCCATACAACTGAACTCCATATAAGGAACACATACACACCCTGAATTATTATCACTTAGTTTTGTTACACTCTGTATATACCGACGCTAGCTAAACACTGTATAGGGTAAATGACTAGTGATTGGACAGTACTTAAGTAATTGAACGTTAATTAAGTAATAGAACGCCTGATTTAAAAGAAAAACAGGTAGTTTTTAAAGCAACCTTAATAAATATAGTGTTTTTGTGCTCTGTACAATGACTAGTACTGTGCAATCACTAATCATGTTCACCCTAGTTTATTTTGGCAACGCAGTAGTAGTATACCCGATACAGCCTCCCATCTGGCAGTCTCGCCTGCCGCGCCGCGGACTCGCCGATAGCTTGGAGAGTGCGGTGGCTGCTCGGCGCGCGGGTGGTGTACCGCCACGGGTAGAGAATGTACTCCTAGACGAGTAATATTGATGCATAAAGCGTACATATTAAGAACAAGATGCATAAAGGCGATACATATTTAAGTCTATTGACTTGACGCCAGCCTACGAGTTTAGTTGTTCAGTCGTCCCATAGATGTCCCCTTGTTGTAAGTAAGTATGTGCAATCGAAGAGAAAACCGACATTGTATCACAATTCGAAATTATTGCACATAATATGATTCAAAAGTGATACATCTGCACCGTGCTAATGTATTTTGCGACAGCAATGCAACAGGTGAAAATTGTAAAATACCCGCTATAAACGCCTGCTTATTTATTATATAACATAATTTTTATAATTTTTATTTATTTACATATATAGTTAATTATTAATTAAAACGGTGGACCCCGATTACATTCACTAAAACATAATTCTAAGGGCTCCCACACATAACTGCGAAATCGTATGGCATCGCAATGTCATTTTTATTATGAGTTTTGTCGCAGATATTTGCGATGCGATGCGAATTCCTAGTTATGAGTGGGAGCCTAACTTATACCCCTGCGGATGTCTTAGAGCCGGTCCACACGGTGCGTTGCGTTGCGTCGACGTAGCGCTGCCGTTGCGTTGTTTAAATACAAATAACCAAGGTGTTCACACGGGGCGCTGCGTCGTCGCAACGCACACATGACGGACAGCAGCCCCCGAGACGAAACGGGAGGGGGTGTTGACGTTAATACTGCTCCGTAATAACGCTGCGATTGCGCAGCGCCCGTGTGGCCGGCTATGCGTCAAAATATTTGCGTTGCGACGACGTAACGCAACGCAACGCGCCGTGTGGACTGGCTCTTAGACTGAACTTAATAGGTACGGATGTTCATAAGAAGCAAATTACCTTCTTCGCCTCAAAGCTCGCATGTAAATGTACGACGAAGTGGACACTGTTGTCCAGCTTGTCTATGTACTGACGGAGGGCGTCGGCCTCAGCCGTGGAGAAGGGCCTGAGACCCGGGTACTGCTGCGAACACTGATCCGGCTCCCGAAGGACGTCGTCTGTAATGGGTTGAATATTGTACTATCGAAGAAATTGATTCATAGGCAGATGGCAGACCTACATTATTTGGTCGAGTGGTCAAGTCTGTGTTAGGCCTCAGGCTCGAAGTTTGCGGGCATGCGGGGCGGTAGCGGCGGCGGTGCGGAAGCGGCGCGTTCCAATGTATAGATTTATATGGAACTGGCCTCAAAAGCAGCGGCGTGGCGAGCGTCGCGCGGCTTACTAGACGGCTTCCCGTGCCGCCGCCACCACTTTCGCTCCGCTGCCCGCAAAATTCGAGGCTGAGGCCTTAAAAGTTATCTGTCAGCTGAGCTTGGCATAAACCGACCAAATTAGTTTAGGTTACTATTTAGTAATCTGTGCTTTGTTTGCTATTTGTCTATTAATGAAATTCTCTGATAGTAGTACCGAACTACCGACAGGTTTTAGTGGCCGCGAAGGAGTTATAGTTGCTCAGTGAAACTAAGGAGAGGAAAAAGCGTATACAAAGCATTCTGAAGTGTTAGGGAAAATATAGTAAGTTATTAAAACTTATCTAGTAAGACTATTAACTACCTACATCCTGCGAGGGTTAAAACTATTAATAAACATTACACAATAAAGGCGATATACAAACGTCAAACAACATAATTAAGATAATTTTCCAGACGATGGGTAGATATTAAATTAAATAATTGGCCAAGTGCGAGTTGGACTCGCGCACGAAGGGTTCCGTACCTTTATAGTGCAAAAATAGGCCAAAAAATTTGGTTTTTGTATGGGAGCTCCCCTTAGATTTTTAATTTATTTTAATATTATTATTAATTATTAAAGTAGACATATAACTTAAGGCTTTTTTGAAAATATTAAGTGCCTACCTGTTGCCATTTTTGATATGGAGTAAAACAGGCGAAAAAAATCACGTTTGTTGTATTGCGCTCTAAATAAAAGATACTAAATTAATAAGAGATTAGTTTTGCTTACTTTTAGATTGAAATGAATCATGCTTAAATATTAATTTTATTTTGTTTTTGGTATTTGTTGTTATAGCGGCAACAAATATACACAATCTGTGAAAATTTCAGCAGTCTAGCTATAGCGGTTCTTGAGATACAGCCTGGAGACAGTCAGACAGACAGACAGACAGACGGACAGACAACGAAGTCTCAGTAATAGGGTCCCGTTTTCACCCTTTGGGTACGGAACCCTAAAAATGATAAAAAATCTAAAAAAATATTGTTCGACATACCAATGCAGGACAACCTAGCCTAACTTTTTTGGAGTTTTCAGTATTATTTGAATTTAGTCGGCCTCACAATTGTTGCTTATTTGTTGCTTGTTGTTAGGACTAAATGTGAAGGCACTCTTAATATTTTAGTAAGATCGTATATTTATGTATATTGGCGATCTTCACGGTTTGCTACTCAGAAATCTACTTTTCATGTCTAAACCCAATTGCTTCCGAACTCTTTAGGCTTTATTTACCCTGCCAATGATAAGCGAAGTTCCGGTTGATGTTAGTCCCAAAACATTTGTTCTGGTCGCTCTCCACGTCGATATTCTTGTGCCATCGCGACGGCCTAGCTTGTCTTCTCAGGGTGACGTTATGTGACCAAACGTCAGCCTCAACTTCAGGTAGACCGCTCAGCGCTTTTGTAAACTCGAAGGCGTCGGGATTGGCCATCGGTATGAGGTACCTAGTAAATAAGTTATTTACTTTGCTTACTTTGAGACTTTTGAGGTACTATCAGAGAAGTTGATTCCTAGGCAGATGGGGGACCTACGTAGTTTGGTCGCGTTACGTCAAACCCAGCCGACGGATCACAATCACACATTTAATAATTGTCATGATCCGACCAAATGACGTTGGTCTGTTAACAGCCTAGGAATGAATTTCCTCGATGGTACATCGAAGTGGTGTTTGATTCATTTCAATCTAAAAGTAAGCAAAACTTATCTCTTATTAATTTAGTATCTTTTATTTAGAGCGCAATATCAAGACACAATAGCACATTATTTTGGTGAAGTTTAAATTTCTTTTTTGCCGTTGTTTTTTGCACTTAGATCAAAATGAAACGAAATGCTAATTATTATTCTGTGAAAAGATAGATTTTTTAAAATTTTGTATACCTAATACAAAACTAGTGGACCCATACATGTATAGAGTAGAAAGACCACGAATGATAAATCGAACTAATCTAGACATTTTTCGCGCTTAAAGACGCACGTGTCTTTCTGATATTATAAGCTGATAAAGGGATTTTAGATGCTTTAAAAAAATATTGGCTACGAATGAATGAAAATCAATCGAAATGATTACCTGCTTGTACCTTAAAGAATTCAATTTGTCTGAATCAGATGATTTCAAATATTTTGTTAGCACTGAGCAATAATCAGGTATAAAGCAACTTTAAAACTTACCAATCGTAATCATTGAAAAATGGCGTTTGGTATGTTGTGTCGTGGAGTAATTTCTCAGCTAATTTAATGACAGCGGTTTGTGCTGCCCACGCCATCCCGTCGATTCCTACGACAGAAAAGCATAGGATGCGCACAACTGTAAGATCGTGAGGCAGAAATTAAATAGGAAGGAGCAAAGTTCAATTTTTTTTTGGTGTAACGAAGAGTAGAGAAGAGGGCACGAACTATATTATTGGTAGATTAAAATCAGTAGGTGATAGGTCAAGTTAGTACTCGATTTTGTTCGAAGATTTGTGAGTATGAAAGGATAGATAGATAGATGGTACGGATTTTTATCCAATTTTGGTATCTCCTAAATTCCTATTTATGCACGTGGCATCGCATAATTTAGTACCAATTTACATTCCCACACTTACCAGCTATTATAAGTATTCCCGGCTTTCTGCTGAGTTTGTCGCTGTGTAATTCTAAAGCTATGATACTCTTGTTCTTATACGTTTTAGGAATGAGATGCACAATGGTAGCAAGTTCAGGATCTTCCAGGCCAATTCGTTTAGTAATATTTACTAGCATACTGTAGTCTATGTAATCCATATAACTTATATCCCTGATAGTTCGTCGTGCTTCTCTTATGTTCGGTCCTGAGCTGGAAACATCGGTGTTGATTATACATTTATTAAGTATAATAAATCAATATGCATAGTCTTAAACTTTATTGTATGTGTAGTAAACCCACAGACATAGATCAAGACATACAGCATGTGTATGTACTTCGCGTGCCATATCGCGTTCCCAAATGACGAGCGATGCTCGTCTTTCGAAAGTCTTTTATTTAGTCTGCTATCGGAATCGGACGTCAATCGGAATTTTAAAAATGCCTAAATGCCTAAAAGTGCCGTACTGAGCTGTAGAAATTCAAATAGAAACGTTTGCCTTGATAATGGACACGTTTCTTATCATCGGTAAATCACAGTAGGTAGTAAAAAAGTGGCAGGCTTGTTTTCATACAAATGGAGCGACATGCGGCCCTAGTGTGCTACGTCGTGCTACGTCATGCTACGAGTCGCTACGATGCCCTACGCTCAAAGATGAGGTCCGTTTGTTGCTACAAGGTGCAATACACAGTATAACGATACATACAGCTCGAAGTTTCTAGGAGGAAATAAAGTCATAAATAGTATTCCAAAAAAGTACAGGAACCCTATAAAATAAATTTTATACTGCAATAGCATTTTTTACTAATACAATTCTGAGTTTTGCTTTGCAACTGATTTTATATAGATGTCAAAGAGAATATAATCACTACGTGATGATGTCAACTAGCAGCTCTTGACCATTAATATACTCTTGACTGATCTTGACAAGTTATTGACTTATAGTTCGACAAGGCTGTTTATGAACGTGGCGAGAAAAAGAACTAACGCTTCTATCATACAAAAACGTCATTTTTGACAGTTCTCCATACCAGCAGCAGCGCCTATTGATAGTTGACACATTCATATAAAGCCTTGTCGGACTGTACTTAGGTTCTTGTCTTGTGGGTTATTTTCATTCCTCTTGTCAATCACGTCCCCTTCTTTTCCGTTAGAATCGGCAGAAAGAGATCGGCATTAAAAAATTAATGATACTTTTGTTTGTCTACTTTCTGTCTTGTATCTGTATCATCTGTCACAAAATAATGCGTTTGTATTATTTACTTTATAATGAATTTTATTATTATTCTGATTATAATACAGCTATCAGAAAATGTTATTTGCTTATATTTAAATTCTAGTCTAAATGGATATCTTGGCTCTACATTAAGTTCTCGTAAGTTCAAGAAATATTATTATTATTTGTTCTTTATTACTGCAATGTCTGTTATTGTGTCTTTCAAGCTTAAGCATTCTTCTTTATTAACTTTATGTCCTAGAATACCGTCTCAAACGTGCACCTTCAGAATACACTAGATGGCGAGCAGATTTCGAGCCGACAGAGGAATTTATCGTAAAAGTCTTCGAAGAAGATTCACCAGTACGTGATTCTCAAGTTGCTCCTGTTGATATTGCTAATGATAGACCTGAAAATAATGCGGAACGTCCATTCCGTGGTGGACGAGGTCCAGATGATGCAGAAAGTGCAGAAATTGGAATTGATCCCAATACCGACTTGATAATAAATCCATTTTCAAAATCAAAACTTGCTGATAGCGACAATGCACTTGTACCTGTATATTCGAATAATAAGATAATTTCACAAAAAACTTTTAAAGGTATGTGATAAATGCAAAACATGATATTTTATCTAGTTTAACATTTTTAATTTAAAGCCATTAGTGAACTACATTTTTGGGGCCTTTTAGGTAAAGACACAAAATATCCGAAAGTAAAATATATGTCAGTCCAGAACGAGAACCAGGATGCACTGTTGGGTTCTGGGTTTTTGTCTAAATTAGATTCACCTATGCAGCAGTTCGCCCCAATAGAACCAGATATAACTCGAGAACATATATCACCTTTATTGCAAATGAAACCATTGAACTCTGATCTAAATTTTGTGAGTAACATCTGCATTTTACATGTAAATATAGTTTAAAATAGATGTTAAATGCTTTTTTGGAATTTAATTTTCAAATGTGTTTATGGTTTTAAGGTTCCTCAACCAAACGCAAAAGCAACTCGAACGACGCCCAAATCTGACATCGTATATCCTATGCGAACTTTTAACACGGAAAAGGTTATTCCAATACGGACTTCAGTAGCGGAACAAATTCCTTTACGTAATATCGTACCAGACAATTTCAGTCCCTTTCGTACTTCAACAACAGAAAGTTATTCTTTACCTAATATCGTAACAGACGATTATAGTCCTTTTGAGTATATTCATCCATTCCGTACAACACTGGCCGTAAAACCTTTACGTAAATTGAAGAAATTATTCAATATGAGAACTGATACAGACGAATCAATTCCTACAAAAGAAACAGTTACTTTTAAAGACGCAGATGAAGATGAATACGATGAGAGTATTGTACTAGAAACAAATGACAAAAAAGAAAAGAAAATTATAGAAACTGATTTAGCGAAAGAAATAGAATGCGAAGAAATAGAATTGGACGCTACGGAAACTTCGACTGCGTCCGCTAATTATACAGTTAAAATAAACAAACTTGCCAATGAAACCACACGAAAGACAACAATATCAGAGATCGAAAAACAAGGAAATTCACGCCGACACAAAACGATTTGCACTGTGATAAAGAATAGAGAATTTGATGGTTCGACGCGTACACTCCATGAGGTGAAGTCTCTACTTTTCTTTAATATATTTTAAGCGTATTAAAGACACGAATTTTATTAATAACGGTACTTTCAAAGATCTATATAGATATATTTCCAACATTTCTTTCCTTAGATAGTCATGCAATTGAAGACATGGGCTGAAAATAGTCCTGTGGCCAAATGGATTGATATTACCCGTGGAAATTACACAACAATGGAAAATCCAATATATATGATGATAGTTGATGACCTCAGTAAAGGACAGATTGCTTCTGCCAAAGAAACTGTGTTGATCGTTGCAGGTGTTTTTTAATTCTCTGCTAATTTACAATTTATCTTATATTTAACTAGATGACGCACGCAATTCCGTTGCGCCAAAATTCGTTTATCGCTTGGGAACCGTACATTATCCGAGATAAAAACAATCCTATGTCCATGCCCGGGGCTCAAACTATTTGCATATTAAATTTCATCAAATCGGTTTATCGGTTTAAGCGTGAAGAGGTACAGATACACATACACAATTTCGTACTTTTAATATTAGTGCATTAGTATTAACATGGAAGTGCATTAGTTTCAGTTATTTATACTTTTAAAATTAATGAATACTCAATTTGTTTTAAAGGAATACGTGGGAAGGACCATTATGCAGTGTCGGCAGCCATGAGCTTATTGAAACAATTGATTGAGAGAAGCGAGAGTCACTCTGACCTCCATTTGAAGTACAGGTTTTGGATAATTCCCGTGCTGAATCCTGATGGCTACGATTACTCCATGACTTTTCCACTGGTGAGTATTTTGTTTAATATTGAAACATGTAAAACAAACACATACACATACTCACACACACACAGAGACACCCACACACATACACACTCTAGTTATAAATATTTATAGTTGTAATCTTCTGTTATTGTAACTGTTAGCATGTAAACTCTTTTGAGGAAAATTTCGATTGGCCCCACAGAACAGGCTACACCTAGTTTGGAGATTTGTCTTAAAATATCAAATCAGCTATTAAAATTCTATACAATATATTATATTATTATATTATATAATACATCCATCATTGATATTGTTATAGTAGACAGTAGTACACATTTTAACTTTCGACAGCGACGCCACTGGTTCAAGAATTTACGGCAAACTTGGAACACCGGTAAGGACGAAGCCCAAGGCTGTCAAGGTCTCGGTATCGGTTGTACTATACAAACCTGCTATGGCATCAACTTGGACAGAAATTTTGAATATCAATGGATACCACGTCAGTAATTATTACTAGTTTATAATTTAAACTACTTTATCATAACTTAAAATTGTGAAGAATCATTGATGTTATCGCTTTGTGTAAAATTTATTGGCTCTTTAGGTAAAGCGCTGCCTGTTCTAAATTTAAATGAATCAAAAATGCATCGCAAGTCGCATTAACGCCTGCGCCTGCGTTTCGTAAAGTCAATTGACCCCTAGGCTTTGTTACTGGTGATCATAATTACAAGAGTTGCAGTAGAAAATGCGAGCCAAGTTACGAAAAGTTTGATTCATAGGCAAATAGCGGACCTACGTCATTTGGTGGGGCTATATCAACTCAATGTTAGTTGTGATTCATTGGCTGGGTTTGACACAACGCGACCATATTACATAGTACCGCCATCTGCCTATGAATGAACTTTTCTGAGAGTACTTATCAAGCAAAGGCGGCGTAAGGCGTGGGCGACGCGAGCCACCGCATACGGCCTCGCGGTTCAAAGAGACCCTTGGACCACAAGATTTTTTTTAGGATTTACGGGTTTTGATACTCATATTTTTTTATAAAAAATTGAGATCAATAAATTCTTTCTCTCAACAAAATTTACCTCACAAAACTTATCTTGCCCACATCAAATTTAAGTCTTGCTCCGCCACTGTTAACAAGAAATAACTTTCTTTTAGCCAAGGAGCTCGAAGCAGAACATCCCTGCGGGCCGCTATACGCGGGGCCGCGGCAGCTGAGCGAGGTTGAGACACGATCCCTCACACAGTACCTAGACAAGAAGCACATACACACCTTCATCGCGTACAAAGAAGGTGATGTACTGGTATGTTAGTTTTGTGTTGGAGATTTGATTCCTTGAAACTTTTTTTGCTGAAGAAGTATTTCATCTATTATTTTGTATTTGGAACGTTTTGGTATGTGTTTGATTGAAGTTTTATCCCTTTACTAAACTTACAGGGTGTTCTGTATCCGTACTCTCATACAAAGAAGAAGCGGCCTTTAGATAATTTTTATGTAAGTTCACACTTTAAACTGAAATAAAATTATAATTTAGGATATCCTGAATAGCTTAAAATTTGTAGATGTATAAGTGCTAAAGGAAAGTGTTTTTCTTTTTGCTATTTTAGCTGGTAGCTTGGTGCCAAGCTTAAGTGAATAAAAAAATTAGCGGAACAAACAAACAACAAACAAGGAACATTTTAAGCATGATCTCATGTTATTTATCTATCATGTTATTTGAAAATTCAAAATTGTGTTATTACAGAGAGTTCGGGCCCTGCGCGCCGCAACCGCCGCGTCTGTAGCGGGCGGCCGAAACTATGTATACGGCCAGACGTCGGAATACTTACGTAAGTATTGACTATAATATTATTATTAATATACAAGTATTTACAATCATTTTATTCCGTTTGTCTTGACAGAGGATAAGTAATTATAGGTCTACCAGAATCTGATGGCAAATTTCGACAACAAATTCTCCAAAAATATCCTTGATCATTGGATAAAGTTATATATTTGCATGTTTCACACACAGAATCAGCCGCTATAAGGAAAAAAAGGATCAAAATGTTTTATTTCAATTACCCCGGTATTGCTAGAGTCAATTTACTTTCTCACTTTTTGCCATCAGATTGTGGTAGACCTATATTTTTTAACGTTTTAGTAGGTGACAAAACCCTTTAAATTTTATTTAAACAAATAATAAAATATTTTTGGATATTATAAAGAAATTCAGCTACTTATTGGCTACTTGACAATCTATTCGATATTCTCTAATTTTGTGAGATAACGATTGCTTACTTTTACAATGAAAGCATGTCTAAAGACCTTATAAAGCTACGCCGTAGCGCGTAGGTCCCTACAGCGTGCTCGTAGAGATCGGCTACGGACTACGAATCTCGTAGATGCTGACTTTAAATCTTAAAACTCTGTTTGTTAACCATTAAATGTGTCTGAGTGCGGCCGGCACTTTTATGCATTTAATAGTTTACTTAAAAATTTCATGAAGAGAAAATCTGCAAGTGTAATTATGGAGTTTATGTTAAAAATCTTTACTAAATTTCAGTTAAGTGGTTGTTAAATGTCTCTAAGTGCCGTTACTTTGGTTAAAGATAGTCGTGGGTGAAAACTGAAATGTGTGTTATGCAGAATTTTATGAAAAAACAACAGAGTGCATATTTAACGAATGATTATCTAGAAACTAAATTGGCGGGCCGAAACCTTTTTAGAACCGACCGAGGCCTTTTTGGATTTAAAATCCTGATGTTGTAAACAAAATGACAAAATGTTTTCTTGTTCAGCATTGTACGCGGGCGGTATAGAGGACTGGGTGGACGGCCATCTCGGCATAGACAACACGTACTCCATCATGATGATGACGAAGACTGATGATAAGGATGATAAGGCTCTTATGGAGGTAGGAATGTATTGAATGACTGTAAACAATAATTATACTCCTAGAGTGATTTTACAAGGCATCACGGGCTAATACATTTTTCATTGGCGTGGAATTAAATAATAATATTTTTTATGAGTGGAACACCAACTACTGAGGCAATTTCAATCAATGATGTTCTAATATTTTGATAGTTCAAAATATTATAACATAGGCTTTATATTATTTTCGTAGTATATAATATTTCCAACTTTTGAACTCTAGTAGATGGATGAAAACAGCTGTATTTTTTCAGCGGGTATCAAACGAAGCGTTCGCGGCTACACACGCTCTTTTGTTTCCCTCCGACTACGACCAGACTCACTTACCCCTAGCGATAAGGAGCAGAAACGGGGAAACAAAAATATCAACAGAATTTGTCGTTTTTGTTACTTTTGTCATTTTGGGTAATGGGTAGTATACTATGTCATTGAAATTATCGAGAAATTAATTTGTATTTAAGATACAATAGATGTGATACGAGATGAACTATTTATATTGCTATACTAGGTATTTATTACAATTTTGTGATTGCTTTTATCGTTTTGTATGTATTTTGTAACATTCGACAGCTTTGAGCTTTGTACCTTCAGCAAAGCTTTTCAGTTTTGATATGCTAGAAGCTTGTCTTGTATCTTTGTTATATTATTCAGTAGACTGAAAATAAAAACTAGACGTGTATTAAAAATGTTTATATATTTTCCCTATATTTAATTGTCTAGAAATATATTATGAAACCCCTTTCCCACTGTCTATTCTGTTTATGAATAAAGTCATTACCTTTATGTAATAGTCCTTTTGCATAACCCAGAACATTCTATACTTTTACCTCTTAATTTGAGTGTCATAAGTAATAACAAAACAAGAAAAAAATTGTAAAGAATATTAATTGCTTCCTTTCTCCCAGCACCGAGGAGTCAAGTAGGTATTGACTAAATCGTGCGTGTAAAATTGTTAGAATATGTTCAGCTATTCAATAGAGTAACTATAATAGGTTTCATGTAGGATATGGACGGTCAACCAAGGTAAACAACCCAGCTGTTGACACTTTCAATTACATATACCGGTACATAATATTATGGTCGATAATATTGACTTAGCTAATTTGATATTTAAATAAAAATCTTCACTGTACACATCCTGATTATTCTATGTCGGAATTTTACAGCTTGATAATAATTCGTATAATATAATTTCCAATATAGACAGTAATTATTATTATCTTTATTGGTATGTTGTACGAGGACATATGTCCTTGAATTCTCAAAGAAAAATCCTATCTCTTATCAGTCAGAAAATAAATACTACTTAGAATTTAATAAGCAGGGAAAGAACCTTTAATTATTTTGATTAGGATTTACGAAGCCGAAAGGGTAATAATAAAGGCAGTTTCTGACCAACAATCATGCATATAATTTGCCTAGTCGGATTATGGTTTTAGTAGATTTGAAAGGCAATATATTTATACTAATAAGCTACTTTTGTAAACAATAAAACTTTGAACTACTATTATCTATCAATCTAAAAACACCATACCTTGGTAAATACTCGTACTTTCCGCGGTGTTAAAGCCATTTAATTGATAATCAACATCACATTATAGTACGTAACTGCCTTTACTTCTCTATTCATTACCTTCTCAACGGTGAGCGCGACCGGTAAATGAAATACATAAATAGTTAACGTACGGTCATAAAATAACAACATATTATCAATCACAGGGGCTAGATCAGACAGACATACAGGACGACACTGTAAGGGTTTCTTATGCTCTATTTAAGGGAATTTAAGCTTTAATTGACAGTGTTTTGTGTATAATTTCGTGTAGCACATTTTTTGTTACGTTTCGGTGTAGATAAGTGATATCTGAAGCATCATGTAGATTGTAGATTGTGGAGGTTGGTGAATGTGATGATATAAACGGTGGGAAGGTAATTCTGCCCTCCACTCCGTGTTCAGAGCTTCGTGTGTTTGGTGGACTTGTGCTTTTCGGACAATAACATGGTAAGGATTGCATTTTAATGTACACAAGATAAGTATTGTTTAGTACGATAGTAGAAGTATGAAAATAGTAATTAATAGATAGTACTATCCTTGAAAGGGTGGAACTTGTGAACTTGTGTTTTTTAGAAAATGTAGCTATGTAGTAAGGATTAGACTAAATGGTACCAATACCGGCAATACCCAAGGAAAGTATTGTATATTGTTACGATAATAGAAGCATTAAAAAGGAATAAATAATTATTAGATATTTAATTCCTTGAAAGGGTATAAAATGTTAAGATAGTATAGTATATAAGCAATCATCACAAGAGAGGAAAAAGTTTATTATTAAAACATATATTTTAAGGCGACTAAGCTTCCGAAACGGTGATATGCATAATTTATTGTAGTGTATGGACTCCACGTTAAGAAAGTCTAGTTTCAGTTTAATTTAAAATTGCACAGTAATAAAACATAACATAATCAAGTAATCGAGATTTCATTCAAACAAAAACACTTTACAATTTACAAATGGATTGACTTTGTGTCTATACTACACGAGCCACGATAAAACTTTCACGACTAATGCTTGAAAAAAGGGTCGTAATGTATGTTATTTCCGGTAACATTGTAAGGAAAATGAAAATAGAAGTGATAAACTAACCCGCTAATTGCGAATCGGACTCCCGCACGAAGGGTTCTGTACTTTGGCGCCTTATGGTATCTACAAAAAATCACGTTTGTCCCATTTTGATACTTATTTTTTGTGTGTTTGGGATTCGTTGATACTTTGCCAACAGTTCGCCTAAAACAGCCTAGACAGGTAGACAGACGGGCGGACAGAGAGTCACGTCAACTTTAGGTAGGACTTAGGAGACCCTACAAATATTTAGTTTTCTTACAATAAAAAAAATGTATTCCCTTTATAGCAATTGTAACCAAATCGAAGCTTTTACGAAGTAAAATCTTATAAGAAGCAAACAATGACTTTTAATAAGTCATTGTTTGCATTGGTAGAAGTTAAAATAATTGCTTTGAACAAAAGTAGTAGGTTTATTTCCAGGAAATATATTAATATTTATTAAAAAAGAGGTAGGTACCTATTACATAAAAATTTGAGGAATTGCCTATCTAAATTATAGATACGATTATCAATTCAAATTATCATAGATTAAAATAAGCCGTATATCTAATTCAAGATTACTAATTATTATATCCTTAGGTCACAAATTAAGATTTAAAGATAAGTCTTATCCGAGTGAAATTCGTCCTACAACAGGCTTATAATCACGTGCGATACAAAAACTTATTTTCACGTGTATGAAACCTTAGGTCCTCAGTAGTGTATCATGTACTTAGAATACCTGTGTATTTGTGGAGCTCTACGTGTGTCTCTATAATATCTACTTAGTTTCTTTGAAATTAAAAAATTACAAGGAAAAATTAATTAAGCCGTGTGCAAAACAAAAGTAGAGCTTATCACCGCTCTCTCATCAATAAGTTTAATAACTCTAAATTTTAATTGGTAAACTGTACTTTTTTTAAATGTTTTTCAAAACTTTTAAAAGTAATTGTTTGTCCACAGAATTAGTACAATTTTTGGCTATAAAATTACCCTACAAATGAATACATTGTTATTATTAAGCTGAAATATATATATATAGATCTTATCTTTCACATGTCCAGTATCTAGGACCGGTAATAAATATAGTGATAATTAGATATTCTATCGTATGATAAAACTTATTACGAGCTGCTCGTAGTCTGCAATTTTGTTTATTAAATACCTAGAACAAGCTCTATACCGTTTAGGTTCATTTTGATTTAATAACAAACAAAGCTTAATATGAGTGGATCTTACTGCTTGCTATTGAAACGTGCAATAAAGAAGCGAAATGCAAAATCCACATCCATTTTTTATGTTTAAATTAATAAACATTTAAATTTCTTTGGCAGTATAGAGTGTGCACGTATTTTCAAGAGTTACTTTCTTTTCTATCAATCCATTTTGGTTGAAACCTAATGAATAAAATGTTTTAACAATCTTGAAACGATAGCATGAAACTCGTGAGCCATTAACTCTTGGACATTAAGATGTAACTACCAATAGTAAAACTATTTTATGTAGTGTTAAATTTTAATGTCCATCATAATATTATGGGATATGTAGTAACTAGAATATACATTATAGACTTTATGTACTACAGACGAAGTTGTTATTATATTATAATATCTATGTATATTTTTTATTCAGTCACTTTACTGATTTTCAGGAGGTACCATCTGGTGACTCAATCGACACTGGAGGGCCCAGTGATAGTGGGGTAGAAAATGGAGGACAGGATAATCCGTCTTTTGAAAAGGAACCAGAAACAAATCCGGAATCAGCACCAGAAACACCAGATAAGCAGGGGCCTGAAGCGGAGGCAGAAGAAAATGATGCGCCTAATGGTCATGCATCAGATGCGCTAAAGACAAATGGTTTTGACGGCAGTAAAATGACAATGGACCCTGGCCTAACTCAGCCGGCTATGATGAGTGCGCCAGTAGATTTAAACAATGGAAAGGTAATGTAAAAAAGGTAAAGGTAAACCCTTGCATATTTTGACATGGTATGTTAAAAATATAAATAATTCAATCAATATCAATTGAAGACGTAAGTAAGTAACAATTAAAAAAAATGACGTTTTTTTTTCATAAATGGAGGCTTTAGGGCCGGAAAAATGATTTGAAATAAAAAAAACTGTGGGTATTATGTGTAGCCAGAGACATTAGCCAGATGATGAAGTAGATAATTTACAAGGTCTGTTCAAATTATAAGGAAAAAAATAAGTAATTGTCCTTGTGTTATAAAATGTAATGTTATATGGTTCTTCCTCTCACGTCTTCAATTATTTTGCAGGCTCCTGAAAAAGATGTGGAAGGTGACCAACCCGAGCGCGCTATGTGGGGAAACCAGATAGAGTTCCTGATGTCGTGTATCGCCACCTCCGTGGGCTTGGGCAACGTGTGGCGTTTCCCGTTCGTCGCCTACCAGAACGGCGGAGGAGCTTTCCTTATCCCATACATCATTGTACTCCTACTCATAGGAAAGCCTATGTACTATCTAGAAGGTGTGATCGGACAGTTCAGTTCGAGGAATTCCGTTAAGGTGTGGGCGATGTCGCCTGCAATGAAGGGTAAATAAATGATAATAGTATGAATACCTTGTTTAAAATAAGCAAACGCTATACATCAAATATTTTTTTTAATATTTCGGTCAGCATTGTTAGCTGATCATACCAGTGTTAGGGCATTATTTTTATGTACAATTCTCTTAACTTTTGTAAAGTTTTTAAGGTTTTAAACGTTTCTTTAACTAAAAAAGCCAAAAAGTAATAATCAAAAATTAATTTCAGGAACGGGTTACGCACAGGCATTAGGCAGTGGGTATATTCTGTCCTACTATGTATCAATCATTGCTCTATGTCTCTACTACCTGGTCATGAGCTTCCAAGCCACATTGCCTTGGGCAGTGTGTCAGCCGGAATGGGAAAATTGTGTACCCGCTGACCAAGTAGAAGGAATCGACCAGAGTCTTAATGCTACAAGCAGTGCGGAATTATACTTTGTGTAAGTCCTTGTAAACGTCATACTTTGTATTATGATTAAAATAGCAAGGTCCTACATAAGTAAACTACAAACATATTTTATATTAATATGTTTGCTTAAGCTGAATACTTATACCCTAGAGCAGGGGTTCCCAATCTTTTTCAGCCTGCGGCGCAATTACACGTCACAATATTTTGTCACGGCGCCCTACTCTACCTAGCTAAATTAGAAAAAGATACATAAATAAACAGTACATATTTTAATGATTATAGTTATTATAGATTATAGTTAAGCAGGTAAACAATAATGATCAAATATTTAATCATCTACCTGCTTTACATAAATAATATTATAATTTTATTTTATAATATTTGTGGCGAAAATGATGGTGGACTGACTCACGGCGTGCGGCGGCCCTCTTGCCTTTCCACGGCGCACCAGGGCGCCGCGGCGCACACTTTAGGAACCCCTGCCCTAAAGTAATAATATTAATTAATATTAACTAATGAAAATTTTCCATTTTAGACGAACTGTTCTACAGCAAAGCGACGGAATCGAAGGAGGACTTGGTAAGTTCAAGCTTTATTTAATAGACTTTTTCTTGATTTCATTTCTATCAATGACTATCTAATTTTATGTTTATTTTATTTTTAGGTCTTCCCATATGGTACCTCACACTTTGCCTGTTCGTGGCTTGGCTTATTATTTTCTTCATTGTCTCCCGAGGTGTCAAGAGCTCTGGAAAAGCTGCATACTTCCTCGCTATCTTCCCTTATGTTGTCATGATAATCTTGTTGATAAGGTAAATGCATATCAAAAATAATTTAAAAACGTTTTGGTATTAACTTAGTAGTTTTTGGTGTTATAGATGTTTTCTGTGGCCTTCATAATAATGATTTTGATTATGTGCTTTCAGCACCCTGCTTTTGGAGGGCTCTGGAAAAGGAATTTTGTTTTTCTTAACACCGCAATGGGATAAATTGATAGAACTTGATGTAAGTAAACTCCTTTCAGTTTTGAACGTCTTTACGTTGTTTCATCTCCTTGAAAAACGTTTTGTGTGCAGTTTTTGCGAGGTTATTAATTGTTATTTTATTCTTGTGTAAAATTATTGAATTTATTTTGACGTATTTTTAGGTGTGGTATGCTGCGGTGACTCAAGTATTCTTTTCACTGAGTGTCTGTACCGGTGCTATCATCATGTTCTCCTCATACAACGGCTTCAGATCAAATGTATACAGGTAATGAAGCTAATATTAACTTCATTTTAAATTTTAATCATATTGTTAAGTATATATCCATATTTAGTTTTAAGACATACCACTAAACTTTTTACATTAATATCTCTCCAAATTCTTATAAGGATACTAAATAAAAGTAGAACGCATTGTCTTAGATTTAATTTCAAATTTTTATTTTTAGAGATGCTATGATCGTGACAACTTTGGACACGTTCACAAGTTTGCTGTCCGGTATCACCATCTTCGGTATCTTGGGTAACTTGGCGCACGTCCTGAACAGAGAGGTCAACCAAGTTGTTGGCTCCGGGGGGACTGGCTTGGCCTTCGTGTCCTACCCAGATGCGATTGCTAAAACTTTCCAACCGCAGGTAATACAATTACTACTGTCACCCATAAACATATCTTTTAAGAATTTAAATTCAAACAATCTTGTGATAATTCTTGCTAGTGCATTTTTTCCGTCTCCGATAAAGATTTGTCGATTGTTTATCAATTATTTTTTTTTTAATAATATCTATGGACGCTTCACACTACGTCAGTCTGGCCCCGTGCTAAGTACCTGAAGGACTTGTGTTACAGGTACCAGACAACGGAAATATATTTAATACTTTTATATATACATATATTTAAGATTTTTATTATATCATACACATAATATTTAATACACATCCAGACCCGGGAACATTGAAAACTTTTTGTTCCGTCGGCGGGATTCGAACCCGCGACCCGGCTTGAGCTGCCACACACTCAACCAATTGAGCCACAGAGAGTGAAATATTTTAAGTTTTATTTAGTGGGCTTCTTTTAATTTCATTTGAACCTCATAATTATTTGAGACCATCTAAATTCTAAGACCTGCATTAATGCAAGGTGAATATTATCTATTGCCTCATAACAATCCTTTTTTCTATTGTCCATTACAGCTGTTCTCAGTTCTGTTCTTCGTGATGATGTCGGTGCTGGGTGTGGGGTCGGCGGTGGCGCTACTGTCTGTCATCAACACGCTCATGATGGACGCCTTCCCGCGTATACCCACCGTCTTCATGTCCGCTTTCTGCTGCACTATCGGCTTCGCCATCGGCCTCGTTTACGTCACTCCTGTGAGTGAACTTTGCGAAATATTTTGTTCCAATTACTATTACCGTACCTCTTGTAGATATATTAATATCTACAAGAGGCGTATCAACCTTCAAATAAAAGATAACATCTCAACACTTTTCAAAATAGTTAAACAGCTTTCATAGTTTCAACTTAGACCCTGATAATATTTTTAACCATTTCCAGGGTGGCCAATACATCCTTGAAATCGTCGATTACTACGGCGGTACTTTCCTTGTGCTGTTCTGCGGTATCGCTGAAATCATTGGAGTATTCTGGATTTACGGTAATAGTCTATACTCTATTGTAACTGTTGTTTTTTTGAAAGATCACCTTGTATTAAGAATATCATTTATTTTCTAATATGATTGCTACTTTTAGTGTTACAGTTATCGCTCCACCGCTGCCACTAAAATTATTTACTGTTTTTAAAAATCTGTCAGCGATCAAATCAGCTTCTATATGACATTCTTATGTAAAGTTACATTATATCCTTTGAAGGTTTGGAGAACCTGTGCCTAGACATCGAGTTCATGTTGGGCATCAAGACGTCGATGTACTGGCGGCTCTGCTGGGGCATCATCACACCCGCCATGATGATCGTCGTCTTTGTGTACGCGCTCATATCTTTCGAGGCTCTCGTCTTCGCCGAAACCTACGTGTATCCGACGGCAGGATATGGTAAATATATATTTTTTTGTAGTTTTATTTTAATAGATGTTACGAAGTTGACTTCGATCAGGCAAATTATGCTACCGTAAATTTTGCCGTGATAAACGTATGTGACCTACTTTTAGCAATTTTATTCTTGTGAAGATGATTAATTTTGAATTCATAAAGTTTGTTCTAAAAAGTCGTAAAATGTAAAACAGGCGTAAGTCCTAAGCAGTCCTAAGGTAGGTATCTCCAAGTTCCAAAAAACTAAATTGATTTTTTTTCAGTGTCTGGATACCTGATGCTGTTTGCCGGCATCATTTTGGTTCCGTTGTGCATATTTATTGGAATCAACAAGAACAAAACAGGAAAATGTTCAGAAGTAAGTATTAGGCCTTTATTAATTCTATTAAATAATTTAGAAATAGACTTAATAGATCCAATGATCTTTATAACCACATAATAAAGATTCAAAGCCCCTAGCCAAGACTTTTTCTTTATCGCTTCTTAATAGAATCGCCGATCAAAATGTATGGTATTGACATTAGACGAGTCGAACGTCAACTTCATATTATCGAACGCTTATGTCAATTCTATACATTTTGATCGGCGATTCTATTAAGAAGTGATAAGGAAAACGTTTTGGCTAAAGGGCCAGAGAAGGTAACCGTATTTTATTGTCAACACCGATATTATAATCAATTAGTGAAATGATAAAAACAAACGTAGCCACATATAAAGTAAAATTTCATGACTGACCACGGGAAGTTAACATATTCCTTACTATTCCAGTCGGTGAAGAAAGCTTTCCGACCGAAATCTTCTTGGGGACCTCGTGATGCGGAGACCAAGAGGGAATGGACCTTGTTCAAGGAGGATGCGTGGGAGCAAGCCAACAAAATGAGAACATCGGCCTGCCAACACATTTGTTCCATTCTGACCGGACGATATAGGCGTGGAGCGTAGTTCGATATCTCTTGTATTTATTTACCTTATTAGTTAAGTTAGTAAACGCGGGGAATTCACTTGAGCAATAATGACAATGCTGTGAGATGATGTCTCTTTTACTAGGGCTTGTTAAAGTTAATTATTGTTTATCAAAATGTTATATTTGTCTTTTAAGGCGTCCCCCACATTAGGCGTGCGCGTTCCTCGGGCGTGCGCGCCACGAGCGCGACGCTTAGGATCAATTCAGACCGCAACGCGACGCGTAGATGCATTTCTAAATTTGTATGGATTTGACAGATTTGCATGACGTCGTCAGTTGAAGTCTATCAATTCAGTACAAATTTAGAAATGCATCTACGCGTCGCGTTGCGGTCTGAATTGACCCTTAGGCTAAGTAAGAACTCACGGAGCGGTTTTTTCCCGCGCCCGCCGCGGTTGTAGGCCTGCAGCCTTCGTAGAATACAGTTTTGTATGTAAAAAATTGAAGCAAAACTCACTCGCGTTTTTGCCCGCGGCGGGCGCGGTTGTTTGCGGCTCCCGCTGCACCGGCGGGCGGCGGTCGCCCGTAGCCTCGGCGGTTTGCGCCCGCGCGCTTTGCGATAGTTTAGCGGGCGATCGCAGTAGCCGTAGTAGGCGATCGTAGTAGAAACCGCCCGTCTTGCGATCATCGCCTGCAGAGTTTGCAGGCGATGATCGCGACCGCGGCGGCTTCGGGCCCGCACAAATCAGCGGTCTCGTGAGTTCTGAAATAAAACCGCAGCTCCGCAACCACGGCGGGCGCGGGCGATAACCGCGCCGTGAGTTCTTAGCCTTATGCAGCGCGTTCGCGGCTTACACGCGGCGCCTTCGTGATGCGTTACGCCAAATCTCATATATTATTGACTTCTTACTTCGCTATCGAAACTAGCGAATTTATTTTGGCTAAGGGGTCAGTACTGGCAAATACACAGTACTTATAGGACAAAAAATTTAACAAGCTATATCTTTAACAAGCATGGGCGTACCCAGGTAG
Organism: Cyaniris semiargus; assembly: GCA_905187585.1. NCBI lineage: Eukaryota > Metazoa > Arthropoda > Insecta > Lepidoptera > Lycaenidae > Cyaniris > Cyaniris semiargus. The sequence goes on along the minus strand of LR994558.1, from coordinate 8,287,072 downwards.
GGGCACGGGGGGCAGCTGCCCCCCTAGAAGATAAAATAAACGTCAATTTTCCTGGCAGGTGGGAATTAAAAAGGTGTTACCTACTCTGCGCATAATGAAGTGTTGGAAACAAAATATCTTTTCAGTCAGATTAATAAAAGTCAATTTTCATGTTTTTTTTTTGTTTCAATATACCAGACCGACCATCTTCTCGAAACAGGTATGCTGCCCCTTAGCTAAACTCCTGGGTACGCCCATGTTAACAAGCCTTGGTGAAATTGACATTAGAATTGTAAATATCAAAGATAGTAATTATTACAATGACATGTTAATAGCTCCAAACTCTATTGTACATAATATTTTCTTCTATTTATATTGTAATTTAACTTTCAGTTTGTTATTAAAAAATATGTAGGGTATTTAGCGGATAGCATGTCTCTAATCGCCTAGGCGTTAACGACAAAAACCGAATTGCTAAAGAAATAACCGCCGTACTCAGACATTTAATTATGATTATAAACTTCAATTTAATGAAGAGTTTGACAGATAATGTATGGGGCTTGTGTCAAAATTTTGAATTAATTACATTTAAGGATGTATATAAGGTCAAATTCCGTAGTGCATCTATACTCTACTCGGCGAAACATAACGGTAGCGGTCATTAACTCTCTGTCAAAAACTTGTCATTTTCTATACAAAGCCGCGATTGACAACATCTGACACTCCATTGTCAATCGCGGTTTATATACAGGGTGTAACAAAAAGAAGTGATAATACTTTAGGGTGTGTACGTGTTCCTTGTAGAGAGTTCACTGTGAAAGTAGCAGCGCTGAAAGACCAAATTTTTTTTTCACTTATGTATGGGGAAACTCGTGACGCTCGGGCCCTTGCCCATACAAAAGTAAAGTTCACAGTTAACTCTCTACAAGGAACACGTACACACCCTAAAGTATTATCACTTATTTTTGTTACACCCTGTAGAAAATGACAAGTTTTTGACAGGGAGTCAATGACCACTACCGCCATGTTTCGCCGAGTACAGTATAATTAAATAATGAAAGTACTACATATGTAAAAAAAATTGGACACTCAGACACTTATTATTAATTATAATTATTACTTATAATATATTTTTAAGGAATTATTCGATATTTAATTAATATTGAAAAAAAATTGATATGTAATTTGACTACCGTACTAGTAAGTACAAGTACTAGTACAAACACAATAGTCGTGTATTCGTTTCGCGCGTAAATTTAAAAATTAGTGTCAGTGTCAGTGTTATGTGCCAAAATCTGACAGAAATTGATGGTTATTTCTATTATTGCGCATGCGCGAAAGCTGCACATGCGCATTTAAAAATGAAACGAATACCTACGACTAATCGCTATTACGCTTCGAAGGATAGTTTTCATCAATTTCGAAATATTTCCGCAGAATTACCGGTGAACCCACTTTTTTTGGGCTTAAAAAATCGCAAATCGTACAAAGAAATTGATAAGCAGTTTTTAAGCCGTTTATGTTTGATACAAAGTTCCCAATTCTGACGAATTCTCAAAAATTGTAACACTTCCGGCAAAAATTACGTTTAATGGAAATTTTAAAATAAAATATTTCACATAACTTGTCGGTAAGGTATTGATTTTTTGGTGTCAATCGATGCAGGATGTTTTATTCTACTATATATTTCGACTTTAGGTCAGAATCTTTGAATTTATAAATGTTATATTACATCCTTAAGTAATTATTAATGTTCCACTCTGAGTGCGGCAGTAAGACTATTATGTAATAATTATAATAATAATAAAATTTATTTCCATAAACAATATTTTACAGCAACCAACAGTTCTGGCCCCCACGCTAGGCGAAGCCTGTCCTGCGGGGGAGTTTATATATATTTATATATGTATAATGTGATAGTAATATTTTGTTATAAAAATGTGTATAAATTCAGTAAAGGCCAAAGATATTATATTATGTTTGAAGATAAGGTGTTGATAAATGCTAGATTTTCTGTCTACGCTCTATTTCAGAAAGCCTAACTTATGACTATAATAGTCATGGGCGTATGTTCTGGGCCAGGGGGGGGGGAAGGCAAATCAGATTTTTTATAAGCTAGGTGTTTATAAAGAATAAAAAATTAATAATTTTTAGTTGTAAAAATATTGTATTGCAAACAAATGGCAAAAATTCGTTATCTTAATTTTTAATTTTTATAGATAAAAGTACTAGTAGATAAGATACTTAGTAGGGACGTCAACATGATCAGGGGGGGAGGGGTACGCCCATGACTATAGTAACAACCGTAGCTAGACCTGCCACTTGACTAAAAGGAAATAAACAAGACGGACAAACGAACTAAAATAGCTCGTAATAATCTCACTTATTTATTTTTATCTATAGTTTGATGTAAGTCTAAAAGAAATTAAAAAATGCTGGTAAGTAATTTAAAATTAACTAAAGTTTTTATACTATGTCCTGTATTATAGGTATCTAATGGACCGCTCGAACCAAACGATCTAAATTCTAAATTAAATACAAATAAAAATTCGTTAATGATACCATACAGTGTAAATAAATTTTTATAATGTCTTTACATCACATTAATTTTATTATCCTTCATCCAAAAATTCCTTTTTCCTTTCAGAAAATAATCTCGGGTTTTTTAAACTTACTGCATAATACTGTGAAACTTAACTACTTAATTAAGGCTTCAACAACAAAATACGCTCATCCGTTTATTAGTAATTTCAAAATAAACAACTACGATCAAAGGAAATTAAACTTTTCACAAAATTAATAAGGTTCATATTAAGTCCTAGGCCTAAAATTAGGCTTAAATTATTATTACACCCATAATATGTTTATCACCCATGGATATTCTTATACTAATTTGCACAAACTCTGTGTTAGTATAAGGATTTAAGCATAGTACTTACAGTAGACACACTTTTATCCGTCAACCACTATTTGCAATTTCAATTTTCGCCACAAGAGAAAATGAAAATATAATTTACCTTTTCGCAAACTCGAATTAGCATTTTAAACGATTACTTATATATACATGAAACCACATGAAACCATATTTATTAAATACATATATTATGATTGACTTGAACTTTTTAATTTGAACACTCGGTGGATTAGGATAAATTAGGTTTTCAATAGAACCTTATTTTATAGACTGTTATATGAAGAATTCAGCAGCTTCCTTTGGTAGGCAGCAGTGTGCGCTATGCCTTACACCCTGAAATGAAATAACAAGGCTGCAATTTTTTTTTACACGATAACTTCATGAAATAAAAATATTTTGAAATATGTAAGGTGTAGGTACGCATGTTACGTATTAGATTAGTCCAGTGGGTATGTACTATGTAAGTCGTAAACTACAATATCAGTTCAATCTTTTCGCTAATCCCCATCATATATCCATAAAATGTTGTTTACCCACGAGTGTTTAAGGCGAAGACATCTGCCAATTCGACATCTTTGTGCAGTTTTCTAGACGTATGTATTTCATTGATTGGCACAAAAAAAAAAATATGTGATTTTTGATTATATTTGGAAAAGCTTGTCTAATTTAAATAATAAAATAATGTACTCCTACTGGATGAAAAAAATACCAAAGTCACATCTTTCAGGAACTTTAAACAGTTCTAACTAAAGTAATAATACAATATATGCTTTAAAAATTTGTTTATTTGATACCTTTTACAAAAATCCAAAGATTGCCAGATTTAATTTTCGGTTCTGACATCTAGATTTCCCATAATATTTATTTTTTCCTCTAACAAACGAAAAATGCTACCGAGTGAACACTTCACATCTCTGTCTCTCTGGCATGAAAATCGACATTGGTGCGAGAGTGATGCGAGATCAAGGTCATTGGCAGTTGTCAGCGTCTTAATACATTTTAAATATTTCAACTCCTAGATACCGTATTTAAAACTCGACTGCAGTGCTGTGAACAGAAAAGTCATACTAGAGGCTCTGCTCTGTTAAGGAATAAGCGACTTAACTAAACACATATCTAGTCAGGTAAATCTATAATTACTTTCATTATTATAGCTTTTGTTGTAGAATAGAATAGCCAATAGGAAACTCTTAATTGACACTGAATAATAAAAAATAACAATAAACAGGCTTTATGTAGTTATTGGCTTAATAATTAAGCATATTAAAAATGTATTAAAAATTTTTATAAAATTTAATTGAGTTTGCGAAGGATGGTACGATGTAAAATAATTTAAAAAATCGGCCAAGTGCGAGTTGTACTCGCGCACGAAGGGTACCGTACCACTACAGAGCAAAAATAGGCTAAAAATTGAATTTTTTGTATGGGAGCCCCCTCAATTATTTAATTTATTTAAATTTTATAATTAATTATTACAAGTACAAATACAATTAAGTATTTTGAGAACATTTAAATCGCCTATGTGTTGCCGTTATTCATTAAGAGAAATAGCAAAAAAAATCACGTTTGTTGTATGGGAGCCCCCCTTAAATATTTAATTTATTTTATTTTTAGTATTTGTTGTTATAGCGGCAACACATATACACAATCTGTGAAAATTTCAGAAGTCTAGCTATAGCGGTTCTTGAGTTACAGCCTGGTGACAGACAGACGGACAGACGGACAGACATCGAAGTCTTAGTAATAGGGTCCCGTTTTTACCCTTTGGGTACGGAACCCTAAAAATGGTTCTTAGCACAAAATATAAACTAGATATAGGTACTCATCCAGTGATGAACTTCCGAAACGTATAGTAGGTACAGTGCAGTGGCGGATTAAGCATTTTGCCGCCCTAGGCCCTGTCTGATATGCCACCTCTTTTGAACAACAAAATTCTATATAATATTTTGATTCACAATTGTTTTATTTTATGTAAATACGAGATTGCGGGCGTGCAACTCCGTTGCGCCAAAATTCGTTTATCGCGCGGGAACCGTTCATTTTTTTTTTCGGGATAAAATGTATCCTATATCCTTTCGTGGGACTTAAAGTATCTCCATACCAAATTTCATCAAAATCGGTCCAGTGATTTGGGCGTGAAAGAGTAACATACAGACAGAGTTACTTTCGCATTTATAATATTACTAGCGACCCGCCCCGGCTTCGCACGGGTATAAAATATATAGCCACTGAAAAAATGATTAAAATCGATTCAGCAGTTTTGATTTATATTCATTACTACCCGTGGCCCGCATTGGCCGGTACCGCCGCAAAAGCTACGTCCCGCAATTTTTAGATATGTAATATCTTCGAAAATATTCATTTAAATCATATGCTATAAAGGGCCATATAGATCTATATTAAATCAACAATGTATTTAAAGTGTTTAATTGAATAAGGATTAATGGCGTATTGGTTAAAATCGCTTCGAAAATTAGCCATTATTTGTCGTTAAAAGTAAATGACAAAAAACTGTTATTGTAGGATATTCATAAGAGGTAGACATATACCATCGCGGAGTTTTCTGTAGACCTTTTCATTGTGTACAATACTTAGTACATTATTTTGATAAATCTTGTAGGGTTAAGCTTGCGTTTGCAATGTAAGCGGAAAAAAAGTAATTATTTACGACATCACATTAGAAACCCCAACAATAACAGTATTTCTCCACTATTTAATGAATGTTATTATACTTATAAACCTTCCTCTTGAATCACTCTATCTATTAAAGAAAACCGCATCAAAATCAGTTGCGTAGTTTTAAAGATTAAAGGGAACAAAGGACATGAGGGAAAAAGGCGACTTTGTTTTATAATATGTAGTGATGAAGTATGGATATGGATGGTTTGCATATAATAACCTATAAACATAAAATGTTTGACAGGGTGTCAAAAACTTGTCATTTTCTATACAAAGCCGCGATTGACAACATCTGACACTTCACTGTCAATCGTGGTTTTTATAGAAAATTACAAGTTTTTGACAGGGAGCCAATGACCGCTACCGCCATGTTAGTACAGTATAACTACTGTAAACAAAAAAAGCGGCCAAGTGCGAGTCGGACTCGCCCATGAAGGGTTCCGTAGAAGCAAGTAGGTAACATGCTTATGAAATTTTTTTAGTATTTTATTATTTATGTTGATTAAATGAACGATAATTGCGACTTATGAATTATGACATAAAAAAACTAAACTATTCGGTTTAGAAAAAAATTATATTAGAAACCTCAATTTCATTTTTGAAAACCTATCCATAATTACACGTATGGGTTTGATGAAAAAAAAAATGTCAGTTTGAGTTCTAAGTATGGGGGACCATGTACCAAGTTTCATCAATATAGTCCTTATAGTTTCGGAGAAAAATGGCTGTGATATACAGACGGACAGACAGACAGACATATGACGAATCTATAAGGGTTTCGTTTTTTGCCATTTGGCTACGAAACCCTAAAAATAACATTATTTTCTATATACTTTATACAGAGTAGGTACTTAAATAATATTTTCTATTTAACAACTGCGCGTTTAGTCTTTTTTATGAGTATAGTAATTTATTTTTTCACATTAAATAAAATTTTTCGCGCTGCCCTTAAAAACTGGCCCGCTCCCCCAAAACGTGCCGCCCTAGCAATCTAGCACTGGTACAGTGCCAAACAAAAATTTTCATTTAAATGTAACATTATGATTTGAATCATGCTATATAAAGTTATCTTCTTAGTCGAATTTTTCCATAAAAACAATGTAGATAGTAATAGCGCATCGCCAAAAGTAATCTCGTATCTTTAACCAACTTGTAAAATGTAATTAACCTTCGAATTGACCTAAATATTCAAGTTTACCATTTGTTTACCATAATCAATTTTAAAGACGCCTCAGCATAAACATTGTAGATATGAACACACTTCAGTAGATACTATACCTAGTTGATACTACATACCCATCAACCAACGCGACGCCAACACAAAGGGCATTTATGTGTAGCTAGTCACGGTTTTGCTTTTATTACAGTTAAATAAGATCGTGTTGAAGATAAAGATTTAAATCATTGAAGCATCAATATTTTAACGTTTGAATGCAGTATTACCTTGCGGTTTTACGTTGTGAGGTCACCGAGTGAGAGAACATTTCGTTAACCAAGAACGGATGAACAGCTTGTGCTCCTTGAACGTGACTGCTCAGTTTAAAAAAAAGATCTTGGATGGGACTCAGTAAGAAAACCATATTTTGGTAGTAAGAACTTAGCTGTGATTGAAACATGAGTAACAAAGGTGTGGTGAACGCTGGCTTCATACCGGAAATCAATATCACTCCTTGTGCAAACAATGAAGATAGTAAAAATGTTACAAAGCAGGAGACCTACAGGATAAATCAACCAAAATTTACTAAGAATGATGTTAACAAAGGGACACAGGTAATGAGAGATTTAGTGCAATTTCACAAACTTTTGCTGTACGATAACTTTAAAGGCGAGACCGCACTAAAGCGACACTACGCTGCAGCGGAGTGACGCAACACGTGACGGCGAAATATTCTTTGTATGAAATCGTATGAGGTAAGCTGCACAACGCGGCTGCGACGCTTCGTGACACAAAACGTCAGTTCTATGGAACGTGAAGTGTCGCGACGCGTCGCTGCCGCGTAGTATCGCTTAGTGCGGTCTCAACACAGACATAGCGTCAATTCAGACCGCAACGTGACGAGGCGAGGCGAGGCGCGGCACGGCATCAATTTGTATGGATTTGACAGAAAACAATTGTGTAAGACGTCTTGCGAATCTGTCAAATCCATATAAATTTAGAAATGCATCTACGCGTCGCTTTGCGGTCTGAATCAACCCATAAATCAAGATAGATACCGCATGTCCCTCCATTTGTATGAAAACGAGCGTGCCACTTTTTTCCTACCTACTGTGACGTACCGATGATAAGAAACGTGTCCATTATCTAGGCCAACGTTTCTATTCGAATTTCTACAGCTCAATACGGCACAATTAGGCATTTTTAAAATTTCGATAACGGTGGAGCGCAGATTAAAGAACAGACTTTCGAAAGACGAGTATTGCTCGTCGTTTGGGAACGCGATGGCACGTGAAGTATGTACATACACATGCGGTATCTATCTTGATCTGTCTGTGGGTCTCACCTTCAAAGTTATTAAAATTTTCATGTTTTCGTTTCCATTTTCGAGATAGAGAATTTTAATTTTTTAAATTTTCAATTATGATAACAATAAGGATGCGGAAAAGGACCAACCCGAGCGCGCCATGTGGGGGAATCAGATAGAGTTCCTGATGTCGTGTATCGCTACCTCCGTGGGCTTGGGCAACGTGTGGCGGTTCCCGTTCGTCGCCTACCAGAACGGCGGAGGAGCCTTCCTCATTCCCTACATCATTGTGCTGGTGGTGATAGGGAAGCCCATGTACTATCTAGAAGGTGTGATCGGACAGTTCAGTTCGAGGAATTCTGCTAAGGTGTGGGCGCTGTCGCCTGCTATGAAAGGTAGATAAAAACTTACTTGATAGAAATTATGAATTCGATTTTTCTTTCTCCTAAAACCCAGATTCTTCACAGATTTATTGGCAACTTATGAATGGATCATAAATAAAACTATCAAATTTCAGGAACGGGGTACGCACAGGCAATGGGTACGATGTACATTCTGTCGTACTATGTGTCAATAATAGCTCTATGTTTCTATTACCTCGTTATGAGCTTCCGATCTCAGTTGCCCTGGACAACCTGTAGACCTGAGTGGGAAAAATGTGTGCCCTCTTCCCAGACTCAGGGAATTGAACTTATACAAAATGGAACAAGCAGCGCCGAACTTTATTTTGTGTAAGTATATTTTATCAAAGTCTGACTTTTCCCAAAACCAGTTATGTTATAATGGTGAGGATGATGATGACGATGTCGATGATAAAAATGGTGATGATGATATGATTAATAACATCAACTAATATTTTCAGGAAAACTGTACTACAACAAAGCGACGGAATAGAAAATGGGCTTGGTAAGTTAAGTTGTAACGTAGTGTAGGTATATTTTAGTCGGCTACATAAATAATACTATTTTACAATATGCTAGACAATATTACAAAGTTAAACATTTAGCACTTTAGAAAAGACCATCCATACTTAATATAATCCATACTTCCATACTTCCATACTAATATTATAAATGCGAAAGTGTGTCTGTCTGTCTGTCTGTTACCTCTTCACGCCCAAACCGCTGAACCGATTTTGCTGAAATTTGACATGGAGATACTTTGAGTCCCGGGAAAGGACATAGGATACTTTTTATCCCGGAAAAATGTACTGTTCCCGCGCGATAAACGAATTTTGGCGCAACGGAGTTGCGGGCGTCATCTAGTATAAAATATTATAAATGCGAAAGTGTGTCTGTCTGTCTGTCTGTTACCTGTTCACGCTCAAACTGCTGAACCGATTTTGCTGATATTTGGCACGGAGATCCTTTGAGTCCCGGGAAAGGACATAGAATAGTTTTTATCCCGGAAAAATGTACGGTTCCGGGCGATAAACAAATTTTGGCGCAACGGAGTTGCGGGCGTCATCTAGTAATGTTATAAATTATAATACTAAAAGTACAGACATACAGTGTTTTAAATATTTTCAGTTAGTTACAACTTTTAAAAAGTTAATTTTTTAGGTCTCCCAATATGGTACCTTACTCTCTGCTTGTTTACTGCTTGGCTGATCATATTTGTCATCGTTTCCCAAGGCGTAAAGAGTTCTGGAAAAGCTGCATATTTTCTTGCCATATTTCCGTACATTGTAATGATTATATTACTTATAAGGTGAGCATATAAAAAGAAAGCGCCTGAATTTATAAATATTACCTCTCATAAAATATGAGCCACATTTTTAGGGTTCCGTAGTCAACAAGGAACCCTTATAGTTTCGGTCTGTCCGTCCGTCTGTCCGTCTGTCTGTCTGTCTTTCCGTCTGTCTATCCATCTGTCTGTCCGCGGTTTTTCTCAGAGACTATAAAACCTACAAAGCTGTAATTCGGCATGAATGCACGTCTTAATGATGCCGACAATATGGCATATAAAATCTTTAAAAAAAAATTATGGTAGGTACTTTTAATTATACCCATCAAGCGGGGGTGATTTATTTTCCTCGTCCACCCCACCGTGTGGGGCGTCGTTGGATAGGTTTTTTAAAAATATTATGAGTATTCAAAGATCTTTTTTTCGATTTAGGGACCCATTTGTGAAATATGAAGTTTTAAAGTGGAAAAAATCGTTAGAGTCCAGTGTCCCCCTTTTCTACCAGCTAAACGGTAGCTTCTGGAAATGTGAAAAAATTCACGGAGGTAGGAAATATGCTGAATTTAAAAGAAAAACTATCACGGCTAAGAAGACTTCGTAAGTTATTGAGTAATAGTCGATCAACTAAAAAAAATGTATTCGGCGAAGTATAAAGTAAATTTAGTAGTAGTAGTGTAAAACACGTTATAAATGTACATTCATTAACTATAGGTACAAAAATTATCAAAAACTAGTGGTACTACGGAACCCTTTATTGCGCGTGACCCGACATGCACTTGGCCGGTTAATGTTATGACTGATACGATTTATTTCGATTTTAGCACTTTATTATTAGACGGCTCTACGAATGGCATATTATTTTTCTTGACCCCACAATGGGATAAGCTTACTCAGTTGGATGTGAGTATATTTCAAATTATTATTATTTAGATTACATATCATTATGATAATAAACTTTATAAACCATGCAATAAGCTAAATATTTTAAACACTAAACCATTGCAATATATAAAAATAGAGATTCATAAATAAAATATTTTTTTCATAAGTACCTAATAAAAGTGTACTTACCGTTAATAGTATTTAGTAGTAACAATAAATACTATTAAACTTATTTTTATTTAAGGTATGGTATGCAGCCGTGACACAGGTATTCTTTTCTCTTGGCGTATCAACTGGCGCAATAATAATGTTTTCGTCGTATAACAGCTTCAAGCAAAATGTTTACAGGTGGTAAATTCTTCCTATATCTAAGAAAATCATAATTTCAAGTGTACGTGTACTTTTAAGCCAAAAACAAGAAGTTCGAAATGGTCTGAAAGATCTTTCTAAAACTTATTTATTTCCAGAGATGCTATGATCGTGACAACATTAGACACATTCACAAGTTTGCTGTCTGGGGTGACCATTTTTGGTATTTTGGGCAATTTGGCCTACGTGCTCAACAGAGAAGTGAACCAAGTCGTCGGTTCCGGTGGGACTGGTTTAGCTTTCATTTCTTACCCTGATGCCATTGCAAAAACTTTCCAACCACAGGTAATGTTGATGTGGCACTGAATATTTCTACATTTGTTTGCAAAGAGCGAACACTAAAATTATCAATTCTCATATAACTATAACTTTTAATTAAATCAGACTTCCAATGCTCCTATACAAGATTCAAAAGACGAGGTACAGAATTTAATGCAAATTTTGATATTTCGCCGTTTGGATTAGCAAATTCTGTTTTCCAGCTGTTCTCCATCCTATTCTTTCTGATGATGTCAGTTCTGGGTGTGGGGTCGGCGGTGGCGCTGCTGTCTGTCATCAACACGCTCATGATGGACGCCTTCCCGCGTATACCCATCGTCTTCGTATCTGCCTTCTGCTGCACCGTTGGCTTCGGCGTCGGCCTTATCTTTGTTACACCGGTATATCTCATGTATATCTCTTTCCATCTTAAATGTTGTTAGGGTTCCGTACCCAAGGGTAAAAACGGGACCCTATTAATAAGACTTCGATGTCTGTCCGTCTGTCTTTTTTTCAGCCTATTTTTGCTCTATTGTGGTACGGAACCCTTAGTGCGCGAGTCTAACTCACACTTGGCCGATTTTTTTAGGTTTACATCAAATAAAATATTTTTTGTGTATTTTCTTTTAGTGCCAAGAAAAAGTTTGGATTTGTGAAGTTTATAGGTTTTTGTGACCCTCTGATATAATAGTATAGGAGGTAGCAACGTTTTCGAGAAAGTATTTCAGCCCTACTAGACAAGTGGCAAGCGATTATCGGAAACGCCATTAAAAATGTATGCGATTTGACATAAGTCATCGCTTCGCTAGCGAATACTAATGTCAAATCCCATACATTTTGTTGGCGTTTACGATAATCGCTTGACACTTGTCTAGGCCCTCAGGTCGGCTGATTTTGTGATATATATATATATATACGCAACCACTACCGGCAGCCAGACCGCCCGGACTCTAGCCAGAAGAGCAAGAATGACGACATATCACAAAATCAGCCGACCTGAAATACTTTTTTTTCAAACGTTGCTACCTACCGTACCATAATTAATAAGGTTTAAACATACAGTACTTTAATATTTCAGGGTGGACAATATGTGCTAGAAATCGTGGATTACTACGGCGGTACCTTCCTACTCTTGTTCGGTGGTATCGCGGAAATCATTGGCATATTTTGGATTTATGGTATGTTTAATGAATTATATTTTTTGTTGACAATATCTTAATATTGCTCAATCAAAGTATGATTCATATTCTCGGAACTGACATAATATGTGGCAGGGAAAGTATACCTTTTATTGTACGTCATGCGTATTACCTAGATAAAGAATAAAGATAATATAAAATTGGTTTCTGTTCTTATAAAGATTTTAATAGCAATGATAAACAATATAATTAGGTGAATGATATTGGGCAAATAGTGTTTGTGCTGTTGCTAGTCTCTCCTATAAGGCAGGCACTGTTTGTTAAATATTAAGGCCCGTATAAATAGTCAGTACTTAAGATGTGACCCGGTCTCAAGACGCGGTTCGGCTCTGTGATTGGTCCAAATTTTGACAGCCAACCAATCACAGAGCCTGAACCGTGTCTTGAGACCGAGATGCATCTTGAGTACTGACCAAAAATACGGGCCTTAGTATTCTACATTTTCAATGAACGTCTTAACATTTAAATGTGTAACATATTTTCAGCTTAATAATATCATCTGTAAAGATGAGACCGCACTAGGCGGCACTATGCAATAACGGAGCTACGCGACACAAAATGGAACATGAAGTGTCGCGTCGCTCCGTGTATTCGTAATATTGTGAATCGGGACAAAATATGATATTAATTATTATAATGTTTTCTTACTATGGTAATGTTTACGTTTAATATTCTTAATATGGTAATTTATATTTAACTTATTAAAGGTTTGGAGAACCTGTGCCTAGACATCGAGTTCATGTTGGGCATCAAGACGTCGATGTACTGGCGGCTCTGCTGGGGCATCATCACGCCCGCCATGATGATCATTGTCTTCGTATACGCGCTCATATCATTCGAGGGCCTCGTCTTCGGTGGTTATTATGTGTACCCAACAGCCGGTTATGGTAAGTTATTTAAAGATATACAAAATAAGCAAAAGCGGTCCTTGCATGGAACCTTACGGCACACCTTAGTTTACTTTTTAAAATAATTTGCCGCTTAAAATTGATGTTTTTTCTCAGTTGCAGGATACCTGATTTTATTCGCTGGAATTATCCTCGTGCCACTATTTATATGTCTGGCGATAAGAAGAAATAGAACTAGAAATTATTTTGACGTAAGTCCTTCTTATCGAATGCGATCTGAAATACTAAAGAGTAATTATCTCTTTATAAAAAGACAAGAATATTGGGAGAGCCATGCTTCGGCACGAATGGGCCTGCTCGACCGGAGAAATACCACGTTCTCACAGAAAACCGGCGTGAAACAGCGCTTGCGCTGTGTTTCGCCGAGTGAGTGAGTTTACCGGAGGCCCAACACCCTACCCTATTCCCTTCCCTACCCTCCCCTATTCCCTTCCCTTCCCTACCCTCCCCTATTCCCTTCCCTTCCCTACCCTCCCCTATTCCCTTCCCTTCCCATCCCTACCCTCCCCTATTACCCTATTCCCTCTTAAAAGGCCGGCAACGCACTTGCAGCTCTTCTGATGCTGCGAGTGTCCATGGGCGACGGAAGTTGCTTTCCATCAGGTGACCCGTTTGCTCGTTTGCCCCCTTATTTCATAAAAAAAAAAGAATATGTTCCGCGCAGCTCCGCCCGCGTAAATAACGTATTTGCGGGAACTGTACATTTTCACTGAAAAAAGTAGCTTATGTCCTTTCCTGTGATCCACTCTATATCTGTGCCAAATAACGTGAAAATTTCTCTAGTAGTTCGTGAGATAAGCCCTTTTAAATAATTTTTCCTGTTATTTCGACATTTTCCTCTGTTTCTTCGCTCCTATTAGTCTTATCATGATAATATATAGCCTATAGCCTTCCTCGATAAATGACCTATCTAACACTGAAAGTATTTTTCAAATCGGACCAGTAGTTACTGAGATTAGCGCATTCAAACAAACAAATAAAATAAACTTTTCAGCTTTATAATATAGAATACTAGATGTTCCGCGCGGCTTCGCCCGCGTAATTTAGGAATTTCACGGAAACCGTACACTTTTCCGCAAAAAATAGCCTATGTCCCTTCACGTGGTCTATTCTTCATGTGTGCCAAATAACATAAAAATTGCTCCAGTAGTTCTTAAGATAATAAGCAATTTCAAATAATTTCCCCCGTTTTTTCCACATGTTTCTCTATTTCTTCGCGTCTATTAGTCTTAGCGTGATAAAATATAGCCTATAGCCTTCCTTGATAAATGGGCTATCTAACATTGAAAGAATTTTTCAAATCCGACCAGTAGTTCCTGAGATTAGCGCGTTTAAACAAACAAACAAACTCTTCCGCTTTATAATATTAGTATAGATATAATCAATCATATAAGTATAGATAATCAACCGACATTATTTACAGGAATTATACGAAGAATAAAGCCTTGATTTCAATTTCAATTTCGAAGTAGTATAATCAATAACGCATTTTATATTTTACAGACGATAAAACGAGCTTTTCAAACAAAGTCAAGCTGGGGCCCCCGTGATGCGACGGCCAAAAGGGAGTGGTTACTTTTTAAGGAAGACGCGATGACGCAAGCCAAAAACATGAGGACCTCTCTTTGTAACCACATTAAACTCATCCTGACTGGAGGATACAGACCATGAATCTTGTAAAAATGAAAATTGTAAATATGTAAATAAAATTATTTGAACATAAGGATTTTATAATTTGTTACTAAAACTTTGATTCCCTTTTTAGGGTTCCGTAGTCAACAAGGAACCCTTATAGTTTCGGTCTGTCCGTCCGTCTGCCTGTCCGTCTGTCTGTCTGTCCGTCCGTCTGTCTGTCCGCGGTTTTTCTCAGAGACTATAAAACCTACAAAGCTGTAATTCGGCATGAATGCACATCTTAATGATGCCGACAATATGGTATAATAAATCTTTGAAAAAAATTTTTTTACGGTACCTCCCCTACACATCAATGCGGGGGTGATATTTTTTTTGCGTCTACCCCACCGTGTGGGGTGTCGTTGGATAGGTTTTTTAAAAATATTACGAGTAATCCAAGATCATTTTACGATTTAGGGATCCATTTGTGAAATATGAAGTTTTAAAGTGTAAAAAATCGTTAGAGTCCAGTGTCCACCCCTTCTACCAGCTAAACGGTTGCTTCTGGAAATGTGAAAAAATTCACGAGAGTAGGAAATATGCTGAATTTAAAAGGAAAACTATCACAACTAAGAAGACTTCATAAGTTATTAAGTAATAGTCGATCAAATAAAAAATATGTATTCGTAGAAGTACAAAGAAACTTTTCGTTCAAAATCCTTTGAACGTAACTGAGATGATGTTGTTAGTAGTGTAAAACACGTTATAAATGTCCATTCATTAACCATACAAAAATTATCAAAAACTAGCGGTACTACGGAACCCTTTATTGCGCGTGGCACGACACGCACTTGGCCGGTTTTTTAACCCTATGTTTTGATCTATCAGTTAGTAAGCTTTGCTTTTGCCCTTTTATACATTTTATAGATATTAATGACAATAAGTTTTGCGCAGTTTCACATCAGTGATAGGCGATGATAACAGGGGCCATCCAATTGCGGTGTATAATTATTAAACTAACCTAATTAGACTAACCGAGACCATGTAAACTTATTAAGACCAGGTAGTCCCTAAAATTAGCAGGTCGATGTCTGTCAGTACGAATATCGACGTAATTAATGCACATTAAAATAACATTCATATCAGCGCGCCTTGTACAGTGGCGGTTACGAGTTACGACGCTCGCCGCGTCCTTGATAGGGCGAAATAGGAGAAAATTATACTTTTCACTTTGATAAAGACCTCTGTGCCCTGTGGCTCAATTGGTTGAGTGTGTGGCAGCTCAAGCCGGGGGTCACGGGTTCGAATCCCGCCGACGGAACAAAAAGTTTTCAATGTTCCCGGGTCTGGATGTGTATTAAATATGTGTATGATATTATAATAAAAATCTTAAATATATGTATAGTATAAAAGTATTAAATATATTTCCGTTGTCTGGTACCTGTAATACAAGTCCTTCAGGTACTTAATCAAATCAAATCAAATCAAAATCATTTATTCACATAGGTCACACAGTAACACTTATGAACGTCAAAAACATTGTTATATAAATTAATTGTAATACATAATATTATATTCGTTAAATTATCACAAAAGCTATTATACAAATTACATTCATGTCACCAATTATTACCAATTACAACCTAATATTTTACCATATTGTCATAAAAATGAGTCATACATACTTAAAAATTAATGTCAAATGAAGTAGAAACAAAAATAGTAGTAAATAATTACAACATTTAACAATTACAATAATTACAATAATTACAAGAAACATTACAAATAATAATTAATTGATTATCATTTCCATGGTTGAATGTCATTAAAATATTCATTTGTTGTGTAATAACCTTTATTCAATAATTTATTTTTTATACATCCCTTAAACTTAGTGAATGGTAAGTCTAGAATCTCAGCAGGCAATCTATTATAAAAACGTATGCCGAGTCCCACAAATGTGTTTTGAACTTTGTGAAGCCGTGAATAGTTACTAGCTAACCTGTACTTATTTCTGGTATTGAAAGGGTGAATATCAGCTTTTTTGTCATAATTGTGAATGTTTTTTCTAATGTACATAATATTGTCATAGATAAACTGAGATGCAATTGTCAAAATATTTATTTCTTTAAATTTTTCTCTTAAAGAATCCCTGGGTCCTAGTCGATAAATAGCACGTATTGTTCGTTTTTGCAGAATAAATATTATCTGAATGTCAGCTGCACTTCCCCATAATAATAATCCATAAGACATGATACTGTGGAAGTAGCTAAAATAAACCATACGGGCTGTTTCGACGTTCGTCAAAAGTCTAACTTTCCGAATAGCAAAAACGGCCGAACTAAGTTTCTTAGCTATGTTAGAAAAGTGAGATCCCCATTGCAATTTACGGTCAAGCGTAAGACCTAAAAACATTATAGAATCGACTAAGTTTAAATTATCTATACCAATTTTAATATTAATTGTGCTAGTGGACTTAACATTGGGCATAGTAAATTTGACACATTTAGTTTTTTCTGGGTTTAGTGGAAGATTATTAGAAGTGAACCATTGTAGTATAAGAGTAAGTGTTCTATTTATGCTGTTGATATCTGGATTTTTACGATTGATTTTGAAAAGAAGGGATGTGTCATCGGCAAATAACAGAATTTCACAAAATTGTTCTATAAAAAATGGAAGATCATTAATGTAAATAAGGAACAAAAATGGTCCTAAGATGGAACCCTGAGGAACTCCCATTTTAGTATGCAAGCCCGATGATTTAACACCATCAACATCTGCGAATTGTAATCGGTCCGTCAAGTAATCTTTAATTAGATTTAGTGCCTTAGCACGGGGCCAGACTGACGTGGTGTGAAGCGTCTATAGATATTATATTAAAAACCGGCCAAGTGCGAGTTGGACACGCCCATGAAGGGTTCCGCAGTAGCAATAAGGTTTATTTTTATGAAATTAAAAGTTTTTTTATTTATTATTATATCTCAGTTGATTTAATGAAAGTTAAATTAAGCTGATTTTTGAAGACCTATCTATAGATACTACACACGCATAGGTTAGGTGAAAAACAGTTGTACCTATGGGGACCCCTAAAATTTATTATAATTTTTCCATTTTTGTATCAAAATCTTAATACGGTTCACAGACTACATCTCAGTGGCGAAGTGTCCATATAACCCGATTCCCGTCGGCTTCCCTTGGGCCAACGACATTTTAATTTAATAAATATTTATATATAATAAAAAACTTTGTATTACCTAATTGCCTACAAAATTTTATAAGCAATAAATTTTTCATTTACTTGAAAATTTAAATAGTTTGAATTTATTAAGCGCCTACAAAAATAGGCAATGCAATGTGTAAGCACAGAACATCTCCGAGAGAATCAAGCGGCAAGCCGATAAATTACGAGTTACTACTTCATACAACAATATTTCATACAAATCATCTGTCCTTTTCATTCCCGTGAACTGATCGTCATGTCCTGTCTCGTTCTAGCACGCGCGAATATACTCGGAAATAACTCGATGCCCAACGGCTTATTACAGAGAAAGGTTAATTAACAACGCACAGGTGCAAGCGAGAAAGATCAGTCATGAAGTAAAATTGTTATGCCTCGAATTAAGAATGAATGTAGCGGCATTATACTTTTGGTTGCGCGTAATACATTTTATTCGGTAGGATTTTTTGTAATACGACTTTATTAAGAATAACTTTAGCGGTATTAAATCTAGACACGCGCGTAATACATTTTTATTTTACTGGTTTTTAAGTTTGACATATGGCGGATAGTGCGAATTTTAAACAACTTGTTTGTTTTGTTTTGTCGAATTTTATTTGTTTTGGTGTTAAAGTGTGGTGAAATAAATTAATTTGGATTGTGTGTTATACTGACGTCATCGTTAGCGTTCGTTCGTTATAACTTATAATAGAAATGAAATAGACTGTTTACTCACACATTATTATTATTTGCTGCTAAATTAATTTGGATTGTGTGTTATACTGACGTCATCGTTAGCGTTCGTTCGTTATAACTTATAATAGAAATGAAATAGACTGTTTACTCACACATTATTATTATTTGCTGTCCGAAGGAAACTTCGTTCTTAAAGCGTACTTATAAAAAACAAAAAACATGTTAAGCAAACTTGAAACTCGGACATACACATCAGTGCTGAACATTTTGGTAAGTAGTAGTAGTAGTAGATTTTATACTCCGGCTTCCCTTCCGAAAATATTCACCCTTCGCCACTGCTACATCTACTTACCAAGTTTCAATAGTATAGCTCTTATAGTTTCGGAGAAAAGTGGCTGTGACATACGGACGGACAGACAGACAGACAGACAGACAGACAGACAGACAGACAGACAGACAGACAGACAGACAGACAGACAGACAGACAGACAGACAGACAGACAGACAGACAGACAAACAGACAGACAGACAGACATGACGAATCTATAAGGGTTCCGTTTTTTGCCATTTGGCTACGGAACCCTAAAAAGACCAAAATGCAAAATGTAACCACATATTATGCTTTTTTAAGTTATGAGCTTTTCGTACATATAATTTTTGAAAGTAAAACTATCATATTATGCTTCATGAAAAATAAAAAAAATATCACAAAATATTCGAATTTAGCCTCCTCTTCGGAATTATTTTTGATCAAGTGAAGTTTTCAATATTTTATTTTGAACCACAAATTGTCAAAGTACCTACATTAAGTAAACAACAATGTGTATTTTTTTTGGCCTTTAAAAGTCACTATTTGTTTGTTTATTATTGATTCAAAGTCATGTAAATTAGGTACTACCTGGCCTTAAAGTATTCAGTTCACGAACGATAGACAGATTTTGTATTTATTTATCGATCAACTTAGTAATTAATTAAATACCAGTGTTCAGATAAATCCATCAAAAAATTTATTTTTAAATGAGCCTTTTCCGAAAAAAATCAATTTACCATGATCACCATATTTTATTGTATAGTCAGCAAAAAAGTCGATGGCGACCAATCCAAGCCCCTACTCGCTTAATAAATTTGGTAGAATATAAATTCTTTACTTAATCTAGTTTCAATAATATAATAATAATTTTGATTTACACCTATCTATATTTATTACGACTTGCACTCGAATTAAAACACGAAACTAAGTAAACACTCAACACACAATCAAAATAATTGGAAAATAATGTTAACTTATCGAACAATTTAGTTAGGTAGGGGAAGAGGGGATTTCGGGACAAGCTCGAGCGTGTCAGATTAAACTTCCCATCCCAATCCACTACCCTATTTCCTTCCCTACCCTCCCCTATTCCCTTTCCCTTCCCATCCCTACCCTCCCCTATTACCCTATTCCCTCTTAAAAGGCCGGCAACGCACTTGCAGCTCTTCTGATGCTGCGAGTGTCCATGGGCGACGGAAGTTGCTTTCCATCAGGTGACCCGTTTGCTCGTTTGCCCCCTTATTTCATAAAAAAAAAAAAAAAAAAAACAAGTATAGGCTTCCGACATGTGTCTAGTTATCATGGTATAGAAATCATATTTCTCACGTGGTGGGTTAAAAAAAGTTTTTTTTTTAAATATTGAAATATCATCGGATCTGTCAGATTAAGATAGGGGATGTAATCTTTATATGGATAATGGAAGCTTCTTTGGGGTATACTAAATACCCCAAAGAAGCTTCCATATAAAGCACTGACGATTTAAAGGTTAAGTAAGCCTGTAGGGACATTTTAAAATATAAAAAAATAAAGATTCATATTTTCCTAATCAAGCTCCGCAGATATTTTATTTTGCACTAAACTAAATGATTTAGTCCTTGTTGTCTAAAATATATTTATAATTTACCTAAATAAGCAATTTTCTGAATATATTTTCTTTTTCAAAACTTTAAAATGGCTGCAGTTTCTGAACCCACCGCTAAAATAAAAAACGCTCTTATTATTTTTTTATCACTTTTACCTATTGTAAAAAACCTACTAGGTCTCCATGACGCTCGAGTGACTACACAAATAGCACCCTCCCCTCCACTACTATTTATTTACAATATTTACCAATTCTAACTTGCAAATTAAACAAACTAGCAATACTTATGTAAAATCGATTTTCGAACATAGACGGATGCATGAGTTTCTGTAGGAAGCTAGAACGTAAAAAAACTTACGTAAACTTAACCATATGACACAGATAAAAGTAGCGTGGAGCTTTCCCCACATCCAATTTTATGTCTGTGTCAAATTTCATCAAAATCGGTCAAGTGATTCCGAAGTCTTTAATTATTTTATCATAGACTTTTTGCAACTTGATAACTAATGACCGTTATCTTTCGTCTTATGATAATAATTTACATATTACTATGCAGTCGTTTTTGATAAAACTTTATCAAAATGGCGATTAGATAGATTATCAACGAAATATCGAAGTTATCATTCAAAACGTGATAATGTAGTAAATAACTAAGTTGGCACTTACTTTCCTTAATTAGATAACAAACACTTAAGTCGTAGTTTACACGCTCAGTCTGGCATCAGTCCAGTCCATCAATCTGGTAAGATTGACGCGAAACTGAACATCGAACCGGTTAATTGAAGGACTGATCTTTTCTTTATCATGTACTTTTTAGCCATCAATCTGGCGTCAGTCTCAGATTGATGGACTGATACCAGACTGAGCGTGTAACCTACGACTTAAATTAAAGATCGTGTATTCGCGTCATTGCGTACGTAAGTAGTTAGTCAGGATGTTATTTGTGCTGTCTCAGCTCAATTGAGCTAAGTTATGATCTTAAGATGTTATGGAGATTATTAACTAATAGTCACGAACTCAAAGCGTGATATATGGATATAACAATACAGATACGGTCATGGGCGTACCTACTCTGCGCAAAATATTTTGTGTCATAAAGAAACTAATTAATAAAAGTCAATTTTCACGATTTTTTGTTTCAATATACCAGACCGACCATCCTCTCGAAACAGGCATGAGCTGCCCCCCCCCCCTAGCTGAAATCCTGGGTACGCCCTTTGGATACGGTTATAATTATTTACGGTTATAATTAACTAGACGTTCCGCGCGGCTTCGCCCGCTTAAATTAGATATTTCACAGACAAATCAGTCTAATATAAGTCAGATAAAATATAGCCTATAGCCTTCCTCGATGAATGGGCTATCTAACACTGAAAGAATTTTTCAAATCCGACCAGTAGTTCCTAAGATTAGCGCGTTCAAATAAGCCCTTTCAAATAATTTCCCCCCGTTTTTTCCACATTTTCCTCTATTTCTTCGCTGCTATTAGTCTTAGCGTGATAAAATATATCCTATAGCCTTCCTCGATAAAGGGACTATCTAACACTGAAATAATTTTTCAAATCGGACCAGTCGTTCCTGAGATTAGCGCGTTCAAACAAACAAACAAACAAACAAACTAACAAACTCTTCCGCTTTATAATATTAGAATATTAGTATAGATTACGGTTATAATGAGTCCGCCCAAACGCGCGGTTTGGCCACTACACTGCGAGATCAAAAGGAATAATTAATTGTATGTAACGATTTATTTAAATAGCGGCGCGGTCGTGTCGTCATTTACATTCCCCCTTATTTTTACAGAGCGATCTGAAAGTTATGCGTGGCCAACACCAATGTTGACTTAACTACTACTAAGTACTTGTTGAAATTGTACTTCATTACTAACATAACATAAAATGTTCTTTACTTTTTTTATCATTTTTGGGAACCCTAGGTATGCTAATAGCCAAATATACCACGTTGTTGATATATACCTATTATTATCGATTACTGAAAAAGACACTCTTTTATCTAGTGATAACCGTGATTATGTTGCAATAAAATGGCCCAAAAAAACATAGGAATTTCTTACTTTGTCCAGTCCACTCGACTCGAATGGTCCTTGTATAATGGTAAATATACATTATTTAAGCTATAATTTACCATTAATATAATAATTATTATGATAGCATTATTACAATCAAAGGTCAATTACTTTATTCCATCCCTAATTATTTTATTACACTTTTTATTATTTTATATTTTTATATGGCATAAATTTTAGTATCATTCTTAGGAAACTAAGTTCTATGGCTTTCAAACTTTTACTTATTATCTTATGCATATTTCAGGATCAAAAAGATCAGAGTCTTGAGAATGGGGAACACGAAAACGGTGGTTTCGATCCCTCGCCTGAGGTCGTTAAGAATGAAAAGAAAATGTCTTTGGCCCCGTCTATAAAAGAGGTAAATACATTTCATTAGTATAAAAGTAGAAAAATAATCAGCCAACGCACGAAGGGTTCCGTACTGTTATAGAGCAAAAATAGGCCAAATAATTGTGTTTTTTGTATGGGAGCCCCCCTTAAATTTCAATTTTATTTAAATATTATTATTTATTATTAAAATACCTACACATATATCTCAGGCATTTTTGAAAATTTCAAGTGCCTACCTGTTGCCATTATTGATATCGAGAAATAAAGGCCAAAAAATCACGTTTGTTGTATGGGAGCCCCCCTTAAATATTAATATTATTTTGTTTTTAGTATTTGTTGTTATAGCGGCAACAGATATACACAATCTGTAAAAATTTCAGAAGTCTAGCTATAGCGGTTCTTGAGATACAGCCTGGCGACATACAGACAGACAGACAGACGGACAGACAACGAAGTCTTAGTAATAGGGTCCCGTTTTTACCCTTTGGGTACGGAACCCTAAAAACAATTATTTTACGGATATCGTACATATTCCTACAAGAAAAGTAACCTATGCATTTTCCCTTGGTCCACTCTATGTCAGTGTTAAATTACGCTAAAATGGATAAAATTTCAAAGTTTACCCGATGTAAAGAAACAAACGTTTCCTCATAATTTGTAATAATGTGTACATAAAAATATAATATTTTTAGCTTGAAAATCAGTAACGGAAATTTAACTGTGTTGTACATTTTGATGAAAAAATTGTTTTAGGCTGCCTTCTTCACATTAAGTCGCGAGTACGCGACTGCCGCAGTACTCGCGACTTAATGTGAAGGCAGCCTTAAGTTATAATTCTTTCGAACTGGATGAAGCACTACAGCAACAGCATTAATTAGGATATTTCAACTACTTTAATTAAGTAGCAATTTCAAATTTTACTCTCAAAATTATTATTCAATACAACGTTATCAAAATCTAACTTAACGAATGAGTTAAATTTCATAATACGCAACGGCCTTGTTGACACTGGTTAATAACATAAAAATATTATGTGTAGTTCATGAATTGTACGAAATAAAATATAAAGTGTAACTACAGTACAATAATTTGATGTTTATTGAATACTTGCTCGGATTATAGCCATGGATTAGAAAGATAATAATCATATTATGTTTGATTGATTGCGAACAACAAAATAACCAAATATTTAAACCAAAAAACCGATAATCCTGAGTCTTACATTAATTCTAATAATATACACTATCCGACCCAATAGCGGCGTAAGGTGGGCGACCGCCTAGGGCGCCGGCCGCCGGATGAAAAGGGGCGCCAAAGGCAAACAAATATTTTTAACACTATCAGCACCTTGTGTGCCGAAGTAAGGCACTGAGCCGACCTGATAAACGTTGTTTTGTCATACTGCACGTTTTTCGGGTACTTATAGTAATTAGAAGTTGGCCGATTACAGACTTACCCGATAAACACCCACAATTTCATCAAAATCGTTCATAATTTTGGGTGTGTATGTGTCCCTTATATAGAGTTCACTGTGAAAGTAGCAGCGCTGAAAGAGCAATTTTTTTGTGATTTGTATGGCCAACCGCCCGAGCGTCATCTGGGTGCACGATAGTGCCCCCGCTAAGGCGAGCCAAGCGAAGCGCAAGGGCACTACCTACCTTTTCTCGAAACGTTTCGTAGTATTTTTGAACCCTCGTAACTTTGGTTTGGATGCATTTTTCCTTACAAGAGTAAAAATAAAGTTACTCTTTCAGCGCTGCTACTTTCGCAGTGAACTCTATACAGGGGACTCATACACACCTTAAAGTATTATCACTTTGTTTTGTTACATCCTGTATATTATTTGCTTATCCGGCGTGTTGGTAATTATACGCCGGATATATTACGATTTGGGAATATACTCGAGCATTGATCCCGCTGTTGCCATTTCAAATTTAGAAGTTTTTTTTTCAGGATAAAAAACCAGTCAACGAACGACCACAGTGGGATAACCAATATGAGTTTCTCATGTCGTGTATCGCCACCTCCGTGGGCTTGGGCAACGTGTGGCGGTTCCCGTTCGTCGCCTACCAGAACGGCGGAGGAGCCTTCCTCATCCCCTACATCATTGTGCTGGTAGTGATAGGGAAACCCATGTACTTCCTGGAGACTGTGATCGGTCAGTTTAGCAACAGCAACTGCGTCAAAGTGTGGGATATGTCGCCAGCTATGAGAGGTAAACACTCTTCTTTGTAGATATTGAATTATTTATGTGTAATGTTGTTTGTGCGTGATAAATGAAACAAATAGTGATAATCAAGCCTTTTTATTTGTATTGTTACGTACTTACGAGTCTTATGACATATAGTGCCATCTAGCGTCAAACCAGCGGAATTTATCGAGGAGACACAAACAACATAAAACCCCTACTCGATACTAGATGGCGTTAGGCTTCCAGAAACTAGGGACAGTAAAACGTTAAAAAAAATTTACCGGTAAAACTACCAAAACATTCGTTACGTTATCGTTATATACAAATTACCGCAACTTTTTTGAAATCGATAAAAAGTATCGATATTTTTTACCGCTATTTTTATCGTTATTTTTTTACGTTACCTACCATACATAATTTTTCGTAATTATACTTTTTTTCACCTTAAATATATATTTTTGTAAAAAAAATTATTAAGGATTTATTGTTACTATTTAAGAAATCTATCGAATGGTATTTTTACCACACCTAAAAAGTTAGTAAAATTATTTCAAAATTTTGAACCTCTCTACTGCAAAAGGCTGCACGTAAATTTGCGTAATTTTTTTTCTAAACCTTAAATACCAATAGAACTTTACTTGTTTCAAAAATGAACCAGAATGCCCTAGTAGTTTTTGCAAAAAATCTATTTATAGATTCTTTCCCATACAACATTTCCGTAATGATTTTTTTTTTTCACCTTAAAAAACACATTTTTGTAAAAAACTTGTTAAGGATTTATTGTTACTCTTCTTAATATCTATCGAATGGTATTTTTTTCCACACCAAAATCCAACTTTTTTGCGAATGTCCACTATTTAGCGATTTCGGACCACTGTGCGGCGGCCGCACCTGCGTCTATCGTCCGAAGCTTCGTGCTATAAGACGATACTATTGGACGATACACGCAGATCGTATCGGTTTTAGCGCGAAGCAATACTCATATGCGGCCGCGGCTTTAGTCACTTTAATAAAATTATATGGGCGAAATCGGAGATACTTTATATGGCAAAACAACGTTTGCCAGGACAGCTAGTAGTTAATAAATTAAAAGTTGACACTGTATTCCATCAAATTTCGAAAAGAAAAAAAATACAAAATGTGTGCACTAGTTAAATACAGAAAAATATTTGATTCTTATAACTCTTATAAGATATTAACTTATGAGAATCAAATATTTTTCTGTATAGATAGGAAGACCAAGCAACAAAAATATTAAAAATCGTATAATGTGGATCGGTACTTACCATGTTCACGTGGAGTCAGTTCTGTTAGCTTTAAATTTATTTACTCCGTCTGTGACAGTTAAATGCACTGTATGCATGCGCGGTGCGTTAAGGAAGAAGCGATACAATAGTCAATATGGGCGTTGAGTGCCGTCGCGAAAGAAAGAAAACATGAAGTAACGTTAATTTATACCGATATTTATTACCGATACTTTTTAACGTTTTAACCATTTTTAACGTTACCGGTGACATTAAGAAGTAACGTTACCATATTTTTACCGGTATTCCGGTCCCTGCCAGAAATATTCCACACTTGTTTACGCGAATCTTGTACATTCTAGTAAGGAATGTTCTCGTACAGTCTAGAACCCGCCTCGGCCCATATAAATAGCCGCAGGAAGACGAGCCGGCAATTCAGTTCATTTCGAGCACCTTCAAGGCGACTTCGGAGTGAAAACAAGTGATCAATAGTGAGTGAACCAGTGAAACCTACGACTTGGCTACGACCTAGGGCAGTGATAGTGCTTAGTGTTTTGGACCTAGTGCTTGTGAAAAAAAGTCTTCAAGAGAGTCAGCACATCTTTCTCTCCAAATCCTTCGAACCCTAGCACGTAACAGTGTATTAGCCCTTATGTTATGATTAAACTTGTGAACTTTACGGTCTCACTCATTAACATTTATATCGATCATTATCTTTTAAAATAAATAAGATACTGACAAAAGCTCCACGCATTTGAAACTCTTCATTAAATTAATGATAAGTAATAATTAAATATATCTAAATGTTTGTCTATGATGCCCTAAACAATAATGTTTATAAATTTTCAGGTACCGGCTACGCTCAAACTCTCGGCGCGTCGTACGTGCTATCCTACTACATGTCGATCATCGGTCTCTGCATGTACTACTTCGCTATGAGCTTCAGCGGGACGCTGCCGTGGGCGGTGTGTCAGCCGGACTGGCCGAACTGCGTGCCGTCGGGCGAGGCCGTCAACATGACCAACTTTGAGGGGGAACCGACTAGCAGCGCCGAGTATTACTTCACGTGAGTTGGAAAGTTAATGAGGCCTACAACGAAACCGTTTTGAGACACAAACGAACGAATCGGAATGCCGCGTCCAACGTCATTTCACGTTTGTTGTTAGAGTAGGATACGGCATTCTTATTCGATCGTTTGAGTCTCAAAACGGATTCGTAGTAGGCCTCTAGAGTTGAATAAAAAGTGTTGTCATAATATCAGTTAATTTCAAAGCCGGGAAGAGAAACTTCAATTTGTAATAAGGAAGAATTTTGAGTCTGACTCGCGAGTATATCCTTAATTTACGATTGTAGGACAGAAATACGAATAACAACCATTATTCATTGATCTCTACATTATCGTTATTATGTAAATGTGTTTAGCTCGCATTCAACCCAAAACATGTATAATATCATCCCAATAACAATTTGAATTTCGTATTCTAATTTTCTTCAATCTTAAGCTTATGTTAATAATGTTATGAAAGTTAAAGGATCTCAATTTTAATTTCAGGCGTACAGTTCTGCGACAGTCTGATGGTATCCACGATGGCATTGGTGTGTATAACTTCTTGTTTACTACAAAACTAAAAAAAAGTGTATTTTTATGTTTTTCATGGCAATCATGATTATTATTCTAGAGTATACTTGTTACGTTTAGATGTTATGACTTAATATACTAACACACAAATTAACTAAGCACCTTATTTTAAGGAAGTTCGTTGTAATTTTTTTACTGGTTTTTTTAATTTTTTTGCAGGGGTAGCAGCTCCGACGTTTGAGTGGATAAGCAATACCTAAGTACTCAAATAGTAATGTGACATTCTAGGTGCCCCGATCTGGGACCTAACCCTGTGCCTGCTGGCGTCATGGGCGGTGATCTGGCTGATCGTGGCCCGCGGGGTCAAGAGCTCGGGCAAGGCCGCCTGGTTCCTCGCCATCTTCCCCTACTGCGTGCTCATCATCCTGCTCATCAGGTAATTAGTAGCCACATTGTAGGCATGCCAAGTGGGATACATCTTTTTTTTATACAATAAGAGGGCACTACCGTGATACTCGAAACATTAGAAGAGCTGCAGGTGCGTTGCCGGCCTTTAAGAGGGAATACGCTCTCTTCTTGAAGGATTGCAGGTCGTATTGGACATCGTAGATTTTCTAAAAAGAGTTATCGTTAAACCTGTTTTAAAATTAATTTATGTTAGGTCTTTTATTAGGCTTTTAGTGCCCAAGATTAATTCCTACATATCTTTCGTCATGAGCAAGATGTGTAAGAATTCCTAAATGAGACTGATACTCCGGTAGCTACACCTATTAAAATAATTTAAATGAATTTTAAATAAGCCAGGTTAATTAATTAAAATTGAACAGGCGTTATTAATTTGTTTCGAGTCTTCATTTTCGAATCAATTAATATTTATAAAAGCAAGTCTTAGGGGCGCGCGGGACGTAGCTACTCGCACTTGCATTCGCAAAAAATAGAACACGCTTCTAATCACGTTACTACGCAGTCGGCTAATCACTTGCACTAATCAGTCGCTGTCCACACTTACTTTCTCCTAATCACACACACTCAATTACCTGAACTAGTCACCTGCATTTATCACTAATCAAAGTGAATACAGGCCTTTAGGCATTTCAAAACTTAAAGATAATCTTTTCATTGATTCTATTATAATTCTTTTATTACATCCTGCCGAAGTCTTATTGCAGTAATTATACCTTATCACACGAAGGTGATCGAATTGCGCTGAACCATAATACCGAATAGGAAGCGTAAGCATTCGGAATGTAAATTATCATATCGCAATAATTTTTATCAAAAATTTATAATGTGCGATAGTCGTGCACGTTTTATTGTTGTTTATCTCTGTCTCCGTAACAATAACACAAATATATGTCACCTGCACACACGTACAATTATATCAATTTATAAAGTAGATATCATAATATTTTATCACACAATAATTATTATTGATGTTTCCGAAACTTCTTTTCTCAATTCAGAAAAAGAAAATCAGAAATTTGTTATCGCGCGGGAACGGATCATTCGTGTGAAATATTTCGTCCATTTCCTATGGCAGAATCAAAGTATCTCCATACCAAAAATTATCACAATCAGTTCAGTTTTCATGTGAGCCGTGAGGAGATAACACACAGACAGACACACATTTATAATGGTGCCGATGAATTTATAAAAGGAACAAATTCGATAATAAACTTTATTAATGTTAAATTTTAGTAGGACAAACCATATTACAGGTAAAATGAAACTTTTTGTCTATGTAGCAAAATGTAAATACAAAAACATCACAGAAATCAGAATGGCGTAGCATGCTACGAACGTTCTACGAGAGATTGCGAATGCTACAGACTCGTAGATGCTCGTAGCTCGTAGACTATTCGTTGGCTCTCTTTATGATCAAGAAAAAAAAAAAAGTTTCTAGCAAAACTGTGTTTTTAGTTTTACCACAATACTATGTTTTCAGGTAATTATATTTATTGAACTTTAATTTTCTTCTTTTTTTATAAAAAAGTTAATTCTCTTTCCATTGATATATTACAGAGCTGTAACATTGCCTGGTGCAGTGGACGGTATCATTTTCTTTGTCAATCCAGAGTGGTCAAAGATTTTGGAGCTTCAAGTAAGTCTATAATTTTTGGTTTTAGAAATATCTATTGAATTTAGGTTCTTTTGTTATTCTGAATTATTTTTGGGAAATTATAAATAAACCGCAATTGAGTATTTTTAAATTGAATTTACATAAAAACTACAACAAAATGAACTTCAACAACGGCTTTACTAGCTGATATATCGCCATTGCTTGTTTTGTCGCAAAATCGTAGCATGTTTAGTAGTAAACGTAGCATTACGTAGAGTACGCTGTAAACAACTTAAGGGGCCGGGTGCCATCGAAATTTTGATACATACGTAATACCAAAATCATTTTCTCATACGAAAATATTTGACATTTTTGAGTTATTTTTCAGCTTAAAATAGTAATTACTAAGGTTCCTGCACAAAAATTTACTACAAAATATTAAACACAAAAAAAAATTAGTGTTTAAATATTTTGTAGTAATTTTACTACTAAATATTGAAACACTAAAAAATATAGTAAAACACTAAAAAATATATAAATAAATAGTAAATTTACTACAAAATATTTAAACTAAAAAATATTTTTGAGTATTAAATAATTTTGTAGTAAATTAACTATTTATTTATATATTTTTAGTGTTTTACTATATTTTTAGTGGTTAAATATTTACTTATTAGTAAATTTACTACAAAATATTTAAACACAAAAATTATTTTTTTAGTGTTTAAATATTTTGTAGTAAATTTTTGTGTAGGAACCTAGGTAATTACTTTTTTAAGCTGAAAAATAACTCAAACATATTAAATATTTTCGTATGAGAAAATGATTTTGGTATTACGTAAGTATGAAAATTTCGATGGCACCCGGCCTACTGCAGATCGTTGTTTCAGTATCTAAATATTGTCATTTCTGTCATTCTCTCTATTTTGGAAAGAGATAGCATGATATTTTCACAAATAGTACTAAGGGGCCGCCTAGCCGATCAATTGTATTGTCAATATCACGCTTCAATTTTATTGAGCAGTTTATTTGACATTTAGATTGAAGACGCGCGATGTTCAATATCAATCCTAGACGGGCAAAAATATTACGCAATATGTGATGTTGCGCAATAAATTTTCTCGTCTAGGGGCCCGCTAAGGAACGTGAATGAAATTGGCACTAAACTTTCTAATAAAACCACTATTTTCAGGTGTGGTACGCCGCAGTGACACAGGTGTTCTTCTCCCTATCCGTGTGTTCCGGAGCTCTCATCATGTTCTCGTCGTACAACGGCTTCACACAGAATGTATACAGGTAATTTCATGATAAGGATTAAGGCTATTATATTCGCGTTAGTTGCAATCGTATGCGTAAAAAACTCAAAATTAAATAATGCTTAAGAGCGAGGCCATGTTACTCAACGATATACGATTTTTCTGTTAAAAAAATAATGGGGTAATGTTCTACAATAATATACATTTTGGTTGTTTTTCGACACCCAACTCCCCTGGCTTTTCCCGTGGACCCCTTGATCCTTCTAACGATACAAGAATCATAGGAAAAAAGTCATAACGGACGATCACAATATTCACTTATGTAACAACTACATTACGTCCGCAACTCCGTTACGCTAAAATTCGTTTATCGCGCGGGAACCATAAATTTTTCGGGAATAAAAGTATACTATGTCTTTTCCCGGGACACAAAGTATCTCCATACCAAATTTCAGTTTAATCATTTCAACGGTTGGGGCTTGAAGAGCTAACATAGACAGACGGACAGACACACAGACACACATTCGCATATATATATTTTTTTTATGAAATAAGGGGGCAAACGAGCAAACGGGTCACCTGATGGAAAGCAACTTCCGTCGCCCATGGACACTCGCAGCATCAGAAGAGCTGCAAGTGCGTTGCCGGCCTTTTAAGAGGGAATAGGGTAATAGGGGAGGGTAGGGACGGGAAGGGAAGGGAATAGGGGAGGGTAGGGAAGGGAATAGGGTAGGGGATTGGGCCTCGGGTAAACTCACTCACTCGGCGAAACACAGCGCAAGCGCTGTTTCACGCCGGTTTTCTGTGAGAACGTGGTATTTCTCCGGTCGAGCCGGCCCATTCGTGCCGAAGCATGGCTCTCCCACGTGTAAAGTTAAAAAATTTATAATATTAGTATGCATATGGATATGAAAAAAAAATAAAAACTAAGAGGCAGAATGATAAGTACAATGCCATTGTCTCGTTAAAGGCCTGTTTCACCACTTCCTGATAAGTGCCGGATAGGCTATCCACCACTTAACTTGACAGATAGAGTATGGAGAATCCGCCAAATAAGTTGTGGATAGCCTATCCGGCACTCTATCAGGAAGTGGTGAAACCGGCCCTCTGGCTTTTAAATAAACATTAAACAAACTTCCCAGGGACTCAATGATCGTGACAACCCTGGACACGTTCACGAGTCTGATCTCCGGCATCACGATATTCGGCGTGCTGGGCAACCTCGCCTACGAGCTCAATTACGACGACGTCAGTGACGTCATCAAGGGCGGCGGCACCAGCTTGGCCTTCATATCGTATCCCGACGCCATCGCCAAGTCGCCGTTTGCGCCACAGGTAATATGTCAGCTATCCCATTTGTACAGTGTGTAACAAAACTAAGTGATACTACTTTAGGGTGTGTACTGTGCATGTGTCCCTTATATAGAGTACACTGTGAAAGTAGCAGCGCTGCTACTCTCATTGTAAACACTATATAACCCTAAAAGTATTATCACTTAGTTTTGTTACACCCTGTATATCTGCATATTGTGAAGTGTTGTCAAGATTGACTGGCAACAAATCATAAAAGTAATATTTAAAAATAACAAGAAGAATGATTAGAATATTATGAAGAAAAAAAATTATCTATCAAAGCAAAGCGCGAGACAGTAGTGAAAGCACAACGGAAAAGTAACAACAATAAAATTAAGATAAAAAATTTGTTCTTATGATGTCTATAGCACTAAGTATTCATTGTTATAACTTTTTTGGAACCTAAAATACCTTTCAGGTACTAGTTTTAAAACCGGCCAAGTGCATGTCGGGTCACGCCGCACGCGCAATATAGGGTTCCGTAGTACCGCTAGTTTTTGATAATTTTTGTATGGTCAATGAATGTACATTTATAACGTGTTTTACACTACTAACAACATCATCTCAGTTACGTTCAAAGGAATTTGAACGAAAAGTTCCTTTATAATTCGCCGAAGAATTTTTTTGTAGTTGATCGACTATAACTCAAATACTTATGAAGTCTTCTTAGCCGTGATAGTTTTCCTTTTAAATTCAGCATATCTCCTACTCCCGTGAATTTTTTCACATTTCCAGAAGCAACCGTTTAGCTGGTAGAAGCGGGGGACACTGGACTCTAACGATTTTTTCCACTTTAAAACTTAATATTTCACAAACGGGTCCCTAAATCAGTAAATGATCTATGAATACGCATAATATTTTTAAAAAACTTATCCAACGACACCCCACGCGAAAAAAAATCATCCCCGCTTGATGTGTAGGAAAGGGTACCATATAATTTTTTTTTTAAAGATTTCATGTACCATTTTGTCGGCATCATTAATATGTGCATTCATGCCAAATTACGGCTTTGTAGGTACTATAGGCTCTGAGCAAAACCGCGGACAGACAGACGGACGGACGGACAGACGGACAGACGGACAGACAGACGGACGGACAGACCGAAACTATAAGGGTTCCTTGTTGACTACGGAACCCTAAAAAACCCAACTCCGACCGGCTGTGCGGCGTCGCCGAACAGCTTTGCCGGTCAGTGCGGCGTTGCCAGACTTCAGCACGGTATTTGTGTGCGTGCGACTAGACGTATGAGTCATGAGAGTTAAAATTGCCTAAGTTGTTAAAAAATATAATGCAATAGCTTTACCGCGGCAGTCCCAGAGTGCCACACGTATTTTTTTTTATTCTTAAAATTATTTCATATAAAGATAGAAATTCTTTTCAGCTATTCGCGGTACTGTTCTTCCTCATGATGGCCGTGTTGGGTATCGGCAGTGGTGTGGCGCTGTTGTCCACCATCAACACTCTGCTGCTGGACGCCTTCCCCAAAGTACCCACCATCGTCATGTCATCCATCGTCTGTGTCTGTGGCTTTCTCATTGGACTGATCTATGTGACACCGGTAAGTGTGATATTAAACAGGGTGTAACAAAACTAAATGATAATACTTTAGGATGTGTATGGGGTCCCTATATAGAGTTCTCTGTTAAAGTAGCAGTGCTGTAAAAGAAACTTGTTTTTTAACTTTTGTATGGGTAAATGCACGACGCTCGTGCGCTTGCCCATGCAAATCACAAAAAAAATTGCTCTTTCAACGCTGCTACTTTTACAATGAATTCTACATAAGAGACATATACACACCCTAAAGTATTATCACTTAGTTTTGTTACACCCTGTATATTTTTTATTTGGCCTTATTATATTTGTTAATTGTTATGCATTGATTGACAATCACAGAATGTGCCAGATTTTATTAATTGCGGAGCTGTCTACCTCACGCGCCATTGGCGATGCCTTTTTGCACCTTCGTATTCACCTGTAATTGAATATCGTGGCCCAAGGTGTAGAAACTGCTTAAATAGAAATAGCTGAAGGAAATAGGCATAGAAAAAAAAGGGTATTCATTTGCGGTAGTTTATGAGAATGATTATTATAGAAGGCTACATATATAGCCTGTCAAGAAAGTGAAGAAATTAAAAAGTGGCAACATCGTAGTGTCATCCCTTTTTTCTGAGATTGATTTGAAATGGATGACACTACGATGTTGCCACTTTTTTATTTCTTCACTTTTTTGACAGACTAAATTAAACCACAGAAATTAAAAACAAAAAACTTTTTGTTTAGTAGAAGTATAATAAAATACCTAAACGTAGTCCTAATTACTGATTACTTTTTTCAGGGTGGTTTTAATTAATTAAAAAATTAAACCACAGAAATTAAAAACAAAAAACTTTTTGTTTAGTAGAAGTATAATAAAATACCTAAACGTAGTCCTAATTACTGATTACTTTTTCAGGGTGGTTTTAATTAATTAAAAAATTAAACCACAGAATTTAAAAACAAAAAACTTTTTGTTTAGTAGAAGTATAATAAAATACCTAAACGTAGTCCTAATTACTGATTACTTTTTTCAGGGTGGTCAATACGTTCTGGAAATAGTTGATCACTACGGCGGAAGTTTCATGAGGTTATTCGCTTCAATAGCGGAAACCATTGGCGTGTGTTGGATTTATGGTAAGAAAACAACTTAAAATTCCCTTCAGTACTAAAATAAAATAAAAATATTTTTTTTTCTTTGAAAATATTCGAACGAATATAATGATCTCGGGCAATTAATATGAATGAATAATAAATGTTCTACTTTAGTAGCATGAAGAGATTTCTGCTTAGATTAAGGACGCTATCACATTTTTTCACAAATATCAGCGATTTTCAGGTAAGTACCATTTTAAAGAATTAGGAGTCACACTGCGAGGATATTTTGGTTTCAAATGAAAGATAATATATTATATCTCATTATTGTGTCATCCCCTAACCAGGTTGTGAATCATGGTCAATGCTCTGCTGATATATTCTCTTATCACGACCTTATTTATGTCTCATATAACCTGCGCCCACCTAAACTTAAAAAGAAGGTTGTACTACAGCGGAACTTCTCAGCTCTCAATGTAGATAATTTGAAAACGGATGCAAGTAATATCGACTGGTCACCTGTATTCAATGCTGATCATGTTGATAACAAATTAAATACTTTTAATATACTCGTAACACAACTCTATGACACACATGCACCAATCAGGCCAGTTAAAAATAAAGCAGTTACCTGCACCCTGGCTCACTGACGATCTGAAAGCCTTGATAAAACAGAAGCACTCTGCAAAAGCTAAATATAAACTGACCAATTGCAGTGTTCAACGAGAAAAATATATTAAAATACGGAATCGTTGCAACAAAATGTGTAGAGATGCCCAGCGTCGTTACATCCACTCCTCTGTTGAAAATGCTGATCCGTGTAAAGTATGGAAGTTTTTAAGGACTCTTGGGGTAGGAAAAAGCTCGGTAGATGGTACTTGCTCAAGAAACGCTGACGTATTGAACAAACAGTTTACCTGCGCATCTAGTTTTTTGAATCCGGCTCTAAAATCCCGTACACTTGATCACCTTGCTAATTTACCAATTCCTGAGTCCTCGCCTCTTGTTCTAAGCCATGTTACTGGAGTGGAAGTCAAAAAACATATTACGTCAATTTCCTCGAATGCCGTGGGTGATGATGGAATTAGTCGTAAGATGATTATTCCCATTCTAGACTCCATCACCCATGTATTAGTCCATATCTTCAATCACTGTATTGATACTTGTGTTTTCCCTAGTGCTTGGAAGGATGCTTACATAATCCCGTTACCAAAGACCTCTAAGCCAAAGTTGGTATCTGACTTCCGTCCTATTTCAGTATTACCTTTCCTTTCCAAAGTTTTAGAACGGTTGATTAGTTACCAGCTTACAAACTTCTTACTTGACAATAATATCCTAAGCTCCTTTCAATCCAATTTTCGTCGGGGACACAGTACCACTACGGCATTAATTAAAGTGATCGACGACATTCGTTATGGTATGGACAACAAACTACTCACTATACTGGCATTGTTAGACTTTAGCAATGCATTTAACACAGTCGATCACGATATTTTGCTGAGTTTGCTAAGGTCTATCAACATATCTCCGGCAGTGGTTGCCTTAATTCGCAGCTACCTCATTGGTCGTTGTCAGAGAGTCAAATTGAATGAATCTTTTTCGAATTGGAGTGGCATCTTAGCTGGTGTTCCACAGGGTGGGGTATTGTCCCCTCTTCTTTTTGCGATTTTTATCAATTCCATCACTAAATCCACTTCTCTACTGTCCCATTTATATGCTGATGACTTTCAAGTATATACTCATACCTCTCTGTTTAATCTATATAGCACTGTTAGCTCTTTCAACACGGAATTGGAACTAATTAATGACTGGAGTAAGCGCCACGGCTTGGTAATCAATCCATCAAAAACTCAGTTAATTATTATCGGCAGTCCTGGGCTTGTATCTAGGATTGACTGGAACAGCTTACCTCCCGTGTGCCTAAACAACGTAGTGATCCCTTTTAGTAAATGTGTGAAAAATTTGGGTGTGTATTTTGATGATACATTATCTTGGTCTCATCACATAAAAGAAACTAGTAAGAAGATTTTTGCGACCTGATACTCTGTTTGTCGCCTTCGTTACCTCTTGCCTATCCCAACCAAAATTAAGATCGCTGAATCCCTATTCCTGTCAATCCTCGACTATGCTGACGCTTGTTTGACAAATATGACTGATGATCAATTAAAAAAGCTAGAGAGACTTCAAAACCTTGCGATCAGATTTATATTCGGGCTAAAAAAATTCGACCACGTGTCTGAATTTCGTACGAGTTTGAAGTGGCTGCCCATACGCTTTCGACGAGATGCTCGTATACTATCACTCGTTTGCAATATCATAAATGATCCTACGATACCTATTTACTTAAAATAAAAATTTGTATCTCGTCAAGCCACTGTTAAGGAGCTAAGATCTGCATCAAATAATCAACTAGAAATGCCAGTGCATCAAACTAAATTTTACGGTTCCTCCTTCGTTGTTACTGGTATAAGACTATGGAATTCGTTGCCAAGGCATATCAAACTTGCAAAAACATTGAATGCTTTTAAAAGTCTCGTCAAGTCGCATTATTTAGATATCTGTAAAAATAATACTTAATCATAATCCATGCTTTTGTTTTGAGTTAAATTACACTTTAAATTATTAATTTTTATCCGTGTTTGTTATAATTATCATATCCTTTAGTAATTTAAGTATAGTATTATTCTATTATATTTATAATAATATCTATGTATAGTATTATTGTATATTTGTATTATGCATGCTGTATATTATATATTTTAATCCTAAAAATAATATATTTAAATATATATTTTTTTGTATTCTTTTGTTTGCACATGCACGTTTTTCTCTACTGCAATATCACCTTTGCTTGTGGTTGCCTGGAAGAGATTGCTACCTAGTAATAAGGCCGCCATTGTGACACCTGAATATTTTGTCTTTTTTTTCTTGTATACCTTTTGTATCTTTATAAGTGTGCACAATAAAGAATATTTCATTCATTCATTCATTCATTCATGAGCCCTTTTATTTGATACCCATATTGCAGAAGTGCTTTAAAAAAACTATTCCCCTATCTTGGCTAAGCTGCCATATTGGATAAATAATGACATTACATTCGTTTCCGAGTTACTCTCAATAAGCCCTTTCATTTGATACCCATATTGCAGAAGTGCATTAAAAATAACTATTTTCGTATCTTGGATTAGCCGCCATATTGGATGTAGAATGACATTACATTCGTTTTCGAGTTACTTTCAATGAGCCCTTTCATTTGATACCCATATTGCAGAAGTGCATTAAAAATAACTATTTCCCTATCTTGGATGAGCCGCCATGTTGAATGTAGAATCAAATTACATTCGTTTTCGAGTTACTCTCAAAAAGCTCTTTCATTTAATATCCATATTGTAGGACTGCATAGAAAATAATTATTTCGCCATCTTGGATGGTCGGCCATATTGGATTTAGAGTGATGTCACATACCATATCATGCATTGTCATCCAAACTAAACGCCTATGCAAAATTTCAGCTCAATCGGTTAAATATATCTACTTCAAAATTGAGTTCCAAAATTCCACCGTAACACACATACATATAGAGCAAGTTAAATAAAAGCTTTTAAAATAATAAAAGCTTTTAATAATAAGAAACGCTCTCTTTCTTCATACATTTTCGCCTTATCAAGAACGCGGCTAGCGTCGTAACCGCCACTGTACAAGGCGCGCTGATATGAATGCTATTTTAATGTACTTAACGTTGATATTCGTACTGACAGACATCGACCTGCTAATTTTCATGTGAGTGTCTTTAAGGCCAATCAATCAATTGTGCCAGTCTGGGTTATTGCTAATATATTTAAATCTATGATTAACTTTAACCCAGCCTCTTAGGCCACGAAACGGTTAACTATTGTATTGCTACATGTACTAAGCTACAAGTATTGTGAATTGTATCTTGTTTGTGAACCTCATAAAAAACAAACTAAAAGTCAACTTTTCTTCCTTCCAGGTGTGGAAAACCTTTGCCTGGACATAGAGTACATGTTGGGCATCAAGATATCGGCGTACTGGCGCGTGTGCTGGGCCATCGTGACGCCGGCGCTGATGTGCACGGTGTTTTTCTACTCCATGATCACCGCGGAGAGGATCGTCTTCGGCGAGGACTATGAATATCCATGGGGAGCTTACCGTCAGTATATACTAATATTATATAATATTATATATGCAAAAGTGTGTCTGTCTGCCTGTCTATCCGTCTGTCTGTATATCTGTCTGTTACCTCTTCAAGCCCAAACCGCTGAACCGATTTTGCTAAAATTTGGTATGGAGATACTTTG
Organism: Cyaniris semiargus; assembly: GCA_905187585.1. Classification (NCBI taxonomy): domain Eukaryota; kingdom Metazoa; phylum Arthropoda; class Insecta; order Lepidoptera; family Lycaenidae; genus Cyaniris; species Cyaniris semiargus. The sequence goes on along the minus strand of LR994558.1, from coordinate 8,247,269 downwards.
AGTCTCGGGAAAGGACAAAGGATTACTTTTTGTCCTGAAAAAATGTACGGTTCCCGCACGATATTTTGGCGTAACAGAGTTGCGGGCGTCATCTAGTTTGTAACATAGGTACATTTTGCGAGGAAGTCCGGCAGGGTCATTATGTATCATGCGACAGCAGCAATACAACAGGCAATTAAGACCGGGCTGTCAAATTTTGCCGTGTTTTCTAATAGTTATTACGATCCTAGAAGACGATTGACTTATATGAAATTGATATTTATTTAACCATTGTATATTTATCTGATATTTGGCTAACCAAAAACACGATTCACTTGTTTTGACTCGATAATTTTATTTTTCGAAATTATGAATATTTCGTTATGAATATTTCGTTATTAATTAGTAGGCGGGGCTAGCGTGTTTAGATAATTTTGGGAGCCCGGTCTTAACAGGTTCTAAAAGTGATAATTTTTAACCAATTTGGAAATAAAAAAAAAGATTTTCAAAAGATTAAAAGCAGATATTGTAAAATCCCCTGTTGCGTTGCTGTCGCAAGATACAACCCAGCGGGTATTTTTTTCGAAGTCGCAACTCTCAGCCCACAGTCGCCTACTCCACGGCATCACACTTTACCTTTACGGTCCTTTTGCTAATTTCTTAATTGTAGAGGGTATTTTTTGTTATTAATAGATAATATATTACTAAATTTAGCATTCAAATATTTCATCATCTTGTTTGTAAGTATTTAAAAAATATTATATTATTTTTTCAGTTGCCGGAGACTTGCTACAATACGCCGGCATGGCGCTAGTGCCTCTGTTCATCATTATCGGTTTATGGATATATAGATCTAAGAATGTAGTAGATGTAAGTACTCTAAAACTGTTATTGTTCAACTACGTACTTTAATGGCTTGTTTTATATCGAACGAAAATGAAAAAAATCTTGCATAATATGAAAACAGTGTCTAAAATATTGGAGTTAACTTTAAAAATAAGTTTACTAAAAAGCGATTTTGCAACTGTACCTTATTTGAATTTGACATAGCCAATAATGGTCGTATAATTTTTGCCGTTACAGTCAAGTAGGAAAGCAAAATGTGTGGTAGATATATATGCAAACGCGTTGGAGGAGGAGGAGCTGTAAACGGCAAAGGCCTACAAAAATGTAAAACTTGCACAGTATTACAGTGCAGCGACCAGCTATGCCAGGTGCTCCGCAGCCTTCGACAATTTCAATAGCGTGAAAATAAAATGTTATATTATGTAAACTCTAGTTTTTTTGGTCCTCTAGATAACAGTCGTTGTTTATTTTCACAGACCTTCAAGAACGCATTCCGCAAGAGGCCAACATACGGACCCACCGATCCGGAAAGGTTCCGCGACTGGAAGAACTTCAAGCAACAGAAGAAAGAGGAGCGAGAGGCCAAACGGAAGAATCTGCTGCATCACTACTGCGTTATACTATTCAAAGGATACTCTAGATAGGACTCAAAGACGAAAGAATCAACAGACCAATTGAAAAATAGAAGCGTTCAGACATATTTTTTCTGAAAGCTTATTATTTTTACGGGTGAAGCCTTAAAGTCATAAGGTTTTTAAATTTTTACATAGCTGAAAATCAATGCAACATTTAAATAAATATTGAAATTAATAATTGTTAAAGCTAGACAGAACATTTTAGTCCGTGTGAATATCGGATTAATTCCATTACGATAGTTCGTGTAGATTCACCAGTGTTTAGTTAAAGAAAAAAATAGTTTTCTTCTCGTAAAAACTATAATTATTATTACTTTATCAATTAAATTATACCAAAGTCAGTCAGTCACAGCTAGGTAGTCTCTGTAAAATATAATCCTACTAAGTAAGGGGTACTTCGCTAATGTAAATAATACCTGTTTGTTCATAATTTTAAGTTTATAATTAATTTAGGTTTAACTTATTTTTGAATCTGCTTTTCACAAATTCTTTAACAGTTAAGTTTGAAATGTTAGAGAAGGAATATAAAGGAAGGAAGGAAAATATACAAAACTGGTTTCTATTCTGTAACCTCTGAAAAAAACGTAGAACTTATTGAATGTCAACAGTTATTCACTTTTCTACATAATTAACATGAAATCACTGAGAAATTTTAGAAAACACGTGATTATGACATGATCTGGAGAAATAAATATTTGAAAACGGATTATTTAACTTCATTTATTTGACCCTGCAGCCTGCACGCATTCATATATAATAATTAGCTAAGTACTAGCTGTCCTGGCAAACGTTGTTTTGCCATATAAAGTATTTCGCCCATATTATTTTATTGAAGTGACTAAATAAGTATGGCACCATGGCAACGTCCATCGCTATCCCATCGCACAAACAATGGTCGCCGTCAGTCTCGAGTTGTAATAATTTACTATTATTTATTCAACAATTAATGCACTTATCAATATAAAAAGTAGCCAGTAGCCGATTCTCAGAGCTGCTGAATATGCATATAAAATTTGGTAAAAATCAGTAAAGCCGTTTCGGAGGAGTACGGTAACTAACATTGTGACACGAGAATTTTATATATAAGATTATTAAAATATATTTGAAGACGTGAGTGGAAGAATACAATAACTAACAGTGAAAAAAATGCCGTTTTTTTGCATAAATGGAGGCTTTAGGGCCGGAAAATGATTTGAGATAAAAAAATTGTGCATTTTGTGTGTAGCCAGATACATTAGCCAGGTGATGAATTAGATAAGTTACAAGGTTTGTTCAAATTATAAGGGAAAAAATGAGTAAATGTCCGTTACATGTTACAAAATGTTAGTTATCGTGTTCTTCAACTTACGTCTTTATTAATAAGAAGCTTTCTGATCTCTATATTTTAAGTAACTTCACACTCTTATATTATGATGTTTTATACGTAGAACGAAATTCGTTCATAAAAATTAGTTTCTTCCGCTTTTTATGAAAGTAAGTCTGTGATCGTATTTGAATACAAGAACTCTATAATAGTAGCTGATATGAATCAATAAACTTATAGTAAACATAGCTTCAAAACTAGTTTAGGACAGACTATTTTAAAACATTATTCCGTCCATTAAAATATGTTTAAGGTAATAGCACATTACAGTAACTCGACGTCATCTCCGCTCCAACTTAGCTTACAGTTGCATTGAAATGTAAGTTTATTTCGTGTTACAGACGAGTAAACTTTTCAACACATAAAAGTCTACTACGCGTTTACCTACTGACTGTCACCGACCCGTTAGCAGTGGCGGCCTTACCCATTGCGAGGCCCTGGGCAAAAGGTTTTTGCGAGGCCCTGGGCGGCTAGTATTTGCGAGGCCCTTTGTCTTACGAAAAAATACTTTGCGCGGCCCCTGCAAGAGCGAGGCCCCGGGCGATTGCCCTGTTCGCCACCCCCTAGGGCCACCACTGCCCGTTGGCCCCTCGTTGAGTCAGCCACAAGTCATTAACGAGCTTACAGCGAGCGGGTGACGCATTGCCTGCTTATCTTCTTATTATTATTATATGAAAATTTGAATAACGACTGTATCTGATGAGGTCGAGCTAGTTGACAACGCGTTTCCCACTTATTGACGTCGCTTTGCGCTCTTATTGGCGTCAAGTTTTCCACTTGAATCGTTGTTGGATAGTCCTCGAGGCGATGAATTAAGCGATTACCTTAAACCGTATAGTATTTAAAGTACGGTTTCATTAATAATTTTAATGAATATAATATGAAACGAAGATAGCTAAGTAATACGCCATTGAAATTATATACAGAGTGTAACAAAACTAAGTGTAGCGCTGCTACTTTTACAATGAACTGTATAATACAAGGGACCTATACACAGCCTAAAGTATTATCACTTAGTTTTTTTACACCCTGTATAGTGTATACGTTATGAAAAACAAATAGAAAGGTTAAGATACTTTAAATAGGTACATTATATTATCAAAGTCAATAAAAATAGCAAAGCTACTTATTTCTTAACATAAATACATTTTTATTCCGCCACAGCAACAAAATACCTGTACAATTTTGTTGCTAGGGAATAAAAATATCTAGACACGTATTAATATGTTAGGCTACACAGGTGTAACAAAACTAAGAGATAATACGATAATACTTTAGGTTAGGTTTAGGTATTCACTGTGAAAGATAGCGCTGAAAGATATTTTTTTTTCACTTTTGTATGGACAAACTCATGACGCTATGGCGCTTGCCAATACAAATCACAAAAAATTGCTCTTTCAGCGCTAGCACTACTTTCACGGCGAACTCTACATAAGTAACACATACACACCCTAAAGAAATATCACTTTGTTTTGTTACACCCTGTATAAGTATTCCTCTTACTCAAATAAAAAAACCGGCCAAGTGCGTGTCGGACACCCCACACGGTGGGGTGGACGCGAAAAAAAATCATCCCCGCTTGATGTGTAGAAGATGTACCATAAAAAATATATTTTTTTAAGATTTTATATACCATTTTGTCGGCATCATTAATTTGTGCATTCATGCCAAATTACAGCTTTGTAGGTCCTATAGTCTCTGAGCAAAACCGCGGACAGACAGACGGACAGACCGAAACTATAAGGGTTCCTTGTTGACTACGGAACCCTAAAAAATGGCCCAAACTGCTAAACTAGCTTGTCCCTCGGTAACCGTGGCTTAATACCACTGTGGATCCCGGCGTGCAGACTAAGTATGTGTGATGGGACAATTCCCTTTAAAAATACGTCACTATAATTAGTAATTATACCTAATGACCCTAAATTCACGAAAAAAACTATTCTTCATAAAAATACAGAGCATGAAAACCATTAAAATTTAAAAGTCAAATTCTCAATAAATTTTTCACTCGTTTACGCTTGTTTGTGAAACTTTAATGCGTTAATACAGTCATAATAGCTGTATCACGGCTGTATCAAAAATTCCGTCATACAAAGGTTTTATATCAGACAATAGCACACGTTTTTGCACACGGCACCAATCGTTATCAGTTCGTATTTAATAGGTCGTATAAAGAGCGTTGAATAAATAGTTATTTCTCTATATCGACACAATATCTCTTTACGCGTGAACAGTTGTATTATGCCCCTGCTCCATGTGCGTGTTTAAGCGTTAATTAGCACGTTAATCAGGATGGTACGCAAATGTAGCCAACGTTTTAACGTGTTAACGTACTAGCGTTACTACTAATGCCATTAAACGTTAAGCGATAGCTCGGGTGTCGGTTTTTTGAACACATCAAAGGGAATTCCCGCGCAGTGTAAATTGTAATGCGCTAGCGGCTAGAGGATATTGGCTACATTAACGGCGGCTCATTCCACACAACGCATGCGTAGAGGAACGACGTGTTTGCTTTCTTTTGGCGCGAAAGAAATACAACAAAGGAGTGGTCCAATTTTTAGAATTGCTTCAATTAGAACCATATACCTTTGGAACGTTAATGCCTAGATTTTTGTAGCGTTAACGCCTAAATGTAGCCAACGCGCAATGTTAATGCATTAAGCGACGCGCAGTTTGGCATAAGTTAACGTTAACGCTAACGCAGGTGGAGCAGGAGCATTATAGATTAATAGATTAATACATTATTCGCTGATAAATGATTTGCAGTACTGTACTTTGAATTCAAGAAGATATTGAAAAATATTCCATTAATTTTAGTTATTTCTGTTGTATGTATTATTTTATCTTTACTTTCATTAAAACTACATCTCATATTGGTTATCTTTGTTTAGCTGTTGTCAAGTCTATAGTTATCTTACGTCTGCATTCAGAGACAATTAATGATTACTTTAGCAGTTAGTAGTTACTTAATAAAGATTATTGTCCTTAAGTTCATACATTTTTCCATCAGTGTTTATGAAATAACTGATTGCGGTCGTTAGTGAATAGGTATAATATTATTATTACTAGCTAAAAGCCGAGCTTTGCGAGGGCTCGCGTCGTTTTTCTACGTGGTAATAATCTTTAAGGCAATTTTTTTATATTTTAATAGTATTAACTTAAAATAAAAATTACTATGTTAAAGCACAAATCAATAGGCGTAAAAGTTTTTCCGTAAAGTGTACCACAAAAGTGCTCAGGTTGTGGGATATACTAGGGCTCGCTTCGTTCGCCCTGATAAGCATTATTAACTAAAACTTTAATGAGTGGTAATATATTGGGACGCCACAAAGCCAACTGTGTGCACGCTCCCCCGATGCAACGCTGAACTTGATTGTGTAATAAATACCACTTGTCAATCAGGTGATATGAGCTTGAAAATAAGTTTTGCATCTTAGCCATTGAATTATCGAGGCGTTACAAATTACAATACAGATAAAGTCTAGGGAACCCCATGTTGCTGAGTCTACATAACGACACCAATCTGGATACAATTGTAGATAACCACAAATCACGACGCATATTTTTAGAATGAAACAACATGACAAAAAAGACGAGGATTACACTTATCGGGCTTACAACGGGTGTCGCGGCCGTTGTTAATAGTGTTTAACACTCGCAACACGAAAAATTAAAATTGTTAAATTAGCGAATAGGTTTTTTTGCTATATATGTGATACTTGTTAATTACAGTTTATACTTTATAATTTAAGTATCTGAACATACCTAAATCTTATATAATATAACCCTTGGTCATCTGAAAGCCTAGCTTTGAAATTATTATTAGAAAAAATTGCAAAGTAACAAACAATAGAACAATACTAAATGAAATTGGTGATGATTGATTTTATTAGTTTGAGATGTTTCGTCTTCAGGGGTCAGGGTTGCCAAAAGTATTTTATATTGCAAATTACTTGCTATTGTCAAAATGAAATAAGGTGTCTCCAGGGGTCAGGGTTGCTAAAATTATTTTATATTGCAAATTACGTGCTATTGTCAAAATGAAATAAGTTGCCCCCAGCGGTCATCGACCTTTTTGTCTTGGATCTATATGAAAAATGCTCGCACTGTATTCAGTTACTTACTACGCTGGCTCAGCGACCCAAAGTAGATCTTGGTCTCCGACACGAGTTTGCGCCACTTGTCGCGGTCTTGCGCAGTTTCTTTCCACTCTGTGACTTGAAGATCGCGCAGGTTCGACACGACATCTAGCCACCGGTACCGTGGACGGCCGACAGGTCGTCGCCCGATCGGACTCCCAAGGAACCCTTCTTACAACATGACCGAGCCATCGGAGTCGCCCTTTTGTTACGCCAATAATATTGAGCTCAGCCATGAGGTCTTCAACTTCGGCGTTAGTTCGGATTCTAGTCCCTCCGTCTCCTGTCTTCACCGGGCCCAAGATCTTGCGGAGGATTTTTCACATTCCATGAGGCCAATCGAAAGTCCGTATTCAGTTAGCTTAACCTTCATACGGTCTTAGGGTCAATGTTGACTCATTTTGAGATAAAAATGGAATTTTCTCAGAAAGTAAGCGCTCACGAAGTTTAATATTTTATGACTTTTAATTATTTGCTCCAATTTACTTATTAATGACATTTTTTTTTAAATAATTAAAATATTCCACGTCTGGCTTTTTTTACTCTAACGGTACGGTCCTCGGGTCAGAATTGACCGCAGCTAATAATAAACGCACAGCGCATCTGTTTTCGTCCTTATTGTTTATGTATCATATATTTTTTTGGATGAGACGTTCTTTTGTTCTACCCATACAAGTCTTAGAATCATAATTTATAACATAACTAATAAAAATAAAATATATTACAATACATGTGCAGCTTGTTGCGTTCAAAAAAGATTTCTGTTTCGACAATACTTGCTATCAAAACCAACTAAATATGACATCAAATTTTGTGGTCTATGTGATTCTGCCACCAACTATGTTTAAAGATTGTAATATTCAACCCTACATGGGCAAAATATAAATCCATCTTACGGTGGATATTTTTTTGAATCATATCGACTTGAATAAAAAACAGATCACTGTAGTTGGAACTCTATACGTTAGAATAGACCTGGATTACCTCCAGAAATAGTAAAAACTAATAAACGACCTTTATATTCATCATGTTTTACCAAAGATCTTTCCTCACTCTACACAGATCACTTGTCTCTTGCATACCTACCCAAAATAATAAGTCGGTGAATAATTTTATTCATTAGGTTGCATCACAATTCACAATCAAGAAGTAATTATATTAGACTACAAGAAATATAAAGGTGGCGTGGATACGCTGGATAAAGATGCAAAAGAAAAACAATACTTTGGCCTCAAGTGGTATTTAGTAACATGCAGGTAGATAGATCAGCTTACAATGCCTACATACTATTCATGGCTATCAACAGCAGCCAGAAGGAAACAGTTCCTATCAAAACAGCGACACTACTTTGAAAATTCCATCAACAAGAGAAAAACGACAGCTAAGAAGGCTCCCAAAGAAGTCGTTGTCAAGTATGTGCTAAAACTGTAAATAAAACACATTTGTGTGTAGATTGTATGAAATTCGTATGTAAAAATATAGTTGTTCATCTAATACAGTTGTTATATTGTGTACTCAATAAGATATAATTTTATTTACTTTTCTTTTCAATTACAGCTTTGTCCCATTTTATAAAAATATCTAACGAAATAGCCTATTTTCCTTTTACATTATATTATATATTTCACTCGGCTTCGTCTGCATTAATCATCCGCAATTTCGTAGGAACTGGGAAACGAGAACCGTACATTTTCCCACAAAAAAATAGTCTTTCATTTCCCATGGTCTACTCTATATTTAAGCTAAATTACATAAAAATCGGACTAGTGTTTCTTGAGATAAGCGTGTTCAAACAAACAAACTCTCCAGCTTTATAAAACAAAGTATAGATATAATAAATTATATTTTTTCAAACATTAAAAGTATTTCATAAAAATAAATATATTACATGTCAAAGAAATCCTAATTAACTAATTTATTTTTATTTTTGGTTAATTTTTCACCATAATTATCATACTTGGTTCAAATCTGACCCAAAGCACGGCAACGTTGTAAAATTAAAGACCTTATGAAGGTTAAGAAAAAAATTGAACTCATAAAGATACAGACTATTTATAAATTCATCGAAATACCTCATTGTCAATCACGGTTTGTATAGAAAACGATAAGTTTTTTGACAGGGGGTCAATGACTGCTACGTTCGTTGAGAAACTGAGTTCCGGGTAAGGATACGTTGTAGTTACCACATTTGCTTTTTATAAAAAAAATTATATAAATAACTACATAATAATTTTATGATAATGTTCATAGAATATACCTACACTGATTGTAAACAAGTTTTGTTCAACAATAATTTCAAATGGACGTCATAATATTATATGTCATTTTGTCGAATGATAAAGGTACAAGTTGACAAGTTGGAAGCCCGCTACATGGCAGCAGACGACGTGTCGTCGCGACGCGTGGTTTCTATGTATTTCTATGAAAGTGTCGCTACTCGCTAGCTTCGACGTGTCGCTTGCTGCGGAGGGTATTTTATATAAATCACTGACCTCCATTATACAACTACGCTGGACTAATGATACCCTTTGAAATGACAGCTATTTTTTGTGCCTATTTGAAGCGGAATCAGCTCCCCCGATGGGAGGGATAGGAACTAAATTTGACCATTGACCAAATATATTTGTCTATGATTTGACGTAAAAATGACGTTTGAAAGTCGCCATATTGGCGCTGATAGCAGTAGTGGGAGTATTTGGAACTAATACTAGTGATGACAACCAATAACGATTAAGCGGCCATTTGCAAGTTACGTCAAATTTAGTTCTCTTCCCGCTCACTGGGGGCGCTGATTCCGCTTCAAATAGGCACAAAAAAAGTGGGTATTATAGGTCCAGCGTACTTGTATAATGGAGGTCAGTGATATAAATACATAGAAACCAGTATCTAGTGTCGCGACGACACGTCGTCTGCAGTTGTCGCGTGTCGCTCGGTTCCAACTTGTACCTTAAATGAGTGTAATCTCCCAAAACTTAATATGATAGAAATAAAGCACTAACATAATAATTATAATGAAAGGTTAAGGTATTGTTTAAATTCGGTTTGTGACATCCCTGTCTTCGTGATTAGCTCATAGCAATCGATAAACTAGAGATAACGAATTATAACAACAAATATATAACAATTAGACCTCAAAATATTGCTCAGGTTATCTCTGTGTATACCGGCCGTACAATAATATGGTAAGGACGAACTAATCTAAGCGAAGTTCAAGTGAATAAATCATAAAAATCTAAAATTATTATTTAATACTAAACAGGTTGTAACAAAACTAAGTGATAATACTTTCGGTGTGTATGTGTTCCTTAGTGTGAAAGTAGCAGCACTGAAAGAACAAATATTTTTTTGTGAGTTGTGTTGGCAAGCGGCCGCGCGTCATGATTTTTTTCATGCAAAGATGAAAAAAAAGTTACTCTTTCAGCGCTGCTACTTTCACAGTGATCTCTATATAGGGGACTAATTCACACCCTAAAGTATTATCACATAGTTTTGTTACACCTTGTATATAAATTAAAATGCTAATTTCACATTTTAAGGATTCAGGACCCCCTGGACTTGGCGCAGCCGAAAATGGGCAGATTAATGAGAAACAAGGTTTTAATGTACCACAATTCAAAACACCACTTGAAGAAAAAATGGCAAAGGTATTTCATACTTTCAGAATATTTTCACATATTTAAATGAGACCCGAAGAAAAGCTATATTATTTTTAACAAAAAATGTGTACTAAAAATATTCCATTGTATACTTTTAATTAACAAAATTTGCAACAGATCTTAAGTCTTGCGAGAATTTTCTCACTTTGGCAAAATAACTACAATAACGGAAAATAATAGAAGACTTGAGTGGGTGAAGGAGGTAACTAACAATTTGAAAACTGTCTTTTTTTGCATAAAGGGATGCTTTAGAACCGGGAAAATGATTTGAAATCAAAAAAAAAAAAGGGGATTCTTTGTATAACTAGATATATCAGGTAGATGATGAAGTAGGTAAGTTACAAGGTTTGTTCAAATTAAGAGAAAAAATGAGTAACAGCTCTTAAGTTGTAAAATGTTAGTTGCCCGCTTCATCCACTTATATCTTCACTAGTGATCGCAAAGTTTGAAAAACTACACTAAGTATATTACCACTTCATCCACTCATGTCTTCAATCATCATCATCAATGCTAAGCGTAGGCTTCTCCCAATGAGCGCCAACCATCCCGATCTTGAATAGTGATATCAAACTTTGATAAACTACATATTACTATTGCAGATGGCTGACATGACCTGCCGAAAGCGACCACGATGGGACAACAAATACGAGTTCTGGGTGTCTATTATATCAGCGACAGTCGGTTTTGGGAACGTCTGGAGGTTCCCTTTCATAGCTTTTCAAAATGGAGGTGGCGCCTTTTTGATCCCATACGTAATAGTCCTGGTGTTGATAGGCTCACCGTTGTACTTCCTGGAAACCAGCGTAGGACAATTCAGTAACAGAAACTGCGTTAATGTGTGGGAGATGTCACCAGCTATGAAAGGTATGCGTTTAACGTGCTGCGTACCTTATACTTCTTCTAAATTTTATTTTGCCAACTCTACAGGCGTAAAATAACTAGTAAAAAAGTCGTCATCATATCTGGTTTAAAGATCCTGTCTATGATAACCTAACGATGTCATGTTGTCTAAGCCCCGTCTCCTAGAAAACCTCTTGTAGAGTATCAAGTATCAAATTTAACGAAGTGCTTTAAAAATAAATTCAAATACTTATTACACAGAACTTATGGCCAATTTACCTTATCGAATTGGATCCAGTGCATTCCAGTGACTGACTACATTATCCAGTAACAGTCCAGCGCTGGATTGGATTACTGAATTAGAATAATGTAAACCGGCCATTATGGAGTGCATTAGCGGAGCGGCCTTTTAAAAGATTCTGTGACGAAAGTACTGACCACTTTTGGGACGTACCTTTCATATTAACCCTAAAATCATAATTTCGTTCGAAAAATGAAGATCATAAAATAACAATGATCATTTTACACAGGCACAGGCTACGCACAGACGCTGGGAGCGGCGTACAATCTGACCTACAACGTATCTCTAATCGCGCTGTGTCTCTACTACATCGCTATGAGTTTCTCCAACCCGCTGCCTTGGGCAGTCTGTGATCCCGAGTGGACTGACTGCATCCCATCAGGAACGTCGGTCAATATGACCGAGGTTGAAGGGGATTTAGTTAGCAGCGCTGAGTACTTCTTTAGGTAAGTAGTATAGACTATAGTTTAAAGCGTGCTACAAGCATGTCTATGATTTATGAGCAACTTACCAATTAAGGTCACACTGTTTATAGACGTTTCGGATAATACATAGTTCTGTTCTTGTTCAAAACGTGGCTTAACGCACTTGGTTAGCACTTTGTATTTCGTAAATACTACGTCTGTGTACAGTGTACACAGTCTCGATCTTTTTAATAGTAGAGCATTTGTTGTGAATAAAGGGCCGTATAAAGTTATGTACTCGCTGCTTCGGCTATATAAAACCATAGTATAAATAAAGAGGGGAAGTAGATTATCTCCGGCTCAATTCGCGATTTAATTGCGTACTGTCTTAGGGTTGTCAATTTTAGCTATATATTATATAACACATCTCTTATTAGTCAATAAAGTTCAACAATGGTTTTACTATCAAATATAGAAATGTATTCAAGATACAGAGCAGCATTATTTATATATGAAAATTGGTAAAATGTGAGTCGGACTCGCGCACGAAGGGTTCCGTACCGTTATAGAGCGAAAATAGGGAAAAATTGTGTTTTTTGTATGGGACCCCCCCTCCCTTGATTATTTATTTTATTTTAATTGTATTATTAAATATTAAAGTACACACATAATTGAGGATTTTGTGAAAATTTCAAGTGTCAACATGTTGCCATTATGGATTACGAGCCAAAAAAAAAAAGACTAACAAAATAACGTTTGTTGTTTGGGAGCCTCCCTTAAATATTAACTTTATTTTGTTTTTAGTATTTGTTGTTATAGCGGCACCAGAAATACATAATCGGTTAAAATTTGAGAAGTCTAGCTATAGTGGTTCTTGAGTTACATCCTGACAGACAGACAGAGAGACGGACAGACATCGAAGTCTCAGTAATAGGGTCCCGTTTTTACCCTTTGGGTACGGAACCGAAGCCGGCGGCGACAACAATTCTGGAATTGATGAATTATTAAGGCTGCCTTCACATTACGTCGCGAGTACTGCGGCAGCCGCAGTACCCGCGACATAATGTGAAGGCAGCCTAAGACACCCAAACACACAGCAATAGTTTCTACTTACTCCTGCGATTATCATACATTTTTAATTCATTTAGCGGTGCCGAAAAGCCGTGACGCGCGAACCTCGTGCAGTGTTAGCCCCGAGTCCCGACTGGCGCACTGAGAAACGGGTTGAGATTTTGTTAAGTGTGCGTGCGGCGACGCATAGATACTATGGCACACACATACAAGCCGCGCGCGGTGCGTTTGTATGAAGATAACTTACTTCCCCTCTTTATACTATGATAAAACTGTTTATCTTTGCTACAGACGAACGGTTCTACGTCAGTCGGATGGAATTCACGATGGCATTGGTATGTTTACACTTAAGGGAATTATTTACATTTTTATATTTAAACTTTACGTAGTTAAATTAAATTGCAATGAATTATTAGCTGAATAACTAATTGCTGTAGACGACGAACATATTGTAGTTATTAAATTTACGCACCGTTTTAATATTTTGATCTCTACCTTGTCTCTACAACTCTTCGTTGCTAACACATACACCTTTCTTTGTAATAGGAACTCCTCTATGGGATCTCTCGTTGTGCCTGCTCGCTGGCTGGATCATCATATTCGTGGTGGTATCACGGGGCATCAAGAGCTCCGGCAAAGCGGCTTGGTTTTTCGCTTTGTTCCCTTATGTTGGATTAACGGTTTTGTTGATCAGGTTGGTTATTGTTTTTTTTTAATTCGTGCTTTTAATTTGTTATACTGTTACGACTTTACGATGCGATGGAATTGATATGCGAAATACCTATTCCACTACTCCATACCGTATGAAGATTCATCTATGTAGGGACGGGAGGGGAGGAATAGTTTATATTATGAAAATTCTGGCGCGATATAAAAAATCGCACAATTAATTGTAGACAAAAACATACCTTATTACAATTAAACTCCCTGTCCCTACTCCCTAGTTAATTTATCTCTACTTTATATTTTTCTTAATAAAATGTCTTTAAATTTTTCAGAGCAGTCACTTTGCCAGGGGCTGGCGATGGTATTCTATTTCTTATTACCCCACAATGGCATAGAATGTTAGAATTCAGTGTAAGTATTTTACATTACATTTAATAAATTTCATTATCATTTTTATTCAATTAAGTATAAATATAGAGGCATGCAATTAGTAGGCAATCATGTTTTTTAAAAATACATAATTATTTTTAGGTGTGGTATCAAGCAGCAACGCAAGTTTTCTTCTCCCTATCAGTCAGTTCTGGGATTCTCATCATGTATTCCTCATATAACAATTTCAATAACAATGTTTATAAGTGAGTATTAATTTATGTTTTCACTATGTACCATTTATCAGATGCCGTAAGAACTAAGAGCGAATCCATATTAATCCATTGCATTTGCGCAAATGTGGTTTTGCTCGGCGAAAGATCTCATTCTCTCTCTCTCTTCTGTCTTTTTAGACTGAAAGCAAATGCCATGTTTGTTGTATACAAACAATTTATGATGTAAATGATGTGTAAAAGCAATAAACACAACCAAAATGTTTTTATTAGCTTGAACTGTATGATGTAACGGAATCCTTGAGCACAAATTTTACCTATCCCCCGTAGTCTAATTAATTCGAAACTTTGCATACGTATTAAGACCCAATAAAAATGCCATAATTTGTTAAAATGTTTAAAAAAAAAAGAAAAAAAAAGCAAGTTTTTTATTTTTTTTTTAACTATCATTATAATATGTTTGCTCATCGTTATCAGGGTATCCTTGCTCGTGTCCTACTTGGACAGTGTGACGAGTTTGGTGGCCGCCATCATAATATTCGCCGTGTTGGGTAACTTGGCGCACGAGCTCAACTATGACGACATCAGGAAGGTCATCAAGGGAGGCGGCACCAGCTTGGCCTTCATATCCTACCCCGACGCCATCGCCAAGTCGCCGTTTGCACCACAGGTCAGCATTGAATATTCAAAGGAACTCTTTGACCTACTTTTCGTCCTCGTTTTTTAAAGTGGGGTTCAAAAGTGGAGTATCATTCCACCAAAAGTGTAGTATACTATATTATATTCACGTTAGTGTAAGCCCAGGTAGCAAATAAATTTTTAACCCTTTTATATCTATGTAAATTTGTGTGGTTTATTGGATATTTTATGGTATGTAATATATATTATAAAATATAAATTACTATATAATATTTTATAAATAATAAGGTTTTTTTGTTTAAGTTCAGCATTTTTACATTATTTTCTGTTATCATATTGTGGTTGTCTGGAAGAAACCGCTGAAAGCGGTAAGGCCGCCTATTTGCTATTCCCTGCCTTTATATTGTTTTTGTTATTTTATATTGTTAATTTTTTAAGCAAATAAAGAAATTATAATTAAATAAATAGTAACAACCGTCTTTTATCCCCAATAATAGAACGTTAGTTTTCTGTTCCACTACTTTGAATTTTCGATTATTTTTAATTCTTGTTTTTTTTATCTGGCTATTGTGAAAAAAAATAGGAAAGAGTAAGGACTACAATATACAAGACTACGTACCTAAGTATTTGTTTCACTAAACTATTTATAGGATGTTAATAAATTAAGAATTAATCGGGAAAAAAAGTCGGATATAATTTTTAAAGTTTCAGCTAAACAGCTTAAACTATCATTTCAGCTGTTCGCTGTGCTGTTTTTCGTGATGTTGGTATCCCTGGGTCTCGGTTGCGGCGTGGCGATGATGTCGACGGTCAACACGATGTTGCTGGACAAGTTCCCCCGAGTGCCAGTCACTTTGATGTCCGCCGGTATATGCGTTTGCGGCTTCTCTGTAGGACTCGTTTATATGACACCGGTAAGTTTTTATTTCATTTTACAGCCTTAGATTAGCCTAATACCAGATTTAGGCTGCGTTCATACCAAAGTGTTAACCTCCGAACGTGAGAGAGTCACTGAGTATAGAGTATTTCCATTCATATTAAAAAAAAATCAACTATTAGACTTTGCTATTGCGATTGGTGTCTTCGCATTCAGCTACTGACGGTCTAGTAACATAAGAAAATTCAAAATAGATATTAAATGTGGTTGGTATCTTTCACCATTAACTGTTAAAATTAACGATTATCATTTTACCTCTCTCGTTTTTCGTATGAATGAAACAGAAGACATGACATTTTAACAAGCTGTTAACACTAACATACGTTGGTGAAATTGGGCCTAAATGTGGTATCTTTCACAATTAAAATATATGTATGGGTCATACATAGGATTCATTTGTTCGACGTTTGTTTGTCTACGAGTGCCGTAGCCGAGCGTCTACGAACGTAGCAGCTCGTAGCATTTCATAGCAGTCAAGTGCTACGTCGTCATTGTAGCTCCAGTTTTTTAGTTATTGTGTTACATACATATTATTAAGGGATTATTATAATATGAATTTAATAGTATTCTATTAATTATTTCTGTGTTTTCAGGGTGGCCAATACATACTAGAAATAGTTGATTTCTATGGTGGACCTTTTATGAGGGTGTTTACGTCAATCCCTGAAACTATAGGCTTTTGCTGGATTTACGGTTGGTATATAACTATATTATAGTTATTACAAAATTCAAAATTGTGCTAAGTTTCACACCTAATTAATAAAAACACATTAGCGACAACGGTTTATTAACAAAGTTAACTAGTAAACATTTGTATATCTATTCCCTTTTCACGCTTAACCCGCTAAAACAATTTTGGTAATATTGAGGCATGACGAAACTGAGCAACAAGAGAGGACATAGGATAATATTTATCACTGAAAAATTTATGGTTCCGAGCGAACATAATCGCGAGGGCGCTTCTGCTGAGAACATCTTATAGAAAATATTTCCTTACAGGAATAGAAAACATCTGCTTGGACATTGAGTTCATGATGAAGAGGAAGACGTCGTTCTACTGGCGCGTGTGTTGGGCGGTCATCACGCCCATATCTATGTTCGTCATATTCACATACGTCATGGTCACATCTGACAGAATCAAGTTCGGAGGCACCTACGAGTACCCGTGGGAGGCGTACTGTAAGTATTCACTTCCGTATTTTATGTTCAGATACCTAAGTTTTGTTGAAAGGGGCGACACACCATTCGCGGCACTGTGCTGCGGCGCGGCGGTGACGGCGCGATCACCGTGTTTGATGGGGACGCCGCCTAAAGCCTGGTATGCCTTATCGACCTCATTACAACGCTTGCTTACAGAGTGACAGAGTAAGCTGACAATTTGAATGCACTCGTTTTGTGTTTGACCTGGTTTGATACGTTAGAAAAGTAACAGGACAGACGCAGGATTATTTTTTCTATTAGTAAGGGGGTTTAAATACCCAGTATGTAAGCTATAAAGTATAAACTGTTTAAAATTAGCGGAGCTGGATAAAATTACTACTCCTCTAAAAACTCTCAGCCGTTCAGCAATATTTTACTAACACAAACATAATGTAAGTAGCATTCTCATGCTTTTACATTATAATTTTTTGCGTTAACCACAAAACAAGTTTTGCTAATAAAAGTTTAAGAACCTTAATACTTATTAGCGTAGACTTAGAAGGATCTACTCCAAAACTAACTATGTGAATTTAATAGTGGATATTTGATTTCCAGTTGCCGGCGAAATGCTGAGATACATCGGTATATCACTAGTACCGTTGTTTATGCTCATCGCATTATGGAGAAACAGATCTACCAACATTATTCAGGTAATTCAAACTATTACTGTTATAATTTTAAGCTAGCCAAACACGAGCCGTCTAATAATCCAAATCAACATTTCAAGACTGTACCTTGTTACGTAAAACGCGTTCCACTCAATACAATCTATTTTATTCGGAATGCATAGATCGCAGCTTTAGAACAAAGTAGCAAAAATCTGTAATACTATAAGTCTACTACTACTACAAGTGAAAAAAGTACTTAATTTTTTTCCTATTAACCTAATAATCATGTTTTTCTTGTTACAGATGATGAAGGATTCCTTCCGGAAAGCTCCAACGTATGGACCTTTGGAAAAGAGAGACTTCCACGAATGGAAAGAATTTAGACAGTCTGCGAAAGTGCAAAGAGCGAGCCAAAGAAGGAATTGGCTACATCACATAGGAGTGGTTCTTTTTAAAGGATACAAAACGGATTAAACTTGCATGTTGATATTATTAGGAACTAATAATTAACAAAATAACAGCTACATTGTGATATTAGCTTACTTATAGTAATATTTTAAGGTGAAATTATGAAATAAAAGAATAATAAAGTATAATATACTTTTATTGTTTATTTATTTATATGTGTTTACTATTCCTATTGAAAAACGCACATCAATTAAACATCTTAATTATATAAAAGCCAAACATTTCATTTACGTAATGAAATCCGATAGAAGCTACATATTTGTAAAAACATATCGACGTAAAATTTATACCTTTGTGACTAAACTTACTTATGCTTCGATTTTTTCTTCTTTTTGCTCGACTTTTTCTTATGCTTACGTTTCTTTTTCTTCTTCTTATGGTCGTCTGAGCTCGAATCAGACTCGCTTTCGCTATCACTAGCAGCCTTCTTCTTCTTCTTTTTAGCACGCTTCTTTTTCTTCTTGCGTTTACGAGCATCTGACGATGATGACGAAGAAGAATCGTCAGAATCACTAGACGATTCGGTGTCCGTTTCCCGCTTCTTCTTCACATTTGTCAAGTCCAATTTAATAGTATCAGTATCGATTTTAGGTTTCTTAGAATCCGTGATACCTGATGGTTCATTAGAACGTTCGCGTTTCTTAGCATGTTCATCTTTTCCGTCAGTCTCAGATTCCACATTTTCATCGTAATCTGGTTCAAAGTGTGATTCATCTAATGTAGACTTCTTACGCTCGTGTTCTGCCTTTATGGCACTTTCAGGTTTGGCCTCAAGACTGTTCTTATCTGCCTCCTGTCCAGTATTTCTTTTTTCTTCCTTGCTAGACTTTTGAATTTTCTTTTTAGCTTCAATATTAGGCGTAAAACTTTCAAGTCTTCCCTCTGTTCGTCTTTCAACGTTTTCATTTTTTCTACCTCTGTCTCTTTCCCTATCTACAGTTACTCTACGATAGGGCTGGTGTTCCCTTGTTTGGCTTGGAGTTTTAGAGCGCGATTTTACGCGTTCAACTGTACTGTGTACAACTCGAGGCTCTTTCACTCGTCTTCCATCTTCTACTTTGCCACCTAAACGTTCCTTGACAGAGAGCCTTGGAGGTGGTGTTTTGGAAATTTTTCTTTTCCGATCGCTTGACTCAACAGACCTTTGTTCAGATTCAGTTGTAACAGGCACAGTTATTTGAATATTGTTTATATTTCCTTTAGATTGATTTTCATTACCATACAGTTTTAGCCTATCACTGCTAATTTTCTTGATTTCTATAGGTCTTAATGAATTGATTGCTTTAGCAAAGATGGCATTCTCGGCTCGCTTAATGACTTCGGATGTAACTTTAGAACCATCCGTATCCTCATCAGGAGATGTTATCTCTCCAGGCTCTTTGGCTTTCTCTGCGTTTTCATCTTCTACCTCCCATTTGGACAATGCTGGTAGCGGTGCCAACATTTCTTTATTTGCTGGATTTGCTTCTATGTCTACATCTAACTCATCAGTTGCTGCTTGTAATTCAATACCATCAAAAGGCTCTTCTTTACTTGTATCACTAGCCTTATTTTCAGGTTTGTCATCATTATCACTTTTGACGTAGTTTTCAATTATTTTCTTATCTACAGCTTCAGCTGCTTCGTCACCATACAAATCATCCTTTACATTCTCTGTATTATTTGATTGTGGCTCTGATGAATTTACTTTATCGCCACAT
This sequence comes from Cyaniris semiargus, assembly GCA_905187585.1. Classification (NCBI taxonomy): domain Eukaryota; kingdom Metazoa; phylum Arthropoda; class Insecta; order Lepidoptera; family Lycaenidae; genus Cyaniris; species Cyaniris semiargus. The sequence continues at coordinate 8,227,215 of LR994558.1, read as the reverse complement.
TCTTGTTTAACATCAACACCAGCTTCTTTTTCTTCAGACTTTTGTAAGTCTTCTTGTTTGTCAGTTTCAATTTTGTCATCACCATTTTCTTCGTCGTCTTTTTTGATTGACTCTTTGTCCTTTTTCTCCTTTTTATCACGTTTCTTTTTCTTTTCAACTTCTTTTTCCTTCTCGCGTTTTTTCTTTTTCCTATCTTTCACCTTTTTATCCTTTTCTTTGTGATCTTTAATTCTATCAGAAGATGATTTGTCACGACTTCTTTCTTCTTTCTTTTCACGTTTACTGTCTCGTTCTCTTGATCGACCTCTTGATTCACTACGTCTCTTTTCTCTCCCCTCACGGCTGCGTTTCGGAGATCCACGTGACTTTTTCTCAGGAGATACTTTCTCCCTTTCTTTTTCATATTCACGAGCTCTATCGTATTCTCTTCCTCGATCATCTCTATTTTCTCGTCCTTTATCATAGCCTGATCTCTTATCATCCTTTGGCCTTTCTGATCTTTCAGAAGGCTCGTTATAGCGTTCACGCTCTCTTCCATCCCGTTCTCGATGTCTTTCATGCTCAATATTCCGCCTAAAACCACCTCTACGCATATGTGGTCTCATTTCCCTGTTTAAATTATTATCATCCCTATAGCCATCTCTGAAGTTTGGATCAATATACGGTATTGGACCTGGATCTCTGGGATCAGTACTAGGGGGTCTAAACGGTACACCAGCTTCACGGAAATGAGGAGCATCTCTGAAATTACCATCTCTGTATGGATGATTCCGATAAGCGTTATCCCTGTAGGGCGGTGGTCCACCTCTATAGTTACCATCGCGATATGGCTGACCATCTCTATATGGAACGCCGCTTTGATCTCGATACGAATTTCCTGGTCTAAAGTTATCCCGGTATCGAGGATGCTCGGGGCCATGTACAGGTATGTCATTTGGACCAAGTGGCATTCCGTCTCTATATCCGGCTGGTCCATCAAACGGTGGTCTATATGGGTCTCTAAAGTTTGGTGGCATTCTGTCTCTTTCCACGGCACCTGAAGGGCCAAATGGTGGTTTTTCAAAAGGTGACGGTTCAAACCCAGGCACTGCCGGTTCAACACCGGGAGGATGATCGTCAAATGGCGGTGCGTCGTAGCGACCTCTATATCCCGCGGGATCATTTTGAATGGGTATAGCCATCAACGGCATCGGTTTACCTGCAACTGGTGGGTATCCCGGCGGCGGACCATTCCTTGGTCCATATCTGCAAAAAAACGAAGCACCATATTATTTTCTACCTAGAGCAGTAAGGCTATTCGTGGACAAGTTATTGCTATCATCTATAAAGCTTCACGAACCGAACCTGGATACGACTTGTCAAACAAACAACCACATTTAAAACAATATAAGTCCCACTGGACGCCGCAATGATATAAATGCACATTGGGTTCACAGTTTTCAATGAGGACGCCCGAAGCAATGTAAAAAACTGTCCATTTATGTCGTCACGGGTGTAGCCAGTTGGAAACAATTAATGCAAAATTCTCATAAAATAAAATAGATGAACAGAAAAATAGTTTACAAAAATTATGATTGTTATATTTATTCTTTGAAATGAAAAGCGGGCGGCGAGTAGTATGAACTCGTACAGATAAAATATCCAATTCCAAGAGGATGATTCAAAAATTTCCACACAGGCAAAGATTCTATTAAATAGAGTCCTGTGGTAGAGCTTTAAGTTTTTAAACAATTTGGCTTTGAAGTAAATTTATAAATAAGTATTAAGGTTAATTAAAACAAACATATAATATGAAAGACAATATATTTAAAATAAATAATAAAATATCACAGTTATTAATTTGAGAAAGTGTTACAATTTACATTAACAATAACTTTACAGTAAAAAAAAAATTTTTTTGAACAGTTTATTTATATTATCTTTTACAAACCCAAAGCTGCGACAACAAGAAATTTATAATTTTAACTGAACGTTTATGATTTGCATATTATATAAATTAATTTACAGAACAAAAATAATTTTCAACATCTAAGTTTCTTTGAAAGCCATAATATTATGTGTTAAACACAAATAACAGAAGTACATAATATTTAAGTACAGTAGACCTTCTCTAATCCGGCGCCTCTTGTAATCCGACATGCCTATCACTGGATAATTTAACTGGTACTATAATTAAACATTATTTATACATTATTTATTATACAAAAAAATATTATTTTAGGTACGTAATGCAAAATTAAAATCTAAAGATCTAGAAATAAAAGCTTTGTACTCAAGGCTATTTTAAGCTGGGTACTATGAGTATATGAGCTTTAGAAAAATTATTTGTAGTTCAGATAAAACCTTATCATTTTAATTTCTAATTTATTGTAATGTTTAATAATAATCTAGGCAGTACTCTATAATCCAACAAATTCAATAATCCGACACGGCCATGCAAAATGTTCGTCGGAGTAGCACCTCCATCGTGGGTATCGCAGACACAATAGATTTTCAATTGTTATGCGGCAGCCGGCTGCCGCTTGGGGATTGATGGGTTAACGGGGGTCTATAACTGTACCCACTTTAGTTATTACTAAAATAACGTACAGAAGAACTACATACAAACAATAGAAGTGTTAAAAAAAATCATATTTATACTGATCTAAACAATACCTTTAACAATGAAACGTCTCCATGAACCATGATTGTTAAGCCTATGGGACTTGAGAGCTCAAGGTCCGATTTCAGCAAAGCTTGTGGAGGAAGTCAGAACTATAGTATCGTTTTGTTATGTTAGTTTTAAATCAAGAAAAGAAAAAGTTTAAGGGGCAAAATACTACTGTTATGTGAGCTACAAACACTTCGCTAATATTAGTATCACGGGCAAGAGTTAGGCTTCTTACAGACGAACGGCACGTGGCGACGGCACGCGTCTACTGCCGTCGGCGCGTGCCGCCGAGTGCCGTACACGTGTCGTGCGTCTGTAAGATCGCTACGTCGGCCAAGTGCAAGTCGGTCTCTAACACGAAGGGTTCCGTAAAAATAGGCCAAAAATTGTGTTATTTGTATGGGAACCCCCTTAAATTTAAATTAAGCCAGACGGACAGACAACGAAGTCTTAGTAATACCCTTTGGGTACGTAACCCTAAAAAAGGCAAAAAGTAAACAGGCTTTTCAGCGTTTTCAGGTCATAGAGATAAGACATGGTTTGAATACTCAGGTGCGTCTATCCATAATATGTTGGTTATACAAAAAAACATGGAGCCGCTGTCAGATAAAGAAGCTGGATACATACCCACGATAAGAACATCAAATTAAAAAATGTGGTATATGTACTGCAAGTCGCTGCACCGAGCTTCTTTTAGCCACCTCAAAACAAACCTTTTTCGCTTTTCCTATGTTTGTTTTACAATACAATTATTTTATTGTCTAGATGGTAAAGCAAACATTTTAAAGTTTGATTAAAAAATATAATAAAATCAAGTCACCGAACATCTAGAAATTTCGGTATAAGTCTAATAAGCTACTTTCTTAGGGTATTTATTAAACATTGCATAATCGACAATAAAAAAACAAAATCGTAATAGATACAATCAACATCATCTACAAAGCAGATAGATTTCTACAATTATATAGGGAAAATACACCAACCATTTGAAATTAGGTGTAATGGATGTAAACTATTATTACTTAATTAGAATACGAAATCATAATTATAATACAATATTATAGCAATAAACATTACAACCAAAGCGAATAAGTATGTTTATGATTATTAATAACCAACGGATAACAACTATAATTAAAATTAAGATCAAGTCATAAAGACGTTGAGACTTGAGACCCTCGACAATCTTTATTTTTAAAGAAACTGAAAATGTATATAGAAATGACAATTATTGCCGAGGGACCCTTACAACAGGCATGTATCCACTAAAACAAATGGAATAAATTATTGTCTAAAAAAATATTTATGTACTTATTTAGAAAAATAAAAATAAATTAATTCAATGAAATAGTTTACGACTATTGATATTTTCACGAAACAAGTTATGGAAATATAGGCATTAAGTCACGTGACAGTGAACACCAATCACAAAGCGTTACGTCAGCCTGTGCGAAATGTCATTGTTGTTGTTGACATTTTCGTAGAAAAGAGCCTCAGTAGTTACTAGTTAGTAACTGACGTTATTCCACTATAACGTCAGTTACTGACTCAATGTAAATCTGCATTTAATGTTTTAGGGTTTTATCTTTTGTCGTCACGTTTATTTCGTCATTCAAAGCATTTTACAGAAAGAGAACACCACGGGATCTGGATTTTTAAAAGGGAAACAGTAATAACTAGCCCAGGATTGGCATTGTTATGCTTGGCAAGTTTTTACTATCAAACAGGGACTTTTGCTTATCAGAATTCGATTAAGTATATATGAATTATAAGATAAACCCCCCCATTTTTCAGTTTTGTAATCTATAATGTGTTATTTATTAATCATGATATAACTGCAGTTTTGAAATATTTTAAGGTTATAAATACAAAGCAAAACACACAATAATGATACTTTTACTAATATCCAACTAGTCTACTTGTAAAACATATTATACATTATACAGAATAATTAATCAGCTGCTTGCCACTACCGGATATAAAAAAATGGAGACTGTAAAAAAGAAAGGACAGTGGGACCCAAAGAAATTACAAGAAGCGACAGATAACGTGTTATCAAAAAAAAAAATACTGTTATGAGGCGCCGCGCCGCGGCGAAAGAAATATTGTCTCCTATAACTTCCAATTCCAACTTGCGTAGTGCGTTTAGAATACTACGACGAATATTGGATAGTGTTCCAACTGTCATAGGTGGGCTCACGAAGAGTGTGCAGACATTCCTGAATGCGCAGATTGCTATATCTGCGATAGGTGTTTGATTCGCTGATTATGTCCGGTGCTAGGAGGATTTATTGTTTACCAAAATGAAATTTAGGTTCCTAATTATGTTTAAGTAAGAATTGCTGTTTTTTTTTCTGTTGATTTTAGACTGAGTCACTCCTAAGATCTCATTAATAAAAGTTATTTTTTATTTTATTTTCTGATTTCACAATTTCCTAAAAATCTTAAGTGTCCGCTGCTAGGAAACTTTTTATGCTTAAAGTTTTCAATACCGAATTGATTGCATTGGGTGCATAAATAGCTAATTAGGAGCAAGAATAACGAGGAACGATTTTTCATCAATCGAAACCTTTCCATTCGAAATGCGACTCAACTGCAGAAGCCCCGGAAATATAAAATAGTATATCGTCGGCGCTGACCCACAAAATGCAGTACTAACGGCGGAAGCGGGACTCAGCTCAGAAATACAAAATAAATCATAATGAAATTAACATTTTAAGTGTAGCGCAGCACTTGTAAATACCATATTATATAACATTTAACACAAAACAGCGCTGACTGACTGAGACAGTACAACGGAAACGGGACTCAAATTTAGATCCCCGGAAATCCGGAAATATAAAATAATATATCTAATAATGACATAAACATTTTTAGTGTAGACGCACCATTCGGAAATGTCACTATAAAACAGCGCTGACTGACTGACTTTCAGTACAACGGAAACGGGACTCAAATTTAGAGCCCCGGAAATACAAAATATATTAATGAAATAAACATTTTAAATGTAGACGCAACATATCGAAATGCCACATAACATAAAACAGCGCAAACTGACTGTCAGCACAACGGAAACGCATCAAATCAATCAGATATACACAGCCGACCTCCTCGCAGATAAGGCTATAATCACATTGGCCTTACGAGTACGATAATCAGGCTCACAGGACTAACTACCGGTTCTTTCCTACCCGACCCGAGAGAGAAAGCTCAAACGTAATAATGCAATATATTAGTAGAGAAGAAGTAAATGTTAAATCAATCATTGAGACCGTATCCCAAGGAAGAGTCCCTGCTGATTGGAAGGTGACAGTAGGAGTGGCAAAAGAGAGGAAGATGAAGAAGGAAAAGGCTCGATTCTTTGGAAAGCTGACATTGGAAATGAGGCTATTCCAGGTAGCCACAGAGAACAACATTAAGCATGTCTTTAAGTATATTCCCCACCAGTCTATAACAAAATCAGAGGACTATCTATTCAAGCACCTTCTCAAGATGTCAGAAACATCATCCCAAGATGATTGGGGCTATGTGTTTATGGCAATGGATGTTTCAACCAGATTTTTACCAGCTTCCGTCACGAGGGTGTCACTCCATTATTCGAAGAGCTGGATAGGCTGCTTGGTGCCTCCAATGCTATGGCATACACGCAGAGTTTTCCATTGGAGTCTATTTGACTCTTCCAGGATAGGTTTAATCCTCCCATGCAGGGCCCTGATGAGAACCCCTTAAATGGTCCCAGATGCATCCATGGGCCAGAGGCTTGGATGGAGGGACGAAACGAAACATTTCCAAAAGCGTTTTCATTTTGATTCCGCTCTGAACGGACCGAAATTATTCCTGGTTTTGTTCAAAGAGCAAAATGAAACTGCTCGTGCTCAAATTTTGAGCCTCAAAATATCGGTTGGAACCGTTCGCGATTATGTTCGCCCCGCCCACTCACATACACCACGACCCTCACCCATTGTCCACACATAAACAAGTTATGGCCCATTGGCTATTATATGGTGCACTAGAAAGGGATAGAAGATATCACTGCACTAGTTACTTTCCGCGAGGGATTAACCAGGTTAATTTCAGAAGCAATACCGCTCGCATCTCGGTTTCGCTCCGAGCGAACACTTGTCCAAAAACCTGGTTAAAGAGCGTTTTAACCTGGTTAAAAAAATATTAGTTCCGAGCCCTGTGTTGGACATTAGCCACTTTTCTTATAATATTAATTGCCTCCTGGAGATGTGGCACTATTGCTACCCTAACAGGACAAGGAGACAACCAAGTTGTGTACCTCCGAATACCGAATACAATAACACTAGAACGGCTACGCATGACCAAGATTCAGTACATAAAATGGTTTCAAGAAACTCTCAAGACTTTATGCTCCCAGGCAGGCATAAAATTGAAGCTGGAGGAAACTTGGGTATCTTCATGTTTACTAGAATATGGGCGAGAGTCCTTCTTTAAGGGTGCCCAGGTGAGCTCCACCCTTAAGAGAGTCTCCCGAAAGGCTAGCGAGGCAAACCAGACCAAACCTTATTTCAACGGCGACATAGAAGGAATGTTCTCGGCTGGGATGGGGGCAGCACAAAAGGATCATCTGCCTATCCCCTCCTGGTGCACCATATGCTAGGATGGAGGCCTCAAGGCCTCCATCCTAGCACATAAAAGACACCCTAATTTATTCAAAACTAGGCCTTTAGCCCTTTACATCTGTTGTGGATAATTTATACAGTATTTTCAGAGCGAAGTAACCACTCCTCAAATACTGTAGTGCCTGTAGTAGAGACCGTGGGAGATCGACCTTCACCGATCTGATAACCAGATGAGACTTATTTTTTATCAAATATAAAATATAAACAAATATGCATATAATTACTTGCCTATCTAAAAGTGTTCATGGCTATTTTTAATTAAACTAACTTTAATCGATTTTTTTTCATCACTTTCATTCTTTTGATAACCAAATGAATTTTATTTCACTGTTAGTTTTTAACACACAGAATATGCCTCAGTAGGCTTGCCTACTCATTTCTGTGTATAGCTAGCTACCTGGCAAGCCGATGTGAACAGGTAAGTCAATATAGGTGACTCCATCGTTCTGCTAACTTATCGAAAGTTATATCTAGATTATTTTATTACAAAATCAGTCATATAGACTTGCCTGCAAAAAATCATACTTAAAGTACTGTTGCCTAGCTAAAAACTTTTAGGCCCACTTGTGCCAGACTGGGTTAACACGGTAAACTCTAAGTTAAATTATACTTCGGAGTTAAATTCTTATCATGTCTTGCACCACCAAGAGTTAGGAGTTAACCTCGTGTTGATTTTTTAAATTTTTAACCCACCGATGCGGGAGGGTTAAATCAACTAACTCTGGGTAAGTCGTGTCAAAACTGAGATTTTTAGGTTATGTAGTTTGTTGTGTTCAGTAATAGGTACCAGTTTTATTTTGTGTTTAACCATGCTAAATGAGTGGTTGTTATCTGATGATGATGAAGAAATTATCGAATACATTAGTTCGGATTCTTATAACAGAAAGATTGCAGAACGGACCGATCTTTTTTACTCACAAAGAGACAAAGATTTTTATCGAAGATTTCGCCTAGAAAAAGAAACTGTTCTCTTTTTATTAAATAAAATTTAAAATAAATTGCAATATACAAATGAGCATAAAAAGTAAGTACCTACCAAAGTTTGAATTATTATGGATTAGTGCGTCTTTAGTGAACTCCTTCATAAATAGGTAGACTAGATAAACATTGGACTCAAGTGCAATGACTTAAATACCTACAATATTGTTTAATTTTATATTTCCAGTGAGGCTGCATCACCTATGAACCAGCTATTGTGCACATTAAGGTTTTACGCGACTGGAAGTCAATTGCTGACTTGTGGAGATGTTATTGGGGTACATGAGTCAACAGCATGCAGGATAAAACATAAGGTCACTGATGCAATAGCTCGGTTATATCCTCAATTTAAATTAAATATGCCCACTAATGAAGAAGAGCAAAGCCAGGCAGCATTAGAATTTTACTCTGATTGCACGATTTCCACGTATCATTGGGGCATGTAGATTGTACTCATGTGCGAATGAAGTCTCCAGGTACCTTTGTAAATCCTTATTTTTTTTTAATTATAATACGTGTAATTAAAAATAAAAGTTAAACTAGACTATAATGAAAAAATAAAAAACATAACAATTATAATAAAAAACATAGACTGCTGAAATCATTTAACCCTTCCATTTCATGAATGAACATGACATAAGCTCGGGTTAGTTGACTCTGGGATAAATTCTTCTGGTGCAATATATAGGTAGTATGAATTAAAAATTAAAAAAGTTAACACTGAGTTAGTAAGCCCCGGGTTATTTATTTAACTCAAAGTTTTGGCACAAGTGGGCCTTAAGCTGGGAACAAATTATCGGACGAACGTCCGCGGACGTTTTCATCGGATGCGGCTTGTTTCTATCTGATCAATACAAAATACACTAAACTGTGCACATTGTCTGACATAAGTCGCGGACGCGACCTTGAGCGTTCGGACGTCCGAACAGAATCTGGCTGGCCGGATGTTTTTGCATCCGCGGACGTCTGCCATTGACATATAGGTTAGGTCTTTGACGTCCGCGGATGAACCTTGCACATTGTTAAGCCGCATCCATCAGCCGCGACTTATGGATGCGTCCGATAATTTGATTCTAGCTTTAGAGTTTTAGCCAAAGATATTTTACTACTAGATTGATAGCGATGACGTCACGAACTGTTAGAAAGTGATAGCTTAATACAAATCAACTAATGTATAAAAGAGACGCATGACTTTTTTTGTCCCTTTCGGTATGGCCAGTTTCCTTGTTTGGCAACTATGCCACAGTTGACAATTACTTGCCAAACAAATAGACGCGCTGTGATTTTCAGTTGTTTTTTTGTGTTAAAGTGAAAAAGGAGCATTAAAAGGGGTATTATATTAAGTGGCCAGGAAAACTCTTTCGATTGTGATGGTGGGGTGTTCCATTGTTGGCTGTAAAAGCCGTAGCGAACAACAAATACCTGGATTAACTTTTCATTCGTAAATACCGCTATAAATGTTGTTTTTCTTAATAGTTTTACGTAGTAATTAGAATAAAAGTGAGTATTTATTTTGTTTCTGACAATTCCTTAAAAAAATTCACACAGGTCTGCTTTAATTTCGGAAATAGGTAATTTATCATAACCTCAAACCTCGTATCATTATTGAAAGCTGTATTGCCATGTCGACAAAATTATCTCCCGAATAAATAAAAAATATTGTGTTGTGTCGTCTTTGTTCTTAATTATTATTGAGGTATTGTATACCTAACATCGTGGATGGACCAAACCAAAAGATCCGTATGTAGGGAAAATATTTATTTATTTGTTTAATTTTATTATATCCAAGTAAATGGCGCACTGATATATTTAATATATATTTTAGTAGAGTTGTGTGAAATTCCCTCATTAATATTAAACGACTGGCCAAGATTTAGGAAAAAAAAAAATCTCTGCTAGACACTAACGGCCGTTCCCAATATTTGATCTATCTCTGGTTTTGCCCTACTAGAGATAGGAATAGCTCTCATTAGACATTAGTGACATATATTTTATGTCAATTCAATGTTAGCTGCGGTCGGTCGTATGTCAAACCAGAGATAGATTGAATATTGGGAACGGCCGTTAGTTGATTAACAAAGTGTCTAGAATAGAATTTTTTTAGATCTAGTTGTTGGAAAACATTAATATTTTCCAACAACTTGATCTTAAGTCATTAAAATAATAGTTACTAATTATTTTTAGTTTCCGACCGTTGGCAGCAACTGGACGTTGAAACTGGCAGCCAAAAGGAAGTTCAAAAGTGTGTTCAATACATTTTGAAGATGGATCTTTTATTACCTCAAAAAGGAGAATTTTTTTAAAACCTGGTACTATACCTGAAAAACAAATTCATGTAAGCGCTCAATTTGATTTTAAAGTGATGAGTGAAATAGTGTAGTGGTGGCATCTTATAAAAAATAAATAATTTTGTTTGTTTTTATTAACATTTACTAACTTTATTATTAAACTATAACGTTTCAAAATTCTGCAATCAAATAGGTAACTGTGTGTTGTTGTGTTTTTGCCATACTTATATAAAGTTTTTTTTTTTTTTTTTTTTGTTAATAAATAATAACTAATTATTTTTGCAGATGAAAGATATTCCAACTGATTCTTCTACTGCTTCGGTGCAAACTACAGTGAAAAGAAAGGCTGAGTATGTTTTGCAAGAGAGAAGACAGCCAAAAAAGGCATGTTTGGTAAGAATTCATGCATATTATATTTCTTAATGTAATATGACTTGAATGCAAAGAAAATGTCAACCAAAACATGGTAGTTGTAATAAAAGTTTTTAAGTAGGTATATTCCTTCATAGTTTGAAATCTTAACATAATTAGTAGTTACATCAGTAGTGTAAAATGATTAATCCAAATTTATGATTATTTTAGGAACCAAAAGTTTTTTCTTCTACCGTCACAACCGTCAACAAGTCAAAATGCTTACTCCATAGAGAAGGAAATAATGAAGAGCCAATGCAAAGAAAACGTCAACCCAAACATGGTTGAGCCGCAAGGCTACAAAGAGCCGCAAGGTGGAGTCTTCTCGGCCTGGCAAGGACGAGAACAAGAGGTGCGATGAGGAGGGCTTCATAATGGTGGAAAGAAGGAAGAAGCCCGCCGCCCGCAACCATCGCGGCACCGCACCATATGTACCTGAGCTGCGTCTGCGGAGCGAGGTCCCCGCGACGCCCCTGTACATATCCCGCCTGCACTGGTCCATGGAGGTCGAGGACGTCGTGGACTACATCCAGAAGAAGACGACACTGCGCCTGAGGGTCGAGCGTCTGCAGTCTCGCCACAAGGTTAACTTTAGCTCCTTTGTGGTGAGAGTACCGACGAATCTTCTGTCGACTTTCGAGGCGCCGGAGTTCTGGCCGATGGAGTCTAGCGGAGTTTCCGGGGGAGACTCCGGGAAGCGAAGCGAAGCGAGTCACGTCGCCGGCAAAACGTGACAGTGTTAGTTTTTTAAGTTTATATAAAATATGTATGTTAGTTTTAAGGTATTTATTATATAATTATATGTATGTTAGATATTAAGGTATTTGTTATATGGGCCTCTGATGCCCGAAATAAATGATTTGATTTGATTTGGTACTGTTTATATTATTATTGTAGAGAAAGCTTAAGCACGCCCTAGACGGTAATTCAGCATGACATGCGTTACGTGCTGTCACAAACCGCATGATTATATTTTATTGGATTAATTATTGATGCTAATGACATGCCAACTACGTGCTGTACATTGATTGACAAGTTGTTCAAGGGGTCGTCCTGCAATATGTGCTTGACATGCACGCATGATCATTTTGCGATCGGCATGTCATGCAACAATTAATACTGTCACGTAAATTTATGTCATGCTGCAATTACAGTCTAGGAAGCGTTTCTTTTTAGGGTTCCGTACCCAAAGGGTAAAAACGGGACCCTGTTACTAAGACTTCGTTGTCTGTCCGTCTGTCTGTCTCCAGGCTGTATCTCAAGAACCGCTATAGCTAGACTTCTGAAATTTTCACAGATTGTGTATATCTGTTGCCGCTATAACAACAAATACTGAAAACAAAAAAAAAAAATATTTAGGGGGGGCTCCCATACATCAAACGTGATTTTTTCGGCTTTTTTCGCTCTATATCAATAATGGCAAAATGTAGGCACTAGAATTCTTCACACATTCTTTTGTTTTATGTATACTTTAATGTTTAATAATAATATTAAAATAAAATAAAAATGTAAGGGGGGCTCCCATACAAAAAACACAATTTTTAGCCTATTTTTGCTCTGTATCGGTACGGAACACTTCGTGCGCGAGTCCGACTCGCACTTGGCCGATTTTTTTGTTTTGCTCTTTGTTAACTCCATGTTTTTGTATGTTTTTGAAGCTGGTATCAACAAAACCACAAAGTTGCCTCGAGACGAAAAAGTGTGTTGCTGAGCGCTAGCTGAGAGATGTTCAACTTAAGGTGATTGAAAGCTTGTTAATTAAGTATAAATAATATATTATGCCGTCACTGCACGGCTAAAAAATCATAATATACAAGGCGTAATAATTGCCATTTATTTTCAGCTGGAAAGGCAAACAAAGATTTCGGCGACACGGTTGAAGAAATTGCGTGCAAGTCGAGTCGCGGACTCGCAGAGAAGACTGCAGAAGAAGGTTGCAGTTTTGGAAAATATTCTGGTTGAATTAAAAGCCAAAATGTTGATTAACACGGAAGAGTCAGACACGTTACTCAACATTGATGTCGAAAATAAAGACTTTCTGAAAAGGTACCTTCAGAAAAAAAATTGTCCTAAAAAATATTCTCCGGCTTTGCGCAAGTTTGCTCTTTGCCTCCACTTTATAAGTCCGAAAGCGTACCTTTTCGTTAAAAAAAAGTTTAATACGTGCTTGCCTCACCCAAAAACACTTTATAAATGGTATACTTGTATTGACTGCGAACCAGGGTTTACGCAAGAATCTTATAATTGCTATTAAAATTCTGGTTAGTAAATCATCTGTGCCAATTATTTGTAATTTGTGCCTCGATGAAATGTCCATTAGGCAACAATTGTTATGGAATGGTAAAAAAACAGTTGGCTATGTTAATGTGGGGGACCATTTAGACACAGATTGTCAGAAAATAGCTAAAGATGCGTTAGTATTTATGGTAACGGCAATAAATGGAGTATGGAAATTGACAGTCCGCTATTTTTTAACGAATGGGGTAAATGGAAAGCAAAGAAGTGTATTAGTAAAGTCTTGTGTCAGTTTGCGATGTTGTCGTCGCCTCATTAACTTTTGATGGATGCCCATCTAATTTTGCCATGGCAAAAATATTAGGAGCATCGTTCGATGACGTCGAGAATTTAAATACTCTTATTAATGTGGCGGGCCAGGAAATAGTAATTTTCCCAGCCATATTATGCTCAAATTGGTAAGAAATACCTTTGCTGAAAAATTCTGAATTACTAATGCTGCAAACGAAGTTATTTCCTGGGAGTATATCCTAAAACTCCACCACATTCAAGTCTCCGAAGGCTTGCAGTTAGGTAATAAGCTTAGATAAAGTCATCTAGAATTTAAGAAACAAATAATGAAAGTTCGCCTGGCAGTGCAGACTCTTAGCACTTCAGTCGCCAAAGCACTGCTTTTCTGTAAGCAGTTAAAATTGGAAGAATTCTCCAATGCCAGCCCTACGGCTGAATTTATTGAAATGTTTAATAATGTCTTTGACATTTTGAATAGCCGCAAATTATTTGCTTATAATTTTAAGAAACCTATAACCAGTGACAATTTTGCGCAAATTAATTCTTTTATTGACAAATTTGTAAAATTTGTTAAAGATTTAAGAGTAAATGACACTTCCATCTTAAGATCGAGGAGGAAAACGGGATTCATAGGGTTAATATGTTGCGTAGATGCAATTAAAAACTTGTACAACAAATTTATTAGTCCGCCAAATGCACCTTTAAAATACTTGTGCACGTATAAGATGTCGCAAGATCACATTGAAATTTTTTTTGGATACATTAGATTTAAGGGCGGATATAATAACAACTCAAATGTGTTACAATTTATGTCAGCCTACAGGCGACTGCTGATACATGGCGAGTTAAAAAATATTGAAACAGGCAACTGTTTGACGTTAGAAGACGTAAATATTTTAACAATAAATAAAAACAATTACGTCAGAAAAATTAATTCGAATCTTATTGCATCAACTACGCTTTCAAATGAGGACGATGTTCTGGAAGAAAATTTAGGAGTAATTGATGTTCCAGAATCTCATGCCCACGATTATTTAAATAATAATCAGCTCAGTGAATTTTCTAAAGAAATAACAGCATACATCGCAGGTTTTATAGTAAAAAACTTAAAAAGGTAATAAAGTGTGGAGACTGTTTGTGCGCAATTTTAAATTTAGAACAAAATTTGAAAAGTTTTATAGCTTTTAAAGATGTGGGAGGACTGAATTATCCTTCAGAAGATGTTATAAAAGTATGTGAATATACTGAACGACAATTCCGCTTGTTATTAAAAACACATGGGCCTCAGTTTTTTGCAAATAGTCAAAATATCCCAAAAATTGTTTTGCAAATTTTCAAATATTTTTCTAAGACAAATGTTTTTGCAAATTTGTATGACCATATAAAGGAGCAAGATTATTTAAAGGGAAATAATAAAACGAGCGAATAAAAAATTACTTTGCGACTGATGATGAACATACTGTTTTAATAACATGAGCGGTATGAATTTGAGTAAGCGAAAAATAAACTAAACTAACGACTAATACTGATTTATAATAAAATCCAGAACGAGCTTACAAAAAGTGGATTGTGATTTATCTATTTCAGATATTAAAATTCTATCCAAGCGACTGTATTACTAAGTGAGCGACTGGAAATACATAGCGGGCTACTTCAATATTAAAGATAGATTCAATTTTTCTAACGGCCGTTCCCAATATTTGATCTATCTCTGGTTTTGCCCTACTAGAGATAGGAATAGCTCTCATTAGACATTAGAGACATATATTTTATGTCAATTCAATGTTAGCTGCGATCGGTCGTATGTCAAACCAGAGATAGATTGAATATTGGGAACGGCCGTTAGTGAGGTTATATATTACCAACTACTAAAAAGTTCACTTTGAGCAAACTTTTGTGAGCTGCTTTATTAATGATTATTGGTTACTGATATTCTATTTGAGGGTTTATATTTTATATTTTGATACGTGTATTTAATTAATGAAAATCTTGAAAGTGAATAACTATCAGAGATAGAAAGGATTTCATACTTTGATTTGATGGTCCTAAAATATGGATTCGCGTCAGTGGAAACGCGGCCTAAAGTGTAAGTCTAAGGAACTCCGTGTTGGCCCAATACGACTTTTTTGGGTTAGGTTACCTTAGCCATCGTGGTTATTTTTTTGTGAACCACCCGGAAGTAGGAGCCCCGCGTAACGGGGCTTCGTCGACTCATAATAATTGAAGCCAGTTGTTTTTTTTTTTTTGTATAGGTCGCCATTAAAATTTTTACCCATTTCTTTGACGTCCCGTGAAGGATTATAATTTGTGTAATGTAATAATTTATTAATGATTTTTATATATTATAAATACATATATTTATATATAGGTTTACCCCCTCCCCGGGGTTGCCAGATGGCCGGGAAATCCGGGATTGTCCCGGAATTTAGCGTGTTGTCCCGTGTCTAGAAATTAGACCTTATTGTCCCGGAATCCGAAAACCTACTAGTTTTGTAACTAAATAAGTAATCTGAAATAATAAACCAACAACGAATTGAGTGAGGGCGGGTGGCGCGCGGCGCACGGAAGAGGAGTGCTTACTTCGCTCGCCCGCGCTCGCCCGCGCTCGCGCCTCGCCCCCTCTCTTACCCCTATCCGCGCTGTCTGGCTGGCTCCTTCAGTCTTCACTCGTAACGCGTACGAAGTTGCCGTTGGTGCAAGCGATGCAATAAATAGTTAATTGTTTTAATCATCATGGAGTCATTGTCGTATCCATCAACGAGTAAGAAAAGGTTCACGGGATTTAATGATAAATGGATCACCGATCCTGATTTCAAAGACTGGATAGAGAAAAAAAATGAGTTTATTGCAATTTGTAAATTATGTAACTCGGATATCGCAATTCAATATGAAGGTCGTCGCGCGCTAACAGTAAGTTTTTTATTTTTATTTCAAATTCTAAACGTTTTTATTACATTTATTATTGCAATATAAGTGCATTTTTGTACATTCTTACTCACTTCAATTTTGTTATTTGCATTGTTTTAGGTTCACTCCAATAGTATCAAACATAAAAATATGGTGTTAGCTAAGAAAACTTCCAAGTGCATGGATAATTTTTTTATAAGAAAACACACGTCAGAAGAAATTTCTATAATAAATTCCGAAATTGCATTTATTTTTCACAATGTGAAACATGGTTTGAGTTATAATAGCTTGGACTGCTTGGCAAAAAATATCAGCAAATTTATTCCAGATAGTCAAATTACAGCAAAAATGACATGTGGACGTACAAAAGCATCGGCAATCACACGCAATGTTTTAGGACCCTATTCGCAAGAAAAAGTGATCTCTGATTTGAAAGAATGTTTTTATTTTTCAATAGCCTCAGATGCATCAAATGTTGGTAACTTAAAAACATTTCCTTATGCTGTTCAATATTTTAACTGTAATAAAGGTATATGCAGAAAATTATTGGACTTTTACGAAGAAGCTGAAGAAACGTCGCTGGATATATATAAATGCCTTAAAAAAATTACTATTGATTGTAATCTCAGCATGGATCAAATAAGTGCATACAGTGCAGATAATGCTTCCGTCAATTACGGTGCTCATAATTCTGTATTTCAGAAATTAAAAGCAGAAAATAATCATATTTTTAAAGCCAATTGTTACTGTCATGTAATAAATAATTGTGTGAAATATGCGTTGAAAGGCCTCGATGTTGACATAGAAAACATCGTCATAAAAATTTACAACGAATTTAGTTCATCAGCATTAAAAACAAAAAAATTAAAAGAATGTTGTGAGTTTGCTCAAATAGAGTATAAGGAGCTACTAAGACATGTACCTACAAGATGGTTCTCTCTTTTGCCAGCTATAGATCGCTTAATTCAGAATTGGCCTGCTGTTAAGCATTATTTTTTAGTAAAAGGTCCAGACAACTGCCACAAGGTGCTATGGGATTTTATTTCAAAAGGTTGTTGTAGCACCGATTATATAAATAATGACGAAGAATGTAAAAAGGAAGCTAAGAATGACTGTTACCTCTTCTTCTTAAGCAATCTGTTGCCTGAATTTACAAAAGTGATATTGCTATTAGAAAGCGAGAGTTTCACTATTTTGGACATTGATCACGCCATGCGTAGTCTTCACGACCAATTAAAAAGTAGGATGGCTGATAATTTTTTTGGGAGCAAAGTCAGAGCCATCTTCAGGAAGCTCGTCGAAAAAGAAAGAGCTGAATTCACATCACAGGTGCACATTTTCCTACAAAGAGCGATTAAATATTTAGAAGAAAGGTATGATTTTGGCCACGATGGAATCTACAAAAAGTTTGAACTTTTGTCTCTTAAATCAGAGGAATTAAAATTGACTTGGGAAGTGCTTTCTGAATTTCCCACAGTACTGAACATAGAGGACGCTGTAAATATTGACTCCCTTTACACAGAATTCGCATGTCTGAAAACTGTATATGAGGCGCTTCCGAAAGACTTGCCAAACGACGAAATATGGGCCTACTTCTTTAGAAATAACACGTCCTTAAATTTTACTAATTTAAAGAAAGTAGTTTGTTTTGTTCTGTCAATTCCAACAAGCAATGCCTTTTGCGAAAGGGTCTTTAGCCAACTGAATAGTTTATGGACTAAAGAGCGAAATCGAATGTCCATGGATTTAATCAAGTCTGAACTGCAGACTCGTATAAATTTTGACGTGCCTTGCTCAGATATTTTGTCAGTTTTGCAAAGCTCTGATGGAGAAAAATTGATAAAAATGGCAAAATCCAGCGATAAATATTTAAAAAAATAACCTTTTCGTAGTTTTATTTTACGAGTATAATCAGAGAGTTTTATTATTTTTGTTAAAAGTTAACTTGCATTTTTATTTTATTTTTTTATTTTAGGCACCACGAAAACTAAATTTAGAAGAGAAAGATTTTTTTTTCAGTTAGTTACGATTTAATTTATAATATAGTTTTCATTTTCTACCAAAGTTTAAATTTATTAATAACCTAAGTGCTTGTTTTTATTCATATATAACGTGTTGATTTACTACCAAAGTTTAAGTTAAGTGGTCGATTTTATTCATATGTAACGTGTTGCTTTACTACCAAAGTTTAAGCTAAGTGCTCGATTCTATTCATATATAACGTGTTGATTTACTACCAAAGTTTAAGCTAAGTAGGGGAGGGCGGGGTTGAAAGTGCCGGGGGTAAGTTGTGCCGATGCAAATAGCTAAAAAACAGAAAGAGATAGCTGTATGGTCGTATTGCGTCCGAGGCTCTGGCAATCTACCGCATGCGCGGCGGCCATTTCAGTTGCGCCCGAGACGCGGACCTAACGGCTGTGTGTGTTATGATCCTGCAGCACCACGTGAGTAAATATTTTTCCGTTCATACTTTTTGGTCTCAAGTCAGTATTTTTGGTGCTATGGTTATGGGATTTTTGCTCATGTTTTTGTAATTTATCGAAAAATATTAATAAATGCAATTTAAACACTTTGTACAAATCGTTTTTTTTGCATATGATAAAATGTCAATGTCATTGAAACGGGGTAAAAAGTGCCTTACGATTGGGGTCTTTTGTGCCGCGGCACAACCAGCCCCCAGTTAACTTTTACTAAGTTTTATTGTTTTGTTTCATAGGATGAGAACATACAAGAGAAAAACACAAAGGGGAACTACTTCCCAGGATCTTCTACAAAGGGCGGCAGATGCGGTAATTAAGGAAGGGCGCAAATTAAAAACCGTTGCGCGGGAATTAGAAATTTGTCATACGACGCTACAACGGTATGTCAAGAAAATAAAAAGCGGAGTCACTCCTACGGTTGGATATAAACCAAGACTGATTTTCAATGAGGAACAAGAGACGTTAATGACGTCGTATATCCGAAAAAGCGCATCTATCTACTTCGGGCTTTTGCCTGAAGAAGTTAGACAACTTGCATACCAGTGTGCGACGAAATTTGGTGTCCAAAACATTCCACCTTCTTGGGCTAAAAATGGTCAGGCTGGTAAGGATTGGTTGACAAATTTTTTGAAAAGAAACGCAACACTTTCGATAAGAACACCGGAAGCAACGAGTGCAGGACGCGCGACCTCCTTCAACAGACCTAACGTTAACCAATTTTTTGAGAAACTTGGTGATCAAATAACAAAGTACAATCTCACGCCTTCACGTATATGGAATTTGGACGAGACTGGAGTTCAAACTGTGCTGAAACCAAAGAAAATAGTGGCTGAAAAAGGATTAAAGCAGGTAGGAGCTATTGTATCAGCAGAACGTGGCACGCTAGTCACAGTTGAGTTGGCAGTAAATGCCTTGGGAAACACAGTTCCACCAATGTTTGTATTCCCTCGTCTAAAATATAAAGATTTGTTTATTCGTGATGGCCCACCTGAATGTATTGGTGCTGGTAATCGCTCAGGTTGGATGACAAGCACAGAATTTCTGATTTTTATGGATCACTTCATAAAACATACTAAGCCTAGTCCTGAAGAGCCAGTTCTTTTACTCCTAGATAATCATTCATCCCATGTGGATATCGATGTGATTGAAAAAGCCAAAGAAAATTCAGTAATATAAGTAGTAGAAAATTGCACCCACCGCCTCCAACCACTTGATGTTGGAATTAATGGTCCCTTCAAATCATACTGCTCTAAAGCTCAAAGCAACTGGCTTCGAACTAATCCTGGGAAGACTATGTCAATCTACGAAATACCAGGCATAGTAAAATACGCTTTCCCGTTGGCAGCAACACCCACCAATATTTCTAACGCGTTTAAAAAGGCTGGTATTTGGCCCTATGACTCTACAGTTTTTACTGAGGAAGACTTTGCACCGTCTTACGTCACCGATCGCCCTATGCCAGATAATCAACCCTCACCAGTTATGCATAATTTGCCTGGCCTCTCAAGCATTCCAGAAAGGACCCCTGACGATCTCCATGAATCAACTAATCCGGTTCGCAGTGTTGAGTCCAGTCCATCAATAATTCAGCCTGATTATCAGCAACACCAGTGCAGCAGTATTGACTGTATAAATGAGCCCGGTCCATCAGGTATTCAGCAATCAATCAATATTGACTGTACGAATGAGCCCGGTCCATCGGGTTATCAGCAACTAGCGACACGCTCGTACAGTCCAGACCTTATCCCTCGCTCACATTCTCAAGCAGCTGATCGCATCACTTCTGAAATGGGAGGTAATGATCCAACAATATTTTCTCCGGAGCTAGTTAGACCGTTACCTAAAGCACCTCCCCGATTATTTGGAGTTAATACACGACGTAAAAGAAAGTCAGCTGTTCTAACTGATACTCCGGAAAAAAATCTTCTAGCAGAAGAACAGGCTAATAAAAAAAAGAAGGAAAGTAAAACTACAGAGAAGAACAAAGGGAAAGGAAAAGGTACTAAAGGAAGAAAACAAAAAAAGACGAAGGCCAAAAACCCTGCTAGAAGGAAAGTTCTACAAGAGAGTGATAAAAGTACTGATGAAGAGAATATTACAGAATGGTTCTGCATCCTATGCTGTGACTCTTACTCCAACTCTGCGCCTGGAGAAAAATGGATTGAATGCAGCGTATGCAAGAATTGGGCTCATTTGCAATGTGTAGATGATGAAGAAAGAATAACATTTGTTTGTCCTAATTGTTATTCTGATCAGTCGTCTGAAGACTAAGTTTTGTTTTTGATTTTTTGTTATTTTTTTTTTCAAATATGAGACTGATTGATAGTTTAATAATTACCTAGCTGAAGTCTGAGTTACATTAGGTATTGGGAGAACATTTGAGTAATCCCAGTACCAACTATAGTTTGTAAACAGTTATTTTTCATAACACTCTCTAATAGATCTCATTTATATTAAAACGATTAAGTAAAATATTAATGTTAAAGATTTTTTTTGTATCTGATAGACAGAAGAGTCATTTGTTATTTTTTTCTGATTTTTAGTAGAAAAGCTACTCAAATTTATAAAAAATGTTGATGTTTTATAAATTTAATTTAAAATAAAAATAAATCAATAAAATGGTACGGTTTTTTTTTTCTAAAATTCATTTTAATCCCTGTAAATGGCCGAGTAATAAGAATGGCACAACTGACCCCAGCTGAGGCACAACTTGCCCCAGCGAGGGGTCAGTAGTGCCCTACGACCACTGTCTAAAAATATGATTTTCTATATAAGACTGTTCAAAAAGCACTAAAAGTGGATATTAACCTAAAATCTATATTAAATTTCACCTAAGATTGACTAGAGCTGTTAGCCCTAGAATTTAAGTTACGCGATTTATCTTGGGATTTGTCAAAATCGGCACTTCCAACCCCGCCCTCCCCTACTCGATTTTATTCATATATAACGTGTTGATTTACTACCAAAGTTTAAGCTAAGTACTCGATTTTATTCATATATAACGTGTTGATTTACCAAAGTTTAAGCTAAGTGTTCAGTTTTATTCATATATAATGTGTTGATTTATTACCTAAGTTGTAAGTATAAGCGAAAAATTGTAATTAGCGTTAAATACCTACTAAGTACGTAAATACCTATCTATTAAAAATATGTTTTTGAAAATAAATGGCATTTTCCTTCTCATATAGAAATAAAAATACTTTGAAAGTAAAACATGATACTTTTTACTATGGCCATGATCCGACACCGTTGTCCTAGAATTGTCCCGGATTTGATAAGTTTCTATCTGGCAACCCTACCTCCCCCCCTAAATCGTTGAACATGATTCTAAACTTTTACCGTTATATAATTTAATTTCCTACAAATAGAACAATACATATTTTGGGATCATCAAATCAAAGTATGAAATCCTTTCTATCTCTGTTAGCTACCACTTTCGAGATTTTTCACAGATAAAATTGTTGTTCCTCTTATCCAAATGAAGCTACTCACAAAAAATTTGCTTGATAGTAATCAAAAAAAATTGTTCTAGGGATCCCTGATTAATAGTGTTTCATCAAATAGTTATTTCATATTCATTTTTTTTGTTTTAATGTGAGCTCATTATACTCTGCTCATTAGTGTATTTTTCAGTGGTTTTAGTATTCGAAACACTTCATTTAAGATATGCCGCTCAGTATAAAAAAAAACATTTGCCAAATATTGAAAAAAATGCAGGACGTAACGTTGACACTCAAACAGTTATAAGGTCGCTCAAATATTATGAAGCTGCTCATTTTGTATTTTATGTAACTCAAATAAATATATTTGTAAGTTGCTGTTCTGTTAATTTCTCGTCACTCACAGTCAGTCGCTCAAATAGTAATTCTATAACCCAAATTAATTAATTTTGACACTTAAAACTGTAATTTACAGTCACTCGATTAAATACTACCCTTATTTAAACAATCATTTGACTCTACTAATAAAAACGGTAGCACTAAGATACGTAGAAGTTAGAATTCATTGTATTAAAAAGAAGTGGCTCAAATGAAGTACGACATAAATATACAAAGTTGATTTTGTTCAAGGGACAATAGTAATTTGTTAAAAATATGTTGTTTATAGAAAATAAAGTGTGTAAGTTTGAATAATTAGTTTTAATTCACATTGTTTCATGTTAGGGTCACTTATCCACCTGGACGTCCAGGGTATTTACTAATCGCGTAACGATAAATCTCCTCGTTACGCGATTAGTAAATACCACAGTATTTTTTAAATACTTATGTTATGGGTCATTTAAACCAATTGGATTTGTTGGGAACCAGACACCCTTGAAAATTGATGACATCGCGCAAGTCATGGATAATGGAGATGGAGAAGAATTAGAATCTGATAATCAGTATTCAACTTCCGATGATTCAGATAATGAATAATAAAAATAACAATAAATATTTGAATTTCATTTTTTTATGTATTTTTTATGCTTTGTAATAAACGGTTCTAACAATATAAATGTATTAAATTTTCCTAAAAAAATTAATCAATACAGAAGTATTGATTAAGTAATTTTTTTTTTAATTTTTATACTAATATTTTAAAAGTAACACTTATTCTTTCCCGCTTTACGGCATTTATTTTATTTAAAATAATAAATAAATTATTCTCTATTTAATCTTGAATAAAAAAAATATAGATATTTTTATAATTTTTTAATTTTACAATTTAGCTTTAAAATGATAAAAAGTTTTGTTGAATTAGTTTTTTTTATTTATTTATTAATATATTAACTTATTTATTTTTGATTTTTGCATAGCTGTAAGTACGTATAGTGTGAAATAATATAAAAATTGTGATCGAAATTAGTTATAATAAATTGGAGTTCAAAATTAATGACAAGTGTAAATAAATGCTGTCTCTGTCACTCACATGTACACGAGCATGCGCACTCGGATACATTCAACGGTCAGGTAGCTTGCAGCTATGTTGTGTCCTGTTCTACCACACGGACTCCGGACGCTCTACTTTCTCTCTCGCACCTATCAGATGGCTAAAACTCTAAAAGTTTTTAGCTAGGCAACAGTACTTTAAGTATGATTTTTTGCAGGCAAGTCTATAATATGACTGATTTTGTAATAAAATAATCTAAAATTTGATATATTTATTTATTTATTTATTATATATGATATAACTTTCGATAAGTTAGCAAAACGATGGAGTCACCTATATTGAATTACCTGTTCACATCGGCTTGCCAGGTAGCTAGCTATACACAGAAATGAGTAGGCAAGCCTACTGAGGCATATTCTGTGTGTTAAAAAACAGTGAAATAAAATTCATTTGTTATCAAAAGAATCAAAGTAATGAAAAAAAATCGATTAAAGTTAATTTAATTAAAAATAGCCATGAGCACTTTTAGATAGGCAAGTAATTATAGGCATATTTGTTTATAAATTATATTTGATAAAAAAATGTCTCATCTGGTTATCAGATCGGTGAAGGTCGATCTCCCACCGGCTCTTAGACTACTGGGACAAGATTTTTAAATGTCCGTATGGTTGCCCAAGCACATACAGCATTCTCGCAACATAGTCGGCCTAGTCCAGAGGAAAGAACTAGTCAATACGTCTGGGACCAACTATGTGCGGGTTTTCTCACGATGTTTTCCTTCACCGTTTCAGTGCAGTGTCCGTATTATGTACTTGAGATCAGAAAATGTCTCATTGATACACGCCTCCACCCGGGATCGAACCTGCACCCTCCTACGAGTGCGATCCAAAGGTCTACCCATTAGGCCACGGACGTTATAAGCTGAAATGGTGAAAATGGTGAAAAAATCATACGCATTTGGATAGGAACGGCTAGTTGTCACATTCTTGAACTAGAGCTCATTAAGAAAAATTCCATTTAAACATGTCGACTCCATTGAGAAATAGACATGATGATCCATCATCTTCTACTTCGAAAGGTGTAAATCCAAAAACAAAGAGCGTTGAGAAACGCTCTCATTATCGTAGTGATGCACGATGTTTCACTACTGTTTCACTTTATATTTTTTTGGAAGAAGAAAAGAAATATCTTTTTCGTACTATAACCTATAACCTTGAGGGTCTGTTGGCTGAGGAATTTCTAGTATCCGTAGATTCCGAGGATTTGAAATCTCGTGGTATTAAAAGAATCGTTATTGTGAGCGGATCAGGAGCTCACATTCCTATATTTAGGACCAGAGTACATTATGATACCGTTACTAAAAGCACTAACAATTCAAGGATTTTACACCCTCAATCCCAAGTTATGCTAGTGAATTCAAGAACACTCAAGTTCAAGCAGTTCGGGTTGTTTCCGGATTCTTTGCTCCCGTTGAAGCGGGATACGTTTCTTTGGCTGCTGAGCTTGCTAAGCTCGGTATGACTTGCAAAAAACGAACTCGTGCTGAGTCAAAAGTTACCAAGCGCGAATCAACTCCCTCGGTTGGTCAAGTTATCGCTACTTCTTCAACTCTTAGAACGTCTTCGCCTCTTCCTGTTATAGGACGGCTTAGTCGTCGTACTTCAGTTGTTGCGTCTCCTGTTATTGAAGATTCTAAAGCTTCTACTTCTACGCATCCGTCTACGGAATCTTCTACTCGCGAATTATTCCCTCAAAAGATTATACGCGAAGAAGCACGCCGACGTTTACGTGCGGAACCTGCACGTGTTTCTACTGATTCAGAGGACTGGGAATTTATCTCATCATCAAAAATTGAGATTGACGAAATAGTCACTCGTACTATTAATAATCCAAATTATACACCATCAAGTGATTATAGCCTCAAGATAAGTAAGAGCCAAGTTAAAGGACTCTATCTTATTTGAGGATTCAAGTGCGGATCGTTACTCTTTGTACAAAGGTAAACGGTCAACTAGCACTCTTTCATGTCCCGATACAGATGTAAGGTTCTGTGAGCGAGTTATCGAACATCAAGGAGGTGACACTCGCAGCGACGTTTGATTGGGTCTTAAATCTTAATCTTTTCAAACTAGCGGGTTGGGCTGAGTATGATGCAGTTAAATAAAAAAAAGTCTCCCGAATGCCTAGCGAGGCAAACCAGACCATACCTTCTTTCAACGACGACATAGCAGGAATGTTCACGGCTGGATTGGATACAGTGTTCCAACTGTCATGGGTGGGCTCACGAGGAGTGTGCAGACATTCCTGAATGCGCACATTATTATATCTGCGATAGGTGTTTGATTCGCTATGTTTGTTGCTACGGGTTTGAATTGAAATGCGTCCGGTACTAGGTGCCACTTATAGAAATTGATTTATTGTTTACCAAAATGAAATTTAGGTTCCTAATTATGTTCAAGTAAGAATTGCTGTTTTGTTAGTTTCAATTGATTTTAAACTTTGTTACTCCTAAGATATCATTAACAAAAGTTATTTTTTATTATATTAACCTTAAGTGTCCGCTGCTAGGGGACTTTTAATGCTTAAAGTTTTCAATACCGAATTGCATTGTGTGCATAAATAGCTAATTAGGACCAAGAATAACGAGGAACGATTTTTTAGTCGAAAACATTTCCATTCGAAACGCGACTCAACTGCAGAAGCCCCGGAAATATAAATCGACGGCGCTGACCCGCAAAATGCAGTACTTACAGCGGAAACGGGGCTCAAATTTAAAGCTCGGAAGCGCAGCACTTGGAAATATCAAATACCATATTATATACATTTAACACAAAACAGCGCTGACTGACTGACAGGCAGTACAACGGAAACGGGACTCAAATTTAGATCCCCGGAAATACAAAATATATCTAATAATGAAATAAACATTTTAAGTGTAGACGCAGCATTCGGAAATGTCACATAACATAAAACAGCGCTGACTGACTGACTGTAAGTACAACGGAAACGGGACTCAAATTTAGATCCCCGGAAATCCGGAAATACAAAATATATCTTATACCTAATGAAATAAATATTTTAAGTGTAGACTCAGCATTCGGAAATGTCACATATCATAAAACAGCGCTGACTGACTGTCAGTACAACGGAAACGGGACTCAAATTTAGAGCCCCGGAAATACAAAATATATTAATGAAATAAACATTTTAAATGTAGACGCAACATTTCAAAATGCCACATAACATAAAACAGCGATAACTGACTGTTAGTACAACGGAAACGGGGCTCAAATTAAGAGCCCTGGAAATACAAAATGCACTACTTGTACCGATCCTCATGCTATTATTATGCTATTATATTTTTTTTTTATGTGTATCTATGTGATTATGATAATTTTTACTTTTTTTATTTTTCTTTGTGTATTGTAAATTTGTAATGTGTATCGTTTTATTGTAGTGTAATGTGATGTCTTATTGTTAAATAAAAGTTCTTCTTATTATTATCTTCTATTTATTTAGGTATACCATTATTGTTTCGTTTGTTCCGCACGTAGTTATTATGCCTATCGAAAAAATACGCAATTTTGACTATATCTCCAAAAAATAATTGTCAATATATTGTGTGGATCGAGTAAAGCAAGTCATTGCGTCAAACGAATCAAAAGAACTCGGTTCGACAATGAGGTGACCGGCTACTGCCCGAATACTGGAACGTCACTCAAATGTATCAATCAGCTGAAGGGCATTTAAATGTAAGCGTCTCCCATATTTAAGTGACATGCACAAACGCCACTCAGACGATTTCTTATGATGCTCACGTAAGTGGCCCTGTGAGTAGCCATCAAATATTTACATCATGGCAACATTTCATGTGTTTCATTTTACGCCAGATCTAACTTGATTGTACAAAATAAAAGTTTACTAAATATCTTTTAATGCCGTTTACTATTTGTTGTTATTAAACATTTTAAAAATAATTTAAGACATGACAATTTTAAATATTATTTTCGGGTTAATTACAATAGAAAATCCGAAATCGGCTTTAAAGTTTACAACAACCATACGTCGTAGAATGGAGTTCGGTCTTTTGAGTGACAACTGACAACTGACAAGTGACAACTGACATCTGAGAAGGCGCGATTTAACTTGGATTTAAGTTTTAACATTAATTTGAAAACATTTTGTTGAACAAAAAGAAATTTCCACAATTATAATTTTAATATATTATGGAGACGAAAAAGAAACGTGGCTGTAACTATACTAGCTCGGAAAAGGATATGCTGTTAGAATTAGTTAAAAAGTGAGTAAAAGTAACATTATTATCAATATACTATTTTCATTAAATTGACTACTTATTTACAAAATTTCGTGGCTGTTTATTAATTTGAACACACTTTTCTAAACATCAGCAAATAATTGAAAACAAGGAAACCAACTCGAACATGATTTTGAAGAAGAGGGAGGCATGGACAAATATTTGTAAACAATAGAACGCTGTTGCTGCTAGTGGGTGCCGAAGTTGGGAACAACTTCGGCATCTTTATGAAAACCTAAAGCAACGGTCGAAAAAGAATATTGACAATGCTAATGTAAGTCTCTCCATATCTAAAATTATTATTTTATAATTATAATATAATATTATATAGTTTGCTCTATTTCTAAACCTGTGTATGTTCTTACTTTTAGCGGCAACAGTTTTATGAAAAAACTAGAGTTAATATGAAAGAGGTGCAAAGTAAAGCATCACTTGATAAGGTTGGTAAAATGAATACTTACATAATATTAATTGAATGCTCTTTGTACTAATTCTTAATTTTTATAATATTTTATTTTATTTGCTATACCTTTTACAGAAAGAGATAAATCGTACTGGTGGTGGATCCTATACGAGCACTATTAGTGACCATGATGCACTAATATTATCGATGGTGGCACCTCAAGTACAACTTTAACGAATCCGTATGATGATGCAGCACTTTATTTTGGTTAGTTTAATTTTAAATTACAAATAAGATATTATGTTTTCAACTATATTTTCACACATAAAGAACTGCTTATTTATTTCAGGTGACACAGAAAAAAATAATTTTCCAGATGAAGTCGAGGCATCCTCTGATATAGTATTATATGAAACTGTTAATATTGGTTGGTACACAAACATCTTTTGTTTCCTTATATTTAAAGTATTGCAGATAACGAGGGGACTTTATTCTCATTTCTTTTCATTTTAGATAATCAAGATTATATTGTAACAAACAATACAAGCATCACAGAACATATGGAGCAATGTACGTTAACATAGAATTATTATATTACGTATTTTGCACACCCCTATCACGGTATTACGAATTGCGAGTTTCAATATAATATTGATATAATTAAAAATATATAATACAAAGTTACTCATCAAAGTATCTTTTCAGTCTTCCACATAGCACGAAACAATAATACATACTAATACTAATTCTAAAATAATAAAATACATACTTATAAACAATTATTATTACTTCACAATTAACAAAGTAATGCGCGTTCATGAACCGCCCCTTAACTTTAGGTATCACTAACAGCCATCAAAAGAGGTTAAGATCTGTGTGGCAAAATCTTATCTTTCCCATCATTGATTCACCTTAGGTGATGTGTGCTATTTCGACCTAAACGCTGACCAACTTAATAAACTTGATCGCCTACTCAATAACTGTTTAAGATTTATTTTCAATTTACGTAAATTCGATCATGTCTCTACCTTTCGATCTAAACTACACTGGCTACCAATACGACAGCGCCGCTCTACTAGGGCCTTGTGTATGCTCTACTTCCTGTTGCATCGCCCCAATGCTCCTAAATATCTAACACCCCTTTTCCAATACCGTTCCAGTACCCATGACAAATCCCTTCGATCCTCTAATAATGCACTCCTTTCTTGCCCTTCCCATAGATCAGACATCATCCACTCATCTTTCAACGTACAGGCTATACTACTCTGGAATGCTCTTCCTCGAGAAATCAGGCTAACCAAAACCAGGGACACTTTTAAACGCAAGGTTCGTGAATTCTATTTGGCGCAATTGGCACTCAAGTATTAAATATTTGTTTTAATTACACTTTATTTATATTTTTTTATTATTATTCTATTAATATATACATATACATATACATATATACAGGGTGTAACAAAAATAAGTGATAATACTTTAGGGTGTGTACGTGTTCCTTGTAGAGTTCACTGTGAAAGTAGCAGCGCTGAAAGACGAATTTTTTTTACAATTTTGATACTTCGTTTTTTTTTCAACTTAATTTTTCACTATTTTTTTGGGGTCAGTAAAGACCCCATGCGACTACTTGTGTGATTTTCTTGATGCGCCTAATTAAAGGTTAATAATGTGGATCAATCGTGCAATCCGGAAAGACGTAAATTAGATATTATAATTTATAACAACAGATCCACGTTCGATTTCTCTAATCAAAATTTGTCTCTGTCTAGTACTGCCAGTAATTTAGAAGCTCCAATTATGGCTGATATTTTAGACCCTATATTTTAGAACCTATATTCACTAATGAAGATCTGTCGTCGTGCAGTATGAAAAGACAGGATCCAGCTATAACAACAGATCCATGTCCGATCGGCTCCTCACATCAAAATGTGTCTCGTTCTAGTACTTACAGTAATTTAGAAGCTCCAACTACGAATAATACTTTGCACCAAGAACCCTTACTCACTAATGAAGATCCATCGTACAGCTCCGAAAGGCGAGAACCACAGATTCCAACTGATCCATGTTCCTCCGCGAATAATAAGGATAAAGATAGTAAGTCAACGAAAATAGTATATCCAAAAAAGAAGTTGTCCTGGTAGAAAAGGGCTAAGAGATCCAAAAAATTGGAAAATGAATAAGTTGAAAACACTTCGAAATTTGGGATTAGAATATACAAACAAAAAAGGAAAATTAGTTAAAAAGAGAGCGTTGGGACCCGGATGTAAAACCGATAAAGATTGCATAAGAAAATGTCACACAAATATTTCTAATGATCACCGAACAAACTTATTCACACTGTTTTGGGCAATGGGTGATCACGACAAACAAGTTTTGTATTTATCTCGGTTTTAAACTAGAGTACAATGAAAAACAGTACAACTGAATAACATTAATTCTAGACGCCAATATACTTATAAGTATTATTTACCTGCTCTTGGAGAAAAAGTGAGAGTACGTAAAAAAATGTTTTTAGACACATTCAATATCACAGACATGTGGATAACCACGATCTTCAAAAAATAGACGAAAGTAATGAAGAAGACATTCCGAATGATAGGCGTGGTAAGCATTGTAATAGGGGGAATGCAATAAACGAAAATATCAAGATTTCAGTTCGTCAACACATAAATTCAATTCCAGTCAAAGAGTCACATTATATAAGACAAAGAACATGGAAACTTTATTTTGAAGAATCACTTACTTTTCCTAAACTGTACTCTCTCTATGCCGAATGGACGACTGAAAATAAACCTTATGATGCTAAAGCTACCCAAGAACTGTACAGACAAATATTTTATAAAGAATTTAACATAGATTTCTTCAAACCAAAGAAAGACCAATGTTTAAAATGTGAGGTTCACCAAAAATCTTCAGAGTCAGAAAAAGAAACCACAGCAATTGATTATGCATTACATATAGCAAATAAATCTATCGTACGTGAAATAAAAGAAAACGATAAGGCTGAAGCAAAACAATTGAGGAAAACATTGATTACAGCATGTTTTCACTTACAAAAATTTTTAACTACTCCTCAGTCCGATGTTTCAGCCTTCTATTACAAAAGAAAATATAATATATTACAAAAGAAATCTGACGTAACTTGCAAATGGCCGCTTAATCGTTATTTGTTGTCATCAAGTATTCAATTTCACAATTTATGACATGGGACCTCAAGAAGGTCACTGTTGTGTGTGGGACGAATGCATTTTTTGCTGTATGCTTATGCTTCGAAAATATTTGGAGTGAATATTACACACAATTTCTTTGAAGTTGGCCATTCCCAATCAGAAGGAGACTCAATGCATGCTCATCACTGACCTCCATTATACAAGTACGCTGGACTTATGATACCCTTTGAAATGACAGCTGTTTATTGTGCCTATTTGAAGCGGAATCAGCGCCCCCAATGCGGGGGAAGAGAACTAAATCTGACGTAACTTGCAAATGGCCGCTTAATCGTTATTTGTTGTCATCACTAGTATTAGTTCCAAGTACTCCCACTAATGCTATCAGCGCCAATATGGCGACTTTCAAACGTCTTGGTTACGTCAGATTTAGTTCTCTTCCACCGCATTGGGGGCGCTGATTCCGCTTCAAATAGGCACAATAAACAGCTGCTGGGTATCATAAGTCCAGCGTACTTGTATAATGGAGGTCAGTGATGCTCATACAGAGCGACGTAAGAATAATCAAGTAGTTTATGTACCACAACAATAGTACACTCTCATACGCTGTGCTAAAAGTACAGGCAAACCATACGCCGTAAAAAAGGTCAATCAAAATGATATACAGTCGAAACCGTTTATGGCGACATCGTTTAGAACAACATACCGGTTAAATTGACGAAAATCAAGGTCCTGGCTGAATGCTATATGACCGCCTTATCAAAAACATTGTTTTTTACGACATTGTTTACTACGACATACCGCATTAAGCGACCACATTTGGTTAATGTTTCCGGAGAATTATATCTGTAGAACGACCGACTCAGCTGTATTGTAAACAATAGTGCAAGACGGCGCAGATGACGTCCCGGAGGAGAGACGGAAGCGAACGAAGCTTGCAGGACATCATCTCCCTGCTCAAGCAGACTAATCCTGCGGAATTGCCGGTGTTTGTGGCCAAGCAGCTCCACAAACTGCCGGCGGTATCGACGGACCACGTCAACGTCTCCAGCCTCCTCCAGAAGTTCAACATCATGAGGGCAGAGCTGGACGAGATGCGAGGTAGATTGGATGCCTCGGAATCCACCATCAGTGAGTTACGTAGTGAATTATTACAATTAAAAAGTAATAGTTCATTATGTAGGTCACCCGAGCATCCGATCGACTCGATAAATATGCGTCGCGGAGCTCAGCGCGACTCGCCGTTTTGCACGTCAGCGAAACCGAGTGGGTCAGCAACAGCCGCCGCCGTCAGCTCGCCGTCACCGCGTGACGTCGACATGAAATTGAGGCCATCGACTCAACAGAAAAATTATGCAAGCGTCGCTGCTTGCCCCGCACCGCCCCCGCGGGTAAAGGCGAGGGGTGCAAAGGAGGGCCGCAAGGCTGAACATCTTCGACTCGACAGGGACGAGAGCAGAAGGTGCGATGAGGAGGGGTTCGTTCTGGTGGAGAGGAGGAAGAAGAGGAAGCCCACCGTCCGCAACCACCGCGGCACCGCACCTTATGTGCCCGAGCTGCGCCTGCGCAGCGAGGTGCCCGCGACGCCGCTCTACGTGTCGCGCCTGCATTGGTCCATGACGGTTGAAGACGTCGTAAACTACATCCGCGAGAAGACCACCTACACCTTGAGGGTGGAGCGTCTGCACTCTCGCCACAAAGTGAATTTCAGTTCCTTTGTGGTGAGAGTGCCGACTCAAGTTTTATCCATCTTCGAGGTGGAGGAGTTCTGGCCCGCCGTTGTAGTTTACCGGAGGTTCCTGGGGAGGCTCCCGAACGAAGCGCGCATCACGTCGCCGAAAGAGACTTTACGTGATAAAGTGTAGTGTGATTGTGTATGTGAATGTGTAAATAATATATATTAGGATAAAATTGTTTGGTGTGCATCCGTTGTCTGATTGCCATAACACAAGTTTTTACTTAGCATGGGATTAGACGACGTGATGTACGCTACTTAGCTTTTATACTATTGTATATTATTGTATGCTTAATAAAGAATTTGAATATAAAAAAATAAAATAAAAAACATTTGAATAATTAACAGTAAGTATCCAGATCTGGCACAATATAATGTTCAATGGCTATTATCGTAAAAGTAAACAAAGTTTAGGGTCTTTTGTAATTCTTAGAAACAAAGCACATGCACGCCGTAGCCTCAAGGCCCGCTGTACGTGAAGTTCAAGGGGAATATGAAAACGAACAGGAAGACTCTGAAGAACAATTTACAGTGCCAACTTTGATTGACGGTCTCAATGCTGTTAGTGTATTACGAAAGATTGTTCTTTTTAATGAACAGGGAAATTGTGACGATACGCTGATTAAAATCCAACGTGAATTACAAAATGTGTATGCACGACAAAAGTGTTCCAAACAAACTAAAATTACAGATTTTATGCATACAAAAATGATGGAAAAATGATATTGTTCTTTTATATTATACGTTTGTATTGAAGTAAACAAAATGTGGTTTAATTTCCTACATGAATATACATAATATGTATTATTTTTTCCTATTACCTAATATCTGTCACGGGTTGTTACAACTATCGGTTTTTACGACTAAATATGAGTAGTCCCTTCGATGTCATTATAACAGATTTTGACTGTATTTGACTTAGTCGTTGCTGAACTTAGTTCCGAATTGGGAATCGGACAAGGATAATATGAAAATGATGTGGTCGGAAGTTAATTATATTCAAATTAGTATGCAAAGTCCAAATATTATAAACTTTCAAAATGATTTTTATAGCGATCAACTGAATTGGATTGATTTGGACTACCACAAAGTAAAGACCAGAAAGACCAGACGACTGAATAAAAACAAAAATTTGGAAATGTTATGGAGTCATACTTTAGCTTTAGCTTATGGAAGCTTACACCCAATTACTCAAAGCAAATACAAGGACTTGATGAGCTTATGCTCCAGCGGTGCAATTCCAGAACAATACAGAATGTTTTATGTAAACTTGCCGCACTCAAACACAGTTACTAATACGGTTGATTCTGACATTGAAGACTAATTGTAGCTATTTTTTACCGTGCTGGTGGTCTGCGTAGTTCATTAAAAGATGTATTACACATTGATTTTTATTATTTTCTTTAATAGTACTTACCATGTTTTTTCAACCAAATGTAACATTAATACACGTTGTAATGTTGCTTACAATATTATTCAATAAATATTTTCCTTTTGTCACTAAAATTCGTGATTGTAAAATAAATTACAATTAAATACGCTGAAAAATACTTTCAAATGTTTGCATGACCCCATTGTAATGTTAGTTATGATGATTTTCATTTAAAAAATACTTAAAACCTGTACATTGTAACATTGCAAAAGTCATACTTGCAGTTGTTTTATCAAAATGGCATATATTAATATATCATTTTAAAAAGCAATTAAAATCATATGACAGCTGTTAAAAAATAATAAACTTTAAAAAAATATTGAAATGGCTGTGCTGAAAACCATGACACATTGAGTTACAATGTTATTCATATTGGGTGTCGATATGTAGAATTCACTGTGAAAGTAGCAACGCTGAAACAGCAAAATTTTTGTGATTTGTATGGATAAGGAGCCCAGCGTCAGCGTCATGAGTTTGCCCATCCAGTTAAAAAAAAGTTTGTGTGAAGACGGTGGAGGGAAAGTTATTAACCTGAAAATGAAGCAAGTCATCGCATCATCATCAGGTTTAATTGCATTTTATGACAAAGGTTTATTGACATCATGACGCGTAATGAAACGCAAAACTCTGAATCAGAACTTACTTCAAAATTGATTAAACAAAATCTATGAAGGCTGGCAACACTAATCAAGGTCCCGCCTTGATTAGTGTTGCCAGCTTTCATGGATTTTGTTAATGTCAAATTCCAAAATGAAAAAATAAAAGCAAAATACCGGATCACTATCGAAATCAGTAGGAGATGGTGACCAAATCGAGTAAAAATAATGAATAAACATGGTACATATGGTATGTGGAGCTAATATTCATTTCGTTCATCAATTCGGGAGCTAATACTCATATGACGGCTGTCGAAAGTTGGTTGGAGATTTTTGTGGCCAAACAAGAAATAATTCAAGCCTTATGTAGGCATGAATTATTTAAATATAAGATTGTCCACTCAGCAAGGTTATGATTTAAGTTATAACAATAAAGGATGTTTTGTCTAGCCTGACAAAAAACCTACAGTAAGTCTCTGATTCTTCTGTTGCAAGTGCAAAAAAATACCTACTGGCATCACAAAGATACCAACATAAAAAGCTTAAATGCTTATCCTACAATAAAAAAAAATCAAATACTTCTCTTTGCCAAGTTCTATGCCTGCAAAGCGACCCATTAGGGGGCATGATCATGAAGTCTCATCGAAGAATTAGTGATCAATGTTTGAAGGACTGTTTTTACGTAGGTCTCAATGAAAACCCTAAATATTCAATATTATGATGTGTCTTGTCTGCGCGATTAATGCGATTTAACTACATGTCTAAAAAAATATTCAATACAATTTTGTTTGTTTACAAAACTATTGTGCACTTTATATTCCTTATACTTTATTTAAAGTTGATATCGAAAAAATTGATTCATAGGTAGATGGCGGACCAATGTAATTTTGTTGGGTTAGTCAAGTCGAGTCGTCCGATTACAAGTAACAAGCCGTCGACAGTCGACGGCTGCCGTCGACTGCCATCGACAAGTGCCGTTCGTCTGTAAGAAGCCTAACACATAAGTCGGCTAAATAACGTAGGTCCGTCGTCTGTCCATAAATCACTTTCTCCGAGTGTACGTTGCTGCTTCGCAGTTTCCAAACAGGAATACCGACCCCAATCTAGTTTCTATATTATATTTGACATCACTTTAGATACATACTATAATCTAATATATAAAAAATTCTCGTGTCACAATGTTAGTTACCGTACTCCTCCGAAACGGCTTTACTGATTTTCACCAAATTTTATATGCATATTCAGTAGGTCTGAGAATCAGCTACTGGCTACTTTTTATATTGATAAGTACATTTGTTGAATAAATAATAGTAAATTATTACAACTCGAGACTGGGACAGCTAGTTATAATATAAAATTATATTTTACTATACGAATACAAAGTTACTAGTTTCATATTTTGTAATATCAGTTTGCGACATATACAGCACAGTAGCGCCCATATTATTTGCTTATATAATTTACCAATGTGTAAACTAATGAGCACAATTTCTCAACTTTCAGCAAACAGACTTTAGGAACTATATTTATAAATACAACTTGAAATTAATCACAGCGTTACAAATATCTTAAAACGTAACAATAAAATTCATTACAAAAATGCGTAACAAAATATCACAGCTTTACATCATATAATGCTTACTACTACATTAATAAATATACACACAATCGAGTTGTTTCCTTGCAGCTTTCCTTATTTACTGAAGCAGGAACTTTGCAGTGCGATACGTCACGAAGAAACAGCTTTCGTGGCGCAGATTTCGACGTCAAATAAACGCATAATCAAACCGAAAGAACGTATAAACGCACCTACTTTACTATCTAGCGGGTAATATAAATTTATCGTACGCACAGGTTCAATCCGATCGGCAAGGGGACAATACGCGCGGGGACTCTAGTTAAACTGTTACATTCGTACCTGGCTCCAAACGGCGGCTCTACACTACGACGCGGTGGCGACAATAGTTCGTCGTACACGCCGACAAATCTGAAACAATACATTGATATATCTAGCTGTTCCGGTAAGCGTTGTTTCGCTATATATGTCAATAATATATATAAGATAATACAGTATAGGACGCTACACGCTTAAACTACGTCAGTCTAGCTCCATCTTAAGTTCTCGAAGAACTTATGTTACGTGTACCAGACAGCAGAAAAATATTTAATAAAATAAAAGGTTTAAAATAAAATTAAGAATTTTTATTACATTTTACATCTATTAAATACACGAGTATTGTTAAAATATAGACGTGAAGTTGTACCTGTGTGGTGATGATCTGGGCGGCGAGCGCACGGCGGAGCGGCGCGGCGAACGGGGCGGGGACAGCGGCGCGAGCGGGCGCGGCGAGCGGACCGGCGAGCGCGGCAGCGAGCGCGGCGGCGAACGCAGCGGCGAACGGTACCGCATCGGTGAGCGGTGCCGGCGCCGTGGTGATGGGGACCTGATACGATGATGTAACGTTTTAACAATCTTACTCATAAATAATCTCCTTTTTTGAAGTCGGTTAAATAGGGATAATATTGATACGATAATATTTTGTTCTTGTCTAATTCGTCAGTAAGACAGACCTAGAAAAAAACATTGTATATTCATTATCCATTGTATATCTTAACTTATTAGTAAGGGAGACAGAAAATACTTTACAAAGTACAAACTATCTTTGATCTACTAGCATTCATAATAAGAATATATACACAGTTTGCCTGGCGTCAATCAGTTATAACTCGTAGATGAGATTAATAAAAAAAAATCTCAATAAGCTCTACGATAAACGTTTTATGTAAACAATGTTAATATTATAATATATTTTACTAATATCACTAACACCAAGTATTTAACCCTCCGTGTACTAGGTGACTAATCTCACCATGCTGTACTAGGTGGGGTTTGCTATACCCCAACAATAAAAGGTAGCTAAATCCGAGAAATTGTTTTTCCTGATTGTAAAATAATAAGTAATATATTTAAATATCTAATAATGAATTGGTTTAAGTAAAACAAATTCAATTTTACATTATAATGTAAATTTTATAAACAAAAGTACAAAAACTTGACCTTTTGTTCAAACTATAAACTATGAAATGTTTTCTTTAGTACTGAAATCAAATGGCACCTATTACAATCAAATTCTTCTTAATTTCTAGGACTATAGTATATCTAGTTTTAACTTACTATCAATATCAATTCAAAATAAACAATATAAAACAGATCTTAGTCACTTAATTTTGCGTAAAATTGACATTTATTTAGACACAAAAAGGATAAGGTCAAAATTGGGCTAATTTTAAAAGTGCCGGCTAACGCAAATAAATCCATTATTTTAATAGAATATAATCTAAGGAATATTTTTGCTTGGGCTTGTGCTTGGGGTACGCACGGCATCTGCCTAGTATTCCAAGTAAGCAATGAGTTGTGCCCTGGGATTTGGAGGCTGCCTCACTGGCCGAAGTGTTCTGGCAATGCCAGACCGAACGAGACACGGAACAGGATCCGTCACCTGACATTATCCGGCGATGGCGGAATAGCGCCAAACGAGCGCTTGAGCTTTGGGTTGAGAGACTAGAGCAGCCGCAAGTCAGTTCAACCTGCTGACATCCATTCGACCTGTTCTAAAAGAATGGGTCAACTGAAAGACCGGTGCACTGTCATTTCGTCTCCAGCAAGGCGCAAAATATGGCTGGGAGTGTAATATCTCGTCCAATACAGTACGCAATTCCGAGCGTTGTGTGTCTTCCATGCGGGACATGTCATAATCGTGTGCTAAGTCACACACTTTACTGCAGTGGTAACAAGCCGTTGTTTCCTCTCGTCATACTATTTCACATAGGTGCCAACCGAAGCACCCAAGGCCTGTTGGTAGCTGCGTGAGACGAAAAGACAGTGCACCGGTCTTTCAGTTGACTTTTAGAACAGGTCGAATGGAGGTCAGCAGGTTGAACTGACTTGCGGCTGCTCTAGTCTCTCAACCCATAGCTCAAGCGCTCGTTCTTTGGCGCTATTCCGCCATCGCCGGATAATGTCAGGTGACGGATCCTGTCCCGTGTCTCGTTCGGTCTGGTATTACCAGAACACTTCGGCCAGTGAGGCAGCCTCCAAATCCCAGAGCACAACTCATTGCTTACTTGGAATACTAGGCAGATGCCGTGCTGCCGATGATTATAAAAAATTGTATGACCTTGAATAACAACTCGGAGACTTGATTTAGAACTTTGGTGTAATAATAAAAATTATTCCTTAGATTATATTCTATTAAAATAATGGGTTTATTTGCGTTGGCCGGCACTATTAAAAATAGCCCAAAATTGTAAGGACGTTGGATCTTGTCCTTTGTATGTTACATACATAATATGGGCGTATTACATATTTCACAAATATGCCCAGTATTCCTTTCTATTAGTAAAGGACATAGCCAGTATCACTGATATGATCTTCATCACCATCCGATTGTTTTTCGGTATTTAAAAACTCAGCGTTACAATCATCGTCTTCTTCTGTAAGTGAATATTTGGCAGGAATTGAAGCAGCAACGTCTCATTTGCAGCTACTGAGAAAGCCAACTCTCGCGCTTTTTATGTTTAAAAAGGGTATCTATTTTTTACCGCTGGGGTATGTCATACCCCACCACGTACACAGAGGGTTAATACTCACCGTGTCAAAGACAACGTTCTCTCGCGCGTGCGCCGACGCCGCGGCGACCACGGTGACCGGCGGATGCGACCGCGCGAAATTGACCGCGATCTATTAGATAAGGAATTTTAGTCATTTTTTTATCACTTGCATAGTTTTAAAAAGCGTTTATGAGCATGCCAGGTGTATTAATGTGTAAGCAGAAGCAATATAAGTACTATTCATAAATAAATATTATAATTTAGTAACTAAAGAAGTGAAAATGTTTAATAAATTAATCAAATATTGTAAAAAATAAAGCCTATTACTATTTAAAAAACCATCTTGTCTTTAGAGACTTCGTAAGATTTTGTGTAAGGAAAAAACATATGCACTTATAAGCAATATGGATTTTGATCAGTAAGTTAAATAATAATAAACAACAATAATAATATACACACCCTCTTACTAATAAAAAGTTACATAGGTATATAAGATTTTTTCTACTAATAATCATTTTTTGACATAAGGCCTGTATAACGATGCTGTCATTTCCATACTAATTTCTCTGTGTAGACTCTGTGTAACTTAAAAACTCCTGTTTAACTATTCACACGTTGAACGCATGTTTAAGAAGTGTTTATTAGTAAGAGGGTAGTTCTAAAATAAAGAAGCTCGATAAAAAATAAAACTAACAGTGGTACTACGCTTTATACGCATGCAACAATGACGTCACAAACCTAGAGTATCTTAGGCGACTGGCGGGGCGGCTGCGCGGGCGACGCGGCGAGCGGGGCGATCGCGGCGAACGTTGCGAGCGAGGCGAGCGCTGGGAGCGGGGCGAGCGCGGCGAACGGGGCGAACGCGTCCGCGAACGCGGCGAGCGCGGCGAACGAGGGGAGCCGGAGTGAGCCCGCCGTCTCTCCTCCTCGCGGCGCTTGGCGCGCATCTCTTTTTCGCGTATCATCCGGTTGAACGCCTCCAACGGATCCTCGTGCCTACAACAAATTACGCGTACTATAAAGACGATATAACGACAAGCGATTTAGAATACGTTTACTAAATACCAACCACCACCTAAGTTTTTTTTCAAATAACGTACCAGAATATTATGTGTGCAATTTGCATCCCCGGGCTTTTAGTACTTTATACATATTACCATTACGACTCTGATACTTTTACGCACGACCTATCCTTATTACAAGCGCGAGACAATGAGACATAATATTGTATTTTATCACATTTTGTTTATAAACAAATAAATAAATGATTTTGTTTTTGTAAAATATAGGCTTCATATTATGAAATATTATAAAT
The DNA here is from genome assembly GCA_905187585.1 of Cyaniris semiargus. Taxonomy (NCBI): domain Eukaryota; kingdom Metazoa; phylum Arthropoda; class Insecta; order Lepidoptera; family Lycaenidae; genus Cyaniris; species Cyaniris semiargus. The sequence goes on along the minus strand of LR994558.1, from coordinate 8,185,889 downwards.
AGAGAACAGAAAAATTGAAAAGATACATAAACATTAATATCTAGTACTGAAAAATATAATAAAATGTGTGTGTTACAAATATTTTCTTATTGACATAATTTACCAAGACAAGTTAGATTTTCATTGGTAATCAAGGTTCGAAAACAAGGTAAGTCGTTAACGCTAAATCAGGGAGTATCTTGTTCACCTGGCACCACAGAGCGCGTTGGCATGGCGTATAGCATGTTGGTAGTGAACAAAGCTACTATCTGATTTAGAGTCAATTTGAATTATATAGACTTACCATGGATTTGACCTTATCACTTCTTTAAAAAAATATTTTTGTGTTCTGGAGACCTTATCCTGCATAGCTTTATTATATTATTAATGTTGGTCTTGTAGGTGTGTAAAGTCCTTGGACTCGTAGGTGTAAGAAATATATTAATATACAATATTATATTACAGAACATTATTTTCTTACCCATTAGGGGAATCTTTGATCCCGGGCGGCGGCGGTTGTGAGCGGGCGTAGCGGTCAAACGGCGGGGGACGGCTGTACGGGGCGCTGAAACCACATTTAAGAGGGCGAATAAAGCAAAAAATCGGCCAAGTACGAGTAGGACTCGCGCACGAAGGGTTCCGTACCATTATAGAGCAAAATTAGGCCAAAAATTGTTTTTGTATGGGAGCCCCCCTTAACTTTTTATTTTATTTTAATATTATTATTAAATATTAAAGTACACATATAACTAAGTACTTTGAGAAAAATTCAAGTACCTACCTGTTGCCATTATTGATATAGAGCAAAAAAGGCCAAAAAAATCACGTTATTTGTATGGGGGCCCACCTTAAATATTTATTTTATTTTTAGTATTTGTTGTTATAGCGGCAACAGATACACATAATCTGTGAAAAATTAAACTCTCTAGCTATTACCGTTCTTGAGTTACAGCCTGGAGACAGACAGACAGACAGACAGACAGACGGACGGACAGACGGACAGACAACGAAGTCTTAGTAATAGGGTCCCGTTTTTACCTTTTGGAGACGGAACCCTATAAATCAAACATCTTCCTTCTCTTCTCACACTTACGCCCGTGTTTCATATGCCAGGTGAAAAAGTTAAGTTAAAAGTCACTTAAATTCTCTCAAATACTTCAGCAACAGTGAATGACGAAATTATTGTCACGTACCGCTGAGGCCGGTCTAGGAAAATATAGCGCGATAAGCTTGAGGCATACCAGCATTACCAGCTAGGCTCACTAACGGCAGCGCAGGAGAGAGAAAGATGGACGACTTTGGGGAAGGGCTTTTAATCCAGCACTGGGACATTATAGGGTAAAAATAATAACATCGCATAACGCAACTTCAAAGGGTCGCAAATCATAATGCAGCTTTGCTGCTACATCGGTGGATTACAATTAGAATTAAAGAAGACTTTCCTCCCGAAATACTCAGCAAACGGAGAGAGCTTCAAAAAGAAGTTAATAAGGAAAGAGAGCAAGGGCGTCGTGCGATAATAAAGTACGATAAAATTGTAATATTACACAATAAAAATCAGGAAAACTGGAAACAAATACAAGAAAAAAAGAAAAGATCTTTATCGGAATCCCCAGAAATGTGTACTCCGAACAAAGGAAAACCAAACGAAAAACAGCCTACAAAAATAAATAAAACAAATAATATGGAAAATTTTCTGCTTAAAAAACCTATTTTAAAACTAAACTCCGCTCATAACTCTACCGACTCTAAGCAAAGCAAAGAAAGCACTAACTAGCAATTACAAAAGGCCCCTCTCAATCTCCTACCACGGCTGGTCACCGCAGGAGATAAAGACTGTAACCCTCCAAAAAATAAAAGAATAAAAATATATTTATGTACGTACAATGTTAGATCGCTGCTGACACCGGAAAGATTGATTTTGTTAAAACATTCCCTTGAAAATATAAAATACGATATCATTGGATTGTCGGAAGTAAGGAGAGCAGGGAGTCAAATTTTGGAGCTCGAAGATGACATTCTTTGCTACACTGGAAAGGAGCAAGGTCTTCATGGTGTCGGCTTTCTGATTAAAAAGAAATATAAATCGAACATAGAGAATTACATTGGAATATCAGAAAGAGTGTGTATACTAAACCTGCAATTCGAAACAACAAATATTTCTGTAATACAGCTCTATGCTCCTACCAGTGATGCATCAGAAGAGGACATCTCTACTTTCTACGAGCACATACAACAGGCTCATTTACTCGCTACTGGCATTCTTATTGTAATGGGAGATATAAACGCTAAAATAGGACAAAGAAAAATAGAAGAAAAAGCAATAATGGGACCGTACTGCTACGGAATCCGAAACGAAAGAGGAAATAGGTTCTTACAATATGCATTAGAAAACAAGTTAACTGTAATAAATACTTTATTTAAGAAAAAGCAAAAGGACTTATGGACTTGGACAAGCCCCAACGGAATGTTTAGAAATCAAATAGACTACATTCTCAGCAATAAGCCAAAAAATTTTTCAAATATAGAGACACTAAATAATAACCTATTTGGGAGCGATCATAAACTAGTACGAGGTACTTACAACTTAGGAAAACAAAAGAAATGTAGAGCTATGTTTAATTGCAATATGTCGAACACGATACAGGGAGAAGAAAATAAAAAATCATACTTAAACTCATTAGAAAAAGAAATATACAAATTAAGTCTGGATGAAAATGAAGATGTAGAGTCCTACTATCACAAAATAGAGACCGCTATATTGCTAAGTATAAAGGAAACAAACTCAAAAAAAGAGAATAAGCATATAATTTCAGAAGAAACTAAGATGTTAATTAAAAAAAGAGTTGAACTACAATGTAAAAAACCAAAAAGTAGAGAAGAAAAGCTAGAGCTGTCCTTGTTATATAAAGCAACAAACAAAAAACTGAAAACTGATTACAACAACTATAGAATGAAAATAATAGAATCGAATTTGTTAAAGTCCGGAAGTCAAAAAAGAGCATTTAAACAACTTAACACTAACAAAACATGGATACCAAAGCTCCAGTCAAAAACATCTCGCAAACACGCTCTATCAAGATCGGATATAGTCAAAACTGCCTCAGATTTCTACAAGGATTTATATGCCTACCAGAACTTGAGCAATGACATCACAAGCTTACCACAAACTCATACCTCAAATACTCTACCACCAATACCAATCGAACCCTTCCAAGAGTCAGAAATAATCAAACAAATAGACAGACTAAAACAAGAAAAATCCCCCGGACATGACAATATACCCAATGAAGTGATCAAAATTGGAAAGTTGATACTGATCGGTCACATTACAAACCTTTTCAACAAAATCCTACTAGAACAAAAAGTTCCTGAAAAATTGACTGAATCAAGAATCACACTTATATACAAAAAAGGCGACCCCACAGATATGAACAACTATCGACCCATTAGTCTGCTACCTACTCTATACAAACTGTTCGCAACTTGCTTGAATAAAAGAATCGAAAGAGTGATAGAGCAGCACCAACCTATTGAACAAGCAGGCTTTAGAAGAGGCTTCTGCACAATAGATCATGTCCATACTCTGGAACAAGTGATAGAAAAACACCAGGAATATCAACAGCCTTTATACTTAGCATTTATTGATTACGCGAAGGCATTCGACTCTATCTCACATAACAGCCTATGGAGAGCGCTTGAAGATCAAAATGTTCCAGAAACTTACATAAATATTCTGAAAGATATCTACAGCAAAAGTGTAAGCCGAGTAAAGCTGGACAGACTTGGACCAAAAATAGAGATATGTAGAGGCGTAAAACAGGGCGATCCGCTCTCTCCCACCATATTCATAGCGGTCTTACAATTTATAATGAAACAGCTTCAGTGGAACCGTAAAGGTATATGCATAAACGGAAAAAACCTGACAAACCTCAGATTTGCGGACGATATAGTTCTTTTTTCACAATCACCAAAACACTTAGAGCATATGATATCAGAACTATGTACAGTTAGCAATAAAATTGGATTATATCTAAATACGGAAAAAACTAAGGTAATGACCAATAATCGACCAACGCCTATCTGTGTCAACAATACACACGAACTAGAGTATGTAGAAAACTACATATATTTGGGTAAATCCATCTCATTTAAAAGCTCTAGAAACCAAGATGAAATCGACAGGCGAGTAAACCTGACATGGAATAAGTTCTGGAGCCTAAAAGAAATATTAAAATCCACACTACCTCTGAAACTTAAAAAAATAATCATGGATGGATGTTTGCTGCCTTGCTTGGCGTATGGATCACAAACCTGGATCTACAATAAAAAGGCAATAGAGAAAATACAAAAAACCCAACGTGCAATGGAAAGAAGTATTTTAAATATAAGGTTAAAAGACAAAATAAGAGCAAAAGACATCAGGCAAAAAACAAATATTATAGACGCTTTGCAACACATGAAGAGACAAAAATGGAAGTGGGCTGGCCACATCGCGAGAATGACAGATGAGAGATGGACAATCCTAACCACAAATTGGCCAGGCCCTGGCGGCAAAAGACCTAGAGGCCGCCCGAAAGAACGTTGGGTAGACGAAATCAAAAAATACGCTGGGAGTAACTGGACAAAGAAAGCTGCATCAAGGAAAACTTGGAAAATTTTGGAGGAGGCCTATACCCGACAGGGGCCTTAACTTTATTTACTTTACCTCTAAAATAAAAATATGTACTTATTATGTTTATCAAAATTATGTAAAAATATTTTTGTAAAGTTAAGGATAATAAAGAGGCTTTATTATTATTATTATTATTAGTAGTTAGTACCTCCTCTTGTCAATGTTAAATAAAAAAAGAAAACACGTTGAGTGACTTACCTATCGTTAAACCGATGTCCTGGCGGTGGTAGTCCAGGCGCGAACTGCGGAGGGCCGCGGTACATCTGTTCAATACAACAACAAATATTATATTACACTATATAGGGTTACATTACATACATACACACATTTACATACATACATTTTTCGTTACTACGTTTTAAACTTTCTTATTTTATTCCAGCTTGCGTTTGTAACAACTATAATGTATTCTTCAATGATATGAATGATGGATATACAAGGTGTAACAAAACTAAGTGATAATACTTTAGAGTTTAGGTATTACCACTTAGTTTTGTTGGTAGTTGTGTATTTAGCCCCTATACAGAGTTTGCTGTGTAAGTAGCACCGCTGAAAGAGTAACACTTTTTTTTACTTTTGTGTGGGAAAATCCATGACGCTCGGGCGCTTGCACATACAAGCATTGCAAAAAAAAATTTTGCTCTTCCAGCGCTGTTACTTTCACAGTCAACTCTATATAATGGACAGACACACCATAAAGTATTATCACTTAGTTTTGTTACACCTTGTGTATCATTCATATCATCGAAGAATACACTATAGTTGTTACAAACGCAAGATGGAAAAAAATAGGAAAGTTTAAAACGTAGTAATAAAAAAAATAGGTACTAACCTGAGAAGACAAGGGGTCTCTCCTTTCGTCAATGGTTGGTGTACTAGCGCGTTGCTCATCTATTCTTGGCAACTATAAATAAATTATTATGTAAAATAAATTATTATGTAAAAATAATTTGTGTGTCAATATTTATAAATAATCTTTTCAAATTCACCTTTAATCAATATGTACTGCTGAAGTGCCATAAAATCCACTAAATATTTTAAGCGCACAAACAAAATATTCAACACAAAGATTTAAGACTTGTATAAATACTAGATGTTCCGCGCGGCTTCGCCCGCGTAATTTAGGAATTTCACGGAAACCGTACATTTTTCCGCAAAAAATAGCCTATGTCCCCTCACGTGGTCTATTCTTTATGTGTGCCAAATAACATAAAAATTGCTCCAGTAGTTCTTAAGATAATAAGCAATTTCAAATAATTTCCCCCGTTTTTTCCACATTTTCCTCTATTTATTCGCTCCTATTAGTCTTAGCGTGATAAAATATAGCCTTTAGCCTTCCTCGACAAATGGGCTATCTAAAACTGAAAGATTTTTTTTCAAATAGGACCAGTAGTTCCTGAGAAAGTAGTTCCTGCGGAAGAGTTTGTCTAGCGCGTTCAAACAAACAAACAATGTTTGTCGTTGAACGCGCTAGACAAACTCTTCCGCTTTATAATATTAAGTATAGATCAGACTGGGGCTTTTGTATAGGCTATACGCTATAGGCTGACTCTGCCAAATCATTTCTACTTCTCCGACTACGCGAGACATAACGCTGAAATTGCTGCCTTCCATATTGACAGTTATTTTATTTAGTACCCTATGCGGGTTATTCGTATAGCCTCATCTTGAGACACAATAATACGTCATCTAATATATCAAATTCTCGTGTCACAGTGTCTGTGCGCGAACCCCTCCAAAACGGCTCAACCGACTTTAATGAAATTTTGTATGTACTGTGGCAGTGGTACCCGCAATTCGCCTAACAATCCTGCATCGCGCTATCGAAGTTTCGCAGAACGGCAAGATATTACAACGTCTGAAATGACGTCAGTGGGCTGTGGGCTTCGGCCTGACCGCGCATGCTATCTCGCTCGGTCGGAAGATTTTCCTTTTCGGCCGCCACGCACAACGTTAAAGTACTATCAGAGAAGTTGATTCGGATGGCGGACCTACTCGTAGGTAATTTGGTCGCGTTAAGTCAAACCCATCCGACCGATCACAGCTAACATTGAATTGACATAAGCCGACCAAACGACGTAGGTCCGTCAACTACCTAGGAATCAATTTCCTCTATGGTACATTCTTTAGGCCTGAGAATAGATTTTTATCTACTTTTTATTTTGATACTAGAAATAATTCATATGGCAAAACAACGTTTGCCGGGTCAGCTAGTAAGACATTAAAATCTATTGTCTACTTACATTTCCTGGTGGGCCGTCAACTCCAGGCGGCTTTAACGACGGCGGGGGCCCACCTAAAACAATACCACGATATATTCATTATATCATATTTTGTAAGAATGCGTTTAAAATAGCTAATGTGACAGTATTAACATTTGCATATACTAATACATAACAGTATGAAATTTAACTTTTCTCAATGAAAGTATTCTGAAAAGAATTCTTGTCAACTTAAAAGTCTTTATTTTCAATAACTTTATTAAGCTTTTTTAGTTAATAGGTAACAATTTTCTATTTGGTAGGCAATAAGTATTGGTTTTCGTATGCTCAATTCTCACAGACAAACCTTTATTCTCAAACTACACTACTCAGTAGCAAAACCTAACATGCAAATAAACAAAGTACACTATCTTTTAAATCTACCAACAATACACTTTAACTTTAAATATAGAAAATATCATTAAAATCCTAAGTACAGATTCCCAATACATAACAAGCAAACTAATACAAAACTACCTATAGCATACAACCTCTAGAAACAATCTACCACGACCATATACATTGCCTATACTATTATTTAGAATATTCAAGCTACAGAAAAGCATAAATTAAAATTTACTTTTCAATTACACTTATGGGTTACGGCATAGTTATATCAGTGTAATTTTATTTGCTTTTGTGATTTTATTTATTGAATATGTACATTTTACATTTTTGATGCCATAAATTAAATTAAAACAAACAAATGTTTTATTCAAATACATATGGGTGCAAAACAAATTTTATTTATTTTATATTAACTGTTAAACATTTAGGTAGAAGTGTTATAACTTATAATTATTTGCATGTGGCGTGAAGTGAAACAAAATGCTTGTCCATGATAAAAAAAAAACAAATAATGTGTACAAAATAAAAGGAAAACGATATATTATTATTAATATATTAATAATTAATGCATGTAAATATGCATGTAAATAAGTATGAAATGTACGCATAATCTGAAAAAACTTAAAAGAAAATACAACAACAAAAAAGCAATTTTATGGCTTAATAACTGTAGAGATGAACATTCATTTTCAAAACATATTATAACAGCTTGGCTTTCTAACTCGTTTCTATAAATAAATGTATGGAAATATGACGTAATTTAGCATCGAAATATTATGTAAGTTTAGTATCTAGCAAGGTAGCGGACCTACTACATATTATTCCAATGACTATACACATAATAATGATCAATGACAGTATTATATTCAAGCAGTAAGTAGCATTAATATTAAAAAATATATATTATTTACTCTGCGACCGTATCATAACACATTTTTATTGTTATCGTTTTAGGTTCCTCTAAACCAGTGATTCCTAATCTGTCGTCCGCGGACTCCTGGGGGTCCGCAGTGTCTCTCTGGACCATACATAAACGCTATTATCTCGTTATCGCTACGCTTACAAAATATTGCTCTTTAAATGAATCCGAATTTTTTGTTGTTTATTTTATTAATCCGTATAAACTCCGGGTCCGTAAAAACTGTGGTCTGTGCTTGATTTTCTAGGGGTCCGTGACTGAAAAAGGTTGGGAAACACTGCTCTAAGCCCCAAAACATTCGACTACGTCCACATGTCACATAAGCCGCATGCAAAGCTGTGTGTACCGTAGCGCGATCTGTGCGAGTCGCGGGGGCGGGGCCGGTGGGCGTGGCCGTGCGGGGGCCCAACGTGACCTCCGTGGGAGGCCCCCGGCGCGGGGCCCTGCGCGTGAGCAGGGGGCACCGTCACCGTGATATTGTCGTCGTCGGAGTCATCGTGCCGGCCCCGCGCCTCTCTGCCTACCGCATCTAGCACGCCATCATAGTGTTCGATAGTTTTGTATCATTTTTTGAGGTTATAAATATATTTTTTACGATAATAAGTAATGTTACATTACAAATTTATCGTTATTTTAATTATATATTTAAAAGTTTTTACAGAATACTTACATCATTTTAAATTTTCAAAGTATTGTGTATTAAGTAATATAGAATTTCATGAATGGATGATTGATTTCACGTTGATTACTCTTTGACATACTTAAGCTACGATTAAGGTTTATATACAAATTAAACTAATACTCTTTACTTTATTTGGATGATTGTCAAAATGATACTTACCATTATTTGCAGGAGGCTGCATTGGTCCATTAGGTTGGACTGGTTCTGCAAACAAAGTTTGCATTGTTAGAAAAAAAATGTAGATAATTAGATATAGATTTAGTCAAATCATTTATGATCAAAAGTTATGAGTCCATTATTTCTTTGGTATCGTGGCATTAAGACAATTCATTTTTAACTCAATGAAAGTGATTTAGAAGTCTAATGGCCTCACATTACTTAACTTTAGTTTAATTCATCAAGCCCCATACGGTCATCGGTGACCGAGAGACAATAGAATATCTATTGTGTCTCGTTTTCCCACGATCGACGGGTTAGTGAAGATATTGACAAAAACTCCATACATTTTCTGTTAATCTTTAAATTAAAGTTGAGTGATCAACCTCCTCTTTCTAAGTACGGCCGTAAGTTAATAAGAGAATTGCGTTGTTATTTACCTGGTGCCAGCGCCGGGGCGGACGGCCGATGCGGCGCTCGCCGACTGTAACCAGTCTGGTTGCGGAATGACGACACAGAGTTTCTCAAAAACCTGTGTACAAACAATAAGATCTCATAACAACTAAATAAAGCACATAATATACTTCCATCCTTGCAAGTAATACTCACACTGTGTATTCACTAAATACATTTAAAAATAGTTTGTCCTTGTCTACGGTCTAACCTCAGACAAGGACAAACATTGTATGAGTATATACCCCTTTACTGATGAAGCAATTTTATGCAGCCTATAACTATTCAAGGTCCGCTGTCTTTATGTGATATGTGACTTTTCCAATGTGCCAAGCAAAGAAAAGCAGACATTGTATAGTTCACTGTATAAGCTTACCCTGAAGCCAATAACAAAATAAACTTACCTATTGGGAATTAATGTTGTAGGGGCAATCTCTTTCTCCCGACAATCAGGACACTCATGATCCTCAGATTCTAGTAGAGCACCCCTTATACCTAAAAATAAAATGTAAATAAAAATCAATTTAGATTATTAAATTTAAATCAGAAATTCCTAATATTATTACAAAATTAACCATTCTTTCTCTTGATGTGGTTGCATTATAGCAAACAGTTTTCAAAATTGAAATAAATGTGTTATATTATATTGTTGCAGATATTTTCTCTACTGCCACAATGTCTTCAAACTATAAAAGACCTTAACTACTTACATTCATCACAAAAAGAGTTTCCGCAGCATGGTATCATGACAGCGTCAGTAAGGAGGTCCCTACACAAGCTACAAATGAGCTCATCTGGAATGGTAGGTTCCGGAGCAGCTGGTGCATTTGCTGGTGTGTCTGCACCCACTGCACTTTCCGATGCCAGGTACGCCTCACTGGAAATTAATTGTATGTATAGTCTAACCATATTTTGAACAGATTTAGACAGTTATATTTGTTCATACCTATGTTAGTTGCTGCATAAAAACAGATGTAGTAAAACATTTTAGACAACAGCTGTATAAAACACAAGTATTGCAAATCCAGTTGCAGAGGGTGTTTATGTAATTTCCAAGGGCTTAAGGACAAATTAATATAGGAAAAACTCCACCAGTGAGATCAAAACCATTTGATTAAGAACAGACTTACTGATCAACTGCTGGTACAGCGAAAGTTCCACTTGGGGTCATCATGGCTCCAGGTGCTTTTGGGCCATCAACTGGCACCATAAAACTACGGGGAATCCCTGTGCTTCTTCTTATTTCTACAGGTTCACCCTATAAATTAAAAAAAAAAGTTGCTACAAATGTATCATTAACTTAACATAAATAGATGAAAAGAGATAAAAATTTCAATTACATTTACCGAATTCGCAACTGGACAATCTTTTATCCAGTGACCTCGTTTTTGACATTTATAACATACATAACTACTAGGCACAACTCCTCTTTGATTTTGTCCTTTGAGTTTTTGATAACTGAAAAAAGTACACAAATTAGAACATACAGCACACAAATGACACAATATTTAAATTCTTGACATATTTTCACCTTACATTTACTCAAAGTTATTCCTAGGCAGATGGCGGACCTAAGTAATTTGGTCGCATAAAGTCAAACCCATCCGACCGATCACAGCTAACATTGAATTGACATAAGCCGACCAAATGATGTAGGTCCGTCAACTGCCTAGGAATCAATTTCCTCGATGGGGCTAAGGTTCACAAACCTACCCCAATTTTGTGGTGCTCACATGGGTTGAGGAAGGATGTTTTGGGTGAGAAAAACCTGCTCGTGCCACTTCCACCCCCGGAAAACCCTTTCGTAATCTTGAGATAAGGTCATCTGTTTTCTGGTGTTTAAGTGTTACTTACTTGCTAACTTAGTGTGTTCAAGGCATCGTAAGGCTGTGGTTAGTGGGGAACTATTATTTTATCACTCCAAAACTATATAATTCAAGGTTTCTTGATAAAAATTAAGAAAAATTATCAAAATTCACTACAGTATAGTAACTGTATGGGTTTGGCTAGTTAATATTTGGCTTCTGCCTTCTTCTTTTTTATTTATTTTTATTTGCCAGGCATTGCCACTTGACATTTCTTTGAAGGATTACAAAGTCAAAAACTTATTATAGGTCTACCAGAATCTGATGGCAAAAAGTGAGATATTATCTCACTTTTTGCCATTTTTTGCCAGATTGACTCTAGCAATACCGGGGTAATTGGAATAAAACATTTTGATCTTTTTTTTTTCTTATAGTGGCTAATTTGCTGTCAAAAATTGCCATCAGATTCTGGTAGACCTATAGTTCATATTATATTGACATTTTAAAATAATATATTTGATTTTAAAATAATTTTGATATAGGAAATGTATAAGAACAGTAGGTATATTATTATAATTCCTAGGATATTAATAGAAATGTTGGCCCAATACTTCTTGATTGGGTTACATTAGATTTTTAGGCTAAGGCTATGCTATGCTTTTTTGAAAAAAAGCTTTTATTTAAGCACTCTAAAAAGAAAAAAATAAATTTCTCCTTAAAATTTTTAACTATTAAGTTATAATCTCAATACATTATACAATATGCATGATAATAAAAGTTTGTCGCGAGCGGCGAGACTTAACAATCTGTCAGTATAAATTAATAAAATTAAAATAAAAAATAATATCAATTTACTCAGTTAAATTGGTACTAGTTTATTTACAAATCGCGCGACAAGCTTTTATTATCATGCAAATTGTATAATATATTGAGGTTATAACTTAATAGTTAAAATTTTTAAGGAGAAATTTATTTTTTTCTTTTTAGTGTTTAAATAAAAGCTTTTTTTCAAAAAGTTTTTTGAATATAATTTTTACTTTTAATTTTTATCTAAAAACCTTGGTTCACATTGTTAAACAAAATAGCAATTTTAGTCCTTCACTCACAACAGTCTAGTAAAGCCTCGGAATTACTCGGAAACACGATGCAAATTGTCGAGAATAGATGATATAGCCTCAAAAATCCGAAAATTTCAAAGGTGAGTAGCTCCAAAACTGGGGGATTTTTCAGTGTGGGGTTGGTACGGGGGGTGTTTACCCCTCTTCCGCCCTCCTCTCCTCACCCCCACTCCCCATCAATTTTGGGGTAGGTTTCCGAACCTTTACCCTCGATGGTACAAGCATTCTGTCCTATAATTTTACTAAAACACAATGTTAGGCTCCTGGCTACTCAGGTATTTTAAGAGTACTGTGGCTACCTAACTAAAGTCAAGAAGACATTTTCAATCTACTCACTTGCTTGGATCATAATCAAATGTTGACTGAGATATCATAGCATTAATTTTATCCTGTTCACTTCCTTCCATGCGTGAAAGATCAGCCACACCTTTGAGGGCAACATCTTTATGAATTGATGACTGGTCAGTTTTTGAACCTTCCCACTGTTTCTTGGGTTGCTGCGAAAGTGGTATTCTAGCAACCAGTAGTGATGTATTTTTTGGTATCAATGTGTTGTCATCAACATACACTGTAAACATGGTTTAAAAAGGTTAAGTAACAACTAAAAACATGACTTTTTTTAATTTTTCAAAACTATTAAAGATTCATAGTCTATCATACCTTCTTTTGTTTGTGCATTGGTTATTTGAAGATCGAAGTCTGAGGTTTTTCCGATGCGCTTCTGTTGAGATATCGCTGCTTTCAAATCGCCTATAGAAATATGTAGGCCATCGAACGTGACTGTATCATAATCCAAAGCACTTTTAAATTTATAATGCACAGACATTTCCAGGTACAACAACACAGGGATAATTGCTGTTGCATGACAATCCACTAAACTCAGTGCTGAATTTTCATGTACGATTGTAAATCTTCCCTTAGGCCTTAGCCCTAATTATTAAAACGAATCTTGTTTGATTTACAATACAGTGATAAAATACATTTTTAATGTCTATACACAAAGTCAGTTTCTAATTTTTTTATTTTAACATGTACACCATTACTAACTTGTTACTAACATTAGCAGAAAAATATGCTATAAAAATGCGGTGGAATCGTCACTCGTCAGGCGCCATTTTTAATTTTTATTCTGCCGGCAGCCGGCGGCCGGCCACAGATATTTTTTTTTTTTGTTAATTAGTCCCGGTCGGTACAGGCAAAGGGAGCGTTGCCCATACAGCCATTTCTATGTTTTCTCTATTTAATGAATGATAGTGAAGGCCGAAGCCAATTCTTTGATATCAATAATATGAAATAAGTTTTTTCATCAGGCCGAAGCCATTTCTCATGTTTTGATAGTATTTTACTGTCCCTTCTTCAATTTGACATATTGTCGTCATTGGTCATTGTGTTCATCTTGACGTGGTCTTGACTCTTGACTCTTGACAGATGCCTAAAAAGTCTGCTAATATAAACAGTTCAACGTTATGTACATTAAATAATATTTTATTACTAAAACTAAGAAAAACGAGATGAAAAGCAAATATAAAAGAGAATTATTTACAACCACAAAGTACTTATATATAATTAGGAAATTTACAACACATAATCGTTACAGAGAACTATCTCTGTGTTACTATATACAATCTCAAGGTATATATGTAATGACTGGTGGGTATTTATTTAAATATCACCAATGGTAGAAAGGACGTACTCATATATTGGCTTATAACAATCAGGTGTTTTCAGAAGCTGCTGAAGGGAGTGCGGGATGGCTTCAGCAGTTTTAAAGATATCCATCAAGTGATTAATAAAAATAAATCTTTGAAGAGTAAAACTATTACAAGTAAAGAAAATGTGATCCAAGGTTTGTTCAGAATGATTACAGTAATTACAAACAGGTGAAGACAATATATTCAATCTGTAAAGATGAGCATTAAATCGACAGTGACCAAGTCTAAGACGGCAAATAGTAGAATAAAATTTCCTGTCATGTAATGAAACACCTTTAGTAAACCATGGGACTGACAACTCCTGTTTAATCTTAGAATACCATTTTCCTTTGGTTTCCATGGTCTGTTTCCAAAAATTTGTAAATTCGATTTTAAAGGTTTCTTTTATTTTGACTAAAACATCAGATTCTGGAAGGCATATGTTTTTAATACAATGCTCCTGAGAACAAGTGGTTATAGCTCTTGCTAGAAAATCAGCCTGTTCATTTCCCTTAACACCAATATGTGACGGTGACCAGACTAAAACTATATTTTTTTTGTTTAATGTTGTTAATTTTGTATATTTTTCTCTAATATAATGGATAATATAGTTAGTTGTAGCACAAAATTTGGGGTTATTTAAGTTTTGAAGAACGCTAAGACTATCAGACACTATAATCCATTTATCATAAACTTGAGTTTCGATATACTCTAATGCAGACAGAACACACTCAGCAGTAAAAATACTTGTTAAATTTGGAAGCCTAATACCATATCCTTTCTTATCCTGTTTAATATATATGGCTGCTGATACTGCCTCAGAAGTCTTTGAACCATCAGTATAGACTTGTTGATAACCAACTAGGTTACTTAGTAAAAGGTAGACATCTTCTTTGCACTTCAAAGAATTATCAATTACAATTTTTATTGGAAAATATTTAGAGCTAAATGTGCTCATATAGCAAGGCCATAAGTCACTTTCATATAAGTTATAGTCTTGCTTTATTTTTACAATTTCAGGTAGGTAATGTAATAAAATAGAGGAAGAAGAACTACTCTGCAATTTTACAAGAAGAGGATGATTTTTAATGGATGAAATTCTCAGCAAAAACCTGTATATTAAATATTTAAAGCGAATTTTCAAAGGAGGGATGTTACATTTAACCTGCATTGATTTTATGGGTGTGGAACGCATCGCACCAAGCACAATCCGTAAGCACCTATTTTGGACTTTATCTAGTCTATCAACAAAATGTGGAATAGAAGCAAAGCATACATAACTATATTCAAAATGGCTTCTTACAATAGCCTTGTAAAGAATGAATAAAATTTTTGGATCAGCTCCCCAATATGTGCCTGCTAAAGACTTTAATATATTGCAAGCCTTTAAAGCCCTGTTTACTAAGTAATCAATATATTTATTAAATTTGAAGGAGTTCTGAAAAATCACACCTAAGAATCTAACAGTTTTGTCAACTGCTAACTTACTATCTCCATATTGTAGGACAATGTTTGTTGTTTTGCTAGGTTTTTTTGAAAAAACTAAAACTGCTTTTTTCAGAACTGATGTCCAAGCCCAGATCATCATAATAGGCCTTAAGGCCGAGGAGAGCAATTCTGAGATTTTCAATAGCTGCAGGCAACTTGTCTGCAGTACAATATATAGTTAAGTCATCTACAAACTCTAGGTTAGTAATGTTTTGACCTAAGACAATATTTAACTTATGTATATACAAAATTAATAGTAAAGGACTGAGAATTCCACCTTGACTTATCCCTTTGTAGGAGTACCTTGGACCAATCAGTTTATTTTCAAATTTCACAAATATTTTACGACCACTAAGAAAATGATACACCCAATTTACCAATTTTTCAGGTAATTGTAAAGAAGTTAAAATAGTTGAAAGTTTTTCCAAATTGACATTATTATATGCACCAACAACATCAAAGAAAATACCAACCAATATTGAATTACAAGACAGAGCATTGTGAATGTCCAAACAAAAATGACTCAAGCTCTCTAGCCGAACGGCCACGCCGAAAATCGAACTGATTACTAGGTAAAATATGATTTCTTTCTATGAAAAATTCCAATCGCTGTTTAATAAGCTGTTTAAATATTTTGCCAACACAAGAACCTAAAGTTATAGGTCTATATGAATCTGCAACATTTATATCCTTTCCGGGTTTTAATATTGGAACGAGACAATCTGTTTTCCACTGTTCAGGAATCATGGAATGGCACCACAATGAATTTAAAAGATTAAGGAACAACTTCATATTTTTGGTGTCTAACAATTTAAACATTTTGTAAGATAAACAATCTAGACCACAAGCAGAATCTTTACGAGATTTTATGGCTGCTTTCAGCTCTTCAAATGTAAAACTCTCTACTAAAAAAGAACTTGGAGATGTTGTCACATTGGAATTACTGTTCTTATAATTATTTGGTACTGTATCTGGAGTATATTTATTTAAAAACTGTAATATCCATTCACTATCAATGAAACTACTTCTAGGTGTATAACTTCGGTTGAATTTTTTAATTTTCATCCAAATTTGGCTCATAGGAGTTAATCTACTAACAGATTTCCAAAAGTTTTACCAAGAAAGTCTTCGCTCTTGTTTCAATACGCGTTTTTTATGCGCCTGAAGACGCTTAAATTCAACAAAAGTTTCAATACAAGAATTCGCTTTAAACCGCGCATAGGCTTGACGACAATTATGTACAGCCTTGGAACATTTTTCATTCCACCATACTAATGGAATTTTAACTTTTTTTTTTACTGTTACTACAGGCAGAACTTTGAGAAACAGGATTAGCTGTTGGGGTGCAAAACTTAGGCTTATTCAAACCGTTGATAAATGTGCCACATTTATCAACAGTTTGAATTATAAGCGCACAGAATCTATTATAACTGTCGATTAAATCGCATGTTTCAATTTGAAATTTTTTTAATTTCTGATTAACAGTTTTTTCATACAAATCCCAATTTACTGTTTTCAGATTCGTGTGAAGAGGAAAAATTTCAAATGTCTGTGACAAGTTACTATGGGAAGAGAATGATGGAGAAAGATTCAATGTTGTCAGAGTTGGTAAATGATAACTATCTAATGAGTCTGAAGAAACTTGCCATTCACAAAATAATGCTAACGACGCCGAAACAAAAGTCAAATCTAGTGCATTTGGCTTCCATCTATGCGACCCTACAGTGGTTGGACGTCCATCATTCAAGAGAACCAAATCATTCTCATTAGCGACATCAACAATATCTCTCCCTCGCGCGTCAACTTTGCCGCAACCCCATAAAGTATGATGCGCGTTAAAGTCTCCAGCAAAAATTATCGGTTTCGGAATAGTCTGTATTAAATCATTAAATTTTTTCTTATTAAATTCAGGAGTACAGCTTCCTGGGCTGTAAAAACTTACAATCGAAATTTGTTTTTGAAAAATTTGAATCTGAACAACAATATTTTGTAAAGAATCATCATAAAATGTATTAATTTTGTTATAGACTATAGTGTTATGAATTAATATGGCTACTCCATTGTGATTATTACCACAGTCATTTCTCACAAAAGAGTATCCTTTCATGTTAAATGTGATATGTGGTTTGAGCCACGTTTCACTAATTATACAAATGTGGATGGAATTATCTAATAGAAATTTTTGTAGTTCATATTTATTACTTGGCAAGCTTTGACTGTTCCATTGCATAATATTTACTTGGGCAGAGAATGTGAAAGATTGTTATTTTTTTTCTTTTATAGTTTCTTTTATTGCTTCTGAAAGAAGCTGTGAGTTTATGCTTGCATTTTGAGTCTTGTTCAGAGTAATAGCTTTAATTAAACATTCTGTAAGTAACGTAAGTGCGTTTTTATTTGAGAGAAGTACATTTAATAAGTCTTTACTATTTGTGTTTTCATTTAATGAAGGGAAATTTTGTAATTTATTATTAAAAAGGTCTGCATATAATGTAGTTGTATACTTTTTTTTATTTTCTTCTATTTTCATTTTTTTAACTCTACATTCTCCAGATATAGATAAATGGCTACCTTTGCAATGTACGCAAACAGCTTTATCTGGGCTTTGGGTACAATTTTTATAATTGTGAGCCTCGGCACAGATCGAGCAACGCTCTGCATTCTTACAAAACTTTGCTAAATGTCCGTATCTTAAACATTTATAACACTGTTTCACTGGTGGAATATATGTCATAACGGGAAATCGCCACATATTTATTAAAACATATTCAGGCAATGATGTAGAACACGAAAATGTAATTGCCACTGATTGCGTTGGTTGCAGCACAAAGCTGTTGTTAACCTTAGCTTTTCTCATTCTACGTACACATATTACCCTTTTTGTACTACTCGAAATTGCTTTATAAATTTTTTGATTGGACATTTCGGTCGGTACGGAGTTAATGACACCAGTCAACTCCGTGCTACCAGCTGGAATGCTTGCTTTTAAATTTTAGTCTCGTAAAAAAGTAGTATTTTCAAGAAATGCGTTAGCTAAGTTCGGCCGATTAAAATAGACTCCAACTTTGAATTTATTAATTTTTCTCAAGAAAGATATTCCCTTAATCGATTGTTGGAAAATACGACTTAAACCCATGAGGTCGCGAGTACCTATAGAAGTTTCACCTGTGCTTTCCACAAAAACTACAAATTCAAATCCAGCTGCTCTGTCCTCTGGATAGCGACGGCTGTAATCATTGATCTATAAGGAGCATATTTGTTACATTCCTCTGTGGGCTCAGACTGTTCAGAGCTACTCGACTCAACCTGATCATCCACCGGACTAGACGATATTTGTCTCTTCTTCTTCCGTTTGGACGGCCGCTGAGACATCGCGGCGCGCCTGGTCCCGTGAAGGGACTTTTATATAATTAAAAAACTTACCAACAGAACGAAGAAATAATTATATACAATTAAAAATATATACAATACGACAAATATTCTACAATAATACAACTTTTTACAATAAAAATGAAATTAAATTTTCAGTGCTGAAAAATGTTCAACTTTTCCCGCCACTCCCGAAAACTTTTTCCCGGCCACAGATAATAGGTAGGTATATATTATATTATATTATGCTACGTCCGCACGTTTGGCGTTTGCTACAAACCAGGGCTTCAAATACCGGTATTTTTTCATAACGTTACTGCTTCAAGGGCATAGATAACGGTATGAAAATTTACCCGGTATTAATAATAACGGTAAAAATTGGAATTTATACCGGTAAATGTTATAACGGTAAATAGGATTTATAACGGTAAATATATGTTCTTTGATAACGTTACCTTTTGTAAAATACTTAATTTAATCAGTCAGTTCAGTATGCAGTTTGCACAAACACTAGACGTGTCTGGTGACCAGTAGGTAAAGGTATATAGGAAAATGACGTCCAATGAGAATGACATGGTCAGTAGTTCAGTACTCAGTATCTTTGTTAAAATATTACTAATTTATGGTTTGTATAGTAAATTATTGTATTGCTAGTACGTGCGCCATGCGCTGGCTGACGGGCGGACTCTGTTGTTTTGCAACGACGGGGCGGGGCGGGCTTTTTGTCCACGAAGGAATAAAGACCGCGTCTGCCCGTTGATGTTTGCGGCTGCCCTCGCCGCGTAGGTACACAAAGCACACTACGGGTGGAGGCAGTCAGTTCAGGAGGTTCGTTCTAGTGGAGATAGAGAGAATAGAGCTAGCTGCCGCCCCGCGCCGTCTGTGTATATATATATATATATATATATATATATATATATATATATATATATATATATATATATATATATATATATATATATATGTATGTATTAAACTTAGAATTCTAGTAATCTACATAATAACATTTATATATTTAGGTGTGATAACAAGGGTTTACTTTATTCCAATGCTTTATTCAGATCGATCCTGAAGATGACAACGAATCTCAATCCATACTGGCATCACATAAAATAACGAAAAAAAGGAAACTACGAGGGCGGCACTGAAAATTTCGGGAATTAAGGAAGTGAAACAACATTACTATTTAAAAATGTATTTATTGCTTTTCAAAGTATTCTCCGCGAAATTTGACACATTTTTCCATACGATGGAACCAATCATTGAAGCAACCATTCCATTTGGAAGTTGGTGTCTCCAAAATGGCCGTTTTGTAGGCGTCCACAACTTCTTCAGGTGATGAAAATCTCTGACCACGCAATTTATTCTTTATTTAAGGGAAAGTATAGAAATCATTACAGCTTAGGTCGGGGCTGTACGGCGGATGGTCTAATAATTCTATGTTTTCTTGCTCTAAAATCTCTTTTGTTCTGTGCGCGGTGTGAGAACTCGCATTGTCGTGATGGAGGATGATGCGACGGTTGCAGTTCTCTTTACGGAGTTCAGAAACAATCGTGCTATTCCAGCGGAATGACAGCAAAGCGGAGCGAAGATTTTGAGCATGGTGATTGGTCAATTCGGCACCGCTAAGCTCCGCTCCGCGTCAGTGGAAACGCGGCATTATGCTCGTGCCCACAAAATGTGAAAGCATTAAGCAGTCACATTTAGATATCTGCTCAATCAAATACCAGAAAAAAACATCGAAATTTTTTGGAAAGATGTGCTGGAAGTGGTTAATAAACACAGTAAATAAAAGATTCAATTTGTTTTATTTATTCGTATTATACATAACCCAGATTTTGGTTTCTTTTAAATATTTTTAAAATTCAAATCTATCAATTAACAAAATATTCATAATAAATATAAACCTATAAGATTGAAGGTCTTGAATATCCCATCCATTAAGAGTGTATAAATTATGTAATATATATATTTTTTAAATTATTAATTGTACGCTTATCAGTCATAATAAAAGTTAATAATTAAAACTAATGCTTTGTATGTGAACTTAATATTTTTTATTTAAACCTATGTAACAACCTATTCTCAGTAAATAACCAATGAGACTAGAATTTTCAGTTATTCTTACAAATAAATAATAAGGTTTTTCAGTCACAATGAAAGTATAATTTTTTTTTTAAATTTGTTCTCTTAACAATTATTTTATTTATTCAAACTTATATTCAACATAGGTTCTAGTATGTTTGAAATATTTTTAAAATTTAAATCTAATCTAATGAATTACCAAAATATACTCTTAATAAATCTTATGGGCTTTTCATTAAGAGTATAATTATAAATTAGGCTTTTATTCTACAAATATAAATAAATATTACGTATAACTATCAGTCATAATAAAAATTAATATTAACTTAGAATGATTTGTATGTTTTAATTTTTTTTTTATTTAAATCTTTAACAACCTATTGCTAAATAAAACCTGGAACACTAAGGTCTTATCACTATCAGTCACAATAAAAGTATAAAAAACTTAGAAGGTTTGGTATATTTTGCATATTTTTACAATTTTAATCCTTATTATTAAACAACATGATAAAACTTAGAAAGTTTTGTACTCTCAACATTTATTTAATTTCTTCATATAAGTATTTATACTCGACACATTTGGATCCAGAGACACCTTCGTATGAAATTTCACTTATTTGTAACATATGCTTGAGTTACTAGAAAAAACATCTTAACCACTATGTGTGTTTTTATAAATTTCAAGAATTTCCCTCGATTGCTTATAGATCCCATCATCAGATTCAAGTAAAATGCTACTTTATTGACAGGATTATAGCTATCATTTTGGTCTAAGTCACTCGTTGTAATAACCACGCGGCCAGCGTCGCACGGCCGCAGAGATCCGCGACATGCGAGTAAATAAGTAAATTTTAATAAAATGCAACTTTATTAACTACGCAACTAGGTAGCATTTCAATCTATGCCTAATGTCGCTAATTTGATTATATTAAGTTTAATTCCTTCATTTTATTACATTTATTTATTTATTTATTGAAGTTAACAAACAGTAACCATAGTACATAATTATAAATCTGTACTAATATTATAAAGCGGAAGAGTTTGTTAGTTTGTTTGTTTGTTTGTTTGTTTAAACGCGCTAATCTCAGGAACTACTGGTCCGATTTGAAAAATTCTTTCAGTGTTAGATAGTCCATTTATCGAGGAAGGCTATAGGTTATATTTTATCACGCTAAGACTAATAGGAGCGAAGAAATAGAGGAAAATGTGGAAAAAACGGGGGGAAATTATTTGAAAGGGCTTATTTGAACGCGCTAATCTCAGGAAGTACTGGTCCGATTTGAAAAATTCTTTCAGTATTAGATAGCCCATTTATTGAGGAAGGCTATAGGCCATATTTTATTACGCTGAGACTAATAGGAGCGAAGAAATAGAAGAAAATGTGGAAAAACGGGGGAAATTATTTGAAAGGGCTTATCTCACGAACTACTAGAGATTTTTTTCTGTTATTTGGGTCAGATAAGAAGTAGAATACGTGAAGGATCATAGGTTATTTTTTGTAGACTGATTTGTTTGTGAAATATCTCATTTACGCGGGCGAAGCCGCGCGGAACGTCTAGTCTATACTAATATTATAAAGCGGAAGAGTTTGTTAGTTAGTTTGTTTGTTTGAACGCGCTAATCTCAGGAACTACTGGTCCGATTTGAAAAATTCTTTTAGTGTTAGATAGTACATTTATCGAGGAAGGCTATAGGCTATATTTTATCACGCTAAGACTAATGAGCGAAGAAATTGAGGAAAATGTGGAAAAAACGGGGGGAAATTATTTGAAAGGGATTATTTGAACGCGCTAATCTCAGGAACTACTGGTCCGATTTGAAAAATTCATTCAGTGTTAGATATCCCATTTATCGAGAAAGGCTATAATATGCTATATTTTATCACGCAAAAACTAATAGGAGCGAAGAAATAGAAGAAAATGTGGAAAAAACGGGGGAAATTATTTGAAAGGGCTTATCTCACGAATAGGGATTGCAAAAAACGGATTTTTAAAAAAATCCGGATTTGCAGATTTTGACATGTTCAAATCCGGATTATCCGGAAATACATCAGTGAAGCGCAGATTCATCGACATGAGTATTTCGCTCGTCCTAACCAACAGTACGCAAACTCCATTGACTGATTTACACAAAATCCAACTCGGGGTCTGCCAAAGAGCAATGAAGCGCAGTAACTTGGAAGTAAGTCGTCTCTTCAAAATAAAAAAAAACATCCAAACAAGAATCACATACTTAAAAGTCGAAACGGCCAAGCTAAAGTGGCACTGGTCGTATTATCCCCATGCATCTATGCTGGATATCGAGAGAGTGGGTATCTAGGCCTAGGAAAAGATAGCTCGACACTCTTAGAGGCATTTTTTCCCTCCGAGGGCAGATTACTGTAACCCTGATGCCACGACGACCCTCAAGGATCTCTTGTGACTCCCTAATCCTCATTAATTGAACGATGTGGTTGGCATTGGTGCCACTAATTACTTCTTTAGTAGAGTGGGTGAGTTTTTGCTGTGTAGTAGAGTAGGAGAGTCATCGAGGTAAAAACAAAACAAGATAAAAAGGTGTCTCGCCCTTTACCTCGCAGAATCTGCAAGTCGTAATTCTATTAACACTTATTATTTAAAGGTAAGGATTTTTATTTATTTCCTACCCATGGTGAGTATTAATTCTGACAGTTTTTTGTAAAAGCCAGGAATTAGTGCCTTAGAATTTACCAGGCCAGGGGTCTCAGCTCATTGCTGTTTGCTTAGTCTGCGACCCCATTCCTCGAGCACTTGGTTTGTAGTACTGGGAGATATTCCACAGACCACTTTTGGACCATATATCAGATTCTCAGCCCCTAGCCTAGCCAGCTCGTCAGCGGATTCGTTGCCAAAGACGTTACTGTGACCCGGTACCCATACAAGTCAGACATTGTTGTTCCCTTTCAGCATGTTTTACGTATCACCACAATCTACAACCAATTTGGACGAAATTTCTGCTGCAGTCAGTACTTTAAGTGCATCTTGACTGTCAGAGAAGATGAAAATATTTTTATTAAATACGGCCATCTCTTGGCTCTCTAGTGAGCAACCGATGATTGCAAAGCCTAGAACATGGTTGCAAACTCCTTCTTGGAGGCATATCAGCGGTGACGCTGGAGCGAGATAAGTGGAAGATCCTGAGGGAACCTTTGCCCAGCATTTAAATAATATAGGCTATTGTAAAGAATAAATAACTTAAAATAATTATTTAAGCTTCTCATCAAGCCCCATACGAGCACCGGTGATTGCGACAACAATGAATACAATAGCATTTCCAAGAATCTGCGATCGAAGGGTCAAATCAACATTTTATTATTTTATAAAATCTTATTATTTGCCTTTAGACAGACTTACAAATCAGAAGATTTTATAGAAAAACATTTAATCAATAGTGACAATATTCTATAAGAATTATTGTACATTTCTAATCATTTCTTATCATTAATATTATTAAATAGTAAAATATTGTACTTAAATAAACGGTAGGTCATAAGAAATTAAAAAATGTCGTCCTTTTTTTAAAATAAGATTAAAAAATTTAAATAAACAATTTACAACCGCCAAATAACTAAACAATGCAATGTTGGACATACGAAGTACTGAGTTAGGTACCTATTGACCACGCAAATTTGTAATAGCGCCTTTAAACAAATGTGAATTTGTATGTCAGATATTACACAATACATCTTAATTAATTTTATATTACGTAAAAGCTTCTTTTTCATAATTTTACCAACTATTCGAAAAAACCGAAAATCCGGATTTTCTAATATAAAAATCCGGATTTTTCGTAGCCCTGAAAAATCCGGATTATCCGGATTTTTCGGATTTCGAAGTATCTGGATTGCAATCCCTACTCACGAACTACTAGAGCAATTTTTCCGTTATTTGGTTAAGATAAGAAGTAGACCACGTGAAGGATCATAGGCTATTTTTTGTAGACTGATTTGTCTGTGAAATATCTAATGTACGCGGGCGAAGCCGCGCGGAACGTCTTGTCTTGTATATATAAACAGAAACTTAGTTACTACGGAACCAACGGCGTTAACTACAAATTACTTAACTATAATAATTCTAACTATCCAGTTGAGATTTAGTAATAATATACAACATATCAATATCTAAAACATTATCAGTAGTAAACTAAAAGCTAAAGTACATGATAATTGATAACTTAAGAAATGACGGACTTTCAGTTTAACTTTCAACCAATATTTCGACGGTCCCTACGTATAAAAAGTGATGTCCAAAATAGCAAAAAAAAAAATTATTGCATCATGCATTTCCGTATATTATGAGACGCATATTCCTACATTATTATTATTTTTCTATCACAAGTAATTCCAAAGATAAAAAGACGTAAATGAGGACAAGTTGGGACTTGTATTAGATTTTACTGTTGTATATACGGACATCTATACTTACTATCTTGTACCGCGTTGGAAATTACACGCCATTCCGCGTCATGTCGTACATGTCCGTTTCTACCTCTAAGGTAGCGAATTATTTATAGACTTGTTATCATTTACGTTCAGTTATTATGAGACTTTAGTTCTTTTTCAGTGGGACTCGTGGCACAAATTCAATTAATTTCAAACCAATAGGAGCATCTGAGTGTTATAAATAATCAGCAACGTGAAATAATAGTTGCAACGGAGGCTGAGGCTTGTTTTCATGATGAACAACTATCTGAACCTTACCGTTATCGATATAGAGCAAAAAAATCGCATTTGTTGTACGAGGCCCCACAATAGTCATTTATTTTATTTTAATTTTACTATATTTCTTTAAGTATCACCAACAAAAAAACTTAATTTGTGAAAATTTCTACTATTGCGGTTCTTGAGATAAAGCTTGGTGATAGACGAACGGACGACAGATAGAAAGCGAAGTCTGATATGTATTTGTTTAATTATGAATATGAATGTTATTTATTTTATATAAAACAGTATTAAAAACGCTAATAAACTATATAAAATTAATAAAAAACTATTAAGAACACTCCTTGTTCACTTTATAGATGGACTCCCTCTACAACGCGGTATCGCTTGGTTGTAGGGTTGAGAAGGGCTTGAAAAAAATTCCAGAAAAGCTCATATTAAATAATCTAAAGTGACATCGGTGCATGATTAACCTAGAAATTAAAAAGTTTATGGGCTATTTTTTTTGCTCCAATAGTTTGTAAGATAAGCCTTTTTTAATTTTTTTCCCCGTTTTTTTCACATTTTCCCCTGTTACTTTGCTCCTATTAATTGTAGCGTTATAATTTATAGCGTATAGCCTTCCTCGATAAATGAGCTATCTAACACTGAAAGAATTTTCCAAATCGGATAAGTAGTTCCTGAGATTAGGGCGTTCAAACAAACAAATCTCAGCTGTATAATATTAGTATAGAATTGATAAGGTGTTCTGTAGTCAATTTGGCAATCGCAAATTGGGATGAAATACTATTTTCTTCCTGTGAGGAACGTGTTAGACGATTACATCAATACAGCTCTGTATTCAACGGTAATACTAAAAATTATGACCTTCAGAAAAGCTCAAGAGTCAGTTAAAGCTGAATATAATAATCGACTCAGAAATATATTTTACTGTCCAGACTTGTCCACCGTAGAAGTTATAACGAAACCTCAAAGAATTTACTCATGTAAGATGCAATAAAAGTCTAAGGTCGTGAATGGTCACCTAGGTCTCAAAATTGGAAAAGGAATTGACCTTGCTCAAGTATCCAAAATGATCAAGAAGAAGAAAAAGGCAAAGTATCTGGGCATTCGTAATCTTCGACATGTAAAATATGTTAAAAGTTTTTTTTTCTACAGCAGGTATCATTGACAAATTTTCAAAAATATTATATAAAAAATCTAAATCATAGCAACGATGCATTTTGTTACAAATAAAATACAACTTCTTCATCTTCAACATTACTATGTTTATGCTTTAGTAAAACAGAATTAATTAATACATAGATACTAAAATTTGTAGACTTTTTAAAACTAAACAGTTTAATTTATCAAATAATCACATTTTATTAGAATTTTTCATTATGGACCTAAACTAATTGATGACATGTCCTTTTATTCGTTCATTATGACATAGAAAAAACTACTTAAATTAGCAGCGTATAAAAAGATATGTCTGTGTTTTTTAGTTTTTCTTACTCAAGAGACAGAATTTGTATTACTTTTATGTTATAAACTTATAAATTATGACAATACGAATCATTTTATATAGTGCTGAATGAATGAAGGACCTAATATAATATTTTAATTCTTCCAAAGTAAAAACGGACATGTACAACTTAACCGTTATGGGCAGTCTTGAGTTGTCACCGTAAAAACGGTCATCTTGCAATTTTGGCGAAAATACAGTAAATATTTAAAATTGTGTTATATCATGACAAACGGCCTACATTAAGCTTTACAGATCAACAAAAATAAAAGTGTTTATGTTTTATGGTAATCTACAGTAACAGTTTGAATCTTAAAAACGCTCTCCTGAAAACCACTACTTTTGACATGTCTCTTTATACGTAGGGACCGTCGATTTCACCCCCCGCTTAAATACGTCGTATCCATTCATTTTTAATCACTTGCCCAAAAATAAACTTTCATGTTTCTAACCTAAGAAATGACGGACTTTCAAACGAACTTTCAACCCCTATTTCACCCCCTTCGGTGTAAAATGTCCGAAATTCCTTCCTTTGTGGGTGTCTACGTCTACTTAATAAAACAACCCTACTCACCAAATTTTGTGGCTGTAACTTTAACAGTTTTTGCTCAGCGATGATGAATGAGTCAGTCAGTCAGGACATGTTATTTTATAAGTATAGATTTACATTTATATTTTATGTATATAATATAATGAGATTTTCTATGACAGAAATGTAATTAAAATTAAATAAATCAACTTTTTATTTGAAACAAATTGCAGCAATAACATTTTTATAGGTTTACCAGAATCTGATGGCAATTTTTGACAGCAGATTTCTAAAAAATATCCTTGATCATAGAATAAATTTTTATAGTTGCATGTTTAACATAGGTCTGTGTGTTTAACACACAGAATCAGCCGCTATAAGAAAAAAAAAGCATCAAAATGTTTTGTTCCAATTACCCCGGTATTGCTAGTCAATTTACTTTCTCACTTTTTGCCATCAGGTTCTGGTAGATCTATACATGAAATTATTCATAATGATCAAAAAATAATTTTTTAAATTTTTTTTTTCGATTTTTTGCATTTTCTGAGAAGATTTACTATAGTAAATTTTTTTTCACCATCGGAAAGTAGAGATTTCAACGAACAGAAATCATACCAACTTTTTGAAAAAACGTTCTGCAACGATTTTAAATGGGATAAAATATGTCATTAAAAAAAATAACACCCAAATTTTTTTTGGTTAAATGGACTCTCCTAATGATACCTAAGCCCTGGAAAAAAATTGGCAGGAAGGTTTAATTGCACACTGTATATAGTTTTGGAATGATGAAATATTAGTCCTCCACTCACCACAGCCTTGTGATGCCTTGGAAACATTTCTTAAACACCAGAGAACAGATGACCTAACCTCGAAATTAAGAAAATTTTAAATACGAATTTCTCATAAACGGAGGGTCTCCTGAGGGTGGGAGTGGTACGGGGGGGTTTTCCTCATCCAATCCATCCCTCCTCAACCCATCTCACCACCAAAATCGTTGGGTATGATTCTAAACCTTAGCCATAATTTTTGCTCGACATAATTATAATGGTACGGAACCACAGAAATAAATAAAGAAATCTTGATTTATTTCTGTGTACGGAACCTTTTGTGCGCGAGTCCAACTCGCACTTGGCTGATTTTATAGACACTGACTTAACAAGTCAAGATGGTGCTGCAATTTGTGTAGTCAATAAATGCAGAAAATTATGCAAGGTATGTCCGTATTTATTTACTTGTTTTAATTGTGGCGAATGCGGAGGATGGGCAAAATATGGATAATCATATTTTGTATGTCTTAGTTTAGAGCCAGTCCACACGGCGCGTTGTGTCAGCGTTTCATCGACGCAGTGCTGCCGTTGCGTTGTTTTACATACAAATAACTAAGGGGTACACACGGCGCGCTGCGTCGTCGCAATTGCTTCGTAATAACGCTGCGATGGCACAGCGCCCGTGTGGCCGGCTATGTGTTAAAATATTTGCGTTGCGACGACGCAACGCAACTCAACGCGCCGTGTGCACTGGCTCTAAACTAAGACATACAAAATATGGTTATCCATATTTAGCCCATTCCCCGCATTCGCCACAATTAAAACAAGTAAATAAATACGGACATACCTTGCATAATTTTCTGCATTCATTGACTACGCAAATTGCAGCACCATCTTGACTTATTAAGTCAAAGTATCTATATGTTTTGCTTTTTACGGCCCATTTTTACTCCAAAACAATAACTAGTATTTTTATTATATTTTTTTCTATGTATTAAACTCCTAAAAGTAGGTAAGCACAAATCTCGCAAAAAAAACTCTGGTTGTTGAAGAAGAAAAGTTGGGCTACGAGTGAGATTGCTGAATGCTGATTTCGTGCATCTACAAACATTGAACGGAAGGTGTCGCGTCGAACTGGCAACGTCGCAATTCGCATACCAAAAAATACCGGTAAAAATAAAATGTGTCGCGTCGAGCTGGCAACGTCGCATACCAGAAAATATCGATATATTTACCGGTAAAAATACCGGTATTTTATAACGATATTTTTTCGTTATGTTACTATATATCGTTTATAAAAATACCGTTATCTGGCTACCATAATGAAAATAACGGTACGTAACGATATTTTTTCTGGTATTCGATAACGTTATGAAGCCCTGCTACAAACTCCAAATCGCCACAAATGGACACAAACTTTTGGCTTGATTTCGAAATCCATCCACACGCTTGCGAGTGAGTTAGTTTGTGCTTTCCTATATAAAAAGGTACTCTGTGGTTTGTGCTGACGCGGCAAGCATGACGGACGTCGAAGTTGGTGTATCGGCTTTAACATTAGGCTTAAGTTATTTTTATTATAAATATAAGAAAACGATTGTAAAAAAAAAACCATGACCATCAGAATATCTTTCTTGGTTTTCAGTTCCTTTACTGATTTATTTAATAACTTACTAAGGCGACTCCATGCATCGGCTACTTTTTTTTATCCTTGTGGTCACTATTGCTAGGATCCGAAATAAAAGGCTCCCCCCCCCCCTGGTAACATTCCAGGATTTTTTTTTATGAAATAAGGGGGCAAACGAGCAAACGGGTCACCTGATGGAAAGCAACTTCCGTCGCCCATGGACACTCGCAGCATCAGAAGAGCTGCAGGTGCGTTGCCGGCCTTTTAAGAGGGAACAGGGGAGGGTAGGGATGGGAAGAGAAGGGAATAGGGGAGGGAAAGGAAGGGAATAGGATAGGGGATTGGGCCTCCGGTAAACTCACTCACTCGGCGAAACACAGCGCAAGCGCTGTTTCACGCCGGTTTTCTGTGACAACGTGGTATTTCTCCGGTCGAGCCGGCCCATTCGTGCCGAAGCATGGCTCTTCCACGTATAAAATTTAAAACGTGTTCATTAGACCACCAGTCATTCATTTTTATTGAAAGCACACACAGACGGGATACTACGTATAGCACGTCTGTTCGCTTACAGAGCATCGATGAGAATGAACGCGCACAAACGTGTGGACGAGTGGCAAACGCTTGCGGCAAATTCTCTTTGATTTGTGTTCAAAAACCGAGACTGGGTCGGATCAGCTACAAGTCTATGCAAACTTAAACAAACCAAGCCAAACTCCCTATCCACACGTTTGGATTTGTGACCATTTGTGACGATTTGTTGAGGTTTGGCAAACGTGTGGATGGGCCTTTAGCTCATCTGTCAAGCGCCCAAAATGGGCGTCTTACTCTAAAACTATTCAAAAGTTCTTCTTCTACTTTGCAGACCACCGATTTAGTATTTTGTTTCAAATATAAAACTATGTGTATTTGCGACTAATAGCTTATTTATTAAAAATTCTAATTATATAAAAATTATATATAGCTTTCATGGTAATTTCTTTAGATAATTTAATCAGTTTAATGAGAGTAATTAGAAATTGAAAAATTTTCGAAAATGGTATGACAGTTCGTGACAGATGAAAGGATAACGCCGCCACACTGACCTCCATTATACAAGTACGCTGGACTAATGATACCCTTTGAAATGACAGCTATTTTTTGTGCCTATTTGAAGCGGAATCAGCTTCCCCGATGGGAGGGATAGGAACTAAATTGTAGTGGGTATCATAGGTCCAGCGTACTTGTATAATGGAGGTCAGTGCGCCGCCATAATACAAAAACGACATTTTTGACATCTGTGGCAGCCGGTAGTCGTGCGGCAGTCTTTAGATGGTCTTTAGGCAGTCTACAGTCACAATAATATATACTATAGGTCTACCAGAATCTGATGGCAAAAAGTGAGAAAATAAATTGACTCTAGCAATACAGGGGTAATGGGTTGTTTTCTTTTTTTTTATCTCCACCAGACGGCGCGACGATAGACACTTCGTCGCGCCGTCTGGTGGAGATCAAAAAAAAGAAAACAACCCATTGAAACTAAATACCTAGTCCATGCCGCCCGCGCCGCACCCGTGCCAGCAGCTTACCGACAGATTTGTTGCTACAAGTTATTATCATGTTATTATACAGGTATAATAACTCGGTTTTTTATATTATATTGGCTGAAAGCTGTTTTAGGTTTAGGTCTTTGGCTGAAAGTGCCTGGGCCGAGGCTGGAAGAGTAAGATTATTTTTAATCTGCCACTATTTTTATCAATGGCAATAAATAAGCGGAAGTCCTTATCATTTTCTATTCTTTTATTTAGTTAGGTTAACTATTTTTCATATAAATATTAAATATTTAAAAGAAAAATAACATATTTATTAACATTTTGAATATTATAGGATTCATTTTGAACACTTTATTGCAGTTTTAGTAAATTGTTAAAAATTCAATAAGTGTCATGTCTCATTACTTATTTGGCAAATTGCCATGAACTTCCGGCGTAAGATAAAGACACACGCGGATCTATCGAGAAAAGAACTTGAATAAATATAAAAATAACAGTAATAAGAAGACTTATTTACTAGGTTTACACTTTCTTGTTTAAATATAATGTCCAATAACGGTGCTCCGGACTCTTGGGAAAGTCAAGCAGATGTTATAGGTGAACAAGGTGCAAAGGATCCCAATGATGTGTCTACCAAATTTTCCACGTTGAACGTGAATGCCGTGGAATTCGTGCCTTCTTTTTGTATGTCGTCTCCAACTGATGAAAATAAAAGCAGCTCTCCGGTATCACCACAAAAATCTGAAAGTGGGTCCACAAATTCAGCTGGCAGTCCTGTCGTAAACGGTAAGTTAGCTGTCAATTTAGTTAGTAGGTACCTACTGAAATAATTGCAAGAGAAAGACAATCTTTGTATTTTTGTTTTATACTTAAGCATAAAAAATCATATTCGGTTAGGTTTTTAGTTAAATTTGTATAAATATAGATCATTACCCCAGTGATATTTTTGCGAATCCAGTTCTAACGGGTTATATCGAGACATGCGGCCTGATATTTTATTTTTACTTTCGCTTTATCGAAACGCTGATAGTAGTCTATATCGGCGTTAAAAGTGATACATTTCTTCCACTGTTACTTTCTCTTGTACATTTAACACATTACTTTCTACAATTTGCTCAACACTACTCAACATAATATGCCTAAGAACTGTAAGTATTGAACTGTAAGTGTTAAAAACTTTGAGTAGATATTTTGCAATCCTTTTATTTGGTAGTGTTTTTCATAATGCATACCTACATCATAAGAAAAGATTTCATGTTATCACTTCAAGTATTCAGTGTTCACCTACTTTTTTAAATGTATAACATCTTGCTTCTAAGATCTTAGAAATTAATTAAGAATTAAAAGAATAGGAAACAAGTGTCTTATTATAGTTTTATAGTTAATAAAAGTGGTAATTAAATTTGAAAAATAATTGAGCCCACCAAAAATTTTATACATCTTTAATATCCTTTAGATACAATAATTTAAAAAACATATATATTATATAAATAGTGAGTTAAAATTTTAATGTGATTCAAATCATGTTAAAGCTGCCTTTAAAAGACAAATGCAACAAAAAAAAATCATATTAATGTATGTTTATTAATGTAGTAGTGTTTATTTAAAGAATTATACTGAATGCAACTTGTTCTTAGGTTGTGGTGATGGCGGTGAGAGTGGCGATGGCAGACCTGCTTCTGCTTCACCCCGAGTAGAGGAGCCTCCTCCTGTTCCGCCAGCCGTGGCAGCTGCCCCTCTGCCCGTGCCGCCCGATGTCTCTCCCACCGCCGACAGCTGGGAGGCCGAGGCTGATGATGCTCTCTTGACTCCTGAAGATGGAAACGATGCTGAGGAGGAGGAATTAGAGCAACAGGTTAGCTTTTATTTTTACAAAGTTGCTCATTTTTGTCATAAGGAATCCAAAGATTTCATTTTTGTTTAGTTTTAAATACATTAAATTGGTTAAATATTTGTACAATTACATTTTATTTACTAGTAATTGTCACAATGTACCCAAAGAGTTAAGATATACTTAACTCTTTGGGTACATTGTGACAAAAGAGCAAAATTTAGCATCACCATACTAAACTTCACTTATCAAAGTAGTAATCTACTTTATATCTGAAACAGTATTGCTGTCTCTTTCTTCAGTCTCTTCAATGGAAATTTTGCACATCAATATTCTTGGTGTAGGTAGTGTCAAACTGTGATCATAAACTTACAGATTAGTTAGCACCACAGTGCCAAAATGGAAGCTTGTTAAATTGTTATTAAATATTTATTTTTGCTTTTAAATGTTATTAAATAAGTTTTAACACAATGACTAAGAAGATTTTAATGGTTATTTTATTATAAAAATAAATTTTATCTGGTTTTAGTGTTAAATGAAAAGTAACTTAATTATTGTGTGATTGCATTTTAGGAGGATAGTGAAGCAGCGAAAAAAATCCCCAAGAAAAAACCACCTCGGGTTGAAGACACTAGAAGCAAGAAAGAACATGTGAATGTTGTTTTTATTGGTCATGTTGGTGAGTGTATTACTTATTGCTTGCATGTACCAAGTTGTAGGAAACATTAAAAATAAATAAAACTTTTTACTTTCATGTTTAATAGAGCAATTTAACCCATCAACCGCCAAAATGAAACCAATAGTATTTTTTTAACAAAACTTGCATTTATCTGTAGTTTATATGTTAAATAAATGAAAATTAAAGAAAAATTAAAAAAAAATCCTACCCAGTTGGGTACAACGGCGTCTTACGAGCAACTTAGGTGTGATAAGGTTTAGAACTAACTTTTTTGATATATAATGTTTTATTACATTTTTTGCACTGACAACGAACTCATGGTATTTTACATAAGTAAATAAAATCCATCATCATCTTTACCCAAAGAGGTGATTTTCGTTCCATCTTTTCTCATAATTAGTAGCAGTATCTGTAGCTGAAGCTAGTAAACTTTCGTCCTTGATATCCACATAGGTATAAGAAGTAAAAAGTATACAGGGTGATTTCTAGAGTCATATTTCTTACTTACGAAAAAAAAAAAACTAGGCCTTTACATCCGTTGTGGATGATTTATACAGTATTTTCAGAGCGGAGAAACCACTCCTCAAATACCGTAGTGCCTGGGACAAGATTTTGAAATGTCCGTATGGTTGCCCAAGCACATACGGCATTCTCGCAACATAGTCGGCCTAGTCCAGAGGAAACTTACGAAGGAGTGTCTATGTTAGCCTATGTTACTAAATGACAAATTTTGTAGATATTATAATATCTATTCTAGTTGATACTAGCTTCATTGTTACTGACAAGATAGATTCCTTTTACAAGGTTTAGCTACTTACAAATCTTTTAGCTGCTGTTTTACCTGCGTTTTTCTTTCTACAACGTCTGTAATTTCAGGACAAAGAAATAGATTCCTCTTACAAGGTTTAGCTACTTACAAATCTTTTAGCTGCTGTTTTACCTGCGTTTTTCTGTCTACAACGTCTGTAATTTCAGGACAAAGAAATGTATAAGAGAGCGGACATTTACGCTATGTTATGAGTTTTCTGGATGTATATGATGAGTTTTATTTACAAAAGGAGCACAAAATGGCTTTCCCTTAGTATTCATAACGATAGAAGATGTTAAAAGTAATCAAACTCAATATTTAAAATACCACAAAATTTTGAACTATCCTTAATTTTGTATGTGTGACCAATTGGGTATGGCGGCAGTAAATGGGTTAAAAAATTAAATGGTCACAATTTGTAACAAAAAAAATATTACTTTTAGATGCTGGTAAATCTACAATTGGTGGTCAAATTATGTCATTGACTGGAATGGTGGACAAGAGAACTTTGGATAAATATGAGCGTGAAGCTCGGGAAAAGTCAAGGGAGTCTTGGTACTTGTCCTGGGCACTTGACACCAACCAAGAAGGTAAGACTTTATTTAATTCTTAAAAAATAAACTGCCTTTTGTAGTCTGACAAAAAATTTAAATCTTTTACAGTCAAGAGTACATTATGAGCAGTAATTTGGCACAACATCTATAGCTACTAGTCGACAGTAGTTTTTTTTTGCCTGAAAACTAAAAGCTGTTCCTGTAAGAACTTTGTGCCCTGATCACACGTTTCTAAGAAATTTTCTTTCTATCAGCTCAGGTTATTAAGACCGGGCTGCCAAAAATATCAAAGCACACTAGCCCCGCCTACACACCCCTTTTCCTCCAATCGTGATATAATGATTCCATGAATTGTGAACCCGAGCATTGTACTTTGCGCTGCAGCTAATAGTGATTAGTGAACAATATCGCGTAACAACGGTTCCCGCATTATAGCACGAAAGTAAAGGTCGTAAGTCCCAAAAATGTTTTTGATGATTACTTAAAAATTCAATACAATACTAATATTTCATATTAGTATTGTAACAGTATTGTGTATATTATCAGATAAATATACAATGATTAAATAAATCTCAATTTCTTTTAAGTCAATCGTCTTTCGGGATCGTAATACATATTAGAAAACACAACAAAATTCAGAATCTTCAATTTTTTTTTCTTAAATTTAAAAATGTTTAGTAAATATACACATATCTTATTTAGATCTCAATTTAAATTGTATATATTATATTTTTTTATTTAAATATGAGAGTTGAAAACTATAATTTCTTATTTCATACAAAAATTGTTACTCTACATAGTATGAGCATTTAAAAAACCGTTATAACTTCGGGGAAGTCAGTCATACATAACTCATTGAAACAAGCTACATTCTTAAAAAAGAAGTTTATCTGGCATACATTTATCAAAACTAATGAAAATGCATACTTTTAACTGCAATGTGATTCTGAAATGGGCTAATATGCGAGGTTTTTGAAACTTTGAAATGAAATATCTTAAAAATCCGAGCTGATAGAAAATTTCTTAGAAACATATAATATTGTGCACACAAAACTCTTATGTAGAAACTGACATTAGTTTGCAGGCAACATTTTTTTTTTTCTAAATTTTGTAAACCTGTGATATATACAAGCCTATTTAATACTATTTTCACATGTATAAATATTAGTGTCCGACCGAAACTGATTTTTCAGCCAAAACCGAAACCGAACTTTCGGTCTTACTTTCTGTTTCGGCCGAAACCGAAACCGAAACTTGATAAAACATTTAAAATTACGATTGTTTACTGAAATTTACTGTTTTTAACATTTATTAACACATTTTAAGAAAAAGTGCCAAATTGGATTTTTTTCTTTTTGTGAAATTTCTTAAAATAAATATTATTAATCAAATATGTTCCCTAGAAACTTTTCGGTACCATATTCCGTTTTTTATCCGATTCCAAGTTTTGAATGTATTACAACGAAGGATTGCCCTAAACATGAGCAGAAGTTATTTCAAGACGTTTTATTTAGACATTAACGACGTACTACTGAAAACAATCAATTGCAGTCACATTATTTGTATGGGAAACATGGACACGCAGTCGCACAGACCGTGGTCGAAGTTCAAAACGGAACTACTAAGCAAACTTGCAGTTGTCGTCACATTTTTAGAGTTCCGTACCAAAAGGGTAAAAACGGGACCCTATTACTGAGACTTCGATGTCTCTCCGTTTGTCTGTCTGTCTCCAGGCTGTATCTCAAGAACCGCTATAGCTAGACTTCTTAAATTTTCACAGATTGTGTATTTCTGGCCGCTATAACAACAAATACTAAAAAAAAAACAAAATAAAGTTAATAATTAAGGGCGCGTATTATATCAAATTGCTTTACATGATCGTCTGTAATATCAATATTAATAAAAAACTGAATGTTAAATTAATTTGCAGCAAACTTCAGGACTAACACTAGTGACTATGTTACTCAAAAACACGATAGCATACAATTTTCTCGATAGAAAAAAATTGCGAAGTTGCTCCAAATCACCTATAATTAACACGTTAAACTGCTAGTATTCGAGTAATACATTAAAATAAAGCTTGAAACTTTTTAGTATAATTACATTATAGATAAGGCAGGGATTATATTATTACATAATATATTTTTTTAACTTAATAGATATCCTTTAAAAAAAAGAATACCTATAACTGCCCGCTAACTTGGCGATGATTCCGCGTCGACCTTTTTCACCTGGCATATGAAAGACGGGCGTGAGTGTGAAGAGAGAAGGACGATGTTTGATTTTTTGGGTTGGGCGCCCCCTTAAGTGGGGCTCCCATATAACAAACGTGATTTTTTTTGGCCTTTTTGGCTCGTAATCCATAATGGCAACATGTGGACTTGAAATTTTCACAAAGTCCTCAATAATTTGTGCACTTTAATATTTAATAATAAAATTAAAATAAAATAAAAAAATTAAGGGGGCTCCCAATTCCCATAAAAAAAACAAAAAAAAATCCCTACTTACGCTCTATAACGCTACGGAACCCTTCGTACCGTTTTTTTTTGCTTTAGAAGACGTTTTGCCACCAAACCTGAAGATACTGAGAGTCGCAAGAGTGAAGCGTACGGGGAAGTGGGTAGATAAGATTTTACCAGTGTAGGAAAGGACTGCGCGTCCATAGTTGAAGGTTAATTTTAAATATAATTTATAAAACGCGTGGTAAAAGGAAAAGAATTAGGCGAGATGATTGAGTAGATAAATCTCGCAAGCTATATACTCCTATTATCTCATAGTCAAACAAAATTACTTATTAAGTAAATAAAATTCACACACAATATAATAAATTTATCACAGCATTTACTTAACCGTTTGTTTGGGAAACATTTTTAAAATAAGAATAAAGCACGTAACTTACAAAGTCGAAATTCGACCTTAGTTTCAACGACATTAGGACTACTACCTGCCTATATTTTGTAAAAAAATATTGACTTTATCATATTTTTTTCAACTCTTGTCTCTGGGACTCAGCTGATCTCAGACTGGCCGTGTAAGCATTGTCAAATATTATCTAAGATTCAATAAAAAAAACTTTAATCCATTTTCAATTTCTCAACTTGTTGTCAACAGACTTCAACCATAAATAAGAGTATAATTCGTATGTATAGGCTTGTCACTCAAAAATCGGTCATGTTTCCTAGTGTGTGTGTTGTAGTGTGTGTAGTGTTTTATTTGTTAAAAAATATTTGATAAAAGCATAATTTCAAAATAATATTAGCTCGATGCACTCCTTCACCATATAAACTATAACTGTGCAAAATTTCATTCACCTACGTTTCCCCATTTTTCGTCAAAAGGGATACAAAGTTTTTCGCTCGCGTATTAGTATACAGATTAAATAAACTAAACTAATTTATGTTTTCGACTGCAATAAAATATAAATAAATAAAGTAATATCCTATTGCAATATTATTCGGGAAAATTGTTTGGTATAAGAATATTGGTAAACATCGGCGATTAAAAAATATTGCACACTTTATGGTTATAATCATTACCGTTTATTCTAAAGATTTTCTAATGTAAAATTATATGTATTTTTATTTAATTACATTCATTATTTGATGACATAAATGACATTCTTGCAATCGAAACAGCTCTAGAGCTGTTTCGATTGCAAGAATGTCAAAAAATACACTCTGGAGACTGGCCCTATTATTTGAGCAGTACTTATAATCATTACAGTTAATTAAAATCTTAATCATAACCCTCATCGCTACCTGAGTTGGTGTCAAAATATCATAATATTATGTTCTAATTAAATGGATGATAATGGCAGGAAATTTGCTTTAGACAGTCTTACGACGAGTCGACGAGAGCATCGTAGGCCTTTCTAAATTCTAATATGACGGGGCTCGTCGTATGTTGCTTTAGTTTATTTTTAATTGTTTTGATTACCTGCTAGTGCCGACGCTGTCGACTTCTATCTGCATCGTAATACAGTTCAATGTAATCCTGATCAGAACTATGTTAAAAAACCTCTCAAGTTACGATATCGTACTACGTACTTTTCAGTCGATACTAAACGAAAGTAGCTGGCAATCGCTTTCTTAATTAAGTACTGAATTGGGTCCCGTTTTGACCTGCAAGACAACCTCCACAAATAATGTTTTACAGTCTGTCTGAAAGCGTCAAACTGTAACAGGTGCTGTTGTGACAGTTTTTAAGCACTTCTTAGGAGTATTTGCGAAAGAAGAAAATATCTAAATACGTTCTCATTAATTTGTAACGGATCTCGCTGCTTATCTGACACGTTTAGTATATTTCGTGGCAATAAACTAATGTGGATGTACCGCATGTGGATTACAAAAATACAATAATCGAAACAGATTATGAAATATCCTGAAAACTGCACAAGAAGACGAGATTCCTACAATTACCGTGAAGAAAATTTCATATAATAAAATGAGCTATATACATAATTTAACGAATGTTAGGCAGACCTTTACCACTTGATGTCTCCTAAAGTGACCGCAACCAAACCTCCAGTCGCTTGTCATTCTTACGTCTATGACGACTTAAGACATATCCATAAAAGCAAGCCAGGAACAGTCAGACATTCTTCATTTTTAAAAAATGAAGAGGGTCTGACTGTTCCTGACTCTTGGGTCCTGTGTAAACACCTCTGCGACGACTGATCTGATGCTGGTCTTAGACTGGAGGCTGGAGATGGCTGGACTGTGATGATGCTGGTCGCCCGACTCAGGTTCTACATGTTGCCAAAATAAACCCCAACCAATAGCAAGCACGTCCAGAAATAAATTTTTCCCCCCCTCCCCCCCTTTTTATCTCCCTCATTCCGGTTTTTCGAATTTTCTACGAAAACGATAAGACTGAGGAGTTTACTCTTCAGA
This sequence comes from Cyaniris semiargus, assembly GCA_905187585.1. NCBI lineage: Eukaryota > Metazoa > Arthropoda > Insecta > Lepidoptera > Lycaenidae > Cyaniris > Cyaniris semiargus. The sequence goes on along the minus strand of LR994558.1, from coordinate 8,145,465 downwards.
GAACAAATCGTAAATTACCTACAAAACGATACTACATTATATAGTGGTAAGATTAATATATTTCTGTTTACAGACACCAACGTATTATGAAATTGTAAAAACAGGCTAACTTTTTTTTTTTCTTGCTCCATTTTTAAGAAATCGACAAGAGTGGTGATAAAATAGGCTGAAAAAAATAGAAAAGCAAGCAAGAAATTCATTAAAAATACAATAAAATACAGTAAAAATTATGTAGTTGTCATATATGTGCTTTAATGTGGATATAGAAGCATGTCGATAAATTATTTTTCCCCCCATTCCACCACCCCGCGCCCCTAATGTCGCCATAGCTCTGCTGATACCTATCACGCGGTCGCACGTAGCTAATTTAGGTATTTAGTACACATATAGTACTATCTTTAGTAAAATGTTTGCATTTTTTAATAAAACTTCAAAGTTACATGTACATATTTTGTAAACTATAAGTTCTATCAACATACGTCCAAAGACAATATTGTAGAGAAATTAATGAACAACATATTGCTTTTTGACAGTTTTCTGATAGCTGTACCCGTTTTCATAAAAAATAAGAAAAACCGCGATATAACATACGATACATACGAAGGGGGGGAATGGGGGGAAAAAATAATTTGTCGACATGCTTCTATATCCACATTAAAGCATTTATATGACAACTACATAATTTTCACTGTATTTTACTGTATTTTTAATAAATTTCTTGAAACCCTTAGCTCTAAATCTAAGCAATTGTAAAAAGGTAAAAAAACGAGTACTTGAGTCAAACGCGGTAAGCTGTAACTATGGAGGTAATGCCTCTACGACTATGAAATAGGTGTCATTTTGTAGCTCTATGTATAAGGTATCTAACTTTTTAGCCTATTTTATCACCACTCTTGAGTCTTGTCGTTTTCTTAAAAATGGAGCAAGAAAAAAAAAGTTAGCCTGTTTTTACAATTTCATAATACGTTGGTGTCTGTAAACAGAAATATAATAATCTTACCACTATATAATGTAGTATCGTTTTGTAGGTAATTTATCGACGATAATTTGTTCTCTGAAGAGTAAACTCCTCAGTCTTATCGTTTTCGTAGAAAATTCGAAAAATAAAAAGGGTGGGGAGGGGGCCTTTTAAGAGGGAATAGGGTAATAGGGGAGGGTAGGGATGGGAAGAGAAGGGAATAGGGGAGGGAAAGGAAGGGAATAGGGTAGGGGATTGGGCCTCCGGTAAACTCACTCACTCGGCTAAACACAGCGCAAGCGCTGTTTCACGCCGGTTTTCTGTGAGAACGTGGTATTTCTCCGGTCGAGCCGGCCCATTCGTGCCGAAGCATGGCTCTCCCACGTATAAATACTGAAGCTCAAACCTGAGCTGACAAGAACTGTTTAAAGTAAGCTGCTTTTATGAAATTTTGTATGGAAATATTTTGAGTTCTGTCATTTCAAACGGCGCAACGAAGTTTTGGGCAATATCTACTATTCCATATTGCCATTACTCATTTAAACTAATACTTCAATTATCAATATGTTTACTTACCTTACAGAACGTGACAAAGGCAAAACTGTAGAAGTTGGGAGAGCATACTTTGAGACTGAAAAGAAGCATTTTACAATTCTTGATGCCCCTGGGCACAAGAGTTTTGTACCTAACATGATTGGTGGCGCGGCGCAGGCTGATCTTGCTGTCCTTGTAAGTATACAGTATACATAGTACTGCTATAATTACACTTCTTGAATTCATTTTTATATGACCTCCAAACAAGCAGACTAGTTTTGAATACTGCACTGTTTTTTAGCATTTGACTTATTTTTTTTCGAACTTAAATAAGTAAAGGCTTAGCTTCATAAGTATTTGATTTTGCAGTTATTATAGTACATTTTAAAATGTTTTATTACCTGTGAGGTATGATGGGGAATTTTGTAGGCAAAAACATAGTTTGCGATAAAAATGAAGGATAATATTGTTTGCTATATGATGATGCATAAATATTATCAATCACTAGCTTTATGTGTTGATAAAAATGTTCTTACTAGATGTTGTTCGCAACTTTGTTTGCTTGCTATCGTGTACCGCGCGCTAACCCATCATTTATCCGCGATTAAAATTTACTTACTATATATTTCATTAAGATCGATTTAGTCACCTAAGAATGAACAACAGTCCAATAACCACTCTTTAACGGAGACTGACAGACTCGCATTATAGATATAGACATACTGATAAATCTCCCAATAGAAGACATATAAAATTATACAAAATGTGTAATATAAAGTTACCTTGCTGCAATAATTTCTTGGACTAAATTATTAGTCCTCATAGTACATAATAACTATATTATAAGTTATTTATTGCTAAAATAATATTCTAGCAATGTATGACTAATGATGACTGGCTCTGTTACAAAATATAACAATTAAGATGTAAATTCCAGGTTATATCCGCCCGGAAAGGAGAATTTGAAACTGGTTTCGACAGAGGGGGACAGACTCGCGAACACGCTATGTTGGCCAAGACCGCCGGCGTCAAACATCTAGTAGCCCTTGTTAATAAAATGGACGACCCTACCGTCAACTGGGATGAGAAAAGGTAACTTATTTTAGGTCATTTCTCTTTTTTGGGGTTCCGTAGCCAAATGGCAAAAAACGGAACCCTTATAGATTCGTCATGTCTGTCTGTCTGTCTGTCTGTCCGTATGTCACAGCCACTTTTCTCTGAAACTATAAGAGCTATACTATTGAAATTTGGTAAGTAGATGTAGTCTGTGAACCGCATTAAGATTTTGATACAATAATGGAAAAATTATTAAAAAAATTTAGGGGTCCCCATAGGTACAACTAAATCAAAAAAAAAAAAATCATCTAACCTATGCGTGTGGGGTATCTATGGATAGGTCTTCAAAAATCATGTTGAGGTTTCTAATATCATTTTTTTCTAACCTGAATAGTTTGCGAGAGAGACTGTTCCAAAGTGCTAAAATGTGTGTCCGCCCCCCCCCCTCTACTTCTAAAGTAGGGGCATGATAAGTCTAAAAAAAATATATGATGTACTTTACTATAAAAACTACCATCGAAAATTGGTTTGAACGAAATCTAGCAAGTAGTTTTTTTTATACGTCATAAATGGTAAACTTAATTTAACTTTCATTTAATCAACTGAAATATAAAAATAAATCAAAAACCTTTTAATTTTATAAAAATAAACCTTATTGCTGCTGCGGAACCCTTCATGGGCGAGTCCAACTCGCACTTGGCCGGTTTTTTTTATTAAAGGTTTCAAGTGTCAAAACCGGTAATGCTCCTTAGGATTTAGACCAGCGGTCGGCAACACGCGGCCCGAACCTCTTATTTGCGGCCCGTGAATGTTTTGTGAATAAGTTATATGTATCAAAAACAATGTTTTCTAATATTGCCAGTAGTTATCGCCACTTAAGAACGTAGCTGTTTATGTCATTGTATAATATAACTTATTACTCCTCATTATGTGTAGGTATATTGAGCTTCTAGGGTTAATACGAGTATGAGGTCTGTGGCCCGCCTTTAATTTATTTTGCCACCTTATGGCCCTTGCCTGCCAAAAGGTTGTCGACCGCTGGCTTAGACAAATAAAAAATTACAAAATTGCCTGATTAATTACACAATTCACATTGAATTTCAGAATATCATTCTAATTAAATTTCATTGCTGAGATTTATTACTAGGATGAAAGACACAATTTAAAAATTATATTAAGAATCAAATTAGTGTTTATTTTGATGCTACTTTTTACTATTTCAGGTACAACGAATGTAGAGATAAAATCCTGCCATATCTTAAGAAATTGGGCTTCAACCCAGCGAAAGATTTATCATTCTTGCCTGTTTCTGGTCAGACAGGGCAAGGGTTATTGGAAAGAGTAAGTGTGCAAAACATTTTATTAGTTAATTCATCAAGCCCCAAGCGGCCACATGCGGCCGCGATAACAATAGATAAGCTATTGTGTCTCGTTTTTCCACGATCGACGGGCTAAGCTTTGTAATTTGTTCACTCAATATAGTAACCATCTATTCTATCTGCTATCTAAATACAATTTAAGTAAACTGTGTTATAAACACTATGTTGTTGTTCTGTACACTATGTTTGTGTTCTGATTTTTGTTAGAAAGCTCATGTTATCAGAGTGTTCGTAGCTATAATCCGTCATCACTTTTTGCTTGATAGTAACAGTGGTTACTTAATTTATTTAAGGTATCCGAAGACATTTGTTCATGGTACAGTGGTCCCTCCTTCATTCAACTGATCGATGAACTGCCCTCGCTAAACCGCAAGATGGACGGACCCTTCATCATGCCCGTAGTTGACAAGTACAAGGATATGGGAACAGTCCTTATGGGCAAAGTGGAGGCGGGGACTACGCGCAAGGGGAGCACCCTGTTCCTTATGCCTAATAGGGTAAGGGACCGATTTTGATCTAGTTTTTTTTGTTTGAAAGCTGACATGATCGAGAGTGTTCTTAGCTATAGTTCATCATCATCAGCCTGCTCATTGCTGAAATATCACAGTTTATCTGGTTCGTGATAGGCCGATTAGCAACTTGCAGTCGTTTGATGGGTTTTATATTTTGAATTCTGGTTTGTGACACTTATGAATGTATACATATTAATGGAAAGCTGACCCTGGTGCTGCAGCATCACCTGGTAATCAATAGGATACCCAACTCCTCACCAACTTAGAGCAAAGGTTTCGTGTTTGGACTCATTTTAATTGCGACAACCAATAAGACGTAGATAAGCAGTAAATATTTGCATGCTGCTGCTGCAGCATCGCCTGGATAGTATAGGAGCCGAGCTCCGTATAAACCCAGGGTGGAGGTTTCATGTTTGGGCTCATATTGACGGCCTCATCCAAGAGGATATTTATAGATCGTATTCATTGGGATATTATCCTGTTGATAGAAACAATTCTGCACTATAACCAACATAAATTTAAAAAGCATAAAATAAAATTAAGAAATTTAAAAAAACCCCTGCCAAACAACTTTAAAAAGTAATGAAATAATATTTACTGACTTCAAGTTTAAATAATTCCTAAGTGTAAAGTAATATTTTAGTCCATAATTGTTGTCAAAGTGTGTCGGGGGACCGCTAATGTAGATGTTTGATTTCACATAACATAGTTTAAAGGTCAGTTCACAGCGAACTGAATCGAGACAATCAGCGATACAAAATGCAAAAGTCGCTGTTGTCGTAGTTAACTTGGCGGTCCCCCGAGTCCCGACACGCCGTGACAGCAATTATGGACTAAAATATTACTTTACACTTAGGAATTATTTAAACTTGAAGTCAGTAAATATTATTTCATTACTTTTTAAAGTTGTTTGGCGGGGGTTTTTTTAAATTTCTTAATTTTTCTTTTGATAAAATACCCTGGAAAAATTTATAATTCCTGAGAGTCAATTAATCTAAAGAGCACATAGTTTTTGCGCACGATTTCACTAGAACTTGGAAACAAAATTCTTGGAAATAAACTGTAGACATTACTTGGAAATTTGATTGCTTTACAATTTTTAGGATTTTAAATTAATCTTTGAAACTAAAGTTTATATGTTGTTAATATCCTTCTACCTATAGAAAGACACAGTTGTTCTATTATTTATGATTTCCCTTTGAATTTATAGGTTCAAGTGACTGTTGACCAGCTGTGGTCTGATGATATTGAAGTGACATCCATCGGTCCTGGTGAAAACGTGAAGGTGAAACTGAAAGGCATTGAAGAAGAGGATGTCTCACCAGGATTTGTTCTGTGCGACGCGGCAGAACCGATCACCACTGGCAGGGTAAGTACCATCATCGCAATTCCATTTTTTTTTTTTAATGTAACCATGTTCGGGATATAAAATAGTTTATACACTATATTGTCTTCCTTTTTAAAAAATATAAAGAAGCAAAGTTGTTGCAATAGCAACAGTTCTATATTAATTATTATGAAACAATAAAAAAAAACTTGCTCTTTCTACATCGATTTTCGCCTTTGGGCGATTCTATTATCGCGGGTGCAACAGTTTGGCACACTTTAACCTTCCTACAGGCAAAATGAAGAATATTTATTAATAAAATATCCCTTGAAGGGATACATTTTAACTAGTTTAACAATGATTTATGAATAAAAACCTTCATCCAATGTATGAAGGGTCATAAAACTGGTTTGAAGTGCTATCGCGGGTGCAACCGATTTGACCCTCCATTAACAACTGTGATGAGTTCATAAGTGAATACTGGTTATTGCGAAACTTTTACAAAATAACTTGCCTATATTTCAAAATAGCATAAAACAAAGAAACTATATAACTAGATAAAAGTAATTATAGTAATAAGTACTAGAAATTATTAACCATTTCTACGATCGCGGGTGCAACATCAATATTCTCAAATCTCTTAAAGGTGAATTAAATCGTAATTCTCTAACAAATTTTAAAATTTCGACATGGAATATATAATAATTATACTAGTAAGTTTGTAATAAAACAGCACCAAATTGCAGTTTTTTTTTAATTTTCTGTTGTTTATTGGCCTGACAAAATTAATCGTCTAAATCACTAAAAACGATTGAATAGTATAATTTATACAAATGATTTCGACGTATTGCTGTACACTAACTATACTACAACTAAACATTTATTTGAAGTATATGCTATTTTAATTTAAAAAACATCGCGTCCCTTAGATGATATTGTTTAAAAACGCTCTAAATTATTCGAATTCCATTTTTTACCGACAAAAGTTGTTTGTTTAGTAAATACACATCTTCTTACGTGTATTCCAATTAAAAAATGTAACTAATGCCACATTTTAAAAATTCTCGTTGAGGGCCGTCTCTAGCGGGATGGTCCCTTTATAATATTAGTGTTATTAATAGTTGAAGTTAGAACTTTTACCCCTTTTTACGAAAATTAAGTACTTAAACCGGACGGGAAATATTATTTGGCACAGATAATGTTAATTTGTGAAGGTGTTCAAATGTACAAATGTACTGTTTCCGTATTTTAATTGATCATTCACTTTTTGTTTCTACTTATACTAATGTTTAAGCAGCAGGAAATATTCCTGACAATACAGGTGCTAAAAATTGTGGAGCATAATTATATTTATTTAAACTTTTTTTTTCAAGGTGTTTGACGCCCAAGTGGTTATTTTAGAACACAAGTCCATTATATGTGCGGGATACTCGGCTGTAATGCACATACATTGTGCAGCGGAGGAAGTTACTGTTAAGGTAAACATTGTTTATTTACAAAATATTGTAACATATAAATCACGCAAAAGTGAACTAGGCATCTCATAAAACTTACTAATTTGTTTGGTTCATTAAAATATAACTTTGCTGTTGAAGCTTGTATGTTAATCAGGATGTTTTAAGCATTGATCTTATATTTCTAGGCGCTAATTTGCTTGGTGGATAAGAAAACCGGTGATAAATCGAAAACGCGACCGAGATTTGTTAAACAAGACCAAGTGGCCATCATGAGGATAGAGTGCGCAGGCATCATTTGCTTAGAACCTTTTAAGAAGTTTGCCCAGATGGGAAGATTCACCTTAAGAGATGAGAGTAAGTTATTAATGACTCTTTTCATTTTAAAATAGTATAAGACCAGTGTTAGAATAGAATAGAATAGAATAAACGTTTATTTGCAGCTAACAACTATAAAAAATACGTAATGAAAAAAGAAACAAATAATAATAAAAATTACAAAATCGTTAAATTATCATATAAATATTAAATGAGTACATTAGCCGCAAATTGGACCAAGCTCGGCAGTGTTGGCACACCCAGCAGGTAACCAACGCCGGTCTTCCGCTTGACCCATTCCGTGACCTCACAGCCGTTCCAACTTCGTGACACAAGTCTTACATATGTCTTACTTTAAATCACTAATTAAATACAATAATTGTAATGTTAGGCTGCGTTTCCACCAGAGATGTGTTGCGAGGAATGTGTTTTTAAGATCCAATAGCATCGACGCGCTGAGCGATGTCATGGCAAGCTCACGTCAATGAAGCGATTCTATTGGTTCTGAAAAACACATTCCTCGCAACACATCTCTGGTGGAAACGCATCCTTACTATATGATCTATAGGTAGGTAAGAAACCGCTCAAAGCGGTAAGACCGCCAATTTGTGCTCTTTCAATATATTTTTTTCTTGCTTTGTATTTTATGTGTGCAAATAGTTATTATTATAATAATTAGGCCGTGCACAGTTTTAATATAGCTAAATTGTATGCATACTTAGTTATACCTCTACATAAAGGAACTGACACTAACCCCTCAGATGGTAAAACGTAATTACTGGTGATTAAAGTGTACACAGTTTCGTCGAATTTCTCCGAGCGACCTCAAAGTTATGCGCGACCTAAACTATTGTCGTCGTTTTCATTGTTTGTCCAAGAAATGTATTGGGGACACTAGTAAATTGGAAGTTTCATGGTTAGATTGTGATGATGTTAACGCAGCTTCTTTTTTTTTTCAGATAAAACCATCGCGATTGGCAAAGTTCTCAAGGTGGTCGAGTAAATTTGGCACTACGATTCGTAATTAATTAGGATAGGCCTCTCCAAAACCTATATCAACAGAGAATAATGTTACAAGTAATCCTGATATTGGGATCTATATGAGAGCTCAAGTGTGCTTCAAGTTTGGGTTTATAGACAAGCTAGTCCTCGCGGAATATTGAACCCTTCCGGCCACTGCCACGGAGCTAAATTGTTATCCGATGCTTATCATGTCATCAATGTGAATTTTTTGCCTTAATTAAAATTTTAACTATTACAGCCTTCCGCTAGCAACGTTGAATACTGTTTTTTATTTTCTGTTAATACTGCATACTCTTATATTATTTAAAATTGTACATCTAATGTGAATATTTAGTTTTATTTTTAAATGAATTTGGTGTAATCCATCACAAAATATTCGAACGAGTATATTTTAATGTTTCGGCGTAAACGTTTTCTTTGTAAGAATTGTGAATAATTTATTGGAAATATTTTATTTTAATTAAAAGATTATTTAGAAATTGACTGATATTTAAGTTTATTCAAAGACAGCATTTGAGCGTTGCTAACGCTGAGCTAGTACTCCAGTCGCATAATATAATAATTTTACACTCTCAAATAAGCTTTCACTGAAGAATATCCGTGAATGTTTTAGCTGCGGCAAAAGCGTTCTAAGTGCTCTTATTTCATGTTGCACAACTCATAGAAAGGTCTAATATAGATATTTTTATACAGTTATAAAATAAATAATAATTATATATCGTACGGCCCGCTCCCAGCAACGGAACACATTGTTCAAACTAGGACCAAAATATTTCCCAATAACCAATGTGATCTGACACCGAGTGCTGAAGAAATATCGACGCTTCGACTTGCAGGTTAAAATGCCGTATGAGCAAACTTAAAGCATTTATTGTATGTGTGTGAATATCTGTGTAAAGTGTCCTAGAGCCATTGCACCCGTTAAGCCAAATCTTGTGCATTTAAACAGTTCATAACTAACAAAGGGCCAGGCCACAACACTGCGTTGCGGCGACGTATCGCAAAAACAACATCGCACAGTAATGCGATGCGTTGTCACAACGCAAAAATGTCATTGGAAATCTGGCTGTCGCGTCGCAAATTTCCACGATGCGTTCTGCGACGTCGTAGATTTTTACGATGCGAGGCCGCAACGCACTGTTGTGGCCTGGCCCAAACTACTTGACCGATTAATCGCTAACAATTTGTCACGCGTACATCAATAATTTGCTTTGCGACGAAAAAGGGAGATAGGCAACCTAACTCGTTTTCATTCGAGACATAGATGTGTGACGCATCTTTTTATTCTCACTTCGGAGTTCGGGCACAAAGTTATCTACTATTAGTTTTGTCTCAGCTTAATTGTGTCGTGTTTTTGGCTAGACGGATGCAAAAATGGCCCTTATAGTGTTAAGTGATCAAGAATTTGTTGCATAACTCTGTCGATGACTAAGTGTGCATGATTTAATAAGAGCACAATGAAACGTGTGACCTCGGTAGACGATGTGTGGTGGAAGCTCTCATGTATTTGCTATTTGTTTGAACAATGCCCAACTGTCACTAATATGTGCGAAGTTGCACTAGCTCCATTTGTACAGACTCCTATTTACAAAAGCTCGACAAGGCTTTAAATGAACGTGGCGAAAAAAGGAACTAACGCTGCCAGCATACAAAAACGTCATTTTTGACAGTTCTCCTTTACCAGCAGCGCCCCCGCCCACGTTCATATAAAGCCTTGTCGCACTTTAGCATACTTTCAGGCCCTTTTCACATGCATACGGTTGCGGCACGGTCGCCGTGCCTTACAAAGTAGAAATGTATGAGCTACTTAGACAGCTTTCACATGGCACGGCGGCCGTGCCGTGACCGTGTGTCACCCGTGTTTACCCACTACAAACGCGGTTCCGGCGCGGTAGCCGTCTTTGCAGTCATGTATAGACAAGTATAGACCTGTTCACATGACACGAGTGCAACACGGCACGGCGAGCGCGGGGAATACCATTCAATCGCTAACGTCACAGGGGCCCGGACGTTTTCCGCAACATGATTACTGCCACCGCCACCCGCCGCGTTGCTGGTGACCGTGCGAAAACCGTATACATGTGAAAGGCTTAGCACGGCACGGCGCCGGGCCGTTTAGACGACAACCGTATGCATGTGAAAAGGGCCTAAAAGGATTCGGTAAACTATCAATTCCAAGGCCTAAGAAGATAACTTCTAAAAAAGGAGTCGTATAAATGAAGGCTTCGGTGATCGGAGTGTGTAAATAACATTTTAATAAGGATAAAACAGAGAAGGCGAGGTGCTCTGTGGTATATATGTCGGGCACTGGTCATAAAACTTAACATTTATTTACATATTATATATTATAATGGTTACAGTGTTTCCTATATTACAAGATTATGTTCTATAATTTTAACTGTATACAAAATATGTAGACGTCGCTTTGATAGCGGCGGTGTATCGTAGGTCAGATGTAACGGTAACGATATGATATTATTAGTTCGCAGTATGTTTGTGTTACGTTTCATCGAACAATACATGGGCAGGTTATAGGTTGTGTTGCGACGAGTCTACGCCAACGGGGTATCATCACACTGGAATACTGAATCTTGTGTATTTTATGCGGACGCTTTAAAGTTACAATGCCACAAATCTTTGTTACGTGTTGGCTTAAACACAGTACTTACATGAACGAAGTGGGTTTAACAGACCTTCGGTCGGTCGAAAACCCATGTTGTTATAAAAGATGTATATTATGGATTTATAAATTTTCAAGCTTTTTAATGTAATTGGTTTAACTTATCAGGGCAGTATAATATGATATTATTGCAATATAATATGTATATATGTATAGGCGTGCGGACGCGAGAGCGGACTGCGGACGAGCCTGGCAGATTGCATTCTATTCCTGAACTCAAGTGATCCTGGAGGGATTACGTCATACACGCCTTTATTGTGATAAACACAGAGAATAAATTACGAAAGTTAACGGGTTGGTGTCTTTTGTATGTACATTTTGATTTTTAATTAAACTAGTGACATGTATCAAAGCATCGCTGGTTTTCTTTTATTCTGTTTACTTCACGCCATCTTTAGAAAAATACTTCTTAGCCTATAGCGTATTAACGGTGTCTTGAGTTCTCGAATAGGTAGAGAGTGGCGGAATTGCTTGTAGTATGGTTCGGGCGCGGTACACGCGCGCGGCGTGCAGCGTGTTACGTGTACGACCCGAGCCGTAGTGCCTTTAGTTGCCGCTAGGGGCGCACCGGTCGCGCCGCAAGGCTGCGTACCTAACATTATTTTTGTTTATAATAAAATTTTATCAAAGAATCCTTGTTTTTTAAATACATAGATTGATTGTATAATTTTAATAAATTATAGTAAAACTCATACAAGACGTTTTTAGTTAACAGAAGAGAATCAGACCTTTATAGATTTCAGACCAATTTATAATGAGAACTTGGCTGGATACATTTTTGTTTTATGTTTTTTCATCCCCATTCCTTGTGTCAATAAGAGGACCAACCATTGGCTAAGACCTAAGGTTAAATTAATTCAGCATGAGAAATCGATAATTGACCAAAACGAACTTTTAATAATTAACTGATGAAGTAAAATAACATAAGAAAGTCGTCCTTCCAAATATCCTTTCCAATAGAGCCACACCTTATTAAAAAAAATACATTAGAGGCTAATCATTTAAGCTGCGCGTCCACTGGATCGGAATCGAAACGTACGCAGTGTACGGATTTGTTGCTTTGTATTGATTTCTATGGTACTACGCCACTGGATCGGCATTTTTGCGTCTGAGACCGGTATTTATGCCGATGACGTCATCCGCAGTGAACGCGTCATTCGGATTCCGTAGGTTTCAATTTCTTACGTGTTTGCGACGACGCGACGGCTATACATAAATACTTATTCACGATGAATGACGATATTTTAATTACTTTAGTGAAAAAATATGAAGAACTTTACAATCTAAACCATCAACATTATCATAAGTTCATAACCAACTGAGGAGAGACAATATTTGGGATGAAATTGGGCAAATAATGAATGAAAGTTGTTCTGATAAATTACAACAATATCCTCCATAATGTAAATGCACGTTAACAGGCTATGACGGACTAAAAATAACTAAATTGCCGATGCTGAACCCGAATGCAGTAGACGCACCCCATCGGCATTTCGTAAATGACGACGCTCCGTCCGCTCCGATTCTGATCCAGTAGACGCCCAGCTTAATGGCTACGAGTATCAGATAGTTGATTGATTGACTACAAGTCACAAGAAAATTATAATTATAGCTTGAAGATACGGGTAACTGGTAAGTAGTAATTTTTACAAAATGGCACAAAAAATAATGACTGGACAATGCTGCGGCTGGCTGTCAAGGTAAAATGATAATAATGTAAGTAATGTAAGATACCTGATAAAATAAAATATTTTCATCTCATTTTCGACAAATAATCCAGTGTCTAATTTGGTCCATTCAGACAAATAGGTGGGCTGAATAATGATTATTTTCAATAGGAATATATTATAGAAGAAATGACAAAATCTTTACATTTAAATATCATAATATAATTTCATAACCTAATTTAAAGAAAGCATGTAAAGCAATGAATTAGATTTGAAAATTGTTATATTTACAAATTTTGGCTAATTCCATCCCTGGAATGTGATTAATTACATATTAACACTAATACTTAAGTATACAGTTTCACAAATACTTAAAATATATCCATATTTACATTTTATTTTTAAATCTCTTATTTGCAGAATATTTTTGTATATAACTGTTGAGTCTTTATGAAAGGTTCTGCATACCTTTCGTTGCATGTTGTATTTGCTAATCAAGTGCTAGCACTATCATATCAGTCTCAACATTTTTAAGTACCTAATGTAGCTAATTTGGCAAACATAGTTATTTAATCTTGGACTTTGATATCATTCTTTGTTACATTTTGATTCACCTGATCATTTTCATACTCGACAAAATCATCAAACAAGCTCGGCCACGCTTCAGTGTCATCATAGCTGCTTAGATCTTCACCCACAAACTCACAGAAATTCAAAAACATGTACCAAGTGTCCTTAGGAATGCCTCGAATATGGGGATTTTTCTCTAAATAACTCAACCACCTACCAAGAATGGGAGGTTCACTATTTGTAAAGACTAAGCGCCATAATAAAATTGCAATATCTGTGGGCAGTATCCTTTGGCCAGTAGTAACGTCGAGGCCAAATTTAAATGTAAATCTGTACAGATCTTTAAATTGTTCAGAATCCCTTTTCAATTCATATGTGATATCATTAAGTTTTTGTTGAATACCCTTTATAGAATCTGTTTTCATATTTTTTAAGCCATGGATAAACTCCTGTTTAGTAAATTTGCACATTTGACTAGCATTCAATTTCCAAGCAAGAACTAATACTTTGAAATCATCTGGATCTAGTTGAAGATCATTGCACAAATTTTCAATGCCCTCAGCTAATATAGCGTCTTCTAATGAGTCCTTATAGAGATCAAACAGCTGGTTAATTTTAGATTCTGCAACTCTCCCCTCGCTAGAGCCAATAGACGACATGCTTCTAGGGATTGATGGCAGCTTCTGATAGAAAGGTTTCTGTGATTTCTCTGCATGCACATTTGTTTTCTGTACATTTACATTGTCACCAGCGGAAAGATCCTGAATTCCAGAATTTGAATTGAAACTTTGTATGTTACTACTGTTTCTATAGTAATTTATACAATTATCATTGCTTTGTAGAAGTGGCTCCTGCTGTGGATAGTCAGATATCATGACAGCTGGCATCTGACTTGGTGAAATAATTTCTGTCTTTTCTGTAAAAGTATAGAAAATATTGCTCTATAACACATAATACATAAATATATTAATCCCTGCAAACTCCATCATAATCTTATTAATCCTCAGAATCAGCAGAACTCTAAATTAAAGACATCTAGAAATTTAAAAATAATGGCTTAAACTATGAATAATAAAAACTAAGGAAACGCAATTCCCATACTATTACCGTTTTAAATTTGGTTCCTTTTGAACTGTCATGTAACATCAGCCTGATACCGCTCAAGGCCACCTAAATATTGCAAACGTATAGAAAATGTGTACCTAGGTACACATTTTTGACAAGTATTCAAGAGCATGTTTTTTGACGGACTTACTCTTCCTTAGTTTTTATTATTCATAGGGCTTAAATATACTTCACTTTTAATCATAATAATAAAAATCAACAGGATAATGTTTTTTATGAGATTAATGCGAAATTTATAGCAAAGCGTTCTGTATATTTTATGTTACTAATTATATGAATAATACATTACCTTCTTTTTTTCGGCTTGGAGATGTTACCACTTCAGCATTGGTGGAATGGTTTTTGAAACAGCTAAGACAATGGCCCATTTGATAAAGTAAGATGCAAAATCATCCAAAAAATAAAAACTGTGTGATACACCAGGTTTTCGTAACCATTCAATATGTATGCTATATAACATGATCATAGATGATATATTTTACTTGCAACCTTCTCTTTGAAACCTGAAATAATGTGAAACTGAAAATAATACATGTACATTCTGTAAACTATTACAGGCGTTTACAAAGTATACTTACCATCGTCTTCATTTGGACAGTATGGACAATGATAATTTTGGCGACACAAAATATTGCTTATAGCTATTTCTATGAGCATTTCAAATACTTAAATAACAATCATTTTTATTGTTGACTACGCCACCATGAGGATGGATTAAATTAGGATTTCACCAATATTTAATTAGAGAAACACAGAAACAAAAATCGTAGGTACCTACCAAAACAGTCAAACAGTATAAACCACAGATTAGTGGTATAAACGTCAATTTGACAGTTTTTTTTTTCGTTATAAGTATATTTTTTTTTCTTATTATGGCATTTCAGCTATTTAACCATAACCAGTGTCGAGTATAAATATGGCGGGAAAACAATATTCTCTAATACAATTTTCAGCTTCGTTTTTCTATATCAGTCAGGTCGAAAGTCTAGTCAAAGTCTAAGTAAAAGTCAATACAGTCAAGAAGTCAAGTCGGTCGTTTCAGTAAAGTGGTAGACGCTTTACTGAAACTTTCGATGGAGTTTTGGAGGGAATACAAAATAGCACGTTTTTGGATATTGCATCACTTTCCTACACTTGTGCACGATAACGAATATCTAATGGTTAATAGCCTACCAATATTACACATTAAAAACCCAATTAACACAATTTTAGGAAAATAATACAAAAACACAACATCTTACATCACTCTTTCACATTCTCGGCAAAACCCCTATATATTTCTTGTAGGCAACATTTTTAAATGCTACGTTGCTACTTGCTCACCAACAGGCGTAGGCCGTAGCATGGTCATCATAGAAACGGTTTCTTTCTAGCAGAAAGAAACTGTTTTTATGGTGACCATGCTACGCCTGCTGGTGAGCAAGTCACTTTGTCTATTCTTCCGTAGAAAGTTTCTACGGAAGAATAGACAAAGTGACAGTTAGACATATTGAGTTCAGATATATAATAATATGGGGAGGCCCTATTACTATTATTCTACTATAGATACATTGCATGAACGTGACCGATGCCGCCATGTTAAGTTTGAGTTTTGTGGTAGAGGCGAATTTTTTTTTCGAAAAGTACGCATTGTCAGAAGTTTTCATTTGTTGTTTGGGATTTGCTTAGGGACTAGTAATATGCCTTCGTGTTATATAAAACAGTGCAGTGCAAGAAAACGCAATAACCAACCTATATTGACAAAGAGGCGGTCATTTTTTGTTCCAAAAGTGATGTGCACATAACACATATTGTACACGATATTTGTTTACGTAGGTCATAGGGCCGATCCATAGGGTTACTATAGGTCTACCAGAATCTCATGGCAATTTTTGACAGCAGATTTTCAAAAAATATCCTTGATCATTGGATAAATTTTTATATTTGCATGTTTAACACACAGAATCAGCCGCTATAAGAAAAAAAGGATCAAAATGTTTTATCCCCATTACCCCGGTATTGCTAGAGTCAATTTATTTTCTCACTTTTTGCCATCAGATTCTGGTAGACCTATAATGGGTTGTTTTCTTTTTTTTGATCTCCACCAGACGGCGCGACGATAGACACTTCTAGATTTTCTATTGGTTCCCCACCGATCTGAAATTATCTGCAGGTTGGCATCACTGACTACATATGGGTTGTGTTTCTAAAAAATCTCAGTGTCCTGTCAAGTGTGACATATATAAAAATATCTTGAACCTACTTTCCGTTAGCATAATATTAACATAGAATTGTATGTATTTATATATTTCCATATATTACTATGTTTTTTTGCTTCGTCCCTCTAGTTTAAATTTCATGAAGAACATACGCCTAAGCGATCATTGGCCTAAGAGATTAGGCCAGTATACTGGTAACAGTTTAGGAACACGCTGACATAATATAATACTTGTCAAACTGAAAACTGACAACTGAAAGAGTTTTGGCGGGCATGTTACTTTGACACTTCTTCTACTTTTTATTGTTGGTGTGGTTTTTATTATTTTTTCCCAAATTGTGTTATTTGGGTTTTTGATGTTCATTATTGATAAAATATTAGCCATTAAATATCCGTTATCTTGCACAAGTGCAGGTAAGATGTTGCCAAAACCAAAATGTATAATTCCTGTGACATTTGGTATGAATAACGGTAAATAGGGCTATTTCTTCCGTAAGGTTTAAATAAAACATCGTTATAAAAACTTTATTATCCTATTCGTTGGAATATTATTGTTTAGAGGACCGGTTGGTCTCTCTAAGAGTTCACTAGAGGTCGGAGGAGTAAAGAGTAAAACTCGATTTACTGTGGTGAACTGAAGTGCTTTATTGAGGGATTTGTGCTGCTTATATACAAAATTTTACATAATTATTATTATTACAAAACAGAAAGAGACATAAAGAATGAGATAAAAATATTTACAAAAGTGAGAACGAGAAAAAAATTGAATAAGAAATATTTACATTTTACAAGATGAAAAGATTATTTTTTATTGGCTGCGCGGGAGAATCACTGTGCCGCGGTTCGCGGCGCTGTCGTCGCTCGAGTATAAATACGGGATCTCGCGGCCCGCGAAATTAGTTCGCGTGCGCGCTCCATACCGACGTCGTCTCGCTGTCGCTCGTCGCCGCGCCGGTAATAATAGTACTTGTGCCGCCATTTTGTGATGATGTTATGAAGCTCTGCAACAGCCATGAGGTCTGTAGCTACGCTGCGAAGATTCCTCGCTCGACGTAGCCTCGAAGAACGCGTAGTGAAGTTTGCGAAGAATTCTTATTAGAAAAACGCCCTTTTCAGGGCCGGTTCATGTCCGGTGCACATGCACTTAATATTACACGGACAGGCCGCCTCCGTGGCGGTTATTGTTTCTCTTGTCATGTATACGAACGTGCGTTCTTTGCAGAACGATTTTCTTCTGTGTTTCAATCTTCTACGAACGTATACAAAGACGGCGGGCGCTCTTTTCAGAGCGTAGTTTTCTTTGTTTCAATCGGCGACGAACGTGTACTGCTACAGTGCTCCCCCTCAAGCGAAGCGCACCGGCAGTCTGACGGCACGGCCCGTTCTTGTTGTCTTCTGTGCTGGACTTGCTGGTGTCTTCTGCTTGACTGGTGTTGCACTTGGTAATGGTTGTGAGGTAACAGGTAAAGGTAATGAGGTAACGGGTAAAGGTAATGAGGTAACTTGAGGTAAATTATCGGTAAGTTGAGGTAAGGTAACAGGTAAATTGTTTGAGGTATTTGGTAAGTTGGTAATTACCGGTGACTGTTGTACATTGCTCGTTGACTCGCCGAGGTAATCTTCACTCAGTATGTAGGCGGGCTTCAAACGATCGATGGACACTGTTGCTGTGCGATCGGGTAGCTGTATGACGTAGTATTTTTCTTCACGTCGAAGGACTTTGTACGGCCCGTCGTACGGTGTTTGAAGTGGTTTCCTTACGGCGTCGTTACGTAAAAATACGTATTCGCACGTAAGTAGATCACGATGTATGAAGATGTTGCGTTGATTACCGTGGCGATGTACATCGTTTTTCGGCTTGAGAGAGTTGATGTTTTTTCGTAGTTGCTCGATGTATGTATGATCTGGGCTCGATGCTGATGATGATGATGTTGTTACGAAGAAGTCGGCCGGTAATCGTAAGTTACGGCCGTAGGTTAATTCTGCGGCGCTGACTCCGGTGTCTTCACGTATGGCGGCGCGCAGTCCGAGTAAAACTGTAGGTATCTCGTCGATCCACGATGTATTGCTGTTGATAAGTCTTGATTTTAGTGAATTCTTGAGACTTCGATGCCAGCGTTCGATCATGCCGTTAGATTGCGGGTGATACGGCGTTGTACGGGTTTTTTCGATTCCCATACAACGTGTTAAGTTGACGAACAGCTGACTCTCGAACTGGCGTCCTTGATCGGTTGTTATTGTAGTCGGACAACCGAATCTCGCTATCCATTGCTCGTAGAATACTCTTGCGACAGTTTCGGCGGTGATCTCGGTGAGTGGTACAGCTTCAGGCCATTTTGTCGAGCGGTCGATCATAGTAAGTAGGTATCTATGACCACTCGCTGTTGTAGGTAGCGGTCCGACAATGTCGATGTGCGTGTGTTGAAAACGATCGACTTGTGGAAATGTCGATACGGCGCTCGATGTATGACGTTGTATTTTGCTTCGCTGACACTGTATGCAGGTTTTCGTCCACTCGCTTATGTCGGAGTTCATAGACGGCCAAAAGAACTTTTGTGCGATGAGTTTTCTTGATGCTTTTGTTCCGGGATGACTGATGTTGTGAATTGAGTCGAACACGGTGCGTCGAAAGTCTTGCGGAATGTATGGACGAACGTATTTAGTTGATGTTTCGCATACTATCTTGATATCGGAGTTAGGTAGCGTTGTTGTTTTGAAACTTAAGTTTTCTTGGCTGTAGAGTGTAGGTAGCGTGCTATCTCGCTCTTGCGCGCGAGATAACTCTTCATAGTTTACAGCTGACGGCGTGTTGATAGTTTCGATGCGGCTGAATGTGTCTGCGACGATATTATCTTTTCCGCTGATATGACGAATGTCGTGCGTGAATTCGGAGATGAATAGTAGTTGCCGAGTTCTTCTTGGAGTTTCCGATGTCGATGTTTTCTTCTGTAGGGCGAATGTCAATGGCTTGTGATCGGTGAATATGATGAGTTCTCGGCCCTCGAATATTTTTCTGAAGTATTTTACTGACATGTAGATTGCTTGAAGTTCGCGATCGTAGGTGCTGTACTTCGTCTGCGCTGTAGTAAATTTCTTCGAGAAGTAGCCGAGTGGTTGCCACTTGTTATTGTTGTATTGTTGAATTACAGCTCCCGCTGCGGTGTCCGAGGCGTCGGAGAATATTGCGATCGGTACTTTATGGTTCGGATGGGCAAGCAAAACAGCGTTTTTGATGCTATTTTTGCATGCTATGAATGCTTCTTTCGACGTCTCGTTCCACTCGATCGGTGTTTTGTCTCGCTTTTTCGCATTGTGTAGGTATGCGTGTAGCGGAGCTTGTATAGTAGCGGCGTTCGGGATGCTGTCTCGGTAGAAATTTAGCATACCGAGAAAACGACGTAGTTCTTCTATATTCTTCGGTAATGGGAATTCTTCTATTGCTTGTAATTTATCTTGTGGCGGCTTGATCCCGTCGCTGTTCACGCTGAAGCCGAGGAATTTAACTTCGTTTTTTCCGAGTACACATTTGGCTGGGTTGATAGTGATTCCGTTTTCTTCTAGGCGTTGAAGAACACACCGCAGATGTTGGCGATGTTCTTCTTCGCTGCTTGATGCGATCAACAAGTCGTCGATGAACGAAAATACGAAGTCGTAGCCTTGTAGTATTTCGTGTATGAAACGTTGGAATGTCTGGCCTGCGTTTCTAAGGCCGGGACACATTCTCGGGAACTCAAATAGGCCGAATGGTGTGATGATAGCTGTCTTCTCGATATCTTCTTCGTGGACAGGCAACTGCTGGTAGGCTCGGTTCAAGTCGATAGTCGAGAATATAGTTTTTCCGGCGAGTTGAAAAGTGAAGTCTCGTAGTCGGGGAATAGGGTAGCGGTCGGGCTTTGTAACTGCGTTTAGTCGTCGGTAGTCGCCGCACACCCTTATGTCGCCGTTCTTCTTTGGTACGACGTGAAGCGGAGAAGACCAGGCGCTTTTGCTGGGACGACAGAGACCTTGTTGCATCATATTTTCGAATTCTTTCTTGACTTGATTGTAGCGATGCGGTTGTAGTGGTCGGGCTCGACAATGTAGTGGTGGCCCGGACGTCTCGATGAAATGTTCGACGTTGTGTTTCGGCGTGATGTTCATCGCAGTTAATCGTGTGATGCCGGGGAAATCTGCTAGTATGTCGTGGTATGACTGCGTGCTATCGACACTACGGACAGTAGGTACGTCCGTGTAGCGTCCGGGAGCGTTGATATGCAGACTTGTTCTTCCGTCGACGAGTCTTCGATTTTTCAGGTCGACAATCAGTTCGTGGTGTTGCAGGAAGTCGGCACCGAGGATTGGTTTCGAGACTGCGGCGACGATAAACTTCCATTTGTAAGGTCGGCGAAGTCCGATGTTGAGTTCTAGTGTCTTTTCACCGTATGTCGGGATGACGGTGTTGTTGGCGGCGTAGAGTTGAAAAGGTAGCGGCTGGAGATGGATGCCTTTCTTTTTCGGTATGACGGATATATTGGCACCCGTGTCTACCAAAAAAGTGAGATTCGTAGTCTTGTCCGTGACGAATAGGCGGTATTGTTTGTTGTGAACGCCGGATTCCGCCGCTGCCAACGTTCTGTCTAGTTTTCCGATGTTTTGAATGTACATGGTTGTGTACATTTCCGCGCTTCTTTCCCGAATCTGCTGTGGTAATAGCAGAAAGGCGATGGTGATGCAGACCGTGGACGCGAAGTTGACCGCTGACGGAATCGGGATGTCGATCTGTATCTTGTGCGTTGATAGTGTCCTCTTCTATAATTATTATTGTTATTGAACCGATGTTTTTTCAGTTCAGCGACCTCTAGAGATAGTTTGCGTACTTCTTCGATGAGCAGGCACTCGACGTTTGATGATGTTGATGATGAGTTATTTACACGATGAGATGAGATGCTATGTACATTATTTACATTCGATTCCATTATTTTATCGGCCAGCGCAGCTTGCTCGTCGAGTGTGGTCTTCGTCTGGAACGTTTCGCTGACGGCCAGGACTGAGCGGATATTTGTCGGGAGGAGGTTGGCCCACATGAGCTGTAGGGTGGAATCGGGGACCTTGTTGCGAGCCAGGTTTCGCATACGTCGTAATAATTGCGACGGTTTTTGGTCTCCTAATTCCATATCCGACAGCAGCTGTTGAAACTGCCGGCTGTCAGATTCCTCGTATGCGGAGATGAGCCGGTCCTTGAGAGCTTGGTATTCATTCTTCTCTGGCGGGTTGTAAAGCAGGTCGGCGATTTGCTCAATATCTTCTTTCTCTAGGCGGGCGATGACCATCTGGGAGAGCTGGCTTTGGTTCTTCTGTAGACTGCTGGTGGCTGCTTCGAAGGTAACAAACCAGAGCCTGGGTTTGTCCCTCCAGAAAGGTGGAATTCGCATGGAAAGTGCGATGCCGGCGATCTCTTGCGATGATGGTGACGTCGCCGGGTTGCTGGTGAGTGCCGAGGTTTCGGGCAGGGATTCGCCTCTGTTTTCCATTGTGAAGATTTGGTGCGGAAAAATTTTGAGCAGAGTTTCGTCGGGCAGCGTTTCGCCGGGCAGAGGTTTGTGTGCAGCGTTTCGTGGTGCAGCGTTGTTGAGCAGAATCTTCCCGGGCAGAGTTTCCTCTTAGCAGAGTTTCTTCTTGCAGAGGTTGCTTGTTGTTCACGGGGTCACCAGTTTAGAGGACCGGTTGGTCTCTCTAAGAGTTCACTAGAGGTCGGAGGAGTAAAGAGTAAAACTCGATTTACTGTGGTGAACTGAAGTGCTTTATTGAGGGATTTGTGCTGCTTATATACAAAATTTTACATAATTATTATTATTACAAAACAGAAAGAGACATAAAGAATGAGATAAAAATATTTACAAAAGTGAGAACGAGAAAAAAATTGAATAAGAAATATTTACATTTTACAAGATGAAAAGATTATTTTTTATTGGCTGCGCGGGAGAATCACTGTGCCGCGGTTCGCGGCGCTGTCGTCGCTCGAGTATAAATACGGGATCTCGCGGCCCGCGAAATTAGTTCGCGTGCGCGCTCCATACCGACGTCGTCTCGCTGTCGCTCGTCGCCGCGCCGGTAATAATAGTACTTGTGCCGCCATTTTGTGATGATGTTATGAAGCTCTGCAACAGCCATGAGGTCTGTAGCTACGCTGCGAAGATTCCTCGCTCGACGTAGCCTCGAAGAACGCGTAGTGAAGTTTGCGAAGAATTCTTATTAGAAAAACGCCCTTTTCAGGGCCGGTTCATGTCCGGTGCACATGCACTTAATATTACACGGACAGGCCGCCTCCGTGGCGGTTATTGTTTCTCTTGTCATGTATACGAACGTGCGTTCTTTGCAGAACGATTTTCTTCTGTGTTTCAATCTTCTACGAACGTATACAAAGACGGCGGGCGCTCTTTTCAGAGCGTAGTTTTCTTTGTTTCAATCGGCGACGAACGTGTACTGCTACAATTGCGTCTTTTTCAAATTGAAATGTATCAAGTTTTACATTCTTTTGCCCAGTTTTGTAGCAATTAATGATGGTATTACCGTTAGTTGTCTACCCATGCGACATCTAGTTACTAAAATGAAAACTGTTTGACAATCAAATTAAAAAAATAAGAAAATGCCTCATTACTATATCATAGGTTATACAATGGAAATCCGCCATTTTGTCGATGAAATCTGTCAGTAGCTAGTAGGTATGTCGATTCTTTCCCATTTCTACTGTTGTTATGCTTGGCCTGTTGGTGGCTGATGCCTGCCGCCTGGCGCCTGGTGGTCACTGGTCGCTTTTCTATAAATACAGCTTGGCCATTATCAAAGTGTTTCTTACTTATCAAAGTTAAATTGGCCGGTTACGTTTATCGTCATTAAATATGACGTAATTTTAACCATTGTGTAGTATAGTTGACCATTCAAATAATTTACTTTGTCGCAGGCCGCTTAAATAACGGCCACGGGCCGCCATTTGACGACCACGGCGCTAGAGTATGTAACGTCGTAAAGTTAATGACCTTTGTAAGCAAATCGACGCTTTTACATTACAATAAAAAATAACAAGTGACATTGACACTTGACAGTCTAAAGCATTTTGTATTCTGTGGTGAAGCGAACCGATTTTTTCAAAATTCAAAGTTGCAAATGGTTTTCTTAGGAAAATAAACGAAAAAAGCGAGCATATTAGTAAAAAATTTGTGATAACTATTTAGTTTATAATATGGCCTTGTGGAAATAAAGAAATGTTATAGATCATAAACTGTTTACAAGCATACAAAATCTTTCACAAGTCATAACAGAGGCAGTTTTCGAGAATTATTCATTAGCTATTGTTTGTTTGGTGAACTTAGTTGGTGAATAAAATCATGAGCTTCATTGCCGAAAATTGGGAATTCACGATGGATATAAGGGAGGTCGAAAAAAATCGCCTAAGCTTACTTGAGGTGGAAATAAATAGTTGGAACGAACAAATTTTGAGACTTATTGAAGACAATTTTATATTTAATAACGTAAAGAACAAGAAAACAGCCACTTTAAGTAATGACGAAGAGCTAAAACTTTTGATAGATGAAAACAAAGAGCTGCGTCAAGAAATAGAATATAAGCTAAAAGATTTATCCAAGAACCAGGATCAGTACGAAACCTATAAAAAAGGTAAGACAATCTATTATTTATTCTCTTTACCACCTTTTTTCTAACAAATAGTAAAGTTTTGTAGTGATGAAAGTATCATAACAACTTTTTAATCATCCTGCAAGATGATATTGACTAGGTAGAGATTTGACCGTGGTCAAAATTAGCCCATAATAATTATAATTCATAACTTTGTAAGAATTCATTGTGCTTCTTAGGTAAGGAAACAAAAGTCAAGTATTTTAAATTATCTATTTCTAAGTATTATTAAAAATATGTTAATCTCTCGAACCCTACCAGCTCGATATCGAGCCACCTGGCTGCACTCGACCTCACAGTTTTGTAACTTATTTTAGTGTGTATAATATTTAATTTCGTTTGTTCAATCCATTGATTTAAAGAGTATAAAGTTGGCTACAAAAAGAATGCACTAAATTCGTTGCTGATTGACGTAATTTTGTAAAACTTCAAAAAAAAATTAAAAAATATTTAAATAGCGCCATAGAACCAGGTATTCGACAGGTTAACACCTTGAACGTGGGAACCCAGACACAATAGATTTTCAATTGTTAGACACACTTTAACATTTATAATTTTAGTATGGATGAATCTAGTGCTAACCTATCAACTTCATCCATTTCCAATTTCAATTTTCATCATTCTTCATATTAGCATGATTCACATAATTAAATATTTTATTTCAGATCAAAAATTACTGACTCAAGAAGTTAGAGAAAGACATGAGGCATTTTTAACAGCTAAAAAATACTATAAAAAGTTTTTGAAAATGTATTTTACTATTGAATCCCGAAGCAAAGATACACAGACAGTATATGTGCAATTTTTCACAGAGTCCAAAAAAGAACCTGATAATTACTCAGTTCGCCTTGTGAGAAATATTAAAACTGGAAATTATGATTGTAAGTATCTACAATGATTTTTACATAAAAGTTATTGTATGCTCTAAAAGACTAATGCCCGTTTTCTGAGGTGTTTTGACAGGAGTATCTTTTCACTAGCATTGTTGATTGGTTAATTTATTGACGCTAGCCAATCAAAAGCAATAGTAAAAAGATAAACTCTGGTTAAAAACTCAGAAACTGGGCATTATAGTATTTTGTTGTTTTTTAACCTGTTTAATTAATGGTAAATACCAGATTTTTTAATTATAAATATTTTTTTTCAGTACAAAGCGTAAATCCGAAGTTAAATAATTTCAAAGAGTTACAAAAGAAAATGTTGGATACTAATGATGTTCCGGGAGTATTATGTTATATCCGACAGGCATTCCTGAAAATGAAGAGTATCAAGAAATAAGTGAGATGTGAGTTTAAATTACCAAGTTGATGAAATTGACACTAAATACACACCAACCTTTTGGATGATCCAATCCAAAAAAAGTGGTAAAGTGATCCAATTTTGAAAAGAATTCCAAAAGAATGCATATTTTAGTTGATACATAGCTTAATATTTTTATCATGTAAGTAATTATAGGTCTACCAGAATCTGATGGCAATTTTTGACAGCAGATTTTCATAAAATATCCTTAATCATTGGATAAATTTTTATATTTGCATGTTTAACACACAGAATCAGCCGCTTTAAGAAAAAAAAAAGGATCAAAATGTTTTATTCCAACTACCCCAGTATTGCTAGTCAATTTATTTTCTCACTTTTTGCCATCAGATTCTGGTAGACCTATATATATTTTAAAAATTAATTATAAAACTTATTGGATTCAAATGTTACCCAGGAGGTAAAAGGTTTCTGGGATTCGCCATACTATGTAATTTTAAATGTATAGATATAATTGGTTGTAGGTCTGTGCAGTTGTTGAAAGATCCAATGTGAAAGCGTAGATGTTTGTTATGCTTTCACGCAAAAACTACTTAACGAATCATCATGAAACTTTGTACACATACTCTTGGCGGTATCAGAAGTAACATAGTATACTTTTTATTTCAAAAAAAAAATTTTTTTACGAAAAAAAAAATGTTGACGCGGACGAAGTCGCGGGCAACAGCTAGTATTTATTAATTCTATTATTTCTATACTTAGTTTTTTTTTTTTTATGTAATGAAATGTGCAGAAAATAAACACAGATTGTGTAACAAAGTTAATTTTTATTTTAAATCATCAGCAACTGTTAACAATTTTTGTCAGGTAAGTTGAGGTAATACTGTTATGTTGTGAACGTAAAAATAATATATTTCGTTTGAAAATGTACAGATCTATATATCACATAAATAGTTAAACATCTGGTCTTGCAGGTAAGTAGTGTATGTGCTAGTTAAGTTATAATATTTATGTAGACTATAAGAGAAGTTGATTCCTAGGCAGACGGCGGACCTACGTAATTTGGTCGCGTTTTGTCAAACACATTATCCAGCTGACAGATCACAAATTACCTACATTGAATTGACATAATCCAACCAAATGACGTAGGTCTGTAAAGTGCTTATGAATCAATTTCTTCGATGGTACATGCATTTTACCTACTTTCTGCTCATGAGCTCTGAGGAGTGGGGAATATGAACTCCCCTGCAAAATTATCTAAAGCTTGCGCATGGAGTATGGAAACGCTAATTAATACACAATGCGACAATGTGGTTTGGCTTGAATATTGCAAAGTACAAACTAAAGCATCACACTACTCAGGGCTGAAATTTCAAGCATTGTAGCGTACATAGTATTATTTTAAACATCATTTATTTAAATACAAAAATATTGTATCAAATGCTACAGACAAATTCATACAAAGTAGTCTTATTTTTGGTATGTGAAAGTAATGGAAGTTGCATTATCACAAAGAATTTTGTCCACTGTAGGCGGCGTCATATTGTATGTAACAGAGTTACAGTAACATGAGTTTGAAAGTCATACTACCAGTTTTTTTTTAAATAGAAGGCAAATGAGCAAATAGATCACCTAATAGAAATGATGCCCTTTCCCTTTAGACGTAAACACCAAAGTGCGTTGACACACTGATACTGGCTATTCCTCAAGGGAGGCCATTTTTAAAGAAGAAGAAGTTTCTTTTGCTAGTTTGTTCATTAGTCAATAAATTACGAGTCTATATTAAATCAGTGTGAATAATTCCTTATTTGGTTAGTGTAAAACATGATTAGAATGCTGCTAATTAGGTGCAAAAACATTATGTTAATAATCAAATTGGAATACTTGATGTTACACAAACCGATAAAATTATTATTAGCCTCAATTATAATATTATGTCTAGTTTGAAATGTGCTTGAATATATTTCATTATACACCAAGTTATTGTCTACCATTGGGCTGGTTTTATCGCTAAGCTAAGCTCCAACGGCGCTGCCGAAACGCTTAGCGATACAACCAGCCTTGAATGTACGACTTAATTAAATAGGGTATTATAGAAGAGCATTTTTATTAATATTATTAGTATTTGACAAGAAAGTCGAAGTAATGGTAGTAGCTGCACCAAAGGCCACAGATATTTGGTGCAGCTTTATTAATAAAATTTATGGTCTTTAAGGATTGGCAGGTTGGCAGTCAATTTGTTTGGAGTATAACAAATAATATATTCAAGATACACTTCCTACAGTTCATTACAAAATAGATATAATATAACTATTATTAAAAGACCACAACACAATATACTTAATACTTTTTTATGGTACTTAAAATAAATTATAAAATTAATATTTAAACATTACCTAAATATTAAATAGTTGTGCCTGTTAGGGCGCTTTTCCTGTCATTCATGTCATCAGCCGCGTGCAGATTTGGTTCGCATGCGGGTGACAACTGACAACACGCAACTGGCCGCATGCGTGTTGCCCGCATAACAGGAAAAACATCTATGAAAATTAAATGATAGGACGCGGACAGGAAAAGCGCTCTAATATTAAATAAAAAAAAAACTTTTAATAAACAGAAAAACTTATTATTAATTAGTGGCTTTTTGTATTATAAGTATTATAATATTTTATAAAAGATTATTGCTTTCATTATTATTAGTACTCATTATAAAAAAATAACTTTACTTAACCAAATAACCTTAAACTATGTTATAAACTTCTTTATGTAGTAACTCATCATAATATTAAGTATGTAGGTTATTATTTTATGAACTCTTCTATTTGAGATAAAGTTGTAAATAAATTAGTGAGATTTTATTAACACAATAATAATTCATAACTAACAGAAAAAATAATATAAAATAGGTAGCAAGTTTATGCTTTCGGGAGCTATACTTATTTAAAATATATTAAAAATTGTTCCCACTTTTTGTACTCTACGATAAAATATGTTACTAGACTACATATAAAATGCAAATACACATTTTACTTATTAAATAGCATAAATAACTACGTATAGTAAATAATAAATACCACAAGTTTACTGAAAAAAATAATAGTAATATGTATCTATAAATAAATCAGACTGACGTCTGCTTGCTGAATATGATATATTACTGCGATGTTTTTACGCTTAAGGTAGCACCAGCACAGAAAATAATCAAAAAGTTTTGTTCGACAACATTTTTGTCAATATTCTGATATGACGTGTGCAACATGTCAGATATTAAGAGCGGTCAAATTTTGCTGTGTTTTCTAATAAGTATTACAATCCCGGAAGACGATTGACTCGAATGAAATTGAGATTTATTTAATCATTGTATATTTATCTGATATTTGGCTAACCAAAAACACGATACACTTATTTGGACTCGATAGTTTTATTTTTTGAAATTATGAATCTTTCTGGGCTTTTCAACAAATACCTGTTACACTTATTGAGTTACTATCATTAAATAAATAAAAAAAACTACTACAATCACCCACTTCATAAAATAATAGCTAAAGGAAATATTAGTATTGTATTTAATTTTCAAGTAATCATCAAAACATTTTTAGGACTTACGACCTTTACTCTCGTGCTATAATGTGGGAACCGTTGTTACGCGATATTGTTCACTATTAGCTGCAGCGTAAAGCACATTGCCCGGAGCACGATTGATAGAATCATTGTATCACGATTGGAGGATAGCGGCGTGTGTAGGCGGGGCTAGCGTTTTGACAGTAGGCTCTTAATCGGAATATTTACTGTATGTGCTAGTAGCGCCCTCTGCTCCGACCGTTGGCTATTCAACGATGTCAATTTCTTCAAAACCATAAAATATAGTAATAGAACAAAAAGATAGTTTATTGAATATGAATTAAAAGTCGATTCATAAATTCACAATCCTACGTAGTCATAAAATTATTGCAACATGTCAAATAAACTTAAAGATATTCAATTAAAAATAATAATTTCAATGAGTAAACATAAAGATCCTACGACCTTTTTATATTCGACTTTGTGCTGGTCACAATAATTAAAAAGTATAATATGGCTCGATTTTTCCAGTGTTGCAAGATTAAAAAATATTTTCCTTAAAATAATTATTTTAAAATAGTTATTTACGGATAGAGGAATCGTGTTAGGAATTACGATATCTTCAATTTTCCATTAGTTTCAGCCTTATCGTTTTGTGCGTTATTCGTATACTTGGAAGATTCTTTAGGAAGATCGTTGCTTGGGGAAGAATTCGAAAAGTGCTTATTTTTTGGCGGTAGCAACAACGCTCCGAGGGCTATGAAGTGAAGAGAATAATACAATCGCCTGAAAAAAAAAAGTGTTTTTGAGATTAAGTAAATAAAATTTCATAAAAATTACGTTAAGGGAATTTTTTTTGAAGACACTTAAAATCTATTATCATTTGATTATCATACATAAATATTAACTTAACATGCAGCAATATAAATAATTCATATTTGGCACTGATATCATAAATGCACAAGTGTCTGTCTAACTGCTAGAAGGAACAGTTAGACAGCACTTGCGCATTCTGCGCACTTTCACGATTAAGATAAAATGTTGTATGCAGATACTTTTAGTATCTTAATATGTCCCTTACATATTAGGATAGTTTATATCCTAGAAAAATTATTCCGGCGTGACAACGAAGTTTGGCAACACGCAGAAGCGTAGCGTGCCTTAGCGGGGCCCCATATAAAATTTGTTTGGGGGCAAAATGTAAAAAAGGGCAACCTTAGGAAAGGTTGCCTTTTTTTACATTTCTCATATTTTGTGAATTTAATGTTAAAATAAAAAAGAAATGGAAAGTTTCTATTCACTTTGGGGGCCCCGTATAATTGATACGGCATATACGGCGGTAGGTACGCCCCTGGCAACACGCTTATTGTAATGCGCTGTTACTTAGTAATATTAAGGTGATCGCACATTTGTCAGCACCGTACGCGCCGTACTCGCCGCATTTTAGAATTCGTTGCATGAATGATGTTACGAAATGCGGCGTGTACGGTGCGTACAGCCGCACCGTATGAATGTGTCCGCACCTGCCAAATGTGCGATCAGCTTTATAGTTTTAATTCTACACAAACGAATACGCAGGGCAAAAGTTCTGTAACTTTTAAGTTCTATTGTTTATTCTCGATTTAAAATTAAAATGCCAACTCACCCATAGAAAGCGAGGCTCGGCGATAGATGTAGCAGTACAAAGGGAACCGTCGCGTAGGTCATCGCCACTCTCGTCGTTATAAACGTTAGTAGGTCGTAGAACAACTTCTTCGGTCGACTGTCCAAAAACATCGGGCGGACGAACGATCTCACCTGAAATAAAATGTATTAAGTAAGTAAGAAATTAAGGTAAAACATCCAAAACTTGGCAGTTTATACTACAGAAAGTCCTATATTGGCATTGGTAGTACATAGATATTTAAAAAAAAAAAAACTAAGGCCTCCATGGACGCTTGCCCCACTAGGATGCTGCCACCCCTAGGCCGTGGCCTATAACGGTTATCAACCAACGATATTTATAAATCCGGGGCTGACTATTGATTAGACCAGGGGTTCCCAAAGTGTGCGCCGCGGTGCCCTGGTGCGCCGTGGAAAGGCAAGAGGGGGGCGCCGTGCCTACATCATTATCCTAAACCACAAATATTATAAAATAGCTTTATAATATTAATTATGTAAAGCAGGTAGATGATAAAATATTTGTTTATTATTATTTACCTGCTTAACCTATTAGGTTAAGCTAATAAACTATTTAAATTAGTAATTACGATCATTTAAGGTGTTTATTTATGTATCTTTTTGTAATAGCTAGGTAGAGTAGGGCGCCGTGACAAAACATTGTGACGTGTAACTGCGCCATAGGCTGAAAAAGATTGGGAACCCCTGGATTATACGGTATTGGTAGGTAACAAAAATATTTCAATATTAGGAGGAATAATCATCAATTGAAACATACGTCAATACGAAGAAGAATGAAGGAACAAGCCGCATATGCACTTATCATTCATTTTACTTTGTTTCAGTATTTATTTTTTATTTTTCTTTGTCGAAGAATGGCGAACGCAGAACGTGTTAGTCATCCATGCTAATATAAGTCCGGAAGTGTTGTCTGTCTAAGTGTAATGTGTTTTTTTTTTATGAAATAAGAGAGCAAACGGGTCACCTGATGGAAAGCAACTTCCGTCGCCCATGGACACTCGCAGCATCAGAAGAGCTGCAGGTGCGTTGCCGGCCTTTTAAGAGGGAATAGGGTAATAGGGGAGGGTAGGGATGGGAAGAGAAGGGAATAGGGGAGGGAAAGGAAGGGAATAGGGTAGGGGATTGGGCCTCCGGTAAACTCACTCACTCGGCGAAACACAGCGCAGCGCTGTTTCACGCCGGTTTTCTGTGAGAACGTGGTATTTCTCCGGTCGAGCCGGCCCATTCGTGCCGAAGCATGGCTCTCCCATGTATATCCTCTTCACGATTAAACCTCTGAACCAATTTATATGGAATTCAGTTTGAACATACTTTGTGTCCTGAGAAAGGTGGACATAGGATAGTTTTAGGCTGCGTTTTCCGGAGATGAGCTAAGCTGCGTTGCGAGGAATGTTTTACAAGAACTAACAGAAACGTTGCGCTGAATGTTGTCAGGCAAATGAAGCGTTTCTATTGGTTCTTAAAAACACATTCCTCGCAACGCAGCTTACCTCAGCTCCGGTGAAAATGCAGCCTTAGGGTCAATTTATACTAGCGCAGAGTCGAAGCGCATCGAAGCGAATTCCCAAAAACTGAACATAGAAAATTCAACCTTCAGCGTTGGTCAGGCGCATTCGAGCGAATTCGCGCGAATGCGCACGCCTTTGTAAATTCTCAGAAGTTAATGTGTGCGTTAACGCTTTGGTGTTAAGGTTGAATTTGTTATGATCAGTTTTGGTAATTCGCTTCGATGAGCTTCGACTCTGCGCTAATATAAATTGACCCCTAATCACGGAAAATGCACGATTCCTTCGCTATAACGAATTCTTGGCAAATGAAGTTGCGGGCAACATCTAATAGCACAATTAGTTGTCAAAACAAAGACCGTCCTTTAAAACGTGCCATGAGATACTTATGCTGAATTTAACGATAAATACCCATCATTATGCCATATAAAAACATGTAATCATTACTCATTTACACACTTCTTTAGAGCTTAGAACAATAATAGCTATTATAAAATAATACACGTCTTTAGAGCAATAATAGCTAGTATGAAATTAGTCTTCTAGGTATAATATATGCATGGGTAATGATGACGTGTTTAAAAGAATGGTATTGTCACTTTTTAATTTAACCTCCCAGGTTAAATTAATAAATACTAACAAGCTGTATGCAATGCAAATGCAATATATTAATATTTTAACCCTAAATAAAAAAAAAACAGATTGTTTGTGTACTAAAATAATATATTAATATTGTGGGGATATATGTGTGGTGGCCACAAAGGAAGATCTTCCGACCGAGCGAGGTGGTATGCTCGGTCAGGCCGGAGCCCACGTGATACATTTCAGCTGTCGTATATATACCGACGCGCTCAGAAAACTTCGATAGCGCGATGTAGGAATGTTAGGCGAATTGTGGGTACCGCCACATCACTCCCCTCCGAAGACCGGAGGGCGGAAGTCGAATCATGAAGTCTTGTCGCTTGAGTCGCCAGTGCCAGAGAGTTCCAGCGAGTCGGAACTGTTGCAGTGAAGTCCCAGTGAGTCGGAACTGTGAAGCTGCTGCACGGGATCCAGTGAGTCGGATAGCTGCCGTGCGGGGCCTATGCTACGTGCTGACCAGGAGAGATGTGCTCTGCTTGCTGACCGGTCCGGTGTAGTGAGAAAGCCCGTTGATGCCGATGCGGAGTCGCCCAGGCCGCGGTACATTGCGGCTAGTGGACGAGGTACCCGATGAGGCGATGCTGGCTGGCGCGGTGCGGAGGGGCGGGGAGTGATGATTATGAAGGAGGCGTGTCACCAATGTGGGAATAATGCGTGGAGGCCGCAAAGGAAGATCTTCCGACCGAGCGAGGTGGTATGCTCGGTCAGGCCGGAGCCCACGTGATACATTTCAGCTGTCGTATATATACCGACGCGCTCAGAAAACTTCGATAGCGCGATGCAGGAATGTTAGGCGAATTGTGGGTACCGCCACAATATTAACTACTGTCAAAGCTCAAAGGTGCTTTATTTCAACCTAACCTGACCTTACTGTAACTGTATAGGTAATTACAAGTTGTAGATATACTTATATGCAAAAATGCAACATACAAAACGTATAATGTATATGTAACGTATTTCATTACATATACATAATAAGTTTCTTTTATGGGCCTATTCACAAATACAAACACCAAGGACTACGTCGTTGCAACTTGCAGCACACGAAATGGCGCATTGCCGAGTTTTGCCGTGGAGAAATCTTATAATATATAAAACATAACTTTAAATACTGCTTACAAACAAACTATTTGAAGGAGGCCTCTCTCCTTTTAAAATAAAGGCTCAATGACTTTGTTAAGCACGTGTTATAAATAATATATTATCATGGTATTTGCATGTTTAAGTAGTAGTAGTTACCGTTAGATGAAAACCCGTTTGAACGACGTTCAGTTTACTATGACGACGTTTAATTAAACTGTCCAAGTAAGTAAGATAATTTGAATATCGAATTTAAAAATATTCAGCTATTACGCCATCAAAATAATTATTTTTATATTATTTTGATGGCGTAATATAACGTTCTTAAACCTACGTAGTGTTTCATACTCTATTCACACTCAGTCATACGTGACTAAATTGAAGTCATGATTTAAGAGTGCCAATTGAATTTCTACGTTTCTACATTTCGTCTATTATCAACTCGGTAATCAAAATGACTCATACTTCAATCGCAACTGATTCATATACCTCTAATTTCTGACTATAAAACGTTAGCACTTAGCAATAGCGATTGAAGGAATGCATATACATAATTTTTGCAACGTTTTTATTTTCATACGTTTAAATTAACCACTATAAAATATTTTAATTTTAAAGTATAATATTATGACGTCATACTAAAGGGGCGTTCATGAACTACGTAAGACGTTTTTAAGCATTTTTTGACTCAAAAAAGTCTCAGTTATTTTTAAAAAATCTTACCGCTGGCTCTCCAGCTCTATTATTTACGAAGATTAGGACAGAAAGAACTATACATAATTCATATCTGTCATATTATGTTTTCACAATTTTATGTAAGATAGCAACATGGATTAAGATAGTCTTGTCCAAATCTTTGTTTATGAGAATATATGGTCTTATATGGTCTTAAACTGGTATGTTTAGGCCCAATTTCACCAACGTCTGTTAGTGTTAACGGCTTATCAAAATATCATGTCTTCTCTGTCATTCATATGAAAAACGAAAGAGCCTTACCTGATACTAATTCAAGCATTGTCTTTAACAGTCGTTGGTGATATTAGGTCTTAAGACCACATAAGCAGCAGTCAATTATTACAAAGCCACAGTAGATAAAGAAGGAAATATCTTGCTCACCTTTTTAGCAGCAACAGTGAACAGTCCACCGGCGAAGAACGTGAAGTAGTATCCAGGATGGAAGCCGTGCCACAGAGCGGACAGCGCGTACACGCGCACCGTGCGGAGCCGGGCGCTGCGCTCGTACGCTACGTTACGCAGCCACGCGTTCGTGTTCTTGTTCCAGCTCGCGACCGCCGCTCGGAAGTTTTGCGCGAACTGACAGATAGTTTTTTTTTTATTGAAAATGCTTAGACATTAAGAATGAATTACAAAAGCTATATAGGTAATTCGACTGAACTGACAGAAAGTTTTTTTTTAATTGAAAATGATTAGACGTTAAGAATGAAAAACAAAAGCTATATAGGTAATTCGAAGGTTTTTAAGTTTAACTCTTCGTCAGCGCTTTACGTGTTTCAAATTCAAAATCATGACGATCTTCTTGACCTTGCTAATAAAGAATACAACGAAAATTACCTCAAATCCAAACACATCAATGTTGGACAATTTATCCCATTTCGGCGCACCATCCGTGTCGTATCCGTTGAATCCCATGCCAGAGTTATTACATATCGCCTCTGATAACAACCATGCGTGGTAGTACTTGCATCTCACTACAAGTGTTGCCAGGTATGCATACCATAATAGGTACAGGGCCGACCAAGAATGGGACACCTCAGATTTTGGATCCATTAGTTCTAGAAACAGTAAAAAATTATAGTCAATATTATACAACACTCATGTTTCCTGTTGTGGTGCGTTTACTAGGCTGTAGTAAAACCATAAAGTTAATATACCTAGCGGAATAGAGAAACAAAGGCCTGAGCAAGCAAGATGTCACTATCAGTAACACTGCGTGGAAAAAAGAGACGTGTGATACATGACAGCAGAACCAATTTTTTTCATCTGTTTGACGTCCAGTCGGCACTAAAGTCCGGTCGTGAAGTATGTGGAATTCTGTACCATCAGAAAAAAATGTTTATTAGCAGATTGAGGACCATTAATCAATGTTGGCCGTGATCTATAGGTATCAGACGGCTGGGCTATAGCCCGATAAAATTACGTAGGTCTGCCATCTACTTTTGAATCAAATTCTTTCGTCGCCACATCTTTTTTTATTCGCGCAGGAATTTCTACCTGATTCGTGACCGGACTGTTATAGTCCTGGCTCCTGATCACAGTCCGATAACTAATTTTTTCCCGAATGATAACTAAAAGGGGCTCACCTTCTAGGACAGTGATGGGATATTTGTCAGACAACGATAAGTAGAGAACAGCCGCGGCGACGGACCCTGCCATTTTGTACAACACTGCCAGGCGAGGCGATGGTTCGCTGCCACTCAATTTTCCCTCCAATTCCTTTTAAAAATTTATTTTAATATGTATAATTTAACCATCCATACTATTAATATTACAAATACGAAAGTGTGTCTGTCTGTTACCTCTTCACGCCCAAACCGCTGAACCGTTTTTGCCGAAATTTGGTATTGAGTTCCGCGAAAGGACATAGGATACTTTTTATCCCGAAAAATTTACGATTCCCGCGCGATAAACGAATTTTAGCGCAACGGAGTTGCGGGCGTCATCTAGTGTGTAATAAATCTTTATTACATGCCATAATTGACTCACTTATTTAAGTATTAGATTATTAATATTTATGTTTTACAAACCTTATCTCCATTACCCTCTATAAAATTAATATAGTCCAAGTAAAATACTACAGGTCCACACATTAATGTTTGAAATGCTAGCGTGTATGCAAAATATTCTAGCGGAGATGGTAGCTTATTGAGTCTATTCAACTCGTCCGAACCTTTTGTATTGTCATTGATCTCCTTCTTTGTTATATTATCTTGTAACGAATATGCGAGGGAAGTCACTCGTTGCGTTATAACCATTAACGGCCCTAAATTGAGAGAATTGTTAAAGCAAATTTTGAACAAAAGAACTTTTATACTGTAAGAAAATAAGCAGTGTCCATACCTGTTATATCCAATGAATAGTCTGTTGTATGATATATTTGTCGATGCAAATGAATACATGATAGGTATATCATTGAAGACAGCAATATTACACTGAAAATAATTTTGAATTTAGAATATTTTGAACAAAAGATAACATAAATAACTAATTTTTAGTGCACTAAACTCACTTTCCTGTCAAATGTTGTGGCACAAACTTTAAAAGTATGTAACTTATCATAGGCAACATGGATAAATGTACTGCTTGCCTGAAAAAATATAATCATTATAGTATGTTTATTTCTGTACAAATAAACTTAAGGATTATTTTGGGGTAAAGTAGTCGCTAAAATAATTCAATTATTCGAAAGTCAATTGGACAATATTTAAGTTATTGACTTGTCTTGGCCCCCAACAAATTTATTTGGCCTTAACAGTACCAAAGTATTGAATTTGCATAATTCATTAGAATGATGTGAGGTTAAAATTTAAAGCATTATTATATTAAAATCTTAAAAGCTATGCAGCAATATGAAATGTGAAAATGTAAAGCTTTTATCCAAATCATATAGAAAATAATAGCTAAATTTTATCTTTCTATATCACGTAAAAAAAAATTGCTTTAGAAATTTGCAGCAAAAATAAAGAAGCCCCATACATGACAGAAACACAAATTCAACTACAAAACATAAATGATGACTATAGACTTACTTTCCAAAGCAGAAGTATCCCATTAGCAAACCTATAATGAGGCATAATGAATGTCGAAATTCAGCTGAAGCTAATTTCAATGGTTTCCGAAACAATCTGGCCAGACATAGTGCAGCTATTTGTGCGATCAAAAAATTAACCTAATAAAAAATAAAATATATATCAAACAAATGAAAGTGTTAAGGTGAAAAATAAGGCAAATTAAAATGAGATTTTAGTTCTGTAGCATAACAGCCTAAACCAGTCTAATTAATTGTTTATGAATGACCGATATGTGATGAATAGGTTATCCAAAAGAAATATTGCTACTTAATACTGGACAGCATAAAAACTTTTCTGTATGCTTTGAGTTACTTATAGAACAGTACAGGTACTTAATGACTTGCTACAGTTTCTAAAAAGCTATAAAGTATATTTTAGGCTATTGAAATGCTATAAAAAAAATTATGAGATTTATAGTTAAATTACTTACCAGATCTACGGGAAGGCCTATTTTACTTGCCAAAAATGAAAAGGCTTTGCAACCATCGTAATGATCTTCATACGATGCAGACATGGCTCTTAATTTATTAAACTGATAGAAATAACCATTAAATTTAAAAGACGGTCACTCTCATGTTATTTTCTCAAATTCTATATGAACAATTTAGTGAACAATTTAGTATATAGAAAATATACGCAAGAGAAAATAGCAACTAGGTATGTATAAACAAGTTTTAGCGTAGTTTAAAAAGAGCTGCAGCGATTAAACACGAAACCACGTCTTGTAAATACAAGTTACAAAATCCAATCACTTTAAATTTAAACCAACGTAAACTAGTATTATTCACCGACACGCCACTAATAAAATTAATTTAAATTCATTCAATTCATCCAAACTCGTAATTTATATCGCACTGCGTGCATCGTTTACTACGTACCAAATAATATATATACTAGTCTATGCTACGTACCCTACATAATCATATTTCATATGTCAACTGTCAAACCAAAGCGTCAATCAAAAATCTGTCAAGTGCGTCATTTTTTTTAGTACATAGTGCTCATAGGTGGCTCATAGTAAAGCGTTTATTCCACTTCACTAAAAATTTAGTGAAGTGGAATAAGCGCTTTACTTTAGAAGTTCTAACTAGGATCCTAAAAAATTTAGTCAAGTGAAATAACATTTAGAAAGTTAGGATCCTAAATAGGAAAAAATGTGGCTTCTGAATGACTAAATCAGTGTTGCCAGATGGTTTCAACCTTTTATCTGTAGTGGGAACTGCTAAATCTGCATTAAAGTCAACAAAAGAATAACCTATTAATCATTATCTACGCTTTTTTTTATGAAAAAAGGGATACGTATTGCCTTGATAAGGTGATAATCGTATAATAAATAAAAATATACTTAAATTATATTTATTTTAAGTAAAAATACATAATAAAATCTAATAAAAAAAAATTGAACACACTAAGGGCCTGTTTCACTACTTCCTGATAAAGTGCCAGATAGGCTATCCACAACTTTTTTGACAGATTCTCCATACTTTATCAGCTGTCAAGTTAAGTTGTGGATAGAATTTCCGGCACTTATCAGGAAGTGGTAAAACAGGTCCTTAAAAATGAAATAAAATAAAAACATGGCAATAAGATAGAAATATTATGACGTATATTATTTTCATTTGTAATTTTTTTTGTTAAATTTTGACAGCAACTGCTCATCAATCTCTAGAATCAAGATGATACCATTCGTAGCATTCGTAGGTAATTTCTAAAGTCTGTTGGTTCCAAGTAGTTCAGAAAGTTCATAATTCATAATTTTTCGTGGAGCAAAAATTCTTTCAACCATCTTTTTCGCCTTTTATTTATTTCGATTTTCATTGAGCCAACAGCTAAGCCTATGAGAAGACCAATTTTTTGTTGCTTTGACAGAACTGGAGCCATTAAGAAGACGTCACAACTGATTTAGTCACTAAATTAGGACAAGTGGAATAAGAAGCTTCTAATTAGTCTCCTTTTTAGGATCCTAGCTAGGACTTCTAATTAGTTCTAACTAGGATCGTAAAAAATTAAGTCAAGTGAAATAACATTTAGAAAGCTAGGATCCTAATTAGTGTACTAAATCGGAAAAAGTGTGGCTTCTAACTGACTAAATCAGTGTTGCCAGATGGTTTCAACTTTTTATCTGTAGTGGGAACTGCTAAATCTGTATTAAAGTCAATATATATTATGTTATACGATCTGGAATCCATTCGTAGGTATAGGTCTACCAGAATCTGATGGCAAAAAGTGAGAAAATAAATTGACTCTAGCAATACCGGGGTAATACGAATAAAACATTTTTATCCTTTTTTTTTCTTATAGCGGCTGATTCTGTGTGTTAAACATGCAAATATAAAAATTTATCCAATGATCAAGGATATTTTTTGAAAATCTGCTGTAAAAAATTGCCATCAGTAGACCGTTTGACCGTGTGTGGTAGACCTATAATGGGTTGTTTTCTTTTTTAAATCTCCACCAGGAGGCGCGACGGTACACACTTCTAGATTTTCTATTGGTTCCCCACTGATCTGAAATTATCTGCAGGTTGGAATCACTGACTACATATTGGTATTTCAGTGTACTGTCAAGTGTGACATAAATAAAAATATCTTAAACCTAAGCGATCATTGGCCTAAGCGATTAAGCCAGTATACTGGTAATAGTTTAGGAATACGCTGACATAATAAAAACTTGTCAAACTGAAAACTGACAACTGAAAAAGTTTTGGCGGCCATGTTACTTTGAAACTTCTTCTACTTTTTATTGTTGGTGTGGTTTTTATTATTTTTTCCCAAATTGTGTTATTTGGGTTTTTGATGTTCATTATTGGTAAAATATTGGCCATTAAATATCCGTTATCGTGCACAAGTGCAGGTAAGATGTTGTCAAAACCAAAATTTATAATTCCTGTGACATTTGGTGTGAATAACGATAAATAGGGCTATTTCTTCCGTGAGTTTGAACTAAAACATCGTTATAATAAATTTATTATTCTATTCGTTGGAATATCATTGTGTCTTTTTCAAATTGAAATGTATCAAGTTTTATATGCTTTTGCCCAGTTTTGTAGCAATTATTGATGGTCTTCCTGGTATTACTGATAGTTGTCTACCCATACGCCATCTATATTACTAAAATGGAAACTGTTTGACAATCAAATTAAAAAAATAAGAAAATGCCCCATTTCTAAAGTCTGCTGGTTCCAAGTAGTTCAGAAAGTTCATGTTTGATAATTTTTCGTGGAGCAAAAATTCTTTCAACCATCTTTATCGCCTTTTATTTATTTTTATTTTCATTGAGCCAACAGCTACAGTTCGACAAGGCTGTTTATGAACGTGGCGAGAAAAGGAACTAACGCTTCTATCATATTAAAACGTAATTTTTGACAGTTCTCCTTACCAGCAGCAGCGCCCATTGACAGTTTGACACATTCATATAAAGCCTTGTCGGACTGTAATGGCGGATTTACACGGGTGACTAACGGGTCGATTTTAGTCACCCGGCAAGTCACCAGTCGAATCGCCTGTCCAAGTCATAAAGTTAATATACCTAGTGGAATTACGTTCCTATCCTACGTTTACAGACACATTGTACCACCAGAGTTAGCCACATGTATAGTGTATACCGTCGTCATCGCATTCTACGTCCTCACCGACGCTGCCACAACTGTCTTCACCATCGACCTCCTTTCAACTAGAATTGATATCAAGAGAAAAGAAGCTTAATATATCTAAATGCACTAAGTTACAGAATAAATTAAAAAAGAAGCAGCTACTTATTCGAAATCTAAGGGCATAAAATAAACGCACAAAAAATAAAGTTATAACAACAATCAGGTGATCAGCCTGCACTGTCCTAACCAAACTTGGAAATAACATGTTTCCAATGCGGGAATCGAACCCACGACCTTCGACTGCCTTCGAGTCAACCACACCGTCATAGGCCACAACACTGCGTTTCGGCGTCGCATCGCAAAAACAACATTAGAAAAGCAATGTAGTTTTTCGCAATGCGACGTCGCAACGCAGTGTTGTCGCCTGGCCCAATGATTTTATAAACGATTTTTTTACTACAAAATTTTTTAATGATAGAAGTCATAATATTTTACTCCAAAATTACAATTTTATTATATAATAATTATCTATGCAGTTTTATTTTATCCCATTTTATTATTTTTACTATCTTACTATAATTATTATTCCATCATCGATATTTTGTCGAATTACAAGATGTATGTAGGTACAGCTTGGCAAAGAAGAGTGTGGATCTCGCTAGAGTAAAAATTTTCTTTGGTGTGGATTAAATGAGGGCGCTTTTCTTTAAATACAGGCAACCCTACGCTTCACTTTTGACACAATATATACTAGAGTTGACAAGTAATGTAGTGTTGACTGTTGTCATAAATAAAAACTCTTAGTTCCAGCTGTCACCGCGTCAGACTCTTCTTTGCCAAGCTGTACACCACTAATACCGCATTTACACATTCGCACGAATAGCGAGGCGAATCACGAGGCGAATAACGAACACGAATGTGTAAACAGGCGCTCGCTATTCACCTCGCACTTCGCCTCGCGATTCATGGCATTCGCGTTGGGAGCGGTTTTTCGGACGCGAATCAAAGGGCACGAATAGCGAATACGAACTTACTGTTTACACATTCGCCTGCATTCAGTTGACAGCTAGCGTCCTACCCTACAGGACGTGTACAAAGCTGAACATACATATTTGACTTAAATACACTGTACTGAAAATAAGCCTATTTTTAGTACAGTGTATATTATAATTTTATATCATGTTATTATTATAATAATGTTAGTACAATGTTATTATAGGTCTACCAGAATCTGATGGCAATTTTTGACAGCAGATTTTCAAAAATATCCTTGATCATTGGATAAATTTTTATATTTGCATGTTTAACACACAGAATCAGCCGATATAAGAAAAAATAAGGACCAAAATGTTTTATTCCAACTACCGGTATTGCTACAGTCAATTTATTTTCTCACTTTTTGCCATCAGATTTTGGTAGACCTATAGTTATTACAGTCGTTTCTTTTCTTACTAATGCCACATACGTGTACCATTGTGTAAACTTAAGTCATAATTTAAGTTATAACATATATTGTACGTACTTATACAAAAAGATTATATTTTGTTGTTAAAGTATAATATATTATATCTATTACTTTCTTAGTATTTATGAGCGCGTAGCCCGCCGACAAACTACTATGCAGTTTGGCGGGCTAATAATATAATAAGGAAATATATTTTGGTTTTCAACACAGACTAATTATTAGTATTTAGTATTATTATTATTATGTAATAAAAATGGAGAGGAGTGAAGGGTGAATTTTAGAATTCCTAGAATTTTACAAAAATGAAGAGCTCAATGGAACCAAAAATATCGCTATCATAAATTTCATAATATTTTTCATTCAACGTCGCTATCATATGAACACGTCCTCCATGTTCGTGTGCGAATGTCAAAATGAATCACACCACGAATGTGTGAAC
Source organism: Cyaniris semiargus (assembly GCA_905187585.1). NCBI lineage: Eukaryota > Metazoa > Arthropoda > Insecta > Lepidoptera > Lycaenidae > Cyaniris > Cyaniris semiargus. The sequence goes on along the minus strand of LR994558.1, from coordinate 8,101,964 downwards.
GGTAGTTCGCGATAGCATTCGTACACGAATGTTTCGTCGATGACGAGGCGAATGGCGAACGCGAATGTGTAAATGCAGTATAACACGCACACGTAAACACAATTGTATACACAGATGTATATCAATTTTGGTGTCGTTTGACAGCTCGGGATTGTTTCTCTATTCCGGTAGGTATATTAACTTTATGGTCCAAGTCGAATCGCCACCACATTTACACGGGTGACTAACGGGTCGATTTTAGTCACCCGGCAAGTCACTCGCTACAGTAGTATTCGCAGCAAGCGATCGCTTGCGACTGAGCGTTTGCACGGTCGATTTTAGTCACCACCGCATGCGGCCGCTGGCCGCACGACTTTGGGGCTTGCGACTTTAGCCGCATGCGGCGTGGGGCATTTTCTTATTTTTTAAATTTGATTGTCAAACAGTTTCCATTTTAGTAACTAGATGGCGTATGGGTAGACAACTATCGGTAATACCATCAATGATTGCTACAAAACTGGGCAAAAGAATGTAAAACTTGATACATTTCAATTTGAAAAAGACACAATGATATTCTAACGAATAGAATAATAAAGTTATTATAACGATATTTTAGTCAAAACTCACGGAAGAAATAGCCCTATTTATCGTTATTCACACCAAATGTCACAGGAATGATAAATTTTGGTTTTGACAACATCTTATATATATATATATAGATAACGGATATTTAATGGCCAATATTTTACCAATAATGAACATCAAAAACCCAAATAACTAACACAATTTGGGAAAAAATAATAAAAACCACACCAACAATAAAAAGTAGAAGAAGTTTCAAAGTAACATGGCCGCCAAATCTTTTTCAGTTGTCAGTTTTTAGTTTGACAAGTTTTTAATATGTCAGCGTGTTCCTAAACTATTACCAGTATACTGGCTTAATCGCTTAGGCCAATGATCGCTTAGGTTTATGATATTTTTATCTATGTCACACTTGACAGTACACTGAAATTTTTAGAAACACAACCAATATGTAATCAGTGATGCCAACCTGCAGATAATTTCAGATCAGTGGGGAACCAATAGGACATCTAGAAGTGTCTACCGTCGCGCCGTCTGGTGGAGATTTAAAAAAGAAAACAACCCAATGCCGTGCGGCGTAAATCGTGCGGCTTTGGGCTTTAGTCACCCGTGTAAATCAAGCATAAGCCTATGAGAAGACTAATTTTTTGTTGCTTTGACAGAACTGGAGCCATTAAGAAGACGTCTGGCCAAAATCGCCGCGTGGTCACAACTGATTTAGTTACTAAATTAGGATTTAGTTACTTGAGTAGTACAGCGTCGAACACATAATATTTGGTCGAACAACATTTAACAGGGCGAGCGAAGCGAGCCCTAGTATATCTAATATCCCACAACCAGTACATTTTGTGTTACAAATTACAATTTACGGAAAAACTATCACGCCTATTGATTTGTGCTTTAACATAGTAATTTTTATTTATATGTAGATGTGTTATCATCAGTCAGTCAAGGTTTGGTTACTATTAAAATATAATATAAAAACTGCCTTAAAGATTATGACCACGCAGAAAAACGACGCGAGCCCTCACACACTATATTCATTTTTAGTCTACTCGACAGTCGAGACTACATGAAACCGTGAAAGAACCGACGCGTGACTCTAAAGTACTTGCTTATGATGTGTTTCATCGAGCGATTTTTAACTTTAAACCACCATAAGCCCAAAAGTGCGCTTAGAATCACGAATGCAAATGCGCAACGACAAAGTAGGTACAAGTGTAACTCGACTGCGTGAGAAAATCACATACAGTGCGACAAGTCTTTAAATGAATTAATGAACGTAGGCGGCGCGGTGGCGCTGTTCGTAAAGGAGAACTGTCAAAAAGTTCAAAAACTGTCAAAAATTACGTTTTTGTATGATGGCAGCGTTAGTTCCTTTTTTCGCCACGTTCATTTAAAGCCTTGTCGAGCTGTACTGTATATCAGCCTTTCCCAAAGTGGGCGATAACGCCCACTTGTGGGCCCTGAAGGTCTTTAGGGCCAACGGTAAAACACGCGCGGGCGCACGCTCGCGTGTGTATAATGAAGAATAGTATGGGCACTGTTGCCAACTTAGCTACTTTGTAGCTAGATCTAGCTATTTTTCGGTATCAGCCACTTGGTAGAGGTAGCAGTTACCTACCATTACCAAGTGGCTAGATCAGCATTCTAGCCACTTGGTAGAGGTAGCAGTTGGCAAAACAGTGTCCGTTACATATAGCTACTTTTAGCAACCACAGATTAGGCTAGCAACTTATTGGGGGAACGAAAACTGGCAATCTAGCAACTTTTGAACAATAATGTAGCTACTCGGCAAGGCTAGCAGTTGGCAACACTGAGTATGGGCAGCGCAGGCGCGTGCGACGGAGCGCGGACGCGGGCGACAGACTGTCACGTACACGCGGCGGACGGCGGGCACACGACGCGGGCACACGGCGCGGGCACACGGCGCGGGCTCACGGCGCGGGCACACGGCGCGGGCACACGGCGCGGGCACACGGCGCGGGCACACGGCGCGGGCACTCGGCGCGGGCGCACGCTTTTCGCAGTCGACGTTGTTTCCATTGACGTCTTTTTGCCAAATAATAAATTAGTAAATAATCCATGGTAATCTACTCGACACAACTGTACACGCTCGAGATAAACATTATACTAGCAGCGCTAAATGAGATGGGCGCACGCGGCGGGCGGGCGGGCGCTCGCGAATTCGTGGCCCGCGGCGGTCTTCCGACGCGTGCGCCCGCGCCCGCATCTGCCCGTGTTTCAGCGTTGGCCCTAAAGAGGGGTGGTGTGGGACCCAGAAAAAAATGGGGGCGTTGTGTAGAGGCTTGGGGGGTGATTTATTTCATCTGGAAGCATTTTAAATTGAAACAGAGAGGGCGCTAAAACATAATATATATTTTGTTCTCAAACTTATTTTGTGTACTGCCCACACAAAATAAGTTTGGGAACCCCGACATATTATGTATATAAATTCACACAATACCTATTTGTACACCTCTTGAGGCCTTCTCACTTTTCTGAATTTAATAATATATAATGGGAAATTTAATCGCAAATATGGTAATCATAATGAGAATTGAGAACTATGTGGTCCTGCACCAAAACATTTAATTTTAATTATAAATTATTCACATAATCCCTTTAAAATATTCTTCAATTTACTGGAACAAATATCAATTGGTGTCTGTTTTTCTTTATTCTGCAAATTAATGTTTGCCCCAGCTTTTACTAGCAGCACAGCTGTAGCTTCCCTGTCTTCTTCACAAGCTAAATGTCTGCAAGAAGAAGTAGTATTATTATGTTAAATGCAGAAATTAAATAAATAAAGTTACTACAGAGTAAAAGAGTAAATATCTTACAATGGCGAGCATCCAGTGCTGTCACATAGATCAACTTGAATAGAACTAGACTTAAGCAAAATATCTACAATATCAGTTCGACCTTGAGCTGCAGCTCTATGTAATGGTGTGGCACCAAGAACATCAGCCTCATTGACAGAAGCATCACAACTCAACAAAAGTTGAACAATCTAAAAATAAAATAATCAGCAATGTTAAAAATACTTGATTTTATGTAAGTTTTTTGGTACAAGCCATATTAAATACATCTAAGAAGAAAAAAACCAAAAATTACCTCCTTATGCCCTTTAGAACAGGCATAGTGCAAAGCAGTTTGCTTGCGATTTGTCTTATGATCAACATTAGCTCCTTTCCCAATAAGCAACCTGGCAACTTCAAACCTTCCAGCTGATGCTGCTAAAATCAATGGAGTGCTACCAGTATCATCGACTGGATCTACCGGACTATGTTCATCAATCAGGTAATCTACCAAATTTTCATTGCCACTTAGAGCTGCCCAGTGAATGAGCAAACGGCTATTCTGCAAAGAGGTATAGGCCGTATGGGTATTAATTAAATTGTGTTAAAGGACAAACAAAAAAGCAACAAACATGTATGTATTATCAAACTTACCGTGTCCGGTGTCAATACAATCGATTTATTTTCATCTATTTTCACTTTAACTTGATTAAAATCGCCTTTATAGGCTCTCTCGTAAACAGTACCAATAGACATGTCGATATTTTTATGATTTATTATTATTATTTACTCTGAATTACGCTTTTAACTTGTGTTAGTTACGTGTATATGCCTAAATTGAATCGGAAAAATAAATCTTGCATTTATTAGCACTAGTTTTTAACAAAAAAATATTTTTTCTGGATGTAGTGAAAAATGAAAATCATTAAATCACAGACTACTAAGGGATACTACGTCGTGCATTAAATTTTAAATGACAATCTTCTTTTTTTTTTTTTTTTTTTTTATGGCATGCACCTAGTACATTGCCAATGACGAACGGGAAAAACAATGATAAAATATTAAATTAGTACGAATATCGAGGAATTTGGAATAAGGAATTCAGGACAGGATCAGGAAAAAATATATATTTACAAAAGACTATAAAAATACAATAATCAGATCTCAATATTATTAAGTAATATAAAATCAGCTAATATTTTATAAATAATATATTTTCTAGAATACAATAAACAAATTATAGAAGTAGGGAAAGGGATTTTGTTCATTAATAATGAATCGAGGAAATGGGAGCGGTTGTAAAGGGGACAAGTGAAGAATATATGGTTGATATCCCCAACCTCAGCACCACAGGCACAAGAGGGGCTGTTAATTATATTAAGTCTAGCAAGATGGTCTGGTGAGGAAGTGTGGCCAAGTCTTAATCGGGATATGATACTACTGCATTTTCTATTGAAATTCATACTATAAAACCATGGTTTTGATACAATTTCGGATTGAATACTATAGAAATGTGCTCCTTTTTGTTTATGACTTTGATCAAATGACGATTGCCATGAAGTCTCTAAATGAATTTTAGGTAAAGTTAGTAAATCGGGGTAGTATATTTTGTATGGGTTTAAATCGCCACACGTTAGTGCCTCATTGGCAAGAGAATCCGCTCTAATGTTTCCTTCTATTCCACAATGACTAGGGATCCAAGCAAATGAAACTGAGGTACCTTTCGTAATAAAATCTGTTAATAACTGTCTTATATCAAATATAACAGGATGTTGTTGTTTAATTTTAAATGGATTCTTGTTAAGAGCTTGAATAGAACTTAGTGAGTCTGTAAAAATTATAGATTTCTTAAGTTTGGCTAATAAAATATATTCTAACGCTTTAAAGATCCCTAAGCATTCTCCAGAGAATACAGTACATTCGGGAGGGAGTTTGATTTTTTGTACAATATTGTACTGAGAATGAAATACACCTACACCAACGTGGCCATTAATATTACTTTTAGAAGCATCTGTGAAGATATAATGATGGTCTTTAAATCGTGTATTAATTATATTATTAAATTTTTCATTAGCCCTCAAAGAGTTCTTCTCTATATTAATAGTCAAAATATTTGGAGCTAACATAAGGGCCCCATATGAAGAAGAAAAAATCGGTAATTTAGAAGAGCTATGAATAGGCGCAGTAAGCGATTTAAATTTAAAATAACTTACAACTAAACACGGATTTTGTTTGTGTACCCAATACGAATTTTCGGAAACAAGATAAGAAAGCTGCTGAAGCTTCGCAATAATAGGATGATCATTAAGTTGAAGGCATCGGTAGAGATATTTATCGGATAAATATTGACGACGTAAATGTAAAGGTGGGTCATAGCATTCCACCTGTAAAGCGTTGATTGGACTAGATTTCATTGCTCCGCATATAATTCTAAGGCATTTACTTTGAATTTTGTCTAAAGATTTAAAACCTGATGCTCGCCCAGGTTCTAAAAGGAAAGAGCCATATTCTAATATACTACGAATCAAAGCGTTATAAACTAATTTTAGATAGAAAGGATGGGCACCCCACCAAACGCCTGCTAGACATCTGATGATATTTACATTTTTTTCACATCTATTTATAACATAATCACAATGAGGAATTCCAGAAAGCTTTTCATCCAGGATGACACCTAGAAATTTATGATGGTTTTTTTGTGGAATTACCATATTATCAAAAAATACTCTAACTTGAGGAGTTATGCGCATACGACTAAAAAGAACTATGGAGCTTTTGATTGGGGATAAATCCAGGCCATGGTTGTCCAACCAACGCTTAAGAAAATGTAAGGCTTTAGTTAACTTAGCGGAAGCATCATCAACATTATTCCCTACAACATACAAGGTCAGATCATCCGCATACTGCGAATTATCAACATCCAATAGCTCTGCGATGGCCAATTCTAAATCATAAGTATATAAGTCATACAACAGAGGGCTCAAAACTAAGCCTTGTGGTAAGCCTTTGGTTACAATTCTTATATATTTACGGCCATTATTAAAGAAAATAATAGACCTATCAGATAAAAGGTTTATAATAAATGAAATAATTTTTTTTGGAATTTTTAGACGTATAAGTTTCCGTTTCAATATTGATATAATGACACTATCATAAGCATTAGAAATATCTAAAAAGGCTGAAAGAACGAATTTGTTTACGCTAAAAGCTAATCTTATGTCGGTGGTAAAAGTACTTAAGTTGTCATATGTACTTTTATTACGCCGAAAACCGTATTGCGATGAAGAAAGCAAGCATTTACTTTCAACAAACCACTCGAGGCGGTTTTTAACTAAATGTTCAATTAATTTAAGAAGAACAGATGAAAGGGCTATTGGACGATATGAAGATGGGAGGGAAGGATCTTTGTTTGGTTTTAAAATGGGTAACACTAGTTGACATTTCCACTCTGAAGGAATATTGCCAGATTCAAAAATGGAGTTGATGATTTTGAGATAAACTGATAAACTGTTTTCATTTAAATGAGAAATAAATGAATAATAGATACCATCTGGCCCAGGAGAGGAATCCGATACGCAAGAGAGTACATTTTTTAATTCGGTCATGGTAAAGGGGGAATTTAATTCTGTAGACTCTTCATTTTCCTCTGTGATTGTACTATTGTTATCAAATAGGTTAGGAAGATTAACTGTAGGAGGAGCAAGTTTGTCAAGAAAATCATTTGCAATAGAACTGGGAAGAGTAACAGAATGAGAAGTATTGAATGCAGATTTGAACCTCCTAATATTTTGCCAAACAACAGATGGAGGTGAATTCGGGGACAGAGATGAACAAAATTTTTGCCAACTTTCTGATTTTTTCTTTTTGAAGAGTAGTTTGGTGCTATTCATAATGTTTTTTAATGACCAATAATTTTCAAGAGACATATTTGTACTGTACATTTTTTCAGCCTTCTTTCTCCTTTTTACAGCTTCCGTACATTCTTTATCCCACCATGGTGGGCTCGGAATGGGAGATGATTCATGTTTAATTGGGAAAATTTCATTAGCACTTTCTATCAAGACATCTGTAAAAACAAGAGCATCAATGGAGTCATCTTGTGACATCTGTGAAAGTTTTACATCAACTGTACTACTGAACTTCTCCCAAGATTGATCAGTGACATTATTGAGGTTATACCTCAGAAATAATCTAATATTATGAGTAGGAACATGCAAATTATCAAACGGAGAAGTAGTTATTATGGGGAAGTGATCACTTCCAAAAGTGGAGGGTAGAACCGAAGATGTTAATTGTGTTACAAACTGTGGGGAGCAAATAGTCAAGTCAACTACACTTTTGCCTTCTGTAGGACTAGTGCGCCTTGTAGGTTCACCAGAATTTATAACACATAAATTATTCAAGTCCAAAATACTTAGCAGTTTGTTACCATAACTATTAGTAATGGAACTTCCCCATGACTGGTGATGACAATTAAAGTCACCTGTTATAATTATAGGTCTTGGTAAAGAGCTTAAAATGTTATTAAATTCATTTAAAATATTAATAGAGGCGTGGGAAATATATACAGAGACAAAACATACATTATTTACACTTATTGCTATAATAGAAAGCTCTGAACTATGTACAGGGATATTAATAAGGCTAAAAGGGTAGTTTTTCTCAAGGAGAAAAGCTACACCACCATAGCCGTCTAACCTATCTTCTCTGATTGTATTATAATTCTTAAATCTAAAAGTATTACTTGGTCTAAGCCAAGTTTCTGAGAAAGAAAATAAAAAAGGATTATAATTTCTTAATAAATAAGCTATGTCACTTTTTTTATTAACTACACTTCGAGCGTTCCACTGAATGATCTGGGCCATGTTGAAGAATATTAATTATGCATTGTATCAAAGGGGCAACGATGGACGGTATATTATTGTTCTGTGAATGGGTTTGAAGTAATGATATTACATCTGTAAGTGAAGAAAGTTCATTCTCATAATTATTACTTTTATTGTACGCGTTTACAGGTGTTGTGTTTTTTTCTAAATTATCAAAAGAAAACTCTTTTACCAGATTGTTATGGGCAATTTTATCATAGCCTTTAGTTGGTCTGTAAGGAGCACGAGGCTTAGCAATTACAGTTTTTTTGTATGATCTGTTAGTAGATGAATTATTAATAATACTATTAGCTGGTAAGTTAATTTTAGGAGTGGTTAATGTATCTGAATAGGATTTGTATGAGGAAGGAATTTCTTTATTTGCCTCTGCATAAGAGACACAGTGTTCAGCCATATGTATTTTTATAGATTTTTGCCTATTAAACTCTGGGCATATTTTGTTATTAGCCATATGATGTCCCAAACATAAGCAGCAGAAATAATCATGTTCATTAACAATACAGGAATCCATATCATGTTCTTGACCACACTTGATACACCTTGGTTTTGATCGGCATTGAGCTTTGGTATGGCCGTACCGACAACATTTAAAACATTGTATAGTGGGGAAGATGTAAAGCTCGACTGGTAATGAATTGTAGCAAATAAAAACTCTTTTTGGAAGAACCCTACCATCAAAGTACACAACAACTGATTGAGTTGGTTTCCATACAGGAGACCCCTCTACCATTGTTTTATAATTTAAGCGTCTAACCTTTACAACTTTACCACTACCTGTAGGTGTAGAAATATTATTTATTATTTCTTCAGGTGACCATTCAGCTGGTATACCCCTCACAATACCTATTCTGACAACATTAAATGATGGAATAAAAGCTTCATAGTTATTGTCAGTGAGTATAGAATTTTCAATAAATGTATTAGCATCTTTGTAATTTTGAAATGAAATGGAAATTCTGTTTCGACCAATTTTTTTTAGAGAGCCATTAATAATGTTATAAATGTTATTTTTAATCAAGAAATCACCAAATGTGATGGGGTGTAGTTGGGTGCCATCAGAGGAATTTTTAGTAACTCTTTGTACATGGACTAAATATGGGGAAACATCATTCTCATTATATATACTTCTACCAATATGCTTTCTTTCTGTTTGAGGTGTCGAGGCTGAGGATACTTGTATACTAGCAGGATTTTCCTTTTCCAGCATACACTTACAACTAATACGATTTCCCGCGCTAGTTCTAGTTACTTTGTTACATTGATTACAAAGATCTTCAGTAAGATCATTACGAGATCGTTTGTACGTTCTTTGAGTTAATTCTTCTGTGTCCATACTGCATTCATCGTAATCTAATGTTACAAAGTAACCAGGCTGTGGAATTGGGCCGCAAAAATTCCCGCCTCCCGGATCCGGAGGTCGATTCATTATAACCAGAAATAGATAAACTTACCGAGATGAAATAATATACACTATAATAAAGATAACTAAAGCAAAATATTTACAAATATATACAATATTCCCGCACTGAACACTAAAAAACAAAAAATTTGAGAATTGAGAAAAAACACGACCGCCCGCGTTCGAGTTTCCCGCCGTTTTCCAACCGACAATCTTCTTCATAGTTCATCTTCGTCTGTATCTTTTTTTTTCAAATGTATGGTAATTGGTACAGTCACTGACCTCCATTATACAAGTACTTGTATAAGGGCGAAGCCAAACGAGCGTAATTTGTGGTTGTGAGTCGCAGAATTTCGGTTCGGCAGAATTCTGCTGCATTCAGTTTCATACAAAAGTCCTGTTTGATTCACACGAGCGTAATTTTATGAGTCATGATTTGTATGAAAAGATATTTACGCGGCAGAAATTCTGCGACTTACTTACTTACTTACTTACATACTTACAATTTACGCTCGTTTGGCTTCACCCTAATGGAGGTCAGTGGGTACCGTAAAAGCACCAATCATTGGACAGCTAAGGTTTTTTTTACAGAAATAGCTGTAAAAAATTAAATACTTTGCATGATATAGAAATAGATATTTATTTGTGTTCATAAATTATATCAAACTTAAGATATGCAAACATAAAAAAAGCAATGGTTTTTCAGTTTATATTGATTTTTAGTAAAAACTGAATAGTAGGTAAAAAAGAGTTATTGGACAGAATTTCTATTATTGGACACCCAAAACCAGTTATTGGAAAAGCAGATTGAAATTTGGTTAAAATAGGTATTGAAAGTAGAGAACATTGTAAATAATTGTTTTTTAACACACACTTGTATTATTTATTACAAAATAAGGTATTTTTAATTAAATAATTTTACCAAAAATTCACTTGAAAAATTAAAATTCTTACCAAAATTATTATAACATATCCATACTCATATATATATATATATATATATATATATATATATATATATATATTTTATCTATCTATGGCCGCTTTACACCACGTCAGTCTGGCCCCGTGGTAAGTACCTGAAGGACTTGTGTTACGGGTACCAGACAACGGAAATATATTTGATACTTTTATACTATACATATATTTAAGATTTTTATCATATCATACACAAATTTAATATACATCCATGACCCAGGAACATTGAAAACTTTTGTTCCGTTGCGTCAGCGGGATTTGAACCCGCGACCCCCGGCTTGAGCCGCCACTCGCTCAACCATTGAGTCGTCAAAATAAATATTATAAGTGCGAAAGTGTGTCTGCCTGTCTGTTCGTCTGTCTGTCTGTCAATTACTTCTTCACGCCCAAACCACTGAACGGATTTTGCAAAAATTTGGTATAGAGACACTTTGAGTCCCGGGAAAGGACAAATAGTACTTTTTATCCCAGGAAAATGCACGGTTACCACCCGATAAAATGTCTGTATATTACCTCTTTAGGCTTAAACCACTAAACGAGTGTTCAGGTATAACGTAACTCAAATATTTAAAGATTTCAGATTGTCCTCATCGAGACAATCGGCATACTCAGACAATATTTCGATATGGAGCACAATGCAGAGCAGCACATTTGCCCTTCAGGCAGAATATCGCTGGGGCCGTACTCTACTTTCAGGAGGGAGTTGGGCTTGTCTTGCCATGCACGTAACGATTGTGCGCAATATCTTTTAGGATGTGAAATAGATCCCACAGGTTGCTCAATATGTTCTTGAGTTCGGATTATACTAATAGGTAGCAAAAATTATTGTATGACATTTGTTTAATTTACTACCTCGATCGTGGAAAAACCAGATGCAATAGCTTATCTATTGTTATCGCGGTCACCGGTGACCGCTTGGGGCTTGAGGCATTAAATCATTAGGTACACACAAAGTCAAGGAATTTCATGAAATATAAACTAAAGGCTTGTCATTTGCCTACTTAGGAAACAAAAATAATATTAACGTACAACACAATCCAGGGGTTTCTTAATAAAACATAAACGAAAAGGGTAGCTGATTTTGAAAATTCTAATTCCTTATTTTTTTTTTATTAAAATAAGAAAAAAAAAACTTAACGCATTGTTTAAATATCAGCCCTTAACGCACCGTAGCATTTTACAAAACCCCCAAATTGCGTTACGTTCCCATACATTACATTATGGTTCTGCTCAGTCCGTCGATTAGGGAGTTGAGGAGGTTGGTAAATATGTGTGAACAATATGCAAAAGAACATGTATAAAATACATATTTTATACATGTTCTTTTGCATATTGTTATAATACATATTTACGATATTTAAATATAAAAATGGACCAAACGCTATTCCTCCTGTATATACATCTTAATTGCGTTGAAATAAAAAGAGTTAGTAAGTATATTGGACATATTATTGTGAATGAAGATCTAAAAGATGATGATGACATTGAAAAGGAGCGTAGAGCACTGGCGATGCGTGGAAATATGTTAGCTCGGAGATTCGCTAGATGATCTGATCAAGTAAAGGTCACCTTATTTAAGGCATGCTGTCAGACTCTCTACACGTGTGCTCTCTGGACTAACTATACGAAACCCACATATAGTGTCCTACGTGTACAATACAATTACCGTATTTAGAGCCATGTTTAAATTGCCACGATACTGTAGTGCTTCGCAAATATTCTACCCGGCGCGTACGGACGGGTTTGCTGCTGTGATATGGAAAAGAACAGCGTCTCTTAGAGAGGGTGTTTGATAGCACTAACCTTATTATAAAATATATTCACAACAGTTTTTACTCGTCTATTGCGCATTTCTGGTTATCAGTAATATATAGGTAAAATTGATTTTTAGGGTTCCGTACCCAAAGGGTAAAAACGGGACCCTATTACTGAGACTTCGATGTCTGTCCGTCTGTCCGTCGCGTCTGTCCGTCTATCTCCAGGCTATAACTCAAGAACCGCTATAGCTAGACTTCTGAAATTTTCACAGATTATAGATTTCTGTTGCCGCTATAACAAAAAATACTAAAAACGTAATAAAATTAATATTTAAGGGGGGCTCCCATACAACAAACGTGATTTTTTAGGTTTTTTCGCTCGTAATCAATAATGGTAACAGCTAGGCACTTGACATTTTCAAAAATCCTTAATTATATTTGTACTTTAATAATAATTAATAATAAAATTTTATTTAGGTACATATTTCCCATACAAGAAACACAATTTTTTGCCTACTTTCGCTCTATACCAGTACGGAACCCTTCGTGCACGAGTCCGACTCGCGCTTCACTTTTAGTTTATTTTAGTTTTACTGAAAACCAGAATTATTTAATTGTTTATTGTCACTGTTAAATTTAATTTGTTCCTTTTTCTTATTATAATATAATGTGTAAACTCTAATATGGATAAGTTTGTACTTTGTATCATCAGTGTACACAAGTCTGAAATAAAGATTATTATTATTATTATTATGTTTGTGTTAAGCACTCCTTGCTCACGGTCAATTAAATCCCGGACCTTTGGAAGGCATGCGTGGGGCCGAAGCCAACACGTAGAGGCCCCGTAACACAGTTTTAATCTAAATGTAATGTGACACTAGCCGGCGACTCCCTGTCCAGTGTCCGCACTATGAGAGTACGCCCAAGGAGAGCCAGCGGCCTGTGTAGGACTATTGTAGAAAATGGATACTAGAAATGATACCGGGCTATGGGGGTGAGGTGCTAGTGGCCTGGGTAACTGGGACGTTATTATTATTATTCATTCCATTATACCACTAACGGCAACAACTGCAGCAAGGAGGTTCTTGAAGTATTCAAAAGACACTAGTCAGCTGCAAATTAACTTTCGTAAAATATATCTTTCAAATATATCAAGCAGATCAGTATTATTTCATCTAATAACTTGTCCAACAACAGTTTTTCAGCACTTACAAACCATTTATTAGACAGGCTAAAAAAACCTTTAAATGGGATAAAAGGTTAATAAAAATATACAAAACATACTTAATGGATTGTTATTTATACAATAACACGTTTATAATAACACACACACAATGTGTATCATAAAAAATAATATTAAAAACTTTAGCATGTTTTTTAATTTTTTCTTTTCATTTGCAAAACCAATGGCGCACGCGATGACCATGGCGACTAAAATATGTTTTATTTTGGTTACACCGCAACCTGATGAAAAATACTCTATTTTTAGTGTAACATGAATGAGCCTCAATATTAATTCCATTACTATTTACGTCATATAAAAACCACAAACTTTTATTTTTACGATCAAAGTGTAAAGTGTCCCACTAATATAAAATTCTAATGATTGGTATTAGTACAAATATAGCTAGCTGTTTTTTTTTCATAAAATACCATCGTTGAAGCAATGCTATGTTGAAAATAAAAATACTGTATGTCTTTGTCAACATTGACATTTGACAGTCGACATGTTGACAGCTTTGAAAAATTGTGCGAAATGCGAACTGTTTTATAAAACTAAAATTAGGTTTTTGTCTCCAAATAATAAAAACCTTACAGCAAATAGTTATTATTCAAATCACAAGTGTACTAATTGGACACTTTAGCTTAATAGAGCAATTTAATAATTATTAAACAAGGTGTGTACATGAAATCTTAATTTATTGCAATTTTATATTACTTTTTACTCGTTTTTAGTATCTAATATTACGTTTAAGTCTTTGTGCATGTTTTTATTGCTAAGATCGTAAATAATTAGCAATTGTTAATTCCAGGTCCTTTTAGGATCGTTTACGTTTCCAGAGATGGAATTGGAATCAATTTCAAATCACTTCGTGAACTATTATTTTTTGTTGGGAGGAGTGTTTCTGGCCTACCTAATATATAGAATATTTCATACCTTATTGTTCAATGTTGATATTATACACAAAAAATATAGATTAAAGGGGCACTCCTGGCGAAATATACAGTGTAATAAATCAATACCCTACAATATTTACGTAAGTATTTTATTATCAATACAAAGAAATGTTAAGATTGTCTTTAGTTAAAATCAAAATTTAAAAAATAAAATATTACAGTGTAATGTTTGTTCGACTCTGATGCTGCCTCTCGTCGGTCTATTTTGTGAATGCTGCGGTGCAAGTGCATGCGAGAAATGTCAAAGTGTAATAGACCAGACCTACAAGTGTAAGCAGATAACGTGGCCCAGCAACAAATCTTTCCATCATCTTTGGGTTAATGGTATGTCAATGCCAGGTACACTTCAGCCTTTATCAGTTTTAAAAGTATGAGTAATTTGTTCAAACATTTTCAGTGGGTGTTGTAACTGATAGAAGTACTACAGATAGAAGTGATGACTTAAATCCTGTTAACAAATATTTTTGTACATGGTGCCAAAGAATTAAAGTGTCTTCAACAGATCTTTCCAAATGCACTGAGGTAAGAACTAAGAGTATATTTTACTAAAATATATTAAACAAAATTATATTTATTTTGTTTAATATTATATTTTAATAATATAATATAATCCTTCTCTTGCTATTTTTGCAGGTATGTGATTTCCAAAAATACAAAAATATTATCATCCCACCAACATGTGTGGAAATAGAAAAAGGAAGAATTGTGAACATAAGAGACTTTTCGATAGAAAACTGGGAGCCACTTATAATTTTTGGTAAGTATATTATGTTACATACCAATTTTTATACCATGTGATAAAGCTACTTTATTTAATATTACAAGTTAGTTAAATCAAAACAATTACCTTAAGATATGCCTGATAAAGACAACATTGATATTAACCCGTCGATCGTGGAAAAACGAGACACAATAGCTTATGTATTGTTATCGTGGCTGCATGTGGCCGCTTGGGGCTTGATGAATTAATTAATCAATGTTGTTATCAAATAAGAGGCAGCATAGAAAGAAATCAAAATCATTATTTACACACTTTTATTAGCTTGGGCTTTATGTATGTAACGGAATCTTTGAGCACTATTTTTACCTATCTCCAGTAGTCTAATTAATTCGAAACTTTGCATAAATATTAAGAGCCAATGACTATGCAATAATTTGTTAAAATTAAAAAAAAAGTTTTTTAATTTTTAAATTACGATTATTTGTTTTAATTTCAGCAAACCGCAAATCTGGCAGTTACAAGGGAGATGAAGTTTTATCAATTTTTAGAGGTGTTTTAAATCCAATTCAGGTGAGTATTATTCAAGTATAGTCCAATAACATATGTATTATTATATTAATTCATCAAGCCCCATACGGTCACCGGCGACCGCGACACAATAGTATATCTATTGTGTTTCGTTTTCCCACGATTGACAGATTAATGTATTCAGTCAGCTACTTCTAAAACTAAAGCATTGATTAAAAATTCCTATTTGATTCAGATTTGAAAATTACAGAATTGGTCAGTGCTGTGCACGGCTCTCGTTTATTGGGTGTTGGACATTCAAGAGTTAAATTGCGCATTGTAAATCAGTCATCAGAACTTTTTTGTTTAGTAGTCCTTGTATATATACATAAACTTATAACTATATAAACTATCGGTAAAATTACAGGTTATAGATATAGCATCAATTCCGCCAGAGAAGGCTCTGAAGTGGCTGCCAACAAAATGTAAAATTCTTGTAGCGGGAGGAGATGGTACTATCGCCTGGGTATTAAATGCCCTACATGGATCTACTCGAGTGAATGTATGTTTTACATAATATAACTTTCACCCTCATACAAATAAAAAGATCAGAAGAGAAAGAGAAAAGTCATATTATAATGTTTTATCATTGTCTGTCAAGCAACAAAAACAAAATCCATACTAATATTATAAATGCGAAAGTGTGTCTGTCTGTCTGTCACCTTTGCTTTGCTGAAATTTGGTATGTAGATACCTTGAGTCCCGGGAAAGGACATAGAATACTTTCTATCCCGAAAAAATGTACGGTTCCCGCGTGATAAACGGATTTTGGCATGAGAGATGACGCTCAACTCCGTTGTAAACTCTTTCCGTTCTTAAAACAACGCCGATACCCCTAAACTTGTATCTATAAGAAGTCAGGAGTTCTCTCAGCACCTTTGGGACCATAGGTATACCTGGTGCAAAATCTTACTTTTCGATAGCATATGCTTAGAATACTTCTAATAAAACAGAAATCACTATATGTTTCCATATAAGTTTTGAGGAATTCCCTACACACCACATGGATCCCATTATCGAATTGCCATCTTGGTAACCGTAGCACCAAATTGGGATCATGTACTTTAAAACAACAAAATATTTCTCAAAATCGGTAGTCAAACTCGAGACTCGATATAAAAGATTATGAAAAGTACTAATAATAATTGGACCATAATGTGATGAATTGATGATGCATGGTGTAATGGTGATGATGATGATGATAAATATAATTTGCACAGTAGCATAATATGCTTTCCGATCGTAAAACAACGCCAAAACCCCCAAACTTGTATCTATAAGGAGTTAGGAGTTCTCTCAGCACCTTCGGAACCTTGATGCAAAATCTTACTTTTTTCGTAGTACTTCTTATAAAACCAAAATAAGAATAAGAATAAGAACATTTTTATTTTGTCACCACACAACACATGTAAAACAAAACAATAATACAGATTACAGAAGTAGTAAAAATTACTTACATAATATTGTGTGATGTCAAAATCAACATAAGTTTCCGTATAAATTTTAAGGAGTTCCCTCGATTACTCATGGATCCCATCATCAGGTCACCACTTTTGTGAACATGGCCTGGTACCAAATTCGAGTTAAACCCTATACAACAAAAAAATAATTTTGAAAATCGGACCACAAACGGCTGAGTAATCGTTGAACATACAAAAATAATAAAAATAAATATACATATACAGCCGAACGTATAACCTTCTCCTAACTCCTTTTTGGAAGTCGGTTAATAAAATCATTGTGCAGTAATATAATGTGTTGTTTGGCCAAGTGAACATTGTCTCGAAACTAATATGCAAATGTTTTTCGTAATTTTAGGCTTGTGTAGGAATTTTACCGATGGGCACAGGAAACGACTTGTCAAGGTCTCTGGGTTGGGGCCCGGGTAACACAGACTTGGATGCCCATGCCATTATAAGCAACTTGCTGAGAGCAGATGAGATTTTACTAGACAGGTACTATTCTATCAAATAATATATTTTGCCATTTTTCTTACGTTCAATCGCGCTAATATCGTGATAATATCGACTTTCTAGCATTGCTATAGAAGCTTTGGCTTTATGAATATAGCTGTCCCGCGCGCACGTAACATCGTATTTACATACAAGGGAATAATGCCCTTATCACACTGGTGTTTGCTGCCGACTTTACTAGCTCACGGTCGCGTTGCTCATAAATCGCTCAAATGATAATGCTCTAGACTTAGGACTGAGGTGAGACCGAAGGCACAAAACCTCATATTGACCAAAAAAAATGAAGTTTTAACCCTTTATAGTGTTTTCGAATATAAATCTAAAGCTGATCGCACATCTGTCGACACACATCTGTCCGCACGCGCCGTACGCGTCGAATGCACAGCATAGTACATGAAATACGGCTAGTACGGTGCGGAGAAATGTGCGAGGTTTCCCATCATTTCATACAACAAATTCTAAAATGCGCATTCGGCGCGTGCGTGCTCATTAATGTGCCTCAAGGTGCCAATAATATGATGTTCATCAACGATGTGTTGCCCTTTAATTGTCATCTACATTTCACAGATGGAAAGTCACCATCAGGCCCAAGCGTAGCCGGCTGGGGCGGTGTCGCGAGCGCGTGCTGTACTCATACAACTACACCAGCGTCGGCGTCGACGCCCAAGTCGCGTTGGACTTCCACCGCGCCCGATCGCAGTTCCTGTACAGATACGCTAATAGGACGCTCAACTATGTGAGTATACATAACAAAACTAAGTGATAAATAAACTTTAGTGTGTATATGTGTCCCTTATATAGGGTTTAAACTTCAATGTCAAAGTAGCAGCGCTGAAAGAGCAAAATCGCTTAAGAATGGTTGTTGGAAATAACAGTTATAATAATATGAGATTTATGACTGTCATTGTTATTAACCTACTGAGCGAGCAATAGAAACGCTTTTTCGCTATAAATATTAGTTTATTACCATGCTAAAACGTTTTAATATAAGTAGTGATAAATATCCTTTTGATTATTATAGTGGTATAATATTATTTGTTTTGCTATAATACTATAGAACAGGATAGTAGGAAAACACTTACGTTGACGACATTATATCATGACACGAGCATTTTGCTGTTTGATATGCGATATCGTATCGTGTATTGTGAAAATATATCAGAAGACGATCAGTTAGGCGTTTTAAAATTACTCTAATAAAATGTAAACCAGTTCAATGACATATGAGTAACTACTTTGAAATTGTAATTTTGACCACTGAACTACATAATAATATGTTATGCTTCGAATCACTACATATTATAAAACAAAGTCGCTTTCTTTTCCCTCATGTCCCTTTGTTCCCTTTAATATTTAAAACTACGCAACGGATTTTGATGCGGTTTTCTTTAATAGATAGAGTGATTAAAGAGAAGGTTTATAAGTTTAAAAACATTCATTAAATAGTGGAGAAACACTGTTATTTTTGGGGTTTCTAATGTGATGTCGTAAATAATTACATTTTTTCCGCTTATCCTACGAGATTTTTCAAAATAATGTACCAAGTATTGTACATTATGAAAAGGTCTACAGAAAACTTCGCGATGACGATTCGCGATTTATGTTTATCTCTTATGGATATCCCACAATAAAACATTTTTGTCATTTACTTTTAACTACAATTAATAGCTAATTTTCGAAGCGATTTTATCCAATACGGCATTAATCCTTATCCAATTAAATACTTTAAATACATTATTGATTTAATATAGATCTATATGGCCCTTTACAGCATATGATTTAAATGAATATTTTCGAAGATCTTACAGATTTAAAAATTGCGGGACGTAGCTTTTGCGGCGGTACCGGCCAATGCGGGCCACGGGTAGTAATGAATATAAATCAAAACTGCCTACTGAATCGATTTTAATAATTTTTTCAGTGAGTGACATAGGCTATATATTTTATACCCGTGCGAAGCCGGGGCGGGTCGCTAGTTCAAAATAAAGAAAGTTTCCGAATAGTGAAGCAAGAATATATTAGAATGTTCGATGTCGCGGCGATAGCCACAATCTCTGTCTTTTAGGCCTATGATTTTTTTATCGCTACGACATCACATTTTATCGTGTGATATCAAAACGCTCTTACGCTAATATTGTAAATTTGGAATCTAAGATGGCGTACGCGGTGCTGGGGGCGGGGCGAGTTCTGGACGCTGGCTGGTGTGACGCACTCGAGCGGCGACTGCGCGTGTGGACGGGTGCAGGGGGCGGGGCGAGCGGTACGGGGGGCGGGGCGAACGGCGCAGGAGGCGTGCAGCTAGATCTGCCGCCGCTGCAGGCGCTTGTTCTGCTAAATATCACGTGCTGGGGCGCTGGCGTCCGGCTCTGGGGTGAGCATACTTATGCCCGTATTAATAAACAGCTTTCATATTCCTACTCAATACCGATCTTGGCTGATACGCTCTCAGCGTCTTAAGATACAATTTAATTTATGTTTTTTTTTTATGAAATAAAGGGGGCAAACGAGCAAACGGGTCACCTGATGGAAAGCAACTTCCGTCGCCCATGGACACTCGCAGCATCAGAAGAGCTGCAAGTGCGTTGCCGGCCTTTTAAGAGGGAATAGGGGAGGGTAGGGATGGGAAGAGAAGGGAATAGGGGAGGGTAGGGAAGGGAATAGGGTAGGGGATTGGGCCTCCGGTAAACTCACTCACTCGGCGAAACACAGCGCAAGCGCTATTTCACGCCGGTTTTCTGTGAGAACGTGGTATTTCTCCGGTCGAGCCGGCCCATTCGTGCCGAAGCATGGCTCTCCCACGTTTAAAATGTCATGTGGGTCAAGACTCAGGATCTACGAAGAACCACTTTGATTGGACGAAAATGTATCTTCAACTTTTTTCTTTTCCGTGACAACGGAAAAGAAAAAAGTTGACATATCAGTTATCACGTCCAGTTTTTTGTTATTCTTTTTGTAAGCAGTTTGTGTGATCGAAAATGACACTTTTTTCAGAGCTAGGAAGCGATGACGATGTCGGTGAACAGTTTATGGACGATGGTAAATTGGAGGTAAGCACAAAAATTATTCAAATGATTATATTAATGATTTGACTTCAATTTAATGAAGAGTTTGACAGATAATGTACGGGGCTTACGTCAAAATCTTCATTTAATTACAGTCAAGTAATTATTGATATATTTTAATTTTAAGATTTGTTGACTTAAAATTAAAAGTTGAGATTTTTTTTTATTACTGCGTGAAGTTGTGGCCCACACCTACTTCTAATATTATATTTTAATTATATTTAATTGTTGTAGTTTTTAATACATAATTGTATTGTATCATTTACCATCAAGGAAATTGATTCTTAGGCAGTTGACAGACCAACGTCATTTGGTCGGATCATGTCAATTCAATGTTAATTGTGATCTGTCGACTGGGTTTGACGTAACGCGACCAAACTACGTAGGTCCCCCATCTGCCTAGGAATCAACTTCTCTGATAGTATATTGAATTTTGCAGGTTGTTGGTATATCATCGTCGTTCCACATCGCGCGACTGCAGTGCGGCCTAGCCAAACCATTCCGGTTCACGCAAACTAACTATGTTAAGGTGCGTTTAAATAGCTCAAGTTATTACCGTTATTTTGTGTTAACTATATTGAAACTGTCTAGCCTACGACACTGCGGCTCTCGCAAGGCAGTTTTAACGCTATGAGGCAGTTTCAGATATGAGACGCCTTTTTTAAGGGTGCGCGCCTTCGTATTATACCTACTGTGTATTGTAGTCAGTGTAACTGCAGACC
The DNA here is from genome assembly GCA_905187585.1 of Cyaniris semiargus. NCBI lineage: Eukaryota > Metazoa > Arthropoda > Insecta > Lepidoptera > Lycaenidae > Cyaniris > Cyaniris semiargus. The sequence goes on along the minus strand of LR994558.1, from coordinate 8,080,359 downwards.
CGTTCTAGGATGATAGCGTGAGCCCTTACGGAGCCCATAATTCAGTTTTTTTTGGCTTATAATTAACTGACCACCAGATATAGTAACATTTCACAGCCACCATTTTAACATAGTAAAAGGAGGGAAAGTAGGTTAACTCCGGCCCAATCCGCGATATAATTACCTACTGTCTTAGGGTTGTCAATTTTAGGCGGCGGCGGCGGGGTGGTGTGGGAGCGGCTGTCCGCGCTTGTTCGCAACCGCATGAACAGCGGCAACGTCGCGGTCTCCCGACTTATAATAATAAGTGACTCTTGATTGTGCAAATTTCGGCCATTTTTCGTGCATATTTGCATGCATATTTCGGCACTTTGATCGTGCATATAATCCGATGTCTAAATAAAATTATAAAAATACCCTGTAAAACAACATTAAAAACTAACGCCTGTCTCTTATACTATAATCAAATCTGTTGTTATGATTCGAACTTTGCTTTTTGTGTATATCTGATTTACAATTAGTCAATTACTTAGTTTTAATTACCTATAATATACCTACAATACAGAGAAATCGGCATACGTAAACAAAGCAATAGCGGCAAATTAGTTGACAGATCAAAAGTACCTAAAACATTCTCTTATTTATACTATGTTCTAGTGGGAAAGTAGACCTACCTACCTACCTACTTCCTCTGTGTGATAGAAAACTAATACTTAATTAAGACACCAAAACACACAGCAATAGTTTCTCCTGCGATTATCAGACATTTTTGATTCGTTTAGCGTCGCCGAAAAGCCGTGACGCGCGAACCTCGTGCAGTGTTAGCCCCGACTGGCGCACAGCGAAACCATGCTGATATTTTGTTAAGTGTGCGTGCGGCGACGCATAGATACTATGGCGCGGGCGCACACATTCAAGCCGCGCGCGGTGCGTTTGTATGAAGTTATCTTACTTCCCCTCCTTTTACTATGATTTTAATGTAAAACTATAACCGAAGATTTAACATCTCGCTATCCTATTTATGCAAAATGACTCCAAATAAATCATTGTTAAACCAAAAATAGTAAATGATCACCAAAATTAGTAAATGATCACCAACATTATACTAGCATTTTAATGTAAAATTATAACCAGAGTATTTTCATTTTGCTATCCTATTAAAGAAAAATGAACCAAAATAATCATTGCTAACCGGAAAATAATAAATAATAAAAACCAAATTTGAACTAAGTACATTTTAATTTAATAATAATAATAATATAATAATAACGGGACTCAAAGTATCTCCATACCAAATTTCAGCAAAATCGGTTCAGTGATTGGGGCGTGAAGAGGTAACAGGCAGACAGACAGACAGACACACTTTCGTATTTATAATAATAGTATGTATAACTCTCATCATCCATGCTAATATTTTAAATTGCAAAGGGTAGGTGTCCGTCTGTTATCTCTTCAGGTCCAAACTGCTGAACCGATTTTACACGTGGGACGTGCGTGTTCTGGCATGCACGGCGCTTGCGGTACGGTGGGAGGGGACTGCAGGCCGGAGACAATATAACATAATATGGAGTTATAAATTATAATACTTTTTTTGTTAATATGCTTACATTTTTTTTTCAATCGTAGTGATTTATTTGGACAGAAATTTCGCATTGATATGCTCGCTAGGATTTGGTGATCATTTACTATATTTGGCGTTCAATTACAATTTGAAGTGTAGTCGGGACTAAAATATCTGGTAGTTTTGCAATTTTAGACTTTCTTTTTGTGAGTGTGGAGAGTGAGGTGGTAGGTATCTTTTTTTGGTAAACAAGCTTAGGGTATCAGAGCATTTTTTGGTGGTCATTATATTTTTTCCCCTTTTTTTAGGGTTCCGTACCCAAAGGGTAAAAATGGGACCCTATTACTGAGACTTCGATGTCTGTCTGTCTGTCCGTCTATCTGTCTGTATGTCTGTCTGTCTGTCTCTAGGCTGTATCTCAAGAACCACTATAGCTAGACTTCTGAAATTTTCACAGATTGTGTATTTCTGTTGCCGCTACAACAACAAACACTAAAAACAAAATAAAATTAGTATTTAAGGGGGGCTCCCATACAACAAACGTAATTTTTTGGCTTTTTTGCTCGATATCAATAATGGCAACAGGTAGGGACATGAAATTTTCACAAAGTCCTTAATTATATATTATGCACTAAATAATAATAATATTAAAATAAAATATAAAATTAAAGGGGGCTCCCATACAAAAAACACTATTTTTGGCCTAATTTTGCTCTACGGAACACTTCGTGCGCGAGTCCGACTCACATTTGGCCGATTTTTTTACATTATTTACTCCTTATTACCTCACTTCATATAAAAAACTTTCGCCCTCCACAGATCGAGTTGGAAGGGCGCTGCGCTATGCAGGTGGACGGCGAGCCGTGGATGCAGGGCCCCGCAACCATCACGGTGGAGCCCGCCGGCCAGAGCCGCATGTTGCGCGCCTCTGACACACCCGAGACCTATACTTAGACAGGTGTGACAAACTTTTTGTTTTTGAAATAGAATCGGTATGGCAAATCTTTTGCTTTCGATACAGAACAGAGGTGACAAACCTTATTCCATTCAAATAGAACCAATGTAATATTTTTTTTTGTTTTTGAAATAGACCGATGCGCGACAAAACTTTATTTTGAAACAAAACAGGTGTAATATAAATGTAAATTCATTAAAAAGTTTTTATTAACTTAAATAAACCGTGTGCCGAACCATAATATTATTATGCTTTCGAAACAGAATCAATGTTATCTTTTGTTTTTGACATATACTGACGTGACAAGCCTTTTGATTTTCGCCTGAAGTCGTTGTGACAAACCATTTGCTTCTGACATATACCAGAGGGGTTAGTGCGAGTTTTATTCGATCATACGCATCGTGTGCGTAAACGCGAATTTATATGGGATCAAAGCAGTATCCACGTTAGCCAGTAGATGGCGCTGCTTTGATCCCATATAAATTCGCGTTTACGCGCTCGATGCGTATGATCGAATAAAACTCGCACTAACCCCTCAGGTGTGACAAACATATTTTGTTTTGTGCTTGACACAAGTTGTGAGTTGTGACAAACCATTTTGCTTAGTATTGTCGTTGAATGAATTTACAACCACACTTATATCTGATGATTGATGAAATATAAGTATGACACATTCCAATGCCATAAACTTCAGCGTGTTTCTAGAATAAAATTAATTTCTGTATTAAAATCAAAACAGAGCTAAATCAGATCTTCTCTATCTTCTTAATAGGTTTTATTTTTTATTTGCTGCTACATTCCACTTTATTAACTTTTTAAATTCCAATAAACTAATGCTTACTCTAATATGCCACACAAAGAAAGTTTACTTTATGTTTAAATATTTTTATATTAGTAAGAGGGATATATTAAAAGTGTATGACTTAATTTGATAAATTTTTGTTATTAATATTTGTATTTGTAATATTTTACCTCAAATCGATTAGCTTCTACTAAAGGTTTTCTTCTCCTTCTACACAATGGTAAACATTAAAAATATTGGAAAGTTGTAACGTCCTGAACATAATACATATCCTACATGTCTCCGAATGCCAATTATTGTATGAAAGTAAAAATATTTTTTATCATTTTCACAGTCAGCATTTTTAGTGCTAACATTTAAGAACAGTGTATTGTTATTATTTACTAGTCATATTGATGTCATTTTAGAATATTGCAATGTACCTAACAAGTTTATTTTAGAAAATATAGACTAATTTTGCACTCGGCATAAGTCAATATATTCTAAGACAAACTTAAGGCATTTTATGCTTAATTTAGGAACTGTTTACATTTAATACTAAAAACAGTTTTATATTGTATTTACTTACAGTGAGGTTTACAAGCAATTGGGATTTAGAAATAGTAATAGTGCGGTAATAGGTATAAGTTGTTATCTCAAAATTTGTAAAAGGAATTGATCAAAGTTCCTGAACATAATACATGCTACATATGCCATTAAAAAAAAACAGTTTACTTTTATTATTATCTAACTTACTTACTTAAAAGTAATAGGATTATAGTTTTGTTAAACTTACTTACAATAATTACACAACATAACGTATGTTAAATGTTATTTCATCTATAATATGTTTTAATTCCAGAATATGTCTGCCTAGTAGGTGTAGCTATAGGTTAAAAAAATTTAATGACAATTTTATTGTAAAATTATTATGGTATTTGTAGTTAGATAGGCCAATGTTAATATGTGATATGTTATTATTTTTTAAATTTTAAGTTACTTAATATTGTTGTTTTTGGCACTAAAATATATTTTAATCGACGGAGTAATCTAGTTCTCTGATGTCGGTCAAAACATAAAATACATAGTTTGATTCAATGTGGGTGGTGCGCTATAAATGCGTTATGTACGGATACCTACGAATAATAAAAACTAAGGAATCGTAACTCCCATACTATTACCGTTTTAAATTTGGTTCCTTTCGATCTGTCATGTAACGTCAGCCTAGTACCGCTCAAGGCCACCTAAATATTGCAAATGTATTGAAATGTGTACCTAAGGTACACTTTTTTGACAAGTATTGTGGAGCATGTTTTTTGACGGAGTTACTTTTCCTTAGTTTTTATTATTCGTAGACGGATACCATACAAATAGGATATAATTACTGCAATTCACGCTATAGACAGTAAATAAAAAGTTTTGTTCGATGTTCGACAACGTTTCAATATTCTGATATGACGTGTGCGAGATCTCGGATTATTTACTGTATGTTCTAGTAGCGCCCTCTGCTCCGACCTTTGCGTAATAATATTACGGTAATATTACCTATTGAAGCTGTATATTTATACAACCAAAGATATATAGCACGACAGACAAATGAGTAGAATGTCTTGACAGGCACTATATCGCTATCGCACTATCGCCAAAGTCCGTGCCATATAGGAATAGTTATGATATAATTTTTAATTCTAAATTGCAAGAATGGCATTTCTCGAATAATATTGATGTTGTTATTATGAATAAAATAGAATTATTAAAAATGTTATAATTGTCTTTGTTTTAATGAAACCTTAGGGCTGGTTTTATCGCTAAGCGCTAAACATCTTATAACGCGCACGCTCCAACGGCGCTGCCGAAACGCTTAGCGATAAAACCAGCCTAGATGATTGTAAACAAAGTTATTAGGTTTATCCCCCATTCCAAACACATGCCTTATTGTTATAGGCCGCGCACAATTTAAGGATGGCTAAGAAAACTGAAGAGACGAATCGGCACATGCGTATTACATAGTTGATATGAATAAAACGTCTTAGGGACCTATCAGACAGAGAGCGGTTACGCGTTCAAGAGCTCTGCGTTTGCATTCTACGTTCGAGCGGTCAGTCACACAGGAGCAATTCTGACGCGGTCAGAACGCCTTCTGTGTGAGTATATCTATGTAACGTAATACAACACAAAGAACGCCAAACTGACCGCTTGAACGCTTGATCGCGTGACCGCTCTCTGTCTGATAGTTCCCTTAGGGTCAGCCCAGATAGAACGGAGCGCAGCGAAGAGGATTTTATTAACGCACTTGAAGATAAACATTAAAATTGTTAAACTAAAGTGTATAAATGCTTGAACCTTACAAAAAATAATTGCGCGTCCTCGCAGATACGCGGGAATCCCTTATCGCACTTTAGTGTAATAGTTTTAACGTTTATTTTCAAGTGCGTTAATAAAATCTTCTCCTCTGCGCTCCGTTCTGTCAGCGCTGACCCTTACGCGTCGTCTTGTCTTATGGCTAATCTACCAATAACAACCTTCACCATGCAGCCGCCCCGCCTAGGTACTCCTCATCCTACACAAGAGATATAAAATATACAGCCTAGGTTTGACGAGTGATCTTAAAGTTGTACGTGTTCTATACCAACATTATACCTATCGAGTAGGTATGTAGGATTGTAGGGGTAGAAAATATTTTCAGACGTCAAACTCAGTAAAATAAGCCATTTATTTGTAGCACTCGTTAATTATATAAGCCACGCAGCTAAAATGGTTTATAAGACTACTTCCGTTGTAAAAAATTAGTTGAACTCATAATTACTCCGCGACACGCTCGTAATTGATGACCGGCCTTGATACTTGATATTTTATGATATAATTAATCTTGATACTTGTATGTTTATGTTTTTAGTACGAGAAAGTCGCTTTAAAATAATATAAGACCTTGAACTTCGACTTACTCATGCAATTCATGCATTTAAACATAATTGAATTCAAATTAAATTTAATTCCTTCTTAGTTGACGCTGTAAGTTTATTTCTCTTTGTCTTTGCAGAGTATTATCTGGTATTATTTTGAATGGTTCAAACATAATATAACATATAATTTTCTTAAGTTTTTAAATGCCCAATAGGGCTCACTGTCGTTATTGTTAAAAAAATAAATAAGTAACGAAACACATCATGTAACCACGTCTATAACACTTTAATAACACCACCAATATAACACACAACCAATACATGACAAAATAAATATTCACTGTACATTAACATGTGCATAACAGTTATAATAATCTATGTAGCAACAATTTGGCATTTAATGCATTTGGAAATAAGCATAGCGCGGACGGGCGACAGATTTGTCTCTGCCTTCCACACATTTGCATTCTGGCATTTTGTATCTTGCGACAGGCGGAAACTGTACAATATCGGTTGCTGATTAAGGCCCACTTGCGCAGATCTGGGTTAAAGTTAACCCCGGATTAAACGTTATCTCTTTCGTAAAATATATAAAGAATGTAAGAGATAACACACTATTTAACCCGGTATTAACTTTAACCTGGATCTGCGCAAGTGGACCTTACAGATATATATTGTTTATTATGAAACGGAAGTGGACGAAGACAAGTTTCAAGTGTCTCCCGTATGCGCGTTGCTTACGGTACTAATGGTAAACATATCAACCTGTAAGTATTGAGTACAAGAAAGTTTCAAACCTTTTCACCCATTCAGTTAAATACTCAACAGAATATAATATTAACTATAATAATAAATTGCTTTAAAAATACAAAATATGTCTTCCTTTAAAATCATCTAAACATGTGCGTGTTAGTAAAAGTGTTTACGAAGAGTTATTCGGAATGCACCAATATTTAGGCAAAGAACTTACGATCTATAATCTCAAAAATAACACACTTTATTAACCATATTAAAACTTAGAACCTTTGCCTTAAGTTTTCAATGCCTACATTGAAAACTTTATTTGTGAACTTTATTTTTTCCTTAATTTTCTGATTTAATATTTGTTTTCGTAACCAACAACTCTCCATTTTTTTTCTTTACAAAAACATTTGTTCAAATACAAAAAATAAATGTCAGATCTTCCTCAGGAATGTCGTCTAAAAAAATTTGCTTAAGAAGAAAGAAAAAAGTATGGAATAAAATATTGGACTATTTAAACAACACTTTGTCCTTTTTAACAGCGTCATCTATGTAAGTATAAAGTTATCATCTTTATCCATACTACAAAAAATGTCTAGTATAAAAATATTGTAGCCTATAAAATGTGTACTTTGGAATTACAAAGTAGACTATAGTTGTAAATTCAGTGAAAAAGATATTTTTGGATTTGGCAACGAGATTACTTTTAAATATGTTATATGGACCGGATAGTAATAGTTGTGTTTGACACTTTTCTGCTTTAAACTTTGTGTTAAAGATTTTAATCACTTTGAAATAAACGATACAATATTAAAGCTCTGTGCAAACGAGCGACCGATAGAAGTCGCGATGCTGCTGCTTTTTGTTAAAATATGTTAAGCTGCAACTGACTACACCTGCTGTTTAGTTACCACCCTTAAAAAATTATAAAAGTCGTGTCGCTAGAAAGCGCGACAGCCACTGGTCGCACGTTTGCACAAAACCTAAAAGAAATTTAATTTCTTTTCTATAAATACAATTACATAAATGGTACATTTAATATACCTACACATTGGTATTTCATTAATGGAATTAATCGAGTTAGTGCTAATTTATATCACAATTGTCGATTGTTAATACGTAATAATAATTGCAAACAGAAATAATGTTAGTTTAAGACGCAAAACTAAAAGCCCATTTCTACTGCAATATCAGATAATGTCATTCATATAAATACTTTGTTCTTGTAAACATTAAAAAATATGTAAATATTTATAGCAAAATAAAGTCACAAAAACCTAATCTAGGTTAGAAGTTACGGAAATTTGAAGTTTCAAGACTAATAATTTGACTATGCACACCACCTCAGGAACTAAAATTTGACCTATTATTTGTGCAATGTATCTTATAGATTTTGTACTTTGATTATGCCAAAATTCATTCTGAGTTGTTCTAAGAATACAAATGTAAGGATGGTATGCGGGGCGAGCCTCACGAACGCTGGAATGTAACCTTTGAAGAAGGCGAGGGGTCCCTCCCTGGCGGTGCTGGTGACCAGCGAGAGAATACTCTTCACTTCGCCTGGCTTGGCGTTCATGGCCCTCGTTTTCAACACGTCGACAGGTTGAGTGAGAGTCGTCGCTATAGCGCCCTGAAATAAAAACTAGAGTAAAAACTCCTTAGTCCTTAGTAAACTTTTTTAAATCTTAAGGCCCAATATCACCAACGTCTGTTAGTGTTAACAGCTTGTTAGAATGTCGTCATGTCTTCTCTTTCATTCATATGAAAAATGAAAGAGGAAACGTGATACCAATTCGAGCATTAACTTTAACATATTTTGTTGATGAAATTGGACCTAAGTGCTCGTTTTTGCTTTCAATAAAGGGCAGTTAGGCCACCAATTTATTAATGCCAATAATTAAATTAAAAATATTAACTAGGGACAATAGCCATCTTCCTTTTCATAACTGTTTTAAAATTGCAGTAAACACAACAAAAATATAATTACTCAAGGTTATAATAATTGACTTGCATCTAGAATTTGGCATGAATATGAAGGTCAGCATCTCTCAGCCAAATCGTAAAAAAATCCATAAAACTTACGGCCAGCAAACTAGACGTCACATGTGTGATGACGTTGTCGCCGAAATGTGGGGAAGCCAGCAGTAGTGCTTTTATTTGGTCGTAGAACGAGAGTTGGCCTATGGTCATTAGGACAGCTCGGCTACACGTCATAGACGCCCCTGCCCATAATCTCATCACCCCTTCTTCCGCTAGCACGCGATATAGACCGTGCACCGCATTCTTGTAGCTGAAAAGGAAAACGTAATTAAGGATAATTGTATGAATAAATACTATCATAGAAGCTATGAGTAACAATGATAAATTATGTTAATACTGATAGAAATGCTTGTTGTATGAGTCTTGAGTTTTTTCTACAAAGGCCAGTAAATTTTATGTTAGTATACCTATTACCCAGAATATTATATGCTACAAATAATATTCAATGTCTGTATAAATATCCCCTTGCTCTTAGTTTTATATCTCTTTTAGTTTTATACTAAAAAGGTGACTTAGAAATAACGAATAGGTGAACTACTCAGATTACATAATGTTTTGAATTCCAGTAAACACATCTGCTAGACTGTATTCTGTAAACACTTATTATAATTACATAATAATTATTATTAATAGGCATACTTTCTTCGTTGCTCTGGTGGCAATTTAACATCATTTTGCATTCGCACATTGACCAAGTCTGCCGGGTTTCCTACAAATCCACCAGCAGCCCCACCCAATCCAGCTAAGAAGGCTGACATGTAAAATGGTATAGTTTTTCCCTAAAAATAATCTTATATTAGATAATGAATAATATGATAATGAACAATCCATCATTTGTTTGGTTATCGTGTTACCAATTTATATAATGTCTTTTTTAAATATATTTACATAATTATATCAAGATAACTTTTATCTTGTGTGATTTTGTGAATAAATTTGATACTATAGCGTAAATTTATTATTACAGTTTATAAAAATCTTTTGCAAATGCTGACACTATACATATTATTATATTATTCCATTCTCTAAGTCTTTGTAGAGTAACTTTAAATTTTTAGTAAAATTTGCAGGTGTCTTTAACAATAATTTAGCAGTAAGAACAAAAAATAGTACAAACATCTTTAGGAGCCAGTCTCTGTTTAGCAGCTTCATAAATTCCAAATCTAGCAGTGGAATATGTAAGTTGTCTCAAAAGAGATGCAGATATTCCATTATACAGGCCCATTATTCCTAAAACAAAATCACAATTAATTAACAAAATCACAACTGGAAATTTATTGTAGAAATATGCTGGTCTACAGTATTTTTAAAAATATTTTGATTGATACAGACATTTTATTAATTGAAGGTTCAAAATTAATTTAACCCATCAATCCCCAAGCGGCACCCGGCTGTCGCATAACAATTGAAAATCTATTGTGTCTGCGATTCCCACGATCGAGGTATTAATCTTTAATATTCTATGCTTTTGCCATGACTGAAAGTTTACAAGCAAACAAAGGTTTACAATCTGAATCTCTCTAACCTTGATTTCTCAACACTATTCCTGTTAGTTGAAACATGGATATGTTCTTTCCTTTTTGGGTCTGCATTTGAACTTTGAGTAGATCTAGAGGATGGGTAATACATGCTGCACCAGCTGAAGCTAGGCCTCCAAAATACCACTGCGAAACTCTTACTTCTTTCCCGGGGTCCATTCTGAAATCTTCTTTCAAAATCTATATGCTAAAATGGTAAGGATGTGTGACATTAATAATTATGTAATTCGACACCACCACGATAAGCACTCGGGAATTGTGGTACAATATTGCTGAACGTTTGGTAAAACTAAAGCATTTTTAAACCTTGACTTCAAAAACTAGTTCCCACTTCCCACAAACGTTCTTGTTCTAACTTCTAACCTTGATTAATAAACACAGAACACTTGATAAATGTCATTTCTTATCATACTTTTTTTTCTTATCAGTACAATGACTTTTCTTTCGCATAAAAAAAAAACTGACACAAGTGTCAAAACTGACATTGACAGCAACAGCTGTTTTCTGTCCAAAACGTATGTAAAACGTTTGGTAAAACAATATACTAATGGTAAAACGTGTTTAGTAATTTAGTGTGGACTGGTTTGGACTTTGGGATTTTCTGAGCTCTGGGATTCGATAATTTTTTAGAAAATAATTTTACTTTATTTATTAAAATACTTTTGTTAAAAAAGTTGAACAATCGTGAAACATATTGTGTTATATTATAAGTTTAGAAATGTATAATTTCTTTAGGAATTAAACTTATTTTTTTATTGTAAATTAATAATACATTTAACACATTATTATTTCGTGCATGTAAGTAATATTTAAATTTAATTATTTTCATTACTTTGTATGTCGGTAGCAAAAGCAAGGTCTTTGTTTAAGTTCTCAAGATATCATAACCTATAATTTAGCACATAATATATAATATTATGTTAACTTAAAAATAACAATATATTAGACTTTTCATATAATAATATATGCTGTAACAATAATCTATAAAAACCATTTTTTTTAAGTGTCGTCAGTATGTCTTCTGATATAATTACAAATCTGGAACTGGATAAACTTGGTGAAACGGGCAAGATTATATTAGTAAAGGAACTAAAAGGCTGTGACAGTGCATTTATTACAAGTTGTGTCATAGGCAATTGTATTAAAAACAAGAGTGCTCTTCTTATTATTACAACTCACAACACCTTCAAACATTATCACAATGTTGGATTAAAAATGAACTACAATCTACAAAAAGCGGTGGATTCGAGCTTAATAAATTTCTATGATGTGGGTCAAGAAATAGCTGAAAATGTGTTGATAAATGAGAATAGTTTTAAAGAAAGTATAATTAACAACATTAAAAAAAGGTTTGAAAGTTTAAGAGAAAAATATGACACAGTCAACATAATCGTAGATGGATTGTCACATTTATTTGATGCACAAATGAAGTTGAAAGAAGTTAATAGAATATCTGAAGAAATTATCAAACTAGTTCAACCTCACAGTTCTTTTTTAATAATCCATTGCAATGTAGCCGCCAGTCATGATGTTACAGAGACAATGGCGAATCTATTATCTCATAAATCTCAGATAGTGGTGGAAGTCGAGAGCCTTACCTCTGGGCTGAGTGCCGACGTCTCCGGACACTTGACAATTAAAAGACCTGGGCTTCGATTCGAGACTGATAACATGTATGTTATGCAACAGAAGCCGTCACAATATTTGTTCAAGTTATTTGATAGAGGTGTCAAATTACTCGCTCCTGGCACGGTTTGATATTTTAAGTCAACTTTAAGACACACCTTCCATATGCAAATATTTTATTACTATGTATAATGTTATTTAAATATATTTTTAAATACTATGTTTTATCTTTTATTCATATTTACAAGACTCTATATAATAGGCACACAATTCAATCTCTGCTAGCTAAGGTACCCTATTTCTCTATCTTTGGCTTTTCAATAGATAATGTCTACTCTAATAAATCAAAAGTAGAAAAAGTATAAAAAAAAGCACTGGATACTGCTTTCCAGAAGTTTTGCTTTCTTGTTTGCCATTAAAACTTGTCTTATAACAGTAGATAAGCCTATAGTACTTATGGCTTTTGTAAACATTTGCGAAAATGGAACCAGCGACATTTCAAATAAACGCTTTTACCATGAAGCCCTATCGCTATAATTCCTTTTTAATGGCTCCATTGAAAAAACAGTATTCCTCGTAATGTTTCATATCCTCGACTCGAGTTTGAATGATGAGTCTGCAGTATGCAGTGGTTGGTCAATTTGTTATAATGTCAAGGCGTTTACGTTAACGAATGTTCCAGTGTTTATAAATGAATATATGAGACCGGTGGCTGAAACTTGAGGTGACGGCGCATGAAATATTCATTTGTGGTCATTAACGGTTACCCCAGCGACGCCCAAAGCGAAGGCTATATTTTGACCACGGTTCAGTTCATGGCAAGACGTGGTGTGGCGTAGTCATTGAGGTTCAGACGTTTCATAAAATGACGACGTTGTACATACCACAGAAAGTAAAAGTAAATAATACAATATGCACCGATTAAAGAGAATATTACTGAAGTAGAGGGTGGTGTTTAGCGTGCACAAAAGTGTTTGAAAGTTTGAAATAGTATATAGCGGTGTTCGTAAAAGTTTGGTGGCAAAATGACGCAAAGTATATATGGAAAATCTGTTAGCGAGGAAAAGTTAATGGTAAGTAATAGAGTACTACTTTTATTTTAAGTTCCTAAGTAATTAGTAAGGTAAAATAAGTGAGTGTGCATGATGATTTATGAAAAAACTTTAAATATATTTTGCAGAATCCAAAATGAACGGTCAAAAACGCACTTGTAGCTCATCTGGTGTTACGGGTGATCATCTTAGCCTTTTACTTCACGGGCTGTCCCGAAATTTCAAATTTAATCCTGATAGTAAAAAATTTCATTTTTTTAGTTTTCTGAAGAGGTTACTATATTATATTATATAAGTAACTGAAAAAATATTGTAGTTAAATTAACTTAAAATTTTTCGATTTTCACTTTTAAACCATCACGGACCGCAACAAACACTAATAAGAAGCATCATAATTACTGACTACAAATACACTTGATACAAAACACATAGTCATTGATTGTACTGTACCTATTGCAATATACCTCTAGTGCTTTGTGCAAAACTTACAATCTGCTCGAAGTATTACATCAGTTAAGTACTTTTATATATGTATGGGGTATTTATCAGTAAACCACAAAAAGCCGATAAACATTGCTGTGGAATTGTTACGATATTACGGACTAGACGTTCCGCGCGGCTTCGCCCGTGTAAATTAGATATTTCACAAACAAATTAGTCCACAAAAATTAGCCTATGATCCTTTACGTGGTCTTCTTCTTATCTGTGTCAGATAACAGAAAAATTGATCCAGTAGTTCGTCAGATAAGCCCTTTCAAATAATTTCCTCCGTTTTTTCCACATTTTCCTCTATTTCTTCGCATCTATTAGTCGTAGCGTGATAAAATAAATCCTATAGCCTTCCTCGATAAATGGGCTATCTAACACTGAAAGAATTTTTCAAATCGGACCAGCAGTTCCTGAGATTAGCGCGTTCAAATAAGCCCTTTCAAATAATTTCCCCCCGTTTTTTCAACATTGTCCTCTATTTTTTCGCTCCTATTAGTCTTAGCGTGATAAAATATAGCCTATAGCCTTCCTCGATAAATGGACTATCTAACACTGAAAGAATTATTTAAATCGGACCAGTAGTTCCTGAGATTAGCGCGTTCAAACAAACAAACAAACAAACAAACAAACAAACTAACAAACTCTTCCGCTTTATAATATTAGTATAGATAAAAGTTTACTTATCTAAGTATATGACTATGATCACAATGCAGGCTTTTGGAAACATTCAAGTGGCTGAAACTCCAGTACTTACTCTACATTACTCTCTACATTTTTGTATTTGACTAATTAGTTTTTAGGGTTCCGTACCCAAAGGATAAAAACGGAACCCTATTACTAAGACTTCGATGTCTGTCCGTCTATCCGTCTGTCTGTCATCAGGCTGTAACTCAAGAACCGTAATAGCTAGAGAGTTGAAATTTTCACAGATTATGTATTTCTGTTGCCGCTATAACAACAAATACTAAAAACAAAATAAATTTAATATTTAAGGGGGGCTCCGATACAACAAACGTGATTTTTTAAACATTTTTTGCTCGGTATCAATGATGACAACAGGTAGCTATCTGAAATGTTCATAAAATACTCAGTTATTTTTATACTTCAATAATTAATAATAAAATTTAAATAAATTTATTAATAAAGGGGGGCTCCCATACAAAAAACACATTTTTTTCCTATTTTTGCTCTATAGTGGTAGCGGAACCCTTCGTGCGCGAGTCCAACTCGCACTTGGCTGATTTTTTAACATCTTATTTTCTAAATTTTTCTGACCAATTTTAATATTATTCTTAAATATAAGTACATGTTATATCGTCAATCATAGTCTTTAAACATCTGAAATGGGTAAGTCGCAGGATTCTAGCTAAATTGACCAGCTAACTCGACGGCTACAACGTTCATGACTTATGAGTTTCATAGATGTCAAATCCATACTAATATTATAAACGCGAAAGTGTGTCTGTCTGTCTGTTACCTCTTCACGCCCCGCTCGCGCTGTACCGATTTTGCTGAAATTCGGTATGGAGATATACTTTGAGTCCCGAGAAAGGACATAGGTTATTTTTTATCCCGGAAAAATGTACACTCATCTAGTGCAACTATATGTTCAACAAACGTAGCTGCTCTTAAAAAAGGTTAAAACACTTTAATGTATTGACGATCTATTCATCGAGTTGGCTTTTTGCGGCCTCTAGGTTGGTCCATGAATCATGATGGACAAATAATATTTGTCCAGGAGACAACGGACATGTAGAGGATCTTTAATTGTCCAGGTTCCACGTCCATTGTTCACACTGTAGGCAGATTCCACATCTTTTATCCATCATAGCTCAGTAGAGAGGGACCTTTATACTTCTATTTACTTTATTAATTGATATTTCTATAACCTTGATGTTTGTTACGGTAGGTCGCCGTGCGCGTGCGCCCGCTGCGAGCCGACGAGGGCGCCCGCGTGGTTCACGTCGTCAGCGATAAGGTGATGCTTATCTCTTGTTTATTTGCCGCCTTTATTGACCTCTGACCCTTATGCCGACTACATAAGGTTCATTCTAATAGAAATGCAGAGGTAAAACAACTGTGAACGGCAGGTGTCTTTATTTACTTGCCGTTACGTCACAAGTTTTATAACGCTGATATAGTGGCGATCTAACCTTGAAAAGTGGAGGTGTATTAACTAGGGAAGGCCGAGACAGGATTTCTGTAAAGTGTTGACTCTACTCTTATAGTATTTATCCCAATAGCATTGATCTGGCTGTTCGCAGTCTGATAGCCAAAGCCCAAAACTTAGAGTATATCCCTACTATATCATTTGAAAAATTACAATAATCCACATAAAAAAATTGCAATAATCTACTTAATCGGAAGGAATTCGTTGAGGTTGCTAACCTGCACAGGCTGCACTCAAACTTATCTTTCAAAAGAGCAATACTCGTAAACAAGTGTTTTGCCAAAGTTAATACAGGGTGTTAGGTTTAACACCGTTATCCTTAAAACCATCAAATGAGCCCTTCAAAATGAACAACTTTTTTAACCGACTTCCAAAAAGGAGGAGGTTATATGTTCGGCTGTGGATATTTTTTCTATGAGAACAATGCTGGGAACTCAAAAAAAAAAGTGCCGTCTTCATACCCATACAAATTGCCCGCAATCGGCAAATTGTATGGGTATGAAGACGGATGGTTTTAAGGATAACGGTGGTAAACCTAACAACCTGTTTATAATAATAATAGAAGTTACCAACAACTTTCGACCCTGTGCAAGGACAAAGGATAGTTTTTGTCACAGAAAAAGGTACGGTTCCCGTGGATCGTGGACGCCACGAAAAGATGCGGGCAACATCAAGTAAAATATTATGTAATCAAACATGGTAAATAATATTAGATGCTGGTACTGGAGGAAGAATCGGACACTCGTAGAGACGTGCTACGGCAGCGGCGACTTATCGACAAACACTACGTCTACGATAGAGTCTTCAATGAGGAGAGCACACAGGTAAACTTAAATAGGTATTTTAAGACGCTAAAAGCCTGAAATAAGGTCCAGGGTGCAGTTTTCATCAAACACTTTGAATATTCAGTTTAAATTCTATTTTACACTGGCTGCCCATATAAATTATGAAACATCCGGCAGACGTAAAACGCATGTTCTTCACTTGGCTGCGCCAGGAGGAGGTTATGATATAAGGCGGTGGTGGTATATGTGGATGAAAGAGACACTTTCATAACCAAGTCATCTGCTTGAGCAGATACCTGCCCGGCTTCTGAATGGTTTTAAGGAAAGTTTATGAGCATTTCTCAAAAAAATGTACTTTCAATCAAAATCTTTGTCCCACATCTAAAAATATGTTTTTCTATAAATAACATAGACCATTACCCATTTCTATTAAATTGTATACGTAGTAAGTTAAATAAATTCAGTAAAAAACATTTACAAATTAGAATTATATTAATAAATAATTAATTATAAAAATATTTTGAAAATCCGTCTAATCTAGTCGTATGAAAAGTGAAGTGTCCCAATTTCATACCTTCGCAAACAATTGATTGTATTTGTAAGGGCTTGCGGAAATTTTTAAAACAACTTATGTATTTATTTAGGGCTGCAAGACCATAAATCATTTATATAATATTTGGTCGTATTAGAACAAATTTATTTAATAAATAATGTTTTTATTGTATCGCGGAAAAAGTTCCTTTTTGAAATTCCTTTTTTGTGATCATATTTTTTAAAATTTTGCAGTCTATTTTGGTATAAATATGTTTTAGTATAGTGGCAAAATTGTTAAGCTCGGTATCCATCTTATTTTAGTTTTGATATTACTTTTACGTTCCACGTGCACGAACATAAGGTTGTCTATTAGCGTAATGGTCCAAAAAATTTCCAGTTTTTGTTACCCAAGAAATGCAGGTAAGCTTTAATATTATTATTATTTCGCCTTTAGATCCATTAAAGCTCTCAATTTTGATTTCGTAAGTCAAATCATAAACGAGTATTAGTTTTAGTTGTATGCGTATACAAGTTGAAAAGTTTATTTAACTTGATTCGTTACTTCCTTTTTTGTTACGTTTGAGTGGTAACGTATATAAGGAAAATAAGGTAACAAAATAGGAAATTGTAAGGCAGAGTGTTGACTATGTGATTATTATTAAAATAATTATGAAAATTACATAAGTCGTAGAGAAGCTTTTAAAGATTTTATTATTTGCTCATCTTGTTTTGACATATAATTTTAAGCAACATTGATATTTTTGATTATTATGTAATAATATTAGACAAACAATATTTTGTTTCATAAACTGATTTATTAACCAAATGATCGTAAAGATATTTAAACAAATTTTTTTATTTGTACTACTGTGTAGACTAGGTTTGAGAAATCCTATTTTGTTACCAGAATTATATTTTGGTTACTGTCCCATAAAAGCGGGCGCATATTTTTTTGTTTTTTTTTTTTTAAATATTTTATTAGGATATTATGATGTTTTTGTGATGATGACAAAAATAAATATTTCGTTTTTGCATTATATATGTATAAAAAATAATGCAAGATAAAATAGACTCAATATTGTGAAGATAAGAAAGAGTTATGGCCGAATAGTAACGTAAAGGAAACATTACCGCCTATATTTTAAGATTTTTGTGTTAAAAATAGACAGTTTTTTTAAAACAAATTAAATTATTATTTAGTATCCCATTTAATCAAATAAAATTTCTAATAACACAATTCAACATTGAATTTACGTAATATAATAAAAGTAACAAAATGGGAAATTTTCTGCACCTCGGGTTTGTTTTAATAGATTTTGCTTTTTATTAACATTTTATATCTGAAAATAACCCCTATTTTAAATTTTGTAGACATTTACCCATAGCTTAAAATAAAAAAATCGTTAATATTTAAACATTTTTATTTTATCGAATCTTTTAAAAATGGTACATTTTTTTTGAGAAACGCTCTTATAATATCTATTCCACTCCTCTTTTGATTGGCAAACCGCCATTTAGTAGATGAATTCAAAAATCGAACATAGATTATGTCTTTAAAAAAAGTTTTTTTCAGGACGAAGTGTACGAAGTGGTGTGCGCACCCCTAGTTGGAGACACTCTGAACGGCATAGCGGGTGCGGTGTTCGCGTACGGGGCGACGGGCGCCGGCAAGACGCACACTATGACCGGCCTCATGTCGCGAGCGCTGAACCATCTGTTCTCGTCCATTGCTGAGAGTGACAGCCCTGATTTGTATGAGGTAAGTGTTAACTTGTAGTACAGTAATCTAAGTCGGAAGTGACGATGTTTGAGACTAATTCCAAAAGCTATTGATATTTTAAATAAACCGATTTTGATGGAACAACAGGCTATATGATAGTTCTTATCGTAAAAAAAATATGATTATCGTATTATAGTTCAGTAAAAGACAAAAGTAAAAGCCGAGCTCTCCAAGGTTTAATAAAGAGCCACAGAATCAATCATAGCAATAAGTAGAGCTATAGGCTCTAGGCAATTCTCTGCAATGAGTAAGCATCTATTATAGGCGATAAATGCATTGCTCATCGACCTCAACATCAACCATAAAAAAGTAACAAAAAAAAAAAAACACTTGTCATTTGAAAAAACCGCCAAAATTGATGTCAGTCAGCATCATTAGAACGGGGGCGAGCCGCGAGGCCGTCCCGGCCGTGCCTCATCCTATAATTGAACGATAGTGTATGAAAGACGGAGTGTTAATCGTGTCTCGATATTGCGAATCAGCCAAGGTCACCGTCCTACTTACTATAGCATTAAGGAACAAAGAGTAGGTCAAGGACCCCTATTGTCGCCGGCTAATCTTTATAGTTGCGAGGGATTTCGGTTGTAACTGTACAATATTAACTTCAAGAGAAACGTAATTAATGGCGTTGTGTTTATGAAGTTTTTTAGGTACAATCGCGTACACTTATATAGGGTTGTAAAAAGTCTGTCAAGCGAGTTAAACTGGCGCACAATGAGTTCCGTACTGGGAACGGAATATATGCAGATCTGTGAAAATTTCAATTGATCTATCCAGCATTTTACAGGAATAGAAAATGACAGACAAATAAATACACTGACAAAGCATAACTAAGGTGAAGAATTCCGTTTTGTTTTTTACGGATTAGGGAACATTTAACCCTAAACTGCAATTTAGATGTATTTATTTACCTTGATTAATTTACATTTCTTTCATTAGATAACGCATCTTTGTTTTCGTGACTATACAATAGAATTAAATATGTACAAGTATGAGTTTCAATTTTCTAATTCGTGACTTTGGCGGCTTGCTAAAATATTAGCAGTGAAGAATTGTTGCTTACACTATTTTACGTGTAGCATTACTTGAATAATTGAAAAGCTAGTCAACCCGTGACATGCACTGTAATTTCCATAGTGATTTACTTTAGCTCCATCATGGATTATTGCTGGATTATAGTTGGTAACTAATCTGTAATGTATGCTATTATAACATAGGCTTATTAGCTACAATTGCCTTGCTTTTAAAATCAGAGAAACGTGTTCACTGAATATATATTTTCAGAAGTAATGGTTACAAGTTGTTTCATAATAAATAGCCAAACCAATATTGTGTGTCTTTGAATATTATCAAATTTCGTAGATTATAGTTATTCTTCGGTTAAATATTATGCCAGTTATTTCATAAAAAACAAAATAGAGATAAAGTGAAATTCGTGTATTATCCTAGTGGTTTTACATTATCTAGATTTGTGCTTAAAATAAGTCAAATGTTTTATTTAATTTGTGAATTGTGATGTATAGAAAAGACCACGCCTACCACAGTTTGTTCCCACCTTCAATGCCAATTGAAGACATGAGTGGAAGAAGCAGGTAAGTAACAGTAAAAAAAATTGCCGTTTTTTTTGCATAAATGGAGGCTTTAGGGCCAGGAAAATTATTTGAAATCAAAAAATGTAGATTTTATGTATAGCCAGTCAAATTAGCCAGATGATGAAGTAGGTATGTTATACAAGGTTTGTTTAAATTCTAAGGGAAAAGATGAGTCATTGTCCTTATGTTATAAAATGTTAGTTATCTGATTCTTCCACTCACGTCTTTAATTATTATTCGTGGTTACAATCTACGAAAATGCCATGTCATAATGCTAAATAAGGTGTAAGGTTCCGCCGGTACTGTAGTATAAATTTCACGTACAATGCAGTAAACGCTAATTCATAAAGTTGTATTAAGTATTCAAGCAGTATGGGCGCCTTGACTTGGCGGAAGTTAAGACTTAAGTGGTATTAATATGCTTGTATACGGCCGACTTCATAGAGATGTTTTTATTTTGCTGATATATTGCCCTATTTAGTTAGCAGTATAAGGGTCAGCGCAGACAGAAAGGAGCGCAGCGGAGAGGATTTTATTAACGCACTCGAAAATAAACTTTATAATTATTACACTAAAGTGCATAAATGCTTGAACCTTACAAGAAATGCTCGCGCGTTCTCGAGGATACGCGGGAATCTCTTATCGCACTATAGTGTCATAATTTTAAAGTTTATTTTCAAGTGCGTTAATAAAATCCTCTCCGCTGCGCTCCGTTCTGTCTGCGCTGGCCCTAAGGGGGAAATGTTTTTCTTAAACTTTTTAAGGTAATAGGTATAGGAAATAGCCAGAGTAGTCGTTTTATAATAGCAAGCTGAACCAATATTACAATCCTTATGAATAAAAAAAAATCACAATGTTGTAGTTACGGAATGTTTTGTCCTTGTCTGGATAAGTTACAAAAGTGTCTTGACAAGGATACTATACCGTCTGTATAGCCAGTTTGGCTTTATGTAATAGCAAAGAGTAAATGTCTACATAACTTTGTATTATCATTTTTGAAATTATTTTACAAAGAACTCTACCGTTTTTTTGACAGCTTATCGTGGAATACTTAATTAAGGTATTGTTATAAGCATAAATGCTGCAACTACAGTAACAGGAAACGTCGTGAATTATCGCGATGAAATGTCCATCCACCTCTACCTAGCGTTTGGGTAACTACGACGTTACGCCACACATTAACTATCGCACTCAAATATATTTAACGATTACTTAACATTAATTTAATGAAGGGGTTGTTAAAAATTGAGTGAGGCATCTCAAAATTTTCACCAAATTTCAGTTCTCAAAGTAATCATTAACACTCTTTGAGTAGGGCATTCAGACTTGTTTTTTAATATAAGTTGTTAAGTAGTGATGTTGATATTGATATCTACTATAAACGGTGATAAATAATAATCCGCTTTTGGAAAAGATTTTAAGTATTTTTATGAAATTTTGGTAGGTAGGATTGTGGAAAGAAAAACATAATATCTAGCTCAGTCTTATCCCTTGCTTTTTTCATACTTTGAACTCCGAGCTAAGTTCAGTTTTCCAGATACAAAATTTAATAAGTCCATAAATAATAATATTATGTGCTCCATTTCAAAACAAATTGTATTAAGTAACTCTTTAAGAATTTAATGTTCCTAATTACC
Organism: Cyaniris semiargus; assembly: GCA_905187585.1. Lineage (NCBI taxonomy): Eukaryota > Metazoa > Arthropoda > Insecta > Lepidoptera > Lycaenidae > Cyaniris > Cyaniris semiargus. The sequence continues at coordinate 8,058,196 of LR994558.1, read as the reverse complement.
GATGTTATAATAATTTTAATTCTTTATTGACTTTGTAAAACAAAACTAGTCTGAAACTTCACAGCAATGTGCAGCTCTAAAATAGAATCAGCATTGTGGTTTTTATTTATTAGAGCGTGAAACTGCTGCTTATCCTTTTCGCCTACATAATACATATACTGTAATCTACCCAGGTCACAACTTATGGAACAAAACAAAACGACCTATTTAGATATTTATAATCTTATATAGGTAAAAAAAGAGTTTTGTTTGTATGTTTGTTGCCTGCAATTGCTTTGCGCCAAAATTCATTTATCGCGCGGGATCCAGACTCATTACGGAATCAAAACTATCTTGATTCTTAGGTGTTTTTCGGAACTCAAAGTATCTAATTTAAATAAATCGGTTCAGCGGTTACACGATGAAGAAGTAACAGACAGACATATACACTTTCGCATTTAGAATTTGAATCAGATTGAATACTAATGTCTAATGCTGATGTTGCACCAAAAGCACTAATACCGAATAAAGTGGTTTCCAGAGCGTTCCATGATTGACGTATCGACGGCTTATCAGATAGCTTCGGTGGTAGATAGCGTCACCTTGCGCCACCCCCACACAAGGTCATTGCCTACTGCTCGCGTGCGACGTATAGCCACAATACATACAAATATAGTAGCTTAAATTAATTAAATACGTGAGTGGATGAAGTGGGTACGTCACAGTTTGAAAATGTTCGTTTTTTTGCATAAATGGAGGCTTTGGGACCGGGAAAATGATTTGAAAAAGAACGTGGATTTTATTTATAGCCAGATATATTAGCCAGATGATGAAATAATATATATTATATATAATGTAATATGGTACTACTGTATATTTGTTATAGTGTGTTGCTACGTTTAGTTATTTTACGTCGCAGGTTCTATCATAGTAACTTATGCCGTAGGAATAAGGGTCCTATCAGAGGTAAAATCACTTTAAACGATTTTTAAATTACTAAACACTTAATAGGTGTTACAGAAGCATTACCTAAAAACAAAATTGTTTATAATTATTATCGTTACTTAATTATTTTTTATTTGTTAATAGAATTTTTATTGCGTTTAAAAACGGAATGGTACAAGTAAGCTGTGACGTAGGTATAACACGATGTCGTGTTAGTACTACCATTAATTATAATTTTAGAACGGCTGGGTCGATTTTAATGAAATTATTATATTTAGAAATATTTATCGTCTAGGTGACAAGTATGGATTTTGGTTTCACGCTAACGGGAAGACATATTTTAACGCTTTTTAGGCTTATTACGCACGTAAGTTGGTTACGTAAATAATGTATTATATATTTAGAAGATATCAATATATTACTCAAAACTTCGTTGCTCACAGATTTGTTTATCGCGCGGAAGTCGTTAATTTTCGCTAGTTATTCGGAATAAAACTATCCTATGTCTATTCTCAGGACTCAAAGTATCTTTATACGAAGTCGGTTAAGCAGTTAAGGCCTGAAAAGGTTTCAGATAGCCACAATATCTGTTGAAATTCAAAAAATATAATATAATTTTTAATATCGATTTCTAGTAGCAATGTGGGTAAATAGAAATGAAAAGAGCAAATATTTAAATTGTAGATATTATCAAATATCTTGAGTAAACGCTTCGTAGCACTTAGCTACGCGGCGCTACGAAAAACACTTTACGGACTTTTAAATTAAGTTCTTAGTCGAAAATACGATTCCCACTTAATAAAATTAGTCTTTTCTCTTAATGGCCGCACCCAGACTTCCTTAGTGATTGCTTAACTTTAATTAATTAAGATTTTAATGGAAAATATATGGAGTTTATGTCAAAATCTTGAATTAAAGTTAATAATAATAAATATTAGATACATTTAGTAATTATCATTAAACTAGATGACGCCCGCAACGCCGTTGCGCAAAAATCGTTTATTTCGCGGGAACCGTATATTTTTTCGGGGTAAAAAGTATCCTATTGTCCTTTCCCGGGACTCAAATTATCTCCATACCAAATTTCAGCAAAATAAGTCCAGCGGTTGGGGCGTGAAGAGGTAACAGACAGACTTACAGACAGACAGACACACTTTCGCATTTATAATATTAGTATGGATGTCTCGAAGTGCGGCCGTTAAAATATAAAGTTCCAATTCGAATTCACAGTTTTTTTTATTAGACTTTGCTTTATAGTTTATACTACTGTAATTAGCCTTTATTTTATAAAATATAAAAACTCCTTTATTAGGGCTTTTGCTAATGGCTGAAGCAAGTTAGACATTCAAGGTTACGGTTTTCAACTGTATGTGAATTATTGTTGTGGTTTTATGGCTTATAAAGGTTAAATTGGCTTGTATGTTGTGACTTTCATAATTTAATGGAACAGCTAAGTGTATAATTTTTTTTCCATATAAAGCATGGGTCATAAAATTTGTTCGTTTAAAATGCAAATAATTTTATACGAGAAAATTTTATGACCAATGTTTATACTCTAAGGTTTTGTTTACATCAGAGATTTTTTAAGCTATTTAGCGTTGATATTAAGAGCGGGCTGCCAAATTTTGCTGTGTTTTCTAATAAGTATTACGATCCCGGAAGACGATTGACTTAAATGAAATTGAGATTTATTTAATCATTGTATATTTATCTGATATTAGCCTAACGGAAAACACGATTCACTTATTTTGACTCGATAGTCATATTTTTCGAAATTATGAATCTTTCTGGGCTTTTCGACAAATATCTGTTACACTTATTGAGTTACTATCATTAAATAACTTGCACTACTACAACCACACACTTTATAAAATAATGGCTAAAGGAAATATTAGTATTGTATTTAATTTTTAAGTAATCATCAAAAACAGTTTTGGGACTTACGACTTTTACTTTCGTGCTATAATGCGGGAACCGTTGTTACGCGATTGTTCACTATTAGCTGCAGCACAAAGTACAATCCTCGCGGGCACGATTCATGGAATCATTATATCACGATTGGAGGTTAGCGGGGTGTGTAGGCGGGGCTAGCGTGCTTTAATATTTTTGACAGCAGGCTCTTAAACAGTAGTGCTCTTTTAGTTAAGTACTATCAGAGAATTTCTCTTCTCGATTTTCTAATATCTGTCTAATCAGAGTTTAACAGAGACGGCGGACCTACGTTTTTTGTTCGGGGTATATCAAGTACTTGTAAGGGTCAATTCAGACCACAACGCGACGCGTAGATGCATTTCTAAATTTGAATGGATTTGATAGATTTGCATGACATCTCACGCAATTGAAATCTGTCAATTCAGTACAAATTTAGAAATTCATCTATGCGTCCCGTTGCGGTCTGAATTGACCCTAAGTCGCGACTTGTCGCTGCGCTTGACATAATCCAACCAAATTACGCAGGTCCGTCAGAATCGCTTTTCAACCACGTAACTGATAAGATGACGCGATACATTTTTAAATGAGTAATTCAAAATTGGAATAGGCATCTCGTGTATCTTAATGTGTATCTTCTTGCATAGTAAATGATGTTCAGTTTTGAATGTCTCATTGAAACTGATCCTCAATGTAAACTCGATTAAGAGCCAGTCCACACGGCGCGTTGCGTCAGCGTTAATATTATTGATCGCGATTAATAAATCTAAGTTTACGTGACGTCACGCGATAATTTTACATGTTTTCATCATTTTGGAGCCTTGTCACGTTAATTAACAACAAAATAGCAAGAAACAATACATAGACTAACCAAACGCATGTGTCAAAACTGTCATCTTGACATTTCTTATGTCTATGTTTTTTGTTCCGCCATGACACTTCACTGACAGGGCTTGAACGGGTTTTATTAGGTTAAACTTCGGATTTTGGGCGTTCAGAAGATAAAACTCGGATTTGCTGTGAACGCGTTCAGTTTATGTTGGTGAAATGCAATTCGGTGTTATGAACGCGTTTATATGTTGAGAACCGGTTCAAGTGTGCACTGAAATCGTTCCATTCGCTGGCGGAATCGCCCCTTAAACGTTTTTTAAGTTAACAAGCTCTCGTGCGAACTTCGCCGTCTATAGGTTTATTCCACTGCATTAATGCAATGCAGTGACACAGTAGATGTACTGTGCCGGGGTATGCGGATCTGATAAGCCGCCGCAGTGCACTGTGCTGTTACGTCACGGAATATAATCCTTTTTGTAGTAATCATCATTTGGATTATTATTTTTTAAGATTTTATACAGAAAATGTAGGGCCAATCTTGCTAAATGCTAATATAAGTAGAATATTTAACCTATATGTTTTTCAACACTGTATTGGCTGGTAGCCAGTAATAAAAAAGCAACATGCGGTTCTTTTTATCGACATTAAAATCATATAAGTAGGAAAAAGCTATACTAGAGTATAATTGATTTTGATCTAATAAAAAAATTTAAGTCTCAACCTATATATTTACCTCTGAATGTGAGCATTATAGCCGCCCATCTTCAGCTTTGTTTACATTTAGATAAAAATGAAACTAAGTATAACTAAATAAAATCATTCTTCCAGTCATACAAATAATAAAATTATACCTACACAATAATGTAAAATATTAATACTCTAATAAAATATGCAGGAACGTAATTCGATGAAAATAATAGAAAATTTACCACTCGAGGAAAACAAAAGGAGTGAAAACATATTTACTATTTCAAAAGATCATTAGCCGTAGTCATTATCGGTAATGACGATGTAGTGTGTACATACCACATATATAATATGTGCCACGTGTTCATACTATATTGATTTCGCCCTTTAACGAAACAAACAACAATAGGGAAGATGCGATTTTTTTTGTGTTTATTTTAAAGAACTCCATGTAGAATAGACCACAAGTATATTAAAAAATTAAAACACTGGAATTTACTGCAAAAAAAATGCGGTTTAAAATTGTTTCAATTGTTCATTTAGCGTTAAAACGATCAAAACGCTCAAAATGCCTCCTATTTTGAGCGTTTTCATCGTTTTTAACGCTAAAGGGACGCGGGGCAGGACAGTAGTGGCGTCATACAGACTATAGATCCTCAACCTCGGTATATACTTCGACCGCACTCTTTCATGGAACACCCAAACACAAGAACTCCGCAAGAAGCTCTTCGCTGCCACTGCTTCTCTCAGACGCCTCAGTTACTTCCTGTATCAACCAAAATCTCATTAGCTCACGCTCTACTCTTCCCCATCTTAGATTACGCAGATGTCTGCTACAGTGATCTAAACGATCAACTTCTTTCTTCCCTTGAACGCCTGCAAAATCTTTGCATCCGATTTATCTTTGGTCTGAGAAAATACGATCACATTTCTAACTACCGGACAGAGCTAAAGTGGCTACCTACCTACCTATTAAGTTACGTCGGAATACACATATTCTTCATTTTCTTTTTAATATTTTATTTAATCCTAAATCTCCTGCTTACCTCAAACAAAACTTTACCTTTCTTGGACACGAGCATCCTACACTTCGCTCAGCCAATAAGTTAACTCTTGCCTTCCCTTCCCACAACACTAACTTCTATGACTCTTACTTCACCGTTTCTGCTATTCGTCTGTGGAATTCTTTACCCGAAAGCATACATAAGTCCAAATCTATTGATACTTTTAAGAAAAGACTCAAACAATATTACTTAGATTTAGCTGCAAACTCTTAAAACCCTTACGATTTCTCCTATACTTCGATTCATATTATTAATTTATTAAACATATATTATGTATTTATTTTATTCGGTATAAAGTATCTATTAATATTTATTTGTGTATTATATTTATTTATATTATTTTAATAGTATTTTATCTTATTTTTTTGATTTTAAATATTTTTAGTTATATTTTATGGTTGCCTGGAAGAGACTGCTTCCAGCAGTAAGGCCGCCAATTCAAACTATTTCTATTTCTGTAACTTTTGTAAATTGATTTGTTTTGTTTGTTTGAATAAAGAGTCTTTTACTTTACTTTACTTTATAGATCCGTTTTGGCGCCAAAGTTTAAATTGACAATTTTAAACCGCATTTTTTTCGACGTCACTAAACACTGAATGATGTTTTGAAATCCGTTCCGTTTCAAGTTACTTTTAATTCGTAATTTTTGTAAAAAAACAATATTTTATAAAATATTAACCTTACAGTGGCGCTTCTTTTATATTTTTTCAGCATTTTAATAGCAAAATTTTCATAAATATTATATTTGCATGTTCCCTATTATTACAGTTACTTGGAATGACACAGGAAGATATTGCCATCATCACTTATTGTAACATATTAGGGCCCTAGCACACGACGACTTTTTGTAGCCTCTGTGTCGCATTGTAACGCGCGATTGTAGCGATGCAAACGCGCGATTGTAGCGATGCAAACACACGATTGTAGCGATGCAAACGCGCGATTGTAGTGATGCAAACGCGCGTCTGTAGCGATGCAAACGCGCGATTATAGCGATGCAAACGCGCGTCTGTAGCGATGCAAACGCGCGACCATGTTGGATGCTAGCGGGGTATACAACGGAGGGAGGTGTTGTGCCTTTACTGAATCGCGTTTGTATCGCTTTAGCATCGCGTTTATATCACGATTCACGACTGAATATAATGAAAACATTTGTAGTAGAACTTGCTCTACATCCTACATCCTTATTGTACTGTGATAATGGCTACGACAAAAAAACTTACTAAACTACGTAGTAGGTAGTTAGGTACACACACAAAAAATAAATAAATCAGTAATGTGTGTAGGTACATAACTGATTTCTTTTATCTATACTTAATATTATAAAGCGCAAGAGTTTTTTAGTTTGTTTGTTTGTTTGAACGCGCTAATCTTAGGAACTACTGGTCCGATTTAAAAAATTCTTTTAGTGTTAGATATCCCATTTATCGAGGAAGGCAGGCTGTATTTTATCACGCTAAGACTAATAGGAGCGAAGAAATAAAGGAAAATGTGTAAAATCGGGGGGAAATTATTTGAAAGGGCTTATTTGAACGCGCTAATCTCAGGAACTACTGGTCCGATTTAAAAAATTCTTTCAGTGTTAGATAGCCCAGTTACCGAGGAAGGCTATATTTTATCACGCTAAGACTAATAGAAGCGAAGAAATAGAGGAAAATGTGGAAAAAACGGGGGAAATTATTTGAAAGGGCTTATCTCACGAACTACTAGAGCATTTTTCTGTTATTTGGATCAGATAAGAAGTAGACCACGTGAAGGATCATAGGCTTTTTTTTTGGACTAATTTTTCTGTGAAATATCTAATTTACGCGGGCGAAGCTGCGCGGAACGTCTAGTTTTGAAATAACATAAGTTTGTCTTCATATTCACAAATGAATTACTGTAGATAACGTTAAGATACGTAATCTAAAGTCTAATCAAGTTTTGATTTGATTGATTTGAATATAAAATATAACTTTAATGATAATTTTTGTACGCTTAGATTTTTCTATCAGCTTCAGCATGGCCAATGGGCTACACTATAATTATAGAAAAACATAACACTAACAAAACAATTGAAGCCTATACATCTTTCTACATTAACCTTTTTATGAGTTGGCAGTTATACCAGGTTATACTATGAGCTCTAGAAAATAAGGGCCTGGAGATGTGGATCTCCACGTCACGACGCGACGTCGTCAACGTGGAAAGGTGCGGTAATGTGGCACGGTACGTTGACGTGACGTGTAAATTTATGTCAACGTAAAAATGCACGTCTTTTTTCTTCTCTTTCTCCGTTTTTAACAATAGCAGAAGCAGGGGGGTGTGCCAAAATCTTTTCGTTTTCGCTTCATTATAGAATCGCCGATGAAAATGTATGGAATTGACATAAGCGTTCGTTAGTATGACGTTGACGTTCGACTTGTCTTATGTCAATTCCATACATTTTCATCGGCGATTCTATAACGAAGCGAAAACGAAAAAGTTTCGGTTAAATGGCCTGAACACGTATTGTGCGGTCCACATCTAGATCAGTAGTGAAGAATGTAGCAGTTTTACAAGGCATGGCGACGTACAATGTTGCTATATCGTGATGTGCATTTTACGTTACGTTAACGTAAATTTGCACGTCACGTCAACGTACCGTGCCACGTTACCGCACCGTTCTACGTTGACGACGTCGTGTCGTGGAGATGTAAACAGGCCCTAACCTGTCAAAGTTTATATGTGATATGCCCATAAAGTTAATATACCATCCAACTTTATGGATATGCCATAAATTTATTATCACCACCTTAATGGCTCAGTCCAAGGCAGCGGCGAGTATTAGGCTATTGACATTCTGTGTGTACAATGAAATTACTGCCTTCGGGCACAGTGTTCAGGGCTATTTCCACCCTCGATAACACTCTTATGTCTACACCATAAGAGTCACTTTCGTAGAAGCTCAGGGGTAAAATAACTACGAACGAACGATAAATTTTCCATTTATTAGCTGAAATTGTTTCCGACATTCACACGTTCATGAAATGTTACATAATTGAGAATGTTGTAGCTTCCGGTGACGCTAATATAGCTGTTAGTTGAAAGCCATTTTTCACTTTTTCCTGTATATGTTTTTTTGGACCAGTATAATATTGATAATTGTACACAATACAAACGCTTTTCTAACATATTTTCTTTTAATATTTCTTATTTCTTTCTATATGCAGTAAAGCAATGACGCACGATATTAGTATTACATATATTAAACTTACCTACTTTATTATATCTATATATTAATACGCGAGCGAAAAACTTTGTATCCCTTTTGACGAAAAATGGGGAAACGTAGGTGAATAAAATTTTGCACAGTTATAGTTTATATTATGGCGAAGGAGTGCATCGAGCTAATATTATTTTGAAATTATGCTTTTATCATACATTTTTTTAACAAATAAAACATTACACACACTACAACACACACACTAGGAAAGATGACAGATTTTTGAGTGACAAGCCTATACATACGAATTATACTCTTTTATTTATGGTTGAAGTCTGTTGATAACAAGTTGACGAATTGAAAATGGATTATATAGGTCTACCAGAATCTGATTGCAATTTTTGACAGCAGATTTTCAAAAAATATCCTTGATCATTGGATAAATTTTTATATTTGCATGTTTGACGCACAGAATCAGCCGCTATAAGAAAAATAAAGGATCAAAAGGTTTTATTCCAATTACCCCGGTATTGCTAGAGTCAATTTATTTTCTCACTTTTTGCCATCAGATTCTGGTAGACCTATAGTTTATATTATTGAATCTCAGATACTATTAGACAATGCCTACACGGCCAGTCTGAGATCAGCTGAGTCCCAGAGACAAGAGTTAAAAAAATATATGATAGTCAATATTTTTTTTACAAAATATAGGTAATGGACCTAATGTCGTTGAAACTAAGGTCGAATTTCAACCATTGTCATATCTAGTATTGTTAATAGCATTTACCATATTTTACTGAATAGGTTTTTTAGAAACAGGTTTTTTATTACTTAGTGATTTTTCTGTCTATTATAGGAGTTAAGACCCATTGCTATTGTGGAAATAATATATTATGTTGCCCGGAACTTTTAAGGTTTATATCACATACATCTATTACATTATTATAAATATTTTTTTAAAATGTTACGCAATTGTTTACAATTGATCAATAACATAATAAGAGCGTATTATTATAATGTAAGTAGTCTTTAATTATGCCTCACTAATAAGAGTTCGCTAAGGTGCCATTAATATCGTGTTAGGGCAGCTTTTGTTGGTAAAGGACGCTAATTAATCGAAATTAATTACGATAAAATAGCTGGTTGGCAATGTGGTTATGAATAAATCTTAATATAACATTTAAAAAAAAATGTAGTTATTATATTATTAGAAATTCCAGAACTGCTGGTTGGTTGTTGCTATTTATACCCAGCTATGGCAAAGCCTAAGCGAAGGGTAATGATTTTTATAATAGTTACTAGATGACGCTCGCAACTCCGTTGCGCCAAATTTGTTTATCGTGCGGGAAAAATGTACGGTACATTTTTCGGGGATAAAAAGTATCCTATGTCATTTGCCTCGATAAATGGGCTATCTAACACTGAAATAATTTTTCAAATCGGACCAGTAGTTCCTGAGATTAGCGCGTTCAAATAAGCCCTTTCAAATAATTTCCCCCCGTTTTTTCCACATTTTCATCTATTTCTTCGCTCCTGTTAGTCTTAGCGTGCTAAAATATAGCCTATAGCCTTCCTCGATAAATGGACTATCTAACACTGAAAGAATTTTTCAAATCGGACCAGTAGTTCCTGAGATTAGCGCGTTCAAACAAAAAAACAAACAAACTAACAAACTCTTCCGCTTTATAATATTATAGTATAGATATAGATATAAATGTACCACACGCATAATTTTTTCAATGTACTTGCCAAAAACAATACTCGTATGCTTTACGGTTTCGTAGCACTAAGCTTTTGTCGTAGCAAGTGCTACGGCGTAGCACTCATTTATTCAGACTTCAGAGTACCGTCATAAAAATAAAACCCGAACTTAGATTTTATAGCTTTTAGAAATTTTAACAAAATGCGAAGCAAGAGTAATAGTATTATGTTCTATGAATAATAAAAACCTTATGTTGCACGACTTTGACAATAGATGGTCGCTGGTAATACCTCGATCGTGGGAATCGCAGACACAATAGATTTTCAATTGTTATGATTTCATAATTCATAATCTTTATTTGCAAAAATATGGTTTACAGTACATTAAGATGATACAATATGTTAAAAAGTGTCTTACATATTTTTGTCGTTTTAATCGACAGCCGGCGCGGCGGCGGCGGCGGCAGCCGGCTGCCGCTTGGGGATTGATGGGTTAAGCATTTGTGTACTAACCCACATTTTTTTTTGTTGTGTTATGAATACAGTCTTATTCTAAATGATTTAAAGAGCATGACTGCATTCATAACTCAATATGTAATTTTTTTGTACACAAATCTAACAGCGTCCAGATATTGGTACGGGAGGTAGCAACGTTTGAAAAAAAATTATTTCAGGTCGGCTGATTTTGTGATATTATGTCGTCATTCTTGCTCTTCTGGTTACAGTCTGGGCGGTCTGGCTGCCGGTAGTAGTTGCGTTCATTAGTGCGCAACATTTTGTCCATCCTGGATTTTAAAATAATTTTAGTATACCTACATACTGTATACTTAAATGATTTTAAGTGATTTTATTATTTTATGATTTTAAAATCATTTTAGAGAGCAAGAAGTGCTTAACACAAACGTAATAATTACGACAGTAATAATAATAATTGTTAAAAGCCTGGCCTTTAACATGACAAGAGACAGAAGCGAGAGATTGTCATTTCTTTTTATCAGGCGCTCCTTACATTAATAGCATCACCTGGATAAATGAAATGCGCTCTAATGAACGCAACCACTACCGGCAGCCAGACCGCCCGGACTCTAGCCAGAAGAGCAAGAATGACGATATATCACAAAATCAGCCGACCTGAAATACTTTCTCGAAAACGTTGCTACCTCCTATACTATATACTACGTCAGTAGGCGTAGCACTGACTAAGCCTCTTCTAGTAAAATGAGTCGCAAGAATGTTTTGAATCACGGTGTCGTAACACATAAACTGTCTACGATTACAATAGACAGCGGCACTCTGACGTCACAGTAATGAAATGGCAATATTATGTTTGTTTTATTTTCGTAGACAACCAAAACCGTAGTACAAGGGCGTAGCGCCATACCATACGTTTTTTAGGCCTCAGACAGTTTTAAATAGATACAAATTTAATTTCAAATAAAACGTAGAATATAATATTATATGGCTAGGGAGTAGGAATCTTTGAAAACTTTAAAAAACTTGAATCAATCCAAATACTACGAGGTAGATTGTCGTCGTAGCACATAAAGAAAAAATCAGAATAAATGTTACAAAATGTATGATATTTTGCGATTTTGTACTACTAGATATGAGACGACTACTGTTTGTAGTCTACATTGTATTAATTAATGCAAGTTATGAGTGCTACGCCGGCGTAGCTCAACGGGATTTCGTAGCATCTCGTAGCACTTTCGTAGCACTGGCATAACAAGGTTGTTTTAAATAGCCGGTTTCAGAAATTTATGTTGTGATTTGTTAAACATCATTTTCGACTTTAATGTTAAAGAAGATTATTGTGAAATTTTAAAAAGTTTTATGATATAAATAACTATTGCGGAACGCCATAATATAGCCTTTAGTAATTACTTTACTAATTTTTGCCAGGTGAAGATGTCATACATCGAAATATACAACGAGAACATTCGAGATTTGCTCAACCCGAGCGCTGGGCCGCTAGAACTACGAGACGAGGGGGGAAGCGGCGCACCTACAGTCGCCGGCCTTAGCGAGATCAAGGCCACGGACGCGGCACATGTTGCGGAACTGCTGGCGAGGGGAGACCGCGCGAGGACCGCTGAGGCTACACATGCGAACCAGCATTCTTCTAGAGGACATGCGCTACTAAGGTATTGTATACGCTAGAAGGATGAGAGGGGAATGGCTCGCCCACAGTCGCTTGCCTCAGCGAGATCAAGGCCACGGACGAGGCGCACGTTGCGGAGCTGCTCGCAAGGGGAGACCGTGCCAGGACAGCCAAGGCCACGTATGCTAACCGGCACTCTTCTAGAGGACATGCACTACTAAGGTATAGTATACGCTAGAACTACGGGACAAGGGGAGAGCGGCGCGCCCACCGTCGCCGGCCTTAGCGAGATCAAGGCACGGACGCCGCGCATGTTGCGGAACTGCTGGCGAGGGGAGACCGTGCAGCTGAGGTCATAATGTTAACCAGCACTCGTCAAGAGAACATGCACTACTGAGATATTCCCATAGTCTTCAGTGTGCCTACGGAGGCTGCAAAAGCGCCCTTAGAACTTACAAAACATAACATTACTATTATAGTTACTCCTTGAATTTTGAAGTTACAAAAGCCCCTGTTAATACGGAAAGAGGATCAACTTCGAATATGACAGGATTGCAATTTATATTACACGCGAGGTGTTATTTTCCTGATACAAAGGATCGTGCACAGGAAAGGCTCTCGGATGTAATAAATTTCGGGAAATTACAGGTTTCTGTATCCTGTAACTTTGCTTGAATTATTACTTTCTGGAGCATACTCCTGTAGGCTGTAATAAGTGCGCTATCAATTTATCTAGTCTTTTAATAAATCTTCTTACCTACTAATAATAATTATTTTATACATAATTAATATGACACCTATAGAGGTAGAAACTAAAACTCTTCAAAATTTATGCTCTGGATTATGAGCTACCTTTCCCTCAGAAATTATACAGTGTTCCTTTAGATTTATGTACTTATCTAGTGGTTGGATCCGCGAGTAAGGGCTAAACAATATAGTTTTTCTGTTTCAGCGTGTCGGTGAACCGGCAGGTGTCAGCGGGCCTGCAGCGCGGGCGGCTGTTCCTCATCGACCTGGCGGGGTCGGAGCGCGCCGGCCTGCGCGCGCGCCGCCTCGAGGGCGCGCACATCAACCGCTCGCTGCTGGCGCTCGGCAACTGCATCATGGCGCTGTCGGGGGGTGCCAGGTAGTGCTAAATACTTATTGAAGATTGGCAAAGTAGTGTCATTGGTCCTTCGAGCCGGATCTATGATATCTCTGATATTATAAAATGTGCTTGTTAGTGAGCTTATATGTTAGGCCTACTCGAGTCAATATAATCTATTTAAAGAATACGCGCAAGGGATTGAAAAATGCTTGTACGTATTATGTTGTTCAGGAAAGTGACGTCATTGGTCCTTCGTGCCGGATTTTTGACATCCCATCTACTATTAAAATCTGTTCTTGTTAATTATGTTAATTATCCACAATCAACTTTAATCCAGACTGACACAACTGAAATCCAGACAGGTGCATCTTAACCCAAGTTTAACACTTTTTAACAAGTCCAACGTTGAATTTGTTGAAACTCAGGTACGTGAACTACCGCGACTCGAAGCTGACCCGGCTGCTGCGGGAGGTGCTGGGCGGTCGGTGCCGCACCGCGATGGTGGCGCACGTGTCGCCGGCCGCCGCGCACCGCGACACCACGCGCTCCACGCTACACTACGCGCAGCGCGCCGCCACCATCACCAACAAGGTGAATATTTTCTCACCATTTTGATGTTCTCCAAAGATCGGTTCGCCATTTTGACGCGTATCTGGCACGATATACGTCTGTCCTGGACGGATGCTTTCTGATAATCCGATTGGACCATAGTAGTTGCGTGCGTTTACCAAAAATATGCAAATAGCATAAAATTAATCCAGAGTCGCGAAACCCAGTGCCGGTTGTAGCACTACCAGCGCTCTGGGCGAGATTTCTTCGATGCCCAGGGTGCTGGTAATGCTAAAAAGGAGGAACCTGCGGCGCCCCTTTATGTTTGCCTTCGGCGCCCTTTTTAGGGTTCCGTACCCAATGGGTAAAAACGGGAACCTATTACTGACACTTCGATGTCTGTCCGTCTGGCTGTCCGTCTGTCTGTCTGTCTGTCTCCAGGCTGTAACTCAACAACCGCTATAGCTAGACTTCTGAAATTTTCACAGATTGTGTATTTCTGTTGCCGCTATAACAAAAAATAAAACAAAATAAAATTAATATTTAAGGGGGGCTCCCATACAACAAACGTTATTTTTTTGGCCTTTTTTGCTCGTTATCAATAATGGCAACAGCCAGGTACTTGAAATTTTCATAAAGGCCTTAGTTATATGTCTACTTTAATAATTAATAATAATATTTAAATAAAATAAAAATTTAAGGGGGGGCTCCCATACAAAAAGACAATTTTTGGCCTATTTTTCGTCTATAACGGTACCTTCGTGCGCGAGTCCGACTCGCACTTGGCCGATTTTTTTTACTCTGTTGCTAAGCGACTTTGCTAAAAAAGTTGTCTTTAATAACTACTTATGTCAATCGTTTCATTTCAGGTTGAGCGCGAGTTGGTAGAAACCCCGATGCATTTGTCACAATATCGAACAGTCATTAACGAGTTGCGAGAAGAAATATCTCGATTGAAGAGCAAAATGAGAGACGATTGGACGAGGTAAGTAAAGGTGCAAATATATCTTATACTTGTGTATAGATAAAAGGCTTTGAAAACGCCAGTTTAAATTTCATTTCCAGACCAAAGGAAGAAGAAAAGAAAACAGAAGAGAATAGAACAGACGTTACAACTGATTCCAACGAGAATCCTGAAAATTTAAAAGCTCTGCGAGAAGCAATAGTAGCGACTTTTAAGCAACAGATGCGACTGAGAAGACGTTTGATGGAACTGGACAGTCACCTTCTGGGGCTGGCCTTGGATGCGGAGCGGCAACACGCGGCGATATCGCACTGGGAGGCGAGGTTCAACAGACTGTACAAGCCCATCAGCCTCACTGGCTCCAGGATGAGCACGCAGCAGAGTTACAGGTTTGTATGTTTTCTGGTTATAATTCAAGACGTGAGTGGAAGAATAAGGTAAGTAACATGAAAAAACTTCCCGTTTTTTTGCTTAAATGGAGGCTTTAGGGCCGGAAAAATTATTTGAAATAGAAAAACCTATACTATATCGACGCGCTCAGAAAACTTCGATAGCGCGATGCAGGAATGTTAGGCGAATTGTGGGTACCGCCACATCACTCCCCGAAGACCGGAGGTCGAATCTTGAAGTCTTATCGCTTGAGTCGCCAGTGCCAGAGAGTTCCAGTGAGTCAGAACTGTGAAGCTGCTGCACGGGATCCAGTGAGTCGGATAGCTGCCGTGCGGGGCCGATGCTATGTGCTGACCAGGAGAGATGTGCTCTGCTTGCTGACCGGTCGTTGTAGTGAGAAAGCCCGATGATGCCGATGCGGAGTCGCCCAGGCCGCGGTGCGTTGCGGCTAGTGGACGAGGTACCCGATGAGGCGATGCTCGCTGGCTGGCGCGGTGCGGAGGGGCGGGGAGTGATAACGAAGAAGGAGGCGTGTTCTGTCGAGGGTCACCAATGTGGGATATGCGTGGTGGCCGCAAAGGAAGATCTTCCGACCGAGCGAGGTGTTATGCTCGGTCAGGCCAGAGCCCACGTGATACATTTCAGCTGTCGTATATACGACGACGAAACGACGACGAAAGTCGAAACGCAATAAAGTAGTATGGCCTAGCTCTTAACGAATGGGTTTTAACTATGGAGGGGTAAGACTGTCAAAACAGCAGAGTAGGTAAAAAGGTGTAAACGAAGAGCAGCGTCTTTAAGGTCTTTAAGGATTGATAATAGTTGTAAGATTATTTAGAAGCTAATATTAATCCAGGGGTGGGACGGGTAGCGTCGCCAGCGGTGCTAGCGGGGGCGGGGCGAGCGGGGCGGGGCGCGAGCGGGCGGAGGCGGAGGTGGCAGTGGAGCAGGCGTGGGCGGAGCTAGCGGCCGTGGAGCGCGAGCAGGAGGCGGCGCGCTCGCAGCGGGCGGCCGTAGAGCGGCAGCTGGAGCAGGTGCGGTTGAGGGGCGCGCAGCTCGAGCAGGTTAGTGATGAGAATAGATCCTTAGGTTAGGTAAGCTTTGTGTAAAACATGATATAATATGTAAATGTTAAATTCGACCAATGATGAAATAACGCATTTCCAAATTACGCATCTACGTAATTTGGACAAGGGGTTCTCCCCTCCCTATAAATAAATTTCTCTGATATTTGCACTAGGAGCTACCGGTGCACATAAACGGTGCGGAACGCGAGGTGCTATCGCTGGTGTGTCGCGTGCACGAGTTGGAGGCGGACAAGCTGGCGCTGCAGGGCGAGCGGGCGGCGCGCGCGCACGAGCTGCGGCGACGCGACCTCGCGCTGCAGCGACGTGACGCGCAGCGCCGGCTGACTGATGAGATTATTACGCGACAGCGACGGGCGTTAGAAGGTTAGTACTAGGAACTAAGTGAAGAAGATATCAACAAGACTTTAAAAAAAAAATTACAACATAATATTATTATTATCAGCACCTCTACATAACACTCTTATAAGTGACACAACCGCTCATAATATATTGTTATTTTTATGTACGCCAAAGTATCTTGCGAAATTAATTTAAAGCAGATGACAGTCTACGTTAATTAATCGGGTTATATCACGTTTATGTTAGTCGTGATCTTTGGGGGGTGGGCTTGACCTAACCCAACCAAATTAAATAGGTCCGTTATTTACTGTACCAACTTCAAATTCTGGAAAAACTATCCCGATTTTTTCTGAAGCAAAAAATGTCTTACAATCATACGGTGCCCGTGCGAAAAATTCATTTCGGTACTACTACTAAATTGCGGCCATCTGGTAGAATAATATATTTAAATGAAATAAAATAAAAAAAAATAATTCGTCGTTTTGTCAATAGAAGTGGGTATAAACGTGCAGCCGGAGCTGGCGCAGCTGTATGAGTTGTACCAGCAGGAGATCCACGCCTCCACGTACACCGAGAACAACGACTCCCTGCCATACCGCCTGCCGCCCATATCCTCCAGGTGAGCTTTTTTTTTTAAAAAAATAAGGGGGCAAACGAGCAAACGGGTCACCTGATGGAAAGCAACTACCGTCGCCCATGGACACTCGCAGCATAAGAGCTGCAGGTGCGTAGCCGGAAAGTTGCCGGGGCTTAATGTCAGTTTAAAAAAAGTCAATCTCGAATAAAAAAAAAATAAGACAGCGCAAGTAAAAAGCAAAAAATAAAATGCATCTTTTTCTAAGGTCGTAATTTTTATACGCACTTCGCACGGTTGGATGGCTCACCTCTTTTAATTCTTATTGCCAAAAAGTAAAGTCCAAAAGTGGCAAAACTTTACTTTTACTTGCGTCAAATTATGCTACTCAGTTTTTAACCCCCGACAAAAAAGAGGGGTGTTATAAGTTTTATCTTATGGTGATTAGTTGACTAGCTGTGCAGTAGTTTAGTTCGACATACGCGAAAGAAATACCAGCCGCACTTTGTTTGAACTCTGTTTATATTTTATTCGGTTTGAGGGGTTAAAAAACTACTTAATAACCAATAACCCAAAACGAGTGTGAATCAATCAAACAAATACCTGTAATTGTGTGACCCAGTAACGAGGATCCATTACCGTCGTTTATATTATAGGTCCATAGTGTTTAAATCAATCATCAACTTAAAACAATTTTCATGTTGTAAGATAGATAATGACAAAGGGTGGATGCTCGATGTCAAAGGGTAACCTTTAACCAACAGCAGAGGAGATGATCTTTCAAGAAGTAATCCTAATATTAAGTGTACTAAATTGCGGTGTGTAAGGATGATAGATGTTTGTATAGTGTAGATATATTATATCTGATCGAACGGATTTTAATGAAAGGTACTGTGGTAGTTTTATTGTAGGTATGGTAATAGTTCAAATCTAACCGACCATAGGTATATAGACTATTTTTTTTTAAATATCCTTGAAAACTCGGAAAGCGCTGCAAGCAAAAAGTATGTTATAAGTATGGTATAGGTCTACCAGAATCTGATGGCAAAAAGTGAGAAAATAAATTGACTCTAGCAATACCGGAGTAATTGGAATAAAACATTTCGATCCTTTAAACTTATTATTCGGGACTTAACGCGACTTATTCTAGTAGTAATGCTACTACATACTTTTTTCTCGACGTTTCGGCCGTGTTGCAACGGCCGTGGTCACGAGGGGACTGTCCCCTCGTGACCACGGCCGTTGCAACACGGCCGAAACGTCGAGAAAAAAGTATGTAGTAGCATTACTACTAGAATAAGTCGCGTTAAGTCCCGAATAATAAGTTTAAATTATAATGCAACGCGAAAGTTTAAAAGTTCATATTTCGATCCTTTTTTTTTCTTATAGCGGCTGATTATGTGTGTTAACATGCAAATATAAAAATTTATCCAATGATCAAGGATATTTTATGAAAATCTGCTGTCAAAAATTGCAATCAGATTCTGGTAGACCTATAGTAGTTTCAATCTTCCCCTCTTTCCAATCTTTCACTTCCATTTAAACCGACTTCAAAATTATACGTAATTGAGAATTAAAAGTCCCTATCTCCAAAACTACTGAACCGATTTTGATGAAACTTGCACTATTCCCTAAGTTGACCAGTACCTAGTACAACAAAAAAAGAATTACTGAAATCGGAATGGTAGTTTCAGAGATATGCGAACACAAACATACATACATACATACATACACTTTTGAAATTTGGCACATTTGTTCAGACGCTGATGTAGACTAACATATTCGAAAATTGGCCAGTTCTGAAAATATTACATACATACGCGTCGAATTGATAACCACCTTTTTTTGAAGTCGGTTAGTAAAATAATTCTTGGAAACTCGGATAGAGCTGCAACTAAAAAGTATGTTATATTAGATTTTTTTCCAACTTTACATACTCCTATCCCTACAAACCGTAACTACTATTAACTCTTTCCAGCATGTCGGAGCTGACGTGGTCGGAGAGCTCCAGCGGGTCGGGGCGCGGGTCCAGTTCGGGCTCGGGCGGCGGCGGGGGAGGGGGAGGGGGGCTCGACCACCTCCCCCGCCTCGCGCCCACGCCGCGACCGCGCACGCGATATAGGTACCAACATTATATACGTTCTAGGTTTCCTGCTTAGCAGTAGAAATACGAAAGAATAGAAACGTCGACAGTTCTTGCGGATAAACTGACAGATTTTCTTTGTCAATGCATCACTTTGTCTACTTTACCGTAAGAATAAACCTTTCTAAAGTGGCCATGCTAAGCCTGCTGGAGGCTTATGTTTTAATTTGTTAAAACTTAAGGTATTTATGATATATAATTATAGGCTTGCCACACCAATTGGTTTACTTCCATTACCAACCATTATTCCATTACCAACATCACACCACTCTTATATTTTATGTCGACTCGTCGTTTGTCTTTCCTATTATTGTTTATACGCATTTACGACGCGACGATGAAAAGGATATTGTAAGTATCTATTAAACCGGTTCTTCAGTAAATTTGATCAATTTCAATTTCCTGGTAGTGGTATAGTGCATTTAGCAGTAGGACCATTTGAACAGTTGTTAAGGAGGATAAAAATTGAGACGAGATCCAAAGCATAAATAAAAATTGATACAGAATCCAAAGTAGGTATGGTCGCTATCTCAGCTTACACAAATTGATAATCTATTTTTTTTCAAGCCACGCCAGTGCCACCACACTAAAGCGGTATTCCAGTGACGACAGTCTGGTGATTACGGCACCACGTTCCAGCGACAGACTCGCGTCTTGAATATCGTCATATTACGTATTGTGTCCATGTCTTTTGAAGGTCCTTCAAAGCCTTGTTGTAAAGGAGTTGTGCTTGTGAGTACAGGCAGACGGCAGTACGCCGACAAGGGAAATACCCTTGTCGGCGACTGATCGATGATCTGGTAATCTTGAAAATAATGTGCGTTTCGAAATATAATCCAGTATCAGTGCTCGTGACGTCATATTATCGTACTAGTAAAACAAGTGTGATGTATCAGTAGTAAGTATAGATTGTTATTTTTACAATAATGGTACCCCAATAAACTGATTGACGTCAATGCACTGGCCAGTTATATATTTCAGAACGAATCAGCAGCGTCGGTTTATGACGTCATGTCCTGGACAGTATACTAGGTTGTATTTAGAATACAATATATCTATATATTAACAGATTTAAATGGTGTTACAATACGGCCATATTGGAGTTTTATTCGTGAATTACATGTCACACGAGCCCAACAGCGTTGCTATTGGTTGTTAACGCCAGGGTCAATACTCAATCCAGACCGCAACGCGACGCGTAGATGCATTTCTAAAAATTATATGGATTTGACAGATTTCAATTGCGTGAGACGTCATGCAAGTTACCTTGAAATCTGTCAAATCCATATAGTTTTTAGAAATGCATCTACGCGTCGCGTTGCGGTCTGGATTGACCCTAACGTGCCATATTTTGTCGCTCTATTCCAAAACGACGTATTCTAATAGCATTTAAATCTGTTAAAATAACTATTTATTAACCAGCGTATTAATTGAAGAGTTGTGATAGATCATAGAAAATAAAAGTTACAGTGCTCCCAAAGTGATAATGCGCATAGAAATTTTCGTTATTTTTCGGCAACGGTTGTATTTCCCGAGCGTCGGAAGACGTCGCTGCAAAGCGCTGTTTTTAAACTTAACTTTAAGGGTCAATTCAGACCGCAACGCGACGAGGCGAGGCGAGGCGAGGCGCGGCGCGGCATAAATTTGTATGGATTTGACAGATTTTAATTTGTGAGACGTTTTGTGAATCTGTCAAATCCATATAAATTTAGAAATGCATCTACGCGTCGCGTTGCGGTCTGAATCAACCCTTAGGGTTAAGGTGACGCCGCGTTAAAGTAAAAAACCGTATTGGATATGTTTTGGATTGCCTGTTTTCTATTATAGGCCGGGCCGGCCTCTCATAGAAAACAAGCAATGGAACAGCAAGAAATGGAAAGGGCGTAAGCGTAATAAGGTTATAGCACTTATTGACAGACCGGCGACAGCGGACAGCCATCGTCTATATGATAGTTACTTCTATTTCCTTTGAACAAGATGCAAAATGCAAGTGCATTGTTTGGGGCTCTTACGTTTCATAGATTCGGGTGTTTTCGTGATTACGACAATTAGCGAAGATTTGCATGCGCATTATTAATTTGGGAGTACTGTACATACTTAGTGACACTATTGTGTGGTAGTAATCATCTTATTGTGATAATTTGTTCGCTCATAACATGTGTCCGCTTATTAATTTTATTTGTTTGCCATTAACCTTTGCCAAACGTGGGTTTTATTCCTGGAATAAGATCTATAACTAAATTATTATTATTTATTGCATAAAATGTTATAATTATAATAATGAGATTGTTATTGTTCTCTTAAGTTTACTTACGTTGACCTGAATAAAAAAAGTAAATATTTATTGTTAGGGGAAGGTGGAGTAAGACGGGGTACCGAAGGTTTTAAGCGTTATAACTTATGGACAACAACAATAATTAAATTCGTACTTAGGTACCTTAACTTGCTTCTCTTTCACATTTAGTTTAAACTCCATATTATTAAAAATTATGTATAGTGATTAAGTTTATATTAATGAAATATTTTACTGTAGTATATTTCATTTTGTAATGTTTGAAATATAGAAACACTTTTTAAACCACCAACTTGGTTTGTTTTAAACTTGGTAAGATTTTCTCTTTTTAATTTAAATTTTTATATTCATGTTTTTGTAGTTAGTGAATTATAAATTATAGTACCTAACGAAGTTAATATGATTTTTCTGCAAATACTTAAAAACAAAAACTCGTCTACAATGGTTTAATAATATACACATACTTACTTACCTTAGTGATAGAAAATAAAAACGACACTCGATATTACATAAATTTATTTGACTAACTTTTTTTAATTAAACCTACATAATTTACAATCTCAACAACTAACATTTCGCCGCTTCGTAATCACATATTATATACTAGTAATACGTAATAAGGCATATAAATACTTCGTATTTTGTGGTTCAAACACTTCTTATAGTATGAGACAGTGGGGTAAGGTGGGGTCTTTATAGACCCCACGATATAAAACAATAGAGGACATTATATTATGACAAATCTTGGGCACCACATCTCACTGTTCCACATTTAAAACATAAAGGAAAGTATGTAATACAAGAACCACAGCTATCACATTACTAATGCACTCAACGTTTTGGTTTTTTTTTAATTAACTAACACAAATATAAAGTAAAATAAATAATGGTTGTGAATACATCACAAGGTATATAATTTAAGGGCTAACTTAAGTACAATCATATGATATTCGGAACTTAAAACATCGCAAGTACCTAAGAATTGAAAACACATTTTTTAATAACTCACATTGCCTTCTCATTTAATTACAGAATAATTTGACCTAACTAAATATCAATTATTTACTTCAAGAAACATTTGCTTTTTTTTTTCAACTTAAAATATGATTCTATGACAAAAATCATAACATTGTCATTAAAAACAGTGCCGAACCTAACAAAGCAAAATATAATTGCACATAACAAGTTACTACCACTTTGGCCTAGAAAGCGCCAATAATATAATAAAATATTTTGGCACATAACACATTAAATTATGCAGATAATAACGTGTACTTAGTACTGAACGAATTGAAAAGAGTTTCCCCAAGCCATTTAATGGCAAATAAGTCCTTAAAAAGTTATATTCGAACGCGTATAACAATTGACTAAAAATATACAAAAGATATAAAATGCATTAAACACAGCTATACCTACCTTACGATTCAAAATAATAACATTTTTTATACTTTTCGCACACTTGTACAAATTGTACTTTGTACACTCACAAGGAAGTGTTTTTTTTTTTAATTTTTGTACACTCTCCAAGAGCATTCGATTACTCTAGTATGTACACTGTACAATGAGATTTCAGAGACCTCCGGATGTCCGGTCGACGTGGTATAGATCATAGACAGTAGACGAACGTCCAGTAGATGATGTTGAAAAATATGAATAGGAGGGGGAACATGAGGCGCGCGCGCTTGTCGATCCATATGGCTATGTCCTGGGGCGTCATGGTGGTCCAAGCCTGGGTACCTTTACCCTTGTCTCCTCCCTGGTCGTTGGAGTCGTTCTCGTCCGTGGTTATCGTTGGCACGCTCACTGCTGGCATACTCTGTAAAGATTTATGTTTTTATTGAATGAATTTGGATGTTGCTTAGCAATTTCGAACTCAATAAGTTTTTTGTCGAGCGAAGAAACGTTTTTTTTTCGCGATAACACCTAAAGTATATAAAATTATTATTTGGGCACTTTTAGTCTTGGGAAAGGATATTATCCTTTCCCAAGACTAAAAGTGCCCAAATAATAATTTTATCTAAACTGGTTAAGCAGTTTAAGAATAATTAAGTGTAAGTATATCACATTATAGACGGACACGCTTTCACATTTATAATGTAAGTTTAGATTTTAATTTAGCAGTAATTCTGGTGCAGTAATAGTTTAGTATATGTTCTTATGAAACACTCTTTTACACTAATTTGTTTGACTTCTTTTATTACGTAACTAAGAGATTTTTGACCTTTTTAAAATTCTCAACTTCTATTGCTTACTGATTACTCAGTTTATCTGTACATCTTTTATGTTAAATGTAATGATTTCTTTGTTTTTCTAGAGCACGTGCCTTTCTTATGCACTTAAAGACACTTGCTTATACCTACATGTACGGTAGACAATATACACTACAATACAGTAATTTGTATGCAAATGATACGTTCAAGTATGCTCGACACAATAAGTTTTCCGTATTCCCAGCTGTAATTATTACCTATCACTCACTTGGTAATGTCCATAATATTATCACTAACTTTAATTATAACGTGTTAAGATATAACAAAGATAAAAAAATAAGTAAGTTGCCGATACATAACAGGGACATAATGTAATGATTACTTAACTTTATTTGGAACCTTATATTAAAATTAATGAAGAATTTTACAGAAAATCGACAAAGTTAATGTCGAAATCTTCATAAAGTTAAGTAGATAATAATGTTATATAATTAATCTTATAAAATTAGATAGTTAATCTCCGTAAGTTCGACCGTAAAACCTCTTCACAACGTTCGTATTATTCGTTGATCAAGTAGCATTAAACGCCAAAGGCGTTAGTAGCTAGCAATTGTAGCTCTATGGCTATAGCGATTTCAATTAAAATAAATTACGACGAGACTTGTCGGCCTTTAAGTATATTAAGAATTTATAAACTTTATCTTGGCTCTTTTTAAAAATTAGGAATTAAAAATTTAGGAAATTACCCCCCCAAATTCTCCCTATTCCTTACTTTATTTTACACTTTTAGTAGGTGCGCTGACGCCGTGATTCGTGAACCGCATATAGGCAAAAAAGGGATGGAGCAAGATGCAAGATGCAAGAAAATGCCATTGCACTTTGACGAGTGACACAGGGGATCTGTCAGACGTTTTTCGCTGTTCGCAACGTACATCGGTGTATCACTTCAAAATTGGAACTTCATGACTTCCAACTTAGCTGCGGTATCATGCGTCTCTCTCTGTTCTGGAGCAACAGAGAGAGATGCAAATAGGAGATACTCACATGCACGCAGTGACGAGCACTACTGCGACTTGCTGAGCTGCGGCGAGGTGTCTTGCATCTCTCTCTGTTGCTCCAGTGTGTATGAGACAGATGCTCACATTCACGATGAGGAAGTTGTTGAAGCCGCCAAATCCCCCGCCACCGCCCGCGCGCAGGGATGAACACGACTGCAACTTGCTGAGCTGCGGCGAGGTGTCTTGCATCTCTTTCTGTTGCTCCAGTGTGTATGAGACAGATACTCACAATCACGGCGAGGAAGTTGTTGAAGCTGCCCCCTCCCCCGCCACCGCCCGCCCGCAGTGATGAACACGACTGCGACTTGCTGAGCTGCGGCGAGGTGTCTTGCATCTCTCTGTTGCTCCAGTGTGTATGAGACAGATACTCACAATCACGGCGAGGAAGTTGTTGAAGCCGCCCCCTCCCCCGCCACCGCCCGCGCGCAGTGATGAACACGACTGCAACTTGCTGAGCTGCGGCGAGGTGTCTTGCATCTCTTTCTGTTGCTCCAGTGTGTATGAGACAGATACTCACAATCACGGCGAGGAAGTTGTTGAAGCCGCCCCCTCCCCCGCCACCGCCCGCGCGCTGGGATGAACACAACTGCGACTTGCTGAGCTGCGGCGAGGTGTCTTGCATCTCTTTCTGTTGCTCCAGTGTGTATGAGACAGATACTCACAATCACGGCGAGGAAGTTGTTGAAGCTGCCCCCTCCCCCGCCACCGCCCGCGCGCAGTGATGAACACGACTGCGACTTGCTGAGCTGCGGCGAGGTGTCTTGCATCTCTCTGTTGCTCCAGTGTGTATGAGACAGATACTCACATTCACGGCGAGGAAGTTGTTGAAGCCGCCCCCTCCCCCGCCACCGCCCGCGCGCTGGGATGAACACAACTGCGACTTGCTGAGCTGCGGCAAGGTGTTTTGCATCTCTCTCTGTTGCTCCAGTGTGTATGAGACAGATACTCACATGCACGGCGAGGAAGTTGTTGAAGCCGCCCCCTCCCCCGCCGCCGCCCGCGCGCAGGGACGAACACGACTGCGACTTGCTGAGCTGCGGCGAGGACTCTGACTGCATCTCCTTCTGAAGCTCCTTCCGCGCTAACTTCGGCGTTAGCGCGTTCTTCAGTATGTACTTGCTGCTCACTTCTTTCAGGTTAACTGCTTTCCTGGAAATAGTAATTAGGTATTATTTTGTTTGCTCTAAGTATTAATGGTTAGTTGAAAAACAGCCAATATACCTAATTACAATTGAGTATGTAAAAGCTAAAATTTACAAAAGCTGATTAACGTTGATAGAGTATCGAGCGCCAGATGGACGCTGGCCTGGTTATAACATGTTAATAATGCTACACTTAATACCTACTCGTTTATCGCGCGGGAACCGTACATTCTTCCTTGATAAAAACTATCCTATGTCCTGTCCAGAGACTCGAAGTATGGGGTACCAAATTTCAGCAAAATCGGTTTAGCTGTTTGGGCGTGAAGAGGTAACAGACAGACACACTTTCGCATTTATAATAATAGTATGGATTGATAAGACGTTGGCGACATTAATCCAGTAAATAGTAATACGGTTAGTATACCCGTTACTGTATCAATGTAAATGAGCACTACAGAGCCCCTAGCTAAGACTTTTTCTTTATTGCTTCTTTATAGAATCGCCGATCAAAAAGTATGGAACTGACATTAGGCGGGTCGAACGTCAACGTCATATTAACGAACGCTTATGTCAATTCCATACATTTTGATCGGCGATTCTATAAAGAAGCGATAAAGAAAACGTCTCGGCTACAGGCCCTAAAGTTTAAACTCACTTTCGTCGCCAAATAGTGTTGACAAAGGCGAACTCGACTAAAGCCGAGAAGATGAAGCCCGTGCAGCCGAGGAACCAGATCTCGCTGGCCTTGATGTAGGACACCTTCGGCAGCGTCTTGGACTGCGATGAGGCCAGGGTTATAAACGATAACATGGTACTCGTCCCTGGAAAATAACAAATAAGGTCAATTTAAGAATTTTGCGTGCCTTACAACCGTAAAAAAAAACTTGAGAGGTGTCAAGGGACACCCGGATGGAACGAAGTTCCAGTTTATTATTTCTTATGTACAAAAAATCTGTATACAGACAAAAAATAGAGAGAGAGAGACAGAGAGAGAAACATGCACTACCGCACGGCTTACAACTAGGTATAGCATTTTTGCTATAGTTGTAAGCCATGCGGTTGAACGACACTTTTGTGTCGTTACAACTTTTCGTCTTAATTTTTTCTGTCAAGCCCCCTTTCGCAACGCGCGATAAGGAACTTCGTTCCAATTATGTAGTTCAGGATATCGTGGACCATCAGAAAAATAGAACCATAGGCAGAAGACCTATGTTATTTGATTGCGTTAAGTCAAGTAAATATTTATTCGTGATCAGCATAGCCCGACCAATCACGTAGGTCCTATATCAGGGCCTATGAATTAATTTCTCTGATAGTACAATAACAAAAATTATAGTGAAAAACATTTTTGCATTTGTAGCAATACTTATGTAAGACACAGTTGATAAAAGAAATTTACAATTAACGCATAAAGTCACAACGCAGTGTGGTCGCATTTTAATGACATTTTTGTATGAAATGTTACTGTAGTAGGTATTGAACATAATATGATATTATCTGATAACAGTAATTTCCGTTAGCAAACATGATACTACCGCAGGTGGTCTTTGTAAGAAATATCGCGTTCCTATTTTGAAAAACAGAACATATTATAAGTTCCATATTTAAAATACATAAAATAAATTAAAAAAAAAATATACCTAATAGGCGATATGGCACTACACTTTTTCAGAGCACGGTAGTTAGGGAAAGTGACGTTCTTTTCAAAGGATTTGATGATTGCTTTACTCCCTAAATCCAATTACACAAAACTAGGGTAAGAGTCCCTAAATGCAGTGTGGTGTAATATGGGCTTTATGAATAAACGTTTTTTTTACCTAAAGTAACCCTTGGGGCAGCAGCGTCCGCCTGCAGCCAGAACGTGACCCAAGAGGTAGCGACAATCATCATCGAGGGGATGAAGTAATCCATCAGGTAATAGCCAACTTCACGACCTAACTTAAACGTGAACTTCAGAGCACTGAAGTTGCCAGCTGAAAAAAACAACGTCCATTGAACAATACTCTATTTAGCCACAAATAGTCTATTTGCGTAGAAAGCAGTGAATCATGCGTACATATGTTAAAATGGTTTATTTTATGGTGCGAACATGTTTTAGGCAACTTGGGACTCGTACGATTATTTTTTCTGTGTTCTGCTTTCATATCTTACCGATTACTGCACTGCTTTCTTAACGCGAATAAACTATATAATTAAATAAAGTTAGCATAAAAAATATTTTAGTCAATAGTCATGCAAGTAATGCTTGTATATTAGCTTACTATGTATTGTTACGGACGTACAGCTACAAAAATATGAATTGTGACAAACCATTCCAGTAACTAAGGAAATCAAGGTGACAAACCGTGTTATCACATTTATTAGGGGATACTATACTATATTGTTAACTACGCACTAACTTCTAAATAGCATTACAAATTTTTTTAGCTTATGGCTCTTTGGCCCATGCATTTGGCCTCTAAGATTGCCCATCATGGCCCAAAACAAAACCTTTAGGTATTACTTACATAAATAACATATATATATTATACATAAATAGATACGGGGGTAATACTGAACTGGTTTTACCTCCGCCGAGCCTCATATTGAGTATGTCACTTTTAACAAACGATTCGTTGGTCCAGTAGTCGAGGAGCGCGTACTCCGTTAGGTGGAGGTCGGGCGACAAACGGACAGGCGTCTCCTCCTCCCACATTAGTCGCAGGGATGACGAGTTGTATTTCCCTGAAAGTATTGAAAAATGTATCAGTTGTTGGTTGTAGATTATTTTGACTTAATGTTTTATTTCCTCAAAGCGCGCGTAAGTTAAGAGTCAAGAATTAGGTAAGCCGTAAGAGTCATGATTCATGAAAGAATAACATGGAAGTGATATTCAAAGTTAAACCGTGGGCAGCTACTTGTTACACAAAACATCAAGAGTGAAAAAGGAAGGTATACCGTACCTATATTCTTATCGTCTTCGCCTTTTTATAAGGTGAACTATCTTGGGAGTACAAGATTGCAGCTGTTGCTACTAATATGAAATGCAACTTGCCTAAAGTTTACATTTCACATATTTTTGTATTTCGAAAACGAGCATGACAGAGTAGAATCAGTACTTACAACTTTCCAAATTCATGGAGCACTTTTGCTCGTCGAAGGGAAACTTCTGGAGGTTCATCCAGCAGTAGAACACCGCCTGGAGCCGCCGGCTGAACAGCACTTCACCGTCCGGCGCGATGGACAGCAGCACGTCCTTGCTGTCCGTGCCCATCAGCCCAGAAGACTGCTCGTTGGACATGTACAGGTGCGGGATCCACACTTGGTTCCGCAGATCGTTGCCGCCTATGATCTTGACGCGTTCCGGCGAGTAGAGCTGGTACGCGAGCCGCGGGTCCGTCCATCGCAGTTGCAGGAGGAAGTGGAATTTGAAGTTCTGGAAAACGCAGTTTTATATTATGTACTTAGTAGTATAACAAACTTTCACAGCAACATAATTTTATAGTCACTTAGATAGGCTATAAGTTTAGATTTAGGGGTTTTAAATAGCAATCCATTCAAATAATGAGAGATTAATATTTCACTTAAATAGCTGATGATATGCTGATAATAAAGTGCATCTACGCAATGACCAATGACGTTTAGAGTTTATTCCGCGCGTGTGGTCACAACTTGTCGACGTCACTATATCTTCAACACGAACTGTCTCTAGTTCCACTCACCAAGTCATGAGCCTCAGCGGGCTGTATGAAGTAGGCGTATGCACTGGCGTGGACGTCGACTGCGTCGCCGGTCTGGTAGGAGGGCAGCAGCAGCTTGTACCGGCACTCGTGCGCCAGACGCTCTATTGTAACGCGAGCACTAGTCCCACTCACCAAGTCATGAGCCTCAGCGGGCTGTATGAAGTAGATGCATGCGCTGGCGTGAACGTCGACCGCGTCGCCGGTCTGGTAGGAGGGCAGCAGCAGCTTGTCGTACCGGCACTCGTGCGCCAGACGTTCTATAGTAACGCGAGCACTAGTCCCACTCACCAAGTCATGAGCCTCAGCGGGCTGTATGAAGTAGATGTATGCGCTGGCGTGGACGTCGACCGCGTCGCCGGTCTGGTAGGAGGGCAGCAGCAGCTTGTCGTACCGACACTCGTGCGCCAGACGCTCTATTGTAACGCGAGCACTAGTCACACTCACCAAGTCATGAGCCTCTGCGGGCTGTATGAAGTAGATGTATGCGCTGGCGTGGACGTCGACCGCGTCGCCGGTCTGGTAGGAGGGCAGCAGTAGCTTGTCGTACCGGCACTCGTGCGCCAGACGAGACAGAAACTCCGACTGGGTATAGCTGTCTCCCTTGTCCAGTGATGGACAGTCCAAGTCTGGGCCCTTTCTGTAAAGTAAAGGGATTTGAAAATGAGTGGAGGTGTTATGTAGTATATTAGGTACTCGTTTTTATGTGGTAGCGAGCTTATAGGTATTTAAATAAGGTACTTATATGGTATACTTGTGTAGTCTACGTAAAAGTAAAAGCCAACTGCCATTCATGCTAATATCATAAATGCGAACGTTGTGTCTGTCTGTCAGTCTGTCTGTCTGTTACCTCTTCACGCCCAAACTATTGAACTAAGGATACTTTGAGTCCCGGGAAAGAACACAGGATACTTTTTTTTCGGAAAAATGTATGGTTTCCACGCGATATGAATTTTGGCGCACGGAGTTGCGGGCGTCATCTATTACAAAAATATGTTATATTATCCTATGGCCTGCCAAAGAACTGTGCAAGTGTTTTAAAAATGCAATATAAAGGAAGTTTACGATGTTTGTGAACCAGCGTATAATTTTAAAACATACTCTTATTACTCGTACGTGTTGAGTATCGATAAAATTAGTCTTTAACTCCTTAGTACTCTAAGCTCTAGCGTGTACATTAATGTACTACACTGACCTTCATTATACAAGTACGCTGGACCTATGATACCCACTTTTTTGTGCTTATTTGAAGCGGAATCAGCGCCCCCAGTAAGAGGGAAGAGAACTAAATTTGACGTAACTTGTAAATGGCCGCTTAATCGTTATTGGTTGTCATCACTAGTATTAGTTCCAAATACTCCCACTACTGCTATCAGCGCTAATATGTCGACTTTCAAACGTTATTTTTACGTCAAATTTAGTTCCTATCCCTCACATTGGGGGAGCTGATTCCGCTTCAAATAGGCACAAAAAATAGCTGTCATTTCAAAGGGTATCATTAGTCCAGCGTACTTGTATAATGGAGGTCAGTGATGTACTATCAGAAAAGTTGATGCAGATGACGGAGCTTTGTAATTTGGTCACGGCATGTCAACCCCAGGCAAGATCACGACTAATATTAATAATATGACATAAACCGACTAAATGACGTTGGTCCGTCATCTGCCTATGAAACAATTTCTTCGATGGTAAATCGCTTTTTTCGGTAAAATATAGGTAAATTAAGACAATATTTCAGGCTGTGGCTACACGCAAGGTCGTCGTGGCAGCGAGCGGTCTCAGCCAATATTAGCACAGTGATAGCATTATGAACCAATTCGTGATATCAACAAGATTTACCGTAAGATTAATCGCTAAGCCGCCGACTACGTACACACCATATCCACCTAAACAAAAGATAAATCGATTTGCATTTCGCAACAGTTTAAAAGTTAGACAAAACAAATGTTGTCTCTTTTTGTTTGAGATCACAGCAGTTTGTTATTTGATTGTGAAATTTGATCTATCCTTAATGCTTAGGTACTTTGAAGGAATTCCATCAGAAGACAATTAGTGCTTGTATTTTATCCATAGTTAATAATTTAATTCTTAATTACAGTATCCTCGTCATCATGGCCTACCTTTAATTTTTTAAGGAGGAGGTTATTATGTTCGGCTGTGGATTTTTTTTGTATGTTCAACGATTACTCCGCCGTTTGTGAACCGATTTTCAAAATTTTTGTTTTGTTCTATTAGGTTTTCCTCCAATTTGGTCCCATTTTCACAAAAGTGGTGATCAGATGATGGAATCCATGAGTAATCGAGGGAACTCCTCAAAATTTATATGGAAACATATGGTGATTTTGGTTTCATGAGAAGTATCCTAAGCATATGCTACCAAAACGCAAGATTTTGCACCAAGGTATACTATGGTTCCGAAGAAACTAAGAGAACTCCGGATTCCTTATAGATACAAGTTTGGGGGTTAAGGCGCTGTTTTAAGAACTGAAAGCATATGCTACTATGCAAATTACATTCATCATCATCATCATCATCATTACCACGTCAGGGTCACCAATGTCACATGGTTGTATCTCAATGCCACATGGTTGTATATGGATACAAATTGTAATAAGATACGTAGAATATACGCGATGGTTTACTAGGTAACTAAAAAGAGTGAAATTATTATTTTTAACAAAAAATTAAAACCGATTTCTAAGGTAAAAACCATAATATTATCCTTATAATATGAACTAAAATAAATAATTAATAAATAAAACTAAATAATTTTTCCTACCTAGTAGTGCCTTTTTCCGAATTCGGCTAAACTTCAACTATTTCTGTATTCAATCTTCATAATATTGAAATCGGTGCCAGTTCCAAAAGTTTCAAATATTCTGTCAGAGATCTGAAGATCGAGATCAGCTATCTGGTACCGACTTCAAAATGATGAAAATTGAATATAGAAATAGTTGAGGTTTAGCCGAATTCGCAAAAAGGCACTACTAGGTAGGAAAAATTATTGTCTATAAAATTAAAAGATGGTTTAGACAGATGATATTTATGCTTGTCTCCCTCATTTTCACTCCTCAGCTTACTGTAACAGCGACTAGCACTGAGCTTTGAAACTGGTATGCAAAGTTCATTTTACCCATAAAAATAGTTAATCGTTACCGGGTATTAGCGTTTTCTTAACAAAGTAATTCTACAAAGATACAATTCTTCAGCTTAATGTCTGCCTTTGTGAAATACGCGACGAACGTTTTAAAATGCTTAGTCAGTGTTCTACAAAATTCTAAAACGTGTAAAAAACAAACTACTGTTTCCGCTAAACTATTTGCTTTATTAAGTA
Organism: Cyaniris semiargus; assembly: GCA_905187585.1. Lineage (NCBI taxonomy): Eukaryota > Metazoa > Arthropoda > Insecta > Lepidoptera > Lycaenidae > Cyaniris > Cyaniris semiargus. The sequence continues at coordinate 8,024,885 of LR994558.1, read as the reverse complement.
TTAACTATCTATTAAGATAGAGTAAATAGCAAAGCAAGCATCCAAATTCTAAAATTACTTAAAAAATAGAGGGTATAACTGTCAATCAATATCCTTGAGGTTAACACATGGCACGCACGCAATTATTGATGCATGTAAAATTTTGCCACTATAACGCGCAGAAGTTAAATAGGCAATTCGTCCAATCAAAGGCTATGGAAACAGATACCAAGTTAAATAAGTTTTAAATAATTATTTTAAACGCCACCAATGGCGATCATGAAGCCAATTTTGGATTGACGATACAAAATTTATTTAAGGCTACTCTTAAAATGAACTCTTGTATGTTGGAAAATATGAGAGAGTGCAACTTTGTTTTAATTAGCCATTATAATTGCTAAGTGGCAGGGATTAATACATGAGTGGAAAAGGATTTACTTTGAGCACCTCGTGTATAGATACATAATTATCTACATCAAAAATGTTGTTCTTAATTAAAAGGACAAGGTGCATTCTTGTATGGAACCCGTACCCAAGCTGTAGCACATCTACACATACCAATGTCAAATGAGAGAGCTTCAAAAGTTCAACATTTTATTGTACATGACGAAAAGTCTCTAAACTATGGAAGAAAAAAGTTAGGTTAGTGAGGTATAATAATATGTCTCAAAGTGCTACATTGGTGAGTACGATATGCCCTCCTATTCTTTCTAAAACTAATAAATTGGAAAGTAAACTGAAAACGTCGGAATGTTATAATAAAATCTTAAGGGGCCGGGTGCCGTCGAAATTTTCATACATGCGTAATACCAAAATCATTTTCTCATACGAAAATATTTAACATTTTTACAAAATATTTAAACTTTAAAAATATTTTTAGTATTAAATAATTTTGTAGTAAATTAACTATTTATTTATATATTTTTTAGTGTTTTACTACATTTTTAGAGGTTAAATATTTAGTAGTAAATTTACTACAAAATATTTAAACACTAAAAAATTTTTTTTTGTGTTTAAATATTTTGTAGTAAATTTTTGTGTAGGAACCTAGGTAATTACTATTTTAAGCTGAAAAATAACTCAAACATGTTAAATATTTTCGTATGAGAAAATGATTTTGGTATTAAGTATGTATGAAAATTTCGATGGCACCCGGCCTCTTAAGTGAAATCAAAATACCTAGGTACCTGCCACTTATACTCTTTACTAGCCACACTTATGCTATTGTATAATTATTTAAATTCAAGTATGGGATTTGAGGAAGTTCATAAATAAATAGAGATAAAGTTAAAAAGTTACGTCAAACCCGAGTTATGCAATAAATTTTCTTACGAGTGTGTTTACTGCAATTCTGTTTAATTATTCGTTTAAATAAAAAAAAATATAAACTGAGGAATTATTGTTTTGATTAGAATTTGACCACACAAAAAATAAGTTGAACGTAAATTGATGAATTTAAGACCGCATCTAGATATTTTTCAATATTTTTCCACTTGTCAATGTAAAAATCGCCTCTACATGTCTTTATGTCTACAAATCACGACCATACGTTCCTTAACAACTCAACAAAAACAAAATAGAGATAATATCTCATATATAACATAATAACATCTCTATTCTCTTGAGACCTACTCGTTTCTTGTGTCTGAAAGGAAAATTTAGTTTTCCCGAGAACGCACTGCGTCCAGCGCTATATAATATATTAATATTATACGAACTCCACAAATCTGCACGGTCCTGACTGCTGCAACCACTATTTAAATGGTGCAAATGGTGCAATAAAATTCAAATTTAGAAGGCTTCCCTTCATGATGCTTATTATCAGTAAAACCAGTTTTTAGAAAGGCAGCGAGCAGTCGATTATTTAGAATTATGATTAATTTAATTTATTTTTATCAGTAAGCGTGCATACAATATAACTACTGCAACCTTCTCTGCAAACAATATCTATCCGTGTATCTTATTGTTGCTCCTATCTTTACATCTTATTTAAATCTTGGGTACACAACAATTAATCTTTACAAAGAAATATTGTTGATTTTGAGAGTTGTGAGCTCATAATCTAGGACTCTCATCGCTTTGCGTACACTATGAATCAGAATTACTTTAGTAACCGCATGACTTAAGGAAAACATGTTGTCTAAAAATATTCAAATCATTTTTATTTATTTTTTTTATAAAGAAGGCAGGTCGCTGTAGCTCTGACGTCACTGCGACCCATGAGGATCTATTGTGACTCCTTCGCACTAGAGTATCATAAAATCATTCAAATCATACTAATATCATAAATGCGAAAGTATGGCTGTCTGCCTGTTACCTCTTGACGCTTAAACCGCTGAACCGATTTTGTTGGAATTTGGTATGAAGATACTTTAAGACCTGGGAAAGGACATAGGATACTTTTTATCCCAGAAAAATGTACGGTCCCCGCGTGATAAACGAATTTCTGCGCAACGGAGTTATATCAACTAAGTCTAATCCATAGGTACTTAATATGTATTATAAATGCGAAAGTGTGTCTGTCTGTCTGTTGACTCTTCACGCCTAAACTTTGAGTCCCGGGAAAGGACATAGGATTCTTTGCCCGGAAAATGTACTGTTCCTGTGCGATAAACTGGCTCAACGGAGTTGCGGGCGTCATCTAGTATTTTATACATCTTCATTTTAATGAGGTTATAAGAAATTATTGTGTATGTAATTTTTTATTATGATAAGACAACTTTTTCATGTATTTCAGTAAATACGGCAGCATTTTACACTTTCTTTGCTCGTGAACAGCTTGGGATCCTGGGTAACAGAAAGCTGGGAATCAGAGACTGAGATCCGTGCCCGTATAGAGATAGCGAGGGCTACGTTTATGAAAATGAACACTTACAAGCCGCTCTCTCTCTGTTGAGTTATGCACGTAAGGCTTGTGCATAGAACATCTACTAATATCCATACTTCCTTAATAATATTATAAATGCGAAAGTGTGTCTGTCTGTCTGTTACCTCTTCACGCCCAAACCGCTGAACCGATTGTGCTAAAATTTGGTATGGAGAATGGAGATATTTTGAATCCCGGGAAAAAACAATAGGATACTTCTTATCCCGGAAAAATGTGCGGTTTTTCGGTATAAACGAATTTTGGTGCAACGGAGTTGCGGGCGTCATCTAGTTAAATATAAAATAATCTTAGAAGATCATTGTTCCTCATGTAAATTGAGAGTATTTCTGATTTCATAACTTTACATATTTTCCCTCGAGAATAATCAACAAGAACTGTTCTCAAGATGAAATTTATTGTTTATTATTTAATCCATTATTATAAAATAATAATTGACGTTGGCTCGTTGACTACAACAGTACCTTATTTAGCGTCTTTATTATTCACAGATAAAAGTTTGTTCATAGATAATAATAGAGACTACATGTAGTATTTAACAATATTTATCTATACATAATATTTGGGCACAAAACAGAACAATGCAGACACACGTATTGTCCGTTCTCGGAACACAAGTGGAGGCACTTTATGCTAATGTGTGCTAATATCTCGCCATCATCCCCCCACAATATCGATTAAATATAATATCGAGATTATTTTCATATGAATAGCTCTCTTGTTAGACCGACGTGTGTCTGAAACACGACCGTCGAGAACAATAGTTTTGTTCAGGAATGAGCGACAATAAGTTTCTGAACGTCAACATTTTCCGATTGTTCGCACGAGGAGGTCACCTCCTCGTGCGAACAACTTTATCACCAAACTTTATTCTAAATTCAATTTATTTAACGGTGGGAGAAAAAAACAATGTGATTCGAGTTGACTTCTTGGTACCACGTGATTTTGTGTCTCTAAAGTCCTGCATGGAAAATATTTTATACGAATAAAATTTCTGTTTACCCGTTTGTTGTTTAGATCGTATTGGATTTATAAGTCCGGTGTAACATTCGAATCAGTTCTAACGGTAATTTTACGTAACATGGTTCATTTTATGGAGCATTTATCAAAACTAACCTTGAAATTTGAAAATAGAAAACGAATCGTACTTATGATAAAAATTGAAGGTTTCTAGATATCGAAAACCCGCATTCTAGCAGAAAAAATTGCCTTAATTTGATCAAAAAGTACGCGATTTGATAATCTACTGTGACGTTCGTCACAGTAGATGTGTAGAAATGTAGAGCTCAACAGCCTATACTCTTCTATAAGATCCATTATATAGAGATATAATATTCATCATTTAATTTCTTAAAATGTTTTTGTAGTAAATTTCATTTTCATCCAGCTACATAAATCAATAATAATATTAAAGCAGAGACCAGAGAGTAAATAACAGTAATTATTTTCGTTTGTGCGCGTTGCACGGTCAGTTAAGCTGCACACAGATTATGGCATTGGCGACAATAAAGATATCTTGGTCAATGTTTCGTCTTACGCATCCAGTAGCTCGCAGGTCTGACTGTTATCAGACAAGGTTGTGCTCAAGGTTCATCTACCGGCCAATCGATTGCTATGTCAAAACAGTCGTTTGAGCTAACAGTCTCAACTGGTGCTACGAACTACTCAGAGAAATCTGTACTGAGACTTCTGCCCGGTTTCTGCGGTTTTATGACAGGAGTTTATGTACTGAACAGCGTTTTTGATTGGTTAATATTTTGATGTTAGCCAATTAAAATCGCTATATAAACTTTGTCGAAAACCATCAGAAAGAGTTGTATTAGTCAACTAGAGGACCCCCCAGGGACCACATCTTTCACCGCAATAAAACTTATCATATTATTTTGTGGTCTTTTTTTATTAAAATCTATCCTGCCTGATAGTTCTTGGTAACTTTGGAGAAGCCGATTCCAAGCAAACAAACAAACATAACGTTCCTATTAACAATATTAGTGATTTAGTATTAGACTTACACGTGTGTCTACAAATTGGCGACAACTGTGGCGTCAACACTTAAAACAATGAAGTGGTACAGTTACCTTCTCATTTGCATCTATTTTCTTTATTTCTCCGGGAGTGAGGCAATATGTTTTATTTCTCAACTACCTTCACCTACGTCATATCAATATTATGTTTACCCTGCGTATGATAGATCACTATAGCACAGTGTGGTAAAACTTAACATAATCTATTAAACAAAATTTTATGGTGATTGTATTAACAGATTAAAATGGCCTTAGATATTTTGTTGATTATTTTTAGGACGCTCTCTCTTATACCTAAAGGTGCTCCCTCACCGCCAGCATTCACTTGTAATGTAACATTATAGATTCGTTTTTGAGCATTACATTACACGTGTAATGTAACATTAAAGATTCGACTTTGAGCATTACATTACAATACTACTTCCCTGACTGACGACCATTCGCGTGTAATGTAACATTCGACTTTGAGCATTCCATAGCTGGTTGATGTTACAAGCTGTATCAAAATATTACACACTGTATCATTACATGGTGCGCATTGTAATGCTCGACTCTGTAACGTTACATTACAAGTAAATGCTCCCGGTGAGGGAACACCTAAATTTGATAAGTGAAAATATCTGCACACTCTTATTTGAATAGATGCTCTTAGTTAGGTTGTAGTAGTCATAGACATAAGTACACTGATAAGAACAGGCTGGATCTAGTTTTTAGCGATTACTGTAATCAATTTGAGTTTAATTTTGATGATATTGGAGAAAATATAAGTCTGATGTTTTTAAAATAGGTAATTTAGGTTAAATCTTCAATTACTGAATATTAACATGATATGATTTTGGAGGAGCTAGGAGAAAAAGTCAAATAATCTATTGCTAGATAACAATATAAATGCGATAGTTCGTCTAACTGTTATATCTTTAAGATTTAAAACAGCCGAACCAACTTCATCAGGTGTGGAAACTGTAGATACAGCTGGAATCCCAGAATGGACATTGGACATAGGCCGTAGCATAGTTTTATCACGAAAAACTGCTCAGTACTTGCGTCAAATTTATTTCTGCACGAACGAAATATCCAGCATCATCGACTATGTAATATGGATTATACTTAAGGACGTAGGAACAAAATTGGTAAGTATAATTTACAACGTTGTCTTGTTTGGTTAACGCACTATAAGCACAATTAATTTATAATGCTGAGATAAAATGATCCAGTTGTTTGCCCTCGCTAGGTGTAAAGGTGACAGTGTGTTGCTAACAATTACCTAGTACAAAGTACCATTAAGGTTATGTGTAGTGTGTACTCTATTTCAAGTCATTTTGATATTCGACGCCTTGAATACTTCACCCAGTATTTTTTAATCTGTGCTAAAACATATTGTACGACTTAAACACTCTACCGGCCGCACTCAGATACATTTAATGACGATTAAACTTAAATTTAATAAAGAGTTTGACAAATAGAGTATGGAGTATTCGTCTCTGAGTCCGACAGTAGTAGAGCACAATTACAGTAATAAGTAGGTAAGGTAATAGTAATAAGTACATATAATGCCAACTCATGATGTCTTTCATGGAAAGGGAAAAACTAGATAACTAGGAAGATAAACAAGGAAGGTTCTAAGGTTCTCTTTTCGGGATAAGAGCAAGAGATTTCTACTTATTATACCTTTCGGTGGTTCAGGCTGTGTAGCTGAGATAATATCTATGGCATAGTTCATACCCCGTGCTCTAAACTCTTAGAGCAAAATCACAATATTTTCCTATATACCTACCTACGCAAAGCGCGAGCGTGGAAAATGTAGAGGGTTTTTTTACTAATTTAAAGTCGATTAACGTACTTGGTAAGATGAACTAGATCATCGCAGAACGGTGATTACCAAAAGGCAGAAATTATTTTGTTTGGAATTTCCATACAATTTTGATGACTAATTTCATTCGAATTAATTCAAGAATTGTACAAGTTCCAGTTTTTCTGAAGTACCTTAAACATTTCCGCCACCGAACATAAAGAGTGATGTTATCAGTACTAGTTACTACTAAGTACTCATGCTACTAGTAACTACATGGTTCCTTTAGAGATAACCAAACATACTTAATTGCACAATATTATGATGCATCTAAAATTAGAATGATCTTTTGCTAATAATATACTCGTATTAGATAAAATTGTTTTTTTTTTTTTTAATTTGGAACAAATTTAGGGGCTGGCTGTACGGTCTACCTTCGCAGTCTCAATCGGCGGCATTTTTGAAACGAAGTTCCTTATCGCGCGTTGCAAAAGGGGGCTAGACGGAAAAAGTTGTAACGACACTTTTTTAGTACCTGCGAAGTAGGGGCAGAGGGCGTTGATGTGGCGATGACGTCAACTGGTGGGAAATTTAAAATTCTAGATTCCTCTATGGCGGGAAATTTGATTTTTTTTTATAACTTCGTTCCATCCGGGCGTCCCTTGACACCTCTCAAGTTTTTTTCTTTAATTTTTAACATTATGTTCTTAATTGTATGCACATATGGAAAACATACATACATAGTATGTACTATCTATGTAGATACATACATAAATTACATTTCTGAAAAAATTTTGGCACCCATGCCTCACCCCATTTGAAACCCACCCCTCAACTTAAGGTCAGTCAAAATTTAGAATAGATGGATGGCGGTCCGCCATTGAACCTACCTATATTGTTCGGGACTCGGGTTGTAGCTAGTAAATCACGAAAATAATTGACATAACGTTGAAATAATGCATTTTCTACTGTGAATCAATTTTTCTGATGGAACAGCACGCGTGTACAATGTATGCGGATTTTCATACAATACTTGCGTTTAATGATTAAGTTATTTTTAAATTTTATTAGCATATTTACTTATTTTGCAAGGAAACGTGTATTTAATTCGTGTTGTGTATAATAAGTATCGTAAACTAGATTATAACTCAGATTGATATTCTACACATACCGACAAGTTTTCCCTTAGTTACAAGTAACGCACATAGGGAAAACTGTTGCAACAGGTAGGTAGGGCTCAAAGTTATTAAAAGCAATTCCAATATGAATAACTTATTCGAAACAAATAATAAGTTCCTAAGCTACTCTACCATAATCAACTGAACCACAAAACAAATCTATCAATAATTGAAATGAGGATTTCGATATTTAATTTGCCAACAGATGGAGCTATGTACGATCTAACGTATCAATTATCGTTTCACATTCGATACGAATGACCCTGCCATGAGCCATCCCTCTGGTGGCAAATCCAAAACCCTCATTGATTTGTAGGCAGATGGTTCATATTATTTGGTCGTATTTTATTACTATTTGTCGTGATATGTGTCAGGAAATAACTCACCCAAATTTTGAAAGTCGTCTGCCTATCTAATGCATATGAAGAAATTTCTTCATTAGGATACTTTGAGAGAAGTAGGCGCAGGATACAGGCTATATTACTAAATGTTATAAATTATAGCATAATGATTATATAAGATCTCACAAGCTACGATATAAAAAACTATTTTTAAAATGTAAATAAATCGCAAGGACATATCCATGTCTGTGGCCATCATTTATATCGAATGTCACCGCAACACGTTTAAATCTCGCCACCGTACCGATTACAACCTGCCTTCGAGTATCATCTTAATTATTAACTATGTCTAATTATATTATTGAATATTTTTATATTTAATGTAAATAACTGAAAAGCAAGCTTCTTTTAACTTTCATGTAAGCAGAGAGAAAAACTTATATTATTTGCTGAGGAGCAACGCTTGAGAACTTTCAAATTTGAAACTAATTAATTCTCATCATAAAATTTATTATTTTATAAACCTCCGAATATCTAGTCTCTATGTATGGGATTTTCCAGCATAATAGAGTAAGAGCCTGCGATGGCCAGACCTTCCTCCGTTTCGTAAAGCTGAAAGTTTACCTGTTTGTGGCCTCAACAAAGGTAAGAATGACCAGCAACTATGGAGTTTCGGTCGCGGTTACTTTAGGAGGTATCCAGTTCTGAAGGTCTACCTGACCTTCCAGAAAGAGTACAGCTCAATTTCATAGCTTATATTCTTCGCGGTAAGTGGAAGAATCTCGTCTCCCAGTGCCGGACATTTTTGACAGTTGCTTCCCACTGCTAGACACCCTCAAAGTCTAATACTTTAAAAAAGTTTAAGGGTATCTGGCAGCTGTCAAAAATGACCGGCACTGGAAGACGAAATTCCTCCACTTACCGCGAAGAATATAAGCTATGAAATTGAGCTTTACTCTTTCTGGAAGGTCAGGTAGACCTTCAGAACTGGATACCTCCTAAAGTAACCGCAACCGAAACTCCATAGTTGCTGGTCGTTAGATTACCTCTGTTTAGGCCACAATAAACAGGTAAACTTTCAGCTTTACGAAATGGAGGAAGGTCTGGCCATCGCAGGCTCTTGGTCCATAAGATGTAGAGATTATAATATTATTTTTTTCTTTCATTGCCGATGCACCATATTGTGCTGAAATTTTTATTCAAGTTATACTAGTTTTTAACTTATAATAGCTTTTGAAATAAAACAAGGCTTAAAAATTCATAATCTATCACATTATTATTACTACTATCAATAGAGTCTAATTACTTTTTGATAGTTTGTTTCAAAGTTAAATTAGTTAGTGTCTAAACACACTAGGCCGAAAAAACGCGGCCGAAGTTCGGCATGATTACGCCTGCAATGTATTTTAAATTACTGATGAGTGATGACACACCATACCGAAATTACGTCGCGTTATATTGTATGCGTAGCGCATTGCTGGCGTAATCATGCCGAACCTCGGCCGCGCAAAGTAAATCACGTAATTTCCGATCTTGATACTCGTAACGGCAATATAATTAACTAGACGTTCCGTGCGGCTTCGCCCGCGTAAATTAGATATTTCACAGAAAAATTAGTCCACAAAAAAGCCTATGATCCTTCACGTGGTCTACTTCTTATCTGATCCAAATAACAGAAAAAATGCTCTAGTAGTTCGTGAGATAAGCCCTTTCAAATAATTTCCCCCGTTTTTTCCACATTTTCCTCTATTTCTTCGCTCCTATTAGTCTTAGCGTGATAAAATGATTAATAATAACTCCCACACCGGTTTCGGTGACGGTGGCCGGCTTCATCGAAACCCGGCCAGTTACGCAGGAGTAATTTCATAGTGCCCAAGTGTGTGTGCAGTACACAAGAGCACTCTCTATTCCTTTTACGCTCATAACCCAGTGGGACGGACGACCGACACGACTAGCGAGAGATCAGGCGCAGGACCGACTATTTACATGCCCATCCGACGCATGAATCATCTTACTTGTCAGACAATCATGTGATCAGCCTGCATTGTCCTAACCAAACTTGGAAATAACATGTTTCCAACGCGGGAATCGAACCCACGACCTCCGAGTCAAGAGCCACGCTCTAAACCACTGGACCACGGAGGCGTTGATTAATGATTATTGTGTTAGTGAAGCTGGATCGAGAACCAGGTAATAAACAATAAATAATTGAGTGTTGCAAATTACTATTAGCGGGCGCCTTGGTCAATACCGCTCACCCAGTCATGTGATGGAAGCAAATTTTAATGACCGAACTTGTAAGGTTACACACAAATTTATCTCTACCAAGCCTAGTTTTGATAAGGTCTTCCAAATTCGGAACAAAATCAATAAAGTAGCCCAGTAACCGTTACTTTCTTACGTTGATCTTTTCAATGATCCGGACACATAGGTACATTTTGCTCTACCAAGCAGCTATATTAAGGTCATTCAGACACAAGTCTAATTTTGATAGGGTCTGCCAAATTTTTATACGAGTATATGTTACCGATAATGTGCGTAAACTAGGGCTATATTTTACTACGCTAAGACTAATAGGAGCTAAGAAATAGAGGAAAATGTGGAAAAAACGGGAGGAAATGATTTGAAAGGGCTTATTTGAACGCGCTAATCTCAGGAACTACTGGTCCGATTAAAAAAATTTTTTCAGTGTTAGATAGCCCATTTATCGAGGAAGGCTATAGGCTATATGTTTATCAAGCTAAGACTAATATGAGCGAAGAAATATAAGAAAATGTGGAAGAAACGGGGGAAATTATTTGAAAGGGCTTATCTCACGAACTACTAGAGCAATTTTTCTGTTATTTGGGTCAGATAAGAAGTAGACCACGTAAAGGATCATAGGCTATTTTTTGTAGACTGATTTGTCTGTGAAATATCTAATTTACGCGGGCGAAGCCGCGCGGAACGTCTAGTTTAATATAATTTTTTGGACATAAACAAAGGAATACATTATTCAATTTGAAGTAAAATGTTACTTCACTGATAAAATATAACAGTTAAATCAACTGAAAAAAGAACAATAAAAACAACAAAAGTCTTAGGTTTACAAGCATAAGTCAAAGTTTTTTTAGGACTTTTACGAAGTAAGAGTTTTGCCGGGAATATGAAAGAATGAAGTTGTGTTATTTTTTATTTTTTTTTGTATTAGATATCATATAGATATAATCCTAAAATTGTGTTATCTGGGTATTAATGTGTAATATTAGAATATTGACCATTAGGTATTAATTATCTGTTATCATGCACAAGTGTAGGTAAGTGATAAAAGTTCCAGAAACAAAACTAAGTTTTGTTACAGCCTGTATAAGGGGAACATACACACCCTAACCTATCACTTAGTTTTGTTGCACGTTGTATACAATTCGCTGTCAAAGTAGTAGCACTGAAAGAGCAAAATTTATTTTGTTTTGTATAGGCAAGCACCCCGCGTCACGATTTTTTCCATACAAAGGTGAAAACAAAAGTTACTCTTTCAAGTTTCAGCGCTGCTACTTTTACAGTGAACTTTATATAGGGGACATGGGTCCCCTATATAAAGTTCACTGTAAAAGTACCAAACTAAGTAATAATACTTTAGGGTATATATGGATATACCCTAAAGTATTATTACTTAGTTTGGTTACGCCCTGTGTAGCCAAAGCGCCATAAAAAAACATTAAATTTTTAATTTTAACTAAAAATTTTAACTACCATGTTACTCCACTGATAAAATAATATAACTGATCAAATCATCCAACGCGGTAACAGACGGGCGCAGTCCTAGCGGAGAAGCGAAACAAAAGTGTTTCGTTCACTGTCTTCCGCAATTTAACGCTGTACTATTTGTTACTATGCAAAGTAACTAGGTAAAGTGCGAATATAAGCTGTTTTGATTTGAATTTCACACTTTTACGGATGGTATCAGAAAATCTGCAGATTACCTAGTTAATGTGCACAGTAACGTATTCTGCATTCTAACGGTAACATATATGTGTTACCGTTAATGTGCGTAAACCAGTTAGACTGCAGATTAACAAGGTATTCTGCAGATGATCTGGATGAGTCAGTTAAAGTGCGAAATGTTTATTCTATTCTCATTAAATTACATAAAACAGGTTCTTGTTTGAATAAAACATGTTATTTAGTTGTAGAGAATTATTTAATATAATTTTTTGGACATAAACAAAGAAATAAATTATGAAATTTTAGTTAAATTTTACTCCAGTAATAAAATATAACAGATCGTATTAACTAGAAAAAAACCAATCAAAACAACAACAGCCGTAGGTTGACAAGCTTAAGTCAAAGTTTTTAGGACTTTTACGAAGGAAGAGAATGCAAACTAACTAGGTCAAGTGCAAATATAAGCTTTTTTTATTTAAAATTTTCGCACTTTAACGGATGGTATCAGGGAATCTGCAGATTATCTAGGTAATGTGCACGTTAACGTATTCTGCATTTTAACGGTAACATATACAAATAATAAAAGTAACTTAGTAAACGTAATATTTCTGAGTTGTTTTCTTTTTTTTTAAATAATCGTACTCTAAGGGCCAACCCACACGTACCACAACCACACCACGTCGCAACGACAAAATGCCGTCAAGCAGTGGTTACGTGTGAATAGCGTCACTGCAGCTTTTTGTAGTTGCGTTGTGGTACCGACAAAATGTCGACATGGTTGCGTTGTCGCCAGTAGTTGCGATGTGATTACGTCGTGTACAAAGTACTACTTCCCTGAACAACCTTTTCTAATAATCTGCGTGCTGGCAGGCCGTGGGTGGTGGGTGTGGGTGTAGTGGGGTAGGAAAAAAATTGGAAAAAAATGTAGGCTCAACGACTTTAAAATTTTTTCCAAACAGTTGCTCTGTACTTCCTGTGCACCCAAATTTTTTTTTTAAATCCATCGGTTGGTGGGAAGGGGTTGCCAGCATTAATTAAAAGTAGGAAAATAATTATTATTTTCATGTGGACTCAGCTGTGTTGGCTTTTTTTTCTGATGCAAGATTAGTTGTATGTAATCCCCAAAAAAATTGCCAGACAAAAATATCGATGGGAATCTACCGAAAACAATTGTTGAAATCGTTGAATTTCGTACGAAAATTCGCTGAGGAGTGAGGAGTAGACAAAAGCGGACGTGGAGGGGATACCAGCCGGCTGACAATCAAATATTGGACAGCACGCTCATCGCCCTCCTGCCAATGGAATGATAGTTTATAATTTTTTCATATGAATAATAATGAATAAAAAACCTTCCCACCGATATTTTTGACTGGCTATTTTGTTTGGGGATTACATACTAACTAATCTCGCGTCAGAAAAAAAGCCAACACAGCTGAGCCCACATGAAAATAATTATTATTTTCCTAATTTTAATTTAATTTTTAATTAACGCTGGCAACCCCTTCCCACCATCCGATCGGTTTAAATTTTTTTGGGTGCACAGGAAGTACAGAGCAGCTGTTTGGAAAAAAATTAAAGTCGCTGAGCCTACATTTTTTTCCATTTTTTTCCCCACCCCACTACTCCCACACCCACCGCCCACGGCCTGCCAGCATGCAGATTATCAGAAAATGTTGTTCAGGGTAGTAGCTAACGGAGTTTTAATACAGCTGAAGCCACAAGACCGATTTGGTCGTCAGCTCTTAGTCAATTAAGCCTTTTTATTTTTAAATGTTCTTAACTATCTACTAATTAGGATTTAGGTATCTTTGTTATCACAAATCCACACTGCGTTTTTAAGCGTTTACTATGCTTCTTATTCAATCTATCCCAAGATAAAAATATCCATGAGACGAAATATTGGACTTTGTGTGCTCTACAATTTTATACTATTTCCATTATTTAAAAAATATGTTAGGCTCGACTTGCATTAATTAACTCCTTTAACGTTACTCGTTCACCGTCACCTACATTGAAATACGGATATGTCTTTTATATTACGAGTACATAATATGTGTAGCGCAAAAAAAAAATAATAAGTACCGATGGAGAATTTCAAAATAAGAAATAGAAATACTTGTTCTCATTATTTAAAGTATACCTAAGCTATATATGCCTACATCAGTTACCACTTACCACTCCTCCTTTTTGTGATTTTAAAGTAGGAGGTAATATTATAGAAATCCAATTAGTGAATTTGGATTTTTTTGTATGTTCACCGGTTAAACCGTCATATTTTATTCTTGATTTTAGTTTTACGTGAACGATGCTACACGCTAGTCGTAATACGGGATAGAAACTTTCCTTATAGTCTGCATTTGATATTGAGGCTGATTTTCTCCCAGTCTCAGATAGTAATAACTCTTAGGAGTGTAAAAATTACACGTGATATTTTTAAGTGTAATATGTTTGCCTCACACATGCAATTACGCGGATTTAAATATGGAAATAGATTCTCTGCGCAATGTCGTCTCTTCAGTGAGGAAGTAAATACAACTTCCTAGGACTCAATAATAATATAGAACACATCGAATAAAAATAATATTCTTCGGATTTTAAATATTGGGTGGTAAGTTTGTCGACGCGACGACCAAGTTTATGGTATAAAGTGTAAGGTTAAGAAAACTGTTCCAAGGACGTTTCATCGTATGTTAGATAATACGTCAGTAGGTTAAATATTGTGACGAATCATCGATCAAGCATATGACATTTAAGGCATAACTCCACTATTATCAGTGCGCCTTGACTGCGGTGATGAAAAACTAAGGTCAACCTAACGCTTCCTTACTATGGCCATTCTAATTACTTTAATCGAATTTTATCTCGTTTCTTTATTGGTAGCAGCAAGGTATTCAAAGTGTTTCCGAAAAGTCTAGACTGAAGTCTGAACACAAAAGATCACGAATTCACGAATGATCTTAGCATAATTTGTTCTCTACCACTACAAGAATCTTTAAATAAAAAATCCATTGAGCACCTACTACCTAAATCGTAACCTAGTTTGATTGCATAAAACTTCAAGGGTTAAAAGTAGAGGCAAAAGACGTGCAGTCTAGCTTATAATAATTTACTAGATGACGCTCGCAACTCCATTGCGCCAAATATTAGTTTATCGCGAACAGTCTATTTTTTTTCAGAAATAAAAAGTATCCTGTCTTTTCCCGAGACTCAAAGGATCTCCATACCAAATTAAAAAAAAAATCGGTTCAGCGGTTTGGGCGTAAAGAGGTTACAATAATATTTGTATGGATTTCAAGTATGGATTTTTCTTCTAAAAAAACATACATTGATACTGTTCGGAATTAAGATTCCAATTAAGATCGGCGAGAAGGAATGGTGCAGGCTCAACTGCAACTTTATGAAGCTTCACCTATATTTTGTTTAGTTCTCTACGTTTAGTTCTTTACCTCCAACAGATTGCAATCGTACAATTTAAAATTAAATAACATTAAGCTAGACGACTGTTCTTAAACCGATGTAGTGCAGAATCGCAAAGAATTTTGATCAAAGAAATCGTAAGTTGTTTATCAGTGACAAAGACAAATCAGTGATCCGTGTCTGACGGGGTATTAAGTTTTTGCCAGTGCATTACTTACTCAGTCACCATGCCCTAATTATCTCTACTTTTATCTATATCAACTAATTAATGTTTTTATATTCATCACATGGAAAGTAAAAGGCTGGTAGAGTCCTCTAGGACAATTAATGCGACAAAAAATAAAACATTTGTTATATAAATTAGCTACAGTTAACAAAGTATAGTTAAATAACTTTTTGCGTTTTTCTTAACATCGCCAAATTTCAAACTCTGGACTTATCTCTATAAAAATATTTCTTGTCAAAAACGCGTCGGCCGACTAGACGTATCTTGTTTACAACGCTTCAGACAGTTATTTCAATCGTTAAAATAACTATGGTCTATGAAGGCACCGCGAGTATCATAATTACAGCCATTTAACACTCAAAAACTGTAATTTTTGATGTCAAAATACAGCCATTGTGTTACTTTACCTTCGAAACACGTGTAGTTAAATGAACACAGGCATACACTACTAGTTAAATTAAAATAGAGAAGAGTGACTACTCTTACCAGTTTTTAATAAGTTACGAAAATAGGGATTTTGTGTGGTATTAAAGCCCCAGCCGATGCTCTTGTTTTAAATTTATCCTGCACAAGGCAAAACATGGAAATGACGTAGGTCCTAACTCCTAACCTAAGTACCTTGATATACCGTTAGGTAAGTCAAAAAAACCATAAAGGCAACTTTAGCCGAAGGTTTCTTCTGCAGAAATAGGGTGGTCGTAGTTGATATAAATACCTATCTCGATTGGGTCCAGATTTTGAGAAAGTTTAAACATTTTCCTGTCAACTCTACAATCGCTCTACAATGACTGACGCAGTAAACGGCTTAATTTCACGACAGATAATCTTTTTGGTATGCAATTAATCCATGGATATTAAAGTCTGAAACGGGCGACGGACATATATCTAGTTGTGTTTTATACATAAGAGATGTAGGTTATGTTAAAACAAAAGAAGATACGTTATACGTATTGTTATGGTTTGACCGGTAGGAATTCAAAATTTTGTTCCCTTGTTACAAAGTTTTGAAATACTATCCTACATTATCTTCCACCGTGCTTTTTTCGCGTAACTTTCTGCCGCGCACTGCAAATCTGGAATGAACTGTCACCAGTATATTTCCGGACCAATACGACCTGCAAACTTTCAAGTAGAGAGCGTATTCCCTCTTAAAAGGCCGGCAACGCACCTGCAGCTCTTCTGATGTTGCAAGTGTCCATGGGCGACGGTAGTTGCTTTCTATCAAGTGACCCGTTTGCCCCCTTATTTTATTATTATTTATTATTATCAGCCTAAAGTGTCCCACTGCTGGGCAAAGGCCTCTCCGCTTTCTTTCCAAAGTTCACGATCCTGTGATGTTGCTGGCCACTCTTTATCGAACGCATCTAGTTCGTCGCACCACCTTTTCTTGGGTCAAACTCCTTTTATTTAAAAGAAATTATATTCGTTCTAATTTCAGATAGCCTTAGTGTTTTCCTCCACTTTTCTTAATTTTCATAAGTTTTTAGGGTTCCGTACCCAAAGGGTAAAAACGGGACCCTATTAATACTAAGACTTCGTTGTCTGTCCGTCTGTCTGTCTCCAGGCTGTATCTCAAGAACTGCTATAGCTAGACTTCTGAAATTTTCACAGATTATGTATATCTGTTGCCGCTATAACAACAAATACTAAAAACAAAATAAAATTAATATTTTCATGGGGGCTCCCATACAACAAACTTGATTTTTTTGGCCTTTTTTGCTCGATATCAATAATGGCAACAGGTAGGCACTTGGTATTTCCATAAAGGCCTTAATTATATGTATACTTCAATAATTAATAATATTAAATAAAAATAAAAATTTAAGGGTGGCTCCCATACAAAAAACACAATAATTGGTCTATTTTTGCTCTATAACGGTACGGAACCCTTCGTGCGCGAGTCCGACTCGCACTTGGCCGATTATGTTTAGTTACTGCACTGTCGCACAAACTTGGATTTGCGATGTTTGGACCATTTAATTAGTAGCCATAAAATATACCTGCAATGAACTGCTTTCTGATACTTGCTTTCTATGTTTATACCAATTCGTTTGCTATAATTGAAAGGATATTATTTACCCGTATATTAATTATTACTGTCTGACTAATATATACTAGTCTGACATCAACAAATTAATAAGGCCTGTTTCTTAGAAATGTCTGGTAATTATTTTGGCTAGTTAGAACTCAGATTACATTGTCTACTTTAGGTACTTGTTTCTATTTTCTGCAATACCTGATTAAACATTTACCAACGTAAACATCTTACTACCAGTGTTTGTGGTCTAATATTGGTTCAGGCTTCAGCGAATACTAATTATGAATCTGTTAATTAGTGGTCGTGACTTAACATTATAATTTAATTAATCAATATTATATATCACGACTTCGGAACAATCTTTGCTTGCCAATTAAAAGTGTAGGTAGAGCATTTCTTCTAATTAGCTTTCCTCATCGTAGTACCGTACCTCTTACAAGTAACACCCCTTTTCGGTCATATCAATAAACAAAAAATCCTACTAATATTATAAAGGCGAAAGTTTGGATATATGTATGTATGGATGTTTGTTACTCTTTCACGCAAAAACTACTGAACGGATTTTAATGAAACTTTACAATAATATAGTTTATACATCAAAATAACACATAGGCTACAATTTTAACCGACTTTAAAAATGGAGGAGGTGTTATGTTCGTTCTTTTATGTTCAACGATTACTCCGCCGTTTGTGAACCGATTTTCAAAACCGATTTTTTGGATGATAACCTATATACCAAAAGAATGGTGTATAGGTTATCATCCCAATTTGGTACCATATTCATATCAGGATCAGGATCCATAAGAAATCGAGGGAACTCTTCAAAATTTATATGGGAACATGTGGTGACTTCGGTTTCGTGAGCAGTATTCTAAACATATGCTACCAACAAGCAAGATTTTGCACCAAGGTATACCATGGTTCGGAAGGTGCTGAGAGAACTCCTGACTCTTTATAGATACAAGTTTGGGAGTTCTGACGTTGTTTTAAGAACGGAAAGCATATGCTACTATGCAAATAACATTCATCATCATCATCATCACTACCATAAACCATTATAGAACCATGTACCGTCCCGTTTTGATTAATTATTGGTACTTTTCATAGTCTTTTATTATATATCACTTACACAGCTAGTATGACATAATTAATTAATCAGTGTTCCTGTCTTTGTCTTATTCGTTAAAAAAGCCTTTTGACAGACAATGACACCCCATGGATAAAATAGACAATAGTCCTAGTATTTTTCTTATGCCTGTTTTCACCAAACGCTAAGGGTTCCCTGGCGGTATGTTAGGGTCATGAATCAAAACAAACACGTTTTTGAAATAACTAATGCTTTACGAAAGTCTTTACGTCTTACGGACATAGGTGACACACAAAAATTAGTAAAATCTTGAAGGAATTGTACCCTTAATGGCCGATAGGAAACACCTTAGCGTTAGGAGGCGGTTGGTGAAAACAGGCATTGGTTTGTTAATATTATACCTAAGGCTCATTATGTTTAAATTACAACTTTCTCTTGATTTATTATTTCATAAATTTCTCAAAATGTGACGTAAAACAAACAAGACCTTCGATAAAAATGAGCATTTAGCGCGAAATAATGGGTTTTTAGTGCAGCAACTAATATTAAAGATATAGTGCAAAAGTACAATAGTAGAAACATGAACAATTGTGTATAACTTATATTGGATTGCATAATTATCGCTCATAATTATGATAAATACGGAGTTTAGTTACGCCATTGACAACGAGAGCCATAATGTATAATGGCCAGGCATATGCGTGATCTTTGACTTTTCCTACGTTAATAATTTTTAAGCGTGGCTTTATGGTTCTGTGAATATAGATAACTCAATCAATTTGTTTCGTACGTTCCTCCAAAGCTCTGGTAAGCCCCTAACCCCTATTTAGGTTCCCTTTCAGGCCAAGAACGAGACATACCGAATTATAACCCATAGGCTATACCCAGTTCTGGGCATGTGGGGCTTGGTATAAATTAGTTACTTATACCAAAATTTCCATCGAGAAGATATTCGCGTCTAAAACTTTACTTAAAAAATCCGTTGCATATATTCTATCATAGACCATAAGTGAACGGGTCAAAATTTTTGGAAAAGTTACGTTTTAAAAACGGAGCACAACATTGTGCAATTAAATATTGAGATAATTTTAATTTATTAATTTCATTAATGTAGCAAATTAAATTCTTCTTGCGAGGATATTTTGCAAATAATGTGTAATATGTAAATTCACGCGGCTCTCCCACCGTGGGACAGAACAAATATATTTCTAAATTAATGTGAAACAAAGAGAGGCGTATAAATCTCATGATTTAAAATGTCTCAAAAATGTTAAATTATGCGATGTGAAACTTCGGAGCGCAATCACATGATTTTACAATCTTTTTTTCAAAAAATAACGCGATTGTTAAAACACATGAATATTTTGTCTATTACATAGCTACGCAATGTTATGAAAATAGCAATACATACTTTACAAATTGAGACAGTCGGCAGACCAATGAAATGAAACCTTCAAAATTAAAACTGTAGCAGGTAGAATACATACTTCTCTAGCAATTACGGAAAGGGACAATCACATGATCAGCCGGCATAATTTTAAGTCACTAGCTCATACGAAGATAGGTGCTCGTATTTAAAAATTGATTTGACAATTAGAAGTTATATGTATGATCAGTGCGTACGCCCGCGATCCATCGCCCCTCTACAACCTATTGTTCCTCGCGCAAATGAATCGTTACTAAATTCCTACTTCCTTATATTTGCAAAATATTTTGGCTCGCGATATCTTTTAGTTATTTCCAATACTTTTCAATGTCTCTATTACTGATATCATGCTCATTAATATGATTAAATTAATAGTAACGATATCATCTGGTAGTCCAAACTACAAATTCTAATGCATTCAATTCTTGTCATAACGGGTCAAATTAAAGACTGTAATAATTATTACAATATTATAAAGAAACGACATACAAAAATATAACATCAAATTAATGTAATGTAACTCATCTTAAGTTATTTAGCAAGCTGTTGTCAACTCTTAAGTTCCGTACACCACGAGTTTCATTCAGTCAGTATTTGCAATTATTTAAAGAACCAGCCAAAACTTGGGTATATTTTACAACAATTCAAATTTAGTTTCATATAAGTAGAAGTACTCAAAATCCTACCAACTCTACAGTATTATAGACCATCAAGTTGAACCCGACTCTACAACTAGTAACTTAGTTACTATGTATATTTATTTTACAGCAATAAATATTAAAACAGAATAAAATTATATAATAATATATATAATATTAAAACACCAAAACACTGGATGATATAATATATTTCTACTAACCAACTTCTACAGAGGAATTTAATTTTTAGACGAGCCGTTCAGTGTTTGCGAAATTCAATATAGGTAGAAGTAGGTAGTCAAGTAACAATATATTACTGTCTTTAAGAACAGTAAAGAAACTAAATCTAACGTATACAAAAATTAAATACCTACAAAGTACCTGGGAAATTTTCAAAGTTCCGGAAAATAATTAAAAATAATATCTAGTCCCATACAGTCCGCCTCCTAATTCGTAACTAAATAATAAACGAGTTAAATCTCTAAATCAAATATTAAAGATTTCAGTTAAACTTAAATCTTTAATATTTGACTGGATTTAGGTATCCGGTATCCCCCAACTTATTTTACTCTAATTTCTGTATTCACTTCGTTTACGTATCTTGAAGAAACATACTTTACTCTTTCTCGTGTACAGCAATATTTGAATTTCATAAAACTAAAAAATATATAACACTAATTATAAACGTAAATAACTTACGGTTTTTGGCACTTAATGTTTTTGAAATTCAACGATATAAACCACAATACTAGTATGCTTCTGTACATTTTGAACATAACATAATCCCGCGGAAGTCGCACGCAATTTGACGCGTTTGCCTCGCGTAATCGATTAACCACCACTGAACGATATCGAGGCAATTCGTGCTGAAATCCAAAGGCTGCGCGGGCGCCGCTACGTAGGAGCTTTCGCATATAGGCCGAGCTAACTAGCGTTATCTCCCGAGTTTATGTTTTGATGACATTCGACCGCAAACTTTGCGAAAAGGTTTGCATATGAATTATGATAACCGAATTACCAAAGATTTGATTCCAAATAATAGTTTGGCTTAAACACGTGATTTTAAGGAAAACTGTTCGCGACGCGTTACCCATATCTTAGTAATCCGTTTGTGTAATTAATACGATGCAAGCTTTGTTTATGCTTTTCTAGTCTCTACGTTTTGCAGTATTCATTCTCCTTATATTATTATCTAAAGTTATCCAGAAGATCGTTGTACAAACATTTTATTTAACATGGATGGTAAGCTACAATGAACCTCTTGCTATCTATGTATTTAAGACTGAACAAATCTAACGGCCTGTCCACATCTCCACGTCACGACATCGGCAACGTGAAACGGTGCGGTAACGTGGCACGGTAAGTTGACACGTGACGTGAAAATTTACGTCAACGTAACGTGAAAATGCACGACACGGTGTATTTTACTTCTTTTTTTTTTCTTAAATCTCTCTCTCCGTCTTGTCACCGTGCCACGTTACCGCACCGTTCCACGTTGACGACGTCGTAACGTGGACATGTGGACAGGCCCTAAAGGCTTCTTACGAAATAAAAATTTTCAAACTTAACTTATATTTTTTTTTATTCAGACATTTTTCACAGCGTGTGGTTGCATACAGTTTACAGTGTATGTAATGAAATTAAGGTCTTGCAGTAAGTTCGTCAATCTTTCGAAGTGTCTTTCGGTGTACGGCAAGGCGCCTTCGACAAATTTAGTCAACGACGGAAGCTTCAGGTTTCCTGATAAGATTTCTGGGGTCAGCAAATGGAATACCAGTTGAGCAGCATGGCAGTTCTTGTTGTTAGTGTTCCATTCAGTAGCGAAACGCAGCAATGACTCCTTTTGCGTATTATTCAGTTCTTTCAATGTGATAGATAGTTTCTCGGAACCAAACTTTAAAACTTCATTGACAATTTTTAGAACGTGCAAAGGTCTCTCCATTCGCAACGCCAGTTTGAGAGCCTTCACTAATTTTTTGTCATTGAGTAAATTCATTAATTCTTGTTCTTGTAACACTAGCTCCTCCCTTTCCTTTGCCAGTTGTTCCCGCCTTTCGACTGATACATCCTTTAGCATTACTAACTTCGAGTCGGAACCGCCAGTGACAATAACAGATTCGTCTTTGTTCAGTGCCATCGACCAAACCTTACCGTCATGGTTGTCGAGAGACATTTTGCTCTCCGAAGTTTTAATATTCCACAATTTTAGGAGACCATCTGCACCACAAGATACAATTTGCTGGCCCCTGCATACGAATTCAATTTTGAGCACAGAACTTTCGTGGCCCTCGAAGGTTTTTAAACAGCTGAGGTCTGCTATCGACCACAGCTTGATGGAAGAGTCTGCAGAAGAGGTCAACACCACTTGGTCAACTGGTGAGAAACGCACGCACCAAACTCCTCTCCTGTGCCCTTTAAGCACTCCTAGTAATGATAATTCTCTTGTCCATAGTTTTGTAGTTTTGTCCTGTGATCCAGTCGCGATTATTTTATCATTTGGCGAGACAGATACACAATTGATATCCATGTTATGTGCCAGCTCAGTATAACTGGATACAATTTTTTGTTCTGTACCATCACTTTCATTTTGTGGAACATTCCACAGTTTCAAGCAATTGTCCTGACTAACAGATGTGAAAAACTCATGATTTGTTTGAGATGCAAAAACTGAGCCTACAGAAGCCGTGTGGCGGGTGCCAATACCAAAGCATTTGATCACCTTATTTTCATCTTGTAACCAAATTCTTACACTATTGTCTTTGCTGGAGGACACAAACATGTCAGGTCTAGTAGGGAACATAGCCAGAGCCAGAACAATATCTGTGTGGCCTTTGATCAACTTACAATCCATACTGTTTAATTCATAATACTTTAAATCTGCACTATTAGTGGCAACCACAATATGGGACTCATCCTTCCCAACAAATATAATATCTAAAACCTCATCTGTAAAACCTATCATTTGCTTTATGCATGAAAATGTTTCTAAGTCATGAATAATTATATTATGATCTGCTGTCACAACAGAAATCATGTTTCTAGCTTTATTGAGTAGAATGTTAGTCACAGCCAAACCACCTTCTTCTGCTGCTGGTGACACAAGGCTATTACTCTGTTCATACATTAGTCTGCTTGCTAACATATTCCACACTTTAACAACCCCTTTTTCACCAGCACATGCAACATATATTCCTTCCGTACCTACTTTTTTAGTAAAGTTTGGTATTTTAAATGTCAAAGGCAATAACACGGTGCTTTCTATGCTCTCATAAACTGGCAGAACTTTTAAGGCTTTGCTTTCATTTAATTTCCATAGTATTAAAACCCTGTCTCGGCCTGAACTTACCATATAATCTTCAGTAAAAAGTAGAGATGTGACTTTACTGAAGTGCCCTGAATATATTGTTTGTTCTTTTCCACTATTTGAATTCCATGACCGAATTTTTGTATCATCAGCTGCACCAAAGATTAATTGCTTGGAAACATCAGGATGATAATTTAAAACTGTAAATACACCTAGAGCACCTTTGAGACTGCTTGTACAGGTGTTGTGGGCGATGTCCCACAGTCGTATGTTTCCATCGGAACCTCCCGATGCAAGGTTAGAATCATCGCTGCTGAATGCAAGTCTTGCTACTGCGCCTTTATGTCCTGATCTCCACACTTTGAGTTGTTGTCCTGTTGCCTTATCCCATAGCTTTAAAAGGCCACTCTTATGTGCCGTTGCAACAACATCATTGTTGTGTGACAATTGGAAGGTATATATTTGATCGGATTCATCTTTTTCTTCGCTTGCTTCACCAATTGTAAGAAGGTTTGAAAAGGTATTTACATCAATTACTTTAATAACATCATCACACTGACAAAGAAACTGCCCGCCATCTGAACTCCACTGAATTTCACCGCCGGTGTAGAAGGCTTCAAATTCTGCATACTTTTCATAGCTGTAAGAAGAAATAATTGTAAGTATAGTTATACAAGAAATAATTGTAATACATTAACCAGTAAGTATGTTGTGGGTTTTGGGACACATGTTTAGAACATAGAACAACGATAAAGCACAAGATTATGTAAGATTAAACTTAAAGTTGTTTATTTTGCTTTTAATTAACCTTACAACTAAAAACTTACATTTCTTTTAGTAAATTCGACATCTTTTCCGATGCATAAAATACTTTTATTTATTTTTATTGTAAACAAGTTTGTTGTGCATTTATTTTAGTTATAGCTATTTAATTAAAATTAATAAATAGGTTTTGCAAGAACTGTAGCCCGTAGGCCACATTTGGGCCACATGGAGCAACTCAAAATAAACATTGCTTAACAAATGACAAATGTCATTTCCGAATTTTTTTTTTTCTTATTACTAATGGCACTTCGGCTATATAACCATGGCCAGTGTCGAGTATAAATATGGCGGGAAAACAATATTCTATAATATAATACAATTTTTACCATCGTTTTCATATATCGTCAGGTCTAGTCAAAGTCTAAGTAAAAGTCAATACAGTCAAGGAGTCAAATCGGTCGATTCAGTAAAGTAGACGCTTTACTGAAACTTTCGATGGAGTTTTGGAGGGAGCACAAAATAGCACGTTTCTGGATATTGCATCACTTTACTACACTTGTACACGATAACGAATATCTAATGGTTAATACCCTACCAATATTACACATTAAAAACCCATCTAACACAATTTTAGGAAAATAATAAGCTCATTTTGGGTAACTTTGAACTGCGGTTTAACTTTGAACAATACAAAAACATACAAAAATGTACTGTTCAAAGTTAAACCGCAATTCAAAGTTACCCAAAATGACTGTACTCTTTCATATTCACAGCAAAACTCTCCGAAATTTACTGTCGTATTACCTTCTTCTTTCCTTTTGGAAGAACCCAACACACTGCCAAATCTACACCTTAAAATTTAATAATATATTTCGTAGCATGGCGAGGGCGGCATGCCAAAAATAGTTTTTCAAAGGAATCATTTGAGCAACGTGAAAATAATGAAATATTTATATAGGTACCCGCTGAACATATAGAAATAGTTTCTGTAGCGACATAATATAGCGTTTTCGGCATTTCATATAATATAGGGCAGGCAGGGCAGGCCGAACGCGGAACGGCTATTTCCGTATCCATTCGGCCTGCCCTGGGTGTTTTCCAATAAGAGCATTATAGCGCATTATGCGGCATAACCGCACATAACAGCACCGCTTCGCACAATCGAGCACTAGAAAACCTAGAAAAAGTAGTGCTTTCGCTTGATGCACTGCAATGAGGCATTTTCTTATTTTTTTAATTTGATTGTCAAACAGTTTTCTTTTTAGTAACTAGATGGCGTATGGGTAGAAAACTGGGCAATATAATGGAAAACTTGATACATTTCAATTTGAAAAAGATGCAATAATATTCCAACGAATACGATAGTAAACTAACGATGTTTTAGTTAAACTCACGGAAGAAATAGCCCTATTTACCGTTATTCACACCAAATGTCACAGGAATTATACATTTTGGTTTTGACAACATCTTACCTGCACTTGTGCAAGATAACGGATATTTAATGGCTAATATTTTACCAATAATGAACATCAAAAACTCAAATAACACAATTTGGGAAAAAATAATAAAAACCACACCAACTAAAAAAGTAGAAGAAGTGTCAAAGTAACATGCCCGCCAAAACTCTTTCAGTTGTCAGTTTTCAGTTTGACAAGTATTATTTTATGTCAGCGTCTTCCTAAACTGTTACCAGTATAATGGCCTAATCACTTAGGCCAATGATCGCTTAGGCGTATGTTCTTCGTGAAATTTAAACTAGAGGGACGAAGCAAAAAACATAGTAATATATGGAAATATATAAATACATACAGTTTTACGTTAATATTATGCTAACGGAAACCAACTAGGTTTAGGATATTTTGATTTATGTCACACTTGACAGGACACTGAGATTTTTTAGAAACACAACCCATATGTAGTCAGTGATGCCAACCTGCAGATAATTTCAGATCGGTGGGGAACCAATAGAAAATCTAGAAGTGTCTATCGTCGCGCCGTCTGGTGGAGATCAAAAAAAAGAAAACAAGTCAAGGTACAAGCGTGGTACAAGCATTGACATTTTTTTAATATTTTACATATAGTCTGTCAAGAAAGTGAAGATATTAAAAAGTGACAATATCGTGGTGTCATCCCTTTTTTCTTAGATTGATTTGAAAGGGATGACACTACGATGTTGCCATTTTTTTATTTCTTCACTTTCTTGACAGACTATAATATTTTAAAGTATGAATACAATTTCATCTATAAACAAATTTATTTGACATAAAATAACCGTAAATAGTTTTCAACCAATTAATATAAGTTAATACCACTTTATTTATACATTAATGAGGTTATTGCTCACTACGTGGCTTACTATGATTATTTATTTTTTAGTGACCGACCGAAATTTCGGTTTCGGTTTCGGTTTCGGCCAGTTTCCGCCTAAAATCCTAGTTTTGGCCTTAGTTTCGGTTTCGGCCAAAATATAGCCGAAACTTTCGGCCCCGCCGAAACTCGAGTGTTCGTGAATTTTCGTGCGTCGTTCGGTAAACTTCGCAGTTAACTCGTGCTTGCTCGCCGGTGAGGCCCCGGCTCAGTTCGCTACCGTCCATTTAATCGAGGTTATATTTTGCAAATTAGTGCCAAATTACTAAGTATTTATTTTGTTTTTATTAGTACTTCATTTTATTTTCATCAAATTGTCTAAGCCTATTCTTATCCAGCATTAGAGGTATATTGTTGAATTTTATTTCTAAACGATAAACGCACGTATATGTAACTGTTGGTGAATTACGTGCTTTACTATTATTTTAACAATGTTTCCGTTTCCCAAACAAACGATTAAGTAAATGCTATGATATAATTTTTGTTTGATGAAATTCGCATTCATTGAATTTCTTCCAAAGAAGTAAATCTTCACGAACTTCTTACTTGATTAAAACTCCATAAATCTTTATCAAACGCATTTCTGGTGTTCATTTAATCATGCCACGTAGACACTTGACCAGGAACGAAATGTTAAGAGCAGTGGGCACGATTCAAGCTGGCGCTACCCAAATTGCGGTTTCTGAAGCCATAAGGACCAGTTAGAGCGTTATATCCAGGCTTTGGTCACGTTGTCGTGTCACGGGGGAAGTGGTGGAACGGCATCGAGGACCTCAACGCATTATAACACATGTACAGGACCGATTCATACTAAATGCTGCACGAAGTCAACCAAATGTAACGGCGATACAATTGGTTCAAAGGCTACAGAGAGAGTATGATTTGCTGGTAAGCAGTCAAACTTTGAGAAGATGACTGCATGAAGTCAACCTACGTGCTCGTAGGCCACTTCGGGTACCAGCGCTAAGGAGAGGCAATCGGAAAAGGAAGAAGATTACAATGGGCTATTACACACGAAAACTGGAACCATTCTGAACGGTCACTTGTGCTTTTCACTGATGAATCCAGGTTTGGAGCGCTAAGGAGAGGCAATCGGAAAAGGAAGAAGATTACAATGGGCTATTACACACGAAAACTGGAACCATTCTGAACGGTCACTTGTGCTTTTCACTGATGAATCCAGGTTTGGATTTCATTCTGATTCGCGAAAAGTACGCGTCTGAAGAGAACCTGGACGTTGGAATCGACTGCAGCACCCACAACAAGTTCGTGCATATCAAGGTGGCACGATTATTGTTTGGGCAGGAATTCGTCTTGGTGGTAGAACGGTCTCGTTTGGATACAAGGCAATATGAATGCTCTAAAATACCGAGATAAGGTGCTAGAACCTCTAATCTTGCCCCACAGACAGCAAATGGGACAAAATTTCCAGCTAATGCACGACAATGCCCGTCCACATACGGCACGTATCGTTACAAGTTGGTTATAACAGCATGATATCCAAGCTTTAGACTGGCCTGCACAATCCCCTGACTTAAACCCTATTGAGCATGCCTGGGATATGCTTCAGAATTAAAGAAAAGAAAAGAAAAAAGGAATTCCTTTTTTCTTTTTTTTTTCTTCAGGGCAATTGCCCTGAAGATATTGTGCATGAAAACCAGCTTTTCTTGCATCTTAGCAGGACTTAGGACATTATTCCATAAAAGGATATTATTGACACCCTTGCGGCCTTGTTTTGAGTATGCAGAACCGCTGCAGATGTGTCAGGAGTGTCTTAGGTGGATCCACAGATTATTAATTTTAAGTTTTCAACAATTAAAAAAAACAGTTGATTTGTTTAGGTTTTTGACGTTTCAAAAATAAAGTTAAGATTGAATTTTTTTCTGAGTTTTTCCTGTTCTAAGTTTTTTTTATTTAACTTTATTTAAAAGTTGATTATCAGATTAGATAGGCTATTAAACAAGGTTTATTTTAATGTGTAGATGTCTTAACAAAAAGTTAATAGAATTTTAGTAATTTAGGTTTAATTGAAATATCCCTAGATCATGTTGATGTGTGCATTAGTATAGAAATGTCATAAAAAGTAAAAAAAAATCCAATTTGGCACGTTTTTTATGTTATAATAAATTAAAAAGAATATTAAATTTCAGTAAATTATCGTAATTTTAAATGTTTTGTCAAGTTTCGGTTTCGGTTTCGGTTTCGGCCGAAACTGAGGGTAAGGCCGAAAGTTCGGTTTCGGTTTCGGTTTCGGCTGAAAAATCAATTTCGGTCGGACACTATTATTTTTTCAACTTTTGAACTTAGCGTACTCTACTGGCGCATTTGAAAACTAATTCTTGTTCCAATTATGGCCATGTGGGTCAAGTGTGCGCAGCGTCTAAGTATGCGCATTGTAAATATCTCGAAAAATATATGACGCTAAGGAACGGCAACCCCCCTCTTCAATAACCCACAGGACGCCCTGCGAAGCGCTCGTGTCCCAGCGGCTGCTCGCACGCCATTTTGGATTGACAGATAAATGAAGATTTTTGCTCAAATATTTACGATATTTTGTATTATTTGACGCGTAATCTTTTGAACTCATGTATGTTTTTTATAAATAAGCCTTTTGCTATCGGGTGCAACATAATATCAAGTTTATTATTTGCCAGTGTTTAGGATATTGTGATGATGCAGGAATTAACAATATTCGTATAACCCTGTTCCTATGCTTTGGGTTAAGTGTGTGCAGAAGCCTGTCGTGTAAGTGTGCGCATGCGCACACTTACCCCGGTTATGTTTCTTTGTACATAATAACTTGGTCTGTTTTGTTTCAACGTACAAATATAAATCAAAATGCCTCGAGATTACCTGAGGAAAGCTCCGAATAGATGCATCGTCACAGATGAACAGCTGGAAACCGCAAAATCTTTGATTTCAAAGGGTGCCAGTTAGGGCATGGATACCGTTAATCGGTATTACCGGAAAACCGGTAATACCGCACCATTTAGCCCATTTTTAAATACCGGTGCTAAAGAAAAAAATACCGGTTTTTCGGTATTTTAGCTATAATGTAGCTATAATGTATTTTTGTATACGCACACGTGTTTTTAACACAATATTATGATTTATGAAACAATTGAAAACTGTATACCAAATACCAATAGGTACACTCAAAATCAACTGCTAGTAAAATAATAGTTTTGCTGTGTGTGTGTGAGCCCTGTGTTGGCATATTTCTTTGTCACACTTATTATTATAATAATGTTACGTGCTAGGGTTCGAAGGATTTGGAGAGAAAGACCTGCTGACTCTTATGCTGTGTATTTCATGGAGAACATCTGGTACTGGAGAACATTGGGACAACTATCTGAAGATGGAACTCTATGCCGTTAGTCTTCTCCTATTTCCGGTATAGTATTCCGTTTTGAAGTATCAGACTATCCCATTGCGCCCATTACGCCTTAGTGACAGCGCCAGTGGGTGCAACCTCACTCCAGATTGGTTTTACATCACCCCGTTTCTTCCATGTGATGATGTGCCGAAGCTGTCGTCATCTCTTTCTTGAGCCTCCCTCATAGCATTATTCTCCCAGAGACCCAAGAACTTGTTCTCGTTAACTTTAATGTTACTTCGTTAGATTCCTGCTTAACACAATGTTTACAGTCTTCTGAACACGGCCTTCGTGAAAGTGCGTCGGCATTCCCATGTGTCTTTCTGCTGCGATGTTCCGTCTTGAAGTCATACTCCTGGAGCTATTCAATCCATCAAGCTACTTGAATTGCATGTAATTCAATTCAAGTCCATGGTTCTTGAATTGCACTAACCACTTTAAGGCTGCATGATCAGTTCGCAGTAATAACTGACTGCCGATGAGATATTTGCTGCCAAGAGTTCTCTTCTTGTCACACAGTAGTTTCTCTCTGGCTTAGATAAAGATTTGCTGAAATATGCAATAACAACTTCCCTTTCACCCTGTTTTTGAGACAACACCCCTCCGATGGCCGTGTTGCTGCATCCGGGTCGACTATAAACTGACATTCAGTTTGTGGATACCCCAGGATTGGTGTTTCACATAGATGTTTCTTCAGTTTCTGAAAAGAATCTGCAGAAGTCTCATCCCAACTAAATTGTCGTTTATCTTCTGTCAGCCGACGTAATGGTTTGGCTATCTCCGAGAATCCCTTAACAAATGGCCTGTAGGCCGAGGAATGCCCGCACTTCGGTTTTGTTCTTAAGGGTTGACCAATTTTGAACTGCTTCCACTTTCTTCGGGTCTGTATGGATTCCATCACTGGAAACTTATATATAAATAATAGTCGTTTTTTTAATGTTTAAATTGTTGGTTATTTTAAGTATACTTAAGGAAGATTTTTTTTAAATTATTTGTTTAGTGCAAGGAACAAAACACTGTATAACTGTTAAATTTTAAATAAACAAGTTGATTTTATGTTTTTTTTTTGTTTATTCTATTAAATTATAAACGCTTATATTATAACGCTTTTTTAATGAATAAAGAAATACCGCAAAAATACCGAAAAACCGGAAAACCGGTTTTTTGAAAAATCAATACCGGTATTATACCGGTATTGCAAACATTCCCAATACCGCCATTTTTTTTTAATGAAATAAAGGGGGCAAACGAGTAAACGGGTCACCTGATGGAAAGCAACTTCCGTCGCCCATGGACACTCGCAGCATCAGAAGAGCTGCAAGTGCGTTGCCGGCCTTTTAAGAGGGAATAGGGTAATAGGGGAGGGTAGAGATTGGAAGAGAAGGGAATAGGGGAGGGTAGGGAAGGGAATAGGGTAGGGGATTGGGCCTCCGGGAAACTCACTCACTCGGCGAAACACAGCGCAAGCGCTGTTTCACGCCGTTTTTCTGTGAGAACGTGGTATTTCTCCGGTCGAGCCGGCCCATTTGTGTCGAAGCATGGCTCTCCCACGTTATAAATGCCATGCCCTAGTGCCAGTAAAATAAAAGCTGCATCTCAAGTCGGACTAAAGGAAAGTACTCTGCGAAAACGTTTGCAAGCTAAGAAGCTTGGGAAGACTCTCTTTGACATTCACCAAGGAGCAAGAGGTTGATATAATATTATGCAGCTATATTAAACGAAGTTGATGTATAAGAATGACGAAAATGTCCTTTATGTGGCGAACAGTCTTCTGATCCACCGACTGAAGATTGGATTGAATGAAGCCTTTGTGGAGCCTGATGGCAAAAACAGTGCACCAGCTCCGCACACGGCCCTTTATTTGTATTACGTACGTATGACGAAGTAACTAAATATTTCTGAGTGAAAATTGTTCTCATATTTTGATTTAAGACGATTTTGTTGATTACCTACTTTAAGTAACTATAAGTAGTTACAAATTAAAATTATAAAAGAATATTGTTTATGTTCTAAAATATATACCTATATATTTTGTTGTTGCGTACACTTACCCAAAGTGCTGCGTACACATACCTCGATACTGGGGTAAAAGTGCGCAAACGGAAGGGTTATTGTTTTCTAAAGTTTCTTAAAATATAAGCTACTGATAATACTATTGTTGTGTTTAAGTTGGTTACAAATAAACAGTCTTACAAATTAACACAGTTTTATTTCAATGTACTAATAATATTTGAGTTTTTTTTAAAGACTCAAGACTCTGTAAGCTTCAGCATAATTCGATATTGTGCGCTACTGAGTCGCATTATGCTCTCTAATTGGAAAACTAGGCCTGCCTGCCTGCCCCGGGTCAGTACTAGTCTCTAGATGCCGAAAACGCTAATAGTAAAAAAAGTGCTGTCACTGTCAGTTTATCACCTGTCTTCTGTCAACCTCTGTCAAAACTCAATTGTCAAAAATCGAAA
Source organism: Cyaniris semiargus (assembly GCA_905187585.1). Taxonomy (NCBI): domain Eukaryota; kingdom Metazoa; phylum Arthropoda; class Insecta; order Lepidoptera; family Lycaenidae; genus Cyaniris; species Cyaniris semiargus. The sequence continues at coordinate 7,991,660 of LR994558.1, read as the reverse complement.
TTAAAAAGACTTGAATTTTAAAATAATTATATTTTGATGAATGCAGTATTAAAAAAATATTTATTTTATGGATAGTTTATGTCATTTATGTTAATTTATTTAACAAAAATGACGCTTTTCAAAAGAATAACAAATTTACGATACTATTCAAATGCACCCAAAAGCACTCCCAATGAGGTTAATTTTGAAAACGTATTTTCCTTTCCTTTTGTGAGATACTTTGCATTATTTAATAAGCTTAAAGTTCTTCATTTTTATGGTTCATGTGCCGCTATACCAACTTGTGGCTTAATGGAAATAGCAAGTGTCTTTCCAGCAAATACATTCTTAAGTGCTTCCTATATAGGTAATGATTAAATTTAACTGAGTGCACCTACGGCTTTATCTCATATTAAGAGTTTTCTTAATATTAAACTGACCAATTCACAGTAATATGTAAATGTTGTCTTGTACCAAAATATTGCTTATAATAACATTATAATGTCTTATGGAACTATTTGATATTTCATCTTTTTTTCAGGCGTTACAGGTGGAGTAGTTCTATCGCTCTTTAGCGCCCCATTTCGAAATATTATAGGTCACATCTATATAAGCGAAGATAATAAGTGGATAAAAATATCATCAGTAGATTTTTTTGGGAAAAGAGTAGATGAAATAATTCCTACAGATGACTGGATTCCTATTATGGATCTAGAGCCAAGAAAGTTAGATCCAATTTACCTATCACCTACACTTAGCAATGGTAAAAGATACAAATGGTTTTATAAATTTGGCATTGTTCGAAATGGTGCAAAAATTGGTGAAATATTAGAATAATATAGATTTATGTGGTAGAAATAAAAAAGGATATATTTTTTGTAGTCTTTCTATTCCTTAAACATTAAAAACCAAATGACATGAACCTGCTATGGTCATTGAACTTAAACATTGTGTTTTAACAGTGTAGTTATTGCTGCTAATATAAAAGATTGATATCTTTATTATTTACTATTGACTAATTCTGTATATACAAAATTTTCACTAATTATATGTTACTTAATGATTTGTAAGCAAATTCATAAACACATACAAATAATATTTTACAATAATTAGAAGTCATAGTTTATGATCAGTACTAGGTCCCACTGTAGTAAAAACTTTGTGGATAGTCGTCAGCATTGCTTCAATAACAATAAGAGGTAGAATACCATTCCAACTTCATTAATATACTGGTACCTATTTATGTTTTCCCTTAAATGTTAATTACACAATAATTTATTAAAATTTCAATAAATTCAGCAATTTTATTGTTAAGAGTACACAAATGTTTAATTTTGATTTATAATAGTATTGTTTTACTTTTTTATAGGCATTCAACTAAAGTTGTAATAATATTTGTAAATTAAATATAAATAAATTATCATAATTCATAACAGTGCATTCAGTAATTATCATCATTTCAACGAAAAGGATTCAATTGATTAGATATTATAAACAAAATCTGTAAATATTGTCCAACGTTACTGTATCCTTAGATGCCTTTGCCCTTTCGCTAGTTTATTGTTACATTTTAACAAGAGCGAAATAAATTCACTGTAAAAACTTACAGTGAATGTGGTTTGGGATAATTTTATGAAATTCATACTAATTTTATCTATCATTACCTCTTTACACTTGTGTAGGATAAAAATTTAAGTCCCGGGGCTAAACTATACAGTACAGTTGTTATTGCAGCAAAATGTACTGTTCCCGCGCTACAAACGAATTTCGGCAAAACGAATTCGCAGGAAAATCCAGTTTGGAAAAAATTGCATAAAAATTATTTCCAGAAAACTAGCGTCCTTAAATAACTTTCTAAGAATGGGCTACTAGTTCTATAGAATATTAATATTATTTCACACTTCAACAAAAGGACCAGCCTTTAATAACCTAATTATATTAATCACAATGCTCCTAATACAATTCATTAAAAGGGAAGTGCATACAATTACAATAATAATTGCTATTGATTTAGCAGGTTTGACTTATCAAATAACATTAATCTTTAATGCATAAAATCATTTATTGTCTGTAACGTGACTATACAGCGCGGACTATTTTATGTAACCAAATAATCAATTTAGGTAAATATATCGATTATATAATAATTGTTTTACACTGAGAAAAAATATTCAATTTTTCCATAGCCAGAAGATATTTAGCCCTTTACTGGTCTATAATAAAAGTCTTTAAGTAATCCAATTGCTGTGAATCATATGGATGACACTCATCCAGTACAGTACATAATTTTAAATTTCTCAAAAATTTATGTTTACAATATACGTATTTTTCATTCTCTTGCCTACAAGAATCTTGTGGCAAAAATAAATGCAGTTTGACAAATCAACAATGCCCAAACTCACACAAATGGATGGGGGCCCTATTTTTTACAATCATTTAAAATAAACTTAACAGGCATATTAATTCATCAAGCCCCATACGGTCACCGGCGTCCGAGACACAATAGAATATCTATTGTGTCTCGTTTTCCCACGATCGACGGGTTAAACAGTAGAATGGTGAATATACTATAGTGAAGCTAAATTTTATTCAAGTCATTCTAAACTACATTTTTTTGCATTCTGTCACTCACACAAGTTTATGTACAGTTGTCTGGCAAGCTATATAATCTAAGACTTTGCTTCTATGAACAAATATGATATTTAATACATATTACAATAAATATAAGGATGAAGTTGAAAGGTGCATAAAGATTCAAGTAAAAAAGTTTTACTTGATTCAATCTATCCAGGCCTGCGCCGGCTGATCTGTGGTGAAGGGACTGACTCCGTTACGTTCCATGGCGTCGAGTATTTCACAAACGTACGACGCGACGTCTGCCCGACTGTGTTCAATGCCTTTTATGAATGGATGCTCCAACAGTCTGTTATATTTTGGTCTTTGGGTCTCTTCTTTTATTAAGCTGAAATTAAAAAACAAGTTATGAAATGGGTTATGTAGCATAGTTTGTTTCATCTATTTGATTTTGCGGAAAGGAACATAATATAAAAGGTTTCATCTCGAAAATATATGGTTACACGCAATAATTTGTTTCTCGCAATACAACTGCAGATGTCTTGTAAGATACATTACAACTGAAGCTTGTAAAGGTGGAGAAACTACTTACCATGTATTAACAAAGTTGACAAAGTTGTTTGAGAAGATGTTATTATTGTTAGTCAGTCGCGGGGGATCCCCCTGCACGACTTGTTGTAACTGCTCAAACACCGAACCCCACCTCGGGTATGGGAATGCTCCTGTGGCCACCTCCATTAACGTTATCCCCAGAGACCACACGTCTGAACGCACGTCGTAGCCGCGCGCGCGGCCTGGGTCTATTCGCTCAGGCTGAAAGTAGTTATGGAGTTTTAAAAGTGTTTAATAAAGTCATATTATTGTTGTGTTTATTGAAAACATTGTTGCCATATCACACTTTGAACCTAATATTATTATGTGTCTGTCTCCCTTTTACCTTAACACACCTAAACTGCTAAGATGAAATGTAAAAAAAATTTAAAAATGTAGAACCAGGCCTGTCCCACTCGCGCGAGTAGGCATCGAACTGTAAGTAAATCAGTAGAGACTCACAAGCGAGCGGTGACGCACGCGCACGAGTTGTTCGTAGCATACCTACGTAAATTATTCGATCGCTATCATAGAATTAATATTAATCTCACAATGGACAATAAAAAGAAAAGGGCAAAGAAATATTACGATATACGTAAATAACGGTACCAAAGTTTTTACCCAAAGGGTAAAAACGGGACCCTATTACTGAGACTTCGATGTCTGTCCGTCCGTCTGTCTGTCTGTCTCCAGGCTGTATCTCAAGAACCGCTATAGGCTATAGCTAGACTTCAGAAATGTTCACAGATTGTGTATATCTGTTGCCGCTATAACAACAAATACTAAAAACAAAATAAAATTAATATTTAAGGGGGGCTATCATACAACAAATATGATTTTTTGGCCTTTTTTGCTTGATACGGCAACAGGTAGGCACTTGATATTTTCACAAAGGCCTTAATTATAAGTCTACTTTATTAATTAATAATAATATTTAAATAAAATAAAAATTTGAAGGGGGCTCCCATACAAAAAAACAATTATTGGCCTATTTTTCGTCTATAACGGTACGGAACCCTTCGTGCGCGAGTCTGACTCGCACTTGGTCGGTTATTACGTTATTATTTATAAGTTAATAATAACAGCTAATAAGGCCGGTTATACGTATAATACGATATACCTATCTAAGTACGCGTAACTATAGGTCTACCAGAATCTGATGGCAATTTTTGACAGCAGATTTTCAAAAAATATCCTAGATCATTGGATAAATTTTTATATTTGCATCTTTAACACACATAATCAGCCGGTATAAGAAAAAAAAGGATCAAAATGTTTTATTCCAATTACCCCGGTATTGCTAGAGTCAATTTATTTTCTCACTTTTTGCCATCAGATTCTGGTAGACCTATACGCGAATTTATGATAATTAAATCTACATAGTACTAAGACATAATATTATCTTAGAATATTTCGAGTTAAATAAAATGTAGTTAATTAAATATAAAGATTACAATATTATTTTTAAAAAGAGACAACCCTGATTTTGTCAGAAAAGGTACGAGTTATGCGATAGAAAGAGAGCGCACATGTAGGTGAATATAATTGTAGGCACCTAGCACTACGCGGTCAGAATTTGAACTTTATAGTATCCTAGCATGAGTCGTTATTTCTTTAAACGGGTTTCGCGAGTGGGAATTCTGTTCGTACAACTAATATATATTCTGTGGTAGAACTTATTTGCTTTGAGCTAGGTATGGACATAGGATAGTTTGTTATAGTTGTGCTGGCAGTTAAATATACATCAACAACTTCTTACAACAAAACAGTCAAGCAATGTGGTTAAAAATGGTAAAGTCTGATCCGCCTGTAACTTATTTACTATATAACTCTATCTTAACTATGAAATTCCACTTACTGCCATGTAGGGTCTGCAGCCAGCATCCCGAGTACGAGCAATGGAGTCCACTAGCTTACCAGATATGCCAAAGTCACACAATTTTATATTACCTCCCCTATCTAATAATATATTAGATGGTTTCACATCCCTGTAAAGTAAAAAGACAACAATTAAAATAAATGAACACAATAATGTTTTTTAAATAATGATACACTGGGCGTTTTTTTTAATATATATATATATATATATATATATATATATATATATATATATATATATATATATATATATATATATATATATATATATATATATATATATATATATATATATATATATATATGTGGGCTTTTTCATCTATTGATTAAGACAATAGATTATCAATCAAGCAATCAAAAGCCTATATTCATCCACTGCTGGACATAAGCCTCTCTCATTGAACGCCAAGATGGCCAATCTCCTGCTATTCACATCCAATATGGGCCCGCAACTAAACAGAGATTGTCATCCCACCTAGTTAATGTTAATATTAGAATAAAATAGATTATCTTTATTGAAAGAATATTTATTTTTTTACCTGTGTATTATTTTTAATTTCTCTTTTAAATAATTTAAAGCTTTGACTGTTGCTAAAGTTATCTTAGCAATTATATTCTCTGGTATTCTTGTTTGCATCCTTTCACATATGAATTTGTAGAATTTGTCTAAGGATGTATCCATTAGCTCCATGCAAATCCAACAGTCGCCCTAAAATGTAAAAAAAGTTTTTTTCATTGTGTGATGTGTCCCTTACAATGACAAACAAAATTTCATATCTTACGTATAAATGAATGACTTAAATTGTTAAGTATCTCTGAGATAAGAACTAGTCAAACTGTTTTTTTACTACCCAAAACCTTTTTAATCCTTCGATCACGGATTCTTGGAAATCTATTGTTCTTGCGGCCACATGTGGCCGCTTGGGAGTTGAAGCGTTAAATACTAAATTTTGTGAAATTCCTTGAGCTGTTTTCAAAACACTTATTCGTTATTACATATTATGCCTTTTGTTTTTTGTTTGTCTTGCTTTAAAATATAGGGCAATTAAAAATACCTCTTTAAATAGTGCCCCATAAAACTGTACAATGTATGGACATTCATTGCTCTTCATCACAACTTCCAGGTCCATCAACAATTGCTTCTGCTCCTTCTCATCTACAGTGGAGCGAATACGCTTCACTGCCATTACTCTATTACTTCTAAAAACAGAAAAAAGTACCTTTATGCAGTCCATTATAGTCCATGTTACTGTTACCACTTTCAGCTTAACCACTACAACAATTTGGATGAAATTTTGTAAGATACTCTTTTAAGTTTCAGGAAAGAGCATAAGATTTATTATTTCCAGAAAATGTTATTGTAGCACAAGAAACTAATTTCGAAGAAAAGTTGCAGACATTATTTACTTGGTCTATATTCTTAACAACTTTTTAAAGGTAACTTACTTCCTGTGAACCATTTTATTGACAGCTCCAAATGCACCCCTGCCTATTTCACCATGATCCTGCAAATCATCGGCCGTGAAGTCATACACCTCTGTTGCAGATAGCTGCAGCTTGCCTGATGACTGCATTGATGGGTAGATCCTACATCTGTCTCTGTGAACAATGTGTTTAATAATAATGGAGCCATATAATGTGTACATTACTCATGTTAATAACAATTACATACCAGAACTGCATAGTACAATTTTGAACAAATAGCTTAGAACATCCTGTCTAGGCCCTTAACAATATGTTACATGTGTAACATTTCAAAATAGTGTCGTGTTATTAAATGCATCATTTTAGCTCAATGTTTATTTCACTGATAAGAAATATGCATAAGCATTCATTAAAAATATTGCTAGCATAATTTATAAGAATTAATATAAATCCAGAACATTACTGACAGGTGTAAATTGTAATATCAATTTCATTCTGTTATTATGTTAGAAATAATTAAATTTACCTTGTGTTATCAGGGAGAACATCCCTTATAGTTCTTGAAGGAACCCTTGGTTTTTGAATAGGAGGATTTGGTGTGAACGGCATAAAAGCAGCATTGTCATCTGATGGGCCAGCTAACTGTAGATTCAATATTTTGCGCTTCTCATTTGTAAACAAATTTAGGTCTGGCTTTGGCATAGTTGGCCTGCTAGGACCTGAAATGATAATTAGTTTGTACCAACACATAACATGTAGTACCACTAAATTACTACTTTATCTTAATCAGCATAGATCAATATCATAAAATACATTAACCCGTAAAAACTTTGCGGTAATATTGAAGGGCAATAAGGGTTTCCCAGTATTTCAAACACAGTATTCGATTTTCGAATCGAGAATGTAGTGTGCTATCTATTATAGCAGTCGATATATCCGTATTATTCAGTTTCACTTTTTAGTTATTTCGCCGTAACTTACCTTGATTTGAAGAAACTTCGCCATTCTTCGACATTTTCAACACTCAATAGACGGGATAGGTAGGTAACTCAAAAACTGAATTTATTTATGCATCTAAATATGCGCTACCCATTGATGTGAAGTTGATTCTATATTTATATAAATTTTGTAGCAATATAATATTTATAATAGATCTAGAACTAAGTATTTATCATTGTAAGCTAGATTTTACAATTTTTCATATCACATTCATAAACACAAATCACAATACACAAATGACAATTTTGACAACATAGAACTTCTTTTCGTTCTTTCGAAAAAATAAAGAAATTTCTTTATACAGCTAGGCAAAGAAGAGTGTGGATCAATGAGGTTATATGATAGGAGGGCGCCTTATATTTTGACAGCTGATAATGTTACTCTTTCTAACTAACGATTCAGTAAGTTGGGTGAAAGAGCAAGCTCATATCGGTGTATAAACGTCAAAAGCGTGTAATGTTATGTCCTACCTCCCAGGACATAACAAAGGAGTAGGTCTGCATATTTCATGTTTAAAAAGTGATAATAAAAGTGTTTAGTGAACGTTTAATGCAATATCTTGTTGGGTTTTGTGGTTCCGCTATATAATAAACCATAAAAACGGTCAAGGAATGCCTCCTATTAACTAGCTACCTCCTAGAAACACCTGGATTTAACATAACATACGTAAGTTTTCAACAACGTTTTTTGGGCTTATCAATTGGTATTTTTGTAAGCTAAAAAGAAAATTTATAAGTTTAATAATCCCTTAATCATGCTATATAAGGCATTAGTGATAAAAATGTCACATCAAGTAATAATTTGGCTACAAATATTGCATAGCTTTTTACGTGTACTTTAGGGATGCACCTTACTTGAAGTATAGAATATCCATAAAAATATTGTCATGGACTAAATGATTTTTTTTTCAGGATTTGAAAATGCTTCAAAATAGACGACGAACAGAAATATTTAGACGCAAGTTTCATGCAAATTTTTAATCCTTACTCCCTTATGAAGGCATTACAATATTGGGATTATCATTTCAAACGTAAGTTTGAAACAATGATTTTATTGAAATAAAAAAAGTTCTAACGGAGAGTAAAATAATTGGATGATCAACACCTAGCTCTCACACCTCCCCCCTGTAAGTACTCAATTCGTTACTTAGATCTACTTTTTGAAATTTTATCCCAGCATTACTCTTTTTTAATAAGTAAAATGTAAAATTTTAATAAGACTAAAGTCAGTCATTTAATAAAATAAATTTAATACCTCGATCGTAGAATACCAGACACAATAGATATTCAGTTGTTATGCGGCACCTGGGTTCCGCTTGGGGCTTGATGGGTTAAGTATGGAAAACTTACATAAAGCATAATATTGCCCTGTATACAATATTATGTGTATATATTTTATAGTATTAAGTACATTAATTAATGACACTAAACCAACTATTTTTTTAGGTTTTTGGAATGCTTCTTAAGAAGAGTTCAATATGATGGTGATGACGGAGAGACCTATAATATTATAAATATATAGATAATATTATTTTTAAGTTTAGATTATAACCGAGTATTCTGGTGGTGAGATGGAGTGAGAAGGGATGGTTTAAGTAAGGAAAATCCCCCCTTATCACTACCACCTTCAGGAGACCCCCCCCCGTTAACTGATATGATATAGAACAAAAAAGGCCAAAAAAATCACGTTTGTTGTATGGGAGCCCCCGGTTAAATATTAATTTTATTTTGTTTTAGTACCTATTTGTTGTTGTAGCGGCAACTGATAAGTAACACAATCTGTGAAAATTTCAGAAGTCTAGCTATAGCGGTTCTGGAGATACAGCTTGGAGACAGACAGACGGACAGACAACGAAGTCTTAGTAATTCCTCTAGGGTCCCGCTTTTACCCTTTGGGTACGGTATGGAACCCTAAAAAAGAGTTATAATAATTTATTTACATATATTATTAACTTTAAATACAAAGAATTATTGCACAGGAGCAACTAGCTAACCTAATTACTAATAAAAATATTTTTTTTCTCACTAATGCAAGCTTCCACGATGTCTTAATTGCCTTAACTGCCCCATGCATTTCGCGACATGTCGCGACCGAAATTACATCGGATACATAATTCAGCCTTCACCATGTCCCCACTCCCCACTTAATTTATTACGGCTGTCGCACAGGCTAAGCAAGCTGATTGCGTCAAATCTGACAATTGAATCGTTTATTAGGGAGACAAAGTCTCGAAAAAATAAAAAAAAAATCAAAGAATCAAAAAAATACCGAACCGCCCATACTTCGGTATTTTTGTCATACCGAACACCGAACACGGTGCTAAAATACCGAACCGTTCGGTAGAATACCGAACACCTGGCAACCCTGCTTGTCTTACCTAAATAAATTGAAAATGCCGTCGTGTGTGTTTCGAAAAGGTACCAATGAGGCATTTTCTTATTTTTTTAATTTGATTGTCAAACAGTTTTCATTTTAGTAACTAGATGGCGTATGGGTAGACAATTATCGGTAATACCATCATTAATTACTACAAAACTGGGCAAAAGAATGTAAAACTTGATACATTTCAATTTGAAAAAGACGCAATAATATTCCAACGAATAGGATAATAAAGTTATTATAACGATGTTTTAGTTAAAACTCACGGAAGAAATAGCCCTATTTACCGTTATTCACACCAAATGTCACAGGAATTATACATTTTGGTTTTGACAACATCTTACCTGCACTTCTGCAAGATAACGGATATTTAATGGCTAATATTTTACCAATAATGAACATCAAAAACCCAAATAACACAATTTGGGAAAAAATAATAAAAACCACACCAACAATAAAAAGTAGAAGAAGTGTCAAAGTAACATGCCCGCCAAAACTCTTTCAGTTATCAGTTTTCAGTTTGACAAGTATTATATTATGTCAGCGTGTTCCTAAACTGTTACCAGTATACTGGCCTAATCGCTTAGGCCAATGATCGCTCAGCTTTTGATTTATGTCACACTTGACAGTACACTGAGATTTTTTAGAAACACAACCCATATGTAGTCAGTGATAACAACCTGCAGATAATTTCAGATCGGTGGGTAACCAATAGAAAATCTAGAAGTGTCTATCGTCGCGCCGTCTGGTGGAGATCAAAAAAAAGAAAACAACTTTGGTTGCCTCCCTTTGCCTGTCCCGAACGGGACGAATTAACAAAAAAAAAAAAAAGGTCTTTGGTTGCGTTGTGGTTGCGTTGCAGGCGTTGCAGAGTGCAGACTTAGATTAGTTAGTGCAGACTCGAAATCGACATTGGACTGTTAGATTGTGACTTTAATGCCTACAATTGCAGTTTATTTGTATTATATTATACGCTATGCGATGTCATATGAAACTGTACTGTACTGTTTTTTTAGGTTTTCTAAGTGATGAGGTGAAACTACAAGATTGGATAGCAATTATTGTTCGTAAATAAAGAAGCGAATCAGACTGGATACCATCAAAGAGACAGAAAATAAATAAATTAAATCTATTTGAATAAGTTGTTTCATTTCTTACCTACTAATACTTTTGTATCAAGTGTTCACTCTGCGACTATTTGTGACGTTATCAGCGTGAAGGGACCTTATTGTCGGTATTGAGTTATTAGCATCCCCATAATCTACATTTAATAAGCTATCGAACCATGTAAATAACATGCGTGTAGGCCTGGCAAATATTTTTTTTAAAAAATGTTGAAACTCGAAAGTCGTAAAAGGTGATATTGAGAAAATCGCATTCAAACTTCGAAACCCAAAAAAAGTATGTTATTGTGGGAAGTTACATAGATATTATATTTTTTGAGAAGTACATTATATGGTCTTTTAGATTTTAACTTCAATTATATAATTTTATAGCCTTATTCGCGTTTTTTACCACGCCAAAGTGCATGATGTAATGAAAATGCCCAAGATGGTTTTTACTAAATATTTCATTTATGGTATGTTTTCTATAGTATTTTATGAAAGAATAATATAAAACGGGTAAGTTTTTACTAAATAAAAACGACTTCAATATTAAACGACATTGTTTGTTATATAAAAAAATATTTGAACAAATGAAACATTGTGCTTCACTAATCTTATTAGAGTATGGCCGTCAAAAATTGTATGGTAACAGTCGTGAATAAGTAACACATGGTAACATTCGTGAATGACGGTAACGCATGTGAACTTTATAAAGCCTAGTGTACATACTACAAAAAAGTCAGACTAAGAAGAAGGAAATGGCAGGGCTTCATAACGTTATCAAATAGCAGAAAAAATATCGTTACGTACCGTTATTTTCATAATGGTAGCCTATCTGGCTATGGTAATTTTAACGATATCTAGTAACATAACGTAAAAATATCGTTATAATAATAACGGTAAATATAACGGTAATTAATATTATAATATTTGAACAAAAATACTGAGTACTGAACTACTGACCATACAGTCATTCTCATTAGACGTCATTTTTTCTATAATATACACCTACTGGTCACCAGACACGTCTAGACTCAAGTTTAATCTTGTGCATACTGCATACTGAACTGACTGATTAAATTAAGTACTTATTTTTATAAGGTAACGTTATCAAAAAACATACATTTACCGTTATAAATCCTATTTACCGTTATAACATTTACCGTTATTAAGATAAATTTTACCGTTATTTATAGTATCGGGTAAATTTTCATACCGTTATCTATGCCCTTGAAGCAGTAACTTTATGAAAAAATACCGGTATTTGAAGCCCTGGGAAATGGGTGTTCCAGGACTTTCAAGGAAATGGACGTTCAAGGAAATGGACATTCAGGGAATCTAAATTCCTGTAAATAGACTAAAAGAATAATAGGGAATGCTTTTGTCAAAATATTTTCAGATAAAACATTAATAATAAAAAAAAACAATATTATAACATAAGTCGTTATTTTTATTGTATTATCATCGTCATCAATAATCATTAGTCACTTCGAATAAGACTTACAGTTATTTTTGTTTCTGACTTATCCTTAGTCCCACACATAAAAATAGTTAAAGGTAACTACTGAGACAAAGAGTTGACCTCCTAACAACATCATAGACATTTTAAAACTTTTAAATAATATAATCAAACAATAAGTTTTAGAAAACTTCTCAACTTATAAATACTGCTAATGCTAATCAGTCATCACTCATCAATAAATAATCATTAATAAGTTCGAATAAAACTTACACTTATTTTTGTTTCTGACTTATCCTTATTCCTGTACATAAAATAGTTCTCTCTTATCTCAGTTGTAGGTAACTACTGAGATAAGAGTTGAACTCCTAACAACATCATAGACATTTTAAAAGTTAAAACAATATAGGAACACAACATCTTAGAAACCTCTTATAAACTTCTTAACTTAAATTTTTATTATTCTTAATCTTAATTAAATTACTAAAAAAGTTATTTTAATCTTAAATTCTCATTGGAGTATAGAAAATACTATAAAATCTTTTGAAAGTAAAATTACTTACTACAAAGTAATTTGTCACTCAAAACGATAGCTAATCGTTTTTGTATCTAATTGAAAAATAATAAAAAAATGGTCATTACAGTCGAATAATATTCATAATCCAAATTAGTTAATTTGTTACGCACAATTCCCGAAATCGCTCATTGGCCGGAAAAAAGGGACAAATCGCGGATTGGTAATTGCAACATGCACGATCCGCGAAGTGTCCTTTTACTTCGGCCATTCAGCGATTTCGGGTATTGTGTGAACTGTACGTAACCTATAGGTACAAAAGATTGCGACCAATGTGCTCAACATAAATAATCAAAATAAATTTGATCGCTACTTAAATATTTTAAGAAGTACGTTTTTTCATGTAACTCTAATTCAATTTTTTTTACTATACTTAGATCGGAAACAATATCACGATCTCTTTTTGTAGGTACAAACTTTAGTGTTGGTTTACGAATTGTTTTTAAAAACCGAACAGAATAACTTACGGTTTCATCCTCTTCTATACTTTCTATGAACCCTACATAATATTTCCAAGATTTTCTTTGAAAATACCTCACTAATACGCTATCACCTACACAGATAAATTTATCTTTATCGATATCTGGGATATCTGAGTTAGTGTTGTCAGTCTTTTCTTTTATTTCAGTCTTATCAAATTGTACTTTGTCATTTCCTGGTTTGTCTTTAACTGTTTCACAAGTATTATCACCGCTTCTTTTTATTTCTGTATTTTCATTGTTTTCTTTTCTATTTTGTTCTGGATATTCTACAAAAAGGTAATTTCCGGGTACTTTGACGCTATCATCCACACTAGCTTGTCTTTCTTCTTTGGTATCTGGGAGTTCAGGGTCTTTTTCAGTGATTTTTATTTCAGTCTTTTCAAATTGTACTTTGTCATTTCCTGGTTTGTCTTTAACTGTTTCACAAGTATTATCACCGCTTCTTTTTATTTCTGTATTTTCATTGTTTTCTTTTCTATTTTGTTCTGGATATTCTACAAAAAGGTAATTTCCGGGTACTTTGACGCTATCATCCACACTAGCTTGTCTTTCTTCTTTGGTATCTGGGAGTTCAGGGTCTTTTTCAGTGATTTTTATTTTAGTCTTTTCAAATTGTACTCTGTAATTTTCTGGTTTGTCTTTAACTGTTTCACAGGTGCTATCACCATATCCTTTTACTCTTTTAATTTCCATCGTTTCATTCTTCTCTCTGATATTTTCTTTTGCATATACTACAGAAATGTTATTTCCGGGAACTTTTACGCTGTCATCCACACTAAACTGTCTTTCTTCTATGGTATCTGCGATTTTGGAGTCCTCATCAGTATTTTTTATTTTAGTCTTTTTTAATTGTTCTCTTTCAGTTATTTCATCAACTTTTTTCTGTGCGCAGCCGGGATTACTTCTCACAGTCATTAGTGTCATGCTTTTTTTGTTTTCAGTGTTCTCTTCAATTTCTTGGGTATCATCCAAAAATGAGTCATAATCGGGTACGAAAATCTCGTCATCTGAGGTATCGTGCACTGAGTACTCGGCGTCGTCTGTACTGCTTTCATCAGAATCAATAGCTGGTTGCGCTTTACGAACAGAATTATTAGTATGTGTTGTGTTTTGTCTTCTACAGTCCTGTGTTTCTGACGTAGATGGGGTTGGATTGTCATATATATTAAATTGCTTTATGTTATCAGATTTTTGAATTTTTGTGAGGTTAAGTGGAACCAAAGTTATGTTACAAAGTGCACGACTTTCTGGACTATATCTAACTTCTGATAATATTGTGACTTTTGTTTTCTTCTTCTTTTCACTGGTTTTACAAATCTTCTTTTTCTCATTCTTGTTCTCGTTTTGCTCTTGTTCTGAATCAGTAGTAACACTTAATTCTGAAGTTTTACTTTTTCGCTTAATACCTCGGTTTGCTTTATTTTTCTGTTCGGGATTATCTTCGATTTCATTTCCTTTAGCAGTCTCTTTATTTTGAACGAGCAAGTGGTTTTTAACATCCAGACATCCACAATAACCTTTTGGGAACAACATGTCGTCGTAGCAAAAACAGCTCAAACATCTGTATTTAATCGTATTTGCTTCTTCCGTGTTAGCGATTTGATGCAAAGCCATGGTCTGTGGTACTGGCGTAAGACTTTCTGATATTGAATCGTATTTGGCAATATCTGTCTCCGAAATATAGAACAACATTACCGAAGTGTCTGATTCTTTAAGAACTTTGAACGCTGTTTCGGAATCTGCTATATCAGTTCCGTGTGAAACTAACCCATCAAGTCTGCGTTTAAGTCCACCGCCAACCCCATCAGCAGCTCCTTTTCCATGGGCCGCTTCACTGAAGTTCCATGTGGAATATGGGAATCCAAACAATTTAGTGTATTTTGCAAACAAAAAAAAATTCTTTTTTTGTTTGTATTGGCTCGTGGGCCCGTCTGAAAAAAAGTGAACAGCTGTGACGGCCGGAAACTTTGTTCTGATATACTTAAGAATTGGTTCCAAATGGGCCCATATCGCCTCCGGACCATGCTCATTGCTGGGCGACATGGAAGTAAATGCTTGTGGCTTTTTCCCATTATTAGTGTATAATACTCCGGTATGAAGAGTTATTTGTAATTTAGATCCAGCAAAGTGCATACCTTGAACCTCTTTTGCAAGTTTGCATGTATAATTTTCGCTAAAATCAATGTGTATAGCTACTTCATTATCCTGTAAATTTTTTATACATATTGCGTACTGGTTGTACTGATGCTTTACATTGTAAACATGTTTTTTCATTATTTTAATATCTTTGTTAAATTTCTCAGTCAATGCTTCCAAGGATGCCTGGGTTTCTTTTTTTATCGTCTTATTAGTTATTGATATTGTGTTATCCTTTTTATTTGTGTACTCTTGTTTATCCAGTTTAAACTCTTCGTAAGTAATACTGTCACTTCTGTTATGACTTCCCCAGTTAAAAGATATAAACAACTTGTTTTTACAATCAGGGCATTCTTCATATGCACATTCTTTTGAATTTAATTCGCATTGTACTTTACTCAAGATTTTGTCTAAATCGTCGGTGTCCAACATTCCAATGTTTTTTAACTTTTTAATTTTAAGCCAAATATTTTCATGCTTTATACATGCACACGTTTCTCTATTTGAGAGTTTAGGATGCAAAATATAGAAGGGCCTGTACTTTTTGAAAGAAGATTTTTTTGCTTTGCCGCCTTCTAACTTATACTTTTTGTAAAGATCGTTCAGAGTTTTTAATAAATAGCGTCGCTGTTTCTTGTTTTTCTTAAAAGTCTTAACTTCATTCTTCCCAGCTGTTGCCCTACTGACGTCGTCTCTTTCATAGAACTGTTTGATTTCCTTTATAATTATGTTATTTTTCTTCAAAATGTTTTTTCTGCGACGAGCACAACCTTTCAAACCCAATGCAGCTGTAGTTGCGTTTTTTACTTTGTATTTCTTTGTTGTTTCATTGTCAACTACAGTTTTGAAAATATTGCGTTCTTTATTATTCTTTGTGTTTGCATACATATGCAGAACACATGTTCTGCAAAGCAGTAGTTAAAACGTTGAAGGTTAGTAGTTGTTTTTTAACTTTTTGTTTTTCGGGCGTCGTTATGTTGGGTAAGTTGTTCTCTATGAAATTTTCTGTTTTCGACAGGGGTGTCATTTCAGTTGTTGGAACCACAGTTGGAACCATACTGGCTGTATTGTTTGCCTTGAGTTCTTCTATACATTCAATTAATGAGCTTTGTTTTTTTATCAAGCGACAACATTTCTTTTTAAGTGTTTTAATAGATTTTGACAAATCATTTATTTTTGTCTCAAAACTTTTCTTTTCAATAGCAAACCGTCTCAAACATTTTTTTCGTTCTGCTAATCGTGCTTTATTAAGTTTATCATCAATGGTCTCGTTTTCATTTCCTTTGATTTCTTCACAATTTTCACTTCGTTTATTTTTTTGCCTATTTTTCCTATCTCGCCACTGTTTCCGTCTTTTCTTCTTTTCATTCTCTGTACATTCGCTAATTTTTTTTCTTTGTTTATTTCGCTCCGAATTTTTACGATTAGCTTCTTGAAACTTTTCAGGGTTCGCTCGACGCATCCACTCCCTATACCGTTTTTGTTTCTCTGCCGCCGTAAGTGCCATCTAAGAAATAAGATAAATAAATAATTTAAAAATAATGTGTACAATTTGACGCATTAGATTACACTCCACGTACTTATGCTAAAACTCATAACTTTATTTTTAAGCTATCTCAAAATTGGTTTAATTTTCTAATTCGCTGAGTTAATAAATGTATTTTATAAAGATAAAACCGACTTCAAAATTGTACGTAACTGAGAATTAAAATTCCTTATCGCCAAAACTACTGAACCGATGTTGATGAATCTTGCACTGCTCCCTAAGTTTAACAATACCTAGTACAACAAAAAAAGAATTACTGAAATCGGACTTGTACTTCCGGAGATATATACACTTTTGAAATTTGGCACATTTGTTCAGACGCTGATATACACTAACATATATATACAAAAACTGGGCAGTTCTGGAAATATTACATACGCGTCGAATTGATAACCTCCTTTTTTGAAGTCTGTTAAAAAAGTGTCCATTTGTATTTTGTCACAAAAATACCGGTAGTGCTTTTGATAATTTTCAATTTTAATAGTGTGTACTATTCTTTAGAACTGTTCACGAATGTTACGTAACACATATGGTAACACATGGTATCATTCGTGAAACAAAATACTCGTGGACATAACCTACAACATATTTATTTCTGCAAGTTTTGATGTAGTAGGGCTCCCTTTGGTTCAATTCGAAAAAGGAATGGCAAATCTACGCACAAACTTTGATACAATATGTAAAACTTTCATCCTTACCTTGGATATTCTCGATTAAAAATATTTAAAACTTCAGAGACAAAAATGCCAACAACCTTGGACACCACTGTGACACAAAACAAAATGGCGATTTTATTCCTTAGGTTGGCCAGCTTGAAACATGGTGTTGCTATTTCAAAAATTATGTTTTACGGACCGGGAATTTCATAATTTTAGTTGTTATTTATGGTAACTTACGTGAAGTATCATTCGGGAATGAAAAATGAGACAATAATTTATAATTAGTTTTATTATTGATTTACGTTATTTATTCAAATTAGTTTATCGTTACTTAAAGCATATTGATTAAACAATTTAGAAATACCAGAATAAACAGGTTCCAAAAAGAATTTGAATTTTTAAAGTGACTTCAAAGTACGAGATGTGTTAGTGGGACAAACTAATTTTGTATGGAGGCTAAAATAAACTCTTTTCAAAAATAATAAAATTGACTCCTTATATGCAACTAATATTATATTAAAAGTATTTATTTTAATAAACATGATACTGCAAACCAGAATTAGTTACAAATTATCACTAATTAAAACGACATAAGAAATTATGAATACTTGAACGAGAAGGACAGATATTTTTCCCCACATTTACAATTTTTGGCGGCCATACTCATTAATCAGTCAAAATCAACAAAAATATATATTTACTATGCTTAAAAATAGTCAAATGAGATCAAATAATGAATGAAAATTCTTTATTGCACCAAAACAACCATGACATAAGTACAGAAACTTAGTAACTATTGAGTAAAGAGTACAAAAGGCGGTCTTATCGCTACAAGCGATTTCTTCCAGACAACCTTAACTATAGAACTATAATAATATAGTAACAGTAGTCGACATGGTAGGTGACTACATAGACAGTTAAGAGTGTACTTTTAAGATATATAAATATATTACAAATACATACATCCTTACATATATAAATATATTACAAATACATACATACATATATACATACATACTAAAGAATATATACAAATCATTATAAATAGGTACTACAAACATATATAAATAGAAATATAATAATACGTATCGGTAATTATCAGCTATTATGGATTAATTGTGACAAAAAAATGTTCCTTAACCCGATTTTTAAAAATGTACGAGGACTGAGCACGTCTCAAAGATGTGGGTAATTTGTTCCACAGACTGACAGCACGAGCTGTAAACGAGGAGTCATAAAATTTTGTATTACGAGTGGGCGGTATTAATGACATATTAGAGTTTCGAAATGTTTTAACATTGTCATCTAAAAATGTAAACCTTTTAAGTAGGGTGGTGTCTTAGGGTCATATAAAATACTGTATAAACACGACAGTATATGAGCATTCCGCCGAAGTCGGATTGGCAGCCACTTGAGTTTGACACGAAATTGGGAAACGTGATCATACTTTCGCAAACCGAAAATAAATCGTATGCAGAGGTTTTGGAGGCGCTCAAGTTTATTTAGCTGCTCCTCTGTAATATTTGTGAAACATATGTCAGCGTAATCGAGTATGGGCAATATGAGCGACTCTGCAAGCAGGATTTTAGTCGGGATCGGCAAAAAGTTCTGGAAGCGCCTCAACGCACTCCATGCACCAAAAACTCTTCTACTGGTCTCACTAATGTGCTTGTTCCAAGACAACGTTGAGTCAAGATGAATCCCAAGATTTTTAACAGTTTGCGAGAAAGGAATAATTTTACCATCAACCATTACAGGACAAAGGTTATGAACTTGAGCCCTTGTCAGAAGCCCTGGACTGCCAATGATAATTGTTTGAGATTTGACGGGATTTATAACCAGTCCACGAGACTTACACCAAGCGCAGATACTTTTAAGGTCTTCATTAGTTCTTGCAATAGCTGATGGCAAGTCATTAACAGGTGTGTGAAGATAAATTTGCAGGTCGTCGGCATACATGTGAGAGCAGGAGAAGGTAATTATTTTTATTATGTTGTTAATAAAGATACTAAACAATAAAGGTGATAAGACACCGCCCTGAGGGACTCCATCCTTGACTGTTGACCACTCAGAGGCGTCATCCTCGACCACAACACGTTGTTTACGGTTATACAAATAGCTTCGGAACCATGCCACTACGGTAGGGGAAAAATTCATAGAGACCAGGAGTTGCAGGAGAATATCATGATCAACGGTGTTAAAAGCATTAGTAAAGTCCAACAGTGTTAAAATTGTTAATTCGCCGTTGTCCATGGCACGACGAATATCGTCGGTTACCTTTGTTAATGCTGTTGAGGTGCTATGGCCAGGACGAAATCCAGACTGTAGGGGGTTAAAAAATTCTAACCTGTTTAAGAAGTTTTCAACCTGCTGATGGACTAGACGCTCCAGTACTTTTGACAAAAATGGCAAAATAGAGATTGGTCGATAGTCTTTACAAGATTGTGGGTTAGATTTTTTGGGTAAAGGGATAATTTTAGCTCTTTTCCATAATTCTGGAAAAGTACCTGTTATTAATGAGTTATTAAGTATATCTGTTATAATGGGACAAATTATGTCTACTATTGCCACAATCATGTTTCGACCAAGTTCATCGCTACCAACAGCACTGGATGAAATCGACATTATATTTTTCTTAATATAAAGTTCTATTAAAAAAGGAACTTTTTTCAGTCTTAAAATTCGAGTTAAAGTTTAGTGAAAAGCTGGTACAAACACTAAACATTTTATAAAAGGGACCTTATTGTCGGTGATTAAAAATTTAGTGATATAACATAAAAATGAATATAAATTTTGATTAAAATTGAGGTTCTTATTTTTAAAATAACTTTAATTATCCTTTAGTAACAAGACGTGTACCAAAACATGCAATTTCTCTTAGTTATCATAAAATATATTAAAAGGGACCTTAATGTCGGTCGTTACATTTTTAGTAATAAAGTTAAAAGAACATACAAAAATTCTACTAATTTCGTAGTTGTAACAACGAATTATAATTTGTCTCTCTATTTATACAATATTTAATGATAAATCAACGGGCGGTCAACCTCTAAATAAACCAATTAGGGTAAATTGTCGTAACTGGCCACATAATATTATGTGTCCAGTTAAGACGATTATGACCGATTTGCCATTATCGCCGAATTGCCATTTAGACAGTCGATTTTCGCCGTGCGGCGTAAATCGTGCGACTATAGTCACCCGTGTAAACCCCGCATTATGCTTGATTTACACGGGTGACTAAAGCCGCACGATTTACGCCGCACGGCGAAAATCGACCGTGTAAATGGCAATTCGACTACGCCGCATGCGGGTAAAGTCGCAAGCCCCAAAGTCGTGCGGCCAGCGGCCGCATGCGGCTGGTGACTAAAATCGACCGTGCAAACGCTCAGTCGCAAGCGATCGCTTGCTGCGAATACTACAGTAGCGAGTGACTTGCCGGGTGACTAAAATCGACCCGTTAGTCACCCGTGTAAATGGTGTCGCGATTCGACTGGTGACTTGCCGGGTGACTAAAATCGACTCGTTAGTCACCCGTGTAAATCGGCACTTAGCCTTTTCAACATAGCTTTGCCACATGAGCAATAAACAGAAAAAAAAGTAAAGGATCGCAAATAGCGTGCAAACTTCTATGGTACAGGTATTTACTATTTAGTATAGGCTTCTAGAGACTCTTAGATAAAATTTAAACAAGTTAGTATGTAGATACTCACTAGGCTCTTTATACTAAACAAACAAGCTCGAGAACCAACTGACGCACTGAGTACTGACGAGTAACGAAAAAACGAATTAACAGGCGGGTACGCAGCGAGTGAGCGAGTGGGCAGCACCAACGCCACGAATCAGAAAGAGACGACAAATCCTTTGATATGTCGCAGCCAACTGGTTTAAATAGCCGTTCGATCAAACAACTAGCCCTAAAGGTCGGTTGCGTCCGCCTTAGTCCCCCCCCCCCCCTTGGTTTTCCCGCGTTCTGTCGCGGGGGTTTTGTTCCTTAAAACTGTCCCCAAATTAAAACTTATTTGTATTTTCCCATGTAGAGGGGTATAGCCCCTGACCATGGTTTCCCACCCGGGGCTCCTTCGCGGGCTCTGGCGTGTGGGATGTTACGAGAGCTAGCCCTTTGACTGAACAACGCCATTCAATCACACGTCTAGCTTTTTAATTGAATATTTAAGTCGCTCAAAACGTTCAACACTACAGCTGATTCAAAAGCCGCCGTTTGATTGAATTAGTTCAGCGCTCACCACCGCCGCGCTAGGTGCGTTTTGTTTGCAATATGGCGTCAACTAACCGGTGTTTTGTGGTTGTATTAAGATATTTTTCGTAAATATACGTTACAAGTATTATTAAAGAGACAGAAATTATGGGGGCACATACGAGTGAATCAAAATTTAAACTAATATTCGAGGAGAAATTACGGGATTATGAAATGCATCAATCACCAAGGTATTTAACGCAATTGTGTTTAAAATGAGTAAGAATATAATTAATCTGCTTGTTATCATTACGCTTGTGTAATAATAGCACTTAACTAATAGTCACCTTAGTTAATTTACCATTTAACCAGTTGGCTAAGCGTCATCTAGCTGTAGTGTTGAACGTTGCAGTCAACAAGTCGGCTAAACGACGTATAGCCGTGTGATTGAATGGCTTTTTTAACCAGTCGACTGCGACAGATACACGCCGCCACCGCGTCTCGCCCACTAGTACCGTCAAAGTCAGCTATCCCCAACCCGTAGCGTATCTGTGCACTTTGACCTGCGTGATGTTAAACTATTTTGAAATTCATGCCCACCGGCAAAATAATGTAGTCGTGAAATTTTTTCTACTTTTAAATCGTTAATTTTGAAGAAAGTTGTTTTTTAACCCTAAAAAAAATTTGTTGCGGCCCGCGACACCAAGACCAAAAGATATTTGTGGCCCGTATGAAAAAAAGGTTGGGGACCACTGGTCAAAGTCTTTTAACCCGATACCGTGCCGACAGAAAGCCGCAATCGACTCTCGGCTGCAGCACCGACAATAAGGTCCCTTTTTTAGTAAACTTTAGGTTCAATTTTAACCTATAAAAAATCGTTTTTAAAGCCTGTGTCTTTGTTATATCAAAATTTCTCTGTCTGTTTATTAATATGGAGCAAAAAAAGAAAAAATGATTTTTTTCGACGTTTTACTTTAAAGGCGATTATCTCGGAAACTAAAACCGACAACAAGGTCCCTTTTTCCAGATAACGTCACATTTATGTTACTCTCTATCACTGAGTTATATTATTGTAAAGTTTCATTAAAATTCATTCAGAAGTTTTTGCGTGAAAGAGTAACAAACATCCATACATCCATACATCCATACATCCTCACAAACTTTCGCCTTTATAATATTAGTAGGATTTTAGTTTAAAATAATGAAATTATTATTTTAATGATTAGCTTTGCAGCATTATTAGCATTTTATTTTTAGGATGAATGGAAATGCTAGTGGAATACGTGAAAATGACGAACCAGTTGCAAATCTCAATTAAATAAGCTTCGAATAACGGTACAGAGAATTAATAGTGGCGTTTTACCTACCAATAAAACGCATATTAATTTACTTACCTTTTTCGAAGCTTATAGTTTAAATTCTGCCTGGTGAGTTTTGACACAATAAACTGGCAGACGAGTTAGCTCGTTTTTATAAATGCTACGCTTAAAGACCGAAAACGCTCAGTGAGCGAAAAAATGGCTCACAACGCGTTGTGGTCATAGTGAAACGGCCACGACGCGAAATTCGCGTCGTGGCCCTAATGAAAACGGCCACGACGCGTTCTGTTAATCGAGAAAAGCCATGACGCGTTCTGAGCATTTAAAAATAGCCACGACGCGAATTCGTGTTGTGGCCCTAATGAAAACGCCCACGTTGCGTTCTGAAACCAGGCCAGTTACGCAGGAGTTCTTTTATAGTGCCCAAGTGTGTGCGCAATACACAAGAGCACTCTGGTTTCAATGAAGCCAGGCCAGTTACGCAGGCGTAATTTTTAGTGCCCAAATGTGTGCGCAATACACAAAAACACTCTGGTTTCAATAAAACCAGTCCAGTTAAGCAGGAGTAATTTTTATAGTGCTTTTATGTATTGCGCACACACTTGGGCACTATAAAATAACTCCTGCATAACTGGCCTGGTTTCAGTGAAACCAGAGCGCTCTTGTGTATTGCGCACACACTTAGGCACTATAAAATAACTCCTGCATAACTGGCCTGGTTTCAGTGAAACCAGAGTGCTCTTGTGTATTGCGCACACACTTGGGCACTATAAAATAACTCCTGCGTAACTGGCCTGGTTTCATTGAAACCAGAGTGCTCTTGTGTATTGCGCACACACTTGGGCACTATAAAATAACTCCTGCGTAACTGGCCTGGTTTCATTGAAACCAGAGTGCTCTTGTGTATTGCGCACACACTTGGGCGCTATAAAATTACTCCTGCGTAACTGGCCTGGTTTCAGAACGCGTCGTGGCCGTTTTCATTAGGGCCACAACGCGAATTCGCGTCGTGGCTGTTTTTAAATGCTCAGAACGCGTCATGGCTTTTCTCGATTACCAGAACGCGTCGTGGCCGTTTTCACTATGACCACAACGCGTTGTGAGCCATTTTTTCGCTCACTGAGCGTTTTCGGTCTTTGAGCGTAACATAAACACTCCCTACCTTTTCACCATGGTGGGACCATTGGGACG
The DNA here is from genome assembly GCA_905187585.1 of Cyaniris semiargus. Lineage (NCBI taxonomy): Eukaryota > Metazoa > Arthropoda > Insecta > Lepidoptera > Lycaenidae > Cyaniris > Cyaniris semiargus. The sequence goes on along the minus strand of LR994558.1, from coordinate 7,967,165 downwards.
AAAGTGGGAGCAACCGGAAGTCAAAAGTATGGATATAATGGCGGGAAACGTAGTGCCTATCTCAATAATTAAATAAGCTTCGAATAAGGTGAGTAAATTAATATGCGTTTTATTGGTAGGTAAAACACCACTAATATATTACATTTCAAATTCGATTACACTTTACTTATTTTCCTCATGATAAAAATAGTTAATAAGAATAATTACACAAACAATGGTTTTTCCTTTGTGCATGGTTTAAATATTTTGCCTAATATTTATAATTAATAGCAATGAGAATTGTAACTTACTAATCAAAATTTTTATCATTATCATTTTCTCTAAGGCTGCCTTCACATTGTCGCGAGTACTGCGGCAGCCGCGCGACTTCCATACTAAAGAGTCGCGCGGCTGGCGCGCGACACTGTTTAGTATGGAAGTCGCGCGGCTGCCGCACTACTCGCGACTTAATGTGAAGGCAGCCTTATACTCATTGTAAATTATTAAACAGATACGACTTAGTAGCTTTATTTACATAAAAAATAGTCTGATGATTTGATCAAGTGGTGAAAAATGAAATAATTTTGTTATTGTCAATTTCTTTTATTTAAAAATTAATTATTGTAGTAAAATATCTCTTTAAAAGTTATAGTACGAGTATATTTTAAATATAATTAATCTGTTTCTTTTCTTCTTTTTTTTGACCTTGATTTATGTTCCTTTTCAGCTGTGCTTTCCCGTTTTGTTTTCTTTTTTGGTGGTGTACTCGCTATATTTTCAATGTCGCTATTGGAGGTAACATTTGTATCATTTGCATCTTCCATAACACTACAAGTGCTTGACCTTTTTTTTGTTGACGGTGGATCCTCACTGGCTTCTGAGTTATTAGCTTCTGGCTTTGTTTTGTCAAAATGTATGTACGACACATTTATAACTTTATTGGCTTTTGACTCTTCAGTGTCATCATCATTGACTTCTAGTTCCAGCCACCTGTAAAATATGCATAATATCAAAATTATACAAATATTGTATATTCAAATAATATACTTTTGGCCCTAAAAATTTAACAGTTTAACAAATTTTAACAGTTGACTTGCCTACTATATATAATATTGTGGGCAATATAGCAATAACTTCGATCAAATATTTCTGTAGATGCACAGTTGCCGTCTAAAAAGTGGCACCGGCAAATAGAGGCATAAATCAACAATACGCCTTATTTCTTCCTTAGTCGCTTCGAGACCGCGTGAGAGCTGTGACGTTAGCAATGCCAAAGTGCGTAGTGGAAAACTGCAAAAATTATAGTAGATACCTCCGGTGCTCATTTTGAAAAGTCATTTCATACCGAGCGAAAATCGTAACAATAATAGTATTCCACCCATACATAGCAGTTTTGATCGTCAGCTGCTACAGAACGGGTGGAATAAAAATTGAGAGTACCTATCTTAGGGCCGCGCTACACCGGAATGGCAGCGGCCGGCAGCGGCGTGGCGAGCACTTTCAGTGTGAAATAATTTTAAACTTTAATTACATACTTATAACTACTAGTATCGCTTGAAAACTTCAAAAAGGTCGCGCGGCCCCCGGCGGAAAGTGCTCGCGGCTGCCTGCATCCGCGCGCGTCGCCGCGAGGTGCCGCGCGCTCCTTGCGTTGGCTCCCCCCGCCGCACGCGCTAGTTTTCTGTGTTCTAGCGACAGGATGGGCCGTTGAGTCGTCAGAAATTATATTAAAAAACTCAAATATCGTATTGCAAACAAAAAATGGATACTGAGGAGAAGCTAATTACTATGGTACAGCAATACCAGTTTAGGCTCTGGAGGTTGCGCGCGGCCGCCCTCACCGAGGCGAGCCGACTCTGCCGGCCTCGCCGCGCCGCTGCCGACCGCTGCCGGCCGCGGCCGGCCTCTGCCATTCCGGTGTGGGCCGGCCCTCAATGTTGTTGTTGGGAATACATTGTATTGACATTATAAAGATCCCAATTTGCACCCAATAAAGGTTCATATCTAGATTATAGACATTTAGGTTCGATAGGTGTTATTTTAGTTTTAGTATGTAACAACAGATGGCGCTTTACAAGTAAAATCTATATAATTCTTCCTCACAAATATTGACTATCGAATTAATTACTTACCGTATAAAATTGCTATATGAGACAATTTTATAGTTAATTCAAACGAAAATCGTCGTCAGCTGAATGTTTGTAGGTGGAAATGTCTACACGACGCCCTCAGATACATTGAGCTCGAAGTATGGTTATTGGTTATATCGCTGGCTGACGGTTTCTCCACCGTCATAATGACGACTGACGGTTTTCTTCATTATTTACAAAGTAGAAACATTCACCTGTATAAATTTTGTATGGTATGAAATGACTTTATTTTCAAATTTTTTTTACATATTCAGTAAGGCGACCGACGTTGAATCCCCCGTCTGCAATGCGCCTGACGGTAATTTTTTGGTTAAACATGACCTGAATAATCATCCATCAAATTTTCATATGGTATAAAATTACTTTTAGCAAAATTTTTTTCGACAACTTTGAGACACTCAATGCACAACCCACCACGGGTGCGGCGCCACGGGTGCGGCGCCACGGGTGCGGCGACTGACGCTCATTATGTTGATTATTAAATATTAATACTACTACTGGACAAAAATTTGGTCGGTATGAAATGACTGCAAAAAATAGCGTCACCTCCCATTCTATTACACATTAAAAGTGAAAAAGAAGGATGGAATACCATATTTTCAGTAAGTATTTCTTTATTTCAATATATTGATGATTTTTTCTCTTGCTTTAAGGCTACTTTCATTTATATTTTAATAATATTTGCAATCTACGGTTACATATAATGTACGCATCTATCCCTTTCACTCGCGCGAATCCCGCCTAAGAATGTTCATGCTAAGTAACATTCAATATCAGTAGAATGTAACTCTCATAATTTTTTGTACGATTGTGAGCTTTATTTAATTAGGTTAAGTTTAATTTTTCAATGCACTTCATTAGGATATATTATGTTGTTTTCTTTTCTGATTTTCGTAAAATTTTATTGCTTTGGACCTTTCGACCAGAAGATAATATTATGTACGGACTTTCAGATGGTTTAATTTGATACTTTATCAACTGTTTAAGGTTTAAATTAGATAAAACTGTATAATACTGTGGGACATTTTTTCCTATACTTTTAGTTGTAAACATCTACATAAGTATGTATTGACTTAGGGACATTATTTTGTTTAATTTTATATGGGACTGTGCATCTACAGAAATATTTGATCGAAGAGCAATGATGTAAAATTTTTTGGATGAGTTTTCTAAAATATAAGAGACAATAATTTCATACCTCTCATCAAGTTTCCCCCTTATATAGGGTAGGGCTCCAAAAAGGTCCAAAACAACAATTTGGAACACAACTTCCTGACCCTCTTGCACACTGGCCCCTATCCAATCATTTCCTCGCTCCTCTGTTGGCCTGGGAATTACCACATTGAACACCCTAAAAAATAGAGAAAGCTTATTCAAAATTTACTTAACCTTTCCATTTAATATCTCATACATTTTCTTGACGACCTCTGTGGCTCAGTTGGTGGGCTGTTGGTAGCTCAAGCCGGGGGTCGCGGGTTCGAATCCCGCCGACGGAACAAAAAAGTTTTCATAGTTCCTGGGTCATGGATGTGTATTAAATATGTGTATCATATAATAAAAATCTTAAATATGTGTATAGTATAAAAGTATTAATTATATTTCCGTTGTCTGGTACCCGTAACACAAGTCCTTCAGGTACTTACCACGGGGCCAGACTGACGTGGTGTGAAGCGTCCATAGATATTATTATTATTATTATTTTAAATTATAATTAAAAATGTATGAGATATTAAATATCTATAAACTTATTTCCCATTTAAATATAAATCCACACCTAGGGGGTAGACAGTTGTTACAATTATTTTAAAGAGTAGCCATTTTTTTTTTGAGAATGTATTACATTGCAAAAGGTTTCTAAATTAAATAAAAAAAATTCAAAAAGTTTTTCTGAATGAAGTATAAATAGTTTACCTGTGTACAAGAATACCCAGATGTGTATTGCTTTTTTTATTTACAACACCTTTTAATGTGGCTCCAATGTATGGTTGGAATATGAAGTAATCTGCCTGGACTTGGAAATGAATGTCTGCATTATCATTGCGAATTGCACCAACGTTTTGTAACACTTGCAAGTTTTTATAACTTAAAAGAATACCATTGTATCTGAAAATATTAACATTGTTATCAAAATCATTTTCTTAGTTGCAATGGTACCACAGCTATAATAAAAATTAGTATCGAAAGTTACTGCAGCGAACAATACTATCAACAATATCAAAATACTTAGATACAACGTATGCCGTACTGTAGCAATGTTTTTGCATGCAAAATGTGTATCGAGAAAATATTGTCGTCCTTTTTTGTCTTACAGTAATAGCATATACCACTTTCTCTTTTGGTCATTTTACGCTTTAATCAAATCGAGAAAATATTGTCGTCCTTTTTTGTCTTACAGTAATATCATATACTGCTTTCTCTTTCGCTCATTTTACGCTTCGCTTTGATTTTGCTCTTAAAATGGAAGACAATAATTTAAATATTAATAAAATCTTAGTAATTACGTGTGAAATATTACACCTTTGGCTTTATTTGTATTCCTCGTGTTGTTACTGCACTGTTGAAAGGCACACGACGGCATTCTGGAGTGAAATGTAGCGAAAAACAACGCGGTAATTAATGAATTAAACACGTCCGGCTGTTACCGCGTCCTAAGGCACACTGCTCTCAGATGAGTGAGCTCACTCATTTCGAGCGTGACACATTTTCGCGCTGACGATTGTATGGAATGCCTTTTCTAACGTTCTAATTCTATGAATACTATAATCTATAGTCAATATTACATAGCCCCTGAGTAAATTTCGAAATTCCTTACAACAGCTGTGGTGCCACAGGCCCTAGCACTAGTGGCTTGCTTTCAGAATAGCTCCTGTTACCCAGGGATGCCAAAAGTATAATATAGGAAATCAATTTTAAAGTTAATTGCTTACTCTTTGTCAAATTTGCCTATTTTATAATCCAAAAGATTTTTAATGGACTCCTTCACGTTTCGCAGACACCATGGTTGCAGTGCTAAGTTTTGTACCACTTTCTTTTCCACCACACAAGAATTCTTATCGTTGGCAAATTTTTTCAATTCCTTGAGGTCAAATTTAATAAATGTAGTCATTATTATATTTATTCAGTTCATATTTATTTAATAAAAACTTTATGTATTGATATCACATTCTTCTTCTTCTTCTTTTTTTTTTTCTTATTATGGCACTTCGGCTATTTAACCATGGCCAGTGTCGAGTATAAATATGGCGGGATAACAATAAAAAAAATAATGTTACTTGATTAGTTTTTTTTTAATTAATTTTTTATGCAAATTTATGACCCGGAAAAATGGCAACTTTGACACTCTTTAAAATAAAAACTACAAAGAATATCGATCTCGGAGTTTTACTGTTATGTTTATAAAGCTATCAACTATAGTATTTTGAAAGAAAAACGAGGTGAAACAAAATCGAGGTTTTTATCACACTGTGCCATGGTTAAATAGCCTAAGTGCCATAATAAAAAATTAAAAAAAAAACTAAGTGTCAACTGTCAAATTTGTATAAATATAAAAAACTAACCTATAAAGTATAACCTAATGTTTTTAATAAAATAATACTTTTAAATAATTACCATTGAATAACATTGTAAACCTTACCGTAAAATGAGTAAATTAAGTGGAATTGCACTACTTTCCAAGTGTCCCCTAAAATATATAACACCATCTTTTCAAAGGCAAGTAATAGAACAATAGCAATTATAGTAGTAAAGTCATTTACTATTTTAGTTTTGATCAATTATCTGATTGCACCTTTTCAGCTTCCCTGTTCCGATACGAAACAAATATGCTAAAGGAACGAGTTTTGCAGATTTTTTTCAAAATCCTATATATAGAAAAGAGGACCAAGCTAAAATTATTGAAATGAATGAATTGAGTAAAATAGCAGCTATTCCAGTAAAACCTCCTGCTGTGTATCAGACATCTTCGGTTTACCACGACCCATTAGTAGAGTAAGTTTCTGATATTATAAAAGTTCACTAATACATACTATAATTTTTAAATCATCTTAACTTTGTAGACCCTTTTACTAATAAGGAGATTTGAAGATGTTAGTTGCTGTAACAGCTTATTTTATACAATATTGTATCCTTGCTTGTCAAGACAATTTCTAAGCACATCAGAATCAAACTACGAAATATAAAATAAAATCATCATGTTATCATACCATGATAGAGTTAAATGATACAATTATTATTTTTTCAGTAAAGTAATAAATCATGTTATGAAGAAGGGAAACAAAAAATTGGCTCGGGAACTTGTCGAAAAAGCATTTGAGAATATCAAAAGAGTTCAAATAGAGAGGTATCATTTAGCCTCACCTGAAAACAAGTCAAAGATAGAATTATGCCCGAAAGAGATATTGCATAAGGCTGTGGAAAACTGTAAGCCTTTGCTTCATCTTTTGCCAATAAAGAGAGGAGGTATTACTTATCAGGTAAAAAAATAAACAAAATTACACATATTTCATGAAATAACAAAATCGAAAATGACAATTTAAACTTGTAGTTATTTGTCTATTTATAATGTTATTATTATTTTCAGGTACCCTGTCCTATTACTGACCATCGGTCATTGTTCCTATCTATCAAATGGCTTTTAGAGGCTGCCAAGGACAGGGAGAGAACAGTACATTTCCCAGAACAGTTTGCTTGGGAATTGATTGATGCTGCTAACAACACGGGCAAAGTCATCAAGAGGAAACAAGATTTACACAGACAGTGCGAGGCAAACAGAGCATATGCGCATTACAGATGGCAATAACTTTCTATGTATTCATTTGTTTATAGTTTTAGAAATAAATATATAAAGTATATTTTGTATTTTTTTATACCTGCTACAAAAATAATGGTAACATTGCTTGTAATAAGAAATTTTGTAGTCTGTGGTTAGATAGTCGCGTACGAGGCAGAGCCCACATAAATTATTCTGTACTGTGTTTCTATGTGAAGCGTTTTCTAGAGATATTAAGTAGCCTATGTCCTTTCCCGTTATCTACTCTATCTGCGCAAATAAAACTCAATGTAGGTCCTACTTTCGAAGGCTGTTTATAATAATCTTATTATTACCTACGCAGTGCCTCTGATGCTGTCTACTATTTATGGCCATAGTCCAATTATATTTCATAAAATTCAATAAGTTCATTAAAAAAACCGACTCAAATGTTTCATTTGAATTTGATACAATGTTGCCACTTTGCAGTCTGTTGCCATTAAAGTTCCCACTGAAACATACTGATTATAATATTTTCTCTTTAGTTTTCACCTGCAATAATTGTTCACGGATGCTAATGGATTTACCTAAGTACTTTTTATTGTATCAGGCTATTGGCTAATCGGGAGATAACGAAAAAAATCAGCTTCTCGAGTAGGTACCTAGGTATTAAAAATTAATACACGCGGTATACCTAGTTAGGTACTAGTTACTACTAGTTTTAAGTAGGTACCTACATACTTGCATCTTATCTGGATTCTGAAAAGTGGATAGATTCTGTAATCATATCAATGCGGAGTACGGACATACCAAAACAGGCTGATTCATACATCGATGGCTCATAATATTGGAACGAAGTTCCTTATCGCACGTGCAAAAGGGGGCTAGACGGAAAAAGTTGTAACGACACTTTTTTAGGGTTCCGTACCCAAAGGGTAAAAACGGGACCCTATTACAGTATTACTAAAACTTCGATGTCTGTCCGTCTGTCCGTCTGTCTGTGTGTCTCCAGGCTGCAACTCAAGAACCGCTATAGCTAGACTTCTGAAATTTTTAACAGATTGTGTACCTACTTATATTTGTTGTCGCTATAACAACAAATACTAAAAACAAAATAAATTAAATATTTAAGGATCGTTCGGAAATTCGGAATCATATCGCCTGCAACTTTTCGCCATCGTCCCACGCGAAAATTATACCATCCTCATCACCTTGATGAGTGACAGTCTTCCACCGTGCGATACAATAAACGTGATTTTTTTTGCTATTTCTTGCTTGACAGTTGATATCAATAACGGTAACACATGGGCACTTGAAATATTCACGAAATACTCAGTTTAATTTATAATATAAAATATAAATAAATGAAATAATTAAGGGGGGTTCCCATACAAAAAACACAATTTTCAGCCTATCTTTGCTCTATTGTGGTACGGAACCCTTCGTGCGCGAGTCCAACTCGCACTTGGCCGATTCTTTTTAGTACCTGCGAGGTAGGGAAGAGGGCGTTGATAGTATTCGTGGGCGTCAACTAGATATTTCCGGACCTATACGACCTGCAAATCTTCAAGAGGAGAGCTTATTCCCTCTTAAAAGGCCGGCAACGCACCTGAGGCTCTTCTGATGTTGCGAGTGTCCATGGGCGACGGTAGTTGCTTTCCATCAGGTGACCCGTTTGCTCGTTTGCCCCCTTATTTCATAAAAAAGGGGGGGGGGGGGGGGGAGGGGGGGGGCTCCCATACAATAAACGTGATTTTTTTGCTATTTCTTGCTTGACAGTTGATATCAATAACGGTAACACATGGGCACTTGAAATATTCACGAAATACTCAGTTTAATTTATAATATAAAATATAAATAAATGAAATAATTAAGGGGGGTTCCCATACAAAAAACACAATTTTCAGCCTATCTTTGCTCTATTGTGGTACGGAACCCTTCGTGCGCGAGTCCAACTCGCACTTGGCCGATTCTTTTTAGTACCTGCGAGGTAGGGGAGAGGGCGTTGATAGTATTCGTGGGCGTCAACTAGATGGCGTTTTTGAGAATAAACAGCGACATCTACCGGACTTTTAAATAAATTTTAAGTAGGGTACGGCCGCCAGTAGTCAGCCCCACACCAGTAGTCAGCCTTTTCCAGCTAAAAACCTATAGAAATAGCGTCCTATTGCAAATTAACCAATCAAGTTACTTTAAAAAAAGCTTGACCTTCTTATTGGTCAGTTCAGAACGTCCGCGTCACAATGACACTATGTGGCTGCAAGAAATGGTAATCTGATTCAAATTCGACGTTGTCACTAGTCGAGCCAAGATGCGGCGTGCGCGCCAAAATTTTCTTAGTGGGAAGTGTCAAAATCAAATGAGTTATAGAACAGTTTCTTTATAGTTATTTAAATATTGAGGTGGCTGACTACTGGGTATGCGTTTCTTGTACATTATCCAGTGTTCGGCCACCCCCGGCTTGACGGATTTTATTGAAAGATTTTTTTGATACTCATAAATCCTAAAAAAAAAAACGTCCTGTCCAAGGGGCGCGAGGCCCCTAGTAGGCCGTGGGCGGTCGCCCACACCGCCCACGCCTTATGCCGCCTCTGTATACCTACTAATGTTAAAATAAATAAAAAAATACCCCCGATTACAAACTTTTAGCCTTTAGGTATAATTGTTTTGGCATCAGAATGCAATTAAATAATAATATATTAAACCGGTCAATAAAAGTAGCTTGAAACCTTTAATAAAGTACTTACTACGAATAATAAATAGTTTTTATTATTCGTAGATAAAATAGATAAACCCAATTTTTCACGGGCTGATGATGGAAAACTAGATACCTAATTAGTATTAAGTACTAAGAACATTCTAGTCATGCTGTAAACAAAAGAAACTAGACCAAAACCGATCCATCCATTTGGAGTTTGGACGAAACGATGCTAAGGCCAGACACACGCAGACAGACAGACACGTGCTGTATCTCAAGAACCGCTATAGCTAGACTTGTGAAGTTTTCACAGATTGTGTATAATTGTTGCCGCTATAACAACAAATACTAAAAACAAAATAAAGTTAATATTTAAGGGGGGCTCCCATATAAGAAACGTGATTTTTTTGGCCTTTTTTGCTCATAATCAATAATGGTAACAGCTAGGCACTTGAAATTTTCACAAAATCCTGAATTATAATTATACTTTAAAAATTAATGATAATATTAAAATAAAAAATTAAGGGGGCCAATACAAAAAACGCAATTTTTGGCGTATTTTTGCTCTATAACGGTACGGAACCCTTCGTGAGCGACTCCGACTCGCACTTGGCCGATTTTTGTTTTAATTACTTAGTTTTTTAGGGTTCCGTAGTCAACAAGGAACCCTTATCGTTTCGGTCTGTCCGTCCGTCTGTCCGTCTGTCTGTCTGTCTGTCTGTCCGTGTCAGTCTGTCCGTCTGTCATACCGCGGTTTTGCTCAGACTATAAGACCTACAAAGCTGTAATTTGGCATGAATGTACATACATAATATTAATGATGCCTGTGGCGGTACCCACAATTAGCGCCACATTTCTGCATCGCGCTATCGAAGTTTTCTAAGTGCGTCGGTATAATATATGACGACAGCTGAAATGTATCACGTCGGGGTCACCAATGTGGGGATAAGCGTGGACGACGCTCCAGCTGCATGGTCAGGTTCCTAACTGCCTCCTTCAGCTCAGCTATCTCCCAGGCCCTAGTACCCAGGCCATGGCCTTAGGGATAGCTGAGCTGAAGGAGGACAAAATGGTACATAAAATCTTAAAAAAATATTTTTTTATGGTACCTCCCCTACACATCAAGCGGGGATGATTATTTTTTTCGCGTCACCTCATCATGTAGAGTCTCGTTGGATAGGTTTTTTAAATTTGTGAAATATGAAGTTTTAAAATGGTAAAAATCGTTGGAGTCCAGTGTCCCCCCTTCTACCAGCTAAACGGTTGTTTCTGGAAATGTGAAAAAATTCACGGGAGTAGGAAATAAAACTATCACGGCTAAGAAGACTTCATAAGTTTTTGAGTAATGGTCGCTCAACTAACAAAATAACTTTATGACGCTTGCCTACCACGACCTTTCCTAAAACTATAATGTTTCCAGCACTTTGTTGTAAGATTACAATAACATTACTCACTTTTCAAATATAATAATTTTACTAAAAAACAGTAAAAATGCAAAACATTGTTAAATCAGCTGTGAAATATCAACTTTTAAGATCGCTAGTTTGATGTTAAAGTAATATTGCCCATTTGTCAAACGGTGTCGCTTAGTAGAGGTGGTGGTAGGCCCCCAGTTCCGACGCACCTCCTAAAGGTAAGCGTCCACAGGTCGGTATCGTACGCAACGGACGTCTCGCATCAAACGGATAATTTTTTCACAGTACTTCCACTGTATTGGCAGCGTACGGATTGCCGAATAGCCTAGTAAATGAATGCTCAAAAAGGGGGGTGTGGTGTGGATGGAAAAGTCGAAAGAAGAAATTTTGACTTAGGAACTTTGTTTGGAATAATTTGAAGATAAACATACTGGCTAGTCGGTAATCCGTACGCTGCCGATACAGTGGACGTACTGTGAAAAAATTATCCGTTTGATGCGAGACGTCCGTTGCGTACGATACCGACTTGTGGACGCTTACCTTTACGCGGTACGTCACATCTGCAAGCGTAATAAACTGTCGACGGCTGCCGTCGACTGCCACCGACTGCCGCCGACACGTGCTGTCGCCTGCCGTCGACTGCCACCGACGCGTGCCGCCGACACGTGCCGTTCGTCTGTAAGCGCTCAAAAGGAACTTTTCGTTCAAATTCCTTAGAAAGTAACTGAGATGATGTTGGTAGTAGTGTAAAACACGTTATAAATGTACATTCATTGACCATACAAAAATTATCAAAAACTAGCGGTACCCACTATACGGAATCCTATATTGCGCGTGGCCCGACACGGTGGCCGGTTTTTTATTTAAGTTCTAAAGTTAATCATTCACAATATACTAATTATTCTATATCGATACCGGCCAATTGTTGTTAATAAGTACTTTTTTTTTTCTTTTCCTTCTCTATCTTTCTTTCTGGCGTACGTCCATTGTGGCGGTTAGGCAGTTATTACCTAATCATTAGTAGGCATGAATGTAACACTTAACAACATAAATGGACAATGGTGATTTCTTACCATTATTGTTTACTATAATTGATTAATAATACCTATCATTTGATTTGCAAAACATTGAAATACTTCGATATCATTTTAGCAGTGAAAACTTTTAAAACGACTTTTAAAACTTTTTTAAACTTTTTATATTTTTTATAATTATGACAAAAAACGATTTCGTCGCACGTTGCTACCAAATTGATTGCATAAGCATCCTTACTTATTTCCTTGTGATAATAATAACTCTTCGTATAATAATCTATATTAGATTTTATACGAATTTGCGCGAACTCCTCCAAACCGGCTCAACCGATATTTTTAATGAAATTTTAGATATATACCCGAGGAAATTGACGGTACGGAACCCTTCGTGCGTGAGTCCGACTCGCACTTGGCCAATTTTCTAACTTTAACCAAAACCATAATATAATTAAAAGATAAGTAGGTGTAACCAGGGCCGGAGCCCTGATCTACGATAATATGGCTTTTTGGGCTTAAGGCCATCCCCCGAGCAAACGACCTTGACCATACATTTGACGCGTTGCCGAGATCGCATAAAAATCATAGAGATATTATATACTACGTATGTACGTAGTACTTATATGTCAGTGATAAAAATCCTATTTTTTTTACTTATCTTAGTTCAAAATTGATCTAAAAAAAATCAAACGAGGAATATGTAGTTAATGAAATTGTCTATCTATTTTCGTGTGTTTCAAATAAACGTGATTTGTAAATACTAGGGAGATGCTGAAAGTATGCTTCAATTTTGATAAATTGGTATTACTTTGGAAGCTAATATCATGAGTATAATAAACAAAAATAGAAAATTTAAAACGGGGAAAGGAATGTAGATAAACTGAAGATTATTGCTGTATTTTTATTATAACTTTGTAGCTTTCAAATTATGAGTTTATAAGGCTCTAAATACGGTAAATTGCGGAATCTCCGTAGGGGAAGGCCCTTAAGCCTAGGGGCCTCGTGAATTCAAGTCAAGCTAAGTCAAGTCAAAGTAAAATAAAAACGGCCAAGTGCGTGTCGGGCCACGCGCAATATAGGGTTCCGTAGTACCGCAAATTTTTGATTGGTCAATGACAGGACAGTTATAGCGTGTTTTACACTACTAACAACATCATCTCAGTTACGTTCAAAGGAATTTGAACGAAAAGTTCCTTTATACTTCGCCGAATACGTTTTTTTAGTTGATCGACTATTACTCAATAACTTATGAAGTCTTCTTAGCCGTGATAGTTTTCCTTTTAAATTCTAAAGCTACACAGGCATCCGGAAATCGTGGCCATCGATTATGCGACACCAAAAATTGTCATTGGGATCGTGAAACAATAGTAACCATTATCTATATCTATAAAAATGATAACACGGTATTACGTACACTCATATACACGGCAGCTGGCGAACCGACTACATTGTTTAGTGTTGTGCATTATCCTTAACGTAAAAAAGTTAAAGGCTGTACAAAGTGACTCATGTTTGGACTAATTGTGCTAGAGCTTGGAGAAATTTCAGTGCCTAAACCAGTGAGTAGATTGATTTTGTTATTTAGCGAGTAATCATGCTTCAGCTAATTAAGAGATAATAAAATACCCGACTACGCCTGAAAGATATTTCATTATAATTATGCTGATCCTTTTATGACTTTTTGCATTTAAGCTCTTCCAATCATTAGTTTCATCTTTAATCTTGAGTCTACACTAGGTGCAATATGTAATTCCCATTCATTACCGCTATGAGCTATCCATTACAAAAAAATAAATGTACACTAGAGTCTAGACTGAAAATACTACACTTTAAATAGTACGCACCTACTCGGTATTACCTACCCTGTAACATAATATTGATTCTGTAGTTTCATTATATAATGAAACTACAGAAACGAAACACCTATGTTCTTTTTGTAATTATATATCTTCCTACTGCATTCTATGTATAAACGTAGTTTTGTCCGTGTAAGGAAACAAAACAAAATTTGAATAAGAATATTCTGCAACAAAATATATTATTAGCATGTCAATAGAATTAGTCACACGACCCTCACATGCCTGATAACGGAAAATATTATTATTGATTGATAATTATCCTTTGATTTACGTCTATGTATAATGAAATAACAAACTTTTTTTGGATAATGCTACAAAGAGGTTTCGTAGCTTAGTTGCTACAAAAATAATGACATTTTAAATATACTTTGCTTATTTCACAACTATACTCGTAATAACAAAAATCTCTCGTAAATAATAATTCCATAATATAATATCAACCAATCTTTTTCGCTAAAAAATATTAATTTAGCAATTTTGATAGAAGTAGATTTCGTAGCTACTTCTACGAAAATTGCTACGAAATCCATAAGACTATAAAATGAAATTTTAACCAACTAGTTTATGATTAGCATTCCTTTAATAAGCAGGTCAACTGCACTGAGGTCTATGTTAATAGACAATTGTGCTTCCGTCCGTCCGTCTGTGAATTGAGAGCTAACTCTAGTCTGTCTACTCCTACGCGAACTCTAATCACATGTATTTAAACGTGCTACAGTGTTTCGGACTTTATAATTCACTAGCTTTTGCCCGCGGCTTCGCTCGCGTGGAATTCAAAAATCGCGTAAAATACGAATATTCTTGTAAACCTCCTTTGGAAACATGATGTTTTTCCAAGACCAAAAGTAGACTATGTTATTCTACATCCTTTCAACTAAGTATATGCCAAAAATCAAGTCGATTTGTTGCTTCGGTAGGTGGTGAAGGAAGGACAAACAAACAAACACACTTTCGCATTTATAATATTAGTATGGATAGTCATGAAAAATTAGGAACCATAAAATTTATAAAAAAATACTTCTTTGAATAACATGGCTAAAATAATTCTTACGTTTTAAAAATCCGTATTTAAGTATATAAAAAAACGCACAAGTTTAATGTGGTAAAAAGAAACAATTCAGACGATTTTGAAAATATGATTCTGCTTATCGCAGAAACTTTAGAGTTGTACTAAGCAATTAACAACATTTGGGTTACCTATTATAGATTTGAACAGCCTTATTATAACTTCTTCGCAAAACATGATTGATTTCTTCTTTTGTCGTGATGAGTTGGTAGACAATTATATTTTATGTGCGCTAATTTAGATAAGTATATCGCAAAAAGTGGATGGCAGAAATGTTGTCAACCGTGCTCTAGGGAACTGCAGTTATGAGGAAAAAAGACGCCTTTAAATATTTTTTTTAATTAAGTATGTTTAATTAATATAACTTGTAATGCCCTAAAGAAAAAAAAAATCAATGAAGTTCACTCATGAAGACATTGTCCCTCACTGTCCTTATCATTAGAGTCAATAAAATTACAAAAGTAGGTAGCTATTTTCCAATTTCTTTTATACCGAACCGTATAGTAGCTTCGGCCTTGAAGTTGGTAACTTAGTTTCACTGTATAATAGAAAAGCACCACGTTAATTCGATGGACTTTCAGTGTTCGTGATCAATTAATCAAATACACTACGCATACACAATACACTAATTTTACTTAAATCACTTTTGTCAGTAGCATTTTCTATAATTTTGCCAAACCAAAGGCTTATTGCATAGATTGACGACTGTCCTATTGGGAAAATAGGAATATAGGACAACTTATAAATATTTAAAACCTTAAGGTTGATTTGGGAAACGCGAATCATAAAAAAAAACACTAGAGCCTTTATCAAATACAAAATCTACGCATCTATGCAACAAATCAATGCAATACAATCAATCATGCAATATTGGTCCTATTGGTTCAAATAAATAAATGTGTGATTTAAATAAATAAATATTTATTTATATTTATTATTTAAATCATTTAAATCACTTATTTATATTATACTAGACGTTCCGCGCGGCTTCACCCGCGTAAATAAGATATTTCACAGACAAATAAGTCCACAAAAAATAGCCTTTAATCCTTCACGTGGTTTACTTCTTATCTGTGCCAAATAACATAAAAATTGCTCCAGTAGTTCCTGAGATAAGCCCTTTCAAATAATTTCCCCCGTTTTTTCACATTTTCCTCTATTTCTTCGCTCCTATTAGTCTTAGCGTGATAAAATATAGCCTATAGCCTTTCTAGATAAATGGGCTATCTAACAATGAATTAATTTTTCAAATCAGACCAGTATTTCCTGAGATTAGCGCGTTCAAATAAGCTCTTTCAAATAATTTCCCCCGTTTTTTCCACATTTTCGTCTATTTCTTCGCTCCTAAAAGTCTTAGCGTGATAAAATATAGCCTATAGCCTTCCTCGATAATCATCATCTAGTGCCCTCTTCATATCGAAGTTCGGCGGTCAGCAGGTTGAATTTCTTCCGGTCCTGGGCTAATTTCTTTAATTGTGGGTAGCTACATCTGGTCCATTCTTTTATGTCATCGATCTATTTTCTTCTTAGTCTACCAGGTGGTCTCTTGCCCGGCAATTTTCCTCGATAAATGGGCTATCTAACACTGAAAGATTTTTTAAAATCGGACCAGTAGTTCTTGAGATTAGCGCGTTCAAACAAACAAACAAACAAACTCTTCCGCTTTATAATATTACTAGACGTTCCGCGCGGCTTCGCCCGCGTAAATTAGATATTTCACAGACAAATCAGTCTACAAAAAATAGCCTATGATCCCTCACGTGGTCTACTTCTTATCTGACCCAAATAACAGAAAAATTGCTCTAGTAGTTCGTGAGATAAGCCCTTTCAAGTAATTTCCCCCGTTTTTTCCACATTTTCTTCTAATTATTCGCTCCTATTAGTCTTAGCGTGATAAAATATTGCCTATAGCCTTCCTCGATAAATGGACTATCTAACACTGAAATAATTTTTCAAATCGGACCAGTAGTTCCTGAGATTAGCGCGTTAAAATAAGCCCTTTCAAATAATTTCCCCCCGTTTTTTCCACATTTTCCTCTATTTCTTCGCTCCTATTAGTCTTAGCGTGATAAAATATAGCCTATAGCCTACCTCGATAAATGGACTATCTAACACTGAAATAATTTTTCAAATCGGACCAGTAGTTCCTGAGATTAGCGCGTTCAAACAAACAAACAAACTAACAAACTCTTCCGCTTTATAATATTAGTATAGATAAGTATAGATTAGTATAGATGTTACGCTCATAGACCGAAAACGCTCAGTGAGCGAAAAAATGGCTCACAACGCGTTGTGGACATAGTGAAACGGCCACGTCGCGTTCTGGTAATCGAGAAAAGCCACGACGCGTTCTGAGCATTTAAAAACAGCCACGACGCGAATTCGCGTTGTGGCCTTAATGAAAACGGCCACGACGCCTTCTGTTAATAGAGAAAAGCCATGACGCGTTCTGAGCATTTAAAAACAGCCGCGACGCGAATTCGTGTTGTGGCCCTAATGAAAACGGCCACGACGCGTTCTGAAACCAGGCCAGTACTGCAGGAGTAATTTTATAGCGGCGTTTCACTATGACCACAACTCGTTGTGAGCCATTTTTTCGCTCACTGAGCGTTTTCGGTCTTTGAGCGTAACATAGATATAATTAAAATATTTATACATATTTATTTATTTAAATCACACATTAAAAAAAAACTTATTTTTTTTAGAAATGAGAGCCAGACATGAAGCGGTGGAGGCGAGCGCGTGGACGAAGTTCAGACTGCTGATGTGGAAGAACTTCCTCCAGCAATGGCGGCACCCGATACAGACGGTGGTGGAGCTGCTGCTGCCGGTGGCCACCATGGCGCTGGTGCTGCTGCTGCGGTCTCAGATAGAGCCGAACGAGCACGGCATGAAGGAGTATCCACCCATACCGGCATACTCGTTGGAATACTCGTCGAACGTTATGTAAGTTTTGACGAGGTAGGGTACTGTGCTTATTAGCTTCGACAAAATAGTACAAGCGGCCTCTCCATGTTGACCAAATTCGTTTTCCATTGGCCGAACAACATTGGCCATGTTGGCCTCCCCTACACATCAAGCGGGGATGTTTTTTTTTTCGCGTCCACCCCACCGTGTGGGGTGTCGTTGGATAGGTTTTTTAAAAATATTATGAGTATTCAAAAATTGTTTTCCGATTTAGGGACCCATTTGTGAAATATGAAGTTTTAAAGTAGAAAAAATCGTTAGACTCCTGCAGTGTCCCCCCCTTCTACCAGCTAAACGATTGCTTTTGGAAAAAATTCACGGGAGTAGGAAATATGCTGAATTTAAAAGGAAAACTATCACGGAAACTATCAAAGAAGACTTCATAAGTTATTGAGTAATAGTCGATTAACTAAAAAAAAATGTATTCGGAGAAGTATAAAGGAACTTTTCGTTCAAATTCTTTTGAACGTAACTGAGATGATGTTTTTAGTAGTGACACATTATAAATGTACATACATTAATTGACCATACAAAAATTATCAAAAACTAGCGGTACTATACGGAACCCTATATTACGCGTGGCCCGATACGCACTTGGCTGGTTTTTTTTCAAACGAGTAAATGGCCCACCACACATTCCCACCACTGCAACTTTGCCGCAAGGATCAACAGTGGTAACCAACCACGAAAACCCTTTGATATGATCTCAGGGATGCCCGAGGGACAAGCTAAATAAAAAGCATAAAAAAATATTTTTTAAAGATTTTATATACCATTTTGTCGGCATCATTAATATGTGCTTTTATGCCGAATTACGGCTTTGTAGGCCCTATAGTCTCCGAGCAAAACCGCGGACAGACAGACGGACAGACAGACAGACGGACGGACAGACCGTAACTTTTCCTTGTTGACTACGGAACCCTAAAAAAGAACTTTAAATTGCGCTACAGGTGGAAGGTACTCCACTGTATTTTATTGATCCGCGCTCTTGACCTTGCGGAGGCGGGGCTGATATTAAGTGATAAGCATTAAAATCTGCTTATTGTAAACTAGGTTGATTCAAAATTATAATGTACCATCGAAGAAATCGATTCATAGGCAGTTGACGGACCTACGTCATTTGGTCGGGTTATGTCAATTCAATATCATTCGTGATCTGTCGGCTAGATTTTACATAACGTAACCAAATTACGTTGGTCCGCCATCTGCCTATGAATCAACTTCTCTGATAGTAAGTACCACCTAATATTAAATTATAAGTTACAAATTTTGTAAACATAGCTTAAGTGTTGAAAGCCTATACGCAGAAATGAATCTTAGCTGAATTTTCTATGAAAATTTAGTGCATAAAATATTTTCTATCTTATGACAGTCTTACTCTATATAATATATATATGTTACGCTCAAAGACCGAAAACGCTCAGTGAGCGGAAAAATAGCTCACAACGCGTTGTGGTCACAGTGAAACAGCCATAACGCGAAATTCGCGTTGTGGCTCTAATGAAAACGGCCACGACGCGTTCTGGCAATCACTAAAAGACCATAACGCGAAATTCGTGTCGTGGCTGATATGCTATTTGTTTTTCTTGATTTGTTCTTGATTGATTAATCATCCATAGGTATAGAAGATTATATTTGAATTACCACGCGTACAACAAAATATTTCACTTTTACTAAATCACTGCACAATGTGTTTATCATTATTATTTATAAAATATTCATAGTTCTATACTATCTGTACTAATATTATTACTGTCTGTCTGTCTGGCGCAACGTAGTTGTGGGCATCAACTAGTAGTATTATATTTAAATTGTTTAAATTAAATTAAAACTATATTTTTATTATTTATTGAGATCAGATTACATTATATTAAAAAAACAACAACAAACAACAACACGTTGCTCAAACAGACAGACAGTAATAATGTTAGTACGGATAGTATGGAACTATAGATATTTATAAATAATAATGATAAACACGTTATGCAGTGATTTAGTAAAAAAAAAATATTTTGTAGTACGCGTGGTAATTCAAATATAATTTTCATTTTCAAGAAAAACGAACAGCACATCAGCCATGACACGAATTTCGCGTTATGGTCTTTTTGTGATTGCCAGAACGCGTCGTGCCGTTTTCATTAGAGCCACAACGCGAATTTCGCGTCGTGGCTGTTTCACTGTGACCACAACGCGTTGTGAGCTATTTTTCCGCTCACTGAGCGTTTTCGGTCTTTGAGCGTAACATATACACTCTTGTACAACAATATGTACATTGTACGTTGTACAGAAGTGCGGTGTGCAGACATAATATATAACAAAATACAAATATTTGCCTATCAGTAGATTTGATTAAACAGCCAATCCTTATCTATAAGTTATGATTGCATTCCCAATAAAGTTATCAATAAACAAATTATTAAAAACGCAAATCAATAAAATGATTTATATGATTGGTCTTGTATGTAATATTATTATAATTAATTTTAGCGCTATATGTGACAATGATGCATTGTTGAAAATAGTTTAACTCTGTAGACGAAGGTACGTCATAGACATGGCACGTCAAAGCAAAATAAAAAGCGTGTTCAAATGACGTGGTCCTTTAGGCCATTTAATGCCATTTTGAAATCATAACATAACCTCTAATCGTTCATACCAGTATTAAAGTTACATACTTTTTCAGGTTCATCATGAATTTCACCAAGCTATCAATAGCGTACTCTCCAGAAAGCCCCGTACTCGAGGACGTGATACGGAATGCTGTAGTTAACCTGGCTGTACGAAACTTAATAGACCAAATCGAGATACCGCCCGATTTAGAACTGCCGCCTGACCTGGAGATACCTCCAGACATCATAGACAACTGGAACACTACTGAAATTATAAACATAGTGAAAGGCCTCGTCCGTGTCACTGCGTATAACAGTAGCGAATATCTGAAATCGATTTATTATGACGAGGCTGTAATTCGAGAAGTGATTGCCGCTGTGGAGTTTGATGATAGTTTGTTACGTGAGTATTTGCACGAGCTTTACACATTATGAGGGCGAGGCATTTTAAATTTGCCTGTACAAGTGTCAAGTCTTGTAGTGGAGTAACCTTATTTTGCGTGTCCTAAAACTAGGCCTTTACATCCGTTGTGGATGATTTATACAGTATTTTCAGAGCGAAGTAACCACTCCTCAAATACTGTAGTGCCTGGGACAAGATTTTTAAATATCCGTATGGTTGCCCAAGCACATACGGCATGCTCGCAACATAGTCGGCCTAGTCCAGAGGAAAGAACGTATTGACTACGTCTGGGACCAACTATGTGCGGGTTTCCTCACGATGTTTTCCTTCACCGTATGAGTGTCCGTATTATGTACTTGAGATCAGAAAATGTCTCATTGGTACACGCCTCCACCCGGGATCGAACCTGCAGCCTCGACGAGTGCGAACCAAAGGTTTACCCATTGGGCCACGGACGCTCGTGTGATAGAGTTACAGAGAAACTACAAAGCGTGTCCTAGGATGTATAATAAAATTGCAAATGGTGGGCGATGGAAACATTGTTGACCGTGCGCAACTCACAGGTGACCGTTTGCTAGGTATGAAGGTTGCTGGGTAATTTCTAGTAAGCCACACCACTCATGATCTCGTACACTTGACACGCGACATAAAATAGGAGACTGACGTAAATAAACTTGACCTAGACGCTGGATCATCCACGAATTAACCTCGTAGTAGGATTCCTAATACCGATGTGTTATTATGTTTGGCTAGTAGAACGAGAGCATTAACGTTTACAATATTTCCCGTTTATCTTCCTTAAATCGGACCGAAATTTTGACTTCAGCCCGAAATCTAAAGACGAAGGTTTAGCGAACGTTACTTTCCTCAATTTTCAAATTAAAATATAATATAAATTTTAGCCAATTGCAAAGATGTGATTTTTTAGAAACCTCCACCTTCAGTCAATTGCCCTTCAGTCGGACA
Source organism: Cyaniris semiargus (assembly GCA_905187585.1). Classification (NCBI taxonomy): domain Eukaryota; kingdom Metazoa; phylum Arthropoda; class Insecta; order Lepidoptera; family Lycaenidae; genus Cyaniris; species Cyaniris semiargus. The sequence goes on along the minus strand of LR994558.1, from coordinate 7,945,275 downwards.
AAAATTGAAAGCCGATTTTCAAACCTAAGCAAGAGTATGAACTAAATCTTTATTCTACACTAGATGACGCCCGTAACTCCGTTGCGCCAAAATTCGTTTATCGCGCAGGAACCGTACATTTTTCCGAGATAAAAAGTATCCCGTTCTTTCCAGAGACTCAAAGTATCTCCATACCATTTCAACAAAATCCGTTCAGCGGTACAGACAGACAGACAGACAGATAGATGCACTTTAGCATTTATAATATTAGTATGGATTAACCTTTTTCCTTTTTCTACTAATTTCTCTTTACAGATTCAGAGGAGCTGCCTGGTGACATATGGTACAAGCTGCGTTTCCCGGAGCGACCCCGACTCAACACCTTCTTCGGCACTGGTGGAAGATCTTGGAACACCGACCTGGTGTTCCCCATATTCGCGCTACCTGGACCCAGGTTCCCGTATTCTTATGAGGGAGGAAATGACCCTGGTAAAGTACCAATCTACTGTTCTAAAAATACGTGTGGCACTCGGGGACTGCCGCGGTAAAGGCTAAAGCTATTGCATAGCATTTTTTCATCAATTTGTGAAATTATAATTTGCATACCTCTACGTCTAGTCGCACGCAAACAAACACCGAAGTCTGGCAACGTCGCACCCCTAGCCACACCAAGCCGAACTGAAACGACGTTAGACGAATGTTAGTTGTTTTTCGTTATGGAATTTCTTGATTCGGTCGCCGCGCTCAAAGGCCACGATAAAAGCTTAGATACAATAGCTTAACATCTTCGTTTTTCACGTTTCCATCAGTTCTGGACCATCTTTCTTTTCACGAAGATATCTAGGTAGCCTCATTCCGAAATTTAAAGCAACAATACACGCTATTATTTATGCTTTTATTTAGTGTTTAGTAGCTCTTCATAAGTGAGTTACTGATTGTCTTCACAATAACACTTATTGGTCTTTAACCACAATAGCTGATGAAGTGTCAAATGAGGTATTTTCATGAAAACATTTTCTTGCGGTTACCTAACAGTGTATTCTTCCCCGTTATTTTATCGTTCTGTTATTATCTTTATCTATATATTGTATACTCATTATAAAGATGAAAAGTTTGTTCGTTTGTTGCATCAATTAGGTTCCGAAACTACTAGGCCAATTTTGATGTTTGGCACAAATAGCGTAGGTCGACACTCGACTCTATATCAAAGGGGATGGACGTAGTCAACTTTTTAGCGCAGGAAAGTGTATGGTCTCCGCGGGATACTAATATTCTTATCCGCCCGCGCGCAGATTGTACTATCAAAGCAGTTGATTCATAGGCAGATATGTCCGAAGTCCGACCTACCGCCTACGTATTTTGGTTATGTTATGTCAAACCCAGCCGACAGATCACTATTGAGGAATTGACATAAACCTACCAAATTACGCGGGTCCGTCAACTGCCCATGAGGCCATGAATAATATTTTCTCTCTTTGCAGGTTACGTGAACGAAATGTTCATAGCTCTACAGCATGCCATATCGATGGAGTTAATCTCGCAGCTAACTGGAGAGAACCTAGGACAGTTTTCGGTGAACATCCAAAGATACCCACACCCGCCGTACATACAGGACAACGCTGTGGAGGCCCTCATAGCTCTTTTCCCCATGTTCATGATGCTTAGCTTCACTTATACGGCTGTGAATATCATACGAGCTGTTACGGTCGAGAAAGAACTGCAATTAAAGGTAATTACTAATATTATAAAAAATGTCTGTGTGTCGGCCTGTTTATTCTTGATCATTTCTTCACGTTTAGGCCTTTTAAAAAATTGGCCAAAGAGAAAAAATAACGATGTACGAATAACGAAACGAGATTGTGGGTTATATAGTTATAGTTATCTGCACTCAAGAAAGTATAATGACAATGTACTGTAATTATTTATTGTAAGTGCTCCTGCACTAGTTAAAATGCACTCGGTAACATTATCATAATAGATTGACCACTTTTCTTATCGTAGTTCTAACGTGAATAACCACTTTAACGCTCATAAGGGGGCTTTTAATATATGTAAGTTGTTTATTGATGAATAATCATTATGATTGTTTTCAGGAAACCATGAAAATAATGGGTCTCCCGTCATGGTTGCACTGGACTGCATGGTTCTGTAAACAATTCATCTATTTATTTATTGCTTCACTGCTACTTCTGCTTATATTAAAGGTGAGCAGTAGACATAAGTAGAGTTTGTGAATTATACATTTTCAAATCCGTAATAAATTAAAAAAAAAATTAAAATTTCAACTGAAATAAACATCAGAATTATTGTTTCATCTATTTGGAAGCTACGATGCCATATACTTAGACATGTATAGACAACTTGCAACACTCCACAGTTTTTATCGGACGCTAAAGCCATAGTATTATTAATTTACTATGGCTTTTTTATTGTAACGCCTCCGTGGTCCAGTGGTTAAGAGCGTAGCTCTTGACTCGGAGGTCGTGAGTTCGATTCCCGCGTTGGAAACATGTTATTTCCAAGTTTGGTTAGGACATTGCAGGCTGATCACCTGATTGTCTGACAAGTAAGATGATCCATGCGTCGGATGGGCATGTAAAAAGTCGGTCCTGCGCCTGCCCTACTAGACAAGTGGCAAGCGATTATCGTAAACGCCAACAAAATGTATGGGATTTGACATTAGTATTCGCTAGCGAAGCGATGACTTATGTCAAATCGCATACATTTTGTTGGCGTTTACGATAATCGCTTCCCACTTGTCTAATAGGGCAGATCTCTCGCCAGTAGTGTCGGTCGTCCGTCCCACTGGGTTATGAGAGTAAAAGGAATAGAGAGTGCTCTTGTATACTGCGCACACACCTGGTCACTATAAAAACACTCCTGAGTAACTGGCCCGGTTTCAATGAAACCGGCCACCGTCACCGAAACCGGTGTGGGGGTTAATATTAGGTAGTATTATTGTTAGTTGTAATATACTACTATGTACTGACTTTTCCAACGTATAAGACAAAGACAGCCAAGTGTATCAGTTAAATCCAGAATCAAATAATTTTTATTCAGAGTTCTCACCATTTTTATTCTGAACGTCGAAACTATGGTGCCTACCACCGGTTCGTATTTTGCTTAGTATTTTTTTCAATTCCAGGTAAATTGGTTCACTACAGAAGACGGGTTTAGCGAGTACTCGGTGTTCACCAACACTCCTACCACCGTTCTGCTGTTTTACCTGCTGCTGTACATGGCCTGCATGATATTCTTCTGTTTCATGATCAGTGGGTTCTTCTCGAAAGGTAAGAACTAAAATTTGAGACCTTCTGAATTTGTAAAGTGGGCCCTGGGCGAGTTTCTTACGCCGGTTCTTCTCGCCGGGTTAGTTCCCGAACCGGTGATAGGCACCAGTAGCAACAACGTTCTGAAAGTATTTGTTTCAAATCTATTGAGAAATAAAACAATTTTTATTTTTTTTTATTTTTTTCTACCTTTGACGATCGTAGGTAACTTATATAAGAACTGCGTCTGACGTTTGGGTATAATAAATGAAGGAAATAAAGCGCAAAGCTTAATTTGGCTTCAAACACATACTTTTGCAAGTATCTACACCTGAAGCTATTTGTCTACAAATATTCTCTATCTTCTTAACAATTTAGCCTTCAACTTGCCCATAGAAGCACATTTTTTGAACATGAATAGCCGCGTACTGACTGAGCGAGCAGCCTCGCGAGGCTGTCTCGATAGGCAAATCCTCGATCGGTCAAGACGTGCCTCGCCCGAGGCAAACGCACGCGCTGCCTCGCCCGAGCCGAGCGTTGTCGGTTTTTGTTGATGCTCAAAGGCGCCTCGGTACGTTTGCCACGCTCACTCAAGAAGGTAGTGTTTTGCCTCGCTTATTCGTTGCGTGTTAGTTGTGCGATTCAAGTTAAACTGAGCGTCGATGCTGGCTAAGCCTTACGGTGGCTTGGACTTGACGCACGAGGCAGCCTCGGATTAGAAAACTAACAGACCGAGGCAGGGCCCCCGCTACCATATGTGCAATGTGTGCAATGCACACGGGCGCCATCCTCTAGGAGCGCCAAATCGTCATCTTTAGGGGCGCCAAAACCAAAGACCCAAAAAATTTGCCTAAAGGGGCGCCAAAATCCTTTTTTTTGCACACAGGCGCCAGTAGCCCTTACGGGGGCCTTGGACCGAGGCCGCCCCGCGCGGCATGCATACTGCGGCAAATGTCCGAGGCTGCCTCGCGAGGCTGCTCGCTTGGACAGTACGCGGCTAATTGAAAACATTTACTACTAAGAAGCCAGCACGGCAACTCTACGCGGCATGTTTATATTCAGCCAGCAACGGTTTTTTTCAACACGCTTTTATTAGCTTCGGCTGTATGCATGTAACAGAATCTCTGAGCACGATTTTTACCTATCTCCAGTAGTCTAATTTAATTCGAAACTTTTCATACGTATTAAGAGCCAATGGCAAAGTAATAATTTGTTAACATTTTTGAAAAAAAATATAAAGCGTGTTTTTTAGTTTTTTTTTTAAACTGTAAATTAGAAATTCAAAACATTTCAGCCAGTACGGCGGCGCTGTGCGGCGGGATCATCTGGTTCGTGTCGTTCATCCCGGCGATGCTGATGTGGATGGAGGTGGACATGTCGATGTTCGTGCAGGTGCTGTGCTGCCTGAGCATCAACACCGCCATGGCGCTGGGATTCTCGCTCTTGTTTTCGCAGGAGAGCGCAGGAGGTTAGTTATTCCTGCATCCTACTATACAGTGTGTAACAAAAATAAGTGATAATACTTTAGGGTGTGTACGTGTTCCTTGTAGAGAGTTCACTGTGAAAGTAGCAGCGCTGAAAGACGAATTATTTTTTCACATTTGTATGGGCAAGGGCCCGAGCGTCACGAGTTTCCCCATCCAAAAGTGAAAAAAAATTTGGTCTTTCAGCGCTACTACTTTCACAGTGAACTCTCTACAAGGAACACGTACACACCCTAAAGTATTATCACTTATTTTTGTTACGCCCTGTATAAGGTGTAAGTGTAACAAAACTAAGTGATAATACTTTAGGGAGTGTATGTATAGAGTTATAGAGTGGCCCCTTATAGAGTTGGCTGTGAAAGAAGCAGCGCTGAAACAGTTACTTTTTTTACTTTTGTATGGAAAAATTCATGACGCTAGATCCCATACAAATCGCAAAAAAATTGCAGCGCTGCTTCTTTCACAGTGAACTTTATATAAGGGACACATACACACCCTAAAGTAGTATTACTATGTTTTGTTAAAACCTGCAGATGTATTGATAAAACTAAACACCAGGCTCATAATTTACAGAACATCCTACTAATATAATATGCAAGACTATAAAATATTATAATATTATCTTCATACCATAATAATAATAATATCTATGGACGCTTCACACCACGTCAGTCTGGCCCTGTGGTAAGTACCCGAAGGACTTGTGTTACAGGTACCAGACAACGGAAATATATTTAATACTTTTATACTATACATATTATATTTAAGATTTTTATTATATTATACACATATTTAATACACATCCATGACCCTGACATTGAAAACTTTTTGTTCCGTCGGCGGGATTCGAACTCGCGACCCCCGGCTTGAGCGCTGACAACACGCTCAACCACTGAGCCACAGAGGTCGTCAATCACCATCGTCAATCACCCTAACAAGGCTATACCAAAGTATACCGTGGCAAGCCTGGCCTAGCCTAAATCTTGGCATATTTTTTTCTTTTTTACGGATTCCGTGTAATCGGCATGGATTTGAAATCCAAAAATCTTAACTTTTCTTTGCCTAGTGCTTATCGCCTAGTAGAAATAAACACTGTCATGCATAAGTACTCTGTTTTCACTACAGCAGGCCTAGAACTGAATAGATTATAGATAATTTAGTACAGCAGCACTAAACGAACTATTAAACAGCTATAAAGTCACTTACGTGAGTTACGACGCGACGTGAAAACGAGGTCGATTGCTGATAGTACTAGGGTTTACTAGTCTGAAGGTTTCTATTTTAAGTATTTTTAGTGTACTATAACTGTTTATTGTCTTCCGAATGCCACCTTCACCTGAGAATGACACCTACATTTAAGTACACATTGCAAAAATTCAACATTTTAAAATTACTTTTGAATCTTATTTTCTTCATCCAAATTTCAATGTTAGTCATCATTATCCATATTATTATTTAGTCTAAATAATAGTACGGGAGCTCTAGAACATTTTTTTTTTGATTACTATCAAGTTAATTTTTTGTGAGTAGCTTCATTTTGATAAGACGAACAACATTTTTATTTGGCTTGGTTGACTACTGAACCCTAAAACAGAACCCTAACAAGCTGATTTTTTGTATATTGATAGGTTAATAGTTATATAATTTAAGAGTAACATTGTCCTACAAATAGAATAATCCATATTTTAGGACCATCAAATCAAAGTATGAAATCCTTTCTATCTCTGTTAGCTACCACTTTCGAGATTTTTCACAAATAAAAATGTTGTTCGTCTTATCAAAATGAAGCTACTCACAAAAAATTAACTCGATAGTAATAAAAAAAAATTGTTCTAGGGCTCCCGTAGTATAAAGAATATTAATAAATTGTTATTTTACGTAACAGATAGACTTATACATGATTTTATTTTAATTTTTGCATATTTTTCACTTAACCATTTGTTGCAATTAATTAGGATTTGTGAGTAAAATAAAATAAGTAAATTTCTCTCCATATTCCACAGGCATGCAATGGGGCGATTTCTTCTTCACCAACTCAGTAGATGGAGGTCGGCTACTATTCGGCCACGTCATCATCATCCTCATAGCGGACAGCATTCTCTACATGCTCATTGCTCTGTACTTGGAGAAGGTGCTGCCTGGACCGTACGGCGCGCCCAAGCCGTGGTACTTCCCCTTCCAGAAGAGTTACTGGTTTCCATCCTCTACTGTCGCTCCTGGTTTGTACCTTTTAATATCAAAAATCGGTTTAAATATGGAACTAAAGCGATATTCCCGTTTTCTTTGGTTAGTCCTTTTCAAATAATTTTTTGAAAATTTGAATATGGAACCAAAGTGTTTTTTTTTTTAATTTTAGATATGCCAGAAGATACGACGAGGCCGGGTAGCGTCATAAAAGAGAATGATCCTACGAATCTCCCGATAGGTGTTAAGATGACTGTAAGTAAATAAATAAAATTTTATGAATCACAATAAAATTTTATGCATGATTCTGGAGAACACAGTTAGCAAATAGATTTTAGTTTAAAAAATTATATATAGAGGTTTAACTGGAGGATACTGCTATATTTTTATTGGAATAGATAGTTATTATAGCCAATCATCAACTGACGCTTATATGAAGCTCACACTTTAAGTAAAACTATATATTTAGTAGGTGTATTCTATTCCAGAATCTAACCAAAATGTATGGCGTTAATACTGTGGTAGACAATTTGAATTTGAACATCTACGACAATCAGATCACAGTGCTGCTGGGCCATAACGGTGCAGGAAAGTCCACCACTATCTCTATGTTGACTGGTGAGTTGTAAATGATAAAGAGAAACAGTCTTTATGTACCACCGAAGAAATTGATTCATAGGCAATTGACGGATCTACGTCATTTGGTTGGTTTATGTCAATTTAATGTAAGTTGTGATCGGCTGGGTTTCACATAACTAGACCAAACTATGTAGATCCGTCATCTGCCAGTAGTGTGTTTTCGCGGATTCTGGATCACGATTTCTGGGTCCACCCCTCCCCCCGCTCGTGGCTCGCAAACTTTCTCGATCACTTTTTGTCGGTTCGAGCAGCGACATCACCTAAAAAAAAAAAAAAAAAGAGTTTGGTGTCAAAATAGGGGTTTTGGACCATGCCCGATCGATATATGCGGTCCGTTTCTGCGTATTTGCACTAGTTTCAAAGTTAGCTTTTGTGTTTAACCCTCATTATCTACTATCGCCACGCTCCATTGTTCCTTAATAATTACAATCGCTACTTGTTGCATTGTTATGCTCGCCTCGGTGTCCTATTGTTCCTAATGACTAGTCGCTTATCGCTTACGTCACCTCACTTTCTTACGCACGCGAGTGAAAATCATGTATTACAAGATTTTAAATAAATAAAACTAGATAAATTTTTCATTACATGTATTTTATTTCATTAAAACATGTATTGAACATACTGTACAATATTATATCATTACACAAAGTGTTGTTACTAAATAACTTTTGAAACTCTACTAAACTTTCCCCATTGAACTTATAATACAAATACATTAAACAAAAAATGTAGGTCACCCGATCATTCGATGGACTTCGTAAACACACGGCGACACGGCGCGCAAACTGACACGTTTTGCTCGTCAGCAAATCCGACGAGTCAACAACCGCCGCCGCCGCCCGCTCGCCGCCTGCGGTGTCGAGTCGAAGCCGAGTCCAACTCAGCAGAAAAGCTTCGCAAATGTTGCTGTTCGCCCCCGCAATCCGCCCCACCCCCCGCGGCGAAAACAAGGAGGGTAGTGGATGGCCGCAAGGCAGAACCTCCTCGACTCAACAAGGATGAGAGCAGGAGGTGCGATGAGGAGGGCTTCACACTAGTGGAGAGAAGAAAGAAGAGGCAACCCACCGTCCGCAACCACTGCGGCACTGCACCTTACGTACCCGAGCTGCGTCTGCCGACGTCGCTCTACATGTCGCGCCTGCACTGGTCCATGGAAGTCGAGGACGTCGTTAACTACATCCGCGAGAAGACTACCTTCACCTTGAGGGTGGAGCGTCTGTACTCTCGGCACAAAGTTAACTTCGGTTCCTTTGTGGTGAGAGTGCCGCCAAGAAAGACAACGTGATAATAGTGTGAATGTGAGAGTTTTGTGAAAATAATAACTAATATGCTGTAGGATAAGACTGTTCGGTGTGCATCCGTTGTCTGATTGCCATAAAGTTCAACTTGTGCTGTTGTGTATTATTGTATGAGTAATGAGTGGAATAAAGAATTTGTATAATTTGTAACTTGTATAATAAAACTTGATAATTTTTTCATTAAATTTATTTTATTTCATTAAAACATGTATTGAACATACTGTACAATATTATATCACTACACAAAGTGTTGCTACTAAATAACTTTTAAAACTCTACTAAACTTTCCCCATTGAACTTATAATACAAATATAATACAAAAACTATACTCTCCACAAACTGATGTGAAATCATTTTGTAATCTCCATTTGTTAATATACCATCTCCTACAGTTACACCCCATAAAGCGCGCCCGCAGGAATCAAAGTATTGATGTCATTTTCATTGATGTGTATGGCTATCCAGTGGGGTCTAGGTGTAACATATCAGGATCCAAGTTGCTAATAAATGTATGTAGGGATTTGAACATATATTATATAGACAGACGATTCGCAATGTACATTATCTTCTAAAAAGGATCTCTATTGTGTTCATACTGTATTATCACAGAACCAATCTGGTTTATGGATCTTGTATAACGTATCCGTATTATGTATACTTTGTGTATTTACTAAGAGGGGTATTACATAATATGAACAAATAAAAGAAACATAACTTTGGTACAATATTTTATTTCATAATATTCACACACTATTAGTTTCACACACGTTACACATTATAACTCAAATAGATCATACATGTGACTTTTCTTAGCTACTATAGTCTACAGTTACATTACGTTTCTATCTATTTCTATAACATTATCAAACTCTGCAAATACAATACAGTTAATCGTTTCAGAGAGACTAGAATCAATTGATATCCCATTTCCTTTATTAAGGAAATGTATACCAGTGCCGGAAAATAATGTATGATAGGTTGAAGTGAACATAATATTAGATACCATTGAAGGATGGTTGTAGAGTTTTTGAAGACACTTGTTGTCCATCTATGTATAAACAAAATGAATTCATACCATAATTTTCAAAATTGAAAGGATTCTTACTAATGATTAAATGCTGCGTTATTTACAAATCCTATGATAAATATTTTGAGTACTTGCCCCAGGAATATTATCAAGTGTTTTTTTTTCTCACCAGTGGAAAGTCGTAATATCATAAACGTTATTCACAATTATTGAGTCATCCTAAACATCCATTTAATGGTAAAGCATACAATAGATAGACTTTCAAATTCTTTACTGATTATTCCTGTGAGTCGTTAAAAGAACAGGATAACATTAGATAAGATTGTAAAACCTCATATTATCATTTTTAAATAAAAAAAAAAGTATAATAATATTTATCAAGTTTTCCTATAACAAAATAAAACATATGATAATTCTATAACTAATTATATTCTGAATCGTATAGCATATATGTTCCTTTATTATAGAGTACAATAATATATTTTCTTAATCCTTATAGTTACCTATACATTTACATTTATCATCTTTGAATTCTATCAACGTTGGCCTTCAGCCACATACCGAAAGCTACTACCTCAACCCCGCTGCAATGACAACTTCTCTTAGATGTTTTAGAGAAGTTGGTATGACGATGGCAGTTTGACAGTTTTGAATTATTCCAGTCCAACTCTGCCATCACCTTTTCCACTTTGGGGCACCCAAACATTTCAATGTTTACATGTCTGAAGCCCAACGTTGATAGCAATTTTTTTTCAACTGTGCCCCCTTTATACGCCCATAAGTATTGTTTATTTGGATCGAGGGAGTGTAAATGCTCCACTAAAATTTCTTGGGATATGTCTCCATCGGAATTTCTGAACGCCATTCCATGAACATGGCGTTCACAAAATGCAATTTCCTTACTTTTCCCCAGATGGAGAAACCATAACGGTAATTTAATATAGTGCAGGTACATCACCTCTTTCCAAATATCATAAATACCAACCTCTTTGAAGTATATGTCACTCTTAAGGGGGAAGCCATCGATGTCTATTACATACCTAATGTTAATCTCCATACTATCATTATTATTATTTCTCGACATTATGGCGCGCACACACACTATTACTACTTTAACAGTCTTTTTAAAACTATAAAATTATACAATAATTGTCTTTTACACTTGTTTTTTGTCTATCTGTCCGCACAGTCTATTGTTTTTGTATACGTCGCACAGTCTATACCGTTAACACTAATGGTACAAAATACGAAGTTTAACAGTTCACTTGTCAACTTGTTCGTATTTTTTTTTAAACGGGCTTTGGCCCACCACACATTCCCACCACTGTATCTCCTGTGTACCAGGATCGACAGCGGTATCCAACCACGAAAACCCTTTGATATGATCTCAGGGAGCCCGAGGGACATGCTAAAACTGTCTTGGGACCCGCAACGAAATTAATCAGAAGAGAATAGGAGGAGTAGGAAGAATTCCAGTTTCCCTCCCCATACAAAGCGGGAGACAGCACAAAGTTGCAATGACCGAAAGTCAAAGAACTTAAGGGGGAGCACCACGGAAATAAGGCTAATAGTTGTGACTCCTAAGCTGAAGCTAAGTTAATATTGGAGTTTATTGTGTTTGAATGTCGCCAATAATAATTGTGACAAAAACGCTTGAAGGCACGGAAGTTCCTAGCGCTGTCCACGAGATCAGTGTAGTATGCGACTCCAGATTTACAATATAGGTTGTTCAGCATTGTAGTTCGTTCCTCTTGCCAAAGACTACACTCCCAAAGAACATGATGGGCGGTTTGTTCAAACATACTGCCCTCGGTCGAGCACTCACACATAGGTGATGCAACCAATTTAAATCCGTAAAGTTTGGCTTTAAAATTTCCATGACCGGTCAGGAATTGAGATACGCTGTGATCAATATCTATCCAGTGTTTAGACAGCCGTTCACGAATATTAGGGAAAAAGTTATAAAGATGTCTCCCTTTAGTAGATTTGTCCCAACGCGTCTGCCATTCGGAGATTAGACTACGTACCGAATCCTCTAAAGGTTCAAACAATCTTGTGATTTTTATTTTATCGCGGGCGTTTAAAAAGTAGGGATTCGTAATGTTTTTGCTATGATAGTACATTGTCGCACGACGCTGTATCTCAAGGTCAACGGGTAAGACTCCGGCTAAAACAGGTAAAGCTTCGGTGCTTGTGGTCCTATAAGCTTTACATAAGAAGATAAGTGCAAGACGTTGGCTCTGTAGCAACTTTCGACGAGCCGCGCCGATAGTTGCTCTATCGGCCCACACGGGGGCCCCGTAGCAAATACTGCCCAGGTACGTCGCGGTGTAAATTAATTTAAGAGTTTTAAATGAGAGGCCCCATGTCGAAGTAGATATTCTAGTAAACGAGTAAAAATTACGTTTGGCTTTCTCACCGGTTTGAATTATATGTTCCAAAAATGTAAATTTATTTTCCAAATGAAAACCAAGGTAACAGAGTGACTGTTTGCGTTTAACGTTAATATTGTCAAGTTTAATGCTAGGGGAAGATATAAGGGAACCTTTTAAAAGAATTTGGTAAGTTTTATGCGCGGCGAATTTCAGCCGATTACGCTTACCCCAGTCAGATATTAAATTAAGACTACTGTTGGCTTTAGACTCAATTTCGGAACGCGAGTTTGCTTGAACGATAAGAAACCCGTCATCGGCGTAACCAACTAGTATGCAAAGCGGTGGAAGTGGAAGACTTAACAAATCGTCGAATCCGATGTTCCATAATTTAGGCGAAATTACCGATCCTTGAGGGCAGCCGCACGTTAAATCTTTGGCGTGTGTACAATGTCCTAGACGAAGCTTAGTTTGACCGTTAGAAAAGTAAGAATTTATTATGGAATAAATATTACAGTAACACCCTCGATTTTTTAGTTTTAATAGTACCATCGGCCACCAAGCATGGTCGAAGGCCCCGGATATATCTAATGAAATGGCGACCACGTATTTAGTTTCCGATAAATTAACTATTTTTCTTACTTCTAACGCCGCGTCAACAGTCGATTTCCCGGCGGTGAAACCGTACTGTTGACTATGAAATTTAGGACCACCGGGTAGCAGGCGAGGTACGATAAGGCGTTCTAGTAGTTTACCTAAACTCGGCAGTAGCGTTATGGGACGATATGATTTTGGGTCGTCAGGAGGTTTGTTACCCGCTTTAGGAATTAATTTTAAACAACCGATACGCCAAATTTTCGGAAATACGCCTTCTGCGATACATCTATTATAAACGTGTAGTATCGATGAATTAGCCGCTAGACACGCTTGTTTTATCATGATATTTGATATTTTATCCTCACCCGCTGATTTTTTAATAGGTAAAAGATTCACGATTTTTATAAACTCCTCACAAGTAGGTAAATCTGAGACCGGTGAATGGATGGGGTGTAACATTCTACTCCTAACGTCGCGGTGGTGTTCATCATCCAAGGCGGGATCATCGTCTGGAATGAGAACATTAAGGTATGCCTTAGCCGTTTCCTCTAGGCCACAAGTATAAGAGTTATTTATTTTAATATTAGAGAAAAAGAGTGGTTCGTTACTACTACTGGGTTTAAGCTCGTGGTATAAAGAGGACCAGGGGCCCTCTTTATCCAGTCTATTTGCGGCATTCCTTAACATATTATTTTTCGCTAATATAACGGCGGCACGATATCGTGACCTTGAGATGCGGAGGTTATTTAAACTTATTTTGTAGTTGTCGTCCGAACGATCGCGACCAGATTTACGGAGATTATTAATTTTGCGCCTAGCTCTTCTGAATTCGCGTCGAAGATTAAGAAGGTTACTGTTCCACCATTTACAGTTGTTTTCTTTTTTAAGAGGTCTACGACCTAAGGCTACGTCTGCACAGTAAACAAAAGTGTTTGTCATTATTTCTGCGCACTCATTGACGTTTAATTCCGGCCGAGTGAAGTCTTTGGCATGAGCGGTGATAAGGGAGCGGAATAATTTCCAATCGCCGTTTTTCACATTGTATTTATAGTCGTTAGAATTGACTACGAGATCACTCGGGACCGCACGAGAGAACTCGTACACCAGTAAGCGGTGATCACTACATGACGCATCGGGAAGGACACGCCAATGCCTAATCTGGACGTACGCGCTAGATAGCGTGACGTCAATCGACGATTCGCCCGTTGGGCTACTGTAGGTAGGTGGTGCATCGGGGGTATTGTGAATTTGGAGGTTAAACTCCGCAATAAAGTCTTCAACGGCGCAACGTCGTTCGCGGTCCGTGTACCTAAGCTGGCCGTGCCATAAGGGCGAGGATGCATTGACGTCGGCGCCTATAATGATTTTATTACCCGCGAGAGATTGTAAAACGCAGCGAAGTTGATGTAAGTGGGGGCCTACGGGATCCGCGTACTGAAAATAACAGCTGACAACGTATAACCTAAACTGAGGACATGATACCTCCGCCACTGCACAGTGCGACGTCGAAAGGTTAGAAATAGCAGTAACTGAAAATCTAGACTGAGGTGTGAATATACCCGCGCGAGCTAGGTTATTTATTTGTACCATTTTCGACCGTAGCGACGCAAGTTGGTATTGTTCTTGAACAAGAACTAAGTCTAAATTATGTTCAGAAGCTAACTTTTCTAATTCTAATGTCGCGTGCTTATTGTTATGTAGGTTTAGCTGTCCTATATTTAATCTATCCATAGTGAGTCGTTAGAATAAGTTGCTCCATTTTTGCCTTATATGTTGGACACTCTGAGGAGCCCGTGGGGTGGTCTGTCGATCTTTTATACCGCAAACAACTCCCGCAAATCGGTTTAAAGTCGTCTTTATCTTTTTTCGGACAGCTATCCGAGCTATGACTTTCGGCACAATGTTTGCAGCAGGGCTTTGAGTCGCGACAGAATTTAGCGGGGTGCCCGTACTGTTGGCAGTTAGCGCAGCGCACGAGTTCGACGTCATCTACAAAACGGCACATCGCCCAGTCGATAAATAGTTTTTCTTTTGTCTCGATCAGATGTTTACGTACTTTAGGGTCTAGTTCGATGCCTATCCATTTTCTGTTATTGTATTCTTTGTTTAAACTGCGGCGCCTAACTATTTTTGTTGAGCTCAAAAATTGCTCCTGAGACATGTTGATTTCGCCGTTTATATTTTGGTTATACAGAGACAAAAGAAAGTTATCGTCCGTAATATGTTGCGGAACATCTTTGATTAGAATACGCGGGTTACGGCCTTTAGGTGTCTCGAGACGCAGGCCGGCCGATTTCAGCGCTTCGACTGACTTTAGTTTGCTTACTTGCGACTCGCTAGTGAGACGCAAGATCACGCCCGAATTTGCAGTTTTCTTTACGCCATGAAATTGGAACCCGTCGGCCGGGTTAATGACTTTCATAAGTGCCTGCTTAGTCTCAGTTGCCGATTTTAATTCCGACGATTTTTCTTGCGTGGGGTAGGCTATAACGCACGGGAGCGGTTTACGCGTCTCGACCGGGGGAACCGATTTCGCGAGTTTCAGTTTGAGCGCCTCGGAATAAGTGACCGCAGGCGCCGCGGGGACCGGTTTCGTGACCTGAATGGATTTAGCGGATAGTAAATCACGCTCCAAATTCGCGACTTTAGTTTCGAGGGTCGAGTTTTTAACGGCAAGGAGGGATACTATGGTTGTCAGTTTTTGTGTCATGTTCATTATTTCCGATTTATTAGCAAAGTTATTGCGCCTCGAGACAGTGTCGTTAGCGAATTCGTTGATTTTTTCTAAGTACGAGGACGCTTCGCGGACTAACTCGCAATAATTAAAGTGGTCATCGGCTACGCGGCTAGTGTCTAAAAGTGAGATAACTGGGGATGGCAGCTCGTCCCTTAAAGGTTGGTGACGTTTCTCAACTGGTGACACAGAAGAAGGCGATAGATCGGACAGTAAACGTTTGCCGGACGAAGTTGGCGGAGAACGAACTGTTACGTCACTTCTTGCAAATGGGTTAGTATTTTTATCCGGCGGAATGTTATTATGGCTCGACATTTTGTCTTATTTTCGAAGTTTATTAAACAAAACACTATTTAAGATTCAATAGAAATTAATATTATGTACTTATTTAGTTGAGCGATCAGCTGTTCGCAAGGCCGGGCGCCCGGCGAAGCGCGCGCGGTACCGACAATAACAATATTAACCTACCTACGTTACGGCCAAATAAAAAGTGAACAAAGAAATTACTTAGCGAGTTAAATCCAATAAAATACGAACAAAAGTGCTTCAAAAACTTACAGTAAACGTAGATTATACCGTTACCTAGCTTATTACACACACTCAGCACGCAATTAACGATTTTAACCACCAAAAATAAATTTAATTCCCGGAGCGCACGTCAGACGATGTTAACCGTACGGAGACCGCGGGGGGAGGGAATGTGGAAACTTGTTCGTATGTGATATCAGATATGGTGTGAGTGAAATACTCTGCCGACACTTCAACCAACCGTAACCACTCTTCGTGATCGGTGTTTACACACCCCCGTTGTATCCTTGAGATGCTCTGCGATATCATCCCGAATCAGTGTGTAAATGCTATCATCACTCAGCCCACTCCCTTCGTACACACTGGTGAACAGTATATGTACGTCTTCATGCAATTTATGTAACGGGATAGGTCACATCCACAGCTTCAACAACCTGTTGGTTGATAAACATTTTTTTCATTTAATCATGATCACATGGAAAAGTTAATTGCCCATGTATTACCCTCTCGACCCCTGTTAATTATGTTTACACCCTGATTGAGTATTGCCAAAATATCTTCATCTATGTCGTTATATCTCGATGGTAATGCCACAACGTATCCATTGTCGAGATGTACCACTGTCTACAATGTATCGGCATGAAACTTTGATGGAAATTTTAAAGCTCTAATGATTTTATAAGGGATGTTTATCTCAAGATCCTCCAAATTTGTCCATGTCTTATTTAAATAATTATTTAATTTTTTCAGAGCTTCCCCCATTGATATTTTTAAACTAAAACACTTTTTTATACTCACAATATTCAAAAACTTCTAGCGGAAATATTAATTACTGTATTGCTGACGAGTGCAGTGGTACTGGTTTAATGTGATTTCAAACAGAACCTTTAGGGCTATTTATAGTTAAAAAAGCTCAATAAATTTTCTCTATTGATCCCCACCACCACCTGATAATATATGTATACGACAGAAACCACTTCCTGTGATAATATTTTGTTAATAATTATATTTTTAACGCTATTTTGAGATCACATTCACCATCTGTACCCCTTTTTTATTCACATTCAGACTTGACGTTATGTCCTGAAAATATATGCATAGGTAATACTAAAGAGATTAAATTGGTTACAAATCTTAATAATAAAACTAAATACAAAATTCATTACAGGAATCTTAAACAATGCATAAAAATGGGGTTGATAGAATATTAAAGTTTAGACAGCTACCATGGTTGCAAAAGTATATAGAACCAAATCAGGTTTCGATAAAGATTTTTATAAATAAATAATTCATTATTTGACAAAACAATGGAAAATATTGAAAAAAAGAGTTAATGTTGAATTATTAACACATTTGGAATAATCGTGGTAAAGTTCTACTAGGTGTACAAGAATTAAGGCGGGCTGAAACCCCATTTTGTTATTTCTTGATACCCGATTTACCTAGTTCCAATATAATAACGAAATGTAAAAAAATATGAGATATAGAGCACAATATTTAAAAGGGTTTAAATCAAAAACATTTTAATAAAAAATTATACTTTCGCTGTAATTAATTTACAAACTCACCTCCGACAAAACTCTTTGTCATCGAAATGAGTTTCAATCAAAATTTGAATATAATATATTTCAAATTTATTAAAGCTTGTTTCATTATTTTCAAAAACCCTTTAGAAAATTACAAAACGTGTTTTTTGAAAAAAATATATAATTACAAATTTATTAGTTTTTTTCATTATTTTCAGAAAACTTAGAAAATTATAGTGTTTTTTTAATATAATATATTTCAAATTTATTAAAGCTTGTTTCATTATTTTCAAAAACTTTTTAGAAAATTATAAAACGTGTTTTTTTTTAAATTTAATATATTATCTTTAATTTATTAAAGCTTGTTTCATTATTTTCAAAAACTTTTTAGAAAATTATAAAACGTGTTTTTTTTTATTTAATATATCTTTAATTTATTAAAGCTTGTTTCATTATTTTCAAAAACTTTTTAGAAAATTATAATACGTTTTGTTTTTAATTTAATATATCTTATCCTTCCAATTTGTTTTTTTTTTTCTAAAAGGTTTTTGAAAATAATGTAACAAGCGTTAATAAATTAAAGATAATATATTAAATAAAAAAAAAAAGCTTTTATAATTTTCTAAAAAGTTTTTGAAAATAACGAAACAAGCTTTAATAAATTTGAAATATATTATATTAAAAAAACACGTTTTATAATTTTCTAAAAGGTTTCTGAAAATAATGAAAATAACTAATAAATTTGAAATATATTATATTCAAAAAAACATGTTTTGTAATTTTCTAAAGGGTTTTTGAAAATAATGAAACAAGCTTTAATAAATTTGAAATATATTATATTCAATAATATATTATATTCATGGTTGCCTGGAAGAAATTACTAATTAGTAATAAGGTCGCCATTGTGTGTTACCTGTGTTTTAAAAATGTCTTGTATTTTAAATTGTTATATGTGTGCACAATAAATAATATTTATCTTATCTTATCTTCAAATTTTGATTGAAACTCATTGTAACATAATTTAAAACTTGACGTTTTTAAGAAAATCTTGATTAAATATTATATTTTACAATGTTGTAATACAATGCAACATTAAAAATTAAACATTCGGTACAATATTATACATATAAAAGTATAATATTATAAAAGTATGGCTACTCGAAACAAAGTATTACAATCTAGTTTTACAAAAGAAAAAAAATCATTAGTATAAAATTATCTCATAACAAAGTACGTTTTACAGTTAATAACAAGAAAACAAATTAATCTTATTGACTAAGCCTAATAAAAACAATAATAAAATCCTTATAATATGAACTAAAAAGTATTAAATAATGTTTCCTATCTAATAGTGCCTTTTTCCGAATTCGGCTAAACCTCAACTAATTCTGTACTCAATCTTCATAATTTTGAAGTCTTGCCTTTTTCCGAATTCGGCTAAACCTCAACTATTTCTGTACTCAATCTTCATAATTTTGAAGTCGGTGCCAGTTCCAAAAGTTTCAAATATCTATTCTGTCAGAGAACTAAAGATTCAGCTACATCTGGTACCGACTTCAAAAACCCTTTAGAAAATTACAAAACATGTTTTTTTGAATATAATATATTTCAAATTTATTAGTTATTTTCATTATTTTCAGAAACCTTTTAGAAAATTATAAAACGTGTTTTTTTAATATAATATATTTCAAATTTATTAAAGCTTGTTTCGTTATTTTCAAAAACTTTTTAGAAAATTATAAAAGCTTTTTTTTTTTATTTAATATATTATCTTTAATTTATTAACGCTTGTTACATTATTTTCAAAAACCTTTTAGAAAAAAAAAACAAATTGGAAGGATAAGATATATTAAATTAAAAACAAAACGTATTATAATTTTCTAAAAAGTTTTTGAAAATAATGAAACAAGCTTTAATAAATTAAAGATATATTAAATAAAAAAAAACACGTTTTATAATTTTCTAAAAAGTTTTTGAAAATAATGAAACAAGCTTTAATAAATTAAAGATAATATATTAAATTTAAAAAAAAACACGTTTTATAATTTTCTAAAAAGTTTTTGAAAATAATGAAACAAGCTTTAATAAATTTGAAATATATTATATTAAAAAAACACTATAATTTTCTAAGTTTTCTGAAAATAATGAAAAAAACTAATAAATTTGTAATTATATATTTTTTTCAAAAAACACGTTTTGTAATTTTCTAAAGGGTTTTTGAAAATAATGAAACAAGCTTTAATAAATTTGAAATATATTATATTCAAATTTTGATTGAAACTCATTTCGATGACAAAGAGTTTTGTCGGAGGTGAGTTTGTAAATTAATTACAGCGAAAGTATAATTTTTTATTAAAATGTTTTTGATTTAAACCCTTTTAAATATTGTGCTCTATATCTCATATTTTTTTACATTTCGTTATTATATTGGAACTAGGTAAATCGGGTATCAAGAAATAACAAAATGGGGTTTCAGCCCGCCTTAATTCTTGTACACCTAGTAGAACTTTACCACGATTATTCCAAATGTGTTAATAATTCAACATTAACTCTTTTTTTCAATATTTTCCATTGTTTTGTCAAATAATGAATTATTTATTTATAAAAATCTTTATCGAAACCTGATTTGGTTCTATATACTTTTGCAACCATGGTAGCTGTCTAAACTTTAATATTCTATCAACCCCATTTTTATGCATTGTTTAAGATTCCTGTAATGAATTTTGTATTTAGTTTTATTATTAAGATTTGTAACCAATTTAATCTCTTTAGTATTACCTATGCATATATTTTCAGGACATAACGACAAGTCTGAATGTGAATAAAAAAGGGGTACAGATGGTGAATGTGATCTCAAAATAGCGTTAAAAATATAATTATTAACAAAATATTATCACAGGAAGTGGTTTCTGTCGTATACATATATTATCAGGTGGTGGTGGGGATCAATAGAGAAAATTTATTGAGCTTTTTTAACTATAAATAGCCCTAAAGGTTCTGTTTGAAATCACATTAAACCAGTACCACTGCACTCGTCAGCAATACAGTAATTAATATTTCCGCTAGAAGTTTTTGAATATTGTGAGTATAAAAAAGTGTTTTAGTTTAAAAATATCAATGGGGGAAGCTCTGAAAAAATTAAATAATTATTTAAATAAGACATGGACAAATTTGGAGGATCTTGAGATAAACATCCCTTATAAAATCATTAGAGCTTTAAAATTTCCATCAAAGTTTCATGCCGATACATTGCAGACAGTGGTACATCTCGACAATGGATACGTTGTGGCATTACCATCGAGATATAACGACATAGATGAAGATATTTTGGCAATACTCAATCAGGGTGTAAACATAATTAACAGGGGTCGAGAGGGTAATACATGGGCAATTAACTTTTCCATGTGATCATGATTAAATGAAAAAAATGTTTATCAACCAACAGGTTGTTGAAGCTGTGGATGTGACCTATCCCGTTACATAAATTGCATGAAGACGTACATATACTGTTCACCAGTGTGTACGAAGGGAGTGGGCTGAGTGATGATAGCATTTACACACTGATTCGGGATGATATCGCAGAGCATCTCAAGGATACAACGGGGGTGTGTAAACACCGATCACGAAGAGTGGTTACGGTTGGTTGAAGTGTCGGCAGAGTATTTCACTCACACCATATCTGATATCACATACGAACAAGTTGACAAGTGAACTGTTAAACTTCGTATTTTGTACCATTAGTGTTAACGGTATAGACTGTGCGACGTATACAAAAACAATAGACTGTGCGGACAGATAGACAAAAAACAAGTGTAAAAGACAATTATTGTATAATTTTATAGTTTTAAAAAGACTGTTAAAGTAGTAATAGTGTGTGTGCGCGCCATAATGTCGAGAAATAATAATAATGATAGTATGGAGATTAACATTAGGTATGTAATAGACATCGATGGCTTCCCCCTTAAGAGTGACATATACTTCAAAGAGGTTGGTATTTATGATATTTGGAAAGAGGTGATGTACCTGCACTATATTAAATTACCGTTATGGTTTCTCCATCTGGGGAAAAGTAAGGAAATTGCATTTTGTGAACGCCATGTTCATGGAATGGCGTTCAGAAATTCCGATGGAGACATATCCCAAGAAATTTTAGTGGAGCATTTACACTCCCTCGATCCAAATAAACAATACTTATGGGCGTATAAAGGGGGCACAGTTGAAAAAAAATTGCTATCAACGTTGGGCTTCAGACATGTAAACATTGAAATGTTTGGGTGCCCCAAAGTGGAAAAGGTGATGGCAGAGTTGGACTGGAATAATTCAAAACTGTCAAACTGCCATCGTCATACCAACTTCTCTAAAACATCTAAGAGAAGTTGTCATTGCAGCGGGGTTGAGGTAGTAGCTTTCGGTATGTGGCTGAAGGCCAACGTTGATAGAATTCAAAGATGATAAATGTAAATGTATAGGTAACTATAAGGATTAAGAAAATATATTATTGTACTCTATAATAAAGGAACATATATGCTATACGATTCAGAATATAATTAGTTATAGAATTATCATATGTTTTATTTTGTTATAGGAAAACTTGATAAATATTATTATACTTTTTTTTTTATTTAAAAATGATAATATGAGGTTTTACAATCTTATCTAATGTTATCCTGTTCTTTTAACGACTCACAGGAATAATCAGTAAAGAATTTGAAAGTCTATCTATTGTATGCTTTACCATTAAATGGATGTTTAGGATGACTCAATAATTGTGAATAACGTTTATGATATTACGACTTTCCACTGGTGAGAAAAAAAAACACTTGATAATATTCCTGGGGCAAGTACTCAAAATATTTATCATAGGATTTGTAAATAACGCAGCATTTAATCATTAGTAAGAATCCTTTCAATTTTGAAAATTATGGTATGAATTCATTTTGTTTATACATAGATGGACAACAAGTGTCTTCAAAAACTCTACAACCATCCTTCAATGGTATCTAATATTATGTTCACTTCAACCTATCATACATTATTTTCCGGCACTGGTATACATTTCCTTAATAAAGGAAATGGGATATCAATTGATTCTAGTCTCTCTGAAACGATTAACTGTATTGTATTTGCAGAGTTTGATAATGTTATAGAAATAGATAGAAACGTAATGTAACTGTAGACTATAGTAGCTAAGAAAAGTCACATGTATGATCTATTTGAGTTATAATGTGTAACGTGTGTGAAACTAATAGTGTGTGAATATTATGAAATAAAATATTGTACCAAAGTTATGTTTCTTTTATTTGTTCATATTATGTAATACCCCTCTTAGTAAATACACAAAGTATACATAATACGGATACGTTATACAAGATCCATAAACCAGATTGGTTCTGTGATAATACAGTATGAACACAATAGAGATCCTTTTTAGAAGATAATGTACATTGCGAATCGTCTGTCTATATAATATATGTTCAAATCCCTACATACATTTATTAGCAACTTGGATCCTGATATGTTACACCTAGACCCCACTGGATAGCCATACACATCAATGAAAATGACATCAATACTTTGATTCCTGCGGGCGCGCTTTATGGGGTGTAACTGTAGGAGATGGTATATTAACAAATGGAGATTACAAAATGATTTCACATCAGTTTGTGGAGAGTATAGTTTTTGTATTATATTTGTATTATAAGTTCAATGGGGAAAGTTTAGTAGAGTTTTAAAAGTTATTTAGTAGCAACACTTTGTGTAGTGATATAATATTGTACAGTATGTTCAATACATGTTTTAATGAAATAAAATAAATTTAATGAAAAAATTATCAAGTTTTATTATACAAGTTACAAATTATACAAATTCTTTATTCCACTCATTACTCATACAATAATACACAACAGCACAAGTTGAACTTTATGGCAATCAGACAACGGATGCACACCGAACAGTCTTATCCTACAGCATATTAGTTATTATTTTCACAAAACTCTCACATTCACACTATTATCACGTTGTCTTTCTTGGCGGCACTCTCACCACAAAGGAACCGAAGTTAACTTTGTGCCGAGAGTACAGACGCTCCACCCTCAAGGTGAAGGTAGTCTTCTCGCGGATGTAGTTAACGACGTCCTCGACTTCCATGGACCAGTGCAGGCGCGACATGTAGAGCGACGTCGGCAGACGCAGCTCGGGTACGTAAGGTGCAGTGCCGCAGTGGTTGCGGACGGTGGGTTGCCTCTTCTTTCTTCTCTCCACTAGTGTGAAGCCCTCCTCATCGCACCTCCTGCTCTCATCCTTGTTGAGTCGAGGAGGTTCTGCCTTGCGGCCATCCACTACCCTCCTTGTTTTCGCCGCGGGGGGTGGGGCGGATTGCGGGGGCGAACAGCAACATTTGCGAAGCTTTTCTGCTGAGTTGGACTCGGCTTCGACTCGACACCGCAGGCGGCGAGCGGGCGGCGGCGGCGGTTGTTGACTCGTCGGATTTGCTGACGAGCAAAACGTGTCAGTTTGCGCGCCGTGTCGCCGTGTGTTTACGAAGTCCATCGAATGATCGGGTGACCTACATTTTTTGTTTAATGTATTTGTATTATAAGTTCAATGGGGAAAGTTTAGTAGAGTTTCAAAAGTTATTTAGTAACAACACTTTGTGTAATGATATAATATTGTACAGTATGTTCAATACATGTTTTAATGAAATAAAATACATGTAATGAAAAATTTATCTAGTTTTATTTATTTAAAATCTTGTAATACATGATTTTCACTCGCGTGCGTAAGAAAGTGAGGTGACGTAAGCGATAAGCGACTAGTCATTAGGAACAATAGGACACCGAGGCGAGCATAACAATGCAACAAGTAGCGATTGTAATTATTAAGGAACAATGGAGCGTGGCGATAGTAGATAATGAGGGTTAAACACAAAAGCTAACTTTGAAACTAGTGCAAATACGCAGAAACGGACCGCATATATCGATCGGGCATGGTCCAAAACCCCTATTTTGACACCAAACTCTTTTTTTTTTTTTTTTTTAGGTGATGTCGCTGCTCGAACCGACAAAAAGTGATCGAGAAAGTTTGCGAGCCACGAGCGGGGGGAGGGGTGGACCCAGAAATCGTGATCCAGAATCCGCGAAAACACACTACTTCTGCCTATGAACCAACTTCTCTGATAGTAGATACATGTGACGAAGATTTTACTATACTTGTTCGCTCTATCGTCAATACTTTGGTTTACTGCAAGTTGCAACCTACACTGCATCATATCTTGAGATCTTGATTTATATTAACCGATTCAATGCGGCGCACATTTTTGAAGACTTTCAGTCGTGGCGGCATACAATTTTCTCGTGACACGTTAGCCGTGTCATACACCATAGAAGTTGATGACACGGCTACCGTGTCACCTGCCACGTTCAAAAAGGTCTATTGTTTTTCTTGGTTTTTACGCGTGTATTAACTTGATTTATTTAGTTGAGCCCAAACCATTGATGTTAACGGAAGGCTACGTTGTTTTGAGTTGATTTCGAGTAGTTTTACTAAGTGTTAACCTGAAAATGGCAGGCAAGCGATTTTATTATTGATGATGACAGATGTTGCAAACCTTTTGTAGGTTTCAAAGTTAGAAAAATGAGTATATTAAATAGATCTGGGTTTCCGATGTAAATTATACGTTCGTAGATAAATTTAAAGAAGTTTGTTGTTAAGTTTTTTGGTAATACATAATGTTAATAGTGTTTTGAACTCATGTAGGTTCAGTTTTTTCATTAGTTTTTCAGACCAACACAATTTTACAAAGTGTGGTAATTACTTGGTCTGCGAAACCGAAAATTTTAGTCCCGAATCTCAGACTACGTTCACGGAAGAACCTTCTCCAAAAGAAAAACCAAGTATTTTTCTACATTATCGTTTAAAAAAAATTGCAAGAACTTGAAAGTCTAAAATAATATAGAATAATATGGACTCCCAATATTACTTCTTTATTTTCTTAAAAGTTTACTACTAAAAAGCCCGGCCGCACATTGTCCGAACTTCTGTTCAGAAACATTCGGACGCTCATACATTTTGACACGTCAGAATTCTGATAGTATGCGGGGTCCACAACAAAATGTATGAACAGAGTGCATTTCGGCGGGCGTCCGAATTTTTCTGATCGGAAATTTCGGATAATGAACGGCCGGGCTAAAAAAGGAGACAGCCCCTACTTTTTTTCAATTCACAGAATATTCAGAAACGAAGCCTATAGGCTTGTTTTACGCGGAAAATTAAGACGGTTTTGTTCGGAGTAGAACTTTCTAAAGTGTAATTTGAGGGAGCTACAATTACTTTCTAAATGACACGGCTCACGTGTCATACGCGACACGTTAAAAATCCATAAGATGCGGCTGCCGTGTAATCCGCAATGAATGCACCTATAAAAAAGGTTGACAGCCCCTAATTTTTTTCAATTCACAGAAAAATCAGAGGCGAAGCCTATAGGCTTGTTCTACGTGGAAAATTAAGATGATTTTGTTCAGAGTAGAACCTTCTAAAGTGTAATTTGAGGGAGATACAATCGTTTTTTAAATGACACGGCTCCCGTGTCATCCGCACTGAATCGGTTAATACAAAAAAAATCGTGTGTTTTAGAATATACAATGTGTCCCGACACCGGTGTCCGAGCCTATAAGGTTATTATGTAGGGCATATTTTATCGACAAATTGGCTATGAAATTTTTTTTCTGTAACTTTTGAAAAAAAAATTCTTTCTCTGGCTCTCATAGTAATCTGACCAATACTTCATAACAAAATCGTTATAACTTCTAAACTGTCTGGCTTAGAGCATATAAGTAAAGGAATTTATTTAAGATGAAAACCTCCTCTATCTTTTTAAAATAAAAATAAAATAACCAGTTTAATGGGCTAGATTTTTCACAAAAAGCCATTATTAAAAAATACACTTTTTATTCCTTAAAATTTTGGTTTTTATTCCTTAAAAATTTGGTTTTTCTGTATTTAATTCCACGAAATTTATAACATATTGCCTGTGTAAGCATAGTCCACAAGTTTAGCTATCAAATGAGATCTTTTTTATCTTCGTAAAATATTTGTCATGAGAAGTATTGGTCAGATTAGTGTGAAAGCCCAAGCAAAACTAAAATAGCTACCATTTTACAATATTGAGAGAGAGATAAAATTTGAGAGCCAATTTGTCGATAAAATATGCCATACATCATGACACTAAAGGATCGGACATCGGTGTCGGGACACACTGTATACAATTAATTATCTGGTAACTTTAATTAAACATAAGTTATCCTTATTTAAAGTAAGTTGAAAACTCCAACCGCTCCAGGGTATTCTGTACAGACCTCAAAATATATTTGGTTGGTTGGACAAAGACCTTCTCCAAGGGCCCCAAAGTTTTACTTCACTCTTCCTATATTCATTGGGTTAATAACTCAGGTAACGTGGAAGTAACCCACGGCACGGTGACAGTCGCCGGTCACGATATCACGACTCACACGAGCGCCGCGCGCGCCAACCTCGGCCTGTGCCCCCAACACAACGTGCTCTTCAACGAGCTCACTGTGAGAGAACACCTCGAGTTCTTCGCCAGACTCAAGGGATACAAGGGCAAGCTGCTGAGCGAGGAGATCGACAATCTCATTGAAAGTCTGGAGTTGCAGGAAAAGGTAGGTCTATCTCGTAATGAAATGCCACGCGCATTAGCGGTCGTCCATCGTCACCAAAAGCGCATGTTAGCGGTTTTGGTGACAATGGACGGTTTTATGAAACCAGGCAGGCACAACAGAAATTTATTTTTATAGTTCTAGAACCTTGCAGGAACCTGGACGGTATAAAAACTCTTGCTCGCATTGCTTGATACTTGAAATATTACAGTTCCACGATTACTCGCTACATCCTTGCACAGCAGTCTACAAGACGTTAGGGACGTACAGTTTATAAAAAATACGTGTGGCACTCGTGGATTGCCGCGGTAAAGCTATTGCATAGCATTTTTTTATCAACTTATGCAATTATAATTCGCATACGTCTAGTCACACGCACATAAACACCGTGCCGAAGTCTGGCAACGTCGCACCGACCGGCACAGCCCCCGAGCCACCCTGAGCCGATGTCTGCTGAACTGAAACGACGTTAGACGAATGTTAGGTGTTTTTTGTTACAGAATTTCTTGATACGATCATCGCGCTCAAAGCCCGCGATAAAAGCTATGCAGCTTAAAGAAATATTTATTTACAGAAAAACTATCAGGCGAATGGCCTGTCCGGCGGTCAGAAGCGGCGGCTGTGCGTGGGTATCGCGCTGAGCGGCGGCGCGCGCGTCGTGCTGCTAGACGAGCCCACCTCCGGCATGGACCCATCCTCGCGCCGCGCGCTCTGGGAACTGCTGCAGAAGATCAAGGACGGTGAGTAGACCAGGTGCCAGGTCTGTCAGGCGGTCATGCGGGCAAGGAAATTTCTCGACGTTTTGAAATTCCAAATTTGACTTAATTTCGTGCAAGTAAATGGTTGAGAATCCCAAGGGGGATCTGCGACCAAGCGAAATGTATGCTTGGGCCGAAGCCCACTGTATTAGTTGTAGTTGTCAGCTGTTGCTAAGAAAACTTGGTTGGCGCAATTTAGAATTGTGGCTCTATTTAAACGGTTATTGGCGCAGATAATAAATTGACTGACGTTTATATGCAGCTTTTGTTGTTTTGATTGATATGTACAGTCTTCTAGATTCTAGCATCCTCTATCATTGCGATAAAGCTATTCAAGTAACAAAGAAAGAATACATTTACCAATACCAATACGCTAACCAGCTGCATTAACTTCAAGCCTTATCTTTTTCGCCGGGTTCTAGTTTCCTTATTCTTGTCTACTTTCACCAGGTCGTTCGATGATTCTCACGACTCACTTCATGGACGAGGCGGATTTCCTCGGCGACCGGGTGGCCATCATGTCCCTGGGTCGGCTGCAGTGTGTTGGCTCCCCCTACTTCCTCAAGAGACACTACGGCATCGGCTACACGCTCGTCATCGTTAAGACTGAGGAATTTGACGAGCTCGCTTGCACCGAGCTGATTAGGAAATATATACCGGCGACGAATGTCTTTGAGGATAAAGGTGAGGGTTTTATATCTAGTACAAATTTGTATTAAAGTATTGTATTTATGTAAAATGCCTACTAATATAGACGATGTTTTGTGCGACGCCGAAAAAGCAAAATAACATCCCGCGGGAACCGTATTTTTTAGCAGTAAAAAAGGTTTCCCTTGGTCTGCTTTGTATCTGTTCCATCGAAATCGGTCTGTAGTTTGGAGCTCATTTACAGCAACAAACATACGAGTTTACTAATATTATAAATGCGAAAGTGTGTCTGTCTGTCTGTCTGTCTGTTACCTCTTCACGCCTAAACCGCTGAATCGATTTTGCTGAAATTTGGTATGGGGATACTTTGAGTCCCGGGAAACGAGATAGGATACTTTTTATCCCGGAAAAATGTACGGTTCCCGCGCGATAAACGAATTTTGGCGCAACGAAGTTGCGGGCGTCATCTAGTAGAGAAATAAATGTTCGTGTAGAATATACTTATGTCTAGATCTACTTAATGAATTATCTCAGAATTATATTTACTTGCTAGATACAAGCTTTAAAACGTATTAAAATGTAGGTCGGGAGACTACATACAAGCTGCCAAACGAATACTCCCATGTCTTCGAGGCCATGCTTACTGAGCTTGAGAACAACATGCACACCATACAGTTCAAAAACTACGGGCTGATAGCCACTACACTTGAGGACGTTTTCATGTCGTAAGTAATCAATAAGATTCACAGAAAACGGTGGAAACCTTTGATATAGGTTCTCATTTCAGAAGGTTGAGAAAAAAACTATGAATATGAAGAATTGGACGGTTTTTGTTGACTTTTTGTTTTTAAAAGGTTAAGATTGATAACTGCTAGGTTTGTGGTTTAGTTATGTAATGTTTTATCCTCTCTTTACCTCTGATAAGTTCGAGAAGTCGCTTGATAGACAAGGTCGAAAATCGAAATGTTGTATAATTGAATGTCTTTCCAGATTGTGTGTTTGTGTGGGAAACGTGAGTTTTTTCTATTAATAAGTATGAATTTATAGTATTTAAATTTTGCATTTTAAATTGAAAATATTGATTGTAGAGTCGGCTCTGACATAGAAACACCTTCGGAATCTGATGAAACCATGACGATACCTGACAGTGAAATGGACTTCTCAGAGGCGGCATCTATGGAGGAATGTAAGTATCATTACAGTATGGTAATGTTTGTTGATGTTCGGTATTCAATTTATATTAAAATAATTAATCCATTGCAAAGTTACTGAAATACAATGAGACACTTACTTGACAACTTAATATTTAACAAAAACCAATTACGCTATTAATGTAGGCTATGTCAGCCAGTAATTTAGGCGCCACGGTGCAACAAACATAATAACTACAATCTACATAGGTAGTAATGTAAGAATTTTGAAAGTTTATGAACGTTTAAAAAAAATAACGCGTATGAAAACGCTGCCATTTTCAAATAACTTTTGTACTGACAAGATATTTACTGTCTCACATCACAGTGAACAGGGTGAGCGAGAGCGAGCGCGGCTGGCGGTTGCTATGGCTCCGAGCCAGCGCGGTGTGGCTGAAGCTGGGGCTGGTGTGGGTGCGCTCGTGGGGCACGCTGGCGCTGCAGGTGCTCGTGCCCATCCTGCTCATGAACTCCAACCTCGCCATCACGCAGTTCATCATCTCTTCCCAACCCACTGTTGTGAGCAGGCCGCTGACGCTGGCTGAAGGGTGAGTTGTATCGTCATCAAGTGTTAGAGCTAGTGTTGTACTGTACTACCATTCCACAATGGAATCTGACCAACAATCTTTGGGAATATTTCGTTGTGGAGTTTTTCCTTATTAATGACACGGCGCTTTTCTAAGATATAATCATTTCAAGTATCGGTTCACACATAATAGAAAGCACGCAGTTTCGATTCATTTTTTAACTGTACACCACTTATTACAAGAGCCTTGTGTAATACAAATTAAAATTCAATAGTAAATTCATAAATTCATAATTCTTTTTTAAACGCGCGGTTTCGGAAACCATGCTGTCTGAACTCTTCTTCTTGCACGTAAGTAGAACCTTAAAATGTTATTCAATAGGACACGATGAAAATTAATATTAGTCAAAATTATTGTACTTAAAATTCCGTATCACTAAAACTACCGAATCGATTTTTATGAAACTGGCAGTATTCCCTAAGTTAAACAATACCTTGTACAAATAAAAAAAAATCACTTAAATCGGACTTTGTAGTTCCGGAGATATGCGAATACATAATTTTTTTTAAGTCGGTTAAAATAGGGCTTTTAGACTGTAATACATATAATTATTGTTACGTGCTAGCCTGCTAGGGTTCGAAGGATTTGGAGAGAAAGACCTGCTGACTCTCTTGAAGACTTTATTCACTAGCACTAGGTCCAAAACACTAAGCACTATCACTGTCCTAGGTCGTAGGTTTCACTGGTTCACTCACTATTGATCACTTGTTTTCACTCCGAAGTCGCCTTGACGATCATTCGAACTGAACTGATTGACTAGCCTGCCTAACTGCAGCTATTTATATGGGCCGAGGCGAGTGCCAGAATATTTCAGAGAATTCGTATCTGACTCTCGTAAACATGAGTTGAACGTTCTAGAAAATACGCGCATGTAATCGTACACATAACGCCATCTAGTATCGAGTAGGGGATTTATGTTGTCTGTGTTCCCTCGATAAGTTTCGCTGGTTCGACGCTAGATGGCACTATATGTCGTAGGTCCGTAACACTTACAATATTTTTTGGGTTCTGTTTTTCATACTTTCTTATAAAGGAAGGTGTACTTAATAGCGTGTTCAATAAAGCATTGATAATAATATACAAAACACAGGTACGTAACAACGGAGACGCTGCTGGGCTTCAACGGGACAAACTCCACCTCGACCGGCGCGCGGGTGAAGTCGGGGTATGAAGCCGTGTATAACGCGGGTGTAGACTCCATGGTGTTGACCGACGTGGGCAGCCAGATGATGGACCAGTACTACTTGAGTAGGGTGAGTGAAGATACATATTAGTTATGTTTTTAACGAAACTAATATCTGTTATTTTTATTCTTAATTTTAATGCAAAATTATTAAAAATATTCTTTATGGTTTAAATTATTTTCTTTTAACATTTCATAAACTCAGTTTTCAGTAAAGTAAAATAAAAGAAAACAGTTAAAAAGTTACATTCGCTGTAGCTACGAGTTACAATATGCGTAGAGCTACGCGCTACGACGTAGCTACGGCGTAGCCCGTAGCAGTAGCTTTAAAGCTGTGCTACGCGATGCTACGAAACTTTGTTAATAACTCTCCTTCGGTGCATTAAGCTTTGAAATTCTCATACGATGACAGTATTGTTTTTAACAGGA
Source organism: Cyaniris semiargus (assembly GCA_905187585.1). Classification (NCBI taxonomy): domain Eukaryota; kingdom Metazoa; phylum Arthropoda; class Insecta; order Lepidoptera; family Lycaenidae; genus Cyaniris; species Cyaniris semiargus. The sequence goes on along the minus strand of LR994558.1, from coordinate 7,913,169 downwards.
GCTGCTTATTGTTATTAGGACAGTACGGCCGCGATCTTAATACTTTTGTCAATAATAAAAACAATCGCATAATAGGAAAACAAACATTGACGAGATTATTATCGTCATTTTATTTAACTTTCATAATATCATAATCACTCATATTATTATTTTAAAAATATTTTAACCTTTTCTAAGGATCTTAACAAAGTTTATATATTTGTCCGCCGTGCTTCTTTTCCAACATATACAAGTTATCTACTACGTTTTGACAATTTCAAAAAGATTTTCTATTTCTACGTTACTTCCAGACATCCGACCTCAGCGTGATGTCGACCGTCCGTACTCGTTTACTAGTCGGCGCGACGTTATCCGACAGTAGCGCGGTGGCGTGGTTCAGTAACTTCGCTTACCACGACGTCGCCACGTCGCTCGCCACGCTCCACGAAGCCCTACTCAAGGGCTTCAACCCAGAATACAACCTGAGGGTCTTCAACCATCCGCTGGACGTTAATTATAGGGAGGATGTAAGTAAATAACTAGGCTACTAACATGCGTCTTGAATAGCTGTCCTTTTAGCCAAGACGTTTTCTTTATTACTTTCTTATAGAATTGCCGATCAAAATGTATGGAATCGACATAAGCTTTCGATGATATTATGTAGTTGACGTTCGACTCGTTTAATGTCCATGCATACATGCACATGTGCATGTGTATAAGTGGAAATACAATTAATAATATGTTTGTGTAACCTTGATTCTGAAAAAATAAAACTAAATAATTAATTGTTAACTTAAAATGTTATGTAATGTAAGAGTAGTCATAAAATAATATTATACTAAAGTAGTTTAAGAATAGTATGTAAACAGAACGGTCTCTCCCAAACCTTTTAGGTTTTTGTATGGGAAACTATGTCATGTTTTCTTGTATATATATTGTAATGCTTTGAATATAGGAATTTAAAAAAAACATTTTGACCGGCGATTCTATAAAGAAGCGATAAAGAAAAAGTCTTATCTAGAGGCTCTGGTTAGACGTCGTCGTCCAACAAACAAAATAAATGTCTTAGATATTTTTCGAATAATGTTTACTATTTGGCTTTATTGGCTTTACGTTCTAGTAGAACTGCTTATTTAATTAAAATAGTAAAGGGTACGCACTCAAATTGTCTTTTACATGCTGCCGTTTTATTGTTGTTTTAATGGACGGACTTTATATTTTAATTTGGAGATAGAATCATTTCTAAATATGCTTTCTATACTCACGATATATATGCATAGTACCTATATATTACATTCTCAGGATCTCGAAACAGCTACAACGATTTGGATGAAATTTTGTATGTAAAAATAAAAATACGAATGTCGATAACTCGTTGCAGAATAACCTGCAAGTGATGGTGACACTGATGTCGACGCAGGTGGCGTCCAGCATCGGCAACGCGCTGGCCATCGTCAGCGCCGTCTTCATCATGTTCTACATCAAGGTAATTTCTATACAAAACGCAGAATAACGGTTGGATGCATACAGTGCCATCAATAAACTTACATATTGACTTTTTATGTAGTTCGAGTCTTGAAATTTTAATAGCAACATTACCTTAATGTTATCAGTAACTTTAACTCGCCGCTTCGTCCGTTTTAACGCTTCTTATCGCAATAATCGCCCACATACTAAATAGAAGCACCGGGTATATCTACATTCTAGAAGCTATACTATACTTAATTAGTTACCATTCAAAATTTTATCGTCAATCCATCCAATCCATTTTAAATCTATTTAGGTAAATATCATATAAATTATAGTAGCAGTAGTTATTGGCCTTATGGCATATGCTCACTTTACGTCCAATTTCGCCTGTATCATTTTTTTGTCCAGGAGCGAGTGACCCGCGCGAAGTTACTGCAGAAGGCTGCGGGCATCCAGCCGGTTGTGATGTGGGGAGCCGCGGCGCTCTTCGACTGGGCGTGGTTCGTGCTGCTCTGCCTGCCCATCCTTCTCTCCTGCCTCGCCTTTCAGGTGATCGGCATGAGCACTGGACCGGAGTTAGGTAGGGATTACTATACACCTTTTTATATGAAGATTAAGATAGGATAGGACTAGCTGATTTTTGTTGTTGTGTTTTGCATGTATGAAAAGCCATTTGACTAACAGTGATAGTAACATCCTGTCCTATCTTATTCTTGGTGTCGCAGCCACCTGGTTAAAATAGCCGTTCAATGAAACAGCTAGCCCTTTGACTGAACACGCCATTCAATCACACGTCTAGCTTTTTAATTGAATGTTTGAGTCGCTCAAAACGTTCAACACTACAGCTGATTCAAAAGCCGCCGTCTAATTGAATTAGTTCAGGGCTCACCACGTTGGCGCTAGGTGCGTTTTGTTTACAATAATATGGTGTCGACTAGCCGGTGTTTGTGGTTGTTTCAAGATATTTTTCGGAAAAAAAGTAGTTAATATACGTTACCATTGGTTTCAAAGAGTCAGAAATTATGGGGGCACGTACGAGTGATACGTGTGAATCAAAATTTAAACAAATATTTGAGGAGAAATTACGGGATTATGAAATGCATCACCGAGGTCAAAACCAGCTTTAATTTAAAACTAATGGTCACCTTAGTTAATTTTTCATTTAACCAGTTGGTTAAGCGTCGTCTAGCTGTAGTATTGAACGTTGCAGTCAACAAGTCGGCTAAACGACGTATAGCCGTGTGATTGAATGGCATTGTTCAGTCAAAGGGCTAGTTGTTTGATTAAACGGCTATTTTAACCAGTCAGCTACGACATAACCATGATAACCGTGTCTTGAATAAGCCCGCAGCATAAAAAAATGTGTGTTAGTCCTATTGGACATGTTGCGAGTTACGACGCTCCTCTGTAATTACTTACAGTTTGAGCGTTGTCACATTACGCGATACGATATCCTGTACGTATTTGTCGGCGCGATATCTGACACGATATGACATTGAAAAACCTCTCTTATGCCGGCGACATAAGAGCGTTTCAAGTTCTTACCTTTATACCTCTCAGGTCGTCTGTTCCTGGCGCTGATGGTGTACGGCGCAGCAATGCTGCCGCTCAACTACCTGATATCCCTGCTGTTCAACGGCCCGGCTATAGGGTTCGTCGTTATGTTCTTCGTTAACTCCTTGTTCGGTAAGTATTTATTACCCAATGAATATTAAAGCACTAAAACTAAATCTAGTTATTACAGTATTCTACTATAAGTAATAAAAAAGAAATGGAGTTATCTAAACAACTAAAGCTAAATTTCGTTAAAATTCATTTTGTAGTATCTTAGTAAAGAAGTAACATTACTTATAAAATTTTGCTTTTATAATACTAAGTGTGATTGGCGACAGGCTTGAAATCTTTTTGTTCACAAGGTGAAGGTAGAGGAGAACCAAGGGGAAACTAATTTATATAATCAATGTTTAATGGGTTATGCTCGATTTACACGGGTGACTAAAGCCGCACGATTTACGCCGCACGGCGAAAATCGACCGTGTAAATGGCAATTCGACTACGCCGCATGCGGCTAAAGTCGCAAGCCCCAAAGTCGTGCGGCCAGCGGCCGCATGCGGCTGGTGACTAAAATCGACCGTGCAAACGCTCAGTCGCAAGCAATCGCTCACGAAAACATGGACAAAAATAATATTATAAATTTTTTAAAGTGTTCGAAAAACACCCATGTTTATGGAATCCGCGTGTAAACGATTATCGCGACTGTTTGACGCGACATTTTCACGCAGAATGAACTAGTCACAGGCGATTTTTGTAGAATATGTAAATGGGGTGGCGATTCGGCTTGGACAGGCGATTCGACTGGTGACTTGCCGCGCGACTAAAATTGACCCGTTAGTCACCCGTGTAAATCGAGCATAATAGTAAACTAGATGACGCCCGCAACTCCTTTGGGCCTAAACTCGTTTATCGCGCGGGAACCGTACTTTTTTCCGGGATAAAAAGTATCCTATGTCTTTTCCCGGGACTCAAAGTATCTCTATACAAAATTTTAGCAAAATCGGTTGAGTGGTTTGGGCGTGAAGAGGTAACAGACAGACAGACGCACTTTCGCATTTATAATATTAGTATGGATTGTATGTGACAGGTTTGATGGGTGCTCAGATAGTGGAGGTGTTGGCGACTCTCGACGAGAGCACGAAGAACGTGGCCACGATCATGGACTACATACTGCAGTTCTTCCCATTGTACAGTCTTGTTACCACTACCAGGTAAATCAATTCAAACATACATCACCAACATTTAACTAAAAAAACATTGAAGTATATCTAAAAAATATATTTTAAACTTGGCTGGAACAGTAATTTTTTTCGTCTGAACGGCAAGGTGGCTGGCAAATGCCAACGCCGCGCCGGTCAGCATTGATTGCGTTCCACTAAACGTGTTAAAATTACTAACTGCTAACTGTGTTCCTTTAATATTCTATTTTAATAATGTAAGTATGATACCTATATATTAGGCTAGTTGAGTAATTGGGATAAATGAAATGACTAAATAGAACCGCATAATATAAGGCTTTCGCTTCGATGCTACGCGACGGAGATCTGATACGCGAAAATGATACAAATGTGGACATCGTCTAAAGTATCTACTAGATCTACCTTGTCCGATTACTATTTTCAGTTTTGATGTTTGGTCTCTAAAAGATATATTATATGTTATTGCTCAGACTCTTTATTGCCAGAGAGATTCCATGAAGCTATCAGACTTTTTTGTTTTGTTGTCTAATATTTTAACCACATTTTTTTTAATGTGTAGGTCGTTGAACACAGTGGGTCTATCAGAGTACATGTGCATGCAGTACTGCGACTACGTGGAGGTGTTGTTGCCCAACGCGGGAGAGTGTACTATGGAGCTGCTGTGTGACACCATCTCTGAAGTGTGCTGTGGTAAGTGAAACAGATAGTCTTGAGGAGTCGTCCTTGATCACGTGATCGTCGTCGTTAATCACGTGATCTTTTTTAAACAAATTTATTCCCCTCTGCGAGGAACATTAAGACCAAACTTTCACGACTTTGACTATAGTGAAAAGTTGCCGATTCTTAATTTATCACGTAGTCAAACGAGTCATATACCCAATTTCACCAACCTCTGTTAGTTAACAGCTTGTTAAAATGTCATGTCTTCACTTTCGTTCGTTTAAAAAAACGAAAGAAGTAACGTGATACTAATTCGAGCATTTAGTTTAACTGTCGTTGGTGAAATTGGGCCTTAAAATGGTAAAACGCGTTGCAAGCTTTGTGCTATTAATTATATTATACGTGGTAAGTATACCGTGTTATATTTGTGAACCCAACAAAATAAAAATAAAACTTAGTGAAACAAGGACAATGTTAGATTATAATATTGTGATATAACATCAATCATTCTTTTGTATAACACGTTGATAAGCAGATATAATAATAGAGGTAGTGATAAAGAGCAGGTAGCAATAAAATCAATTTTGTTAGATTTGATATCTAAATAAACAGAAATAAACACACGAGATATTTTATCTCTGTGTATTGTGTACCTTTATCTGATTCGCACCTTAGCGCCGGGATTCGTTTATCGCGCAGGAATGGTATACTTGTTTCCTTTAATTTTCCTTACTATAATCATAATGTCCTTTCTGAGGTCTTTAATTTTATTATAATTAAATATGGCTTTATCTTTTCCAAATCCAAATTCCAAATTGCTTTAGACGGGCCGGATACACACGTTTTCCGTATGCGATTTCCTAATGTGGAATTCCGTGAGACTAGCGCAAACGTTTCTTATTTTTCACGCGCGAACGCAATTGAAACGCATAGCTTGTCAAAAAGAGTGGACACTGTACGTAATTTTTGAATCATGTAAAAATATGAAAACCTTATTTAATCGAGATAAAAATGTGCTAGGTGATAATATTTAAAGTGTATAAGCGGTCTCTGTGAAAATACAATGAGAAAAAAACAACACCTTTTGAGCGTGATTACGTTTAGAAAATTTTGTACTGTGTCTATTCTTTCTTGACAGACTGTACGTGCGGAATTCGTTTCGTTCGGAAAAAATCGAACGTGTGGCCAGCCTTATATTCGGTTTAGTGGTTTAAGCTTGAAGAAGATGACAGAGACACTTCGCATTGATTAGTATGAATGGATGTCTAGGTATCACACACATGTGATATAGTCATATCAAAATATACCTTATTGTACCTTGTCTCCAGTGGAATCTAACCCGTATTTCAAGTGGGAGGAGCCGGGCAGCCTGCGGTATTTTACCTGCATGCTGGTGTCCTGTGCCGTCTTCTGGATACTGCTTCTCACCTTTGAGTACAACTGGATACAGAGGGTAATTGATCGTAATTTATCTTACAATGGAATAATTTATAAGTGTTCAATTCCTGCGATTTAAAAATGTTGTTTCCTGTTTGTGACAGGGGGAGGTCTAAAAATCATAAAAATCGTGTGAAGTACTTAATTATGATGGATGGTCCCATGTCTGGTAACAAGGATGAAAAAAATCGGCCAAGTGCGAGTCGGACTCGCGCACGAAGGATTCCGTACCGTTATAGAGCAAAATAGGTCAAAAAATGTTTTTTGTATGGGAGCCCCCTTAAATTTTTATTTTATTAAATATTATTATTAATTATCAAAGAACACATATACATATTTAAGGCCTTTGTGAAAATTTCAAGTGCCTACCTGTTGCCATTATTGATATTGAGCAAAAAAGGCCAAAAAAATCACGTTTGTTGTATGGGAGCCCCCCCTAAAATATAAATATTACTTTGGTTTTTGTTGTTATAGCGGCAACAGATATACACAATCTGCGAAAATTTCAGAAGTCTAGCTATAGTGGTTCTTGAGATACAGCCTGGCGACACACAGACAGACAGACAGACAGACAGACAGACGGACAGACGGTCAGACAATGAAGTCTCAGTAATAGGGTCCCGTTTTTACCCTTTGGGTACGGAACCCTAAAAAGGTCATTCCGCGGAGTGCGGGCCCGATCTCTCGCCAGTCCGATGATAATAAAATAACGCTCGTCTGGTACTCGTCGTCGTATAAAACAATCATAGATCAGAACTATTATAATATTAACCATTGCCCGTTCAGTAATATAGTTAACTATTTTTTTAGCTACTCTCAAAAGAGAAGAAGGCTCCACCTATAGATCCCAGCACTCTGGACCCCGACGTGGCTCAGGAGATGGAGCACGTGCAGCGAGTGAACACCGCCACGTCGGAACACGTGCTACTCGCGCAGGGACTCACCAAGTACTACGGGAAAAACCTCGCCGTTGACCAGATTTCATTTAGTAAGTAACTTGATGGTTATTAAATAGAAGATAATTCGGATGAGCGCAACTCAAAGCAGTGCCTAATTTATATTTTTTATGCCACTTTATTTCCGCCGCCCCAAGTACGAAATCTGCCGCCTCTCTAGGACGCTGCCGACCCTAGGCCGCGGCCTTTACGGCCCATTTGTAAATCCAGGGCTGTCTCAAACTAATATAATTATTCTAAGCACTAATAATTCTATAATTTATAATTTGTTGTCTAAGGATAAAAAGCACGAAACCGCGAGTGCTTTCGCTACATTTTTGTATTATAATTTTAATGACAATATTATGAGTTATGGTCACACTCGGAGACTCTTAATTATTACGTAATTTAAATATAGTGAAGATTTTGAGATAAACTATACTCTTTCTGTCAAAGTCCTGATTAAATTAAATTAAATGTCTGCCAGTGCGACTGTAACGGCCGTTCCCAATATTATTGGGAACGGCCGTAATGAGAGCTATTCCTATCTCTAGTAGGGCAAAACCAGAGATAGATAAAATATTGGGAACGGCCGTTAGACATTACAGACATATATTTTATGTCAATTCAATGTTAGCTGCGATCGGTCGTATGTCAAACCAGAGATAGATTGAATATTGGGAACGTTAGACACTGTAACTTGACCGATTACTTTTATTATCATTAAATACAGATATATGAGTATACAAAATATGTGTAAAATATAAACAATAATTTACCTTCTTAATTTTTTAGGCGTGGGCGAAGCGGAGATCTTCGGTCTGTTGGGTGTGAACGGCGCCGGCAAGACCACGACGTTCAAGATGTTGATGGGCGACGAGACCGTGTCCAGCGGCAACGCCTTCGTCAGCGGATACTCCATACGCAAGAACATCACTAAAGTCCACGAAAACATTGGTAAGAAATTATTAGGTACTCCCTTACCATCATCTCCTGACCATTTATTGTAAAGCAGAAAAAAACGTTTGCTCTAATACTGAGAGGCAGTTAGGTACGTACCGGGTTTGACTCGCAGAACTCAGATACCCCTCAAGTGAGATACGATATATTCAGCCTAAAGCAGGGATTCCCAGACTTATTTTGTCTACTGCCCACCTTGGGAACAAATTATGTTTTAGCGCCCCTATTGTTTCAATTTAAAATGCATCTAGATGAAAAAAATCACACCCCAAGCCTCTACACAACGCCCCCATTTTTTTTCTGGGTCCCACACCGCCCCCCTTTAGACCTTCAGCGCCCACAAGGGGATGTTATCGCCCATTTTTGGAAAGGCTGGCCTAAATCAACATGTTTCTGAGGCCGAAGTCAAATGCTACCGCCTACCTGTATATTCATACTATAGGTAATCGCTTCGGTGTGTGAAAGGACTTGCTTGACCGATATAACAACTTGAGCAGTTTCACGCCACATTTATCTGAGGCTGTAGTTAGATACCTACTCTTATATCTCTTTAAGATACTATGCGTTTGTCTTACTGCCGCACTCAGAGACAGAAATTAATTACGTAATTACTTAAATATAATTAAAAATGAATATTTTGACATAAGCCCCATACACTTTCTGTCAAACTCTTCATTAAATTGAAGGTTAATCATAATTAAATGTCTCTGAGTGCGGCAGTTAGTGTGTCATAGCACAGTTTCCTGTCATATTTCTCATCATCGTCTCCCCGCAGGCTACTGCCCGCAGTTCGACGCGGTGTTCGGCGAGCTGACAGGCCGGGAGACGCTCCACCTGTTCTCGCGGTTCCGCGGCCTGCGCGACGCCAGCTCCGCGGTCAGAGCCGAGACGCTGGCTAACGCGCTGGGATTCGCCAAGCACTTGGATAAGAGGGTAAGTTTTATGTATAAATGTGATCGCACATTTATACGCACGCATGCGCCGTATGCTTCGCATTTTTGAATTCGTTGTAGGAATGAAATTATGTGAAACCTCGCACATTCGTCCACACCGTACGCGCCGCATTTCGTGAACTATGGGGCGAGTACTGCGCGTACGGTGCTGACGAATGTGCGATCAGCTTAAGAATACTATATTCTTCATGTATAATTTACTTAATTATTTGACAACAACTCTGTAGCGCAATGCCAATCAATCCTAAGTTGAGACCGCACTAAGCGACACTTCGCTGCAGCGGAGCAACGTAACACTTCACGGCAAATTATTATTTGTATCGACGCGACATATTGTATGTACTACACCTGAAATGACTATGATCAACAGACGGGCTTCGGCCTGACTGAACAACGGAAGATCCTTCAGTCTATATCCGTTTATAATGGCTGTCCGTGCAAGTCTAGCCGCCGTAACGACTCGATGTTTTCATTGCTTTGAACCGTAGTCCACAACCATTGCATATACAGGTAACGGGATTTAAAGAGGGTGTTACCAAAAAACTTACCTTATTTGTTCTCATACAGGTGGACCAATATTCGGGCGGCAACCGTCGCAAGCTGTCCACAGCTGTGTCTCTACTGGGCAGCACTCGGCTAGTGTTCGTGGACGAGCCCACTACGGGCGTAGACCCGGCGGCGAAGCGGCACGTGTGGCGCGCGGTGCGGGCGGCGCGGCGCGGCGGGCGCAGCGTGGTGCTGACGTCACACAGCATGGAGGAGTGCGAGGCGCTGTGCTCGCGACTCACTATCATGGTCAACGGACGATTCAGCTGCCTTGGCTCCTCGCAGCATTTGAAGAATAAGTTCTCGCAAGGTATATTACCGTACCTTCTGTGCTCGGTTATTTTGTGTAGGTACAGTTACCAACTTGAGTTTTTTTGGAAATATAGGGTTCATGTTCTTTCTCAAGTTCATTGTTTACTTGTCAATTTTTATCTAAAAGCGTTGTTCCGTTGTCAATTTCACAGCTATGGGAAAGCTTTAAAAGTTGGTACGCTATACATCTTGTGTTATCCTTAGTAGTTACATCGTAATGGGAATAATCCTGAAGTCTTTTCACAGGATTTACATTGACGGTTAAATTGAAATTGCTTGAGAATGCACGGAGACACTCGCTGGACCACAGCAGAATAGAAGCCGTCAAGAATTTCGTCGCTGAAAACTTCACTGATCCGAAATTAATGTAAGTTTAATGTCAATTATATTTTAATCTTTTTCCAATATCATGCCCTTTGATCAAATATAATATTATTACCTACCTACGAATAATAAAAACTAAGGAAACGTAACTCCCATATTATTACCGTTTTAAATTTGGTTCCTTTCGAACTGTCATGTAACGTCAGCACTCAGCCTGATACCGCTAAAGGCCACCTAAATATTGCAAATGTATTGAAAATGTGTACCTAGGGCTAGGTCCTAGGTACACATTTTTGACAATTATTGTAGAACATGTTTTTTAACGGAGTTACTTTTCCTTAGTTTTTAATTTTTATTATTCGTAGTACCTACCAATAATTATCATTTAAATCGATTAATACAGTTGCTAGCTGGTAAGCTACTGGAGCATGGGCGCTGAATGCATCAAACCATTTTTCTAATTAGATAAACTGATATAGTTATTATAACAATATAAATCATTAATACTTCTTTAACCATCGCCAACTCAGCGCTTAAATTTTACCAATCGCCTTACAGGGAAGAATATGACGGCCTCCTGACCTTCTACCTACCAGACCGGACTATGCCCTGGTCGAGGATGTTCGGCGTCATGGAGCGGGCCAAGCGCGAGCTGGACATCGAGGACTACAGCATCCTGCAGACCACGCTCGAACAGATCTTCCTGCAGTTCACCAAGTACCAGAAAACTGCCAAGGTCTACACGTAAATGTCAATAAGGGCATTTATGACATCACAGTGTAAGAGAAGGAGCGGGGACATACCAAAGGTTTTAGTGATTGTTAAGGTAGCGATGGTACTATCAGAGAAGTTGATTCATAGACTGATGGCGGACCTACATATTTTGGTCGCTTTTTGTCAAACCCAGCCGACAGATGACGACTTACATCAAGGTGACATAATCCAACCAAATGACGTAGGTCTGTCAACTGCCTATGAATTAATTTCTTTGATGGTACAAACAAGATATGAGTTGCAAAACATTGTACAAAATGACAATATTTGTATAGAATTTAACTTATGTAGTGGGTTGGATTATAAGAAATAATAGAGGTCTGTCGGAATCTTGCATATCTCAAAATGTGCTTACATGTGGTTCGAGGAATGAAAATTGGGCCCCTTGTTCTAAGTATGGCGCTATGTGCGACTACGTGTTGTATATTTCTTAAGTTTCTGGCAGTAATATCGCGAAAGCATAGACCTTATAATAATTGAGCTGTGTTATTTCATACCAAATTGTAGGTGGTAGGTTCAGCCAGCATTCTAGTCTTATAAAAAGTGTTGTGATGTTGTTACCTTTTAATTTCAGTATTTATCTTCTATTCCTTTCTTTTTAAAAGGTACTTTTACTTTTTTTAAGTTTTCTTTGTGTATCAATGTGTAAAAAATGTTTATCTATTCCACCTATTGCAGAAATAAGTGCAAAATTAGATAAATCAAATAGGGAATATTAAGCAAAGGTCGGAGCAGAGGGTGCTACTAGCGCATACAGTAAATAATCCCACCAAAATCCGACATGTTGCACACGGCATATCAGAATATTGACAGAAACGTTGTAAAACGTGAAACAAAACTTTTTTGTTTACTGTCTATGCTGGTGCTGCCTCTAGCGTGAAAATATTGCAGTAATATTTTATATCCTACTAAGGTGACCCCATAAAGTTAATATACCTAGCGGAATAGAGCAACAATCTCGAGCTGTCAAACGAAACCGAAATTGGTATACATGTGTGTGTAAAAATATGTGTACGTATACACTTACACAAGCATGATTGAACATGAATTCTATGAGATTAAATTGTCCACGTGCCGATAAGTGCCGACTGGACGTCAAAAAAAGAGTTCTGGTGTCATGTATCACACGTCTCTTTTTACCACGCAGTGTTACTGATAGTGACATCTCGCTTGCTCAGGCCTTTGTTTCTCTATTCCGCTAGGGAAATTAACTTTATAGGTGACCCTCTACCAAAAGATATACACTTATATGACATGACGTTATCTACTGTAATAATAATTAGTTATTAACTTTGTTAATTATTATGATTAAGATACTAGTAGGTAGGATAAGTCTTACTATAGTAAGTATTTGAACAATTTTTTTTTATTAGAGTAACATAGATTGTAAGTTTTATATATTAAATTTCTTAGGACTTTTTAGACAAACCCATTTTTGTAAAGGATAGGAGTTGTATTGAAAGTGTTTTGGTTTTAGAACAGAATTATTCTTTTACAGTCTTGATTTTGTATCTACATGTGTTTTATTTTATAACTAGACTTATGACTGGCAGTTGTAATTGTGTAAATATATTATTTATTTTATAATTTGTAAGTTATTTATTAGATATAAACTTAAATAGAAACTAAATAAAAAAAAAAACTCTGTTGCATCAAAATTTGTTTATCGCGCGGGAACTGTACATTTTTCCGGGATAAAAAGTATCCAATGTCCTTTCCCGGGACTCAAAATGTCTCCATACCGAATTTCAGTAAAATCGGTGCATCGGTTTGGGCGTGAAGAGGTAACAGACTGACTCACTTTCGGATTTATAATATTAACTACCTGTCCCGGCAACGTTGTTTTGCCCTATAAGTATTTCGCCCATATTATTTTATTGAAGTGACTAAATAAGTATGGTCCATCGCTATCCCGTCGCACAAACAATGGTCGCCGTCAGTCTCGAGTTGTAATAATTTACTATTATTTATTCAACAAATGCACTTATCAATATAAAAAGTAACCAGTAGCCGATTCTCAAACCTACTGAATATGCATATAAAATTTGGTAAAAATCAGTAAAGCCGTTTCGGAGGAGTAGGGTAACTAACATTGTGACACGAGAATTTTATATATTAATACGCGAGCGAAAAACTTTGGATCCCTTTTGACGAAAAATGCGGAAACGTAGGTGAATGAAATTTTGCACAGTTATAGTTTATATGGTGAAGGAGTGCATCGAGCTAATATTATTTTGAAATTATGCTTTTATCATACATTTTTTTAACAAATCAAACATTACACACACTACAACACACACACTAGGAGATTTTGATTGACAAGCCTATACACACGAATTGTACTCTTTTATTTATGGTTGAAGTCTGTTGTCAAATTGAAGACAATTTTACACGGCCAATCTGTCATCATTTGACTTTATTAATCTGAGACTGTCGCAGGAATTATGTCTAAGAAATAATAAAGTCAATATTTTGACAATAGATTATCAATAGAAAAGCGTTGAAATTTGAAACATTATAATTAAATTTTTTATTTGAGGTCGAATTTCGACCATTGGGCGATCTCTAGTAATATTAACCATATTAACTTATTAAGTATGGAAATATGGAATTAGTATAAAAAGTAGTTGATAAAAAGATACATTCAATATCATCAACTGAATATTAATGAGAGATTGAAAATATCACAGTTTTCTACGTTAAAATGGGTAAACGATATAAAGTATAAGTGAGTGTAGAAATGAAAAATAATAGATGATTAAAAATTTAATTCAAAATACATTTTACATCATATCACCATCGACACTCGACGTAATATGAGCACAAACACAGTGTAAATATACATTATTTATAAATAAAACATTTAAAAGCTTTATTTGTAAAAACCGAATATTTTTTTTAAATAAGAGCCAGTGCACACTGCGTGTTGCGTCAGCGTTGCGTCGACGCAGCGCTGCCGTTGCATTGTTTTACATACAAATAACCAAGGTGTTCACACGGCGCGCTGTGTCGTCGCACCGCAAACATGACGGACAGCAGCCCCCGAGACGAAGCGGGAGGGGGTGTTGACTGCTTCGTAATAACGCTGCGATGACGCAGCGCCCGTGTGGCCGGCTATGCGTTAAAATATTTGCGTTGCGACGGCCGACGACGCAACGCAACGCGCCGTGCGTGTGGACTGGGTCTAAGTTAGATACACTGGACTATTCTTTTAGAATGCTTATTATTTTTTACCGACTTCCAAAAAGGAGGAGGTTATATTTGTAATTGTACTAACTTAAAATTAATTTACATGCATAATAGTCTGCATTTATAAATAATAATTATCTTTGCACCATTAAAACAAAAAAGAAATACAATTAATAGAACACAAAAAATTAAATAAGTACTTATAGTAAGATCTAAAATAAAACTCAGATTTAAAAACCCCATTGATAAAATGTCATTTCCCATCTCTTTTACTCTTTGACGGGTAATGCATACATTTTTGTTATTTCACCTCGGTTTATAAACCAGAGTCTTACTTTTACCGTCTATATTGACGTAGCCTGGTTTTAACTATAAATTTACCCCCTTACTAATAAACGTTGTATAAGCTTTGAATAGTTATACAGTGTTTTGTTCCTGTCACACAAGTGACATTTTTAATTGGATTGAAGAAGACAAACACTGTATAACTATTCAAAGCTTATACAGCGTTTATTAGTAAGGGGGTTAATCTTTAAAAATATGAGATGCAGCTTATGATATACTATAATTATCATAAGCTGCATTATATATATAGTAAGTAATTAATATTAATTATTTGATAGCCACAACGATACCGCGCGATTATTTGATAGCCACAACGATACCTCTAGGAAAAGATATTGATAAAGATAAAAATATTATTAATAAAAAGGTTTCATATGCTGCATTTAAAGCATAGGAAATTTAATAAATAAAAAAACGTTTAAACCTTCACTGCTCATATCACAAACTGTATCACAAAAATAATATTGTACAAACAATGGCAAAATGAAATTCGCAACGAAGCAGCATTTCCTCACACCGACACAAAATACTTTGGCATAATATTATATTAAATTGTTTGCCTTAGCAAAATACTGAAAGTGAACAATATCACATACAACTACTACACCCTACAATACGGAACATTCAGCAATATAATATATATTTAAAAAATATATATAAAACTATAATAATATGCCCGACTGGGTAACACATAATAAGGCTTCTCAGAAAATACATAATACTCAATTTTCCCACAACGTTTAAAAAAATAAAACATAATTTACCTACTACTTTTATGAAATTATTCATCAAACCATAAAAGTTTTTTTTTTTAATTTAACCTAACATTTATTGCGAAAAATCATTATCTTTTCCCAACACAAGTAGGAGTGAGTTATTTTCATACTTTCTTATAATCAAATTAACAGTAAGCATCAAACGACACACCAAAAGCAGATAGCAACCGACAGACAAAATATATTCGTTTCAATATTTTTTATTTATTAATTCTTACATTTTAATACTACATAGGTAGTATATCCATTTTATCGCTGTTAAGAAGCGATATTTTGTAAAAAGTAAACATTACTTAGCTAGCTCAAGAGCTAATCACAACATTGACACATTTCTAAACGTTATTATTATATTATCCGCGCGCTATCAGAATAGGATGCGTCCTTTTGGAACTGAGACGCGCGCTGACAGCTGGCCAGCCGTATGGTCGGCAAACAAAATGACGTTTTTGTTCGCGTACATTTCTTTCAAGTTTTGTTTTAATTTTTTTATGATAATAATAGGTAATATTATGCGATATTATTATAGTAATTGATTAGTAATGAGTGGAAAAAGGGGTAATATTTTGAATGGTCACTGGTCATTCACGCCAAATAATTCTGGCAATTGATAAATAGTTCGATGAAGAACGACGTCGGTGTTCTAACGCTTTAAAAATAATGACACAGTCATAGATTTAAATATAAGTGACACACTTGGATATGGGCACTGACCTCCAATATACAAGTACGCTGGACTAATGATACCCTTTGAAATGACAGCTATTTTGTGTGCCTATTTGAAGCGGAATCAGTTGACCGATTCACGATCGTCGGAAAGATCTCACGCGGAATATTTTCACTTTCTGTCAGATACACAGCGATTCACAACCTAGTTTCCGTCGCGGAAATGAATCCGAAACCAAAGAGAATAACTGATTTTTTTTGGCAATAAGTGCTACGGTATATAGCAGTGGTGCCCAAAAGGTCGATCGCGATCGACCGGTCGATCGCGAGAGGTTCCACGGTCGATCTTAGAGGTTAAACAAGTTAGTACCTGCAAGATTTTATTTTCGAAATTTATAAATTATCTACTGATTATTCCGATCGTTTTTGTTTCAATTCATTTATTTATGTGACGTTTACTTATTATTACAACATAAAAATAAATGATAATCTAAATATAAAGACGTATTATTATTACTAATAGATACTTAATAAAAAAAATTACATAAAAATAAAGCTGTCGATCTTAAACCCTTAACTTTTTCTCAAGTCGATCTTCACAGCAAAAAGTATGGGCATCTCTGGTATATAGCCTTGGATATTCATCGCTGTCAGTATCAAGATAAAAGACCGAAAAATAATTATAATTGTCTCCAAATTTTCCTGCACCTCTTAATTTAATTAACTAAATTTTTAAGACTGATTAGTCTCACCTTACAAAAAATATATTTCCTGCGTTTATTCATTAAACGCAGCTGAAATATATTTTATAATATTTTTGTACTATTCAAAATCATTCGCTCTGTCGAGCGAATGATTTTGAATATTACAAAAAATGCTACGTCTTATTAAAATAATTAAACCAAAAAAATAAGATTGTCTATGTGTAATGTGCCGACTGCCGAGTGACAAATTTATGACAATTTGTCAAATCTGCGAGATTTGTGTATGTGACACAAACCGTCACCGTTGTGTAATATATACTAATTTATACCTTCAGCTTTGCTGACAAAGAGTTATTAGAGTTATATTAGTAAATTAGTTCCCACTTCCCGGACCATTGCCAAAGCTATATCGGGCGTTATGTCGGCACTACTTATAGGCGAACGCGTTGGCCGACGCGTTGGCCAGCGCGTTGGCCCAATATGTAGAACAGGCGTTCGCGCGTTGGCGGTATGTATTTAGACGTTGGCCGGCGCGTTTGCGAGCTTGCCGCGCGGTGTCGGAAAGATCAAAGGACATTTGTCGCAAGCTCTGCGCTCCATCCACACAGGCCGCGCGAACAGTTCGCCCGGAGCGGCGATGAAGAGTGCACGTTTCCTTCTTGTGGCGAATTAATATCTAACTTGAAGAAATGGCGAACAATATGAGTATCGAGAAAACATTTAAATTTATTGAGCTCTATCAGAGTAAAAACTGCCTGTGGAACCAAAAAATCATACCAAAAGTGCTAAAAAAATAAGGTTCTTGGACATGATATTTTCCTCACGATGTTTTTTAGGTTTCCGTACCCAAAGGGTAAAAACGGGACCCTATTACTAAGATTTCAATGTCTGTCTGCCTTTCTGTCTGTCCGTCTGTCTGTCCGTCTGTCTGTCTCCAGGCTGTATCTTAAGAACCGCTATAGCTAGATTTCTGAAATTTTCACAGATTTTGTATATCTGTTGCCACTATAACAACAAAATATGCTAAAAACAAAATAAATTAAATATTTAATATATAATAAATATATATTAATCATGATGATTACAATAATAAGTAATAAAATAATTTTATTATTTTAATATTATAAAGCCAGTTTATTTCTTTGTTTGTTACGATTTCTCGCCTTTTACTTTTTTATTTCGAGAATACCCTTTAAAAACTTTTTCTTGTCCACATTTACTTAATTATAAGCTGTGAATAATTATAGAGCTGCAGCTGTTAGCGACTCAACATCCATTTTGAATCTGTCCGCACATTGGCGCGATCCAAAGCATACTTAACGACCTTCCTATGTGTGGATTACTCACAAACGCCGTGGCGAGCGCACCGCCAGCGCGTGGGTCAACGCGCTGGCGGTGCGCTCGCCTATGTGGGGAGGCAGCTTTAGGCGATATGTGCGACTAAAGTTGGGGTCGCGATATGGGTCGCACATATCTCTTATTCTTTTGTTAAATACCAAACTCCTACTTCGCCGGCTTTCCCTTTCCTCATTTTGGGCTCTTCTTTCTAAAAGAATCAAGGCTGCTATGCCCGCCATTGTTGGAACTTATAGTAGATGAGGTAGTGCTCATTTTGTAAAGTCATTTCATACCGAGCGAAAATTGTAACAATAATAGTATTCTATTAATACATAAGAGTTTTGGTCGTTAGCTACTTCAGTATGAGTGGAATAAAAATTGAGAGTATCTCAAAGTTGTTGTTGGGAATCATATTGTATTGACATTTTAAAGATCCCAATTCGCACCCAATAAAGGTTCATATCTAGATTATAGACATTAAGGTTCGGTAGGTGGTATTTTAGTTTTAGTATGTAACAACAGATGGCGCTTTACAAGTAAAATCTATATAATTCTTCCTCATAAATATTATAATAAAATTGGTATGTGAGACAATTTTATAGTTAATTCAAATGAAAATCGCCGTCAGCTGAATGTTTGCAGGTGGAAATGTCGTCTACGCGACGCCCTAGGATACATTGAGCGCGAAGTATAGTTATTTTGGTTATAAGTTATAACTTATATCGCTGGCTGACGGTTTTTCCACCGTCATATTAACGACTGACGGTTTTCTTTATTATTTACAAAGTAGAAACATTCTCCTGTATAAATTTTGTACGGTATAAAATGACTTTTTAATCAAAATATTTATTGTTCAATGAACACTTCCTAAAGCTTTAACCATTGAGATGTACATTCCGCGGTGAGATCTTCTCGAATCCGTGGCGGAAACTATTTCACTCATACAAATAAATGTCACTACTGTCAAAATGACAGCAAAATCGGAAAGTTTTCACTTGTCATTTGCTTGAAAGTGATAAAGTTTCCGCCATCGAAAACATTCCGCGAGGAATAGCTTAGTGAATCAGGGAGCAGCTCCCCCGATGGGAGGGATAGGAACTAAATTTGACCATTGACGAAATATATTTGTCTATGATTTGACGTAAAATGACGTTTGAAAGTAGCCATATTGGCGCTGATAGCAGTAGTGGTAGTATTTGGAACTAATACTAGTGATGACAACCAATAACGACTAAGCGGCCATTTGCAAGTTACGTCAAATTTAGTTCTCTTCCCGCTCACTGGCGGCGCTGATTCCGCTTCAAATAGGCACAAAAAAAAAGTGGGTATCATAGGTCCAGCGTACTTGTATAATGGAGGTCAGTGGATATGGGTCATATGGGTAAGGAACCAAGTTATTCAGGAATAATAATTCCTGAATCACAATCTTTGGTAAAATATTACCAAGAAATCTTTTTCATGAAAATTTTAGGTTTGCTCAAAAATACAAAAATACTAAATAGTAACTGAAAGAGTTGTAGCTGCCACAGGGTTGACCAAAAACACAGTAAGATATTTAATGTACAGAATCGGTCGATTACGTATTTTATTATTATTAATATGTATAAACCTATACAGTACTCCCAAAGTGATAATGCGCATAGAAATTTTCGTAATTTTTCGGCAACGGTCGTATTTCCCGAGCGTCGGAAGACGTCGCTGCCAAGCGCTGTTTTTAAACTTATCTTTAAGAAAAACACCGCTTTGCGGCGACGCAGAGGCGCCAGACGTTTCTTGAACGTTACCAAGGTAACGTCACTGGCCACGTCGCGATGGCTTCCCGGTGAGTTATAGCACTTATTGACGGACCGGCGACAGCGGACAGCCACCGGCTATATGATATTTATTACTTCTATTTCCTTTGAACAAGGTGCAAAATGCAAGTGTATTATTTGGGGCTCTTACGTTTCATAGATTCGGGTGTTTTCGTGATTACGACAATTAGCGAAGATTTGCATGCGCATTATTAATTTGGGAGTACTGTAAATTAATGTTCAGAATATTTTTGCTAACGCTACTTCATTAGCAAACAAAACTTGTCATTTTCGATTTACTTTGACAAGGTTTCATCCTATTCTGATCGCGCGCGGATTGTATCTGTAGGACGAGGCTCATGAGTCATGACACATTATTTGGATAATAATATAATGATGCAAATATGAACTATGAAGTATTACCTCAACAAACGATAGTTATAAATATACACATCCAAATATTTCGAACACCACAAAATATTACTACAAAGGAGTCGTAATGCGGGAATTAGATGGGTCGATTTTCGTCCACGGCTTCTGCCGCACGACGAAAATCATTCGGCCCTATGACGTAGGTTACACGATCAGTTTCTCATCAATCTGATACATCAATCTGGTATAAAGATTGACGGAAAACTGATCGTCTAACCCACGGATTGATGGACTGTACATTTTAATATAATCATCAATCTGGCGTTAATCACAGTTTTTTTTTTAATCAATTTTTTTTTAAATGAGGCTTTTAACACTCAGTGTTTATGTCAGCCTCATAGTGAACACCGTGTTCTCTGCGCAAGGGACAGATACAAATAACTATATAATTTTATTGCCTCTGAGGACAACTGTTGATCCGTCCATTGTGCAGGCATGGCTGCCTGCAAAATGGACGGATCAACAACGGTCTCTTAAGAGCCTTGATCTTAGCTCTGCAGTCCGAGCATACTCCAGCAAAACATGATACAGGTCTTCGGGCGTCTCGGACACATCGCAATTGTACGAAGGCTTAATTCCAACCAAGTGGCAAAATTTGTTTGCTGGAATGTGCCCGGATCGTAATCTAAAGGCTGACACTAACAACTTTCTCGATAAGTTACACGAGATAAACCAAGGCTCCCATACTGATTTATTCTGGATGGTTCCGTACCAAACTCCAACACCTCTTTGTAGTTCCTCGCCAAAGTGGTATTCCCATTTCTCGATAATCACAGATTGACGCCAGATTGATGACAGATTGATCGTGTAACCTACGTATATAATAATCTTTTTACGTTTAAGGCGAGACTGCACAACGCTACACTACGCGGCAGTGGCGCGACGCGACACTTCACGTTTCATAGAACTGACCTTTTGTTTCGCGTAGCGTCGCTGCTGAGTGCTGCGTAGTGCGGCTGGCTCATACGATTTCATACAAAGAATATTTGGCCGCGATGTGTCGCGTCGCGTTACTTCCGCGTAATGTCGCTTCAGTGCGGTCTCGCCTTTATAAAACAGCGCATGCCAATTGCTAATAAATCTCGCTACATGTTATGTCGAAATTGGCGTCTTAATGCATCATTAGAAGCATTGAGTCAGAGTAGACAGAACTAAGGAGTACCTCGACTTCAAACAAACGGGCGAATATACGCGAGTTGGGCGCGACTGTCACTTTCAACATGTTTCACAATGTTGAGTAACGCATTAGTACCGCTCGTGCCGGCCGATATGACATACTATGCCAAACGTATAAATTTTGAGATCTCTTCTGAGTCGGCCTACTCGTTAGTTCTGTTTACTCTGATTGAGTTTCTTAGACTTTTCATTATTTACTAAACGTGAATAGATTTTGGTTTAACCCTACGAATAATAAAAACTAAGGAAAAGTAACTCCCATACTTCAACCGTTCCTTTTCGCACACTAAAATATGACAATAGCTAAAAAACACTACACTCAAATTTACGAAATAAAGCCGTTGACAATAATTGTCACTTCTATAAATACACAAAATTGTGTACCGAATACATGCATAAAATATGCATGTATTCGGGTCTCATTTTGTAGCCTCTTGGTGCCATTTTTTTGACGGAGTTACTCTTCCTTAGTTTTTATTATTCGTAGGTTTAACCAATGAGACGGAGAAGCGACTCGTCTTATCGTCGAAAACCGACCCATGTAAATCCCCATACGTAGAACATCACATCAATATCTTAACTCCTAATAAATTTCATAATAACCCGTTTTAAATGAGATTTAAGTAAATGGTTATCGGACCATGTAACACATAGAAAATTACGTTCCTGTATATACTTATCAAATAGCTCTACTTGTAACGCTAACACTGAGTTATATTGTTTAGGAGTAGGACTACATTAATTCTCTTAAGAACAAAATAAAATTATACACTGAACTTTTCGAACAAAATTATATCACGGAATAAAAGTACCTCTTTCACTTGTAAGATATTACGCCTCCTACATTACTTTAGCAGAACTAGATGAGCAAGTTAAAATAAAAAAAAAATTGAGACATAAGAGCTTTTAAGACAGACAATAAGTACACAATGTAAGTACACTTTATAAGTACTGTAAAATAAATAACCAAACGTTACTTTCATATTTCCCAAGCTTAAGTTCTACCATATAAGTCGTACCATAGTAATATCCTTTTAAAGAGGGTAATTATAATTACACAATACTATGTAAAAGGGGAATCGGCAATGCGACGAGAACCTAAACTAAATTGACGTAAATTGCCGTTAGCACACTGAGGTCGAGAACCGGAAAAAAGCGACTGAAAAGCGACAAATCTACAATTATAAAATGCCGCATCTCCATTTTGGCCCATGATGGACGGATAAGCTATAGACAGCTTCGCAATCATGGTGACAATCTTGTTTATCTATCATGATGCCCCAATGGGGCTAGAAGCTGACGTTTGTCTGTGTTGCGCTGACTGTTCGCTGACCGTCAGCATGACATCGAAATGTATGAAATATGAGACCATTTCGCGTTATAAAAATGCTTCCTAGAATATTCCTAGAATATCATCTCGGGCCATCAGCGTGACACTAAAGTCGGCCTTAATATAGCGCATTGCCAGATACCACTTGACGTGAGACAAGACATATTTCAATCTTTTTTTCGCAGTTCCCAGTTATCTACATAATATAAATTATGCTAACGTAAATTTTGCCGTACAAATTAAGATCGTGTGAATCCTGCATAACTAATATGCTCCAAATATTTCGTTAGCGTTACCTTGCAGCCTGGTGAATCTAAGGAACACTTGTTCTAGGGTAGTTTGTGACACGGAGTAGTCCTCTATGGAGTACAGTTTGCGAGCCTCTTCCATCACGTCGAATAGCTGCCACCAGGGTAGGTTGGTGTCATTTATGTAGTAAGTACTTATACCGAGGTATGTTTCACTGCAAACAAAAAAAGGAACAATAAGGTTTCTGAACGTATACTTGTGGAAATTGGATCTTGTTTAAGCGCAATTTATAAGGCAAGGAAAAGCACAACCTGAAACCTGAAAAATAATGCATATTGTGTTGTTGTTTTTTTTTTTTTTTTTTTTTTTTTATATATATATATATATAAAATTGGGGCCGTCTATAGGCTGTTCGCCCATATCCTTTTTTTGTTATTTTATTATTTAGATTTTTCGCACCAAGGATAATTGAAATAATATTATTAATTTTAATTAATTGTAGTCCATCACGCCATGGACTTTTTTTATATATATACTTATATAATTAAAAATTGAAAACAACATATTGTGTTGTTTGTCTAGTTGAAAAATTTGGCCAATAAAAATGGCCTATTACTATAATGTCATTCGATTTAAGTTACAAAAGTTATTTTTTACAAATTACACAATTAATTCAGACTACAAGTAGGTATTAACTGTTGCGAAATATTATTATGTTGTTGCCTATGGTATACTAATATTATATTATTCAAGTCTCGGTTAATAATAATAATTAATTATTATCTGTAGGTTATATTATGTGTACTTACATAAGTTTGACGTCGTTAAATCTATCCATTATGTACTGGTTAACGCTGCCATCTTTATCCACGCCGCCTTTGCACTTCACGATTAACGTGTATCCTGAAATCACACATACTGCATTGAGTTCTGCACTATGTTGGCACAAATGTTTTTCGGAAAACGTCATGGTATCATTTAAACCGACTTCCAAAAAAGAAGATGGTTCTACGTCGCGTTCCATTATAATAATTATTATATAGAGCCGAATTGCACATAATATATTTTATTTTGTAATAGAAAAAATCCGATATAAAACTTTGATAATCGTCAGAGCCCCGCCCCTTTTTGCGTCTGCGACGCACACTGACGCCAAGACTTTTGGTGCGCCATTTTAACAAAAGAGGCGCCGTAGATAGCTGAGATCATGTTTATTGTATACCTTGCGAGAACTTATTCTTGAGATGCTGCAGGGGGCCGAGGCAGCTGAATCGTCCATTGACCATGATGGTGAGTCGCGAGCACAGCGCCTCGCACTCCTCCATGCTGTGTGACGTCAGCACCACGCTGCGTCCTCCCCGCACTGCGCACATCACGCTCGACCACACGCGACGCTTCGACGCTGGATCCATACCTAAAATATTTTTAAGACCTGTATTAATAAACCGAGTTCATACTCAATACTAATCTTGGCTGATCTGCTCTCAGCGTCTTAAGATGTAGCATTTAGCATCAGCTGTCAAAAAATTAAATATAAGGCGAGACCGCATTAAGCGACACTACGCTGTAGCGGTGCGACGCAACATCACTTTCCATAGAGCTCCCGTTTTGTGTCGCGTAGTGAGGCTAACTCATGAGATTTCATACAAAAAACATTTGGTTGTGACGTGCCAACATATCAATACAATTTAAATTTACAATAAGAACGTCTTTCCTAAAATTACCTGTGGTAGGCTCATCCAAGAACACTAACGGTGAATCACCCAACAGGGCGAGAGCAGTACTGATTTTTCTTTTCGTACCTCCGCTACATTCATGAACCTGTAAAAAAAGAAACAGTCACTATGAGGGCCTGTTTCACCACTTCCTGATAGGTGCCGGATAGGCTATCCACCAATTAACTTGACAGATAGAGTTATCACTTACGCCTGCCGCTGAACCGGTTTTGATGACATTTAGTGTGTAGACAAAGGACAGTTTTCTTCCCAGAAAAATGTACAGTTTCCGCGTGATAAGCAAAGGGCATCAAGCAAATTCCATACAATGTTGGTCTAAAAAAAAAAGCTGCGCGGCCAGACCTAGGATTATTAAAAATAGCTAGGCCATACTAAGAACTTAATGGGTCGTTCTGGAAATGGCATCGTACTAGGAAAGAGGTAATACGGGGTAAGGGGTCATTTCCCAGTAAGACCCCTGGAAAAAAATATTAAATGTTTAATATTTTTTCCTAACTAAATAATTACTCAGAAAATGCAGTTATAGGGTTAAGTCCATATATTTTTTTAAGTTCTTAATATGGCCTAGCTATTGGAAATATTCTTAGTTCTGGCCGCGCATATTTTTTTTTAGACCAGAATGCCTCATGTCATTTCGGCGCAACGGAGCTGCGCGCAACCTCTATTATAAAATTATTTACCATATTACTGCAATTGACTATGTTATTTAGTTACCTTTTTATCATAATGCCTCATGAAGCCCAGCATCTCGGCGAGCTGTATGCCGCGCGCGGAGCCCACGCTGACTGGGATGCCGCGCATCAGGCAGAATATCTTGAGCGTCTCGCGCGCCGTCAGATTCTCCAGTAACGCGTCGAATTGCGGGCAGTAGCCTGTTTAATGTTGTAATTAGTTTAAAAAACAAAATAAACAAATTATCGTGAGACTTGGTAAGTCCATACTAATATTATAAATGCGAAAGTGTGTCTGTCTGTTACCTCTTCACGCTAAAACCGATGAACCGATTTTGCTGAAATTTGGTATGGAGATACTTTGAGTCCCGGGAAAGGACACAGGATTTATCCCGAGAAAATGTACGGTTCCCGCGCGATAAACGAATTTTGCCGCAACTCATCTAGTAAGAGCTATAACACGATCGAGCCTTAACCTATCAATCCCCAAGCGGCAGCCGGCTGCCGCATAACAATTGAAAATCTATTGTGTCTGCGATACCCACGATGGAGGTGTTATCAAATCGCGTTTTCAATATATTTTGTTGAACTGCGAGGTGATGGCGGCAGCAATACTACAGGCTTTTGATTGCAGATATTCTACAATTTTCGCCTATTGCATTGCTGTTTCAAGATAATAAATCTCTTAAAACCTTTATTATTATTATTTGTAACAAATTTTAAGAAAAGAACAATCGTATTATTTTGCGTGCACGCATACACACGTATGACGTAGCATCTGTCAATCGCAATGCTCCTTTTTAGCCGTAGCCCGTATCGGTTGTGTATTAGCATAAAGTTAGTTAAAGATTATGCACTGTACATGTCTACATATAGTGGCACCATGTCCCAACATGTAGAGAAGCTTACAAAACTCACCAATAAGCCGATGCACCTGCCGCAGCTGCGTGCTCACGCAGTATCCGTGTACGCGCGCGGAGCCCGCTGTGGCGCGCGCGTCGCCCGTCAGCATGCGGAAGGTGCTCGTCTTGCCCGCACCGTTTATACCCAGGAGACCGAAGCATTCGCCCGTTCGTACCGCTGTATGACAATATTTTTTTAAATATGTTTTTCGGGGTTGTGGTATGAAGAAAGTTGTAATGTATAGTGTCAGTAGGATTTCGGGGGAGATAAATGTCAGAACTAATGCCGCCATATTTTGCATGTATCCGTAATCAAAATTAACGCTGTTATTATTTACTTCTAATCAATGTTACTCAAGTGCTAAAATATCATTGAAGCACTGTAATTTCAAATCCAAATTTTATTAGTACTTACATAATTTAAGATGAAAACTTAAACGTACCGAATGTGAGTCTATCCACAGCTAGGAATTCGCCATAGTATTTAGACAAGTCAGTGGCAACAAGGCTGTACCGGGGCAGCTCCGCCCGCGGTAACGCCCGCACCGCGCGTCGCTCCGCCTGCACGTCAGCGTCCTCGTCCTCGCGAGCGTCCGGCATGCGTACGCGCCGTTGAGTGAACTGATGTAAAGGATTTTTTTTTATTTTTTTATTTATTTAACAATTTATGGCACATTAGATACATTTGTGGCGGTACCCACAATTCGCCTAACATTCCTGCATCGCGCTATCGAAGTTTTCTGAGCGCGTCGCTATATATACGACAGCTGAAATGTATCACGTGGGCTCCGGCCTGACCGAGCATACCACCTCGCTCGGTCGGAAGATCTTCCTTTGTGACCGCCACGCATATTTTCCACATTGGTGACCCTCGACAGAACACGCCTCCTTCATAATCATCAATCCCCGCCCCTCCGCACCGCGCCAGCCAGCATTGCCTCATCAGGTACATCGTCCACTAGCCGCAATGTACCGCGGCCTGGGCGACTCCGCATCGGCATCATCGGGCTTTCTCACTACAACGACCGGTCAGCAAGCAGAGCACATCTCTCCTGGTCAGCACGTAGCATCGGCCCCGCACGGCAGCTATCCGACTCACTGGATCCCGTGCAGCAGCTTCACAGTTCCGACTCACTGGGACTCACTGCAACAGTTCCGACTCACTGGAACTCTCTGGCACTGGCGACTCAAGCGACGAGACTTCAAGGTTCGACCTCCGGTCTTCGGGGGGGAGTGATGTGGCGGTACCCACAATTCGCCTAACATTCCTGCATCGCGCTATCGAAGTTTTCTGAGCGCGTCGCTATATATACGACAGCTGAAATGTATCACGTGGGCTCCGGCCTGACCGAGCATACCACCTCGCTCGGTCGGAAGATCTTCCTTTGTGGCCACCACGCACATTCCCACACATTTATAACATTATAATTGGCATGGAAAAATGTCACTAAGTACTGCTTGTTTCTAATAAAAGTGTGTGTGTGTGTGTGTATGCTGTATGGATTGTAAGGTGAACGAAAATGCTGGTGTGACTTTATTGTCAAAAATAATATTTAGTAGAATTCAAATATTTTTGTTTAAATTAAACACATCGGAAATTTTTAAATGCAGAAAATTGATTAATCTTGTATTAAATAATAACTAAATCACAAACCTTGCTGAAAACTTCATATTCCATAAGCAGGAGTATCGTGAATCCAACAAAACCGACAAACGTCATCATGAACAGATATCTGCCGATACCGGGATCACTCCAGTTCAAAAACGGATCATCGTCAACTGAAATAAAATTAGGTTTAAAAAACCGGCCAAGTGCGAGTTGGACTCGCCCATGAAGGGTCCCGCAGCAGCAATAAGGTTTATTTTTATGAAATTAAAAGGTTTTTGTTTTTTTTTTTATATTTCAGTTGATTTAATGAAAGTTAAATTAAGTTTACCATTTATGACGTATAAAAAAAAGTACTTGCTAGATTTCGTTCAAACCAATTTTCGTTGGTAGTTTTATAGTAAGTACATCATATATTTTTTTAGACTTATCATGTCCCTACTTTAGAAGTTAGAGGGAGGGGGGAACACACATTTTAACACTTTGGAAGAGTCTCTCTCGCAAACTATTCAGGTTAGAAAAAAATTATATTAGAAACCTCAATATGATTTTTGAAGACCTATCCATAGATACCCCACACGCATAGGTTAGAAAAAAAAAAATTTTTAAATATAATAATATTAAAAAAAAACTACTTGCTAGATTTCGTTCAAACCAATTTTCGTTGGTAGTTTTTATAGTAAAGTACATCATATATTTTTTTTAGACTTATCATGCCCCTACTTTAGAAGTTGGAGGGGGGGGGGGGGGGGGGGGGACACATTTTAGCACTTTGGAAGAGTCTCTCTCGCAAACTATTCAGGTTAAAAAAAAATGATATTAGAAACCTCAATATGATTTTTGAAGACCTATCCATAGATACCCCACACGCATAGGTTAGATGAAAAAAAATTTTTTTTGATTTAGTTGTACCTATGGGGACCCCTAATATTTTTAATAATTTTTCCATTATTGTATCAAAATCTTAATGCGGTTCACATACTACATCTACTTACCAAATTTTAATAGTATAGCTCTTATAGTTTCGGAGAAAAGTGGCTGTGACATACGGACAGACAGACAGACAGACATGACGAATCTATAAGGGTTCCGTTTTTTGCCATTTGGCTACGGAACCCTAAAAACCATAAATGTACTTAATAATTCATAATTTTATAGCTTGTCAAAAAAGAGTAGACGCCGAACATATTTTTTAAATCACATAAAAAAGTACAATAACCTTATTACTGCAAATAAAAAATGTGTCAGAGCGTTAATATTTAAGGATGTATATAACATTTATAAATTCAAAGATTCTGACCCAAATTCGAAATATATAGTAGAATAAAACATCCTGCATCGATTGACACCAATAAATTAATACTTTCCCGACAAGTTATGTGAAATAAATCATTTTAAAATTACCATTTATCAAACGTCATTTTTGCCGGAAGTGTTACAATTTTTGAGAAGACAGACGAATTGGGAAATTTGTATCAAAGTAATACGGCTAAAAAACTACTTATCAATTTCTTTGTACGATTAGCGATTTTTTAAGCCCAAAAAAAGTGGGTTCACCGGTAATTCTGCGGAAATATTTCAAATTGAAATTGATAAAAACTATCCTTCGAAGAGTAATAGCGATACAACTGTTAGATTAGTCATATTCGTTTCATTTTTCAATGCGCATGTGCAGCTTTCGCGCATGCGCAATAATTGAAATTATCATCAATTTCTGTCAGATTTTGGCACATGACACTAACTTTGCGCATGCGAAACGAACACGGCTATTGTGTTTGTATGTACTATAGTAGCGGTAGTCAAATTACATCTCAATATTTGTCGTCTTCAATAGGAATATATTCGCGAGTAAAAGAAACAAGTAGCAATTTGTAGGTCCAATGCCTGAATTTTTACTTTATTCACGACAAGACTAGTAAACCGTTATCTATCGATTTTTATCCCGGGAAAAATGAAAATGTACGTTTTCCCCGCGATAAACGTATATTGGCGCAACGGAGTTGCGGGCGTCATCTAGTAAATAGTGATGAGCAAAATCGGCCTTGCAGCCTTAGTCTTGGTCTTGCAAAAACGCAATGCCGACACCAGGACTATCCTAAAACTAAAAAAACCAAATCCAAGACCGAGATCAGGCAGATTTGACCAAGTCCAAGACCAATATAATTGTACTAGAAATACCAAAAACAATCTGAGTCTTGTTTTGCTCATCACTACTAGTAAAACATAAATCAGAAAAACAACATAAGGACTCACGTACTACAACACTCGGAGATGTTGAACGTGGTACAGATGGTGCGGCGCGTGCAGTTGTCCGTGTTGAACTGCGTGCACAGCGCGTCGCACGCCAGCACCTTGAACGCTGATGTACTCATGTCCCTAGAATATATTTATTTCGGTATATTCATCAGAAAATAGTTACAACTTGGACCGAGTTTTACTGATGTCTCGTTTCGTTACACAGATAATAATTATTGTAACTGACCAGTTTTAACAGGGAAGAAATATTATACATGGAAAGACGCCTGTTGTTTTTTAAATCTATTACAGCCGAATTGTGCAGTTAAATCGTCGCGGTCTAACTTGATAATAATATTATGTAGGTATTTAAGATAAGTTGAAAGTGAGTTTATAGAACATGCATACAGATATTTTTACCTTCACATTTTAATAACTGTAAGAATAATGAGGTATATACTCACTTGAAACTTCTACAAAGACAGTAAATTGGCAGAGGAGAGAAAGCCCAGTCAAATATATTTGCATAATACGGATTCCCAACCACCGGGAATCTCAACACTTCCGTTATCAAAAATGGCATACAACCTGAAACAAAATATTATTTAAAACAGTTATGCTAACTTGCGACAGTCTTGATTAAAGACTGGAGAATATCGTGTTATCTCAGTTTTTAACCGACTTCCAAAAAGGAGGAGGTAATATGTTCGGCTGTGGTTTTTTTTTTTTTTTTTTTTTTTATGTTCAACGATTACTCCGCCGTTTGTGAACCGATTTTCAAAATTTTTGTTTTGTTCTATTAGGTTTCCCTCCAATTTGGTCCCATTTTCACAAAAGTTGTGATCTGATGATGGGATCCATGAGTAATCGAGGGAACTCCTCAAAATTTATATGAAAACATATGGTGATTTTGGTTTTATGAGAAGTATCCTAAGCATATACTACCAAAACGCAAGATTTTGCACCAAGGTATACTATGGTTCCGAATATACTAAGAGAACTCCGGATTCCTTATAGATACAAGTTTGGGGGTTTAGGCGCTGTTTTAAGAACTGAAAGCATATGCTACTATGCAAATTACATTCATCATCATCATTACCACGTCAGGGTCACCAGTGTCACATGGTTGTATATGGATACAATATGCCCCCACAACACCATAATTATATCATCACGTTATGTCCTTATAATAATTGGTGGTACTTTTCATAGCAATTTTAATAAAAATATAATGTTGTTTCAAAATAAATGATTCAAGTTCTAAGCGACTTATGTACCACATAATTGAACATAACAAAGTCAACCTTAACTCCAGAGCGTAAGGCACACATTTGACATTACTTTTGAGATTCGAAAGAAAAAAGAGCAGTAAGTTGCTTCGATAGGTACTACACTAGTTTAACTATTAACCCATCAAGCCCAAGCGGCACCCGGTTGCCGCATAACAATTAAAAATCTATTGTGTCTGCGATTCCCACGATCGAGGTAATAAATTGAACCCTTAGTATGAAAATACTTACATAGGAAAACAATCTACATCGTAATAGGAATAAGAAACACAATCGCATTGAGTATGACTCTTAACAAATTGTAATAAGATACGTAGAATATACGCGGTGGTTTACTAGGTAACTAAAAGAGTGCAATTATTATTTTTAACAAAAAATTAAAACCGACTTCCAAGGTAAAAACAATACTAACATCCTTATAATATGAACTAAAAAGTATTAAATAATGTTTCCTATCTAATAATGCCTTTTTCCGAATTCGGCTAAACCTCAACTATTTCTGTACTCAATCTTCATAATTTTGAAGTCGGTGCCAGTTCCAAAGTTTCATATACCGACTTCCGACTTCAAAATGATGAAGATTGAGTACAGAAATAGTTAAGGTTTAGCCGAATTCGGAAAAAGGCACTATTAGAGAGGAAACATTATTTAATAATAATAATAATAATAATATCTATGAACGCTTCACACCACGTCAGTCTGGCCCCGTGGTAAGTACCTGATGGACTTGTGTTACAGGTACCAGACAACGGAAATATATTTAATACTTTTATACTATACATATATTTAAGATTTTTTTATTATATTATACACATATTTAATACACATCCATGACCCGGGAACTTTGAAAACTTATTTTTTGTTCCGTTGGCGGGATTCGAACCCACGACCCCCGGCTTGAGCTACCAACAGCCCACCAATTGAGCCACAGAGGTCGTCTTAATACTTTTTAGTTCATATTATAAGGATTTTATTATTGTTTTTATAGTTCGTATGTATGAAAGAGAGGCCATGATATTTTAACACTAACCCAGATTCTTATGCATTGTTTTGTGTTAATATAACGAACGAATTAATCTTGTTATCTTTGCTTACCAGTAAATATGTTGATAAAACACATTTTCGAGAAACCAGTTGCGGAAGCTTCGAAGAAGAATGAGGCCAGATAATGCAGGGGAATCATCGCGAACGAGAACAGCACCAACACCAACATTATTCTACCTGTAAAATAAACTCTATTTCATTATTGATATAGGATCATCGCGTCTGCTCTGCTGCAGTATAGTGTCGTCTAGTGTTGTCTCGCAATTACGTCATCGCTACACTCACCGAGCTCGGCGGGCGAGCTGAGCGTGTCCTCGCCGTAGAAGGCGAGCGTGGCGACGATGCCGGCGTACACGAGCAGCAGCCAGAACGCGTCCCACAGCAGCGCCGTCGTCCACAGCACCGCCGGCCGTACGCCCGCCACGCGCTGCAGCAGCTTCGCGCCGCTCGTGCGCTCCTGGTAACACGTGACACTTGTTAATAACAATGATTTTTATTTTTTGGGTATTTAAATCTGCCACAAAACAAAAAAATAGGGAGAAATGTTATAAAGCCCTGTTCGTACGTTGACAGATGTTACCACACCTACAATTCACTACATTAAGAGTCCCCACAGACTGCAGACTTTCTATCGGCCGATAGTTTGGTTTGGCTCTTGATCAGTATGAAGCTGTATGGAAGTGCGCGTATTACAAATATACCGAGTCGGCCGATAATTAAGTTTGATGGGCTATACGATTGCCTTCAAACTATCGGCAAACTGTCGGCCGATGCTAAATCAGTACGACGTTCTACCACGCGCGCACACGCCGCCGATTGTTTGGTCGGCCGACTCGGCAGAAATCCGAATCGTGTAAAATTTATCATTCAAAAATCTATCGCTGTGAATGGAACCGTGCGAGAGCAATCGGCCGCGACTGTTGTCTAGTCTGCGCACTCACCACCAACCTAGTTACTTACCCTGTTTAGTTGGCGTAGTGTGCGCGCTAACAGCCCAACCCGACCAAACTATCGGCCGATAAAGTCTGCGGGGGGTGGGGGCTCTTAGTTGACAGATGCACCTGTAGGTGTGGTGACATCTGTCAACTAAAATTCACTACATTCACAATATAATCTCAATTTTACATGCTCCCATGATTCTTGTGAGCCTACGATTGGTTATAAAAAACTATTATGCCGTGTAGTAATTTTTGGTGATGCTGACACTTTTATTAACAATTTGGCAGGATTTGACGACGCGTACCACGCCCCATAAATTCAAAATTTGTGGGATCTGCAGATACATATATCAAAAACAAAATGATTTTATGAACGTTATTTACCTTAATTGCGAAGAGTACCAAAAACGCCGTTACGAAAGCCATACAGAATCCAATGTTGAACGCGAACTGGAAACCCATGCTGCTGCCGTTAGCCATCACTTTGACCTACAAATTAAGAAAAAAATTATGACTTATGAAAAATTTATAGATATATTGTTCATAATAGAAGCCAGATTATATTAATGTCTTCGCCACGGAGTGTTCATGGCAGCTGCAGTATACTAAACCAAAACGTAACTATGTTGTTATAAGTAGGCGTTTGTGTAGGTTCTTACTAGATTCTCTATTGAGTACGATAGACACCGGTGTTGTAGTTGCTGAACCACGCGGTCACGTGACTGTGCTGTTACAGCGCCTGCGTCGTGCAATCACCAGGTTCTCTATGGAGTACGGCAGGGGGTGGTTGACCGCTCCACCACTCCCACTCGCAGGCGCGCGCAGGAGCTGAGCGCGGCGAGCAGCGCGACGTCGGCGTTGTGATAGCCGTAGTTGCTGACCCACGCGGTCACGTGATTGTGCTGTTACAGCGCCTGCGTCGTGCACTCACCAGGTTCTCTATGGAGTACGGCAGGGGGTGGTTGACCACTCGCAGGCGCGCACCGGGGCTGAGCGCGGCGAGCAGCGCGCCGTCCGCCATCGCGAGCGCGACGCCAGCGTCGTGGTAGCCGTAGTTGCTGAACCACGCTGTGACGCGGCCCGGCGCGAATGTCGCACCAACTAGCGTCTCGTACCGCACACGCGGCAGGTCCGCGGCACTCTGAAGAGAAATAGAATGACGAGTACATTATTCATAAACCGATGGCAAATCTATGTTATTTGGTCGAGTTTCATCATGTCAATGTTAGAACGGCTGGGCAAAACAGAACTCGACCAAATTATGTAGTTCCGCCATTTGTCTATGAAACAATTTGTTCAATAATTCATGTATATAGTAAGTAATGCATGTGTCAGAACTACATAGCGTAGCTATGATTTTTAATGAAAATCTATATTAATTAGCATAGCTGTAATCTATATATCAATAATTAAAAGGCAAACAGTCCAGTAAACCTAGAACGACACTTAATTTGGGAATTTAATTTGGTATAGTTTGCTAGCATGATTGAACTGAAATTGTAACTGCTAGTTTTTAGTAGAAGATATACCTGGGATATTAGTCAATATAAACTTACCAGTTTCAAATAATACTTTGCAAGATCCATATGTCCAATATCGTTCAGCATCATCGTGGGATCACTGACGTTCTTGAAGTAGCTTTTCAACGCCACCATCATTCTTCTTTCTAGACTGTTCTCTGTCAAATTGAATCCTTCTGCTACGAGAGTTTCGGTCTTCCTAAACCCACTCTCTAAGCTCAACTCTAGGGGAGGTAGTTGGGAAATAAACTTCCAAGACCGAGCTATAAGTACGGATATAGATATGTTTATTATTGGTGTAATAAACTGTATGAGCGCTGTCAGCTTGTTCCTCGTCGTGTTGTATGCGAGTTTCAGAAACATCGCCTTTATGTGATTCTTGAGTAATTTGAATCCCTTCACTTTCTCTATCGGTTCCTCGCTTACTGAAAATTAAAAATATATACGTCAAAACGAGATCGTTAGAAGCTTATGGAGAGACCGCACTAGGCGTAGCTAAACTGCAGTGAAGCGACACGACACCTCACGGCCAAATATTCTTAGTATCATATTATGTGCGGCGTTTTAATGTTAATTATAAGTTATAACGGGTTTGCCCTAATCCAATGATAAACTAATAACTTACTACTAAGCACTAAATATATTATTAAATTATAATTTGGTTACTTACATTAAATTACAAAATTTTCATTTATCTCAGATATGGCATTCGAGTACGATAGGACGCTAATGCGGTCTAGACTCTAGAGTTTACCTACATTACATTATTTACAATTATTAAGATTTTGTAAATACTTACATACACCGTTTTGGCCGTCAATAGGATACATGGCGATGTCGTTTTGTTTGGCCTTGTGATTGTTCTTAGTTTCTGAAATCACATCTTGGTCTTCGGCGCCCACTCTAAAAATAACAATAAGTGAGTGCAATACATATTAGGGTATGTGATATATTTTCTAAATTACGTACTATATATTATAAGAAGGCCATAAAAGCATAAGAGAAGAAAATGACAAAATCACGCTCAATCATTACTAGAACTTACTTCA
The DNA here is from genome assembly GCA_905187585.1 of Cyaniris semiargus. NCBI lineage: Eukaryota > Metazoa > Arthropoda > Insecta > Lepidoptera > Lycaenidae > Cyaniris > Cyaniris semiargus. Next base: position 7,877,081 of record LR994558.1, on the reverse strand, counting down.
TGAACACCTCTTCTAGGCTGGTGACAGACAGGCCGTAGCTGGACACTTTAAGCACATCCTTCTGCTCCTCAAACACTTTGAGCATATCGGGGAACTTCGTCACGTGCTCGTTCGGCAAAATGTACGTTAGCTCCGATCCTGGGATCCAAAAGAATTTATTATAAGTGATTATTTTTTTCTATGGATGCTTCACACCACGTCAGTCTGGTCCCGTGCTAAGTACCTGAAGGACTTGTGTTACAGGTACCAGACAACGTAAATATATTTAATACTTTTATATTATACATATATTTAAGATTTTTATTATATCATACACATATTTAATACACATCCAGACCTGGGAACATTGAAAACTTTTTGTTTCGTCGGCGGGATTCGAACCCGCGTCCTCGGCTTGAGCTGCCACACACTCAACCAATTGAGCCACAGAGGTCGTCAGAGGTCGTTATAGGAGCATAATTGAAAAAAAATAATGTTTTGCTATTTAAAACTAACTTGCGCTCCTTATGCGATTAAGTCATTGGCCTTACGAAATCATGATTTCAGGGCTAATTAAGACTGCCTAAATAATAACAGCCGAGTTAGTCCAATAACTTTTATGGACCACCAGAAATGGCGAAAGAAAAATTTATAAACTCCTGTCGCCGGATAGAGAAAAGTGCTCAAAATATTGATATTAGACTTTAGATGACGTCATATTTGTTGTATTACCTCAAAAATACAATTCTTCTTTGACAGTCTTTTGATAGCTAAAACGACCGAGTCTTTAAGCAAGCCCGGCAAGGTAGTATTAATGATCTTAACCTTGCAATATGTCAACATGAAAAGGGAGTATTATTACATTTGGCGACAAAACCACTCTAGCGTAACGTCGGATGAGCTAGTACGCATGCAAAACAGATAATATCACTGTTATTGCTTACAATATAAGTGACAAATAATTTTATCTAGCATGACAAAAATTCCATGACTCGGTAATTGTTATTCACACACTTGAAATAAACTGCAGTAGTTAAAATATTTAAAGTGCATACTAAGGTATAATTAAAAGTAGTAATTTATTGCTATTGTATATTCATGTTAAGAAGATATTCCACCAATGACAGTAAGTTATTCAAACTGTATCGACACATCATTGGCTTATTTTCACATTTTGAGATGACGTCACTACCTTTCAGACAGTAGGTAGCTACAACAAGCAGAAATTCACTTGACATCTGTGTCCTTTGAACTAGGTACAGGTAGTGAACTAAACAAGCTTAAAGATGAGGCCGCACTAAGCGACACGACGCTACAGCGCGGCCAAATATATGATATCGAAATGTATATAATGAAATTGTATAAGCGACACAAAACATCAGTGCAATCTGTCAGTGCAGTGACGTTTTGTGTCGCGTATACGTAAGTGTCTTGTCGCGTCACTCCGCTGTAGCGTAGTGTCGCCTAGTGCGGTCTCGTCTTAAGAATTACTTACCAATATTAGTATTCTCCTTCACCTCCGGGACGTATTTCCGGAAGAACGCCGTGACGTCCTCAACATTACAATCATCCGCCTTCACTATGGTCATCTTGTACCCGATGCCGTAGTGTTTCTTGAGGAAGTATGGGCGACCGACGCACTGGAGTTTGCCGCCCGACATGATCGCTATGCGGTCACCGAGGACGTCCGCCTCGTCCATGAAGTGAGTGGTGAGGATGAGGGTTCGCCCTGTGGATGAAGAGATGATAAAGTTAATGTTCATTGTATGGGTCAGCATGATTATAGGCAGAGCAAAAGTTTAAAGGCGAGACTGCACTAAGCGACACTACGCTGTAGCGGAGCCACGCGTCACAATATTTCATACTACTGACGTGTAGTGTTGCGTAGTTCCGCTACTGTTGTGCGGCGTGCGAAGCGACACCACACGTCATGGCCAAAATTATTCTTTGTGTGGAATCGTATGAGGCAAGCCGTACAAACGTCAGTATGAAACGTGAATTAGTGTCTCATCGCTCCGCTGCAACGTGGTGTCGCTTAGTGCGGTATCGCCTTAAGTGTGTGAGTGAGTGCGAGAGACTGACCCTTCTTCTCCCGCTGCAGCAGGTCCCAGAGCGAGCGTCGCGCGGCGGGGTCGAGGCCGGAGGTGGGCTCGTCGAGCAGCACGACGCGCGACGACCCGCACATCGCCGCGCCCACCGACAGCCGCCGCTTCTGACCGCCGGATAGATGCGCCGATACCACGTGTCTCTGTGAATGCGATGTAAGGTCAATAACCTGACTAAAAACCATAGGGCTAAACCACAACACCGCGTTTCGGCGTTGAATCGCAAAAATAACCATTGAATAGCAATGTGGAGTCTTACGATGCGATGCCGCAACGCAGTGTTGCTGCTTGGCTCATACGCCACATCCATATCACGTCGCTCTACTCATACAATAGGATGGAACAGTTCTTGACTACGAGCGTTCAAGTATTACGTCACGCAGTATAGATTGGAGAAGCGGTCTTATATACGACGCATTACATGATCTTAACTGACGAACCAAAGTACATAAATATTTGATGCTCGCAGACAATTATAACCCCTCGCAACTCAAAACTAAGAAACGTTGGGAAAAAAAAAACCAAACCACACAATCTTAATTGGAGAGAATGCCTATAATATTACTTCCTGTCGTCTCTACCACTGAAGTGACTATTGTCGTCTCTACCCCTGAAGTGACTATTGGTGATGGTAAAAAATCATACAATGCTTAGAATCTTCTATTAATTTATATGAGATTTATATAATATGATGCAAGCCTTTTTTGCACGTGAATCATTATATAAAATTCGCACGTTGTTGCCACGTGATGTCTTGCCGTTGATATATTTTATGTACCGCAATTTTTCACACATATTATAAAAAATGTGATAACAATTAATGTGTCCTAGACATTGACCATAATAAATTAAGATAACGTTAAAGCTATACACCACAATTCTGTCTACTCTGTATAGTGTATATGTCGCAGTCGACTGGTTAAAAAAGCCATTCAATCAAACAACTAGCCCTTTGACTGAATAACGCCATTCAATCACACGGCTAGACGTTTTTTAGCCGACTTGTTGACTGCAACGTTCAACACTACAGCTAGATGACGCTTAGCCAACTGGTTAAATGGTAAATTAACTAAGGTGACCATTAGTTTAGTGCTATTATTATACAAGCGTAATGATAACAAGTAGATTAATTGTATTCTAACTCATTTTGAACACAATTGCAATAAATACCTTGGTGATGCATTTCATAATCCCGTAATTTCTCCTCGAATATTAGTCTAAATTTTGATTCACTCGTATGTGCCCCCATAATTTCTGTTTCTGTAATAATACTTTTTACATAAATTTACGAAAAATATTTTAATACAACCACAAAACACCGGTTAGTTGACGCCATATTGTAAACAAAACGCACCTAGCGCCGCGGTGGTGAGCGCTGAACTAATTCAATCAAACGGTGACTTTTGAATCAGCTGTAGTGTTGAACGTTTTGAGCGACTTAAATATTCAATTAAAAGCTAGACGTGTGATTGAATGGCGTTCTTCAGTCAAAGGGCTAGCTGTTTGATTGAACGGCTATTTAAACCAGTTGGCTGCGACATATACACGGTATTATAATTATTATATTTTATCTATTCTAGCTTGTCAACAACAAATCATAATATATATAAATCTTCTGTACGTGTGTTTGTAATTGAACTTCTAAACGGCTGGACCGATTCTGATGAAATTTTTATGTGTATTCAAGGGGGTTTAGATTCACAATCCGGCTTAAAAAAATCCGTGGATAGTTAGAAAATTTAAGAATTCCTTACCATCGTATAGAATTATGTCATTAACTCATTACACTATTGACAATTTAAACTTCATAGATCATCCGTCCGTCGGGCCCGACAAAAGGTTAAGCAAATATGTATAGTCTAGCTCTCTCCTGTGTTCATGTCTGGTACATTGCAATATTCGCTTGATAAAGCAGTCGCGTCGGTTAACAAGGAAAAAACAATGTATTGTGTAAACATTGTGTAACTCTTTAAATATTAACAATATATAATATTATTATCCAACTTTGAAGTATCAAATTTAAATTTAAATTTTAAAATGTATTTTATAGCAATAATATTTATTATTTATGTTATATTATAGTATTATATTATATATTATAACTTAGTATAATATGTATGTGTATATATCTATGTATTTATAAGTATAATAATAATTATGTTATTGTTTATGTATGTTTATTTTATATTAGCTTTTTTTACATAATATCTCAGTATTTTAATAATATACTTTTAAGCACCATACCCATATTCAGTAATCTAATCCTCTCGCTCAAAGATTGCCTGGAAGAGATTGCTGCTTAGTAATAAGGCCGTCTTTGTACACCTCCTTCTTAAATATTATTTATATTATTTTAAACATTGTCTTTGTATTGATTGTGCACAATAAAGTATATTTTCATTTCATTAAGCCGGGTCTGGAGCGCCAATTTCCTAACAAAACATGATAACAAAACATACACTTGCGTGCAAAAAAATCGACCCACCCCACGCATTTCTGTTGAAGTCGCTATATCTTAAAAAATTATAGTTACTAATTATTTATTTTTAATAATAATGTTAGTTAATATGATAGGGAATGTGTACGGTTACTCTACATTTTCTAAAACCAACATGCTTGACTACAAACGACACAAATCACTAAGCACCCCCATCAATTAGTTTTTTAATCGTTAATTGAACGGTTTTGTTCTGTGGGAAAAATCGGTCAAATCTTATTGTTTCTGTTTTGTCTTGATTTTTATTGATTTATTGTTCATTTAACTTGATTTTGGACGTAATTTCTTTGTGGCAAAATTGATATTACTCCAAATAAAGCCTCTCAAGTAGGGGTTTTGCTAAGAGCTGAATTTAGCCAACCAGTTGTGACTAGAAGTCTAAATTTAAGTCGAATTTCGGTAACAAGAGTATACCGAAGTTTTCTAGAGACTCTTAACTTTACCATGCGACCATATTCAGGAAGACATTGGGCTACATTTGAACGTGATGACCGTTTTAAGGTGTCAACGTCCTTGCAGAATCGACATCTCATTGCAGTTCAAGTGCAGCGACGACCAAGAGAAGTCCGATGAGTTACAGTAATTGAGTAGACTGTACGACGGATACTTGCAGGCAGCTGTCTGACTTCACAAAAACTCGCTAACGGTCCAAAATTAGCCCCAGCACACCGTCAAGCGCAGCTTAGTTTCGCACGTTCTCATGTCGATTTTTCATTGGAGCAATGGCGGGTCGTGCTCTTTTCTGATGAATGCTAAATCAGTCTTTATGGTAACGATGGTCGCAGGAAAGCATACCGTAGACAAAGAGAATGATTTGCGCAGGCGTGCATTGACGAAAGGGTTCCATTTGGTAGGAAATCGGGGACTGTATGGGGCGATATTTCTTTTGATGCAAAAACCAATCTTGAGTTCGTAACCGGGCTTTTGCACTTTGAGTACCCATCGATACATTCAGGGCGTGCTGGGACAACATGCGGTGATATGCGCTGGTTTTGTTGGTGAAGGTTTCATATTGATGCAGAACAATCCTCGACCGCACGTTGCTGCTATAGTTCGTCAATATCTCTCCAACGTCGAAATTTTGGGTTTGAACTGGCCTGCAAGGAGCCCTAACCCTAATCATATAGAGCACCCATGGGGAGAACTCAAAAGGAGGGTCAGAGCCCGGACTGTTGCCGCAGATACCCTTCAGGACCTCCGGGTACAGCTGTACAAGAAGATGGGGATGGTATCGCTCAGGAGTTCATCATAACTTTGATAAGGTCAAGGAAAAACCGGATGGAAACCTCAATTAGGGTAATGGGTGGCACTACGAGGTATTGAAATCAATTTGTTAGTGTTTTTTACAAGAAAGATGTCATTAATCGCCTATTGAAATGTTATGCCAAACTGACAGGTTTTTGTTTTAAGGCTGTAGAATTAGTAAACAATTTACAGTTACAATAACTATAGCATTAATTAAATCCTTATTGTACTACCTTTTAAACGATACCAACATTTATTTAATACTAATTATATTTCTTGAGTTACGGTATTAACGTTTGAATCATAAAGAGAGGTGGGTCGATTTTTTGCACGCAAGTGTATTAGCAAAATATGTTTTGATAATAAGCCCGTCCGGTGCATTTTGTTGTTTTTTTTTTTTGTTTCATTCTTTGCTTGAACGAATGTCTTGCTACAATGAACACGAACACAAAATACGACGCTTCCCCTCCTCGTAGGCGAATGCGGGGGATGTTATCCATATTTTGTCTCGGCAAACATATTTTTGCGTTTATATTAACAAAACTGTTAGGCCACAACCCTATTGTGTTTTGCATACAAGTTATGATGTTAGAAAACACGAAAACACGTCGCAGTGGACCCGGCTTAAGGGGGTAAGTACAGTGTTCCAAAAACATTAAAAAAAAAAATAGTAAACATCCAAAGGCTACATCACCTAGGTATATAGAATCTAGTAAAAGTAGTTCTATTACATAACTAATCTCTGTAAATAACACTACAAACTAATCACAGTGCCGGCCAAGAAAGTCCAATGAAAGTGAAAGCCGAGGTCTATTTCGTTTTCACTTCGCTACAACATAACGTGGGTTGGTAGATGTTAGAAATATTTACTGTATTTATATTACCTGCAATTATTATAGTTGTTATAGTATCCATACTAATATTATAAATGCGAAAGTGTGGTCTTTCTGTCTGTTACCTCTTCACGCCCAAACCGCTGAACCTGTTTAGCTGAAATTTGGTATGGAAATACTTCGGATTTGAGTCTACTATTTATCTCGGAAAGTATTTTTTATCCCTGAAAAATCCCACGCGATAAACAAATTTTGGCGCAACGGAGTTGCGGGCGTCATTAAGATCAGAAACTTAATGGTTCATATACCAAGTATGGAAAATCACTTTCAAACAAATAATTGCATCAGGTTATGTTAGGTTAGGTACCTACTAATTCATCTGGGCGGCAGCTACTGCCCTGGCGGGAGACCCGCCGTGGGAGCTGGTTGCAAGGGTCTTCGCCGAGTTGCACCTCCTCGCTACAGAGAGGAGGTCGCGGGGCGAAGGCCTGCAATGGGAGGAGCTCCGGCGGGTCCGAAGGCTAGGAGAGCAGTGGCTGTTGAGGAGGTGGGGTGAGGACCTGGTGCAGGCCCAGTACGGTCAACGTACTGCTCAGGCTCTGCGCCCAGTTCTTGCGGCGTGGATGCGCCGCAAAAAGAAACCCCTCACCTTCCGCCTTACACAGGTGCTCACCGGGCATGGATGCTTCGGTGCGTACTTGTGTAAGGTCGCCAGGAGGGAGCCTACGCCAGCCTGCCACGACTGTGGCGCTGCGGAGGACACGGCCCAGCACACCCTCGAGGTGTGCGATCGTTGGGCCGTGCAGCGCCACGATCTAGTGGCAGTGCTAGGTGGAGACCTCTCGCTCCCGAGCATGGTGCGCTGCATGCTCGAGAGCGATGAGGCCTGGCAGGCGGCGGTCTCTTTCTGTGAAACCGTCCTTTCACAGAAAGAGGCCGCGGAGCGGAACAGAGAGGATGACCCATCCTCCGTTCCGCTCCGCCGGCGTAGGACGGGAGTGCGGAGGCGTCGCTATGCGAACCTCCAATAACTTCCGTCCCACGGGGCTCCGGGTCAGGATGGGAACCTGCCCGGCTTAGCTAGCCCCGGCGCCGAGGGGAACGCTTCAGTTTGCCTAAGCGTTCCCTAACTTTGGTGGAAGTCCGGTCCCTTGTGAGGTAGACCGGCCGGTCGTGGAGGGAGTCCTGTGTTAGACAGATCCAGGACATCCCTCCGTATACGGCTGAAGGCAAACCGCAGGTGGTTTTAGTGGGTAGGAGTCCCACATACCCCCGGGGTGCTTCAGCTAACTGAGGCACATCCCCAACCCGGGGCACCCATGATGGGTTTCCCCTGCGCATCAAAAAAAAAAAAAAAAAAAAAAAAAAAGGTACCTACTAATTCATACTAGTATTATAGTGCGAAAGAGTGATTGATGTCTGTTAGTTTATGTCTGTATTATTTCCTCTTTATGCTTAAGGGCGAAGCCAAACGAGCGTATTTTGTGAGTTGTGAGTCGCAGAATTTCGGTTCGCCAGAATTCTGCTGCATTCAGTTTCATACAAAAGTCCTGTTTGAGTCACACGAGCGTAATTTTGTGAATTGTGAGTCATGATTTGTATGAAAAGATGTTTGCGCGGCAGAAATTCTGCGACTCACAAGTCACAACTCACAAATTACGCTCGTTTGGCTTCACCCTAAACCGATGAACCGAATTAAATGCAATTTTGTATCCAAAATATGGTCTCACGCGATAAGCAAAATTTGTGCAAAATTGTGAGCTGCATCTAGACTTTAATAAGCCTAATAGCATTAATTAATCCTGTAAACCGAAATCTTATGATTTATTATTAAAAAGATTTTGAGTAGGTAAATCAAGCTTAAATATTTTTTACCCTAACAGCCTTATTTGGTTATGCTATATTGAGTTTAAAATTGCTTTTTAATCTAGGTTTCTAGTTCCTACGTTCCTTCGTAATTATAATTGCCGAGTTAAATAATTAATAATTATCAATTGCCTAGTAACTCAGGTTAAACCTATTCATAAAAAACTGAATGATTTAATGAACATACATAAATGCACTTTAAAAAAAAAACATTTGGCGCAATCGAATTAAAATAATTATTAGAACTATGAATAAGATTAGACAAAAAATATTCTATTGACGTCAGTAACAACTATCTATACTAATATTATAAAGCGAAAGAGTTTGTTAGTTTGTTTATTTGTTTGAACGCGCTAATCTCAGGAACTACTGGTCCGATTTGAAAAAATCTTTCAGTGTTAGATAGCCCATTTATCTAGGAAGGATATAGGCTATATTTTATTACGCTAAGACTAATAAGGGCGAAGAAATAGAAGAAAATGTGGAAAAAACGTGGGAAATTATTTGAAAGGGCTTATCTCACGAACTCTTAGAGCATTTTTTCTGTTATTTGGGTCAGATAAGAAGTAGACCACGTGAAGGATCATAGGCTATTTTTTGTAGACTGATTTGTCTGTGAAATATCTAATTTACGCGGGCGAAGCCGCGCGGAAAGTCTAGTACTTCTATAATAATCTATACAATTTGTCGGTTTTTGTGCACTGATAAATGAATCATTTTTTTTCGTTTCAACTGCCACGCCGGCCGACCAAAGGTTACGGACATTTTTTATAGTCTTCTAACAGGTATGTAATATGTTCAATCTATATTACCTTATTGGCTTAACTATAAATTATATTTTCCTAATAACTATTTAACTATATCCATACTAATCTTATAAATTCGAAAGTGTGCCTGCCTATCTGTCTGTTACCTCTTCATTAATATTTTGTGTCCCGGGAAAGGACATAGGATACTTTTTATCCTGAAAAAGGTACGGTTCCCGCGCGATAAATTAATTTTGGGGCAACGGAGTTGCGGGTGTCATCTAGTAAATTATATTTTTCTAATAACTATTTAACTTTTATATCATAATAACTATATAAAATATTATTATAGCTATATTTTCATCGTAACAATTATCAAATTAACAGCATAGTTATAAACCGAATACGATAAATCTTTGAAAAGGTCAGAACACTTTATGTGTTAAATAATTGCTTATTTCATTGCACTCGCAAATTTTTATGCTAATTTAGCAGGAGTATGTTATGTTTACATACTTTGCTATACTATAGTCAAATGTAAAAAAGGGGACTGCCGCGGTAAAACTATTGGCATTTTTTTCAACTTATGCAATTATAATTCGCATACGTCTAGTCACACGCACACAAACACTGTGCCGAAGTCTGCCGAACTGAAACAACGTTAGACGATGCATGCCAACGCCGCGCCGTACCGCTGCGCGCTGTGCCGGTCGGAGTGGGAGGTGATAAGGTTTATTTTCGTTACGGAATTTCTTGATGAAATGTACAAATTTTACTATTATATTAAACTAGTGCTATATTCCATGAATTCTACATGAAAAAATTTGTGAATATTTAGCAGTGAATATTTTAAACTGAGTGATAATAATTTGAGTGTACATTGATACTGTAAACTTCACATGGCTTACTCCTACTTCCGTTGACGTTTCTAAAGCTAAGGTTCAAGCTCACTACCAAGTATAGTAACAGAAGGTTGTTTTAGCACAAGGGCAAGGGCAAAAACCGAACAATACATCCAGAAGGCTTTTTTAGCGCAGCCAAAGCATCAGATCTTACTGTGCCATATTGTGAAATGTCACTTAAGAGACAGCTGTTTTATATTCACACTTGGCAATGTCGTCTACTTAACAATATCGTCTGTATCATTATACATGTGTCCGAAATGAAAACTTAAGCCGGGTTTTCACTATACGAGTACTGTCGGACCGAGTGCACTCATACGAGCTAGATTGTATAGGAGCCCACTCGGAATTTGGTTTACACACAGTTATAGGTTTTAAATCCTAGTAGTAACATTTTAACCGACTTCCAAAAAGGAGGAGGTTATATTCATGCATTAAAGATGACGACAACTGATCTGTTGCTTCACGTTCCACAGAACTTCCTCGGCTTCATATAATTCCACAAACTTCACTGTTTCCCGTTCTGTCCACTTTTTCTTTAATAATTCTGCTTTGTTTTTCTTAGACGCCATTTTGTTTTTATAAAATCGTCCGAGTGCACTCGTAAAAATAGGACCGCTTCCTAGTTCACTCTCATCGAGTGCGCTCGGATCACGTGTTTACACAGTACGAGTAGCATCCGAGTAGTAATCCGAGCGCACTCGGTCCGAGAGTACTCGTATAGTGAAAACCCGCTTTTACGCTGGCGTTATTTTTCTAGACAGCTACTTTGCACCCACACACAAAATAATATGACAATGGCATCGACGGCAAAATATCTTTGTAGGTCTATAGACAGATCTTACTGAGTCATTGAAAAGGTCCTTATAACAACGATACAAGGATCACCCACATACAACCTCTGGGCTCTGATGTATAATAAATTGCAGAGTTATTTATATGAGGTCCGTACAGAATGTGTAAAAATTAAAAAGTACTAACATAAAATATTTACAGTACCTACAAATACAAATAAAATGCATGTAAACTAACACAAAAATGTACATAACATTTTCTTGTAAGTATTCAAGTTTCAACTGCTATTTGATTTTTTAAGGTTATAAACCTAACAACTATTATTACGAATCCTCATTTGTGCTTTTACTAAAAAACGAACAATCACGTGACCTTAATAATAGTTATTACACCTGACGGTAAAAAAAAGAGAATAAAGTTCGATCTGCAGTTTTGAACTTGTTGATTTGTATAACTCAGAAGCGGTGAGACATAATATAAGACTCATCGCAGAAAATCCAACAGATCGGACTTCATTCTAACGATAAGTCGAAATATCTGACAAAAGGACTTACGAGGCAGCTAATAAAGCCAAGAGTTCACGTGGGAGCAAAAGATATGTGACGATAGGTCAATGGGTGAATTTCTATGCGTTTGTTCAGTGCCGGTTTTAGCACTACCAGCGCCTTGGGCGGTTGCCTAGCGTTGACCCCCCACCCTCCCTATCGCCGCTACTGCGTTTGTTGACCAGGATTTTCATCTAAAATATCTTCATTTACTACTAACCTTCTCCTCCAGTTCTAGAAGCTTCATGAAGTGGTCTACTTCATCCTTGACCTTAGAGCTTGGTACGCCCTTCAGCCGGGAGTAGAAGATGATGTGCTCGGCCACAGTGAGGTCGGGGAATAGTACGTTGTGTTGGGGACATATGCCCAGGGACTGGCGAGCCAGTTCCGTCTCCGTGACTATGTCGTACCCGTTGATGCTCGCTGAACCGGATGTGGGGGGTATTATGCCTGGAAACGATACCTTTATTATAGGTTTACCAGAATCTGATGGCAAAGTGAGAAAATAAATTGACTCTAGCAATACCGGGGTAATTGGAATAAAACATTTTGATCTTTTTTTTTCTCTTATAGCGGCTGATTCTGTGTGTTAAACATGCAAATATAAAAATTTATCCAATGATCAAGGATATATTTTGAAAATCTGCTATCAAAAATTGCCATCAGATTCTGGTAGACCTATAGTTTCGTTCTTAGACTGACCATAGACGGACCGCAAGTTGCAGTCGGGACCGACTGCTCTGGAGCGGTCGCGTTGAAGTCGTACACGACTACTACACGACCGCATCATGCAGTCGACCATACATTACCTTTGTTGTTCGACCGCACGGCGAAACTCGACCGCAGAGCGACTGCTCCGAGTTCCGACCGCAAAATGCGGTCCGCTTATGGCCAGTCTTACAGTCTTTATAATTTCGTATTTTTTAAATGAGCAGAAATTATTTTAATGTCATTCGTCCTTTCCCAAGATTCCAAGTATCATATCCATCGAAATCGTTTTAGCAGTCTAGCTCTTACGGTCTATTTTCTACGCTGTTTATGTGTTCTACAAAAGAACGATCTCTATCCTTGTACCTTTATAGTAATTATGGTGTTCTTAGAATAATGTAAAATAATTATTATTTTATCGCGACCCTTGCATAGCACCTAGCCACCTACTAATCGACTAATATACATTTTGAATGGCCATGACATAAAAACATAAATCAGATTATTCAATTAAACTGTTTTATAATTATATATTAAACTATTTTGTCTGAGTTAAACAGTTGCTGATTTGAATGTCAATTTTAAATCTAGAAAAAGCTTTTTTTATTCTTGGAATCTTCTTGCCCCTAACCCAATGATATACGTAATTCCTCGAACAGTATATTTACCTGTTAACATGGATATGGTCGTGGTTTTTCCTGCTCCGTTGTGACCCAGCAATACTGTTATTTCATTCTCATACATTCGCAAGTTCAGGTTATCTACAGCCTTCTTACGTCCCTTGTACACTTTGGTTAGGTTCTGTAAACAAAAACAAGTATAATTTGACACAGAATTTCTATTTGCAGAAGACCAAAAGTATAGTAAATCTGCAGAAGTAATGAATGTTTTGTGACCACCCAAGGTTCAAAGCTTAAGGAGTCGTCTTGTCCGTATAAGTCTAAACTTTTGGTACCATAATATTCTGTTGCGCTACTGTTTCATAATATAATTAAATCTGTCATTTCAAAAACCGCCCAAGTGCGTGTCGGGCCACGCGCAATATAGGGTTCCGTAGTATCGCTAGTTTTTGATAATTTTTGTATGGTCAACGAATGTACATTTATAACGTGTTTTACACTACTAACAACATCATCTCAGTTCCGTTCAAAGGAATTTGAACGAAAAGTTCCTTTATACTTCGCCGAATACATTTTTTTTAGTTGATCGACTATTAATCAATAACTTTTGAAGTTTTCCTAGCCGTGATAATTTTCCTTTTAAATTCAGCATATTTCCTACTCCCGTGATTTTTTTCACATTTCCAGAAACAACCGTTTAGCTGGTAGAAGGGGGGGACACTGGACTCTAACGATTTTTTTCACTTTAAAACTTCATATTTCACAAATGGATCTCTAAATCGGAAAATGATCTTGGAACACTCGTAATATTTTTAAAAAACCTATCCAACGACACCCCACACGATGGGGTGGACGCGAGAAAAAAAAATTATCCCCGTTTCATGTGTACGGGAGGTACCAAAAATAAATATTTTTTAAAGATTCTATGTACCATTTTGTCGGCATCATTAATATGTGCATTCATGCCATTACAGCTTTGTACGTCCTATAGTCTCTGAGCAAAACCGCGGACAGACAGACGGACAGACGGACAGACAGACAGACAGACAGACGGACAGACGGACGGACAGACCGAAACTATAAGGGTTCCTTGTTGACTACGGCACCCTAAAAACCTTAGTCAAATTTTTTTTCGAGATGCTTTTTTTTACTGAAAATGATTCCTTAAAGGTAGATGCACATTTTTGGTGAAAACCACGCAATTCAATACATTCCATCCCATTCAAATAATACCGCGAAAAAGACGTTTATTGCATAAACGACATTAGTCGGTGACTTACGAGGTAAATAGATGATTTAAAGCAAGTTCAGGACAGCATTTTAGAAGCAGGAAGAGCATATAATGTCATTGTATAACAACATTTTAGCTGGCCAACTGCAAAATATGTTGAAAATAATCCAAATGGAAATGATAGGGAATTTGACTAACCGGCCTACAGATTACTGAACCTTTGACTAATTATATTAAAACGTGACAAAGTAATACTGTATGTAAAATGTTAATACGGTTATTTTTAAATTAAATTTTTAAACAGATTATTGACTTAATTTTTTGGCTTAATTAAATACCACCCTATTCCATGCTACAACAACGTAAGTCAAGAACAGTTTTTTTAGGTTATTTTATTATTTTTATTTATAAGCTATGAAGGTTATTCTCTGTTTTTAAATTGTTTACCACCCAGATACTAAATTCAGAACAAAAAACTCCTTTAAAACTTATTTGTTTCAGCATAAAACAGTTTTTATTGATACCTGAAAAATTTAATTTGAGTGACTTAAGAGGTTTTTGAAATAACCGATTCAATTGTAATATTATGGCTTTCTCGTTCAAACGAATGTAATATTATGCCTTTGCGTAGGTGTATACCATTCGGTACAGTACAGTCTATTAGGTAAGTACGTATTCTCTATTAATTAATTGCTTATCTATTCCACAATAAAGGTTATGTCTATAATGGACAATGTCAGCTGCTTTATTTCCTAAGCCTGTTAATAGGATTACGACTTAGCCTTTATTAAGGACATTATATTATCACGTCAATAGAAAAACCTAACCGTTTAAAACAAAATCGGCCAAGTGCGAGTTGGACTCGCCCATGAAGGGTTCCGCAGCAGCAATAAGGTTTATTTTTATGAAATGAAAAGGTTTTTGATTTATTTTTATATTTCAGTTGATTTAATGAAAGTTAAATTAAGTTTACCATTTATGACGTATAAAAATAAAAAGACTACTAGCTAGATTTCGTTCAAACTAATTTTCGTTGGTAGTTTTTATAGTAAAGTACATCATATATATTTTTTAGACTTATCATGCCCCTACTTTAGAAGTTAGAGGGGGGGGGGGGGGGGACACACATTTTAGCACTTTGGAAGAGTCTCTCTCGCAAACTATTCAGGTTAGAAAAAAATGATATTAGAAAACTCAATATGATTTTTGAAGACCTATCCATAGATACTCCACACGCATAGGTTAGATGAAAAAAAATTTTTTTTGATTTAGTTGTACCTATGGGGACCCCTAAAATTTTTAATATTTTTTCCATTATTGTATCAAAATCTTAATGCGGTTCATAGACTACATCTACTTATCAAATTTCAATAGTAAAGCTCTTATAGTTTCGGAGAAAAGTGGCTGTGACATACGGACAGACAGACAGACAGATATGACGAATCTATAAGGGTTCCGTTTTTTGCCATTTGGCTACGGAACCCTAAAAAACCCGACTGGAAATCTTGCGTCATTCTCACGACCAAGACGAAGCGAAAGACCAACTAACCTGTCAAACTTAAATCAGACAAGCCTTTTGACAATCAATTATCGTGCCCAAAAATACATACAAATATGTTGTAAATGAGAATGCCTATAAATGTATGGACCATTAGAGTTTTTTAAACAACGCAAAAATCCCCGAACGTGTTTCTATAAGGATTCAAAAGTTTTATTCAGTATCTTCGGAACCAGGATATTATATCCTATTAAATTAAGTTAAAAAAAAATCGGCCAAGTGCGTGTCGGGCCATGCGCAATATAGGGTTCCGTAGTAACGCTAGTTTTTTTAAATTTTTAGTCAATGAATACATTCATAACGTGTTTTACACTACTAACAACATCATCTCAGTTACTTTCAAAGGAATTTGAACGAAAAGTTCCTTTATACTTCGCCGAATACATCTTTGTTAGTTGATCGAGTACTTCTCAATAACTTATGAAGTCTTCTTAGCCGTGATAGTTTTCCTTTTAAATTGAGCATATTTCCTACTCCCGTGATTTTTTTCACATTTCCAGAAGCAACCGTTTAGCTGGTAGAAGGGGAGGACACTGGACTCTAACGATTTTTTCCACTTTAAAACTTAATATTTCATAAATGGATCCCTAAATCGGAAAATAATCTATGATAACTCATAATATTTTAAAAAAAACCTATCCAACGACACCCCACACGATGGGGTGGATGCGAAAAAAAAATTCATCCCCGCTTTATGTGTAGGGAAGGTACCAAAAAAAAAAATATTTTTTTAAGATTTCATGTACCATTTTGTCGGCATCATTAATATGTGCATTCATGCCAAATTACAGCTTTGTAGGTCCTTTAGTCTCTGAGTAAAACCGCGGACAGACAGACAGACAGACAGACAGATAGACAGACGGACAGACCGAAACTATAAGGGTTCCTTGTTGACTACGGAACCCTAATAATGGTTTTGAATAAAACGAGTTGCGTATTTACGATCTACTATCAGCTATGCCTATTAGACAATAGGCTTTGCTGTTCATAAATTATATTCTGGGTTTTTTTGGCATCCCCTTTTAGTAAATTTAATTCAACACTCCATAGTCCGTAAACAAAAAATATTACGCATGAAGTATGATGTTTAAAAAAAAACATTAAAAAAATATATTATTTTAAAACAATATCTTCAAAATACACGTCAATAAACCTTTAAGTATATAACTAAGTTTTTTTTATTTTATCCATTAAACAATATTCTGAGCAGTTTTATATCAAAACCCTACTCCCGGTACGGTCGTGTAAAATAGCTTTAATAATACCCAGTGTCACTATGTGAATAATGAAAGTGATCGGTATGACTGTTGCATGCAAGAACCCACGTTTAAAGTTCAAGAGGCTAGCAATTTGCTCGTAGCGTCGACATTATGCGGTAATGACATGTAAAAAACAAGGTGAAGGAAAACGAAGACACGATTGTGGAACGTCGATTTGTGTGAAATAAATCTTACTTTGCTAACGTCCATCAGGAGTATCATTTTAAATAATATAAAGCCCACTTACGCCAGTTTGGGTTAAAGTTAATCGTCGATTTAATATCATGTTATCTCTCTTTTCATACTAAAATAAAAATCGGCCAAGTGCGAGTCGGACTCGCGCACGAAGGGTCCGTACCATTTAAGAGCAAAAATAGGCCAAAAAAATATTTTTCGTATGGGAGCCCGGAGCCCCACTTAAATATTTATTATATTTTAATTTTATTAATAATTATTAAAGTACAAAATATGCTATTACGTATTTTTTGAATATTTCAAGTGGCTACGTGGTCATTATTGATATAAAGCAAAAAAGGCCATAAAAATCACGTTTGTTGTATGAGAGCCCCCCCTTAAATATTTGATTTATTTTGTTTTTAGTATTTGTTGTTACAGCGGCAACAGAAATATGAACATAATCTGTGAAAATTTCAACTCTCTAGCTAGGTATCACCGTTCTTAAGATACAGCCTGGAGACAGACAGACGGACAGACAGACATCGAAGTCTTAGTAATAGGGTCCCGTTTTTACCCTTTGGGTACGGAACCCTAAAAACCTGTGGCACTCGGGGACTGCCGCGGTAAAACTATTGCATAAATTTTTTATCAACTTAGCAATAATAATTCGCATACGTCTAGTTGCACCCACACAAACACCGTTCCGAAGTGCCGGTTGGAGTGGGGGTGTTAGGTTTATTTTCGTAACGGAATTTCTTGATTCGCCGCGCTAAAGGCCCGCAATAAAAGCTATGCAATACCTTAAAAAAATATTGATATTTAGAAATGATTATCACTAACCCAGACTGGTCTAAGCTTGGCCCTGAAGTTTTTATAGGGTACGGTTATTTAGTTTGTGTTGCTGTCGATTTGAAAAAAAAACACAATAGTTGGTAGCTAGCCGATAAACTGTAGAGGCTCCCAGTGGATGGACTGGTTTTATTTTTACACGTCATAATAAGTAGGTGAACGTACTCTACCTATAATAAGCTTGGGGAGAGGGAGACATAAATGCAATGTGTCTAGTTGTAGGCTTTAACTTTATTCCAATACGAGGTGTATGTGTAATGTGCTTATTAAAACGAGTTATACATTATTACAGGGTATAATAAAACAAAGTGATAATAATAATAATAATAAACTCCCACACCGGTTTCGGTGACGGTGGCCGGTTTCATTGAAACCAGGCCAGTTACGCAGGAGTAATTTTATAGTGTCCAAGTGTGTGCGCAGTACACAAGAGCACTCTCTATTCCTTTTTACTCTCATAACCCAGTGGGACGGACGACCGACACGACTGGCGAGAGATCAGGCGCAGGACCGACTTTTTATATGCCCATCCGACGCATGGATCATCTTACTTGTCAGACAATCAGGTGATCAGCCTGCATTGTCCTAACCAAACTTAGAAATAACATGTTTCCAACGCGGGAATCGAACCCACGACCTCCGAGTCAAGAGCCACGCTCTTAACCACTGGACCATGGAGGCGTTTCAAACAAAGTGATAATACTTTAGGGCAGTCTTTCCCAAAGTGGGCGAAAACCCCCCCTTGTGGGCGCTGAAGGTCTAAAGGTGGGCGATGTGGGACCTACAAAAAAATGAGGGCCTTATGTAGAGGCTTGGAGGGTGAATTATTTCATCTGGATGCATTTTAAATTGAAACAATGGGGGCGCTAAAACATAATTTGTTCTATAAGTAGTAGACAAAATAAATTTGGGAACCCCTGCTTTAGGGTGTGTGTGTCTCTTGTATACATTTCACTGTAAAAGTAGCAGCGCTGGAAGTTACTTTTTGTCTATACAAAAAGTTTGCCTATGCAAATTCATGACGCTGGGGCATTTCTAATTTTCAAACAAAGAAGTAAAAAGTACAAAAAGAACTAGTTGGAGCCCGCAACTCAGTTGCACCAAAATTCGTTTATCGCACCGGCACGGTACATTTTTTCGGGATGAAAGTATCTTATGTCCTTTACCAGGACTCAAAGTATCTCTATACTAAATTTCAGCAAAATCGGTTGAGCGGTTTAGGCGTGAAGAGGTAACACAGTGACAGAGACAATTTCGCATTTATAATGTTAGTATGGAAGTATGGCTTACACTTACTTCAATATTGATGCCCATTGGCACACCCTTGGGCTCCTCATCGTGGACGACTTTGAGCAGAGAGTTCTTGTACTCCTGATCGCAGCCATCTTGTTTTGTTATTGCTGTAAAAAATAATAAATTTAACCAATGAAGGAAGACTCTTAGGTCCACTTGCGCAAACTTGGGTAGCGTTAATCTTGGATTGAAAAAAAAAAGTCAATTTTAAATAATACTATTGTCTACTAAATGATGCCCGTAACTCCGTTGCGCCAAAAATCGTTTTTCGCGCGGAAAAAGCACATTTTCCGCAACAAAAACTATCATATTATGTCCTTTCCCTAGACACCAATTTTAAAAGCTTTGATTTAACTTGCTCTGTATGTATGTAAGTATGTTACGGTGGAATTTTGGAACTCAATTTTGAAGTAGATATATTTAACCGATTGAGCTGAAATTTTGCATACGCGTTTAGTTTAGATGACAATGCACGATATGGTATGTGACATCACTCTAAATCCAATATGGCCGACCATCTAAGTTGGCGAAATAATTATTTACTATGCAGTCCTACAATATGGATATTAAATGAAAGGGCTTTTTGAGAGTAACTCGAAAACGAATGTAATTTCATTCTACACCCAACATGGCGGCTCATCCAAGATAGGGGAATACTTAGTTATTACTTATTTTCAATGCACTTCTGCAATATGGATATCAAATGAAAGGGCTCCTTGAAATTAACTCGAAAACGAATGTAATGTCATTCTACATCCAATATGGCGGCTCATCCAAGATACGGAAATAGTTATTTTTAATGCACTTCTCCAATATCGATATCAAATGAAAGGGCTCCTTGAAATTAACTCGAAAACGAATGTAATGTCATTCTACATCCAATATGGCGGCTCATCCAAGATACGGAAATAGTTATTTTTAATGCACTTCTCCAATATCGGTATCAAATAAAAGGGCTTATTGAGAGTAAATTGAAAAGTAATAGTCAAATCGTGTCGTGTCGTGACGTGTCATGTTATGTCGTGTCGTGTCGTGACGTGACGTGATGTGTCGTGTCGTGAAGTGACGTGACGTGACGTGAAGTAACGTAACGTGACTAGGGTTGCAAAATTACGTAATTTTACCGAAAACGCTGGTAAAATACGCGTATTTTACGGTAATTTATATAAATTACGGTAAAATTACCGACTACGTATGTATGCAGAATGGTGGTATGACGGCGGGCGGGGCGAGCGTGTTGCAAGTTGTAATTTGTGTACTGCGTGCGCGTCGCACGGTGTGAGTTGTGACGTTGCCGATTAGTGCTGTTTGCCATAATATTTTGCGCTGTTGCGACTTGTTGACAGTTGACGACACTCGACAGAGCATACAGCAAGCCGGCAGGCTGGCTATTATGTTGTTTTGACTTACTGCAGTCTAGACTTGCATTAAGTAACCTGTTTAATTGTTTATATCCACATTCTTAATGAAAATTATGCCACGAAATCAAATCTTTTTTTACCCAATTTTACCGTAATTTACCGTAAAATATAATATTTTACGTAAAATATCGTAATTTACCGAATTTTACGAAAGTAATTTTACCGCTTTACATCCCTAAACGTGACGTGACGTTATGTGACGCGACGTGACGTGACGTTACGTGACGCGACGTGGCATGACGTGACGTGACGTTACGTGTCGTGTCGTGACTTTACGTGACGTGACGTGAAATGACGTGACGTGACTTCAAGTCAAGTTTCAGAAAATGCCCGGCAGAATCCGGTCACTTTTGTTAAATGAAATTTAACTTTTTAGTCATGCAGAAATAAACGGAATATAACTCGCTAAATATAGATTTTTCAATGGTCAAAGTCGCGTACGATTTCTTTAGGACTTAAGTTAATCAGATTTTAACAAATTCTTGAAACAAAACAAATTACTATTAAACAGAAATTGTCGCGCAATTTGTAAATAAACTAGTAAGTACCAATTTAACTGAGTAAATTGATATTATATTTTTATTTTAATAAATTTATCAAGTACTGATAGATTGTTAAGTCTCGCGAGTCGCGACAAGCTTTTATTATCATGCAAATTGTATAATATATTGGGGATTATAACTTAATAGTTGTTTTTTGTTAATAATTTATTCTATATATTATCCATCTCAATCGGTTTAGGGGTTTAGGCATGAAGAGGTAACAGACAAATAGACAGACACACTTTCGCATTTATAATAATACATATTATTAAATATTATGGATGTAGAAAGATAGAAACAAAATGATATTTAATTTACGTAGTAACCATTTAGTATTCTGTGATTAAAACCAGAGTTAAGTCTAGATTTGCGTGAGTGGGCCTTAGACTTTATAATGTATTTGTTCAATTCTAATTTATGACTTTTTAACGACATATTTTTTTGTGAATAAAGAATATAATTATTTTCCTCAATTTGTCTGGTATACTGGTCATCACACAACCGCAAATACCATCAGTGTTATTGGCGTTTAATTAATCAAATGATTATTATTTAATCCACGGAGCTAAAAATCCTACAAAAAATGACTTTGCGCTAGGGCATCGAGAGCGGGTTTTCGGGTTTTTCGTTTTTTTGATAATTATTAAAGGCAAGACCTGATTTAAGGTATTTATAACAAACTAACATACAAATTCTTAATTTTTATAATATAAGTATAGGTTTAATTATTTCTATTGGTCATAATTAAACAAAATATAATATTTTAAAATACCTAAAAGTTTCGTTTCAAGAGCATTAAAGACTAATTGTCACAAAAATATTTATTAATAATAATATTTTGAAAATCCTACCAAAACTATTCAATGTAAAAAAAGCCAAGTCTCTTCAAACAATCTATCCATCGCAAAAAGTTTTCAAATTTCATAGAAGCAAGTCTTGTTAAACTTATTTTATAGTTTTTAATCAACATTCAGTGATTGACCACAGTTTTCTTTATTATGTGATCAAAGGCTT
Organism: Cyaniris semiargus; assembly: GCA_905187585.1. Classification (NCBI taxonomy): domain Eukaryota; kingdom Metazoa; phylum Arthropoda; class Insecta; order Lepidoptera; family Lycaenidae; genus Cyaniris; species Cyaniris semiargus. The sequence continues at coordinate 7,854,896 of LR994558.1, read as the reverse complement.
ACAAAATAAGGTGTGGACAGCTTCAAAGGGTTCTAAGTCTGCTGAAAGTACCGTAGACTTTTGATATTGGGCACTGTCACTAGTTAGTGACAAAACGTTGGAACTTGTATGGACCGCTGTCCGCTGCTGATAAAATACACCCATCAACACAGTGGCGTAGCGTGGGTGGGGCGGAGGGGGCGGCCCGCCCCGGGCGGCAGTCCGCGGGGGCGGCAAAAAATGTCGCCGGTGAATTGGAAAAAATCCCGATGTGTTTCATTGCTCTTCCTACATCCGCCTGACTCTGTTTTTGTCATTTTTTTTGTTTGTACATAAATTTGGGTTCTACAGTTTTATTATATGTACTAGCTGTCCCGGCAAACGTTGTTTTGCCATATAAAGTACTCCGCCCGCGTGGATGTCGGTTACCGCTGCAAAAAGCCTACCCAGGAAAGACTCGGTCAGCAAAATGATTCCCAGGTCAATTCACAGACTCCGACACTAACATCGACGACGCAGTCATTATTCGCAGGCTGCACACAACACAAATAATTATTGTCTTCCTCCCGTACGCGCACCCCCGCCTTGGTGACGCCCACGGCCCACTATCGTAATATTTTAATTTCGCCATAACTTCAAAATGAAACGTCCAATTTTAATCATTCAAAGACCAAATATTATCTACATAAACTGTACTTAGTGATAAAATAATTTATTTTGATAAGGATTAATAGCATGAGTAAAATAAACGCGTTTAAATGTAGTCCAAAAAAAATTAAAGATTTTTAAATAATTAAATGGTTATTGTGCCTCACTCGACATAGATAGGTATAGTGTGTCGCGGACTTTTTTGTAGATATTTATAAGATCTACAATTACTTAGAACATTTTACGGTTCTATCTTTTATAGTTTAGGCAGCGTACGCAAAATAAGTAACTTTTCTGGTTGATTTTTTGCACCTTGCGTCCGAAAAACCCAAATATCTTACGGAACCCTATTTTTCTCCAAAATAAAATGTAGCCTATGTTCCTGTTCCAGTATCCTCCATCATCCATTATTGATATTACCTACTTATAAAGAATTCGCTCAGCAACAGCACGCACAATGCGACGTTGCCTGTTTTCGCACATCGCATCAGCGGAACGGAACGGCAACAACGCGCGCTGGCCACGTGCAATTGTTTTTGTTTATGTTTGTTTTAGAATTTAGTGCATCGTGAAGTACCGTTACGCAATCACGCATTATTTTTGTTTCGCGAGAGTTTCAGATTCGGAACGAAAGTCATTTCGATTGTGTTTCGATCGTTTAAATACTGTTGAATCTTCTAAAACTAAACATTAGAACTTCACCCAACCTTTGAACTAGTTTTTGAAAATGAAAAGAGTCAAAGAAAGCGGTGCCAAATTCCGCAAAAAAAGGGCTAAGAAAGAAGCAGATGCGAAGAAGTCTCAAGGTGCATTACTGAAATATTTCAGTTCCAGTTCTGGTTCGAAAGCCACGTTAACGTCTTCGGTGGCATCCTCATCCTGCAGCAGCGGAAGTGATTCCAGTGTAAGTACCTAGGTATATGATTCTTCCATCTAGAATCGTGCGTGGTCTAGAATTACTCCTGTTATTACTTATTTTAGACATAACAACTAACAAGTATGGGTTGGGTCGCAATAAATTGCAAGGTTGTAATTTTTACTTTCTAGTGAACGAAGTATAGAGGAAGTATTTATAATCGTAAAAAAAATCGAAGTTGAGATTTTGATTGGGATAGGTTCTCTCTCTATCTACACTCGAGAGCAATGAATCCGGGTCGGGGTCGCTTGGAGCGCCTTGGGGAATCCTAAAAGTCTCGGAGACTGGGAGTGCTAGCTTGATATAGTTACTGTTATTTAGAGAGTATTATATGATCTAATAAACACAATATATTACATCAATCTAGCATTCTTAGTTTCCGAGATTTTTGGGATTCTTTAAGGTGCTTTGGGCGGCCCTGACCCGGATTCATTGCTCTCGAGTGTATATCGTTAACCGAGTCCGAAAAACTAAAAAAATCAAAATGTGTAGGTATGTATGTATGTGCGTATGTACTAGTATATCTGTTTTCAGTTGTCAGCTCTAGAGCCTTAACCGCTGAACCAAATCGGATGAAATTTTATATTAGGGGATGTTTATTGTATTCATGGGAATACATAACTTATTTTACAGGAACAAGAAGAAGACGTGCCTGCCGTCGCAGTTGAAAGTCGTTCTGGTCCCACCACAGAGCAGGGTCAAGACGAAATCGACTCACCAGAAGTATCTCAAGCATCTAGTCATAAGCCTGCAGAAAAAGTGAATGTTGCCAAAAAAGACATAATTGAAATCGTGCCTTTTGCTCCTGCCGAAGCCAAAGATGTGAATCTCGACGATGTAGGTTGCTGGCCTTCTCCTATGACCGACGAAGTCAGAACACTTCTAGTACGTCGCGGATCTGACTTAGTACAGCACATCGATTGCAAATTTGCCGATGTTGTTCGCTCAGGGACTTCAACGAAAGGCGGTACCCGAAAACTAACCAAAGAGTGGTTCTACAAACCATTATCTAACGGCGAAAAGGTTCTCCGAACATGGATGGTGTACTCGCCTTCGAAGCAATCCTTGTATTGTTTTTGTTGCAAGCTGTTTGGCAATTCCGACTCAAACTTCGCATCTGAAGAAGGATTCAACAAATGGTGGAAGCTAAATCCAAGAATCGGAGACCATGAAAATAGCCCGGGCCATGAGCAGAGCTTCTTGAAATGGAAGGAGTTGGAAGTTCGCCTGAACCGTAAAGCAACCATCGATCAGAAACAACAAGAAGTTTTCGAAAGTGAGGTGAAGAAGTGGAGGGATGTACTGTACAGGTTGCTGAACATTATCCAGTTCTTAGCCAAACAGAATCTGGCCTTCAGAGGACATCGAGAAGACATTCGAGGAGATGATAGTGGCAATCGCGGGAACTTTCTGGAGTTAGTGCACCTCCTAGCTAAATATGACCCTCTTCTAATGGAACACCTGACAAAGATAAAGCTGGGAGCAAGAGTCCCAGTTTCGTATCTATCTCCAGAAACCCAGAATGAATTTATAAACTTACTGGGACAGCAAGTTCGATCCACCATCATCCGTCGTATTCAAGAAGCTAAATATTATTGCGTAATCTTCGACAGTACACCAGACATCTCCCACAATGACCAAATGAGCCAAGTTCTGCGATACGTACATATCGAAGGAGAAAAAGTCGCCGTGGTTGAATCTTTCATCGACTTCTTTGAACCAAAAGGAAAAAATGCAGAAGATCTCAGCAACGATATAATCGCGAAGATAACATCAGACGGACTGGACATACAGAATCTGAGAGGACAGGCTTACGACAATGCTGCCACAATGTCAGGGATCCACAATGGAGTTCAAGCCCGGATTAAAGCCCTGAATCCGAAAGCTACATTCGTTGCATGCACAAACCACTCACTAAACTTGGCTGGGGTACACGCTGCTTCTGAATCAGTGAATTCCGTGACGTTTTTTGGAACTCTGGAGAAGCTATTTGCCTTCTTTTCTGCATCAACTGCTCGATGGAACGCTTTGGTTGCCGTCACAGGTCAAGCAGTGAAACGAGTCACTGAAACGCGCTGGAGCGCTAGACATGTAGCTGTCAAGATGCTTAAAAATAAGTTTGAGTTAGTTCTTGAGGTACTGGAAGAATTAACAGATTCATCTCAAACTTCCGAAACAAGATCAGGAGCCAGTCTTCTCCTGACAGCCATGCAGTCCTTTAACTTCCTAACTTTTCTTGGCTTTTGGGCTGCAGTGCTACCTGAAGTAGATGACGCACAGATTTACCTGCAGCAACGAGGACTAAGTGTCGATAAGTGTACTCAGAAACTCTGCGCTTTAAAAACCCTCCTAGTGGAAAGTAGAGACCGTTTCGTCCAAGACGCAATCGACTTTGCTAAGACTCTCTGCGAAAAACTCGGAATCGAACTAAAAACGAGAAGAATTCGCAGGAAAAGACGCATGCATGATGATGAATCTTTTGAAGATGCAGCTTTGTCTCACGAGCAGGAACTCCGTCGAGAGGTGTTCGCATCATTTGACAAGATCATTCAAGAAATGACGACTCGATTCCAGCAAATTCAAGAAATATCGGACAAGTTCGGATTTTTGACGCCAGCGAATCTTTTGGACAGCAAGTACGAGTGTGATCTTTCCCATGTATTAGAAGACATCGACAAAGACGAGTTTCAGATGGAGCGGAAGCGTCTTCAGCAGTTTGTTGCCAGTTCTGAATCAGAGGAAGATAATATAAGGGGTACCACTGGAGCTCCTCCAGTTCATTCAAAAACTGAATCTCGGAATTTCGGTTCCAAATATAATCATCTTGATTCGTATATATTTGACTTTGGCGATTAGTGTTGCAAGTTGTGAGCGAAGCTTTTCGAAGTTGAAGCTAATAAAAAATTACCTCAGATCTGCTATGAGCTCCGCTAGACTATCAAACTTGGCTATATTGTCGATTGAACAAGAATTGGCTGCAAATATTGATTTTGACAAAGTTATTTCTGACTTCGCTGCTCAAAAGGCCCGTAGAATCCGCTTGTAAAATCGCTCATCCTATTTTACCTTCAATAAAAGATACTTCATTGCCTGTGAAATTTAATTTAATTTGAGGACCTATACAGGGTGATTTTGAAATCGTAAACCAAATTTTAACAGTGGCTTTTACTCATGATACTGAACAACTTTTGTTCTACAACTTTGCTGAATTCTGAAAAAAAAAAATTGGACTTTGTATGGAGCCTTGACATATCAGCTGACCGATCTCCATACAAAGTTCAAATTTTTTTATTGTCCAAAAAATTTTTTCTTTGTGCAAGTTTTCAGTATCATGAGTAGAAGCCACTGTTGAAATTTGGTTTAAGATTTCAAAATCACCCTGTAGAATGGGGGCGGCAAAATGGGTCTCCCGCTCCGGGCGCCGAGATGGCACGCTACGCCACTGCATCAACAAAGTCTTAGGGATATTTCTATTTTTGGAATATCTAAAAACCTGTCAGGAATTTTGAAGGCAGTGTGTATGGAACAATGATAGCTTATTTTTTGGTATTTAATAAAACATATTATTAAAAAATATATATCGTTTCTAAAACAATCATATATCTATGATTGTTTTAGAAACGATAAAATTTTGAATTCTACAGTCATAAAAAATCAATGATAAGTCAACAAATCTTTATTTCGTTTTATAAACTGAAATTTTCATTTGAATGAGATATTTTTATTGCTGATTGTCAAATAAATAGTAATAATTTATACTGATCGATGTTTGGCATACAGTATTTTTACTAAAAAATATTTTTTGTGCCCTGCTGCGGTATGACGCCCAGTCTTTTTTGCAATTTAAAGTCATTATTTTCAGTCGTCTAACTTACTAAAAACCTTAAAAGAGATTTTTATTTGTCGTTATGCTTTTTGTCATTATTTGTTATGTTCACAATATAAAAAATAACGACAATATTAAGACAATGCAATCAGTAAAAAGGTTCCAAGAGAGCCCCTAGAAACTGACAAAACCATGCAGAGGAGTTTCCATCAAGTATGATGTGAAACCATTTTGTATTCCAGTATTGCAGTCTGGCAAATGCGGCAGATTGCTTTTCATTGCTTGAGAGACTGATGTTGGTAACACATAATAGGACGAATGATGGCTTTCCTTAGCCGTCCGTGGATGTCATACTCACTGCGGAATTATTAAAACACGTGATTGTAGTGAACCCAGATGAAATATAAGCCGAGTTTTTATCAGCACCAGCGCCAGAGACAATTTCTTGTGTGTAACACCATGCCACCATGGTTAATCTTCCAAACTCATTAAAAGCAACCTTCCGCATTTGCCACGTGGTCTGTTCTGATCAATTACATGGTTATCTGACATGAATTCTGTCTATTGTGACTAGAACTAATAACTACAAAAAGCTTTGAGGTGTAGTGTAATGTAAGATTTTTCAGTAATGTAAGATTTTCCAGTAAGTAAGATGACAGCGAAAAGTTACCTTAAATTGCAAAGAACATTCGGCTTCATATCGTAGCAAGGCAGACAAAAGGCAATTTCAGGTAAAAACTAGGCACAAAAATTTAATTACAGGTATAAAGTATGCCAACATCAATTAGGACTAAATGATTATTAATAATTTGACAATCAGCAATAAAAATGTAAAAGATTAAATAAAGATTTGTTGGCATACGTTTTATATTTAAGGTTATTCTTCCATTTAATGTCTTCAAAAATTCTGGATACATTTTTATATATTTCATAAAATACAAATACATTAAATAATATATGTAATTTGGAAGTGAAGCTTGTTGTAATACTGAATCTTGGCCCGAAAATCTTAATCCCTAGCTTTGATAAGATCCAAAATATAGGAGAGGTAAAATAGTCGCATCGATAAAAGTATGATACGGCCGTACCAGCTTACTCGAGAATTGGTTGGGCACTGCTGCGAGTTGCGACCCCAGACAATGGTATTTAAATAGTATTTTACTGGATAGGTGATGGCAATCGCAGAAAATCATGTGTAAAGTATTTTCGCATTGTTAATTTTTGAATTGTTAAAAAACCCGAAAAAACCCGAAAAACCCGGGTACCCGGTTTTCATTAAACAAAAAACCCGAAACCCGGGTTTTGAAAATTGGGTCCGGGTTTCGATGCCCTACTTTGCGCGTCAATTTATTAACAAACTGTTGTATTAATTCTAACAATTACATACCAAATTATGGTCCCTTTATTTCAAGTTAAAGAACGTTTTTAGATGCAATGATAATTACTTTACAATCTTCTCATAGGTCTTAGGATGTAATGGATTTTTAGACGTATATCTTATTTAAATTCTGTAAACGTCGCCGGCGACGCGTAGTGTCCATTAATTGTGGTGTTTTTTAGGATAACTTTCGGAAGCTATTTCTCAACATTTTAGTACTGAGTGATTATAAAAGAAAAAATACGTGTCTTTTTATTTTTAAAAAGGATAAATATATTGAAATTTGGCCGGAAGGTTTATTTGCACCCTGTATAGCTCTAGCTTTGTTATAATCAAGAAAAAATTGTATACCGTGTCCTTACGCCGCGCTCTCAAATCTGTAGGCCTATTACGAAACTGTTTTGAGAATTGAGACTCAAACAATCGGACGATAATGCCGCGTCCTGCTCTAACAACGTCATTTCACGTTTGTTAGAGTAGGACGCGGCATTCTCGTCCGATTGTTTGAGTTTTTTTTTTTTTTTATGAAATAAGGGGCAAACGAGCAAACGGGTCACCTGATGGAAAGCAACTCCCGTCGCCCATGGACACTCGCAGCATCAGAAGAGCTGCAGGTGCGTTACCGGCCTTTTAAGAGGGAATAGGGTAATAGGGGAGGGTAGGGATGGGAAGAGAAGGGAATAGGGGAGGGAAGAGAAGGGAATAGGGGAGGGAAGGGAAGGGAATAGGGTAGGGGATTGGGCCTCCGGTAAACTCACTCACTCGGCGAAACACAGCGCAAGCGCCGTTTCACGCCGGTCTCAAAACAGTTTCATGGTACAAGGCCAGAATCAAAAGAAAAAACTTTTTCGTATTTTTGACAATAACTTATTAATTTTACGATTCCGTCTTCAAGGCATTAGGCAGCAAAGATATACCATTACAAGGCTCTTTTGGCGCGTGGCCAAAGTCGGAACAAACGCCACCTCACTGTAAAATTTAATTTCAGAGATGTCTGTCTCACACTCACTATCCTGACATTACATCAATTTTGCATGCGGCCGAGTCCATACTATCTATAGTCTATACTAATATTATAAATGTGAAAGTGTGTCTGTCTGTTACCTCTTCACGCCCAAACCACTGAACCGATTTTGCTAAAATTTGTAATGGAGATACTTTTTATCTCGAAAAAAAATGTACGGTTTTATCGCGAGGGATGAACGAATTTTGGCACAACGGAGTTTCGGGCGTCATTTAGTTATAAATAAACGTCGGTGTCTTTTTGGGTGATATTTGGTTGCGTTGGGTTGGATAGGATGATTTTGCTCTAGCACATCTCCATGATAATGTCGTCCACGCGCCAAAACATACCCAGTAGGTCTCTATGATATACGAGTTACGACATAACGACACTGACGTCATTTAAAAATTACACCTTCATATTATAAATAACATCCAAATAATACTATTCGGCCTGGCTATGTTAAATCCCTCTCTTATGAATGATTTTAATATGTAGTTTGTTGCTGTATGTTAATTAAAGTTATATTAAATTTTTTGTGCTCACAAACACGTCTTATATTTATAAGTAACTAGATGTAAGGCTGGTGATGTGATGTAAGGATGTAAGGCTAGATGAAGCGCTGAGCAGCGCGCTCGACTATAAAACGCTACTACGCCCATACATCTCAACGCGCGCGCTTCAACGGCGCTGCCGAAACGCTTAGGCTACGTTCAGACGTGCGTGTGTTCTGCGCGTGCTCTGCGCGTGTTCTACTATAGCGTATGGGAAAACTCAGAAAACACGCGCGCGGCCTGCACGCGGGGTCGGCGCGGATTCAGCGCGTGCCGCGCGCGTGTTTTCCCATACGCTATAGTAGAACACGCGCAGAGCACGCGCAGAACACACGCACGTCTGAACGTAGCCTTAGCGATAAAACCAGCCTGCCTACACGTTTCTACCACACATTTTAAATCGATAAAAAGTAGCCTACAACCAATATCCATTAATAGTAACTTTGGTTATAATTTACTCTATAGTCTATATCTTTGCCAAATTTTCCAGTCATTATGCGATGAAGAAAAATATTCACTTTTCTATTAAGTATCCTACAAATATTATAAAGGCGAAAGTTTGGATGTATGTATGTATGGATGTATGGATGTTTGTTACTCTTTCACGCAAAAACTACTGAACGGATTTTAATGAAACTTTACAATAATATAGCTTATATACATCAGTATAACACATAGGCTACAATTTTAACCGACTTTAAAAATGAAAGAGGTGTTATGTTCGTTTTTTTTATGTTCAACGATTACCGATTACTAATTTTCTTTTGGTGTATAGGTTATCATCCCAATTTGGTACCATATTCATGAAAATGGTGACCTGATGAAGGGATTTATATGGGAACATGTGGTGACTTCGGTTTCGTGAGCAGTATTCTAAGCATAATATGCTACTAACAAGCAAGATTTTGCACCAAGGTATACCATGGTTCGGAAGGTGCTGAGAGAACTTCTGACTCTTTATAGATACAAGTTTGGGAGTTTCGACGTTGTTTTAAGAACGGAAAGCATATGCTGCTATGCAAATTACATTCATCATCATCATCATCACTACCATAAACCATTATAGAACCATGTATCGTCCCGTTTTGACTCATTATTAACTACCCCGCGGTGTTACCCGCGGTTTATTAATTATTAATAAACCGCGGGTAACACCGCGGGGCACAGCTAGTTATCTAATATATTAATAACTAGCTGTCCCGGCAAACGTTGTTTTTCCATTTAAAGTATTTAAATCTTACCCCCTCTTTTGTCCCCTAAGAGGGGTGGGGGGAAAAATTTATACACCATATGTTAAGTTGGAAAAAACAGTTAATAATATGAAGTAAGTCCATTAAAGAAAAAAGTTTGATACAAAATCTGACCCCCTCTTTGCTCCCCTTAGAGGGGTGGGGATGGGGGGGGGGTGGGGGGGGGGTGATTTTTATACACCAGATTATGAGTTGGAAGAAGCCAAATATATCTGCGAAAACCGTATGCAAATCGGATCAGTAGTTTCGTGTTAAAGCAAAAGTCTTATACAAAATCTGACCCCCTCTTTCGTCCCTTTAGAGGGGTGGGGGGAATTTTTTTTATACACCAGATGTTAAGTTGGAAGAAGACAAATATATCTGCGAAAACCACATTCAAATCGGATCAGTAGTTTTCGTGTGATAGTGGAACAAACATACAGACAGACAGACAGACAGACAGACAGACAGACAAAAAAACTAATCACATTTTTGGCTTCTATAGCGATGTAGTAACACCCCCCGCTTATTATTTTTAAATATCTTTAATGTACAGAATTTTCATTTCTACAGTTTTATTATATGTATAGATAACTTATAATATAGATTGTAATATGTATCGTCATACAAAAATCAAGGTTTTAAAGTATACAACTTGCAATGTAAATTAAACAGTAAGAACTTAAATATTTTAACAGAGCTATTAGGTCATAAATTATTTCGAATAGTTATTTATTATAATAATATCTATCGTGAAAAATATTTAAATATGAACTATACTTTTCGTCCCTATAAAAACATTACTTAATTTTGGTATAAAGTATTCAAAACTAGATGACTCAAAGTATCTCCATACAACATTTCAGCTAAATCGGTTCAGCGGTTTGGGTGTGAAGAGGTGACAGACAGACAGACTTTCGCATTTATAATATTAGTATGGATTCTGGGTTTTTAGGGTTCCGTAGTCAACAAGGTACCCTTATAGTTTCGGTCTGTCCGTCCGTCTGTCTGTCCGCGGTTTTGCTTGAGACTATAAAACCTACAAAGCTGTAATTCGGCACAAATGCACATCTTAATGATACCGACAAAATGGTATAGTAAATCTTTAAAAAAAAAAAATTTACACAAGTCTGAACTCCAGACTGGGCTAGGCTATCGTAGGTTCACCGTTCAAGGGCCTCAGTGTATATAATAATAATAACAAAATCTTTATTTCCCTCAAAAACAATTTTACACTTATACTAAACAAACACTGCTCCCCACACTAGGATTCCCTGTGTCGTGGAGAGCAGTCTCTTCCATCATGCACATAAACACAAAATACATACAATTAATTTTAACCAGCTAATGACATATTTGTGATAACTAACATAAAGTATGTTCTAAGTCTTATTAACAGAACATATAATGTATTTGTAAGTAAACGGACAATATATATTTTTTTTTAGAGTGGGTGACTAGAAATTGTATACAAGATACATACAATTAATTTTAACCAGCTAATGACATATTTGTGATAACTAACATAAAATATGTTCCAAGTCTTATTAACAGAACCTATAATATATTTGTAAGTAAACGGACAATAATTGTATACAATATACACATAATAGCATTTCATGATTATTACAGAGCCACCGAAAACCAGCTACAGTACGTGTAAGTTAGTGATTAGGTGAGTTTCTTCCACAAAGACCTGACCTCTATTGAAATATAAATATTTATTACATTGTGTAGTGTGTGTTGATAGTTAGTAGTGATCCTGTTTGTGGTATGTCAGAGCATCCTAGCCCTACGACGGCAATACGTCTTGGGTTCAGTGGCAGTGACTGCTAGGATGCTTGTGTGTGTGTGTGTGTGTGTGTGTGTGTGTGTGTGTGTGTGTGATCCTGCACATAGCTGTGTAGTAATTTGTGGTGTGGCTAAGCATCCTAGCCCTACGACGACCATAGCGTCTTGGGTTCAGTGGCAGTAACTGCTAGGATGCTTGTTTGTGTGAGTGTGTGTGTGTGTTAGTTTGTGTGTGTGTGTGTGTGTGATTGTGTGGTTCGCACTTTTGCACCTTAGCCCTACGACGTCGGTGTCTTGGGTTCAGTAGCAAGGTACTGCTAAGGTGCAATTGTGTACGAGTTAATAATGTTTTCAGTGTCATAATAGTCTTTACTCAGTAACCAGTCGTGAACAACTTTTTTACAAGAGTACTTTGTCTTATAGACTATATTTAGGGATTTGTTTATTTTACAGTAAAGTGATGGTCCCATATATGCAAAGGATTTATTACCAAACTTTAGTTTACAGCTCTTTATGTTCCATTTGAGTGTTCTTCGTGTTCGCTCATTTTCTTCTATCTGATCCATTGACGTTTTGTGGAACTTTAAGATAACCGACAGAATATATAGTTGGCGTACAGATAGCAATTTTGTATCCCGATATAGTTGAACAGTGGAATAACGAATTCCTAGTCCATATGCAACTTTTAGCACGGCTCTCTGAGCGCGTTCTAAAGCTAAAAGATATGTTTTACCAGCATTACCCCATGACACTATACAATAGTTCAATACAGACTGACAAAGCGCATAGTATACCATCCTAATAGTATTATTGTCAGCGACAGATCTTAGTGTTTTGAAGATATATAAGAGTTTCCTGATTCTACCACACACAGAGTTTACTTGTGGTTGCCACGATATGTGTTTGTCGATGCAAACACCTAAATATTTAATACAATCGACTTGTTCAAAAATGGGACAGCCACACGCTGTAAGTTTTCGATCACATTGATGGAATTGTAATGTACACTGCACCGGGGCTGTTGTTTTAGTGTTTATGGAGAAGTTAATTATTTTAGTTTTATCAACATTTAGGGTAAGGAGATTGTGCTGTAGCCAGTTGGATACAATTGACATCCCCGATTCTGCTGCTTTGTATGTTTTTTGCCATGTGTCACCACTATAAATTATAGCTGTATCGTCTGCATAGGCAAACATTCTAGCATTTTCTAAGTTAAGAGAGCATAGTCCATTAACGTACAGGAGAAACAGAGTGGGTCCTAGGACACTGCCTTGTGGGACCCCATATGTCACTGCAGCAAAATTGCTTTGATAATCGGCGACACATATTCGTTGTTCGCGATCAGTGAGATACGAGGTAAACCATTGTAAGGCCGTTCCCCGAATACCAGCTAACTCCATTTTTTTTAGAAGAGTTGGCCTTGAGACAGTGTCGAATGCTTTGGCGAGATCAAGGAAGATGCCTACACATTTTTGACCCTCGTCTAATTTATCAACAACATACGTGACTAGGTTAGTGACTGCATCCTCAGTTGACTTTCCATTACGAAAACCATACTGGTTAGGAGATAGTAGTTGCCTCTTTTCCAAGTATTTTAAAAGCCTTTTATTAACTATCTTTTCTAAAATCTTTGACATAGATGTAAGAAGTGAGATGGGCCTATAATTTGAAATCTCAGTTACATTGCCTGACTTATAAATGGGGCAAATATTTGCTATTTTAAGTTGCTTAGGAACGGTTCCTGTTGACATACTTAGATTACATAAGTGGGAGATTGGAGCAAGAAGACAGCATTTAGTTTCTTTTAGTACACGGTTAGTAATTTTATCCCAGCCCGCAGCAGAGTCGCACTTCAATGCATCAATTATATTGCTGATTTCAGATTCATCTGTAGGGTGAAAGAAAAAGGAATCTATTTCAGAGGTTTGTATACTGTCAAAGGAAGGAGCTAGGTTAACAAGTTCTGTCTCTGTCTTATTTAACTGTGTTAGTGTTTTCTCTGCAAGCTTAACTCCTATATTAGCAAAGTAATTATTAGCGCGGTCCAACGCGGCAAGCGGGTCAGGGTCAGAATTAAGAATATTTAAATTACTAGTTTTTTTAGAAGCAATGTTACAGATTGTTTTAACTGCATTCCAAGTTTTTTTAGTGTCACCTTTAGAGTTCTGTAGAAGTTTAGCTTCATAGGCATTTTTTAGATTTTTAATAGTGTTATTGCAATAGTTTCTGTAGTTCTTATATTTTTGCTGCAGTGCATGATTATTTAAGTTATGAGGTTTTTTTGCTTCAGAGTGAAGCTTATCCCTTTTTCGAACACAGTTAAGCAGGTTTTCTGTCATCCATGGTCGTTTTATAGTTTTAGAATTGTGTAGCATTTCTTGTTTAGTGTTTTTATTTATTATACCTTGGATTGTATGAAACTCAAATGAGAGCAGTGACACAGAATACATAATATTAGTACCAGTAGCAGTGTGTAGAATGTTATTGTTTATCTGAATGACGAATAAAATGCGGTCAGAGGTTGTGTCCCCATTCTGAGTGTGCCAGCGTTTGTAAATACCGACGACTATTTGATGGACTATCAAAATTATGAGGGTTTGTTACAGAGTATCATAAGTTTTCAAAAAGTGCTTCAGTTAGGAGAAAGGAAATAATTTTAGAATATTCCATATTTTGAAGAATTGCTATAGATAGTATAGGATAGATAAAGGAAACACAAAAAACTTTGGAAATTAGAAAAGGCAAGATGGGCCATCATAATATAACTGCATATAATTATTGAGACATCATATTACATTGATGAATACAATTGCAATCTTAAACGACAACTAGACAAGCCAACTCATCGAGAATTTCATGTTATAGGGAACTAGGTGCTATCAGAAGATAGTTGAGAAGACGTGAGAACTGAGAAATTCCATAAAAGCTAAATAACTTTATATCAAGTGTCAAGTGATAGAGATGAAACTAAAGAATGAGCTATTCACCTACCATTTATTAACCCATTAACTTGCCTATACTTAACTAAAAGTTTTAATTAATCAAACAAAGAACACATTCCAATAAAAATCGTTAGAATATATTAAATAATTGATGTCAATTATCAAAGTGTCATCATTTTAAATTGGTTTAGACATGAAGGATTCCTTATTCAAATTTATCAGTAGACATGAATAGTTTTAAATATGTTACATCATCATTACGAACTGCCGTACTCAGATACATTTAATGATTAAACTTTAATTTAATTAACTGCCGCACTCAGAGTGGAACATTAATTACTTAAATGTAATTAATTTAAAATTTTGACATAAGCCTCATACATTATCTGTCAAACTCTTCATTAAATTGAAGGTTAATCATAGTTAAATGTCTCTGAGTGCGGCAGTAAGAGTTTGACAGATAATGTATGAGGCTTTAAATGTCAAATTCTTCACCTAATTACAGTTAAGTATAGGTCTACCAGAATCTGAAGGCAATTTTTGACAGCAGATTTTCAAAAAATATCCTTGATCATTGGATAAATTTTTATATTTGCATGTTTAACACACAGAATCAGCCGCTATAAGAAAAAAAAACCGGCCAAGTGCGAGTCGGACTCGCGCACCGAGGGTTCCGTACAAACCTGCAAGGTTTACAAAGTTTGATTTTGTTACAGCTTAAAGGTATTATAGACCTGAGTATTTGGTATGAATTTCAATTTAATACCTCTACGCGTTTATGAGGAAATGGGTAGTAAGTTTAAAATTATTAAAAAAAAATATATTATGTGATGTAACTAAAAATTTATGGTTTTCGTAATTTTTCCTTTATCTATGCTATAAGACGTTGCTTCGTACCAAATTTCAAGATTCTGAGTTCACGGGAAGCACCCTGTAGGTTTTGATTCCCTTGCAAGTGTCGAAAATTTGCGGCATAAACGGCTGTATCTTTTGATTGCGTTGGCTTAGAAGTTTGATTTTTTCACAGCTTCAAGGGACAGTAGACCTGAGTAATTGATATAAATTTCAGCTTCATACCTCCACGCGTTCCTGAGAAAAAGGGTCTTGACAGACGGACGGACAGACGGACAACAAAGTGATCCTATAAGGGTTCCGTTTTTTCCTTTTGAGGTACGGAACCCTAAAAAGGATCAAAATGTTTTATTCCCCTTACCCCGGTATTGCTAGAGTCAATATATTTTCTCACTTTTTGCCATCAGATTCTGGTAGACCTATAATTAATATTCGTGTTTGAGTGCGGCAGACGACAGTAAGAGATTTTCTGTTATAAATAAATGTTCGCTTGGTACTTGTATCAGAATAGTATTAATATTATTGTTGTGGACACAACGATGATGAGGGCTGCAACGATTTAGAAAGTTAAGTATAGCGTATTTTCAAGATATTGTTAAAGTGAAATCGCCACATGTACGGTCCCTTTGACCATTAGGTTTATTAGTTAAAATAGGTAATTATTGTGTTCCTTAAACATTTTTTTGGAATAAAAAGGATCCTATGTCCTTTCCCGGGACTCAAAGTATCTCCATACCAAATTTCAGAAAAATCGGTTCAGCGGTGTGGGCGTGACGAGGTAATTTTAAAACATTTTGTTAAAATAAGCACTTAAATTTGTATTGAAAGAACAAATCAGAATTTTGCATTAATGTGTTAAATCACATAGGACATTCATGCTAAATGTAATAAGCCCTAAGTATAGCAATTTAGCATTAACCATTTTTATACTTTTTCTCTAAAAACTGCTTGTAAAATATGCATAATCTACGCATTTTAACAAAAAAAAATGATACCACACAATAACATTTTTTTGCTTAAAATAAGCAGAAAAGAAAGATTATTTCAAAAATAATTAAAACGCCGATTATCTAAAACTAGTTCGATGTGGGATAGTACACTAATGCTTAACAGCATCCATTTAATACACATCCATGACCCAGGAACATCGAAAACTTTTTGTACCGTCGGCGGGATTCGAACCCGCGAGTCCCGGCTTGAGCGCTGACAACACGCTCAACCACAGAGCCACAGAGGTCGTCAATTAAAGTTATTTTTTTTTTCAAATTGTTAGTTACCCACTTCATCCACTTACGACTTCAACTATATAATTATTGGTGTCTAGAAATTCCTCATGCGGTCGATAATTTTTATTTATTAATGTACAACGTCCTTACAAGATGCTCCGTTCAAGGGTAAAGTTTATTTGCTTCTGTCTTATTTAACTTAATAATATTTATAATAAAAAGATTGTATAATAATATTCATTATTTGTTATTCTGAGTGGCTAAGAATTATCGTGCATTTTAATGTATCTGTAATTTAACGTAGCTACCATCAAATTCATTTCATTCGTAATTTGGTCGGGTATAGGAAGCCCAGGCAACTAACTCACAAGTCACGACTCATAAGTCATAACTCACAACTGACGACCAACAATAACTTGACATAACCCTCCCAAATCGTGTAGGTCGGCTATCTGATGATACATAAATCAATTTTGTTTCAACCGATGTCAAGCATTCAAACTACAGATGGGTAAAAGCTCTTCCGAGCTTTGGCCTATTGGGATATTAATAATTTATCAGCGTTACGGTGCTCGTCCACCGGATCGGAATCGGAGCGTACGCGGTACGGAGCGAACGGCAGGGCTATCACGTAAAAATAGCGATCAACAATCCACTAGCAATAATCGCGCGATCGATTGCTGGGTATAAAAAACAATGGTATCATATAAGCGATCGATGGCAATCGTATTGTTTTGGCTGATACGTGATACGAAATTGCGATTTTGGAGCAATTATCGCGCAATAATTGCTATCGCATTGCTCTCGCAAGATACGTGATACAGCTGCCGATTTGTTACTTTGCATTGATTTCTATAGTACTGCTACTGCGTGTACTGGATCGTCATTTCTGCGCCTGAAACCGGTATTTGTGATGATGACGTCATCCGCATTAAACGCTTCGTTCAAATTCTGAAGGTTTCGAGTCAATAATTGTCTTGTCAAACTGTCATCGCCTATTAAACGGCAAGCCGCATGTGAGTCGCTTTAAAAAAAACTAAATTGCCGATGCTGAATCCGAATGCAGTAGACGCACCCCAACGGCATTTCGTAAGATATGACGACGCACCGTCCGTTCCGTACGCCCCGATTCCGACACGGTGGACGCGCAGCTTTAGGGGAATTTTCCTCATCTATTTATAGGTCTACCAGAATCTGATGGCAAAAAGTGAGAAAATAAATTGAATCTAGCAATACCGGGGTAATTGGAATAAAACATTTTGATCCTTTTTTTTTTCTTATAGCGGCTGATTCTGTGTGTTAAACATGCAAATATAAAAATTTATCCAATGATCAAGGATATTTTATGAAAATCTGCTGTCAAAAATTGCCATCAGATTCTGGTAGACCTATAGTTGAGAAACTCAGAATACAGAATAAACCAGAAGGAGTATTCGATGATATTTGTACGCAGCGCGCTGTGTCCAAAACAATGGCAAAACACCGCCCCGCCCGCTCTTCACCCACCCCCGCGTAGGGTTACACCAGCTTAGGCCGCGTTTCCACTGACGCGGAGCGGAGCGGAGAGGAGCTTAGCGGTGCCGAATTGACCAATCACCACGCTTGAAATATTCGCTCCGCTTCGCTGTCATTCCGCTGGAATAGCACGATTGGTCAATTCGGGCACCGCTAAGCTCCTCTCCGCCCCGCTCCGCGTCAGTGGAAACGCACCCTAAAGCAGGTAACATTGCCTCTTTATGGGGTAAAATTAAAATTTTATGTACGACTGCAAATAGTTGAATAAAAATTAATATTATAATATATAGTTAATAATATAATAGTTGAATAATAATATGATAATAACAATTTTATGTTATGGAATAATTTATTAATTTTAAAAATAAAAAACTACATGGTTCAGTTTATAATGGGATAAAGAGTGTTATTGTTGTAATTATAGATAATTTATTAAGTAAACTTAATCTTGTACCATTTATAAGTACACGAAGATATTCTCAATGCTTGCAATGTTCGCTAAAATACCACCCTATGGTGTAATGTTCGCAAACAAAAAGAAGTCTATGTTTCTGTAGTTTAATCAAAATAAATTAAAAACCTTGAGCGCTAGTAACTTCCGGGACGTTCCACCTTAAGTACTAATTAAAAATAATCAAATCAAAAACTCTTTATTATGCATTACCAATTTTATGCATTTAAACTTATTAGATTATTCAGCTCGCATAGTCTTAACACTTACGAAACGAATTTCGTCATTATGTTCAGACAATTGTTCAATAAAATAAAAAAAAACTAAAATAAGTTGGGTAAAATATTCCGTTATTAACTTAATAATTAATAACGGAATATTTTACCTATATATATAATTATTAACACTTACAAATTGAACGCATGAATTCTATGACAATTACGTCACGCACATTAAATTCAATATTTTAATAAAATGAATTGGAAATGTACTACTTACAGATGGAACGTGATCCAATGCGATTTCTTTGCAGTCGCAGCAGCATTTTTGCAAGTGGGAACGACACAAGTCGGCATAATTAATTAAAAACTGACAACTACAAACACGAGATACCGATGCGCGCGTCGACCATCGACTGACTCGAGCCACTCCAATTCGGAGTTACTGTGACTGCCTCACTTTCAAGTGCGTTGACGGTTTCTGGTTTATTCTGTATTCTGAGTTGAGAAAATACCATGGTACTTTCTTTATGTATGGGTATTTTAACTGCTACTTAAACTAACTCTTAACACTTACCTGCCACTTTCGTCCTATTCGGGAACCAGTAGCTCTTGGTGAAGGGGAAGTACCATGGTAGGGGGACCCCGTACAGCCCAGGCCTGATCTTCTCCACGTACATGGCTATCAGCATGTAGAGGACAGCGTCGAACATCAGCAGGAGAGCCACGTGACCGGGCGTGAAGCGATCGTGGTAGGATACAGGCGAGAAGAAATCGCCCCATTGTAGGCCTAAGAAAAGAAGAAAATATAAAAAAAAACTGTTTTATTTCTGAATAAATTTGAAACAATTTTTTTCAGAAAGTTTACATGGTGCGTATAGCCGGTTCGGGAACTAACCCGGCGAGAAGAACCGGCGCGTCGCGGCGTTAGAAACTCGCAAGGGCCCACTATTTACCGAAAATAAGTAGTGTAAAGTTCTAGGAGTGAATAATAAGTTTATTGAGATACTAGCTTTTGCCCGCGGCTTCGCTCGCGTTAAGAAGTATTATTATATACAATCTTTTAACCCCTATTTTATCCCCTTAGGGGTGGAATTTATCAAAATCCTTTCTTAGCGGATGCCTATGTGTCATAGTGGTGCCAAATTTCAGTCCGATCCGTCCAGTGGTTTGGGCTGTGTGTTGATAGATCACTATGTCAGTCAGTCAGTCACCTTTGAGTTATATATAAAAAAAAACATTTTTTTTATCGCGCGGGAACCGTATATTTTTCCGGGATAAAAATTATCTTATGTCCTTTCCGGAGACTCAAAGTATCTCCATGCTAAATTTCGGTTCGATTCAACGGTTTGGGCGTGAGGAGGTAACAGACAGACAAACAGACACACTTTCGCATTAACAATATTAGTATCGATTCAAATTAGTAGTGGAGCTTATAATTTTGTCCAATTGCTAAATTGGGGCACTATATTTCAAATACTATGATGGCTGTGATGTGAGGGCGACTAAACCAAAAAAATCAAACATCGTCCTTCTCTCTTCACACTCACGCCCGTCTTTCATATGCCAGGTGAAAAAAGACGACGCGGAATCATCGCCAAGTTAGTTTTACTATAAATAAAAGACGAACTATAATGATTATGAAAAAAGTATTTTGAGCAAATTTAGGTTTTATCAATGCCATTTTAGATATTAAAAAATATTAAAGAAAAGACAGCAAACTTCGAAGATCCAAGCAAAAATGTGTATAAAACAAGGTTTTTTGTAAAAAAAAAAAAAAAAAAAAAGTATCGAGTATTTTTTCAGTAATCGTGTTTTCGTCTTGAGCATTTAATCTTCATGAACTGAAGTTACTTGTGTAAGAAAATCAGTTTTCTAGACCTTACAGATTTTGAGATATGTGTTTAAGTAAGTATGTAGTCAAGTTAGGGTCAGGTGCATTCTTAAGAGATCGATCGTCATCGTTATAAAAGCGTGGTTATTACAAACTAAATTCTTATCACTTATCAGTCAAATAAAATAATAGCAAGGTTAAGCTTGAAGCCGTTTCTACAGTAGTTTGCCCTTATCGTTTAGGTTTTATCAATTAGTCTTTGTGCTACTAACTTGGAATGTAGAGTAAAGGTGAGACCGCACTAGGCGCCATAGATAACTTATTCTTAAACTATACTGGTAAAGTACCGGATAGGCTATCCACAAATATTTGACAGATTCTCCATACTCTGATCTGTCATGTTAAGTGGTGGATAGCCTATCCGGCACTTATCAGGAAGTGATGAAACAGGCCCTTACTGATTAACATTAAAAAGATAAAAACGACTTCAAAATTGTAAGTAATTGAGAATTAAAATTTCCTATCTCAAAAACTACTGGACCGATTTTAATGAAACTTGCAGCATTCCCTAACTTGAACAAAACCTAGTACAACAAAAAAAGAATTACTTAAATCGGAGTTGTAGTTCCAGAGATATGCGAACACAAACATAAAAACATACATACATCCATGCATACATACACTTTTGAAATTTGGCACATTTGCTCAGACGCTGATATAGACTAACATATACGAAAACTGGGCAGTTCTGGAAATATTACATACATAGGGGTCGAATTAATAACCTCCTTTTTTTGAAGTCGGTTAATAAAACTATACAACCATGACTTTTTTGCGACCAAATTTCGCGGAAAGACGGCAAAATAATTAAAAATCAATATTGTAAAACGTGTTAGAGCCACAACAATAGATAGTAACTCAAACACTGACATTAATTCGGTCGGAATAAGCTAGGAGGCTAATAATTGTATTGTAAATGCGTCAGCAATATGTAACACAACTAACAATGATCAATTAAATCATTCTGCGGGGTACACCAGGCAACATAGCTCTACAGTTTACGATCTCGATTCTTGCCTATTATATCATCCCAATACAGTGGCGGATCAAGATATGCTGGACATGTGTATGTTCCAGTTTATTCGCCAGTTAATTGTAATGCAGCATGCCGGACGATGTTCAAACAATTTTGTTTTGAATTGACCTCAATGATTGTGTGATCCGCTTCGAGAATTCTCCCATCAGAACAAACACATTTTGGATGCGCTGACGTAAAATATTGTTTTGTATTCTTACAGCGATTTTTGCTAGAATGTCTGCTCGACAAAATACGTACGATGTTGCAGTGAAAAAGGTCGTGAAGTTACGATAATACTGTTTTTTTTTTCATTCCTTAGGTACTTATCCTTATACCAAGTTAAGAAATTGAAGGCAAGCGTAGATAACTGTTGAATGTTGATTCAATTAGACTTTCACGAGATATTAACAAAAAACATTATCAATTCACCATAATAATAAGGGGTCATGGTAAAAGGCGTCATAGCTTAGCTACACAGTTAATATTTAAGATGACGTAGGTTAAGCATGGAATTACATAATAACGTATTACGTATCACGTTATCTACTACTGCCCAAAATTAGGTTTGCTTGTATTGTAAACAGATAGACAAATAAATAATATCGGCGACACGTGTAGATATAGGGCGATAAGCGTTTAAACAGGGCCGGATAAGCAATCTTTATTTATAGCACTTATAGCAAGTACTACGGGCCCTGTTCTTTAAGACTCTTAGCGGTGTAATCAAGTGTCTGCGATTCGCGACAGGATCGAAAGCATCATGTTTTT
Organism: Cyaniris semiargus; assembly: GCA_905187585.1. Classification (NCBI taxonomy): domain Eukaryota; kingdom Metazoa; phylum Arthropoda; class Insecta; order Lepidoptera; family Lycaenidae; genus Cyaniris; species Cyaniris semiargus. The sequence goes on along the minus strand of LR994558.1, from coordinate 7,832,688 downwards.
ACACACATTTGCAATTGTGGGCAAGAAATCGACTAAATGAGACTGTTAGAAATGGTAGGGACAAATAAAACTCGATGGCGGCTGTACACACTCGACGAGAGCCTCTCGCCGAGATCCCCAGCCGTACTTGCTCTGGTTTTCCTCGCGAGAGCCAACGAGACGAAGACGAGAGCGCCGTGTACACACTCGCGCTCTGCCTGTCTCGGGGTGTCTTGTCGAGTGTGTAAAGCCGCCATGACAATCGAAAGTGAAACAGGAGGACGCCACGTTATCATGTGCTATGGGCCCCGCGCTAGCTGAATGCGACACTGCCTCGAAATGAGTTTCGTAATCAATGTTGTTATATTTTGTTCACAACATGAATGGGACGCGCTTTCGAGGTTAAGAGCGATGTTTTTTTGTTGTATTCGTGTATTCGAAAATCGAAAATAATTATACTTTTCGTTGCTCAGGAAGTCCAAACTTCGCGTATCTTCGAGGAATTATAAAACTGATGACAAACGATTTACTCGAATTAATGTTGATGAATGAATGCCTCAAGTTTTTAGGGTTCCGTAGTCAACAAGGAACCCTTATAGTTTCGGTCTGTCCGTCCGTCTGTCTGTCCGCGGTATTGTTCAGAGACTATAAGACCTACATAGCTGTAATTCGGCATGAATGCACATCTTAATGATGCCGACAAAATGATAGACAAAAATTTTTTTTTACGGTACCTCCCCTCCACATCAATGCGAGGGTAATTTTTTTTTCGCGTCCACCCCACCGTGTGGGGTATCGTTGGATAGGTTTTTTAAAAATATTACGAGTATTGAAAGATCATTTTTCGATTTAGGGATCCATTTGTGAAATAAGAAAATCGTTAGAGTCTAGTGTCCCCCCCTTCTACCAGCTAAACGGTTGCTTCTGGAAATGTGAAAAAAATTCACGGGAGTAGGAATTAAAAAAAAAAACTATCACGACTAAGAAGACTTCATAAGTTATTGAGTAATAGTCGATCAACTAAAAAAAAAGTATTCGTAGAAGTACAAAGGAACTTTTCGTTTAAAATCCTTTGAACGTAACTGAGATGATATTGTTAGTAGTGTAAACACGTTATAAATGTGCATTCATTGACCATACAAAAATTATTAAAAACTAGTGGTACTACGGAACCCTATATTGCGCGTGGCACGACACGCACTTGTTTTAATGTATTGTACTCACTTGATGTAAAATAAGCGAAATGAAAGAGAAGAAATAACAGAAGCTGATTTTAAGTTCCTGGCTGACTAGGTCTGTCCTAAATTAAAAATGTCTGTACACTCAACTTTTAAGGGCAGCTCAGCAGGTTAGCCATGTCTGTGTCAAAGGTTAGGGCTTATTGTGTTCGGTGAGCTTGCAATTGTTTTTGAAGCTCAAAAATATTAAAAATATTTTGGTTGCTTCATATACTTTGCTGCACAATTTCTAATTTATCAAGAGGACATACAATCAGAGCTAAAATGTTGCTTATCTATCGATGTCGTAATCGTACCTAATAATTACTCCTATTATTGAGTAGTCATTACCTACTCATTCACGTTTTTGATTATGGAAGAAGTATGTTTACAGGTCATGCACCGGTAAAAAATTGACGTCACGTGTGGTTTAAAGAAGAATTATGTAAAGACGATACCACTGACCTCAAATTCAATTGGTGAATAACCTTTTATTCAATCCATTATATTTATAATATCATAAATGCGAAAGTCTGTCCATGTCTGTCTGTTATATCCTTTTACGCTTTAATCCGTAAACTGACGATGGTGAAATTTCTTACGGACTCACCGAGTCCCCGATTAGGACATAATATTATCTCTAGGATAAAAAATACCAAAAGTTTATGCCATTCCTACATATTATATAAAAATTTCAAAATACATATAGTATACAATACCGAAACGTCTAGTCTAATCCAGCCATTGTTCGAGACAGCGTGAAACAGGATTTTCACGTGTCAATGAAAGAAACATAACTCATGAGTAGCGTAGTCAATGGCCAGTATCAAACAATAACAACTATTATCAGGGCCCGATCTAGCTATTTAGCCGCTCCGGGCAAAGATCATTTTTGCCGCCCTTTACATGCAGAAAACCATATGTAGTGAAGTAGGTTGGAATGTAAAATTCTCAAAATTGGGTGGAGGACCGTGGATGGCTAATCGTTACATTGGAATATACAATTAAGTCAATTTTGCCACTCGGGCTCACCCCGCCTTAGATCGGGCCCTGACTATTATAATTTATAATTTACCTACTCAAAGCATAATATTTACATAGTTATTATTATAGTTTTATCGACAAGAGATACCTCATTTCCTTACCTTTAGACGTTCCTTCGCTCATGATGAGCATCTGAAGTGCGTATCCCATGGCAGCGTTGGAGATAAGGCTGATCAGCGCCTTCGTGGTGAGGCTGATATCCTCATATAGCATCTGGGTCAGCATGTACGCCGCGTATGTGGAGAACCACACCAGACCCATGAAGGACGCCGCTGTGTTGGCTGTTGAATAAACATATTGTTATAAAGCAGAATGTAATATCCAAGAAGTTGATTCATAGGCAGATGGCGGACCTACTTATTTTAGTCGCGTTTTGTCAAACCCATCCGACAGATGACGTCTTACATTAAGTTGACACTTGACATAATCCGACCAAATAACGTAGGTCCGTCAACTGCCTATGAATCAATTTCTTCGATGGTACTAATTACTATCAGAGAAGTCAAAAGAAGATGCCGGACGTATGTTGTTGGGTTATGTCAAGTTTATGGTCTGTCAGCTGGGATGGACATAACTCGTCCAACCTTAGCAGGCATCTTCCTAGACCTTATTATACATACATTAATTATGTAATAACCTATTAACGCCTGGTTTCTGAGATTCTGGGCCTGTTTCACCACTTCCTGATAAGTGACGGATAGGCTATCACCACTTAACTTGACAGATAGAGTATGGAGAATCTGTCAAAAAAGTTGTGGATAGCCTATCCGGCACTTTATCAGGAAGTGGTGAAACCAAAAAGAGGGGTGTTATAATACGTGGGAGAGTCATGCTTCGGCACGAATGGGCCGGCTTGACCGGAGAAATACCACGTTTTCACAGAAAACCGGCGTGAAACAGCGCTTGCGCGGTGTTTCGCCGAGTGAGTGAGTTTACCGGAGGCCCAATCCCCTACCCTATTCCCTTCCCTACCCTCCCCTATTCCCTTCCCTTCCCAACCCTACCCTCCCCTATTCCCTTCCTTTCCCATCCCTACCCTCCCCTATTCCCTCTTAAAAGGCCGGCAACGCACTTGCAGTTCTTCTGATGCTGCGAGTGTCCATGGGCGACGGAAGTTGCTTTCCATCAGGTGACCCGTTTGCTCGTTTGCCCCCTTATTTCTTAAAAAAAAAAGTGGTGAAACAGGCCCTTATTGACATAAGCTTATTTAATCAACAGAGTTGTTGATTGGTTTACGTTTTATCGTTAGCCCATCAAAAGTGCTAGTGAATAGATAAACTTAGGTCAAAAAACTAAGAAACCCGGTATTTGTACTGTTAATTAATACAATGTGGATTGTTTCATTCTTTATGTAATTAAAATTACCATAACTTTATTATTTACATTGCATTATGCGTCAACATGTTTTGCAACACAATGAAACCCTTATCAATGCAGCTACTTTCTGTGACGAACTTTCTCCTAATTCGTATAATTAAAAAAAAAAAGAAACTTGTTTATTTTTTAAATTATACTTTTTTTATTGAGTAACAAAAAAAAAACGGTACTTGGTAGGAATCCTGAAAGTCGAGACTTTGTGCGTCAACCTGTGTGCGTGATACACGTACATTAAATAAGTTTAAACGAATTAAGCTTCACCATGAATCCAATTATAGCGAATGTAACGACCTCAAAAAAGCAGGGGTTCAATAGTTAGATACGTAAGCAGTTTTTGTGACAAAAAAATTAGTACTTCTTGATCTGGAACAGGGTTTATGAAACTTTCGACTCCACGAACCCCTTACTAATCAATGAAATCCCCCCCCCCCCCCCCAAGAAAATAATAAAATTGACTGTTGAAGAAAATAAGGTTTTTATTTCAATAAAAGGTAACACATAAAGTGCCAAAAGAGTGCCGCGCGTGCCTGTCAGTTATCAAGCCACCATAACGTAAATCTTGTCGCGAACCCCCAGCTGCCGTCGCGTATCCCACTTTGAGAAACCCTGATCTGGAAAACTCCGTTTTTCTTTATTTATTTACATGACTAACTCACATAAATGTTTACTATTACCATAGACTAAGGAAATAGTCTCTGCTATTACCTATGTTGGAAATTAATAATTTCCATGGTAAACATTAGTCACATCATTTATCCTACTAATATTATAAAGGCGAAAGTTTGGATGGATGTATGTATGTATGTATGGATGTATGGATGTTTGTTACGCAAAAACTACTGGACGGATTTTAATGAAACTTTACAATAATATAGCTTATACATCAGAATAACATATAGGCTACAATTTTAACCGACTTTCAAAATGGAGGAGGTGTTATGTTCGTTTTTTTATGTTCAACGATTACTCCGCCGTTTATGAACCGATTTTCAAAATTTTTCTTTTGGTGGATAGGTTATCATCCCAATTTGGTACCATATTCATAAAAGTGGTGACCTGATGAAGGGATCCATAAGAAATCGAGGGAACTCCTCAAAATTTATATAGAAACATGTGGTGACTTCGGTTTCGTGAGCAGTATTCTAAGCATATGCTACCAACAAGCAAGATTTTGCACCAAGGTATACCATGGTTCGGAAGGTGCTGAGAGAACTCCTGACTCTTTATAGATACAAGTTTGGGAGTTTCGACGTTGTTTTAAGAACGGAAAGCATATGCTACTATGCAAATTACATTCATCATCATCATCATCACTACCATAAACCATTATAGAACCATGTATCGTCCCGTTTTGACCCTATTATTGGTACTTTTCATAGTCTTTTATTATAATATATCACTTAAACCGCGGGTAACACCGCAGACCAAACAGCTAGTATTATATATTTTTATTTTTTTATTTTTTTTAAGTTGTTAGATTAAAACGTTAGTTTCGAAGGACTTTTTAAAAATATTTTCATATTTATACAATCCTTGTAATCGAGTCAAACTGTTGATAAGCACCTACAACGTGTATAAATAAAATAATTGTAATTTTAATATTAAGGTTATTGCACTCGACAAAAATCGATATGACCTACACAAGGTGAAAAGTGACTAAGTAATAAGTAGAGAAAGTTAAGGTACATATCTAAGGTATAGAGCATAATTATAACTAATTATCTTATCAACACAATAAGAGGTATATATGCTCCGAACTTTACAAACCCTATCTTGATCTATCTCTTCCTATATTAGTTTCTTATTTTCTACATTCCACGCTAAAGCGAATTATTATGCTAGTAATAATTTATGACTTTAAGGACCTGTTTCACCACTTCCTGATACTCCATACTCCATCTGTCATATAAGTTGTGGATAGCCTATCCGGCACTTATCAGTAAGTGGTGAAACAGGCCCCAAATATTTTATTTGTTTTCAAGTAGGTATGCGAGTAAATCTAAATATAGCTTGAGAGGATAACGATTATATGCACTATCACTTGTATCACTTGTTAATGCAAAATTAGCTAAATTAAAAACATTATTATATCATTTTGTTTATTCTATTTGAATATAGTAGATACATAAAGTTAATATACCTAGCGGAATAGAGAAACAAAGGCCGGAGTAAGCGAGATGTCACTATCAGTAACACTGCGTGGTAAAAAGAGACGTGTGACACATGACAGCAGAACTCTTTTTTTGACAATTTAAACTCATAGAATTAATTTTCAATCATGCTTGTGTAAGTGTATACGTACACATATTTTTACACACAGATGTAAACCAATTTCGGTTTCGTTTGACAGCTCGAGATTGTTGCTCTATTCCGCTAGGTATATTAACTTTATGAGAAGATATGGTTAAATTTCGTTCAGGCAAAAGAAATAACGGACGAACTACATATTACAATTTTTATTGTATACGGTACCTACTAGATGGCCCGGTGAACTTCGTGACACTTTCCTTCTAATATAAACCTTGACCATGAATATTTCAAGACTAAAATTAGCCAAATCGGTTCACTCGCCGATAAACCTTGGTTTGGCGAGGTTTAAATGTATTCGTTTTTAAGTTTCTTGAAATAAATAAATATAAAAAAAAAAACTGTTTTCGAGTTTAAGCGAGACCAGCAACAATGCAACATTTAAAATTAATTTTTATTTGTATAGATAGATAGATTTTCAACATGTATTTTTTTTCTAGTCATAAAAACAATTTCTGTAATAAAAACATGCTTTCGTGCGTCACATGACTATATTATTCGCTTATTATAATTGCTAAGGTGTGATACCATTTGATATGGATTATGTTAATAAATATTTGAGATTCTACATAAATTCATATCGTATGCGGGTCACAAGAGGCTACTGAACTTATATTTTTTATTGATGGACTTATTTATTTATATAACTGGACTATTTGTTCTGAGATAGACGTATTTATTTCTAATGAAAAACAGTATTTCTAAAGCGGTGGATTGACAGTAAAACTGAGGGGAGTAGAGCAGGCTTGGTCGAGAACCCTTACAACCGAGCGCAGAGACATTTAAATATGATTAAAGTTCAATTTAATTAAGAGTTTGACAGATAATGTATGGTGCTTATGTCAAAATCTTCATTTAATTACAATTAAGTAATTAACATTCATCTCCGAGTGCGGCAGTTAGAGCTCTTACTGTACTTACGCCTTTTTTCGCACAATTGCATCTTGCGACAGAGTAGGCTGCACAACTTTATGCTATTAATAGCAGGTTGTCTTTATGCTTAGGGACTGTCCACACTGCGAATTTTAATTCGCGCGAATTTATTCATATAAATTTACCGCGAAATTTTTATCGCAAGTGCGGATACGTGCGGATAGTCTCATAAGTGTTACAGAAGTGCGAAAAAAAATCCGTGCAGTTAAAAAAGTCCCTTAAGGAATAACTTACCTCTAGTAAAGAACACGCTGACCATGAAACAGAAAGACAGCGAGGCGATCACGAACAGCACCATGAAGAACAGCAGCACCGACCACGGCGTGAACGTCAGCACAGCGTAGCCCTCGCCGGTCTTCGTTGAGTTGAATGGTATCTGCGGCAAAATAGGGATGACGACAAGGTCAAAGATTAGCTGATTTTTTAAATAAAATAAAGACATAACGATGAAAAATAGGTATTCCCAAAATTTCAGCGTCATAACTTATTATATATTTTTTTTGTTTTGAGCCTTCAAAGTTTTTTCGTCAAGTTAGTTAAGTCAAGTCAAATATTTTTTTATAAAATTCCTTAATTTTTGTGTACCATTCGATAAGTTATGCAATTTTTAACGAAACCACTTTCATAATCTCAATATTTAACATAGCTATCGAACAAACTAGCTAGGCGTGACATCACAGTTAGCTGACATTTTGTATGGAGCGTTTTGGGAAGGTCTATTTTATGTGAGTTTTGAATTGTGATATCTTGGAGAGCTTTTATGCTATCAGAGTCATTTTTTCATGATATTTCTATTTTTGAATGGTCCTTCATTTACCAACAAGAAAAAAAATTTTTCGTCATGCCTATTATTTCATTTATTTAAATTTTATTATTAATTATTAAAGTACAAATACAACTGAATATTTCGTGCGTTTCAAGTGCCTATGTGTTGCCGTTATTGATATCAAGCAAAAAATAGCAAAAAAATCAGTTTTGCTGTATGGGAGCCCCTCTTAAATATTTATTTTGTTTTTAGTATATTATGTTGTTATAGCGGCAACAGATATACACAATCTGTGAAAATTTCAGAAGTCTAGCTAGTTCTTGAGTTACAGCCTGGAGACAGACAGACAGACGGACAGACGGACAGACATCGAAGTCTTAGTAATAGGGTCCCGTTTTTACCCTTTGGGTACGGAACCCTAAAAAGTATTTCGTGCCTTATGTGTTTTTACTTTTTATCTAGAGGTACTTACCTACATCTGTGGACAAACGCACTTAAAGAGCTTCAAAATAAAACAGCAAGTTAAAAGTATCCTATGTCTTTCCCCGAGGTTTTCTGGCTTTACGAAATTTCACCAAAATCGGCCCGTATTTTCAGAACGTATTAGATGCAAATAAACAGTTTTTAAGCTATTGCATAGCTTTTAGCTTTGAGCGCGGCGACCGAATTAAGAAATGCCGTAACGAAGAAACGTAACACAGCACGGTGTTTGTGTGCGTGCGACTTGACATAGGTAAGTATGCGAATTATAATTTATAATTACATAAATTGAAGAAAAAAAATGCTATGGAATAGCTTTACCGCGGCAGTCACCGAGTGCCACATGTATCTTTTCATTTTTTAGGGTTCCGCAGTCAACATTATAGTTTTGATCTGTCCGTCCGTCTGCCCGTCTGTCTGTCTGTCCGTCTGTCTATTTTATGTGATGTCCGTGGGTCTATTTTATGTGAGTTTTGAATTGTGATATCTTGGAGAGTTTTTATGCTATCAGAGTCATTTTTTCACTGATATTTCTATTTTTGAATGGTCCTTCACTTACCAACAAGAAAAAAAAAATTCTTCATGCCTATTGAGTCGTACCTATTAGTATGGAGGGCCCAAGAAGGGATTTCGCGACATGCTAGAGCGTTGTATCTAGGCTTCCGACATGTGTCTAGTTAACATGGTATAGAATTCAGATTTCTCACGTGGTGGATTAAAAAAATCGGCCAAGTGCGAGTTAGACTCGTGCACGAAGGGTTCCGTACCACAATAGAGCAACAATAGGCTGAAAATTGTGTTTTTTGTATTATTGAATTATTTAATTTATTTAAATTTAATTATTAAAGTACAAATACAACTGAGTATTTCGTGAATGTTGTTGTATGGGAGCCCCCCTAAAATATTTAATTTATTTTGTTTTTGTATTTGTTGTTATAGCAGCAACAGATATACACAATCTGTGAAAATTTCAGAAGTCTAGCTATAACGGTTCTTGAGTTACAGCCTGGAGACACACAGACAGACAGACAGACGGACAGACATCGAAGTCTTAGTAATAGCGTTTTTACCCTTTGGATACGGAACCCTAAAAAGTTATTTTCGAATATTGAAATGTCATCGAATCTGTCAGATGGGAGGGGATGTTTAGTATACCCCAAAGAAGCTTAGCTACATAAATCACTGACGATTTAAAGGTTAGGTGAGCATGTAGGGACATTTTAAAATAAAAAAAAAGAAAGTTTCATATTTTCCTAACTAAGCTTCGCAGATATTTTATGTTGCATTAAACTAAATAAGCTTCGCAGATATTTTATGTTGCATTAAACTAAATGATTTATTCCTTGTTGTCTAAAATTTTGTTATAATTTACCTACTTATGCAATTTTCTGAATATATTTTCTTTTTTAACCGACTTCCAAAAAGGAGGAGGTTATATGTTCGGCTGTGGATATTTTTTTAAATTTTTTTGTACGTTCAACGATTACTCCGCCGTTTGTGAACTGATTTTCAAAATTATTTTTTTTTGTTATATTAGGTTTCACTCCAATTTGGTCCCATTTTCACAAAAGTGGTGATCTTATGATGGGGTCCATGAGTAATCGAGGGAACTCCTCAAAATTTATATGGAAACATATGGTGATTTTGGTTTTATGAGATCGGTGCCAGTTCCAAAAGTTTCAAATATTCTGTCAGAGAACTGAAGATTCAGCTATCTGGTACCGACTTCAAAATGGTGAAGATTGAGTACAGAAATAGTTGGGGTTTAGCCAAATTTGGAAAAAGGCACTATTAGATAGGAAAAATTATTTAATACTTTTTAGTTCATATTATAAGGATGTTATTATTGTTTTTACCTTGGAAGTCGGTTTTAATTTTTTGTTAAAAATAATAATCATAACTTTAAAATGGCTGCAGTTTCTGAACTCGCCGCTAAAATAAAAAACACTGTTATTATTATTTTATTATCAGTTTTACCTAATGTAAAAAAACCTACTAGGTCTCCATGACGCTCGATTAACTACACAAATAGCACTCTGGCAAAGTTGAGTAGAATGGTATCGTGGCAAAGTTGAGTTGAATAGTATTTGTGGCTAAGTTGAGTTCAATAATATTTGTGGTAAAGTTGAGTTGAATAGTATTTGTGGCTAAGTTGAGTTCAATAATATTTGTGGTAAAGTTGAGTTGAATAGTATTTGTGGCTAAGTTGAGTTAATAATATTTGTGGTAAAGTTGAGTTGAATAGTATTTGTGGCTAAGTTGAGTTCAATAATATTTGTGGTAAAGTTGTGTTGAATAGTATTTGTGACAAAATTGTGTTTAATAGTATTTGTGGCAAAATTAAGTTGAATCGTATCTGTTGCGAGGTTGTGATCTGTGAGAAGCAATTCAGTTGCATCGTTTCTTTGGTAAGTTGAGTTGAATCAGTGGCAAAATTTTTGAGTTGAATGGTTTCTATGGCAAAGTTGAGATTCATTAAAAAATCGAGTCATCTAATCGAATGATTCTGATTGTTACTTTAAAAATATCAAGCATACATTTTATCCTGGCTCTTTATTATTTATTGACATGAACGCACATGTACTGAGGTAATTAGTCAATTATTTATATTGTAGCCATACTTGTTTACGCAACTATGCTACATTGTAATATCTAAAGTGCAATTTATCCTGTTTACCTTAGAATAATATTATGTGTTATCTGCGATCGCCAAATGATTAATACGATTAAATAAACCGATTTTAGATTTTGTATATTGTGTATTATTAGAAATGATAATTCCTCAAGCCCATAACTGTGCCAGTACCCATAACATGATCTATACAATATATTTTTAAAATTTTCCCTAAAAATAAAATTTTCCGACGAATTTACGTAATTTTCAACTCTACGCAAAACTAAATTAAAGTTACAAAATATGTTAGTAGGCGTTTTTGTAATCTACTTATATATATTTATGTTAAAATACCTACATTTTTCTGCCTACTCATAAATTTAATAATACTAAGGTATAATAAAAATAATGTGACACAGCACATAATTTCATAGACATTTTGATATTTTATTTATAAAATTTTGAGCCTCGGCCTTCGATAGGCCTTTTAAACTTTACACGGATGTGCCATATTATTTAAAATTCATATTAAGTGGCTAATCAAGATAAGTCTGGACTTTGGACATGGAAAATTCGGATAATTAAAGTTCGAGCTAAAATAGCAATTATTTTATTGGCTCATTTAAACTTACCCAGAAGAGCATCGTGCGATCCATACTAATATTATAAATGCGAAAGTGTGTCTGTCTGTCCGTCTGCCTATCTGTCTGTCTGTTACCTCTTCACGCCCAAACGGCTGAACCGATTTGGCTAAAATACTTTGAGTCCCGGGAAAGGACATATTAGGATACTTTTGATCCCGGAAAAATGGACGCTTCCCGTGCGATAAACGAATTTTGGCGCAACGGAGTTGCGGGCGTCATCTAGTCTTCTAGTTTTATATAATTATCTCTAAATGTTACCTTAAATAATATCACAATTAGTATGACGGATATGAGGAGGAAGGAGAACTGTTTGATGAACCAGGCCAGCCAGTGTAGCCATGACGGCAGTCCCATTATTGTCATCGTTTCCTGAAACAAAAAACCTCATTAGTCGTTTATAGTATTTTATATAGCATTCTAATTTTGTTAAAAGTTAGCCGAGTAACGACTGGAAAATACAATAAGACTCTACTTTCGTAACCAAGAGGTAGCAAAATAACTTGGCAAAGATATGAGAAAGAATTAAATTCCTCTGTCACACAGAAACCGACCACGCGTTTTTAGGGTTCCGTACCCAAAGGGTAAAAACGGGACCCTATTACTAAGACTTCGATGTCTGTCCGTCTGTCCGTCCGTCCGTCTTTCCGTCTGTCCCAATTCAATTTTTAGCCTATTTTTGCTGTGTAGTGGTACGGAACCCTTCGTGCGCGAGTACAACTCGCACTCGGCCGATTTTTTCTGATTAAGAACTATCCCACGTCATTTTCTAAGACTTCATACAAAATTTCATCAAAATCTGTTAAATGGTTTTAACGTGATGACACTTTCTCATTATATTTGTTTGGAAGTATGAATGAGTTTACGTTATTCACATTTTTTATCGTTAGTCCGCTAGCATAGATAATTTATTTTATTATTATTGCTATGCGCAATAATTAAACTTTATAATACGTACCATAGGTAGCGCAACCATTATGTAGTAAATTTTCGATGTAATGATGAATCTCGGTATAATTGGCATAATTATACAAATCGCTAGCTACTGTAGTAATTATACACATAATAACTATGGCTAAGTATATCAACATTTAAATTCCAAAAGTTTCAAATACCTATTCTGTCAGAGAACTGAAGATTCAGCTATATCTGGTACCGACTTCAAAATGATGAAGATTGAGTACAGAAATAGTTGAGGTTTAGCCGAATTCGGAAAAAGGTACTATTAGATAGGAAAAATTATTTAATACTTTTTAGTTCATATTATAAGGATGTTATTATTGTTTTTACCTTGGAAGTCGGTTTTAATTTTTTGTTAAAAATAATAATTGCCTATGCTTTTTTACGTAAGTGAAAAAAGATAACTGTAAGTTTGACTGTTTACCAGTTTGAAAGAAATATTTGCCAAAATGCCTCTTTGCGACCAAGTCTCCATTACCAGCCTGCAATATTTATAGTACATAATCTGTCAAAGTACGTAAACAAACAGCATTTATTTTCAAATTTTCGACATTATTCTAGTTATTTTTGGTAAAAATTGTTTTAGGAAGTGAAATTTGGAGTGCCGAAACATGTCCACGTGCAGTGTTATTGGATGTCGTACTCGAATCCGAAGAAAACAACCAGATTTGTCTGTACATCAGTAAGTTTAGTATTTTACTTCGAAACACACCAGATTTTTAAATCCAGACGACCGTGTTTTCTTAAAATGATCTATTACAGAAGGTTCTATTAATTTCACTGCTTGGTTCCCTATATTTTTGATGTTTTCCGTATAAAATACGTGGTAGTAATATTGTATGAACGATAGTGATTGGCTTTATCGATAAATTTTATTAAAAGTTTTTTTTTACGTAATTTCATCACTTTTAGAATGTATGTGTGTTAATTTCTACTTTTAGATTACCTAATGATGAAGCAAAAAGAAAAGAGTGGATAAATATTATAGGTGCAGAAAATATTAGCATGAACAAAAAAAGGATATATATCTGCTCAATACATTTTGAAGAGTGGTATTTTAATAGGACGTTGGGCAGATTAAAACTACAAGATGATGCTGTACCATCAAAAATATTATTGGTGGATTTCTTTTACTTCAGGCAAATTGTGCAAATCGCACGAAATAACATAGATAAGTATGACGTATAACAACGATTTGGTTTTTCTTTGATTATTAAATCATTTTATTTATTTTTCAGCCTTCCAGCCAGACCAACGGATATTGATAGAAAAAAACACTACTACAGTTCGAGATAATATCAGTAAAACCATAAAAAGGAAAGGAGATTTCTCAATCGATGATGCTGTTTATGCTCTGGTAAATAGTTCAAGTAATCATATTATTTAAGAAATGTAAAAAAATAACAATAGTTAACAAAATAACAATAGTTTTGCCAAGGGTGTGATAAAAATCTATACTTAATAGATATGTATTATAAAGCGGAAGAGTTTGTTAGTTTGACCGTGCTAATCTCAGGAAGTACTGGTCCGATTTGAAAAAAAATTTCGTTGTTAGCTCATTTATCGAGGAAGGCTATAGGTTATAAACTATCACTCTAAGACCAATAGAAGCGAAGAAACACAGGAAAATGAGGTAAAAACCGGAAAAATTATTTGAAGGCGCTTATCTCGCGAACTACTGGATGAATTTTTAAGTTATTTGGCACAAATGTACAGTAGACTACGTGAAGGGATATAGGCTATTTTCTGCGGGAAAATGAAGGGTTTTCGTAAAATTCCTCATGTATGTGGGCGAAGCCGCGCGGAACGTCTATTATTAAGATTAAGACCTTTCATAAAGTCATTCATATTGCAGCCTCCGGCCAAAGCTTCAAAAGGAGTCATCATGGTCCCAACCACCGACGCCGACGCCGACGCCGACGCCGACGCCGCCGTCGCCGCGCCGCCGCCGCCGCCGTCGTTAAAAATAATAATTTCACTCTTTTTAGTTATCTACAAAATAAGGCTTTGTGCGTAAATAACCAATACGAATGGTAACTATTCACATTATGTTACTGTAAGCGAAATTGTGGTAAATGCTTGTAGTTATCTATATTCATCTATATTTGTTAAGAATAAGGATTTTTTTGTTATTTTATGTAAATTATTTATTTTTGTTTCTGTTGTCGTTAGCCGCAATTTTTACACCTTGTACTCTTTTAAACTCCCCCATAGGACAGGCCTCGCCTAGTTTGGGGCATCGTTACTTGTAAAAATGATTGTAAACCAATAATTTATGGTCAATAAACTATTTGTATTTGTAATTTCTTAACTTTTATCTTTTGAATCAAGAGACGCCTTCGTATAATTTTTTTCTTATTCGTAACAATATGTTTAACTTACTAGTAACAACATTTTAACCACTATGAGTGTTTTGATAAATTTCAAGGATTTCCCTCGATTGCTCACAGATCCCACCATCAGCTCACCACTTTCGTAATTGTTATACAATATTAAGATTATTTCCTATACAACAACACGAGAATTTTGAAAATCGGTCCACAAATAGCGAAATCATCATCAAAAACCACTGTTTCGATGCAAAATATCACGAAAAGTACCAATAATTGGGTCATAGTGTGATGACCCATGGTATAATTATGGTTGTGATGATGATGATCAATCAAATTGATGTGTTGGCTTATGCTTTCAGTTGATTAAACAACGTTGAAATCCCCGAACCTGTACCTATAAGCATTCAAAAGTTCTGTTCGGTACCTTCGGATCTAGGGTATAATCCTGGTGCGAAGTCTTAGTTTTTGGTAGCACTTATCTCGAATGCTTCAGAAAAAATTAGAATACTTCCCACGAAATCGAAGTCATTACATGTTTCCATACAAATTTCAAGGAATCCCCTCGATTCCTCAAGGATCCCATCATCAGATCACCACTTTTGTGAACATGGTACCGAGTTCAACCCTATACAACACAAAAATAATTTTGAAAATCGGACCACAAACGACTGAGTAATCGTTGAACATACATAAAAAAAAAAAGATACAGCCGAACGTATTACCTCCTCCTTTTTGGAAGTCGGTCAAAAAATAAAATAAAATAAATATTTAAAGGGGACTCCCATACAAGAAACGTGATTTTTTGCGTGATTTTTTGGCCTTTTTGCCCGTAATAAATAATGAAACAAATAACAATTATTTGGGAGCCCCCCTTAAATATTTACTTTATTTTAATAAAATTAAAATAAACTAAATATTTAAGGGGGGCTCCCATACAAAAAAACACAATTTTTGTCTACTTTCACTCTATACCGGTACGGAACTCTTTGTGTGCGAGTCCGACTCGCACTTGGCCAATTATTTCATTCAGTGACGTCTCTTGTAAAATCCGCCGTTTTACTTTTTAGTCCACAAAATTTGAATTAAAGACCAAATTAATAATAATAATAAAGTTTATTTGCAACTACAATAAATTTAGGTGTTTGCCTTTACTAAATAGGATTGGAATTGGAAAAGTATCGATATCGATATTTTTACATCGTCTCTAGTAAAATCCGCCATTGCTAGCCCTCAACTTTTGAACGCGGGCGCGTTCCTTTCGTGGTCATTTCGTGTCCTCTTGTTTCTTTTGTCATTGCTGAGATCAGCTGAGTCCCAGAGACAAGAGTTGAAAAAAAAATATGATAAAGTCAATATTTTTTTACAAAATATAGGTAGTAGACCTAATATCGTTGAAACTAAAGTCGAATTTCGACCATTGGGCGATCTCTAGTAAATACTAAAAATATCAGTTTATAGTTTTATTTTAATTTATATACTTAATTTAAATATAATACTACTAGTATAGTTGATGCCCGCAACTCCGTTGCGCGAGACCGACAGACGGTAATAATATTAGTACGGATAGTATGGAACTTTGGATATTTTATAAATAATAATGATAAACACGTTATACAGTAATTTAGTAAAAGAAAAAATATTTTATAGTACGCGTGGTAATCCAAATATAATCTTCCATACCTAATTAATCAAGAAATACGAATAGCATATCAGCCACGACACAAATTTCGCTTTTTGGTCTTTTTGTGATTTCCAGAACGCGTCGTGGCGGTTTTCATTAGAGCCACAACGCGAATTTCGCGTTGTGGCTGTGGCCACAACGTGTTGTGAGCTATTTTTCCACTCATTGAGCGTAACATATACATTTTAGCAGAATTTAAATAAAATAAAAAAAAATCCAAATGTACAAATACATTATTTCATGGTACGTAGATATTTTTACATGGGTACATTTTCATTTGGAAAACATAAAATGTGTTTACTAACAAAAGAGCTTCTTAAAGCCTAAATAAAGACTCAAGGTTCAAACGCCTTTATTTGTTTAGGTCTTACGTATACAAGTTCGCTCATAATTATTATATTCGCTTCTTGCGTCTATGGAACATACTACTTACTAGGCCTTGGCAAATTTATTAGATACAAAACATATATAAAAATAAATCTTCTTCAAAGAAGACATTCATTTGTGCTTGTACTTTATAATATTATCTACAGAATATAAATTATGCCCGCGACTTCGTCCGCGTTAACATAGTATACTTAATAACAAAGATGGATAATTTTCCCTTTTTGTGGTTCTTATACAAAGGGTAAAAATGGGACCCTATTGCAATGTTCGCTGTTTGTCTGTCTCCAGGATGTATCTCAAGAACTTCGCTAGCTAAATAGTTGAAATTTTTACAAATTATGTATTTCTGTTACCGCTATAACAACAAATACTAAAAACAAAATAGACCAAATATTTAAGGGGGGCTCTCATACAACAAACGCTACTTTGGCCTTTTTTGCTCGACATAAATATTGGCAACAGAGGCATTTTACAATATGACTACAAAATATTAAATTTAATTGTTCGTCTTAATTTATTCGCTCCATTAGGTACTGATAGGTTCAAAATAATACATTATTTTACCCACATGGGGGTTGAATTTATCAAAATCCTATTTAAGCGAACGTCTTCATCATAGAGGCTCAAATCTTTAATAATTTCAGTTCAATCAGTCGAAAGTCTATGCTAAGTACTCACATACGTATTTGCTCGATCGAGCAATAACGTCGAGCAAAATAACGTCGCGGCTCGGGATTTCGTCCACACATTCAGCATTGCTCGATAGTTTTATTCTAAATCGATATATTTAATTCCATCGAGCCGACTCGATGCGAGCCTTCGAGCGGCTCGATGCGAGCCTTCGAGCTGTGAGTTTTGCGGTACACACAGTAATAATTATTACTCGATTTGGAGTAAAACTATCGAGCAAAACAGCATGTGAGTACTTAGCATAAGAAAATTTATAAAAACTTTCATCCCCTATTTCATCCCCTTAGGGTTAGAATTTATTAAAATCCTTTCTTAGGCGATGCTTACGTCATAGTCGCTTTATGCATACAAAATCTCAGCCCGATCGGTTTAAAATTGACAAAGTTTCATACAAACTTTCATCCCCTATTTTACCCTCTTAGGAGTGGAATTTTTTAAAATCCTCTCTTAAGAGATGCTTACGTCATAGTAGCTTTATGCATGCAAAGTCTCAGCCCGATCGGTTTAAAATTGAGAAAGTTTCATACAAAATTTTATCCCCTATTTTACCCCCTTAGGGGTGGAATTTTTTAAAATCCTTTCTTAGGGGATGCGTACGTCATAGTAACTTTATACTCGCAAAGTCTCAGCCCGATCGGTTTAAAATTGACAAAGTTTCATACAAACTTTCATCCCCTATTTTACCCCTTTGGGGGTAGAATTGATCAAAATCCTTTCTTAGCGGATGCCTACGTCATAACATCTACCTGCATGCCAAATTTCAGCCCGATCGGTCTAGTGGTTTGGGCTGTGCGTTGATAGATCAACATGTCAGTCAGTCACCTTTGAGTTTTATATATATAGATAAGATAGAAGATAGAAGATTTAGATTTAGTGAATGATTAAGTATTATTTAAATCAGCGGTCAGCAACACGCGGGGTCCAAAAGGTTGCCGACCGCTGATTTAAATCATCATTTACTAATAGATCTAAACTCCCTCCCGCACGCGCACCCGGGGCCCCGCCTTGGTAGTTGGTGACGCCCACTTCGCAGCGGGCCGTGCAGCAGAAATCGTAATATTTTAATTTCGCCATAACTTCAAAATCAAACGTCCAATTTTAATCATTCAAAGACCAAATATTATCTACATAAACTGTGCTTAGTGATGAAATAATTTATTTTGATAAGGATTAATAGCATGAGTAAAATAAACGCGTTTAAATGAAGTCCACAAAAATTGAAGATTTTTAAATAAAAAAATGGTTGTTGTGCCTCACTCGACATAGATAAATAGTGTGTCGCGGACTTTTTTGTAGATATTTATAAGATCTACAATTAATTAGAACATTTTATGGTTCTATCTTTCATAGTTTAGGCAGCGTACGCAAAATAAGTAACTTTTCTGGTTGATTTTTACACCTTGAGTCCGAAAAACCCAAATATCTTACGGAACCCTATTTTTTCCAAAATAAAATGTATCCATGTTACTCGTGGATAATGTAGCTCTCGAATGGTGAAAGAATTTTTAAAATCAGTCCAGTAGTTTTTGAGCCTATTCATTACAATTAAACAAACAAACAAACAAAGTTTTCCTCTTTATACGAGTAATATTAGTGTATAAGTGTAGATTTGTCATCAAAATTGGTCCTGTATTTTTGATCTTCTTCCTATTACTTTGTAATATTAATACGTATAAATACTCGCATCGGTAGAGTCGCGGTCGTCTATTCATGCTAATATTATAAATGCGAAAGTGTGTCTGTCTTTTACCTCTTTACGCTCAATCTGCTGAACCGATTTTGCTGAAATTTGGTTTTAAAATACCTTGAGTCCCGGGAAAGAACATACGATACTTTTTATCCCGGAAAAATGTACGGTTCCCACGAGATAAACGAATTTCAGCGCAACGTAGTTACGGGCGTCATCTAATTCTCTACAATATTTACTACTAGCTGTTTTACCCGCGGTTTAAGTGATATATAATAAAAGACTATGAAAAGTACCAATAATAGGGTCAAAACGGGACAATGATGGTTCTATAATGGTTTATGGTAGTGATGATGATGATGATGATGAATGTAATTTGCATAATAGCATATGCTTTTGGTTCTTAAAACAACGTCGAAACTCCCAAACTTGTATCTATAAAGAGTCAGGAGTTCTCTCAGCACCTTCCGAACCATGGTATACCTTGGTGCAAAATCTTACTTGTTGGTCGCATATGCTTAGAATACTGCTCACGAAACCACATGTTTCCATATAAATTTTGAGGAGTTCCCTCGATTTCTTATGGATCCCTTCATCAGGTCACCACTTTTATGAATATGGTACCAAATTGGGATGACAACCTATACACCAAAAGAAAAATTTTGAAAATCGGTTCACAAACGGCGGAGTAATCGTTGAACATAAAAAAACGAACATAACACCTCCTCCATTTTGAAAGTCGGTTAAAATTGTAGCCTATGTGTTATTCTGATGTATAAGCTATATTATTGTAGAATTTTATTTAAATCCGTTCAGTAGTTTTTGCGTGAAAGAGTAACAAACATCTATACATCCATACATACATCCAAACTTTCGCCTTTATAATATTAGTATATAGTAGGATTGAATAATATTCATAGTATTTGTACACAGAGATAAGTGGCATGTGGTACAACATTGCTGATAAATAACGGGTCAAGGTCGGGAAGCGGACGACTAACTATAAGGCTATGAGCATACACCGTGAAAACCAGTTGACATATCTGTCACATCTGTCCTGTCACACATGCTAGGATAAAACATGGAAGTTTTGCAAAGAGGTGAAACGCGAAAGGCAAAATAGAGAGTGAGAGAGAAATATAATATATAATGTATCTGTTATTTTCTAGGGTTGTCTCAGTTGTGGAGTCCAAAATTGCTATTGCAATGAATTTTAGCGATGTTTAAATTAAATAATGCAAATTTTTTTATTTCACATACAATGTGCTATAATATATGCGATGATATGACAGCCTATTAGCATTCTCTCAATGCTATGTCATTACTCTGAGATGTTCTTTTTTCTGCGGTTGGAGACGTCCGTGTACAAACTGCCTTACTGAACTACAACATTTTACTACCGTAATGGTAAAATAATGAAGTTTCATAGCCAACGAGCTTACGCGTGTCGACAATCACCAATTTATATAATAAAAACCGGCCAAGTGCAAGATGGACTCGACCATGAAGGGTTCCGCAGCAGCAATAAGGTTTATTTTTATGAAATTAAAAGGTTTTTGATTTATTTTTATATTTCAGATGATTTAATGAAAGTTAAATTAAGTTTACCATTTATGACGTATAAAAAAAACTACTTGCTAGATTTCTGCTGCTGATAGGCTCATGAAATTTTCACAAAATCCTCAATCACACTTGTACTTTAATAATAAATAATAAAATTAAAATAAAATAAATATTGAAAGGGGACTCCCAAGTCCCATACAAAAAACACAATTTTTGGCCAATTTTTGCTCTTTAACGGAACGGAACCCTTCGTGAGCGAGTCCGACTCGCACTTGGCCGATTATTTTTTCTTAAGGATACACGGAACTTTAGTAATAAAATCATATTATATTATTTATATACTTATTCATAACAATATTATTTTTTATTGAAATATGCATATTAGGAAAATAGTTTTTTTTATTATTTAAAGATTGTTTTGTTATCAACAGTGAGGTCAATGACCTACTAACCTCACTTCCTCGAAATTCCATTGATACCAGTACTATTTCCTGCTGCAAAATATCGTCACCTGTCTAAAGTTCTCTACATGGACAGCAAAGCAAATTCATGTACTCAATGATGAATAAATAACGATTTTACCACAGCTTATAAATATAAATCTTACCTTCAACTGCATTTCCTTCTCAGCAGTAACAACACGGACAGTATTGACGAAAGTATACGCGAAGCATATCATGATGATCATAGATATGAACCGCTCCATAGCGACCAGTAGATCGTCCACTCTATACGCATTCTGAGGTAGCCTCTGCAGGTATATTTTAGTGCTGATAGGCTTCCCAGACTTCTGTTTGATTATCTCCTGGGAAACCGCGTGCTGGACGGCAAGGAACATTTCCGGGGAGTAACCTGAGATAAGAAATAAGATAGAGATAATATGATCGATTGTATTAGTTAGATAAGTTGCGGCATTGATAGGCGAGGTTTAAATTAGACCTATTTCCCCACAGACGATCTTAGATACATTTCAAGGCGCCGAAACAAATTTAGGTCTAAATTCGCCTTTCCACGTCGTCAGATGTTATTTGAATCTATCATCTGCTGCTAAAGTCCGTCAACGTGAAGAAGCGGCTTTAGCTGCAAACAAAAATCTACTGTTTGTAGCAACTAGCAGTCACAAACCTCAACACAGGAGTGTTACAACTTATAAGTATGGCCGCGTCCCCATCAGACACGGCGTGGCGCCGTCACCGTGTTACGGCACGACGCCGCCACCGTGATACGGTACGGCGCTGCACCGTGACGCGGTGCCCCGTACGGTCCACCGACCCGTGTCCCTATTCAGTCGATATTTGCGCTCGGACGAAAGTGCTTGTCTGGATATGGATCGCGAAAGAATTATTCTCTTGTTGTTACTAAGACGAAGTTTGAAAAAGAAACAGAAACATTGTAAATTTTGGGTAAATCCGTATATTTGTACTTACAAATTAAATTTACAAACTTAATAATTAAGGGTGCTCCCATACAAAAAACATAATTTTTTGGTTATTTATCTCTATAATAAATAATAATGGTACGGAACCCTTCGTGCGCGAGCCTAACTCGCTCTTGGCCGATTTTTATTAGTTCCAAATAAGACATAAGTGCCTCGTTTAAGTTTGGACACAATTTTTGTTCGGAAGTTCCACCCAGAATAGGGGCGCGCGGTGCACCGTACTCGGCACCGTGACACGGTACGGCACAGTACCGTATCACGGTGGCGACGTCGTGCCGTAAGCCCGTAACACGGTGACGGCGCGGCGCCGCGCCGTGTCTGATGGGGACGCGGCCTATGATGCGTCTGTCTGTCAGTGATATCTTAGCATCCAAACAGGTGGACAGATTTCGATCTAGTTTTTTTGTTTGAAAGGTTGAGAGTGTTTTTAGCAATAGTTCAGTATCTTCGGCTCGCTCGCTTTTAGAAAGTTTGGAGTTTGTTTACTTTTTTTTTAATTTCTTTATTTATCTAACGACTATTGTCGATAGTACACATCCAATAGTCGTAATAGATCCTTAAGGTTTGAAGTGACTTTAGGGCTCTAATGACCTGCGTACGGAGTAGAAAAAACAAAAACAAATCCAATACCTGGTTTCTTCCCACCATACATGTCGTCTGGAGCCCTGGGTCCTGGTAATGGGAACAGCGGGAACAGCAGGTTGGTCCGCCAGCTCGCCCGCAGCGGATGCTCCATCATTGGCGTCCTCATCACGGCGGGGAAACGCAGGGACACCTTTATGTCATCCGGCCATTCTGTTGCGTCTGCGAATTGTAGCGCATTTAAGGTAAGCGTCCACTTATCGGTATCGGATGCACGCAACGGAGTATGCCTCATGAGTCATGGCTCATACTAAACCCCGTTGAGTGCTGTGAGGTGTAGACGCTGTTGTATGAGTTTGTAGAAGGCATACTAAAATCCGTTGAGTGCGATGCGTACGTTGCGGGCCTATGGAGTATGGACACATAACTTTGGTGCCCGGTTTCGGAGGTTTTTGACAGTTTATTCACTAGCTCTTTTGATTGGCTCACGTTATATAGGTAACGAATTAACATCGCTATTGAAAAAATTACTTCCATAAAATAAAAAAAACCTAAGAACTGTAGGCATTAATGATGCTTGTCTATGAGGGTTTATTTAAAAAGAAATACTTCAGGAATGGCGTCGTCCTCGAGGTAGCTAAAATGATAACGAATGGTAATTGTTTGGGGTTTCATTAACCCTCTTACTACAAAGATATTTTCGCAGCGTATAACTATTCAAAGTACGCTGTTTTTTGTTTATTATGTGACTTTTCTGATATGCCAGACAAAGATGCAGACCCATTGCAGAAAAGTTTAGGCCGTGTTCAAACCAAACTGACTATACGCTGCCGAATGTGAGCAGGCTCACTGTGAGCCTCAGTGTAAACGTGAAAATAAACAGTATTTTTCGTTCACAGTATGCTGACTATACGCTATAGCTGACGTAGCTACGTACCCCCTTACTAATAAACGCTGTATAAGCTTTGAATAGTTATACAGTGTTTTGTCTTCTTCAATCCAATTAAAAATGTCACTTGTGTGACAGGAACAAAACACTGTATAACTATTCAAAGCTTATACAACGTTTATTAGTAAGGGGGGTAGTCATCAGCGTCCGCGGAGCGTAGTGACGTGCTATATTAATCGGCCGCCGAATGTCAGCGCCTATGCCTAGCGTAATAACGTGTTGTCGGTTAGGTGTGAACGAAAAAGTGAATATGTATGGAAATACAATAAACTGCGTAACGTTCGCTCACTTTCGGCGGCTGACAGTCAGTTTGCTTTGAACACAGCCATAGGAGTCCTTGCTCTAAATGGTTTTTTAATTTTTTTTTACTGTTAATAGCCGAGATCTTCTAGTTACACTATAATCGATTCTTGACAACGGTTTTAAACAATTATTATGAATTTTCGTTGTAAGTGCGTCTGTCCTGACACGAGAAGTCATTGACCGTTGCAACTATCGATTAACCCCCTTACTAATAAACGCTGTATAAGCTTTGAATATATTTGAATACAGTGTTTTGTCTTCTTCAATCCAATTAAAAATGTCACTTGTGTGACAGGAACAAAACACTGTATAACTATTCAAAGCTTATACGTTTATTAGTAAAGGGGGTAAGTTTCTGACATGGGGTTCTATGTACGCGACTCCTCGTATGAAAATAGTTTGCTTTGGGCACTATGATCACTTAAGCACTACATTAAGGCCGTGTTCGCACCAAACCGACTGTGAGCCGCCGAATGTGAGCGAAAGTTACGCAGTTTATTATATTTCCATACATATTCACGGTTGCCAACTTATAGTAGGAACACACGTCCCAATTTGGTCGGGTCCCGACCGAATCAGGGCTACATACCAACCATCCCGACATTGCTACAGATTGCCCGACGGTCGGCCTTCCAACCGTCAGTTGACTTTGTATGAAGTAGTGAACGGACGTCTTGCCAGCTATTGCCGTCGATGCATTAAAACATCAGGCCGCCGGTATTATCTAATAAAATCGGCCAAGTGCGAGTTGGACTCGCGCACGAAGGGTTCCGTACCATTATAGAGCAAAATTAGACCAAAAATTGTGGTTTTTGTATGGGATGCCCCCCTTAATTTTTAATTTTATTTTAATATTATTATTAAATATTAAAGCACACATATAACTAAATATTGTGTGAAAAATTCAAGTACCTACCTATTGCTATTATTGATATAGAGCAAAAAAGGCCATAAAAATCACGTTTGTTGTATGGGAGCCCCCCTTAAATATTTATTTTATTTTGTTTTTAGTATTTGTTGTTATAGCGGCTACAGATATACACAATCTGTGAAAATTACAACTCTCTGGCTATTACCGTTCTTGAGCTACAGCCTGGTGACAGACAGACGGACAGACATAGAAGTCTTAGTAATAGGGTCCCGTTTTTACCCTTTGGGTACGGAACCCTTAAAATGCTAAAATAGCGTTGGTTGCGGCAACCATTGTTCAAAGTTCAATGTTGCCGTACTGTTCATTTATTTAAAACATCCAGCATAATTAGATAAGCTTGATGTTTGGCATTCCTATTTGCGTAATCTCTATGAGCTAAGTCCCACAAACAGGGAAATTCTTTATAAAGTTCTAATATCTTTATTATTATTTCACGTTCTGAGATCGTTACTCCCTCGGCGTTCATAATTACGTCTAACAACGGCGGCGTCACAAATGTGACTGAGCCGATTTGGTCGGGACAAAGCTTCCAGACGTTCCAATTCGGTCGGGCGGTCGGCTTGTCGGGTGCGCCGCGCGCCGGCGACCCGACCATGCCCGACCAATATTAATAATAAATTTGTCGGGCCGACCGCTCTCCACACTTCCCGATTTGGCCGTGGTCGGGTGGTCGGGACCCGACCAAATCGGAACGTCTGTTCGTACTATTAGGGGTTTTGCCCCCAAATTTAGGGGCTAGAAGTGTTAAAAGGGACATTTTTAGGGCTTAAAATTTTTTGGGGTTTTTTTAGGGGCTTGTAATTAAATTGAGAACAAAGTGTGTGTATTTTCAGTTTTGTGCGTAGAATGGAATTAATGAATATAATGGAAATAGAATGGAAATTTGCTTTGGCATTATTGACACTGCCTGTTTCCAATGCCTCTGTTGAGCGTACCTTTTCTA
The DNA here is from genome assembly GCA_905187585.1 of Cyaniris semiargus. Taxonomy (NCBI): domain Eukaryota; kingdom Metazoa; phylum Arthropoda; class Insecta; order Lepidoptera; family Lycaenidae; genus Cyaniris; species Cyaniris semiargus. Next base: position 7,806,883 of record LR994558.1, on the reverse strand, counting down.
TATATGGGATAATCAAAAATAAACTGAGGAACAGAATATCCCTTAAAATAGTACAGAGTATAATGATGGTACGATTTTCCTTAAATCGGGATTATGGATCCTGTGTAAAATTTCAACCCACTGTTGAAATGATAAAGAAGTTAAACTTGCACATGTATGATTTCAACAATGAGATAAATGAAAACGAGGAACAGGATGATGATGCGGTTTTGGGAATAATTATAGGTCTACCAGAATCTGATGGCAATTTTTGACAGCAGATTTTTAAAAAATATCCTTGATCATTAGATAATTTTTTATATTTGCATGTATAACACACAGAATCAGCCGCTATAAGAAAAAAAACGGACCAAAATGTTTTATTCCAATTACCCCCGTATTGCTAGTCATTTTATTTTCTCACTTTTTGCCATCAGATTCTGGTAGACCTATAATAACTTGGCATGTTAAGAATTTTAATAATTAATATAAGCTTTATTCGATAAAATAATACACTAACTTACTATGTAACGTTTTATTTTATGAGCTACCAAACAATTTACTGAATAATTAGGTACTTATGTAAAAAAAATCTATATTCAGGGGTTTTTAGGGGGATTCGGAAAAAACTTAGGGGTAAATTTTGGTAAGGGTTGGCAACACTGTACATATTCACTTTTCAGTGTTGCCAGATCAGGGGATTTCCCCCTAGATTTAGGGGGTTTACGACCAAGATAGGGGCAAAATAGCGGGAAAAAATACTTGGGGAATTTTTTAGGGGAAATTCAAAAAACACGTCAAATACAGTTTTTTTGCCATATATCACGTTCCTAATGTTTTTTTAATAATGTTTTTTTACCATCTTTAAATTACTTGAGCGCCACAACAACTAATCGAGGTCGAGATTCGAGATGTTGAAAAGATGAGGAATAAATTTAGCTATAAGTAACAAAATGCAGCAATAATAACGTTTAGTAATATATTTTTATGAATATTAAAAGAAAAATTAATCTAGTAATTTGGGAGCTGAGAGCTTTGAGCCTGTGATTTAGAACTTATGTCGAAACTAATCTATAACCAAAGTCTTCTGTAACCAAAAAGCAAATTAAACTTACACTTGGTCAATCAATGTTCTATTATAAAATATACTTTTTGTAATATCCCCATCATTTCTCAACATGACCGTATCTTCAAAAAATCGCGGCATGCCACCATCAGCTTGGTGAGGGTATTCTAGGGGATTTCTGGGGGGAAATCAAATTAGTTCAGGGGTACGTCGCCGAGACCATCTGGCAACACTGTCATTTTTTCGTTCATCCGACAATATAGTGCGTTTCATCGAATAGTTCCTTTGCCGTCATGTTGGCATTCCTGTCTGTCAATAACGTAAACACGGTAAACATACTCTGCGAGTTTTCATAAGTTATACTGTGATTTCGTGAGAAATTCATGTCGCAAACATTAAAGAGTGGTGAAAGAATGATGGTGTTAAGAGTGAAAGAGTTTTGTGAACGTGAAAAACGTAACGAGGCCCCAATAATTCCATTAAGATGTGTACAAGCTCGGCCATTATGCTTAGTGAAATAGGGTTACCAGCATCAGTTTAATTACCCCTAAACACAGTAAAACTTATGAATACTCGCAGAGCGTGTCTACCGTGTTTACGATATTAACAGAGAATGCCAACATGATGGCAAAGGCACTATTTGATGAAACGCATTTCTAGTGACGAAAACTACATACACGTGAACGAAGTCGCGGGTAAAAGCTAGTATAATAATATAATCAGGGCGAGCGAAGCGAGCCCTAGTAAATCTCACAACGTGTACATTTTGTGGTACACTTTACGCACAAACTATCAAGCCTATTGATTTGTGCCTTAACATAGTACTTTTTATTTACAATATGTAAAATATGTGTTACTAACTTACTATACCCGTACGACGATGGGGTGGGTCGCCCACCCCATCGTCGTACGGGTATCTATACTAATATTATAAAGCGGAAGAGTTTGTTAGTTAGTTTGTTTGTTTGTTTGTTTGAACGCGCTAATCTCAGGAACTACTGGTCCGATTTGAAAAATTCTTTCAGTGTTAGATAGTCCATTTATAGAGGAAGGCTATCAAACACTGAAAGAACCATCATAATCCGTTGCGTATTTTTAAAGATTAAAGGGAACAAAGGGACATGAGGGAAAAAAAAGCGACTTTGTTTTATAATATGTATAGATATTATAGATCATCAGTCAGTAAAGGTATGACGAGTGATGACGCGAGCCCTCACAAAGCTCGGCTTTTAGCTAGTAAATGAGAAAGTGACTTTGTTTGTTACGCCTTCACACATAAACTATAAAGTACTAAGCGGATCATCATGAAACTTTCATAGCTACACGTTGTCTGGGATATGGAAAAGGACATAGGGTACCTTTTATCCCGGGAAAAAGAACGGTCCCCGAGGGATAGACGTTAACGCAGGCAGAGCCGCGGGCGAAAGCTGTTAGAATTATATACAATTTTCTTTAGGTGCATTTTGTGATTTAAACATAACATCTCCCCTAATTTAAGGTAGCACAGTAAGGGTAATGAGGCAACACTAATTTGCATTAGTGCCAACATGACGGCAAAGGAACTATTCGATGAAACGCACTCTACTCCATTACGCTAGGCGTAGGCGCGGACATTCGATACCGTATATTTTCACGTTCACACTGGGGCTCACAGTGAGCCTGCTCACATTCGGCGGCGTATAGTCAGTTTGGTCTGAACACGCGCTAAAACGAACTGGTTTCTAATAGGAGTTTCTAAGAAACTAGTTTGTTCGCGATCGATCGAAATTCTAAACAATTGATCGCAAATGTGATCGATCTCAGCCACACGCAGCTTTACTAGTAATACGCAATAGATATTATAGACCGGGAGATGGTGACACAAAATACTAGGTCATTTGTACCAGTATGGCGGCTTTTCAGGGGTCTAATTACGCAAGGGCAAAAAGGAAAATGATGGTCATAGCGCTCGTACCGGCGGCCCACCTTATCTCACCTTATAATTCTAATTAATATAATTTATTAAATATAAATTAAAATTATAAATTAATTAATTATATTAGGGAGTTATTAATTTGAAATTATATTCAAATAAATATAATTTCAAATTAATAACTCCCTAATTTATGTATTAGGGAGTTATTAATTTGAAAGTCCATATTTTTTAAGATTTTGGAAAGAGGATATCAATTTTTATTCACTCTACAATAATGTTTGTTCTACATTATTTACAATCACGATTGACTTTAATTGAAGTAATATTTCTGCTTATTACCACAATGTCGTGTCATGAATCATGATATGAGTTATATGACTCACAAAGGTTAAATAAAAAAGTGCTAATTAAAATGCCCATTGATAATAAATCAAATTAAAAATACAATAAATTAACAATTTTGCTAATGTTAATGAATATTGAATACCTATACTTTTTTTTACATTACTTTGCTATTTTCAGATCTAATCTTAATCCAGATGTAAACAAAAACAATGATAGAGCAAAGGTAAATATGCTACTTATAATTACTAGCATTCAAAATTCTTAATGCTTCAAGCCCCAAGCGGTCACCGGCGACCGCGATAACAATAGAAATATATTGTGTCTTGTTTTTCCATGATCGAGGGATTAATAATGAACACATGAATATTCTTAATTTTTTCCTATACTAACAAAACAGTTTTTTCTTGACTTTAAATGAAAGATGACTGTATTAATGATGTTGTCATAGAAGCAATATTTTATAGTCATGACTAAGCATATTTTCGAATGTGTAGCCGGCGCGATGTTTATTTGGCGCCTTTTTTCTTGTTAATATTAAAGCAATGTATTAAATGAATTCAAATACTACTTTATATACTCACTTGCCATTTTGTCATCAAATTCAATGCCAACCAAAATACGATTCATGGCATTCGGTTGAGTGAGGGCTTTTTCCATTTCACTTGAATTTTTATATCCCTTTGGTTGAGGAAGCATTCGGGTATCAAAGAGCAAAGCAATAAATCCATTAAGGTTGTCCAGAGCCACTGTTGCCATTGCATCTTCAGTCACCTTCCTAGTGAGAGCATTCTCAGGAGAGAATGCTAGGGTTCCTTCTCTTTTTGCAGATGTTAAATTCCCACTACATTAATAAACGAAAATATTTTATGGAATTCACTTAGATGTTAAAAAAATAGGAAAGTAAAAAAAAGGTTTACTTACAACTCTCTTCCACTTATATTGAAGTATGTGGGTGGGAATGCTGGATAAGACACATCCGGATTGGATTGTGGATCGACGAGACATCTTATCAGAATTAAAAACAGCGAAAATACTACTGGCGATGCGATTTCAAAAGCAGTCTGCCATTTGTGTCTTGTTTGTAGTAGAAAGTTCTTCCAAATGAGAAGTTTTAATTTCTCAAATGAAGACATTTTTTCTGGAGCCGCTAAAATATTGCATGTTATAAATATACGCAGAAAAATATTTAAAATTTCTATAACTCTTTGCAGATAATAATATGTAAATTGCCTGAAGTGAATACATACAAATAAGCACGACTAAAGAAACTATCACATCGTTAGTGTTTAAACATCAAGAAATTATTTTAAAATATTTTATTCGTTTACAACTCAGTTATTTTGGAGCTCTTGCAAATAATCGCAAATTAAAATACAAAAATAACTCACCTAATCATTGCACACACACTCAGAACAATAAAATATTTTTTGTGTATTATTATACCATAAAACGGAATAAATATACAGTTTTCGGGGTTTATTAATTTAATACCTTAATATTAGTAAATATTGAGCGCTACGAAAGAACAAACGACCGCATATTATGAATAATAATCTCCCTCCCTCGCAAAATAAAAGGTAATAAAAAATTACAGGTTTTTCATATGACTTTGACAAACAGTATGCTGATTGTCAAAATGACAGTGATGACAATTGGATGACAACAGTTGTCTTTTTTTTTCTCTTATTATGGCACTTCGGCTATTTAACCATGGCCAGTGTCGAGTATAAATATGGCGGGAAAACAATATTCTATAATACAATTTTTAGCTTCGTTTTTCTATATTGTCAGGTCGAAAGTCTAGTCAAAGTCTAAGTAAAAGTCAATACAGTCAAGAAGTCAAGTCTGTCGATTCAGTAAAGTGGTAGACGCTTTATTAAAACTTTTGATGGAGTTTTGGAGGGAACACAAAATAGCACGTTTCAGGATATTGCATCACTTTCCTACACTTGTGCACGATAACGAATATCTAATGGTTAATATTCTACCAATATTACACATTAAAAACCCAATTAACACAATTTTATGAAAATAATACAAAAACACAACATCACTCTTTCACATTCCCGGCAAAACTCCTCAACAGCTGTCTTGTTTTTCAAAGACAAAGTCTATGGAAATATTATTATGCAATGAGGTTATATTATGATATATCCTTAACAGACTTTTTAGGCATCTGTCAAGAGTCAAAACCACGTCAAGAGAATGAAGACAAAGACCAATGACGACAATATGTCAAATTGAAGAAGGGACAGTAAAATACTAGAGTTTGGCTAGCGAATGGTGAACCCATCGATTTTTTAAGTTGCAACACTGACATTTTGACACATGCTGTCAACTAACTGTCAACTTCTCTGTGGTCGCATTGTTTATTGTGTTATTTTAACGAGTTTTTTTGTTATAAAGAAGTTAATCATGAGTAAACCGATTAAAAGTAGCGCACGAGAGCTTCTTTTTAACATGATGAACAAGTATAAAGAAAAACAAAAGGAGAAAGAATCGTTATTCAAACAAAAAACGGAATGTTTAGACATCGTCGTAAAATTTATAGGTTAGTTGAGTAGGTACAGTGATTTTGATACTTTAAAGTGTGTGCTTTTTTATTGCTTTATAACTTTTATTCTTCAAAATTTTGCTTTATATGATATAAAATATATACTTAACTTAATATTACGAAGATTCTTTTTAAAGTTTTTTTTAAAAGTTTGAGTAGTAACATGACTAATGTATGGAAAGTGTTTCATGAATCTTTATTTTTATTTTTACAGAAGATCTTGACCTAGATTCCAAAGCAAAACAAGAGGTGTTGGAAAATCTATCCAAACTCAAAGAATTGGAGCAAAAAGAGTTACTTAGTCAGTATAAATATTTTCAAGATATCTCTTCTATGACAGGTAATTTTTAGTCTTATTCATAAAAATATATTCTAACATTATCGCTATAAACCATCTTTGTAAAACCACACCAAGTGGATAAATGATTATTATTATTAACTCTGTACGTCTGTCTGTTACGCTTTACTGCCTGAACTAGCTGACCGATTTTAAAGAAATTTGCAATGGATATAGTTTAAAGTACGAGGATGGACATATACACACTTTGTCCCGAAATTTTGAAGATTTCTTTAGATATAATTATTATTATGTCTATTTCGTAGGTGTGAGCTGTTCAACATTAAAGAGAATAAATAATGAAGGTAAAATAAATGACGGTGTCTTCAGAACTCCAGGCAAAAAACAACCTCACCCGTCTACAGTATCCAACCTAGATAGTTTTGATATTCAAGCTATCAGGAACAAAATAAATGAATTCTATTTGGTAAAAAAACAAGTACCTACTCTTAGAAGCCTTATGGCTGATCTAAGAGAAAGCATAAACTTTACTGGATGCCGAGAAACACTACGGCAAATTTTGCTAAAGAATGGATTTGAATTCAAGAAAAATAAAAATCAACGATCTGTACTCATTGAAAGATATGACCTCGAAGCCTGGCGACACAAATATTTAAGGACTATTGCTGCAAAACGTGCTGAAGGTAAACAAATAATATATCTCGATGAAACATACATCCATCAAAATTATAAGCCAAAAATGTCTTGGCAGGGACCTTCGACACAGGGTGTTATCGACAACATTTCTACAGGAAAACGATTTATAATCGTTCATGCTGGCTCAGAGAATGGTTTTGTGCCCAATGCATTGTTAACATTCAGCACTAAGTCTACCAAAGCAGACTACCATCATGACATGAATGCCTCAAATTTTAATAAATGGTTGTGCGAGAAACTTATACCCAATTTGAGTGCAAATAGCGTCATAGTGGTGGACAATGCCAGTTACCATACAGTCCAAATTAATAAGATACCCAACACCAGCACTCGGAAAGCAGATATACAAGAGTGGCTGCGGGCCAATCAAATTATGTTCGAAGAAAATCAGACCAGATCGGAACTATTGGTTTTGGTACAAAAACACCAACCTGAGCCAATATATGAAGCAGATGAAATGTTAAAAGAGCACAGTCATGAGGTATTAAGATTACCTCCCTACCATTGCGACCTCAATCCCATAGAGCTCATATGGAGTCTTGGAAAGCGAAAAGTGGCAAGCAGAAATATTTCTATATCAGTAGCTCAATTAGAAGAAATAATAAAAGAAGCTTTCCATAGCATAACGGCAGATGACTGGAAAAAAAATGTCGACCATGTACTGCATGTTGAAGACCAATACAGAACCAGGGATGGGATAGCGGAAGATATGGAACAATTTATAATAAGTGTCCGGGATGAAGAGTCAAGCAGCTCAGATGAATCAGATATGGGCGTAGAATATTTAGAATCAGAATTTGATTACAGTGAATAAAATACAATCATGTTTTTATTGAATGTATGACTTTGATTTTTACCTGATTATTAATTAAGTGATATTCTTATCTAAGTAATTATTTTCATACAAATTTGCTTGAATCTGTTGTGTCTTTTCACACCATTAATCAATACTCAATCACACAAAATTGTTGAACAGATTTGGATGAAATTTTTCTTGCACGTAGTTTATATCCTGGGTTAACTCACAAAATACTTTAATCCGAAATTTTTAAGTTCTGGCACTTGTACTAATATGTATTCTGTGGTTCTGGGAGTAAAAATTTTATATTATTAATTTATTATTTTATAAAAGTATCAAAATCGTTTTTTCCAACTATTTTCTGTGTTGCCTTCTTCATAAATTTTGAATTTGCTGCGCTTTGCTAGGTTCATGTTTCGCTGGCCAGACTCTATCAAAACATGAGAAATGGCTTCGGCCTGATGAAAAAACTTATTTCATATTATTGATATCAAAGAATTGGCTTCGGCCTGATGAAAACTTTATTTCAGATGGTTAACATAAAAGAATTGGCTTCGGTCGGCCTTCACTATCATTCATTAAATAGAGAAAACATAGAAATGGCTGTATGGGCAACGCTCCCTTTGCCTGTCCCGACTGGGACGAATTAACAAAAAAAATAATCTCTATGGATTTTAATGGCGCTGCAGCTGTCAATAGCATAATATCAATGTTTTCTAATTGGTTTTTTGTAAATTCGAGAAGTAATTATTTTGGTGTAAACTGTGATCACGCTATGGTTTTATGATGTCTACAAATAACTTATCTTCTGTATTAAAATCATGTTCTGAGAGTGAACTTATAAATGAAGTAGTGGATACAAATGTAGCACCAAAACAGAATGAGGGATCTCGATTAAAAAGAACATTTACCTTACCTCGTAATCCATTCGGCTCGAGTAGGCCCAGTTCGAGCAAAACTAAAACCAATGAGGGTGAAAAATCGGGAAGTGCAAGTTCCATCACGGGTACAACGCAAAAAGATGAAGGTGGCTTGGAGAGAAAATTGTTTCGAAGGCCATCGTGGAAACTGTTCCTGAATAAGATCGCTCAGCACATGAGCACTGTAAACGTTTCTAGTGTAAGTATATTACTCTGTTCAAGTGCACATACTTATGAGACAAGTGCTGGAATTATATAAGAGTATGTTTACAGGTGAAGACTGGACCAGTGGTGCTGCACAGCGATCGTGTACCATGCAGCGGGGAACCGCCCTGGCCTCCTGGCACCACTCCCGCCGCAACAGGCATCAAAAACCATGGCAACACTTGTTACATGAATGCAGTTTTACAGTGCCTTTCTCACACAGATGTTATTGCTGAATACTTTGTCCTAGACCATTATAAGGTAAAGAATGGGGCATTGTGGAATATATCAATTTAAATTAAGAGATTACTTGGCAAATTTGGAGGGTGCCATTGACATGTGTACAGTTTCTACCAATAATTTAAGGGCTGATCACAATCTACTATAGTTATTTTTACATACACTGCTCAGTGCTCACTCATTGCCCTACCAGAGATATCTTAAAGTCAAACTCGAGTTGCAGAGTTTGACTCTTCCATTTCCACTATTTCAAATTTGCCTGTTCCTTGATGAAAATAATTATACTTACAATCAACAGAAGTTACAATATTTTAATTTAAAATGTTAAAATTTAAATGATTCAAGTTATTCATGGGATATTAAAAAAAGATAATTTTCCTGGTACAATGTTTACAAATTAGCCAGGTCATACATGATACAGACTTCCTATAGATAAACTGTATGAAGGCCTAATCTATCAATTTCATGGCCATTGTTTTTGGAGCGAAGTTCCTTATCGTGCGTTGTGAAAGGGGGCTAGGGGGGAAAAAAATCATACGAAAAGTTGTAAAAAGTTTTCGTTGAGTGTATACATGTTTTTTGTACATAAGAAATAACTTCGTTCCATCCGGGTGTCCCTTGACACCTCTTAATTTTTTTTTTAATTTGGTGACTTGCAGCTTGTTACTATTGTATTGAGAAACTAAAAGTTAGCCTTTATAACAGTTAATACAAAGTTTTTACTCTTTTTATACCTTACTACAAAAATGTTATGGTATACACATTACACATCCATATTATAGTATTTTGAATTATACTATTTAGTATTTTGTGTATGTACTTCTCAAAGAAGTAGTAATATAGTCTCAATTTTTTCATTGTAATTAAATGTATGTATGTAAATTTAAAAAATATATATATATTGTTCTAGGTGGATTTGCAAAAAAGGAATAAAATTAATTCAAAAAAGTATGGAACACGAGGGGAAGTAACGGAACAATTGGCAACCATTTTAAAGGCTTTATGGTCATGTCGCTACATCTCAGATATGAGTATAGCATTTAAGGTTTGTATTAATGGACCCGGAAATGGATTATATTTAAGGCGATTCCATTATCGCGGGTGCAACAGTTTGACACACTTAAAGCTTCCTAAAGGCAAAATGAAGCATATTTATTAATTAAATATCCCTTGAAGGGATATATTTTAACTAGTTTATTTATAAATGAAAACCTTCATCAAGCATATGAAGGGCCACAAAACAGGTTTAAAGTGCTATCGCGGGTGCAACCAATTTGATCCTCCATTAAGAACTGTGATGAGTTCATATGTGAATACTGGTTATTGCGAAACTTTTACAAAATAACTTGCCTATATTTCAAAATAGCATAAAACAAAGAAACTATGTAAATAGATAAAAGTAATTATAGTAATAAGTACTAGAAATTATTAACCATTTCTACCATCGCGGGTGCAACATCAAAATTCTCAAATCTCTTAAAGGTGAATTAAATCTTAATTCTCTAACAAATTTTAAAATTTTTAACGTGGTATATAATTATAGTAGTAAGTTTGTAATAAAACTGCAACAAATTGTAGTTTTTTTAATTTTCAGTTGTTTATTGGCCTGACAAAATTAATCGTCTAAATCACTCAAAACGATTTAATAGTGTAATTTATACAAAAGACTTTGACGTATTGCTGTATAACTATACTACTACTAAACATTTATTTGAAATATATGCTATTTTAATTTAAAAATTTGGGAAAAAACATCGCGTCCCTTAGATGATATTGTTTAAAAACGCTCTAAATTATTCGAATTCCATTTTTTACCGATAAAACTTGTTTTGTTAGTAAATACACTTCTTCTTACGTATATTTCAATTAAAAAATGTAACTAATGCCACATTTTAAAAATTCTCGTTGAGGGCCGTTTGTAGCGGAATGGCCTTTAACTAGTTTTTGTAACTTGCTTTTTCCAAAAATGCAAATCAACACTAGTTTTTTTTCTGTATGTATATTTTTGATCTGTATGTGGGTATTCTACTACGCATTTTTAGATTTATGCATTATCTTTGTTACTCATGTGTAAATACTCTCAATTTTAGGCAGCAGTTGAAAGACATGGTTCTCAGTATAGAGGTAACAGCCAACATGATGCCCAGGAGTTTTTATTTTGGCTTCTCGATAAAGTACATGAAGACTTAAATACAGCAACCAAGAAGAAATATAAAACTATCAAGGTATGTTGAAATAAATATATTATTGTACTAGCTTTTATCTGTAGCTTTGTCAGAGGCAAAATCTGATTAATTCATCAAGCCCCATACAGTCACCGGTGACCGAGACACAATAGAATATCTATTGTGTCTCGTTTTCCCACGATCGACGGGTTAATAACAGTATTCCACAAGAACACTGTACTTTTTCTGGATAAAACATAACAATCATAAACACAAACTTTTGTGTGTATGATAAAATGTGATGAAGGTTTCCCAGAGCCTTTAGAATTTTGACTTTTTATAGCATAATATGGAAATACTAATAAATATAGTATTTAGAGCAAATAAAGTTTTATATTTTGTTTTTAAATTACAGAATACTGTTGGCAAATCAGATGAAGTGGTAGCGGCTGAAACTCTTGCGAATCACGCGCGTCGTAACAGTTCCTTTGTCCAGGCTGTGTTTCAAGCTCAGTACAGGTATTACTACATTGTTTACTCAGAAGTATTACTAATTGTTGAGTAATGGCCATTTTTATGCAAATTATGTTACACATGCATTTCGAATTGAAAATAAAAATATTAAATTAATTTGTTGACCTAAATCTTTTGAAACAATGTGTTATTGTTTATGTTTTATCTGCATGTCAATTAACATGATACCTAGAACTAATAAAATTAATGTGTTTTGTTTCTTAATGTTCAAAGAGCTTTAAACTAATAAAACTATTTTGTTCCTAGAAAAACTAGTTACTTAAGTAGTTCTTTCATTTAATAATGCTTCAAACCCCAAGCGGTCACCGACGACCGCGATAACAATAGAAATCTATTGCGTCTCGTTTTTCCACAATCGAGGGATTAAGTATTAACCCTTCACTAAGTAGCTCCATAAGTAATCATTAAATGACACATGTACTCAAAGACATTAAAATTTAATGTCTCTGGGCTAGTTAGTTAGTTATATTACTATTTGTTCTTCATTTTTATGTATTCCTATTATTAGATTTTATATTAGAGTATCAACAATTTGTTTGTAGGTCGGCCCTGACGTGTGCTAAGTGTGAGCGTACATCTTGCACTTTTGATCCATTTCACTGTGTAAGTGTACAGCTTCCGACAAGGCCGGCAACTGCTCAGCCCTCACCTCTACCTGTCAATGTAAGTGTACAAAATACATATTATTAAATATTATATAATTCGCCATCAATGCAAAAGTTTATCTGTCTGTCTGTTACCTCTTCATGGTCATATTTTGAGTGATGATTCTGTTACTTGAACTGATTTTGATAAAATTTGTTATGACCATACTTTGAGTCCTGGGAAGGGACATATTACAATAGTTTTGTTTTCGAAAAAGGTACGGTTAATAATAAATGAACTTCTGCCAAATGAAGGCAACATCTAGTAGCAATATATTCTTGTTTTGTATTTTAGTAGAATCAGCCCCTTCTTCACCTCAGTGAATTGAATTGGTGATTTGTTTTTAAGAGTACACTTATTTTTTACCATCTTATTTGTTTTAGGTTGTGTATGTGAATCAGCAACCGCGGCAGGTTAGGATCGGTGTAGAGTTGAAGCCGAACTCAACTATGGATGATCTGAGAACCGAGCTACACAAAGACACGGGAATCGATCGTGAACACATAATACTCGCAGAAATTAATGAAACAGGTATAATCCATATAATGTTAAGATTTTAAAACCTCCTTAAATATCGATTGGGGTATATATAGTGACGGCGCAGTGACTGTAAGCGGCAAACTGATTAAAAACACCAACAAACAGCCACTAGCTACAAAAATGCACTATTGTTAATGTTCTTAGCCTTGCAAGTCACAAGTTTGTTTAAAACATTTACATTGAGTGTTTAGGTTTCACACATCACCTAGTTTCATAATAATATTATAGTAACTTTATCGTTTTTTACATGTGTTAAATGACTTGTCAACCTCTGCTATGGTAATCATTTAATTAACTTATTTTTTCAGGATGGTGCATGGCCCGCAGCGGCTGGGAGGCGGCGGGTATAGACGCGGGTGCACTGTACTGTCTCGAGGCGCCGCCGCTCATCCAGCCCGCTACACCACACGCGCCGTACCTGCTGCTGCTATGGGTCAACCTGTTGGACGGCGAGCGGTTTGGTATGTTTTTTTTAAATAAGATTTTATAGTCTGGTAACAAGACCTTTAAGCCAAACGCAAGTTCGGTATGTAGCGTATAAAAAAGTGGGGTAGTCTATGGGTCGATGTTATAACCTCAAATTTTTAATTTAGTAAAAAAAAGTTTTATGTTGTGCGGTTATGTATAAAAGTATTTACAGTACTACAAATGCATATACTCTGTACGCAGCCAGCCACTTAATGTACTCTGTTGCTTGTGCACACTAAAATCCGATGACTCGATTTGGATGATAGGTTATTTTGGGTCTTAGAATAGCGATTTAGGCAGATTTATTAGTTGCAGCAAAATGTATTTACTGTACGACAAACAAATTGTTGGCAACATCTAGTGTTGAAACATATTTAATGAGGGTTGTCGATATATCATTTGCCACCAGAGGAACGGTAGGGTTTTTCGTATCAAATGTCGTGTCAGCCTTCAGAGTGATCAGACCATAAAGTTAATATACCCAGCGGAATAGAGAAACAAAGGCCTGAGCAAGCGAGATGTCACTATCAGTAACACTGCGTGGTAAAAAGAGACGCGTGATTTGAGGTGTACAAACTGTTTTTTCATCTGTTTGACAGTCTGTCTGACCATGTCGGCACGTTGTCAATTTGAGCTTTCAGAAAAATTGTAATTTTTAAGTAAAATAGTGAATAATGTTGAGAAATACTACTCTAGAAACGTGGTTACTTGTTCAGTGATTGATTGTGGTACAACACAACGAAAAAACCTGGACAAATATTCATTTTACAGGTGAATTATTCTACATCGGCAGGACCTAATTTTAAGTTTATTTTTGCCAATTCCCTACGAGTTATTGGTATTGATTTTGATAATTCGCTTCTATATATGTTTATTTATATGGAAAACATAACTTGACTAGCCATGGTGCACAATTTAAGGATATTTTGTGTAAACAATTTTCATCTATTTTACACTAGGGCTGCATCAGGTTATCGATAAGTAGTATCGATATGAATATATTTTTTTAGTTATACTAATTATCTAGGAATGTTGACATGAGAACATAACCTATCCATAGTTTATTATTAGTTTATATTAATATACTATCATAATTCATACATAATTTATCGTTTTTACGGTTCCGCACCCAAAGGGTAAAAACGGGACCCTACTGCTAAGACTTCGTTGTCTGTCCGTCCGTCCGTTTGTCCGTTTGTCCGTCCGTCCGTCCGTCCGTCCGTCCGTCCGTCCGTCTGTCTGTCTGTCTCCAGGCTGTATCTGAAGTCCGTCTGTCTGTCTGTCTCCAGGCTGTATCAAGAACCGCTATAGTAATAGAATTCTGAAATTTCCACAGATGTAAGAGAATGTAATAAGTAACAGTAATAGCCATTTTTTTGTTATAGATCAAGATAAAGCCTAGGCGCACTGTGTCATCCTACGTTTACAGAGTCACTGTACCACCAGAGTTAGCCACATGTATAGTGTATACCGTCGTCATCGCATTCTACGTCCTCACCAACGCTGCCACAACTGTCTTCACCATCGACCTCCTTTCAACTAGAATTGATATCTAGAGAAAAGAAGCTTAATATATCTAAATGCACTAAGTTACAGGATAAATTAAAAAAGAAGCAGCTACTTATTCGGAATCTAAGGGCATAAAATAAACGCACAAAAAATAAAGTTATAACAACAATCAGGAGATCAGCCTGCATTGTACTAACCAAACTTGGAAATAACATGTTTCCAACGCGGGAATCGAACCCACGACCTCCGAGTCAAGAGCTGCGCTCTAAACCACTGGACCACGGAGGCGTGATCATCAATTGGTATTCTAACTGTTGCTTCTCAATACATTTTGGATAACGTAATATATTTATTACTTATGTTAGAAAAAATATAAGTAAATTTAAAGCTAAAAGTGACATTCACTGTAGATACACCAGAAATAAGCACAAGCTAGATTTGCCAGTGATCAGACTTAGTAAAGTCAGTAAATCTTTTAAATGTCAATGTATACGCCTTTACAATTATAACATCCCAGAATTCGTTCAAAATCTTTCCATTCATACATTTACAAAAGTAGTCATAGAACGTTTGTGTGCCAAATTCTATAATTATAAGGTCTAAGGGTCAGGCCACAACACTGCGTTGCGGCGTCGTACCGCAAAAACAACCTTAGAAAAGCAATGTAGTTTTTCGCGATGCGACGTCGCAACGCAGTGTTGTGGCCTGGCCCAATGATTTTATAAACGATTTTTGTACTACAAAAATTTTTAATGATAAAAGTCATATTTTACTCCAAAATTACAATTTTATTATATTATATCTATGCAGTTTTATTTTATCCCATTTTATTTTATTTTTTTGTCGAATTACAACTTACAAGATGTATGTAGGTACATCACTAACACGCACACGTAAACATAATTGTATACACAGATGTAAATCAATTTTGGTGTCGTTTGACAGCTCGGGATTGTTTCTCTATTCCGCTAGGTATATTAACTTTATGGATCAGACAGACATATGACAGCTATATCGTGACATGTGGAAGCTTTTTCGTGACATATGACAGCAGTTTGACACGACAATTGACACGAGAGACCCTACTGCTACACAGTGCCATTTGTCCCTCATAAAAAAAAATCTATGTACAGGGTCGCCGTACGCCATGCAAGTTCCACGTGAGATCTCTTACGAGGATCTCCAGAAGCTGATGCTGAAGGAGATGTGTCAGATCGTGGCCGAGCGCGTGCTGGAGAGCGCGCAGGGCTCCGACATATTCCGCGCGCGCATCGCCGAGGCCCACCGCCCTAGGGACCCCGCATACCTGCAGCCAGAGGTAAGGAAAGGCCTAAGTATCTTTATGCGAAATGGTATTATTTACTATAAATTTCACTAAATACATAATATGTTGTCTCAGTTCCACATTCAGAAAGCGCAGAGTTAGTAGCATATTCTGGCGCGTGGCTCTCATTTACATCAGCATACATCAGCATCTAGCATGACTTAGAAAACACACCCTAAGTCTACGAATTCATTGCATTCGCATTCTGAGATTAATCGATATTAATATTTTTGTGGGAATGAGATAGCAAATAGCGATATCTAAAATTCTTTGTATCCCGCTACGGGATTATAGCTACGGCGCCTAATCTTTTTTACATACCAAGCCTTAGTATATACAGTATGACCATGTTTTTAATGGCCTAGGACAGTTTTCAAGTCTTTAAAATGTCACACCATGTTATATTGTGACACAAATTATATATTTTTGCAGCTCCCACATCCACTGTTCTCTTTGGATGTAGAACAAGCTCTGTGCGCGCACGACAAGTACCCCCACCTGCGGCTGGAACTACTCTGGGACCCTGCCCACAGGGATAGGTACAGTAATCCACATTTCTAGAACTATTAGTACCAGATTTTGTTGTGTATAAGCATAAAATGGAAAAGAAAAAATTGACTTAGGATTGTCGACTTTATTGCAAAAGCTATAAACGCTATTATCGTCTACACTCCACAGTATAATCCGAACTGTTTTTAAATGCTTAAATATTTCACTGGATTGTCAACCATATAACAATTAACATAAACACTCTCGTTTTTAGTATAATCCGGTACATACATATTGTAAATAATTTAAATTCTATTTTCGTGTCCAGTATAATCCGTTCGTCGGGCGAGGCGTACGAGACGCACGTGTCGGCGGTGGGTGCGGCGGCGCCGCTCACGCTGCGGGCCTGCCTCGCCCACTACACGCGCGCCGAACATCTCGCGCAGGAGGACGCCTGGCGGTAAGTACTGTACAGTTTCAACTGTAGAGAATTTCCACACTGTAATGTGTGAAAATACTTATACAATTTTTCACAATATAATATTCTCTACACACATTTTTTTTACAAAAAAAGGACTTCTGGCAATATACAGACAGTAAAAGCTGCAGCGTGGACAGTTAAATGTTAAAAAAATTAAAATACTTACATTGCACTAATTTAATATATTTTGCAGATGTCCTCAATGTCAGAGGTACATGCCAGTCGTGAAAACTCTTGGCTTGTGGTCGCTGCCGGATATACTCGTGATACATCTCAAAAGATTTAGACAGTGAGTATTTTTACTACCTAATAATATTATGTCTTCAAACTCCATAGCATTTTATGAAATTTGTTTTATGTTGATCCCATAGCAAAAGTTAATCAAAAAATACTCTTTTTTAGGCAAGCCAAAGGTCGAACGAGTACAAAACTGACGACAATGGTAGAATTTCCGATCAACGATTTCGACATGACGCCACATCTCGTGCAACGGTCGCCGCCAAACGTCGAATCGCCGAGTCACTCCCGATCCCCACGCAGAAGACATTCAAAAACACCAACCAACCCGCAAGAGAATATCTACGATCTTTACGCGATATGCTACCATCACGGCGACGATTTGGAAACGGGACATTACACGGCAGCTTGTAAAAACCCTTACGATAACCACTGGTATAAATTCGACGACTCCAGAGTAACCCCCGTCGACGATGAAAATATAAACAGTGAGCTAGTTAATAATTACGCCTACATGCTGTTCTACAGACGGAAAAAACCTCGAGTCACTCATTCGTGCTCGTCCGACGAGAATGGACATTGGGCGCTAAGAATGCCCAAGTACCTCAAATCGGAAAGTCTGACAGAGATTACTGAGATTAAAGAAGATATTATAGAGGATTGTAAATCGACGGAGAGCGTCGAAATTGAGACGCCGAACTCGATATCTCCAAAGAAGGAGAGCATTGAAAACAGTCCCGTCAAACAGGTTAAAATCGTCGAAAACGCGTCCATAATCCAATCGCCGACGCTGCAGCGGCCGTTGATAGTAGAAGTGAATGACGTCACAGAGGATTTAAGCGATTACGAGAACGAAACGAGTTTGCCGATCGAGCCGTACATACATAAGGACGTTCATGTTAACCCTAAAATGACGCCGATAGATAGTCGGCGGCCCCGTTCGGTAGATTACCCCGCGCGCGGCAGTAAATCTCCTTCAGATAGAAGCTACGAGAGTTCTCCTCTAGTTACCAGCATCAACGGTGTAGAATACCATCCCACGACGGAGGATTTAATGCTGTCAATGTTCCAGGAGTCCAAGTATATAGTCCCCAGACATATGTCCGGCGAATCTCATTCTACGGGTAAGTTTTTTTTATTAAGTTGGAAATAGAGAATAGTTTTATGTGCACTCAGCTAGCTAGAGTTATATTGCATCATCCGAAAGGCCACAAAAATGATGATTTACGCTCCCCAACTACATATGTTGTGTTCCGAAACTATAACAATATTATTATGCCTAGTGCAATTTCACGCAAATTGATTGGCTTCTGCTATCTGTGCTGAACTGTGACGTCACATGACCTAAGGTATCGCCATCCTACTGTTATAGAAAATTGCCATCTCCCTTTTTTAAATTGACTTGATTAAATGATTATGACTTTGAACTTGAGTTATAGTTGTATTAATACAACCAATAATGAAATAATGTTGACATTATTTCCAGGTGAGAAGTCGATATGGAAGACTCGAATATCCACATGAGAGCAGGTGCCGCCGCTGCTCGTACATAAGTACACTCTATTTATTTTCCATTTAATTTTAGATCTGTTCCCTTGTAGTTGATGTATAAAATAGACTTTTGACATAAACGAGTCTATCTGGTCAGTAGTCAAAGTCATAAAGTTAGAATATTATGTCAATTTAAATATACCGAAATATGCATTAGCTTGCATATTATTATTTGGACTACTTGTTACTATTACCTGCGTTTACGTTAATAATTTAAATTTGTGATACTATTTGTGGGATCGACAGAGCCTCGCCCTTCCCAAGAATTCACATATTGCAGCGTTAGGAAGGACACGGTCCTGGCGATTCCACTGGCTGGCATCTGGTAGATTCGACGACGAACGATATCTCTTCAACACCCTAGAAACTCCACCCAGCTTGAGTGACCCCTCTCCACCAAGCCAATGTCACAACATCTAAAGGCAAAGGGTGGAGCAGCATAAAATCTAAGGAAATCGAAAAATGTCGGATCTACTGGCCGCCACACTGGGACCACACTGTTCAAAACATTAATATTATAATTATGTCATTTATAAAACAATAAATATATATTTATTTATTATATGTATATATTATAATCTATTCTATTATATATAAAAAGAAAAAAAAAGTCCATGGCGTGATGGACTACAATTAATTAAAATTAATAATATTATTTCAATTATCCTTGGTGCGAAAAATCTAAATAATAAAATAACAAAAAAAGGATATGGGCGAACAGCCCATAGACGGCCCCAATTTTATTAATAAAAAAAAAAAAAAAATAATATACGTCAATTCGGCACCGCTAAGCTCCTCTTCGCTCCGCTCCGCGTCAGTGGAAACGCGGCCTTAGTAAGGAGTTTATCTTTAACTATTGACCAGACCTGACTAAAATGAATTATGTAGTTTCACGCTAGTGTAACGTGACCTTCATATTACAATAATGTAAACCCTATTATATCAAATTGTCACATTATTAAGGTTCTCAGTGCATTGGTACTTTAACACTTTTCATAGTATATTTAATTTTTATCGTTAATAACCTTATGGCTACTATTTATGGAGAAAAATATAAATTTATTAAGAAATAAGAAATTTTAATAAGAAATTTTATGACAGACAGACAAAAGAGAATATTGTAATAGCGCTCGACATTTTTATGGAAATGACAGACGATGTATTAAGGCAAAAATGCGAAAAACCACGATAAATAATTATAAATTACTAGTGCGCTGAGACCTTACTGTACCAGTCAGAAGTCCGGTCGCCTGATAACGAGAAATTCATTGCCATTGACATACGCGGCAGACAGGTGAGACACATATAGGTGATACGAATATTTTGTGCGTGTAAAGAGAAATGCAGCTATAGTTCAATGACCGAATTTTTCTTATTTGGCGACCGTACTTATGTTTATATTAGACTGGTACAGATAACTGTGGCCCTTAACATGTTTGTACCTATCTCAAAGTCTTAAGAGCTTTCCACAACCTTTTCAGACTTGACTTGTTCATTTTTATATAAAAAAAAAGAAAAACCACCGTTAAATGTTAACTCGATATAAGTGAAATCATCTTCATACAGTAGTCGATAGTATAAGGTACTATACTCGAAGATTTTGTTATATGCTAGATAGATCTTAGTATGATTGAAAGTGAATTTGAGTCAACAAGACCACACTTGTGCCTTTGAGATAAGGAATGTATATAGGATATTTTCCAACGATATGTACAGTAAAGCCATGTTAGATTTCGACAATCTTTCTTTTTTACATAGAATTGTCAGCAGACTTAGGCCCGTAGTCTGCTCTTATCACTTAAGAGCAAAGAGAATATAAACTACGTAACAGGGGGGCGAAATTTCCGAACAAAACAGGGCGTAGAAATAATAGTGAAATCTGTGCAAATTTTTAAGCAAGATCGACTGTGATTGGCTGTTAAAAACGGACGAATTGGAAGAATTCTGTTTAATCTGTGTTTATTAACTTAAACTTGAATTTAAGTTAATAACCGATGTAATTTTTAGGGTTCCGTACCCAAAGGGTAAAAACGGGACCCTATTACTGAGACTTCGAATGATAAACCTACGAATGATAAACGTAACTCCCATACTATTACCGTTTTAAATTTGGTTCCTTTCTAACTGTCATGTAACGTCAGCCTGATACCGCTGAAGGCCACCTAAATATTGCAAATGTATTGAAAATGTGTACCTAGGTACACATTTTTGACAAGTATTGTAGAACATGTTTTTTGACGGAGTTACTTTTCCTTAGTTTTTATTATTCGTAGGTATAAACCTATAAATTAAATGTTCAGAAAATTGTTGCTAACGCTACTTCATTTACACACACATTAGCAAACAAAAGTGTCACTCTGATCCCTTTCTGATCGCGCGCGGATTATAAACTGTGTCTAGAAGTCATTTTGTCTATTTGTCCGTAGAAAGAAACCATATTGTGGTGGCCAGGATGAAATACGAAAAAATTAAGAGTGAAGATTGTCGAAAATCATAGAGTGGTTATACTGTAATCATTTTATATTGGAACGTTGCTTCTAAAGTTTATATTCGAAGGAATTTAATTTATTCTTAGAGGCAAAGGCCATTGTCAGAGAGAACCATATGTGGCACAAGATCTGTGCCATAAATGGCACACATCTATATTTGAATTGTGATTGACACGGATGTTTAAAGACTGATGACGCAGCTTAGAGCTCGCGTCGACAAAACATTTTGAGAAAGTTGTGAGAGTATAACGAAAGTATTGATATAATTGACTGCATTCTTGCGAAATGGTTTGAATGTATAACTTAAACCATTAAGGATCGTGACTGCTAATCATAATGGCGCAGTATAATCGATCATGGGTAATTAACCACGAATATGGGCCTCAGAGGTTCTTAATCGACTAAATTTGTCCATCATGAGCCGCTTGTGGAAGCCGAATTAGATATCAAAATATAATTGATACAAAAATGTGACAATGGCCTTTGACGAATTAATAGAGAATTTAATTAACTTCATTTGCAGATTAATATTTAATACAAACACGTTGTATTATTTAACTCAAAGTATATTATGGTGCTTATCAAAATACTATGGCATGAATGAAAATAAAAAGAAAAGAAAGAAAATCTAATTGCTACGGAGTATGGACAACAAAACTGGTAAGTGTAATCAAAAGTTCAATATTATTATATCCCAATACATTTAATCCAAATATTCATGTATACTGCCATCCAAGAACTGCTAAAACAGTTAAATAATACAACATGTAATTTTATAATTTACCATTGACTTATCACTCCCTTTATTAATAATCTTTACTTCACGCTTACGCTAGTGCATATTGCTGTCACTGTCTAACAAGCGGCTTTTCTGTGTGTCAGATAAAGACAGCAATATAATAAGCGTAGCATTAAGTAAATATTTTTATTTAAAAGGGGAAAGAATTAACTCGAAGTTGTATTAGGCCTACGTCTAGCCTTGATGGATATCGCTACGATAGCCGAATATAATGAGAATACATAAGACCTATGTCTATGTAAATATAAGTTGGCTTTGTATTTTTTTAATGTCACATGACGTCTTTTTGATTATTATTCTAAGGCATACATATAACGTGTTTAAAAAGTTGCAGCTAATTTGTATATTGTCAAAGATTTGTGTAACTGCCACTTAAGCAGTGGACTACCTGTCAAAGCCTTATATCCTTACTCTGAGACATTTACGGCCGTTCCCAATATTTGATCTATCTCTGGTTTCGCCCTACTAGGGATAGGAATAGCTCTCATTAGACATTAGAGACATATATTTTATGTCAATTCAATGTTAGCTGCGATCGGTCGTATGTCAAACCAGAGATAGATTGAATATTGGGAACGGCCGTTAGTGATTAATTAACATTAATTTAATGAAGATTTTGACAAAAAATGTATGAATGTCAAAATCAATAATGTTATAATTAAATCTATCAGAGCGTGGCAGTTAAATTGTTATTGATCAATAAATTTAAAGACGTTGTAGAATAAAAAGTACTTCGGTATTGTAGATATGATTTTTTTACCAAACGATATTGAAAAGTTTTGTAAATACGACACCTGCGTGTTATAGTATCATATGTTTTTACCATTACGAAAGACAATATATTAAGATTTAATTTTATTTAAAAACATATTTATAAATTATTTAAAAGGATGGCTTTCTGGCTTGTAACACAGTCATATTTAAATCCGTGCATAATAAAAGAGATACTAAGTTGTCTATGGAAAATTAAGTTTTATTCGAATTATTTTTTCTGTGCTCTTTGATTTTCCTTTACAATATACTTATGCCTGGTTTCTGAGAGTTTTTACAGAAGTTTTTGTATTCACTGGCGCTTCTGATTGGCTAACGTCAAAACATCAACAAAAAACAAAACCAATCAACCATAGATATAAATTATTATAATACAATATAGGTAATCAACGAACGATATTGAATAGGGTGAACATGACTAGTGATTGGACAGTACTAGTCATTGGACAGAGCACAAAAACACTATATTTATTAAGGTTGCTTTAAAAACTACCTTTTTTTTAATCAGGCGTTCTTTTACTTTAATTATTAAAAAAAAAAAACCGATTTCCAAGGTAAAAACAATAATAACATCCTTATAATATGAACTAAAAAGTATTAAATAATTTTTCGTATCTAGTAGTGCCTTTTTCCGAATTCGGCTAAACCTCAACTATTTCTGTATTCGATCTTCATAATTTTGAAGTCGGTACCAGATAGCTGAGTCTTCAGTTCTCTGACAGAATATTTGAAACTTTTGGAACTGGCGGTGCCAGTGCTTCAAAATTATGAAGATTGAATACAGAAATAGTTGAGGTTTAGCCGAATTCGGAAAAAGGCACTACTAGATACGAAAAATTATTTAATACTTTTTAGTTCATATTATAAGGATGTTATTATTGTTTTTACCTTGGAAGTCGGTTTTATTTATTTTTTTAAATAATAATTTTACTCTTTTTAGTTACCTAGTAAACCATCGCGTATATTCTACGTATCTTATTACAATTTGTATCCATATACAACCATGTGACATTGAGATACAACCATGTGACATTGGTGACCCTGCCGTGGTAATGATAATGATGATGATGAATGTAATTTGCATACTAGCATATGCTTTCAGTTCTTAAAACAGCGCCTTAACCCCTAAACTTGTATCTATAAGGAATCCGGAGTTCTCTTAGTATTTTCGGAACCATAGTATACCTTGGTGCAAAATCTTACGTTTTGGTAGCATATGCTTAGGATACTTCTTATAAAACCAAAATCACCATATGTTTCCATATAAATTTTGAGGAGTTCCCTCGATTACTCGTGGATCCTATCATTAGATCACCACTTTTGTGAAAATGGGACCAAATTGGAGGAAAACCTAATAGAACAAAACAAAAATTTTGAAAATCGGTTTACAAACGGCGGAGTAATCGTTGAACATACAAAAAAAAAAAAAAATTAAAAAAAAAATCCACAGCCGAACATATTACCTCCTCCTTTTTGGAAGTGGGTTAAAAACAGGCAGTTTTTAAAGCAACCGTGTTGCTTTAAAAACTGGCTTGTGTTTTTGTGCTTTGTCCAATGACTGGTACTGTCCAATCACTAGTCATTTACCCTAGATAGCTACAGTCAAAAAACCTCAAAACTGGGTATTAAATCCTAATTCTGTTAATATACCATCAGAAAGCCGTGTAATATACAAACATTGGTGGTGATGTTTTTGTGATGAACTTTTTGTACTCAATATTACAATGTTAAGTGGAAATGGCTGGCTCACGTTGTTTATGTTATTGGAGAAAAAGTCATTATTTTGAGGCTTTATTTTATCTTGTACGGTCGGGAGAAGTTTTTCTTAACATTATTTCATATAAAATATTGTGGCATTATGCTAATCACTCTGACGACTCGCTCGAATGATTTCATGTTCTATTTTTAAACGGCTACCAAAACGGAGGAGGTTATATGTTCGTCTGTATAAATTTTTTTTTGTTTAATATTCTGCATTACTATAATTCATTTCACGTTGTTCATTTGTGTTTAAATGCATTACTTGGAGTGAAATATGCAGAAAAACTATCTGATGTTAACGATCTTGTAGATAATTTGCAGAAGCAAAGTCCATTTTCAATATCGAGTCGTGGTGTCGCATTCACACACACGTCATATCGCGTATGAACGAGTGAGAGAGATTATTGTTCCTAGAATATGGGTTCAGGCCTTGTACCATGAAACTGTTTTGAGACTCAAACAATCAGACGAGAATGCCGCGTCCTACTCTAACAAACGTGAATGACGTTGTTAGAGCAGGACGCAGCATTCTCGTCCGATCGTTTGAGTCTCAGAACAGTTTCGTAGCAGGCCTACTGGTTTGACTTGAAACAATATCATCAACATTATTAACAAACAATAATAATTATGAACTTAGGATTGTAAACATAATAATATACTTCACAGGAAATAGTTAAATATCTAAACAAATGGGTTTATAACGATTATCTGTTATACTGTTTGAAAAGCTTCTCTCGACTAACGGCCGTTCCCAATATTTGATCTATCTTTGGTTTTGCCCTACTAGAGCTCTCATTAGACATTAGAGACATATATTTTATGTCAATTCAATGTTAGCTGCGATCGGTCGTATGTCAAACCAGAGATAGATTGAATATTGGGAACGGCCGTAAATGTGTTTAGAAATAACGATCAGACTTCGTTATCCCATATTGATACATGGCGTACCTACCATCGATCGATGTAGATTAATAAATGTACTATCGGGGAAGTTGATTCGTTGGCACATGGCGGACCTGCGTAATTTTTTCGTGTTATGTCCAACTCAGCCGTCATATCACGACTATTATTGAATTGACATAATGCTAACAAATGACGTAGGTCCGTTAACTGCGTATGTATCAATTTCTTCGATGGTGTACCTTACTGTCTCTTCCCTTAAAATACATAGCTTATTGTCCCAGGTTCAGTGAAATCAGTTCAAACATGTTGTGTGACCCTAAACTCATTTTGTTCTCGTACGCTTGTATGAATGGGGTTTCAAACTCTTTACTTTTGATTTTTTTTAATATTATTTATTACCTTAGATTTAGTTTTCGGTGTACAATTTTCTGTATATATTTATTTTTATTTTTGCCTTTACATAGTGCCCTGGTAGTTTTATAATCATGTAAAGAGGATACTAAATTTGTATAAATTATATCCTTATAAAACAGGCAAATCCTTACTATCAACCGTCTTTACAGAATATTTACGAATTCTCGCTAAATGTACTGTTTGGTCGTTTTTTCTCTCCAAACCTTGTATTAAGTTCGTTGTTTTAATTTAAAATGTTTATTTCAGATAAATCACGTTATGTTAAAATATAAGTGTTATGTGCACCAATAAGGTTTTTTATTTCCAAAACACAACCAAAAAGTATGCAAAACTTGCTTGTAAGTTCAAAATATATTACTAAATAAGTACAGTATCAAAGAGAATATAATAACTACGTTTAATACAGTATCTAATACAGTTATGATAACTTATTTAATATTTATAATAATTAGAATATACATTTTTCGCGCTAAACGGGTTTCAATATGCACTACACAACGAAGGCTGATAAACGAACCGTGAAGGCAAAAAAAAATTAACACCTCAAAATATTTATTTCCTTTAAACACTGATGAAATTAATTCTGTGATGCGTAGGACAGTTACCAAGAATCGTGTCTCCGTAGTCCGACTCGAGTATCAGTAAGTAGGGCTTCAGGAGGTCGGAAGCGACCGACGTGGGTACAAGATGAGGGCCAGGGGAGTGGATGCCCTTGTGGTGGGAGGCCTCGTAGGGCTCCCGAGTGTCCCACCGTAAGACGTCGGAACATTCTAGATGTCGGAAGTAAATGTGATGCGCGTCCGAGCCGAGAAGGGTTACCGCCTTCGTGTCTGCGCCGAGCACTGAAAATATATTATGACGGTTTGAGCTTTAAACTGCTAAGGATTTTGTAAATGCTCAAGCCAATGTAGAGTGACAGAACAGGATAGCAAGCCAAACTAGCTAAAAACGTAACTGCCAGATTTTACTGTAATGGTGGCACTTTACATGGCTATTTGTATTCGCCAAACAATCACCATGTGTAGACGGTATGTTTGACAAAGTATTGGCCTTATTTGCCTATTTGACAAATATGACCAATACCAAATACACGTACATACATACACATATACACGACCTTTGTCGGTTTTTGACGCACATCAAAAGAGTCAAATAGGCAAGTAAATAAAATTAAGTAAAAGTTTGGTATTTGACGTCCATGTGTGGAAGGCCGTATTTGCCTTTATTTGCTTGTTTGGGTATACGTCAGTAATTTTGCCAAATGCAACAAATAGCCAATAGCAATAACCAATAGCCATGTGAAGTGCCACCATAACATGTGAGTGAAAATAGCCAAAAGTGAAAAAGTCAAACTGATGTACCTAGTACCTAGTACCTGATTTGGCTAAAATTTTAGAGGTAGCTTAGAACTAACAGACGGCTAGAAGATTTTGTGTAGCGTAAATTTGTGTAGAGTAGAGCAGGGCAGCTCTAGACTAGAGCAAGAAAGAACTTGACTTGACCTCTATCTACCCTGCTTGAGACTGCTCTACCTCACCCTCGCTTGCTCTCGATCGCTCTACCCTTTTTTAAGCCATCAAAGCCTAGAGCAGGCTAGAGCAAGGTAGAGTGGTTTAGCGTCTAGTCCCTGCTGTAGCCCACTCTGCCTAGTGAAGTACCTATAGTGTGTAGGCAAGCCTATCACAGTACATCGTTCTGTTTGTATGGAAAGCTTTAGAAGCAAATATCGACGGAATATCATCTGTACGAAATATATCGCAAAAGTTACCAGTAACTGTAGACGGTGACATTTTTCTTCTCAACACTGTGGTATCCAGCTCAATGATCCCTTCAAACTCCAACCTCACTAGGATCAGCACGGAATGTCTTAGTGTTCGCTTAACCAGGGCAAGCTGGAGGCCCGCGGAGGGGGAACAAGCAAGGACTATCCATCCGGAGTCCTCTATTGGGTCGTACACTAGAATTGCCCCCCGAGATGCGTCCGATACGTAACTGGAAAATGAATGCTAAGTATAAAGTCCGGCCGCGAAGCTCATAAGAATGCGTATATTGACATTATTGTCATCGCTACTTTTTGTGTTTCACTTGTGCTTGAAAATGATGCTATTGCGCTTCTATCTCCTCAACGCGATAGCGATATACGTGTTTCAAACAGACGTTATGTTGGGATGATGAAAGAATTTTATCTTGCTCTCTGACCGTTCTTTACAGATGACAAAATTATCACTATGGTTTAAACCACTTGGCGAGTCATACGTTTCATATAATTTTAAGGTAAAGATTGGCATAAAATTTAGTGCTTTGGTCTTTAAACCAGGTTCGGTCTTTGAACCATACAAACTTGAATCTTACACAAATGGTTTCCCTCCTATGCCATACTCCACTGTTATACTTTGCAGCTGCGTCGAGGGTTTGGTCAGAGAACTCAAGTCAATACGGTTGATCACTTTCCTCATGAAGATGCTGATGACAACGACCTTCGGTGGACACGTGCACTGCGGCTCGTCGTTTGTGTCAACAATTCCGCTGTCAAGAACCCATAGTTGACCCTGGAATAAATAGAAAAGCTTTGATAATAGAGGTACTTTTAGCGCTGACATTAAGGCAGGATTATATTATGTATACAGGGGAGCAGAGTGGAACAGAGTGAAGTAGAGTATGATAGAGTGGGCTACAGCAGGGACTAGACTTTGATGGCAAAAGGGTAGAGCGATCGAGAGCAAGCGAGGGTGGGGTAGAGCAGGCTCAAGCAGGGTAGATAGAGTCAAGTCAAGTTCTTTCTTGCTCTAGTCTAGAGCTGCCCTGCTCTACTCTACACAAATTTACGCTACCTCTAAAATTTTAGCCAAATCAGGTAAGCCACTCTTAAGTCGTAAATAGTGTAACTAACACGACTTTTATATTAATAGATTCTTTTACCAGGTGGTCGACGTGAAAGTCTACGGCATTTTGTACAGCACTGCAGTCTGCTATCGAGTGTGACCTTACATTCGGGAAGGGCTGGAGTTCAACGACCCCGTCGACCTGTAATATCTGCCAAACCGTTGCCAGGACTCCATGCTTCATCCTGGAACATTTAACATGAGATGCAATAAGGTAAGTTTCTTTTGAGCTTTACTATACCTAATTCGTAACCCAACTACAGATAGCGCGCGAGTTGAACGCGAAGCTCAGGAATGCGGTATTGCTGTGACCTAATTAGAATTAATAATGTCGATATGTCGATACATTTCAAATACGCTTTTAGTTTAACATTTTAATTTTCGGAAAAAAAACCAAGAAATTAATCATCACACTTTTTATTAACTCAAAATCCTACAAATAATAAAAACTAAGGAAAAGTAACTCCGTCTAAAAACATGCTCCACAATACTTGTCAAAAAAGTGTACCTTAGGTACACATTTCAATACATTTGCAATATTTAGGTGGCCTTGAGCGGTTCTAGGCTGACGTTACATGACAGATCGAAAGGAACCAAATTTAAAACGGTAATAGTATGGGAGTTACGATTCCTTAGTTTTTATTATTCGTAGTCAAAATCAAATACAAAAATAGTTTTTTTTTTCCAGAACTTGTAGGACTCGTTTGAGTCATTATTATAAACAACAATTACACGCGGCTGTAATTTGAATATTGTTGAAACTCTTTTATACAATTTATTATTTATTTTATATCTATATTTTTTGTTTCAACAAATAGTAACGCGATAACACACTACACGAATGATAGCTGTCAAGTTGCGCACAGCACTTACACTGCAGGCGTGCGAGACGCGGGGTGCGGTCGGCGGGGGGATTGCCCCCGCCCTTCGTCTCAGGCCCCAACTGCATTCAACTCGCGCGCTATCAGTATTGCTGCATTATGTATGGCCAAAACCGTAAGGCTTCTCTCAGCGTTGGGTCATAATCAGCCCCGGATTTATAAATAGGCCGTTGAAGGCCACGGCTACTCTCATAAAAAATATAAATTCGGCACTGGTCATAATGTTTATAACAAGCACAATGCTTATATGGACGCTGTTAAACATTTGTGTATCATCAAAAAAAAAAATACTTTAGATCATTTAGAACAAGACTGCCCTCATAACTCAACAATTTTTTTTTTGTAGGTTAGTACACAAATGCTTATCAGTGACCACTGACCATATTATAACTATCATCATTGACGAATAGGCTTCTCTACTATAGTTGCTATTGATCCATCATGGACCACTAAAGAGAATTCGCATCAAATCAGACATCATTATTGCTCTACATTCTACAATAGCGGCGCGGTGGCGTCGCATTCAAAATGGTTGTAATGGCCGAAAAAATATACCGTTTTTATAAATGCATAATTTTACCTAGGTGCAAAATATTATACAAAATACTTCCAATAATTTAAGTATACGGATATTATCGTACTTTATTACTTTACCATAATACATTAATATTATTTAGATATCAATACTGTTTTGGTTGAATCAAACTACAAATAAAATGGCATAACTTTCTGACCTTTAACGTAATAACATAATCTAGTGAGAAATTATACGGTGCAAATATAATCTGGCGTTTTGCCGTTGTGTGATTTAAGCTAGGTCAAGCAAAAGTTGTCGAACTACATAAACACAATTATTATTGTCGAAGAACCTTCGTGTCCGTGTTGCCTTTCCCGTGGGCCCGCTATGCTCCTATTGGGTTAATATGTTTGTCTAGTACTTAGTTAACGGGTCTGAATTTTATTCTCTTCTTGATAAGCGAGGGGGTAAAACAAAGACATAAAATATTTTCAAAGTTCAGAAATTGTATTTAAATCCCAATTGTCTATCGTGGGCCCTGATTCGTAACTTTGTTACTAACCTAACACGAGACTTAACTATCTGGTACTGAATTCTTAAACGCTTCTTTTTAGGCTCTGTGGGTTGACAACCCCTGTGGTGGGATTAGAATTATCAAAAAACCTTGGTCACAAATAAGATTTCAATCTTCGCTCCTTCGGCCTACATAATATATGAGGAGTTTTAAAACGTAATGAGAATAATTTAAATCCAAATAATTAAACTGAGTATTGTTAACCAATTAACAAAAACCTACTTTAAACCACATTTTTGTACGTTTTGCGAAAACCAGCGCAAGCAGGTCTTTACGAAATCGCAATTTTGTTTCAAACTGCGGGTTGCGAAATATTTTGCTCCGTAAGGCCGTAAGTTTGGGGCACGTAGGAAACATGCCCAGCCAGATTATTGTGATTACCATATTTCATTACTTCGTAATTATATGTGACATTGAAAGTGATACATAAATCCAGCTAGATCTAATAGCAATACTACTTTTTAATAGGAACCAATGATTAAATCTGATAATTTTTAGTAATGTGCAGGATATTAACTGGTGCTAGATATTGCAGATATAAAGATTACGCTAATTCGAAAATGCTTAAAGAATATAAATTAATACTGTGGTCATCAGATATAGGTAATTTAAAGCCATTAAGACTTAAGAATACTCTTAAAAATTATTTCTTTAAAAGTAATGTTCCCATAACTTTGTCGTAGCAAACCTAGCAGCAGATTAAGGGCTGATTTTTCAATCGTCAGATAAATTTTAAATGGAATAAATTTGGCGTTTTGACAGATTTTATATGGAAAAAATGTCAGTGTCATATTTACTCTTTAGGTAAAAGTTATCTGCCGATTTAAAATCGGCCCTTAAAAGATAAAGCAAAATTACAAATCCTTATGATCTCTAAAGCAGTGGTACTCAACTTTTTTATATACGAGCCACAAACATGTTTTGGTCTTGGTGTCGAGGGCCGCAACCAAAATTTTTTAGGGTTAAAAAAATTACGTTCTTCAAATATGCGATTCAAAAGTGGAAAAAATTTTCATGACTGTCATGACGACTGCACTATTTTACCGGGGGCTTGAAAATCAAAATGGTTTATCTTCACGCGGGGCACTAAAATAGTCCCGGCGGGCCACAGGTTGAATTTAGCTGCTCTAAAGTCTAGATCATGATAAACAAATATAAACCTCCATACGCTCAAAAATACATACATACACTAAAAATATAACCCTCCTGTCGTAGACAGTCAAAAAGTATAAAAAAAGTAAAAAGACACGCTTTTAAAAAAAATTATTGCATCGTCATTGGTTCTTAATACGTATGCAAAGTTTCGAATTAATTGGACTACTGGAGATAGGTAAAAATCGTGCTTAAAGATTCCGTTACATACATACAGCCCGAGCTAATAAAATATGCGTGTTAAAAACATACCTTGGAGTTATAACGAATATCTTATCATTGTGGGTCAGAGCCTTAGTCGCGATAATATTCTCCTTCACGTACTGTCCCCTAGACGTCCACAGATCTGGGCTATGTTCACACTCAGAATGCAAGGGTCCCCCATTCCAAACCAGGCTTTTGGGAAATCCCAAACTTGGCCGGCCAAGAACGAAAATTATGACGATTTGGATTAACATTATCGATGAGAGTGTTATGTTAAAATTTAACAATGACTGATTTTTTGCAACTTTTCCAGTTGTGAAGTGTAATCATACTTTGAATTATTTCGCGAATGACAGACTTGCATATTTTTTAACTAACTGCGTTGAAAAGTATGTAAGTTATAACTAATTCTTTTCTTATCAAAAACTAGCACCTACTAGATATTTGTTACGCAAATCGTAGCAGAGGAAAAAACAAAAAAATTAATGCAAGTTCTATGTTTTTGAAATAAATACAGAAAATTACAATTTAATAATGATATCACAATAAAGTTATTTCCTAACTTTGTTAACTAAAAAAGTTCTGTTGCTAAGCGTATAGGTATATAGTAAGTCAAAAACTGTAAGGTTTACAAGTAAAAAAAGCTTGGGAATTGAGTACCTATAATATGTCCTTTCCATTTTCGAAAAATCTTTAGCGATTACGTAAGTAACTTTGAAATTGTTTTCATTTTAATCTACGAATAATAATAATCGGCCAAGTGCGAGTCGGACTCGCGCACGAAGGGTTCCGTACTTCGGTTCCGTACCGTTATAGAACAAAGATAGGCCAAAAAATGTGATTTTTGTATGGGAGCCCCCCTTAAATTTTTTATTTTATTTTAATATTATTATTAATTATTAAAGTACACATATAATTAAGGCTTTTGTAAACATTCCAAGTGCCTACCTGTTGCCGTTATTAATAACGAGCAAAAAAGCCAAAAAAATCACGTTTATTGTATGGGATCCCCCCTTTGATATTAATTTTATTTTGTTTTTAGTATTTGTTGTTATAGTGGCAACTGATATACACAATATGTGAAAATTTCAGAAGTCTAGCTATAGCGGTTCTTGAGATAAAGTCTGGAGACACACAGAAGGACGGACGGACAGACGGACAGAGAACGAAGTCTTAGTTATTACTAAGACTTCGTTGTCTTATAGGGTCATAGGTAATAGGGTTTTTACCCTTGGGGTACGGAACCCCAAAAACTAAGGAAACGTAACTCCCATACTTCAACCGTTTTAAATTTGGTTCCTTTTCGCACACTAAAATATGACATTATAGCTACGAAACACTAAGGGCCTGTTTCACCACTTCCTGATAAAGTGCCGGATACTGGATAGGTATCGAAGGTAAAAACGGTTTAAGTATGGGAGTTACGTTTCCTTAGTTTTTAGGGTTCCGTACCCCAAGGGTACAAACCCTATTACCTATGACCCTATTACTAAGACTTCGTTGTCTGTCCGTCCGTCTGTCCTTCTGTGTGTCTCCAGACTGCATCTCAAGAACCGCTATAGCTAGACTTCTGAAATTTTCACATATTGTGTATATCTGTTGCCGCTATAACAACAAATACCAAAAACAAAATAAAATTAATATCTAAGGGGGGGATCCCATACAACAAACGTGATTTTTTAATCTTTTTTTGCTCGTTATTAATAACGGCAACAGGTAGGCACTTGGAATTTTCACAAAAGCCTTAATTATATTATGTGTACTTTAATAATATATATTAAATTAAATATGAATATGAATATGAAAAATTGAGACCCGAATACATGCATTAAGTATGCATGTATTCGGGTCTCATTTTGTAGACTCGCGGAACAAATTGACACAGTTACTCTTCCGTAGTTTTTATTATTCGTAGATTTTAATCAACACTCAAAAGCAGTTTTCGTCTATATAGTAAATACCCCTCTCAAGATTCGGCCATGAGGAATTTTGAAACATTGAGGACGTCCAGCATAATATACCTACTGATGGAATGTGTCCGGAACAAAGTAGCTAGAGTCAGCTAGACAAGACATATTATAATATTATAACTTAGATATAAATGTTTATGATGTAAGTATATTCTTTCCATTTCTGTCTGCTCTTTTATCTAAGGAAGCAATTGCTTTGTATAAATTAGTTTTAATTGGTTTAAAAGTAAGAGATAAAAATTAATTATGTGTAGCATTTAAGAATGGCTCTCTACAAGACTAACATGATCAAAGTACCCTCGGTGAACTTCGTATCACTAAAATACTGAATTTTCTCACTTTAAAAACCTTCCTGGACTTGTACGAATATTTCAAGACTAAAATCAGCCAAATCCTTTATTTTTTTAAATAAAATAAGGGGGCAAACGAGGAAGCGAAGATGCGTTGCCGGCGTTTTATGAGGTAATAATAATTATGCTCTTTTCTTGATGGTTTTACTGTACAGTATTTTGTGTATTTACAGATGTACCTTCAGAAGGTGGCGCTATTATATACATATATAATATCTACTTATTACAATACTTAGATACTAA
Source organism: Cyaniris semiargus (assembly GCA_905187585.1). Taxonomy (NCBI): domain Eukaryota; kingdom Metazoa; phylum Arthropoda; class Insecta; order Lepidoptera; family Lycaenidae; genus Cyaniris; species Cyaniris semiargus. Next base: position 7,772,014 of record LR994558.1, on the reverse strand, counting down.
CTTCTTATTAAATATTACTTCTTATTATATTCACATGTTTTTGAAACACTTCATTATAATTATTATAATAAAACTATAAGTTACAACCTATGTAATATTTTTATTGTGTAATCAAACTAGTGCACTGTGCAAGCAGCTACACAATATTAATTACAAAAATAGCTTCAATAATATGTAAATAAGTATAAGCTAGATCTAGGCCTTGGTCTAAAAAATAATCACAATCAATAACTAAACGGAAGTGTGCTAACATGCTTAAGTATAATAAGACCATCACTTTACAGTAGGTAAATCATATACCTAGGTAACATGATCAATGATCATATTTTCAAGTTGAATGAAATAATATATGTCGCTACACTGCGTTCAGAATTATATTTTTTAGGGTTCCGTAGCCAAATGGCAAAAAACGGAACCCTTATAGATTCGTCATGTCTGTCTGTCTGTCTGTCTGTCCGTGTATGTCACAGCCACTTTTCTCCGAAACTATAAGAGTTATACTATTGAAATTTGGTAAGTAGATGTAGTCTGTGTACCGCATTAAGATTTTGATACAATAATGGAAAAGTTATTAAAAATTTTAGGGGTCCCCATAGGTACAATTGAATAAAAATTTTTTTTTTCATCTAACCTATGCGTGTGGGGTATCTATGGATAGGTCTTCAAAAATCATATTGAGGTTTCTAATATCATTTTTTTCTAACCTGAATAGTTTGCGAGAGAGACTTCCAAAGTGCTAAAATGTGTGTTCCCCCCCTCTAACTTCTAAAGTAGGGGCATGATAAGTCTAAAAAAAATATATGATGTACTTTACTATAAAAACTACCAACGAAAATTGGTTTGAACGAAATCTAGCAAGTAGTTTTTTTTTAATATTTTTATATTTAAATAAAAAAAAAAATTTTTCATCTAACCTATGCGAGTGGGGTATCTATGGATAGGTCTTCAAAAATCATATTGAGGTTTCTAATATAATATTTTTCTAACCTGAATAGTTTGCGAGAGAGACTCTTCCAAAGTGGTAAAATGTGTGTCCCCCCCCCTCTAATTTCTAAAGTAGGGGCATGATAAGTCTAAAAAAATATATGATGTACTTTACTAAAAAAACTACCAACGAAAATTGGTTTGAACGAGATCTAGCAAGTAGTTTTTTTTATACGTCATAAATGGTAAACCTTAAACCAACAAAAAAAAATTTTTTCATCTAACCTATGCGTGTGGGGTATCTATGGATAGGTCTTCAAAAATCATATTGAAGTTTCTTATATAATTTTTTTCTAACCTGAATAGTTTGCGAGAGAGAATCTTTGAAAGTGGTAAAATGTGTGTGTCCCCCCCCCTCTAACTTCTAAAGTAGGGGCATGATAAGTCTAAAAAAAATATATGATGTACTTTACTATTAAAACTACCAACGAAAATTGGTTTGAACGAAATCTAGCACGTAGTTTTTTTTATACGTCATAAATGGTAAACTTAATTTAACTTTCATTAAATCAACTGAAATATAAAAATAAATCAAAATCCTTTTAATTTCATAAAAATAAACCTTATTGCTGCTGCGGAACCCTTCATGGGCGAGTCCAACTCGCACTTGGCCGGTTTTGTTTGGGATTCCTAAAGAGCAGCCATTCTCTAAATGTGCTCCGCGGAGCCCTAAGACTGCGCAAAGGCCTTGTAGGGGCACCGCGAGCGGTATATAAATGTTTTTAGAAATGTCATCAGACACCAGCATGGAGACAATTTATTCAAAGACTAAACATTTTTTTGGGGGTCCGTCAAAAATCTCATTTCTTAAAAGTGTTCCGCCACCAAAAAAGTTTAAGAAAAATGGAGCAACTAAAATTTATTAAGTAGATATATGTATTATCTTTGGATTACAATCAAAATTTAGCTATTTCTTTTTATGATAAAAAAAAAATTAAAATGTAATAGAAAATTATTGTTTAGCTGAAAGGATTCTATTTCTTTTTATGATAGAATCCTTTCAGCTAAACAATAATTTTCTATTACATTTTAATTTTTTTGCATCTTTAGGCGGTTCCTTCTCCCTATTGCTAAATAGGTTTTAACAGTGAGTTTAAAAAAATTATAATGTGATGGAAAATTTTTGTTTGGCTCATCAGTGACTTATAGACCGGGAGATGGTGACACAAAATACTAGGTCATTTGTACCAGTATGGCGGCTCTTCAGGGGTTTAATTATGTAAAGGCAAAAAGGAAAATGATGGTCATAGCGCTCGCACCGGCGCACATACGGCCTTTGGTATGATTTAAGTGGACAAAATTCTTAGTTGAAATTCTTCATGCAATAAGTGTTCATATTAATAAAAGTAACTATTAAAAACACAAAAACAATTATTAATACACAAATGACCCTAAATGATGTAATCGTAACTAAAAATATAAAGATAATACTTAATTAAAATTTAGTAACTGTTACAAAAAAAATCACTATACAATATACAAACATATTATGTATTTACAAAACTTATACATAATACTTATAATTATTTATTGATTATTTTAACCATCGCTATCTTCATCATCGTTTTCATCCTCATCTAATATTATATCTTGATGGGTGGGAATATGTGGACTTGAAAAAAAATTTGTGATATCCTTGCTAAAAGGAACTGACTTTTTTTTTGGTTTTTTTCTCAAGCTAGTTATAACCGGATCTGAAGTTATTAATAACATGTGGAAAATATCCGTGTTGGTATTTAATCTACTAGTCTTGCGTGTGTGAAAGAGGCGGTAATTTTTAAAATCTTTTTGCCTACTTTCTTGTATGTCTTCTGACAAAGTGCCAATTGGGAGAGATAAGCTCTGTACTATGTCAGCCCCGTGTAACAAAACTTTATGTACAGTTACACTCATATTGTACCAATTATAGGTATCACTGTACATTTTCGCAGTGTCTAGGCAATATTTACGAAACTCATAAATTTTAATGTCGTATCCACTAGCCAGAGTGCTAAGGATTATTGAAAAGCGACTAATCAAATTACTGTCCAGTCCTGTTATTCCTGCTACATGTTCAGGGGATGAAAAAAAACGTCTGGCAGTATTACCGTCATTGCTTGATCCTCCCCCTTGTTTCGGTAGATCAATCACTAAACCCATGTCTTCGTAGAACTTGGTGGTTATTTGCTTCTGTCTTTTCTTGACAATATTTTTTTCGACATCCCCACGAGCTTGCCATTTTTTTAACGTTAATTTATAACTAACATGACGTAATAATAAATCCATGCTTCGTATATACGCATGAAGTATGGAGATACCATACTTATAGGCACTGGTGTCACATACCCGTTTGTTTAAAAGGTCTATTTTGTTCATATCAGACGCCTTCGCTTTGCAAATGTAGCAACTCTGTGTTGATCGATTTCTTGTCAAAATATTAATAATTTTCCCATCAAACATCGTTGGCAACATAACGTATTCAAAACTGACAAGTTTTCCATTAATTTCCATAATTTTGGATTCCAAGTTATTTATTTGCCGTTGCACATCATCAAACATGTCTTTAACATTTTCTTCAGTTTCCTTTAATATTCTAAATATAAGAGGACGGCAAAATCGCGTTGATGATGTGCTAGGTGCTTTCCAAAAAGTACGGTTGACATCATATATTTGTATGGGTACAACACTGCACAAAATAATATTGGAATCTCCGTAAAGTCTAGAATCACTGAATTGTTGTTTGTAAATACTGTGCCCCCCACTACCATCGAAACCTCACTTAGATACTACTTTTACACTCTGTGTTTCTACTCTTGAAAACACTTCACTGTACACATTCAATACTCTTTCTAAGGTAAAGTCAAGTAATCGTTGTAAACTAACTTCAACACAGTCTTCTGTTATTTTGATGTCACTCTCCGGGTAGCACGTTTGCTTAGCTACTTGAATAGCTTTGTATGATGGATAGATGTTACTACCAAGTTTTTTAGCACCCTGCTGTATATTAATATACGCATCTTTACTTAAATCGCAGTCAATCATCAGGGCCAAAGCTTGCTCTGGTGAATATGCAGGTGTGGCTGTAGGGGGTGCCAGGGCGTTATCTTTCATACGTTTGAGCGACCTGGGAGAAGCCGTTGAAGCTATTTCTATGACTGTCGAGGCCACTCGCTTCCCTTCTTGTCGCAAAGTTTTTTGTGCTGCTAACAAAAGTTGTGGACTAGATTTAGTGACAAGTTCAGTAACTTGACGCGATTTAGTTCTTTTTGAGGCTTCTGTGAAAAGTTTCTTTGGCCGCCCTTTCTTTTTTAAATCACCTACATTTGAGCGTTCCTTTGGTTGAACGTTGAAGTTCAAAGACTCATCGAACCAGTTTTTATGTTTTTGCAAGACGTTCTTGCAATTTCGACTACATTGGCGATACTTTAACAAGGCATTATTTACAAATACCTTGATTTTTTCTTGTATATGTGTATATGTACCATTTGCTGCAAATGTTCTGGTGTTTTGTTAATTATGTAGTCAATAAGACAACTACGGCATTGAGATGGCGTTGTTGCTAGCAATCTTTTTTCTTGTAAATACAAAAAAAGTTCTTGCCGGGTTACTGAGAATTGTGTGTCCGCCGAAGAAACACTCGATTCTGTAAAGAACAACATTGTTTTTCTTAGTAATGCGCAAGTTTGCGCAAAGTTATCTTATTTTTATTGTTAGTACATATATTTTTTTATATTATGGAAGAGCAATCATAGTGAACCGGAGTGAACCCTAAACTTACAGTACTTTTTTAATAACTAAATTGAGAAAATTGTGATTATTTCATATCCAGCCTTTCATTCAAAAAATAGAGCATCCAAATTTATAAAAAGAAATATAAATCAACACTACTTACCACAAGCTTCAATATCCATATTAAAACTATTTATTAACTTGGCTAATAAACACTAATAATAGCACTCCGAAAATCGCAAAAACACGTCAGCACAGATCTCTTGTAACAAACAAGTGATCCAAGTCGGTTTCTACCTGCTATTGTTCGCAAGATTGCGCGTACAGGGACGCTATTGGCTGTCCATTGTGTAGCCAAGGGACGTCAAATATGTTTAGCAGTAGGAAAATAAAATTTACTACAAGTGGATAAAAATATTTTTGTCATCCTAAATTACAACAAAGGCCGTATGTGCGGCGGCCCAATCGCGTGGGCGTTAATCGAACGCGTCGGATAAATAACGAGTGTCGAACGATTTGTTCCACAAAAATGCTTGTATTTTCAGATAGTCGAAAAAAAAAGAAGTAGGCGGTAGCATAATGCCATACTTCTCGGGTGTGACTTACAGCCCGCCATACTGACGCGAATACATTAATTTAAAATAAATCAATTCAACCATATTTTGTATCAGGCTAATTTTTGCATAGCTAATCATTGTCGAGTAGCCATTCACGAAAATCACCCTGCCATACTTTTCCGACAGTTCCCAATGGCCGCCATACCACTGCAAAGGAGTAATATTTTTTTTCGCCAAACGATTTGTACCACCCTGAAACTTTTTTTAACAGTTCCCTGTATGATCATAAATAGAAGTCTGATAATGCCATACCTGTGGGTGGTGCCATACTGGTACAAATCGTTCGAATTACGAATAAATTCTTAGGATTTTAAAAAAAATATTGTTCACATTCGCCACCTCCCAAAAAACTCCTTTGCAGTGGTATGGCGGCCATTGGGAACTGTCGGAAAAGTATGGCAAGGTGATTTTCGTGAATAGCTACTCGACAATGATTAGATATGCAAAAATTAGCCTGGTACAAATGGTTGAATTGTTTTATTTTAAATGTATTCGCGTCGGTATGGCGGGCTGTGAGTCACACCCGAGAAGTAAGGGCCGCCGCGCCGGTGCGAGCGCTATGACCATCATTTTCCTTTTTGCCTTTACGTAATTAGACCCCTGAAGAACCGCCATACTGGTACAAATGACCTAGTATTTTGTGTCACCATCTCCCGGTCTATTATCAATGAAACCTGTTTTAGAAACACAATATTTCATATTAATTGATGCAAAAACTATTCGTTAAAACATCCTAACTGCCTAATAAGCAGCCAATTATTAAGCTAAACAAAACAATTATTTTTTGGTATTATTATTATTGGTATTTAATTACCTACTTATATAGATCCGTTACGAAATAGTTACGTGAACAGATCTATTAGTGTGTAAACACACAAAAGTGAATTGTCGGACCTTGTTATATTATGTTTATATTAATTAGCTAGGTGTTAATTGTTAATTAGAAAACTTTTACAACATACTCATAAAAAATAAAAATATATTCTATTCTTAGACTGTTGAGAAACAAGCTAGTGTGTCTGAAGTAGCGGCGTTAGCGGCGATAGCGGCGCTAGGCGACCGCCCATGGCGCCATATAAAAAGGGGCGCCTGCGGCGTTTAGCTCTACCAGCACCCTGGGCGCTAAAGAAATCTCGCCCAGGGCGCTGGTAGTTTTAAAACCGGCACTGTGTGTCCATTTAAGCGTGCTAAAAATAACTCCAATATTGTGCAAATCCGCGCAAAAATAGACTATTAAACCATTGGCCATGGTCTAAAAATAACGATTTTAAAAGGTAGGAAATAAGCTTAAATATATTATAATAATATGTGTAATAGATAATGAAAGAGAGGAATCTTTAACAAGCCAATAACACTAACCAGTGAAATGAGTTAAATGCATTGATGTAGTTTTAACAATTGGGTATTACAATTGAACCACGAATTGTTTAACAAACGAATGTTTTGATTGGACGCCCAAATAAGCTTTAAATTTATTAAAACTGAAAACCAAAACACACCTTGTACTTAAAATAGAGTTTGTTTTACAATAAATAAAACGGGCACTTAAGACATTTCTTATTTCAAGTCATAGGAGCATCAGTTTATTGTGGATTTACTAAAAAGTTTAGCTACGTAGATGGCATTATAGTTAGCGCAATTTTGACCTTAAACATCAACGAAATAAGGTTAATATTGCCGTATACTATTGAAATGTATATATATATATATATATATATAACATTATGATGTCACATTTCAATCATGGCGCGTTTATAAGTCACGTGACTTTATTTAAATTTCATGAATTTTTCATTGTTTATAATTAATTGAAAAAACATATTTTTAAGGTTTTTGCATTAAATATCAATATTATTAATACTTAATAAGGTTTTAAAATACATTAAAAAAATCAATAATTAATTTTTTTTCAAATACTTACCCAATTAGCAGCTAAATACGAATGCCCGTTTCTATAACGCCTAACATGTTAACTAACCAAGAGATAAACTCCTGTCCAAAATTTTAGAAACTGGGCATTAATTTTATTTTTTATTTATTTATTTATTATCATAAGAAACATATAATTTTTTATAATTCCTCTCCATAAACCACTAAGGTTTGTCCGGAGTGTACTGTTGTTTTATTTAACGAAAAACTTTGGATCCCTTTTGACGAAAAATGCGGAAACGTAGGTGAATAAAATTTTGCACAGTTATAGTTTATATGGTAAAGGAGTGCATCGAGCTAATATTATTTTGTATTTTGCTTTTATCATACATTTTTTTAACAAATAAAACATTACATGATTACACGCACTACAACACACACACTAGGAGATTTTGATTGACAAGCCTATACACACGAATTGTACTCTTTTATTTATGGTTGAAGTCTGTTGTCAAATTGAAATTAGTTTTTTTTATTGAATCTTAAATACTGTTAGACAATTATTATACGGCCAGTCTGTCATCATTTGACTTTATTAATCCGAGACTGTCGCAGGAATTATGTCTAAAACATAATAAAGTCAATATTTTGACAATAGTATATCAATAGAAAAGCGTTGAAATTTGAAACTTAAAATTTAATTTTGAGGTCGAATTTCGACTATTGGGCGATCTCTAGTATACATAGTAAACTTAATTAAATATTCTTTTACACATAACAAAATTAAATATGTAACACTTAATCACTACATAAGAACACAAAACATAAAATTATTACATAAAACAACAGTAACAATAAGCAAATAAAAAAAATATAATATCCTCTTAATCAGGCTCACTTAAAACTTTATTAAAATAAAATTATGTTTTTAATGTATGTTTGATATTCTTTTCAGTAATCTGCTTTAAAATTGTTGGGTCCAAATTGTTGATTAAGCGAGGTACAAATAAATACAATATATCGGTGGTTGTTTCCATAAACTTTTACTGCCCTTGATATGTTTAATTAAGCTGACATACTGAGGACAGAATTTAAGTGTAAGTAGATGCAGTAAAATATTGATAAAACAGCGACCTTTCTTAGGATCATTTAGCTACTAGAGGCGAAAAATGGTTTTGATGTTTAAGAATTTTTTGGAATAATTTGTTTATGATAATGGCTATTTTTAAAAACTTAATAAGATATGCTATTGAAATTTTCATTGTCATACTTATAATAAAAGGCGAAAGTTTGCTTAAATATACTTCTTTTATTAAAATTGGCATAGTAGTAGTTAACTCATCAAGCCCCATACGGGCACCGGTGGTCGCGACAACAATAGAATACAATAGCATTTCCAAGAATCCGCGATCGAAGGGTTAATGCTCTGGAAATTAACAAAGTAGATAATAGTAATTCCAATCGAATGTTTTCATAGATTTAGCTTGAAAACGTAAACAACATCGCCGCAGTATGCACCAACATTTTGATGGGCCACGAAACAAAGGAGTTTGGGAACCTCTCTCTGGTCTACAGGGTCTTGCTACAGTTTGTCGATGTCCGACTATATTAGATTTACATTTCCGATACTCCTAAATATTAATCTTGTGCTGAGAATATTACAGTTTTGTAGATAGCTGATAGTTATTGTAATTTTATATACAATGTGTCCCGACACCAGTGTTCGATCCTTTAATGTTATGAAATATGGCATTTTTATCGACAAGTTGGCTGTTTTTTTACTCGGGCTCTTATACTCATTTGACCAATATTCTTCTGATATAAATATGAAAACAAAAAGGTCGCATTTGATAGCTAAACACGTACACTACAAAAACATAGTACGCATTATGTTTTAATATTTTTAAAATTTCGTGGAATAGAGCGTAGAGCACAGCTGTGCTCTACGCTTTATTTCACAAAATTTTAGCAGCAGCTGCAGCTGCTGCTGCTCTACGTTATCTATTTGATAGTATTAACCTAGAGTATCTAACATTTCTAGGAGTGCTGATAGGAAATTAATTTGCTGTCCTCACATTCATCAAATCCTGCAGATTGACCTTGAAAATAATTAAACATCTTACACGAACTCTTTACTCACGCACAAACAATGATATAACATGTCGCTTATCTCGATATAGTAAGTCATGGCTGTTAAATAGTCGGACCACGCCTTCAGGGGGCACTTTTACTTTTTAAGTTCGACTGTAGGGGGGCGACTGATTTTAGTGCACGTTGTTAGTATTGCTCCTGTAGTTACAGTGCGGCCACGTGATTGACTCGCGTTTCTGTTACGCGCCGATACGCGTGTTCGATTACGTCGCGAACATTTATTTGGATTTCGAACAAGGTATTTTGACATGTTGTTTTTTTTTACATGGCGGGTTTTGACTCTATTTAATCTCATTGAAATTATTTTATTTAAAAATATTTTATCAGTGATATGAATTTACATTTTTGCGTATTTAAAGAAAGTTAATAAAGTGATTTGGGTATCGGTAAGTAGGTTAAAATATAATAACAAAAACATAAGCATCTCGGTCTTTTAAGCTACAGTTTTCAGGAATCGACCAAAACCGCAGTCTACAGACTACAGTGCTATGCGCATAAGTAAATTCCGGCACATTATTAAGACTTTATTTAAATAAAAAAATACTGTTAAAGTCGTGTTTAAAGACTTGTTATTCTTAGTTTTATCGACTAACTTTTTGCATTTTTATACGCTAGTTACGAATGTGACTCATTAATTGCACTTTGTTAGATTGATAACTAAACAATTACATTCAAATTAGTAACTGCACGCTTTCAAATATTAAATCTTGTTAAATGCACTAAGCACAATGTTAATTAAAATATTGTTCTAGTTAGTTTTTTAGAGAGTGAAGTGTGTTTTTCAGTGAGTGCGTAAACTTTCAGGAGATCCTAATATGGCAGTTACTCTTTCTTAATGGTTCTGGCACTCGTTCTTAATGTAAAAAAAATATCATAAAATCAATACTGTAAGTGTTTGCACAGGTTTGTATGTATTATTTTCACTCCAAATCTAAGTAACTCTACCGTCAACTGTTTAGTGACTCTACAATATGTAGTATGACGATTTATTGGCCAATTAATGTTTATAGGACAGACATAATATTGTGTTTATATCTTAGGTAACTCTTTATGGGTGACAGCACAGGTTAGGGTCACCCATAAAGAGGAGAATTGAAGAAAGCGTTGAAGAATTAGTAGTAGCGAACGCATTTTCAAGATATTTCGCTGTTACTAAGTTTTGCTAAGTTTAAGACAAAAACATGCTAATCGTCATTTGTTAGACTCCACTCTCTTATCAACAGCAATTACAAGTAGGTAAAATTTAATAAGATATAGCTATTGTCCTGAAAATGTACAGCTGTTTCTTTTACAAAAGTCAGAATATGTAACTTAAACGTGAGCTCTTATTCGTGCATACGTGCAAGACTGATATATTCTATAGAAAATATTTTAACCCATAATTATTCGCTTAGGCAAAGTTATAATTAAATCTATCGGCAAATAACCAAACATACACAATGGGGTATTGTGTAATATTTCTTGTATACTATACAATATACGTCTGGGAACAATGAGCCGATTACTAACAGCCAGAGGAAGTTATTTCTATACACGAGTAGGTACTAGTCATAGCTTAATATGTTCATATAAGCTATGACTAGTACTCGTGTATAGAAATAATGTCATTATACAATATATTGTAGGGTATAAACATTGTATAATTTCCATGACACATACCTTTGTCCTTTTGCAACTAAAAAAAAATCGGCAAAGTGCGCGTCGGACTCGCGCACGAAGGGTTCCGTACCGTTATAGAGCGAAGTAGGGCAAAAATAGTGTTTTTTGTGTGGGAGCCCCCCTTAATTATTTATTTTATTTTATTATTATTATTAAATAATAAAATGCACATATAATAAAGGACTTTGTGAAAATTTCAAGAGTCTACGTATGTTGCCATTATGGATTACGAGCCAAAAAGGCCAAAAAAATCACGTTTGTTGTATGGGATCCCCCCTTAATATTAATTTTATTTTGTTTTTAGTATTTGTTGTTATAACGGCACCAGAAATACATAATCTGTGAAAATTTCAGAAGTCTAGCTGTAGCGGTTCTTGAGATACAGCCTGGAGACAGACAGACAGACAGACAGACGGACAGACATCGAAGTCTCAGTACTAGGGCCCCGTTTTTACCCTTTGGGTACGGAACCCTAAAAAGGAACTCTATATTCAAAGAGTTTAAATTTGTTATATATAGAGTCTAAAGTTGTTATAAAGCTCAATCAAAAGGAAGAGACCAGTGGTTATCTAAAAAGACCATCGGAAATCCTTAATTTTCAGGATATCGTTTAAAATAATTATGGTAAACATATTGTGCATACTTTCAATCAAATCCTTTCTATTCAGCGGTTTATGTATGAAAGACGCTAACGTTTTGATAATAATACATACTTTATTTAACCTGAATAATAATTAAAATAAAATGGATTCCCTCGTTTTGTAAATTATTTCGCGTTTCTTTTGTTATGTAGAGCCGAAATTCTTTTGAACTCTACAATAGTGTTCTTCTCTTTATCAATTGGGCGTTCTCTTTGGTGTTTATTTCTACAGTAGGCGTATTATTTTTATTTGAAGTAAACAATTGAATGGTGACAATGACCTGAATTTAATGACCATATACAACTCAAAGTTATATTTTGCTCGAAATAATTGGTGTATAATATTTAGTTTGTGTTGTAGAGTAGGGAAAATAGAGTAATGGCCGGTTTACATTATTCCAATCCAGAGCTGGATAACTATTGGAATTATGTAAACGGGCACTGTAATGCAATTAAATGCAATTGGATGAAAGTGCATTGGGTCGCTGCAAGATCGGATCACTGGATTGTAATATGGCCATTACATTTATTACACTTTACACTTATTCTTACGAAAAAATGTTTTCGTTAAATATAGTCAAAGAAATGTGACGAATAACAATGCAAAAATTAAAGAAATTCTAAACCTATTCTGTTTCAAAATTCGGAACTAAAACTTCGATTCTCAATATCGTGTAAAGTCTAGCGAGGTTATAATTTTTTACTTCCCATTAGCTTATGTAATGTTATAAACAAAATAACTGTAAACTACGAAATTATATAATAAGCGTCGAGTACCTATGATTTCATTTGCGTTCATAATGAAGTAACGCTATGATATGTATAAACAAGAAATTTTTAGTTACACTGTGAGCAACAAGTGTAATAAAAAACTTAAATTATTCATAATATCGCTTTTTTCGCATTTTAGGTTAGGTAAGGGTGACTCGGCTGCATTTGTATCGATAAGTTAGCTGTTAGTCTTATGAAGAGAACTATACTATAAGCGTCGATACTATAAGTACCTCATGCCTTTTTAAGCCGGCGAGAGTGTGGCAGGGTATGTCACACCCACCATGTTACTAATTTGCGTGCATTTTTCATTTGTGGCCTTGAAACATGTTGTTGCTTCGAGTAGATGGAGGTAAAGGAGTGCGGGATGGGATAGTGGCATGATCGTAGTGTCGCGGCACCCTGCGCTCGAGTTATACGCCTGCAAACTGCGTTCGGGTATGTTATACCCTGCCACATAGTTGGTGTACATATTTCGTGACAGAAACTAACATTGTTTTTTCTGCTATTTTAATTTACTTTCTTTGTTTCATTGTAGATTTAAATTAAAAATGGACGTTGACAGTGCAGAAAACCGACTTCGGTCAATTCTGGAAGAAGAATTAAAAATATTTTTTGTGAAAATCAGGATAAAAACTCTAAGGAAACCAATTTCATCCGTAACTAAGGCTTGACTTTAACTTACGAACATCTGAAGTTGCGGAAATACCAAAAAAATATTTCCACATATACCTAGTTTTCCAATTAGAGAGCATAATGCGACTCAGTGGCTCACAATGCCAAATTATGCTGAAACTACTTTTCTGTCACAGTTGGTATCCATTGCACGCATCAAGCGAAAGCACTACTTTTGATAGTGCTCGATTGTGCGAAGCGGTGTTGTTGAAATATTCAACGTTAAGCATTATGCCGCATAATGCGCTATAATGCTCTTATTGGAAAACACCCAACAATAGACGTGGGAGAGCCATGCTTCGGCACGAATGGGCCGGCTCGACCGGAGAAATACCACGTTCTCACAGAAAACCAGCGTGAAACAGCGCTTGCGCTTTGTTTCGCCGAGTGAGTGAGTTTACCGGGGGCCCAATCCCCTACCCTATTCCCTTCCCTACCCTCCCCTATTCCCTTCCCTACCCTCCCCTATTCCCTTCCCTTCCCATCCCAACCCTCCCCTATTACCCTATTCCCCCTTAAAAGGCCGGCAACGCACTTGCAGCTCTTCTGATGCTGCGAGTGTCCATGGGCGACGGAAGTTGCTTTCCATCAGGTGACCCGTTTGCTCGTTTGCCCCTTTATTTCATAAAAAAAAACCCATATACGTCAGAGAATCTCTTCCCAGGTCAACGTACTACTTTCTTCCACTCAAAATCTTCCTGGTCGTTATGTTAGTTGTGGAGATTGGCCATACAAAGGGAATGGAAGAAAAAATACGCATGTGCAAGCTGTACAAAGGCGATATTATGTATGGAGCATGCAACTTTTTCTTGCAAAAACTGTGCTGAATTGAACTGTAGTTCCTAAGATGTTATTTATATTTTTGTTATTTTTTCTTAGTTTATATACCTAGTTACTTATTGCACGTTGCAAAACAGCTTAATTATTTTTTTCATAAAAAAAAAACAGTTTTTTTTAGTTCTTTTGAAGTTTATTTGGGAGTGTAAAATTTATTGTTGAAAATTATAGTGACTTGAGTTAAGTAAAATAACAAAAATGTTAAAATGACGCAGATGTTTTATTTCCAATATGTTAAAATATAGTCTTATTATAATACAAAATAATGAATTTAATGCTCTTTCTTAAAAATCCGGTTTCACAGCAAATATTGTAAGCGGGTATGTCATACCCTGCCACATACTCCTTGTTACAATGTTTCACCACACTCGCCGGGTTAACAAAAGGTGCTCTGCATGAATAAGGTAATATTATTATTATTTTTCCTGGGTTAACTTTAATAATTTTTAATCCATACTAGCATACGTGGGCCTGAAATCTGATTGCTAAATGAGTACTTTGAGGTTACAAGGTTGATTAAAGCTTAGATGAGATGATTGATTCTTAAGTTTTCTAATAGCATTGCAATCTTAACTTCATCGATAATAGTAATAAAGTAATAAGCACTCGATATTAGTAATTACTTTTGTCGGCCTAAATATACTGTTATTAGTTCTCTCACGCTAACAACACTATTAAGCTACTTATAAAGTGCACCAAGATTTACCTAGAGGTTGCAGCATAATATGTGTTAGTAGGCAGCACAATTTGCTCTGTGAAAAGAACGTGGAGAAACTATAGGTGGGAGCGCGTGTCAAGTAAATAATATAGCATAAGTTTTGGATTTTAAAGACGAGTAGCCAGCTTTTTTCGTTGTTCTCGTTACCTATTCAATTTTGAATCTACCAAAAACTACTATTAGAGAAGTTGATTCATAGGCAGATGGCAGACCTACATAATTTGGTCGCTTTACGTCAAACCCAACCGACAGATTACGGCTAATATAATTGACATAGCTAGATCAAATGCCGTAGGACCGTCATTTGCCTATTAATCAATTTCTTCGATCTTATGATGTTCACTAATTTCACTACCGCTACTTAAGACCCTCGAAGTATACATTACAAACATATAGCAGTGTGTGAAAAAATGTTTAGATAACAATCTCAACTGTTACATTGAACACGCGCGAAACCCCCCACACGTGGAAACCTTGGTGAATATAATGCAACGTGAATAATTTAATACTTCCCACAACCAATAACATTTTTTTAACAAATTTTGGTTGCGCAACCACTTTTATGCTTGTACCATCAAATTCGCCAGTTGCGATTTTGGGATGTACCATCAGATAAATTGATTCATAGGTAGGCTGGCACTCGCTCGACTTGTCGCACACGCAACGCACGCATCCGCGATACAAAAGTAATAGTACCCGGCCCCGCGCCGCCGCGCCGCTCCCTTGACAGCCCTGGCAGATTGAAGCGAGACGGCAGACAGTTATTGTACTATGAACGCTAAACGCAATGCAAAAGGTTGAAATTAGGTTCTTTTACAGAATAGTAGGTAAATATCTCGGCAATTTGCGCCGTTTGTATGGAAGTGAGACAGGCCTGATAAAGCGTAGTACGCTATTCGGCCAGTTCATGGCTTGAAGTAACTAAACCAAATTTCGTAGGTCTGCCCTCTGCTTATGAATCAACTTCTCTGATTGTATCCGATTAGTAATAATCAGATTTTGGATATCATTAATATATCAGATCACACAGAATATGAAAGAGATTAGGCGTGAAGCAGCAATACATTATGCGTTCATACAAGTTACAATAATTGTTGTTGATAACAGATATTTTCACGTTTTGGAGTGACCACACGACTGATCCCTATGTAATGAAAACAATAATTTAACTATAGTAAATCGGTGCAAAACTATTTCTTTTAACCTAGAAAATTAAAATTTTGTAGATAATAAACAAGAATTCTAACATGATTCTTATTATCGATATTCCTCATTAAAATATTTCGTTGCAAAATAAGAATAAATTATTACGAACGCCGCTGCTTAACTAGTATGAAATTCGTAACTAATCCCATTTAATAACGTTTTATATTAATTAATATCATTAAACCGACTAATTATAACAAATATTATGAAATAAGATCTATAATGAACGAAAGAGAATATTGTATACTTGTTGGTTTGTATTGTATATTTTGTAATTATACTTGCGACCTTTATTCTTTACGCACTGTTTCATTGTAACTATGCAATGTTATGGATCAGGTAAAAATTATACAAAAATGCGGTAGAATATCTAACAGCCAATTATGTACGTTTTTGGTGCTGGTAAATACACAATAATTATATACAGGGTGGTCTAATTAGTGACGTCAACAAATTTTTTTTAGATTGCTCGCACCTGGGGGTATCCGAAAATACCCTATGTATGTTCAGCGATTTTTCTTAGTTTTCGAGTTATAATTTTTTTGTGTATTTTTAATGATTCCTGCCAGCGAGGTTTCAAAAATTCACATCTTTTTTTGTAGTAGGTATTTTGCAGTCTTTTTTGTGACATGATTTGTCTTGAATGCTGTTTTAATTAAAAAAAAAAAAATAACTCAACTTCCTGAACTTACTTAAAGTTACTCAAAAAAGGCTTGAAAGTCAGAAGTTTAGTTTTTAGTGGGATTTACTCAAACCTTCAACTTCAATTTAAAAATACAAAAAGGAGTTTCCAGTGCTTCTGGTTAAGTTTAAAAACTCCGCATGCTTCTAAACTACAAAAATCGTTAAAAAAAATAATACTTTATCGGCCTATTTTTGTTGTAATTGGCCTTCGAAGGCCAATTACAATAAAAATTATTTTATCTATTTTTTATCGTTGTTATGGTAAATTAAACTTAAAAATGTAATTTTAAATTAAATTTTATTGAAGTCCCTGTAAAATAACTGTAGCATCTATGATATTATATTATAAAAAAAGGTAGATATCGCACTAGCGCGTATGAACCTAATTAGTGTCTTTTGAATTGTGAGTGTGTGTGAGTGTGAGTGAGTGATAAGGTGTGAAGTTTTTGATTTAAAATGCCAAACTGTGTATTCAGAAAATGCAAAAATTCTAATACAAAGGTAAAAAAGGACGGAGTTACGTACCACACGGAAGTATATGAAAACATCTAGTAATTTACATTTTATTTTGGTTTTTTCCAAAATTTTTGAAAAATTATTCAATGCTTTATGTTAAGTTAAAAAAGGACAGAGAATGCGGACGACAACTGCAGTGCGATAAGGACAGATAGTCGCGTGGCATAGAATAATCAATTGAAGTATTCAGAAGCGATTACGTAGGCATCAACACGTAGGCATCAACTAATTGCATAATATTGTACTTAAACATCTTTTCGTTTTAATATTTTTTAATTTCAAACTACACATGCGTGCGCATTTTTAACATTTAGCCTAAACCAGTGGTGCCCAACCTTTTTTTTCATTTTATATGCTAATATACAGAACTATATAATATAACAGAAGTATGCCTTTAGAAAAAAGTAGCCATGTCAACATTTACAAAACTCGCGTCGTTTTTCTGCATGGTGTTAATCTTTAAGGCAGTTTTTTTAATATTCTAATAGTAACCAAACCTTGACTGATCGATGATAACACATCTACATATAAATAAAAATAACTATGTTAAAGCACAAATCAATAGGCGTGATAGTTTTTTCGTAAAGTGTACTACAAAATTGCTCAAGTTGTTGGATATACTAGGGCTCGCTTCGCTCGCCCTGATGATTTGCAGGTTCCCAAGTGAAGAGCTCATAAGGCATAAATAGGTCAACAAAGTACGGGCAGAAAGGGGTGAGCATGACTGGATGCCTACAAAAAGTAGGTGTCCAAAAAAACTTTGCGAACGTTTAAAATGTGAAACGTGTCGTTCATCTTTGTTCACCGACGAAAAATTGTGGTTTCACAAGCGGCTGGTGGTAAAAGAAACGGTCCATTTTCGGTAATTCTCAAGATTTTCATCGATTACAATATACTATTTTGAAAAAAATTATCAATCCAACATATTTGTTAATTTATTCGAACATTCTATAAATAAAACGTCTACTCTGAATCATAGGCTCAAACAAGTTAAATTAATTTCTTTGTTATTTAATTTTAATATGGAATACTGTTCTCTTCTTTGGGCAGGGGCGCCATGGCTTCACTATGCACCCTCTCGGAATCATACCTCCTGCAACTTTTCGCCATCGTTCCACGCGAAAAATATACCATCCTTATGACCTTCATGAGTGGCAGTATTCCACCGTTCGTTTTTCTCGTAACTTTCTGCCGCACACTGTAAAACTCTGTAAGTTGTGGAGCAAACTACCACCTGACGGTGACAGTTTGTTCCAGAACTTTCGGTATACAATACTGCTGTATTTCCAGACCAATACGACCTGCAAACCTTCAAGAAGAGAGCGTAACCCCTGCGTCGGCAACGCACATGTAGCTCTTCTAATGTTGCGAGTGTCCATGGGCGACGGTAGTTGCTTTCCATTTAGGTGACCCGTTTGATCGTTTGCTTCCTTATTTTATATTATTATTTAAAAAAATATTAAATCATGTATACTTTTGTCTTTCCTACGATTTTATTATAATATGTATAGATTAATAAAAAATAATCGAACAAACAATTAGTTTTATCAAATGTCTCTTCTGTTCAACAATAACAATATTCTCTTGATCTTTGTCGCGCCATATCACGCATGCGCCTGTCAAGTGCAACTCAAAACATATAGTTATCCTTTTCTATATCATTCGTTACGTATTATCTGTCGCATTCATTCTTGTCACCTATAGATATGTCAGAGGTAACTATGGATATGTCGTATAGGAACAAAATCTGAGGACCAATTTGTATGAACATACGCCATCTTTACTAAAATATCATTGTGTAGCATGACGTGTAATTTAATAATTTTGGTTCACCACTAAGGTCTAAGATTTAAAATGTAAGCAAGAATAAAAATGCTACTTGGGAAATTACCTGTTTTTTGATAACAAATTAAAAGCACAAATTACTGAAAAATAACTATTTATTACAATACATTTTCAAAACTCCTTCCTCCAACCTGAATACACAATCGACAACGTCTTAAAAAGTTATGTTTTAATTGTCTGAAGCTATTTGAATAGTCTCGCTTTATTTTTGTTTCCGCTTCTGTAAGTTTTTGCCTAAATTCTTGTTCGCTGTTGCTTTCCTTTGCGTACACCAGCTCTTTGTAAAATCCCCAAATAAAAAAATCGATGGGGTTGAGGTTTGGCGAACGCGCAGGCCATTCGATCGGCCCTGCACGCCCGATCCATCTTTCGGGATATCTTGCGTTCAAATACTCTCTTACTCGTGCCGCATAGTGACAGGGCGCGCCATCTTGTTGAAAAATCATCCTTTGTCGGGTCTGGGAGCGACATTTTCTAACAATCCAATGAGATTATTTTGTAAAAAATTTAAATAACTGGTTCGATCCAACCTGGCCGGCAATTCAAAGGGGCCAATTAATTCTCCATTTAGGACCCCGGACCAAAGGTTGACACTAAAGCGTGTTTGAAAATTTGACGCCCTTGCCAAATGTGGGTTGTCTATGGCCCAGCTATGGTAATTATGCATATTGAATACTCCAGTCCTTTCAAATCGGGACTCGTCGGTCCACAGTATTTTGTTAAAAAAATCAGGGTCTTCTTCAGATCTTTGCAATTTTGAAAGATTAGTGATGAAACCAAAATTAATGTAAAATTAAATTACACATGCTAAAGTTATTTTACAGGAACTTCAATGAAATTTAATTTAAAATTACATTTTTAAGTTTAATTTACCATAACAACGATAAAAAATAAATAAAATAATTATTGTTAATGCTTTAATCTTGTTTCGATGATTTTGAGCCTATCCGCCTTCGAAGGCCAATAACAACAAAAATAGGCCGATAAAGTATTATTTTTTTTAACGATTTTTGTAGTTTAGAAGCATGCGGAGTTTTTAAACTTAACCAGAAGCACTGGAAACTCCTTTTTGTATTTTTAAATTGAAGTTGAAGGTTTGAGTAAATCCCACTAAAAACTAAACTTCTGACTTTCAAGCCTTTTTTGAGTAACTTTGAGTAAGTTCAGGAAGTTGAGATTTTTTTTTAAATTAAAACAGCATTCAAGACAAATCATGTCACAAAAAAGACTGCAAAATACCTACTACAAAAAAAGATATGAATTTTTGATACCTCGCTGGCAGGAATCATTAAAAATACACAAAAAATATTATAACTCGAAAACTAAGAAAAATCGCTGAACATACATAGGGTATTTTCGGATACCCCCAGGTGCGAGGAATCTAAAAAAAAAATTGTTGACGTCACTAATTAGACCACCCTGTATAACTAGTAATTAAAAATGTAACAATTACTACCTTAAAACTCACAAAGACCGCAAATAGTTTGTTCTTTTTATAAATTAGCAGAACCTTTATGTCGTCCTTCATATTATTCATGCTTTATATCATAAATGCGAAAGTGTCTCTGTCTATTACCTCGTCACGCCTATTGCTGAACCGATTTTGCTGAAATTTGGTATGGAAATACTTCGAGTTCCGGGAAAAGACATAAAATACTTTTTGTTCCATAAAAATGAGCGTTTCCTGCGCGATAAACGAATTTTGGCGCAACGGAGTTGCGGGCGTCATCTAGTTAATCATATATAATTTCAATGCACAAAAAATTGTTAAATAAAATGAAAACACAAGGACTCTATTTATTTGAAACATAAAAGAAAATTCACAAGGACTTAATTGCGTATGCCAAAAAAACAAGCTGTAGGTATGGTTGTTGAACGCACAAATAATAATCCTTGATACAGATAGCTAAATAATAATTAACTTTTTATAGCTGTCTAGTGTCTAATCCAGGTCTATAGACTTGAGATAAATCATACATATATTTAGACTTTAATTATAGGTCAGCATGTTTATTGTCCCAATCGAATGGACATGCAAAAAGTTATTATAATTGGTACAGCAATTTTTGATAAGGTCAGCCAGTTACAGTTGTACTGAAGGTAGATCCTGTAAGGTATTTAAGACAGCTCAAGTCAACTCTGGGTTAAAACATAAATTGCTTTCAACAGACAAGGAAGTAAGATATCAAATTTCACAGGATTTGACACAAGGCTTCGTAAGCGCTTTATATTGGCTATACGTATTATACTGACTACTAGGGCCCGTATAAATAAATAGTCAGTACTCAAGATGCATCTCGGTCTCAAGACACGGTTCAGGCTCTGTGATTGGTCGCGTCTTAAGTACTGACTATTTATACGGGCCTAGGTGTTGCTTGCAATTTCGTTGAATC
Source organism: Cyaniris semiargus (assembly GCA_905187585.1). NCBI lineage: Eukaryota > Metazoa > Arthropoda > Insecta > Lepidoptera > Lycaenidae > Cyaniris > Cyaniris semiargus. Next base: position 7,750,741 of record LR994558.1, on the reverse strand, counting down.
AGAATTGACTTTATCGCACGGAAGGCAGGAGCCATAAATTTTCTCGGATAAAAACTATCCTATATCCTTTCACTGCAGGCTTAGCATGGTCACAATAGAAAGGTTTATCCTTACGGTAAAGTAGACAGGACAGAGGATTTACAATAGAAATCTGTCGGTTTGTCCGCAAAAACTGTCAACGTTTCTATTCATTCGCATTTCTACTGTGGCCATGCTAATCCTGCTGGACTCAAAGTAAGATGATAGCGATACCTACCTATCCAAATTGCTTTAGCGGCCTAAGCGTAAACAGACAGGCACACTCTCGCATGTATTGGTATGATGAACACTATGTCCGGATAGTGCATGCACAGTCGTAATAAGGCTCATTATGCAACCTTGTGACGTAGAAGTGACAGGAATTCCTACTTACGTCACGCATAATTGTTAAAAACATAGTAATTGTGAGAATTCGACTACTTCTGTTCGGAGAAAGTGTACTAAGAAATTGAGAAAGAATGGATGAAGTGGATAAATAACAATTTAAAAACTGTCGGTTTTTACATAAATGGAAGCTTTAGGACCGGGAAAATGATTTGAAAAAAGGGTACTCTATGTATAGCTAGATACATTAGCTAGATGATGAAGTAGGTAAAAGTTACAAGATTTGTTCAAATTATAAGGGAAAAAATGAGTACCTAATTAGTAATTACTCTTACTAGAGATCGCCCAATGGTCGAAATTCGACCTCAAATAAAAAAATGATAATTTATTATTTGAGGTCAAATTTTAAATTTCAACGCTTTTCTATTGATATTCTATTGTCAAAATATTGACTTTATTATTTTTTAGATATAATTCCTGCGACAGTCTCAGATTAATAAAGTCAAACGATGACAGACTGGCCGTGTAATAATTGTCTAACAGTATTTAAGATTCAATAAAAATAAAACTAATTTTTTTTTCAATTTTACAACAGACTTCAACCATAAATAAAAGAGTACAATTCGTGTGTATAGGCTTGTCAATCAAAATCTCCTAGTGTGTGTGTTGTAGTGTGTGTAATGTTTTATTTGTTAAAAAATGTATGATAAAAGCATAATTTCAAAATAATATTAGCTCGATGCACTCTATAAACTTCACCATATAAACTATTACTGTGCAAAATTAAATTTTTCATCAAAAGCATTTTTCGTCAAAAGGGATCCAAAGTTTTTCGCCCGCGTATATTGTAAAATGTTAGTTACCCACTTCATCAACTCATGTCTACAATTAATCCGCTATTCTTATAAGATCTATTTCGTAAGTCGTAACGCATGCTGTTTACGAGAAACTAGATGGCTTCTAGTTTTATATAATTTTCTTGTTTTACCGTGAATCAGCTGTTTGTTACGTAGTGACACTTGAATTATCGCAAACTTGAATATTCGATTTGATCCTGATTGAAATTATGTAAAAAGTTGTTGAGTTAATATTCAACGCTGTTGATATTGGTTCCTTATTTAAGTGCCTCAATATAGTAAAATATACCTATTAATAGTACAGTGAAAGTAAATACTAGTTATTCTTAACCAACTGAACTGTTTACTTCTATTATTGCAAGGAATCAGTGTTTCATAACGAATATTAATGTGAGGTTATGATAAGGGATTAGTTGCGCACGAGATCATTATGCCTAGGTTCCTTTATAAAACCCAGTATATTGGTCATGACCAATATACTGGGTTTTATAAAGGAACACACAGCATGCTGTGTGACTAATTATAGTGACATCCCAGCAAAGTCGTATATTATGTCAATGCAGAACGTACTAAAATATATTTCAGAACAAATCAACATTCAACAGTAAAACATCGATTTTAGATGTCACAAAGACTGGTCTGTATACTGGGTTGTATTTTGAACATTGAACATACCCAAGAAAATGTTAAGGGCTTCTAATGAGATTATGATTGTTATAACAGACTAGATGACGCCCGCAACTTCGTTGCGCCAAAATTCGTTTATCGCGCGGGAACCGTACATTTTTCCGGGATAAAAAGTATCCTATGTCCTTTCCCGGGACTCAAAGTATCCCCATACCAAATTTCAGCAAAATCGGTTAAGCGGTTTAGGCGTGAAGAGGTAACAGACAGACAGACAGACAGACAGACAGACAGACACTTTCTTTCACTTTCGCATTGGATAGTATGGATAACTTATGTTGTTCGTTCTAATAACGACATTCAAAATGTATAGTTCATGGTAATAGTAGGTCAAAATTTAACCTGACACACCTTACACGAAAGTAAAGCTTCGTCCACATCGTGTTAGATTTAAGTTTTGTATAATATCTGCTAGACTGCTATATATACAATATTATACAAAACTGAAGCTAGAGGATTAAAACATTATTTTTAGTTTAGCGTCAAGATTAATCTTAAAGTAGGATGTAGACAAAAGGAAAATGTGTAAAAAAGCCCCTTTATTGCACGCTTCTGAGTTATATTAGCTTGAATCTTAGGGTATAATAAGATTGATAAATATTAATTATTGCAACATAAATTAATATGTAAATTCGTGCAGTTCTAGCACAGTAACTCAGTCGTATCGATAAAATCCAACTCCCTCAACACAATATAAGTTTAACGCGCCTGTTCGCATGATACTGTATTGTTTTGCTACTTCATGTTTTCTGAAATCAAACTTTAGTAACTAATAACTTTTACGTTTTTTTAGGTATTGTGAGTTAAACCATAAAGTACACACTTTGTGACGATTCAATTTGTCATTGTATGGCAGTGTGAAGCAAGCCTAAGTGGTTATTAATAACATGTGTCATGTGTGGAGCGGGCTGTGACAATTGTATGATCGATGGCATGTTGCCACACCGGTGTTGACACTCTCTGCAATTTAATGGCGCTGAAAACTGCATTGTCTTCGCATTAGAAAGGAAATTTAACTCATCAAGCCCCATACGGGCACCGGTGGTCGCGACAACAATAGAATACAATAGCATTTCCAAGAATCCGCGATCGAAGGGTTAATTTGATTAATTTCGCAGAATGCTAATGAGATCTAGTTCCGTTAAGTTTATTATAAGTATACTTACGTTTATTTAATATCTACTTATGCTGCGATAAGTACAGGTGTTTGTTATTTGGTACTTATGTCGTAGTTTGGATTTCTGGCTTTCTCACAAGTCGTAAATATTAAGTTTTTCTTAAAATTTATCATCTCCTATTTCATTTGTGTATTTTTTACTTCATTGAATTCACTACATTTTCCCGCTATTTCGCCCGCGTGAGAAATTGTTCCTAGAATTTACAAACTTGGATTTGTTTTGATCCTTTAGGTGTGTTTTTTTATTTGACAATAATTGACAAACACTTTTATTAAAAAAAACAACTACATTTTTAATTATTTAATTGCTACGAATAATAAAATCTATTTAATTGCTTGTTTACTTAGCTGACTAGGAGTTAATCAGTTGTATAATTAAATTAAAATACTCAAAGCCTTGGAGAGGTGGGCTCAATTTTCTAGGAAGTAAATGTCTGCCTTATTTAGCTGGACTTATACAATAAGTGAGGCAACCGCTCGGGGAGTCGGTCGTCCAGATATCTTATACTAATTAAAGAACAGAATATTTATTTAGAAATGTAGGATATTCCACGATTAACACCGTGCTAGACCGACGTGGCTAAGATTTTCAACGCTTATATTGGACGAGCCGTCTGTTAGGAATGGCTACACATGCGCAAATAAAAAAGTGTTTCTTTGTACTGCGTTTGCGGCATTTGTATTCATGGAAGGCTACCACTATATGTAGCCAGCCCAGAAAGAATAATTTCTAATCAGTTAATCAGATATTCTTTGTTTTTGTACAACCTATGAACAACATTGTATTAATCTACTCTAAACAACACTGCACCAAATGAATTCAATTCAGAAAACTATTAAAAAAGATTTCGCGTATGGCTTTGGTTTTCATTACATTAGAAGGGACGCCTGTTTTTGTTAAGGCGGGGAAATGCATACCTACTGCCCTCGGAGGAAGGCAGCAGGAGTATGTTGGATTCCCTCCGCTTTGGAGGTTTACCGACTCTTATGAAATGACATGTTATAGAGTTCTGTGACCGTAACTTTATGATTAAAATAATAGGCCAAGACAAACTGAAGGTAACACAAATGACATCTATACCACGTCCGTGACCTTCGCATTTTCGCCGCACTGTTCCGCGTCACGAAAATGCAATAAAATTATATTTAGGATACTTTTATAAATATGTAGTAATTTATATTAAATAGTAATTTATATTTAACGTCTTTATATTATGCTTATAATAATAGTCGTTTACTTTATATTATAACTCATTTTTTTTGTTATATTAAGTTACAATTTCGTAACTGAGACAGTGTTATTACGAATCGTTCCATTTTTAGGGTTCCGTAGCCAAATGGCAAAAAAACGGAACCCTTATAGATTCGTCATGTCTGTCTGTCTGTCTGTCCGTATGTCACAGCCACTTTTTTCCGAAACTATAAGAGCTATATTTTTGAAATTTGGTAAGTAGATGTAGTCTGTGAACCGCATTAAGATTTTGATACAATAATGGAAAAATTATTAAAAATTTTAGGGGTCCCCATAGGTACAACTAAATCAAAAAAAAAATTTTTTCATCTAACCTATGCGTGTGGGGTATCTATGGATAGGTCTTCAAAAATCATATTGAGATTTCTAATATTATTTTTTCCTAACCTGAATAGTTTGCGAGAAAGACTCTTCCAAAGTGGTAAAATGTGTCTCCCCCCCTCTAACTTCTAAAGTAGGGGCATGATAAGTCTAAAAAAAATATATGATGTACTTTACTATAAAAACTACCAACGAAAATTGGTTTGAACGAAATCTAGCTAGTAGTTTTTTTTATACGTCTAAAATGGTAAACTTAATTTAACTTTCATTAAATCAACTAAAATATAAAAATAAATCAAAAACCTTTTAATTTCATAAAAATAAACCTTATTGCTCCTGCGGAACCCTTCATGGGCGAGTCCAACTCGCACATGGCCGGTTTTTAATTATTAAATCTTTAAGACAATAACTTCAAAACCAAACGGTTCATCTGTATTTGTGAGTCTGCTCGCTGCGTATATAATTTAACATTTTGCAATCCACAAACTTTTATTTAAAATATGCCCTACATAACCATAAAATCTAGACTTTCGTTTAAAATCTGCAAACAACATTATATCTTAAAAATCTAGACCACGTAGGATTAAAATATCCATATAAAGGTTCTGGGCAGTTCACAGGGCACCGGTGACTGCGTGCCCTTGGTTCTGCACATTCCGTTGTAACTTGTACTATAAACACAAATAAAACACAATATTACTTGCACTTTTTCCACTATATTCATTAATTACTACAATTTTTAATTAAACACGACCGGTTTCGAAATAAATCATCATCAGGTGTACTATAGTATAACAATTACCGTAATTTACTGCTGGCTTTCCCAGCAACGAGATAACCATTGAGATTAAACTGATCCTGATGTAATCTGTAATTTGGTTGGTACTTTGATAAAGCGATTTGGTTTAAGCATTGTTTAAATGGTACTATGCTGAGAGGGGTATAATTTACTAACTTATTATTACATTAATTCAAGACGAGGGGGTCGATTCTTCTACTTAGAGTGTCGGCTACAATTGCAGCATATCTCACACATAAGTTAGATTTAGAATGAAAAGGAATTCAACAGACTATCAGAGTAGATCAAATCAAAATTGTTTTATTTCTGAATAATTTTTTTTCAGAATGTCTACATGGTGCCTACCACCGGATCGGGAACTAACCCGGCGAGAAAAACCGGCGTAAGAAACTCGCACGGAGCCCACTTTTCACCAGAAAAGTGAGAAAAATTACACTTTTTAAAATAAAGTTTACAATTTTGTACGGGCCTTCCCACATCTCCACGCCACGACGTCGTCAACGTGGAACGGTGCGGTAACGTGGCACGGTACGTTGACGTGACATGTAAATTTACGTCAACGTAACGTAAAAATGCACGTCTTTTTTCTTCTCTTTCTCCGTTTTTAACAATAGCAAAAGCAGAATAAGTATTGTGCGGTCCACATCTAGATCAGTAGTGAAGAATTAAGCAGTTTTACAAGGTATGGCGATGTAAAATGTTGCTATATCCTGACATGCATTTTACGTTACGTTAACGTAAATTTTCACGTCACGTCAACGTACCGTGCCACGTTACCACACCGTTCCACGTTGACGACGTCGTGACGCGACGCGGAGATGTGGACAGGCCCTAACTTAATATTATATACAATGTCAACATACATCATTGTAAGTCATATAATAATGTAGAAGTAGCCTTGCAATAAGCCATCCTACTCCCAAGATGTGCCATCGTTTATGAAATCATTGACCTTATAATAGGCTTTGGCACACAAACGTTCTTTGACTACTTTTTAGGGTTCCGTAGCCAAATGGCAAAAAACGGAACCCTTATAGATTCGTCATGTCTGTCTGTTTGTCTGTCACAGCCACTTTTCTCCGAAACTATAAGAGCTATACTATTGAAATATGGATAGGTCTTCAAAAATCATATTGAGGTTTCTAAAATCATTTTTTTCTAACCTGAATAGTTTGCGAGAGAGACTCTTCCAAAGTGGTAAAATGTGTGTCCACTATCCCCCCCCCCCCTCTAACTTCTAAAGTAGGGGCATGATAAGTCTAAAAAAATGTATGATGTACACTACTATAAAAACTACCAACACAAATTGGTTTGAACGAGATCTAGCAAGTAGTTTTTTTTTACGTCATAAATGGTACTTAAACCTTAATTTAACTTTCATTAAATCAACTGAAATATAAGAATATCAAAAACCTTTTGATTTCATAAAATAATTAACCTTATTGCTACTTCGGAACCCTTCATGTCCGAGCCCAACTCGCACTTGGCCGATTTTATTTAAATTCACATGAACAAAGAAGTCACATGGACTAACGAGTAAGGTCGCAGAGTAATTGGACGAGACAAATTCTATTGTTTACGCATTACCTTAACTAGGGGAGGACAGCACCGACAGGTAAATTGCTGCCGTCCATCAAACTACCATTAAAACTGCTGGGCTTAACTAGATAGACCTATGGTATAAACCCCGAGCCTAGTCACAATATTTTATACAAATATTGCCATTTTATACATAGTTTCTAACTATGTATCGTGGCTTAGACTGTAGCCATTTATGAGCATGCATGATTTTCTCGTTAACCTATATGTGCTTTAGTTTTGTGCAATAATGTCATATTCTAGCAAACGCCTGTTGTTTATGTTAAAACTTCGTTAGGTCCTTAAATAGATCATAATAGAATAGATAATAATTCATAAGTCATCATGTAAAAATAAGTAAAAAAAAAAGTATTTTGGCTCATCTTATGAATCCTTAGTCGATTCTTACAATGTTACTTATGTTTATTCGTTGAAAAAAGTATAAATGTTTCTTGATGATTTTCCTCAATACTTCATCCAGGGTGAATCCTGTATGAATCATTAGTATAAAATCCATCTGCATCCGTTTTATTCTCTTCACTTTAGAACCAGTTGTTTTGGTTTATATTCAGTAGTGTAGGTCAGGCTCTGCCCTTCTACACCCAACTGGAACAAGATTTACCACTTCGTGATTTAACTCATGATTTATTTGGAACAATTGTATTATTTATAAAATCCTTCTATAATATTAAATCAGTTGTGTGCTTTGAATAACTCAATTGAAAACAAAGTAACTCGAGACTAAAGGATCGCTACAAAAAAAACAAGTAGTTAAGACCCTTCCCCTACGGAGATTCCGTAATTTACCATATTTAGAGCCTTATAAACTCATGATTTGAAAGCTACAAAGTTATAATAAAATTATAACAATAATCTTCAGGATATGAACATTCCTTTCCCCGTTTTAAATTTTCTATTTTTGTTTATTATACTCATGATATTAGCTTCCAAAGTAATACCAATTTATTAAAATTCAAGCATACTTTCAGCATCTCCCTAGTATTTACAAATTACGTTTATTTGAAACACACGACAATAGATAGATAATTTCATTAACTACATATTCCACGTTTTAATTTTTTTTAGATCAATTTTGAACTAAGATAAGTAAAAAAATTAGGATTTTTGTGCGATCTCGGCAACGTGTCAAATGTATGGTCAAGGTCGATTGCTCGGGGGATGGCCTTAACTAAAAAATAGGTTTAGTATAGGGGTTTTTCAGCGATAACACTTTTTTATTTTGAGAAAGGGTAATGGATTACGTATCCCCATCCTAACGAGAAAGGGCAGCAGAGATATGTCAGGCTATCTTCAGCCCAGTACGCCAAAAGTTTACCAACTAATACCCTCCCATGCCCTTCTTCAGCGCTATTCACGAAAAAGGATGCATGGTGTCCTTTCGTACACTAGCGATAGAAACTAGCAAGATAGTTTTTTCGTACTTAAAACCTCGTGAAGATGATACAAGATTTTCTTAGAATCGTTATTAGAATAAGTACTTCAACTATTGGCCAACTAGCTCGCTTAGTCTCCTCATTGACCTTATTTTTTTTTCTGTACAGACGAAACGAGAGATGTACTTCTGTGTGGTAACGTTGCTCGCGTGCGCGGCGGCGGCACGCGCGTCCTTGGAGGTGGTATCACAGTGGAGCCTGCTGCAGTTCGACTTCCCACCTGACCCAGTACTGCTGGACAAGTTCCAGCCAGAGAACACAGTACCAACTGGGCTGGAGATAGGTATGTTATTTTTTATATGGCAGGAAATAATAAACAATATTTAGCTCCATCTTATTTCGTGGATGTGGTGTCACAGTGGAGCCTGCTGCAGTTCGACTTCCCACCTGACCCCGCGCTACTGGATAAGTTCCAGCCAGAGAATATTGTACCCACTGGGCTGGAGATAGGTATGTCTTTTGTATGGCAGAAAATAGTAAATATTAGCTCCATCCTATTTCGTGGAGATTACAGTGGAGTCTGCTGCACTAACTGCAAACTGCAAACCAGTGAAAAGTCTAAACTTTTCACTGGACCTCGTGGTGTTGGATAAGTTCCAGCCAGAGAATACAGTATCTACTGGATTGGAGATGGGTATAAAATTATAATATGTCATTTCTGCTATCTGGCAAATTATTCTTGCTTATTTAGTTCCAGCACCGATTTCAGTGTTGGAAATTTCTCTTTGAAGCTTGGCCATATACGTCGAATTTTTTTAACAGTCTCCAAGTGTGTAATTTATAAGACCTTTTATTTTAATTAATTAAGAATTAGATAACTGTGATCGTCCAAGGCAAGCAAATGATCAAAAAAAAAACGTGAACAACATTTTTTGTCTTCTTTTAACCACGACAACATTGTGCTAAGGAAAGCAAGTTAATGGACTTGTTATGTAAGTTGTTTAAAGTTATGTCCGTTTTCGCGTATAGCGTATACTTATTTTGTTTATAACGAACACGGTAAGCAACGTTTTATTACAGTAACTAGCGCTTCTCAGTTTAACACACAGTGAATATAGAGGTATACTAACGGCCGCAATCAGAGAGACCTGTAGCTCCTCTGATGATGCGAGTGTCCATGGGCGACGGAAGTTGCTTTCCATCAGGTGACCCGTTTGCTCGTTTGTCCCCTTATTTCATAAAAAAAAACTGAAGAGGATAAGGAGTATTAGTTGATCTTGTTAGACACAAGAAAAACTTCTAGGAGGCTTTACCTTCAAAATTTGTTCTAAAGATGTACGAGCAGTTACAATATTTTTAATGAAATTAACCAGGAAACAAGCAGACGAGAATCTTTTGACACAGACAGAATACTACTTGTAACTCCTTTTGTTACAACTTGCGTTCTTAGTGCTAAACTCAACCTCCTTAGGCTAGGTGACCAACTTAGCTTCCTTTTTCGGCGAAAAATAACCGTTGTTTCAAGACTGCAGTTTTATGTAAGGTCGTGCGGCAGCATGGCTCTCTAATTTTTTAAATCTCTATGCTATTTCCCGTCTCTTAATCAAAGTTTATATACAGACACATCTTATCAATCAATTGTTTTTCTAGGATGGGATAAGATCTACGTGGGCATCCCGCGTCTGCGCGCCGGTGTACCCGCCACCTTGGCCTGGATGCCACGCTCCTTGCCGCCCGGCGTCAGCCCCGTGCTGCAGGTAAAATCAACGTTATTCTCAAAGCTATAAGGGTTATAGACCCGCCATATTGGAACCCGGGTACTGTGGTTTCTGCAGGCATTTTCAATCTTATTTACATAGACAAAGATGTTAAAGATCCGCCATATTGGCCTGGGTCCCGCTGCCTCCAGGCGATAGATCCCGTGTTGCAGGTATAATCAACCTTATACACATACACATATAAATTAAACACACGACTCGCTACTGTAGTTTCCGATCGCACGTCACGCTTTTCACGTTATAAATATGCGTAATTGGAGGAATGACATAAACGGCGAATAAGTTATATTTGGATGTTCTGCAAAGTTTAAAACCATGCCATCTCTATTATAATATTATTCTAAATCGATGAAAATCATCTGTTAGGCCTAGAATTATTATATATATATATATATATATATATATATATATATATATATATATATATATATATATATATATATATATATATATATATATATATATAATGCCCTTATTAAATGAAAAACCCTTATTATAATGCTAGAGCTAAACTTTATTATCTGTACGCGATTTCAAAATAGCTACAATAAATAAATATTGCACATTCTCTTTAGCGTTCATTGAGAAATAGAAGGGTGCATATTATTATTATACACCCACAGTACGAGTCCAGCTAAAATATATATAATCAATAGCTATAAACATTACAATGCTATAATGATAAAAGTAGATTAAGAGCAACTGTAAACTTGGTCCGTGAACAAATTATATAAAAAAGCGATATACAAAGGATATGGGTGAAAAGCCCATAGATAATTAATATTACTCTTATAAAAAATGCTATAACGATTTTGTGGCGTGGCTTTATAAAAGAGTCCGTGCTATTAAATTAGACAAAGCTAGGAAAAGACATCAACGCGCTCGCTCCTGCTACGACGACGGTAAAACTTAAGTTTGTTTCATTTATATTAATTTAGAAAATAGTTAACAGTAAAATACTGATCTAAAAATATGTTCATCTTCTAATATTAGCTTTAATATATTTTTATAAATATAATAATATAGCAATATTAAACAATAGTCTAATTGCTATACAAAGTAACTGCTTGTAGGTACTCGCAACTTTAGTAAAACTGAATGTTGCCAGTTGATATATTCCCTAATTTATTACCTACGCGGAAACCTTGCATAATGAATTTAAAAACACTATCCTGTAGATAAGACATGAGATAGCTTTTCGAATACGGAATCATAATTACTTTTTCAGCTTTTTAAGCGTGAAGAGGTAACAAACAGACAAGCAGACAAACATTCGCACAAAAATATTATGAATAATAAAGTATTCAGACAATGCTTACCTAACCATTGCTTGTATTTAATATAAATCAAGTTATCTGAGCTGCATTCTAAATTGAAAACCTTACAATGTAGAACACAATGGTATTTACAAACAAGTTAAAATCTAAGGTACTTTACTGCAATAGTATATCTAGAAATACCTAGGTATTATAATTCGACTATTGATTTTTTCAATAAAATTACTAACTACTATGATCAACGTAAAAATATGAGACTGATGACACTGAAAAAAGGAAATACCGCCTTAAAACAGAAAAATCTACCAATTAAAAATTATTAAACGATATCTAGTAAATAAACGTTAGGTTACCTATTTCAACATTTTTGGTACCATGGTCCGTGATATTTTAAATGTATTTTGCGTCTTAGAAAGCCTTCAACTAAAGTTTAACACAAAGCGTGTAACTTAAAGTGCCGGTTGGCAGCGGGCGACATGAAGCGGCGGCAGACGACGTGTCGTCGCGACACTACTGGTTTCTATGTAATAATATTTCTATGAAATGCCCTCCGCAGCTAGCGACACTTTTAATAGAAATACATAGAAACCAGTAGTGTCGCGACGACACGTCGTCTGCCACCGCTTCATGTCGCCTGCTGCCAACCGGCACCCTTTATAGATCAATTAGCCACGTGGGATGTCAGTATTAGTAATTAGATGCAATAAAAGGTATTACAAGCCTACCTAAATGAATGAACAAGCGTAACAACATTTTGATAACAATTATAACGAATGAGCGGCCTTTGTGCGTTGGTAGGGTTGCCACACGTAAGATGTTTTTGGACATAACTTTTATAGTTGGGTAGATTATAGTATCCCTACGGTCTTACAACAACAACTATTAATTAAAGAATCCATCTCTTTGACCGCGAAGTTTTGTTAGAGGATGGTAAACGCGCTTGTAAGTCCATTTCTGTTGCACACACTAAGCTATATGTAAGCTCAGTCATTGACTGAATGAATACAACTCTCCATCTGCCTGTGACCTACACATTAAAACTTTTGAACTGATTCAGATGGGTATGTAAATAGTTTGGGTCTCAAGAAAAGACATGGCATTGTGTTTTTTGTGGCAAGGTTTTCTGTTAAATCTACGAATAATAAATACTGAATTCTATTTTGACGGGTAAAATCTAGTTAGTCAATCTGGAAGTTGGCAGCCCTGTTCTTTGGCGCCGAGTCGCGGTGCACGACGCACGACTGTAGAAAGCGTGAAGGGTAACGTAAAGCCTTGGCAGATATGGCGTTTGCCATTTGATATGCCACTTTGGCATATTAATTGTAACGGTCGAAGTTAATTGCCATTAATTACCTTTTTGCCAGTCAGTGGCAGACTTGGCATGTAGCATTTGTTTTAATTTGGCGGCTTAATATTAATTGTTTTTTAACTGACAAATTGGAATGGTTAAACGAAAAGTTCATTAATCTTTTGTGATCAATTGTGGCAGAATGTGGCGAGTTACATTGAAATTTGATATCGTACTAATTACTTATATTATTAATGCTAAAGTGTGTCTGTCTTTCACTCTTTGCCTTTCAAATTTATTTAGACAAAATTTGGTAAAGAGCTACTTAGAGTCGCGTAGATTTTAAAGTGGCAAAACGTACGAATCTAGAGTCTAGTATAATAAAATATTTTTTTAACAATGAAACTGTTGGTATATCGTATTCTTATTGTTTTATTAAGTTGTCATGGCTGTGATGTCGTATCCACTATAAGTTTGATAATGAATTGTAAATTCCATTGTTTGCGTATCGTGTACAGAATAAACTGCAGTTTTATACCTTTGTGTTTATTGCCAAACGCTTACAGATAAAATCAGATAGCTTGTAACTGTCAGTCTGAGTCCTTGCGAACATTGACTTCTCTTGCAATTGAATTTTAATGCAAGAAAATATAAGATAGATCTAGATAAGTGCAATAAGACCTCAATTTTATTATCTATAGAGATAAGGTTTAGAAGTGGCATATACTCATAACATTTGTTGCAAAATGTATTAAAATTTTTTTTTTTTTTAATATTGTGAGTCAATTGGTCTACGCACTATAACTGCTACGGCCTACGCTAAGCGTAGGTAAGGAAATAGATAGCTAAATGCCCGATCACAGCCAAAAACGAGCTTAATAATAATAATAATTCTGACAAGGGTTTAAATGATTTATATATTTATATATATTTATTTATATATATTTATATATATTATATATTAAATTCGTGTTTTTTTTACTTTTATAGAAGCGTTTTAAGTGTATGTATTGGGTTATTGGATTTTTCGTATTTTAGATATCCTAGTGCCAAAAACGATAGAATGAGATATTATAAATTAATTGTCTAACCGCCGCCGTACTCAGAGACATTTAATTATGATTAACCTTCAATTTATTAAAGAGTTTGACAGATAATGTATGGGGCTTATGTATGCATGGATTTTGTCAAAATTTTGAATTAATTACATTTAGGCAATTAATGTTCCACTCTGAGTGCGGCAGTGAGATACATATCGCAAGAGTAACACTGGTAACATCAAAGCGTCTTCGTTTTTTTTTTAATATTTTTATTCTGTTTTAGGCGTACCCGGACTGATCACGGCACAAGGCCGGGTGGAACAGCAAAGGGTATTAAAAAAATATTTAAATTTATTCTTTTTTTAGGCGTACCCTGACTGGTCGTACCACACGGCGGGCCGCGGCGAGATCAACTGCACGGGGCTGGTGTCGGTGTACCGCGTGCGCGCCGACCGCTGCAACCGCCTGTGGGTCCTTGATGCCGGCGTCACCACCAGCCTCGACGACTTCCGACGAGTCTGCCCGCCCAAAATACTCATATTCGACATGGCTACCGATCGCCTGGTAAGTGATGATAGGCATTAAGGCATTAAGATATTATGTTTCTGCATCTGCATGTTCTGGGTAGAATGAGCTCTTTCATATTTAGGCCAGTATAAATAGTCAGTACTCAAGATCCATCTCGGTCTCAAGACACGGTTCAGGCTCTGTGATGTGGCTGTCAAAATTTGGACCAATCACAGATCCGAACCGCGTCTTGAGACCGGGTCGCATCTGTACTGACTATTTGTACGGGCCCTAGACTTTGTAAGTTACGCTGGTGCGTATTGCGTATATCATTATGGGATGCGTAATTTTACTTACTTTAACCCTAAAGTAAGTAAAATTACGCGTTCCAAGCCATCCTCAAGTGTACCCACACTGTCACAAAATGGAAAAGCATAGTAAAATAGAAAGAAGCTTGGACAACGTCCTTATGTACTGTACTGCAAATATTATTTGGACCCTGTTGATTATTCGAGCAATCAGTTTTATGTACTTATTTGCCACCACATGTAAATTGTAATACATTATTTGAATGTGTAACATTTCGATTGACCAACTTTTTAAGGCAAATTATATTTTAATTGCTAGCAATAAATTGTAGGCGTGGCAACTTTTTTCAAAGTTAAATAATTTTTAATTGCTGGCAATAAAAACGCTTGAAATTAGTTCACTCAATACGTGGTCGAGAACGCTAGGTGTGACATGTTGAGTGATGGACGAGATTTCGCCACATCCTGACATACCCTCCGAAACTGGGACACATTCTGCCGATAAATGTGGAAAAAATAATTGTTTGTGAAAGATAAGAATGGAGTTGTGACGGCGGTGCAGTGGGGTGTGACGCCATTGTGAGAACTATTGATTGTGTTGTATGGGTAACTTGACGTAAATATGGACATTGGAATCAGATTATCGAATGATAATTTTGTATAGATACGAGACAACGTTTAATTTATCCAAGCTATATTGTAAAAGCAAAAGTGAGCCTGTTTATTGCTTTTGATAAAATTTGGTCGGGATAGATACTTGTGGTCCACGAAAATATATTAGGATATTTATAATAGGCTTTTATCGCGGCAAACTTTATGGTTACTGCGTGATACACGCAAAAAAATCTGCGCTAGCTAAATTGCAGGCAACCTGTAGTTACTGTTTATGTTAAAAGTATTAAAAAATGTTAACCAACCAAAAAATACCAAAAAATAATCTGATAATGCAGGAATACAATTCCTGCATTATCAGATTATTTTTTGGTCTTTACTACACAACATCAAAGTTCAAAACTTTGCCACAAAGCAATTCAAAACAGATAGACAATAGAGCAATTTGTTTTCAAGGTCCTCGATCGTTGAACTTCAATTACCTATATTATAGATTTCAATCATAATAGAAATCGTTACGGTGGTTATTACGGAAGACAAAAATTACTATTCGTGTACCTAACATATACATTGGGAAGTGCAAAAAATACTAAGAAATTAGAACAGTGTGCCAGTCCAAGCATATGATGTAATGAAGAATAAAAAGGGAATAAAAAAAAAATTCTCTCATCATACCGCATTTTAAAAACTTTACGAAAAAGAAGATGGAAAAACGATTGGGTATCTTATAAAACGTAAGGATTAATTAGGATGGTATTAGAAGAGAAATAGAATGAAAGAGAGGTCGAGAAAAGACCAAAAAAATATGCATATAAGTATAGACAGTATACTTTTAGAGAATTCACGAGACAATATTATAAGAATGTAGGCAAACAGTAGATAAATTTTCCACGAGGTCTCATAGGGCTAAAGGCACCTTAAATAAAACTCGAAGAAAAATTATAATGACAAGAAAAGAAATAATAAGCTACATTGATTATAATTTATAAAATAAGCTAAACGTCACAAGAAAAGGGAATAAAAATCAACATGGAGAGAGTGGTTGTTACATCCAGAATAAAACTAGAAAAGAAAAGAAAAAGCCGCTAGAAGTAGTGGTATATGACGTGTGATGACGTATCAAGGTCATAAGGTATTATTCACCGAGAGGAACTTGACTCTCACATTCCACTTCCCAAGGCCATTATACTTCCGTGACTGACATTCGTGAAACCATTGGCCACGCGCTCGATGTTACGCCATTTTTTGCCAAGTGTCAAAATAGGAACAGTAGAAAAGAATGAATGAATGAGTAAAATATGTAACATAATATGTATATTTAAGAAAAGGAACGAAATGGTAACATAAGAGCAAGTTGTTAAAATGATCAAGTAGAATTTTATGCTAAATGATCAAGTAGAATTTCGAAATTAGATGGCTAACTTAACCACATTAAAATTACATTAAGTAGTCTTTACTCGAGGCTCTGTATAAAACATTGTTACCAATTTATATGGTATGTGTATTCATATGAACTCTGTACTTTTTGAAATTTAAAATTGACTGTATTTTAATTTAGAGCCTTACCTATACACATTTATCAAATTCCTTATTCGTAGTTGTTGTGACGAAGAATTAACAAACATAATAATATAACACACTAATAGTCTTTCGCCTTTATAAGTTATTCCTCGTTCGTAGTTTTTTAAACCGAAACTATATAAGGATGCCGTTAAGCATTTGTGTATCAACCCACAGAAACATTACGTATTGAGTTATTAATGCAGTCTTGTTCTTTAGATCATTTAGAACAAAACTGCATTCATAACTCAACAGCTGATTTTTTGTGGGTTGATACACAAATGAATGAATGAATGAATTATTCTTCATTGTGCACACTTATAAATATACAAAAGGAATACAAGAAAAATACAAAATATTCAACCACACGGGCAAAGGTGAAATTACAGTAAAGAAGAGAAACGTGCATGTGCAAACAAAAGAATACAA
The DNA here is from genome assembly GCA_905187585.1 of Cyaniris semiargus. Classification (NCBI taxonomy): domain Eukaryota; kingdom Metazoa; phylum Arthropoda; class Insecta; order Lepidoptera; family Lycaenidae; genus Cyaniris; species Cyaniris semiargus. The sequence goes on along the minus strand of LR994558.1, from coordinate 7,733,517 downwards.
AAAAATATATATACAAGCATGCATAATACAAATAAACAATAATACTATACATAAATACTATAAATATAATAGAATAATACTATACTTTAATTACTAAGAGATATTATCTAACGAACACGGATATTATAATTTAAAGTGTAATTTAACTCAAAACAAAAGCATGGATTCTGATTAAGTATTATTTTTAAACATAGCTAAATAATGTGACTTGACGAGACTTTTGAAAGTATTCAATGTTTTTGCAAGTTTGATATGCTTTGGCAATGAATTCCAGAGCCTTACACCAGTAATAACGAAGGAGGAACTATAAAAATTAGTTTGATGCACGGGCATTTCTAGTTGATTATTTGACGCAGATCTTAGCTCCTTAACAGTGGCTTGGCAAAATAAAAAAAATCTTTTAAGTAACTAGGTATCGTAAGATCATTTATGATACTGTAAACCGGTGATAGTATACGAGCATCTCGTCGAAAGCGTATGGGCAGCCACTTCAGACTCGTTCGAAATTCAGACACGTGATCAAATTTTTTTAGCCCGAATATAAATCTGATCGCAAGATTTTAAAGTCTCTCTAGCTTATAGTTGATCATCGGTCATATTTATTAAACAAGCGTCAGCATAATCGAGGATTGACAGGAATAGGGATTCTGCGATCTTAATTTTGGTTGGGATAGGTAAGAGGTAACGAAGGTGACAAGCAGAGTAACAGGTCGCAAAAATCTTCTTACTATTGGTCTACCAGAATCTGATGGCAAAAAGTGAGAAAATAAATTTACTCTAGCAATACCGGGGTAATTGTACTAAAACATTTTGATCCTTTGTTTTTATTATAGCGGTTGATTATGTGTGTTAAACATGCAAATATAAAAATTTATCGAATGATCAAAGATATTTTTTGAAAATCTTCTGTCAAAAATTGCCATCAGAATCTGGTAGACCTATAGTTTCTTTTATGCGATGAGACCAAGATAATGTGTCATCAAAATACACACCCAAATTTTTCACACTTTTACTAAAAGGGATCACTACGTTGTTTAGGCACACAGGAGGTAAGCTGTTCCAGTCAATCCTAGACACAAGCCCAGGACTGCCGATAATAAATATCTGAGTTTTTGATGGATTGATTACCAGGCCGTGGCGCTTACTCCAGTCATTAATTAGTTGCAATTCCGTGTTGAGAGAGCTAACAGTTCCACATAGATTAAACAGAGATGCATAGAGTATGGACTTGAAAGTCATCAGCATATAAATGGGTCAGTAGGGAAGTGGACTTAGTGATGGAATTGATAAAAATCGCAAAAAGAAGAGGAGACAAGACCCCACCCTGTGGGACACCAGCTAAGATATCACTCCAATTCGAAAAAGATTAATTCAATTTGACTCTCTGACGACGACCAACGAGGTAGCTGCGAATTAAGACAACCACTGCCGGAGATAATATTATGTTGATAGACCTTAGCAAACTCAACAAAATATCATGATCGACAGTGTTAAATACATTGCTAAAGTCTAATAATGCCGGTATTGAAGACAGAGACCAGTCGATATTACTTGCATCCGTTTTCAAATTATCTACATTGAGAGCTGAGAAGTTCCGCTGTAGTACAACCTTATTTTTAAGTTTAGGTGGGTGCAGGTTATATGAGACATAAATAAGGTCATGATAAGAGAATATATCAGCAGAGCATTGACCATGTTCCACAACCTGGTTAGGGGATGACACAATAATGAGATCTAGGAGAGATGGTGAGCAACCAGGAAAAGTATGTGTAGGATTAAGGGGAAGCAAATGTAAATTATAACCACCCAAAACAGAGTTAAGTTAAGTCGTATTTTACCATGCAGGTATTAAAGTCACCCATAACGATATAATGTTGGTAGCTCGGTGTATACAATTCAAGGGTATGTTCAAGTACTGTAAAGTAATCCATTTGTGATGAGGGACAATAACAGACGCCAAGGCAAATTTTGTTATTATAACTCAGCTGGACCTCAACAAATAAATGTTCCGGTGAATCAGGAGGTGGAGGTTGAGCTGACGTACTAAGGATTGAATATGTTAGATCAGATCTAAGGTACATCGCGACGCCACCCCCTACCCACCCGATCATTACGGATTAACTTTAACTAAAACTTAAATGCTTAACATCGACCATTTGAGAGTTTACTTTAAGGTGACAAAAGTTAAAATATTAAGCAATCGCAATGAATAAAGTTATAAACTGTTGATCACAATACAATTATTACTGACTCGATTTCAATAAGTATAGTATTGAAGTGTGGCAATAGGAGTGTTGGGAACGTTACAATGCGTTGACGGGCGAGGCAGTTTTATTGTGCGTACAAATCGACCCAGGGGCATTAATTTTACGTCTAATCTATATTTAGGTCTTTATTATAGACCTTGTACTTCGTTCGTTTTGTAACTGAATAAAATGTGTCATTCAAATAAAAATTGAATGTAAACACAATTAGTACATAATATCTCTATGAATATAATATATATATATATATATATATATATATATATATATAATATCTCTATGAATGTAAAACACTTAATTCTACAAGTGCTTAGAGTTCCTATTATTCCCTCATGTCTAAGAATGATAAAGATGCATTTCATGTATACTGAATTGACAGATTTCAATTGCGTGAGACGTCTTGCGAATCTGTCAAATCTATACAAATTTAGAAATGCATAGCTACGCATCGCGTTGCGGTCTGATTTGACCCTAATGGCCATACCACACGGCGCGTTGTGTCAGCGTTGTGTCGACGCAGCGCTGCCGTTTGACACATAGCCGGCCACACGGGCGCTGCGTCATCACAGCGTTATTTCGAAGCAGACACGTCAATACCCCTCTCGGGGGCTGCTGTCCATCATGTGTGCGTTGCGACAACGCAGCGCGCCGTGTGAACACCTTGGTTATTTGTATGTTAAACAACGCAACGGCAGCGCTGCGTCGACGCAACGCTGACGCTACGCGCCGTGTGGACTGGCTCTTAGGCGTTTACTTCTACGTGTTAAAGATACAACTTTGTTTTGTCTGTCGTGGGCTTACTACTATTTTTATTTCTTTACTTAATTTTTTATTAAACCAAGCATTCCAAGTATTTTGTTATTGTGTAATACTTCAACGGAAGGTCGGCACTTACCCATTATAGCATATTTAAGTTTAAAAGTGAAAGGAAACGAAATAACCTGAAAATCGAGACGAAGTTTCCTTGTAGGTCCGAGCGAAACAGATCCTTATTAAATTACTTATTACTTAAACATAGGTCTGTTATATTCTGTACTAACACTAGACATGGATAGGGTTCAAAGATGTTGCAATATATGAGTGCTTAAATTAGCATGTTCATTTATGTATACTCATAATTTCCCAATAGATAAAAACGGGACATTATTACCCATAGTAATTGGCCAGTGTTTTTGCAAATATGAAAACGTCATTATCTCCATAAAAATTAAGGTCAGATAGGGAAAGGACATAAAATTAAGATATAGTTCAGTTAAATTTTACTACAAAACATAGCGACATATCACATTTCAATAATTATTTAATTCAACATTCCTCATTGCAAACGATATTAGCGTCATAAAAAATGATAGTGATAATATAATGAATGAGCTATTACGATATTGAACTAAGTGAACTAATGAACTAGATTACATGTAATCGGTAGCGAACATACAGTTCGGTCATCCATCATAATGGTCTAACAACGTGTCTCCGGTCGCTAACCGCTCATTACTACAGTGTACATCATATTATACAGTAGACCTTCATACTACGCCATCCGAATCAGGTGCACACATACATAAGCAGGATTATAGATAACTTTAGAGAGCACAATAATGCAGGCGCGATCGAAAAGCTTGTCAGAGTGTTGCACGAATTAGATTTCAAGGATGCGATATATGCGATAGAAGGATGCGATTGAGTTAAGATACTGTATTTATTTGTATTATGGTCGTTACTGTCAGAGGTGAGATCTCTCACGATATTTTACAGTACGTTTAAGCTGCTTAACACCAGAGAGCACCTTAATGCTAGCGATATAACGTTCAATCTTATACAAACGGAGTAAGATAAGTTTGAACGGATTATATCGCCTTGTTCATGCTTAATTACATATTTAAATACTAATCAGTATTTATTAATACTCATAGTGAAGGTTAGGTTTTTCGTGCAGTTGACAATTCACTTATGGTAATATCAAGTTCGGTGTGCGGTGGGTTGTAAAACCTAATAACAGCTCTATTAAAGAGCTTAACTACATATTGCCAACCAAGTATGGAGTTTCTATTTAAAAGCCCTTTGGTTTAATTGTATAGTTTATTATTGCTAACTAGTTATTGGTAAGAGGCAAGAGTACTTACTACATTTTGGATATGGATGCTTGCCGCGTTCGTACCTTCTAGAAACAATAGAAAAGCTAATGTTCTTCAGTAAACATGTAATAAAATCATGACAAAGTTCCTTAACTCACAGTAGATCTATTAGACGCTGATAGCTCTGCTAAAATAATCCTTATTCCCAGGTGCGAAGCGTGTACTTCCCGCGCGAGCTGCTGCGTCCCGCGTCTCTGCTCACCAACATCGTGCTGGATGACACCCGCTCGGGCCGCCACTCCGCTACGTGCGACAACATCTTCGCCTACATCAGTGATACTGTAGCTCCTGGTAAGTGAATATTAAAAAGTAGTTGTTGAAAGTTTAATGTCTTTGGACTATCGGTCCGATGTCGTATCGTGTGATGTAAACGATCTAGTCCTGTATCTGTCCTCAGTCCGTAGCTTTTTGTAACATAGAAAACCCCTAATAAAATTAGCTCCAGATGCCTATTAAAGGGCGAGAAGTAATCCAGAAGTTTGGCTACATAGCTTCTTTCCCATCCAAGTCTTGAGACTTGATATATCTCCAACGTACAAACTTCAGTGAAGCCATTTGCATTAACATAAAACAATAGACACACAGCGAGAACAGTTTTTATTAATTCGATACAGTGGTTACGTAAGGTGTCACCGCCACTTCTCACACGGAAACTGTGTCAAACATTTGATTGCGTGTTGTTTGTGGAACACAATTAGCACTTGTGTGTGCATTTTCGGGGTGTTATTGTTGATTAATTTGTTTTCACATTGTCCAATTAATCAGGTGTGAAATCTTTGGTCATTAGTCAGAGCTTTAAGATTAGTATCTTGCTTTGACTTGTAATTTAATTTCGGTGTGAAAACTATTTCAAGTATGCTGTATGTATGTCTTATTATATCGAAATGACTGTAAAGTTTTATTTAGTAGAGTTATGAGTTATGACTTAAGGCTTTTATCTACACTGGGCTTTGATGAATAACCATGATTGATAATAATATTGTGAATTTGTCTTTAGCATGCACAATCGACGTTGATCGTAGCAATCAAAGACAAATATACATCTTTACACATTTGTAATCGACTACCAACTTGGAAAGGCTACATAATGAGTTGCTATGCTGTGGTCGGCAATACTTGACATAGTTTGTTCAATATATGTAGGCGGGCTATCTGCCTGTAAGGCAAAATTTCTGATGTTGGCTGAACAATAATTCTAAACAGGCATAATTTTTAATAAAAAACAACCTGGGTCAGTAAATTTTATTATGTAATTTGTGTATACAACTAAAACGCACATACGCGATTAATCTACTTATATTTCGTAAACAGAGTAATAATTACTTATTTACTACGTGCGTATCAAGGTTCAGCGACGATTTGACGCCTACAATTATACCCTTACTCATAACACGAATGAAACATACGCTTTCACTATGGAAAATAACGAAAACATTTGTTAGATGTTGTTATAACAGGAGTTGTGTATAAAGGTGCTCCCTCACCGCGAGCATTCACGTGTAATGTAACATTTTAGATTCGACTTTGACCATTACATTACAATTTACAGTACTACCTCCCTGACTGACGAGCATTCGCGTGTAATGTAATGTAACATTATAGATTCGACTTTGAGCATTCCATTGCAAGTTGACATCACTGTCACGTAGCATTGATGTTACAAGTTGTATCAAGATATTACACATTGTATCATTACAAGGTGCGCATTGTAATGCTCGGCTCTCCTCCCTCACTGATGTAATGGTCGACTCTGTAACGTTACATTACAAGCGAATGCTCCCGGTGAGGGAGCACCTTAATATTATAGTGTAAGAACAAACGACGAATTTTTTTTTTACGATAGTAGGCCACTTTATCTCTGCCGGCCCATGTACGTAATCTGTAGGGCCTCTATGGACGCTGCCACCCCTAGGCCGTGGCCTGTAACGGCCTATTTATGAATCCGGGAATCCGGGGCTTGAAGAACCATTGTAATTTATAGTAGTTCGAGGTGATTTATTTGAAGTGTCTTGATATGGTGATTACTATAACAATGTAGGTAACTATTTATCCAATAAAATAACGTCTATCACCAGACATAATTAATAAAACTTCATACGTAAATGATGAAGTGATGAACATAAATAATGGACGCTGTTAAGCATTCGTGTACTTACCCACAAAAAATTACGTATTGAGTTATGAATGCAGTCATGTTCTTTAGATAATTTTTTTTTTATGAAATAAGGGGGCAAACGAGCAACTTCCGTCGCCCATGGACACTCGCAGCATCAGAAGAGCTGCAAGTGCGTTGCCGGCCTTTTAAGAGGGAATAGGATAATAGGGGAGGGTAGGGATGGGAAGGGAAGGGAATAGGGGAGGGTAGGGAAGGGAATAGGGTAGGGGATGGGCCTCCGGTAAACTCACTCACTCGGCGAAACACAGCGCAAGCGCTGTTTCACGCCGGTTTTCTGTGAGAACGTGGTATTTCTCCGGTCGAGCCGGCCCATTCGTGCCGAAGCATGGCTCTCCCACGTATCATTTAGAACAAGACTGCATTCAAAATTCAACAAAAATAAAGTGGGTTAGGACTCGAATGCTTAACAGCGACCAGTTATTATCATAACTAGAGATCGCCCAATGGTCGAAATTCGACTTTAAGTCCTGGCCGTGTTTAAGATTCAATAAAAAAACTATAATCAATTTTCAATTTGACAACAAATTTCAACCAGAAATAAAAGAGTATAATTCGTGTGTATAGGCTTGTCATTCAAAATTCCTAGTATGTGTGTTGTAGTGTGTGTAAAGTTTTATTTGTTAAAAAAATGTATGATAAAAGCATAATTTCAAAATAATATTACTTCGATGCACTCCTTCACCATATAAACTATAACTGTGCAAAATTTCATTCACCTACGTTTCCGCATTTTTCGTAAAAAGGGTTCCAAAGTTTTTCACTCGCGTATTAATATTATATAGATATATAAGATCCCGGTGAGATTACATTTAGATGAAATTGAGGATATGAGCTTGTTTTGCATAAGAAACGAGTCAAATAAAAAACATGAAACTCACATTTTAATAATTAGTTTTGCACGGAAATAAACTTTTGACAACTTGACACCAATAATGGCAATAATAATTTTACTTTCACTACTTCGATTAAATATTTTTAATTCATAAAATTATTTTCTTTTTAATATTGAGTTGTTTATAAACCACTTTTAAGACCAATCAAATCAAGTATCAATATGTTGTTACTAAGAATCTTGTTTGCGTTTCCTTTATCACTCTCACTCATCTCCTCTTTCTTTCAGGCATCATAGTGTACGACGGTCAGCGCGACAACGCATGGCGGGTCACCCACGCGTCGATGTACCCGGACCCCGACCTGGGCGAGTACGACATCTTGGGAGAAAAGTTCACCCTTATGGACGGCGTGGTCGGTCTAGCGCATTCGCCCGCGCAGGGCCTCCTGTACTATCAGCCTTTGGCTACTGATAGGTGAGGTTTGGCTTCAACTTCCATAAGGCCCACTTGGGCCGCGAGAACAATAGATTTACAATAGATTTCCAAGAATCCGCGATCGAAGGATGCAAGTAAGAGTTGATCAGTATAACTTTCCGATACATTAACACATAGTACCATTTGTATTACGTTTGATATATTTGGGACACTTAGGGCCTGTTTCACCACTTCCTGATAAGTGCCGAATAGGCTATCCACCACTTAACTTGACAGATGAAGTATGGAGAATCTGTCAAAAAAGCTGTGAATTGTCTATTCGGCACTTTATCAGAAAGTGGTGAAACAGGCCCTTAAATAAGAATGACGTGTGTAGGTAGCTGTTACCGATAACAATCGTTGCTGATAGATCAGAATAGTATAAGGGCGCGTTCAGACGTGCGCGTTTTAGCTACAGCACAAGGATCAGTGTAAACTGTAAAGTCTAAAAAGTGCAAAGAGTGTTGGAGATTAGAAACGCAAGAACCTTTCTTCCTTTGGTGTCACGTGTGTCCATAAGCAATCAATTGTTTATCATCAGGCAACCCGTCTGCTAAGTTTCTGATCCCTAATATCATAAGCAAAAAGACAATATTCTTGACCCTTCTTACATACGACCATCACTTTCCATATTCCAGAATCTTCAGCGTGTCAACCGCAGTGCTTGCTTCCGGTCCGCCGGCGGAGGGTGCTGACCTGCCCGTCAACCTGGTCGGCCGGAAGTCCTCGCAGGGTCTCGGTATCGCCGTGGACCCCCGCGACGACACCATCATCTTCAGCCCCATGACCGAGACCGCGGTCGCCGCGTGGAACCCCATCAGCAACTCGCACAGGTAAATCTTAATGTGTTCTCTAACGGGCAAAAGGCCCACCACACATTCCCACCACTGCAACTCCTGTGTCGCCATTATCAACAGTGGTAACCAACCACGAAAACCTTTTGATATGATCTCAGGGATGCCCGAGGGACAAGCTAAATCTGTCTTGGGACCCGCAACGAAATTAATCAGAAGAAATGTAGGAGGAGTAGTAGATATCCAATTTCCCTCCCCAAGCAAAGCGGGAGACAGCCAAAATTGTAATGACATTGATGTCCGAACAAAAGGGGGAAAACCACGGGAAAAAAAATTCAATTATACTTAATATAATATGCCTACTTCATAAAAAAAAGACATTTATTTATAATGGCAAACTTGTGTTCGATTGTTTCCAATAGAATTTATGGCAAAAACGTTTGAAAGCACGGAAATTCTTTGCGCTGCCTAATCTGCCAGATCGTAATGGGTTCATGTTCATAGGCTAGGAAGACGCCTACGTGCGTACCGTATCGTTTATTTAGGTACGCGTACCTAAATAAAACTGTCGGTACTTTTACTGTAAAATGATCACGTGTAAAAGTTTTACACAGTTCATGGGAATCATGGGGCATAAAGAAACGAGAATGATACTGTAGGTTTGACTACCACTATTGCTTTTTCATTCATTTGTCTTTAAACAATTCTACGCTATTCTTCTTACATAAATAAAAATATCCAGTGTGTGTACAGACGTTATGCAATGTTTTGTTCTTGTCAGTCAAGAGACTTTTCTAACGAATACGTTAGAAAAGTCTCTTGAATACGTTAGACAGGGACAAATCACAAAACATTGTTAAAGTATAACATTGTAAGTCAGTGTAAAAATATAACATAATATTATGTAGAATTATACTAGCCATCGAGTCGAGTACAAATGAAATATGAATACTAAATAGGTATAGTCATCTTGAAATATCTATGCCAAACTGCCAAAGGCTTAACCCTATTTTACACCTTATGACCTGCATTTTCTGCTAATTCAAGGTATTTTCATATTACATAGAATTAATAATTTTTCCGACGGTCGGATGATTTATCGCATCGCAAGGTGCATGTCGGATGTGATTAACACAAATGATTATTCGTAACTAATACTTCTCACCCGATCCAGTGAAAAACGCACTAATTTAAAATTATGATCACGCAACACCTGTACCAAAACGGAATTCCGGTTTTTATAATAAATTATTTAGTTTAAACGGTTATAAAATAATCGTTATGGCAGATTATATTATGTTTGGATACTTCCGAGACTTCACTATATTAAGGCATGTGAAGTAAAATTACAAAAGAAAATCGTCAGATGTTCTCTTTTGTAAAAGAAACTTCGCCATTTCTTTAGTTTTATGCTTGACTTATATGCTTTTTTTTAGATAAAAGCAACCTTCTTCGACACAATTTTTAACCAATCTAACAATATTGTTGCAGAGTTCTGGCCCAGGATCCGGAGAAACTGCAGTTCTGCGCGGAGGTGCGGTGGGCGGAGCGCGACAACGGCGCCGTTTGGGTCCTCTCCACCCGTTTCCACAAGTTCTTCAAGCGCACTGTGTCTAAACATGAGGTGGGTAAAGACCTTAAATGCGAGATGCAAGAAATGCTGCAAAATATGCGAAATTTTGAATGGTACTAACTTTAGGCGAATAAAAAGTTTCAAGGTCGACGTGCGTTGTGAGTTACGAGTTTAGTAAGCGTACTGTGTCTAAACGTGAGGTGGGCAAATACCTCAAATGCCAGTTGTAAGAAATGCTACAAAGTATGCGAAATTTTTAATGGTACTAACTTTAGGCGAGTAAAGAGTTTCAAGGTCAACATGCGTTGAGTTACGAGTTCAGTAAGCGTACTGTATCTAAACTCTAAACATAAATGCGAGTTGAGAGAAGTGCTACAAAATGTGTAAAATTTTCAAGTAGTGCTCCTACAGGTGACTAAAGAGTTTCAAGGTGAACATCTGTTGAGTTACGAATTGAGTGTGGCATTATTTTGAGTTCAATGCTGATATACAGTAGCATGTGCCAGCAATCAGCATCACTGGGCTTTAGTGCTGGACTAGCTCTGAATAAAAACTTGGCTAGCACATGTTTCAATTCAATCCAGCATCCAGTAGCAAGCCCTTATTGAATACAGTTGCATCAATATTAAGAACAATGATGTTTACATTTTGTACTTTCCTGTTAAGCTAACAATAGAATTGATATCTAAGTATCAATATCGAATTAGCAAAACAAACAACGATAGCAGACACGTTAGGCGGGTGTGTTCAATGTTCATGCCTCATTCATCATACCGTGTCGTCATGATAGCAGCCAGCGTGCAACAGACGTCTGGGCGTATATTTAATTGGATTACATCTAATACATATTCATCGATACCACTAAAACTCTAATTAGAATAGGCCTATACAGACAGTGATTACTCATTCAAGTCAAACATCATTATTTCTATCGATGCAGAAAATAATTCACTCCTGTAGCCCTAGCACGGCGACCAGTGGAAATGCGAAAGTATAGACAAACTGTGGAGATAAACTTAAGGTGCCGTTCCGATCTTCTTTCGTTCCGAAAAATTCAATTAAAACGCCACTTTATGACAGACTATAGTCCTAAAAATTCAAATAATATCCTACTTTATGACTTATACTAATCTACTAGTCTGTCATAAAGTGGCATTTTAATTGAATTTTTGTCGGTCGCGATTAGCCGCGGTAAAGATTGGAACGTTGTGTGTGGACACTGTGGACATGCCACAGTTTGTCTATACTTTCGCATTTCTACTGGTCGCCGTGCTAGGGCTACTGCACCCGTGGCACGGCTACAGTAGAACTACGAAAGTATAGACAAACAGCAGAGATAAACTGAAGGTGCCGTTCCGATCTTTACCGCGGCTAGCCGCGATCGACAAAAAATCAAATATAATGCCACTTTATGACATAGACTATAGTCCTAAAAATTCAAATAAAATCCTACTTTATGACGTAGACTATACTCAAACTCCCTTACTAATAAACGCTGTATAAGCTTTGAATAGTTATACAGTGTTTTGTCTTCTTCAATCCAATTAAAAATGTCACTTATGTGACAGGAACAAAACACTGTATAACTATTCAAAGCTTATACAACGTTTATTAGTAAGGGGTATGTCATAAAGTGGCATTTTAATTGAATTTTTGTCGATCGCAGCTAGCCGCGGTAAAGATCGGAACGGCACCTTCAGTTTATTTCCGCTGTTTGTCTATAGTCTATACTTTCGTATTTCTACTGTAGCCGTGCTACGGGTGCTGCTTTTGAATCTTTACAATGGCCATGTACATGACACGTTGCTGCGCTTATATCTCACAAGGAAATAGAGGAAAATACCACCTAAAAATTCCCTCTATAGCGGTATCTAGATGACACCGTTGGTTTCCGTCCAATATCAAACACCGAAGACAACCAACGGTCTTTCTTTTGCTCGTGGTTTTTGCTTTATCATAGCCACGTATTTAATAATACCTATCGTGCTATCGTTACGCCACAAGCTACACGTATGCCACACAGTCAGTTCTCAGTAGTGACTAGGTAATAGGTATGTCGGAAGCGTGATGGTCCATGCTTCCTCTACGCACCGCTGACTGTGGCTCAAGTATGAAAACCAATCCATTAGAAAGTATATCGACCGTGTACCAAGAAGTGCCCCGAAATTAGTTTTTTAAGTGGCATTACATGATTTACAAATTATATTTTTAGGTTACTTACAGATTCATAACAAGAAGTTCAAGTTTATTTGAAAATTTTTCTCTAGATGGAGTATGATGCGAGCTACTTTGAAGTGCCGTGTCTCCGCCAAAAGCGATTCCGAGGTTCACCCATTAAGTTAATATACCTAGCGGAATAGAGCAACAATTTCGAGCTGTCAAACGAAACCGAAATTGGTTTACATCTGTGTGTAAAAATATGTGTACGTATACACTTACACAAGCATGATTGAACATGAATTCTATGAGATTAAATTGTCAACATGCCGATAAGTGCCGACTGGACGTCAAAAAAAGAGTTCTGCTGTCATGTATCACATGTCTCTTTTTACCACGCAGTGTTACTGATAGTGACATCTCGCTTGCTCAGGTCTTTGTTTCTGTATTCCGCTAGGTATATTAACTTTATGGGTTCACCACGGGGTTTAAGTGCACTATAAACGGTTGCACCATCGCATTAGACTCTTGAGTGACACTCCAGTTGCTTCTCCCAACGCTGACAGTGATTTATAAAAGACTAGATGATCGCGCTGGAACCGTACATTTTTCGGGATAAAAAATATCCTACGACCTTTCCCGGGACTCAAAGTATCTCCATACCCAGCAAAATCGGTTCACCAGTTTGAGCGTTAAAGGGTAACAGTCAGACAGACAGACAGACACACTTTGGCTTTTGTAATATTTGTATGGATATGCCTACGTTAAAAAATGTATTGTTGTTTGTTCTAAATAAATCTTTTTTCTTGTTTCAGATCAACGTCCGTATAATTCGTATTGTGGAAGACAGCTACGGGAACGGCTTCCCGCTCGCACCGCGCGCGCCGCTCGCCCACCGCGCCCCGCTCTCTCCACTCCCTGCCCACGTCCTGCGCCGCTCCACAAACTACACGTCCTACTACTAAGTCCCAGTCATTTGTATTATCAGAGAAGTTGATTCCTAGGCAGGTGGCGGACCTACGTAGTTTGGTTGCGTTACGTCAAACCCAGCCGACAGATCATAATAATTAAAGGTGGCTTTCGGATCTTTGCCGCGAGCGACCGCGACCGACAAAAATTCAAACAAAATGCCACTTTATGACATAGGCTATAGGTTTCATTTTACTCTACGCCACTAGTTTTTACGCCGCCGCCGGCGGCAGCGTGGGTCGCCACACAAATGTCAGTAGAAAATGATACCTATAGTGTATGTCATAAAGTAGCATTTTATTTGAATTTTCATCGGTTGCGGTCGCTCGCGTGAGTCGCGACAAAGATCCGAAAGCCACCTTAACATTGAATTGACATAAACCGACCAAATGACGTTGGTCTGTCAACTGCCTAGGAATCAATTTCCTCGATGGGATATTTTCGTCTTGTAGATAATTCTTTTTAACCGACTTCCAAAATGGAGGTTTTACGTCTGTTAATTTTAGTTATTGTGAATCTTCAAAACTGCCGTGTCAAAAAAGAGGCTTGCTCGAATATCATACTCATTTATTTTTTATGTAAACTAGTGTGTCCGACCGAAGGTTTTTTGTTTGTTTTCTGATGATAAAGTTAAGTAATTGGTGATCACCAGCACCAGAAATTATATTCCAGATTGACTACGAATTTAAATGTATACTGAATTGAAATGATGGATCATGAAAACTATCTAATATTGACTTCTATCGGCCTAAAAAGCAAAAAATTGGACACATTTTAAAAACTATTTTATGGAACTTCAACTTAAAAGCCTTTGCCGAACACTTCTTATTTTTGCCGAAAGCGGCCAAAGCCGAACCCAAAACATTCATATGAAGCCCAAGATTTTGCCGAAAATTATCATTTTGGCTGAAGATGGCAGAAGTCGAAGCCGAATCTTTGGTTGGACACCACCAAATTGAACTAGTAGCGTAGATATTTCCATCACTAACTGAAAATGCTCGCACTCTTAATAGATCATGGCTAGCAATGCCAAAATCTTAAATACAAGAAGCAACCTTAAGCACATACAAGTTAGTCCTTGATTATGTGACGGGAAGTTCATGTAAATATTATGTACTTAATTTAAATTTTAAAAGCACTTTTTATATTGTAATTTTAACTTTTTCTTAACCTTATATTTTTCTGTAGACTAGTTTTTGAAGTGGTTTGAATAGCACATAGTCATGGAAGTTTTAACATGGCGCTTTTTTAGTACTTAACCATTTATAACAATTTTTTTTCTAAAAATTTAAAGATCTGTGTCATAAAATATCCTGCACCCATAAAAATGTCCACTTCTACTGATACTTGTAAATTACAATATTAATGATTGTTATTTTCACTTACATTTAATGAATATCATGTTTATGCATGTTAATTGGTAAATGGTACAATAAGAGGGCATTATTATGAAGAAATATTCATAGGTATTATAAACAAAATATATATGCAAAATGCGATGTAACAGTGAATTTTATAGATACCATCAGCCTATCAAACCTAAGCACCAATTTTAATCGAGATTTAAGGTCATGGGCGTACCCAGGTTCTGGGCCAGGGGGGGGCAAATCAGATTTTTTATAAGCTAGGTGTTTATAAAGAATAAAAAAATAATAAGTTTTAGTTGTAAAAATATTGTATTGCAAACAAATGGCAAAAAATCGTTTTCTTAATTTTTTATTTTGATAGATAAAAGTACTAGATAAGATACTTAGTAGGGACGTCAACATGATCCAGGGGGGGGGGGGGGGCAGCTGCCCCCCCCCTGCCCCCACCTGGGTACGCCCATGTTTAAGGTACAAGTTGGAAGCCGGCTACATGAAGTTGCAGCAGACGACGTGTCGTCGCGACACTACTGGTTTCTATGTATTTCTATAAATAAGACGTGTCGCTAGCTTCGTGTCGCTAGCTGCGGAGGGTCTTTTATAGAAATAGAAACCAGTAGTGTCGCTGCGACACGTTGTCTGCGGTTGCTTCATGTCGCCCGCTGCCAACAGGCACCTTAATTAGTTATAAATGTTTTATAATAGTCAAAATTAATTTCTAATGTCTATGTAACACAGTGTCAAAATGCGTGCTTAGATTAATTGTAGTAAAAAAAATAAGCAGCTTTGTTCAATAAGAGGGGTAATATTTAAGAAATACCTTCAACAATAATTATTTATGATTGTCCAACAATTATTAATGAACTACCTAATTAATATTAGTTATACATAATTATGCAGCATGTTAAGGCTCAGACCTGTCACACTAAATAATTACATAGTTTTTAAGATTTCAGTCTTGACCTCTTGATAGAAATACTTATTGGTGTTTTATTTATTTCTAAACTGAGTGTTAGCACAACACCGTCTAACGTAAAGACTCTAGTCTAATAAAATAATAATTTAATTTTCTATGATTTTTAACAATAACATAGGTCGACAAAAAATATTTTTTTCTTGTGCCTGTTACTTAATGACTATTATCTGATTGTTTGCATTGAAAACTCACCAGAAACACCAAAAATAAAAGTTTGCTTTTATAGTCAAAGATTTTTGCAAAATTCTTAGAGATTTATTAAAATAATGCTTAAAAAGATAGTTGGGTTAACAAATTAAAGACTTTGTCAAGCATATGAAATAATTTTAAGTTCCTATTCAATACTATAAAATAAATAGGAGCGCCACATATCTATACCGGAGCACACAGCAAGCTGTATTTAGGGGTATGCTCACCTAGATACAAAACATATGAATTTTTAAATCTAAATTGTATATTTTTACCATTTTAATTTTATTTTGAGAATATAAGCAACGATATAAATAATAAAAATAATGATATATTTTATTATTATCATACGTAACTAAAAGAAGAAAATTCAGCTTTTCTTCAAAATTTGAAAGTTCAAAAGGTCTCAGTTTCTATAGAAGCAAACTTTTTGAGTTAAAATTACTGATTCTATAATTAATTAGATATAATACATCCAAATAGGGTGCTCAGAACTCAGGCACAAAAATCGTGTTGACTAGTGTAATAATTCAGGTTTAACTGACGTTACACAACCCTGAGTCAAAGCCAAACAATTTTTTAAAATATTTTTACGTTTCTTTTTACAATATACTTACTTAGTTCATTTTAGCAAATTTATAAAAATAAAAATTTATAAAAATCTCTTACATTCCAAGATAAAGTTACCACCAGCTATATTTATTTTTTGTACTTAATTTATATTTATTTTTGTATAAGTTCTAAAAGATGGATTGGTGTATAACAATGTAAAATTTTACATTTTTATAATTAAAAGTTATAAAAGAATGTATGTTTATTATAATTTTTATTCCGATTAATCACATTTCACACGTATCAATGGGCAATAGCTTATTGGCGATCTATTGCAAATAAATTGTTAAGAACTAAAACAACAAGTAGAGAAATAATAATTATCATGTAAACGGTGCGCGTATCATTAGAACAGCAAACAATGTTTTTAAAAGTTCCTAAAACCTATTTTCACATCTATTCAATACATCTATTACATTACATGGTTATTTTCTCATCAGTTTATTATAAAACGTGATGCCTATCACACAACTTATAATTTTACGGGCAAGCTGTACTTATTTTTCCCATACTATGCATTCATTCAAACAAGTATGAAGTCACTTCATAAATCGATATCACGACCTCTACGTCTGAGGATTTCCCCAATCACCGCTTTATTTAATCTTAGCTATGATATCTGTGTCAAGGGTTAGAAGAAACTTTCCTCTTAAATTACACTGCAAAATGTACCGCGATAACAATAATTATTATGGAGATGCTAAAAATAGTATTTTATAAACATTTTATTAAACACTGTGATATTTAGTAAAATACTCTACATAACATTATTTTTTAAAAGCCTGTATAAAAAAAAGATAAAAAAAAATATTATTTTCTAATATGGTGTGGCTTCATATTATTATTATAATAGTCTGTATAATTCACTATTCAGGAACGCTGAGTGCCATGAAATAATGAAATATAGTTACACTGATATTATCACTGGCATTGTGCAGAGTTACTATAGGTCTACCAGAATCTGATGGCAATTTTTGACAGCAGATTTTCATAAAATATCCTTGATCATTGGATAAATTTTTATATTTGCATGCTTAACACACAGAATCAGCCGCTATAAGAAAAAAAAAAGAATCAAAATGTTTTATTCCAATTATTACCCCGGTATTGCTAGAGTCAATTTATTTTCTCACTTTTTGCCATCAGATTCTGGTAGACCTATAGTAGTTCTAATACGTAAAATAAAATAAATTGTATAAAGTTTTATTTGCTATTAAATGTCTATCAGGCGCTTTAGCGATTTATTGTGTTTACTGTGTCATGTCCCTTCTTGAGGAGCCAAAATATGGGAGTAGACTTCTGTGACACTACTTTTTACTTTTACTGCACAATTTTTTACAGACTTCAAAGTAAAACTACTATGTATCAAGCTCAGCAGAAAGATCACTTACCAACATGGTCTTGTTATAGCTCGACCAAATAACATAGGGGCCACGCCAAGTGGGCAGGAAAAAAGTCGATCTCTCCGATTTTGATAGACTTGATTATGTTATACCTATACGTGTGCCAAATATTTTTATAATAATATAATGACTCGATTAAGATTTTTTTTCTGACCGCTTGGCGTGCAACGCCGCATATGTCCGTTAGAATCCCCGACTATCGGAATTTGTACACGTCACGAAATACTTTTTTTTTTTTTTTATGAAATAAGGGGGCAAACGAGAAAACGGGTCACCTGATGGAAAGCAACTTCCGTCGCCCATGGACACTCGCAGCATCAGAAGAGCTGCAAGTGCGTTGCCGGCCTTTTAAGAGGGAATAGGGTAGGGGAGAGTAGGGATCGGAAGGGAAGGGAATAGGGGAGGGTAGGGAAGGGAATAGGGTAGGGGATTGGGCCTCCGGTAAACTCACTCACTCTGCGAAACACAGCGCAAGCACTGTTTCACGCCGGTTTTCTGTGAGAACGTGGTATTTCTCGGGTCGAGCCGGCCCATTCGTGCCGAAGCATGGCTCTCCCACGTTTTCCCACTTACAAACGCAAAATATTGACTTTATAGTAAACGGTTGTTTCTATACAAATATTTGATGAGGGGACTAACGGCACTAGACTAAGTATGATGCTCCTAACATAGATCACAAATCACAAATCACAATCCATTCATTAAATGTGATGGTATTATATTCACGCAGAGTCATCAGAAACGAAATAGCTGTAACTCTTATTATTAGCTACAGTAGCGAAGACGGACAGACGGACCCAGATAGAAGGGTTCCGTACCATTAAATTAGCTAAAGTACCGAAAGTTGTAACGTACTTTTATTTAAGTAGTAATTAAAGTATTAAATAATAATAAGATTAGTAAATTAAAATACCCATATTCACGTTTTTATATTTAAAGTAGGTAGACTATTTATGTGACGAAGCTAGAACTTAACGTCGTTATGACTTTACGTTACTATTAAAGTATGGTCACGTTGATATTATAATACCTTATTGTCTTACTAGAAACAATCATCAATTCACAGTGAATTACGAAAATTTTAATAAATATTATATTATTGTGTAAAGTAATATAGGTCAATGTGTGGAAGTCCGTCTGGGAGGTAAGTCCGTCCAGCGGCAATAATTTCCATATTATTTGAACGACTAGTTTCATATGGCTCAGTGGATAAAACAATATTGCAGAGTTAGTTTGACCTAAGAAACAGACATGTCGCTACTAACTACCTGTTACGATAAAACGTTCTGCCATTTTTTTCCCGTTTTGTACTCGCAGTAGGTGTAAGTGTAAGTCTCTGCCAAAAAAAAAAAAGTGGAAATATGAACGAGTTTTGGGAGTTTCTTGGATTACGTAAGTAATTTAGTGATCCTTTTACTTATTACTGGTGTTCAATTCGTTAATATCGCTTTAATTTTGTTATTATCACCTGCAACATATGTCTAACCTAAAATTGCAATAATTCGTAAGTCCGTCTAGCTTGCATAAGGAAAGGCCGTCATATTATGCCGGTCTTACCTTGAAGCAGATATTGTCAATCTTTTCAAACCTACATGTAATTATTGTTAATTTGCATTAAAAAATAGGACTACTAGATCATAGCATTGCCCAAATTTTACTGCACGAAAAAAGCGTACTCCTTTTTAAAAAGTCGGCAGCGCATTTGTGACTCCACTGGTGTTACAGGTGTCCAAGGGCGACGGTAGTTCACTTACTATCAGGGGATCCGTTTCCTCGTCTGCCCCCTTTATCGTAAACAAAAAAACTTGCAAAAATAACTTTTTTTTTATAATGCCATAATTATTCGTTTCAGATTTATACACGTCATGAAGAGATGCCAGATCTACTAGATGTTGATTGATTTTTGCAAAAAAAATGATTTAATAAGTTTGAACCAACATAATAGTATTTCAAAAAGATAAAACCGACTTCAAAATTGTACGTAATTGAGAATTAAAATTCCGTATCTCAAAAACTACTGCACCGATTTTGATGAAACTTGCACTATTCCCTAAGTTGAACAATACCTAGTAAGTACAAAAAAAATATTTCTTAAATCGGACCTGTAGTTCCAGAGATATGCGAACACAAACATAAAAACATACATACATACACTTTTGAAATTTGGCATATTTGCTCAGATGCTGATATAGACTAACATATACGAAAACTGGGCAGTTCTGGGAATATTACATACATACGCGTCGAATTGATAACCTCCTTTTTTTGAAGTCGGTTGAAAACAACTCAAACTTCAAAGGGCTATGTTACAAATCACTAACTAGTTGGACGTTGAGTGACGATCGTTCAATCGACGTTCGGCCGAGTCATTCAATTGAATGGTGTCATTCAATGAATGCGCTAGTCATTCAATCGAATCGCAGATTTATCTAGATGACTGCGACATATATATGACTAGATGACGCTTGCAACTCCGTTGCGCCAAAATAAGTTTATTGCACAAGAACCGTACATTCTTCTGGGATAAAAAGTATCCTATGTCCTTTCCTGGGAGCCCGGACTCGAAGTGTCTCCATACCAAATTTCAGCAAAATCAGTTCAGCGGTCTGGGCATGAAGAGGTAACAAACAGACAGACACACTTTCGCATTTATAATATTAGTATGGATTTTTATTTCACAGCAGGTTGAGGTGGGTAAACTTGAGCAAAATATAGCTCTTGTCAACAAGAAGACTATAATGTTATATTGTGCTTTATCTAATATTTCTTTCAAAAATACAAGTATGCAATAATCTCCGCAATAATAAAAGTTAGTTTTTTTTTATTTTTTTAGTTTTTTTTAAGTTTTTTGTTTTTTTCCAGTCCAGTGCTTATTTTTTAAGTGATGAGACATTTATATTTTTGTTAAATAATAGTAGAATCAATTTGATAACGAGACCTAAAATGTATTATAGGCGTCTCCGAAAAGAAGGTTAATCGCGTGAGCTAAATGTGTTTAAACGTTCACGATTCTCATTAACTTAAATTATGTTAGAGGTGTTATCTTCGTCCTTGGGATATGTTAAAATACTAAACTATGTCAATATTGAATTTTCTGTGCAAAATGTCTTGGAACTATTGCGTATACCTCCGGTTATTGTTTTTTAAGTTCCCGACAGTCGTCAGCCGCGCCGCGAGTTTGCCCGACGTTGATTTGAATTTGTTCTATTTTTAAAATATTTGAAAATATTCCATTTTTAATTCGGTAAAAATTAACACTTTTATTACGTCTCCATGAGACAAACATAATAATGTGATTGTGAAATGAAAAGTGATCAAATGAAGATTATGAAAGCAGTGAATTAAACTAATATAATATTACTTCCGCTCTATGTTGCATATCGATAGTATCTCTAACAGAAATAATCTACATGGAAATAGTAACAGAGTTGGTTTTGTTTAATAGTTTATGCGAGAATAGTATGGAGTTGAAATTGAAAAAAAATGTCTATAATCCTAATAATATTTTCTAAAAACAACACATTATAAGTAGGTAAAGAAGATGTACGTTTTGTTAATATTATTTACGTGCGCACTACATGTGTACATATCTTCAATATAATGTTTTAACTCGGTTGCCTAATAGACCTAGCCAAACTGACAGAAAGATTCAGAATAAGTAGAGATTTGTATCTACAAAATGATTTTACTTTCATACCAACACCTATAATATTATGTCTATTTTTATTGTGAACCGGATTACCTTGTTGGAAAGGTCAAAATTTATCCCAAAGATTTGTATGTTTACTTGGTAGAGGTAAAAATTATTATACAACTAGATGACACCCGCAATTCCGTTGCGCCAAAATTCGTTTATCGCATGGAAACCGTACATTTTTCCGGGATAAAAAGTTTCCTATGTCCTTTTACGGGACTCAAAGTATCTCCATACAAAATTTCAGCAAAATTGATTGAGTGGTTTGGGCCTGAAGAGGTAACCAACAGACAGACAGAGAGACAGACCGACCTACTTTCGTGTTGATAATATTAGTATTGATACCGGATTACTTTTTGTTTCGGTTTTTTTTGGGTCCAAAACTATAGGTAGTGTCTGTTTGAAGAACAGCAAATTAATATTCGACCTAAATTCACGAAACTATACGTAAACGATTACAACAATAATGTGAAAATATTCTAAAAAAATACGTAAAAACATTTTTATTTTCCCGCAACTAACTTATGCGCTAAATAGAAAAGTAAATTTTCCCGCGATAAAACCTAAATTGGTCAACTCCAAGTTTGTATATAATTTTATCAAAATCGTTAAGTTAATAATAATAATAATATATATGGACGCTTCACACCACGTCAGTCTGGCCCCGTGGTAAGTACCTGATGGACTTGTGTTACGGGTACCAGACAACGGAAATATATTTAATACTTTTATACTATACATATATTTAAGATTTTTATTATATTATACACATATTTAATACACATCCATGACCCAGGAACTTTGAAAACTTTTTGTTCCGTCGGCGGGATTCGAACCCGCGACCCCCGGCTTGAGCTACCAACAGCCCACCAACTAAGCCACAGAGGTCGTCAACCGAACGAAGGAACTTCAGCAGAATGGCTAAATTTATATGTTTTTAAAGGAATATAAGTATAAAAAATATAAATCATAATAATTATTTTATGTTAAATGATTAAAAGAATCGTGAATTATGAGATGCATTTAAAAGGTCATATCGTTATAGTATAAATTTTAAAAAATCGGCCAAGTGCGAGTAAGAATCGCGCACGAAGGGTTCCGTACCGTTATAGAGCAAAAATAGGACAAAAAATGTGTCTCCCGTACGGGAGACCCTCTTAAATATTTTATTTTATTGATAATTATAAAAGTAATATACAATTGAAAATTTAATTAAAATTTCAAGTGCCTTTCTGTTGCCATTATTGATGTCGAGCAAAAAATGCCAAAAAAATCACGTTTGCGGTATGGGAGCCCCCCTAAATATCAATTTTATTTTGTTTTTAGAATTTGTTATAGCGACAACAGAAATACACAATCTGTAAAAATTTTAGCAATCTAGATATAGCGCTACTTGAGATACCTACAGCCTGGAAACAGACAGACAGACGGACAGACATCGAAGTCTTAGTAATAGGGTCCCGTTTTTATCCTTCGGGTACGGAACCCTAAAAAATGAAATTCAAAAATCTAACGTTCCGCAGAACACACAAAATGATAAGTGAAAAAAACTGGCTTGTTGATATAATATGATTTTGGTCAAACATTAAAATTTAAAACCATCTTGGAAGTTTATTTTTAACGTATGTTACCAAATTTAATCTAATGGAAAAGGGGATTTTTAAGATAATATAGTAAAGTTTTGCTAGAACTCTGTGAGACCCTCGTTTTTCTACGAAATTGACATTTAAAAAGTTTCATGCGAGAAATTATTTAACTTTGAAGCCAAATGTCCTGAAACACAAGTTTAGCTAAAAAAATAGTAGCTCTCCAAAAGTGTCAATATTATTTAAAAAAAAAAACGCAACCGCGACGCTTTACTTACTGCACAACGTGTCTGAAGTTGAACGGTTTTTCCCATCTTAACGACCTTTAACGACCATGGCGCCAAATTAAAAGTTTTTAAAATTAAAAAATAATATTCGAATTACGAAAGTTACTAATAACTATGCAAGTGATTACTGATAACCATAATATTTATTATTATTGTCTGCGATATACAGTAGCTTAGTGATAACATATTATTTTGTTATATAAATGAGGCGTTAAGAGGCGCGAGACGAGTCCGACCACAGTACGCCGGCGTCCTTCAACCGAGACGCGTCTACATTTTTTAAATTTAAATAAAAACTTGCTAAAGTTCATACGAAATAAAGGTACGTGATTTTTAGTTGTATTCTGTGACTAAAAGTGCTAGAAATACGGAGAAAGGAATAAATATTATAGTTTGCTTACGCGTTTTGATAACATTCTGGTAAGTTAGTATTTAGTAAGCTTGTCCGAAAATAATATTTAGGTATTATTATCCAATAGTAACTATTATTAATAATATTTAATTACTGCTAAATATTTAAATAAGTACTGTATGATACTGTTGACCAGAGGCCAATATGAGTTTGACATTGACGCGTTTATATTATAAACATTACACATGTACAATTATTTACATAACAGAACGTAAACAATAAATTAATGTTTTAGTTCATTTATATAATGCGTGTGAAATTATAAATTAATCCTTTTCAATTGTTAATTGTAATAAGCTCGTGACCGTTTATATGGGTACGGTACGTTTAAAACTATTCTAATTGTTCTTTTCCGGGATTTGTAGTCCCGATACTAAATTTCATCAAAATTGGTTCAGCGGTTTAGGCGTGAAGAAGTACAGAAAGACAGACATTTACGCATTTGTAATAAATATTAAGTGCGGGTGTAACTTTGGTACATAAGTACCTAAAACACAACATCACTAAAAAGTGTATTTCTGACTTTTCTGTAAACAACAAACGGTATTGAATCAAGCATGAATAAAGCGATAAATATAAAAAAGTAAAGCAATAAGTTACTATGAGTTACACTTTCAAAAATTCTGCTACGGGAATGTTACAGGTCAAACGTAGAGCTAAAGAATTAAACGCGGGCGAAGCTCCGTGTCAAGTGAAAACTGATTACTGAAAATGAAAGTCGCTATTTTCCTGATAACTTTTAGATTAGTTTTCTGTAATTACCATTGTTTTAGTGTAATGATATGGAACAAATTGTATAATTACAATATTCATCTTTAATTTTTTATTGAATTATTGATGAAACTAATTAATTCACAAATATTTAGAATACGAAAACAAATATTTAGAAAAAAATGTGAAACGTAAAACAAATTTTTTTAACACTTTTTAAGGTAATAATTTATTTACTAAGTAAATTACCTATAAGAATGCTAAAATCATAAGAATACATTTACAAAATAACAGATACACACAATATATGAATAAAAATATTACTTTTTACCCTCTAAATAAACATAATATATAATAATACGTATATCGCATTGGCCGGGGAAAGCACACTTCGCAATAAAAGTACGTGGGAGTTGTTAATAAAATATGGTACCTAATACCTACCTATTTATCTACTAGATACATACGTATTACATACATAGGCTGCACTAAAAGTATCGGGAATTGAATATTTCCACTGTTTCTGTCATATTAAAATATTTTTAATTGAAAACTCCTTGCTTTTAAAAATAGAATATCATTTATTTATTTTAAAAAAGATTCTCGGTCTTGTCACAAGGTCTTGTCAAACTTGTTTAGTCGTTGAGAAAATGGAATTGACTGGAGAAAATTGTAGAGCGATGGTTTTTTATGTGGTTTAATACAAAAACAGTGTGTTGATCGGATGTTTTCTGCATTTGGTGATGAAGCCTCATCTAAAACCACAATTTATCGCTGGTTCGCTGAATTTCAACGTGGACGTGTCAAGCACAGTGATGATCCCCGTCAAGGTCGTCCAAAAACTGCAGTCACCCAAGAAAACGTTGATGCTGTGCGTAAGCTGATCGAGGAAGATCGACATGTGACATACCGCGAAATTTAGGCAACTTTAGACATTGGCATGAGTCAAATACAAATAATCTTGCATGAACAATTTGGTTTAAAAAAGTTGTTTTCCCGATGGATACCGCATTTGCTCTGTGAAGAGCAAAAAGCGGCTCGCGTTACTTGGTGCGTCAGAACTCTCGAAAGATTCCACGCAGGATCCTCAAATGCTGTATACAACATCGTATCAGGTGACGAATCCTGGATATATGCATACGAACCCGAAACAAAAAACCAGTCACGAGTTTGGGTGTTCGAAAATGAGTTAAAGCCAACAAAAATTGTTCGTTCACGGAGTGTTGCATCAAAAAAGGTGGCCACGTTTGTCTCCAAAACCGGCCATGTTGCGACTATTCCTCCTGAGGGACAAAGAACGGTTAATACAGAATGGTATGCTAGTATTTGTTTGCCACAAGTCGTTTCTGAACTCCGTAAAGAGAACTGCAACCGCCGCATCATCGTCCATCACGACAATGCGAGTTCTCACACCGCTCACAGAACAAAACAGTTTTTAGAGCAAGAAAACATAGAATTATTAGACCATCCGCCGTACAGTCCCGACCTAAGCCCTAATGATTTCTATACTTTCCCTAAAATAAAGAATAAATTGCGTGGTCAGAGATTTTCATCACCTGAAGAAGCTGTGGACGCCTACAAAACGGCCATTTTGGAGACCCCAACTTCTGAATGGAATGGTTGCTTCAATGATTGGTTCCATCGTATGGAAAAATGTGTCAAATTTCGCGGAGAATACTTCGAAAAGTAATAAATATATTAGTAATGTTGTGTCACTTCCTTGATTCCCTAAATTTTCAGTGCCGCCCTCGTATATAAGGATCTTAAACAATTAAAAACATTTAAAATGTGATAGTTATTTCAAAGACGACCGGATAAACACCACAGCCTTACAGAAAACCGCCATGTGTTTGGTAAATGAGTTGAGAAACTAAAGGGAAGTTGCTCCTGGTGACTGGTAGTCTATATAAAATGTATGTATGTATCAACCTGTATCAACTATCAATACAAATATCCTATTAATGTACTATCTTTGTTTCATCGCAGCGTCTAAGCTGCGACTGGTCCGATTTAAAAAATGAGATGTCAGAAGTTTTGTAAGGTCAAAGTTTTTTTTATTGTTATTAACGTTAAAACTGTTTTTCGAATTATTCAAAAATAAAATAAAAGTATTCCAACCTTGAACTTTGCCGTGTAAAATTCCACTTGTCTATGTCATGAAACATACCTATTATTTGATAACACTGGATATTGCAAGTAAAGTAAATATTTTATGGACTTTACTCCTTTTAACATAGGATTTTGTAAGTAAAGTAATTAATATAAAATATTTTCTCGGACTTTCTAAAAAGAATTTTTCCAGTCGAATAAAAATTGAAAAAAAAAATATCCCATGTCAGTTTCCGGGATTCAAAATGCGTTATTCATTTTCAAATTCAAATTCATTTTTAAATAAATAAATAAACGTTTATTCAGTAATCTGTCAAATCACATTACACAAAGTTCAGTACATTTAAAATTAAAAACACCACACAATACAAGTAACATGATAGTAAACAGAAACACAAATAAAACAATGCAAGAGATAATAATAATAACAACAATAAAACAAAACATAATAAAGCATTAAGCAAGGCGCCAGATACAAATTGGTTGGTGGTGTAATGCCCAAACCATTGAAGTGGAATCCACTCAGGTTCATGACAGTGGGCTCCACAGTCCCTGATATTCTGTGGACCCATTTTGTCAGCGTTGGACAGACTACGTCTTGAGGCACACAGAAAACAATAATAATATTAAGTGCAATATGTAAATATATAAGTTGTGTATAAGATAATTAATAATTATTATAATAAAACATTGATATAATAGATAGCATTGACTGTAAATAATTGTATAAGTAAGCAATATATACGATTATACATAATAATATAATTTGTGTGTGTAATTATAGTAGAACAAAAAAATAAATAATAAAAATAATATAATAATAAACATTTGAATGGGAAATGAAAGTTTGCCGTAAATGGGTGAGAAATAGACAAACACTTTTTAGGGTTCCGTAGTCAACAAGGAACCCTTATAGTTTTGGTCTGTCCGTCCGTCTGTCTGTCCGCGGTTTTGCTCAGAGACTATAAGACCTACAAAGCTGTAATTCGGCATGAATGCATATCTTAATGATGCCGACAAAATGGTATATAAAATCTTTGAAAAAAAAAAAATTTTACGGTACCTCCCCTACACATCAATGCGGGGGTGATTTTTTTGTTCGCGTCCACCCCACCGTGTAGGTGTCGTTGGATAGGTTTTTAAAAATATTACGAGTATTCAAAGATCATTTTCCGATTTAGGGATCCATTTGTGAAATATGAAGTTTTAAAGTGGAAAAAATCGTTAGAGTCCAGTGTCCCCCCCTTCTACCAATTAACCGGTTGCTTCTGGAAATGTGAAAAAATTCACGGGAGTAGGAAATATGCTACATTTAAAAGGAAAACTATCAAATCACGACTAAGAAGACATCATAAGTTATTTAGTAATAGTCGATCAACTAAGAAAAAGGATTCGTAGAAGTACAAAGGAACTTTTCGTTCAAAATGTAACTGAGATGATATTGTTAGTAGTGTAAAACACGTTATAAATGTGCATTCATTGACCATACAAAAATTATCAAAAACTAGCAGTACTACGGAACCCTATATTGCGCGTGGCACGACACGCACTTGGCCGGTTTTTTTTGTCTTAGAGTAATAATATTCATATAAAACTAAAACATACTTACTATTAGTATCGTGAAAGATTTTAAGGCTTTAACGGCCGCACTCAGGGACATTTAATTATGATTAAACTTCAATTGAATGAAGAGTTTAACAGATAATGTACGGGGTTTATGTTAACCTTCATAAGGTCTTCGGGTCAATTTTGACCCATTTAGAGATAAAAGTGGAACTTTCTCAGAAAATAAGCGCTCAAGAATTTTGACATTTTATGACTTTTAATTATTCGCTTCAATTTACTTACTATTGGAATAAGTTTTTTTTAAATAATTAAAATATTCCATGTATGGCTTTTTTCACTCTAACGGTCTTTGGGTCAGAATTGACAGCAACTAATAACAATCGCACAGTGCATCTGTTACTGTCCTAATTGTTCATGTATCGTATAACTTTTTGAATGAGACGTTCTTTTGTTCTACCTATACAAGTCTTAGAATCATAATTTATAACACTAAGACTAATAAAAATAAAATATATCACATTAGATGAGCAGCTTGTTGCGTTCAAAAAAAGATTCCCGTTTAGACAATACATATATGCCATGAAAACCAACTAAATAAGACATCACATTTTGTGGTCTGTATGATTCTGCCACCAGCTACTTTTAGAGATTGAAATATTCAACCCTACACGTGCAAAGAAAGAGGTGTTGACAAAAACCAAAGCTTGTGTGTAGTCCTTGATTGGACTCGCGGCCTGAGAGGTCCATCTTACGGTGGATCTTTGTAGTTGGAACTATACGTTAGAATAAACCTGGATAAACCTCCAGAAATAGTGCTAACAACAAATAATTGACCTTTATATTCATCATGTTTTACTATTTATTACCCAAGATACTACACTTGTTTCTTACATACCTAAAGAAATAAGTCGGTGAATAATTTTATTCATCACTTTGTATCACAACACAGAAGTAAGTTATAGATCTAACAAAAAAAAACTGTGATTATATGAGACTACAACAAATATAAAAGTAGCGTGGATACACTGGATAAAGCTGCAAAAGAAAAACAAAACTTTGGCCTCAAGTGGTATTTAGTAACATAGTAGATAGATCAGCCTACAGTGCTTTAGTGCCTACAGTGCTCGAAAGAAATAGTGCGTAGTAAAAAGGCGACACTACTTGGAAAATTCCATCAACTTACAGCTTACTCCTAACAAGAGAAAAACAACAGCTAAGAAGGCTCCCAAAAGAAGTCGTTGCCAACTATATGCTCAACTTACAATATAACACCTATGTTATGTAGTTTGCAAGAAATTTGTATGTAAAAAACATTCTTATATAGTATTACATTTCTTTTCAAATTACTGCTTTGTTCCATTTTATAAAAATTTCTAAAAAAAATTGCCTATTTTCTATTAACATTAGAATATATATATCGCACGGCTCCGTCCGCATTTATCAGTAATTTTGCAGGTACTGGGAAACGGGAACCGTACATTTTCCCACAAAAAAATTGTCTCCGTCGTTCTTCATGGTCAACTCTATATCTATGCTGAATTACATAAAAATCGGTCCAATGCTTCGTAAGGTTAGCGAGTCCAAACAAACAAACTTATCAGCTTTATAATATAAAGTATAGATATAATAAATATATTTTTTTACAAAAATTAAAAGTATATCTATAGAAATAAATACTTATACATGTCAAAGAAATCCTTTAACTAATTAATATTAATTTTTTTTTAATTTTTTATTATAATTATAGTACTTGGGTCAATTCTGACCCAAAGCACGGCAACGTTTGTAAAATTAAGGACCCATAGGGTGGGTTGCACCAACTTACTTTAACTATAACTGTAACTTTAACTTTAACTATAACTATAGTGCAAAATGTCAAATCTTTGGTTAAGGAGGCCATATTTAACGATAACTATAACCGCTCGTACTTATATCGAATTTTTTTCGTGAAAATTTACTATGGCTCAAAGTGTTGTTATAACAAATATTATTTTTCCTGTCGATTTTTACGGATAATTAAATTTTTTATACTCTCAATCCCATTAACTGTAGTTTTAATAAAAAAATATACACAACAGACATGTGTCAAATTCTGTGGTCAAAGTTAAGGTTAAAGTTAAGTTATAGCCTTAACTATAACCATAACTTTGACCATAACTGTAACTATAACCACGCCTCTGGTGCAACCCACTTTATGAAGGTCTTCATTAATTAATTACAATTAAGTAATTAATATTCATCTCTGAGTGCGGCAGTAAGATATTTTATAAAAGTCGAATTTGTCACTTATCGAAACTGAAATTCAGTGACCTTACTTTAAATCACAAATGCCTGAACTTAGTTTATCGATTCATCATTAGTGACGTCAACGGAAGTGGGTAATACCAGACTGCAAATACCTACTTGTACTAAATTACTGACAGACTTCCTAACATAGAATTCAGGTCTTATAATTGAGTAATTATGAACATGATGGGTATTTGGTACATAATATCATAATTAAAGCTCTAATGTAGAAAATCCGTTATGACTAATTATTATATTATTATAGTCATTATAAGTTATAACCCTGGAGCTAGCGACAGCCAGACTTTCGTTATTTTATAAAAGCTGAAAGTTTTTCTGAATGTGATCAGGGGTAAACACGACATAATAAATACCGGTAAACTTTGAGCTTTTATAAAATTACGAAAGTCGGACTGTCGCTTGCTCTTGGGTTTAAAGTGCAAGTAGGTTATCGGTTGGTTAGTTTAAACTTCAAAAGCTTAGATAGTGTAGAACATAAAAGCTTTGAGTTTTTTTTAAAAACACTAAAAAACAGAAATACATTTGTATTCTTTATAATATGTTTGTTTACGTCAGAAGATAGTTTAAATAGTCAATAATTAATTTTGACCTCGCAAAAAACCTGACCACAAGTCTGTCTTAAGATGGATTCATTAATTTTTGAACGCATACGCAGACTCTATGATGTAAAATATAAAACCGCATCATAAGAAGTTATTTTTTATTCTTAGCTCTACGTTGTTCGGGTTCCGTACCCAAAAAGTAGAAACCGTTCGTCTGTCTATCACGAACCGTGCTAAGCTAATTACTAGTTCAAAGCAAAGTTCTAGCTAGTTCACATGTTTACCTATTATTGTATGTATTTCTTTTAACGCAAAAACACTAAATTATATACAAAAATAAATAATCTCTGAGTAACAGATAAATATAATGCTTTATTCCTCAGGTCAGAGTAATTACTTACTGTTTTGTACGGAACCTTGGTGCACGAATCCGACTCGTACTTGGTCGGTTTTTTACCACTCATTTACAAATCACCATAACCACATCATACCTACGTCACACCAAGCAAATATCCAACCCATCAAAACCAAGCGATTAGGAAGAATGACTTTACCTTATAAGAATGTCACTTGTTAAAGTTGAGTGCGTCTCAAATTGTCATCCTAATAACATCCCACTTCGGAAGTCGTGATCGTAAGATTATCATAATTATTCCATTCTCCTCGTATTTTCCGGCATATAAATTATAATATGATGTCGACTTAACTCATTAAAATATGAAAGTAATGAAAGATACGAATATAATAATAAATGAGGCATGTTACAGTTAATTGTAGTTTTTTAGATAATAAGACTTAAATTTTTTATGGGTAGGGTAATTAGACAAATGTAATATTTTATGTAGCGGTAATTAGAAAGCATTATAATTCTATCTAAAACATAATACAAAACACTGATTAATAAGTTGCACGTGTATAATTGTAACAAAAGGGGTAGAATTAACGATGTCCTATACAACCATAACCTGCCAATAGTTAAAAAATAAACACTTTCAAATAAAAGCTGAAAAAAAATGAGCAAATAACAACAAACATTGTTTTAATCGGTAAATATTTATTAAGAGCCAAGTACGATGAACCTAAAAATAATAATATTCTAAATCTCTTTGGATAGAATAGCAACTCAAATGTAACTCAAAGCTCTTACAGCTCGAAATTTACTTCTTGTTTTCTCGTAATTTTTCAAATTCATCTCAAATTTATGAACACTTATTTCTCGATTTTTTTCCAATTTTTTCTTTTCTTTTTGTCTCTTGTAATAAGCTCTAAACTTTAACTCATTTTTTTTTTAGTTTTCTTCCGCCATTTTGTTGGAATTTCGCTGATAAGCAGTATTTTTTTAATTATACATTTCTTTCACTTTTTCCTTTGATCTCTGATATAAAACTGGGTAATTTTAAATCTTTACTAGACGTTGCCAAGGAATAAGCCTTCTTTTCTCTAATTTCTTCTTTGGTCTTTCCCATCCTAAAAAAATATAATTTTATGAATGCTTAGCATATAATAATCTAAATATTATATATAACTTAAAGGGACTAAATCACTATGTCAGTGATCTATCAACGCACAGCTCAAACTACTGGACGGATAGGGCTGAAATTTGGCATGCAGGTAGATGTTATGACGTAGGCATCCACTAAGAAAGTTTTTTGATCAATTCTACCCCCAAAGGGCTATGAAACTTTGTCAATTTTAAACCGATCGGGCTGATCCTTTGCATGCATAAAACTACTATGACGTAGGCATCCCCTAAGATAAATTCTACCTCTAAGGGGACAAAATAGAGGATGAAAGATTGTATAAAATAATACTTCTTAACGCGAGCAAAGCGCGGGCAAAAGCTAGTAATATTATAGACTCATTCACGATAATAATAATCTGTGAAAACTGCGAGAAAACTTCAATTGATAAAAAAGTACGTATCAGTTTTTCATACAAGGGTAATTATAAATATATTGTAATTAGTATAC
The DNA here is from genome assembly GCA_905187585.1 of Cyaniris semiargus. Lineage (NCBI taxonomy): Eukaryota > Metazoa > Arthropoda > Insecta > Lepidoptera > Lycaenidae > Cyaniris > Cyaniris semiargus. The sequence goes on along the minus strand of LR994558.1, from coordinate 7,700,414 downwards.
GGTTATTAGAAAAAGTAAGATTTTCTTGAAAATTTCGAAAACCTAGATTACGGCAAAGTACGTAGGCCAAATTACTTTCTAGATTGACATGAATAACATACAATCTAATTTAAAAATCAAGTAGCAAAATAAGATTACGGTAATTAGAAAAGTTCGTAACAAAAGCTACGGTAATTAGATACTCACGTGCTTCATCGGCGGCACACCAACATTAATGACGTCGGACCGCTGATGGGCCGTGGCACACACTAAGGAGAAGTGACCCGTGCACTTGTAATGTGCCAAATCCTGTTATTTTTGGGTGGGCACCCGAAAACAGCATGCGTTACGGTAATTTAGAACTTTTGATAGGACAAGCGATTATTTCATGATAACTATTTATAGGCTGGGCCTATTGAGTCGATATTTTCCAATGCGATAACTAATGTTTATTAGCATTTAAAACGATGAATAGATCAAAGTAAATATGTACGTCATAAAAATTACAAGCAAGTTTCGAGATCAAGTTGGCGTGGGGATACGTTATGGTAATTAGAAAAATACGGTTTTTGAACACGACTTAAATTAATTTAGTATGAATTACTTAAATTAGAAGCCTGTGTTTAAGTTTGTAGCTAGTTACGGATGCTATCTACCGTTTAAAAATATAGCATACTTGAATAAGATAATATTACAGAGTATACAAGCCCGGGACACTTAAATTTTGCTCTCCGGAGAATGGCCGTTAGAATAAATAATAATCTGATTTATGTCGACAAGAGTTAGTTGAACCTGTTGGTAAATTATGTGATTATCCGTATTAATATTATGAATGCGAAAGTGTCTTTGTCTATCTGTCTGCAATCTCTTTATGCCCAAATCGTTGAACTAAATTTTCTGAAATTTGGTAAGGGGATACTTTGAGTCCCGGGAAAGGACATCTAAGGATACTTATTACCCCGGAAAAATGTACGGCTCCTGCGCAATATCCAAATTTTAGCGCAACGGAGTTGCGAGCGTCATCTAGTACTTATAAGTTATAGCATACCTATAATTATTATAAATGGGGTGATTTTTTAATGTGATATTTAAGTTTTTGCCTAAACTTTTATGCTGAAAATATCCGTCTTGGGTTGGCTCCATCATAATTGAATCATGAACATTTTAATCTTAAAACTAAGGAAACTAATTTCTCCCCGTCAAAGCTGAGATTAGATTCATAATATGTAATGAATGGCTGATTGCGATAGGGAATTGGTTATGGTGGCTGGACTGATGAAAGCCGCGGCCCGTGACTAAAACCAACAACTTTCTTTCGTTTTTTACCATCGGTTTTTATGGGACTCCGAAGATACTTTCTCGATATTTCTTTTTTTTTTAATTATTTTCCCATAATAGCCTATGCAATTTTTTTCGCTATGCTTCTAGCGATGCGTTAAAAAACTTTTAATAAGCTGTTATAGTTCCAATCGCAGTAATATTAGAAAGTTTATGAGTGTGTATGTTTGTTAAGTCTTTTGTTATATTTTTTATATCATTGAACATTTTACACTTTGGATAAAATTTATACTTAACTAGACGATGCCCGCAACTCCGTTGCGCCAATACTCGTTTATCGCGCGGGAACCGTACATTTTCCAGGGACAAAAAGTATCCTATGTCCTTTCCAGGGACTCAAAGTATCTCCATACCGAATTTCAGCAAAATCGGTTCAGCGGTTTGGGCGTGAAGAGGTAACAGACAGACAGACAGACAGACAGACAGACAGACGGACGGACGGACGGACGGACGGACGGACGGACGGACGGACGGACGGACGGACGGACGGACGGACGGACGGACGGACGGACGGACGGACGGACGGACGGACGGACGGACGGACGGACGGACGGACGGACGGACGGACGGACGGACGGACGGACGGACGGACGGACGGACGGACAGACAGACAGACAGACAGACAGACAGACAGACAGACAGACGGACAGACAGACACACTTTCGCATTTATAATTCATTTTATGGCACAAAAAGTGTGTGATGCACGATTAATATCCTGTATATCAGTCGTGCATCACATGTTTCTCAGTACTTATGAAAAACCGTTACTTAAGGGTAGTTACTTTATACTTTTCTTAGAAAACACTAGATTACTAATCTTTTGTTGCAACATAATTATTTGATTGTAATCTGCTGTAAATTATTATGGCGAAAATTTTCATCGATACTATCCTTGTTGTTTACAAGGTGATATGTTGTTTACTATGAAAATGACGATACAGAATTCCATACAAATATTGATATCCAATTTATACAGAGTGTAACAAAACTAAGTGATAAAACTTTAGGGTGTGTACGTGTTCCTCATAGAGAGTTCACTGTGCAAGTAGTGAACTCTCTCTCTACTAAAGGAGAACTGTCAAACAAATGTCAAAAATGACGTTTCTGTATGATAGAAGCGTTAGTTCCTTTTCATTTAAAGCCTTGTCGAACTGTATGGTGAGGGAAGGCGAGTGGCGAGTGAAAACAAAAAATGTTGTATTAACTCGCACCCTAGCAACAGACCCACTCGCACATGAAAGTAACTCGTATGATTCGGTCACACGGTGCAAGTAGCTGCACTTCACTGACTAGGCCAGCTCGCATGTCAGTTCGCACCTTGTAACCCAGGCATAAGGCATCGTATCATAAGCTTGTGACTAACCGGAAGAGGAGAGAGTATCGGGATACTATAGTAGTATAGTTCCTCATCCCCGGGAGAGTCCTACATGTAACATGTCCTGAATGACGTCCCAAGACCAGCAGGAATCCATAAAGGCATTCCATAGAAAAATTATATTATACAGCTAGTTGACGCCTGCAAAACTTTTCCGGGATAAATACTATCCTATGTCCTTTCCCGGGACTCGAAGTATCTACATTCGTTGCGTTCGTTGGAAAGGTCTCGGGCTCCGTGAGGTTTATAGAAAAAAAAAACTTCAAAAGAAAAGCAGGAAAACAGGGAAAACAGGCAAAACAACGTTTGCCGGGACAGCTAGTTATTGTATGGATATTGGATATATAATAGTAAGCAGTGGTGCGCACGTGTTTAATCTTACAGAGTTTTATTATATATTCTCATAAATGTAATCATAAGGAAGATATTACAGAGTATGACCTAATGTATATTTTAATATGACGACAAGCGTGTTTATAGATATGATGATTATGCAACAATATTAATGTACCTATGGTATTAAGATAATTATAGATAATCGGGGCTCATCTTTGTATTTAGTAGGTAATGTGTTAATAACTTAACTGATTGAGTTCAAATGTTACACTTACATTATACTTAGACCAGGAAATATTGCATGGCTCTAAAAGACAACCCCTGATTTAGGAAAACAGAAGTACCCCAATTCTACTATTTTATTTTTCGATCAATTTCGCAATCAATTCGAACGATTATTCGATCTAATATAGTTCGTTTCTTATATCTAAATAAAAAATGTTAATCTCATGAAATGTATTTCGTTGGTTTAATTACGAGGGCGGCACTGAAAATTTCGGGAATCAAGGAATTTGACACATTTTTTCATACGATGGAACCAATCATTGAAGCAACCATTCCATTCGGAAGTTGGGGTCTCCAAAATGGCCGTTTTGTAGGCGTCCACAGCTTCTTCAGGTGATGAAAATCTCTGACCACGCAATTTATTCTTTATTTTAAGGAAAGTATAGAAATCATTCGGGCTTAGGACAGGGCTGTACGGCGGATGGTCTAATAATTCTATGTTTTCTTGCTCTAAAAACTCTTTTGTTCTGTGCGCGGTGTGAGAACTCGCATTGTCGTGATAGAGGATGATGCGGCGGTTGCAGTTCTCTTTACGGAGTTCAGAAACGACCTGTGGCAAACAAATGCTAGCATACCATTCTGCATTAACCGTTCTTTGTCCCTCAAGAGGAATGCGGTTGCCACCATTTTTTTGCAACACTCCGTGAACGAACAATTTTTGTTGGCTTTAGCTCATTTTCGAACACCCAAACTCGTGACTGGTTTTTTGTTTCGGGTTCGTACGCGTATATCCAGGATTCATCACCTGATACGATGTTGTATACAGCATTTTAGAATCCTACGTGGAATCTTTCGAGAGTTCTGACGCACCAAGTAACGCGAGCCGCTTTTTGCTCTTCACAGAGCAAATGCGGTATCCATCGGGAAAACAACTTTTTTAAACCAAATTGTTCATGCAAGATTATTTGTATTTGACTCATGCAAATGTCTAAAGTTGCCTGAATTTCGCGGTATGTCACATGTCGATCTTTCTCAATCAGCTTACGCACAGCATCAACGTTTTCTTAGGTGACTGCAGTTTTTGGACGACTTTGACGGGGATCATCACTGTGCTTGACACGTCCACGTTGAAATTCAGCAAACCAGCGATAAATTGTGGTTTTAGATGGGGCTTCATCACCAAATGCAGAAATCATCCGGTCAACACACTGTTTTTGTGTTAAACCACTTCGAAAGTCATAATAAATCATCGCTCTAGAATTTTCTCGAGTCAATTACATTTTCTCAACGACTAAACAAGTTTGACAAGACCTTGTGACAAGACCGAGAATCTTTTTTTAAATAAATAAATGGTATTCGATTTTTAAAACCAAGAAGTTTTCAATTAAAAAGATTTTAATATGACAGGAACAGTGGAAATATTTCATTCCCGATACCTTTAGTGCAGCCTATGTATATAATGATACCATTTTTTCTTCTCGTTAAAATAATGATATTCTGAATTTAAAAATATCTACATTAAATAAGTTCATGAAAAAATAGGCAATATTATGTAAACAAAGTGGAAGTATCAGGAGTTTCCGATACTTTTTAGTTTAGGTAAAAAAAGATTAGTAGCAAGAAAGTGAACTGGCTGGAAATGACAAAAAGAAAAAAGTCACGCAATTTAAATTTAGAATGCGATTGTTAAGCTGAAACCTAATTGCGTACATTACGCGCTAAGCTGTTTACAAGTTCAATGTCACGACTGTTTCAACCACCATCACACGACCATGAATGGTATTATCTTATAACAAAAACCGCATATTTTGCCTCAATCACGAACTCGCAACAATGATACAATTATTATACAAAAAGCGTTGTTTTCCACCATTAATTAGTGGCTGAGAATCGCCTGAGAGCCTCCTACTCGTCGCCGACTTATAAGACCTATAGGACGCCTTTCTTTCATTTTATTTTTAAGTGCGTCCGTTAACTAACGTTTCTAATAAGTGATTAGTCACGCGTCAATTTAAGTTGGTTTTAACTTGTAGCATGTTTAGTTTAAATTAAAAGCTTTTGATTACATAATTAACTTAAAAATTGAATACCTTTCCTTCAAATTACGCTAAAGCAACATTTATTCTTTTAAGTGTAGATTAAAATAATATGAGTTAATTTGTATTTTTGAAATTGTTTGAATAAAAATTTTCAACCATGAGACCTGGACCTGGACAATATCAAATCTGCAACGCTCTTTTGAGTCAATATGGTACGTGTGCTATTAATATTATTAATATAAAATATCTAAACTGCGAATAATTTAAGTATCAATTTCGAAAATTTAATATTATCACATATCTTTTTTAATCTCACTCATCTAACATAAAATTTATGCTTATGTGTAAAAGTAAATGTGCATTCCGCAACTGAAAAAAATAGAATGAATTTTAATACAATAAATAGTTTTTTGATTAATACATGAACTATAACTTGATAATAATTTTATATTACATAAATATTAGAAACAAAAACTTGTATCTACATCTTAAGGAAGTCCTTTGTAAGTATTAAATTCTGTCAATGATCTTTGAAGAAGGACTAATCCTTGTTTGATTACTCTTGACATTATTATTTATCTTGGACCATCCAAGACGTATAATGATATCAAATCAACTAAAATTTAAATTTATCAATAATATCACACATTAACAACTTACAAAAATTAATACTTTGATAATGATTTTTCGTTCATACAAGATCAATGAACTCTGTCACCATATTGTTTGCAACTGATGCGTAAATAAAACTGCGCGTCAAAAGACCAAACATTTGATAATAATATGGGAACGTGTTATGTAAAATCATGATTATTTATTTTATTAATAGAAAATTCATAGTTTTTGTTCACAACGTCTTGCATTGCAGAAATACAGGCTAAAACGAATATAATATTTCAGTTTGAGGCTGAAACGTCGAAAATTAGAACACGTTTATAGAAGCCTGTGCTCTTATTGGGGGTAGGAAAAAAGTTAAAAAAATCGCCAGTATCTGGCTGGGGTAAAGCACACAGATTTTACTAGTCACCACCTTGTAACCTCAACCTCTCCACAGATCCGAAGATCTTGGACTTCTACAAAGCGGAGATGGCTTACGGAGTAGAGAGGTTCTTCCTGCTAACTTACTGTCTGGCTTGCTGCTGGTCCGGTGCCCGGGGCAAAGACAGCCTGCGGATACTACGGGGCTGGGCCGAGCTGGACTTCGAGTTTCCCAGTGATGCTGACAGGGATATCGCCATGAGTCGAAGGTTCTATGTCCCCGGCGCCTCCGTACCGATTGATGTCGATATGAATTATAGACCTCGTAAGTTTTTTGTAATAATGTACTATCAGAGAAATTAATTCATACGCAGAAGAAGGGCCTTGGTAATTTGATCGGGCTATATCAAACCCAGCTACAAATTACGACTAACATTAACTTAACATAACCCATCCAAATAAATTAGATCTGTCATCTGCCTATGAATTATTTTCTTCCATGGTACATAATATATTTTGTGTTTTCTTTCTATTTTGGTCCATCTCAATTATGCCGCGATCGCACATGCGTCTATCGTCACGAAGCTTCGTGCTATGAGACGATACCATTGGACGATACACGCAGATCGTCCAATGGTCGTTTTAAGCACGAAGCACTACGCAGGTGCGGCCCAGGCATGAGAGATGGCAAAATGTCCTTTAATAGTTTAGGGTGTGTATGGGTCCCCTGTATAGAGTTTACTGTGGTAGTAGCAGAGCAGAAAACCCATTTTTTTTCACTTTTGTATAGGGAAACTCGTGACGCTGGGACGCTTTCCCATACAAAAGTGAAAAAAAATTGGTCTTTCAGCGCTGCTACTTTCACAGTGAAGTCTCTACAAGGAACACGTCGTAGTGTGTGTACACTAAAGTATTATCACTTAGTTTTGTTACACCTTGTATACAAATTACAAATAAACGCCAAAAGCGCCTGGGCATTGCCATCCATCCATGTAGATAGATTAATAACCGTCGCCCATAACCAACCATAATGTCCGTTTCCCTTCAATAATTCCAACCAATATTGAAACTCCTTTTTTTCTCTTCAAATCAATATCCTGCTATTATTATACTTCTTAAGTAGAGCTTATTAATACATACTAGGGGTCAGCTTACACCGAAACGAGGGGTAGCGAGGCGCGACTTGACGATGCAACTTAGAAAAATATATAAAACAAGAGGACGCCCGCAACTCCATTGCGCCAAAATTTGTTCATCGCGCGGGAACCGTAAATTTTCCCGCGATAAAAAGTATTTATTATATATCCTTTTCCGGGACTCAAAGTATCTACATACCAAATTTCAGCAAATTCGGTTCTGTGGTTTGGGCGTGAAGAGGTAACAGACAAACAGACAAACAGACAGACAGACAGACAGACGGACAGACAGACAGATACACTTTCCTATTTATAACATTAGCATGGATTGAAACATCAAATAGCGTGATGAAGCTTGAAATATCAATTTCGTATCTAATATCCAAGTAGGAACAAATTAAAACAGTTTTAAAAATATAAACAAGCTGGTTTTTTACTTCTAATAATTTGAATATTTTAAGAAATAATAAAAACACTGGTCGTTTTCGATACGTAGTAATAGCCAAAAACAGAAGATCAAAACCGAATATGACATTTTATTGAGGTTATTAAATAATGCCTGTTGGAGACGAACTTTTTTGGGTGTGTTTTGAAGCTAGCCGGTTTTTATAACTATTTTTATTTTTATAAGGATGTGGTTTAACATAAAAACAAGATAATGAGTTATTTTATTAGCAACGTCCTATACCTACCACAAGTACATTACGAAAATCCGATAGTTTTTGACTGTTTTTGTGAGTATTAGTTTTATTTACGACTTTTCACATGAAAAATCTATAGGTACCTTCAACCGCCTAGTCGCCGATTAAGCCGCCAAATCGAAATAATAACAAACAAAATTAATTAGAACGAAGTTCCTTATCGCGCGTTGCGAAAGGGGGCTAGGCAGAAAAATTAAGACGAAAAGTTGTGAGTCGTCACTCGTAAGGCTGGTTTTAGTGTCACGCGGACCGTCGGTACGGATCGCTCCGTATATATGCAATATGCATTACGCTATAAGGAGCGTTTTAGAGTTATCTCTGTGTCTCTCTCTCTCTCTCATAGAAAGCAAGTTATTTTCGTTTCGCAATAAACAGTGTGGTGTAGCTACGATTTTTTTTTGTGTTTTTTTGAGTGTATACAGGTTTTTTGTACATAAGAAATGATAAACTGGAACTTCGTTCCATCTCGGTGTCCCTTGACACCTCTCAAGATTTTAATTTAACTGACTTTTGAAAAAGGAGGAGGTTCTATTATATCTATTCTAAGGCGATGTATATTTTTTTTCACAAAATAAGTGAGTGAGTCCGTAGAACAGAAATTCAAACCCTGCTCGGGCATTTGCACAAAAGCATAGCTTTCCCACAGTTATAGGATTTTATATTTATAAATGTTTAATGTACCATCGAGGAAATTGATTCCTAGGCAGTTGACACAGACTAACTTAATTTGGTCGGATCATGTCATTTCAATGTTAATTGTAATCTGTCGGCTGGGTTTGACGTAAGAGCCTGTCCACACGGCGCATTGCGTCAGCGTTGCGTCGACGCGACGCAGCGCTGCCTTTGCGTTGTTTTACATACAAATAACCAAGGTGTTCACACGGCACGCTGTGTCGTGACTCGTGACAGTAGCGCGCAACGCACACAATATGACGGACAGCAGCCCCCGAGACGAAGCGGGAGGGGGTGTTTACGTCAAGACTGCTTCGTAAAAACACTGCGATGACGCAGCGCCCGTGTGGCCGGCTTTGCGTCAAACGGCAGCGCTGCGTCGACGCAACGCGTGTGTGGACAGGCTCTTACGCGACCAAACTACGTAGGTCCCTAGGAATCGACTTCTCTGATAGTACATTATGGGAACAGTATTTAATGGGAATAGTTCAAAGTTATTACAAAAAATTGAGAAATATAAAAGTCCTCAAATTCTTCTAAAAGAAAGACAATACATACTCTATAATTAAAAAAGTATCCAAATTCATCTATAAAGACATTTAGCTCGGTGTTAACTGTTACCAGTATTAAATACATACATTGTAAACGTAATTCTATGACCGCGATTGACAATGAAGTGTCAGATGTTGTCAATCGCGGCTTTGTATAGAAAATGTCAAGTTTTTAACAGGGAGTCAATGACCGCTACCACCATGTTTCGCCGAGTACATTAATTAAAAGCTATATCGCTACTCGCTATATTGTACAGGATTTTTTGCACCAACCAGTTAAGCCTTCCAAGAAAGTGTTTGTGTAATTTTTCGTAGATTCGCGCCATGAGAACTAGTGACCAATTAGTAAACCTAAGGGTTACGTCGCACCAAACCGAAACGTTTCGTTGCGGTAATTCTTTAAAATTTCTCTTTCATTTATAATTATTGATTTAAATTTACTCTACAAAAAGGTGCATATTTTGGCATTTCAACCATTCCAATGAATGTTGATTTTCTTGCTTATTAAATATAGTTCAATTTAGAGTAGCTTATTTAAAATTACATGGCCTCGTTTCGTTTCGTCTCGTTTCTGTGGGAACTAACACTCTTAAAACCTTATATAATACGTATTTAATAGTCACAATTATTTCAGTAATAGCTATAAGCAGAAACTTATAAATTACAACCATATGAGTACACTCAATTAATATGCGATTTAAATGTGGAATGTTAAGGCGAATCTGAAAATGGTCGTATATCGAATTGCTTAGGAATTATAAAAGCTTATGGGAAAATAATACAACTACGTAGCATATCCAGCCTAAATATCTTATCTAGTGCCGAATTGTCTACGTGTTACAGTCAGATTATAGTCACAGTATTATGGACCCACGCGTTTGACCCAATTACTGAAGAATAACACTTGTTTACCACTTAAGTCTAAATGACATACAAAATGTTTCACCTAATTGATTGTATAGTAGGTATTTGGCTATAGATATCTAGACTTAACCTTAAGTGAATCTTCTCTCTTGTTAATGTAAGGATATTGACTACAGAGCCTTCTCTGGAAAGGAAAGGAAAGGAAAGCAAACCAAACAACATTTCTATGGTTTCACCGCTAACTTCGCAAAGTCGAGATCCTTTAGCACAGATTACTAAAGAGTTTGGTACTACGTGAGTACCCTCGGCCCTCGATACTAACTGAAGCGTTGAAGGCGCCTTATATATTTGAGAATATTTAACGGGTTTTTTAACAAAGATTCACCGAAGAATGCTATAACCTTTTAAACTCCTCAGCACCCCAGAAGTCTCGTATATTCGTGACGATCCCGCGCTTCGACGAGGGGCGGCCGGTGACGCTGGGCGTGGCAGAGGACGACGGCAAGATATCCCCCTACCCCGACTACTCCTGGCACGACAACCAGGGCTCCAACTGCGACGGCATGACATCCGTCTTCAGAGTCTCTGTGAGTTCAACGTAAATGAGAAATGTCTGCTAAATGATATAAGAGTACCCAAATTCTGCTTTTTTGATCCACCTTTGATTGGGCTATGAAGCTATGAATAGTTATTGTATGCTATAGTTTGGTGTAAAATTCGAAAATTTTAATAAAATTACCATTTGGTACTAATAATTATTCTTGCCACCGTGTTTTTTTAATCCGATCAGCGCCATGGTGGATCAAGCAACAAGCACATCAAACTATCTTCTTTTGCAACGAAAGTCTGAAAATATCACCCTTCCTTCCTTACCTTTCTCAACGTAGTTGGGTAAAAAACTCAATTTAATGACAAAAAACTGTACAGTTAATTTGATAAACATATTAATATCTTAGGATTTAGTTGAAGTCAAATCTACGTTACCCTATCCGATCGATGTTATTTAGCATCTAACGGCTTCATATTGTTCACAGATAGACAAATGCAATCGTCTGTGGGTGATGGACGCGGGCAAGATCGGAGACACGGCGCGGTGTCCACCGCAGCTGCTGGCTTTCGACCTGGACACCGACCGCCTGGTGTTCCGACACAAAGTCGACAAAGCCCAGACACCAACGTCTCTGTTTATTACTCCCGTAAGTTTGCAATACTTACGGGACTCTCTACTGTGCAGATTTTATAAAATTCAAATTAGCCCTTTAGAGGCAATTTTATTGTTATTGGTACATATTGTACCATCGAAGAAATTGTTTCATAAGCAGTTGACAGACCTACCTCATTTGATTGGATTATGTTAATTCAATTATAGGTGTGATCTGTCGGATGGATTTGACACAACGTGACCAATTTGCGTAGGTCCGCCATCTGCATATGAATCAACTTCTCTGATAGTAGAATAACGTTACGTTACTGTCATAACGGTGCTCATGCTGATTCCTCATTCGGTAAGGCAGCGTTAGCCCATGTAACTCATTTCCTTTCCAGGTAGTTGACGTGCGGGAATCCTGCGGTGACACGTACGTGTACGTGGCCGACGTGACGGGCTACGGGCTCCTGGTGGTGGACGTGATGCGGAACCGCTCCTGGCGCGTCACGCACCGCCTCTTCTACCCCTTCCCGTCCTACGGGACGTTCACTATCGATGGTAAGTTGGGTCAAAAGCCTGAGACGAGACACATATCCTCAAATTTAGTCTTTAAAGGTCCTCGTGCTACGTCCCTAATCCCACTTCTAATTTTCATAATGATACTTTAACTTTGCTCGAATTGTTCCCGTAAATTTTGCGGCATTCGATCTCTTTGCCATGGTGAAAAATGAAATGAAAATATGAAAATATACTTTATTGTGCACATTCAATTACATGAAATAAAGTATAAAGTATTAGTAAGAAATAAAGTATTCTAAGTTACACCTTTTCTGGGACTCACAGCAGCAGCATCTCTACAACATTAAAATCGTTGTAACGGTTGAAACGTCGGAGAAATAAATTATGTAACGTTATTTTTATCTTTAGATTTTATTTATAAATGTTGGAGAGACTGCTGATTATAAATTATACAAACCCGACGTTGTGACAAACCATAACGAATTGTAAGTTGTACAACTAGATGTGGTAATTAAGGAAATCCTCTTCAATGCCGAGTGGACGATTCAAACTAACGACTTAATTACACTTAAACTATTTTAATAATTGTTCTATTTCTAGACAGCTTAGTAAATGATCAGTGATCTTCATTAATGACTCATCATTTTAGGACAATTATGGTTTCCCTTAGAATTAATTATTATATAATGAAAGGATACTCTATAATTAATATACCATTGACATACTTAGGTATTATATCAAAGTACTTGATATCATATACATCATCATCCAAAAGTCCCAATTAATATTCAGCCATGATAAATATCCATAACCATAGACAAACATGGCCTAAATACGTACATGATCGTAATCGCTTATGTAATATCGGTCTTTCATGTGCCGGACATGGAGAGGCTCCATTATTTCTTTTACTCTTCCACAACTATCCTGTAGGTTAGATTGGGCAGAATACAATTACCATTATTGCTTGAATCTTTTACAAGACATCTTTTCATTGGCGTACTACAAGGTGACGACATTTCACCTTTAATGTTCCATTCCACTATCAATCTCCAGGCGAAAGTTTCGACCTGATGGACGGCGTGATCGGCATGGCGCTGTCGCCGTACAAGAAGGGCTACGAGCGCTACCTGTACTTCCACTCGCTCGCCTCCACCACCGAGAACGTGGTGCGCACCAGCGTCATCCGCAACGCCTCCTTCATCATGGACTCTAATGCTGATCCTAATTCCATTAACGTGAGTATTTTTCTTCTTCTTCTTTAAAAATGGCCTCCCTTGAGGAATAGCCAGTGTCAGTAATTTGGTGACGTATTTTAACCGAGTTAAAAAAAAGAGGATATCAATTCTACCCAATTTAAGTGATTATTTTTTTGTTGTACGAGGTATTAATGTTCAACTTAGGGAATACTGCAAGTTCAAAATCGGTTCAATAGTTTTTGAGATAGGGAATTTTAATTCTTAATTAGGTACGTACAATTTTAAAGTCGGTTTTATCTTTTTAAAATACTACTTATAGCCAGTCATCCGTCCCATTGGTTTATGAGAGTTAAGGAGATTGCACTTGTGTACTTCGCTCACACTTGAGAACTATTGAATTACTATCAGCCACCTACACTGAAACTGGTGTGGGAAAGAGTAAGAAAATTTCACCTTATTGAAATGTTTTCTTAACGTAATTTCTACGCACAAAACTTCTAAGTGCGTGGAAATTACGTTATTTGCATTTCATTGCATCATATATATGAGGTATAACACCTAGTGTCCTAGACCTAGATAAATACATCAACTCATTCACAGGTATTCCCCGGCCGTCGGCCAATCCAATCCGCAGCGGAAGCGATGGACAGCAACGGCATCCTCTACTTCGGCATGATGGATCCACCCAGCATCTGGTGCTGGAACTCCCGCACCGAGTACACCCCTGATAACTTCCACCAGATCGCCGTAAACCAGGAGACTCTTCAGTTCGCGAGCGGCGTCAAAATCGTCACCAACTTGAAGAATCAAGAAGAGCTCTGGATTCTGACGTCGAGTTTCCAGCGAGTCATGACGGGTTCCATGAGCTCCGATAGGATCAACTACAGGATACACGCCGAGAAGGTCTCCAATCTGGTGGACAAGTGCTTGAACCACCCAAAGCAGCAGAGCCCCGACTACCATGCGGATCGAATATCCCCCATCATCACGAATCCTTTGGTGTTCAAGTATGGCGCTGCATCGTATCTCTAGAGATACAGGCGCTGGCCGACCATTTGTTGAACAACATCATGTGGTACGACTGGTCATATAGGAATAACGACCGCACTTAGAGAGATTTAATGTTTACTTAACCTTAAATTTAAAGAAAAGTTCTCAGAAAAAGTATTTTTATGACTAAATCTTCATTAAATTAAAAAGTAATTGTTAAATGTCTGTAAGTTCGGGCGTAAGTATTAATTCTAAAATCCTGTACAATAATGAGATTTAGTACAACTAGTATTAAGTTAGCTTAGGCCATATCTATTTGTACGTTTTTATATCTTCAAAGGTTTCTTAGTTGCATAGTTATTAATATTGTTTTTCGTAATTTTAAAATAAATTAAATATTTATGAATTACAAAAAGTTGTATGCTTTGAAAAGGTTTTTAACATTTATAATATGTTACACAGACCACAGTCTGTGTTAATCTTACAAACCTGTAATAATCTGAAAACAAGTAAAATTTCTCTTCTCGATTATTCGTAATATTCTCTAATAGACTGTATGAACTTGACACACGGTACATGTTGGTATGCTGTATAAAAATAAAAATAAATCTGATAAGTGATAGCACATCGCCATGGTACCTGGATTAAAAAAACTAGAGCACTTCTCAGTAAACGAATATTTTTTTCTCAAATCCTATATTTACGAATACTTAGTTTATTCCAAGACGTCATACTGGAAGGCCTGATCAGTTTCCATGAGCGCCCGCATGTAGATCACCAGGCTCTGTAGTGCCATCGCTGACGACAGGGAGTTGCAAGTCCCACCTTCGGATGACGCTACTTTCTTCACACGGTATGCCTCCTGAAATAACATATTTTGGCCCTTGGTCACATTTTTGTTGGGAAAAGGAGAAGAGATGCTGCGATCACACGAGTTATTGACATCCAATGAATATACTAGTACGGCAGTGAATGCTCAGACTCGATTTTTTTAATACATACGTTGTAAGTACATGTCATATTAACATTTCATTCGATAACTAGAACTACATAGTTTTCCCTACCTCTCTGTCTTTCGGTGCAGTGGCAGTGGGACCAACAAAGCCAGTCAACTTGAGAAATGGTTGGCGATCATCGGAGTAGCAGCCCTTAGGCTCCTGCCAGGATATTATCTTGTTCATCCATCTAGGCTTTATGAATTCGCCATATCCTTGAGATGCGCATAATGCAACTGAAAAAAGTATAAACCATGAACCTCTCTATATAATGTGCGTTTCTAAAAAGAATGGAAGAAAAAAGATAAAAGAAAAGAAGGATACGGAATAGACCACAAGTTAGTTATCAAGAGTTAGTTATGATAACTTTGTAAAATGACAGAATCAAGTGTTACCCTAATTATTTGGAATAGCAATTGTGTACAAAACATTTACTGTAAGTACTAAATTGAATAGCAATCACGCATAAAGCTATAACAAACTCGCTATACATACTCTGTTGCATGAACAGTGTTCTCGTGCCCGGCGGGTAGTCCCATCTCTCCAACGACTTTGTTTCCTTGTATATCTGTATGCATAGCTTGTATATTTTGGCGGATATGTCCACGTTTTCCATACAACCGAAGAGGCGCGATAGGACCATTGCGCGGACTCTGCTGGTCTGTTGGTAAGCGAGGCCGGAGCCGTCAAAAATCTGCATCTTACATTCCGCCGTCAGCTCACAGGCTTCGTCGCCCTGCATACTCTGAGTCTCCATGGCGGATATAAGCAACTGCATCATACAGGCATCTGCATACATACGATTCTTGTCAGTATTGACCAATAGTTGCATATATGAACTGACTTTGATGTTGCTATTTTATAGAACTTTTTCATATTAAACTTGTTTATATAAAAAGGACGTTTAAACCTTTCACGAAACGATTTTAAACTGCGAACATATCACTTGAATTTGTGGATAGCTCTTGGTGATTTGTGTATAACCACTGACCAGTAATAGCATCAATGTCAGGTTTATTTTCCTCATAAAAATCTCTATCAAATTAAATACCTGCGACTTTTCTGCTCGGCATTTTAGTCCTTGCTTCCTGGACGTACTGTTCGAAGTCAAAACGGTACGGTTTCTGCGTGCCCATTGTGCCGAGAGTTAGCGGCTCCATTATCGTCGATAGTATCTCCAAGTTTCCAAATATTACTTTTGCAACTGTTGATAGGGAAACATAAAATATGTAGGGAACATCCAGAAGAAAACAGGGTTTTTTGTATATTATGAATGTAGCAGTCTTGATTTTTAACGTGTCGTAACTGTGACGTAGGTTACAACTAGTCTTAGGTTTTAACTGTAACTTTTTATTTTTCGCAGGGGAAAAATTATTATGCGTCTCCCAGTTTGGATACCCTGGACATAATATTATGACCTTAGGTAAGGTTAAGGTACTGTATGTAGTGGCTAGGGTAAGGTTAGTGATTATTTGCCTATAGCAATAAAAAGAAATTATGATGTATACTTACCATATTCGTAGTCCTTGCTGCGATAAACCATTTTGCTAAGGTCGGTGCTATTTCTGATTATATCCATACGTCTGGTGATGTTCTGTAAGTTTTCCTTCAGCTTTTCCGGCACCGACTTGTCCAGTTCATTTATTGTGTATTCCAAAGTTCCTGTGAAATGAAAAGACTGCTCTAAATTCTAATGCTATCTTTATGAAAATTGTCTAAGTAAATTGCTTTTCTTTGTTCTTGTAACTTAACTGGCACTTTAGATACCATTTTGTTCCTGTAACACCCAAAGGTTGATTTGACTGGAAGATAATATTCCATTAGGCATTAAATTTACCTTTGTCCCTTTATATTGTGCATAAAGTTTTTAATTAATTAAAATAATAAATAATAACCGATACACATGTCCTTACGTTCGTTATAAGAAAAGGAACCACATTGACCCCAAAAGTAGATTTTTGTTGCGTATCTCTTTGATTAAAAAATAAATCAAACTTCATAATGCGTAGAGGTAACGAAATTGCGGTCATAGGTAGAGCAATTGCTCAAAAACTCTTGCAAGTGACAATTAAGGTCATAGATATACATTTGTTGAGCTGATGGCGGGATAAGCGGAGGATAGGTAATTTGATAATCTAAGCTCATCTGAACTCAAGGAGCATTATACGCTCCATGAATTTTGTATGTTTGTAACCTACGAATAATAAAAACTTGTAACATTAGCTTACACAACACAACACGTAGATCACAGACATAGTTCAAGGAGAGATCTTGATCTATGTCTGTGACGTAGATCTACAAATGGAAAAATAATCGATATTTTATAAGTCTTTGAAATAATAATTTAGTATTTCATGCGATTTTGATCTGTGATGGACCTTTTTTTTACATGGGGAAATGCTTTACGCATCCCCGGCAAATTGGGGATATCGGCCGGGGTATGGTGCTCCACTCCTCGCTTAAGGCAGAACTCTACCAGAGATTGTCCACGTCGATAAGCTGTAACATGTAAAGAGGGATATTCTTTTATGGTTACCCATACTTTATTTATACATTCTATGCTTTCCAATAATGATGATATTAATCCATCAGAGCTCAACGTGAAGAGAGGCTATCAGACCAAGTTACAACATCAAACGTAATTTCTAGTGTCTGAATGAATGGTATATGATACAGTTATTAATTGCTCTATCAGCTGTTGTGTAATATAAGGCAACAATAAGTACAATAGTTTGAGTCGTGAGCAAATTATTGGTTTATAATGGATGGGCGTTATAATAATAATAATAATAATATCTATGGACGCTTTACACCACATCAGTCTGGCCCCGTGCTAAGTACCTCAAGGACTTGTGTTACAGGTACCCGGAAATAAATATTTTAATACTTTTATACTATACATATATTTAAGATTTTTATTATATCATACACATATTTAATACACATCCAGACCCGGGAACATTGAAAACTTTTTGTTCCGTCGGAGAGATTCGAACCCGCGACCCCCGGCTTGAGCTGCCACACACTCAACCAATTGAGCCACAGAGGTCGTTAATCGTTGCTTTCTGCTATCATCTAAAAGCACAAAATATCTTTAAACTTTATAGATGCCGGAGCTAGGAGCACCTGCGTCATAATTACAACTGACTTATGAAACCCCTCCGTGGTCAGTGGTTTAGAGCGCGGCTCTTGACTGGGAGGTCGTGGGTTCGATTCCTGCGTTGTTGGAAACATGTTATTTCCAAGTTTGGTTAGGAGTTAGGACAATGCAGGCTGATCACCTGATTGTCTGACAAGTAAGATGATCCATGCGTCGGATGGGCATGTAAAAAGTCGGTTCTGCGTCTGATCTCTCGCCAGTCGTGTCGGTCTTCCGTCCCACTGGATTATGAGCAGTGTTTTTGCTCCGTGGTTATGAGTAAAGGAATAGAGAGTGCTCTTGTGTACTGCGCACACACATGGGCACTACAAAATTACTCCTGCGTAACCGGCCTGATTTCAATGAAACCGGCCACCGTCACCGAAACCGATGTGGGAGTTATTATTATGACTTATGAAGCTACATCGCAATTCCTATAAAGAAACATAACTAAATAGGAAATGCAGCCCAACATCAAACTTGTATAAAGTACTTACTAGGAAACCACAGACTTTCATGATATCTTTATAGCTAATCATTGAGTTGTAAATTGTTATTATCTGTAATCTCTATGGATATAAAAACAAAGTTATATAACAGTACCCAACGACAATGTAAGAACCGACATAAGAACAATAATATTTAGAATTAAGCTTTTACCAACGTTTTCTACATACCTCTAGCTAATTCTAAGGATATATACCATTCAGGATCTTTTGACGGCTTCTTTTCGTAGTATTCCAATAGTTTGTCGATGGTAAGCGATATCCTATACACTTTTGGGACATTGTATATAAAATCCTGAGTATCAAAGTATGGATAGATTGCAGAAGATCCAACCACCACCAGGCATAATAATACCACACATTTGTACATTTTGAGTGTAACTAAATAGAAAAGGTGCTAGAAAGTATACTATCGTAGTTTTATGTATCGGCCACTCGGCTGCAGTTGATTGGGCTGGTCTGAGCAATTAGCCTCAAAACGGAGCTATGAAATGATTTTGTATAACAATGCCTACGAAAGTTAATTAATGTCTAGGGAAAATATTTAAGGTTTTCTTCTGATTTAAGTACGTTACCCATTACCTTGGTAATGATTTCAAACTGCATTCGATAGTTGAGGTAGTAAATATCACCAATGTATGGAACTTATCATAACGCATCTACTCGTATGATGAATTATTGCTATCCAATGCATTTCGTCTTGACTACAGTTGATTGAAGAAGCGAACCAATATAAAGTAAAACAAATAGCGGTTTAATAATTTACTAAATTTGCAATATCGCAACTCAAATAAATAAAGCTTAATTCTGGTTAAATTGTAATAATATAGAAGTAGAAATTTCTAGTTAATAATAAATAATATATTTATACTTGTCGTTTTATGAGGCTATTGCTTATTATACTCTATTGTAAATTTCTGTACTTCTAAAACTCCATCCAAAGTAACAATTGAATTATTACTATTTTTGAGCTCAGAAACACATTTTTTTATTTCAACATTGTTAAGGTTTTCTTTAACTTTTTGAGTTAATATTGTATTCTCATATTCTAACAATAATTTTTCGTGATGTAGAGCTTTATACGACAGTTTAGCGTTTGATATTCTTCGCCATAATCTCGTCAAGCCACTATTGCTTGCCAAAATTTTCTTTGTCAAAGTGTACTTAATTGGTGCTTCTAGTTCCAGTGTTAAATCTTCAGTTGGTAGTTTATTAGTAAAAGGTATCACTTTCTCCCTCAGTGTTTCATATTTCCGGGATAGTGTTGCTAGTTTTAGTATTGCTTCACCTTTTTTGCGCGCGGATTCTAGCCAATCTATTGCGCTATTAGATTCACTGACTAAAAACTTAATCTGCTTATCATCTGACTTACAAACTTCACTTAAAATTACTTTTAGCCGTTTACACGCATCCCTATAATTGTTTATACGATCATGTTGCTCTGTCCGTTGTATAGATTCTATAGCATGCAATTTTGACCCGAGTTGTTTTATCAGGCTATCGCTCTGCTGCAATTGTACTGCTTGAGCTGCTATAATGCCTGCCACAACTTTATCTTTTTCTCTTAATTTTCGCACTTCTTTATTAATATCGGTAGTTTTATTTACATATGATTTAAAAATACTTCTATATTCGTTCCACATGTCGCGGAACGCTTTCAAGAAATAGTGATGCATGATCCCGCTTTTATTAGCATTTCTCTTCCGTTTATCTTGTTCCGTCATTGAATGTATGCCTCTCTGAGTGCATTTTTGAGATACAGCTTTAGAGTTGGCATCATAAATCAGTATTTGGAGGTGTGTGTCTGCTAATTTTTGGCTCATAGATAAATTTTCATTAAAATATTCTTCACGTCTAAAACGCTTGTTTAATATTTTTTTGTTCTCTTCGGCGAGCGCTTCTAGAGCTTGAAAATAATAGTTTATCATGTTATCCATAGCAGAACAATGGAATTCAACGGCATATTGCAACTGATCTTCGGCTATAGTCATCAACTTCGTCATGTACTGTATTTGATGGTCCTTTTTATCAAGAATTCTTTCAAACGCTTTCCACATCGACTCAACCTCACGTCTCAGAACAGGCTCCTTTATTTTAGAAACATTTTCCTTAAAGAATTCTGCCACTTTATCTTTTATTCGAGTATGTATCTCTATTTCACGACTGAACTCCTGAATTTTTGTTCGTATCAGAACTTTTCCTTTCTTCCCGCCCTTGGCATTGCTAAGGTTCATCGCCTGTTGTCTAATCTGTTTTAAAGAAAGTCCCATTATATTATAACTAAAATAAATATTTATAATTATAATTGATAAACTCTATTTCATGCAAAGTAAATTATGATTTCCTTGATCTTGACACAATTGTCACAGAAATAACTTCTTCTGTCTTATTGGCAAAAGAGGTAGAAGATTTTAATCCTGCTTCTTTGAAAGTAAAGTCGTAAAACACATTTAATACAACAAGCCTGCAAATATAATGAAATATATATAATTAAATTGATAAATATAATAACAAATTAATAATTACACCCACTTTTTTCTAAAAACAAGCACCGATTTTAGAATACCAGTCCCTGCACTTGCCAAAACATTGACCTTGCCGCATAATTTTTTTTTTTACAATGAGGCAATTATTAATTTATTTTTATAAAGGTAGATTAAAAAGGGATAAAATAAAGCCTTCCCACATGAACGCTTTACTTGTCGACATTAGAAAGGCTTTAGCGGAATTTTCTGTGAAGAGCTCTTAACCGCTGCGTCCGGTGTACAGCAAATATAACAGACAAACTTTAGAATTGTTATTGAGTTCACGTGCGCGGTTTTTTTTTTAATTTTAAAAGGAAATAAACTTGACGTGTTGATTTTTTAATTTTTTTTTAAATAGCGATGATGAAATAACTTTTTTGTCTGAGAGAAATGGCTGTGTCCCATCACTGGTTTGTGCAGTGGTCGTCGCCTCCTATACTTCTAGCTGACATCAGCAGAGAGTACCAGCACATTGACTCCAAATGGAACATCAACGCATTTAACAATGGACACGAAAGTTTGCGAGATACGCGATATGAAACACAATATTTAAGTGAAAAAGCCAGGCAGATGACACAGATAACTAAGGATTATAGGAGTAAACTTGAAAATGAAGGTAAGTTTTCTTATCCTTTTTTTCAATATCAATTTTTTTTTTTAAATTTATATATCATATTTCTTAAATAAGAACGCACAGTAAATTATCTACTTAACAAAATGCAATAAGTAAAAAGTTAGGGGCAGTTTTAATTTATGTTCTTGAGCATACATTTACATATTAACAACTTTCAATAAAACTTTAACATTTAATTCAATAATATCCACAGCACATAAAAAAAATTTAAATGGAAGAAGCGTATTTAAATAAGCCGAATCTTGAACCATACTTTATGGCCCTTGGCTCCGATTTTACTTTTTCCACCCGAACGATTGTTTGAAGTCATCAACACTTTCACGCATAATGACTTCAGTGGCTTAATTTAAATCTGGTCTACAGATTAAATAATAATAAAACAATTTGGATAACAAAATTTTTAGGTATCCGTAATAATTATTTTTAGGGCCCGGATTTATATGTAAATAGATACATATTTTTATTTTACGCGATTTTCGGCCTTAGTACGGCTCCTTGTCCTAACAAAAATCAATTTTATGGTACCATCCTGAAGAAAGCATGAAACTTGGCATGAATGTAGCTGTCATGTATGTACTTCAATGTAGATATGGAAGCACGTCCAGAAATATGTTTTCCCCCCCTCCCCCCTGTTTATCTCCCTCATTCCGGTTTTTCGAATTTTCTACGAAAACGATAAGACTGAGGAGTTTACTCTTCGACTAGCCGGCCGATTAGTCGGCTTCTTTGCAACCGACTAATCGGCTAGTCGGCCAAACTCATGATCGAAACATCTCTAAATTTATGTCCTTTTTCTCTTAATATATTTTTGTACGCAAAGAGAACAAATAAAATAAATGTCATAACTACAAAAAACTAATTATTATAAAAAAAAATCAAAGAAGAATTTTCAATAACTCAAACCTGCTCAATCTTAGAACGTCCACCAGTTAATTTATATTCTACAAGTGAAGAGAATTGCAAAAACTTTCCGTATTACGTACGGCAATAAAGTTTCTTGCAAAATAAAATCCAGTAGAGAAATATTATATGGTCAATTAATTATTTTAACCATTTAGTAGATAGTTTCCGCATATACTAGAGTTGTATAGTGTAGAGCAGGGTTTCCCAAAGCTTGGTCTGCGGTACCGAGGGGTTTCGCAGACAGTCACCGGTTGAGGTTTACGTCGTAATAATTTCTAACTCATTAATTTTTTTATCCTTACAAATAATATAAATGCGAAAGTGTGTCTGTCTGTTACCTATTTACGCTTAAAACAGTTTCACGCTTAAGCATTTTTCCTTAAAAATATGAAGAATATATTGCCTTTAATATTAATTGCGTAACTTTCCGTAGAATTCCGGTAACCCTTTCCGGAAAACAATTGAAGACGTCATGTGGGTGACTACTGACTTACATTTTGCAACATAAGAGCATGTGGGGGTACCCACAATTAGCGCCACAATCCTGCATCGCGCTATCAAAGTTTTATGAGCGCGTCAGTATATATATATACGACAGCTGAAATGTATAACGTGGGCCCCAGCCTGACCGAGCATAACACCTCGCTCGGTCGGAAGATCTTCCTTTGCGGCCTCCACTTATTCCCATAAGCATTTGCCCATTTCTTTATTTTTAACTTACCTACTTCATCATCTAGCATAGAATAGACATTTAAGCAAGAGAACGACAGTTTCAAATTTTTAGTTACCCAGCTCATATATAAAGAGTGTTAAATAAAATAGTGTTTCTAAAATAAATAGTGTTCCTTGATCTCGAAAGTTTGGGAACTCGTACAGTATAGCCAATAGGTAATAGGTGTATAGACTTGACTTTCACCGGCGGTCAAGCACGTGCTGGTGTATACCGAGAATATCAATTTCCCCTTACATCATATTGATCGAAGTCTCGTGTGTATGGGATTTTAATAAGTTTCTGAAATTTGGTTGTAACGTTAAATTGCTTCGAGCCAGCCCATTCTTGTGGATTGCCAAAAAATTTATACCTCACATTTGAGCGTTATAATACTACCGCAAAAATGTATGGTGGCTTGGCCAAAATGCAGGATGCATGCGTTCTATATCGACCAATAACGTGTCTTACCAATAATGTTACCGTTTGCTCATTTAAATCTAAAAAAAATGTTTTCCGTGCGAGCGCAAACCTAAAATTCAAACACTGCGTCTTCTCCTTCGATTTTTGCCGTGTAATCAGAAAGTAAGCTCGGCCTATTATCAGGATAAATTATAACGGCTTTCCTATCATGTACGACTAAACGTATGTTATATTATAAATACAGACGCAGAGCGGAGAACAAGAACGAGTTAAAGAAAAAATATAAAACAATATGCTAGAGTATTGAAAATGTGTATCAATGAGTCTCGAAAGAAGAACAACAGTAATTTTCTAAAAAACGCAAAAAACAAATGTGCAGCTACATGGACTCCAATTAAAAATAATATTATTGACGGTAATATAACACGTAAGAACATTGACGCTATAGAAGTAGACAAGAAATTATACACAAAAATTAATGACATTACAAAACACCGACCTCCATTATACAAGTACGCTGGACCTATGATACCCACTTTTTTATTGTGTCTATTTGAAGCGGAATCAGCGCCCCCAGTGAGCGGGAAGAGAACTAAATTTGACGTAACTTGCAAATGGCCGCTTAATCGTTATTGGTTGTCATCACTAGTATTAGTTCCAAATACTCCCACTATTGCTATCAGCGCCAATATGTCGACTTTCAAACATCATTTTTACGTCAAATTTAGTTCCTATCACTCACATTGGGGGAGCTGATTCCGCTTCAAATAGGCACAAAAAATAGCTGTCATTTCAAAGGGTATCATTAGTCCAGCGTACTTGTATAATGGAGGTCGGTGTTACAAAACTATTCAACAGTTACTTTATTGATATAACAAAAAATAATCCTCCTGACATAAACAATATAACTACTATTAATAATCATAATCAATCAAATTCGATATATTTAGCTCCACTAGTTCCACATGACATTTGTAAAATTATTTCTTCACTTAGAAATACTCAATCGACAGGATATGATTATATCTGCACAAAAATAATAAAATTTGCTGCAAAATACAATATGTTATCCTCTATGCCACCTTATAAATTTGTCTTTTGAACAGGGTCATTTTCCATCTAAATTAAAATTTTCTGTTGTAAGACCACTTTTTAAAAAGGGCAACCCAAAACACATGTCCAATTATCGACAAGTAGATCCCTGTAATATCTAAAATTATTGAAAAAGCAATGCAAGCGAAACTAATTAGTTTTTTAAATACTAATAATATACTGTTTCAACAGCAATTCGGTTTCACGAAAGGAAGTTCAACAGCACTGGCCTGTTTTTCTTTGGTAAAGGAGATAACACAAGCGATCGATGAAAAATTATCTGTGGCTGCTGTTTTTCTCGATTTAAGTAAGGCCTTTAATTTTTTTGACCACAAACTCTTATTAAACAAATTAGAAAAATGTGGTATTCGTGGCAACGCATATAAATGGTTTGAATCGTATCTCAGAGGTAGAAAACAATGAGTAGAGATAAGTAAAGAAGTTGAAAATAATAAAGAGGTTTCTTACAGATCCAATTATGAAAACACTGACTGTGGGGTACCACAGGAGAGTATATTAGGTCCTATCCTTTTCCTCATTTATATAAACGAATTGCCCAAAATAACAAAATATCTAACCTTTATGTTCGCAGATGACACTACTTTATTGATAAAATATTTGAAAAAGGTATTAAATGATGAAATAAAAAACGAAATAGAAAGAGTTAAAAATTGGCTAAAATGTAACAAATTGAAAGTGAACTTAGAAAAAACAAAGATAATTAAATTTCAAAAATCTAATTCTGAATCTGATATAAAAGAATTAGAAAATAAGATAAGTCCTATAAAATGCGTGTCATCTACCACATTCTTAGGGTTCAATATTGACAAAAATCTAAATTGGAAAGAACATATTTACAGTATTTGTAATAGATTAAATAGGTTTGTATTTGCACTAAAAAAACAAATAAACTTGCAAATAATTTTTTTATTATTATTATTATTATTAAAAAGAATACAAAACATAGTATCTAAAGAAGCAGTCTTATTATCTTATCACGGCTATGTCTCATCTGTCTTAAGATATGGTCTGATATTATGGGAAAACTCAGTAGAAGTGGATAGAGCATTTATCATCCAAAAGAAATGCATTAGAGCTATGGCAGGAGTAAAAAACCTAACGCAATCTAAACCGCTTTTTAAAAAAATTAAAATTCTTCCTTTAGCCAGCCTATACATATTAGAAGCGTGTATATTTGTTAAAAAATATGATTATTTATTCGAAAAAAAGCAATAGACGAATCAAAAACAAACTTAACATACCCACACAAAAGTCGTCTTTAAACAGCAAAAATGCATATTGTATAACAGTAAAAATATATAATAATCTTCCCGATAAAATTAAAAAGGATCAGCACACTACCTATGATAAATTTAAGAAAGCTCTTTCTGAGTGGTTGTTAGAGAAATGCTACTACACGGTACAAGAATATTTTAATGATATAATAGTTGCAAATAGGTTTAAATGACATTTTATTAAAATTGATTTATTTATTTTCTCTGACATTAAATGTATTCTACTAAATTAATTTATATTATGACAGAACACTAGAATTATTATTTTAATTAATATTGTATTTTATTGGATTAAATTGACGTTGTAAATTTAGATTATTATCATTATTTTGACATGAACTCATTTTAATTTAATTATGACATGATTATCTTAACTATTGTAATACTTTGTAAGAAATTTAGTATTTATACTACATGACAATATTTCCACGCCCATGTGGCAGAAATTGTGATCAAACTAAATTGTAAGACCTTTTATTGTACTAATTTCTTGGAAATAAATAAATAAATTGAAATTAAATTGAAATTATACCACCACACCTTCGCCTACAGCTATCAAAGGCCGCTAGCTGCTAGTTGCTACGAAAGTTATCGAATCTCGTTAGCTGTTTTTGTCGTTGATTTCCGCTAAATGGATTTTTTTTCTAAACATCATTAGAAATTCACCTTCACTTATTTCTAACAGACTTTATTACGCATAATTTTTAACCCTCGACAAAAAAGAGGGGTGTTATAAGTTTGACGTGTCTGTCTGTCTGTGTGTGTATATTTTGTGGCATCGTAGCATCCAAAGGGGTGGACCGATTTTGATCTAGTTTTTTTGTTTGAAAGCTGACATGATCGAGAGTGTTCTTAGCTATAGTTTATCATCATCAGCCTGCTCAGTGCTGGAAAATCGCGGGTTCGCGAAAGGCCGTTAGCAACTTGCAGTCGTTTGATGAGTTTTATATTTTCCATTCTGGTTCGTGATATTTATGAATTACATACACATTAATGGGAAGTTGACCTGGTGCTGCTGCATCATCTGGTAATCAATAGGATACCCAACTCCTCACCAACTTATAGCAGTGGTTTCGTGTTTGGGCTCATTTTAATTGCGACAACCAGTAAGACGTAGATAAACACTAAATATTTGCATGCTGCTGCTGCAACATCACCTTGATTCTATAGGAGCCGAGCTCCGTATGAACCCAGAGTGGAGGTTTCATGTTTGGGCTTATATTAAAGGCCTCTTATTGATATTCAAAGGTAATCAAAACCAACACAAGTTTAAAAAGCATGAAATAAAATTAAATTAAGAAATTAAAAAAAAAAACCCGCCAAAAAACTTTAAAAAGTAATGAAATAATATTTACTGACTTTAAGTTCAAATAATTCCTAAGTGTAAAGTAATATTTTAGTCCATAATAGTTGTCAAGGTGTGTCGGGGGACCGCTTATGTAGATGTTTGATTTCACATAACATTATAGTTTAAGGATCAAACCGAATGAATGAATGAATGAATGAATGAAGTATACTTTATTGTGCTCAAGATGTAGAAACATAATAAAAGAAGTTACATGAACTCAGCATGAGCACAAAGGCGGCTTTATCCCTATGAAGCGATTTCTTCCAAGCAACCTCTGGCGCATGGAAACAAATAATAACACAGTGCAGCTTGAGTTGGAATAATACTAAAGTTAAAGTTGGCTTATCATAAATATTAATAATTAGGAATAATCTAACACACCCATTACACTAAATCCTATGTAAAATGTTATACGTATTCTATAGCTAAATACTATACTAAAGATATATATAAATCAATAATATACTAATACACAGATACTAGATATAAACAGACTAATATATATTTTAATTTAATACATACTCATACCTACATACACAAAAGTAAATAAATACAATAAATAAAATCGAGATATTCAGCGTCTTGACGGTTGTAGGTTGTAGTTTACTTGGCGGACCCCGACACATCGTGACAACAATTATGGACTAAAATATTACTTTACACTTAGGAATTATTTGAACTTAAAGTCAGTAAATATTATTTCATTAAGTACTTTTTAAAGTTTTTTGGCGGGGGTTTTTTAAATTTAATTTTAGATTTATTATATTTATTTATTATATAATTTACATAATTTATATAAGGAATACATTTATTCTGCATTCAGTGCGAATACAATGGAAAATAATTAAAGAAATAAATAAAATTATCTCATTTCGTCACTAACTTCTTCTCAGCTGATATTATGATATTATCTGCGAGTACGCCGAGTAGGCACTGGGAAATGTAACCAACATAGTATCTTCTAGTTTATATAAGTAATAAGTCAGTTATGACTTATGCCTCATTTCATTATAATAATAATATAATATAACACAGCATACGAAACACACTTTCAATTTAACGAACACGTTAGTGTTAATGGCTCATTAAAATACCTTGCTTCTCTTTCATTTAATTCGAAAAACATGAGAGGTAACAATAATATTATGATGTTAAATCGACCATAAAACTGTAGTCTGCAGCCGTAGGTAAAATTGGCACATAACATTATTGCCATTTGCCAAGCCTCATCAATTATACTTCTAAGCTAGTTCCTATAGTAGGATATAATTTATCATATTAAAGTTAATATACCTAGCGGAATAGAGAAACAAAGGCCTGAGCAAGCGAGATGTCACTATCAGTAACACTGCGTGGTAAAAAGAGACGTGTGATACATATGACAGTAGAACCAATTTTTTTTCATCTGTTTGACGTCCAGTCGGCACTTATCGGCACGTTGACAATTTAATCTCTAGATGCTTGTGTAAGTGTATACGTAAATAAATTTTTACGCACAGACGTAAATCAATTTCGGTTTCGTTTGACAGCTCGAGATTGTTGCTCTATTCCGCTAGGTTTATTAACTTTATGATATTTATTATTTATGTACTATCAGAGAAGTTGATTCCTACGCAGATGGGGGACCTACGTAGTTTGGTCGCGTTACGTCAAACCCAGCCGACAGATCACAATTAACAGTGAATTGACATGACCCGACCAAATGACGTTGGTCTGTCAACTGTCTAGGAATCAATTTCCTCGATGGTACCTATTTTTATTGCATTTACGAAAGTATGTCTGCTTGTTACCTCTTCGAGCTAGAACCTCTGAATTTTAATGAAATTTGGTATGGAGAAAGGGAAAGTGCTTTGGATGCATTTTATCTCGAAAACTTTAAGGCTCTCGTGCGAATACAAAGTTTCGGCGCATAGAAGTTTTAGGCAACATCTGTCTGACTGTTTGTCTGTTACCTCTTTATGCCCAAACCGCTGAAGCAATTTTGTTGAAATTTAGAATGGATATATTTTGGGTCCCGGAAAAGGACATACTTTTTATTCTAGAAAAATGTACGGTTCCTGCGTGATAAATTAATTTTGGCGCAACGGAGTTGCGGGTATTATCTAGTCTATTGTAGTTTATTTTGAGAAATAATATCAAACTGTACTGGACCCCTTCTCTATAGCACGGGTCGCCAAATGGCGGACCACGGTCTGCATCCGGAGTTTCCGGACCGCCATCGCCAGCGCCAACCCGTTGTGTGTGGACCGCGGAATACACCAACTTGCACTACAGAGAACGCTATTTAAAGAAAATTCGAAAAAGGGTGGGGCGAAAGAAGGCGGATAATAAAGTTTATTATTTCCGTAATAGCCATTGTTACATTTTTTTATATAATGTGTGGACCGCGAAGATAGTTTCATTTCCCAAGATAGACCGCGAGCGAACTTAATTGATGACCCTTGCTCTATACTCTATACTAGTATACTCGCCTACATAATATTATACTCGTACATCAGCATAATATGCATTGCCTTTCGATCATTACGTCACTTCATCTTCGACTGCTGTGGAAAGTGGTCATTGGTCATGCTCTGCAAATGCTCAGCTACAATCAGAATAAAAGCATCGAAAACTAAACTCCCAATTAAAAACTAATTAAAAATTATAATGTATAGTTTAAATTGCTTAAGCATTCATTAAATATTTTGATTATAAATGTTTATGTGTAAAATGAAAACAAATTCGTTATTAATTAAAAAATATTCTGCGTATTTCTATACACATAAAAATATACAGTACTTAATATTTGATTATTTCCGTAAATATTTTGATGTAATGAATTGGTAGTAGTACGGGAGCCCTAGAACATTTTTTTTTTTTTATAATTTCAAGCTAATTTTTTGTGAGTAGCTTCATTTTGATAAGACAAACAACATTTTTATTTGCGAAAAATTTGAAAGTGGTAGCTAACAGAGGTAGAAAGGATTTCATACTTTGAATTGACGGTCCTAAAATATGAATTATTTTATTTGTAGGACAATGTTACTCTTAAATTATATAACTAATAACCTAATCAATATACAAAAAATCAGCTTGTTAGGGTTCCGTTATAGGGTTCTGTAATCAACAAAACTTGGTTGACTACTGAACCCTAAAACGGAACCCTAACAAGCTGATTTTTTGTATATTGATAGGTTAATAGTTATATAATTTAAGAATAACATTGTCTTACAAATAGAACAATCCATATTTTAGGACCATCAAATCAAAGTATGAAATACTTTCTATCTCTGTTAGCTACCACTTTCGAGATTTTCGCGAATAAAAATGTTGTTTGTCTTATCAAAATGAAGCTACTCACAAAAAATTAGCTTGACAGTAATAAAAAAAAGGTTCTAGGGCTCCCGTACTATATGTGGGTAAGGTTTTGAGTAATATAGACACACTTAAATTTTAAATTATATTGCATGGCGCACAAGCCTCTTATTATTTTATTTCGATTTAATAAGTACTTTTAAGGGTTCCGTACCCAAAGGATAAAAACTAGATCCTATTCCTGAGACATTGATGTCTGTCCGTCTGTCTGTCTCCAGGCACTATCTCAAGAACCTTATGAAATTTTCACAGATTATGTATATCTGTTGTCGCTATAACAAAAATTACTAAAATAAATTAAAATTTATGGGCCCTCCTTGAATTTTAATTTCTTCCTATACAATTAACTAACGTAATTTTTTTGCAATTTTTTGCTCGATATCAAAAATGGAAACTTTTTGCCAGTCGCAACAAAAATAAAACTTGCTACTTACTACTTTACTTTTCCCTATCCTCGACAACGCTGATGTCTGCTACTGTGTGTGACAAAACCGAAATATTCTTTCTTCTCTTCAACGCCTTCAAAACTTATGCATTTGTTTTATTTTTGGCCTTCGAAAGTTTGACCATAATATTATGTTTCAAGTTATCGATCTCAGCTCGAATGGCTCCCGATCAAGTTGCATCGAAACTTTCAGATAGTTCACTTATTGTATAACATCCTTTTTAGTCCTTCTACTCTTAACTACCTCAAAGTAAAATTCAATTTCCTCGGTCATAACAATCCTATATTCGCTCTGCAAACAAACTGACTCTTAAGTTTCCTTCTCACAATACTTCATTCTACGATTCTTCTTTCACCATCTCCGCTATTCGTCTCTTTAATTCCTTGCCCGATTTTATAAAAAAACCGGCCAATTGCGAGTTGGACACGCCCATGAAGGGTTCCGCAGCAGCAATAAGGTTTATTTTTATGAAATTAAAAGGTTTTTGATTTATTTTTATATTTCAGTACATTTAATGAAAGTTAAATTAAGGTTTACCATTTATGACGTATAAAAAAAAACTACTTGCTAGATCTCGTTCAAACCAATATACGTTGGTAGTTTTTATAGTAATGTACATCATATATTTTTTTTAGACTTGTCATGCCCCTACTTTAGAAGTTAGAGGGGGGGACACACACATTTTACCACTTTGGAAGAGTCTCTCTCGCAAACTATTCAGGTTAGAAAAAAATGATATTAAAAACCTCAATATAATTTTTGAAGTCCTATCCATAGATATCACACACGCATAGGTTAGATGAAAAAAAATTTTTTTTGATTCAGTTGTACCTAGGGGACCCCTACAATTTTTAATATTTTTTCCATTATTGTATCAAAATCTTAATGCGGTTCACAGACTTCATCTACTTACCAAGTTTCAATAGTATAGCTCTTATAGTTTCGGAGAAAAGTGGCTGTGACATACGGACGGACGGACGGACAGATAGACAGACAGACAGACAGACAGACATGACGAATCTATAAGGGTTCCGTTTTTTGCCATTTGGCTACGGAACCCTAAAAATCTGAATCAAATAATATCTTAAAAAAACATTTAAAAGCACACTACCTAGATCAGGCTCAGTCCATGTAAAACTTGTGGTGTTTTTGGTACAATTATTATTATTTTAATGTATTTTTGATATGTAGGTAATATAATATTACTCGTAACATGTCTTTTTTAACCTTATTATATCTGTGTAAGTTTGTGTCGTTTTTTTGGATATTTTATTATGTGTTATATAATATATAAATCACTAAGTATGTATATGTATATTTTATAAATGTATGCTTCACTGCGGCAAGTAGAATCTTAAACCTTCGTCTGGTGCGGCGGCGGGCCAAAGTGTGCCCCCAATGATTTTTCCGGCAGTGCGTGGTAGGCCTTTCTCGACCCTCCAGCACAAAGTTAGATTAAATTACTATAACTTTGCGAAAACAAACTGTAGGTGTACAGTTTTTGGACTTTTGGAATAACCTTGAACCCAAATTCTTTATATTTGATTCGCCCCGGGATCTGCCAAACAAGAAATGAGAAATAAACCAGGAAAAGTGGCGGGTCGATATCGACCTGAACCGCACCAGAAAGTACTTTTAGTAGTGATGGAAAAACAAAAATAATATCAAAAATATATTTTTGATTTATATATTTAAATGCCTTTTTGATTTATATATATAAAAATATTTAAAACACAAAGCACAAAGTTGTTTGCACATTCTGCAGTATGTTAATAATTTTTTTTAATTTCTTTTTTGCTTCGACACTCCTCATGGTTTCCCGCAGTTTTTCATAGAACCCTGCACAATTTCGCCGTTTAACGCTCATCTCAAGGACATGATCTTTTGTTTCCTGCTATTGTGCGTTGTTAATTTTATGAAATGAATAATTGTATTTTAAAAAGATAAAACCGACTTCAAAATTATACGTAATTGAGAATCAAAATTCCCTATCTTAAACACTACTGAACGGATTTTGATGAAACTTGCAGTATTCCCTAAGTTAAACAATACCCAGGAAACAAAAAAAGAATTACTTTAATCGGACTAGTAGTTCCGGAGATATACAAACATAAACATAAAAACATACATACATACACTTTAGAATTTTGACACATTTGTTCAGATGTAGACTAAAACATACCAAAACTGGGCAGTTCTGGAAATAATACATAAATACATCAAACATTTTTTAATCTAAAATGGCCTTCTTATGGGCCCGTTCTTTATAAGGCCAAAATGTTCAAACGCGTGTATAAGTTTAATAATCCTAATAAGTAAAGATGTTATAAAAAACAACATTACTTTAATTGTTACGGTACGCATTTATAACAAAAAACAACTGTTTATATGTTAATGATTTTTAAATTTCCTTGAAAAGTTCATGTTCCCTAGCAAAGCCAACTATCAAATCTTTGGTTGGGCCTTATAAGGAACCACCGGCCTTCCTAGGAACATTACCAATATTTTAACTTAAATCGAGGCATAAGTAGATTTTCTTTTATTAGTACCATACACATTACACATATCCCTATACGACAATGCCCTGTAATATAATGTAAGATAGATATAGGTTATGAAACTAAAAACTAAAGTTTTTCAGGGTGCGGAAATTACAATTATTATTGTAGCCTCGACAACCGAAGTCTACAAACAGTGAGATCTCACTGCCACAATTGCGGTGCGATCGACTCGCCGCCGCGTTTGTGGCCTTAAGTTTGATGGATCTAAATGTACTTATAGTAGAAGGAATATGTCTTTTCATGACGATAACTAAACCTTTTTAATAGTTGGCCTTCAAAGGAACGTGGCCTTCTATGTTGCATGGTTGTTATATGTGCTTTTAATACAGAAGTTTAACATAAAAATGCCATTTTAATTCATACTATCTACCACCAAATGGAAAATTACGACAAGCCACAAAATAAGGTTTTAGCAGTGTGCCAAACCTTTTATATCTAAGTATAAAAAAATTGCAACGATTTTGCAACAAGTGAAAATACCTATGTTTTTAAATTAATATGTAGCAGTAAAAAGTGCTATAGAATTAATTAAATCTTTATTATAGTCTGATGTATGAGATGTTTAGGCCAAGGATACCTATATTATGAAGCAATGTAATATGATTAACAGCTATGGTATTGGTTATATTATGAATTGTTATAATAGAGAACAATTTCTAATCAAAGCCTTTATTGTTCTATTACATTAATCTAAGTCTTCTGTAGGTGGCTGTAAGACAGCTTGATAAATAAAATAGCAAAATATGAGCAGGCAGCTTTAAAAAATATAAAATAAAGCGCCTTAACAAATGTGATAGCAATTACGTTTTTAACAAATTCAGGCGCCATTTAAACAAAAACAGAAAAAACTTATAGGTACTATACCTACGATCGCATACAAATATATTTTTATTGATTACTTAACTTTAATGAAGAGTTTCACAGCAAATTTATGAAGCTGTCAAAATCACTTTTTAATTAAAGTCTGAAAGTAATCAAAATGTCTCTGTGTGCCGCAGTAACAGTAAAGATAAACTTTTCATAGATAAATATACTATATTTTTTTCTCCGACATAACGATATTTTGTATGATATAGCTACAATAGCAGAACGGTTATTACTATACCTATACTCTTTAAATATTACAATACCTGTTACATCAACTTACGTGATATTTTATTGGAGCGTGTAATTTTCAGAGCGAGCTCGCCTGACCGGAGTGACTCTGTGGATGACCATGTTAGGCTTAACCAACACCTGGCCGACGCTAGACACACCGCCCTTCGCGACCCTTTATAAATGGAAGCAGATCGACTTCCAGTTCTTCTCGGAAAGCCATAGAAGAAATGCCATACAATCAGGGTAATTATATTTAGACGCTGTTAAGCATTTGTGTATCAACCAACAAAAATTTGTAGTAGCTATATATTTAGTTATGGATGCAGTCATGTTAGATTTTAGATCATTTAGAACAAGACTGCATTCATAACTCAATACCATATGTGGATTAATACACAAATGCTTAACAGCGACCATTTAAATTCTTGAAATCGTGAGAAAGAGAAGCTTTTGCATGGCCTTCTCTATGTATGTACAATAATTGTACTATCAGATAATTTATTTCTTCTACAGATGATAGACCTATGTAATTTAGCCGTGTGATGGTCAAGCCCCAGTAAAGTACCCTCATGACTATAATATAAATCATGTTCTTTGATAGTACATGTAAATAGGTACTGCGTTATATGAAAATCGGTACAGTAGTTTCAGTTACAACTATTTACAAAATTTGTTTATTCAAGAAATTACACTACATACTTATGTAGTGTAATTTCTTGAACTAGAGGTCGCCCTGTGGTCGAAATTCAACTTTAAAATAATAATTTAAATTATAAGTTTGAACCTACGAATAATAAAAACTAAGGAAACGTAACTCCCATACTTCAACCGTTTTGAATTTCGTTCTTTTTCGCACACTAAAATATGGCAATAGCAACGAAACACTCACACTCAAATTTACGAAATAAAGCCGTTGACACTTCTATATTTACACAAAATTGTGTACCGAATAAATGCATAAAGTATGCATGTCACATTTTGTAGACTCGTGGACAAATTTTTGACACAGTTACTCTTCCTTAGTTTTTATTATTCGTAGGTTTGAACGCTGCTTTGTTAATCTCATTTTATTGAAGTGAGATAAACAAAGTAGACACCATGGTAATTGGTAACCACTAACCGTTATCGGTGTCACAAAAAACTATAGGTCTACCAGAATCTGATGGCAAAAAGTGAGAAAATAAATTGACTCTAGCAATACCGGGGTAATTGGAATAAAACATTTTGATCTTTTTTTTTTCTTATAGCGGCTGATTCTGTGTATTAAACATGCAAATATAAAAATTTATCCAATGATCATTTTATGAAAATCTGCTTTCAAAAATTGCCATCAGATTCTGGTAGACCTATACAATCCATTTTCAATTTGATCACAGACTTCAATTCAACCATAAACAAAAGAGTATACCTAATTCGTGTGTATCTAAGGCTTGTCAATCAAAAAGTTGTAGTGTGTGTAATGTTTTATTTATTAAAATTATGTATGATAAAAGCATAATTTTAAAACAATATTGGCTCGATGCACTCCTTCTTCATATAAACTATAACTGTGCAAAATTTCATGCACCTACGTTTCCGCATTTTTCGTAAAAAAGGATCCAAAGTTTTTCGCTCGCGTATTAATATTTATTATAATATGATAAACAAATTACAAACATGCTTCTATTTTTTATAAAAACTAGTTAAAACGTATCGTTTCAGAGCATACATACCAGAAAATGTTCTGCCATTGGGATTGGAGGTGTGGGGATCAAGAATATGGGTGACATTCCCAAGTTGGCGGAAGGGAGTTCCAGCTACCCTGGGCACGGTGTCACGAATGGAAGGCACCGAGTCTCCCCTCATCCAACCATACCCAGACTGGAAGTATCATAGAGCTTCCGGTAGGTACAAACTTATTTGTTTTAATTTAATTGGCCATCATAAATAAATCACTGTCAATCGAAGGCTAAATTTGTATTTTTTGCTATATCCAGTGACCTCCGCATAACATACAACATTTGTAACAATTTACAATATTTTTTGTATATTCAGACCCTAAATCAGCTAAATAGTTAACTGTTTTGACTTTTGAGTAATTTGAAATGACGATGGACTTCGCCTAACCTCCTAAGGACGCACTATAAACATAAATTTACAATAATAGAGTTTAAAAATGTAAAAACTTGGCGCGGTTAAACTGTCACTAATTAACTTTACCAATAGTTAGGGAGGCGAGGTAGCTAAATGGCGTAATTCAACGGCGCCGTCGAGACCTATCAAAATCGAAAGATAAAATAATTTCGAAAAGAAAAGCTCGTATGGTAAAAACCATTTTAGTGGTGGGTTTGGCGTGTACGGTTTTTCAAAAATGTAAAAAAAACAGTTACTTGGGCATTCTCGAGAGCGTCAGATATTCATACTACGTATGCCCCAAGTGCCTCTGATAACATCGGTAATATACTAATCTGCCGGTTTGCGTGGTGGGGGTAGGCATATAAAGTAGTCAAAAATGCAAAAAAAAAAATTACTCGAGCGCGTCAGATTTTCGGAAGGGGTGTTAAGTAGGCCCCAAGGAAGCTCCCTTTAAAAAAACTGACGATTTCGGCGTGACGATTAGTTACGATGAATATTTGAAAATGCAAAAAAAAAAGTTTTTTTGAAATACTCGAGCGCGTCAGATTTTCATAGGGGAGGTTTATCTCGGTATCCTGAAAGCATATTTTCTTAATCTGACAAAAATGTTGGTGGGTTCTCTTAATCTGACCGGAAAGGTTTTTTGGTTTCTTTTTTTTCCTTTCTTTCTCCTTGATAAAACGGGGAATTTAAGAATGACAATAAAGCGATAGATACAACCAACGTAAATGTAGATGAAATGTAGTATGAATTGTATTATTTATTGTATTAAAAAATGAAATGATATAAAAATTGTATTATAATTGTATTTTTATGTATAATGTATGTTAAGAAAAAATTGTACAATTATTGCGACAAAATGTTAACAACAAAAGTTCTTACTCGTCAACAGATGTGTCAGCAGCGTCGGTTGAAGTTGTAGGAATATCAGCTGCGCAATCCACCAAGGCAGGAATTTCCGGATCAATGTTTGACTCGACAGCGCAAAGCTGTTCAGTGTTTTTAGAAAAATCTGCCGGGATTTTGATCGCTGTAAACCACTTGTAGCATTGCGCATGGTATGCTGCATCTCCCGATGCATCATCGGGAAGTTTCAGATTGTCATACGTCGTACGTGCTTTTCTGACGTTCGGTTTGTTTTGGCGATATTCTAACACTGTCAGTAAAGTTTCTGCAGTAAACGTCGCAAATTTAGCAGTCAATAGTTCCGAACAAAACGCACACTTCCTTTCATTATCACTCATCACGAAAATCTTATCACAAAAGTCGATAAACTACAAAAACATAATGAATAAACTGTCAATGAATGACCTTTTTGTGTAAAATAAAATTACCTTTTTTGTTTATTTAAACTTTTTTTTTGTAAAATGTATCGTTCGCGACTTATATGCCGCAACGCGTTTTTCGGAAGGCGAAATGGCTCCTCCACACT
The DNA here is from genome assembly GCA_905187585.1 of Cyaniris semiargus. Classification (NCBI taxonomy): domain Eukaryota; kingdom Metazoa; phylum Arthropoda; class Insecta; order Lepidoptera; family Lycaenidae; genus Cyaniris; species Cyaniris semiargus. The sequence continues at coordinate 7,661,785 of LR994558.1, read as the reverse complement.
TCCGGTCATGAGGAAACCGGCAGATTTTGTGTTTTTAGTAAGTTTTAGATTATATTCTTCAAAATAAAAAAAAATTAAATTCGCGCTCGAGAATGCCGGATTAACGTTTTTTTTTACAAGTTTGCGACCCTATAACTCAGCGGCGTCAAGGACTTATCGTCACATTAGTTAAATTTAGTCTTAAAACACTAAAATCAACCCCCAATATCTTAATCTGACGCGCTCGAGTATTTCAGACTATCGATTTTTTTTTACTAAGCTGATCGTCTATCCTAGGCGCGCGTCACTACATATAGAGCTAAATACTTTACAAGGTTGTTCTATTAGGTCCAAGGTATCTCTCATATCTTAAATTGCCACGCTCGAGTATTACCGAAAATTACCCTATTCGCCTCCCTAACTACAAACAAACAAAAATCAGATCAATCATAATAAATTAATGGTCTTGAAAAAAATGTTTATAGTTTTTCTTTATATGTACTTATGCCATTGGTTTTATAAATTCCAGGTAAAAGCGGCGACTGCAGTGGTCTGACTTCCGTCTTCCGAATAAATGTCGATCAATGCGGAAGACTCTGGGTTCTCGATTCTGGTCAAATCGACTTACAAAACGAACCGAAGCAGCTATGCCCACCTAGCATCGTCGTGTTCGATCTAGTCACCGACATGATCATAGCTCGATACAGAATTCCCAAGAAGTATGTTCTACAGGACTCCCTATTTTCAAACATCATCGTAGACTCAAGAGAAAGCGATTGCTCTGATCTTCACCTTTACATATCGGATACATGGCGATTCGGTCTCCTAGTGTTTCGAGAGAGTGATGCCAGCTTCTGGAGGTTCACACATCACTTCTTCTATCCGGACCCATTTTCCTCCAACTACACCTTACATGGCCTAAATTTTCAATGGACGGATGGAATTTTTGGACTCGCACTTACTCCCACGTACTTCAGCAACGAGAGACTTCTATTCTTCCATTCCATGTCAGGTGACAGGGAGTTCTTTGTTAAAACTTCTATTCTACAAAACCCTTTAGGGGTAAATAGTAGCGCTGAAGAGTTCAAAAGTTTTGGCGAGAGCAGAGGACCATTGGGGCAGTCGTCTGCGTCAGCTATCGACAGGCACGGCGTGATGTTTTACGGAATGGTGACAAGAGATACAGTTGGCTGCTGGGACACACGAAAACCTTACCTTAGAAGAAATTTGGGTGTCGTAGCCAAAAACGTGGAGACTTTAGTTTTTCCTAATGACATAAAAGTTGACCAAGAAACAAAACAAAATGTTTGGGTGATATCGAATAAGCTGCCAATATTTCAAGACGGCTCTTTGGATCCTGATGACTACAACTATCGAATATTGTATGCAGACACAACACAGGCAGTGCGTGGTACTGTGTGTGACCCAACTGTTCCATTACCTCCACATACTCAATGGAGTCATTCTAGATGGCGACACTGATACCACTGGATTACCAAGTAATGAAATAGACTATGAAACTAAACGAAAATCTTAAGTAGTTAAAATTTTACTGAACTAAGCTACTCAAATTTCTTAAACTGAAGATTCAGAGCAGCTTGATAATTTGATCCATACTTCAAGGTAGTGGTCCCACAAAGTGACCTTAATCAGACCATATTATATACAAATTAGTGTGTATTATCTTAAAGTAACTAGTCGCCTTTAGGAATGTTTTAAAATACGCTGTTTTTAATTAAAGTGTATCAACAATATAAAATACGTAACAAACTGCTTTTCATTTGTATAAACTTTCCAAAATAACAAACATCTAATGTAGATTTCTACGTAACTTGAGAAATTACGGACGACTGGATCAAATTGCAAATAGTAAATAGTAAAAATTAATAATGTACGAAATGTAACCACTAATGACTAACCACATTCCATTACAGCTGGGTGGAACTAAGTATACGTAACATAGTATGTTATGATCAGTTTCATAAAAATGCACTTCTTAGCATGCAATGCTGGAAGTAGCGGACGTCTCTAAAGCCTCATTTGCTATTACAAACTGTAAAAAACTTGGTTGACCAAGAAATTATCCTGACAAAGTTCCTTGTGAACATAGAATTTATTGAACATTATAATATTTTAAATATCAGTGAAGTGTAAAGCAGCGTAAGTGGAGTGAGGCAATGCAAAAAATACTATAAGGTCGTCAGTGATAAGTTATGAAGGCGTGGTCAATAATTAACTATTCATTTATTTGCGTAATTAATTTTTAGTTTAAGTGAATGTAACTAGTAGTGCTAACGTCTTTTGTAGCTGTTGAATAGGTAAGAATATTATAATATAATACTTCAGTATAAACGAGCAAAAAGATAGGAATAATTTTAAAGGAATAATTTTATACCAATCATTGCAGAATAAAGTAGATCCAACCATATTTAAACATCATTAATATTATATTTATAGTCATGTCTACCCATACTTTCATACTAATATTTATTATAAATGTCTGTCTGTCTGTTACCTCTTCACGCCCAAACCGTAGGACCGATTTTGCTAAAATTTGGTATGGAGATACATTGAGTCCCGGTAAGGGACAAAGGATACTTTTTATTTATCCCGAAAAAATGTACGATTCATGCGCGATAAACGAATTTTGGTGCAACGGAGTTGCGGGCATCATCTAGTTCTTATATTAAACATTCTACGACGTTTGAATACCTGCTATAAGAATCTTATATAAGTCTTTGGTATCAGGATGTCCTAAATTTCATAACACGGCCAGTTCCTCCGGCAGTTGCAGATCATTTACGGTCGATGAGATTTGTTGTCCCCAAGTAAATTACCGCAGGCGAACTGGTTCGGAGGCTAATCAAGTATTCACTTAATATTTAAGCAATATGAGAACCTTTAGTATCTTTTAGTCCGTCCGCAGTTTCGAAGTAGAGCGCTTAAAAGTCGCTCGTGTATTTAAATATTTTTGTTTTGCAGAATATAGCAATGCTTGCTATTTATTTGGTAGTGGCTATTTCACTGACGAGCAACGCTAAATGCTATTGCACGAACAAAAATGCTATAGGCACTCTGTATCGATGGAAGCAAATAGATTTTGCGTACTCCAGTGAGCAAGAACGCCAAACTGCAATACAAAATGGGTATGTAAAGTATGGACTATATAATCATTTTTCATTTTATTTCTATACAAAATTTTGCCTATATTGACGACTTTTTTTGTGATTTTTTCTTTGGCTAGGGGGGCTAGGATAATTGTATGTATAGGTATGGTAGCATCAGTGATTATAGAGAATTAAAAACGTAAAGCAGGTCGCTTACCTTTGCAAGGCTAAATTCTTAGATAATTCTGTCATAACCCATATCATTGAGGAGTGATTGTTGTTTACTTAAATATACAAAGTAAGGAATTAAATATTTTATAATCATAGGAAGTAGGTGTTTTAGATACTTTATAATATTAATATTGAGATTTAGAATGGCCAATCAAGGAAAATCTAGTTTGTAAATAAACAAGTTTTTGTTTTTCTCTTGTAGTTTTACTCAGAGAAAGACTGGTTCTTGGTCACTGGCCTTGTGGATTACACAGATTTTTGTATATTTTTAGTAAAAGCTTCTGAATTTTATATAATTTAGGGTAGATTTGAGGTAATTTACACTAAACTAAAAGCGACATACTAACAGCTTCATTACAAATAATGACTATTACAGTGACTTCATTCAACCCAATGTCGTGCCCTTGGGGATTGAACGTTGGAAGAACCGCGTATTCGTCAGCACACCTCGCTGGAAGAAGGGCATACCCGCCACCCTGTCAGTACTACCCGTGCCGGCCGAACACGACTCACCCCTACTAGTTCCATACCCTAACTGGGGATGGCAATCTGCAGGTATGATCATTTAAAAAAACTTAATTATTCCATCAATGAGTATTAATGTGAGATACGTATGCGATTACATATCGACCTACATTATTGTTGCTCAAAAGTTACATAACTTCTATTTTTGATTTCAGGCAACTGTTCCGGTTTCACGTCGATATTCCGCATGAGCATCGACGACTGCGGCGTGATGTGGGCGTTAGACGCGGGCCAGGTGGAAGGCTTCGAGACGCCGCGCCAGATTTGCCCACCGACGATATTCGCAATCGATTTGGCAACTGACACGGTCCTGGGGAAGTTTCCTCTCCCGGACCGATTTGTGCTCCAAGACTCCCTCATTACTAACATCGTAACAGACTCAAGAGACCCTCAGTGCAAAGATCTACACATTTACATCGCAGACGCTCGAAGATTCGGACTCATCGTATTGAGGGTTTCCGACGCCTCCTTCTGGAGATTTAACCACTACACGTTCTATCCTGAGCCCTTGTTGTCCAATTACACTCTCCACGGCGTGAACTTCCAGTGGCCGGACGGAATCTTCGGCATGTCAGTGGACAAGAAGAACAATCTCCTGTACTACCACTCCATGTCAAGTGCAAATGAGTTCGTAGTGAGCACTTCAGTTATAAGAGATCCATCTCGCGTGGACAATTCTGTCGACGAATTCAAGATTTTAGGAGAAAATCGTGGCGCAATAGGACAGGTCTCAGCCGCGGCTATCGACGCCAATGGCGTCATGTTTTTCAACCTAGTATTACAAGACAGTATTGCGTGTTGGAATACATTAACCGACTATAGGAGGCAGAATTTAGGAGTCGTGGCGAGAAACAACTTCACACTGGTATTCCCCAATGACCTCCGTGTGGATCACGAGTCTCCTCAAGTTATTTGGATTATATCCAACAGACTGCCCATGTACCAGTTCAATTTGCTGAATCCAAATGAATATAATTTTAGAATTATTTATTTACATCCAACGTTGGCAATTCAGAATACGGTGTGTGACCCACAATATTATTACTGAATAAATAATTTAGTCATAGCCAAAAAGTTAATATACCAAGCGGAATAGAGAAACAAGGAGCTGAGCAAGCGAGATGTCACTATCAGTAATATTGCGTGGTAAAAAGAGATGCGTGATTTAAGTGGCAGAACCCTTTTTAGGGTTCCGTAGCCAAATGGCAAAAAACGGAACCCTTATAGATTCGTCATGTCTGTCTGTCTGTCTGTCCGTCCGTATGTCACAGCCACTTTTCTCCGAAACTATAAGAGCTATACTATTGAAACTTGGTAAGTAGATGTAGTCTGTGAACCGCATTAAGATTTTGTTACAAAAGTGGAAAAATTATTAAAAATTTTAGGGGTTCTCATAGGTACAACTAAAACAAAAAAAATATTTTTCATCTAACCTATGCGTGTTTGGTATCTATGGATAGGTCTTTAAAAATAATATTGAGGTTTCTAATATCATTTTTTTCTAACCTGAATAGTTTGCGAGAGAGACTCTTCCAAAATGGTAAAATGTGTGTCCCCCCCTCGTAAAATAGGCGCATGATAAGTCTAAAAAAGTATATGATGTACATAACAATAAAAACTATCAACGAAAATTGGTTTGAACGAGATCTAGCAAGTAGTTTTTTTTATACGTCATAAATGGTAAACCTTAATTTAACTTTCATTAAAATATCAACTGAAATATAAAAATAAATCAAAAACCTTTTAATTTCATAAAAATAAACCTTATTGCTGCTGCGGAACCCTTCATGGGCGAGTCCAACTCACACTTGGCCGATTTTTTTTCATCTGTTTTGACACTAATCGGCACGTTGACAATTTGAGCTCTAAGAAAAATGTATGTAGGAACATCATTTTCACGCACACGTAAACAGATTTGTACACACAGACGAATTCAATTTTGGTTCCGTTTGACAGCTCGGGATTGTCTCTTTTCCGCTAGGTATATAACCTTAATATTCATAGCTTAAATTTAGTTTAAGGGTAAGTAAGTACTACAATATAAAGAAATGTAGTAAACCCGCTAAATGCCAAATAAATAAACTTCTTTTTCAACTCTTGTAATAACAACAATCATAATAGCACTTTTTTATTTTTAAAGTGCCTTTGTAAATATTCATATTAAGATGATTATATTATATTATAGGAACTTGATAGCAGAATTCAGAAAATATAAATTTGGGAAACAGCTTAAATGCAGCGTCGTGCTTCAATTATATGTCATCACAATTTTAACAACAATAAAACAAAATAAAATATAATTATAGCTTTATTATGACGTATAAATATACAAATTAAATATTCTGTTTAAAATTTCCAAATTTATTTGCCTGCAAGAATATATTTTCCTTAATCTTTTTTTTAAGTCGTAGTTTGTGTTTGATGTTACACAAGAAAATATCTAATATAATATGCTGTTACTTATAAGCTATGTCCACACTATGCGCTTTCGTCTTCTTTGTATTCAACTTTCGTTTGGCGCTTTCAATAATTGAATGCGTTAACGAACGCAACGCCAACATTGATATTTTGTTCAGTTGCAGTGTCTGTCAGCTTTGTAACATGTGCGACGAGAATTTTACTGGGTGGAATATGTGCGGCTTATTTGGTCATAAGAAATTCCGGAAAAAATAGAACTAATCGAAAGTTTTGGATACGGTCAGAGCGCATGCGTCGCGGGCATGCCTCACGTACGTTGTTGACTGCGCTATGAGTTATGACGCATGCCCTTGACGAACAAAAAAAAGGCACAGCGTGGACAAAGCTATTGTTCATCACTTTTGGCATTAGATTTTGATTTTATACTGCCAACATCGTCATCATCATCTTTTAATTGACTATTCAAAATAATTTCATCATTTCCAGATGATGACGTAGAATTTTCGGGTGCAGTTAATTTATTATTGTTTTTACCTTCTGATGTAGAACTGGCATCATTTCCAAGATTCATACTCATTTTATTTGAAAAATCACTATTCATTCTGACAACGGATATTCTTGAGCGCCGGCCATTCTGTTTATCTAACGCATTTGTGCTCTCTTGAAGAAGTTTCCTTTGGGATTTGTCTTTTAAGAATATTCCGGGATAATCATGGATATAAGAAAACTTCCCTGCCGAAAGACTTGTAACGGACGGTGGAGATTCCATATCATCAGAATGTATTGCGTTCTGATTAACCTTTAGATCAGAAACATCTCTTTCCGAGTTATCGTTAATTTGTTGTAAACTTTCATCATTTAGTCCCGTTTGTAAGTAAATTCCTATTTTAAGTATCATTGTAACGAATTGATCTAGGACACGATCTGAATCTCTAGGCGTAACAACATCGATATTGATACAGTCATCGTTTGGGTTCGTATCGACAACGATATTAGAATTCATGGGTAAATTTTGAAATACATGCATCTGGTCATTGAACTCGCTACTTCTAGCGCCGGAAGACCATGCTTCGTTGTAAAAAGAAGTTCCTCTCAAAGCTTGAGTCCTCTCCTGGCACCTGACCACAATAAATCGATTTTATGGCTTAAATAAAAAGCTATTATGGTGCAAAATGTTGCTAATTGACTAATTCGAATTGCTTCATCAAGCAAAGTAAGGCGCCTAGTAAGTAGGTCCTCGTAATAAATTAGGATTTTGCAATATAGATATAACGACATTTGAAACTAGTCGTTCATAATTAGCTAGACACGGGGTACCTAGACAACTTACATTCGATAATTTCAACGTTGCGTTGTAGAAGCCATGTCACATAGCGAACAAATTTTTTTTTATTATTTTTAACTTCAGTGACGAAATTATTAAAAGCAGGCTGTTTGAGAACATTGGGTCTGTCTTCTTTAAAAAAATATAGGACTTACAAATCAGATAAGATGCTCTGCCTCAGCTCTTCTTCGCTCAACAAAGACTTGGTTCGTCGTCTTCGTATAGCAAGTTCTAAGCCGTGTTTATAACGTTCATCATCAGGTTTTGAAGCCGGCAACACCATTGCTATTGGCTTATATGTTTCTGCTTGCAGTATTTGATATAACCTGTTAAATATAATATAAACATTCAATACATAATCTAATTTATACTCCTGTAGCCCTAGCACGGCGACCAGTGGAAATGCGAAAGTATAGACAAACTATGGAAATAAACTTAAAGTGCCGTTACGATCTTTTTTCGTTCCGAAAAATTCAATTAAAATGCCACTTTATGACAGACTATAGTCACAAACTGTGGAGATAAACTTAAGGTGCCGTTCCGATTTTTTTTCATTCCGAAAAATTCAATAAAAATTCAAATAATATCCTACTTTATGACATATACTCTAATATTTCATAAAGTGGCATTTTAATTGAATTTTTGTCGGTCGCGATTAGCCGCGATAAAGATCGGAACGGCACCTTAAGTTTATGTCCACAGTTTGTCTATACTTACGCATTTCTACTGGTCGCCGTGCTAGGGCTACTGGCCTCAGACGTCTTGAAGTCTATACTAAATAGACGTAAGAATAGATGAACAAGGATTTAGATAGTTATTGAGGATCATGGTAATATCACCAGGAATTTTGAAGGCGTCCTATCTCATAATACTTACCTACGCAAACAACAAAGTCAAAGAAATTATATTTAACTAGCTTTTGCCCGCGGATTCGCTCGCGTTAAGAAGTATTATTATTAATTAGGTCTCAGCCCGGTCGGTTAAAAAAAATTGACAAAGTTTCATACAAACTTTCATCTCCTATTTTATCCCCTTGGGGGTAGAATTGATCAAAATCCTTTCTTAGCGGATGCCTACGTCATAACATCTACCTGCATGCCAAATTTCAGCCCGATCTGTCCAGTGGTTTGGGCTGTGCGTATAAATGAATCCATATATCCCGTGGTCACGACATCACGCCTGAACGGCTGGACCGATTTGACTATTTATTTTTTTTGATGTGTTTGTTATTGTCCGGAGAAGAAGAAACTGATAGAAAAAATGAAAAGAAAAAATGCGCGTAAAATTAGAAAATTTAAAAATTCTTATTTCTACTCTAACTTTAGCGCTTTGGACAATAATATGTATAAACTTTTTTAATGTAACATTATGACATTTGACATAGAATTGACAGAATGCATTTTTTATGCGACGGGATAGCGATGGACGTTGCCATGGTGCCATACTTATTTAGTCACTTCAATAATATAATATGGACGAAATCGGAAATTCGTATGTGGCAAAACAATGTTTGCCGGGACAGCTAGTATAATAATATAATATTTAGAATTCACCTAACGCCTTTTTAAATAAAATAGCAACACACCAATGCACCAACTTCCACATATAAACCGACAGCGCAATCTTCGTTATCTTTGACAAGACGAACTTGACGCAGGGCGATTTTCCCGAGCCGAGCAACACACAAGTCGCCAGCCCGATGGACAAATTCACCAGCTCACATAGCAACCTTATTAGTGACAGCAACAGCCAAGGAAGGATTAACGCCGGCTTTTCTTCCTGGAGTGTAAAATTACACAAATTTATATATTATAGCAATTTATACATGTTTAATGTAATAATTATTATTATAGCAGACATAGTTTAAATCATAATAATAATTATTTTAGGTAAAGTATTCAAACAAAGAGAAATGTTGATAAAGTCCCATACTGCTTCTTGTTCGTTTCACTCGTGCACAATTTTCGCAATTATAATTATTGTTTTGTTTCCAAAGATCTATTTCAAGAATGAAATTGATATATTTTATTCGTGAGTGCAACAAACTAGTAGCTTTGGGCCATAATGTTAATATACCTAGCGGAATAGAGCAACAATCTCGAGCTGTGCAACGAAACCGAAATTGGTTTACATCTGTGTGAAAAATATGTGTACGTATACACTTACACAAGCATGATTGAAAATTAATTCTATGAGATTAGATTGTCGACGTGCCGATAAGTGCCGACTGGACGTCAAAAAAAGAGTTCTGCTGTCATGTATCACACGTCTCTTTTTACCACACAGTGTTACTGATAGTGACATCTCGCTTGCTCAGGCCTTTGTTTCTCTATTCCGCTAGGTATATTCACTTTATGCTTTGGGCCTCTTTAAAAAAATCCTGTCCGATGACAAGATTTAAAAGGTTACAAATAATTTAATCAAGTAAATTAATTCTACTAAATTAAAAATGAGCTTGAAAGACATTTCAAAAGGAAGCAAAAGGAAGAACGAACCAGGAATATCGGATACAGTAGGACAATATACGCGGCTAGATAGACGTAGACGGAGACACACTGTACCACCATCACGCCAGAGACCATCGCACGCAGCACCCGCTGTAGACGCACGTCCAGCTCTGAGGGTAGACGCATCTGCCATATCTAGACATAATGTTATATCTATGGTTAGTGATGGACACCATAGAATAGCTAAGAGCAGGGATTAGCTATAAGATCAGACCACTGACCTCCATTATATAAGTACGCTGGACTAATGATACCCTTTGAAATGACAGCTATTTTTTGTGCCTATTTGAAGCGGAATCAGCTCCCCCAATGTGAGTGATAGGAACTAAATTTGACGTAAAAATGACGTTTCAAAGTCGCCATATTGGCGCTGATAGCAGTAGTGGGCGTATTTGGAACTAATACTAGTGGTGACAACAAATAACGATTATGCGGCCATTTGCAAGTTACGTCAAATTTAGTTCTCTTCCCTCTCACAGGGAGCGCTGATTCCGCTTCAAATAGGCACAAAAAAAAGTGGGTATCATAGGTCCAGCGTACTTGTATAATGGAGGTCAGTGGATCAGACAGATTGAATTAGACAATATATAAATTATTATTGAGAAGACGTTGCCATATTTTTAAATATATTGGAAGGATGTCAAAAATTCAGCCAGGATTATGCTACAGTATCAAAACGGGAATAAACATAAAATTTATTCAATTGGTTTTTCGTTGCCTTATGAGTTAGGTATCGACCAACTAGCCCCTTTAGTTTAACTTGCCTGCACCATGTAATAGCAGGAGGCCAACAATTTAAATGCTATAAGTATAATCGCAGCAGGCACTCAACCAGACACTAATATCGAAACTAATAATAGTAATTGTTTTAATTTTTACTCCCCTGTCAGACAAGAGATAGAGCTGGGGAGGGAGAGACAGAGATTATAATTTATACCATTATAGTATAGCTCTATGTTCACATAATATTGTTATCATAGTTTCCTTAGATTCGTTACGGTTTGAAATGAAAGAAGTGTGCAGTCATGTTTTTGTTTAAAATTGTAGATATTATTTTCGTTACTAAGTATAGTCTAGATTTGAGAACCTTTTCTGCATGGAGATCCTTTTATGATTGTATGGGGGCCCTCTTTAATATTAATTTTATTTTTGTTTAAAGTATCTGTTGTTAAAGCAGCAACAGATATACACATTCTATAAAAATTCAGAAGTCTAGCCTACGAATAATAAAAACTAAGGAAAAGTAACTCCGTCAAAAAACATGCTCCACAATACTTGTCAAAAAAGTGTACCTTAGGTACATATTTCAATACATTTGCAATATTTAGGTGGCCTTGAGCGGTACTAGGCTGACGTTACATGACAGATCGAAAGAAACCAAATTTAAAACGGTAATAGTATGGGCGTTACGATTCCTTAGTTCTTATTATTCGTAGAGTCTACTAAAGTGGTTCTTGAGATACAGCCTGGAGACAGACAGACGGACAGACAGACATTGAAGTCTTAGTAATACGGTTCCCTTTTTACCCTTTGGGTACGTAACCCTAAAACTGTTTAGAGTTTGTACAGATGGGTAATGGAAAAATTTCCGAAAGGAAAGAAAATAAAAAAGAAAAATTTCCAATATATTTTTCCAATTTTTCTAATATTTTTCAAATATTTTTCCAAATTGAAATGTCAACCAAGATTAGAAAATAAATACGGGATAACATTTTAAGGCTTTTATTTATTCTTTTTCTTGAAAATTTCTATGATTTGTAGCATAAACCGGCCCCTAGACGATCAATTGTATTGTGCAATAACACGCTTCAATTTTATTGAACAGTTTATTTGACAATTAGATTGAAGGTGCGCGATGTTAAATATCAACCCTAGACGGTCAATAATATTACGCAATACGTGATATGGCGCAATAAAATTGCTCGTCTAGTAGGGGCCGCTAAGATTATAGCGTTCATCACCGGTATTAAAGTGCTACAACTTACAATGCTTTAAATGAACGTGGACGGGGCGCTGCTGGTAAAGGAGAACTGCCAAAAACATCTCAAATATGGCGTTTTTGTATGATGGCAGCGTTAGTTCCTTTTTTCGCCACGTTACGTGCTAGATATTATGTGATTACTATAGTCGCGTTAGATTTTTTCTGAAATTAATAATTATAGAATTTTCTTTTTTGCGCTAGTGTTTAGAAGAGGTCATAAATAGCTCAAATTCAAAAGCTTGACCAAATCCGACGGGTGCGTTAGGTGCCTACCACACATGCATGCTTGACCACAGTTTTGCTGGCGCATGCTTCTCGCATGAGAAGACGGAGGGCACAGCTATGCATGCGCAAGCCATATTCTTGTCGAGATCGTCGGCGCTTAAATAACTTGGCTTGAACACTGAACGTCTAACCACACGCGCAGACAAGTTGGTACACGAAGGCTTGCATGCCAGAATTTCAAGCAAGTTTAAAAACCGTTAAGCCAAACTTTGGGGTTTGCGCAAACTACCGTTTTACCAACTACATGCACAATGTTCAGTGTACAAGACGGCAGGCGCAAGCAAAACTGTGGTCAAGCATGCACATGTGGTAGACGCCTTAGCCGCCATATTGGTTTGAAGGTGCCTATTTTTGACCACATCTTCTTTATTTTTCATTTTTTTACAAAAAATATAAGATTGTTGCAAAATTAATTCTCTACAAGTTTGATTCTTATGTACATTTTTACGGAAGTAATTGCAAATAATAATCGGTCAAGAGCGAAGGGTTCCGTACCAATATAGAGCAAAAATAGACCAAAAATTGTGTTTCTTGTATGGGAGCCCCCCTTGAATTTTTATTTTATTTTGTTTTTAGTATTTGTTGTTATAGCGGCAACAGAAATACACAATCTCTGAAAATTTCAACTCTCTAGCTATTACCGTTCATGAGTTACAGCCTGGAGACAGACAGACGGATAGACAGACCGACAGACAGACATCGAAGTCTTAGTAATAGGGTCCCGTTTTTACCCTTTCGTTACGGAACCCTAAAAAAGGCCAATAAAATCTTGTTTGTTGAATGGAAGCCCCATCAAACCTTCGCCTTTTTTGCTCGTAATCAATAATGGGAACTGCTAGGCACTTGAAATTTTTATAAAGTCCTTAGTTATTTATATGTTTACTTTAATTATTTATAATAATATTTAAATAAAATAAAAATTTAATGGGGGCTGCCCTAGGGCTGCCATACAAAATCACAATTTTCGGCCAATTTTTCCTCTATAACGGTACGGAACCCTTCGTGCGCGAGTCCGACTCGCACTTGGCCGATTATTATTGCTCTATATGAAAAAAAAGCTGCACTAAGACATTTGAAATATGCATAAAATATTTAATTGTCTTTGTACTTTTATAATTATTAATAATAAAACTAAAATAAAACAAATATTTAGGAGGCTTTTGTTAGCTCCCATACAAAAAGCACAAATTCTTGCCTATCTTTGCTTTATAATGATACGGAACCCTTCGTGAGCGAGTCCAACTCGCATTTGCCCAATTTTTTTTATATTAATAATAAAAATTATTTATTATTATTATAGGGTCTAATCCATGTTCATAAATATCCAGTTTTATCCAGTCGCTTGGTTCCCGGTATATTTACCATCCCACCAAAAACATAAATGTAAAAAGGAGAGCCAAGTTCAATACAAACATTATGCTTATCTATGGACTTCGCCGTAAAAAGAATGGAGATCATTTAGATCTCCATTCTTTTTTTCAGAATTAAAATGTTCAATAACTTTATGAAATGACTGTTGTAATGAAAACTGGCCAAGTTAAATCTAATACTTTAAGATCTCAAATTATTTAAATAACAGCAATTGTTATAGATATTCAATAAAGCAAAAAAATAGACTTTGTTGTTTGTTCATAATGTTATTTGGTTCCTATAAATACATACTTATTTAAATTTTCCATAGAACTTGGCACTCATTTAGATCTTCATTCTTTTTACGGCGAAGTCCATAGACAAGCATAATGTTTGTATTGAACTTGGCTCTCCTTTTTACATTTATGTTTTTGGTGGGATATCACTACTTTTTGTAAATATTTTTTTTCCGATCAGATGTAGACACCTAAATCTTCCCAGTTCAAACTTAAATATTCGACTATAGTCGCTCACAACCTTAAGGGGTTGTTTCACCACTTCCTGATAAGTGTCGGATATGCTATCCACAACTTACGAGTATATGACAGATACTCCATACTTCATATGTCAGATGAGTTGTGGATAGCCTATCCGAAACATATCAGGAAGTGGAGAAACAACCCCAGGCTTGAGTATCAGTCGAATTAAACAAAGAAAATTCAAGCGAATGGAATATGCAGCTGCCATCATGAGGCATTGGAATAATACGGTGTACCGTGTAACACAAGTGTATTTCCAACTATTAACTCTATCGTACAACTTATTGTGCGAAAGTTAAAAAGCTATTAAAATACAGTAATACTGACAAATACAGAGTACAGACTACAGACAGATGCCAATCGCAACTCTATTGCCCCTAATTCGTCCATCCGGAAGTAACCGTACATTTTTCTGGGATTAAAAGAATTATATTATGTCCTTTCCCGAGACTCTAACTATATCTCCATACCACTTATCAGAACAATCGGTACAAGCAGTTTGGGCGTGAAGGGCTAACAGACAGACAGACACACTTTTGCGCTTATAATATTACCGTCTTACTAATAAAAAGTTACACAGGTGTATAGAGGCTGCGTAAATTTTTTTCTACTAATAATTTTTTTTTGACATATGGCCTGTATAATGCTGTTGTAACTTCCATACAAATTTACCCAACGCTTACACAAGGCATCACCCTTATATAGAGTGCGAATAAGATCAAGATGGCGAATTTTCAATAGATCAGCTGATTATATTTTGTTTTGAATATGTAGTTTTGAGTGCGTTTGCTGATTTCTACCATCTTATTAGCAAAGAAACATAAAAAGAACTATTTAATATGTTTTATTTCTTTAATCAATTGAATGAAATATAACATACATCGCGATCGTTTCATTTAGGGTGCGTTCCACTAAGCACCTACAACGATAACGCTCACGAGTCACGAGTCACGACCGTGGTTTTTGATGGTCCACTCGCATGATACAAATCGCGTCAATGATACAAACTCAAGCGGAATGGATTATTGAGAGTTTCTAGCGTTCATTTCAAATTATAATTTTATCGCATTTTATATTGTTTTTGTCTAGGAACGGCTTTCAATAGTTTCTCCTTTATAGCCTTTTTTCAAGATATTATCGTATAGTTTTATTTTCCTCTTAAGTCATAATTGTTTATTGTTACATTTATTTTATAAATTATGTATATTTACTTATTTAGTTTTAATATTATCATTGTCATTCTTATTCCTTTTTTACCTATTTTACTAACTTTATTACTATTCTTTTATTATAATTTTTAAAATTTAAATTAAACCGCTTATTTTGCATATAACAAGATGGCGGTTTTATTAAAACGTCCACTTCGACCCACCTTTAAGATGGGTTGTTTTTAGCTTTGCATTAGCGAAAATATACGTCATGAGTGACGCTTTTGCCGCGATCACAACAATCGCGGTCGACATGTGAAACGGCTGAAGGAGTATTTTCAGCGTTTGAGCGCTTAGTGGAACGCGCCCCTAACACGTCATAAGTGACAAAATAATATTTTGACAATTTCAAATTTTATTTGCTTTGACATTAGCGTTGCGTTCAAAAACTTTGATAGTAAATATCATAGTCGAACATTATATTATTTACAAAATTCACGTACTCTACTGATTAATATTAACTAAAAATGTTTAAATATCAATTTTGTGTCCAATTATAATTACCAGGTTCATAAAAACAACGTTTATATCAATTTTTGTCATCAACACCCGAATATCAGATAGCGTGTTACTTAATTCTGAACGTTTTCCTTTGAGTCTACAGTCTATGGTATATAACACGATTTTAGTTACACAAGTCATAAATGTCATTATCATTTGATTATTAGTAGAGTTCTGTATAAACACTGTGTAAACACAACCACCGTGTTTAACTATTCATGCGTTACACGGATGTGTAAGAAGTTTTTATTAGTAAGGGGGTTAGTATTTAGTATGAAATTGTAGTGTGAATTAAAGTATGAAATTATTGTGTGTTACTGTGTTGCCCTATGTATTATTAAGTTGATATGTTGACTGTTGTTGGCCGTTGACCGGTTGCTTAGGGTGTATTACAAGGTTTTTCGTACGGGGTTTGTGGACACACTTAATTTTGGGCTTTTTTAAAGGATTTTATACCCAAACGGTAAAAACGATACCCAATTACTGAGACTTCGATGTCTGTCCGTCTCTATGTCCGTCTCTCTGACTGTCTCCAGGCTGTAAAGACCCGCTGTAGCTAGAGTTCTAACATTTTTACAGATTGTGTATTTCTGTTGCTTCTATAACAACATATACTGAAAATAAAATGGAATCTCTCCTCCCTTCCATACAACAAACTTGATTTTTTTTTTTGGTCTTTTTTGCTCATAATCAATAATGGCAGCCGGTAGACACTTGTAATATTCTCTAAATCTTTAATTATATGTTTACTTCCATAATTTATAACAAAATTAAAATCAAATAAACATTTAAGGGGGGCTCCCATACAAAAAATACAATTTTCGCTCTGTCCGACTCACACTTAGCCGATTTTTTTCATTTTTGGATTTTTCCCTGAGCTTTCACACAATTACCGAGGTGGATTCCAAATTTCAGCCTTCTAGGTCATCTAGCAGTGGGTTAGAATTTTGATCTATAGGTCAGTCAGTCAGTGATAAAAATTACGATTTTCGGACGTGATTATCTAAATAACCGTTTGAGATTTGTTTATGAAATTTAGAACATATAATTACCTCGCAAATCTTATTATATGAGCCAAATTTGAAGCGTTTATGTCAAATAGTTTTTGAATTATGAGGGGGTCAAAAGTGGCTCGAAATGGTTCGTGTAATATTACACACAGTGCTGCTCGCCAGTTCTGTTTTACTTGAACTTGGCTTGACACGCTACCGCGTGTCTAGATGGCTTGACATGCTACCGCGTGTCTAGATAGGCGTAGGAGCTTAAATATTGATTTATGAAAAAATCATAAGGATCAAATTTGTAGGAAAAATAATCTATCATCTACAACTTTGTTTCAATAATTATTTGCGCTAAATTTGATTATAATTATTGAGGTAATACAGGTGAAATCACACTTTGACTTGTTTTTTTGCAGTTATTTCCGTAAATACTGATTTTACAATGAAAATTGTAAGGACTAAAGTTGTAGCAAAGCAAATTTGCGACAGCTTTGGTCCTTATCATTTTCGTAAAAAAATAAAGGAGATATTATGGTTAAAAAAAGATTTGATCTTCAAACGTATTTGAAAATGCAGACTATAATATTATGTACAAAATAAAAATAATGATCAAGATTTATTTTATGATGATTTATATTTAATATTTTAATATAATATTTAAATTAATCATGGCGTTATTAATTCCAAATTATTTAAAATTTGCAATTTCGATACATATAATATTATATCTGTATCATAAAGTTATAATAACTAGCGGAATAGAGCAACAATCTCGAGCTGTCAAACGAAACCGAAATTGGCCTTTGCCTTTGAATTTCAACTTAATATGAACCATATTTGATAATATCAAATTAAATGTACTTATCATTTAAATTAATAATTTCATTTAAACTAATAATTTCGGAAAAAAAAATATATTTTTCCATTATTTTTCCAATTTTTCAATTTTTCAGAAAAATAAATTGAAAAATTTCCGAGCTTTGAAATTTTTCGGAAAATTACCCATCACTAACGGCCGTTCCCAATATTTGATCTATCTCTGGTTTTGCCCTACTAGAGATAGGAATAGCTCTCATTAGACATTAGAGACATATATTTTATGTCAATTCAATGTTAGCTGAGATCGGTCGTATGTCAAACTAGAGATAGATTGAATATTGGGAACGGCCGTAAGAGTTTGTAATACCTGTTTTAGATTCGACTTGACTTTGAACGCCACACTTGCGTCTAAAATCGTCCGTAAGATTCCAAGGACCGCCCAAAAACACACCTCACTCTGTACGTTGAAGCCCGCGTATATTAGTATGTTTACCATATTTGTATAATTTGGCTTTTATTTTTATTTAACATATTTTTATAATTTATCATAAACAGAAACCGACTACATTCTGACATTAATAGTTACGTTGTCATTTTTCGACATTTTTGTTTCTTTTATATTTTATATTTTCACGTTATGAGCAACGCGATTATTCCCTAACACATATTATTATTAAAAATAGTGCTAATAGTTTGTGGGTTCTATACGAACCTAATTTGAAACAGCTCGAGGATTTAAGGCACATATTAATATAACATTTCAATAAAATTATAATGCCCAAACAATGAAACGGCGCATTACTATATTGTCATGATCATTTTATCCACCACACTGGATATTTCCCATCAATTATCATAGACTAGGCTTAGGTGATGAGTACTACGTACCCTGCCTCGATTGACTCAAAGTGCGTCTCTTTTCATAATTTATTACTCGTGTAAAGCGAAAGACGAATGTGCGTCTGTTTGTTACGCCTTCACGCTGAACCGATTTCACAGTATGGATATACTTTGAGTCTAGTGAAAGGACATCATACTTTTCATCCCAACAACATATTATACGGTGCCAGCGTGATAAACGGATTTGGCGTAACAGAGTTGCAGATAATTACTTCTTGTATGTTATTATAACTATGCTAAACTAACCTAGTCGGATCTAGAGCTGGATCTATGGAGCTTTAAACATAGAGCTAAAATATTATGCCCAAACAATATTATAATTTAACTAATAAGCTAAACATTATAGAAGCTATACTAGGGAGCCCTAAACATAGAGTCAAAACATTCTACCCAAGCAATATAACAGTAACTCAACTATTCATTTTCAACTCATGACCACTCTATCTACTCTGTCATGACCACAGCTTATCTTAGTAAAATTCGGTGTGTTCGCGGCCTGTAATTTGTATGTAGAGCGGTTTGGTAGAGCACGCGGCGTCACAACAGATGATCTTCGGCGCTCGGGCAAAGCGCGCGTTCGTTTCAATATAGTGGTGGCGTCATTGTAAAACTGTTCTGAAGTTTGTGCAAAAGTGTGTGCGGAGTTTTTTTTTCTTTGGACGTAAAGGTTAGATTTTATTCAATTTTTTTGTAACCCTTCTCGTGAAACGTAAACAAAACTTGGGTAATCGTAAATCGTAACCTTGGTTTATATCTGAATGCATAATATAGGTTGCGTCCTTACTCCTTACCTTGGGAAGTGTGACTCGCTGGTTATTTTCGCTTTTCATATAGCGTCACCCCTTTTTATCGCTTGTGAAAATAAATATCTACTCTACAATTTGATCATATTATTCTACGAAGACTGTACAAAGTATTTTATCATGAACGTTTGTTTTTAGTTGTGTTAATTTTAAAATAGTTTAGACTATAATATTTTGCATTCTAGCATTTCAAATAAACTAGGTAGTTAACGTCCGCAATCATTGAGTTTAAATATTATATTAATAAAGTTTATTTTATGAGACTCTACCAAAAATCTATTTTAAGTGATTTAAGACAAAATGTTGTCTAACAAAAGAGGTTTTAATATAAATATTATAAACTGGTTATGTTATGAGCTTCTATTCACCGAATACATGTTCTATCATACTCTACCTATCTACATGATTTTTTTTTCTTGTATAGTAATTAACAGATACGTATGAAATAGCAGAACACGAATTTTTCAATGTCATGGATTTGAATTTTATATAACCTGAATACTGCTAAAACTTCTTTTGGTTAATTATTAAGTATATTTATATTAAAATATAATATAATAATAAATTAATGTTACACTACAACTTAAATAAAGGCCCTCCCTTACCTACGAAGGTTTCCGACTTTCTCAAAGGTTTCACAGCCTAAATTTTAATAGTAATTATTTGGGGTGTAATAATATCTACTTTAATTTATAACCTTTTTTTTTTTCAAACACATCTCTAAATTTATCATATTCTGCTATTTCTGTTGCATTACATACTTTTCAAATAAAAGTATAATAAAATAAAATACAGTGTAATTAAGTAAATGTATAATAGTGATGAAGATGACAACAAAACTAATAATTCAGTAGAACCTGATTAACTCGTTATCAACATAATAATATCTCACAAGCTGTACCTTTCAAATACCAGCTTAACCTCTTCACGCTTTAAAAGCGGCTGAACCGATTTTTGTGAAATTTGGTATAGAGATACTTTAAGACTTGGGACATAGAATGGTTTACACGACGGAAAATGTACGGTTATTAGGGCGCGATATACGTACTTCAACATCAACGAAGTAACGGGCAACATCTACAAAACATAAATACTATGAACTATCAGATAAATTAGTTCATATGTGATGTTGGAGCTACGTAAATGATCGTACATCTGTTTCCAAAGTTATATTGTATTTCAATTTATAAAAAAAATAATTATACCGGTAGCAGTGATACCATGTGTTTTAACAGAAATATTTACTCCGTGGGCAGTGGGAACATCGGTGTGGGAGAAACAGCCCACGCTGATAGTATGTTATATATCATTCAATTGAACAAAATTCAAGATTTTATTAAAACATCTGACGCTATAAGATGCTGTTGCTTCACTTTGATAGCGATATTTAGATCGAATAATCAAACAAATTTCTTTTGTCATTCTTAATTGGTCTCTACATTATCATTAAACTCTTTAAAATGTTTATCTCAATCTCAAAACAAACACTTTCAGAAACAAAGACTTTCAAGATACCTTACTCTGCACTCTTCGAAAACAACAAAGGTTTTGCATATAACTGGGTTTAAAGCAATCTTACTGTAGAATAATTATTACTGTAAATGTTAGTATAGATTTTTTAGACTGACCAACGCATTTTGGTGCAACTTAAATCAACGGTCCTTCGAGGGCCATAATTTTAACTTAATTGTATATTTCCTAGGACCCAGTACCTACCAATTAAAAGGAAATTATATCTCCGTTATTACTCTGAATTTATTTTTTATTTATAATTAAAGAACTGTTAGTTCCGTTAATCTCATACGAAAAAGCTATGTGGTGTCAACGCGGCCTTATGTGGACGTGTGGGATTCTAGGCGTGTGAACACGTCTTCCTAGTATCCAAACATGGCCGTGGTACCTGCCAGTGTCGATGGATAAACAATCCGTGCTTTCCAATCCCCTACGTGAATGCATGCCAGAGGTTTCACTAGTAGAAGCAGTGGACGAAATTGGCGACCAAGGTGTATTGATAGATTTCACTACAACAGCTATATAACTACAATATATATTTTGTTTTATGCATCTTTGTCAGTGCATAAATTCGTTAGTCGCGTGGAATTCGACCATTTTTATTTATTTACTAGCTGTTGCCCGCGACTTCGTCCGCGTTAACATAGTATAATAACAAAGATGGATAATTTTCCCTTTTTGTGGTTCTTATACAAAGGTTAAAAAAGGGCATCCTATTGCAATGTTAGCTGTTTGTCTGTCTCCAGGCAGTATCTCAAGAACTCCGCTAGCTAAATAGTTGAAATTTTTGCAAATTATGTATTTCTGTTGCCGCTATAACAACAAACACTAAAAACAAAAGAGCAAATATTTAAGGGGGGCTCTCATACAACAAACGGCACTTTGGCCTTTTTTGCTCGATATAAATATTGGCAACAGAGGCACTTGACAATATGACTACAAAATACTCAATTTAATTGTTCGTCTTAATTTATTCGTTGCATTAGGTACTGATAGGTTCAAAATAATATATTTACATCCTCCATCATCCCTAATTTTATCCCCATGGGGGTTGATTTATCAAAATCCTATTTAAGCGGACGTCTTCATAGAGGCTCAAATCTTTAATAATTTCAGTTCAATCAGTCGAAAGTCTAAGAAAATTTATAAAAACTTTTATTCCCTATTTATCCCCTTAGGGGTAGAATTTATTAAAATCCTTTCTTAGGGGATGCCTACGTCATAGTCGCTTTATGCATACAAAATCTCAGCCCGATCGGTTTAAAATTGACAAAGTTTCATACAAACTTTCATCCCCTATTTTACCCCCTTAGGGGTGGAATTTTTTTAAATCCTTTCTTAGGGGATGTTTACGTCATAGTAGCTTTATGCGTGCAAAGTCTCAGCCCGATAGGTTTAAAATTGAGAAAGTTTCATACAAACTTTCATCCCCTATTTTACCCCCTTAGGGGTGGAATTTTTTTAAATCCTTTCTTAGGGGATGCTTACGTCATAGTAGCTTTACGCGTGCAAAGACTCAGCCCGATAGGTTTAAAATTGAGAAAGTTTCATACAAAATTTCATCCCCTATTTTACCCCCTCAGGGGTGGAATTTTTTAAAATCCTTTTTCAGGGAATGCCTAAGTTATAGTAGCTTTATGCATGCAAAGTCACAGCCCGATCGGTTTAAAATTGACAAAGCTTCATATAAACTTTCATCCCTTATTTTACCCCTTTGGGGGTAGAATTGATCAAAATCCTTTCTTAGCGGATGCCTACGTCATAACATCTACCTGCATGCCAAATTTCAGCCCGATCGGTCCAGTGGTTTGGGCTGTGCGTTGATAGATCAACATGTCAGTCAGTCACCTTTGAGTTTTATATTTATAGATTAATTATTTACTTTCATATAAAAAGTATTACATAACAAAAACAAAAACAACACTTATGTTATAAGGAACATAGCAAGTAGGCGGCCTTACCTTTCAGCGGTTTCTTCCAGACATATAAGTCAGACATTTTCCGTAATAAAAACTATTCTATGCACTTTCTCGGAGCTCTACAGACTACAACTAGTAGAATAAGTTTGACAGTTTAAGGCCTTCCCCTACGGATATGCCGTAATTTACCGTATTTAGAGCCTTATAAACTCATAATTTGAAAGCTACAAAGTTATAATAAAAATACAGCAATAATCTTCAGTATATCAACATTCTTTTCCCCGTTTTAAATTTTATATTTTTGTTTATTATACTCATGATATTAGCTTCCAAAGTAATACCAATTTATTAAAATTGAAGCATACTTTCAGCATTTTTTTTTCAGTTTATTTGAAACACACGACAATAGACAGACAATTTCACTAACTACATATTCCCCGTTTTAATTTTTTTACATTAATTTTGAACTAAGATAAGTAAAAAAAATAGGATTTTTGTGCGATCTCGGCAACACGTCAAATGTATGGTCAAGGTCGTTTGCTCGGGGGATGACCTTAAGAGGGCGACTAACCCAAAAAATCAAACATTCTCCTTCTTTCTCTCACTCCCGTCTTTCATATGCCAGGTGAAAAAGGACGACGCGGAATCATCGCCAAGTTAGTTTTACTATGAATAAAAGACGAACTATGACGATTATGAAAAAAGTATTTTGAGTAAATTTAGGTTTTATCAATGCCTTTTTAGATATTAAAAATATTAAAGAAAAGAAAGCAAACTTCGAAGATCCAAGGAAAAATGTGTCTAAAACAAGGTTTTTTGTAAAACAAATTCGAGCATTTTTCAGTAATCGTGTTTTCGTCTTGAGCATTTAATCTTCATGAACTGAAGTTACTTGTGTGAAAAAATCAGTTTTCTAGACCTTACAGATTTTAAGATCTAGGTTTAAGTATGTAGTCAAGTTAGGGTCAGGTGCATTCTTAAGCGTGAAGAGGTAACAAACAAACAGAGAACTAGACAGACATAATAATACAATTACGCATTTAAATTAAGAAACTATGGATAGCTCTAGGGTTAGTTAATAACAAACACTGGAATTAAGAACCAGAAAACGTTGACTTAAATATATAAATATCATTAAAGGTAATGTTTTCCTCCTATTTGTTACTAAATAAAAGTTGTGTGTTATAAAAGCTAAGAATGAATTGTAGCGCTATGTTTTAAGAAAATATCAAGGTTACTAAATCGTACAAAGTTTTAAAACTAGACAGCTAATTTATTACCTGCATAATAAAACGACGCTTACAACATACCTAAATAGCGTAAAGTCGGCTAAATTTAGCTAAATGTGCGAAAAAAAAAAGTTTTATGAACTAACCTTAACTTGAGACTAATGTTGTTGGCTATGAAAAATATGTTTTTTTAAATGTTGAGAGTTGAGACTATTATAACTTAAAACTTATGAGCCGTTAATTGGTCCTTAAATAAATAAATACACACAGAAAAAGCATTTTGTTGACTACACACACAAAAAACAAGTGGGTGACTCTACACAAATAACTTAAAAGTAGACTGTGAACTAATAAAACTCTACGCTGATAAGAAAATCAAACAGCACTAAAATAAAAATTATCACCAATTACGAAAGTGACCTAAAAAGAGAACGGTGAGCGCTTAGTTACTCTCCCATTAGATAACCCTGTTTTGGAAGAATGGTTTATTTATTAATGATTAGTAACTTCTACTAAGGATTCTTCTGGTTAGTAACGTCTACTAATAAATATATTAGTCTTGTTATTGGCTAGCTTGTTGGTTACTAATATAAACTGTAAAAAAATTTAGTACTGCCGCTCTCAGATACGAATATTAATTTTACTTATCTGTAATTTAATGAAGGTTTATACAGATAATGTATCCATGGGGCCTATGTCAAAATTTGACATTTAATTACAGTTAGGTAATCGTCTCTAAGTGCGGTGCGACAGTGTGTGTAAATGTAAATTAAGGGTCAGTTCATAAGGAAACGAGGCGAGATTTTTCACAAATAAAAGAGGAAAAAATCGGCCAAGTGCGAGTTGTACTCGCGCACGAAGGGTTCCGTACCACTACAGAGCAAAAATAGGCTAAAAATTGAATTTTTTGTATGTGAGCCCCCCTCAATTATTTAATTTATTTAAATTTTATAAATAATTATTAAAGTACAAATACAATTAAGTATTTTGAGAACATTTCAATTGCCTATGTGTTGCCGTTATTGATTAAGAGCAAAAAATAGCAAAAAAAAACACGTTTGTTGTATGGGAGCCCCCCTTAAATATTTAATTTATTTTATTTTTAGTATTTGTTGTTATAGCGGTAACATATATACACAATCTGTGAAAATTTCAGAAGTCTAGCTATAGCGGTTCTTGAGTTACAGCCTGGTGACAGACAGACGGACAGACGGACAGACATCGAAGTCTTAGTA
Source organism: Cyaniris semiargus (assembly GCA_905187585.1). NCBI lineage: Eukaryota > Metazoa > Arthropoda > Insecta > Lepidoptera > Lycaenidae > Cyaniris > Cyaniris semiargus. The sequence goes on along the minus strand of LR994558.1, from coordinate 7,636,412 downwards.
ATAGGGTCCCGTTTTTACCCTTTGGGTACGGAACCCTAATAAAAATGTTGTTCGTCTTATCAAAATAAAGCTACTCACAAAAAAGTAGCTTGATAGTAATAAAAAAAAAATTTTGTTCTAGGGCTCCCGTACTATTAACCATAAGTACAAAAAAGTTTAAGCAGACATAAATTTTATTTATCGCTTACAACAACTTAATAAAAACATTAGTGTTGAACGAATTAGTTACTCTTGATATCAAACAATGACATCATCGAAAAGTTCAATGAAATGTGATTGAGTCACTAGAACTTTATTCCAGGAATCATCATAAACCTTCGGTTATTTATGTTTAAGGTTTACTCAACACTTGAGCATTACTCAGCCTTGCGGTAGATTGCGTACCAATACATAATGTCGCACTTACATGACGTCACATCAAAACAATGAATAATAATGAAGACGTGAGTGGATGAAGACGGTATCTTACACTTAGAAAACTGTGGTTTTTTGCATAAATGGAGGCTTTAGATCCGGGAAAATTATCTGACATAAAAAATATGGACTCTGTATATATACAAGGTTTGTTCAAATTATAAGTACAAATATAATTGTTCTTATGTTATAAAACATTTGTTACCGGCTTCATCCACTGTTGTCTGTAGCACCTCCATCGTGGGTATCGCAGACACAATAGATTTTCAATTGTTATGCGGGAGCCAGCTGCCGCTTGGGGATTGATGGGTTTATTCATATATTACGCTGAGGTCACACATTATTATGTAATTAGTGCCTTTTAATATAATTAATACGTTGCGTTGATATCACATAGTACATACTATGATTATTGATTACTATGTAATTTTTTAATTTACTTAATAAAGTTTTCCTATATAAATTGGCACTAGGCAGTAGGCACTAGAGTAGCCAACAACGAGAACTTTGCTAGCAGCAAGTATGCAAAGTAAAAACGAAATCGTAATACTAAAATTGTTTTATATTTCTAGATTATAAAATATTATTATTGATATATTTTTTGGCAAGTACCAATACCGCGTTCTATGTAAAAAATATGCCACAAAAATCAATTAACTATATTATTAATATAAATGAAGTTTAACAATATTAATCGAGTTTAATCTGTACCGGCTAGCCGTAGGGGACTGTGGCTGGCCTCGCCCGCCTGTCAATGTCAAGCGCGCAAGGTCCATGACCATACATGGGTTTTGCGACTTCCGAATGACGAATAATGACGTATTCGTGGCTTTCGTACTATTAAATCCATATTACTAATAATATACATACGAAAGTTGTCTGTTACCTCTTAAATCCCAAAACGCTGCACCGGTCCAGCGCCAGCCGGACCGATTTAAGAGTTTGTTATCGAGATACTTTGTTTCCCGAGAAAGGTATATTTTATCCTATTATTTTTATCCCGAAAAAATTTACGGTTCCCGCGCGATAAACGAAAGTTGCGTGCGTCATCTAGTTTTTTAATTAATTAGCGAAATAGTCATAAAATTTCAAATCAAGGTTATTGAAATAATAAGTTATGTATTATGTTTAATTGGGTCGTGAGTCGTTATGGTCGTACGTATGACACACCGTTTATGCCCGTATTAATAAACCACTCTCAAACTCCTACTTAAAATTAAGAACATAAACATAAGTCAATATTTGACCACACAAAAGATGTAGATTGTAGCCTCTCAAGTAACAGTTTGACAGCACAGTTGAGTACCTAGTTTAATTTAATAAAACCTTCGTACTCAGTTGATACGCTAGACATTAAATGTGCGGGTAGTGCAGGTGCGTTAGATACTTTAGTACCAACGTTTTATTAATCAAAACAGCAAGCATCCCATGATTCCCAAGTATGATCTTGAGCAATTTCATAGCGGTAAAAGCGACTTAATAATTCGGGCATTAAAAACATTTAATAATTATAGTCTTTAAATGTATGAATATTTATTAAAGACTAATATTATGTATTTAGTAGTGAATACAGGGAAAAGTATGAATGTATTATGTAGTAAAACTATAGTATTGGAAGGTAGGTAAGTTAGATCAAAACACCGTATGGGAAAGGATGATATACATTTGCTTGACCTATAAATATTTCAAACATTAGGTCGTAAACTGTTTATCAACAACTATAAACCATTGTTTCTAATACAAATACATATATTATGTTGTTCTAGGCTGAGAACATAGATAACAATAATTTTATTAGAAAGATAACAATAGACAGTAAAATATTTTACCTTTCTTCTAAGAAAAGATTAAACATATAATCTACGCAAAGTTTTTATTTAAAATAACATTAAAAAGAATTTAAAATACTAATAATGTGGATAAAAAACTTTTGATAGTAATTAAGAAGTTTTTTTCTAACGTAGATTCAGCCACCTTGTTACTGAATACTGGCACATTACAAAACTAAACACTTTTTAAAAAATTCGATATATTTAAATTTCGAACTAAAAAAATAAATACTGGCTATTTTATTTCATTCCGACGATGCGAAGCCGCGAAGGTCGACGAGAGATGAATCGAGACTCTGACGTAATCTACCTTGTACGTAGAGCAAGGATGTCCAAACGAACCGGTTTACATGCCGACGCAGGAAGTATACGTATGACAACAATATAATAAGGAGACAGATTTAATTAAAGCAAAGAAAATCTATTAAGGATTCTATAAGGTAAAGACCTAAGCTTCCGATGTCTGAGAAATGAGAATATCAGAGATGCAATGGTGATAACATAATTTAATGAATAACTTTATAATACCTCCGACGAATAATATTTAACAACATATTAGGTACGTCATAAACATAAATGAATTAAAAACCAGAGTCGGCAACCCAAGGTTAAATAATGAGCGTCTTGATCCTAATTTGTAAATACAAAGATGCCTGGTTTTATATCCAGGGCGAATTAGTTAATACCTAGTTATAGTTTAAAAAAAACTTTTTAAGACTTAAAACTAATATTATAATTATTAATTAATATATTATGTTAAAATGTCCTTGAAAAGTCCTGCTACAAACGTAATCCGAAAATATTAAATAGTTTTCGCGAAATTACGGTCGAAAACACCTCCGGCTCCGGCTTACCACATTTCTTTGGTAATTAAGTATTAAAAATGGCACTGCGCATCTATCTTAGACTGTAAAGTACAATTTACTGACACAATAACTGTTGAGCAGATGATGGACAATTAAAATGTACCAATTAATCTGTATTCATTGGCTGAACCAGATTGGCCCATTTAGGTCTGCTATTTCCTTATAAGTACTATAATAAGTGTTATGTTACTATTTACATACCATTTTGTTGTCTTTACTGTGAATAAATAAGAATAACATAGCAGTGCTGAAGTGTGGATTTCGATTAATTAAATGAAATAAACAAATAAACGTTTATTTAATCATAATTATTAGAAATCCAAAGCCGCGTAACTCGTAAGTAAGAAGGTTTTTGGTTACCTAATGCAAATAGTATTCGTTGTATAAAACCTTCTTTATTGTAACATATTATTATTATCTACATAATCAATTTCTGTAAAATGCGAAAATGTACATTTCTCTACATTCTGCAAAAATCAATTTTTAGACCAAGACCTACCAGAATCTGATGGCAAAAAGTAAGAAAGTAAATTGACTCTAGCAATACCGGGGTAATTGGAATAAAACATTTTGATCCTTTTTTTTCCTTATAGCGGCTGATTCTATGTGTTAAACATGCAAATATAAAAATTTATCCAATGATCAAGGATATTTTTTGAAAATCTGCTGTCAAAATTTGCCATCAGATTCTGGTAGACCTATATCTACGTATCGTAGTATCGTACTTGGTATGACATTTTATGATCTAGCCATGCTATTATATCCGTGCATTTCTCAATATTGACTCTTGCATTATGTATCATAATATTACTCAGGTACCAGTTACCACTTACTACGAAATGTATACCACATGTGGCCTTAATTTTGCATGTACGAGAGCTGTGTAATGTACAGTTGTCGTCATCTGCTTTTTACTATGAGCCTTATTTCGATAGCAGTAAGGTTGAAGGCTAAAATGGAAAATGACTTTGACTGTACTTCATAGAGTTACAATGAAGTCTTTAAGACAATTCACTGGAACGAATAATGCTGATTATAAGAGGTCGTGTAGGTCGCAAAATACCTCAGAACTATCTAGAAACCTAAACAATAGTCGGTATGATTATTAATAACTTGTAATTGCGACTAACTACATCATTTTGTTTATGTCATAATGTTATCTTACCTATAATATAGTTAGAGTCAGGTTAAATTGTATTGATGATATAATAATAACTAGTATTAAGAGCCAGTAGCGGCGTTAGGGGGGGCGACGCTGGGCGACCGCCCAGGACGCCGGATAAAAAGGGGCGCTGAAGGCAAACAAAAGGGGCGCCAAATTTTTTCAGCACCCTGGGCGCCGAAGAAATCTCGCCCAGGGCGCTGGTAGTACTAAAACCGGCCCTGTTAAGATGCTGATAACTGCGAATGACTTTGAGGATTCGCATATCTCGCATCACTGTCGATTTTCATGCGAGAGAGAGAGAGATGTGAAATGTTCACTCGGTAGCGTGGATACATTTTTCGTTTGTTAGAGGAAAAAATAAATATTATGGTAAATCCACTGGTAAATCTAGATGCTAACATCTAGATTTACCGAAAATCAAATCATACAAGCTTTGGATTTTTGTAAAAGGTATCAAATAAACAATTTATTAAAGCATAGCTCATATATTCTTTTTGGTTAGAACTGTTTAAAGTTCCTGAAAGATGTGACTTTGGTATTTTTGTTCATCCAGTAGGAGTAAGTACTATATTCATTTAAAATAAAAAACCGGCCAAGTGCGAGTTGGACTCGCCCATGAAACGTTCCGCAGCAGCAATAAGGTTTATTTTTATGAAATTAAAAGGTTTTTGTTTTATTTTTATATTTCAGTTGATGTAATGAAAGTGAATTTAAGGTTTACCATTTATGTCGTATAAAAAAAAACTACTTGCTAGATTTCGTTCAAACCAATTTTCGTTGGTAGTTTTTATAGTAAAGTACATCATATATATTTGTTTAGACTTATCATGAATATACTTTAGAAGTTAGAGGGGGGGACACACATTTTACCACTTTGGAAGTCTCTGTCGCAAATTATTCAGGTTAGAAAAAAAAAATGATTTTGAAACCTCAATATGATTTTTGAAGACCTATCCATAGATACCCCACACGCATAGGTTAGATGAAAAAAATAATAATTTAAATATAAAAATATAAAAAAAAAACTACTTGCTAGATTTTGTTCAAACCAATTTTCGTTGGTACTTTTTATAGTAAATTACATCATATTTTTTTTTAGACTAATCATGCCCCTACTTTAGAAGTTAGAGGGGGGGGGGGGGGGGGGGGGGGGGGGGAAGTCTCTCTCGCAAACTATTCAGGTTAGAAAAAAATGATATTAGAAACCTCAATATGATTTTTGAAGACCTATCCATATATACTCCACACGCATAGGTTAGGTGAAAAATTTTTTTTTGTTTCAGTTGTACCTATGGGGACCCCTAAAATTTTTAATAATTTTTCCTTTTTTGTATTAAATATTAATGCGGTTCACAAACTTCATCTATTTAGCAAGTTTTAATAGTATAGCTCTTATAGTTTCGGAGAAAAGTGGCTGTGACATACGGACGGACAGACAGACAGACATGACGAATCTATAAGGCTTCCATTTTTTGCCATTTGGCTACGGAACCCTAAAAAGCTTTTCCAAATATAATAAAAAATCACATATATTTTTTTGTGCCAATCAATGAAATACATACGTCTAGAAAACTACACAAAGATGTCGAATTGGCAGCTGTCTTCGATTATAATAGTCTACCTTTATTGTGGCAATACGTACAGTAAGTAACCCGCGAAATATTGTTTAAGATAATAACTGGTACTTGCTAGTTATTCAGTAAACAGCAAAGTACATTTTGCATTGCTCTAAAATGCGAAGATATCAAACCTCTTCTAAAGAGTTCCAGATGTTAGTTTTCACTTACAGACACTCATTATGGCGACTAATGCCGCAATTATTATGAAACGTCTGCAAATACTGAATATTAGTTCAGCAGTTAGAATATAAATACGTACGTGTAGTTATAATTTATACTCTTCCTATGTTCAATTTGTATATAAGAAGTGTACATAAGAAGACTATTTTGTGTGTTTGAATTAGTATTTACTAACCTTAAAAGTCGCTACTCAAAATATGAACGAAAGATTTTAAATTTCGAATATATTTTCTTCGTTTTAGAACATTTTAGCTTTCAGCGTTCAAACAATGCATAAATTTCTATTGAAAAAATTCGTGAAAATAAATGTTTATCTTATAATACTTATAATATTTATTATTTTTTCCTAATTTATTCAAATATTGTGATTATTTGCAAAAAAAAACCCACCAAACTGCTAATCTCGCGAGATCTCGAAATTGGCGAGATCTCGCAGTATTGTTATTCATAAACTCGCGGGATCTCGCTTGAGCCCCAATCTCGCGAGATTTGCATTCCCTTAAGAGTTAAGACTTATTTTGAGATCCAAATATAAAAGAAAACAAAAATGAGTGAGTTGTAATAATAGAGGGACGCTATTCTGAGAGCGATATATCAAATATTGCCAAGTGCTCTTGCCATTGACTACGAGGTATTTCGGTGACAAAGGTCGTTGAAACTTGCGGGAACTGCGGTGGGGAACAAAACGAAAACTGTCACACTTCCTATAACTTTTTGTGTAGGTCCATTGATGGACAAACGATTACGAACGTGAGGTAAGACCACACTAGAGCAACACGACACGGTGCGACACTTCACTTTCATAGAGTGCGGTTTCACCTCAAGGCATACGATACGATAAGGAATGCAACGACGTAAACCATAGACAGTTATAAACAATTATAATTGTCTATGGTTTACGTCGTTGTGCAGACTATAGGCTTAGCAAACAAGGTGATCCCAATATGAAGACAGGCCCTTTACAGAGCGAGACGTAGTAAAACGATGCATGATAATTGATAGCGATACATATTGAGATGTCAAGCGGCCGGCGGCGCGGCGGCGCGGCGTCATGCTGTTTAACATTTTAATTTTGTTTTGTTTTTACGTTTCATCTAGTTTTGCATCATTTAATTTGGATTCCTTTTGAACTAGGTATAGCTGCTATAAAAAGACGACAATCAAAACATTGTCATTTATCTAATAATGTGGAAGGAATATAAATTAGCTACTTAATTTTGTAATATTACGGTTTTGTAAAGTACAAAAAAATAAACTCCTTTGGGCTTCGCTGTAGTTGCGTAAAAAATCCATATTTCCCGATGCTAAACTACAAACAAAAACATTTGTTTTACATTAGCGGGTAGGATAGCCGTTGAAATTGAGCTAAAAGGGTAAGGTGTGGCAAAACACGGTAGAGAGTAGAGACATTTACCAGCACACCGCGATGTAGGTCAGGTCAATGTCGCAACTATCCCGCTATATACATACTTGATAACATGATAGCTAGCAGCTCTATACTATATTATATTACTACTATAATATTATATTATGTAATTTGTATAATATTACCCGCAAGAATTTAGGCGCAATGGGGATGTTAATTTCTTCACAGTGCCGAAATTCGCGGAATTAGTAGATTACATACTTTTATAAAAACCGACGCGGAGGCTTAAAGCAGCCCTATAAAAATATCTAAATCGGCTAAGTGGTTTAAGTGAAAAGGAGTAACAGGTAACAGCCTTTCGCATTTATAATTTCCTTCTTTATGACCTTAGACCAGGGGTCGGCAAGTAGTTTTAGGTGGAGTCTGGATACTGTGGGAAAATTTTAACGAGGTCCAGAAAAAAACTCACTTGTCCTATGTAGCTTAAAATTATTTTAATTAATAAAGGTATGCGTATACCTTATCTATGTATTAATTGATACTTGGTATAAAATACATTACAATATTTCGCGGTTCTGTTGCTGACCGCTGCTTTAGTGTCTAAAAACACTAGGCCGAAAAAACGCGGCCGAAGTTGCATGCCGCGGCATAATTACGCCTGCAATGTATTTTAAATTACTGATGACACACCATGCCGAAATTACGTCGCGTTATAGCGTACAGCCGAATTTCGGTCGAGCGTAAGTTCGGCGGTAATGTTTTTATTTTATGGGCGTCAATTCGGCGGCGTTCGAGACACTGAATACTCGGACAAAGTTACGCAACTGAATTTCCGCCGCGTAATTTCGATTATCGTGTGTCATATCAGCCGAATGCGTCGGAACGTAATATCGGCCACGGAACTTCAGCCGCGTATCTTCGGCATGATGTGTTTAGATACTTAGGGGCTGTTTCACCACTTCCTGATAAAGTGCCGGATAGGCTATCCACAACTTTTTTGACAGATTCTCCATACTTCATCTGTCAATTTAAGTGGTGGATAGCCTATCCGGCACTTATCAGGAAATGGTGGAACAGGCCCTTAGACTCTTGTCTAAAGTCTAGCTAAGGCTATGTGCGCACTGTTATAATTAAATTAAATTAAGAAATTTAAAAAAACCCCCGCCAAACAACTTTAAAAAGTAATAAAATAATATTTACTGACTTTAAGTTAAAATAATTCCTAAGTGTAAAGTAATATTTTAGTCCATAATTGTTGTCACGGTGTGTCGAGGGACCGCCAACAGCGACTTTTGCATTTTGTATTGCTGATTGTCTCGATTCAGTTCGCTGTAAACTGACATTAAAACTATAATGTTATGTGAAATCAAACATCTACATTAGCGGTCCCCCGACACACCTTGACAACAATTATGGACTAAAATATTACTTTACACTTAGGAATTATTTTAACTTAAAGTCAGTAAATATTATTTCATTACTTTTTAAAGTTGTTTGGCGGGGTTTTTATTTTAAATTTCTTAATTTAATTTAATTTTATGCTTTTTAAACTTGTGTTGGTTATAACTTATAGTGCAGAATTGTTCCTATCAACAGGATCATATCCCATTTCCCAATGAATATGATCTATAAATATCCTCTTGGATGAGGCCGTCAATATGAGCCTAAACATGAAACCTCCATCCACCCTGAGTTCATACGGAGCTCGGCTCCTATACAATCCAGGTGATGCAGCAGCAGCAGCATGCAAATATTTACTGCTTATCTACGTCTTATTGGTTGTCGCAATTAAAATGAGCCCAAACACGAAACCTCTGCTCTAAGTTGGTGAGGAGTTGGGTATCCTATTGATTACCAGGTGATGCTGCAGCACCAGGGTCAACTTTCCATTAATATGTATATTCATAAGTGTCACGAACCAGAATGCAAAATATAAAACCCATCAAACGACTGCAAGTTGCTAATCGGCCTATCACGAAGCAGATAAACACTGATATTTCAGCAATGAGCAGGCTGATGATGATGAACTTTAGCTAAGAACACTCTCGATCATGTCAGCTTTGACAAAAAAAAGTAGATCAAAATCGGTCCACCCGTTTGGATGCTACGATGCCACAGACAGACAGACAGACAGACAGACAGACAGACAGACAGACAGACAGACAGACAGGCAGACAGACAGACAGACAGACAGACAGACAGACAGACAGACAGACAGACAGACAGACAGACAGACAGACAGACAGACAGACAGACAGACAGACAGACAGACAGACAGACAGACAGACAGACAGACAGACAGACAGACAGACAGACAGACAGACAGACAGACAGACAGACAGACAGACAGACAGACAGACAGACAGACAGACAGACAGACAGACAGACAGACAGACAGACAGACAGACAGACAGACAGACAGACAGACAGACAGACAGACAGACAGACAGACAGACAGACAGACAGACAGACAGACAGACAGACAGACAGACAGACAGACAGACAGACAGACAGACAGACAGACAGACAGACAGACAGACAGACAGACAGACAGACAGACAGACAGACAGACAGACAGACAGACAGACAGACAGACAGACAGACAGACAGACAGACAGACAGACAGACAGACAGACAGACAGACAGACAGACAGACAGACAGACAGACAGACAGACAGACAGACAGACAGACAGACAGACAGACAGACAGACAGACAGACAGACAGACAGACAGACAGACAGACAGACAGACAGACAGACAGACAGACAGACAGACAGACAGACAGACAGACAGACAGACAGACAGACAGACAGACAGACAGACAGACAGACAGACAGACAGACAGACAGACAGACAGACAGACAGACAGACAGACAGACAGACAGACAGACAGACAGACAGACAGACAGACAGACAGACAGACAGACAGACAGACAGACAGACAGACAGACAGACAGACAGACAGACAGACAGACAGACAGACAGACAGACAGACAGACAGACAGACAGACAGACAGACAGACAGACAGACAGACAGACAGACAGACAGACAGACAGACAGACAGACAGACAGACAGACAGACAGACAGACAGACAGACAGACAGACAGACAGACAGACAGACAGACAGACAGACAGACAGACAGACAGACAGACAGACAGACAGACAGACAGACAGACAGACAGACAGACAGACAGACAGACAGACAGACAGACAGACAGACAGACAGACAGACAGACAGACAGACAGACAGACAGACAGACAGACAGACAGACAGACAGACAGACAGACAGACAGACAGACAGACAGACAGACAGACAGACAGACAGACAGACAGACAGACAGACAGACAGACAGACAGACAGACAGACAGACAGACAGACAGACAGACAGACAGACAGACAGACAGACAGACAGACAGACAGACAGACAGACAGACAGACAGACAGACAGACAGACAGACAGACAGACAGACAGACAGACAGACAGACAGACAGACAGACAGACAGACAGACAGACAGACAGACAGACAGACAGACAGACAGACAGACAGACAGACAGACAGACAGACAGACAGACAGACAGACAGACAGACAGACAGACAGACAGACAGACAGACAGACAGACAGACAGACAGACAGACAGACAGACAGACAGACAGACAGACAGACAGACAGACAGACAGACAGACAGACAGACAGACAGACAGACAGACAGACAGACAGACAGACAGACAGACAGACAGACAGACAGACAGACAGACAGACAGACAGACAGACAGACAGACAGACAGACACGTCAAACTTATAACACCCCTCTTTTTGGTCGGGGGTTAAAAAAACATCAAAATATGTACAATCGAAAACTAACTGCGATAATCGTAACAACATCTAATACGAATTTATCTATCCAACACATCAAACAAGTATATTGAAACGTAAATATAACATTACGGACGTAAATAGGTATACATAAATATAACATAATGAATGGCGTTCTCATGGTAGTGAATATGAACTGATTGGCGCGTATCGATCATACATCAGCATTGTGTAACAATATTGTTCCATTTTTAAATTGTGTAGCGGGCTCGTGGCTAATGATCGGAAACACATTAGAATTTCGCAAGATCCATTCAAAATAATGTCAGCAACGCTTTTAGATGCTGATTCAGATTTAGAAAATCCAACATTTGTTTGAAATCATTTATAAATTACTGTGTGTAAACTGTAATAGATATTTAAATCTGTTGTTATTATTGGGCAGTAGTTTATCTGGAATTGTGTTTAGAGAGCTAGCAGGGTGTTATTCTTTTAAGGGTGTTATTCTTTTAATCTAGTGCTAATGACAAAGAAATATTTAGTACTTATTACATTTTATAAGTACCTAATGATTAAGTATATCTCAAACGAAATACTGTATAAATTGGCTTGGATCTGCCTATATTCGCAAGTGTATACTAGGCCTTAATAAATAACAAACATTAGAAAGGCAGCTTAATAATTAGGAACTGTTATTTTTGTCTTTCATATTTTATTTCTTAATTTGCGCACGTGCGCTGTCGTAAGGAACTTATTATGAAGCGGCATATTTTAAAACAAAAATAGCCGAATATTACGACACAGGCATCATTCACGACTTTAGGCGCGGCTCGACGGAGCCACTGGTTGACATTATTTGGCTATGTTTACTTTGTAAACTACTAAATATTGCCCGCAACTTTGTTGCGTGTTTGAGAACCGTACACTTTTCTTTTACCATGATCCGGCTCGACGGAGCCGTGGATTAACATAATTTGTCTACGTTTACTTTGGAAACTACTAAATATTGCCCGCAACTTTGTTGTGTTTTCACGCGGGAACCGTACACTTTTCTATTACCACGAGAACAGCCTCGACGGATCCACCGTTTGACGTTATTTATTGGGAGTTTACTTTGGAGACTACTAAATATTGCCCTAAACAAATATTGTTGCGTTTTTGAGAACCGCACATTTTTCTTAATAACTATCCGATGTCCTTTCCCGGTAACTTAAAATATCCATATATTTAGGTTCTTGTATTTATTATATATTTAGGGTCTTAGGTGTAAAGACGTGAACCAGACAGTCAAACTTATGCATTTATAATATATGAGTTTGGATAAAGAATTCCAGAAATATTTTCAGACTGATGAAAGAATCATTATCAGGGATCATTTAATTTTATTTATGTCAAAAAATTAAAAATAAACCTTATCTAATGACGACACGATGGTGACAAACCGGATGCAAACTATAAAGTATTTTATGCGGTGCTAATCTCTTCCGGGCATTTTAATATTTTACCGTACAGTAACAATTCATTAACAACATATTTTTTTATTACTCATGAGAATATGTTTAATTTTATGAACTTTATAAACTTAACGATTAGTGGAGTTAAGTGGGAACACAGTTGCCTCGAAACATGAACTATGGTCTCATGTTCCATAAGTCCAACATAATATCAACTTGTACAAAAATAAGTACCCAGATACAGAATCTAAGACAGATCAATATAAAATATGTAACTGTAAACAATGCGGCTACTGCCAGGACTACTCCAACATTCTATGAACATTCAAATTCTCTTTGGAAATCAGATATTAATATGTAACAGTTATATTATTATGATAAGCTGCATCATAATTACCATACATACAAGTATTATAGTTTGTTTTTTTTTTTATGAAATAAGGGGGCAAACGAGCAAACGGGTTACCTGATGGAAAGCAACTTCCGTCGCCCATGGACACTCGCAGTATCAGAAGAGCTGCAAGTGCGTTGCCGGCCTTTTAAGAGGGAATAGGGTAATAGTGGAGGGTAGGGATGGGAAGAGAAGGGAATAGGGGAGGGTAGGGAAGGGAATAGGGTAGAAGATGGGACCTCCGGTAAACTCACTCACTCGGCGAAACAGCGCAAGCGCTGTTTCACGCCGGTTTTCTGTGAGTTACTTTTACTAGAGACACAATTTATCATCATCAAACAGCAATAAATTAGCTAGTATCTAATATTATATCTTTTGATTCCAGAAACTATGAGAAGGAACTGAACCGAACAAGTATAAGATGGGTCGTCTCCGGACATGCTGCTGCTGCGCGTCCACGCGGACCGGTTCCATCATCACCGGCGCCCTGGGCATCATCCTCTCCATCATCACCATCATCCTCATCTGGGTGATGGAGAAGCACAACATCTCATACAGGACGTTCATATTCGACGCGGACTTTGACAAGAAGATGTCGGATTTAGATAGTAAGTGATTCATGACATTAAAATATGTACCATCGAAGAAATTGATTCATAGGCAGTTTACGGACCTACGTCATTTGGTCGAGTTATGTCAATTCAATATTAGTCGCGATCTGTACGACTGGGTTTGACACAAAATGACCAAATTATAGGTCTACCAGAATCTGATGGCAATTTTTGACATCAGATTTTCAAAAAAAATCCTTGATCATTGGATACATTTTTATATTTGCATGAAAAAAAAGGATCAAAATGTTTTATTCCAATTACCCCGGTATTGCTAGAGTCAATTTACTTTCTCACTTTTTGCCATCAGATTCTGGTAGACCTATACTTACGTAGGTCCGCTATGTGCAAATTGTGCATATATAAATCAACTTCTCTGATAGTACATATTCAAGCATTTCTTTATGGGTCAATTCAATCGCGTGAGACGTTTTACAAATCTGTCAAATCCATATAAATTTATAAATGCATCTACGCATCGCGTTGCGGTCTGAATTGACCGTAACACGCCATCTAGTTAGAAGTTACTTTCCTCAACGAATGTTATTTCTTGTTTTACATCTATACTAATATTATAAAGCTGAAGAGTAATCGCTAATCTCAGGAACTACTAGTCCGCTTTGAAAAATTCTTTCAGTTATATGTATTTCAGTTGTATGGCAGCCCCCCTTAAATAAGGGGGGCAGCCATACAACAAACGTGATATTTTTGGCCTTTTTTGCTCGATATCAATAATGGCAACAGGTAGGCACTTTAAATTATCTCAAATACCTTAAATACATGTGTACTTTAATAATTAATAATAATATTTAAATAAAATAAAAAATTAAGGGGGGCTCTCATACAAAAAACACAATTTTTAGCCTATTTTTGTTCTATAACGGTACGGAGCCCTTCGTGCGCGAGTCTTACTCACACTTGGCCGATTATTTACTTTAATAAATTCATAATAAATTATTTTCAATGTAAAAAAAATGTGTGTGATGGCTAATAACAGTCAACAAAAACTGTCGTAAGTAAAAAGTTGGTGTTTTTTATGATGCACTAGACGTTCCGCGTGGCCTCGCCTGCGTAAATTAGGAATTTCATGGAAACCGTACATTTCCCGCAAATAAATAGCCTATGTTTCACGACTCACGTGGTCTACTCCATATTTGTGCCAAATAAGATAAAAATTGCTCCAGTAGTTCGTGAGCTAAGCACTTTAAAATATTTTTTCCCGTTTTTTTCACATTTTCCTTTGTATCTTCGCTCCTTTTGGTCTTAGCGTGATAATATAAATATAGCCTTCCTCGATAAAATTAAATGAGCTATCAAACACTGAAAGAATTTTTCAAATCGGACTAGTAGTTCCTGAGATTAGCGATTACTCTTCAGCTTTATAATATTAGTATAGATGTAAAACAAGAAATAACATTCGTTGAGAAAAGTAACTTCTAACTAGATGGCGTGTTACGGTCAATTCAGACCGCAACGCGATGCGTAGATGCATTTATAAATTTATATGGATTTGACAGATTTGTAAAACGTCTCACGCAATTGAATTGACCCATAAAGAAATGTTTAAATATGTACTATCAGAGAAGTTTAATTTTATCGAGGAAGGCTATATTTATATTATCACGCTAAGACCAAAAGGAGCGAAGATACAAAGGAAAATGTGAAAAAAACGGGAAAAAATATTTTAAAGTGCTTAGCTCACGAACTACTGGAGCAATTTTTATCTTATTTGGCACAAATATGGAGTAGACCACGTGAGTCGTGAAACATAGGCTATTTATTTGCGGGAAATGTACGGTTTCCATGAAATTCCTAATTTACGCGGGCGAGGCCGCGCGGAACGTCTAGTGCATCATAAAAAACACCAACTTTTTACTTACGACAGTTTTTGTTGACTGTTATTAGCCATCACACACATTTTTTTTACATTGAAAATAATTTATTATGAATTTATTAAAGTAAATAATCGGCCAAGTGCGAGTAAGACTCGCGCACGAAGGGTTCCGTACCGTTATAGAGCAAAAATAGGCTAAAAATTGTGTTTTTTGTATGAGAGCCCCCCTTAATTTTTTATTTTATTTAAATATTATTATTAATTATTAAAGTACACATATATTTAAGGTATTTAAGATAATTTCAAGTGCCTACCTGTTGCCATTATTGATATCGAGCAAAAAAGGCCAAAAAAATCACGTTTGTTGTATGGCAGCCCTCCTTAAATATTAATAATATTTTGTTTTTAGTATTTGTTGTTATAGCGGCAACAGATATATACACAATCTGTGAAAATTTCAGAAGTCTAGCTATAGCGGTTCTTGAGATACAGCCTGGAGACAGACAGACAGACGGACGGACAGACGGACAGATGGACAGACGGACAGACAACGAAGTCTTAGTAATAGGGTCCCGTTTTTACCCTTTGGGTACGGAACCCTAAAAATGAACAAACAGACTTTGTTTTAACAAAAGGAACTCTAGATTGTCATGTTGATTTACCAGTAACATAATCTTATTTTATTTTCAGTTCCAAGAATAATACTGACGGTGAACTTATGTTTTACAATATTGATATGCAGCCTCCTCATTGTAGCGGTACTAAAGGTATGTACATATTTTATTTTTTACTTAGAGCTCACTTACACAATTTAAAAAGTATATAATATTAAAAAGCCACTTGATAAATGCCGGATAGGCTATTCACAACTTATCTGACCGATAAGTTGTGGAAAGCCTATCCGGCACTTATCAGTAAGTGGTGGAACGGGCCCTTAATTTTTTCGTGCCTCCATGTATTGTTCTAGCTAGAGAACTATCTCTCAGAGGTCTTTGGCTAGATAGTAGATTATAGATAATATTAATAAAGTGCTGTTAACTTTTAAAGGCGTATTAATATTTTTTTCTAATAACTGTTTTCTTTTTATGACGGGGTCCAGACTTCTTACTCGGTAAGAATATAATATATCTATAGTTTTTCGATAGAGTATGCGCATATTATAGAAACATACCATGCACTGCCTTAGTTGTTAGATGATTGATATGTCATAATATAATTTGCATCAATGAATGATTGTTGACTTTAGACCTTGTTCTTGTCTTGGCAATTGATCTGAATAGATTTTGTAGATCTAGAATTGATATGACTAAGCTAAATCTCAAGCAAATTAATACAACAAAACATGAGAAAGTCGCCTTAACAGTTTTGTTTCAGGAACTGTCAAATTAAAGTTTCTGAAACAGGATTGAGGAAAGCGGATACCTGGAATTGTGCAACTGAAACTTAACTTGCACCTGCGACGGATTTAGCCACGTCATACACCGCGTTGCACATTATTGACGACCTAACACCCACTTCCGGCACGTGTCTATTTCGGCGCGTTTTTTCAGCACCCAAGTGCACCGCCTGTCACCGACCCCATTATAGTGACGTCTATATCGCACCTGTTAACTATTTACTTACTTAATTATAGTTTATTTTTAGATATTAATTACTTTTTTAGTTTTACAAATGTTCCATCAGAGAAATGTATTAATGGGCGGATAGCGGGCCTATGTTATTTTGCTAGGTTATGTAAAGTCAGCGTTAGTTGTGATAACTTGTAATATTATGTAGGCTTGGTCTGACATAACTCGACCAAATTACGTAAACCTATATGAATCAATTTCTCTATTAGTACTATTTTATATAGTACTGTGTCTTCAGTATTTCTATGTTTTCGGATTTTTTAACTGGCTAGTCGTAAATCAAAATTTTGTTAAAAGGAGAATACCAACATGAAACCCTTGTAACATATTTGATAAATAACATAAACCAGTAGCCCTACACCTCGAACAAAAAGCTACACAAGTACACCATGTAGTATTCGGTGTTCATCACAGACATAAATCAAGATAGATACCGCATGTCGCTCCTTTTGTATGAAAACGATGATAAGAAACGTGTCCATTATTAAGGCCAACATTTCTATTTGAATTTCTACAGCTCAATACGGCACTTTTAGGCATTTGAGGCATTTTTAAAATTCCGATTGACGTGCGATTCCGATAGCAGGCTAAAGAACAGACTTTCGAAAGACGAGCATTGCTCGTCGTCTGGGAACGCGATATGGCACGCGAAGTACATACACATGCGGTATCTATCTTGAGCTATGTCTGTGATTTTCATTTTCTACCTTTTAGAGTTTGGCTCACCAAAGTAACTCGTCATTTCCAGAAGCGGTCCTGGCTGATGCTGCCGTTCGTGGTCCTGGGAGTGGTGCTCGCGATCGGCCTGCTCATCAGCATCCTGCACACCTCCATCACGTACTACCTGGACGACATACCTGATCACAACCTCTACGCCACCGTCATACTCATCGGGGGGCTAATTTACTTGTGTGAGTATCACAGACGCAATTATTTTAAATAATGTTTGTGGATGTAAAGTTGGTGAAACTTTGGCACTATACTAGCTTTAGGAGGGTCGCCGAAGGAGTTTGGGGTTTTAAAGATACAAACCTGTAACTTCTACAGGGTGTAACAATTCAAAACTAATAATAAAAATTAATATGTGTACCTTGTATAGAGTTGACTTTGAAAGTAGCAGCGCTGAAAGAGCAACTTTTTTTTACTTTTGTATGGGAAAATTCATTACGCTGGGGCGCTTGCCCATACAAATCACAAAAAAATTTGTTGTGTCAGCGCTGCTACTTTCACAGTGAACTCTTTTTAAGGGACATAAGCACACCCTAAAGTAATTATAGCTTAATTTTGTTACACCCTCTACTATAGTGTAACGTAGAGTCCTTAAGCGGGAGTAATATTTTGTTACCATTAGATGATCCGTGTAATGGTTTCCTTGGATATTTCATAAAAATTACTGTTGTTTCATTTTGAAAAATGTTGGAAAAAAATTGGTGAAAAAAAATTTTAACATCGAAATTCAATCTACTAAACATATCTTTTCAACGCTCCGCCTCCACGAGACACTATAATACTATTTTATACATCGTTAACATATCACATAACATAACAAGGAAACACAAGTCGTTTTCACGCTATTGACCATAGCCTGCTAACGGAGCGTAGCTTATTAATAAGCATGAAATTGCTTCAAAGTCAAAACTATACCTACAGGCGGTGAGTCTCTAAAATTAACTATGACGGATTCAATTGTGATTCTTACGAAACATTGTCCCAAATTCTAGGCATTATGTCCCATTGGTTTTTCTTAAAGACTTGCAGTAATTAATATGCATATTTTATAAAACAATGTTCCAAAGTTATGCAGAGAATAAGATAGAGCTTATGTACGTTGATAATTCGTATTTTATTTTAAGAAATCAGAGAACAATTTCAATTTATAATTAATTTCATCCTCATTTATCCTCTAAAAACATTATTGTGTGTATTTGTCCAATATACAAAGTGTAACAAAACTAAGTGATAATCCTTTAGGCTGTGTAAGTGTTCCTTGTAGAGAGTTAACTGTGAAAGTAGCAGCGCTGAAAGATAAATTTTTTTTCACTTTTGTATGGGGAAACTCGTGACGCTGGGTCGCTTGACCATACAAAAGTGAAAAAAAATTTCGTCATTCAGCGCTGCTACTTTTACAGTGAATTCTCTACAAGGAACGCATACACACCCTAAAGTATTATCACTCAGTTTTGTTACACCCTGTATATATTTGACCAAAAAACGATTTAACAAATTATGTTAAACTTTTTAACATTTTTCAGATATCTAACTCTACATTTTTTTTTTACTTTTTTTTGCAGGCATCTACCTGTACTTATGGGCGGTGGTGTTTAGTCACTATCTGGATATCCGTGATGAAGAGGAGAGGGGGAGGTACCGCAAGGCGCCATACAAGCGATAAACCTTTATTTTAAACTTATACTGGACTTAACTAGTGCCTTAATACATGATGCCTTAAGAAGAAATGTTCCAAATTTGATTTTTTTTTTATTTAGCGAGCATTTTTGCCAAATATTTAAACTGCCATGTACCTAAAGTATAGGTCTACCAGAATCTGATGGCAATTTTTGACAGCAGATTTTCATAAAATATCCTTGATCTTTGGATAAATTTTTATATTTGCATCCTTAACACACGGAATCAGCTGCTATAAGAAAATAAAAGGATCAAAATGTTTTATTCCAATTACCCCGGTATTGCTAGAGTCAATTTATTTTCTCACTTTTTGCCATCAGATTCTGGTAGACCTATACAAGAAAATATCCCAATACTTTATAGTCACTCTTGCTAAAAGCAGAGTGTGTTTCTAAATAATTATGAATCTCAGTGATAATGGAAATTGTATACTTACTTAGCAGTAACAGAATCTATTTTAAATGATCTGCGCAATAACCAGTGCACAATGTTGTAAAAGTTTAAAAAGTAGAATCTACATGAAATGCTATAACTGCACAAAGCACACTGTTTAAAATATTAACTACTTGGATACTAAGTTGTATTTAAATTTAAACTTTGTTTATTCTGTCGATGCTTTATTTTTCAAGCCATTTTAAACGTGGCTTAAATTTTTGCAATGTTAATATAGACATTTTCTCTAAGAAAATAAACTTGATTTTTACGTAACGATAATATTATCCATACTAATATTATAAATGCGAAAGTGTGTCTGTCTGTCTGTCTGTCTGTTACCTCTTCACGCCTAAACCGCTGAACCGATTTTGCTGAAATTTGGTATGGGGATACTTTGAGTCCCGGGAAAGGACATAGGATACTTTTTATCCCGGAAAAATGTACGGTTCCCGCGCGATAAACGAATTTTGGCGCAACGAAGTTGCGGGCGTCATCTAGTAATAATTTGATGTTACAATGTGAGTGTTTCAATTCAGGGTGAATGTTATAATATCATATTTTTAAATGAGTGTTAACATTTTTCAATATAGGCAGTGTTTGCCTAAGTACCTACAATATAATTAATAATATAATTAATCTATTATATAAAACAAAATGTATAGACTGTAAAAACATCGACTGCCGACTGCGACATGTAATAACGATTAATTTGCATAGAAAACTGAAAAAGTTATGGAAAAAGTAACAAAGTAGACCAGTATATTGTTCTGTGAAGTAGACTCACTAAGCATGAAAGTTTCATGAAAGTACCTAAGTGTTAAATTGTTAATGATGGATATGAATGTTGTAATCATGTGATTAACTTATTTTTAATTTAAAAAATATTTTAATATAGATTTTTAATAAAATTTAATAAAAAATATAATGAGTTGTCATTTTGAGAATGTTCCATAAACTATCTAAGATTATGTAAAGCCGCTTATATTTAATTATACAAGCAACAACAGCTATTTATATAAGCCTTATATATTTTAAAGTCTTTACGTGGGAGAGCCATGTTTCGGCATGAATGGGCCGACTCAACCGTAGAAATACCACGGGCTCCCAGAAAACCGGCGTGAAACAGCACTTGCGCTGTGTTTCGCCGAGTGAGTGAGTTTACCGGAGGTCCCTTACCTTATTCCCTTCCCTACCCTCCCCTACCCTATTTCCTACCCCACCCTCCCCTACCCTATTACCCTATTCCCTCTTAAAAGGCCGGCAGCTCTTCTGATGTTGCGAGTGTCCATGGGCGACGGTAGTTGCTTTCCATCAGGTGACCCGTTAGCTCGTTTGCCCCCCTTATTTTATTAAAAAAATAGTAGATATTCTGATTAGGTTATAAGCAAACTGGTAAAGAAACTCTACCTCTACAGCCTACAGGTAATAGGCGTAATACAGAAAGTAGAGTCATTCTCTACATAACGCATTGACGGGATTCGAACTTACTAATGAACGCTCTGATGCGCTAACCACTGAGCCATGACAGAACACGATAAGTAACATCGAAGAAATTGATTCATAGGCAGTTGACGGACCTACGGCATTTGGTCGCATTATTTCAATTCAATATTAGACGTGATCTGTCGGCTGAGTTTTAGATAACGCGACCAAATTACGTAGGTCCATCATGTGCCTATGATTTATGAATCAACTTAGAGAAGTTGCCAGAGGACATATAATATTTAGCTCTGTCGTCGTATACACGTTGTTTATAACTTTTATGATTTGATAAAATTATCTCTTCGTTTATCTCGACCTCAGCCGGTATTTCGTTACGGAATAAAAACTATAAATTATATAATACAGTCAGTTTGCTGTTGGTTGTGATACTGAAGGTATAGTTCCTAGATTAGCATTAATTTTATTATTATAGTAAATTGGAAAATAGAAAACGAATGCATTAAAATACGATTTTGCGAATATACAGATTACAGGGAGTAGATAACAAAACAAAGTTATATTAATAAAGTATTACCTCAAAAGGTGTCTATGAGCTTGTGACTTTGTTTTTAAACTTTTGTATGGGCAAATTCATGACGCTCGGGCGCTTGCCCGTACAAAAAAAAATGCTTTCACAGTGCACTCTTTGTAGGGGACGCATACACATTACACAGTACACACCCTAAAGTAATTATCACTTTGTTTTGTTACACCCTGTATGAAATTTTGTGTGCTTACTGCTTATCCCTATATGGTATGAGAATGGGCCAACATTCTTTTTCATACTCAAAGTTACGTACTTAAAACACGTAATACAACATAAGTATAAAACAATGTTTTCCAGGCCAGCTAGTTTTATCTTTTCATAAAAATACTTACATGTAGGTAGGTACGTAATTACTAATTACGTATACAAACAGGTATCTAAAATGCGATTTAGAATTCCGTGAGACTAGCGTAAACGTTCTTTTTTTTCACGAGCACTTGAAACGTACGTGTGCGCGGAATTCGTCCCGTTCGAAAAAAAAGTGAACGTGTGCGTCAGATAATGTATTTTCTACTGATTCGGATTTCCGAATACGGAAAATGTTTGCAGCCTTATTCACATTGCTCCGTAACGGTTCAGGTACCCTAGACAAAGTATCTTTCGTTGAAAACGATGACGAAATACGTTATCAAAATGCATGCGGTTTGACATAACTCATCGCTAAATGACATTTTGCTTGCGAAGACTAATGTCAAATCCCATACATATTTGATAACGAATTTCATCATCGTTTTTAACGATAGGGACTTTGGCTACGGCCTCTGCTTATCAGCTATTGTTTGTAGTTAGCGAATTGTTACACTCTATGACTGCTATGACTCTACTGCCTAATCTGATAAAAATCGTACCTACGTGTTATTTGAATAAAACAATTACATTTCAGCTTTATAACCAACAACAAAATGGAAATTTCTTTCAAGAATAAGAGAGTGCTGGTTACCGGGGCTGGACAGGGTAAGTGCCAGTTAAATTAGGTTTAAATAAGATTTTCTAATATTTTTTTTACATGAACTTTATATTAATGTAGAATAAGTTATAAGACGTATATTTCATTTTATTTTAATACTTTGTTACTGGTTTCAAATTACACTATTTCCCGTCTCATAAAAGTTCATGATATCGATTAGAGCTTTCTAGCTCGATTTTGATAGAGCTTAGCACAGATATATAGTAGACCACGAAGAAGGACATATTCTAGGATGTTTGCTATTGATAAAAAATGAACGCTTCCCGTATATTTTTTTGCTTGAAGTTGCGAGGAACAGCTCGTGTATAATTGTTTTTGCAGGTATCGGTAGAGCTATAGCTATTGAGCTATGGCGAGCTGGAGCGAAGGTCGTAGCTATATCCCGGACCCGGTCCCACCTGGAGACACTACAAAAGGAGTATCCGACAATAGATATAGTAGATATTGATGTTGGAGACTGGAATAAGACGAGGAAACTCATAGAGTCCCTGGGCGCTTTCGATGCGTTAGTCAACAACGCCGCTTTAGGCCACAGCAAAGCGTTTCTCGATATAACCGAAGAGGAGTTTGATACGTAAGTTTTTTTGAATATAGAATTATTGATTCGGAGATGTTTATTTTCTTATTTAAACAATAAATTAAATACCCTAAATAAATGATCGCTAGAGGTTAGCGATTATGGACGCCAATTTGGACATTGAGCAGCCGTTGGACACCTATAAAATTAGGTTTTAAAAGAGCTACAAAATATCTAAGAGCACTAGATGTAACCCTCAACTTCTTAAAGATATAGGTACTCAAAAAGTTCAGTAGGTATGTCAAAAATAAAAAAAATCAAAAATCTTTATTTGCATATATAGATATTTAGTACAACTTGAGCAATAAACTTTTTTTCGTCCATGATTACAATGTATAAAATGATTTTGATATTTTCCAGGATAACAAACATCAATCTTAAATCTGTTATCAACATCAGTCAAGAGGTCGTTAGAAACATGATCAAGAACAAGATACATGGTTCTATTGTCAACATTTCCTCCCAGGCATCCAAAGTGAGCATTAATTACCTACCTACTACCCTATAATTAGGGTCATAACTCACCGGGACGCCATCGCGACGTAGCCACTAGCCAGTGACGTTCCCATGTCACCTCTAGGTCGCCGCAAAGCGGTGTTTTCAAACTTAACTTGAAAAACAGCGCTTTTCGGCGCCGTAGAGACGCCAGACGTTGCTTGGACGTCGCCATGGTAACGTCACTGGCTACGTGGCGATGGCGTCCCTGTGGGTTATAAGTGTTATAACTTATAGCCATTAAACTAGCGCATGTAATGGACTTCCACGTGACTGAGGTTTTTAATAGAAGTTTAACTTTTCAATAGCATTGTTGAATGATTGTATGCTTAATGCTAACCAAACAATCGCGCTATTGAATGAATAGTTAAACTTCTGTCAAAAAACTCAGCAACTGGGCATAGATATAGGTCTACCAGAATCTGATGGAAAAAAGTGAGAAAATAAATTGACCCTAGCAATACCAGGGTAATTGGAATAAAACATTTTGATCCTTTTTTTTTTTCTTATAGCGGCTGATTCTGTGTGTTAAACATGTAAATATAAAAATTTATCCAATAATCAAGGATATTTTTTGAAAATCTGCTGTCAAAAATTGCCATCAGATTCTGGTAGACCTATAGGTGCGTAGTGCACGAAGAAGTTACCTGGATAAACAGTAGGTAGTTTAAGGGCCGATTTTTCAATCGTCAGATAACTTTTACCTAAAGAATAAATATGACACTTTGACATTTTTTCCATATAAAATCTGTCAAAACGCCAAATACTTTATTCCATTATATTTATCTGACGATTGAAAAATCGTAGCTTAGCAGGCATGAAACCGAAAATAGAGAAAAACGTACTTTGATTTATTTTATACTGTTTCTATAGTAGGTAGATAAAGATCAAAGACTACACGATATTGGTAACCCGGTGCAAGAAAATATTGTTTTGTTCCTTTCAGGCAGCCCTAAAAGACCACACAATTTATGGAGCTACAAAAGCTGGTTTGGATGCGGTAACTAGAAACATGGCTTTGGAGCTTGGGAAGTACGGTATAAGAACAAACTCAGTCAACCCAACTGTCATAATGACAGCAATGGGCAGGGAGGGATGGTCGGATCCTGTCAAAGCCAATACTATGCTATCAAAAATACCTTTGGGCAGGTAATGACTCTTTTTGAAGTATATATAGGTCTACCAGAATCTGATGGCAAAAAGTGAGGAAGTAAATTGACTCTAGCAATAACGGGGTAATTGGAATAAAACATTTGATCCTCTTTTTTCCTTATAGCGGCTGATTCTGTGTGTGAAACATGCAAATATATAAATTTATCCAATGATCAAGGATATTTTTGAAAATCTGCTGTCAAAATTTGCCATCATGTTCTGGTAGATCTATACCTACCTAAATAATTGTAAAGAGCGCTGAGATCTTCAATACTTTCATTGCTTGTAGGGCTCGAATCTCAATTTAAGAAGAATTATTGAGCTTTACAAAACAGATTTTTCTGACGATGTCTTCCATCAGCTACTATTTATTTTAATTTTCCTTATTTTGATACAGGTTTGGCGAAGTCAATGAAGTAGTAGATACAGTTTTGTTCCTGCTTAGTGACAAAGCTAGTATGATAAATGGAGTGGAGCTACCGATCGATGGAGGATTTCTAGCTACATAGAAACTGCAGCTAATTATGAGAACGAAAAACTTATTTTGTATTAATTAAAATAAATAACTACTCATTCCATAGTTTAAAACATGTACCGTAAAACTGGGTGAATAGGGACGAAACCGACAAAAATATTTTAAAAGAAACCTTAAAGTCATGCAATAAGGTATCAAGTATTTTTTGGTTTTAAAGTAAAGTAGAATTATTATTCCTTTTAATGGCAACACTCAATCGCCATGAAGTTGGCTACAAAATATTGAGACATCAGTTCAAAAATTGCCTTCAAATAACGGTAAATTACGTCGCTCCAAACTTTATAAATTAAAAAGTAAATTGTGTATTCCTTGTTTTAAAAGTGAATTTTATTATAACTTTATTCATTCCTAAATACAATGGCACAAGGTAAGTACTTGTTTTTTACTTATTATAGCTAGGAAACCCACATTTTTACAAATCATACATTTTTATCTTGAATTGTAGTAAAAGGGGATGAGAATTGGGTGAATAGGGATCTGAGTGCCGAGTGTGAGTTTTTTGTTTCACATTCGATCGTGAACGCGTTTGGCGTTTACTTAGATTTTGTATGGGATTACTCACTGGGCTGGGCTCACTCCCGTGAGCATCGCTAGGTGGCGCTGTACAAATCCCATACAAAATCTTAGTAAACGCCAAACGCGTTCACGATCGAATGTGAAACAAAAACTCACACTCGGCACACAGTGCTAGGCTGAAAGGGACGCCGTATTAAATAAATATATACGAGTAAGAGATATATGTAGACGATAAATGTGTGGAATGAAACAATTTCACTAGGGCTGTTACAATTTACTTTTCTATTCTATATGAATAAAAATGAATCCATAATATGTCCCTTGGTCACGTGGTCACGACATCAAGCGTAAACGGCTCGACTGATTTTGTTGAAATTTGGTATAGAGATACATTGAGTCCCGGAAAAGAACATAGGATACATTTTGTCCCGGAAAAATGTACGGTTACTGCACAATATACTTTTATGATTTGCGCGAAAACTATTCAATCGATTTTGATGAATTTTGGTATGGAGATACTTTGAGTCTCGGGAAAGGACATTAGAAGTTCAACGTTGAGTTTGATTGATTATTTTTTTCTTTATTGTGATAACCCTGACAGTTTTCCCTAATAACCCTGCTTTCATCCCTATTAACTGCCATCTGAAGTATAAATAGAGATGACCTTATTTTAATTAATATTACAAGATCGGCACAGCTTAAACACATTTTTACGATCTTGTAGCTTAATTCATGAGTTAATTCAAAAATTTGAACAGTGCACGAAAGCTTAGATACTTTACACAGTTACAAGTATTTTCAGTTCAAAGTTGAAAACTGTCCATATTCAGCCAGTTTTACGGTACTCAATTTGTAACTTTTTACGTAATACCAAATAAATACATAGTTCCTAGGAATAAATCCAAACTAATGGGTATAATGAATAATCACAAATGTCACTATACCGGACTCGTCCGATATAGTAATATTGAATAATTATCTTAGACAAATTTTACAAAAAATGTGAAAAAAATTTATGACAGCTGTCATTTGTCAAATTTCATGTGTCAAACACTTCCAGACATCAGTTGTCAGTTGTCACTCGAGTTTTTGATAAAAACCCTGTTTATAAAAATAAAAAAAACTGCGCTTTATCTTTAGTGATATCACATATTAAACAGGTTCAAACTATACTATCGAATATTATTTTAAATATTTAAGGGTCTATAAAAGTAAAAAATGGAAATCTCATTTAAAGGCAAGCGAATTCTGGTTACCGGTGCAGGACAAGGTTTGTTCATTTTATTGCTCGTAAGTCGTATAGGATTACTTATAATGAGATTAAGCTAATTTTATGCATGAATTATGTTTCTTCAACCTCTATTCATGTAAATGTTCTAATTTCAAGGCATCGGAAGAGGAATAGCAATAGAGTTATGGCGAGCCGGGGCAAATATTGTCGCACTATCAAGAACCAGAGCTCATTTAGAGACTTTGCAGAGCGAATACCCTTCGATAGACATCGTCGTCGCAGACATCGGTAACTGGGATGAGACGCGCGCGGTTATTGAGTCGCTGGGACACTTTGATGCCTTAGTAAATAATGCTGCTATTGCCATATGCGAGCCCTTCCTGACATGTTCGCCAGACGCATTTGATAAGTAAGATTATATAAAGCATTACCCTTAAATATGAAAAAAATATTAAAAAAAAGCATGTTCAGAAAATTAACTCAAAAGGCATACATTTATGTTAATTCTTGACCTCATCATTGTTTAAATTTTAATTGCAGGACAATTGATGTCAATGTTAAAGCTGTGTTAAATATAAGTCAAGTAGTTGCCAGAAAAATGATAGAGAAAGGAGTTCATGGTGCCATAGTGAATGTCTCCTCACAGGCATCAAAAGTAAGTTAATATTTTAATTAAGTATTATTATTAAAAAAAAAAAACTTTTCTTAGATTCTTTGTAAGTCTTAGTAAAACTGCAAATTTGTGCTTATATTCTTAAAACATTATATAAATGCAAATGAATGAAATTACCATCGATTCACATACAATAGGGATGATGACAAGGTCAAAGATTAGCTAATTTTGTTAATAAAATAAAGAAATCACAGTAAAAAATAAGTGTTTTAAAAATTTCAGCTTGATAGCATTTATATTTTTTTTTGTTATGCGCCTTCAAAGTTGGATAATCAAGTCGATTTTTTTTTTCAATTAAATTTCTTAATATTTGTATACCATTCGATAACTTATGCCATTTAAAGCAACTTTTGTTATGAAACCACTTTCATAAACGCAATATTTAATATACCTACCGAACAAAGTTCTCTCCCGATTTCGTACAAACTATGAAAGAGTGACGTCATTCTTTCGTAGCACTTTGTATGGCGCTTTCGGGCAGGTCTATTTTATGAGATGTTTGAATTGTCATATCTTGGTGAATTTTTAAGCTATCAGAGTCATTCTTTCAGCGATGTTTCTATTTTTTAAGAGTCTTTCAATTACCAATAAGAAAAAAAAAATGTCATCATGCCTATTGTTTCATCTTGTTATATGGATATATTCTTATCATTTTTTCTTTATCTCTATAATAATTACCAACATTGAGTGGATTACATGTGTTCTGACAGCAATTTAATGCTTATCTACTACAAGATAAGAAATTTTCATTGCCACTTCAATGCTAACCAAAATTGTGTAATTAATGCCATTTTTCAAAGATCAATGATAACAATATAGATTACTGAAAAAAATGCAAATCTATACTATTATCAATTTAGGTTGCAAACTCCAAATAGGACAAGTTTACAATTTTATGCAAACTTGTAGATAATTATTTTTGTTTGATGATTTCAGGCTGCATTAAAAGATCATACCATATACAGTGCTTCCAAGGCCGCTTTGGATGCCCTCACCCGAGCCATGGCTCTGGAGTTGGGCCCTCATGGTATCAGGGTGAATGCCGTTAACCCAACTGTGATAATGACAGCTATGGCGAAGGTGGGCTGCTCCGACCCTCAGAAAAGTTCAGAAATGAAAGCAAAAATACCACTTGGAAGGTAAAATCTAATGATGTTTAACAAAAAGATATAAAGTTGTATTCATTCTTAAGTAAGGTCACAGTAAGAATGCTCTGGTCATTTTTTTGTTGAAAAATATAATAACTTGCATGTCCCGACCGACGAAAATTCACTTTCATACAAATTTCTGTTGTCCTTTTGACGGACTGATGTATTGAATTTGATATTATGACAAAAAGTTCCAAAGCGAAGGCTGAACATTTCGGGTAAGCATTTGAATGTGTAACGCTTTATAAATTTTTAATTATAGGCTACTAAGTTCTGTTTTATTTGATAAAATGACTTTAACAAATTTGTCCCTACCAAAACTAAAATACGCTGGTCAGCTGTTTTACGACACTAAGGTGGAGTAAATGCGACAGACACAGCCTTTAAACAGCTTGAGCAGTAGGAAACCTTTTTGGGAATCACCTGATACTCGTCACGCTACTTTTTTTTTTCGCTGATTGATCAGCAATTTCATCCGAGACTGAGTGGGGCAGCGTGTTTTACTGTGGAGCTGCGGGGTAGCATCGAAATTAAGGTAAGTATATGAATTATTTCAATAAATTTTTGTGGTTATATATGGATATATTATGTCTTAGTTTTCCTGGGTATTGTTGGAATTTCTAGATTTCTTATATAATTCATCTACAAAAAACAAAATATGTTTAAATGTCTCCTGGGTAACGGGTCCCCTGTCGTTACCCAGGAGACAATTGTTACTAACTAAGCTTACCTTTTAACCAAATTTACCAACACTTTGGTTTACTAACGTTATTTTCATCTGCTTTCAGCTAGCAATATGATTTTAAGTGCTACAGAGAAGCAAAAATGGTACAAGGAAAAGTTGAAACTAAATAAAGAGAAGCATGAAAACTATATTAATCTCACTTTTTTTACCTTTTGGAAGACCATTTATGTTTCATTACGACTTTGTCTATGAATAAAGTATTTTGATCTATCAATATCTATTATTATATTTAATTCAAATCCAACTAATATAGTGTATTTTTCACAAAAACGTTCAAAAAGTCAAAGAAAATCGGTGCTGAAACTACTGATATAAAATTAAAAGTATAGTTAAGATGATTCCCTATAGTAATTATTAAAAAGAGCATGCAAGATTTTTTTTCAAAAAACTTGATCGCGTGCAAAGAATAGTTGATTCACCCATATATTTGTAAGTGGACCCCTAGACAATCAATTTTATTGTGCAATATCATGTATTGTGCAATATTAGGGTTGAATTGAACGCGCCCGCCTTTTAATCTTATTGTCAAATAAATTGTTCAATACTATTGTTCAATGATATTGCACTCTGCTTTCATATGAATGAGTTGTTAAAATATTTAATTTTTCAGATTTGGCGAAGTCTCTGAAGTGGTGAATACAGTGTTGTTCCTGTTGAGCGACAAGGCCAGCATGATTAACGGAGTAGAACTGCCCATTGATGGAGGATTCCTCGCTACATAATCTCCAAACCATACCAAAGAAATTGAGAACAAGCGGTTCATGTATATTTAAGATCTGTTAATATTTTTATATAATAATTATAAGTAGTACCAAAGAAATGAAAGCAATTGCCATTGTAAATTAGTAGCTTGTTTAAATACAAGACAGGGATTAAACAAATAATGAGGGTATAATAATATTGTTATAATAACATACCCCTTACCTTACTAATAAAACTCACTCAAAGGATATGCTGCAGAATGTTGTATCCTTGTCTGCTATGTTGAAAAAGTCTTTTGTTGAAGAATAAACATAATACTTATAGCTTACCCATTGTGTAACTTTTATCAGTAGTTACTGTATGTAGCCATTGTTTTCTCAATGCCTGTCTAATATTCCTAGATAGATATACTTAATCGTGACTAAAAACAATTTAACTTTAAGAAAAACTAATTTTTCACTAAAAAGTGCTACTTATCAATATTCAAAATTTCAAACTGATTTTGTGTAACAAGCAATCTGTTATTACTTTAATGCAAAGTGCAAATAATAAATTACTTTCGTTTAATTTATTGGTTTTTAACTTAGAATAAAACTATTCTCCTATATTCTATATTTAATAACTTTAAATTAATGCCTGCTTTTGCAGGCTTGTTTTTCATAAAAATGTATTGAGATATTTTTATGTTAAAAGCGATTTAACAACAAAATGTTATGTCTAGAATACTTCTAAATTATCTTTTATAATCTATCTATATTTGTAATTTTGCCTACCAAACAAAATTATATTATTATTATAAAATTATTTTATTATATATACCAAAATATCTGTCCTTGATAACTCCAGAACAAACAGAAGTGGTTGTAGTAGAAACTTTAACTTAAAGTTACACTTGCAAAACATTCTTATCATAAAGTTATTAATATATCGTTTGTTTTGAACTCATTTGATAAATAGCTACTGTAAGACAGTTCCCTTACATAATAAGATAGCAAATACTTGATATAACTTGGTAGTAAAAGTACTTGCGTTGACAAAAATGGCTAAATGTTACGTGGGGAAAAGGATTCTGGTCACTGGGGGTTGCTCGGGTAAGTTTTTCTTCTGTACCGTACTTGTAAAAAAGAGCATAATATATTAAACACCCGATGGCAAGGAATTTTAGGATGAATCTTTCTACTCTATAAGCACCCAGTAAGTAGTTAAAGTACATATCTACAGTACAAAAAGTGCCAAGCTAGTAAGATTATGTGTTCTGTATGAGGTCTTGTTAATACATCTACATAAAATTCTGTGCTTCAATAGAATAAAATAATAATAAAAACTTATGCATTACAATATTATGAAAACTGATGGCCAAAGCTCTTAAATTAGTTACTTTTAATGTTTTGTACAGGGATTGGAAAAGGCACAGCAACGGAACTATGTCGTTGTGGTGCCAGCGTTATTGCGCTTTCTCATCAAGCCGATTGCCTAGAGAAACTTAAACAGGAGTACCCAGACATCGAGACAGCCTGCGTCGACCTCAGAGATTGGCAGAAGACGAAAGAGGTCGTTGACTCCTTAGGCGTGTTCGATGGGCTTGTAAACTGTGCCGGTTTTATAATCACTCAACCGTTTCTAGAATGCTCGCCTGATGTTTTTGAACAGTAAGTTTTTTTTAGGCACGAAATGGTTAGGATGTTAAAGTAAACACAAAGTAGGTGGCGACTGGCGAGTTAGAATAGTTACTAGTTAGCTAATTATTAACTTGATGGCTTTTTCAATGAAATAAGTGTCCAAAACCTACTATCAGCACTTTTTGAACAAATTTAATGATACCTTAAATTTCAGGACAATTCAAGTTAATGCAACAGCCATACTCAACATTTCGCAAATCGTTGCAAAGAAAATGATAGCGAACAAAATTAAAGGGTCAATTGTTAATATTTCCTCACAAGCATCAATGGTAAGTAATTTTACGTGACACCACAACAATAATATTTCAATAGTAAAGATCAGTTACTGCACTGCGAAACGCGACAGCTGCGTCTCGTCGGGCGTAGTCAATTTTCGAATTGCATTTGTAATAAACTACGCAGCGCCGCATCCCGTCGCGTTTCGGTGTAAACTGACCCTCTATAATAATATTATATTGTATTATCTATGACTGACCCATATTCAAAGTCAGCTCTGGATTTATGTATGTATAGGCAGTATAGGCCATGGCCTATGGGCGGCAGCGTCCTAGGATGGCGGCAGAGTTCGTACATGGGGCGGCAAAATTAAAGTGGCCTATACCTACTCATAAAAAAGGTTAATCCGGCCTTGTTCAGTTTGTAAAACCGTGAGATAGCCACGTACTTTGTCACGCTGTAACGAGATAAAAAGTAATATTATATCCCCTTCTGTTTTACTGTAAGAAAACTTGTGCTATGCTTATTTTTGTAGGTTGCTCTTAAGGACCACGTTGCGTACTGCGCTTCAAAGGGTGCCGTGGACGCGATGACTCGTGTGATGGCGTTGGAGCTGGGGCCGCACGGCATCAGGGTTAATACCATCAACCCGACAGTGGTCATGACAGAACTGGGGCGCAGGGTGTGGGCTTGCCCGGAAAAATCAGGGGCTATGCTGGCCAAAATTCCCCTGGGAAGGTAGATTCTACTGGTTTTTGAGCTCGTTGAGATGAATTAATAAAGGTAGAGAGGAGAGGCAAAGTTAAGGGCAAACGAACAAAGGGAACCTGATGGCAATTAAGTATCAGTAATTCATCCATTGATATCCACAATATCAGAGGTGTTGCAACTTGCAAGCGATGTCGGCATTTTAAGATTAAGATACTTTTAAAGGAATAGACGACAGTTTATTCTAGTTCAGAGTTTACCATAACTACGTCTCGTTAACTGTGCGCGACGGAAACTAAGGGCAAGGCACACAGTAGAAAACTACTATTTACAATAATAATTATTTCTACTTTTTATTATTTTCTTTCTTACAGATTCGGTGAAGTGCACGAGGTAGTGAACGCTATATTGTTTCTACTGAGTGATAAGTCCAGCATGATCACCGGCGCTCAGCTGCCCGTGGACGGAGGTTACTTGGCTACGTAGAGGTGCTCAATAAAATAACATTAAAAAAGACATTTATTTTATTCAGTTTATTGTGCCAAATGAATCAATACATACTGGACGTGGAAATTAATGCAAGCATAATAAATTTATATAATGTAAAGCATATTATGCTAATCTACATCGGCCAGCACGGGTTTTAAAAACACGACCACAATGTCAATCAAACAAAGTATACGGTCTTATGTCGCTTCAACACAGAGAGAACACAATCAGTTCTTACATTCTTTCTATATCCAATAAAAGCCATCGTATTTCCTAGTACCCTACATCTAATTCATTCCTTTTCTTTTTTAATCCAAAAGATTTAAGCTGAATACCGTCGATTTTGTAGAGTATACATTACACTTATAATTTAACCAAAAATTAAATTTCCAATGTCCTTTTAGGCTGTTGATACTTCGCTGACATAATATAAGTAAGACACTCGACTAAATAGGATATTATCGACAATTAAAATGTATATAATAATATAAGCCAAATAATATTTGATTTAACACTACAACAGTTATGTATTTTTTTCCATTACCTAAGATATTATAAAAACAGTGTGTCGGTTCACCTATCTTATAGTTATTATATACAAAAATTAAGTTTAGTCTTTCGTCAGAGCGGACAAAACTGTTAAAAGCCACGACCGTTTCTCAGAGGGATAAACACAAAATGGTATGACATTTTATGTTATCAATATTTTCACTTGCACGACGTGCATTCACCTCGAGCTACGGATTCGACGGGATCATCGGCTAACGTAACACTTCTAACATTAGTAAACAATATCATTAAAATATATATTTGGGTATTATTAATACACAAACATCCTAAAATATCAAATATCGATCGTACTTACATACATGCCAACACAATACAATTGGCACCCACCCTCGGCAGACGACGCCACTGAGGCCGTAACTCTTGAACGATTTTATAGTCGTTAAAATGCTAAATATACTTAAATATAAACTAAACTTATTGGGAGGAATTTTTTTTATTAGATATCAAATGTATCAATATATCAACACGCACTGATTGCTCAATTTTACTATAGTTTTTCGATGTGCTAGGTAAAAAAAAAACTTAACCTTATTGTGATTTATAACTAAATCTTATACATATTATGTATAATGAATAAACCAGGACTTTAAGGACCTGCCTTTTTACACCGAATCTTAAACAATATTAAAATATAATATTTACAAAGTTGAACCTAATTCTCAGTCATATTAAAGGATGGTCACTAAGTGTGATACAAACACATTACACATCCAATCTGAGATAGTTTTGAGTGCAGCCAACTTTTTTGTAAGGATTGAGGAAAATTAGAAATGATTGATGTAACAAAAATTGGAGTTGCATGAAAAACTAAACAAAAATATCCATATTTTAATCCAAAAAAGTAAAGGAAATTAAACTACATACTCTTATTAACAGTTAGTGTATAGAAATACATAAGTTACCTATTGATATCATTAAGTTTCAGTTTAAATCTCTTTAATTACATAGTTTCCTACATATTCATCTATTTATTTCAAACTAAGAATTATTGGTAGGTAAAATAAATTCTTTAATCCCTGAGAGGTACATAGCAAGCATTAATAAATGGCGTAAAGCAAATTGTGAAACATGTTTTGGTAAATAACATGAGATCAAAGTTAGACAAACGTTGAAAGGAAAATGAATTTACATTCAATATAAAATTGTCTTCCATGGTAATTATTGACTCACATTTTAACTGAAAAGTTTAACCTTATACAAAAGTACGCAACAACCTCATTTAACCTATGGCAGTGTCAGGACGTTGCACCGATGTACGGTGTACTACTGTGGAATATTACATCAGACTTAAAATGTACCAAAACAATCTTTATATTAGTAACATCGCTAATTACGGACAAGTTCTTAATAATTTCAGACCCCTTTTACTGATAATTCTATGTAGACGTGTGGTAACTATTTATTGAATTCTGAATTATTTCTTAGTAATTTTCCTTTGCAATATTTTGATTCCATCAATTTATATTGAAATAATATTATTACATTGTTGTATGGAAGACAATCTATTCTCTTAAAGGGAAAAAAAATGTATTGCACAAATCTTAAATAAGCAATAATACACACTACAAAATAAACAAACAATGTTTAGTACAAATTGTTAAAAGAATCAAAAAAATTTGACTGGAATACAATTTGAAATATGGGTTTTTATAACTGAACTATTATTACAGATCAATCAAGCCAGGTCATTTAAATGCATTTTGTTGTTGATATTATTTTGTTTTTATTTGATTATGTGTATCTAATATTTTGGCCCTAATGTAGCACAAACATGAATGCACACATTTGAACATGGTTCACCTGTCTTACATCTAAACTGTAATATAACTGAGCATAAAGTACAAGACGACCGGGCTGAGGTTCGCCCTTACCAGCTACGCCAAATGAGTTATTATAATTAGACACGAAATTAATTACTCCATCCCACTCTTTAGACTAAAAATAATTTACAATATATGAAATGTAACGTGAATGCTTACAAAACTCTTACTAGTAACATCGAACACTCTTCCGACACCGTGCATGCTGTACACAAATATTATAATGAAATCGGCGACGCCGATTTTCACATAGTATGAACAGATTACACATTCGCACCACCGACACCGCATCTCTTCTATAAAAATGACAGCTTCATCGTATGCATGAGCTTAATCGCTGCAACTAGCCATAGATAAATAAATGACAATAAACACTGCCCAAATTTAGTAAGAACGACAGTGTATCTTCACTACTGCATCTAGTACTCGTCGAGTCAATTTATCTTCACTAATGGCAGGTCAGAGACAAAGTCGACATGAAACTACATAGTCAATAATTTTTTAACCGGTAGGCCTTCATCAGGAGGTGACCGACGGGAGCGTCGATCATGCATCAAAAAGAAATCCGATTCAATTTCTAAAATCGAACTAGAGTCGTCCTAGTTAAAATATTGTACAATATGTGTATACCTATTAAATGTAGCGTCAAAACGATAACACAATCTGATCTAATATAAAAGCACTCGCCGGGACAGCGGCGGCCCGAGTTAATCGTCCACGGAGGTAGACCCGCAATACAGTCCGGGGCACTAGCACTAGATCACTGCGGTGTGCGGTGTGGGCGGGGCTGGGGGCGGGGCGCGGGCGAGCGGTGCCGGCTGTACGGCGCGCGTCACATGTGCGGGCGCGCGCGGCTGCGGTGTTGCGAGCCGCCTCACCGCCACTCGGTCACCGCCGCCACCGCCGTGCTCGGCTGCGCCGCACTGCCTGCCACGTTGTTCGCGCCCGCTGGAAATTAACGATAGTTCGTATTAGCTAAGAAATTGGTTAACTTCATGTGCTGCCTACATGTAACTGATGTCATGTTAACACTAGCGACGCAATAGCTGCCGCAAGCCCGCGACTAATAACCTCATATTATATTTATATCCTTTCTCATGTGTTTCAATATTTTCCTTCTCACTTGCTTATTCCAGTCGAACAGGTCAGGTTAGGATTTAATGTAAAAGTAATTAAATATTATTGACCTTGTTTATTTCTTTACAACATTTAGCAGTCAGAAGATAAAAATATTGCGCACTATTTTGTTTGCGAGCCAAGAACAAAGAAAAGACAATTGAAGCAATTCTATGTCCTAAATCAACAACTTTACTCCATTCACGAACTTTAATTAATGTTAAGTCACAGCTTAACTTGCTTTTTTTTTTGTCAGTCTTTTATAATTTATTGTATCATATCAATGAAACAAACTCGGAAATACTTACAGTTTTCTTGCTCTTGAGTCTGCTCATGGCGCCTTAGCGTTCTATCATTGGTACCAGGTTGATAATTGCCTCGTTGCACTCCTGTTAGCATAATTTAATTTAAAATTTGAATAAATACTTTATAGGTCATCCTTAACAGTAAAACTTATTTGAGACATTTATTTCATATTAAGTAACCTCAAAACATGCAAATGACTAGCTAAATTTAGCACATGTTTTATAGTTATTATAGTTTAGACATCATACCTTGTAAATCTCTACAATAACAGACAACGCATAGCTAATTTTATAAAATGTATTTTACTTTTAATACTACTTTAATGCTACTTACCAAATTTCAACATATTCCAGTCGAAGACAAAGTCATATGTGAATCCTTGTCTGTGGAATAATGTACGAAAGAGTTGACGCAGGTGGCGGTAGTCCGGCCTGTCCTCGAAGTGGAGTCGTCGGCAGTACTTCAAGTACAGTTGGAATTCAATTGGATGATTCTAGAAAAAAAAAAAATTTTTTTTCGCCTTGCATTTTTTCTCACTTCAAAGACATGCAAGTAATTTAACCCTGACTTGCTCTTAATACACACTCATCTGGTGAGAGCTGAACACTGTCTGCCAATGTTGACAGAGACCAAGTGGAGATATTTTCTGTAATCCTCAAGTAAAAAACAATACTAAATATTCACATTTTATAATAAAAGTAATTTTTAAGTCAAGAACATCTATTATTCTCAGAATGAAACCAAAATGTATGTAATTGGTCTAAATGCTTACCTTGCAGAGCTCGTCAAAAGGTGTGGATAGTTTCTTTTCGGATATTCTTTCATATTTCTGCCGTTTGGTGGCCGCTTTCAGTCCCTGCCATGGAAGACTTCCGCGATTGAAATACATTAGCACGTAGCCCAATGATTCTAAATCATCACGTCTGGATTGTTCAATACCTAAATGAGTGTTGATTGAAGCATATCTTGCTGTGCCTGTAATATAAACAGTATATTATAAGAGTATGCATAAAACAACATTTCCAATGATTGTAAGTTATAATTATTATCTAGAAGACAGTTAAATATGGGTCAAATTATTTTCACAATGCTTGACAGTTAAGTGTGTCTTCTGTTTTATGAATCATCAAAATCTTCATTTCCGAAGCTTAGATCATTATAATATGCAAAGTTTTCTTGTTGATCAAAAAAGAATATTGTAGTAAAATAAAGTACTGTTATTATGATAATATATTGAGTAAACACTAC
Organism: Cyaniris semiargus; assembly: GCA_905187585.1. Lineage (NCBI taxonomy): Eukaryota > Metazoa > Arthropoda > Insecta > Lepidoptera > Lycaenidae > Cyaniris > Cyaniris semiargus. Next base: position 7,597,470 of record LR994558.1, on the reverse strand, counting down.
AAAACTGTAAGAGAATCAATGTTATTAAGGTTTGCAAGCCGTAATTTAAAGAAATAAGTTACAAGAGTATAAAAAGATGTGGATAAAATAAAGAACATCTTAAAACAACATACAATTAGCAAAGGTCGGGGCAGAGGGCGCTATTAGCACATTCCACAAAAATTCGACATGTTGCATCACATATCATCTATACTAATATTATAAAGCGGAAGAGTTTGTTACTTTGTTTGTTTGTTTGAACGCGCTAATCTCAGGAACTACAGGTCCGATTTAAAAAATCTATACTATCTATACTAATATTATAAAGCGGAAGAGTTTGTTAGTTTGTTTGTTTGTTTGAACGTGCTAATCTCAGGAATTACTGGTCCGATTTAAAAAATTCTTTCAGTGTTAGATAGTTCAGTTATCGAGGTAGGCTATAGGGGGTATTTTATCACGCTAAGACTAATAAGAGCGAATAAATAGAGGAAAATGTGGAAAAAACGGGGGAAATTATTTGAAAGGGCTTATTTGAACGCGCAAATCTCAGGAACTACTGGTCCGATTTGAAAAATTCTTTCAGTGTTAGATAGCCCAGTTATCGAGGAAGGCTATAGGCTATATTTTATCACGCTAAGACTAATAGGAGCGAAGAAATAGAGGAAAATGTGGAACAACGGGGGAAATTATTTGAAAGGGCTTATTTGAACGCGCTAATCTCAGGAACTACTACTGGTCCGATTTGAAAAAATCTTTCAGTGTTAGATAGCCCAGTTATCGAGGAAGGCTATAGGCTATATTTTATCACGCTAAGGCTAATAGGAGCGAAGAAATAGAGGAAAATGTGGAAAAAACGGGGGAAATTATTTGAAAGGACTTATCTCACGAACTACTAGAGCATTTTTTCTGTTATTTGTATCAAGAAGTAGACCACGTGAAGATCGATAGAAGAATATATATATATTAGATATTTCGCAGAAAAATTAGTCCACAAAAAAAGCCTATATATATATATATATATATATATATATATATATATATATATATATATAGATAGAAGACGATCATAGGCTTTTTTTGTGGACTAATTTTTCTGCGAAATATCTAATTTACGCGGGCGAAGCCGCGCGGAACGTCTAGTATCAGAATATTGTCAGAAACATTGTCAAACACTGAACAAAACTTTTTATTTACTACCTGCACAGGCAGTAAATAAAAAGTTTTGTTCAGTGCTGTTGTCTAGTATGAAAACATTCCAGTAATATATCCTATTATAATATTTATCTGAATTTTCTCACCTGTCAAATTTTTGTTTTCTCTGTAAGGGATATGTTGATTGGTGCGCGGATCTTTGTATTTCTTGGCTAGTCCAAAGTCTATTATGTACACTAAGTTTCCTCTCTTCCCGAGACCCATCAGAAAGTTGTCTGGTTTTATGTCTCTGTGGAAAAGAAAGAATAAAAATGATACTGAGTTTAAAGTGGATTATAGAAAAAAATGTGACACATTTTTACAAAAGTAGATTGATAATATTTCTTTACAAAATTAAGTTAAAGTTAGTTAGTAAACTCAAGAAATCTTAGGTCAACATATTGTAGGTAGTGTTAGGTCAAAGGGTTATAGTTAAATTGGTATCATGTTATCACTTTTCTTCTGTATTAATGAAAGAGGCTTATTTTTTATCTCAACAAAAGCAAAGCTCAGTATAACCAGCTATGTATATATTATATGAATGTCATTTATTCATCACATTATAATGATAAACGAACAAATACAATGTCACATTAATTTGGTCCAGTTTAGATCAAAATGAATTTAATTCATACTTATATTTTAAATGCGAAAATGTGTCTGTCTGACGACTTGACACCCAAATGGCTGAACTGAATTAGCTGTGTTTTAGTATGGACTATGAAGATACTTGGAGTTCCAGGAAAGGACATAGAGTAGTTTTTCCCGCAAAAAGTATGGTTTCCGCGCGATAAACTAATTTTGGCGCAACGGTTTTGCGGCCGTCATCTAGTATGAGTATAAATTATTATCAACCTTCTTGACCTGTACAACATAGTTGTTTACAATGTATTGATGAACATAATGCGTTGACCGGAGTTGTATCTTCAGTCTATATTACAACATTTATTCCGTCAACACATATAAAAATAATCACTCTTAATTACGGATTTTAACTATTAACAATAACAAATAAGAACTAAGATTCCCGCGCTATTATCTGTTTGTTGTATGCCACTTTCATTATCATTTGGAACATTAAAACACACATACAATTCATTCAAGTAATAACATAGTAGATGTAAACCACTTCAACAGTTTAGACCAGCCTTTCCCAAAGTGGGCGATAATGATCCCTTGTGGGCACTGAAGGTCTAAAGGGTGGCGGTGTGGGACCTAGAAAAAAATTGTGTAGAGGCTTGGGGGGGGTGATTTATTTCATCTGGATGCATTTTAAGTTGAAACAATGGGGGCGCTAAAACATACTTTGTTCTCAAATTGGGCAGTAGACAAAAAAGTTTGGGAACTCCTGATTTAGACACAGTATTATTGTATTCTTATAAACAAAACTTATATCTCATAATAATGACTGTCGAAATTATTAATTAACTCAATTGAAATTAAAAACATTGAAGTTTATTTTGCTAATTTAATATACTCAAGTACAAAACTATTAGTTTGCCTTTTGTTAACACAAAACACTTAACTCTTAATGTGAACTATTAAAAAACCAACAATAGATCATAACAGTGTCATTAATAAAAACAAACATCACTTCATTTGTTTAATAGATAATTAAATTATAACTATTGTGAGATAAACTAATTTATTTTTTGACTATGCTTTTTTCTTACGAACAAATATTTTGGCACAATGCTTTAATTATATAATAAATAAACAATAATATTTGTATACTGAGAAACATTTTAGACTAAGTCTATGTATGTATGACCACATTCTCAAGCACTTACCCTTACTGCCACACTCAGAGAAATTCAAAGATAATTAAAATTTATTTTAACCCTTTATGAACAGGTGACATCTATAGTTGATTTCGCGATGTCAGCCCTGAATACGGGTGACGACCAGTTAGTGTTGTGCAAAAATTATCGTCGCGGTTTTTATGTGAGTATTATAGGTTTCTTGGCATAATTTAATATTTTTAAGCTATTTCACAAATATAATTAGGGTAATCAATGATTAAAATATGGGCTTTTCCTAGGGACTTATCAAATTTGGTGACACTTATGTTATAAAATAGTAAACCTTTTTTACCGAATTACGTAAGTAATTAAAATATGCTAAAATGATAAAATACATTGTTATTTATTCTTTACCCCTATACCAGGTAGTTATGAAATCAACCACGTCACAACTCACAACACGTATTTATCGAACGCTGTATCGATACATGCACATCACTAGTTAGCGCCGGAAATTATAACATAAATTTGATTGTTTTAAAACTCAGTTTTTATCAAATATTTTTGGTTAAATTCAGTATTTTTGTAGACAAATGTGTTACAAGATATTGTTGTCGTAATTTCAATAGTAAATTCTCTTAATATTAAGTGCTGTTTGAACAAAAACAGTGATAACTTCTTAACTTCGATTTTTGGTTATGTGACAAGTGAACAAATTGGAATAAAACTAATATACTTCAAAAGTCAGTGAAATAATAAACAAGCGTACAAAATTTTGTGTCTAGGGTCTTATAATTGAAAAGATACATCCAAATTAATACATGGCATGTTATGCTCACGCGCGAAAAAATACCCGAATTGAGCAATGACATTGCTTTTAAAACCCCGTACAGAAAGGGTTAATGAAGAGTTTGACTGATTATATTTTGGGCTTATGTCAAAATCTTAATATTTGTCTCTTGAGTGTAGCAGTTAGTCAGTAATTATCTATGATAATAGAGCTCAAAATCCTTTCTATGGACTCTAAACACTCTAAACAAGGAGACACTTAACACCATATATTGTTTGAGTACAAAGTCATAAAAGTTGTGAAAACATGTTTACCTATGGATGAAGCTTCTTGCGTGTATGTCTTCAATGCGAGTTATGAGTTGGTCAGCAAGTAGTAACACAGTTTTGAGGGAGAAACGTCTTGAACAGAAGTTAAACAGATCTTCTAAAGATGGGCCGAGCAACTCCATAACCATGACATTGTAATCTCCCTCTGAGCCACACCATTTTATTGCTGGGATTCCAACTTGAAAAAAAAAACACATTTTTATGACAGTTGCCAAATATTTCACTAGGAACAAAAAAAGACGATCAAAATTGCAATAATAGGTAGGATACTTACTGCCTCCCTGCATAAGCTTGTAGAATTTGCTCTCTATGTGTAGTTGTGGATGTCTTGTTTTTATGCATTCTAATTTTATAGCTACTTCCTCCCTTGTAGCGATATTTGTTCCTAAAATCAATGTAATTTATTAGCTTACTGTCTAAACAACAAAGCTTTGGTCTGTTCATCATGAAAGATTTTTCCAATACTTACTTGATAATACAATTAGCAACAATTGCTTTTATATGGAAAGGGCGTCACTATGATAAATAATTGGAAATACTTTAGGTGGTACTCTAGAACTCTAATTTAATTTGTAGACAAAGACAGATTGCTACCACACTGGAGTGGATTTTATAGCCAATCACATGTTTTTGATAGATTTGTTGGGGCAATATTCATAAGCCATGTTATTTTGAGTTAATGTGCCAATGGTAATGAAATTATTTTTAATGTAAGGTTACCCATTTATAGAATCGTAACTATTTCGAAATAAAAAATGCAGCTGGCCTACAATAGTTCATCTTTCTTTGTTTACCGTATTTTCAATACAAACTTACCTAAATAAATGTCACCAAATGATCCCGATCCAATCTTACGACCCAGTCGATATTTATTACCAACACGAAGTTCCATTTTGAAATTCTGCATGAGACGAATAACTATAATAACACTGACCACCGATTCATTACAGGACGGCCATATTTGCGAGACGCAGATCTTTACTTGATGTAACTTTTAGCCTATGACGGTACAAAAACCTAATACCACTGTTATTCCAATCGATTCCTCTTCGATAGTTTAACGTTAATTATTATAAAGTTTTTTCACAAATTTATGTACCTACACCAAAGATAATTCTTTTTACACATGCATCTGCGAGAATAATTTTTGTATCAGTCAAATCTCACTCTCATTTCGTTCACATTCTCACTCGATGTCTCATAACCTTCATTCATCTTGCACAGATTAGAAAATATGTTATTCATTCGTTGTTCTATTGTCTATGATCTACCCAAGACAATAAAAAAAAGTAATATGAAATGGATTATTGCATGGAATAAAACTCTAAAAATCTATATCTTGATATTATAAATTACTATAAATTTTATGTTTTAATTCAAATTTACAAAGCGGCATTTTTGTGTTGCCAATATAAAAAAGGTATCTAAAAAAAAAACTAATGAGAGTTTCCACATTAGGCGACACGATATCGGTACGATATTAATCGTTTACACAGCCGAGCCGAGCTCTGTTTCGGTCAATATAGTTTAATAAGATTAATATTTTATAATAACTGTGTGGCGGTACCCACAATTCGCCTAACCATCATGCATCGCGCTATCGAAGTTTTCTAACGGCCGTTCCCAATATTCAATCTATCTCTGGTTTGACATACGATGTCTCTAACAGTGTGACCATATTTAAATTACAGATCCTGCCTTACTTTGTTCAAAAACCTGCCAAATCCTGCCAAAGCCTGTAGTAAAAAATGCCTAAATACTGACAACTTTATTTACTGTTGTTTTAAAAATACACATATATATTGCAATTTTTATTAAATTAAACATTCGCATCGTATTCTTCCATTTCTTCATCTAACATAGATTTGTTCATGCGATTCAACATTTCTTTTAGTAGGTTTGATGGTTTGGGCTATGCAGTCACCATGCTCACCAATGCCTTGCTTAATATGCAACATAGATGCAACATGTTTGTTTATAAAACGGTTCCGAATTTTTGTCTTGATTAAATTGATTTGGGAGAACATTCTTTCGCATGAAGCGTTAAGGCCCCAGTACACAATGGCCTGTGATGGGCCACGCTTTGCAATGCACAACTGTAGGCCACGATCACTTGGTGTTCACACAATGGCGCATGGCTCATTGCTGACTGGCAAACCACTTGCGATGGACGTTAAAGTAATTACGGCTGCGGTTATTTATTTATATACTGTTTACAAGACGTATTACAGCGTTGCACAATTCCTAACTGGTCACGGCAATTTTAAAGCTAAACTTCATAGATTCAAGTTAGTTCCATCTCCTCTTTGCGAGTGCTCGACCGAAGACAGCCCGCAAGAACAAACTGCTCATCACATACTCTGGGAGTGCGGTCTCTGGCATGAGGAAAGAACCGATTTATTAAACAGCCTCCAATGTGTCTCTGGAGTCGTATATTACGATGACCTCGTAGGCAGCGCAAAGAATTTCCGTGCTTTCAAACGTTTTTGTCATAAATTCTATTGGAAACAATCGAACACAAGTTTGCCATTATAAATAAATGTCTTTTTTTTTTTTATATGAAGTAGGCATATTATATTAAGCATAATTATTTATTTTTCCCGTGGTGCTTCCCCCTTTTGTTCGGACATCAATGTCATTACAATTTTGGCTGTCTCCCGCTTTGCTTGGGGAGGGAAATTGGATATCTCCTACTCCTCCTACATTTCTTCTGATTAATTTCGTTGCGGGTCCCAAGACAGATTTAGCTTGTCCCTCGGGCATCCCTGAGATCATATCAAAGGGTTTTCGTGGTTGGTTACCACTGTTGATCCTGGCGACACAGGAGTTGCAGTGGTGGGAATGTGTGGTGGGCCTTTTGCCCGTTAAAAAAAAAAATAAAAAAAAAAAGACGTATTACAGAACTGTGTACCGCCACAAAGTTATAAAAAGAAATGGCGCAAAAGGCGATGGTGGACGCTGACCATCATCGTTATGGCCCTAGTACACAGTAAAAAAGTGCACTATCCCGGTCAGCGGTCGGTGACAAACTAAACAATGGCCGATTGTGTGAACACCACAGGCCACGCTACGCCACGATTCCTTTGAAGTGTGCCCAAAAAACCGACAACTCCCCGATTGCGCGCCACGATCGACAATTGTCCGCCATCATATACCATTACCCCCTGTACACAATGGTGATGGCCTGTAGTGGGCCAGCATGGGCCATTGTGTACTGGGGCCTTTAGACATTGGTAAGCATAACAATCCCTTTGAAACATTTGAAATATTTGCATATTTCAACTATCCATTAGAATTTCGCATTTTGCCTATTGCACCCCAAAAATTATCTACACTTAAAACAAAGTACTACCACCAGATTCTAATAAATCACTAACTTCTTTGATGGAATAATAATATTTATTTTTCATACCCCAATTCAGCCAAAACCTGCCAAGTTTTTAAAACGTCAACCGATCATGCCATAGGCCAAAATATTAAAAACTATACATTATATTTACTAAATGTAATGGGTACCTTGTCATGCTCACGCGTCATTCATTATCAGAGCGAGCGAAGCGAGCCCTAGTATATCCCAGCACTTTTATGGTACACTTTTCGGAAAAACTATCACGCCTATTGATTTGTGCTTTAACATAGTAATTTTTATTTATATGTAGATGTGTTATCATCGGTCAGTCAAGGTTTGGTTACTATTAAAATATAAAAAATACTGCCATCCTTCGATTGCGGATTCTTGGAAATCTATTGTTATTCTATTGTTGTCGCGGTCACCGGTGTCCTTATGGGGCTTGATGGGTTAACCCCTCAATCCCCATAAGGCGTGCATTTATGCCGAATTACAGCTTTGTAGGTCTTATAGTCTCTGAGCAAAACCGCGGACAGACAGACGGACGGACGGACAGACAGACCGACGGACAGACCGAAACTATAAGGGTATTTTGTTGACTACGGAACCCTCAAAACGACACCATCCCTCACAAAGCTCGGCTTTTAGCTAGTCTTACATAAATTGTCAATTGAGTAAAACTAGAAAAAATAACTGAATTATATACATAGGTAACTGCACCTAATTTACGATCTATCAGTCTTCCAATAAATAATAAAATACTAATTATATACGTCAAACCACTAAAATCGCAACCAAATTTTTCGTCCCATAAATGTAGTATAATCATATTACCACAGTGGGACAAATGGCTACAAACGAATTTTTGTTTTTTTTTTTCATTCAGCGATTTCCTTTTACATTAAGTATATTGTTTTCTGATAAAAAAAAAACGTTGAAGTGGGGTATAGACATTATCAGCAGCAGTAAGGTTTACAAATTTCTTTAGCGGCACTGTGCTTTTCTTTGATATAGGCAAAACGTGTTAAGTCTGCGTCAGGATCACGCGACCTTAACGTAACCAAGTATATAATAAAGTATAGATGAAACGGTGGATGAAAAATAAATAAAAAATCGCTTGTAGCCATTCGTCCCACCGGAACGAACATTTATGGAACGAAAGACTGAACTACTCAATTTTTCTTTGGCTACTTTTGAGATGAACAATTATTATTAATACAGAAACACCTCGTTATGTGACCTTGGTGTGGTTTTAGTATTTAATTTAAAAAAATAGTTACTTATGCCGTATGCTTCTACCTTCATATTGCTTCATACCTGCAGAGTCACGCAAATTGAATGTTTTCTTTAAACATTAATTTTTATTGGTTAAAAAAATCATTTTTATATAGACCGATCCTATACCCTATCTTAGAAAGAGGCATTTGACTACCCGCGATGGAAATATTGATAAAATCTTAAATCATTCACATTTTAAACGCTTTTAAGACGTGGCGTGACAATAGGTACCCTGACTACTAAACTTTATGGTCGGAGAAATATAGGTACTAAAAAAACATAATTTTACTGATATTCTTGTACACACGTGTTCCTTAGGATGCAAAGAATCCAATTATAACATAAAGCCATTTTGGCACTTTTTTACCTGTTTCCACAAAAATTCATGTACCTACTTAAGGCCATCCCCCGAGCAAACGACCTTGACCATACATTTGACGCGTTGCCGAGATCGCACAAAAATCCTATTTTTTTACTTATCTTAGTCCAAAATTGATCTAAAAAAAAAATTTAAACGGGGAATATGTAGTTAATGAAATTGTCTATCTATTGTCGTGTGTTTCAAATAAACGTAATTTGTAAATACTAGGGACATGCTGAAAGTATGCTTCAATTTTAATAAATTGGTATTACTTTGGAAGCTAATATCATGAGTATAATAAACAAAAATAGAGAATTTAAAATAGGGAAAGGAATGTTGATATACTGAAGATTATTGCTGTATTTATTATAATTTATTATAACATTGTAGCTTTCAAATTATGAGTTTATAAGGCTCTAAATACGGTAAATTACGTAATCTCCGTAGGGGAAGGCCCTTAACTCGGTTACTAAAATATGTCGTGACTAGGTATCTTTTCGTTTGCACTGCCACATAATATTTTAACAATAAAATGAATATTGGTCATACGGCATACCATTTATTTTAGCGAGCATTTAGCAAAAGGAAACACAAAATCATGCTTATAGTGTATTACACATAAAAATAATTCAGTTTTTATAAATTCGGTACTGCTTCACTTTTACACTAACAATATAACATAGAATATTATTATACATTTAAGATCTTATATTTTAATATTATCTAAATCACAACGTACAATAAAATATAAAATTAAAAATTTAACATTTAATTTCTTTAATAGGATCAGACAAAATGCAATAATTTGACTTAAGTACTTTTAAATAATATATAAGTAAAAAATATAACGGTAACTTGGAACTGAGATTGCAACGTAGGTAACTTACTAATTAGTAATTAGGCATACATAGGAATAAAAGCCATAATGTAAACTTACCTGATGTATACCTTTATGTGTGAAAGTTTGTTTCTTTTAGATTTTTAAGGGTAGGGTAGCTGGAGTAGCTCTAGATACCTTAAATTGATTGCGCGGCCTGACTTTTTTATCCTAGCCACGGACGTTCTTATTTTAAAATATTATTAAAATTAGGTCTAAGGGCTGGCTTCTTAACCCACACCCGTAAGTACTTACTTAATCTTTCGTAGACACGTACGTGTGGTATGCATAGATATTTTGTATGGACACCTTTCGCATGCCCTTGCGTTCGACCTGGATTTGACATTCTTAAAGAATCTTAAAATAAAAACGTTTGTGGCTAGGCTGAATATATTGATAAAATCTTGGGTACCTAATGAATGTTGCCTGTAGATGTTTGATTATAATATGTACGTATGTTTAATGTGGAACTTGTAAAATCGAAGTAATTTGACATAACCAAATTGACTACGTACATGGATCATGGTAGATCCCTAAAATAATTAGCATTATTTATAATTGGAATGTTAATTTATTCTAATAATATTGGCACCATCGGAGAGATCTTTATACCTATTATGCAACAACTTGGCTGTAATAGTTGACGATTTTCATTGATAGGTTTGGCAGCGCTAGTTTATAAAGTGTTAGTACATGAGACACCCAGCCTCCCACTTGAGTTTGACATTCTTACAATAAGAACGTCTGTAGCCAGGCAGCAGGCTAAATCTAAATACCTAGGTATACCTACTAAAACTTTTACCGCCGCACTCAGAGACGTATCTTAATTACTTATCTATAGTCTATAATTAAATGAATATTTTGACATAAGCCTCAATATACATTAACTATCAAACTCTTAATTAAATTAAAGTTTAATCATCGTTAAATATGTCTCCGAGTGCGGCCGTGAGATTAGTAGCCCGTACCTATTCTTAACCCAACGAAGACTAGGCGCATCATTTTTGTTCTTTTCTCATGTTTTAAATTTTTTTCTTTAAAATAGTTTATACGTTTGACAAATTACAACAAAGATAGGCTATTAAGTACATTAAGCGAATAATAATATAAATAGGTATTTACTCGTTGCCATAGTTTGGTCAGAGGGCCATATGATTTTAAATACCAAGTTTCGATTTTATCTGTACTTCGATTGCACCTATATTTAGTGTAGGCTAGTATAAAGGCGACAATGTGTGAGATCATAGTAGTTGTTATTGACAGGCGTTTCTTGGGATGATGCCTGCAATGACTAACGAAACGGAGTATTTAAAATACAAGGACCTCAGTCAAGTCTTTGCTTCAGTAGCTTCTGTCTTTTCAGCGTAGATTTTAGAGCCCTCGCTCACTTAAGACAAGACAGTCTTAAGACAAACTATAGCTGTTACACACAGGATCAAAATTTTGTCTTGCAATAGCCTGTCTTAAAACTGTCTTGGCTTAAGTGAGCGTTTGCCTTACTCAATTTAATGTCAGAGGCTATTTGTCGGACTCGAAGGATCTTCTTCTTGGTCGTTTGGCACATTGTTATTCTGCTCTTGATCTCTGCTTAATACAAATACTGGTTCAACATTTTCGTCTTCACTGTTGAATCTGAAAGTTGAAAAAAACCCCTTTGCACTTCACAGTTTAATTTTTAGCTAAATAATTCAAAAATCTGCATACAAGATAAAAATTGACAAAATTTCTTAGGGATTTGGGATCAAAATAGCCCCAAGCCATCCCCAGTAGGTATGGGGTCACTTTTTCGAAAACACTTTTTGCCTCGACATGACATGTCTGTTATGTAGTCGAATGCTTGCCTATTGCCAAGACGAGGCTGAAAATAAACTATAAAATGCAATAAAGTTTCATTGTTTTAAAAATACTTAAATGTAAAATTACGTAGCTAAGCGGTCTTTTAAAGGCCCCGCAGACGGCAAACTTTTAGTCGGCCGATGGTTTAGTCGATCGTAAGATGTATCCCAAAGAGCATCTTCATACTGATTTAGCGTTCGACTAAACTCTCGGCCGAAAAGTCTATAGTCGGCGGGTGCTTTTAATTATTATAAGTTTTTATATTCTACTTACTGGTATCGTGGCACCTCCCCTCTCATCGTGCATATCGCATTTGTGAGGGCTTTCACGTAATTTTTGGCAAGAGTTAAAGTTTCAATTTTAGAGAGACTACGATTATCCTTCTTCACGTGTGGAATCACCCGCCGTAAATCCTGAAACAAAGTTGCAGATACGATAATTGTAGGAAATGAAAACAATAATTAAGTATGCTCACTTAAGATTACGCGTAGCTGCGCTGTGCTTCACTAATATAGCTTAGATAATATTGTATGTTTTAACTAGATACATTTAAGTATTCTTGTTTTTTTTATATATCGATGTGATTTCAAAATTATTTCTCTTTTAGATAACAATGTTTATGTGATGGTAACCACTAGCCAGATTCATTTGGGCCAGCTGCGCGGGAGTTTACTTTATAGTGCCCAAGTAGGTACACATCGCTCAAAATTATCGCAACTCATTAATTTCTGTCGTGCAACATCATACTGGATTATATAATTTAAAATGGCCTTATGAGAGTTACCTCAAATGCTCTATTGAGTGAGTGCATGCGCATTCGTTCCCGCTCGTTGCTTTCCAACCGTCGCAGGTTCCGTTCCCGAGCTGATATGCCACATCGGCGGCGTCTGCCGGGTCCGGAGCTGCTGGTGGTTCCTGATGATGAGGAGCTGACTGGAGTGCGACGAGGCCGGCACACCCGTCTTGGCACCTGCTCATCGCTGCCGCTGCCGCTGTCGTAGAAATCTAGAACGTTCACCAGTAATTAAGCGAAATGAAAGTCGATACAGGCCGATTTTCTCTTGTTAGGTTAGGTAATACATTGATGTGCAATGAATGTTTGAAATGAATGAAAAGGTGTAAGTTCTAATGTAGCTCAAAATCGTATCTCCTGGCATAATTTTTACATAAAAACATTTTATTCTTCATGTCATTTTACATTAAAGCCATCGAAGAAAAATACAGACACAGAATCTCTTAAAAAACTGTATTATCATAGAAATTACAACACCACGCTTCGAAATTTATAAACAAATACATATTTAGCTTATAATCTTAGGAAAAATGTATACAAAGTATAACAAAACTAAGTGATAATACTTTAGGGTGTGTATGTGTTCCTTATCGAGAGTTCACTGTGAAAGAAGCAGCGCTGAAGGACCAAATTTTTTTTTCACTTTTGTATGGGCAAGCGCCCCAGCGTCGCGAGTTTCCCCATACAAAAGAGGAAAAAAATTAGTCTTTCAGCGCTGCTACTTTCACAGTGAACTCTCTACAAGGAACACATACAGACCCTAAAGTATTATCACTTAGTTTTGTTACACCTTGTATAACCTTTTGTGACTACTGATCATAAAACATATTTTAAGTAGGTACGTAAGTTATAATTAAACACGTCTTGAAGTGATTTTATAGCCGGATCACGAGCAAATTACATAACTGAGCCAATTGGTAGGTAATTACATAAAAACGTGAAAAATAATCATAAATTCAAAAATCGCCCAAGTGCGTGTAGAACCCTCCTACTAGAACCGACTAGAACCCCCAATAGAACCCCTCGCGCATGAAGGGTTCCGTACCGTAGAGCGAAAGTAAGCAAAAATTGTGTTTTTTTTAATGGGAATTCCCTTAAATTTTTATTTTATTTAAATTTTATTATTAATTAAAGTATAAATATAATTAAAGATTTACTGAATATTTCAAGTGCCTACCTGTTGGCATTATTGATTACGAGCAAAAAGGACAAAAAAATAACGTTTGTTGTATGGGAGCCCCCCTTATATATTTATTTTATTTTTAGTATTTGTTGTTATAGCGGTAATACACAATCTGTGAAAATTTCCACTCTCTAGCTATAGCGGTTTTTGAGATACAGCCTGGAGACAGACAGATGGACAGACGGACAGACATCGAAGTCTCAGTAATAGGGTCCCGTTTTTACTCCTTAGGTACGGAACCCTAAAAACGGGATACAATAAAGGATGTAATAGAATTTTCTTTAAACAGCACTGATCCAATATTGCCTCTTCCACCCACTGACGGCGTAATCTTTAACTGACTTCCAAAATGGAGGAGGTTATTATATTTGCCTGTGGATATTTTTTATGTATATTTGTCGTCGCATTTTGTACCAAAAGCCGACGTTTGTTTTATAGTTTATGCTCTAGAATCTAGATCATTCTTGAGGCGTGCTTGTATAACAAGGTGTAGCTATTCTTTAGGGTGTGTATAAGTCCCCTGTATTGAGTTCAATGTCGAAGTAGCAATGCTGCAAAAGTTACCTTTTTTTAACTTTTGTATGGGCTGACGCCCATACAAATCACTAAAAAAATTGCTCTTGTAGCGCTGATACTTTCACAGTGAACTCTACATTATAACTTATAAGGGACACATGCAAACCCTTAAGGATTATCACTTAGTTTTGTGACACCCTGTAGCGTATCAACTGAGTGCTGCTCGCTTGATCAGTACGCGGCTATTTACGAATTATACAGGGTGCAATTAAACCTTCCTGCCAAATTTTGATATATTGATCCTTGTTAAAAATAAAAATACACGTAATTTTTTCTTTTATAATCACTCAGTACTAAAATTTTGAGAAATAGCTTCCGAAAGTTATCCTAAAAAACACTACAATTAATGGATACGACGCGTCGGCCGCGCGTGTCGTGACCCCGCGCGCGCGCCTCACCCCGCGTCACCCCCGGTCATTCCCCCGCGGCGCGAGTGACCGTTCTGCAACGATTTTAAATGGGATAAAATATGTAATTGAAAAAAAAAAATAACACCCAATTTTTTTGGTTAAATGGACTCTCCTAATGATACCTAAGCCCTGGAAAAAATTTGGCAGGAAGGTTTAATTGCACCCTGTAGGTCTACCAGAATCTGATGGCAAAAAGTGAGAAAATAAAATGACTCTAGCAATACGGGGGTGATTGAAATAAAACATTTTGATCCGTTTTTATTCTTATAGCGGCTGATTCTGTGTGTTAAACATGCAAATATAAAAATTTATCAAATGATCAAGGATATTTTTTAAAAATCTGCTGTCAAAAATTGCCATCAGATTCTGGTAGACCTATAATTATATTGTGTTTATTAATCTGTGACTCTACTGTTTTGTCAAACTGTTACTTGAGAGGCGTCTAAGGCCGCGTT
Source organism: Cyaniris semiargus (assembly GCA_905187585.1). Classification (NCBI taxonomy): domain Eukaryota; kingdom Metazoa; phylum Arthropoda; class Insecta; order Lepidoptera; family Lycaenidae; genus Cyaniris; species Cyaniris semiargus. The sequence goes on along the minus strand of LR994558.1, from coordinate 7,582,321 downwards.
TCCACTGACGCGGAGCTGGGTGGAGAGGAGGTGAAGAGCGGTGAAAAGTGGTCAGTGTTTTCACTGAAGCGGAGCGGAGTGGAGTGGAATGGAGCGAAGTGGAGCGGAGCATACTTTTGTAATTGACTGAATGATTAACTGAGGCACTACGCGCGAGTCACGCACCGCCCCGCTCCGCACCGCTATCCTCCGCTCTGCACCCCGATTCTCGTTGTCCTCCGCACCGCATCGCCTCGCTGTATTTTTATGAATATCCGCTCAGCTTTGCTCCACCCCGCTCGTGCTGTTTCCATTGAAGCGGAGCGGAGATTTCGAGCATAGTGATTGGTCAATTCGGGCACCGCTAAGCTCCTCTCCGCCCCGCTCCGCGTCAGTGGAAACGCAATAAGTGCTACACGCTCTGGATATTATACTTATACCTAATAATGCTAATAATTAAATAAAGCCCATCTTAAGACGGTAAGAGCATATCAGACAAGATTGGTATTATATAGAACTATGAGAGTGGTTTTGTTATAAATTATTTTGCAGTTAGCTTATGCTCATATTTTGCTATTAATTGTGATCAAGTATACCTATGACAACATGAATACCACTTAAAAATCGAGATTAGGTGACTACTGTATGAAACTGGAGTCGTGAGTCGTGACGCAAGCGACTGCTCGCTTGATAAAGCATTTGCGTAACGAACTAATCGATTTTAACGCCCCGCCACGGGTGATTTCTGATGTTTTTACTTAAAGGCTTTTATTAAAACACAGATAACTTTTATGGCAACAAAGATAAGGAATATTATTAGTTATTTATTACGTTTTATGGACTGTTGAAACATTGGTTATAGCACGGGAGCCCTAGAACGATTGCTTGCGAATGACCAGCTTGTTAGGGTTCCGTTTTAGGGTTCAGTAGTCAACCAACCATCAATTCAAAGTATAAAATCCTTTTAAATCCTTTCTATCTCTGTTAGCTACCACTTTCGAGATTTTTCGCAAATAAAAATGTTGTTCATCTTATCAAAATAAAGCTACTCACAAAAAGTTTGCTTGATAGTAATAAAAAAAAAATTGTTCTAGGGCTCCCGTACTATTAGGGTGGATACTCGCCAAAATACTTTTTGTGTCAAGTTTACTGGGAGTTAGTTCAAATGTAAAGTTAGCTTACTTCGTTTGTTGATTCAAAATGCTGAATCGTCATTGATAAAGTTTGCAATTTTCTAAGATTCAGTGGTACTGGAATAGTAATAAGGAACTGTCGACTTCATTGAGGACTCCTCAGGATAAAAAAATACTTTATCATAATATACTGTGCTAAAAAGCTGTCTTAATGTCAGACATACAGTCTGCACTACAAAGTGGGACGATCTTATTAGATTAAAAGAGGCCGAACAAGCTTTCCCTTTCACTCTTATAGGCCCTTGACGACTGACGTTTTAATAGCTGATACGGTTTTGTTTTTAGGGTTCCGTATCCAAAGGGTAAAAACGGAACCCTATTACTGAGACTTCGATGTCTGTCCGTCTGTCTTTCTGTATGTCTATCTGTCTGTATGTCTGTCTCCAGGCTGTATCTCATGAACCGCTATAGATAGACTTCTGAAATTTTCACAGATTGTGTATTTCTGTTGCTGCTATAACAACAAATACTAAAAACAAAATAAAATTAATATTTAAGAGGGGCTCCCATACAACAAACGTGATTTTTTGGCCTTTTTTGCTCTTAATCGATTATGGCAACATAATTATAGGCACTTGGAATATTCACAAAATCCTTAATTATATTTGTACTTTAATAACGAATAATAATATTAAAATAAAATAAATATTTAAGGGGGGGCTGCCATACAAAAATACAAATTTTTGCCAACTTCGTGCGCGAGTCCGACTCGCACGTGGCCGATTTTTATTTGTATTACTGCCAAATTCCATATTAATAATATATTCTTCCGCGTCCTTCTTCCGTGGTAGATACAGGGTGCAATTAAACCTTCCTGCCAAAAATAAAAATACACTTGTTTTTTTTTTTATAGTCACTCAGTACTAAAATGTTGAGAAATAGCTTCCGAAAGTTATCCTAAAAAACACTACAATTAATGGACACGATGCGTCGACCGCGCGTGATGTGCCCCCGCGCGCGCGCCTCATCCCGCGTCACCCCCTCTCATTCCCCCGCGCCGCGAGTGACTATTCTGCAACGATTTTAAATGGGATAAAATACGTCATTGAAAAAAAAATAACACCCAATTTTTTTGGTTAAATGGACTCTCCTAATGATACCTAAGCCCTGGATTTGGCAGGAAGGTTTAATTGCACCCTGTATAAGATACATAATAATAAATACAATGTTCTTAAGAAAAGTTAGTGGTATGTGGTATTTAAATTAGTTAATTTATTTCCTTTGCGGTTTTATTACGCAGCCGCGATTCACTTTCACTGAACGTGACGCTAATCTTACGCCAAGCCAGGTAAGTGCCGGTTAGCATTAAACAAAATGTTTGCATGTTAAATATCAGAAGTCAAATCGTTAAGTTGGATAAATACATAAAGCCTCTGTTTGGATTAATCTAGATCTAAATGTAAATAAAGCTTAATATTGGGAGACAATGTTACAATGGCACATCATTACACCCATTGATATAAGAAATAGGTATAGGTCTTTGATTACACCCAAGAAAGGACTTTTCTTAATTTCTTCATGTAGTTCAAAATCCTAAACCCAACCAACTCTACTTTTCTTACACATCTTATTCTGACATGTATTCTATTATAAGTTTGTTTGTTCATTCTTGATTCTTTATTAATGTCGGTACATTACTGTTGTGAGAAAACTTGCAACATCCCGTTGCTGTCAACTCATTTTCGGCAAAAAAAAAAAACAAGGAATGTTACCAGTACAAAAAATACTAACCACCAGCCTGTTCGATTTTCAAATCTTCACCGTTCTTCTCACAATACTCTGAGGTTTCGTCTTCATAGCACATCATCTGGTCCGGCGCCGCCGCCTCCGACCCCCCGCCCTCCGCGCTCGCCCACTGCGGCATTTTTGAAACTGGAAATGAAAAAAAAAATAACATTAATATTTTTCAGAATAATAATTCAAAAATCTTTGTCTGTCATACGTAAACCATAGACCACTGAACTGATTTTGTTTAAATTAGGTATGGAAATGGCTAAAAAAATTCTTCACCCTTCCCTTATTTAAAAAAAATCGAATTTATAGTGAAAAAGATTTAAACGTGAGCGAGGTCAAACCATATATTATATTATTAAACTAGGAACCCTATCACTATTATAAACAATGAACTCTATTATAAGTATTTATAAGGCTATTGAATATCTTATTATAAGGTTATTGAAAACAAATTATAGGCGTAGCGACTTGTTGCAGAGTCTGCGTAACACACTGCTTCCCAACTAGTGGTCCGCAGGAAAATATGGTCGGCGAATGATTTTAAGTCAAGCTTTGAGAAACAATATTAGTCCTACGATAGCCAACCTATGAACCTGACCTAACCTGAGATGAAGAAAAAGAATGCAAGCTCGGAAATTGCACTACTACAAAAATGATGAAGTTTTTTTTATATCATTTCCTATTGATCTTTTTCTTAAGTTTAAGATTTTTTCTAAGTATAGATCACACAGTGACTGTTATTAGGGCTTCATAGTGGTTAACATAATTTTCTGGACATTCGGTTAAAAAACATATAAATGCAATGTAGTCCCTTACCAAGAAAAGGTTGGAAAACCCTGGCGTAACGACTAACGACATGGGCGGGCGTCTGGCCGGCGCCATACAGGGTGTTATACAGTGTATCTATATACAGGTTGTTGCGTGGGACGGCTTTAATATGTCAGAGGTTAGGGTGACATATACTCTGTCATAGTGGTGTGTTGTTAAGGAAATGTATGGGGTGTTGAAAGAATCTCATAATATTTTTTTATCTGAATGTATTAGCTTAAAATATAGATATAAAATTTATAATATAAGATGTGGTTATAATGGATCTAAATTGACCTTCTGGGCATATGATTTACTGCGTATGCGTATGTACAGACCTTTAGAAAAAAATATATCTTACTCTTAAAAAATCATTTCTAAAGCATTTCGAGTAGCCAAGCATTTAAGCTACAAATACTTATATCCCTGCAAACTTGTATTATCTCTTGCCCATAAATATATTCGTTCAAACAATTATCAAAGACAATAATAAAATAGGTCGCTGTAAACAGTTTCAGTGTTTGTGACGTAGGTTTACGAGCGGCGTAGCTGCGAGCTACGTGCCTACGTGGCAACGTCATCGTAGAGCTCGCGTAGAAGGATTACACCTCTTTTTTTAAATCTCATTATTGTTTATGGCTCTCGGTATATCATTAAAGGAGAATGAAGTAAAGTGGTCCAAATTTCCACTACTAACGAGGCCCATATTGACTTATTGTCCATTAAATATAGAGTAACTTTCATTATGAGACAAATTAAAAATAAGCTGTCAGTAAAAAGTTATGACCATATGAAAAAATATTTTTTGAGTGTAAATATTGTGATTGATATTCATCTATTTCAGTGAAAACCTAATAGGAAATGCCAAACGGCATGACATAACATAGATTGAGTAGTTAAAAAGTGCAATTAATCATATTAACACTATTTTATGGAATAAAATGGTAGAAAACTTTTTCATTCCGTCATAACTTTTTACTTACAGGATATTTTTGGTTGCGGTCCAGTTATAATGATTCCGTATTTAGCAGACCATTACGTAAGTGTTATTGGTTGTGGACATTTTTCACCAAACTCAATACATTTTTATTACATCTTCAATACTTTTCATACAAAATGGTAAAAAACATGACTTTTCATTCAGCCATAACTTTTCACTGACAGGGTATTTTTGATTGCGGTCTGGTTATAATGATTCAGTATTTAGTAGACATTTTTACTAAATAGGTCTCGTTAGTGGTGAAAATTTGGACCAGACTCCATACATTTTAAAACAATATAATACTCCTTTATCTAAAAAGATATTATATTCATCAACCATACTCAATACCAGGTTTATTTGTTGATTGATTTTTCACAAAGTAAAATAATGTTTTATCAAATTTTATCTTAATGATTTACATAAAATTTTAATACATAATACATCTTTTGTATAAAGTCACACATCTTTTGTATTTATTTATACACATAGAGATATTATGTACTACGTACTGGAGGCGCCATTGCAAACAAAAAACATGTCGCACTTGAGGCATGAGCGGGGTGAGAGGCGGGGCGGTGATGGTTATAGATCAGTACCGCAGAAGTGACAAAGTTTTGTGCCTACACTCGAATGAACGCAGACTCTATTTGGGTAGGTAAGTGGATAAAATAAAACAAAGATTTTTACTAAACATTATTAAAAGCTTTTATTTAACTTGCTCTGTATATTATTATGTACATATTATTAAATATATTAGTACATATTATTATGTAAGTTCGGGTGGAATTTTTGAACTCAATTTCGAAGTATGTATGTACGTATAATATTTTAACCGATTGAGCTGAAATTTTGTATACACGTTTGGTTTGAATGACAATGCACGATACAGTATGACATCACTATAAATATAAAATGGCCGACCATCCAAGATAGCGGAATAGTTATTTTCTATGCCATCCTATAATAACAGTATGGATATTAAATGAAAGAACTTTTTGAGAATAACTCGAAAACGAATGTAATGTCATTCTACATCCAATATGGCGGCTCATCTAAGATAGGGGAATACAAACAAAGTTTCGTTTATTTCTGCATGACTAAATAATTAGATTTCAGTTAAAAATAGTTAAATGAAATCCAACTTTTAAGTCATGCAGAAATAAACGAAATAATAATATAACAAGTCGCTAAATATAGACAAGGTTTTTTCACTAATCAACATCAAGTACGATTTCTCAAGGATATAGAAGTTAATTAGATTTTTTATATAAAATAACGGGGCAAACGAGCAAACGGGTCACCTAATGGAAAGCAACAACCGTCGCCCATGGGCACTCGTAACGTCAGAAGAGCTGCAGATGCGTGGGAATATGCCTTCTTCTTAAAATGCTTCTGGCGATAGTTCGTTCCACAGTTATGCAGTGCGCGGAAGAAAGTTACGCCAAAAATGCACGGTGGAAGACTGCCACTAATCAAGGTGATGAGATGGTCCTCAGAGCACTCCCCGTGATACAACTGATAGAGGATGCAGAGCGAAGCGACGTCTCGGCACAATTCCAAGAGGTCCAGCCTATTTAAAACACTATGGCAGTCAACAATTCGAGCGGCTCTTCGTTCAAATTCAATACTCGTACAATAATACATAATAGCACTTATAAGGCAGCGTACATCGTTGGATACGATCCAGAGGGAGTAGTTGGTATTTTGGCGCACCAAAAACATAATATGAGGCCGAACCTGCGCCTTACAGAGTTGTAGGCGTTGGTCCGGACTGACATACTGTCTCGCTCTATTAAGAACACCAAGATTCTTCGAGGCTAACTTGGCCTTACTTTAAAGTGGTGAACGCACAGACTTGTGTCTTGACGATGATAATGATTAATCTAATGTACCATTAGCATATGCCTTCAATTCTTAAAACAACGTAGAAACCCCCAAACATGTATCTATAAGGAGGCCGGAGATCTGTTCACTACCTTCAAACCTTGGTATATCTTGGTGCAAAATCTGACTTTTTGGTATGATTTACTTGAAATACTTAATTATTTATCCAAAATCTATAAGTTTCCATTTGAAATACTTCAGAATTCAGATTATGAATTAAAATCACAACATCATCCAGATAAATGGGGGTTTAGTATAAATAGCGAGGAATTCCCTCGATTACTTATGGATCCCATCATCAAGTCACCTTTTTTATGAACATGGTATCAAATTCGGATTAAACCCGATACAATAGCGAAAAAATCTTGAAAATCGGTCCACAAACGGCGAAGTGATCGTTGAACATACAAAATATATTCTTCCTCCTTTTTGGAAGTCAGTTAAAAAACATCATCATCATCACTCTACTCCGAAGGCATCACTCCGAAGAAACACTCCGCAAATTGCCGAGAATATAATATGACGTAGCCTCAAAATTCCGAAAATTTCAAAGGTGAGTACAACTCGGTCGAGTTAACTCCGTACCTGGCGGCCATACTTATACAAACCCCCCAGTTTTGGAGCTACAAACGGTCGAGTTAACTCCGTACCAAGGATTTCGAAAATCGGATCACAAACGGCTGAGTAATCGTTGAACATACAAAAAATAATAAAAATAAACATACATACAGCTAAACGTATTACCTCCTTTTTTGGAAGTCGGTCAAGAACCAAAATATTACATACCAAAATTTTGCAAAACCGTTACAGCGGCTTGGGCGTGAAGAGGTAACAGACACAGAGAGAGACAGACAGATAGACGGACGGTCAGACAGATGGACAGACGGACAGACAGACAGATGGACGGACAGACCGACAGACGGAAGGATAGACAGACAGACAGACAGACACACTTTCGCATTTATAATAATTATATTATAATAAGTATGGCCCCAAAGTCCACTACATACTTACCTTATTTAAATTACTTAAATATATTATATAACTACAATTATAATGTACGCATGTATAATGTACACGTAATACCGTATTTATATTACCAAAATACAAACTCGTCTACGTGAATACTTCATTCATCGTCGTCTCATAATAGATATCTGTATTCTGCCTACATTCCCCTCTGAATCTACTACTCTATGACAATGCGAAATGGCGCGCGTCTTCGCCTAGTAATTTAATGTTCGTATTTTAATTTAAAATAATTAAATAAGAATACTAACCGATGAAATGTTATTCCGTCGCATTTGGGAGTGGTTTTGGAATTATTTTTACAGTATCTTAAGACACACCAAGGCATTTTTGTGACTTTTATTTTGTTTTTTTATAAATGTCATACGTCTAGTGCGCAGAAGAGTTTGCGGCCGACTAAGTGCGCTGCGGCTATATAGATTCTGTTGAATGTGACCAAGCATTGCGTTGCGGTGTCAATTCTAGTACGTAGTACTTATATGTCAGTGTTTATACACAAAATTATTTTCAAAAAATGATTGATCAAAATCTAACATAAAGTACCTACTTTCGTCATAAACGACCTTTAAATGACATTTTTTTTATAATTTGACAAATTTAAAGAATTATTTCAGGTGCACGCAATACAATCGATTTATTATTAAAAAGTCAATATTTTTCAAACTATTTGTTCAACGTAGAGGTTGTACTGCGTCACACTGTATACCTACACCTGATTCAATAAAATTATATTGTTTTTAATTAAAGGTCTACCAGAATCTGATGGCAAAAAGTGAGAAAAGAAATTGACTCTAGCAATACCGGGGTAATTGGAATAAAACATTTTGATCCTTTTTTTTTCCTTATAGTGGCTGATTCTGTGTGTGAAACATGCAAATATAAAAATTTATCCAATGATCAACGATATTTTTTGAAAATCTGCCATCAAAATTTGCAATCAGATCCTGGTATACCTATAATTTCAATAATTTTTATCAAAAATGGCCTTGAATAAGCAAATCTAGAAACTGTTGTTCATTGAACTGCGACAAGATCATTCTTTAACGGCCGCACTCAAAGATATTTAACATTACTTAACTTTAATGTGTAATGAATATTTTTACATAAACTTCATACATTATGTGTCAAACTCTTCATCGAAGTTTGTTCATAGCCTCCGTGGTCCAGTACAGCTCTTGACTCGGAGGTCGTGGGTTCGATTACCGCGTTGGAAACATGTTATTTCCAAGTTTGGTTAGGACAATGCCCCACTGGGTTATGAGAGTAAAGGAATAGAGAGTGCTCTTGTGTACTGCGCACACACTTGGGCACTATAAAATTACTCCTGCCTAACTGGCGTGGTTTCGATGAAACCGGCCACCGCCACCGAAACCGGTGTGGGAGTTAAAAAAAATCGGCCAAGTGCGAGTCGGACTCGCGCACGAAGGGTTCCGTACCGATACAGAGCAAAAATAGGCTAAAAATTGTGTTTTTTGTATGGGAGCCCCCCTGATTTTTTTATTTTATTTTAATATTATTATTAAATATTAAAATACACATATAACAAAAGAATATGTGAAAAATTTAAGTGCCTACCTCTTGCCATTATTGATATAGAGCGAAAAAGGCCGAAAAATACACGTTTGTTGTATGGGAGCCCCCCTTAAATATTAATTTTATTTTGTTTTCAGTATTTGTTGTTATAGCGGCAACAGATATACACAATCTGTAAAAAAATCAGAAGTCTAGCTATAGCGGTTCTTGAGATACAGCCTGGAGACAGACAGACGGACAGACAGACGGACAGACAACGAAGTCTTAGTAATAGGGGTCCGGTTTTTACCCTTTGGGTACGGAACCCTAAAAAAAAGTTTGTTCAAATGTCTGAAGTTCGGTGGTAAATTGTGATAAGCGGTAACCGGTAACATAGTCAAAATGGCTCCAAAGTATTTAAGGCTTTATTTAACCACACCTTTTGCCTCAAAAATTATGTCTCTAGTCTCTACTCTACTAGCTATGGCATAAGTTCCATTTTTATGTAACTGTATCATGATTCATGAGTAATGTCTAATCGTATAGTATAATATATTCCTCCACCGGTTTTGGTGATCATCATTTTTGTCAGAATATCAGGTGAACTACCCGCATTGCCGAGAATCAAACCCACGACATGTCAAGAGGCACGATCTAAAGCACTGAACGAAGGAGGCGTCAAAAATTATACCTACGTATTACAATATCAGAACAAGAAAGGCCGGTTCGCTTTAATGGACATTTCCTCGCTCTAGTACGACAATAATCGCGCGATTTTTCACGTATCAAGTGGTTTTAATATCCGTGACATTTTGTGACATTTAAAACCGTATTTTAAGGTCATCCATCCTCACTACGACTTGTGTAGTTTGTTTTGTTGAGATTATGTCATTGAGAGTGAGAGTTAATAATAAAAAGCGTTATTTCGTGTACATGTTAATAGGTATTTATGGTGACTTGATTAGTAATATAAGTGCGAAAGTGTATCCGTCTTTCACTTTAGTCTTTGCGCTTAAACCATTCAATTTGGATGAAAGGTATGAGGATTTGAGTCCGCGGGAAGGACTTTTGGTTATAATTGGATTTCCGCGATAAAAAGTATATATCCTTGATATTATGTCCTTTCTCGGGACTCAAACTGTCTCCATACCAAATTTCATCAAAATCGCTTCAGCGGTTTAAACGTGCAGATGTAACTGATAGGCACACTTTCGCATTTATATTATTAGTATGGATTAACGAAAACGGGTAGTAGCCAAGGCGTTGTTATCTAAAAGTAATAGTAATTAGAACTGCAACAATTTTTACAGTTGCGCAACAGATGACCGCATTCTATAGCATGTAAGGCCGAATGTGGTAATACTAACTAGGCGAAACTTGTGACAAATTAAGACCTAGCAACATAATGTAGATCAGGAACTAGTGTATGGACATAATACAATATGTACAGTAGCATAACTCTATGGATGAGGGCTGATGAAGACGCACAGGATGACTGCTTATCTTGCGACAAGCAAGCAATAGGCGTTTGACAGTAGATACTGCACCATATCTGCTATATCTGTCAAAATTCTGGATACACAATTTTTTATAGATAGCAGATATTATTGCTTAGGCTGGATTTATATTATTATTATGCGCCAGTTTGGTGGCTACACCGTGAGATCACAAGCAATTGTATGTAAATGACAAATGCATACAATTGCTTATGATCTCGCGGTGTAGCCGCCAAACCGCGAGTTCGGGCGGACGCATATAAATCGAGCCTTACATATCGCAAGTTCACTCGTTTGGATAAGCCTACGTTCAGCAATGTATGACAATAAGGTGATTATGATGATTTGAGCGTAACTCAACCTGTTGATAGCAATTGTTCAAAAAATCAACAAAGGCTTGTTTTTTGTAAGATAGACGGCATTGCTTTGCTCACTAATGAAGATAATCTACTGTATAAGATTTATATTGTAATATGGGTGTGGTACTTAGAATTCTCTAGCTAGAAAAGCTCAGAAAAGCTGCTTGTCGTTTGAATACTGCAATTAAATAGCAAATAGCATAAGTTAAGTAATCCGGTATATTATTTAGTGTCAAGCTGTCAACATATTTGTGTTCAAATTATGTTTCATTAGAATTTAAATAGAATATATCATTCATTTAAAAATAAGTTCTAATTTTTGTTGCATGAGTGATGCCAAAACACTTACACATTGACGATACAAGAAACTTTTCTTTCCCTCGAAGGAAGATAAAAATATAGTTCGTATTATAATTTTTTTTATTTAAAGTAAATAAAGTTATGAAGGGTTAGAGTTATGTTACTAAATCTCTACTCGTTGAATATGTCATCTTATAAACTATATTTTGTGTCTTGTAAAAGAGCTTTTCACATATATCACATATATTCAGAGGCGGTGTAAGGCGTAAGCGACGTGGGCGACCACCCACGGCCTCGCGGTCCAAGGGGCCTCGCGCCCCTGGGACTACGAGGATTTTTTAAGGATTACTAGTTTTGATATTCAAAATTTTATTAATAAAAGTTTGAGTATCTTAAAATTCCGTCTCTCGACAAAATCCATCTAGCGTCATCCATGAGGGGGCCTCGCAAAATCTATCTTGCACACATCAAATTTAGGTCTTGCCCCGCCACTGCATATATTTATGGGGGCGACTAAAGCTAGGTAGATGAAAGACGGGCGTAAGTGTTAAGAGAGAAGAAATAATAATATAATAATAATAATAATAATAATAATAATAATAATAATAATAATAAGGGGGTGAAGCCGATCCCTCCTAGTTGGTGTCCCCGGGCAACACTTGGGTGCGCCACTCCAAAATAAGTGAAGCACCCAAGTGGCGGATCGTCGGTTCTGTCTTTCTCTTCGCTATCCTTTCAACTCCTGTTCATTAATTAATTCTTGTTTTTGCGAAGTTTTGTTTTTGTTTAATCTATCTTTCACCACCTATATTTCATCTCTTACTATCTTTCAATTTTAGTTAACTCTTAATTTGATATAATATGGTTTAGATGAAAATATGCGACTACGAAATAGAAATATACCCCAGGCGGGTACCGGCGCGGAATGCAATGGAGAATCCCGCCCCGGGCCTTTGGGTCCGGGCAGTCCCTCGTATTCTGGGGGGGACACCGTACCGCATACTTCTGTCCAGTCTTATACTGTTACAGATAACATTGTGCCAAGAACGAGCACAATACAGTCATATCCATCATCACCTACCTCATCCATCAGCCTGTTTTCATCGCCTCACTCATCACCAAAATCTTACATGTTCGACACAAACTCGTCCTCATCACGATCACATACATTATCACCATTGTCAGAAGACGCTGCACGGGTAGCACCTGCTAACTATCCCGTGTCCACCTCTGACATGACGCCGTCTACGAGCACCTTACAAAATAATGTACCACATACTGTAGACCACAATATTCCACAATCACACCTTAGCAACACACCAGCAAGAAGTGTTTTGCAGGACATGCTTCCTCCAACCACCCTCGCTGGAAAACGTAGGCAACGGATGAAATGGACCGACCTTATTAACAAGGAACTTCTCCGTTGTTACTACATCGTCACATCATGCGAAACAAACCTTACATCTTTCAGACCATTGCTACATAAAAAATTCATAGAATCGTTCCCGGAACTGAGACACATATCAGAGCAAAGGCTAGCTGATCAGATTAGAGTCATCCATCGTAATAATAGAATACCAGCTGATGTTCGAGAACAAATAAAACAATCAGTATCTGAAACAGTTGAAGAATTTAATTGCCAAAACACTTTGCAGGGCACAACTTCACAAACTAGCCTAGAGTGTAACATGCAAACAAAAAGTCAACCTCTAGTAGATTACTCGTCTTCAAGCCATGCAGCTACCCTTATCTCACATCCACCACTCACTCTTCCAACCCCTTCTGAAAACATAGAAAACGTAGTCACGCTAGATTCAGATGATACTATACCGTCCATAGATCACAACCCCACAGACAACCAAAAAATTGAAAACATTTTTAAGGAATTGTTAATTAAATATGCCGGTACCGACCCGTCCCTCAGACCCATAATCCCTAAACTTCAAGTAACGAAAAGCATAATTAAAACAGTTAATGTATTAAACAATATAATTAGTAAACATTTAGAAGAAAAAAATAAGCCTGATATAGATGAAATCCAATGTACCATATACTGTGCAGCTTTAACCACCACGACTTTACATACAACTACAAAATTAAATAACTCATCTGAACCAAATAAAACTTTAAAGGCAACAGATAATATTGCAAAATGGCAGGTACGAATTGAAAATAGAATAAAAAAACTACGTAAACAAATAGGACAACTCACACAATATCTCAATGGAAACCTTAACGCCAAAAAACGGCAGAAAATAAACCCCAAAAATTACACGACAAACCAATTAGTAGATCAACTAGATAAATTAAAACAGAAGTTACAAGCACACTCAAAACGTCTACGCCGACTTAAGATAAGTAATGACAGGAGAAGACACAATACGCTATTTTTAAATAATCAAAAACTATTTTATCAGAATCTCAACTCAGATAATATTAAAGTAACACAGGTACCAAATATAGAGGAAGTCAAAACCTATTGGGAAAGTATATGGTCAAAACCAGCCGAACACAATGACCAAGCTAGTTGGATAGATAACGAAACACAAGAATACCAAAACATAAGCATTATGCCAGAAATAATAATTAATAAAGAGGATGTAACAAACGCTATAAAGAAAACCTTAAATTGGAAGGCCCCAGGACCTGACAAAATTCATAATTATTGGATTAAATATTTCAGTGCCACACATCACTACATAGCAAATATATTTAACTATATTATACAAGACCCACAGACAATACCAGCTTTCCTCACGCAAGGAATTACACATTTGAAGCCTAAAGACAATGATACAACCAACCCTACAAAATACCGTCCGATCACCTGCCTACCAACGCTATACAAATTACTAACATCCATTATCACACAAAAACTAAACACCCATATCATACAACATAAAATTATTCCGGAAGAACAAAAAGGATGCGCTAAGGGATCAATGGGCTGTAAGGAACAAGTAATAATTGACACAGAGATTCATAATCAGGCTAAACAAAAGCACAGAAACTTATATTATTCATACATCGATTATCAGAAGGCTTTTGACAGTGTACCTCATTCATGGCTAATACACGTTTTAAAAATTTATAAGGTTGATATTAAATTAATTAATTTCCTGCAATACATAATGTCAACGTGGTCCACCAGGCTTACCTTAAGAACAAATAAAGCAAATCTCTGCACGTCCCCAATTAAAATTAAACGCGGCATATTTCAAGGTGATTCGCTCAGCCCCCTGTGGTTTTGTATAGCTCTCAACCCACTTTCCAAAATTCTCAGTAAATCATGCCACGGTTATACACTAGATAAGCTAAATAATATAAAAGTTACTCACCTACTATATATGGATGACTTAAAACTCTACGCAAGTGACCGGAAACAGTTAGAACTCCTGCTAAAAATTACTGAAAAATTTAGTACTGATATTAAAATGAAGTTTGGAATTGAAAAATGTAAAATTAACTGTATTAACAAAGGCCTTCACACACAAACAGAACCGTTAAATTTAGAGTTTCAAGAAGGAATGATAGATAGTATGCAAGCAATAGATACATATAAATACTTAGGATACATACAAAGCATTACAATAAATCATAAAGAAATTAAAAATACATTAAAATCTAAATATAAACAAAGGTTAAATAAAATACTAGCCACTCAACTATCTGGTCGGAATAAAATGAAAGCCATAAATACCTACGCCATACCCATTTTAACATACTCATTCGGGATCATTAAATGGACAGACATAGAACTTGAAACCCTCAACACTACAACACGAATGCTTTGCTATAAACGTAATATCCACCATATCCACTCTGCAGTCGAAAGATTTACACTAAAACGAAAATTAGGAGGTCGTGGTATTATAGATATCAAAAATTTACACTACAGCCAAATAGAGAATCTTAGAACATATTTTATTAATAAAGCCCAATCCAGCCAATTACATAAAGCAATAGTAAGTCTCCCTCACAAAGGTACACCTCTCCAGTTAAACAATAACCTTTTTAATCCAAATCACAAAATAGTAAAAGACGCTAATAAGATACAGAAATGGAAGAGCAAAGCGCTGCATGGTAAATATCCTCATCATCTAGAACAAGAACATGTAGACCAGATTGCCTCGTGCAGCTGGCTAACCAGGGGCAATATTTATTCAGAAACGGAAGGATTTCTTATAGCAATCCAAGACCAAGTAATTAAAACACGTAATTATTCGAAATATATTATCAAAGAATCAATAAGTACCGATAAATGTAGATTGTGCCACCTCACAACAGAAACTATAGATCATATTACCGGGGGATGCAGCGCACTTGCCAATAAGGAGTACACACACCGTCATGACAACGCAGCTAAACAGATTCATCAACTCCTAGCCATTAAATACAAACTCATAGATTCACACACCCCATACTATAAATACAAACCTCAAAATGTTCTTGAAAATAGCAATGTAAGACTCTACTGGGATCGTGACATAGTTACTGACCGTACCATCCTCAGCAATAGACCAGACATAACACTAACAATAAAATCTGAAAAAACAACTTACCTGATAGATATTGCCGTCCCCAACACCAACAATCTAAAACAAAAACACAATGAGAAAATCCAAAAATATATTCCTCTGGCCGATGAAATTAAACAAATGTGGCACCAAGAAGTTGTCAAAATTATCCCCATCATCATCTCCTCTACCGGAGTAATACCGAAGACCCTCGCCACTTCTCTAAAAACTCTAGATCTGCATAAAAATACTTATATACAAATGCAAAAATCCATCATAATCGATACATGCTCATTAGTTCGCCGTTTTCTAAACCCATCCTCATCTTTCTCTACACCCCAATAATAACACATCTTTAACATGAACCAGGATACTTGGCTCCTGCCCGTACCTGAGTCATCTTCTCCGGCAAACAGCCGAGACTACTCTTCTTTAAATAATAATAATAATAATAATAATAATAATAATAATAATAATAATAATAATAATAATAATAATATCTATGGACGCTTCACACCACGTCAGTCTGGCCCCGTGGTAAGTACCTGAAGGACTTGTGTTACGGGTACCAGACAACGGAAATATATTTAATACTTTAATACTATACATATATTTAAGATTTTTATTATATGATACACATATTTAATACACATCCATGACCCAGGAACTTTGAAAACTTTTTGTTCCGTCGGCGGGATTCGAACCCGCGACCCCCGGCTTGAGCTACCAACAGCCCACCAACTGAGCCACAGAGGTCGTCAGAAAGGTGTTTGATTTTTTGCTTTATTCGTAATTTACACAAATGACCTATTTCCAAGCACATCTCAAGACAATGATTGAGTCGTCTCATTATCGGCATGACGGGATCTCTTCACTATGTTGACATTTCTTTCTATTGCGCATCGCTAATGAAATCACGACTGGGTATCACGACGGGCCGAATTCGTTCGCCGCGACCTTCGGTACCAGACTTTCACCTTCAGAGCTGGGCCACTTGATACCATTGTTACGGTAATTGCATCAGACAATATCGATAAATACACCTATAAGTTATTACCCATTTACTACTTAAAGAGAGTATGTAGAGTGTCTATAGTACACAATACCTATCTTCTTTATTGTAAACAAAATGCAGCCTAAAGAAAATATCTGTATATTGCAATAAACGTTCATCTTATATACAGAAAAACAGTACTTTAATATCATGATTAACTTTTATGAAGTATTATCAGCCGCCATAAAGTGTATATTAATATAAGTAATATATTATGCCAAATTTGTTTAATTAGATCTTGTCCATTTCCTATCTAACAAAATGGTATTCTTATGAATTAATATTGAAAAACAAATCTATATATATAAAAGAAAGTGGTGTTAGTTACACTACTTATAACTCAAGAACGGATGAACCGATTTGGCTGAAAATTGGTTGAGAGGTAGCTAAGAACCAGGAGACGGATATAGGATATATTTTATCCCGTTCGACCGCGTTTCCGTGAAGTCAGTATAAAACGTGGTATAACAAAAACGCATCTGACATAGAATAACAAAACCAAAATGACAGCTAAACGTAATTTTGTCTATGTTGTCTATGGTTAAGTATGGTAAAAAATTTGACATGAAGCTAAACGTAATTGATATGGGCGAAATAATTTATCTGGCAAAACAACGTTTGCCGGGACAGCTAGTAATATTTAAAATAAAAGTATATAAGAACATATTTTACTGTTTAATATCTAGTAAATTCACTGCATCGACCAAGAAATGAAGCCACATTAATGTTACATTTCAAATAGTAGTATAGCTGTTACCGTTAGAATGCAGAATACGTTAACGTGCACATTACCTAGGTAATCTGCAGATTCCCTGATACAATCCGTTAAAGTGTGAAATTTTTAAATAAAAAAAGCTTATATTTGCACTTTACCTAACTAGGTTTGCATTCTCTTCCTTCGTGAAAGTCCTAAAAACTTTGACTAAGCGTGTCAACCTAAGACTGTTGTTTTGATTGTTTTTTTTTTCTAGTTGATACGATCTGTTATATTTTATTACTTAGTGGAGTAACATTTTACTTAAAATTTAATAATTTATTCCTTTGTTTATGTCCATAAAAATTATATTAAATAATTCTCTTCAACTAAATAATATGTTTTATTAAAACAACAACCTGTTTTATGTAATTTTAATGAGAATGGAATACGACGAACTTTTTGCACTTTAACTGACTCACTCAGATAATCTGCAGAATACCTTGTTAATCTGCAGTATAACTTTACGCACATTAACGGTAACATAGCGATACAGATCTACAAATGTCTACAATAGAACCTACTACACATTTCAATGGAAGTAGAGTAGAAGTTTTTTTACGACAATGTTTACTAAACAGTAAACATGCTCTCATAATATATTATCGTTCACGTGCGTTGTAATAAATTTAGAGTTTTTTATTACAATACACACATAATTGTCTAGATACAAATATAATTATATATAGCTCTTGCTATAAATTAGACAAAAAATTCAAGCTCCTTTTAGATTCTCACTTTAATCTATAAGTAATATTTTATTCATTTTACTCTCCGACTATTACAACATTTTAATTTTGATGTTGCTATGTTATGATTTTTAGTAAGGTCATTAGGTGAATAAGGTGTCTGCTTATCTAGACACGCCTAGGCGTATTCTATCGTTTCTTGAAACTAGATAATTATTTTACTGCTATGACGTAGAATCTTCGGTATATTTTTATTGCAAACTTTTTTTAACTAGTACATGACAAAATTTGCGCTTTTCACAACACAGAAAACTATTATAAAAACTTTTGTTAAATGGGATCTATTATTCTATTATTATTCTATATTATTGGTTTACACCCAATTTCGATGAACAGCGCCGAAAGAAAAAGCCAAAAAAATAGCTCGTTGCTTCTCTTTCTCTATCTTTATTACTAGGTTCAATTACAGCAGTCGGTGTTGTGGTATTATTGCTAATTATTATTTACTAGCTGCTGCCCGCAACATCGTCTGCATGAAGGCTCTACAGCACCAAAAATACGTAAGATGCCAGTGTCGCTATAGCATTATAAGTTATATAAGTTTTGTTTGCAAGCGAAGCAAGTTATATGTATACCTAGATCACAAATGTAATGCCTTCTCTTTTATCAATATACGAAATACGAGTGAGAGAACCACCAACTCTACCCCAGACTGGTATAAGTCAACCATAATATTTTCTCTAGCAGTATTTTTGAGTAGTAAATAAGCAGACTTCAGCGAATGTAGGCCACGTCTCAGGGGATGTAATTATTTTGTATATTGAAACTCGGCAACTTATCCCTTCTCATATTACGACACGAGTACTACCATACTACACGTTGTTCTCATAACAGATATATTACGTTAGACTGGAACTAATAATAATGGATAGGGACTGTCCGAGGTGAATAGGATATAAATAATATCACTGCAATGTTTTGACGCTAGAGGCAGCACCAGCGTAGACAGTAAACAAAAAGTTTAGTTCTACGTTTGACAACGTTTCTCTCAATATTTTGATATGACGTATGCAACATGTTGGATTTAAGATTTTGGTCGGATTATTTACTATATGTACTAGTAGTGCCTTCTGCTAAAAACTTAGCGTAATATTCCCTATTTTCGTAGTTATTACTTCGCATATTAGGGCTTCAGTTGATTGTACCAACTTTATTGAATGTAAAATTAATCGGTCTTAAAAAACGGTTCTTTGGTTTGACGCTAAAGTAACAGATAGACAGTCGGCAGACTGGCAATCAGACATGCCCACTTTCACATCAATATTAGTATAGTTAGATTTTGTAAGTGTTCGAGTGAATGTATCTAACTTATGCCTTCTTAAGCTTGCAACACACGTTGCTCCAGTAACCAAAACAGTGTTACCAACGCCTATTTGAATTTTAAATTCTAGACGTGTTAATTATTTATTAAATGAATAAGCTGCACTGGTTTTGCAAATTATCGGGGAAAGGTGCGGCTGTTGTCAGGTGTGTTGCTAGCCTGCAGCAGTATTCTAAAAAACGTAAAAAAAAACAATAATCTGCCTCCCTTGAGCAATTTTTTCTCTCGTACGCTGCGCCCTCGGCAGTGCGGGTGGTCTACTACGGGTGTGAACGAGTAAGAATTTTCAGTGACTTTGTCATTTTTACCCATCCCAAAAAGTACACAAGGAGAAGAAGATTTTCACTGCATTCAATTAAAACTGCATGATATTATATTTCCCCCTTTTCCCTATTAAACAGTGAGGAAGCTAACCAAAACAGTCATAATTTACCTTGCGGATATTGCTATAACGTACGTAATCATCTAATCACCTATCCTTTGCACGCCATTCTAAAATTTAAATATACCGTAGCTACTACTTAATAGAGTTATTAATTACGAAGGAAGAATTTTTCAACACTTCAATTGATGTTTTAATAACTTACTTTTACTGTGTGCTCTTAAGCAATTTTCTTATAAAATTATCTACAGTGTGTAACAAAACTAAGTGATGATACTTTAGGGTGTGTACGTGTTCCTTGTAGAGAGTTCATTGTGAAAGTAGCAGCGCTGAAAGACCATTTTTTTCCTTTTGTATGGGGAAACTCTTTGCGCTGGGGCGCTTGCCCATACAAAAGTGAAAAAAATGGTCTTTCAGCGCTGCTACTTTCACAGTGAACTCTATACATGGAACACGTACACACCCTAAAGTATTATCACTTAGTTTTTTTACACCCTGTATATCTTGTAAGCCTTTAAAGGTATATTTTAGCCTGCAGTAGAATTCCGACATTTTATTGTAATTGAACTAACTATAATAAACAGTTCAAGCCGGTGTAGGTAATTAACGAATGCTTATAATATTATGAAAGTGTATTTTCTTAAAAAATTTCGCACACGCTACTAGTCTCTACTCCTCTATAAATACAGGTCACTTACAGTGTAACGTTGGTAACTTGGTAGTAATAATTATGAATTTTATAGTCAAAACATAATACGAGCACGTGACGCTGTCATAGAGGGATTCGTAACCGGCTTCAAGACTTTGACTAAAACAATTTACAATAACTCTTAAAAGTCATGGTGATTGCTTCCCCAATTTTCTTTATATTTGATACTATATAATAATGTTAAACGCAGGCGGCAATAACAGATAGACATAAATTATTAACGTACGTGAGTGTATGTAATTGTTGCCTACGAGTATGTAAACCTTTACAGTACACGCAAGCACACGATCAGCTGATCACATACACTGAGATACGTTAAGGAATGTATTTTAAATATGTGTATTTAATAGTGAAAATCCTGAGCTGAGTCGTAATGTAGTTTTATTTAATTAATTAAAAACGCTAATTTATTTAAATTAGCGTTTAGACTGCGATCTGGTCACATTCCATCAAGAAAGTTCGCATTTTTAATGAATAAGGCTGACTCACCGAATTGTGAAACTTGTGGTCAAGTCGAAGACGTTCAACACTTGTTGATGGAATGTGTCAAGTATCAGGCCCAAAGATTGACAGTTTTTGAAAAATTTAATTTTAATCTTTATGCGATGGGGCTCGTGCAGTCTATTCTTTCGGAACCAACTTCCGAAGAAGCCAATTCGTTTTTCCGTATTTTTGCCAATTTCGATTATACAGTGTAAATTTTAATTATAAGTGTAAATTTAAATAAAGGGTATAATGGGATTGACATATCTTCGGATAAAAATCCCCAAATAAATATAGATTAAAAAAAAAAAATAATAGTGAAAATAGTTAATGTATGTAGATAGTGTTATGTAGATTATCATTTTTCGATTTGTCAGCTGATAATTTGATATCAGTCCAAAATAAGAGTATTGTTTTCTTTTATTATTATACAAAACGAATTGATGCAAAAAGGTTACAAAGCAGTTTAAAAAATATAATATGATAGAGGAATACCTTTTTCAACTCATAATATTCATTATTTAAAACAAAACAATAATCGTTATATTGAAATTGCGTTACGGACGATAGTATTATATCGGCATTTATTGCTTTTGATTAAAATGTTACAAGGTTTGTAAAAGTTGTCAGATAACACACAATATCTACAAACTGTAGTACGTACCACTTCCGCCATTTCTGCAAGAACACTGTCGCTATCAGGCACAGTAGTGGTAAACCACAAAAAATCGGCCAAGTGCGAGTCAAACTCGCACACGAAGGGTTATAGAGCGAAAGTAGGCAAAAAAATTGTGTTTTTTGTATGGGAGCCCCCCTTAAATATTTATTTTATTTTAATTTTATTAATAATTATTAAAGTACAAATATAATTAAGGATTTTGTGAAAGTTTCAAGTGCCTAGCTGTTGTCATTATTGATAACGAGGAAAAAAGGCAAAAAAAAAAATCACGTTTCTTGTATAGGACACCCCCTTAAATATTAAGTTTATTTTGTTTTTAGTATTTGTTGTTATAGCGGCAATAGATATACACAATCTGTGAAAATTTCAGAAGTCTAGCTATAGTGGTTCTTGAGATACAGCCTGGAGACAGACGACAGACAGACGGACAGACAACGAAGTCTTAGTAATAGGGTCCTTTGGGTACGGAACCCTAAAAATAAACAGACGAACATTATAACCTCTTCTTTTTTGGAAGTGGGTTAAAAAGTTTAAATTATTAACTGTGAAGGTCTAAACCTCCCTACTAATACTTGTCTGTTGTAATTGTCTTTTCACGCTTAAATGGTTAAATCGATTGAGATAAAATTTGGTACGTAAATAGTTTGAGTGATCGGAAACAACATAGGGTGGTTTTTTGCGGAAAATTTACGGTTCCCGAATCGGCGCAACATAGTCGCGGGCGTCATTTAGTTTACTTCTTAGTGTCTAAACACGCTAGGCGGAAAATACGCGACTGAACTTCCGTGGCCGATTTTACGTTCCGACGCATTCGGCTGATATGACACAATATAAGAACCGAAATTACGCGGCGGAAATTCAGTTGCGTAACTTTACCCGAGCATTCAGTACGTGTCTCGAGCGTCGTCGAATTGACGCTGAAAAAAAAAACATTGCCGCCGAATCGCTGCCGAACTTACGCTCGACCGAAGTTCGGCTGTACGCTATAACGTGACGTAATTTAGGCATGGTGTGTCATCGGTAATTTAAAATACATTGCAGGCGTAATCAATAATCATGCTGAACTTCAGCCGCGTATCTTCGGCATGGTGTGTTTAGACACTTAGCATAATAATCAGCTTCGCTAAGTCCTTGCACCTTAAAAGTATGAATGGAATCATTAATTTGCAATGATTAAGCATCTTTTACGTGACCACCTAGCTATATTAAGGAAATGTCATTCGCAATCACCAATCTTCACGCTCTATAGTCTATATAGAGTAGCGTACAGTCGCTGACATGAAGTGTTTATCACATTTCAATCTTATTTCTTTCACAATAAAGTTCAAGTTAATACTTCGAGGTTTCCGTGACTGTACCTGTAATGTAAGCTTAATGTATCCTCTCTAGAAATGAGGATACATAATAGTGGTTATGCGGAAAGCAGTTATTACAGATTATTATTATTGATCCTTAATTTCTTTTGCAAATTGAAGTGATTTTTGCTATTTTTACATTAGTAGCAATTTCCCGGCATTTCGATTTATGGTAATCCATACTAATATTATAAATGCGAAAGTATATAATATTCTGTCTGTTTGTTATCTCTTCACGCCCAAACTGTTGAACCTATTTTGCTGAAATTTTGGCATTGATTCCCGGGAAAGGGCATAATTAGGATACTTTTTATCCCGGATTTTACAAATCCTGCGCGATACACGTAAAATTTGGCGCAACGTAGTTACAGGTTTTATCTAGTATAAAAATTTATATTAATTCATAAGAATAACATTATTATGATACACATCTAGATATTGTCAATTGATAAAAGTAAATGGGAAAATTGCGGTTTAAAATAATTATCTACAATTATTACATTCCCTTGTATCAGGGCAATTCCCATGATAAGTAAATATACACAATACACATGATAACATACTGTTTTCGGTTTTTTACCAACAACTTTACAACAAAAACAGTCCACAAACGACCAGCCCTGGATTTATAAATAGGCCGTAAAGGCCGCGGCCTAAAGGCGGCAGCGTCCTAGGGGAGCAACAGCGTCCTGGAGGGGCGGCAGCATCCTATAGGGCGCATAGATTTTGTACAGGGGGTGGCGGAAATAAAGTGGCCTACACTCAGAAAAAATGTAAATCCGGCACTGCAAACGACAGTGTAATCCATACTTACTAATATTATAAATGCGAAAGTGTGTCTGTCTGTCTGTAACCTCTTCACGCCAAAACCGTTGAACCGATTTTGCTTATATTTGCTATGGAGATACTTTGAGTCCCGGGAAAGGACATAGGATACTTTTCATCCCGGAAAAATTTACGATTCTCGCGCGATAAACGTATTTTGGCGCAACGGACGTCAAATCTAGTCTAATAAAACATCGCACAAAAAAATTATAACCAGCCCCTTCTTTTGGAAAACGGTTAAAAATAATAACGAATGTTAACACTACAATCCAGTCACAAAAATAATATTATTTTAATTAAAATTAAAACTTTTGTATATTTTTGATTACAGAATAATATTTTTTGTGTCCAAGTAGGTGGGAAAACTTTAACACTAATATCTACCTGTATTTACAAAGCATATCATTTAAATATAGCAAACAAATAGCGACTTCCATTTTCGGAGTTGGTAAAATAAAACTATGAAAATGTAAATGAAAGTAACCGACTACCAAGGCGGTATAGTATAGAATGGCTTTGCACACATAATTCTCTAATTTAGTACGCTAAACAATTAATAATAAAATATCAAAGACTTTCAAAAGTATTGAAACTTTAATAGCTTACAGCCGCACTCAGAGAAGAATATAATATACTTTACTGTAATAAAATTGAAGTTTAATCATTATTAAGACACATACAAGAATCGTACCTTTAATATTCCTAATGCTTTTCGAAAGAAGTTTAGATGAACTGAGAATAAATATTCAATTGCGATAGTAGGTATTTAGACTAACCTCAAACACCTTAGCCAGTCTACAACTCTCTTGGATAGATATACTCCTGTCAAAACCCTCAGAAATTATATTATTTATAAGTTTAGAATACTAAATAAATAAAGGGTTAAAAGTATGTTAATATTTAACACAACTATTACCTAACGCATAAATCTAAACTTGTTTGTCAGCTATTAGATAACCTAATCACTTAGATCTGAATTTCATTATGTGGATATTATTTCACTTTCCATTTCTATTAAACTAACGCAAGTCATTTAAACCGACTTCCAAAAAGGAGGAGGTTTCTCAATTCAACCGTATATATTATGTTCTTTTTTTATGCTTGTTCACGGATAACTCCGCCGTTTGTGGACTGATTTTCAAAATTCTTTCGTTGTTGCATAGGATATAGTTGGAATTTGGTACCACGTTCATAACAACATAACATACCAAGTTCTATAACTTACGCTCAAGTTAGCTGGTAACGACTTCAAAATTATGAAGATTGAGTACAGATATAGTTGAGGCTTAGGCCAATCCTAGAAAAGGCACTAATATAGAAAAATAATTATTTAACACTTTTTAGTTTATTCATAGGAATATGAACATTATTTTTACTGTGGAAGTCGGTTTCAATTTTTGTTTGAAAATAATAGTCTCAACTCTCAATGGTGAAGAAAACTTATAAAACTTATAGTATCGTTATGCCTGTGTTAATAAAACTTGACACTTCTCATTTTATTTTATAGTAATATGAATCATCTACTACATCATACATTTGAGAAATAGACGTTCTTTAATTGACTAAGTTTTCTTCAAATTTTTATAATAGTTTTCCTCTTGCAATAGATGTTGTACCATTAAGCATTTTCATGACTTTCTTGCATTTTATTTCATTTTTCACCTTTTTATATAACCAAATACCTGGATCTTAAGCTTTTGAAATAAAAATCACTAAGGTAAAATTATAATTGTGGCTAGAAAGCCACAATCCTGATTTTACCATTTACTCTATCTCTTATAACAAGAAAAAACTTGTTCTTCAAAGATAGAGTTTTATGTCATTTTATTTAAATTTTTTGTACGAAGATCGTTTAATATTTTTCTATTGTATAGGTATCTAATTATTATTCTAATTATTTTAGTAAAATACAAGAGGACCAGAAAGTGTGTTTAAGTCAAAAGATATAAAATCAGTAGCAGGAAGCGAACTCTACCTAAACTTGAAGAAAATTAATGCTGAAATGTAAATATTTGATTAATTTGAATATTTTATACCAATTTCGCAAGAGATATTATGTGATTATTACATTAAATTATCAAGGTAAAATTAATAAAAAGTAAAAATATTATGATGCTACTCTTTATTGCACAGCTATAATTTATGATGTGCTTAAAAATATATATGATATAAAACATTATCGTTATCAGAATTCCGTCGTGTATTCTATCGATTTTTAAAACTACCATAAAATGTGTCCATTTAATGTACTTATAAACAATTTTTACTGAAACGAAATAGCAGTAGCTATTATTATACCTACTAGCGATGATTATATTTAAATATAGTCATTAGTTCATACTTTATAGGTTGCAGGTTTAAATGCGATAAAATATATTTGGAACCACCTAAATATAATATACTCCTAAAACACAACAAACTACCTAATATACTTTAGTAGATTATACTGCGATTTACAAACTTTTACGCTGGACTAACGTAATATGTAACATTCAAAATACAATAAGGAATTCGCCTTTCACTTTCCACGCAACTCACCTTGTAATCCCGCCGTGGTCTATCCACGGGAAACAAGCAGGTAGAATATCACTGCATTATCGAAGATCAGATAGCGAAAGTGTTTCCACTAGAAATTGTAACGTGTACTAACTCGAGTAGTCAAAGTACGCGGCCGCTCACCACACAACGAACTGGCGACTGGCGACTGGAGCCTCGGTAGTGACGCGTGTTCATGCCACGCTGAAAGCCTCCGAAGGCTCGAAGTGACACGCGCGTTGTCATGTAATTTGTAAACAAAGAGAAAGAAGTTGTAGAGTATACTCTTCTATATCTTCTTACTCTTGTTTATTTTTTAAACGAAGTAATGTAAAGACACGCGCGTTCATAAAAATTTAAACAAAGAGAAAGGAGAGAAGTTTTAAATATTCTCTTCTACTTCTCTCTCTCGTTTTGTCTTTTTCAATAAAAAACAAAGGTCACTGGGTCCTCCTTAGTAATGTTTTTTTCTCTAAATATTTTATCAAAAACAAAAAAAATATATGTTTAATTAAATATGAAACTCAAACTAAAATGCGCTTGCTCCATGTTTTGTATTAAAGTCAATCGAGTATTAAATATCATGTATCATACGTATTTTCGGAAAAGAAGTCTGTTTATTTTAGGAACCATTAATATATTAACTAATCCGTGATTAATGTATTGCAATTTGATTGCAATGGTCAAAGTGTTAGCAAGGTATAAAACATTTTATCACTAATCAAGTTTAACATACAACTTAACGGTACTATAAAGTCAATTAAGCGAGTTATCAGATAATTAAGTAAATCTTAATATTGTTACTAAGGATGTTTGCAACACTGGAGAACAAATAATGTAGTTATTAAACACAAATGAGCCTTGTGCATGTAGGGTTGTCTACAGGTCGTCAAATGTAAAAGTCGGATAACCAGCCGGATAGTCGGACGTTTGCATAAAAGGACCAGACACCCTGCTACCGAGGATCATCTCCTCAACTATAATATACAAGTATAATAATTCGTCCCTATTGATAATAATATACATATCAATCGTCTTCATTTTAAATTTTCTGTTTAATAAGACGTTAAATCACCTAAAATTATTTAGAGGATTCATATTATAAACATGCAAAACTCTATAAATGAATCCGGACTCCGTTTAATTTTGGCCGGACACCCAATCAAAAGTCCGGCTTTTTCCGTATGTCTAACAACCCTACGTCCATGAATAAACTACAAGTAACATTTATAAACTAAATTACTAATCTCGAGGCCACATATTTTGCCATAATAACACACGCCTGGCATTCGGTAATGGTCCTTGCTATGATATATAACATTATTTTTCTCCCAATCACATAATATTCAGTCGTAAAAATGAGCATAATGAGCCTATGTTAGGGTTTACTTACTTGTACTATCAGAGAAATTTATTCATACGCTGATGTCGGACCTACATAACTTGCTACGCTAAGCTTTGCTCTACAGATCATAGCTAACATTAACCTCAAAAAATAACGTAGATGCCTAAAACAATTTCTTTAAAGTTAAACTGTCATAAGGCTGTACTTAAACATTTATACTGTATACTGTAACGCGTAGGCATTACCAGATACTGACGGTTTATAAATAACGTAAGTAATATGAAAAAGACTAAACTTAATGTTAGTAAAGTAGTATTGTATGATTTGTAGGCCGTAAGGTAAAAATTCGAAGAATTAAAATTTAAAACGCCTACAAATTATGTCATAGTATTAAGTAACTTATTAGAACAAACCACATTGCTTTCTCAGTAGTGAATTTATAGATAATTTAAATATAGGTATCATTTTTTACGTTTTTCTTTTGGAAATAAAACTCTATACGAATTTAATTGTATTACATTCGTATAGAGTTTAATACAATTACCACTACGACCTGCAAAACTTCTAAAAAAGAGCGTTATATTTCCTTTTAAAAGGCCAGCAACGCTACTGCAACTCTTCTGATGTTGCGAGTGTCCATGGGTGACGGTAGTTGTTTTCCATCAGTAATCCGTATGCTCGTTTGACACTGATAAATAAAAAAGTTTTGGAATACAATTTACATCGCGTAGACGCCTACGGGATATTGCCTCTACGGTCTACGGCGTAGGCCGTAGCACATTTTCGGGACTACGTTTTTAATAAGTTTTCTCTAAGCTTAGAGATATTTATCAATTATTACTTAACTTAGATAAAGGGATTGGCAGTTCAACATTTTTAATAAATTAATACTAGCTAAAAGCAGAGCTATGTGAGGGCTCGCGTCGTCACACCTTGACTGACTGATTATAACGTACATCTACATATATATAAAAATTACTATGTTAAAGCACAAATCAACAGGCGTGATAGTTTTTCCGTAAAGTGTACCACAAAATGTACAGGTTGTGGGATTGTGGCCGTTACTATATAATATAGATATGTTATTGTTATTT
The DNA here is from genome assembly GCA_905187585.1 of Cyaniris semiargus. Taxonomy (NCBI): domain Eukaryota; kingdom Metazoa; phylum Arthropoda; class Insecta; order Lepidoptera; family Lycaenidae; genus Cyaniris; species Cyaniris semiargus. The sequence goes on along the minus strand of LR994558.1, from coordinate 7,553,244 downwards.
ACTTATCAAATACTTATATTTTTGATAAAATATTTTTATAATAATACAATTTACCACTTTAATTATAGCGATGCGGTCATATTATTGATTTAAATTTTACCTCGTAGAGAAATGTAAATACAAAATAATATTCAACAGTGTTCGATAAAACGAGTATCTGAATAATGAAATGCACAGGTTTTTAATCTAGATACAAAATTTGCATTAAGGCCAAGGACGATCAGTCTCGAAGGCGACTCTTACTCTGAGCGTGCGCGAATTATGATAAATAGTTGATTAAATAACGTAATATCGATAATATGAGTGATTTCTAAGATTATTAAGCATTATGAAGATAATTATTAATTTGTTTAACTGTAGATTATGGTCGGTTTTTTCTGAGTACTAGTTTGTACCGTTGCCGCGTTGTCATCTTGGTAAAAAATTTTAGAATATATAATTCAGAAGTTTAGCTATAGTGGTTCTTGTGATACAGCCTGGAGACAGACGGACAATGAAGTCTTAGTATAGGGTCCCGTTTCTGCCCTTCGGGTACGGAACCCTAAAAACACAGAAGATTAACTATTAGCTCAACTACACATGGCAACGCGATGCAAAGAGGCGATCTGATGCTTTTAAATAAGCCATTCAAAATTAGAATAGACATCGCAGACGACAAGTCAATTTTATAATAATATGCAATGTTTCTCTCTATCTCTCTCTCTCTTCTAATAATTATTTTAAAAGGCTCATAAAAAATACATCGAATTGCATCGCCTTAATGTCACGTTGCAATGTGAACTGACCATCAGTTGATCGTGCATAATAATATTATCAAAACCGGCTAAGTGCGTGTCGGGCCACGCGCAATATAGGGTTCCGTAGTATCGCTAGTTTTTGATAATAATTTTTGTATGGTCAATGAATGTAACGTGTAACGTGTTTCACACTACTAACAACATCATTTCAGTTACGTTCAAAGGAATTTGAACGAAAAGTTCCTTTATACTTCGCCGAATTTTTTTTTTTTTTAGTTGATCGACTATTACACAAAAACTTTTAAAGTCTTCAGCTTAGCCGTGATAGTTTTCCTTTTAAATTCAGCATAATTATTTCCTACTCCCGTGAATTTTCTCACATTTCCAGAAGCAACCGTTTAGCTGGTAGAAGGGGGGGACACTGGACTCTTAACGATTTTTTCTGCTTTGAAACTTCATATTTCACATTAATGGATCCCTAAATCGGAAAATGATCTATGATATTAATACAACGTAACGTAATATTTTTAAAAAACCTATCCAACAACAACCCACACAGTTGGGTGGACGCGAAAAAAAAAAATCTTCCCCGCTTGATGTGTAGAAGAGGTACCAAAAATTTTTTTTAAAGATTTTACCATTACCATACCATACCATTTTGTCGGCATCATTAATATGTGCATTCATGCCGAATTACAGCTTTGTAGGTCCTACAGTCTCTGAGTAAAACCGCGAACAAACTGACGGACAGACAGACAGACAGACGGACAGACAGACCGAAACTATAAGGGTTCCTTGTTGACTACGGAACCCTAAAAACTGATATGACACAGATTAGAACAGGTACTATACATACTATTATTATAAATGCGAAAGTGTCTGTCTGTCTGTCACCTCTTCACGCTTAAACCGCTAAACCAATTTCGTTAAAATTTAATATGGAGATACTTTGAGTCCCGGGAAGTCCTTTATCCCGGAAAAATGTTGCGTTCCCACGCAATAAGCGCATGTCGTCGCAAGGGAGTTGCGGGTCTCATCTCCTACTTAAATATTTAGCAGTGTAATATAAATATTCATAATCGTTTTATTTGTTATGTATGTAATCATTTATCTACAATCAATACTTGATAAGATTCTTTGGTTCATTTCACGTACAAGTATTTAAAAATAATCTTTTTCAGATTAATCACATACGACTACGAAGTTATTACACAAAATAATTGTTTCTTTATTTATTTTATAATTAATACATTACTCTACTACATATTACATCTAATATATAAAAATAAGTCGGGTTTTCCTTCCTGACGCTATAACTCCAGAACGCACGAACCGATTTCCACGGTTTTGCATTCGTTGGGAAGGTCTCGGGCTACGTGAGGTTTATAGAAAAAAAATCAGAAAAAACTTCAAGAGAAAAGCAGGAAAATAGGGAAAACAGGCAAAACAACATTTGCCGGGACAGCTAGTTATCTTATAATATTTTTGTTCCAAAATATATTTTAGGACCAGTTCAACACCGAAACGTAACAAAATGAGGCATGAATCATGAACTCATGACTTACCATAATACTTCCATAAAAGCAATATAAAATTGAAATTCTGAAATATCATGACACCGCTTGATTTTTCATTTAGCGTTGCTTTAAAGCATCGCTGCGTCACGCGTCGTCTTATATTTTTTCAGTGTGACCGAACCCCTATACATAATTCAGACAAAAACATGTACAAATGTGAAGCTCATCTGTATAATCGTTTGCTGCAATAAGTACCAGAATTCTACTATTTCAATGCAACATGCAGCATATTGTATGATGTATGTTGCATGCATGCAGCTTCGTTCGGGCCAATCCGTTTGCTATGACATCATTTCAAAATAATATTCTCTGTAAATATTTTTATTTTTTAGCTGAAACTACCAAAAAAAGTATAGAGTGTGCCTAAGCAGCTTCTATACACAACAGAAGTCTCTCGCTTGTTCCATAAATATATTTTATAACCTCAAATAACAGTAAAACAGTAGATACATTTTACTCAGTAATGTATTTAAGATTCTTTTCTAGTTTTTTAATATTTAATATATAAAAAAATTAGCACCTTGCCACGTCTTATGTGTCGGTCGTCGGACAAATTATTGATCCATAAGCAGATGGCGGACCTACGTAATTTGGTCGGACTATGACAAGGCGAAAGATCACGTTCACGCATAACCATAACTCGACCAATTAACGTAGATCCGCCATCTGCCATCAGCAATCTGTACATCAAATTGTCTGGTTCTCCGACATTTATCCCATGCACGATGGCTTATTATGGAAATCCAGGGGCCCCGGATGCGGAGAGGGTCGATCTTCTGGACTCAATTATGGCGTTGAATATGATAGCCTGTGGTACCAGGCTGGAGCGTGGGTTCTCGCTGCGAACCGACTCGCGAGCCGGAACTGGCTCCAGGTCTTGTTTCTTGCGCTCCTGTAAATGAACGTTTTATTACAGCTATCAACAACCCGCGACCCGCGGGCCGCATGCGGCCCGCCGCGCCACGCGCCGGGACTTTATTTGTGGCCCCCATGATGTTAAACCCTTTTGAAATTCACGCCCAACGGCAAAATAATGTAGTCTTCGTGAAAATCGTAAATTTTTTTCACTTTCAAATCGTTAATTTTGAAGAAACGTTCCGTTTTTTTAACCCTAAAAATTTTTGTTGCGGCCCGCGACACCAACACCAAAACATGTTTGTGGCTCGCTTGAAAAAAAAGGTTGGGGACCAATGTTTTATTAGGATAAATGCATTTTTTTAACAAGGAGGCACACAACGAAATTTTGCCACTGCAACTCCTGTCAGCTTGGGTCTTAACCCTTTGACATGATCTTAAGGAGCCTCTGGGACAAGCTTAACTGTTTTGGTACCCGCAAGTAACAAGTGTAGATGTCATTTTGTTTTGTAGACTGTGACACATCCCTAAAATCAGTTGATAATTATCTTTTTACATATTAAAAAAGATAAACTTACAGTTTTTTCATAATGCAGCGTCAGGAAGATAGATCCAATCAGAAAGAGGACATTCAGCCCCAGAAATACGCACATCAAAATAAAAAACAATGTGTGATACGACGACATGTTTGAGTGAAATACAAATTTTAAAACATAACAGGCGAGACTAATGTTTAAATACCAAGGCCCACTTACTCCCGGTTAGACGTAAATCATCATGCTGTCACCCTTCTTCCTTATACTTATGACAGAGAAAGCACAATATTTTGGCAATTGATTAGCGATAACCCAGACTGGAGCGAGTAAGCCCGATTGTATTATTTGTTGTATTTATCGAAAAATATCAATATATTATGTGTAAGCAATAAGTATATAAGTGATAACGGTAGGTATATCGCTGCGTCATAGACATTCGTCAACTTCCTCGTAAAAAATAATTATTTTGAAAACCCTTAATATTTTCATGAGTAACAACGTCTAGAGTCTATAGACGATTTAGTTACATTTAGTTTTGTCCCTGTCTGATAAGTCAGTGTTATTAAAGCTACCGGAACACCAAATTCAAAAATTTATAGGTATTATAAGTAGGCACTACTCCTTTCGAGGAGGAGACAGTAATAAAATTAAATACTGCGTATAAAAACATATAGTGAAATCATTGTTTTTTTTTTTTTCTTTTTACTCTTTGTTTCTATATTGTTCAAAGGTACTTTTTTTCTTTGCCTACATCACATTACTTACACCAGAGTACAGCATATATACCTAATACATGTTTCGGCAGACACTTTCTATTACATGATCTGCATGCTGCACTTCGTTACAAGTAAACAAGTCCAAGAATCACGTTTGTCTGGTATCAAACGTGATTTTCATAATCGTAAGCGAATTATCAACGTGAGTTACTTTTGAATTCAATTTACAGACACTGACTTTTGAATGCAATTTACAGACTCTACATATTCATTACTTTAGATTTATCTATACTAATATTATAAAGCGGAAGAGTTTGTTTATTTGTTTGTTTGATCGCGCTAATCTCAGAAACTACTAGTCTGATTTGAAAAATTATTTCAGTGTTAGATATCCTATTTATCGAGGAAGGCTATAAGCTATATTTTATCACGCTAAGACTAATAGGAGCGAATAAATAGAGGAAAATGTGGAAAAAACGGGGGAAATTATTTGAAAGGGCATATTTGAACGCGCTAATCTCAGGAAATACTGGCCTGATTTTAAAAATTATTTCAGTGTTAGATAGCCCATTTATCGAGGAAGGCTATAAGCTATATTTTACTACGCTAAGACTAACAGAAGCGAAGAAATAGAGGAAAATGAAAAAAAACGGGGGAAATTATTTGAAAGGGCATGCATATTTGAACGCGCTAATCTCAGGAAATACTGGCCTGATTTGAAAAATTATTTCAGTGTTAGATAGCCCATTTATCGAGGAAGGCTATAGGCTATATTTTATCACGCTAAGACTAATATGAGCGAAGAAATAGAGAAAAATGTGGATAAAACGGGGGAAATTATTTGAAAGAGCTTATCTCACGAACTACTGGAGCAATTTTTATGTTATTTGGCACAGATAAGAAATAGACCACGTGAAGGATCATAGGCTATTTTTTGTGGACTTATTTGTCTGTGAAATATCTAATTTACGCGGGCGAAGCCGCGCGGAACGTCTACTTTTTAATAATAAGACAGTTTGTATAGAGTAGACAGAACTAAGGAGTACCTCGAATTCAAACAAACGGGCAAATATACGCGAGTTGGGCGCGACTGTCACTTTCAACATGTTTCACAATGCTGAGTAACGCATAAGTACTGCGCGCGCCGGCCGATATGACATACTATGTCAAACGTATTTCGAGATCTCTTCTGAGTCGGCCTACTCGTTAGTTCTGTTTACTCTGGTTTGTATCTTAGTGGCATTCTTTTAAATTTATTTAGATATTAATGTACCTAAGGGCCAACCCACACGTACCACAACCACACCACGTCGCAACGACAAAATGCTGTCGAGCAGTGGTTACGGACGTCGAAAACGACTGCAAAATATGGTACGTGTGCGGTGTGAACAATGGTGTGAACAGACTTATTCATTTACAATACGAAATACACGCCCGACCACGTGATGTGGTTGTGGTGAGGTTGTGGTTGTGTTGTGGTTGTGGTACGTATGGGTTGGCCCTAAAGGTACAAGTTGGCACCGAGCGACACGCGACAACTGCTGACGACGTGTCGTCGCGACACTACTGGTTTCTATATTGTATTTCTATGAATAGGTGTCGCTAGCTGCGGAGGGTGTTTCATAGAAATACTGCATAGAAACCAGTAGTGTCGCGACGACACGTCGTCTGCAGTTGTCGCGTGTCACTCGGTTCCAACTTGTACCTTATTTATATGAAACACCCCCCGCAGAAGTTAGCGACACTTATTCATAGAAACTAGAGATCGCCCAATGGTCGAAATTCGACCCCAAATAAAATAATTATTATAAGTTTCAAATTTCAACGCTTTTCTATTGATATTCTATTATCAAAATATTCACTTTATTATTTTTTAGACATAATTACTGCGAGAGGCTCAGATTAATAAAGTCAAATGATGACAGACTGGTCGTGTAATAATTGTCTAATGCAGTATTTAAGATTCAATAAAAAAACTAAATCTAATTTCAATTTGACAACAGATTTCAACCATTAAGAGCGCGCTGTGAAAACGCTAGCCCCGCCTACACACACCGCTATTCTCCAATCGTGATACAATAATTCCATGAATCGTGCTCCCGGGCAATGTACTTTAGGCTGCAGCTAATAGTGAACAATATCGCGTAACAACGGTTCCCGCATTATAGCACGAAAGTAAAGGTCGTAAGTCCCAAAACTGTTTTTTGATGATTACTTAAAAACTAAATACAATACTAATATTTCCTTTAGCTATTATTTTATAAAGTGTGTGATTGTAGTAGTGCAAGTTATTTAATGATAGTAACTCAATAAGTGTAACAGATTTTTGTTGAAATGCCCAAAAAGATTCATAATTTCGAAAAATAAAACTATCGAGTCAAAATAAGTGAATCGTGTTTTCCGTTAGCTAAATATCAGATAAATATACAATGATTAAATAAATCTCAATTTAGAAAACACAGCAAAATTGCACAGCTCGCTCTTAATAAAAGAGTACAATTCGTGTGTATAGGCTTGTCAATCAAAATCTCCTAGAGTGTGTGTCGTAGTGTGTGTAATGTTTTATTTGTTAAAAAAATGTATGATAAAAGCATTAAAGCATAATTTCAAAACAATATTAGCTCGATGCACTCCTTCTCCATATAAACTATAACTGTGCAAAATTTTATTCACATACGTTTCCGCATTTTTGATGAAAAGGGATCCAAAGTTTTTCGCTCGCGTATTAATATAATATAGATACATAGAAAGCAGTAGTGTCGCGACGACACCTCGTCGTCGTCTGCTGCCGCTTCATGTAGCCGGCTTCCAACTTGTACCTTAAAGGCCACCTTAGGGCTGGCAGCGCACCTGCAGCTCTTCTGATGTTGCGAGTGTCTTCGGGCGATGGTAGTTGCTTCTCATCACGTGACCCGTTTCCTCGTTTGCCCCCTAATTTTATTAAAAAAATAGTATCTATTCGTGTATGGAACTTTCGAAACGAAGGTTCTGCGATCTGCAGGTGTTGCCAATCCGAAACTTAGTTCCTTATCCTACATAGTCTCTGCACGTTCCGGGTTCCCTATGATAATGTAATGCTTCCAATTTACACGTTACACATCACACGCACAATAAAAAAAAATACAATGTTCAATGGTATGCTTTGGCATTTGGTAGAGCTTAAGTTTTTTGTTTTCAGATTCGTCATCTATTTGGTCCTGCTATTATATCGTAACCCGATTAAATTACGTAGGTCCATTGTTGCTTGCGTATCAATTTCTCTGATAACACGTTGTGACGTCAAAATATAGCGCTAAATCTGAGGGCGGCTACTCGAGTGCGATCGTTTCGACCCATTGCAAAGGAGGTTTTTAGAAAACATGATATCCCAATTAAAAACAAGTTCATACCTATTGATTTGTGATAGATAGAAACGATCCTGACAAATGACGATATCCGAATGGCCGCCCTAAACCTTGACCTAATTCATTTTACATATTAAGACAATAAGAGATAACGCTTCAAGCACTCTCGTTTTACATAATGACATTATCTAATGGGACAGGCCATTAGTACTGTATCATAATTCATAACAGTCGTTGTACTGTGACTGATGATAATAATAGCCACTGGCCTCTTGGCTTCTTGGCTAGAAAAAAGTACGTAGGTTTAGTTTTTGGAAAATGGTATGTGGATCGTACCTTTTCTTGAGAGATGATGCGTGTATTGGATGCACATGTAAAAAATTGTCCTGCGCCTAATAAGCTCTGGGAACAGTGCCGAATTATTCATATTTTTTATGAGAGTAGGCCACTTTACTTCCGCCGCCTCATGTACGTAATCTGTAGGGCCTCTATGGACGCTGCCGCCCCTCTAGGATGCTGCTGCCCCTCTAGGACGCTGCCGCCCCTCTAGGATGCTGCTGCCCCTCTAGGATGCTGCCGCCCCTCTAGGATGCTGCTGCCCCTCTAGGACGCTACTGCCCCTCTAGGACGCTGCCGCCCCTCTAGGATGCTGCTGCCCCTCTAGGACGCTGCCGCCCCTCTAGGATGCTGCTGCCCCTCTAGGACGCTGCCGCCCCTCTAGGATGCTGCTGCCCCCCTAGGACGCTGCCGCCCTTCTAGGACGCTGCTGCCCCTCTAGGACGCTGCTGCCCCTCTGGGACGCTGCTGCCCCTCTGGGACGCTGCCGCCCCTTTAGGACGCTGCTGCCCCTCTAGGACGCTGCTGCCCCTCTGGGACGCTGCTGCCCCTCTAGGACGCTGCCGCCCCTAGAATGGCCTTTTTATAAATACGGGGCTGTCTGGCACTCGTGACGAACATCCGTCTTACAGGGTTAAGAGATAAAAGGAAGAGAGAGCGCTCCTGTCTACAAAATATAATAATATATGCTTGAGCACCGCCATCAAAATCTTTACCCAGAGAGACAGGCATTAAATTATTCCATGCCATAGTCAATCCATTACACTTAAACCAATCTACCAAATAATAATCTATTAATCTATCAAAATACCTATACCTATCTATGTAGGTAGAGTCGCTGCTCTATCTTTATTTCTATTCAAGCCATATAGCCCACATCTATGCTAAAAATTAAATTTTCGATTGTAATTTATAAGTGCATGCTAGCTTGTTTGCTTATTTTTTAAATTTGTCTTCTATTTTATTTATTACAAAAATAGGTACCATCCGTGCTCAATTATACTTACTCATGTTCAATGTTCATTCCAAAAGAACTGCAGTTAGGTTATTACCTATATGAATAAAATTTTGTTAATACCTACATATATTTTCGAGTCGAGGATAGAGGTCAATTTTTTTTTTTGGTTTACATGAAAATATTAAATGAAGTGTCTTTATTTTAATAATAAAAATTATTAAATACTTAAAGTAGTCCTGTACCAATATCTACTTGTTACGTTTAGAAACTGCAGACCAGTTGTTACGTAAACCAGCGAGTTCGCTATTCATACGAAAATGAAAATTAGTAAATCGCTTCTCGACAAAGCAATGTCATTGGTTCAACTACAATGAGTGAATGTTATTACGGGGCCACGCCAGTAAAAAATGTCTAAACGTCTCATAGAAGTGTCCAAGGTACAAGAAATAATTAACCAATTATGGTGTTTTGTATATATATATATATATATATATATATATATATATATATATATATATATATACAAAACACCATATAACTCGCTGGTTTACATATATATATATATATATTAAATATCTACCTATCTATAACATGTAGAATCTACCAATACTTATAATTTTATCATTATCTACAATAAATATCAGATTCAGGAGTAATTATGTAGGTTTCTTGATTTTTAGGGTTCCGTACCCAAAGGGTAAAAACGGGACCCTATTACTGAAACTTCGATCTCTGTCCGTCTGTCTGTCCGTCTGTCGGTCTGTCTGTCTCCAGGCTGTACCTCAAGAACCGCTATAGCTAGACTTCTGAATTTTTTACAGATTGTGTATTTCTGTTGCCGCTACAACAACAAACACTAAAAACAAAATAAAATTAATATTAAACGGGCTTTTTTTGCTCGATGTCAATAATGGCAACAGGTAGGGACTTGAAATTTTCACAAAGTCCTTAATTATATATACAGTACTTTAATAAATAATAATAATATTAAATTAAAATAAAAAATAAGGGGGCTCCTATACAAAAAACACAATTTTTGGCCTATTTTTGCTCTATAACAGTTCGGACCCCTTCGTGCGCGAGTCCGACTCGCACTTGGCCGATTTTTTTGATTTTGTATTAATTCATAATATTATTATGAACTTATGTAAGTAGGTACCTACAGCTTACGATGATTATTAGATAGATAGATAGTCGGTAGATAATGGAGACATCCAAGATTGATTGTAACATTATCGGAGGATCCGTCCATTCAATTTTAGTGATAAAATGAATAGATATCACTCAAAGTCCAGTAGTTAAAGTGTTTCCTATTAGACTGAACATGTTTGAGGAAAAATCTTAACCTCGTTTGATCCTTGGAGGTGACCGTACATTTATCCTGAACACCAAATCCGGTAACTAGGTAGGTATTTATTTACGATAAAATCCTGTTTCGGTCTCTCTATCTCGTTCATACTGGAACAGTGTGAAAGCGACGCGCGACCGAAACATAGGTCGATTCTGCTAAAATAATAATAATAGAGTTTCGATGTAGTCTTGGTACACAGGTGTAAGTCTTGGTACAAAACAAAGTGATAATAATTTTACGATGTGTATATATCCCTTGTACAGAGTTCACTGTGAAAGTACCAGCGCTGGAAGAGCCATTTTTTTGTGATTTATATGGGCAAGCGCCCCAGCGTCGTGAATTTGCCCATATAAAAGTAAAAGAAAAGTTTACTGTTTCAACGTCGCTACTTTCGCAGTAAACTTTATACATGGGATTTATTAACACACCCTAAAGCTTTATCACTTTGTTTACTATTTTTTATTTTTACTCCCAGTAGTAAAAAAATATGAAACCAAACAAAAACTTATTTTTCTGAGTAATAAGATGCGGATGTATTGAAGTTGTTTTAATGTTGGATATAGCAGAATCGGGATCAGCAAGGAGGAAATCAATAAGGTTCATTTTCCTCGGATTTTTAAATAGATGTTATACGCAAAAAGGTCCTGTCAGGACAAACAAATAACACGCGGGAATTAACTAGGTACCTCGTGCTAAGGAAACTCTTTTAAGCAGGTGCTATTTAATTTCTGACACTTCTACGAGTTATCAAGTCTTCGTGTTGTAGCAACTTGGTCGCGGTGGTCGGCGCAGTTCTCGCGTCGCGGTCGTGGGCCAAACTCGAAAAACAAGATGACTCCGTTCATTATCGTCGTATCTGTTGCTATCACCATGAAGCTATTATTCCTGAGCTTCTCCTTAATATTCACTTTGAAAACCACTGGAAAGGATGATCAGGTATTCTTTAACTTTAGTAATACCTACTTAAGACTTAGTTTAAACTATTAGCCTCAGCTATAAAGTCAACAACTCTACCTAGGTACATGATTCTTGTTTTTTGTTTGGCTTGATAAACAAGTTTTGAATGTAAGTGGTTAATTACTAAATGCACAGTTATATTCTCTTAAAAATACTGACTTACATAAACCTAGGTAAGTTATTAATTGTAAAAATTAGTTAAAAAATCAACTTTACTTACGCAATTCGTGTTTTTTGTTTGGCTCGGTAAACCAGTTTTAAATAAGTCATCAAATGAGCCCGTCAAAATGAACAACTTTTTCTATGAGAACAATGCTGGAAACTAAAAAAAATGCCGCCTTTACAAATTGCCCGGATCGGCAATTTGTACGGTGTTTACACTAACATATTGTATTATAATATACACCGTTGATATCCATGCTAATATTATAAATGGGAAAGTGTGTCTGTCCGTTTGTCGGTCTGTTACCTCTTCACGTCCAAACCGCTGCACCGATTTTTATGAAATTTTCTATGGAGATACTTTGAATCCCGGAAAACGACAAAGGATACTTTTTATCCCGGAAAAATGGACGGTTCCCGTGCGATAAACGAATTTTGGTGCTACAGAGTTGCGGGCGTCATCTAGTATTTTATAAAATACCGTTGTTTATAGTACCTTATATATAAAATATCGTTGTTTATAGTACCTTATATATAAAATACCGTTGTTTATAGTACCTTATATAGTTCGCTATACAATACAGTTTAACTTTCTGATTCGGTCACGTTTTCACCTCCAACGTGTCATAAATAATAGTTAGTGAAACAAAGTTACGAGGAATAAATATACTCTGATAATAATAGTTACAAACCACACGTATGTTTGTTGCTTCTTTCAAACTGTACTAAGGATGTATTTAAGTTGAATGAGTAATCTACTTAGTCCAGGCTCAGATGTAAATATTGCACCTAGAGTTCGGTCGCAAAACACGTAAATAGAATATATCTATCTCTCTCATGGCTAATTCGCTTCTTTTCTGTCTCACTCGTACTCGTATAAGAAAGAGAGAGAGACCAAATATTTATAAGGAAAAGTGCCTAATTATAAACGTTTTAATAAATAACCTGTTGTATGTAAGTTCATTAACTACATATTCGTTTTTAAGCCAATATTTTTCAATGTCTAATTGTTAATTGCATAAAAATATTAATATTAATATTGGTTATTTAAAATAAGTAGAATATAAATATTAATTTTAAATCTTGTTAGTCTTGCCAAAACTCGAGAACGGCTGAACCAATTTGGCTAAATAGTAAATTTAGTCTTGAAATATTCGTGGATTTCCAGGGAAGGTTTATATTAGGAGTTCCCAAGTTCACCGGGTTATCTAAAAATTTTATAAAAAAAAATTGCAATTTTTTTTTGGAACTCTACATAGAGCACTGCCCTACTCCTTTTTACCCACAAGTGTTTTAAAACAAACCTTAATTCTAAGTTATTTGATTTCAGGATTCAAAGTCAAAAGAGATGAAACAAGACATGCTATTGAAATGGAAGCAAATTACCAGATCTCTCATGCCCAAAGTTTCGAGTTTTCCGAAAACGATCTAAGCATCTATGGATCGTTACGTTTTAACTGAAGTGTCTTAAAATCGTCCATTCGTCCAAAATAAGTTCCTAAAAGTAAATATAATATTTAACATTATTAAATATGTTTGGTATTTTATAAATATTTATTTATGTAAGTACTTACATTTTATTGCTTTTCGTTTCAGAATAATATGAAAATGCAACAATACGAAAATATTATCTTATCAAGATGATGCTATGCCAACCTGATAAAATACAGTTATAAAAATATTGCACATTCACATCAGACTGAAGAAAAAAATATTAAAATAATTTACGACGAGCTGGAAACAAATTATCGGACGCGTCCGTAAGCCGCGGCTGATGGATGCGGCTTAACAATGTGCACGGTTCATACGGGGACGTCCGCGGATGCAGGAAGGTTTGTAGGAAGTGAGTCTTCTGATGTCTGGCCAGTCATTTCAGAAAACCGTCCGCCGTCCGCGGATGCGTTTCCGCGCCCCGTTCATAACGTCCGCGGATGCAAAAACATCCCGCTAGCCAGATTCTTTTCGGACGTCCGAACGCTCAAGGTCGCGTCCGCGACTTATGTCAGACAATGTGCACAGTTTAGTGTATTTTGTATTAACCAGATAGAAACAAACCGCATCCGAGGAAAACGTCCGAGGACAACGTCCGATAATTTGTTCCCAGCTGAGTCGCCAACAGATTTTACAAGTTTTGAGTCTTATTAGTTATTACCTTGTAATAAGACAGAAAACTGACACACTGGATCTATTTCCACTGTAGATAGGTACCTATTTTAGTTATATACATAATATACAGGGTGTAACAAAACTGAGTGATAATACTCTAGAGCAGGGGTTTCCAATCTTTTTCAACCTGCAGCACAGTTACACTTTAATAATTTGTCACGGCGCGGCGCCCTTCTTTACCTTTCTATTACAAAAAGATACATAAATAAACACCTTTAATGAATATTATAGTTAGGTTAAGCAGGGAAATAATAATAAACAAATATTTAATCATCTGCCTGCTTTGTATAATTCATAATTATTATAATTTTATATTTGTGGTTTCGGATAATGATGGAGGATCGACTCACGGCGCCCCTCTTGCCTTTCCACGCAATTTCCACGGCGCATCAGGGCGCCGCGGCGCATAGTTTGGGAACCCCTGTTCTAGAGTCTAGGGTGTGTATAGGTTCCCTTTATAGAATTCACTGTTAAAGTAACGGCGCTGGGAGAGTAACTTTTTTTTCACTTTTGTATGGAAAAATCCATGACGCTGGGGCGATTGCCCATACAAATCATAAACAAAAATTGTTTTTTCAGCGTCGATACTTTCACGGTGAACTCAATATAAGGGACTCATACATACCCTTATTATCACTTAGTTTGGTTACACCTTGTAAACATATTATTATTAGGTTTAGTACATACAAATGTATTAGGTTAAGATAAATTAGATCACTAATATGCCTACAGGACACAGGTTCTTACTTCTTACTATTTATAAAAGCAGAAAATATTTTACTCTCGATTTAAAGAGAACTAATGATTAAAACAAATTGAAAATAATAAGTATGGTACAAATATTTTATTAGAATATCGTTTTCTAAAAATTATATTGGTCAAAACTAAGAAAAGAAAGAAATTAGAAAAAACATTAAAAAATGATAACTGCATATTGCACCTAAAATTGATTATAAATTACAATGTTCTTGGGGGTTTGATAACAAAAAAAAACTTAAGTAGGTACATTATTTTCACACAATAATAATAATCAGCTCTATTTAATAGCAGAACTGTAATAAAATCTAGAAATATATTTTAACAGGTAGGTACATAACTTTAGTGAATATTTTGTGTATATTATTATTAATAAATGATCGTTTAGCTGAACACGGATTTAATTACAAATGCATGGAAATCACAAAGATGCAGACTGTTGAAAATGTACTATTTTCAAATAATAGTTTTTATTATTTGTAGCGTCAGAAACAATACCTAATGGCCGCTTGCATTAGTGGGGTAAATTAACAGAGGTCGCTGCAGATTTGACAAAAAAAATCAAATGTTTATAAAAGTAACTGGTGTACAATGGCAGTGATTGTATTTCATTTTATATACATTTTCTGTATATGACAAAGTGGCCACAACCAGCTGTAGCAGACTGTAGACTGCTAATAATAGTAAAGGTACAGTTACACATGCTTATTTCAATCACGAAAGCATGCTTCAATCGAGCAGTTGCTGCCTAGGAGCATGTGTGTCCAAGCATTGCTCAAAATAAGCATGCTTTCATGCTTGAAATAAGCATGTGTAACTGTACCTTAATAATTTACAAAATTCTATGCCTATGGCCTAGGCAATAACGAATTTAGAAGAAAATATTACTATTAGAAATAAACATTTTATACTTGTATCTTTCATCACAAAATTATATAACTTTTAACATGTACTATTTTCAGTGTAAAAAGTAGAGTTTATATGTACTTAAATTATTGTTAATTATGATAATTATTTTTAAATAATAATTTATTAAGGTACTTATACTGAGTTTGTAGAGAAATTATAAAATAATAAAAATATAAAATAAAGCATTTATACCATTACACTTACAAAAATTAACAAATTTTGTCACTTGATAATTTCAACAATGTATAAATTATAATATACTTAACAAGGAACAACAGTGCCATATTTGTGATGGTACTCAGCAATCAAAACATTTCGTATTTTATATCAGACAATATTTAGGAAATAATGTTATTATGAAAACTATTAGCAAATTGGTTTTTCTGTACACATATTATCACCTCCTAACTAATCCTTATAACCAGTTATACTTAAAAAGTTCATTTCACGAGTATACTTAGAAAACTTTACAGTTTTCTTTTGCAAATCCAATTTAAGATTTTTGTCCCTGTACTCCAGTGCCTTATTGGCAATTAATTTATTAAATTCGTGAACATGTGGATGTGAGGTGTACTCTTCAATATCCATCCACTGGCAATTCTTGATCTCTCTCTGTGATTGTTTTATTTCATTGGATACAGCTTTCATCAGTAGCAACATGTAAATATCGGAATTGGCGTACATCATATTGTGTGTATGTCTGAAAGTTATTAATGATTCAAAAGCTGAAACCACTCCTGTCTCTTCTTTCACTTCTCTCACTGCTGCATCCTGAATGTCTTCACCTAAAAATTTTATAAAAATTTAGGGTAAGTAATTTTTTAATAGGAAGTGGTACAAAATATGTTTTTAACATCTGCAAATTGTGCAAAAAGAAAATATTTCACAAACACCTGATCATAATTTTATATAAAACCTGATCATAATTATTATACCTATATATTTTTTTCTGTTGAGTATTATAATAATATATTGTGATCAATCCACGGATTATAAGCAGATGTGGTGAACTAATGTTGGTGCGTCAGTTCAGAGATTCCTATCCAGTGACTGGAACTCTACATTATTTTATTTTTCTATAATTATATATACTATACTTATATAATTTAAATATTATATAGCATATTATTAATAAACAGACACCAACCTCTTTCAACATAACCACCAGGTAACTTCCAATGTGGGTAGTCATAATTGTTCTCGGAGACTGCCAATAACTGATTTCTTCCATTCAACACCAAGGCACCAACTCCAAGATTCGTATGACATGCAGGTGGTAAGTTTGGCTCAATGTCTACTGGCAGCCATTTGTACATCATCACAAAGTCATCTCTGGCATGGTGAAAATTAAAACCTTTCTAAGAATGAGTTTATATTTATAAAATAAGATTTAACCACAAACAATTATTAAATAAATGTGTATTACCTGTGCTAGTATGGGCACGTACACTGAATTTTTTATATTAACTTTAAACCACACACATTTTTTCCCTTCTGTTTTCCACTGGTTTAATGACTCTGAAAACATGGATGGTTATTATATTTTTGTAAAATTTTAAATCGTTATCATCATTATCAACTTATTGAGAAAATGAGTGGTCCCAACAAAGATTACTATGATATTTAATATTAATATCGATCGTGGGAATCGCAGACACAATAGATTTTCAATTGTTATGCGGCAGCCGGGTGCCGCTTGGGTATTGATGAGTTAATCATTGTTTATTCATTAGATACTATTAGTTTAATTTGGATTTGGAAACATTTAACCAAATTAATCAAATAGAACAGCAAAAGTTTCTTACCATTTAATACATTTTGAAACTGAACTTCCTCATAGTTTAAGTCCTTTGTGTCCACAGTCACACCCTTGAATATATCACTTGAAATCTTAAACACTACACTAGAAGACCTGCTTGGAGTGCTTGAAAGCCACCTGCAAAAATTATATTGGCTGCTGTATGTAAGCCTGTCCAAAATTCAGCTCAAATAAGATTATAATCAATCGCATCAATAAAGCACATTTTACGCCAAACAAATAAATACCTTAGTAACATTTTGGGACTTGATGTCATACTTCCTGTAAATATTAAATTCATGGTTCTTTGCATTTTGTAGTTTGATGAATAGTTTGATTTTAGCTAGAGGTTGGCTGATATCTTTTTCATTAAAACTACAACTACAACCTATTTTTCACACTTTTTAATTGAAATTCACTTGTTAGCCTAATTAATTAGTTAAAGGGGAGACGGTCGAATATGTTTTATTACATAATAACAATGTGTTCACTTATATTATTACGTATTTACTGTAAGTTTATCAGAATGTAAATAAAAATCATATGAGATTGACACTTGACAGCAACAAATATTTTTTTTTTCTTATTATGGCACTTCGGCTATTTAACCATGGCCAGTGTAGAGTATTAATATGGCGGGAAAACAATATTCTACGTTTCCTATATTGTCAGGTCGAAAGTATAAGTAAAAGTCAAATCAGTCAAGAAGTCAAGTCGGTCGATTCAGTAAAGTGGTAGACGCTTTACTGAAACTTTCGATGGAGTTTTGGAGGGAACACAAAATAGCACGTTTCTGGATATTGCATCACTTTCCTACGCTTGTGCACGATAACGAATATGTAATGGTTAATATCCTACCAATATTACACATTAAAAAACAATTTTAGGAAAATAATACAAAAACACAACATCACTCTTTCACTTTCCCGGCAAAACTCCCCAGCAACAAATATTAAAATGAGGCATTTTCTTATTTTTTTAATTTGATTGTCAAACAGTTTTAATTTTAGTAACTAGATGGCGTATGGGTAGATTTTTTTTTTTTTTTATTATTTTATTTTACGGGCCTGGATTCTAGTCCTTTTAGCCCAGTCCTTAAAATACATTTCATTGTTTTTAACAGAGCATTACGAAATTAAAATTTTTTCCCAACATTTTTTAGAAAGCTGTAAAGCGGTCCATATAAAATATTTTTCTGAAGTAAATCTTTCAAAGACAAGTTGTCTATGCTTAAATTATCACTGTCACTGTCATATTTGTCCGTTGTTATTTCACTGATTTCACTACACTGATCAACAAGCGTGCTATATTATGCTTTCCACATCGAAGGACCAGATGATCAAGAGTCTCCTCTTCAACGCCGCAGTCACAAAGTGAGGTATTTACCATCTTCAATCTGTAGAGATGAGATTTAACTTGGCAGTGCCCAAATCTCATCCTGTTCATAGTAACTATAAATGATCTAGACATTCCTTTCAACTTATGGTACCACGGTTTGGCGGGCGGGACCTTTTGTATGTCGTAATACCATTTTCCTTTTTCAGATGACGTTTGGGTATAGTATGCCTTGAACAACTCTCCCAGGCAGTCTTTCATAGGAGCATGCATATCTGTATACGGTATGTGCTGTAGTTGACTGTGGTCTTCGTGTGGATCTCCTCTTGCTGCTGCATCAGCTTCTTCGTTGCCAGTAATTCCAGAGTGAGAAGGTACCCAAATGAATTTAACATTTTTACTATTATTATACATATGGTACAAAGTTTGCTTGATTTTGAATATCAAATAATTTGTATTAAACTTTAAAACCCTATTCTTAAGAGCAGTTAGAACACTAAGTGAATCAGTTAAAATCAAAAAATTGGTTTGATTAATTGAGGATATATACAATAATGCTCTATATATAGCATAACATTCAGCAGTAAATATACTACATTGATTTGCTAATTTTAAACATTTTTTAACTTTTTCCTGAGGATCATAGTAGGCTGATGTAACAATATTTAAGGTTTTTGAACCATCAGTATAAATTCTGTACTCATTATCTATAGTGTTGAGAAGATCATTTTGATTACTTATTTGCTGCTCACATATTGTTACATCATGCATGTAGGCATTATATTCAATATTATACATAGGCCAATGATTTTCTCTAAATATGTAATTTCCAAAATTTAAGTAAATGTTTATCATAATCCTTAAAAGTTCTGGCAATTTTCTAGAAATAATGTTAGAAACATTAGTATATGGACCCACATTCATACTATTTGATGGAACTATAGGAAGAATTCTATTTAAAAGATGATCATTTTTAGAGGCAAATACTTTTAGGCAAAATCGTTCTGCTATTTTTAACCTTATGATAGTTAGTGGAGGTATACATGCCTCGGCCTCCATAATATGTATAGGAGTAGAGCACATTGCACCTGTTATGACTCTAAGAGCTTTATTTTGAATAACATCCAATTTTCTTAATAAATTATAACTACAGTTATAATATGCTAAGGTGCTGTAATCAAAGTGACTACGAACTAAACTCTTGTATAGCATAGATAAAGTTTTAGGGTCAGATCCCCAGTGTACTCCTGCCAAAGATCTAATTATATTAAGACCTCCACAGGCTTTTTTGATTATTTGTTGGATATGATTTTCAAATTTTAACTTATTGTCGAGATATATCCCCAAAAACTTTTGTTCCGAAACCCAATTGAGACTGTTGTTGTGAATTTTAACATTAAATAAACTTCTTGGATCTGATTTAGAGAAAATCATGGCTGTACTTTTTTCCAAACTAATCCATAACTTTAATTTTCTAGTATAATAATTATATACTTGTTCTAATGCCTTATTCAATATATTTACAGCAATATTTACATCCTTATGACTACTATACACAACAATATCATCTGCATATTGTAGAAATTTAACATTACAACTTATAAGATATTTACACAGCTGACTTGTGTATATGCTATACAGCAATGGCGAGATAGTGGCACCTTGCATTGTGCCTTTATATATATGTCTAGGTCCATGCAAAATGTTATTAAATTTGACATACATTGTTCTTTTAAATAAGAATTTAAAAATCCATTCACAGACTTTTCCGGGGACACCTATATCTATCAAGACTTCAGCAAGGATAGTTGGATCAACATTATCGAATGCCCCCTGGACATCAAGAAAGGCACAAACAGTGGAAGAAAATGACTGAAATGAATCTTTAATATCCCTTAATAATGCGACAAAGCTTTCTACACAACTTTTACCTTTACGAAAGCCATACTGCTCCTTTGGTAAGATATTATTTGATTCAACATACCAGTCTAGTCTCACCTTAAGCATGTATTCGAATATTTTACCAACACAAGATGACAAAGATATAGGTCTATATGAGTTATAGTCACTTTCCGGTTTTTCCAGTTTGAGGATTGGTATAATACATTGTGTTTTCCATGAGTTTGGTATTAGATTGTTTGTCCATAATAAATTATAAATATCTAATAAAATTTTTTGGACATCTTTATGCATGTAACCTAATATTTTGTAAGGGATATCGTCTAAGCCTGGAGTAGTGTCTTTTCTAGATTTCAAAGCAAATTGAAATTCTTGCCACGTAAAAGTATTACTCAAAAATATGCTACTAGAATTGCCTTCTTGGGCAAAATATGAATTTAATAAATTTGTGTCTATATATTTTTCAGGTGGATCATCGGGTGCATACTTATCAAGAAAAGATGGAATCCATTCACTGTTTTTTGGTCTACTAACAGAAGAAGCTCTTTTAAATCTGCGGATATAATTCCAGATGACAGTAACAGGTGTTTGTCTGTTGAATGATTCACAAAGGCTTCTCCAACCATTCTTTTTCTTTTCCTTTAATAATTTTTTTTTAATGGCATCTATTTTTTTATATTCAATGAAATTTTCTACAGATGGATGTGTTCTATAAAAATTTAGTGCAGCTTTGCTTTTTTTAACTGCTTCTAAGCATTCATTATCCCACCAAGGAACTGGTTTTTTCCTAATGGTTGGGGAAGTTATATTTAGTTTTGGAATACATGATTCTTTAACTGTATTTAATGTAACACAAAATTTATCATAAGTAGATAAAGGTTCATTGTAATCAATAGAAAATGACCTGAATGCCTTTTCTGTTTCAGATGCAAAGAGTTTCCAATCTGCCTTGTCATACAGAAATCTTTCTATTGGTTGACCCACTTCAAAATCTTGTGGTTGGAGTTCAATAAACGTGAAAGTGGGATAATGATAACTGCCCATTGGATCATCACTAACGCTCCAATGGCATAGAGGAGCGATTTGTGGGCTAACACAAGTAATGTCAATTGAAGATTGGCTATTACGTAAACTACCTACTGTTGTTGGAGCTCCTGAGTTCAGGATACATAGGTCACATTCATCTACTAAATCATAAACATCTGTACCTCGAGGCTTGGTTTGAAGACATCCAAAAGCAACATGATGAGCATTTAAATCTCCAGATAGTATTATCGGTTTTGGTAAACTATTAATAATTTGTTTAAGTTGTCTTGATTTGAACCGACCTGGTCTTGGTGGACTGTAAGTACATAAGATAGACAAATTACCAATATCAGTTTTAAGAACTATAGTTGCAGATTGTAAATCCTCATAAAAAGGTAGATTTACAGTAGTGTATTTGAAATTATTCCTAATGAGTATGCCAACTCCACCTCGGCCATTAAGGCCATGTTGATAAATAAAATTATAACCTGTTATTTTGAAATTGTGGTTTTGTTTTAAATGTGTTTCATTTAACAAACATATATCAATGTCATTTTGGTCCAAGAAAGTAATAAGTAGAGGCTTTTTACTATTAAGACTTTCAACATTAAATTGGCATATTTTCAAAAAATTACTATCCATGTTTAAGGTTATTTAATAATACTTCCTTTATTACTGATGTTGTCATTTTTTTATTACTGTTACTTAAATTTACTAATGTTGCTACTAAAGACTTTAAAATATTGTCGCTTTTTATTATACCTTGTATTAATTCCTCATTAGTTATCTCATGTTTTTTGTGTGGTAGAGCCGGGAAATCAGTACTGTAATGTGCCAAACTGTAAGTGTGGTCAGTATTTTTAGTTATATTTGCGTATGCCATTTTATTTTGTTTTTCCAATATTTTCTTTTGCTTAATCGGACAATTTCTAGATATAGCAAGGTGTGGTCCACCACAGTTGGCACAATGCAGCGCCTGATCATCAGGGCACTGAGAATAATGGTGTTCCTTAGAACAAATCGAACATTTTTGGACACATTTACATATCTTAGCATGGTGATTAAATTTAAAGCACTTGTAGCATTGCAACAAAGGAGGGTTATATTCATATACTTTATAATTAAATATATCTAATGACACAGATTGAGGTAATATATTTGAAAGAAATGTAACAGAAACCGTTTGAAACGGTTTTACTTTACCATTTACTTTTTTGGTAAACCTTCTCACTCCTATAATTTCATATGCTGAAGTTAGCTTTTTGAATAGTTCTTCATTACTAATCCTAGTGGGTACGTACCGTAGTACTCCAATTTTTTCGATGCTCCTAGCCGGGATGAAGGCTTTTAAATTATTCTTGAGATGGAAGGTTTCATTAAGCAAGTAATTATTGGCATAACTTGCCTGGGAGAACGCAATAGCTATTTTATTGGCTGCTACTCGTTTGATACCGGTTATTCCTTTAATTTCTTCTTTGAAGATGGATGTTAGTGTCAGTGGATTTTTGTTGCCGATATTGCTATCAGTTTGGGTGGATTCTGTATATACTATATACTCCTGAGAGTGCGACTTCTCAGGGAATAAGCGTCTGTAGCCGGGTTTGCTATACGGGATGTAAAATGACTCATCTAGAACATCCTTGTCGTCGTCAATATCAGGGCCTCGCGGCCTTTTTCTACCGGGTTTCCCAGGGGTTGTCCCCCCAGGATCCTCCATTTCGACGTCTATTATTGTACCGTTTTGAGTTGTTTTATTGTTAAAATTCCTTATAAAAACTATTTTAAATAATTAATTTCGCAAAAGTTGAAAAAATACGACTTCTCTTTTTAAAAAGCCCGCCAACCCGTATGGGTAGACAACTATCGGTAATACCATCATTAATTACTACAAAACTGGGCAAAATAATGTAAAATTTGATACATTTCAATTTGAAAAAGACGCAATAATATTCCAACTAATAGGATAATAACGTTATTATAACGATGTTTTAGTTAAACTCACGGAAGAAATAGCCCTTTTTACTGTTATTCACACCAAATGTCACAGGAATTATACATTTTGGTTTTGACAACATCTTACACTGAGATTTTTTAGAAACACAACCCAAATGTAGTCAGTGATGACAACCTGCAGATAATTTCAGATCGGTTGGGAACCAATAAAAAATCTAGAAGTGTCTATCGTCGCGCCGTCTGGTGGAGATCAAAAAAAAGAAAACAACCCATTGTCTATTAAAAAAAACCGGCCAAGTGCGAGTTGGACTCGCCCATGAAGGGTTCCACAGCAGCAATAAGGTTTATTTTTATGAAATTAAAAGGTTTTTGATTTATTTTTACATTCAGTTGATTTAATGAAAGTTAAATTAAGTTTACCATTTATGACGTATAAAAAAACTACTTGCTAGATTTTGTTCAAACCAATTTTCGTTGGTAGTTTTTATAGTAAAGTACATCATATATTTTTTTTAGACTTATCATGCCCCTACTTTAGAAGTTAGAGTGGGGGGGGGGGGGACACACATTTTACCACTTTGTAAGAGTCTCTCTCTGAACGTCCGTGGCCCAATAGGTAGACCTTTGGTTCGCAGTGCAGGTTCGATCCCGGGTGGAGGCGTGTACCAATGAGACATTTTCTGATCTCAAGTACATAATACGGACGCTCATACGGTGAAGGAAAACATCGAGAGGAAACCCGCACATGGTTGGTCCCAGACGTATTGACTAGTTCTTTCCTCTGGACTAGGCCGACTATGTTGTGAGAATGCCGTATGTGCTTGGGCAACCATACGGACATTTAAAAATCTAGTCCCAGGCACTACAGTATTTGAGGAGTGGTTACTTCGCTCTGAAAATACTGTATAAATCATCCACAACGGATGTAAAGGCCTAGGCCAAGAGTCTCTCTCGCAAACTATTCAGGTTAGAAAAAAATGATATTAGAAATCTCAATATGATTTTTGAAGACCTATCCATAGATACCCCACACGCATAGGTTAGATGAAAAAAAATTTTTTTTTATATATAATAATATTAAAAAAAAACTGCTTGCTAGATTTCGTTCAAACCAATTTTCGTTGGTAGTTTTTATAGTAAAGTACATCACATATTTTTTTAGACTTATCATGTCCCTACTTTAGAAGTTAGAGGGGAAGAGGGGAAAAAATGATATTAGAAATCTCAATATGATTTTTAAAGACCTATCCATATATACCCCACACGCATAGGTTAGATAATTTTTTTTTTTATTTAGTTGTACCTATGGGGACCCCTAAAATTTTTAATAATTTTTCCATTATTGTATCAAAATCTTAATGCGGTTCACAGACTTCATCTACTTACCAAATTTCAATAGTATAGCTCTTATAATTTCGGAGAAAAGTGGCTGTGACATACGGACGGACAGACAGACAGACAGACAGACATGACGAATCTATAAGGGTTCCGATTTTTGCCATTTGGCTACGGAACCCTAATAAAAACCGTTCAAAGTATAGGTCCGTCTACCAGAATCTGATGGCAAATTTTGACAGCAGATTTTAAAAAAATATCCTTGATCATTGGATAAATTTATATACAGTTCGACAAGGCTGTTTATGAACGTGGCGAGAAAAGGAACTAACGCTTCTATCATACAAAAACGTCATTTTTGACAGTTCTCCTTAACAGCAGCAGCGCCCATTGACAGTTTGACACATTCATATAAAGCCTTGTCGGACTGTATTTGCATGTTTCACACACAGAATCAGCCGCTATAGGAAAAAAAAGGATCAAAATGTTTTATTCCTGCTAGAGTCAATTTACTTTCTCACTTTTTGCCATCAGATTCTGGTAGACCTCTATAATATTAGGTATTTACTCCAATGACAAAATCTACAGCTTAGCTCTGCACTGACCTCCATTTAAAGGTACTACAAGTCCTACAAGTACGCGTACGCGTACTTGTTTATTGGAGGTCAGTGTTAGCTCTGTGATTTGGTTGGCAACACTGGTTACGACGTATATTAAGCGCTTATTCCACTTCACTAAATTTAGAAGTTCTAACTAGGATCCTAAAAAAATTAGTCAAGTGAAATAACATTTAGAAAGTTATGATCCTAATTAGGATCCTAAATAGGAAAAAATGTGGCTTCTGAATGACTAAATCAGTGTTGCCAGATGGTTTCAACCTTTTATCTGTAGTGAGAACTGCTAAATCTGTATTAAGTCAACAAAATAATAACCTATTAATCATTATCTACGCTTTTTTATGAAAAAAGGGATACGTATTGCCTTGATAAGGTGATAATCGTATAATAAATAAAAATATACTTAAATTATATTTATTTTAAGTAAAAATACATAATAAAATCTAATAAAAAAAATTGAACACACTAAGGGCCTGTTTCACTACTTCCTGATAAAGTGCCAGATAGGCTTTCCAAACTTTTTTGACAGATTCTCCATACTTTATCAGCTGTCAAGTTAAGTTGTGGATAGAATATCCGGCACTTATCAGGAAGTGGTAAAACAGGCCCTTAACATAATAAAATAAAATAAAAACATGGCAATAAGATAGAAATATGTATATTATTTTCATTTGTAATTTTTTTGTTCAATTTTGACAGCAACTGCTCATCAATCTCTAGAATCAAGATTATAGCATTCGTAGCATTCGTAGGTAATTTCTAAAGTCTGCTGGTTCCAAGTAGTTCAGAAAGTTCATAATTCATAATTTTTCGTGGAGCAAAAGTTCTTTCAACCATCTTTTTCGCCTTTTATTTATTTCGATTTTCATTGAGCCAACAGCTAAGCCTATGAGAAGACCAATTTTTTGTTGCTTTGACAGAACTCGGAAGACGTCTGGCCAAAATCGCCGCGTGGTCACAACTGATTTAGTGACTAAATTAGGACAAGTGGATTAAGAAGCTTCTAATTAGTCTCCTTTTTAGGAACCTAGCTAGGACTTCTAAATTTAGTGAAATGAATAAGCGCTTTAAGTATAGGTCTACCAGAATCTGATGGCAAAAAGTGAGAAAATAAATTGACTAGCAATACCGGGGTAATTGGGATAAACCATTTTGATCCTTTTTTTTTCTTATAGCGGCTGATTCTGTGTGTTAAGCATGCAAACATAAAAATTTATCCAATGATCAAGGATATTTTTCGAAAATCTGCTGTCAAAAATTGCCATCAGATTCTGGTAGACCTTTATATGATATTATTTCACGTAAATCAGTATTCGTTTTATAATATATACCTACTAAAGTGCGCGCACGATAACTTTGGGCACGGCTGAAATGTCAGGCCGCCACGTTTACATGATAATCGATACGCCTATTCCTATACATAATTTAAATAAGTAAATAAAGATATTAAAGTAAAACTATAGGTCTACCAGAATCTGATGACAAAAAGTGAGAAAATAAATTGACTGTAGCAATACCGGGGTAGTTGGAATAAAACATTTTGATCCTTATTTTTTCTTATAGCGGCTAATTCTGTGTGTTAAACATGCAAATATAAAAATTTATCCAATGATCAAGGATATTTTTTGAAAATCTGCTGTCAAAAATTGCCATCAGATTCTGGTAGACCTATACCAATGTTATTTAAAAAAATATCATTGGGATTACCCATTTTTTTAATGAATCCCTACGCTGGCACACGGCACACCACCTGTCGCGCGCAGAGTTATCGTGCGCGCACTCTACTAATCTGTGGTATTCGTTGACGTAAATTGGTCAATGTCACGTCATAATGGTTCCATTTTATTACGCGACTTGCTCGAGTTACTCTAAGTAAGTTGTGAACCAAATGTATCTGATTAAGGGCTTACACTATCTTTTAAAATTAAAATTATGGTGGTATGTGAACAGTTAACCGCTTTGATAGCCTTTATGGAAGAGCACAGTGATCTAGCACTCGGTAATTTAAGCCGCTCAACCGAAGGCCGAATGCTTTCCAAAAAATTATGGGCAAATTGTGCACAAATATTGAATAACACCGCAGGGGGTGGGCCCACAAAATCCGCTGCTGAGTGGCGCACAGTAAGTAGAGATATTGAGTATTACCTACTGTGTTTATTATTATGACTCATGATAAGTGAAATAAATATCTTGTAACCTAAAATGATAACAACTAACCTAATATTTTAATTATTTTAGTTCTACAATGAGTATAAGGCAAAAACTTTGAAAAAAATAAAGTTAAAAAGAAGAGAAATATGTGCTCCAGGTAAGCTATTTATTAATATTTTATATTACCTAATGTCCTGTTAATTGAATTTGACATACAAAAATATTATGTTTTAAGGTGAGATTCCTGTGAAACGAATAGTCATAACACCACTACAAGAACGACTATATAAAGTCCTTAGAAACCCTCAAGTTCAGGAGGAACCCTTACCGGAGACGAGCTCACATTGTCAACAAACACAGAGTATTTGTGGTTGGGAGTCGAGTTCACGTTGCCAACAAACACCACCTCGTTTTAATACATTCGTTGTAAGTAAAATATAACATTAATCTTAATAGAAAGTAATAAGCCATTTTGGTGTAATAAAAATATTTAAGGTTTTTTTCAGGACATAAAGGCCCAAAAAGTCGAATCGCCCAGCAGCTATGAGACTCCCTGTGCTTGCGAGCCGCCCAGACAGAGACCTCGAATAGAGACTGAACCGGTTGAAGGTACTAGTATTATGCTACACTTTTATTTTTACTTTACTTTATCTTCATCTGTTTTTTCATTGTGCTAGTTATCTAGAATCTAGATCAAACATAGTGGAAACAAATAGGCTTTAATATTCTTAAGACGTGTTATTTATTTTATTCAATCTATACTAATATTATAAAGCGGAAGAGTTTGTTAGTTTGTTTGTTTGTTTGTTTGTTTGTTTGAATGCGCTAATCTCAGGAACTACTGGTCCGATTTGAAAAATTCTTTCAGTGTTAGATAGTACATTTATCGAGGAAGGCTATAGGCTATATTTTATCACGCTAAGACTAATAGGAGCGAGGAAATAGAGGAAAATGTGGAAAAAACGGGGGAAAATTATTTGAAAGGGCTTATTTGAACGCGCTAATCTCAGGAACTACTGGTCTGATTTGAAAAATTCTTTCAATGTTAGATAGCCCATTTATCGAGGAAGGCTATAGGCTATATTTTATCACGCTAAGACTAATAGGAGCGAAGAAATAGAAGAAAATGTGGAAAAAACGGGGGAAATTATTTGAAAGGGCTTTTCTCACGAACTACTAGAGCATTTTTTCTGTTATTTGGGTCAGATAAGAAGCAAACCACGTGAAGGATCATAGGCTATTTTTTGTAGACTGATTTGTCTGTGAAATATCTAATTTACGCGGGCGAAGCCGCGCGGAACGTCTAGTATTTATCTAAGACTTTCTATTTCTTAATTTTCAAAGCATTGTAATGTAAAAATTCTAAAAGAAAAAACTTTATTTCCATTAATTTAAATGCGAAAGTGTGTCTGTCTATCTGTTACCTCTTCAGTCTTCACGCCCAAACCGCTAAATCGATTTTTTTGTAATTTAGTTACATGGATTGGAGAGATACTTTGAGTCCCGGGAAAGGACATAGGCAACGATGACATAGGATACTTTTTATCCCGCAAAAATGTACGGTTCCCCGCGATAAACGGATTTTGGCGCAACGGAATTGTGCAGGTCATTTAGTACATAATAATATTATTATCATATTATAGTCGATAGAGTATAAGAGAGATGAATTTTCAATAATTTTCGACACATTTTCCACCTGTTTCGAGTGAAATCGAAAAGCGAAATTTCACTTCCTGTAATAGATGTGAAACTCGTCTGACTCCGAGGTTCAACATTATGAATATGTTAATTGTATGACGCGAAAATCATTTTAACTTCAGAGTTTTTGTCTTGGATTTTTCCTATTACAATTCGAACTTCAAAACAGATACCTACATCTGTTTTGAAGTTCGAATTGTAATAGGATTTCAGAAAATAAAGTGGCCAAGGCACAGTATTTTCGGTGTTTACTTTTGTTATCTATACAGAAAAAAATAAATTTTAAATTCTCTCGTCTACGGCTGAACCGATTTGGCTAATTTTGGTTTTTAATATTCGTGGTAGTCCAGGGAAGGTTTATATTAGGAGGGAAGGGATACGAAGTTCATCGAGTCTTCTAGTTAATTAAATAAATATTGTAAGTCTTTGCAGCTCGGAACTATAATTTGCCATGCATGGGTGTCTGTCCGGTGTTGATTTTGATTCAATTTCGATCCTGATCGTACTCTGAACAAACTCGAATCAGTCGACATCGCGTTAACCAAACGTCAAATTTTTGATCCTGAATCCCGACTCCTGATTAGTTACAAATTAAGCCACCGTACTAATTGTGTTGGAACTTGGGAGTAAAGACAGTTTTCCGATCTTATCTTAAGGGTAGTTTTCCTTCAGTGAAAATGATTTCGTGGAAAACTCGATTGTTTCCGATACTCGTTCAAATATCATAAATACGGTCCTAAGCAAATAAAAATGTCGATAAATGTTCAGCCTTGTACAAATAAGATAGTTTTCCACATAAAATAAGTAATACATTACTATGTTTATATAAGATTCAAAGGGTCTTATATTTAGGTAAGTTGTTTTGTATTTTTCGCCTCTTTGTAGAATTAGGCTTATTTAAAAGGTCTTAAATTATTTTAAACTTAATCTATACTTAATATTATAAAGCGGAAGAGTTTGTTAGTTAGTTTGTTTGTTTGAACGCGCTAATCTCAGGAACTACTGGTCCGATTTGAAAAATTCTTTTAGTGTTAGATAGCCCATTTATCGAGGAAGGCTATAGGCTATATTTTATCACGCTAAGACTAATAGGAGCGAAGAAATAGAAGAAAATGTGGAAAAAACGGGGGAAATTATTTGAAAGGGCTTATCTCACGAAATACTAGAGCAATTTTTCTGTTATTTGGGTCAGATAAGAAGTAGACCACGTAAAGGATCATAGGCTATTTTTTGTAGACTTATTTGTCTGTGAAATATCTAATTTACGCGGGCGAAGCCGCGCGGAACGTCTAGTCTATACTAATATTATAAAGCGGAAGAGTTTGTAAGTTTGTTTGTTTGTTTGAACGCGCTAATTTCAGGAACTACTGGTCCGATTTGAAAAATTCTTTCAGTGTTAGATAGTCCATTTATCGAGAAAGGCTATAGGCTATATTTTATCACGCCAAGACTATTAAGAGCTAAGAAATAGAAGAAAATGTGGAAAAAACGGGGGAAATTATTTGAAAGGGCTTATCTCACGAACTACTAGAGCAATTTTTCTGTTATTTGGGTCGAAGAAGGATCAAAGGCTATTTTTTGCAGACTGATTTGTCTGTGAAATATCTAATATACGCGGGCGAAGCCGCGCGGAACGTCTAGTTAAATTAATATAATGAAAATCTTAAGCCATCCTAAATATTATATTTTAGGCAGAAAAATGTGTACCTAAGTTTATTTATTCTGATACTTCTTCAGACTGAAACCGCTGAACCAATTTGGATGTTTGATATGCTGATACTTTAAACCCCCCTGGGAAAGGATATATTATTATGTAGAATAGTTTTTGTTGTAAAAAGTATAGTTATTGGTTACTGGTTACTGCTAATATAAACTAATTAGTAATTACACAAACAATATTGTACATTGGTTTATTATGTCATATTAAATTTTGTATGTATTGTTTATTATTGTTTACAGAAGGATACAATGATTCAATAGAATCAGCTCAGACATCGCTAGAAGTTGCTCAGGCGACATTAGAAAGGATTGAGAATTCTTATGCAAGAGCAATCAGCGAGCAGGCACAAGCCACCAATAGGCTGGCTGCAGCTATTGAGGACATAGCCCATGGAAGAGTGGTGACAGCCTTAGAACACATTGCCAGTTCACTTGCTACTTATGTACAAACAGTGAAGGTAGTAATTTAGATTTTATATTATTTTTTTTGGAAAATAGTCAGATCCCTTAGTTAATGCTGAGTAATAATAACAATAAGCAGTTAACAATTTTATTCGCAGGCAGAACCAGAAAGTGGGACGGAAGAATAGAAAATAAAACTTAAGGAATAACCAAAACAGGAATCAAGTCATTAAAATATTTTTGGAATACAAAGGACTTAAATTAAAAATTTATTTAAACAATATTATTAAAATGAATTGATGATGAATGATAATATGACATTTTCCCTCTTTGTCCCTGTTTCCTACATTCTGATTTTTAGTGAGACTAGTCGAAAGTCACAACTGTGACACATCAGGTGATCCATTTGCTCGTTTGTGGGTCGAGCAAATGGATCACCTGATGAAAATAGATTACCCTCAGTACATTTTATCTTCTTATGTACCTTTTGGTAAAACGTGACAATCTTGCAACTTGCAAGGCCCTTCCAATCTAGGTACTTCTTAGCTGGTGCAATAAAAATAAAGGTGGTTTAAATATTTTAGATGATAATGTTTAGTGCTTAGACTGCATCTTGCATATTTTGAAAAAATAATAGTCAAATGAATGTGGACGGGGCGCTGCTGGTAAAGGAGAACTGTCAAACACATGTCAAAAATGACGTTTTTGTATGATAGAAGTGTTAGTTCCTTTTCTCGCCACATTCATTTATAGCCTTGTCGAACTGTATTGTTGTCTGTTGAGTATAGGTCTACCAGAATCTGATGGCAATTTTTGACAGCAGATTTTCATAAAATATCCTTGATCATTGGATAATTTTTTATATTTGCATGATTTAAGCGCTTATTCCACTTCACTAAATTTAGAAGTTCTAAATGATTTAGTGACTAAATTTAGTCAAGTGAAATAACATTTAGAAAGCTAGGATCCTAATTAGTGTACTAAATCGGAAAAAGTGTGGCTTCTAACTGACTAAATCAGTGTTGCCAGATGGTTTCAACCTTTTATCTGTAGTGGGAACTGCTATACTCGGCGCGGCGAACCTTGATCCCTATGACAGTTCGTGTTAGTGATGGGCAATGTGATGGGTCGTGTCGATATTTTTTTTTTTTTAGACAAAGGCGTACCTTGCATTCAGCCACGTTGGCAAACATGTTTTAAAAAATATTATAATGTGCATTTTTAATGTCTATTGTGTTGTTGTTGTATTTAATTTAAAATTTTTGGCATATATTATGTAGGTTAGTAATATTAAAGTTTCCAACCTTGACATTTTCGATTAATTTTTAACCCGGTAAACACGTTATTGTAAATTTTTTATTATGAAAATGATTGTCCCCGTTTATTTATTTTGTCTGAAAAACTTATGTTATTATAGGTAAATGGATATTTTTTAGATGTAGCCACACTATTATTTTGGTCGGTCACTACGACGCGCGCCTCGCTACTTCAGTACGAGTGCTAACGCCTTGTATGCGCCACGTGTTTTTTTGTTATCGGAGTGTTACTTGTTATTACTGTTTTCTTGTTATTACTTATTACTGTTTTGTTGCTGTTTTGTTATTGCTGGTATTGAAAAATGCCGAAAAGACAACGAAAAACTGTACTCAACAGTGAAACGCGGGAGTTTGTTGTGCGTTTGCGAGATTACTTTGCTCGTGAACAACAAAATGGCGGCCCTTTGTTGCCACTTGACAACGTACGCGACCGTGTTGCTGATGCTCTAGGGATTGGCAAGGCTACCGTTTCCCGAATCACAAAGGAAAAGTTCGGCGAATCGTCGATGGAGGAGAACAAACTCTCAACTCCAAAGAAGAAAAAATGTTATAGGATCCATCCCGTCACCAGTCCTGATGACTTCGACATGGCTGCGATACGTAACCATATTTACGGTTACTACTTCCGAGGTGAACTGCCGACTTGTAAAAAGTTATTGACGTCGCTGAAATCAGCCAGTTTATTTAATGGCGGTATGACTTCGCTCAGAGTAGTCATAAAAAAATGCGGATTTCGGTATTCGAAGTGTGACAAAAGAAAAGTGTTAATGGAGCGTAAAGATATAGCTTTGATGAGGTGTGATTTTCTACGGAAAATAAAGAAAATCGAGAATTGGGACAATGTGGTCTATTTGGACGAAACGTGGCTTAACGCCAATCACACAGTCTCCAAAACATGGACAGACGATACAGCAAAATCCTGTATCAAAGCTCCGGAAGGCAAAGGCCAGCGTTTAATTATCTGCCACGCTGGTACAGCCAAAGGTTTTGTGCCTAATTGCTTGTGGGCGTTCAAATCAGTCAAAACAACAGATTATCACGAAGAGATGAATTTTGAAAACTTTAAACAATGGTTCATAAAATTTTTAGGTAATCTGCATGAGCCCCACTATATTTTGATGGACAACGCCCCATACCATTCCGTACAGGTAAATAAACCACCCACCAGCAATAATAAAAAAGGTGAAATAATAGAGTGGTTGCAACGGAATGGTGTGGCGGCTGACAGTCAACTATTAAAAAAGGAGTTGGTCAGATTATTGAACCTGCAGAAACTCCAAACAAAACGGACATATTTTTTGGATGAAATGGCCAAGTCCAAAGGTCACACAGTGATTCGATTACCGCCATACCACTGCCAATATAATGCTATTGAGATGATATGGGCGCAAATCAAAGGTGGGTAATTTTTTTATTTTAACTTTTATATACATACAAATAATGTACTTACTTTTACTTCAATCTCACTCTTTTACTTTGCATCATACTCAATCTAAATAAATATTGTTTCAGGTTGTGCAGCCAGGCTAAACACTACTCCGCCATTTACAGCTAACAAAATGCTGACATTATTAGAAAAAGCGTGTAGCGAAGTGACTCCGGATAATTGGCGGAAAGTCGTAGAAAAGACGAAAAAACTTTGCTACGATGATTGGGATAGAGATGTGCGATACGACACTCTTGAAGATCAAACATTATTAATAAACGTAGGCGACAGCAGTTGCAGTTCAGATTCCGAGTCTGAAACACAAACACTAGAGCAGATAATGTCATTATCAGATTCTGAATAATCGCTGGGGCGCTTGCCCATATAAATCACAAAAAAAAAAATTTTTCGCTTTCAGCGCTGCTACTTTCACAGTAAAATCTATATAAGAAACACTTTTTTGCTATACCCTGTATTACAATGTAAATTAATAATCGTTAAACAGCTTTTGTTTCATTTCGTTTTGTCCTATAGTTATTTTTTTATTTTCTTAGGTATAAAATAATCATGTGTGTATGTATGTATGGTATGATCGTAATCTTCTGTTCCATTCAACAATGAATTAACAAAAATTGAAGTATGGAAAAAAATTGTGCACTCGTTTCCATTATCGACAGTTTTTTATCGATACTTGCCGCGCTAGTCGATAAATGTCACACGACGTAAGTTTTGCAGGACGTAAACGTAAATTCAGATTGAGATAATTTCTTGTAAATGTTAAGAATTGTTAAAAATTCCAACGGAATAACATTGTAATGGCATAAAGCTACGTAAAATTTATAAAATGCATTTTTAGATGCCTCCAATAGGATCCTAATTTAATGGTGACGCCACTACAATGTTATATCGTGAAATTAACTGTCAGTGTCATAGGGATCAAGGTTCGCCGCGCTGAGTATAAATCTGCATTAAAGTCAACAAAAGAATAACCTATTAATCATTATCTACGCTTTTTTTATGAAAAAAGGGATACGTATTGCCTTGATAAGGTGATAATCGTATAATAAATAAAAATATAATTAAATTTTATTTATTTTAAGTAAAAATACATAATAAAATCTAATAAAAAAAAAATTGAACACACTAAGGGCCTGTTTCACTACTTCCTGATAAAGTGCCAGATAGGCTATCCACAACTTTTTTGACAGATTCTCCATACTTTATCAGCTGTCAAGTTGTGTGTTAATTTGTGGATAGAATATCCGGCACTTATCAGGAAGTGGTAAAACACGTAACATAATAAAATAAAATAAAAACATGGCAATAAGATAGAAATATGTATATTATTTTCATTTGTAATTTTTTTGTTAAATTTTGACAGCAACTGCTTATCAATCTATAGAATCTAGATTATAGCATTCGTAGCATTTGTAGGTAATTTCTAAAGTCTGCTGGTTCCAAGCAGTTCAGAAAGTTCATAATTCATAATTTTTCGTGGTGCAAAAATTCTTTCAACCATCTTTTTCGCCTTTTATTTATTTTGATTTTCATTGAGCCAACAGCTAAGCCTATGAGAAGACCAATTTGTTGCTTTGACAGAACTGGAGCCATTAAGAAGACGTCTGGCCAAAATCGCCGCGTGGTCACAACTGATTTAGTCACTAAATTAGGACAAGTGGAATAAGAAGCTTCTAATGGGTTGTTTTCTTTTTTTTGATCTCCACCAGACGGCGCGACGATAGACACTTCTAGATTTTCTATTGGTTCCCCACCGATCTGAAATTATCTGCAGGTTGGCATTACTGACTACATATGGGTTGTGTTTCTAAAAAATCTCAGTGTCCTGTCAAGTGTGACATAAATCAAAATATCTTAAACCTAGTTTCCGTTAACATAATATTAACATAAAACTGTATGTATTTATATGTTTCCATATATAACTGTGTTTATTTTTTTGCTTCGTCCCTCTAGTTTAAATTTCACGAAGAACATACGCCTAAGCGATCATTGGCCTAAGCGATTAGGCCAGTATACTGGTAACAGTTTAGGAACACGCTGACATAATATAATACTTGTCAAACTGAAAACTGACAACTGAAAGAGTTTTGGCGGGCATGTTACTTTGACACTTCTTCTACTTTTTATTGTTGGTGTGGTTTTTATTATTTTTTCCCAAATTGTGTTATTTGGGTTTTTGATGTTCATTATTCGTAAAATAACATAATAACATAGCATAATATTGGTTTTAAAATAACCTATTAATCTTTCTTCTTCTCCTTCTTTAATCTTCTTCTCCTTCTTTTTTTAAAACAATGGCTCCTTAGTGCATCGCCAATGTCTTAACCCTAATCACTGTTAGAACTTTAGAAGCATATTCACCTGACTCTACAGTACTTAATAAGAAATAAGACCAAAACATCAACGAAACTGTGTATAGGTAACTTATGTTTGAAAATAAATGACTTACATTTTATATGTTGTTTTTATTGTTAACTTAGTTTTACATTAGTAAGAAACTTAATTTGCCCCAAGTTTCTTGCTAGTGTAAAACTAAACCTAATTATTTTAATAGTAAAATCTTAACGAGAACCCTATGAATTGACATACGTTTAAAATTCGCGGGTTCGTGAGGTTGAATAGGGGCCCCCAATAGATGGCGTTGAAAGATTCGAGAATTTCTTGTACTAAGTTAATGTTCTCCGTGAGTAATATGTATTCTGTGAATTATATTTTCTTGTTTTTATTTTAAATTCATAAATTCAAATGTTTTATGTATTTACTATAATATTAATTTATTGCAAATTATAAAAATCTCAAACCTGAACGAGTTTAAATTGAAATTATAATATCTATATTACTTTAAGAAACAAGAGTTGAAAACCGCATCTAAAGCTATGTGAAATTTGAAATATTTATTACTTGCCTACTTATCTGCAATAAGAAGATAATTTTTATTATAATCAGCAACCTTGACATAATATTACAATAGTACTTACGTTTGAAAAGCGTCATCGTGTTGTGTATGTAAAATCATTGCGTAAAGTAGTATTGTGGATTGCTAAGTATTGGACGTATAACCTTGACAATGGAACTCTTTCACGGTGTTATCGACAAATATAATGGAGTAACAGTTACTTCTGATGATGAGCCATGTGAACCACATGACTTTAAAAATCGTCTCAAAAGTAAGACAGAAAATTCCATTGAAATAATAAGGAAATATGTTATATATTATACAAACTTATAAATGCTGATAACATTTATTTAATTTTAGGTTCCTTATCTAAATGGACAAATGAAAATAAGAGGTGCATATGGTTCAAAGTACACATTAAGGATGCTGTCTTGGTACCTCTACTTGCAAATGTACCTAATTATTATCTAATCCTTGCTGACATCACTTGCACAATATTTGTAACAAAACATTTATATTTGTTACTTTCTTTTTAGGAGGGATTCAATTTTCATCACTCTAGGGATACATTTGTTATGATGTACAAATGGTTGCCAACAGATCGGTCACCAAATCTACCTCCAGCTTGCCACACAAACCTCGGTGTAGGCGGCCTTGTTTTTAATGAGAATAATGAAATTCTAGTTGTATCTGAGCAACATATTGACTACCCACACTGGAAACTTCCTGGTGGATATGTTGAAAGAGGTATAATTATCTGTAACTATTCTAATTTATTTTATAACATGTAATCTGACAAGGCCAACTTTTACAAGTCTGGTTTATTGATAATCATGATTACAAATATTTTGTTTTCTCATATATGAACATGTCTTGTTCATATATGAGAAAACAAAATATAGCCTTGTGTTAGCCTCGGAGCTAACAAGGTAATCTTCTAAAAGTAATGCATATGCATATAAAATATTAATATTTGTTACTTATTACCTGATTTGTTTAAAGGTGAGGATATTAAGGATGCAGCTATGAGGGAAGTCAAAGAAGAAACGGGCGTAGATAGTGAATTTGAATCTTTAGTTACCCTGAGGCACACTCATAAAATGGCTTTTGGAAATTCTGATGTTTACATTGTTGTGATGCTAAAAGCAAAATCTCATAACATAACAAAATCTGACATAGAAATCAGAGATTGCAAGTGGATGAGTGTAGAAGAGTACTTAAATCATCCCCATGTTCACGAATACAACCGGTTTATTGTTAGACAAGCATTAGACTTGAAAGAAAGAAAAATGAAGTTAAACTTGAACAAGTCTAATTTAAAATTTGCAACATGGTCGAGAGATATCACTTCTCTTGTTATCGAAGATTTGTAGATATCATTTCAATGCTATGATCTTGTGTATATAAATGAGGATTGGTTAGAACATAATATTTAAATAAAAAGTAACTTATTGCCATACTTCGAAACTATAATTATGCAAATAGTGCTAGTCAAATAGAGGTGGTGGCTATGGAAGACATGTGGGTAGGAGAGGATAGCTGCAGTAGTGAAATCAAATGTTCAAAGGTTGTAGTTTGGTAGATAATGAATAACTATATTATTAAGTCACTATAATTTATATAGACAATGGAGAAGATTGGCTGAAGTACAAAATGATTCAACGGGATAAGAATACAGACATGGTGAAAATAAAGGAGTATAACAAGAAAACATTTATATTTTAAGATGTATGACATGTATCTTAATGTCAATAAATAAAATAAATATACAGAAAAATCTTTCCTTTACTTCAATCTAGGTATTATGAGTATAATTCATCTTGCAATGTGATGTCACATTAAAAATTATATTCAATGATTTCATTGTTAAGTAAGCATTGTTTTAAAAAACACAAGAGGTCAGTTTTATAATAATTAATGAATAGCTTTAAAGTCATAAATTGATGACGCCAATTAACGTGTAATGTGCAAACTTTCCATTATTCCATAACCTGTTGAAACTCAAGACTGCAAATCAGAATTTAACAAATGAGACTAGATTATGAAATAGTTTAAAATCAACTAAATTTAAAATAAATTACATATTAATGTTCATTGCTATTGCCAGTGATTGTTGTGATCATACACAATATCATATAAAAAATATTAAAAAGCTTAAATATGTAATTGGGAAAGGAAAATAGCACATCAATAGAATTATTATGATGATTATAAAAATACCTAAACATAGTGGCTTAAACTGGTTCTCTATATCACACAACTATTGCTGGTAGACACAAAGACACATTAATATTAATGTATGATACCTCCTAAAACTTTAGTGTCCGCTTGTTGTAGTTTAACTTTTTTTTCTAATATTTTCCACCAACTGTATACTAAAAAACTTTCAATTAATATTTTATATGTTACTTTGAAACTTGACAATAACATTAAACAATTTTTTGCAGTAAAAGTTTCCATTATCAAATATGTTATTTACTTATATTGTTACCATTTAGGTAAAATTATGCATTTTTACAAATAAGGTAAATTAATGTACATCATTCTATTTAAGTATATTTAAGACCAAATGATTCAGGTGACTCTTTAGTGATAGCATTGTAAATGTTGTTAAGTGTAATACAGGCTGTATTAGTATTTTTATCTACAAAAGGAGGAAGGTGGTTAATATCGCCTTGACTCAATATTAGGACAACTTTATCACTAAGCTAGTCACCCCAAACCAACCACAACAGCTTTCGCTGATATGTTACTTTTTGTATAGTGCACTTGAAAACTATTAATCCAATTCAGGTGCTGTGGAGCGATGTTCGACAGCGTCTTCGTCATCAGAAGTATCAAGATTTCCTATCAGAGAGTTGAGAAGTCCTCCTAACAGCGAGTTTGAGTTTTTATTTCCTTGAGGTATCTCAATTCCGAACCAGATGCGGCCAATTGTGTCCAAGTACACAGAATAATTTGGATCTCTCTTGATACTTATTGCATAACAGTTCCTCAATATTTTAAATTGAACAGTGTGTTTCCTGAAACAAGAAATAATTACATTAATATCTTCTTTACCTCAATCAATATAATGTCTTGAAAATGTGATTCATACTAACAAAATGAGCGCCTGTCCTTATATATGTATCTAATTACACAATCATTTTCCTTGAAATGAAAGAATAATAATATTATGTACTTCTATAAGTCACAATAATAGGCATGATGACTATTTTTTTTCTTATTGGTAATTATAAGACCCTTAAAAAATAGAAACATCGCTGAAAGAATGACTCTGACAGCTTAAAAATTCATAAGATATGACAATTCAAACATCTCATAAAATAGACCTGCCCGAAACACTCCATACAAAGGGCTACGAAAGACTGACGTCACTCTTTCAGTTTTAGTTTGTACGCATCGGGAGAGAACTTTGTTCGATAGGTATATTAAATATTGCGTTTATGAAAGTGGTTTTATAACAAAAGTTGCTTTTATTTGCATAAGTTATCGAATGGTATACAAATATTAAGAAATTTAATTGAAAAAAAATTCGACTTGATTATCCAACTTTGAAGGCGCATAACAAAAAAAATACAAATGCTATCGAGCTGAAATTTTGGGAACACTTATTTTTTACCGTGATTTCTTTATTTTATTAACAAAATTCGCTAATCTTTGACCTTGTCCTCATCCCTATTAAATCAATGGACCTAAAATAATAATTTAAAAAATACTTACTGTTCTATTGCTTTCAGAAGGAACCATAAGAAGTTAAGCAGAGGAAATAGATATGGAGGTCCTTTGTCATTTTTTATTGTAGGATGTGAGGCTGTGTACTTATTGAATGCATCTGTGGCCATCTGAATGTTCCTCAGGCACAGGCATTGTAGAACAGCTTGAGTTATGAACAGGTCAATTTCTGACTTAAGTCCCTGTGTTGTGTGCAGTTCTATTAACATAGTGGCGTAAGTTGCACCATCACTTGAATGTAAAAAGTGTCTGTGAGCAGCAGAAAATTTCTTTTCCTTCCAATATATTTCAGCAATTTTCTGGATAAGAAACAAAATATTGTTAAAAAAATTATAGAAATAATCTTCTCATTTTGTTTTCAAGGTTTGTTTTGTTTTCAAGGCAAAGTCTAGAGGTAGGAATTTGAATGATGGTCTCAAAAATTTAAGAGGAAAATAAATTGGAATGGTGTTAGTGTTGGACATAACATAGTTGACCCAAATATCTAAGTCTGATAAATCACAAAATATTATATAAAAAATACTACTAAATAACTACCTTGTGAAGAAGTGGGTGTCCTTTTCTATTGCTATCCATTGACCATTTTACTGACAAAGCGAGAAAAGCCTCTCTCTCTGGTATACTGGGACTCATGATTTCAAATAACTTCGCAATCTTTTCGATCCATTCCGGGCAGGGCTTGGTTTCGGATTTATTTAATACGTCAATAAGAAGTACAGCCAGGTCAGCACCGCTGCCCTGTTGATCACGTTGAAGCAGCAGTGTTGCACCATTGTATAGTAAGTCCAAGAGGTCAGGATATTTGTTTAAGCCTAAATACCTGGAAATAAACAATTATTTTTATTGGAAACGAAGCAATTTTATACCAATACACAGTATTATGTAAATTATAAGCAAATATTACCTAAAATACAACGTTCGATACATCTGATGTGCTTCATAGTATTGACCAGAGTTCACAGATGCTTCTAATTTATCTCTTACTCTCGAAACCCCTCTTTCACCACGCGTAGCCATTTCTAAATTAATAACTAAAATCACTCAATTATGATGAATGCTTTCTAAATCAAGTAAAATAATATTTTATACACAAGGATTTGCGTTTCCAAATTCCTTTTTTTTTATTTTCTTCTTCTTCTTTTTTTTTCCTTATTATGGCGCTCGGCTTTTTAACCATGTCAGTGTCAAGTATTAATATGGCGGGAAAACAATTTTCTTGTGTTTAATTTTCGGCATCGTTTCTCTACATCGTCACGTCAAAAGTCTAGTCAAAGTCGGAGTAAAAGTCAATACAGTCAAGGAGTCATGTCGGTCGATTCAGTAAAGTAGGCGCTTTACTGAAACTTTCGATGGAGTTTTGGAGGGAATACAAAATAGCACGTTTCTGGATGTTGTATCACTTTCCTGCACTTGCATGATAACGAATATTATGTTTAATGGTTAATATCCTACCAATTTACACATTAAAAACCCAGTTAACACAATTTTAGGAAAATAATACAAAAACACAACATCACTCTTTCACATTCCTATTTCCCGGCTAAATTCCTTCTTCTTTTTAGGGTTCCGTACCCAAAGGGTAAAAACGGGACCCTATTACTAAGACTTCGTTGTCTGTCCGTCTGTCTGTCTGCAGGCTGTATCTCAAGAACCGCTATAGCTAGACTTCTGAAATTTTTACAGATTGTATGCCGGCAAAAAAAAACGGCAAATCTTAGTAAACGCCAAACGCGTTCACGATCAAATGTAAAACAAAAACTCACACTCGGCACACTGCTCGCTATCTATTTCCCAGTGCAACGCGTCGATGATGTTCCAGCGCATGGGCGTACCCAGGTTCTGGGCCTGGGGGGGGGGCAAATCAGCTTTTTTATTCTTTATAAACACCTAGCTTATAAAAAATCTAGATTTTTTATAAGTAGTTAAAATTTTTATAACTATAAATTAATAATTTATAGTTATAAAAATATTGTATTGCAAAAAAATGGCAAAAATTCGTTTTCTTAATTTTTAATTTTTATAGATAAAAGTACTAGATAAGATACTGTAGGGACGTCAACATGATCCAGGGGGGGGGGGCAGCTACCGCCCCCCCTGCCCCCCCTGGGTACGCCCTTGTTCCAGCGTGACTTGATTGA
Source organism: Cyaniris semiargus (assembly GCA_905187585.1). Classification (NCBI taxonomy): domain Eukaryota; kingdom Metazoa; phylum Arthropoda; class Insecta; order Lepidoptera; family Lycaenidae; genus Cyaniris; species Cyaniris semiargus. The sequence continues at coordinate 7,510,422 of LR994558.1, read as the reverse complement.
TTGTAGCGCATCCTCTAAATCCCATTGCTCGTCGATTTTGTCCAGAACGATATTGTTTAAAGTGCGCGCGAAGGCTTTAAAATTGCATTGTTGTGTTTTCAACATAATAATATTATCTTGGAGCTTGTCGACATCCGAGCTTGATGATGATTGCTTGCCCGTCTGTAGATGGAATAACTCAGCGCTTGATCCAGGTTTATCACCTCTTTTCTCCTTTGACATCGGCGTTAGCTTCGACTGCTCCGTGTGACCCTGAGAAGACCAGTCTCCGGTTGAAGACGGCAGCATTCCCTGTTCTACCTTATCGAGATCTTCTATGAAAATGTTTCTCACTTCGGTGTAAAAAGATTTTGTTTTCTCATATTGTTGCTCCAAAAAGTAAGTATTGTCCTTGAACTCCAATATTGTTTCATGATTGTTTAAGAAGTCTTGCCAGTATCCATCCAGAGTGCCTATCTTGCTTTTGATAGCTTGGGCAGTCTTACGACTAGGCCCATCCTTTTTGTAGTTCCGATACAGCCTGTTCATATACTCCATGATTTGTGATTGTTGATTGATAATTGATTCCATATTGATTGATTAAAATTTCAAGCTTGAATAAAATTGATAAAAATGATAATGATTGTGTACCTTTTTAAAAGTTGATAATGATATAAATTCCAACGTTTGTTATAAATGATAATATTATGATTGATAATCTTGATTGATAATCTTGATTGATTGCGTCAACGTATTTCTTGATCCTTGATTCCTTCCGAAGCAAATTTCCAAAAGGCTGATGACGCGGTTCTGTGCTCTATGCGATATGATGCGCCTTCTCAATCTAGCCGGTGAGACCATAGAATTATATATAACCTTTAGAAGAGGCATTCCATACAATCGTCAGCGCGAAAATGTGTCACCCTCGAAATGAGTGAGCTCACTCATCTGAGAGCAGTGTTAGTTAGACGCGGTGACAGTCGGACGTATTTAATGCATTGATTACGTAAAATATGCATTGAAAGCGTAAAATGAGTGAAAGAGAAGTAGTATATGCTATTATACTGTAAGACAAAAAAGGACGACAATATTTTCTCGATACACATTTTGCATGCAAAAACATTGCGACAGTTTTGATGGCATATGCAAGCCGACCAAACCGATTCGCTACCGCACAAAACACCAAACCACTTGTTTTACTCGAAGGACCACAAAGATGTACGGGTCTGTACACCTTACACGCTGATAATGATGATTGATGTTGATAGAAACAGCCTTTAAATGATAACTGTTTATTGATACAGAGATTACAAAGGTACAGTGATAATATATAAGAAGTGATATACCTAAGAAGAAGTGATAGCGTATTATAGCAGACATATTTTATATAAGTACAAAGTTAATAATGACTTTATCAAAAAATTAAAACATTACAAAATCGTTAAATTATTAAGATATTTACTAAATTAATATATTCATTATTATGCTGACCTAGGAATGTGCCATGCTTGCTTGCATCGTACATATAGGTTTACCCAATTACCAGGATCTAATGGTGTTGTGTATAAGGAAATACGGGTTGAAGGAAAAACGTGTTGTGCATAAGAAAATTTTAATAAGAAGACATTATTCTATGATTGACATCATACTTCATAGGTAATATTTTAGATTACTAACTAAGGAGTTCCTATTACAACATGCCCCCATAATCTAAACATATTACATTAAAATAAGTAACATTCATAGAAAAATAAACTAAAAGTTTAAATTGACAACCCTAGAAAAATTCAAATATCTATAAAATTCTACGTTATCAACCCTAAACCTTTAACACATCTTAAATGACAACCGGGGCAAACGTTTCGTTATAATCAATCCCCGCTTGTTGTGCGTAACCTTTTGCGACAAGACGAGCCTTGTATTTCTTTACATTGCCATAGGCATCCTTTTTGAGTTTAAATACCCATTTACATGGAACTATTTTCTTTTCAGGTCTATCGACCAAAGTCCATGTTTTACGTAACTGTAGAGATTTAAATTCATCCTCCATAGCGGAACGCCATTTGCAGCTATCTACAGAATCAATAGCTTCTTGATAGCTCTTAGGTTCGTCCGATATACTATCAACTGAGTTAGTTAACCAAGACATGAAGTCAAAACCAAAAAACTTAGTTTTCTTACGTACACGTTCCGGGTAACGCCTGTCTATCTGTGCTGGTCCGTCCTCAGGAACAACAGCAACAACTGCTTCTGATTCCGATACATCTGATTCATTATGGACAAGTACATCCTCGTGAATAGTAGCTGGAACATCAGAAGTATTAACATCAATTGCTTCTGGTTCAGCTACATCAGTTTCACTATACACAGGCATATCATTATAATTCATAGCAGTAGAACTTTCAAGTTCTATATCTGGTACAATCACCCCTTTAAAACTACTGTCTAAACTATGTACAGGCGAAAAATCTACAGATTTATTAGTCTTCAACCCACTGAAGCAATCTTCAAAAAATACTACATCTCTAGATTTTACTAATCTTCTAGGATTCGCAGCGTCACGCAGAAAATAGGAATGAGGATCATTTGAATATCCTACAAATATATGTTCACTAGCTTTACTATCTAACTTACTTCTATGACAGGATGGAATATTTACAAGTGCTCTACAACCGAAAACCTTCAAATGACTCAAGTCAGGCTTAGTATTAAACCACCTTTGATAAGGCGTGCCACAACTCAAAGCTCTGTGAGGGCTTCTATTCTTAAGATAAACAGCTACATTAAACGCGTCTTCCCAATAAGATTTCGGAAGTGAACTCTCAGCCAACATTGAACGTGCTTTTTCCACAATAGACCTATTTGTGCGTTCTGCAACGCCATTTTGCTGTGGACTATATGGCACAGTTGTCTGATGAATTATACCCTTTGCCGTTAAATGTTTCAGAAAGTCTTTATTTACATATTCTGTCCCATTATCAGTTCTTAAAACTTTGATTTGAGCACCTGTCTGCCTTTCAACCAGCGATTGAAACGAGCAGAACTTATCCTTAACCTCAGTCTTCGAAGAGATAAAGTAAGCAAAAATCATACGAGAATAATCATCAATGAATAATAATACGTATTTATTACCTTGAAATGATGTTGCACTCATGGGTCCACAAATGTCCGAGTGAACCAACTCCAAAATCTTTGTACCCTTTTTGTAAGGAACTTGCTTAAAAGGTTTACGGGCTTGCTTACCTTCTACACAAGCAATACAGCTTGTCTTATCGACAATAGTATAGTCGATACCGACGTTGCTATTCTTCAACTGGTTCATACCTATACGACACAAATGACCTAGCCTCCTATGCCATAATAGAAATTTAGAAGTCGAGTCAGAGTGCACATCATAGGCATTATGAGGTTTATTAACTGTACAGTCTAATTTGTACAAACCATCACAAACTGAACCATGTAAAAGAGATTTGCCTGTGTAAGAAAAAGTTTTAGCATTAAAAAAGTTACACCCATTGTTATCAAACAAAACAGTAAAACCTTTATCTACTATCTTTTTAACAGAAAGCAAGTTAACACTTAACTTAGGTATATATGTGACATCATTTATACTATTTATCACATTGGATTTAGTATTAATATTAACATTACCAATAGCTTGACATTGGATCTCATCTCCATTAGCAACAGTAACTTTACCGAAATTCACGTTTTTTACGTCAGATAGCCAGTCCAACCTCGAAGTTAAATGTGTTGACGCACCAGAGTCAATAAACCAAACATCTTTCTTGTTTTCAGAGACAGCCAGGGCCGTAAGAGCAGTATTTTCTTTGCCTTTTTCTTTTTTCCTACGAAGTGGACACTCTGGTCTCTTATGTCCAGGCTCTTTGCAGTCATAGCATACTATATTAGGCTTCCTTTTCGTAAATGCCTTTCGAAATTTACTTGCCTTTAAAGCAGCTTCTGGCTCTTTACTGCGTGACATTTCGTTTAAAAGTTTAGTTTTAACCAAAACAGTGGTTATCTCGATGTTGCTATTTTCGAGACCCATAATCATCGGATTATACTTTTCTGTGAGTCCGCCTAATAATATAGCTGCTACTGAAGCATCTTCAATCTTTTTGCCAATATCATTCAGGTCTTGTACAGTACTCATTATACCATTAATATATGTTTCCATATTATCGTAATCAGAGAGACTCATTCTGTATAATCTTCGTTCTAGGGCAAGTCTCCGTCCCATTCCGCGGTCTTCATATGCGTTTTTGAGGGAATCCCAAGCCTCTTTTGCACTTTGGCAAGTTCGGACATGTGTGATGGCCGGACCATCTAAACTAAGGCATATTTTTGCCAACGCCTTCTGATCACAACGTTTTTTAGTTGTTTCGGGAGTTGTATCTCCTTCCGGATACCCTATTATTGTCTCCCACAGGTCCTCGTGCACAAGGTAATTCCTCATTTTAAACTTCCATGCCGTGTAGCCCTCGCGGCCACACAATTGAATGCATATACTAGGTAAAGTAGTACCTGAGGATCTTCTGATTGCACCATCTCCACTAGAGCTTGCCATTTCAACACATTCCCTTAAATCTACTAATCTATTATTAAACCTACAGCTTCGTGCTGATAACGTGTTGTGTATAAGGAAATACGGGTTGAAGGAAAAACGTGTTGTGCATAAGAAAATTTTAATAAGAAGACATTATTCTATGATTGACATCATACTTCATAGGTAATATTTTAGATTACTAACTAAGGAGTTCCTATTACAACAAATGGCAAATTTGGATGGCAGATTTTCAAAAAATACCCTTGATCATTAGATAAATTTTTATAGGCAAATTATTTTTGCGGCGACTAAAAACTTATTGGGCTTATTTAATATTGGACTAGGTTACAAAAAAAATGCTTTGGTAGCGTTTAAATATTTTAGCAACAATTATATTATTATAATGAGTTACAAAATCTTAGATCTATAAAAACTAAATAACGGCTGTTCCTTTAAGATAGCAAATATAGTAAGCAGGGAAAATGAAGTAATAGGTGAGGTATTAAAAATAATGACAGCTAATATTAATAGTGGGATATCAAATAATATATTATTAGCAACTATTGGCTTCCAGATAAAAATACACTTTCGGGCAGTGATTTGCAAGCAGTTTTAAAAATAAAACGGGTCCAATAATTAAGTATCAGGATGTCAGAATTTTTGTTTGTAGAATCGTAAATTAGTGAAAAAGCGACAAATGCGTTTGTTGCATGGAATTTTTTGTATTATTGGAGTACACAAACACACGTAATCTTTTTCTAAGCGTTCTTATAATTGTTTATTGGTAGTGATGATGATGATGAATGAATGAATGAATGAAAACTCTTTATTGCACCAAAACAACCATGACATACAGAACTTCGTAAGTGGTGAGTGGGGGACGATAATTTATCATTCCAAAAGTATTGTATAAGAACAGTATATTATAATAATTCTTAGGTAATTAATAGCAATATGTTGGCCCAATACGACTTGATTGGGTTAGGTTAGATAGCTAAGGCGGGAACGTAGCGCAGCGAAGCTCCCGCAGCGGGGCTCCGACGAATTATAATTATTGAACCACAAAAATTCGGGTAGGTTTGTAAACCTTTACCAACATCCAATGTACATACATCCAAACTTTCGCCTTTATAATATTAGTAGGATTAATATTTTTTTACATGCCACAATATGCTTTATTTAGATCTCATAAAATGTCGCACATAGTAAGTTTTTTATTACCTTGTGTATATTTTCTTCCCATCTCATTTAATTTTTTAAACGATCTCATTGTATATTTTATAAAAGCCTATTTTCTACATTTTATCCGCCATCAAGTTGTCGCCTAACAATAAATTCAGTTGCTACACGAAAAAATCACTGCCATTTTCAATTTTTAAACAAAGCTTATAACTGACCAGCCAAAAAATTGGCTAAGCCGACCACTGCTTTTATTGAGCAGTGTTCTTTTTCTGACTATAATGTAAATGAGAGTTTGGAACATGTTCCAAAAGATTTAAATTAGATTTTAGGACAACAGAGACCCACTCTGGCAAAGTATTAAACAATAATAGTAATGCCTACCACCATAGTGAGAATTCTAGACAAAACTGTATATTTAATATAAACCTGGTGCATCAAAACTTGCAAGGAAAAATAGGAAAAGAATTAGAAATTGAGTTATTTTTAAATGAATGTAACATTGACATTTTGTGTGTATCAGAACATTGGTTAAAAAATTATGAATTGGTATTTAATTATTCTGATCACCAGCTAGCAAGTTCGTTCAGTCGAGAGAATGCTATTAGGGGTGGCTCCTTAATATTGATTAAGAAAAAACTTAAATTTAAAGAACGTAAGGATATTGTTAGACTGTCAACTGAACGAATTGCTGAGTTAGCCTGTATTGAGCTGAGCCACCTTATTATTGTAAGCGTATACAGACCTCCATCTGGCTTATATGATTCTTTTGAACAAATAATGGAGCAAGTGTTAACGAAAGTGTGTGCATCTAACAAAAAGATTATAGTATGTGGTGATTTCAATATTAATTTACTAGACTCAAACTCCACCACTGTTAGATTCACATCATTGTTCAAATCGTATAACCTTATTAATTTATTCAACGAGCCGACAAGAATTTGTGATACAACTGCGACTTGCATAGATAATATTTTCACCAACATAACTCCCTATAGGAAGGAAATAATTAATGTATTAAGCTCTGATCACTGTGGACAGTTAGCTTCATTTAATATAAATTGTGATAATAATTTTAAACAAAAAATTGAATATATACCTATAAATACAAAACGTATTGAGAAGTTTAGAAGTAAATTATTATCAAGTTTTGAGCACTTGAATGTATCAAATGATCCAGATAAAGCGTTTAACAACATATTTAATAGAGTAAAACAGCAATATAACGCTGTATTTACTTCTAAAACGGTCAGCTTGAATAATAAAAGAAATAATTTCAAAAAATGGGCAACTGCAGGTATTATTGTGAGTAGACAAAAATTGTATGATTTGTATAATGAGAAAACTATAAACCGGAGTGAAGCTTTTAAATTGTATGTCAAGAAATACTCGAAAACTTTTAAAAAGGCATGTCAAGCAGCGAAGGCACTTCACATTAAAGAGAAAATTAGAGACTCTAAAAATAAAGTGAAAACCACCTGGAAAATAATTGCGGATGAGACTGGAAAAGTCACCTGTCGTAACTCTAAATTTGAACTTTTGATTAATGATAAAAAAATCAATTCTGATCTTGAGGTTGCGACAGTCTTTGAGAAGTTTTTTGCAGACATTCCAATCTCAACTACAAAGAACTTAAATTCATCACCTACAGTTGCAGAAAAAATACTTAGAGAACATGTCAAGGAATGTGATGTCAATTTTATTTTTAAAGATATTGACTCCAGAGCTATTATCAATACCTTCAAATCTCTCAATATTAAAAGTACCACTGATCTCTGGGGTATGTCCACAAAAATTATAAAATCAGTAATTGACATCATTGCCCCTTACCTAGCTTTAGTTTTTAATAATTGTATTAAAAGTGGCGTGTTCCCAGACTTAATGAAGCACAGCAAGGTGATGCCTCTATTTAAAGCTGGGAAGAAATCAGACCCAGCCAACTATAGACCAATATCTATATTGCCGACTCTAAGTAAAATCTTTGAAAAAATAATTTTAAATCAATTACTTGCTCACTATAACTCAAATAATTTATTACATAATAATCAATTTGGATTTACTAAAGGTCGGTCTACAACAGATGCAGGCATTAGTCTTCTGTGTAGTATTTTTGAAGCTTGGGAGGGGTCGCAGGATGCACTTGGTATCTTCTGCGATCTCTCTAAAGCATTTGACTGTGTGGAGTATGATACTCTAATAAGAAAACTACACCATTATGGTATAAGGGGCACGGCACTTAAACTTCTAAAATCTTACCTTACAAATAGAACGCAGAGGGTGGAAGTCAACTCCATAAGGTCTAATGGAACCAAAATAAAACTAGGTGTGCCACAAGGGTCCATTTTAGGCCCTTTTCTTTTTCTCATCTATATAAATGATTTACCTTATCTTGTTAAAGATAAGCATGAGATAGTACTTTTTGCTGATGACACTTCACTAATTTTTAATGTGAAGAGGCGACAATTTAATTATGACGAGGTAAATAGTGCTCTCTCAAAAATAGTACATTGGTTTAATGCTAATAATTTACTTTTGAACTCTAATAAAACAAAATGTTTAAAATTTATCTTGCCAAATGTTAGGCAAGTACAAACCAATGTACTATTAAATGATGAGAAAATGAATTTAGTAGACACCACCACATTCCTAGGCATAACACTGGATTGTAAGTTACAATGGGGTCCACATATTGCAAAACTGGCAGATAAGCTTAGTTCTGCAGCATATGCTGTTAAAAAAATTCGTGAAATCACTGATGTAGAGACCGCGCGATTAGTTTACTTTAGCTACTTTCATAGCATAATGTCTTACGGCATCCTCTTGTGGGGAAATGCGGCGGACATTAATACAATATTTGTGCTGCAGAAGCGAGCTATTCGTTCTATTTATAAGATGTCGTCTTTTGAATCTCTAAGAGAAAAATTTAAAGAAATAAGAATTCTGACCGTCGCATCTCAATACATTTTGGAAAATCTCTTATATGTTAGAAAGAACATAAATATTTTCAAAAAGAAAAGCGATAATCATAATGTAAATACTAGAAATAAGAACAAGTTAGCAATACCAATGTTCAGACTAGCCAAAGTAAGTAATTCTTTTAAAGGCCAATGTATACGCCTATACAATAAAATCCCAGAAAATGTTCAAAATCTACCTTTAAACAAATTTAAAAATGCAGTTAAAGAACGTTTGTGTGCTAAAGCGTATTATAAAGTCAATGATTTCATCGAGGACAGCACACCTTGGGAATAGGGTGGCTCCATGCAGGTTACTTTTCGTTTATTTTGTTACATAGCTGTAAGCCATAACATTGTTATATTATTTTATTTTAAAATTGTAATTTTCCATTTTTTTAGTAAAAGATGGCCCCGTGCGAGTTTCTTACGCCGGTTCTTCTCGGCGGGGTAGTTTCCGAACCGGTGGTAGGCAACGTAGTTTCTTCGTTCTTTCTACGACTTTCAAAAAGTGTATCATGATACCCATTTTGAATAAAAATATATTTTATTTATTTTATTTTATTACTCAATATAAAGCTGCTACTTTATGCTTAAAATGCTACGTCACTGTAGCTGCTAACCTATCATTTTTCCTACCCATTTTAATTATTTTTAAAACCCTGAATCGGATTAGTTTGTCGCCGCGTTAAATACATGCCATTTTTATATTTACATGTTTCACACACAGAATCAGCCGCTATAAGGAAAAAAAGGATCAAAATGTTTTATTCCAATTACTCTGGTATTGCTAGAGTCAATTTCTTTCCTCACTTTTTGTCATCTGATTCTGGTAGACCTATAGCTACAGCAGTGGTGTCACAGTGAAGAGGCACTTTCATCTTCAATTTTCGAATATAGGCAATGCTGCTACCATCTTATATTGACAATAACCAGCTCCTCAATATCCTAATAAAGGGTTAATTTCCGCTCCTTGTATTGATTTTCAGTGTTTTTTACAAAATGATTGCATAAATTTTCCCAGTCATTTCGGTTATTTCGTTAAACGCTTTTTCTGCTACCTATAAACATAAAACGTAATTATAATATTATATTACGCTGCATCAAAGTGTCTGAATTAATAAGGAACTTCGTTCCAATAATACGAGAATTTTATATATTAGATACATTAATTACGCAAAGCACCTATGACGAACTGGATGCGTTCGATAAAGAGTGGCCAGTAACAACACAGAATCGCGAACTTTGAAAGAAAGAGGGGAGGCCTTTACCCAGCAGCGGGACACTAGGCTGCTAATAATAATTTATTTTATTCATACAAAAACAAGTTACATTGATGTGCAAGGACTTGCGTTGCGCTGCGCGGTGATGCTGAGTCTGCGCCACCAAACAAGTCCCGCGGAAAAATTGAGAAGTAATTTAATTTGCCATCAGATTTTGGTAGACTCAACGGTCAACTAACTTACAAGATTCATCTTATTTAATGCCTAATGTTTAATGTTGGTAAAATTAATATAATTGACGGTGCTAAAACAATAGGAATAGTTCTTTAAATCACTATCCTAAAAATGTAGCTTTTCGGCGCGTTTCGGTGGCAATTTACAGTTTAGTCAGCGAAGAAAAACCTGAATGGTTATATTTTGCTCCTAAAGAAAATTCTATTACTTGTGTCCTAATGGCAAACTTTTCCTTTATGTGCGACAAACACAAGCATACCTTGACCTTGTACATCCGCGTTGCCAGATTTTTTTTGTGCCAAGTCGGGACTTTGGAACTTTTTGAGTGAAAAAGCTGGATTCTTCAGTCAAAAGCGGGACAAAGTAAAAAAATCGGCCAAGTGCGAGTCGGACTCGCGCACGAAGGGTTCCGTACCGGTATAGAGCGGAACTAGACAAAAAATTGTGTTTTTTTGTATGGGAGCCCCCCTTACATATGTAATTTATTTTAATTTTATTATTAATTACTAAAGTAAAAATATAACTAACGATTTTGTGAAAATTTTAAGTGCCTAGCTGTTCCCATTATTGATGACGAGCAAAAAAGGCCAAAAAAAATCACGTTTCTTGTATGGGAGCTCCCTTTAAATATTAACTTTATTTTATTTTCAGTATTTGTTGTTATAGCTGCAAAAGATATACATAATCTGTGAAAATGTCAGAAGTCTAGCTATAGCGGTTCTTGAGTTACACTGCCTGGAGACAGACGGACAGACGGACAGACGGACAGACGGACAGACGGACAAACGGACAGACGGACAGACGGACAGACGGACAGACGGACCGACGGACCGACGGACAGACGGACAGACGGACAGACGGACAGACGGACAGACGGACAGACGGACAGACGGACAGACGGACAGACGGACAGACGGACAGACGGACAGACGGACAGACGGACAAACGGACAGACGGACAGACGGACAGACGGACAGACGGACAGACGGACAGACGGATAGACGGACAGACGGACAGAGGGACAGACGGACAGACGGACAGACGGACAGACGGACAGACGGACAGACGGACAGACGGACAGACGGACAGACGGACAGACGGACAGACGGACGGACGGACGGACGGACAGACATCGAAGTGTCAGTAATAGGGTCCCGTTTTTACCCTTTGGGTACGGAACACGGATCCACTCCTCCACATCCCACACTCTTATCTTCATTACGCACCTTTATTTCTCAGCACGCTGCTGGCTGCACGTACGTTCGGGCTTTCCCCGAAAAGCGGGACTGGGCCTGTCCCGCGCGGGACATTTAATTTTGATCACAAAATCTAAATCGGGACGTCTGGCAACGCTGTTGTACATACATATATGAAACTATTTATAAGTATATATGTAAATATTTCTATTTGTAGGAGGGTTAATAATCTTAAGTTTCTCTAAATACTGCCGTGAAACATCAGATAAAAGTTGGCTAACAATATATCAAAAAATAAGATTACGAACAAAAATGATCTAGCATGTTCGACGAAGCAGATCTTATATTTAACCGATTGTAGAGTAAGGCTTCCACTGACCATTACTCCAATACCGACCAACTTGCACCCTAGACTTGGACGGCTGCCAGACTTTTTAGGCTTTCAACCGCTTTCAGCGTATATAAAGTCTCACACTTAAAATTGATTTCCTTCGAAATCGTTATTAGGTTTTGTGTGAGTTGAAACTGTGTAATATATTGCACGAAATATTATGTACTTACGTATAATCTATAATAGTTCACATTACACGGCTGAAGAATTTGTTTGTTTGTTTCCTTGAACGCGCTGATCTCAGGAACTACTGGTTTAAATCGAAAAAATCTATTTGTGTTGGATAGGCTGTTTACCGAGGAAGGCTTTAGGTTACATAATATCACAGTACGACTGAGAATAGGAGTGAAGAAACAGACGAAAATGTGGAAAAACAGGGGGCATTTATTTGTAAGAGCTTATCTTACGAACTACTGGAGCAATTTTTATGTTACTTGGCACATATATAGAGTAGACCATGTGGAGGGACATAGATAATACACATGTTTTTAAATTCTTAATTGACGTGACCGGAGCCGCACGGAACGTCTAGTGTTAGGTTTAAAATCTTTACCGTAGTTACGTACCCGTACATATCGGTAAATATAAAGGTGCTAGTTAGGTATAGATCGCTCAAAAGTTTAGGATCGTTTGGAAAAATGGAAGAGGAAGGTGTATATTTTGATTTTTAGCTGTCTTTTATTTTTGTAAAACTATTGGTAGATCAGCAGATAGTGACATGTTATTGGTAATTAAAGTAGATTTACTGGTGGATATTGTAAACATCCGCAGATTACTCCGTCCAGTATCGTCGAGTGATCTAAAAGTTTTGAGCGGTCTATAATAATTATAGACCGCTCAAAACTTTTAGATCCTAAACTTTTGAGCGATCTATACCTAACTAGCACCTTTATATTTACCGATATGTTGTATAATACATCGGTAGAACATTATTTCCCATTTGTTACTAATGAGCTTACACACTTTACGCTTTACGCTTACACATTAGGATTCGTATCACGGAAACTTGTCATGGTGTTATCAGACTATGCTTTTATACAAAGGAAGGAAGCTTTTTTCTAGGTAAAGTTTAATCATGATCTGTACATATTATATAATACTAGCTGTTGCCCGCAACTTCGTCCGCGTGAATGTATGTTATTATAATCGAGATTTAGAAAATTAAATACCCATCAACAACTATTTTATATAGATAAGGATTAATATTATATTACACACGAAATTTTTAATTTACATCAAAGACCTAGGAACATTGAAAGCTCTTTTAAGTAACTTTCGTCGGCGGGGCTTGAACCATAGATAATATCGTTTTAAAAAATCCTTTCTTCGAAGACCGCTTGGCGTGGACAGGGGATAGGGGCCACAGGACAGGGGACAGGAACATGTGACGAAGATAGAGAATAGACGACAGAAGACGGGATATTTAATGTATAGGCATCTATCCCTCTTTAACCTACCTCTTACTCTCCCAGAGAACATGATGAGTGGTTTGTTCAAACATACTGCCTTCGGTCGTAGGTGTGCTACTAATTATTTAGATCCGTAAAGTTTGACTTTAAAATTTTATAGCCGGTAAGGAATTGAAATACGCAGTGGTCAATATCCATTCAGTGTTTGGATAATCGTTCATGAATAATAGAGAAAAGTTATGAAGTTTCCACCTTCGCGACCATATCATCAAATACAAATTATAGCCCTTAAATTAATAATAGAATTTTACAAATCGAAACAGAAACGGCGACGTAATTATCAATTTCGATTCTGATCCTTTTAATGCAAAAAAAAGTATCATAATGTGGTTATGGATGGTGTAATGATGGTGGTGATCATGATGATTAATATAATTGACATAGTGGCATGTGCTTCCAGTATTTTAAACGCTGAAACCCCTACATAATATATCTATAAGGAGTCAGAAGTTCCGTTCAGCAACGGAACTGTCCGAAGCCCAACCCCGGGATAAGCCTTGGTGCAAATCTTTCGTAGCATAATTTATTATATTAATTTTACTTAAAAAAAGTGAAAATACCGTAATGTTTTTGTAGTATTAAGAGTTCCGTCAATACCTTAAGGATCCCGAGAGAATCATTATTTATCAAGTCACCGTTTTTGTAAACATGGAATCAAATCCGGGTTTACAATCTATAATCTATATTATACAACAAAAAAGGAATTTTGACAATCGGACCACAAACAGCAAAGTAAACATGAACTCCTCCTTTTTTGGAAGTCGGTTAAAAAAAAGTATCTAAGATGTTGACCGGGGATGTAAGGTATCACTATGCCAAATTTCATTGAAATCGGTCCAGTGGATTCAGAGATTAGCCTGTACAAACAGACAAACAGACAAACAGACAAACAGACAAACAGACAGAGAAACAAAAATTTCAAAAACAGTTAAGGCGAGCACTTACCTCAATTCCAAAACGATAACCTTGCGAACGCGAATGCCAAGCGTGTACGCATCGCAATAAGATTCATTTTAGCTTAGCATAAAATTGTAAGTTACGACGGGCGGATCTTCTCTATTTTATTTTTCGTGTGTTTTTTTTAAATATCTTTCGAAATAAATATTAAGAAAAAAGATTATTCGTTTCAACCTTTTTAAAATAGATTCATTGACAATTTATTAAATTAAAATGTAAGTTATTCTTGTTAATACTTATATTTCGATGACAAAGAGTTTTGTCGGAGGTGAGTTTTTAATTTAATTACAACGAAAGTATTATTTTTTATTTCAATGTTTTTGATTTAAACCCTTTTAAATATTGTGCTCTATATCTCATATTTTTTACATTTCGTTATTATATTGGAACTAGGTAAATCGGGTATCAAGAAATAACAAAATGGGGTTTCAGCCCGCCTTAAGATGTGTTCTACTACACTTCTAACATGCCCCTGACTCGTTTTTTCAAGTTTATTTTTAATGTACAAAAATTTTACCTCTACGATTTTATTATATTATGTATGTATAGATTGTCGTCACTTATTTTCATAGGAAAAATTACCATAGAAGTTGGACTTTCAAAAAATGTAAAGCTAAACTTAAAATTAAAAAGATACAACATAGAAAAACTATGTACATTATTTTTACATTCTTCGCTACATTTTATAGTTTCGGATTATGCATATCATGGCTTTTTAATTAAAAATAAACTCTGTTATCTGTATTAGTTACGTAATGAGGTAACAACTTTTTTATTAGTTAGTGCCAGTTTGTCTATTTAGATTTTTACCATTCGACGACTCTAAATGCAATATCAAACACTAGTATGTTAAAACTTTATTGCGCTTAAAAAAGTTTTAAAAGCTATAAAGCAGTGCTTTCAACATTTGAAAAGTTAACTCAATCTCGTTACTCGCTAACTAGTAGCTCAAAATATTATGTAGTACTACTCATATAGCATACTAGATGACGCCCGCAACTCCGTTGCACCAAAACGGCCCTGTTACGACAAAACAATGCAACCCGGGTTACATCGTTTTGTAATAATATAGTCTAAATTAATCTACTTGATGTAAGCTTTGTATTGATTGGACCCACAAAATTCAGGAAAAGTTTTCGACCAAAATATTCCATACTTTATTACATATATATATTTATTACATTTATATATAATATTTATTACATTTCGCTGTCACCTAAGATGTGCTATATTAGCTAAAAAGTTTTAAACTCATTTTTTGCAAGTTGGCGTGTTACAGGTTGCAATGTGCAGGCTTGGGAGACTAATTAAAAGAGTGTTGTCTTCGCGAAAAAGATGTTTTATTACTAACTTATTAATTACTTATCGGCTACCTTATATAGGAGGGAGGTTTGACATACACTACACCTCCCCCGTTTTTTTGAAAATATATATATATATATATATATATATATATATATATATATATATATATATATATATATATATATATATATATATATATATATATATATATATATTACAAACTAATCTTTTTTTTTTTACTTTTATAAAATAATAATAACTAATATACTTAAAAATACTAAACTTATAAGTTACGAATAAGGAACTTTCATTTTTTTTTTGTATAAACTTTTGCTTTTTAGGTTTTTATAGAATATCCGTTAATAACTTAAGCCATAATCTTACTCTAGCTAACTTTAAATACAAATCTGTTTTCTTTAAGTACTTAAAATTATTTCTTTACTTCAGCGATGGGTGATTGACGACGAAATTTTAAATATCAAAAATTGAACATTACACATTTCAAATTTTTCATAAAAATAAGTATTGAACATTAAAATATTTAAAACTCTATGTATCTCCTTTACTCAATGTCTTATGAACCTCTATAAAACCTCTTTTACACAAAATACCTTTTTTATTATTATTCATAAATCCATTTTGAAAAGTTTCACTTATTGCAAGCTTCATATTCATAATTACTCATTAATAAACTTATCAATATTTTACTAATTCCCTTGATTAGTGGACTGGCCAGTCACTTACATTTCATCGTCATTTTAAAATTTTTATCTCATATTCAGGTACCTTAAACTATTCGTCGTTTAATGCATGCATGCCTTTTCATTTATTTGTATTAACATTACTGGTACATTATATTTTTATAATATTTTTATTTATAGTCGACTTTTTTATTTATTTTAATGGTACATTTTTTTATATACTTCATGTGCGCACTTTTATTTGGTACAATACATTAATTTATTTATAAAACATTAAACGGGACCTTTTTTAAGACTAACCACCAAAAAAGAAATAATGTCTCCAACCATTTTACTTAAATGAAGGATTGTTCCCGCCGAGCATGCTCTAAGTACCATTTATTTTTGTACCATTTTGTACCATATTTAATACCAAGGTTTTTAAGGCAACTTGACCTCCAACTATTCTCACAGAGAAAACTCGTTTACACCATGATCGAATGAAGGATTCCCTTGCGTATTTTTTTTAATGCTCTCGGCATTTTATTTATTCCTCAACGATACGTAGCATTTAAGCTAGTATTTTATAATGCTCTATGGCATTATTAAACCTATTCTATACTTATTCCTAACAAAGAAACCCATTCCATAATTTTATGCAGTCAATATTTAAAATATCCTTAACCATTGGGTGATCAGGCCAACAGCTACTAGACATTTTAAACATTGATGCAACCCTATCAACCTAAAAACAATCCTTTTTCAATCAAATACCTTCTACAACACTAAAACCCTTACCTATTCCTAACTTCAAAATAACCATTTCTATACCTAAATAATTGCTTTCAGCTATTTTGCAAACCTAATGTCACATTCCTAATCCATCTTCACAATAATATTACGTCATATCTCGTATGAACGTAAATATTTTTAAAGTAAATCCGTGTAAGTCATTATGCATATCCAGTTTAATTTCTTAGAAAATGTAGCTAATCAACTTACTTAAAGTAGTTGAAAAGAATTTAATACATTTCCAAGAATTATCTCTCCTTTTCTCTATTTTTAACTCACTTAAAACATAGTTTTAAATTTGTTTATAATTTATATTATATACTGAACTTTCTTTTATGACATGTTTCTTACATAATATAATATTATTTTATTTGTTTTTCTCACTCTACTTTTTCTAATTTATTTTACAATGTAACGATCTACAAAGTTACCATGGAACCGAAAAAATTTAAAAATATTTTTTAATAATAATTTACTCATAACTTCTTAAAATATCTTACTAAATTTAATTGGATTGGAATACATAGCAACATAACATTCTATAACTCATAACATCCTAATCCCCTATCACTTAATTTATTTTACCTACATATTATTTTACTACTATTTCTTTTTTTTAAAATGCCTCTTTTATCTATAAATAAAATATTGAAGTCATTATTGTTTATTATTCTTTATGACTATTATTTTTTCTCTAACTACAAAGTTATTCATTAATAACTTTTAAGTTCGAATTAAATTGAATTGATATAGGTACATAGCAACATTACTTTTTTATTAATCACTTCTTTATTAAATTATCACCTGATTATTAATTTTTATTTACGTTAGTTAAATGAACCTATTATTATAGTTATGTGAATACGCCTCATATTCTTAACATTTCAAAATATTATTATTGTCTATATTCAGTATACCAATTTTTTGTATCAAAATTTGATTTCTAAAATTTAATTAAGTCATTGCGCGCTTTTTTCAGTTATTATTTTATTTGGAAAAGTCATAAATTGACAACTAAAAATAAACCAATGTATGTATATTAATTATTATTAACTATTGAAAATAGATTTCAGAAGGAATTCATACTTCCTAATTAATTTTGAAAAATTAAGCTATTTAAAATGAGTAATATATTTTATGAAATTTTAAAAATTAAATTTTAACTAAGTACCTAATTTGAAAAAAAAATAAATTATCAACTTCGTGACGTATACTAACGTTGCCGCGTTGTCAGCGACCAGAAACAAAAATCATTTTAGAAAATTAAATGTATATTACAGAAACTTAATTTTTATCTGTAACTAATTTTACATGTTATTTAAAAACATTCCTACTTGTTAAATATTATTAGTTCTAACAATTTAATAAAATTAATGCCCTGGAATGCATGCTAATATGATTGTACCTAAGTTTTGCAACAAATTACTGGAAATTAATTACTGGAATCATTTCAAACATAAATATGGACTGCGCTTACATGACATATTTGGATGCATAAACTCATTGCATCACGTTTCTTTGTACCAAATATGATGCACGAAATGTTTTGATATTGTTATGCGAAACCAAAATATGATGATCTCTTTTGGACCACCCATATTGTAGACTGTACTGTAAGGATTAATTAAATTTTTGACTACTGTGACACAAAACAAAAATATTTTGCATTTTTACAAATAACAACAAAATAAACATTTTAAATTTTAGTCTAGTGACCCATTTGAAACTTTAACTACTTTTACTGAAATTGGAAAAAAAAAATAAAAAAATAATAATTATAGAATTACACACAAAATAAAAATAAAAAATTAACCTCTTGGTTACTATTTAATTTAAAGAGAATAATATTATAATTTAACTAATTAAGTGCAATGACACTAAAGTAGATTGTATTGTGGAAAAAAAAATCGTAGTTTTTCATTAAAGAATCAATATTGCAACGAAAATTACATTTAATACCTTTTTAAGGAATTTATATTGATTTAAGTTCTTTAAACAAAAGTCATACCTGGTACAAACCTATGAATAAAATATATTTAGCTGAACAAAGAACATCATCCTTTTTGTAAAGTGGGTTAGAAAAGGTATCTACTTACATTTCGTTGCGCGAATGCTGAGTCGGCACCGCGGACATTTGACGCTTTTCCCACAAAGGCGTTGCATACCGTGGAAACTTACCTGAGGTGTTACCTACCTGTTTTAACCAACTGCGCACAATATTCGATTAGTTATGAGTTGCTATGTATTCCTCTATTCCAATATCAAAATTTAAAATCATTCAACTCTATAAAATTACCTTAGATGTCTTTCACAGTTATCTACTTTCAAAATTCTTTTGTCAAAACTCATACCACACATATATTGCATTTTACTTTAACTCAAAATATTTTCGTACTGCTTATACCGAAACTTATTCCATCTAAAAATTCATCGTCAACACCCTGTTTGAAATTTTTAACTTTTCTTAGTCTATACGACAGCACAATAACAACTTATCAAATCCATATTCTAAATTAAAAATAATTATTGCCGAATACTTTTTCAATTAACATTATTTTCTTTCAATTCAATTTTTCTTTTGACATTATTAAATTAATTACAGTTTATCTTTCAATACGACAAAATTTTGCAAGTTTCCTAAGTTGCAGAATAATACCATTATTTATTTATTTTTACTCTCAAAACATTAAATAAATGGCTTAAATTTATTCAAAAATACTTAATTATTGCCAAAACGTAATTTTCCAAAAATATTTTCCAAAAATAATTTAGGATCATAATATTTTGATATCTAGTAATATTACCATTAAAACAAAATTAACATGCACAAAAAAAAATACTAGTAAACGTCTTATTATAGGTATCAACTGCAATTATTTTTAAAATTCCAATAAGTAACTTATTGTAAAACATTATCAAAATATTGTCAATATTATAAATTTTGCAAAAACTTATTTATTTCATAAAGCAATCTGACTTTCCAATAATTAATTAACTGTTAATTTCTTACTTTACTTATTTTTATCGAATTCTTTAATCCTAAAAAAAATTATTACTTTTATCAAAATTACATGAAATTGCCAATGTACTTATTATTAAACTGAAAATGCATTTTGTACCTTTTATATACTAAAACAATAACCTGACTTTTGTTACCCGAATTCTATTATTATGTAAACGGAACTTTCTATGATATTTTTATATCAACATAAAATAAAATTTTGAAAAACAAAACTTGTAAGATACTTAATTACTAATTTTATACATACCACTATAGTTACTAATGCGACATGTTATTTATTTTTTACATAAAAATTAATACAAAACAAGACGTGTAATCGCATTTTTCTATCCTCTTCTCTCTGTTCTCCCGGCTGCATCCACCTCCGACACGAACATCTCCCGGCCGCCTGCTCTACATTCCTCTCATCCGACTCCAACATCTCCCGGCTGCCTGCTTATTCCACTTATCTGACTCCATCATCTCCCGGCTGCCTGCTTTACATCTCCACTCCAACATTTTGATTTTCGTCCACAGTTTCATTTTCCAGCAACTTTTTTTTTTCGGTTTCATATTATTCTTCTTGCAGCTTTAAAATTTTTAGTAATTTAATTTTTTAAGTTTGAATTCTGATTACAAAATTTTAATTTTTCACTGAGTCATTTTTATGAGTTTTATATTTGCACTTGTAACAGATTTGTATTTATCTATGTCACTATTTATTAATTTTTTAATCCTACATTATTTTAATATAAAACTAATGGCCGTTCAGTTCATTTTTACCACTATAATGTTTTGTCCACATTTATCAGTCACTGTTTAATTACACTTTTTGCATTTTCAATATTTGATTTTTAAGTCCAATTATAAAAATTCACTTGACTATATTCCCTGTACCTGCTGCGCAGCGCTGCCGCAAGGCAGCACTGGCAGGGTCGCCATGCAATGTGCAGGCTTGGGAGACTAATTAAAAGAGTGTTGTCTTCGCGAAAAAGATGTTTTATTACTAACTTATTAATTACTTATCGGCTACCTTATATAGGAGGGAGGTTTGACATACACTACAAGGTTACAGCGTTTTGTCCTAACAGGGTACCAAAAATTCGTTTACTGTACGGGAACCATATATTTTTCCGGGATGAAAAGTTTCCTATGTCTTCTCTCGGGACTCAAACTATCTTCATACCAAATTTCAACTAAAGCGGTTTAGCAGTTTGGGCGTGAAGCGGTAACAGACTGACAGACAGACACACTTTCGTATTTATAATATAAGTATGTATGTGGATTAACTTTGCTAGTGTGTAGAAGATTTGGGTGTGGTTTTAAAGAGCACGTATAATGTACCATCAGAGAAATTGATTCATAAGCAGATAACAGGCCTACGTTATTTGGTTGGGATATATCAAATCAATGTTTGTCGTGACCTGTCTGACTGGCTTAACATTATCCGACTAAAACACATAGATCCGTCATCTGCCTATTGACTTAATTTTTCTGATGGTACATAGTAAATAATGAAAACGAATAGTTGTCTGTCTGTTACCTAATAGGCTTTCGGGGATGAAAGATTCTGGGTCCGATATATAATGATGTCAATACTTGGATATGGCATACGCCATCAAAACTGTAGCAATGTTTTTGCATGCAAAATGTG
Source organism: Cyaniris semiargus (assembly GCA_905187585.1). Lineage (NCBI taxonomy): Eukaryota > Metazoa > Arthropoda > Insecta > Lepidoptera > Lycaenidae > Cyaniris > Cyaniris semiargus. Next base: position 7,488,859 of record LR994558.1, on the reverse strand, counting down.
TATCGAGAAAATATTGTCGTCCTTTTTTGTCTTACAGTACTACTTTCTCTTTCACTCATTTTACGCTTTCAATGCATATTTTACGTAATCAATGCATTAAACACGTCCGACTGTCACCGCGTCCTAAGGCACACTGCTCTCAGATGAGTGAGCTCACTCATCTTGAGGGTGATACATTTTCGCGCTGACGATTGTATGGAATGCCTCTTCTAAAGGTTATAATTCTATGCCGATATAGGGTTGTATAGTACTTTGAATCGACAGACGAACAAAGTTTTGGACAAAACCTGGCTATACATCGGAGGCTGTACTTGATGACCCGAACTTCGTTGTACCGAAATTCGTTTACCACGAGAAACCGTTCATTCAGAGAATCTGCAACAAAAACTGCCTTAAGTCCTTTCCCGTCTCTCAAAGTATGTACCATCGAAGAAATTGATTCATAAGTTGACGTCATTTGATCGGATTGTGTCAATTCAATGTTAAAGTGCGCGCACGATAACTTTGCGCGCGGCTGAAATCGGAACAAATTGTCGGGCCGCCACGTTTACATGATAATCGATACGCCTATTCCTATACATAATTTAAATAAGTAAATAAAGATATTAAAGTAAAACTACCAATGTTATTTAAAAAAATATCATTGGGATTACCCATTTTTTTAATGAATCCCTACGCTGGTACGCCACCTGTCGCGCGCAGAGTTATCGTGCGCGCACTCTAGCTGTGAGCTGTCGAAGGATTTGACATAAAGCGAATAAAATACGTAGGTCCATCATCTGTCTATGAATCTACTTCTTTGATAGTACATAACAAACATACAAATTGGTTCAGCTGTTTAGGCGCGACGGGGCAATAAAATGACAGATAGACACACTTTCGCGCTTATAATATTAGTAAGGCTGTTAGTAAGATTATACTGTATATAGGAATACTAGCTGTTGCCCGCGACTTTGTCTGCGTCAATATACATAATATAATAGCAAACATTAATTTTTCCACTGATTCGTCGCAGTTTCATATTGCATTATGGCTTAGAGCCCTCCTTATTAAATTGACTACCTATGCAGAGTTCCTGAGATTAGTTCCTGAGTTAAAACAAACAAAGTATACAATTTAAAAAAATATCATTTCCAAGCATTAACTCCTTGACTGTACAATGTGTTTAATGAGAATAAATTCTACTGCAAAACGTGCATTACCCCGACCACACAATTTTCGAATTTTGAAACAAACTCACTGGTAAACATTTATTTCATTTCAACCAAAATTTACTGCGAAATATGCATTTCCCTGACTTTACAATGTACGTTACTTTAATAAAACCTACTGCCAAACATTAATTTTCCCAAATTTACATTGGAGCATCATATTTTGAATCCAACCTACTGCCAAACTTTGCATGAACAAAATTTGAAGAAATACCTCCACGGCCAAACAACCATTTCCCTGACCCACTGAAAAGATTAATTTCCCCGACTGTATAATGTACAATATTTAGAAAAAAATAAATTGCAAAACATTTGTTTACTCGACTGTACAATGTGCAAAATATTTATAATATTATTATGTAACCCACTGACAAACATTAATTTTCCCGACTTCACAATGTGCGGTGCGTAATTTGAATAAAACTCGCTGCCAAACATTAAACTCCCCAGTCTATGGCGGTTTAGGCGGCGCACGCCAAAATAGGTCGCAGACGATAGATTTTTTTCTACTTGATATTTTTGATATAATAATATGATATGATAAGCGATATGATTGTAAAGTTTCATCAAAATTCTTACAGTAGTTTTTACGTGAGAGAGTAACAAACATCCATTCATACATACGAACTTTCCCGCTATAATTAAAGACGTGAGTGGCAGAAGCAGGTAAGTAAAATTTAAAAAAAATACCGTTTTTTGCATAAATTGAGGCTTTAGGGCCGGAAAAATGATTTGAAATAAAAAAACTTTGTATTTTATGTTTAGCCAGATATATATTAGCTAGATGATCTAGTAGGTCAGTTACAAGATTTGTTAAACTTTTAAAAGAAAAAAATAGTTATTAATTATTATCTTTAAGACTTTATGTTATAAAATGTTAGTTATCTGGTTCTTCCACTCACGTCTTCAATTATTATTTTATAGTATGGTACGGCTGAAATATTAGGATTAGGATTTGCAAATCACAACAGGAAGATGGTGCTCGCAGCTCCATTGCACAGAAATTAGTTTATCAAGGAATCGTACATTTTACTGAAGTAAAAACCACCCTTTCCCGGGTCTTAAAATATATCTATGCCAAATGTTATCTAAATCGGTTCAGCGGTTTAATCAAATTAAAAAAAAACGTTTAACGCATAGAAACCGTACAATTTTTCCTTTCCCAAGACTTAAAGTATCTGCAAACCCATTAAAATCGGTTCAATAGTTTTAGGATTCAGAGTTTAGCTTGAAAGTAAGAATTACAAACAGACAGAGTTTCCTTCATTTATAACTTTGGAACTTTAGACAATCTTTTGTGCCTAAACATAAATCTCAATAAAAAAATATTAGCTTAAATCTCAACTTAAAAAAAACGATTTATTTCCTTTTTATTTGTTCTAAGTCCCGATTCTTGAGAAGTAATTTTACATACTCTTTGGTTTCTAAAATAAGTTTTTGACAGAAATTATCGTTCAAGATTCAAGAATACGTAATTTTGAATTTCGAATGCCATTATTTTTTTTAACATGATGACAACGCGTCTGTCAAAACATAATGTAAAGCGCCCCATTCAAGACAATCTATCTTAATTTTAAAAAAGTATAAGAAAATAATCATATTATTATCTACGAATAATAAAAACTAAGGAAACGTAACTCCCATACTATTACCGTTTTAAATTTGGTTCCTTTCGAACTGTCATGTAACGTCAGCCTGATACCGCTGAAGGCCACCTAAATATTGCCAATGTATTGAAAATGTGTAAAATGTGTAGGTACACATTTTTGACAAGTATTGTAGAACATGTTTTTGACGGAGTTACTTTTCCTTAGTTTTTATTATTCGTAGATTATTATTATAACAATTGAATTGTTGCAAATAAAATATAGCTAATATAATTACAATCAACAACTAATTGTTACGATTATATTATTATGTTACTTATGACTACATAAGTTGCAATTTCGATGTTTCACTCATAAAAAATTAAAAACATAATAATAATTATAATAAGTGTACAAAGTTATAGTATAACTTATTCAATTTTAGGACTTTTAAGAATTAATATACTCGTGAACGTAAATAACTTAACCTTAATGGACAAATCTAGATAATTTACAATTAATAGAATGTGAAGATCGCTTTATTGTGAATCTTTATTTATTTCATAAGCAGTAAAGAGTATATTTCAGATTAAAACTATATCGGTCCCACAATAACTGTTCATGATTTTTAACCACTTTTAAGGATAAATTTCAACAAAATATGAATTACATCTTCCATAAAATACATCAAATAATATTTATGCAAATTTTCGAGCAGATCGGACTAAGGAATCGAGTTGTCCCATACTAACTTCAACTCCTTTTTTCACCCCCTTAGGAGAGGAATGTCAAAAAATCCCTTCTTATCGCACGCCTACGTTATACGGAGATCCTCCAAAATTTCATATCTCTACGATCAGTGGTTTAGGCTGCAGCGTGATTCCATTTTCATGTCATTCAGGACAAAGCCTTTTATAATATAATTTATAATATAATGATATAGATTAGCAACGCCCTCAACCCCCTGCTACGTCGTAGGCGCCCGCTACGCCGTAGCGCTACGCCGTAGATAACTGAGCGTCTAGAATATAAATCAAGAAAGTTTAATAACTTTTAGTTTGGGTGAGTTTAATGAGGAAAAAATAATGATTTAGTAATAGTTGTAAAGGCCTTATTAAAAATAAGTTCCTTGAAAATTAAGTTATGGCATTATATAACTATTCCTATTGTAAAGATATTACTATTACAAATTACTTTTAATTGCCTTAAAAATGAATAACCAAAAATACTATATGTTCAAATATATACTTATTTGGCTTGGCTATGTTCGGCTGAAAAAACACGTACAATATAAAGTGTGTATATCTAATTTATATTTGAAAGCGTATGTGAGGGGAATTCCCCTGTACATAAGTAGCCCGTAATTATGAATTCCGGTGAGCATGCGGAATTTAAGGGAAGTAAATAAAAGGTTACTTCGACATAAATAAAAGCAAATAAGGAGAGCCGTAATAGATTTAAAAGATTTATTTCTTGGAAAAAATATTCTTGTACTTTGCTTTATATTGTAAAGATAATATAAAAAATACATGTGAAACTCGGGGACTGCCGCGGTAAAGCTATTGCTTAGCATTTTCTTTCAACTTATGCAATTGTAATTCGCATACGTCTAGTCGTACGCACACAAACACCGTGCCGCCGCGCGGCAACGCCGCACTAATCAATGCTGGTCGGAGCCCCCCCACTCCGAAACGAAAATAAACCAATGTTAGGTTTGTTTTCGTTACGGAATTTCTTGATTCGGTTGCCACGCTCAAAGCCCGCAAAGCTATGCAAAAGCTCAAAAATAATTCTAGTAGTTACAGAGGCAGACTATAATTTTTTATTGTCACTGTCTGCCTCTGAAACTACTAGAATTATTAAGGTGGGTACTAAGTTACGAGGTAGGACATAAGTTAATTTTTATTGTGGAATTCAGGGCTCTTGTGGGATTTTGTTTTATTATTCGAATTACGGATAGGAAGAAATCTAGCAATAAATCATATCATTTTCAGAATCTGCAAATGACTTGTGGCGACGGACCTCAACTAGCAAAATTGTGTTGACATGCGTCGCCACAACACAGCACTGTAACAATACAATACCTTATTCAGTTCCTACGTACCGCAACACACCAGAGCAGTGTACCACCACAATAGAACAGAACGAGGCAGTAGGCCGACTTCAAAGAAACTGACGAATAGGCGCGAGTACCGCTGTAAGCATCCTGTGAACAGCTTAGCAACGCAGAGTCACGGCGCGCGCCGGCCGTATGTCACTATACGGCCGGCGCGCGCCGTGACTCTACGTGAAAGGTATAAATTTCGAGAACACTTCTAAGTCGGCCTACTGGTTCGTTCTGTTTTTTGTGGTACCACTGTATGTTCTTATGGCCGCACTAAAAGAAATTATTAAATCTCTTTTAGTGTGGAACTTATATTAAGATATGGAGTTAAATAATAATGATTTTACTTAACTTCAAAGAAGATTTTAATCTAAGTTCCATACATTATGTGTAAAAATCTTTATTCAATTAAAGTTCTTGATCATTAAATGTCTCTGAGTGCGGCCATTAGTCATTACATAGGGTCTAGGCATTATGCCCAGACATTATACCATTTCTCAGAGCTAAATGAATTTATAACCCTGTTGATGGCTAACACCAGCCTGTCGACGTCGGGCGATACAGTCATTTGTAACAACTAACACTTTCATAATTCACGATTATTAATCAAAACTAAGGGACTGTGTAGACGAGTGACTGCGAATGTCACATCCTTTGTAAATACTATTAAAAAAGGTGACTTTCCGATCGCAAGCGATTGCGATCGACAAAGATGAAAAAAATGCCACTTTATGAACTAGACTATAGGATTAGTTTTGCTCAACGCCATTACAAAACAGCGGCGGCATGGGTCGCTAGACCTATGTCGGTAGGAAATGAAACCTGTAGCATACGTTATAAGTTTAGTGGTATTTTATTTGAATTTTTGCCGGCTGCCTCTATTGGCAAAGATCGGAAAGCCGCCACGGAGCTTCGCAAACGAGAGATTGCCACTCTCACCTCGTGTGAGGATCGAGCGTAAAGCGTTTGAACTCGAAATCAGCGAGGACTGAACTCGAAATAACCGAGAAATGTATATTTAAAGAACCAAAGAAATGTATCTTTAAAGAACCAATAGAATCCCTTCATTTGTCTTGTCTCGCTCAGCACAGCGATTATATTGGTTCTTGAAAAGCATATTCCTCGCCACGCATTTTAACACCTCTTTGGTAAAAGGCATCTTGATGGTAAAAATCATCACAGTCAGACGAAGTTAAGACACGATAAGAATTCATATATTTTATAGTATGATAAATCGAGCAATTATTATTAATCATGGTGTACAATATTTTGTTACAAATATTTAAAAACTACAACTTTATATTTAGGTTACATTAAAATATACTATATAGGTTGACTAACGTAACTGTCGTAGTTTTAATTACGAAAAAACAACGAAGAAGTTTTTAATCAAAATGATCCTTGTTTACGTCTGTTCTAATTAACGAAGATTAAAACTGTCCGGTTCTTGTGTTCGGTTCCGACGAACGCTGCACAATAAAAACTCTTGAGACTTTTAACGACTTATTTTGCTTCATTTTTCCGCAGCTTTATAGCGTAAATAAAAGTAATCGGCGCAGAGAAAGAAAATTGGACGCTGTAAATAAAGAAGATTTTTTATTTCATAAATTTCGACCACGTTTAAATGTCTTTAGGCACGATCACAATAGGTATATAATGTTAGAAAGTTACAAGGTATTAAATAGTTCAGATAAAAAAATAAAAAGAAATGAATAAATTGATCTATAATTTTTTTCAATAGTTTAAATGAAGTATCATCCAGAGACCACTACAAGAATGTTAAGATATTTCTATCCCCAATCATTAGATATTCTAGACGACTATTCAAATATTTTATTCTAGTCGCCTCGCAAAATAAGAATATTTTAACGTATAAATAAGCAGACTAAATTGCTCTGTAAAATATTTAATTGAAATCCGTGGGACCGTAAAGTAATTTTATGAATATTTGAGATACTAAAAATTTATAACTCGCGTATATTATACTCTCGTAAAACACCTTATTGCATTTACAAGCCTTATGAAGTCGTATTAAAAAAATAGCATAAATAAAAAAACAAATCTGTACAATGTAAAATTATGGAATTTAAATACAACCCCGATTCGAACTCGAATAAGTGCTAGGAATAAATATTTTAAATATCGAACCGATCAAATCTCTAGGTGTCGCTAACAACTTTTCATGATATTTTTGAAAATTGATAAACTCAAATTTTTCAGCACCAGGCAGGCTGATGATGAATAATTACTGAGAAAAAAAACAAAAAAAATTAGATGAAAATCTGTCCACCCGTTTGGATGCTACGATGCCACACATACACAAATAAATAGCAGATAGACACACAGACAGACACATAAAACTTATAACACCCCTCTTTTTCGTCGAGGGTAAAATTTAAAAATAGTCCGAATAAAGATACAAACTAAACTAGTGTGGACTGTGGTCACGTGTACAAATGGCGTAGCACTTCGTAGACCGTAGAGGACGAAGTTCGTAGCCGCCGTAGCGCCGCGTAGCACCGCGTAGCGCCGAGTCTCAATGATCAATCTAACTTTTACTCCGTGTCCATGGTCTGGGTTATATCCATACTAATATTATAAATGCGAAAGTGTGTCTGTCTGTGTGTTACCTCTTCACGCCTAAACCGCTGAACCGATTTTTCTGAAATTTTGTATGGCGATACTTTGAGTACCGGAAAAGGATATGGGATTTACATAGAAATAAATAGGAAACTAATTTTGGTGCAACGGAGTTGCAGGCGTCATCTAGTGAGGAAATATATAATATACTTCTTAGGGATAAGATGATTATTTGATTTATAATTGTGGATTGACAAACTATCTACGTAGATGTAAGAAGAAACGTAGATTAATTTTAATAACTGCAAGTGAAAGAAAAATAGTTTTTTGTACTTTTTCATTAAATATAATCTTTTCTATTATTTGTATTATACTTATAGTCTATGTTATTCAATTTATTTCATAAATCATTTAAGATATGCGATTTTATTTTTAATTACGCGTAATCAAAGACATAAAAGGCGTAAAACAAAAACGAAGATATATGGAAAAGGAGCAAAAATGAGCAGAAAATTTTAATGCACGCAGTTTTAATTAGAGTTTTATGTTAAAATGGAGTATGAACGTGCAAACAGAATGCCGGAGGGTGCAGCGAGTGCGTCGACGCGGTAGTGGTGCGCGAGGCAGTCAGAATTGACAGCTCTTGTCCTGCAGACCCCTGCGAGTCCTGTAGACATTAATGGTCAGAAAAGTAAACGGTATAAAAGAATGTCGCGCGAGTCGCAGTCAGAATTGACAGTTGCTGTCCTGCAGAGGCTGTAGACCTTCAAGTCCTGTAGACACGGATAACAGTCAAAAGATTTATACTACATAAGAAGTATCGCGAAAATCACAGTCAGAATTGACTGTTGATCCAACAGTTCTTCACGTCCTGTGGACAAGATTACAGTCGGGAAACCATAAAAATATTTTGTCACACATTATTAATTAATTAACTACTCCAAGTTGATATATCAAATTTAGAGTCTACAACTTTAGTATTCAACAGTTGGAACACCAGTTTTATGTCTGTAAACTACTACAAAGTGACTTTTTAATAGGTGTAGTTATAATGTAAGTTAGGCTTTACTCTAGCAATCAATAGTGTAACAACTAGCTAAAAACCAAAATTGTATTAGTCATTTACTCCCCTTATGTCAATTTCCGTTCTCTTCCCAGCACTAGCTCTGAGCGGGGGCGGGGGGTGGGGGTGCAAGTGCACCTGGGCGGCGACCGGCGCCGGGCCCACGTGCCCGGGCAGCAGTCGCTCGCGAGCCTCCGCCGCCGCCGCACGCCACCCCAGCCCAGCATCAGCGACAGGTGGCGCAAGACCTGCGCATCGCACCCGGCGAAACCATGAATCTTTAATATCAAATTTGTACCGTGCAGTGGTTTAATTAAAAAAATGAAAGTTAAGTGTCTATACGTGGTGCGCTCCGTTTAGAGGATTACCGGCATTCGCACGCCCGAATTGTGAGTAATTTCTGCCTTTTTAGTTGCACTTGTTACATTTTTTAACACATTTTTATTACATATATACGTTTGTTAAAGATTCTATTGAAGATTCCCGAGACTTCGTGGCCGGCATTAAAACTTTTACGCAAAGATTTTCATGTCGGTGCTTCCAAATGAGCCTTATTAAAAACTTTTGTTTCGCTGCTAAAATCTTGACCCAAAATTTTTAATTTTATGTTAGAATTGTTAGATTTGATTTTGAACTTTTTATGATAAACAGTTTACACATCTGATTTTTTAACGATTCCTCATACAAAATTAAAATCAACATTGAAATGATCGATCAAAAATAGTATTTCGAAGTGAGAGATGCTCTCTAAATAGTGTCTCTAATCTTATTATTTTAATAACATAAATTCTAGATTAATAAAAATGTGCACAGGATAAGGTTAAGTTGGGAAAAATGAGGGGAGGTAGATCAAGCACAGCAGCAGCTAGAATGTTAGTCATATTATCAAGTATTCGCAAGCTGTATTGGGGTCAACATGTTTTTTTTTAACTTGAGTGCAAACGATCCCACGGCTTCGATGGTAAGTGATTGTTGTATCAATTAAATCGAATGTAGAGTTAGGTTTTCGATTGAATCAATGACTTTGAAAAATTCAATACATACTTATATTATACACGGGAAAATGTGTCTGTCTGTCATCTCTTCGCGGTAAAAACGTTGGACCATTTTAATGAATTTTCGTAAGGAAATACTTTGAGTTCCGGCAAAACTATTTGATAGTAATGTCGTAATGGAAAATGTACGATGCATGCTAATGCTGCATAGTAAATATATTTTTCGCAAGCTAAATGTAAGCATAAACTTTCATACATAAGTACATAAAGCATTCTTATTTTTTGCATAATATAGATGGTGATCCACCATGGCGGCTCTGTTCGGAATTGGCTGTATTTTTATAATATTATTTTTTTATAACTAAAGAACGAAACTATTTTTTATAATCATAAAAAATGTGATGATTGTGAAGCAACCGAACTGTTTTAAGTCGGTTAGCTCATTTATGCTAACGCTTCCACCAAATCAGTTTTATCATAGAAATGGCCTATATTGATTTCAGTAATACAATTCGAGGGATCATTTCACTTCCTCCATAAATAATTCTCCTTCACATGACGACAAACATGAAATAACAATGTCTCCGAGCTTAGAACCCTGTAACGTAATGTCGTAACGAACGCAAATAAATACTTTAAGACTTTGTATAAAACCTATGGAATAAAATATTTTGTTAGTATCCGTTATAAATGAGAAAGTCTATCTGTCTGTTACTTCTTCACGCCCAAACCACTGAAACGATTTTGCTGTTTGGTATGGAGATACTTTGAGTCCCGGGAAAGGACGTAGGATACTTTTTATACCGGAAAAATGTACGGTCCCCGCACGATAAACGAATTTATAGAAGCTATTCTAGCGTAATTTCAAATTATTTTAAGTTGTCAAACAACGTATCACTTGCTCCGCGTAAAAATAGTATTTGTTTAACGAGTTTCTAGCTAAGTATACAGTATATATTACTGTGGTTATAGTATCTGCGATTGCATTGGATCTGCACTTCATTTTAACGACGTCCATTGGTTCCGACCAGCTGAACATTAAGTTAGATGGTATGGTTTACGTGCGCCTGCAAACAGATATCCTAATTTTACGGAAAACCCAAACTTATATACAAATTTACAAAGGAATTACAGGCAACATCTAGTATTTGATTCAAAGAAAAATGTAACATCGAAAGTTACTGCCTATTTTGGGTTTCTTCTCTTCTTTGAAATTACTATGTTGATATAAATTACCCAAACAAAAATATCATAGGTTAATCATTCGTTATTTTAGTAGAACATCATTTATTTTCAAATTTTTTGTAGCTTATAAATTTCCTTGTGTTTTCCCCATAATAATAATCCTTCGTATAGTAATTAATCATCATCAACTGCCTACTAGTTCAGGAAGGTAACCTTTGCCAGCGCCTTAGGTTCCCCATAAACTGCCTGTCACTCTATCGGAAAACAATAATTACGGATTCGGCCGAATTTAAACGAAATAGATACGACTACCCACGCAAATGTCAATCAAGCCCGTATGAGCCTTGAGTAGGATACTCACTTGATAGCTTATGTATGCCAAGTTCTAAGCATTTATATCTCTTTTGGATATTATGTAACATTAAAAAATATACCATTTGTTACGTCAGCAGTAATATATTTAGGTTATGAATGTAATTTTAATATTTGACTACACTACCTACTGTAGTGTTACGGTTTCTGAATTTTATGAGCCCTTTATCGCTTCTTCATAGAATCGCCGATCAAAATGTATGGAATTGACATAAGCGTTCGTTAATATGACGTTGACGTTCGACTCGTCTAATGTCAATTCCATACATTTTGATCGGCGATTCTATAAAGAAGCGATAAAGAAAAAGTTTTGGCTACAGGCTCTGGATTTTTATAATAGTATTGTTAAGTGGTAAATGTGTTCTAGATTAGCCATTCGAAAGCTCTATACTAAACAGATAAAGTAAAAAAACTCATAATCTTATACGCAAATTACATAGTGTCACAATAACAAATTGTAACATTACTTAGAAAATTGAGATGAGATTTGTAATAATAAATTGCGAATTTATCAACACCTCATTCATTACATAAATTCAGACTAGTAGCTTAGCCGCTACGGTAAAAAAAACATATACAGATAAACATTTTGGCATCATTGTATTCAGGTAACATCTACTCCATAACATGCTTTTGAAGTGTAGTCACAACAAAATTATAGTTCACTACCCTTAGAAAAGCGCAACGGGTTTTTGCATATCATTCTCTATTGAAGTTTATTTTTAGGTCACAGGGAAATAAGGAAATCATTTGCGAACGGTTTGCTGGAAGATATATGAAATAAAGAGAAATTTTCCTCACTCGTCCGTTATGTTTATATTATGTATGCGGTAAGTGGATTCTTGTTTGCGATTTTGGATGAGTATTGCTATCGGTTCTGAATAGGCTGCTTTTGTGTTGGTGAAAGATGGAAATATTTTTTTAAATTCTATAAGTACTAATTATATAAATTTCAGAGTGTTGTTGTTGCTAAATTTAAACATATCCAAATTAGATTTAGTATTATGTTGAGACAATCGAAAAAATGTGCTAACAAACTACGAAAAGCATAGTTAAATCAATGTGTTTATCCTTAGAATGGTATTAAATTGATATAAGGCGTGTTCACACCAAACCGACTGCGTGCCGCCGAATGTGAGCGAACGTTACGCAGTTTATTGTATTTCCATACATATTCACTTTTTCGTTCACACCTAACCGACAATACGCCATTACGCTAGGCGTAGGCGCGGACATTCGGTACCGTTTATTTTCACGTTCACTCTGGGGCTCACAGTGAGTCTGCTCACATTCGGCGGCGTATAGTCAGTTTGGTCTGAACACGCGCTAATAGTAACAATATCAGTCTAACTGATATGATATTGAATGTACTGAAACTTCTTGGTAGAAATTCATGTTTCACAGTAATAAACATACATGCACTTATTCCACTTTATTAAACATGTAACAAATGTAACAAAAATTTAACAAAATATATTAATAAAGTGGAATAAGTGCATGAAAAGTGTATATTATATTTATTACTGTGGAATATCAGTCTATGCCAGCTATTTACTGTAGTTTATATATTATTCAACAACGTTGTTTATAAGTTAATGTTTTAGCATTATGGCTGATTTACATTATTCCAATCCAGTAATCCAATCCAGCACTGGCCATTAATCTATCAAAATAACTACGAAAAAAACAAGAAATCTAGCATATTGCAACTAATTTACTTGTAGTAATTGCAATCTAAATTATAATTTAAACATATAAATCTCAGAAATCCAGCTAAACTTTTAAGCTTTTTAAAATTACGCGACTATTTTCTACATTGCATTGTAATGAATTGAGTTCCGTAACATTTCAAGTAGCGCTGTAAGTTAATTACTCCGCTCTAGAGCTGCATGCTGTAACCGACGTTCTGGAGATTACTGAGCGATTTCATTGTATCCTAATTATTATGATATTAAATACATTATAAATTATACAAGGTGTCATAAAACTACGTGAGAATACTTTAGGGTGTGTATGTGTCCCTTATATAGAGTTCACTGTGAAAATAGCAGCGCTGAAAGAGCAAAATTTTTTTGTGATTTGTATGGGCAAACGACCCCGCGTCATGAATTTGTCCATACAAAGGTGAAAAAAAAATCTTTTCAGCGCTGCTACTTTCATAGCTAACTCTATATAGGGGACCCATACACACCCTAAAATATTATCACTTAGTTTTGTTTTACCCTGTATAGTGTAGTCGAGGATTTTCGGAATTACTCTGTAGAGCTCTGTAGCCTATAAATCCTATAATACTTGTCTTATAAAGATAGCATAGTTTCTTATACATGACTTGCATAGTAGCTAGTCATACGTTTAGTCATACATAAAAAATATGATACAACTATAAAATAGTCAAAGCTTTAGAAACATACAAAAGGAATTTACATAATAGTCCGGGTTCCCTAGAACATTTTTTTTTTATTACTATCAAGCTAATTTTTCGTGAGTAGCTTCATTTTGATAAGACGAACAACAATTTCCTCTGCGAAAATTTTCGAAAGTGGTAGCTAGCAGAGATAGAAAGGATTTAATATTTCGACTTGATGGTCCTAAAATATGGATTGTTCTATTTGTAGGACTATGTTACTCTTAAATTATATAACTATTAAACTATCAATATACAAAAATCAGCTCGTTAGGGTTCCGTTTTAGGGTTCTGTAATCAACAAAACTTGGTTCACTACGGAACCCTAAAACGGAACCCTAACCAGCAGTTTACTATAATTATGTCTCTTTGCGACACAATAATTACAATTTAGCTTTTAAGTTTTGTACTCCTCTTTAGTTAGAGGACTGTTCCATTTCAAATTATTTCGACAACTATTTTTGTTGCTTTTTTTTATGTGTGAATGCCAACGATCTCGTTTAAAGTTTTAAAATAAATTGCGTATTACGTTCGCATACGAGTTTAATTTGCCGAACTAAAAGCATTTATTTTGAACTAGGTTTTGCTTTTGATTTAATTATTTTGATCTATTAGATGTTTCAGGGCAAAAGTTACATAGCATTTTATTTGTAACGAATATAAAGTTTACACAGTTTTGTGATTTCTCATCGGTCCACCCTTACATCCATACTAAATACTAATATTATAAATGCGAAAGTATGTCTGTCTGTATTTTCATAATCAACAAGCGCTAAGAGCCAGTCCACACAGCGCGTTGCGTTGCGTTGCGTCGTCGCAACGCAAATATTTTGACGCATAGCCGGCCACACGGGCGCTGCGCCATCGCAGCGTTATTACGAAGCAGTCTTAACGTCAACACTCCCTCCCGCTTCGTCTCGGGGGCTGCTGTCCGTCATGTGTGTGTTGCGACGACGCAGCGCGCCGTGTGAACACCTTGGTTATTTGTATGTAAAACAACGCAACGGCAGCGCTGCGTCGACGCAACGCTGACGCAACGCGCCGTGTGGACTGGCTCTAACGCGCCGCTAAAACTGCGTCAATCTTTCACCCACGGAAACACTTTTATTTTTTTAAATTATAAGTAGCCTATATCCATGGCTGAAATCTACTACCATACCAAATTTTATCAACATCAGTTTAGTTGTTTTTTATATAGAAGCTTGTGGATTTAAGAGTTGGGTTACAAGGATATTATTAGCAAAACTATTTTTTACTCCCCAAATTATTGGGATTATAAGTAGCAGACCGTAGCTTAAATGTTTTTCTATAATCTCATCAACATTAGTTCAACAGCTTTTTCCACGAAAAAATAACAAAATTTACACGAAATTTTGCCTTCATTACGAGTAAGATTAGAAGAATATTAGTAATACTACCCTTCTTTACTTCCTAGGTTTAAAGGTGCATCAAAAATTACAAATTCGAAATAGCTATTCCCTAGGCTAGGAGAGTACTAGGACATTTGATGAATGCATCCAATTTCTTTGATCAAACACCGCTCTTATTACCGCGGCGCCTTTCGCAAACACGCTGAACTTCCAATTGGTTTTTTGCCAACTACATTTCCACTCAGGAACTGCCTGCAAGATGTACCGCGTATTTGGTAGCTTAATACTTAGAACTAAATGGAAAAAATGGAGTCTATGTAGGCTTCGGTTTTGCCGAAATCGTCTTTAGCCTTTATTAAGGAAACTAACATGATTTAGTTGTAAAGAAAGCAAAAAAAATATGTTGGTCTTTAATCCAACCTAATATTATCCTCTCATCTGTCAAACGCCCAAAATGGGCGTCATCGTAATACGACCTAATATATATATATATACGTTATAGTGACGTCAACAAATTTTTTTAGATTCCTCGCACCTGGGGGTATCCGAAAATACCCTATGTATGTTCAGCGATTTTTAGAGTTATAATTTTTTTTGTGTATTTTTAATGATTCCTGCCAGCGAGGTTTAAATTAAATTACATTTTTTATTTTAAATTAAATTGTGTATTCAGGTTGGAGGAAGGAGTTTTGAAAATGTATTGTAATAAATAGTGATATTTCAGTAATTTGTGCTTTTAATTTGTTATCAAAAAACAGGTAATTTCCCAAGTAGCATTTTTATTCTTGCTTACATTTTAAATCTTAGACCTTAGTGGTGAACCAAAATTATTAAATTACACGTCATGCTACAGTTATTTTACAGGGACTTCAATAAAATTTAATTTAATTTTTACGTGTAGTAAACAATAAAACAGAGATGCAAATAAAATCCGCCAACACATTAGTGTGAGCCGATATTTCAAGTGTAAACATAAACCATTTTTTGTGATGATTTTTAATGAGAGTAATTAGATATTGAAAAATTTTCGAAAATGGCGTGACAGTTAAACGATTATAAAGGCAAAAGTGTGTGTATCTGCCCTCCTATTTAGTTTTTTGTAACCTTTTCATGTTTTAATTTGGTAAGGAGATACTTTGAGTTAGGAAAAGACATTGGATACGTTTTATCCCGGAAAATGTACGTAACGAAGTTGCGGGCATTATCTAGTTGAAAAAAATCCCTTTTTGAAAAATTTAATTTTCTTAGAATAGATACTTTCTAAATAGTTCCTAATTATTTATGGACAAAACCTATCCCGAAAAGTGTGCTAAGATAGGGTTCAGCGCTTTTATAATTTCAGTGTTGTGAAAATATGAAGTAGCCACAGGCGTGTGGTTTGCCCGTTTCATAGAGCATAAAGAAGTGCTTTCTCTCCATTTTCTAAAGAATGGTGCATTTGGTGTTATGCCGTGGTAAAAAAACGAAAAACATAAAAATGAAATATGATATCTATGAAATTTAGCAAAAATTCCTAACGCGTAATTTTAAAGCGTAGATCGCAGGATTTCTAGCATTCAGCTTTTCACTCTCTTATTGGTTTTGTGATTAGAATGCTGTGTTGTGGAATTGTTATTAAGTTTTTTTTCTAGTTCGTTAAATTCAATCGAACACCTGTGTTGAACTCAAAGGCGAAATAGCTTCGAAATTCGAAATAATAAAGTTCGAAGTTCAAACTATATTTTTATTAAAAGTTGTTCGATTTATGATTACAAGTTTTTATGTTTATTACAAGTTTAGAAAATAAACGTTTTTTTTTCTTTTAAAAATACGCTTCACACCACGTCAGATTCCCGTGGTATCGAAGAACTTGTGTCACGGGCACCAGACAAAGGAAACTTCATATTTAATACTTTTATACTATTAAAACCATTTACTAAAGATGTTTATTAAATTACATCCATGACTCGGGAAGATTTAAACTTTGGTACCGGTGGTAGTTAAAAAAAGTATTCAACATGTATCGCAAAATTGAAGTATCCAAATTAAAACCAAACCATTATAAGTAAACCCTGCGGCCTAAGAATAGTGAACCTTTTCAGTAAAAACATGAATCGTAATTTGTTGTTCACCGGTGGAAGGTAATAGAGCATCAATTCTGCTGACCCATACCATAACGAGGTACTTAGCTGACTCTTAAAAGATTATTGATTCGATGAGGCTGCCCGCTCGCTACCTAACCTAAATAATTTATTATTTTCTATCTTTATTATTGCTTTTATTTCTGTCGGGAGTGCCGTAAAGAACACAATACTTGTCACTGGTAGAGATAAAGATATCAAGTACAATACTTCTAAAGCCGGTATCTTTATTCCTCTCAGGCTAGGCTTTAGGTCATAAATAACATTGTATGGGGTCTATGATACGGCTGCTCTAAGTGACTACCACAACCTAGTTGCAGGCCATTAGGTTTAATTTGTAGTATTGAAGCCGTATACGATTAAATCCTAGAATAACAAATGAGTCTGCCATATACTTATCTATCTGCCATACATTTATTAGGTACATTATCTGCAATAAATTGATAAAACCTGTTTAAAATCTTTAAATTTTGGCCCCGACGAAATCCAAAGGGTAGTTATACATTTGACGTTTCTGCCTGTTTACCTGTGCTTATGTCCGGGGATTTCAGCTGGGATATGATCGAGCCCAAAATCTATGTAATTTCTATGTGAGTGCTTTATTTCGACATACATGTTACATTCTCATTACTAGAGCTAAAACTGCCATTATCGTTATTTAGTTGTAAGTTTTCCATATCAACAAATCAATAAGTATGTATTATGCCAATCTATCCGTGAACCCCCTCAAATAAAGACTCCTTCCTCTGAAACCAAAACTACAAGCATAAAATTATTTCCCCCGTATGCACAATCCAGTGCAACTGTACTGTGTACAGTGTACATACATTCGTCCTCGCATTTCAGCTGGTATTTACTTGGTCATTAATTGAGCTATATTGTTGCATGAACAAATTGTCTCAGTGATCTCGTACATTGAACAATAATTCACTCCAGCCTGCCGTCCAATCACGAGCCATTGTGTTGTAACATATTTATTATAGTTTCAATAGGACCCACTTTAGCCAATCTGTCTTATTACTGACTAGATGACACCCGCAAATCCGTTGCGATCAAATTCGTTTATCGCGCGGAAACCGTGCATTTTTCCGTATACAGGGTGTAAGAAAACTAAGTGATAATACTTTAGGGGGTGTATGTGTTCCTGACATAGAGTTCACTGTCAAAGTAGCAGCGCTGGAAGAGCAAAATTTTTTTTCACTTTTGTATGGGAATATGCATGACGCTGGGGCGCTTGCCCATACAAATCAGAAAAAAATTTTGCTCTTTCAGCGCAGCTACTTCCACAGTGAACTATGTAAGGAACACATACACCCCATAAAGTATTATCACTTAGTTTTGTTACACCATGTATAATAATAGATAAAAATGTATCCTAATTCCTATGTCCTTTCAGTCGCGGTCGCTTGGGACAAAGATCGGAAAGTCACATAAGGCTTTATGTAACCCTAAAAAACAAAAAAAGTATAAGCGATGGAGCTCGTTACTCACAATAGGAGGAGGAGACTCTAATGATAATGATAATTCTATTCCCCAAATGCATGTTCATGTAAATTCAAAACATTATGCTGATATTCCTTCCCCGCCGTAAAGACTCCGTGACGATTTCCATACTATGTTCTGGCCCTATAGCCAAGACTTTTTATCGCTTCTTTATAGAATCGCCGATCAAAATATATGGAATCACATAAGCATTCGATAATATAAAGTTAAGGTTCGACCCGTGTAATGAAAATTCCATACATTTGGATCGACCATTCTATAAAAAAGAGATAAAGAAAACGTCTTGGCTAGGACCTCATATTTAAAGACGTAAGTGTGTAAAGCGGACAACTAAGATCTTATAACATAAGGGCAAATACTTATTTTTTCCTTCATAATTTGAACAAACCTTGTAACTTACTATACATACTTCATCGTCTGTTTTCCATCTTTTTATGCATCTTTTCCATCTTTCCATCTTCATCCATCTTTTTAACTGACTTCCAAAAAGGAGGAGGTTATATATTCGGCTGTGCCAGTTCCAAAAGTTTCAAATATTCTGTCAGAGAACTGAAGATTCAGCTATCTGGTACCGACTTCAAAATCATGAAGATTGAATACAGTAATAGTTGAGGTTTAGCCGAATTCGGAAAAGGCACTACTAGATACGAAAAATTATTTATACTTTTTAGTTCATATTATAAGGATGTTATTATTGTTTTTACCTTGGATGTCGGTTTAAATTTTTATTAAAGCCTCCATTTATGCAATTTTCAAATTGTTAGTTTACCCACTTCATCCACATACGTCTTCATTTGCTTTTGCAATAGTGAGATGCGATTTCAAAAAATACGATTTCATTTCTGGCGTTCGTTCAAGTTGCTTCTATCTAAACATCCTATATGATAATGTAACACGAATTTTAACAAGATGATGCGTTACTCGTTCTGTTTTATTTATGTTGTATAAATATGGCTAGAAAACGAAGGGCTATAAAAATATTAATGAATATCAATACTATCCATACTAATATTATAAATGTAAAGTATGTCTGTCTGTCTGTCTGTTACCTCTTCAAGCCCAAATCGCTGAACCGATTTTACTGAAATTTGGTATAGTGATACTTTGGATCCCGGAAAAGGACATAATATTATAATACTTTTTATCCCGGAAAATTGTACGGTTCCTGCGCGAACTAATTTTGGCGCAACGGAATTGCGGGCATCAACTAGTAGTTCTGATATAATTCATATACTGTTAGTGCTTGTCGGACATTTTTAACAACTTTTACACTTTTTCGCTTAGCTTAGATTTTTTACCCCTGAAAAAAGAGAGGAGTTAAAAGTTTGACGCACGTCTGTCTGTCTATCTGTGGTATTGTAGCATCCAAACGGGTGGACCGATTTGGATATGTCTTTTCTGTGTTTGAGAGTGATTTCACGGGATAATTGCCCATCACTAGATCTCTCGAAATTGACATTATTATTACCACTTTCATTGTTTGGTCAATAATTCAGATAATAGACGATTAGTTAGTTCGCTGACGCATTTGTAATCTACTGCATGAGCTGTCGCAGTGATTGGAGCGTGGTGAGCGTTAAGTGCAGTGGAATTGGATTCCGGCTTGTATCTAGTTACCTTAGATGTCCTCACACCAGCGATTCCGTTTGTCACAGACAACATCAGCATATTATATTCTTTAGTATTAACATTAATCTTACGGTACATAGGTACTACAAAGTCTATAAAAGTGTTAACTTCAGTCTTACCAATAAAGAAGCATGTACAATTAGTAGATGTTTTCATTTCTATTGTGCGCATTTTTAATAGCGTTTTAAACATTTATTTTGTCAAAAATAATTCTATATGGGGTATTCTGGGGCCTCAAAACATCTCCATACCCGTCTAAATCCGTCCAGCGGTTCAAGCGTGAAAAGGTAACAGACACACAATCACATTCATAATATTAATAAGTAAAGGATAAGAATATTAAAATCACATGCTTCAGCTCTATCTTTCAAAAAATACAAGAAATCCTCTGTATATGCGATCCTAAATTTGTTAAAAAGTTTTTAACGTACGACGTAATAATATACATAAATAATATTTGGCCATCTGCCCATCTAGCCAGAATCGAACGTGACCACTGTTTGTAAAGTTGCCACAATGATGCCGAACATGGTGTTGCCATTGCGGGGTTTTGGCACGCCAGACCTCTGGCATCATATGGCAGAGTTGACTGAACTTTTTACGAAGTATTGTCACGTGTTCGAAAGTTTAAATGCGGTCATTCATGTCGGTTGCTTGAGACAATCAAACGGAATATGCATTGTGAAGAAAATTTCTTTAACCTTATCGTTTGGGGCTGCAATTATTGCGATAATAATATTATGATATTAGTAGAGTTTTATCACATATTGCGTATTGCAACATAGTGCTGAGATTAACCCTTCGATCGCGGATTCTTGGAAATGCTATTGTATTCTATTGTTGTCGCGACCACCGGTGCCCGTATGGGGCTTGATGAGTTAATTTATCATACAGTAACCGTACATTTTTCAGCAATAAAAACTATCCTATATCCTATCTATCTATTAAAGAAGATGCAAGTTATTACTTTTCATCCAATGCTGTTCAGTGGTTTAAGCGTGAAGAAGTGACAGACATACTTTCGCATTTATTTTCTAAGGCTAGATAAAGTGGATGTAGATTGCAAGCAATGTCGCAGATTGCATAGTCGGTCATCGACAAAACTCCCTTGGTAAATAGATAAAACAAAATGAATGAAAGCAAGCATCTGAGAAGGTTTTCAAAATTTCCAGTATAAATCGCTATAGCAAATGCGATATAATAATATACGTCCGTTGAATAGGACATAAAAAACTTTAAACATTTGTAGCGTCAATTGTGCCAGAAGAATGCATTCATTTTACAAAACATACCTCAACACAATGCGTTATGAGTCCCTGCATTATATGTTCCTGGCTTAAGTACGGCCACAGTTTACTGGAAGCTGCATTTTGCATATAGGGAGATATTTGCATTACTCGCGAATCTTGCCTGTGAATTAAAACTTAAATAATGCATATTCAGAACTAGCACGAATATTTTGTAGCTCATATTTTGCTATCTAGTAATGACTACGAAGTACATAGACAGTCTAAACCTGACACCAATAGTTTGTTTCTGTTAAACAGAAGTAAAATATGTATTTCATGTTCTCTGAGGTTTCTGACCACCAATCTCTATTTAGCAGCGTTTGTTTTGACGTTAGTTAGCAAAGCAAAAGAGCTAGTAAATAGTTAAACTGTGAAAAAACTTTTGAAATAGAGTAGCTACAGAGAACCGAGGTCTGGCGGTTTTGAACATAACTTCTCTCGGAGTACCATGATAAAATAGTCGGAGAAGACATGCCTTTTTTGCCCTAGTCTTGAACCAACATACTTTTATTAATATACTATAGATGACCCGGTGAACTTTGTATCACTTTTCTACTACTATAAACCTTCCCGACTTCCACGAATATTTCAAGACATAAAATAGGCAAATCGATTCAGCCGTTCTCGAGTTTTAGAGAGAGTGACAAAATTTAAAATTCATTTTGTTTATATAGATCTATATAGTTGTCCATTATAAAGAGTTCACTGTTAAAGTAGCAGTGCAGAAATGTTTTTTTTTTTTGTGATTTGTATGGGCAAACGCATGACGCTGGGACGCTTGTAACTTAGTGTTGTAACATCCTGTAGATTGCAAATCAGGAATTGAAAGCACGTAACCGCAATATCTGTAAAACATAAAAAATATTAGAAATTGAGAGATATGTAAATGTGAATCCCTATATTATGACACGATCATAATATAGGGATTCACATTTACATCTGTATAGACGACTCGATTGCCCTTGAAGCCTCAAATTGATTGTGGTTTTGTATAGACGCACGAATCTCGCAGTAATTGGAAAACGAGCTTGAATTGATGGCAGGTGAAGCTTGTGTACACACACAGATTGCAACACGATCGCTTTATAGATTAAGATGGATGGATATTCCAATTTCACTATACTTAGTAAAATACAAATAAGATAATTTATTCCGTACTAGACCACTTATCGCAGGGGAACATTTTTTTCATCTTATTCACAGGAACATATCGACTTAACCCAAAGGAGCCAGGTTTGGTAGTTTAGCGGGTGTTATGTGATGAGGGTTCAGATGACAGCGTTCAACCGACCATTTTCCGCAACAAAAACTCTTATGTCCTTTCTCGTCTTTCAAAATATGTATTACCGTACCAAATTTCATCTAAATTGGTTTCGCCGTTTAAGCGTGAAGAGATAACAGACAGACAGACAGATAGCATCACTTAAACATTTACAACGTAAGTAATGAAGTAAGGATTTTTACGACTTTATACCTACTAAATAAATATAACATTTCATCCATAATAATGAGTACATTTGAAAACGAAATCAAAACCTAAAATGCACTCAATTAAAAGTAAACTCCCATAGCTTTTTAGAAATTATTGATGCCTTTCATTAAGTATTTGAACATTTCAAGTATGTACCGAACTATACCGTCTGGCTACTAAATTGTTTGAACATCGTCCACTTTTCTTTAAAATTTATGAAGGGTTTTATTTAAACTGGTTAAATTTCAAAACTGGATTGTAGACATAGCTCCAGGCGTCTGCCATTTATTTTAAAGCGGTGGCACTTTTTATTTCCATATGAGTTTTTATTTCTAGTTACTTTTCAGTTGTCACAGGATTAAATGTAATAAAATGCGAGCTTACAAATATGTGAGCCTCATTTTGGTGAATTATTTTTAGCTGCTTGTTCGCTCTAAAGATATTTTTTCTTCGTCTTTTATTTTTATCTACTATTTTTGCATAATTATAAAAAATTGTTCGTAAATATTTCAATATCGCACAGCATCTATAAACATAGAGGTATAAGCCTACTATAGTCTAAAATTACTACACTTACACCTAAAACGTTTTTCAACCATTTCTACAGTGGGTATTCCAAGCAAAACATTCACCCGCAAACAAGATTCTATTTTCTCTTAAACCTTTTAAAATGGCGCCTCTACAAATTACTGCTAATATTTCATTAGCACAGACACCCGGGGCGGGAGAAAGAAACGTATTTCACGGCGACGTTCTGCGGCTTGATAAAGGAATATTGATTACAGAATCTCGCAATCCGAACGGAACTCAATGATTTCGAGAAACAATACAGCTTTAATGCTTTTGACAGTGCAGTCTTTTGGTTTTCACGTCTTCCAGAATTTTCCATTGGCTGCGGTAATGTAATAATTTCGCGCTGTGCTGTCGAATGAAAATGGCGCTGCGCGCTGTCACTGTAGCAATTTCTATTGAATGTTATAAAAATAATAACATCAGCAACATATCAGCAATGTGAAATAAAAAATATTTCGTAACAGAACGTATTTATTTACAAAATGTTTTTGTTTATCTGTTATTGACACAGATCATTTTAAAACTTCCACGCATTGTATGCTTCCATGCATGGCATGTTATATGATATTATTTCAAATGGTATACTTTTTACAACTTTTTATTACTCTGAATAATTATTAGTTAGTTTCAACTGTTTACAGATCACCATCAAAACTAAGTGTATTTGCTTCGTGGTGAACAGAAAATAATATAATATACATATTTATGAATAAAAATACTCGAGGGACATTTAATATTAAACTGGACTTGGGTCTCATTCGGAATCCTCTGAGGAGAAACTACGAATTCATATTTAATATCTTATTAATAAAGAGCATAGAGAAAATATACAGTAATATTATTATACAGTGTGTAACAAAAATAAGTGATAATTTCTTTAGGGTGTATACGTGTTCCTTGTAGAGAGTTCACTGTGAAAGAGCAGCGCTGAAAGACCAAATTTTTTTTTCACTTTTGTATGGGGAAACTCGTGACGCTCGGGCCCTTGCCCATACAAAAGTGAAAAAAAATGTTCGTCTTTTAGCGCTGCTACTTTCACAGTGAACTCTCTACAAGGAACACGTACACACCCTAAAGTATTATCACTTATTTTTGTTACACACTGTAGAACTTGCTGACCCGACAGACGTTGTCCTGTCTTAACGATGATTATTTAAATCGAATTGGTATAATTTATAAAAAACCCGGCCATACAACAAACGTGATTTTTTTGGCCTTTTTGGCTCGTAATCCACAATGGCAGCAGGTACCCATTTGAAATATTCACAAAATCTTTAATTATATTTGTACTTTAATATTTAATAATAAAATTAAAGTAAAATAAATAATTAAGGGCACTACCATACAAAAACGCCATTTTTCTCTATGACGGTACGGAAACCTACGTGCGCGAGTCCGACTCGCACTTGGCCGATTTATATATATATATATATATATATATATATATATATATATATATATATATATATATATATATATATATATATATATATATATATATATATATATATATATATATATATATATATATATTGTATATACTGTAATACAAACTTTATGGTCTACGCCTTACGCATTCAAGGCTTCAATTTATGCATTGATTCTAGAGCTAGCACGCTGCTATAAAACTTTCTTGATCACAATTTCCCTCTGAGTAGATTTAAAATACACTAAAAGTAGGTTTAAGTCGATATATGAATGTTGCTTTATAATATACTAGTAGGATAATAGGCAAAAATTGAGATTTAAATATATTTAGATGTATTTGACAGAGTTAAAACTTACTTGTAACAGTTTTGTTGATCATAAGCGTGTATACACGCCGCAGCGGCACCGCCGCGGTGGCGGTGTCGCTACCGCTGCGGCGTGTGTGTAAACAGCCTAACTGATTGATTTCCAAAATGTAACATAATAAATATTTTTATGTAAGATATGAATGAAGTTTTTTTTTACTTTTTTAGCTCACTAAAGAACCCAAAATCAAGAGGGCCGTAAATAATAATAATTATTAATATTATTATTGCCATATTAGAATAATATAACTTAGTTGTACGTAATAATATGTAACGAGTAATTTGAAAGTCTCTAAACTTTTTGCAGAAGTATGAAAATTTTAAGAGTTAGGCTTTAAAACCCACCCAACGCCCTAACCTAACTATACCAAAGTAAGTTTTTATCATGTTACTTTAAAGCATTGTATCTGTTGCGTTGACTTACAAAGAATATAATATCTAGATGCCAAAGATAATGCCGGAATTTTTGGGACAAATATGTTGCAATAAGCTACTTTCACATACTTTGTTGTCAAAGTAACTTCCGCATAGATAAAAAAGTTAGGTATAGAAGAATTGAATTAGAATACTAACAGAGAAGAGACCTACGAATAATAAAAACTAAGGAAAAGTAACTCCGTCAAAAAACATGCTCCACAATACTTGTCAAAAAAGTGTACCTTAGGTACACATTTCAATACATTTGCAATATTTAGGTGGCCTTGAGCGGTACTAGGCTGACGTTACATGACAGATCGAAAGGAACCAAATTTAAAACGGTAATAGTATGGGAGTTACGATTCCTTAGTTTTTATTATTCGTAGGAAGAGACCAAGAGACACATTGTTAATATTAATATTGATATTTGGTATATATTCTGTAGCAGGTTTAGCGATTTCATAGCGCACAATCTTGAATAATTGTGCTATCGATGTTTAGATTAGTAGAGTTTACACGGTTACCTATACTCTTTTATAAGAACAATGTAGGTCAGTGGTTCTCAAACTTTTTTGGTGGTGGAACGTATAGTAGGTGTTCTTAATAGGTTATAATTATAAGAATTGTTATTTTTGACGGAACCTAAAAAAATGTTTTTTCTTTGAATAAATTGTCTCCATGCTGATTGCTGGTGTTTGTTGTCATTTCTTGAAACAATTTATGAATCGCTCGTGAAGTGAAGTATAAGGCTTTTGCGGAGCCCCAGAGCTCCGCTGAGCAAACTTGGAGAATGCCTGGCTTAGGTAGTCTACTGGCCATTATTATGTAGGGTACATAACTATTGCACTCATACCTCAGCTTGTTACTATTTTCTGTCCTCATCTTAAGGTTTTTTATTAGAAAATTTCACGAGGCCAAAGTATATTATAAATCAAGCATAAAGTATAATGAAATAAAATCGGCCAAGTGCGAGTCGGACTCGCGCACGAAGGGTTCCGTACCGTTATAGAGCAAAAGTAAGCCAAAAATTGTGTTTTTGTATGGGAGCCTTAAATTTATATTTTATTTTAATATTATTATTTAATATTAAAGTACACATATAACAAAGGACTTCGTGAAAAATTCAAGTGCCTTCCTCTTGCCATTATTGATATAGAGCAAAAAAGGGGCGAAAAAATCGCGTTTGTTGTATGGGAGCCCCCCTTAAATATTTATTTTATATTGTTTTCAGTATTTGTTGTTATAGCGGCAACAGATATACACAATCTGTGAAAATTTAAGAAGTCCAGCTGTAGCGGTTCTTGAGATACAGCCTGGAGACAGATGGACGGACAGACAGACGGACAGACAAACCGACGGACAAGGAAGTCTTAGTAATCCCGTCCCGTTTTTACCCTTTGGGTACGGAACCCTAAAAATTATAATAGCCATAAAAATAAACAAGATTATTTTTTATTACCAGACGAACCCTGCAGAACCGTTATTAAGTAGGTTATAATATTCTAACTAGTGATGTCACGAATATTCGGCAACTATTCGGTATTCGGCATATTCGGCTTCTTTTTTTGCTATTCGGTATTCGGCCGAATAATACGTACTATTCGGCCGAATACCGAATACCAAATCATGTAAAAAAAAAAACACGTTATATTACTCAACATTATGTTTTTATTTCCAAATTCAACACTTTAGTAATTAAAATTGATCAGTGGTAAGTTGTGATGGATAAAAACAAGCTTTTCAGCATTTTTAGTAGCAAACGATGACGCTTTTCATCGTAAATGTTACCAGCCTCAGAAAATAACCTCTCAATATACAAGCTACTTCCAGGAGATAAACTTTGGCAAATTTTGGTTCAAAGGTTTGGAATTGGGTATTGTTTTTCGTTTGCTACCACCACTTGTAAGGATCGTCCTTCCAATCTAGGCGAACTGTTTTCAAATAAAAATCGAACTCGTTTGACGCAAATGACTTGTTTGAAAACGCAACGAGGAAAACTCTATTGTTGTCGCGATCACCGGTGATCTTATGGGGCTTGATAGTTTAATCCAGCTACCGCACCCCCGAAAAGTGTGTATTTCGAATATTCGGCCGCCGAATATTCGGCGCTTCGGCCGACAGCGTTGCCGAATATTCGGTATTCGGCCAATTCACTATTCGTGGCATCCCTAATTCTAACCACCTTGCCTATAAACAGATCCATATTGTATACAGATGCTTTAGTTATGCAATGTTTTGTACTTGTCTGATAGGAAAGTGGCTTCAAATAACGGGAACGTGCGTAACGAGGGTGCTGCTTACTATGGTGTCGCCAATCTTAAAATTGATTATTATTTACTTGATAGATACCAGTGTAGATCTAGATTCTAGAGCAGGGGTCACCAATTAGTTTCGCTCGGGGTCCATATTAAGAAATGAAATGACCTTCGCGGTCCACATATTAAAAAAAATATTAAACAAAGGTACTTAATTACTGAACTTACAAAGGTAATTTATTTACATTATCAAAAAGTGTAAATTTTTGTAGCTAATTACTTATCTCTCTGAAGTTTGGAGTGAAATATTGGTGCAAGCTTAACATTAAATCCTGGAGATGTTCATCTGTGTTCATCAGTAAGTCGAGACCGATATTTATTTTTAACGAAATTCATCTTCGAAAATACTCGGTCCGCACACAATGGGTCGGCGGTCCGTTCTAGAGGGTATAAATATAACGATATTTTTATACGCAGCGAAAATAAACTGGTATAAATCGGGCTTAACGTAGCACGGTGCTGTGAACCGTATGAGAACATAATAATGTCCCTGCGGACCGCGCTCGCTGATACAACACTACTAATATACCACTAGGTACCTCTGTAAATCATTATTGACTGATGATTAAAATCCATGTTCGTGGGTGTATATAAATATTTATGTAGGTCAGTGTTATTCAACCTTTGGGTAGCGACCCCCTGGGGGTAACACGGATGTAGTTAATACTCTATACAATGTTCCGTTCTAGTCATATATATTCGAAAAGTCATAAATATGTAAAAAAATAATACGTATATTGGTGCTTTTAAACCGTCACAACTCCCCTAATTTACGAGAAAGTCGATCGCATCGGTTTGTTCGCAGGCTGAACTAAGGCTCATCTAAGGGACCTATCAGACGGAGAGCGGTCACGCGTTCAAGCGTTCTGCGTTCGCATTGTACGTTCGAGCGGTGAGTCATACAGGAGCAAACGCCCTCAGTGTGAGCGTATCTATGTAACGTACTGTACTGTAATACAAAGAACGCAAAACTGACCGCTTAAACGCGTGACCGCTTTCTGTCCGATAGCTCCTACCGGACCCCACCTGTGATCACTCCGACCGGACCGATCGGCCTCCTCGTATGTGTGGACCGTTAGGTACATTAAAATAATGAAATCCTCCATACTTTTAAATGCGAAAGTCTGTCTGTCTGCTACCTCTTCACGTCCAAACCGCTGAACCGATTTTGCTGAAATTTGGAATAGAGATTTTTTAAGTCCCAGGAAAGGACATAGGATACTTTTTGTACCGGAAAAATTTACGATTCCTACGCTATAAACTAATTCAGCGCAACGGAGTTGCGGGCGTCATCTAATAATATTATAAATGCGAAAGTCTATCTGTTACCTCTTTACGTCTAAACCGCTGAACCGATTTCGCTGAAATTTGGTATGAATATACTTTGAGACCCAGAAAAGTACGGTTCTCGCGCGATAAATGATTTTTGCGCAACGAAGTTGCGGGCGTCTAGTCGACAATAATATCCAAAAACTACAGATAATATCGTACCCACAAGCCTTGGTAATTTAAATTCATTTAACTCGGGGCATAATATTTGTGAGCCAAATTAATGAAATATACACAGCACTTGATCAACTCTACAATACATTAATTAATTTTCAAGTTGTTAATAATGGCTCTAATTAATAGGTCAAAGCGATATTATTTCATGATACTAATCGAAACGAGGTAGTTATATAACTAGATGACGCCCGCAACTCCTTTGCGCCACAATTCCCACGGGAATCGTACATTTTTCCGGGATAAAACGTATCCTATGTGCTTTCCCGGGACTCGAACTATCTTCATACCAAATTTCAGCAAAATCGATTCAGGAGTTTGGGCCTGAAGAGGTAAAAGACAGACACACTTTTGCATTTATAATATTAAGTAAGGATGGATGGCTATCTTAAAAATATTTTTGTAATCCGTACTCATGTTATAAATGCAAAAGTTCATCTGTCTGTGTGTTACTTCCACACGCTTAAACCAGTGAACCGGTTTTGATTGTTTTACTAAAATTATAATAATATTATTGTGTGCATTTAAAATTAATTGGTAAAATTTTGATATTTTCATATCAAAATTTTACCATATCAGAGAAGTTGATTTCTAGACAGATGGCGGACCGCGGACCTAACATAAAGTTAATATACCTAGCGGAATAGAGCAACAATCTCGAGCTGTCAAACGAAACCGAAATTGGTTTACATGTGTGTAAAAATATGTGTACGTATACACTTACACAAGCATCTTTCTATGAGATTAAATTGTCAACGTGCCGATAAGTGCCGACTGGACGTCAAACAGATGAAAAAAATTGGTTCTGCTGTCATGTATCACACGTCTCTTTTTACCACGCAGTGTTACTGATAGTGACATCTCGCTTGCTCAGGCCTTTGTTTCTCTATTCCGCTAGGTATATTCACTTTATGGGACCTAAGTAGGTCGCTTTAAGTCAAACCCATTCGACCGATCACAGCTAACATTGAATTGACATAAGCCGACCACATGACACGTAGGTCCGTCAACTGCCTAGGAATCAATTTCCTCGATGGTACTACTGACTAGATACTGCTAAGTGCTTCTTACTACTTGTACTTGCCAACTTAAGAGTACTTCGGCTTGCAAAAGAAAGTCAAAGGAAGCCGCATAAAGTAATGAACATAAGCTAAGTGCGTTCTCTCTTCTGGAAAGATGCGAAAGGATTTGACGGAAGTTTTGAGGCTACGACTCGAATTGAAGACGTAAGTGGATAAAGTAACTAACATTTTTAAATGATTGTTTTTTGCATAAATAGAAGCTTTAGAACCGGAAAAGTGATTGTTTAATAAAAAATATGCATGTTATATTGCTAAAGTGTGCATAAAATCAATATTTTTTAGTTCCGGTCCTAAGTCTCCATTTATGCAAAAAACGAACTACTTAACTAAAATTTTCAAAAATTTTAGTTAAGTACCTACTTCATCTATTTATGCCTTTAATTCGGCACTGAATTATAGGCATGTTAATACAACAATGGACACTCAAATTAGTCGTCGCTTTGTGGAAATTTTCGAGATAACTAATGAAGTTATCGCAAAATCTTAGTAACAACGGCTAAATAGATGTTCAATATTGCAATTAATCATTATTTTATACAGATAACTAGCGACCCGCCCCGGCTTCGCACGGGTATAAAATATACTTATGGCCTATGTCACTCACTGAAAAAATGATTAAATCGATTCAGTTGTTTTGATTTATATTCATTATAGTACCCGTGGCCCGCATTGGTCGGTACCGCCACAAAAGCTACGTCCCGCAATTTTTAAATCTGTAATATCTTCGAAAATATTCATTTAAATCATATGCTGTAAAGGGCCATATAGATCTACATTAAATCAACAATGTATTTAAGGTATTTAATTGGATAAGGATTAATGCTGTATTTATTAAAATTGCTTCGAAAATTAGCCATTATCTGTCGTAAAAAGTAAATGACAAAAAAAATTGTGGGATATCCATAAGAGATAGACATATACCATCGCGGAGTTTTTTGTATACCTTTTCATTGTGTACAATACTTGGTACATTATTTTGATAAATCTCGTAGGGTTCAGCCTGCGTTTGCAATGTAAGCGGAAAAAAACGTAATTATTTACGACATCATATTAGAAACCCCAACAATAACAGTATTTCTCCACTATTTAATGAATGTTATTATACTTATAAACCTTCCTCTTGAATCACTCTATCTATTAAAGAAAACAGCATCAAAATCCATTGCGTAGTTTTAAAGATTAAAGGGAACAAAGAGACATGAGGGAAAAAAGCGACTTTGTTTTATAATATGTAGTGATAACTTATCTGTATAAAATAATTAAACCTAACGGTACGCTAAAAATAACGAATAGGTACGCTCAAATATTGCCATTTAGATAGAGTATTTTTTATCCTTTACTTACTTACTTTTTAGTAGTACTTTTTTTTTCCGAAATCATGCGATCAGTCTTTCAGACTATGAGCAGATGAGTTTAACGAATTCTGGCAGGCGGAGATTGTTCCCCATTGGGCACATCTCTATATTGATTATTTTGGATCTCAATCCAGTGTGTCTAAGTCCAGGACATTTCGCCTTTTAAGGCGATTAGTAGTGTCTCTGTGTAGGAGCATTTGAGCCAGCTGATTTGGGTGGTTTTTTAGCCGAAGTTTGTACTTTGTGCTGAGCATCTTAATTTCCTCTTTGACTGTCTGAAGGCCCAAGGATTCGTGTACTTCTGAGTTTTTAATGAACCATGGGGCATTGCACATCTGTTTAAGTATACAATTTCCTTCCTTACTAATAAAAGATACGCACTGTCTTTCGAGTCTTTTTTTAAGTATCAAACAAGGACAAACATCTTTCAAATCTTAGTAAATTAGCTCTAGATAACCCGTTATGAGCATTTAGCATAAATCTAGAAACTATAGATTTAATAAGGGGTGATCATATGTAATCAAATCAGATTTTGGGCTGAGGTAGATGCTTTACTATGGTGAGGTAGATGCTTTACTATGATGAGGTAGATGCTTTACTATGATGAGGTAGATGCTTTACTATGATGAGGTAGATGCTTTACTATGATGAGGTAGATGCTTTACTATGATGAGGTAGATGCTTTACTATGATGAGGTAGATGCTTTACTATGATGAGGTAGATGCTTTACTATGATGAGGTAGATGCTACTGCCACACTCAGAGACGATTATTAATTACTTAACTGCAATTAAATAAAGATTTTGACATAAGCCGCATATTCTGTCTATCAAACTCTTCATTAAATTGAAGTTTAATCATCATTAAATATACCTCTGGGTGTCGTTAGTCTCCTATTAAAAAAATAGTTTATAATAGATCTTAAGCGTTCTAATCTCATAGGATGATGAGTGATGACAACATTACTTTAAGTTTAACTTGAATTAATTTCCGATAGCCGCATTCGTGCGAATAAAGTTATTATGAAAACTGTTCGACCATGTCTCAAGTTCAACTCTCAACGAGCTTTAGTCAATTAACTCTAGAGCAGTTGCCATTATACTATCGATGTATACTGGGCAACGTCGGTATAGTCCTTGTATACAACAATTACTATGTCAGTATAAATTCAGCACACGCTGGCTCATAACGATTATAGCGCGCATTGACTAGATATGTTAATTGGACTTTGGGAATGTTAATACACGTATGTAGGAAACACTATAACATATAGGTATTTAAGAGTAATTATTTTGTAGAGCATTCATGCTGTATAAAATGTTTTGCAAATATTCCTTCGATCGCGGATTCTTGGAAATCTATCGTAAGGGATATAATGAGATTATTAGGTATTAGCAAAACTATAAGCAACTTCATTTGTACCGACTTGCCTTAAGATATTAATTGTTTATAAAAGAATACAATATATTATAATAGCGGTTTTAACCTTACCATTTTGTGGAACTTACTCTTGGCTACTGTTAGGCAAAGACGACTTAATAACAACAAAAAAAAAATCGCTTGACAAGATCAAGACAAAAGATCGCATACCAAAAAAGTATAATTAGGTATACCAATTTTAATTTAAGGCCCATATAAATTCCTAGATAGTTTTACCAATTTACCTCATTGGTGAAACACTTTTTAAATGGCAAATTGCGAATGCTTTTACCATTATCTGAAAAGCCATAATGTAAAAGCGCATTCGAGCCACAGCTGCCGGCAGTTCTTACACGTCCTGACGCAGATAAGTTACTGCCCCGATAACGCTAGATTAAAAGATGCCTTCAATGCCAATAGCGATTAGAATTTTATATAACTTTTTAACAAATATTTTCTTTTATACAGAATGTAACAAAACAAAGTGATAATCCTTTATCGACGGAGAGCTGGCGACCAAATCGGTCATGTGGAATTTGTACGAAAATTCGTCGATTTCAACAATTGTTTTCGGTACCTTCCCACCGATATTTTTGTCTGGCAATTTTTTTTTTTTTGATTACATACTAACTAATCTCGCGTCAGAAAAAGAGCCAACACAGCTGAACCCACATGAAAATAATAATAATTTTCCTACTTTTAATTAACTCTGGCAACCCCTTCCCACCACCCGATCGATTTAAAAAAAATTTTGGGTGCACAGGCAACTGTTTGGAAAAAAAATAAAGTCGCTGAACCTACATTTTTTTTTTTTCCCCACCCCACTACACCCACACCCACCGCCCACGGCCTGCCAGCACGCAGATAATCAGTAAAGGTTGTTCAGGGAAGTAGCTAACGGAGTTTTAATACAGCTGAAGCAACATGACCGATTTGGTCGTCAGCTCTTAGTCGATTAAAGCAGTGTTCCGCAAACTTTTTATGTTCAAGGTACATCTATAAAAATGAAAAATTTTGTAGGTAGGTACACCACAAATTAATTAACGTGTATAGGGGTGCTCTGAGGTCCCATCCCTTCGTCGATCGTCTTAAAATATTCCCTTTTTCGGTTCTTATAAACTAGGAATATCTACGACGACATTTTTTGAAGCACACCAACTACTGGCCACGGTACATCAGTGTGCCGCGGCCCGCGGCACACCTTATGCGGAACACGCATTAGGGTGTAAGAGTCCCCTGTACAGCGTTCACTGTGAAAGTATCAGGGCTGAAAGAGTAAATTTTTTATCAGAATTATAATGTTCAATAACTTTATGAAATGACTGATGTAATGAAAACTGGCTAAGTTAAATCTAATCTACTTTAAGATCTCACATTATTTAAATAACAGCAATTGTTATAGATATTCAATAAAGCAAAGAAATAGACTTTATTATTTGTTTATAATGTTATTTGGTTCCTATAAATACATTTTTCGATTTTCCATAGAACTTGGCACTCATTTAGATCTCCATTCTTTTTACGGCGAAGTCCATAGACAAGCATAATGTTTGTATTGAACTTGGCTCTCCTTTTTACGTTTATGTTTTTGGTGGGATACATTTCACAATCATTCCTTTTCGCCATTCCGGAAGTTGTTAGTGTATTTGCTTGAACATGTGCTGCCCCTATAGTTCCTGCACGTTCCCTATTGTACGTCAATGGTAATAAAATAAACACAGTAACGAGGTCCTAGTGTTCGCGTCCTCGCCATAATAAGTATCTCGGGGCCAAGTCAGCCATTCTCAACGTAATGCAATCCGATGAAATTGCACTGTAACTGGCCAGGAATAGACGCTAGAGAAAGGACTGATGTAAACTGTGCAATGAGTGTATTTCTTGGTAAACACATACACGTTTATTGTCTTACCTAAATCCATACTTTTTAGGGTTCCGTAGAACAAGGAACCCTTACAGTTTTGGTCTGTCCGTCCGTCTGTCCGTCTGTCTGTCTGTCTGTCCGTCCGTCTGTCTGTCTGTCCGTCTGTCTATCCGTCTATCTGTCCGCGGTTTTGCTCAGAGACTATAGGACCTACAAAGCTGTGATTCGGCATGAATGCACACATTAATGATGCCGACAAAATGGTATATAAAATCTTAAAAAAAATATATTTTTATGGCACCTCCCTCTACACATCAAGCGGGGATGATTTTTTTTTCGCGCCCACCCCATCGTGTGGGGTGTCATTGAATAGGTTTTTTAAAAATATTATGAGTCTTCAAAAATCATTTTCCGATTTAGGGATCTATTTGTGAAATATGAAGTTTTACAGTGGAAAAAATCGTTAGAGTCCAGTGGCCCCCCTTTCTACCAGCTAAACGGTTGCTTCTGGAAATGTGAAAAAATTCACGGGAGTAGGAAATATGCTGAATTTAAAAGAAAAACTATCACGGCTAAGAAGACTTCATAAGTTATTGAGTAATAGTCGATCAACTAAAAAAATTGTATTCGGCGAAGTATTAAGGAACTTTTCGTTCAAATTCCTTTGAACGTAACTGAGATGATGTTGTTAGTAGTGCTAAACACGTTATAATTAATGTACATTCATTGACTATACAAAAATTATCAAAAACTAGCGGTACTACGGAACCCTATATTGCGCGTGGCCCGACACGCACTTGACCGGTTTTTTTATTATAAATGCGAAAGTGTGTCTGTCAGTTACCTCTTCACGCCCAAACAGCTGAACCGATTTTACTGAAAATTGGTATGGAAATACTTTGAGTTCTGAGAAAGGACATAGGATACTTTTTATCCAGGAAAAATGTACGGTCCCTCGCGATAGCTGAATCTTGGCGCAACAGAGTTGCGGGCGTCATCTAGTTATAAATATATTTTTTTATCCGTAACTTTTACAGATTCAAAAAATCAACCGGGACATATTAATAATATATAATTAAGAGGCCGGGTGCCATCGAAATTTTCATACATACGTAATACCAAAATCATTTTCTCATTCGAAAATATTTAACATGTTTGAGTTATTTTTCAGCTTAAAATAGTAAGTACCTAGGTACCCACACAAAAATTTACTACAAAATATTTAAACACTAAAAAAAATTTTAGTGTTTAAATATTTTGTAGTAAATTTACTACTAAATATTTAACCACTAAAAAAAATTGTAAAACACTAAAAAATATATAAATAAATAGTTAATTTACTACAAAATTACTCAATACTAAAAAATATTTTTTAAAGTTGAAATATTTTGTAGTAAATTTACTATTTATTTATATATTTTTTAGTGTTTTACTATATTTTTAGTGTTTCAATATTTGGTAGTAAATTTACTACAAAATATTTAAACACTAATTTTTTTTTGTTTAAATATTTTGTAGTAAATTTTTGTGCAGGAACCTAGGTAATTACTATTTTAAGCTGAAAAATAACTCCAAAATGTTAAATATTTTCGTATGAGAAAATGATTTTGGTATTACGTATATTGTATGACAACTTCGATGGCACCCGGCCCTTAAAGCTCTAAAAATTTTTATATAGAAGCGTTTAATTTGTATCCAAAAGTAACGCTTACATCTTTGGTTAGTTAATAAAAAGCTGAAAAGACTAACGCTTTTAATTACGAGAAAGATATTTTATTGTCAATGAAATAGACTGCAGCCGGAGCTTACATATTCTGGTGACTCTTCTATTTTCCTGCTTTCATTAGTACGAGGTATTTACTTGCTTTAATGAGGAAAATGAACGTCAAACTTGAGTCGCGGAATGAGCTTGCCTTATTCTCTTGTAATTATTTTCGCTGCGTTTATTATTTTTACGTTTTATAACTCTCTCGCTGCATTTTCATAAGGTCGCTTCATTAGCCACGTTTCAATATTAAGATGCTTAGTCTGGAAGTGAGTAGAGAACACTTCTTTGAGTTTATTGAATTACCTGTCGTAGATGGAGTTATAATTTTTTTAATAAAAAAAATATGAGTCAAACGAGTAAACGGATTGTCTTAAAAGCTTCTTTCTATCGTTCTTAAACACTCACGAGTCACGGTACCAGAGGAGTCTAAGACCAAGTGCGGTCTATATTTTGTT
Source organism: Cyaniris semiargus (assembly GCA_905187585.1). NCBI lineage: Eukaryota > Metazoa > Arthropoda > Insecta > Lepidoptera > Lycaenidae > Cyaniris > Cyaniris semiargus. The sequence goes on along the minus strand of LR994558.1, from coordinate 7,451,436 downwards.
ATGTAAAAGAGTACTAGGTATTGTACTTACTATCAGAGAAGATGATTCCTAGGCAGATGGCGGACCTAAGTAATTTGATCGCGTTAAGTCAAACCCATCCGACTAGGTTTAGAGGTCTTTGCATCCGACCGATAACAGCTAACATTGAATTGACATAAGCCGACCACATGACACGTAGGTCCGTCAACTGCCTAGGAATCAATTTCCTCGGGTATACAATATTATAAAGCATAACTGACCTTTCCCATGGACTACATATTATACAGTTTAGTATATTTTAATATAAAAGCATTGAAAACATTAATAACTTAATTTTAAATTAAGACTAAAAAATATATAATTTTCTAATAACACGATAAATTCCATTTGTGAGCAATACGATGTGTTGAAATAACTTTTGATCCCGCTTTAATTACAAGCTTACCTGTAAGTTTTATTTTAAAACAGCTGCGAACTATTCTAAACTTGAAAAGAATATCGACTCGTTCCTGTAACTAAGCCCGACGGCTTACACAAAAACTTTCATAGTATTAGTTGTTATGTAGGTACGCGTAGCAAAAACTTTTTATTGCAGTGCACCCGAACTTACTGAGATTTTAAAGGTTTTTTTCGTATTAAGTACAAGTAAAAATATTTAAAATATTCATACTTAATATAGTAATAAAATATTTCTTTTTGGTTTTTAACTATTTTTTCGTTTGTCTATTTTCTCTGAAACTATAAGCTGTGAAACTGTAAGTTTATTCTCAGCTTAAAACTCGAATATACAAGATATCAAATGGCTAGTGACGGTCATCAGTCCAGCCTATACAATCAATAATATCTTTCTATAACTATACATAATTCTACTGTAAGTGTTTGTCACTAAACTCCTCTTCAACGGTTGAACCGATTTGATCAAAATTTTTATGCGTTTGGGACTTGGGTGGCGGCCCAGATGGTTTACATTCACAAATAATCCGTTAGTATAATCACCCTATATACAGGGATATAAATCCCACAACCTGAAAAGCTCGGCTTTTAGCTAGTAATATATTATATCTCTTTTATTTAATAAACCTCTGTATCACTAATTTAAAGCCACATAGAATCAAACTAAGCCCCACAAATAGTATAATAAGACGGGAACATATGTAAAGCTCTCATATCGATTCGAACAAAGAACACTCCGACAGTGGAATATCATTACAGTTGTTAATCTGCTCAGCCCGAGCACTCGTACAATTACTGGTTCATTTGTCTGCACCGATTCTCCACTCAACATCCCCTTGTTCCACTAACCAATGATTTTTGCGTCTTAGAGAATTGAATCTTCAAAGAAAATTGATTCATTGATGATGGGCCAACGTTTTTAACGTTTTTAGTAGGGTTATGTCAAGCCCAGCTGATAGGAAACAACTAAAACAGACTTCATATTAAACCAATGGTTTTTGCATCATAGAAAATTGTACTATCGGAGAAATTGATTCATTATGATGGACCAACGTTTATAGTTAAGGCCTTATATAAGGGTAATGTTAAGGCCCAGCTGATAGATCATGACTTACATTAACTTGATGAAACCCGATCAAATAACGTCGTCCATCTGACTATTAACAAACGCCACCACGTTGGCTCATGATGTACAAATCGTTGACCAATGTACAGAGGAAGCATAAATATTCGTCTGTGATTGCCCGTGACTGACATCGAGCGTGCGTGCTATAGATAGATTCGCAATCATGGTAGTTCACCGCAGTCTAACGTTCCAACGTCGTAATAAATACATGTCACTCGTGCCTTAGTTTTGAAAGTTTTGACACTATCAAGTAGTATATGTATTCCTATTATGTAGATCACTAAAGAAATATAAAACAGTAACAAATAAGCATGATAAAACACTCATTGTGATAGAGATAACAAATACAAGGTGAAAATTTAATTAAAATATGACGTTTCATTTAATCACCGGTTTATCTTATAATTATGCTGCCGTTTGCATAATAAAACAAACATTTTACTTACATTATTTCCGCCAAGTTCAAGTCATAATAATGAAGTATTTTCGCCACTCGCGATAAAATTAAAATGTTCCGACATTTTATAACTAAACCGCTGTGTTGTGCGATGTGTTTGTAAACTCGTCATTTTACTTAGCATTAATTATTTTCCGTGGCCGTATTTTAAAATATCTCGCTTTTACAATTCACTTCGATAAATATGGTCGAAATTATTTTTAAGATAATATTATTATGATACCTAAACATATTACATTGACAAAGTATGTATAGTAGAAAATACACAATCATGACACGCAAGTAGTTATAGTTGCTTGTAAGATTACATTATAAGCTATAACAGATTTAGCTATAAATATAAAAATATTACGATCCAGCTTGCATTATAAATTGAGAGAACAAGAGCAAAAGTGTGTACGAGTCTTTCATCTGAGATTTTCCGAGACAGTCTCGCAGAATCTTTTTATAGTTTTTATTTGGTCTGGCATTTGAACTCCTTAATTCTTTACGAAACCACAAACAATGAGAGAACACTCTGTAAAGAAACTTTATGGTCTAGATATTGCAATTCAATGTTTCATTTTTTTTTATTTAGTTTGTTAAGAATTTGTAGACTGTTTTTTATTTAACTTTTCATATTTCTGATAGTCGTTCATATTGTTGAATAACAATAGAAAAATAGTAAATGAATTTTGCCTTGTATTCAATGTTTACTAACGAGCGATCTTGATGTCAAATTATATTTTGTATTTTCATTAAGTTAACAATGGATATATAAAAATAACGATATGATTTTGGGGAGTAATTTTATAAAAGTGGATATATAAAAATAATATGACTATTTTAAGAGAAATTTTGACATACCAAGTTAGTAAGTTTTGCAATATTTTATAACAAAACAATGTAGCTTGTATAGGGAAAACTGTAGGGTATATATCACACTATATTTGACACCCGATAACATAGTTAGCTCATAGCTGCTGGTAACCACTGTAGATGGCTCGTACGAACCAACTTGAAATTAATTTCAAAATTGTTCGACTAAACTCCCGATGTACGTTTCTCAAGTTAATTGTTCCTTCTAGAGTATCGCTAACAAATTGTGATTGCTAACATAGTTGCTTAGTAATTCTGGTCACATTTTCTCCCATACAAATAGAAATATTTGAAGACGTAATTGAATAACTTTTATTTTTTAACTTAAGGACAATTATAGGTCTACCAGAATCTGATGGCAATTTTTGACAGCAGATTTTCAAAAAATATCCTTGATCATTGGATAAATTTTTATATTTACATGTTTAACACACATAATCAGCCGCTATAAGAAAAAAAAGGATCAAAATTTTTTATTCCAATTACCCCGGTATTGCTAGTCAATTTATTTTCTCACTTTTTGCCATCAGATTCTGGTAGACCTATACTTACTCATTTTTTTCTTTCTTTGGACAAACCTTGCAACTAACCTACTTACTTCATTATTTAGCTAATACGAGTATGTCTTGACTATTCATAAATTCCATATTATGTTTTTGATTTTGACGGTCCTAAAGCCTCCATTTTGCAAAAAAACGTAAATTTTCAAATTGTTAGTTACCACGTCTTCATTTATTCAAGGAACAATTATAATATCTCTATATCTATAAACACAAAATTTCGTACATTGGAAAAATCACATCACAGATAAAAAAAATTGAAAGCTTGTATTAATTATAAACAATCAATATATATACTATTTTAGTGTATTTTAAGTGTATATTCTGTATACGAAAGTTAACACACAAATTTTTATTTATTTTTAGGTCAAAGAATATTTAATACTCTTCAACAGTCTAAGAGTCAATTATTCAGTAGAATTTTGTTCAGTTTCTCGGTCTTTAGCGCTAAGTCCTTTACCTTAAAGTTCTTCCAACACTTTGATTGAGTTGTTCGAGTATAAGAAACTTTAATATTTTATGCATTTACTTAAAATGCTGAAATAAGTGAAAAAAAGTTTCGAATCCAGTATAAAGAGTTTTGTAGTTTGATGCACGAGTTCGAAAACTACATATCGGTTTTCCCACACTAAAGTAAAGGCTACAGTTTGAGTGTGTATGTGTATTTTTTTCACTTCTTCCCAAAAACAGTCATCGGATTCTGATGACATTTGGCATGGTAGTAGTTTTGTTACTATTCAATATGTTTAAAAATGTGATGAATGAACGAACTGTCACCAGCAGTATTTCCGGACCTATACGACCTGCAAACCTTCAAGAAAAGAGCGTATTCCCTCTTAAAAGGCCGGCAACGCACCTGCAGCTCTTCTGATGTTGCGAGTGTCCATGGGCGACGGTAGTTGCTTACCATCAGGTGACCCGTTGGTCCCCTTATTTAATAAAAAAATGTATTGCGTGGTTTTTATAGTAAAATTGACATTACCATTTTGCAATAAGGTAGAGAAAAGGATCGACGTTTTATTAGTTATCGGAGTGATAGCGCTACGGCCGCTACGTGATCGCTACGCCGTAACCACGTAGCAATCTAACTGTCACTCTTTTTACGTGCCAGCTAGGTTTATTTCTACTAAAATTCATATTTTTATATGAAACTAAATGACGCCCGCAACTCCGTTGCGCTAAAAATTTGTTTATCTCAGAGCATCTCAGAGCAACATTTTTCCTGGACAAAAAGCATCCTATGTCCTTTTCAGGGACTCAAAGTATCTCCTCTATAGCAAATAACAAAATCGGTTGAGCGGTTTGGCTGTAAAGAGGTTACAGACTGACAGATTCGTGTTTATAATATTAGTATGGAAGTATGGATAATATATACTAATATATTAAAATTTATGTAAGAGTGCTTGTACCCAAATTCTTCTGTAATTCTCTTGTATAGTGAAAAAAGTATTTTTGACGATATTTTAACTTATGATTTTAATAATAAAACATTAGCTTCTAATGTGTTTTTTGGCAAAGTTTTTAATATTTTAATGCAATATAAGTGAAATGAAACCTCGACTTTAACATGATACTCAAAGGCTGCCATTACATTTCAAAGATTTTGTTCTAGTTGTGTTCTAGTCTAACCTTCATTGTTTCTGAATGTTCTTTTTAAAATCTTTAGACAAGATATTCGCTTTATGCATAATACAAAACTATTTCCGTCGCACGTTTATTCTATTCCCCTTTTCTGTCAAAGGCTTTAAGAATCATATTTCTAAAACTTTCTGTTTAAATAATATTTCTAAAACATGTTGCAGACGACTAACCTAATTTAATAACTTATCCATACTAATATTATTATAGATGCGAAAGTATGTCTGTCTGTCTGTTACCTCTTCACACCCAAAACCCTGAACCGATTTTGCTGAAATTTGGTATGGAGATACTTTGAGCCCCGGGAAAGAACATAGGATACTTTTATCCCGGAAAAATGTGTGGTTCCCACGCGATAAACGAATTTTGGCGCAACAGAGTTGCGGACATCATCTGGTTAGTATTGTAAATGTGAAAGTGGTTTCTAATCTTTCTGTCTATCTGTCTGTCTAACAATTACTGCAACTACTTCATGCTTTAAGCGATTTTAATGTTTGGTAGAATATAATAGTTATAATATGTTTAGATATCCTTTAATAGTAATTAAGAAATTAAAAAAAACCCCCGCCAAACAACTTTAAAAAGTAATGAAATAATATTTACTGACTTTAAGTTTAAATAATTCCTAAGTGTAAAGTAATATTTTAGTCCATAATTGTTGTCACGGTGTGTCGGGGGACCGCCAAGTTAACTACGACAACAGCGACTTTTGCATTTTGTATCGCTGATTGTCTCGATTCAGTTCGCTGTGAACTGACCTTTAAACTATAATGTTATGTGAAATCAAACATCTACATTAGCGGTCCCCCGACACACCTTGACAACAATTATGGACTAAAATATTACTCTACACTTAGGAATTATTTAAACTTAAAGTCAGTAAATATTATTTCATTACTTTTTAAAGTTGTTTGGCGGGGGTTTTTTTAATTTCTTAATTTAATTTTATTTTATGTTTTTTAAACTTGTGTTGGTTATAGTGCAGAATTGTTCCTATCAACAGGATCATATCCTAATGAATACGATCTATAAATATCCTCTTGGATGAGGCCGTCAATATGAGCCCAAACATGAAACCCCCTGGGTTTATACGGAGCTCGGCTCCTATACAATCCAGGTGATGCTGCAGCAGCAGCATGCAAATATTTACTGCTTATCTACGTCTTATTGGTTGTCGCAATTAAAATGAGCCCAAACACGCAACCTCTGCTCTAAGTTGGTGAGGAGTTGAACACCTATTGATTACCAGGTGATGCTGCAGCACCAGTGTGAAGTTTCCATTAATATGTATATATTCATAAGTGTCACGAACCAGAATGCAAAATATAAAACCCATCAAACGACTGCAAGTTGCTAATCGGCCTATCACGAACCAGATAAACCGTGATATTTCAGCAATGAACAGGCTGATGATGATGAACTATAGCTAAGAACACTCTCAATCATGTCAGCTTTCAAACAAAAAAAACTAGATCAAAATCGGTCCACCCGTTTGGATGCTACGATGCCACAGACAGACAGACAGACAGACAGACAGACAGACGGACGGACGGAGACAGACAGACACGTCAAACTTATAACACCCGGGTTAAAAATAAAATTAACGAAAGCGGGATTGAATTATGCAATATCAAACCATCAATCTATGAACTGTAGCTAATTATAAAATTTATTCTGAAATCCTGCAGAATCGTCTATTGATACTCTCCATTCAGCAAAAGTATGAAAAACTTACTTTAACGTAATGTTTGATCATTAAAAGTTGTTACTAATTGTACTTTCAGTAAAATGAAACATCAGTTTTTAGGGTTCCGTAGCTGAATGGCAAAAAACAGAACTCTTATAGATTCACCATGTGTGTCTCTCTGTCTGTCACAGCCACTTTTTTAGTAAAAAATGAAGCTAATAAAAAATAGTTTAATTCGTCGTGATCATAGTAGTAATGAAAACATTTAGAAATAGTTATTAACTGCTGAGTCTTATCTATGTTTAGTATAAGTTAAAACATAGAGCCTACTACATTTTTGTAAGTTGGTTGAACATGCGATATAGTCGGTTAAAATGACATAAATGAATAATAATTCATACAGTTTTTAATTAAACATAGTATTTTCATTCGTATGAAATGTACCATTACAGATAATAACATTCGGATAAGTGCTCCATCCGCGGTAACTAATTAACCAATATGCAACATTTTGTATAAAGAAATGTGTTATTAAAATTACATTGCTTCATATTTCGTACTACGCCGTCCCCACGAAGTATACACAAAATAAAATCGCGCGATAACCGTACATTTTCTCTCAATAAGCGTAACCTTTTTCTTCCCCAACCCCCGTAGTATATTGGCGAAAAATTCCAGCACTGACACAGCACAGAACTCTCTATGTCGAAATTCAGTAAATCAAATAATAAAAATCGGTTCAGCAGTTTAGGCATGGGGCGTGAAGCCTGTCCAAAAAATATTTTATTTTTATGTTAGATAATGTAATAGCATATTAATTCACAACAGTCCGCTAGTAAAGTAGGGAGCGGAACCGGGAGTGGGGGATACGGGAATATTGTGAGAACTGGGACATATGTAACGTCCGGCCGACGGACTCAGACTTGTGTATTGTTTATTTTTAATATCCCCGCCAATGGGGAAAACTAACTGACATCGCTTTATATAGGTCCCCTTTATAGAATTTTTTTAAGCAATATATTTTATATCATAAAAATAGTCAAGTTTTGTATTATTCTAGTACCTACATTAAATAAAAATTAATTTAGAAAGATCTGGGCCATTGTAAGATTATAATCTAAAATCTAATTATCACTATCAACAAATTTTTAAGGAGATATTAATTTTATAAAAGGGATTAATTATAGAGAACGTAGGAATAAGGGCAAAGTTAATTCAATAAAAAATACCGTACTTTACAATAATTATACTAATCAAAAACTATGGAATTTTTTTGAACTTTCCACCACAACTTGCCTTAATTAAAAACGTGCTCACATCCACCATATAATATTATAAATGCGGAATATCTGTCTGTATGTCTGTCTGTCTGTTACCTCTCCACGCCCAAACCTCTGAACCAATTTTGCTGAAATTTCGCATGGATACACTTTGAGTCCCGGGAAAGGACATAGGATACTTTTTATCCCGGCAAAATGTACGGTTCCCGCGCGATAAACGACTTTTAGCGCAACGGAGTTGCGGGCGTCATCTAGTTACTTATAAAACCGTCCTCGTCTCTATTATCAGATCAAAATAGATCAAAGACAAAGAAAAGTCACCACACTTAATTTTTAACTCGTCCGTTGCACACTGGCCCTACGACAAAAGATACGACGCCATACAACGAGAGTGGTCTTGTTAACAATTTTGTACTTTACAGACTCTCGTAACTAATTAATTTCTCCATTGTTATGATCCTGGAAAATATAAAGGCAACGTTAAGTTTCCAGTCCCAACATCTTGGTTTTATTGCACAATAAATAAAGTTATGAATAGAGAGATTATGTCTTGAGCATGATTTATTGTAGAGTACTACCCAGCTGAAGGTGAATTGTACTTAAAAATACAACTAAGAGCTTAAGTAATCCGTGTATATTGTAAAGATGTACTTTGAAATATGAAAAAGAAAACAAAAAATATAAGAATAACAATAAAGAATAATATAATAATAATATCTATGGACGCTTCACACCACGTTAGTCTGGCCCCGTGGTAAGTACCTGATGGACTTGTGTTACAGGTACCAGACAACGGAAATATATTTAATATTTTAATACTATACATATATTTAAGATTTTTTATTATATTATACACATATTTAATACACATCCAAGACCCAGGAACTTTGAAAACTTTTTGTTCCGTCGGCGGGATTCGAACCCGCGACCCCCGGCTTGAGCTACCAACAGCCCACCAACTGAGCCACAGAGGTCGTCAAAATTATTAGGCCATGTTCAAACCAAACTGACTGTCAGCCGCCGAATGTGAGCGAACGTTACGCAGTTTATTGTATTTCCATACATATTCACTTTTTCGTTCACATCTAATGGACAATACGTTATTACGCTAGGCGTAGGCGCTGACATTCGGCGGCCGATTGATATAGCACGTCACTACGCTCCGCGGACGCTGATTGGCTACGTAGCTACGTCAGCTATAGCGTATAGTCAGCATACTGTGAACGAAAAATACTGTTTATTTTCACGTTTACACTGGGGCTCACAGTGAGCCTGCTCACATTTGGCGGCTTACAGTCAGTTTGGTTTGAACACGGCCTTACTTTAGCCAAATTTTTAACACGCGCCGCTTTTATTAGCTCGGGCTGTAATTATGTAACGGAATCTTTGAGCACGATTTTTACCTACCTCCAGTAGTCTAATTAATTAGAAACTTTGCTTACGTATTAAGAGCCAATAACAATACAATAAAATAATTCTCATAAAAGATAAAAATAAATAAAGCGTGTTTTTTTAGATTTTTTTTTTATTATAATAACACAAGTATAATCGTCTGTGACGACGACTATGATGATCATGATGATGACGATGATGATGATGTTTCCGCAGGTGTAGCAGGTGTAGCAGGTGTGGCAGGTGTAGCAGGTGGAGCAGGTGAAGGAGGCATGCGGCGATGAGGCGGCGTGGTCCGCGCGCCATGTCCTGCTGACATGGCAGTCAGCCGCTCCGCCCTCCTTACGCTGGCAGCTCTCACAGCACTCGCCGGTAAACGTTTTGTATATTAATATTTACTAGTATTGTAAAGAGGATTGTATTGCTGATTTTTTAAGCTATTGCATAGCTTTTATCACGCGGCGCGCGGCGACCTTATCAAGAAATTCCGTAACGAATATAAACATATCATCCGACCGGCACAGCGGAGCGGCGTTGCGGTGCAACGTCGGCTGCGTTTCCACCAGAGATGTGTTGCGAGGAATGTGTTTTTAAGATCCAATAGAATCGCTGCGATGAGCGAGGTCACGTCAATGAAGCGATTTTATTGGTTCTCAAAAACACATTCCTCGCAACACATCTCTGGTGGAAACGCAGACAACGTCCATTCAGTTCGGCAGACTTGCTCACGGTGTTTGTGTGCGTGCGACTAAACGTATGCATGTAGACTAGCTGCTGACTGCAATAGCTTTACCGCGGCAGTCCTTGGGTGCCAATATCCACAATATCAGCCAAACTGTAAAATCAAGTTATACCTACCAACTAAAATCAGGTAAAATTTTGTATGACAGAAGAAGTCATCGAATGCTATGAAACCAGATCTTAAGTACATAAAATCACACTCAGAAAATATTGGTTAGTCTGTCGCAATTCGACGGGATTATGTGGAGAGTTCCTCCATTCGGCGGGTTTATCGCGCTTGCATAGTTTCAGAGCTATCGATATTTCCACCGTATCACAAACGGGAGCATGACTAAAGTACTGGTATTTTACCTTGGAGTTTCTATGACACTGCTTTTAACACATTTGGATAACTGAAAACTGAGTATAGACTTTTAAGCGCTGTTGTGTATTCAGAGGCGGCGTAAGGCGTGGGCGACGTGGGCGACCGTCCACGGCCTCGCGGTGCAAGAGGCCTCGCGCCCCTTGGACCACTAGGAGTTTTTTAAAGGATTTACTAGTTTTGATTCTCAAATTTTAATAAATAAAAGTTTGAGTATAAAAAAATTCTTTCTCTCAACAAAATCCATCTCCTTGCGTCATCCATCAGCGGGATTCGCAAAATATATCTTGCTCGTATCAAAAAGTCTTGCCCCGCCACTGGTTGTGTTCTCAGATATAATGGACTTGAAGTCTGGCGCAGAGTCGAAGTGTCACGAGTCACGACGTGTCATGTTTTTCGACTACAGCATATTCACCTCTATTGTTATATTATTAATAATAATAAATTTAATAATAAATTTATTTATTCACAAAAAATACAGCTTTACAAAAACATTGGTGGAGATTTCTATTAAGTACAAACTTGTGCCAGAAATCTCCGCTCTTCCTTAGCAAAAATAATTAAACAGCTTACATCTGCATCAGTTCAATACTTGTTACATAATAGTAATTATTCTTTATATTTTATTACATTAATTGTTATGTGTGTGTGTGTGTGTGTGTGTGTGTGTGTGTGTGTGTGTGTGTGTGTGTGTATGTGTGTGTGTGAGCCATTCAGTGATACGGTTCTTAGACTCTATGTGGGTTAGAGTTTGTATGTTAAGGCGTTTATTTATACGATTGTATAGTTTTACAGACTGAATTTCAAACTGTCTAGATGCAAAATGTGTTTTATATGTTTTGTAATTCTTTTGGTTACATCAATTGGGCATATTTAAGTACAAACTTCTGCTATGAAAATGTGCTAGCGCTACTTCGCTCGGCTGGAGTCGAGGCTGGAGTCAACCACTGTGAGTTGAGCCTTGACTTCAAAACTGAGGCTTAGAAAAAAGGAGAAGAGGCATAAATATTTTTCGTTTTGTGAAAAAAATAAGCTAACAGATGACAGCTTAGATTTTTATATTACTTACATGTTCCCTCTTTCTTCCGTAGAAAACACCGTACGATTGCACCTTACTTCTTCTTTTTTAACCGACTTCCAAAAAGGAGGAGGTTATATGTTCGGCTGTGGATTTTTTTTTGTATGTTCAACGATTACTCCGCCGTTTGTGAACCGATTTTCAAAATTTTTATTTTGTTCTATTAGGTTTCCCTCCAATTTGGTCCCATTTTTACAAAAGTGGTGATCTGATGATGGGATCCATGAGTAATCGAGGGAACTCCTCAAAATGTATATGGAAACATATGGTGATTTTGATTTTATGATTTTATGAGAAGTATCCTAAGCATATGCTACCAAAACGCAAGATTTTGCACCAAGGTATACTATGGTTCCGAAGATACTAAGAGAACTCCGGATTCCTTATAGATACAAGTTTGGGGGTTTAGGCGCTCTTTAAGAACTGAAAGCATATGCTACTATGCAAATTACATTCATCATCATCATCATCATCATCATCATCATCATGTCAGGGTCACCAGTGTCACATGGTTGTATATGGATACAATATGCCCCCACAACGCCATAATTATATCATCACGTTATGTCCTTATAATAATTAGTACTTTTCATAGCGATTTTAATAAAAATATAATGTTGTTCCAAATTAATGATTCAAGTTCTAAGCCACTTATGTACCACAAAATTGAATATAACAAAGTCAACCTTAACTCCAGAGCGTAAGGCACACATTTGACATTACTTTTGAGATTCGAAAGAAAAAAGAGAAGTAAGTTGCTTCGATAGGTACTACACTAGTTTAACTATTAACCCATCAAGCCCAAGCGGCACCCGGCTGCCGCATAACAATTAAAAATCTATTGTGTCTGCGATTCTCACGATCGAGGTAAGTAATAAATTGAACCCTTAGTATGAAAATACTTACATAGGAAAACAATCTACATCTTAATAGGAATAAGAAACACAATCGCATTGAGAGTGACTCTTAACAAATTGTAATAAGATACGTAGAATATACGCGATGGTTTACTAGGTAACTAAAAAGAGTGAAATTATTATTTTTAACAAAAAATTAAAAACGACTTCCAAGGTAAAAATAATAATAAAATCCTTATAATATGAACTAAAAAGTATTAAATAATGTTTCCTATCTAATAGTGCCTTTTTCCGAATTCGGCTAAACCTCAACTATTTCTGTACTCAATCTTCATAATTTCGAAGTCGGTGCCAGTTCCAAAAGTTTCAAATACCTATTCTGTCAGAGAACTGAAGATTCAGCTATATCTGGTACCGACTTCAAAATGATGAAGATTAAGTACAGAAATAGTTGAGGTTTAGCCGAATTCGGAAAAAGGCACTATTAGATAGGAAACATTATTTAATACTTTTAGTTCATATTATAAGGATTTTATTATTATTTTTACCTTGGAAGTCGGTTTTAATTTTTTGTTATATGGCTTTCTTTAATACTGTTTTGCCAACGTCGAAGTTGAAGTCATGTTTGGGTGAAATGTCACTTTATTCAAAAAGCAACTTTGTAAATTCGATTACAGTTTTATGACCCTCATAAAGTTGTTGTAGTTTATACGTAGTAAAAACAGCATACTTAGTAGGTACCTGTTCAACAATAATATGGTAAAACTGACCTTTAGAGCGTGAGATTTATGACTTATTCGGGATTAAACTAAGCTTAATTAAATCTGCTTAACCTTTTATTGACATTTAAATACTTTTAACTCAGGTACATTTTTCTTTGTCTGAACTTTAAATATTTTTGGACTAATATAATTTATTCTCACAAAGATGTTTCGTTTTTTGTTTATTTTTTATTAATGCCTTCATGGTATGTACAAAATATCATATGAGAAACAACTGATTCATAGTCACACTAGTGAACACCATCCAAGTATCACTATGCATGGAACCGCATTATAAATTATCGCTCATGGTTTTGAATGACAGTGAATATATCACATCCTTGCCCCCATTAAACTATCCTTGTAGATCTGCATGCTATTTGCATTGTAAATATTTTTATGAGTATGGGAGGATATCAGTATTATAATTCAAGTATCAATTAGTTTCTCACTGCATTATAATATAAGATTTATAAGATATAGCCCATCGATTTAAATGACAGCCGAAAGTTGAAACATCCTTATCCCCATTAAAATATCCTTGTAGTACTTACTGTTAGTTATTTCTATGAGTATGGGAATATCCACATCCATATCTGTTACACATTCACGCCCAAACCGCTAAACCGATTTTAATGAAATTTGGTATGGAGATACTTTGAGTCCTGGAAAAGGGCATAGAATACTTTTCATCCTGGAAAAATGCACGGTTCCTGCGCCATAAACGAACTTGGCGTAACGGAGTTGCGAGCGTCATCAAGTAGTTTATAGTTTGTCTATACTGAAGGCGAGGCCAGTTCGAAAAGACTGATTTTTAAGCTTCCAGTCTGAAGAAATTATGTGGAATTCTCTTACACCAAAATTGATGTAGACTCAAAAAGGAACAAAGTAACAAAATAACTGAACAAAATATTGAAAAATGGCATGGTAATTCTGTAAAAAAATCTTGAACATCACCATAAAAATACACTTCAAATTCGAACATCTTGTAATTTTCAATGACAATGATATGATTTTTTTTACAAAAAGGATAACTTTTTTTATAGTTCTAACAAAATAACCGAATAGTTTTTTAATAAATGATTCGGTCATTAAAAAAATAAAATAAAATGTATAATTTTCTCCTATTTTGCCCTATCAAGAACGCGGCGAGCGTCGTAACCGCCACTGTACAAGGCGCGCTGATTTAAATGTTATTTTAATGTCATTTACGTCGATATTCGTACTGACAGACATTGACCTGCTAATTTTAGGAACATCCTTGCCTTAAGTTATAGTTTTATCCATGAGGTGGTGGGGTGAGAACCTGGCGCAGGCCCAGTACGGTCACCGTACTGCTCAGGCTCTGCGCCCAGTTCTTGCGGCGTGGATGCGCCGCAAGAAGAAACCCCTCACCTTCCGCCTTACACAGGTGCTCACTGGGCACGGATGCTTCGGTGCGTACCTGTGTAAGGTCGCCAGGAGGGAGCCTACGCCAGCCTGCCATTATTGTGGCGCTGCGGAGGACACGGCCCAGCACACCCTCGAGGTGTGCGATCGTTGGGCCGTGCAGCGCCATGATTTCATGGCGGTGCTTGGGCGGGACCTATCACTCTCGAGCATAGTTCGCTGCATGCTCGAGAGTGATGAGGCCTGGCAGGCGGCGGTCTCTTTCTGTGAAACCGTCCTTTCGCAGAAAGAGGCCGCGGAGCGGAATAGAGAGGATGACCCATCCTCCATTCCGCTCCGCCGGCGTAGGACGGGAGCGCGGAGGCGTCGCTATGCGAACCTCCAAACTTTTGTCAAATCAGGGCTCCGGGCAAGGATGGGAACCTGCCCGGCTTAGCTAGTCCCGGCGCCGAGGGGAACGCTTAAGTTTGCCTAAGCGTTCCCTAACTTTGGTGGAAGTCCGGTCCCTTGAGGTAGACCGGTCGTGGAGGGAGTCCTGTGTTAGACAGATCCAGGACATCCCTCCGTATACGGCTGAAGGCAAACCGCAGGTGGTTTTAGTGGGTGAGAGTCCCACATACCCCCGGGGTGCTTCAGCTTTTAACTGAGGCACACCCCCAACCCGGGGCACCCATAAAGGGTTTCCCCTGCGCACCAAAAAAAAAATAGTTTCATCCATCTCGAAGCTGGAAGGCAGTGAAGGCCAGTTAGCGGGAGGGTAATTTGTTATCATCTTGTCAGTTACGACGGCGATGGATAAATAATTGGATTGCCTCTATCACGAAACTCGGAACATTTGTTTTGCCAAGGTACATTTTGTTTCTAAGAAAATCTGTGAGATGCAAGTCAAAATGTGTCTTTCTTTGATACATCACACTTAGGAGATCCCATCAGCTATACTTATGTTATTATACGCTGAATGGTTTTTCTTAGTTTGTTTGAACGTTTTAATCTTAAGAATTACTAGTTTCAATTGGGAAAATCTTTTGTGTTGAATAGTCCGTTTATCGAAGAAGATTCAAGGCTTATGACATCATGCTGCGACCAATAGAAGCAAAGAATCAGAGGAAAATGTGGAAAAAGTGGAGAAAAATTGAACACCCTAAATCTCACGTACTACTTCAGCAACTTTTATGTAATTAATTTTTGCGGGAAAATTTACGGTTTCTAGGACCTTAGCTTATACACGTGAGCGGAGCTGCGCGGAATGTCTAGTGTAATATAATTAGATAAGTTTCAACTTTCAAATTTATGTAAAACAAACATAGTCTTATACGTTTGAAATTCGCGAAGATATATCTTTATATTGGGTAGAGGTTATTTAAACTAAAGCCCATAAATATTCATTCAAAATCTTGGTATTTCGCTAACTGCTCCATGAATAAGTTGAGTCTTGAATGACTTATAGTCGAGCTGAGCCAAACCAGTCAGACCAGAATACTGAAACCGTAATAGCGTCTTGCCGACGGCGGGATCTTTAAAAATTCTATGACTATTGAAAGTTATCATAGTTTATTTTCATATTAAAAATATACGGAATAATTTACCAACAGTATATTATTGTTAAACTACCAAATAGGTTCTTTCTTCCTCTTTCTTATAATATTATTTACACAACTGGTTATACTGTACTCGGCGAAACATAGCAGTAGCGGTCATTGACTCCCTGTCAAAACCTTGTCATTTTCTATACAAAGCCGCGATTGAAAATATCTGACACTTCATTGTCAATCGAGGTTTATATAGAAAATGACAAGTTTTTGACAGGGAGTCAATGACCGCTACAGCCATGTTTCGCCGAGTACAGTATAGTTATATTACTTAGGTAATGTTCTTGCTTGATTGAATGTACCATCGAAGAAATTGATTTATAAGCAGATGGCGGACCTACGTCATTAATTAGTCGGGATATGTCATTTCAATATTAGTCATGATCTGTCGGCTGTGTTTGACATAACATAACGCAACCAAATTTTGTAGGTCCGTCATCTGCCTATGAATCAACTTCTCTGATAGTACATTAATAAAATATAAAAGCACACATTTGATATAGGTCATCTAATATACAAAATTATTATGTCATGGTGGTTGTCACCAAACTCCTTCCGTATGGCTGAAACGATTTTGATATTTTTCCGCATATCACTTATGTCTAATTAGGAGGAGGATTAGGCCAACATCCTTTTTTCATACCCGATATAGCGTATGGCAAAAACACGTTTACTGGGTCAGCTATAATATGATAGAAAGTCGATCAAAATAGAGCAGCGAGTGTTCTCGTACAAACCACGTTCAAACTTATACCCGGTAGTAAGTTTGATCATTACGTCATACTCGCATATTGCCGCCCAAATACAGTTTCAAACACAAGTATCAGATTTTATATTTGTGTTTGAAACTGTATTTGGGCTGCAATAACTGCTCGTATTTAAATCAATGTTATTTCTAAATTCCCTGCTTTGTGCTACTGTGGGCTGGGTAAAACTTAAGAGTTAGAAACTAATTTAGGCACTCTTCATTTGTACTGCAAATTGTTAATTAAGGATTTTTTATTCTTTGTTTTTAATGAGCTACACAGTGATTGTTATTTTCTCATACCAAAAACTCTAAAGAATGATGAAAACAGGACAAGCGTTACATAATTTCATATTAGTTTTGGCCAGTGACGGATTAAGACTACTTGATGCCCTAAGCAATCCATGCCTGTGATAGGGGGGCCCCTATCCGTATGTCAACTAGAATCGGTCTTTGAATCGGTGCTTCCGGTGCCCCCTCAGACGTGATGCCCTAGGCAATTGCCTAATTTGATTAAGGGTTAATCCATCACTGGTTTTGGCAGTTAACATGGAGTTTTGTGACTAGCCTCATGGCTTGGGCCATTATTTACGCGATTATAACACCGACAATTGAAGATTTGTTTGATAACTTAAGAATAAATCTTGCTTGTTGAATTCATAATTTTGTGAAAGGTACCATGATTGAAATTGCAGAAAATGATGTTTCATAGGAATATAATTGCAGAAAACTGTCTTTTTAGACCTCTAGAATCTATGCTCTAACCGAATACGGCAAAGCGATTCGGTTGAATAAGTCCCGTCCAACTATTCTTAGGCTCAATTTATATGCGCCTGCGGGAACGAGCGGTTTGGCTGCTACACCGTGAGATCACAAGCAATAGTATGTAATGATTTATTTAAATAGCAGCGCGACCATGCTATTTACAAGCACGACCATGCTATTTACAAGCGCGACCATGCTAATTACATACAATTGCTTGTGATCACGCGGTGTAGCGGTCAAACCGCTCGTTCGCATGGACGCATATAAATAGAGCCTAACTCATTCGAAAAAGCAACGCAATATTGGTACGTAAGCTTTAAAATGTCACTAATTATTGTACATCATCCAATACAGGAAGCGTAGGAGTACTTTTTAAACTTTGTTTTCAACACGAGCTCTCGCATATTATGCAAAAGTTGAAAAATGCATTTCCAGTCCGAATACTCAAACAATCTGGAGTAATGTAACAACGAGAAAAGTTGCGGAATGAACTGCTGTAATTGTTTATATTAAATTGTATAACGGAACATAAAAACCTGATGTTTGACGTTGAAAAGTTGCTAACATTATAACATTTTGTTAAAATTTGAGAGAAGCTTATTTTTAAAGATACACAGCAATATAAACCTAATTTAAGGACGCTATCACATAAAAATTAGCAGGTCGATGTGTCTGTCAGTACGAATATCGACGTCAAAGACATTAAAATAACATTCATATCAGCGCGCCTTGTACAGTGGCGGTTACGACGCTCGCCGCGTTCTTGATAGGGCGAAAATGTATGAAGAAATTTGAGAGCGTTTCTTATTTTTCGTATAAATAGAAATGTTATTTATTTTTATACAAAATATTTAGCTATTCGTACAGGGGACTAAATAAGCAACAATTTTTTTGTATATATTTTGTTTTCCTTAGTTCAGTGTATTTAGCTATACTGGTACCTAATCAAACCCCATTTTTTTAATCTTTTGCGATTATTCTGATGGTTAAAACGTATTTATGTGAAAATTTTGTATCCGGCTATAAATTTTTTATGGTGTAGACGTGGAGATGAATATATTATCATTCATTTTAAACCAAAATATCCTCGCAGTGTGACTTCTAATTCTTTAAAATGGTACCTGAAAATCGCTGATATTTGTGAAAAAATTGATAACGTCCTTAACACACAATATCCTGTACGCTTACAAATCTTTTTAAACATTTTTGCTATCTATTGAGAGCTAAATTGAGAGAGATAATTATGACATAAGGAAGTTAAATAAAACACAAATTACAATAAAGTTCTCTATGATGGCCGGTTTACATTATTCCAATCCAGTAATCCAATCCAGCGCTGGATTGCTTCTGAAGGAATGTAAACGGGCACTACAATACAATTCTGTCCATTCCAGTACCCGTTTACATTATTCCAGTAGCACTCAAGTGCTGAATTGAATGAATGTAAATCGGCCATCGTGTCTACATACATACATCATTTATATTAAAACTACTGTCCCGGCAAACGTTGTTTTGCCATATAAAGTATTTCGCCCATATTATTTTATTGAAGTGACTAAATAAGTATGTCACCATGGCAACGTCCATCACTATCCCGTCGCACAAACAATGGTCGCCGTCAGTCTCGAGTTGTAATAATTTACTATTATTTATTCAACAAATGCACTTAGCAATATAAAAAGTAGATGTTGTCCGATTTTCCACCCTAGCCGATATGCTCGCTAAGATTCACGAAAATCGGTCGAGCCGTTTCAGAGTAGTTCAACCACGCACACAGTGACACGAGAATTTCTGACAAAATAGAAGGAGCGTGATTACAAAATGTTTTGCCCAGCTAAATACAAGGGAGCAGCTGCCACAAACACTTAAGTAAATAAAAAACAGTCGAAATGTAAAATAAGCTAACATAAAATAGGATTACTTAGGGTCCTGCAAACACTCACGATAGGGATAAAAATGTTCGAGCTTGTTATTTTAAAACTTAAAGAAAATATTGTTTTATTTTAATACACACGGTTGGATGAAGTGGATTTATACGAATTGAGCTAAAAATTTGCACGAGTTTCAGTCGACATTCCTTAAAAAGTGTCCCGTATTACGGAGCCGGTCGCGTGGGAAATAGAGGAAACTATTTCATCCGGGCAAGGTGTTATTCGCACATAAAACAAAATGTAATAAACGTCGTAAGTGAAAAACTTTACATTATTCAGTTTATTGTCCGGTGTGAAAATGTCCGGAATCCCCGGCACTCCCCGGCGCGTTCGATGTTTTGTGACGGAACACGAAAAAAGTTTCGACCGACCCGCATTTTTCGTGGCCCATTAGTCCAAATTATAATTAAAGTACAAAATTTATACTTAAATTACAACTTGCGGATTTCTCGTTTTGTTTCATCCATATCACAATATTATAATGCGAAAGTGTGTCTGTCTGTTACATCTTCACGCCCAAACCACTGAACCAATTTTGCTGAAATTTGTTATGGAGATATTTGAATCCCGAAAAAGGACATATAGAATACTTTTTATCCCGGAAAAATGTGCGGTTCCCACGCAATAAACGAATTTAGGCGCAACGGAGTTGCGGGCGTCATCTAGTTCAATATAATGTGAAACGAAGTAAGAATTACGCAGACGGTTAATTCTTCAAATGAAAACCACATAAGAAGCTTAAATTAAGGTAAATAAGTCCCTACCCCTACACTCATAATTATGGAATTCCACGATTCTGACGGGAGCCTCATTCATCAAAATATTTCATAACACTCAAAAGGAATTGATCATGTTAAGTAAGTCGAATACGTGAAGTTATTCAACGGCAAATATGATATATGCCTTCTCGCACTGAAACAAGAAACCTCTGGAGGACTGACGCTAAGTAATGAATGCGTTTACACATTTATTCGTAAAGGGTTTTTGCACAAAGAGAAATCATACTGAAAGGTCTTTTGTGTAAATTTTACTAAAATATTTTCATCTACATCTATTTTCTACAGCAGTATAAATCTTTAGACATCCTAGCAAAAAGATCTACCACAGCTATTTTTAGCCACGGAAACTTTCTCATCATCATCATTTATCTAGTAGAAAATAAAAGTATCATAAACATCTCAATATTAGCGGAAAAATAAGGAAATGTTTCTCTCGTTTTTTACGAGCACAGATGAATTTAATGGGCGACAAACAGGATATCAGATGATATATCCCCTTGTTAGCTACTTCAGCAAACAAAGTTATGCTTAGCAACAGAGAAATGTTAAATCTTGAAAAATGGCGGTTTCAAAGTGTTTGCTCGCCGCCATTAATTCGACTAAACCTGGATTCTTTTCGAATATCATTGTAACAAAAGTATTGTAATTTAAATTTGAATTTTCCTAAAAGTAAAGCTAAATTGATTTGTAATGTTTATAACCATTTATGTAAGAATCATAGCTATGTAATCTATACATATAATAAAATCGTAGAGGTAAAATTTTTGTACATTGAAAATAAACTTGAAAAAACGAGTCAGGGGCATGTTAGAAGTGTAACAGAACACATCTCAACTGTTTTTGAAATTTTTGTTTCTCTGTCTGTTTGTCTGTTTGTCTGTTTGTACAGGCTAATCTCTGAATCCGCTGGAGCGATTTCAATGAAATTTGGCATAGTGATACCTTACATCCCTGGTCAACATCTTAGATACTTTTTTTTAACCGACTTCCAAGAAAGGAGGAGTAAATGTTTACTTTGCTGTTTGTGGTCCGATTGTCAAAATTCTTTTTTTTTTGTTGTATAGACTGTAAACCCGAATTTGATACCATGTTTAGAAAAACGGTAATTTTCACTTCTTTTAAGTAAAATTAACATAATATGCTATCAAAAAGTAAGATTCAAACCAAGTCATATGGCACTTGGCACTTGAAATGTTGACAAAACACTCAGTTGTATTTAAACTTTAATAATTAATAATAAAATTTAAATAAAATAAATAATTAAGGGGGGCTCTTATACAAAAAACACATTTTTACCTATTTTTGCTCTATAATGGTACGGAACCCTTCGTGCGCGAGTCCAACTCGCACTTGGCCGATTTTTTTTTATATAAATCTATACATATATAGGCCTAGGGTATAGGGCTTCGGAAGGTTCCGTTGCTGAACGGAACTCCTGACCCCTTATATTTTTTTTAAATACTAGAAGCACATGCCATATCACCACCATCATTACACCATCCATAACCACATTATGATGCTTTTGTTGTTTTTTTTTTTTTTTGTAAGTATTCTTTTGCATTGAAAGGCTCAGAATCGAAATTGATAATTATTTCGCCGTGCCGATTTGTAGATTTCTTTCTTTAAGGGATATAATTTGTATTTGATGCTATGGTCGCGAAGGTGAAAATTTTCCTAATGGGATCCACTGAGTAATGAAATTGAAGAAACTTCTCTAAATTTACAACGACACTCAAATTGATTATCAATTCCAGCAAAGGTCGACATCTTTATAACTTTTTCCTAATATTCATGAATGTTTAACCAAACACTGGATGGATATTGACCACTGGTATCTCAATTCCTTAACGGCCATGGAATATTAAAGTCAAACTTTACGGATTTAAATTAGTAAATAGCATCACCTATATGCTCGACTGAAGGCAGTATGTTTGAACAAACCATTCATCATGTTCTCTGGGAGAGTTTTTTCTGGCAAGACGAAAGAACTACAATGCTAGACAACCAGCATTGTAAATCTGATGTCGCATACTACGGTGATATTGGGACAGTGCTAGGAACTTCCGTGCCTGCAAGCGTTTTTGTCACAATTCTTATTGGCAACAATCAAATTTTAGGGAAGCATCACGATTCCTGACCTACAAGAGCAAGAGGTAAAAGTTAAAGAGGTATAGATGCCTACATTAAATATCCCGTCTTCTTTCGTCTATCCTCTGTCTCCATCAAATGTTCCTGGCCCCTGTTGTCCACGCCAAGCGGTCTTCGAAGAAAGGATTTTTGAAAACGATATCTGTGGTTCAAGCCCCGCCGACGAAAGTTACTTAAAAGAGCTTTCAATATTCCTGGGTCTTTGATGTAAATTAATAATTTCGAGTGTATTGTACCTAATATTAATCCTTATCCAAATAAAATAGTTTTTGATGGGTATTAAATTTTCTAAATCTCGATTATAATAACACACATTCACGCGGACGAAGTTGCGGGCAACAGCTAGTATAGATATATAAATCATAGAATTTATCACAGCTATGTCTGTTACCACGTAACATACCCACCCATTAATATAAAACATCCTTACCAATAGGCACAGTTTTGCATTTAATGCTAAAATATGTCTGTGTTTCTTTCTGTTATTATTTTATGCTTAAATGGTTGCAACGATTTAGATGACATTTGGTATGAAAATTCCAAAGCACGAGAAAAGGACATCGGATAGTTTTTATCGCGGCAATCCGCGGCATAGTGTGGTCTAGTGGCTTAGAGCGCGGCTTTTGACTCGGAGGTCGTAGGTTCGATTCCCGCGTTGGAAACATGTTATTTCCAAGCTAGTTTAGGATAAGCAGGCTGATCACCTGATTGTCTAGTGACAAGTAAGATGATCCATGCGTCGGATGGGCATGTAAAAAGTCGGTCCTGCGCCTGATCTCTCGCCAGTCGTGTTGGTCTTCCGTCCCACTGGGTTATGAGAGTAAAGGAAGAGAGTGCTCTTGTGTACTGCGCACATACTTTGGCACTATAAAATTACTCCTGCGTAACTGGCCAGGCCATTTAGCCGAAACTTTTTCGTTTTCGCTTCGTTATAGAATCGCCGATGAAAATGTATGGAATTGACATAAGCGTTCGTTAGTATGACGTTGACGTTCGATTCGTCTTATGTCAATTCCATACATTTCGGCACACCCCCCTGGTTACAATGAAACCGGCCACCGTCACCGAAAACGTGGATGTTATTATTATAATATTTTTTTATTATAGTCGTCTATGAGCTTTTCACCCATATCCTTTGTATGTCGGTTTTTTTATATAATTTGTTCACATACCAAGTTTACAATTCCTCTTAATCTTCTTTAAGTCCATCACGTCTCAGAACTTTTTAAATACATTTTATTGGTGCTATTGTAGGTGCTATTATTATTATAGTGAAATGAATTTCTATGGAGTTGCGAGAAACATCTAGTAATAAATCTAGTATTATATATTTCTAAATAAAACCGCATACGTAAATCCAAACAAAATCCTCACTATTTCGGTGGTCCGCCAGTACATGTAAGTAATCCCCGTCCATTATTCAAATTTCAACCCACGACATCGTGTGACGTCACAGAGTCCCTAATCTCCTCTTAATAACAATCCATCCGGTGAACACACCCTGCGGTCACACATACACACATAAATCATGAAAGCGCTTATCAAATCAAGTCGAGTAAGTAATTATTAATTAATGATACCGACAAATACTACCCCGATTCTGCTGTAATCCAACATTAATACAGCTTTGATTGGGTTTCGATACGGTCTCGATGTTATAAATTATCTACAGCTAAATAAAGAACCTTTTTCTTTATTTTCATAAATTCAAACTAACGCGTTTTGATCGGTCAAAACTCCAAAAATAGAATCGTTTGACATTTGACATTTATAAGCCTGGATTTATATGAGGGCGCGCGAACGAGCGGTTTGGCCGCTACACCGCGAGATCACAAGCAATAGGCATGATGACATTTTTTTTCTTGATGGCACTGACTTTTCCGAAATAGAAACATCGGTGAAAGAATTACTGTGCTAGCTAAAACACTTTCCAAGATAGAACAATTTAAAAATCTCATAATATAGACCTGCCCGAAATGCTCCATACAAACTGCTGCTCAATTGTGACGTCACCGATGAGTAGATTGTACGCATCGCGGGAGAACTTTATTCGATAGCTATTTGTCAACTTGTTGTCAACAGACTTCAACTATAAATAAGAGTATAATTCGTATGTTTGGCTTGTCACTCAAAAATCTGTCATCGTTCCTAGTGTGTGTGTTGTAGTGTGTGTAATGTTTTATTTGTTAAAAAAAATGTATGATTAAAGCATAATTTCAAAATAATATTAGCTCGATGCACTCCTTCACCATATAAACTATAACTGTGCAAAATGTTTTGCTGTGTGTTTCATTCACCTACGTTTCCCCATTTTTTGTCAAAAGGGATACAAAGTTCTTCGCTCACGTATTAATATATTTATATTATGTATAACGGCCAATGATATAACGGCGCATGTCTGACGCATGTCATTTATAGTTATTGTTTGTGATCTCGTAGTGTAGCCGCCAAACCGCGCGTTCGGGAGGACGCATATAAATCGAGCTTAAATACAATACTTTACTACTTGATAGGATCCGAACTGAATCAAATCTGTATTAATGTTGGATTAAAGTAGCACAATCAGGGTACTAAATACAATTTTGTTCAGTACTCAATGCGGTACTACTCGAATCAATTGCCACTCTATTCGGGTATTACGCTGTATGCTGTAGTAATTTGGAAAACTAGAACTAGACAAGAGCGACGTCATACGGTAAAATACGTTGACTTGTTAATGAAAAAGGTTCTAGTACAGGCATTTCAAAGCCAGCTATCTGGTTGAAGCATTACCAAATATTGGTTTTTAAGTGACTCCGCAAATAACCCAAAACAAACGAAATATTTTATGTTGAAAAAGAGCCGCAGCATTTCAATCTGTATTTAAAAACACCAAAAAGAAGTTTTATGGCATCACGTTAAACAAAGATTTTTAGATGCACTCGTCGTGACCATTAAGTGATTAAAAATAAACTTCACAGCGAGTATCGATCGCGAAATTTGATTGCTTGTCTGAATGGCCGGAGTCACGGGACCAGATTCTATACAGAGTCTCGATTCTTATAATTCAAATGTTGATTCCACTAGCTGTCTCATTCGTGTGTGAAACAGCAGGCTTTAAATAGAATCCAGGAGAGTCGTGCTGTTGGCTCACCGGTCGGGTTCGAAAGAGAGAGAGCATCGAGTAGAGTTCTTACTTATCGCCGAGTTTTTAGTGAGGAGCTGTGTCCATTATCATTTTTAAAACGCAGTAAAGATCCACATACTCGTAGGTAAGACATCAAAAAGAATTTCGGCGTAAAATGGCGGTTGATTTTTAAACTGGTAATAGATGTCTAACTGACAATAACAAATGTTAAATATTATGTACTGTCTAACAAGATATGCTGCGACGATATTCGAGTTACGAGAATCAGGACCCTGATATACACGGGACCAGCGGTGCGCACTCAATCCCGTATCATAACTGCGATGCACAATAGCCGGTCATACGACAATTTGCGAACCACTCTTTAACCTGCGGCGACCTGAATTTGCTTTAAAAATGTTTGCTTTGTACTTTATTGAAAAGTTTCTTTGAATTTTTAAATAAAAGTTCTCTGCTTAAACACATTTCAGTGCCACTTTGCTTAATAAGGAATTGGATTATTGCGTTATAGAGGTAAAAGATTGCATGCTTCTTTGGTAACTGAAATTTCTTAAGATTGAAGGGAAACAGGCAATTTAATTTAACATTTTAAAAATAATAATTTCCTAAAGGACTGTTAATATATTTTTATTGATAGGTATATTTAAAAAAAACTTTTTTACAGTTTACTACAATAGTCATCTATAGAAGCCTTACAGGGGGTTTTAAGCATGACCTCATACTATGTATGAATTCAAAAATTTTAGCATGAGCCTACTAAATTTTAAGAAGTGAATTTTGTAAAACCACTTATAAAATTACAAAAGACTTTTCATCGTTTAAGGCTCCTTGAGAATTTGACTTTCTCCTAGTAATTCCAGTCTGATATACTCGTATCTTAAGCCTTATGTTATATTTAAAATGCTACCTTTTTATTCAGACTAAGATTTTTGTTTTATTTTTTCGACACGCATAAAGTTTTATGTCCGAAGTATTAAATCATTAGTCTTAAAAATATGCTAATAAGCTAGTGCACATCTCCTTTCCTAATCATTTTTTTAAGAGTATGGGAATGTTATATTCCATTCGCAATACATAATTTAAAGGTGAAATCGCACTAGAGCGACACGACACAGCGCGACACTTCACTTCCATAAAACGGACGTTTTACAAACCTGAATCTGACGTTTTACAAGCGTGAATCTGACGTTTTACAAACGCGAATCTAACGTTTTACAAACGTGAATCTGACGTTTTACAAACGTGAATCTGACGTTTTACAAACGTCAGTTCTATGGAACGTGAAGTGTCGTACCGTGTCGTGTCGCTCTAGTGCGGTCTTACCTTTATAGCAAAAAATTCAACAAGACTAATACGTACTGAGTCTCAATATTCCCAATAACATAATATTATCACGGCGCATATTTCCTCACAACTATCCAATATTTTTTCTAAGACACAATCGTATCAAAATCATGTAACATCATCATAAACAAGCAATAATACTAATATATTGTAACGCGGCGGACTGTTTGTGGAGGATAATTAATTCGTCCGGATTCGCCCTCACTCTGTTCACGGGTGGTCGAATTTTCTTTCGTTATTTACTTTGTTTTCGTTGAATAAGATTACTCGATTGTTCTTTGGGAACAACATTAGAATTTAGGTTTAGGAAAGTGAAATTTGTTTGTTAATTATCAGGAGTATCTACGTTAATTTATTGTTTCTTTTTTTTTTAATCAACCTAGACAGTAATGTAAAAAGTCTTGAATGATTAAAGCTTAAGACTAGACTAATCTGTAACTAGGATAAAAGTTGTTGTCTTATTCAAAAAGGTTTTAATTTCAATAATGGTGTTAATGCTAAAGTCAGTTACAGAGACGTAACTACACGCAACGCTACTACGCTTAGATGCAAAACAGATCCCACCAAAAACATTTCTTGTAAAATGGTGCCGAGACGACCACATAAGGTTTACCCTGTGAAAAAGATATCAGATCATGAGATTGATGATGATTGAGATTGATGAGAGAGCTAGGCCGTGTAGATTCAGAAGC
The DNA here is from genome assembly GCA_905187585.1 of Cyaniris semiargus. Classification (NCBI taxonomy): domain Eukaryota; kingdom Metazoa; phylum Arthropoda; class Insecta; order Lepidoptera; family Lycaenidae; genus Cyaniris; species Cyaniris semiargus. Next base: position 7,423,699 of record LR994558.1, on the reverse strand, counting down.
TTGGCTCTACATGAGTAGAGCCAAGCTTCTGAATCTACACGGCCTTTTTTTTTTTTTTTTTTTTTTTTTTTTTTTTTTTTTTTTTTTTTTTTTTTTTTTTTTTTTGATGCGCAGGGGAAACCCATCATGGGTGCCCCGGGTTGGGGATGTGCCTCAGTTAGCTGAAGCACCCCGGGGGTATGTGGGACTCCTACCCACTAAAACCACCTGCGGTTTGCCTTCAGCCGTATACGGAGGGATGTCCTGGATCTGTCTAACACAGGACTCCCTCCACGACCGGCCGGTCTACCTCACAAGGGACCGGACTTCCACCAAAGTTAGGGAACGCTTAGGCAAACTGAAGCGTTCCCCTCGGCGCCGGGACTAGCTAAGCCGGGCAGGTTCCCATCCTGACCCGGAGCCCCGTGGGACGGAAGTTATTGGAGGTTCGCATAGCGACGCCTCCGCACTCCCGTCCTACGCCGGCGGAGCGGAACGGAGGATGGGTCATCCTCTCTGTTCCGCTCCGCGGCCTCTTTCTGTGAAAGGACGGTTTCACAGAAAGAGACCGCCGCCTGCCAGGCCTCATCGCTCTCGAGCATGCAGCGCACCATGCTCGGGAGCGAGAGGTCTCTACCTAGCACTGCCACTAGATCGTGGCGCTGCACGGCCCAACGATCGCACACCTCGAGGGTGTGCTGGGCCGTGTCCTCCGCAGCGCCACAGTCGTGGCAGGCTGGCGTAGGCTCCCTCCTGGCGACCTTACACAAGTACGCACCGAAGCATCCATGCCCGGTGAGCACCTGTGTAAGGCGGAAGGTGAGGGGTTTCTTTTTGCGGCGCATCCACGCCGCAAGAACTGGGCGCAGAGCCTGAGCAGTACGTTGACCGTACTGGGCCTGCGCCAGGTCCTCACCCCACCTCCTCAACAGCCACTGCTCTCCTAGCCTTCGGACCCGCCGGAGCTCCTCCCATTGCAGGCCTTCGCCCCGCGACCTCCTCTCTGTAGCGAGGAGGTGCAACTCGGCGAAGACCCTTGCAACCAGCTCCCACGGCGGGTCTCCCGCCAGGGCAGTAGCTGCCGCCCAGGAGACCGTACGGTACCCCCTGATGACCCTCACCGCTATGACCCGCTGCGCACTTCGCAGCTGGGCCTTATTACGAGCGGTGAGGGAATCCGCCCAAATTGGGGCACCGTACATGGCTATACTCCGACAGACTCCGGAGTATAGCCGCCTGCAGGCTTCGCTGGGCCCTCCTATATTAGGCAGGAGCCGGCCCAGCGCTGACGCCGCCCTCACGACCTTCGGTCCCAGCTGTTGGAAGTGTGGGCCGAAGGTCCACCTCCCGTCCAGGATGAGCCCAAGACATTTAAGCGTCTGACTCATCCTGACCTCCGTCTCTCCGATAAGGAGTCGAGCTCCGGGTGGGGGTCCTCTCCTCCCGGGTCCGCGGAAGAGCAGGGCTTCGGTTTTGCCTAAGCGTACCCGAAGCCCCAACCGCTCTATGCGGCTGACAACGAGGGATGCTCCCACCTCAGCCAGCCGCGCAGCCTCCTGAAAGTTCCGTCCCCGAAATAGTGCATAAGTGTCGTCGCAATAGCAGACTAGCACCATTCCGGGGAGGAGACCGCTCCGCAGGACCCAGTCGTAGCCGACGTCCCATAAATCTGGGCCCACATTCGAGCCCTGAGGGACGCCGACCTCGACGCTCCGCCTCTTTAGGGACCCCGACCCGTCCTCGTACTCGACCTCCCTATCGGAGAGATACTCGTTCAACAGCCTCCCGAGATACGGAGGCACCTCGAAATATTCCAGTGCCTCCCGTATTACGCTGTGAGGGAGGCTGTTGAAGGCGTTGGCGATGTCAAACGACACCGCCAACACCACCTCCCCTCGGCGTTCCGCCTCTTCCGTCACCGATTTAAGACGCCTTATGGCGTCGACGGTCGACCGACCGGCCCGAAACCCGAACTGATTATCAGACAGTCCGGGTCCAGGGCCTTCCTCCAAGTGGTGAACGAGGCGGGAGGCAAGTATACGCTCAAACGCCTTACCCACCTCGTTCAGCAACACAATCGGCCGCACCGCCGACGCACAGTCCGGTGGTCGCCCGCCCTTAGGAATAAGGACGAGCCGACCTTTCTTCCATGCTCCCGGGAACTGTCCGCTCTGAAGGCAGCGGTTAAACAGTTCCCGGAGCCTATCTTCGAGGTGCACGAGAGCTAGAGCAAGAACTCTACCGTGCACCCCGTCCGGACCAGGCGCCCTCTTCTTCCTTCGGAGACGGAACAGAACCGTCTCCATTTCGGCATCGGTGACGGGAGGCGGAACACCCTCCTCCATCGAGTCCAGCGTTCGCCGGGCCATCCGCGGCGGAGCGAAGCCTACTGGAGGGTCCGGGAATAACTCCCGGACTATATTCTCCAGCAGGTGCGGCTGGAGCGTCTCCGTTAAGGAGGCCGACTGGGCGCGAAGTTTATCTCGCGCCCGTTTGTACGGCCGGCCCCAGGGGTCACTCTCGAGCCCCTCTACCAGCTCCAGCCACGCTCGCTCCTTGGCCCGACTGATGGCCAGCTGCAGGATCTCCCTTTTTGACCGGTAGACCCTGTACAGCCGGTCATCACGCTCCACGTCCTGGGGGCGGCGCCGCCTGCTGCGACAATAGGCGCGACGCGCCACATTGCAGGCGGCGCGAAGGTCGGCCAATTCTGTCGACCACCAGTATACCGCCCGCCGAGGCGGGGGGGGACCCCAAACTTTAGGCATGGCTGCTCGGCAAACGCTGTGTAAAACTTTGCCGAAACAGCCAGCCATTTCTTCCACCCCCATGGCCTCAGACGACGGGAAGCTCCAGCGGCCGACTATAGCCGCCTCCTCCGCCAGTTCCCGGTTGAGCTTAGAAATTGCCCAACGCGGGAACACACTTCGCCCCCTAGACCGAGACGCTGGACTCGATGCGGAGGCTGGAGACACCTCGAACCATATATATCGATGGTCCGAGAGCGTCTCCACCTCCGTTACCACCCTCCACCCCTCCACCCTGCGCGCTACGGCGGGAGTGGCGAACGACAAGTCCACCACTGAACCGCCCGTCCGCCGCACGCAGGTCTGGACTGTCCCCGTGTTCAGTAGGGACAGTCCCGAGGCTAAAGCCCACTCCTCCACTTCCCTCCCCTTCGGATCAGTGACAGAGGAACCCCACGCCGAGGACTTGGCGTTGAAGTCCCCTGCCACAATGACGGGGAGGGGGGCTAGCCTCCTGATCAGCGGCCCTAGAGCATCGAGGAACTGCTCTAGGGCGGCTAAATTGCGGTTTGGGGAGAAGTATACCCCGACTACGGCATACTCTCCCCAAGCCGCCACCACGTACCCGGGCCCTCTCGTTCTGGGTATTAGGGGGGGTCCAGCGCCTGGCCTCACGACAACGGCGACGGAGCCCTCATCATCTCCAGCCCAATGCGGCTGAGGAGGAACATAATAGGGCTCCGAGACCACCGCCACGTCAACACTCCACTCCGCCACGGTCTGCAGGAAGAGATCCTGAGCCGCAGCGCAGTGGTTTACGTTGGCCTGAAGGAAGCTGAGATGTCCTGGCATTATTCGGACATTTCAGCTTCCGGCGCCGCCTGCCCCCTCCCAGAGGAGGAAACTTTTCCCCGGGTTACTGGGGGGTTGCATGATTTACCCCCCATTACGTGTTCGGACGGTTTGCCCGCGTCAAAGCAGACCGCGCACTTTGGACGCTTCGCATTGCACCCAGACGCAGTGTGTCCGGGTGCGCTGCATCTGTAGCACAAGCCACTGCGATCCTTCATTTTGGGGGGGCACATGGAAGCAAAGTGCCCCAACCCTAGACATCGGAAGCAGTGACTTGGCCGCGCGTCCACGAGATGCGCCACCACTCTGCTCCATCCGACCGCAAAGCTGCCCAGTTCCACCAATTTTTTAGCTGCCGTTACTGGGCAGCTCATCCGGGCAAAACCCATTCCCACCGAACCCCTTTGGATATCGCTCACCCACACCTGTGATGGGGAGCAACCACACTCCCTTGCGACTGCAGACCGGACGGACTCCACGGTCGCAGCGTCCGAAAGGCCCGTGAGCCTGAAGTTGGAGCACTTCACGGGCCTGGAAATATCGGCCTCCTCCGCAAGAACTTCGGACAGTCGAGCCGCCAGAATGTCCGCCTTCTCATGGCTGGTAGAGCCAGGTATCTCTATCAACCTGGCTCCAGTAGCCGACTGTCTGATACGGAGGGGGCCGAGCCCCAGCTCCTCCAGCTTGATGGCGCTTTCTGCCTTCATGAGGGCAGAACTGTACGACATACCTTTGTCCACCGCGTCCGTCCTCAGTTTAACTAAGACGGCCGTGGACCGGGGCAGCCGCACACTCGGCTTTTTGGCAGCCTCCTTTGCCGGCTGCTTCGGAGCCGCCTTTTTCGCCGGGGTCTTTTTACGGACGACCTCCGTCCACCCATCCAAAGGCCCCGACGAGGAAACCCCCAAACCAACATCCGCAGACTCTACCGGTCTACGAGTCGGTGCCTCTCCGGATATGGAAGCGCCGGGATTGGCCGACAATGGTTGGTCAGCCCCTTTGCCTTTCCCTTTGCCCTTGTTCTTGCCCTTGCTCTTCTTGGGTTGAGCAGGAGCTGGAACTGGGCGTACATCCGGGCGCACTGGAAGTGCGGGAAATTCCTCCCGTTGGCGAACGACCGTCGACATCAGCACCGGTGAGACATCTCTAGCTGTGACAGCCACCGGTGCAGGACTCACTTCGGGGACCGGCCTCTTCTCAAGAGCCGCCCGATTCTTATCGGCCGTCAATGGTGGGCGGACCACAACGGGGGGAGGCAAACGTGCCTCTATCCCCGCCAGCCTCCCATCGACCAAATTACCCACAAGCTTGGCGATGCTCTTCTCCAATATTCCCAACTGCTCGTTGGTCATTGGAGAAGACTTCTCCTTGGCCGCTGCGGCACGGCTTTCCTCAAAGTCCCGCTTATATGCGCGGACCTCCTCTCGCAGGTTCGCCAACTCTCGACGGAGCCTGCCATTGTCTGCGGTGAGACGCCGAGTCTCCTCCGCCACCGTACGCGTAGCGAGCGCGTCTAAAATACACCTCACCGTAGAGGTGGCACGCCGTATTTTGTTGGCGTACCCTCCTTTTAAATTGGAGGACTTAGCCGCAATGCCGAGGATCTCCTCGAGATTGCACTCAGCCGCGTTCAGCAAGTCCTCCGGTCCCATCGCCTCTACGTCAATATCGAGAGGCCCTGGAGGCGTGGGATTACTCGCCCTTGTCTCCTTCCGATATGCCTTCTTCTCGAGGGCAGCCTCAAACTCCGCCTCTCTAGCTTCCTCCGTTCTCTCACGCAGCTCCTGTCGGGCTGTCGAGAGTCTACTCAGGGAGCCGCGCGTCTTTCCGCGTTTGGCAACCTTGGTTGCCTTGGTAGCAGTGCCAACGTCCTCCGTGTCTGAGCCAGAGACCTCGGAAAATAGGCGCTTAGTAGCGACCACCTCCGTTTCCGACATAGAGGGAATCGACTCCACCCCTAATAACTCCTCAATTGATACCCCGGCACGAGCACCTCGAGTGCCACGTTTGGGCCGTACAAATTCCCTATCCTCGCCATCAGAACCCCCCTTGTCCCCAAAAGACAAAACCTGCCTCGATCTAGAGAGCCCATGGACCCCCCCTGCGGATCCCCCCTCGGACTCCTCTACCTCCTTGGACATGCTGCCAGAAACTCCAGTCGATCACCCGCCTGAAAACTCAGGCGGAAACCGACAGTGGATTCCAACAGATTTAAATAACTTAAATTTAATCTTAAAATAAAACTAAATCTAAGAAAAACACCAAAAAATAAAAACAAATCCAACACCAAATAAAAGAATAAACCTAAAGCTATATGTACAAAACAATTCACCCCCCGTTAGGGGTCGCCCCCGCAAAGGCACACCGGGACAAACTCGTCGACCAGTGTACGTTTACTTAGACGACCTACTAACAATTCCCTACAAATTAGTGAAAACACTAAAAATTAAAAATCTCGAAAACCGCTGGAGCTTTCGAGACAAAATGGCCACCAAAAAATTCGTCACCAAAACGCGCATCGATAGCCACCATGAACCTAAAAATCCCTCAGCTAGCATAGGCTCCGCCTCGGAAAGTTTATGTTTGAATCTACACGGCCTAGCTCTACTGACCCTAACTTAAACAAATTCTACATTCCAGTAAATATGTATGGCTTCGCCGTTTCGCTACCGACGCGGAGGTGATGCAAATGTTTATTTCTGATCTGAAGTTAGTAACGAAACAGCCGAGCCATACATATTATGTACTGATATGTAGAATTTGCTTAAGTTAGGGTCAGTAGTAAATGTTTTTGGTGGGATTTCAGTTCTTTTTGTAAGTTGGTTCTTGTAAGTACTTATTAATACCTAGATCGTGGGAATCGCAGACACAATAGATTTTCAATTGTTATGCGACAGCCGGGTGCCAGTTGGGGATTGATGGGTTAATAGGTTTTTTAGTTACTGTCTACAGTCCCGTGTAAACTCTTATGTCCTAATTCTTAAAATTGGTGAAAGTCTCATATAAACGTCACATCGGAAACCAACTGTATGAGGGTTCAAAAAAATGACGAAACACTTCGAGAAAAGGTAGGTAGTGCCCTTGCGCTTTGCTTGGCTCATCTCAGCGGGTGCAGATTCAAAATACCAAGCGGTGTTGGCTATTTTACATTTCATTTTTCTATTTCTTTAAGCATCGCCAAATCGCACCGCATTACATCTTATTTCGGTGTGACTGCCTTTTCAATAACTGTAGCTACTTTAATAACGTTAATTTAAATTTAAAAACTTTCACGCGTTTTTTGAATTTGTTGCAATACTTTAAAATTTTCGTAGCTCGATTCGTTCACATTTCGAAACTCATGCGAACGCCGAACGAGTTCAATTCCAAACTATTTCAGTTGCACGTATAAATATTCGAGCGGAGAAATAGTTTTCAAGAACTTCGAAATAGCGCCATTAAAGCCGAATCTATTTCTATCTTTTAAATGTAATTCGATAAGATAATATAACCGTAGGTTAAAAAAATCTTATCACTGGTGTTTATGGAAGATAAGGCATAATATTATATATATATATATATATATATATATATATATTTATATATATATATATATATATATATATATATATATATATATATATATATATATATATATATATATATATATATATATATATATATATGTATATAGCTTTATCAGACAAATTAGGTTCATCAATACCCAGAAATCTTGGAATACTTTACAATCATAGACATATCACTTGAAGCAACAAACTTTGCACACGTGTTCCTATTTTTACGTAGGCATCCAATGGATTTTATAAAATTCCACACCTAAGGCCCACTTAAACCAATTCGTGTTAAAATTAACCCTAAGTTAAATATTATGCCTTATCTTCCATAAACACAAGTGATAAGATTTTTTTAACCTACGGTTAACTAGACGTCAGACTTGCGCAAGTGGATTAAACCAGGCATCAAAGTCTTTACCAGCACTATTCCACGCTGGCATAGCCGTGGGAAGCTAGTTGTGAATATAAATGAAGTGTTTGTAGAAGCATAAATGAAGTAGACATAGAATGTGAAATGATCGACATTTCCAGAGCAGTCTATTGAATAGCGCTGGAAACAAAGAAACCTAACTCCGGTTTGGAGTCGAGCTAGGCACTAGTGGACGCATTGTTACTAGCTAAGTAAATAAGCTCTTAATAACTACATACTTCAAACAAACTAATAAGTAATAACCAATCTTTTACGACTTTCTTTCCGAATTTTTATTCTAAGTGACACGTCTCACGACATTGTTAGCACTAATTTTTTTAAGTTTTTAAGGTTTTAAAAAATGAAATCGTCGTATTTATTTAAAGGCAAATCTACTCTAATTGATATAAATTATCCATCCATACTAATTACTAATATTATAAGTTGAAAGTCTGTCAGTCTCTTACCACTTCACTCCCAAACCACTGGACCGATTTTGCTGAAATTTGGTATGGAGATACTTTGAGTCCCGGGTAAGGACATAGGATTTTATCTCAGTAAAATGTACGGTTCCCGATAAACAAATTTGGCGAAAACTAATCTACAACATCATAATACTAAGTGTTTGGCAGAGGGTGGAGCAAATGATTGATTGTATTAGTTTCCGTTATTGGAGATGTTAACGCTTGTGGGATTGAACCCGCCTGTCAAATAATTACTGATCCAACATAGAGCCACCTGTTGCCTTCGTGCTTACCTTTGTTTTAATAACCAGAGCCCTATTATATAACATATCAATTCGACAATTTCGTAATAAAGTTATGACTAAATATCTGCTTGTATGAAAACCTGTCATACAACTTGACGGATATTATGTAACTTTTGTGCAAAACTGTTGGTTAAAAGTCCTGGCGATTTATAAGCGAGACCTGACCCAATTGTGAGTTCTAAGAAATCTGAAAACTATCAAGTTTAGATTCAACTGAAAATTAAACATTTATTACATCTACAACGTGTATGTAATACATGTTTATTTTCATGTCATACACTCGAAAAACATATCCCTCCCAGCGAAGTTGGGTGAAAGTTACATCATTTATTTCTTCGTTTAAATACTTAAACGGCTGAAAATATAGCTATACGTAATCAAAATTCCATATTCGCTCGATGAATAAAACAAAGCGTCCGATACAAAAAGGATATTGAAGTTTTATAGGTTACTTTTTGTTTACGTGGCAGCGGCTGAGCTCCAGCGATTTAAGCCCGCTGTATTAAATATGTATTCCATTTTTGTGGATTAAAAACATGTTAAATTCAATTTTACAGCCTTTAAAAAGGTTTAAGGGCGGTTAAGAATTAATGTGCGCGGTCTGTAAGACCTACAGGTAACGCGTATCGTAGGCGGTAAGAAAAGAACATCCTAAGTAAATCTTACCTTGCTAGTTTAACATTAAGTTTTCATAAAGAGACACAAGATATACACTTATGTTATATTTTAATTAAATCAATATAATGATAATTTTATAGTTTATGAGCGAATCTTTGCCCAACGCTGCAAACTAATCGTTTATGGCTGGGAGCCATCAAATAAATAGGCACTGAATTATTTTTGCGCTATTAATGTATATTGTTTAACTAACAACACTGGCAAGTATTATTTATAAAAGTCCTATAAGTCAAATATAAAAAAAAAAATAGTTTGAGCCAGAAAAGTTTAATATTCTGAATAGGTTGCTGTGATAAAGAAGAAGTTAGTAAAAAAAAACAGATTCCCGGGCATTTAACAGATTATTATTTATCAAAACATCTGGTTTTACCAAAAGGTCAAAGAAAAATCGCTTCATGAAAAAATTTTACAACCGTTTATTGAAAATGGCTTGAGATTTTCAATAAACGATATGAAATGTATTGTGGCGGCCTCCATTTTATAGGCTTAAGTATCATTAAATATTTGACGACCTCTGTGGCTCAGTTGGTGAGCGAGTTGGTAGCTCAAGCCGGGGGTCGCGGGTTCGAATCCCGCCGACGGAACAAAAAGTTTTCAATGTTCCTGGGTCTTGGATGTATATTAAATATATGTATAATATAATAAAAATCTTAAATGTATGTATAGTATAAAAGTATTAAATATATTTCCGTTGTCTGGTACCCGTAACACAAGTCCTTCAGGTACTTACCACAGGGCCTTACTGACGTGGTGTGAAGCGTCCATAGATATTATTATTATTATTATTATTAAATAAAATCCGGCTTTTCAAACTTTTCGAGGTGTTAAAATTAATATTTTGTAGGTGCTTGTTTCATAATAATATTATTATATAAGTTAAATTAATTTAATTTAAAATCATTCTTTAAAAACTAGTCGAATAAGTATTAGCTGTACGATATTATGTGATTTAATAATAAGTTTTAAAAAACGCGGTAAAGTTACATAGACATAAAACAAACTTAGATTGCTAGAGCTTTTATTGAAAAGGACAAACAGCTAACAAACTTTTATACAAAAGTTTTGTGTTTATTTTAAAAATGGATTAGGTAAGATTCAAAAGTAGAGCAGAAGAGTCATTAGCTTAAGGAATTGCGCACTTTAATGCTTCTAAAGATGCGAACTATCGAGAAAGTTGAGGAAAGTAATACGTTTTACTGTTGATATAATTGATGCATAGGTAAATTAGTGGACCTACGTCATTTGGTCGTGTAATATCAAACTCGGTCATGATCACGTTCACTCACGGGTAATATTCACTTAACCGCCTATGCATCAATATCTCTGATATAACTATTTAACTACTAAACTACACTACTCAGTGTAAATATTTGCTCCCAATTTACAATAAATAATTATTTCTGACTTTTTACTCCCCAAAAAGGATTTGATACAACTAAATTTTTCATTTCAACGTAAACAAAGCCACGAATGCAACAGGTTTTTTTAGCAATAATTATAATTATTTAATACAGATTTCAACTGTTAAATTTCAATTTTTTGAATTAAATAGAGTATTGTTACGTCCATTAAAAAAATACGTGAAATAAAATAAAACAAACATTATTGACACCGGAATTTTAAAGATTAAAAGAGATGCGATGTTATAAAATGCGATATTTGGTATTCATGAAGGCTTTTAACGTAAAATATAATGCAATTCCGATGATAATAAAATACTATGATACCATCAACCCCATGTTATATCGAAAGCCATAGCAGAATTATTTTTCGTATTCTTCTTTTGCAACATTTGCCCCATACAACATGTGGAGGCAATTAGGTATGTTAACTTTATAAGACTGAGGTTGGTTACCAGAAGTGTATATTTAGATTAGAACTATACAGTCACGTGACGTTCTTAAATTAATTTTAGTGGTACTTCATATTCGTTCCTATAATTTTAAACTTCTGTATCAGTAGTCGATACTGGCTTTTAGTGTATGCATTTTTTAATCAGTGCCCACTTAACGTGACTAATTAACACTTAGAGTCAATTTAGACCGCAACGCGACGCGTTGATGCATTTCTAAATTTATATGGATTTGACAGATTCGCAAGACGACTCACGCAATTGAAATCTGTCAAATCCATACAAATTTGTGCCGCGCCGCGCCTCGCCTCGCCTCGTCGCGTTGCGGTCTGAATTGACCCTTAATGTCATTTTTCATAGCAACGTGGTCGGTCATTTAAAACAGGCAGCCCAACACCAGACCAGCTGTCAAATCAATGTATATCTTCTCGTTTAGTAAATAAAATTAGGTTTTAATGGCTCACTTAAAAAGCATCGCATCGCACCGCTTCTTCACATTGCTCTTAGGGCGAAGCCAAACGAGCGTAATTTATGAGTTGTGAGTCGCAGAATTTCGGTTCGGCAGAATTTTGATGCATTCAGTTTCATACAAAAGTCCTGTTTGATTCACACGAGCGTAATTTTGTGAGACATGATTTGTATGAAAAGATATTTACGCGGCAGAAATTCTGCGACTCTGTGAGTTGAATTACGCTCGTTTGGCTTCACCCTTACCGCCGCACTCAGAGACATTTAATAATGATTAAGGGCTCCCACACGAATTCGCATCGCATCGCATTGCCATGTCATTTTTAGTATGAGTTTTGTTGCAGATTTTTGCGATGCGACGCGAATTCGCAGTTTTGTGTGGGAGCCCTATACTTTAATTTAATAGAGAGTTTGACAGATAATAATGTATGGGGATTATCTCAAAATCCTCGTTTAATATCAGTTTCGTCTCTGAGTGTGGCAGTTAGCTTTTATATAATTCAGATAGCCCACCTTCCTTTCCCTTTAACGTCAGCGAATAGCCATTCAACAAACACAATATTCGATTCAGACATTATTATCATTCCATCTTCAAATTCTCTCAGCGAAGCTTGCGTAATAATTATCTATTCACTTATCTAACAATCGCCTTTCAGCTGAAACAATGATGTCTTCTCCCTCATTCAAGTTATGGTTTAATGTACTTATTACGGCTATGACCATTACCTTCGTTTAATCAATGAAAGGAAAATAGGAATAGAAATACTGAGGTAATTATGACCTGCAATGTTATCAGAATATCGTCAATGATATGGTTTTAGGGTTCCGTACCCAAAGGGTAAAAACGGGGCCCTATTACTAAGACTTCGATGTCTGTCCGTCTGTCTGTCACCAGGCTGTAACTCAAGAACCGCTATAGCTAGACTTCTGAATTTTCACAGATTGTGTATATGTGTTGCGGCTATAACAAAAAACACTAAAAATAAAATAAATTAAATATTTAAGGGGGGCTCCCATACAACAAACGTGATTTTTTTGCTATTTTTAGCTCTTAATCAATAACGGCAACACATAGGCAATTGAAATGTTCTCAAAATACTTAATTGTATTTGTACTTTAATAATGAATTATAAAATTTAAATAAATTAAATAATTGAGGGGGGCTCCCATACAAAAAATTCAATTTTTAGCCTATTTTTGCTCTGTAGTGGTACGGAACCCTTCGTGCGTGAGTACAAATCGCACTTGGCCGATTTTTATTTCCAAATATCGTTGCGAATTCGCGGTTTTGTGTGGGAGCCCTATACTTTAATTTAATAGAGAGTTTGACAGATAATAATGTATGGGGATTATCTCAAAATCCTCGTATAATATCAGTTTCGTCTCTGAGTGTGGCAGTTAGCTTTTATATGAATTCAGATAGCCCAGCTCCTTCCTTTCACTTTAACGTCAGCGAATAGCCATTCAACACACAATATTCGATTCAGACATTATTATCATTCCACCTTCAAATTCTCTCAGCGGAGGTTCCGTAATAATTATCTATTCACTTATCTAACAATCGCCTTTCAGCTGAAACAATGATGGCTTCTCCCTCATTCAAGTTATGGTTTAAAGTACTTATTACGGCTATGACCATTACCTTCGTTTAATCAATGAAAGGAAAATAGGAATAGAAATACTGAGGTAATTATGACCTGCAATGTTAACAGAATATCGTCAATGATATGGTTTTTATTTCCAAATATCGTTGTTCCAAGTGAGATGAAGAGCCAGCAAACTAGTTTCTGTTACTAGTAAGTACAGAGTGTATAGTTTTACTAGGGGTAAAGTAGGGGTGGGTGTATGCGAGCTGCGCGTCTACTGAGAAATCGGGTTAAAATACGCTTCGTACGTGCTGTCAGTATTAATTACAAATCCCATATGATTTTTAACGATGCACGATAATAATCCGTACAAAAAAGAATACGACCAATTCAAAAAAATCTTAAAAAGGTCTTAAATTTCCACTTTAAAGAAATTATTCAATGTTTTTAAAGAAGTTCCTTTTTTAGTGACGGAACCCTTTTGGAAAGCAAAATACTTGACGGAACCCTACAGTAAAAAAATAGTTTTTAAAAATGTATTCTTTATTAATAAAAATCTACACTAACTTCTGTTTTACATGAAATAAAACAGATTATGAAACGTAACGTATTTCAGACACTCAAAGATTACAAAAAAATAACCCGCTGAAGGTTCTCAATTGCACCACGAACTAATCTAAGTGATTTCTAACGAGCTCCCTCAATACGGCAATTAATAAATAATAAATCGTTGTATTTTCTGGCACGGAGCCGGAAATTTTAGCTTATGACATTCAAAAGACTCTAATGAAGGTAATTGGCGATTCTTGGCCATATTTTTACCAATATTGAATTAATTATTTGCTTCTTTTAATGGACTCAAATTTTTATACTTTTTCCATTGACGCCTCCCCGGGGGTTTTCGTTAAGTGGGCAAAGTATGAAAGCAATCTTTTCATCTCTTTAGTGCACTCTTGTATCAGGAGTTGTATATTAAAGTTTTACCATAAATATAAACTATTATAGAATCAAATTATCACTGTGCAACATGTAATGATGATTTTTTTCTAGAATATTAAAAAACAAGCCCGTCCGAATAAGCCATGATATACTCGTGTAATGAATTGATAAGCTATGTATTGTTGCAAAAAAAACTTGAGAGGTGTCACGGACACCCGGATGGAACGAAGTTATTTCTTAGGTACAAATAACCAGTATTACATACACTTAACAAAAAAAAAGAGAGAGAGAGAGAAACATGCGCTACCGCTCGACTTACAACTATAGCAAAAAGCACAGACATAGATCAAGATAGATACCGCATGTCCCGCGAAGTACATACACATGCGGTATCTATCTTGATCCATGTCTGTGGCAAAAAGTGTCGTTAAAGGCCTGATAGACGTACGAACTTAAAGCACGCGGGTTTTAAGTTCGTGAACTTACTCGGCTCGCTTCGGTGACACACGAGAATCGCTCACACTGGATTACCATGCCCCCAGGCTCGCGGCTCGCGGCTCTTTGCTGACACACAGGCGATTAAGATCGTCGAGCCATAAGTCCGCGTACTTACTCGCGTGTCTGACACCCCCCTTACAACTTTTTGGTCTCAATTTTTTCCGTCTAGCGTCCTTATCGTGCGTTGCGAAAGGGGGGGGCCCTTTCGCAACGCACGATAAGGAAATTAATAAAAAATGCAGGTACTAATAAAAAAGTGTCGTTACAACTTTTTCCGTCTAACCCCCGCAAGGCGCAACGCGCGATAAGGAACTTCGTTCCAAAAAAAGTTTACTCATAATTATGTGCAGGGTGCTGTGTGTGCGCGCCACAAGGCAGCGTGCAGGGCGGCGCGCAGGTGCCGGGCGTGTCGCACTCCACCGCCCCGCCCGCCGGCGTCGGCGGCGTCCGCAGGTACGACCGCTCTATAATGGTGCCGGTTGGCAGCGGACGTGAAGCGACCGCAGACGTGCCGCGGCGACACTACCGCTCTCACACTGGAGCAGAGTATAAGCAACGCGACGTGTCATTATTTTCCGCCTATCTCTAATCATACTCATTACTATAGTTGTAGTATTTAAGTACCATCGAAGAAATTGATTCAAAGGCAGTTGACGGACCTACGACGTTTAGTCGGATTATGTCAATTCAATCTGTGATCTGTCGGATGGGTTTGACACAACGCGACCAATTTACGTAGGTCCGCCATCTGCCTAATAATTAACTTCTCTAATAATACAAATTTCTGCTAAGAAAATATGGAAGTGCGCGTCGACGCGCGTTTCGCTTTTTGCATTCGCTCTTCCGAACTCATTCGCACTTCCATATTTTCATAGCAGAAAGTACGTAAATAATAGAACAATAGAGATGAATATGCTGTAGGCGGAAAATTATAATGTCGCGTCGCCTTGCGTCTACTCTGTGTCAGTATGAATTAAGCCAACTGGTTTCTACGGAGTTGCATAAAAACTCCCTCCGTAGTTTAGTTCTTCAATTCATAACCAAACCAAACCAAATTCATACAAACCTGACGTGTCGCTGCGATACGTCCTCTGCGTTTGTTTCATGTCGTCCGCTGCCAACCGGCACCTTAACACTTGCATCACTCATATCACGCCACTACCCTACTGGTGACACTAGAAGTGCCAAGATTGGGTAGTTTACCCTACAATAATGTGTTTCAGATTTCTATATCGATTCGGCAATATAAGAAATAATTTTTGTGTTCTGTGGGCAATAATGACTCACCTAAAACAAATGTATCTTGTACACGCGAATTCTTCGATATTGTGAGAAAGTATCCAACATGTTCGTAACTATTTTCAACGATAATATTGCTACGTTTTTCTATAATTATCGAAAACAAAATAAATATTGTAAAACAATCCCCACAATACCCTTGTTCTTTATCACATCCGTTCTCTTTCCGGCTAAATGGGTCTAGCACTAAATTACTTTGGGGTAAATGATGATAAATAAATGATAATAGTAGACCCATGACCCTGGGACATGTCTGGTTAAAGAAACATCTTTTCACCAACCAAACATACAAAATTTTATTTCGTTAAATCACAAAATAATTATGAAATTCAGTCTGATATCGTATGAGAAAAAAAATAAAATAAAATACTATATATAAAAAATGCCCACCCCAGTGAACTGCACCACTCCTCATATAACTTTCTAAGTACAGCAGCCGAACTGCAACAGAACTTGAAGATGTCGTTTTGTTTGAGAGCAATCGTTTATCTTAGAACGTGTTCCCCAAAGAAACTCCACATAAAAAGAATTCCTCCGTTCTGATTGCCGTAATTTGTCGCTGACAGCAAAACGTTTAAGGTTTAAATGGCTCCTTTAGGCGCCAAAGAAATTACTTTATCAACTCCATATTCTATAAAACTTTCTCTCGATCAACGCCCCACAATTAGGCGATGATGGTCTGGCAAAGGAATTAATTTTACGTCGGCTATTTAACGCTTGACAGTGATGGCTGGATAATTTTCTCTAATCAAATACTTAAGGTAAGACCACACTATGCGAAATGCGCCGCGACCTCCCAAAGTACCCGCACGATATAAATATCGTATTTAAACTCACTCAAGACAAAGAATAGTTATAAGCCGTAATTGTTTTTCTACTTAATTTTATCTTAAATTACGCTAATGTAAACGTGCGCCAGATTCAGACTAGTAATAATCTTCTACTATGTATTATTTTTATTGTGGACTAAATACTGTTTCTTACAATATTAATACTCTAGTCTCTACATAATATCATAATTATTATACTCATACTATTTCATACAATCATATTGCCGTGAAATGATAGAGTGGTCTATTCTTTATTCTAACACGTGTTGAGGCCCAATTTATTGACCTTTATATTTTATAAATCTTCCTAATCTGTAACGTCACGATCACATAGAGATTAACCATTTTATAATCATAATCTCATCGGATCGATCATAAATTATCATAGAATTTAATTTTGTACGTTCATATCTCAATTTGCATATTGAGGCTGTAAAATACGCGCTAAATAGAATCTCATCCCCGATTAATACAGCAATTATGAATTAATAGATAATTTCGGAATAGGAAATATTGTCACAAATTGGGTGTCAGATAAGATATTTATTTAATTGTAATAATTCATACTGTCTTAATAACATTCGAAAAAAACTGTTCCAGGCTATGTAAAATTTTAAGAACGGTTAGATTCTTCGCTCAGAGAATATGTGTTCTATGAATATTCCAACAAATTATTATTATATTTCAAGAAAGCCTAAAATGTTTTACACAAAAAAATGTAATTTCATAATTTCAAATATAGAATCAAATCGGTAGGTAACTAATTTATTAAACTTTATATTTTCCTAATTGGCAGATCAGCTTTTTAAAACATTTCCTGCCAAATTCACTGTAAAAGCTCACCGTTCCGAACTTTTAAAGGTGTTACAAGTATCGAGCGAGCTCTCGAATTCTATTCCAAAATCTTTTATTCAATGTAGATAGACAAAACACACTTTAGGCGCTCCGTCTAGAATACATAAATGAGAATATTGATTTACCTAAACATTGATTTGACTTAGTAAAGTATATATTAGGGTGTGTATATATTAAGTATTTCTTATATAGATTATAGGTGCAGGAAAAACAGTAGTTTTTTGTCACTTACTCCTCACCCTATCAATAAAAACTAAAATTTCAACACTGCATATTTTTCTTCCATCTCTCCTGAGCAATCTTAAAGATATGCGCAACTTATGGTTACAATTTCCAAAGAGAAGCTCCCATAGATAGCGGTTTATGGGTAAGCGAGTAATATCACTTGAGTCGAACATATTGAAATTGCGATGTGAAATACAATTTTAAACGTCGGTCTACGAAATATTTACGAGAGTATTTTTATTACCGCCGTAAAGTCGGAAATATAAAGGAGCAACTACAATACATATAGGTAGAAGGTACACAGGTAATAGGGGTGTCGTCATCACGAAATAGTTATCTCAAAATAAAGCTAAATCTAAAAAGTTTGTGTGCTGATGTTGCTGTGAAAACTACGAGACTCTAGTCTCTACAATCAACATCATAATATTATGATAACTTGGAATATGGCAATATTATTATGATAGGAGAGCATACTAAGGGTCAATTCAGACCGCAACGCGACACGTAGATGCATTTCCTTTGTGTTGAATTGGCAGACTTCAATTGCGTGAGATGTCATGCAAATTACATTGAAATCTGTTAAATCCATATATTTTTTAGAAATACATCTCACGGCATCTACGCGTCGCGTTGCGGTCTGAATTGACCCTAAGTATGTAAAAGACTAAGATGTGTATGTCGCAATACAACAACTTGAAAATACTCAGTTACTAAAAAGTATTGGATTTATAAATACTTTTTTGAGGCTCAGTGAACATTTAGTGAATACATTACTGCCATATATTTTCATATAGTAAACTTTGATTAATATGAGACCCCGGAACTTATAAGCCTTAGCTGTAAATCATGGGTCCCGAGACGCTCTTAAAGTTGAACTAAGCAAATTTGAAGGGGCAGCCCTGAGCGGAGAATATTTAGAACAGACACCTGCCTTGTGTAGGCATTCATAAAACATTGAATAAAGTGCTCGTCTACGGTCTAGGCATTGTGTTAGTCTGTAAGTGGAATGTCTAGTGAAACCTTTACGAAATTTTCCCTGTAAAAATATAAAGCGACATGACTCCAGTGATATAAATTTCGGGTACCTGAATCTACCTGTTTAGCATTTATTTTAGCACTGTATATGATTCACCAAAGTTATCAGATTACCAATATGCAAACTTAAATCTAACCTATTATCAGAAATATATTTAATAGTCACACTGTTACATAGATATAGATAACTCTCACACCAGTTTCGGTGACGGTGGTCGGTTTCATTGAAACCAGGACAGTTACACAGGAGTAATTTTATAGTGCCCAAGTGTATGCGCAGTACACAAGAGCACTCTCTATTCCTTTACTCTCATAATCCAGTGGGACGGACGACGGACACGACTGGCGAGAGATCAGGCGCTGGACCGACTTTTTACATGCCCATCCGACGCATGGATCATCTTACTTGTCAGACAATCAGGTGATCAGCCTGCATTGTCCTAACCAAACTTGGAAATAACATGTTTCCAACGCGGGAATCGAACCCACGAACTCCAACCACTGGACCACGAAGGCGTTCAACTGTTACATACTGTAACTCTAACTGTAAGTTGCTTCTGTTACCTTATTTGATTGACAGATCATAGTTTATAGAGAAACTAGCGACCCGCCCCGGTTTCGCACGGGTATAAAATATATAGCCTATGTCACTCACTGAAAAAATGTATAAATCGATTCAGTAGTTTTGATTTATATTCATTACTACCCGTGGCCCGCATTGGCCGGTACCGCCGCAAAAGCTACGTTTTTGTGTTCCGTACCCAAAGGGTAAAAACGGGACCCTATTACTGAGACTTCGATGTCTGTCCGTCTGTCCGTCTGTCTGTCCGTCTGTCTGTCCGTCTGTCTGTCCGTCTGTCTGTCCGTCTGTCTGTCCGTCTGTCTGTCCGTCTGTCTGTCCGTCTGTCTGTCCGTCTGTTTAAAATCGATTCGAAATTTTTCCATTATTTGTAGTAAAAAGTAAATGACAAAAAAATGTTATTGTGGGATATTCATAAGAAAAAGACATATACCATCGCGAAGTTTTCTATAGACCTTTTCATTGTGTACAATACTTAGTACATACTTTTGATAAATCTCGTAGGGTTCAGCCTGCGTTTGCAATGTAAGCGGAAAAAAATATAATTATTTACGACATCACATTAAAAACCGCAGAAATAACAGTATTTCTCCACTATTTAATGAACGTTATTATACTTATGAACCTTCCTCTTCAATCACTCTATCTATTAAAGAAAACCGCATCAAAATCCGTTGCGTAGTATTATAGATTAAAGGGACTAAAGGGACATAGGCACAGAAAAAGCGACTTTGTTTTATACTATGTAGTGATGATGTTACAGCTGAAACTGAAACTGAACTGAAATAATCAGTCTATTTTCATGAAGAAAAGCTACAGTTTTTTACGGCCGTTCCCAATATTCAATCTATCTCTGGTTTGACATACGACCGATCGCAGCTAACATTGAATTGACATAAAATATATGTCTCTAATGTCTAATGAGAGCTATTCCTATCTCTAGTAGGGCAAAACCAGAGATAGATCAAATATTGGGAACGGCCGTTAATCTATAGAGTATAGGTGCTATACTTTTTTCATTTATTTTGACAAATTGTCACGATCCATTTGAGCTAGGTGTCATCTTCATTTACCAAAGCTTACACTTTAACCCATGCTACTGTTTTAGAAAATTATTCGTTAATAAGGTTCAATGTCCTATTCAACAATGAAAAATGTTAGTACTGTATAAACTCCAATGCTTCAAACTTCTAAGACCTCAGTTAGCATTTGGCTACTTTGGTATGCAATATGACGTGAAAAGCAAAATGCAGACTAGCCGCTCAGATGACAAGGATAGTTTTGCAATAAACCCAGATGAGAGCACGTCGCGATGCTCATATTTCTGAATACTAATACTCTGCGAGGTGGTCTTCTATGTTCTAATAAATTGTTATAACAAGTGCTTCCTCTAACATCAAATAATCTTATGATTATGCATAACATCATCTTATATTTATTTATTATATAAAATTCTCGTGTCACAACGTTAGTTACCGTACTCCTCCGAAACGGCTTTACTGATTTTTACCAAATTTTATATGCATATTCAGTAGGTCTGCGAATCGGCTACTGGCTACTTTTTATATTGATAAGTGCATTTGTTGAATAAATAATAGTAAATTATTACAACTCGAGACTGACGGCGATCATTGTTTGTGCGACAGGATAGCGACGCGATGGACGTTGCCATGGTGCCATACTTATTTAGTCACTTCAATAAAATAATATGGGCGAAATACTTTATATGGCAAAACAACATTTGCCGGGACAGCTAGTTTTATACATAATAATAATAATTATTAATATTTTACAAAAACATTAGAAGGTTGAACTTTTTTAGCTAATAAGATCGACCACGTGCATTAATTTTGTAACCACGTACAGTACATTTTATTTTTCACATGCCATGCCACGGGAATATACTAACCATATAATATGAGGCATAGAATAGAAGTATATAGCTCGAGACACAAGGTAATTTTACGTATAAGCTAAGAACATACCTCTCTTGCAGTCTCGGGTAATAAAGGCGAGTCTGCGAAAGGAATTTATTCATCAACATTAAATGCGACCCATGGGACGATATTTCATTACAACTTTTTACCGTTTTCATCTGTGCCAATGGAAATATTAATCACGTTTTGTCATAATTTATATCGACGTCTGCGATTTAAATATTACATGAAACGAACATATTGCCACGATATTTCGTTATATGATGAAACAATAATTTACCATAATAAACTGAAATGAATAGACGAATAAAAACATTTACAACAACTTCGCACGCTTCTCTCAGGCTTTTTCATTTAGAATTTTATCTGAAACACATTATCGTCGGAGCTATAAATGTTTTCATATTCATTCATATAAGTGTTGTATTTCACATCTATAAAACAATATTAAAACATTATTTTATTTAGTCGATCCTAACGTAAATCTTTTAGCTCGTACTAAGAAATAACAGGATTAAATAACGTCAAATAAATAATATAAGCTCACCGATCACACGCTAATGTGTACCTTAAATTTAATGATAAACTGTTTAACCGTCGTGAATGTATGTAAGTTGTCTTATATTTGATATGTTGTCATCCGCACCGAGGGGTCCGCCGAGCTAATGTAAGTATTTTACTTTTCAACATGTACATTGTACAGTATTGGCACAAGACGCGAGCGACGTCTTGCGAATCATCGAGTATGTCGATGATTCTAGTAGGTAGACCACTGCATGACTTCTGCACGTTTGACACGACGTAGGTATTACAGGAGCTCCGCTTACCGCCAACGACGGACTTAATATATTTACTTGTATATCGAAACGATATTTAGACTAACTCATAACCGTGTTGCGAAATTGAATTGTTTAACGTTCATACACCGAGTAAAGTTCTGTCGGATTTAGATATACTCGTAAAAATATTTTGCGCAGAAATGCATTTCCGTATGTAAAATACGCTTGTAAGTTTTCCTCGTATCCGCGTTGTTTACTATTTAATCATAGCGGAGAGCTAGCATTAGTCAGATTCGAGTGTCACGGTAGTTGACTGCATCCGCATGTACACATTGCATAGGCATCCTGCACGACTGCGATAAAATCCTAGAGACGGAAACTGGAACAATTCAATTTCGTTTTTAAGCTTTTACCAGTAAAGGCTCAAATTTGTATGGTTTCGCTACTCTCTCATTGGCTTCGTATGTTGGCAAAATTTTTCTGCTGGTACTATACAGATTATAGTTGATTACCGTTTCGTAAATAGTAGAAGGAGGAGATGGTTTGGTCGGTGAGAGGTGGTGTTTGTCGCAGGTTCAGTCAATACACCAGGGGGCGCGGGTACCGAGACTGGCGCACGCGGGGGGACCCCACGCTGATCAACTCACTGTGGCGCAGCCGGCAGCCGCTTGGCATACGGAAACAGCTGGGTGAGTTAACTCCCGACTTGTGTCCTCTCAGCAGCTTAACTCGTTATTATCCACTTCGAGTAATTTGAGATGCAAATTGCTGCGCTGGGATTAATAAGAAAATTACCGCTACATAAGTTATGTCTTGGGGCTGTAAACTAGTTAGGCTAACTGTTTTCGAGGTTTTGTAACTAAAGTTTATATTCTATTTACTAACGCTTTTCATTGGATAGTGTCACAATTTTAACCAATTAACAAAGCTCAATAGATAATTAAGAAATTATTTTAACCTTAACCGAAAGGCAAACGTAAATTCCTCCCATTAATATTTACTCACTTTGTTAGTACCTATTAGGTAAAATTACCTTTTTTAAGTGTCAGTCTTATGTTAGCTGTTAAAGGCTGTTGGTCATTGTAAGTTGACACTTTCTAAAGAGCTCTAGACTATCAGCCGGCAAAGTAAAAGTATTAAGAGGTTTTGTATCTCGCCATAGACAAACACTTTTAAGATCAATGTCTATACTCGAATCGAGGTCACAGTAGACATACATCCTCCATGTTGGTATAGGATAATAGATGAGTGTTCTAGATTTTCTGAGCCTTAGGGCCTGTTTCACCACTTCCTGATAAGTGCCGAATAGGCTATATCCACCACTTAACTTGACAGATGAAGTATGGAGAATCTGTCAAAAAAGCTGTGAATAGCCTATTCGGCACTTTATCAGAAAGTGGTGAAACAGGCCCTTAGTGTAGCTTAAGCAGGTCCTAACAATAAGCTATGTAAATATAATATGTTGATGTAGATATGCAAACAGCATAAGATTTTTATGTTTAGCAAAACAGAATAGCAGAAAAGTAGTCTTTTAATATAGCCCATATTAAAAGACATACAAAATGCCTTATTCAATATAATTACAAAAAGGAGTTACCAGAAGGGTCGGCTTGTAGGTACTTGCGACTTCTTTGGTGACTGTAATCAATTTCCATCAGTTGATATATTCCCTCGTTAGCCTTTCTTTCTATAAGAGAAACATAGTTAAACGTCGAAAACTCGATAGTGTTATTTATTTGTACTCTATTAACCTTTCCTTTATTTCGGCCGAGCCGCCCCAACTTTCATTTGCATAAACAACGAACCGATATGTTATTTCGTTTTCTCCTATTTAATTGGCAACACTATCGCGCCACAGAGCTACAAATAAACGAAGGAACTTTAATTCTACACAAAGGATATTTTGAATTCAAAAGAACCGCTGGTTTGGAATTTAGTTTATAAATTGTGTATTCTAAGCTGTAACGTTAAAGTTTGACTAAAGATAGCATTCGGATCAAGGCGACCACGACGCGAGACCGCGACCCACTGCTTTGTATGAAGGCCACGCCCACACGTCGCGCGACTCGGTCGCTTGCATCCGTCAGCACATATAAAGCAATGGGTCGCGGTCTCGCATCTCGGTCTCGCGTCGCGGTCGCCTTGATCCGAATGCCACCATAATATAATAATATAGTTTCATCCTGCGAATTTCGAAATTTAACATTTCAAATGAAACATTGATGAAGGCATAATACATATTCGTAATAATTATTATTTTACTTGTCGCAGTGGCACGGAATACAAAATCAAAACGAGAAAAAAATCATTATAAATATCTCATCATTATTTGAAGTATCGCAGCTTTTTGTTTGAAAAAGTATTTTATGCCAGTGATCAGTTGAGGATTCGACCAGAATATTTTATATATCTCACTTTAATAAGTAATTTATATTTTGCATACATGTATTCGAAAGTTGGTCCACTCTAAATTCCGCTCATTTAAAATATGTATTAAATTATTTTTGAACAAGAATAAAATATACATAATATTTAAAATTTAATTTGATTTCATGGAGCACCATGGGGTTTTAGTGGGTAGACCGTACGCCGGGGGAGTTCCACACGCCTCGGCCGATGTCCCAAACCCGCCGAGGATGCATAAAGCATTTCCTCATATAAAAAGGCTAAAATTGATTTACTTATCACTGTGCAGGGAACGCGGAGGTGTACATAGTGCTGGCGCTGCTGATCGGCGTAGTGACGGTGGTGGTGGGGTGCTGGCTGTCGGACAACTGCTGGTCGCCGGAGCCCGAGGACCTGCTGGCGGGCGGCTGACCCGTGGCGGCGGGCGCGTGCACGCACGTGTAGCGCCCGCCGTCCGACAGCCCGCCCGCGCCCGGCGAGGGCTCGCTGTCGCCCGTGCTGCCGCCCGCGCCGCCCGCCGCACGCGCGCCCGCGCTGCTCACTGCCGCGCGCCGCCTGTGCCGCGGCCACTGCCTGCCGTGCGACCGACGCGTGTTCTGACCCCCGCCCCCCGCGCCGCGCACCCCCTGCCGGCTGCACGAGAAGGCTAACGGCCATAGCGTCGCCGCCGACGCAGACGACGATTAGTGACTGACTGTGACTGTGTGTGAGGTGGACACGAGCCTCGTTAAATTCGATTACCGACGGTAGTATAACATAAATTATGATGTGTGTACGGCGTCGTAGGATAGCACACGTGTAACGTCTCTCTCGCTGTAAGTTTTTAGCGGTCGCTCCGGTTCGAACTCTCGCTCGCCCCTGTCTAAAAGTATGTGCCTTGAGACGCTTTTCTCGGACGCGTAGGTTAGAGCGTATTTTGATCCCTTTAGGAGATATTTCCCGTCTGCTCGTTTGGACCCCCCGCGTTATACGTGCAATACACATCATGACCGTGCCTTTACCGTTCTATAGACTTCGAAAGGGACGTAATTAACAATAGGTTTAAAACGGAAGGAGCCCCGAGATTTCGCTTTCGTATATCGGTAGGAGCCGGCCCGTTGGTTTTGGACCAAAACCTTCTCCGAAAGTGCTTCAATTGAACGGAATCCATCGTTCTAGTTAAGATAAGTACGAAATATAACAACGACACGGTGACTTGAGTCGAAGTAGAATTTTGATAAAAATTTTGAATTTGTAAAATTGATACCGGGCTTCGTGGAGCTGTTGTCGGGATCGCTAGAGTTTTCACTACATCGCACGAGCGGCACGACAGTCACACATCTACCGAGTAGTACCTGTAATGTACCACGTGTAATTCTAAATATGAGTAAATGTAATTTTAATAAGTTAGAGTAAAATTTGTAATGGTAATATACACGATTTCAGTTTCATAATTCTTACACGTAGCTACTTAATTTCTAGTTACGTACGGAGTTAATGTATGTTAGTGATGTCTACGTGTTGTAGATCGCTTCACCGTTGCTTTTATGCTTAACAAATGTAAAATAAATATTTAGAGAATTGGACAGTTTAATAAATATGACACAATAATGATCACTCATCACAATCTGCATTAAACATTTGTTGTAATAAGCCACGAACACATAAAACATTCACGAACTAACGAATGAAAATATTTCACGAGTAATTGATTTTCGTCAATCGGAGGCTTCATCAATCATCATTGACTTCTGTCATTTTAACTGATTGGTGATCACATTGTTAATAACTTCATAAAACTCATTTGAAGACATTTAATATTATAATATTCTTATAAAAATAAGTTGTATAATAATTAATTAGGTTAATAGTATTTATTACTGTATCACATGCACTCTCTTAATTTTCTATAAGAAAGAATTCAAATAATGTCGATGTCAGATGTCGTAGACTTATCTACGAGAAAGAACATTAATGATATTATTACGTTAAAGTAATAAATTGTACATACATTTTTACACACACTTTCTCGAAGAAAAAACGTGTGTGTTTTAATAAATATATAATTAGTAAACGTGTGCTACTCTGTAAACTGTGAATTTCATATTATATATTATGTAAAAGTCAAGTTTATGAATGTGTAGGTGATTTAAAAGTCTTAACTTTTATGTAGTCAAAGTGCGACGACCATTTCCGATAAAGACGATTTCTTTGTAAAAGAAAATCTTGAGACGGTAGACTTTCGCTAAACTTCTTCGACACAGGGTTAGCTGAACTGATACTTAATATATATTATATAAAGTGTATTTTCCTGTAATTGCATTTTTCTGTATAAGACGCTGTAATTTTAACGAAGTGTAAACAAATAATACCCTTAGAATTAGGATAAACTAAAAACAAGTGTTGTTTATCTCGTCGTTCGTCGTATTCAGTCGGTATTGGCGCACTGCCAGGGCTCTAATGTCGTAACTTTTTCGAGCCTTCAAAGGACTTCCGTAAAAGACCCGAAATTTTTCCCTAACAAGGGTGTTAAAATTTTTATAGCCAATATAGTACACATTTTCATATAAATGTGAACACACGATAAGTTAGGAAAAATATCGACACAGACGACAAAGGAATACTAATGTCATTTTCATGTACAATCCAATAAACATTCAGAAGTCAATAGTCATAGTTTTTAGATAAATAAATACTTAAATAGTAGTAGAATACCATTTTTCTAACTTGAAGGGGTTGATAGCAAGACCGTAGGTATAAAATATCACGATAGTATTAATGTATCAATGTATTATTTACTACAATTTCTACGATTTATGGTCTTTAAATTCTCGCACTTTACCGTTTAGTTTGATTAATAATTTAAGTGGTTGGTTCCACCCACACCACGTCTTTTGTAAATGAAATATAAACATTTTATTTATTGATATTGCTTAATTTTAGAACAAACCAAACCTTTTTTGTGTTTCTTCCATTCAAACCAAAATTTAATTAACTTCAATGAACATTGAACATATTAATTTTTGTTTACTTTGCTCAAGGTAGACGTGTAAGTAATTTTCTATTTCGCTCCAACAACACACGGCAAGCTCAAGGCGTTACAACTGTTTATTTAACATGTACTATGTAAATTGAGGTAAGTGTTCTAAATTGAGCAGTGAAACTCGAAAACAAAGCAATTATCATTCTATGGCAAAATTAACTTAATGACTCTTTTCGTTCATTACATAAATCCGACTGGCTAATATAGATGAATGTCATTCATGTCATTCATGCTAGATTCTTTGTGATAAGGCAATTCACAAACAAAGAAATAAATATCTTAAAACGTTTGTACCTAACTTAGGTATTTTTATGAATCGTGACTTCTGGTTTATTGCTTGTCTTGTGTCAAAACATCATGCCTAACCCAGACTAGTGAAAGCCTTAGATCTAAGGCTGGCCGCATACACACGTTTTCCGTATTCGTTTTTCTTATGTGGAATTTCAATTTGGAATTCCGTGAGACTAGCTCAAACGTTTGTTTTTTCACGCGCGAACTCGCCAGCATGCACTTGAAACGTACGTGCGGAATTCGCTTCGTTCGGAAACAACGAACGTGAGCGCCAGTTAATGTATTTTCCACTGATTCCATGCATTCAGATTTCCGAATACGGAAAACGAATTTGGAAATCGAATATGGAAAACGTGTGTATGCGGCCAGCCTTAACCATTTTACAGAGAAAGACAAACCACATTTTTAGGTCATTAAATATTATTTCAAACTGTCTTTGACCTCGTAACTAATTGAGCTCTCGAAGTATTAAATTTCATGAAATTCCCCACTCAACTTTGAAAGCTTTAGCTGACGAGGTTTCCTGGGTCAAATAGGTTGCGAATAGGTGTCACATAACTTTCTAGTGCTCGGTTTAAGCCGGTGTCACTATGACCCGGTGACGCGGTGAATCTGTCACTTTGACGTCATGTACTGACGGTGTGACATGATTCGACATCTCTTTGAGGCGCCCCGTCAACCTTCGGCTCAAAGCTTGTCAGTGTTTTTAAATCAAAAAAGGAATAATATTGTCATGACGTCATAGACATAGTCACTGGAAAATCGACTAGAGCAATCTTTTTCAGCCTGCGGCGCAGTTACACGTTCAATATTTTGTCACGGCGCCCTTCTTTACCTAGCTATTACAAAAAGATACTTAAATAAACACCTTTAATGATTTATTATAGTTAGGTTAAGCAGGTAAATAATAATAAACAAATATTTAATCATCTGCCTGCTTTGTATAATTAATATTATAATTTCATCTTATAATATTTGTTGTTTCGGATAATGATGGAGGATCGACACACGGCGCCCCTCTTGCCTTTCCACGGCGCACCAGGGCACCGCGGCGCATAGTTTGGGAACACTTGAACTAGAGTCTAGAATAATTTTGCGCAAGAATACTACTATAAACAGATTATAGCTCGTGTATTTATGAATGTCAAACTGTCGAACTATCGATCTAAACTATCTGATTGGGCAACAGATTCCTTTACCTTTAACAAAGATCGGAGCTACGAGAATATTTGGGCCCTTGGTATATCATTACAATATCTTGAATTCGTTATTTTTTTAATTTTAATGTATTAATATGATGTTTTAGACATCTACAAAAAGCTAAAATAACATCGCACTGTATTTTTTTTAAACCTTACATCACAAATAACAACAATTTCCACAGCTCTTGCCTACGAATAATAAAAACTAAGGAAAAGTAACTCCGTCCAAAAACATGTTCTACAATACTCGTCAAGAATGTGTACCTAGGACACACACATACATCCTAAGTACACATTTTCAATACATTTGCAATATTTAGGTGGCCTTCAGCGGTATCAGGCTGACGTTACATGATAGTTCGAAAGGAACCAAATTTAAAACGGTAATAGTATGGGAGTTACGTTTCCTTAGTTCTTATTATTCGTAGGCTCTAGCAAATAAATTATTTATATTTATTAAACAAGCTTCCGTGCAAATAATTCAAATTACATTAAATGCATCTAAAGGGCTTTACGTTTCCGAAGTGCTCACACTAAGCTATTAACGCTCTACTTTGCTAGCTAAAATTAATTACGTGTACTTAGGGAGCTAGCGAAGCAAACTCTAAGTCAATACGTCGTGCTGCGCTCCGGGCGAGATATTACAATTTAGTGATCGCAGTATGCCTCGCAAACTTGCTCGGAACAATGTACTGTATCTGTAAAATATCCGAAGGAATTTTAGTTATCTGAAAAGACGGTAGAGATTTTACGCGAAGAATATGATGTACAAAAGGTTATTAATAATAACTTTTTTTTTAATTGCAACAAACGTCTCCTTTTATATTGAAATAAAAAGAAGAAACATAATATCTAAATCATATTAACTTAGCATATTATTTTAAACTGCGATTTGGGAATAAAACTTCATAATATAAAATATTATGATCATTGTATGAAATTCTGTGCCTCGTATTGTCATTTCATTCATCATAATTATAGCATCTCGCTACGACATCGTAGCTCCATCGTAGATCTCGCAACGACAGCGTAGATCCAACGTAGCATTTCGCTACGACATCGTAGCTCCATCGTAGATCTCGCAACGACAGCGTAGATCCAACGTAGCATTTCGCTACGACATCGTAGCTCTGTCGTAGCATCTCGCTATGACAGCGTAGCCCAACTGTAGCATCTTGCTACGAGAGCGTAGCACTTTGCTACGACAGCGTAGCTCTATCGTAGCACCTCGCTACGACAGTGTAGCGTAACCGTAGCAGCGTAGCGAATTCGTAGCATCAACTCGAAGCTGTTTGCCTGTCAGAAGTATATTTCTCCCTGCTCTTTTAGAAGAGAAGGTTTATAATATTATTTATGATCTCATCATAAAATAAAGATAATCTCCACACAAAACTTCAGTAGCTCAGTTTTTATAGCCGTTCCCCGATATTTAAAGCTGAGTGTACACCTACGCTACCTACATTACGGGTGCCGCTACATCATTACGCCTAAATGATCCTCGTAAATTATAAATTTCGCTCCGGATATTTCAACAAATAAACCCCGGATGACTTCGCTCGGTGACACTTCTATGACTTTTTAACATGCTTAATTGCATTACGCTAATTATTTGTAATTAAATCAGTGAACATAAAGTCTCGATAGAAAGGATATGCTTGAACTTCTTTCTTCTTTTATATATATTCTTTTAATATTTATCGGATTTGAATAACGTAAATATTAGTCATTTTAAAACGTGTATGTAAACTTGGAAAAATGTTACCAACATTGATTTTCATTTGCGATCTTATAAATCTACTTTCTAATCACATACGAATCTAACTTCTTTAATTTCGAATCGTAAGTTAATTAAATGGGCGAACCGCTATAGACTTTTGTAATCTTACCTTAAATGAGTATAGAGAGAGATAAGTGAAATGTTTTGTTATGCACTGATAAAATAAGTATGGGTATTCGGTAGTCTTTTGATACTAAGTTAGGGGTGAACTTTGTCGATTTGTCATAGTTATTATCAAATTCAAATGCTGTTAAGATACGACCTTTTGGAATGGAGTGGCATATAAGGTTAGCAACCAATAGCGATACTTTGGGGAAACCACGTGACACGTAAGTGACGAATAAAATAAAAATAACGCAACGCAACTCCAAAAGGTCGCATCTCAGTAACATTTGAATCTGATAGTAAGAGTATAGCATATAAGGAACAGACTGAATAGTCAACATTTTTATATATTGTATATGTAAGCGTAGACTAGAGTTAAGTTAGCGGCGTTTGTCATATGGTTTACCTGTGGTTGCTCACTTCATTCTGTCGTAGATATAATTCATTCGATATACTCACTTTGATTGACGACTAGCATTGTAGTAGTTACATAGAACAGCTTGCTGTAAGCGTTTCCAGTAATTATTTTAGACACTTAGCGTTAATTACAATTTTATAGATATTCGTCTGTTATTTTACTACTTTCGTGTGATTTTGTAGTTCTTGTATAGGTCTAAGGCCAGTGCTTGCAATTTCACGACGAGTAATGCGGTAACAACAGTGACGACTGTGGCGTTATCGCCTACGCGGCAGTGCTTTAGTCACTGCCTTGCAGAAACTATCTTCTATCAAGCGGTAACTATAGCGTTTGCTTCGACAGCAGTGTCTTGTAAGCGTCGGCGCCATAGTCACTACCTATTGCATTGCTGAATTGACCTCCCACCGAGAGTTGACTATAGCGCCTGCGTGCGTTCCGCTGTCACTGCGCCGCTGTCGCTGCCGCGCCGCTCGCCGTGAAATTCGAGGCAGCACTCTTATCTAATGTGAATATTGTAAATACGCGACATACCGCATGTAATATGCCGGTCTTTAGCTTCGCAGGCTGATAGAGGAATTGAGAAACTTAAGCTCAACATAATTTTTAGAATATATTAATGTCATTTGTCACAAATAAATGTAATACAATGAAATATTGTTTTATTTTTTTACAGCAGACCTATTAATATTAAATTAGGCTTTCAAAATGAAGATAAGTACACAAATTGTTCAGTAAGGTACATTTTGCCACAAGTAGTCATGATAACATAGAATAATCGGCCAAGTGCGAGTAGGACTCGCGTACGAAGGGTTCTGTACCGTTATAGAGCAAAAATAGGCCAAAAAGTGTGTTTTTTGTATGGGAGCCCCCCTTAAATTTGAATTGTATTTAAATATTATTATTTATTATTAAAGAACACGTAAATTTAAGGCCCTTTTGCAAATTTCAAGTGCCTACCTGTTGCCATTATTGATATCGAGCAAAAAAGGCCAAAAAAATCAAGTTTGTTGTATGGAAGCCCCCCTTAAATAATAATATTATTTTGTTTTTAGTATTTGTTGCTATAGCGGCAACAGATATACACAATTTATAAAAATTTCAGAAGTCTAGCTATACCGATTCTTGAGATACAGCCTGGCGACATACAGACAGACATACGGACAGACGGACAGACAACGAAGTCTTAGTAATAGGGTCTCGTTTTTACCCTTTGGGTACGGAACCCTAAAAATTAATGAACAAGCCATATACACTTATCTGCCAATGTCTAACATTGTCATTGAAAATTCCTACTAAGGCATGTGATAAAAAATAGTACGATAACGCAACTAATGTAGCAATTTATCATTGGTATTCAAGAATCTAGAAAAGTAGGCTACCTAATATAAAAGTGACATAGAGACCCTGAGTTTTGCTGAATACGATTTCTGACTTCAGGGCTATTTCACATAAAGTGATCCTTATGTCTTCGGCATACAGGTTATGTTAGGGACTGAAAAGCCCGCAGCTATCGGGGTCACAGGCGGGGTACAGGTATATGCGTGAACGGCAGCAAACACGTCTGAGATGTGAGATTACTGTTTGTTACTCACCTCACTTAAATATTGTTTGTACTGATGTACAGTCACGACTAACTCTTATTGATGCCACGTAAAAAATTAAGTAAGTTTTCCTTCCTTTTTCGCTTTTTTTATTGTTGACAACATCTTTTTAATATAAGGCACACAATTAATAGCTTATCGGAAAAATATGCTCACCTAACTTAAATATTGTTTGTACTGATGTACAGTCACGACAGTTAGTTAATTTAAAAAAGTTAGTTAATTTCTTTGTTTCAAAGTTTCAATTCAAAAAAAGTTAGTTTCTTTGGAAATCAGTAAGTTTTTTCTTTCTTTCAGGTTTTTTTTTGTTGATAAATCTTTGAAATATTAAGTAGGTTTTTCTTCCTTTTAGGCTTTTTTATGGTTGTCAACACATCTTTTTAATATAAGGCACACAATGCATAGCTTATCAGGATAAAAATATGTTAATCCAAAGCCTATTACCCTGCCGAATTTAATCAAGTGTTTCAGTAGTGATGAACACATTAACATAATCATGAATAACTTTTTAGTACAACGGACTATGATAATTATAACAGACGAGCCGATTCACCTGTAGCTTAAAAAAAACACCTGAATTTTCAACGGTGGTTTTTCCAACCGTTATTTGACTTGCAGTATTTGTGGTTGGTTTAGGGCAAACATTGCAACTGAGTTTTGAACCAGTTATCCCCAACCAATTGAGGTGCAATTTACATGTTTGGTGGCTTTAACGTTAGCTAAGCCACTTTATTGGAAATTCAATAGATATGGCAGAAAATGGCTACGAAATATTTTGGCAAAAATAAATTTTGAAACCTTATACAAAAGATTACATCTCACGAATCTAAATGTACCATCAAAGAAATTGATCCATAGGCTGATGGCAGTCCTTTGTGATTTGTTCGGGTTATATCAAGTCAATGATTGTCATAATTTTTTTTTTGCCATTTGCCTATGAAATAATTTCTCTAATATTACATCAGGCAGACACCTTGTTGCTATTGTAACTCAGCCCCCTAAAGACAATTTATGGGGCTGAGTTTTAAACAATAGCCAATTAGAGTAGGTATGCCATTTTGCCCTTGAAACAGTTTATCTAATGATATATACGAAAATAATAACCTGATTTCTAAGAAAGTTGCAACAGGATTTTTAGATTTTTTACTAGAAAACGATCAAATACCGTGCGGTTCAATCAGAAGGTTTAATCTGAGATCAGCGCGCAATCGTCACGGATAACGCTCAAACTTGATCGCGTTTACGCTTATTGCCGAAGCGACTCGCAAAGCTTTGAACTAAACTTTTGAATTTCCATTTAAAAGTGCAGAATGCATCGTTTCACATTTTAATGAAGCTTTCGAACAAAGCTTTAAATATGTAAACATCGACGTGAGAACATAACTTCTCATTCACAAAACGACAATTTACGTGCAAAACTCCTTTTGGACGAACCGAGCTCGATTTTTGAGGACATGCGGTTTTACTCCACCGAATATTCTGAGTAAGTGAATGCATGTCGCCCTGAATTGCACTGGATTTATTCATGAAAACTTTTAGCGTCCTGGTGTAAAGTACAGATACAGATTAAATTGTATACCGACGTAACTACTAAAACCACTTGTAAGTGATATATTAAAGAGTATGTTACATAAGGCATATATTATGCAACTATAGTAAGGAGAAAATTAATTATTTAATTCTACTCTACTTAGATTATTGCTAAGATATAAGCATATGTTACTTAGTCTGTCACACAAAAACTACTGAACGGTTTCCGAATGGATTGTAATACTAGTATTTGCAGAAAATACGCCACTCTTAAGACGTTTTTGCGCAGTTACGAACAATATCTAGTATAAAATAATGCGTAAATGAAATTTCGTACAAAGGTTTATACGATAATTTTTAATCCCAGTCGTCCTTTGATGTTATAATTTACATTGAAGGAAGTTCAGCGTCATTCACTTATGTGTAATGGATGCAGGGCAAAAGCCATCTCATTAGTAACTTACTCCCTTGTTAGTGCACCGAGCTCAGATATAACTGTTCTTTTTTCTGAATTGCAAAGGAAGTAGTCGGTTTTAATTATAAATAATGAATTTAAAAACTCATAAAATATGATCAGTCAACGCATAGGATTACTGTAATATGACGTTATCTAAATAAAACTTTGTTGTTTCGTTTATATAAAAAAAATATTCATAGGCAGATAGTAGGTCTAAGTTATTTGGTCTAGTTATGTCGAAGCCAACCATCAGCATGGCTAACATAGATTGGACATAACCCGACCAGATTATGTAGGTTTACTACCTGCCTATGAATCAATTTCTTTTGGTCTAGTTATGTCGAAGCCAACCATCAGCATGACTAACATAGATTGGACATAACCCGACCAGATTATGTAGGTTTACTACCTGCCTATGAATCAATTTCTTTTGGTCTAGTTATGTCGAAGCCAACCATCAGCATGGCTAACATAGATTGGACATAACCCGACCAGATTATGTAGGTTTACTACCTGCCTATGAATCAATTTCTTTTGGTCTAGTTATGTCGAAGCCAACCATCAGCATGACTAACATAGATTGGACATAACCCGACCAGATTATGTAGGTTTACTACCTGCCTATGAATCAATTTCTCGATGAAACATTTCAGCTGATTTCGATCGCCATTACAGATTACTGTAGCCATTCAGTCAAAATATAAACAAAGCAAGTCTCATAATAATCGGCCAAGACGAAGGGTTCCGTACCATTATAGAGCAAAATTAGGCCAAAAATTGTGTTTTTTGCAAGGGATCCCCCCTTAATTTTTTATTTTATTTTAGTATTATTATAAAATATTAAAGAACACATATAATTAAGTACTTTAAGAAAAAATCAAGTACCTACATGTTCCCATTATTGATTTAGAGCAAAAAAGGACAAAAAATCGGGTTAGTTGTATGGGAGCCCCCCTTGAATATTAATTTTATTTTGTTTTTAGTATTTGTTGTTAAAGCGGCAACAGAAATACATAATATGTGAAAATTTCAACTCTCTAGCTATTACTGTTCTTGAGTTACAGCCTGGAGACAGACGGACAGACGGACAGACATCGAGGTCTCAGTAATAGGGTCCCGTTTTTACCCTTTGGGTACGGAACCCTAATAAAAACCGATACCAAATTATTATCCTTTGTTACAAAATCGATTTCCAATGAATATAAAACATTAATCTCTCACAAAGTGTACTTTAAATATGAATTTCTTCTCGATTTAGAATTTACGCTCAATAGGTTTTCTTTATACCTTGTGTTTGACACAGTTTCGCGAATAAATATTATGTTTTATTATTTCCCCGCTTTCATTACCTTCCATATTGCTTGTTAATGTTTGTTGCTGATTGCAATTTAAATTACATTAGGAAACATTACATTACTAATGGCACCTATTTGGTGTACTGCTGTTTAGTCAAATTAAATCACAAGTAACTCATATTCTTGCTTTTGGGCTTCGATTTCTTTTTTATGCAAGGAAATTTGTATACTGTTTTGACTACAAGCGTATGTATACACATTTCCTGGCAAAAAAAAATACAGAACTACTGTCCTGTAGAAAATCTATAGTTCAGGGCGTAGATCGTATGAAGTCTCAAAAAGGCTTGACCCTCTCCGAAAAGGCTGGACCGATTTTGTTTAAATTTTGTATGGCTTATCAGTTATCCTGTAGGTTTTTTCGTACTTACCAAACATATCCTGAATTGTGCCAGTTGTTGTCCCTAAAATTGGCGTGACATACAAGTAATAAACGACAACTACTTGGTCAGTCGGACGATCTTCCGTTGAGGCTTTTAAACATATTGACACAATGTATATGGCAAAACAACCTGGTCAGCTAAAACACTAAAACAGGATAAACTCTAGCCATAAATCTATAAAATGAAAGATTTCATATTAGAGCATGTACGGTGGTTTGGTTCCGTATAGAGTAAAAGACAAGTTAGGTTCAATAGGTTTATTGAATCCTTAACTTATGCTAAAATGGTAAAGAGAGCACGCGAACCAATTGGCGGCTTGACGCTAACTGGTTAATTAAAGTAAACTATAATAACGCGTGGCGGCGTATACGCTGATATTGAGAAACGTGATGTACTGTCGACAAACTATTGACCGTACATGCTGCCACCGCGAGAGAAGAAATAGTGATGGTGAAAATGGAAAAAAAAATGGTTCAATGGTTAGTGAGTGACGTGAGACAAGGTGATAAACAATATTCGCTTATTCTAGTATCTCTAATCACAATAATCACTAAACGGCGGCGTATATGCCGACAGTGCGAAACGCGATGTGCTATCGACAAACTGTTGACCGTACAGAGCAAAAAACGGTGCGCTCTCCCAGACCTTTTAATGGAGACGGACATAAAAGCGTTATGACTGTTGGCAGGCGGATTGCGAATAACACCGAACGATAAATACTTTACGAGTACGACGCCTTTACGACCATACCCGGTAATTAATGATACAATATATTTTTATATTTTAATAGCGTTAAATGAACAGTATTGGGTAATAAAGTAAGTGATTTTTCCATTAGAGCTACTGAACTAAATGGGACAGTAAATAGAAAGTAGTAAAGTCGTATTAGTTTGAGTAAATTATCCGATTAGGTCGCGTCTACAAAGATGAGTCTTATGACTCTTATGCAGTCTTTCGTAAGTCTATATTGTCTCTCGTTTTGGCTCGTCATGCCACCTATAATATAGGGCCCGAGTAAAGTAGATTACGAAAGTGTTGAAAGTCGCATAGTCGTCTATGATCGCTCATGATTGTGCATGCTACATGCAGCTTTATAATCATGATTATTCAAAACTAACTTCGTTAAAAAAGAATTTACTTACTCTTTAGGGTCAACTTATAATAGCGCAGAGTCTAAGCGAATTCCCAAAAACTGAACACAGAATATTCAACCTTAACTCCAGAGCGTAACGCATACATTACTTCTGTGAGGCTTATCAGTGTTGGTCGGGCGCATTCACGCGAATTCGCGCGGATGCGCGCGCCTTTTTAAATTCTCAGAAATAATAAAGTGCGTTAACGCTTTGGAGTTAAGGTTGAATTTGTTATGTTCAGGTTAATAATTCGCTTCAATGCGCTTCGACTCTGCGCTAGTATAAATTGACCCTTAGGTTTCTTAATACAATAGTATTGCTAAGACATAAACTAAATAATTTTTAATACAGAAATTAACCCTAATATATCTAAGATTACGTTAGCTAAGACATTTGAATATGAATGACGTCATCGTTATAACGTTAACGTCTTCTGTATAACCGGGGAGAGAAACCCTACTGCTATATCCGGTACCCTACGTGACGTCATCGGGAGACACGCCCTGATATAAACATTTTCTGGGTCAATTCCTGGTATAAATAAATGTTAACGATATGATATTTTCGTAACGTTCTAAGCTTGATTGACGTGGTTCATATCATTTTCATTTTCTGGAAGAAAATCACATAATTATAATAATTTAATAATATCTATGGACGCTTCACACCGCGTCAGTCTGGCCCCGTGCTAAGTACCTGAAGGACTTGTGTTACAAGTACCAGACAACGGAAATATATTTAATACATTTTTATACTATACATATATTTAAGATTTTTATTAAACCATACACATATTTAATACACTTCCATGACCCAGGAACATTCAAAACTTTTTGTTCCGTCGGCGGGATTTGAACCCGCGACCCCCGGCTTGAGCTGCCACACACTTTTAACCATTGAGCCACAGAGGTCGTCATATTTTTAATATGTTCTCAACATAAAGTCAAATATGAATAATAAATTATTTTCATTATGCCCATTATTCATAATTGCAAAAAAAAAAAAATTGCAGTCGGATAAAATAAGTAGGTATTCTACGTCCTTTCCCGGGACTCCATACCAAATTTCAGCAAAATCGGGTTAGCGGTTTGGGCGTGAAGACCGACAGACAGGCAGACATAGTTTCGTATTTATAATAGTAGTATGGTATTATATTATATAATATACAAAGTCGTATAAAAATTCACTGCTTGTACAATGCAACTGATCTTTCCACGGGGTACTCTATTCCCACAGCCGAGACCGATTATGAATATTTATCCCCGACTTGGTATTCTGCACTAACCGAATAAGCAATGATCGTAAAAGTGTACGATTCCAGGGGTCCAATTCTCATAAATCTAATGTCGCTTCGATCCCGATCCCGACTTACTAGTGAATAGTCGCAGAATTTCGGTCGCGTAAATTATTTTTCATACAAATCATGACTCACAAAATTACGCTCATGTGAATCAAACAGGACTTTTGTATGAAACTGAATGCAGCCGAATTTCTGCCAGCCGAAATTCTGCGACTCACAACTCACAAATTACGCTCATTTGGCTTCACCCTTACTCTAACGTGAGACATAATGTGTGCGCAAAAGAGACAGACTGCAATCGAAGAGTCATTCGAAATATAAGAATCGAACCAGTGCAGAGCTTTATTTATTTTTATATAAAGTGTGAATTCTTAATATTATAAATGGATCGAGGTAAATAAACTCGGTAACTTTTAAAAGTACCATCCTGAGCGTATAAGAGTAATGGTGATCGTGGTATGTTAATGTTGATAAAGTGCTA
The DNA here is from genome assembly GCA_905187585.1 of Cyaniris semiargus. Lineage (NCBI taxonomy): Eukaryota > Metazoa > Arthropoda > Insecta > Lepidoptera > Lycaenidae > Cyaniris > Cyaniris semiargus. Next base: position 7,384,370 of record LR994558.1, on the reverse strand, counting down.
AATTCTCATCATCATATTAAATAGTAAAATAATAAATATGACAATAAATTTTAACAGCTTCTTTGTCTCTAGATATCTTAAGATCAAAGTAGATGATTAATATAAAACATAATGTTTAATTAACGATAAGTATATCTTTTGAAATATATAGTTAGTTTTTAGTGTAATTGCAGTGTTATGCAAAATACTTATATATTTATATGTAGGTATTTTATTAGGCTCCATTTATATGCATCCGCGCAAACGACCGGTTTGGCCGCTACACCGCGAGATCACAAGCAACTTTATGTAAATCGGTGTAACGGCCAAACCGCTCGTTTGCGCGGATGCATAGCAATCGAGCCAAAGGCATACCCATCATCAGCTATTAATTACATACGAAATTTCCATTAAAAAATATACGAGATCCGGCGAATTTACATGACAAAATTCTCGATTCATTAGAGGTAAATGCGGTTATTTTAACCGACCAAAAGCGCCGTCTAATTATCCGAACGCGACGACAGCTCAATTAAATTTGCTTTGGACAATTAATTTTTCATAGCACGTCGAACGCTAACTAGTGTTACATGAAAAAAACGTATGTTGACGAAAGCTTTGTGTTGGCTGACTGTGAAAAAGAATTAAAAATAAATGGGACCGGATTTTTACAAAGATTTCGTTGTGTATGTTGGTAGTGTTTTTGTGAAAAAACTTTAGTATAAATTAATATAAAAAAAAAATTCTCGGTGTTATACTCTGTGCGAGACCTCTAAGAAATCGAGGACTGAAGAGCTAGTTTAAAGCTGCACTTAATTAATGGAAACTACCCTATCCTATAAAACATTTCTTAAAATTCCTCGAAGCTTGCGGAGTATTACCTCATAACATGATATTTGAGTATCACGATTACTATCAGCTAGTTATTACTTTTTCTCATAATACTTTAAGCAAATTGTAATGCATGAGATTTGAAATAATTTAAATATAATATATTTTTTTTTTTGTTGATTTTATGACATTGTGAATGCGGTGTTTGTTTTTAAGAAATTGATATGCGTTTTTACTGTAACCTTAAATTATTGTATTTCTTAAATGTATTAGGTACGTGTAATCAATTGTTGACAAACAAAATTAAATAAAATTAAATTAAAAAATCAGCTTTGATAAATTACGAAATTTATCCAACAGAATACTAATAAGTGGTTTTCACAGCGACATCTCAGGAAAAATTTTGATGTCACTTGAAATATTGATGGACCAGCCTCAAGTGGCATGTTTGAGTAATGGCCATCCAAATTGAAGTAACCTGACTGGCACGAGGAGCCTTAATTTTCCACGAAAAAGTACTTGACATTTCAAAAAGTATAGTAATTTTAGGCCGTGTTCATATTAACAACTGTTACTTTAAAATAAAGTTTAATAAATTATACTCATTGCATGATTAACTAGTCAATTAGGCTCGATTTATATGCGATCTAAGCAATTTTATGTAAATGACAGCGCGACCGCACCGCTATTTAAATAAATCGTTACATACATTTGCTTGTAATCTCGCGATGTAGACGCAAAACCACGCGTTCGGGTGCATATAAATCCAACCTTAACACGTTCGCTGCGAAACAAGGCACTATATGCCTGGTTGATTGCTTTCAGTCTGTGCGCGCTCTAAAATCGTGTCTTTTTGCTCGGTGCGGGCGCTGTAACTCGAGAAGTACTACGTGTACGAGAGGGATAGTTTTATATTGAAAACTAGTATTTTTCTAACCTCATGTGTATAGCAGGGAAATGAAATAAAATGCCAACATGATCTTACCACAATATATTTAACAAATTATTCATACAGTAGGTAAGTTTTCTACACACATGAAAGTTAGTTTATTTATTATATATTTTGTTTGCTAAATATCAATTCATCATTTAGCTTAAGGCTTATTACCTATAATCCTTATTGGAGATAATAAAGAATAAACTTGCTCTCAGGGTCGCGTTACTAGTTCGCGTGTCTTGTTCAAATTTACTTTACCCATTTATTAGTATTAGGAACTTTTGAATCAATAAGTTAAACCATTCTAATATGAAGTATATATACTATTACTAAATAACACAAGTCCCGGTGTTTTTTCGGTCGTCCATCTGCGCAGTGGCGGCTCAGAGAGAAACCATAGGTAACGGTCTGAGCGTCCACTAGGCAGATCCTATCTCTGGACCTTGATGACACTGACCTGGATTGATTGAGGTAAGTGAAAATACTGAGGCTTGTACCTTATTTCCTTCTAAGCAACTTTTACTCGGACTTCGGAATGAGTTTCATTGAACCAAAATACTGTGACTTCCAAAACAGTCAAGAAAGCTTGTCTATTAAAGGAAATGCTTTAATCTTGTTGCTACAATATAGTAAAAGGAAAGAAGAAAAGAAAGACCCATCTGAAAAAGACAAGACAGCTATGAGAAACATATCTAACAATTACAATACCGAATTAATGGAAATTATGGTTCATACATACTACGGCGGCTGCTACAATATAATTTTAGTTTTAAAGGACTCTACACCATTCCGCTCGTGATAACCCGCCTCTACCTGTGGAGCAACGAATGTATAAATCAACGTGCTCTACCCTAGGGCATTGGATTTGAAAAAATATGACATTAGCATTATAAGACACTTACCGCTATTATTTATTTCGGCTTACATGCTATAATATTTATAATATTAGGTGCGATTTATTAAGATTTCATCTATCTGAAGACTTCGCCTCTTCTTTTAGAACCTCTCAATCCTATACCAACAAATTATACTCTTGTCACTTGACCAATCACTTCAATATGACATTGACATAATGACAGGTAATAACATTGATGAGTGCTTTCGGAAATTGCCATAAGGAAAAAAAACACAGACTCAAATATAAAATTGAGATGCAAAAAAATTGCAACGTTATAACTCTAAATGGGTTAAATCTAATACCCATTTTTAAAGCTTATGACGTTTAACGATTAAAAAATGCACCAGGTTTTTTAAACATAGTTCGCACTGAATTAAAATTGAATAAGCTCAGTGCGAATACCAGGCCTTGATTTGTAGGCCTGGTAGACGCATTGAGCAAGCGAGGGGCGTGCGCGCCGCGTCTGGTGCTGTCGAATGCTGTGTTTGTTGACGTTAATGCGCAAGTGTTTTCAGTAGTGATATTTACGTTTAAATATTAAAGTGTTGTGAAATGGCGTCAAATAATATTGTTTCGAGTAGTTTTTGTTCTTAGTACTCGAGTAGTAAGTCTTTGATATATTTCCCGTTAGATCTGTTATTAAGCCAAAAAATTCGAAGAGAAGAATGCAGCTTGAGAAAAGCATCAGCACAGCATTGAATCAATTTTTTCTTATCATTACTAATATTATAAATGCGAAAGTGTGTCTGTCTGTCCGTCTGTTACCCATTTACGCCCAAACCGCTGAACCGATTTTGCTGCAATTTGATATGGAGATACTCTGACTCCCAGGAAAGGACATAGGATAGAAAAATGTACGGTTCCCCCGCGGTAAACTAATTTTGGCACAACGAAGTTGCGTGCGTTATCTAGTTTTTAAAAAAATTGTCGATATGATGCATTTGTTTTACTGTCCCATCCCTATTATTATATCTTTGTAGTGCTTGAACAAGTCTGGTAAACCTGGTATCTCTTTTTTTTAACAAAGGCATCAAGTTTTTGGCCAATTCCCGGGCGAAGGTAGTTTCAAATAGGTCCACTAATTAACTTTATACACGCGAAATTTCATTCATTCAATCCTAGCATTGTTGATCCTGGGTTCATATTTCTATGAACGGCTTTCTCCAGGCCATTAAAACCTCGTTCGCATACGATGAAAACTTGCTACCAGATCGAAAATACCTGGTATCGCATGGTATGCTAGGTACAAAAAATCAGTCTCGCAGCTAACGTGTTAAGGACACGTATTCACATTAGCGAATAGACTATGCATTCAGTAATGTCTAAAACCTAATGGAAGGTAAAGGAAAGGAAAATATCTTAATCATATTCTGTTGAGGTACCTTATGTACTGTAATTATATATATTATACTGAAATTACTGTTATTATTGATAGTATGTCATAATTTAAAAATATTTTACTTTCCTCTTACCGCTTATTATCCTACTAGAGGTTCAAAATAATTGTTAAATTTCAATATTATTGATACGCTTTATTAAGTGTTGCAGTTGGCAGACGATGCGGCAGAATATAGCGGTTTTGTAATTTACGACACAAGACAATATATTACAAGACCTGCATATTATTGAAATTTTCATAAAAAATTTCAATAGAAGCTGTACAAAATTTTACTACATAGTTTACATAAAAAGTTTAAGACACCTGTGCGCACTAAGATGAGAATCTTCGGTTTTTGTTGAACTGTATTTCTTAAACTCTCGTATAATATTAGCAGAGTACTTAGAAATAACGAGTAGGCCGACTCGGAAGAGATCTCGAAATTTATACGTTTGGCATAGTATGTCATATCAGCCGGCGCGCGCCGTACTAATGCGTTACTTAGCATTGTGAAACATGTTGAAAGTGACAGTCGCGCCCAACTCGCGTATATTCGCCCGTTTATTTGAAGTCGAGGTACTCTTTAGTTCTGTCTACTCTGGTATTAGTTTATTTTCAGTTACCTATATGAAATTTGTATGTTTAGTAATTTAGACATTTCAAATATACTATTGTACCTAAAGTATTCATGCAAATTGGTTCTGTCACTTCTGCAGTTTAAGTATGTGAAGATCAGATAAATATACCTTTGTACTTTTAATAACAAAGATTAATTATTAGACTAGTTGATGCCCGCAACTACTTTGCGCAAAAATTCGTTTATCGCGCATGAACCGTAAAGTTTTTGGGTATAAAAAGTATCCTATGTCCTTTCTCGTCTTTCTCTGTCCTCGGTTCAGTTTAATTCTTAGGTTTAAAGAGGTAACAGACAGAAAGACACACTTTTGCATTTATAATATTAGTATGAATAAATCCTGCACATCGGTCTAATGTAATTGCGACGTAGTAGGATAAATCGAACGCGGTTCATTCCACACGTCAGCGCTGAATTATTCAAGTTTGCGCAGTTCTATTTTGGACCAAGCATGCATTGTTACCGAAGCATTGTCCAACAGAGTACGTCCAACTTTAATTACCGTATTAAGTTTTAATCCTACACCCGAACCTGGAAATACGTTCTGTTTTATTGCTCATAAATTACAATTCGATTTATTTTACACTAGACTAGATGATGCTCGCAACTCTGTTGCGCTATTCCTTAGGGCGCGTCCAGACGTGCGCGTAATCTGCGCGTGTTCTACGCGTGTTCTGCTGTAGCGTTGAGAAAACACGCGCGCGGCACGCGCCAAATCTGCGCTGAAACCGCGCGCGTGCCGCGTGCATTTTTTCCCAAGCAGACCACGCGCAGAGCACGCGTAGAACACTCGCACATCTGAACGTTCCCTTATTGTGTTATTATATCTTTGATAAAATAGGTACTTTGTAACTTACTAATGGCACCTACTATAAGCACTACTTGTAATCGCGACATAGCTACCACAATTGCAAAATTGACGACCTCTGTGGCTCAGTTGGTGAGCACGTTGGTGGCTCAAGCCGGGGGTCGCAGGTTCGGATCCCGCCGACGGAACAAAAAGTTTTCAAAGTTCCCGGGTCATGGATGTGTATTAAATATGTGTATTATATAATAAAAATCTTAAATTATGTGTAGTATAAAAGTATTAAAATATATATTTCCGTTGTCTGGTACCCGTAACACAAGTCCTTCAGGTACTTACCACGGGGCCAGACTGATGTGGTGTGAAGTGTCCATAGATATTATTATAGATATTATTATTAATTATAGTGGTATAATTTATACGCAAACTATTTACGAGTTGGACGCGTCGGACTGAAAGAGTAGTATGTAAGGAATAAAATTCAATCACGCCCATGTAAACAACAAAAGTATTGTAGGAATTAACCTGTATAACGTAAAGTTATAAATAAATAAAAAAAAAACACGAAAAAAAAAACTGTTACGCTGAAATTCGTTTATCACGAGGGACTCGCACATTTTTCCAGCAAAAAAAGTATACTATGTACTATGTGAGTAACTAGTATGTGTTCCCGGAACTCAAATAGTATCTCCATCGTCCATACCAAACAGACAGACACACTTTCACCTTTATTATATTAGTATGGACTAGACTGGATGATGCCCGCTTTGTTGCGCCGAAATTTGCCGAAAAGGTGTGCCTGTGTGTAACAGGCACACTTTCTTATTGTTTATCGTGCAGGAACCGTATATTTTTCCTCAACAAAACTATCCCGTGTTTCCCGTCTCTCAAAGTGTCTATATTAAACCCAATTTTCTAAATTGATTTCGCCTTTTAAGCGTGAAGAGATAACATATATATTTCAAATTTATAATATTGGTGAGGATTCAGTATACCAAAACGTAAATTCAATAGCTTAGAGTGCTTTTACCAGACTAATGACTATCCTGCTTGCTACAAAAAGTGTATATGGCGTCAATACAAATTAAATCATCTTATAATACGAGTAATTAAATAAGATTATTTGTGTCTACAGCAGGCATCAAGTGTTAAAGTTTTACAATATCTGGGTAACATGGGTGTAATAGCTTTCTGAGTGCAGGAGTAATATGAATGCCATCAAAAACATCCTGTAAAAAAACCAAGTCTCGCAACTCAGTTTGTCTACGGTAAAAAGTTGTGAGATCCATGGACTTTTGGTGATCGGTCAGTCAGTCAGTCAGTGAGTGACAAAATTAAGAAACATTTAACAAGTTACAATTCTTAAACTACTGGTTCAAATTGAATGAAATTTTCAATATACGTGTTTATACAATGCTTGCTTAACTACTGAAAATTCAGGCTTGTTGTTTTATTCACAACGAAGTTATAGGGGGGGTCAAAAAGAGCCTAAATTGCTTCGAGAAAAGGATGGTACGGCCGTGCCGCTTTTTTGCTCGACTTGGCGGGGGCACTGCCTTACCCCCAGATTCCGAATCCAATTTCTTGATTTGTACCTAGTCAAATCTTTGTTTAGACTTGCGAGTTACGAGTTGGTATTTTACAACTTTATAATAATAATTTAGCTCATACACACACTTAGATATTCACCCAAAAAAAAAACGAAAAGCGACAATATATTATGGAAGGTTTACTGGCTCGTGGCTCTACAAATCATAAATTTTAATGGATGGCAAATAAAGTTACATAGAATAGTTTATCAATTCTACTCAAATAGTCGTTTCTTCACTGGATAATAAAAATGGAGTCACTAAAAAGCGATCAGCGTTACTATGATTTTCTAATATTACCATAATAGCTCCACGGAGTAATATTTGCAGACCGCTCTCGCTGTGATAGCGGTGGCTTATCTCCATCGCAGCGAGCAATCTCCTTTTGTAGACAAATCGGCGAATGAATCGCTAGTGTGAAAAAACTCATATCTTTCTCTATCTCTATGAATTACTCATATCGCTCACGTCCTGAGGACCTATTCTCGTACCACGAATGTCACTTTTATCGCAGGCTGTCACACTCGCGCTTGACTATAAAGATGTGTGTAAAACACACACATACAGGTTGCAGTTGTGTTAGTCTCATTTTTTAACCTGCAAATCGTTAATTACGCATGTCAAAATCATGTCATGTCATGGCAAAGAAATCTGACGTATGTAACCAAATATGAACAACATGGCGTTGCCATGACATGACATGATTTTGACAAGCGCAATTACGGATTTGCGCGTTAAAAAAATGAGACGAACACCATAATAATAGTGTTCGTCTTTTGGTATTTTATTCGATCGGAGGGTAAAATTAATTATTATTGGCATCATCACATTTCAAATTCAGAACGTCTCGTAAATTCACAATCAACGCAAGAAATGCTAATACGAGCAAGAGGCTTACAGAACAGCGGTTTGATTGGACAAGCGCCAGAAACAATAGCGAAAAAGTACGGTTTGACCAAATTCCGCGCTGTAAGGATTCCGAAGTATAGACAGATTCCTTATAAATTTTCATCTATATTAATAAAAAAAGAATATACGGTCGAATTAAGAAACCTTCCTTTTTGGAAATCGGTTAAAAGTAGATATATTTTATAAAAATACAATTTTATAGAAGTCATGCCCAAAATATAATTTAAAGTCACACCGAACAACTGTACGCGACACAACCATAATAACAATAATTAAAATAAAATTTATTTTTATAAATTTACCGTATCACGTCGCGATTGTTTTTGGTGTGAACATTCCAAGTATGGATTTCGATTTTTAAATCACAGTCGAAGGATAAAGAAAAAGATGTAGAATAGCATCATACATTCTAAATGAGTACAATGCATATTATAAGTTGTAGGAATTTTCTTACTGGTTAGTATTTGATTTTTGCGGTTGGCATTGGTCCTCCGTTTTACCCATCTATGTTGTTTAATCTTGAAACATATTCGATTCTTTTGAATATTTAAACTCAAAACAGTAAAGAACAGAAAATAACACTTAGCTTATAAATTATTTACATTGTACTCCTTTTGTATTTTACAAAGTTTACGATTTTTATACTGCAAGGTTAAACCTAGCTTACGTACGCTAAAAGACTAGAAATCTTTGCAATATTTTCGTTTTATAAGTTAAATTTCAAAACACAACAGCAATTTCAGAATTCTAATCAAAAAAGACTAAAGTTAACCTTACATGTAATCATAATAAATACTACACTGCAATTTAGTAAAAAATCGGCCAATTGCGTGTCGGGCCACGCGCAATATAGGGTTCCGTAGTACCGGTAGTTTTTGATAATTTTTGTATGGTCAATGAATGACACATTTATATCGTGTTTTACACTACTAACGACATCATCTCAGTTCCGTTCAAATTCCTTTGAACGGAACAAAGGCTGAGCAAGCAAGATGTCACTATCAGTAACACTGCGTGGTAAAAAGAGACGTGTGATACATGACAGCAGAACTATTTTTTTGACGTCCAGTCGGCACTTATCGGCACGTTGACAATTTAATCTCATAGAATTCATGTTCAATCATGCTTGTGTAAGTGTATACGTACACATATTTTTACACACACATGTAAACCAATTTCGGTTTCGTTTGACAGCTCGAGATTGTTGCTCTATTCCGCTAGGTATATTAACTTTATGATAGGCACATGGTGGACCAACGTCATTTGATCAAATAATGTCAATTTAATGTCTGTCCTGTCGATTAGGTTTGATATAACGCGACCAAATTAGGTAGGTTCGACATCTGCCTATGAATCAACTTCTCTGGTAGTACATTCACGCACACATATTTACATACCAATATCGTAAAAACCACCAAGCTCTTAAATATGTATAAACTATAAAGGCATGCGTGCAAAAGGGTAACTCTAAAACTGTTGAGATGTTTTTTATGACTTTCAATTCTTTTGGTCGCTTATAAATCAACATGTATGAAGAGGATGTTTTCAGGTTAAATACGGACGGCTAAGTGCTAAACCAATAGTTTTTAACCGACTTCCAAAAAGAAGGAGGTTTACATATTATTATGTTCGGCCGTGGATACTTTTTTTTTAAGTTATGTGTTGATTAATTACCTCCTTCGTATGAGTGAAAGATAAATAAAAAATAATTCATATCTTGTTAGTTGTTACACGAATGACTGTATGTGAATACAGTTTTTTTGTGCTTTCGCTGTGTAGCGGCCAAACCGTCTATCGCGCAGACACACATAAATCGAGCTTATGAATAAATTTCTCTGACAGCACATAATACTGCAATCGACGATTTATTTATAGATCAAATAACTATATTATAGGAACGTCTAACGCTAAGTTAGTCACGTACATTCGAAGTCGTTATTCGACAACTCCCTACAATAAAGACAATGCTATTCTTTTATTGTTGTTTAGAAAGTGCTATTTCGTTTACTTGTAACTTAGAAGCTTCCCACTACATAACTTGTCGAATACGCTAAGAAAAAACAAAATGTGTATCGAAATTTATAAACATCTTATAGGTATCATGGCCAAGTTTATTGCGGACTATTTGTTTCTTTGTTGCAACCCGGAGACCAAGTATGATAGTTGAGATTACCACAATCTCCGTCAATCTCAAAAAATCCACACTGTGTGCAATTTTTGTTATTAGTAAGAGAGATATAATTGTTTAACTATTCACATTAAAATAGATACTAAAATAAACTTTAAAAGCTCACCAAGTTTCCGTAAAACTATACAGATACACAGTGGTTAACACCGTTCATCTAAATTTCTGATAGCACTCCGAATACAGGCCACAAAAATCTTTGTCATGGTGATTCAATGAAAACAGGAGACTCGAGTCGATCGAGGCCACACAGCAGAATACATTGTCACCTCGACGATCAATGGTCCAATCCACGAGATGAGTCACAAATTTAATATAATGTCTAAACTCTAACACATTTTTTTCAAAGTTTTGTAACTGCACCCCAATTGAAAGTCTTCTCATTTACGTCGAATAAACGTTGCGTTGATTTACACTTTACATGGACTGGATCGAAAAAAAAGGAAGGAGAATGCATTTAAATTTATATACTGCGTACCGTAAGATTTTCAGAGCGTTCCTATATCCAGAAATAGAGTGAAATATATAAAACAGGAAAAATAATAAACAGGGCAGTTACGTTTAAAACAGCCCAAAGATTAGAAACACATTGAGTAATCGCAAAAAATATTTGTAGCAAGAAAGACCAATGGCGATGGTAATTAATACTTATATTATTTTCATAATGGACAATGTCGCATTCGAACAAAATGAAAATTAATTATCAGCAATGATACAACCTGGCGCATTTTCGTAGACCACAGACCGCATGCTGCAAATAAAAATCATGCGGCTGTAATTAAAGCAGATTCCGAGCCGAATGACCGCATAGTTGCGGGTAATCACAGAAGCAGCATAGGGACCATCCATAAAGTGTGACGTACTTACTAATTTCATGATTTTAGACGCCCCGCCCCCCTTGTTACAAGTGTTCACATTTGTGAGACACATCCGCCCTAGTGTGATGTCACTGCAATTTTACATCTAAAGGTGTTTCATCACAATGGTCCATGCTGGCCCACAATAAGCCATCTCCATTGTGTAGAAGGGGTAATGTTGATGATGGTGAACGATGGCCAGTAGATTGCCAGGCAGAAATGAGCCATGCGCTATTGTGTTTAATACCAAGTGATTGTGGTCTATAGCTCACGATGGCCTGCAGTCGGCCATCGAGGGCCATTGTGTACTGGGGGCTTAAAAATTAAAACAAGAGAAATATTTCACTACTTATTAATTAATATTTCAATACTTATGAAATTGGATGTTACAAAATTTAAGAGCTTGTTCCTTGTCACACCACGTCACACTTCGTCGGTCCCCTAGCCCCTCCCCCCCCCCCCTTTACGTGTGACATACTATATGAATAACCCCATACCTACAGCCTTCAAGTGGTCGCTATGTAGGTTACATATTATCATATCAATATAATATGTCAGACATTCCTGTGATATATTACACAGCACTTAGAACTCCAATATGTTTATGACCAATATGTTATGTTCGAGTTTATGATCGATGTTTCGTATATTTCCAGAACTTTCGACTCAACTAGGGCCGAACACTTTTAATTAGAAAACTGTATCCAACATAAAGACTTGAATGTTATTGAATTAAAACAATACATTTGTTCCCCAGCAAGAGAAATGCCCTAAGGGTGCTGGAGGCTGATTGAAGTTTACACAATTCGGTAAACAACCAAAAACCGGCACGGCAAGAAAACTTTAGTTTCAAACTTCAAACAGATACGGTTAGGTAACTTTTGGCGAAACACACAAATAATAAAATGAAAGATATGACGTCATAAGTCACTAACTTTTGCCCGCACACGGAATAAACACAAGGGTCCGCGCGAAGGGTGTTTCCTGACAATATATTTTCTCTTCTACTTTGACTCATAAATATACATACGTTTATGATATTATCATGTGATAAGAAAAAATAACTGTTATAACTAGAGATCGGAAATTCCGGCGCTTATAATATACCTAAACTTACACAAAAAGTCAAGGAAATAATTATGTGGTATTATAGATTATAGAAATACTAGAAATCGCCCAAAGGTCGAAATTCGACCTCAAATAAAAAAAAAATATTTATTATTTGAGGTCAAATTTCAAATTTCAACGCTTTTCTATTGATATTATATTGTCAAAATATTGACTTTATTATTTTTTAGACATAATTCCTACGACAGTCTCAGATTAATAAAGTCAAATGATGACAGACTGGCCATGTAATAATTGTCTAACAGTATTTAAGATTCAATAAAAAAAAAACTAAATACCTATATTTTCAATTTGACAACAGACTTCAACCAAAAAAAGAGTAAAAATTTCGTGTGTATAGGCTTGTCAATCAAAATCTCCTAGTGTGTGTGTTGTAGTGTGTGTAATGTTTTATTTGTTTCAGAAATTGGGCAACTGCTGGTATTATTGTCAGTAGGCAAAGACTGTATGAGTTATTGAACGGAAAATCAATTAATACTAGTGAATCCTTTAAAATATACGTGAAGAAATATTCAAAAATGTTTAGAAAAGTCTGTCAAGCTGCGAAAGCCCTCCACATAAAAGAAAGAATAAAGAACTCTAAAAATAAAGTGAAAACCACCTGGAAAGATTGCAGATAAGACTGGAAGAGTCGCCTGTCGTAATTCTAAACTTGAACTTTATATTGATGATAAAAAGGTCAACTCTGACCTTGAGGTTGCGACAGTTTTTGAGAAGTTTTTTGCTGACATTCCGATCTCAACTACAAAAGACTTAAATTCCTCAGCTGCAGTTACGGAAAGGTTACTTAAAGAAAATGTCAAGGAATGTGATGTCAATTTTATTTTTAAAGAAATCGACTCCAGGGATGTTATTAAGACTTTTAAATCGTTGAATGTTAAAAGTACAACTGATCTCTGGGGTATGTCCACAAGAGTTATTAAATCAATAATTCACATCATTGCCCCGCAATTAGCTCTAGTCTTTAATAATTGTATTAAAAGTGGTGTGTTCCCTGACCTAATGAAACATAGCAAGGTGATGCCTCTCTTCAAAGCTGGGACTAAGTCTGACCCAGCCAACTACAGACCGATATCTATTTTGCCAACTTTTAGTAAAATATTTGAAAAAATAATTATAAATCAATTACTAGTTCACTTTAACTGTAATAATTTGTTAAATAACAATCAATTTGGCTTTACTAAAGGTAGGTCCACTACAGATGCAGGCATCAGTCTTCTATGTAGTATATTTGAAGCTTGGGAGGGGTCGCAGGATGCACTTGGTATCTTTTGCGACCTATCCAAAGCATTTGATTGTGTCGAACATGTTACATTAATCAGAAAATTGTATCATTATGGTATAAGGGACACTGCTCTAAAACTGTTAAGTTCTTACCTTGCAAATAGAACGCAAAGAGTAGAAGTTAATTCTAAAAGGTCTAATGGTAGTAAAATAAAGCTAGGTGTTCCACAAGGATCTATTTTAGGTCCCTTTCTTTTTCTCATCTACATAAAAGATAAGCATGAGATAGTACTGTTTACTGATGACACTTTACTAATTTTTAATGTGAAGCGACAACAATATAATTACGACGAGGTAAATAGTGCTCTCTCAAAAATAGTACAATGGTTTATTGCTAATAATTTACTAATAAACTCTAACAAAACGAAATGTTTAAAGTTCAGTTTGCTAAATGTTAGGCAAGTACAAACCAATGTACTATTAAATGATGAGAAAATGAAATTAGTGGACACCACTGTATTCCTAGGTATAACTTTAGACAGTAAATTACAGTGGAGTCCGCATATTGCAAATCTGGCGGATAGGCTCAGTTCTGCAGCATACGCTGTTAAAAAAATCAGAGAAATAACTGATGTAGAAACAGCGCGACTTCTTTACTTTAGTTACTTCCACAGCATTATGTCCTATGGAATCCTTCATGAATGCAGCGGACATTAATGCAATATTCGTGCTGCAGAAGCGAGCGATACGTTCTATTTATAAGATGTCATCATGTGAATCCTTAAGAGAAAAATTTAAGGAAATAAATATTCTGACCGTCGCATCTCAATACGTCTTGGATAACGTACTGTATGTAAGAAAGAACTTAAATAATTTCAAAAAGAAAAGCGACAATCATTGTTTTAACACTAGAAATAAGAACAAATTAGAAATACCAGTGTTCAGACTTAGCAAAATCAGCAAATCTTTTAAAGGCCAGTGTATACGCCTGTACAATAGAATCCCAGAAAACGTTCAAAATCTCTCTATCCATAAATTTAAAAAAGTAGTAAAAGAACGTTTGTGTACTAAAGCTTATTATAAAATCAATGATTTCATCGACGACAACACACCTTGGGAATAGGGTGGTTCTTACAGGCTACTAGAATATTGTTTATATTTCCTTTATATATTGTAAATAGCTCTAATTCATAATATTGTTATATGTTTTAAATTTTAATTTTCCATCTTTTTAGTAAAAGATGGCCCCGTGCGAGTTTCTTACGCCGGTTCTTCTCGCCGGGTTAGTTCCCGAACCGGTGGTAGGCACCTTAGTATCGACGTTCGGAAAGAATTTTGTAAAAAAATTACTCTGAATAAAATTATTTTGATTTGATTTGATTTGTTAAAAAATGTATGATAAAATAATATTAGTTCGATGCACTCCTTCACCAATCACCATATAAACTATAACTGTGCAAAATTTCAATCACCTACGTTTCCGCATTTTTCGTCAAAAGGGATCCAAAGTTTTTCGCTCGCGTATTAATATATAGATTACTCCTATTTTAGTTAATCGATAAATTACATTAGTAAAATAATTATGTTTTCACTATTTCCATATATATTTTTTTTTTGTATAAAAAAACAAAAAACGAACGTTGAACGTTGTGAAAATGCTAATGATTTTAGGTACCTAGCAGTAGAAATTTTATAACCAAAACGTATAGTGGCATACATTATACATATGAACTACGTGTACCGAAAGGCATATCCATATTTTGCTTTCGTCATAATATGACGTTAAGATATACAAGCGCCGGAATTTCCGATCTATAATTATAACACAATATGAATATTTGATTCTAATTTCTAGCTCTACAACATTTTTAAAGATTTCACAAACACTTTCTTTATGCTTATAATAATTAACACATTTTACCTTTTACGGTTGGTCAATGTAGCTCTACCCCTTACTAATAAAAACATTTACAGTTTGAAAAAGTCACATGAAGATAGCGTATTCCCTCTTAAAAGGCCGGCAACGCATCTGAAGCTCTTCTGATGTTACGAGTGGCCATGGGCGACGGTAGTTGTTTTCCATCAGGTGACCCGTTTGCTCGTATGCCCCCTTATTTTATTAGAAAAATATCTTTAGCTAGGGGGCTGGTACATAATAATTGTATTGGTTTGTCTTTGACCAAATACAATATCAAACCATAAATTCATATCCCTTACCTATCTTGTAATCAAATATGAATTCTAACGTCAACACACAAATACCTTTGCAGTGGTCTGTGTACAGAGATCGTGCTCAGAGATCAAGAGAAGTGCTTTTTGTCCGGCCGCCGACAAAGCGAATAATTAATCCGCCATGGCGTCCGCTCGTCCGGGCTCGAGCGTCTCACATATCCGGACAGATTGTTCTGAACTTTATTAATAAACCCCAGGGGGTTTTGTTGATGTAGTTAATCCAATTTCTTAAAAAGTAACATAAACAAATCATCATTTCTTTATGCACATAGCAGGCAGATATCACGTCGTCTAATCCCATGGAAAGTTATGGTAGATGGATACTAGAAATTCGCTGGCACTAAATCAATCGCTTTTTCACCCAAAACCCGCTAAATATAACATTTTATAGAAATACATGCAACAGTTGAAACCAATCATACCACTAATATTGTAAATGCGAAAGTGTATCTGTCTATCTCAGGGGTTCCCAAACTGTGCGCCGTGGAAAGGCAAGAGGGGCGCCGTGAGTCGATCCTCCATCATTATCCAAAACCACAAATATTATAAAATAAAATTATAATATTAATTATGTAAAGCAGATAGATTATTAAATATTTGTTTATTATTACCTATATAACGTAACTATATATAATCAATAAAATAGTTACATCTATACATAGCTGTTATAGTAAATCTGAAAATAAAATTAAAATATCAAAAAATTTGACTAGAATAAATAATAGTAAATGGGTAAATAAAAAAGTTATTGACGCATGCAACTATAGCGACAAACTTTTCACAGAATGGACTAAAGATCCAGGTAGAAAAATATTAAAACTAAAATGTAATAAAATACGGAACAGTGTAAATATATTAATAAGACAGTGTAAAATTTAATATTATTATTCTAATATTATTGAAAACAAGGACAATCCTAAAAAACTATGGTTTTTATTAAATGAGCTTACGAGTAGACATAAAAGTTAATTAGACGATATTATTACTAACGCGTTACATACCCCGGCGTGTACTATTTCAGACATATCAAACAATTTTGCTACAGCTTTTCAAAGTAATGTTAAAATTCAAAGTAATGTTAAGATTTCTCTATTAGGTTTTTTGAACAATCCAGTAGGATTGTTCAAAAAACCTAATAGAGAAATCTGTGTACACGCGTTCAGCTAATATTTCAATACGATTTAACAAAGCAACGCCAAAGGCTGTAAAAAAGATTGTTAAAAGCTTAAACACATACAAATCACCAGGAGTAGATAAAATACGCGCATCTGATCTCAAAGCAATAAGCCAAAATGTGGCACCAGCTAAGGCTGGTGCCACACGCAGGCACAGTTAATAAATATCTCTGTTGCGACTGCAAAATATCCCACTAATCTTAAAAAGGGAATAGTGAGGCCAATTCATAAAAAGGGAAGTCACAAAGATTACGATAATTATCGCCCAATTACCATACTGTCCACGGTCGACAAAATAATCGAGAAACTTATTTGTGAACAGATATACACATTTCTTTTAAAGAACAATATTATAAATAATAATCAGTATGGATTTTTAAGTAAGAAAAGCACAACTCAACTCTTATCCAAATTTACTGACACTATTAATAACTTCTTAAACACCCGAAAACGCATACTGATAGTCTTTATCGACTACAACAAGGCGTTTGATACTCTAAGGCTGACTATGACTCAAAAACTAGAAGAATGCGGTATAAGAGGCCCCTTACTAGAATGGTGTAAAAAATTTCTAAAAGATAGAACATATGTGGTAAAAGTAGCCATACAGGATATGATTAAATATTCAATAATAAAAGATTTTTTTTTTAATATGAATATTCAAATACATAAAACACGCCTTATCAAAACACGTAGTATAATATATAATGCAAAATGCATTGTCCCAAACTTTAACAACTTATACGGAAAACAATGCATCGAATATTTAATACCTACACTACTAAACACATTATTACCTTTAGATCTAAAACAAAACATTAATGATAAAAATATTAAAAGTAAACTATAAAAGCATATTATCTCGATCTATTAAATAAAATTAAAACTAGATGCATAAAAAAAAGTCATAAGAATAAAATCTATCCAAATACCCCTGTGGCTGTACTCGTGCGGTGCAACACCGAACGGGTTGTGTTATCTGATTATCTCTAAATGGCCGAGCGGTGCACGCGCAGCGCGCTAGCCGTGCGGTGTGAGTCGTTCGCCCATTCGAATTTCGATACCCGCCTACTGGCAGTACTAATGGTTTCATATTGTGTGTGAATGAATAATTGATTAATATCTATTGTACGTAATATAAGGTTTTTCTATTAAAAATGTTAGTTATTGTATGTACTGATATAGTTTAATAAGGTTTATAGCAGTAATAGTGAGCATTTGAAGATGGATGCATCGGTGTCCGGACAAACCCTTCAGGTTTTTGTGACACCGAGTTTTGTTTTTGTAATGTCTTACCTTTGTGAAGAAATAAATAAAAAAAATCATTAAAGGTGTTTATTTGTGTATCTTTTTCTAATAGCTAGGTAGAATAGGTAGAAGGCGCCGTGACAAAATATTGTGACGTGTAACTGCACCGCAGGCTAAAAAAGATTGGGAACCCCTGGTCTATCTGTATCTCTGTCTCTTTGATCCCTTTTGATGCTTGGTAATTTTTTTCCCAGAATATATTTTGCGGGCAACATCTAATTAAAATAAAGAAGAATAAAGGAACTATAACAATCAAATATGAAGATGTACTGTAACTTATTAAATTAAAAGGGATATAAGATATTTGAAAGGAATTTAATCAAGCGGCGTTGCACATCACGGCCATTGAGCAAGTCATTTCGAATCCAGCCATATAAGAGAGATAAAAGTGCAGTAAGACTTTACTTAGATCTTAAACACGACGATAAGAAAACTGCACGCTTGCTCTTTGTAATTTCAACTTAAAGTTTACTGAAGATCCTGGCTCTAAAAATGATAAAATCGATAAAAATATATTTTATTGTTTTCAGCCTAAGCCAAAATGATCTACAAATGAAATTAAAGATGAGATACACTACTGAGAGACACTATTGATTGTTAAAGTCGATAAGTATGTAATTATTAATGAAAGACTCTGGGGGAGGACTTTGACCTAATGTGATAATATAGGCAAATTAAAAAAGGCGATAAATTTTAATACAAAAGTAATATTTACTACTTAGTACGGTTTGGTATTATTATTGCATCCTTTAATATTTTGTTACATCTGAAACGTTCACAATATACGTGCACGAAATCAGTTTATAAAATCCAACACCTCGCGCGGTGCAGTGTATTTTTCGACTTAAACACGACAATAAAAAGAAAATGAACTTGCACTTCGCAATATTAGAAGCGGTTACTAACGCTCTCGTGCATTAGCACGGCGCGGCGCAGGCTGTACAAATGTTACACTTTATAGCGGGGCCATATTGCAACGTTGCGTTGTCGCAACGCAATAACAAACCACATAATGTTTTGTGTTGCGTCGACGTACGACATCATACGATTTGATTGAGTGTCAACACATCTCCGGCGTTTCACGTCGTCATGATTGATTGCTACTTGTACGTTGTGACGATACGCTACAACATAAGGCTAGATTTAAATGCGTCAGCCCGAACCTCCGCGGTTTGGCGGCTACACCGCGAGATCACAAGCAATTGTATGATAGTGCGACCGCGTTGCTATTTAAATAAATCGTTACATACAATTGATTGTGATCTTGCGGTGTAGTGGCCAAACCGCTCATTCGCGCAGATGCATATAAATCCATACGGCCATGAGGCTATACCACTCCGGTGCTTTGCATCGTCGCAACAGGATAATATAAAATGTGCTACAACTGCGTTACGTCAACGCACGCTATTTAACTATCCCACTACGTTCATATCTTAGTTCCGTTAAAAAATCGCATCCGAAAAAGCAACACATCAATGTAATTGTTAAAAAATATGTAAATAAAACGTCACAGCGTCGACGCTACGACGATTCAACTCAACAAAGCGTTGCGGCCCCGCCTTTATGCATGTAGATTGTAGGTTCAAGCAATATTAGCGAGGAAATATTGAATTCCAGATTCAATTTCTACGAATTCTAGTTATGAAGCTTTTTATACAAATTGTTACTTTTTATCTGTGTATTCTTTTTTTTTTAAATAAATGTTAAAGGTCTCTTTAAAGATTATTAAAGCTATATAATTTCGTTACATTATTAATAAATGTTTTTAGTCTCAACATAAAACTGCTTTTTACAGACATCCTAATTAATTCATTCTAATTACCAATTAAAAAAATGTTGTCCGTCTGACTATTTAATACCTCTTCACGCTCAAACCTCTGAACCGATTCAGATATTTGGGTTTCAATGTACAATTTGAGCTTATGCTAATTTCAGTGCGGTTAAAGTTGCAGATAATATCTATACAGAACCGAACGAAATCATTAATCGTGAACGATAAACAAACGAGCATCAAATAAATTAATATTACATAATATTTATTCGCATGGGTGTCGTCTATCCGAGTTATTTATTCGATGAGTATAATGCCTTTATCGAAGTTATCAATGCGTATTATAATATACCTTTACTGTATAAACAAGATCACTATAATATAAACATACAAAATTTCATCAAAATCGTTTAAGGCGTTTCGCGAAGAAGTTTCGCAACAAACATCACGTTTGTTGGTATTTCTGTGAAAACAGTTGGACACACGGTCTCTATTTATATTTCATATCCGAAATAATGCGTATATCAACTAGTATTAAAATATAACTTTAGTATTAGCTTTAGCTAGTATAATCTACGTTAGATACTTATTATAATAAAACAGGGAATAAATATAAAAATATAGTAGATAATATAGTAGAGATTCTTTGGCTCTGAAAAAAGGCATTGTCTACTTTCATAATTTTAGAACTTATTTGAAAATTTCATGCCGCATTTGCAATTCGTCTCAGTTGAAAACAATTCTTATTTCACCTCAGAAAAAATATTCTGCAACGAGAATTAACTTTTGAAAGTTATATATTTCTGTTCTTCCTAAAGTCTTAACTATAAAAGTTTTTATTTTATACCCTAAATAGTTATCTATATTTTGTAGCGTATTTTATAAAATAATGGACACAAAAATGATAGATCACACAAAATGTCCAAAAAACAAATCACAAATATCGCATAAGGTCCTCGATTAGAAATTAATAGAAGCTTTTACCTGAAGGCTCACAATATGATTGAAAATATTTTAGTAAGAAGCAAAATATATTTTTCCCTAGGTGACGCCCGCAAATCCGTTGCGCCAAAATTCGTTTAACGCGCGGGAACCGTTCGTTTTTCAAGGATTAAAAGAGTATCCTTTTCTGGGACTCAAAATATAACCATACTGAACAGTAAAATCAATTTAACGGTTTGGGCGTGAAGAGATAACAGACAGACAGATACACTTTCGAACATATAATATTAGTATGGATTCTTGTTACTATTTAAGCTCATGTGAGGTGAGAATGAGAATAAAAATCCTTGAAGAATTATTAGAAGAATTATTTATTATTCAATAATAATAATAATTAATTGGGACGAGAAAAGGTCTACAAAATTTGACCTTCATCAAACAACTTCCATTTTGATTTGTTTTTATATTTTCTTTTTATGTTTTATAGTGATAAGTTTTGAAATAATAATAATAATTAATCAACAATTCAGCCGATTGACCATACATGCTGTAAATATACCACAACATTTTCTTTGAACTTTTTAAAATTTTCAATAATAATAAAACGTAGTTTTATAGTTCTTTTGGTTACAGCAGCACTTATTAACAGCTGAACAGAATTAAATGGTATTTTGCGCAGATATAGAGCAGACCACAAGAAATTATAGGCTAGGAGCGCGCGACAGCTCGAAAATGAAGTCGAAGGAAAGGCAATTTTTATGGAAAAGAAAGATGCTGCAAGGCAGGTAATGATATTGTTATGGATACGGACACGTGGTGCCATCTAGCGTCAAACCAGCGAAACTGATCAGGGAAACACAGAAAACATAGATCCCCTACTTTATACTAGATGGCGTTAGGTGTATGTTTACTTACGCGTATTTTCTAGAAACATCCCACAGTTGTTTACTTGTTTACGTTAATCGGGGAAGAACTTTCTAGAATTCGTCTCGCCATATAAATAGCCGCAGGTAGACGGCCCGGCAATTCAGTTTCATCTGAGCGATCTTCGAGGCGACTTCGAAGTGAAAACAAGTGATCAATAGTGAGTGAACCAGTGAACTTACGACTCGGCTACGACCTAGGACTATCTAGTGCTTAGTGTTTGGACTTGGTGATTTGTGTGAGCTAGTGTCAGTGCTAGTAAAGTCTTTATAAGAGTCAGCAGGTCTTTTTCTCCAAATCCTTCGAACCCTAGCACGTAACAACTGGTGTCAGAAGTGGGATTTGGAGATGCCATTGACTCCGAGAGAGGACTTCAAGGGGAGTGTCAGGACAAGGGCACAGCGAGCTGCTGCCATTGACTCCGAGAGAGGAATTCAAGGGGAGTGTGAGGACAAGGGCGCAGTGCCATCGACTCCGAGAGAAGACTTCGAGGGAAGTATCAGGACAAGAGCGCGACGGGCTGCGGAGACCACACCCACTGGGGACCAAGCTCCGCCCACGGCGGGGCAGGCCCCACCCTCTGGCCCCGCCCACCAGGCTCCGCCCACTGACCACGCCCATCAGGCTCCACCCACTTCGGGTGAAGCCACGCCCACTGGCTCCGCCCACCGGGACCCGCCCACTGACCACGCCCCTCAGGCCCCGCCCACTCTGGACATGGCCACGCCCACTGGCTCCGCCCACCAGGCCACGCCCACTCAGGCCACGCCCACAGGCCCCGCCCACTGGGCTCCGTCGACTAGCTCCATCCATCCTGCCACGCCCGTAGTTTCTACGGCCCCTCAAATGGCTCCTCAATTGGAAAGCATAATTGGGTTAATTCAGGCTTTGCAGAAGTCTCAAAGAGCTGAAAGTCAGGCTTTGCAAAATTCGCAAAGGGCAATGATGGAGTCACAAGACCGCAAGCTTGGCGCTTTGCAAGAGTCACAAGACCGCAAGCTCGGCGCTTTGCAAGAGTCACAAGACCGCAAGCTCGGCGCCTTACAGGAGTCTCAAGAGCAACAAAAGGACCTCCAAGAAAAAGCGCTATTGGCAATAAAGGATGTTAGTGACACGGTGACTAAGCTTCGAAAAGATGTCGACATAATGGAAGAACGCGTTACCGGGCTAGGAGTGGATATGGAAAATGTGAAAACCGGCCTCACAGAACTACAGAAGTGGAAAATGCGCCTGGAAACCACAGGACTCGCGACGTCTAGTGGAACTACCGGAGTAGTGGTACAAGGACCAAGAGTTAAAGTGCCACCATACGACGGTACTACTTCTTGGAACGCTTATCGTCAGCAATTCCAGACGGTTGCTTCTGCCAACGGATGGACTGACGAACAATGCCTGACCGCTCTCACTGTTGCGCTCAGAGGGCAAGCTTTGTCGGTCCTAGAAGCACATACAGGAAATGGGTTCCAAGACCTGATGGAGGCCCTTGAATCCAGATACGGGGAGCGACACCTGGAGCACGTGTTCCGTGCTCAACTTCGTGACAGAGTCCAACGCTCAGGAGAGGGACTACAACAATGGGCGTTGGAAATTGAAAAACTGGTCAAGAAGGCACACCCAAGAGCCGATTCCAAGATGATCGACACGAATATTGTGCAAGCATTTGTCGACGGAATCAGGGACCTAGAAGTCAGAGCTGCAGTGAGGCTACGTCACCACACCTCGCTAAAGGAAGCATTGGCGCATGCTTTGGAGGTCGAGGCTGTTCGCCGTGACATACGACAGACCCATAAGATCCACGAGGTCTCTGAAGAAGTTAAGGAGGTCAAGGCTCCCACGAAGAGAAGTTTTGGAGCCATGTGCTACAAGTGCGGTGAGAGGGGCCATCTTCAGCTCAACTGCCCGCAGAAGGAGACCCAGATGGCAAGGATGAAAAGGCTCGAGGAACAAGTAGCGGAGCCGAAGAAGCAAGGAGCTTCGTCCCCTGCCCGGGATCAGGGAAACGAATAAAAGCCAGGACTAAGGGGCGAGTACTGGCTGACGCGGAGGAAGCCCCGATAACTGTTATCTCCCAAGCATGCAGCGGGAATAGTCTTGTGATTCAGGGGACTATTAACAGGACGGATTGCAAAATGACTCTAGACACAGGAGCCTCTAGAACGATAGTGAACCCAAATCTAGTGAAAGCCGCAAGGAGACATAGGAGGAGAATTAACTGTCGGCTTCTTACTGCCTCCGGTCAGCCAATACCCGTCCTGGGAGAAATATCAGTTACGATTAATGTAGGGGGTTACTCATACCCTCATGACGTTATCGTGGCTGAGATTATGGATGATTGCATCTTGGGTTTGGATTTCATGAAGAAACACCACTGCAAAATTAATGTCGCTGACGGAGTTTTCAAGTGTGGCGAAGAAGAAATTTTCATCCTTGGAGGCGCCTGCGGGAAAGTCGCATGTGTAAAGGAAGTCATTATACCTGGACGAGCAGAAGCTAGAGTGCTGGTGAAACTACCGCCAGCTGGAAAGAAGAAATCAAACAGATGCGTGTTGATCGAAGACACACCTACCAAGACATCAGCGCAAAAACTGATGACGGCGAGAACCCTTGTTAGTGGAAGCAGTAACGCTGTGGTCAGGGTTTTGAATCTTGGTGATCGCGAAATCTGCTTGAACAAAGGTGACGTCATTGGAAAGTGCGAGGAAGTTGTCTGGATGAGAAAGTGTAGTTCGATAACAGGCTCAGACTCAGCAGACAGCAGCAACTACGGAATAGTGACCGAGCTACTCGATGACTGCAAGAGTAATCTGACTTATTCGCAGTGCATGAAAGCTAAGAAGTTTTTACAACGCCACGCGAATATCTTCTCCAGTCAGGAAGGCGACCTTGGAAGAACGTCGATGGTTCAGCACAGGATAGATACCGGAAGCGAGAATCCAATTCGTCAACGAGCAAGACGGATACCCATTGCAAAGGAAAAAGAAGTTGAAGGCCTTTTGGAGGACATGAGAAGGCATAAGATTATTGAACCGTCTGCAAGTCCGTGGTGCTCACTTGTTGTGTTAGTGAAGAAGAAAGATGGCAGCACAAGATTTTGTGTGGACTACAGGCGTCTCAATGATGTCACTAAGAAGGACAGCTATCCATTACCCCGAATCGACGACACTCTGGATACCTTGAGTGGCATGAAATTGTTCTCGACCTTGGACCTGAAATCTGGATACTGGCAGGTGGAAATTCATCCAAAAGACAAGGAGAAGACAGCTTTCTCCACCGGTAAAGGTTTATGGCAGTTTAACGTCATGCCATTTGGATTGTGCAACGCACCTGCCACATTTGAGCGACTCATGGAGTGTGTACTGGCAGGCTTAGTTGGAGAGGCTTGCTTAGTCTACTTGGACGACGTCATCATTGTTGGCCGCGACTTCGAGGACCATTTGCGAAACTTAGAACGAGTTTTCGCCAAAATAGAGGGGGCCAAGTTAAAGTTGAATCCGAAAAAGTGTCGTTTATTCAGGAGTAAGGTAAATTATCTCGGCCATGTTATCTCCAGTGATGGAATCCAGACGGACCCGGAGAAACTGGAAGCAGTTCAAAATTGGCCAACCCCTAAGAACAAAACCGAAGTGCGGGCATTTCTCGGCCTATGCTCCTACTACAGGCGTTTTGTTAAGGGATTCTCGGAGATAGCCAAGCCATTACACCGGCTGACAGAAGATAAACGACAGTTTATTTGGGACGAGACTTCTGAAGATTCTTTTCAGAAACTGAAGAAACATCTGTGTGAAACACCAATCCTGGGGTATCCACAACCTGAAGGTCAGTTTATAGTCGACACGGACGCAAGCAACACGGCCATTGGCGGGGTGTTATCTCAAAAACAGGGCGAAAGAGAAGTTGTAATTGCATATTTCAGCAAATCTTTATCTAAGCCAGAGAGAAACTACTGTGTGACAAGAAGAGAACTCTTGGCTGTTGTAAAGACGCTACAACATTTCAGCAAATATCTCATCGGCAGACAGTTTTTACTGCGAACTGATCACGCAGCCTTGAAGTGGCTACTGCAATTCAAGAACCCAGAAGGCCAAGTAGCTCGATGGATTGAACAACTTCAGGAGTATGACTTCAAGACAGAACACCGCAGCGGAAAGGCGCATGGGAATGCCGACGCACTTTCACGAAGGCCGTGTTCAGAAGACTGCAAACACTGTGTTAAGCAGGAATCTAATGAAGTAACATTAAAGTTAACGAAAACAAGTCCTTTGGGTCCATGGGAGAATGATGCTATGAGGGAGGCTCAAGAAAGAGATGACGACCTTCGGCACATCATCACATGGAAGAAACGGGGTGACGTGAAACCAATCTGGAGTGAGGTTGCACCCACTGGCGCTGTCACTAAGGCGTACTGGGCGCAATGGGACAGTCTGATTCTTCGGAATGGAATACTCTACAGGAAATGGGAGAAGACTAACGGCAGAGAGTTCCACCTTCAGATAGTTGTCCCAAGAAAGAGAGTACCAGATGTTCTCCGTGAAATACACGATGGCGTATCAGGAGGTCATTTAGGTGTAAAGAGAACGTTAACAAAAGTGCGAGAACGATTCTACTGGTTGCATTGTCGAGATGATGTACAGGATTGGTGCCGCAAATGCACTACTTGCGCTGCAGTGAAGGGACCACAGACCAGGAGCCGTGGGAACCTGCGGCTGTATAACGTTGGCGCACCGTGGGAACGAATTGCAGTTGACGTAGCTGGGCCATTTCCCGTAACGGAATCGGGAAACAAGTATTTTATGGTCGTCATGGACTACTTCACCAAATGGCCCGAAGTGTTCGCGATACCAAACCAAGAAGCTACAACAGTCGCTTCTAAGTTAGTCGAAGAAGTGATATCTCGCTTTGGTGTGCCTCTGGAAATCCATTCTGATCAAGGCAGGAATTTCGAATCGCAGGTCTTCCAGGAAGTGTGCAGAATTTTGGGAATGCATAAGACGAGGACCACCGCGTACCATCCACAGTCTGATGGAATGGTTGAGAGATTTAACCAGACCCTTGAGAGGCATTTGGCGAAATTGGTAGATGACAGACAAAAAGATTGGGACAAGTATATACCACTCTTCCTTCTCTCGTACCCTACCGCCGAGCATGAGAGCATAAAAGCTACCCCGGCGTATGTCAATTACGGTAGAGAACTACGAGTACCAGTAGACCTCTTGACAGGAGGGTCACCGGGGGAACCAAAGACCGTACAAGACTATGTCTGCGATTTAAGGGAAAAGATGCGCTATATACACGCCATGGTTCGGGAAAATGGGTTACAGTCAAGTGAGAACATGAAGACCAGATACGACCGGAAATCGAACACGAGCGGCTTCGAAGAAGGGTCACTGGTGTGGCTGCATAACCCAACTCGCCGAAAAGGGAAATCTCCAAAGCTGCAGACCAAGTGGGACGGCCCATACAAAGTGATTACCCGATTGAATGATGTGACTTACAGGATTCAAAAGCAACCCAGAGGGACATTCAAAGTGGTACACATAGACCGTCTGGCGCGTTACCATGGCAGTAACAACGATGCTCGGGACGAGCACCTCTAAGAGGGGAGTGGTGTTATGGATACGGACACGTGGTGCCATCTAGCGTCAAACCAGCGAAACTGATCAGGGAAACACAGAAAACATAGATCCCCTACTTTATACTAGATGGCGTTAGGTGTATGTTTACTTACGCGTATTTTCTAGAAACATCCCACAGTTGTTTACTTGTTTACGTTAATCGGGGAAGAACTTTCTAGAATTCGTCTCGCCATATAAATAGCCGCAGGTAGACGGCCCGGCAATTCAGTTTCATCTGAGCGATCTTCGAGGCGACTTCGAAGTGAAAACAAGTGATCAATAGTGAGTGAACCAGTGAACTTACGACTCGGCTACGACCTAGGACTATCTAGTGCTTAGTGTTTGGACTTGGTGATTTGTGTGAGCTAGTGTCAGTGCTAGTAAAGTCTTTATAAGAGTCAGCAGGTCTTTTTCTCCAAATCCTTCGAACCCTAGCACGTAACAATATCAATACTCTTTGATTTTGGATTCGTTTGTTTTATTGCATAGTCTGTTTGTTAAATTACAAGTTTCTTATATTATATAGCCTCTATATATTATATATTTTATTGTGGTGTCAAAGTTTTGTTTTGTATTTGTTTAGTGTATAATTCTTAAGGCGCGAACAAATCAATATTTATTCATTTAAAGGTACAAGTTGGAACCGAGCGACACGCGACAACTGCAGACGAGGTGTCGTCGCGACACTACTTGTTTCTATGTATTTCTATGAAGTACCCTCCGCAGCTAGCGACACGAAGCTAGCGACACGAAGCTAGCGACACTTATTCATAGAAATACATTGAAACCAGTAGTGTCGCGACGACACGTCGTCTGCAGTTGTGGCGTGTCGCCGCGCGTTCCAACTTGTACCTTTAGACACGATTTCTCTAACTATATAATAATATGGCGTCATATCCCGTTGTCCCCAGGACAAATAACTCCCACACAATATGTCCCGATGATTGAAAAAGTTGACAAAAATAATCGCTAAATATCGAAACAATCACAATCTGCTATAATTTCGATTTCTAAACAAATATTTGAAATAAAATTTTAGAAGTTTCTAAATTATTTAGCTGGAAATGTTATCGCTTAGTTCAAAATATTCCACCACATTTGAAGACATGAGAGGATGAAGTGAGTAACATTTTTTATTTTTATTTTTTTTTTATTAATTTTTCCCCCGTACGTAATACAGGACAATTTTTACATTCTATTTTCCTTTTTACAACTTATGCTTTTTTATGTTTTCTTACATAATATACTTTCTTTCTTTACAAATCCTTTATCTATTTCTGTGAAATAGATAACAAATTATCATCTTTTTCCATTTACTACTTATTTTGTTACTTTCTTATTTACTTACAATAATAAATTTTATTCATTATTCTGGTTTTAAATCTAATTTCGACAATGGTCTCACTGCCTCTACCGTTCATTGTTTTCTATTTCATTCTTTTTCACTCTTAATTAGTATCTGTTTGGAGTATCCGATTCGAAGTGTATATATATTTACAATACTTATAATTATAAAATTACAGTATTATACATTAATGGTTTGGCAAATTTTTCGCTCAATGTATCTAGTGCCAATATATTCTTAACATTGCCGTATTAACATCGATATATTTGATTAAACTATTAAACTATACATAATATATATTTACGTGAGTTAACAATAATGCCAATTGAGATGAACTACATAAATCATATAATAATTATATACTTGAATAGACACAAAAGATGAACACAAAATTACATTGTAGACACGAAAATGTAAAGAAAACGTACAGCGCATCTTATTTAGTCAATATAGAACACAAAGTTACATTGTAGACACGAAAATGTAAGTAATGCAGAAGTGAGTAACATTTTACAACATAAGAGCAATCACTAATTTTTTCCCTTATATTTTGAACAAACCTTGTAATATACTTCATCATTTAGCTAATCTATCTTGCTATACATAAAATGCACATTTTTTTATTCCAAATTATTTTCTCGATCCTAAAGGCTCCATCTGTGCAAAAAAGACGACGGTTTTCAATGTGTTAGTTACCCACTTCATCCACTCATTTCTTCATTTTAAACTGTTCGCCTTATATTTTCGCAGTTATAACGATTGACTTACGGTTACTTTAATTAGCAGACCAATTAGAAATCTAAAAATAAACATCCTTATAATATGCGCTAAAGTTCTTTAGCAAGTTCGTAGTAGCTCTACGCCGTAGCAGCTCTACGCAGCTACGCCGTAGACAATAGCTACGCCCATGTAGTTTGCATGCCAATTAAAAAGATATGCGAGCTTAACATCGTTACTAAGGCAATTAAAACCTACTTTACCATATAATGCGATAGGTTCAATACTACAAATGAGGACTTATTTTTACTGCCGCCCTTACGAAGAGTGCAATAACTAGGTTTTGACTACTTTCGAGATATTGGCGGTTAAAGATTTAATTTTTGTTTTGAATCTTCGTAACTATGAAAGCTATCGGTTTGAAACTTTTACTAAACGACAGATAAAATAATGCTTAATTTTATGTAGTATATTACATTTGTACATAAGTTTATATACACACAAAAAAACATCAACAACAATAATTTATTTATCATTAGGACTTATGAATTGTTTTGATATAGCATTCCTAATCATAACTGCAATACTTATTACAGTTTTTGTTAGTAAACCGACATATTGCTTTTGTGTGTAGCACAAACTATACGATGCCCTATGGTTTCTTCCAACTATCCTAGTTATTGCGGTTTTTCTTAGTGAAATATTTTAATTAGTTGTAAGGCGGAGATGAATCTAACATTCGACGACAACGATGAGAATCTTACATTGCAAGAACATAATAAGTTTATATGAATATATATTAAAACAAAGTTATTTGGTATGAAAATATTTATTTATAAAGTTCAATTATATGAAATTGTAAAAATCTAAACAAATGTTATACATGTATTATATAATAATATATTTAACAAATGTTAGGTACATATAACTTCTTTCAACAATTAATAAAATCATAACATAGGAACTATTCAGTTTCACATATTAATTAGAAAAAACATTTAAAAATTAAAAAAACTTCTCTTCTACATCTTCTCTTTTACAAAATGTTTATCTCTTTCCTTATATTAAGAACAGCAAAGTATATATCTATTAAAAAGGCACATTATGCCAATCTATATATACCAATCTTAAATTTTTTTTAAAGTAACTACGTACTTACTTAACCTAATGCAAAATTATTGCGTAAGAAATATTTAATAACAGTGTTATTTACTTATTGCAGAACATATTATAACCTAAAAAATTACCTCCTCAAAATAAAATCAATAAAAATGTTTTTTTTTTCCTAATCATTTCAACAGTTATTTAATCAAATCACAACTTAGAATCTTTGTAAATTACACATAATATTAATAGTAATAACAAACTAAACAATATTTTACAATACTTTACTTTTCCTTTGAATAAAACCAAAAACATTAACACTTAATCTAATATGGCACATTATGAGATCATTCATTAAATTAGTCTTATTTCAATTAGAGTAACCTATATCGCAACTTAAAAAGCAGACGATAAGCCATAATTTAATCTGTTTGACACTTGCGAAGATTCTGGTAAGTTTAACCAAAAACTCCTCGCCTCTGGCATCAGAGGCAACAATTCTGATATTATTATATCTTTTCGATCTTCTGTTATACCTCTGAATACAGTTTTATTTTTAATATCTGGAAATTTGTTATTTTTTATAATTGTCATTTGTAAGAAATATAATGGTGGTAGGCAACGTAGTTTCTTCGTTCTTTCTACGACTTTCAAAAAGTGTATCATGATACCTATTTTGAATAAAAATATATTATTTTATTTTATTTATAATTCTCTCCAATCAGCTGCATGTTTTTCTTTGAGTTTCAATGAAAATTGTCCCCTTTCAGCCTTGACTGCCAAAATATTTTTTAAGTATATTCTTGGTTGTGTGTTTCTAATTTTGTGCTGAAACGATAGGTCTTGATAAAAGTAAAAATCTGATGTAGTCATCACCTGTTTTTCTTCGAATTTGACAATTTTACAGCATTCACAAAATCGTCAAAATCATAAAGTTTTTGTTTTTTTCTTAATGACTTTTCAACTTGGTGGTGAAAATGGTCACCTGACATGAATGTGTGGCCGGGTTCGAAATATTTTATTGTAATAGATTCAGCAGCAATAAGATGACTATTAACTATGTTTACTAAGAAAGACATGAACGACCAATTTTTATTCTGAGCTGCATAATTATCAACCCATAAAACAAAGTGTTTGACATCACGATTGTATACAAAAAATTATTGATATGTAGAAATGATGTCTTCTTGATTCCGTCCGGAGACAGTCTCGTTCCACAATACAGCAAAAGGCACATTTGCGCCAGAACTACTTCCAAGGGGGACAAAACTTTCGTTGAAAGCAATAAGCGCGTGTCGCCATGCAATGGACCTTCCCCTCGCACCCCTCGCGGCCTCTTTACTTCTGCACCCGTAGCACGGCTACAGTAGAAATACGAAAGTATAGACAAACAGCGGAGATAAACTGAAGGTGCCGTTCCGATCTTTACCGCGGTTAGCCGCAATCGACAAAAAATCAAATATAATGCCACTTTATGACATAGACTATAGTCCTAAAAATTCAAATAAAATCCTACTTTATGACGTAGACTATACTATAAAGTGGCATTTTAAATAAATTTTTGTCGATCGCGGCTAGCCGCGGTAAAGATCGGAACGGTACCTTCAGTTTATCTCCGCTGTTTATCTATACTTTCGTATTTCTACTGTAGCCGTGCTATTGGTACTGGTAACCGCAATAACTCGAAGATAAATTGCGATTTTATTTGTATAAACAATTTCGAATCGTCTGTTTTTTCTTAACATATGTGCCAATAACTTTACTTTAGTATAATACACTAGATGTCCCGTGCGGCTTCGACCGCGTAAATTAGGAATTTTACGAAAACCGTACATTTTTCTGCAACAAAATAGCTTAAAGTATGTCCCTTCACGAGGTCTACTCTATATCTGTGCCAAATAACATAAAAATTGCTTCAGTAGTTCGTGAGATAAACCCTTTCTAATAATTTTCCCTGTTTTAACCACATTTTTCTGTGTTTCTTCGGTCCTATTAGTTTCAGCGTGATAATTTATAACCTATAGCCTTCTTTGATAAATGAGCTATCTATAATCTAACACTGAAAGTTTTTTTTTAATTGGACCAATAGTTTCTGAGATTAGCGCGTTCAATCAAACAAACAAACAAAATCTTCAGGTTTATAATATTATAATATACTTAGTATAGATATTTTAAATCGCTTGACAAAATCGAATCTCGATCTAAATGACTATGAAAAGTACCAATAATAGGGTCATAATAGGATCATAACATAGGACGATGCATGCATATTATGATATAATAATTATGGTAGTGATGATGATGATGATGATGATGATGATGAATGTTATTTGCATAGTAGTATATGCTTTCCGTTCTTAAAACAACGCCGAAACTTCCAAACTTGTATCTATAAAGAATCAGGAGTTCTCTCAGGACCTTCCCAACCATGGTATACCTTGGTGCAAAATCTTACTTGTTGGTAGCATATGCTTAGACTACTTCTCACGAAACTAAAGTCACCACATGTTTCCATATAAATTTTGAGGAGTTCCCTCGATTACTGATCCCTTTATCAGATCACCACTTTTGTGAATATAGTATGAAATTGGGATGATACTCTGTACATCAAAAGAAAAATTTTGAAAATCGGTTCACAAACGGCGGAGTAATCGTTGAATATAAAAAAACGAACATAACACCTCCTCCATTTTGAAAGTCGGTTAAAACTGTAGGCTATATGTTATTCTGATGTATAAGCTATATTATTGTAAAGTTTCATTAAAAAAATTTACGAAACTTAAAGCTCCAAAATGAAAAACATTTCTCTTTAAATCTTAAATATCTAGAATAAAACCTTCATTAAAACGGATAGTAGCTGAAATCAAACAGCGCGTTTTTGCTCGGATTTCAAGCCGTGAATGCTCGCAAAATATTCTTAATTATTTCGTCACAAATTCAGAAAAACTGACTAAGTGCGAGTCGAATTCGCACACGAAGGGTTCCTTACCATTCACTGAGCACTATTATATAGGCATTATAGGGTCCCATTTTAAACCGACTTCAAAAAAAGAGGTTTTCAAATATATCCAGAACTGCCCACTTTTAGTATAAGTATGTTATGTCTGTCTATATCACTGTCTAACCATATGTTCCAAATTTCAAATGTCTATATAATGTATGTATATTGTATGTATGTTTTTCTGTTTGTGTTCGCATATCTCTGGAACTACAACTTCAATTTAAGTTTTTTTTTTTTTTTTTGTACAAGGTATTGTTCAACTTAGGGAATACTGCAAGTTTCATCAAAGCCGTTCAGCCGTTTTTGAGTTACAAAATTTTAGTAAAAATGTTTACTTTCTAGTTCTGTTATATTCTTTTTAAATATACATAGGTAATTTAATTACGCACAATTTTGAAGTCGGTTTTATTTTTTTAATATTATTTACCGTTCGGGTACGGAACCCTAAAATAGTGGGAAGGCTTGGACGTAATGGGATTAATGTCTGCACTTGGGCGCCGGCCATCCGCCGTCTCCGCTCAAACACATCTTGATATTTCTTTCACAGGGTTAAGTCAATCTCAACTAGAAATTAAATCACAACTTGCTAGTTGTTTTTGTTCATTTATTTAACATAGACAACGACTAAATTTCTTATGACAGCTATTTCTAGCTTTTTTTGACAGAAGTTTATCTATTTAAGAGCATCGTTGATTGGTTAGTATTTTGATGTTTGCTAATCAAAATTGCTAACGAATAAACTTCAGTCAATAACCTCAAAATACGGTCATTAGTTATAGTATATGTTTTAAGTATTTACAAGTATTAAAAAGAAGGGTAAATCAATACTAATACTGTAAATGCAAAAGTGTATATATCTGATACTTCTTTGGCATGATCACATATACAGCAGTATCAATAATGATATAATATGTATTTTTTGCGGATAAATAACGGTTGCTGCGTGATAAAAGAAGTTGCATGTAACTGTGAAACATTTACTTGTTTTTTAAATAACGTACAAAGAACAATAATATAATCGTTCAATAATTAATATTGATGGTAATCAAAGTACAAACTTGAACAGATGAGTAACAGGCCATATTATTTCAAAACGAACTTTTAGTAATCCTTTCTCCATTTTAGCCTGATTGAAGTAATCTAGTGGATGGTTCTGAGAATATTGAGAGTTCTGTCTATAGTTTACTTCGAGATATTTGCTTATTCTCGTAAACTTTAAGTTTCTCCACATGTTTGATCTTCAGAATTGAACGCTATAATACTTAAATATGTACAGTTTTGGAATCATGACTACATAATTATCCATACTATTATTATAAATGCCAAAGTTTGCTGTCTGTTCGTACCACAAACCGCTGAATTAATTTTGCTGAAATTTAGTTTGGACATACTTTGAGTCCCGGGAAAGGAAATAGGGTACTCTTTTCCCGGGATAGCACAACGGGATTGCGGGCGTTATCTACTTTAAACGGGCCCCTAGATGATCAATTTTACTGTGCAATATCACGTATTGGGCAATGTTATTGACCGACTAGTGTTGATATTGAACGCGCCCACCTTTCAATATTATTATCAAATAAATTGTTCAATAATATTGTTCAATAATATAGCACAATAAAATTATTCACTAAGAATAAGGCGCAGTTCACATTGCAACGTCACGAGGTGTTGCGATGTATTTGTAAATATGCCATTAAAATTTGGTAGAGACAGCACAAAACCGCTAGCGGTTATTCTCTCATGTATATACTTCTGTAGAAATTCCAAGAATTATGTGTGTCAATTATTTCATAAGTGATTCAAGATAGGATTTAACGATCAAAGTTTAAGAAAGCAAATGATTTTAATCCAACAGTAAAGCTTTGTTTTATTACTTACAGGCTAGTATTTGTTGACCGCACAGGGACCATACATTTTCGTTTTCGGCATCCAAAACCCAGGAATTGCCAGCTGCTAATTAAAAATAGTACCATCGAGGAAATTTGTTCTTAGGCGGACCTACGTCATAACCTACGTCATAACCTACGTCATTTGGTCGACTTATGTCAATTCAATGTTAGCTGCATAAAGTTAATATACCTAGCGGAATAGAGAAACAATCCCGCGCTGTCAAACGAAACCAAAATTAAATTACATCTGTGTGTACAAATCTGTTTACGTGTGCGTGAAAATGATGTTCCTACATACATTTTTCTTAGAGCTCAAATTGTCAACGTGCCGATTAGTGCAGACTGAATGTCAAAACAGATGAAAAAAAGGGTTCTGCCACTTCAAATCATGCATCTCTTTCTACCATGCAGTGTTACTGATAGTGACATCTCACTTGCTCAGCTCTTTGTTTCTCTATTCCGCTAGGTATATTAACTTTATGGTTAGCCGTGATCGGTCGGATGGGTTTGACCTAACGCGACCAAATTACTTAGGTCCGCCATCTGCCTAAGAATCAACTTCTTTGATAGTAGGTACATGATATTTATAAGCCAGCCTCGAAATGGATTTCGCTAAACTATTTTTGAGCAAAACTCCCTACTTCCGCGAAGTAGTGAGCGATATTGAATATTTAATGCAAATTTTCCGGCCGCCACCAAGCGATAAGTATAGTCTGTCCAGACTTATTTTACCCGCGCGTTTCGATGAAAATGATCCTTATTCCACCAACGTAAAGGTCTTATAAGAAGTAGAACAACTCTGAACGGATGGTAGAGGATCGAAATTTATAATCGCTTACTAAGTCGCTCTCGGTAAATTTTAAGGAAACACATTTTAGTTTAGTAACATCGGAATATTGCAATTACAGTGCTGCTTAAAATGCTATTTATTTTCTTTATTTAGGCATCTTTTGAAACATGTCCACTCGAATTCAATTGCCTATATCTTCATCTATCATCAGCAAGCTTATTCAATTATGATGGGCAATTATACCTTAAATACAAGAAGATAGTGAATAAAATAAGATAGTACCTTTACGAATATCTTCATATCACTTGATAACTTATTAAGTAGATAGTATTTTTAATAGTATATTATTATTCAGTCCGGTATCTTTAGTGACTCTATGCTGCTGATTGAGACAAAATTTGATATTATCAACATAATAACTTAAGGCAAATTATTTGTATACTAGTGGTCCGTCCCGGCTCCGCCCGTAGTACATACATAGCCTATAACACTTAGGGACATCTGTTGTAATAGGAACTCCTTAGTTAGTAATCTAAAATATTACCTATGAAGTATGATGTCAATCATAGAATAATGTCTTCTTATTAAAATTTTCTTATGCA
The DNA here is from genome assembly GCA_905187585.1 of Cyaniris semiargus. Lineage (NCBI taxonomy): Eukaryota > Metazoa > Arthropoda > Insecta > Lepidoptera > Lycaenidae > Cyaniris > Cyaniris semiargus. Next base: position 7,347,604 of record LR994558.1, on the reverse strand, counting down.
CAACACGTATTTCCTTCAACCCGTATTTCCTTATACACAACACGTTATCAGCACGAAGCTGTAGGTTTAATAATAGATTAGTAGAATAAAGGGAATGTGTTGAAATGGCAAGCTCTAGTGGAGATGGTGCAATCAGAAGATCCTCAGGTACTACTTTACCTAGTATATGCATTCAATTGTGTGGCCGCGAGGGCTACACGGCATGGAAGTTTAAAATGAGGAATTACCTTGTGCACGAGGACCTGTGGGAGACAATAATAGGGTATCCGGAAGGAGATACAACTCCCGAAACAACTAAAAAACGTTGTGATCAGAAGGCGTTGGCAAAAATATGCCTTAGTTTAGATGGTCCGGCCATCACACATGTCCGAACTTGCCAAAGTGCAAAAGAGGCTTGGGATTCCCTCAAAAACGCATATGAAGACCGCGGAATGGGACGGAGACTTGCCCTAGAACGAAGATTATACAGAATGAGTCTCTCTGATTACGATAATATGGAAACATATATTAATGGTATAATGAGTACTGTACAAGACCTGAATGATATTGGCAAAAAGATTGAAGATGCTTCAGTAGCAGCTATATTATTAGGCGGACTCACAGAAAAGTATAATCCGATGATTATGGGTCTCGAAAATAGCAACATCGAGATAACCACTGATTTGGTTAAAACTAAACTTTTAAACGAAATGTCACGCAGTGAAGAGCCAGAAGCTGCTTTAAAGGCAAGTAAATTTCGAAAGGCATTTACGAAAAGGAAGCCTAATATAGTATGCTATGACTGCAAAGAGCCTGGACATAAGAGACCAGAGTGTCCACTTCGTAGGAAAAAAGAAAAAGGCAAAGAAAATACTGCTCTTACGGCCCTGGCTGTCTCTGAAAACAAGAAAGATGTTTGGTTTATTGACTCTGGTGCGTCAACACATTTAACTTCGAGGTTGGACTGGCTATCTGACGTAAAAAACGTGAATTTCGGTAAAGTTACTGTTGCTAATGGAGATGAGATCCAATGTCAAGCTATTGGTAATGTTAATATTAATACTAAATCCAATGTGATAAATAGTATAAATGATGTCACATATATACCTAAGTTAAGTGTTAACTTGCTTTCTGTTAAAAAGATAGTAGATAAAGGTTTTACTGTTTTGTTTGATAACAATGGGTGTAACTTTTTTAATGCTAAAACTTTTTCTTACACAGGCAAATCTCTTTTACATGGTTCAGTTTGTGATGGTTTGTACAAATTAGACTGTACAGTTAATAAACCTCATAATGCCTATGATGTGCACTCTGACTCGACTTCTAAATTTCTATTATGGCATAGGAGGCTAGGTCATTTGTGTCGTATAGGTATGAACCAGTTGAAGAATAGCAACGTCGGTATCGACTATACTATTGTCGATAAGACAAGCTGTATTGCTTGTGTAGAAGGTAAGCAAGCCCGTAAACCTTTTAAGCAAGTTCCTTACGAAAAAGGTACAAAGATTTTGGAGTTGGTTCACTCGGACATTTGAGATGGACCTGAGCATGCAACATCTCGATGTGGATACTGCATTTCTTTACGGAGATCTTGAAGAGGAGGTTTATATGGAACAGCCTCAAGGTTTCATTGAAAAAGGAGAAAATAACAAAGTTTGTCTTTTAAAGAAGTCACTTTATGGTCTGAAGCAAGCGCCAAGGGCTTGGAACAAAAAATTAAAGGACACCTTAGTTTCTTTGAACTTTATACAAACTCCTTCGGAGCCGTGTGTGTTTACCAAAAAGTTTGCTAATGAGGTTGTCATACTGGCCGTATACGTTGATGACATTATAGTTCTGTACAAAGACAAGAGTCATTTTGACATTGTCAAATCGGACTTGGATAAATATTTTTCCCTTAAAAGTCTAGGTGAATTGAATTTTTACCTCGGCTTAAATATCTCTAAGAAAAATGGTGTTATTCGTGTAAATCAAAAGACAATGATTAATTCGTTGCTAGAGAAGTATAACTTGTGTGAAGGTAAAGTCGCTAGTACTCCTTTAGCTGTAGAAAAGTTGAGTTTGAACGAAACGGAACCATTTGAAGATTGTCGGTCATATCAAGCATTAATAGGTTCTCTAATGTACATTGCTATAAATACACGACCAGACATATCGTATGCTATGAGCTATCTAAGCCAATTTAATGCGAATCCAGGAAAGTCACACTGGGAAGCCAGTAAAAGAGTTTTAAAGTATCTGAAAGGTACAATAGACTACGGCATTACATACAGAAAAACTGGTGAGTATTTGTCTGGATTTGTAGATGCAGACTGGGCGAATGATCCTAACGATCGTCGTTCTTATACAGGATGTGTATTTATATTAGGTGGTGGTCCTGTATCCTGGGAGGCAAAGAAGCAACCTACGGTTGCGTTGTCTTCTACAGAAGCGGAATACATGGCTTTGTGCTCTGCTGCTAAAGAAGCTGTGTTTCTTAGACGCTTTATTTATGAGGTAAGTGGAAGGATAGATACTGTTTCTCTTTTTGGTGACAGTCAGAGTGCACAAAAGTTAGCACATAATCCAATCCACCACGGACGGAGTAAGCACATTGATACGAAATTCCATTTCGTAAGAGAGAAAGTTGCCGAAAATATTATTTCTTTAAATTTTATTCCGTCAGAAAATCTTATGGCAGATGTCTTTACGAAAGTTTTAAGGCGTACATCGCATTTAAGATGTGTTAAAGGTTTAGGGTTGATAACCTAGAATTTTATAGATATTTGAATTTTTCTAGGGTTGTCAATTTAAACTTTTAGTTTGTTTTTCTATGAATGTTACTTATTTTAATGTAATATGTTTAGATTATGGGGGCATGTTGTAATAGGAACTCCTTAGTTAGTAATCTAAAATATTACCTATGAAGTATGATGTCAATCATAGAATAATGTCTTCTTATTAAAATTTTCTTATGCACAACACGTATTTCCTTCAACCCGTATTTCCTTATACACAACAACATCTTAGCTATAAATTGGTGAAAGAATTTTTGAAATCAGTCAAGTAGTTCCTGAGATTATCGCGTTCAAACAAACAAATAAACTCTTCAACTTTATAATATTAGTATAGATTATTATGATATTTGAAATGTAGCTCCGTAGGTGACACCGTATTATTTAACCCAGCTCTAACAAAAGCCAGTATTTTATTTCTAAACAAGCTAACATTTACTCAATTAAGAACAAAAGTCGGTTATGATTATTTTAAAAGTATAAACAATAGAACGGGGTTGAATTTCTGCGAACGTCCCACGCACTCCCACGTCCTCCGACGCAAACGTCAAATCCTGTAGGACCCATAATTTGCTGGCCGTCTTGTTTCTTCCTACTCACTACATTTATATAAGAATAACTTTATATTACAAAAATAAGTGAAGAGTTTAAGTAGCTCCTATAAAATATGAGCTAGTATACAATAAGGATGTAATAGTCTAGCCTGGCGCAAGTAGGTCTGAGCAGGCCTTATCCTTTATGAATAAGTACCTACTCATAACGAATAGTGCACATTGTGACGGGGTGGGCTGCATTTATACACAAAAATTAAGAGCCTACTGTCAAAACGCTAGCCCCGCCTACACACACCGCTATCCTCCAATCGTGATACGGTACAATGATTCCATGAATCGTACTCCCGGGCAATATGCTTTACGCTGCAGCTAATAGTGAACCATATCGCATAACAACGGTTCCCGCATTAAAGCACGAAAGTAAAGGTCGTAAGTCCTAAAAATGTTTTTGATAATTACTTAAAAATTAAATACAATACTAATATTTCCTTTAGCTATTATTTTATAAAGTGTATGATTGTAGTAGTGCAAGTTATTTAATGATAGTAACTCAATAAGTGTAACAGATATTTGTTGAAAAGCCCAGAAAGATTCATAATTTCAAAAAAAAACTATCGAGTCAAAATAAGTGAATCGTGTTTTTGGTTAGCCAAATATCAGATAAATATACAATGATTAAATAAATCTCAATTTCATCTTGCCATCTGCCATTTCGCAACCGTGAGAGAGAGAAAAAAATAAGAGCCGTTTCGTCGATAAAAATGCCATATTTCATAACATTAAAGAATCGAACACCGGTGTTGGGACACATTGTATATAATATTTATCATGACGAAATTTAGGTTATCATAATTTCATATTCAGCGAAACGAAGTTCGCGGGGTCAGCTATATTTTATAACAGTATACGCAATGGGCTATAAAATAATTATAGAAAGTGTGGCCCGCCCCGCTGCGCCTCGTCACAATGTGCGCTATCCTTAAATGTACGAAACTTATATTCAATACTATTCTTTTTTATTCCTAGACTAATTAAGCAGAAATACTATGCTTATTTTCTGTCGACAGTAGTTATTTGTAGGTAACTGAACGTAAACTTTATATTCTAATATTACACCACTATACACAATAGTACCACCGTTATTAAGTAGTAAAAGATACGTTTCTGTCAATATATACAGTACACAGCTATCTAATATGGTGCCCTCACATTTGTCTCAGTTAGAGGCGTTAGATGCAGAGGGCTGAAACCTTCTGACTCATTTGTTACTAAATTCTGGGTACAACATTTACTCGTAACAAGCTTAGTACATTTTACAAAGTACACATATTTATCATTCAACTAAACAATGAAAATAAGACTAGTTTTAGGGATCCGTGCGCTTGAGATAAATAAGAGTGTGTCATGAAAACACTATAATATCATGAAAATATATATTAAGTCAATTTTTTTTTTGGTCGAAGCCGTAGAGAAAATAAAGCAATAGGTACTAAAAGCTCCTAGATAAAAATAATAATTTTTAATGTTTAAAATTGCTATAAAATATGTAACATTGTGTAAAATTTTTGATACAACTTTCATTTGATATTTAAAATAAACCTTCGGTATAAATTCACTCTCAAGCTGAGGCTTCGCCGAATATATTGATTATTTTACCGAAGGTAGGCGAAGATCCTTTAAAAAACTACATTCTCACAATCGATTAAGCATTAAATTAAAAAAATACGTGTGGCCGCAGTAAAGCTATTGCATAGCATTTTTTATCAACTTATGGGATTATAATTCGCATGCCTCTAGTTGCACGCACATGAGCACCGTGCTGAAGTCTGGCAACGCCGCACCGTTGTGCCGGTCGTGGGCCGTGTTAGGTTTTTTTCGTTACGTTAATTTCTTGATTCGGTCACCGCGCTCAAAGCCCGCGATAAAAGATATGCAATAGCTTACAAAAACTGTCAATTCTGATGTACGTAGCAATCCAAATAACCACATAAACTTTACGCGTAGTACCAAAACAAACTGTAAATAAGTATTTCGGCATTTTACGACCTTAATTCGATGTTTAAATTTTAAAGCACTCAAGAAAAATGTGTTTACAACCAGAAGGGTGCCTCGGGGCGTCGAAGTACAGTGAAGTGTCATTGTGAGGAGAGCGATGATGATCCAACAAGCCAACGAGCCATCTCTTGACAAACCGTGCTTATTCATACTTTTTTTACAACAATACTGCATCAGAGCCCCTAGTCAAGATGTTTTCTTTATCGCTTTTTTATAGAATCGCAGATCTAAATGTGTGGAATTGACATGACACGAGTCGAACGTGAACTTCATATTATTATCGAACGCTTGTGTTAATTACATACATTTTGATCGGCGATTCTACTAAGAAGCCACAAAGAAATCGTCTTAGCTAAAGGGTCAGGTTTTAGACTCGAATCGACACCACTCCAACGCACGTTCGAAATCCATCTCACCCGATTACACCAAACTGTCTTTATCTAATTACGACACCACGTGGAATCCGCAAGACCCCGTGGTATTCGCCATTCGGAATCTGCCAAGTCTCGTGGAATCTGCCGAGCCACTTGTAAGTCGTCAATCTAGTTGATAGCCTCATCACGCGGTCAACACGCGCATTTTGAAAGTATCAATGTGTATAAAGCCTTACAAAAAAACTAGAAGACGCCCGCAACTCCGTTACGCCGAAATTCGCGAGGGAACCGCACATTTTTCCGGGATAAAAAGTTGAGTCCCGGGAAAAGATATAGGATATGTCATTTCCCGAGACTCAAAGTGTCTCCATTCAAATTTCATTCAAAACTGTTCAGCTGCTTAAGCGTGAAGAGATACACAGACAGACAGATAAACACACTTATTCATTTATAATATTAATATAGATAGACCTTTGTAGAACAATAAAGAGGGCACCTAATTGCAGTCGTGTGGAATAATATTTAGTGGCGTTTGGAATGAAATTAAACCGTTCATACACTTGCTACGTTCATATTTAAGTGGACACATGCCATTTCTCATTTAAGCACGATTCAGCGAACATTTGTAGCGCGTATATTCATAACTGCCTTATTACATAGTAACTATATATTTTTTGTTATGAACTTAACACACCATATTGAAGATAAAATTAGTAATGCCTAACCTAATGAAATTGCTACGGAGTTGAAGCGTAAATCTTTATTCTTGTAATACCCATATTATATACCTAAATGGATATATTTCGCGCTTATTTATAATTTTCAGAAGCGCAGAAATTGTCCCGTAATTCTTTTTATATTCAGAAATGTTGGTTTATGTTTAAAATTCACTAAATGACAATGCTCCACAGACGTCAGAGCGGAGAAGAGAGATGGTCTTACCCTTAATAATTTATTTGGACTTTTTCACCGAGTAAGGGCCTGTCCACATGTCCACGTCACGACGTCGTCAACGTTAATTGGTGCGGTAACGTGGCACGTTACGTTGTCGCGATCGCGTTACGTTAACGTAACGTGAAAATGCACGTAACGACGACGACGTAAAATTCTACCTATTGTGCATAAAGTATGGCAAATTATTATTGCGGCGACTAAAAACTTATTGGGCGATTAACTACTTGGTTACAAAAAAATTACTTCGGTAGCGTTTAAATATTTTAGCAACAATTATATTATTATAATGAGCTACAAAACGTAATATCTATAAAAAACTAAATAACGGCTGCTGCTTTAAGATAGCAAATATATTAGGCAGGGAAAATGAAATAATAGGTGAGGTATTAAAAATAATGACTTGGCAGCTAATATTAATAGTGGGATATCAAATAATATATTATTAGCAACTATTGGCTTCCAGATAAAAATACACTTTCGGGCAGTGATTTGCAAGTAGTTTTAAAAATAAAACGGGTCCAATAATTAAGTATGAGGACATCAGAATTTTTGTTTGTAGAATCGTAAATTAGTGAAAAAGCGACAAATGCGTTGAATTGTTTGTATTATTCAAGTACACAAACACACGTAATCTTTTTTTCTAAGCGCTCTTATAATGGTTCTATAATGGTTTATGGTAGTGATGATGATGAATGAATGAATGAATGAAAACTCTTTATTGCACCAAAACAACCATGACAGATGACCAGAACTTCGTAAGTATTGAGTAAAACGTATGATGATGATGATGAATGTAACTTGCATAGTAGCATATGCTTTCCGTTCTTAAAACAATGTCAAAACTCCCAAACTTGTATCTATAAAGAGTCAGGAGTTCTCTCAGCACCTTCCGAACCATGGTATACTTTGGTGCAAAATCTTACTTGTTGGTAGTATATGCTTAGAATACTACTCATGAAACCGAAGTCACTACATGTTTCTATATAAATTTTGAGGAGTCCCTCGATTACTTATGGATCCCTTCATTAGGTCACCACTTTTATGAACATGTTACCAAATTGGTACGATAACCTATACACCAAAAGAAACATTTTGAAAATCGGTTCACAAACGGCGGAGTAATCGTTGAACATAAAAAACGAACATAGCACCTCTTCCATTTTGAAAGTCCGTTAAAATTGTAGCCTATGTGTTATTCTGATGTATAAGCTATATTATTGTAAAGTTTCATTAAAATCCTTTTAGTAGTTTTTGCGTGAAAGAGTAACAAACATCCATGTACTATCAGACAAGTTGATTCCTAGGCAGATGGGGGACCTACGTAGTTTGGTCGCGTTACGTCAAATCAAGCCGACAGATCACAAATAACGTTGAATTGACATGATCCGACCAAATGACGTTGGTCTGTCAACTGCCTAGGAATCAATTTCCTCGATGGTACATACATATACATCCAAACTTTCACCTTTATAATATTGGTAGGATTAATATTTTTTACATGCCACAATATGCTTTATTTAGATCTCATAAAATGTCGCACATAGTACTTTTTTTATTACCTTGTGTATATTTTCTTCCCATCTCATTTAATTTTATTAACAATCTCATTGTATATTTTATAAAAGCCTATTTTCTACATTTTATCCGCCATCAAGTTGTCGCCTAACAATGAATTCAGTTGCTTCACAAAAAAATCACTGCCATTTTCAATTTAAATAAAGCTTAAAATTCAATATATTGCTGCTACTTTATGCTTAAAATGCTACTTCACTGTAGCTGCCAACCTATCATTTTTCCTACGCTCATTTTGGGTAACTTTGAATTGCGGTTTAACTTTGAACAATACAAAAACATACAAAAATGTATTGTTCAAAGTTAAACCGCAATTCAAAGTTACCCAAAATGACTGTACCCATTTTAATTATTTTTAAAACCCTAAATCGGATTAGTTTATCGCCGCGTTAAATACATGCCGTATTAACTGAGCAAGCGCAACGGATCGAGCCATGTCGGCCGACGTGACGCTGACGTGCAGTTTTACGGTGACGTTGCCGTACCGTACACTTTTTCTATTCGAATAACATACCCTACTCCATAGTTAATGCACAATAGGTAGAATTTTACAATACACGGCGACGTGCAACGTTGAGTCGTCGTGACGTCCATTTTCACATTACATTGACGTAAATTTGCACGTCGCGACAACGTAACGTGCCACGTTACCGCACCGTTCCACGTTGACGACGTCGTAACGTGGAGATGTGGACAGGCCGTAACACGGAGGGCAGTGGAATCCCTTGAATAAAACATCGCGCAGGAAACTAAGAGTAAATCGTGGCTACGTTTGTTTTTTAAGCCTATTTTTCATGGGTCTAAAAGCCAAGTCCAGTGTTTTTCAAGTGCTATTAAAGCTAGGTGTAAAAACGCATTCTTAGGTCAATCAATTTATTTATTTACAGTTATTTTCATATTAAAACTGTAGTTTTCGATGTTTAATCAATTTTAACAACAGCAGACTTTATTTGTAGAGGCTTAAGTGTAGCGGCGCGTTCAGACGTGCGCGTTTTCTGCTGTAGCGTTTGGGAAAACACGCAAGCTGAATCCGCGCGCGCAGAATACGCGGACCTCCGATCGCGCTCTAATATGGGGAAGGCCATAAAACTACTTTTTTTACCAGTAAAACATACTTACGCGTTAGCATGGAACGTGGACACGACGAACTAACTGTAAAATAAACAGTCATGCCAAATTAATTGGCGAATTACAGTATAACTCCTCCCCGACAATATTAACTATAAACGAGGCTAAACACTGGATCGCGGCCAAGCATTCAAAGAAATTACATCACACCTAGATAATTACGGCACGGTAGACCGCAGTTTCGCTGGCGGTCTTTCATACAGTTGCATTGAGTTTTGCACAATGTAAATAGAAATATTAAAGTCTTTTGAGAGTGAAATATTATTTACAAAGCCGTAATTTTTTATTGTTTTTGAAAGATTTTGTTTGTGGGTTTAGTGTATTAGCAATTAGCATCTTTGTCTAGGGGAACATGTAACACGCTTGTGTCCAGACCAGTTAGCATTTTCCATCTTTTCCTTGGCGGTTTTGTACCTCGGGGTATTAAATACTCCTACAGGTTTACGTCGTGCAGTCAGCTTAGGGCCGCTATCCCCAACCCGCGGCCCGCCGGAACTTTATTTGTGGCCCGCGTGATGTTAAACAATTTTGAAATTCACGCCCACCGGCAAAATAACGTAGTCTACGAAATATTCGTTAAATTTTTTTCCACTTTTAAATCGTTAATTTTGAAGAATGTTATTTTTTAACCCAAAAAAATGTTTGTTGTGGCCCGCGACACCAAGACCAAAACATGTTTGTGGCCCGCATGAAAAAAAGGTTGGGGACCTCTGGCTTAGGGACTGATATAGCTATACCCTCAAGAAGATCTTGACAGGGAATTCGGCCTGTAACTACATCACGTAGGAATACCATGTCCATCATACGTCTTCGTCGTAACAGCGTATCCATTTTTAGGATTATGATTTATGATCCATAAACAATAATTATAACTAATATTATTTTGTGGAAATACTGCTACTATAGTTGCTAATAGATAATCTTACTGACTTTATTTGCGATAGAGGAAAGTAACCAAATATGGAATAGTATCCCTAAAATGGAATACTGTCATTTCTCGAAAACAAATACTCCTAGTTGCTAAGAACAATGATCTTCTGTCTCTTCCCATCATTTTTGACTTGTCAGTCGGGCGACGCTTGTGGCCGAGGTTTTGTTTTGGTATAGTAATAGAGGAAAATGTGGAAAAAACGGGGGAAATTATTTGAAAGGGCTTATCTGACGAACTACTGGAGCAATTTTTCTGTTATTTGGCACATATAAGAAGTAGACCACGTGAAGGATCATAGGCTATTTTTTGTGGACTAAGTCTCGTACTCGACTAAGTAAGACATATTATCTAATTTACGCGGGCGAAGCCGCGCGGAACGTCTAGTCTGTAATAATATTATCTTCTAAAATATTCATTTAAATCATATGCTGTAAAGGGCCATAATATAGATCTACATTAAATCAACAATGTATTTAAGGTATTTAATTGGATAAGGATTAATGCTGTATTATTATTAAAATTGCTTCAAAAATTAGCCATTATGTGTCGTAAAAAGTAAATGACAAAAAAATGTTATTGTGAGATATCCATAAGAGATAGACATAATATACCATCGCGGAGTTTTCTGTAGACCTTTTCAATGTGTACAATACTAGGTACATTATTTTGATAAATCTCGTAGGGTTCAGCCTGCGTTTGCAATGTAAGCGGAAAAAAATGTAATTATTTACGACATCACATTAGAAACAATAACAGTATTTCTCCACTATTTAATGGATGTTATTATAGTTATAAACCTTCCTCTTGAATCACTCTATCTATTAAAGAAAACCGCATCAAAATCCGTTGCGTAGTTTTAAAGATTAAAGGAAACAAAGGGGCATGAGGGAAAAAGCGACTTTGTTTTATAATATGTAGTGAATGATCATTGTGGTAAAATCGTACTGCTCAAAGTTGCTAGATACGTCGCGTCGAGTCAAGCCCGTTATTTTTAAAACCTAACGGTTGACTGTTCCAAGGTGTGCTTTGACTAGCATTATCAATAAAAAAAAAAGACAACGTGTTTTTGACATTTGACAACCTGTCTGTTTTGACTGTCGAGTGTTGGTGTTTTTAGGTTATATTCAAGTTCAACCTGCTTCAGTCGCAAAAACATTTATTTTTATTAATTTACACGTGGTGTACAAAATGTTATCCATAAATAAATCATCCAAAGTGATAAAGAAGAAGAAACTAAACAATGAACCCTTGAAAACTGACAAAAAGTTGAAAAAAGTATCCAAACAAGTTATTAGTAAGGACGAGGAACCTAAAATTGAAATAAAAGCTGAAGCAGGTAACTTAACCCAAATAAAGAAGAAGACTAAACATGTATTACCTTCTAAATACGTCACCGAAAGTTTGGTGTCATCGTGCTTAACCGCCTTACAAAAATTAATTGAAAACTATAACAACAAAAATGTTATATTTGGGGATGAAATTCCAATATTTATGGAAATACGCAGTATCAAAGTACAAGACAAGAAAGGAAACATCAAATTGTAAGTAGAAGTTGCTCTATACCATGTAGGTACTATTTTTCAAATATAATATTATGTTTCTTAGTATACTTTAATAACTTTCTTTTCAGTGTTTTACCACATAGTACAGTATCTTCTAATGGTGAAGTCTGTTTAATAACACCAGATTTAAAAAAGGGCAAGAAATCAGATCATGAGCCATCTGTGGATCACTGGGAAGAACTTTTAAGAAATGCCGGAGTAACCTCAGTATGTAATTTTTTACTGTGTCCTAGCTACATAGGCTAAAACTTTTCTTTTTAATTTGTTATTAAAAAAAATTACAATGTCTTACAACTTTCAGGTAAAAACAGTGTTACCTATGAGACAATTGAGAGTGGAATATGATCAGTATGAATTAAAACGTAGATTATTAACTCTACATGACTTCATAATGGTAGATACCAGAGTTCTTAACCACGTCTCCCACTTACTCGGAAAAATATTCTTCAAGAAACACAACATGTTGATTCCTGTGAAAATAAATGAAAAGGGAGATGTAAAAAAAGATATAGATACTGGTTTACGTACTGTGATGCTAAGGCTAAGTGAGGGGCAAACATCAACGGTGCTTATTGGCCATTCTGGCATGCCACAGAGTGATATCAAAGAGAACATTTTAGCATTAGTGAAGAAACTGGGTGAAAGATTTCCGGGGGGTGAAGCAAATGTCAGATCTTTATCTATAAAACTTCCATTATCACTTTCTCTACCCTTGTATGTTACCCTACGTAAGTATTAATTGTTTTCTATTTTATATTATATAGATATATAGAACATAATATTATGCTAGGTACCACTCTGTGCACTGTCAAAGATTACAATATTGTATTTTACGCCTACCTCGCCCAAAATGAGCCTTAACCCGTCGATCGTGGGAAAACGAGTCACAATATATATTCTATTGTGTCTTGATCACCGGTGAGCGTATGGGGCTTGATGAATTAATATGAAAATATAAAATAATAACATAACCAATCATTTTATTTACAGGATCATCCAACAGCATTTTAGCGCCCAAGATTAAATCTGCAAAGCCCAAGATGTATGTAGACTTCATGGATGAGCTGTCTACAAATCCAGGTTGCTTAGTCAGAGTGGCTCCGGATGGCTCAGTAAGACTTAAGAAAAGTGACAAGAAAGAAGATAACAGGTATAACTTTTAATGCTAATATGTAGGGCATCGAAACTGGGTTTTCCCGAAACTCGAAAACCCGGGTTTTTGGGATCACGAAAAAACCCGGGTTTTTCGAGCTTTTGGGGTTTTTCGTTTTTTTTTTTATTATTATTCAAGGCAAGACCTGATTTAAGGTATTTATAACAAACTAACATACACATTCTTTATCTTTATAACATAAGTATAGATTTAATTATTTCTATTATTCATAATTAAACAAAATATAATATTTCATAGTAAAAGTTTCGTTTTTAGAGCGTCAAAGATGCGATATTTTTATTTATGTGTTAATTTTAAAGAACTCCATGAAGAATAGACCACAAGTATATTAAAAAATTAAAACACTGGAATTTACTACCAAAAAATTCGCTTCGCTTGCCCTAAGTATATCCCACTGCATTTTGTGGTACACTTTACCGAAACCCGAAAAAACACGGAAAAAGTACCACGCCTATTGATTTGTGTTTTTACATAGTAAAGTTTATTTATATGTAGATGTGTTATCATCGGTTAGTCAAGGTTTGGTTACTATTAAAATATAAAAAAAAACTGCTTTAAAGATTATTACCACGGAAAAAACGACGCGAGCCACAAAGCTCGGCTTTTAGATAGTACTAATTGATGTTTACCATAAAATACATTTTTGTGCCTTGCTGTGGTATGGGGCCCAGTCTTCTTTGCAATTTAAAGTCTTTTTTTACAGTCGTCTAACTTACTAAATAACCTCTTGAAGCTTTTTGTCGTTATTTGTTATATATTCACAATAGTCATAATCATATCATATAACTGTGGACTAGCCCTAAGTTGAAATAAACTGGTTAAATTAACCCAATATTAAGACAATGCAACCAGTAAAAAGGCTTCAGGAAAGCAGCCCCTAGAAACCGACAAAACCATCGAGATGAGTTTCCATCAAGTTGGTTCTTATGATGTGAAACCATTTTTTTATTCCAGCATTACAGTCTGGCAAATGCGGCAGATTGCTTTTCATGAGGTTCGGAGACTGACGATGGTAACTCATAATACGACACATGATATTTCCATAGCCGACGGTGGATGACTACTCACTGCGCAATTATTAATACAGTGATTTTATTGAACCCAGATGAAATACAAGCCGGGGTTGTTGTCAGCACCAGCGCCAGAGACAATTTCTTGTGTGTTACACCATGACACCATGGTTTATCTTCCAAACTCATAAAAAGCAATCTTCCCCATTTGCCGAGTGTTCTGGTCTGGTCAACTAAATGGTTGTCTGACATGAAATCTGTCACAATAGACTAGAACAAATAACGACAAAATTCTTTGAGGGATTTTCCAGTAAGTTAGAAAATTAACTTACTGGAAAATCCCTCAAAGAATTTTGTCGTTATTTGTTCTAGTCTATTGTGACAGATTTCATGTCAGATAACCATTAAATTGCAAAGATTTAAGATAAAAACTATGGCACAAAAATTTTGTCACAGGTATAAAGTATGCCAAACATCAATTAGGACTAAATAATTACTTGTTAATAATTTGACAATCAGCAGTAAAAATGTATGCTCCCAGAAAATATTAAATAAAGATTTGCTGGCATACGTTTTATATTAAAGTTTATTCTTCAATTTACTGTCTTCAAAAATTCGTGATAGATATTTATATTATACTAGACGTTCCGCGCGGCTTCGCCCGCGTAAATTAGATATTTTACAGACAAATCAGTCTACAAAAAATAGCCTATGATCCTTCACGTGGTCTACTTCTTATCTGACCCAAACAACAGAAAAATTGCTCTAGTAGTTCGTGAGATAAGCCCTTTCAAATAATTTCCCCCGTTTTTTTCCACATTTTCTTCTATTTCTTCGCTTCTATTAGTCTTAGCGTGATAAAATATAGCCTATAGCCTTCCTCGATAAATGGACTATCTAACACTGAAAGAATTTTTGAAATAGGACCAGTAGTTCCTGAGATTAGCGCGATCAAACAAACAAACAAACTAACAAACTCTTCCGCTTTATAATATTAGTATAGATTTCATAAAATGCAAATACATGTTAATAATACATCATGTATATTTGGGAGTGAAGCTTGTTCTAACACGTAATTTAAGCCCGAAAATCTAAATTTTTAAGCTTTGATAAGATCCAAAATAGTATAGAAGAGGTAAAATAGTCGCTTCAATAAAAGTATGATACGGCCGTGCCCATTTACCCGAGACTTAATTGGGCAGCTGTGACTCGAAACTATGGTATTTAAATAGTATTTAACTGGGTAACTAGGTGCTGGCAATCGCAGAAAATCATATGCAACGTATTTTCGCATTGTTAATATTTGAATTGTAAAAAAACCCGAAAAACCCGGGTTTTGTAAATTGGGTCCGGGTTTCAATGCCCTACTAATATGTAGTTACATTATCCAAACATAGAAGTTAGTTACTGAACAGTCTAAGTTTTAATATTTCCTATATTTTATTTGCTTTTGGCCATTAAAAGTAAAGAGCTTCTTTCTATTCGCATATTTTTACATAATATTTTAGGCTATTTCTCCAAACCGCAAAATTTAGTTGTCCGGACGTATAAAGTACCCGCAGAGTTACATAAATAGACTTCCGTATTTTTTTTATAGTAATATAAGGTGTGATCTACCTGGGCCACTTAGGTTCTTTAGAAAAACTTAATTGTAAATATAATTAGGTGCTGCGCAGACGACAGACTATCCGTGGCGCACTTTTTAGTCTGTGGAAATAGAACCTATGCAATTATATGCAGTAACGCACACGACGCGCAAAAAGTCCGGCGCACAAAAAATCCGTGTAATTCGGACAGACCGCATCGCGCCGCTTCGCGCCGCGCCGCACAAAGTGTGCGAAAAAAATTGAACGTTTGCTTCAACACGCGCTAACGCAGACGGCGCACACTTTTACGGCCGTTCCCAATATTAAATCTATCTCTGGTTTGACATACGACCGATCGCAGCTAACATTGAATTGACATAAAATATATGTTTCTAATGTCTAATGAGAGCTATTCCTATCTCTAGTAGGGCAAAACCAGAGATAGATCAAAATATTGGGAACGGCCGTTAGTCTGCAATCTGCATTTCTAGTGACGTACCTAACGTACGGCCAGATATCGATGTAGCGATGTTAATTCAAGAAATACAAAACAGACCAGCAATTTATGATACTTCTAAGGCAGAATATCTTAATAGACATTTAAAAAGAAAATTGTGGGAAGAAGTATGCTGTAAATTGTAATGTATATTCAGCTCCTGTTTGGACATCGTTGACGTAAATTTATCCGGATGTTGTTTCAGAATTGAAGGTTTATTATGGAACTGTCCCTTCAGTAATCTTTCCGAAATTATAGGATGTACCCATAATTTTCTATTTTTTCTTCTTTTCTGTACTTCAAGTACAAAATAATACTTCGCGATCTCTGCACGATTTTATAGCGTCTACATCCCTACAGTTCAGCGGACAAAATGATCGAAGATGTGCGTCGTGTGCGTTTAGTCTGTGAAAAATCCGCGAACGACTTTTTGCGCGCTATGCAGACTTTTTGTGCGCCGCAGACTCGATCACACAAAAAGTGTGACGTCTGCGATCTCCCTTAAAATAAATTTAAAGGTCGAAAAATTGATTCCCTAGACATGTTCTGTCCCCAGAATTCACCATAAATTCCCAAAAAAATACCACAAATACGATGAAATTCTAATTTAAAAGTAATTAAATCGTTAGAGCATGAACAAAATATTTATAAAAAAGTTGTAAATTAACATACATATCGTTATATAAATAGAAAAAGTCATTTTAAGATTTGTCCTGGCTCACATTGTGATTCCCTATACGCTTCACTTGGAGGCTCGTACCTCCCTAGTTATAAGTAGCACGTGGTTGCGGGTGCGCAGGGGCGGGAGGTTCGGTAGCCCTCTAAACATCATAGAAGGAGGTCACACAATTCGTTGCTCCGTTTCCGAGTTACAAAGGAAAATATCTGATTCCCTCACCCTTGGTTCCTTACACAATTGATTCCCTATTCGCTAATTACAATGTCATTTCCAAAGTTAAGTTTGCTTAGACACGATGTAATCGACGATAATGAGTATGGTTTTTAGTTAGTCTATTTATTGTTTAACCTACATGCACAGTTTTTGTACACATCAGGAAAAACTAACTTTTTATTGATTCCCTCTACATACATTTTGATGATTCCCTGGGTATTATAAGTAGGGAATCAAAATCTTTTACATTTATTTATCTAATTTGTACGTATCTGTTTATTTTTATTAAAGTAAATTACATTCTCTTTATATTCTGATACAAATAAATGACACCAATAAGTAAAATATATAAAATTTTGTTTTCTTTAAGTCAAAATATTTCAAATAAATTCATTTTCAATTCATTGTATTTGGTTTTAACGAACAAGTTTAGTTTGTAGTCAATTTTATACATGTTTATATTTAAATTGAACATGTTTATTTAGCTGAAAAAGCTTTTTTCTATAAGCTTTGTTGATTCCCTAGGTTAGAAAAATTTAAATCAAAATATCTTCTAAAATTGTGAAGTGAAAAAGGGCCCAAATAGATAATTATTTTTATATTTCACTTAAGAATAATATGTGATTATTGATTTTAAAAAATATGCAGAAATAAAAATGTAAGTACCAGGGAATCAACTAAATAATCCAAATCCGGAGAAATGCCCTTTAATGATAAAAAATATACTTAAAGTCCATCAGAAATAACAAAATATCATTACAAATATTTTATTATTTTTGATGGACTATATTATATTATGTAAAGTAGAATATCATTGTGTAAGCATGATGTAAGCTTAACAATGAAAACAATAACCTTCTATGTATAAATATAGAAAACTAGATGTTCCGCGCGGGCGAACGTAATTTAGGAATTTCACGGAAACCTTACATTTTTCCACAAAAAATAGCCTATGTCCCTTCACGTCATATATTCTTCATGTGTGCCAAATTGCTTTTTCCACATTTTCCTCTGTTTCTTCGCTCCAATTGATCTTAGCTTAATATTATATAGCCTATAGCCTTCCTCTATAAATGGGCTATCTTAACACTGAAAGAATTTTTCAAATCGGATCAGTAGTTCCTGAGATTAGCGTGTTCAAACAAACAAACTCTTCAGCTTTATAATATTAGTATAGATGATAACCATTCCATTTACATAAAAATATATACAAATACTTTTTTACTTTTTTTATTTTTACAAAATCTTGTTATATCTAAGGAAAAATATTTTATATATATATTTTTTTTTTTTACTTTTACAGTGACATGGAAGATATGGTAGATGAAGAGGTTGAAGAAAAGGTTGAGGATGAATAATAAATAAGTCTTCATGAAATTAAAAAGTTTTGTATTCATTAAACATTATTGAATAAAAATCTTATTCCTATAATCAACATGTTTCATTTTGTTTTTATATAAATGTTATAAAGAATAATTTAGCATACTATGCCGTCATGGAAGTTGTTTCATGTGTTGCTTCAACAGATTCACTATTATTAGATGAATTTGACAATATTGTTATTTGCATCTTGACGGGCCATACCTTCTTGAACTTTTTAAAGTTCCTTGCACCAGTGTTAGGTACTGTTACAGATAAGGGCTCTCTCTTGACTATCAAACCTTTGTTGACAACAAGCATAGTTGACCCTAAATTAAAATCTTTGAATTTCTCATCAAGTTCAGTTTCCTCTTTTTTAATTGTTTTGACAGTATTCTGTACATTTTCATTAAGCTGCATTAACTCTTGGAGCTTGCTTCCTCTTAGACTTTCTACATCAACCTTCTCATTGATAACACTTGTGTTGTGAGAATGATCATCTACACCATTCTCTATTTTAATTTTCTTTTCTACCATAGAATTGGCTGCAGAAGTTTCCTGATTCTCAACAAAGTCAAACAGATTGTCTTCATTGTCTCTATCATCTAGTTTCCTCTTTGAAGGCTTAAACAAGTTAAGCATTTTATTTGTATCTCCACTACCATTGCTTGCTTCAGGAGCCGCTAAAAAGTTAAACATATCATCATTATCATTTAAATTCATTTTCTTTGATGGGACCTCTTCATCAATATCTTCATTTGGTCTTTTATTTGACACAGATGAGCTGACTTCATCTAATGCAAACTTCTTTATAGCACTTGAACTGCTGGAATTCTCAGAATCGTCACTCAATTTCCTTTTGTGACTTCTTAGAGAAGAATCAATATTTTGCTGTGTCAAAGTTTCATCAATGATGACATTTTCCTTTTTAATATTTTGAGACTGTTCCTGAGTTTCTTGAGCTAGGACATTGGTCTGTTTGTTTGTGGCAGGAACATTTTTAATGACTTCCGTTGAGTAACTAAAGTTGGGGTTACAATATTTTGTCAGGGAGCAATACAATATTGCTAAACCGATTTCAGCATCTGCTATCATCCTTTTACCCTTTGATTTAAGGTACTCTGCAATCTCATTGATTAGATCTTTCTGTGACTGAGTTTCGGCACCTGCTGAAGTCAGGTTGTATTGAATCACAATGACATCATCTTCACACAACATTGCCTTAGTCATTTTAGTTTCACTTAGCAGTAGGGGTGTTCCACAACTGTTTTGTATAGGCATTTTATACATTTCAAACTGACGGCGAGAAAAGAAAACTATTTGTTTGCCAGCAAACAGAATTTTTCTATCTTTCAATGGTAAGAAAGATACATTTTCTTTGTTCAATGTTGACTCTAATATTTGAGGCACAAAGTTTTGTGGATCTGGCATAGTCGTGTTACTTCTTATGGCATTAATGCATGAATTCCAAAACTCAATATTAACAATATGTGCACCCTGTACTAGTGCCAAAACAACTTTGATGGTCAAAGTAATAGAGGGCATAGTAAGAAAAGTGCATGTTTCATCCCAGTCACTCTTGAATTGTCCCCCGACATTATTCAAAATGCTCTTTAAAATTTGCAGGTGATCTCCTTTGAGTGTGGATGTGCATGTGATAAAGTCAATTTTGTTGGTCTTCCAAACACTGTTCATTTTACCAAACTTAACAGTATCGTCATGATTTAATTTAGCCTTAACGTTATGCTCTAACTTTTCTGTACTTTCATTGATAAATGTCCCGTATTTGGATCCCAAATCCTGAACGAACAACTCTGAATCCGAGACAAACAAAGTTGCATGTTTTCTGCTAATTGAAGGATCGTCGGGTAGAGCAAAGTTACAAAATTGAGGATCAACGCTTCTCCCAATCGTTATGTTCGTCCCAGAAAGAACATAAATCGTCCTTGTATCGTTTGTAGCAGTTAAATACCACATATTCGATCCCACTTAAAGAAATGTTATTACACAAAAGTATGAAGTCCTCATGCACTAATAAAGTTGTCCTTTGAGTTTATAATTTCTTCCATTTATTTATCACGGTAAAATGTACTAATGTTATTAATATTTATTGTAGAAAAATATTTGCAAACACGATTTACATACACATTGACATTTATCGCAAAGTGCCAAGCTGCAAGCAAAATGTGTAACGTAGTTTGTGTACTCCACAGATAATACGTATATGTATTAGTCTGTCAAGAAAGTAAAGACGCGCGCGAAGATTTTTAAATGAAATAAAAAATATGGGAACTTTATTAATGAGGCATTTTCTTATTTTTTTAATTTGATTGTCAAACAGTTTTCATTTTAGTAACTAGATGGCGTATGGGTAGCAGGGTTGCCAATGCTAATTATCAGATTTCCCCAAAAATCATGGTCAAATTCCCCAAATTGGGGATAAAAATTTTGCTGATTCCCCACAAATTCCCCACACATGTTTTTTTAAAATATGAATCAATATTCTACTACCTGAGTGTAATTCGCATTAGTATAATTATAATTAATAATAATAAAAACTCAAATAGTTATCATGATTCATGATCAATAAGTTTTATTTTATTTGTTTCACGCTACTTTCTTTATTTTTTCGTACAAGGTTCACCTGAAAAAAACACTACAAAAAAAAAGAAAAGTAGCAAAATTGGTCAAACCGTTCACACGTGTGCAGTGTTGCCAACTTAGCCCTTTCGGAGCTAGATCTAGCCCTTTTTTGGCTTATTTAGCCCTTAAAATTATGGTTTAGCCCCTAGCCCTGTTTCTAGCCCCGAACCGTGTAAGAAAACTTTATATAAGCTAAGCGGGCAACACACAAAGTCACGTCAAATCAGACTACCTGTCTCTTTTCCTCTTACATAAATCGTAGAGACACAGACAGGTGGTATTCCCCGAAAATCCAACTACGATTTTATCCTTGTCTTACACTAACAATTTTACAATTTGATATTTTATTTCTTTTTCGTACCGAAGTACTGAATTGCGAAGTCCATTACTTATTGTTTTGAATATAATATTAGTCAGTGATTCAGTGAGATTTCTTGCCTTTCTTGGTGATATTACGTGTGCAAATTGCAAAAATGGACGTTTCTTTAAAAAATAACTATTTTTTCCAATTTTTTTTGACCAAATCTGGGCTAGATTTGGCCAAAAAAAAATATCTAGCCCCCATCTAGCCCTTTTTAGAACTCCATTTAGCCCCAAAACCTGGCACCGAGTTGGCAACACTGCACGTGTGACGTAATGCTGTGACCAATGGAAATAGCGATACATTTTATTTAAATAGATTGTTGAAATAATACTTCTATAATAATATTTAAGATATTATTTTCTATATTTTGTGGAAGGCATTTTCTTTGAAGGGCTTAACTTGACACTATCCCCTAGTTTTTAATTCCTTCTCTATCAGCCAGAAATTGTAAAAAGCCAGCGCATTATATGTGAGCATCAGACATCAAACGTAATCAATCAATATTGCTTATAATCCCTTTGATTATAAGCAATATTGTCAATCTACTACAATAAATCGATTTTAAAAATGTTCGATGTGTCAATGTAGAATGATGAAATATTTGCTAATTATTGAAAAAGACGTCAAAATGTTAAAATTAAAATTAAAACGCATTTTCCCCACATAATGCCAATCCCCAACGAATCCCCAATCAACTTGAAATTCCCCGCAGTTTGGGGAATTCCCCACAAATCGGCAACGCTGATGGGTAGACAACTATCGGTAATACCATCATTAATTACTACAAAACTGGGCAAAAGAATGTAAAACTTGATACATTTCAATTTGAAAAAGACGCAATAATATTCCAACGAATAGGATAATAAAGTTATTATAACGATGTTTTAGTTAAAACTCACGGAAGAAATAGCCCTATTTACCGTTATTCACACCAAATGTCACAGGAATTATACATTTTGGTTTTGACAACATCTTACCTGCACTTCTGCAAGATAACGGATATTTAATGGCTAATATTTTACCAATAATGAACATCAAAAACCCAAATAACACAATTTGGGAAAAAAATAATAAAAACCACACCAAAAATAAAAAGTAGAAGAAGTGTCAAAGTAACATGCCCGCCAAAACTCTTTCAGTTGTCAGTTTTCAGTTTGACAAGTATTATATTATGTCAGCGTGTTCCTAAACTGTTACCAGTATACTGGCCTAATCGCTTAGGCCAATGATCACTTAGCTTTTGATTTATGTCACACTTGACAGTACACTGAGATTTTTTAGAAACACAATCCATATGTAGTCAGTGATGACAACCTGCAGATAATTTCAGATCAGTGGGGAACCAATAGAAAATCTAGAAGTGTCTATCGTCGCGCCGTCTGGTGGAGATCAAAAAAAAGAAAACAACCCATTCGAGATAAAAATGGGCTAAAGTTTAGAATCATGCCCAACGATTTTGGTGGTGAGATGGGTTGAGGAGGGATAGGTTGGATGAGGAAAACCCCCCCGTACCACTTCCATCCTCAGGAGACCCTCCGTTTATGAGAAATTCGCATTTAAAGTTTTCGTAATTTCGAGGTTAGGTCTTCTATTCTCTGGTGTTTACGAAGTGTTTTCAAGGCATTGCAAGGCTGTGGTGAGTGGGGGACGAATATTCCATCATTCCAAAACTATATAATCCAAAGTTTTTTGATAAAAATTAAGTAAAATTATCAAAATTCACTAAATAGTCATTGTATGGGTTTGGCTAATAAATATTTGGCTTCTTCTTCTTCTTTTTTTTGTTGGCTTTTGGCACTGATACTAAGGGGGTATCAGTGCCAAAATTGCCTTTGTCACTTTATTTGACGTTCCGATTTCCGTTCCGAGTTCCGGACATGGTCCCAAAAACGAATTTGCCAACCCCTAGAGTGCAATTCCTAAGCAGGAGGCTGCATTATGATAAAAAAAATGTAGATTATGGGGATGCTAATAACTCAATACCGACAATAAGGTCCCTTCACGCTGATAACGTCACATTTAATGAATGATAGTGAAGGCCGAAGCCAATTCTTTTATACTATCATAGACCACAGACAGAGTACATTCTTATCCAATCACAAATTAGAATACCATAGAGAGAGAGAGAGAGAACCTCAGCGGAGATCTCATATTTGAACCGTTTGGGGTGGAAACTCTAGGCGCATGGGGTCCGGGGGCACATAAGCTTTTTAGAGGAATATCTAAGAAGCTTGTTGGAGCTACCGGAGACCCCAGAGCCGGGAGCTACCTGGCACAGCCGATAGCAATTGCCATCCAACGTGGCAATGCTGTCAGCTTGCTGGGCACTCTGCCAGATGGGGACGACTTGGGCAAGTTTTTCTTTTTATAGTTTTATATTTAAAGTTTGTATATATCTGTATATTTTAGATTGTATATTTAGTGCTTAGATTTTTATCCTATTATTCATAACATTTATTATTATTTTGTGGGTTGTTTTCTTTTTTAAATCTCCACCAGACGGCGCGACGGTAGACACTTCTAGATTTCCTATTGGTTCCCCACTGATCTGAAATTATCTGCAGGTTAGCATCACTGACTACATATTGGTTGTGTTTCTAAAAATTTCAGTGTACTGTCAAGTGTGACATAAATAAAAATATCTTAAACCTAAGCGATCTTTGGCCTAAGCGATTAAGCCAGTATACTGGTAATAGTTTAGGAACACGCTGACATAATAAAAACTTGTCAAACTGAAAACTGACAACTGAAAAAGTTCTGGCGGCCATGTTACTTTGAAACTTCTTCTACTTTTTATTGTTGGTGTGGTTTTTATTATTTTTTCCCAAATTGTGTTATTTGGGTTTTTGATGTTCATTATTGGTAAAATATTGGCCATTAAATATCCGTTATCGTGCACAAATGCAGGTAAGATGTTGTCAAAACGAAAATTTATAATTCCTGTGACATTTGGTGTGAATAACGATAAATAGGGCTATTTCTTCCGTGAGTTTTAACTAAAACATCGTTATAATAACTTTATTATTCTATTCGTTGGAATATCATTGTGTCTTTTTCAAATTGAAATGTATCAAGCTTTACATAATTTTGCCCAGTTTTGTAGCAATTATTGATGATATTACCTGGTATTTCCGAGAGTTGTCTACCCATACGCCATCTAGTTACTAAAATGGAAACTGTTTGACAATCAAATTAAAAAAATAAGAAAATGCCCCATTATCCAATAAATAAAAAGTATGAATACCATAGACCTTTTTTTTTTTTGTTAATTCGTCCCGGTCGGGACAGGCAAAGGGAGCGTTGCCCATACAGCCATTTCTATGTTTTCTCTACTTAATGAATGATAGTGAAGGCCGAAGCCAATTCTTTTATATTGAACATCTGAAATAGAGTTTTCATCAGGCCGAAGCCAATTCTTTGATATCAATAATATGAAATAAGTTTTTTCATCAGGCCGAAGCCATTTCTCATGTTTTGAATTTTGATAGTATTTTACTGTCCCTTCTTCAATTTGACAAATTGTCGTCATTGGTCATTGTGTTCATCTTGACGTGGTCTTGACTCTTGACTCTTGACTCTTGACAGATGCCTAAAAATACCATAGACCGTTGTGATGTGATTGGCTTAGTATCCCTTAGTAGTCTGTGATTGGCTTGTGGATTGGCTTTTGTTTCTATGGTAACTTGATGGTAACCAAAAATGTAAACAAAACAAAAAATAATTAAAATAAAAATCACAAAAAATTATATACTATAAACCTAGTATACATGTAAATATATTGAAAATGACTCTATACATCGATACAAAATTAAATTTTGTAGATTCAAATGTGATATCAACAGTAGCCAGCTGGCATCAATCACTGCCGCTTTTGGCTGTTGGCTCATTTAATCAGGAAAAAGGAGGATTTGTTACTATTTTTCTGGAAAATGTAAGTTTAAAATATATTTTTGTTTTGTACGTAGCAAAATTTACGAATAAACTTTCAAACTTTTCAAACTTTTTCAATTACCGGTCATTATGATGAGTTTGTTTACAATTTCAGGGTCAGGCTTTAGAAGGTTGTGACTGGCCTGTATTACTGTCTAATCAAGTAACAGCTCTTTCCTGGCATCCCACCAGAAAGCTACTCGTAGTCGGATGGGATGGTGGCGAACTATACATTTGGCTCGAGTACTCGTGGGCGAGATTGGAAGCACCTCACAACGCAGCAATAACAACTCTCAACTTTAGCTCCGGTGGAGGTAGATTACTGGCATCAGATGCCGCAGGATCCCTCTCAGGATGGCGGTCAAACTCAGGGGCACCGCTTACATCTTTTCACCATCAACTCGGGGACATAATAACTCATTTGCAATTTTGCCCACCTAAACCATCCTTTGAATCATCAATAAGAGGTCTCGCTCGGGTGGCCGTGGCAGGTGATGAAAACGCTTTAGACACACTAGCAGCGTGGAGACCCAGGACCACAGCCAGGGTTAAGGATGGCCAGCAACCCGACAATCATTGCTGCTATGCAACTCAAGATAATGGGATCATCTTGTACATTGATCACACCGGTGCCTGCTCAGAAGTACTCAATGCACCTGGTGCAGTAGCTTTCTTAGGAATTTTGGCTAACAATTATTTATTAATAGCTTGGGAAACTGGTGGTGCTCTAAGTTTATCGAGATTTGCAATAGGACATGACGGATCCTTGACAACGGATACTCATGTTAGGATGTCAGCAAGGAATGGGCAGTCTATAGTTCTGGTTGGTAATGTATCAGTTGCAGTAATTAATGGGGACAACATGATTAGGATATGGGACAGCGATACAGGTGATAATGATGTGCTACCAAATGAAGGGGAGGAAACAGTACCCAGTGAGGTTTTCACCAGCATAAGCTATTGTAACCTGAGTGACACTCTCTGCTGTGGCACGTCTCAAGGTAACTTGTATCTGTGGAGAAGAGATCACAGACATAACTGGAAGCTTATAAGCCAATCTGCAGTCAAGGGAACAATAAAAGAAGTCTGCTGGGGATCTGAGGGATTAATGAATCCACTCTTATTTGTTAACTGCATTACAAAAGCGTTTATTCTCAGAGAACAGCATGTATGTTGGGGCTACTCTCCTAATATGTGGATGGTGCAAAAATCTGCGCATGATATCAGTGTAACAAATTCTGAGAATACACAGCTAAGCATTAACACTACTATAACAATTAAAGCTTTTGTCTTCAAAGATAATACTGTGGTATTAGGGGATGGTAAAGATGTTCAGGTAGGTTCACCTTAAAATACTGTAACTAAAAATGTAACATTAATACCTCGATCGTGGGAATCGCTGACACAATAGATTTTCGCCGCTTGGGGATTGATGGGTTAATATTATTATGTACTAAATAAGTGTTTGACTTAAAAGTATACCCCTTTTTTCTTTTTGTTTTAGGTATGGGCCTACAATAAAGACAATGATGGACAATTTACATTAATTCGGAGTTTTTCTTGGAAAACTGACGTCATTTTCTTATACAGCGGTACTTTGATAGGAGTCGTTGAGCCTCATATTGAATGCTACAGTTTGACTGGAGACAAAATAGGAATTCTTCCGAGCACTGAGGGAGAAGGTGAAATCATTGCTATCACAAACACTAATAAATTTATTGTAGTTGCAACTGTAGACGGCACACTTAAAGTAGCTGAAATATCAAAGAAAGGCCTAAGAATGCCTTACCCCTCCAAAAATTGCTATCAAATGATAGAAGATTTCGGCGAAATAATGAGGTCATCAGTTAACGCCACTGGCCACTACATTTGTCTCAGTATAGCGAATGCTGGCTTAGCACCGGATCCTAAAATATATCTGTGGGATGTTGCCAATGATAAAATAACCAACACTTCTTTGGACAACACCAAATCCCCGCCATATCACAGTGTACCGCTCGCAATTCTTTGGGATATCAATGACCCTAGACTTCTAGCTGTACACATGCGATCTGCCGAATTAGACTCCATTCATTTGTTTTTCTGCAACGAGGGAAGCCTATTCGAATACAAAAATTGGTGTCCTGCTAATGCGGAATATTTTCAGTCTGATTTTACTCTCTGCTCCTTGTATGCACCGTATGTGGTAATCTTAACACAGCAAAACATACAGAGGATTGTCTTTAAGGAATTCGAAGAGTCCAAAGACAGTAGCAAACTGAAGCAGATATTGAATTTCCTGTATTATATGACGACGGGGAATCTTGAGAAGGCAGTAGTTATAGGGTCGAGCATCACGGGCAGCAAAAACTCCGTGATTTGGGATAGCTTGGCCAAGGTGTGCGTACTCAAAAGACGGCCCGACGTCGGCGCAGTCTGTCTCACCAACATGGGAGACATAAAGGGTGCGATGATGCTCCGCAAAGCTTTAGACGACGACACGATGGAAAATATGTGTAGAGTTGGCATTCTTGCTGTCAATCTTGGCATGACTGTGGAAGCTGAAGCGCTGTTTCGTGAAGCGCAAAGATCGGACTTGGTCCAACGCTTGATATCGGCGAAAGATAACGGACTGAATGAAATCATCGAAGGAGATGAGGATGGAGAGAATGTGCTGTTGATTAAAAGTGCTCAGCACAAGCAGGCGAAGGTGTTATGGGCTAACGGCGATACGGCTGCGGCGATTAAACTCTTCGAAAGCGCTAGCACCCTGGTACCTCATGTGCCGAGGATGCTAATAGTTCAAGGTCAGGCGAACATTCTAGCCCAGTATGTGGCCACTTCAAAGGACAAGGCTCTGATAACCTGGTGGGGCCACTACCTCGAGAGCATCGGAGATTTAGATGGCGCTTTAGACGCGTACGTAAAAGCAGAAGATTATGGAGAACAAACCAGACTGTTATGTCATATGGACAGAATGGAGGAGGCCGAAAATGTGTGCCGGAAAAACTCCTCGTCGCTATATCAGATGGCACGACATTTAGAAATGAATTCTAATGAAACTGAAAATGCTGTCAAGGTAAAAATATATCTCAAAACTCCCATTTTATTCTAATAAACAACATTGTCTGTTGTCGCTGTGTAAACTTTTAACTATTAGTAGGTTTTTAGGGTTCTGTACCCAAAGGGTAAAAACGGGACCCTATTACTAAGACTTCGTTGTCTGTCCGTCTGTCTGTTAGTCTGTCTCCAGGCTGTAACTCAAGAACGGTAATAGCTAGAGTAGTAGAGAGTTGAAATTTTCACGGATTATGTATATCTGTTGCCGCTATAACAACAAATACTAAAAATAAAATAAAATTAATATTCCCATACAAATAACGTGATTTTTTTGGCCTTTTTTTGCTCTATATCAATAATGGCAACAGGTAGGTACTTGAATTTTTCTCAAAGTACTTAGTTATATGTGTACTTTAATATTTAATAATAATATTAAAATAAAATAAAAAATTAAGGGGGGCTTCCATACAAAAAACACAATTTTTGGCCTAATTTTGCTCTATAATGGTACGGAACCCTTCGTGCGTGAGTCCTACTCGTACTCGGCCGATTTTCTTATTTAATATTAATCCTGTGCTTTGTTTCAGATGTATATAAAATGTGGTGCAATATCTTCAGCTATAAGAGTAGCCACTGAGGCGAGCGCTTGGAACCTCGTGTGGCGTGCTGGATCCAGCTCAACGAAGCACGCGTTATACGCAGCGTCCATCTTGGAAAACGCCGGACAGAATGAGCAAGCTATAGCTTTATATCAGAAGGCTGGTAGGTTTATATCTTTGAATAAGGTTTTTTTGCTTCTTAAACAAAATGAAATGTCAAAAGTGTGCGTAAAAATCTGTGACAGTTTGGTTTGTCGTTAAGTTTCACCAGCATAAGCTAATGTATGTGTCTATCTAATCTTCAATCCAAACAATCTGTTTCTGCCAAAATGTATATTTCTCTGTATGCAAAATTCTTAGTAAACTGTATACAGGCATATTAAAATGTAATACTGCTTAGTATTACATTTTAATATTGCTTTTATTCGAGTAGCCTGTGGTTTCGTCATCGGCGTCGGACAGCCAGTGCCCTTCGTGTTCAGTACAATGACATTTTCAGGGTGTTGTTGCGGCTGCCTCGCTTCTGTAGCGCTTCTACAATGTTTTGTGAAGCACTTACAGACGATTTTTATGCGATTATTCGCAAAAAAGTAGCGTCTATGCGTCAGCGCTTACGTGGAGGCAGCAACAGCATCCTGCAAATGATCTATGCTAGATTTGACTGTCCCATTCAAGATAAATGGATGAAAATCTTAATGGGACTAAAAATAGGATAGGTTTTTGTCATAATTTTAATGTGAACCGTAAAATTAATAACATAATTTACTGCTTAATGTGTATAAGTTCTGATAATGTTTGGTAACGTAATGACTTAAAAAAAATGTTATGGATATTAATCTGAAAATAAAATTATTATTATTATTATTAGTAAACAGACAGACAAATGAACAGACAGCGAAATCTTATTTATAGAGTCCCGTTTATACCCTTTGGGTATGAAACTCTAAAAAAAAATTACGCTGATTATTATATTATTCAACTGCAAACACTATGGTATACAAACACTGCCGTCTTAAACTAAGCTAGGGCCCTTGCAGTGGCGGCCCTAGGGGGTGGCGAACAGGGCAATCACCCGGGGCCTCGCGCTTGCCGAGGCCTCACAAAGTGTTTTTTGGAAGACAAAGGGCCTCGCAAAGACCTACCGCCCGGGGCCTCGCAATGGGTAAGGCCGCCACTGGGCCCTTGGGCACACCAGAATTGAAGGCCCTTTTAAAAAGTAAAAATCGGAGTGGTGTACTTAGTAAATTAGGTAGGATGCGTTCGAAAATATTATTAATTCGTACAATAAGAATACCCGCAGTCATCGATGTAATGGCGTAGTATATGCTACGTAAATACCTTTTTATAAGGTTACTAATTTTCGAAAAAAAGTAATGTGTCCGAAAAATGTTTTGAGAATTAAATATGTGTGAGAGAAATTGAAGGTCCTTCGGGGCCCCCCTGAGAATGGGGGCCCTGGGTACGGGCCCCGTGTGCCCTTACGGTAAAGACGGTATTGCTCTCATCCCCATTAACTTTAACTTTAACAAAATGTCACTTGCACATTACAACAAACCGCATAAAACTCATTCTCGCTTGCAGGCAAAACCCATATGGCGCTCAAACTGGCGCTGAGCTCTGGCGATACAACCGCAATGATCTCCGCGGTGGAGACGCTAGGAGACGCGGTAGACCCTGAGCTGGCGGCCACGCTAGCTGCGCATCTGCGGAAGAGCAACCATCATTCGCACGCCGCTGCATTGCTGGCTACTGCGGGCAAGGTTATTATACTTACTATCTCTCTTTTACCCGAATACGAAGCAAAAATGGGGGTTTTGATTAAACCTGTATATTGTATGTTTCTATGTGGATGTGGATATTCATAATATTATTATGTTCCCTCATAGCTTCTAGTCATCATAAATTGACAAATGAGGTGTCGTTGAAAGTCTCTTGATCATCCACTGGTTTATAAGTTTCCTGTTTTATCTCCTTGTATTTTTAATATTCTAGTACGAGGAGGCGCTAGACATAGTGGAGCAGTCCGGGGCTCCGTTGACGCCGGCGCTGGGGGAGCGGCTGGCGGCGCCGGCGGGGGCGCGCGGCCGCGACGCGCTACTGCGCCGCCTGGCCGACGTGCTCGGTACTAGGGGGCTGTACCATCATGCCGCTAAGCGACTGGCTGCTATTGGGGATAAGGTGAATATATTCTCAGTACGAGGAGGCGTTAGCCGGCCCCTAGACGAGCAATTTTATTATCAATATAATATCACGCTCCAATTTTATTGAACAGTTTATTTGACAATTAGATTAAATGCGCGCGATGTTCAATAAAAACCCTAGACGGTCAATAATATTACGCAATACGTGATCTTGACAATAAAATTGCTCGTCTAGCGGCCGGTTTAAGGTAGCATTCCAATCTTCGCAAATCGCAATACACGACGCGACCGACAAAAATTTAAATAAAATTCTATCTTATGAACTAGTCTTTAGTTTTATTTTCTACCGACATTGGTCTAGCGACCAAAGCTGCTATTATTTTATAGTGGCATAGAACAAAATGATACCTATAGCCTAGTGCATAAAGTGGTATTAGGTGTTTATGATTAACGCGATGAAATGACGGGTTCTCGACTGACACATTTTCACCAATGTTTCAATATTTCAGGATTAAATTCATGCTGCACGATTAATGAAATAGCATGTAACATCCATCTTAGATATTGTATCCAGTTAACAGTGTAATCATGTTTTAAGGGTCAATATAATAGCACAGAGTCGAAGCGCATCGAAGCGTCAAATTCGCAACAAGTCGAACGAATGCGCGCGGCATGCGCGCGCACCAAGAAGCGTTGGTCAAGCGAATTCCCGCGAGTGCGCGCGGATGCGCGCACCTAGTTAAATTCTCAGAAGTAATTTGTGCGTTAGGCTCTGGAGTTAAGGTGGAAATTTCTATGTTCAGTTTTTGGGAATTCGCTCCGATGCGCTTCGACTCTGCGCTAGTATAAATTAACCCTATTAGATTCGACAAGTGTTACTTTTTAAAAATTGTCTATTTCTATAGAATAAACTATAATGTTTTCAAAACTTATTATACGGTGATATAACTATTGCTGTATTATTAGCCAAAGCACTAGAATTTAACGTAATTTAATCGCTTCAGGCGGGCGCGATGCGTTGGCTCATGCGATCCAGCGACGTGGACCGCATCGCAACGTTTGCTGCGGCAAGTCGCGACCGCGCGGTGCAGCTCATGGCGGCCGACTATCTCCGGACACGAGCACCTTGGCGCTCCCGACCCGACCTCACACGACACATACTACACTTCTACACGCGGGCGAAGGCGCACAACAAGATGGCCGCCTTCTACGCCGAGTGCGCCAAGATGGAGATTGATGATTATAATGTAAGTTGTCAGTAGAATAAAGCATTTCATCTGCGGACACAAGCACAACGACCCGACCGCACACGACACATACTACACTTCTACACGAGGGCGAAGGCCCACAACAAGATGGCTGCCATCTACGCCGAGTGCGCCAAGATGGAGATTGACAATTATAATGTAAGTTGGCAATAGTAGATAGCATCAATTTGTCTTATGCTACGCCGAAAGCCAGTAGCAGAGCGCTGTACGGCGCGACGCTGCTAATGTCAATATTATCATAGAGAAAGATATATTTTCCTTAGTCTATGATATTATGTATTTTAGCCAGAATTTTCGATTGTATTAAATCGTTATATCTTCATACGAATTAAAGTTAAAATCTTGCATTCGTCAGTATGACTATTATCATCTAATTTATCATTAGTACTCGTGGCCCGCATTGGTCGGTACCGCCGCGCCGCAAAAGCTACGTCCCGCAATTTTTAAATCTGTAAGATCTTCGAAAATATTCATTTAAATCATATGCTGTAAAGGGCCATATAGATCTACATTAAATCAACAATGTATTTAAGGTATTTAATTGGATAAGGATTAATGCTGTATTTATTAAAATTGCTTCGAAAATTAGCCATTATTATCAGGAAAAAAACCTAATTTGTACTTGGACGTTTTTTTTTTCAGAACTACGACAAGGCACTAGAAGCACTGAACGAGGCAATAAGGTGCATCGCAAAATCTTCTGATCCCGAAAGTGGTATGTTGTAATAATTTTTCTTTCAAATATTGAAAAACTGGCCGACTAGGAGTTGATAATAATATATTAAGCTAATCATTTTTCAGGCTCCCAAACAATGGCTATACAAGAACAAATCTCCACTATTCAACGATTTATGGAAGTGAAAAAGTCCCTGGAATCTGGAGACATCAAAACAGGCAAGTCTTATCTACACAATAATATTTCCATAGGGAACTTGCAGTACCTACAGGTGGCAGCACAATATGTCATGTAAATTATATGAAGAGATTGTAAAAGTATGGGACTACTCCAGTTCGTAGAACCTTCGTCGCGTGTTCCCTATAGACAGTGGCGTAACTATAGGGTGGCAGGTCTGGCAAAATGCCACGGGTCCCCGACCCAAAAGGACCCCCGCCCAAGAGGCCGTGAGGTCAGAAATTTTTTATACATTGTTTTATTACTAACGTGACGATTTTTACTGTTAGGGCCCTATCAATATGCCACAGGCCCCGGATGTTATAATTACGCCACTGCCTATAGATAAATATAATGTAACTTTAATGCTAACTATTATTTTCTAGGTGTGAGCGGTGGCTATGCGCTGATTCGTGGACTAGATCGGCCTGGGCTGCTGTCGGAGGATAAAATTTTGAATCTACTGCTACAGCACATACCAGAGGGACCAGAAAGAGAACGTTAGTATATTATTATCGTAAAATTATGACTTTAAAAGTTTTACCCCCTTACTAATAAAAAATACACTATACAAAGGTATAAGTGACTTTAGAAACAAGGACAAAATATTGTATAACTATGCAGACTACGAATCTTTTTATTAGTAATGGTGTTAGCAAATTTAAAACTCAGTTTTATATTTTTACTAGCGGTATAAAATATATAGCCTATGTCACTCACTGAAAAAATGATTATAATCGATTCAGTAGTTTTGATTTATATTCATTACTACCCATGGCCCGCATTGGCCGGTACCGCCGCAAAAGCTACGTTCCGCAATTTTTAAATCTGTAAGATCTTCGAAAATATTCATTTAAATCATATGCTGTAAAGGGCCATATAGATCTACATTAAATCAACAATGTACTTAAGATATTTAATTGGATAAGGATTAATGCTGTATTTATTAAAATTGCTTCGAAAATTAGCCATTATTCGTCGTAAAAAGTAAATGACATAAAAATGTTATTGTGGGATATCCATAAGAGATAGACATATACCATCGCGTCGTGGAGTTTTCTGTAGACCTTTTCATTGTGTACAATACTTGGTACATTATTTTGATAAATCTCGTAGGCTTCAGCCTGCGTTTGCAATGTAAGCGGAAAAAATGTAATTATTTACGACATCACATTAGAAACCCCAACAATAACAGTATTTCTCCACTATTTAATGAATGTTATAATTATACTTAAAAACCTTCCTCTTGAATCACTCTATCTATGAAAGAAAACCGCATCAAAATCCGTTGCGTAGTTTTAAAGATTAAAGGGAACAAAGGGCCATGAGGGAAAAAAAAGCGATTTTGTTTTATAATATGTATAGATATTTAATAAAACAACTCAATATTCCCATGTTATACCATAAGCCAAATAAGCATTAGTAGCAATAGCAACCGCGCGATCGCTACAAAAAGTTGCCATGCTGGAGAGAACAATGCTTTGGTACGAGTGGATCGGCTAGCACATCTAATGGTTAGCTTGCTCGCCTTATATTTGAGAAAATAAAAGCCATATAAAATGGATTTCAAATATAAATTCTTTGTTTGTTATAGGGTTAGAAGAACGCTTGAAGTCTATACAAGAACCATTGGAAGAAGACGAAGCAACTCCAGACCAAAGCATAGAGGAAACAGTTTAAAAATGTAAATGTTAGGTATTAAGTAGTATAAATCGAGAGCATTGTGACTAATGTGACTCTTCAACCTAAAAGTTGTAAAGCTTGAAAATTTTGTAAAATAATCCTGATTCCTGACTAAGAATTATGTTAACAACGTGGTGCATGCAGCAGTTGATATCCGTTCAAACTGTAAATATTAATATAAAAAAGAAAAACTGAACTTTAGATTTATTTCATTTCTTTAATAAAGCCATTTGTAAAAGAACCATTTCTTGAAAGAAAACAAATCTTGGCATGTTTAACTGCGTTGTTCCCGTGCAGAAACCGAGCGGTTAAGTGTGAACGCTGTAAGTGCTTGTTCATGGCTTGTTCAGACCCATCGAGAATCGCGCGGTTTGGACCCGCGCGGTTAAACCGCTCGCAGCTTGTTCAGACATGCGGGAACCGCGCGTTTCCCGCGCAGAACCGAGCGGTTAAGTGTGAACCACAGACATAGATCAAGATAGATACCGCATGTCGCTCCATTTGTATGTAAACGAGCGTGCCACTTTTTTCCTATGTGACTTACCGATGATAAGAAACGTGTCCATTACCTAGGCCAACATTTCTATTAGAATTTCTACAACTCAATAAGGCACTTTTAGGCATTTATGCATTTTTAAAATTCCGATTGACGTCCGATTCCGATAGCAGACTAAAGAACAGACTTTTGAAAAACGAGCATTGCTCGTCGTTTGAGAACGCGATATGGCACGCGAAGTACATACACATGCGGTTTCTATCTTGATCTACATGGGCGTACCCAGGTTCTGGGCCAGGGGGGGGGGGCAAATCAGATTTTTTATAAGCTAGGTGTTTATAAAGAATAAAAATTAATAATTTTTAGTTGTAAAAATATTGTATTGCAAACAAATGGCAAAAATTCGTTTTCTTAATTTTTAATTTTTATATATAAAAGTACTAGATAAGATACTTAGTAGGGACGTCAACATGATCCAGGGTGGGGCTGGGTACGCCCATGTTGATCTATGATGTGGTGTGGACGCTAATACAACGCCATAGTAATAAGCTGCGAGCGGTTTAACCGCGCGGGTCTAAGCCGCGTGGCTCCCGCTGTGTCTGAACTAGGGATGTAAAGCGGTAAAATTACTTTCGTAAAATTCGGTAAATTACGATATTTTACGTAAAATATTATATTTTACGGTAAATTACGGTAAAATTGGGTAAAAAAAGATTTGATTTCGTGGCATAACTTTCATTAATCTGAATGGGGATATAAAAAATTAAACAGGTTACTTAATGCAAGTCTAGTGCAGTAAGTCAAAACAACATAATAGCCAGCCTGCCGGCTTGCTGTATGCTCTGTCGAGTGTCGTCAACTGTCAACAAGTCGCAACAGCGCAAAATACTATGGCAAACAGCACTAATCGGCAACGTCACACCGTGCGACGCGCACGCAGTACGCAAGTTGCAACTTGCAACTTGCAACACGCTCGCCCCGCCCGCCGTCATACCACCATTCTGCATACATACGTAGCCGGTAATTTTACCGTAATTTATATAAATTACCGTAAAATACGCGTATTTTACCAGCGTTTTCGGTAAAATTACGTAATTTTGCAACCCTAGTCTGAACAAGCACATAGGGTGGGTTGCACCAGCTTACTTTAACTTTAACTGTAACTTCAACTTTAACTACAATGCCAAATGTCAAATCTTTGGTTAAAGTTAAAAATGAACGCCATCAAGACGCCATATTTAACCATAACCATAGAGCTCGACAAGGTTTTAAATGCATGTGGCGAAAAAAGAAATTAACGCTGTCATCATACAAAAACGCCATTTTTGACAGGTCTCCTTTACCAGCAGCGCCCCCGCCCACGTTCATTTATAACCTTGTTGGACCAGCTGTCATCTGTCAATTTCTCCGGTCAAAGTTAAGGTTAAAGTTAAAGTTAAAGTTAAATTTACCTTAACTATAACCATAACTTTAACTTTAACCACGCCTCTGGTGCAACCCACCCTAAGGGTGGGTTGCATTAGGGTGGGTTGCACCAGCTTACTTTAACTTTAACTACAATGCCAAATGTCAAATCTTTGGTTAAAGTTAAAAATGGACGCCATCAAGACGCCATATTTAACAATAACCATAGAGCTCGACAAGGTTTTAAATGCATGTGGCGAAAAAAGGAACTAACGCTGTCATCATACAAAAACGCCATTTTTGACAGTTCTCCTTTACCAGCAGCGCCCCCGCCCACGTTCATTTATAACCTTGTTGGACCAGCTGTCATCTGTCAATTTCTCCGGTCAAAGTTACGGTTAAAGTTAAAGTTAAATTTACCTTAACTATAACTTTAACTTTAACCCCGCCTCTGGTGCAATACAACGCCATAATAATAAGCTGCGAGCGGTTTAACCCAAAGAGAATATAATCACTATGGTTTAACCGCGCGGTTCCCGCTGTGTCTGAACAAGCACTTATAGTACTTCTCACAGCAATTTTGAGGATTCGGGTGCTGGGGAGCCTAGGAGCTCGCGCGCGGAGCTACCAAAGGAGGAAAATACGCATCTTAAATAGGTTGTTTTCTTTTTAGAATCTGCACCAGATGGCGCGACGATAGACACTTCTAGATTTCCTATTGGTTCCGCACTGATCTGAAGTTAGTTGCAGGTCACCGTCACTAACATCGTATTGGTTGTGTTTCTAAAAAAATAATATCAGTGTACTGTTAAGTGTGAGATAAATCACAATACCATAAATGTTCCATTAGCATAAAGTCAACACAAAACATGTATTTATATAGGTCTACCAGAATCTGATGGCAAAAACTGAGAAAATAAATTGACTATCCTTTTTTTTTTCTTATAGCGGCTAATTCTGTGTGTTAGGGTGAGTTGCACCAGAGGCGTGGTTAAAGTTAAAGTTATGGTTATAGTTAAAATAAATTTAACTTTAACTTTAACTATAACCTTAACTTTGACCGGAGAAATTGACAGATGACAGCTGGTCCAACAAGGTTATAAATGAACGTGGGCGGGGGCGCTGCTGGTAAAGGAGAACTGTCAAAAATGGCGTTTTTGTATGATGACAGCGTTAGTTCCTTTTTTCGCCACATGCATTTAAAACCTTGTCGAGCTCTATGGTTATGGTTAAATATGGCGTCTTGATGGCGTCCATTTTTAACTTTAACCAAAGATTTGACACTTGGCATTGTAGTTAAAGTTAAAGTTACAGTTAAAGTTAAAGTAAGCTGGTGCAACCCACCCTTAGAGTGGGTTGCACCAACTAACTTAAACCGTAACTTTAACTTTAACCACAGTGCAAAATGTCAGATATTTGGTTAAATTTAAAAATGGACGCCATCAAGACGCCATATTTAACCATAGAGCTCGACAAGGTTTTAAATGCATGTGGCGAAAAAAGGAACTAACGCTGTCATCATACAAAAACGCAATTTTTGACAGTTCTCCTTTACCAGCAGCGCCCCCGCCCACGTTCATTTATAACCTTGTTTGACCAGCTGTCATCTGTCAATTTCTCCGGTCAAAGTTAAGGTTAAAGTTAAAGTTAAAGTTAAATTTACCCTTAACTATAACCATAACTTTAACTTTAACCACGCCTCTGGTGCAACCCACCCTTAAACATGCAAATATAAAAATTTATCCAATGATCAAGGATATTTTTCGAAAATCTGCTGTCAAAAATTGCCATCAGATTCTGGTAGACCTATACTTGTATGCAAATAAGCACAAAATGGCCACGCGATGACGGGCTAAGATTACATCTATACTATAATACTTTATCTATGCTTCCGATCTATTATATATTTATATCCTTTGTACCTAAATCTTGTCTCTTTACCTTATATAAAAAAATACCCGTCGATGTCATCTGTCAGAACCACAGGTCAGACTCAGAACTGAGTTGACACACCCTTAGTAGTCTGATTTATACTACTAATCTGTGGTAGTCTGTGAGTTGACACTTGACAGATATCGTGGTCTCAAATTCT
The DNA here is from genome assembly GCA_905187585.1 of Cyaniris semiargus. Classification (NCBI taxonomy): domain Eukaryota; kingdom Metazoa; phylum Arthropoda; class Insecta; order Lepidoptera; family Lycaenidae; genus Cyaniris; species Cyaniris semiargus. The sequence continues at coordinate 7,308,653 of LR994558.1, read as the reverse complement.
TTTCATGTGATGTTATCATTTCGAGGTTATAAAATCAAAAATGTGTTTTTCAATGTTCAATAAATAAGTGTTTGTAGTTTTATAAAACAAGATTAAGAAAGTAAATCAAAATGGTGCGTCACAACAATCAGCTACCGAATAATCTTACCCAATTGCAAAATCTAATCAAAAGAGATCCTACATCGTACAAAGATGAATTTCGGCAGCAGCTCGCTCATTTTGAGACTACTCTAGAAATATTTAACCTGAATCCGACGCAGTACAGTAAGAAGTTGGATGAACAGGCGATGTTCCTTGCCCAAGTAACTCAGTGCTACCAAAATGAGATGAAAAACTTTCCACAGAAAATAGTTGATGTGTTGAAAACTCATAACACCACGTTACACAATGATATGCGCTTATCTCTCTGCAAATGTTTAATCCTGTTAAGAAACAAAAGCTTCATTTCCGCATTTGACCTGCTTGAAATATTTTTCTCTTTGATAAAATGTCAAGACAAGAATTTGAGGGAATACCTTAAAACTCATATAATAACAGACATCAAAAACTTGAATATGAAACACAAAGACATGAAACTTAACACAACTCTTCAAAACTTTATATTTTCTATGTTGAAAGACTCCAACGCTAAAACTGCTAAACTGTCAATAGATATCTTGATTGAACTGTACCACAAAAATATATGGAATGATAATAAAACTGTTAACATCATTGCTGAGGTTGGATGCTTTTCTAAAATAATGAAAGTAATGGTGGCATCTCTCAAGTTCTTTTTAAGTAAAGACGAAGAGGAAAAAGAAGAGGAAGACAGTGATGATGAGGTTGATCCCAAGGAGACAATGATTTCAAACAAGTTCAATAAAAAGACCAGGAAGAGAGAAAAAATGGTTGAGAAGGTGAAGAAAACAGCTAAGAAGATTAAAAAGAGAAAGGAAAAAGCACCTGTCTTCAACTTCTCTGCCTTACACCTTGTCAACAATCCACAAGGTTTTGCAGAAAAATTATTTAAACAAGTTGAAGCATCAAATGACAGATTTGAAGTTAAATTGATGACTTTAGATGTTGTGTCTAGATTGATTGGATTACATGACCTCTTTCTATTTAACTTTTACCCATTCATAGCAAGGTTGCTGATGCCTCATCAGAGGGAGGTCACAAGAATATTGCAGTTTGCCGCACAAGCAGCACATGAACTCGTACCACCGGAAGTCATAGAGCCAGTAATGAAGGCCATAGCAAACAACTTTATCACCGAGAGAAATTCCACCGATGTAATGGCAGTAGGGCTTAATGCTGTTCGTGAAATTTGTGCCAGGTGTCCACTAGCAATTAATGAGGATTTATTGAGAGATTTAGTTCAATACAAATCCTACAAAGAAAAGTCTGTAATGATGGCTGCGAGATCATTAATACAACTGTACAGGCATTCCATGCCTACTTTATTACATAAAAAAGACAGAGGAAGACCATCTGAAGCGTCTTTGGAATTGAAAACAAAACAATATGGTGAGATGGAAATTAAGGACTATATTCCAGGTTCAGAAGTACTGCTCGAAAAAGAAGAAATAAAAGAGAAGGGTAAGAAAGCAAATAAAAAAGGAAAAGTAAAGAATGATAATAGTGATGATGAATGGGTTGATGTAGCCTCATCAGACTCAGAAATAAATATAAGCGACAGTGATGAAGATGAAGTAAGTGATGAAGAAGAATCTGAAAAAGAAGAAGAAGAGAATGATGATGGTTCTGATGAAAATGAGTCAAATGCAGAAGACCAAACTGAAACAGAAAAAAATGAGACTCCCAGTCAAAATAAAGAGAGTAAAGAAAATACTAGAAAGTTTCTAAAGGCAAAGCGTTCTGTAACTAAAGAAGAAAGGGAAGAGAAAATCAAAGTAGCTCGAGAGATAGCTATGGATAAAATATTTACTGATGAAGATTTCAAACGTATTGAGGCTGCTCAACTGAAAAAGCATGTCAGTGGTGTAAAACGTAATAGAAGTGTTATAGAAGAAGAAAATGAGTCAACTGAACTTGTACAATTATCAGCCATTGAGAACATTCACAAAAAGAGGAAACATGATAAATCTGCTAGACTTGAGTCAGTACTAAAAGGACGAGAAGAAAGGGACAAGTTTGGATATAAGGATAGAAGAAAGAATGTTAACTGTTCAAAAACTAACAGGGAGAAAAGGAAAACCAAATCCTATCAGATGATCATACATAAAGCTAAAGGAAAAATTAAAAGATCATTTAAAGATAAACAAATTGCTTTCAGGAATTATTTAATAAAGCAAAAGAAAATGCGTTAATGATAAAAATTTTTTTATTTAAATCTTCATTCCAGATTATGTAAATAAATAAATAATTCTAATTTAATCAAAATCCTTAGGCCTAACGCTAAAACTCACGTGTGTATAATGAAAAATAGTATGGGCAGCGCAGGCGCGTGCGACGGAGCGCGGACGCGGGCGACGGACTGTCACACACGCGGCGGACGGCGGGCGCACGCTTTTCGCAGTCGACGTTTCCGTTGACGTCTTTTTGCCAATTTATAAATTAGTAAATAATCCATGGTAATGTGCTCGTAACTCGACAACTGTACACGCTCGAGATCAAAATTATACCCGCTCGCGGATTCGTGGCCCGGTTCGTGGTGGGCTTCTGAGTTCCGACGCGTCCGCCCATGTTTTAGCGTTAGGTAATCAACTTATAATTACTTTGGAAGTAAGTAAATGTTTTGGAAATTGGAATATAATAAATCATTCCTTAAATGAATTTCTGCTAATAAATTATAATAGATCATTTCTTGTACAAAATTAGACAAAAATATATTATAATGAAATTTTACTTAATTATCCCTATTGACTATTCCCTACAGGCTACATGTCTCCGTGGTTAAAGTTCCACCCTCCTTAATTTAAAAAAAAACACGTAGCACTTCGGCTATTTATGCATGGCCAGTGTCGAGTATAAATATGGCGGGAGAGCAATATTCTTTTAATACAATTTTCAGCTTCGTTTTTCTATATTGTCAGGTCGAAAGTCTAGTCAAATTAGTCCGTTCCCAAATCCCAATATTTGATCTATCTCTGGTTTTGCCCTACTAGAGATAAGAATAGCTCTCATTAGACATTAGAGACATATATTTTATGTCAATTCAATGTTAGCTGCGATCGGTCGTATGTCAAACCAGAGATAGATTGAATATTGGGAACGGCCGTAAGTCACTGACCTCCATTATACAAGTGTATAATCATGGAGGTCAGTGGTCTAAGTAAAAGTCAATACAGTCAAGAAGTCAAGTCGGTCGATTCAGTGGTATAGGTCTACCAGAATCTGATGGCAATTTTTGACAGCAGATTTTCAAAAAATATCCTTGATCATTGGATAAATTTGTATATTTGTATGTATAAGAAAAAAAAGGATCAAAAACTTTTATTCCAATTACCCCGGTATTGCTAGAGTCAATTTATTTTCTCACTTTTTGCCATCAGATTCTGGTAGACCTATAGACGCTTTACTGAAACTTTCGATGGAGTTTTGAGGGGAACACAAAATAGCACGTTTCTGGATATTGCATCATTTTCCTACACTTGTGTACGATAACGAATATCTAATGGTTAATATCCTACCAATATTACACATTAAAAACCCAATTTTTGGAAAATAATAATAATACAAACACATCACTCTTTTACATTCCCGGCAAAACTCCCAAAAAACCACAGACTACTAAGGGATACTACGTAATTACTGCAAAAAACAACTAGACGTTTCGATGACACTGACAATGACATTTGTCATACAATCCCGAATCCGTGAATCACAAAAATACAAAATATTTATAGATTTGTTTCTTCGAATTAAAATAAAAAATACCAAAAAATTAAGTGGTTGAAATTACTGTTCCAACAAATAAGTTAAAATGTTAAAACCGAAAGCTCTGACACAAGTCTTAAGCCAAGCTAACACTGGAGGAGTAGAAAATACATTGTAAAATAATATTACCTATTGCATTTTTTGTTTCTTTCTCATGTGATAGCTTATCTTACTTACTATGATATTTACAGGTTACTAAACCATCAAGGCGCTCTTCTTGCATATTCTGGGTATAACGATAAGGATGCTAGAGTCACCGCTGCTATTGCTAGCAATGTTTGGTCAGCTTATGAAAAACATGGCAGAAATGTTTTTAAAGAAGACAAACTACATCTTATATTAGTGGATTGTCTCAATGGCAAAATAGCTGTGACACAGGTGGCAAATTTACTACTCTGTTTATATGCTAAGGAAACTGTGGGGTTTGGTATTTTAAAAGAAAAGATTAATGCAATTGCACAATACTTAGAAGGTCCGTTAAAACAAGTAGCAAGCTCATAAATTATTTACTTATAATAATAGTATATTAATTGATTATACTTATATTATGATATGATTCTATTTTTCTCCTTGTAGGTAAAAAAATTAAAATATCAATGTTATTCTGTCCTCTGTTTCTACACATAATTCCTTTTGTGCTTCATTATAATTGATAGCAAAAATACTTAAATATTATAGCTTTATAATGTTTTGTATTTTTATAAAGGGTGTAAATTATTGTATTATTAAATAGGTTACTTTTATGTAACAGTACATTACAATGTTTGTATCCTGTACCAACTAATATATATTCTGTGCCTGTACCTAAATGTTTATTAGTATTTATGGTAATAAAACTATCTTATTTGGTCTTTTCTTAAGCTTCGTAAGTTGTTACTACACTACAATATAGTGTGAAGCACTGGATAGTGTTTTCGAGGTAAAGCGCTTATTCCATTTCATTAAATTTAGAAGTCCTAGCTAGGATCCTAAAAAGGAGACTAATTAGAAGCTTCTTATTCCACTTGTCCTAATTTAGTAACTAAATCAGTTGTGACCACGCGGCGTTTTTTTTTTTTTTATGGAATAAGGAGGCAAACGAGCAAACTGGTCACCTGATGGAAAGCAACTTCCGTCGCCCATGGACACTCGCAGCATCAGAAGAGCTGCAGGTGCGTTGCCGGCCTTTTAAGAGGGAATAGGGTAGTAGGGGAGGGTAGGGATGGTAAACTCACTCACTCGGCGAAACACAGCGCAAGCGCTGTTTCACGCCGGTTTTCTGTGAGAATGTAGTGTTTCTCCGGTCGAGCCGGCCCATTCGTGCCGAAGCATGGCTCTCCCACGTATAAATTTGATTTTGATTTTGGCCAGACGTCTTCTTAATGGCTCCAGTTCTGTCAAAGCAACAAAAAATTGGTCTTCTCCATGTCTTCTCATAGGCTTAGCTGTTGGCTCAATGAAAATCTAAATAAATAAAAGGCGAAAAAGATGGTTGAAAGAATTTTTGCTCCACGAAAAATTATGAATTATGAACTTTCTGAACTACTTGGAACCAGCAGACTTTAGAAATTACCTACGAATGCTACGAATGCTATAATCTAGATTCTAGAGATTGATGAGCAGTTGCTGTCAAAATTTAACAAAAAAAAAATTCAAATGAAAATAATATACATATTTCTATCTTATTGCCATGTTTTTATTTTATTTTATTATGTTTAGGGCCTGTTTTACCACTTCCTGATAAGTGCCGGATATTCTATCCACAACATAACTTGACAGCTGATAAAGTATGGAAAATCTGTCAAAAAAGTTGTGGATAGCCTATCTGGCACTTTATCTATTAAGTAAAATGCCCGCCAAAACTCTTTCAGTTTTCAGTTTTCAGTTTGACAAGTATTATATTATGTCAGCGTGTTCCTAAACTGTTACCAGTATACTGGCCTAATCGCTTAGGCCAATGATCGCTTAGGCGTATGTTCTTCGTGAAATTTAAACTAGAGGGACGAAGCAAAAAAAAAAAAAACACAGTTATATATGGAAACATATAAATACATACAGTTTTATGTTAATATTATGTTAACGGAAACTAGGTTTAGGATATTTTGATTTATGTCACACTTGACAGGACACTGAGATTTTTTAGAAACACAACCCATATGTAGTCAGTGATGCCAACCTGCAGATAATTTCAGATCAGTGGGGAACCAATAGGAAATCTAGAAGTGTCTACCGTCGCGCCGTCTGGTGGAGATTTAAAAAAGAAAACAACCCATTCCTCCAGAAAAATAATTGTCAAAACTGTCAAACTGATAAATGTCAAATTAGTACAAATTGTGCAAATTACTAGACATATGAATTGCAAGCAGAGTGATTTTTAAAAAACGAATCATAATTAAGATTTATTTTTAAAAAATCACTCTGCTTGCAATTCATATGTCTAGTAATTTACACAATTTGTACTAATTTGACATTTGTCAGTTTGACAGTTTTGACAATTCATTTTCTAGAGGAATTGCAAAACGTTACCATTTTAGCCCCGCAGATAATTAATACGTAGTGTTTTAAATAAATTCTTTGTGTGTGACTGTGTGCACTGTGTAGTGCGATGCAAAGGATTTTTTTTCGTGGTTTTCTAATACTTTTGTTTTTAAATCTATTGGTAAGTCATCTTTATTGTTTTATTCGAAGAAGCTACCTATAGACCTATTTGAAAAACAAACTTTACTGATTGAAGACTCAACAAGTGCGATCTGTGTTCGGTGTACACGTCTACATTACAGTAGGTTCGAGAACAGATGCACTTCAGTTTTTATATTATATTTTGATAAACAAAAAATGTTCTAATAAAACTTATAAGCATTGGAATTTGGATCTAACAAATCCTTCTTTGTCTTTTTTTTTTTGGTCTCTGGCTCAATAGGTACAGCTTGGCAAAGAAGAGTCTGACGCGGTGACAGCTGGAACTAAGAGTTTTTATTTATGACAACACTACATTACTTGTCAACTCTAGTATATAATGTGTCAAAAGTGAAGCGTAGGGTTGCCTGTATTTAAAGAAAAGCGTCCTCATTTAATCCACACTCTTCTTTGCCAAGCTGTAGGTATAAATATTTTTATATTACTAAAAGGCACAGAACGTTTTTGTACAGGTTTTTTTTCTAATGGCAACATTTGGCCGACTAAGACTAACGGCCGTGGTTTTAAATATGACAAATGACATTTATTCTAGTGATCTATGGCCAATTTATGACAATTTTGAATAGCTTGCTAATGTATACTCTATGATTTTGAAGGTCCTATAGAGAAAAAATATTTGGTAACAACTGGAGACATCTATGATAAGACTGATTTTCTTAGTTTTCTAGAAAAGAAAACAGACTTTTACAAAATTTATACAGATGGATCGAAAACTATAGATGAGGTCAAATCAGCTCATTATGATGAATCTTTGGATGTTACTAAAATATGTTTTATACTCAGTAATATGTGCTCTATCTACACAACCGAATGCTATGCTATATATATGGCATTACAATATATAAAAACTTTGACCAATGTAAATAATTTTCTTATAATATCAGATAGTAAAAGTGTTTTATTAGCTTTAGATAATAGTAATTTAAGTTACAAATGTAATTATTTAATTTTTAAGATCAAAAACATATTACATGAATTAGTCTGTAATAACATTAATATCGAGCTTCTATGGGTTCCCTCCCACAGAGGAATTGCTGGGAATGAAAGGGCGGATACAGCTTCCAGAGGACCACCAGACGAGGACCATAAGAACATGTTAAAAGTGCCATTCACAGACCTCTTTGCGATGGTCAAAGATGAAACGCTTGAGTTAAGGAGAATAATCTGGAATAAAGTAAAGGATAATAAGGGCAAATGGTACAGTGATACACGGAAAGAATTTTCAATCCCATGGTTTAATTCTGTAAAGTTTGAATCAAGAAAATTTACATCTGTAATTACAAGAATGAGATTTGGACACTGCTTAGTCCCCTCCCACCTCCATAAATTAAGAATATTAGAAGATGCAAAATGCCCCAAATGCTTAGAAAATGATGCTGACCTCAAACATATCATCTTTGATTGCAAAGCACTAGGTCTAGACAGAATTTTACTCTGCTCTGAAATCGATAATATTTGTAAAGATAAAGACATAAGTGTACCCCGCCGCCCAGAAGATTTACTATCTAATTACGATTTTTTCAAATGTTTATACCGATTTATATGTTCCATTGATGGAAAAACTGTGAAAATTGTAAATAGTGTTTTTTTTTTGTTCTGTAAATAGTGATTAGTGAGAAGAAAGAAGAAGGACATTTTTTTAATGTTAGTTACCAAAGACCTTTTTTTTTTTTTTTTTTGTTAATTCGTCCCGGTCGGGACAGGCAATTACCAAAGACCTCTAAATATTAGTTACATATTGTATTTTTTTTTGAGTATTTTTTTTGGAGCAAAGGACTCGTTTCCAGGTCCCAATAAATTAAAAAAAAAATCTTATGCCCTAATCTGTGATTAGGTGTCAAATTGCCGCAACAAAAGTTATGGTTGTATATATGCAAATACCTGTTGTTTTTACTGATAAAATAAGCTAAACAATACATTTTTGCAATATAATTCGTTACCTAATCATGAATCTTTCGGAGGACAACAATTTTGCTAATGGCCTGTTATATGTAGGATTCAATCAAGATCAAGGTGAGCCAAAACATTTCATTACCAAATAATTCCGTCCTATCTTAGTTGTTTTTATATTATTTACTGATTAATCTTGTAGGATGCTTCGCCTGCGGAACGGAAAATGGATTTAGAGTATTCAATAGTGATCCTCTCAAAGAAAAAGAACGACAAAATTTTGCGGAAGGTGGTTTGTCTTACGTAGAAATGTTATTTCGATGCAATTACATGGCCTTAGTAGGAGGAGGAAAGACTCCAGTGTATCCACCAAATAGAGTTATAATTTGGGACGACCTAAAGAAGGACTCTGCTATTTCATTGGATTTTAATAGCCCTGTCAAAGCTGTTAAATTAAGAAGAGATAGAATTGTTGTGGTCTTAGGTAAGATACTTCCAATATTCTATTGTTGTCTAGGTCTTATCAGTATGTAACAGAAAACTCTCAATCTTTCTCTTCTAAGCTTATTAACATTATATAATTTTGCTTTTCCTATAGGACCCCTTTTAGGATCTAATTGTTGTTTTTTTTTTGACTAGAAAATATATATAGTAATATTTATTATTTAAAACTTTTGTTAATATAATGTTGTACATCTAAATACTTGTTAAATGTCTTCTTGATTGACATAGTTTTTGCCTTGAAGTAAACTAAAGTGAAAGTTATTGCGTAATGTAATTGTTGTTGCTAAGTAAAGGAGGAAGTGCTTTACATTCACTAAATAGTTTATTTTTTTTTTGGTAATTGCTTTGTTTGTTTCAGTAACACTTTTTTTAAAGTTTTTGATGAGGTTTAAGTTGCACTTGGCATCTATGTCAGGTTCACAATTTTAATTGTTCAATAGATATTATGATATTACATTTAAAATTGTAATATCTTTTGACTTTCAACAGTAACTTAAATTTATGAATTTTACATAAATAAAACATTTTACATTCATAAATCGAGTCTAGGTTTTATTTTTATTGGATTGGAACATAATAACTGATATATCTTTCTTTTGCAGAGAATTTGATAAAGGTGTACACTTTTACTGTTCAGCCGCAGTTGTTGCATGTATTTGAAACATGTCAGAACAGTAAAGGCTTGTGCGTAGTGTGCTCCCACAGCAACAATGCACTACTGGCCTATCCTAGCCGCAAAACAGGACATGTTCAGGTAAAATAGTCAATTGATGTTCTTGCTGGATTATTTAATCCCTCGAAAAACGAGACACAATAGATTTGTATTGTTATCGCGGTCGCGTGCGACCGCTTGGGGCTTGAAGCACTAATATCTCAGTAAAGTTTTAAACATTCTGAATTGCTCAATCATCATAGAGCCATTGCTCAGCTTCATCTATTTATTGTAATTGTGACCCTATCTATGGCAGAGCTTTCAAATTCACTCTAGTACGTGCTTAGTTAATTTATCAAGCCCCAAGCGGCCACATCCGGCCACGATAACAATAGATAAGCTATTGTCTCGTTTTTACACGATCGACGGGTTAAAAAATGTTATAAATAGAGGTATGGATAGAAAATAGTTATAAAGAACACTCTACACAATACTTCATCCTTTTAGAAAGTCATATTAAGGTAATAAAGGACACTTTTATAATTTATGTTTTTTATTTATTAATATTTTTTAATTCTTCTTATTTCTCTTGTTAAAGCTGGTAGAATTGACAAATCAAGCAGGATCTTCTAGCAGCACCCCAGAAGGTCACCTAATAGCTGCTCATGAGGCACCACTTAGCTGTTTGAGCCTCAATGTGGGTGGCACCAGATTAGCTACTGCCTCTACCAAAGGCACTCTCATAAGAGTGTTTGACACAAGTACTGGACAAAAACTGGCAGAACTGAGAAGAGGAGCTAACCAGGTTTGTTTAAGAACAGACAATAATACAATTCTTTTTTTTTGTATTACCCTGTGAGGCTGTGAGCAATCTGTCCAACTTTAATATTTAAATATTAAAATTGTTTTAAATTTTAATAGACATTGTTTCAATACAAACAATAAAATAGTTATGGCATTTTACCAACAATTAAAAATCAAGCAATAAAAAAAGTAAGTATGAAAGTAACTAAAATGTTTAAACAACTCTTGCATTACTTCCAGGCAACAATATACTGTATTAATTTCAACCACACAAGCACCAATTTATGTGTAACATCCGACCATGGCACAGTGCATATCTTCAGCCTGGAAGACGAGAAACTAAACAAGCAATCAACATTGTCAACTGTCAACTTCTTGCCTAAATATTTCTCGAGCAATTGGAGTTTCTGCAAATTCACTATACCGAACGGGCCGCCGTGTATTTGCGCCTTTGGAGTGGACAAAAGTTCTATTATTGGTAAGCCTTATAAGATTATACAAAATACTAGCTGATCCGGCAAACATTGTTTTGCCATATAAATTATTTCTATACTGTACTCGGTGAAACATGTCGGTAGTGGTTATTGACTCCCTGTCAAAAACTTGTCATTTTCTATATAAACTGCGATTGACAATGAAGTGTTAGATGTTGTCAATCGCAGCTTTGTATAGAAAATGACAAGTTTTTGACAGGGAGTCAATGACCGCTACCGCCATGTTTCGCCGAGTACAGTATAGTATCAATATAAAAGTAGATAAAAACCTAATCTCAGGCCTAACGAAGGTACATACTTTCATTAAAATCGGTTGAGCCGTTATGGAGGAGTTCACACACAAAAAAAAAGAGAATGTTATACAGCATGACTGGTGAGACATGATCAATACTTAAGGAGAGTACTCTGTACGCGATTCTCATTATATTTATGTAATAAAATTAGGTACTTAATTTTTGACCAAATTTCCCTGTAAATAAACGAATCATGGACACTTAGTAAATTACTATGCAGCCGGCGCAGCGCGCGGCGGCATGCGCCCCACGCCGCGCGCTACCCCTCCCGCGCGCGGTGTCCATACGTTGGGTAAATAATTATTTAACTTTAAGCTACATTTACTCAGTGATCAATTGATATTATTTTTTAATTATTTTTTTTTCAACTAATATAATAGCCAAATATCACGTCCTCGAGTATTGAACATGTCTCACCAGTCATGCTGTATATTAGATTGATTGCACTTCAGGTTCTTGTTCGAAATGCATGTTTCACAGTTGTGAATACTCACGAGTATTCTTGCACTATAAGTATTTTTACATTAGTTTTAATAAATACATGAATGTCTTCAATATAATTAGTTATAAGACTTATAAGACTGTTTATTAAAAAATATATCTTTCAAATGTTGCATTATCAATCCAGTTTATACTAATCTTTTAACCTCACATCATCTTTTTGTTTCAGTAATATGTGCTGATGGGTCCTACTACAAATACAAATTTAATGAGAAGGGCGAGCATACAAGAGATGTTTATGCACAATTCCTAGAAATCTCGGAAGAGAGATAAAGGAATATGGAAGACCCTAGCAACAATACCATTTCTATAAAGTTGTTACTGGTGTAAAGAGATTGAAGTTTTTATACTTTATATATCATAAAAAAGAAGATTGTAGAAAAAACAGGAATCAATTTAGCGAAAAATTCATTAACTTTTGATTCTATTTGGTTTATTTTGGCTATTATGAATTTTTAGGTCTAGTCATTGAAACATTCTATCAAATTCAATACAATGAATTGTTGAGTGATACCAAATTTTACTTTATATTTAACATGTATTGAGCAAACAAAACGGAACATACTGCCATGATCTTACATAATAGGCTACTTGACCTACTTTTTTCTTCATGCTTATCGCTTCTTGATCATTCATTTTCACCAAAAAAACTAATATTTTAATATTTTAAACAGGAGAAATCCATAATAATGTTGATTGAAAAATATGCCTTTTAAATGGCGCCGAAAACACTGTCCGCCATAGTGTGACGTCATATTTTTTGTATTTTATTGAACATTTTTTATGTGCTAAACGTACGAGTCTAATAGTGCCAAAAAATTAGAAAAGAATTTAGAAATAATTTGTAATGTTGAAAACTTTTGGAGAAAAGTTTTGGCCATTTCATTTCCCAACTACAATAAATGGAGATAGTATAATAAAACTGATGTTTTATTTGAATTATTCAAGAAAATATATTTTACAAATCTTTCTAGGCTTATTCTTATTATTTATGTACAAATAAACTTACATATAACGAGCGCGATAAATAAAAGAATAAAAGATATTAAATTACAAATCGGAAGTACCGCAAAAGCGTTTTCGTCAGTACAAATTAAAAAATATAAAATCATATTTTCAAATCGACTTTATTTATCAATCATAAGCTTTTATTCGATGATAAAGGTGAAATACGGTTTCCTAGGCCAAGTTCTACTAACAATATGCATTTGTTCAATGAAATTGAATATAGTATATAGTATCAAGTAGCCTATTATCTATCTTTTGTTTTTTTAAATTTCAACTTCGTATTTATTGCGGATATATTTGTAGACATACGAAGAATAAGACAGGACTAACTGATGCATGTTTGCTGTCTTTGTCTTACATGTTTGAAAAGCCATTTGACAGACAATGACAGCCACATGAATTAGTCTCCTTTTTCGTCAATCAAGGCTGTTAAAGCTTAAAAAAAATGATTTGTAAATATTATCAAATTTTTGATTAGGTGTTGCCTAATTGATGTATTTATAATGGCAGACCAAAAAGCACATTATTATCATAAGAGTGCAAAATATACATTTTGTGCAAGGATTTGATCTTTTTAAAAGAATAAAAAGCTAAAATTTTTATGAAGTTATTAAAATGGTTATGTAATTCTAGTGTCCTGTAGGCTGTAGTGACAGCTAAATTTGATTGATTTCAAAGGTGTAGATCTCAAATGTTGGAACTCTTGCTTTGAATGAATGGTAGTAACTTTTTAAACCTTTAGACTTTGTTTAAATTTTGTTGAATATTTATTGTAAGGAAGATAATATTGTCTTCGAATGAATTATTTTAAGATTGGTTCGTTGTATTGTTGAGCGTAAAAGACTGTTTTCCTGGCTGAGCTTAATACAGAGATAGTGCTTCAGATTCGTCGCTAGATAGCACTTTTCATATTTCCAGTGTTGCTCACTGAAATAAGATGCATAAGGCCCGATACACACTGCGACTTTTAACAGCGATACAGTTGCGCGTTAGCATCGATACACACGCGCGACAGCATCGATGCAGAATTGCAGACGCGGGGTAGTGGTACTACGGAACCCTATATTGCGCGTGGCCTGACACGCACTTGGCCGGTTTTTTTAAAAGTAATAATACAGAGAGCGTGATTAAAACAGTTTCAATCGAACTCATCGCGCTGTGGCAGTCAACGAATGACTGACCAAAATACGTTTCGCGTCGTGGCTCACGTTAGCATCGATACAGTCGCGATGCTAACGCGATACAGCATCGATGCTGCATCGCGATTGCATCGATGCTGCATCGCGATTGCATCGATGCTGCATCGCGATTGCATCGATACTGCATCGCTACAGTTCAATGGCCAGCTTTTGCATCGCGACAGCATCGCTACTTTATCGCGACTGTATCGATGCTTAAAGTAGCGCAAGTGTGTAAAGGTGGACCATTTGCGACTGCATCGATGCTGCATCGCGACTGCATCGCTGATAAAAGTCGCAGTGTGTAAGGGGCCTAATTCTTTTTTTATTTTACTTCAAGAACCTAATTTAGAATGTATAAAAAAAGGTGAATATGTTTGTTCATTGAAATACCAATTTACCAAATATTGCATACTATATTATAATCATTATTTTTTTAAATATAGTTTTGGTATACATTGGCACGTACGTTGAGACTTTGCTTGAGAAAACAATGTAACTGAAGTAAATTAATTCATCAAGGTCACCGGTGACCGAGACACAATAGAATATCTATTGTGTCTCGTTTTCCCACGATCGACGGGTTAATTTTTAAGTCGTAGCGACTTTATACTTTTAACTAATCGTAATGTTGAAATATTATGTAATAACACATGCAATATTACTTAGTATTTTCAAACACCATGTAAAGTTATTTTTTTCGGCAGACATACTTCAAACTACAAAATACAGTTTCATGATCATGGGCTATATTTGAGGAATTTCCTGAGATTATTCAATTTTATTATGCTCTAATCTAAGGCTCAACTCACACTGGCGCAGAGTCGAAACGACGAAGCGACACGATGCGTCATAAAAATTTTCCTGCAGCATATTCATATCTATTGTTTTTCTATCGAATACTGCTATGAAAATAATATGAAAGCGAGTGCTCTTCGGCGTTCATTCGCGCTCCAATATTTACACAGGAAAAAATTGACACTGCGCCAGTCTGAGTTAAGCCTAATAGTAGGATCTGCATTCGCCTTCAGTTTGTTATTATTTCACGTACGTATTGCTATCAATAATGTTGGCGTTCGGACGGTCATGACTTGTAAATCGCTTAGCACTGGCATAAAATTTACGTATTTATGATATTATGTATTTTCACTGCATCTTCAGACGTTCAAAGCCACCGGGCTTTGTGTTTATATTATGTTGTGACTTGTGGCGTCCAAATACAAAAGCTGACTTTTAGAAGTGGAGCGCGAACTTTGTCAATATTGTACAGTTAAAAGAAAATTATAACTCTGTTAATAAATCTAAAATTGTGAAATGCGGAACGAAACATATCGGTTGGTAAACTATGTGAGATTAAACTTATTTGTTATGCAAACATTTCTTCACCATTATTAATAAAAAAATTGATCCACTCTCGTTAATCCATGATTTTACGTGGGAGAGCCATGCTTCGGCACGAATGGGCCGGCTCGACCGGAGAAATACCACGTTCTTACAGAAAACCGGCGTGAAACAGCGCTTACGCTGTGTTTCGCCGAGTGAGCGAGTTTACCGGAGGCCCAATCCCCTACTCTATTCCCTTCCTTTCCCTCCCCTATTCTCTTCTCTTCCCATCCCTACTCTCCCCTATAACCCTATTCCCTCTTAAAAGGCCGGCAACGCACCTGCAGCTCTTCTGATGCTGCGAGTGTCCATGGGCGACGGAAGTTGCTTTCCATCAGGTGACCCGTTTGCTCGTTTGCCCCCTTATTTCATAAAAAAAAAAAAACTGTCTTTGATAAGTTGGAAAAGCCACTTGACAATCAAGGGCAGCAATACCATGTATTAGCGTAAGCCTGGAGTGAGATGCAACGTTTAAAAGGGCTTTCAAATGTTATTTTTTTTTTTTTTTTTATGAAATAAGGGGGCAAACGAGCAAACGGGTCACCTGATGGAAAGCAACTTCCGTCGCCCATGGACACTTGCAGCATCAGAAGAGCTGCAGGTGCGTTGCCGGCCTTTAGAGAGGGAATAGGGTAATAGGGGAGGGTAGGGATGGGAAGAGAAGGGAATAGGGGAGGGAAAGGAAGGGAATAGGGTAGGGGATTGGGCCTCCGGTAAACTCACTCACTCGGCGAAACACAGCGCAAGCGCTGTTTCACGCCGGTTTTCTGTGAGAACGTAGTATTTCTCCGGTCGAGCCGGCCCATTCGTGCCGAAGCATGGCTCTCCCACGTATAAAAACGTTAGTCATACATTTTACGAATGGTAGCATAATATAATAACTCCCACACCGGTTTCGGTGACGGTGGCCAGTTTCACTGAAACCACGCCGAGTACGCAGGAGTAATTTTATAGTGCCCAAGTGTGTGCGCATGTTTCCAACGCGGGAATCGAACCCACAACCTCCGATTCAAGAGCCACGCTTTAAACCACTGGACCACGGAGGCGAATGGTAGCATAATAAGTATCTAATATAACTGCTACATCAAGATCCTGTTTAAAAGTGATAATTAAATAAGCGACTTGAGTCTCGCTCTGTTTGTAACTCTGAGGAAAACTTTTGTAATTTGTGCAATGAGATTTTTGTTACCTGATGAAGACATGAATATGGACGGATATTCCGAGGACAATAATTACTGTTAAATGTTCAAACGGACTTTACGTTTGCTTAAACCATAGACAAATGAAAATATTATTGGTATATAAAATATTGGGATATTTGGTCAATGCTTAAACCCAGAAGACCAATTCTCGTAACTAGATTCCGGGCATCGAAGAGGGAGATATTTTGGTAGAGTAGCCCTCTACCAAAATATCTCCCTCTTCGATGCTACCTGTTTCCTACATTGCTATCTTTGTATTTATGCCAACATGTGAAAATAATCGGCCAAGTGCGAGTTGGACTCGCGCACGAAGGGTTCCGTACCATATATAAAAAAATGTTTTTTTTTTGTATGGGAGTCCCCCTTGATTATTAAGTTTATTTTAATTTTACTATCAATTATTGGAGAATAAATACAATTTACAACCTTTTGCCGTTATTGATATAGAACACAAAATAGCAAAAAAAACACGTTTGTT
Source organism: Cyaniris semiargus (assembly GCA_905187585.1). Lineage (NCBI taxonomy): Eukaryota > Metazoa > Arthropoda > Insecta > Lepidoptera > Lycaenidae > Cyaniris > Cyaniris semiargus. The sequence continues at coordinate 7,291,711 of LR994558.1, read as the reverse complement.
GTATGGGAGCCCCCCTTATATATTTAATTTATTTTGTTTTTTAGTATTTGTTGTTATAGCGGCAACAGATATACACAAACTGTGAAAATTTCAGAAAACTAGCTGAAGCGGTTCTTGAGATACAGCCAGACGGACAGACAGACATCGAAGTCTTAGTAATAGGATCCCGTTTTTACCCTTTGGGTACGGAACCCTTATAAAATGACGGTAAATTTGTGTGCGAGTGAGACAAATAGTGTTGGGCATCATCAATGTTCGCACTTTATTTTGGGCCGTTTACATTCAGCCCTGTCGGGCAGGGAAGTGGGCAGCGCGAGAATTTAAATAGTCACTCGCGCTGCCACTCGTCATGCCGCTGGGCTGAGTGTAAATGCTCACTCGCAACGTTACTGCCGCAGAGTATTCAGGAAAATATTTCCGGCAGCGCAAGGAGCAGCGGCAGTGGCTGAATGTAAACGACGCTTTAGTGATATTCTCCTGTTTCGTTCGACGCACTGTCTTGCTTGCTCATCCGCGATATGATTCGTGAGTCGTGACAGTCAAAAATAAATGAAAGAATTGGGATTCTAAAGCGTCACAACTCATCGGGAATGACTGATAAAAAACTATATCATAGTTGTTATTTGTTTTCAATTCCGTGATATAATATTATAATATAAGTTTTGCTTATCAGTTATCACGCATGTTCCGATACTTTAGCTTATATAATTATGTACATAATATTTTGAATTACATCATACATGCTATATAAATAAAGTGTTTATAAAATGAAGTTGAGATTTTAGTTTTCATTGCTGTCCTAACCTGATGGAATGAAAATAAGAAAGCATCATTGTATTTACACTATTATATTATTTTGATGTTATTAAGTTTACTTTTAGATGACCAAACTATACATGTTTGTTTAGATATAATATATTTTTATATTTTACTGATAAATGACTTGTAATCGGCAACAATAACAGTAAAGTAATAAAAGTTTTTTCAGAAATAATTTTATGACTTTTAATATTGTTAGTCCACCGTAATGACAACCGTTTTTTAATAAATACAAAATATTCTATTTATTGCCATCATCTTTTCAGCACATCAATAAATGTGTTCCTGGGTATTTTTATGTTGGCAACACTACGCATTTTCTTCTTGCCTTCCGCTTGTTGCTTTAACAACTTTTTCCTTCGCGTGACGTCTCCACCGTACTGAAAGAAACAATTTTAATATTTAAATTCAAATTCCTATATAATTATACTAATAATAAAAATAATAATTATGTAGACATTGGTTGTTAGATATTTACCAATTTTGCCGTGACATCTTTTCTATATGCCTTCAGAGTTTCTCTAGCATAGACCTTTCCTGATACTACAGCCTGTATTGCAACCTAAAATTTAAAAAAAAGGTTGATTACTTTTTTGTTGGCAACACAAGCTGTTGTCCATTTAAAAAAAATAATATTTTTTTATTACGATTTCATGCAAAGCTATAGAGATAAAAGAAGTCATACCTGCACCATTTGTCTTGGTATCATTTCCTTTAGTTTTCCAGTGAGATGTCTCGCGGTGTATTCCAGACGACTGGCATGCACTATAGTAGACAACTCTTCTACAAGCACACCATTCAGCAGAATATCCATCTGTAAAGATGTTTTTTTATTATTTGGCATGTTTATTGAGTGCCGGGACAAAAATCTACAATCGTCGCCTACGAATAATAAAAAGTAAGGAAACGTAACTCCCATACTTCAACCGTCCGAACCGTTTTGAACCGGGTCACATTTTGTAGACTCGTGGACAAATTTTTTGACACAGTAACTCTTCCTTAGTTTTTATTATTCGTAGATCGTCGCGCTATATACAAATTTTAACTATACCTACAAACTTACCCTAGCCAAAGCGCTGGAGTGAAACCCATAGTCTTCATAGTCAAAACTCGCGTATCCTGACGTTATGCTCTTCAGCGTGTCGTGAAAGTCCATCACGACTTCTGACAGCGGCAGGATGTATTGCATCATGGTCATTTTGTCATCAACCGCGTTGGACGGTAGGGGTGTGCCGCGCCGGTCCACGCATAGCGTTGTAACTGGACCGATGTACTCCGTGGGTGTTATTATTGTTCCTGAAATTATACCATCATTTCACATACAAATGTATTTTGAAACAACCATATTTTTGTAAACACCCCTTTAAATATTGTCGAAGTATGCCAGTTACTACCACAAAATTTGTGATAATAATAGTACGGTATAAGTTTAATAATAATAACTCCCACACCGGTTTTAGTGACGGTGGCCGGTTTCATTGAAATCGGGCCAGTTACGCAGGAGTAATTTTATAGTATACTCTATTCCTTTTTACTCTCATAACCCAGTAGGACGGAAGACCGACACGACTGGCGAAAGATCAGACCGACTTTTTACATGCCCATCTGACGTATGGATCATCTTACTTATCAGATAATCAGGTGATTAGCCTGCATTGTCCTAACTCCTAACCAAACTTGGAAATAACATGTTTCCAAGGCGGGAATCGAACCCATGACCCCCGAGTCAAGAGCCGCGCTCTAAACCACTGGACTACGGAGGCGAGTATGGTATAATCTACACTACTGTCTATGCTTTTACGAACAATAGTTCAAAGCCTTACCCTTAACAAATGGTTCAAAATACTCGGCAATATTTTGTGATTCAGGAAGTTGTAATGGATTTGTGATTAAAACTTCTTCGCCTTTGTATTGTTTTATATTTTTTGCGCCTTTGACCCTGAAACAAAGTTACTTGTGTTAAACTAATTTCCTAGCCTTCTAGGTTTTTTTTTATGAAATAAGGGGGCAAACGAGCAAACGGGTCACCTGATGGAAAGCAACTTCCGTCGCCCATGGACACTCGCAGCATCAGAAGAGCTGCAGGTGCGTTGCCAGCCTTTTAAGAGGGAATAGGGTAATAGGGGAGGATAGGGATGGGAAGAGAAGGGAATAGGGGAGGGAAAGGAAGGGAATAGGGTAGGGGATTGGGCCTCCGGTAAACTCACTCACTCGGCGAAACACAGCGCAAGCGCTGTTTCACGCCGGTTTTCTGTGAGAACGTGGTATTTCTCCGGTCGAGCCGGCCCATTCGTGCCGAAGCATGGCTCTCCCACGTATAAAATAGGTAGGTAATTCATAGATATGGATTCATTTTAGTTGCCTTACAGATATTATGTGCATTAATGTTCCGTCGGACATATAGTTTCGCAAGACTTATTTTAATCAGCCTTTGTATATCGCAGAATTTTGTTCTTACATTTTTAATAGGTCAAAGAATCTTAGCTCACCTGATTTTATATGGTACTGAAGGAGCAGTGAATATAGCCTCTGCCTGGTGTTCTTGGAATAAACGCTGAGTGAATACATCTAGATGCAGAAGACCTAAGAAACCAATTCTCCATCCCTGACCTAATGCTGGACTGAAAACAAAAGTTTTTATATTTATTAGTATTAATATACAGTAGCTTTTATATATAGTAGATTTTAAGAGTTAGTTTGACACCCAGGAAGGCTATTTAATTAGTATTAATTCAGAAAAATCATCGTAAATGATAATATCTAAATGGTTGGGAAACAAAATAATGCATACCTAGAATCAATAGTGACACTGACAGCTGAGTCGTTCAATGCCAGTTTCTTTATAGCATCACTGAGCTGTGGGTGTTGCGATTGGTCTGCAGGATAGATGCCAGCATACACCATATGCTTGACTGTGGGGGCAGAAGCTTCTTTGGTGTTGAGTGCTGATTTTGCACATATGAGCTGATCACCTACGCTGCCACCACCTTTTGGGCCACACCCTGAAAGGTACAATATGTCATGAATGATTACAATATGATGTAACAAAATGTAAAAAACATAACCAATTTCTGATGTTAATAACAATGGTACCACAAAAATTTATTCAGATACAGATCATAGATAAATTAGTCAGGTTATGTCAACCTCAGCTATTATACAACTTACATTGATTTGAGTTTGACTCAACGCTCACACTTCACTGAACATTAACTGTCTGTGAATCAATTTCTCTGATGGTACCAAACTCACAATGCTGATTTTGATCACTCAAATTAGCTAGTAATATTTAAGCATCATTTAAACTAGATAATTTCTTGGACAAAATAAAGTTTTCGCCATCTTTATATTGGAAAAAATAGTATTTAACAAAACATACTAATAGTAACTTACCTACCATTACAACTTGACCAGCCACAGCTTTTTCAACTGGCTCCTCACTGGGCCGTAATAGAGCTAAATGCTTCACAGTTTGTTGTTTCATATCTGATCTCCATCGAACTTGTTGCCCCATCTGCATGGTTCCACTCACAATAGACGCTAAGCACAACACCCCTCTGTATCTATCATGCCATGTGTCTATTATGTTTGCTCTCAATTCTTTATTTTTATCCACAACTGGCGAAGGAATTCTCATAATAACAGCCTCTAGTAACTCTTTAACTCCCCATCCTTTCTTAGCAGATATGCTTAACACTGTTTCTGGGTCAATTTTGAATAGAGACTTCATTTGTTGCTTAACTTTCTCAGGGTTGGCTCTCGGTAAATCAACTTTGTTTAGTGTGGGGATTATGATTAAGTTATTCCTCTTGGCCAGTGAATGAACAGCAACTGTTTGAGCTTGAATTCCTTCATTGGCATCAACTAATAATATCACTCCTTGACAGGCTGTTACACTGCGTACAACCTGAAATTGGAAATTATTTATTTATTTAATAAATAAATATTTAATAAATTACACAATTAAGATTTATAACAGGGCTTCCCAAGCTTATTTGTACTGCAACGCCCTTGGGACTTTGCCATTTCTTTACGACGCCCACAACCCAGCCCCCAAAAATACTTTCCAATTTTAGAACCAGCCTACATAGGTTATCATAAAAACACTATTTGGATGTTTATATTTTTATTAGGAAATAATGACCAAATCAAAACATAAGCATAAAAATTAAAAAAGATATAATTTATCAAAGCTATTAAAGCCAGCAAGGCTGGCTAATGTGAAGGATGCACTTGCTTTTCTAAACATAGCTTCTGAAACCGGGGATGTGTGAATGACATATTTGGTTGTGTTGACATGCGGCGCCCCTGGGACAATGTCGCGACGCACTGGGGCGTCGCGACGCACAGTTTGGGAAGCCCTGATTTATAAAATATAGTATTATTACAGACATTTATATTTTTGTAAATATTTTGGATGTATTTAATTACCTCATTAGAAAAATCAACATGGCCTGGAGTATCTATAAGATTGAGTAAGTAGTTTTCATTGTTATATTTATAGTTTAGTGACGCAGTAACAGCCTTCACAGTTATTCCCCTCTCTCTTTCCACCTGCAATAAGCAATCATCACCTTCTTTTATAATAATAATTAATATTATAATATGGAGAGTGGGTATGTGCTTTTATAATGATAATATTTAAGTGGGGAGTGGTAGACTGTAGGTAAAACACAATTTGTTCCTTAAAAATTTAACACTTTAAGTATTAAGAAATGTGAACTCACAGGCAGTTGATCCAGAACTTGACTGTTTTCATTTCCAGGTTTTATGACACCTGTTATTTCTAGAAGACGGTCTGCGAGTGTGCTTTTGCCATGGTCTACATGTGCTACTATACTGAAGTTTCTAATTTTTTCAACGTCTACTGTACTGCTATAAGCTCTCCTTGCACTGAAATAAATAAAATGCATCCTTAATTTTAATTAAGTACCTTTTTTACATACACGATTTTGTGGCCTGCTACTTAAAAATAAAATTGTATTATGTTTACAGCTTTGCATACATTTCAAATACCTTTTAAGTAGCTTTATATAATGGTAAGACTTTAAATACTTGAAAACATTGGCCATGATTTTTTTGAAATGAGTTCTTCTATGGAATTAATTTTTATACAATGCATGAATATGTAGTCTTCAAAGAAAACATTATTTAACACCAATTAATAACATTGTTTTTTTAATTCACAGAACAATATTTTATGGAAATATAAAAATTCACAGGTTTTGAGTTTCGACTTTTGACATCACATGTGACTTGTAAATACTAAATGACGTTGACATGTTATGATTAGATTTTTGACACTTAATTTTTTTTAACAAACCCACAAATTGTTTTTTTTTTGCTCTTAGGCTGCGTGCTTGTTACAAGTGTTCGGACTATTTGTAAAGTTTTCTCGCCAGATCGTTGGATTTTCTTTGTGATTTCCTGTTATTATTGTACTTCTTGTGGTGTTTTTGTGTTGTTGTATTGTTTTGTGTGTGTAAGTGTTCTTTTAACATAGTAAAATGGATACCGATCCGCCGGACCCCGGTGGAGGTTATGTTTGTGTGACGCCACCGAATGGTCTTAGTACTGTCCCAGATATTCCCAACAAGAGACCAAGACACAATCCCCCCGTTTCCTCAACCGTAATACCCATAACGACCAGTATACATTCGCAAAACCAGAATTTTTTTTAAATAAACGTAAGTACTCCCATAATGACTCCTCTCCTTTTATTGTGCATGTTTCCAAGACAGACTCAAGTAGTCAGACCCGTCCAATGGAGTTCGGCCGTTATTTATTCCAGAAAAATATTACTACAGTTGCCCTTGGTGGGGTTAAACGCATAGGTAGAAATAGGGTCTCTGTTGAGTTTAAAAATGTAGACGACGCTAACAACTTCTTGGAATCTTCAATCCTTACTGATGCAGGCTTTTCTGCTTCCATTCCGTCGTAAAATGTGTCTCGTATGGGAATAGTTAGAGGTGTTGCTGTTGACATCTCAATGGAGGAATTTGCACTAAACTGTTCTGTACCTACAGGCTATGGCGACGTTATCAAGGCTCGTCGTATGTGTCGCAAATCCACAGATTCCAACGGAAGTATATCATGGATTCCAACACAAACCGTTGTGGTAACTTTTAGTGGGCAGAAACTTCCTCCTCATACTTATTTATATTTTACCTCATTACCAGTAGAATTATATAAGCTGCCAGTTATTCAGTGCAATCGTTGCTGCAGATTTAGCCATGTACAATCATTTTGTAGGTCTGACCTTAGGTGTTACAAGTGTGCACAACCACATGAGGGTGAGTCCTGTAATACCCAGGTGGTGTCATGTTTGTTTTGCTCTGGTGCTAATTACTGTCCGGAGTACATACGACAGAAAGAAATAAAGACTGCAATGTCGGAACACAATATTTCTTATATAGAGGCCTCAGCTAGGTTTCCCAGTGTGCGCAGAGCTTATACAGATGTAGTGTCCTCTCGTTCATCTAATCCCTCACAAGTCCGCCATTCCACTCCCTCTCCTTCTCCTACTGTATCTTATAGAAAGACAGTTTACACTCCCCGCCGTACTATTCCTACTCCTCAACCATGGTATGACCGTCTTGCTCATCAAGCTATTATTCAAAATCCTATTTCTGAGTCTCCATATGGATCTGCTTTCCCAAATAACTCCCTATCCAAGAATGACGATTTCCCTGAACTCCTTTCTTCCCTTTTATTAAATTTATTATCCTGCTTCAGTGATATTGGAATAGGCATGTCCGATACTCTCCGCGAAAACTCGACTAAGCTTATTAACATAACAAAGATAAATAGCACACCTAATGATCCAGAGGACACTAGTACAATGGAACTGTCGTAGCATAAGAAATAAATCCAATGATATTTTATATCTTGTAAATAAATTTAAGCCTATTATTTTTGCCATTCAGGAGTCTTGGTTGAGGCCGGGTTCTCAATTTAGAGTTCCTGGCTACTCCTGTCTCCGGGATGACAGAAATAATGGAAGAGCTGGTTCAGTTATTTTAGTTTCTATGTCTGTGATGTTTAATTCTATCCCCCTCCCTCCACATAGCGATTTTAACATTACTGCTGGTCGGATCCACAATATTTCCTTTCTGTCTGTTTACCTTCCTGACCCCACTCACTCAGTCCTTTCTGATCTTTTTTCCATAATCAGCCTCATTCCCCCTCCTCTTTTCCTTTAAGGAGACTTCAACCTACAACATCACGCATGGGGTTCTCATAATCGTGACTCCCTTGCTGATTTATTAATTAGTCACCTTGATGAAATTAACTTGGTTATTTTAAATAACGGAGCTCCTACCCGAAGAGTTCTCCCATCCCAAAATCCCAGATCAGCAGTAGATTTATCTATCTGTTCCCCTTCCTTATCTTCCCAGGTCTCATGGTCCATTGAGTCAAATTCCTGCGGCAGTGATCATTTCCCCGTTATCATTACTTGGTATCTTTCTTCCATTCCCAATATAGTTAAGAATCCTCCTAGACTTGAATTTAAAATTTCCGACGCTGATTGGCCTTTATTTGAAATCCGTACTGAAGACCTTACTGCCTCTTTTCCCCCTGATAACAGCGATAATGTACATGACCTATATCCCCGATTAAAGCAGGCGCTTCTTGAAAGCGCGCATGCTGCTATTCCTAGGCGTAGTTCTCATTATGACCGTATCTCGTCTCCCCCATGGTGGGATCATGAGTGTACCTCTGCATGTAAAAAACGCAAAGAAGCAGAGAGAACTTTCTCATCCAACATGACCCTGGAAAATTATAATGATTACAAAAGAGTAGCAGCAGAAACAAAACGGCTTCTGTCTCACAAGAAGCGTCTGGGTTGGCATAATTTCTGTGAGAGCTTGTCTCCCCAGTCTCTCCCGTCCTTGGTTTGGAACATTTTAAAAAAGTTTCGTGGCTCCTTTTCCTCCAACTCAAATCCTCTATCCAATGATCCTTCTCCTTGGTAACATGAATTCTCCCAAAAACTTGCCCCTCCTTGGGTCCCGACATATGAAGAATCCCAAAAATTTATGTCAACTCCTTCATCTCCTTCCACTGAATTTGATGCCCCATTTTCCTTTGAAGAGTTTAAATTAGTTATTAATTCTCTTAAAGATTCTGCTCCTGGAGCTGACGGTATTCCATACTCTTTTGTTGTTAATAGCAGTCTTAGTACACAAAAATTAATCCTCGATTTTCTCAATTCCATCTTTGAATCAGAATCCCCTCCAGACGAATGGAAATGCCAAATTATTCTCCCTATTTTGAAGCCAGGCAAGTCTGTAGATAATCCAACTAGTTACCGTCCCATAGCTCTTTCTTCCACTCTCTCAAAAATATTGGAACATTTAATTAAAAATAGACTTGATTGGTTCATAGAGAGTAAAGGGATTCTTTCTGAAAATCAATTCGGGTTTCGTAAAGGCTTTAGTACCATGGATAATGTATGTACATTAGTTTCAGACATTCGAATTGCTTTCTCGAACGAAGATACTCTGGTGGGGGTGTTTTTGGATGTGTCGGCCGCATATGACAACGTCCTACTTCCGGTGCTCAGACAGACCATGTTGGAGCTGAGTATTCCTGTGAAGATAGTTAACTACGTTTGTAATTCCCTCTCCGGTCGGTCCATAGTTATTTCCCATGAAAATTCTCCTCCTCTTTTCAGATTGGTTTGGAAAGGTCTCCCTCAAGGTTGGGTCCTTAGTCCTTCCCTGTATAACCTTTACTCTTATAATTAACATTTATCCGTCTTGTCCTTTTGCAAAATCTCCCAATATGCGGACGACATTACCATTTCTGCTTCTTCCAAAGTTGTTTCAGAGGTAGAGTCACGTCTTAATTCTGCTCTTTTTCACCTATGCGAGTGGCTGACTGATCATGGTCTTAGCATTTCCGTGGAGAAGAGCAGCGCTGTTGTTTTTTCTAGGTGTAGATCTATCCCTGACGTTTGCATATCTTTTGATGGTATGGTTTTTTCCAGTTTCTAATAACATCAAATTCCTTGGGGTCTACTTAGATTCCAAAATGATAGGGGTCCATCATATAAACCATATCATCAAAAAATGTGAAAAAAACATTAATTATCATCAGATGTCTCTCTGGTGTCTGGTGGGGCTCTCACCCTTACACTCAAAAATTAATTTATAACGCTTTAATTAGAAGCCACTTAGATTACGGATCTATAATTCTAGAACCTTGTAATAAGTCTGCTCTGAAAGAATTGGACAAAATCCAATCTAAGTGCCTCCGTCTTATAGTTGGGGCAATGAAATCAAGAGGAGTGTGCAGATCCTCCCCTAAGGTTTCGTCGTCAATATTTATCCGATAGATACCTCTTCAAAGCCCTTCAATTTGCTCATCACCCTCTCATTCCTAAGTTACATATCCTATCTCAACTATTCCACTCTTCATCTTACTGGACTCATAAAGACCCTCCATGTCTACTTAAAAGTTATCAAAAATTCACTACCTTACCCTGTCCTGTGTACCAAAATAAACTGCTCCCTATTTATGAAGTTCCTTATAAATCCCTTGTTAATTCCCCTTGTATTTCCCTTAGCTCTGGCATCCCTAAAAACTCTACATCTGCCAACAGTCTATTTAAAGATATTATTAATTCGGTATATAGAAACTGGTATCACATCTACACTGATGCTTCTAAACTTGATAATCAAGGTTGTGTAGGTTCAGCAGTGTGGATACCAAAAGTCAATGTTATTTTAAATTTCAAATTGCCGGCTACATCTTCTGTGTTTTCTGGGGAAGCTGTAGCAATTCTTGAGGCTTTATCCTTTATAGAATCTCACTGCCTTAATAATTCTGTTATTTTTTCTGACTCACAAAGCTGCCTTCAGGCTATTTTAGCTAACCCTTTTCGTTCTAAATTTAAATATCCATTTATAGTAAAAATTAGACATATTCTTTTTAAATGCCACTCACAAAATATACGGGTTGAGATGGTTTGGATCCCCGGGCACAGTGGTATAGTTGGCAACGAAAGCGCTGACTTTTATGCTAAACAGGCTATTTACACTGGTGGTCCTGGCCACTCCAAAATTTACTGTAATGATCTTATCCCATTAGCTAAAGAACATTTGCTGACTGATTGGAATGCATATTGGACTGCATCAGGAAGGGTTAAGGGTAAATTTTATTTTTCATTGCAAAGCGAGGTACTAGTAAAGCCTTGGTTTTTTAAATACAGGAAGGCTAAAAAGTTTGTAACCTCCACAGTTTGTCGATTACGTTTAGGCCACTCCTGTACTCCTGTCTTCCTCAACAAAATTAGGATAAGAGATTCGTCGCTATGTGAGTGTGGACTTGACGAAGGCTCTACTGAACATATTTTCTTTAGCTGTCCAAACCGTCTGTCTTCACTGTACGATTCACTACCCCCTAATATCCCTCGTCCTTCTGATTTCCGTTCCCTTTTATCCTTAGTTCATACTCCTTTTGTAGATATTCTATATAATTTTATTAACAATAATAATATTAAATTGTAGAATTGTGTGTGTTATACTAATAAACTAATTTTTGCATGTTTTGTATTGTTTCAGATTTATTATAATAAGGAAACTGATTCATGAATCACGAGTTGAACTTGTATCCGGTTTTTAACGTTTTTTTTTTCTACCTTGTACTTTCACAAACGCCAGTAATATAGTGCAAAGTTTTCACCATCGACAACAATAGTCTCTCTTTTTACGTCACCAATTTACTGACATTGGCTATTCCTCAAGGGAGGCCATTTATAAAGAAGAAGAAGAAGAAGGAGTTTTGCCGGGAATGTGAAAGAGTGATGTTGTGTTTTTGTATTATTTTCCTAAAATTGTGTTGACTGGGTTTTTAATGTGTAATATTGGTAGGATATTAACCATTAAACATATTCGTTATCATGCAAGTGCCGGAAAGTGATACAACATCTAGAAATGTGCTATTTTGTGTTCCCTCCAAAACTCCAACGAAAGTTTCAGTAAAGCGCCTACCACTTTACTGAATCGACCGACATGACTCCTTGACTGTATTGACTTTTACTCCGACTTTGACTAGACTTTTGACTTGACGATGTAGAGAAACGATGCCGAAAATTGTACACAAGAAAATTGTTTTCCCGCCAAATTTTATATACTTGACACTGGCCATGGTTAAAAAGCCGAGCGCCATAATAAGAAAAAAAAAGAAGAAGAAGAAGAACCCACAAATTTGTTTTTATCGAAATTTATTTTTTATCGGTAAGTGGTAACACTGCTTACCATTGTCAGATAGCCACGTCATTTTTGCTTGATTGGGATTTTTTTGAGTGTTCGTTTACGCGGCGTCTGGCGAGCTGTTTTTGAGATTTTAACAATGAATATATTCAGATTGCTTGCCGATTTGTCCCATCTATTAGCTATTATTATATTGTTACTAAAAATATGGAAAACACGATCATGTGCAGGTAATTACAAACCGGCTTAATATAAGACTAGCTTTTTATGTGTTTTTGATCATCAATCATGTCTTTAAAACTGTTTGTATTTTACAGGAATATCTGGAAAATCGCAGATACTTTTCTCTATAGTATATACAACGCGTTACTTGGACCTTTTAACGACGTACGTGTCGGCATATAACACGGTAATGAAGATGGTGTTTATCGCTGCATCCTATGCGACAGTGTACTTGATGTATGTCAAATTTAAGGCGACCTACGATCATAATCACGATACGTTCAGGATTGAGTTCCTCCTGATACCATCACTAATTCTGGCTCTGCTTATTAACAGTCAGTTTACTGTTTTGGAGGTTAGTAATTTTTATTTTATAAGTATACAAATTATACCCTTATATGTATTGTATGCCTTTTAACATATACCTTTAACTAACATGTGTGTTTGTTTTAGGTTTTGTGGACCTTTTCCATTTATTTGGAATCTGTTGCCATTTTGCCGCAACTGTTTTTGGTATCCAAAACTGGAGAGGCAGAAAGTATTACATCTCACTACTTGTTCGCATTGGGTTCCTACAGAGGCCTGTATATACTTAACTGGGTAAGAGTCACTTAATTTATATTTACTATTTACAAAACTATTTTAAACAATTTGCCACAACAAAGCATACATTATGTTAAATGATCTAATTTACATTTTTATGAACAAGTGTTGATATTTAATGCTGTTAACCATATATTTTCCTCATTTCAGATCTACCGTTACATGGCGGAGGATTATTATGAGCCAATAGCCATTATTGCTGGAATTGTACAAACTGTCTTGTACTGTGACTTCTTCTATCTCTATATCACAAAAGGTAAATAAACATACAGTAGTACCCCGCTTTACGCGACTCTGTTTTGCGTGGTTTCACTACAACACAAAATTTAAATTTCGCGCTCATATACCTCGCATTACTCGAAAAAGTGCGTATAAACATAAATGTTCTATGTAGTCATCAGTATAGACAATGATGATAATTACTGTGTCTTGACTGTGAGTAAAACAATTGAAAACAGTGTTGGGTGTTATGGTATTTTACAAGAAGGTAAAAATATGGTACCCAAAAGACAATACATATATTTTCCCTAAAAAATCATTAATGGTATGTATTGCATAAAGTGCCTTTAGAATTAAAATTATTAATTAAAATTATTCTTTTTTTTTTTTTTTATTAGTTTTGACTAGTTTAATCATAAACCCCGATATATGCGCATTTCAGTTAACACAATTTTTTCCGGAACGTATCCCTCGCGTAAAGCGGGGTATAACTGTATTTGCCTTTAATTATATTTCTATAAATTTAAAATTCTAATTTAGAAAACGTAACTTTAAAAGTTATTCCATTACTTTAAGAAAAATTTTAATGACCATAGTCATTGAAACTTTTCTTAAAGCAACAATATTCTGTAATTATATTTTACATAATGTTTAAATCATGCAATCAATTTGAAGGTCAATCAAATTTTTTTCCATAACAACTGGATAATACTATAATAGTATTATTAAAAATGCTTTACGAAAAGGCAGACTGGTAGCTCTTTTGCTCATTTTACCCCTACGAATAATAAAAACTATGGAAACGTAACTCCCATACTTCAACCGTTTTAAATTTGGTTCCTTTTCGCACACTAAAATATGACAATAGATACGAAACACTAACACTGAAATTTAGGAAATAAGGCATATATATATATAACTAATGTTTTATTTGAATTATTCAAGAATATATATTTTACAAATCTTTCTAGGCTTATTCTTTATGTACAAATAAACTTACATATAACAAGCGCGTTAAGTTAAAGATATTAAATTACTAGTGTGATGATGTCACATCCAAATCGGAAGTACCGCAATTAAGCGTTTTCATCAGTACAAATTAAAAAATATAAAATCATATTTTCAAATCGACTTTATTTATCAATCATAAGCTTTTATTTGATGATAAGGGTGAAATATGGTTTCCTAGGCCAAGTTCTACTAGAAATATGCATTTGTTCAATGAAATTCAATATAGGTCAAGTAGCCTATAATTGTGTACCAAATACATGCATAAAGTATGCATGTATTCGGGTCTCATTTTGTAGCCTCTTGGTGCAATTTTTTTGACGGAGTTATGCTTCCTTAGTTTTTATTATTTGTATTTTTACCCTGAATAAAATTTCATTTGAGGGTAATATTATTAATAATTTAACTGATACCCATTACTGCTTAATTGTACTTTAAACATGATTAACTGAAATATATTTTTTTTTATTTTCTTTCAGTATTGAAGGGGAAAAAATTACAGCTGCCAGCATAGATGGTGTGGTGCAATAGAACTATTTGAAAGTATGCAAAAGTTGATTATAAGTCAATAATTACCTAAGATCTAGATTATACATTTGTGAGAACATTTATTATTAAGTCTCTCCTTTGTATATTTTATACCAGCAGCAGAAAGCCGTCTGTGCGAAAGTGAACCTTATGAGCATTGCTACTTTTAAATGTTGTATCAGTCCTTATTTAATCAATTCTATGGCTGTCTAACATCAGAACAAAATGTTCAATATATGGTTCCTTTTGTTATGGAGGTTTAATGTAATATTAGATTTATAATAATAATTATGTAACAAACTTTGGTGTACCACCTATCATTAGCTAAAGATTTGTTTTGTCATAATGTAATGATAATATAATAGTTTGTTGATTTTATACTTTTGAAGAAGGGGCTACAATCTGCTTATTGCTGTATATAAAATTAATTTTCAAAAGGTCTTGTGTGTCAGAAAATAAGTTAATATAATATTTCTAACCTATCAAAGTGCGTATGATTATGACATAACCCTAGTTTTTAGACTTCACAATCTAAGATTGTTAAAACATTTGGGTAAATCGTATTTTGGGTTGGCCCATATAAATTTCTCCCTTATAACTTTTGGTGTTTTGTAAGTAGTTAAAATTAGTTGAAACATACTAAAGGTATGTTTATTATTATTTTATACGAAACAACAAAATTATAGCTTACAATAATAATATATAGAGACAGTGCTGTAATTTTATTGCAGTAATAAATATTTAATTTTAGAATCTGTGTATTATTCTCATCCCTTTTATGCATTAACAGTAAATTAATACTAGAAATACTAATTATTACTAAAATGTTTGTTCCCTAGTGTTAATTCCATAAAATAAAATAAATTTACAAAATTGTTATGATTAAAGTATTTATTTTGTTAAAAAATCACCAACATTGTTCTAAATCCTAAAATCTAATTAACATCTATCAATATTATATATTTTTATCAATAAAAAATCTAAGTAAATTTGTAAGTAACTATATTATAACAATATAAAGGCTAGACTCAATTTAGTCCACTTCAATTCTTGCACAGAATTTGGGCATATGATTCAAGATCAGCAATGTGGATTTGTTCCTGAAAAATAAAAAAATGCTAAAAAATTATTGTGGAACATAATATAGTTACTAATCCCCAATAAAAATGTCCACTAATATTCTCTGTGGTCACAGAAATTATAGTTATACAATGATGGCTTCACTGATATGTTAGAAAAGTGTCTCAGCTCATAATAGTACGGGAGCCCTAGAATATTTTTTTTTATTACTATCAAGCTAGTTTTTTGTGAGTAGCATCATTTTGATAAGACGAACAACATTTTATTTGCGAAAAATCTTAAAAGTGGTAGCTAACAGAAATAGAAAGGATTTCATACTTTGACTTGATGGTCCTAAAATATGGATTGTTCTATTTTATAGGACAATGTTACTCTTAATTTATATAACTATTAACCTATTAATATACAAAAAATCTGCTTGTTAGAGTTCCGTTTTAGGGTTCAGTAGTCAAACAAGTTTTGTTGATTACAGAACCTTATAACGGAACCCTAACGAGCTGATTTTTTGTATATTGATAGATTAATAGTCATATAATTTAATAGTAACATTGTCCTACAAATAAAACAGTCCATTTTTTAGGACCATCAATTCAAAGTATGAAATCCTTTCTATCTGTGTTAGCTACCACTTTCGAGATTTTTCGCAAATAAAAATGTTGTTCGTCTTATTAAAATGAAGGTACTCACAAAAAATTAGCTTGATAGTAATAAAAAAAAAAATGTTCTAGGGCTCCAGTACTATAACATTGGTATTCGACTAAGAGCTGACGACCAAATCGGTCATGTGGCTTCAGCTGTATTAAAACTCCGTTAGCTACTTCCCTGAACAACCTTTTCTGATAATCTGCGTGCTGGCAGGCCGTGGGCGGTGGGTGTGGGTGTAGTGGGGTGGGGAAAAAAAAGAAAAAAAAATGTAGGTTCAGCGAAGGGAAGGGGTTGCCAGTGTTAATTAAAAGTAGGAAAATTATTATTATTTTCATGTGGGTTCCGATGTGTTGGCTTTTTTTCTGACGCGAGATTAGTTAGTATTTAATCCCAAAAAAAAAATTGCCAGACAAAAATATCGGCTGAACCCACATGAAAATAATAATAATTTTCCTACTTTTAATTAACGCTGGCAACCCCTTCCCACCACCCGATTACAGACCTATCTGTTTCCTTTTTCATTGCACCCGATCGATTAAATTTTTTTTTGGGTGCACAGGAAATACAGAGCAACTGTCTGGAAAAAAATTTAAAGTCGCTGAACCTACATTTTTTTTTCTTTTTTTTTCCCCACCCCACTACACCCACACACACCGCCCACGGCCTACCAGCACGCAGATTTTCAGAAAAGGTTGTTCAGGGAAGAAGCTAACGGAGTTTTAATACAGCTGAAGCCACATGACCGATTTGGTTGCCAGCTCTCCGTCGATAATATGTATATTGTGTATTCACAGTCACTATTTTCATTAGTATGGAGTAAAGTAAAACCATATATATATATATATATATATATATATATATATATATATATATATATATATATATATATATATGTGTATATATATATATATATATATATATATATATATATATATATATATATATATATATATATATATATATATATATATATATATATATTTAGTAACGTAAAACCACATTGCTTATGAGCCTTGGCATTCATATATAATTTCTATTTTATTTACATATACTCATATGAGTTACACTGTACTAGAAGTATGAGACTTCTTTTCACCAGTACCAATAATAATTATAATTTATAACCTTTAACATGGTGCTGCTATTCATTAAATTTAATATTCCATTCCTTAATGTCAAATCATCTAACAAAATTGTGTAGGGAATACCCAACTGCAAGTTTTCTTTGATCTGAAAAAAGTTGATTTAATTATTATCGTCAATCTCATATAATCATAAAATGTATAAAACAAACAATGTGCCTTATTAGATTCACTCACACTATTATAAGTTTTATACAATTTTTTTCTTTCTAAATAAAAAACAAAAGAGTTCATATAAACTTTAAAGTTAAAAATTATAATTAAAGCCTGTCCACAGGTGGAGTTAAATTGTTATTGCAACATTACTTAATAATTTTTTAGACAAATTTTTACCTGATCTTGTAAATCTAATGAAAATTCGGGCAGCCAAGTAGATATTTTCTTAAGTGCCAACTTATAATTTATCAGTTTCGCTAAATCTACCATTGTCTGGTTTTGTTGGGTATCTGAAATAACAATTACAATATTTTATTATTGTTTTAAACATTTTTTTAACACCTTAAGTCAGGTTATTTTAATAATATGCTGTTTTTATTTATTCCTTGAAAATGTTTAATGGAGAATCATTTTTACCTTGTAAGTTGAAGGCAAAAGAGAATTTATAAGGTGCCAATTTATTATGTAGTCTTACATATCCTTCTTTTGTTCCATTGGATGCAGCATCCAGCATTATTGTAAGCAGAGCTGTTTCCAGACCCAGTTTGCAGACCAGGCATGATTTATCTGACTTCTGAAACAAAATTATACTGCTTGAATGAAGAAATTATACTACAAATAATTATATACAATACACATTTTGTACAGCCAATAGCCGCGTACTGACCAAGCGAGCAGCCTCGCGAGGCAGCCTCGGACATTTGCCGCGGTACGCATGCCGCGCGAGGCGGCCTCGGTCTGTATTTTTCTAATCCGAGGCTGCCTCGCGCGGCAAGGCCGAGCCATCATAAGGCCGAGCCAGCATCGATGCTCAGTTTAACTTGAAGTCGAATAGAGACCACGCCTGCGTATAGTTTGCTCGAGACCACTATGAGGCCGCACATTCAGAAAGCTGTCGCCACCACTGTCTTTTTAATAATTCAGCTATTATAAGGTTAATTTCCTGGCTTATTTTTCTCCATGCATCTTCCCTTAGTCCCCTATTTGTGTAATCAGGACATTGCGCATCCCAAAGTCGTCTATATTCACCATAGAGTTGTATTAGTTTAAGACACTGTTCTTTATTCATGACACATAAGTCCTAACACGCAACGAATAAGCGAGGCAAAACACTCCCGTCTTGAGTGAGCACGGCAAACTTACCGAGGCGCCTTTGAGTATCGACAAAAACCGACAACGCTCGGCTCGGGCCGCGGCACGCTCGGACGATGCAACGCATGCGTTTTCCTCGGGCGAGGCACGTCCTGACCAACCGAGCAACTGCCTCGCGAGGCTGCTCGCTTGGTTAGTACGCGGCTATTGACATTATAATGTTTTTATAGTTATGTATATTATAGTTATAATGTTATATTTATGGTTATGTATAGTTTTTCTTTGATACATTGTATTGGATGTTTATTGGTCCTTAAAAACTGATTAAGTGGAATACTAAATCTTTATTTTGATACTTACATCAGTGTTTAACTTAATACTTTCAACAACTTGCTGTCCCCATGGAAAATTGGCTGTAATATTCACATTTATAATGTTATCTTCTTGCTTCATATCATTGATCAAGAATAGACTAGGAGTTGTGGTGATCTGAGAAATACATTTTTTTATTAAATGTGACATACCTACAGACTATAATTTAGGGACAGCTACAAAGTTGTTTTGGAGTGTTGATGAGAAGCAAATGTTAATCAAAATAATGACATCTAACACCCATATTCTTAATCGTTTCCTTACGGTTTTCTCCACTCGACTTAACCTCAATCCAAAAAAATGTATCATTAGTTCAATAAAACTTCCTTGACTTGAGGGATTTTCTTATTAGAGGTGACGAATGAACTGTCAAACCTGAGGCAGTTCAGGATGTACCTTAAGGCTTCCTTGAGTGTCTTCACTGTCTGTTTCTAACCATTAATTTACAAGAAATCGTGTTTAGCATGAAAAACTTTAAAAGTTTTGGATTATGTCCATGAAAATTCACATAATTTTCCTTGGCGCAGATATTTGCGTGACGCTCAAAACTAATTAGGGCGGTATAGTGATAAGGACTTCAAGAAACAATTTAGGTTTAGAAACTTAACAAAACAAGCAAAACAACACGAGTTTGCAAACAATTAAATCGCAACAACAGCTGATCACATAAACACATATTATTATTCTTCTTCTTTTTTTTCTTAATATGGCACTCTGCTTTTTAACCATGGCCAGTGTCAAGTGAAATATGGCGAGAAATTTTTTTTCATGAAAAGTTTACAAATTTAAAGTCGTTTTTGCAGATTATCGCATGACATCGAATATTTAATGGTATTCTACCAACATTACATATCAAAAACCGAAAGAACACAATTTTAGGAAAATAATACAAAAACACAACGCAAAACTCCTTCTTCTTATTTAATTATGGCGGCCTGTGATATGACAAAAAATATAGGAAGTGTCTAGCATGCCGCTAGTGGTCGTTTAGGGATGCCCACTAAAATACCGTTGTCGGCAAAATAACTATAGTATTCCTTATTATACCGTTAGTGGCAACGTAACGAACACAGCTATATTACCGACAACGGTTTCGTAGTGAATGTAGCTACAATACCGGCTTATTTGACTACGCCCAGCAAAGTAGTTAGTTTACATTTTTTGTTGGTAGTGGGAGAAGAGATTGATTGATTTAATGAACAAAGAAAAAAACGCACACTAAATCGAAGCATCTAGATAGGTACTTTATATTGTTTTTAGGAAGTTACTGATCAGTATTTTTAATAAAGAAATACGGGTTATTTGTTATTTTATTTTTTTACTAATTCATTCTTAAAATATACATGCAAAACTACTGTAATCTACAATAATCTATCTTAAATAGTAGTATTTTTAACCGACTTCAAAAAAAGGAGGTTATCAATTCGACGCGTATGTATGTAATATTTCTAGAACTGCCAAGTTTTCGTATATGTTAGTCTATATCAGCGTCTGAACAAATGTGCCAAATTTCAAAAGTGTATGTATGTATGTATGGTATGTATGTATGTATGTTTTTATTTTTGTGTTCGCATATCTCTGGAACTACCAGTCCAATTTCAGTAATTCTTTTTTGTTTTACTAGGTATTGTTCAACTTAGGGAGTAGTGCAAGTTTCATCAAAATCGGTTCAGTAGTTTTGAAGATAGAGAGTTTTAATCCTCAATTACGTACAATTTTGAAGTCGGTTTTATCTTTTTAAAATACACTTATAAAAATATACAACAGACTTCAAAATTGTTCGTAATTAAAAATTAAAATTCCGTATCTCAAAAATCACTGAACCGTTTGTGATGAAACTTGCAGTATTCCCTAAAGTGAACCATACCTTGTACACAGTACAACAAAAAAATAATTACTCAAATCGGACTTGTAGTTCCGGGGATATGCGAACACAAACATAAAAACATACATACAATATACATACATACATACACTTTTGTAATTTGGTACATTTGTTCAGACGCTGATGTAGACTAATATATACGAAAACTGGGCAGTAGCGGCAAACTAGACACTATGCTTTATTTTACCGCCATCGGTTTGTTAGCGCACATTACTAAAATACCACTAGCGGCATACTAGCGATTTCCTGCGCTAGGCATACTGCGAACACAAACATAAAAACATACATACAATATACATACATACATACACTTTTGTAATT
The DNA here is from genome assembly GCA_905187585.1 of Cyaniris semiargus. Classification (NCBI taxonomy): domain Eukaryota; kingdom Metazoa; phylum Arthropoda; class Insecta; order Lepidoptera; family Lycaenidae; genus Cyaniris; species Cyaniris semiargus. Next base: position 7,270,400 of record LR994558.1, on the reverse strand, counting down.
TGGTACATTTGTTCAGACGCTGATGTAGACTAATATATACGAAAACTGGGCAGTAGCGGCAAACTAGACACTATGCTTTATTTTACCGCCATCGGTTTGTTAGCGCACATTACTAAAATACCACTAGCGGCATACTAGCGATTTCCTCCTTATTATGCCGACAACGGTTTGTAAGCGCGCTTTACTAAAGTACCACTAGCGGCACGCTAGACACTTCCAAAAATATACGTAAAAATGTGACATTTGACAATGACACTGACATTATATATTTTTAAAACGAGGAGTTCATAGACAATCTGTCAAATTGGGGTCGATTTCCGTCGGTTGACACTAAAAAAATAATTTCTGTGACGTCATACCTCCACCTCCACTCAAGGAGTAATTCGTTGAGGTAGAAGTTACGTTTAAGAATACCAAATTTGAGGAATTCATTAAGGTCACCTTCGTTGAGATTGAGTCAAAGCGGGTTTGAGGAAACAACTAAGAATACGGGTGTATGTTTTTATTTTGGCCACATGCCACATTTTGCCATTATACTGAGATGATATTGATAAGAGGCTGGGAATGTAAAACAGTTTTGAAGTGACAAAAGGCAAGAACAGCACTACAAATCTATAATAATAACTAGCAGGAGTCACTGATACAATAGAAATTTACTTACAGAGCTCCACCAATACTTTCGATACCTTTGCCATTTTATAAAATACTGCATAATATCTTGCTTTGGATATACTAAATGTAGCTTCAGTTCAGTTGGGGTTAATATGTTGTAATCATTATCATTCTCTTTCAGTTCAAACTTATTTGGAACTAAAATTGGTTCTATAAATCCATATGGCACCTTTTTGTCATCTTTCCTCAAAAAAATGGGAATATTTTTGCTTGTTTTGGCATAAGTAAACTGTAAATACTGCGACCGAATATTATTTAGAAGAATCAAACTTGGTTTTTCTAACGACACAGTGGTTAGTGCATCTTTTACTTTTGGTCTAAAGAAATTACATTTGCTTAGAATCTTTCTGATTTCTACATTCATTTTTTATGCTTGTTTGTTTTTCTTCACATTCAACCTCATGCAGTGGAATATTTCCAGGTGGTGCTACAAAATAATCATCCTCTATCGCCATAGCATTCTTCAATATATCAGCCTGACAGTTGCCTTGGGTAACTTTATCTTCTCTTAAACTAAGATTCCTAAAAATACAATAGTAATTTTTTTTTTTCAAATTCAGTACTCAGCAATATTTATATTTTAATGTGTGTACAACACTACTTTATTAACTATGCAATGAAGCAAAAATAAAAAATAAAAGAATATGGACACATTACTTACTCTTTTTCTAATACTGTGTATAGTGGTTCAACACCATCGGTATCAATGTGAAGGATTTTATTAGCAAAATTAATGGAGTCCTCTAAAACCTTTACTCCGTCTTTGGTATCAAACTTCACAAGGGATAGTCTTTCGAGCAGGGCAATAGTACTTTCATTTACTGTAACTGTTTCCTTATTAACGTCTTTTTCTAAAGTTGTATTAGGAGTAAGTGGTACTTTGGTACTATATTGCCTTGATTTCAGTAGAAACTTAAACGATCTATAAATAGGCCTATAATTCATAGTAATACCTATGTCTTATTTTTTAACTGTAAGATATACTTCTGATACACTGAAAATAAAGTTTTAAAAAGGTTTTTTGAATCACAACAACTGACAACATAACCTAAAAATTTCTTCTTCTTATTATTTATGGCTCCTTTGTGAATCGCCAATGTCAGAGTGTGTTGGTGTAGACTCTGCCTTAAAAGTTGGTTTAGTGAACAAACAAGGGTATGTACGGTGAATTTATGATAATGTACAGTGTCTGCTGAAAAGTCTGTAACCTAAAACAAACACAAACATTTATGGATTAGTACACACACCTATAATCTAATTTTGTTAGTATGAATGTATGTACAAAGAGTTTCAATAAATGGAGTATTTACAAAACATAAGACAGATTTAAAATTGATAGGGCGAGGGATTGTAGGAGGGAGGGAATCATACAATGAGGAACTATTTCTAGGACAGGAGAAAAAAATATGTGTTTAAGAGTGCCCTCGTCTAGGCCGCACTCACATAAGGAGCTATCTCTAACCCTAATTTTAGCCAGGAAGACAGGTGAGCAGCAGTGACCCAGTCTGATTCGGCAAACTGTTGAGCACACTGTTTTGCTAGCTTGTTGAAATTTAAAAAACCAGGGTTTGACTAAGATGCTATTTTGGATGTCAAAGTAATGTTTGCCCTTATGTATGCTACTACTGGCCCACTCATTTTGCCACTTGATGTTCATGTGACTTTTAGCTAGGGGAATTAGATCCTGGCAGCAAACCTTGTACTGACTAGGTATACCTGTTGTTATGGCATCTTTTGCAAAAGCATCTGCACCTACATTGCCAGTAATTCCGCTATGTCCTGGTATCCAACCCAGAACCACCTGGATACCTTCTGTATGGCACCTATAGAGAAGCTGTCTTATTTTCAAGACCAATCCAACTTTAAATTTGAAGTTTTGCCGGGAATGTGAAAGAGTGATGTTGTGTTTTTGTATTATTTTCCTAAAATTGTGTTAACTGGATTTTTAATGTGTAATATTGGTAGGATATTAACCATTAGATATTCGTTATCGTGCACAAGTGTGGGAAAGTGATGCAATATCCAGAAACGTGCTACTTTGTGTTCCCTCCAAAACTCCATCGAAAGTTTCAGTAAAGCTTCTACCACTTTACTGAATCGACCGACTTTACTTCCTGACTGTATTGACTTTTACTTAGACTTTGACAAGACTATAGACCTGACAATATAGAAAAACGATGCTGAAAATTTTACTAGAAAATATTGTTTTCCCGCCATAATAATATACTCGACACTGGCCATGGTTATATAGCCGAAGTGCCATAATAAGAAAAAAAAAAAAAAAAAAAAACTTTAAATTTCTATGACATTGACATTTGACAATGATGACGATTGACAACCATAACTTTTTATTTATGTTGAGGACCTGTGCAAATGGCATAGAACTTTCTAGTTTCTACACTTCAAGCTTTTTCGTCTTTTTATGTTATAAACTTATAATACACGAATACAGCTTGTCAAAAAAGAGTGTGTATTAAATGAGGGCGCTTTTCTTTTAATATTTAAAGCAATCCTACCACTGACCTCCATTATAGAAGTACTTAATGGAGGTCAGTGAAACCTACGCTACGCTTTTGAAGTTTTGACACTATGTATGTACTAGACTCTAGAGTTGACAAGTAATGTAGTGTTGCTTCAATAAAGTTGTAACTTGTTCTGCGGACTCTAGACGCTAGACTCTAGAGCAGCGGTCGTCACACTTTACTGGCCAAGGGCGACACATGACAATGTGAGTGCCAGCACCGGGCCGCAGAGTATGTGATGGGCGCTCCAAGAGCGGTTTCACACTAATGCCCTTTTTTACACTACCGAGTAGAGTGGCAAGACAGTACTTTCGGCAAAAATAGTCGACATTGTCTCGCCATTCTACTCGGTAGGTGTAATCAGGCCCTACCGAGTACCAACTTGCACCACATCATAAAACAACTGGATTAGCCTTTCATCTGTCACGAACTGTCAAAACATTTTCGAAAATTTTTCAATTTCCAATTACTCTCATTAAATTGATTAATTTATCTAAAGAAATTACCATGAAAGCTATATATAGTTTTTACATAATTAGAATTTTTAATAAATAAGCTATTAGTCACAAATACACATAGTTTTATATTTTAAACAAAATACTAAATCGGTGGTCGGCAAAGTAGAAGAAGAACTTTTGAATAGTTTTAGAGTAAGACGCCCATTTTGGGCGCTTGACAGATGAGCTATTAGGTTATTAATAATATGATATTTTTAACTAAACATTAACAATAACCGGCCAGAATTGGCCGGGTATGTTTATCGTTAAATACGCCGTAACTGTAACCCTTGTGTAGTATAGTTGACCATAGAATTTTGAATTTACTTTGTCGCGGGCCGCACAAATAACGGCGCCGGGCCGCAGTTTGACGACCACGGCTCTAGAGTCTAGCGTCCACGGGCCACGGCTGTATCATGTTGGCTTAAGTTTTAATCACTGCCAACATGATACTTTTTTTTTGTACGGATCATAAAGTTAATATACCTACCGGAATAGAGAAACAATCCCGAGCTGTCAAACGACACCAAAATTGATTTACATCTGTGTATACAATTATGTTTACGTGTGCGTGTTAGTGATGTACCTACATACATCTTGTAATTCGACAAAATATCGATCATGGAATAATAATTATAGTAAGATAGTAAAAATAATAAAATGGGATAAAATAAAACTGCATGGATATTATATAATAAAATTGTAATTTTGGAGTAAAATATGACTTTTATCATTAAAAAATTTTGTAGTAAAAAAATCGTTTATAAAATCATTGGGCCAGGCGACAACACTGCGTTCGCGACGCGTCGTCGCATTGCGAAAAACTACATTGCTTTTCTTAGGTTGTTTTTGCGATGCCACGCCGCAACGCAGTGTTGTGGCCTGTGACGGTGTAGTTGACTCGGAGGTCGTGGGTTCGATTCCCGCGTTGGAAACATGTTATTTCCAAGTTTGGTTAGGACAATGCAGGCTGATCACCTGATTGTTGTTATAACTTTATTTTTTGTGCGTTTATTTTATGCCCTTAGATTTAGAATAAGTAGCTGCTTCTTTTTTAATTTATCATGTAACTTAGTGCATTTAGAATTATTAAGCTTATTTTCTCTTGATATCAATTCTAGTTGAAAGGAGGTCGATGGTGAAGACAGTTGTGGCAGCGTTGGTGAGGACGTAGAATGCGATGACGACGGTATACACTATACATGTGGCTAACTCTGGTGGTACAGTGACTCTGTAAACGTAGGATGACACAGTGCGCCTAGACTTTACCTTGATCTATAACAAAAAAATGGCTATTATTGTTACTTATTACTTTCTTTTTTTAACATAATATATCATACTTTTTTAATTTAAATCAATATGCGGAGACATAAAAACTAAACTAAAAAAAACTTTTCTAAAATTTTAAAAGATTTTTGTTTTGTAAAACCATAACTATGATTCATGGCATAGTACGATACAAGGCAAACAAATCGGTTCGTTTATTCATACAAATATTTATGATGTGTGGAAGAATATCTAGCTTATTTACTGACCATGCCCTTCATATTCTATTGAATGAATGATCTGATACCTGATTTAATGAATATGTTATTTATTATTACTGGAACAAAATTGGTTGGTATTGCATTTTTTATCAATATACGCTTCGTTCCTTGCATCCGGAGATATTTTTCTTCAAAATGCTTGCTGCATAATGCATATAATGCATGATTTTTTCTTCGGAGTCCAGTTTGGATGGTTAATTACTTTAAGCCATGAATTTCTGGTATCAAATATCAATTTTTCAATTCACTCTCAATGAGCCCTTCTATTTGATGTCCATATTGCAGAAGTGCTTTAAAAATAACTATTCCCCTATCTTGGATGAGCAGCCATATTGGATGTAGACATTACATCTGTGGAAATTTCAGAAGTCTATTATTATCGCGGTTCTTGAGATACAGCCTGGAGACAGACAGACGGACGGACGGACGGACAAACGGACGGACGGACGGACGGACGGACAGACAACGAAGTCTTCGTAGTAGGGTCCCGTTTTTACCTTTTGGGTGCGGAACCGTAAAAACGATAAATTATGTATGAATTATGATAGTATATTAATATAATATAATATAAACTAATAATAAACTACGGATAGGTTATGTTATCATGTCAACATTCCTAAATAATTAGTATAACTAAAAAAATATATTCATATCGTACTACTTATCCATAACCTGATGCAGCCCTAGTGTAAAATAGATGAAAATTGTTTACACAAAATATCCTTAAATTGTGCACCATGGCTAGTCAAGTTATGTTTTCCATATAAATAAACATATATAGAAGCGAATTATCAAAATCAATACCAATAACTCGTAAGGAATTGGCAAAAATAAACTTAAAATTAGGTCCTGTCGATGTAGAATTCACCTGCGAAATGAATATTTGTCCAGGTTTTTTCGTTGTGTTGTACCACAATCAATCACTGAACAAGTGACCATGTTTCTAGAGCAGTATTTCTCAATATTATTCACTATTTTACTTAAAAATTTCAATTTTTCTGAGAGCTCAAATTGACAACGTGCCGACATGGTCAGACAGACTGTCAAACAGATGAAAAAACAGTTCGTACACCTCAAATCACGCGTCTCTTTTTACCACGCAGTGTTACTGATAGTGACATCTCGCTTGCTCAGGCCTTTGTTTCTCTATTCTGTAGGTATATTAACTTTATGGTACGGATACCGATATGCTCATTTCTAACGGAGCACTTTTCTTATTTCCAACGTTTCGGCTGTTTGCTAGCGACTGTAGCCACGGGAATAAGATACTTATTCCATGAAAAAATTCGTGAGCGTGAAAAAAACATAACAATATCAAATATGCGTAATACCTATTATCTACTCGCTTGACGCATGAAACCTAAATCATTTTCATGTTTGCTGTTTGCACTCTTTAATTTCTTAAACAAAAAAAAAACGCGGCCATCAATTTGACACTACCTAACAGTCATTGTCATTTGTCAATTTGTTATTGAAATATTTGGGCCCGAAAAATAAATAATATTCTTTAAGAAAGGACTGAATAGTAATAGTGCGTTATTAATTTAATACGTTTTCATATTCAACCGTAACATCACATTCCACGTTATTGCATAAAATTGCATAACCTAAAATTCTATTTCCTTTTTCAGGAAAATGAAGAAGCAGGCTCGAAACATATTATATGATAAACTACATAAAGGAGCTGTAGTGTGTTGCATGGGATTAACAGCGTATGGATTCCTGCTTCTCGCTAACCATGGCTACAGGTACTTTACACATGTTCGGCCTAAAATTCAAGCCACCAGAGAGGCAGCCGAGAGGGAGCTCCTTGCAGAGGGTTCGTCGGATAAAATAATGTAATATACTAGTCGTTTAAGGCATAATTTGTAGATAATTAATCCAGTTAAGCATTAAATTTATTGTTCGTTGATATCAGAATCATTTTATTTTGAGTCCTTATGGCATTCTTATCAACTACATATTAATTGATGACTCTGAATATTCTTAAGGTACTTAACAACTGAAGTTATTTTTTATACTTAAAATATGAATAAAGTTTCTATTGTCAGATACTTTTAAACAATTTTATACCTCATAAAATTAGGAGTTATAATCTATTTTACTATTCCTAATTAATGGGACTGGAAATGGTATTCTAATGGTAAGGAGCCATAGAAGATATTATATTTGGGTTGCAATTAGTTTTAACATTTTAATATAAAATAAATATAATAAAATATAATATCTTCTATGGCTCCTTAGCATTAGAATACCATTTCCAGTCCCATTAATTAGGAATAGTCAGCAAATTCTCTACTGGCACAAAAATAAAATAGATTATAACTCCTAATTTTATGAGGTATAAAATTGTTTAAAAGTATCTGACAATAGAAACTTTATTCATATTTTAAGTATAAAAATTAACTTTAGTTGTTATATATTATTTAAGATTTTTATTATATCATACACATATTATTTAATACACATCCATGACCCAGGAACATTGAAAACTTTTTTGTTCCGTCGGCAGAATTCTTGAGCTTGAGCCCTGGCTTGAGCTGCCACACACTCTTAAACATTGAACCACAGAGGTCGTCAATATGAGGGCTCTATAAACCTGCCTTTATTATATTTTTTATATTTCTTGTCTAATTATATTTTATATTTTTTGTCTAATTATTGTGTTTAGTTAAAAAAACTGAATGTACATTTTGATTAGTTTAAAATTTCCGAATATGGACAGTCCTTGAGATCCAAATATGGACTATGGCGTCGCACACTTTGACACTGACAGTGAGTCCGACACTGTCAGTGATGCCGTCATGAGACAGGAAGCTCCTGACTCAAGATGTAGAGTGTATGTTCTGTAACAGCGTGTTTTCTCAGGATACTTGAGGAGAGACATGGATCAAATGTCTCATGTGCGGGCTCTGGGCTCATGGTGATTGCGCAGGTGCAGAGTTTGATACCTGGACCTTTAGCCAATACCTTTTCTTTATCGCTTCTTTATAGAATCGCCGATCAAAATGTATGGACTTGACATGAGCGTTCGTTAATATGAAGTTGACGTTCGACTCGTCTAATGTCAATTCCATACATTTAGATTGGCGATTCTATAAAGAAGCGATAAAGAAAACGTCTTGGCTACAGGGTTTGGATATGCAATTTTTGCAAGTAACTTATGTAACTTTTTAAAATTGACTAATATCTCTGTAATATCTTATTAAAATAATGGTTGATTGTTTAAAGTTTTAAGTAGTCCGTATTTCGGTCCCTTTATGTTAATTTTGTTTTTGAGAAAATTTATATTTTAAAGTAATATAATATGTGAAACAAAACCGTTCATAATTTAAGCGCAACTGTATGACTGATATAGAAATATTTGATTTACAATATCTTATTTTTCCCAAAAACAAAATGGTATTCCCATATTTGGCTACTTTCCTCTAATGTGAACTACATGCCTTGTGTTCACATTACTATAATAATTGCGCTTCATGGCATGGCAATTGAGGATGTCGCGTTAAAGGTTACACCAAACATTATAAATAACAGATTACACTTTATTTTGTAATTACACAAGTATCTATATAATTTATATTTAAAAAATGAATCCATTTATCCCTTGGTCACGACATCACGCGTAAACGGCTGGACCGATTTTGCCGAAATTTGGTATAGACTATAGAGATACTTTGAGTCCCGAAAAAGAACATAGGATACATTTTGTCCCGGAAAAATGTACGGTTACTACACAATATGCTTTTATGATTTGCGCGTAAACTATTCAATCGATTTTGATGAATTTTGGTATGGAGATACTTTGAATCTCGGGTAAGGACAAAGTATACTTTTTGTCCCGGAAAATGTACGGTTCCCGCACAATAAAATTTTATGATTTTCGCCTAAACTATTCAATATACTTTGATATAATTTGGTATGGAGATACTTTGAGTCTCGGCAGCCGTATCACGTATCTTGCGAGAGCAATGCGATAGCAATTATTGCGCGATAATTGCTCCAAAATCGCAATTTCGTATCACGTATCAGCCAAAACAATACGATTGCAATCGATCGCTTACATGATATATGACGACCTCTGTGGCTCAGTTGGTGGGCTGTTGGTAGCTCAAGTCGGGGGTCGCGGGTTCGAATCCCGCCGACGGAACAAAAAGTTTTCAAAGTTCCTGGGTCATGGATGTGTATTAAATATGTGTATAATATAATAAAAATCTTAAATATATGTATAGTATAAAAGTATTAAATATATTTCCGTTGTCTGGTACCTGTAACACAAGTCCATCAGGTACTTAGCACGGACCCAGACTGACGTGGTGTGAAGCGTCCATAGATATTATATTATTATTTGGCATGAAGATACTAATTTGAATCTCGGGACAGGAATGCTTTTTGTCCCGGAAAAATGTGCGATTCCCACACAATATACTTTTATGATTTGCGAGTAAACTATTCAATCGATGTACGGGAACAACTATAAACTAAAGTCCACGCGGACCGAGTCGCGGGCAACAGCTAGTTACTAAAAATACTAAGCATCTTCAAGCTACCTGTATAACTTGAAAATGCTTAAGTGTTATCATTTAATTTTATTACACCCTGTATATTAGGTTCCTTCACCATTAAACCAAATCTAAACAAAACACATCACATTTCAAAAAGTCACCTCCACACGTATATGTATAAGTGGAACGGAACTAGGAAGCTCGTTTGATGTAGTTTATTCGGTATTTATTTTGTACGGAGTCGGGTTTTGTCGGCCGCCCTATAATAACAGTCCGCTTCTGCCGTAATTAAAAAGGCGTCCGAGTGTTAACTATACTCAAATACTTTGGTCCAGGCCACAGCACTGTGTTGCGGCATCGTATCGCAAAAACATCACAGAAATGCGATCACTTACAATGATACGACATTGTAAGTTAAGACGCTAACCAACGTAAGGCTCGTAGGGCCAGGCAACAACAGTGCGTTGCGGCGTCGCATCGTAAAAATCAACGACGCCGCAGAACGCATCGTGGAAATTTGCGACGCGACAGTGAGATTTCCGATGACATTTTTGCGTTGTAACAACGCATCGCATTTCTGTGCGATGTTGTTTTTGCGATACGTCATACGACGCCGCAACGCAGTGTTGTGGCCTGGCCCGTACACAAAACTGCAACTTTTTAAAGTGTTTGTTATGTTGTAAACCAACGTTGTCGCATCGGAAATTTCCACGATGCGTTTTGCAGCGTCGTTGATTTTCATGATGCGACGCCGCATCGCAGTGTGGTGGTCTGGCCCTTTACCTTCAATTATTACGTTTGAAAATTATTGTATAATAGATGACGCCCGCAATAGGCTACTTGACCTACTTTTTTTCTACATTCTAAACGCTTCTTAATCATTCATTTTCACCAAAAAAACTAAAATTTTAATATTTTAAACAGTAGAAACCCATAAAAATGTTGATTGAAAAATATGCCTTTTAAATGGCGCCGAAAACACTGCCCACCATTGTGCCGCCATAGTGTGACGTCATGTTTTTTGGATTTTTATACTTTCTTTATTGAAAAAAGTTTTATGTGCTAAGCGTTCGAGTCTAACAGTGCCAAAAAATTAGAAAAGAATTTAGAAATCATTTGTAATGTTGAACACTTTTGGAGAAAAGTTTTGGGCATTTCATTTCCCTACTACAATAAATGGAGATAATATATAAAACTGATGTTTTACTTGAACTATTCAAGAAAATATATTTTACAAATCTTTCTAGGTTTATTCTTATTATTTATGTACAAATTAACTTACATATAACGAGCGCGATAAATAAAAGATATCAAATTACGAATGTGATGACGTCACATCCAAATCGGAAGTACCGCAAAAGCGTTTTCGTCAGTATAAATCATATTTTCATAAAATCATATTTTCAAATCGACTTTATTTATCAATCATAAGCTTTTATTTGATGATAAGGGTGAAATACGGTTTCCTAGGCCAAGTTCTACTAGAAATATGCATTAGTTCAATGAAATTAAATATAGGTCAAGTAGCCTATTCAGTTGCATCAAAATATGCGATAGACGAATCGCGCGGGAACTGTACATTTTTCTGGGATGAAAAGTATTAACTACTAGATGACGCCCGCAACTTCGTTGCGCCAAAATTCGTTTATCGCGCGGGAACCGTACATTTTTCTGGGATAAAAAGTATCCTATGTTCTTTCCCAGGACTCAAAGTATCCCCATACCAAATTTCAGCAAAATCGGTTCAGCGGTTTAGGCGTGAAGAGGTAACAGACAGACAGACAGACACACTTTCGCATTTATAATATTAGTATGGATTAACTATTTGTTCTTCTCCGTAATTTCAGGAAAATCGGTTCAGTTGCTTGGACGTGACGAGTTAAAAGACAGACAGACAGACATACTTTCGCATTTATATATGGATAGTTAATACAATAATATGTTAGTCTCCGAAGATTCATTTTAGTCGTGGATTAACATTTAAAATGACGATATGAATCAACGAAAATGTCCAGTTTCATTATCACCAAGACAATTCAGGAGTAATTTTTATTGTGCCCAAGTGTGTGTGCAAAGCACAAGGACACTCTGTTCTCCAAATTTTATAATCAAGTCACTAGAACACGGATCCACTCATGAGTAGAAACAGTAAGGAGAAAATATAATGAAAACCCGTAACAGAAACGCGTCAGATAATTGTTAATAATGACGACAAGCTTAGGTAAACAGCATAATGTATGAGCATAATATCTATTCGTATTTCGTCCTTTTACGGAGAGTATCCGTCGGGATTCACAAAGGAAAACTTGGATGGGAATGGGTCTTTACAGAACTTTTAAAGGTATAGAATTGAGCACACTTCAACTATCTAGTGCGAGGAAAGGACATTTGAAGCGTTACATTTTAATCTATAGAAAAGATGTTTTATTTTAAATATTAGATATTGTTTTTTAACGTGTACAGTCAAGCGAATATCTTTTTAAGCATTCATGCAGGTAAAAATATACTCCGTAAAAAACTGCTCAGTGCAGAGCGCTGTAAGCTCAGCAGTTTTTATACTTGGCTTACAACCGCTGAATTTTCGGCAAGTGTATATTATGATTCCAAATTGGAGTTTTAGCAGGTAGGTTAGTATCTAAATATAATTATTATTTTAAGTATAGTTAGTTACCTACAAAGCTGAATTCATTGTTCATGATCTTTAATATGAACTTTTGTTTCTCGCCTCGTGGTTTTCACCATGTTCAAAGTATCTACACAAAAAAGGTATCCATTACGAATTTACTATACCTAGACGTAGATTTAACCTGTAGATATATATATGTATAATAGTAGGCCAAGGTTTCGGTGCCGCGCCTAAATAATAAATAAGGGGCCAAATTTAAATATCCGTAATGTTGAGTTGTTAAGGTTAAATGAGTGATGTATCTTTTAACAGGTACGTTTGGGCTTTCGCATATAAATATTTAACAATTTGGTTCTCCTCTTGGACTAGGGAAGCGCACCCAGGAGTCCAGAATGTTAAAGGGTTAAAAGTAAGTAAGTACCAGTTACCTACAGTGGTGGGAATGCGCGGTGGGCCAATGTCAATCCCTGTATCTTTTCCTGTAGCCCTAGCACGGCGACCAGTAGAAATGCGAAAGTATAGATAAACTGTGAACATAAACTTAAGGTGTCGTTCCGCTCTTTACCGCGGCTAATCGCGACCGACAAAAATTCAATTAAAATGCCACTTTATGACAGACTATAGTATATGTCATAAAGTAGGATATTATTTGAATTTTTAGGACTATAGACTGTCATAAAGTGGCATTTTAATTGAATTTTTCGGAACGAAAAAAGATCGGATCGGCACCTTAAGTTTATCTCCACAGTTTATGACTATAGTCTGTCATAAAGTGGCATTTTAATTGAATTTTTCGGAACGAAAAAAGATCGGAACGGCACCTTAAGTTTATCTCTACAGTTTGTCTATACTTTCGCATTTCCACTGGTCGCCGTGCTAGGGCTACTGGTACTCAAAGTATTCGATACCAATCAAAATCGTTTCAGTAATTTAAGAATCAATATCAGACAGACACTGAAGTATGAAATTTTATTCTTTATTAGTATCTATGTAAATATACATTCCTATGCAATTATTTACTGAAACATATTGTGTATCTATTAAAAAAACTCCAGACAAAAAGGATAACGGATGTAACAATCCTTCAATAGAGGAATGAAATTCAGCCAACCTGCACGTTTTGAATTGAAGACGTAGGTGGATAAAGTGGTTAACTAATATTTTATAACATAAGGGAAATTACTAATTTTTTCCTTTATAATTTGAACAAACTTTGTAACTTACCTACTTCATAATCTGGCTATAAATAGAATCTACATTTTTTTGATTTCAAATCATTTTCCTGTCTCCATTTACGCAAAAAAACAAACATTTTCAAATTTTTAGTTACCAACTTCATCCACTCATGTCTTCAATTCCAAACGGATTGGCCCGGCCTGAACTAGACGCTGTAATCTTTATAACAGACGTTCAAATTGGAATCGAACCCGCGCCTACTGGGGATTTCCTGCGGAGCCTACGTTAATAATTCCGCAGACATAAAAAGTCCGAATTCCCATCGTGTACGTTGCACGTTAATTTTTAATCTTTATTTATTTTGTACACCCTTTTTTACAGCCGTGGAATTGCTAAGAATAATACTGACTTACCAAAACGCATTGTTTTATTCAGATGGCGACTCTGCCATCACCGTTACTTACTTATTAGTTATTAGGTAACTAGCTGACCCGGCAAATGTTGTTTTGCCATATAAATTTTTCTTTAGTATCAATATAAAAAGTAGATAAAAACCTATTCTCAGGCCTAACGAATGTACATAATTTCATTAAAATCGGTTGAACCGTTTTGAAGGAGTTCGCGCACAAACACTGTAACACGAGAATTTTATATGTATACTAGCTCTCCCGGCAAATGTTGTTTTGCCTATCTTTCCTGTTTTCCTGCTTTTCTCTTGAAGTTTTTTCTGATTTTTTTTTCTATAAACCTCAAGTAGCCCGAGACCTTTCCAATGAATGCAAAACCGTGGAAATCGGTTCGTGCGTTCTGGAGTTATAGCGTCAGGAAGGAAAACCCGACTTATTTTTATATTGGTTTAAACGTGTTTTTGTGGTATTATTTTTAAATAGGAAGGAATGTTTCGTCATGCGTGGTATTTACCAAAAATGTGCATCTACCTATAAAGAACCGCATTTTCAGTAAAAAAAAAAGCATTTTGAAAAAAAAAAACGTGACTATAATGAGGTTTTTGTAATGACCGATTCAATTATAGTATCAATCCCAACATTCAACAACATTATGAATTGCCTATGGTACTAGCTAGCTACATTATACTGTAAATAACTTCATAGAAATCCGTCACCTTATGTATTTTTTAAACCAATATAAAAATAAGTCCGGTTTTCCTTCCTGACGCTATAACTCCAGAACGCGCGAACCTTTGGCCCTATTTGGTTCACATCAAATATAAACATTCTATAACCAAATTTTAAAAACTGGAACCGACTACCACGGTCAAAATTTATTACACATTAATTCATCTAGGTAAAATATTATAAAATACTAGCTAACCCGGCAAAAGTTGTTTTGCCATATAAATTTTTCTCTAGTATCAATATAAAAAGTAGATAAAAACCTATTCTCAGGCCTAACGAATGTACATGCAACATTTCATTAAAATCGGTTGAACCGTTTTGGAGGAGTTCGCGCACAAACACTGTAACATGAGAATTTTATATGTATACTAGCTGTCCCGGCAAACGTTGTTTTACCTGTTTTCCCTGTTTTCCTGCTTTTCTCTTGAAGTTTTTTTCTGATTTTTTTCTATAAACCTCATGTAGCCCGAGACCTTTCCAACGAATGCAAAACCGTGGAAATCGGTTCGTGCGTTCTGGAGTTATAGCGTCAGGAAGGAAAACCCGACTTATTTTTATATATTAGAATAGAGAATAGATGACGCCTGCAACTCCGATGCCCCAAAACTCGTTTATTGTGCGGGAACCGTACATTCTACCGGAATTAAAAGTATCCTTTCCCGGGTCTCAAAATATCTCCGTACCAAATTTCAGCAAAATCGGTTCAGCGGTTTGGGCGTGAAGAGAACTTTCGCATTTATAATATTATTAGTATATTAGTAGATATGAAAGTATGGATTAACCTTCCACAAAAGGAGGAGGTTCTATGTTCGGCTATAGATATTAAGTTGTGAAAAATTGTAAGCTTACGTCATTAGAAATAATTTTATAAGGTGGTAAAGTATTCTTAATATTTCTAATTTTTTTACGCAATTTTTAAATTTTTTCTGACAAGAATCTTACTTCGATATGAGCAAACACAGCAAATAATATTAGCAAAATCGGTTTAGCTGTTCTCGAGACTAGTTATGTTTTCAACCTTTAGTCACTCTGACATTGGCAACTCACTGAGTCGGGTATCATAATGGGACGTTTAGCCACTGCCGCTGCTCCTCGCGCTGCCGGCAATATTGCACTGAATACTTCTGCGGAAGTAATGTAGCAGGTGAGCGTTTACACTCAGCCTCTATATACTTGCCGCGTCGGGCAGCGGCAGCAACATGACGAGTGGCAGCGCGAGTGACTATTTACATTCTCGTGCTGCCAT
The DNA here is from genome assembly GCA_905187585.1 of Cyaniris semiargus. Taxonomy (NCBI): domain Eukaryota; kingdom Metazoa; phylum Arthropoda; class Insecta; order Lepidoptera; family Lycaenidae; genus Cyaniris; species Cyaniris semiargus. The sequence continues at coordinate 7,254,473 of LR994558.1, read as the reverse complement.
TTCCCTACCAAATACATGATTTACACTCGCGCTTTGACGCGAGCCGCGAGACGCGCCACGAGCCGAGCCACGAGACGCGAGTATAAATCTCGTATGACAGGACTGAATATAAACTACGCTTAATAAAGAAGAAGAAGAAGTTTTTTATCTACCCTCACTTTTTCTCAGTACGTACACAGTGATTAGTAGATGCGACGATTTCGCGCGCGTCTTTTTCGTCGCATTCGTAATTCGCTGGATAACTCAGCTGGAACTATGATCAGCTGTTAATATCTGTTACCGTGCCCGTTACTCAAATATTATCGTGTGTGAAATCGCAGGAACAGGAATCCAGAAGGCGTCACAAGCAGTTCCAGAGAACAAAAAGGTTAGTGCTGTGTTTTTTTGCTTCCTTTGTCATCTAGTTATTGTATTACCTACATCATTATTGTATTACCTATTATGTTCGAATTTCTAAGCGAATAAACTATCAATCTATATCTACTTGTCTCTTGCACAACCGCGAACGTTAAGCTGACTTTTAAACCAAATATAGTCCTAAAACAATAAGTCTGCAGAAATATTTCTGGGCAACCATAGATCTACGTACTAAAACTACGTATACTTTTCCAATAATGTCTTTCGGAAAATGGCTAATAAACCCATGAAATCATATAATGTGAAAAAATATTTCGGATTTTCCTCGTAGCTGTCGCATTATTACGTACTGAAAATCAGCGTTGCGAACTTAGTTCGCAACAGATGCCGAGTAGGCGTCAGTTTGGACTTGATTTTAAAATGTTTTTAACCGACTTCAAAAAAAAGGAGTTAATGATTATTTTTAATATACATACATCTATTAATCCGGGTTCCCTAGAACTAGTACAGGTTGTACTATATTGTTTTACTACATAAAGTTTCTTTCTTTTTTTTTTTTTCTAATAATATGTAAAATGCTTACGTATGGCATCATATTTTTACACTTCCGTTCTTAATTTATACTCTTTTAGACCAAGCCGTACCTACGCCTATAACATACAAGAAAGATACGTATACAGTATGGATAATTAGATATTAATATTATGTATATATTTAAACACACTTTAATATATTTCACCTCAGTCTCACGAGAACTAATTAGTAATTAGCTGAGGCATGCAGCCACCGACCTGAAGATAGTGGAATGCTCAGCGTCTTGTATACTGTAATTACCACGCCTTTCATTATTACCTACACGTTTACTTTACGAATGTAGGTGTAGACTACGTGAACGTTAAACGAAATGTCTCGAGTAGGTACATGTTGCTCAAAGAAAAGTCTATGCGTTTTCTCAAAGTTGCACCAGTAGTTTTAGAGCCTACTCCGTGTAAGAAACAAATCTTTACTGTTTAAAATAACCTTAACTGATAATAACAGAACAGAATAAAGCTTTTTAAGAAACCTAAAATATTATGTAACTTATTGTGGAATCTCTAAAATTCATCCTAGTTTTAAACCTACTTCTTTCATAAGTTTCTACTTTTTCCTCTAAAGAAAAATTTGTAGAAGTCACAATGTTGTGGAATAACCAACAAAGTTTATGTAGTATTAAAATGCAACTGCTCCTTAAACATTATAACTGCTTCTTACATCATCTTACATATTTGCAGAACTTTTACATGTTTATATTTATATGTAGAAGCAAACAAACGCCATAGAAACTATAGAAAATACTTTTGGTGCTAATGCAGCCCTTCCATATGATACACTGCCACCCAACACGGAAAGTTGAAATAAATTTTCAATTCATGACATTATGCCCCCAAAGGTGTTGAGCCTCGCGGCTACGGCTAAATGAAATGGCTTGCGTCACATACTTACATAACCACTGATAGAACCTAAATGGAGCGTATAAATCGTCATATTATAGCTCTAAATAGGAATGAATGAGTTAGGTTCTTCTCATTCACAGGAAAGAATTTATTGTTGTTGTAATTATACAACGCACAAACAAACTAAAAGTTTTAAAATTATTTCTACAACATATTAATGTTGTAGAAATAATTTTAAAACTTTTAGTGGGTAAATATGCGAAATTATGAAATTACTAGCTTTGTGTTAAGTAGGTTTTTATAAAATATGTTAATTGTGTAAGAAGCTTGTTTGCTATATTAATTCAAACACATTCGCAGCTAAATGGAATTTAGTTGGGTGTTTAGTATTTACCTAACCGAGTTTAGTTCGCTCCCGGTCCAGGAAATCATTAGCAATGTAGTCATGTGATACCTTTAAGTAATTGATGGATTCGGCCAGGTTCGGCTCAATATGGAGTATGGACTACATTTATATTAATAGATCACTGTTAGCCATTGCTGAGTTTGCTCCATACGTTCGTGATTGATATCATCCGACGTATAATCGAAGATAGTAGGCTTAGATGAAATATTATGTCATAATTTACAAGTAAAAATAGGTTGGTTGCTATAGGGAACGTGCAAAAACTATAGATGGCAGCAAATGAAAAGTAAATAAAAAGTTTTGAATTTCTAACGCTAGAGGCAGCACTTTCTTCGTATAACATGAACCTGAACTATTATAGTTCATGTTACCTATAATAGGTGACGGCACTAGTCACGTACAAGTTTCAGTTTGCTTACACCAATTCTTTTTTTTTTTTCTAATTCTTATTGCCCTAACAGTGTCAGGGCTTGTTGTTATCTATTAACTTTAAAATTATGTATATTTCAAATTCAATTTCAATTTACATTAAAAGGTCCTACACATAAAATTCTTATAAAATAACTCCAAGTAAAAAGTAACTAAGTGACGAGCTTACACTAGTTCGCAGCATCTTTGTTACGCATGTTTCCTATTGTTATGTACCAAGATAATACTTATAGGTATATAGTAAAACAAAGCTGCGGCAGGACGCAATTATCTGCAGACAGACAAATAATATCAATCTTAATGTGGGATATATATAGTGGTATAGGGGAGAATAAATGTTTGCTACCATAATTATAGTTTATGCAAGTAAAATTGATGGCATTAAATAACGCAAAAATAGTTGAAAAAGCGAGCGTCCATCGCCTAATGAGAAAACATTTAGATTCACACTCGAGAATTGCAGGGTTCGATTCCGGGTAGTGGAAACCTACCAAGATATTTTCAGACAAGTTGGTACATTACACGGGCGCTTGTACGGGGAAGAAAACCATTGAGGAAGCCGTATAATGTTAAAAAAATTATTAAATACTCTTAAATTAGGTACGCTAGGTTCGGTGGGCCAAATCTGTACCAAACAGATTAAAAGTCAGCTAATATTGAAACAAAAAAATATCATTAAATATTTAAATCCGAGAGTAATACTCATTTTATCAAATGTTTAAAACAATTTAAGATCTGCTAAAGAGCCGGTCTGAAGCTTGAATCTTTACGACGCTATTCCCAAAATAACGGCACTTTTAAGCAGGAAAATTGGTAATTTTATTCTGTAATTAAGTACAAAATATAATTACTGGGGGACCTTTCGTCGGGGAAGAGTTTTGAAGCAATTATTTATTATGGATGATCGAAAGTAATGCTTTTATGAATTTTATTAAAGGCTGTGAATAAGTCAAGGGTAAAACGTTTATTTCGGAAAAATCTTTTTCGGAGAGTGTTTAGCAAAATTTGATAGCTTGAAAGGGTTGCCCGTTTTTTTGTTTTATGTTCAGAATTTATTGTATTTTTTTAACCGACTTCCACAGAAGGGGGTTTCTTATGTATTTTGTATCATATAAGTTAAAATGCTATTTTAGAACCGATTTTCAAACTATTGTTTCCATGTAAAAGATTTACTCCAGAAGTGATTTTACAGTTATCAAATTGTAATAGAAGCTGTAAATCATTATATAATAAGGTCACCGTCACCATTAGCGTCAAGGGAAATCGTTGTGTCGTATGTTAGTAATCTTCTTGTGTAATAAATAAAGTTGTGTTTAGAAAAGATAATTTAAAAATGCATCTTGCTTCTTCGACGCGTCACGTTACAAAGTGAACTAAGCTTGTAGCTAAGACTTTTCTTTATCGCTTCTTTATAGAATCGCCGATCAAAATGTATGGAATTGACATTAGACGAGTTGAACGTCGACTTCGTAACGAACGCAATTATGTCAATTCCATACGATTTGATCGGCGATTATATAAAGAAGTCATAGAGAAAACGTGTTGGCTAAGCCCCAAGTTCCAGGTATGTTGGCTTACGTCGATTGCGAAAGGCAATATCCGGCCGAAGGTTTTGGCTGCGTGTGTTTCCGCCCGACGGCGACGTTTGATCTTTGTACCCCGATTGTGATACTATTTAAACAGCTTCGATGTAGTCTCGATATAATAAAACTACGAGATTTCAAAACAACGTTAAACACGTTCAGTTTGGTCGGAAATCCAGAAATCGTTATTGGTTTGGTGTTCCATCAGAAAAACTGATACAGAGGTAGATGGAGGGCCTACGATATATGGTCGGGCTATGTCCATCGAGTTTGTCATAACCCGACTAAATTACGTAGGTCCACAAGGTACCTAGGAATCAATTTCGCTAATAATACAATACAATTTTACTGTTAGATAGGATCCGAATTGGATCGAAGCTGCATTAATATTGGATTAAAGTAGCAGAATTGGGACACTAAATCATGGTAAGCATCATGTAGCACAAATAATATCCGCTATTTATTATACTGTTCAAGTGTTCAATCATTTTTTGTGACACACAGATACAAGTTTTCTTTCAGTTATTAAAGATTCTTGCCAATCTTTTACTGAAAACTACTTTTACCTATCTTATATACTTTTACCTATCCACCCATGTTTAATTTCTTTAAAGGAATGTAATCTATAATCGTACTTAGAGAATTACTTGGTTAAATTCTGCAACAAGAATATTAGTTTATGGATCATTATACAACTACTCTTTGGCAAAATTATCTCTAACTACAAAAAAGTAATGTAAATAATTAATAAACAGAGAGTTTTGCGGGGAATGTGAAAGAGTGATGTTGTGTTTTTGTATTATTTTCCTAAAATAGTGTTAACTGGGTTTTTAATGTGTATTATTGGTAGGATATTAACCATTAGATATTCGTTATCGTGCACAAGTGTGGGAAAGTGATGCAATATCCAGAAACGCGCTATTTTGTGTTCCCTCCAAAACTCCATCGAAAGTTTCAGTAAAGCTTCTACCACTTTACTGAATCGACCGACTTGACTTCCTGACTGTATTGACTTTTACTTAGACTTTGACTAGACCTGAAAATATAGGAAAACGAAATGCTGAAAATCGTAATAAATAAAAATCGGCCAAGTACGAGTTGTACTCGCGCACGAAGGGTTCCGTACCACTACAGAGCAAAAATAGGCTAAAAATACATATTACAGCCTGGTGACAGACAGACGGACAGACGGACAGACATCGAAGTCTTACGGCCGTTCCCAATATTTGATCTATCTCTGGTTTTGCCCTACTAGAGATAGGAATAGCTCTCATTAGACATTAGAGACATATATTTTATGTCAATTCAATGTTAGCTGCGATCGGTCGTATGTCAAACCAGAGATAGATTGAATATTGGGAACGGCCGTAAGTAATAGGGTCCCGTTTTTACCCTTTGGGTATGGAACCCTAAAAATATTGTTTTCCCGCCATAATATACTTGACACTGGCCATGGTTATATAGCCGAAGTGCCATAATAAGAAAAAAAAAATTATAAAAAAAATCCGCTATTACAAGATCACGTCGCACTTTGTATTCTACGACGTAGCACCTCTACGCCGTAGTAACTCTACGCCGTAGCACGTCTACGCCGTAGCCCCTCTACGAAGGATACAATATTAAATAGTAACGGTCCATTATATAGGTGACGAAGGTTATATGGTCTCATTGTGATTTTATATCGCCTGATCGCAATAGATATTGGAAGTCGTATGCGATTATTTATTTAGAAACCATTAACCAGAGGATCGAGAACGTTCGTCCTTTAAATGTATTTTCATTCTATTTGTAGCTAACCCTTTGACATGTATTTTCACATCTTACTAGATTTAAATATTTATTATTTACCTTTTTAACTCTCAACGAAAACAGAGGGGTGTTATAAGTATGACGTACTTTTCTGTGTGTCCGTGGCATCCAAACGGGTGGACCGATTTTGATAAATTTTTTCTCATTTGAAATTGGTATAATCGAGAGTACTTTTAAGTGTCTACACACTAGGCTGAAAATACGCAACCGAACTTCCGAGGTTACGGTTACGTTACGTTCTGACGCATTCGGCTCATATGACACACGATAAGAGCCGAAATTATACGCGGCGGAAATTTAGTTGCCTAACTTTGTCCCGAGTTTTTCAGTATATCGAGCGTCGCCGAATTGACGCCGAAAAAAAATAATTGCCGCCGAATCACTGCCGAACCGCCCGACCGAAGTTCGGCTGTACGCTATAACGCAACGTGATTTCGGCATGGTGTGTCATCAGTAATTTAAAATACATTTCAGGCGTAATCATGCCAAATTTCTGCCGCGTATTTTCGGCCTAGTGTGTTAAGACACATAGCCACAATTCTTGCTGACTTCGGAGATTTTTTGAATTTCTCAATTTATATGATGCATTACTGAAGTTCTTCATTTTCTTATAATGTAGCTACTAGGCTGTACAGTAACAGAAATAGCTGATATATTTTTATAAACAAAAACTGCTTAAAGTAACAGTTAACTATTAAAGCTCAATAATCTCTTATTAATTAATCAGTATTACACATTTCATGGCAATTTAATACATGAAATTCTCTGAGCGTCAGAAGAGTCTTAAGGTGGGAGATGTTAATGCCCATGAGCGGTGAGATTCACAGATGATTGAGCACCTGTCACCTGTCACACTGTAAAATATTGCTTAACGATTTAAAAAGCCGCGATAAAGAATATTATATTCGCCATAATTGGTGCAAAGTCTCAATACTTTCTCGGATACTTTCATTGCATTGCTTTTTAGTAACTTACTGATACTAAGGTCCAAAGGTAAAAATGAATGACATAATCCGTCAAACTCTTCATTAAATTATGGTTAAGCTATTGACATTCTTTTCAGAGTGCGGCAATTACGGCGGTTAGTTCTGAATAATAATAAGAGAGATACGGAGTATAGGCTACCGACAATATTCAAGTGGAAATGTAACAAAAATAATGTCGTGTAAAGACTTGTTACACCTTTATCATTGCCGCATATCGTATTCCACGTATTCAATGAAAAACGGGATATTTATGAAATATAAAGGCACGAGCCCACGTGAAATACGACAGCAATAACTGTGGGAATGTTTAAATCACTGCCTTTATTGTTCCCCAAGTCATTAATTGCGATTTGATGTTCTCTTTAGGTTCGATTTCCCGAGGGAAAAGTTTCTCTTGCGGCTTCGAAACAGCGCATAAAAGTTTAATGCATCATAGTATTTCACAATTGATACGTAAAGGATGCTGAGTAATGTCAATTACATCGAGAGGCGAAGCGGTATCTTTAAGGTCATCGAAAAATGAACTTTATTTACCTACTACACAATAAGATACACGTTTCATTTCAAGAGCAGTACGGCGCGCGGCGGCGCTGCGCTGCGCGATACAGCCTGAAATTCGAACTACGGAATGAAACGTATCTTACTGTTATCTAAATCTAATCTTCGTATATATATATATATATATATATATATATATATATATATATATATATATATATATATATATATATATATGTCTATTATTATAAAATTTAAGTACGCCATTTTTAAGTGCAACAAAACAATGTGACAACAAAACAAAGGCAGCCGCCAAACGTTTATGTACAAGATATCTTTTCATAAAATAATCTCCGCTTTCCTTTTCTACTAACTTAAAATGAAAAAAAAAAAACTTCATTCTTAACCTTTAAACTTGCTGTGTAACTTACAATTTCACCCAAGAAATTATATTAATTTTCTTTGTGAGCCGAACTAAAGTTTAGTATCAATAAAATATATGCTCGAGATAAAATAAATCCGAAGAAAAACTATCGACTTTGGTTTATAGTAAAGGGCGAAAATTTTATCGATATCATAAAGATTGGAAAGTTAATGCCGAGGATATATTAAAATCCTCATCCCATCTTACGGGCCTTATCGACAACTACCGATGGTAACTTTTATGACGATTGACGATTGCTGTAATGGTAGCCTCCACTTCGAAGTCTTTATACTGTGTAAAATTATGAAATACTTGTTATCTCGATTGTGGGAATCGCAGACACAATATATTTTCAATTGTTATGCGGCATCCGGGTGCCGCTTGGGAGTTGATGGGTTAAACACTTATAGTACGGGAGCCCTAGAGCAATTTTTTTTTTATTACTATCAAGCTAATTTTTTGTGAGTAGCTTCATTTTGATAAGACGAACAACATTTTTATTTGCGAAAAATCTCGAAAGTGGTAGCTAACAGATATAGAAAGGATTTCATACTTTGGATTGATGGTCCTAAAATATGGACTGTTTTATTTGTAGGACAACGTTACTCTTAAATTATGTAACTAATAATCTATCAATATACAAAAGATCAGCTCGTTAGGGTTCCGTTATAGGGTTCTGTAATCAACAAAACTTGGTTGACTACTAAACCCTAAAACGGAACCCTAACAAGCTGATCTAGGGCTCCCGTACTATTACTTTATTCTTAAAGTTATTTACGCTTGGTTACGCGATGTTCTGTCTATGTCTAATATCAACTCGACGATACAAAAATAATAATAACGATTTAAATTATAGGTAGTTTCTTACTAATCATAAATATTAGATTAACACACGATGTGACGCGACGATGCTTAATAATGTTATCATGTGCATCCTTTCAAAACTTAAATTAACTGTTTGCAAACCTATTTAAAACACTTTCTAAAGCATAACCGATACAAGATATTGTTGACGTTGAAAAAAATTAATTCACAAAACGAACACAAAGATGCTTTTGTGCAGCGGCCATTATAAATTCTCGGGCGTTATTCACAATTGGCTCCTGTGGCGGCATTGACAGCCAGGTAATTCTCTAAGCCCTAAACTGCGACCACTGTGTGACGGCGATAACGGTTCCACGAATGGACGGTTTTTACTACGCTTTGCGATGTTTTGTATTTTATGATTTCGTTTGTTTACAACGGGTATAAAGGAAGTACGATGTAGGGTTTTTTGTGTAATGAATGTTACGCTTATTATCGAAAAATAGCAATTAATATTACGGGAGGGAATAGTAGTGGTAGCTAACAGAGATAGAAAGGATTTCATATTTTGAATTGATGGTCTTAAAATATGGACTGTTTTATTTGTAGGACAATGTTACTCTTAAATTATATGACTATTAATCTATTAATATACAAAAAATCAGCTCGTTAGGGTTCCGTTATAGGGTTCTGTAATCAACAAAACTTGGTTGACTACTGAACCCTAAAGCGGAACCCTAACAAGCTGATTTTTTGTATATTGATAGGTTTATAGTTATATATATTTTAAGAGTAACATTGTCCTACAAATAGAACAATCCATATTTTAGGACCATCAAGTCAAAGTATGAAATCCTTTCTATTTCTGTTAGCTACCACTTTCAAGATTTTTCGCAAATAAAAATGTTGTTCGTCTTAAATGCAGCTACTCACAAAAAATTCGCTTGATAGTAATCAAAAAAAAATTGTTCTAGGGCTCCCGTACTATAATGTCTCGTGGTCTGAAAAAAAGTACAACTCCGTTTGTTTATCGCGAGGGAACTATAATTTTTTTCGGGATAATAAGTAACCTATGTCCTTTCCCGGGACTCAAGGTATCTTCATGCCAAATTTCAGAAAAATCGGTTCAGTGGTTTAGGCGTGAAAACCTCTTTACCTTCTGTTACCTCACAGACAGACATACACATTTTCGCATTTTTAATATTTAATAAAGTATCTCTATACTATCTCTATTTCTATAGAGAGAGTGAGTTGTGAAGAGGGCCGTGTCAACGAGCATCGCCCATCGACTCGTTAGGGAATTCGTTTATCAACAAACTTTGTATGCTTTCGTTTGACGAGTACAATTTTTGCCGCCATTGCCGAGCCGATCGGGTTTGATTTTATAATGCAATACTGATTTTTGAATTCCGATCAGAAATTCGCTTTGATGATTATTGATTTGTTGAAAACGTCTTATGATTTGTCTCTAAAATCGGGGACATGCTCTAGCTAAGTTGAAAAATCGACTTAAAATAAACGAAGTTATTGGTATATTGCTATACAAACGAATAAAATGAAAAAAATTAATACCTCGAACGTGGGAATCGCAGACACAATAGATTTTCAATTGTTATGCGGCAGCCGGATGCCGCTTGGGGATTGATGGGTTAATGAAAAAAGTTAATTCAAGTGTTAATTGACTAAAATTAAAAAAAAAAAATACGTGTGGTACTCGGAGACTGCCGCGGTAAGGCTATTGCATAGCATTTTTATCTTATATATTATATTAGGGGGTTTTTAAGTTTTTTTCGTTAAGGAATTTCTTGATTCGGTCGCCGCACTCAAAGCTCGCGATAAAAAATATGCAATAGCTTAAAAATACTAAAACTTACCTAGCTCCAAGTGTTTCTTTTTATGAACGTTAGCTACGTCAGCTACATGCCCAAAAATCTACCACTAGTTCGTTGCTGAGTTTTCACACCACGATTGAACAATGAAAGTATAATACTGAATGTAACAGTCGCCGGTCGTAACCCGTGTGTAATGCTCGATTTACACGGGTGACTAAAGCAGCACCGTAAAGCAGACCGTGTAAATGGCAATTCGACTACGCCGCATGCGGCTAAAGTCGCAAGCCCCAAAGTCGTGCGGCCAATGGCCGCATGCGGCTGGTGACTAAAATCGACCGTGCAAACGCTCAGTCGCAAGCGATCGCTTGCTGCGAATACTACTGTAGCGAGCGCAGACCTCGGGCGGCACTCACGAATACATGGACAAAAATAATATTATAATTTTTTTAGAGTGTTACGAACGTTTTTAGGGTGGCGATTCGACTTGGACAGGCGATTCAACTGGTGACTTGCCGGGTGATTAAAATCGACCCGTTAGTCACCCGTGTAAATGGGGTGGCGATTCGAATTGGACAGGCGATTCGACTGGTGACTTGCCGGGTGACTAAAATCGATCCGTTAGTCACCCGTGTAAATCGACCATAATAAACACGGTCTCGCAGACTTTTATAAAAACCGTTACCGCGCCGGCCCACGCAAGGATATTCCACATTCATACCCGGATATTCCTATTGACTTTCGATACTTAAAAAAACATATTTTAAAGTGTTTTCCACGATGTGAATTTTAATATAATATTTTTAAATTTTCGAATACTCTCTCCATATAAACTTAAAACTATGATATACAGTTTCTTGGAATATTTAATGAAACCCAAATTCAAATTAGTATAGTATTCAACAATTGTTTTTTAATGAAATAAGGGGGCAAACGAGCAAACGGGTCACCTGATGGAAAGCAACTTCCGTCGCCCATGGACACTCGCAGCATCAGAAGAGCTGCAGGTGCGTTGCCGGCCTTTTAAGAGGGAATAGGGTAATAGGGGAGGGTAGGGATGGGAAGAGAAGGGAATAGGGGAGGGAAAGGAAGGGAATAGGGTAGGGGATTGGGCCTCCGGTAAACTCACTCACTCGGCGAAACACAGCGCAAGCGCTGTTTCACGCCGGTTTTCTGTGAGAACGTGGTATTTCTCCGGTCGAGCCGGCCCATTCGTGCCGAAGCATGGCTCTCCCACGTATAAATATAATAGAAATATTACGCAAAGGTCGGAGCAGAGTTCGCTACTAGCACATATAGAACACATGTTTTATCCATAAACTAGTTAATATACTTAGCGGAATAGAGAAACAAAGGCCTGAGCAAGCGAGATGTCACTATCAGTAACACTGCGTGGTAAAAAGAGACGTGTGATACATGACAGCAGAACTCTTTTTTTTGACGTCCAGCCGGCACTTATCGGCACGTTGACAATTTAATCTCATAGAATTCATGTTCAATCATGCTTGTGTAAGTGTATACGTACACATATTTTTACACACAGATGCAAACCAATTTCGGTTTCGTTTGACAGCTCGAGATTGTTGCTCTATTCCGCTAGGTATATTAACTTTAGGGTTTTATCAGAATATTGTAGTGCTGGCTCCGTGAAAGCATTGCAGTAATATATCTCCTATTATAATAAAAACTAGCTTTTTCCGGCGGCTTCGCTGGCTTGAAATAGCATTCTAGACATACAAATTTGATCCTCTTATACTTACTTCCGGTGGAATTCTGATACATCCCTTTTCAAAATTTTCAGTTTCAGCCATATAACGTGGTTTTCGATTGATGAAATAATTTTTAAAATCGCTTCATTAGATCATAGAAGAAACGCTAGGCTTAAAGCGGTATAAGACCGCCAATTTACGCTTTTCCAATATTTTGTTTTTTTTTTCTTGCTTTGTATTTTTTTATGTCTGCATATAAAGAGTTTAATATTATTATCATTAGATTCAAAGATTACAACCTCACAAAGTCACAAACTTTTTATAATATTAGTATAGATCTTACTTGTTTGATTCAAGTGTTTTTCTTGCTACTTTATGTTACTTCTAGGGATTGAGTTGTAACTAAAACACGTAGACACATAAAAGTCGTAAGTTTGTAAAACTAGTTCGTACCCAAAAACTTTTAAGCCGTTTCGGTCTTCAGTAGACATTGCGTTGTGTTCCAGTTACATTAGAGCTCAAAATCAATAAAAAACCCTTTTATTAACACGAAGTCACCCTGTATAAATTATTAAGGGCAAATCTTAAGAAAATTGCTTCGACTAATACAATCTTACAAGAATGTCTTGGCGCGTGGCTGAAGTCAAAATTATTACCGCTATCTTGAAGTGTGTCGCTTGAGACTGCACCAGCATTGTCTATGCTAATAAAAAGTTTTCTTCGAAGTTTTCGAAGTTTGACATCGTTTCTGTCAATATTCTAATATGACGAGTGCAACATACGACATGTTTTTCATTTTGGTCGGATTATTTACTGTATGTGCTTGTGCTAATATTTGCGTAATATTCACGACCTTTGCGTAATATGTTACTGTTTCATGTCCACGCCATTCCGTCATATGTCCAAATGTCATTTTGAATGTGACCGAATTATGAATTAGCAGGTGCAGGCAAGTTTGATGCAGCTGTTTTATATCCACCAGATAATGGTAATGTCTTTCGAGTGCCATATCTTTGTAAATATAGAATATAGACTATCAAACAAAAAGATAAAGATATGTTTACTCGTTTTCTAGGTACTCACAAGCGTTTAATTTGTTAATTTTATTTTTAACAAGTTTAATGTTATGTAATAGTTAAGAAGAGTAGGGGCAAATAAAACACAATTATTATATTCAACACTTTAAAATATTCTTTCACGGTGATATTATCACTTACACAAAGCTCACAAACATTGGAAAGCGGTTGATTAAAAATGTATAAAGATTTAAATCGATAGCTCACGATAGCTTTTATAATAACCAACATTAAATGTAAATTACGGACTTTTATTATAATTACATGGAAAATTATATTGAAGTATTCGTAATGGAAATCATAATATTATGCGAATCAATTTTTAATTATTCTCTTGGTAGATTTCGGTTATGCCCGATTAATAAAGAATGCCATGACTGTATGAATCATTTTAATTATTTCAAATTTAAATAAATACAGTTATTACGCCTCCATATAATTAATTTCATTCGATAAAGCACACCGAATGAGTTATTCATAATTTTTGAATATCCACATCTACATTTTATGCATAGGCTATAGTTAAAACACAATGTTCATCCTTATCTGACAAGCAACTTTTCTTCTTCTCAATACTAATTAAATTTTTTTATTGATATGAAATATTATTTTCAACCACCAAACAAGAAAATTTATTTTTAATAATATGTAAATACGTCTTTAAGTAATACTTATAAGTAATTTGACTTTTGTGTGACATACAATAATTATTGTATTATAAAGTTATAGTAGTAATTTATATTATTATCTCTGATGTTTAAATTATATTTAAAACATCAGAACACAGTATGTATTATTTCTATCCGATGTTTCTGATCAATTTTTTCTTCCTAGGACTGCTGGAAGAAATTTCTTTAGAGATAGCAGTACCTGTTGTGTCATTTTTAACCCCCGACAAAAAAGAGGGGTGTTATAAGTTTGACGTGTCTGTCTGTCTGTCTGTTTGTCTGTCCGTGTGTGTATCTGTCCGTGGCATCGTAGCATCCAAACGGGTGGACGGATTTTGATCTAGTTTTTTTTTGTTTGAAAGCTGACATGATCGAGAGTGTTCTTAGCTATAATTCATCATCATCAACCTGCTCAGTGCTGGACAATCAGGGTTTTTCTGGTTCATGAAAGGCCGTTAGCAACTTGTAGTCGTTTGATGGGTTTTATATTTCATTCTAGTGCGTGACATTTGTGAATATACAACATACGTATACACATATTAATGTAATCAATAGGATATCCAACTCCTCGCCAATTTAGAGCAGAGTTTTCGTGTTTGGGCTCATTTTAATTGCGACAACCAGTAAGGAGTAGATAAACAGTAAATATTTACATGCTGCTGCTGCAGCATCACCTGGATTCTATAGGAGCCGAGCTTCGTATGAACCCAAAGTGGAGGTTTCATGTTTGGCCTCATATTAACGGCCTCATCGAAAAGGACATTGATAGATGGTAATCATGAGAATATGATTCTGTTGATAGGAATTATTCTGCACTATAACCAACACAAGTTTAAAAAGCATGAAATAAAATAAAATTAATAAATAAAAAAAAACCCCGCCATACCACTTTAAAAAGTAATGAAATAATATTTACTGCCTTTAAGTCCAAATAATTCCTAACTTGTGTAAAGTAATATTTTAGTCCATAATTGTTGTCAAGGTGTGTCGGGGGACCGCTAGTGTAGATGTTTGATTTCACATAAAATTATAGTTTAAGGATCAGTTCACAGCGAACTGAATCGAGATAATCAGCGACTTGGCCCGCGGTTGTAGGTTGTAGTTTACTTGGCGGTCCCCCGACATACCGTGACAACAGTTATGGACTAAAATATTACTTTACACAAGTTTGGAATTATTTGAACTTAAAGGCAGTAAATATTATTTCATTACTTTTTAAAGTTGTTTGGCGGGTTTTTTTTTTAATTTCCTAATTTAATCTTCTTATAACTTGTTGATTATTTTTGTGTGCGATTAGCTGCTAAATAAAGTTAAAAAAAAGTGCATTTATACGTTTTGCGTTTACCTATGTCGAGTGATAATGATACTGAATATCCTAATTGGCAGTACAAGTGTACTGGGCGCTTAAATTTGACGAGTTTCCGTATTGCCCCCGTCATTAGATCCTTATTTAATTAATTTGACACAACCCTTCTAATATACGAAAGTTACGTAAAGATAAGTGAAGCTGATTTTGCTTTCACAAATTTAGAAGTAGAGATTGCCTGCTGCCCCGGAAGTCATCACTCGCGGGAACCGTAAATTTTTTTCAGGATAAAAACTCTTGTATGTCTCTTGTATGTTTTCGGGAACACAATCTACGTAATTTTGTTGCGTTACGTAAAACTAATTGAGTTGACATAACCGGACCAAATAACGTAAATAACGTAGATCCGACAAACGCTTTTAAACCAATTTATCTTATACTACGTACTATACATAATGATCTATTTAGCGGTCGAAGCGTGAAGAAGCAACAGTCCGACAAGCATTTTCACATTTATTTACGATATTAGTATAGATTTAAAGCAGGTAAAATCATCAAACATCAGGCTTTCATGTTCGTTTACAAACAACCGAGCTGAAACACGGGTGTAGATCAATTGGTAAAACAAACATGCCGTATGAATCGTCGATAAAACCTTCCGCTATCGAGATACGCGAAAACAATATTTAAGTCTAATAAAGTAAGGATCAAAAACCCCTGCGACACCCCATCCGTCTTGATCAAGGGATTACCTGGGCCGAATCCACCGAATCTGATTAACGTGTCCACTCAGGCCCGCATAAAATGCCCGCTCACTGACCGGATAAACAATTGACGCGCGTTATTAGTAACGTTTATGGACCCGCGGTGTTGCCATTAGATCGATACCCCGAAATGTGGGAGAAAATACGACGCATTTACTGAAAAAGCAAACAAACATGACAATAATATTGTAAGAAAATCTTAGAATTTGATAAATCATTAAATATTATTTAGATAATGGATAAGGTTTGAAACATGTTTCAAGTTATGTTTATATTTTACTTCAATATAACATTATTTTTGACTTTGTAGAATACATTATTATGTATATATATAGGTGACAAATATGTATAATTAAGCAGTTAGGTATTTATTTTGAATCTTAATTATCTACTTCATAATAATAATTATCTCTTGTTTGTTTCGTCGCCATTAAAATTAGTTAGACAGTAGACAGTCGGGAGCTATATTTTCCTTTTTATTTATGTTAATATTTTCCAGTCTTCCCTTTGTTGAGATTATGTCTCACTATTTTTAGCCTGTTTCTCTTTCGTAAAACTTTGCGAAGGCAGAATTTGATATCTTATAAAAATAACAAGAACCTGAAATGACAGGGACTATTTTTTTCTTCCTCAAAGGCGATTTCTTTTGCTTCTTTTACCTTACTTATTAGTTTTATCTCGTAATAATATTGCAAATGTAAGAATATAAAATAAAAATAATTTAAAACTTTTAAAATACGTCCAATACTAAATACTTTTATCGAAATAAAATCTTATTTTGTGTGATTAAAAAAAAGCAATAAACAATAATTGCAATTATCTCCTATTGCTTTTATTCGACAGTAAAAAGTAAATTAACATTAGAAAGGTCTATTAATGAAGTTTAAATTGGCAATGGAAAATTGGGAATTGTAGAGGGTAATCACAGCGAGTGTCTTCAACTTCCCCGGGAACTGTTAAAAGAGTGAAGTAATTAAGTATGATGAATATTCCGAGTTTGTCTTCGACGATCCTAACTTCCTTATCTTGTTTTGATGCTTACGTACGACGGAGGGTTTACGGTGCGCGTAAAACGTGCAATATGTCATATGAGTTATGTTTCGATAGGAATGTGATTTTATAACTTACTTTTATTCCCTTGCTAGGCGTAGTTTGCAATATGGGAGACGGGTTACGATATGAAGGGTTTTTTGTCCAAGAAAATATAAAGTTTTGTAGAGAACAGTATCGCCAATTTGATATTTTAATTTAACGTTAAAGCAGCTTTGTTACTTATTCGATCTACTGTTTTCTTTAACACAGTGCGATACGTCAAACAACCAATTTTTAGGGTGCCGTACCCAAAGGGTAAAAACGGAACCCTATTAACTCATCAAGCCCCATACGGGCACCGGTGGACGCGACAACAATAGAATACAATAGCATTTCCAAGAATCCGCGATCGAAGGGTTAATAAGACTTCGTTGTCTGTCCGTCTGTCCGTCTGTCTGTCTGTCTGTCTGCCTGTCTGTCTCCAGGTTGTAACTCAAGAACGGTAATAGCTAGAGATTTGAAATTTTCACAGATTATGTATATCTGTTGCCGCTTTAACAACAAAATATACTAAAAACAAAATAAAAATAGTATTTAATTAGGGCTCCCACATTACTCTATACCAATAATGGCAACAGGTAGGTAGGTACTTGAATTTTTCACAAAATCCTAAGTTATTTGTGTACTTTAATATTTAATAATAATATATAAAAAATGACTCGCACTTGGCCGATTATTTAAATCAATTACCAATCAAAACGCGTTTGACGTTAGTTAGTGTCTAAACACACCATGCCGAAGATACGCGGCTGAAGTTCGGCAACATTACGCCTGCAATGTATTTTAAATTACCGATGACACAGACACACCATGCCGAAATCACATCGCGTTATAGCGTACAGCCGAACTTCGGTCGAGCGTAAGTTCGGCAGCGATTCGGTGGTAATATTTTTTTTGGCGTCAATTCGTAGGCGTTCGAGACACTGAATACTCGGACAAAGTTACGCAACTGAATTTCCGCCGCGTAATTTCGGCTCTTATCGTGTGTCATATCAGCCGAATGCGTCGGAACGTAATATCAGCCACGGAACTTCGGCCGCGTATCTTCGGCATGGTGTGTTTAGACACTTAGGCCTTTTTCGAGGAAATTAATATGTGGTTAGCTACGAATCAAACTGGATCGAACAAGGGATGAAGCTGAATTAATTTTACATGAAAAAAGTAGAATCAGAGTCCAAAAAAGACATTGTTGTGTAAAAACAGTGCGTAAGGACGGTTTTACTCGTGAAAAGCACAAAATCGTTCAGTAAATTGTGTTAAGTGCACAATATCACAACATATTGCATTTTTTCGTACATTTTGAGTCGAATAGGGTTGCGTCAATTTCAATGTGAAATATTTTAACGGGGCGCTCACCCCGAAGCGAAAATTTTCATTCACTATGGAAGCTAAAGGCAAATAAATGAAGGTCAACAAAATTATCGACACTTAATTTTTGGCGGGGCGCCAGCGGCTGATCGAGGCTTTGCTATCAAGCCTTAAATAAAAACAGCGCTATTTTATCATAAATATCTCTAATCTTTTCTTACTGCAATAGAAATATCGTCTCTAGAAAACCTAATATAAGATGAATTAATTTTTAAGGATTTAAGTTAGCGTGTTGTGACTATATGACTGGACTTACGTAAAGTAATTTATTGAATTCGTTCAGCGGTTTAAGCATGAGATTACAGACAGGAAGTCTGAGACACATATACACTTGCCAGTGTATGCAAAATTTACAATATATGCAAGTATAGATTACAAAACTAAATACATTCTAAGTTCAGCCCAAGCTTGTCAAAAGTTTTTGCTTTTATTAGACTTTTACAACGCAAAATGTGATCAGTGATCGAATCGATTCCAACCACGAAAAGTTGAAACTTCGATATGATATAAAACTTAATGAATGCCGAGGGTTATTTGATTACATCGGATTAGGTAGTAAAGTTAGAGATAACGTTGTGAAGGTGGCAAATGGAGTAATAAAATAAGTTATGTTAATTCACGCTATTTTACGAGGGAAGACTTGAGGTGGAACAATTTTCATAGTAACCTAATTATACAACTTGTCTACAGGCTTACAACTATCATGAGTGACTGTGACTCTCTATTCTTTTCGCCATTTACAAATAAAAAAACTATTATTCTATACTAGTTACTATAAAGTGGTTATAGTTATACAATGGGTACCTACCAATGCATATGTTTTTTTAATTGTTAATAGAATCAGGCGTTACTTTGCGGAAATCCATATCTTAAAATTTAATATAATATTATTATTTTTAGAAATATTCCACGAAAAAACCCCAACCTGTAAGTAAATGAGTGATCACTCATTTACTTAAAGGTTGGGGTTTATTTCGCGGAATATTGCTAAAAATAATCATCACTACATAGTATAAAACAAGTCGCTTTTTCTGTCGTCATGTCCCTTTGTTCCCTTTAATCTTTAAAACTACGCAACGGATTTTGATGCGGTTTCCTTTGATATATAGAGTGATTAAAGTGGAAGGTTTATAAGTATAATAATAATCATTAAATAATGGAGAAACACTGTTATTTTTGAGGTTTCTAATGTGATGTCGTAATAATTTTTTTCCGCTTACATTGCAAACGCAGGCTGAACCCTACGAGATTTATCAAAATAATGTACTAAGTATTGTACAAAATGAAAAGGTCTACAGAGAACTTCGCGATGGTATATGTCTATCTCTTATGGATATCCCACAATAACATTTTTTGTCATTTACTTTTTAATGGCTAATTTTCGAAGCGATTTTAACCAATACGACATTAATCTTTATTCAATTAAATACTTTAAATACATTATTGATTTAATATAGATATATATGGCCCTTTACAGCATATGATTTAAATGAATATTTTCGAAGATATTATTACAGATTAAAAAATTGTGGGACGTAGCTTTTGCGGCGGTACCGGCCTGAGCCTACTGTCAAAACGCTAGCCCCGCCTACATACACCGCTATCCTCCAATCGTGATACAATGATTCCATGAATCGTGCTCCCGGGCAATGTACTTTACGCTGCAGCTAATAGTGAACAATACCGCGTAACAACGGTTTCCGCATTATAGCACGAAAGTAAAGGTCGTAAATCCTAAAAATGTTTTTGATGATTACTTAAAAATTAAAATATACAATACTAATATTTCCTTTAGCTATTATTTTATAAAGTGTGTGATTGTAGTAGTGCAAGTTATTTAATGATAGTAACTCAATAAGTGTAACAGGTATTTGTTGAAAAGCCCAGAAAGATTCATAATTAAAAAAAAAAAAAAAAACTGTCGAGGCAAAATAAGTGAATCGTGTTTTCGGTTAGCCAAATATCAGATAAATATGCAATGATTAAATAAATCTCAATTTCATTTGAGTCAATCGTCTTCCGGGATCGTAATACTTATTAGAAAACACAGCAAAATTTGACAGCCCGCTCTTAAGTGCGGGCCACGGGTAGTAAGGAATATAAATCAAAACTACTAAATCGATTTTAATCATTTTTTCAGTGTGACATAGGCTATATATTTTATACCCGTGCGAAGCCGGGGCGGGTCGCTAGTAATATACTAAATTTTAACATATGTTTTCTACAATTTTTCTTACATTTACAGAAGTTTTACTCCTGAATAACAAAAATACATTAGAAATCTGCTTTAAAATATAAAGTGAATTTTCATTAACGAAAAAGTGTGCAATTCCCCTTAAGTCAACCTACACGAAATAGAAGTGAAAAACCGAAAGCGGTACCATCTGGCACTTAAATAAAGGACTTTTCACACCACGAGTATTAAGCCGAAGATTGGAATCGAATTAATCTTCGTCTGTGAGCATCTTGTGGTGCTTCTTATCGCGTCGTTTAGATGACATGTCAAAACACAAGTCCAAATTAGAGGCCTTTTCGCTTACAAATCTCTCTTGACAAGGGTCGCGCTTGTAATAAGAGGAACCTACCGTATTCACCTTCCCTTTTTGGAAATGTCATGCAAAATTATGTCAGTCAAAAGATTATTACATTTTGAATTAAAATCTCCAGCTGACAAACGTATTACACGCTAACATCTGTAATGAAAAAGTGACGAAGTCTTTTTTCTATTATATTTTTTGGTATTTACCCGTGATTAAAATTTATTATAGAAATAATTATTGTAGGATATTTAGACCCATTGGATTATCTTAACTTCCACCGTCTTTGCAAAGCAACATCAAGCACAATTAAAGTCAATCACGGACATGCCATTCACCCCTGCCCATGGATAGACGAAATAATAATGCCCGTTTATTCGTTTGCAATCACTTGTATATCATAAGCAAAGCATTATACGTCGACACCCTGACACAGTATTCATAACAAATTGCCGTCTAGCAGGTTTCGAAAAAATGCATCTTTCATTTAAAATAAATGCATCTTTATCATTATAAATGATTATAATTATAGAAAATGTGGAATAAAGTTGGGAGAGCCATGCTTCGGCCCGCCCGGGCTCGACCGGATAAATACCACGTTTCACAGAAAACCGGCGTGAAACAGCGCTTGCGCTGTGTTTCGCCGAGTGAGTGAGTTTACCGGAGGCCCAATCCCCTACCCTATTCCCCTCGCTTCCCTCCCCTATTCCCTTCTCTTCCCATCCCTACCCTCCCCTATTACCCTATTCCCTCTTAAAAGGCCGGCAACGCACCTGCAACTCTTCTGATGCTGCGAGTGTCCATGGGCGACGGAAGTTGCTTTCCATCAGGTGACCCATTTGCTCGTTTGCCCCCTTATTTCATAAAAAAAAAAAACGTCACAAATATTGCACAGCCGTTAAATTTTTTATTATATTGTTTTGATATTTTTGTCGTCAACTCCCCAATTCATACTGAAGGTGGTATATCCCTATAGCGGTCCTTGGTCTTGGAGTTACGACCACTGGCCAACGTTTACAGGTCGTTACAGCTTTGGTGCGAATATTATCACGCCGAGGTTTGCGACGTTTTACGCGAACACACGACTTGTCGTTTATCTTCATCACAAGACGGAAAGGTTGAAGAGCCGGTTTCAAAACGCTATTTCCATTTTATTCTGCGAATTGTGTTTTCTATTTTGATCCAAAAATCAATCTTGATTTACATAAACGAGAAACTTAGTTTGTAAATCAGCGGTTGAGTGCTTTGATGGGTAATGTAAGCATACTGCTTTAATTGCTTATATCTCATTCTTAATAAAAGCAAATTCACAAACGATCATTCCGTTTCATTTTGAAGTGAAAAAAATTTCTTTTTTATAAAAAAAACTAGATGACGCCCGCAACTTCGTTGCGCCAAAATTCGTTTATCGCGCGGGAACCGTACATTTTTCCGGGATAAAAAGTATCCTATGTCCTTTCCCGGGACTCAAGTATCCTCATACCAAATTTCAGCAAAATCGGTTCAGCGGTTTAGGCGTGAAGAGGTAACAGACAGACAGACAGACAGACACACTTTCGCATTTATAATATTAGTATGGATTAAAAATATACATAACAAGTAATAACATTAAATTAAGAAATTAAAAAACAGCCCCGAATCATAAATTTGAAGTAGATAAAACTATTTTTTTCTGCACTGAGTAGACTGATGATTTGATGTACTATAGCTAAGAACACTCTCGATAGTGTCCGCTTTCGACCAAAGAAAACTAGATCGAAATCAGTCCATCGGACAGACACCCACAGACAAATAGACAGACACGTCAAACGCCACCCCACTTTTTTTGTCGGGGGTTAAAAATGCACCTCAGTCCTCATGGCATGACCTCGTCACGTTTATATTATGTCAACAGACCCTTAGATTGGAACGGAGTTTTGCGCGAATAGACTTAATTGAATTTTACATCATGACATTTGAAATAAGTAATATTAGCAGTAGTTAGTCTAATTTCGCTGTGTAATTATGTCCTGCTTATCTTGAAGATGAGGGCCACGATGAGGGCTGATTGTTCAACGTTTTCGCTGAAATTAGCACATTAAATTGTGTAATGTATTATAATACTAGATGACCCCCGCAACTCCGTTGTGCCAAAATTAGTTTATCGCGCGGGAACCGTACATTTTTCCGGCATAAAAAGTATCATATGTGCTTTCCCGGGACTCAAAGTGTCTCCATTTATAGAAATAATTTTTGGAGGTTTGGGCGTGAAGAAGTAATAGATAGACAGACGGACAGACAGACAGACAGACTTTCACATTTATAATATTAGTATGGATAGTGTATTATAATATTACTGCTACATATTAAACTATTAAATGTAGAAGTAATATCAGTAGTCGCATGCGGCAGTAGGTGAGTATATATAATCAGGATGGTATATAATATGATTTTTTGTGAAAATTCTTGAGCAGCGTTGTGAACTTTTTTTGGGGTGTGTAAAATTTTTTAAAATCGTGACCTTAGATTTGCCTTCACCTGTTGCTGCGTTTTCATTTTTCCCGGTTCTTTCCTGTATCATAGATCCTACGAGTAGGTTCAGTAATTAAGGTTTATTTGAAGCGCAAGATTGTATTGTTTCAAACAAAAACTTTGTTTCATGCCTTCGGACTGGAGATTTCTGAGTCAGAATGATAACGGTGATGATTATTATTTAAACTTATACAGCGTTTTTATGTCCTAAAATTGAAAAAAACCCAAGACGTTGATCCCGATCTAGCGGGGTTTTGCATTATCATTCTTATTTGTACTTCCCTGCTGCGGAACCCTTGTCAAGGCGGATTTGTTAACTGGGGAAAGCACAATTTAGCTTTTTATGCATTGTTGTGTCACCCGATCAAGATATTTGGCTAAATCGTTGTATTTATGTATAAAAAAGATTGTAAACAGCCAACGCGTTAGAACCAAGTGCGGACTATTGATAATAGCGTATCGTTATCAAACGAAAATTTAATTTTTAGTGGTTGACAGGTAATAGTTGAATATCAAACCAAATATGAAATATCATAATTCGTTCAGTTGTTTCTTCGTAAAAGAGTATCAAAAATTCATTCTTACAAAATATTACATATTTCTAATATTAGTACCACCCATGTCTGTATGTATACTATTGCAGTCGGCTACGATACTACCAATATAAACTTTATACATCAACACAGTTATTAGAACCAAACTTTTTTTATTTAATCTAAATGGGTTTAGCAATCATGAAGATGAAAGGCAGACGTTTGTGTTTATAATGTTTGTGTGGACTATGTTAAGTTCGAAAAGCCTCACATATTAAAAACATCAATTAGTTAAGAAGCTAAAAAATTTTAAGAAGTGAAACTTTTAAACCTCAACATTTTGTGGTACACTTTACGGAAAAACTATCACGCCTATTGATTTGTGCTTTAACATAGTAATTTATATGTAGATGTGTTATCATCAGTCAGTCAAGGTGTGACGACGCGAGCCCTCACAAAGCTGGGCTTTTTAGCTAGTAATAGTAAAATTTCTGGATAACTTATGACTAAACTATACGTGGGAGAGCCATGCTTCGGCACGAATGGGCCGGCTCGACCGGAGAAATACCACGTTCTCACAGAAAACCGGCGTGAAACAGCGCTTGCGCTGTGTTTCGCCGAGTGAGTGAGTTTACCGGAGGACCAATCCCCTACCCTATTCCCTTCCTTTCCCTCCCCTATTCCCTTCTCTTCCCATCCCTACCCTCCCCTATTACCCTATTCCCTCTTAAAAGGCCGGCAACGCACCTGCAGCTCTTCTGATGCTGCGAGTGTCCATGGGCGACGGAAGTTGCTTTCCATCAGGTGACCCGTTTGCTCGTTTGCCCCCTTATTTCATTAAAAAAAAAAAAAAAAAAACTACACTATAAACTTAAATACTAAGGGAACCCTTGGGCATGTGTGTACTCGTAGCATAATAATTTTAAGTCAAATAGAAATATGAGCATAATATGAGATATTCAAATTTATTCCTAGTTGGATTAGAATTTAAGTGTCACTTTATCTCCACTTAAACCGCACGACAAACGTCAGTTATCTCATGTAATCTTTCTGTATTTCATGTTCGGGCCGGGCACCTCTGTCCTCAAATTTAACTATCCCCCGGGTACGTTTGGGTTCGTAGAGATAAAAGTGGTCTTTATGTTAATCCACGGCATAAACTATAAGAGGACCGTAAATTCCCAAGTTTTTCCTCACGCGGAATAGCTATTGTTTGGGAAGTTATGAAAAATTAATTACGATGAAATTGTACTTCTTGTGTGTAATCTTATATATAAAATTCTCGTGTCACAATGTTAGTTACGGTACTCCTCCGAAACTGCTCTACTGATTTTTACCAAATTTTATATGCGTATTCAGTAGGTCTGAGAATCGGCTACTGGCTACTTTTTATATTGATAAGTGCATTTGTTGAAAAAATAATGTGCCATACTTGTTTAGTCACTTCAATAAAATAATATGGGCGAAATACTTTTTATGGCAAAACAACGTTTGCCGGGACAGCTAGTATTCTATATATAAATAAAAATGAATTTTAAATTTTGTTAGTCTCGCTAAAACTCGAGAACGCCTAAACCAATTTTGGCTAATTTTAGTCTTGAAATATCGTTTTTCACGCGGGAACTGTACATTTTCGTGGGATAAAAACATCCTATGTCCTTTCTCGGTACTCAAAGTATACCAATTTTCAGAAAAATTGGTTTAGCGGTTAGGGCGTGCAGAGGTAACAAACATTTTCTTTTATATTATTTCAGTTCTTTTCTTTTCAATACTGGCGCAGTCACGTCGGGTATTTCTAACTATAGATGAGCATGAAGATAAAATTGTTAAATAAGTTTTTAACTATAAATTATTTTTGAGAACGGTTTTATGTTTTATATTGGCTACTGGTAGTTTAAAATGTAGGCACGTTTGACCTGAGCTGAAGCCAAGCCAGTGAGGTATGAAATAGTAATAGATGATTTAGCTCCGCCCGACTGCTTCGCCAATATTTAGTTTAAATGACTTGGCGGAAAAAAACATACAACATTACCTTTCGAGCTAAAATCACAGTCTGTCCACGTAGTGACTATTACAGCTGAACTGCTTCAAGATGACTTCAATTTAGCAAAACACGAGAGAATTAACTTTGGCTGAAAATATTACTTTTAGGAAACCACATCCATATTGATAATAATTAATAACATTCTCTTAACTTATCTAGCTAGCATTATCTTGTGAGTTTTGTGTTACCTCTTCACGCTAAAACCGTTGAACCAATTAAGTTGGAAACTAGTATAGACGTACTTTGTTATTCCTGTCCACAGGTCAGTACACAAAACAGTTTTATCTCGGCAAAATGTGTTTCTGCTAGAAAGAAATAGCGGGCAATATCTTATCCATATAGAGCAGTTATAGGTATAGTTTGGTACTACTAATATATATTCTGTGGTATAGTCTTGGTGCAGCAGTAAAGAGAAATACTGAAATACCTAGATTAGCTTACACAAACGCGCTAGGTTTGAATTTCCATTCTCATTTCCCGCTGCTCATGCAAGTGTAATTTATAGTTTTACACATATTAAACTATTCCAAAAATAAGGTGAAACTATTTTTCACTTCTAAACTAATATTTGACGTGTATGTATGTGTGCGCTTGCAGAACTGTCACACAAAACAGTTGCACAAAGAAGTAGAGGTTATTAGACAGGACTCGGAAAAGTTATTCATCTCATAAGCAGAAAAATATTATTATAATGCATTGTTTTACTAACTAGATGTTACCCAGATATTTTTTGAGCATCAATTCGTTAATTGCTACTACACTCTATAATGTTGCGATGACAATAACTATCCTTGGACCTTTACCGAGACTCAAAGTATCTTCCTACCAAATGTCATTAAAATCGGCCTAGTTAGGCCGTATCTGCTCATGTTCCTATATCTGTGTGTTTCCATATGCCGCAGGTGCGCATCTTGACTCTTTGTTAGCGAATAATATCAAATTTTCAACTTTTATAACTAGCGTTCTGCATATTGTTTGAACATTCGCCGAATGTTAGTTTTACTTTTGTATTTCAAACTTTAGTATAAAGTAAATTACGTTTGGCGTTTCTCCGTTTCGGAAAATGTAACTTTTAGGTCAAAGATTTTCTTGGGAGGTTATACCAGTTCCACATTTTTGAGATAACATAACACCCAGCTTTCTTTTAATGCCTTTAGAATGGAACCCCATGAGCAATTGTTATAAGTTACATAATAACATACAAGTAATGAGTCATAGGTTACACACATGCCATTGAAATCATACGAAGTAAATTAATTTTTAAATAAGTTGATTTTTGAGGTGATATAATATTCTGCCTGAAATTCCTATTGTAAATGCTGTGTCTGTCGACTGTCAACTATTAAGGGCGGACCTACGTAGATTGGTCGGGTTATTTTAAACCATACGACAGATTGCTACTTATATTGAACTAGATGACGCCCGCAACTTCGTTGCACCAAAATTCGTTTATCGCGCGGGAACCGTACATTTTTCCGGGATAAAAAGTATCCTATGTCCTTTCCCGGGACTCAAAGTATAAATCGGTTCAGCGGTTTAGGCGTGAAGAGGTAACAGACAGACAGACAGACACACTTTCGCATTTATAATATTAGTATGGAAGTATGGAATTAGTATGGATTGACATAATCCGACCAAATGACGTAAATTCGTCAACTGCCTATGAATCAATTTCTGCGATGGTACATGCTTAAGCTCTTGTAGACTATTTCTGATTTTAATGTATGTAATATTTGATGTCTTTATAAAAAATAAAAATAAAATACCAACAAATAAAACCAAGAAACAAATCTTGACATATTCTTAGGAAATCCTTTTATCATTTTACTCATTATATTCGCGTACACGCCTATAAAATTCTAAACATATTTGAGGTTGAACGTATGTAATACGCCCATATTTTGACACGTACACAAAGAGGTTACCTGCAGAAGGTTACAAATAAGTATGACAATTAATCATTGTAAGATGTTTACCCTTATCCCACGTCATTTCAGAGAATTATCTCGCCCAAGATAAATAGAAACGCTCCTCGGCAATTCACTAGTACTGTGACGCTTCTCAGAAATCTTCAGCTGTTCCATTGGCTTTGTCTGGAAATAAATTGGCATGCTATCGATCAAAGTTAAGTTTACTTTGATTCCAGCGAGATTGTCGCTTAAGTTAATTAATATGTTTTGTTCAATTTGATTGGATTCTACATAGTCTAGACGTACAACTACATCGTATTATTTTGTCGTATATTAATGTTTGTAAAACCTCCGTGGTTAAAGGCGGAGGTTGGAAGTTCGAATTTTGTGTTGGAAATACAAATCAATCACTTAATTGTTGTCTGATAAACAAGATGATTAATGCGTCGTAGGGGCATTTAAAAAGACGGTGATGCACTTAATTACACAGCAGTCGAGTCGTTATTCGTGTGACTAAATTAGGAGAATGGAGGAAGAAAGAATCTTCTATCTATCTATCTATCTACCTATCTATCTACCTATCTATCTATCTATCTTATATATAAAATTCTCGTGACACAATGTTAGTTACCGTACTCCTCCGAAACGGCTTTACTGATTTTAACCAAATTTTATATGCATATTCAGTAGGTCTGAGAATCGGCTACTGGCTACTTTTTATATTGATAAGTGCATTTGTTGAATAAATAATAGTAAATTATTACAACTCGAGACTGACGGCGACCATTGTTTGTGCGACTGGATAGCGATGGACGTTGCCATGGTGCCATACTTGTTTAGTCACTTCAATAAAATAATATGGGAGAAATCGTACTTTATATGGCAAAACAACGTTTGCCGGGACAGCTAGTATATATATATATGATTTTCGCCTAAACTATTTAATCTATTTTGATGAAATGGGTGAAATACTTTATATGGCAAAACAACGTTGCCGGGACAGCTAGTATATATAATATAAAAATGAATCCATATTTCCCGTGGTCACGACATCACGCCTGAACGGCTGGACCGATTTCACTATTTCTTTTTAGAGTTCCGTAGCCAAATGGCAAAAAACCGAACCCTTATAGATTCGTCATGTCCGTGTGTCTGTCTGTCTGTCCGTCCGTATGTCACAGCCACTTTTCTCCGAAACTATAAAAGCTATACTATTGAAACTTGGTAAGTAGATGTAGTCTTTGAACCGCATTAAGATTTTGATATGAAAATGGAAAAATATAATATAGGTCTTCAAAAATCATATTGAGGTTTCTAATATCTTTTTTTTCTAACCTGAATAGTTTGCGAGAGAGACTGTTCCAAAGTGCTTAAATGTGTGCCCCCCCTCCTCTAACTTCTAAAATAGGGGCATGATAAGTCTAAAAAAAAAAATATGATGTACTTTACTATAAAAACTACCAACGAAAATTGGTTTGAACGAAATCTAGCAAGGTTAGATGAAAAAAAAAATTTTTCATCTAACCTATGCGTATGGGATATCTATGGATAGGTCTTCAAAAATAATATTGAGGTTTCTAATATCATTTTTTTCTAACCTGAATAGTATGCGAGAAAGACTCTTCCAAAGTGGTAAAATGTGTGTCCCTCCCCCCCCTCTAACTTCTAAAGTCCCCTACTTTAGAAGTTAGAAGGGGGGAGGGCACACATTTAAGCACTTTGGAAGAGATGATAAGTCTAAAAAAATATATTATGTACTGTACTATAAATACTACCAACGAAAATTGGTTTGAACGAAATCTAGCTAGTAGTTTTTTTTATACGTCATAAATGGTAAACTTAATTTAACTTTCATTAAATCAACTGAAAGAAAATAGCTAGGCGTTAATGAAACCTGTGTGAGAAGCTATTATTACCTCATCATAATTTAGTAGATTGCAGGCGAAGACACTTTGACGTAGGAATCCTACGTCAGTGTCTCCGATAACAATAAAAAATTCACGGTTACAAAGCTCCGAACTAAAAATATTTGCCTATAAATATCTACACAACACGGTGTTTGAATATTGAAAATGGATTTTTCACAATCACTATAATAATGATTGTATATTCTGAACGAGCTCGATAAGCATTATTAATTTGTAGAGAAATAAATAATATAAATAGGTATATAATTTTATCTATAAATATAATAAAATCGTAGAGGTAAAATTTTTGTACATTGAAAATAAACTTGAAAAAACGAGTCACGGGCATGTTAGAAGTGTACTAGAACACATCTCAACTGTTTTTAAAATTTTTGTTTCTCTCTCTGTTTGTCTGTTTGTACAGGCTAATCTCTGAATCCGCTGGAGCGATTTCAATGAAATTTGGCATGGTGATACCTTACATCCCTAGTCAACATATATTACAAAAGAATAAGGATTTAAAATTAGAACTTAACAAGTTAAGCTTGGACTTTGAGGACATTCATAAGCAAAACGTGGAACTACAGAGCATTGTTGATGGCTTCGACCAATGCCGTGAGGAGTATGAAGACACTCTCAAGAACTCGGCTAACTTGAAAATTAAACTGAATAATGCTGAGGACTATATTTTAAAACTTGAAGAACAAATACATGTTCAAAGTGCCACCCAAACACAAAACTTGTATGATGAACTTATCTGTAGTAAAAGTAAGTCACATTCTATCTCTAAATCATGTAACATTGACATTTCTACTGTTGATTTAACCGGTGATGATTCATTGCCACTGTGTGGAATGAACAGTAGGAAAAAATTTAAGAAATATATTAAAATCAGAAAGTGCATCAAGAAATATTGTAAAATGTCACTGAAAAATAAAAAATGTTTAAATAATTTATCAAAGGTTGTTAAAGAAAACCAAATCTTGAATAATAATTTGCTAAATTGTAAAATTGACTTAGAGCAAATTAAGTGTAGCTACGAGGCAGATGTATGCAACCTTCAGGCAGAGATTTCAATACTTCTAGACTCCTTAGACAATTTGAAAAATAAATATGAGTTATCACAGCAAGAAATGCAGGGGCATATAACAGCAATGAATGATCTGCTCGAAGTGACCCATTACAATGAGGAGCGGGTTTATTCTTTATTGAGAATCAACGGTTCCTCAGATAAGGTAGATCATTCCATTTTAAATAATATTGCAGATATATGTTCCAGTCAGAAGGTACATACAGAATGCCCAACAAACATTACTTTAGTCAGTGACGAGTTAGGTAAGGATTTAGGTGTATATTTGAATAGAATGTGTATCGGACAACCTATCTCTAATTTTTGTATGCCCGGTGCTACTTACACTGAAATTTTAAAACGGGCTTTAACTATGACATATTGTCCGAATACTACATTAATACTTTTAGTCGGGAGGAAAGGAAAATTAAACAAAAAACAGATGACTGAATATTTGGACAAATTATTTAATATAAAACATGTTACAAAGTCATCTTGTTTACTTTTCCCTACGTACAAATGTTGCCAAAGAGATATAATAAAGAAAACATTTCTAGGTATCAGCTGAATAGCCTAATGTATACAGCTGTAAATAATAATTGTATTATTTTAAATGACTCGCATAAGCAATGTCAGGTTGTAGATATTAATAATTTAGATTTGAAATTATCTACTATGAAAAGAGATAAGTACTTCTTATCTCATTTTTATAAAAGACGTATAGCCAAGTTGCTATTTAACTTTTTGTTTATAAAATCAGCCAAGTATTTGGCTTCCTCGACTACTGCTTTTATTGAGCAGAATACTAGTCATAGTTTTAACGAATTGGAATATGTTCCAAATATTTCTTTAAATTAGATATTAAGACAATAGAGGAAATCTCTTGCAGAAACAAATCAACTTTAAATAGTCAAAATCCTACCAATAACTTAAAAGATTCAAGTATAGTAAGTAAAAATAATTGTAATTTAATTAATCTGGTGCATCAGAATTTACAAGGTATGGTAGGTAAAGAACTTGAAATTGAGTTATTTTTGAAGGAATTTAACATTGATATTATGTGTATATCTGAACATTGGTTCAGATCGCATGAACTCATTTTCAATTTCAATGATCACCAGATAGCAAGTTCGTTCAGTAGAGAAAATGCCATTAGAGGCGGCGCTCTAATTTTAATCAGAAACAATTTGAAATTTAAGGAACGTAAGGATATTGTGAGTCTCTCTACTGAACGAATAATAGAAGTGGCCTGCATAGAGCTGAGCCATCTAATAATTGTGAGCGTATACAGGCCTCCATCAGGGTTATACGATTCTTTTGAAGTAACAATGGAACAAATTTTGTCAAAAATATGTGCATCTAACAAAAAAGTTATTATATGTGGTGATTTTAACATTAATTTATTAGATTTAACATCCACTACTGTTAGATTCACATCTTTATTTCAATCGTATAACCTTAACAGTTTGTTTCAGGAACCTACAAGAGTCTGTGAGACTACAGCCACTTGTATTGACAATATATTTACTAATCTTATTCCTGTTACAAAAGAAATAATTAATAAGCTGAGTTCTGATCACTGTGGACAAATAGCTTCTTTTATTATGAAATGTGACAGTGATGCGAAGAAAAGTCTTGTGTTTATTCCTGTGACCACAAAACGTATTGAGCAATTTAGAAGTAAATTAAATTCAAATATCCATTTATCGGATAGGTCACATAGCTCTGATGAAGCTTTTAATAAATTATTTAAGGTGATAAGAACTCAATTTAATTCAGTATTTACTTCTAAAACGGTTAGAAACAGTAATAAAAAAACTAAATTTATTGAATGGGCAACAAAAGGGATTAAAATTAGTAGGAAAAGATTATATGAACTATATGATGAAAGGTGTATTAACAATAGTGAAGAATTTAAAGCATATGTTAAAAACTACTCAAAAACGTTTAGAAAAGTTTGCAAAGCTGCAAAAGCCCTTTACATAAAAAATAAAATTAAAAACTCTAAAAATAAAATAAAAACAACATGGCAGGTAATAGCTGATGAGACTGGAAATGTATCCTGTCGCAGCTCTGATTTTGAACTATACTTTGAAAATAAAAAGATTACTAATGATCAAGAAGTTGCGACGGTCTTTGAAAAGTTTTTTGCTGACATTCCGGTCTCAACGACTAAAAATTTAAATTCTTCACCTGAAGCTGCCGAAAAGCTACTCAGAGGCAATGTAAAGGAGTGTGATGTCAATTTTAAGTTTAGAGAAATTAACCCCAGTGATATTATTGATACCTTTAAATTGTTGAATATAAAAAATACTGCTGATCTCTGGGGCATGTCTACAAAAATTATTAAATCAATAATTGACATCGTAGCTCCTCATCTAGCAATGATTTTTAATGACTGCATAAAAAATGGTGTTTTTCCTGACTTAATGAAGCATAGCAAGGTTGTTCCTTTATTCAAAGCCGGAAGTAAATCGGATCCCACGAATTTCAGGCCTATATCGATTCTACCGACCTTTAGTAAAATATTTGAAAAAATTATTTTAAAACAATTATTAGTACATTTTAATTCAAATAATTTGCTGCACGATAATCAATACGGATTTACTAAGGGTCGATCCACAACGGATGCTGGTATAGGACTTCTTTGTAGTATTTTTGAAGCTTGGGAGGAGTCGCAGGATGCCTTAGGTGTGTTTTGCGATCTCTCCAAAGCCTTCGATTGTGTTGAGCATGCTACATTGATCAGGAAACTGCGCCACTACGGCATAAAGGACTCTGCTCTCAGCCTTTTGACTTCTTACCTTAAAAATAGGACTCAAAGGGTTGAGGTAAATGGTAAAAGGTCCAATGGAACCAAAATTGAATTAGGCGTCCCACAGGGATCTATATTAGGCCCATTTCTTTTTCTCATCTATATAAATGACTTACCTTATCTAGTAAAGGATAATAATAATGAGATAGTGCTTTTTGCTGATGACACTTCACTTATTTTTAAAGTGAAGCGACAACAGTCGAACTACGACGAGGTAAACAGTGCTCTCTCAAAAATAGTATATTGGTTTAATGTTAATAACTTACTTTTAAATTCTAGTAAAACTAAATGTATAAAGTTTACTTTGCCCAATGTTAGGCAAGTCCAAACCAATGTACTATTAAATGATGAGAAGATGAATTTGGTAGATAACACTGTATTCCTAGGTATTACACTTGACAGTAAATTACAGTGGGGTCCTCACATTGCTAATCTTGCAGGTAGGCTCAGTTCTGCAGCATATGCAGTCAGAAAAATTAGAGAAATTTCTGACGAAGACACGGCACGATTAGTATATTTTAGTTATTTTCATAGTAGGATGTCATATGGAATCCTTTTATGGCGAAACGCTGCCGACATTAATACAATATTTGTGCTGCAGAAGCGAGCCATACGTTCTATTTATAAAATGTCTGCTTTAGAATCTCTGAGAGATAAATTTAAAGAAATTGGTATTCTAACTGTTGCTTCTCAATACATTTTGGATAATGTAATATATGTTAGAAAAAATATAAGTAAATTTAAAGTTAAAAGTGACATTCACTGTAGAAATACTAGAAATAAGCACAAGCTAGATATGCCGGTGATCAGACTTAGTAAAGTCAGTAAATCCTTTAAAGGTCAATGTATACGCCTTTACAATAAAATCCCAGAAAACGTTCAAAATTTTTCCATTAATAAATTTAAAAAAGTAGTCAAAGAACGTTTGTGTGCCAAAGCCTATTATAAGGTCAATGATTTCATAAACGATGGCACATCTTGGGAGTAGGATGGCTTCTTGCAAGGCTACTTCTACATTAGTGTATGACTTACAATTATGTTGACATTGTATAATTTTAAGTTACAACATTGTAAATTTTATTTAAAAGATTAATTTTTTTCTCACTTTTTTTGGTAAAAAAGTGGGCCCCGTGCGAGTTTCTTACGCCGGTTCTTCTCGCCGGGTTAGTTCCCGAACCGGTGGTAGGCACCATGTAGTATCAACATTCTGAAAGCATTTTTTTAAATCTATTCAGAAATAAAACTATTTTTATTTATTTATTATTTTATTTAACATCTTAGATACTTTTTTTAACCGACCGACCGACCAAGAAAGGAGGAGTAAATGTTTACTTTGCTCTTTGTGGTCCGATTGTCAAAATTCTTTTTTTGTTGTATAGATTGTAGACCCGAATTTGATACCATATTTAGAAAAACGGTAATTTTTCACCTCTTTTAAGTAAAATTAACATAATATGCTACCAAAAAGTAAGATTCAAACCAAGTCATATCCTAGGGTATAGGGCTTCGGAAGGTTCCGTTGCTGAACGGAACTCCTGACCCCTCATATTTTTTTAAAATACTGGAAGCACATGCCATATCACCACCATCATTACACCATCCATAACCACATTATGATGCTTTTGTTGTTTTTTTTTTGTAAGTATTCTTTTGCATTGAAAGGATCAAAATCGAAATTGATAATTATTTCGCCGTTTCTGTGCCGATTTGTAGATTTCTTACTTAAAGGAATATAATTTGTATTTGATGCTATGGTCGCGAAGGTGAAAATTTCCTAATGGGATCTATATGAGTAATGGATTTGAAGAAACTCCGCTAAATTTACAACGACACTCAAAGTGATTATCAATTCCAGCAAAGGTCGACATCTTTATAACTTTTCCCTAATATTCATGAACGATTAACCAAACACTGGATGGATACTGACCACTGCGTATCTCAATTCCTTAACGGCCATGGAATTTTAAAGTCAAACTTTACGGATCTAAATTAGTAGATAGCATCACCTATGTGCTCGACTGAAGGCAGTATATTTGAACAAACCACTCATCATGTTCTCTGGGAGAGTTTTTGCTGGCAAGGCAAAAGAACTACAATGCTAGACAACCTACATTGTAAATCTGATGTCGCATTACTACGGTGATATTGGGACAGTGCTAGGAACTTCCGTGCCTACAAGCGTTTTTGTCACAATTATTATTGGCAACAGTCTAACACAGCAAGTTCCAATATTAATTTAGCTATTATAGCTTAAAGTAGTCATAATTATTACAGTTTATATTCGTGGTGCTCCTCCTTCAGTGATTTGACATTCGGTCACTGCAACTTTGTGCTATCTCAGCTTTTCGGGCTCCCTAAGATCATAATATCAAATTTTAGGGAAACATCACGATTCCTGACCTACAAGAGCAAGAGGTAAAAGTTAAAGTGGTATAGATGCCTACATTAAATATCCCGTCTTCTTTCGTCTGTCCTCTGTCTCCGTCACATGTTCCTGGCCCCTGTTGTCCACGCCAAGCGGTCTTCGAAGAAAGGATTTTTCAAAACGATATCTATGGTTCAAGCTCCGCCGACGAAAGTTACTTAAAAGAGCTTTCAATGTTCCTGGGTCTTTGATTTAAATTAAAAATTGTATTGTATCGTACCTAATATTAATTCTTATCCAAATAAAATAGTTTTTGATGGGTATTAAATTTTCTAAATCTCGATTATAATAACACACATTCACGCGGATGAAGTTGTGGGCAACAGCTAGTATTTAATAAAGTGATACTATAAAAAAGAGATTCCCGAACACCTTTGTTTCGAAGACCCTTTTCAAAATTTGGTGGATCCGATGGACATCTGCAGTAACCCCCCAGTATAATTGTAGGGAGGGGTCCCTACAAGACTAATCTATGAACATTGCTATTTTTTTTTTGTAATAATCGCTTTGCTGCTTAAAAAAATATTATCTGTATTTTTGATAAGAGAAATCAAGCCAATACAAACTAAATTAATTTTCATGGACCCCCGTTTATGATTGTGAACCCCCATTTTTGTCAACGTAGACCCCCGTAGAGTCTCGCTTGGACCCCTGGGGGATCCAGCCGGACTACTTTGGGAATAACAGCTATAAAACATATTAAATATCGCGGAGGGATTCAGATTACTAGTAAATGTCTGGCAAAAGTAATTTGTTGTGAATAGATTCATGTTTGAATGAGTTTTAACAAATTCTCCTCGCGATAGTTAGCTGGTTCGTTCAAATCGCTGTATCGAATATTGATAGAGATTTTTTCAATGAGTTTTACAGGAATAACTTTTCAATGGATGTGCGTTTGCACTTGGCTACATGCTACGTTGTAGAAGAAATACCCATCGCCAAGTCGCATCGCGTTTATTTTTGTAATGAATTGATCTTTTAAGCCTATGTACAATCAGAGAAGTTGATTCCTAGGCAGATGGGGGACCAACGTTGTTTGGTCGCGTCGTTACGCCAAACCCAGCCACAATTAACATTAAATTGACATGACCCGACCAAATGACGTTGGTACCTCAACTACCTAGGAATCAATTTACTCGATAGTACTTTAGAAGAAATTGATTCATACGCATATGGCAGACCTACACCATTTGGCTGGGTTATGTGTTAGTCGTGGGCAGAGCTGGGCTAGATGTTACGTAGGTCATCTGTCTATGAGTCTCTCATCTGCCTGTCTCTGTTGCCATATAATATCTTCTGCTATTTTTTATTGCTTTTTGTACCATGTTATTTATCTAGACACGCGGTAGCGTGTCAAGCCAAGTTCAAGTAAAACAGAACTGGCAAGCAGCACTGTGTGTAATATTACACGAACCATTTCGAGCCACTTTTGACCCCCTCATAATTCAAAAACTATTTAACACTAGCTGTTGCCCACAACTTCGTCCGCGTGAATGTGTGTTATTATAATCGAGATTTAGAAAATTTAATACCCATCAAAAACTATTTTATTTGGATAAGAATTTAAGTAAGTAACTTTTAAGTAACTTTCGTCGGCGGAGCTTGAACCATAGATATCGTTTTGAAAAATCCTTTCTTCGAAGACCGCTTGGCGTGGACAACAGGGGCCAGGAACATGTGACGGAGACAGAGGACAGACGAAAGAAGACGGGATATTTAATGTAGGCATCTATACCACTTTAACTTTTACCTCTTGCTCTTGTAGGTCAGGAATCGTGATGTTTCCCTAAAATTTGATATTATGATCTTAGGGAGCCCGAAAAGCTGAGATTGCACAAAGTTGCATTGACCGAATGTCAAATCACTGAAGGAGGAGCACCACGAATATAAACTGTAATAATTATTACTACTTTAAGCTATAATAGCTAAATTAATATTGGAACTTGCTGTGTTAGACTGTTGCCAATAATAATTGTGACAAAAACGCTTGTAGGCACGGAAGTTCCTAGCACTGTCCCAATATCACCGTAGTAATGCGACATCAGATTTACAATGTAGGTTGTCTAGCATTGTAGTTCTTTTGTCTTGCCAGAAAAAACTCTCCCAGAGAACATGATGAGTGGTTTGTTCAAACATACTGCCTTCAGTCGAGCACATAGGTGACGCTATCTACTAATTTAGATCCGTAAAGTTTGACTTTAAAATTCCATGGCCGTTAAGGAATTGAGATACGCAGTGGTCAGTATCCATCCAGTGTTTGGTTAATCGTTCATGAATATTAGGGAAAAGTTATAAAGATGTCGACCTTTGCTGGAATTGATAATCACTTTGAGTGTCGTTGTAAATTTAGCGGAGTTTCTTCAATTCCATTACTCATATAGATCCCATTAGGAAATTTTCACCTTCGCGACCATAGCATCAAATACAAATTATATCCCTTTAAGTAAGAAATCTACAAATCGGCACAGAAACGGCGAAATAATTATCAATTTCGATTTTGATCCTTTCAATGCAAAAGAATACTTACAAAAAAAAAAAAACAACAAAAGCATCATAATGTGGTTATGGATGGTGTAATGATGGTGGTGATATGGCATGTGCTTCTAGTATTTAAAAAAAATATGAGGGGTCAGGAGTTCCGTTCAGCAACGGAACCTTCCGAAGCCCTATACCCTAGGATATGACTTGGTTTGAATCTTACTTTTTGGTAGCATATTATGTTAATTTTACTTAAAAGAGGTGAAAAATTACCGTTTTTCTAAATATGGTATCAAATTCGGGTCTACAATCTATACAACAAAAAAAGAATTTTGACAATCGGACCACAAAGAGCAAAGTAAACATTTACTCCTCCTTTCTTGAAAGTCGGTTAAAAAAAGTATCTAAGATGTTGACTAGGGATGTAAGGTATCACCATGCCAAATTTCATTGAAATCTCTCCAGCGGATTCAGAGATTAGCCTGTACAAACAGACAAACAGACAAACAGACAGAGAAACAAAAATTTCAAAAACAGTTGAGATGACGTGTTCTATTACACTTCTGACATGCCCGTGACTCGTTTTTTCAAGTTTATTTTCAATGTACAAAAATTTTACCTCTACGATTTTATTATATGTATAGATAAACGCTTCAAATTTTGCTTATATAATAGGACTTGCGAGGTAATTATATGCTCTAAATTTCATAAACAAATTTCAAACGGTTATTTAGATAATCACGTCCGAAAATCGTAATTTTGATCACTGACTGACGACCTATAGATCAAAATTCTAACCCACTTCCAGATGATCTAGAAGGCTGAAATTTGGAATCCACCTCGGTAATTGTGTGAAAGCTCAGGGAAAAATCCAAAAATAAAAAAAATCGGCCAAGTGTGAGTCGGACAGAGCGAAAATTGTGTTTTTTGTATGGGAGCCCCCCTTAAATATTTATTTGATTTTAATTTTCTTATAAATTATGGAAGTAAACATATAATAAAAGATTTGGAGAATATTTCAAGTGCCTGCCGGCCATTGCCGGCTGCCATTATTGATTATGAGCAAAAAAGACCAAAAAAATCACGTTTGTTGTATGGGAGCCCCCCCCTTATATTAATTTCATTTTATTTTCAGTATATGTTGTTATAGCGGCAACAGAAATACACAATCTGTAAAAAAATTTGAACTCTAGCTACAGCGGGTCTAGAGGTACAGCCTGGAGACAGTCAGAGAGACGGACATAGAGACGAACAGACATCGAAGTCTCAGTAATTGGGTATCGTTTTTACCGTTTGGGTATAAAATCCTTTAAAAAAAGCCCAAAAATAAGTTGTGTCCACAATCCCCATACGAAAAACCTTGTAATACACCCTAAGCAACCTGTCAATGGCCAACAACAGTTAACATATCAACTTAATAATACATGGAGCAACACAGTAACACACAATAATTTCATACTTTAATTCACACTACAATTTCATACTAAATACTAATATTATAAATGCAAAAGTGTGTCTGTCTGTCTGTTAGCCCTTCACGCCCAAACTGCTTGTACCGATTGTTCTGATAAGTGGTATGGAGATATAGAGTCCCAGGAAAGGACATAATATAATTCTTTTAATCCCAGAAAAATGTACGGTTACCGCCGGATGGACGAATTAGGGGCTACAGAGTTGCGATTGGCATCTGTCTGTAGTCTGTACTCTGTATTTGTCAGTATTACTGTATTTTAATAGCTACTTAATTTTCGCACAATAAGTTGTACGATAGAGTTAATAGTTGGAAATACACTTGTGCTATAGGGTACCGTATTATTTATTCACCGTATTATTCCAATGCCTCATGATGGCAGCTGCATATTCCATTCGCTTGAATTTTTTTTATTTAATTCGACTGATACTCAACAAGCCTGGAGTTGTTTCTCCACTTCCTGATATGTTTCGGATAGGCTATCCACAACTTATCTGACATATGAAGTATGGAGTATCTGTCATATACTCGTAAATTGTGGATAGCATATCCGACACTTATTAGGAAGTGGTGAAACAACCCCTTAAGGTTATGAGCGACTATAGTCGAAAATTTAATTAGAATAATAATAATAATCATTTATTTCAAGTATCCAAGACTCATATAGTATACGTACAGATCAAATTACATTTAAGTTTGAACTGGGAAGATTTAGGTGTCTACATCTGCTCGAAAAAAATTTCTTTACAAAAAGTAGTGATATCCCACCAAAAACATAAATGTAAACAGGAGAGCCAAGTTCAATATAAACATTATGCTTGTCTATGGACTTCGCCGTAATTTTGATTTGACTTGGCCAGTTTTTATCAGAATTAAAATGTTCAATAACTTTATGAAATGACTGTTGTAATGAAAACTTGCCAAGTCAAATCTAATCTACTTTAAGACCTCACATTATTTAAATAACAGCAGTTGTTATAGATATTCAATAAAGCAAAGAAATAGAATTTATTGTTCGTTCATAATGTTATTTGGTTCCTATAAATACATATTTAAATTTTCCATAGAACTTGGCACTCATTTAGATCTCCATTCTTTTTACGGCGAAGTCCATAGACAAGCATAATGTTTGTATTGAACTCGGCTCTCCTTTTTACATTTATGTTTTTGGTGGGATTTAAATTTCAATTATAAGTATCTGTTTTTACCATCGTATTTTGAAAGAATTAAACATTCATCGCGATTCCTTGCGTAATCAGCATGCATCATAGTCTTAGTTGCGGCCTTAAGAAGGGGTCACAAAGACATGGGGGTCATGAATCGTAGGGGGTCATGATCTTTGGGCCCCTATTCCCGTTAGTAGCTGAGTATGTTTAAGCCGTATATCCAGGTACTGCGTAGCCAAGCTGTTTTTGACGCATATTGTGCGGCGAACTCCCAAAATTGCTTTTCGTGACGATAAATATTTTAATCCGATTGGTGGTCCGTAACCAATTTATTGTGGCTTAAATTTTATTCGAGAATCCCGGCCCTACGTAATTTTTATTTATCCTACGGGAGCTGATACATTAATTCTTATTTACTTTGGGGCAATTAAAGTTCATAACTGTACATTTGTATATTATAGATTTTCGGCAATATTTCGTACAAAACCGCGTAAGGTTAGTGCGGCAGCCGCGCTACTCGCGATTTAATGTGAAGGCAGACTAAGGCTATATTTATATACGTCTGCGCGAATCAGCGGTTTGGCGCTACACCGTGAGATCACAACCCATTAGTATGTAACGATTTATTTAAATAGCGGCACGGTCGCGCTCATTTATATACAATTGCTTGATTGATCTAGTTGTCAATGAAAACCTGATACATCTGCGGCGACTATCAGGTTTTTAGATCTGTTTGATCATGTATTCGAAAAAGCACAAAAATCTTAAGGATCCTCTCCCAAGTTCTCACTTTGAGCCACGGCGATTTACCATGAAAGTGAAGCTGACTATATTTTTTTATCGGGCTTTGGCCCACCACACATTCCCACCACTGTATCTCCTGTGTCGCCAGGATCGACAGCGGTATCCAACCACGAAAAACCTTTGATATGATCTCAGGGAGCCCGAGGGACATGCTAAAGCTATCTTGGGACACGCAAAAAAATTAATCAGAAGAAAATAGGAGGAGTAGGAAGAATTCTAGATTCCCTCCCCATATAAAGCTGACTATATGCACAAACAGCCAGCGATACGTGAATATATACCCCTTTTGACGTTCGCAGTTGCTCTTATTGGTCCATCATTGGCCAACGTGGAGAGACCATCGCACAGGAGCATGAGATAATTTTCCCTTACAGAACACTTTTTAATTTTCAAAGTTATTTGGCAAGCTATTCCAAAGCTATCGAGAACGGCCACGGCTACCTATCAGATTTTAATTTCAAACTTCATATTTCTTACTCGCAGTTTGAAAGTTTTTAGCTACCTGCAAAGTAGTATTGAGTTTTGCAAGACGGGGATAAAAAGAAACATAATTAGGTGCATATAATACAATAATCTTAGAAATTACCATCCAAGAAATCTATTTATACGCAGATGTCGGACCTACGTCATTTGGTCGGGTTATGTCGATTTTTCTGTTCTGTCAGCTAAGTTTGGCAAAAGGCTACCAAATTACGTAGGTCATTTGCATAAATTAATTATGTACTGTGAGGGAAGTTGATGAACTACCCTCAAAGTATATAATTAATTTTGTATATACTACTACCGCAATACATTATAATATAGGCCCAGTTATTATTAGCTCCTATTCAGGGGTGACATTAAAAATCAATGGCGTCATATCAAATACCCTAAGCGCAATGCAGCGTTGCAGTAACGGGGATGCGAAAATTAATTGCTTGTGAACTGTGAGCGTATAACGCGTTGATACCATCGACTATACCGTCGCAGAAACATTCGCTTCATAACTTTTGGACTTTATTTCCATAGAAACAAGATCGAAAAACTGTATCGAATCTGTCCGAGCCCGCACATCGGCGTGTTGATGAACAAAATAATATGAATGTGACTGTTTATTTCGCTTTCAACTACTGAATGGATTTGAACGAATACAAATTATTATTGATATCGATATCCCTTATTTGTTCAGAATGTCACAAAACAAAGTGATAATAATTTAGGGTGTGTAATTTGTATGTACCTACCCCTTGTACACTATATTATAGAGACTACTATAAAAGTAGGAGGGCTGTAATAATTTCTTTATTCATAATATATTGTATGGGCAAATTTATGATGTTGGGGCGTTTCTCATATATTGAAGTTAAATATCATATACACCTTGTAGTATCATCCCTTTTTTTACACTTCGTATATTATAATGATTTTGTATAAATTAGCCAAGTTACGTAAAGTGTAAATAGCC
This sequence comes from Cyaniris semiargus, assembly GCA_905187585.1. Classification (NCBI taxonomy): domain Eukaryota; kingdom Metazoa; phylum Arthropoda; class Insecta; order Lepidoptera; family Lycaenidae; genus Cyaniris; species Cyaniris semiargus. The sequence goes on along the minus strand of LR994558.1, from coordinate 7,210,818 downwards.
AACAATATTTATCTTAGCGCGGCAATAAGTCCGAGAAGTTAGCGGAAAACATAAAATTATACAACAGCGAATAAAAACGCTAATAAAAAAGCAAGAATATCGTTTCCTTCTGTTTGAAGAGGAATACCCCATTAATCCAGTTCCTTTACCGCGAACTTAGAGCTTGATTATATTTTAAAATGGAAATCTTAATAGCGACACTCGTTAGGTAACTGAAGTCGGGTAATGACTGGCTGCAGCAATTACATTTGTTTTTATACCCGCTCTCGACAGTTTCATTGTAATGTAATTAAAATGTAAAGCGCTCGTACTACCTTCGAATTAGCTCTTAGAGCCTTTTCACTTCTACTGAGTAGCGGGTGTGCCGGCATTTCGACAAAGATATAATAAAGTCATGTATAAGTGATTTCATACGTACCGGCCCTTTCATACATTTCGGCTACCCACCAGTGGCTACCCAGTTAGAAATTGAGAAGGAGGACGTCTATGCTCCGCGCAAATTTTGTCAAATCATGTAACAGATGCAAAGCTTTTACATACAGTTTGTTCTTTATTCTTATAAATTATCACTGTTATTCTAAAAATAAAAAAAGAAAGACCAATATAGGAAATGTATCATAAATCATGGTCATACTTCCGTTTAGTCACAGATATTTATATTCTCTAGCATTATCTATTAAATTTAAAAGAAACATCATTAACGTAGCAAAACCAGCAAGCAACTTCCAACTAAATTGGATGCACTAAAGTAAGAGTAAACGAAAGATTTATATTTCAATCTTTAGAGTCTTAAAGGTGCGTAAATAAGAAAATTGCTGGCCGGCGAATAAAAAGCGGAACCTTTCATACAATAACGAGTGGCGGAGAGTTTTCCAGTTTATTAGGTCGTTAGGATATAATTTCATCTTCTGTTTATGACGCTGTAAAAAGTTCCGCCGTTTATACAACCACTGTCAATTACCGTATTTCGCTTCAATTTTAAATGTATCCGATTTAAAGCCTTTCTCAGAAGTTCGCGTTGTTCACGCGTTCTGGTTAATGGTTTATAACAATCCATACTAATATTATACGTGCGAAAATGTGTATGTCTGTAACCTCTTCACGCTTAAACCACTGAATCGATTTTGAAGAAATTTTGTATACAGATAGTTTGAGTACCGGAAAACATAAAAGACGGACATAATGATACTTTTTATCCTGAAAAAAATTCACTGTTCCGGAGTTGCGGGTGTCATCTACTCATACATTTATATTAATATATTAAATTCTCGTATCGCAGTGTCTGTTGCCAATCTTCATCAAAACAGCTGGACCGATTGTGTTGTTATTTTGTGTGCCGGACCTATCGGTCTGAGAAGTGGACAACATCAATATATCATACCCTAAACATAATATTATTATAATTTAATTTTTCTATATAACTTATATATATACTTATATATTTTTTTAGGAAATATTTAAATTATATATAATTTAAATATTTCCTCTTTTGGGTAAGATTTAACCAATTTCCTCCTTATGGCGTAGTGGGATAACATATTTGAAAATGTGACAGTACTTAACTGAATTTAAAAAGTTGATAAACCTTACGATATATTAGGCTTCCGTGTAGAATAACAATGAATCGGCAACAATAACAGAAAATAAAAGGTTTGTTTTAAAGTTACAAGGGTTCGCAAACTCGACTTTGTAACATTTATTATTCACATCATGAAATTGACTTATAATTTTCCCTAATGTTCCCAATAAAATTTGACTAAATATTTAAACGTATAATAAAAAAGTTACCATGTTTCACTTAGGGCAAGTGATTTAATGATTTTACCTAACATAACCTAACTTTAGTGACAATCTATTTCTTGAATTTATTAATGTGTGTTTCATAAATTGCACTTCATGTTGTATTAGCTTAATTTTACGCAAATACCTAGGGTATTTGCGTAAAATTAAGCATCCAACTTAAATAAACCATCTTTTTGGGTCCGAAAAATACAAGACATTTAAGCATAAGTTTTAAAAAATTCACTTACAATTGAAAGGTTATTCCTGTATTAAAAGTCGTATTTGTATGACTTCTACACCATTTCACAGGGCATTTAGGCATTTTAAGGCGTCCATTACACGGTAGGTTTTGCTGTCAGTTTTACCACAGTCATGGCTGTGAGTGTTGAATATCCTGCCGTGTAATGCAGTGACTGATGGTTGCATGAAATTGATTGACAGTTATCTGGATATTTTGGTTTTTACGTCATGCAACCATCAATCATGACTTTTGAGTAAACGTTTAATGGCATTTCGTCAATCACGCGTCAGTCAGTCAGTTGTCAATATAAATTATCTTGCGTGAACACGTGTATTCTTTGTGAAGTTTTGCGTTTGACTGACAATCAGTCGGAATGACTGTGTAATGTGGAATTAATTCCAACATTCACCAACAGTCAAACGAAAGTCATGGTTGATGGAATTGACTGACCAGGGCATGACCGTCTAATGGACGCCTAACAACAAAAATATTGTAAAAAGCTACGTAAAAAGTAAGTAAACAAATTGTAAAATGAGATTGACAAAATTATCATGTCAACCTGGTTGAATGTCACTCGAGTATATATACACGAAAAATGTGTACCGAACACATGCATAAAATATGCATGTATTCGGGTCTCATTTTGTAGCCTCTTGGTGCAATTTATTTGACGGAGTCACTCTTCCTTAGTTTATATTATTCGTAGCAGATGGCAGCCCTACGTCTAGTTATGTCAAGTAAATTTTAGTCATGATCTGTCAGCTGAGTTTATGCAGTCTTGGTATTGTTTATCACATACCATGAAAATGTTTAGGTTGGGGTATTATTTACTACACGTTATGTAACTGGTATATTTAATACTAGCTGTGCCCCGCGGTGTTACCCGCGGTTTAAGTGATATATAATAAAAGACTATGAAAAGTAGCAATAATAGGGTCAAAACGGGACGATACATGGTTCTATAATGGTTTATGGTAGTGATGATGATGATGATGAATGTAATTTGCATAGTAGCATATGCTTTCCGTTCTTAAAACAACGTCGGAACTCCCAAACTTCTATCTATAAAGAGTCAGGAAGGAGTTCTCTCAGCACCTTCCGAACCATGGTATACCTTGGTGCAAAATCTTACTTGTTGGTAGCATATGCTTAGAATACTGCTCACGAAACCGAAGTCACCACATGTTTCCATATAAATTTTGGTGAGTTCCCTCGATTTCTTATGGATCCCTTCATCAGGTCACCACTTTTATGAATATGGTACCAAATTGGGATGATAAACTATACACCAAAAGAAGAATTTTGAAAATCGGTTCACAAACGGCGGAGTAATCGTTGAACATAAAAAAACGAACATAACACCTTCTCCATTTTGAAAGTCAGTTAAAATTGTAGCCTATGTATTATTCTGATGTATAAGCTATATTATTGTAAAGTTTCATTAAAATCCATTCAGTAGTTTTTGCGTGAAAGAGTAACAAACATCCATACATCCATACATACATACATACATACATCCAAACTTTCGCCTTTATAATATTATATATAAGTAGGATAAGTAGGATTCTTGAACAAAATAGGTGCGAAATAAACGTTAAAAATGTCGGCATTTTTTTACGTCGCGCTCAGTAACCGCTGTTGTATTTTGTATAACATTAAGGGTATAATATTTAAACCTTTTTAGTGACATTTTATCCCCCAGTAACTGGATATCCGTGAGGAGGTTTACGCCCGGGATGAGAGGATCCATTTGAAGCTTTGTCATTGTTTGCCTAAGGTCCATCAACACGCGATCATCATCATCAGCTGACATCAACTGACCAGGGCCTTTATTTGCTTTTGATAATTATTTTGACATCGACATTTAAACATGATAATGTGACATGGTAGAATCTTCCAAAAATCTTATGGCATTTGTGTGACTTTGTCACGGGCGCGGGGACATAAGTATCTCAATTTAGTATGTAACCACTGCCTTTAAAGTGACACTATAGGTACAAGTGATGTGCCAAAAGACCTTTGTTGTTACTTATTTTACGAAGTAAACTAGACAAGAGTGACTAGAGGATATTAGCAGACATTTATTGGTAGGCTATCACTTTGGACAATTGAACCCTTAGTATAATTCATCTACATTTGGTATGTGTTAAAATCTTAAAAAAATACGTGTGGCACTCGGGGACTGTCGCGGTAAAGCATTGCACTTTTTATCAACTTATGCAATTTTAAAATTAGCATACGTCTAGTCGCACGCACATAAACACCGCGCCGAAGTCTAGCAACGTTGGAGTGGGTGTGTTAGGCTTTTTTCGTTACGGAATGTCTTGACTCGGTCGCCACGCTCAAAGCCCGCGATAAAAGCTATGCTTAAAAACAAAATAATGAGTAATAATGAGTTATCTAAAAACGAAATAAATCAAAAAATAACCTTATATTGTTGTGATCCATATATATTAATATCTTTTCGTCAGCTATTTACATTATCTCCCGAAAATCTGATTTCTCGAAAACACATATAATGAGATTAGTTTATTAGAAATGCTTGGAGCTGTATTCTGTGTACGACAAAGCTGGTTTAATAACTTGTCATCCTCAGGACGGTGAGGTAAGGGTCAAAATGTTATTGAATATTGATCCAGCATGTGTAAACTACTTTTATACGTGGCTCCACTGAAAATTAATTTCATGTTCGACACTAAAATGTGACTTGTACTCTCGTACTCAGAGACAAATATTAATTACTTAAATGTAATTAAATGAAGATTTTGATATAAGCCCCCATACATTATTATCTGTCAAACTCTTCATTAAATTGAAGTTTAATTATTATTATCAATATAATATTATGTCTCTGAGTGCGGCCAGTAATAATAATAATAATTAAGTATCGCGGCTACATTTGGCACTTTTTAGAGATAATATTTTATGAGTTGTATAGTTTTATTAAGACTTAAGTTAGCTTTGAAAAAAATAATGTTTCAGTTAGTTAGTTTCTTTTAGATTGAAAAGGTATTTATTACATTATGATATTATAAATAAAATCTTTTCTTACACAACAGTTAGGTCTTATATTACAATATAAAGTATGTAAAGCCTATTTCATTAGAATTACTAGATTGTGTCGTGTATGGCTGTAATCACCAAATGACTCCCGCATATTTTGCATCAAAATTCACTAAAATCATACAAACATTCACATTCATATAAAGTGCCAAAACGCGCCCAATATCTAAGTTTGAACATAGTTATTTTATTACCGGCATCCGTGCTCTGTGTGAGAGGAGAGGTTATTCTGTAGGCCAATGACAATGATTTCATACCGAACGAGAGCTGAATTTTGAAATGGAAAATTTGTGTAAAGTAGACATTGGATCGTATAAATTAATTCGCTCTGACCCCGTGTTAATATTCCGATCACTCGGAAACTTCTCGACCGCTTGCGGAAATACTCGAATTTATTAATTCTAGCCCCTTGTATAGGAACGATATGTAGGCTTAATAATTTAACATAATCCCTCACGTTTAATCAAATATTTGCACGAGCACATATTAGCGAAAACTAACAAGGGTAAATTGTGTTTTCTTATAATATTATAATAATGTGAGGACGATACGACTTCCAAGACGTTTCGAAGATCGTCTCATTGCCATGCATTTGCCCCGTCATGCTAAATTTTTTTTTATGAAATAAAGAGGGCAAACGAGCAAACGGGTCACCTGATGGAAAGCAACTTCCGTCGCCCATGGACACTCGCAGCATCAGAAGAGCTGCAAGTGCGTTGCCGGCCTTTTAAGAGGGAATAGGGTAATAAGGGAGGGTAGGGATGGAAAGAGAAGGGAATAGGGGAGGGTAGGGAATTGGGCCTCCGGTAAACTCACTCACTCGGCGAAACACAGCGCAAGCGCTGTTTCACGCCGGTTTGCTGTGAGAACGTGGTATTTCTCCGGTCGAGCCGGCCCATTCGTGCCGAAGCATGGCTCTCCCATGTAAATTATACCACGTAATTTATACTCGCGTCTCGTGGCTCAGCTCGCAGCGCGTCTCGCGGCTCGCGTCGATGCGCGTCCCCCGCGAGCTCCTTTGACTCGTGCCCAAAAAACCGCTCCAGGGGGTGACAGACGTGCGAGTGAGTACGCGGACTTATGGCTCGATGATCTTAATCGCCTGTGTGTCAGCAAAGAGCCGCGAGCCGCGGGCCGCGAGCCGCGAGCCGCGAGCCGCGAGCCTGGGGGCATGGTAATCCAGTGTGAACGATTCTCGTGTGTCACCGACGCGAGCCGAGTAAGTTCGTGAACTTAAAACCCGCGTGCTTTAAGTTCGTACGTCTATCAAACCTTTCCCGACGCGAGCCCTGCGAGCCGCGAGCCGCGTCGCGAGTTCGATTTTACACTCTCGGCTCGTGGCGCGTCTCGCGGCTCGGCTCGTGGCTCGCGCGCAAGTGTAAATCATGTATACAAGGCTGGATTTATATGCGTAAGTCTGAACGCGCAGTTCGGTAGCTACACCGCGAGATTACAAGTACGCGCCGCCGCATGTAAATCTCACCTAAAATAATATTTTGATGATTTTTGAATCCTGAGAGAAGAACTCGGCTCGACTTGGCGAAGCTAGTATGCTTTTATTTTTCAACAACTTATTGCGATCAATCAATATAAAATCAAAAAGTGAATAACATCAACATTTTCTATAACTGAGCCTAAGCACCAAAAATATGCATTACTGCAACCATCTCCCGTAATTAACGAGATTTAATTAAACTTTAATACGCGAGCATTAACTAAGCTAAAAGCTATTATTAGTATCACTAGAAAGTTAGCATCAGTAATAGGTACATCGTATGTAGCGAGCGGAGTTTCCAAGTTAGTTATCCCGCTTAGAGTTGGTGTCACTTAAGGAGCTCTGAAAATAGTTCCACGCGGTTTTATATTAAGAAATCTCCAGACTCTGAGTTACACCATGAGCTGAATTAAACTCGTGCTGTTACACAAGCATTCGAGCTAAAATACCAGCTTTTTTAAGATTTGGTAAGGGCTGTCACAGACTACTATCGGAGTAGAAGAAAGTCGTTGTCGTCGTTGATATCTTATGAGATCGTAATTTAATATTAAAGTTTGATTATAATTGGCATTCAAACTCTATTAGTCTAATTTTCTAACCCAATATAAATACATAAAATACATGCGATGTTTATAACACTAGATGACGTAGAACATAAAAGTATCCTTTGTCCTTTCCCGGGACTCAATGTATCTTCATACCAATTTTAGCAAAATTGGTTCAGCGATTTAGCCGTGAAGAGGTTACAGACAGACAGACATACACTTTTGTATTTACAATATTAGTATCTCGGATATTAAAGGTTGATTTAAATATTATTATGTTGGTAGATTGTCTTGTGTATTAATATAATATTAAAAATCTGATATCTCACATTTAAACATAAACAACACTGTAATCATAAAGTATCTTTAAAGAAAATCCTAATTTATTAGTACAAATGGTACAACGGAAAAGGTTTTAGCTAAAAATACACCATTCCAAAGAGTTTCCATTTTCTGAGCAGCAGGTGTCTCTCGCAATCCTATCGTCAGCATATTAGTTCATTGTATGGTGATAAATCTACCGTGAAGATATAACAAGTGCTTCCTCGTTCTTCTAAATGGAAAACTCAGGAATAGTTGAGCTCACAATATAAAACTTGCACGGCTGAGACGCTCGTAATGATATTTTTCTTTTCAGCAAAGTAATTAGCTGCTTTACGTTTGTGATAAGTTTTTATGCTTTTTCAAGATTATAGCTCATCCAAAAGGAAGAATTGTGTAGGTTATATAAGTGTGTACATACTGTTTAATGTATGTTTGCTTTACCGTAGCCCTTAAAATATTTACAATGGGGTTCAATAATTTCGTCAAAATTATGACTCTGGTAACATGAACAACATAATTTTGTACTTATTCGAATAATAATAATTTTAACTTTGGATTATGTCTTAAGGACGTTAAGCCCAGATAAGCTATCATGATTGCGCAGCTGTCTTTTTTGAGCTTTCACAGTTGTAAGCAGGAAAAATTTACAGCTGCGTATTCGTAAAATTATCGAACTTTTATGTTTTAAATTTTGGCTTGCATATAAGAATGACTATTTTTTTGAAATATGATATTAGTACGTATTTATTTTAGCATATTATTACAATTAAGGTTGAAAGTTATTTAAATATTGTTATTTTCTAGGCAGTTACATTGTTAACTAAGTTATTAATTATTTATAAAGCAATTTTAATAGCAATTACTCATTTTAAAATCACAATTTACAGAAATCATAATTTCTGAGATTCGTTTGAGGAGGCCACCCACGCTCAATTGAACAAAATTTAATCACCAGTCTTCTACTTCTGCTTAAAATTATTTTTAATTTTGCACAAAAATCTTGTATTTTAAATTTTGAAGTAGAAATTTTATGTTCGCTATCACAGAGGATCAAGATCGATTGATCTAAATAGTGAGACGAGGCTCAAAATTAGAAGTTACATAATATACTTTATGACATTCAATTATGGAGGTATGTGACTCGCTTCGTGGTTTGGCCATTATAGGGTCTTTAATATTTCATTCTTTGCTCAGATACCTTAATTAAAACGTTACAAATTAGTAGATTCAAATGATCAACACCTGTCTGATATGAGCCTAAATAATTTAACGCGTGTTAGTCTACACGGGTCAAGCTTAGTATTTGGGTCAGTATTTATAGTTCGGGTGTTTGCTAAGCAGTTGACGTAATTACTGGTGTAATTCGTGACATTATTAACTTAGTGTCGGCAGATGTCGGTACTGAGTTATGTGGCAGCTGGGCTTGGCGTTTAATCCTGCCGCGGTTGTCGCGAATTAGGACACCAATGTCGCCGAAATGACGGATGAGTAGCTTTCACGTTATATTTATTGTTTGTTAGTTTACGCAAATTGTATCCCGTTTCGGGGGATTTTTGACACGAGTTTTTTGGTAGCGATTCTGATTGGCAAAGTCATATAGTCAACAAATAAACAATGCTCTTAAAAAAAAAAGTCCTGTCGAAAAATCTTAAAAATTTCGAAACTTGGCTTTATAAGTTAAGTGTCGTTTGCAATACAATTGCACTTATCTTCTGCATGCTCTTCTTAAATGCCTTAGGTAACATAAGCTTGCTACGAATTGGTAGGTAGATCTTAATATAGGCATTTTTTAAATAATACTTTTAAAATTAAAAGTAAGTAGCAGTAGTTAATACTTATATAAAAGAACCAGATCGGTGAATTTTATTCTATGATGCAAGGATCTTAAAGTTAGACTTATAAATAAAACAGTTCTGATACATTAAAACAAATTTCATTAGTAACTACTAACTACCAAATTATATACCTACCTTATTATCAAGGACAAATCTTACGCCATTGTTAGGGTTCCGTAGCCAAATGGCAAAAAACAGAACCCTTATAGATTCGTCATGTCTGTCTGTCTGTCTGTCTGTCCGTCCGTATGTCACAGCCACTTTTCTCCGAAACTACTTATAGTTTCGGAGAAAAGTTCTTCTCAGCTCTTAAGCTGTACTATTGAAACTTGGTAAGTAGATGTAGTCTATGAACTGCATTAAGATTTTGATACAATAATGGAAAAAAATATTAAAAATTTTAGGGGCTCCCATAGGTACAAGTGAATAAAAAAAATTTTTTTCATCTAACCTATACGTGTGGGGTATCTATGGATAGGTTTTCAAAAATAATATTGAGGTTTCTAATATCATTTTTTTCTAACCTGAATAGTTTGCGAGAGAGACTCTTCCAAAGTGGTAAAATGTGTGTCCCCCCCCTATAACTTCTAACTAACAAGTCTAAAAAAATATATGATGTACATTACTATAAAAACTACCAATGAAAATTTGTTTGAACGAGATCTAGCAAGTAGTTTTTTTATATGTCATAAATGGTAAACCTTAATTTAACTTTCATTAAATCAACTGAAATATAAAAATAAATCAAAAACCTTTTAATTTCATAAAAATAAACCTTATTACTGTGCGGAACCCTTCATGGGCGTGTCAAACTCGCACTTGGCCGTTTTTTTTAATTACATTCAGATTACAGTCAACCGACATAGAAATAAGATTTCAAAGTCAAAACATACAGCGGCACGCAATAATATTTATCTATTTTAAGTACGAGACGTTTGATAGAACATGAAGGAAATGGCAATTTTGTTCGGAAGTAATTCCCCACTTGCACGCTATTTTTCCATTACCCAATATCAATATTGCTTCGTCTTCGTAGTTGAGATATATTATATTATAGGGTGTAATAAAACTAAGTAATAATATTTTAGGCTATGTATGGGTACCTTGAAATAGTAACTTTTTTATACTTTTGTATGAAAAATATCATTAAGCGGGGGCGCTAGCCAATACAAATCACAAAAAAATGCTCTTTCAGCGCTGCTACTTCCACAGTGAACACAGTTCCATAGTGACGCTGTTAAGCATTTGTGTATCATCCCACAAAAATTATGTATTGAGTGATGAATGCAGTTATGTTCTTTAGATCATTAAGAACAAGACTGCATTCATAACTCAACCAAAAAAAAATGTGGGTTAATACACAAATGCCTAACAGAGACCCTATAAGGGACACACATACCCTAAAGTATTAACAGTTAGTTTTGTTACATCCTGTATAGTATAAGACTAATGATAACATCGCATGGTCTGCAGAGAACTTGGACTATCTATAAACCCAAGAAAAGGATTCATTGTGCGATTCCATTTTAGAAGGAAATAAAGGAGCATTTTCTTTTCAATTTGTGAAAATAAAGACCCATTGTATCTTATATTAATAATTTCCCGTTTTAAGATGAGATCGCTTCAGATATTTTATGTACCGTCGATAGATTTGGTTTACTTGTAAACCTTACTGCCAAAATAATAGGGACGAAAATGCGTAAACCAGTTTTCCGATAGTACCTATTCAACCCCTACATGAGGTTAATTAGTTATTTTTAATGATAACAAAATGCGCTTAAAAATAAACAACACAGAAAAATGGTATTTTTAAAACTTATATCTAACGTAGCATCTTTTATATGAGCTCTAACTGGCTCTTGATATAAAAAGAAACAGAGAAAACTGCAGATGAACTTTGTTATCTAAAAATGGAGCTCAAAAACTAGGGACAGTCAAAAGTTTGATACAACCGCTGTGTACAAATGTAATATAACGCTATACAAGTACACAAGCACAGCTCGACCGATGCTAGATAAGAGATAACATTCTTAGCGTATCTAGGCCACAGCTGGGGTCACTTATTAAGTCTATTTCGTGGACAGAGTAAAAACTTTCATGCTAACAATTTCGTTACTATCGAGATAAACTTTTTAGGGTTCCATAGTCAAGAAGGAACCCTTATAGTTTCGGTCTGTCCGTCCGTCTGTCCGTCTGTCTGTCCGCGGTTTTGCTCAGAGACTATAGGACCTACAAAGCTGTAATTCGGCATGAATGCAGATGGTATACAAATACTTGAAAAAATATTTTTTTATGGTACCTCCCCTACACATCAAGCGGGGATGATTTTTTTTCGCGTCCACCCGACCGCGTGGGGTGTCGTTGGATAGGTTTTTTAAAAATAATACGAGTGTTCATAGATTATTTTCCGATTTAGGGATCCATTTGTGAAATATGAAGTTTTAAAGTGAAAAAAATCGTTAGAGTCGGGAGTCCAGTGGTCCCCCCCCTTCTACCAGCTTAACGGTTGCTTCTAGAAATGTGTTCACGGGAGTAGGAAGTATGCTGAATTTGAAAGGAAAACTATCACGGCTAAGAAGAATTCATAAGTTTTTGAGTAATAGTCGATCAAATAAAAAAATGTATTCGGCGAAGTATAAAGGAACTTTTCGATCAAATTCCTTTGAACGTAACTGAGATGATGTTGTTAGTAGTGTGAAACACGTTATAAATGTACTGTATTCATTGACCATACAAAAATTATCAAAAACTAGCGGTACTACGGAACCCTATATTGCGCGTGGCCCTATACGCACTTGGCCGGTTTTATTTAAACTCTATTTGCACATGCATACAAAAATTACAAATTCGAAAGTGTGTCTATCTGTCTGTTACCTCTTCACGCCCAAACCGTTGAACTGATTTGCTGAAAATGGAGATACTTTATCGGTACTTTTTTATGAGCTTGTAGGCCTATTTATAATTAGTAACATATGAATTTATTTTTACCAATGTTGGGTACATTTTATAAGGCTAAGCAAACTTTTACAAATTACCTATTGTATTGAAATATACCTAATAGATGACGCTAATGATGAAAATAAAAATAGATGAAGCCTGCAACTCCGTTGTGCTAAAATTCGTACGGGAACCGTAAATTTTTCTTTGATAAAAAGTATCTTAATATATCCTTTCCTGGAACTCAAAGTATCTCCATACCAAATCTAAGCAAAGTCGGTTCAGCGGGCGTTAAGAGGTATCAAATAGACAGACACACTCTCACATTTAAAATGTTTGTATGGATTACCATAATTAAAACACACAAAAATGCACACAACATAAATTGTAATGTATGAGACAGACAGACAGACACATTTCACATTTAAAATGTTATTATGGATTAACACAATTAAAACACACAAAAATGCACACAACATCAATTGTAATGTATGAGACAGACGGACAGACACATTCCACATTTAAAATGTTATTATGGATTAACACAATTAAAATACTTACACACACATAAAAACCCGTACTGAATTGAACACAAATTGGCATTACGCATTATCCTACGACAATCTCTGCCGGTTATTCCGCCCTTTGTAAATTTCGTTTACATTCCGCTAACACGCCAATTACTCGTGTTTCTGAATCACCGGTTGATTCGATTAACATTACTGCATTGCGTTAGCGGGAGCGAACTTTTGTGACTAAATGAATATCGCATTTCAAAGGTTCGTGGCGCATTACAATTTTAAATCAGGGTTTAGAATGCGCCTGTATTAGCGTTTGTAATAATGATATTGCTGAGAATGGACTGTAATCTCATTTTATATAGTGAGCTCTAATAGAAATTTGTTGTTTTTTCGTGATACACTATGATTCCTTTTAATACGTGGAAGAGCCATGCTTCGGCACGAATGGGCTGGCTCGACCGGAGAAATACCACGTTCTCACAGAAAACCGGCGTGAAACAGCGCTTGCGCTGTGTTTCGCCGAGTGAGTGAGTTTACCGGAGGCCCAATCCCCTACCCTATTCCCATCCCTACTCTCCTCTATTCCCTTCCCTACCCTACCCTATTACCCTATTCCCTCTTAAAAGGCCGGCAACGCACTTGCAGCTCTTCTGATGCTGCTAGTGTCCATGGGCGACGGAAGTTGCTTTCCATCAGGTGACCCGTTTGCTCGTTTGCCCCCTTATTTCATAAAATAACTACTATGCAAATTACATTCATCATCATCATCATCACTACCATAAACCATTATAGAACCATGTATCGTCCCGTTTTGACCCAATTATTGGTACTTTTCATAGTCTTTTATTATATATCACTTAAACCGCGGGTAACACCGCGGGGAACAGCTAGTATACTAATAAAACAATGTTTATAAGTGGTATTGTATGGTAAAACAATTTTTGCTAGGTCAGCTAGCCACTGCGAATGTACTTATAGCTAATTTCATCGACGCCTATTATAATAAGTGGTTTCGTTGATTTTATTATCCTTTTCGTTCTTTACATTAATAAAAAGAAGGCGTAATTTTTAATTCAGCAGTTCACAATAACAAACATTTTTGACAATATTCTTGTAAATTTTTAAGCTAACAAAATCTATCTCTTTTTTATATGTTTTTACATGCACTATAAATTCACTGATAATTAATAATTAACCAATCAATGATGCTATTGAAAAATAAACTCTTAAAAAACCTCTGAAACTAGGCATTAAGATCTCAGTTAATCAGCTGACAGACGCTTTGACGTCGCTATACAGCTCTATAGCAGCTATTAATGAGTGTTTAAGTATGCAGACAGCGTGCTGCTAATCAAAATAGTCCACTTACGTGTCCGGCCCGAGGACTAACTTGCTAACGTTACGCTGAATAATTGAGCACGACTCAAAGCGCCGGTGACAAAGGTAACTGGGAATGTTAAAAAGCTCGTTCTCTCACAGTTGACACGGTATAAATTATATGCAGTAGATCTTGCCGAAGCGTTCCCTTACTTTGGTGGAAGTCTCCTTTTGAGGTAGACCAGCCGCTCGTGGAGGGAGTCCTGTGTTTGATAGATCCAGGACATCCCTCCTTATACGGCTGATGGCAAATCGCACTTCCCGCCGGTCAGTCCCACATACCCCTGGGTGCTTCAGCTATATACAGTACATCTTCGTTCCAGATCGATAAATGCAGGCATACATAACGTTTTCTATATAAATAAAAATGAAATTTGTATTTTTCGCATGAAAAGAAGGCAAACTTCAAATATCCTAATGTTCGAACAATAATAAGGAAAATGATGAAAATATCGACAATCGCTCAACCCTAACAACGTTTCAAACTTTATACAAATTAAAGAAGTCACTAAGTAGAAAGTATTTGAAACCGCCGTCGAGTTGTAAGCTGCGGTTTTGGTTTGTAAATATCCTTTGGAAATAATGGCATTTAAGGTTGAGTGACTTATTTCTATTGATGTTTATTCCCTTGCTGTGTTATGGCCGCTTGAGTATTTCGAATATTTTTAACCAATCCTATTAATGTAAATAAGACGTAATTTTAATGAGACGTTGCTGAGGTAGGAGTATTTCTGTTGTTCTTTGAAATTTCATAAATACTGCTACCACTACCTAATTATTATTGAGTATATCCTAGCCTCTTATCCCATTAAAAGTTACAATTTTTCTAGTACAGTGTTTATTGTACACTAAACATATAATAATAATCATAAGCTTCACTAGCACGTTAAGGTATATCTTACAAAATTGTAATTTTTAGTAGCAACTAGCAGCTTCCCTGTTTACCAATTTCGAAAACATTTTGGCACGGCGTAGAGTGAGGAAAAGTGTAATTAAAATAAAATAATGAAGTAAAATAAAAATTGCTTTATTTCTGAATAAAGAAACAAATATTTTTAGAAAGTCTACGTGTTGACCTACCACCGGTTCGGGAAGAAACTGATAAATAATAATTATTTATTTTTATAGTTTTGCTGTTTATTTAATAATCGGCCAAGTGCGAGTTGAACTCGCGCACGAAGGGTTCCGTACCATATTAGAACAAAAATAAGCAAAAATAGACAAAAATTGTGTTTTTGTATGGGAGCCCCTTCATTTTAGTTTATTTTAATTTTATTATTAATTATCAAAGTATAAATACAACTGAGTATTTTGTGAACATTTCAAGTATCTATCTGTTGCCATTATTGAGATCGAGCAAAAAAAAGTAAGAACATAAAGTTTGTTGTATGGCAGCCCCCCTTAAATATTTAATTTATTTTGTGTTTAGTATTTGTTGTTATAGCGGCAACAGATATACACAGTCTGTGAAAATTTCAGAAGTATAGCTATAGCGGTTCTTGAGATACAGCCTGGAGACAGACAGACGGACAGGCATCAAAGTCTTAATAATAGGGTCTCGTTTTTACCCTTTGGGTACGGAACCCTAATAAAACGATCTTATCTTACTCGGGATATTAGTGGGTAAAGACATTCAACGTCAAAGTAACAAAGTATACAACAAAATAAAGTCAAAATCAGCATTTAATGAAGCAAACCATTCTTCGCAAGTTCCCACTTGCATGGTCTTCGAGGCGCGTAAAGTACTACAACCTTAATTGGCCACCGCCAACTTGGACAATGCCAGAAGTATGCCTAATATTCTCATAAGTTCCCAACTAATAGTTCGCTCCTCCACGCCAATTTGCGAAGAAAACTCACGTTAATATTTAATATGAAAATTGAATAATCGGCCAAGTGCGAGTTGGACTCGCGCATGAAGCGTTCCGTACCGTTATAGAGGAAAAATAGGCCAAAAAATGTGTTTTTGTATGGGAGCCCCCCTTAAATTTTTATTTTATTTAAATATTATAATTAAATATTAAAGTACACGTATAATGAAAGATCTCGTGAAATATTCAAGTACCTACCTCTTGCCATTATTGATATAGAGGAAAAAAGGCCGAAAAAATCACGTTTGTTGTATGGGATTAAATTAAATATAAATTTTATTTTGTTTTTAGTATTTGTTGTTATAGCGGCAACAGAAATACACAATCTGTGCAAATTTCAGAAGTCTAGCTAAAGCGGTTCTTGAGTTACAGCCTGGAGACAGACAGACGGACGGACTGACCAGACGGATGGACGGACAGACGGACAGACATCTAAGTCTTAGTAATAGGGTCCCGTTTTTACCCGTTGGGTACGGAACCCTAAGAACGGGCGCATTTAAAATGGCGGAACTTCGCTGCACTAATAGTGACAAAACTTATATTAACTTGAAGATGTTTTGAGCACAACGGGAGCTCAAAACTTTACCTATACCTATATTTTAGCAGCGCTAAAACAACAGCCTTATTATTGAAAAAAATCTGTTACAGTTGATATTGAAAAAGCCTTCGGTGCCCCCAAAAATAGAAATTGAATATCGTAAAGAAGGCTTACGTTAAGACTCTATCAGAGAGAAAGTTTTATTTCATATTTCAATAACAAGTAAGCAACACCTCGAAATAATACAATTTCCTGAACAAATGAAACTATATTTTGACACGTAATCCACCTTCTGTTGCATTGTCCCTTTTATGGCACTACAAAGAAGGGAATGGATAAATTGTTACCTACAAAATACATACTAATAAACGTGAAATCTATTTGTCTGCTCCATATACGTTTTTCTCCTACATGAGCTAAGTTGTAGCAAGTTCTAGGAATTTATAATTTTAGCAGGTTTATGACTTTAGAGTTTCCTAATGTTGTAATGAACAAATTATACTTATCAATAAAATATTTGTTAAAATGTCTGTACGACATTTTCAATATACCAGACAAAGACAAGCAAACTTCGTATAGTTATTCGTCGTATAGAGGTAAATATTTTTATTGGTAAGTGGCAACCAGAAATTTTTACTTCCATACAAGTATGTATTTATCGTTTAGGCAATATCTTTGAGTAAAAAAGAAAAAATTTCTGAACTTTTTATCCCATAACTTATAATCCATAATTCACAATATCATAAAAGAAATTTCACTCCCGACAACTATATTAAAATTTTCTTATTCCATACCCGAGTCCGTAATTTAGCATAACTGCGTATAAAATTTGATCAAACGCTCTTCTAAATCTCTCACCTTATTAAATGTTAAGCTCTATATAGACCAGCATTAGGCGAGTTGTATGAGTTTAAATATCACAGTATGCATAATATATACAGTAGACTATCTTTAGACTAGTCAACGACAATTACGAATGCACACTTACATGCGATTAAAGGTAATTTTAGGCGATAGAAAGACGCATTATCACTTTCGCGCACATAAAAATTCGACACAAGAATACTGCTTACTCTACAGAGTTACTCTATTGCAGGGGTGGCCAACTTGATTAGACCTAAGATCTACTGTTTACTAACGAAACCCTGTGCGATCTACCAAGTACATACTTCTTGAAATCTTTTTTTGTTTTTTTGTTTGTTTTAAGTAGGAAAATGCTGACTCACATAAATATGTTCAACCAAAACACGAATGTAGTTGTTCAACACATTTTTTCAAATTTGGATACTTTTCGTTGGATGCCCGGAAATCCTTACTTGCGGATTACCTTGCTTTTAGAAATATGTCGCAGCGCAGAGTAATAATTTCGTTTTGTAACATCATATGCTCCATTTGAAATGTATCTGCAAATTTTGTAACCAATTCATAGATATCACTATGATCAATAGCATTATTAAGATAACTTATAAATTGAACAAACTTCTCAATTTTTCTGAAATCACTAAAGCGAATTTCGAAGTCTGCTATCACTGCCTTAATTTCTGTTGTGTATTTACTTAGATGATGCTGCTGTAGCTGATAATTATTACGTTGCGCAGTCTGGTATAATTATTTATAGTTTTTGCCTGGCCACGATCGACTGGACATACAGTCGCGATCGATCGGTCGATCGCGATCGACCGGTTGGCCACCCCTGCTCTACTGTATATCGCAGTTAAATTTACATTGTGGTTATACCGATACCTATTTTACTATCGCCCAATAAATTTCCAAGTAGAATATGCGTACTCAACGTTAAGTATGATTTAAGGCTCTATATTTCAGATTTGGCGTATAATCGATACCGCCTACCGTTTATGAGATCCTATTACCCCTTCGTGTCTGTACAGTGACAATATTTCAATATCCTGCTGCTGCTGCTAGCTAGCCTGACAAGAGGCATGGAACGGATTAGAATAATAGATAGTCGTGACGTCACGGCCTAGGCACGATATAATTCATGTTGGCTCTTCGTAAATTGTAGGAAAACACATTAATAAGAAACTTGGCGAATAGCTGTTTTTCATTTAATGAAATCTGTTGAACTAAGTTATATTGAAACGACTTACAGATGCGCTCGGAGAGATTTTTTGGTTACTTCATTCTTTAAAGAAGATTTTGACATAAACTCCATTACTTTCTGTAATGCTGTGTGCAAATAGAAATTATGATTCTCCTAATACTAGTACGAGAGAAGAGAGTTAAAAGAGATCCCGAACCTATCCAATATAATTTTATTTTTGTTAATAATATTATGTAAGGATATTTGAATTCGAAACCGTCGCTGGAACAAAAAAATGAATATTATTAAGGCGTGCGTTATATAAAACATCACATTTTCTAAATGTATACCATTTCATATGAAATAGGGTTATTTACTAAAACTTTATAGAATATAACATAACTTTTATAAAATGCAAAATACGGTATGCAATTGCACCCGGTATAATATTCACATTCACAGTATTAAATAATGAAATACTGAGTGAGAAGAATTTATGTTATTGCACAATAATTAGTTGATGGTATTCTTTTACTTTATGTATAATATAATATAATTATTATGTCTTTGTATATTCAAAAACCTGTTGCCGATATAATATTATCAGACAATATGCGCTCGGTAGGATGTTCCGTAGGTAGGACAAAGAATATAATACTTAATGTTGCGTATATTATTTTTTCTTTTGTCGTATATCTGTAGAACTGTCAGAGAAATTGGTCGGCTTATCTCAAGTCAATATTACTGACTGGGCTACATGGCACATATAACGTAGGTCCGCCATCAGCCTGTATCAATTTCTCTAGTATAATACAGAGAATGATGATGAAAAGTAAATTTGGAAATTTCATGAAAATTCTTGAAAATCTTATATTTAAGTATAACATTGTGGCGTGGGATTTGGAAGGGGTTTGTTCCTTTAGAGTTTCCTTTACAATATTTCTTAGTATTTCATCTCGTTCTCTTCAACCCGCAAGGAATATTTAATTTGACAACAACTATATATGTTATGTATTTTAGAAAGAGGTAATTTTGTTATATACATATCAATAATCAATTCCTTTAAGCTATGTTTTTATTTCCGAGTGATTATTATTTATCAGCAAAATTGTCCAAAGAGCCCTAGTTTTATGTTATCGAAACGCTACCAAATGTTTGGAAATTGTCAGAAAGTTTTTGGTTTGACATTTGTACAACTTGTACAAAGTCACACCACAATAATGCAGACGCTTATAAATAGTAGAAGATATTTATTTATTTATTTTGAGATTCATGGAAATCTTACAGCTTTCTTTTTTTAGGGTTCCGTACACAAAGGGTAAAAACGGGACTCTATTACTAAGACTTCGATGTCTGTCCGTCTGTCTGTCTGTTTGTGTGTCTCCAGGCTGTAACTCAAGAACTCACTATAAATAGACTTCTGAAATTTTTACAGATTGTGTTGCCGCTATAACAACAAATATTAAAAATAAATTAAATTAAATATTTAAGGGGGGCCCATACAACAAACGTGATTTTTTTGCTATTTTTTGCTCGATATCAATAAGGGCAATACATAGGCACTTGAAATATTCACAAAATACTCAGTTTTATTTGTACTTTCATAATTTATAATAATATTTAAATAAATGAAATAATTAAGGGGAGCTCCCTTACAAAAAACACAATTTTCAGCCTACTTTTGCTCTATTGTGGTATGGAACCCTTCGTGCGCGAGTCCAACTTGCACTTGGCCGATTTTTTTAGTAAATGAGATAATTAAAAGTTTTCACTAATTGCACTAATTGTAACAGTTTACATACTAAAATGTCTCAAATAAGTATTGTTCATCTTTACCTAGTGTTACTGCAATTCACATCTTCATAATTATTCTTAACAATAGTATCTATTTATTTATTTATTATCTCATAATCTGCGTTTTTAGAAAATCTAGAACCTTCCCAATCTCCAATTTTAATATCTCACACAGAGGTCATAAAGATCAATTTGCTACAAAATTAATATCAATTAGCTGCGCCGTATCCACGGACGAGATTGTTACATCACGAGTCAGTAACAAGTCAATACTGCCGCGTAACCGTCGCTCTATCAATCACGCCGTAAACTGATATGCATTCCCAATATCCATTATAAATCTGAGGAAGCGGGGAAGTGGAGGAGTGGGAAGTTCGGGAAGCGTGGAAGTCGGGGAAGAACACACAAAGGCTTATCCATTATCGCGCGCTGATTTGTCACGAGCTGATTCATTAGGCGGCCATTAATCTGGAGCGAGGCACCGCCGCAACATGATAAACCTCTACTTTGTTTATGTCCCCTCTCGTAAACTTACGTAGTGTCGCACTAAATTTAGGCTACATTACTTTTATTCTGAGGTCTTTGTTGGAAGAAGTTACCTATTTAAGGGGACTCTGGAAATAAAATTTGCAAGGTATTATAATACTGGCATAAAAAGTTTAATTGCCGATCTAAACAAGTCGCTAAATACCAATAGAATTTGATTTTTTTAAATAGTAACTGATATATCATTTCGCATTCAGCTGTAATCGCACGCGGTCACTTGTTTCTTACAACTTTGACTCACTTTCCTATACCTAACGAAATGACACTTTTGATGTGATAATTAAAGAAATGTATAGAGATATGGAGTACAACCAAACGGACACCAGGTGAGTCTAAATAGATTTATATATCTTGGTGGTAGCGGTGACTGGTTGCGCCGCTATGTTGTTACAGTGAAATATAGTGAAGCAAGTTCGTAGCAGTTCGTAGCACTGCTACGTCACGCTACGAATCGCTACGACTTAGCTACGATAGTCTATCGCGCTACACGTAATAGTAATTCATTATGAAAATGATACTGCAAAATACTAATTACTTTGTTACTTCATCCCTCACAAATAAACCTCGTATAGTAGCGCATAGAACCTTGAAACATACAAAAAAACCTCTTTGATATCGTACCGTAATTGAAACTTTACGAGAGCCATGGGAAATGTTAGTTTCCATATTCGCGTTATATCACCATAGAGGCGGCCATTAGCATAATTACATTATATCGTAACAATTGTGAGTCACGTTAATATCGAGAGGTTATCACCGGGATCGATAATATCCCCTAACAAAACATGGTCCAAACCGCCCGGGACCTACCCACAGTAAGTTCGAATTCGAATCGACCGGCTTTCACGTTCAAGTTTTGCTCTGAATAGTCTTTTTTGCGGCGCGCTCCCATATGACCAAGTATTTGAACAAAAAAACTTCGTTAACTCGCAGAAGAGTATTTTACTGGCCGACGGAACCCTTTTCGCGATGTACCTTTCTGTTAAATGGCTAATTAAATATCGAAGGTAAATTTTCTTTATTGGTTACAGAAGTTTCCCGTGGAATCAGATGATTCGGTTCAAATAAAAGTTTGTTGAAGCGTTTAATTCCGCTTGGTCCGCTGTGAAATAGATTTAGAGCCAGTACTAGACTTCGATCTTTTGCGTTTTATTTTTAAGATTAAAAATTATTACAATTTATTTAATTTTGCGTACTTTTGAACATAATTTTTGCTAGTGCTGGGATTAAATTAGATCAACGAATTAAAACTTTTTACAACTTCATTTTTGGAACGAAGTTTCTTATCGTGCGTTGCGCCTTGCGGGGGCTAGACGGAAAAAGTTGTAATGACATTTTTTTATTAGTATCTGCATAGTAGGGGCAGATAGTGTTGATAGTTTAGTTTTTTTTATATTGAATCTTAAATACTGTTAGACAAATAATACACGACAGTCTGTCATCATTTGACTTAATTAATATGAGACTGTCGCAGGAATTATGTCTAAAAAATAATAAAGTCAATATTTTGATAATAGAATATCAATAGAAAAGCGTTTAAATTTGAAACTTACAATTTAATTATTTTTTATATTTTTGAGTGTATACAGGTTTTGTGTTTATAAGAAATAATAAACTGGAACTTCGTTCCATTCGGGTGTCCCTTGACACCTCTCAAGTTTTTTTAATCATAAATGGACGCTATTTACTAGCAAAAAAAATACGTATTGAGTTATGAATGCAGTTATGTTATTTAGATGATTTAGAACAAGCCTGCATTTAACACTTTTACGTGGGAGAGCCATGCTTCGGCACGAATGGACTGGCTCGACCGGAAAAATACCACGTTCTCACAGAAAACCGGCGTGAAACAGCGCTTGCACTGTGTTTCGCCGAGTGAGTGAGTTTACCGAAAGCCCAATCCCCTACCAATTCCTTTCCCTTCCCATCCCTACCCTTCCCTATTACCCTATTCCCTCTTAAAAGGCCGGCAACGCACTTGCAGCTCTTCTGATGCTGCGAGTGTCCATGGGCGACGGAAGTTGCTTTCCATCAGGTGCCCCGTTTGCTCGTTTGCCCCCTTATTTCATAAATAAAAAATCAAAATTCAACAAAAAAAATTGTGGGTTAAGACCATATGCTTAACAGCGACCAAATGTCATTGCTTGATTAAGCCACAGTTTCATTTGAATAGTAACAGAACAGTAAGCAGCCGGGAAGTTTATATTCAATTTTCATTAATTAGAGTGTAAAGTTTTCCTTTGATAAAGCGATATTCGAAGGTTGCACCTGTTTTCGACCGCCCACCGCTGCTCTGCACTGTCGGAGTTGAAAGACACTAACTTAGTGATAAAACTTCTTATTTTTGTACCGCTATTATTAATTTGATATCATAAGTAACTAGATGACGCCCGCAACTCCAAAATTTGTTTATCGCACAGGAACCGAAACTTTTTCCGGAATGAAAAATATCCTATATCCATTCCCGGGACTCAAAGTATATCCATACCAAATTTCAGCAAAATGATTCAGCGGTTTAAGCGTGATGACGTAACAGACAGACAGACAGAATATACAATTTCACATTTATAAAATTAGTATGGATATGGCTTTGAAATGTTTATTTATTTCTTCAAAGTACCTATATAAAACTGACTGACGTAGTGTAAATTAACATGAAAATAATATGATGAAATATTAAGTGGTACTTAACAATACAACACTATATATAGTTATAGTCACAAAACGTAATACTAAATTAACTCAATATTTATGAGTACCTTCGTGGTTTTAACCACAATAATTATTCTGATTCAAAATCCCGACCATTCTCGCTCCACCACTACGGAGATACGTCTACAAATGTACATGTATTTTATTCTTCCTCACATTTTAAGTAAATTAGATAAAATCCAGCGCCATAGCTCACACGTAAATATTGGAAGGCAGGTTTATTTTGATTTCCTGCGGGACTGTGTTTCGGGATCAACATTAACCTGTGTTACTCTCTGGCTTTTAAACTAACCCTATTCAATCAATCGTCCATCCGCTGATGTGTGGAGTGGGTAGCTACGCCATCCCAGCTCCTATTATGTTTGTATTTAGGACAATAGTGGCTTGAGAGAGCAAAATAAATGACCTCGATTAAGTGATTTTTTGTTGAGCGTGTGGAAAATTCACAGTATCTATTTGTAAGTAGACGTCGTATATATATTGGAACTTCTCTAAATCTTTGTCTTGTGTTCTTAGGGTCAATTCAGACCGCAGTAGGATGCGTAGATGAATTTCTAAATTTGTATTGAATTGACAGACTTGCATGATGTCTCACACAATTGAAGTCTGTCAATTCAATACAAATAGAAATGTACCCACGCGTTGCGTTGCGGTCTGAATTGACTCTAACATATTAAAAATATTCAATCTGCCATTAAAATATACATAATCTATTTCTAAGTACTCTTTGATGGAGCTTCATCGTTTAAACTTAGCCCATCTCTACTGTTTTTACATAAGAAAAGAAAGTATGCCATTAAAACAAATATATTATAGAAATTGTTTTCTGAACATCTCGCATTCATGACCTTTGAACCCACGCATTTCTTTAACGAGGATATGTTGCAGGCTGTGTAGGCGTTACTGCGGCATACCTTCTATCAAGCGAACTTCCTTAAATTGAATATCACTACATATTATAAAACAAAGTCGCTTTTTTTCCTCATGTCCCTTTGTTCCCTTTAATCTTTAAAACTACGCAACGGATTTTGATGCGGTTTTCTTCAATAGATAGAGTGATTTAAAAGGAAGGTTTATAAATATAATAACATTCATTAAATAGTGGAGAAATACTGTTATTTTTGAGGTTTCTAATGTGATGTCGTAAGTAATTACATTTTTTTCCGCTTACATTGCAAACGCTGGCTGAACCCTACGAGATTTATCAAAATAATGTACTAAGTATTTTACACAATAAAAAGGTCTACAGAAAACTCCGCGATGGTATATGTCTATTTCTTATGGATATCCCACAATAACAGTTTTTTGTCATTTACTTTTTACTGCAAATAATGGCTAATTTTCGAAGCGATTTTAACCAATACCGCATTAATCCTTATTCAATTAAATACTTTAAATACATTGATCTATATGGCTTTTTACAGCATAATATGATTTCAATGAATATTTTCAAAGATATTACAGATTTAAAAATTGCGGGACGTAACTTTTGCGGCTGTACCGGCCAATGCGGGCCACGGGTAGTAATGAATATAAATCAAAACTACTGAATCGATTTTAATCATTTTTTCAGTGAGTGACATAGACTATATTATATTTTATACCAGTGCGAAGCCTGGGCGGGTCGCTAGTAAAACATAAACTAGATGACACCCGACACTCCATTCCACAAAAAATCGTTTAGCGTGGTAAATCATAAATTTTTCCGCGATAAAAGTATTTTATGTCCTTTCCCAGGACTTAAAGTATCCCCATAATAAATTTCAGCAAAATCGGTTCAGCGGTTTAACCGTGAAGACCTCTTCACGCTTAAACAGACAGACATACACTTTCGCATCCATACTAATAAAAGCGAAAATATGTCTGTATGTCTGTTACCTCTTCACGCCCAAACCGCTGAACAAAGTTGCGGGCGTCATCTAGTTTAAAACATAAGTATGGAAGTATGGACATAAGGTATTAATATAACTAGTCTTGATGTGAAGAAGCACTTTACAAATAATACTTACTTGCGCAGCGAAAGTGAAATACAATTTATTTTAATTATAATATTTAAATTAAATCAGAGCGATTTTAAAATTAATAATAGATATGGTAGAAATAAAGTCAGAATATTCTACCTTCTTGTGAAGTCGAAAATGAACAGAGAAAAATTAACTTCGTTACATTTGTAATAAGTCATTATCCAGCAGACAAAATACTTCAAGGAGAACATCTATGAAATATTCAACTAAAATACGTGCACACTTTGAATCTACATTTTAAAGGACATCTCTCGGACTGGACGAGTAAAGCTCACAGCACACAACAACTCGGAAACGGATCGTAAAGGTATCATTCCGATCAATGCGGTAAGCGACTACGACTGACAAAAATTCAAATAAAATGCCACTTCATCATAGCCTAGGCTGTACGTTTCGTTTTGCTCTACGCGACTACAAAGCAGCGGCGGTATGGGTCGCTAGACCAATGTCGGTAGAAAATGAAACCTATAAGCCTATGTTACTATGTGGCATTTTATTTTAAGTTTTGTGGGTCGCGATCGCTTTTGGCAAAGATCGGACACCTTAAAGCCCCGTCTACACTACGAATTTTCACAGCGCGATTTTTATGCTTGCGAATTTATTCATATAATTTTTTCATCGACAATGCAATGGATACTCTAAAAAATTCAATGTGTTGCAGAATTGCGGCTTAAATTCGCTGTACGGACAGGCCCTAACCGTATCGCCTTCAGTATTATTTGTATGAAACTCGCTACTGTAACGCTCACTTATCGGAAACGTTACCTTACCCCGGGCTCGATCCGCGCTTACGCCACGGCGTCCTGGCGCTTACGACTCGTCATTCACCTTTTCCCACGTCACGATTAGCGTTTGCGGAAGGCTCAATTTATAATATAACTAGATGACGCCCGCAACTCCGTTGCGCCAAAACTCGTTTATCGCGCGGGTACGGTTCCCGGGACAAAAAGTATCCTATGTCCTTTCCCGGGACTCAAAGTATTTCCATACCGAATTTCAGCAAAATCGGTTCAGCGGTTTGGGCGTGAAGAGGTAACAGACAGACAGACAGACAGACAGACAGACAGACAGACAGACAGACGAACAGACAGATAGACAGACAGACAGACACACTTTCGCATTTATAATATTAGTATGGAAGTATGGATATGCGTCCTCGCGATCTCTCGGCTTAGCCGCTACACAACGAGATCACAAGCAATTGTATGTAACGATTTATTTAAATACGGTCGCATTCGTAATTCCTTGTGATCTCGGGGTGTAGCGGCTAAACCGCTCGAACGCGCGAACGCATTTAAATCGAGCCTTAGCAAGTGCCCGACGCGCGGTAAGCGCGGTGTCGCCTAGCCGTAGACGAATTGATGCCTGGTTGATATGGTGACAATCCGTTTCAGACTTTATATGTGTGCTGTAACCTTTAAGCTGATCGCACATACTTTGTCAGCACCGTATGCGCCATACGCATCGAACATACTGCATAGCACACGAAATGCGGCGCGGACGAATGTGCGAGGTTTCACATAAATTCATACAACGAATTCTAAAATGCAGCGCGTTCGGCGCGTGCGTGCTGATAATTGTGCGATCACCTTTATATTACAGAATAAGGTGAGTGAAATAACGTGTACATAATGATTTCCGTCACCGGCGTGCTGTTCCGTTACATTTAAATTAATGTTAATCACTCTTTACCTTTTAAAAGTTTCTACAATTCTTTTGTTACTTTTATTTACATAAAGTAAGATTGCCTACAGCAATGAAATTATAGAAGCTTTGTGCTTCCACAATCTTAACTTATTTAGAGAACTTAAAATATAGTATGTTTGTTAAAAGCGTTTATTAATTAAAATTAAAACAATTTGCTTGTTTAATCAACTGCTTTTTATTAAGCTGCAGCCACACTAATTTATCATTTTTTTTACAAAAATCCTCAACAAGCTAGCGTTTAAATTAGTTATCCGACGCCGGGTAAGCAGTGTTTTTAATCGTCCGCTGTTTGCTTTCTCAAATCCATTGGGGATATCTTAAATCTGTACAAACTGTTTAGTTCGTAAACACTTTCAAACTTCGAAATCATTCAACTCTTCAAAGTTCAAATATTTAAAACGCTATATATTCTCCGGAAAACCTGTATTTCCTTTTAAAAACCGAAAATACACTTGCGATTGCTAGAGTTGTATATGTTAGGGTTGCCATCACCCAAATTGCCGTCGCCGGTCAGGCACGACGAAATTCCCGGACATTTGGCCGAAATGTGGTTATTTCCCCGGACACCTCTTAAACAGTATTTACGATAACGTCTTGCCAATTTTTGCTTTTCCAACAAGAATTTGTAAAAATCTGACTAACTCAAGTCCGTGCAAGAAACCGTGTGTATGCTTAGCGAGTTTATATCTTTCGTTTATTGCGTCATGACTTAAAAGTTTAATTTCTCTCAACAAAAGTGTCCGGATTTCAACCCGGACACTTTTCAAAAACCCCGGCCGGACGCACCCCGGACCCTTCAAACTAGGACAAATCCGGGGAAATCCGGACGGATGGCAACCCTAGTATATGTCCGTGGGCAACGGAAATCTCTTTTCGTCGATCTATTATATTATAATAAGTAATAACATTTTACATTTACGAACACCTAAAGTGGCTTAATAGACAGTGGTTGAAAATATAACTAGACGTAGCTAAACAATGTTTATTGATAAGTACAAAATATACTTCTGTATGCACTTAACATATTTTTATTTGTAAGAGCGTAAATCAACAATACATTCTGTCGCTCGTGTTGCAAACAGCGAAGCAGAATGCTAACAACGTCGAACGTACTTAGTAATCCTTTCGCCATCAATCTTGCACACTTTGCGTACGCCCCCTCTAATTTAAATAAACATGTTAATTTCATTCGTTCGTTCGTTCAACTAAATTGATATGAAATGAGAATTTTAATCCCGGGAGTTAAGTGGGAGTTTATTGTTGATACGAGTACAGAACGTTCAGGTTTATTTTACGTCTATGGGAGCATTATTTCAAAGACATAAGGATCACTGTAGCAAAATCCGAGGTAAAATACTATAGGCAAGTGCGCTGGAAAGTAATTTCACTGTGTTTGTGTACGTCAATCGCGCTTTTTGATTTTCGAATTCAATTCTTCTTCTTGAGTAATGAACGAATGACTGATTTCGGTAATGAGTTGTTCTGTATGTTCTAATTATAGATCAGATGCTGAGTTTTGGAATGTATGAATGAATCAATGGTTTATTTACTAAAACAAAATTACATTACAAATTATACATCGTTGTTACTGTGGTTGTTATTACGGTACTTAATTCACCTTCAGATAGGTTAGTAATTAGTATGAACGATATCGTTACGTTATCGAATATCAAACAACGGAACTGTCAAAAGTTTTTGACAGATTCATACAATAGAATACGTTGATATTTGATAACGTTACGATTATGTAGAACTTACTCATGCTTACCTGTAGTTCTGGTTCATGTGCATCACAAAATAACATTTTTAGAATTCTTTCGTCACTTTTACACATAATTTTATAAGTGGTGCAAAATATGTACAATTTCACCGCAGACTAAATCTGTAAGGCTACAAAATCTCTATATTCTTACTCTTTTACAAATAAAAGATTAGCTAGGTACACATTGATTATACAAGGTCTCCAAGCTTTTTCTGCAATATTGGAAAAGTAACTTGCCAAACAAAGACTGC
Organism: Cyaniris semiargus; assembly: GCA_905187585.1. NCBI lineage: Eukaryota > Metazoa > Arthropoda > Insecta > Lepidoptera > Lycaenidae > Cyaniris > Cyaniris semiargus. Next base: position 7,181,452 of record LR994558.1, on the reverse strand, counting down.
GGATCTTTAAATACGCTACGTATGATAATATCTTTATATTATGTAAGGGTAAATATAACCAGGCTTCAGTACTCAGATAGCACTTAATTACAACATTTAATGAATCACTAACTACCTTCAACGGACTGTTTTACCTAGAGAGTTAATTAAATCCGTCGCTTTGCAGTTGCTTATTAAACTGTAAGGTTTGCAAGCGGCGAACAATCACAACGATTAGCGCGATTCAATCGCTTTCCGATGTGTTGCCAGTGTTGCCAGCTTCGCGGTTCTACCGATTTAGTGGTTTTACCCGCTTTAATTGAACATTTAGTAGATGGAATTTTAATGGGAACAGTTCCTATTGCCTATCGTTAATATATTACCAATAAATATTTTTACAAAATTAACTTAACTCTCATTAGTAAAATTGTTATTGAAAGGTATTTATAAGTTCATTCAAAATATATTATACATATATTGAAGTTCTCTGATATTTTCACTGGCTTGTCAACTTTTTGAACTTTTTGTGATGAAAATTATATTTCAGTAGTTTCTTTAATATAGAGTTGGTAACACCGATAGTATCGTCTTGTTCGAGCTTCCATCACATTATACTGCACGCAGATTTGATTGTGCATTATGTATGATGCATGCAAATTACATAGTATGGAACGTATTTAGATAATCTACGGTACGTCTGTTCTGATTAAGAAGATTTATGTGAGGATATTACGTGGATTGATAGGGTAAGCTATTAATGGTCCGTGTCGTAAGGTGGACCGATATGACTAAATTTGAATCAGTTGATCCTGTCTATTCAAGATGTCAGCTAATTCAGATTCTAATTCATCATTGATACAACAACATTGACTTCCACACCGGTCTTGGTGACGGTGGCCAGTTTTATTAAAACAAGGTCAGTTAACTTATAGTTAATATATAAGGCAACTTATAGTGCCTCGGTAAGTACGCAGTACATAAGAGCACTATCTCTTGTTTTACTATCATAACCCAGTAGCGCAAGACTTTTTACATGTCCATCCGACGCATTTGTCTTCTTTCTTACCAGATAATTATTCAACGATTTCCAACATCATCTTTTTCCCGACCGAACCCAAGATTTGCGAATCAAGAGCCACGCTCTAAACCACTGGACCATGGAGGTGTTTTTAAATAACGTAATAAGCAATGGAACAAAGCATGTACGTAATATCCATCATCTGATCCTATGGTAGATGATAATCCCATTAAAAGCGATTGCTACCTTCGTCACATATACTCAGTATATTAGTTTCTGCATATTTTAAAGGATGAATATTCGTATAGGGAGAGCTTCGTACGCCGCAACTGCAGACTGCGGGTCGCAAACCGAAGCGCATCGAGATTCGTGCCCCCGACACCGCAAGCGGATTTGTCATTTTATACCAGTATGTTATCCAAAGTTTCGGTCAGTTTATCACACGAACGTAGACAACGAAAAGTATTGCAAAATTGAACGTTTATATTTTTGCTATGTTTGTAATATTGAACGCGAAAAGTGTACTGTAAGCTCTTCTTAAAAACGCTAGATTGATTCTCATAAAATTTAGTCTATGCATCTCTAGATACTTTGCGTTCCAGGAAAGGAAAGTTAAGTTTAAATTTGAATAATTCTACCTTAAAAATACCGCGTGAATGCGTATAGGTGTGAAATGACTTTTTAACATCTTTTTAATTTCTAACTCAAAATATACAGGGTGTAACAAAAATAAGTGATAATACTTTAGGGTGTGTGTTGTGTGTGTAGAGAGTTCACTGTGAAAGTAGCAGCGCTGAAAGACCAAAATTTTTTTTCACTTTTGTATGGGGAAACTCGTGACGCTCGGGCCCTTGCCCATACAAAAGTGAAATTTTTTTTTCGTCTTTCAGCGCTGCTTCTTTCACAGTGAACTCTCTACAAGGAACACGTACACACCCTAAAGTATTATCACTTATTTTTGTTACACACTGTATATTATTAACTATAGAATCACTACCGCATAATAGCCATGCTGCCTCTTCAGTATCACATTTACATTAGGGTCAGTTTACGCGATGCAAAGTAACGCTTTGATGTAATGTGATGCATTTTTGTGAGCCATTCAAAACTTAACTTTATTACCTTAGACACAAGATGATACACATTGAGTTGACACTTTGCCGCTTACGGTGTCGGCTTGCATGGTGCAAAGAATAACTCATTTAAAAATGCATCATAACGCCCGTGAGCTGACCCTCGCAAGTATTTTTAAACGTTGATTTAAACTCTGACTAAATCTCTATAAATAGGATGAGTGTAATTGCAGCTGCAGTTAATGAGTAAACCATAAATACTGCAGCCAATGGCTGGCGGGCAGCAGTAAAGTGCCTTAAACGTGTGCTAAATTCACCGAATTAAATAAACTATCGGTTAAATTCGTAACGATCGATTAACACTCCACTTTGTTAACTTAAGTTTAAACCGTTTTAAAAGTAGCACTCTCTACTGGCCTTTTTTTTTAGATTCTACGAATGTTTATTACCCGCAAAACCTAGTTATTAGCACATAAATAAATCAAGATAGAACGGCTAAGAGGGCGGAGTACGCGTGTTTTAAACATGCACTGTAGTGCAAGATTCGTTGAACGTTCATTCAGTCAGCGCGAAAGTCTTGACTTGATTACACCGGAGCGGTTGTGCAAAAATGCCTCATTGTGCAGTGTCTAATTGTAAAAAGAAGTACGAAAGTGAATCGGTCAGAAGGAGGTATTTCTTTTCACGGGTAAGTCATTTGTTTTAAATAAAATCGTGATTTGATGACAAAAAAAATGAAAATACAAAAGGCTACCACGATTTTCAATGTTAAACGAAAATACGACTTATTCATATCCATTACGTGTTTCAAAATATTTTCTAGACCTCGTTTCAAGGGGAACGCGCATTGTAAATGAAATTGTGCGATACGAACGCTCTACTAGTGTTGCGTCGATACTTGAACTAAGATTATCGATAATTATCGGTAATCTCAGTTCAAATGACGTTTTATATATATTATATTATATTATTATATTATCTATACTATTATATAAAGAGAAAAGATTTAATTTTTGTTTGTTTGTATTGAATAGGCTCCGAAACTACTGCCCGTGAATTGTAATATTTCGTTTATGTGATAAAATAAACATTGTCTAATAGGTATGTTGTTATTCTATTTATAACGTTAATAATTACTACACACCTAATACTAATATCTACTGACTCGGTAAAACACCGATTACGGTTACTGTTTATCGATAATACCGATATGTCTCCGATTTTTTCAGTGCGTGTCACGTCGTATCACTGTTTCCTTAGCAATGACGTAACATTGGGGGGCGTGGCTTGTGCAAAAATTGACACGAGCGATTCCTTAGCAACGCACGCGCGTCGCCGTTCTATCTTGATTTATCTGTGGTTATTAGTATCCCACGGAAAGTTTATTTTTTCGGGACAAAAATTATCCTATGTTTTACCTTGAGTCCTAACTACTACCATAGTATAGATCTTCGGTCTAATTCCATTCAGAAGCTTTTCGTTAAGCAGCAAACACGTACGAACTTTTGCAAATTAGAAACAATTATAATCTTTCATCGCAATTCGAATAAGAATGATATCAAGACGATTACAAAATATGACAAAACCGAGACGTATATCGCAAAGATTCAAAGGATTTCTTCAAAAACCCCAATAATTGGGATCCAGGTACTCAGGGATAAGGAAGTTATGTCCCCTCCCTCCCCCCTCGCTCCCCACGACGTAATTCACGTAACGTAATTGCATTATATGCCTCATGCCCCCGGGCACTGTTACTTATGATTTTCTTTTGCCATCGACGCAAAAAGTGTAGTTACTTTTATACTTTTTGTGTGACACGACGTGCTCAGACTTAAGTACTTTAATAGCTAGGAGAGGGCTATTTGATACCGAGTAGTGACTATATGTATTTGGAATAGTTTCGGTTACAAAATAAAACCTTATAGGGCTAATGTAGAAGGAGACATTAAGATATCTGTAGCCTATCTTAAATACGATAAAATGATCTAAAACTACGATCTTTATGGAAAGTAACACAAACTAATAAAGGCGATATTTAACTAAGTTCAACTCATGGAAAAATGATAACATAAAATTGTTATTACTTTCAGCATTCTTCCACAAAAATCTGTCTAAATAAACACAACAAAATTAACTCGTTCTTAATTTGTAACAATTTAATAAAATGTTATTTTTATTTCACACGGGAAAACGTCAATGTTAAAACGTTAAAAATTTAAATACACAATGTAGCGTCAGAATTCATCGTCAGTTGAAATATAAATGAAGCAGTGATGAACAAAACGCGAATTCTTGCAGCGAGATAAACATTTCATGCCATCCATAACGTAATATTTCAATCCTCCGTACGCAATTCTTTTGACGTACTAAGTGCCTGTCTGGGACACGGTGAATCTACTAGACGTATAATTTGGTCGCCCACAATGTCAGCCCGGAAGAGAATAACAGGAAATGGTACCTGTCAGTTCTTCTACAGTTTGATAGTAAATAATTTTGAGAGCTTTTACTGATTTGTCAGCAGATTTCATTTTTCCGCAACCAATTTACTTTTTTATAATAGCGTACAAAAGGACAAATTATATTTAAATACTCATTATCAAAATTATAAGCGGCGAGCACAGCTGAACTACTGGTACTCTATAAAGTTTTAAAGCTTAAACTTAATAATTTTGTAATAAATCTATTAAAAGAAAGTGGAATAAGTGCAAGGAAAGTGTATAATTATTTAATTGACTCATTATCAAGTTCAGTCAGTCAGCTACTAGCTAGTTTTTGATAATTTTTGTATAGTCAATGAATGTACATTTATAACGTGTTTTACACTAAATTCAGCATATTTCCTTCTCCCGTGAATTTTTCACATTTCCAGAAGCACCCGTGTAGCTAGTAGAAGGGGGAAACACTGGACTCTAACGATTTTTTCCACTTTAAAACTTCATATTTCACAAATTGATCCCTAAATCGGAAAATGATCTAAGAATGCTCGTAATATTTTTAACCCCCGACAAAAAAGAGGGGTGTCATAAGTTTGACGTGTCTCTCTGTCTGTCTGTGTGTGTTTGTCCGTGGCATCGTACCATTCAAACGGGTGGACCGATTTTGATCTAGTTTTTTTTTTGTTTGAAAGCTGACATGATCGAGAGTGTTCTTAGCTATAATTCATCATCATCAACCTGCTCAGTGCTGGAAAATCTGGGCTTATCTGGTTCATGAAAGGCCGTTAGCAATTTACAGTCGTTTGATGGGTTTAATATTTCATTCTAGTTCGTAACATTTGTGAATATACAGTATACACATACACTTTAATGGAAAGTTGACCTGGTGCTGCAGCATCACCTGGTAATCAATAGGATATCCAACTCCTCGCCAACTTAGAGCAGAGGTTTCGTGTTTGGGCTCATTTTAATTGCGACAGCCAGAAAGATGTAGATAAACAGGAAATATTTGCATGCTGCTGCTACAGCATCACCTGGATTCTATAGGAGCCGAGCTCCGTATGAACCCAAAGTGGAGGTTTCGTGTTTGGGCTCATATTAACGGCCTCATCGAAAAGGACATTAATTATAGATGGTAATCATGATGATATGATCCTGTTGATAGGAGTTATTCTGCACTATAACCTACACAAGTTTAAAAAGCAACACAAGTTTAAATAAAATTAAGAAATAAAAAAAAACCCGCCAAGTAACTTTAAAAAGTAATGAAATAATATTTACAAAATACAATATTTTAGTACATAATTATTGTCAAGGTGTGTCGGGGGACCGCTAATATAGATGTTTGATTTTACACAACGGTCTCCCGACACACCGTGACAACAATTATGGACTAAAATATTACTTTACACTTAGGAATTATTTAAACTTAAAGTCAGTAAAAATTATTTCATTACTTTTTAAAGTTGTTTGGCGGGTTTTTTTTTTATTTCCTAATTCTTTTTTAAAGCCTATCCAACGATACCCCACACGGTGGGGTGGACGCGAAAAAACAAAACCATCCCCGCTACATGTGTAGGGGATCTACCATAAAACATTTTTTTTAAAGATTTTATATACCATTTTGTTGGCATCATTAATATGTACATTCATGCCGATTAACAGCTGCTTTGTAGGTCCTATAGTCTCTGAGCAAAATCGCGGACAGACAGACGGACAGACAGACAGACAGACAGATGGACAGACGGACGGACAGACGGACGGACAGACCGAAACCATAAGGGTTCCTTGTTCACTACGGAACCCTAAAAAGATTCAATTCAATGTTCTTGCGAAGCCATTTGCCAAAGATATTTTCGCCACTGAGGAGTCCAAAAAAATCCAATTCCTGAGTATAACTAGAGTAAAATAAAAATTAAAAGTATTCTGAGTTGTTACAGAAATAAGGATCATTATTCGTCGTTATCAAAATTATATTTTCTGTTATTTTGTTTTGTACATGTCTGTCGACTGGACGTTGTGTACGAGTTCGCAATATTAATTAACGTGTGTCTTTGTGCAGGCCTACGCAAGCAAAACGACAAATTTAGGTTAATTAAATTCCTGCCTTGAGACTCTAGCCTGTATCTCGTGGCTCTCAGACTATAAAGGAATATTTCAGAATGGTCTAGAGGCAGAAGATTAATGCCCGTCTAATGAATCAGCTACCGTGACAAATCAGGAGTCGGTAATGGATAAGGCTTTCCTGACCTTCTTTCTATATAAATTAGTTGTTCCGTTTTTGATTTCCGTTTCTCCTATTGCCGTGGGCTTTTCTTTGGCTGAAATATTTTTGTATTGATTGGATTCAATGAATGTTTGCGGTAATGAAATTTAGGGACGTTTCTTTTGTTGAATTTTTTTGCTTTAACACAACTTTTACGCTGTAATTAACCTTTAATTTAATTTAGTATTCAGTAGGGTTTTGATTGAATTTGCCTATCAAGTAAAAAAAAAAGCTAGTAAAAAGAGAATTAGGAAACATATTACATAACTTTTAAACCGCTTTAATTAAAACTAGATGTTCTCAGCAATTTCGTATGTCGAAATCAGTTTATTGCGCGAATACCGTTGACTTTACCAATAAAAAATCTTATGTCACCTTTACTCCGAGCCATAAATACCACCATACCAAAATTCATCCAAATTATAGCGGCTTAACCATCCACAGAAATACTTTCGTATATACTAGTACTCAAAAATATCAATATATTTTGAGCTAATCAAAATTAAATAGCTGCAAACGGGGAGCTATTCTACCCCATACGTAATTGATATCAGAGATTACTGTAGTCAATCCGGGAGATTTGAAATTCGCAAGATTAGGTATCGAAGAAAAAGAATAAATAAGAAACTCGCGTCGGATCAGGGCTGATGTATGATTGGGACGCAAATGTGACTCGAATCGACTCGATAATCGATTTTATTGCGTTTCGAATGTATCGATATTATATGAAATTCAGAGATTATCTTGCGAATTACGGAAATGGGGTTATTGGGAAAGTATTTTTTTGATATTCTGCCATTTTGTGATGCTATTGATGCGTCGGTCGTTGGAGCACGTTCGATGTTTAAATAACTTGTTTCAAAATCGGAATATTGTATTCTTCTGCAGTTTAAATATAAAAAAAATAAAATAAACAAACATGCTTGACAAAAATCTTATACTCAATATGAGTGAAAGTGGTTTACGCTTTTGTCATATTTTAACATAAAATAGATGAATAATAAACATTTCCGAGATCCTGTACCAACTCTTCACTGTATTGCTAAAACATTATAGTTTGATAATATTTCTGACGTCAAAACGTTGCTTTCATTTTACATAATAGCGTTTAAATACCTTTGTCGTTAAAATATAAACATTCTACCCTTGTATTTGACTTACGTAACAGCAAAAATTTCATCAAAACCTAGATTAAGATATTCCGGGGGCTCTACGCGCCTCCCAGCGAGCTAACAATCACAAGATTATGAACCCACTTCGGCTTCCTTGAAGCTTCGTACCTTCAAAGGTGTTTCAAACCGGAGAGTATCATGAAATAAATAAATACTTTAATAATCTTAATACTCCTCGAATATGAGTTAAATTATACAAGGTGTAACAAAGCAAAGTGATAATGCTTTAGGGTGTGTATGGGTCCCCTATATAGAGTTCACTGTGAAAGTAGCAGCGCTGAAACAATAACTTTTTTTTCACCTTTGTAAGAAAAAAAAATCATGACTCGGGGGCGCTTGCCCATATAAATCCCAAAAAAAAATTTGCCATTTTAGCGCTGCTACTTTCACAGTGAACGTGAAACGATATCGTGGACCCATACACACCCTAAAGTATTATCACTTAGTTGTGTTACGCCTTTTATGTACAACGAATTATCGTGGGATTGTCAAAAAAAAAACTTCGTGCTTTGAGTAGGCATAAATAAAGTAGATATTTGTCGCGGCAACTGTACATTTTGCAGTGATAAAGACACGTCCACGTACATCTCCAACTTTCCAAACTTTAAAACAAACTTGAAGAGGTGACGGACAGACAAATATTTTGTTCTCAAACTAAAAATTATTATAGAAATGTACTCGGTATTCTTATAATAATTATGTTACTTGTACGTCATGTAACTTATAGCATGTAACTTAAGGATGTGGACTTTACGAACAACGTCCGTCAAGTCACACTTGACGGACGTTGTTCGTAGAGTCCACATCCTGAAGATGCTCCGGTGTTGGGGCGAAACGCGTGTCGAGGTTTTCAACCTGCATGGTGGTGAGAGGCCTTGCACGAATTTGCTAACATTATTGCTTGTATGGTGGTGGTGTTTGCACGTTCTTGCATGCGAGTGTACGTAGTGTGGGAAAGGAGGGAGGTACTGTACGCATGCCTATGCGAACACTCACTCATTTACTTACAGGTTGAGGTTTATTTCGCGGAATATTGCTAAAAATAATAACACACTAAATTTTAAGCTATGGATTTCCGCAAAGTAACGCCTGATTCCATGAACTAATATGTAACTTTTTAAAGTTGCCTTTTTCAAACGATATTTTTTCCTTTTAGTGGGCGCATTAATTTTTGTGCCTTTCCTTCTTTAAAATTTGGCAACACTGAAAGTGTGGCGACAGTAAATCACTAAGTAGAGTTTTAAAAAAAAACTTGGCGACCTGAATTAACGGTCTTCGATAAACTACAGCACATAAATTACTTTAGAGCTTATGGATTTTTACTAAAATGTACGCCGATTTTCACTTAAAATTTATTATTTTTTGCTATAATGAAAATGACTAGTGCTTGTAGATATTGATTGTATTTATATAATTTTCGGTATGTTTGTAATACTAGTTTTAATATTGAAAAACAATAATTATTAGTATTAGTTGTAGTTCTTTTTAACTTAAAGCTCCTGCAGTCTGAATCACTAAGCGTTAATAGTTCAAACCACGAGATGCTTCACAAACCTACATAATTAGTCTAATTTTAAATTAGGCTTGTAGTATAGTCTGAAAACTAGTAGTCTTGGTAGTTTATAAATGATAAAAATCTACGAGTGTGGAGTTCGCTTAAAATGGTCTAATTAGTGATACATTCAAAGCCACTATTAATACAACAACAACAATACATAGCCATTAGTGTTTGTATTTTTAAAATAAAAGCTCAGACTCATCTCTTTGTTGTATGAAAGATAATGACCTACATAAAACCTGTGCTCCATTAATCCATTATTTTGTTTATTACTTATCAACATTCATATAAACATATTTATTATATGAGAGCATATCAGGGTTAACGATCTATACTTTTTTTAAATACTTTTTTACTTGGTATATCTAGAGTGTAATCAATCAATCAATCTCAAAAAAAAAAAAAAAACTCAACAGATGCCCTATACGCGTTCTTAGTAACTTGTATTGGTCCATCGGCCATCATGGACTAATAAAAGTTATTAGGCGTTGAAAATAACACTAATTTCTTTTAAATTTACCTTTTAAACTGAAAAAAAAAACCAACAACTCTGTAACATTTAAGGTGGCAAGGAATGTAGCAAAAATCCACACTTTATGGAGTAAGAAGTTGAGATTGATATTGTGTGAGGAATACGAAATAAGGCCACAATCCACTTTACAGGTGAACTAACAACCCGAGGGAGAGCGTTTTAAATTCCAGAAAGCAGTCTCTAAATAATTACGATATTTTGATTCAGGAATGTAAATGACCTTCTGAGTGCTGTGAAGATATTTTGTTTGCTTAGTTGGTTTACTTTATGCTCGTTAGAGCTGTGTATTAACGCACGAGGGACAATAATATTGTCCCTGTCCATGAAATCTTGGTTTACAGAAAAGAGTGTACAGAGAGACTTAGAGTGTACAGAATAAGAGATCTTTTGGAGAGAAGTATAGTATATGGGCGCAAAACAAAAGTGTTATCTGCATTATAATTTTTTGAGACGAAAAGTCATTTTGCAATTTTTATTTCATATATTTATGGTATTTTAATGTTTAATGAGAAATGTAGGAGACAAAATATGAACGTCTAAAGTAACATACACAGGAAGTGTTCGCCATTTGAATCATTCAATTTATTTTTGTAACACATGTTTCTCGCCTTGTATAATAATTTGTATAATTATTTTGTGGATGCGCGCGTATGAAGCAGGCTACCTGAAGCTTAATTTCTTAATAGATTCTTGAATAAGATGCGATTTTGTAACCTTTGCTAAACTTATTGCGAGTTAGCACGTGTGTGTGAAAAAATATGGCTGCACTTGGCGCTTAAAAGTTTTAGAATAGGAAACTGCACTTGTCAAACGTCCTGACGTCACATCGATAGCCAATGGGAGCACTCAAATGTCACTTTTAAGTAAGCGTTCATTAGTTGCACTATACACCACAGATTAAGTAAAAAAGTTCAATGACAGATAGATGCACAGTTTATATCCATACTCCCGGCCTTGGAAACCCTAGGTTTCCAATAGATGAAGATCACAATGAAGATGCTTCAATCTCAAGAAGCGGGCAAATTCTGGAAAACGCGCGTCGGACCGTAGTCGTCGCTGTTTTTATATCGGCGACCCTGGAGACACCGTCCTTCCCTGGGTATGTCTTGATTATGCGCCCAAGACACCATTTCAATGGGGGCAAGTTATCTTCTTTGATGATGACAAGTGTATTTTCTTTGAGGTCGTCAGTCTGGAATCTCCACTTGTAGTTCCGAGACGTATTCACGTGACCGTCGAGTCCAAAAATGCTGACGGATTTTTTCGATCCTCTGGTATCGTGTCAATCGATGGTCGGGGATGTCGTGCAGGTCAGCGAACACTGTCGAAGTCAATGGGCGGCCGACCAAGAAGTGGCTTCGCGACAAAAGATCGTGTGGGTCACTTGACATCGGAGACAAGGGCCTGGAGTTCAGAACAGCCTCGATTTGAGTCAACACAGTGCTGAGCTCTTCAAAAGTCAATCGTGCATTGCCTACGGTTCGTCGCAAGTGGTATTTGCAACTTTTAACCCCCGCTTCCCATAAACCTCCGAAATTACTAGCATACGGAGGATTCATTCGAAATTTAATATTTTGAGATAATGCGTAATCTTTAATTTCTCCTGATATACTTGAAAGGAATTTTGAATAATCGTTCATTAAACCAACAAAATTTTTGCCGTTATCACTGAAAATTTCGGCCGGTTTACCTCAGCGCGAAATGAAACGTTTTAATGACAGTAGGTAGGCATCAGATGAGAGGTCACTCACCAGCTCCAGATGAAGCTCACGCGTTACAAAGCATACAAATAAACATATGTATGATTTAATAGATTTAGCTCCTCTCCCTTTACGGTTTAGTATGAGCACTGGGCCAGCGTAATCGACGCCGCAATATAAAAATGGATAACCTGGTTGAAGGCGTTCCCGTGGAAGGTTGCCCATTATAGGCGTTAATGTTTGACCGCGCATTCGTTTGCATGTGACACACTCATGAACGACCTTCCTGGCTAAATCTCGCGCTCTGACAGGCCACCAAGAATCCCTCAAAGCAAACACTAACGCTTGTGGCGGCGCATGTAAAAGCCTGCGGTGCTCATAACGAAATAGTAATAGAGCAAAATGATCTTTGCCTGAAATTAAAATCGGGTGTTTTTTATTAAAATTAAAATCTGAATAATTTTCTAAACGTCCTCCTACTCTTATCAAATTAGATTCGTCGAGAAATAAATTTAACTTCCTTAAACTAGCGTGCATATTTTTTAATAATTGTTTCTTCGACAAACAATCGTATACGTCTCGATAAGATTCATACTGCGACAGTCTAGCAAGGGATAATTCAGCTTCATTCATTTCAGATGCATCGAATACGCCCGTGCGCCTCTCACTCGGTTTATTGCGCGCGTTATAAACAAACCGTAGTAAATACGCCATAGTACGCTTCATTCTATTAAACTGCGAAAACCTCTGAAATGGAAACCACATTCCAGCATCCTGACTAGCAGTCAAGGTGACTGTTGTAACAGATTTCACCTCCGTTAAATTTTATGTGTCATAGGACTCCAATTCAAAATTAATATTAATATCGCGAAGAAATTGAGGTTCATCCCACCATAAGGAGGTGCCCCAAAGGTCGTCTAAATTGCGACTGCGCGTGATCAGGTCAGCTGGATTGTGTTCTCCTTTCACGTGACGCCACGAGGCAGTACTAGTTAATTCCTGAATTTCAACAGTTTGGTTTTGGACAAACGTTTTAAGCAAGTTAGGCGACATGTGTATCCATCCTAACACAATAGTCGAATCAGTCCAAAATACCACTTTATCGAAACTACTGCGCAACGAATTAATTATTTTTGAGTAATATTTTTAAGAGCCGGGCTCCAACTAGAGCGCCGCACAATTCGAGCCTAGGGATACTTATGGGTTTAGTCGGGGCGACCTTTCCTTCGCACATAATAATCTAACAGAAACACTATTGTCTGTATTGATAGTGCGTACATATGCGCACGCGCCGTACGCGGTAAGAGAACTATCGGTAAAAATATGTAACTCTAAACGGTCAGGGTTGTCACCTGCAACAAAACGAGGAATGCGAATATTTTGTAAATTTACTAAATTATCGACGAATCGAATCCAAATTTGTGCGAAATCACGGGGAACTTGTTCATCCCAGCCTAATTTTAAGAGCCATAATCTTTGCAATAAAACCTTCGCAATCGTTACTGTTGGACTTAATAATCCAAGTGGATCAAAAATTTGAGACGAATACGACAGTATTGCGACAGCTTTGTTATTGTTTCAGTAAATAAATTATTAAATTTAGTCTGGTAAAATAACTGATCAGATCCATTATGCCATCCCAACCCTAATGTTTTATGATGATAATTATCACCTAGTGACAAGACGGCGCAGATGACGTCCCGGAGGAGAGACGGAAGCGAACGAAGCTTGCAGGACATCATCTCCCTGCTCAAGCAGACTAATCCTGCGGAATTGCCGGTGTTTGTGGCCAAGCAGCTCCACAAACTGCCGGCGGTATCGACGGACCACGTCAACGTCTCCAGCCTGCTCCAGAAGTTCAACATCATGAGGGCAGAGCTGGACGAGATGCGAGGTAGATTGGATGCCTCGGAATCCACCATCAGTGAGTTACGTAGTGAATTATTACAATTAAAAAGTAATAATTCATTATGTAGGTCACCCGAGCATCCGATCGACTCGATAAATATGCGTCGCGGAGCTCAGCGCGACTCGCCGTTTTGCACGTCAGCGAAACCGAGTGGGTCAGCAACAGCCGCCGCCGTCAGCTCGCCGTCACCGCGTGACGTCGACACGAAATTGAGGCCATCGACTCAGCTGAAAAATTATGCAAGCGTCGCTGCTTGCCCCGCACCGCCCCCGCGGGTAAAGGCGAGGGGTGCAAAGGAGGGCCGCAAGGCTGAACATCTTCGACTCGACAGGGACGAGAGTAGGAGGTGCGATGAGGAGGGGTTCGTTCTGGTGGAGAGGAGGAAGAAGAGGAAGCCCACCGTCCGCAACCACCGCGGCACCGCACCTTATGTGCCCGAGCTGCGCCTGCGCAGCGAGGTGCCCGCGACGCCGCTCTACGTGTCGCGCCTGCACTGGTCCATGACGGTCGAAGACGTCGTAAACTACATCCGCGAGAAGACCACCTACACCTTGAGGGTGGAGCGTCTGCATTCTCGCCACAAAGTGAATTTCAGTTCCTTTGTGGTGAGAGTGCCGACTCAAGTTTTATCCATCTTCGAGGCGGAGTTCTGGCCCGCCGGTGTAGTTTACCGGAGGTTCCGGGGGAGGCTTCCGAACGAAGCGCGCATCACGTCGCCGAAAGAGACTTCACGTGATAAAGTGTAGTGTGATTGTGTGTGTGAATGTGTAAATAATATATATTAGGATAAAATTGTTCGGCGTACATCCGTTGTCTGATTGCCATAACACAAGTTTTTACTTAGCATGGGATTAGACGACGTGATGTACGCTACCTAACTTTTATACTATTGTATATTATTGTATGCTTAATAAAGAATTTGAATTTGAAAAAAAAAATTCTTTCGCTGTATTAGTAAATTCTTTAAATTCTGTAAAATCAAAATTAAATATCCATTTCCTGAGGGGAAAACACCCGATTGAAAAATCTTGCAAATATCTAAACAAATTTGTTTTAATCTTTCTTTATTAGGGTTGCCACATAACAGATCATCAACGTATATATCTTGTTTGATTATACTGGCAACTTCAGGATCATCACACTCTTGAGCTAGTTGCTTAATGCATCTGCAACTTAAATACGGTGCCGAAGCCGTACCGTACGTTACAGTTTTTAACTTATAAACTCGTAAGGCATCGTTGGGATTGTCGCGCCATAGAATTAATTGTAAATCGCGCTGTCCTTCATCGATAAATACTTGTCGATAAAATTTCTCGATATCCGCGCACGCAACGTACCTATTTTCGCGAAATCGTAACAAAATTGAAATTAAGTCTCCCTGAATTGGCGGCCCTACCAATTGCAGATCATTTAATGAGTATCCCGATGTGGATGGCGCGCTGGCGTCAAAAACGACGCGCAGGTGAGTTGTAGCTGCGTTCTCGCGGAACACTCCGTGATGCGGCATAAAATAATGTGGAGTTTTATATGTGTCTATACATTCCATGTGGCCTAATTCACAATATTCTTTTATAAAATCAATATATAATCCTTTTAAATTCGGACATCGTTAAAGTCGTTTTTCTAACGCCAAAAACCGTTGTTCGGCCTGTTTACGCGTCTCTCCTAAAACATTAGGTGAATTTTT
This sequence comes from Cyaniris semiargus, assembly GCA_905187585.1. Classification (NCBI taxonomy): domain Eukaryota; kingdom Metazoa; phylum Arthropoda; class Insecta; order Lepidoptera; family Lycaenidae; genus Cyaniris; species Cyaniris semiargus. The sequence continues at coordinate 7,166,123 of LR994558.1, read as the reverse complement.
TAGAGGTATCCGCACAGAAAATCTACCATCACTCAATCGTTTACTCGTTTGAACAAACAACTCCTACGCTCGTCTTCGCTGTGCGACTCATTAACCCTATTATTATTATTCGATAAATCCTCTAATTCCCAAAACTTGCGTAATTGTTCATCTAAGGAAAATTCCATGTCCACACTTTGCATAAAATTACAATGAACATGTTTAATATTTTTATCATTTTTTAAATACAATGGCCCCGATATTATCCATCCTAAGTGCGTGTTCTGTAACATAGGACCCTTATTCAAACGTATCCTGCCATCTGTTATCAAGTCCCAAAATATATCTGCGCCGATTAACGTATCTATGGGTTGACTTGGATAAAACTCAGGATCCGCCAAAACAATACCGTCGGGTATCCATAATAATTCGCTTCGTATAGCAACAGCGGGCAGCGAGGAGGTTATGTGCGGCAATACAAGACATTTCGCGCGCGTATGATAGTTGCCTTGTATAGATTTAGACTCGATATCACATATCTTAGAACACTGGGATATCGATCCTCCAACGCCCTTTATTTGTTGAATGGACTGTAAACTTTGCGTATTTAATTTATCACATAACGATTGTGTAATAATGCAACGTTCACTACCACAATCGAGAAGTGCGCGTATTTTATGGTAAATACCTAAGTGATCTGCTATTTTCACAAGTGAAGTAGATAATAAAACCGGCTGCATATCAACTGACGACCGCGCGTATTTGACGTCTATTTGTGAATTACTAGCCGAGTTACCTGCCACACGCACATGCGTTGTATCCGAGTTTGAACCGTAAGCGCGCTGATCTGAAGATGCATTATTGCTTAGCTTCGACGGGCTGGTACAATAATCTGCATTTTCGTCGCGATGAATAATAGAATTATGTTTCTTATCACATCTACGACACGGTCCATACCTACAAACATTAGCTGAATGTCCTACTCGCAGACAATTTTAATTTATCTTGTAAGTTTATCTCTAAAAAAGATTGACAAGAATATAACTGGTGATTAGCAGAACACATGGGACACAATTTGTATTGCTTTTTAAATTGTGTTTTATTTTGGGACTTATCTATGGCTACGTGATAATGAACTTTAGAAGTATTAAAAGAATTTTTATTAATAGGTAAATTTTGATATTTTTTATTATCATGACTACTATTCTTATTGTGCGTAATGGTAAGAGTTTCAGGCACATCTGCCCTTTCTCGTAAAAATGATAATAAATTATCTAATTTTATTTTTGTATCCGTTGACCTTAACACTAGAGAACCTTTTCGTTGCTCCCATCCTCGTTCAGTTGTTGTATCAAGCTTAGAAACTATTATATATATTATTAAGGTGTCCCAGGACTCGGTGGGCTCACCAAGAATTTTTAGAGCACGCAAATTTTTAAGAACATTATCTATAAGTTTTCTTATTAAAGTTGGTGACTCTTTCGATAAAGATTGAATTGAAAATAAAGCTTTCACATGATTGTGAATTAACAATCTATTGTTATTATATCTATTTAATAATAATTCCCAAGCAATATCATAGTTATTTGTTGAAAACTCAAGAGAATCAATTACTTATTCCGCACTGCCTTTAAGCGAGGATTTGAGATAATGAAATTTCTGTATACTAGTAATCTCTTTTGAATCATGAACTAGGGACAAAAAGGTATCACGGAATTCCAACCAATGCTCATACGACCCGTCAAAGGTTGGCAAAGAAATAGTAGGCAATTTTACTGACTGTAATGTGCTGTTCACCGGTTGCCCGGAAGTTTCCTCATCATCTTTAACCATAACCTGTGTTAGTTAATACACTATAGTAGACAGTCTCAAAATCGTTACGAATCTCAAGCTGATTGTCTAACTTGGATTCAGAAGTTCTGCTATTTTATCTTGAATTTTATTGTACTCATTATATAAACTAATTATTGTGTCCGTGCGAAGCTTAATTTCGGCCTGTTGGTCAAATGATAACACTTGGTTTTCAAAGGTTTCAATGTAATTTTTAAACTTAGTTAACGTTCCTTTTATGGAGGCCCTCTTTTTGGATAAATCACGCAACATATCATTAGCTTTTGATTCTAGTGAATGGGAAGTCATTTTTTGTGTAATTAAGAAAATAATTCAGTACTTACAGTTGTCCGAAGCACTGCACGATGGACTTTTAATACTTTGAACGTACCGACTTACTGACAGATTTAATCACGCGTACACAACAACCTGGCTGAATCGCTTCACCAAATACGCTGTGCTGCTACCAAGCACTTTGCCCAAACGTTCAATTATGCAAATTTCTTGAATCTTCTTAAACTGCAAACAGCCGCCTTTTGTATCCTGGTGCTGGTTTGGTATCCGTGGTCGATGGACCAAAATTATAGATGCGCGCGTATGAAGCAGGCTACCTGAAGCTTAATTTCTTGATAGATTCTTGAATAAGATGCGATTTTGTAACCTTTGCTAAACTTATTGCGAGTTAGCACGTGTGTGTGAAAAAATATGGCTGCACTTGGCGCTTAAAAGTTTTAGAATAGGAAACTGCACTTGTCAAACGTCCTGACGTCACATCGATAGCCAATGGGAGCACTCAAATGTCACTTTTAAGTAAGCGTTCATTGGTTGCACTATACACCACAGATTAATTAAAAAAGTTCAATGACAGATAGATGCACAGTTTATATCCATTTGTGAGAAATAAAGTCTTATAGTACGGGAGCCCTAAAACAATTTTTTTTTTGATAACTATCAAGCTAATTTTTTGTAAGTAGCTTCATTTTGATAAGACGAACAACATTTTTATTTGCGTAAAATCTCGAAAGTGGTTATTATCTGTTATAGCTAACAGAGATAGAAAGGATTTCATACTTTGAATTGATGGTCCTAAAATATGGACTGTTTTATTTGTAGGACAATGTTACTCTTAAATTATATAACTAACAACCTATTAATATACAAAAATCAGCTCGTTAGGGTTCAGTTATAGGGTTCTGTAATCAAAAAAACTTGGTTGACTACTGAACCCTAAAACGGAACCCTAACAAGCTGATTTTTTGTATTTTGATAGGTTATTAGTTATAATATAATTTAAGAGTAACATTGTCCTACAAACAAAACAGTCCATATTTTAGAACCATCAATTCAAAGTATGAAATCCTTTTTATCTCTGTTAGCTACCACTTTCGAGATTTTTCGCAAATAAAAATGTTGTTTGTCTTATCAAAATGAAGCTACTCACAAAAAATTAGTACTATTAAACCTTATTATTGTGAATGATTTTTATTATTATTGCAACTTCGGATTCTAACTGAATGAAATATGTATTTCTATTGGTTTAAAAGCAGCAGAATTAGGCATAAGAATGCTGATATTTTAAGACCTATCCACTTAATTGTATACTGACATAATTGTACTCGCGAATAAAATTTGTTACGAAAATAAAACCACAATTATTCTGCTAGTGATAATGAGGCACCAGTGTTTTCAGTTAGTGGATAAACATTAAAGAAATCTGTTTTGTCAGTTTGAACAAAAATACTAAGCCCCACTAAGGCGAAGTTTGGTTGACCCAAAAGTTTGGACGTGTTACAATGTAATTAGTTGGAAGGATTTTCTCGGCTCTCAACTCCCCCCGAGTTCCTTATCATCTTTTAACATGCACACATATTGTCTTGTTCCAGCTTAATGTCTTAAGAGCTTTGCGAGTGGTTTTGAAATTTTTCAACGTAACTATGAACTTGACAGAGCCGCCTCTGTTTGTATGTGGTAGTAATAAACACTGTAATTATTATGGAGATAAGACACAATAAGACAACTGTAATTTTCGGTTCATTTAAAAATTTGGAGTTTCTTTAACAGTGTGTAATGTTACTAGACAAATGACATAAAACATTTGAAGATGGGAATTTGGACTTTGTTTTTCTAATATTATAATTTAGTTTATCTCTTTGATAAGTTAATAATCTAAGGGCCTATTTCACCACTTACTGATAAGTGCCGGACAGGCTATCCACAACTTATCTGACAGATACTCCATACTATACCTGTCAGATAAGTTGTGGATAGCCTATCCGGCACTTATCAGTAAGTTGTGAAACAGGCCCTAAATCAAATGCTTTTCCATAACGAATAAAAATTTATTTTAAAATATTTAAATGTATCATATTGTATCACGATACTATTTTAGGTTTCACAGTAGACAGGGATGTTATTAAAGTATAATAATATATACGGTCCCCGCCCCGCTTTGATATTTCGGGCGCGACTATTTTCGCTAAAATCAATATCGTACTCCTGACCATTTTAGGAAGAGTATACATTAATGTATCTCCAACCTACTGTACAATGTATCTCCATTCTCCATACAACATGGTATACACTTTAGAACTATTTTAGTGTATTAAAGTGTATTTGAATTTGATACGGCATAAAAGTATCCCAAAATAATTATAATTTTTGTAACATACAGCTATTAAAATGCTAGTCAATTTTTTGGAACTATCTTGTGCGAAATTAGATTATCGCGCAGGAACCGTGCTTTTTTCTGCGATGGTTGCTTTTTTTATAAGGGTTTAAACATTTTTATGATACATTTTATCGTGATAGTTTCAGCTGTTTAGGCTGTAAAGACGGACTTACGGATACAATTTCGCATGTGTAACCCTTCCACACGACGTTTTTTTACCCTCGTTTGTATCGATACAAACGCAAGTTGAACGCTCAGCAAACACAAGGAAGCCGACACGTTTTAAACTTTAGGCCCCTTACACACTGTGACTTTTAGCAGCGATGCAGTCGCGATACTGTCGCGATGCAGCATCGATGCAGTCGCAAATGTTCCACTTTTACAAACTTGCGCTACTTTAAGCATCGATACAGTCGAGATACAGTAGCGATGCTGTCGCGATGCAGAAGCTGGCCATTGAATTGTAGCGATACAGTGTCGATGCAATCGCGATGCAGCATCGATGCAATCGCGATGCAGCATCCATATTGTATCGCGTTACCATCGCGACTGTATCGATGCTAACGTGAGCCACGACGCGAAACGTATTTTGGTCAGTCATTCGTTGACTGCCACAGCGCGATGAATTCGATTAAACCCGTCAGTGCGCAAAAAATACGTCGTGTGGTGGGCCCTTAAGTCTTGCAGTTCTTTAAGAATACAAAAGTCATTGGTAATTATTATTATTAAAATTTATATAAGTGTAATTATTCGTTTATCACCTTCTATAAAAAAGGTTAGTATGCACTTTGCTCTTAACTTTTATAGCTTTTTTTTTCCGCCGTCTTCTCAACGTAGGTGGAAAATCACCATAAAAGCTCTAATACGGAAACTGTGTCACTGATTTTCCTTTACATACTTTATAATTTTATAAATATAACTCAATGTAGATTTTTAGACATAATATATTATGTAACAATACCACTTAAAAAAACCGGCCAAGTGCGTGTCGTGCCACGCGCTATATAGGGTTCCGTTATCCGTAGTACCGCTAGTTTTTGATAATGTTTGTATGGAACCCTATATTGCGCGTGGCACGACACGCACTTGGCCGGTTTTTTTAAAGTATATATATGTATGTATATATAACGTGTTTTACACTACTAACAACATCATCTCAGTTACCTTCAAAGGATTTTGAACGAAAAGTTCCTTTGTACTTCTACGAATACATTTTTTTAGTTGATCGACTATTACTCAATAACTTATGAAGTCTTCTTAGCCGTGATAGTTTTTCTTTTAAATTCATCATATTTCCTACTCTCGTGAATTTTTTCACTTTTTCAGAAGCAACTTATACGTGGAAGAGCCATGCTTCGGCACGAATGGGCCGGCTCGACCGGAGAAATACCACATTCTCACAGAAAACCGGCGTGAAACAGCGCTTGCGCTGTGTTTCGCCGAGTGAGTGAGTTTACCGGAGGCCCAATCCCCTACCCTATTCCCTTCTTTTCCCTGCCCTATTCCCTTCTCTTCCCATCCCTACCCTCCCCTATTACCCTATTCCCTCTTAAAAGGCCGGCAACGCACCTGCAGCTCTTCTGATGCTGTGTGACGCGGGGGGTGGCGCCTCCCGCACGCGCCGGCGACGCGTATTGTCCATTAATTGTGGTGTTTTTAGGCCGAGTTGCCGACCGCTGGTTTAAACCAATAATTTAAAGCACATTGTGTGGAATGGGTGAAACTTGCGTTAGATGTGAGATAAAGGAAAATTCGTAAGATGGATGGAGTGTAGACCGCCGGTGCGATGTAGCTAAGTTACCGGGCCTCTTTCTACCGGGCGGGTATAATGTGTGGCTGAACTGTTTCGTTTTCATTTCTTGCTACACTCTAAAAGCCAAAAGTTTTACACTTTTATAAGCAAGTTATTTTCGGCAATATCGTCAAAAGCTTAACTTACATTTTGCAATTGATAATATTGACACGGGCTGCTGCACTGGTGGAGTGGCTAACGCAGCCTGCACGTAGCTTTAGTGGTTGGCCGCGCTGCAGCCTTCATACATCTGTAACATTATAATATGATGGTAGATTTATAAACATGTTAAATATCAGGTAAACATAAATATAATTTAAGTGAGAGCATAATATTATATATTTTTATGTAGCCGGTCTTATATAATACTAGACATTCCACGCGGCTTCGCCCGCGTAAATTAGACATTTCACAGACAAATCAGTCTACAAAAAATATCCTATGATCCTTCACGTGGTCTGCTTCTTATCTGACCCAAATAACAGAAAAATTGCTCTAGTAGTTCGTGAGATAAGCCCTTGCAAATATTTCCCCGTTTTTTCCACATTTTCTTCTATTTCTTACCTCTTATTAGTCTTAGCGTGATAAAATATAGCCTATAGCCTTCCTCGATAAATGGGATATCTAACACTGAAAGAATTTTTCAAATCGGACCAGTAGTTCTTGAGATTAGCGCGTTCAAATAAGCCCTTTCAAATAATTTCCCCCCCGTTTTTTCCACATTTTCCTCTATTTCTTCGCTCCTATTAGTCTTAGCGTGATGAAATATAGCTTATAAGCCTTCCTCGATAAATGGACTATCTAACACTGAAATAATTTTTCAAATCGGACCAGTAGTTCCTGAAATTACCGCGTTGAAACAAACAAACAAACAAACAAACAAAGCGACCTCTGTGGCTCAATTGGTTGAGTGTGTGGCAGCTCAAGCCGGGGGTCGCGGGTTCGAATCCCGCCGATGGAACAAAAAGTTTTCAATGTTCCTGGGTCTGCATGTGTATTAAATATGTGTATAATATAATAAAAATCTTAAATATATATTGTATATTATAAATATAAAAGTATTAAATATATTTCCGTTGTCTGGTACCTGTAACACAAGTCCTTCAGGGCCAGACTGACGTGGTGTGAAGCGTCCATAGATAGATAAAATATTTTTTTTAGATAAACAAACTAACAAACTCTTCCGCTTTATAATATTAAGTATATATTTATCATCGAGTGTACGCTCTTGCCTCTTGGGTAGGCCAAAGATTTGTACTGGTTCCTTCAGCATTTGCCTAAAGGTCCCTGTTAAATTTGGCCCATATCGGATAGCAATAATCGTGAAGCTGTTTGTAGCATGCACATTGTACAATAAATGTCGATCATAGGCCATCACAGACTAATGAACACGTTCGTAATCACATTTTTTTGGTCCATTATGGGCGCAACGTGGAAAGTTCTCATCGTGTACAATAAAGATACGACAAGATATTTAGAAGAAAACCTTTTCGTATCTTCTCCGTGTGCTACGCGCTAACATTCAAATATTCCAACGTAAAGCAAAATGTCAACTACAAAACGAGTATCCCCAACAATTCCCGAACAAAAAGGAACATACCAGTGTGAAATAGTTCCACGCGAGGAGAGTTGTGTTATCGCGCTAGCGAGACAATCGTCTGCTTTAACTTTGCGGCTGAATACACGACGACGGATATTGGGTAGGCAAGCGCACTTACATACACACTTTAAACCTTATGTAGTTGTAATAAGGTCGATCGCGAGGCTCGTACTTTCCTTACAAAGCGGAAAGTTGCTGTTTATTCTGTGCGTTTGTCACGCTTCAGCTACAGATATTATGCACTGGCGTGGTGTAAAATGATTGCATATGTTAAGATATTTTGCATCCCGCTGAGTCCTGTTTCTGAAAAGAATTGAAATCCTCATGTTTTATTGTGCCATGCTTATAGTACTGACGATTATGCTAGACATTTTTTAATAATAATAATTTCCTATCATCTTTAGTTGGGTCTGTTTGGATCTAATAAAACATTTTGTTGTGCCTATAATGTGTATTGATCATAATTTTGACCACTTTAATCCATCTATATACTTATAATAAAATTGTAGAGGTAAAATTTTTGTACATTGAAAAAAAACTTGAAAAAACGAGTCAGGGGCATGTTAGAAGAGTAGTAGAACACATTTTAACTGTTTTTGAAATTTTTGTTTCTCTGTCTGTTTGTCTGTTTGTCTGTTTGTACAGGCTAATCTCTGAATCCGCTGGACCGATTTCAATGAAATTTGGCATGGTGATACCTTATATCCCTGGTCAACATATAAGATATATTTTTTTAACCGACTTCCAAAAAAAGAGGAGTCAATTAATTAACTTTACTGTTTGTGGTCAGATTTTCAAAATTATTTTTTTGTTGTATAAATTGTTAACCCGAATTTTATACCATGTTTACAAAAACTGTGACTTGATAATGATTTCGGGATCAGGAGGTATCGACGGTACTCCTTTACAACAAAAAACGTTAGAGTAATTTTCCGAAGGTTCCGTTGCTGAACGGAGCTCCTGATTCCTTATAAGAAGATAATATATTATGTAGGGGGTTCAGCGTTGTTTAAAACACTGGAAGCGTATGCCGCTATGTCAATTATATTAATCATCATGATCACCACCATCATTACACCCACCATAAACACAATATGATGCGTTTATTGATTTTTTCAGGGTTCCGTACCCAAAGGTTAAAAACGGGACCCTATTACTAAGATTTCGTTGTCTGTGCGTCTGTCCGTCTGTCTGTATGTCGCCAGGCTGTATCTCAAGAACCGCTACAGCTAGAAATCTGAAACTTTTCACAAATTGTGTATATCAGCAGCTGTTGCCGATATAACAACAAATACTAAAAACCAAATAATATTAATATTTAAGGGTGGGTTCCCAATTCCTATATCCCATACAACAAACGTGATTTTTGGCATTTTTTGCTCCATATCAATATAATGGCAACAGGTAGGCACTTGAAATTTTCACTTAGATATAATATTATTATGTGTTATTTAATAATAAATAATAATATTTAAATAAAATCCAATTTTATTGGGGGCCATACAAAAAACATAATCTTTGGCTTATTTTTGCACTATAACGGTACGGAACCCTTCGTGCGCGACTTCGCACTTGGCCGATTATTTTAGTATTCTTTTGCATTAAAAGGATCAGAATCGAAATTGATAATAATCATTTCGCCGTCTCTGTGCGATTTCTTTGTAAATTTATTCTTTTTAGGGTTCCGTACCCAAAGGGTAAAAACGGGACCCTATTACTAAGATTTCGACGTCTGTCCGTCTGTCCGTCTGTCTGTCACCAGGCTGTAACTCAAGAACCGCTATAGCTAGACTTCTGAATTTTTCACAGATTGTGTATATATTGTGTTGCCGCTATAACAACAAATACTAAAAATAAAATAAATTAAATATTTAAGGGGGGCTCCCATACAGCAAACGTGATTTTTTTTTGCTATTTTTTGCTCTTAATCAATAACGGCAACACATAGGCAATTGATTTAGTTTATTTTCGTGGTGCTTCCCCTAAGTTATTTGACATTCGGTCACTGCAACTTTTTCTGTCTCCGCTTTCAATAGAAAGAGGAATTACAATTCTTCAAACTTCTATTTTCTTCTAATTAATTTCGTTGCGGATCCCAAACCAGTTTGAGCATGTCCCTCTGACTCCCTAAGATCATATCAAAGGGTTTTCCTGGTTGGATACCGCTGTTGATCCTGGTGACACAGGAGATACAGTGGTGGGAATGTGTGGTGGCCGGTGGGCCAACGCCTATAAAGAAATTACCCTTTGGGTAAGTAAGTAAACAACTTCAAGTATTATTTTATTCGGTTTAATTGTAGGTTAGGAATCTGAGAGTAAGAGGTAGGTAGTCTACTCTCTATCTCCGTCACATGTTCCTTTCCCCTGTCCTGTGGCCCCCATCCCCTGTTCACGCCAAGCGGTCTTCGAAGAAAGGTTTTTTCAATACGATAAGTATCTGTAGTTCAAGTTTCCTGGGTCTTTGATGAAAATTAAAAAAAATTCGTGTGTAATTATATAGATCCAACTAAAATAGTCGTAGATGGGTGTTAAATTTTCTAGATTATAATAACATACATTCACGCGGACGAAGTTGCGGGCAACAGCTAGTATTTACATAGGTACTTCTATACATATAATAAAACTGTAGAAATAAAAATTCTGTACATTAAAGATATTCAAAAAATAATAAGCGAGGGGTGTCACTACATCGCTATAGAAGCCAAAAATGTGGTTAGTTTTGTGTCTGTCTGTCTGTCTGTCTGTCTGTGTGTCTGTCTGTCTGTCTGTATGTTTGTTCCACTATCACACGAAAACTACTGATCCGATTTGAATGCGATTTTCGCAGATATATTTGTCTTCTTCCAACTTAACATCTGGTGTATAAAAAAAATCCCCCCACCCCTCTAAGGGGACAAAAGAGGGGGTCAGATTTTGTATCAAACTTTTTTCTTTAACACGAAAACTTTGCATAAATCCGATTTGCATACGGTTTTCGCAGATATATTTGTCTTCTTCCAACTCAACATCTGGTGTATAAAAATCCCCCCGCCCCACCCCTCCCTCTAAGGGGACCAAAGAGGGGGTCAGATTTTGTATCAAACTTTTTTCTTTAATGGACTTACTTCATATTATTAACTGTGTTTTCCAACTTAACATCTGGTGTATAAAATTTTTCCCCCCACCCCTCTTAGGGGACAAAAGAGGGGGTATGATTTTGTATCAACTAATGAAGTAGAATTACTTTAAATGGCAAATAAATAAATAAATGCGAAAGTGTGTCTTATACCTCTTCACGCCCAAACCGCTCAAATTATTGATTTTGCTAAAATTTGGTATGGATATACTTTGAGTCCCGGGAAAGAGCATAGGCTACTTTTTATCCCGGAAAAATTCCCGCGAGATAAACGAATTTTGGCGCAACGCAGTTGCAGCCGTTAACTAGTCTACAATAATGTGACAAATAAATACTGAAAATATAAGTATTATAAATCAAACTCAAAAGAAAATGAAACAGTAATTTAGAATAAAACGAGATAAAACGCAAATGGGTATTTCGATTGCCTATTGTTTGGCCTAGTGAGTTTCCACCAAAAAATACACGAAGCGTTCTGCATGCCACGTCAATCAAAATATATTCTATTGGAACGACAAAAACAGTTACTGTCACATGCAAAAATTGAAAAGTTTGAAAAATTAATTAAGAACACATAAGTGGAATTCGGAATGAATTCTGTTTGCATACAAAAACTTGTAATTAGTGTTTAATTAAGTATTGTTTAAATCTGTTGTAGTGTACGTGATTGTTTTTCTCGGTAGGTCATACTTAAATTGTCCATAGTACTAATAGACAAATTGATATAATATAATAAGTGGACGAACATTATTTTGTCTCGTTATGTCAAGTCAATGCAAGTTTTTATCCATCTGCTCGCGATATAATATTTTTAACACTACTAAATTATGGAGGTCTTCATAAAAGTGTGTGCGAATAGCAAATAATGGTACTGCGCCACACTTACAGTGCCAACAAAATTGAAACCTAGTTAATATTAAAACATTCTAATCACAATAATTCATTGCTTTTAAGTACAATTAAAATTATGACATCTTCAAGCATTTGTATTTGTGGGTCGTATTTGCATTACCTGATTGTTGACAATTACATGTGCTTTGATGTCGAACGTGGTTTTATAGCACCGCAGGCGCCTCAGTCTCCGAGAATTCATTTCTGAAGGCTTATGCAACTCAAACCGACCACAACCTACCTGCGCTTTAGCCGCAATACCCGAATCCATACTAATATTATAAACTAGACGTTTCGCGCGGCTTCGACCGCGTAAATTAGATATTTCACAGACAAATCAGTCTACAAAAAATAGCCTATGATCCTTCACGTATTCTACTTCTTATCTGACCCAAATAACTGAAAAATTTCTCTAGTAATTCGTGAGATAATCCCTTTCAAATAATTTCCCTCGTTTTTTCCACATTTTCTTCTATTTCTTCGCTCATATTAGTTTTAGCGTGATAAAATATAGCCTACAACCTTCCTAGATAAATGGGCTATCTAACACTGAAAGAATTTTTCAAATCGGACCAGTAGTTCCTGAGATTAGCACGTTTAAATAAGTCCTTTCAAATAATTTCTCTCCGTTTTTTCCACATTTTCCTCTATTTCTTCGCTCCTATTAGTCTTAGCGTGATAAAATATAATCTATAGCCTTCCTCGATAAATAGACTATCTAACACTGAAAGAATTTTTCAAATCGGACCAGTAGTTCCTGAGATTAGCGCGTTCAAACAAACTAACAAACTCTTCCGCTTTATAATATTAGTATTAGTATAGATACGTAAGTGTATCTGTGTGTCTGCTACCTTTTCACGCCTAAACTTCTAAACCGATTTTGATGAAATTTGGTATGGTACTTTGAGTCCCGGAAAAGATCAAAGGATACTTTTTATTCCGAAAACTGTACGGTTCCCGCGCAATAAACGAATTTCGGCGTAACGGAGTTCGCATCTAGTATACATAATATAAGAAAGACTGCGTCGCGGGCGACTATAAGAACCTGACCTAAAAGAACATCCTTTTTTTCAATTTTTTTAATGCTCAACGTTATTACCAGTACTCCAACGGATTTTTAATAACTTTCCGAAAACTTCCGAATAAATAATAAACAAACAAGAAAATCACTTTCGAGTTTCGAGTTCGAGACTTGACGTCTTCAAAAGTTTAGGCACCTTAACTCTCCCGTGTATTTCTTTCTCACGTTTAATCTGTTCAATATAAAGTACATACACTTTGGGTGATTGAGGAAGTTCGGCTCTGAATGTGGATAACGAAGCTGTGACTTATGCATTCTCATTACGATGAGTGGTGTCTTAGCCGAGGTCGGGCCAGCTTTGTATATGAGTATAACAACGGAGTACAAGTTTGTTCGATGTAATTATGTTTCTCTATGAACTCTGTGACTGTACTATAATATGTCTCTATTACTATAAAGAAATCGTAGAGTTTAATGTTTTTCACACAGACATAGATCAAGATAGATACCGCATGTCGCTCCTTTTGTATGGAAACGAGCGTGTCACTTTTTTCCTACAACTGTGACGTACCGATGATAAGAAACGTGTCCATTATCAAGGCCAACGTTTATATTTGATTTTCTACAGCTCAATACGGCACTTTTAGGCACTAAGGCATTTTTAAAATTCCGGTTGACGTGCGATTCCGATAGCAGACTAAAGAACAGACTTTCGAAAGACGAGCATTGCTCGTCGTTTGGGAACGCGATATGGCACGCGAAGACACATGCGGTATCTATCTTGATCTCTGTCTGTGGTTTTTCACGTGTATATATTTTAATATAGGTTATATTTATTTGACACGCTTTGGACTAAAGTTCTTATATCGATTGCTGCATATGATTTCGAAGAGACTAGATTTTTAAACGTACACGTAGCATGCGAGGTTTACGTTTACAGCAAACAAGTGTTCAAGTAAATGTAAATTGTCTTCTGAACGACTTTAAAAACTAAAAATACTAGAAATCTTAAGAGAATTTAAAAATCTATAACCTTAAGAGATTTAATAAAAAAAATAAAATTATATTCTATCAACGGATTCACTGGTATTTTAGGCAAGCGTTTAATATTATCAACCGATCGTTGTTCAAAATGTACCACAATAAACTTTCAAGCGTACAAGTTATGAAATACGCGGCGAAATCTTATAAGTATTGGCTTACATTCGAGAAAAGTCCTTTAAAAGTCGTTGCCTTTGTTGTAGTTGTACGTATTCCCGTTAATACGTACAGACTACAGCTGAATGGCTCGCTAATGAATCGGGGCTGAAACTCCGGTAATGGATCAGGAATGGACCACATGCATCGCACATGTCTTTGCGGTGCAATAAACTTTGAATCGTTTCAAACTTTAATCTCTTGTAGTAAATATACGGGTATTAATCTACATAGTCTCAGTTAAATACACCGATTATTTTAAACTACTTTCTTTGAATTATAAATTGGCTTGATATTTGGAGTTACTAATTAATAGACGTTAATCGTTGGTTGGACATTTTATGAGAATATCATTAATTTGTAGTCTTATTGTCACCTGTGCCCGGACAGGGACTATAAATTTAAACTAATAAGAAGAGATAAAAGATAATTTACCAATTACAAATTTATTAAATTAATAAATATCTAGCCAGCGGTAAAACGGGAACGTGGGAACGAACCTAGCCACAGTCACTTTCTTAGCCTCGGGTATGTACGGGTCTTTGGGAACACTGCACTTAACTCGGGCACCCAGCAACGAGCGGGACTCCAGCTCCGCAAGTCTCTGATGCAACCTCGCAGCGAGCACAGGGGTGTTCGCCGGCTGTTGATGGCCAAGGTGGTTGGGTATCCCGTAGGCGGTGGCTAGTTCAGCGGTGTGGTTCCGTCGTGCGTCAGTCAGCTGTCATCGGCGGACATGTGGCGAGGACTCCAAACTGGCAAATCACTGCCCGGAATTACCAAAACGCCGTAGTTTCTAGCCGGAATGTGGCACCCCTGGAAATATTGTCCCAGAGTCTTAGGCCCGTATTTTTGGTCAGTACTTAAGATGCGACCCAGTCTCAAGAGGCGGTTCGGCTCTGTGATTGGTCCAAATTTTGACAGCCAACCGATATGCATCTTGAGTACTGACCAAAAATACGGGCCTTAGAGCGTGTTCGATGCACAGAAATTTCGAAAAAAGAAACTAAAACGAATACTAAAACAATAGGTTATTAAACTTTTGACACTGACAGCCATAACGGGGTCAAGGTAAATTTTGTTATGACATCAAAACTAATAAGAAACATTACTATTGTAAAAAAATAATTTTATAAATTAATATTATAATATGAAATATACTTTTACTAAGATGGATTGCTTACCAAGATGAGAAAATTATCCATCATCAACAAGCACGTGGCCTATCATACATCATAATTTACAATTTTGACAAAATAAATAATATGGTTTATGCCAAACAATAAAAGAGAATTAAAGGTGGGTTGCACCAACTTACTTTAACTATAACTGTAACTTTAACTATAACTTTAACTTTAACTACAATGCAATATGTCAAATCTTTGGTAAAAGTAAAAAATGGACGCCATATTTAACCATAACCATAGAGCTCAACAAGGCTTTAAATGCACGTGGTGAAAAAAGGAACTAACGCTGTCATCATACAAAAACGCCATTTTTGACAGTTCTCCTTTACCAGCAGCGCTCCCGCCCACATTCATTTAAAGCCTTGTCGGACCAGCAACGTCTTCTGTCAAATTCTGTGGTCAAAGTTAAGGTTAAAGTTAAATTATTAGCCTTAACTATAACCATAACTTTGACCATAACTTTACCTTTAACCACGCCTCTGGTGCAACCCACCCTTAAGCGATAAAAGCTGAAATTTAACAGTAATAAATTAAGAATCGAATACCTTGAATAAATCCTCTTCAAACACACACATATAGCACTCACCGATATCAGGGGTCAAGATTTTAGAATCCAAAAAGAATGATATGCAAAATTCGGGGGTTTATATACTGGCCGATGAATAAACTTTTTAAAGTTGTCAGTTGCAACTATCCAGGACATTATCCCAGAAGGACACATTTTTTAATTAAAAAAATATTATTAACTTATCTAAACTAAAAATAGAAGTAGAAAAATACTTAAAAACCATCGCATTATATTTTAATACAAAATAAGATATTAATAAGGGAAATAACCCATAAATTACCCTACAGTAAACTATTTTAGTTGCACCATAAACCAAAAGATGGCGCTCTAACCAGGCGTACAAACCAAACCGAAAGTAATCGATTAGGCGTGAAAGTTACGAAAGACGCCTAATAGATGTTGCTACGCGACATTATTTAACAGAAAAGACCTACTGCTACTCTTGACTATTTTGATACTTTGTTTATTGATCAAAATATCAAATACCTATCATAATATTATTCCCGGTTTTTAATCTTTTTTGTCACAAGATTATTTATTGATAGCTCTCAAAACGATAGTCAATTAAATGTTTAATCACACATAATCTCTATAATCTTCCCCATTTCCTACATCTAGTGTGGTAATAAAAGGGTAGTTTTATTTTGGGTGAAGCACTTTTCAATGATCTTACTATCCGTATTGGAAAGTATTGAACAATATGAAATTGGCGGGTGATGACATGTGGAGGACTCTTGACCCCGTAGTATCGCGACCCATCTTACGAGATAGCTCGGATCGTCGAATTCGTTTTACGTTTGACCCATAAAAAGTTTTCAATCAATGTAATATTATTTTTATAATTTACCGCCTGGTTCATTGTTACTAACTTAATGTATAAAGCGTAATAGACAGGCAGACAAAATGACTTATCTTCGCATTTGTACTGGATTATCTAGTATACATGTGAAAATGTGTGTGTTTTTCTGCCCGTCTTTTACGTTTCTATTCCTTAAGTTTGTAAATTGTATTAGTAAGCAAATTATGACCACAAGCAAATGATTTATTCTTATTTTTAATATTATCAACGAGTTATCTGAGATTCATGATTATCTTTAAGGATTATCATCAGTTTATATTTTATAGAAGACGCCTGTTTTTGCCTGCAACAGACTATAATATGTAATTATGTTTTAGTCTACTCTATTTTCTGTGTAAATTTCATCAAAATCTGTCTAGTAGTTTTCAAGCAATTGTTTCATTCTTCTTTATGTTCGTACCTCTCGAAGTATTTAGTAGATTTTTATGTAAGAATACAGTATTAAATTCAAATATTGCATCGATATATAACAGTTTCCGTGCAAAGCGAACTGTGTATGTATAAATCGCCTGTTGTATATTACTGAGTTTGCGGAGATGCCGGTACACTGACAATCGCTACTCATGCATGTTTCATGAGGAATGTCCACTAGGATCACTTAAACAACTCCGTAGTTCGTGTATTATATTGTTGTTCTTACAGTCCAAATAAAAGATTCCTTATAGGCTCAATAGGGTTATGCTGCAATGTTTTCATGCTAGAGGCAGCACCAGCATAGGTTTCTGTCAATATTTTGATATAAAATGTGCAATATGTCAGATTTTGTCCGGTATATGCTACTCTATGTGCTAGTGGCACACTCTACTCCGACCTTGGTTTAATATATACCTTACTACAGACCATCTTTTGCCAACTATGATCTCCAAATATTATATTTACTTAGGGGATGGTTTATTTTTGCTATAATATAGCTATAAACGCTTCACAACGTTCATCTAGCCCCGCGCTAAGTAAGGACTTGTTTTACAGGTACCATAAAATTAAGTACAGTATTTACCTATATAGTTTTCTTAGACATCTACACTGGTTGTGTAAACATCTACACTGTTTGTGTAGACATTTACACAGTTTTCGTAGATGCCGGTGGCATAGTTTTCGTGGGCATCTACATTCTACACAATTTTAGTAGACATCTACGCAATTTAC
Organism: Cyaniris semiargus; assembly: GCA_905187585.1. Classification (NCBI taxonomy): domain Eukaryota; kingdom Metazoa; phylum Arthropoda; class Insecta; order Lepidoptera; family Lycaenidae; genus Cyaniris; species Cyaniris semiargus. The sequence goes on along the minus strand of LR994558.1, from coordinate 7,148,270 downwards.
GTAAACACCTGTACAGTTTTCGTAGACACCTGCACAGTTTTCGTAGGCATCGACAGTCTACACAATTTTCGTAAACACCTGTACAGTTTTCGTAGACACCTGCGTAGTTTTCGTAGGCATCTACATTCTACACAATTTTCGTAGAGATCTACGCAATTTACGTAAACACCTGTACAGTTTTCGTAGACACATGTACGGTTTTCATAGCCACCTACACAGTTTTCATAGACACCTGCACAGTTTTCGTAGACAACAACACATTTTTCGTAGACACCTGTACAGTTATCGTAGACACTTGTTTAGTTTTTGTAGACACCTGTACAGTATTCGTGGATATCTATACAGTTTACGTAGACACCCGCACAGTTTTCATGGACAGCAACACATTTTTCGTATACGCCTGTACAGTATTCGTAGACTACACAGTCACACTACACAGTTTACGTAGACACCTGTATAGTTTTAGTAGACACCTGTACAGTATTCGTGGACATCTACACAGTTTTCTTAGACATCTGTACGGTTTTCGTAGACATCTACAGAGTTTTTGTGGACAACTGTTCGGTTTTTGCAGACACTTGTACAGTTTTCGTTGGCACCTGTACCGTTTTATAATTTTGAATATGTCGTAATCATTATTTACTTTTACAAGCATATTTAGCTACTTTGTTGGATGGCTCATGAATAATTGATTAAAATATGTTATTGAAATTACAATTGAAATTTCAATGTTCATTAAAGTTTTATTTGTTTTAAAACTAATAAAATAATAGGATACTAGATATGATGAACATTTAATAAACGAATTTCACAGTCCAACACGTTTAGTTCGGACTGGGGAAAATTGGACTGGCAACATATACACGTTTTCTGAAATCGTTTCCCGTATTCGGAAATCTGAATGCAGAGCATCAGTAGAAAATACATTAATTTGCGCACGAAAACAACGAACGTTTGCGGAATTACAAATATGGAAATCGAATACAAAAAACGTATGTATGCGGCCATTCTTGGAATCGACGTAGAGACGGATGTAGGAACTTTTGGACGGTATCAGATTTTGTCTAGCTGTAGGTACAATATCAGATACCTCTAGAATAGATGGGCCAAGTCTAGTTGCGAAATGAAATTGAGAGTTGATTGACAAACCGGTCATGTCTTTGGAAGCGAATTTCAGTTTTATCAAACACTTCTGTCCTGTAGAAGCATCGCTTAATTATCATCAGGATTGTTTGATCCGCAGTTCAAACTGCACTGGTCAATCCACAGTTTCGAACGCAGTCTGTGTGTAGTGCGCGTCCTTCGATCAGAGTATGATGCGGGACGTGCATTCAAACAATGTGGTCGAAGCCAGGTAGCTGACTGGGCATGCCTTTGTGCAGTGATGCTGTTTTCAAGAATTTTTATGCAGTTTTCTTCCCAGCTTTGTGAAATATATTGCACATTTGGCACACTTAGACATTATTATGATAAGTGATGTAGATTATTTTGGTGTATGCTGTATGCATTACCGAAGAAGGCTTGCTCGGTTTAGCAGTTGATAAAATTACGGTTTAGAAAATTTACAGTTTAATATGTGTTTTATGTTTTTGTTAAATACTACTTTATGTCAAAACCTTCATTAAATTAAAGTTAGGTAATCATTGAATGTCTTTGAATTCGACCTTTAGAAGGTGTATTTTTTTCTTCGTCTCTATTTAGCTATTCTTAACAAGAGTTTTGAAATAATAATAATATTATGATTATTCTGAGTAAATATTTCTACCCCAAATATACTGTAAAGAAACGTAAACTGCGACGTTATTTCATGTCCTTACTTGGGAAAACTTTTATAACAGCAACATGATTCTTGACAGGTTACTTTTAACCCGCAGTCACGGGCAACCTCTAGTATGAAATAACCAGTTTTATCCTGTATAAATCGCCGCAGCCGCGCGACTTCCATACTAAACAGAGTCGCGCCGCAGCCACGCGACTCGCTTTAGTATGGAAGTCGCGCGGCTGCCGCGCGGCTGCGGCGGTACCCGCGACATAATGTGAAGGCAGTCTTATACAGGATGTAACAAAACTAAGTGATAATACTTTAGGGTGTGTATGTGTTCCATGTAGAGAGTTCACTGTGAAAGTAGCAGCGCTGAAAAACCATTTTTTTCACTTTTGTATGGGCAAGCGCCCCAGCGTCACGAGTTTCCCCATACAAAAGTGAAAAAAATTTGGTCTTTCAGCGGTGCTACTTTCACAGTGAACTCTCTACAAGGAACACATACACCCCCTAAAGTATTATCACTTAGTTTTGTTGCACCTTGTATAAAAAAAAAACCGACTTCAAAATAATTGTACTTAAAATTAATGTCCAATCACAAAATATGCTGAACAGATTTTGATAAAACTTGCAGTATTCTCTAAGTTGAATAATACCTAGTACAATAAATAAAGACTTTAAACTTTAATCAATCTTGTAGTTACGGAGATATGCGAACACAAATATAAAAACATCTACATATTACATACACTTTAAAAATTTGGCACATTTGTTCAGATGCTGATATAGACTTACATATACGAAAACGGAAATATTACATACATACGGGTCGGACTGATCTCCTTATTATAAGTCGTTTAAAAATAAGTATGTAAAAAAGAAGAATACAGAAAAAGGAACGTTATCCGACCCAACATTGAAACATCGCTAATAAACATACACAAAGCGGTAACGTGAATATATTACAATGGCCCCCGATCTCAAATCCCTATCTTTTATTCCTAAATCCCATCGCAAATGTATATTTTATTATTGTATAGAAAAAATAGGTAGTTATTTTCCTATTTTCCCTTTCAGTTAAACCTGATGACCTGGAAGCAGAGCGAAATGAGCGTCGGATGACTTTCGTTTTCTTATTTCTTTGTATAAACAACCGCAATATAGCTTTTGTACGGAATCACATCGGACCTTATTTTCTAATTTTATGCTTCGTTTTTCATTTACGTCCCTTATAAAAATTGATAGAGACTCGTAATTTATGATTAGGTACTTTATGTTATGACAAAGTAATATTTCACTACTATAAGCAGACGGCGCTCACAAATAAAAGCTGGTAGTGGGAACATAATGCCACGTAATAGGAAATTTGATAGAAAATGGATTATGCACAAGTGTGCTCATGCACATGTATGGTTTTAGTAGTGAAATGAAAAAGACGACTTATGTGTTTTTACTCTGTCATGTCAAAAAGACGAGTTATGTATTTTTACTCTGTCATAACATAAAGTACTTTTATGTACTTTATGTTATGACAGAGTATACGGCGTTCACAAATAAAAGCCTCGTAATAGGAAATGGCTTATGCACAAGTATGCTCTCTGGACGAAAGCATTTTTTTTTTTATAATATCTATGGACGCTTCACACCACGTCAGTCTGGCCCTGTGGTAAGTACCTGATGGACTTGTGTTACAGGTACCAGACAACGGAAATATATTTAATACTTTTATACTATACATATATTTAAGATTTTTATTATATTAAACACATATTTAATACACATTACACATCCATGACCCAGGAACTTTGAAAACTTTTTGTTCCGTCGGCGGGATTCGAACCCGCGACCCCCGGCTTGAGTTACCAACAGCCCACCAACTGAGCCACAGAGGTCGTCAATTTTAATCTGTGGTTTCACAGATTCATGCAAAGGTTACACCTTGTGTGTTACTACAACTACGTTCTAACTAGAATTTTACTACTAGAACAGAAAAAGATATGTGGCTTATGTAATTTTTCACTTATTTCTTAAATTGTAACTTCGCTGTAAATATGTAATCATTCTCGAAATAAATGCAAAACTGCAAAAGCACGCTCGCATGTGCTTGTTTAACAAAGCCAGTCAGAACATAACCTTCAAAGGAATATCAGGTATTGTTTATTACTGAGGGAATATATCTGTGAAGTTAGATGGAATTCGATCAAATCCTATTACGGAACATACCTTAACTCACTAACTCATGTATTGTTTGTCATACGAAATACGATAGTTCTATGCGGCTGTAATATTAAATGGGAGGTATGAATTGATTAATTAAATTTACTAATCATGATTAGTGCGTTAGTAAGAGACCTGTAACCGATATTAGTAAAAACTAAATCTTTAAATTATACAAAAATCGTCCAAGTGCGAGTCGGACTCGCGCACGAAGGGTTCCGTACCGTTATTGAGCGAAAGTTGGCAAAAAATTGTGTTTTTTGTATAGGAGCCCCCCATAAATATTTATTTTATTTCAATTTTATTAATAATTATTGAAGTACAAATATAATTAAGAATATTGTGAGTATTCAAGTGCCTACCTGCCACCATTATTGATTACGAGCAAAAAAGGCCAAAAAAATCACGTTTGTTGTATGGGAGTCCCCCTTAAATATTTATTTTATTTTGTTTTTAGTATTTGTTGTTATAGCGGCAACAAAAATACACAATCTGTGAAAATTTCAGAAGTCCAGCTATAACGGTTCTTGAGTTGCAGCCTGGAGACAGACGGACAGACGGACAGACGGACAAACGGACAGACGGACAGACGAACAGACATCAAAGTCTCAATAATAGGGTCCCGTTTTTACCCTCTGGGTTCGGAACCCTAAAAAATGATGTTTGCACAAATTCGTACATTACGCAGAAACCGTAAATTTTTTAATTTTTCCTGGGACTTACAGCATTGCTGTTGTGTATAAGGAAATACGGGTTGAAGGAAAAACGTGTTGTGCATAAGAAAATTTTAATAAGAAGACATTATTCTATGATTGACATCATACTTCATAGGTAATATTTTAGATTACTAACTAAGGAGTTCCTATTACAACATGCCCCCATAATCTAAACATATTACATTAAAATAAGTAACATTCATAGAAAAATAAACTAAAAGTTTAAATTGACAACCCTAGAAAAATTCAAATATCTATAAAATTCTAGGTTATCAACCCTAAACCTTTAACACATCTTAAATGCGATGTACGCCTTAAAACTTTCGTAAAGACATCTGCCATAAGATTTTCTGACGGAATAAAATTTAAAGAAATAATATTTTCGGCAACTTTCTCTCTTACAAAATGGAATTTCGTATCAATGTGCTTACTCCGTCCGTGGTGGATTGGATTATGTGCTAACTTTTGTGCACTCTGACTGTCACCAAAAAGAGAAACAGTATCTATCCTTCCACTTACCTCATAAATAAAGCGTCTAAGAAACACAGCTTCTTTAGCAGCAGAGCACAAAGCCATGTATTCCGCTTCTGTAGAAGACAACGCAACCGTAGGTTGCTTCTTTGCCTCCCAGGATACAGGACCACCACCTAATATAAATACACATCCTGTATAAGAACGACGATCGTTAGGATCATTCGCCCAGTCTGCATCTACAAATCCAGACAAATACTCACCAGTTTTTCTGTATGTAATGCCGTAGTCTATTGTACCTTTCAGATACTTTAAAACTCTTTTACTGGCTTCCCAGTGTGACTTTCCTGGATTCGCATTAAATTGGCTTAGATAGCTCATAGCATACGATATGTCTGGTCGTGTATTTATAGCAATGTACATTAGAGAACCTATTAATGCTTGATATGACCGACAATCTTCAAATGGTTCCGTTTCGTTCAAACTCAACTTTTCTACAGCTAAAGGAGTACTAGCGACTTTACCTTCACACAAGTTATACTTCTCTAGCAACGAATTAATCATTGTCTTTTGATTTACACGAATAACACCATTTTTCTTAGAGATATTTAAGCCGAGGTAAAAATTCAATTCACCTAGACTTTTAAGAGAAAAATATTTATCCAAGTCCGATTTGACAATGTCAAAATGACTCTTGTCTTTGTACAGAACTATAATGTCATCGACGTATACGGCCAGGATGACAACCTCATTAGCAAACTTTTTGGTGAACACACACGGCTCCGAAGGAGTTTGTATAAAGTTCAAAGAAACTAAGGTGTCCTTTAACTTTTTGTTCCAAGCCCTTGGCGCTTGCTTCAGACCATAAAGTGACTTCTTTAAAAGACAAACTTTGTTATTTTCTCCTTTTTCAATGAAACCTTGAGGCTGTTCCATATAAACTTCCTCTTCAAGATCTCCGTAAAGAAATGCAGTATCCACATCGAGATGTTGCATGCTCAGGTCCATCTCCGCCGCCAAAGCCAAAAGGGTACGAAAGGAAGAATTCCGTACAACCGGGGCAAACGTTTCGTTATAATCAATCCCCGCTTGTTGTGCGTAACCTTTTGCGACAAGACGAGCCTTGTATTTCTTTACATTGCCATAGGCATCCTTTTTGAGTTTAAATACCCATTTACATGGAACTATTTTCTTTTCAGGTCTATCGACCAAAGTCCATGTTTTACGTAACTGTAGCGATTTAAATTCATTCTCCATAGCGGAACGCCATTTGCAGCTATCTACAGAATCAATAGCTTCTTGATAGCTCTTAGGTTCGTCCGATATACTATCAACTGAGTTAGTTAACCAAGACATGAAGTCAAAACCAAAAAACTTAGTTTTCTTACGTACACGTTCCGGGTAACGCCTGTCTATCTGTGCTGGTCCGTCCTCAGGAACAACAGCAACAACTGCTTCTGATTCCGATACATCTGATTTATTATGGACAAGTACATCCTCGTGAATAGTAGCTGGAACATCAGGAGTATTAACATCAATTGCTTCTGGTTCAGCTACATCAGTTTCACTATACACAGGCATATCATTATAATTATTCATAGCAGTAGAACTTTCAAGTTCTATATCTGGTACAATCACCCCTTTAAAAGTACTGTCTAAACTATGTACAGGCGAAAAATCTACAGATTTATTAGTCTTCAACCCAGTGAAGCAATCTTCAAAAAATACTACATCTCTAGATTTTACTAATCTTCTAGGATTCGCAGCGTTACGCAGAAAATAGGAATGAGGATCATTTGAATATCCTACAAATATATGTTCACTAGCTTTACTATCTAACTTACTTCTATGACAGGATGGAATATTTACAAGTGCTCTACAACCGAAAACCTTCAAATGACTCAAGTCAGGCTTAGTATTAAACCACCTTTGATAAGGCGTGCCACAACTCAAAGCTCTGTGAGGGCTTCTATTCTTAAGATAAACAGCTACATTAAACGCGTCTTCCCAATAAGATTTCGGAAGTGAACTCTCAGCCAACATTGAACGTGCTTTTTCCACAATAGACCTATTTGTGCGTTCTGCAACGCCATTTTGCTGTGGACTATAAGGCACAGTTGTCTGATGAATTATACCCTTTGCCGTTAAATGTTCCAGAAAGTCTTTATTTACATATTCTGTCCCATTATCAGTTCTTAAAACTTTGATTTGAGCACCTGTCTGCCTTTCAACCAGCGATTGAAACGAGCAGAACTTATCCTTAACCTCAGTCTTCGAAGAGATAAAGTAAGCAAAAATCATACGAGAATAATCATCAATGAATAATAATACGTATTTATTACCTTGAAATGATGTTGCACTCATGGGTCCACAAATGTCCGAGTGAACCAACTCCAAAATCTTTGTACCTTTTTCGTAAGGAACTTGCTTAAAAGGTTTACGGGCTTGCTTACCTTCTACACAAGCAATACAGCTTGTCTTATCGACAATAGTATAGTCGATACCGACGTTGCTATTCTTCAACTCGTTCATACCTATACGACACAAATGACCTAGCCTTCTATGCCATAATAGAAATTTAGAAGTCGAGTCAGAGTGCACATCATAGGCATTATGAGGTTTATTAACTGTACAGTCTAATTTGTACAAACCATCACAAACTGAACCATGTAAAAGAGATTTGCCTGTGTAAGAAAAAGTTTTAGCATTAAAAAAGTTACACCCATTGTTATCAAACAAAACAGTAAAACCTTTATCTACTATCTTTTTAACAGAAAGCAAGTTAACACTTAACTTAGGTATATATGTGACATCATTTATACTATTTATAATATTAGATTTAGTATTAATATTAACATTACCAATAGCTTGACATTGAATCTCATCTCCATTAGCAACAGTAACTTTACCGAAATTCACGTTTTTTACGTCAGATAGCCAGTCCAACCTCGAAGTTAAATGTGTTGACGCACCAGAGTCAATAAACCAAACATCTTTCTTGTTTTCAGAGACAGCCAGGGCCGTAAGAGCAGTATTTTCTTTGCCTTTTTCTTTTTTCTTACGAAGTGGACACTCTGGTCTCTTATGTCCAGGCTCTTTGCAGTCATAGCATACTATATTAGGCTTCCTTTTCGTAAATGCCTTTCGAAATTTACTTGCCTTTAAAGCAGCTTCTGGCTCTTCACTGCGTGACATTTCGTTTAAAAGTTTAGTTTTAACCAAAACAGTGGTTATCTCGATGTTGCTATTTTCGAGACCCATAATCATCGGATTATACTTTTCTGTGAGTCCGCCTAATAATATAGCTGCTACTGAAGCATCTTCAATCTTTTTGCCAATATCATTCAGGTCTTGTACAGTACTCATTATACCATTAATATATGTTTCCATATTATCGTAATCAGAGAGACTCATTCTGTATAATCTTCGTTCTAGGGCAAGTCTCCGTCCCATTCCGCGGTCTTCATATGCGTTTTTGAGGGAATCCCAAGCCTCTTTTGCACTTTGGCAAGTTCGGACATGTGTGATGGCCGGACCATCTAAACTAAGGCATATTTTTGCCAACGCCTTCTGATCACAACGTTTTTTAGTTGTTTCGGGAGTTGTATCTCCTTCCGGATACCCTATTATTGTCTCCCACAGATCCTCGTGCACAAGGTAATTCCTCATTTTAAACTTCCATGCCGTGTAGCCCTCGCGGCCACACAATTGAATGCATATACTAGGTAAAGTAGTACCTGAGGATCTTCTGATTGCAACATCTCCACTAGAGCTTGCCATTTCAACACATTCCCTTTAATCTACTAATCTATTATTAAACCTACAGCTTCGTGCTGATAACGTGTTGTGTATAAGGAAATACGGGTTGAAGGAAAAACGTGTTGTGCATAAGAAAATTTTAATAAGAAGACATTATTCTATGATTGACATCATACTTCATAGGTAATATTTTAGATTACTAACTAAGGAGTTCCTATTACAACAATTGCTCATCATAATCGCCTCAGCGGAATAGTCGAGAAAAGGTAACAGATAGAAAACAGATAGATTGACACACTTTTACATTTATAATATGTACCAAAAAAGCTAACGTAAATGTTATCTAACTTTTCTATTACTGGGAAAACTAGAAAGTGGCTGTCTAATAAAATAGGGTACATCTTCCCATCCATTATATTCTAATTAATATAGATGAAATGCCCTTAAAACAAGACCCTTCGTAGCTCCGTTGGTAACCTTTTCTTTTTCCGTCTACGATAGTCTTTTATTTCTTTTTATTTTGGAAATTATACAACTTTTCGCTAAATAATATATTGCTAGGATGTCTTGAAATATTTCCGCATTTACTAACACCCCCCCCCCCCCCCCCCCCCCCCAAATGTACGGTTCCTGCTCGAGAAACAAATTTATGCGCAACGATTATGATAGTTGCTTACAAAAGATAATATTATTATGATATTTAAAGCGTATTAAAGTAATGTACGGTTCCTGCATCATAAACAAAAATTGTTGCCAAAAATAGCAACAACCCTGTATTTAGACATATAGATAATATGTACACCATTAAGTACACAATATCTATTCTAATATTGTGAATGCGAAAATGTGGCTGTTACCTCTTCACGCCCAAACCGCTGAACCGATTTTGCTGAAATTTGGTATGGAGATACTTTGATTCCCGGGAAAGAACATAGGACCTTTTATCCCGGAAAGATTTACTGCGAGTTAAACGAATTTTGGAGTTGCGGGCGTCATCTAGTTTATATTGCCAAAATATACGTTAGCTCTGATTCGTCTTACGTGCCTGGCATTGCTCATTCGGAGCCACTTAATAAATTCCCCAAGACGGGAGCCTTTTATCTAAGTCTTGATGCATTCTGTAATATATAACTCACTCAATTTAATTATGCTATTTCTATCAATGTTATACTGTTTGGAATGAAATGCTTGAAATAAAATAGAAGTTGGAAACTGTGTTTTGACTGGATTTCCCAAACCGCTTTTTTGCGCGGCAAGGCTGAAAACTATCCTGTTTTTTTTTAAGATATGGTTTTCATTTTTGATTTTAAAAGTAAAACATAATGCTTATAATTTGGCCCCGTCGTTATTTTTTAAAAATAATTATTATTTTCCAAGATAATAAACATAAATAGGTGATTTCCAATTTTGATGGCTTGTCGTCGACCTATTTTACTCAATATCTAGACCGATTTACAAAAAACTTAATACTGGATTGGATTTTTATCTTTATGTAGTCGTTTAATATAGTTGACTCTTGATAATATATGAATTTTATTGTACTAAGTTCTGTAGTTGAGTTTTTATGACACATTTTAGGTCTGTCGCGGAGATTTTACCAATTTTGGTGTCATTTACGAAACGTTTTTTCTACAAAATACCATTGATCCCTGAAGCATAAAAAATACGCCATTTACTTCACTCAGCCACACGCTAACCCGTTTAGGAGGTGGCTGTGGGCTGGGTCGTACCAGTTTCCAGCCAGAAATGAAATAAAACCGTTTTATTTCACTAAAATGAGAGATTAGGTGTTTCCCGTAAACACCTAATCTTTAGTTTTGGTGGAAACAAAAATTTCCACCAAAATTGTATAAAAAATGCAAGTTGTTGAAATCCACTCTTTTATATGACTTATCTTAAGTTGAAATTTTTATAGAGGTGATTTGACTGCCTCGCTGTTTATTATATTATGTCTGTTTATCATATTGTACTACTGTGTTTTTTATATTATGTCATCGTACGTTTCATAAAGAATTTGATTGAATTTTACATACAGAAATTTACCTATCAATAATCAAACTGCATAAAGCATTCGAATTACGGTTAGTTTGCGGTCTGCGATCCACACTGTACCGACGATATTTATTGCGTCATTATTCCATAAAAACAACAGAACGTCGAAATGAATTGGCACTTGTGAATCAGTTATTGAGCTCGACAATGGTAGAAGGGGGATGTTTGCTGATGAATTATCAATTTTCTCTTTGTCACCTCCCAAACAAAAACTCGATCACATACCTGGGGAGCGTTATCTTGGCAGAGACGTATGACCGTTATTTGTTAATGTGGATGACTCTGTGGATGTGTGAGTGTATGTGGATGTGAGGATGTGTGTGTGTTATCAATCAATCTGACGACACTCGGATTCGGAGGATGTCAATACAATATTTTATTGTATCCAATGATAATACAATTGTTCTGAAATAAATTGGCCACTGTTAATACTTTTGGTTGAGTGTAATTTCAAAGTAATATTTTGGGGATCCGGGGTTGAATGTGAAAAGCCTTTATTATTACATATATTATTGTTATTAAAGGATACTTGCTTTTCTTCTTTTTTTTAACTTTACTTAAATACTCATCATCGCAATATTCTCATATACTTTAGAACCAAGACTATATTTTCCTTGAGTCGTTGGCATACAAGGCATGTAATTAACATTGGCACAAGGTGTAGTTTGTTTGACAATCGTGCATCATACGTTGTTTAGACAATGTTTCTGGAGAAATCCTTGAATATTATCATTTGAATGTCTACTTCTGAGAATTCATTATTTGTAACGAACCTTCGTCATAATATCCTACGTCATGTTATAACATGTTATTTAAGCTTGTTTATTTTATGTTTCAAATAAAAAGAATGTGTTTTGGTTATAAAAAAGTTTATTTTTGTAGTGTCATTTTAAATACGAGTAGTAGGAAGTAGGAACTAAAAGGTAAAACTACTTAACAATTAAAAATATAATATTAAGGCAACAGCCTTAGACACCTCCGCAGAGAATAATTTTACAAAACACATCCGAAAATTCAATTATTTTCTCAGTCCTCACATAATGCGGCTTATATCCTTCAAAATATTGTAATGTTGAATACGAGCGGTGAAATGGAACGCAAAATCGATTTAGAAATTCAGAATGCTTTGAAATCTACGCGACATATTCCAATCGTGTGCTCGAGAACGAATACAGTTTCTGATAAAGAAAATTAAGTAAATATTTAAAGGTGCATACATTTTAAAGGAAGAATTTTGGAATAGGTATTATTGATTCTATATAACAAATAACGACGTACACGTAGCACAAAGGACTTATATTATATTATCTATTATTATCTCACTAGATGACGCCCGCAACTCCGTTGCGCCAAAATTAGTTTATCGCGCGTGAACCGTACATTTTTCCGGAATAAGAAGTATCCTATGTCCTGTCTGGGACTCAAAGTATCTCCATGCCAAATTTCAGCAAAATCGGTTCAGTGGTTTGGGCGTGAAGAGGTAACAGACAGACAGACACACTTTCGAATTTATAATATTAGAAGAAGTATGGTTATATTATTAGTAATATTAGTATAATATATATTAGTTATTAGTATGGAAGTATGGATGTGTATTGCATATTTTGTATTCCATAATGAGACGGACAGGAGATTATAATAATATCATAACAAGATTGTTGTTGAACCATAAAGAAAGTTTAAAACTCGCGTATAAAGGGTTAATCACTTCGCAACCTGAACTAAATAACTCAAGACAATGTTGGTAAATGCTTAATGCTCCCAACTAATTACAAAGTTTATTAATTTAAATTGTACGAGGAGCGCGGAACGTTTTAATCCATGTACATCAACGCTGCAAGAAGTTTTACTATTCGCCACTCTAAATATCTAAATATGCAGTCGCCATCCGGCGTATCGTGACCGGCCTTATTACGTAGCAATAGGGCTCAAAAGTGGTATGATCTGTTGACTCTACATGGTCGTAGTGAGCACGAGCCGGCTGTTTTATTCACAGTACCTCATACGATGCGACGTTGGGGATTAGACGCGTCGTTCGAGCATGGCACCTGTTTGTAGGCCCAGACGAAATTAAGCGGCGCGACACCTGTCTAACGCGATAAAATATGAAATTCTTCGCTCGGGATTATCTACGCAAATAATCCATTTAACCACTAAGCATACTCGACAACACAAATCTTTGCCAAATTTAGAGTGGGGTCCTGTGCCAAGACCGTTTGCGGTTCTTTGCCAGTAATTTTATTGCTTTTTAATGTTACGAAAAATGGGCCACGGAGACATTTTTATGCACCGCTTATAAATTGTTCTGTTTCCAGATTCTAGAATGCAAAATAACGCAGCTTCGTTACTTGTGAGATCCAATCCATTTTCCATCAAACTAAAAAATGATTATCTATGAATATAATGGAGTGACAATGAGAAGGTGTTAGATTAAAAATTAGATTAAGATCGGTCCATCCGTTTTTTCATCCGGTGCTACAATACAGCATACAGACATGCACAGACAAACACAGCATAAAACTCCCAATTTTTCGTCGGCGGTAAAAAAAGGACGTATTTATTACCTTAAAATCTATACTAATATTATAAAGCGGAAGAGTTTGTTACTTTGTTTGTTTGAACGCGCTAATCTCAGGAACTACTGGTCCGATTTGAAAAATTCTTTCAGTGTTAGATAGACCATTTATCGACAAAGGCTATAGGCTATATTTTATTACGCTAAGACTAAAAGAAGCGAAGAAATAGAAGAAAATGTGGAAAAAACGGGGGAAATTATTTGAAAGGGCTTATCTCACGAACTACTACAGCAATTTTTCTGTTATTTGGGTCAGATAAGAGGTAGACCACGTGAAGGATTTGTCTGTGAAATATCTAATTTACGCGGGCAAAGCCGCGCGGAACGTCTAGTACCTTATATTTGATCATTATTTTCTTTAAATAAGTCTGTTTCTATCAATTCAAAGCATTGCAATTAAAATACTATTGGAGTGCGGGACTGTACGTGGAAATGATAATATAATATTATAATTAATCATTTGTCATTGCCGTCCGTAATCGGGATGGCTGGCGATGACTAATTAATTTCATATGATTTGCTCATTACGTCCATTGATGCTCTCATTGGAGGTATTTGTCTCTGTGTCACGATGTCTGGCGTGCTCAGTTTCTGCTCAATGGGCCAGATCATTGTCTTGACTCACTAGATTTTACACGGAATAATTCACCTTTGCTTCAATTAACCAGAAAGCACAGTGTTTTATATGTCTAGAATTACAAGCCAGATACAAAGTCGTTTAAGAATAATAAAGTTTGGTTTAGCTAGTATTTTAAATTTTTAACTCTAATGTACCTACATGAAGGTTCAAAATTTATCATTTATTTTCTTGTTGAAAACATAACAAAACGAGATGAAAAGTATCGATATTTTTATATACTAACCATTGAGTTTCCATCAAAAGTTTTACACCACAACTTGGCGATGATATCCATACTTCCATACTAATATTATAAATGCGAAAGTGTGTCTGTCTGTCTGTCTGTCTCTTACCTCTTCACGCCCAAACCGCTGAACCGATTTTGCTGAAATTTGGTATGGAGATACTTTGAGTCCCGGGAAAGGACATAGGATACTTTTTGTCCTGGGAAAATGTACGGTTCCCGCGCGATAAACGAGTTTTGGCGCAACGGAGTTGCGGGCATCATCTAGTTAAAAATATTTATTTAAGATAATATCATCCATGTGGCATGCATATATTATCAGAAATACGAAAGTGTGTCTGTCTTTCCGATACCTCTATGTTGCTGAACCGATTTTGATGAAATTTAGTATGCAAATTCGTAAAGTTTCGGGAAAGGACATAATATGATAGTTTTTACCTCGGAAAATGTACGGATCCCGTGCAATAAACGTACCGTAGGAACCGTAACTTTTTCCCGGATTAAAGTATTCTATGTCTTTTCCCAGTCCTCATAGTATCTCCGTACCAAATTTCAGCAAAATCCGTTCAGCGGTTTGAGCGTGAAGAAGTAACGGAGAGACAGACAGCCAGACACGCATTTATAATACTAGTATGAATGTTAAGGAAGTTTTGTCAAATAAATACCCTTGTTAAATGCCAAGTAATACCATGAATTAGCAACTTAATACCCCTTTGCAAGTTTGAACCGTAGTGCGTTTACCAGTTGTTATCATTGGAACTGGGTTTAGCTACTCCGGGCTTTTAGTGAGAGTAGAAAATCGAATTTTGTAGTAAAATTGGGATTTTTGTTTGGTTGAAACGTTTTCGGTTTTTATGTTAAATGGTTTTTAGAGTTCCGTAGCCAAATGGCAAAAAACGGAACCCTTATAGATTTGTCATGTCAGTCTGTCTGTCCGTCCGTATGTCACAGCCACTTTTCTCCGAAACTATAAGAGCTATACTATTGAAACTTTGTAAGTAGAAGTAGTCTGTGAACCGCATTATGATTTTGATACAAAAATGAAAAAAATATTAAAAATTTTAGTGGTCCCCGTACAACTAAAACAAAAAAAAAAATCATCTAACCTATGCGTGTGGTGTATCTATGGATATGTCTTCAAAAATCATATTGTGGTTTCTAATATCATTTTTTCTAACCTGTTTAGTTCGCGAGAGAACTCTTCCAAAGTGTTAAAATGTGTGTCCCCCCCTCTTACTTCTAAAGTAGGCATGATAAGTCTAAAAAAAATATATGATGTACATTACTATAAAAACTACCAACAAAAATTGGTTTGAACGAGATCTAGCAAGTAGTTTTTTATACGTCATAAATGGTAAACCTTAATTTAACTTTCATTAAATCAACTGTAATATAACAATAAATCAAAAACCTTTTAATTTCATAAAAATAAACCTTATTTTTGCTACGAAACCCTTCATGGGCGAGTCAAACTCGCACTTGGCCGATTTTGCTTTTTTTTTTTTAAATTTTAGTACTAAGTATACTGCAAACCTTTAAATAATACGACGAAGTTAATTTTAATAAAATATTTTTCAAGGTCAATTTGTTTTTCATCATCATCAATATTTTTTTATTTGAAATGAGTAAAAAGTATCGAATAGTCTAGACCGACGTTTTAGGTATAAAGAACTATTATAATTTCAGACTTAGGATTTTGAGTCTACATGCTGACAACAATAAATGTCTCAGTTCACTCAGTGTAGACTCAAAATCTTGAACTCTTTCCACTACTGTCAGTGTAAATTTTGTCCATACGAAAACATTTTAATTAAACACAATTTTTACAGAAATACAAATTAAAAAACTTGAGGAAAATGGGTAATTATTATCCGAAATTCTGGCTTCATATTAAAAGCTGGTGAGAGGAGTGAACTCGCAAACTTTATCTAACTTAGTCCATTAATTTTGTCTCGCTAAATGAGTTGGTGTAATAATTAAGTCTGTTGACTCAACCTTTTGATATTCGAGAGTCGAGACTGTACGGAGGCGTTTTTACTTCGCTAAATCAATAGCTCGATACTCCTGTACGAGAAACGAATGGAATTCTCAGAAATGTTTAAACAGTCTTTTCATATTGTTTATGTAATCTTAACGTTGACTTTTTAACCGACTTCCAAAAAGGAGGAGGTTATATGTTCGGCTGTGGATTTTTTATTTTTTTTGTATGTTCAACGATTACTCCGCCGTTTGTGAACCGATTTTCAAAATTTTTATTTTGTTATATTAATTTTCACTCCAATTTGGTTCCATTTTCACAAAAGTGGTGATCTGATGATGGGATCCATGAGTAATCGAGGGAACTCCTCAAAATTTATATGGAAACATATGGTGATTTTGGTTTTATGAGAAGTATCCTAAGCATATGCTACCAAAACACAAGATTTTGCACTAAGGTATACTATGGTTCCGAAGATACTAAGAGAACTCCGGATTCCTTATAGATACAAATTTGGGAGTTAAGGCGCTGTTTTAAGAACTGAAAGCATATGCTACTATGCAAATTACATTCATCATCATCATCATCATTACCACGTCAGGGTCACCAATGTCACATGGTGAGATACAAACATGTTACATGGTTTGTATATGGATACAAATTGTAATAAGATACGTAGAATATATGCAATAGTTTACTAGGTAACTAAAAAGAGTGTAATTATTATTTTTAACAAAAAATTAAAACCGACTTCCAAGGTAAAAACCATAATAACATCCTTATAATATGAACTAAAAAGTATTAAATAATTTTTCGTATCTAGTAGTGCCTTTTTCTGAATTCGGCTAAACCTCAACTCAACTTTGAAGTCGGTGCCAGTTCCAAAAGTTTCAAATATTCTGTCAGAGAACTAAAGATTCAGCTATCCGGTACCCACTTCAAAATGATGAAGATTGAATACAGAAATAGTTGAGGTTTAGCCGAATTCGGAAAAAGGCACTACTAGATACGAAAAATTATTTAATACTTTTTAGTTCATATTATAAGGATGTTATTATTGTTTTTACCTTGGAAGTCGGTTTTAATGTTTTGTTAAAAATAATTCGTATAATTGTTCAATTGTGTATAAATTTTACTTAATTATATGGACCTATTAGAGCCATGCCACACGATGCGGTGCTGCGGCGGTGCGGCACCAGACCGGTGTCGCTCCGGTTTCCTACATATAAAAATGTATAATATGGCACACGGCGCCGTCCGGTGCGCTCCGGCGCTGCACCGCACTCGCATCGGAATCGAGACGAGGCGGGGAGGGTGTATGTATCGGTGGAGCTCGAGTCCGTCGCTGCTACGGTACTGCAAAAGTCAAAACGTTGAGGCGCCGCACTCACCGTGTGGTCGGTAGTCCGGCGAGATGACCTGCGGTGCGGCGCCGCACCGCGTCGTGTGGTATGGCTCTTAGATGTCCGCAGCATCGTTACGCAGAAATTATTTTAATATTAGACAATGTACATTCTGCTGTTATGAAATGTATCATAACAATGATTCGGCCTTTAAATTATCTCCTTATCAAATTTTATCTAGATCACTTTGGTGGCTAAAGCGTGAACAAGTTTCAGATATATAGACATACATAAAAAAAAAAACACACTTTCGCATAATATTATATGAAACATTTTAGTGAGAATAAGGATCATATTTATAGATCATTAGTTATATTTTATTATTTAAATTAAGTTATCTTGGAATATCTTATACAAAAACCTTGATTTTCATTTTACAAACAGTTAAATTAAACAAAACTGCTTTTAAACGAAAGTATAGTTTCTATTTGTGGGCAAATAAGTTTTTCCAGTACCCCAACACAACTCTGATCGCCAAACAAAAATAACCTAAATATAAAATAAATAGAAGCAAGTGATCCAATAGAAATCGTTCAATATTGATATTGCTACAATTTCGTTACAATTCTATATTTAATAAATTGAGTTAAACTGTAAGTAATAAGACGTCCATTTTGAGCGGAATTGAAATGAAATCGTCATGGACGAAACTGTAATCGTCTGCGCTCGGAACTATTTCTATTACTAACAAGGGCTCTCCGATATTATTACTGACTTTATACTCCAACTATGAAATAAGACCTCGATTCAATCTCGAAAATGAACAGGCCACTTGTTTCAGGATTTTACTTGAGTACCCTAATCGTTATGTGGATAAATAAAGTAAAATTAAAGGTTCCTTTGTCTTAATTAAATAATTATAAACTTTAAAAAGTGTATAATGATACTGAATTGAACATGAGTTTTCACCAAGAAGTTACAGTGCGTTCAATATTATATATGTGGGAGAGCCATGCTTCGGCACGAATGGGCCGGCTCGACCGGAGAAATACCACGTTCTCACAGAAAACCGGCGTGTTTCGCCGAGTGAGTGAGTTTACCGGAGGCCCAATCCCCTACCCTATTCCCTTCCCTTCCCTCCCCTATTCCCTTCTCTTCCCATCCCTAACCTCCCCTATTACCCTATTCCCTCTTAAAAGGCCGGCAACGCACCTGCAGCTCTTCTGATGCTGCGAGTGTCCATGGGCGACGGAAGTTGCTTTCCATCAGGTGACCCGTTTGCTCGTTTGCACCCTTATTTCATAAAAAAAATCCTTGTCTTAGGCACAGACAGGTTTTAATATCATCAAATGAAGAAGCAAAGAGTAGTACTAAGAAAATAATGGCCTCGCTTCTGTTTTATTTAGGGCCACTTGGACATTTGAGGTATGACGTAAATGGTATAACTTATACTTTAATATTATAAAGCTAAAGATTTTGTTTAAACTCGCCAATCTCCCTAACTGTTCAAACAATTTTTATGTTATTAAGCATTGATATAAATTAGATGACGGGGATAAAAACAAGCTATTTTTTGCGGGAATATGTACGGTTTATGCGGAATTCCTTAAGGGAGACGTAGTCACGCGGAACGTCTACTTCTTGTCTAAAGATTTTTTCGGTCGGTTCTGCCAATATTCTGAGTTTGAAATCTTTGCTGGATAACGATTTAAAAAAAAGAAATATTTTGAAAATAGAATCGTACGTGTTTGCTCATGTCTACAGGGCTCGGGCATTCGATATGTAAGTGGGGCATGTCGGGATTCCCCTGGGCGCCTAATGTCTTTACCACTGTCACACGTATGACATGCCATTGTATTGCTAAAAGCTGGAGGCCTAATTAGGATGGCGTTCTATGCATAATTATACGCTGAGGGCCCTTAGCCAGAATGCGTTAATGTCACATTCGAGATTCGAAATTTAAAATGTATAGAATTTGAGACATCGAATCTCGAATGTGACATTAACGCATCCTGGCTAAGGGCCCTCGGCGTATAATTATGCATAGAACGCCATCCTAATTAGGCCTCCAGCTTTTAGCAATACAATGGCATGTCATACGTGTGACAGTGGTAAAGACGTTAGCCAAACAAAAGTGCTAGACACATTGACATAAGAAACTTAGAGGTCTTTGGCTAGACATAACGATCGTGATGTCTAGAACTTTTGTTTGGCTAACGTCAAAACGTAAAAAAAAAACTAAACAAGTCACTTTATCTTTAAAAAACTAAAATAAAGTGACAATATGCCATCTGTGATATGAGATGCCTTATGTCAAATCCTATAGAAAAAAGTTCATACTTCTAATTTCGATTTTGACCGGTAAGAGCCTTTTAAAATAATAGCGTTTAGGAAAGTTTATATTCGAATAAACTTCACTGATCACTAGCGAGAAAAGTAAAACATCAATAGCTTTCTTAGTCATCAATTATCATATTAATATTACATAGGGCAAAATTTTGACTATGCAGTTGTTTGTCTGTTCTCTTTAATCTATGGTTAGCTTCATTACACAACCCTTGTAATCCCACACACACATACACACTGTACACATTACGTGTTATACACTTTGCAGTTTGTTGTTCCGTTCCACGCATAATCCGGATTTTCACAAAATTACCAATTTCGTGGCTTAATGGAGTTATCAAGGAAACTAAAATCAAAAATTAATAACTTAATTCGGGTATTAGGAGCGTTATTAACCTATAACTGCTGGAAGTGGGCCATTATTGTAATCGTACCTTTACAAATTTTGTGAATTAATGAAGGTATAATACTTTGCGCTTGAATCGTTGGACGAATACTTTTGAGAGTTTTGTAGGACCAGCAGACTGTGTATGATTCTGCTGCAAGTATATAATTAAATTACAATAATATTATAATAATATAGTAATATAATAGTATCATCATCATTTATATTTATACGCGAGCGAAAAATTTTGTATCCCTTTTGACGAAAATTGCGGAAACGTAGGTGAATTAAATTTTGCACAGTTATAGTTTATATGGTGAAGGAGTGCATCGAGCTAATTATTTTGAAATTATGCTTGTATCATACATTTTTTTAACAAATAAAACATTACACACACTACAATGTGCACACTACCATATTTTTGAATGACAAGCCTATACAGTATACATACGAATTATACTCTTTTGTTTATGGTTGAAGTCTGTGATTAAATTGAAAATGGATTGTATAGGTCTACCAGAATCTGATGGCAATTTTCGACAGCAGATTTTTAAAAAATATCCTTGATCATTGGTCCGATCACTTTCCTCTAGTAGTAGAATGTGATTTACATATAATAAAATCTAAAAGTGTATGTAATGAGTTATATAACAAGGTGAATAACTATGTTGTATGGGGTGAGAGGTCGGCGCAGCAGATTAGCGACTACCAAAACATCTGTAACTCAGCTTTGAGATTGGTAGACATTCCTCAGGAGCTGAGCGAGTGCTGTGACCGGTTTTGTAACTGCAAAGAACATCGCTCGGCTCTTGATGAAATGTATTCTAATATTATTGCCACATTGTCGCGCGCGGCTACACTCACGCATATAAATAAAATATGTAAGCGAAGAGGTGGCTATATAACTGGGTGGAATAGGTACGTCGCTGGCCTGCACGGTGAGGCTCGGCTTAAGTTTCAATTATGGGTATTGGCCGGTCGACCCTCAAGTGACAGTGTTCATAGCGAGATGGTTGAGGCTAGAAGACGTTTCAAGGCCAAATTGAGGTGGTGTCAGAATAGGCAGGAACAAATTAAAATGAATATCCTCGCTACTAATCACCATCGTAAAGACTTTAAGAACTTTTGGAAAACTACAAATAAAATTAATACGAAACCCAGCCTCCCCGTGTGCGTTGGCGGTGTTACTGACCACAAGCAGGTAGCGGACGCCTTCAGGGTGCATTTCGCTGTGCGCTCGCCTCTGACTTCGTCCTGTCTGGGAATGAACGATACTGAGACCATGATGAGTAATCGGAATACCAAAATACCAGCAAAATTAGTGTCCAGAATAATCTCCAAAATGCAACGAGGAAAATCCCCGGGTCATGATGGTCTCAGTATTGAACATTTTAAGTATGCGGGAGTTCATTTGCCGCGAGTTTTGTCACTGTTCTTCACTCTATGCATAGGCCACACCTACTTGCCTGAACCACTTATGCGTACGCTGGTGGTACCTGTAGTGAAGAACAAAACAGGCGACACATCCGATATGAACAACTACCGGCCCATCTCTCTCGCTACTACCGCGGCAAAGGTACTTGACAGTGTGTTAAATGGCTTTCTTACGGAGTATGTCGAAGTCAGCGATGCTCAGTTCGGCTTTAGGGCAGGAGTATCGACTGAGAGTGCCATTCTTTGTCTTAAACACACTGTCAAGTATTACACCGCGAGGAGGACGCCGGTATACGCGTGCTTCCTCGACTTGTCGAGGGCTTTTGACCTAGTTGCCTATGATATCCTGTGGAACAAGCTGAGGAGCTCGGGTGTGCCGGACCAGTACACCGCCCTCTTTAAATACTGGTATGCTCACCAGACAAACCGAATGAGATGGGTCTGTACACTGTCGGATGAGTACAGAATGGACTGTGGCTTGAGGCAGGGGGGGTTGAGCTCCCCCTTACTGTTCAACCTTTATGTAAATCGACTTATCGAGGAACTGAGCAGCACTCATGTCGGCTGCCACATAGACGGAGTGTGTGTCAACAACATAAGCTACGCGGACGACATGGTTCTGCTCAGTCCCTCGATAAGCGGACTTAGAGAGCTTCTATCGATATTTGAGAGATACGCGGAGGCGCACGGCCTCAAATATAACTCAAATAAGAGTGAAATACTCATATGCAAGGCACCAAAACAACAGCCCCTTCATGCGCCTCCAGTCTATCTTAATGGGGTGGCTCTTAAAGTCATCGATAGCTTTAAGTATCTCGGTCATGTTGTGACCAGTGACCTACGAGATGACTCCGACATAGAGCGGGAGCGTAGAGCGTTGGCGGTGAGAAGCAACATGCTCGCCCGCAGGTTTGCTCGCTCCACTGCAGACGTCAAAATAACTCTTTTTAAGGCATTCTGTCAGTCTTTTTATACGAGTGGCCTGTGGGTGTCATACACGAATCGAGCCTACAACGTTCTGCGCGTGCAGTATAACAACGCTTTTAGGATGCTGTTGCGACTGCCGTGGCGCTGTAGCGCGTCAGGAATGTTTGCCGAGGCCCGTACTGATGGGTTTCACGCTATCATACGCAAAAAAGCCGTCTCACTGCTGCAACGTGTTCGCAATTCTCGGAACAGCATTCTAAAAATGATTGCCTGCAAACCAGATTGCCCTATTCAAAGGCACTGGGTGGAGGTAGCACAGGGCATAAAATAAACAATATAAACCTTCTATTACATACTAACAACACTAACATAGGTTAAGTTATTGATTGTTACTAACACATTTACTAATTTTTTTATGGGCCGTTAGCCTGAAATAAACATATTTTATTTATTATTTATTTATTTATTGGATAAATTTTTATATTTGCATGTTTAACACACAGAATCGGCCGCTATAAAAAAAATGGATCAAAATGTTTCATTCCAATTACCCCCGTATTGGTAGAGTCATTTTATTTTCTCACTTTTTGCCATCAGATTCTGGTAGACCTATAGTTTTTTTGTTGAATCTCAAATACTGTAACATAATATTATATTATCTGTGACACTGATAACGGTTACCATGGTGTCTACTTTATTTATCTCACTTCAATAAAATAATATATTACGAATAAACGACTACATCATTTAACTATTGTACTTTAAATATTAGCCATGATTTTAAGTAAGAATCTTATTAGCGTTCAAACTTATAATTTAAATTATTATTTAATATAATATTTAATATAACCTTTAGTTATAATAAATAAATTATAATAATATAATAGTGATGTGAGTGTAAGATCAAAGTCACATAATTGCATTCAATATGGTAAGTTTTTTTAGATGTAAAGAACATTAAAAATAACATTTTAAAACCTTTTTGGACCCTTACAATACACATTATATCTACAACGATTAACAATAACCACAACTGCATTATAATAAGCGTTGCTATAAAATACGTTATATTTGAGGAGCGTATATAATATTCGAAGTGAGAGCCAGAATTTAGGTCAGTGCACGCGCCTTTACTGCGACAGTTGAAAGCTTTTCTCTAAAAGAAAATATTTTGATTTATTTTTAGATTGGTTAAATATGACCCCGATTGAAACTTGCATTATTAGGGTTATAAAGTCGATGGTATTTTTAATCCATCATCACTTACTAAGCTTCTTTTAGTGATCACTACAAATGTAAGAATTGCTTTTGTTTTAAGAACAATATATATTTTATGGTGCTCATGTGTTATAATATCTTGCCTAAAAGCTATCTTTTCTCTATGTCACATACGAAAACCCTAGTAGGTACATAAATTATAAAACATCCATATTTAATATCATAATACGAAAGTTTGTCTATCTGTATATCTGTCTGTAACCTCTGCACGCCCAATACAAACCGTTTAATCGATTTTACTGAAATTGGTACGGAGATACTATAAGCTCCGGGAAAGGACATAGAATACTTTTACGGAAAAATGTACGGTTCCCGCGCTATAAACTATTTTTTGCACAACGGAGTTACGGGCGTCATCATTTACATTGTTTTATGGACTTATACCCTAATTTTTCATACGTGGGAGAGCCATGCTTCGGCACGAATGGGCCGGCTCGACCGGAGAATTACCACGTTCTCACAGAAAACCGGCGTAAAACAGCGCTTGCGCTGTGTTCCGCCGAGTGATTGAGTTTACCGGAGGCCCAATCCCCTACCCTATTCCCTTCCTTTCCCTCCCCTATTCCCTTCTCTTCCCATCCCTACCCTCCCCTCTTCCCTCTTAAAAGGCCGGCAACGCATCTGCAGCTCTTCTGATGCTGCGAGTGTCCATGGGCGACGGAAGTTGCTTTCCATCAGGTGACCCGTTTGCTCGTTTGCCCCCTTATTGCATAAAAAAAAAAATCGACACTGTAAACGAGTGCAACACTTTTTCATTATTCACAATATCTAACTTTTAATACCATCCTAAGAAACCATAATGATTTAGAGTATGTGCAAAGAGCTACTTACGTATTCCATTCTGAAGTTCCTAACAAAGGAATTCCAGTTACTCTGAAACTGCTGTTTGTTAAAGGAAAAGGTTGAATATCATAATTTTAGTCATGTATAGTCATTATACGTTTTTAGCACATTATGACATTGAATGTACTGTTTCTTGACGTAAAATTCATGTTTCACGGTCAATAATATACGCTTTTCTTCCACTTATTCCACTTTATATTAATATAACTTTAGCGACGTTATGGTCTTTTTAGGGTAAAAATGTATTGAGTTTACTGATTTTAGAGATACTTGATTGAAAATTTGTAAGATGAAGGGAGGACAGACTCGTGGTGTGGCATAGGACAGGAAGTAATATGTTTTCTTCCGCGCGGCGAAATTACAAGCTTTCTGTTTGTTTTCACTTTTTCCGAAACTCACACATTTTTTTACGATTCAAAAAAATATGCAAAATGCCATTACAGAAGTTTAGCTTCAAAGACATTTTGTGTATCTGTATACTGCCTATTAGAATATAGTTATAGCTACAATACTTTATCGTTTTTTTTTTTGCAAGCAACTTTCTAAACGTATCAGACAATTATACAACATTGCACAGTATATTGTGTTTATTAGTACAGTAATAAATATATACATTTTCTTGTGCTTATTCCTCTTATTAATTTTTGAAAAATTGTAAGAAAGTTTTAAAATTGTAAAAAATGAAATATAATCTTCTTATATATAAAACTCTCGTGTCACAATGTTAGTTACCGTACTCCTCCGAAACGGCTTTACTGATTTTTACTAAATTTTTTATGCATATTCAGTAGGTCTGAGAATCGGCTACTGGGTACTTTTTATATTGATAAGTGCGTTTGTTAAATAAATAATAGTAAATTATTACAACTCGAGACTGACGGCGACCTTTGTTTGAGCGACGGGATAGCGATGGACGTTGCCATGGTGCCATACTTATTTAGTCACTTCAATAAAATAATATTGGCAAAATACTTTATATGGCAAAACAACGTTTGCCGGGACAGCTAGTAAAATATAATAAAGTGGAATGAGTGGAAGAAAAACATATATTTTTTACCGTCAAACATGAATTTCCACCAAGAAGTTACAGTACATTCAATATCATACATGTTTGTCAGTAGTTAATGTTCACATAATAATTATGATCTGTACTAGAGATCGCCCAATGGTCGACCAAAATTCGACCCCAAATAAAAAATTAAATTATAAGTTTCAAATTTCAATGCTTTTCTATTATAATAATATAATCTATACTAATATTATAAAGCGGAAGAGTTTGTTAGTTTGTTTGTTTGTTTGTTTGAACGCACATTGAAGGCTATATTTTATCACGCTAAGACTAATAGGAGCGAAGAAATAAAGGAAAATGTGGAAAAAACGGGGGGAAATTATTTGAAAGGGTTTATTTGAACGCGCTAATCTCAGGAACTACTGGCCCGATTTGAAAAATTCTTTCAGTGTTAGATAGTACATTTATCGAGGAAGGCTATAGGCTATATTTTATCACGCTAAGACTAATAGGAGTGATAAAATAGAAGAAAATGTGGAAAAAACGGGGGAAATTATTTGAAAGGGCTTATCTCACGAACTACTAGAGCAATTTTTCTGTTATTTGGGTCAGATAAGAAGTAGACCACGTGAAGGATCATAGGCTATTTTTTGTAGACTGATTTGTCTGTGAAATATCTAATTTACGTGGGCGAAGCCGCGCGGAACGTCTAGTAAATAATAATATTCTATTGTCAATTTATTGACTTTATTATTTTTAGACATAATTCCTGCGACAGTCTCAGATTAACTAAGTCAAATGATGACAGACTGGCCGTTTAATAATTGTCTAACAGTATTTAAGATTCAATAAAAGAAAACTAAAATCTAATTTCAATTTGACAACAGACTTCAACCATAAATAAAAGGGTACAATTCGTGTGTATAGGCTTGTCATTCAAAAGATCGTAGTGTGCACATTGTAGTGTGTGTAATGTTTTATTTGTTAAAAAAAGGAATGATAAAAGCATAATTTCAAAATAATAATATTAGCTCGATGCACTCCTTCACCATATAAACTATAACTGTGCAAAATTTCATTCACCTACGTTTCCGCATTTTTCGTCAAAAGGGATGCAAAGTTTTTCGCTCGCGTATTAATATTATGATACATTTTTTCCTGAGCAATGTAAGTTTCCGATGCATGGTGAGCGTGAAAAGACTCACCCTACCATTGTGGTTGCAAGGGAAACAAACTTTGCAAAAGTGTAATACGACAGAAAAACTTTTGTACTGAAACGGATGGACGGTTTTGTAAAAAAATGCACATACGAATGCTTTTTACTGTAGAGAATGATACACTGGTTGAATGGAATACAGTGGCCTTGCGGAAAATATGCGTGTTTGCATTTATTAATTGGTCGTCCACTGGTAATATAAATGCAAAAGTGTATCTGTCTGTTTGTCTGTTACCTCTTCACGCCAATACCGCTGAACCGATTGTGCTGAAATTTGGTATAGAGATGCTTTGAGTCTTGAGAAAGGACATAGAAAACTTTTTATCCCGGAAAAATGCGCGATAAATAAATTTCTGCGGGCGTCATCTAGTACAAAATAAATATAACAATTCCGAAATGATATTAATGATGCAATAATTTTCTAACGCTTGTTTAAAACAGAGATACCAATTTTAATCAACACTTAAATGTTTGAACGTTTCAATTGTAGCAATAACAAACATACCTTTGTGAGTCATCGCAAACTTTGTTTGAGATCAGCAAAATTGTTCGGCTCCTAACTTAAATTCGAATTGGGCTATAAATTGTATCGAGCGGGACACGTGCTTCTTGGATAGAATAAGTGAGATTGTAGGAACAAGTTTTCTATCGCAACTCCTTTACAAGATTCGTTTTGAGCGAAATAATTTCAACTTACTTAGATTGATTCCGTTTTTGTTTTATTGTTTGTAAAATCACTTATCTTTTGCTTGAACTTTGTAAGTAAAGACGATCTTGAAGGGACCAATTTTTGTTACAAAGAAATATAAAGCCGTGTGACTTTTTTTAATTCGACTTTAATCTTGTCTCAATTTAAATACTTCCACACGATCGCGCGGCCCGGCTGCTACACAGCGAGATCACAAGCAATTGTATGTAACGATTTATTTAAGCAACGGTGCGGTCTCCCCACCGTGTCGCTATTTACATACAATTATTGTTTGTGATCTCATGGTGTAGCTGCCAAACCGCTCGGTCACGCGGACGCATATAAATCGAGCTTTAATAAATTTCTTAAGATTATTAATTAGATATTAATTTTATAAAACAATTTACGCTACTTCTTAACTTTAGATATAATATAAAGTCAACAGTTGAATATATAATCAAAATTTGTATGAAACAGCAAATTTTCAACTCCATTTCTTTCCAACTCATAGTAAAAGTTGCTTATTATAGGATAAGTAATTTATCCTGCAAAGTCTGAAAGCTTTACCCTTAGTCAAAACGCGTTCGCCAGTTTAGATAGTAAAATAAGTTGAAAAAAATGTATTGGATGTGACATAAATGAATATGAGGGATGAAGTAACAGAGTAATTAGTATTTTGCAGTATCATTTTCATAATGAACTATCGCGTATAGCGTGATGACTGTCGTAGCAAGTCGTAGCGATTCGTAGCGTGACGTAGCAGTGCTACGAACTGCTACGAATAATGCTATGGGGCTTTTACTGGGGCACTATGGCCGCACTGTTAGGCCGTGTTCACACCAAACCGACTGTGATCCGCCGAATGTGAGCGAACGTTACGCAGTTTATTGTATTTCCATACATATTCACTTTTTCGTTCACACCTAACCGACAATACGCCATCATTACGCTAGGCGTATGCGCGGACATTGGATACCGTATATTTTCACGTTCACACTGGGGCTCTCAGTGAGCCTGCTCATATTCGGCGGCGTATAGTCAGTTTGGTTTGAACACGCGCTTAGAGCCTGTCCACACGGCGCGATGCGTCAGCGTTGCGTCGACGCAGCGCTGCCGTTTGACGCATAGCCGGCCACACGGGCGCTGCGTCATCGCAGCGTTATTACGAAGCAGTCTTGACGTAAACACAGGGGGTGTTTACGTCAAGATTCCACTTCGTCTCGGGGACTGCTGTCCGTCATGTGTGCGTTGCGCGCTGCTGTCACGAAGCAGCGCGCCGTGTGAACACCTTGGTTATTTGTATGTAAAACATCGCAACGCAATCAGCGCTGCGTCGACGCAACGCTGACGCAACGCGCCGAGTGGACAGGCTCTCACTCATTATAGTGTTTAGTGTGTCTCAGTGTCATGGCCCTTTGCAAGCGCCATGACACTTAGCGATGTGTTATGTGAAATTTTTGATATTTAACTTCGTTATCAAATCTTGCGTCGAATGTATTTTGTCTGTATGCACACTATAATTTCAAAATTGAAAAGCAGCGTTAGAAATCGTATATTTCAATAGGCAACCAAATATTACAATACTTTAACCACGTCAGCGGAATAAAGTTAGTATTACAAGAAACAAATCTTGTTTTATTATAAAAGTTTTTGTTCGTATTTCACGCGGTGCCAAAGCATTTATCCGATTGCGATAAAGCCGTTAAGTTATTGCTTGCACTTGTGGGAAAGTTATGTGTGTAGTATCTGCGGCACACGGCTTTACGCATTGTTAAAAAATAAAAAGTTAAATCCCATTGTTATTCCACACGTACAGAGTTACAAGGATGTTTTTAGGATTTCGTACCCAAAGAGTAAAACGGGATCCTATTACCGAGCCTGTCTGTCTGTTATTTAATGTGTATTTAAGGTAGGGACACCACAGTTTTTTTGCCTTTTTTGCACGGTGTCAATAATGGCAACACGTAGGCACATCTAGATTACACGGCTTTAGGCATCCATTACACGGTAGGTTTTGCTGTAAGTTTTACCACAGTCATGACTGTGACTGATGCATAACCTGTCGTGTAATGCAGTGACTGATGTTTGCATGAAATTGATTGACCGTTATCTGGATATTTTGGTTTTTTGTCATGCAACCATCAATCATGACTTTTGAGTGAGTTTTGTCACATCTGACAAAATTGGAAAAAAAATTTGAAACGTATACCTTTGAAAATTTTGGCTTTGACTGACATAAAACTGAAGAGAATTGAGTGACCGTCTAATACCATTCGTCAGTCCATCAGTCACCATCAGTCAAACATAATTCATGACTGACGGAATTGACTGACGCTTGCATGCGCGTATAATGGATGCCTTACGCATCTATAAAAAAAATAAAAATCAAATCCCATTGCATCAAAATATCACAGTGCACACTTTATGCAATTATTTAACGGTATTTCTAAATGATTTTCATCGTATGCCTAAAGGAACGGCAAAGTAGACAGTAAATAGATCTGTTATAATATGTATTACTTAACAGAGAGTAAACTAGTGACTTTGAAGATTAATAAACTTGTGATTTCCAGGAATCATCTTTTGCTTCCAGCTTCTATAGAAGCAGTCGCTTGTACCGTCTAAACTAACTTAACAATTTCCTGTTTCTCGGGACCCTTTTCAAAGACAAGCAATGCAAGCTGCAGCCTGAAGCCTTTGGGGAAAGTTTTTTGATCGGTCTAGTCAGTTTACTCTCCATGTACTAAATGAATAGCATTTTTAAGATTTAAATAAGGCTTTAAAAGTCACAATTCAGAAAAGTAGATTTTTAAAGATTATCCATTAATGTCTAGATTAAAGTTGGCATTTGTTGACTTCGAACTGCTTTTTAACTTGCGACCATATCAGGCTACACCGCTAGATCACAAGCAATCATATGTATTAAATAAAAAGTTTTAAAACAACTCACAAAAAAATAGTATGAAATAATTGTTATTATTTAAATATTGGCTTTTTCAGAACTCTCCTAGAATTCAACGATTTTTCTACTCAATCTTCACATTTTTGAAGGCGGTACCAGCCAACTTATGTAAATATCAAAAGATTTTAGCAATTTTTAGGGTTGGCACGTGCTAAACGTGCACATCAAGCCTAAGGGTCAATTCAGACAGCAACGCGACACGTAGATGCATTTCTTAATTTGTATGGATTTGACAGATTTGCAAGACGTCTTACGCAATTGAAATCTGTCAATTCAGTACAAATTTAATAATGCATTTATGCGTCGCGTTGCGGTCTGATTTGATCCTAAAACGTGCGCCTAAACAGAACGGAATGAAAAACGACGCCCGTCGGATAAACGTCACCAAAATATGTACTTTTAAATATGATTCCATAATGAATTCATACATCACTCTCGTAATTAAAGCTCCGCGGTGTACCAAATGTATCAATATTGGGAACAAACCGGGCCGTGTCACATTAGTTTTACTTTTATGAATATTAATATACGCTTTTTGTGTTCTACAATTAATTATTTAATGACAATCGTTACGCGCTAGGTGCTTCTCACTGTCGTGTATTCATTTAAAGTTTAAACTATCAACGATTACATGGAAGTGAAAATTTCTAAAGCGATGTTGTATAGTTTTTGGGGTGAAACGTGACCTGATTGAAAATTCGTAAGATAGAGATTAGACTGCGACCGTGGAGTAAAAGGAAAGCAATATCTCCTTCCCTTTCTACCATTTTTATTTAGGTAAAATATAAATATTAGATCTACTGGGTAACAAATTAGTACATTTATAAAATTAATGATAAATGTTAGTCTATTTCCAGACTTTATGATAATAGTACGGGAGCCCTAGAACATTTTTTTTTAATTACTATCAAGCTAATTTTTTGTAAGTAGCTTCATTTTGATAAGATGAACAACATTTTATTTGCGGAAAATCTCGAAATTGGTAGGTAACAGATATAGAAAGGATTTCATACTTTGAATTTATGGTCCTAAAATATGGACTGTTTTATTTGTAGGACAATGTTACTCTTAAATTATATAGAAAAAACTCTCCTACAGAACATGAGTGGTTTGTTCAAACATACTGCCTTCAGTCGAGCACATAGGTGATGCTATCTACTAATTTAGATCCGTAAAGTTTGACTTTAAAATTCCATGGCCGTTAAGGAATTGAGATACGCAGTGGTCAATATCCATCCAGTGTTTGGTTAATCGTTCATGAATATTAGGGAAAAGTTATAAAGATGTCGACCTTTGCTGGAATTGACTCACTGTCTTCACTTTGAATGTCGTTGTACATTTAGAGGAGTTTCTTCAATTCCATTACTCATAGATCCCAGTAGGAAATTTTCACCTTCGCGACCATAGCATCAAATACAAATTATATCCCTTAAAGTAAGAAATCCACAAATCGGCACAGAAACGGCGAAATAATTATCAATTTCGATTCTGATCCTTTCAATGCAAAAGAATACATATATAAAAAAAAAAAAAAACAACAAAAGCATCATAATGTGGTTATGGATGGTGTAATGATGGTGGTGATAATTATGGCATGTGCTTCCAGTATTTAAAAAAATATATAAGGGGTCAGGAGTTCCGTCCAGTAATTACGGAACCTTCCGAAGCCCTATACCCTAGGATATGACTTGGTTTGAATCTTACTTTTTGGTAGCATATTATGTTAATTTTACTTAAAAGAAGTGAAAATTACCGTTTTTCTAAACATGGTATCAAATTCGGGTTTACAATCTATACAACAAAAAATAATAATTTTGACAATCGGACCACAAACAGCTAAGTAAACATTTACTCCTCCTTTCTTGGAAGTCGGTAAAAAAAAGTATCTAAGATGTTGACCAGGGATATAAGGTATCACCATGCCAAATTTCATTGGAATCGCTCCAGCGGATTCAGAGATTAGCCTGTACCAACAGACAAACAGACGGAGAAACAAAAATTTCAAAAACAGTTGAGATGTGTTCTATTACACTTCTAACATGCCCCTGACTCGTTTTTTCAAGTTTATTTTTAATGTACAAAAATTTTACCTCTACGATTTTATTATATGCTTTAACGAAACGAATGAAAAAAAAAAAAAAAAAAAAAAAAAAAAAAAAAAAAATTTTGCAAAAATTAAAAAAAAAAATTGCTTCAATTACAACATCTTTCTGCGTAATATCACCTTTCGATGGATGCACCTCAGGCGGTGGTGTAGGGTTGGTCCATTTCGGAATGCGGGACAGCCAGGAGCAATGTAACCCATTTGTTCCACGATCGCTGTCCGCTGTATATAGTTATACGCCTGCTCCTCACTCCTCAGGTTTAATTTTTATTGTTAAATTAAGCGGTAACATCATTTTTTAAGAGGTTATGCCACGATACAGTTTTATAACCACAGAATAAGGTATGTTTATAATCTTTGTAGTTTGTTGAGAGTTGAGACGTCAAACTATACGTCAAACGTCATAAACAATAATTGACAGTTTTTTTTTCTTCTCCTAATGTTAGGCACATAGTATCTTTTAGTTACTTATTTTCTTCAATTTGTTTAGTATTTAAGTTTATTAATTTAGTATGCTCCTTGTTTTTGTTTTATTGCCCAAACTATATTATTGTGATGTCACACGTTGGTCCCAGCTGAAAATCAGTGCAGCAACTCGCTGCTAATGCTGAGCTGGGGTCCATTTTTGGCATCACACAGTATAATGTTAAATTAATTGTTTTGTGTCCTTGTTATTTCGTCCTTTGTAAATATTGTGTTGTGTGATGTGCAAAATAAACTTATTCTTATTCTTATAACCTATCAATATACAAAAAATCAGCTCGTTAGGGTCAAATTAAAATGTTGTTTGTCTTATCAAAATGAAGCTACTCACAAAAAATTAGCTTGATAGCAATAAAAAAAAATTGTTAGGGCTCCCGTACTATAATTGCTATAACCGGTAATTATAGAGCGACAAAATATTGTTTTAAATCGATTTTTACTGAAGCCGCGGTACTAATCCAGTCGTGCTGCCATCAGCACGAATGAGCTGTCTCTGCTTCTAAAAAATGGGCCTTAAACGGAAATAATATTTTACAACGCAAGCTTTCAACCAAGATACGTAATTTATATCAGTGGTCAGGCCCTCATAAGCCTTTAACAAATGCTGTAAAAAACTTACAACCTGTCTACTATACCACCTAAAAGAATTATTGAAGTGAAAATTTCTTTGGCGGTAAATTTTCGAGATGGGTCAAAATTTGGAAAGTCGCGTAAGGAACTGTTTAAAAATTCGTTAGATGCAATTACCTGCCCCTGCTGTTTTGTTTTCAATTCTGCTGGCACTTCAAAACTCTAAATTTAGATTTCTGCCTTTATATACTCAGATAAATTGTCCAAAAATCAGTAGTTAAACTTTAACAAGGTCATAATAATTATTTTGCACATTTTAATGTGTGTTGTTTGAAAACTCTTTTAAGAGCAATGCCACATTGCTCCAGTGCGTTGCGGTGCGTTGCTTCGTCGGAAATACTTGCGACACCTCAAACTGTATTTCCATGTATTTTCACGAGTCTCGTCGTCAGCCTGAGATCAGTCCAACCGCATGGTTCGGCCTCGGCCGAACCTGTGCGCCATAAATCTCAACGCATAGTATTTGTGGCCACATTTGTATGCGCAACTGGTCACTTACCTTCTCAAGTCCATCGTTCCGTCAAAACGACACTTTACACAACACATAAATTTAGCGTTCAATGTTATGTATGTAAGGATTAGTTCATATAGCAATGTGACGAATTGATGTAATGAGATGCATCTTTATTGAGTCTCTCAATTTACTACATAAGAATAATTGACTTGCCGCCCGCATTTTTGGGCTGCGTATTTTTGAATGGCACAATTAAAAATGCATCGCATCTTACGCTAAAGGAGTGAGCACACTGATACGGGCCGTGCCGGGGCTCAGCGTGCCGGGGCGCATCGCAAAAATCCACCTCCATACAATTTCTATGGAAGCGGATGCGCGTATCGCTCACTGTGCCGGGGTGCATCGGCGCGGATTTTTGCTCGGCGGATTTCCGTCAATGCGACACGGCCCGACAAGACCCGCTGCGCCCCGGCAAGACCCGCTGCGCCCCGGCAACAGTGTGCTATAGCAAGCGGCGCGCGGATGTGATGCGATGGTATTCTCCGAATGTATTTCGTTTTCTACAAATAGGATGAATCCATAATTTTCTTTTCCTATTGTGGTTTCTACGAGCTTCATCGATTTCTTCCTCAAACAATAAATAAATAAACGAAAGCTCTTCATCGGAGCTATCCATAGCGGCAAGATATAGGATACTAGGCAGCACACTGATGACTGAACTCAAAATCCGTCAATGCATTGCGCGCCGACCCGCCCCGGCACGCCCCGGCACAGTGAGCGTTAAAATCCGTCAATGTGATGCGACCCGACCCGGCAATAGTGTGCTATAGCGCATTTTGCGCTGCGCTGCGCCCCGGCCCCCGACCCGCCCCGGCACGCGCCGACAAAGTGTGTACGAACCTTAAAACGTTGGAAAAAAGTGCAGCGACGCATCGCCACATTGCTCCGTTTCGTTGCGGGGCAATGTGGCTTCACTCTAACATGATAACAATTATAATCATACACATCCTGTGCTTATCGCGATCACTGATTGTGGCCACCGCAGGCCTATCTGCGTTGTTTTAATTAAGTTTGTACTATTATAAACGTGTTCTCAGACAAGGGTGATTCTGAGGTCGACAGGATAATTGCAAACACAGCTATGACTCGAATGGTTTTGTTGCCAGGTGAACTCGTGTGCCATATATATTATTATACGGTTAGGGTTGCCAATAATTAAATAATTATTATTTTTCATTTATATCAGTAGTATAATATTTTTATTAAATTTCGGCTGTGAAGTTAGGGTTTCAATAAGATTTAAATAACAATATAGCTCTTACGATGCCTTATGAAAAATTTCGATGCCCTAAGTCCGTTGATCCGAAATTATCGAACGCAGATTGTGATAGTACCCAGAACTATTAAAGTGATAAATAATAATGCATGAAAATCTACCAATTTACGCGTGCAAATCTTCCAGCGTTCGAGATCTTTAGAGATGTTGCCTTGGTGTCATATTACATTTTCGTCGTCTCCTCTTATGTGTATTATTTCTTTGGCGAAGCAATTTCATCATAGAGCTCAAGTCAAAATGTAGACCATTCATTATAATATAATCTCAGCGACATTAATAACATAGAATTTCGTGTCCCAAGATTGATATTAGTGAATTAGCGTCCCAGAGTTTATTCATCTTTATTACTTTGATGTTCGCTAAAGTGGAGATAAAAACGGAATGTAATTAGCAAGTTCAGCTGTTGAATGTGGAAAGTTGCTAACTCAACCAATTATATTAATTATACCACATTAGTAGCTCCAAAATATTCCGTGAAATGTCTTCTGACTGCTAATAAACGTATTCATTTACAGTAATTAGGTTGTTTTTGATCGCCGTTGTGATGCTGATGGAAGGTTTTTCTTCGTTCTAAGACTTGGCTGTGGGAACATCCTTCGTTCTGGGATTGACTTGGCTGTGGGAAGATCTTTGTAGCTCTGAATGTAATATAAGGATGCAGCTTACACGCAAAATGGTTGCAGCGTTAGCTTTAATTACCCAATGAAAAATGATGATTTGAATGACATTGACTTGGGCATTAGTGTGAAACTGTTGTCTTTAGGTGCTGCCTCATTGCGAGCATTCACTTGTCATTATAGATTAGTTTTTGAGCATTACATTACACGTGTAATGTAACATTAAATATTTGAGTTTGAGCATTACATTACAATACTATTTCCCTAACTGACGAGCATTCGCGTGTAATGTAAGATTCGACTTTGAACATTCCATAGCTAGTTGATGTTACAAGTTGTATCAAGATATTACACACTGTACAATTACAAGGTGCGCATTATAATGCTCGGTTTTGTGTCTTTACAAGGTGCGCATTGTAACGCTCGACTCTGTAACGTTACATTACAAGCCAATGCTCCCGGTGAGGGAGCACCTTTAAGTGACACTTTACAAAATGACGACATTAGTTCTGATCTACCCGTTTAAACATCCATG
Source organism: Cyaniris semiargus (assembly GCA_905187585.1). NCBI lineage: Eukaryota > Metazoa > Arthropoda > Insecta > Lepidoptera > Lycaenidae > Cyaniris > Cyaniris semiargus. The sequence goes on along the minus strand of LR994558.1, from coordinate 7,111,287 downwards.
TAAGCCTATATTCCCTATGTTTTTTTGAGTTTCGTAGAGGTTGTAATCTCTTAGAACCGTACATTTTCTGTGATAAAACTACAATTTTCTTTTTTGATACTCATCGTTTCTCTATTCCTTAAATCATTTTGATGCAGCAGCATACCTATTCGTGATATGGTAACAAAGTCTGTTGCATTTACAATTTTAGCATGGAAGTGTGTTACAATACTCAGAAAATAACTTGGCACTTGCTTTCTAACTTTTGTGTGTTACGTTAATAGAGTTCATAATATCAGTAAGGTTATTGTCATAAAAATGTGCACCCACATTACCGTGGGAGGCCTTGTGCTGAATATTGGCTGAAATGTAGAACATGTTTGACTGTTTGCACAGTGGGCCGTGCCTGCTAAAACAAGCTCGTGGTTACCAGCTACCACAGAGTTCAATGAACCCTTTATTCACTTTCGACTGTTTACTATTTTTGCATTAAATTCCATTGCATTATCCTAGAAATATTTAATAATATTATAATTTAGGCTCGCTGTTTGTTTCATAATTTAATAAATAAACATTAGACCAGGTTACCTATTTTAGTTGGTAATTTTATTATTTCAATATCCGTTTAAAACTAAAATCCATTTAGTCGATTAACGTAGACAATTTTGGAAATTTAATTAATACGTTGATAAAGTAATTATAACTAACAGCCAAACATTTGTAGCGACTAATGACGTTAAAATGACTATTGATTTTTTAATTACCACTTCAGTTTTGTTTTTCGTTCCATATAACTCCGGAGTTCTAAATTGCGAGCAATAAAAAGTTTGTCGCAAAAGAAACAAGTAATATAAAAGGTATCTAATGTCCGCAGGCGGAAAGGAGTTCGCATTTTAAATTCTCCTAATTCTTCCTTTTTTATGATAAATGAAGTATTCAAGCCTTCCTGTAATTGTTGGGCGATTGTGTCGACGAAAAATTAAGTACAGTTTTCTGCTATTTTAAACCAAATTGGATGTAGCTTTGATCCAGTTTGAATCGTACGAACAGTAAAATACTATTCTGATAAACTTCAAATAAAAGCCAACATTTTTGAAGTTTTAACCAGTCACACGTTGGTTTGATATTTTCGTGAGAATAGCATATTTTGAACTAAATCATTAGATCTTGTAGATAACAGGAACGGAAAACAGATTTCAATGTAATACTACTACTTCATACTTACGTATTGACTACATTGCGTGCCTGATATTTTAATATTGATGGGTATGGAATAACGACAAATAGGACATTGATTTATGATAGTTCTGAAGTATTTTCGGCATAAAATGGTATTGGCTACCTCTAGATGTTGTTAAAATAAAAAATTGTCTACATTCGTTTATTGTGCGGGAGCTGTACTAATTTTAACATGAGTTTATATTGCCTAAAGTCTAGTTATCATGTGTCTAAAAATTGTTATATTTTCTGAAGATGAAGTCCCATGAGATTACTCTTACGATCGAAGTTAGATACATTTATTATTACTTAAGTAGTCATTTAATGAAGATTTTGACAGAAAATATATAGACTTTATGTCAAAATTTTTATACATACGTTACTCCTTAAGGTGAGGACAAACCCCATTTTATTTACTGACTCCCGGTTTACCTAGTTCCAATATAATAACGAAATGTAAAAAATAGGAGATATAAAGCACAATATTTAAAAGGTTTTAAACCATAAACATTTTAATAAAACTTAATACTTTGGCTGTAATTAATTTACAAACTCACCTCCGACAAAAATCTTTATCATCTAAATATAAGTATTAACAAGGATAACATACATTTTATTTTAATAAATTGGTAATGAATCTATATTAAAAAACTTTTATCCGATTTTTTTTGTATTTATTTCGAAAGATATTTAAAAAAAAAACACACGAAAAACAAAATAGAGAAGATCCGCCCGTCGTAACTACAATTTTATGCTAAGCTAAAATGAATCTTATTGCGATGCGTACACGCTAGGCACTCGCGTTCGCAAGGTTCTCGTTATAGAATTGAGGTAAGTGCTCGCCTTAACTAATCATTTAAATTTTAATGTCTCTGAGTGCAGCTGTTCATGCAGTGTAAAACTGTGTATATTTTGTGTGCAAACATTTTGAACAATATTTCCAAAAACACCAAATGGAAGAGACAGCCTTACCGTAACGTAAATGTAACGGTATTTTCCTGATACTCTCCATCCGATGATCTGACCAACAAAAAGTACATCAATGGTCCTTATAGTAAGATTTATCGCATATACGGAGGTATTTTTCAGTTGCACAAAACAGATATATCTTTCACAGCTGTCATTTTGATGCAATGCGCAAATTTTCGAGCGTTCTCGGTGTATAATAATTTTACGGTTCGTTGAAATTTCAAACGTGCGTCTGGCCACATTGATGTTAATTTAGAATAACCCTCGGTATGATTTAGTAAAGTGGATGTATAAAGTATAAAATCTTGATATTTTATTTATTATTGGGTACAGACTTTGTGCTTGAGCTTGTGTTAATACGAAATAGTTTATTTAGGTTTAATTAATTATGTTCTGGTAAATTTAATACTATTCCTTTCGAAAATTTATCTACTGACCTGACTGACTTGAGTATGTGGTTTATAAAAATGAAACTATTATTTTGGAAAAATATTTAATATTTACATATTTACATAGCCATCCAACAATATACATTTTTCAAGTTAAAAATACATCGATGTTCGTTATAGTTTTTTTCTGAAATTTTCATTACAGCGATTCGAGTAAATGCTATTGAAGTTTTTATCCTACAAATTATAATGCAATTTTATGGACACAGCTGTTTGTAAATATAAAAAGCGTATTAAAACTCAGTCCAGGACATCCAATCAGCTTCGCAGTGTGCCGGCGCGAGTAATTCCATCGGACTGTTTCATCCTACGCTTGATTTTATCGAAAATATAAAAAGGTAATGGAAAAAGTATACTTATTAATTAATATCTATACAGGTCCATCGAGTTTAGAGATGCTCACAACTTGTGTTATTGCAATTGACTACTCTACGGGGATCAATCATCAGAGAAATCGGTGCATAGGCGCAACATGCGTAATTTTGTCGCGTTACGTCACGGACGACAGATCACGTTAAATATTGACATAACCATCAAATAACGTAGGTCCATCAAGAACCAATTTCTTCGATAGATCGCGTCGTCGTCTCCGCTAAAACCTAAAACTAAAAAGTGATTCGAGATCCGAACGACGTAAAATCCCCATTATCTACTACTCATTTTTATCATCTAATTAGGAGGGTGTAGGTGGTGAGACTCAGTATGTAGATGTAGCTCGTGTATTTCGGCTGGGCGTCACTGGAGAGGGCGCTCGCGTGGCACTCCGCCTCATCAGCTCGAAGCTGCAGCAGCGGGATCCGGCGACCGAGCTGATCCTTGCAGGTCGCGGTCCTGACAGCTCGGCGCAGCTCCCCGCCCGCCTCATTCTCCTGCAGCCACCGCCGAAGCCACGCCCCCAGCCAGGCGAGCTCGCACTCGCATCTCAAAGGATTCCCCGTCAGGATCAAGCCACCTACACACACGATACATAATTCAGCACCTCTCAGACCCACCGAAAGTTACTAATGGCATTAAAAATTAAATCTCATAGGGAAGATGAGAAAACTGTTACATTATTAACGTTCCCGAAGCGGTCTGTACGCGGTTGTCGTTTGTTCTCTATGCGGGAGTGTTTAGTCGGAGTTCTTTGTGTCCGCTGTGTCATTAATTTGAAATATTATATTCTTTTGATTGAAATATTGGAGAGAACAATGTCTATGATGAGTATTCTTTTTATATCACTCAGCTATTCTACGTTTATAATGGTGCATTATGTTGTGTTGGACTATGAGGTGAACTTAAATCTAGGAGTGCGGAATTCGGTTACGTTACCGGTTACAAAAACACTTTTTACACTAAAACTGAAATCGTATATAACTCGTCTTACAGACGAACGGTACTTGTCGACGGCTGACGTCGACTGCTGTCGACGCGTGCCGTTGTTAAATGCCGTTCGTCTGTAAGCACTCTAAATAGGTTTGTTACACAAAATAGTTGAAATAGTGTTATTTAAATCAGTAATGTTGTAAACAGTACGATAAAACCTTAGATTTGGTAATTATACTCAGAAGTCATTAGAAACTCAATTATTCACAGGTTTACTTAAATAATTTAAAGGTTATTTGTATCTCAGTGAGTATTTTATACACCTACAACGTATACAACATCCAATTAGTCTTCAATAACTACAGCCACGTTCAAAGACGTTAAATATATGGTTCGCGCTTTCGAATAAATGTGCCATCATTTTATATGCTTTAGTATATATAATTTTCCTCAACCAAATATATTATAATGACTCCACGGTAGGCGTACACCGAAGCTTCAAACAACGCTTGTTACCATTTTATTTTAATGCACTAAAATTAATTTATAATAATTTACCTTACTACAAAAATGAAATATTTTTTAAAAATTACTGTTCGTAATAATATCATCTACATAACAATTTGGTTTTCATTACTTCTCAAAATTATAGTCCGCTTAAGCCGGGACTTAATTGTTCCTATAATTAAATACGAAGTTACAAAATTTAAGGTTCATTCGTAAATTGAGTTACGGTATAACGTTATTAAAACGTACCTGAAAGTAACTTGGTCGCGACGTGACTCCAACTCGTGAAGTTGGGGTAAAAGATGGCGGGGTCGAGGCGCGTGATTTGATTGTAGCTGAGGTCCACGCCCAACTGTGGGATCCGCGCGAGATGCTTCATGAACGTCGTGGGCAGTCTGCTTATAGACGTCTCGCTAATTCTAATGAATATCTCCTGATTCGAGGCGAACGGTTCAAACGCATCGTCCGATATTCTCTTCAAATTAGCCCCCTTTATTTCCACGTATCTTATCTTTGTCGCGTCGATCCCGTGGAGCTGATCGTCCAGAGACTCGTCCGTCCAGTGTATCAATAATTTATGAAGCGATGGCAGGGAGCACGTAATGTTTGCTAAACGAAAGGTTGAATGATTTATCGTGGACCACGTTTGCAAGTGAAGGGAGCGAAGGGAGAGCAGGGGACGGAAAGTATCTTGGTCTACTATATCTAAGTATCTTAGACCATTTAGGTTCATATGCGATAAGTTGCTCAGCCATTTGAAGCTGCTGGGCGTTAGTCTTATTATAGGATTGTAGGATACGTCCAGACTGTTCAAGTTCTGGAGGTGTATCCACATCTTTGGCACTATGGAGGTAAGTCGATTGTGACTTAGGTCTAAGTGGCGAAGGTTGGAGAGTCGTCTGACGTCGGTCTCCTTGAAGCTGCTAATGTAGTTCAGAGTCAGATTGAGGCTCGTCAAGTTCGTCAAAGGCAGATAAGGCACCGACTTTAAACTTATATTCGCGAGATTCAGATGCCTCAAGTTGGGGAGGTTATGGAAGAGCTCCTTGAAGTTCGCCTTTATGGAGTTGAAGCTGAGATCGAGGCGCCGGAGACCCCCGAGACTCGAGAACGTGTTATCGGAGAGGACGGTCAATAAATTATTTCCGATGTTAAGACTGGAGAGGAACTGCGTGTTCCGGAATATACTACTGTCGAGGTACTCTATGCGATTGTGAGAGACGTCGAGATGGCGCAGGGTAAAGCCGATTTGCGAGAGCGCAGTCACGGGAAATAATGATATTTCGTTGAAACTCAAATCCAAGTGCTCGATGACCGTGTTCTTAAATACGTCTCGGGGCAGAAGCTTCAGATTATTATGGTCTATTTTTAAGTATCTCAGCTTGCGCAGATTCGAGAACTGCTCCACCGAGAGCTGGTATATCGAATTAAAAGACAAGTCGAGGATTTGGAGAGCGACGAGATCGGTAAACGATTTTCGTTTTATAATATTAATTTTATTCTTGTGCAAATCCAATATTTCTAAATAAACTGATTGGCCGAACGCTTCGTTGGAAATGTGACTTATTTTATTATGAGACAAGATAATCTGTCTTATCGAAGATTTGATTCCGACGAATAAAACGCTTGGCACTTCATGGAAATCGTTTTCCGAACCGTCGAATATGTTGATAGAAAATTTCACCTCGCCCTCGATGGTTCTTATGTTATTTCTACTTATATTTAGGGTGAAAATAATAAATTGATTAGAAATATTATAAAAAGAATCGAGAGATAAACTAGTCAAGTTGTTACTTTGGAGTTCTAATATCTCTAGTTTCGGTAGGTTCGAAAATGCCTCCCTTTCTATAGAGTCAATTATATTACCCGCTAAAGATAAATATCTCAAATTGGATAAGTTGGCGAAGCTATTCTTAGTTATATTACGGATACGGTTATAAGATAAATCTAAGTTTCTCAATTCTGGCATATACACAAACGTTCTAGTCGGAAGAAAACTTAAAAAATTATACGACATTCTAAAATTACTGAGAGATAGAGACGCATTGTTGCCGTCGTCGTCGATCACGATATCGACGATACGATTGTAGTCTAAATTCAAATATTTTAAATTAGGAAACGATAGAATCTCGGACAACCGCAATATATGGAAATCGTTGTTATCGAACGACAACCAACTCAGATTCTCCAAGCTATCATCTATTTCGAAGGGGAAGTAGCCACTGAAAAGCGTAGAAGACAATTCCAATACGTGCAACGACCCCGTCAAATTGGAAAAAGATTGAGGATGAACGTAGTACAAATCGTTGAAACTCAAATTAATCTCCTTTACGGGCATAGTAACTGGGAAAACGTTCTTATAAATCTGAGAAATCCTGTTGCCTTTTAAATTGATAGTGCCGAGAGAAGTGGACCAGTCTCGGAATTCATTTGGAAGCAAAATGGATATTCTGTTGTAACTTAAGTCAAGATAACGAATCGAACCGGGCTCGAGCGCCTGGAGTGCGGAGGGCACAGAAGTTAAAAAGTTCCCGGCGAGCGAGAGGGTTTGAATACGGCTCGGGAGGGCGGGCGCCTCCTCCAGCAAGTTGTGAGCCAGAGACAAATGTCGCAGGCGATTGACCTGCGCTAAACTGTCGGGCAAGTGAGATAACTTGTTGTGTTCGATTTCAAGATGCTCCAGTGAATTCTTCAGCGTGATAAACACTTCTTTATAAATTGAGCTGAGTTTATTATAGGAAATAGATAGCCTCTCTACTCTATTGTTAGTGTACAATAACCTAGGGACGACTGTGAGATCATTTAGGTCTAATATAATTTGTCTAATTTGGACCTCGCGGAATATGAGTATGTCTGAGGTGTCGTTAATTTTATTGTTACTTAAATCTAGTTTTTCTAACTTTTTGCTCTTGTCGATCGAGTCGGTCGCGTTCGACTCGAACGTGATTAGATTATGACGTATATGTAAAACTTGTAGCCTAGGAAGGTTAAATATTAGATCACAGGAGAGTTTGTGTAGGAAATTATTGGATAACTTGAGTACGGTGAGGGAGGGCGGCAGGGAGTTCACGCTTATGCTTCGGATGCTGTTTCCTTCCAAATCCAATTGCAGCAGATGGCTTAGTGACGTCAGAGCGTTCGATCTCAGTTGATTTATTTGATTGTTGCTCAGAGTTAAACTTGTTAGCGTGTCCTCCATATGGTGCCAGCGTGTCTCCGGGTATATCTCTGATATGTAATTGCTGGAAATAAAGTGATGAGTTAACATTTATTTCGCTGCTAATTTATTTTATAGTGCAGACTATAATCATACCCGTTTTGCAAGCAAAAAGATTCATATCTTGCAGTCATCACGTCTGTAATAGCCGATCACATCTGAATAGTTTACAACGTCATTTTCTTGTATGATATGTTTGATAACTGGCTTGAAAGACAGGGGCAAAACATCGTTCTATAAACACAATGTAGATACTAGATTTTTTTTTAACTTAAAGGGGATATCAAAGTTTTAGACAAAACGTACTCAACGTAAATGTTTGGAAACGCTGAAGCAATCTAGCCGAAAACAAACTCACTTCTGTAAATTAAGCCAGTTGAGCACTTTAAGATCCCTCAGCCCCTGCTCAGGTATTGCGGTGAACTCGTTGTAGCCGAGATCCAGGGACGCCAAGGTGTTGGACATGGAACTGTAGAAAAAGGTTCTATTTAGAAAACTATAGTCAAAAAGTTCTACCCTCACCTTATTGATAAAAAATTTCACTTCATACTTTCGCTAATTATATTATTATTCATTTTGCTGTTTTTGTTTCAAACGTCGAAAAAATTATTTGAGCGGTAGATACTACGTGGATTAGCCTGATGATAGTATATTCCTATCAATAAAGGAATATGATAATTATAATATTATATTAAATTATTATATAAATTGTTATACGCGACACGTTATCATTATAATACTTATTAAATACATATAATAAATTATTGTGTAGTTTGTAACAATAATAAGCATTGCTTTTTAAGTTGAAACATTTGATGAAACAAACTAATGATACATTGTATATTAAAGAGTACTCAAAACCTCTCTACTTTAGAGTGCTTATTATATAAAATTAGCTGACGTATATTCAAAGAAGCTTTTGTGTTATAAATAAATCATGCTTGGGATGGGTCAGAATACATTTGCTCGCGGCTGGTAAGGAGATCTGTCGCAAGTGCCGACCGTGTCAGAGAGGATCAAAACAAAGCCGTAGGTATAAACTAAGAGGAGCACCAAATTTTCAAGGAAATATCATAAAATACATTATAGATAAGTAAGTAATAAAAATACAAGGTATATAACTCGAGGAGTTGTTATGAATAAATTCAAGACGTGAGTGGAAGAATAAGGTAAGTAACATGAAAAAACTTCCCGTTTTTTTGCTTAAATGGAGGCTTTAGGGCCGGAAAAATTATTTGAAATAGAAAAACTGTGGATTACATGTGTAGCGAGATACATTAGCTAGGTTATGAAGTAGATAAGTTACAAGTTTTATGAAAATAATAGGAGAAAAAATTAGTTATTGTCCGTATGTTACGAAATGTTACTTGTTCGATTCTTCCACTCACGTCTTCAATTATGTTGTATTTTTAAAATGGCGTCTTTTTGAAAGAAGTTCTTGTCTAGCATAATATTATGTTATTTAAAACTTGATGTTTCTCAATCATACTAAACGAAACGGAACAACTGGACCAAGCATTTTTAATTTTGTATCGATATTAGCATCACTGCGTCGCGCCTCGTCTCGACCCATTTAGGTATGAACTTACTATTTAATGGAAGAAATAAAAAAAAATACTTCCTATACGGATAAGGGTACAAATAATAACAATTTTACAAATTTCATAACACACACAACGACGACGCGACGACTCAAAAATATATCTTTAAAGTTATTTTTAACACCTCGATGATGGTGATAATGATGATGACCAAATCTGAGTGTCAAATACAAGTAATTAATAATATTCCGTGAGAACGTCTACTTCATCAGGGACTTTTAGCAATTTAGGGTTTCATGTTCCGAACTTAATCCGCTTAGCTCTGCTAACTTAATTCACCCTACTACTTAGTGATTCGACTGCTTTAAGTTTTAACAAACTTAAAAGAACGTTTCTGATTAAAAATAACAAGCATTAGTGCGATTTGGTATAAAGGATAAATCACTTATTATTTTATAGTTTTAAAGCCTTATGGGTAATCTAGATAAATTAGGTTAAAGGTAGGATTAATATTTCAAAAGGCTCCATAATTTTCTTTATTTCTCGGAAAACGTATATTTTTGCCACGAGAACTGCATAGTGCAAGTAAGTCAAAGCGTTCGATAAAATAACACAGTCGACAGTCGACTCATGCTATTTCAATTTCATAGATTTTAATCGGCGATTCTATAAAGAAGCGATCAAGAAAACGTCTTGGCTAAGGGCTCTGGAATAAAACTCAATCTTACTGCCAAGTCTATCAAAATCTCTCCAACTTTTGTGCCCACATAAATGTATTATCATATAAGTTGATTCCTAGGCAGATGGCGGACCTAAGTAATTTGGTCGCGTTAAGTCAAACCCATCCGACTCGACCGATCACAGCTAATAACATATAACATTGAATTGACATACGCCGACCAAATTACAACTTATTATATAAATTATTAGTACGAATTACCTGAACGCATGCATCTCGATGTAATGCAGGCGGTTGGCGACCAGCACCAGCGTCTGCAGGCTGAGGCCATCCAGCGCGCTCTCCGACACCACCTCCAGGTTCGACATGCTTATGTCTAGGTGTTGCAGCTCCATGCGCGGCCATTCTGTAACAAACACATGTGTGACTCATATTGTTACCGCCTTGTTATTATATTACTAGCTGATCCGGCAAACGTTGTTTTGCCATATGAATTGTTTCTAGTGTCAATATAAAAAGTAGATAAAAACCTATTCTCAGGTTTTAACGAATGTACATACAAAATTCCATTAAAATCGGTTGAGACTTGAGCCGTTTTGAAGGAGTTTGCGAACAAACATTGTGACACGAGAATTATATATATATTACGCCCAAAGATCGAAAGCGCTCATTGAGCGGAAAAATAGCTCACATCGCGTTGTGGTCACAGTGAAACAGCCACAACGCGAAATTCGTGTTGTGGCTCTCATGAAAACGGCCACGACGCGTTGTGACAATCGCAGAACGACCAAATAGCGAAATTCGTGTCGTGGCTGACATGCTGTTCGATCTCGACGCGTTGTATCCATGATAAAAAGCACGACGCGAATAGAACATTATTTATTATGTACGAGTATATGATAACGACGAGACGCATATTACTTTCCGATACTGATCCTACTAGGCCTAGACTAGAAACGTTTTGGTAGATGTCCTTGTAAAACTTTTTTTATTTTATCTATATATTAATACGCGAGCGAAAAACTTTGTATCCCTTTTGACGAAAAATTGGGAAACGTAGGTGAATGAAATTTTGCACAGTTATAGTTTATATGGTGAAGGAGTGCATCGAGCTAATATTATTTTGAAATTATGCTTTTATCATACATTTTTTTAACAAATAAAACATTACACACACTAGGAAAGATGACAGATTTTTGAGTGACAAGCCTATACATACGAATTATACTCTTTTATTTATGGTTGAAGTCTGTTGACAACAAGTTGACAAATTGAAAATGGATTATAGTTTTTTTTTTATTGAATCTTAGATCCTATTAGACAATGCTTACACGGCCAGTCTGAGATCAGCTGAGTCCCAGAGACAAGAGTTGAAAAAAAATATGATAAAGTCAATATTTTTTTACAAAATATAGGTAGTAGACCTAATGTCGTTGAAACTAAGGTCGAATTTCGACCATTGGGCGATCTCTAGTATTTTTATAGTAATTAAATACTAGATGACGCCCGCAACTCCGTTACGCCAAAATTTGTTTATCGCGCGAGAACCGTACTTACATTTTTCCGAGATAAAAAGTATCCTATGTTCTTTCCCGGCACTTAAAGTATTCGCATAACAAATTTGATTGAGTTTCAATCAAATGCTGTTTAACTGTGACCACAACCCGTTGTGAGCTATTTTTCCGCTCAATGAGCGTTTTCGATCTTTAAGCGTAACATAATATTATATACTTATTAGGTTGACAGATAATTTTAGACTGACTTGTGACTACAGACATCGTTATTTTTTGGAAAGAGAAATAACATCATGTCTAGCCTCAGTAACAGAATTTAGCGTATATTCAAATTTTACGAATGTCAAGTATAACGGAAAGCAAATTAACGGAAATCGTTATTTTTTGGAAAGAGAAGTAACATCATGTCTAGCCTCAGTAACAGAATTTAGCGTAAATTCAAATTTTACGAATGTCAAGTATAACGAGCAGCGTACGTTGCTGACTGTAGTCTCTGACTTGCACAAATGATATCCAACAAATATATTTTAAGTAGATTGTATAAAACATTCATACTTCCACATCCATACCTTTATAATTCCATACTTATGTTATAAATGTGAAAATGTGTCGATCTATTATCTCGTCGTGCTTAAACCGATAAAATGTAAAAACATGGATAACACTTTTGATTCCCGGGCGTTAACAGAAATCTATTTAAATGTAACTAATTTGATAATTCAAAAGGCTCGTCGCCGTTCTGCCGCATCTGACAAAACTAAAATTAATCTTGATCTACGAAACAACCTCAAATCCAATAACACAACTCGATCGGTTATTCAATATTTTATTACTACCAGCCTACGTATTTTAGTCTAAATATACATGTGGAGTAAAATATGGCTCAATATTCACGATGTTTGTAAGCCTAGTTTATGTTGTATCGGTAAACTAGAATTTGTGATTGATTTATGAAAGGATCAATACGAGCCCCAGCCCAAAGTAATAATTTAGGTTTTGATTACTTTCGCTAGCGTAAGACGGTTCTAAAATCCTTAAATCTTATGCGAAAACTAATTTAATTCAGTTTCTACGAATTTATATTTAGTTGATTTATTCTTTATCATTTGTTTGATACTAAGGCCTTATTCCAAGAATAATTTTGAATAATTATTTCGTCTATAAACTTATTTTTATACGCCGCGTACCGCCACATCACTCCCCCCCGAAGACCGGAGGCCGAATCTTGAAGTCTTGTGGCTTGAGACGCCAGTGCCAGAGAGTTCCAGTGAGTCGGAACTGTTGCAGAGAAGTCCCAGTGAGTCGGAACTGTGATGCTGTTGCACGGGATCCAGTGAGTCGGATAAGCTGCCGTGCGGGGCCGATGCTACGTGCTGACCAGGAGAGATGTGCTCTGCTTGCTGACCGGTCAGTGTAGTGACAAATCCCTTTGATGCCGATGCGGAGTCGCCCAGGCCGCGGTACATTGCGGCTACGAGGTACCCGATGATGCGATGCTGGCTGGCGCAGTGCGGAGGGGCGGGGAGTGATGATGATGAAGGAGGCGTGTTCCGTCGAGGGTTACCAATGTGGGATATATTTGTGGAGGCCGCAAAGGAAGATCTTCCGACCGAGCGAGGTGGTATGCTCGGTCAGGCCGGAGCCCTCGTGATAGATTTCAGCTGTCGTATATATACCGACGCACTTAGAAAATTTCGATAGCGCGATGCAGGAATGCGCCACAGACGGACACACTTTCGCATTTATAATATTAGATATTAGATGGTCGCTGGCATATATTGCTCTGTGGCTGAAGTTATTATTTTCGTAGTCAATCGGTGCGATCTGGGTTAGTAAATTGATTGCTCCGAGTGAATAGACCTCATCTTTGGGCGCCGGCATCATTAGCGGGGCTGTTTAGCCTCATTGATGAGATGTTGTTGAAGGAAATAAGAATTAGTGCGAACTTAAAAATGAATTTAGTTATTTAAAATCGTCTATTGGATTGAATTTTTATCCGGATTTAATAGTTTATAGAGTCAAATTATATGTGTACAGTAGTTCATCTTTATACTAGATCGCCCAAACATTAGCGCGATTTCTGATAGCTTAGAGAAACAAAACAATTCAGTATTGCAGATGCAATACTGAATAATAAAACACTAGCTAGATAGCTAGTGCGTGAAAATGGTCTCCGCATAGAGCTTCTATAGGTACAAGTTACTTCACTGTATGATATTCATAATATTGTACTTACTCTATGTTCAGAAATATACAAGGTGCAATTAAGCCTACCTGCCAAATTTTTTTTGGTCCTTAGGTGTCATTAGGAGAGTCCATTAAACCACAAAAAATAGGGTGTTAATTTTTTTACAATAACATATTTTATCCCAACCTAATTCAGTACAGCTTGGTCACTACTCAGTAATTACTGACAACGGCGCCAGTCTGTCGCGCGGAGTCGGCAAAAACCGGTTACAGGGGTGAAGCGGGGGTGGCGCACGGGCGGCGGGAGCCCGTCGCACGCGCCGGCCGCCGCAGTCGTCCGTCCACGTTTGAATTGCAGTGACGTAATTAATTTGTCACCGCCGCGCCCCCTGCCGCGCTCGTAATTAAGTATCTGTGACAAAGTGTACTCTAACCGCGACTCGCGAGTGTTACATTTTAAGTGGCGAAAGTTTACGCGGAGCGCAGAGACTGTACGAGCAAGAAAGCCTTCCTCGTCTTCGTAACAGCTGATCACGAATGCAGTTGTAGGTACCTGAATCTGAATCGCGAAACAATTTTGTCCATTTAATCAAAGACTCGGATTATGGACACTTCGCAAACCTGCACACACCTGGCCAGCCTCGAAGACCTAAAATCGCGTATCGAACATGCGTCTGACGAGGTTAAAAGTGACAGAGTTGTGCTCAAACTTAAAAACAATGTGTAAAAACGTGCTAGACTCTGCTTAGAGCGAAACGGATTGCAGTTTTAACAAAAGTACTGTTAGTGTAAACAAGATAATAAGATTTAGAGGTGGGTGGTTTTGATTTTTAATTAGATTACTGTGTACATATGTTGATTGAATTTTTTAAATACGCCTAAATGCAAAGGATGTGGTTTAGATTTATTAATTTCTAAAGTGCTTATTGTTCGTAATTACTAAGTTGTAATTTTCCATTCTTTTGATGTGTATCAATTAATTTATTCTAAACATACCTGTCGACGTCCTTTACATTTTGACGGTCCTAAGCCCGTCAAAGTATGAAGGGGAAATTCGCAACTTATGATAATAACAAAAATGTCAATGAACTACGTTTAAGCGGAAGGGCGCGGCGGGGCGGGGCCGGGCCGCGCATGTGTCCATATTTTGTGGTGTTTGGTAGGATAACTTTCGGAGGCTATTTCTCAAAATTTTAGTACTGTGTGATTATAAAAGAAGAAATACGTGTATTTTTATTTTTAACAAGGATCAATATATCCAAATTTGGCAGGAAGGTTAAATTGCACCCTGTATATTATGTATTTACCTGTTGGTTCTTAAAGAACTTTACAAAAATATAAGCATGCAAAAAGTTTTAATAAGATACAACAAACAATATTGCTGACTTTTTACTGCGTCCTTACATTTTTAAAGTAAGAATAAAATTAATTTTTAATTAGTCCAGATAACACATGATCCTAATTAAAAATACGACCGCACGCGGAGGACTCGACTCGAATAATAATTGAATTGGTATGGCCGGGAAGACAAATAACATTGAGATTTTGTACGTAACAGATACAAGAGACAACGAGAGATGTGAGTGTGTCGGTGCTTCGTTATTTCAAGATAATTATGTTTGGTTTTCGTCAGTAAAACGATATGCTATATCGTGTGAGTGACTTTCCGATGTTTGCCGCAAGCGACCACGACCGACAAAAATTCAAACAAAATGCCACTTTATGAACTTGGTTTCAAGTTTCATTTTCATTTTCTATCGAGCATTGATTTAGCGACCCATACCGCCGCTGCTTTGTGGAATAGAATAGAATAGAAAATACTTTATTTCTACAACCTAAATTAAAAAAAAAAAAACACAATACAGGAAAACTATGTACTATCAGAGAAGTTGATTCCTACTTCCTAGGCAGACCTACGTAAATAGTTTGGTCGCGTACGTCAAACCCAGCCGACAGATCACAATTTACATTAATTGACATGATCCGACCAAATGACGTTGGTCTGTCAACTGCCTAGGAATCGATTTCCTCGATGGTACAAATAGCTGCTGACAGCAGTTAGTGGCGTACATCAAAATGAAACCTATACCCTATGTCATAAGGTGGCATATTATTTGAATGTCGCGGTCGCTCGCGGCATTGCGGCAAGGATCGGAAAGCCACCACAGATATAAAAGACAACGCGAGTGTTATTCGTATGTCGGTTGCTGCTTTATTAATTCAAGATAATTGGTTGTCGTCTGTAAAAATATAATATTATATTGTCTGTTACTTAAAGTATGTTTATGTCCTTACTAGTCCAAACAAAGCTCCTAAGTCAAAGTTTCTGCTTTCGACTTTTCCATCCACACCCTTCTTTTGAGCATTAATTTACAAGGCTATTATTTAATGCCACAATAAGAACAGACGACCAAAACAGACAGACAGACTCATCAAACTTATAACACGGGTGGTGTTATAAGTTTGATGCTATTATTTGGAACAGCGTATTTTAATTAGCAGTGGTATCCTCATTTTTATTGTAACAAAGACAAAGTTTATTACTTAATTATTATTCTATTATTTAAATAAATTGAGTATTGCAACTTTTTTAGTCTAAAATTAATTCAACACGAGATTCAACAAATCAATGATCACCCAAAATAATGACTACGTGTCGGAAAATAAATCCTTCCATTATTCTTCATCGTTCTTCCAATTTAAAAATCCACGAAGATAAAAAGCTATGCTTTCTTTTAAAACTAATTAAAAAGTAAATTCCATTGTAAAATTGGATGGGAGACACAATGAAATTAAAACAATGCAAGATAGTAAATTGAATTGAACTACTTGCCAAAGTTTAAATCCAATAGAGTCGTGGACGTGACCATTTTATCAAATATTCCTGTTAACATTTGAACTTGGTACTTTTATAGGCTGATATTGTCACTGTTACTTATAACTTTAAGTGTTATCTTATAATGTTTTAAAACTAAGAATAACTGACAGTCAATAAACTTTGCTTTGTTTGAAGAATAACTTCAAACAAAGCAAAGTTTACTGACTGATTGTTCTTTAATGCACGCAAATTCTTAAGCGCTAGTAATCTATAATTTCGCAAACGAGAGGAATTTCTGAAAATAATATCCCTAAGCTTATTGCGCTAATTATCTAACCTGTAGTCTATTATATTAATAAGTAATCAAAGTGTGTATAATATTGCGATTGAAATACTGTTTACTGAAAAAGCTAATATAAAATCAAATGGTAATTATGATTCATTATAAAATCTCCTATTCTTTGATTTCAACCTTTGAGAGAGCCCTGACAATGTCCTCACATACTGGGGTATAATTTCTCATAAAGCAAAGGGCGTTAAAATCGCTTAGGCACTTATATATAAGTCGCAAGCACACAGTCTTGCTTAAAACAAAAGGCGCATGCTAGTAAAAAAATGAAAACCTTTTTAGACTTTATGACCAAAGCAATTACTTCGTTTATAAAATTAGCCCAACAAACAGACACAGACAGTGAAAAAATTAACATTATGTTTATCTTTTAAATATTCTAGTACCTACTACAAAATAATGTTAATATTTGAATACATTATGAGAATTTACTTTTCGTCTGACTTTTAAACTTAAATGGCGATTATAATTAAATTTAACAGAGACTGAATTTTGCGACCTTTGTCTCGGATTTGCCTTTCTGGGTATCTTTTAACCAAACTATGTAATGGTCTGTATATGTTAGTAAGTAATATTATATTATCAGTGCTAGTAATAATATAATTATATCATATTATATCTCATTAGTTTTCTTGACGCGAGTCGGACCCTCACACGAAGATTTCCGTACCCATTACAAAACAAAACAGATTTAATTTTTATTTCTAAATAAAAATATTTATTATAGTATGTATAGTGAATCAGAATAAAATTTAGAAGTGTGATATAGAAGCAGGGGACATATATTTTGGCTGGTTGAAAAGCTTATCCAAACGCCTCTTTCGGGAACACAATGCATTGTTGTTACATTCGCCAGGGGAATGAAGGCTTTATTTAAGTAAACGGTTCAAACTTTAAATTAATATTCGCAACTAAATCGGCCTACAGAGATGACTACAAATTGGCTTTTTAGTTCTGGATCTTTGTCTTTTACTAACAAAGTAAAGATGAATTTGATAACACAGATTACGGCCATCTCCCGAGCAAACGACCTTGACCATACATTTGACGCGTTGCCGCACAAAATCCTATTTTTTTACTTATCTTAGTTCAAAATTGATCTAAAAAAAATTAAAACGGGGAATATGTAGCTAATGAAATTGTCTATCTATTGTCGTGTCTTTCAAATAAACGTAATTTGTAAATACTAGGGAGATGCTGAAAGTATGCTTCAATTTTAATAAATTGGTATTACTTTGGAAGCTAATAACATGAGTATAATAAACAAAAATAGAAAATTTAAAACGGGGAAAGGAATGTTGATATACTGAAGATTATTGCTGTATTTTTATTATAACTTTGTAGCTTTCAAATTATGAGTTTATAAGGCTCTAAATACGGTAAATTACAGAATCTCCGTAGGGGAAGGCCCTTCATAAAGACTAGTACTATGTTTTTACTTATAATAAAGTAATTTATTATATGTTCTTGGTCTCATTAAAAAAAAAAACCCTTTATAATTTACTAGATGACACCCGCAACTCCGTACATTTTTCCAGGATAAAAGTATCCTATGTCCTTTCCCGGGATTTAAAGTATCTCCATACCAAATTTCAGCAAAATCGGTTTGGCGGTTTGGGCGTGAAGACGTAACAGATAGACAAAAATTGTGGATTTATAGATAATATTAAAATTATTAATTAATATTTAAATTAAATCCATTTATTTTATCCTCAATCGTTTTGTCTCTTTACAAAGAATGCGCCTGTATAATTATACATTATCAGTATCACCCTAAGGTTGGTTGGTAGAGAATGCCACAAAGCATTAAGCCCGCCTTTGTAAATGCATAAAGTGTAAATAATTAAATATTATGATAACATAATATTTTATAGTGTTAATGACGACCTCTGTGGCTCATTGGTTAGGCGTGTTGTCAGCGCTCAAGCCGGGGGTCGCGGGTTCGAATCCCGTCGACGGAACAAAAAGTTTTCGATGTTCCTGGGTCATGGATGTATATTAAATATGTGTATTATATAGGTAATAAAATCTTAAATATATGTTTAGTATAAAAGTATTAAATATATTTCCGTTGTCTGGTACCCGTAACACAAGTCCTTCAGCACGGGGCCAGACTGACGTGGTGTAAAGCGTCCATAGATATTAATATTATTATCATATTATTATTAATTATAATATTAATAATAATAAGTAATTTAATCTCACTACAATATAACTGTTTGAGAGCCGTATTTAAAAATAAATACACAATATCAAGTTTGCGTAAACGAAATTTCGCTGTTTAATTTTTCATCCATTAATAATATCTTGTTGTTGCCGACAGTGGAGATTTAAATCATTCATTACTTCAATCTTTGGGGATAACTTATTATGGGCTATTTGAATATGTTAATAGCAAGCTTTTAATTAACCTTGTTAACCCTTTTCGCAGCGATGAATATGGAATAAGGTGAACTTTTATGCCCGTGGTACCTCCACAGTGTTACAAGGTTAGCTCAAAAAATACATTGACAACGATTTGGAGAAGAAAAAATTAATATACAATCAGTCGTCAGCTGAATTAGTTAGCGAGCCTACGTTTGTTGGTCGGGTTATATCGAGCCCAGACACATTACGATTCACGACTAACATGGACTACATCTACAAAATTAAGCAGGTCCGTCATCTGCCCATGAAGTAAATAATTTATCTGAATGTACATTTTTTTGGCTTCTTCAAATTGTAACTAATATTTTCTTATATCGTTTTTTTACTGTCGTAAAAATGTTATTTTAACGCATTTTAACCGTATGAAATAAAATCTTACAAACACTATAGGAGCAAAGGTTAAATATCAGTTATTAGGAGAATTTTAATAGCGAAGGAAATATTACTTTCTTTTTATAACTGCGTATGACTAAGTACCCAGTAAAAGCTCACAGCCGTGCTCAATGTTAATTGTTGGTTGGTTGCTATATGGTCATTTTTACGGTATGAATGTTATGAGACGTATTATAATGCCAATTTATATGTTATAGCGGTTTTATTATTAAATATTACTCATGTCATAATAATATTACTCCCCACACTGGCTCACTACGCAGTGTTTTTATAGTGCCTATGAGTGTGCTCTACTGTGCTATGCCTACTGACAAAGATGCTCTCTTTTTATTTTTGCTGATGATCAGTAAAATGGATGATTAGTACAGGGTGTAACAAAACTAAGTGATAATATTTTAGGGTGTGTACGTGTTTGTTGTAGAGAGTTCACTGTGAAAGTAGCAGCACTGAAAGATCTTTTTTTTTCACTTACACAATATAAATCGTCAGTATAAAGTGATGGATTTACGTTACTTATTAAAAAACTGAACTCTATATTACTACACGAAAAACTTCACATTGTACTGACACTCGCGCCGCCGCCGAAGTCGAAGTTTAAATTACTACTTATAATAATACTCCCACACCGGTTTCGGTGACGGTGGCCAGTTTCATTGAAACCAGGCCAGTTACGCAGGAGTAATTTTTATAGTGCCCAAGTGTGTGCGCAGCACACAAGAGCACTCTCTATTCCTTTTACTCGCATAACCCAGTGGGACGGAAGACCGACACGACTGGCGAGAGATCAGGCGCAGGACCGACTTTTTACATGCCTATCCGACGCATGGATCATCTTAGTTGTCAGACAATCAGGTGATCAGCCTGCATTGTCCTAAGTCCTAACCAAACTTGGAAATAATATTATGTTTCCAACGCGGGAATCAAACCCACGACCCCCGAGTCAAGAGCCACGTTCTAAACCACTGGACCACGGAGGCATTATTATTACTACGTATTAAGTAGTACTAAGTCCAAGTGCTTCGTGGATCACCGGTTTTGTTCGGCTATTTTCGTATCCATTCGGCCTGCCCTGCCTACCCTGCCCCGGGGCAGTTTTATCTCTCATTCACCTGGGAACCTATGCAGTGGCACCGCGGTGCAGGACATGTGCGCGGCGCGGCAGGAGCACAGCGGGCTGCCGGCGCACGGCTCCAGCCGCTCCGGCGCCAGGCTGCCCACCAGTAGGCACAGCACCGCTGTCTGCAGCGACCGCCGCGACCACGCATCACCCAACACCATCACTGAAAAGAAGAGAGACGGTTTTAAAAAAATGATTAGCACTCACCGCAAAAGAGATGCGGTTGGCCTGCCGTTTGGAAGTTTGAATTTAGAAAATAGATCTCTCGTTCGAAAGTTAAAATTTCGAATTTCGAAAAATGCAATACAGTCACGTGCGCGTACATTCGGTTGTGCGAATTAAAAAAAATAATTGGGAGGTGTACGAAACGTGATAAAGTTTTGTTATCTTATAATTATTATTATATTATTATTATTTAATTTTATATCGTATATTTTATGAAAAAGAAGGTGTGAAAACAAACGATAATAATTGTTAGTAATTTGCGTGTGAGGCAAAGGCTACGTAAGTTTTGATAATTTTAAAATACGCATACTAAATGATTATCGTATTAAGCTGGTTTCAGGCTACGCTATAATATAATAGCATATTATAGTATATAGTTTATAGCACAAGAATATCATAGCACCATTATACATAGCGTATAGCCACTAGCAAGCCAATATTATAGTACAGTGCAGTGTGAACGTGTCCATAACAATGTATAGTGCGCGATATTCTTGTGCTATGAGCTATATACTATATGCTATTATATTATAGCGTAGTCTGAAACCAGCTTTACGGTACAATTAGTCATAAAGTTTAATAAAAAGTTTGATATGAGTAAAATTTTAAATTTTTTACAGGTCTATTCTATTGAGAACTTTTTTCATTGCTTTAATCAGTAATCAGTTATATTTGTTACGTATTTTTGTCTGTATTATAACGGTCTCTAGAGTAAACGATTATGTCATACTTTTTGGTACACTCAAATCCTTTAATAAATACAATCATTATCTTTCCATCCACACAAAAGAACTGACCAAGTGTATGCACATCTTATTACGTCTCATCAAGGGAGGTGGGGGTCAAAATACCCCCCTTAATTAGACCCCCCCTAACTACTAAACATTGTTGTTTGCCAAGCGAGTGTACCATAATACAGGGGACAGTTTATGGCATACACATTAGCATACATAATAACTACGATGGCATAATAGCGACATTTTAGCTTGTAATTATTGTCCAGTTATGGGTAAAACTCTATTAAAACTTGTTTTAACATTTTGCCAGGTATCTTGTATGTTTATTTATAACTCAAGAACAATGACAATAATCATTAATCAGTAACAACGATCAAAATCACTTATTGACAAAAACTACGGGTTGCATGGTAGCGGATTGGTTACATTCCGAGAATGACGGCAAAAATGAAAACGAAAAATCAGTGCAGGCTGTGGGAATATGCGTGGTGGCCACAAAGGGAGATCTTCTGACCGAGCGAGGTGTTTTGCTCGGTCAGGCCGGAGCCCACGTGATACATTTCAGCTGTCGTAATATATACCGACGCACTTAGAAAACTTCGATAGCGCGATGCAGGATTGTGGCGCTAATTGTGGGTACCGCCACAAGGCATTCATTTTCGCCACGTAGGAGAGAGGGATATAACTTTCACGGTCACGGTCACGTGCTCTGACGCGAGTAAAACATTATAACGCTGCTAAAAAAGTTTAACATGTTTAACATAAAATATGCAATCATACAGCCATAGCCATAATGCCAAATTAGTGTCGTGACGACGAGCGAATATATATATAGTACACCATTAAGAGCGGGCTGTCAAATTTTGCTGTGTTTTCTAATAAGTATTACAATCCCGGAAGACAATTGAGTCAAATGAAATTGAGATTTATTTAATCATTGTATATATTTATCTGATATTTGGCTAACCGAAAACACGATTCACTTATTTTTACTCAATAGTTTTATTTTTTGAAACTATTTTATCTTTCTGGGCTCTTAAACAAATACCTGTTACACTTATTGAGAGTTACTATCATTAAATAACTTGAACTACTACGATCACACACTTTATAAAAGGCTAGCTAAAGGAAATATTAGTATTGTATTTAATTTTTAAGTAATCATCAAAAACGTTTTTAGGACTTACGACCTTTATTTTCGTGCTATAATGCGGGAACCGTTGTTACACGATATTGTTAATAATAATAATAATAATAATAGACATTTATTCAACAAAGTTCACAGTACACTACAATAAAACAAAGCACACAACAATAAAGACAGAGAAAAAAAGACATGCATACTAAGCCTAACCATATATAACAGTTTTTTTTTAATTCTTTATTCGAATTTAGACAATGCGTTTCATATAACTATGTACCTACAAATAATTTACATATATATTTTTGTGGTGCGGCGCGAATTGAGTGCTTCGGTATAAGGCAGTGCAGTGCGAAAAGTTGTTGAATAGGACTCCACTCAGGTAATGATCATGGCACAGGATACTGTACCACGATCCCTGGTATTCTGTGGATCCTTGTGACTGCCAGGCGTTTGACAGACATACAACACACAGCATAATATATTACATGTACTAGATAAAAAAAATTACATAAATAAATAATTCATAATCTTAGAATGTAAAAAAAATAACCTATTAAATATGTGTGGTAGTGGAAGTGTAATTACATATATAAATAATATGGATAATAATAGCATAATTATAATATCATAAAAAACATTAGTAATTGAAATGTCCAGTCTCGGGGATATAGATATATTGTTCACTATTAACTGCAGCGTAAAGCACATTGCCCGGGAGCACGATTCACGAGCATTGTATCACGATTGGAGGATAGCGGTGTGTGTAGCCTTTTGACAGTAGGCTCTTAATTTGATATTTGAATTTTAGTTTTGATGATAAAGTTTTCGTGTTTTTATTTTAGGGTAATAGCACAGCAGTTGTCGTATTATAGGCGGCGGCGAGTAGGCTGGTGTGTCGCTGCACCTTTGCAATTAGTCACTGCTATGAATAAAGGGGTAGCATATTTTATCACGCTCTGCTATATCAAAATATTAACGAATATTTACAAGTGACAAAATGTTATTGGGTTGATAAATGGTTACCAAATTAATGTTAACCTTTTTTTGAAATTGGTCAAAAATGAATTTTAATAGAATTTAAGAGTAATTTTAGCAATAGAAAATTTACATTATGTTGTATATATAAAAATAAATAAATAAATTCCTTATTGAGAGCTACTAAGGCCCAAATTGTTAGTAACAAGGATCTTAAAAACTAGGTTAGTGGGTAGTATTTTATTAGTTTTGATTATGATACATAAATAAATAAATCACATTTATTTCCTAACTAGAACCCTTAAATGGTGTTTTAGTATCGGCGAGTCAAATTTATCAGCCAGCATATTCCGTTGGTACTCGACCGACTCTTCTCAGCAAGGACCATGTCTTTTTTCTTATGATTGCATAAAAATCATCAGTATGCTCATTTGCAAACATACCCGACGCTGAGCAGAACCGCGGCAGTCCCAACAGTATTCTAAAGCCATTATTATATTGTACCCTAATTTTTATTTATACTTTTTTGTGTATAGTTAGTCCACAGGTTAAATAACAATAAATAACATAAATCACATTCACATTTTTGCAGAACTTAGAAGTTAGTTTTGAATGCTTTTCAAATCTCATCTCATATCAAAACGTATTCACTCCTCACGTAATTCCAAGAAATCAAGGCTTTGAAACGTTGGAGACAATAATATTATGCAATAAGCAGTGATCACTCATAATATGCTATGAGTGTTATGACATAATACGTTTCAATATAGTTAACTAGTTGCGCCAAAATTCGTTTATCGAGCGGGAACCTACACTTGTCCGTGATAAAAATTATATATTATGTTGTTTGATCAGGACTCGGGACGGACTATCGAGACTCATAGTATCGTCATACCAAATTTCGGCAAAATCGGTGGAGTGGTTTGGGCGTGAACACGCATTTATTTATAATACGAGTAATAATATTATGACATATAGTTGTATAGATAACAGAATGCATAAGCAACAGTCAACTACTCATACGTCATTGGTATCCATCCATTGTTAATAAGCTGGTATACATTTTTTTAAATCGTGGTTTCGGATTTTTCTTGCCAAAAAAACCAGTCACGTTCATTCGCGTTAGATTGTTTCGATCCAAAGTCAGCTTTTAGAGGCATTTTGTGGAAAAAAACTCTCGTTGATTGAACAAAAAATTCAATCTGCATGCGCGTGTAAAAGTTTGTTCTTAATAATCAGATTAGTCGTTCAGAAAATTGCGATTTAAAAAAAGATATTAGAAAAATCGAGACCGCGCGGAAAATTAGCAATTCAGAGTAGCGACCTGTTTGCATATTACATGCAGCTAAAAGCCGCTCCTGAGGCAGATTTCATTGAGCGTTAAAAATATATTAATATGCGTGTATGAATATATAATGTCTGTGCTATAATAAGATACATATTAAGGATATTATTCATATTTTTTTAAACAAGTTATAATTAAATTAATTTTGGCTTGCTAATGGGTATGAATTATTATACACAACATAATGATAAAATATATTGCTGTAATCTTCAATTATTGGTTTTGGATATCAAAGCTACCTTAACCAATAAAATACATATTTTGAGCGTATTCTGCTGTTACATTAAATAATTTCAATAATGTGAGCACTAAAATTGGCACACAGAAAGAAGCCAATAATAATTTATTAATAATAATTTATTAATAATAAAATTACGGTGAACTTGTTAGTCGCTAAAATTTTACGCATATCGAAGTGTACAAAGGCATAAAAATATTTTATTATCGAATATTTGATGGAGACTCCGCAGATATTTTATGCGGTGCTGGCAACACTGTTTATAATTAGATTTTATGGAATGGGGTTATACTTTATGTATTCATAGCTCTCCACAATTACTCCGGTATATTGGTCAAAATGTTTTATTATGCACGCCGCGCGCATTTTATTAGAGTTGTTAAATTAGCCCTTACTGCAGAGCTTTATTGTTTGTACAACAAAAAACCATTTTTGTATGTTTTATGTGTTGGGTTTGATGTTTATCTGATCTTGCTACATCGCATTTTGTTAGGTTGAATTTATATGCGCCCGCCAAGCGCGGTTTGGCGGCTACACCGCGAAATCTATCAGCAAATGTATATTAAGGGGGCGACTAACCCAAAATTGTCGATTTCATAATTCATTTTAATACTTGAAAATAAGCCCCGAATTGTTTCATTTTCTAAAAATAGATACTACATTATATTTCCAAGAATTTGATCTGAGCTAAAACACGATATCCTAAAATTTTCTCGATAGAAAAAAAATCACAAACATGCATCTAATTTTCACGAATTTTTCATATATTGCCATAACCGTGCATTAAACTAAGTTAATATTTTAATACATTGTATAAAATTCTATCATTGAGACACTGACCTGGCGGATTTTTAAAATGTTGTATATTTATCGAGTTATTAAGAAAAAACTTGGCGATGATTCCGCGTCGTCTTTTTTTTCACCTGGCATATGAAAGACGGGCGTGAGTGTGAAGAGAGAAGGACGATGTTTGATTTTTTGGGTTTGTCGCCCTCTTAATGAAAGCGCGACCGCGCCGATATTTAAATGAATCGTTACATAATATATTTGCTTGTGATCTCGCGGTGTAGCGCCAAACCGCGCGGTCGCGCCGACGCATATAAATCCAGCCTTATTTCCGACGTTTCAGCTACTCATATTCCATGTAAAACATTATAAAGCGCTGCAAGGTTTGAAAGTAATGTGTTCATAACTATTTAAACACGAGTCGAATGAGTGGTTTTCTTCGTTCGCAATCCCAGCTCACATATAAAAGGGACTCACGATCTACATCAATAGCGTCTTTCCGAGTAAACTTTAATATCTCGCTGTTAGTGTGTTTTAGAAATCTCGATTGCTATAACTTTTATGGTAATGGAACTCTTATTATTAGTTTCGAGCACAAAGTTAGGTTTGATTTTAAAGCTTAGTTAGTTGAAGGTAATTGAAAACTAAGAATTTCTTTTACGGTTTTTCATTTTACCCGTAAAATATTTATTCATTCTGATGTAAATGAGTATAGTACGTTTGTTACATCATAATATCAGACTAAGCATGGTCACAATATAAAATAAAAACAGCGACAGATCCTAGGGGCAAATTACAGATTTCCTCTATCAAACTGTCACTATGTCTACTTTACCGTAGACAGAATCCCATTCTATGGTGGCAATGAGTTAGTCGTAATCGCACTGACATAGATATTCTAACAATTTTTTAAATAAGCTTAAATATTTCACAGTATTTTTGGAAAACCAGAATAGGTATAGAAATTATTATGAACGGATCCCTATGAAATTGGACACGTAGTACAGAAAATAAAATTGACGCTAAAAATGGAAGTTCGTGATTTTTGAAAACTTTTATCGTGGCCGACATCAATGGAATTTTATACTTACAGTGTTTTATACAGTTACTAAAATCCCCAATAGTAGATAATATAACAAGTACTATACTTACAACTATACTTACTTACAACTAATATTATAAAAGCGAAATTATGTCTGTCTGTCTGTCACCTCTTTACGCCAAAACCTCTGAACCGATTTTGCTGAAAATTGGTGTGGAGAAACTTTCAGTCCCGGGAAAGGACATATGATACTTTTTATCTCGGAAAAATTGTACGGTTTCCGCGCGATAAACATATTTGGTGCAACGGAGTCTAGTATTATATAATAGTTTATTAATATAATATTTAACAGCTGGGTGAATGTTAAATAATCAGCTATTTCATACAAAGGTGCTAAGACGTTGACGCTTAGAATGAAATAGCACATAATATTTTCAGCTATAAACTGCCACATAAAAAGTTTCTAATCTAATATATAAAAATAAGTCTGGTTTTCCTTCCTGACGCTATAACTCCAGAACACACGAACCGATATCCACGGTTTTGCATTCATTGGAAAGGTCTCGGGCTCCGTAAGTTTTATAGAAAAAAAAATCTTAAAATACTTCAAGAGAAAAGTAGGAAAACAGGCAAAACAACGTTTGCCGGGACAGCTATTAAGGAATATCTGCAAGGTACGAAACAGTTTTATTTTAATCGGCCAGCTGTATTTTCGGACTAATATATTTTTGTTTGCAGGTGCAAACCCTTAAGATGAGAGCGTATTCCGTCTTAAAATGCCAGCAACGCACCTGCAACTCTTCTGACTTGTGTCCATGAGCGCCGGTAGATGCTTTCCATCAGGTGATCCGTTTGCTCGTTTGCCCCCCTAATCTTATAAGATTAGAGGGGCAAAAAATGAATTACATTTAATATACGCATTGACATTTTTTCTCCAAATTAGCCGGTGCTACAGTACCTTTTAAGCTGCTGACTGTACACGCCCCCCATCAGAATAATCCCTTTGAAGCCTTTGGGAGAACAATTTTGTATAACTTTACAGGTCAACGATATCAAAGATTTTGCTATTCAATATTAAACGTTTTCGGTAAATTATTTTTCTTGGAGCCTCGAGCCACAATTTTTCCTTTGGAACGTTTAAAGTTTTTTTACTTGATTTTTAAGGAATGAAAATTTCGTAACGTTTTTAACCTTCTTATTTCTCTTGCAACGGCACTGACAATTAAAATATATTAGATACCAGATGACGCGTGCAACTCAGGTGCGCCAAAATTCGTTTATCGCGCGGGAACCGTACATTTTATCGGGAAAAAATATATCCTATGTCCTTTTCCGGGTCTTAAAGTACATCCATACTAACCGTTTGGCCGTGAAAAGGTAACAGACAGACAGACAGACATACAAATAGAAAGACAGACACACTTTCGCATTTATAATATTAGCATGGATAGATTTAGAATGAGCTATTTAATCTTGACAAAATTCCCCTCAAGTATGTTAACCAAGAAAACTAATTCCCTGAGATCACAATTTTCGGCAAATTTCTCACAACTTGGGTAGTAGGAAACCATATTTAGTGCAAATGACTAAAGCCGCAAAGTGCCATCGGCGCACTTCGGTATGCGCTGGCCGGTCGGAATGTGGCCACTTTTAGCCCAACATATCTGCAGCACGAACCCATAGCGTATAATCACGCATGCATTCGTAATTATTTACAAGTACTAACAAGGGTGTACTTACTACAGTGACTTGCATATCAGGCGAAATTAATTTTTATTGCGCTTTTATAATGACATCGCAGAAAATGTGAATATACGACATTTTTAAGTTATGGTTTCGTTAAAACGCGTGCTTGATAGTTTGCAATTCTCAAATAAAATATGTATTAAACTATGTTTGTAGTTTGTAACTGTGTACCCAAGCTCTTTAGCCAAGATCTTTTCTTTATCGCATCGTTATAGAATCGCTGATCAAAATGTATGGAGTTGACATACGTTCGTTAATATGACATTGACGTTCAACTCGTCTAAGGTCAATTGCATACATTTTGATCGGCGATTCTATAAAGAAAATGTTTTGGGTACAGGCTCAGAATCTAAATTTTTCACAATGCAAACATTTTCACTGTTTTAAGAGTTGAATAATTACAACATTTTAGGAGTTTATTTAAATGAAGTAAGAAATTTAATTGCGTTAAACCATAAAATAAGTGATAACCACAAAATGTAACGCCTAAAATTTGAAGTGAAACATTAATACGTAGGCATTGTTTTATGTAGAAGCTAAGTTTATTAGGACATTTCATGAGACCTCGGCCGTCGAGATGAAAGACATATTTTTGTGGATTTATGCCTTTTTTATGGACATTGTTTCTACTTATATCACAGATATAGGATTTAATATTGATACGGTGTATTTTATAGAGGAAGATTTTCGAAGGACTACTTCAGATTTAGACAAATAGTAATATGGGAATCATTTTTGATGTCGTTTCTTTGTAGTAAACGTCAAATATAATATTTTTATGGAAAAATGTGAGACCTTTATTACTGATCTCCTGAAGTAGCTTTTCATATAGCCTTCCTTTATAAATAGACTATCCAACACCAAAAGTATTTTTCAATTCGAACTACCGGAGTTCCTGAGATAGGCGCGTTCAAACAAACTTTATAATATAAGTATAGATAATACGCAACTACAAACTTATAACGCTTAGCTGCCCAGCTCTATTCTAACTTAAAACTGCTTTAATTAATAACTTGTTTTTACAGAACACTTGCAAAACTTTCACTATAATTAATAGGACGAAATTAAAGTGAAACTTATGAAACGAGCAGATGTGATTCCTAAATTACTTTAGAGTGTAACAAACGCTTCACCTTTTCTGGCGCCTCACCAAAGTGTCTTGCCAAGTCTTGGATGAGACTGGCTGTTAATCGTGTCCCTCGCTTAGGGGATTGGATCGTTTATTTCATTTGTGCGAAATTTCAATTAATTTTCTCGTACGTATATTATTTTGAGGACAATTTTAAAGAGACCGGGGGCTGTAAAACGTAAAATTTTTAAAAATATATATAATTACTAGATGATACCCGCAACTCCACTGCACCCAAATTTGTTTATCGCGCGGGAAGCGTACATTTTTCTGGGATAAAAAGTATCTCCAAACCAAATTTCAGCAAAATGAGTGTAGTGGTTTGGGCGTAAAGAGTTGCTGACAGACATACAAACTTTCGCATTCATAATATTAGCATGGATGAGTGATGAAATAAACGAAAAGTTACTGTGAAACATGAACTTCTACATTAAATCTTATATAAATTATGTTATTTTGTAAGTTTATATGATTTTCTGTATATAAGTGTTGTTACTTTCTTTGTTAGAACATTAGATTTTTCGCATTACCGTTATAAAACGACCACTCTTGCGATCCATCATTTCGATCCATGCATACAAAGCTGTAATGCTCCTTTTAATTTTAATGTCGCTTACTTACCTATGCTACCTATAATGAAAGATACAATGGTTCTACAATTTCATAGTAGAAAAAAAACTATGCTACCGTCTATCATTACGCTTAATTATTTGAAAATTTACTAGGCTAAGCTGTCATAAGCCAAGTATTGAATGTTTTCAGTTATGAATAAATTGCCTTGCATAGTTTTTGAAAAAATTAAGGGAAAAGCTATTGATCTAATTTGTATACCACAGTGTAAATAATTGAACTTCTTAAAAATCGGCCAAGTGCAAGTTGGACTCGCCCATGCAGGGTTCCGCAGCAGCAATAAGGTGTATTTTTTGAAATTAAAAATTTTTGATTTATTTTTATATTTCAGTTGATTTGACGAAAGTTAAATTAAGGTTTACCATTTATGACGTATAAAAAAAACTACTTGCTAGATCTCGTTCAAACCAATTTTCGTTGGTAGTTTTTATTGTAATGTACATCATACATTTTTTCAGACTTATCATGTGCCTACTTAAGAAGTTAGAGGGGGGGGGGGGGGACACATTTTGCCACTTTGGAAGAGTCTCTCTCGCAAACTATTCAGGTAAGAAAAAAATGATATTAGAAACCTCAATATGATTTTTGAAGCCCTATCCATAGACACCCCACACGCATAGGTTAGATGATTTTTTTTTGTTTCTGTTTTACCTATGGGGACCGCTAAAATTTTTAATAATTTTTCCATTTTTGTATCAAAATCTTAATGCGGTTCACAGACTACTTCTACTTACCAAGTTTTAAAAGTATAGCTCTTATAGTTTCGGAGAAAAGTGGCTGTGACATACGGACGGACAGACAGACTGACACAATGAATCTATAAGGGTTCCGTTTTTTGCCATTTGGCTACGGAACCCTAAAAAGCAAGTTGGAGTATTACAAAAAAATAAACCTTTAAGCAATCATCAATCATTGATATTCCGTAAACATTAAATTTTATAACGAGTAAAATAATTATATTCAGGTGAGCAAATCTTTATTGCCAAATTTAATATTTTACTACCATTTATTTACTGAAAATCAATAATGTGAATTCAATATACACGGCTCTTTTAGTACGAAAATTGTCGTCCTATCAAAAATCACCAACGAAATTTTGTATTAAGAATATTAATAGATATTTCCGAGAAAAGTTAATAAAGCTTGGGCATAATACAATTAAGTGTAACAAAACATGAAATTTCCTTTTGACAGAATAATTTAATATGCAGCCATATTATGATATTAAAATAGAAATTAATATTTTCGTATTATGTGATTCGTAGAGTTTATGTTTGTACGCGGTTTATGACGTAGCACTACGATATAAAACATAGCATGACCGACTACGACGTGGCAGAAACGTCTACAACGTAGCATTACGATGTAAAATGTAACGCGACCGACTACGACGTAGCATAAACGTCTACGACGTAGCACTACGGTGTAAAATGTAACGCGACCGACTACGACGTAGCACAAACGTCTACGACGTAGCACTACGGTGTAAAATGTAACGCGACCGACTACGACGTAGTACAAACGTCTACGACGTAGCATTACGATGTAAAATGTAACGCGACCGACTACGACGTAGCACAAACGTCTACGACGTAGCACTACGGTGTAAAATGTAACGCGACCGACTACGACGTAGTACAAACGTCTACGACGTAGCATTACGATGTAAAATGTAACGCGACCGACTACGACGTAGCACAAACGGCTACGACGTAGCACTACGGTGTAAAATGTAACGCGACCGACTACGACGTAGCACAAACGTCTACGACGTAGCACTACGGTGTAAAATGTAACGCGACCGACTACGACGTAGCACAAACGGCTACGACGTAGCGCTATGGTGTAAAATGTAACGCGACCGACTACGACGTAGCACAAACGTCTACGAAGTAATACAAACGTCTACGACGTAGTTATACCAGAGAAGACAGAATGGTTATACGGTATAAAACGTAGCACGACTGTCTACGACGTAGCACAAACGTCTACAAAGTAACACAAACATATTCTACGACGTAGCTCTACGGTATAAAATGCAGCCCGACCGAATACGACGTATCACAAAGGTCTACGACGAAACACAAAGGTCGTACCATAACAAAATAAAACGCAGCGGGACGGTACACGAACTTGCACAAATGCCTACAACATAACACGACGGTCTATGACGACGTAGTCCTACTGCACAAACATCATTCCCTCAATATTTTTATGCAGAAGGTTAAGCAGAAGCAATCGACAATTTTAAAAACATCATCCGCCATAGGCTCTGACGTGTGCTATATTTCACTATTCACTATATTGAATTATAAAAGCTACACTATATTGAATTATAATATATGTCGCATCTGATCAAAAACGGAAACGGAACTTAAGTGCGCCATCTTTATGGAACTAGTAGCGCGCTTGGACAGAGTCGGGGCGTGTCGGAGTGGGAGAGATGGAGAGGGAAACGTCCCCTCCTGTGTCAGTCGCCAGAAAGTGCGATCAGCTTCATTTGGGCTTCCAACTAGCCAACACGTTCCGGAACTGTCCCTAGTTTCGTTTAAGTATTACTTGTGCTAAGTGAAGTTATTAATGTGAAGTGTTGTAAAGTGTAAAAGTGTTCCTGTAAAGTTTCTTTGTAAAGTTTGATGAATGAGTGTGATTCTGTGAATAGTATTAAAAACTAATTCTGATTATTGTTATTTTGTTCTTGTTCATTGCGCAATACCCACATAAGGCCCACAAAAATGTCTGATCGTAGTGCTATTTTACCAAGAGACTCGTTATATATATCGCGCGGGAACAGTATATTTTTCGCAAAAAAAGTAGGTTCTTTCCTGAGTCTTAAATTATTTCCATACCAACTGTCATGTAAATCGAATCAGCCGTTTTTAAGCGTGAAAACTGAAGAGATAGCAGACAGACAAACAGACACACTGCCGCATTTAGAATATTAATATGGATTTCTTTCTTTATATTTATGCTATGTAAAGATAAAGAAAATTATGTCTTCCAAAATTATTATGACGTTTACTTACATTATGACATTCTACAAATATGTTTGCTAAAATATAATTACCTTCGTTATATTTTAACATAAATTTTAGTGTATAGTTGTAACAACACTCGTGTGCCCACTTCGGTGTCCATTAGAAACCTCTTAACTTTTACGATACATGTTTTGCAAAGGGATTCACTAACTGTGCGACGCCCTAGGGCGTGATATTATGCTAGGGCGTCCCAAGCCTCTTTGACTAGATGTAAGAAAAAGAGTCAAAGTGCGTAATAAGTTGGTTATTTATGATAATTTTTTTATTTACTTGTACGTTACAATAAATTAAATGAATATTTCCTGTATTTACTATTAGTAAAAGAATACGCAATAATAGTGTTTAAATTTATTATGTTGCTATTATAAATCAAAAGTATGTATGTTTGCCCATTACCTGTTCATGTATGCATATTTTTTGGCACACTGAATAGATCTTGAACTTTGAAGGGTATTGATATCAGATTCTTGTGAGTTGTGAAATTGGCACATCATAACTTAAACACTTAGGTTTTTGTTTCTTCTTTTAAATATGTATTAAATAAAAGCTTCTGATAAAAGAAGCTATTGTTTTTAAAATTAAAAGGAATAGAAATATATACCGTGTTGAGCTTATATGATTTTACGATCGTAAAATTTCACGAACGTGTCAGCCTGACAAATTTAAGGTTATAGTCGAGTTTATAGGACCTATATACGCTGTATGAAGTTGTAAAATATGACATGTAATTCGTAATAAAAATTAGGTCACTCTTGCTACGTCGAGAGTAAGCTTCGCCGCGCTTTGCGATCACATTAAAAACTAGAAACCTACCTAGATCTCTAGAATGAACTGTCGCTAATAGTTTTTCCGGACTAATACGACCTGCAAACCTCCAAGAAAGGAGCGTATTTCCTCCTAAGTAGTTGCTTTTCAATGGTGACCCTTTTTCTCGTTTGACCACTAATTTTATAAAAAAAGATATGCAAATAGATCCATAGATATTGACGATTTATAGAGATTAGTAATAACATCTTCTTATATTACTTTCTTGCTAGTTGTTACATTTTGAATTTCAGAAAAAGGAAAGCGTAAGTAACTTGATGGTTATTTGACGACCTCTGTGGCTCAATTGGTTGAGTGTGTGGCAGCTCAAGCCGGGGGTCGCGGGTTCGAATCCCGCCGACGGAACAAAAAGTTTTCAATGTTCCCGGGTCTGGATGTGTATTAAATATGTGTATCATATAATAAAAATCTTAAATATATGTATAGTATAAAAGTATTAAATATATTTCCGTTGTCTGGTACCTGTAACACAAGTCCTTCAGGTACTTAGCACGGGGCCAGACTGACGTGGTGTGAATCGTCCATAGATATTATTATATTATTATTATTATTACAAAAATGTTTAAACATTTAAAACTTTGTAATCAATCAGACAAAGTATAAAACATGAAATCACACACATATTATTTTATCCATAAATTTTCAACACATTTGTCATTTTCATGAAAGAAACCATTTCCCACTTAATAAGCAGAATACTTAATTGCAAATTCGTAATTCATAAAAAACTTTTCTGCCTTCTTTAGTGTGGCTCGGATACTTTCTACTTAGCCAACTTTTTGATTTACGACCAATAATTTAAAAGTTCTTAATCTATTAATGCACGGAGGAAATCAGATTTGAAGCTGCGAATTAAAAAGGATACCGCTAATTGAATTAACGAATAAATTATATTCTAAAGCCATCCATTAAAAAATTACGAAGTTGGATTATCGCCATTTTGTTCGTATTAATTTGAAATCTTGTAACCCGATTTAGCTGTTTTAGGGTTCCGTACCCAAAGGGTAAAAATGGAACCCTATTACTGAGACTTCGATGTCTGTCCGTCTGTCTATCTATCTACAGGCTGTATCTCAAGAACGGTGATAGCTAGAAGGTTGAAATTTTCACAGATTGTGTATTTCGGTTGGCGCTATAATAAAAAATATTAAAATAAAAATAAAACTAATATTTTAATATTTGTTACTATAGCGCCAGCGCCAGGAGTTCCTCCCATACAAAAAATACAAATTTTGGCCTATTTTTGCTCAATAATGGTACGAAACCCTTCGTGCGCGAGTCTGACTCGTATTTGATCCATTTTTTATCTAAAGTTAAGCTTTGATAGGAGCGTCCGTGGCCTATTGGGTAGACCTTTGATTTGCACTCGAGAGTGTGCAGGTTCGATCCTGGGTTGAGACATTTTCAAATCTCAAGTACATAATAAGTATTCAGAGGAACAAATAGGACAATACGTTATGAAAATGCCGTGTGTACTAGGACAACCATACGGACATTTAAAATCTTGTCCAGGTACTACAGTATTTGAAGTACTTCGCTTCCCTATAAAAATACTGCATAAATCATCCACAATAGATGCAGAGGCTTTTAACATTCGCTAAGGTTTCGATCACAAAGAAGGTGTATTAATAAATTATTGGATTATTATTAGAAGAATTGGGGTACTTTTTTAATTGAAAGTATTAGGATTTATTTAACACGCTTTTATTAGCTTGGGCTGTATATATATAATGGAATCATTGAGCACGATTTTTACCTATCTCCAGTAGTCTAATTAATTCGAAACTTTGCATACCTACGTATTAGGGGCCAATGATAATGCAATAATTTGTTAATATTTGAAAAAAAAAGCGTTTGTTTTATTATTTTTTAAATATTATTTATTCTTCTTCGTTTTAATTGCCAGTTGCTCTTCAATAAGGGGAGTGAGAAACGCACGGGATTATTTCAAGAAAAAGCAATTACGGTTAAAACAATTAGGACGTCGAAGTTATATTAAAATTTCACAGAAACAGAAGGAAAGGGAATATCGACTAGCTGAAACCTGTAAATTATGGAAAACATGTACAAAGAAAACATTTACAAAATATGTAGGTATTAGAGTCACTACGTGTAAAGAAATTTCTATTGAGCTCAATTGCATTTATAATAATTAAATAAAGGAATTGTTGCTTCCAGTCTTTACGCAAAATCTGAATGTCGCGCGGGAATGTACTATCAGAGAAGTTGATTCCTAGGCAGATGGCGGACCTAAGTAATTCGGTCGCATTAAGTCAAACCCATCCGACCGATCACAGCTAACATTGAATTGATATAAGCCGACCAAATGACGTAAGTCCGTCAGCTGCCTATGAATCAATTTCCTAGATGGTACATTTTTCTCCAAAAACTTTACTTTGTCTTATAGGAATATAATATATTAGCTTACTAGATGAAACCCCCAAAACCGTTGCGCCAAACTTCGTTTATCGCGCGGGAACCGCACATTATTCCGGGATAAATAGAATCCCATGTTCTTTCCCGGGACTCAAAATATCTCCACGCCAAATTTCATCAAAATTGGTTCAACGGTTTGAGCGAGAAGATGTTATAGATAGACAGACATACACACTTTCTCATTTATAAACAAACATCCCAATATTAGTATTTGTGCCTTTAAAAAGCTATTTCCCAAACGCTATTTATTCTCATGGACATAATAAGGTAGCAGCGCTACTATATAATATCATTATACCGGCTTGTTATCGTCGAGCGCAGCTCAAGTACTCGTCTTTTTTAATAACGCCGGGTTATTTAAATATCTGTAAACTAGGTGAGGTGCGGAGCTGTGAAAAAAACTCAAGACAATGGGGTAAGATATTAAAAGTAAAACGCCCGTAAAGGAGAGTGCTTAAGACAAAAAATAAAAGTTTCAAGTACTCAGCCATGAAATAAATCGGAGGTTCTAAGGCTTTGCTGAAAGCATTATAATAAATTTTCATGGCTACAGATGCCAATCTGTAACGCGGCGCTATTGAAACTAAAATGGTAAAAATATACAGCAGTCAAGTTAGGGCCTGTATTAACTTTGATTAGTGATTAGTGCAGGTAATTAGTAATCAGGAGAAAGTATGTGTGGACAGCGACTGAATAGTGCAAGTTCTTTATTTTCTCCTAATCACTAATCATCTGCACTAATCAACTGCACTCGCACTAATTAAAGTGTATACAGGCCTAAGTCTTTGATTGTTTTATTAGAGAGTTCAAGATTCAAATGGCCACGGCAAAGATATGAAACAAATAGTTCACAAAATAATACTAAATTCTCTCCTGCGTCAACAAAAAAAAAAACGTATGGCATTCGGGGACTGCCGCGATAAACGTATTGCATAGTATTTATTATCAACTTATGCAATTACAATTCGCATACGTCTCTTCGCACGCAAACATCCACCGTGCCGAAGTCTGGCAACGCCGCACCGACGGCATACGTATGGTACGGGTGAGCGCCACACTCCGAGCCACGAGCCGAAGTCTGCCGAACTGAAACGACTTTAATCGAATGTTAGGTGTTTTTCGCTACGGAATTAAATGATTCGGTCGCCGCGATCAAGGTCCGCGATAAAATATATGCAATAGTTTAAAAAAATGGTGCATGTAAAGTGGATATAAAGTGTTTACAAAAATCATATTATATTTGATGAAATCGCAACATAATAGTATATCCAGAGCAAACGACATCAGCCAATTTCCTTGCTTGATAATGTCGATGCTGCTCGTCGGAGGAAATAACGTCGAGAAACTGTTTTAGAAAACGAGAAAATTTTTTGACGATATTAACCAACCGCGCTTTATTAGCTATAGTATTATAAATGTATAACGTCTATACAAATTTCCCCAGGATATTAAACAGTTTTTACTATAAATACTAGGATGGATGATAATTACAGATGTAGGAGTACGGTTTTCATAGACACCTGTTCATAGAGACCTGAGCCTGTAGCCAAGACCTTTTTTTATCACTTCTTTATAGAATCGCCGATTAAAATGTATGGAATCGTCATTAGACGAGTCGAACGTTATCGTCATATTAACGAATGCTTACATCAATGCCATACATTTTGATCGGCAATTCTATAAAAAAGCTATAAAGAAAAGTTCTTGACTAAAGTGCCAGTACAGTTCACGTTGACAGTTGTTAGGTTCTTTTCATTATTGTATCAAAATCTTAATGCGGTTCACATACTACATCTACTTACCAAGTTTCAATAGTATAGCTCTTATAGTTTCGTAGAAAAGTGGCTGTTACATACGGACGGACAGACAGACAGACAGACATGACGAATCTATAAGGGTTCCGTTTTTTGCCATTTGGATACGGAACCCTAAAACCCGTAGTTTTCGTAAGTATCTGTACGTATTTTGTAAGCATCTGAACGGTTTTCGTAGAGACCTCTACGGTTTTCGTAGTCACCTTGTACAGTTATCGTATACACCTGTACAAAATGCTAGCCCCGCCTACACACCGCTATCCTCCAATCGTGATATAATGATTCCATGAATCGTGCTCCCGGGCAATGTGCTTTACGCTGCAGCTAATAGTGAACAATATTGCGTAACAACGGTTCCCGCATTATAGCACGAAAGTAAAGGTCGTAAGTCCCAAAAATGTTTTTGATGATTACTTAAAAATTAAATACTATACTAATATTTCCTTTAGCTATTATTTTATAAAGTGTGTGATTGTAGTAGTGCAAGTTATTTAATGATAGTAACTCAATAAGTGTGACGGATATTTGTTGAAAAGCCCAGAAAGATCCATAATTGCGAAAAATATAAGTATCGAGTCAAAATAAGTGAATCGTTTTTTCCGTTAACCAAAATATATAAAATAAATATACAATGATTAAATAAATCTCAATTTCATTTGATTCAATCGTCTTCCGGGATCGTAATACTTATTAGAAAACACAGCAAAATTTGGCAGCCCGCTCTTAAGGATTGCCAGTGACTACAACATTAACTAACAACAACTAACTACAAATCAATCAAGTATCATTAAAATTCACTTATACTAAAACGCACTAAAATATTGTGTAGTAAAAAGCTTAAAAATAGCCTGGGTTGTACCTGTGGTTTTCAAACAACTTCAACTCGGATAGTTGAGCAAAAAGTCAATATCCCAACTTGCGGCCCTTATGTATTTAGGCATGAACTAATACGGCCCCATGACCTTTTAATAAAAGAGTTTACTTATACCTTTAACACGAGGAACACGGCTAAAAGCCCTTTTGTCCCCGAAGGTTAAGGGCACTTCGAAATTAGCATTGGGAACGTCCCATTTTGTTTTATCTAATAATAATATATAATAATAATAATAATAATATAATATATTTAATAGTAATTTATTACATACAATGATCTTAAATTAATTTATACAAAGATGTGATTAATTGTAATTTTTTTTTATTAATTTTATTCTATTTATTTTGTCATTTTTTTAATTAAGGATATTATTTTATTTATACATGATTTTAATTTTACAATTTTGATTTAATTTTTATTGCTAAATGTCTTTTAGATAGTTCATAAGTTTTATTCTCATTTTTAATTTAACTTTTAATAGTAATTTATTGTATACAATGATTTTAAATTTACCTACACAAAGATATTGTGATTAACTATGATCTTGATTAATTTTTATTTTATATTGTATTTTCTGACAAATTTTTATTATATTATTTTATTTAAACTTTAAATATATAATTTTAACTTTAAAATTTTTATTTAATTTTTAATTGCTAAATCATATTCAAATGTATTGTGATTTTAATGTAATGAGTTAATGACTATAATGATAATGTAAAGAAATTTTCAAATGTAATGTTATGGGTCGCAGAACTCGCAGAGGCCTGAAATATATGATTTTATTTATTTATTAATGATATCTATGGACGCTTCACACCACGTCAGACTGGCCCGAGCTAAGTACCTGAATGACTTCTGTTACAGGTACCATGCAGACAACGGAAATACATTTAATACTTTTTATGATACACATATTTAATACACATCCATGACCCAGGAACTTTGAAAACTTTTTGTTCCGTCGGTGGGATTCGAACCCGCGACCCCCGGCTGAAGCTACCAACGCGCTTATCCACTGAGCCACAGAGGTCGTCTCTGGCTTAGTGGATAATACGATTATCTAACAGCGCTTTGCTTATATCGCGCTGATTATAATGAGAATCAAGCTGGCAATTGGTATTATGTAAGCCAGATGCTACCCCCAACTTCGTTTGTGCGGAAATAATGTGCTTGAACCATACGTGCCAGTGGCGTAACTATAACATCCGGGGCCACGCCAAATTGATGGGGCCCTATCAGTAAAAAACGTTACGTTAATAATTAAACAATGTATAAAAAATTCTGACCTCATGGCCTCTTGGACCGGGGCCCTTTTGGGTCGGGGGCCGAGGCATTTTGCCAGCCCTGCCACCCCATAGTTACGGCACTGATACGCGCAGTAACTTGAAGATGATAAACGCTAGATATAATATTACGTTTATGTTTTTATGCGTCAGGAAAAATGTATAAACTGTTAATCCAATGCATTAGATAAACACATGGGATATTTTGATGAACTAAAATATATTTTTTACGGCGGTAAAACACATTCGATTATTGTCTCGTTACAACATGCGACGCCGCTTAAAATTAATATTTAAGAACTTTTTCCTGAATATTCAGCATTAAATGTCGCCTGAGACTTTGTTGCATCAAAATACGACTATCACGTGGAAATCGTACATTTTCCGGAATAAAAACTATCGTACGTCTTTTCCCAGGACGCAAAGTATTTCCATACCAAATTTTATTAAAACCGGTTCAGTGATTTGGGCTTAAAAACTTAATAGACAGACACATTTTCGCATGTATTATATAAGTATGGATATTTGTGACATCAGTGTCGATTAAATTAATGATTTTAATTTAAATTAACAAAACATAAATCATCAAACTTGTTAACGACGTTCAAAAATGTCAAACAAAACACGGCCGAAACTGTCGAATGTTAAAATTATGTAGAACACGGCTTCATCGCAATTTGCGAGGCAGTTTTTGAATTCATTATATAATATTAAAAAATAACAAGCCTTTTCACTTTGTGAGATTTGTTGTTTGATACCCGTTAAGCTGTATTACGTAACACGACTGGCCCAGTTAGAGCGCGTGGATTTGTTTGCGTTATTTTCGTTTACTTTATGCTGAATAATTTATTTTATAGTAAATATTAAAATAGTATACAAATTGGATGTTATAAAGCTTCGTCATACATATAAGAAATATAAGCCACTACCTTTATACAGTATACTATAGTAGTATTCCTATAGTATAAAGTATAAGTTTTTGTCACAAAAAGTAGTCGTTTTTTTATCCGTATAGTATTTTTTGCAAAAAGAATTATAATGTGATCAAAATAAATAAATTAAAATATATTTTAAATTTTGTTTGTCTCGCTAAAACTCGAGAACGGCTGAAACGATTTGGCTTAGTCTTGAAATATTCGTGGAAATTTAGGGAAGGCTTATATCAGGAGGGAAGTAATACGAAATTCACCGGGGCATCTATTAATATTTTATTCCAGATAATTTAATGACTATAAAATGAATTAAGGATTAATTATACCATGTGTGTTTATGAATTCACAGTATTTGATTGTGCCCATTTTAGTTTAGTTGTAACAAAACGTATTAGAAGAAATCTTTTTACGAAAACATATAGAAAGGGCTCTTTCCCCTTAGCCCTTGTTTAAAAGAACCTTTAGTATAAATTGTACGAGCCACATTAAAGATAAACGATTTATATAAGGTGAATAAACAGTTTCAAAGCTTCAATATTTACAAAAACTGGTGCTTAAATGGTCGTTGTTAAGCATTTGTATATAATAACCACAATTTTTTTGTTGAGTTATGAATGCAGTCTTGTTCTAAAATATGATCCAAAGAACATGGCTACATTCTTACTCAATACGTAATTTTTGTGGGATGATACACAAATGCTTAACAGCGTCCAAATGTACGATTATTTATGTTATTGACATTATCGATAATGACCCATCGTAGGTTTGATCACAAATCCACGATGGGACATGATCGATAACTATTCTGTTCATCAAAACAGAATATTAAATTTGAGCAAGAATATACAAGCTATCTGTATATCAGAGATATCGAACCTATTAAATAAAGTGCGCGTAAATACGCACGTTATGATTGGTGTCTAAAACTTGAATGAACAGAAACTAGTTGTATAAAAAAATATATCAGTAAGAGCGGGCTGTCAAATTTTGCTGTGTTTTCTAATAAGTATTACGATCCCGGAAGACGATTGACTCAAATGAAATTGATATTTATTTAATCATTGTATATTTATCTGACATTTGGTTAACCAAAAACACGATTCACTTATTTTGACTCGATAGTTTTATTTTTTGAAATTATGAAACTTTCTGGGCTTTTCAACAAATACCTGTTACACTTATTGAGTTACTATCATTAAATAACTTGCACTACTACAATCACACATTTTATAAAATAATAGCTAAAGGAAATATTAGTATTGTATTTAATTATTAAGTAATCATCAAAAACATTTTTAGGACTTACGACCTTTACTTTCGTGCTATAGTGCGGGAACCGTTGTTACGCGATATTATTCACTATTAGCTGCAGCGTAAAGCATATTGCCCGGGAGCACGATTCATGGAATCATTGTATCACGATTGGAGGATAGCGGTGTGTGTAGGCGGGGCTAGCGTTTTGACAGTAGGCTCTTAAAAAGTTCTTCTGAATACTCTTTGTAAAAGAAAAGGGTTGCACCACGGTTTCTCTATTAAACTAAATACTTTGTAGGAACTTTATAAAGCTTAATACTTATGGCTTATTGAAGAAAAATTTGTTTTTATACATAAAATATAGTTCATCGTTGTTTCTCTGGTATATTTTGTAGCACGTCTCCCGCCTCGGGCTAGGCGAAACACAGGGCATACTAAACGCTATACTCGGTAACAAAATTGTAAATTGTGAACTTTTAAAGTTGCGACTGCATTATATAAATTACACGTTGACTTATGTGACTTCGCTTGACCCACTCTCCTTTAG
Source organism: Cyaniris semiargus (assembly GCA_905187585.1). Lineage (NCBI taxonomy): Eukaryota > Metazoa > Arthropoda > Insecta > Lepidoptera > Lycaenidae > Cyaniris > Cyaniris semiargus. The sequence goes on along the minus strand of LR994558.1, from coordinate 7,067,615 downwards.
TAGTTATGGAATTCCCTTAATAGTTTTTATTAATATTGTGTCTTTATCATCTCATACGTTTTATATAGAAGTAATGCGTAAATATGTCTGTATTTTTTTTTCTCTTCACGCATCTTGAAACTGATGAAACTTGTTGGCACATTCAGTTCCGGGAAAATAAAATGTTTTTGGCGAAAAATTTACGGTTCCATGCTTATTGCGACTTTCTGCGGCTACGAGGCTAGGCAACATGTAGTAATATATTTCATACGTTATACAAATTATATTTTATTCCTAAACTAATCTTTGATATGACTAGAAAATATTCTCAGTGGGTAGCAACTCGCTGCAATTATTGCTAAAATAGTGCACTCCATCTGCATTTAGAGACTTACTCTGCAGCAAACAAAGTGCACAATTTTTAGCCTTGACCGCTTGTAGAGGCTGTATTTTACAAAAATTTGGCCCCTTCTCGCAGTTGGCAATGTAGCCCTCGACTCTCGAGCCAGCGAGTACTCTTGCTAAGTGGCTACTTTAGATAGTGAACAACTGTAGTTTATGTTCAATGGCATGTATTTTATTGTAGCCTTCAAACAGTTTTTGATTCTCTCAGCCGAATATTATAATACAAAAAACTTTTTTAAACTAACTCCTATCCACACTTCTGCTCTCGTTATGCAGTGTATCACGAAACAGTATCTTTTTCTGGATAAAAGAAGCATAAATGTGTGGAAGAGAGGCACTGTTATAGAGAATTGAAGTTTGACATAAGCCTGCATCAATATAGATATTTCAATAGGAGTCAATGTTTGGTTTCCTAATGTTATATATCTACATAAATCAAAATAAATTTTAGATCTTGTCAGTGTAGCTAAAACTCGATAACGGCTAAACCAATTTGACTAATTTTAGTCTTGAAATATTCTTTGAAGTCCAGGGAAGGTTTATAAGTATTAGAAAGAAAGTGATGCAAAGTTTATCGGGTCATCTAGTATTTTTAAATTGCATACACAGGTACAAGCCACATTTAAATAAAATTACGTTAAAAGCGATTCCGTTTTTGGGGCACGTTTAAATTATAGCAAGCGTCAGCTCTGCAGAGGCGTTATAAAGTTTTTAATAAAATATATGCAATTTTATATTAGTTTTGATTTAATCAACTTATTTACTCTGTACAAAATTAGTTTCTGTGTTTACTCTGTTGAGCGAAAAGCTTTTATAAAAATTAATGCAGACAAAATAAATATCATTATTTGCTATAGATGTTTCCAGCAATTTTGTACGCATAAAAATCATATTGTGAGAACGTGGGAATATTTTTCTTGTGGTCTATATTCAAGCCACATTTTTAGCAGAATCTCTCCGGTAGTTTCGAAGCGAAAATAAAGCTTTCGTATTTATTATGTTAGTATCGACAAGTGGATAATAAGGAAACTGTCTTCTTTTTACATATTTTTTGGTATCCTCCGTAACTCATTTCATGGCTTCACTAATTTTGTCAAAATCTGCTCTGTGGTTAATTAGAATGCCTACATAGTATTCAATAGAAAAAAAAAAACAGTGAAATCATTTCAATCGCATGTTTATTTTAAAACTAAAAAAGTTTAGTCCGCTTCAAGCTAATTCCAATTTCTGTCCCGGCTATATTTAGATTTTAGGTGGGCCATTCTTTGAATTTTAGTTATTTGCTGTCTATGAAAATGTTCTAGGAAATACGCAGCCTATCCCATGTTTACTTTGCAGTTCGCAGAAAAATACGCGTGTACTAATTAATTAAAGTCATGAGTAGTTAGAGGTCTCTTAAAAGCATCCCTATGATGGGCCACGATCGATAACCATGATTGTGAATCTGTCGGACATCCAATGCACAAACGATGTACCATCGAGGAAATTGATTCATAGGCAGTTGACAGATCCACGTCATTTGGTCGGATCATGTCAATTCAATGTTAATTGTGATCTGTCGGCTGGGTTTAACATAACGCGACCAAATTACGTAGGTCCCCCATCCGCCTATGAATCAACTTGTCTGATAGTACATCGAAGAAATTGATACATTGGCAGTTGACAGACCTACGACAATTTGTCGGGATACGTCGCTTAAGCGTGTTTACACACGGCACCGCAGCGGCAGCGTTTTTCGCCGCCGCGGCGCCGCAGAACCTGCGGTGTCTCCACCGCAGGTTCTGCGGCGCGATCATGGGTCCGACTAGTCTCGTATGTTTGTTGAAAACTGCGGCGCCGTGTAAAAAGAGCCCATAGAAATACAAGGATGAGTATGCAGCGGCGCCGCCGCGGTGGCGGTGCGGCGCGTGTATAACCACGCTTAATATTAGTTTTGATATGTCGGCTGGATTTGATATAACGCAACCAAAAAAGTAGGTCTACCATCTGCCTATGAATGAACTTCTTTGATAGTCTTTATGATACGGTTAAACCATAACTACCCGTGCAAATGTAATATATAAAATTCTCGACGTGTCATAGTGTTTGTGCACTCCTCCAAAACGGCTTAACCGATTTAAATGAAATTTTGTATGTACATTCGTTAGGCCTGAGAATAGGTTTTTATCTACTTTTTATGTTGATACTAGAAATAATTTATATGGTAAAACAACGTTTGCCGGCTAGTAACATCATATAGATGTATGATTTGTATAAAATTCTGTGCCTCGTTATTTAAATTATTTTAATTAAGTACTGTAAACATAATATAACAAGCATGATGATCATAATATTTTAAGTATATTATACTCACAATATGATCTATGATCTACTTTAAGTACAAACGCAGGTATTTGTAATAACGCGGCTTCTGGGTAATCCCTGGAATATGCAATTTTGCCAGTTTAAAGCTAAGCTTGCCCGTATATAATAGCCATCAAAGGTATGAGCGCTAGAGATGTGCCGACTAGTCGGTAAATCCGACTATCCGGCCACTTTTGTAGTCGGCGACTAGTCGGCGAATAGTCGGCAAAGAGCGCCGACTATCCGGCTTTTTATTATTTTACTATAATGGTAATTACTTTTTAGAAAAACCTTGATTATTTTGTAATTAAATGAATTGTTTCTGAAATTACTTGCTCGTAAAGAAATATCTATGACATTTATAAAAAAAATTGTATATTAAATACCAAACTCCTGCTCCTCGCGTCGTGTTCCTCATTAGCCGCGTACTGACTGAACCTCGCGAGGCAAATCCTCGGCCGGTCAAGACGTGCCTTGCCTGAGGAAAACGCACGCAAACGCACGCGCTGCCTCGCACGAGCGTGCCGCGGCCCGAGTCGAGCGTTGTCGGTTTTTGTCCATGCTCAAAGGCGCCTCGGTACGTTTGCCGCGCTCACTCAATACGGTAGTGTTTTGCCTCGCTTATTCGTTGCGTGTTAGTTGTGCGTTTCAAGTTAAACTGAGCGTCGATGCTGGCGAAGCCTTACGGTTGCTCGGCCATGCCGTGCGAGGCAGCCACGGATTAGAAAATTTTCAGACCGAGGCCGCCTCGCGCGGCATGCATACTGCGGCAAATGTCCGAGGCTGCCTCGCGAGGCCGCTCGCTTAGTCAGTACGCGGCTATTGCTGAGGGTCGTGATTCCCCTTTTGGAGTTTAGTGAAGACCATATTACGCCATCTGTGGCGATCCTTGGCAGAATGGAGAGCATCATGAAGGCCGGTATCTAGAGTTGTGCGCACTTGGTAAGAACATCTAATAGGGCCTGATACCAGGTAAGGATCATCCTTACTTGCATGTGACTAAAGAAATCCAAAAATCTACGTAGGCAAATCGACGACAGTCTTGTTTTTATCTTTAAGTCACTAAGGTTGGAGACGCTGGTACGAAAGGCGGTCTATGTTATTTGGAGCATTTTTCGCCAGCACCACATCTCGAAGGCGTCAATTCAGAGTCCACGTCTTCGCTCCGTAGGTAAATATGGAGAAGATTAAGGACTGGACAAGTTTGATTTTTGTCTTCTGTGAGATGTTACGATCTTTCCATATTCTTTGAAACTGCGACATTGCAATCTTGGCAATACCTATACGTCTTCTGATCTCCTTTTAGCATGATCCTGTGTTGTTTGACTTCTTCAAAATCAAGCAGGCCTGCAAGTTCTAATATTCCAGTGCGATCAACCAACAAACACCAAATACCAAACAGAACAACATAATATCTTCTTCACACGTATTTTTTTTATTATAAATGTATATCATTTATAATAAAAAAAATACGTGTGGCATTCGCGGACTGCCGCGGTAAAGTTATTGCATAGCATTTTTTATCAACTTATGCATTTATAATTCACATACGTCTAGTCGAACGCACACAAACAGCGTGCCGAAGTATGCCGAACTGAAACGTCATTTGACGATACACGGCAACGCCAGTCGGAGTGGGTGATGTTAGGTTTATTTTCATTACGGAATTTCTTGATTCGGTCGCCGCGCTCAATGCCCACGATAAAAGCTATGCGATCGCCTAAAATTTATTCTTATTTAAATAAAATACTCGGATTTTGAATTAACATATTAGGTAATTATTAAAGCAAATTTGCATGTTACACATGATGTACAGTAAAAAATATATCCTGAAAACCATCAAATGTCATGACGTTAAAATAACTAAAACACGATCCGAAACGTTCGCAGGCGGCGATATGCAACTTACCCGCGAATCAGCAGTAAACGAAGCATTACGGAAACCATGATCGGCTTGGCCGACTAGTCGGCCGATTAGTCGGCTTCTTTGCAACCAACTAATCGGCTAGTCGGCTAGTCGGCCAAAGTCATGATCGGAACATCTCTAATGAGCGCTAACATATGCGCTAAATTTTAGTACGCTATAAAATGTATTTCCTGATGTTTCTATAAAATTAGGTGCATTTAGATACATGGAAAAGTTAAGTTATTCACGAAAAAATGGGCAAAGTGCGTGTCGGGCCACCCGCAATATAGGGTTCCGTAGTACCGCTAGCTTATGATAATTTTTGTATGGTCAATGAAATATGAATGTACATTTATAACGTATTTTACACTACTAACAACATCATCTCAGCTAAGGCCTGTATTCACTTTGATTAGTGATAAGTGCAGGTGACTAGTGCAGGTGATTAGTGATTAGGAGAAAGTAAGTGTGGACAGCGACTGATTAGTGCTAGTCCTTTAATTTATCGTTATCACTAATCACCTGCACTCGCACTAATTAAAGTGAATACATGCCGTTCAAAGGAATTTGAAAGAAAAGTTCCTTTATACTTCGCCGAAAACATTTTTTTTAGTTGATCGACTATTACTCAATAACTTATGAATAGGGAATTCGATCCCGGCCAATTTTTCTAATCCCGGGATTTCGGGATTATCTACGATGAATTCCGGGATCCCGGGATAATCCCGGGATTAAATTGGTAATAGAAAATGACAACTAAAACTCGTCGTTTTGGATCTATATTGACTAAGACTCATCAATACACTGTTATTTTTAGGGTTCTGTACCTAAACGGTAAAAACGGGACCCTAATACTGAGACTTCGGTATCTGTCCGTCTGTCCATCTGTATGTCTGTGTCCAGACTAGATGGTATAAGGGGCACGGCACTTAAACTTCTAAAATCTTACCTTACAAATAGAACGCAGAGGGTGGAAGTCAACTCCATAAGGTCTAATGGAACCAAAATAAAACTAGGTGTGCCACAAGGGTCCATTTTAGGCCCTTTTCTTTTTCTCATCTATATAAATGATTTACCTTATCTTGTTAAAGATAAGCATGAGATAGTACTTTTTGCTGATGACACTTCACTAATTTTTAATGTGAAGAGGCGACAATTTAATTATGACGAGGTAAATAGTGCTCTCTCAAAAATAGTACATTGGTTAAATGCTAATAATTTACTTTTGAACTCTAATAAAACAAAATGTTTAAAATTTATCTTGCCAAATGTTAGGCAAGTACAAACCAATGTACTATTAAATGATGAGAAAATGAATTTAGTAGACACCACCACATTCCTAGGCATAACACTGGATTGTAAGTTACAATGGGGTCCACATATTGCAAAACTGGCAGATAAGCTTAGTTCTGCAGCATATGCTGTTAAAAAAATTCGTAAAATCACTGATGTAGAGACCGCGCGATTAGTTTACTTTTGCTACTTTCATAGCATAATGTCTTACGGCATCCTCTTGTGGGGAAATGCGGCGGACATTAATACAATATTTGTGCTGCAGAAGCGAGCTATTCGTTCTATTTATAAGATGTCGTCTTTTGAATCTCTAAGAGAAAAATTTAAAGAAATAAGAATTCTGACCGTCGCATCTCAATACATTTTGGAAAATCTCTTATATGTTAGAAAGAACATAAATATTTTCAAAAAGAAAAGCGATAATCATAATGTAAATACTAGAAATAAGAACAAGTTAGCAATACCAACGTTCAGACTAGCCAAAGTAAGCAATTCTTTTAAAGGCCAATGTATAAAAATGTTCAAAATCTACCTTTAAACAAATTTAAAAATGCAGTTAAAGAACGTTTGTGTGCTAAAGCGTATTATAAAGTCAATGATTTCATCGAGGACAGCACACCTTGGGAATAGGGTGGCTCCATGCAGGTTACTTTTCGTTTATTTTATTACATAGCTGTAAGCCATAACATTGTTATATTATTTTATTTTAAAATTGTAATTTTCCATTTTTTTAGTAAAAGATGGCCCCGTGCGAGTTTCTTACGCCGGTTCTTCTCGGCGGGGTAGTTTCCGAACCGGTGGTAGGCAACGTAGTTTCTTCGTTCTTTCTACGACCTTAAAAAAGTGTATCATGATACCCATTTTGAATAAAAAGATATTTTATTTTTATTTATTTAGACTGTATCTCAAGAACTGCTATAGCTAGACTTCTGAAATTTACACAGATTGTGTATTTTAGTTGTAGCTATAACAAAAATACTAAAATCAACAAAATTAATATTTGAGGGAGCTCTCATTCACCAAATGTGATTTTTTGACCTTTTTTGCTCGTAATTAATAATGGCAACAGGTAGGAATTTGAAATATTCACAAAATTCTTAATTATTTTTGTATTTTAATTAAAATAAAATAATTATAAAAAAAACATAATTTTTTGCCTACTTCTTAACTTACAACGGTTTGGAACCCTTCTTGCGCGAGTCCGACTCGCATTTGGCCGATTTTTTTAAATAAATTCATTGATTTTCACTAACTAACACAAATATCAATACTTACACGACGTAAAGTGGGGTTCTTACACAATTTTACACATAAAACAATACCGGTCGTTAGCAAAAACAAATGAAATTAAGTGTATTAACAAGATGGCCGACATAGTTTAAAAGAAGTAAGTGCGTTTTGTTTCACGCACATTTTTATCAACTTAATTAAAAATATCAACTTAATTAAAAATATTTAAATTTTTGGGACTAAAATATTATGACCGGGATGCCGGGATTGAATCTTCTACTTATGAAGTCTTCTTAGCCGTGAGGGTTTCACTTTAAAACTTCATATTTCACAAATAGATCCCTAAATCGGAAAATGATCTTTGAATACTCGTAATACTTTTAAAAACCTATCCAACGACACCCTACACGGTGGGGTGGGCGCGAAAAAAAAAATCATCCCCGCTTGATGTGTAGGAATAATAGGATGTTGAAAAAAAAATCAGATTTTATATACCATTTTGTCGGCATCATTAATATGTGCATTCATGTCGAATTACAGCTTTGTAGGTCTTATAGTCTCTAAGCAAAACCGGGGACAGACAGACGGACAGACAAACAGACAGACGGACAGACGGACGGACGGACAGACGGAAGGGTTCCTTGTTGACTACGGAACCCTAAAAATAGGTCCATATAAAATAGTGGTACAACAATAATTATAACTAAGGCTCGATTCATATGCGTCCGCGAGAACGCGCGCGATTACAGGCAATTGTATGTAACGATTTATTTAAATAGTAGCGCTGTCGCGACGACATTTACATTAATTTCTTGTAATTCACAATGTAGCCGCCAAACCGCAGGTTCGGACGGCCGCATAATATATATATTATTATATTATAAAGCCTAATGTTAAGTTACTATAATATATGGTATTTCGAAAGTTTGTCTTTCTCTGTGTTTATTTGTCGAGAGGAAAACGATAATATATTAATATTATTTGCTTGTTTTCCTAACCTTAAAAATATAGTAAGAAAATAACATGACAATAATTATTGAGTTTTTTTTATATTATTAATTAACAGATTGTTTAAAATGAATTTTTAACTTTGGAACTCCATTTCTTATTATTACCATTTTTTTAATCATGAATCATCATTTTGTAAAATTCCTAGCAAATCACTTCAATATACCGAATAACTAAATTTAGTTATAACTAATTAATATTCGTGCTGGCACTATTTTGCAGTGTACCTCTATTCACGAAGTTATTCTTATGTAAGATGCTCAATATCTCTCACAAGTCCGGCGGCGCATACAATCTTGCTCATAACATTGAGCTCAGCCAGAATATTTACCAGTAGCGTACAACCAAAAGCTGACGAACATGTAAAGCATACAAATACTATTTATGTATATATTTTCAACATGAACATACGGTATTTTTAATTTAAAAATATGACCTGTTGTGGGGTTGAAATAAAGATTAGTTAATTTATTTATTTATTAAAACAAAGTGATAATACTTTAGGGTGTGTAATGTGTATGTGTCCCTCAGCGCTGAAAGAGTAAATTATTTTTTGTGATTCATATGAGCAAGCGACATATAGACCATTTTTCTACACAAAAGTAAAAAAAGTTACTCGTTCAGCGCTTCTACTTTCACAGTTCACACTATTCAGGGGACCCATGCATATCCTAAAGAATTATCACTTAGTTTTTTTACAACCAGTATAAGTAGGTACTGAGCGTCTAGTCAGGCCTAATGGGTAGACCTTTGGTTCGCACTCCTAGAGGGTGCAGGTTTGATCCCGGGTGGAGGCGTATACCAATGAGACTTTTTCTGATCTCAAGTACATAATACGGACACTCATACGGTGAAGGAAAACATCGTAAGGAAACCCGCACATGGTTGGTTCCAGACGACGTATTGACTAGTTCTTTCCTCTGGACTAGGCCGACTATGTTGCGAGAATGCCGTATGTGCTTGGGCAACCATACGGTAATTTAAAAATCTTGTCCCAGGCACTACAGTATTTGAGGAGTGGTTACTTCGCTCTGAAAATACTGTATAAGTCATCCACAACGGATGCAAAGGCCTAGTTTTTTTTTAGCTAGTGGTTTAAAAAAAAATGCCATATTATATTTTTAACTGACTTCCAAAAATGAGGAGGTTCAATCTTCGGCTGTATATATTATGATTTTTAGGATTTAATAATACAGTGGTCATGAAACCAAAGATAGCTTTATAATGTCCGTCCGTCCGTCAGCCATCCCTTATATTATAAATTGTGTAATGATAAATGTAAATTAATACAGAATTTATTATTCGTATCTTCACTATTCTAAATTAAGAAGAAAGGCAAAATTTTCTTTACTTTTTGCTCCGCAAGTAAAATATTTTTTATAATGTTTTGTATTAGTAGCAACCTTAAGAGTATCATAGGCATGTTTTCTTTGTCCATTATTTTATATTAACGATATAAGGTTTAGAGTTCATAATAGCGCATTTCAACCTAAAATTTGGCGTATGTTTATCTTGATTATACGCGTGAAAACCTTGCCATTAACAAAAGTAGCTTGAGGGTTGACATAGAGGTTATACATGGTTTAAAATTGCAGGAACTTAGTAACCACTAACTGGTTAGATAAGTAGAGATATTAATACTTTTATATCTGTATAGGACACAAATATCCATACTAATATTATAAAGCGAAAGTGTGTCTGTCTGTCTGTCTGTTACCTCTTCATGCCCAAACCGCTGAACAGATTTTGCTGAAATTTTGTATGGAGATACTTTGAGTCCCGGGAAAGGACATAGTATACTTTTTATCCCGAAAAATGTCCACAGATTTGTTATGCCAAAATAAGTTCATCACGTAGGATCCGTGCATTTTTATCGATATCTATCCTTTCTTTTTATCCCGAAAGTACATTGTACGAAAATATTTTCGCAATGTCCTTTCCGGAGCTAAAAGTATTTTCATATTATATTCAATTGAGTCCGGTTTAGGCATGAAGAAGAAGAGATGACTGCTAGACAGGCACATGGATATAGGTGCTTATGCAATATGCATACATGTTAGTATGGATATTTTCAGGGATTATTTTTTGCTTCGAGTAAGATATAAAATTACCTCTACAAGTGTTTTGTTATTTCTAATGTTGAATTGTAAAGTATTTATATTCAATTCTTAGTATAAAAAGGGCACAACTCAAAAAAACTCAACTTTCAGGACAACGTGTTTAAAGTTTTGGAAACTTAATTTTTCATTTTCATTGAGTTTTTTGAGTTGTGCCCTTCTGAAAGTACCAAGGGTCCATTCTGAAAGAACCACAGTTAAAATAATAATAACATCAACGTTGAATTAGGCAGCAATAATATATTATAACAACAAGCATGCCTTTGATCCCGAATAAAATTTAGTCGCGATCAAATTAAGGAGCCAAATTGTTAAGGAGAGATGTGACGGTAACTTTTAAGCACTCTCTCCTTTGTTCTTCTCATTATTTATTAATTGTGTTACTCTCAGACTTCGCTGCGCGTATCATTTGTATGCAGATAGATGATTTAAGCTTTATTGTCAAGCAAGTGTTCACAATTTCACGAGGGCTATCGACGAAATTAACAAGGATCTTGATGCTATTAGGGACTGGTGTAAAAACTTTGGCCTATCAGTAAACCCTAGAAAGCGTCAAGCTATCTTATTGGGTAGTCCTCGTAATATATGTAGGGTAGATGTAGCGTCTCTTTTACCAGTAATCTTTGACGGCTCTGTAATCAATTTCAGTTCCAGTGTAAAAGATCTCGGTTTACTCATAGACTCCACTCTCGATTGGCAAACCCAGACTGCTTCAGTTTGTCAGAGGGTTACCGGTATATTGCGTTCGCTTTATCGTCACAAAAATTTTTACTTTAAAACTCTGCTGGTCCAGTCCCTTATATTTCCCATTATAGATTATGGTGATGTGTGCTATTTAGACCTCAATGCAGACAAGCTCGACAAATATGACCGACTCATTAACAACTGCATCAGGTTTATATACAATCTCCGGAAATATGACCACGTATCTTCCTATCGTACCAAGCTTCACTGGTTGCCTGTACGACAACGTCGTTCAGTGCGAGCCCTGTGTATGCTCTATACATTCCTGAACTCCCCTAATTCTCCTGCTTACTTAAAGTCACACTTCCAATACCTCTGCGATAGTCACGAAAGAACCCTCCGCTCCTCTAATAATGCTCGTCTCCGTTGTCCACCTCATCGCTCCAGTCTAGTCCATTCTTCCTTCCACGTCCAGGCTATTTTACTGTGGAACGCCCTACCTCCGGAAATCAGGTTAAGCCCAACCAGAGATACGTTTAAACGTAGAGTCCGACTGTTGTATCTAAAAAAATTGGCAGAATCTTAAGTAAAATAAATTAATATAGTACTCAGTTTTTATATGGATGTGTATAATATGTACTTATGTATATGTATTATATGTATAACTAGCTGTTGCCCGCAACTTCGTCCGCGTGAATGTGTGTTATTATAATCGAGATTAAGAAAATTAAATACTCTCAATTAACAACGTATTTATTGGGATGAGGATTAATATTATATTATACGCATATTTACATATTTAATACTCATCAAAGACCCAGGAACATCGAAGGCTATTAAGTAGCTTCCGACGGCGGGATTCAAACCACATATATCCTTAAAAAATATCCTTTCTTAGTAAATGACTTGGCGTGGACAGGGTATAGGGGGCACAGGACAGGAGACAGGGGATACAGTATTAAGAGGGAACGTGGGTGCAGTAGAATTTAAACGAAGAAACTATTGCCATCACGCTTCACCCTGCGCCGGCACGTGTATTGTGATAGAGACAGATACAGTAAATCGAGGTAACGTAGTCCTCTGATTCCTCATTCAAAATAGAGCCTATCTAATTATAATTTTTTAAATATATTCAAGAAGAGTGAATCTATGCCTTTACGTTTTTATTTTATCTTAAAGATCTTTCAAATTTGTTTTATGGTCGGTGGATTGGCGGGGTACGGGGCATTCTTTTTTTGCGATTTTTGAAGGGTCATATTTTTTTATTTATTAGTAAATTTAGAAAAAATCGAACGTAGAGGCATAACTTTAATAGATCCCAATATTGTTTAAAAAAATCATTTGTCTAGACGCATTGTCCAGGGAGTAAATTGGGGAATACATTTGTATGAAAAAACAGTGCTAGCGTACCCTCTTAATTACTGTACTTAGGTGGTTTTAAAAAAGTCATACTATGTCTTATGTAAATTGGAATCATGTACTTTAACACAACAAAATAATTTTCAAAATCGCTAGTCAAACGCGAGATTCGATCTAAAAGATTATGAAAAGTAAGTACCTTTCATAATAGGGCCATAATGTGGTGATGATGATGATGATGAATATAATTTGCACAGTAGCATAATATATGCTTTCCGTTCTTAAAACAACGCTGAAACCCCCAAACTTGTATCTATAAGGAGTAAGGAGTTCCGTCAGCACCTTCGCAACCATGGTATTCCTACCTTGATGCAAAATCTTACTTTTTGGTAGCATATACTTAGTATTACTTTACATAAAACCAAAATCACCATATGTTTCCATATAAATTTTGAGGAGTTCCCTCGATTACTCATGGTGGGATATCATCAGGTCACCACTTTTGTGAACATGGTACCAAATTCGAGTCAGACCAGGCGTGTCTCACTTCCATACAAACGGCCCGAAATTGCCGAGATATTTACCTACTATTCTGTAAAACAATCTAATTTCAACCTTTTGCATTGCACTTAGCGTACATAGTAAAATAACTGTCTGCCGTCTCGCTTCAATCTGCCAGGGCTGTCAAGCGAGCGGCGCGGCGGCGCGGGGCCGGGTATTATTACTTTTGTATCGCGGATGCGTGCGTTGCGTGTGCGACAAGTCGAGCGAGTGCCAGCCTATCGAGACTAATCCGGTGACCGGACGCTTGCGTTTATCATACCTAAACTCGGGAGTGAGACTTCTGTACCGTGAGGTACTATTATATATTCTGTGGTCAGACCCTATACAACAAAAAAACAATTATGACAATCGGACCACAAACAGCAAAGTCAACATAAAGTCCTCCTTTTTTGGAAGTCGGTTAATTTTTTTTTATCTAAGATGTTGACCAGGAATGTAAGGTATCACCATGCCAAATTTCATTAAAATCGGTTCAGCGGATTTAGAGATTAGCCTGTACAAACAGACAAACAGACAAACAGACAAACAGACAGAGAAACAAAAATTTCAAAAACAGTTAAGATGTGTTCAATTACTCTTCTAAAATGCTCCTGACTTGTTTTTTTAAGTTTTTATTCAATGTACAAAAATTTTACCTGTACGATTTTATTATATGTATAGATAAGATATGCATAATATGTACATATATATTATATATGTATAATATATTTATAGGTTATTATAATATTATATCATTATATCGTACGCCTAATATTTGTTATTATCTTTATCAGTATTTATTGTATATTTAATTATGTATTTCCTAAATGTGTGTTCTTTTTTCTACAGAGAAAGCACCTGTGTTTTTAGTTTTGTCTCTGTTACCACCCAATGGTTGACTGGTAGAAAATGCCTTATGGCATTAAGTCCGCCATTGTACCTACATTGTGCAAAAAGTATTAAATAAATAAATAAAAACGACGCGAGCCCTCACAAAGCTCGGCTTTTAGCTAGTTATATGATAAAAAGCAGTATAAATGTAGTTTTTTTTTAATAACGATTAAGTTTTTCTGAATAAAAACTGGAATTTAAATAACGCTACGTTATCACACGAATATTTGAGTATACCGGTTTGTAGTTAATTTTAAAAATACAAAAGTAAATATTTATTTACTTCATAACACAAAGCTTTGGGGTGAAATGAAAATACGCCGAAAAGACTGCGCTGCAATGACCCTGACGATAGAGCTTACACGTGAAATTCACATAGTCGGAGTGGCTATTATGTAACGATGACGATAGCGACTGGTATTTGTAAGTAGCGACTAGTATCTATTGGTTTTAAAGCATACATCGTGGTACATTTTAGCTTAAATGTAGTTTATATTACGAAAGACATAATATTTTATTCGTATCTTAAATACTATCAAAGAAGTTGATTTATAGACTAATGGAGGACCTACATAGTTTGGTCGCGCTATGTAAAACCCAGCCGACAAATTAAAATTAACATTGAATTGACATATGATCCGACTAAATGACGTGGGTCTGACAACTGCTTGTGAATCAATTTCCTCGATGGTACAATTTATTAAGTGTAATTAAAATAATTTGACAAAATATTGGTTACTTACTGTCGCACTCAGAGACGAACATTAATTACTTAATTGTAATTGAATGAAGATTTTAACATAAGCCCAATACATGATCTTTCAAACTCTTCATTAAATTGAAGTTAAATCATCATTAAAGTCTCTGAGTGCAGCCGTTAGAGTGTCTACTCCTTGGAGGTTTCACAAGCGCCAAGTAAATTACCTATACTTAATGTCGCATCCCATACACTTTTCATTATACTTCGCTGTCGAAATTATTCAATGTGATTGAATGACTAAGGGTTCTGTTATTTGCTTTACAAAAGATACGTAATACAATTTTCTAAATCTGCAATATCAATTATTGCTTGCCAGTGTATTTCTACACAAAACTAGCAACTTGCATGTAATAACCCGCTGGATTTCATTCTGAAATAGAAGCTTAAAACGGTTCTGTATTTTTCTGTCTCCATTTATTTTATTATCTTTTTATTCTTATTATTTCTTTCTTTTCCCTCCCTTTTTACACTGTGTGGAAAATTAAAAAAAGACTTCCTTGTTCACTTAGCTGCTGCTATATCTAATAAGGTTTATTTGGGGTTAACTATATTATTTGTTGGTTATAATAATATAGCAAGTTTCGTGTCGTGTTTCAAATGAAATTTGATACTGGGAATATCAATATGTGAAGTTATTTTGTGTTTATAATTATGTACCGTAGTATGAGGTTTTTTAAGCTAATAATTACATGTTTGTATATAAAACTAAAATTAATTACATACTCTGGACCAGGGGTCACCAAATGGCGGACCGCGGTCCGCCGACCCATTGTGTGCGGACCAAGCATTTTCGATCTCGACTTACTGATAAACATCTCCAGGATTTAATATCAATAGTTTGCACCAATTTCACCCTAAACATTAGCTACAAAAATTGTCACCTTTCTCATTGATATGTAAATAAATACCTTTGTAATTTCCGTAATTACTTTTGTTTCATTTTTTTAAATGTGTGGACCGCGAAGGTCATTTCATTTCTCAAAATGGACCCCGAGCGAAACTAATTGGTGACCCCTGCTCTGGACTTTACAGTCAATATTCTGATACTTGGAACTACTACGAAGCTCTTAGACTCTTAAGTCATAGAACTTGACTTAAGAGTCTAATAGCTCGTAGTAGTAGTACCAGGTACCAAAAACATATCAAGATGGTATTATATTATATAGATGTGTAGTAATAGCATAGCATTTTATGTTTAAATGTAGATGCAAAAGTATCTTATAAAAATTTGAACAATCTTAAAAATCCTGACGTACTTAAGATATATAAGAAAGACCAGTTTCTGAGATTATTTTACGGCAGCTCACTACTATTGTCTTAAAAAAAACCAAGAAATACGCTGAACTCATCACAAGATTTTCCCGGCCAAGTCGCGTGAGGGCTATTTACTCAGGGTTTTTATCGCCAGAGTCTCACTCAAGTTAATACCGTTGCACTCTCAGTGTGATTAAGGTACTCAAGCTATTTGAAAACATTTAAATAAGAGCTACTACAGTTTATGTTTCCATCAATCTAAGCTTTTTCCTGTTGTGTGGTAACCAAGAAATGGAAGGCGAATGATGGAACTATTTCATAGAGGGGTAGTGCATGAGTTCCAAAATCTAGCCCAGTATACAAGCCATTGCACTTGATTTTGCATCTGACGCCATACTGTGTGACACTGGCGTGACAAGTGTGTATTATAATTACATCCCAACAAAGTCACAATATTATACGTCAATGCACTGGCGTATATTTTGTATATTGATTCAAGATGTCGTAAACTCTGACCAGTGTTCTGGGTAAAATTTCGGAACTTACCCAGTGAATCTTGTATATTGTGTCAAATACTTAGGTTATGACTTTATGAGTGTTAGCACAAATCATATATATAATTTTTTATATATTTAAAAAAATAATTTCCTGCAGCGAAGAGAATACAACCTATCTTACTTTATTTTCGTCTGTAAGTCAGGTTTTGTTACGTTTCGCTTGCCTCTTTACGCGTCAATAAAGAAAATACTCGATCCGCTTGTGTTATTTCGTTATATTTTATACAGAAACAATATTTGATACGGATTATACAGCCCCAGTAAAGACTCTCTCACATTCTTTGGGCTCAAAGTGAAGTAATGCGAGAAAATAAACAGTTTCCTTCTGGAATCCAAGGAATTATTTAAGATCCTTACTAAGAAGGAAGCGCTTTTGTGCCAGTCCTCAAGGCTTAAATATTTTAACTAAGATATTTACTTTTTAATAAGTATGTATTAGACGGGCAAGGACTTTATAAAAAACAAGTCTTCTGATTTCATAAGCAATTCTTTTCTGACGCTATCCCAGAACTAAAATGCGTTTTCGATCTTTTATAACTGGTCTCATTAGATTGTATGTTTACCTCAAACATAAACCCTCTTGCTAAAAAAACATTTAATAACTGAGGACGTGAGTGGAAGAATGCAATAACTAAAAGTAAAAAGTTTATTTATGTAAAAATTGCCGTTTTTTTTTTTTTGCATAAATGGAGGATTTATGACCGGAAAAATGATTTGAAATTAAAAAATTGTGCATTTTATGTGTAGCCAGATACATTAGCCAGGTGATGAAGTAGCTATAAGTTACAAGGTTTGTTCAAATTATAAGGGGAAAAAATTAGTAAATGTCCGTATGTCACAAAATGTTACTAATTGTGTTCTTCCACTCATGTCTTCAACTATGTAACAAGGTATGCTTGTCTTTGCCTGGCATATTGAAAACGTGACAGACGTAGGCAGACCTTGAATACGCGACGTATATATCTTCATTTGTAAGAGTGTTACACACCAGTTTTCCTCAGAGGTAAAGACCTTGAGAGAAGTATCAAGTCATTCCGGTGGAACTCTTAGCTATTTAATTTCCAAATGGCGTGCGAGATGAGATTAGATAGGAAACTGTCAAAAACATTCGAAACGCGCGCCGCTGCCCGCTGCGATAGCGGTGCAGAATTCCAATGCTTGGAAATTTATAACTTCCATAAAATAACTGTAAGGATGCCTTTGCGGTGTGTGCTTAAAATATGATGTAGGCCGTAGGGTATAGAAACTAGGCGTTAATTTTAGTCTAAAAACTTAATAATTTTGTCTCACAATAATGTTATTAAGGTAGATAATACTAACTTTATTTTGATATTGTGTAAAAAATCAGATTTGGGTAGTGAGGAAAAATTCAGAATAGGTACGATAAAGTGCAATTTTTGATAAAATACTATTAATCATATTTTGTTACGAACAGACTTTTTAGTCAAGTTGCTTTCGAATATTTTGGCAGCGAAGAGAGAAATCAGAAACGTATAAGATTTAACATACCATACGCTTACGATGCCACTAAATGTCAAATTCAATACATTTCTAACTTCGCTGTCTTTACCGAATGTTAACTTGAATTAAAAGGCCGTAATGTGATGTTAGTCGATAGCGGAAGTCCGAAATTAAATTGTAATAAAACATCCTAACCTTTGCTGAAGTTTTTGCTACAGAATACCGAACCAAATTTGTAAAGCGAAACTGGATAACAGGAAAATCAAACCACTTAAAGTTTGTATGGTATATTAATATTTTAGTCTACGCTGCGGTACACAGAATCAAATATTGCACAAAGTCTTTAAAGACGGCGAAATAGAGTTTGAAACAGTGTATTATAAATATAAGTTTAAGTTTGTTACGCCCGTTGCGAAATCGCATTGTTGTGATAAAGTTTGTCAAGGTATTGCTTGTGCTTTCGGATAAGCTGTTGTCGATGAAAACCGTGCGGGCTTAATTGCGTCACGTTTTAAATGTGGCCTATGTACCAACTATCAGAAATTTTTGCTTCATAGGCCGGTGGCTGAGAGATCACAATTAATATATAACCTAAAATAATCTAACTTATTAATTGAAGGCATGCTATCTGTCCAAGTCTTCTTCTAGCCTCTCTCAGTTTGTCATAGGGAATCTCACCTTTGCTCAAAGCGTTTAGATCATACAATAAAATCTTTCACATTTACAACATAGGAAGGTTTTTAATAATATTATATCTGTTACCGTTAATTCTGCAGATTATCTGGGTAAGTCAGTTAAAGTGCAAAAAGTTTATTCTATTCTCATTATATTACAATAAAACATGTTATTGAGTTGCAGAGAATTATTTAATATATTTTTGGACATACACAAAGGAATAAATTATCAAATAATTTATTACTTTGTGTCTTACGCCGGTTCCTCTCGCCGGGTTGGTTCCCAAACAAGATTTCAGAATGTCCTAAATGGTAGGCACCATGTAGGACATTATGAAAACATTTATTTTAAATTTATTCAGAAATAAGACAATTTTGATTTTGAAATTTAAAGTAAAATGATACTCCACTAATAAAATACAACAGATCGTATAAACTAGACAAAAAACAATCAAAACAACAACAGTCTTAGGTTGATAAGTTTAAGTCAAAGTTTTTAGGTCTTTTACTAAGGAAGAGAATGCATAACTAACTAGGCAAAGTGCAAATATGTATAACCTATTTTTATTTAAAAATTTTACATTTTAACGGATGGTACCAGGGAACTTGCAGATTACCTAGGTAATGTGCACGTTAACGTATTCTGCATTCTAACGGTAACATATCCATATCACATGGGTGTCGTTGGATAGTTTTTTTTTTAAATATTACGAGTATTCATATATCATTTTCTGATTGAGGGATACCTTTGTGAAATATGAAGTTTTAAAGTAGAAAAAATTGTTAGAGTCCAGTGTCGTCGTCCCCCCCCCCCCTTCTACCAGCTAAACGGTTGCTTCTGGAAATGTTAAAAAATTCACAGGAGTAGGAAATATTATGCTGAATTTAAAAGGAAAACTATCATGGCTAAGAAGACTTCATAAGTTATTGAGTAATATCCGATCAACTAAAAAAAATGGATTCGGCGAATTATAATTTTTCCTTCAAATTCCTTTAAACGTAACTGAGATGATGTAGTTAGTTGTGTAAAACACGTTATAAATGTACATTCATTGACTTTACAAAAATTATCAAAAACTAGCGGTATTACGGAACCCTATATTGCGCGTGGCCCGACACGCACTTGGCCGGTTTTTTTAGTTTGACTGAAACTGAACTCAATTTAGGCGGCATAGAAACAGGTACTTAACAATGAATATAAATATTTTTTACATAAATATAACATATAATCTAGATGTCATGATATTGAGGCCAACAAATTGTTATATTTTTATCCTTACATGGATAAAAATATAACAATTTGTTGGCCTCAATTGCGATTACTCGCTAGAACTAGTTTTCCCCAATGATCATTCCGATAATGCTTAAAGCAATTATCCGTTAAGGGAACTTTCTCCATTTCTCTTTGACCAAAAATATGCAGGAAGGAAATCCAAAGAAAATGTATCCTTGAGAGCAAATAGACCCTCGACAACGCGAAGGAATTTCTCCCACAAAGATGGATATAATTTGTGACAAAAATAGTTGACGTTGGTAACCTTGCGAAACAGTGTGTAATATGAATCGAAGCACATAATCAGGCCAACCGGAAAACGGTCAGGGCTCATCAGCCGATAGTAGGTAAGGCCATGGGAACAAACATGTGGGCCGAAATGCGATATTCACTATGTTTATACATTTACGATTTTGTTTTCAAGGATTTTTATACGATCATTACCTACAATAATGACTTTTACTAATGTTTTTCTAGTAATTTACAAAGAATACTATATAATATCTGATCCGGCAAAGACGTTTTCATAGAGGCGTTCTTTGTGTCGCGGCGATCTCAAAAAACTTCACAATCGCTCCAGCGTTACGAAGAAGTTTAAAAACTCACATTGCAATAAGAGAATTTTATATTCTAAATGACTCGCTCTTGCTAAATTTATTAATATAAAAAATCTTAACTGTGAAAGAATAAAAAATAATATGTGAAAAAAGAATAATATAGATCCTTCAAGCTTAATCCAGTACCTCCATTTATTTTTTGAGCATGGGAGTAAGTTTTCCTTTTCTCTGAAATATCAAAGTGCGTTTCTCATTTTCAACGAAACATTAAATATGAAAACTGTCGTGTGATAACGGTCAATATACCTTTTACTGTATAATGTGGCGTAAAATGTGTGTAGGAGGAAGGTGGAAGCTCTGAGTAAAACAGGGTTACAACATAATATACTTAGTCTAGAGTACTCTCTATATGCAATCTAATATTAAAGACCAGCTATGCATCACGTATGCACTGGTGAAACTGATCAGTAAAACGGTGATTTAAAAAAACAAAAACCCTGGTTATGCACGTAACTTATAAATTATATTATATATATTTTCTTATTCATCAGATAATAATTAAAGCTCTCAAATGACACTCTGGGTTTGTGTTGTGTTTGATCTCCGCTGTTGGGATGTAGTTTAGTTTCAGAGTTTCCGTTCATCGACCTTAGATGAGCCCTTAACATATACTCTGAAATTGCCAATTCACCATTATCAGAAGAAGACGAAGAAGATGTTGTTAAAAAAAAAGAAGATCTGCTTCCTGTTTTGCGGCTGCGCTTGTTAATGGCGCTCGAGGAGAATTTAATTTGATAATTTTCCCAAGGATGGCTGGCATTTTAGCTGGAATTTTTAAGGGCTTTCCATAATAAACACTCCTGTAATTTGTGTGATCAGAGGTCTGAACTTTCTCTCTTGTGTGGCCGGCCGGCCGAACTTTTTTCTTCGTCAAGACGAAGACCGCTTCAAGACTCCACGTGCTTGGTGCAACGACTTTAGCGGAGCCCTAGCTGTCTACGTAACAGCTCAGTGGGGTCACATATACGCATTCTTTAGAGTGTTCTTTTTTTTTAAGAGCAAATTTCGAAAGGTTCGAATTAGGAATCTTTTAAAATCCGCATGGTGAAGGTTATTTACACGCCTTGCCATTCCAAACCCCTTAAACGCATTTAGATACACCCAGTGTCACCATCACAGTAAGCAGAAACCTAACGACAACGACCAAGCTGAAAATCATCAAGCCATTCAGTGTGTAAGATCGTGCTGAGCATGTATACATACTCTCGAAAAATATAACCTTCTTGGTGCAATCGGGTAAAAATGAGGGAATATCACAATATCAGGCAATGACGACAGTGGAGATAAAGCATCAAACTTGTAACCTCTGATAATATTATAAACGATTTTCTAAATCTCAATTCAAAAAGGTTATCTTAGAGAGTTTGCATTCACCAGTTACGATGTTACGAGTTACGATTATCATCTCAAGAATCATCCGTTGCCCAGAACTACCACCATAAGAGACCTTGGAGTTATTCATGACTCGAAACTATCTTTTAACTCTCATATTGATCATGTCATATCAAAGGCATTTATAGCTCTTGGCTTCTTGAAGCGAAATTAAAGAATTTGTTCGCGCTAAAACCATCAAGGTTCTATATTGCTCTCTAGTTAGAAGTCACCTCGAGTATGCCTCCCAAATTTGGAACCCTAGGTATAAAATTCACATTAATAGAATTGAGAAAATCCAAAAAAAATTATACATTATTTTAAGACTAATCAACGGTTTAGCAGTTCCAATTATAAGTCTGTCTGTACCAAACACCACCTCCTTACCCTAGAGGACCGTCGTGTTATTGCCGATGTCTTTACTTGTAAAAAATTCTTCGAATAATCTAGACTGCCCTAACAATCTAAGTTGTCTTTTAAAATTCCTACTAATGTCCTACTGTCATGTCCCTATCTTCTTACCCACAACCCACACCTACTACAGACAGAACTCTTTCATGTATCGTGCAAGCAAGCAACTTAACTCAGTTTGTTCTTATATGGATTTAGATATTTTCAATTGTAATGTTTCAGCTCTAAAGAGATCATTATGTAAGCATTTTGTCGATCTAAAATAATAGCTCATCTGTCAAGCGCCCAAAATGGGCGTATTACTCTAAAACTATTCAAAAGTTCTTCTTCTACTTTGCAGACCACAGATTTCGTATTTTATTTCAAATATAAAACTATGTGTATTTGCGACTAATAGCTTATATATATAGCTTTCATGGTAATTTCTTTAGATAATTTAATCAGTTTAATGAGAGTAATTGGAAATTGAAAAATTTTCGAAAATGGTTTGACAGTTCGTGACAGTTGAAAGGATAATTAATTGTTTGTTGATGTTTAGCTCTTCTGTACGAAATATTGTTATGTTAGAAATAAGAAAACACTCAAAAAATATTCTTGTTTATAATTATGTTGCAGTAGTACTAGGTATTTAAGTCAATATTTTGTAAACTATTACTATTAGTGAAAACTTCTAATTGGCTCCTTATTATGTCTTCCGTTTTATAATTTCATTGTAACTATAGCTGTAAGTTTTTCATGTATCTTAAAATAAATAAAATGTCAAAAATTCGATTTGACACTAGCGATGCATTATGTCAAAACCAACAAGATGTCAAAAATGTATGGACGTTTTTGACATAATCTATCCTCGCTATCAAATCTGGCGAATGCATTTTGACTAAGCACTTAAACCTTATTTTCGGAATTCTACCCACAGCCACACTACATTTTTGCGCTATTATGGCAACACAACACGTCTTGATGAACGTAATTAATCAATTGTTGTGATGTTCATCTGGGAGGCACTGGGGGGTTAGCGAGCACATGAACTGTAATTAACAATGAGTTAATTTTAGTCAGTTTGTTTGCCATTTAATATTCTATTAACCCCGCTATGATTATCACGTACATTAACTTTTGATTTAGTTTTAGCTGCCAACACTTATTTTTTTTAAGCAGAGGTTATTGTAATGAACCTTTTTAGGTTGAAAACTAACTTCAGGTAATAAAAACAGCGTGTGTAGTGTGTACAGAGTACACGTGTAGAAGTTGAACTTCTGTCGAAAATTGTGATGGCGTCGTGACTCTTTTTCATGGCACGACCTTGCAATTGCACTCTGAACGCGCCTAAGGAAGTTTAGCTTCAAAAAACTTGTTCGGACATAATTATTATAGTAATCAAGAACTAAACCTTAAATAAATAAACTACTCTGAGTACTATCTTGTCTTCTATCTTAATAATAGTAGAAATCTGCTAAATGTGTGTGGTATAGGCGGTATTCTTTATCTCAATGTATAGATACTTATCTACATTACAATAACCTCTGCTTAAAAAAAATAAGTGTTGGCAGCTAAAACTAAATCAAAAGTTAATCTACGTGACAATCATAGCGGGGTTAATAGAATATTAAATGGCAAAACCACCTGGTTCGGAAAGTAATTTAGTTTTTTCCCGACATTCCACACATCCCGAGGATCTAATTGTATTATTTTGCATCCAACTTCACATTTAATCCGTATAATTTTTACACGATTTGAGAGTTCATATAGCAAGGCTTGTGTTCAAAAAATTACAATTGATTCTACACAGTAGTTTTTGGTTGGTGCCCTCTTAAATATGGAGATAATGGAGAGCAATGCAGCATTTTCGACATATCTTACTGTTTTTTACCAGCAAAGATCAAACATTTTATGAGCGTGGAATTATGCTACTACCAGAAAGATGGCAAAAGGTGTTGGACCAGAACGTGTTTCGTGTATTTAATACACGAAAACTGTCTTTCATTTCCACAAAAAAAAAAAAATACATTCCAAACAACCCAGTAATATAGATCAAAATGAATTGGAACGAAGTAGAGAAAGATATAAAGAGGGTACCTCACCTTACGTTGTAACAAAAAGTCTCAACTTTTGTCTCAGTTCAACCCAATCGTGTCAAGTATGTCTCGTCAAGTTTCAAGCATATTCGAGTGTATTTGGATACACGTGAAACTGATTGCTTTAGAGTAATATGAACTATTTCCAATCAATTGCAGATTCAAACTTGAATTTGAATAAAAATAGTTGATTGTTAAAAAATAGTGATTTATTTAAAATGCAATTAGTAACCTATTAATTCATCTATAGTCAAAAGACAAAGTCAATTTCCTCAATTCAGAAAGTCACCTTTGATGCACTCTTTGAACGTACAGAGTTCATGATTTCTAACACCGGTTCAAGAAATAGCATTAAATAGAATAAAATTGACGCTAAGATTAATCTAATGACATATATCAAGCTGATAAGATGCAAGTGCAAGCCAGATAAATATACCTAGGCTCGATTCATAGGCGTCTTGGCGGTTTGGCGGTTACACCGCGAGATTATAAGAAATTGTATGTAAATAGCAATGTCCATACTGTGCCTTTTTTGTTTATTAAGGGCATGCATCATAGCGCAGTCAACAGCGCACGTGAGGCATGCCCGCAACGCATGCCCTCTGACAGTATCCAAAACTTTCACTTTGTTCTTTAATGACAATGTTGGCGTTGCGTTCGTTGACGCATTCAGTTATTGAATGCGCCAATACGAAAGTTGAATGAAAGAATATGACGAAAATTGAAGATGAAAGTGCACAGTGTGGACATAGCTAATGACAGCGCGACCGCGCGCTTTTAAAATAAATCATTACATAGTATATACTATAGCTTGTGATCTCTTTTATTGTAAAAAAAAGAACTCTAAAGCAAAATGTGCATTGGTTTATATTTGGATTCCAGTTTTAGCAACTTTAAAAGAGCTTCGTTTAAATATTCTATTTGTCCCAAAGGAAGCAAGTCTCTGCAATCCTTATACTAGAAAATATTGGCATATAAATGTACTTATTGGAATAAATAATATTCTATATCTGCATCTTTTGCTGCTGGGTTTTAAAATGGCTTTAATGTAAAATAGCTTTTGTAAATTGTAAATCGATTATATTATAATATATCACTAGAATATGATATTTCACAATTGATTTAATAGCTAATTATTATTATTCCTAACCGAAATTATTTAACACAATTAACTTGCTGGAAGCATTTTATTTTTCATTAAAAAAAATATCAACCATTGTTTATTTTTAATACCTAAAATATATTTTATAAAGCTTTGTTTAACCATAAAAAATGTAAAGTGCAATAATTTACAAAAAGGTTTTAAATTTTATATATTTTTTTTATAAATATAGACGATAATAAAATAATAGCTAAAACGAGCAATGCTCAGTTCTAATTATCTAAATAAAGATAACTATATAGAACGTTTAACTTTTTTTTTCATAACCGCTGTACTGTATAAATCTTTTTCCCTTTTGTTTCACCAGTATTTAAACTCTTCAAATCCTTAAATAATCAAAACGTTTTACCAAAGAGTTATAATAAGCGTACAGAAAGCTCCGTCTCATATACAAGAACTAATTACGGGCCGAACTAACTGGAGTGAGCAGTAATTTGTCAAGATTTTTTCCTTTCAGTCCCAACTACTTGACATTATTTCCTAGTCCTTGTTTGTCGCTGTATTTTCGCCGAGCCGGCTCTCCAAAAGCATAATTGACGCTCATACAAGCCTCAATCTATTTTACCCATATAATTAAATGGCCAAACCGTTATATTTTAACGCCTAATTATAAGCTATAATTATATATTTTAATATCATGCATACACAGATAAAATATATTTTATAATGAAATAAAATTAAGAAGAAAAAATCTTAAGTACTTACGAAAAACTAATTAATCACATCTCATAATCACAACTGCAGAAGTTCAACACGTCGAAACGAAATAAACTATACATGCATCATCACTATCTTAGCACTAATAATTCATTAACGAGTAACATATTAAAGTTGACTGCGCCGAGAGCGGGCGATAGATGTGAGAGCGGAGTTGAGCGGCTTTCCGCGCCCGCGCCTTGTGTCAGACTGACGGAGGCTCGCGGTCACGCGTTTTTCAGCTTACCTTTGAGGTACCTGGGCCGTTTTATCTGTCTTATTGTCTGTACCATATTATAGAGCTGTCGTTTTTCGTTATACTATTAGTTTGATAAATGTGTTTTATTATAAGATTTGATATACTAGCTCCATAATATATTAAATATTCATATAATATATACAATCAATTAAAATATTGTCCGCATGATTATAATTCAAACAATAATAATATTATTGAACGGTAATAAAACGGAAAGTTATTTTTTATTCGGATTATAAGGAGCATGTGATGTATTTTTATAGGCAATAAAGTTCAATTGGCATATAATATTTTCTTTACGCCCGCCGGGGTTCGTCACGTTTTCTCGATATACTTTTATTGTTTTGAATAAAGGTCATAAACAAACGTCCATTAAGCGTAAAAATCTTACATAAATCGTGAATGTTGAGAAATTGTGGAAAAAGAAAAGCTCGTAAAAAGGCAGGCATATATGCTCGTTATCGAACAATAAGTTAATTTTACTAACAAGTGAATGTGGGAGTAATTTCCATATTAAACACAGAATTTGAAATTGATTTGTCGGTGAGGTAATGTCGGTAAGGTCGCGTGGGAGAGGACTGTTTAAGGCTTAGTACATACAAGCGACCAAGTAACGCGTCTGCTGCTGTGCTGCGAAGCTTTACATGATCCGTTGTTGTGTTGCGGTGTGTCGCCGCAGCGCTTAAACGTGCAATATAAGAGATTTAAGATTCTATAATATTGATGTGTTGCGACTTGCGTCGCCAACCACGTTGTTTTATAGGAAGAACGGACAGGGGATGAGAAAAAGTGAACGCGTCGACTTTAAAAAACTTCGGCGTGACTTACGTTGTTATGTAAAAGGGGCATTAGGGCCAACGCTAAAACTCGCGCGGGCACACGTTCGCGTGTGTATAAACGAAAAATAGTATGGGCAGCGCAGGCGCGTGCGACGGGGCGCGGACGCGGGCCCCATACTATTTTTCTATTATACACACGCGAGCGTGCGCCCGCGCGAGTTTTAGCGGGCGCGCTTATATTTACTGTCTCTACAATATCGCTGGTTTAGTTATGAATTTGACCGCTGAAAGCTGTGAATTAAAATTATTGTTAAACTAGATGATGCCCGAAACTCCATTGCGCCAACATTCGTTTATCGCACGGGAACCCTAACTTTTTCCGGGATAAAAGTATCCTATGTCCTTTCCCGGGACTCAAAGTATCTCCATACCAAATTCCATCAAAATCGGTTCAGCGGTTTGGATGCAAAGAGGTAACAGACAGATAGACAGACACACTTTCATATTTATAATATTAAGTATAGTATATTATGGACTGTATTTTGCGTGGCTTAGACATAGTGGCGTCGCTGTAAAAAGTGTCAGTGTGAACGCAACCTTACTCTGTGTTTATAAGCAAATTATAACATAAGTGATACTTATTAATTTTGTAATAACATAATGCACTAAGCAGCTTAGTTCTGTTTCGTATTCATATCACATTCATGTTTCTTTTTGGCTGGGGAACATCTTGTAAGCCTAATTCGAATGTTAAAAAAAAGTATTCAGTTAAAATAAGTTTAATCGTTGCTCATTGTAATCAGTTTTGCGTTGTGTTATTTAAAACCCAATACAATTTTGATTTCAAACTTCGAAAGGGAAATTAACGTAAGCATACATGGCTTAGGGCCTGGCTTATCTACCTACCTTGCATTTCTAAAAGGAGATTTTTAACTTATATTGATACAGGCTACTGAATATAGCTGTACTAAATTTATTTCAATTGCTAGTACTTTTAGACTGTGCAAAGGCGGATTGCTGTTGTTTTTCGCCCATTGCAACTTTGGTAGTCTTCGAGTTTTGAAAACTTGGAGAAGGTTTTGTAGAACAGCCCTTTTAATATGTACCTACCTACTTGATTTTATTAACGTGTAAAATGTGCAATTACGCTAACTGATATTTTGATAACATAATGTTATCATGTTGAATATTATATAATACTGCTTTTTGTTTCAGGAAATATCCCAAAATAAAATGAAATTAAAGCCGCCATGAAGGGTAAGTAATATTAAATTCCGTATTTCCGTTAAATAAAATGATAAACGTTGATGAATATAAGCCATATTGCACATACCTGCAAATTGAATATCATGAGAGTTATCAAAATAAGTTAGGGTCAATTCAGGCCGCAACGTGACGCGTAGATGCGTTTCTAAATTTGTACTGAATTTACAGATTTCAATTGCGTGAGACGTCTTGCAAATCTGTCAAATCCATACTGGAAATTCATCTACGCGTTGCTTTGCGGTCTGATTTAACCCTTAGTATCACATCGATTCTATTATTTAAATTTAAATTCATCACAAGTAATAATTTCACAAATTCTACACTTATTTTTTTTAACACACCTTAGTGAAAGGAAAACATCTTGTGCCATCATAATTTTTACCCACTACGCATCCTTGCCATAATGATGTATTTAATTACAAGAGCCAGGCTAAACGGGAGAGCGGCTTCAAATAAAGTGCATATAATTGCTTAGGTGAGTACGTCACAGGCTAGACGTGGGGTCTGAGTGTGTGACGTGTAAGACACTCACGACCACTCATAAGCGTGTGCGTCGGCTTCTTTGTACTAGGATTTTTGTTTACGCTACATTTCTCAATTCTCTTGATTTTTAGTCGACTTTGTTGTAAGTTAAAACGTAATGGGTATTTGAATTTAAAGGAACCTTTACTGGATGTTCAAAATCGAATATGATGAATTAAATTGATTCAGTTACATTTCTTATATTATATGTATATAAATTAAATCTCTCCTTTGACAGTTGATTTCTAGCCATCACTTATATTATCCTTGCTTACAATAAAACAAAGCACCTTTAAAATAAGATACAGTTAAAATTACACTTTCTAGAAAAATAAATCTTTCTGAGTCACAAAACAAAACAACTGAAATATGAAACAGATTATGTAACGTGTTTCAAAAGATCAGAGTTTGCTGTTAATTTATTTTAATTGAATAAGTACGTGCTCTCCACTGACGTGGAATAAGTTTTGTGGCAATTAGAGTGCGGCCTTAAAAACTTCTCCGTCCCACACTAAGATTTAATTTCGCCGGCGGCTCCGCCTCGAGATAAAGGCTCTTAAAATAAAGCCTCCGTGTCATTATTTTGAATCAAAACATCGTTCCCCTCTTTGTAAATTTTACGTCAACTTAAGCTCGGATTCACTTATATGTACGCACGTTATTTAAAAGTTTTAATCAAAATTTTGAATGCTATAATAAAGCTATTCACTCGTGTATTTAATATTACATTTTTTAATCAACGGAAAATTGCTTTTGGACATATTGTGATAATCCTTTTCATTTTATTATGTGTGGGAATTTTTGTGCGTTTTTAGTGCACGTGTTTGATTAATTCTGGCGTTCGTAAAAATAGACTTACATAAAAATAGTCGCCCACACAAAAATAGCTATATTTATGCTCATTCTTATAAAACACGGTCACCCCATATATTTGTATCAGAAGCGAAATAAAAGCACTCATTTTGCCGCGTTCGCCACAGAGCTGTAATTACTATAAAGGCTGTATTGCAGATCGCAATTCAGTATATTTCATGCATTACTGAGATAATAATAGTACGGGCTTTGAAAGATTTAAGTTCTTTGTGGCTGGGAAAGGCTTTATTAGTATATGTCCCACAGAAGCGCCGCATTTTGTCCATGTTATGTAATCCAATTTCGAATATTTTATTTTTAAAAAGGCAGATTATGTTCTATTGCGAGTTGTGTAGCTGTTTTTTCATGATGAAATGCAATATCAAAGAAATCTATTCTCTGAGAATACATTGCTTTTTATAGGCAGATTGTGAAGCTATTTAACTTAGTTGGGTTATAAGAAACCCAGCCAACAGATCACAACTTACATTAACAGGTCATATTCCGACAAAATAACGTAGAATCATTTCTCGACGCAATGTCGCTTGAGACTTCTTAAGGAAGAGAAGCCCACGGAAGCCATATTCTTCTCTTTCTATTTTCCATTTTTAAAAATTGTCTCAATTACTTAAAAAATAATCGGTGTTAATGTAATTAAAAACTAAAATATGCTTTTGTGTGTGTCTTGGAAAGGTCGGCACGTGTAAGTCCATTAAAGTTGACAAATATCTTGATAGGCAACAATTAGTACAGCCAATACTTATGTGATCGGCCGTGACAAAGTTTGGATGGGCTCCTATTAGTGGGGCGATAGTGGGGCGAGTAATGACCGACATTATACCGTAATGATTTGACAGGCCTCTGTAATAGTTGTACCTGAAGCGATTTGTACTTGAAAGTTGGATTATTGTTAGGCAAAACGGAGCACATCGACGAAGATTCGACGTAGAATGCACGACATTAAAACAAGCACAATTGACCACCGTCTTCAAAACATAATGCTACGCTGGTGCTACGATAATGCTACGCCGGTGCTACGATAGCGCTATGGTCATGCTACCCTGGTGCTACGATTATAATACGCCGGTGCTACGATTATGCTACGCTGGTACTACGATAATGCTACGCCTGTACTACGATTATGCTACGCCAGTGCTACGACTATGCTACGCTGGTACTACGATAATGCTACGCCAGTGCTACGATTATGCTACGCTGGTGCTACGGAAGTGCTACGCTGGTGCTACGATAATGCTACGCCAGTGCTACGATTATGCTACGCTGGTACTACGATAATGCTACGCCAGTGCTACGATTATGCTACGCTGGTGCTACGGAAGTGCTACGCTGGTGCTACGATAATGCTACGATTATGCCACGCTGGTGCTCCGATAGTGCTACGCTGGTGCTACGATAATACTGCGCAGGTGCTACGATAATGCTACTCCGGTGCTACGATAGTGCTACAATCATGCTATCATGGTGCTATGATTATACTACGCTGGTGCTACGGATATACTACGCCAGTGCTACGATTATGCTACGCCGCCGGTGCTACGATAGTGCTACGATGGTGCTACGATTAAATAAGCCAGTGCTATGATGCACTGGCATTGCATTATCTTAGTAGATAAGGCTACGCCAGTGCAATAATTATGCTACGCTTGTACTACGATCATGCTACCCTGGTGCAACGAGTATACGACGCTGGTGCTACGATTAAATACGCCAGTGCTACGATTGTGTTACGCCGGTGCTACGATAGTGCTACGCTGGTACTACGATAATGCTGCGCCGGTGATACGATAATGCTACGCCGGTGCTACGATAATACTACGCACGCGCTACGATGATACTACGTTAGCACTACACCTGTGCTAGGATTTGCTACAGAATTTTTTTTTCAAGCTGAAGTAACTTACAAAGAGGAAGAGATGCTGATCATGACTGTAAGCTCGTATAATATTTGTTAGGGTGTAAATTGAGTCCATTGTTCGTCAGATTGTTACAATGAGTATGAATATCACAATTACCATGCACGTCAATCTATTGTTATCCTAAATCTACATCTACATTTAATCCCCTTATCGATAACTGCCAACAGTTTAGATTCAATCATTGGAAGGAATTTAGCCGTGAAATTGTTATGAAATAATTTAAAATTTATTGCGTTTAACTTCCCGCTTACTCTCCATAAATGTGATAGTGGGATATGTTATGTTTGTGCATAAGTGATTATTACAGACAGGTTGAGATGAAACGTTGAGAGAATGTTCAATTGTTCATATACATCGGAAGCATACTAGCAAATTTTTATTAAGTGTTGAATTAACTCAACACAGATCTTTTTATTCACTTATAAGCTTATTTTATCCAACATGACAATGATAATGATATTGATATAAAATATCCATTGGCTTTTGCATTATTTTATTTATTAATTAAAAAAAAATGCAAAAGACGTCAAATCGAAATAAACCACAATTCGATTGGGGTTCTAAAAAAGGTTTTTCGTATTGATTTCTTTGTCGTATTGTCGGTCGGTCTGTTTTAAACATTGTATTGTTTACGGCAAAGGAAGTATTAAATTGAAGCCCCTCCCATTACTCTCATTGTCGCAAAAACAGTGGAAGTGTCGGAGGAAAAAGAGGAAATTTGTCTCAGAAACCTTAATAGTACGAATAAAATAAATGCGACGTCACTTAGAGATTAGGTGATTATACATTAGCTGCCAGGTCGAAGAAATTGGGCAGTAATGTATTTAAATAATGATTTTTGTTAATGTTCAGACTCAAGTAAGTAATGCTTTATTACTAAGTAACTGTAAATCGATGTTGGTGTGTAGAAAAAATTAAGTATTTATTTATATATATACATCTATTACATAATATAATAAAATCGTAGAGGTAAAATTTTTGTCCATTGAAAATAAACTTGAAATAAAAAAACGGCCAAGTGCGAGTTGGACTCGCCCATGAAGGGTTCTGCAGCAGCAATAAGGTTTATTTTTATGAAATTTAAAGGTTTTGGATTTATTTTTATATTTCATTTGATTTAATGAAAATTAAATTAAGTTTATCATTTATGACGTATAAAAAAAACTTGTAGATTTCGTTCAAACCAATTTTCATTGGTAGTTTTTATAGTAAAGTACATCATATATTTTTTTTAGACTTATCATGCCCCTACTTTAGAAGTTAGAGGGGGGGCGACACATTTAACCACTTTGGAAGAGTCTCTCTCGAAAAGTATTCAGGTTAAATAAAAATGATATTAGAAACCTCAATATGATTTTTGAAGACCTATCCATAGATAACCCACACGCATAGGTTAGATGAAAAAAAAATTGATTTAGTTGTACCTATGGGGACCCCTAAAATTTTTAATAATTTTTCCATTATTGTATCAAAATATTAATGCGGTTTACATACTACATCTACTTACCAAATTTCAATAGTATAGCTCTTATAGTTTCGGAAAAAAGTGGCTGTGACATACGGACGGACAGACAGACAGGCAGACATGACGAATCTATAAGGGTTCCGTTTTTTGCCATTTGGCTACGGAACCCTAAAAACGAGTCAGGGGCACAATATTAGAAGTGTAATAGAAAATAACTTTCTAACTGTTTTTGAAATTTTTGTTTCTCCGTCTGTTTGTCTGCTTATATAGGCTAATCTCTGAATCCGCTGGACCGGTTTCAATGAAATTTGGCATGGTGATACCTTACATCCCCGGTCAACATCTAAGATACCTTTTTTAACCGACTTTCAAAAAAGGAGGAGTTCATACATAATGTTTACTTTGCTGTTTGTAGTCATATTTTCAAAATTGTAAACCCGAACTTGATAATGATATTCTCGGTATCGACGGAACTGCTTTACAACAAAAATATTACAGAAATTTTCACTTCTTTTAAGTAAAATTAACATAATATGCTACCAAAAAGTAAGATTTACACTAAGGCATATCCCAGGGTATAGGGCTTCCGAAGGTTCCGTTGCTGAACGGAACTTCTGATTCCTTATAGATATATTATACAGTAGGGGTTTCAGCATTGTATAAAATACTGGAAGCACATGCCACTACGTCAATTATATTAATCATCATGGTCACCACCATCATTACACCATCCATAACCACATTATGATGCTTTTATTGTTTTTCTTGTTGTATTCTTTTGCATTGAAAGGATCAGAATCGAAATTGATAATTATTTTGTCGTTTCTGTGCAAATTCTTTGTAAAGGGCTCTAATTTGTATTTTATGCTATGGTTGCGAAGGTGGAAATTTCATAATGGGATCCATGAGGCATTGAAAGAACTCCTTGAAATTTGGAAAGTGTGACTTTCCCAGTTATGGTCGTGAAGGTGGATATTTCATAATGGGATCTATGAGTAATGGAATTGAAGGAACTTTTCGAAATTTACAACGACATACAAAGTGATTAAAATGAATTCTAGCAAAGGTCGACATCTTTATAACTTTTCCCAAATATTCGTGAACGCGATTATCCAAACACTGGATGGATATTGACCACTGCGTATCTCAATTCCTTACCGGCCATGGAAATTTTAAAGTCATACTTTACGGATCTAAATTAATAGCATTTGATCACCTATGTGCTCGACCTAAGGAAATATGTTTGAACAAACCACTCATCATGTTCTCTAGGAGAGCTTTTTCTGGCAAGACGAAAGAACTACAATGCTAGACAACCTACATTGTAAATCTGATGTCACATACTACGGTGATATTGTGGACAGCGCTAAGAACTTCCGTGCCTTCAAGCGCTTTTGTCACAATTATTGTTGGCAACAGTATTTGCACAACAAATTTCAATATTAATTTAGCTATAGCTTAGTAGTCACAATTATTATTATAATTTATTTTCGTGGTGCTCCCCCTCAAATAATTTGACATTCGGTCACTGCGACTTTGTGCTGTCTAGCTGTCTGGCATAGAATTCTTCATACTTCTATTTTCTTCTGATTAATTTCGTTGCGGGTCCCAAACCAGTTTGAGCATGTCAAAGGGTTTTCGTGGTTAGTTACCGTTGTCAATCCTGGCGATACAGGAGAGGCAACAGCTCGTAAGATATAAAAAGAAATGGCAGTTTTCATATTCGTAAGAAGTACTGGTAATTTACAACTTGGCATCAATTGGTTATCATTGTTTTTCTATGGTAATGGAAGATGATCTATTAAAAATGTAACTCGAAAATACATTAACTATCTTACTTATGCAAAGATCTATAATTCTATACCGGGCTTACATAATTTATGTTATAATTAATTATCGGACAAAACATTATTTAATCATGACATCTTTACACAAAATAATCTTTTAACAACTTTACGCATGATAATAATATATTATATAAGTCATAAGCATAACTATTACTGATAATTATAGAAGATAATGATACTAATACACTAAAAAACTAAACTAATCTAAGTTCCCCATACAAAAGTGAAAAAAATGCATATTCAGCGCTGCTACTTTCACAGTGAACTCTATACAGGGAACCCGTATGCACCCGCAAGTATTATCACTTAGTTTTATTACACACTAGGCGAAATAATCGGATGTGTATATAATATCATTGCTGCTCGATATATTATCTGTGAGCCCGAACTTAGCTAGACACATTACACTACCATAACACAACACTACCACGTAGATCCTTTTACAGTCC
The DNA here is from genome assembly GCA_905187585.1 of Cyaniris semiargus. NCBI lineage: Eukaryota > Metazoa > Arthropoda > Insecta > Lepidoptera > Lycaenidae > Cyaniris > Cyaniris semiargus. Next base: position 7,032,170 of record LR994558.1, on the reverse strand, counting down.
AAAAAGCACGTTATTCAAACACGTATGGTTTTAATTCGAACTATATCGGGATGGACCTGCAACTCTAACAGGTCAGGTATAAAAGCAAATCCGGAGCACAAACTACGAATATCACAGTTTGCGCTCACAAAACAATTCCAAAATTCATATGTAAACGATCGACATGAAAACTAAGTTCAGAAGTCAATTTAAAATTGAACTAGTTGCGGCTAGGCCGATCGGTATTGTTAGAGCTTAGTACTCTGATTCCGTTAGTTTATTTCAACAACTATTACAGGTCTACCAGAATCTGATGGCAAAAAGTGAGAAAATAAATTGACTCTAGCAATACCGGGGTAATTGGAATAAAACATTTTGATCCTTTTTTTTTTCTTATAGCGGCTGATTCTATGTGTCAAACATGCAAATCTAAAAATTTATCCAATGATCAAGGATATTTTTTGAAAATCTGCTGTCAAAAATTGCCATCAGATTCTGGTAGACCTATATATAACAACAAAAATTAAGCAACAACAATTATACAGCTTCAGAATCGCATCAATCAACAGTATCCAGATCTTACCGATTAACAATATGGTCTCATATACATAAAACGATAGACTTTCGGAGTTTTAACCAATCAAAACGCGTCTGACGTTGACATTTTATGAGATAAAATAAAACCGTATTTATGGTGTAAGAATAATTATAAAATTCTGATTAAAATAGCAGCTTAAATTGCGCATTTAAGTAAATAGAAAAATGTTTTGAAAGAAGCTGCTTTACAGTTCCTTTTTTAATCGTTTATTAAAAAATAATACAAAAGTAGCTTACATCAATATCCCGAAAATTATTAAGTCACTTTAGCAGTGTACTTACTCTTATATTGTAATATTATATTATATACATTCAAAAATTTATATTTCTCATTTCATATTAAATATCCGTTTTCAACATCAATTAAAGGAATAAAGAAACACAATAAGAAATACTTAAAATAGCCATTTATGAATCAGGGTATGGATTGGATATTGTTGCAGTCGCGTCCAAAATAACTAGTATATATATGTATATATATATATATATATATATATATATATATATATATATATATATATATATATATATAATGTCCATAATATAATATATAATATTACTAAGAGGTATATAATAAGTCTGAATAATTTATAAGCGAACTCTGTCCGGAAACAGTTGCACGGTTGCACATTTTAGAACAACTCATTAAGGACGAGTTTTCTTTAATTTAGTTTGTCGTTGTGGTTTGAGACTCTAAGATGTAATTAAAGTTACACTTTTCTGTTTTGTTACAAACAAGATAATGTAGTTACCTAATGTCCCTGTCCAAGTTGGGCGATGATGAAAAACCACGATTGCTTCCATGATTGTTAAATTTAGCATGCACAATTGACGTGGAGCCTACGAATAATAAAAACTAAGGAAACGTTCTTCAACCATACTTCAACCGTTTTGAATTAGGTTCCTTTTCGCACACTAAAATACAAGTTTGAAAACGCTTGTACTCGTCCAACGTAAGTTAGCGTACAAAAGTGATAATTTTGTTATTTTCACTATATTTAATCAATACTTAATTCGTAGTTTTTTTTTAACGTTACGTTATGTCAAGTTACTGGCATACGTTACTTAGCATTTACAAATTCAATTACGAGTACTTTGAAATAAAAGCTTAACAAAATTATAGATTACCTTATATATCTATAACAAAGACCTATAAGCCCGGCCACATATTGTCCGAATTTCTGATCAGAAATATTTGAACGTCCGCCGGACCGCCACTCCGCACACTATCCGAAATTTTCATCCGGCGAGTTCGAGCTCACTCGGCTCAGTACAAAATGTAAGAGAGAGCGCGATCCGATTTTCTGATCAGAAACATTTGAACTGCTACCGATCGACGTCATCTGACATAAAATTTCGGACGCCCGCCGGATGTGCGGATACTTAATGATGTTTATTATTAATGTAAATAACTTTTTTACACTATGTTATCTCAACTATAAATTTTAAATTTTGAAGAAATATCAGTTTACTGCAGCTAATTATTTATTTGTTGGACTTTTAGTTGTACCCCAAGTAACACTTAGTTGACTAAACCACCTGCCATTTTATGCGAGAGGTCACGTCCTTTAGCCAAGACTTTTTCTTTTTCGCTTCGTTATAGAATCGCCGGTTAACATGTATGGAATAGACATAAATGTCAATTCCATACATGTTAACTGGCGATAATTCGGTGATAATCCTACTAATATTATAAAGGCGAAAGTTTCGAAGTATGTATGTATGTATGTATGTATGTGTGTATGTATGTATGTATGTAAGTATGTATGTATGTATGTATGGATGTATAGATATTTGTTACTCTTTCACGCAAAAACTACTGAACGGATTTTAATGAAACTTTACAATAATATAGCTTACACATCAAAATAACACATACGCTACAATTTTAACCGACTTTCAAAATGAAGGAGGTGTTATGTTCGTTTTTTTATGTTCAACGATTACTCCGCCGTTTGTGAACCGATTTTCAAAATTTTTATTTTGGTGTATAGGTTATCGTCCCAATTTGGTACCATATTTATGAAAGTGGTGACCTGATGAAGGGATCCATAAGAAATCGAGGGTACTCCTCAAAATTTATATGGGAACATGTGGTGACTTCGGTTTCGTGAGCAGTATTCTAAGCATATGCTACCAACAAACAAGATTTTGCACCAAGGTATACCATGGTTCGGAAGGTGCTGAGAGAACTCCTGACTCTTTATAGATACAAGTTTGGGAGTTTCGACGTTGTTTTAAGAACGGAAAGCATATGCTACTATGCAAATTACATTCATCATCATCATCATCACTACCATAAACCATTATAGAACCATGTATCATCCCGTTTTGACTCATTATTGGTATTTTTCATAGTCTTTTATTATATATCACTTAAACCGCGGGTAACACCGCGGGGCACAGCTAGTAACTTCATATTATCGAACCTTATAAGCGTTCCGCCATTTTTGTTTACAAATTTTGAAGGCAGGCGCGTTTCTTTTGTGGTCATTTCGTGTCCATATAGTTTCTTATGTCAATGATCTATAATAATAATACACTAATTTATGAAACAGCAATGTAATGAACCTTTTGTGTTAAGGCATCTGTACTCCCATTTAAATCCTACTCTGTGTTTTATAGTTATTACGAGTGTGTTGCCTTTTATATTGACAACTAGCTTTACTGCGTCATTAATTTACAAATGTGCAGTTACTCCCAGTAGTTTCGTCTAAAGCTCTTCACAGAAATCAGATAAAAGTTATTTAACGTGTAAAACGTCAGCGCTTATATTTTTTTTATAAATTAAGGGGGCAAACGAGCAAACGGATCACCTGATGGAAAACAACCACCGTCGCACATGGACACTCGCAACATCAGAAGAGCTGCAGGTGCGTTGCCGGCCTTTTAAGAGGGAATACGCTCTCTTCTTGAAGGTTTGCAGGTCGTATAGGTCCGGAAATACTGCTGGTGACAGTTCGTTCTAGAGTTTTACAGTGCGCGGCAGAAAGTTACGCGAAAAACGCACGATAGAAGACTGCCACTCATCAAGGTGATGAGGATGGTATATTTTTTGCGTGGAGCGATGGCGAAAAGTTGCAGAAGGTATGATTCCGAACAATTCCTCAGAGCACTTCCCGTGATACAACCGATAGAGGATGCAGAGTGAAGCTACATCTCGGCGTAATTCCAAGGGATCCAACCTGTTTGAAATACTATGGTCAACAATTCGAGCGGCCCTTCGTTGGATACGATCCAGAGGGAGTTGGTATTTGGCGCCCCTGCCCAGAGATGGGAACAGTATATAATTTAAACTAGCTCTATAATTGGGCGAGGATGTTTTTGGACGTGGATAACATTGTCAAATATTTGTGATTGTTTTTGTTATTGTAAGATGAAATGTTTTGCAACACTTCTTAACTGCAGTCACTTAAATGTGAGGAGACCTAAAGGATGATTTACTCGGAAAAATGCGTAAGTTTTCTTTGAATACATAAGGCACTATGAATGTTTCATGTTGATACTTCACGTGGAGTAAAATGTGCTTACGACTTTTCTGGTTAATTTATTGTTTTAAAAAGTTAATCGAAACATTTGTTGTGCTTCTGATTTTCAGACAGGTGTAATCAACGTTTAAATTGTTAAGCAGAAATGACAATTTTTGTGTCATGTGTATGTGTGCGTGTGTGATGATAATTAACACATTGCGTGACACAGATAATTGTTGGCTTCCATGTAAGCCTGGTACACGCCACCGCAAACTTATCGTAATTGTACGATTATGTCATACCGTAAGGGCCTGTCCACATGTCCACGTTACGACATCGTCAATGTGGAACGGTGCGGTAACGTGGCACGGTACGTTGTCGTGACGTGAAAATTTACGTCAACGTTACGTAAAAATGCACGTCACGATGTAGTAACATTGTACGTCACCATGCCTTGTAAAACTGCTATATTCTTCACTACTTATCTAGATATGGACCGCACAATACGTATTCTGCTTCTGCTATTGTTGAGAAGACGGAGAGAGAGATTTAAGAAAAAAAAAAAGACTTAAAATGTTGCTACACCGTGACGTGCATTTTCACGTTACGTTGACGTAAAATTTCACGTCACGTCAACGTACCGTGCCACGTTACTTCACCGTTCCACGTTGACGACGTCGTGGAGATGTGGACAGGCCGTAACACAACATAATATACGAGTATTTGTTAATTTACTGTCGTAATATCAATTTAAATCATTAACTCCAATTTGTTTGTACTAGGGAATCAGATAGACCGTTTGTACGTATGTGTACAATGTACATATCGAGTTAAATCGAGAGTTAAAAAGTTCAACTTGGACGGAAATATTTGTTATTTTATTTGAATGTATTAGTCTTCTACTTCATACATGTATAGATACAGGTGACCCGTTTGCTCGTTTGCCCCGTTATTTTATATTAAAAAAAGTTGAATATATATATTTTTTTCATTTATTCATAGTCATGTATATGTCGCAGTCATCTAGATAAATCTGCAATTCGATTGAATGACTAGCGCATTCATTGAATGACACTATTCAATTGAATGACTCGGCCGAACGTCGATTGAACGATCGTCACTCAACATCCAACTAGTTAGCGATTTGTAACATAGCCCTTTGAAGATAGCGGACATGAAATCAGTCAGGTAATTGAACGTATTTCACTTTTTTCCCAATGCGGCGCTCGTAGTCACCAAAATAATTCTTAGGTAATTAATAGCAATGTATTACTCCGTGTTGGCCCAATACGACTTCAGTGGGTTAGGTTAAATGGCTAAGGCTTATTTTTTTGTAAACCACCCAGAAGCCCATAAGTAGGAGCCCCGTAGCGGGGCTCTGTCACCTCATAATTGAAGCCAGTTTCTAGATTAACCTTAGATTATTACGCCACTAACAAATGCTTAAAAAATCATAACATTCCATTTCATACGTAGATTGTTAAAACCCAAGTGTGGACCCCGGACTGGTCAGTGGGATCGAAAGAGCCTCGCCCTTCCCAAGAATTCACATATTGCAGCGTTGAGAAGGACACGGTCCTGGCGATTCCACTGGCTGGCATCTGGTAGATTTGACACAGAACGATATCTCTTCAACACCCTAGAAACTCCACCCAGCTTGAGTGACCCCTCTCCACCAAGCCAATGTCACAAGATCTAAAGGCAAAGGGTGGAGCAGCATAAAATCTAAGGAAATCGAAAAATGTCGGATCTACTGGCCGCCACACTGGGACCACACCGTTCAAAACATTAATATTATAATTATGTAATTTATAAAACAATAAATATATATTCATTTATTATATGTATATATTATAATCTATTCTATTATATATAAAAAGAAAAGAAAAAAAAAAGTCCATGGCGTGATGGACTACAATTAATTAAAATTAATAATATTATTTAAATAAATAAATAAATAAATAAATAAACGTTTATTCAACAAAATTTTGAACATTACACAAAGTACCTACATTTAACATAAAAAGATAAATAAGACACAATACATAGAATCAAGATTTAAAACAATACAAATACAGATAAATACTATTCAGATTATAACAGGGTAAAACAAAAAAATGAAAACAAAAAAGCACAAAAAAAAAAAAAAAAATTATCCTTGGTGCGAAAAATCTAAATAATAAAATAACAAAAAAAGGATATGGGCGAACAGCCCATAGACGGCCCCAATTTTATTAATAAAAAAAAAAAAACATTCCATTTAACGACTTCACTATGATGACGTTTAGTCACAGATTGAACCAGATGACTGCGACATATATAACTAATGTATTTAATGTATTCAACGCTTAAAAAACAAAGTTATTTAAGTCATAAATTAAACTAATCTTCTAACGAACTACGTAGAGTTTCTGTTACTTAACAGAAACTACTCGAGGTAAGTACGTCAGTAACAAACATAAATAGAGAGCTACGCGTCTGATTGTAATGTAAATAGCGAGCATTTCATTACTAAACCTTACCTTTGATACTAAAGATTGTTGCCATATTACAAAAATAAAACCCGGCTGGTTAGGAATTCAATTTTGTGATGGAAAAGCTGTGCACTCCCTTGGGCTCCTCTAATGCATGTTTCCCGTACATACGATGTCTCACTTCGCATGTAACGCTCATACATTATATCTCTTTTCTGTTAAGATACGATCTGGTGCAGAGGAAAATGGGAATGCGTGATAATGCCTATAGCTAAATTTCTTGCAACGCGGAAGTCAAAAATATAAATAAATAGGAAAGCAAAAATTTGCACTGAGTCTTTACAATTAATTTTATAAAGAGTCATCAGTGCAAATTTTTGCTTAGTAATTAAAATATTTTATTTTGTTATTACAGACTAATCATTTTTAAGATAAGGTTTCTTCTAGTATTTTTCCTCGCTAATGTTAATGCCGTGGTTTAAAATGACAAGCAAAATACCAATGAAAATAATTGCTATCAAATAATGTCGAGGTGGTAGAAAGTAATGACAAATTAGAAATAAAAGTTCGAAAAAATTAACTAATTAAGGGTCGAAAAGGAAAACTCTTTGTACCTCTAACTTCTGCTTACAAAAAAACGCTTATAAAATTATTTCAATATTTAGAAATATGATTTTGCACATTGGACAATCGGGTAAATTAATGTTTTGTAATTTGTTTTGAAAATATTGCACCTTATACAGTCGGGGAAATGAATGTTTGGCAGTAGGTTTTATTAAAATTTCACACATTGTACAGTCAGGAAGTAATAAATGTTTTGCAGTGGGATTATATTATATTTTCACACATTGTACAGCCGGGAAATGTGATAATTATTTTGTGTATTGTAGAGTCGGTGAAATGAAATAAATATTTATTAGTGAGATTTTCCATAATTTTGAAAACTGTACAGTCAAGGAAATTAGTGTTTGGCAGCGAGTTTTTAGAGCAAAGTCTTCCGAGCCATTCTGACATTGGCAACTCACCGAGTCGGCCATTTTTAAAAGAAGAAAAAGAAGAGTTTTTATGAAAATGTTGCATATTTTACAGTCGGGGTAATGCACGTTTTGCAGTAAGTTTTATTCTTATTACGCACTTTGTACAATCACTAGTACTACTGTACTAGAAAACTGTACAGTTTATTTGTTTTACGCGCTAATCTCAGGAACTACTGTTTCGAATTGATAATCATTTTTGTATTGCATAGTCCATTTATAACGAAAGCTTTAGGCTATTTAATGTGATATTACACTGCGACGAATCGGTGGAAGAATTAGTGAAAAAATATGGAGAAAATTATTATCTATGTTTGTTATTATACATAATATTATACTGACGCAGACGAAGTCGCGGGCAACAGCTAGTTTACGTATATAATGGATAATTCCGACAATAACTACACGTAACTCGGTTAAATCCAGCCATCCGGTAATATGTATTCACGAAACACTCCAACTCCGCTGATATAAAGCTCTGTGCTACAATTACTAACTCAAAGGAATACATAATACATTATATCAACTCGCAGTCCTCGATTCAATATTGCAAACGCAAATTTTGGTAATTTCTACACGGTGCAGCTGTTTTGACACAATCTTAATTAGAAGGCGGCGTGAATTTAAAAACGAATGTGTAAAGGGCAAAATAACTGAAGGAACACTAGCTGTTTTTCTGTTAAATAAAGAAGATAAACAGAAATAGTTTTGAAGATCGAATAAAGTAAGAAAAACTAATATAAGGATGAACTTATGTGAAAAAAAAAAGAGAAGATAAATCTAAAAGTAAGTATGTGAAAAATACTGGTGAATTTTTACTTCAAAGTGGTACTCAATTGACTATTTATACAGAGAAGATATAAAAATACTTAATATGAATTCCTATGTCTTCAATACCTTAAGCTACAAAAGTATGTTAGTTACAACTTCAGCTGACTTAGCCACCATTGTAGAAATGATTATTATTTATTCGTAGAAAGAAAACCTTTCCATAGTGTCCATGCTAACCGTGAAGATATTAAATTAATATTTTGTGAGCACGTGTATCTAACTGAGATTTATAACTTCCTCGAACATTAATTATATTAAATTCTAAAATAGCTTTATCGAAGGAATTGTACTTGGCATGGCTTAAATTTAAATAGGCATTTTAATATCTCGGTGAAACATTCGAGTGGCGATTTCATTAGACTAATATTTTCATTAACTAATGAATATTATTGGGAATTTAATTTTGGCACCAAAATGATTGTTTAATTATGAAGTTCCTAAATTATAGTGTTTTGTACAAGATACAATAAATGCAAGTGTAATGCTGGCACTTCACACGGCTATTTGTATTTGCTATTGGCTATTTGTTATATTTGGCAACATTATTGACGAAGCAAATAAAGGAAATAACAAGCAAATAAAGGTAAATACGACCTTCCACACATGGCCGTCAAATAGCAAACTTACAAACATTCGATTCAGAATTTATGTCGGATGTCAGTTAAAGATTTCGAATATTTATTACAAAAAATTGGACCACTAATCTCCAAAAAGGATAAAAAATGTTGTTATCCGCTCACGATACAACACTGAAAATGACTGAAAATTTTCTGAAAATCACCTGAAATTTGAAAATATACCGTCTGTTGTCAAGTTCACTGCACCAGTTTATTTGTGTACTTGCCTTTTGACCTTTGATGTGAATCAAAAACCAACAAAGGTACGTACGTGTATTTGGTATTGGTCATATTTGTCAAATAGGCAAATAAGGCTAATACTTTGTCAAACATACCGTCTACACATGGTGATTGTTTGGCGAATACATCGAATACGCAAATACAAATAGCCATGTGAAGTGCCAGCATTAGAATCAAACATCTGATATTGGTAAAAATACTCAAAAAGATAAGCGAACGTAAATGTGATTCGTGAACTTGGTCAAGCAATTATGCATTGGGATAATCTGACAAATTATGAAAACAAATATTTGATACGAAAATAATATTTGCAAATTAATAATTCACAAAGGTTATTAAGTCAAATTCACAAAGGTTATTACATAAGTCCTTAGCGAATATTGTATGCTCAAGTTCATCATTAAGACTTACAGAACTTAATTATTCAATTAACAGGCTTAAACCTAGCATGTTAATATTGTCTTGTTAGCAATGTTTTGCGAAACAAGAAAGCATTGTGAGACGTCATAGGGTCACAGTGAGGGCCGAGCTCTCTACGCCGCACTCACTCACAAAAGAATCTAGCTGAAAGCCTACACCTAGCGCACCTAAACATCATGACCTTATTTCAAATAAAATAATTGCCGAGCCACTTTGGCGCGCAAAATTGGCGTTATTGAATCAAGATTCGTATTCGGGTATTGTAATTGGTGTTGTTAAATTCAGATTTTGTATATTTTTTTCGTGAAGCCTCCAAAACGTTTGATATCATAATATTTTATTGTTCGATGGGTGTGGAATCAAAACCAGTATCTCGAATGTAGTAGGCAACATACGAGTAGATTTATTAATTGAAGACATGTGTGGATGAAGTGTGTAACTAATAATAACAATAAATATGAAATGAAAACTGACGTTTTTTGCATTAATGGAGGCTTTAACCGGAAAAATGATTTAAAATTAAAAATAAATGTAGATTCTATATATAGCTAGATATATTAGCTAGATGATGAAGTAAGTGAGTTACAAGGTTTGTTTAAATTATAAGGAAAAAAAATGAGTAATTGCTCTTACGTTGTAAAATGTTATATTTTATACTTTTATATTCTTAGTTTATACTTCATCCACTCATGTCTTCAATTAATATTGACTACATGATGATCCGTTGCAACAAAATTCGTTTATTGCGTGGGAACCGTACATTTTTCTAGGAAAAAAGTATCCTATGTCCTTTCCAGGGACTCAAAGAATTCCCAAATTGGAATGTAGATATCCAAACAGCAAAATTGATTGAGCGGTTTAGGCGTGTAGAGGTAACAGACAGACAGACAGATGGACAGACAGACAGACACACTTTCGCATTTATAATATTAGTATGGATTTGGATGCTATCGGTAATCGGCCGCACGTATAGAGTTTAAGTAAAAACTTCATTATATTTAATTTTGTTTATCCTCAAATCTCTCAGAGTTTGCCTGTAAGAGTTATCTTAAGCATTAAATATCTAACGGAAGAAAATCTCCATTACAAACTTTTGCTGCTTAATGTAAAACAACCTATAGTTTTTAATGTCTGTCGCGTTTGCAATGTAGATTCGGGTTTTCTTAAGGCGCTACGTCTGGCAAAGCCATTGGCACCCTTGGGACGAGGTTGTAAGGACCGAAGCGTGTACTTAACAGTCTAATTAGCCGTAAATTGCAGCCAAAATTGGCCGCTTGGCCGAAAATTGAGTTTTGAATGTCTAATTTTGTAGAAACCAGAATTGTACTTTAATTTATTTTTCCATCTGCACAAAGCCGGTGAGGTGTTAAAATTTAAATGCTCATAAGCTCCTTTTGTAATTTTGTTCACTTGATTTTATCATGTTTAATAATAATGTTTATGCTTCGAATCAGTATTCCGAGTGTTTGTATCAACTTTTTAGTAGTCTATGAAATTTTTTAATAAATAATGTATCTGCTACCTATCTGTTGCAGTTATATTTATGGAAAACTTTATACGAATTCTATGTTCCGCGTGTAATTTATTAGATTTTTTTTTATGAAATAAGGGGGCAAACGAACAAACGGGTCACCTGATGGAAAGCAACTTCCGTCGCCCATGGACACTCGCAGCATCAGAAGAGCTGCAGGTGCGTTGCCGGCCTTTTAAGAGGGAATAGGGTAATAGGGGAGGGTAGGGATGGGAAGGGATGGGAATAGGGTAGGGGATTGGGCCTCCGGTAAACTCACTCACTCGGCGAAACACAGCGCAAGCGCTGTTTCACGCCGGTTTTCTGCGAGAACGTGGTATTTCTCCGGTCGAGCCGGCCCATTCATGCCGAAGCATGGCTCTCCCACGTATATATCAGGTTTTTTCTAAAACCTGATTCATTTTCATTCTGATCAGGTTTTATGGTGTGGAAATGTAGTTTCATCGTAATTTTTTATTGCCAAATGTACACTACACCAGCAGACACGGTATGCATGATGAGAGGATGTAATTTGCATGGCATGCAATTATGCATGCGTTCACAAGTATGAAAGAATACCGCGACCTAAAAGTAAAAAATATACCAGTTATTATATTGTCTTCCTTTTAATAAATATTTTCGCATCAAAGAAGTTCAAAAGTGGCGAAAGAACGGCTGATATTCACCGTGAATTCGGCACCGAACACGTTATTTAAAACGTAAACTCCACAAGTGGAATAAATGATTTACATTTTAAGACGCGAAATTTAATATTTTTGTTCTCTTGTTCGTTTACTGAATCAATTATAAAAGCAATTTAAATTAATTGATTCGAATATTCTTTTACTTAAATTTCATCACAAAAATATGTTCAGCGTTAAAAAATTGGACAGAAAATATTTCTGTTTGTAAAAACCCGATTCATTTCAAAGTGAAATAATGACAAAGCTTTGAATCCATTGTTTCACCTAATACAGGCGAGGGGAGTACTTAGGGCGCTTTTCTAAAGAACACTACTGCATTCTTATGCTCGGCTTACACCTGCAGTCTACAGTAACCGGCGTAAAGTCTCAGAGACAATTATTGTTTTGAATCTTGTGAAGTTTTGTATAAACTAAGTGCGAATCCCTGATTAAAAAAAAAAATTAAATACATAAGTTACGTAACGTCAATACGTTTAATATTGTAATGAATTTGTGAGGATTGCTAGGTGCATCGTTGTCCGCTTCTTATTCAACCAAAAATTACCGAATAGACTTTGATGGAGAGGAGGTATTTCGAGTTCCAAGAAAGGATATGATACAGTTTTTATCGCACAAGAAATGTACGATTACTACATTATGAATCTGAAAAGGCACACGCCTATCTATCTATTACTATACTCAGGTAGTGTTGCGGAAAAAGCTCAATACTTTATAATCCGTATTTTATGTAAAAATAAAGCTATATGCCTCGGTTTTGCAGTGCAGTATAAAGCTTCAGCTCAGCTGCTTCAGCATGATTAAAAATCAATCTCCACCTATAGATAGGCAATATTTATTTCAATCTTAGTCTGGATTCGTAATTTTAATATCGTCGTACTCATAATAATTTTACTCCGTTGCGCCAAAATTCGTTATGACGCGAGAACCGTACATTTTTCCGGGATCAAAAGTATCCTATGTCCCGGGACTCAAAGTATATACGTAACAAATTTAGCAAAATCGGTTCAGTGGTTTGGGCGTGAAGAGGTAACCAACAGACATACAGACACAATTTCGAATTTATAATATTAGTATGAAAGTATGGATTTATGTCACATAACATTTCATTTCCAAGCCCCAAAATAAACGTTACTATTTCGTTTTCTATTACTTAGAACTTAATTCCGATGTGTTTTAACACATTTGTTATCCACGTCCGTTGGATAATATTTGATATTCTGATATTGTCTGTTTTGCGTTCATTTGGTAAATCATTGAATGGGAAATAGACAGGCCGTCATTATTTCATAGCTGATGAGCAGCAAGTCATAATACCAACATTATCGGATAATATGCAGTTTATCCATGTAAATAGAAGATATTAGATGATTATTATACATCCCACCGTCACCAAAAACGTAAAAATTCGGCTTTTATGTCACTTTTGTAAGGACAAATTCGTGACGCTGCGCTGGGGAGTTTGCCTATACAAATCACAAAAAAAAGCTCTTTCAGCGCTGTTACTTTTACCGTAAACTATAATATATAAAGGACACATTACACATTCCAAAGTATTAACACTTTGTTTTGTAACACATTTGAAAATAATATTATTATTTTCATAGCAGACGAGAGCCAAAATACTCGCGAAGAACTCGCATACAAAAAACCGTTCTGTTCTTATTGGAACCAAAAACGAGACTATATGTAATTGATTGTACTGTCGATTCTTGGTGGAAATTCATGTTGAACACTAATAAAACACAATTTTTCGTGAATTTTTTCCACTATATTAAGAAATTATTATAAATTTTAACAAATTACACGACCGGTTTCGAAATAAATCATCATCAGGTGTTTTATTAGTGTTCAAAAACGAGAACACACAACTTTTATTTCAATAAAGTAAAAAAAAAAATATTGCAATATTGCATGTGTGAACACTAGAAGCAGCCAGTTCCGACCGAACTAGTATTTTAGTTATCAACTCCCCGATTTGCAACGCACATTACAAAGTAAACGAAACACAAAGGAAAATTGTTTTTCTCAACAAATAGAAAGTAAAATGCTTTAAAAGTTGAGAGTTAATTTATTTCGAAGTTGTTTGCCAGTATTTCGTTGTGGTCTCCTCCCTGGAGAGCCGACGACGTACGTAAACTTTTTTGTCTCAAAATTAGACAAATCTACCGACCTGTAAAGTAGCGAAAAGCCAAGTTACTTGACGGCTTTGTTTCTTTTATCTAACAAATGTTTAAATATTTTGTAAGAATTACGCACGTTTATCCGTATTCGTACTTTTGTGTGTCTGTTATTTCTTAACATATAACAATAACATATGAACCGCTGTCGATTTGGATGAACATTTATAGGTACCTACTATCTATGCAGATTCTTTGGGTCTCTGGGGATATAGAATTATATTTTTTATTACTACATATTTATATTATTACAATTTTTGCGGAAATGAAACTGTAGGCGATATTAAGCTTCCCATACAATGTTTGTAAACTACACAACGCACATTTTATTATAATATGCTATACACTGGAAGTGGAACATAAGCAGCTTTCGCTAATAATCATCGAAATGGTCATTGATATCAAAGTATTTCACAATCTGACATTTCAATTACAGAAACGTGAGCGTTTTTTCCGGGTAATTTGCCGTTTCACGGGGTCGCTGCTTCGCCATAAATTAATTCCTCGTTTTGTCTGCCCAATTTCAACTATGAAATACCAAGGTATTCCCGCAAACTTTTGTTTCAACTGCAGAAAACTATTTTAATAAGTTTTCCGCAATTCTAGTTTAATGTAGTTGCATAGACATATTTTATTTATTTATTTAAAATATCATACTACTGTAAATTATAATTGATAAATGTGAAAGCGTGTCTTATCTGTTACTTTCTAAGCCCGATTTTGATGAAATTTGATCTGAAGATAGTTTTAGTCTTGGGAAAGGAAACGGGATACAATTAACCCGTCGATCGTGGGAAAACGAGACACAACAGATATTCTATTGTGTCTCGGTCACCGGTGACCGTATGGGGCTTGATGAATTAATCCTGGAAAACTGTATGGTTCCCGCGTGAAAAACGAATTTTGGCGCTACGGAGTTACGGATGTCATCTAGTCCCTTAGATATTTAGGCCCGTATTTTTGGTCAGTACTCAAGATGCATCTCGGTCTCAAGACACGGTTCAGGCTCTGTGATTGGTTGGCTGTCAAAATTTGGACCAATCACAGAGCCGAACCGCGTCTTGAGACCGGGTCGCATCTTAAGTACTGACCAAAAATACGGGCCTTAATAAAAAAAAAAAAACTAGAGTTCGCCATTATAGCACCAATGTCATTTTAGTACGCCATGTATTTTGGCGGGAAATCAATAACAAACTAGGGCTTTAATCACAGCGCTTTTGTCGTTGTAATTTATTTTTGGTAAACATTCTAATCATAGTGCAGTTTAATTAAGGTGATATTCTGTTGATAGCTTTGCATATAAATTGAAAACTGTTTATTACGTCAGTAATTTTTTTTAGTAAAATTAGGGGCCAATCGAGCAAACAATCACCTGATACAAGCAACTGCTGTCACCCATGGACACTCGCAACATCAGAAAAGTTGCAGGTGCGTTGCCGGCCTTATACGTTCTCTTTTTTCTATACAAATTACAAAATGTAACCCACGGGAATACATTTTGTGTAAAAATTATATGCCTTTGGATTTTATTATAATATCAGCCTTTAATATTATAGCTGTTAACCATCCCACTGATTAAGAGAGTTTAGTAAAAGACGATGCTCATGTATACTCCGCACACACTATATAGAACTTTGAAAACAACATTAGCGTAGTTGTTTTTAATAAAACTGACCACCGACACCGGCTGGTAGCGGTAGAATAGAGCAGTGTTTTTCAACCTTTTCAAGATGTGACCCCTTTTAGTACGAAAAAATATTTTGCAACCCCCCACCCTTTGCTTTTTTATAATGCATTTGTTGGGAATACTAAATCATTGGGAAAACACATGTTTGGGAATACTAAATCTTTGAAATCTTTATTGTTTTCTTTACTGGAAAAAGCGTTCTTTATTTCTGGCGACTCCCCTACGAAGCTTCCGAAGCCCACAGGTTGAGACACTGGAGTAGAGTATTGTACCTTGCATTATTTGGTGCAAAAGTACCGATTATTTTTTTAAGGCACGGATCTACCATTTAAATAGCGGGATTAACTCCGATATCGTTAACGAAGGATCGGTAATAAACCGATACGTGATGTAGCAATTGAATTAGATATTGTTTAATATCTCGTTCTAATTGATTGTGAAGACAAGCCCTGATAATCCCTAATAGGGATGTGCATGTGGAATCGGGTATTGGATATTGGTAAACTATTTCACATCGATGCTGACAAAACTAACATTAACCAATAAAAGTGTTATTTTTAGGGTTCCGTACCCGAAGGGTAAAAACGGGACCCTAATACTAAGACTTTGTTGTCTGTCCGTCTGTCTGTCAGCCCGTCTGTCTGTCTGTCTATCTATCTGTCTGTCTTCAGGCTGTATTTCAAGAAAATACTATGTCCTTTTCCGGGACTCAAATGATCTCCATAACAAACAGCAAAACTCGGTTTAGCGGTTTGGGCGTGAAGAGGTAACAGACAGACAGACACACACTTTCGAATTTATATTATTAGTATGGACTAGTATGGATGGCAACAGGTACGTATTTGAAATTTTCACAAAATCCACAAATATGTTTACTTTAATAATTAATAATAACATTAAAGTAAAATAAATATTTAAGGGGGCTCTCATACAAAAACACAATTTTTGGGCTACTTTTGCTCTATAACGATATGGAACCCTTCGTGCGCGAGTCCGATTCGCACTTAGCTGATTTATTTTATATATATTTGATTCATCTATGAGCTTTTCGCCCATATCCATCCCTTTTTGTATCTTTTGTATTTTTGTACGTATAAATCCGTATACGCAATAGGTTTATCAACAAATATATGAACTTATTTTACCGCGTGGTTATTAAACGTCCCTCAGAAATACTATTCTTTTAGATAAAAAGCAAGGCTCTGTATTAACACGCAGGCTACATTTTAATCCAAAGCCTTTGGCTACTCTGCCGTAATCAAAAATCCATTTATGTAGTAGTGTTTGTGTGAAGAAGAAACATACCTATAAACTTAATAGTATTAGTGTGAAAATGCGATGAATCTTCACCTCACTAGTCGAGTACATCGTATTTAATCATAGTCGATCCGAAATCGTTTCCACTCCGTAGTTGTTGGATATGTCTAATTGTTTTAGCTGGAAGCCGGCTATTTCAGGTCTTAACTTAAGTTTACCGATAATAAACTGAGGAAGTTCCCAACGTTCAGTTTGAAATAGATCAAGAGGAAGTTTTGTAAGAATTTATATTTATATTTCGACTTCTTGATGTCTGCAACTCCACTGCTCAATAATTCTGTTATCACGGAGAAAACCTACATTTTGTAGCACTTTAAACTATCCTTTATCGTTTCTCGGGCTTGAAAGTAGCTCCATATAAAAAGTGATCATCATCGGTTCAGTGGTTTAGACGTGATGAGACAGAATAAGGACAGGTAGAGGATATTTCAGCCTACGAAAATAATACTAAACAGTTTTCAATGTTTTTAAATTTAACATTATTTAATGATTTTAGAGTTATTGAATTTTAAAAGCATTAAAATAAATTAACATGAACAAAAACAAATAAATATTTTTTTACATTTATATTATAACGAAAGAATTTATGTTGGCTAAATGAATTGGCAAATAAGATACCTAAAAGGCAAGATCACTACACAAAACGACATAAATACGAAAAGTGTAATTCCCAGTATACTTTATAAGAGCGCTTTAAAATCTTCAGATGCACCTGCTACTTCTACTTCCCTGCAAACACAATATAAATAATATACAGTAAATCATCTTCGAGATCGAAGTCACATAAGCTATGTCCACACTATGCCTTTCTGGTTCGTCAAAGGCATGCGTCATAGCGCAGTCAACAGCGCACGTGAGGCATGCCCGCGACGCATGCGCTCTGACCGTATCAAAAACTTTCCCTTTGTTCTTTTTTTTATCAAAAATGACAATGTTGGCGTTGCGTTCGCTGAAGCATTCAATTATTGAAAGCGCCAAACAAGAGTTGAATACAAAGAAGATGACGAAAATTGAAGACGAAAGCGCATAGTGTGGACATAGCTATTGCTTCGTTGCGTTTTGGTGCGTCGCTGGAGAGACTCCGCCACGTTTTACATACGTCATAATATTTATGGCATGCCAATAATAAATAATTAAAGACGTGAATGAAAGTAACAGATAACTAACATTTTAAAACATAAGGACAATTTCTCATTTTTTCCCCTTATAATTTAAACAAAGCTTGTAATTTACCTACTTCATCATCTGGCTAATATATCTGGCTACACATAAAATCAACATATATTTTTTAAATCATTTTCCCGGTCCTTTTATACAATAAACGGCAATTTTTTAATCTGCTTCTTTCACTCCTGTCTTCAATTATGCGTAACATTCGGACTCAGTGTTTTAACGAAGATGGACAGGAGATGAAATAGTAGGGTGAATTACGCGTTGTGCTGCCATATTATTTTGTTTGACGTGCGTCGCCGCAACGGAGATAATATTATGTGGCAGATAATGCGTTATTCCATTCTAAACTAAAGCAGTCTGGTCTCGCTTTTAGCATGATTTTAGATACCTTGAACTTGGAAGTAATAAAATCGTATCATGTCTGTAACTTGTCGTTGTGTTGAGCAAGTTTAATTGATGTGTAATAAATAATTAATAGTTATAAATGTTCCTTGTTATTTAAATGTATTCTAAGGATACGACTAAGTTACTCTACTGTCTAAGGATATTGTGCAACGTGTTTTATTTTGAATTTTACGCGGCTCATAACTTATTCAACACATGCTAAAGTGAGATTGACCTAGAAGGAATAATGAATCATTTATTCTAGAATGTGCGTCTCGAGACGGCCATGTTTCATTTAAAGCCTACGGCTTCATGTAATGTGGCGTTTTTTCTATGTAAATTATTACACATTATTCTGCTATTACTTTTGTATAATTTTGTGTATAATATTCGCGAAGTGAAATACCGATTTTTAGGTGTTTCCTAACCACAATATTGGATTGTTTGTCATTTACAGGTATAGTTACAATTTATTTCAGAAAGCAGACAAATACGATTCTTCTTAATTATCCTGAATCTTTTGTCAAAAAAAAAATGCTGGTATATTTTATTGTATTTTTCTATGTCCTCCATACAAACAAAACTATTTTATTGGACCAAAATATCGGCTAAAAGTAAATCTAATTTCACTAACCATGTAATAGTCGCATGCATTGTAGAATTATGAGAGAATTAGTGTGTGGTTGTGAAATACCCGGCAGTGAATGCGGGCCGACCGAATATATGCGCTGTGCACTTATTTGCAACATTAATTATAAACTGCTAAATTATTTAGAATTTAAATACACGAGAATTTCGCAGGCAATGGTCATTAGAGTTACAGGACTTTATATTTTCTAAGCCCTTAAAATTAGACGTTATTTGTGGGTACGAAGGTACGTTTTTCAGAAAGCCATAACATAAATGTGGTTAACAAATTATTTTAATGTGACGATTTGATACAATTAAAACTTTGTGTGTTTTTTTACTATATATATGAAACATAGATTTAGAAACATATTAAAATTTGATGCAAACAGAAGGTAAAATCATATTTATTATTCGACATTTGTATAGAACTACTAGGTGACGCCCGCAACTCCGTTGCGCCGAAATTCGTTTATCGCGCGGGAATCGCACATTTTTCCGAAATAAAAAGTATCCTATATCCTTTCTCGGGACTCAAACTATCTTCATATCAAATTACAGCAAAATTGGTTGAGCGGTTTAGGCGTGAAAAGGTAACAAACAAACGGACTTCACATTTTTAATATTAGGACTAGTAAGATACTGTGCGATGTTACTCTTGACAACATCATACATCACCATTATCAAGATCGGCTCAGGCCTAGCCACAACGCCAAAAGGTATATTCAAACGAACTAAAGGTACAATTAACATCTTAATTACAATTACCACAAGTAATCCTTTACAATAAATGGCTTTATCTTTTGATTGTGTTTACTCTCAGACATAGAGTGGTAGGAAGTACATTCGACACCATTTGTTTTTTATTTATTTCTGAAATTAGGAGGCAAACGAGCAAAGGCGCCTGATGACAAGCAACTTTCATCCCCCATGGACACTCGCAACATCAGAAAGTGCGTTGTCGGCTTAGGTTTGTAGGTCGTATTGGTCTGGATATACTGCTGATGACAATTCGTTCCAGAGTTTTACGTGGCAGAATTTTACGCGAAAAACGCACTGGAAGAGGAAGACTGGCTTTAACATCGAAAATGATTTTAAGTAATGAAAATTATGAGAGCTTTCAAACATTCGAAGACAAGAACAGTACATTAGTGTTGCGGTAAATACGTAATTTCTTTGTGACATTTCAAGATTAATTATTGCAAAGGACAACTGTTAAGACAGGTACAGCACAAACTTTGTCAGCAATAATTATTATTATGTCAGTGCTTTGAATAAAACATCTTTTATTTACCGATTTATGAAATACCTTGGTAATTTGCCTTATTTTTTACGGTACACGTAAATAAAAATGTAAGTAAAACTATAATGGAAATAAATAACATCGTTCGTAGTCGCACAAAAAGAAAATAAGAACCATTTTCAGGCATTCCGCATTGATTTTGACCGTCGAACGTTGCTTGTATAAAATCAGTAAAGCAATTCTTAAGTAGATACACGAGAAATAAAATATTTATGAAATTTCTCTTAGAAAGAAATGAGTCTAGCTCTTTTAAAGATTCTATATAAATTTCCCAGAGGCTTAAAAAGTTTAATAGGCCATGAAAAGTGGATTTAGGGGGTAGAATTGCATTTGTTTCTCAACTTTTACGTAATGAAGAAATATTTATAAAATGAAATGTAACAAAAAATATTATTTTGGTGAGAGTAAAATTACTCTACCTATGCTTATAAAAAATGTAAGTTCAAATATTTAAAAAATATAAGTACAAATTAAAAAATTAATTTGCTTTTGAATCTAATACAACACCGATTGAACACTAAATCTCCAGAAAGTATTGTTATCGACACGAGCCATACTAATGTAATTTAAAAAAATCATCTATGTATCCTAAATACCCATCGTGAACTAAAACAAGTGATTGCGAAAGTGCAGAGGAACATATTCGACAATGATTGCCGTTGGTGAACAATTGTGAAAACTGTCACCAGCAGTATTTAGAAATTTTATTACTAATTTTAAAATAAAAAAAATAAATAAATTTTGCAATACCTGCAAACCTTCAAGAAGAGAGCGTTTCTCTCTTAAAAGGCCGGCAACGCACCCGCAGCTCTTCTGATGTTGCAAGTGTCCATCGACGACGGTAGTTGCTTTTGCATCAGATGATCCGTTTGTTCATTTGCCCCCTTGTTTTATAAAAAAAAAAAAAAAAAAAAAAAACTAGACAGCTTCGCAATCAAGGTTATTAATTAAAACTAGAGACCCAACTAGAGAGAGGTCCTAAAAATCAATACTCGAGACTATTTCTGTAATTCCATAAAAAACTTATCTCTAACTAGATGTCGCATACAACCCCGTTGCGCCAAAATTCGATTATCGTGCGGGAACCGTACATTTTTTAGGACAAAAAGTATCCTATGTCCGGGAAAGGTTTCCTGGACTCAAGTTATCCCCATACCTAATTTTATCAAAATCAGTTTTGTGGTTTTAACGTGAAGAGGTAACAGATAGACAGACACACTTTCACAATTATAATATTATTTTATAAGATTAATTATCCTTAAAATTTATTCTTGTCGCTTTGTTTTTGGATAGCTAAAAGCCGGCACAAATGGCTAAATATGTCAAAATTTCTAAAATGTACGTAAACGAGGCATTCAGAAAGGTCTATTTTGGTGTCTGTATTATTAATGTAGCCGGCCGTGTGTAATACGGAACGCGTCAGGTCTGGGAGACTGGGACAGATAATGAAGCTATTACAATAATATTTTCTCCGCAAAACGTTTGTGCATTGCGCTGTACGAAGTATTACGTAAGTTATTTGGGTGCTAAAAGACGTCCTAAAAGGCTGCGTTATGTGTAGTTATACGTATTTTAGGTTTAGCTTTAAAGATTCTTTATTTCTCAAAAGATTACAAAATCACTTACGAGAAATAATACATTTTGTGACTTAAAAGTAATTAAAAATCTACGTGTGCTGCGAGCGCATAAATAAATACAACAAAAAGATTATACATAGTAAGATAGACTGATACAAGAATACCCACATTTTTTTGTTTTACAAATGCGTGTAATATTATACATATTCAGTATAACAACTTTACAAATTACAATAGGTGGGTATAGATGTTAGATGAGAAGGTAGGATTTAGTTCGTTAATAATTATTTAAAATTTTTCTTCTGACATTTACATTTTATAATGCTTATTTTAGTATATTAGGTTTTATTATAATATAGTATATTATATTATGTGAGTTTTTTTAACAACATAAGAGTGCGTGTCTTTGTCTCATACTTTTAGTGAGTACGTACATATGTGTGTGTGTGCATGTGTGTGTGTGTGTGTGTGTGTGTGTTTAGAAATAGAAAACTAGTTATTTAGACCAATTAACCAATTATATGAGTGATTAACAAGGACTTAAACTTTTTTAAACTTTTATAGTCTTTGATATTTTCTGGCAGTGAATTATATAATTTAGCACCTCCAAACAGTATAGTTCGCTTTCCAAGATCAGATTTAATGCTTTCAATATGTAAGTTATTTGCTCTTCTAAGATTACGCTTGTTAATATCTATATTTCTTTTAAATTCTATTTGTGAACGAGTATTATTATTTAATATTTTATAAATAAGAATGCATGTATTTAATTTATATAGATCTGATATATTTAGTAATTTAGTTTTTTTATATATTATGTTAGATGACGTTCTATAATCGTATTTAAATAATGTTTTAATTATTTTATTTTGTGCTATTTGTATTTTACTAATGATTGTTTTATGTGCAGATCCCCACACCTCAATAAGATAATTTAGCTGCGATTTTACTAATGAATTATAAATTATGTACCTAATGTTATATGGTAGACCTGCCATGCTTTTAATGCATCCTAATAATGACATAACTTTTGAAGCTATTTTATCTAGGTGTGGTTTCCATGACACCTTTTCATCGAGTACAATACCTAAATACTTTTCGGACCTAACTCTCTTTATTTCTCTGCCATTAATATTGAGCGGCTGATATTCCTAAATCTTCTTATTTTTTGATTTAAAGATTATATAATTTGTTTTATCGGTGTTAATTGTAAGTAAATTTTCCTCAAACCACTTTTGTAATAAATTAAGATCATTCTGTATATGATTCATAATTTCAGTAATATTATTGCCAAAGTAAAAAAGACATGTATCGTCAGCATATAAAGTAATTTGTCCTTTTAAGGGCAGCGTGTGTATTGAATTTACATATATTAGGAATAGCAGGGGGCCTAAAATAGATCCTTGCGGGACGCCATATTTTATGGTTTTTGGACTACTGATAGATTCACCGATTTTTACTACTTGGAACCGATTTTCAAGGTATGATTTAAGTATCTGTAAAGCAGTACCAGAAATTCCTATGGCTGAAAGCTTTTTCAATAATATTTTATGGCTGACTGTATCAAATGCCTTCTTTAGGTCAATGAATACGCCAACCGCTATTTTCTTTTTATCAATACTAGTTTTAAGTTTAGTGATAAGATCTACTGTGGCATTAATTGTGCTGGATTTAGGTCTAAAGCCGTATTGGCAATCAGATAAGAAATTTATTGAGTCTAAATAATCATTAAGCCGGTTGTGAAGTATTCTCTCAAATACTTTTGAAAGACTGGGGAGTACGGATATTGGCCTATAATTTCCGGGATCTTGTTTTGATCCTGATTTGTATATTGGTGTAACTTTTGCAATTTTAAGCGTGTCTGGAAAGTTCCCTTCGTCAAAACATTTGTTGATGCTATTAGTTAGGCTTTCTAAAATTGAGTCACTTATGCACTTTACGGTCTTAGTGGTAATGCCGTCAATTCCAGCACTGCTATTAAGTTTAAGATTGCGGATAATTTTACTAACTTTTGTAGGAGTTGTGTGTTTGAAGTGTGTAAGTTCATTTGTTGCTTTTGTGTCAGTAGAACGATATTGACTTATGTTGTTTTTTGTAGGAAATTGACTCGCTAGCTTTAAACCAACATTAGAGAAAAAGTCATTAAATTGTTCACAAATTGCCAACGGGTCTGTTAATATTCCTTGCTCTGTTTTTAGCTTGGTGGGAACATTATTATCTTTAGTACTTCGACTAGACAATTTATTTATCAGCTGCCACATCTTTGAAGGATCATCTTTAAAATTTTTGAAAGCTTTTAGGTAATAGTCATTTTTAGTTTTTTGTATATATTGTGAAGTTTTATTTCTTTTTCTTTTAAATTCTTCGTAGACAGCTAAATTTTCAGGGTTTTCTTTTACAGCTCTCCATAGTTTGTTGCGTTCACTAATCATCTTTAATATTTCTTGATTTATCCAGTCTTTGTGAGGGGGATTCAATATTGTAGTTTTCGTTATTTTATTAGCTGTAACCGCTGATTTTATTACATCTTCAAGTAAATTATAATCATTTGGTAAGTTCTTCTTTTTTATAGCTTTCTGTAGGTTGTCAAAATTAATTGCTTCATATTTTATCTTCTGGGGTTTATAGCAGATGTTTTGCTTCACTTCAAAGTATATCTGTTTATGGTCTGATAAGGACGAATCAAGAATAGCCATGTGCACGTTATATGTTTTTATGTTTGTGCAGATATGATCCAGTATTGTTTTTGAATTGGTTGCTTCTCGTGTGCAGTATTTATTATTTATTTTATTTAGTATTGTATAACCATTTTCCAAAAGTGTTTTCCTATATTCTTTAGTTTGGCTATTGTTTTTTATCAGATCGTAGTTGAAGTCTCCAAAAATGATTGTGCGTCTTCTTTTTTGCAGTAAGTTCGAGTAAGTTTGTAAGAAATTTGTAGTGTTTGATCGTTCTGGTTTGTATATAGCTCCAATGTCAAGTGAGAATTTTTCTAAGTGAATCCACAGGTAATGGCTGTCGTCTTCACATTTTTCTTCAATAAATGAGTGTTTGATATCGTCGTGTACATATATTGAGACACCACCACCTCTAGAATGTGGTCTATAGTTATAATAAGTAAATAGGTGTAGTTTGGGATACCCAGTCTCTTTGCTTCACAGTCTGTCTTTATCCAAGTTTTAACTAGTATAATCACATGTACTTTTTCTAGCGATGTGATTATACAACGAAGTTCATCTAACTTTCCTGGCTTTACTAGGCTTCTTATGTTTGCGTAAAAGAAATTTAGTGATTTCTTTGTCTTTTTAATATCTTCGTAGTTAGTAGCAATTTGATATGAGATTATTTTTTGATGTGTTATTGTCTTTCTCTGTAGCTAGTTTTTTGTTATATTTTTAATAATTTTAGGGTTGCCTTTGATATATTTGATAGTCAAATCCAATTCACCGCCTTTAGTACGACATTGTAGTTCTTCTTTTAATTCTTTCATTTGATTTTGTTGGAAAACTGTCTTATCAGAGTATATTTTAATTGAAGGATCCATGTGTTTTAGATTAATTTTGAAGATGCGCTTAGGTATTTCTTCTGAAATAAATGACAATTTTAGGGGTCGGTTTTTCTCTGGGTTATATTTGCCGAGGCGTTGAATATAGATAGGGTTTGGGCAGTCCTCATATGTTTTTTTTATTATTGTCATGGCATTGTTTATATCGAGTATATTTCTTTCTTTGAAATTTTGGCCAGTTGATTCGGGAAGCCCAGTAATGATTATATTTTTCAGCCGTTTTTGTCGTTCCTGCAGTTCCGAGTATATTTCATCAAAAGCGGTAGTCTTAGACAAGTTTGAACTACTGTTTGACTTTTTTACTATGTCAATATGATTTTCCATCTCAAATATTTTTTTCTGTGTATTATTTTGAAAGCTTTTCAGCTCAGCAATATCTGTTGTGCTTGAATTGACTTTGCTCCGAAATTATGTTTTGTGTAGTGACTTGCAAGTTTTTTACGTCTTCTGATATAGATGTCACGTCCTCAGATAGCTTGAGCAATATTTTGTTTTGCGTTTCAGTAAAGGATTTAAAAATATTCAAAATTTCGCTGCGAAAACTTTCAAACTGTTCACATGTCACGTGATCTTGCTCCGGTTGTTTTCTCTTGGGACGTAGTGAGATATTTTTAAGGTCTCTAAAATCGCATACTGCATCTGACAGATTGGGGGCCGAGCCTCCAACCTCCGGTGGCGATCGTAAATGCCTCATATTTTTGTTTAATCTTGCCAAATTGCTGTTATAGCTCGTAAATACTCTTAATAGTGATTATAATTACGTTATCGCAAATCGTATGCTTTGTTTATCTCAACGAAATAGGTACGGCCGCGCCGACACAATGTTGTTTGACAGCGAAGACACTATTCGCAATTCCAAAAGGTTACAACTTTGTATTTTGCAGCACATAAAAATAAAAACACACTCTAATACTTTGCAATATGGTTCAATATTGCTTGTGCGTTTAGGTTTTAACTGATAAGTCACAGTAAACACGTCCACTCCGTACGCTCGCTGCGCACCAAAAAAAAAAGTCAAAACTGTCACCGTGTCAAATTTGATCAAAATCCGTTCTATTATTTTTGCAAGAAAACGTGACAAATATATAACATAATGACAATATTATGTTTGTTCCTTTTCACTGATCTAACCTTTATGATATTAGCAGTGCAATAATCTTAATAGTTTAGTTACAAAATTAGGTTAAATTCTTAGTAACCTCGCGGGCTAGGGCTTAATAATTCTACACTTTCTCCAAAGATATAAATAAAGTTTATTTATTTATTTATTTATTTATTTATTATGGTTACCAACAGCATATGCATTTAAAAATCAATAGTATACAAGAATTTTCTATACTGATGCACACACCTTTATAGGCAACACAACATTCATTTATATAGTGTTAACAACGGCATGCAAAATTACATTAAATAGAGTTTAAAAACAGTTATAAATACTGTGAACATAAATTAAAAAGAAATAAATAAATTACAAAATAAATCTGATATAACTATTACAACATTGAATTATTTACAACATAACATTAAAAAAAAATCAATTTACAGTTATCTACATCATAATATTTAATAATTATATAAAAAATTATTCAAATTTCAATTAACTAAATCATATTATTTAATAATTACATAGAAATTGGTATATTAAAACTATTTTATACATAATATTATAATATGTTATATAAACAGGAAAATTAGATAATATAAAGTCTTCGATTAATAATCCTATACCGAAAAATTTATAATAATGGTAAAAATATTTCTTTTGTACTGAGTATTGAATTATTGGTGGGTTAACTCAAAGCACCTTAGGACTTTTTTAAAGAAAACATTAAAATTGTCATGAAATATGTCAACACTATTGTCCTTTGCACATGTGTAGCTATATAATTCACACATACGCTGTGGTGGGGCATGCTTCCCCACGTTTGTTCTCCAAGGAGGCCCACGCAAGATTTTACTTATAGGGTGCCGTGGTAGATTATAAGGGACAGACAGTGAAAAGAGTTCCAGAAGATCACAGCAAGACACCTTACCATTCATAATTTTGTGGAGCATGGCAAGATCGTGTATTTTTCTCCGAACGCTCAGTGGTACAATCTTGTAGAAAATTAGGCGCTGCTCGTATGGGCTCCTATGGGAAATGCCTCTGTCTGAAAAGGCCAAGTGTCTGGTAAAGTGTCTTTGAATTTTTTCAATTCTCTGAGATGATTGAGCATAGGAAGGACTCCATACCGAGCTTGCGTACTCGATGTGACTGCGTACTAACGAGTTGAAGAGTAGTATTTTTGTAGCTGGTTTGAAACCTATTGTATTTCGCTTAATGAAACCTAGCATACTAAATGATTTATTAACGACAGAGTTGATGTGGCTATTGAATTTCAGCTTGCCATCCAACACAACGCCTAGATCACGAACCTCATTTACCTCGTCCAATTTGGTATCCTCTATGTGATAACAGGACGCATGGGGTTGTCGTTTTTTAGTGAACTTAATGTAGACGCATTTTTTAGGGTTTAAGGCCATGCCATTAAGAGTGCACCAACGACTCAAGGAATCAAGGTCATGTTGCAGAAGAAGACTATCAGCATAAGAGGACACGAGTCTGTACAGTTTAAGATCGTCCGCGTACATCGAGGCTTCGCAATATTTTATAAAAGTTAAAATGTCGTTAATAAATGCCGAAAACAGGATAGGGCCAACGTGGGATCCCTGGGGAATGCCAGAAGTTACAGCATATACGTGTGACTCGTAACCATTCACTGAAACCACCTGGAATCTGTCCCTTAAGTACGAGGCGAGCCAGGATAATAGACAACCATGGATTCCAAACGACTCCAGCTTGCGTATTAATAAGACGTGATTGACTCTATCAAAAGCACTGCTGAGATCGGTGTAAACTGCGTCTACCTGTAATCCAGAGTCGACAGCCCGGGATATAGAGGATACGAAAGGCAGCAGGTTTGACTCAGTTGAGCGGTTCCGACGAAAGCCATGTTGCTTGTCACTTAGATTGATTTCAACATGTCTTGCAATCGTGGGACAAACTACTGATTCAAAGATTTTAGAAAAACACGACAAGATAGAGATTGGCCTATAATTATTAATAATATTCTTGTCCCCTTTTTTGTGAACAGGAGTAACTCGCGCTGTCTTCCATTTTTGTGGAAAGATGCCAGACTGCAGGGAATTATTGAAGATTATGAATAATGGAAGAATTAGGTGCTCGCCACATTTTTTAATAAATATAGGGGGAATGCCGTCAGGACCAGCACTTTTACAGGTATCGAGACGTTTGATAATTTGACGGATTTGGTCTTTGGACACACAAAGGTGGCTTATCGTTTCCACATTCACAGATGGCGCAGAGGGAGGTGGTAAATTGATGTCGGGAGGTAAGTATGTAGAGCGGAAATGGTCGGCGAATAAATTGGCGATCTCAGGACCAGTATCGGCGTGGTTGTCACGAAGGAACATTTGAGCGGGTATCAGGGAGTTGCCTCTACGTTTGTCTTTTATGTGCCTCCAGAATGATTTGGGATTTGAGATTATGTTGTTTTCAAGTTTTTGTTTGTACTCTACGTAACACTTATGGGATTGGTTTTTAAAACGACTACGAAGTATATCGTATTCAAATTTGTCGCGAGGATTGCCGTATTTACGAAACCTATCCCTCAATTTGTCTCTTTCAGTTTTAAGTTTTGTCAGGGCTTGCGTGAACCACGGAGGTTTATTAACCTTTTGTGACTTGCGCTTAGGAACATGAGAGTCGACAATATTCATGAGTGTAGCGTAAAATGACTCGACCTGTTCATCGACACTGAGGTGTAGGAGTTTTTTTTCCCAGTTAGTAGCACTTAACTCACTCTGAATGCTATTGTAATCAGCTCTGAAGTAATTGTAATCCGAACGCACTTTGGAGCGTAGAGTCGAGACATTCGAGACATTTTGTAGTGAAAAAGATAAACTAGGATGTTTTGGGTCCAGTCTACTTAACTCACTACAAGTTAGCGCTTTCAAAGTTACTCTGAAAATTAAGGGAATATTTTAAGATATTCTAAGAGTACTCCATTATTATTTTACTTTGATGAAAAACAAATTGATGCTATTAGTAGCATCAATTTGTTTTTAATCAAAGTAAAATATATCCACGTTTGAAGTTGATATTTGGTTGTGAGTAAACTGGCGACTGATGTTTTATAATATTCAACATTCAAACATAGTATTAATATAAACAGTAGAATCCATACCGATTACCGATATTATGTCTGTCTGCTACCTCTTTACGCCCAAACCACGGAACCGATTTTGCTGAAACTTGATATAGCGATATTTTGAGTTCCAGGAAAGAAAATAGGATTAATTTTACCCTGGAAAAATGTACAGTTATGTTAAAATGTACACTATCGTTTTACGCACTAAACACTTATGACTTGAAAGATTTTTGAGAAAGTGTGACTGATGTTAAAGAAGCTGAGTTAGGCTGCGTTTACACCAGAGATGTGTTGCGAGGAATGTGTTTTTAAGATCCAATAGAATCGCAGCGCTGAGCAAGGTCACGTCGAGTCGTCACGAGGCAAGCGATTCTATTGGTTCTCAAAAACACATTCCTCGCAACACATCTCTGGTGGAAACGCAGCCTTACTCTACTGTTAGTTATACTGTGGATGAAACATACGTGACCTACCGGAAATTTGCTCTATGTTTATAACGGGAATAAACGAAAAACGTAAAACAAAGACGGAACGGAAATTAAGCTAAAATTTTACCAGAATAAATAATGGTTACGTTACATAGCTCGGGGCAAACCTTTTTAGATACAGGCTAGAAGTTAACCGGGATGATGTAAGCGAATTATCCTTTGGCGAGACACATGTCGCTTATTTTTAATTTAAGATTCTATTTTATAATTATATCGCCTAACGAAAATACACTGTGTCTATTGTTATAGCTACGTGATTTAGGGGTGAATAAGCCACGTGATTTCTAAAATTTCTTCACGGATTTGAAGTATTTGTAAAGTTATCGAAAGCTATCACCTTAACCTATCGACTTATAAGTGCATGATCATGCTACAAGTACATGCTAAGTGAAGATGCATCTTGAGTTGCTCATGATCCATGATCCACGTTGATTGCGCAAACAGCTTGCCCAGAGTTGAAATCATGCTTATCCAACCACCAACTAACTTGAAGAGGAGTCTTAAATAGTTCAAGTTTCTTCTGTCCCACAATAATTTCCCTCATAATTCATCGGGGATAGAGCAAATCCGCAAATCTACCATACGTAAAGTCTGCGTATCTGCAATCTGGTTTTACAGAGGAAGGTTAAATAAATGTCTTATTCTTATTAATCAATTTCTTATTTCCGCCTAATATGGTGTCACTAAAGGCTCTTACGGAAAACCGGCGCTGAATATGCCTATGTATGGTACACCCACCAGCACAGGCTGAGCTTGAGCAAATTTATTATCTTTATTTCATCTAATTTTAGGCTCACCCCTGGCTTGGAACGAAACAAAACTTTATCGTTATAGGTCGAACGAAACTCACATCAACACAGTAGCAACCAATCAAGATTAAGCGCGAATTTCCAGCGAAAACTCAAATTAGCTACATTTGTCAGATACACGGAATTATCCAATGCTAGTTACGCAGATTTGCACTAAACCCGACGATAATACAAATCCGCGCAAATCACACACAATCATAATCCCTAGAGCACTCTATGTAAAGAACAAGTACTCGTGTATACTTAAGTCATAATACACTATTTAGAAGGTCACGTGCCCCACGCACGTCCGTTACCTCTTACATTTTACGACGCTATTACCCGGGATTAAGCCGGGGATTCTGTTTCATATCACCTCTCGACTCTCAACTGACAGCGGCCATCTTGTTTTCATATTTGCAGCTAAATCTTCATAATGAAAATAATTAGCGTCTCAACTTTGTATTAAAATATAAGAACAGGAGTTTCCTTGGATATATTTATTTAGTAATTAAACTTTATGGATAAAGTACTAAAGCGGTATAATACCTATTGAATTTTTCTACCAGACATTACTATGTCAATATGGACAAAGATATTTCTAGCTAGTAATCAGGTATTACCTAAATACTAGCTATAATACTTTGGTATACTAGGAATATTTAGCTTCGCTATGCGCCAAAATTAGGTTATCACGCGAGTACCGGGTACTTTTCGGGATAAAAAGTATTCTATATCCTTTCCCGGCGGCCCGGGTCTCAAAGTTTAACAGAATCGGTTCAACAGTTTGGGCGTGAAGAGATAACAGACAAACAGACAGACAAACACACTTTCGCATTTATAATATTAGTATGATACTACCTATGAATACCTTTGTCCAATTAGTAATTTCAAGCAAAGAAAAATGTAACAACGTCTCTACACACTTACCTCCTTACTAATAATGATACACTTTCGGTGTACAAATGCTTTGCTTTGTTAGCGACTCTTAACTTTTCTCCCTCTGTAGTCCAATTACTCCGGAGTTACCTTGGGGGTCGTCGGCAGAGAGTTAAAATTTCGGCATCCTTTTCAGACTGGACCGACACTACTGCCGGTGTTCCGGTGGGTGGCGTCCTTTCCCCATTACTCTTTGCGCTTTTCATTAATTTTGTTACGTTGTTTATTTTTGCCCATTTTCATTTGTACGCAGACGATCTGCAAATATATACCCAGTCAACTCTTGATGCGTTACCTGCAGCCGTGCATGTTATTAACCGAGACTTATCAATTATATGTAACTGGAGCAGAGAACATGGTCTTCTGATTAACCCCGATAAGTCTCAGTTAATAATACTTGGCAGTCCGGGGCTCGTATCAAGAATTGACTGGGCCACTCTTCCCTCGGTATCTATTAACGGTGTAACTATACCATAAAGTAAGGTTGTGAAGAATCTCGGCGTTCACTTTGATGAGCATCTTTCCTGGTCATATCAACTGAAGGAGATTAGTAGGAAGGTGTACTCAACGTGGCATTCCCTAAAGCGACTTCGGTATTTACTGCCAGTACCTACTAAAGTAGCCGTAGCAGAATCATTATTTCTGTCCCTCCTCGACTACGCAGATGCCTGCTTCATCAACTTGACTGAAGACCAACTCAACAAACTTGAGCGCCTTCAGAATATGTCAATCAGGTTCGTTTTTGGCTTGCGGAAGTTTGATCGCATATCTGAGTTCCGCAATAAACTAAAATGGTTGCAAATTCGCCTTCGACGTAATGCCCGTGTACTTTCCTTCCTCTATACCATCCTATTTGATCCTAACAGCCCTAAATACCTGAAGGACATCTTTAACTTCCGTCGCCCTGACAGAGAGGAGTTACGTTCATCCAAAAATCTCCTTCTAGATATCCCTATCCACCAAACAAAATATTTCCATTCCTCTTACTCCGTACAGTCCGTTCTACTCTGGAACTCTCTCCCTACCAAGGTGAGACTCTCTAAAACTTTAAGTACATTTAAGTCCTCCCTTGAGGATTACTACCTCAATATGTGTTCTTAGTATGGCATGACTCATGAGTCATGACATTGATTTATTTGGCACTGTATATATATACTCTCATGTGTCATTATACGTAAATTATATTATGTATATAATGATGGTATGTATATATTATATAATTATATGTATTATATTTATATTATTAAATAAAATATATATTGTTGATAAAATATTTATTTTATTGTATTTTGTATGTAGTATTGCTTAATATGTATTATGTGTGTATTTATTTCATAGGATAGTATTTATATGTAATGTAACTATAATGTATTAATGTTAGGTCTTTAAGCTTTACTTTTAATTGTAATTAGATATTATACTTTAAGCACAACGCCCTTTCTCCAGCACTTTTTGTTTCCTTAACGTCCAAAGGTTGTCTGGAAGAAATTGCTATTTAGTAATAAGACCGCCTTTTGTGTACTCGTCATATTATGTGTTTTTGTCGTTTGTTTATTGTTACTGTAACTGTGTGCACAATAAAGTATATTCATTCATTCATTCATTCAAATCTGTCCATGTCTATCAAGCATATTTCCCAACGTAACAGTTAAGAACAAAACTTTGTTAAGCTCACGCATTACTTTTAGTAAAGCACCGTTAAAATACTCATTTTAGTAGAGAGGTTAGTTTAATAGATATAATCTAATTACTGCTGAAAAAGAAAACAAAAATAATGTTTCTTATTGCTTTGCATATTCACATAATAATTGAAGTAAGAAATTACGTTAAAATGTAATTTATTTTAATTAAAACGTTACATTTGCTTGCAATTAGTTTGCACTACATCTTAGAAAGTATAAACGAGTATAAACATAACTTTTCATTTCAAGTCTTTGCACTCTTGACTGAGCTTTTTCTTGAGAGAATCAACTGTAGAATAAAAAGAAAATGTGTTTCTAAGCTATACGGAGTTGAATCATTAGGCTTTGTTAGTCTTTTTTCTACAAATACTACACTTATCTAGAACCTTTTGAGTTTTCAGAGATTAAGGATATATTTTTTTAGGTTCTATATTGTGTTCATAAAATATAAGTCTATTTACCACTGACTTAACCATTGTAAATCTAATGAACCTACTCTATACAAACAATATTGTAAAGGCAAAAGTGTGTGTCGATGTTACCTCTTCACGATTATCCACTTAAAATTTTTGATTGTTTTTATATATTTAATATTTATTCCCTAACCGACATGACATACAAATTCAGGCGTCTATATAAAAATACAAGGCGTAACATAACTATACACAGTTCGCAGTGAAAGTAGCAGCGCTAAAAGAGTAACGCTTAGGTGCTTGCCCATACAAATCAATTTAGAAAAATATTTTTTTTTGATCTTTCAGCGCTGCTACTTTCAGAGTGAATAATATAATGGGAACCTATACACACCATTAATTTTTAGTTTTATTACTTCCTGTATATCAACACAATATATTTTAATATTGTGCCGTCTTTCAAAGCAGTTATTACAAGCAATAGTAACGAGTCACCTACTGGCCAATGATGAAAATATAAATATATAATTCACATTTGGCAATTTAAATTGTCATTATGCGCAATGAATGCTTCGACAAACAAATGATAATAAAATAAACATTATGGGCCTTTGACACGCGATTGCATATTTTATACACCAATCTACTAATTTCGTACTGTCATCAAATTCCATATTAAGGGCATGTTTTGTCAAATTAGGGTAATAAAGATATTTGGTAGAATGAAAAATAGATAGTTGCTATAAAACGACATAATTACTGGCACATTAGTTATAAAGTTATAATAAAAATTAGTTATCCTTAAAGTGTTATTAATATAATCATTATATTTCTGATATCATAATAATATTGTTACTTATTATTTACATTTTAAAACAATTTTGCGGCACTTAAAATAACATTATCATGAGGATGTGAGAATAAAACAGCTGTCTTTATCGGTTTTAATGATGTAAAAAATCGATTGTAAATACGTGAAAATCCAATGCCACATCGTCAGATTTTCTTCATTTAGACTCGTTTGTAATACAGCTCTCTACGTTTCTTAATTCGGCACTAAAACAATGTCTAATATGTTTTAGGACTCGCAATATAATTTTAATCCAGCGTCCAGTGTTTCGTTGACAAGTACTGTCGGTAACACAATTTCTCGGCAGCGTTAATGAACGTGTATTTCGTTTCATCTGCCGTCGGTACAACGTAAAGTGTACGTAAAATCAACATTTCATTTGGAGCGCAGCACTAGCCTCCATTTTAAATTTGTGTCAATTAATATTTTTCCTCTAGCGTTTTCCAACTCAAATAAATACTATCCACAACTAATTACCTTGATTTGTGTCAAGCTTTGCTTTAAAAAGTTTTATTCGCTGTGGCTTTTTATTTTCATGCTACAAATAGTCTGTATAGTATCTGTACAAGGGTCTCGTATTTCGTAGCATAAACGGAGCTCCTTTTAGAACGAGACATTTTGAAAGTCCTATGATTTTTAAGTTTTAAATAACTTAATCACGATTTTCCGAAAATTTTCTTTTCAAGGTAATTAAAAAAGCTTTTAAAACTAAATATTTACATGATACATGCTCCATTAATTTATTCCATAATTATTGTTTCTATTCCACCCTCATCAAAAATTATAAAAGTAAAAAAGTTTCCAAAAAAATAGTTTTTATTCCAATTCTAACATGTTACGCGTCACATATTTATTTCTCGCTTATTTTACGTGTATTATTTACAAATCATACTCCATGAATTTGTTCTATATTATCCTTTTTATTCATGACACTCATCAGTCATCATGCAGCCAAACATTTGAAAAAGTTTCCAAAAATTCGTGTCTTTCCAATTCCAACATAATATTGTGACGTCACATATTATTTATTTCTCAACGTATATGTTTACAAATTTCATCCATGAATTTGTTCTATATTTATTCTTTATTATCTACTAGATGACGCTGCAACTCCGTTGCATCAAAATTCGTTTATCACGCGGGAACCATACATTTTTCCGAAATGAAAACTGTTCTATGTCGCTTCCCGGGACTAAACGTATCTGCAAACCAAATTTCATCGAAATCCGTTCAGCGGTTTGACCGTGAAGAGGTAACAGGCAGACAGACACATTTTCGCATTTATAATATTAGTATGGATGCACTAATTACTCAACTTGTGTACAAAAGGAAAAAAGTTTTCAAGAATTTTCAAATTTAGATCAGGATTTTTTTTTCAATTCCACAATGTGACGTTAGTTTATTCGCATGTTTTATGCGTGCACGTCCCGGGCAGGGTCTGCATATTGCGTGAGGTTATTTCATCACATACGCGCCTCTATAAATCGCGCTTATAAGTTGGGCCCTGCGTGCGAACAGGCCCTGTTTATCAGAAAACGGATAGTTTGTGCTATGTATTATGGCGGTTTCATCCTCAATTTTTGTAGAAAATTTCACGGGAGACTTATTTACCTAAATGATTAGATACTATGATGTGGAAAACGGTTTTAGTTCAAAAATAGTTTTCGTGTCCTTCAAATCCTAGAAAGAAGAAGTATGATTGGTCTAGTCATGTAGTAGGCATCGTCTTGTCATGACGTTATCTTGTACCGTTTTGTCATTATGTATTATTTTGCATCTAACCAAATAATCTCTGGCGTCATTTTGTATGCACTAAAATATCCTTGTTATTTTTTTGTAGCAGAAGTAGTAGGGGAGCCCAAGAGGGGATTTTGCGACTTGCTCGAGCGTGTCAGATTAAGCTTGTGTAGGCTTCCGACATGTGTCTACTTATGTTTAGTATACTCCAAAGAAGCTTCCACATAAAGCACTGACGATTTAAAGGATAGATGAGCCTGTAGGGACATTTTATAATATAAAAAAATAAAGCTTCATATTTTCCTAACTAAGTTTCGCAGATATTTTATGTTGCACTAAACTAAAGGATTTAGTCCTTGTTGTCTAAAATCTTGTTATAATTTACCTAAATAAGCTATTTTCTGAATAAGTATATATTTTTTTCATAACTTTAAAATGGCTGCAGTTTCTGAACTCACCGCTAAAATAAAAAACGCTCTTATTTTTTTTTAATCTGTTTTACCTAATGTATAAAACCTACTAGGTCTCCATGACGCTCGAGTAACTACACTAATAGCACTCTGGGCTCCCCCCTACTAAAATTACTCTTCGTTCGACATTCTAAATTCAAAATTGTAAACGGAGTTACAGGTGTCATCTAGTATAAGTTAAGTATTATTATATAAAATAAACGGTTCCCGGACGATAAACGAACGGTATTTTTATTACGTTTCCAAAATAAATAAATACGTCGATTTGGCTTTTACTAGAAATTTCAAATTTCATTTTATTTCGGTATTCATAAAACTGGGCACAGATTGAATTACAAAACTTTTAAAACCAAACGATAAAATGCAGTGTAAAAATTTAATTATTTTGTTAAAATAACGGTGCTGTCGTAGAGAAGTCGTGATTTTGCTATGGAGAGTCTCAGTATGAGTATTGAGTAGGCTGACCTGGAGGGATACCATAGCCTCGTAGAATTCCGGCGACGTATGATGTTGGTGTCGAGTCGCTGACTAGTCGCCCAAGCGGCGAGCGCTTTTTAGCCTTCTATCAAAACATACATACTTTCGAATACATTGTAGGTATCTGGCAGGTAAAAAAATGCAATAATCATGAACCAAATGAACCAAAAACTGTCTTTTATCTTTATAATGTAGGATTTCACCAATCACACATAAAACTTCGTTTTATAAAACTTAGTTCTTTCTGAACTCATTCTCGCGGCGACGTAAATATCTTTTTGCTTCAAATGGATTTCACAAACTTCTTTTAATCGCGATTAATAAATCTAAGTTCACGTGACGTCACGCGATTATTTTACGTGGTTTTATCACTTTGGAGCCTTTTCACGGTATTTCATCAGCAAAATAGCAAGAAACGATACATAAACTAATCAAACGCATGTGTCAAAACTGTCATTTTGACATTTTTTTCGTCTATGATTTTCTATCCGCCATGACACTTCACTGACAAGACTTGAACGGGTTTTATGACGTAAACCGCGAACATTGGGCGTTCAGAAGATAAAACTCGGATTTGTTGTGGACGCGTTCAGCTTATGTTGGTGAAATGCAATTCGGTGTTATAAACGCGTTTATACGTTTAGAACCAGTTCAGGGTGCTCTGAACGCGTTCCATTTCTTTAGTGAAATCGCCCCTAAGTATACGTACTGTATTAGTCATAAAGATATAATAATATAACTTCGTATAGTACTATAGTACTACTTTGATTCAAACTAAGTCATATTTCACATTCAATAATGTGAATTATTTTTCACTTTCATTGCCTTTGGTTACAAAGGAAATTCTTCAATTCGCAATCCAAAAGATTACAGTACATTCAGAATTTCGTAAATCTAAAATTTACTCATTATCCAACAATTTAGTTGAATATTTATGTTGAATGAGTATATTTTTATTCTACCGCTGAATGACGCAGTCCCTATACAAAACTGTTTGGCAAACCGTATTAATTTAATTAGAGAATCCAACAATTTCTTTTACGTGTACCTGCCTACCCCAACAGGGATAGCCCGCTTTATAATATTCCAAATATAAAACTCAATTTTACTTAAGGCTTTATCAGTAAAATATGTTTTAATAATGTATACTTTGCGGATACTTAAATACCTGCTTGATTTTTGTGACAAAATAGTTTGTTGTTTAGTTTAGGTACTATAAAAATATTATATTGCTTTTGGTGGTCTTCTTAATAGCCGCGTACTGACTGAGCGAGCAGTCGCACGAGGCTGCCTCGCGAGGCAAATCCTCGGTCGGTCAAGACGTACCTCGCCCGAGGCAAACACACGCACTGCCTCGCCCGAGCGTGCCGCGGCCCGAGCCGAGCGTTGTCGGTTTTTGTCGATGCTCAAAGGCGCCTCGGTACGTTTGCTGCGCTCACTCAAGACGGTTTCAAGACGGCAGTGTTTTGCCTCACTTATTCGTTGCATGTTAGTTGTGCGTTTCAAGTTAAACTGAGTGTCGATGCGCGAGGCAGCCTCAGATTAGAAAACTTAGAGACCGAGGCCGCCTCGCCTAGTCCTGCGGAAAATGTCCGAGGCTGCCTCGCAAGTCCGCTCGCTTGGTCAGTATATTGTGGCTATTCAGAAACGATATAAGATCATTTTGAGTTGTTTTGATACTTTTAAGGAATATTGTAACTATCATAAAGTGCACTAAAAATGTATCTACTACTATATACATTTTTATAATACATAGTTATAATAATTTATTTTGCAGTTAACATTATAAATATAGGCGTTGTTATCATCATAATATAAATATCGTTATGTCTAAAAAATAAATTTGTTGAAAATAATTTAATTATGAAATGCTCATTATTATTCGTGTTTTTACATTAAAACAATTAATTAATTAGCAATTATAACATGCGAATGATGATTTGAACAAACAACAGTTAATTTTAAGCAAATAGAGTAGTGTCAGGGGCTTACTCAGTTAATAACTCTGTTAAAATAGCATTACTATGGCCGAATAGTTATATCATAATAATTGGAAATAATCTTTATTACACCTATACCAACAATTGCGTCAGAACAAATGATCAAAATATCTATGAAACTGGTTGAGCAATTTTCATGTTTTAATACTTTTGTATGTAAAACTAATAACAATTAATAGTATAATAAATAGACCATTGAATGCGGCGAATACGTAAATATTTGAAGGTAAAAATAATAAATAGGCGCGATTTTGAAAACTCGCCTCCGTGTTTCACGATTTTGATTTTTAAAAAAGTGCTTGGTTTTTTTGGGTGATTAAATAAAAATGAAATATACAGTAGCACTCTACTGTATATTCTATTTTTATAGTGCTAATACTCACAAGCGTAATACAATCATGGCGATAATAACGAAAAAAAACCACAATATATTCAACAAAAATCAAAATGTTGTTATTGTTGAATATACTGTTACTTTAAAAAGTAAGCATTCGAAGCCAAGGTAGCCAAATCAAGGGACAAAAACAGTAATATTCCAAGGTATGATAAGCACAACAAATCATCCCATACTCACTCATTACCATGACGGAAGTAGCTAAACGTCTCGCAAAATATCCAAATATGCATGAGCCATTTAAATTCTCTGAAGAATTCAAATTTCCTTGCTTCTGTTAGGGAGAGTATTATTTGTACTGTAAAATTTTTCAAGCAATAATCATCTATATTCTATAACGTCATAGTTTTAGGGTAATCTACTGTATATACTTATACTGTACCTATACTTGACATAAGCACACACTAAAACATATCTATCGGCGCACGCACACATAAGTGTAATTCCACATAAATTAAGAGAGTAAGACGATGCAGCGTCACACCGCACGAGCATCACCTGTGGTTAGCAAGTTTACTACTTGCGATTTTAAGAAAACGAAAGAAGGAGGGTGACTTACTCTATTTATACTTCTTTTTATGTGAGAGTGTTGTGAGAATAATAATATAAGTTCAACTTAGCATGGTATTAGACGACAATATGATGTACACTGTCTTCTTTGTGCTATTGTGTGTTATTTTGGCGCAACGGAGTTGCGGGCATCATCTAGTCCATACTTCCATATCCATAGTTCCATAATTTCCATAATCCATAATCCATACTAATTAATATTATAAATGCGAAAGTGTGTCTGTCTGTCTGTCTGTTACCTCTTCACGCCTAAACCGCTGAACTGATTTTGCTGAAATTTGGTATGGGGATACTTTGAGTCACGGGAAAGGACATAGGATACTTTTTATCCCGGAAAAATGTACGGTTCCCGCGCGATAAACGAATTTTGGCGCAACGAAGTTGCGGGCGTCATCTAGTAATATTTATAAATGCAAAAATGTTTCGGCTCGTCTGTCTGTCTGTTACCTCTCCACGCCCAAACCGCTGAACCACTTTTGTTGAAAATCGTAATGAATATACTTTGAGTTCCAATAAGGGACATATGATACTTTTTTACCCGAAAAAATGTACGGTTCCTGATCAATAAACTTATGTAGGCGCAACGGAGTTGCGGGTGACATCTAATATGCTTTAAATGTTTATTTTTACCCTTCCATAGCAACGTTTAAATATTTTCCCTTTTATAAGTATTATAAACTCACCCTTGCCATATAAAAAGGTAGTGTGTTAAGCAATGTACGTTCAGTTTATCTTATTTTAATGTAGTGTAGACAAAGGGCTAGGTTTGTTTTTACGACATGACATTACAGATATGAGGATGAACGTTTTGTTTTAAATGTGATAAAATGTTAGTTTGTATCGTCTTTTATTTTGTAATCAAAGGATAAATAGTGAGGTAATTTTATTTCCTTAATGTTGTTCGGTAAGGAAAAAATTATTTATCTTATTACAAAGTCCAGTCCAGTTATTTATCTTATCACAAATAGCCAAGCCCAATGACCGGACTTTTTTAAGTAAATCAGCCAGTTCGGACTTTTTGGCCGTTGCATGGCGTCGACGTTTTTACACTTAGACTGAACTACTCCCTTATAATGCGACGCGGAGTCGCAGCAATAGGACATTTTAGCCAGGTTTTTCGGTTGAACGCGACGGAAGACGGAAATGAAATAAAGGGATGTAGTAGAAACATACCGTCTTGTATTGCATTGATGTGCGGGGCCTTAACGAGCTATGTGGCCTTTTCATATATTATAACATGCAAAGAAACATGATGCGTCGATTTCATTGCATGCATTTTAAAACAACCCATTCAAAACTGAAGTTTATTGGAAGGCACAAATTAAATCGACAAACTTGCCACTCGTGGTTTTCGACCGCTTATTCCACATTGTAATTGCTAACATTTGAAAAAAGCATCTCGACGTCTCGTGACGTAGCTTTTTGAAGTTATCCTTAGTTACTTTTATGCACGAACAGATTGACAACGGAAACGAGATGAAATAAACTATTAACACAAAAAAAAAACCGTCCTTTACCGTCATACGCTAAACAGTGACTGTCGTGCGTCGCGAC
Source organism: Cyaniris semiargus (assembly GCA_905187585.1). NCBI lineage: Eukaryota > Metazoa > Arthropoda > Insecta > Lepidoptera > Lycaenidae > Cyaniris > Cyaniris semiargus. The sequence continues at coordinate 6,989,908 of LR994558.1, read as the reverse complement.
AACGGAACTACTCGTAAGTAGCATACTGTTACGTGCTAGGGTTCGATGGATTTGGAGAGAAAGACCTGGTGACTCTCTTGAAGACTTTATTCACTAACACTAACTCACACAAATCACTGAGTCCAAACACTAAGCACTAAGTCCAAACACTAAGCACTATCACTTCCTAGGTCGTAGCCGAGTCGTAGGTTCACTGGTTCACTCACTATTGATCACTTGTTTTCACTTCGAAGTCGCCTCGAAGATCGCTCAGATGAAACTGAATTGCCGGGCCGTCTACCTGCGGCTATTTATATGGCGAGACGAATTCTAGAAAGTTCCTTCCCCCGATTCATGTAAACAAGTAAACAAGTGTGGGAACTTTCTAGCAAATACGCGTAAGTAAACATACACCTAACGCCATCTAGTATTGAGTAGGGGATTTATGTTGTCTGTGTTTCCCTGATCAGTTTCGCTGGTTTGACGCTAGATGACACTACGTGTCCGTATCCGTAACAATACGATGCGTTATTCCAATTCGACGGATTTTGCGGAGCAGTGTAGTCTTGCCCTAAGCTGACGTAACGGATCGTAAAATCCGAATTCGATGAAACAAACGATTAAACTTTTAATTAACAACCTTATGCTCATAATTAGTAACAATTCCTAAACAGATTGAGTATTCGAAACAAGGCCCGAAGTTTCGGCATTAGTTTACAGTTTAATGTTTTAGCTTTATGAATATGTTACTAGTTTCAAACTAGACTGAAATACCTATTAATGCGTAAGCGTCTGAAAGTAATGCTCGGTGCGAGATTTATATGAAACTTGTACCAAACTTTAGTATTGTAGTGTGGAAAAATCATAACGCGTTTATGATTTTGTGTCGTATAGTTTTTGTATACTACATTCGAATTTTATTGAATTGGCTTATACCGATCTATTAAATTAATGTTGGAAAAGTTTGTTTTCTATACCTAAATGTAAAGAAAAACACAAAAAAAAAGTAAATGTCTAGGTGTTACCTAAAGAAGGAAGTGCCTGATTCTTGCCCCATTATCGAATCAAGATTACAAAAATAATGTTAATAATAAGTATCACAATGACGCATTTTTTAAAGACCTTTTTACTGTCTTCAAACCTTTATCTTAAAAACTTTAAACTTTATTACTTTATATGCTAATAGTTAAGAGGACGACTAACCCAAAAAATCAAACATCGTCCTTCTCTCTTCACACTCACGCCCGTCTTTCATATGCCAGGTGAAAAAAGACGACGCGGAATCATCGCCAAGTTAGTTTTTTCTTAATTACTCGATAAATATACAACATTTCAAAAATCCGCCAGGTCAGTGTCTCAAAGATAGAATTTTATACAATGTGTTAAAATATTAACTTAGTTTAATGCACGATTATGGCAATATATGAAAAATTCGTGAAAATTAGATGCATCTTTGTGATATTTTTCTACCATGAAAATTTTAATATATCGTATTTTCGCTCAGATAAAATTCTTGGAAATATAATGTAGTATCTATGTTTATAAAATGAAACAATTCGGGGCTTATTTCAAGTATGAAAATGAATTATAAAATCGAAAATTTTGGGTTAGTCGCCCCCTTAAGTAATCTATGTATGCACAGTACATAGGGTTCATAATATTTATTCCGCAAGGCGAGCGCTGTGTCTGGCCAAGCAGAAGCTAAATTATCTGAGGCTTTGTGTGCACAGCTTGAGAAACTTTGCTAGCGCGATCCAGGGCGGTGATTTAGTTTCGTTTGGCGCTGTCTAGACGGGTCAATCGTGCAAGCTAGACCCTGTAAATATTAAACTAGATGTCCGTAACTTCGTGCGCTACAACCAGGCGTAGACTATACCAGTCAGTAGTCTATCTCAGAGTCGCTAGTATATTATATGATTCTAAATGATTCTTAGGATCAATTCAGACCGCAACGCGACGCGTAGATGCATTTCTAAATTTGTACTGAATTGACAGATTTCAATTGCGTGAGACGTGTCAAATCCATAAAAAATTAGAAATGCATCTACACGTCGCGTTGCGGTCTGAATTGACCCTTAAAATTCTAAATGCTCACGGGCAATCTGTTTCGCCCACTTTGGATACTGATTATCGTCTATTGCGTTTGCAAAATCCATACTTCCATACTACTAATATAAATGCGAAAGCGTGTCTGTCTGTCTGTCCGTGACCTCTTCAGTCTTCACGCCTAAACCGCTGGACCGATTTTGCTGAAATTAGGTATGACGATACTTTGAGCCCCGGGAAAGGACATAGAATACTTTTTATCCCGGAAAAATGTACAGATCCCGCGCGATAAACAACTTGTGGCGCAACGGAGTTGCAGGCGTCATCTAATAAAGTATACATATTTTTATGCTAAACATGATCGCTTCTACGGTTAAGTTTTGCATTACGTTTGCGACTCCTCTGATCGTAAGTATCCACACTCACTACATCCAGAGTCCAGACTCGCTGAAAAAAACACCGACATCAAGACTTTTATCAGGATGCGTTCTAATAATAATACATTCTAAATGTATCCAAATTTCCGATAAATTCTCTTTTTTTTGTTGTAAATAAATTGAATTAACAAGTTTTAGCAAAACAATTCGTAGAAGATCATCAACTTTGTGCAAACTATCGTTGGAAACGCACTACGCAATCGAGGGATGTTTTGTATGCACTCGAAAACGCTAATTTCCTTTCGTACTGACTAAATAATGTAGATTGCCTAAACGGCCATTAACGCCCGAGCAACGGCTGATTGTGGACGTTCAAATATTAGGCGAACGTGACCCACTCGATTGTTGCCGAACTAACTTTTCGTTTCGTTATCGTTTACGACTCCGTTATTGTCCATTTCTGTAACGCTAAGCATAATGATATAGTTTTTGTGTAGATAAACCTTTTTTCTAAACGTGCGTCGATTACGGAGCGGCTCGTCGTATAATTGAATCGTTTTGATATCGTATTAAGAGCAAAGATATCAGTGAAACTCAGTAAATGGGCTTTATATTAAAACTTGTAGATACTCATCATTTATTACAATAATCCATTATTCCCGTGCCGTCGATACCGTATCAAAAGAAATAAATTTTAAAATAATACAGTATTAAAATGATACAAGTGGTAGGAAATGCTAACCGCAAAAATGCGGTATCGTAAATAATTATAATATTATAACATGCAGTCAAAAGCAGATAAGCCGAAATCAGTGACACTCGAAAGCTCGCTTATTTTTAAAGTTTATTACATTTACAGTGCGGAGTTGAAAGCTGTTAGATTATTTACAAACTCGCGAAGCAGCTAATGTGATCGTGAAGCTAGCATTTCAGACTTGATTATCCTTTTAAAGTACGCCTCTAACTTACTTTAAAGTAGTTAAAGCCGCAATTCGCAAATAAATCATTTAATTCTATTTTAAATTTCATCTACTTGTTCTTTTTTGAGAAAACTGTATGAACATTTTAATTCTTTGCTATAAGTACTATCAGAAACATTGTTTCTTACAGGTTATATCAAGTTAATATTAGTCGACTTAAAATAACCATATGAATTAATTTCTCTAAAATAAATAAAAATGGATTTCAAACTTTGTAAATTTCGCTAAAACTTGAGAACGGGTGTACCGATTTGGTTAATTTAAGTCTTGAAATATTCGTGGAAGTCCATGAAAGGTTTACATTAGGAGGGAAGTGATACAAAGTTCGCAGGGACATCTAGTAGTGTTATAATTCGTCACAGGCTCTATTCACAATTGACATTTGACTCGGATTCGGTAACTTATCCTGCTTCTATTAGTCAACGCATAGTTGAAAGTCAACGTTGACCAACCAGCGCGCGGTATGTTTCCAAATTTGAATAAACGGGAGTTGTGAATACTCCCGCAGTACTTAGCACTGGTAATGGCGCATTAGACCACGTTCCACTTTTGAATATTAAAAGTCTTTGCTCAGGTCGGGTAACGAGTCTGCATAACCAACTTAAACCTGGCAATAAATTTTAAAAAATACTCATATATAGGTTGCGCACAACTTAAAGTTCTCTTGGCGAAATTAGAGGGGCCATATAACGTGTTGTGGGATAAATGCGTGGTGGCTACAAAGGAAGATCTTCCGACCGAGCGAGGTGTTATGCTTGGTCAGGCCGGAGCCCACGTGATACATTTCAGCTGTCGTATATATACTGACGCGCTCAGAAAACTTCGATAGCGCGATGCAGGAATGTTAGGCGAATTGTGGGTACCGCCACATCACTCCCCCCCGAAGACCGGAGGTCGAATCTTGAAGTCTTGTCGCTTGAGTCGCCAGTGCCAGAAAGTTCCAGTGAGTCGGAACTGTTGCAGTGAGTCCCAGTGAGTCGGAACTGTAAGCTGCTGCACGGGATCCAGTGAGTCGGATAGCTGCCGTGCGGGGCCGATGCTACGTGCTGACCAGGAGAGATGTGCTCTGCTTGCTGACCGCTCGGTGTAGTGAGAAAGCCCGATGATGATGCCGATGCGAAGTCCGCCCAGGCCGCGGTACGTTGCGGCTAGTGGACGAGGTACCCGATGAGGCGATGCTGGCTGGCGCGGTGTGGAGAGGCGGGGAGTGATGATGATGAAGGAGGCGTGTTCTGTCGAGGGTCACCAATGTGGGAATAGGCGTAGTGGCTACAAAGGAAGATCTTCCGACCGAGCGAGGTGTTATGCTCGGTTAGGCCGGAGCCCACGTGATACATTTCAGCTGTCGTATATATACCGACGCGCTCAGAAAACTTCGATAGCGCGATGCAGGAATGTTAGGCGAATTGTGGGTACCGCCACAGTGTAATAGCTGCCAATAATAATAATTGTCATTTACTAAACCATTGCTGCTTATGCGTACAATAAAGATTTTAAAGGTAAAAAAAAGGTTGTAGTAAAAGTAAAACTGTGGAATGAATTTCTGTCGCTATCAGCAGTACTTCCAGACCAATACGACCTGCAAACCTTCAAGAAGAGAGAGTGTTCCTTCTTAAAAGGCCGCAACTCTTCTGATATTGCGAGTGTCCATGGGAACAGTACTGGCTTTCCATCAGGTGATGCGTTTGCTCGTTTGCCCTCTTATTTTATAAAAAAAATAACGACAGATTTATATTTTTATGAAAGAAAACTGAGGCGATTTTATACAGTCTGTTGAATTTTGATTTTTTCATATAAAAATGGACAACAGATGACAAAGACAATATCCTCATTATTTTCGCAACAAAAAATACAGAATTGATTGGATTATCTTTTGCTGGCAAGTCGCGGGTGTTAAAGTATAAAATACAAAAGAATTATTATTATACATACACACAAGTTATGAAAAATTATTTTATAAGAACTAGACAAAAATTGCAACACTTAACACGCACATTCAAGTACAATAACATTATGGTATAAAAAAAATAACGCATTCATAGCTGTCGAATAAAATCTGCGAAAAACGAAACCTAGAACTTTCGCATATTCCTTTTCGCAGACAAATAATAAAGATAAAAAATCTTTTTGATAACATTAGTTGTGTTTCGAATTTCTCATTCCATGAAAAGTATACTCATTTTATGCGAATACTTTATAAGCAACGAACGTGCATAAATCAAATAAGATTTCATAACGTACCTCAAATGTTGTGTGCACCGGGCTAGGAGCTTTTTAACTGACTTTAAAGAAAAGGAGGTTATCAATTCGACCCGTATGTATGTAATATTTCCAGAACTGTTATATTATGTTAGTCTATATCAGCGACTGGACAAATGTGCCAAATGTTGTGAATGTTTTTATGTTTGTGTGCGCATATCTCTGGAACTGCAAATCTGATATAAGTAATTCCTTTTGTTGTACTAATTTAAAATTATGTCTACTCTTTTTTGGCAATGGTAACTTTGCTTATTCTATTTGCTTATACTTTTAATTCAAGTATATGATTTCAAGAATATTTTATTACACCTACCGAGTAGAGTGGCGAAACAGTGACGAGGCAGTGCTCTCGGCTAATTAAATTGTTTGAGAGCACTGTCTCACCACAGTACACGGTGTAACAAGGCCCTTAACCCTAGAAGCCTTATCTACGTCTGCGAGGCGTACACGAAATCGAATATCGTTTGTATTTTTCTAATGATTGAAGATAGTGCGTTGTGCTCTTGCGCCAACTCAGTGAAAGCCAGGAACTAGCATACGATGTCCTTATCGTGAAAATAAGTTCCGCCATTTTTGATTTATCGAAGGATTGCACGCCTGCGAGACGTATGTTTAGGCTTTGTGTAAGTTTTAACTAGGTTTATGAGAGTTTACTTTTGCTTGTTTTTCGTACTTTTTATGTTTTTTTCGGCGTTTTTTCAGACATAAAATGTCTCAAAAATTAAACGAAGACTAAATTTTAGCAATCCTAAACGGGGAAGATAATCCTTCATTGGAATATTCGGGTACTAAAGTAGACCAAAATGAGAGAATGACCAAATTATCAACGACTTTTAAAGGGAAGAAAAAAATAGTTATGTGACTGAATATTTTTCGTCTTTGCGTCAATATTGCACCTTTCATTCCTATGAAAAAAGAAAAATATCCATTTTGGTCTGTTATAAATTTTGAAAAATCTGTGTGTAGCGAGCGTTAGGTTTATATTATGTATGTAGACTGCTCTTAAGGTTTACCTAGTCTTTTGAAATCTAATCAGTCTATGTGTTTGCTCTATGAATAACTAATTAGAATAAAAAAAAAAAACGAAAATTTCTTCAGAAAAATAATATTATGTTTCTGTTAATTTTTGAGGAAGCTGATTTTTTGTTCCAATTTTTGCACATATTTTTATTGTTGTGGTAAATAACGGTCACTATAGTAATTATTTATAAAATGTCATTTTATTATTAGCGTATATTCCAAATTTAAATTTTCAGTCCAAAAAAGAACAAAATAATACTATTTTATATAAAAATTGTGAATTATATGTGTACGCCTCTGAGACGTATGTTAAGGCTTTGTGTACTCCTGAGATAGATTAGGCTTTTAGGGTTAAGCATTTATCACTTTACTGTGCTGTAATATGCAGAAAAAATGAAATTGTGTCAATATAGGAACTCTCTCAAGTTTCCGCTGCAAAAACAAGTGAGATATTAAGGTAAATGAAGGCTTTTAAAGATAATGCTCGAGACGTGTTTACGGCTTTTAAAAATTATCTCCAGCTACCTAACTTGTTTACATACTCGTGGGTGCAGAACTTGAGGGTGACAATCTAATGTGTGCACTTATTTTGTGAGATTACCACATAGAGGAAGTTTACATTGGAAGGTAATGTGGCGACGAGATGTCTTTTGTAATCAGATTTGAACTTTACTTATTATACAAAAAGATACACATTAGATTAAAAGGACTTGGACGATGTTGGGCTGTCTATTCCAATTTTAAATGGCTCATTTAAGAATGTTAAGCTGTTGGGCGGGGCGATGATGATAAATTAAAGCTAAGAACTCTCTCGATAAAGTCAGGTTTCGAACAATAAAAACTGTAATATAATCTTCAGCCGTTTGGTTGCCATGGACGGATACACGGACAGACAGACAAACAGACAGACAGACCGACTCGTCAAACTTATAACACCTCTTTTTTGTCGGGGGTTAAAAATGCGATGACTCTTTTAAGTAACGTGGGTTGCCCGCAATTTGTTTTACGCAGCAATTCGTTTGTCGCATTGTGCCTATAATTATTTTTCAATGATAAAACTACCGAAAATCATCTGAATTGCTATATCAGAAAGTCCCACTCTCTCACATAATGGGATGTTTTATCGTACTGTTTCATTGTTTAGTAGTTTAAGCGTGAAGTGGCAACAGACACAACTTCGCATTTAGAACATTAGTATCTATGGATATGGATTACAACAACACAAAAGCAATAAGCGCAAAACTGTTCGTAAAAACGTGCAACTCAGCAAAATTTTTCAATCCGAACGTTTACAGTGCATTATCAAACGGTAACGACTTTAATAAAAATTCGCAACTGATTCGAAATTCCAGAAAAAATTTCGTCTAACTTTCGCAATATTTCTCGTGAGGTCGACGCGGTGTTTTGCATATTCAGCAGTGGAATTTACGTCACAAACAATGCTCTATTACGCTTCAGTGGGAACGTCTTAGGGTCAATTCAGACCGCAACGCGACGCGTAGATGCATTTCTAAATTTGTACTGAACTGACAGATTTCATGAGCGTGAGACGTCTTGCAAATCTGTCAAATCCATACGCGTCGCGTTGCGGTCTGAATTGACTCTTAAGCCGACTTTCCGATCTTTGCCGCAAGCGACCACGGCCGACCAAAATTCAAAAAAAAAGGCCACTTTATGACATAGGCGAGGGATGGCAAACCAATGGCACACCTGCCACCAGTGGCACGTGACATAAAATTTAAAGCACGCTACTGGTCACAAAATTAGTATCGAAATAATTATTTTACCAACAAGGAAGGTTTATAGATCCACCTTTGAATAGTGAGCACCAAATGAGGCAAATTTCGAAATACGCACCGAATCACAAAAAAAAAACTTGAGAGGTGTCAAGGGACACCCGGATGGAAAGAAGTTCCATTTTATTATTTCTTATGTACAAAAAACCTGTATGCATAAAAAAAAATATAAGTTTCAAATTTCAAAGCTTTTCTATTGATATTCTATTGTCAAAATATTGACTTTATTATTTTTAGACATAATTCCTGCGACAGTCTCAGATTAATTAAGTCAAATGATGACAGACTGGCCGTGTATTATTTGTCTAACAGTATTTAAGATTCAATATTAAAAAAAAAAAACTAAACTATCAACGCCCTACGACTATGCGGTACTAATAAAAAAGTGTCGTAACAACTTTTTCCGTCTAGCCCCCGCAAGGCGCAACGCGCGATAAGGAACTTCGTTCCAATAATTGTATGACACATATAAGACTTCTTCAGAAAGATATTTTCAGAAAACTCTGATACAAAAAGGTTCGCCATCCCTAACATAGGCTATCAGGTTTCATTTTCTACCGACACTGGTCTAGCGACCCATGCTGCCGCATGCTTTGTAGTGGCTTAGAGTAAAATGAAACCTATAGCCTATGTCATAAAGTGGCATTTTATTTGAAATTTTGTTGTTCGCGGTTACTCGCGGCAAGGATCGGAACGGTACCTTTACGCTGTGGAAACGTCTTACGTAGCGGTGAAACGACAAACGTGTTTAAAAATTGTCACGCGTTTATTTTATCTGAACACTAAATTACTTATTCCCTAGACGACCTTCAGCTTTTGTGTGTGGAGTTAGATTTTTAGTACGTACTCTGTAGTACGAAACCTATGGCCATACCAACCATAATAATATCGGCCCCCAAAATTCTTTGAAGTAATTATTTTGACTATAAGTAGATTTGAAAGAAAATAATAATGGTACAGACATGATTTCTAGTTATTAAAATATGTTTTTCAAATTGCTCGTATTATAAGTATTGGTAATATTTTTCTTTTTATTAGTCTTTTCAGGCTTCCATTGCATATTTATGCTATTTACAAGTTAAGGATTACTCGAATATTCGAAGATTGTCGATTCTGAAGGCTTTTCGAGCAGAAACCAAATTATACGCGGCTAGAATAAGTAAACGCGTAAGTGCGAAGCCACGTTGCTCCGTAGCGTTACGATGCGTCGATGCTACGACGTTTCATATATACAGGGTGCAATTAAACCTTCCTGCCAAATTTTGATATATTGATCCGTGTTAAAAATAAAAATACACGTATTTTTCTTTTATAGTCACTCAGTACTAAATTATTGAGAAATAGCTTCCGAAAGTTATCCTAAACAACTCTACAATTAATGGACACGACGCGTCGGCCACGCGTGGACTGCCCCCGCGCGCGCGCCTCATCCCGGCGTCACCCCCTCTCATTCCCCCGCGCCGCGAGTGACCGTTCTGCAACGATTTTAAATGGGATAAAATATGTCTTTGAAAAAAAATAACACCCAATTTTATTTCGTTAAATGGACTCTCCTAATGATACCTAAGCCCTGGAAAAAATTTGGCAGGAAGGTTTAATTGCACCCTGTATTATATGAACCAACGACGCCTATATGAACGAACGGCGCCTCATTCATATAAAATTGCATCGTTGGAAGCCGTGTTTTGACGCGACGACCAACAAGATATATAGGGTAAGTTCAGAAATATAAACCAGTTTTCATGATGACTAGAATCAACGTCATGCTGTTGATTTATAATAATATCTATAAATAATATTTATAATAATATCCATCATGTACGCCAGTGCATTAACGTATATGACTTTGTTGGGAGGTCATTAATAATGACTCATTATAATACTACATTGGTCTCAATAATGGCACATCAGTTCAATATTATTACGTCGGATGGGGGGATGAATGACGTGCCGTGGTATTAACACCCGGTTTCTGAAAGGCTGATCAACGCTAAAATAACTTATCGCCTGTTAAACCTCTTGTCAAGTACCAATTGGGTTGCAGAAGCATGGTTAGTTACTTTAATTTGATCAGCGTGTCAGGTGACATAGCTGTTAAATGTAACTCGAGAATCATATGTCAACCGCCATTTTGGGTTCCCGAAACGCTTGTCAAGCCGTGATCATAGATTAAAGGTTTGTCAAAAGCCGTGTCAACTAATCGGTGATTGTCGGCGAATTAACTTATGAATTCAATGGATTTTTTACGTTAATCCACATTTTCTCTTTAAATCTATGTTACTGAAGTTTGTCAAAACATATTTACTATGAAGTTTTAATAAATCTTCTTAATAAATATATGTTGCTTATGCAAATAAAACTGTTTTATTTGCGATACTTGTTTTGTTTGCAAAAAATATATATTATAATCAATAAATGAAGAAGAATTTAAGAATCGATACCGTCTGAAAAATTGAAATTCGAATATCTGACAAGTGAACTAAAATAAACAAATAAACAAATCCCATGTCAAATCAAAATGAACACAGATTAGTTAATTTTCGTTTGATCAATGTTCAGAAAGTCAGATTTAAAATTCCCAGAACGTTTTTGACAACAATGACAGTCCCCAATAGCTTTTTTTGACATTTCATTGGCATTTTTGACAGATATGAATGAATTATTGAACGAAATTAAACAAATCGCAAGACAAATTAAAAATGATCATAGATTGGTTAATTTTCGTCTGATCAATGTTTCAGAAACTCAAATTGATTTGACATCCATGTTAAGTTAACAGTAGTGTTAGTTGATCAACACATTGACAGACCTTTCAGAAACCGGCTGTAAGTCTCGTAAGTGATGTGGTCACGTGTAACCGCAACGTAGCTATGTGACGCACAATGGACTATTCCGATTTGACGACGCTACGCGCCGCAACGCATGTGAGCAATGTGGCCTCTATCTAAAGCCAGCTGCACACGTAACAAATGAAGGCGCGGCTTTGTTTAAGGTTTTGCATTAGAGAGGATAGGAAATATCTGAGGTTTTATTTTGACTGTTCTTTATATTTATGTTTTTTTTTTATTTGATCATCTATACCTTTTCTCTACTTATTTTTATGAATTGTTACTGTATGTGGGAAATAAGAACAATATTATCATACTTTTTATAGTGGAAAAAGGAACGATTCGTGGCCTCATTACTTTCGGGCAATATCTAGTCTAGTAATTTAAAACTTGTGAGAAAAATTATGGTTTAGAATGCTCGAGATAAATAAATTGTCACGTTCTAAAGAATACAAAGCCTACCATGGCTACTTAAACAAACACAAAATACAAAAGCTCAAATATTATGTACAACGGGATTCTAGTTCAAACACAACAACAAGGTTTTTACTAAATTCTTTTGTAGGCAAATGTTTTGAGTTTACGTTTTCATTTTTTAAATTAAAGGTGATCTTAACCATTAGAATAATTGAGTAATTTGAAAATTAGAAGTCTATTTTTTAAGTTATTGTATAGAGGGGACATAAAATATTATGTTAAGTTGACATTATAATAACTATCTAATATTATGAGATGTTTAAATACACAAAATATGTAGCTATAAAACAAAAAATCGGCCAAGTGCGAGTCGGACTCGCGCACGACGGGTTCCGTACCGTTAAAGAGAAAATTTGTGTTTTTGTATGGGAGTCCCCCTTAATTATTTATTTCATTTTAATTTTATTATTAAATATTAAATTGCAAATATTTCAAGTGCCTACCTGTTGCCATTATGGATTACGAGCCAAAAAGGCCAAAAAAAAAACACCTTTGTTGTATGGGAGCTCCCCTTAAATATTAACTTTATTTTGTTTTTAGTATTTGTTGTTATAGCGGCAACAGAAATACACATTCTGTGAAAATTTCAGATGTCTAGCTATAGCGGTTCTTGAGATACAGCCTGGAAACAGACAGACAGACGGACAGTCAGACGGACAGACATCGAAGTCTCAGTAATAGGGTCCCGTTTTTAAACCCTAAAAATATTAACGAAATTAAAGAATAATATGGCAATTAAAGGTCGTGAGGCGATAAGAATTAGTGTCTGCCTGCCGCGCCTCTCAAAATATTGCAAAAAATTCAAAAGCGTTTTTTATTTATTTTATAAAACATACAAACTTTTTATACCCCAATTTTTTAAGAACGTAAAAAAGACGTTAAACGAAATTTTATATCCAAATTTCGCGTTCTAATTCGAATTAAATGTATGCATGTGTTAGGCGCGTCACAGCTGAGATTCAGGGGGCGACCGTTCAGTACTGATTTATGTGCAGGACCTGTGGCTGCGTGTTTAAATGAAAATTATACGCGGACCCGCCCCAGGCCCGCCGCTCCGTCGTGCGACCTTTCCCTCGTAAAGTAACTAATTTATGAACTCGCAATACTTCACTCGAGGTGGCCGGCGCGCTCATGAAAATTTTAACCCTCCACCGCCGCGCATGTTGAATTTTTGACGGCCCGCCGATTTTGACTCCGGAATCAAAGGTCACGTGAAATATGAATTTTTAAATACGGCCCCAAAATATTCCGTGTATCAACATTCATGTACTTTGCGCCGGAATACAGAATCAAAGGCCCTCCGTGCCGCCAAATTACTTTTTCAAGAACTCTCGCGCGTTGATAGTTGATGAATGATAGCGGGCTGAGAATACGCTATATGCTGGTACATGACAATAATATTTGTTTGATCTCAATGTTAAACAAATACGCCACGGTAATTACGTAGGCATAAATTTACGATTCCATTAATTGTATCTAAACAAGTAGTATCCATTTTGACAAAATCTAATAACGTCGGGCATCGAAATAATCAAGAGCATTGCATTTTAATTGAATAATACAATAACGAGTTTATTAATAGTAATTACAATAAAACATTTATTGGCCGTACGTAATATGTCAGAGGCGACTAAATATTTGATATCGGCTGTAATGAAACTAATTACGCCACTTTAAAAACAGATAGTGCGATTTGTTCTGTAATTTAAAATTATTTTGTGCGGCGACTGGGAATTGTTACGTTTTGTATTAATTAAATATCAACAGCAATCAAATGTTCACAAGTTGCATTAGCAAATAAACAAAATATTTGAAACCCGATCATCTTCTTATTCAGAAGTCAGAAATCAGAAATTATTTATTGCTAGAATGAAGTTACAAACGTCTTAAGATAATAATAATTATTTGGAGCTTTCATTCTACCACATATATGTGCAATATAGTCTTAAATTTAAGTAAGTATTTTAGTAATTTTTTAACAATTCATTTAAAATTCCTAAAAGAGTACTATATTATAAAACAAATGCAATTCAATTAATACTCCTAAAATATATGATAATAAAAAAATGAAAAATTAATTTTAAACATAACATGTCAATTTAAAATACTAAAATGAAATAATATAACAAATACAATAAATTTGAAACTAAACTTATTCCATATGTACCATTTCTTAAAATAATAATAATAAAATATATATATCACAGGTACTTATATATATTACGACTAGAATTATTTTACATTGTAATAACACTTATTCATCGGTTTTTTTTTCAGTTCTCTTACAGATCTATTGTATGTTAAACATTTTAAATGTGCCGGGACCTTATTGTAAATTTTAACACATGGCTATTTTTAGAAAAATATTTGTTTTGGGTTTCCTGTCAGACAATTAATAAATTATTATAGACAGGAAACCCAAAACAAATATTTTTCTAAAAATAGCCATGTGTTAAAATTTACAATAAGGTAATAATAATTTACAATAAGGTGTCTATATGAAATAATTGATGTATGATTTCATCCGACAAGAATATTTTCTTGTCGGATGAAATCATACATCAATTATATCATATAGACATAGGCGTAATGCAAATAACTTCGAAAGTAATATCATGTTTTTTTTCTTCGATGTAGATACACTCCATTATTCTTAAGTAGATGTCCCGCGCGGCTTCGCCCGCGTAAATTTGAAATTTTACGGAAACCGTACATTTTCCCGCAAAAAATAGCTTATGTCCCTTCATGTGGTCTATTCTATATCTGTGCCAAATAAAATAAAAATTGCTCCAGTAGTTCGTGAGATAAACCCTTTCTAATAATTTTCCCCGTTATTTCCAAATTTTCCTCTGTTTCTTCGGTCCTATTAGTTTTAGCGTGATAATTTATAGCCTTTGTAGCCTTCCTCGATAAATGAGCTGTCTACCTAACACTGAAAGAATTTTTTAAATCGGACCAGTAGTTCCTGAGATTAGCACATTCAAGCAAACAAAGAAACAAACTCTTCAGCCTTATAATATAAGTATAGATTTTTTTAAATCACTTGACAAACTCGAGTCTCAATCTAAAAGACTATGAAAAGTACAAATAATAGGGTCATAATACGCTCGAATAATGATGGGACGATGCATGGTATAATACGGTAGTGATGATGATGATGATGATGAATGTAATTTGTAGCGTATGCTTTCTGTTCTTAAAACAAAGCCGAAACTCCCAAACTTGTATCTATAAAGAATCAGGAGTTCTCTCAGCACCTTCCGAACCATGGTATACCTTGGTGCAAAATCTTACTTGGTAGTAAGCATATTATGCTTAGAATACTTATCACGAAACCGAAGTCATCACATGTTTCCATATAAATTTTGAGGAATTCTCTCGATTACTTATGGATCCCTTCATCAGGTCACCACTTTTGTGAAAATAGTACCAAATTGGGATGATACCCTATACACCGAAAGAAAAATTTTTGAAAATCGGTTTACAAACGGCGGAGTAATTGTTGAACATAAAAAACGAACTTTACACCTCCCCCATTTTGAAAGTCGGTTAAAATTGTAGCCTATGTGTTATTCTGATGTAAAAGCTATATTATTGTAAAGTTTCATTAAAATCCATTCAGTAGTTTTTGCGTGAAAGAGTAACAAACATCCATACATCCTACTACTATTATAAAGGCGAAAGTTTGTTACCTTACTAAAAAAATATTCACACAGCAAATAACTACACGAGGCCTACTTTTCTTTGTCTATGGCTTATCGGAAACGTCGCAAGTGTTAGACCTTAAGAACTTCATTACCATTTATAATAATAATTACACTACTACTTTTAGAGCAAATAAACGAATTTAATTGAATTGACAGGCAAATACAGCCCTTGAGTAAATTATACGCTGTGTTAATAATATTTTTTATTAAAGAGTTAAATCAATGTATTCGATCCCATATCTATCCTTAATGGTAGCGATAGACGTAGTAGAACAACGATATCCATTGACGAAATCATAAAGGCATAGGTGTGAAGCCATCACCGCTTTAATCTGTCGTTACGAGTCAAACCCTGACCCAGAATTTTGATTAAGCATTAACAAGATTAAGCCAAGGGTTAACTAAAACCATTTCTTAAACTACCAAAACAGTTAATAGTGTTTGTTCGAAGTTACTTATTTGCGCTGCCTTTGTTATGTGACACCCCTTATGTAAATGATATTCCCAGTTCACGTGCTCCCAACTTCGAATTCAGTTATCATGAACTTATGATTAATTATTAAATAGCAGCATCGTTGGTTGTGACTTTGTCCACTTGTTTTGGATGGGTGAAAAATGTAAAAAATGTAAAACTCACTTTTTAGATACTAAGTAACATGATTTAGGTAATTTAGTATCTAAAACCGCTGATTAGTAAATAGTTAAAACAGCTCTTCTTTTTCTTTCTAAATGTTATTCAGTCTACCACCAAAGCCCCAACATCCATACTAATATTATATATGCGAAAGTGTGTCCGTCTGTCTGTCTTCACGCTCAAACTGCTGACCCGATTTTACTGAAATTTGGTATGTAGATACTTTTAATTCCCGAGAAAGGACATAGGATACTTTTTATCCCGGAAAAATGTACGCGCTAGAAACAAATTTTAGCGCAACGCAGTTGCGGGCGTCATCTAGTAATCAATAATACAAGATTCCACAAGAAACATTAAATAAACTAGCCTGACGTGGCTAACTACTAGGGCTGCTATCACCTACATTGCCGTCGCCGGTCAAGCACAATAAAAATCACGGACACTTGGCCAAAATGTGGTTATTTCCCCGGACACCTCTTAAAAAGTATTTACGATTACGTCTTGCCAATTTTTACTAAAACATTTATCTTTTGCAACAAGAATAATTTGTGAAAATCTGACTAACTGAAGTCCTCGAAATCGTACTTCATTCTGATCATAGAAGGAACCATAATATTATGTATGCTTAGCGAATTATAATCTTTCGTTTATTGGTGCAGGACTAAAATTTGGATTTCTTTCAACAAAAGTGTCCGAATTTCACCCGGACACTTTTCAAAAACTCGGCCGGACGGTCCCCGGACGCCCTTCAAACTATAGGACAAATCCGGGGAAATCCGGACGGATGGCAGCCGTATTAACTATTAACAACTAACTAACAAGATACTTCTCCGAGTACATTTATTTCTTTCGTATTGTACTGAATCAATATTATTATTTCATGTTTATTAATGATTGAAAAAAATGGAAGCACGACACAATGAAAAACATTAACGAATCGTGATCCAATCAATTACTGGAATATGATCAAGATAGAACATGTATTTCATTAATAAACCTTAATTGTTCGCGCTGTCAGTCCCTGAAAATATTGAATTTATTTTCGTTCGGTTAGGTGTAGGTGGTATATTATTTCTATTTTATATAATATCATCGTGATTTTATTGTATGGCGAGATAGGTTATTAAACAATAAATAAAATACGTGTGGCACTCGGGGACTGCCGCGGTAAAGCTATTGAATAGCATTTTTTATCAACTTATGCAATTGTAATTTGTATACGTCTAGTCGCAGGCACACAAACACCGTGCTGAAGTCTGGCAACGCCACACCGACGTTGGAGTGGGGCGTGTTAGGTTTTTTCGTTACGGAATTTCTTGATTTGGTCGCCGTGCTCAAAGCCCACGATAAAAGCTATGCAACAGCTTAAAATAATAAAATAAAATTCGGAAATTATGTGCTTGTTAAAATATTTATCAACAGCTGTGAAAATATGAATTTGATGTTTCTGCGACTTTTTTTTTACTTAACTACCGCCGGTATAATATGGCGTGGCAATCGTACAATTTCCGAGATAATAATTATCCTATGTTGGAGACCGAAGTGTCTTCATACCAAATTTATTGAAAATCGGTTCAGCGGTAAAAACGTCAAGAGGTTTTTTTTTTATGAAATAAGGGGGCAAACGAGCAAATGGAAAGCAACTTCCGTCGCCCATGGACACTCGCAGCATCAGAAGAGCTGCAGGTGCGTTGCCGGCCTTTTAAGAGGGAATAGGGTATTAGGGGAGGGTAGGGATGGGAAGAGAAGGGAATAGGGGAGGGAAAGGAAGGGAATAGGGTAGGGGATTGGGCCTCCGGTAAACTCACTCACTCGGCGAAACACAGCGCAAGCGCTGTTTCACGCCGGTTTTCTGTGAGAACGTGGTATTTCTCCGGTCGAGCCGGCCCATTCGTGCCGAAGCATGGCTCTCCCACGTATACAACAGACAAACAGACATATTTTCTTATATATAATACTAGCGACCCGCCCCGGTTTCGCACGGGTATAAAATATATAGCCTATGTCACTCACTGAAAAAATGATTAAAATCGATTCAGTAGTTTTGATTTATATTCATTACTACCCGTGGCCCGCATTGGCCGGTACCGCCGCAAAAGCTACGTACCGCAATTTTTAAATCTGTAATATCTTCGAAAATTTTCATTTAAATCATAATATGCTGTAAAAGGCCATGTAGATCTATATTAAATAACAATATATTTAAAGTATTTAATTGAATAAGGATTAATGCCGTATTGGTTAAAATCACTTCGAAAATTAGCCATTATATTTTGTAGTAAAATGTAAATGACAAAAAAATGTTATTGTGGGATATCCATAAGAGATAGACATATTATACCATCAAGAAGTTTTCTGTAGACCTTTTCATTGTGTATAATACTTAGTACATTATTTTGATAAATCTCGTAGGGTTCAGCCTGCGTTTGCAATGTAAGCGGAAAAAAATGTAACATCACATTAGAAATCTCAAAAATAACAGTATTTCTCCACCATTTCATGGATATTATTATAAATATAAACCTTCCTCTTCAATCACTCTATCTATTAAAGAAAACCGCATCGAAATCCGTTGCGTAGTTTTAAAGATTAAATGTAACAAAGGAACATGAGGACAGAAAAAGCGACTTTGTTTTATATTATGTAGTGACTAGTATGGATAACGCTGTACCTAAAATTTTCACATTATAACCAAAACATTAAACTCCCAAAATGTAGGTCATGTATAAATCAACCAGGTACGAAAAACACCCAAAGCAAATCCAGCAAGACAATTAATCCAGTATAATTATCAGTGGCCACAAGCGGTCCAGATAAGACAGACAAATCGCCGACGACCGGGGGTTACAAATAGTGCTCTTAACTCCGTGGACCGGCGATCGTTCACTAAATAAACTCATAAAACTTGCAGCACATCAGACCTAAGTCGGGTAGCAAAATTTAATTTTTAATCATTCATTCTTTAAAGGTTTGAATTTTTTAAAACGAAGAACGTCCTTTTGCGAATCTGTTCAAAATAAGAATGGTTCGAAACGAGTAGAATGTCGGTGCACTTTTCTAACTATGCTACAATATTGATTTTTTTAAAGGTTTTTATGTTGATAATATTCTATGCAAAAACACAATAATCGTAATATTATGTTATAATACAGTATAGAATGGTATTATTTTTATGTAGCATTTGGCACAATTACAATATTATAACGTTTGAAATATCATGTACAGGAAAATATACAAGCATACATAAAAGGGTATTGAAAGTGCGAGATAAAATAGGCACGAATATAGGATACGTAAGGGTATTTTAGTGGCGATATAATACGTAAATCGTAATTTATTCCTTTGTTGGATAACTAAAAAGGTCGTCGGTAATGTATGGACGGGGAATCCCCGTTGAAATGAGAATATCTCTAGTGGCCATGCAGTAGCCATTAAATCTTAGAGCCTCACATCCTCACTCCTCTATAACCCTGGTACACGTAGTAAATTATTCACAAACTTTGTATGTAGACAGTCCAGAAACTAATTCCGTTGGATCCTTTGCGAATGTAAAACAAAGAAATTATGTAAATAACTGCTTCAGTTATTTTTGACGTCGTTTCAAATTGTTTGTTTGGAACTTATGGTTTGAAACTAAGTGGACTCGCAGCTGGTACGCAACTTTATATTATACTGTGTATGTTAAATTTTACATCAGTACTTGTGTATTTAAGTAAATTAAAGCTATACGTGAAGTAATTTATACGTGAAGAAGTGTCAGACACATTTCAGTATTAGTAGATATGAACTTAGCTACTTATATTGAATCGTGACTAGAAAAGAGGTGAAGTTTATAGCGTTAGAATATCTATTTTATGGACATTGCTTTCCAATCGTATTTAGTACTGAATACTCTGTAAAAAATTTACGAGCCTTACAAAGCCGTGCTTTTAGTTAGCAGAGTAAATCACTAGCAGAGACAAGTTGAATGAATCTGCAATCTCTCGGAACAGCACTCAATTACTCTGTGCGCTTGGCGTTAAAAGTGAATGCACCAAAGTCGAAATAAATTCTCCGAGTACAGATTAGAAATGGATCATAGATAGGTACTTAGAAATCAATAAATCCTATAATGGATTAAGGATTTACGTCGATTTTACCAAGATCTTGGGATTTGCTATCGCCTACGTAAAGACTATCTGTTCATTGTCGTGGCGCTGTTATAATATTTTAATTTTTATATTATGTTGCTTAAGAAAAAAAAATACGTTTTCTCCCCATCTTACGACAAAGGGCAAGGTAGGATAAGTAAAGGAAACCCAGCTAAATGAAACCCGTTCGAAACTGAGCCCTTTATGGATCTGACGCTGAATTAAACTATCCTTAATTTAAAATTTTAATACCAGGGTTTGCCAAACAAGGCCTGTCTTTTTCTGGCATATAAGGAAAGTCGAATGCCGGACAAAGAGAGTGGTCCTTGAATAGTTAAAAGCGTAAATATCTTTACTAGTAAAGTCGGCCATAGACGGTTGCTGCACGGCGATCTGCAGTTTTTATACTAAATTCATATTATCCACAACACACGGACCGCTCGAGCAGTTCTTGAGTGGTCGGAACAATCGTTTAACGCGACCGCTCCAGAGCAGTCGGTCCCGACCACAACTTGCGGTCCGTCTATGCCCAGTCTAATGGCCTGTCCACATCTCCACGTCACGACGTCGTCAACGTTTAACGGTGCGGTAACGTCAACGTAACGTGAAAATGCACGTTACGGTATAGCAACATTTTACGTCTTTTTTTTTTCCTTAAATCTCTCTCTCCGTCTTTTTAACAGTAGCAGAAGCAGAATACGCATTGTGCGATCCATATCTAGATAAGTAGTGAAGAATGTAGCAGGTTTACAAGGCATGGTGACGTACAATGTTGCTACATCCTGACGTGCATTTTTACGTTACGTTGACGTAAATTTTCACGTCACGACAACGTGCCCTGCCACGTTACCGCACCGTTCCACGTTGACGACGTCATGACGTGGAGATGTGGACAGGCCGTAAGGGCTAGCTCAGACTGCAACGTGACGTGATACTTTGAGATAAATTGCCAGATTTCAATGTGCACCTTGCATGACGTCTCACGCGATTGAAATTCAATTCAATTCCTACTAATAATATTATTTTATTTGCTGAATTTTTGCTGAAATTTGGTATGGCGATACTTTGAGTCCTGGACAAGGACATAGGATAGTTTTTTGTCGCGGAAAAATGTACGGTTCCGACGCGATAAAAGAATTTTGGCTCAACGGAGTTTTGGGTATCATCTAGTACTTTAAAAATGAATTTCACGGCATCGCGTCACGTTGCGGCCTGAGCTGACCCTAAGTACGCAAAATATTTTTAAAATATTTTTTTTTCAACGTTTTTCAATAAGAGCTCGATATAAAGTGAAACACGCTCTATTTAACGGCTCGTGGGGTTATTACCTGCGGTAAATCGCTGACGTGGAGCCACATAAGACAGTTTTTATGAAAATTTTAATACGTACACGCGACCTGGTCTCATAAATCAAGTGCTTCCGTCCTTTGAATTTCCGCAGTGATGATATACCGTCTGTGACAATGCCAGCTTAAGTGTGCGTACATAGCGCGCGACTTGTATGATGGCCAAACGAGATAATTATGCGAGTTACGTCACGTCGTTTAGTAGTTTAGTCAATAGACAGGCGAGAATCCTATTGCAGGTTTTTTAGTTAGTCGAGAGAGAAGTCTCTCAACTCCCCTTAATAGACGAACAAGAAAGCTACTGTATGTACTGTGTACTGTGTGTGAGAATAATGATGTGCATATTATGCTGTAATCGAGCGCACTATATATTTTTTTAATTTGGGCAGGTTTTATTCTTGTCATATTATTCGTATCGGTGTAATCAGACCCTTAATAATATGGTAGTATTTCTTTATCTGCTAATAACGTTGTCACAATAATCTCTTAATATACAAACATGGTATTATATAACTTTAGCTGCTTATATTGCAACAGTATACATTTTCTTACAAAAATAGTCCATGCAGCGCCGCCGCCGCCGCAGTATTTTTACCACCAAGTCTGAGCACGCCCTTAAATAAATATTCTTTTTTGGCGGAATATGACACTAATTGAACGGATTTATTGATTTTTTTACAAATATATGAATATTTCAATACCTTCTATTCATTCAGATCCATAGACTTTTTGAGCCAGATAGAATTCGAAATTTGAATGATTTCAAATGTAAAGTTCTGTTGGTTTTCGTGCTTGTTTTTTTTCACATGAACAGATAAGATTAAAGTATTATGTGCACTCGTTTTTTGTATTGATACTGATCTCATAATCAATTCCAACATAAAACGCTTGTAAACGGCCATTCTCCGGAGAGCAAAATTTAAGTGTCCCGGGCTTGTATACTCTGTAATATTATCTTATGAATAAGTATGCAATATTTTTAAACGGTAGATAGCATCCGTAAATAGCTACAAATTTAAACACAGGCTACTAATGTAAGTAATTCAGACTAAATCGATTTAAGTCGTGTTCAAAAACCGTGTTTTTCTAATTACCGTAACGTGTCACCACGCCAACTTGATCTCTAAACTTGCTTGTAATTTTTATAACGTACATATTTACTTTGATCTATTCATCGTTTTAAATGCTAATAAACATTAGTTATCGCATTGGAAAATATCGATTCAATAGGCCCAGCCGATAAATAGTTATCATGAAATAATCGCTTGTTCTATCAACAGTTCTAATTACCGTAACGCATGCTGTTTTCGGGTGCCCACCCAAAAATAACAGGATTTGGCACATTACAAGTGCACGGGTCACTTCTCCTTAGCGTGTGCCACGGCCCATCAGCGGTCCCACGTCATTAGTGTTAGTGTGCCGCCGATGAAGCACGTGAGTATCTAATTATCGTAGCTTTGGTTACGAACTTTTCTAATTACCGTAATCTTATTTTGCTATTTGATTTTTAAATTAGATTTTTTAATTCTTATTATCTAAAAAACTATAATTAACTGTAACATGCCTCATTTATTATTGTATTCGTATCTTTCATAACTTTCATATTTTAATGAGTTTAAGTCAAATCAACGAAGAAAAAAAAATATTACGGTAATTAGGCAAATAATGCCAAACCGGAGAATGGCCGTAAAGAGAACTTTTGCGTAGCTATAAAAAAAGCAGTTATTAATATTCAGAATTTGTTTTAAAAATCCATGCTATAATATAAGTTAGTAGTCTTGAAAATGTTGAACTCGCGTCGAGACTCTTTGGCGCAAGTTAAACATTTTTACCCATCCTAAAAAAACCGGCCAAGTGCGAGTTGGACTCGCCCATGAAGGGTTCCGCAGCAGCAATAAAGTTTATTTTTTAAAAGGTTTTTGATTTATTTTTATGACGTATAAAAAAAAACTACTTGCTAGATTTCGTTCAAATCAATTTTCGTTGGTAGTTTTTATAGTAAAGTACATCATATATTTTTTTTAGACTTATCATGCCCCTACTTTAGAAGTTAGAGGGGGGGGGGGGGGGGGGGTGACACACATTTTACCACTTTGGAATAGTCTCTCTCGCAAACTATTCAGGTTAGAAAAAAATGATATTTGAAACCTCAATATGATTTTTGAAGACCTATCCATAAATACCCCACACGCATAGGTTAGATGAAAAAAAATATTTTTTTAAATATAAAAATATTAAAAAATAACTACTTGCTAGATTTCGTTCAAACCAATTTTCGTTGGTAGTTTTTATAGTAAAGTACATCAAATTTTTTTAGACTTATCATGCCCCTACTTTAGAAGTTAGAGGGGGGGGGGGGGGGGGGGGGGGGATACACATTTTAGCACTTTGGAAGAGTCTCTCTCGCAAGCTATTCAGGTTAGAAAAAAAATGATATTAGAAACTTCTATATGATTTTTAAAGACCTATCCATACATACCCCACACGCATAGGTTAGATGAAAAAAATATTTTTTTGATTTAGTTGTACCTATGGGGACCCCTAAAATTTTTAATAATTTTTCCATTATTGTATCAAAATCTTAATGCGGTTCTTATACTACATCTACTTACCAAATTTTAATAGTATAGCTCTTATAGTTTCGGAGAAAAGTGGCTGTGACATACGGACAGACAGACAAACAAACAGACATGACGAATCTATAAGGGTTCCGTTTTTTGCCATTTGGCTACGGATCCCTAAAAAGTGCACACAGCCAAAAAATAATACAAAAGCAATCCGAAATAATAAAAGAATAAAAAAGGTATGCGTAATCCGCTAAAGTATCATTTACGTTGATTACAACGTTCACGTAAATACGAAATTTACACCAAAAACATTTGAACAATAAAATATTCAGGCATCTAGTTCCAGCACTAAAAATAATGAAAAAACACTCAACACTCACAACGGGTGCAAATCGAAAACATTTAAATACAGAATGTATTTTGACTAACAGCATTGTATAGTGCACGGGGATGAAACAATAAAACGATACGTACGTATCTAAGCCCGTCCCGTAAAGCCGACTTTACATACGCCAACATCGGAGCTTTGTATAAACATTTGACTAAATGAGAAAGCTTAGCAAAATAGTACTAGCTTAAACATAGACGGCGAACCTACCAGTCAAGCTTAGGCCAAACCTGCGCGTCAGTAACGCGGGACGCGAGCTAGGCGCGGGACGGGAGCGTCTGCAACGCGAAACTAGCGCGACATAGCTGTTGTGCATACCTGCGCAACAACGGTGCGAACCGTAGATTATTCCCGCTCTGCCGACGCGAACGTCCCGCGTTGCAGACGCTCCCGTTTCGCAGTCGCTTTGGTCGCTGAATAAATTTCTTTGATGGTAGAAGTATTTAACTAAATGAGTAAGCTTAGCAAAATAGTACATTAAACTTTTGAGAATACGTTGGCAAGTTACAAAGGAAGATGTGATCGTTCAGGGTGCTATGCTTAGAAGCCCATACTGTAGTTGTTCTAAACGTTGTTGATGATTGAAAAAATGTTGAACCGACTTTAAATACAATCTACACTAATATTATAAAGAGGAAAACTTTGTTTGTTTGTTTGTTTAATTGTAATGAATAGGCTCAAAAACTACTGGACCGATTTTAAAAATTCTTTCACCATTCGAAAGCTACATTATCCACGAGTAAAATAGGATAAATTTTATTTTGGAAAAAAGTAGGGTTCCGTAAGATATTTGGGTTTTTCGGACACAAGGTGTAAAAATCAACCAGAAAAGTTACTTATTTTGCGTACGCTGCCTAAACTATAAAAGATAGAACCATAAAATGTTCTAATTATTATTTGTAGATCTTATAAATATCTACAAAAAAGTCCGCGACACACTATACCTATCTATGTCGAGTGAGGCACAACAACCAATTTTTTATTTAAAAATCTTGAATTTTTTTTGGACTTCATTTAAACGCGTTTATTTTACTCATGCTATTAATCCTTATCAAAATAAATTATTTCATCACTAAGCACAGTTTATGTAGATAATATTTGGTCTTTGAATGATTAAAACTGGACGTTTGATTTTGAAGTTATGGCGAAATTAAAATATTACGATTTCTGCTGCACGGTCCGTTGCGAAGTGGGCGTCACACAGTGGAAAATTTGGGTCCTTATCGGATCAAAAATCTGTAACTTCAAGGTTTTTCATCGTATTGAATTGAGATTTGGCACATGTATACAGTGATATACAAAGATTTTAAAAATAATCAATTTTTGTATTTTTTTTCATTGTATACATATTTATTTTAGGTTAAAAAAAAAGAAAAGATAAAAAAGTAATACGAGTAGTTTATTTTTTATAAATAAGTAGTAATATGAGTAAAATTATACTTATCACACAAGCATAATAAAATACATAAAATTATAAAATCGTATAGTACCTATCTATGCCTCACACCAAACTAATTTATCTTAGATTAGACAAATCTTATAATATTATTGGTTTTATTCTAGGTTTTAGTTACTTATAATGTTATATCTAATTGTTATTATCCTCGCTATTTCTAACTAAAATTACTTCCGGTGTAAATGTAGGATCACCTTCAGGTACCACCTTCAAAAGACTTAGTGCCTCTTCATCAAGATCCTTCACATTTCTCACATAAGGTTTTCTTAAACTTGAAACGTATGGATCTGAAGTATATAGAAGCGTTTTAAATACGTCTTCATTTGTAGCTATACGGGAACATTTTCTGGCATGGTGCAGGCGCATATTTCTGTAGTCTTTATTGCGCGACTCTTGTGCATCTTCCGACAGTTGCCCAATAGGAAGAACAGAAAAATGTTTGATCACGCTTTCTCCGTGTATAAGTAATTTGTGCACGGAGGATGGCATGTAGTACCAATCATAGTTACTAACATAAATTCGCGCAGTTTCTAAGGCATAAACTCCAAATTTTTCGGGATCGATCATCATTCCAGAAGAGAGAGCTTGTAAAATAATATACAAGCGTTTAATCAATGTTTCATCAACACCTGTTATGTTCGCCGAGCAAGTGTAATTGTAAAAGAACCTTCGTGCTGTATTTCCATCACTTGAGTTTCCACTTAATTGACGAGGTTTGTCGATAATTAATCCTAGCTCTTCCCTGAAACGTTTTTGAACAAATTCCTTCTTTTCTTTCTTCAATTTCTTTTTTTCTTCTGTTGTAGCAGACCAAGTCTTAAAGTCAAGATTGTAGCAAATGTGTAATACCATTTCCATGCAGCGAATCCAGGCATGCAATGTGGATAATCCATATTGGTAAGCACTTTCATTTTCAGGTCTAGCAGTCACTTTTAATAGGTCATTCATAAGTCGAGGAGTAGCCCCACATATCGTGCACGTAGAACCCGATGGAGTTTCTGTTAGGACCTGAGCCACCTTACCATCAATCATTGTTAGAAAAAGTTCGTGCTTCACATTTACTGCAACACCATCTTTGTTTATTAATGACGGGCGTAAAGATTCAATTTGTCTGGTAATTTCGTCTACAACTGCCTTAGTTTTTTCAGGAGTTTCTTTACAAAATTCAATAGAAATGGGTCTACAATAACGAACAGATGAAGGTACTGGATTTTGCCAAATAATGGCTTGTGAGAGGTCATCAATTAATCTAATGGGAACTAATGAAGTGACGAACAGATTGGCATCTGAAATAGTTTCCGATTCTTCTGGCAGTTTCTGCTTGTATTGACTTTGGCCAGATGAACCATCACATCCCCATTTACAGTAAAGGATTAAATTTCTGTGTTGTTCTAGGAAAACTGGATTAATTTTTAAAATTCTGGCAACTGTGTGGTCCAGTAAGTCTTGTATATTAATCACTTTAGCATAAGTATTTGTGATTTCGATTGTAGAAGATGGTGGATAGCAAGTTTGTTTTATTTCTTGTATTTTGTAATATGGGGGAAACATTGTACACTTTCTTTCGTTGGTTAAATTTCTTAGGTACATATATTGTGCTTTAGTTAGATCCAAATCAATAAAAGCACTCAATGCTTCTGTATCAGATAAAATCTTCATTTGGTTTGACTCTTTCCACATAGTCGAGAAAACTTTTTTCTTTTCGCTCTCAGAGTTTCTTAGCTCTTCAACAAGATGAGCCTCTGCATACTCACCTAAGGCCCGCAGTCCTTGCAAAAATGCGTTACAAATGTGCTCAAACCCATATTCTTCTAGTAAAAGAGTGTTTTTCCTTTTCTTTGTTGATTCTGAGGAGTCTCCATAAGCAATGCACGGTCTTCCTCGTTTACCAGAAGTTGATGGCAGTGAATGTGCTTCAGACTCCGGAAACTGTACTGAATATCCTGACTCCAGCCAGCTTGTATTATTTCGAATAAATTCGTCCTTTTTCCGTGATGCTTGAGCCCAGCGCTTATTGAAAGAAGGCAGAATATTTCTTTGAATGTCACCAATTACAAAACACAAGATGTTTTCAGAAACATTTAATGTTTGCTGTAGAACTATGGACAACGATTCCAAGGTTCTGCCACGCTCGATATAGGGAATGATGAAATCGCCCTTAGTACAGTTGAAAGTTGACATTTTAATGGAAATAACCAATTTAAATAAGTGTCACTCAATATGAAATACACGCTGAAGTGTGCAATTTGAAGATATTTGCTTCCCCTTATATACTAGTTTTTTAGATATGAAATACGTACTAATATGAATGTTATGCATATTTACTCATGCACGACGAGTGCAAAATAGATGATAAGCTATTGCTATCAAAATATTGTGGTTAATATAGTTTTTGTAAACTATGTCAGCAGTAACCGCAAAAGATACCGAATTATCTACTCCGACCGCTATCACATTTTTTCCCATAACTTCCAGGACCGCAAACTTCCGCAGCTGATTTTTTTAATTTTTCATTTATAAATAGTTAGGCTATTAAATAACACATAAAGTTGCGCGTCGCGAGCCGTCGGTAAATGTGAAAACCTTCGACGAAAAAAAAAGAAAAGTGAAAAATAGGGTATGTCAATTTTTAAGTACTTACTCAAAAATAAAAAGCATATTAAAAAAAGTTAATAGCTCATTATTAAGAACATAAAATATCCTTTTTAAAAATGTATAAAACCGCATGCATGTGCTAAATACTTTTTTCACAATATTCATTTGAATTACGTGTATGCAAACATTTGAATGAGCCATCCGCTACTTCAACTTACTTCAACCTATGAAAAAAAAATATTTATGCAGTTTTAGAACAAAAAAATGTCTGATTAAGATTATTTGGTTATTAGAGTATCGAATGCAATAAATATTTCATTCAAATTGTGATATTTTTAAAATCCATTTATGATATGCTCTAGTTCTACCATTTTCCATAGTGCGTCACCAAGGCGGAGGTGCGCGTGCGGGAGTGAGTTTAGATCTATTAGTAAATGATGATTTAAATAATACTTAATTATTCACTAAATCCTACTAATATTATAAAGGCGAAAGTTTGGATGTATGTATGGATATTTGTTACTCTTTCACACAAAAACTACAGAACGGAATTTAATGAAACTTTACAATAATATAGCTTATAAGTTATACATCAGAATAACACATAGGCTACAATTTTAACCGACTTTAAAAATGGAGGAGGTGTTATGTTCGTTTTTTATGTTCAACGATTACTCCGCCGTTTGTGAACCGATTTTCAAAATTTTTCTTTTGGTGTATAGGTTATCATCCCAATTTGGTACTATATTTATGAAAGTGGTGACCTGATGAAGGGATCCATAAGAAATAGAGGGAACTCCTCAAAATTTATATGGGAACATGTGGTGACTTCGGTTTCGTGAGCAGTATTCTGAGCATATGCTACCAACAAGCAAGATTTTGCACCAAGGTATACCATGGTTCGGAAGGTGCTGAGAGAACTCCTGACTCTTTATAGATACAAGAACGGAAAGCATATGCTACTATGCAAATTACAATCATCATCATCACTACCATAAACCATTATAGAACCATGTATTGTCCCGTTTTGGCTCATTATTGGTACTTTTCATATTCTTTTATTATATCACTTAAACCGCGGGTAGCACCGCGGGGCACAGCTAGTAATATATATAAAAATAAACAAATCCCGATTTAGGAATGTAGGACTGTGTGTTGTTTTTTTGTCCATCATTTTTCACGCTATTATTGTCAAGAGCTCCTTTATAATATTTCCTAATTATGTGTGATAATAATAATTAAAGAAACATTTAAAATAAAATATTTTCTTAGATTGTATTCTGAATTAAAAGAGTTCCTTCTAGGTGGTATATATTTTTTGTGATATCGAAAGAATGGATATTTTTGATTACGCAAAGAGATAAGAAACTTTAAAAGAGTAAAGCGACGTTCGAATAGGTTGTTCAAATATTCGAAACAGTGTGAGGTCGACTTAAGGGGTTAACAACGATTTATACGGTTAGAATGTTTTTCCTTTGAACGTTTTGGTCGTCCGTACTCGTACACGAAATTCGGCGGATAAAAATTTGCAGCTTAGTCTTTAGTCACTTCCAATAGCTTAGAGTCTTATGCTCTAAACGACTATATAAAATATTGAAAATTGAAACATTTTTATTCATTAATGAAATGCTATATAAATAAACTAGTAAATCATTGAGATTGATTGAGCCAATTGCTGATTTATTTGACTTCTATAACAAGTTCAAGAAAAGCCTTTAATCTCCTTTTCAACATTTACAATATAGTTTTAATATCTAGTTTAATCTTTATTTTACACTCATTTTCTGCAAGGCAACACTAAGTCATAACATGCTTTATTTCGTTGGGTTTTTCGTTTTGTTGGCTGGACTTATCATCCTACCAAATAACGTGAATCAACTTACATTTGAATCAATTTCGATATAAGTCGGATAGAATGTTCGTGATTACAAACTCGAACGTGCCCCTCCACGCGTCATGTTTTGCCTGTAACGTTTATAAATAGCCTTACATACTATTTCATAATATAACGTAGAGCTTTTCCATGTTGAGTTAATAATATTTTATCTTGATTTATATGAACAAGATCCGGGTAGCGCCGCAGGCAAAAGTTATTTGTATAGAGGATACAGGTAACATGCGGTATAAGAATATAACTTAATTTTCAGCCTTCATAGATGGGAACATATCAAGAAGATATATCACATCCTTGTTAGGGTTGCGATGCTATTATTTATTTATACTTTGTGGCAATTATTTTTAGATTTTACTGATATTTTTCAATACTTTGGTAACTCTGAAATCACCTTTAATGACCAAAACGATAATATTACGTTTTTTCCATATTAATTCGCATACGAGTAAACGAATATAATAATAATTCGTATTTCATTTTCATCCCTTTTGTTTGAAAACGAAAATACGGATAGCATGACTATTTATAAAATCGCTGCATTCGTTCCGAATAAAAAAATATTAAAACCTTTTTATTCTCGCTGCTATTATAATATTAAGGCCGATGGAAAAAGTATTCTGACGATAAGGAGTCCGCGTGATAGCGATACTGACAGGGGCTTAAAAACGTATAGTACGGGAGCCCTAGAACAATTTTTTTTTTATTACTATCAAGCTAATTTTTTGTGAGTAGCTTCATTTTGATAAGACGAACAACATTTTTATTTGCGAAAAATCTCGAAAGTGGAAGCTAACAGAGATAGAAAGGATTTCATACTTGTACATATTTCATACTTGATGGTTTTAAAAATACAATTATGGACTGTTTTATTTGTAGGGCAATATTACTCTTAAATTATGTGACTATTAATCTATCAATATACAAAAAATCAGCTCGTTAGGGTTCCATTATAGGGTTCTGTAATCAATAAAACTTGGTTGACTATACTGAACCCTAAAACGGAACCCTAACAAGCTGAGTTTTTGTATATTAATAGGTTAATAGTTATATAATTTAAGAGTAACATTGTCCTACAAATAAAACAGTCCATAATTATATTTTTAAAACCATTAATTCAAAGTATGAAATCCTTTCTATCTCTGTTTTCGAGATTTTTCGGACCATCATCATATTTTAGAACCATCAAGTCAAATTATGAAATCCTTTCTATTTATGTTAGCTACTACTTTCAAGTTTTTTCGCAAATAAAAATGTTGTTCGTCTTATCAAAAAGAAGCTACTCACAAAAATTAGCTTGATAGTAATAAAAAAAAAATGTTCTAGGGCCCCCGTACTATTAGCTGCTTAATGCTACGTGAAAGCTACGGTGCTACGACGTGTGCTACAGCGCTACGACGTGTGCTACGAAGCTTTACGACATGTGCTACGCCGCGACGTAAGCTAAGCTACGACGCGTGTTTTTCTAATCTGTATGAATTAGTTTTTACCGGCAAGACTGATTGGTTTTTGAAGCATTTCAAAACTCGTAGGACGTCGTGTTTTAACTTAAGATACTAAACTAATTCTATTTTTTTTTTACAAATGTAATAAAATGTTCTTTAATCTATGTAGCCACTTGGCTACTCATTGTACACTCATGGTCATTTTGAAAAAGACGTAATGCTAACTAAACCTACCGTAAATTTTACCACTACAGATTCTGAGATTGATTATTAATAAGTATCCTACAGTTCCACTACTGGGCAAATCCTCTTTATAAACTATTGCATAGCTTTAATCGCGGGTTTTGAGCGTGGCGATCGAATAAAGAAATTCCGTAACGAAAAATACATAACATTCGTCTTACGTCGTTTCAGTTCGGCAGACTCCGGCTCGGTTTATGCGTAAGTGTTTATGCGTAAGTTGAGTTAGTTCTAATAATTATTTATAATTGATGGTGCTGTTTGTCAGTTACATCGCGGTAGCAAACATGATTTCGTTTTTACTTAAGCTTTGCAATAGCTTTATCTCGGTAGTCCCTGAATGCCACACGTATTTTTTTATTTTTTTTACGTTGGCAGCCCTGGCTCGGTGGATCTAGGTGCGGTGGGGCGCGGGGCGGGGGCTCGCTCCCCGGGCGACAATAATTTGTTGGTCCATCGCACCACGTATTGCCGCCGATATATCCGCGTCAGACTCTCTAATCACGTGTAAGGTTAGACTGTAAAACCGTAGACGAAGATATTAAGCTGTTTTGAAAAAAAAAAAGTTGTTACCGTTTTGACTTGTTTATCACCAGGTTACTTAATAACCTAACCTTTTTTTATTTCTTTTACATAAAGTTAGGTGCAAACGAGCAAACAGGTCACCTGATGGAAAGCAACTGCAATCGATCATGGACACTTGCAACATTAGAAGAACTCCAGGTGCATTGCCGTCCTTTTAAGAGGGAAAACTTAAAGGGACGGCAAATATTTAAGGTTTGCACGTCGTATTTTATTATGTGGTATTCCGTATCACATTTCTCACGACTTATAATAGCTCTGTTAACTTGAGCTGCATTTCTGTGAGAACCACAGCGAACCTAGACAACATACCTCTAAGCTCAAATACGACAAGCTTTTGAGGGTTAAATAAATATACAAGATGTAACAAAACAAAGTGATAATACTTAAGGGTATGTATGTATGTGCCCCTTGTATAGATTTTTGCGGAAGTTATTCTTTCAGCGGTGCTACTTTCACAGCGAAGTCTATATAGGGGACCCATTCACACCCAAAAGTATTGTCAATTAGTTTTGTTACATTATGTATAAAGAAAAACAGGCTATGTACATTCTAAATACCCCTAGAAAAGTACAAAGTATGCAAAATCTCGTTTACGGCGGCTTAATTCAAAATACCTCTTAAATATTAAATGTCATGATGAAAAACACGAAGTATTTGATTTTTGGCAAAAATTTAAATTTCCGAGTAAAGATATGAGTAAAAGGATTTCAAAGTAAAAGGAGATTATCCGTTCTTCATTTAGATATTTTACATTTAATCTTCTTACGTTTCGTCTTATTTTAAAACGGCAGATATTAGATGCCTCAAAATATCATTACATAAAATATGCTTTGACGGGATTTACACCAATGTTAACTATGTTATATATTACTACTTTTGTTCTTCGGTTTAACTTTGTTAAACTAAAATTTATTATTAAACTTAAGATTTATTTTTAGATATTTATTACTATAGCAAATTCTGTTTGAATTTTTAACCCTCAACCAACTAGCGTAAAACGTCGTTATAACAAAATCAAAACGTTTAATAGTTTGAGAATTTCCGATATTCTTTTGAAACGTAACTCTGTAACTGGGTCGTTCCAGCCCCACGTTCCACCAATATTTGTGTTCCCTCAAGCTGTAAGGGTATTTACAAACAACCGAGAAGGAAACTACATAATATATGGATATATTTTTAG
Source organism: Cyaniris semiargus (assembly GCA_905187585.1). NCBI lineage: Eukaryota > Metazoa > Arthropoda > Insecta > Lepidoptera > Lycaenidae > Cyaniris > Cyaniris semiargus. The sequence goes on along the minus strand of LR994558.1, from coordinate 6,955,982 downwards.
TAAAAAGTGTATCAACTTTCAAATTCGTTCTAAACTTAATATTAAAAATGCGAAAGTGTGTCTGTCTTACACTCCTTCATGTTTTATGCGCTTAAACGATTTTGATGCAATTTGACACGGACATACTATTAATCCAAAAAAAAAATATATATAGGTACGATAGGTTTTATATCCTTCAAATATGAATGATAGAAGATACTTTCAGTCTGGATAACTAATCAAAGTACCTCTAACTAAATTAAAATCGGAATCTGCTCAGTATACAAAATCAAACACTTTGATATCTATACTAATATTATAAATTAAAAATTGTATCTGTTTGGAAACAACTTCACGCCCAAACCGCTGAACCGATTTTGCTGAAATTTGGTATCGAGATACTTTGAGTCCCGGGAAAGTTACGTTTATGTTACGTTTCGAAAGATATTGGATACTTTTTATCTCAGAAAATCTACGGTTCCTGCGCGATAAATTAATTTTGGCACATCGAAGTTATGCTTAAAGAAGTAACAGGCTAGGTAATAGGTATAGCTAATGCGTAATGACCACTAGCTAAAAGTCGAGCTTTGTGACGGCTCGCATAGTTTTTCTGCGTGGTAATAATTTTCAAGGCAGTTTTTTTTATATATTTTAATAGTAACCAAACCTTGACTGACCGGTGATAACACATCTATCTAAATATAAATAAAAATTACTATGTTAAAACACAAATCAATAGGCGTGATAGTTTTTCCGTAAAGTGTACCACAAAATGTTCAGGTTGTGGGATATTAACTCGCTAAACTACAATTTACTCTGCGATTAAACGATATTGGAAGAAAGTTCAGCTTTAAATAAAAATATAGATACAACATTGGTTTTTATATTTAAAGCTAAATAAGTTTTATCAAATATTTGAATCTTGTGTTCATTAGAAGCGGCTAAGAATTTGCTGAACCAAGAAAATTGTGATAGCGCATTGAGGAAAATCCGAAGTGATTTGCCAAATTGATAGCGCAAGAAAAAGAAATATCATATTTGTGTCGAATTTCTTTACTTCTTTTCAAAATATTATACTTCATATTTATATTTTCATAAAAATCATAAGATTCAGTTTTCATTATAATCAAAACTAAATCACTAAATCATGATTGCTTATTGTCAATAATTATTAATAATAAGCATTCATTGAAATTGTAAAAACTTGGATTCTATACCACTATCTTTACTCTTAATGGTCTCATAAGAAATACCCGAACAATATCTCGGGAGCATATTTCATTCTTCACGGAAAAAGAGGGCAGTTATTGAAAACTTGTTTCATATTTTAAGCTCGGAGTAAGCTCGACTTTCTGTAAGTAAAAAGAAAAAGAAAGTATTTCAAATAAAACATAACGCACAATTCATCAAGCCCCAAGCGGCCACATGCGGCCGCGATAACAATAGATAAGCTATTGTGTCTCGTTTATCCACGATCGACGGGTTAAGTAGAGCGTAACGAAATATAGTTATAGGGTTGCCGAGAATTATTACAATATCATGGCTATAACTCATACTAATATTATAAATTCGAAAGTGTGACTATGAGTCTGTTACCTCATCACGCTCAAACCGCTTAATCGATTTTGCTGAAATGTGGTATGGAGATATTTCGAGTCCCGGAAAAAGGACAAAGCATATTTTTATTCCAGTAAAATGTACGGTTCCTGCGCAATAAACGAATTTTTGAGCATCTAGTATGTTATTTAAACTGCTATTTTCAATTGCGTCTCTTACTGATAGAATAGTCAAGAATCTAAGCGATCAGTTATAATAATCTGATATTTTTGGAAGATTATATATATTTTAATAATCACTATAAGTTTGCAGAACTTTTACGTTTTACAAGAAAGGCTAGATCAAGTTTTCATCGTCAGGATCAGGATCTCATGCTCAGAATTATTACACTCTGAACTTTAGTAACCCCATCAAACCCGCCGTCCCTATTATGTTACTACATATCATTATTATTATTTGTAATTATGTATTTTTAATCACGACTTAACAAATCTTATAATATACTAGCTTTTGCCCGCGGCTTCGCTCGCCGTAAGAAGTATTTTTATATGTACAATCTTTCATCCCCTATTTTATCCCTTTAGGGGTAGAATTGATCAAAATCCTTTCTTAGCGGGTGCCTACGTCATATCATCTATCTGCATACCAAATTTCAGCCCGATCCGTCCAGTGGTTTGGGCTGTGCGTTGATAGATGACCATATCAGTCAGTCACCTTTGAGTTTTATATATATAGATAATATATTTAATATATAATACATAATAATATTATAAATGTGAAAGTGTGTCTGTATGTCTGTCTGTCTGTCGGATACCTCTTCACTCCCACACCGCTGAACCGATTTTGCTGAAATTTGGTATGGAGATACTTTGAGTCCTAGGAAAGAATATGTCCTAGGAAAGGAAACTTTTTACCTTGGAAATATGTACGGTTCCCGCGCAACAAACGAATTTTGGTGTAACGGGGTATAATAATAATATGTAAAGGGGATAATATTTCTTAAGCTAAAAGGCTCTAGACTTTTACGTATGCCAAAGTAATAATGTACTAGAAAATTCTGGCGCAGTCGAATACATGAGACCAGAGAAACAAGACGTAAAAAGTAGAGACATAAATACATGGTTGTGTCGAATTTACGCTCCATATTGTGGCACTTCGATGTTCCGGGCTCCAGCAAAAACAGAATTAATACACTCCATTATCAGACATTAAGCACTCAGTGGTGCCGAACGACCTTATATGGTAAAAACATGGTGGACCCTAAACTTATTATCTTATCCAGTTTAGTTTAGTTTATGGACAGCGGTTGTGGGACCATAAAATATGTTCACGAAATTAAAGTAACACAGAAATCAGACGTGGTTAGAAATTATTTTAAAGAACATTTTTATTCCTATCCTAAAACTGGTAGAAAGTTAATAAAACATTATTTTGATATCTTGAAGTAAATTAGAAGAGTTACCTTTGGATTAAGTTTATTAATTAATTGGAGAGATATTTATTAAAAAGATTATAATAAGATGATATTGGCAGACAATTTTATTTTAAAAAATACATTTTATTTAAAGTGAGATTATCTTTATTATAATAATAATTGTAGTTATTCTTTTAGAAGGAAAGTAATCAATAATAGTTTGTCATTTTTAAAAGATCTTTAGCTTTAGCTACATTTTTACACAAGTGACGAATTAAACGTCCCTTCCCGTTGATGAATATTGATATGTTAATAACGGTTTTTTTTCCTAGAATAGGGACGTTACGTTTAAGCACCGTAGGTACAAATTGTAAAAGCTATTAATTCTTTTTTAATTTCGTTCGTCGACGTTTCAAATTACTCTGATCGTAAAAAATGAATTGCACGGATTTAAAAAAGGTAAAACGTACCGTTGAATATTTTATTCTTTCTACGCAATAGGGCGTCCGTCAAGAAAAATAAAAATTACGAATCGCTTAGGTTGTATCAGAATTTACAAATAACAAATCGTGACTTTGCAAGAGCTTTGCTATGTTTTTAACTATAAGACCATGTAAATAAAAATACTAAGGTCCCATCCCAGTTAGTATCTCAGCGATTACTAAAATATGTTGGTGACAAACAATTTTAAAGTGTTTATACTTAACACGATATTAATTATTAATATGTAAGCAAGTTAGATAAAAAAAATATCGAAACTATGAAAAGAAACGCACATTGTATATCTGTTAATACTTAAGCAAAATACCTATGAATATTTATTATAATATTTAAACGAACACCAAAAGAGTTGTTCGATAATTTGTAACAAAGAGCATTTCGGGGCTGGTGTTGGATGAAAAAATCCTTTTATACTGAGATATAAGCCAGAGCCATATTACAATGTGCTGAGTATTAAAAATTTGTTTGTTTTATTTTAAAAGCTCGCCCGCACTCGTTGGAAATGTCATGAGCTTTTTCTGATTCACAGAGGATTAGGGACAATAACTGAGCTTTTATATGCCTAGTAAGTTTTTAGATATGGATAAGTTTTCAAATGATAATTACATTTAATTTGGATTTCCTTTTAATCCAGATAGTAACAAAACAATATCCGTGACGTTTTTAGAAACTACTTTGGGAAAGGCATGGCAAGACATTAGGCACAAATGAGCCCGTTTATGTGTCGGCACGGTGGAGTGATTTCATGTTTGCATTGAAAACCGGCATGAAAAAACGAATCTGTTTTGTTTTTCTTAGAAAATAAGATAACCAAAGAACTGAAGTCCTAGAAGTGTGTCCTTTAGGGACCAGGAACAAAAATCGCAATACCAGAAGGAGAGTGTTACACGTGTCTTCCCAAATGCCGTACCAGTAAAAATAGATAATCACTTATATTATTACGAGAAAGTTATTTCATACAATATTAATTTGTACGTAAAATTCATCTGAAATATTTCAAAATAAGAGCAAAAACAGGAATTATGTGAAAGGTTCATTACTTTTGAAGAGTTGATAAAAGTTGTTGACAGACGGAATCTCATTTATTCAAGAGTACAATTAAAATAATTTAAATCTACAAATACTCATCGTGGCCTACTTATTAATAATAGAACACTTATAATGTATAATTACAGTTACTCTCGTGTAAACGCAGTGCGCAGTTTTTACACAGTAACCTCGATTCTCACATATTAAAATTCAGCATTTTAAAATTTACCTTTATGAAGTTCTAAGCAACCTTATAACTTTCTAAGCTATGTAGTTACTGCGTACTCAAAGTAGGAGATCGTTTACAAAGGCCTATTGTCCTCCACATAGCTCAAATTAATTACAAGTTAACTCTTTCAACTTGACTTGGACTCTGAGGCTGTTCATCATATTTTGAACCATATAAAAAGACCATCTTCTTTCAAATCAAATGTTCTATAAAGTAAATAGCTGTTTTCACGGTTTCAATTTTAAAATTCATTATCCTCATAATCAGCGTATTGCCGTTCACTGCTGGCCTCCCCCAATGGGCGCCAACCATCCCGATCTTATCATTTTAAAAATACCTCCACATATTATATGGATACAATGCAGTTGCTTCCGCAGCCACAGAACTCAGAAGAAGGTACAATACCTTCTTCTGTGTTTGCAGAAGCAGAAAAGACCTGCAGTGCCAATATGTAAGTCTTTACAATCATAGTCTACTTAGATGAAGTACCTTTTCTCAATTTCTTAGCACTAATAAAATAAACGATTTAATTCAGTTACTTACTTTTAAATTACATTTTGTGCAGCGTAACACAAATTTTGTGTTACTACGATTATATCCCCTTTTAATACAATTTGTCTTATTCTCCTCAGCCTTTGTCAACTTGCTATCAATTATAAACAACTTGTAGTCGCGCCGTATCTCCTCTAATTTGATTTTATACGTGACGAGTTTGTGCAAAATTCGTTCTTGTTCCAATTTGAATAAAGTTCGATTTTTATTTTCCATTTCTGAATTTTTATTTTATGAAATATATTAACTTCATTGAAAGTAAAGACTGAAGACACATTATAGTCACCTATTTCATTTTTTAAGACCGGGCTCCCAAAATTATCTAAACACGCTAGCCCCGCCTACACACCCCGCTATCCTCCAATCGTGATACAATGATTCCATGATCGTGCCCGCATGAATTGTATTTTGCGCTGCAGCTAATAGTAAACAATATCGCGTAACAACGGTCCGGTGCATTATAGCACGAAAGTAAAGTTCGCTAGTTCCAAAAATGTTTTTGATGATTACTTAAAAATTAAATACAATACTAATATTTCCTTTAGCTGTTATTTTATAAAGTGTGTTATTGTAGTTGTGCAAATTATTTAATGATAGTAACTCAATAAGTGTAACAGATATATGTTGAAAAGCCCAGAAATATTCATAATTTCGAAAAATAAAACTATCGAGTCAAAATAAGTGAATCGTGTTTTTGGTTAGCCAAATATGAGATAAATATACAATGATTAAATAAATCTCAATTTCATTTAAGTCAATCGTCTTCCGGGATCGTAATACCTTTTAGAAAACACAGCAAAATTTGACAGCGCGGTCTTAACAGGCCTGTAAAAATCGTATAGGACTATGTTGAATTTCTCTCGGTACAAGACATTTTTAGTTGTAAACTAAAAATGTCTTGGTGAGAGAAATTCCAAGACAGTTTTAGTCATGTTGCTTATACATAAAAAATACAAAAAAATAGTTTAAAGGGTTGGGGCACATACCTACTTACTCACCTTTTGTTTTTTTTTTATTAATAAAGTACAACCACATCGCATTTTTACTTAAAACTAAAATAACTTTTTTTAAATTTCATTGTTATTCTCAAAAAAATTGCCAAACCTATGTGGGTTCATCTCATTACAAGACATTTTACCATTTTGCTTACTTCTTCAAACATAGCAAATGTAATTTGAGGAATAAATTAAACAAGTCATAAATAATTCTGGCACTCCTGGACAGTCCGAAACTCTGAATCGCATTTAAAATTAAAATCTTCATTATATTTCTAGAATTCGTGAATAACTTTTATATTTCTTTAAGTTTTATTTGTGTTTTCGCCATTTATTAGACTGAGAGAAAGTAATTTTGGTCTATGGAGGCTTGGAATTTTGAGGGCTAGGAAAGCTATTTTTATTGTGGTGTTCCGAGTGGCCATGGACGAAAGTACTATTATTCTTTTTAGGGTTCCGTAGCCAAATGAAAAAAAACCCTTACAGTTTTATCATGCAGAAGGCATATATGGCTGGCATTATTAATATTATTATAGATCAGAAATCGTTACAAAAGGATAATGTTAAAACACAATTCGTTTAAGCGCAAAATTAATTCAAGAATATTAATTCCGTATTATGAAATATCTTTGTCGCGGTCAGGAAATCGAAAGGATGGCGGATTTTGATTTATGGTCGCTGTCGGTGAAAAGGGTTGGTCTATTATGAATATAATCTCAGTGGCCATAGGGACTCGCCATTTATATTTGAAATTTAAATCAACACTATCTAAAATTGTGTCCGAGCAATTTTAAACGTTGTAAAGTTTATGAATTTAGAATGATACATCGATGTTGCGGTACGAAATTGAATTCTATGTGTACGTGAGTAAAATTAAAATTTATTTTGGGTATGCTAAATATAGTTTATGAATCGATATGCCATTTTTTTTTTCAGTATAACGTATAAATGAAGTTAATGGTAAAAGGATGATACAAAGCTGGTTTTAACTGTTAAGTTAAACCCTGACTGACGAGCATTCGCGTGTAATGTAACATTCGACTTTGAGCATTCCATAGCTAGTTGATGTTACAAGTTGTATCAAGATATTACACACTGTATCATTACAAGGTGCGCATTGTAATGCTCGGCTCTCCTCCCTCACTGATGTAATTCTCGACTTTGTAACGTTACATTACAAGCGAATGCTCCCGGTGAGGGAGCACCTTTATATTGATTTTTCAAATTAAAATAATCACGTGACAAATAACAAATTTCTATACAAATTTTGATATATAGTACAATTTTATATAACTCGTCGCATGCTTCGGACCCTAGTAATACGAGCAACGGCCATCAGTACAGTCAGTTAGCAACATAATACCCGATATTTCCCAAAACCTACCAGCTTACTAAATTCGAACGCAAAATCAATGTTCTATTTCTTTTACCTATTCGAAAATCCTTTGACTCGGGCAAAGCTTTGTTAAATTGAATGCGAAATAAATTCCTGATTTTAGCCGATATCATGTTTTCCTATTATGTAAACTTAGAAGGCAATTTCGCAAAAGAAATTTAAGTAAAATTCAGACTATAAAATTAATTTAATTGAATTATTATATATATTATTAATGGAATTAAGTTGCTAATGAAACGTTTGGGACACTTTAGCCGGTATTAATTATATCGGGCACGCCTCCGTGGTCCAGTGGCTTAGAGCGTGACTCTTGACTAGGAGATCGTGGGTGCTATTCACGTGTTGAAAACATGTTATTTCCAATAATCCAAGGGCATGTAAAAAGTCGGTCCTGCGCCTGATCTCTCCCCACTCGCCAGTCATGTCGGTCATCCGTCACATTGGGTAATGAGAATGAGAGTAAAGGAATAGAGAGTGCTCTTGTGTACTGCGCACACACTTGGGCACTATTAAATTACTCCTGCGTTGTAAGGAATTAATAAAACCGGCCACCGTCAGCAAAACCGGTGTGAGAGGTATTATTATATCGGGGTAATGATACGCCTGCGGTTTATAGATTGCAGCTGGGTCATTTGAGCATTAAAACTAAAATTGAAATCGTATGAAGAAATCAACAAACATTCCAAAAAGTTATTTTCATACAAAGGTGAAAAGTGAAAATGCAAATTAACCTGAATTGAAAATTGCAAGTCAAACAGAACATAATTTACTCGATTTTAATTCCCGTGCATATACAATATATAAAGTTAATAAAACGTACAAAAATAATGTTAAACGATTTACGTAATTATTATAATATTTCATTACAAATATAATTTATATATGCAAATATGTTGGTTGTATATTGTATTTAAATATAATATAACTATAGTTATCGCCTTGTTTTTTAATCCTTTTACTTATTGTTAGTTTAAATTTCAATATTGCAATATACCTACACTTTAAGAAATTAGGTAAGTTGAAACGATAATGAATTATTTATTAGCTATGTCCACACTGTGCCTTTTTTGTTCATCAAGGGCATGCGTCATAGCGCAGTCAACAGCGCACGTGAGGCATATGCCCGCGACGCATACGCTCTGACAGTTGAAAGCGTAGCGCGCGCTATGACACTCTTCTTTCCAACGCAGGTGGATTTCTGTGCCACAAAGCGTTCAACAACGAGATGGCGGAGCATGCAATAAGCTGACAGACACTCCAACTGAACAAAAATGACAATGTTGGCGTTGCGTTCGTTGACGCATTCAATTATTGAATGCGCCAAACGAAAGTTGAAATTAAAGAAGATGACGAAAATTGAAGATGAAATTGCATAGTGTGGACATAGCTAATAGGTATCTTAGTACAGATAAATGTTCTAGCAAAAGTATTTTTTTTGCATTTTTATCATATTTATGATCTTGTATTTTGGCTTCTTTTTTTGTTCCAATTTTAAAAACTAAAATATTTAATCAAAGGACATAAATTTTCGAAAAGGATTTTTTGTTATGATAATATAATTATTTTAATTAATATTCATTAATTAACGGACCGTGAAACCTAATAAATAAATTTTTCCATCATCATAGTCATTGCAATAGCCGCCATGTTTATTTTATAAGGAAATTAAAATTCAAAACACCTCCAATGTGAATTACATGAAATAAAACACAGGCTTAAATGAAACAGCCATAAAAACTGTTATGTTACAATAGCTATTATTTCTTTGTTGTTCAGGTGTTCTGGGTGATATATCGGTGGGAGTGTATTGTTTTTGTGGTCGTTAAGTCGTTTAGGTTATGGATAAGGCGGGCTTCACACGTGCGCTATGTTTTATGAGCTTTAATTGTATTGGACGTGCTCGTAATATATAAATACAAAATTGTAATGCGAAAAATATTTTTGAAATGAAAATGTTCCTAATTAAATATTCTGTTTTGATTTAACTTTTACTTATGTGAAAATAATATAATATGTGTAATAAATAGAAACTTGTGAAAATATGTATAATATTAAGTAAAAAACAAACTAATAATCTGCCCGCAGAAAGACTAGCCTAACATATAAAAATCTATGTAAACTTCGTCTATTATAGTATAACATAGTTTCAATCGAGCCTTGTCTGAAAATATAATAATAATTATTATTATCAATATAATATGTATCTGTAAAGTGCGTTATACCGCCCAGTACAACGCAAAAGCCCAAAAAAAATAATAAAGTGATATAAAGTAACTGTAGAAAATAAGGACTTGTGGCGTACTAAATCTTTGGTAGTCTTCCTATTATTGAGACCTTGGGAGTTTTGTTTGAAAATATATATAAATAAAAATATAACATTATTATGATTTTCTATACTCTTGAAGTGCCAATCATTGTATGTTATACCATACTTACACGTACCATATTTCTCGCTGTCTATAACCCCAGGCCACTTAACATCGAGAGCAGCCGGCGGGAATTTATTGTATTGCTATAGATTAGGTGACCGTCTTTGGAAATGTATTGGGGGAAATTGCCACCACAAAATACGAGTTATACAACCGCTACAGGGTCAGACATTTGTTATTTGTATTTGATATTATTTCGATCTGATTATTTCTTCACAATATAATGGACGCTCACACTCCTTCTGCTATAAAATTCAGCGTAGGAAGGCAGGCTTTAATAAAATTCGTCACCTACCTCGTGATACCACAAACATTTCAGTGTGGGAGGCGTACTATTTAAAGGAATAATTATTTACAGTTATACACATTACTGTGTATTGTGTATAATCTTCTAATCTTGTGTATAAAATCTCATACCGATTTCGGTGTGGGAGGTATTATAATGACGACCTCTGTGGCTCAATTGGTTGAGTGTGTGGCAGCTCAAGCCGGGGGTTGCGGGTTCGAATCCCGCCGACGGAACAAAAAGTCTCGGGTCTGGTTGTGTATTAAATATGTATATTGATATAATAAAAATCTTAAATATATGTATAGTATAAAAGTATTAAATATATTTCCGTTGTCTGGTACCCGTAACACAAGTCCTTCAGGTACTTACCACAGGGCCAGACTGACGTGGTGTGAAGCGTCCATAGATATTATTATTATTATTATTATAATGAAAGGGAATTGTACAGTTGTACACGTCATTAGTGTGTATTTTGTATAAAGTTGAAACTTTGAATTTAGATGGCGTGACGCGGGAGGCGCTTATCTGCTTTTTGTTCGAACACACAACTTAGTTTGATGTGTGAATTCAAGTTTATTTTATTTATTGGCAAAGTTTGTATATCCGCGGGCCTATTACGGATGATAACTATCACTTGCCAAATAATATAATAGGATTCTCATCGACTTGCGCTCGAATTATATACCTCCGACTTTATACGAATCTTGCAGTGTAGCGGCCAAACCGCGCATTCGGGCGGACAAATTTGAATCCAGCCTTATAAGGCCCATAACAGAGAAAGAGATAATCCTCACAGACATTTCACACAACAGAATGAGATAAAAACATATCCGTCTCTTTTTAGTTCTTAGACTTTAGGCCCCAGTAGTTTACAGCAAACAAAGTTATACAACGTCTACTTGTCTTTGCTTGACCATGGATAGTAATTAATGCTGCGTAATAGGGAATGGCACATATTATAGTAAATAATCCGACCTAATTCCGGCATGTTGCACACGTCATATCAGAATATTGGCAGAAACGTTGCCAAACGTCAAACGAAACGTTTTATTCACTGTCTATGCTGGTGCTGCTTCTAGCGTGAAAACATTGCAGTAATATATCCTTTTTAGGCATTTTTGGTATACTTTAAGTCTCGAGAAAGGTAACAATAATTTTTAATGTAACTGAACGATTATATCTGCTCGAACACAATGCGGGAAACATCTTCATGATATAAATCTGTTAACTTTCATTATTTCTTTCCTAACTAGCTTAAGTCGAGCACAACACAAAGTATGCGGCGCGTGCTTATCTTCGTTACATCAGGCTGGGAGCGGGGATATCTAGCCAAACTTATATAATTACTGGCAAATTGTTTAAGAGCCTAACTGTCGTGCCAGGCACCCTGTGGCACTGGTATCCAGTAATTGCCAGACTCGTAATTTAGGAAGACCTAATCTATTTTTCTAGGCTACACAATTTTTATTGCAGCAAACATTGTTTTGCGTAATTTGATTATTACACGATACTAGGTTTGTTTGCTTAAAATAATGTAATTTAATTTGATACATTGTGACTTTTATAAGGCATTTCAAAGTTTAGTATTAATTTTATGTAATGTTCAAATGTAGGTTCAAATAAATTGTTTTGTTCTATTGGAAATATTTCTAGAAATCATAGAAATCTTACAGCATTAATGCATTTAAAGAACCGGCCAAGTCCGTGTCGGGCCACGGGCATGGTTCCGTAGAACCATGCCCGTGGCCCTAGTTTTTGATAATTTTTGTATCGTCAATGAATGAATGTACATTTATAACGTATTTTTTACACTACTAACAACATAATCTGAGTTACGTTCAAAGGAATTTGAAAGAAAAGTTCCTTTATACTTCGCCGAATACATTTTTTTTAGTTGATCGACTATTTTTCAAAAACTTATGAAGTCTTGTTAACCGTGATAGTTTTTCTTTTAAATTCAGCATATTTCCTACTCCGGTGAATTTTTTCACATTTCCAGATGCAACCGTTTAGCTGGTAGAAGGGGGGACACTGGACTCTATAACGATTTTTTTTACTTTAAAACTTCACATTTCACAAATGGATCCCTAAATCGTAAAATGATCTATGAATACTCGTAATAGTTTTAAAAAACCTATTCAACGACACCCCACACGGTCGGGTGGACGCGAAAAAAATCATCCCCGCTTGATGTGTAGGGGAGGTACCTTAAAAAGATTTGTTTTTAAGAATTTATATACCATTTTGTCGGCTTCATTAATATATGTATTCAAGCTGAATTATAGCTTTGTAGGTCCTATATTCTCTGAGCAAAACCGCGGAAAGACATACGGACAGACGGACAGACGGACGGACAGACCGAAACTATAAGGGTTCCTTGTTGACTACGGAACCCTAAAAACCTAAATATATCGAAAACGAGTTGTAAAACACTATACATTACTCGGAACCGTGTACGCATAGATATTCGTCTTTTAAGCTGAAACCGTACATTTTTCCGTTATGGAAATTGTCGTCCTTACTTAGGACTCAAAACAATGAGCATTAGTATAGAGGTCAATAATCTGAGGACTCAAAGTATCTGCATACCAAATTCCATCAAAATCGGTTCAGCGGTTTAAGCATAAAGGGTAACAGACGGACACACTTTCGCGTTTATAATATTAGTATGGATAATATAACAAAACTAAGTGATAACACTTCAGGGTGTGTATGGGTTCCCTATTATACAGTTCACTGTAAAAGAAGCGCTGAAATAATTTTGTGATTTTTGTGGAAGCGCCCGAGCGTCGTGAATTTTTCCATGCAAAAGTTAAAAAAAAAGTACTCTTTCAGCTCTGCAACTTTCACAGCGAACTATGTGTAGGGAACCCATTCACAACCTGAAGTATTATTATCACTTACTTTTGTTACACCTTGTATAACGTAAATCTGCTAGCAATAATGGGTAGGCTACATTTTTTATGAACGTGAATAGGCTTTCGACATCAAAGGCTCAATCCGGCCTAAACCAAATACCTAACCCCTTTATAAGTGTACGTTTGACCTCGTTCGTCTATTATATGTTTTGCCCAAGTTTTAAATTACAAGGTATCAACATTAATAACACTATAGTGTTCGTACTTTGTAGACCTCATTTGCCATTTTTACTTTGTATTTTTAATAATAGAGGAAAGTATTTGTCATAGTAATAAAGAAAGGAGCATTTTGTAAAATACTTTTTTCCATGACTAGATGTTGCTCGCAACTTTGATGCTCAGCTTTTCGTTTACGAAATAATTGATTACCATCAGGGATGTTGATCAAACACAGATAGCGGACCTACGTGATCTGTGCGCCTAGCATGCGCATAACGAGACAATTTTGTCTACATGTTTTCTCGATGTTTGACGGTTTGTCTCTTCATCTCTATTGACCCTAACATGACATACATTTTTTTTCGTGTAGATGTGTCTTCAAAATCTATCGACATAATGTCGAAAAATGATTTTGACATTATGTCGATATCGACAATATAACTACACTCGAGAGTGAGATATCTCGTTGTACGCGCATGCTAGACGCACAGGTCGGGTTATGACAAATCATTTTTTTTTGTGATCTGCCGACTGGGTTTGATATTATAGCCCGAACAAATTACATGGACCCTACTATCAACTATACTAACAACAAACTATAAATTGATTAACAACAGCCTATAAATTGATTACTCAGATACACTTTACCTTAGATTACCTGATTTCATTTCAGTCATGCTAGTATAATACCAGACGACCAGGTGAACTTCGTTTTAATTTCCTCCTAATATAGACCTTCCCTGGACTTTTCTAGACTAAAAGCCAAATCGGTTCAGACGTTCTCGGGTTTTAGCGAGACTAACAAAATTAAAAATTCATTTTTATTTATAATATTATGTAAGCAGCTTTTACAAAAATGTGCCAGCAAATTAATTTTCGCTTTACCATAACATGTAGCGTTTAGATTTTCAAATTGGCAACGTTAAAAGTCCCGTACGTTGGATATTCTCAAATGAAGTTAAGAGCTGGTATTGGGATATGGACGTAAAAATAGCTGTACGTAAAATTTACGATGGTAAACCGGACATTATTGATTTGCGGTCCGACCGGCGCTGGTTTGAAATTGGTTTGGCAGAATAATAGTGAAAATGATACACAATAGACATTCTATTGTGTCTTGGTCACCGGTGACCATATGGGGCTCGATGAATTAAATTCTCCGTGTCTATGACGTCACTTTTGTAGTTTTGTCAGTCGAAAGTCAAACGAACTATCAAAGAAATTGATTCAATGGATGGTGGAGCTACGTATACGTGTATCGAGTCATGTCTGCATGTCAACACTCAAAAATCAAGCCTTACCGAATTGACAGCTCACGATTCACGAATAACATGGACTTAACATAACCTGACTAAATAGCGTAGATCTACCATTTGCCTGACAATAAATTATTCGGTAGATTAGTACAATGGTGTTTTGGCACATTGCCGAAATTAAACTAACGCCATTGATACGAGCATTCACGTGAGACGTAGCACATGCTACAATGCAAGTTTTGTATTGCACTAGCCTGTTTTCCTGCTTTTCTCTTGAAGTTTTTTTTTTTTTTTTTTTTTTCAATAAACCTCACGGAGCCCGAGACCTTTCCAACGAATTCAAAACCGTGGAAATCGGTTCTTGCGTTCTGGAGTTATAGCGTCAGGAAGGAAAACCCGACTTATTTTTATATATTAGACTAGCTGTGCCCCGCGGTGTTACCCGCGGTTTAAGTGATATACATAATAAAATACTATGAAAAGTACCAATAATAGGGTCAAAACGGGACGATACATAGTTCTATAATGGTCTATGGTAGTGATGTTGATGATGATGAATGTAATTTGCATAGTAGCATAATATGCTTTCAGTTCCTAAAACAACGTCGAAACTCCCAAACTTGTATCTATAAAGAGTCAGGAGTTCTCTCAGCACCTTCCGAACCATGGTATACCTTGGTGCAAAATCTTACTTATTGGTAGCATATGCTTAGAATACTGCTCACGAAACCGAAGTCACCACATGTTTCCATGTAAATTTTGAGGAGTTCCCTGAATTTCTTATGGATCCCTTCATCAGGTCACCATTTTTATGAATATGGTACCAAATTGGGACGATAACCTATACACCAAAAGAAAAACTTTGAAAATCGGTTCACAAACGGTGGAGTAATCGTTGAACATAAAAAAAACGAACATAACATCTCCTCCATTTTGAAAGTCGGTTAAAATTATAGCCTATGTGTTATTCTGATGTATAAGCTATTGTATAGACATAAGCCTACGTCCTTCTTCCTTCCACATTTAAATGTCCCGCCAATCGCGTGCATTGCCTCCCGCCCAATCACTGCGCGGGAGAGAAGATTCAAGAAAATATGTCCGCCTGAAAGACATCGCGTGTGCGCGTCTGTGATATGAAAATCCAAAACTAAAAAACTAACAGTCTCGTTAGAGGTTTGCTGACTGAATTGTGCTCAATCTACCGTGGTGAATTTGTGGTGCGATAGAATTCACGCCACCAAGGTGTACTTCGAAGGGTTTTGTTAGCCGGCCGGCGACATTAGACGACGCCCCGAGTGGGAATCCTCCTTCAGTCCAAACCTTTCCAGGTGAGTGTTTGTACTTTTCTACCGCTGAGAATTCACTAGGTATTGAAGCACAATCTTCAGGGAAATGCAGCTGCCTCTCCAGCGAGAATCATACATTTCTTATGGTGCCTCCTGTGAGGATTAATTTCGTCGCCAACTAAGGCCGATCAATTACCTCACTAAACCTAAAGTTTTGCAAAGTAAATAACATTTTCCGTCTTCCAGACGTATATAACTTAAAATCTTAAAATATTATTAAGTTAACTTAACTATCATTGTTTGCCGCGGTCGCCACATGCGTCCGCCATTACTACCTACACCTACAAATTGTAAATTTTTACATTGAAATTCATTTCTAATTAAATCAAATAATCTCATTATCTGAGGCATATTGAAGTTATTTTTTATCAAAATTAAACTCTTAAATCTTAGTACTTAAATAATAAGATCGGCACTGCATAACTTGAATTTTGTAGTGTTATCTGTGGGTGTAGTTGTGCTCGAATTTAGGTAAATCTAGGAAGTAAAGGTCTTATTCATTTTTAATAATTACGTCAATGTCTAGATAGTGAAATACTATTTACATTCGTAAATTAAGCAAAGTGTTTGTTCAGTCTTTTCCAAGTCATATTAAGGTAAAACAAAATGGCGAAAGCCGAATTGCAATCTTTCATTAAACGTCGCGAATTCGAGTTTAAAAATGTACAAATCATTTACGATTTAATAAAAGAGATTAGCAAGGATTCTACAAAACTCGCGTCATTTAAAGCGAGGTACAAAAATATAGAAAGAATTCGTGCTAATTTTATTGAGTCACACGAACAGATAAATAAATTGCAATTGAGCTTAAATCCAAAATATGAGTTTAACAATAGTGTTTTGTTTTCCTTTGACGAGTTATATTACGCCGCGATTGAATTCGCCGACTCGCTCGGTTCGAATACTGCCTCGATGCCTACGGAATCTGGACATCAGTCTTCTTCCTTTTCTCGCGTTAAATTACCTAAATTAGAAATTCCTAAGTTCGACGGTCGTATTGAAAATTGGCAGACATTTATAGATAGTTATGTTCCGCTAGTACATAAAAATGAATCGTTGTCGGATATCGAGAAGTTTCATTATCTACTATCGTGCCTGTCGGGATCTGCGTTGACATTGGCCAAGGGCGTACCGATTACTCAAGCTAATTATAATGTTGTCTATAACGCACTTTTAGATAGGTATGACAATAAGCGCGTCCTAGCGACGGCTTACTTAGAAAAGCTATTCCAATTAACACCGATACAAAAGCCGTCTCTCAATAACTTATCTGTATTTACAAATACTTTATACGAAAGTGTTAATGCTCTGCGCGCCTTAAATATTCAGGATTTGTCTGAATTCATCCTATTTTACATCGCTTCTCGACCTCTCGACATCGAAACTAAAAAACGGTTTGAGCTACAAAATACTAACGAGATTCCGACATTTAATAACTTTATTTCATACTTACAAAGTTATGTAAAAGTTCTGGAGGTGAGTCAACCTAATGTTATGACCGCCCCATCGAACATAATGAGTAAACAATCGCGCACCGTCAATAGGGCTAGCGGCGGTAATCGCTCGCAGGGATCGTCGTTTGTAGCTTCCAATAAACCTACGCATTTTATCAATAGTAATAAACAGATGTTATGTTTATGCTGTAATGAAGGTCATTCAATTTATAGATGCGGTAAAATGCATTCTATGGATTTAGAACAAAGACAAAACTTCGTACGCGAATTAAAATTGTGTATAAATTGTTTAAGGCCGGGTCACACTAGCGAAAATTGTAAATCAAAATCGACTTGTTTCGTTTGTAACGGCAGACATAACACGATGTTACATGCTGAACAAAAGGTGTCTCGTACGAATGATTCGAACTCGTCTGGCGGTGCTAGTACCGTTCTGACGGGCGCCACCAGCACAGAGTCTCCTGTCGATCAGGGTATTACTGCTAAGATATTAGGTTCGGCGGTCGTGCGCATCCACCGCGCCGACGGTTCGCTACAGTATGCGCGAGCCCTTATAGACAGCGGGTCGATGGATTGTTTTATTACAACTGCGTGTGCGCGTCGATTAGGTTTACATATTAAAAAATGTAATTTAAGTGTGACCGGATTAGGACAAAATAGTGTTTGTAATATAAAAGGTTATACTTTTGGTTCGATAATACCTCGTTCGAGTGAATCACCTAAGTTTGACTTACCGTTTGTAGTTTTACCTAAAATTACATTTCAAATGCCTTCCGCTACGTTGCCGTTGTCGGTCAAGGATCATTTTAAGCACCTCGATCTCGCCGACTGTGATTTTGATAAATCGGGTCCGATCGATCTTTTGTTAGGTGTCGAGTGTTTTGATCAAATATATACCGGATCGCGCTTTTCGCCCGGCCCCGGACTACCTTGCGCCTTGTCTAGTGTGTTCGGTTGGGTCGTTACCGGCAAGTATTTTCAAAACACGAAATCTCACGTTCCTAGTCAACCTGTTACGTCACTTCTCGCGTCTTCCTCCGCGCTCGAGAATATCGTGCAACGGTTCTGGGAGTCCGAGGAACCGCCGAAATGTAAAATTTCCGGTCCCGAGGACGATATTTGTGAACATAAATATAAGACAGGTACATATCGCACCTCCGATGGTCGTTATGTAGTACCTATCATGTTGAAGGATGATTCTCCGCCTTTGGGTGATTCTTATAGTCACGCGTTTTATCGTTTCTTTAATCTCGAAAAACGTCTCATTAAACAACCCGACTTAAAAAGGGAATATAAGGAATTTATGAATCAGTACGAACACCTAGGACACATGCAGCCTGCAGATGCTTCGTCTACTGATCGTTATATAATTCCACATCATTGTGTGGTGCGTCCGGAAAGCGCTACTACACGGCTACGAGTAGTCTTTGATGCTAGTAGTAAGACTTCTAGTCATGTCTCTTTAAATAATTTTGTCCATGTCGGACCAAAACTTCAAATCGATATTGTCGACTTGATCACTAAATTCCGCCTACATAAGGTTGTTTTCACGTGCGACATTTCTAAAATGTTTCGACAAATCTTAATAAGACCTGAAGACAGGCGTTATCAACACGTACTATGGCGTGATGATCCAAACGATAATTTGGTGGAGTATGAACTTAATACTGTAACTTATGGAGTTAGTAGCTCTCCGTATTTGGCTATCCGAACTCTCAGGCAGTTGGCGGAAGACCACGGTTCTGAGTTTCCGAGTCGTGTATCTGAAGTGCTAACCCAAGAGACGTTCATGGATGACGTAACTACGGGCTGCTCAACTCTCGAGGAAGCCAAGCAATTAAAGGCGGATCTTACGTCTTTATTGTCTAAGGGCCACTTTGAACTTCGCAAGTGGAGCTCAAATGAGCCCAGTCTTTTATCTGATGTTCCTCCGGATCATTGTCAAATTTCCAAATCCTTCGAAATATCAGGAGATGAATTTGTCAAAATTTTAGGTATTCGTTGGAATCCATCAAACGATAGTTTTTCATACCACTTTTCAGACTCTTTCGACGTCAAGTTTACTAAAAGATCAATACTTTCAATTGTTTCTCGAATTTTCGACCCTTTAGGTTGGATTTGTCCAGTAGTTTTTGCCGCTAAGTCATTGCTGCAAGACATGTGGCGATTAAACTTGTCCTGGGATGAAAATATTCCTCCAGACCTTGGCAAAAGGTGGCATCTAATTGCTGCAAATTTAACTAATTTACAGAAAATCGTTCTTCCGAGAATTGTAATACCTTCGACACCGAAAGAAGTTCATTTAGTGGGATTCTGTGACGGGTCGTTAAAAGGGTATGGTTGTTGTGTGTATATGTGTGTCGTTCCTGCTGATGGGTGCAGTTCCACAGTTGTCAGCTTACTGATAGGAAAATCTCGAGTAGCTCCGTTGAAACCAACAACAGTGAACAGACTAGAGCTAAGCGCAGCAGTGCTTCTAGCAAAGGTCTTGAATCATATGTATAACCTTCTCAAGGACAAGGTCGACATTAGTTCGGTTCGAGCCTACTCCGATAGTACGACTACACTATCATGGCTAAACACAGCACCACATTTACTTAAAATGTACGTCGCAAATCGTGTAGTTCAGGCTACTGATTTGATCAGCCCTGACAAGTGGTATCACGTATCTACTGAAGACAACCCGGCTGATAGTAGCAGTCGTGGTGTCTCATGTCTAGATCTCATTGACCATCCACACTGGTGGACTGGCCCGTCGTGGTTGCAGTTGCAGCCCAATCTTTGGTCTTCAAAACAAGTGCTTCTTGCTAAAGAAGAGTTACCAGAATTAAAAACTCTAGCTTCAGAGAACTTTCACATTGTGCAAACCGAAAACGTACTTCTGGCTTTAACTTCAAAGTTTTCAACTCTTACTAAAGTTCAAAGAACATTAGCTTGGTGTTTACGCTTTATTTCAAATTCTAGGTGTCGTCGTAGGTCGGACCGTAAATTTTCCGCGCTCACTAGTGCTGAGCTCGATAATTCTATGAAGACTTTAGTTAAATTCACTCAAGGTCATTTTATGACTTCTCAAGTCAGTCAAGTGCAAAGACACGAACAATGTGAAAAATCCATTCAAAAATTATCTCCATTCTTAGATGAGGATGGTTTATTGCGAGTGGGGGGAAGAATTGATGACGCGAATCTATCTCCGTCAATTTTACATCCTCTACTCTTGCCTAAGGCATGTAATCTTTCTCGACTTATTGTCGAACATTTCCACTTAAAATATTTACATTGTGGTCCTCGTACCCTACAGTCTTTAATCCAACGAAAATTCTGGATAGTTGGATTGAGACTTCTTATCCGTACTGTACTATCCAAGTGCGTACGATGTTTCAAGGTAAACCCAGTTGCTAGACAACCAGTCATGGGTAAATTGCCCGCGGCTCGACTAAGGCCTTCTCGCTGTTCTGAAACAACGGGAATAGATTTTGGTGGCCCGTTTTGTTTGAAGGAAAGTCGCCGTCGAGGCGCTAAAACTTATAAGGCATATCTTTGCCTCTTTGTTTGTTTAAGCTCTAAGGCCATTCACTTGGAAGCAGTAACGGAGCTTAGCTCAGAAGCATTCCTTGCCGCGTTAGACCGTTTTGTGTCTCGCCGGGGAATGTGTCAAACTATTATTACTGATTGTGGGACTAACTTCGTAGGAGCAAATCGGCATCTAAACGAAATTATAAGCGAACTTAGTAAACATAATCAAGAAATCTCTGACGGCTTAGCCAATCGTCAAATAACTTGGAAATTTAATCCTCCGGGTGCACCTCATTTCGGAGGTATTTTCGAAAGCGGTATCAAATCGACAAAATATCATCTTAAGCGAGTTGTCGGTGCTCAAGTGCTCACTTTAGAAGAGTTTATAACGGTTTTAACCAAAGTAGAAGCAGTATTAAATTCGCGGCCACTTTGCCTATTGTCACCAGATCCTCAGGAATCTGACGTTTTGACTCCCGGACACTTTTTGACGGGCGGTCCTTTAGTCTCACTACCGGAAGAACTTCGGGATGAAAACCGTTGTCCACGTTCTCGATGGCAGATGATTCAAAGGATCACTCAGAGTTTTTGGCGCGTTTGGCAGCGTGATTTTCTCCACACGCTCCAACAGAAAAATAGGTGGTTCTCAGAATCTCCTAATTTAAAGAAAGATGATTTAGTGGTCGTTAATGATCCAAATCTTCCACCTTTGCTGTGGAAACTAGCTCGCGTTGAACAGGTTCATACTGGTTCAGATAAAGTAGTTAGAGTAGTTACTCTCCGTACTGCTAACGGAAAGATTATACGCAGACCAGTTGTAAAGGTCTGTCCTTTACCTATTAATTAATTTCTTAATACTATATTTACTAGGGAGATACTGTCAAGCACGTTAGAATGTAGATGGTGTTTCCTTAATATCTTTAGTTTCTTATTTTATTTATAAGCTTATTATATTACGAGCACAGCTATCACATACTGATATCACTTGCTTATGAAATCCTTGTGAATTTCAAGTGGGGGGAAAATGTATAGACATAAGCCTACGTCCTTCTTCCTTCCACATTTAAATGTCCCGCCAATCGCGTGCATTGCCTCCCGCCCAATCACTGCGCGGGAGAGAAGATTCAAGAAAATATGTCCGCCTGAAAGACATCGCGTGTGCGCGTCTGTGATATGAAAATCCAGAACTAAAAAACTAACAGTCTCGTTAGAGGTTTGCTGACTGAATTGTGCTCAATCTACCGTGGTGAATTTGTGGTGCGATAGAATTCACGCCACCAAGGTGTACTTCGAAGGGTTTTGTTAGCCGGCCGGCGACATTAGACGACGCCCCGAGTTGGAATCCTCCTTCAGTCCAAACCTTTCCAGGTGAGTGTTTGTACTTTTCTACCGCTGAGAATTCACTAGGTATTGAAGCACAATCTTCAGGGAAATGCAGCTGCCTCTCCAGCGAGAATCATACAGCTATATTATTGTAAAGTTTCATTAAAATCCTTTCAGTAGTTTTTGCGTGAAAGAGTAACAAACATCCATACATCCATACATACATACATACATCCAAACTTTCGCCTTTATAATATTAGTAGGATTACAAGGTGTCCATTGTTAACATTTCAAATTTTATTTCACTGTTCAATTATAGTTGTCTGGAAGAAATCGCTCAAAGCCGCAAGACTGACAATTTGCAAAATTCTTTAATTTGCGCAAATAAAGATTTTAAACCAGCAAACATTTATCTATATAATATCTATGTAACGTAACATTATAAACGAATTCCCTCCTTTACATCCCAAAAACTTTCGTTGATGATGACAATGTACTGCAATTTAGCGAGTGGGTTCGAGTTTGCTATTGAACAGGCATGCGGGTGAAAAGATGGGTTGGGTTGTAAAGATTTTGTTTATCGCCCCCAGACTTAAATAAACAATTCGACTTATTTCGAAATGAGTTGACAAACAATTGAGTTATAATCTGTTGGGAGAAAGTTGGCGTATGTTATTATCGAGTTTTATTACGATGGCGACATTCACGAGTATGACTTGTTATATTTGTGGCTCTGAAGTTTCGTCTTGAGCCTTGACTACACAAATATAACATACTTGGATATCACAATCCTTGATATTCTTTAGAATTTGAATATGTGTGGATGTTTTGTTCGGTACGAGGTCTTATTATTTTTATATTATTCATCAAGCCCCAAACGGTCACCGTCGTCCGAGTGTCTCGTTTTCCCACGATCGACGGGTTAAATCCTTATTATTATTTTGTTTGCAATGAATTTTCCTCTGTTTTATTTTACTCTTTTTGTCACTTTCTGAAATTTCATTGGCTTGCCTTTTGGCAAAGACCTAGACTAGCTAGACAAGGCACGTTTTAGGAAACCCATAGAAGACAAAACAAGGGTCCATTTAATATTTTTCTAAGATACGGAGTGATGGACATTTTGACAAATATTTTCATAGCACTTGAAGTAGACTAAAACTCAGACCTCTTAACGATGTATCTCTTACGGCCCCAGAGCGCAGCCAATCTTATTACTATTATTAGATTGTGATTCGTTTGGGACTGAGAGCCTGGACTAGAGATGAAAGGTATAATTAGAAATACCATGATGCTGCATAAAATAATATATGATTTTTTATCTGTAATAACTTGATCGCAATAAAATTTAGGTAGTCGTAAAAGAGCATAAGTTATTTTCCTGTGGCCTTTTTATGTCTTTTGCCTTTGTTATTATTTTACAAATAATCAAAACTTTACTAAAATATGCTTTACTCAAATCTTATCTACTTAAAAATCTCTCCGTTAAAAGCTTTATTCTTGCATACTCCGGTAAATATATTTTGCCAATTTTGTAGAACTGTATTATTTTATATTTATTCACATCCCTTGTTTTTCTTCATTGTAACGTTGTTTCCCTAAAAAAAATTGCCAAAACCGTCTCAATTTATTTTATCAACTGCCTGCCATATCTGTTTTTATTCTACACCGAAATATCCAGAACGGAAGGAATGATATATAGTTGTGATCCCATTAATACAAACCTACTGCAACAATACTCACGCTGACAGTGTCTCTCGTTTCCTTGAATTATGTTATTACATATTATGATTTATTACATACGGCTTTATTAATTAGTGGTTGAATTATTAAATAACTTGACTCAGGGAAAATGAAATAATGTAATAATGAAAGAGACAAAGGAAAGATATGGGCGGAAAACCCATACTTAGATGAAACTTTGAATAAAAGTAAACTATTAATGACCCTCCTAAATAAAAACGTCACAGTAGTTGTGTTCTTGTTATTTTTTTTAGGATTATTTTGAAGAAATTGCTTATTTCTGTCTTATTATTTGTCTCGTAAAGTTTATTTTTTTATTTATTTTGTTAAATTTTATTTATTATATTTATTATTACATGCCTCCCAACTATTACGTGTAAAATAAAGTATTACCTGCAAAACTTGAAGTGAATTATTTTGGCTACTTGTAATTTGGTAAAGGTAAAAATTGATGAACTAACCGGTCCACGACAAGCATTGATTTATTTTAAATATTGATGATTGATGTAAATATTGATTTATTTCCATAGATAGCTGTTCCCTAATGAATCATAAATTGTTGACATAAAACCCCTAGATTGCAAGGATTATATTATACAAGCTGTCCCGGCAAACACTGTTTTGCCATATAAAGTATTTCCCCCATGTTATTTTAATGAAGTGACTAAATAAGTATGGCACCATGGCAACGTCCATCGCTATCCCGTAGCACAAACAATGGTCGCCGTCAGTCTCGAGTTGTAATAATTTACTATTATTTATTCAACAAGTGCACTTATCAATATAAAAAGTAGCCAGTAGCCGATTCTCAGACCTACTCAATATGCATATAAAAGGTAAAAATCAGTAAAGTCGGAGGAGTACAGTAACTAACATTGTGACACGAGAATTTTATATATAATAAGATGTTATAGACAGTTATAAAATGCACAATGTATTTGCCAAAATATTAATTCGATGAATAAATTATTGGCTTAAAATGATGTAGACTTTTAAAATAACCATATAAGTCACACATTCGAAATAAAACATGTAAGCATGCAAGTTTTATTATGATATTATATTTACATTTTGTATTTTTAATTTCTTTTTAATTTTAAGTCAAATAAATGAATATATAAAACCATTCTTAATTAATGCGAAACAGCCGTGCCTCGGAACGAATGCCTGAAACAGAGGTAAAACAACGCAATACTAGAGGAGTTTCACATGTAAGTCCGATAATGTTGCGAAGTTCCATATTAGGCGATGTTTTATACTTACTATCAGGTCATGCGCAGCTCGTTTCTTGGCTTATTTCCTATAATAAATCATCTAGCCATCATAATCCATACTAATGTTATAAATGTTAAATATAATGTCAGTCTGTCTGTCTGTCTGTTACCTCTTCACGTCCAACCCACTTAGCCGTTTCTGCTGTAATTTGGTATGGAGATAATTTAAAAGCCTACTGTCAAAACGCTAGCCCCGCCTACACACACCGCTATCCTCCAATCGTGATACAATGATTCCATGAGTCGTGCTCCCGGGCAATATGCTTTACACTGCAGCTAATAGTGAACAATATCGCGTAACAACGGTTCCCGCATTATAGCACGAAAGTAAAGGTCGTAAGTCCTAAAAATGATCTGATGATTACTTAAAAATTAAATACAATACTAATATTTCCTTTAGCTATTTTATAAAGTGTATGATTGTAGTAGTGCAAGTTATTTATTTATTTATTCTCTTTATGTACAAAATTAAGACATACTATTTATAAAAGTGACAATATAACATTGGCGTACTTATCTCTTTAAGAGATCTCTTCCAGCAAACCAAACAGTAGTGGATATAAAAAGGTGTGAAAACAAAAAAATTAATGATAGTAACTCAATAAGTGTAACAGGTATTTATTGAAAAGCCCAGAAAGATTCATAATTTCAAAAAATAAAACCAAAATCAAAATAAGTGAATCGTGTTTTTGGTTAGCCAAATATCAGATAAATATACAATGATTAAATAAATCTCAATTTCATTTGAGTCAATCGTCTTCCGGGACCGTAATACTTATTAGAAAACACAGCAAAATTTGACAGCCCGCTCTTAAGTCCCGGGAATGGACAAAATATACTGTTTATCCCGGAAAAATGTGCTGTTACCGAGCAGTAATCCACTTACGGCGCAACGGAGTTACGGGCATCATCTAGTGTAAAATAATTACATGGCGAATGAACGAGTCTTATTATTTCCATTGTATTCGGGACGATCATCTAAAATGCATACAAAATCAAACCTCTCTCATTTGTAGTGGGCTAAATAGTAAATAGGGAGTAATATTCAAATGCACTAGTAATGCCGCGCCTAACGAACGCGGTACTGAAACTACTAACTCCGTATGCTGTTTCTATTTTATATTTGCCATTTCATATTTTAGAATATAAAAGTGAAAGTTTAATTGTATTAAAGAGAGTAATTATTAATAATTGCTTAGATGATACAGTTAGGGCATGGAAGCGAAATCAGGACAACCATAATTCATAATTCGGTTACATGTAAAATTATAGTTAAATTAATAATTGACACAGATGTCTCTCGAGTGACACCTGCAAGGACTAGCTGCTTGAGGGTTCCTTAGTCCTGATTTCTAATTAATGCTTGTTGGACTGTAGCAGATTGACGAAATCATATAAAATAACAAAGAAAATGAACAAAACTTTTATTATCAGTCCAGATAATAAAAGTTTTGTTCATATTTGAACATAGTTTTTCTTACTATCATTCATTTTTACAAGCCTTGGTCTAGTCTGTTCTCTATAACAATACAAAATAATCTGTTAACGTTATCGAATGCATACTTTACAAGCACTCATGATTATTATTTTTATTCTATTTACGAATACGTAGCTGTCAATTGCTCATGCTAAGCCCACGGTAGGCTCGCTAACGGACTTCGCTGATTGCAAATTGTGCTTACCGAATACAAATTCCCTCTAAGTGAATTTCCGAACGGCGGAATGACCTAAAACAGATTTGTCTTTGAAACTCTTATCATTATAATACTTTCACATGCCCCAGTCTCAAATTAGAAGTGATCTTATTTGCCGAGGACTTACTTTTGAGTAATTTTATGGAATTTCGTAACATGAAACGACTTAAAAAGTCTGAAAATTACGTTATCTTACGTTTTAGCGATTTCTGGAAAATATTTTTTCGTGCTTGCGTAATTTTCAAAAGTTATGTAATTCATATTTGCTCTTATTAATACTATCCTGAATGTATTGCTCTCGTTTATATATTTTTCTTTATAATATTTTATATAATATGTCTGTCTAAATTATATTTATGTAACACTATAATATAAACCTTCCCTAAACTTCCACGAACATCTCAAGACTAAAATTAGCCAAGGTTTAGCCGTTCTCGAATTTAGCGAGACTAACAAGATTTAATTTTTTTTATTTCTATAAAATATTTTTATACCTAAACATCACCAGAGATGTATTTATTAATAAGAATAAAAAAAATCAATACTTTTTTCCAAATAAAGACTATCAAAAGTATACCAGGATAAAATAAGGAGCATGGAGATTCAAATTTTAATAATTTTGTATAACTAACTACCTTTAATTTATGTAAGCTGGACCGTTTGCGCGAAGTTCGTAACTTCGTTAGTTGGCAGTTTAGGTTAGCAGTTTCATCACTGGTTACTCCCTGTGTTTGATAGTTTCTGTGTTGACCATATATTATGAACCCTTACATCATTTTCTAAGCACAAGTTTTCATACAATTTAATTTTCGATGCTTTTGTTAGTAGTTTCGCGATGGATAATTGGATTTCATTTTGTTTGAGAATCAGTTAAAAGTTTAAAGACTTCATAATCTTATTTCAATTTAGGCCGGCCTCATACAGCCAAAATTGAATGTACCATCTAAGGAACTCATAGATGGCGGACCTACGTCATTTAGTCGAGTTATGTCAAATCAGTATTGATCGTGACTCGTGATCTGTCGGCTGGGTTTGATACATCAAATCAAATAACGTAGGTCTGCCATCTGCCTATGAATCAAGTTCCCTTATAGTACATAACAAATAAAAATGCGTCGTAACCATAAAGTTAATATACCTAGCGGAATAAAGCAACAATATCGAGCTGTCAAACGAAACCGAAATTGGTTTGCATCTGTGTGTAAAATATGTGTACGTATACACTTACACAAGCATGATTGAACATGAATTCTATGAGATTAAATTGTCAACGTGCCGATAAGTGCCGACTGGACGTCAAAAAAAGAGTTCTGCTGTCATGTATCACACGTCTCTTTTTACCACGCAGTGTTACTGATAGTGACATCTCGCTTGCTCAGGCCTTTGTTTCTCTATTCCGCTAGGTACATTAACTTTATGGTCGTAACACCTTGCGATGTTGCAAAGTAAACTGACCCTTAATTTTAGCTCTATTTTTTTATTTATTTATTTATATCAGGCTACTATCATAATATCAGGCTCTATGCCATAGATTTTACTTCGCAAATCCTTAAAATAGTTGTAGACGGTGCAATCGTTTAATATTCATAAGCTTCCGTTGTATTATTGTTTAACATTGGTGTCTGTGCTTGTCTATTAAAAAGTGAATACGTGTTGTTTCACATCTATTTGTTTTAGAATTCAAGTGATTGCAAATACCATTTCATTAATTATCCTACTAAAAGGAAGATTTCAAAGTAAAAATCGACAATTTAAAAAAAAAGTAAGGATGTTAGTTACTCATTTACGCAAAAAATACTGGACGGGTTCTGATAGCTTAGTTTAGATATTTTTATGTACACAAATGTTATTTTATTCCCGAAAAAGAAAAGTGTTCCCATAAGCTTCGGTGTAGAACTTAGTCGAGGTTCAAAATTCTTCCACTGATCAAAAGATTAGTAGAGAGCCTGAGCTTTCAGAGCTTAAGGTGAAGCACAATTTCAAAGTGACTACTAAAATCTCTATAAGTAATTAATATTATAAATACATTTTCATACGCATATATTATGATTTAATAGGCATTAAAATAATTATTTTGTCTAATATATTTCGTCGTATTAAACTATTTCTTTATTCCATTACGGAATCGAATACAAGTCGCGTTGTAACTTGTAGCATTTTGCAGCAGTTTCCCCGCGGGATTAAAATGGCTGCGGTTTGGTTTCGATGCTATCTTTTTTTTTATCTGCAATGGTTATACTATGTTATACTTTTTATCCGACTACGGCGAAGCCAAAAGGAAGGGTAATGTTTTTGACAGTCTTTGTATGTATGTAGGGTCTAAACTACTGGTTCGATTGCAACAAAGGAGTTGTTTAAGTAATGATGCCGCGGGTTTATTTAAAATTTTGTAGCCTATTTGGGTTATTTTTTTCAAACTAATTAGTCGTTACACAAATAATTAAATAGTTTCTAGCACATATCATACGAAGTACATTATATTGGTAATCCATACTAGAGATGGAGATTGGAGATGCTTTGAGTCCCGGGAAAGGACATAGGATACTTTTTATCCCGGAAAAATGTACGGTTCCCGCGCGACAAACGAATTTTGGCGCAACGGAATTGCGGGCGTCATCTAATGTGAAAATATTTTATTATTCTCATTTTAACAACATTTTTAGCAGTTATTGAAGATTTTTTTTAGCAGCTGTTACAAAAGTTCATCGTAGTAAAAATTCAATTTTTATTTGTTCCGTTAGGGATCAGCCCTTTCTAAATGTGTTTTCAATGTATGGCCATTTAAATGTAGAATGAAATTTAAACATTTTCGCTGCCCTGGTCTTAATGCTCGCTTTATGAACAGATTTCGATGCAACTTTTAAAAATACAAAGTACATTTGTATTGAAACAAATTTAACAAATTTAAATTCATTTAATACAAAATCATCATTTTTTTTAAACTAGGGGGCAAAAGAGCCAACGGGTGACCTGATGAAAAGCAACTACCGTCGTCCACGGACACTCGCGAAGTGTTGCAAGTGCGTTGTTGGCCTTTTAAGAGGGAATACGCTCTCTTCTTAGCTTTGAAATTTTTAAAAGAATACTGTAAATCTTTATTATGCAATACCGTCTAAGATTTTATGTGTAGTTGGTAAAATTTGGTCATGCAGCGCTCGTCGGCCAAATGATCCTTAGAAACGAAGATTAACCAGTTCAGAGTTAAGCGCTGAATATTCAATGAACGATGCGAGCGTTTCTCATGGGTCGATTTTGATCGTGCAGCGCCCTCATGGCCAACGTAGCAATCGGTTTCTTTCTACAACAGAACAGACAATTGTAAGAAATAGGGCTAGGAGGAGTACATTACCATGTTATGACCTGTCCTGGAACTCAAAATATTTCCATAGAAAATTGCAGGAAATATTTAAACAGCATGACTGGTGAGACATGTTCAATACTCGACGACGTGATATTTGGCTATTATATTAGATGAAAAAATATATATCAATTGATTACTAAGTAAATGTAGCTTAAAGTTAAATAATTATTTACCCAACGCATGGACACCGCGCGCGGGAAGGGTAGCGGCGCGCTGTTTCTTTGATGGCGCACGCCGCCGCGCCGCGCCGGCCGCATAGTATGCCTACTTGCCTAGCCGCGTAATTCACTTAGGATCCGTGATTCATTTATTTAAAGTGAAATTTGATAAAAAATTAAGTACCTAATTTTATTACATTTATAATGAGAATCGAGTACCGAGTACTCTCCTTAAGTATTGCACATGTCTCACCAGTCACGCAGTATACGGAAGTAAAAACAATACAAAGACACTAGATGGATATATCACTCTTAGTTTGCTCAGGCTCTATATTAAGGCTGGTTTTAGTGTCACGCGGACCGTCGGTAAGGATCGCTCCGTATATATGCAATATGCATTACGCTATAAGGAGCGTTTTAGAGTAATGCGGAGGGGTCCGTACGGACCCGTCCGCATTACTCCTTAAAACTTCGTACAGATCGATCTACGGAGCGATCCATACTGACGGTCCGCGTGACACTAAAACCAGCCTTAAACCCTATATGACCGGGTGAACTTCTTATCACTTACCTTCTGATATAAACCTTACCTGGATTTCCACGAACATTTCAAGACTAAAAAAGCCAAATCGGTTTGGCCATTCTCGAGTTTTAGCGAGACTAAGAAAATTACATTTAGTAAAAGCTCACTAGTACTCGTCCTAAATCAAGGTAGGTCCTCCCTAAAGCCTTAAATAAAAACACCGAAAGACACTCAATGTAATCAGTTATTTAAACATTCCAAGTTCAAACATAAGAGGGCTTTTATGTTTGCAAAATGTCGCTCCGACTTCTAAAAGTCGAGACTTTATTCCTTTTCATAAAATAAATACTCTCAGATCTTCATTATTGACAATGTATTGGAATGTTTGCGGTTTTAAATTACTTTATGTTTTATAGGATGTATATTTCGCATGGGTGTATACTCGTTTTAAGTTATATAGGGTGTAACAAAACTCAGAGATAATACTTTAGGGTGCGTGTGTGTCCGTTGTATAGAGTTCACTGTGAAAGTAGTAGCGCTGAAAGAGCAAATATTTTTGTGATTTGTATGGGCAAACGCCCCAGCGCGGCGTCATGAATTTTCCCATACAAAAGTTTAAAAAAAAGTTACTCTTTCAGCACTGCAACTTTCACATCGAACTGTTTGTAGATGACCCATACACACCCTAAAGTATTATCACTTAGTTTTGTTACAGCCTGTATTCAGCTTCAGTATAAGAATATGGGCTTCAAAAGACGAAATTGAGACTTACATATAATTTTAAAATGAACTCTTTCTTAATTTTTTCTCTCGATCGAATCTCTCTATCGATCATCATCATCATCAATCATCTCGATAGCAGCGTCAAAGACAATATTTACATCCTATATTAATTAATGCTTTCGAAAAACACAAAAAAAACTTCAGGGTCCCGTTTTTAGGGTTCCGTAGTCAACAAGGAACCCTTATAGTTTCGGTCTGTCCGTCTGTCCGTCTGTCCGTCTATTCGTCTGTCCGTCTATCCGTCTGTCCGTCCATCCGTCTGTCTGTCCGCAGTTTTTCTCAGAGATTATAGGACCTACAAAGCTGTAATTCGGCATGAATGCACATATGAATGACGCCGACAAAATGGTATATAAGATCTTTAAAAAAAAAAATTTTATGGTACCTCCCCTACACATCAAGCGGTGATGAATTTTTTTGTCGCGTCCACACAACCGTGTGGGGTGCCGTTGGATCGGTTTTTTTAGGGTTCCGTACCCAAAGGGTAAAAACGGGGCCCTATTACTAAAACTTCGTTGTCTGTCCGTACGTCTGTCTGTCTGTCTGTCTGTCTCCAAACTGTAACTCAAAAACCGCTATAGCTAGACTTCTGAAACTTTCACAGATTGTGTATATCTGTTGCCGCTATAACAACAAATACTGAAAATAAAATAAGTTAATATTTAAGGGGGCTCCCATACAAGAAACGTGATTTATTTGGCCTTTTTTGCTCGTAATCAATAATGGTAACAGCTAGGCACTTGAAATTTTCACAAAATCCTTAGTTATATTTGTACTTTAGTAATTAATAATAAAATTAAAATAAAGTAAATATTTAAGTGGGGCTCCCATAAAAAAAAAACACAATTTTTTGTCTACTTTCGCTCTATACCGGTACGGAACCCTTCGTGCGCGAGTCCGATTCGCACTCGGCCGATTATTTAAATATTACGAGTATTCGAAGATCATTTTCCGATTTAGGTATCCAATTGTGAAATGTGAAGTTTTAAAGTGGACTAAATGGTTGGAGTGGTGGTGGTGGTGGACTGGAGCTAAACGGTTGCTTCTCGAAATGTGAAAAAATTCCCGGGAGTAGGAAATATGCTGAATTTAAAAGGAAAACTATCACGGCTAAAAAGACTTCATAAACTATTGAGTAATAGTCGATCAATTAAAAAAAATGTATTCGGAGAAGTATAAAGGAACTTTTCGTTCAAATTCCTAGTATAAAACACGTTATAAATGTACATTCATTGACCATTAAAAAAATATCAAAAACTAGCGGTACTACGGAACCCTATATTGCGCGTGGCCCGACACGCAGTTGGCCGGTTTTTATTACAATTTGGGCACTCATAAAAGTTTATGTACCTATATTCCTTATTGTAATAAAGGAAATTAAAATCGTTGTCATTCATTTATTGTGAACGTCATAACACCTTTTGCTTAATAATTCCGACTGAAATCGGTTGATAATAGTCTCGCCCACAGTAGACCAAAGATTAATTAACAAAGTAGAGGAACTGCTTCGAACAAAATATACTCGTATATCGCATTACGTTACCGAGTGGTGAAGACAGTATAAAATCCACTGAACATCGATTAAGATAACTCGCTTAAAAGCTATCGAATAAAATATAGCTTTTGTGTAAAATAACAACACATGTAGTGCTAACGATTCTACTTTAATTATTGTGACATAATATTACTATAAATTATTCCAATAATAATTATTGTTACCGATTCTACGTATTTTACATTGAGACACTTGTATATTTTTAACCGACTTCCAAAAAGGAGGAGGTTATATGTTCGGCTGTGGATATTTTTTATTTTTTTTGTATGTTCAACGATTACTCCGCCGTTTGTGAACCGATTTCAAAATTTTTGTTTTGTTGTATTAGGTTTCCTTCCAATTTGGTCCCATTTTCACAAAAGTGGTGATCTGATGATGGGATCTATGAGTAATCGAGGGAACTCCTCAAAATTTATATCGCAACATATGGTGATTTTCATTTTATGAGAAGTATCCTAAGCATATGCTACCAAAACGCAAGATTTTGCATCAAGGTATACTATGGTTCCGAAGATACTAAGAGAACTCCGGATTCCTTATAGATACAAGTTTGGGGGTTTAGGCGCTGTTTTAAGAACTGAAAGCATATGCTACTATGCAAATTACATTCATCATCATCATCATCATTACCACGTCAGGGTCACCAGTGTCACATGGTTGTATATGGATACAATATGCCCCCACTACACCATAATTATATACCCACGTTATGTCCTTATAATAATTGGTACTTTTCATAGCGATTTTAATAAAAATATAATGTTGTTTCAAAATAAATGATTCAAGTTCTAAGCGACTTATGTACCACAACATTGAACATAACAAAGTCAACCTTAACTCCAGAGCGTAAGGCACACATTTGACATTACTTTTGAGATTCGAAAGAAAAAAGAGAGGTAAGTTGCTTCGACAGGTACTACACTAGTTTAACTATTAACCCATCAAGCCCAAGCGGCACCCGGCTGCCGCATAACAATTAATGCCGCAAAAAATCCATTGTGGCTGCGATTCCCACGATCGAGGTAAGTAATAAATTGAACCCTTAGTATGAAAATACTTACATAGGAAAACA
Source organism: Cyaniris semiargus (assembly GCA_905187585.1). Lineage (NCBI taxonomy): Eukaryota > Metazoa > Arthropoda > Insecta > Lepidoptera > Lycaenidae > Cyaniris > Cyaniris semiargus. The sequence continues at coordinate 6,921,483 of LR994558.1, read as the reverse complement.
ATCTACATCTTAATAGGAATAAGAAACACAATCGCATTGAGTGTGACTCTTAACAAATTGTATTAATAAGATACGTAGAATATACGCGATGGTTTACTAGGTAAGTAACTAAAAAGAGTGAAATTATTATTTTTAACAAAAAATTAAAACCGACTTCCAAGGTAAAAATAATAATAACATCCTTATAATATGAACTAAAAAGTATTAAATAATGTTTCCTATCTAATAGTGCCTTTCTCCGAATTCGGCTAAACCTCAACTATTTCTGTACTCAATCTTCATAATTTTGAAGTCGGTACCAGTTCCAAAAGTTTTAAATACCTATTCTGTCAGAGAACTGAAGATTCAGCTATATCTGGTACCGACTTCAAAATGATGAAGATTAAGTACAGAAATAGTTGAGGTTTAGCCGAATTCGGAGAAAGGCACTATTAGATAGGAAACATTATTTAATACGTTTTAGTTCATATTATAAGGATGTTATTATTATTTTTACCTTGGAAGTCGGTTTTAATATAATAATTAAATTATTATTAGCTTTTGACAAATGCTCTATTGCTACTTATTTAAATGTTGCATATTACCCGATGATTGCATTTATTTGATTGAGTCCCAATTTATTTAGCGAAAGTTCTTTAGCTGCGTCGTGCACTTTTTCCGGAATGCGTAAAATTTTTTAAAATCTCGTTTATAATGTTATACTTGACCGACCAAAATTTCGTAAGATGGAGTTAGACTAGATCGCCGGTGCAACGTACCTAATCCTACTTTCTTTCGTGCGACGAAATGTATGCGTGCGCTGCTGTTTCGTTTTCAATTCCGCCGACACCCTCAGAATATAGCAACCCATTTTTTGGAAACATATTTTGGTGGGTACTCTGCACGATACTCTTTGATACGGTACAGGTGCCGGCTAATGTTGACTCATATTGAAAATTCATTGTCTCGGTTTACTTTAATCCTTTTCATTGTCGCTTAATGGAAAATATTTATAGCTCGTTCATTGCTGTTTGAAATATGGCCGACGATAAATTTGAAATTTATTCGCACGTACATGTTTAATGGATATTCTAGTTAACTTGTTGGGTTATTATTACTATTTCCGCGGAAAACTGATTACGTAGGATATATACGCTGTTTGATTTGTTTGTTTTGTTATGCTTCAGCCGCTTACTGAAAAAGTATTTTAGTATTAACACTCCCCACACCGGTTTCGGTGACGGTGGCCGGTTTCATTGAAACCAGGCCAGGTACGCAGGAGTAATTTTATAGTGCCCAGGTGTGTGCGCAGTACACAAGAGCACTCTCTATTCCTTTAATCTCATAACCCAGTGGCACGGAAGACCGACACGACTGGCGAGAGATCAGGCGCAGGACCGACTTTTTACATGCCCATCCGACGCATGGATCATCTTACTTGTCAGACAATCAGGTGATCAGTCTGCATTGTCCTAACCAAACTTGGAAATAACATGATTCCAACGTGGGAATCGAACCCACGACCTTCGAGTCAAGAGCGATGCTCTAGACCTCTGGACCACGGAGGCGTTTCGTTTTTTTATTATATATTTAAATTTTAGTATTAAAATGTAATGAATATTGTTAATTTGACGTCGATGTGAAATAATAATAAAATGCTATTTAACATAATATTAAATAGTTTGTGTGGGAAAATTCATGACGCTCGAGCGCTTGCCCAAACAAAATAACAAAATTTACTCTTTCAGCGCTGCTAATTTCTGTATATACCTAAGGGGAAAACCCTTTACTTAAGGTGAGGCCAGTTCGAAAAGACTGATATTTAAGCTTCCAGTCTGAAGAAATTATGTGGAATTCTCTTACACCAAAATTGATGTAGACTCAAAAAGGAACAAAGTAACAAAATAACCTAACAGAATATTGAAAAATGGCATGGTATAAAATAAGGAGCATGGAGATTCAAATTTTAATAATTTTGTATAACTAACTACCTTTAATTTATGTAAGCTGGACCGTTTGCGCGAAGTTCGTAACTTCGTTAGTTGGCAGTTTAGGTTAGCAGTTTCATCACTGGTTACTCCCTGTGTTTGATAGTTTCTGTGTTGACCATATATTATGAACCCTTACATCATTTTCTAAGCACAAGTTTTCATACAATTTAATTTTCGATGCTTTTGTTAGTAGTTTCGCGATGGATAATTGGATTTCATTTTGTTTGAGAATCAGTTAAAAGTTTAAAGACTTCATAATCTTATTTCAATTTAGGCCGGCCTCATACAGCCAAAATTGAATGTACCATCTAAGGAACTCATAGATGGCGGACCTACGTCATTTAGTCGAGTTATGTCAAATCAGTATTGATCGTGACTCGTGATCTGTCGGCTGGGTTTGATACATCAAATCAAATAACGTAGGTCTGCCATCTGCCTATGAATCAAGTTCCCTTATAGTACATAACAAATAAAAATGCGTCGTAACCATAAAGTTAATATACCTAGCGGAATAAAGCAACAATATCGAGCTGTCAAACGAAACCGAAATTGGTTTGCATCTGTGTGTAAAATATGTGTACGTATACACTTACACAAGCATGATTGAACATGAATTCTATGAGATTAAATTGTCAACGTGCCGATAAGTGCCGACTGGACGTCAAAAAAAGAGTTCTGCTGTCATGTATCACACGTCTCTTTTTACCACGCAGTGTTACTGATAGTGACATCTCGCTTGCTCAGGCCTTTGTTTCTCTATTCCGCTAGGTACATTAACTTTATGGTCGTAACACCTTGCGATGTTGCAAAGTAAACTGACCCTTAATTTTAGCTCTATTTTTTTATTTATTTATTTATATCAGGCTACTATCATAATATCAGGCTCTATGCCATAGATTTTACTTCGCAAATCCTTAAAATAGTTGTAGACGGTGCAATCGTTTAATATTCATAAGCTTCCGTTGTATTATTGTTTAACATTGGTGTCTGTGCTTGTCTATTAAAAAGTGAATACGTGTTGTTTCACATCTATTTGTTTTAGAATTCAAGTGATTGCAAATACCATTTCATTAATTATCCTACTAAAAGGAAGATTTCAAAGTAAAAATCGACAATTTAAAAAAAAAAGTAAGGATGTTAGTTACTCATTTACGCAAAAAATACTGGACGGGTTCTGATAGCTTAGTTTAGATATTTTTATGTACACAAATGTTATTTTATTCCCGAAAAAGAAAAGTGTTCCCATAAGCTTCGGTGTAGAACTTAGTCGAGGTTCAAAATTCTTCCACTGATCAAAAGATTAGTAGAGAGCCTGAGCTTTCAGAGCTTAAGGTGAAGCACAATTTCAAAGTGACTACTAAAATCTCTATAAGTAATTAATATTATAAATACATTTTCATACGCATATATTATGATTTAATAGGCATTAAAATAATTATTTTGTCTAATATATTTCGTCGTATTAAACTATTTCTTTATTCCATTACGGAATCGAATACAAGTCGCGTTGTAACTTGTAGCATTTTGCAGCAGTTTCCCCGCGGGATTAAAATGGCTGCGGTTTGGTTTCGATGCTATCTTTTTTTTTATCTGCAATGGTTATACTATGTTATACTTTTTATCCGACTACGGCGAAGCCAAAAGGAAGGGTAATGTTTTTGACAGTCTTTGTATGTATGTAGGGTCTAAACTACTGGTTCGATTGCAACAAAGGAGTTGTTTAAGTAATGATGCCGCGGGTTTATTTAAAATTTTGTAGCCTATTTGGGTTATTTTTTTCAAACTAATTAGTCGTTACACAAATAATTAAATAGTTTCTAGCACATATCATACGAAGTACATTATATTGGTAATCCATACTAGAGATGGAGATTGGAGATGCTTTGAGTCCCGGGAAAGGACATAGGATACTTTTTATCCCGGAAAAATGTACGGTTCCCGCGCGACAAACGAATTTTGGCGCAACGGAATTGCGGGCGTCATCTAATGTGAAAATATTTTATTATTCTCATTTTAACAACATTTTTAGCAGTTATTGAAGATTTTTTTTAGCAGCTGTTACAAAAGTTCATCGTAGTAAAAATTCAATTTTTATTTGTTCCGTTAGGGATCAGCCCTTTCTAAATGTGTTTTCAATGTATGGCCATTTAAATGTAGAATGAAATTTAAACATTTTCGCTGCCCTGGTCTTAATGCTCGCTTTATGAACAGATTTCGATGCAACTTTTAAAAATACAAAGTACATTTGTATTGAAACAAATTTAACAAATTTAAATTCATTTAATACAAAATCATCATTTTTTTTAAACTAGGGGGCAAAAGAGCCAACGGGTGACCTGATGAAAAGCAACTACCGTCGTCCACGGACACTCGCGAAGTGTTGCAAGTGCGTTGTTGGCCTTTTAAGAGGGAATACGCTCTCTTCTTAGCTTTGAAATTTTTAAAAGAATACTGTAAATCTTTATTATGCAATACCGTCTAAGATTTTATGTGTAGTTGGTAAAATTTGGTCATGCAGCGCTCGTCGGCCAAATGATCCTTAGAAACGAAGATTAACCAGTTCAGAGTTAAGCGCTGAATATTCAATGAACGATGCGAGCGTTTCTCATGGGTCGATTTTGATCGTGCAGCGCCCTCATGGCCAACGTAGCAATCGGTTTCTTTCTACAACAGAACAGACAATTGTAAGAAATAGGGCTAGGAGGAGTACATTACCATGTTATGACCTGTCCTGGAACTCAAAATATTTCCATAGAAAATTGCAGGAAATATTTAAACAGCATGACTGGTGAGACATGTTCAATACTCGACGACGTGATATTTGGCTATTATATTAGATGAAAAAATATATATCAATTGATTACTAAGTAAATGTAGCTTAAAGTTAAATAATTATTTACCCAACGCATGGACACCGCGCGCGGGAAGGGTAGCGGCGCGCTGTTTCTTTGATGGCGCACGCCGCCGCGCCGCGCCGGCCGCATAGTATGCCTACTTGCCTAGCCGCGTAATTCACTTAGGATCCGTGATTCATTTATTTAAAGTGAAATTTGGTAAAAAATTAAGTACCTAATTTTATTACATTTATAATGAGAATCGAGTACCGAGTACTCTCCTTAAGTATTGCACATGTCTCACCAGTCACGCAGTATACGGAAGTAAAAACAATACAAAGACACTAGATGGATATATCACTCTTAGTTTGCTCAGGCTCTATATTAAGGCTGGTTTTAGTGTCACGCGGACCGTCGGTAAGGATCGCTCCGTATATATGCAATATGCATTACGCTATAAGGAGCGTTTTAGAGTAATGCGGAGGGGTCCGTACGGACCCGTCCGCATTACTCCTTAAAACTTCGTACAGATCGATCTACGGAGCGATCCATACTGACGGTCCGCGTGACACTAAAACCAGCCTTAAACCCTATATGACCGGGTGAACTTCTTATCACTTACCTTCTGATATAAACCTTACCTGGATTTCCACGAACATTTCAAGACTAAAAAAGCCAAATCGGTTTGGCCATTCTCGAGTTTTAGCGAGACTAAGAAAATTACATTTAGTAAAAGCTCACTAGTACTCGTCCTAAATCAAGGTAGGTCCTCCCTAAAGCCTTAAATAAAAACACCGAAAGACACTCAATGTAATCAGTTATTTAAACATTCCAAGTTCAAACATAAGAGGGCTTTTATGTTTGCAAAATGTCGCTCCGACTTCTAAAAGTCGAGACTTTATTCCTTTTCATAAAATAAATACTCTCAGATCTTCATTATTGACAATGTATTGGAATGTTTGCGGTTTTAAATTACTTTATGTTTTATAGGATGTATATTTCGCATGGGTGTATACTCGTTTTAAGTTATATAGGGTGTAACAAAACTCAGAGATAATACTTTAGGGTGCGTGTGTGTCCGTTGTATAGAGTTCACTGTGAAAGTAGTAGCGCTGAAAGAGCAAATATTTTTGTGATTTGTATGGGCAAACGCCCCAGCGCGGCGTCATGAATTTTCCCATACAAAAGTTTAAAAAAAAGTTACTCTTTCAGCACTGCAACTTTCACATCGAACTGTTTGTAGATGACCCATACACACCCTAAAGTATTATCACTTAGTTTTGTTACAGCCTGTATTCAGCTTCAGTATAAGAATATGGGCTTCAAAAGACGAAATTGAGACTTACATATAATTTTAAAATGAACTCTTTCTTAATTTTTTCTCTCGATCGAATCTCTCTATCGATCATCATCATCATCAATCATCTCGATAGCAGCGTCAAAGACAATATTTACATCCTATATTAATTAATGCTTTCGAAAAACACAAAAAAAACTTCAGGGTCCCGTTTTTAGGGTTCCGTAGTCAACAAGGAACCCTTATAGTTTCGGTCTGTCCGTCTGTCCGTCTGTCCGTCTATTCGTCTGTCCGTCTATCCGTCTGTCCGTCCATCCGTCTGTCTGTCCGCAGTTTTTCTCAGAGATTATAGGACCTACAAAGCTGTAATTCGGCATGAATGCACATATGAATGACGCCGACAAAATGGTATATAAGATCTTTAAAAAAAAAAATTTTATGGTACCTCCCCTACACATCAAGCGGTGATGAATTTTTTTGTCGCGTCCACACAACCGTGTGGGGTGCCGTTGGATCGGTTTTTTTAGGGTTCCGTACCCAAAGGGTAAAAACGGGGCCCTATTACTAAAACTTCGTTGTCTGTCCGTACGTCTGTCTGTCTGTCTGTCTGTCTCCAAACTGTAACTCAAAAACCGCTATAGCTAGACTTCTGAAACTTTCACAGATTGTGTATATCTGTTGCCGCTATAACAACAAATACTGAAAATAAAATAAGTTAATATTTAAGGGGGCTCCCATACAAGAAACGTGATTTATTTGGCCTTTTTTGCTCGTAATCAATAATGGTAACAGCTAGGCACTTGAAATTTTCACAAAATCCTTAGTTATATTTGTACTTTAGTAATTAATAATAAAATTAAAATAAAGTAAATATTTAAGTGGGGCTCCCATAAAAAAAAAAACACAATTTTTTGTCTACTTTCGCTCTATACCGGTACGGAACCCTTCGTGCGCGAGTCCGATTCGCACTCGGCCGATTATTTAAATATTACGAGTATTCGAAGATCATTTTCCGATTTAGGTATCCAATTGTGAAATGTGAAGTTTTAAAGTGGACTAAATGGTTGGAGTGGTGGTGGTGGTGGACTGGAGCTAAACGGTTGCTTCTCGAAATGTGAAAAAATTCCCGGGAGTAGGAAATATGCTGAATTTAAAAGGAAAACTATCACGGCTAAAAAGACTTCATAAACTATTGAGTAATAGTCGATCAATTAAAAAAAATGTATTCGGAGAAGTATAAAGGAACTTTTCGTTCAAATTCCTAGTATAAAACACGTTATAAATGTACATTCATTGACCATTAAAAAAATATCAAAAACTAGCGGTACTACGGAACCCTATATTGCGCGTGGCCCGACACGCAGTTGGCCGGTTTTTATTACAATTTGGGCACTCATAAAAGTTTATGTACCTATATTCCTTATTGTAATAAAGGAAATTAAAATCGTTGTCATTCATTTATTGTGAACGTCATAACACCTTTTGCTTAATAATTCCGACTGAAATCGGTTGATAATAGTCTCGCCCACAGTAGACCAAAGATTAATTAACAAAGTAGAGGAACTGCTTCGAACAAAATATACTCGTATATCGCATTACGTTACCGAGTGGTGAAGACAGTATAAAATCCACTGAACATCGATTAAGATAACTCGCTTAAAAGCTATCGAATAAAATATAGCTTTTGTGTAAAATAACAACACATGTAGTGCTAACGATTCTACTTTAATTATTGTGACATAATATTACTATAAATTATTCCAATAATAATGATTGTTACCGATTCTACGTATTTTACATTGAGACACTTGTATATTTTTAACCGACTTCCAAAAAGGAGGAGGTTATATGTTCGGCTGTGGATATTTTTTATTTTTTTTGTATGTTCAACGATTACTCCGCCGTTTGTGAACCGATTTCAAAATTTTTGTTTTGTTGTATTAGGTTTCCTTCCAATTTGGTCCCATTTTCACAAAAGTGGTGATCTGATGATGGGATCTATGAGTAATCGAGGGAACTCCTCAAAATTTATATCGCAACATATGGTGATTTTCATTTTATGAGAAGTATCCTAAGCATATGCTACCAAAACGCAAGATTTTGCATCAAGGTATACTATGGTTCCGAAGATACTAAGAGAACTCCGGATTCCTTATAGATACAAGTTTGGGGGTTTAGGCGCTGTTTTAAGAACTGAAAGCATATGCTACTATGCAAATTACATTCATCATCATCATCATCATTACCACGTCAGGGTCACCAGTGTCACATGGTTGTATATGGATACAATATGCCCCCACTACACCATAATTATATACCCACGTTATGTCCTTATAATAATTGGTACTTTTCATAGCGATTTTAATAAAAATATAATGTTGTTTCAAAATAAATGATTCAAGTTCTAAGCGACTTATGTACCACAACATTGAACATAACAAAGTCAACCTTAACTCCAGAGCGTAAGGCACACATTTGACATTACTTTTGAGATTCGAAAGAAAAAAGAGAGGTAAGTTGCTTCGACAGGTACTACACTAGTTTAACTATTAACCCATCAAGCCCAAGCGGCACCCGGCTGCCGCATAACAATTAATGCCGCAAAAAATCCATTGTGGCTGCGATTCCCACGATCGAGGTAAGTAATAAATTGAACCCTTAGTATGAAAATACTTACATAGGAAAACAATCTACATCTTAATAGGAATAAGAAACACAATCGCATTGAGTGTGACTCTTAACAAATTGTATTAATAAGATACGTAGAATATACGCGATGGTTTACTAGGTAAGTAACTAAAAAGAGTGAAATTATTATTTTTAACAAAAAATTAAAACCGACTTCCAAGGTAAAAATAATAATAACATCCTTATAATATGAACTAAAAAGTATTAAATAATGTTTCCTATCTAATAGTGCCTTTCTCCGAATTCGGCTAAACCTCAACTATTTCTGTACTCAATCTTCATAATTTTGAAGTCGGTACCAGTTCCAAAAGTTTTAAATACCTATTCTGTCAGAGAACTGAAGATTCAGCTATATCTGGTACCGACTTCAAAATGATGAAGATTAAGTACAGAAATAGTTGAGGTTTAGCCGAATTCGGAGAAAGGCACTATTAGATAGGAAACATTATTTAATACGTTTTAGTTCATATTATAAGGATGTTATTATTATTTTTACCTTGGAAGTCGGTTTTAATATAATAATTAAATTATTATTAGCTTTTGACAAATGCTCTATTGCTACTTATTTAAATGTTGCATATTACCCGATGATTGCATTTATTTGATTGAGTCCCAATTTATTTAGCGAAAGTTCTTTAGCTGCGTCGTGCACTTTTTCCGGAATGCGTAAAATTTTTTAAAATCTCGTTTATAATGTTATACTTGACCGACCAAAATTTCGTAAGATGGAGTTAGACTAGATCGCCGGTGCAACGTACCTAATCCTACTTTCTTTCGTGCGACGAAATGTATGCGTGCGCTGCTGTTTCGTTTTCAATTCCGCCGACACCCTCAGAATATAGCAACCCATTTTTTGGAAACATATTTTGGTGGGTACTCTGCACGATACTCTTTGATACGGTACAGGTGCCGGCTAATGTTGACTCATATTGAAAATTCATTGTCTCGGTTTACTTTAATCCTTTTCATTGTCGCTTAATGGAAAATATTTATAGCTCGTTCATTGCTGTTTGAAATATGGCCGACGATAAATTTGAAATTTATTCGCACGTACATGTTTAATGGATATTCTAGTTAACTTGTTGGGTTATTATTACTATTTCCGCGGAAAACTGATTACGTAGGATATATACGCTGTTTGATTTGTTTGTTTTGTTATGCTTCAGCCGCTTACTGAAAAAGTATTTTAGTATTAACACTCCCCACACCGGTTTCGGTGACGGTGGCCGGTTTCATTGAAACCAGGCCAGGTACGCAGGAGTAATTTTATAGTGCCCAGGTGTGTGCGCAGTACACAAGAGCACTCTCTATTCCTTTAATCTCATAACCCAGTGGCACGGAAGACCGACACGACTGGCGAGAGATCAGGCGCAGGACCGACTTTTTACATGCCCATCCGACGCATGGATCATCTTACTTGTCAGACAATCAGGTGATCAGTCTGCATTGTCCTAACCAAACTTGGAAATAACATGATTCCAACGTGGGAATCGAACCCACGACCTTCGAGTCAAGAGCGATGCTCTAGACCTCTGGACCACGGAGGCGTTTCGTTTTTTTATTATATATTTAAATTTTAGTATTAAAATGTAATGAATATTGTTAATTTGACGTCGATGTGAAATAATAATAAAATGCTATTTAACATAATATTAAATAGTTTGTGTGGGAAAATTCATGACGCTCGAGCGCTTGCCCAAACAAAATAACAAAATTTACTCTTTCAGCGCTGCTAATTTCTGTATATACCTAAGGGGAAAACCCTTTACTTAAGGTGAGGCCAGTTCGAAAAGACTGATATTTAAGCTTCCAGTCTGAAGAAATTATGTGGAATTCTCTTACACCAAAATTGATGTAGACTCAAAAAGGAACAAAGTAACAAAATAACCTAACAGAATATTGAAAAATGGCATGGTAATTCTGTAAAAAAATCTTGCATATCACCATAAAAATACACTTCAAATTCGAACATCTCGTAATTTTCAATGACAGGGATATTTTTTAGAAAAAGGATAGCTTTTTTATAGTTCTAACAAAATAATCAAATAGTTTTTTAATAAATGATTCGGTCATTAAAAAAATAAACTAAAATGTATAATTTTCTCGTATTTCGCCCTATCAAGAACGCGGCGAGCGTCGTAACCGCCACTGTGCAAGGCGCGCTGATATGAATGTTATTTTAATGTCCTTTACGTCGATATTCGTACTGACAAACATCGACCTGCTAATTTTAGGAACATCCTTGCCTTAACACTCCGTGTATGAGGTGGGGTTTGGTATGACATACCCCAGTGGTAAAAAAAATGATACCATTTTTAAACGAAAATAGCGCGCGAGTTGGTTTTCTTAGTAGCTGCAAATGAGACATTGCTGCTTCGATTCCTGCCAAATATTCAGTCCGATGTCTGTCACAAATTCTGTGACATGTGCTTAAAGTACGCATACCCCAGGAATGTGATACCCCAGCGCACTTTAAGCTATTAGTACGACACGTAGCTAAAAAGGTAAGTGTAACTTTTGTTTTTTATTAATTATTAGCCGCGTACTGATTAGCCGTGTACTGACCAAGGGAGCGGCCTCGCGAGACAGCCTCGGACATTTGCCGCAGTACGCATGCCGCGCGAGGCGGCCTTGGTCTCTAAGTTTTCTAATCCGAGGCTGCCTCGCGCGACATGGCCGAGCCACCGTAAGGCTTAGTCAGTAGACGGTAGTGTTTTGCCTTGCTTATTCGTTGCGTGTTTGTTGTGCGTTTCAAGTAAAACTGAGCGTCAATGCTGGCTAAGCCTTACGGTGGCTCGGCCTTGCCGCGCGAGGCAGCCTCGGATTAGAAAACTTACAGACCGAGGCTGCCTTGCGCGGCATGCGTACTGCGGCAAATGTCCGAGGCTGCCTCGCGAGGCCACTCGCGTGTATAATTTGGTGTTTAACTTGATGAAATGTTATTTGCAGGTATATGCCGTTTAACTAAAACATGTCTCGGTTATCGAAAGAATGTATATTACGAGCACTGACAGAAGAAGACGATGACTGTGACGCTGAGTTTTTGAATACCAAACAAGAATCGGATCATATCAGTGATACCGGCTATGGCCTATATCAGTGTTTTTCAAACTGTGGGTCGCGACCCCTTGGGGGGTCGTCAAAGGTTGAAAATACTATTTTAGTACTATTTTTAATAAAGATTAAAAATGCAATTTAACAGAAGGAAATCTTCAAAAATACATACATGATAAAAAAAGTCAATGGGGGGCGTGAAATATTTTGTCATGTTCGCGTGATTCGCGTCATAAATAAGTGTGAAAAACACTGCCCTATATTAATAGATAGGAAATACTAGGCACATTTGTAAAATATGTAATACGCCCATATTATGTATGTAACATACAAATTTTTACTGTCAATATTACGGAAACTTAAGTGACTATGATCTGCTTTATATTGTTTATTGATGATTTTGTTAATAGGTTAAAATAGATATACTATAGTCGTAGAAATTGAGAAGAATTTGATTGTAATAGATGTGTCATTTGATTTCAGTACTAAAGAAAATATTTTATAGTTTATAGTTTGAACAAAAGGTCAAGTTTTTGTAATTTTGTTAGTAAGTATTAGAATGTTAAATTGAATTTATTTTACTTATTTAAACCAATTGGTTATTAGATATTTAAATATTATTATTTTACAATCATGAGGAACAATTGTTTGGATTTAACTACCTTTTATTGTTGGGGTATAGCATACCCCACCTAGTACAACATGGTGAGATTAGTCACCTAGTACACAAAGGGTTAAATGAAATAAATCAACACGTTAAGAATTACATCTACTTGGTTAGCCATCAAATTACACCCACGGTTTTAAGAATTAGCTGGAATCCCATGTGTATCTAGATTAATTTAACTTTGTTTCGATTTATTTCAATGAAAATATCAAATAGCGTAACCATTAAAGAATCAGCGGTGCAAAAACAGATGCTACTCGAAGCTACACGAGTGGCTTCAATTGCGTGGGGAGCGAATTTATTAAATTTTCAGTTTCATCGGTTGCTTATGGATCATCGCATTTTATTTTCGAACGAAAAAATGATTTTCTGGAAGCAATAAATACGCAGCCCTGTAATACTACCCTGTAACCAGTTTATAAAAGCCTATTCATATTACAAATGTAATAAAATAAAATATTATTATTGTATGTAAAATGTAAATAATAGGCTATTTGACAGTAAGAAATTTTTTGTGATTATTTGCTTTAAATACATAAAATGATGGTTCTTTATGTGATTTACATAAGTTTTAATAAAAATAATAACAATTAATATATCCAAAAACACAAAAATATGTTTGGCTTTTTGTTTCTCGCGCCACATATTCGAAAACGATCCGGATTGGCTAATGTCATGATGACGTCATAGGCGCGTAATGTCGTTTACACAACAGATAAATATATTATATTGGTTTACACGCTAGTGACGTCACTTACAAAGTGCGACGCCATATTGCTGAATAAAGCGTTTCGGCGGCTTATTTGAATTTTGATTTTTTATTTACATGTTTCTTACGAAATACGTATTTAAAAAAAAAAAAAATCTTTCGATGAACTTCTTAATCGCAACCAGGTAATTCAAGATAAAAATTAAAAATCTGTCAAATACCCTATTATATTATTTGGTAGTCCAATACAAGTTTTTTTAAGACAGCCTCTCCGTCTAGGAGAGAGGGTACGGAAGGGGAGGAGAAGGAGAGAGGCTATCTGATTGGTCAAGCCAAAACACGGTGTATTAGCTACTGCAGATGCAGCAGCTGAGGTAAAACAAAAGCCAGGGCTGAGAAAACTACGATAGCTCAATTCAGAATCTGATCAATAATTTATCTTCACAAGAAGATTATTTCGAAAAGTTCAGAAAAAAAAAACAATGAATTGACTTAAAACTTACTGATAATGTTGTAAAATAGCTTCTTCTCTTCTAGTTGTGTTCCTCATGTCTGAGGGTATATTCTTTTCCATGACCTTCCTTTTATTATTATGCCGTGCTATATTTTTCCCACATTCAGCCACTCGAAGAGCATACATAAACTTAAATAAAAGAACTCGGTCATCAATCACAGCGTTTACAACAATTTCTATATCAATTCTCATCGTCGGAAGACAAACTTGAAAAAGATAGTTACTTAGCTATTTACTTTAATATTTGATCGTCCCAGTTTGGCACAAATTCAAATTGATCTTTGAATAATTCATTTGCGGGTGTAACTTTTAGACTAATTAGCTAATAATTTATCTAAGTGCAAAACTTCAGTCCCTGAAGCACAATAAACAACAATGTGCTAAGGAAATCCCATTTTCATTAATTCAATTCTTATTAACCACTTTAACCGATTTCGGTTAAGTTATATAGTAATGAAATAATATTGTTTTCCCTCCCATTAGTGTCAAAGAGTGGTGAATTGATGGGGCCTGTTTTAGGCTTGGGTAATGGGTATATTACGGTGTAATAGGTCTAACTAGATATTGAATACATACTAATATTATAAATGCGAAAGTGTCTGTCTGTAACCTCTTCACGCCCAAACCGCTGAACCGATTTTGCTGAAATTTGGCTTGGAGATACTTTGAGTCCTGGGAAAGGACATTGGATACTTTTTTCCCGAAAAATGTACAGTTCCCGCGCAATCAACGAGTTTTGGCGCAACGGAGATGCGGGCGTCATCTAGTTAGGTATAAATTGAACATATTGCCAACTTCGCATGCAAAAGGAGAAACCTGTGGAAGGTTCGGTGATTTTTGATGAAGCCTCAACATTGTACACATCATTATGTGTAAAACGTTGAAGGCTTACGTAGGATACCATTGTGTCCTCTTGCTGCTTGCATTTCTAAGCATAATCATTATTATTATTTAGTTTTTTTTTTTTGGAATTTGTATTTTTTTTTTATGAAATAAGGGGGCAAACGAGCAAACGGGTCACCTGATGGAAAGCAACTTCCGTCGCCCATGGACACTCGCAGCTTCAGAAGAGCTGCAGGTGCGTTGCCGGCCTTTTAAGAGGGAATAGGGTAATAGGGGAGAGTAGGATGGGAAGGGAAGGGAATAGGGTAGGGGATTGGGTCTCCGGTAAACTCACTCACTCGGCGAAACCCAGCGCAAGCGCTGTTTCACGCCGGTTTTCTGTGAGAACGTGGTATTTCTCCGGTCGAGCCGCCCCATTCGTGCCGAAGCATGGCTCTGCCACGTGTTAAATTAGTCTAAATTAATAATAATCTATAAATAAATAAATGTTCTCGCTAAAACTCGATAGAAGCTACACCGATTTGGCTAATTTTAGTCTTGAAGTATTCTTGGAAGTCCAGAGAAGGATGTTATGAGGGAAGTGATACAAAGTTCACCGGTTATTCTAGTAATAATTTATATAATTTTCAATTCGGTATTATATTTGGATTTGATTTATATAATAAAGGCTATGTATGGATGTATGAATGGATGTTTGTTACTCTTTCATGCACTTAATTTGTAACTTTGTTATAATGACGAAAGTTTGTGAGTGTGTATGTTTGTTACTTCTTGACGCTTAAACGGCTAGAGCGATTTCGATAAAATTTGGCATTCAGTTAGCTGACATCCTGGATTAACATATAGGCTATAATTAAGTATGAAAAAATGTCTAATTCCTATAGGAAAATCAATAAAAATTAATTCGCGAATAATCATTTACTGTTAATACGCATATTTACTTTTACTAAAACTGCGGGTAACACCGCGGGGCATAGCTAGTAAATATTTATGAAGAAGAAATCATATATCTATACCAGTCCTTATATAGGAATCTGAAATAGACTTCGGTGTGCTATTAAGCTGTAGTAAGCTGCAGCCGCAGTCATTTGTTACGGTATAACGGCGGCGTGCTATTGCAATCACAGACCAACGTCTAATGCCACTGAACGATATCTATTGGTCATGAAGCGTTATTTCATTCGGAATATTGAACACACTTTAATATTCTACGTAAAGTTTGAAGTTTGTTAATATTAGGGCACAAAAATTTAGATGATAATAATATTTTAAAAAGATAAAACCGACTTCAAAATTGTACGTAATTGAGAATTAAAATTCCCTATTTCAAAAACCACTGAACAGATTTTGATGAAACTTGCAGTGTTCCCTAAGTTAAAGAATACCTAGTACAACAAAAAAAAAAGAATTACTCAAATCTAACTTGTAGTTCCGGAGATTGCGAACACAAACATAAAAACATACATGCATACACTTTTGAAATTAGCCACATTTGTTGAGACGCTGATATAGACTAACATATACGAAAATTGGGCAATTCTGGAAATATTACATACATACCGGTCGAATTGATAACCTCCTTTTTTTGAAGTCAGTTAAAAGTGGAAGAAGGTGCAGGACCAATTAGGCATATCTCAAAAAACTCGACAGCGATACACCCGTTTTTCCCTTCATTAAATTCATCACCAAGATGAGCCTGATGAATAATGATATCTACATTAACGATCTGTGTGCGCTCAACCTACTAAACGGCCAAATCTACACCTTCGCAGATGACACTGCCCTCTTGTTCTACTCGTACACTTGGGAGAGCGTATATAGGATTGCACAAAATGGTTTTGATACTGTGTCAGAATGGTTACGGAGTACGGAGTTCCCCTTACGCCGAAAAAACAAAATATATACCTTTCTATATACGTAATCCCCCCCTACGTCTCCCTCTAGCTGTATCTCAGTACACAAGTGTTCTTGCAGAACATTACAGAAAACTGCCTCTACTAAATACCTTGGTGTCATATTAGACTCCTCTATTAGCTTCCATCCGCACATCGAGGCCCTTACATTCAGAATTCGTAAAATGATTCCCACCTTTAAAAACCTACGGCATGTGGTGGATGAAGCTATCAGAAAAATAGTCTACCACACACTCTGCCAATCCCTGTTCACTTACTGCATATCAATGTGGGGTGGCACCCACAAATCTACTCTTCTCCGACTAGAGCGAGCCCAAAGAGCCGTCCTCAAAGTCCCGTATGGCCTACCTTATCTATACCCCACTGAAGACCTTAAGTGTAGGCGCACACGATGCGACAGGCGTCTGCGACAGCTCGACGACTAGACGCAACGACAGGCTACGGCCGACAATTTTCATATATTTTGTTCGAAGCTCCGCACACTTGACGTCAGAGTCGCAGAGTCGCAACGACAATCTAGGGGAGCCGCGCGCGCTCGCGTCAAGTCGCTGCGTCTGGAATCGCGTACACGCGCACACACGACGACAGTCGCGCGTCAGTCTCGCTGTGAGCGCTATCCAAGGTGCACGTCTGTTGATAATCTCAAAATGGATACGTTCGATGTTGATGTGTTCATTTCGGACGTCGAAGCGCGTTCTGCTGTTTGGGACTTACGTTCGAATGAGTATAGTGACCGAGGGAAGAAAAAACAGGCTTGGGAGGGATTATGCCTAAAAGCACCAAGGCAAGTGCAACTAGAACCTCATCCATATTCACTCACAAGATGAACAACACGGCCGTCTCTCTCGAATACTCTACTACTAATGATGGCTTCCTGCACGGCGTTTGTCGCAATGACTAGTCGTCGATGCAAGCGACAGCTCGGCGTCTAGACGCAACGACTAGTCGTCGATGCAAGCGACAGCTCGGCGACTAGACGCAACGACTAGACGCAACGACAAGTCGCACTGTTTGCGATGGCTCTAACAGGAAGACTAAGGTATTAACTGTGCGACAACTGTTCATTCTCCATACAGTTGTCAAGCAGCATGGTCTCCTAACATATGACCCTTCCTCTCACCTCGGAAAGAGCAGACATAAGCCCGTAGGCAATAGCAACAACCTTTTTCGTACCCGATTTGCCACTTTCGTAACCGTTTCTTCTGTATCATTGGAGGCTACCTCTACAATAAAATCAACATGCATGAACATATATTATATAACGTCACAAAATCTGTCTGCAAAACTTGAGTAACAAATTGGCTTATAAAACTGAATTACGACACACACACACACACACACACACACACACACACTAACTAACCCGACTTCACCAGTTACCAAGATGTTGTTCTGTAACCGTACTGTAACCAAGACTGTGTAAAGTGTATATTTAGGATTGAGGCCTGGTGTCCTGAAATACAGGCTCACGCCCAGTTTAGGCACCAATCTCCCACAACAACCTGAGATTGTTATATAGTCTAATTTAATTATGTAATTGATTTATTGTGATGAGAAAATAAATAATAATAATTATTATTATTATCTTAAAATATTAACCGTAAAGTATGAGAACTTCTTGTTATGATATGTTGCGTTGCAGTAGATTCATCTTATACCTTTTAAGGCGAGGCCAGTTCGAAAGGACTTATTTTTAAGCTTCCAGTCTGAAGAAATTATGTGGAATTCTCTTACACCAAAATTGATGTAGACTCAAAAAGAAACAAAGTCACAAAATAACCGAACAGAATATTGAAAAATGGCATGGTAATTCTGTAAAAAAATCTTGAATATCACCATAACTTCAAATTCGAACATCTCGTAATTTTCAATGACAATGATATGATTTTTTTACAAAAAGGATAGCTTTTTTATAGTTCTAACAAAGTAACTGAATAGTTTTTTTAATAATAGTCAGGGAGCCCTAGAACATTTTTTTTTTATTACTAACAAGCTAATTTTTTGTGAGTAGCTTCATTTTGATAAGACAAACAACTTTTTTATTTGCGAAAAATCTTGAAAGTGGTAGCTAACAGAGATAGAAAGGATTTCATACTTTGATTTGATGGTCCTAAAATATGGATTGTTCTATTTGTAGGACAATGTTACTCTTAAATTATATAACTATTAACCTACCAATATACAAAATATCAGCTGGTTAGGGTTCCGGTTTAGGGTTCTGTAATCAACAAAATTTGGTTGACTACAGTACTCTAAAACAGAACCCTAACCAGCTGATTTTTTGTATATTGGTCGGTTAATAGTTATATAATTTAAATCGCGCCTTGTACAGTGGCGGTTACGACAACCGCCACTGTACAAGGCGCGATGATATGAATGTTATTTTAATGTCCTTTACGTCGATATTCGTACTGACAGACATCGACCTGTTAATTTTAAGGACATCCTTGCCTTAAGATCAAACACTTTAAAGACTTTTTTTTTGCGTTGCGGGAATGCCTTTACGCATCCCCGGGGCCTGGGGATGACCACTGAGGTATGTGGGACTGCAGCAGACATGACCGCAGCCCCACCACATCTGCCTCTTTGGGCTTAACTCGTGAAAACACCACATTCCACATTACTCCGCGACGATGCGCTGGAATACCTAGCGCATCGTGGCCTACCCGGGACTCGATGTCATGGGCGACGGCAGCCCCATGCTGACGCCCCGAGCTCCCCTGCTAAGGCCTGCAGTTGTCGTGACCATGTCTGGCCCTTGGTCTCCGCCTCGGCCTTCTCTGAGGATCGAGCGCCTCCACATCTCGCCTACGCTCCGCATCCTCCTTCGACAACATTACCGCTTTAGCGAATGTCTTGACTGCCCCAAACACTTTAAAGACCTGGAACACGACAATACATAGACTTAAAAAACATTGCCTTCCAATTACTTCATGCAAACTAACTAACTTTTATATATTACAAAAATCAATAGCCATCTCGCTTACCAACGCGACGCGACGGTATCACCATAGAAAAATATCAATTTAGACAGCAAACTCATCGAAGTTCAGTAAGTATCAGATATATAAACATTAACTAATTTGAATTCTTCAAGCCGTAACAGTGAAGGAAAGTTAGGCCGTAAGACAATTCCGGTCCATTCTTGCAATTCAAATTCCACGTCTAGTAATGTAAATTACTTTAAAGTTTCGTCTTTAAAATGCGAATTCTTCATATCTTGTTGTTCCAGCGACGGCGCAGAAAATAATTTTGCCGCCATGGCGAAACAATATTAGCGCCAAGTTTATACTTTATGAAAAAGGCCAAAAACAATGAATATATTTCCTTAAAATAAAGTTAAGCGCATTGCTACTGAAGAATATTTTACTGTCAGTATAGGTATTAAAATGTCACTGGAATTGTAACACTTTAAGATGTCTACAACCACAATTTACAATGTGCACAAGTTTTATTTGCCTACGCAATAATCATTTTATTTAAGTAGTCTGAATGTTTACTATGCGTAAAAGGTATCAAGCCTATTTACAATTAAAGACATGAGTGGACGAAGAAATTAACTAACAATTTGAAAGCTGTCGTTTTCTGCATAAACTGTGACTTTAGGTTTTGCAAAATTATTTGAAATCAAAAAAATATGGATTCTATGTATTGCTAGATTTATATATCAGCTAGATGATGAAGTAGGTAAGT
Source organism: Cyaniris semiargus (assembly GCA_905187585.1). Lineage (NCBI taxonomy): Eukaryota > Metazoa > Arthropoda > Insecta > Lepidoptera > Lycaenidae > Cyaniris > Cyaniris semiargus. Next base: position 6,901,301 of record LR994558.1, on the reverse strand, counting down.
TATAAGGTTCGTTAAAATTGTAAGGGAAAAAAATTGTAACCGCTCTTATGTTGTAAAATGTTAGTTACCCGCTTCATCCACCTCTTCAATTGCATTTTGGAACTACCTGCAAATATGAAAATGAAATAGCAGTGATAAACATATATACAATTTTGTCACGCTGCACAAAGAGGATAGAAAGAAGAAGTATATTCGCATATATATATATATATATATATATATATATATATATATATATATATATATATATATATATATATATATATATATATATAATGTAACGAAAATTTATAGATAGATTGCGTACCATCCTAATTTGCGGGGTTAAGTAACCTCCAGTCAATAAATTACGATTAACATTCAAATGTTATAACCTGACCAAATGATATAGGTAATCTGACTTTGAATAAATTTTTCTGATGGCATATTAATTCCTACAAATTCACAATTCCATCATCACTAGTTCTTCATCAATTATTCACACTTGCGGAACTTCACTGCTAATGAAAAAGGATGGATCCGCACGAATTGAAATTGATCCTTTAATATCAAAGTTTTTGTTTCCGCCATCACTACCCAAATTAACTCCGGTTCAAATCTAAAGTTTTTCTTGCAATTAATTATCATCAGTTTGCATTACCGTCTCTACAACTTTACTTAGTACCTTGATCTTTCTATTAATTCACCACTGAAGTTTTGTTTCTTGTATGCAGCTTTGTCGATGTAAAAAAATTACTATCAGGAAAATGTTCTCTCATAATATTATATTATTATTATGCTACGTTATACAATATTATCTATAATCGGGATACTATTTTCGAAAAGTTTATGAAGTCAATTCTTAAATTATAAATGCAATAGTGTGTATATCTACATGTGTAACCAACTAAATCGATTTATATGATTGATGATGATTCCTGTGCAACAAACCTTGTTAGTGCTTTACCTACCGGTGTGGAATTATATTTTAAAGACTGATATCTAATTGTTGGAGGCGTCCGTCATTATCGCTAGAGGTGCTGTGCTGATGGGATAAAATAGTAGAGTTGCATCTCGTAAGTGAGATTTGCATTGTTCGAATGCCTCTTCTGATTCCTTGTTCCAGGTTATTTTAGTCTTGTCTTTACGCCTTGATCTATGGATATATGAATTAAGTATGGATTGTTACGAAGCGGCGTGTGGAGGAAGGTTTTTAAGGAAGGAAAATTAAATACGAAATCCAGACTTTGAAGAACGACATTATTCATGAAGCGTTAAAATGTCTGGGCTGCGTTCCTGAGTCCGAAAGTCATCCTGGGAAATTCAAAGAGTCCGAAGGGAGTGATAATAGCCGTCTTCTCTATATCTTCCGGGGCTATGGGAATAAAATAATAACCTCGAAAAAGATCAATTCTTGAAAAAAAATTCTTTCCGGCTAGAAGGTTTGTAAAACCGTGGATTCTTGGAATCGGGTATCGGTCTGGCTTCGTTATTGCATTCAGAGCGCATTAATCCCCGCATGGACGTAACTCCCCGTTCTTTTTGGTTACCACGTGAAGTGGACTTGCCCAACAGCTTTTTGAAGGACGACAAATGCCTATTTGCTGCATGTAGTCGAACTCCTTTTTAAAATCTTGACATATTTTTCTGATGGAAGTGGGCGCGCGCGAGCGAAGACTGGTGGACCCTTAGTCTCGATGTGGTGCATAACTGGATGTTTCGGTGTATCTTTGTAGCAAACCGGATTGGTGATGTCCGGGTAGGCTGATAGTAGTTCGTAGTAAGGGTTAGTGACATCCAATGAGTTGTGACATCGACAATAAAAGTCCAGGAGTACGGTCTTCAAAGCTTGAGATTCAGTACTAGATTCTTGGTTCCAAAGGTTTTGATCGCAGTCCCGCTGGCTGCATATAAATTATATTCCTTATCGTTTTTGCTGGTATAGGGTCTTTTGGTTGCAGGTAGAACGGAAACGTTAGCCCCAGTGTCCACCAAAAAGCGTAGGCCACTGTTGAAGCCAGTCACGCATAGGCGGTGGGCTGGCGAGATGGTGCAGACATCCGCCGCTGACTGCACCGAAACTAGTTTTCCGAATTGATTGCCATGTTATTTTTCCAGGTACAGGGCTCTCATTTCTTAGCTCTATGTTCAAATCGATTGTGATAGTAACATAATCCTTCCGTACGAGGCTCGTGCGGCGTCGTGTTACGGCTGCGCCCACGCGATGATGATCTGTTATAGTATCTATACGTGCGGCGATTGTAATTGCTATTATTCGGATTGTAATTTCTCCGTGTTGATCTTGATCTTCGTAATTCCATTACTTGTAGACTTAACTGAGCAATCTGTGCCTGTAAACTAGCGTAGTTCCGGACGTTGATGATTTATTGGCGATTTCCGATAAGTTGAGAGGTCTTGAATTATCCAAATTCCAGTACTTTGTCTGCGATAGCCGCCAATTTCTCTAGATCTTTGACATCGCTTACAGCGAAGAAGCCTGTTCTTAAGCGCCTGGTACTTGTTTGTCGTTGGTGGAGAGAGTAAAATATCGCTGACCTGTTGAATGATGTCTTTGCCCTGTTTGGTGACGACTAGGTTATATATTGCTTCATCAGACAGCTTTTGTGGTGATAAAATTACCTCGCATTGGACGAACCATAGATGTGCTTGATCACACCAAAAATCTGGAAGCCTTGAGGATACGGTGACTGCTGCTAGCTCGGGCGTAGCGCTGCTCGTTGAAGCGGGAGTGGCTGGAGGAAATTTTGATTGTTCGGGGTTGCTCATCTTGGACTTCTCTTCGGTCACTGACACGTCGCGCCGGCACAAAAATTATGTCGCCTTTTGAAATCTAAAATCGGTGGAATCCGCTTGTGGAAAGCCGATTTAGATGTGCGATTTAAATAGCGCCGGTTTTCAAATCACGTCGGGTGTTTGATCACGTCGGGTGTTTGATCACGTCGGATGTTTGATCACATCGGAGTCACCAATTTACCTACCGGTGTGGAGGTATAGGAATTATTTGAAGACTGATTTACCGTGACCGTTTATTGTTGATCAGTTACAATAAAGCTTAAAGCGAAGTGTCTTAATAATTACAAAAAGATGACTATTTATATAAAGTCATTCCTGTACAAATTGGTAATGGTGCCGCGGCCTAAAATCCTAGATGATGCAACCATGAGTGACAAATTATTAACTGTTAACTATATAACTTAGTATAAAATATACAATATGTATAGGCACAGTGCAATAAACTTGCAGGCAACTAATACTAATAATATATGAATAATAATTATAATTTAACCAACAATACATTGACTACAGTCAGGTAAAAATATTTTATACGACTTCATTTATATATATTTTACTGTAGGTGGATAAAAATTTCTGAGAAAGTTTATGAAAAGGCCGAAAACTTAAAAATGTTAACAAAATAATATATTATTTTGCAATATTATTTAAAAGATATTTTTAAGCGTCAATTCCTAAAAGTAAAACTTTAGCATGGAATTTCGCTTCTTGTGAATAATATGGTTATATTTATAAAATAAATCTTTGTCAGGTTTAATTATAATTAAACATGACAAAGAGTATTGTTGTAGTATTGTATTTATTTATCTATAGATAAATAAATATTTTAGCACTAGTAGAAAAACTTTGCATCTACCTCGACTTTTGTCTACATCACCCAAGGGTTGGCTCTGTACCTTGTTGTGTGGACAAAGTATAGAAAAAAAATAAAAAAAACTGACCTAAAAACTAGACAGATAACTAGGCTTTTGCATCCTTTGTGGATGATTTATACAGTATTTTCAGAGCGAAGTAACCACTCCTCGAATATTGTAGTGCCTGGGACAAGATTTAAATGTCCGTATGGTTGCCCGAGCACATACGACATTCTCGCAACATAGTCGGCCTAGTCCAGAGGAAAGAACTAGTCAATACATCTGGGACCAACTATGTGCGGGTTTCCTCACGATGTTTTCCTTCACCGTACGAGCGTCCGTATTATGTACTTGAGATCAGAAAATGTCTCATTGGTACACGCCTCCACCCGGGATCGAACCTGCACCCTCTACGAGTGCGAACCAAAGGTCTACCCATTAGGCCACGGACGCTCTTTAGACAAATAGACATTATCATAATAATATCAATATAAAGACGAAGGCTTTTAAGAGTGTTTGTTTCTTACTTCTTCACACAAAAACCATTGATAGTAGCTGACAGTAGTTTACACTCTGCAGTAAGTTAGTAATATAATATAAGACACATAAAATCCCAAAAAAGATATGTTTCCTTAGAATACTGTAGTAAGCCTCATGACTGAGCCGCGAATAAAAAGATGCTGAATTAAAACCGACTTCCAAGGTAAAAATAATAATAACATCCTTATAATATGAACTAAAAAGTATTAAATAATGTTTCCTAGATAGGAATTCGGAGAAAGGCACTATTAGATAATAGTGCCTTTCTCCGAATTCGGCTAAACCTCAACTATTTCTGTACTCAATCTTCATCATTTTGAAGTCGGTACCAGATATAGCTGAATCTTCAGTTCTCTGACAGAATAGGTATTTGAAATTTTTGGAACTGGTACCGACTTCAAAATTATGAAGATTGAGTACAGAAATAGTTGAGGTTTAGCCGAATTCGGAGAAAGGCACTATTAGATAGGAAACATTATTTAATACTTTTTAGTTCATATTATAAGGATGTTATTATTATTTTTACCTTGGAAGTCGGTTTTAATATTTTGTTAAAAATAATAATTTCACTCTTTTTAGTTACCTAGTAAACCATCGCGTATATTCTACGTATCTTATTAATACAATTTGTTAAGAGTCACACTCAATGCGATTGTGTTTCTTATTCCTATTAAGATGTAGATTGTTTTCCTATGTAAGTACCTATTTTCATACTAAGGGTTCAATTTATTACTTACCTCGATCGTGGGAATCGCAGACACAATGGATTTTTAATTGTTATGCGGCAGCCGGGTGCCGCTTGGGCTTGATGGGTTAATAGTTAAACTAGTGTAGTACCTATCGAAGCAACTTACTTCTCTTTTTTCTTTCGAATCTCAAAAGTAATGTCAAATGTGTGCCTTACACTCTGGAGTTAAGGTTGACTTTGTTATGTTCAATTTTGTGGTACATAAGTCGCTTAGAACTTGAATCATTTATTTTGAAACAACATTATATTTTGATTAAAATCGCTATGAAAAGTACCAATTATTATGAGGACATAACGTGATTATTATAATTATGGTGTTGTGGGGGCATATTGTATCCATATACAACCATGTGACACTGGTGACCCTGACGTGGTAATGATGATGATGATAATGATGATGAATGTAATTTGCATAGTAGCATATGCTTTCAGTTCTTAAAACAGCGCCTAAACCCCCAAACTTGTATCTATAAGGAATCCGGAGTTCTCTTAGTATCGGAACCATAGTATACCTTGATGCAAAATCTTGCGTTTAGGTAGCATATGCTTAGGATACTTCTCATAAAATGAAAATCACCATATGTTTCTATATAAATTTTGAGGAGTTCCCTCGATTACTCATGGATCACATCATCAGATCACCACTTTTGTGAAAATGGGACCAAATTGGAGAGAAACCTAATAGAACAAAACAAAAATTTTGAAAATCGGTTCAAAAACAGCGGAGTAATCGTTGAACATACAAAAAAAAAAAAAAAATAATATAATAATATAATTATAAAATAGGTTATATATAGAACATATAACCTCCTCCTTTTTGGAAGTCGGTTAAAAAGAAAAACGCAGCAAATGTATTAAAAATGTTTGAATTCAATGTGATACAATCGACCCTTATTGAGGAGATGAGAAAAGAAACAGCCCAAGGGAAGATAGGGCGCGATGGACAAGATAGTAGAAGGGTCAGAACCTTCAAAACGCTACATTGTAGATAAGGTGTAATAATATTATAACGTGCCCTCAGATATGTATCCTATATTTTGTAAGGAAAACTACAGTATAAGTCACATTGAAGTACTGTTAAAATTTTGTAAAATATAATATTATAATGTGTAATATACGAGTGTCTGTCAGTTTATCACTACTTCATGGTTAAGCTACTGTACACTACAGATTTTAATGAAATTTGGATTGAAAAATGTAGAGAATAGTCTGAAAATATTAATGAATACTTACCTTTTTCAAAATTCAATCATCACATGATGAAAAAAATGAAAATAACCGGTAGAAACAACAATTCACAAACACTGTAAGCCAGCGATTTTTTAAGAGCGATCCAAGAGCGATCCAACAAAATGGTTACTTCAAAATAGCCGTTTTCAATTTAGATTTCCATTTTTAAAATCCGACATGATAACTGGTTCTTGTTTCGGAATCCATTAGCGATATTGGCATACGATGTTTCTTAAACCGAACTATAGATTTCGTTGAAATTGTACAAAAACATTGGAAACTGGATGACGCCCGCAACTCCGTTGCGCTGAAATTCGTTTATCGCGCGGGAAGTTTACATTTTTTCGAAATAAAAAACATCCTATGTCCTTTCAAGGGACTCAAAGTATCTCCATACCAAATTTCAGCAGAATCGGTTCAGCGGTTTTGGGCGTGAAGAGGTAACAGACAGACGAATAGATAAACAAACAGACACACTTTCGGATTTATAATATTAGCATGGAGGTATGGATATTGAGCATAACTAATTAGTACTTATACTTTGCTAATTATTATGATAATAAAAAAAATATTATAGTTATGAAAGAACTCAGCGCTATAGGAAACGACATCCAGTAAGAAGCAAGTGAAAAGAAAGTTTTTAATGACTTAAGTTTTATTGGTTCTAGATAAAGCAGTTCGATTTGAAGTACTGAATTACTTAAATTAAATTTATTTATTTGAATGGGTTTAGGTTATCCATCCATACTAATTATAAATGCGAAAGTGTGTCTGTCTGTCTGTCTGTCTGTCTGTCTGTTACCTCTTCACGCCTAAACCGCTGAACCGATTTTGCTGAAATTTGGTATGGGGATACTTTGAGTTCCGGGAAAGGACATAGGATTTTTATCCCGGAAAAATGAACGGTTCCCGCGCGATTAACGAATTTTGGCGCAACGAAGTTGCGGGCGTCATCTAGTACGGTAATAAATAACAGGGAAGATGTATTTGTTTGTGTTGAAACAACTTACAAAAAATAATGATCAATAAGTACCAGATATATAATACTAGATTACCCGGTGGACTTTGTAAATTGTATCACTTCCCTCCTAACACAAACCTTCCCTAGACAAAGTACCAGATATATAATACTAGATGACCCGGTGGACTTTGTATCACTTCCCTCCTAACACAAACCTTCCCTAGAAAAAGTACCAGATATATAATACTAGATGACCCGGTGGACTTTGTATCACTTCCCTCCTAACACAAACCTTCCCTAGACAAAGTACCAGATATAATATAATACTAGATGACCCGGTGGACTTTGTATCATTTCCCTCCTTACACAAACCTTCCCTAGACAAAGTACCAGATATATAATACTAGATGACCCGGTGGACTTTGTATCACTTCCCTCCTAACACAAACCTTCCCTAGACAAAGTACCAGATATATAATACTAGATGACCTGGTGGACTTTGTATCACTTCCCTCCTAACACAAACCTTTCCTAGACAAAGTACCAGATATAATATAATACTAGATGACCCGGTGGACTTTGTACCACTTCCCTCCTAACACAAACCTTCCCTAGACAAAGTACCAGATATATAATACTAGATGACCCGGTGGACTTTGTATCACTTCCCTCCTAACACAAACCTTCCCTAGACAAAGTACCAGATATATAATACTAGAAGACCCGGTGGACTTTGTATCACTTCCCTCCTAACACAAACCTTCCCTAGACAAAGTACCAGATATATAATACTAGATGACCCGGTGGACTTTGTACCACTTCCCTCCTAACACAAACCTTCCTTAGACAAAGTACCAGATATATAATACTAGATGACCCGGTGGACTTTGTATCACTTCCCTCCTAACACAAACCTTCCCTAGACAAAGTACCAGATATATAATACTAGATGACCCGGTGGACTTTGTATCACTTCCCTCCTAACACAAACCTTCCCTAGACAAAGTACCAGATATATAATACTAGATGACCCGGTGGACTTTGTATCACTTCCCTCCTAACACAAACCTTTCCTAGACAAAGTACCAGATATAATAAAATACTAGATGACCCGGTGGACTTTGTACCACTTCCCTCCTAACACAAACCTTCCCTAGACAAAGTACCAGATATATAATACTAGATGACCCGGTGGACTTTGTATCACTTCCCTCCTAACACAAACCTTCCCTAGACAAAGTACCAGATATATAATACTAGAAGACCCGGTAGACTTTGTATCACTTCCCTCCTAACACAAACCTTCCCTAGACAAAGTACCAGATATATAATACTAGATGACCCGGTGGACTTTGTACCACTTCCCTCCTAACACAAACCTTCCTTAGACAAAGTACCAGATATATAATACTAGATGACCCGGTGGACTTTGTATCACTTCCCTCCTAACACAAACCTTCCCTAGACAAAGTACCAGATATATAATACTAGATGACCCGGTGGACTTTGTATCACTTCCCTCCTAACACAAACCTTCCCTAGACAAAGTACCAGATATATAATACTAGATGACCCGGTGGACTTTGTATCACTTCCCTCCTAACACAAACCTTCCCTAGACAAAGTACCAGATATATAATACTAGATGACCCGGTGGACTTTGTACCACTTCCCTCCTAACACAAACCTTCCCTAGACAAAGTACCAGATATATAATACTAGATGACCCGGTGGACTTTGTATCACTTCCCTCCTAACACAAACCTTCCCTAGACAAAGTACCAGATATATAATACTAGATGACCCGGTGGACTTTGTATCACTTCCCTCCTAACACAAGCCTTCCCTAGACAAAGTACCAGATATATAATACTAAATGACCCGGTGGACTTTGTACCACTTCCCTCCTAACACAAACCTTCCCTAGACAAAGTACCAGATATATAATACTAGATGACCCGGTGGACTTTGTACCACTTCCCTCCAAGCACAAACCTTCCCTAGACAAACTGTACCAGATATATAATACTAGATGAACCGGTGGACTTTGTATCACTTCCCTACTAGCACAAACAGACAAATATTTCAAGATTAAAATTAGTCAAATCGGTTCAGCCGTTGTCGAGTTTAACAAAATGGAAAAATTTATTTTTAATTATATACCCCTAGATAGTAATTACATGTCCCGGCCAGTCCCTGTCCGCTGTGCGATATATATACACGAAAATGTTTTGTAACCCACCCCCTTTTTTTTTTTTTAAAAAAAAAAGACGTGATATGCGCTTAAGCATCCCTGGCAGCACTGGGGAAGGACCACCGGGGTATGTGGGACTCGCTGCGGCCGAGAAGATGGTAAGTTGGCCGCAGCTCTACCCACTAAAACCCGTCCGTGCCTTCTCCTCCGCTTTGTGCTGGGTCGCTGGACCCGTCTGAGACGAAAACTGCAGCGGCCCAGTCAGCGGCGTCTGCTTCCAGTGCAGCTTCTCCGCGCGACATTCTGCTGCCGCTTACTCCGGGAGAGCTGCCCAAGGCACTGGGCGCTCTGTAACCGGAAAGACTCGTGCAATGGGCGGCGCATACCCCAATCCGTCGCCCGAGTCTTATCGCCGTCTTCGAACCGGGTCTGCGGCCACATCCGCCTCTCTTACCCGTTCGGCGGCCTCCTTCTGTGAGATAACATCTTCACAGAAGGTAGCCACTGCGTCCCAGCCTTGTCTCGACCGGACCATAGTTGTAACTATGGCCGGGAGTATGAGGTCTAATCCGGTGGTCGCAACAAGCACCGCTCGCTGTTCTACCCAGGCTGGGCATTCCAGGAGCGTGTGCTACGCGGTTGTGACCCACCCCCTGTCCAGACCAGAGAGTGCAAAAATTTATTATGCCATACAATATGGCACAAGCAACTGAGGAAAAGGAATATTTTATTTTCTTATCAGAGGTGCGATAAACGTAGAGCGTCCGTGGCCTAGTGCGTAGACCATTGGTTCGCATTTGAGAGGGTGCAGGTTCTATCCCGGGTGGAGGTGTGAACTGTGTACCAATGAGACATTTTTAGATTTTGAATACGGACGCTCTTACATTGCTCCCAGACTTATTTGACCTGTTATCATTATAATATAATCACACCTTTACCCAAAAACAACATTGTCTTTATCCATCCTAATATTATAACCATAACATTATCCATATTCCATACTAATATTATAAATGCGAAAATTTGTCTGTCTATCTGTTGAAATTCTGTATGGAGATTCTTTGAGTCCCAGGAAAATACATAGGATACTTTTTATACTGAAAAAATATACGATTCCTGCGCGATAAACGGAGATGCGGACGTCATCTAATGATATAATACACGAACAATCTATATATATAAAAAAATGAATCCATATTTCCATTGGTCACGACATCACGCGTAAACGGCTGGACCGATTTTGCTGAAATTTGGCATAGAGATACTTTGAGTCCCGGAGACGGAGACATAGGATACATTTTGTCTCGGAAAAATGTACGGATACTGCACAATATACTTTTATGATTTGCGCGTAAACTATTCAATCTATTTTGATGAAATTTGGTATGGAGATACTTTGAGTCTCAGGAAAGGACAAGGGATATTTTTGTCTCGGAAAATGTGCGGTTCCCGCACAATAAACTTTTATGATTTTCGCCTACATTATTTAATCTATTTTAACGGGAAAGGAAAGGGTTACTTTTTGTTCCGGAAAATGTACGGTTCCCGCACAATAAACTTTTATATGATTTTCGCCTAAACTATTTAATCTACTTTGATGAAATGGGCGAAATACTTTATATGGCAAAACAACGTTTTCCGGGACAGCTAGTAAACTTATAATAAACCACAAAATGTTGGTACGCAAAAACTATTAATTATTTTGACATGAAACACAGTATTAGATTAAGCGCCGGATGCGCTTTTAGGCTAACAGGGTCTTCGGAAAATCCTGGCGAAGCTTTGTCAGCTACAGCTCACAAACTAATTTACATTATCAACAAAAATACTGGACGAACTCATTGAGATATAAGTACTACGTAGGACTACTACGACTGGACGAACTAGATTGTTTTAACTGTAGGAGCTAAGCAGTTTTACTACTGTAACTTGATAATAAGTTTTTGTACTTTAACACTTTTTATATCTACGGAGAACTTGTGGAACTAACTGGATTTAGCATAGATACTCAGGCAAATAAAATGTCAATTAGACTTAGAGGACTAGGTTCAAAGCACGCAAATAATGAATTTCATACAAAATTTGACATACTATAAGAGGGAGTTTTGTACTAACCTCGTGATATCGGCACTATAGTCTTCAGTTTTGTTTTTTTTTTCAGACTGTCAGGATTGATTTCAAGCATAATGTTATGCTTAAAATCATGCTATAATAATGTACAATAGAATATTATTCTCACCAAAAAATGTCTATGATATTAATAATAATTTTAATGGTTATTTCATTACTCAGATTACGCACAATGCGCCACCTGGATAACATCATTTTTACATTTAAATTTGGGGTAATTTTCTGAGGTAACATAATTCATTTTTAGTCGTTAGGCCGATATAAATCATTTGCACGATAAAACTCCCTTAATCTTTGAAGTTTCTATCTTTGCCAATAATTTTCTTCATGTTTAGAGCAATCATGAATTTCCATAAACAGTTTGGCAAGATTCTTTCAAATTAATGCTGATAAAATATGTCGGTTAAATTTTTGGTCAAAACATAGCCGTAATTTATCGATAGGTAATTAAGAATTGTATTGCTGATGTACAATCAGTGAAAATGATTCATAAGCGGTTGGTGGACCTACTAATTTGGTCGGGTTATGTCAAGCGATTAAATCAAAAGATTAAGGCTGCGTTTCCACCATATATGTGTTTCGAGGAATGTGTTTTTGAGAACCAATAGAATCGCTTCATCGACGTGACCTCGCTCAGCGCAGCGATTCTATTGGATCTTAAAAACACATTCCTCGCAACACATCTCTGGTGGAAACGCAGCCTAAGGCTTCGGCCAAACCTGCGCGTCAGTAACGCGGGTTGCGGGTCGGGAGCATCTGCAACGCGAAACTGGCGCGAAACTGATGTGCACACCTGCACGACTACGGTGCGAACCGTAGATTTTTCCCGCTCTGCCGACGCGAACGTCCCGCGTTGCAGACGCTCCCGCTTCGCAGTCGCTTTGGTCGTGTAGGTTTGGCCGAAGCTTAAGGCCAGGTAGTCCCTAATTAACATGACTTTGAATCAATAATAAACAAACAAATAGTGACTTTTAAAAGCCAAAAAAAATACACATTGTTGTTTACTATTGAAAACTTCACTCGATCAAAAATAACTCCGAAGAGGAGGCTAAATTCGAATATTTTGTGATATTTTTCTTATTTTTTATGAAGCTTATGATAGTTTTACTTTCAAAAATCATATCTACGAAAAGCTCATAACTTAAAGAAGAATAATTTGTGGTTACATTTTGCATTTTGTTCTTTATCTAAGTGAAAAGTATAATTTTCTCCTATTTCGCCCTATTAAGGACGCGGCGAGCGTCGTAACCGCCACTGTACAAGGCGTGCTGATATGAATGTTATTTGAACGTCCTTGTCGATATTCGTACTGACAGACATCGACCTGCTATTTTAGGGACTACCTGGCCTTAAGTCTCAATCTGTTGAGTTAATCGCGACTAACATAGGTTTGATATACCCTTTACCGAAGCGTTCCCTGATTTTGGTGGAAGTCCGGTCCCTTTTAAGGTAGACCGGCTGGTCGTGGAGGGAGTCCTGTGTTAGACGGATCCAGGATATCCCTCCGTATACGGCTGAAGGCACACCACAGGTGGTTTTAGTGGGTAAGCCCGGCGCTTCTCGCCCCCCATCCCACATACCTCCAGGGTGCTTCAGCTTAACTGAGGCACACCCCCAACCCGGGGCACCCATAAAGGGTTTCTCCTGTGCAAAAAAAAAAAAAGTTTGATGTAACCTGACTAAAAGCAGTATCTTATAAATTCATTTCTTAACAACCAAATACCGTTAGTTAAAATCTTATACAGCTCGATGAAATTATGTCTTCATTCAGTTTATTTCAGGAATTCGTTATGTTTTCCTATATTCAAACTCATAAATATTTTGATTTCATTTCGGCATTCAGTCCATCGCGAATTCCAAATAATTAAATTTCGCAAGTTTAAAATTTTGGGACGGCAATTTGTATTCCGAGCGAAAAATTTCACCCCGCCATTTTTTGTAACTAGCTGAGTATAGCTATCGCACCTGCATAATTATAAGGCGTTTTAGCCAACAATGATTAATATAAATAACTGTTAAGGGCTCAACAAACGGCTACTATCATGTATTACATTAATGTACCATCGAGGAAATTGATTCCTAGACAGTCGACGGACCTATGTCATTTGGTCGGCTTATGTCAATTCAATGTGTGATGCTCGCCGCACCGACCGGCACAGCGGTGCGGCGTTGCGAACCGAAATTTTAATTGTGCCAGTCGGTGCGACGTTACCAGATTTCGGCACGGTGTTTGTGTGCTTTTGACTAGACGTATGCGAAATATAATTACATAAACTGATAAAAAATGCTATGCAATGGCTCCGAGTGCCACACGTATTTTTTATCTAACAAAAGGGTTAAGGGGCGGCCAACCCTAGCTACGCCACTGTCTAAGCAAAGCCAGCAAATGGAAATGAAGCTCGTGACGTGTTGAGTCGTGGGTGGCCTGTCCACATCTCCACGTCACGACGTCGTCAACGTGGAACGGTGCGGTAACGTGGCACGGACCATGGTACGTTGACGTGACGTGCAAATTTACGTAAAATGCACATCACGATATAGCAACATTGTACGTCGCCATGCCTTGTAAAACTGCTACATTCTTCACTACTAGATACCGATAGATATCTAGATGTGAACCGCACAATACGTATTTTGCGTTTGCTATTGTTAAAAACGGAGAAAGAGAAGAAAAAAGACGTGCATTTTTACGTTACGTTGACTTAAATTTACACGTCAAGTCAACGTACCGTGCCACGTTACCGCACCGTTCCACGTTGACGACGTCGTGACGTGAGATGTGGACAGGCCCTCAAATCAAATTGCGACGATGTTGTTGTATATCTAGACTAGATAGAAATGTAAGTTACGTCGAATATTCTGTAAAAGCACAGATTACTAAATAGTTTCTATGCAAGTAAAAATCAATTTTAATACCGTCGGTATATCTTTTTTGTCAGAACCTAGATTTAAGTCACCTAAAACTTATGTGAATAATTCCTTTCTGATATGATGTACCATCAGAGAAGTTAATTCATTGGCAGACGTAATTTGGTCGCGTTATGTAAAAACCAGGTGATAGATCACTAAATTCATTCAAATTCAAATTGAATTTCGAACTCGATGCAAAAAGGCTTGAACGAGATGCACTAAAAGACAACATGTAAAAAATGCGTTCGAAATTTAAATTGTATTAATTGTTGGAAATTAAAATTTTAGTAGATAATTGTTTACAACGATTGAGTGGAAGAATAAGGTAGGTTCGCGTCGTGGCTGTTTCACTGTGATCACAACGCGTTGTGAGCTATTTTTCCGCTCACTGAGCGTTTTCGGTCTTTGAGCGTAACATATACGTATATAAATTATAATACATTTTATTATAATACATAATTATAAATCAGACACACGACGATTTTCCCTCGCTGTAGGTATACTTTACTTATTCAAAAACTTACTTTTCAGAAGAACAGTATACCTATCAACGCAAGCCAGCAGCATCTCACTATTGATGACATGACAGATGCAGCCGAATCTGCAGGTAATATTTTAATAAAATTAGTTTAAAAACACTGTAACAAGTTCCAATTTTTATTTACTGGAGGTACAATAAAATAGCATACCAAATAAAATCCGATGCAGATTTTATTTAAACTTCTATACTAAATATCTATTATAAAGCTGAATATGTTTAGTTGAGAGCTTTCGCTATTTGTTTGCAAGTGCTTATCTTAGCTGCTAAATCGAATTATTGCATAATTATTTTTTTGTGTTGGATAGTCCTTCGAGGAAAGCCTTAAGCCTCATAACATTACACTTCGATGTCAACAGGAGCAAAGCATATTCAGTGAAATATGATGCAAAGACAATAAAAATTATTCAGAAGTATTTTAACTTATTATATTATTGTTTCAAAACCTTCTTAATCGCAATCATAATAACAGAAATTGGCGCAGACGAAGTTCCGAGTACCACACATATTTTGTTTCTTAATTTATAGGCTATGTTCTCATTAAGCACCTAAGGTGGAATAAATTGTAAAACACCGTGGTTTAAGGGTTAAAGACACAATTAGGACTTCCTCGAATCAATTTGTAACGAAATCGAAACAAAATAAATGAAGGATCTTTGGAATTTACCGCCATAAGGAGTAAATCAAGCATCTTAGCAATTTAATCACTTGTATTTCAGCTACTTTGAATTTTAGTAAAATTGTTATTTGGAGGTAAAATTTTGATACCCTCAAAACGTGTCAGTTTATAAAATGATAATAAGTTTGTTTTATAAAAAATCTGTCAAAGGGGCTACAAAAATATTTTATGTACACTCGAACAAGCGATTACAAAAATCAAATTCAAAATTTTTCAATCCCTTACATCAAAATGTTAGATCAATATCGCCAAAGATATTTTGACTATAACTCTAAGATACATCAGCCAACATCTAAAACAGATACAACCCAAGAACAACACTCATTTACAACACAAATGCCAAACACAATATATCATACTTACTTAGACGTTACACAAACGTAATTAAATACGGTCCAATACTGTTACTACCCAATATGTTAAGTAAGCAAAACTAAGCCGAACTAATGGGGCGTCAGCGTATAGATGGCTCGGCCCGACCACTTCACTATATACCTACACCTACACTACCTACACTCGATTTGTTACCTATAAGACCTAACATTAGATTGACATAATCTAGTGTTAATTTTTTTAGTGAAATCAATTTTCCCGCCGCCGCAGATGTGATTTTTTATTGTAATTTTCATAGTGAACTTTTTCAGGATGAGTAAAAAATGTTAAAGTTAAAAAAATGCACACGTGATGATCGAAAATTCATAAGATGGAGGAAGCGCAAACATAATAGAAATAAAACACAATAGTTTTTACTTCTTTACTAATTTTGCAATTTAGCAATCTATGTTACTACTAGATGGAGTATAAAATATAATCAGAAATAGAATAGACCGATATCAATAAATGTAACTCACAAAAACTTTCCGATTTTACTATCATTATTCCAGTATCGCTGAAACAGAACTGAAATCACAACGTACAGAGAGCAAAGTTAATATTTTTCAAATAATTTTAAAATAACAGCCGCCCAATAGAACGCAACGTAAGGCCGTTTGTCCATCTCCACCGTCACCGGGACGTCACCGACAAAAATTCAAATAAAATGCCACTTTATGCCCTAGGCTATAGGTTTCATTTTGCTCTACGCCACTACAAAGGAGAGCGCACTCTTTAGTGCGCAGAGTGAGGGGGAGTACCAACTGCATCTTTACTTTGATAGCCCGTTGACTCGACTGTCCTTAATATGTGCTGACTTCTGCGCCATATCTAACGGCATGGAGCAGAGGTGATACACAACGTAGTTATTATGTTATTATTTCATTGTTTCTAACTAAATAAACTTTTTCATTTCATTTCAAAGTAGCGGTGGTATGGGTCAGACCAATATCGGTAGAAAATGAAACCAGACAAACCATAGTTTCGAAGAAGAATTTTGTAAAAAATTAACTCTAAATAAAAAATATTTTACTTTGATTTGAATTTTTGTCGGTATCGTTCCGGTGACGGCGGCAGTGGGCAAATGGTCTAAAACTCGATTCGCCATTTCTAATTCAACATAAAATATTTTTCCAATGTTCATTTATTTGCAGATCACGTAAGTTTAGTCCGCAGGAAATCTTGAGATGACTTCAAGCATTCATGTCTTTCCTCTTGAAGTGAACCGTAATCTCGCGTGCCCTTACAAGAATAATAATGGTTGCTCATTTTTATCTTAATATTCAACGGAGAATCGAAATATTGTTCAGAAATACGTTTCTGAATATCTTTTCCATATATTATTGTTCGGATTTCTAGTCTTGTGTTATAGAGTCTTTTTTTTCCATTTATTTAAGGTCGCTTAGAACAACAAGGTTGTCAGCGACCACAAGCACAGTTACAATAATTTATATCAAACTATAAAGATTACAAAATTTGATAAATCGCAGAACATTACAACACATAATATCAGGATCACTTAATAAAAGATAACTATCACTAGCTTCCTTCATCACGACAATGCGAGTTCTCACACCGCGCACAGAACAAAAGAGTTTTTAGAGCAAGAAAACATAGAATTATTAGACCATCCGCCGTACAGCCCCAACCTAAGCCCTAATGATTTCTATACTTTCCCTAAAATAAAGAATAAATTGCGTGGTCAGAGATTTTCATCACCTGAAGAAGCTGTGGACGCCTACAAAACGGCCATTTTGGAGACCCCAACTTCCGAATGGAATGGTTGCTTCAATGATTGGTTCCATCTTTAACTATATAAATAAAACTGAATTTTAAATTTTGTTGGTGTCGCTAAAACTCGAAAACGGCTAAACTGATTTCACTAATTTTTGTATTGAAATATTCGTATAAGTTCCAGGAAGAATTGTAGGTAGGAAAATATGTTTGGCGGGAAACGATACGAAGTTCTCCGAGTTATGTAGTAAAGAATATTATTCCCCAATTTATTATTGAAGCATGTATGCTTGCGGGAATAATATTGGAGCTAATAAACAATTTCCAATAGCGACTGAACGTCAAACAGCGCCAGTGAAGATATTAACTCTTGCTTGTTCGAGTGTTCATAAACCCAAGAGGCCGCTGCACTATTCATCGACGTTTATATTTCACTTCAATATTAATTACACTATGTAGATGACGCCCGCAACTCCGTTGCGCCAGAATTCGTTTATCGCGCGGGAACGTTCCTTTTTTCCGGGATAAAATGTATCCTATGTCCTTTTTTGGGACTCAAATAATAATAATAATAATAAATCATTTATTTCAGACTTATTCCATAATTTGTTAGTAATTACAATACTTTAAAAAACTATGTTAGTAGACATAACAGGCTACGCAGATATTTAAAATAATGGATTTGTATAATAATACTAGGTACATGCATAATTATGTAGGTATATGTACCCAATGGCGCATAAAGGGACAATCAAATTTGTCACTAATTATTCTAAGAATGATGTTGGTGCTGTCACAAACTCAACTCATCAAGGAGGCAACGCTCTTTCGTATAATAGCTTGGAAGCCATCAGTATGCGCTTGTGCGAACATATTTGATGCGCTGCAGAATCTTGGCAGCCCCAACATCACTCTCAGTGCGTTATTATATTGAATTCGGAGAGCGTTATAAGCCCGCTGCGTGTAGTTGACCCACAGATTGTACATACAAAAAGCTTTAAAAAGAGTTATTTTAAATTCTGCACTACACCGTGCAAATCTGCGGGCCAACACATTACATCGGACTGCCATCGCCCTCCGCTCTCTCTTCAGATCACTATCGTCCTTCAAATCCTCAGTCACTATATGACCAAGATATTTGTAAGTCGACACTCTCGTAAGAGCCGACCCGTTTAGCGTCATAGTCGGTACTGAGTCTACATTACGTTCCCTTGCTTTGAGAATCACAAGATTACTTTTCTGGACGTTGTAGGCAAGGCCGTGTGACTCTCCATATGTCTCACAGACACCAATCAGTCTACAAAGTGCTGAGATAGATGGACTCAGCAACACCATGTCATCCGCATAACTTATGCTGTTAACAAAGTAACCATCGAGTTAGCATCCAACCTGAGTGTTGCTGAGTTCATCAATCAATTCATTGACATAATATTATAGGTTAAATAGAGTAGGCGACAACAATCCACCTTGCCTTACTTCACACTCCAGACTATACTCATCTGACAACTGTCCAAGCTATCTGACCTGGTTTATCTGGTGTTCGTGCCAATATTTAAATAACTTTATTGTATCAGGTGGCATGCCATACTTCACCATCTTAGATCACAAAACATTGTATTTTACCAGATCAAATGCCTAATGTTTCTGGGGGGGAGTCAAGCCTCTACATATTTTCATCAGGAGCGGTTTAGGCTACACTCGGTCAGAATATACTCTTTCGCATTTATGAATACTTTTGATTGTTTTAACTTCAGCAATAGGTGAATTAAACAGGTGAACAATATTGTAAGCAATTGCCCAATAAAAACGATTGATAACTTGGAAACCCATATAGATGTTTTTTTTTTTATTGAAATGGGTATTAAATATAATAAAAATATGAGTAGAAAATAATACAAATAATCTTTGAAAATATACATTAAATATCCAGCTAATTTTAAACGACCCTCAAAGGTAGCACAAAATATTGAAGCATTTCTTGTATCTTGATATAAGCACAGAATACCTCCAAGATTTGACCAACCGTATTTACGGCAAAGCTTTCCCGTTCTGAAAATAAATGAAACGGAAAAGACAGTAATTAATTGGTATCTCGAGTCCCTCATTTCAGGAATTGTTCAAATTTCATCTCCGTTTACCCGTGAAATATTTTTTTGGAATATTCCAACAGTACAACCTTCAAAAATCGTCGTTTGTTCGTCGTCTAATAAAAAGAACAATCCTTCGCGACAATTTTTTGTTACACATGTGACTTTTATAACATAGCAGCTTTAGTTATAAATAATAATATAATTTTTTTTTCCAAATCACAAAACATACAGGGATTTTACATAATATATAAAAAGTTACGATTTTGCCACGTACGCATACTTATAAAACTCTATTGCCGTGTACAGTCATCGACGAAATCGTTTTTCCATAGTACTAGTGTCAAATTGTGGCAGATCGTGTTTATTGCCCATGGTACCTAATAGTTAGGGAGGGGAAGAGGGGATTTCGCGACAAGCTCGAGCGTGTCAGAATAAGCTTGTATAGGCTTCCGATATATTCCTATAACGAAAGAACTCTTGACAAGTAAACTGCTTATTGTGAACATTCGTGAATTTAATTCAAAAATATAGTAAAAAAGTGACTCTTGGACGAAGAAAAGTGCATCCACTGGTTACTGCAGTTTTGTGGCAAACAAATCAAAATTATTTACGTGAAATCATCCTTAATTGTTGAAGAAAATAGTCGAAAAACGAGTGACTCGATCTATATATGTATAGGTACATATAACGGTGGTCTAACAGCAATTGAATTGGTACAGTTGGCAGCACTGTCTATCTGTCAGAAGTGACAGCTGTCATCTGACAGATCTCACTGTAAGAGGAAGAAGTGGACTAAAATAAAATTCCCGAATACATAATATTATTATCATATATAAAATAATTTTTATAAACTTCTCTGTAAGACCTGATCTGTGAATACTGAGCTACGATTATTTCATTGATTAACGTTAGCTATGTCATAGCTAACGTTAATCAATCTCTTCGCCGCAGCCCACCAGCTTCTTCAACAGTGTATAATATGATGTCCCATAAGAACTATGACTCTGATACTCCTTCTGAACGAGGAGGCAATGACTACATTAGGCAGAAACGCAGGCGACAAAGAGATGAGGATATTGTAATGCTATCCAACAAAATCGACCAGTATTTCTCGGAACTAAAGCAACAAAATGCTGAACTAAGGGACAGTTTACAATTGTCGGACAAATATGACACCACCCTAAACTTGATTAGCAAAATGGAAGGAAAGAGGTTAGAGGCCAAAAAACAGATTGCAAAGCTTGAAGAAAAACTGGAGTCTATGGAACGAAAGCTAAAGACTGCAAGTATAGAAATACGCAACATTCCAAGTACCTCTAAGGAAAATAAGAAAAAGGAAACCAAAGAGGATATTTGTGAATTAGTACAAGGATTTGCTAAAACTTTGAGCGTTAATCTAAATGAATCTGATATAAAGGATGCCTATAGAGTGACTTCAAACAAGGAAACCATAAAACCAGTCATAATTGAGCTAAATAGTACCATAAAAAAGGAAAAAATACTTCAAGCAGTTAAACAGTACAACAGATACAAACAGGTTGTTGATAAGTTAAACACCAGTCATTTTGGTATACAAGGACCGACGAAACATGCATATGTATCGGAGGTTCTGACATTCAAGACACAAAAAATGTACCATATGGTACGGCAGTTTGTAAAAGACTTCAACTTTTCCTACTGCTGGACCTCAAGAGGCATGATCTATATACGCAAAACAGAAGGAGAACAAGCAATTCGTATTGAATCAGAAGAAGATCTTAATAAGTTAAAGACAAAGCAATGACTACACTACGCAAGTTTATCTAGTTCGAAGCCCACATTACTTGTTCTTTTGTTAAACTCTAAAAATAGATATTATAATAAAATTTATTCTTATCTTCCTACTAACCTACTAATATTATTATTAACATACAAGAATATTCTACTGTAAACCTAACTAACTATAATTTAAATACAACCATAAAATACATATACACATCTACTTATTACTGTTCATATCTCTTATACATCATATTATATTACTATATAGCATACAAAAAGTATCCTAAAAGTAACATACCTACAAAACTAGCATTAAATTTGCAATACCCTCTCAACAATAGTGTTAATATATTTAAGCCATATTATTAATTTTTAACACATTTGATTCCCTAATAAACAATAGTATAAATATATTAGATGAGATAACTATTTCAGATTCTTACAATGTTTTTACAGAAAATTGTAAAAACATTGTAGAAACTCACAGTCTAAAAATAATTACCCAAAACATTCGAAGTATATCTGCAAATATAAATAATTTTTTAACATTGTTGACTAGAATTTCTATGCCCTTAGATATCATTATACTCACAGAATGGTGGCTCTCCTGCAACCCGCACATACCTGAAATCACTGGTTATAACTTCTATGCAAATACCAAATGGACTAACCAAAATGATGGAGTAGTAGATATATTAGGAGTGACCTACTTAATATTGTTATCACTGAACCTGACTTTTCAGACGGCAGCTGCCTACAGATTATGTTAGAAAATTCAACTTGTATTCTTGCTTTGTATAGGCCCCCATCTTTTAAAGACATAACCAATTTCCTCTCCTCTCTGGATCACATACTAACAATAAATTCTTCGTGCAAAACATAGCGCTGATAGGTGACATTAATTTGAACATATTGAACGATAATATTGATGCTAAAACCATGGATTATCTTAACCTTACTGCTGCGCATGGCTTACTGCCTGCCCATAATCTGGCTACGCATGGAAAATCTTCACTTGATCATGTATTGCTTAAAACAAAGCTCAGAGCCGTAACCGTTGTCATAGACTCATCAGTTACTGATCACAATGCGGTATTACTCACATTCTTTAAGCTAAAATCAGATATAGCCAAAAAGACAATTAGTAAATTAGATTTTAACAAACCTGAAAATGCATTGGCATCTACCGACTTCTCTAACATTTATAAGTGTATAGACGCTAACACTGCCTTTAAGCACTTTAGCAGTTTACTATCTAGTGCTATCCGACATAGTAGTATATCATTTAGAGTAACACATCGCTTAACGATAATTAAACCCTGAATCACGCCTGGTATATTGAGGTGCATGCGAAACAGGGATAAATTGTATTTAAAGATGAAAAAATCTCCGAACAATAATACTATTTGTACTACATATAAACGCTATAGAAATTTTTGCAGTCGTATCTTAAGTAGCCTTAAAAGACAGCACGAGGAAATGGAGTTAAGTAAAGCAGGGTCTAATCCGAAGAGTATGTGGAAAGTGATTAGGGACGTAACCAATACTCAAAAACAGAATGTTTCTACGGCTCCTCTTCTTGGTACATATTCTATAGATAGTATAAATAAATACTTTGCTGAAGCCGGTTCAAAAATAGCTGAAGATGTGGCAAGGAACTGTTACTTGGTGGATTCTGAGAGACTTTTTAAAAAATAAACTTTTATCAAAACTGAAAATAATTTTATTCAGAAAACTTAATATTAATCTTAAAAGAAGACCTGCACCCGACGAAGGTCCAATTCGATCTAATGAAAAACACCGCAAAATGAAATAAAGAAATAGCAAAAGTTTCCAATTGCAATTCTATGAAATGCAAGTGAAAACTAAGCGTTTTTAATATACATATAATCCCATTCGACTTTCAATATAACAACCCCCCCGTTAAGATCGATCATCACATCTTAAAGTGATGAGAGATAAAACTGAAATTACTATAAACGCGAGAAATTGGACTTTCGTTTGGAGTATACAAGGAAGTAGCTAAGTTATAAACTATTTAATTAATAACATATTTTATTCAAAAATAAGAACTTAACTAACACTATAGTAAAAACACAAAATTATGAAAAGACAAAAATATTAATATAGAAATTATTATCATTATTATTAGAATAAATGTTTATTATTATTTTATATTCAAATAAAATCGTACAGTATTAAAATTTTAAAACTACATTTCATGATCCTTTACAACATTGGTTATGACAACATTCCTTTTTAAAGGAGTCGGCGTACTTGCAAAATTTGTTTCCTCCAACATAGATTCATTTCTTACACTATTGTTATCTTTGAACACTACAAGAGATGTTGGATGATCGGTGCGAGTCTTTGAATTGTGACACTGATTAAAGATTTGAATACAACAAGGATTTTTCTGAGAAGTAATATTTTTTCGACATTTATATAAGAGATAAAATATGAATAATATGCTACTAAATAAACTTAAAGACATGTAGTAATTTCCATATGTATCAAAGTGAGACGGATTTTCTAAATTATATAGCTCATCTTCCATTGAACGAAGATGGATGCTGGCATGAAGTAAAGAATCAAGATTACCAATGTTCTTTAAATTGGAATGTGGAAGTTTAGAAAAAGTTTTATTAATTTTAGTTTTTTCGCAACAGTCGTCTAATAAAATATTGAAATTGGAGATAACATTTGTAACATTACCGAGTGACGTCTCGTCAACTGCGGTGAACTGCAAGGTCTTATAAAATGCTTTACAATGTTTCGGTAAGGTCAAAATACCAGTACCGAATAAAATTACATCTAAATTAACGTCAGATTTTTCGCAAGTAATGTGACATTTCCCTGGCTCTGATTGCACAAAGACCCAACGGTTAAAGCTTAATTTATGAAATACATCTATAGAACCATGAACAATTTTAGCTACACAAGAGTCTGGGAGTTTAGTAACCACTTCAGTTAATAATGTTGTTTCACACGTAGGGTTGGCAACGACTGAGAACAAGTCGGCGAGCACACACACATAACACTTTTCATTTATTAATTTGCACTTGTCAATGTCCCTTAATAGTGAATAGAACATGCGATCACCTGTTACTGCCACATATGAGCTAGTCGGCTCTATTAGAATGTAAGTGTCTGGTTTCAATATATCGTATGGGACAGGTAATGGTATTATATTATAAAGATTATAGGTTTGAGGTAGGACTAAAGGAATGTGAAGGACGAATATTATTTTATTTTGATGATAATAGCAAACTAATTTAGAAATATCGGTTAATTCCTGTATATTTTGTAGTGTTAATGGTATAGGCAGATCATAATGGCTAGGGAGTTTATTTCTATGCTTATCTAATTCGTTATATAACTGATAGGGACTGAGTACAGTCGGGTGTAAAATATTAAGTTTCGAAAATAAAATAGCATTATTTATGTCATCGATATCGAATGACGACGTTAGGATTATAGCTTCCAAAGAGTTAGATAAAGAATTAATTTGAGTTTTTAAAGTAAGCTTATCATTAGTATTTGAAACTGAATCTAGTATTGTATGTATCGTTTCCATATTTTCCAAAAGATGCTTTTCATTTAAATTAACTTTTGACATAGAATTATTAAATGACGAAATAGTGGATTGTATGACATGAATATTATCTTTCATAAGATGAGCGAGATGTTTCTCGTCTGTCTGGACACTATTTATAGCCTCCGAATATTTGACAGCATCTTCGGCATCCAATGTACCGAAGATAGTTTTCAAGATAGAACCTCCTAAGTCAATAAGACCTCTTTTAAAACGCTGTTTTGTGTTATCATTGTGAAGCAAATATGAAACCGAAGAAAACTTATTAACATTAATTAGGTGCTGATTTTTCAGCGCCGTGAGTGAATTTATGCAATCCGACTGTATCTTCGACGACGTAAGAGAATTACAAAATACATTTAATTTTTCTAATAAAAATTCTATCTTATCTAGATTCGGTTGAACATGACTTATATCTAAATATGCTAAGACTTTCCAATCGTTATTAGTAAACTTAACATCTAAGAGCTTATCGAAATAAAGGCCCGGACTACTAATGATGGGCGATACGTAATCTGATATAGCTAGCGGCGACAGCGCGCATCTGAAATAGAACGAAAGGACTTATGTTACGATTATGTTATAATTATTATATAGTTACTACTAACTTACTGACCTAGGACACTATGACGTGTCGTCACTTGCCGGCTTTATTTCATCGAAATGATGACGAACGTGCTTACGATTAATTAATAACGTAGCCGTATGATTGCCGTTGAGCTTTATTATTTTATAAGGGCCTTTCCACACTGGGGACAAGGCTTTATTTTGTTTATGGTGGCAACGGACATACACCATATCGCCAGCATTATATGTAATAGGTTTTGTTCGTATATCATAATAATTTTTAGACTTTTCTTTAGATGCCTGAATATTTTGTAGAGCTTTTTGACGGCTATAATAAAGACGATGATTTAATGCTCGAATATAGTCTGTATATGTATTATTATCGAGGACATCTATGCTAGATGGTATGTAGGGCTTAAAACCGAATAAAAGTTCTAGAGGAGGATAACCCGTTGTACTATGCACATTTGAATTATAAGCTATCATGGCGCTCGGGATATAAAGGTCCCAAGTATTTTGATTTTCGCCTATATAAGATCTTAAATATTCTTTGAGGGTGGAGTGGCTCCTTTCGAGAGCTCCACAAGTTTGAGGATGGTATGGTGAAGCGAAAATATGCTTAATACTGAATAATTTAGCTAATTGTTTAAAGAGATCTGAACAAAAGTTTGTGCCTTGGTCTGAAATTATCATTTTAGGTATTCCCATGTGAGCAATATAATTAACGAGAGTTCTAGCTGTGTCTTCAGCTGAACATGACTGCATAGGATAGGCCTGTGAAAATTTTGTGAGATCATCCTGTACGGTAAGTAAAAATTTATATTTATATTCATATGTTTCAGGTAATGGACCGACGAGATCTAAATATATTTTTTCATTAGGCCGCGATGCTGTGGAAGTAATTATCATTGGAGCCCGATTAGTTTGACGTAAGGGCTTATTAATTTGACAGGAGCGACAATTTTTAACATAATCTTCTATATCTTGCCTCATGGTTTTCCACCAAAATTGAGATTTTATTCTTTCTAGCATACGCGAGATACCGGGGTGTCCGGCTACAGGTGAGTCATGATTATCTTTTAAAATTTGCTTAATTTCACTAGGTGTAGGATATTTTATACAATTATGATAGATATGAATTTTAATACTAGTGTTATGAAAAAGAAACGAAATAATATTATATATTTTTGTAAATGAAAGTTTAGAGAAAGGATCTGTGAAATCTGATATTGCTATCTCTTTTTCTTCGGAATACCAGTATTTTATCATGTCTCGGTATTCACGAAGGACATTAAATATATCTTTGTAAGTCATTTCGTCAAAATGATTTAATTTAATAAACAAATGAGTAAAAATATGATTTTCGTTAGAGGTTGAATAATATGAATGAAGTTCGCGTTCAATATTTCGGATATTAGGCTCACTAGTAGATGCGTCTATAATTTCGCTGCAATAAGGAATAGAATCGTCTAAATCGACTGATGTAGGATACGCGATTAATTTTATTTTAGTTTTTAATAGGCTTTCATTATGTTCCTGAATTACGGTGTCAAAAGTAACACCGGTTTGTTTTGAGATTTGAAGAAATTGTTCGTAAGTTTCAGATATTGAAGGAAGGTTATGAGAGTCGATGTCACTTCCGGGTGACAGTGTAGGATTACATAACATTGAATTATCAGTTGTATTTTCATCTAAGGCGAGTACTGGATAGCGAGATAATGCGTCAGCGTTAGCGTTTAATTTTCCCTTTTTATATACAATTTCATAGTCATACTCTTCTAATTTAAGGCGCCATCTAATGAGTCTGGATCCGGGGTCTTTGACACTAAACAGCCACACTAATGGTTTGTGGTCTGTTATTATTTTAAACTTACGGCCATATAGATAGGGACGGAATGTTTTTACACCGAATAAAATCGCTAAGAGTTCTTTCTCTATAGTAGAATAATTGCCTTCGGCATTATTTAGGGTTCGTGATGCATACGAGATCGGTTTATCTTTGCCTATATCTCCTTGCGATAATACAGCACCTACCGCGTAATTAGAAGCGTCGGTAGTTAATAAGAAAGGTTGATTGAAATCTGGATATTGAAGTAAAGGTGCTGAAGTTAATTTATCTTTAAGGTTTTTAAAAGCTAATTCTTGCTCATGAGACCAATTAAATATTGCATCCTTTTTTAATAGAGATGTCAAAGGTTTTGTGAGTTGTGAAAAGTTATTTATAAAACGTCGATAGTATCCGACTAAGCCTAGGAAGGATTTTATATCCTTTGGATTTTTAGGAGTTGGAAATTGAGTTACGGCCTTGATTTTATCCGGATTTGGACAGACACCTTTGTCTGTGATTATGTGACCTAAATAAGCAACTTCGCGCCTGAGAAACTCACATTTGTCTGGTTGTAATTTTAAGTTAAATTTTCTTAAACGATCAAAGACTAATTTAAGTTTTGAAATATGACTCTGAAGGTCGTGACTATATATAATGGTGTCATCTAAATATATATATGCATGCAACCCCTGAAGACCCGAGAGAACCGTATTCATCAGCCTCTGAAATGTAGCCGGGGCGTTTTTCAGCCCAAAAGGCATTCTAGTGAATTCGTAGTGTCCAGAGACACTAGAATTCGTATTTATAGTGAATCCTGTCTTCGGGGCGTCCTTCGAACTCATTCTAACCTGGTGGAAGCCACTAGATAAGTCGAGGGTGCTGAAATATTTACAATGTCCTAACTGATCTAAAATATCTGTGATGAGAGGTAGTGGATAACTTTCTGATACAGTGACATCATTTAACTTACGATAATCTATTACTATTCGCCACTTCTTTTTACCTGAAGCGTCCATCTTCTTAGGAACGACCCATACAGGAGCACTCCAAGGTGAAACAGAAGGACGTATGATATTTTGGTCAAGCATTTTACGAATCTGTGAATCTACCTCTTCTTTATGACATTCTGGGAAACGATATGATTTTACGTGAATAGGAGGCGCGTCTCCTGAGTCTATATTATGTTCGATCGCGCTTGTAAATGTCAGGGGTTCACCCTCCATATGAAAAATATCTGTGTAGTGTGAGCAACATTCCAAAAGACTTTCTTTTTCTTCTTGATTTAAATGTGAGCAGCGAATAAGATCGAGGACTTTTTGGACTCTATCGGAACTAGAATAAGAAATAGAATTTACAGATTGAGACGCAATATTACACGAAGAATTTTCTTGTTCAAAAGGGCTTAACTCTACTGAATAATCTTTAATTTCGATAGCTGAGTCGGTAGTATTTAAAATTGAAACATTAAATCTTTTATTTGATTTTATTGTGACAATACTATTAGCAAAATAAATACCATCTTTTAAAGTATGGTCTAATAATAAACCTTGATTGTTCGGATAACGCTCAGGTGTGTAATTAGATACCGCGCACTCGATGACGGCTTCGGAACGAGCTGGAATTATATAAGTTGGCTGGACATAGTTCATATCCATGGTTTGCCCGCAGATATTAATTGTTTTAGAATCGTAATTAATATTGGCTTTAAAATGACCGAGAAAATCACTACCGATTATACCGTCATATTCTAAACTTACATCGTCATTAAATATATGAAATTTATAATTATAAGTGTTATTAGATAAGTAGAAATTAATTTGAGATGTACCTAGAGACTCAGAGCATTGCTCTATATTATTTATTCCTTTTATTTTAACGATTTCGCGAGATAAAATGTATTTATTATTTAAACTTGATTTTTTTATTAGACTTATACTTGCGCCCGTATCAATAAGAAAACGTAAATGACGGACAGAAAATTCCGTTTTTAATTCTATATGAGGCAATGATATTTTTGTTATAAATGATTTTATTTCATAAATTGGAGTTTCAGACTGAACTTGATTTTCGTTATGAGATTGGACACTTATTTGGGACTGGTTACCCGCGGCTCTGTCCATTGACTTTTGATTTTGGACACATATTTGGGACTGATTACCCGTGGCTCTGTCCATTGATTTTTGATTTTGGACACATATTTGGGACTGGTTACCCGTGGCTCTGTCCATTGACTTTAGATTTTGGACACATATTTGGGACTGGTTACCCGTGGCTCTGTCCATTAAAATATGATTTTGGACACTACTTTGGGGCTGGTTACCCGTGTCTTGGTCCATTGAAAAATTATTTTGGACACTACTTTGGGGCTGGTTACCCATGTCTTGGTCCATTGAAAAATGATTTTGGACACTACTTTGGGGCTGGTTACCCGTGTCTTGGTCCATTGATTTTGTACTAAAACAAGTTAATTTATTATTAGATTTAGAAGGAATTTGCAATGTGCCTAAATTAGTCGGAAAACGGCGGCACTTTTTCGTAATCCGATCATTTAGTTTAAAGCATTGTCGCCGACATTTTCACAAGAAATTTCATAAGGTGTCGGTGACGGTGGCGACGGCGGCTCGTATGTAATATGATGCGCGTTCGCGGACTTATTGTAATTATTAGAATGATTATTATATGAGTTACGATTTTCATTATTATATTTATAAGAATTACGATTTTCATTATTATATTTCCTTCTATAACATTCTTTAATGTCATGACCGTCTTTTTTGCAATATCTACAAAAAGCTTGAGAACTGGATTGATTATTATTATTTATATTAAATGATCTTTGACCTTGAAATTTTGAAAAATCACGAGGCGGATAAGAACGCCTATCTTTATAATTACATTCGGATTCCGTATGTCCTGTCTTTTCGCAAGTTTTACACTTAGATTTTGTAGTATTAGTTTTATATAAAAGATTTTGAATTTTCTCTTCTTCCAGAGCAATATTAATAGCGTCATTTAGATTTTTAGGACTTCTACATCTAACATTATTACTTAAACGCGTATGTAACCCTAAGGAAAATGAAAATAATGCTAAATCCTCTGTCATTGCGATGCGACCAGAGATATCTTTTTTAAGAGAGTCGGAATTATAGATTTCGGATTGTAAATCAGTAAGACAACTTTCAATACGCAGAGCAAATTGTGCAACAGGTTCATTTAATTGCTGCTTACATGACTGTAGATCTAATAATAAATGATTATAGTGTTTTCTTTCGCCGAAATTTTGTTTAAGAAAACCCTTTAATTGATTAAAATCTTCAAAAACTTTATTTGAACAGGCAATTTGAGCTTTGCCTTCTAGACGCGATAAAATATATTTATTTAATAAATTTTTTTGAGATGGCGATGCTAAATCTAAGGCGTTTTGACAATTAGTTAGAAAAGCAGTTAAAGTTTCACGATCTCCTTTATAGGGACTAATAAAATTACATAATACATTAATAGGGAATTGTTCGCTTACTGAGACTTCTGCCTTTTTATCGACCGACATTTTAAAATTAATTTATAGAATTACTAGATTATTTTATTCCTTAATTAGTATATAGATAATTATTAATTAGGTATAATATTGTTATTTTAAGGATAAGAGATTGGTAAGGAATTTGGTAAGTATATTGAACGACACTAATTAAAAAATATAGCTGAAATGTAGCAATAACAAATAATAATATGTTTTACTCACAGGGACAGGAACACTAGGAACTTGAGCGGCATAGCAGCACGGCGAGCGACAGCAGGCAGCGGCGGCGCGTTTCCAAACGCAACCAAAGTCAGGAACAACGAGAGCGACAGCAGAAGGGCAGCACGACGACCGGGACGGCGGCGAAACAGCAGCAGGAACAATGTCAGGAACGATGGCAGATACGGCGGCGGTACGGATTTATCGCGCGCGAGATGTCGGGGTGCAGGTGGACTGGTCTGCAGGCTTACGAAGCAAGGCTTATTGTCGAGACACAGTGCACTTGAGTTTTTACGAAGTGGACAAGGACACAATATCACACTCCGGAGACGAATTGGTTCATAGTTTTTCTACTCACTCAGTTCTCTTTTCACTTTTCAGTCAGTTTTCGCGAACCGTTAAGGAATACCAGCGGAACGACGGATTTTCACGATAAATGCTGGTATCCCACTTCTGACACCACTGTTACTTGGTGGATTCTGAGAGACTTTTTAAAAAATAAACTTTTATCAAAACTGAAAATAATTTTATTCAGAAAACTTAATATTAATCTTAAAAGAAGACCTGCACCCGACGAAGGTCCAATTCGATCTAATGAAAAACACCGCAAAATGAAATAAAGAAATAGCAAAAGTTTCCAATTGCAATTCTATGAAATGCAAGTGAAAACTAAGCGTTTTTAATATACATATAATCCCATTCGACTTTCAATATAACAGAACCATAACAAGTCTTCATTCTCAAGTAATAAGTCACATAATATTCCAACTCCTAGTACGTCAATGGTAATGCTGGAAACCGATGAGTTGGAAGTTGATAGACTTATTCAATCATTACGTAGTGACTGTGCAATGGGCATCGACGGTATTCCTGCAAAAGTTATAAAAATGCACAAGAGCCTCTTTCTTCGACCACTAACATACATATTCAACCTATGTATAAGAACAGGGGTATTTCCCGACCTTCTTAAGAAAGCCCTTATACACCCAGTCCACAAGTCAGGTGATGCAGACCGTGTTAATAATTATAGGCCCATTTCGGTTTTGCAATGTCTGTCTAAAGTCCTGGAAAAAATTATGGACAGCAGACTAAGAAAATACCTGGAGGATTATATTATGCAGTAACCAATTTGGTTTTAGAAACAACAAATCCACCAATGATACAGTTTTTGAGATGACTAATCATATTGTACAGACCTTAGATAAAGGCAAAAAATGTATTGCTATCTTTCTAGACCTGGCCAAAGCTTTTGACACGGTTTCCATCCCCAATCTGATTGCGAAGCTGGAACGTCTTTGCATAAGAGGCCGTCAATTAAAACTATTCAAAAGTTATTTGACTAACCGCACCCAGAGCGTTAAGATCAACGGCCAAATCAGTAGAGAGCTTCCTGTTGTTTTTGGTGTGCCGCAAGGAAGCATACTTGGTCCCACGCTTTTCTTAGCCTATGTAAACGAAATGTGCAAACTTAAACTACAAAATGGCAAACTGCTGGCTTTTGCGGACGACACAGCACTTATATTTACTGGAGATACGTGGGATCAGGTTTATGAGACGGCGCAAAACGGCTTTAATAGAGTTACTGAGTGGCTAGCAGTTAACACATTGTCCCTCAATGTAGACAAAAGTAAGCTGATAGAATTTAAAATTAAAAAGCCAAAGAAACCCAGTACAGACCATCATATTATCGCTGCCCATAATCACTCACTTGATATTGATGCTACATGCAATAATTGCCCTAAAACTGGAAAAATTCAGTAATGTAAAATACTTAGGTATCATCATTGATGACAAGTTGAACTTTATGGCTCATATCGATCAGCTCGCAGGGAGAATTCGGAAACTTATATATATATTTAAATACTTACGACACGTAACAAAACCTGTAAGCCTTAAAATCATATACTATGCCTTGTGTCA
The DNA here is from genome assembly GCA_905187585.1 of Cyaniris semiargus. NCBI lineage: Eukaryota > Metazoa > Arthropoda > Insecta > Lepidoptera > Lycaenidae > Cyaniris > Cyaniris semiargus. Next base: position 6,868,121 of record LR994558.1, on the reverse strand, counting down.
ATCTTTGTTGGGGTATTGCATACAGTCTTGGGGAGGTGCGTGTAAATCTTCAAAGAGCAGTTCTAAAAGTGTGTACTTTTAAACAGTTTAGGTTTCCCACTAAGGAACTCTACGAATATTGTGAAGTGCTTTCTGTGAGACAAATATTTATTCTGCAAATCGCACTAAAATACCATTCATCAAACAAAACTGACATCCCTGTGCCTGTAACTGGACGGCGAAATAAACTTCCCCCAGCCAAAAATCACAGGACAACTTTTAGTGAAAGATTTTACTATTTCCTTGGACGTTTCATTTACAACAAAATTGATAAAATTCTGAATATACATACTTTAAACATTCATAGATGCAAAAATAAGCTAACAGAATGGCTACAAAAACTATCATACAACGAAACGGAAAATATGATTTGCCCTATTCGCTGAGAACTTACGATTTGAACACACACACACACACACACACACACACACACACACACACACACACACATACACACACAACCAAACTAACATGTACTAACTATACTAACCTATATAGTTGCTCAATTACATTATGTAAATGAATTTGGAAAACCTGTACTGATTGTTAGCTGGTACTTATAGCACAGGTTTATCCTAATTTAAGTATCAGCAGAACATCAAATATGTAGCCACGAACTTTCCTGTAACATGTAATTTATAAGTAACGAAACTTCTGTACTTTGAGCAAATAAATAACTTATTATTATTATTATTATTATATTGTGTCTGGTTATCATGGTATAGAAATCAAATTTCTCACGTGGTGGGTTAAAAAAAAGTTACTTTGTCAGATTAAGATAGAGGATGTTTAGTATACCCCAAAGAAGCTTCCATATAAAGCACTGACGATTAAAAAGTTAGGTAAGCCTGTAGGGACATTTTAAAATATATAAAAATAAAGCTTCATATTTTCCTAACTAAGCTTCGCAGATATTTTATGTTACACTAAACTAAATGATTTAGTCCTTGTTGTCTAAAATCTTGTTTTAATTTACCTAAACAAGCAATTTTCTGAATATATTTTCTTTTTCATAACTTTAAAATGACTGCAGTTTCTGAACCCACCCCTAAAATATAATATCTATGGACGCTTCACACCACGTCAGTCTTGCCCCGTGGTAAGTACCTGAAGGACTTGTGTTACAGGTACCAGAAAACGGAAATATATTTAATACTTTTATACCATACATAATATATTTAAGATTTTTATTATATCATAAACATATTTAATACACATCCAGACCCGGGAACATTGAAAAACTTTTTTGTTCCGTCGGCGGGATTCGAACCCGCGACCCCCGGCTTGAGCTGCCACACACTCAACCAATTGAGCCACAGAGGTCGTTAAAATAAAAAACGCTCTTTTAATTTTTTTATTAGTTTTACCTAATGTAAAAAACCTACTAGGTCTCCATGACGCTCGAGTGACTACACGAATAGCACCCTGGGCTCCACTACTATAAGCTAGTGTTTGTAATACTCGTACTATCAAAGATGTACTTCAGTAGATTGTGGATGTGCGTTATTTTGTCAAGTTATTTAATATAACTCGACAAAATTTCCAGCCGACAAATCACGACTAACATTGATTTGACACAACCTGACCAAATAACTTATGCCTGGGTTACACGGTGCGAACTGACATACGAGCTGGCTTACGGCCGTTCCCAATATTCAATCTATCTCTGGTTTGACATACGACCGATCGCAGCTAACATTGAATTGACATAAAATATATGTCTCTAATGTCTAATGAGAGCTATTCCTATCTCTAGTAGGGCAAAACCAGAGATAGATCAAATATTGGGAACGGCCGTTAGTCAGTTACTGAGGTGCAGCTAAAGGTTGAGGTTGCACCGTGTGACCGCATTATACGAGTTACAAAACGCGCGCGCGCGAGTGAGTCAGTTGCTCGCGTGCGAGTTACTACAATGTTCTTTGTTTTCACTCGCCACTCGCCTTCCCCCACCACAGATACAACTCGACTAGGCAATGTCACTGGGACATTACCTATCAACTGCGACGTCAGCGGCGTGCATGGTGTGACCCAGGGAGGCGAGTCGAGCTGCTCTCGTGCGAGTACACCGGCGCAGTAGCTGCCTACTGTCACTTCAGCTGCTCGTACTTTGTAACTTATCCTTTAGATTCTCCATCTAGCTATGAATCAATTACTCGGCACATTGTCTAGCGAAATACACCCCGTATTGTATTTTAATTAGATATTGTAATTTGCGCTTAGTTATGTTTACTTTGGGGGATTCATTAGGATGCGAACAACATACGTGTTTCACTTGTTGCCATGACAACGAGCCAGATGTGTAAATAATAATATTTAACTACCCACGCTTACAAATAAATCTGTTGTTGGATCAGGGATATAAGGTTTGGCAAAATTTAATATATTGGAAAAATCTCCAATACTCTCTACTGAGTAAAACGCACAGAGTTTCTGCTCCCTTGATGCTTTTATTCCAATTCGAAATACAATGGGACTGCACCCGCCTTATAAGGCATCCATTACACGGTAGGTTTTGCTGTCAGTTTTACCACAGTCATGACTGTGACTGATGCATAACCTGTCGTGTAATGCAGTGACTGATGGTTGCATGAAATTGATTGACCGTTATCTGGATATTTTGGTTTTTTTAACCCACTTCCAAAAAGGAGGAGGTTATATGTTCGGCTGTGGATATTATTATTTTTTTTTTTGTTTTTTTTATTTTGTTTTATTTTTTTTTGTATGTTCAACGATTACTCCGCCGTTTGTTAACCGATTTTCAAAATTTTTGTTTTGTTCTATTAGGTTTCCCTCCAATTTGGTCCCATTTTCACAAAAGTGGTGATCTAATGATGGGATCCATGAGTAATCGAGGGAACTCTTCAAAATTTATATGGAAACATATGGTGATTTTGGTTTTATGAGAAGTATCCTAAGCATATGCTACCAAAACGCAAGATTTTGCACCAAGGTATACTATGGTTCCGAAGATACTAAGAGAACTCCGGATTCCTTATAGATACAAGTTTGGGGGTTTAGGCGCTGTTTTAAGAACTGAAAGCATATGCTACTATGCAAATTAAATTCATCATCATCATCATCATCATCATTACCACGTCAGGGTCACCAGTGTCACATGGTTGTATATGGATACAATATGCCCCCACAACACCATAATTATATCATCACGTTATGTCCTTATAGTAATTGGTACTTTTCAAAGCGATTTTAATAAAAATATAATGTTGTTTCAAAATAAATGATTCAAGTTCTAAGCGACTATTGTACCACAAAATTGAACAAAACAAAGTCAACCTTAACTCCAGAGCGTAAGGCACACATTTGACATTACTTTTGAGATTCGAAAGAAAAAAGAGAAGTAAGTTGCTTCGATAGGTACTACACTAGTTTAACTATTAACCCATCAATCCCCAAGCGGCACCCGGCTGCCGCATAACAATTAAAAATCTATTACGTCTGCGATTCCCACGATCGAGGTAATAAATTGAACCCTTAGTATGAAAATACTTACATAGGAAAACAATCTACATCGTAATAAGAATAAGAAAAACAATCGAGGTAACTAAAAAGAGTGAAATTATTATTTTTAACAAAAAATTAAAACCGACTTCCAAGGTAAAAACAATAATAACATCCTTATAATATGAACTAAAAATATTAAATATTTTTTCCTATCTAATAGTGCCTTTTTCTGAATTCGGCTAAACCTCAACTATTTCTGTATCCAATCTTCATAATTTTGAAGTCGGTGCCAGTTCCAAAAGTTTCAAATACCTATTCTGTCAGAGAACTGAAGATTCAGCTATATCTGGTACCGACTTCAAAATGATGAAGATTGAGTACAGAAATAGTTGAGGTTTAGCCGAATTCGGAAAAAGGCACTATTAGATAGGAAAAATTATTTAATACTTTTTAGTTCATATTATAAGGATGTTATTATTGTTTTTACCTTGGAAGTCGGTTTTAATTTTTTTGTCATGCAACCATCAATCATGACTTTTGAGTGAGTTTTGTCACATCTGACAAAATTGGAAAAAAAATTAGTAACCTTTGAAAATTTTGGCTTTGACTGACATAAAACTGAAGAGAATTGAGTGACCGTCTAATACCATTCGTCAGTCACCATCAGTTAAACATAATTCATGACTGACGAAATTGACTGACGCTTGCATGCGCGTATAATGGATGCCGTCGATGCAGTCAAAGCTAAGAACATGTCACATTTGAATTTACACTATTGACAATAATATATAAAAATGTGCCAGCATTAGAACTTACATAAAAAGAAGGTTTAAACATGTACTGGCCACCATGAACGGCTAAGATTTTAATAACTCAATAAAAATACAAAATTGAACAATATTTATTTACTGTTTCTTCATAAAAGCTCAACTCACACTGAGGTAGATTTGTAGCATCGCGACGCATCATGTTTTTCGCCAAAGCATATTCATCTCTATTGTTCAATAATTTAAGTACAGCTTGGCAAAGAAGAGTCTGACGCGGTGACAGCTGGAACTAAGAGTTTTTATTTATGACAACACTACATTACTTGTCAACTCTAGTATAAATTGTGTCAAAAACGAAGCGTAGGGTTGCCTGTATTTAAAGAAAAGCCTCATTTAATCCACACTCTTCTTTGCCAAGCTGTAATATCTGCTATGAAAATATGAAAGTGTCGGAGAACAAATGCGCATATACACTCGCTACAATATTATTGTCATAACAATTTTTTTTACTTCAGATAATAGAACAACAGAGATGAATATGCTGTAAACAAAAAACATGACGCGTCGCGCCGCGACGCTTCGGCTCCCCCAGTGTGAGTTGACATTTTTTTACAACGATCTCATGCATTTAAATATGAAACTAATTAGATAATGCCTGCTGCAGCCCGGTATAAAGAACTCATTCTTTTAAACAAGTGCTCGAGCTAGAAAGAATTTAATTACCAGCCCGACTCTTGAATCTTTTCCTGTGATTTAATTATAAATAGTTTAATCACAGGAAAGAGGACAGCAAGTTTAAAGTAACCTCTTTACTCGTAAAATGATGCTTTTATAGGGACCGTGCAGAAACTATAGAAGGCGTCGTAATTCGACAGCAGCGACACGGTGCGAGTAAAAAAAAGTAACTTGTGAGTCATATTGGTTTCGCATTCTCTTTGACACCGTCTAGTCTTCTTGTGATTTTTTTATGTTTTAGAATATAAAATGATTAAAATTATTAAACATGGGTTTTTACCCGTAAACAATGATCGAAAACGTGGAAAAATGTATCAAAAGGCCAAAAACTGGTAGAGTCAGGACAAGTGTTTGATGTGTTTGATGATGTTATTTATAAAAGATTTTTGTTTAATGATTATAAAGTTTATTTAGGTAACTATGAGAATATCTGTTAGTAGCGGAGAGATATAAAATAATGAAGATGCAAAAAATACTTATTTACTGTACTGAAAATGCTTGTGACTTAATAAAGACTTGTGTAACGTGTCGAGCTAACGGACGGTCGCGCTCCACGTTATGCACAAGCAGCAAATATTAATTGTTAGTTAATATTTCCGTGAATCGCGCGGCTGATTGCCGCTGCGCGTCACCATGGCGCTCGTGGCGAATGAGTTGCTGGCGTTCATCCAGCACGCCATCGACACAATGGACGAGGTGAGCATACTGCAGATCTGCAAGTCCTCGTTCACCAGCGAGGAAATATGCAAGGGAAAGCAGTTGCTCTACGAGACGCTCGGCCAGAGCGCGAATATGCCATCGCGACGGAGGGATGGAACTGAAAGAAGCGTGCAGGACATAATATCCCTGTTGAAGCAGACGGATCCGGATGAAGTGCCGGCTTCTGTGGCCAAAGAGCTGCACAAGCTGCCGCCCGTCACGCTGGACCACGTCGACGTCGTCAGCCTACTGAAGGACATCAGGTTCCTGAAGGAGGAGCTGGCCGGAGTTCGGGGTAGATTGCAGGCGTCAGAATCTACGATTAGTGATCTACGTAGTGAATTATCACAATTAAAAAGTAATAATTCATTATGTAGGTCACCTGATGCCGCAAACATCACCTGTTTAGTCGTCGAGGCGCGCAGGCGATCACGTTTAGCCCGTCAGCATTATCGGACGGATCAACGAACACCGCCGCTGCCGACTCCGCCCGCGTTCCCCTTCCGGTTGCGCCGACGCCGAGTCCGCAAGCGACTCAGCAAAACTTTGCAACTGTTGCTGGTCGCCCCGCACCTCCCCCGCGGGTCAAAACAAATGGGGAGAATGAGAGCCGCAAGGCTCCGGAGAGCTGCAAGGCTACGAAGAGCCACAAGGTGGAGTCTTCTCGACCTGGCAAGGACGAGAGCAGGGGGTGCGATGAGGAGGGCTTCATACTGGTGGGGAGAAGGAAGAAGAAGCCCGCCGCCCGCAACCATCGCGGCACCGCACCCTATGTACCTGAGCTGCGTCTGCGGAGCGAGGTCCCAGCGACGCTCCTGTACATATCCCGTCTGCACTGGTCCATGGAGGTCGAGGACGTCGTGGACTACATCCAGAAGAAGACGACACTGCGCCTGAGGGTCGAGCGTCTGCAGTCTCGCCACAAGGTTAATTTTAGCTCTTTTGTGGTGAGAGTACCGACGAACTGTCGACTTTCGAGGCGCCGGAGTTCTGGCCGATGGATATGGTCTACCGGAGGTTCCGGGGGAGACTCCGGAACGAATCGTCGAGTTACTTTACTTTGAATAAAAAATTTTAAAAACAAGTCAGGGGCATTTTAGAATAGTAATAGAGCACATCTTAACTGTTTTTGAAAATTTTGTTTCTCTGTCTGTTTGTCGGTTTGTCTGTTTGTCTGTTTGTCTGTTTGTCTGTTTGTCTGTTTGTACAGGCTAATCTCCGAATCCGCTGGACCGATTTTAATGAAATCTGGCATGGTGATACCTTACATCCTAGATAAATGATGAAAATGATATCAACATCTTAGATAAAAAAAAATTAACCGACTTCCAAAAAAGGGGACTTTATGTTAACTTTGCTGTTTGTGGTCCGATTGTCATAATTGTTTTTTTGTTGTATAAGGTCTGACTCGAATTTGGTACCATGTTCACAAAAGTGGTGACCTGATGATGGGATCCATGAGTAATCGAGGGAACTCTTCAAAATTTATATGGAAACATAAAGTAATACTAAGCATATGCTACCAAAAAGTAAGATTTTGCATCAAGGTAGGTATACCATGGTTGCGAAGGTGCTGACGGAACTCCTGATTCCTTATAGATACAAGTTTGGGGGTTTCAGCATTGTTTTAAGAACGGAAAGCATATATTATGCTACTGTGCAAATTATATTCTTCATCATCATCATCATCATCACATTATGGCCCTATATTAGTACTTTTCATAATCTTTTAGATCGAGTATCGCGTTTGACTAGCGATTTTGAAAATTATTTTGTTGTGTTAAAGTACGTCATGATTCCAATTTGGTGCTATGTTACAAATTTGATAATAGGGTCCATGTGGTATGTAGGAAATTCTTTAAAATTTAAACGGAAAAATATAGTGATTTTGGTTTTATTAGAAGTATTCTAAGCATATGCTATCAAAAAGTAAGATTTTGCACCAGGTATACCATGGTCCCAAAGATGCTGAGAGAACTCTTGACTCCTTATAGATACAAGTTTGGGGGTCTCGGCGTTGTTTTAAAAACGGAAAGCATATTATGTTACTGTGCAAATTATGTTCATCATAATTCAACAACAATATTTTATACTTTCTATATGTAATAAATAACATATCATAGTAGCAATATCATCACAGTTACTCACACATCACAGCTTACAGGTCTGTAATGCATATTTAGGGTAGTGTATGGCTTTTAAGACTTAAGATATAGTATGACTTTTTTAAAACCACTTAAGTACAGTAATTAATACTGTATCCCCTGTCTCCTGTCCTGTGCCCCCTATACCCTGTCCACGCCAAGTCATTTACTAAGAAAGGATATTTTTAACGATATCTGTGGTTCGAATTCCGCCGTCGGAAGTTACTTAATAGCCTTCGATGTTCCTGGGTCTTTGATGTGTTTTAAATATGTAAATATGTGTATAATATAATATTAATCCTCATCCAAATAAATACGTTGTTGATTAAGAGCATTTAATTTTCTTAATCTCGATTATAATAACACACATTCACGCGGACGAAGTTGCGGGCAACAGCTAGTATAAAATATATATGTTAGTTTTAAGGTATTTATTATATTATTAATATGTATGTTAGATTTAAGGTATTTGTTATATCGGCCTCTGATGCCCGAAATAAAGATGATTTAATTTAATTTAATTTGATTTAATTTAATAATTTAATAAAATAAAACAAGTTCACTGAATTAAATGTTTTTATTTATACTTTTCTAATTACCCAAAATGGAATTATTATGCAGAGTTTTACAAAAATTTAGCTTCATGATTGTTTAACAATTGGGTTTTCAATATTTACTAACGCACTTACAACATAAACTATTTCATCCCTGTATTTTGACAAGATAGTTCAAGTTCAACACTATCCTCAGTGTTGAATTCCTGGCAGAACTTCTCCAAATTATCTACTTTTGATGCAACTTGTTGCATTTTACGTTGATGTCTTTGAAATCTTTCAATTTTTTAACAGGGTTTTTTCAATTTTCTTCTCCAGGAAAAATTTTAGGTATAATATATATATATATATATATATATATATATATATATATATATATATATATATATATATATATATATATTAGATGGAAGCCAGTTTGGATGTTTACTGAAAGAAGTAACGGTAAAAGGTTATTAGGTTCATATGATGTTCATCAAAAATGAAACGGTTTTAAATATTATCTACGAAATTCTGTGTTTTTACAAGTATAATATAAAAAGCATCCATGATACTTTTTAAATACTTACGTTTGTTTTTTAATGGCGTTTATCCATTTCTTTCGTTTTTCAATAAGCCATGGCATGTGAGTTCTTTTGGCAAGAAAATAGTAAAATTTTACACCTTTGGATTTGTCTTTATTTTTCTTGGGCGTATTGGAACATCCGGAAATACAACAATGCATTTCAATTCTTTAAAATACTCAGTTTTGTCAAAAAATCTTAATAATTTTCCGTAGCTTGACACTTATAAAGTACCCCGCAAACGATCAAATTTTTTACGTGTTTGTCAAACAGTTTGATAGTGTACAGCTTTGTTTGAAGCGTTTGTCAAACAAACTACGTGTTTGACCTGTTTGAAGAAAATTTGAATTTGCGTAGCGTTTGACAAACGTGTTTGAACGTGTTCTGCTGTATTTGTCAAACAAGATCTCATGATCTCAACCGATTCTAGCTAATTGATTGACAAACTTGTTTGATGCACGTTTGATCGTCTGCGCTGCTGTTTGATGAAAACGTAAATTACATCAAACATGTTTGTCAAACAAATTTGATCGTTTGCGGGGTACTTTATAAGTGTCAAGCTACGGAAAATTATTAAGACTACCTACTTACTTTTATACCGAAAAAATGTATGGTTCCCGCGCGATAAACAAATTTTGGCACAACGGAGTTGTGGGCGTTATGTCAAAACTAGTCGCATTATAGATACTTTGCGGTTTCTGAACGTCAAGACTAGACTATTTTAGTATTTAATCTGACGTATAGCCCTCAACATTGTCAAAAACTGAGCGACTTACTTGATGATGATGAACTGTTGTTATAAACCACGTCCACAACTACTTACTAATTTAAACACAATCTTAACCTCCAATTGAATAATACATAATATTATACATAATATTTATTTATTTAAATAGTTTTTTACAAATCTCTGAGCCACAAACTGCTTGCAGTAAATATCAGACAATAATCTTTATCCCCCTTACTAATAAACGCTGTATAAGCTTTGAATAGTTATACAGTGTTTTGTCTTCTTCAATCCAATTAAAAATGTCACTTGTGTGACAGGAACAAAACACTGTATAACTATTCAAAGCTTATACAACGTTTATTAGTAAAGGGGTATAAATTTAATGAATATCTCAGGTACATAACATTCTTCATTTAACTCTACGAATAATAAAAACTAAGGAAAAGTAACTCCGTCAAAAAACATGTTCTACAATACTTGTCAAAAATGTGTACCTAGGTACACATTTTCAATAGATTTGCAATATTTAGGTGGCCTTCAGCGGTAGGTATCAGGCTGACGTTACATGACAGTTCGAAAGGAACCAAATTTAAAACGGTACTAAATAGTATGGGAGTTACGTTTCCTTAGCTTTTATTATTCGTAGATTTAACTACTTTATTCGTTGCTAACTATAAAGGCTTTTTTTATTTCTTCCTCGGTGACGTTTTTCTTCTCGTAAGGATAGTGTGGGTGCAGATACCATTTCTTTCTATCTCTTACTCTATAGTTGCTGTTGAAGCTTGATAAAGTCTCAACTTCTTCGGGTGTGAGGGAGAAGTCCAATATATTCAAATTTTGTATAATTCGATCCTTGTTGGTTGATCTTGGTATGGGAACTAACTTGCGATCTAGCTGAAAAAAAAGTTAAAAAATAAAACAGCTTCTGAGGTTTTTTTATCTAAAGATTATCTATTTACTAGCGCTTTTAATTAGCTTACGATTTGACGCTAACCAATCTTCAACGCTCTAGATAAACTTCGTTCAAAAACCTTAGAAACTATTTGACGTTAACCAATCTTCAACGCTCTAGATAAACTCCGTTCAAAAACGTTAGAAACTAGGAATAAATATTTGTAAATACTACGACTAACGTTTATTATTTATTACATATTACGTTTTATTCAAACCGTACATACAAACGCGCGTTTTCGCGAATAAAGTTTAAGGGTCAATTTATACTAGCGCAGAGCGCATCGAAGCGAATTATTAAAACTGAACATAACAAATTCAACCTTAACTCCAAAACATTAACGCACTTTATTACTTCTGAGAATTTAAAAAGGCGCGTGCATTCGCGCGAATTCGCGTCAATGCGCCCGGCCAACGCTGATTAGCCTCGCAGGAGTAATGTATGCGTTACGTTCTGGAGTTAAGGTTGAATTTTCTGTGTTCAGCTTTTGGGAATTCACTTCGCGTCACTTCGACTCTGCTCTATTATAAATTGACCCTAAACGCACGTTTTAAACGCGCATTCACTGCCTGTCATCTGAACGTACCTTTAGGGCTGGCCGCATACACGCGTTTTCCGTATTCAATTTACGAATTCGTTTTCCGTATTCGGACATACGAATGCATAGAATCAGTAGAAAATACATTAACTAACGCACACGTTATGTTTTCTTCCGACGCAAACGAATTCCACACGTACCTTTCGAGCGCAAGCCGGCGCGTTCGCAAGTTAAGAAAAACGAACGTTTGCGCTAGTCTCACGGAATTCCAAATCGAAATTCTACATTAGGAAATCGAATATGGAAAACGTGACGTGTATGCGGCCAGCCTAAGCGATATGCATAGAATCAGTAGAAAATACATTAACCCTCGTTACACGTTCGCTTTTTTCCGAACTGAACGAATTCCGCACGTACGTTTCAAGCCGGCGTGTTTGCGCGTGAATTTGCGCTAATCTCACGGTATTCTGAATACGGAAAACTAATTCGGAAATCGAATACGAAGAACGTGTGTATGCGGCCAGCCAAAGTTGTGTGACTAATTTCTAATATAACTGTCGTATACCAACATCTGTGATTAGTCCGCACTCCGCCAGTTTGCGCCACAGTTGGCGCTTGAGAAACAAACATTGACCCGCTTTCCAATTACAATTTGCGAATGCAACTTCTCAAAGTAATTGACCAAACGCTAAATAAGTTTTAACGGTCCATACATCGAAACGGTCGAAAAGCTTGTTGAAACTTAAGGTGCCGCCGCGTTAAAGTAAAAAACCGTGTTGGATATGTTTTGGATTGGACAAGAAATGGAACAACAAGAAATGGAAAAGGCGTAAGCGACAAAATGGTTTTTGTCGCGTAATTTAAAAACCATAAATATATTTCATATAAGCTATGGGCAAATTATAGTGTATGCTTGAACCAATTTATGTAAAAATTTTGGAAGCACTCTCCTCTGTTGGCAAAATTAGAATCCCTTTTTTTACAGAGGTATTTTTGATTGATTATTGGCCGGCCCGGCCTCTCCTAGAAAACAAGAAATGGAACAGCAAGAAATGGAAAGGGCGTAAGCGACAAAAACCATTTTGTCACGTAATTTAAAAACCATAAATATATTTAATTTTCATATAAGCTATGGGCAAATTATCGTGTATGCTTGAACCAATCTATGTAAAAATTTTGGAAGCTCTCTCCTCTGTTGGCAAAATTAGAATCCCTTTTTTACAGAGGTCTTTTTGATTCTATGTAAAAATTTTGGAAGCTTAAATCACTCTCCTCTGTTGGCAAAATTAGAATCCCTTTTTTTACAGAGGTCTTTTTGATTGATTATTTTGTGTTATAAAAGTTGACCAATCGTGTTATGCTATGGGTAATTCAAAGACAAAGACATGATGAATACTGACAATGAACTTTAATTTCTTAGATTTAGTCATTGCTGAGAAAAATCGATATCGCTACAGCCAAATTATCAAGGCATTGCCTTAAGCGAACTTGTTTGTTTTTTGCTTTATCAAAAGATATTATACTACATAATGATGATAACAAAAAACATAATATTACGATGGCAGCCATGCCCCTTATTTTTTATGAAATAAGGTGGCAAACGAGCAAACGGGTCACCTGATGGAAAGCAACTTCCGTCGCCCATGGACACTCGCTGCATCAGAAGATCTGCAAGTGCGTTGCCGGCCTTTTAAGACGGAATAGGGTAATAGGGAAGGGTAGGGATAGTAAGGGAAGGGAATAGGGGAGGGGATTGGGCCTCCGGTAAACTCACTCACTCGGCGAAACACAGCGCAAGCGCTGTTTCACTCCGGTTTTCTGTGAGAACGTGGTATTTCTCCGGTCGAGCCGGCCCATTCGTGCCGAAGCATGGCTCTCCCACGTATTGTAGAGATAATGTAGAGATCGTTACACAAAATACACCTATTAATGTAAAGAATTACTTTATAATAATAGTAAGCCCAAACACCGATTTCAGTAACGGCGGTGCTCATTTAAATCAAGCCCAAGTGTATGCGCAATGTACAAGCGGGCATTTTGTTTCTTTGCTATACAGTGGCCAGTGGGACGGATAAACGGACGTTTTGTCTATTATAGGCCATGTATTATAGTCTATAGACAAAATGTATGTCATTATCACCAGAACGTAACTTACCAAATACCTAAGTAGTATTTGCGGGACCGTCTTGTGATACTTTTCAGAGAGTCCGACTAGCACTGGATGATCAGCGTGCGGTTCTGGTGCATCATCACTTCGACCCAGGATACCTCCGAAGGGGCTGTAGGCCATCACCACCACTCCTTTCTCCTGACACCACTCGATCAGCTCTGATTGGGTTATAGTTGGGTTAACCTGCAGTAGCATACAAATAATAAGTGGTGACCTATTTTAAAACGCAGATAATGATAAAAGTATGTTATCAACTCTACATTATATTTATTTTAGTTATTCACTTTATTTTGAAATTGAAAAAGGGGATAAATAATAACCTGACATTACAGCTGCACTTAACTACAAAAAAATAAAAAATATAATTTTTTTTGTTTTAATTTCACTCGATAATAATTATTATGCTTTGTTCAACTGTTCTGAATGTTAATTTTAATAAAGACGTCTTTAATGGTAAATATAAATTATCATGACGTCATAATACTATGTGTAAAATAAACTAACCTCAATCTGCAGCACCGCTGGTTTTATTCTCGAATGATCCCAGAGCCTCTTCATTTGGGTTTTGTTAAAATTAGACACGCCTATTGATCTTGCTAACTTTGTATCTTTCGCAGTTTCAATTCCCCTCCATGTCTCTAAATAGTCTGTGTCGCTTATAGATCCGTTTTTCTGTAACATAAAATGTAATATTTTTATCAAAGTAATATAAGGTACAGTATTATTACATTTATTTCATATATATGTTCCGTTAGGAGCATGTTCTATGAGCTAAATAAATAATAAATTGTTCTAAGTAAACGGTAAACTAAGGCAGATTTTAATGTCGTGCTGACCGCTCCCTGATCGTCGGAGAATCAAAGTAAGTAAAGATCCAAATATATTGTCCATTAAAGCCATATCAAAATATCCATTTAAGTTAAGAGTTAATAACATACCGTATAAGCCATCGGGTAATGCATCAAGTATAGATCTATGTAGTCCAGGCGCAAATCTGCGAGCGACTTCCGCAGCGCTGGGACTACCGCATCTACCTCATGGTCAGTGTTCCATAGCTAAAATATGTCAAGATCATCACCATTGATATCATTATTCATTTACAGTATTTTACAGATCAATATTATTATTATCATTACAAATATTGACTCAAACAGTTCCCTAAAAAATTTTGAGCTCCAACATTAAGAACGACGCATCTACAGCACATATCGCCATTATCATGATCAGCACTATATATCTCATAATATACAATACACTATTGACTATAGTATAAAATCTATATATTTATCATCAGCAACCATAATTTATTCTTATTGTGAATCTGACTAGTACCAAGCTACATGTCTCTTCAGTTGTACAGTCCACAGAAGCTAAAAAAACTGTTTAGTACTACTTAGACCATGTTTTAAGTTATTTACAAAATAACCATTTGTCATTTTGCTAAACTATAAAAAAATATACTTTAATAGTTTTCCTCTGATATTCGTTTAAAGCTTCTATTTGACACTTCTGAAGAAATCTTATACTTTACCTTAGTCGTAACATAAACATCATCTCTACTGGCATTATTGTCTCTCAAGAAGTTCTGTATCCCAAGTCCCACTTCCTCCTCGGCTTGATAGATGGCGGCGGTGTCGATGTGCTTGTACCCAACCTCGAGAGCCCATTGCACCGCCTTAGCGAGCGAGTGGTTCACTGACAATATTCGTCTACCCTGAATAACGAACAAGTTTAAAAATAATAACAAGACTACACAGAAAAATTTGAAAAAAAAGGTAGCCTATCTATGTCTCCCGCGGCATCATTACTAATAATTGTTAAAATTGGACCAGTAGCTAAGTTACTGTGAGGGCGCATATGCACATATAATATAAACTGAGATTGCCAAAATCATTAACTACCCTTAGCTTTGTCTTCGCACCAATCGAAAAAAAAGACTAACTGAGCCATTGAAAAAACAATAAAGTCCAAGAACTTTTACGGTTTTATTCGTATATAATTTGAGAAATATAACTACCATCTGCTATCGATATAATAAATCGCGATCTCGATGCTATAAGAGATTGGTGTAGTAACTTTGGCCTGACAGTTAACCCAGCAAAGTGCCAAGCCATTTTACTAGGTAGCGCTAGAAATTTAAGCAAGGTTGATCAAGGTGCTCTTTCACCAGTCATCTATAACGGTTCTGTTATTCCATATTGTTCGAACGTTAAGGACCTTGGTTTACACATTGATTCGACTCTTACTTGGCAGACACAAATCTCACACGTCTCTCGCAAAGTCACTGGTATCCTGCGATCCCTCTATCGGTTAAAAAACTTCCTTCCTTCTACAGTCAAGTTAATGCTCGTCCAGTCACTTATCTTTCCCATCATTGATTACGGTGATGTGTGCTATTTTGACTTAAACGCTGACCAACTTAATAAACTTGATCGCCTACTCAATAACTGTTTAAGATTTATTTTCAATTTACGTAAATTCGATCATGTCTCTACCTTTCGATCTAAACTACACTGGCTACCAATACGACAGCGCCGCTCTACTAGGGCCTTGTGTATGCTCTACTCCCTGTTGCATCACCCCAATGCTCCTAAATATCTAACACCCCTTTTCCAATACCGTTCCAGTACCCATGACCTCCTTTCTTGCCCTTCCCATAGATCAGACATCATCCACTCGTCTTTCAACGTACAGGCTATACTACTCTGGAATGCTCTTCCTCGAGAAATCAGGCTAACCAAAACCAGGGACACTTTTAAACGTAAGGTTCGTGAATTCTATATATGTATATATATATTTATAAAGTATTATATAATATACATTATATATTATGTACTAGTATTTTTTAAAAATTAAATAATATATACTTAGCATGATATTTTTATGTAAATATAGTAAGTAATTTGTATTAAATTAGGCATATTTTTATAGTGTAATCAGAGTAGTTTCGTATTACTAAGTGAAATGCTTGCTCATGACCCTAAATTTAGATTGCATTTTATTTATTTTTTTTCCATCTTTTCGCACTATTGGCACCTACACAATTTTGTTTCTGAAGACCTAAAGGTTGACTGGTAGAGAATGCCATTTGGCATTAAGTCCGCCTATGTACCAACATCGTGCAAAAGTATAAATAAATAAATAAATAAATAAATAAAGAGCCACTCGTGTAGATGATGTAAAAAATATTACATCTAAAATAATTATATATATATATATATTAGAAATCTTGACGTTTCACAGCGTTTACACCGTGTCGAAATATGTTAATATACCATGCTTCATAAAAATATGACGTAACACGTGGCAACACGAAAGTTTTCATATAAAATTTACCGTCTGAATGCCGCCATATTTTAAGTAATAAAGAGTATAAAATATAACACTTACGTCGGCGGTGTGCCCCAGGCTCGTCCCCAGAGCAATCGCGGGGATCTCGCCCCCGTCGTTCAGGGGATATGTCAGGACCGCGCTCACCTACATACATTCATATCTTGTTATGTACGACTAGTGTCTGCCCGCAGCTTTGTCGCGAAATATACCTACGTGCCGTATACTTAGTTTTGCAATCTTTATAATAATATGTAGTTTGTATCCATATCCAACATTATAAATTAAGAGTTAAAGACTTCTTCAGGGTAACACAAAAATGCATGATGATAATTATTAATGAGAATAAAGCAAGATCACTTTTTCTGATTCAAAACAATCTCTTCATTAAAATTAGGAACTGTCGTGGAAACCAATCCTTACCAATATTATAAATGCGAAAATGCTTATTTTGTCTGTCTGTTGCCTCTACACGCTTCTCAGATAAAGCGATTTAGATGAAATTTGTTAAGGCTTTACTTTGAAAAAACGGAAAAGTACACAAGGTAGTTTTTGTTGTGGAAAAATGTTAAGTTCCCAAAAAATTAGGTGCAACGGAGTTGCGGGCAACAACTAGCATAAAATTTAAGACAATAACTAATTTAAAAGATCTCACCGCGCTCAACGTAGTAACAATTAGCAGACATAATATAGGTCTCACGTCCGTCCTTACTGCTGACCTCATCGTGACTGGTACTTTCAAAACACATTGACACTGTTAATAGCAAGTCCACGAGATTAATTAAGGTACAGTTACACATGCTCAAAACTAGCATGCTTATGAGCATGCTTAAAACAAGCATGCTGTTCGAACTCGATACATTTGCTTCTATTAAGCATGCTTATTATAAGAGAAAAACTGATCGATACTACCACAAACTTGTCCACACGTGCTTAAACTCCGTCCCCCGCCACACGCGCCGCAGGTAGCATGCTCGAAAATCGCACGCCTGACGATTTTTGAGCATGCTCGAAATTAGCATGCTTATTTTGAGCAATGTCTGTGTCCATCACACATGCTCGTAATCAGCATTTTCTCGGTTGAAGCATGCTGCGTGCTTGAAATAAGCATGTGTAACTGTACCTTAATGAATAATATAATTATCATCAGCTGTTTTACTAGCGTTTGGTAAGCAATCTTAGGTAAACCCTCGAAGACTTGGTGGACGACGTGGCTTTGTGGTCGATAGCAGCTTTGCATAATGACTGCCGATGTTAGAGCAGAATAACTGCTAGAAGTTAGAATAATAAATAATATTTACTTTTTTGTAGTAAGTAGTAAATATTAATAATAAATTATAGTTCAACATAGTATGATAATATAATCTGAAAAAGAAAATTGAAATAGCGGTTACATCCATAGAATCATTCGTAAGTAAACTTTACGGTTTAATGGTAACATCACTCTAAAAATACTCGTGGCAAACAGCAAAACACAATTTTATTATTATAGTGTTGGACTAGGCATGAAAAAGATTGTTTTCTTAAATTTAATAAAAAAAAACTGCATCGATAACACAAAGTAAAATCTATTTTGTAGTCTGTAGAGTCTTTGACTCTAAGCTGGCAACTAAGTTTTAATTATAACTGATGATGTGAAACCGCTTTGCACTAGGAAAGTGACCACAAAAGGGTCGTAACCCAAACAACAATTAAAGGGTCTACATCTGAAAACACTTAGCGCATCGTCTTTGAGTTCTGACCCTTAGTTCAGACAATGTATTGTATGAAGCAAACAAGTTTGTTGTAATATAGTAGAAATAGAACAAGAATTTAGAAAATATATTTTTTTTTAAATGTATGACCATCAAAAGTACTTTGTATTTGAAAAAAAAAATTATATTTAAAGAAAACGTGGTAGGCAAATTCGAAATTATAAATGTCAGTTAAAGATGTATTCGGGGAATCGAGACAGTAGCGGTCATTGACTCCCTGTCAAAAAACTTGTCATTTTCTATATAAACCGCGATTGACAATGAAGTGTCAGATGTTTCTAGTCTAAGGGTGATATCGTATTTTGCATACTCGATGTGAACTGAATATGAAGCATATCACTTCGAACTCATAAAAAGTTGGAGATTATCATTCTAAGACTTACCAAGAGGTTTTCCGATGAATCTGTAATAATCTGTGTCTTTATAAGAGGTCAATTTTATTCTTAAATATTGGAAATACAGTGCGAGCATTTTTCATTTAGCGCCTAGACTAAATAGGTCAATGACCGCTACCGGCATGTTTCGCCGAGTACAGTATAGATTTTTTATAAAATAGAAAAGAATAGTGTAATCAAACAGGCGTCAAGAACTTTTATTTATATATTATTTATTACTAGCTGTTGCCCGCGACTTCGTCTGCGTCAGTATATGTATAATAACAAACGTATTTCCTAATTCTTTCATAGGTGATATATATAATAGTGACTTAATATGAAGGCAGCCTTAAGGTTAAGGGTGGGTTGCACCAGCTTACTTTAACTATAACTGTAACTTTAACTACAATGCAAAATGTCAAATCTTTGGATAAGTCAAAAATGGACGCCATATTTAACCATAACCATAGAGCTCGAAAAGGCTTTAAATGCACGTGGCGAAAAAAGGAACTAACGCTGTCATCATACAAAAACGCCATTTTAAACAGTTCTCCTTTACCAGCACCGCCCCCGCCCACGTTCATTTAAAGCCTTGTCGGACCAGCAACGTCTTCTGTCAAATTCTGTGGTCAAAGTTAAGGTTAAAGTTAAGTTAGCCTTAACTATAACCATAACTTTAACCACGCCTCTGGTGCAACCCACCCTAAATGGACTATATAATACAAAAATAATTATCAATTCGAAGAAGTAGTTCCTGAGATAAGCGGGTTAAAACAAATTAACTGTACAGTTTGAAAAAAAAACTCAATACCAAGCATTAATTTCCTTGACTGTACAATGTGCGTAATATAAAACCTACTGCAAATTAACGTGCATTACCCCGACTGTAAAATATAGTTTGGATGTATGTTTGTATGTATGGATGTTTGTTACTCTTTCACGCAAAAACTACTAAACGGATTTAAATGAAACCTTACAATAATATAGCTTATACATCAGAATAATAAATAGGCTACAATTTTAACTGACTTTCAAAATGGAGGAGGTGTTATGTTCGTTCTTTTATGTTGAACGATTACTCCGCCGTTTGTGAACCGATTTTCAAAATTTTTCTTTTGGTATATAGGTTATCATCCCAATTTGGTACCATATTCATAAAAGTGGTGACCTGATGAAGGGATCCATAAAAAATTGAGGGAACTCCTCAAAATTTATATGTAAACATGTGCTGACTTCGGTTTCGTGAGCAGTATTTCAAGCATATGTTACCAACACGTAAGATTTTGCACCAAGGTATACCATGGTTCTGAAGGTGCTGAGAGAACTCCTGACTCTTTATAGATAGAAGTTTGGAAGTTCCGACGTTGTTTTAAGAACGGTAATCATAAGCTTCTATGCAAATTATATTCATCATCATTACTACCATAAACCATTATAGAACCACGTATCGTCCCGTTTTGACCCTATAATTGGTACTTTTTTATAGTCTTTTATTATATATCACTTAAACCGCGGGTAACACCGTGGGGCACAGCTAGTATTTTTATAAAAACTCGCTGCCAAAAACTAATTTCCTCAATTGTAAAATTATGAGAAATCTCACTGGTCAATGATGACGATGGTAAATATTTATTGATGATGTTAAATATTTATTTCACTTCACCGACTACAATACACAATATAATAAACATTCATTTCACACATTCTGCAAAACATTCATTTCACCACTTTTCAATGTGTGATAATTTAATAAAACTCACTGCGAAGCATTTAGTTCCCGGCTGTACAATGTGTAAAATCCATACTTAATAATATTATAAATGCGAAAGTGTGTCTGTCTGTCTGTCTATCTGTCTGTCTGTCTGTCTGTTACCTCTTCACGCCCAAACGACTGAACGGGTTTTGCTGAAATTTGGTACAGAGATACTTTGAGTCCCGGGAAAGGACTTAGTACAATTTTTATTCTGAAAAAATGTACGGTTCCAGCGCGATAAACGAATTTTGGCTCAACGGAGTTGCGGGCGTCATCTAGTTCAATATAACCCACTGCAAAGCATTTATTACTGTCTGACTGTACAATGTGTCAAATTTTAATAAAACCTACTGCTAAACATTCATTGTTCAATTTTCAATCATATGGGACCAAAGGATCGTGTATGGGACACATACTAAGTTTAACCCTCACCCCCTTGGGAGAGGTATTTCGAAAAATCCCTCCTTATTACACGCCTACGTCATACGGAGAACACTGCTCCCAAATTTCAAGTCTCTATGATCAGTGGTTTAGGCTGTAATGGATTCCATTTTTATGTCATTCAGGACAAATTAGCCTTTTATATAATGACTAGACGTTCCGCGCGGCTTCGTCCGCGTAAATTAGGAATTTAACGGAAACCGTAAATTTTACCCCAAAAAAATAGCCTATGTCCCTTCACGTGGTCCTCTCTATATATGTGCCAAATAAGATAAAAATTGCTCCAGTAATTAGTTAGATAAGCCCATTTAAATAATTTTCCTCGTTTTTTTCTCATTTTCCTCTGTTTCTTCGCTCCTATTAGTCTTAGCATAATAATATTATATAGCCTGTAGCCTTCCTCGATAAATGAGCTATCTAACACTGAAAGAATTTTTCAAATCGGACCAGTAGTTCCAGAGATTAGCGCGTTCAAACAAACAAACAAACTCTTCCGCTTTATAATATTAGTATAGATAATATAGACGAAGATAAGAAGAGACTAATATAATTCGCATTGTTATAAGCTAGTAAAATATAAATGATTGTTATAAATATTACTAAGGTGTAGGGTAATATTACATTGTTTCTTTCATAATTATCGATACTATATTTCAATAATAAATCTATACTAATATTATAAAGCGAAAGAGTTTATTCGTTTGTTTGTTTGTTTGTTTGAACGCACTAATCTCAGGAACTACTGATCCAATTTGAAAAATTATTTCAGTGTTAGATAGTCCATTTATTGAGAAAGGTTATAGGCTATATTTTATCACGCTAAGACTAATAGGAGCGAAGAAATAGAGGAAAATGTGGAAAAAACGGGGGGGAAATTATTTGAAAGGGCTTATTTCAACGCGCTAATCTCAGGAACTACTGGTCCGATTTGAAAAATTCTTTCAGTGTTAGATAGCCCATTTATTGAGGAAGGCTATAGGCTATATTTTATCACGCTAAGACTAATAGGAGCGAAGAAATAGAAGAAAATGTGGAAAAAACGGGGGAAATTATTTGAAAGGGTTTATCTCACGAACTACTAGAGCAATTTTTCTGTTATTTGGGTCAGATAAGAAGTAGACCACGTGAAGGATCATAGGCTATTTTTTGTAGACTGATTTGTCTGTGAAATATCCAATTTACACGGGCGAAGCCGCGCGGAATATCTATTATCTATACTATCTATACTAATATTCTAATCTATACTAATATTATAAAGCGGAAGAGTTTGTTAGTTTGTTTGTTTGTTTGTTTGTTTAAACGCGCTAATCTCAGGAAATACTGGTCCGATTTGAAAAATTCTTTCAGTGTTAGATAGCCCATTTATTGAGGAAGGCTATAGGCTATATTTTATCACGCTAAGACTAATAGGAGCGAAGAAATAGAAGAAAATGTGGAAAAAACGGGGGAAATTATTTGAAAGGGTTTATCTCACGAACTACTAGAGCAATTTTTCTGTTATTTGGGTCAGATAAGAAGTAGACCACGTGAAGGATCATAGGCTATTTTTTGGAGACTGATTTGTCTGTGAAATATCCAATTTACACGGGCGAAGCCGCGCGGAATATCTATTATCTATACTATCTATACTAATATTCTAATCTATACTAATATTATAAAGCGGAAGAGTTTGTTAGTTTGTTTGTTTGTTTGAACGCGCTAATCTCAGGAACTACTGGTCCGATTTGAAAAATTCTTTCAGTGTTAGATAGTCCATTTATCGAGGAAGGCTATAGGCTATAAGACTAATAGGAGCGAAAAAATAGAGGAAAATGTGGAAAAAACGGGGGGAAATTATTTGAAAGGGCTTATTTGAACGCGCTAATCTCAGGAACTACTGGTCCGATTTGAATTCTTTCAGTGTTAGATAGCCCATTTATCGAGGAAGGCTATAGGCTATATTTTATCACGCTAAGACTAATAGGAGCGAAGAAATAGAAGAAAATGTGGAAAAAACGGGGGAAATTATTTGAAAGGGCTTATCTCTCGAACTATAAGAGCAATTTTTCAGTTATTTTGGTCAAATAAGAAGTAGACCACGTGAAGGATCATAGGCTATTTTTTTCTAGACTGATTTGTCTGTGAAATATCTAATTTACGCGGGCGAAGCCGCGCGGAACGTCTAGTCTATACTAATATTATAATCCTGAAGAGTTTGTTTGTTTGTTTGTTTGAACGCGTTAATCTCAGGAAGTGCTGGTCCGATTTGAAAAATTATTTCAGTGTTAGATAGGCCATTTATCGAGGAAGGCTATAGGCTATATTTTATCACGCTAAGACTAATAAGTGCGAAGAAATACAGGAAAATGTGGAAAAAACGGGGGAAATTATTTGAAAGGGCTTATCTCACGAACTACTGGAGCAATTTTTATGTTATTTGGCACAGATAAGAAGTAGACCACGTAAAGGATCATAGTCTATTTTTTGTGGACTAATTTGTCTGTGAAATATTCAATTTACGCGGGCGAAGCCGCGCGGAACTTTTAGTATTTTAATAAAACTTGAGAGGTGTCAAGGGACACCCGGATGGAACGAAGTTATAAAAAAAAATGAACCAGCTTAAAAAAATTCAAATTTCCCGCCATAGAGGAATGGTAGAATTTTAAATTTCCAGGCAGTTGACGTCATCACCACATTAACGCCCTCTACTCTTACTTCGCAGGTACTAAAATAAGTGTCCGTCAAAAAGTGTCGTTACAACTTTTTCCGTCTAGCCCCCTTTCGCAACGCGCGATAAGGAACTTCATTCCAAAAAAATTGGCTTGCTTTCTATGAGAGAGAGAGAGAGATATATATATATATATACAGATAAATACGCGCACGGCTTACAACTATAGCAAAAAGCACAGAGATAGATCAAGATAGATACCGCATGTCCCGCGAAGTACTATCAGACCGACCGACAGATCACAATTAACATTGAATTTACATGATTCGACCAAATGACGTTGGTCTGTCAACTGCCTAGGAATCAATTTCCTCGGTGGTACATACACATGCATGTATCTTGATCTATGTCTGTGGCAAAAAATTATGACAATCTACGTGTTTACTGTTTAAGGTTTTATCAAAATACTACGTGACTTGTAATCATAACATTCATAAGAAAATTTACTGCCGCACTCAAGACGAATACTAATAACTTAATAATAATAATTAAATGAAGATTTTGACATATTAAGCCCCATACATTGTATTTGGTCAAACTCTTCATTATATTGAAGTTTAATCATTAAACATCTCAATGCGGCAGTTAGTACTATTTTGACAATTTAAGCGATACAACGACGACAAACAATTGAAGACGTGAGTGGAAGAACCACATAACTAACATTTTATAACATGAGGTCAATAACTCATTTTTTCCCTTATAATTTGAACAAACCTTGTAACTTATCTACTTCATTATCTGGCTATTTTTTTATTTCAAATATAAAAACGTCAATTTGCTCCAATTGAAAGAAAAACCTGTTGAATGCGTAAATTACACGAACCACTATTTTGCTAACGTAGGCAAAAACCTAGCAAATAATATACCAAGGACGGTGGTCGAAGTAAGAAATCTGTGTCACAAGGTAACACAATGGGGATATTAGCGACTGATGAAACAGAAATTAGTGACATAATTAAACAATTAAAAAGTGACTCTGCAGCCGGAACTGACAGCATTTCTTCAAAAATTCTTAAGCAATCAGCTCCGACTTTAATTCAAATTATAACACATGTCTGTAACTTATGTCTGTCTGAAGGCATATTTCTGAAGGCTCTTAAAACATCATTAATTACTCCTATACATAAGGGTGGTAGCAGAGAATGTGTCGAGAATTACAGACCCATATCTGTCCTACCATCAATCTCTAAAATTCTTGAAAAAATTATGAATAATCGACTAAAATCTTTCTTAGAAAAATATAATTTACTTTCAACGCGCCAGTATGGATTCAGATCAGGTCGCTCTACGGAGGATGCTGTTTCTGAACTTACAAAATTAATTACTAGGGAGATAGATGGTAAGAATAAAGTAATTGGGGTCTTTTTGGATCTCGCAAAAGCTTTCGACACGGTCTCTGTCCCAACACTTATTAAAAAGCTTGAATATTTAGGCATACGGGATTCTGCATTGAACTTGTTTAAAAGCTACTTAAGTGACAGAACTCAACGAACTAAAGTAGATAATATAGTTAGCGAAGAAGAAACAATAATTTATAGCGTTCCTCAAGGAAGTGTATTGGGTCCGAGCCTCTTCCTAGTGTACGTGAACGAACTTTGTAACACAGCGCTTACCAATGGTAGTATATTCTCCTACGCTGATGACACTGCCTTAGTTTTTGTTGGAAAGACCTGGGAGGAGGCTCGGACTCATGCCCAACTTGGATTAAACATAGTTGCCAAATGGTTGTCTGATAATCTACTTACGCTAAATGTTAGTAAAACAAAATTTATTAAATTTACCACCAACCGTAGAACGATAGCACCTATTGAACTTGCTATACATAAAAACTGCAAGGACGACTTCTGTAATGACTGTCCCAAACTACAAGAAGTACCAAACATCAAATATCTGGGTGTTATGTTGGACAGACACCTGTCCTGGAGAGAGCATATATCAGCGCTTACCAAAAGAGTACGTAAACTAATTTACATTTTTAAGCAATTACGCAATTTCGCTGACAAAAAACTAATACTTGAAGTTTACCGTGCTCTATGTGAATCAATACTGTCCTATTGTATATCAGTATGGAGAGGAGCCTGCAATACACTGATCATACAGTTAGAAAGAGCCCAAAGAGCAGTACTGAAAGTAGCTATATCCAAACCTTACGACTTTCCGACAGATGAACTCTACAAACTCACCAAGACACTGACAGTCAGACAACTGTTTATTAGAAAATCAATACTGACACAGCATCGCCACACCAGTAATACAGAATTAACTAAAAATGTTTGTAATAAAAGAAGGAAGGACAAAGTTGCATACTACCTAAAACTAATAGTGCAATGGCCCAACACCAACAATTTTTAGGATTCCTAGGACCATTTTTGTACAATAATGTCAGCAAAGTCATAGAGAATTTTAACGTAATGAACACTAGAGATGCCAAGTTTGCGGTGAACAACTGGCTAATCACACTTAATTATGACGAAACTGAAAATCTAATACACATCATAAAATAAATAACACCTTATCTAACAAGGGTGAACAAAACACACACACACACACACACACACACACACACACACACACACACATATATATACATACACACACATACAAACACACACAAATAATTGGATTTAAATATAATAATAATAAAAATAACAATAAAATTAAGATAATTTCTCTATTAATGCAAAAATGGTAATCATAAATTTAAAAAAAAAAATATATATTGTATGAACTTTTGTCACTAAGAATACATAAACATTAAACATACCTATATAATATATATAACTTGACATTTGTATAATAATAATATAATTTAGATAGGAACCTACTGAATTGTTAAATAAATATTTCGGATGTCTTTTTATAATATGTCTTCATAATTTATGTCAATTGGCAGGCAACCCCTACAGCACAAGAATTTCTTAGTGTAGGGGCTGCGCAACTAACAAGATATTCTATGTATAATTTTTTAATGTGTTCTTTAAAATGATATGTACTTAATAAGTTTTCTGATGGCAATAAACTATTTATTTATTTATTTATTATTTATTATTTTTTCGGCCCATATCCTCCATTTATGCAAAAAAAACGGCAATTTATTAACTGTTGCTTCAATTTCGAGGTCGATCATAATATGATATTTTAAAAAATTTAAACGAATCCGAGTAAAATTCAATTCAATTTAAAGAAAATTATTTAGAGAATGCGAAAAATATGCGATATTGTTGACATTCTTAGAGTTCAATTAAAGGTTTTCATAAAATTATTTTAAGTACATTATTAATTGATATTAAGAAAGTTTACAGTAATTTAACTCTCATTATAATATTGTACACGTATTTTAATAAACATCATTATACCACACTCATATTAGGCCTACTAAAATAACTTAGCAACATACCAACATTCAGTATGCTAAATTATTTTTTATTGTTTTAAAATATCAGGAGTAAATAGAAGATAAATAATTACTTTCGATGTCAAAATAATCCTAATTAAGACTTTCCAATGGCGGCAATTAGGACTCCAAATAATGACTCGTTCAAACATAATAATTTATTGAAATTATATTCATTACGTCTTTATTCATTTCGTTTCTCGCTCAATCTTCTTTGCTGTGCTCGATAATGTATTTTATTTCTTCGTCGGTAAGGTTCTTTTTCTCGAACGGGAACTCGGGATGGGAGTACCATTTGACAGGTGTTCGTAATCTGTAATCACTGTTGAATTTCGACAAGTTTTCAACATCGGCCGGAGTCAGGGAAAAATTCATAATGTCAATGTTCTCTTTTATTCGATCTTTATTTGTTGATCGTGGAATGGCTACCAACTGACGATCGAGCTGCAAAGGAAATTACAAAGGAAATCTATTAAGTCATTCGAACAAGCGACGGAAACTTGAAATTTTTAGACTTTATTTTGAAGTAGATCCATACTAATATTTCAAGTGCGAAAGTGTGTGTCTGTCAGTCTGGTTGTTACCTCTTCACGTCCAATCAGAATCCTGTGCGATAAATGAATTTTGACAAACGGAGTTGCGGGCATCAACTACCTAGCTATTAATGATATTATATTTTTCAATCATCAGATAAATTTTTCCAATGGAATAAATTTGGCGTTTTGACAGATTTAATATGGAAAAAATTTCAAAGTGTCATATTTATTCTTTAGGTAAAAGTTATCTGACGATTGAAAAAAGTTGATGTAAAATCTGACTTTGTTACTTACTTCTAAATCCGCTAAAACTTAGCTTCGTAACTTACATTCAAGTTTTCCTACACCAATCAGATAGTTAAATGTTATTTTTTACGAATAAACCTACGAATAATAAAAACTAAGGAAACGTAACTCCCATACTATTAATTACCTTTTTAAATTTGGTTCCTTTCAAACTGTCATGTAACGTCAGCCTGATACCGCTGAAGGCCACCTAAATATTGCAAATGTATTGAAAATGTGTACCTACCTAGGTACACATTTTGACAAGTATTGTAGAACATGTTTTTTGACGGAGTTACTTTTCCTTAGTTTTTATTATTCGTAGGAATAAACCTAAATAAACAATAATCACAATAATGGATCCTTATTGAATTCACCACAGGCAAGTCCAAGACAAAACCGTGTTAAAAATTCCACCATTCTACTTACCAAATACCTCAACAGTATTTGTGGTACAGTCTTATTGTACTTCTTAGCCAGATTCACTAAAGTTGGTTCATCTGCGTGAGGTGGTGGTGCGTCTTTCTTCCTACCAAGTATACCACCAAAAGGGCTGTAAGCCATCACCACCACACCATGTTCCTTGCACCAATCCACCAGTTCCACCTGGGTTATACTTGGGTTTACCTGCAATTTGTATTGTGTGTGAAAACCCTTTTAAGCGTGTTGAAAATCTATTGAGTTTTACTATGTTATCCAGTGCCATCTTATATCAACTGGAATACGTTAAGGGCCAACCCACACGTACCACAACCACACCACGTGGTCCGGCGTATATTTCGTATTGTAAATGTATAAGTACTGTTCACACGTACCACATTTTGCAGTCGTTGTCGACCGCGTGTGTGATACCGACCACATCGCAACCACAACGTTGCGTCGATGCAACGACAGTGCGCGCACGCCGCCCGCGCTCTTCCCCCCCTCCGTTTCATTGACTTTCGTACGCTTCGATCAAATATTTCGTACGTAACCACATCGCAACTACTGGCGACAACGCAACCACGTCGACATTTTGTCGGTACCACAACGTAACTACAAAAAGCTGCAGCGACATTATTCACACGTAACCACTGCTTGACAGCATTTTGTCGTTGCGACGTGGTGTGGTTGTGATACGTGTGGGTTGGCCCCTAAATTGTAAAATTAATCAGTGCAATGAGGTGTCATTGCTATTGGAATCCAATAATATTATTATTATTTATTATATTTAGTGACATACTTATATTTTACAACCGCACTTAGACACGTTTAATAATTACTTAATTTTAATTTAATAAAGAGTTTGACAGAAAATGTATGGAAGTGATGGATGGTAATGGTTGATTTCCAGATTCAGGATAGGTCCAAAACCCGAGGATACGGAAAAAAAACTCAACATAATCGCCTATTTTTCTGATACCATGAAAAGTCACGTAGAAAATTCTGATTAAACTATAGAAATTCAGAATTGGCTGACTGACATCACTGTGGCTTTTTCACAAATTAATCGAGCCACATAAAGGCGACAGTTTCGCAATTAGATCGAGTTGTAAACCGACGTAGTGAGGACACGTCGACAAAACTTGTAAGCGAACAAAAGTGATAAGTTTTATTGGAAGTTTTAAGTAACAGCTAATGTAGTTGGAGACTGAAGTTCCATTAGTTGATGAACGATGAAAATATCCTTCGAACAATTTGTGAAAATTAATTGTTATTAAAATTAATATTACAAAATACCAGCTGACCCGGCAAACACTGTTTTGCCATATAAATTATTTCTAGTATCAATATAAAAAAGTAGATAAAAACCTATTCTCAGGCCTAACGAATGTACATACAAAATTTCATTAAAATCGGTTGAGCCGTTTAGGAGGCGTTCGCGCACAAACACTGTGACACGAGAATTTCATATATTAGATGATATTAAGGTTATGCCTGTCTTTATATCACGTTACCACTTTACGCGTCAAGCACTGAACCGGTTTTGTAAAAATTGGAAATTCCGAAAAAAAAAAATTGGCATAACAACATTGTGGGGAGCATCTAGTGTAAAATAGACAAAATATACCATGACTATGTATAAAAAAATAGTTGACGATAACATTATTTATATTCATTACATCTTGTCCTATCAATCTGTACTTTCGGTTCTATTTTTACCCGACTACCAGGAAGGGTTATTAATTTTTATACACTGAATTTTTAATTTTAATTTTTTCGTTATAGTCAGCTTTATTAGCAATATTTATATAAGTGGCAGTAAAAGTCTTCAAATGAGAACACAAAGCATTATTTAAACAATGTTTCGTTGTTGAAGCATTCCCGTTTTCATGTTTTTATAGCTCAGCTTTAGTGTGCAAATCACAAAATAACTTTATTATTGTAAAGTTTTTAAAAGCTTTCATGAGCTTCCAACAGTCTGGAAGCTGCTTAGTTATCCACGGAGCTTTTTGTGCTTATCTCAATTTAACAAACAATATACATCGTTGTAAAAATCAAGTGCTCGGAAGTTACACCTTATACAATATTAAGTTTTCTTTGTTATGTTTCTTTATTAAAATTAATTATTTAAATAATCGGCCAAGTGCGAGTCAGACTCGCGCACGAAGGGTTCCGTACCGTTGCAAAAATAGGCCAAAAATTGTGTTTTAGTATGGGAGCCCCCTTTCGATTTTTATTTTATTTTAATATTATTGAAGTACACATATAATTAAGGCCTTTGTAAGAATTAAAAGTGCCTACTTGTTGCCATTATTAATATCAAATAAAAAAGGCAAAAAAAATCACATTAGTTGTATGGGAGCCCCCCTTAAATATTAATTTTATTTTGTTTTTACTATTTGTTATTGTAGCGGCAACAGATATACACAATATGTGAAAATTTCAGAAGTCTAACTCTAGCGATTCTTGAGATACAGCCTGGAGACAGACAGACGGACAGACATCGAAGTCTTAGTAATAGGGTCCCGTTTCTACCCTTTGGGTACGGAACCCTAAAAAACAGGCACGCCTTTACATAAATAGTTCCTATGAAAGAAAATTAACCAACACTTATAGAGGTATAACACTCGCGGTACCTTTATTATGTACCTTTTGTACATAATATTTTATCAAGATTGTTGTTGAGTTTAATTATTCTTATTAAAATTACGATTTAACTTTACTTTATAAACCGTAATTGATTTTTAATAAAACTCACTGCATGTTATTGTTATAATTAAACGAAATAGTTACAAATATTGACCATAAGAAAAGCCTGACAATATTTTCCTTTTATAAGTTTCATGCGAAGGAAATCTTAAATCTCCAAGTCCGTTATAATCTAAACCCTTGACTAGCCGGCATAAAATATTCAGGCTTACCTCAATTTGGAGTACGGCAGGCTTAACCATACTATTCTCCCAGAGCCTCTTCATTTGGGTTATGTTAAAGTTAGACACACCTATTGACCTCGCTAGGTTCTGGCCCTTAGCGAGCTCCAGACCCTTCCAAGTCTCTACATAATCCGTGTTCTTTACTGATCCATTTTTCTGTAAACATAATATTTTATTTATACGGGATCTTGTTTTATATGTTGTACCCTTTTCTCGGTAAATATGATAGATGTTATTAAGGAGCTCGTTTTTATGTGATTAGTTTTAGGACTTAAATGATCATGGAATGTAAGAGATATACGTTGATAATATCGCAACTGCGGTAGTAGTCCATTGAAATGGGATATGTGCAGGGGGTCAATAGAAGCCTCACCTCAAGTTTGTGGGGTCGCCACTCTTGTCCCCTGGCCGCCATCTTGAAAAAAGGGGTACCAACACTATTTTCGCGATAACTCGGAAACTATACATCTTACAAAAAAATTGTAAAATCATAATTTGTTGCAAATTAAAAATTAAAAAGTTATAAGCAAAAAAATTTGTCATTTTCTTTTTTGCCCTTAATATTTTTTCAATAAATTTTACAAAAAAATTATCTCAGACCTGAATTGGCTAGTGGTACCGCGCTATTCCTCAGTGAAGAAGTCGATCCATATTTGCTCTCTCTTGTTGGTCAACGTTGTTTCATAGCTTTATACGGCGGTAATAAAGACGACTCACTAGACGGCTTGCGATACAAAATATTTGCCAAGACAGTGACTAAAAATTTATTTAATTTATCATCGCTGCCTGCAACACAAGATGCTGCTCGTTTTCACAGTCTTCGAGTATATCACCAGGTCCAGTCGTGGCTCGGAAGATATCAAAATCCTGAAGAATGGGGCCTGGAAAAAGCACGCTGCAAACATTTGGATGCCAATACAAACTTTCAAGCACCACCCGATCTCATGAAATGAATTCTCTGCAGATGCAAAGGAAACTGTGGAAGCATGTGTGGTTGCAGAAAAGCAGGCCTGAAATGCCTTACAGTATGCCTTCATTGTTCTGACAAAACATGCAGTAACATAAAAAAAATCTTCAACTTTTTCAATTTTTAATTAAGGGTAAAAAATTATATAAACATATTTTTAGGCAAAATAATTTGCAACAAATTATGATTTACAAATTTTTTGTAAGACGTATAGTTTCCGAAATATCACGAAAATAGTGTTAAAATAAATAAAATAAAATAACCCCTTGTCGCCCCTTTTTCCAAGATGGCGGCCGGGGGACAAGGGTGGCGACCCCACAAACTTGAGGTTAAGCTTCTATTGACCCCCCTACATGTCCCAAAAATAAAATTGCGTCCTCTAATAAATGCAATACTCGGTCCTTAAATCGTAACATTTCAATGGACTATAAGACAAACGCATAAGTGCTAAACATTTTCACAATAACAATCATTTGCGCCCTTTTTTTACCGAAGGTACTATCAGAGATATTGATTCATGGGCAGATGACGGACCTACGTAGTTTGGTCGGGTTATTTCAAACCCAGCCGACAGATTGCGACTTTCATTGAATTGACATAATCTGACCAAATGACGTAGATCCGTCAACTGCCTATGAATCAATTTCTTCGATGGTACAATATGGCATGACGAGGCAATAAGCGTGGTCAAATAAATGGCCCCACTTCGTTGGCCATTGTGCATTTAGGGTACGATATAGGCGTAGAATGGTGTAAGGTTTTTCTGCCAAAATGTACGACCTCCTTTCTAAGTCCTGAATCTTTGAAAGTGAATATGATTTATTAATTAAAATAATATAATAAAAATCAAAGATTCAATGACTTTATTAGCACCCAAATAGTATTTAACATGATACAAACTCAGCACCTTGCGCAGTAGCTCTAGCACGGCGACCAGTAGAAATGCGAAAGTATAGACAAACTGTAGACATAAACTTATGGTGCCGTTCCGATCTTTATCGCGGCTAATCGCGACCGACGAAAATTCAATTAAAATGCCACTTTATGACAGACTATAGTATATGTCATAAAGTAGGATATTATTTGAATTTTTAGGACTATAGTCTGTCATAAATTGGCATTTTAATTGAATTTTTCGGAACGAAAAAAGATCGGAACGGCACCTTAAGTTTATCTCCACAGTTTGTCTATACTTTCGCATTTCCACTGGTCACCGTGCTAGGGCTACAGGTGGTTGCTTATAAAAATTACAATCTCTTAATCAATAGACAGACAAGGTCAAAACATTTTTAAAGTAAGAGGACATTATGTGTACGTGTATAAAATGCTCGCATTCGAAATATCCAAGCCACTTATATAAAATTGATTTGAATTTAAAAACGTCGTGGCTTAATATATTCTTCAGACTAGAGTTTCAATTTCAAGATAGTTTCTCGCAAGTTATTGACGTCTCTTGGATTTTCTGAAGCTTCACGTTCAATATAATTTGCACCTCAAAAATATTCATATTTCATTCAGTAAACTTAAACTTAGCGCGAAAAAAATTGTAGGTAAGCTTTCACTATTTCTACAAGGTGTAACAAAACAAAGTGACAATACTTTAGAGTTTAGGGTGTGTATAAGTCCCCTGTATTCAGTTCATTGTTACGTTAATTTTTAAAAAAAAATTCGCCGTAACGACCTATCTCCGACATTAACAAACAATAAAAAAGAAATAGCGAAATCGGTGCCCTTCTTGAGATTAGCGCTTACACGTTAAATCCAAAAACATTTTTTATAGTTTTTTTTGGCAAAACTTTGTATCTATAAGCAATTTCACTACAGGCTTTTGTGTGTCAAATGCGTGTTATAGCCTATCCTTATTTTAGAAATCTTTGCCGTTTCCCGTGAAAAGTGCTGAGCAATCAGAGTGTTCTTGTAAAGTTTAATAGGTTTACTGTTTTGTTTATGTTAGCAAGGGCTTGCTTATGTATTACCAACTCGACAGAAACAACTTTTATTTACATTGATGAAACGCTGTAACGTAGATTAGTGAACGAGGGAAAATATATATTTATATTTTTAATTTTGTATATTATATTATTTTGTAACGTAATTGTACGCTCGAAGAAATTTATTCATTGGCAGTTAACGGACCTTCGTCAATTGGTCGGATTATGTCAATTCAAAGTTAACTGTGATCTGTTGGATAGGTTTGACATAACGTGACCAAATTACGCAGGTCCTATGAATCAACTTCTCTGATAGTACATTGTATTTTATTTTTTAGTTTGATTTTTAATATTATCTATAATGTGGTAATTTTAATTTAATTTCAACTAGATGATGCCTGCAACTCCGTTGCGCCAAAATTAGTTTATCGTGCGGGAACCGTACATTTTTCCGGGATGAAAAGTATCTTATGCTCTTTCCTTTTGACGACCTCTGTGGCTCAATTAGTTGAGTGTGTGGCAGCTTAAG
The DNA here is from genome assembly GCA_905187585.1 of Cyaniris semiargus. Lineage (NCBI taxonomy): Eukaryota > Metazoa > Arthropoda > Insecta > Lepidoptera > Lycaenidae > Cyaniris > Cyaniris semiargus. The sequence goes on along the minus strand of LR994558.1, from coordinate 6,833,408 downwards.
CCGGGGGTCGCGGATTCGAATCCCGCCGACGGAACAAAAAGTTTTCAATGTTCCCGGGTCTGGATGTGTATTAAATATGTGTATGATGTAATAAAAATCTTAAATATATGTATTAGTGTAAAAGTATTAAATATATTTCCGGTGTCTGGTACCCTGTAACACAAGTCCTTCAGGTACTTAGCACGGGGCCAGACTGACGTGGTGTGAAGTGTCCATAGATATTATTTATTATTTCCCGGGACTCAAGGTATCTCCATACCAAATTTCAGCAAAATCGGTTAAGCCGTTTGGGTGTGAAGAGGTAACAGACAGACAGACAGACAGACACATTTCGCATTTATAATATCAGTAAGTAAGAGTATGGATATTATGGATGTATGTGTTAAAATGATATTATGCTAAAATACTTACCGAGTACGCCATAGGGTAATGCATCAGATACAGATCAACGTAGTCCATCTTCAAATCGTATAGAGACTTTTTCAGCGCAGGAACTACCTCATCGATTTCGTGTGCGTCGTTCCATAACTAAGAAATCAAAGAAATACGTTAAAATTAGAAAAAGTAACGCATAATATAAAATGTACTAAGGTTATTTGGACAAAACTTGAATTAATTATTGGCAAGAAAAACATGCTCTCAAACAGGCTCTCCCACATATACGTGGGAGAGTCATGCTTCGGCACGAATGGGCCGGCTCGACCGGAGAAATACCACGTTCTCACAGAAAACCGGCGTGAAACAGCGCTTGCGCTGTGTTTCGCCGAGTGAGTGAGTTTACCGGAGGCCCAATCCCCTACCCTATTCCCATCCCTACCCTCCCCTATTCCCTTCCCTACCCTCCCCTATTACCCTATTCCCTCTTAAAAGGCCGGCAACGCACTTTCAGCTCTTCTGATGCTGCGAGTGTCCATGGGCGACGGAAGTTGCTTTCCATCAGGTGACCCGTTTGCTCGTTTGCCACCTTATTTCATAAAAAAAAATGCCAAAAAGTCTGTGAACAAAAATGTTCTAAAAAAAACGGAGCACAGTCTCTTAGTTTTATCATACGAGTACACCGAAACAAGAATTTAGATAATTAGATATAGTATACTAGACGTTCCGCGCGGCTTCGCCCGCGTAAATTAGATATTTCACAGACAAATCAGTCTACAAAAAATAGCTTATGATCCTTCACGTGGTCTACTTCTTATCTGACCCAAACCCAAATAAGAGAAAAATTGCTCTAGTAGTTCGTGAGATAAACCCTTTCAAATAATTTTCCCCGTTTTTTTTTCACATTTTCTTTTATTTCTTCGCTCCTATTAGTCTTAGCGTAATAAAATATAGCCTAAAGCCTTCCTCGATAAATGGACTATCTAACACTGAAAGAATTTTTCAAATCGGACCAGTATTTCCTGAGATTAGCGCGTTTAAACAAACAAACAAACAAACAAACAAACAAACTAACAAACTCTTCCGCTTTATAATATTAAGTATAGATAGTATAGATTAAACAAAGTATACATGTATACGGTATAGTTTATCTTACATTTGACACCATAAAAGCATTACTTGTAATGTAATTTAGCGAAATTGTATTTTATCGGTTCAAATATCCTTATTCTATTTGTTTTATAGAAGCACGTGTTTTTTAGACTAAAATATTATATAATTGGTTTTTTTCTTAACAGGTTTGAACACTAACCTTTTGGTTATTATCTTTCATGTTTGGCACATATTATTTTGTACATAAAGTCCAAAATTTTGCCGCAAACAAACTGAATGAAAAGCACTCTTAAAATAACTAATGAAATGATCCGAAAATAACATTCAATTTCTTAAATGAATAAACTAACGAAACTAAAAAGTCTGATATTATTTTAACGAACGGAAACGCTCGAAGCAGAAAGTAATAAAAAAATCTTTGCACGAATTTTAAAGCGGTTGTAACATTTATTGTGCTCCAATTTATACAAGAAAATCCGTTCTGAAATTTCTGAAACAGCAGTGTCCAAATTAGAGTAACTTTTTGATACAAGATTATGAGGAAAAGTTCATTAGTGTTTTATTTATTTTATCATCATATTCTGTTAGATGATTGCCCTATTTCTGAGGTTTTTAGGGTTCCGTACTCAAAGGGTAAAAACGGGACCCTATTACTAAGACTTCGTTGTCTGTCCGTCTGTCCGTCTGTCCGTTTGTCCGTCCGTCTGTCTATCTGTCTGTCTCCAGGCTGTATTTCAAGAACCGCTATAGCTAGACTTCTGAAATTTTCACAGATTGTGTATATCTGTTGCCGCTATAACAAAAAATACTAAAAACAAAATAATATTAATATTTAAGGGGGGCTGCCATACAACAAACGTGATTTTTTGGCCTTTTTTGCTCGATATCAATAATGCCAACAGGTAAGCACTTGAAATTTTCATAAAGGCCTTAAATATATGTGTACTTTAATAATTAATAATAATATTTAAATAAAATAAAAAATTAAGGGGGGCTCCCATACAAAAAACACAATTTTTAGCCTTTTTTTGCTCTATAACGGTACGGAACCCTTCGTGCGCGAGTCCTACTCGCACTTGGCCGATTATTTAACTTTTTTTTTTATTAACTAGTACTTTTGACTGATGAACATCAAAAAATTAACCAATAAGGAATATTAAGCAAAGGTCGGAGCAGAGGGCGCTACTTGCACATACCGTAAATAATCCGAACAGAATCTGACATGTCAAAATATTGACAGAAACGTTGTCAAACGTCGAACAAAACTTTGTGTTTATTGCCAGCATACTGGTGCTGCCTCTAACGTGAAAACATTGCAGTTAGTTATATAATATCTTATTAATTAAGCCCGTATTAAACATCGTGTGATTAATAACTAGATTACGCCTGCAACTCTGTTGTGACAAAATTCGTCTGTCTCGCGGGAACCGTACATTTTTCCGGGATCAAAAGTATCCTGGGTGTCCATTCCCGGGACTCAAAGTATCTCCATACCAAATGTCAGCAAAATCGGTTCAGCGGTTTGATCGTGAAGAGGTAACAGACAGACAGACACACTTGTACATTTTTTAAATTAGTAAAATATGGATTCTATGAGTAATACAACGTTATAACGATGTATTCACTTAGAAATATCTTGTCATAATAATATGAAGATTAAAGACATTATTTTTACATCGAGATTCATCGACGGTAAAAATCTCAGACTTTTTACGTGGATTTTCTTTTATTTTTCCTTTCCACCCGACATGCCGGGAAAACAACAAACTTTGACCTTTAAAACGGTTCGGTTGCTTTGCAATCATCCACCGATAATGAAGGGAAAATGGTGATATTTAAATAGAATATATTTTATCCAACACTGTTGGGAAAAAGGTTGTGTCTTGTAGGTAAGTATTTAAAATAGTAGTGCTGTAGTCAAAATACATTCAGGCGAGTATTAAAAAATCTTAAGGCAAAATTTCGCTCCTGCATTATGTCGCCTAAGGGTTAATTCACATCGCAACGTAAGGAAATGATGCTTTAGATATAATTGCATCAACGTTTCACATGAAGAGGCAGGCAAGAGGAAGAGCAATTTGCCGCATTTTTAAATGAGCCATTCAAAACTGAGTGAAAGCTGAACTTTATTGGTGGATCTTTTGTGTAGTTAACGCAAGAGATTCACCAATTGACAGACCCGCGGTATTGGGCTGCCTGTTCCAATTTTAAATATTTAATTTAAAAATGCGCTACGCTTCATCTCTTTGCAATGTGATCCCCCTCGAAAATACCTCCAAGATTCTCTAACAAGAAACCAACCTTAGTAGTGATGTACACGTCTTCCCTCGTAGCGTTGTTGTTCTCAATGTAGTGTTGTACACCGAGGCCGACTTCGTCCTCAACCCTGTATAGCGCGGCGGTGTCGATATGCCTGTACCCGGCCTCCAAAGCCCATTGTACCGCGCGCGCTAGAGAATGGTTGACTGGGAGTACTCGTGTTCCCTGTTACATGAATTTTGTTAGATTTTGTCGATCTTATACATCATATCATAGGTTTATTATGTTACATACATGTTTTTATTGTTGAATTTTGTCGATATTATACTTCATATTGTAGTTTAGTAATATTTATTATATTGCATGTTATTATTTTTATTTTTTTTTGTATTTTTGAAGCACAGTGCTTAGGTAGCATTCGCTTGTTTTGATAGCTAAGTTATTTGTCATCTAGCTTCGCTATCAAAACTAACAAGTTCTGACTAAGCACTCAGTACCTTTTTCTAATGTACAGCGTGTTACTTAAATGTTATATTCATATTCTCACTGATTTTTGCGTCTTAGATAACTCGTAGAAAATGCCAAATAGTAATTAATCGGAAAATAATCTCTACTAGCTGTGCCCCGCGGTGTTACCCGCGGTTTAAGTGATATATAATAAAAGACAATGAAAAGTAAGTACCAATAATAGGGTCAAAACGGGACGATACATGGCTCTATAATGGTTTATGGTAGTCATGAATGATGATGATGATGATGATGATGAATGTAATTTATATAAAACAACGTCGAAACTCCCAAACTTGTATCTATAAAGAGTCAGGAGTTCTCTCAGCACCTTCCGAACCATGGTATACCTTGGTGCAAAATCTTGCTTGTTGGTAGCATATGCTTAGAATACTGCTCATGAAACCGAAGTCACCACATGTTTCCATATAAATTTTGAGGAGTTCCCTCGATTTCTTATGGATCCGTTCATCAGGTCACCACTTTTATGAATATGGTACCAAATTGGGATGATAAACTATACACCAAAAGAAAAATTTTGAAAATCGGTTCACAAACGGCGGAGTAATGGTTGAACATAAAAAAAAACGAACATAACACCTCCTCCATTTTGAAAGTCGGTTAAAATTGAAGCCCATGTGTTATTCTGATGTATAAGCTATATTATTGTAAAGTTTCATTAAAATCCGTTTAGTAGTTTTTGCGTGAAAGAGTAACAAACATACATCCATACATACATACATACATACAGCCAAACTTTCGCCTTTATAATATTAGTAGGATTAATATAATAGTTGAGATAGTGCCAGAACAGTAATCAGTAATTAATGTCTACAGCTTTAGGGAAATCAATTTTTAATGGAAGTTAAGTGTGGGCAGTTGATAAATGGTTGGGAAACCTTTTGTTTCAATGTAGGCGTTATTTTCTTTCATATTGAAACTCACTAAAATTTAGTCAGTTTCAAAATATCAGTTATCTATTATAGTCCATATTTAATATGGACTATAATAGATATTATAATTGTTAAATACAATACACATTTCACGAAAGCTTCTTCATTTTATATTAACCGTCGGTTGGTCACCTGGGGTCTTTAAAAGCCCGGAGTTTGCGAAAACGAGAAAAAACCATATTTAAATTAATCGCATCAACTCCGCTCTTTAGGTAGCTTCGTAAAAGGAATTATATTTCGATATAACCGCCACACATCTGAGCTCGCGTTCATATCTTAGGTGTTACAGATGCGTTTATTCACGCTGGGGTCTTTAAAGACCCCAGGTGACCAACCGCGTTACTAAATTTGATTTGATATTTTCATACAGTTTTCACACCGAAATGGATTTATTTTGTGATTTTCATTGTATTTTAATAATAAATCAATAAAAATGTTCGTGTGTTGGTTCTTATTGTACTTTGGTTGGTTTTAGACACACTTTTCCAAAAATGCATATTTTGCTACCTAGACCAAAATGATCATAATTTTTTTTTGGTGATAATGCAAAAGTAATTGTTGGTATATTTACCACACATCTAAAGTATTAGAACATGAAAATATATAAAATATAGTAGGTTTTGGTGCTAAAAATTTGTCAATGTTTAACATTCAATAGTTTATATGTTTTTTGGACGTAGGTTTTCAAATTTCAGGCTAAGTTATAGGAAATTTAACTGTGATCTTAGTTATCCTCACGTTTTACCACAATTTTAAAATCATGTTGTTAATGTTGAACCGGTTTTTAAGCCCTGAATCTGCAGAATACCTTGTTAATCTGCAGTCTAACTGGTTTACGCACATTAACGGTAACATATTATATACTATATAGAACCATTCACACGTCGATTGTACTGCACGATTTGTACATTGTATGCGCCGCTATTTATTCGTTAAGACGTATACAGTAAAAAATGTGCAGGATTGTGCCGTGTGAACCAAGCCTTAAAGTGAAAAAACCTTGTACCAGTTGTTTACCAGGTTACCAGGTTTTTCCTAATAAATTTATTAAAAAAAGACCTATTCTATGGTTCTATTCTGGATACAGATTTCTATAGCAATATTTAAATGCAACGCTTTTAGGAAGCTTCCGATAGTGAAAAACATTTAAAAGCATCCATGAATCCATTCACATTTTTACACACATAAAATATTTATAATATTATGTTTTTACTATTCTTATTCATACACCATTATTGTGGTTTTTTTTTCATAGATACATCAACTATACCTTTAAAACTTAAAAGTATACCAGGAATGTACATCTACTTGTTACTAATTTAATCCTATTACACAATAGCTAGTATATCTGTAAGAACATTAGGTTAGAGAGGTATACTTACATCAGATAAATGTCCCAGACTGGTCCCCAAAGCGACGGTCGGTATTTTATGCCCGTCGTTCAAAAGGTACACCGATGTATCTGTTGCAGACTGCGAATAAATCTTCAGTAAAACGGGTGTGACATACAGACGGACATGGGAATAGGTGTCCTCTGTATCGGACACACCAAACCAAAAATAAATGGGTAAACATTCACCCCATTACGAATAAAGTACACGTTGTGTCATACTGTATTTTTTTTTATTTTATTAAATAAGGGGGCAAACGAGCAAACATGTCACCTGATGGTAAGCAACTACCGTCGCCCATGGACACTCGCAACATCAGAAGAGCTGCAGGTGCGTTGCCGGCCTTTTAAGAGGGAATACGCTCTTTTCTTGAAGGTTTGCAGGTCGTATAGGTCCGGAAATACTGCTGGTGACAGTTCGTTCCAGAGTTTTACAGTGCGCGGCAGAAAGTTACGCGAAAAACTGTAGAAGACTGCCACTCATCAAGGTGATGAGGATGGTATATTTTTCGCGTGGGACGATGGCAAAAAGTTGCAGGTGGTATGATTCCGAACAATTCCTCAGAGCACTCCCCGTGATACAACCGATAGAGGATGCAGAGTGAAGCTACATCTCGGCGTAATTCCAAGGGGTCCAAGCTGTTTGAAACACTATGGCAGTTAGCAATTCGAGCGGCCCTTCGTTGGATACGATCCAGAGGGAGCAGTTGGTATTTTGGCGCCCCTGCCCAGAGATGAGAACAATATTCCATATGAGGCCGAACCTGCGCCTTGTAGAGTTGTAGGCGTTGGTCCGGACTGAAGTACTGTCTCGCTCTGTTAAGGACACCAAGCTTCTTCGAGGCTAATTTGGCCTTACCCTCTAGATGATATCGGAACTGGACTTCGCTCGATATGTTGACGCCAAGTATCTCAATGCTAGGGGAGATGGTTAAAGATGTGCCCTCGAAACGAGGATATACGACCATTGGTGACTTTTTAGTGGTGAACGCGCAGACTTGTGTCTTGGCGGGGTTGAATTGGACCAAGTTACGTCTGCCCCATTCAGAGACCTTCTCCAATGATTTCTCCACCTTAGACACAAGTTCGTTTCGACTCTCAGTGACATTTTGCCGAGAAATATTGGGGGAGCCGGTATATACAGCATCACCTGTACTATCATCCGCATAGCAATGAATGCCGTTGGTCTGTAACATGTCATTGATATGCAGTATGAATAGAGTAGGCGATAGCACACAGCCCTGAGGGACACCAGCATCAACAGACTGAGTTTCCGAGCATTCACCGTCAACTACGACCTTTATGCTTCTGTCTGCTAAGAAACTAGTGACCCACTTACATAATTTCTCGGGCAGCATGGAAGCTTTGATAGCAGCGCTTTATGCCAAACCCGATCAAAAGCCTTCGCAATGTCCAAACTAACAGCCAATGCCTCTCCCTTCGACTCAATTACCTGAGCCCAACGATGAGTCAGGTACGCCAAGAGATCACCAGCCGAGCGACCCTTACGGAACCCGTATTGTTTGTCGCTTAGTAATCCCTGGCCGTCCAAGTATCGAAGAAGCTGGCTATTGATAATGGATTCCATTACCTTCGAGAAGAGAGAGGTTATAGCGATTGGTCTGTAGTTTGAAGGATTTAAGCGATCATCTTTTTTGAGGATCGGGTGCACCAAGGCTGTCTTCCAGGAAGCCGGGACGATGCCAGTGGAATAGGAGAGCCGAAAAAGACGCGTCAAGACCGGAGCCAACTCTGGAGCACACTTTTTCAACACAATAGGCGGGATTCCGTCAGGCCCACTCGACTTTTGGATAACAAGGGAACGGAGGGCTTTTCGCACTGAGCGCTGATGAAACCGAACATCCGACATGATGCTCGTGCATCGCAGTATGGTCGGTGGTTTCTGCCCCCCGTTATCCAGGGTCGAGTTTGACGCAAAGAGCTTGCCCAGAAGATCGGCTTTGTCTTTTGCGTACTGGGCCAACGATCCATTTCCTACGTGTAGGGATGGTAGGGTTGGCTTGCAGAAACTTCCTTCAATAGCTTTGGCCAGAGACCAGAATGCACGGGTTCCCGAGGGGAGGCGCTCAAGTCTCTTGCCAATTCTATTGACGTGCTGTTGCTTTGCCCGAGTAATCTCTTTCTTGAGGGACCTAGAGGCAAGGTTGTACTCCTTTTTGTATGTGCTGGTATTTAAATCCCGAGCAGACACTGCGTTGGCCCAGGATTGGTAAGCCTCCTGCTTCCGGCGAGAAGCTTTTTTGGGGGATGAACCAAACCAGGGACGAAATCTGCCACCAGTTGGCACTACAGAGGACGGAATAAATAGTTCCATCCCCTGCATCACCACATCGGCAACAGAGTTGGCAGTGTTGTCGGGGTCATCCGGCGAGAAGCACACGTGCCCCCAAGGATAGGATGCAAAAAACGACCGCATCCCATCCCAGTCTGCTGACTTGTAGTGCCACACACGACGGTATTTAACAGCACGCTGTCTTAACACCGTCGTAAGTGGCACAGAACTCCTAACAAGGCAAAGATCCGATGAACCAAGTGGTGCGGTTACGGATATTTGGTAGCTGTCAGGATTTGAAGTCAGCAGGAGGTCCAACAAGGAAGGATTCTGACCATCCACATCTGGGGTTCGCGGAGGCGTAGTAACCAGTTGTGTCAAGTCGTTCGCAAGGGCAAAGTTGCAGACAGATCTCCGCGCATGATCAGTTTTACTGGAATTGAGCCAGTCGGCGTGGTGGGCATTAAAGTCGCCAAGTATTATGATCTCTGCGGATGGGATCTGCTGCTGCACAAAATCTGAAGCAGCTTGCAGGTACTCCAAGAGTCGGTCCGTCTCGGGGTCACCACTATGGGACCTATATAGGCACGCATAGACGCGAGGGTGGTCGTCGCAATCTATGCGGAGCCATAAGATGGACAGGTCCATGACCTCAAGATTGCTGAGGCGACGAGAGCTGATATCATCTCTGATATACACACACACTCCAGCTTTGGGTAGAAAGGAGTGCTCGAGATAATACCCTGGGTGGGAAAGGTATGATGTGTCACTCGGAGATGATATCTGCGTCTCGGTTAAAAAGAGCAAAGCCGGCTTTGCCGTCTCAAGGTGGTAATGGACGGCATTAAGGTTGGAGTGTAATCCCCTGATATTACAAAAGTCCATGTTTAATATCGAGGGGGGTGCCATTGTGTGTTTGCTCTTGCCCCGAGTAGATTGGAGCGCAGTTTTGCCCTCCCCAGAATACGAGGGGCAGCCTGGACGTCCACGTTCAGTTCCAGGGGTTCCTAAGCATGGACGTCCAGAGAGGGATTCTCCAACGCAGTTGGTACCCTCCTGGGGTAACAACTTGTTTTTCAACTGCGGCATTACTAGGGGGGTAGGGGATTGGGCCTCCGGTAAACTCACTCACTCGGCAAAACACAGCGCAAGCGCTGTTTCACGCCGGTTTTCTGTGAGGCCGTGGTATTTCTCCGGTCGAGCCGGCCCATTCGTGCCGAAGCATGGCTCTCCCACGGACAAATATACAGATTACAAGTATACAGATTACAAGACTTGATATACGATAATTTTTTGTCTAAAATTATGTTAATTATATGTTACTAGACGTTCCGCGCGGTTTCGCACGCGTAAATTAGCTATTTCACAGACAAATCAGTCTACAAAAAATATTCTATGATCCTTCACGTGGTCTACTTCTTATCTGACCCAAATAACAGAAAAATTTCTCTAGTAGTTCGTGAGATAAGCCCTTTCAAATAATTTCCCCCGTTATTTCCACATTTTCTTCTATTTCTTCGCTCCTATTAGTCTTAGCGTGATAAAAATATAGCCTATAGCCTTTCTCGATAAATGGGCTATCTAACACTAAAATAATTTTTCAAATCGGACCAGTAGTTCCTGAGATTAGCGCGTTCAAACAAACAAACAAACTGTTCCGCTTTATAATATTAGTATAGATTAGTATAGATAACTATCCCCTATCCCCTACCCTATTCCCATCCCTACCCTCCCCTATTCCCTTCCCTACCCTCCCCTATTACCCTATTCCCTCTTAAAAGGCCGGCAACGCACTTGCAGCTCTTCTGATGCTGCGAGTGTCCATGGGCGACGGAAGTTGCTTTCCATCAGGTGACCCGTTTGCTCGTTTGCCCCCTTATTTCATTAAAAAAAAAAAAAAAAAACTAAAATGACTATAAAGTCTGTAGCAGCAATATTTTTATAAATACGGGATTTTGTACGTACAGGTAAGGCATATAAAGAAAATGCAACCAAATAATATAACCATACACTTTGCTCGGCGATTCTATAAAGAAGCGATAAAGAAAAAGTATTGACTAAAGGGCCATATGTGATATGACTAATTAAAAATATATCACACTTTTTAATATAATTCAATTTTAACATAATGGTTACTAAAAATATATTATTGATAGATATAAAGCTCGATATTTTACTGCCACGAGCTCTTTGTTAAAGTCAAACAATAACGAAAATAAGAATGAAATAATTACTTACATACGCATATTTAATGTTGAATGATAATATCAATAGAATATACGCGACCTCCATTCTCCAATACAATATTCATGAAACTAGTGAAATAGTGACATTATCAGTAAAAATTAATACATAATGTGTGTCATTTGAGCCATCTGGCGGAGTGGTCAAATTACAGTGCCTAAATAATACAAATTGAAATAAATATCAATGTTACGTAACTTAATATTAATGTTGAAAAATTCACGAAATGTTTTTTTACTATCAATAATAATTATTATTATGAATTACTATTCTATAAATGAATCATTCTATAAAGGTGGTTATGAGGTTTGGATTCAGTTTATTATAGTCAAGAAATTTTGAAGAATAGTTTTATCATAAGCGTTGTTGAATTAATAAAAACTTGAGAGGTGTCAAGGGACACTCGGATGGAACGAAGTTACAAAAAACGCCATCTATTGACGCCCAGGTATACTAACAACGACACTTTTGTGGAATTGTCATAAAATATATTTAAACGTCCGGTAGATGTCGCTGTTTATTCTCAAAAACGCCATCTAGTTGACGCACAGGAATACTATCAACGCCCTCTGCCCCTACTATGCAGGTACTAATAAAAAAGTGTCGAAGTCAAGTGTCGTTCCGTCTAGCCTCCTTTCGCAACGCCGAACGCGCCATAAGGAACTTCGTTCCAATAAATTTCAATCGAAAAACCACAGAAACACAATTACGGCTAAGTACGTAAAAAATTAAAAACTTTAATCATTATGAACTCATGATCAAAAGTGATAAAAAAGCAAAGCATTATTTTCTTTGCTACAGTCGGGTTTTAGGGGATCAGCAATATTTTTAAATATACACAATTTTTGAGAATTTTCAGTTTGTAACTTGGAGAGTTTCAGGGCGCTTCCAAATCCGCAAACACAATATGTACTAATCGCCACTCCAAACACGACGGCGTTTAGCTTAATCCTGCCCCTTGATTCACTAAGCGAATCCGCGCGGAAACTTCCCGATTTCGGAAACTTTTTCACTTTCAAGCAAATGACAAGTAAATACTTTCCGATTTTGCTGTCATTTTGACAGTAGTGACATTTCTTTTGTATGGGTGAAATAGTTTCCGCCACGGATTCGAGAACATCTCACCGCGGATGGGAGTTTGACATCCGACGGGGGAAAATTATCCGAGGATTAGAGCCGTTTTCGCGGAATGTGACCGCCATATCCAAGACTCGTGAAATCTTTTCACTTCGAGAACCGTGTCATGGGCCATGGCGGATATTGTTAGATGAAATTATTTAATGATAAGAATAAAAGAAAGCAATTATTATTAATAGTTAGTCGTGTCTTGTTTAAAATAAATGTCGTACTACGTAATAAATAATAATTATGTAATAATTATGTGTTAAAGCTTTAGGAAGTGTTCATTGAACAATAAATATTTTTTATTTATAAATGCAATATTTGTATTAATATTTTTTTAATTTTGTATTAATACTTAAGTATTATGTTAAAACATTATTGTACTTTTACAATAATTTTAAATAGTTATTTAAGTAAGTATCATTATAATTCCAAAGTGATACTCACCACCCGGGAACTTCCACATCTAATCACATCTAATAAAAACTAATATTAACTAAATGAAAAACAAATTTAAAACAAAAAAAAACTAATATAAAATTTAAAGTTTGTGTTACAAAAAAATAAAAGGTATTCTCACACATGACACAATCAGTAATCACACAACACACAAATTACAGATTTGACAGATTGTCATTGTCACTCGGCAGTCGGCACATAGATAATATTTTTTGTTTTAATTCCACTCAACTCCCAAACGGCAGCCGGCTGCCGCGCTATTTGTACTTTGTAGTTGGTACTACGCGGTGCCCGTTCACTCAAGCCCCAAGCTGCAGCCGGTTACCGCGCTCTTTTATTCAATTATGTAACGTATTTCGCTGACTTACAAACTACTTTTGTATGAAAAAGTTTGATTAGTTACGATTTTTGATACATTGCCCACATTCTGAATGAAAAATATTACGATATAGTCTGTGCGCAATTAGTATTTTTTCGGCTATTCAATTATTGTGCGCTATTTAGTGTGTGTGATGACTATGACTTGTACTTTGTTCGAAGTTTTACTGGATTTTACGAATGTAAGTGGTGTTTTGTATTAATTTTTTTAATAAGCTGATTTTTTTGTAAAGTAAGACTAATCTTAGTCTTAAAAATTTTGTTCATTAAATTAAGAGGTGCAGGAAAATTTGGAAAAAAATATTTTCCCGTCTTTTATCTTGATACTGACAGCGATGAATAACCAAGACTATATACCGTAGCACTTATTGCCAAAAAAAATCTGGTTTCAGTTATTCTCTTTGGTTTCGGATTCATTTTCGTGACGGGAAGTTTGTGAATCGCTGTGTATCCGACAGAATATGACAAAATACCGCGTGAGAACTTTTCGACGATCGTGAATCGGGAGGCTGATCGTATTTACATGATTCTCTTGAAATAATCCATACTAATATTAGAAAATATGCGAAAGTGTGTCTGTCTGTCCGTATGTCTGTCTGTGTGTCTGTCTGTCTGTCTGTGACTTCTTCACGCCCAAACCGCTGAACCGATTTTTCTGAAAGGCATAGATATACTTTGAGTCCCGGGAAAGGACAAAGGATAGGTACTTTTTATCCCGGAAATATGTACGGTTCCTTCGCGATAAACGAATTTTGGCGCAACGGAGTTGCTAGCGTCATCTATTATTTTATATTTAATACAGAAATAGGTACTATCAGAGAAGTTGATTCCTAGGCAGATGGGACCTACGTAGTTTGGTTGCGTTACGTCAAACCCAGCCGACAGATCACAATTAACATTGAATTGACACGACCCGACCAAATGACGTTGGTCTGTCAACTGCCTAGGATTAAATTTCCTCGATGGTACATGCGCTCTAAGATCCATACATACATATAAATACAAGAGTACGTCTGTCTGTCTTCACGTTTACAGATTCAGATGAAAAAAAATCGCATAGGGATTTTGTATGTTCCCAGAAGAAGGACATGAGATAATTTGTATGTTAGTTTATTGACTTCTCATATATTATTATCTACACGGACAAAGTTTCGGACAACATCTAATAAATAAAAGTCAGATTTTACGTTTTAAAAAATCTATAAATCTGAGAATTCTTCCTGTTTATAAACAAGTAATTACTTATTTATAAATTGGGGTTGAATTTGTAACCGCGACACAAGTGAATTTGCTGTTTAATTTATTTTTTTCCTCACAAAAAAGGCTGGGAATTGAAAGGTCAAAATTTTCCTAACCGTTCGAGCTTTTGTTTAACTTCATTAAAAAGCTAAATATATTCTGTATAAATAAGCCTAAATTTGCGAGTGAAAATTATGTAAGATATGTTTATATTAGAGCTGCCGAAAAGTATTTCATAATTTAAAATTAAACAAAAACGAAATACTGATAACAATAAAAGTAAGTAAGCCTAGTGAGGTTGTATTTTCTATTTTGAGTGTAATATTATTGAAACATGAGATGGGTCTACATGGGCGATATTACTACATTCCTGTCCGAATTTCCGCCGATCCTTTTCCAACGATTGCCTGCATCGGCATTCTTTTACAAATACTTCTACAGAATTATCTTTATACTCGACTTTATTGACATGTACAAGGTAAAATGTGTAAGGTACAGTTCGTCCAGCGTTATATTATCAATGACAGGACCTTTATGCCGAAGCAGTACGGTTCAATATTATAGGATTCCGAGGTAAGATAAGTTTGAACGGTTTTTATGTCAGCACTATTCCGACGGACCCCTCGAATATTTTTCGTGAAATTAAATTTAAAGAAACGTCTAAGTCAGGTCCATGTACCATTGTACAAAATATTTGTGGGGCTCGTCGGGTAAAGTACATAATAATAATAAAATAAAAAACAACAATGTTAAAAACTTTGAGGATTAATGGATGAATGGATGAATGTTAAACATGCCTTGCATTTTAATAAAACTTGACATGGGTGTAGTTTAGGCTCTAGAAGCTAAACACAAGTAATAATATAAATTATAAAGAATACATTGTAATAATCGGCAGATGGAATCGCAAAAAATAGTATGTATTTTTCTTTGAGAGAAAAGGTACATTTTGTACCCGTATGCCGTTGAAAGAAAAATAGAAGACTTATAATGTACGTAATTAATAATAATTAATTAAGAATTAAATTCCCTAACCCAAAAACTACAGAACCGATTTTGATGAATTTTGCAGCATTCCCTAAATTGAACAATACCTAGTACAACAAAAAAGAAATAACTTAAATCAGACTTGTAGTTCCGGAGATATGAGAACACAAACATAAAAAACATACATACACTTTTGAAATTTGGCACATTTGTTCAGACGCTGATATAGATTAACATAATATATGAAAACGGGGCAGTTCTGGAAATATTACATACATACGGGTCGAATTGATAACCTCCTTTTTTTAAGTCGGTTGAAAATAGAGTTTTATACCATTACATGTTTCGCTTACCAATCTCCAAAACAATCAGCTGTTTTATACCAAAACATTAAAGCCATGTATCTGAAAGTGTATGAAGTTATTAAAATTGTTATGAAATGATGTGCAAATAAATATATTTAAATGGTATTGGATTTGTATCGAATTACGAGTCAATCGGGCGACTATCGCGGGCGGGCAGTGTCGGGTGGCGGGTTATCGGGTGATAAATACACGATTTGTTAGCGTTTGCTGCGCTAATATTCACGCTGTCATGGGTACTTAGCCAAGATGCGTTGATTTTAGGCCGAAATTCGAAAAAAATATATAAAATTTGTAATTTATTGCCGCACTTAGAGACGAATGAATGAATATCAATTTCATAAATGTTAAATAAAGATTTTAACATAAGCTCCATATATTATCTGTTAAACTTTTCATCATGTTGAAGTTTAATCATTATTAAATGCTTCTGAGTGCGGCCGCAGGAATATGTCTGTGAATTTCACTTCAAGATTGTAATTACCTCAATGATTTGTTATTTAAGCTCACGATTGAATATCACAATTAATGTGAAAGTATGTCTATGTATGTCTATCTATCTGTCTGCGTGTCTGCCTGTCTGCGTGACTGCCTCTTTACGCTTAAACCGCTGAATCGATAAAGGTGATTTTTTTTTAATACCTACTATCAGTACTAATCCGGGTTCCTTTTTTTTCCCCAGAACAATTTTTTTATTACTATCAAGCTTATTTTTCGTGTGTAGCTTTATTTTGATAAGATGAACAACAATTTCCTCTGCGAAAAATCTCGAAAGTGGTAGCTAACAGAGATAGAAAGGATTTAATATTTCGATTTGATGGTACTAAAATATAGATTGTTCTATTTATAGGACAATGTTACTCTTAAATTATATAACTTTTAACCTATCAATATACAAAAGATCAGCTGGTTAGGGTTCCGTTTTTGGGTTCCGTATTCAACCAAGTTTTGTTGATTAAAGAACCCTAAAATGGAACCCTAATGAGCTGATTTTTTGTATATTGATAGGTTTATAGTTATATGTATAATTCAAGAGTAACATTGTCCTACAAATATAACAATCCATATTATTTTGGGACCATCAAATCAAAATATTAAATCCTTTCTGAATTCTGTCTCTGTTAGCTACCACTTTAGAAAATTTTCGTAGAGGAAATTGTTGTTCGTCTTATCAAAATGAAGCTACTCACGAAAAATTAGCTTGATAGTAATATACCTGTACTATACTATTCTGGAAAAACGACAAAGGAAATTTTTTACTTTAAAAAGTGATTAGTGCATAGGCACTCAACGAATCGCTCGAATATTGCCAGCAAAATCTAGTTAGTATACAAATAATAATTAATTAATTATAATTTTCCATACGATATAAAGAAGCTACAAATTTAGGCAAATTTAATATTTGCCTAATTTGTTTGTTCCAAAATTAACTAAATTATCTCCGATAATTGCTGGCAGGTCATATTATATTTGAGGTTAACGATTTAAGTGGTGCTCATATATTTTAATACGAGAGCCTCCTATATTTAATTAACATACTACACTACAACAAAATATGTAGCTATGTTTTACAAAACTGTTAAAAACATTATTTGTTATATTTGCAAGTAAATTATTCTGATAATTTTATAATTTTATGGCAATAGTACCGAGCAATTTTGCTAATAGCTCCTAATGCTAGTCCAACTATACTTTATTCCTTATGCTGGCTACAAACGTTCTTAGTTTAGTTGCTTCAAACTTGCAATATACCTTTTTTATAATAATATCTTCAGCAATCCAAAAAAATATATCTAATTAACTTAACCTATAATAAACTTTTTTCGTTGTTTTTCAAAGTTTTTTATACACATTTAAACAAATAAGTTTAAATGTTCTACGCTTGTAAAAAGTTTAATACCTCGATCGTGGGAATCGCAGACACAATAGATTTTCAATTGCTATGCGACAGCCGGGTGCTGCTTGGGGATTGATGGGTTAATTGCTTGGATATTAATAGCGCATTTCATATTATTTTGCAACGTTGGATTTTGTGCCCATCTACACGTCAAACTATCCATCATGGCTGCAGAACACACAGACGCGTTTTTATCGAATGACTTGAACGTGTAAGGTGGTCATTATGAACGTGTTTATACAATAAGGGTTTAAATAACTTTATGATGTAAAATGCACGTATCAAGTGTAGTGTATTACTTCTGTTTATAAGGTATTAGTGTTTTATGCGTTTATAGTTTGTGAGTAAATAACCTGGAATAGCTGAAAAACCTCATAAAGCTTCAAGATAAAATACTATTCGTGAAAAAGATTTTTGCTTATGTTTCGTTTGGCATAACGTAAGACTTTGTTACTTTAAATAATAACCATCCTAATAAATATAATATATAGCTATGTACCATCGAGAAAATTAATTCCTAGGCAGTTGACAGACCAACGTCATTTGGTCGGATCAAGTCAATTCAATTTTAATTGTGATCTGTCTGCTGGATTTGACGTAACGCGTCCAAACTACGTAGGTCCCCCATCTGCCTAACGGCCGTTCCCAATATTCAATCTATCTCTGGTTTGACATACGACCGATCGCAGCTAACATTGAATTGACATAAAATATATGTCTCTAATGTCTAATGAGAGCGATATCTATCTCTAGTAGGGCAAAACCAGAGATAAATCAAATATTGGGAACGGCCGTTAGAATCAACTCCTCTGATAGTACAACGCGCTTCAGTTTTATGACCAAAGATGTAATTCTTGTCTGTACCTAACGACTTTTTCAATATATTGTCAGGGCGTTAAATAATAATTATTGTAAGAGATAGATACAAGAGAGAATGATAAACAAGCGTAAAAACTTTACCATCATATAAGTAAAAAAATATTCAGATTTTTCCGAAAAGTAACAATCAGAATATAAGAAAATCAGCAAAGTTCCTCTCTTTTGAATCAGAAAACAGTTCGATAGGCTTTTCGTGCTCGTTAATGGTCCGCTCGCCTCGCAAAAAGAATTAATCGTGTGCAGAATTGCCACTGCAATTCCTCCCTTAAACATCCGTTTGCTCCATTTCCTATATTGTAAATAGAAATATTTGAATTTATATCCTCTTTACCTGTAATAACACTGTACCGATTTGGATGTAGTTATACTATGATAGTTTTTACGCTGAAAAATGTATGGTTTTCGTATTTGTAGAAATCCGTTTAAGGTGCAGTGGTTGTTGCAACTACGTAAAATGGGTTTTTTAAATAATGTTTTTTCTAAAGGAAATGTCGTTATTTAAGTATGAAAAAGTACCGTTTTAAAATTGAGAAAATTTACTATACGAATAAATATATCAGTACACAATTTGAAAAATTCTGCTCGATAGAAAAAAATCTCAAAAATTACAATTATTAACGCTATTTTTCATTATTAACTCATTTTATGGCTAAATTACACACACACTTTCTAGAAAAAAAAAAAGTAGTACATTTGTCATAACATAACCTAAATCATTTGATATATTTGATTTGTGTAATACTAAAAACAAAAGGTTTTTTCTCCTATTTTGCCCTATCAAGGACGCGGCGAGCGTCGTAACCGCCACTGTACAAGGCGCGATGTTATGAATGTTATTTTAATGTCCTTTACGTCGATATTCGTACTGACAGAGATTGACCTGCTAATTTTAGGGACTACCTCGCCTTAACGCATGACATTAAATGAATATCTGTACGAACGAAGTTGCGGAAATTAATATAATTTAAAATAAAATTTTCAAAAAAAAATATTATAAATGTATCAAAATGTAAAATATAACTTAAATGGCGCGGTGCTTATTTTATTTATTTGATGTTAACTACAATTTTAGCTTTATTTCGGCTCGTAATAAAATATATTGTTACATTTCGTACGCCTCCCCCGACAACTGTTGTACAATATTGCATTATGACTTTAGTAGTTAAGGCGTTAAAGCGCAACAAACTCACATTAATACTAACAGCTACGTATTACCGTAATGATTGTAGCGTAAACTTCGCTACGTCTCTCTACGTCTGTCTACGATGCTCTACGGTGTTCTACGTCGCTGCGTCGCTCGTAGCACTAATCGCTACGAAGTTCGTAGCGCTACGAAATGTCTTGCAAATTACTTGTAAACACTATCCCCTTACTAATAAACGCTGTATAAGCTTTGAATAGTTATACAGTGTTTTGTCTTCTTCAATCCAATTAAAAATGTCACTTGTGTGACAGGAACAAAACACTGTATAACTATTCAAAAATTTTGTGTCAGCTTTTTCTAACAAATCAACAACATTTAGGACCTGTTTCACCACTTACTGATATGTCCGGATAGGCTATCCACAACTTATCTAACAGATACTCCATACTGTATCTGTCAATAAAGTTGTGGATAGCCTATCCGGCACTTATCAGGAAGTGGTGAAACGGCCCCTTATTTTTTTACCAAAAACCAGGTTATATTTTTGTTACCTTCTCAATTGACTTCAAATTGTGCTTCAAATTTAGTAAAAAGTTTTTGTATTTAAATTATTATTAACAATCCACCAGTATTATCACAACTTACCATTTAACAAATGAGTTCACCAGGTGAGAATATATGGGATGGCGACCTTTTTTATTGGCAACATTTCACTGGTACACATTGTCGGCGAACGACCGTGTCAAATTGTCGTGGTATTGGATTGTCTTAATATATGGCCTGTTATATATCCGCTATTTAGGACGTGCTAAACTATTGCTAAAAGGGCTGGTTGACATGGCTGTAAAAATTCTTTTTGGGAGTGAAAAATTATTAATTGACTAGCTGACCCGACAAACGTTGTTTTGCCATATAAATTATTTCTAGTATCAATATAAAAAGTGGATTACAAACCTATTCTCAGGCCTAACGAAATTTCATTAAAATCGGTTGAGCGGTTTTGGAGGAGTTCGCGCACAAACACTGTGACACGAGAATTTTATATATAGAAGGACCTTAACATTAAAATATTGTACCCATTTTGATATGGAAAATGGGGGTGCGTTTCGAAATTATGAAAAATTTTTGGGATTTTTAGCCAATTCCCGCCAAACTTATTTAAAAAGAATAAGAATAAGTTTATTTTGACAACCACACTGTAACACAATATTACAAAAATACACAAAGAAACAAAAAACACATAATTACAATAATATTAAATTGTGTGACGTCAAAACTGGACCCAGCTCAGCAAGCAGCGACTTACGAGTCTGCTGCACTGGTTTTCTGCTGGGACGAAAGGTGTGACATCACAATATAAATTTTTAAATAAATCAAAATAACAAAAATAAAATGTAAAACTACAAAAAATAAAGAATATAAGTGGCAGTCTTACTTTGCCTAAATGTGAAAGAAAGAGAAAAAAATTAAAATATACTTAAGAAAAAAGAAAGAAAAACAACAGAATTTTGTCTATGACACTTGACACTTCTAAGTGCTAGGTTATTATTGGTTATTATTAAAAAAATGATATTTGTTCAAGCCAAGTGACAATCAATAAAAAAGTCGTTCTATAAGTATTTATGAAAACGCGTTCTTCTAAATTAAAAAAAAAAAAAACTATCCGGTACTACCATAAAGTTAATATACCTAGCGGAAAGGTATACTAACTTTATGGGTACTACGTAGAATAAAAACTAAGGAAAAGTAACTCCATCAAAAAACATGTTCTACAATACTTGTCAAAAATGTGTACCTAGGTACACATTTTCAATTCATTTGCAATATTTAGGTGGCCTTCAGCGGTATCAGGCTGTCGTTACATGACAGTTCGAAAGGAACCAAATTTAAAACGGTAATAATATGGGAGTTACGTTTCCTTAGTTTTTATTATTCGTAGATCCGGTAGTTTTTTAATGAAACCAGAAATATTTAAGGCCATTAATAGTATTAGGGGATGTAAATCAGGGTGTTGCAGAGTGTTCTCGCGGGGCCGGGTCGCGGTAATCGCACACTAACTTACGACCCAACTTTAAACATACCGCGGTCTTAAGCTGGGTAACTTTCTTTTAAAACGTGGAATTTCTTGATATATTATGTACTATCAAAGAAGTTGATTCATAGACAGATGGCGAACCTACGTAAATTGGTCGCAATTTTTCAAACAGAGTTAACAGATCACATTTCACAGATCACATCATTACATTGAATTGACATAATTCGACCAAATAACGTTGATCTGTCAACTGCCTATGAATCAATTTCTTCGATGGTACATAAAACCAGTCATTTTTATACTATGGGTAGTTTGTTTGAAGGACAGAAAATTATGTTTGAAGAGAAAAACGAATAGTATCGGCCTCTAGACAGGCTCTTTTGAATGGTGGTTCTAACTTCTAAGACTAGCAGATTTTTACATTGGCCAAAATATAAGACAATGGCGTCCCAAATCATAACAATAACGTTTTTATATTCTGTTATTTTAGGACAAAACATTGCCACGAGTCTGGCTACTGACATAAAAAAATATATACTACAAAGACTCATTCGTATGTCTGTTCCCTTTAAAATACAGAAAGGCTCTACCCATACGGTTAATAAGTTAATATTGAACTTCCCCGCTCATCCATTATCCTCATCACAACGATGTATGTATGGTAATTAGAATAGACGTAACACAAATACATGCTGTGAACATATTAGTGGAGATACACTCAAAACATTGTTCCGCCGGCGGCCATGTTGTAAGGGTAACCCACGGATAATTAATGTAGTTACGAATATTCCAGCTGCTCTAATTCGTCTCCGGAGATCAACAATGCAAAACTTGCGTCTTAACTCCATTTTCGTTTTGTTGTAAGATAAACAACAAAACAAAAAAAATACGTGTGGCACTCGGGGACTGCCGCGGCAAAGCTATTGCATAGCATTTTTTGTCAACTTGTGCAATTATCATTCGCATACGTCTAGTCGCACGCACACAAACACGTTTTAAAACGATACACGGCAACGCTGCAACCGGAGTGGGGGGTATTTTTTCGTTACGGAATTTCTTGATTTGGTCGCCGCGCACAAAGCCCGCGATTAACCCGGCGACAATGACGCCGGGTCATATTGACCCGAGCCATGTTTAATTGAATATATTTTATCTTTGCGCCGATTGAATGTTTTCCAATCTTCGTGTAGCTGGAGATACAACCCCCTTCCATCCGCCTAGCTGTTACGGCTAGATCGACACCTAGTGTCCAGCAAGATACACGCGCGTCAAGGTAATACCTCGATCGTGGGAATCGCAGACACAATAGATTTTCAATTGTTATGCGGCACCCGGATACCGCTTGGGAGTTGATGGGTTAAAACGGGTCATTTTGACCCGGTGTCATCGCTGGTGTCGTATTTTCGTGACTAACTTTTATTAGTACTAAAATATTGTTTTGCCTTATTTTTTACGTTTTAAAGAAGAATATCATTGACAAGTAGCCCAGAAAAGATTTTGTGGTTATTTCAAGAGTTAGATTTTGACGGAAACGAGATTCAGGCTGCTTTAAACAATGAACTTAAGAACCACGTATCTAGATAAAAAAGAAAAAATCCTGGAACTTACAAAAGGTGTCAAGTCTGTCCATCAAAAAAAGATAAGAAAACGTCTCATACTTGCACAGCATGTCACATTTTTTACATGGCTAGACTTATTTACATATTGTAATTACTATGGTAGTTCTATTACTCTGAATGAGGAAGTAGAAGACTGATTTATTTTTATTTTTATGTTAGTAAGTTACTCAACCTCTTTTTTAATTTCTAAGTAATTTTTTTCATGCATAGAAAAGGATTTTTTTGGAAAATATGAAATTAACGTACACGTTAAGTTTTCAAGGTTGATTTTGCATGTGCCATGACAAAAGGCGATAATTTTTTTTTTAATATATAGTGGTTTTTTTGACGCATATTAAGAGACCCCTTTTAAATAAATAATAAACAAAATTGTGGTATCTTACTTCTTACGGCTCGACCGGAGAACTACCACGTTCTCACAGAAAACCGGCGTGAAACAGCGCTTGCGCTGTGTTTCGCCGAGTGAGTGAGTTTACCGGAGGCCCAATCCCCTACCCTATTCCATTCCTTTCCCTCCTCTTTCCCTTCTCTTCCCATCCCTACCCTCTCCTATTACCCTATTCCCTCTTAAAAGGCCGGCAACGCACCTGCAGCTCTTCTGATGCTGCGAGTGTCCATGGGCGACGGAAGTTGCTTTCCATCAGGTGACCCGTTTGCTCGTTTGCCCCCTTATTTCATAAAAAAAAAAAACTTACTTTCATGAAAATGTGTCTATAAAATTCGGGTCAAAATGACCCGACGTCAAAGTCCATGTAATTATTTTCACGTCATTGACGCCGGGTTAAAGCAATAGCTTGAAAACAGGCCAAGTGCGTGTCTGGTCACGCGCAATATAGGGTTCTGTAGTACCGCTAGTTTTTAATAATTTTTGTATGGTCAATGAATATACATTTATAACGTGTTTTACACTACTAACATCATCATCTCAGTTACGTTCAAAGGAATTTGAACGAAAAGTTCCTTTATACTTCGCCGAATACTTTTTTTTATTCGATCGACTATTACTCAATCTTATTAAGTCTTCTTAGCCGTGATAGTTTTCCTTTTAAATTCAGCATATTTCTTACTCCCGTGAATTTTTTTACATTTTCAGATGCAACCGTTTAGCTGGTAGAAGGGGGGGGACACTGGACTCTTAACGATTTTTTCCACTTTAAAACATCATATTTCACAAATGGCTCCCTAAATTCGAAAATGATCTATGAATAGGTACTCGTAATATTTTTAAAAAACCTATCCAACGACACCCCACACGGTGGGGCAGACGCGAAAATAAAAATCATCCCCGCTTGATGTGTAGGGGAGGTACCATAAAATATTAAAAAATATATATTTTTAAAAATTTATATACCAGTCGGCATCATTAATATGTGCATTCATGCCATATTAAAGCTTTGCAGGTCTTATAGTCTCTGAGCAAAACCGCGGACAGACAGACGGACAGACGGACGGACAGACCGAAACTATAAGGGTTCCTTGTTGACTATAGAACCCTAAAAATGGAGGTAAGACATAAGTTTTGCATTGTTAATTGTTGAAATACATTTAATATAGGTATTTCAAAGTTGATCAAAACATACTTCACATGAATATAAATTAAACAATTTTAGTGTAAGTACGTGATTTTACTGTAGGTTTTTGATGGTAATTCACGTTCAATACTGATGAAACACAATTTACTTGCACTATTTCCACTATATTTCACACTCACTCTTAATTTTAGTGTGATGTAAAAAAACCTTACAAATTTTTTCTTCATCATTTGTAAAGGCAAAAGTTTGTAAATGTGTGTGTGTGAATATTAACACTTCTTCACGCATAAACAAATTTAATAGTCTATATATATTGTGAGTATAATATACATTTTGGTCCTGGTTTAACACATAAACTATTTTTCATAATACTTTTGAAGAGCTAGAAAAGCACGTATTAACATGGAGCTAACAAAATGTTATATTTTATATGAGAAATTATTATCATAATAAGTAAATGTAATAAAAAGTCACCCAGGTACCATACGAAAGTACTTAAACATAACTCATAATTTACAAAGTGAAAACTCATATTTAGTGCCGTAAGTATTTATGTATATTATGCTATAAAACTTTGAGCATTGCTTTCCCAAATCCTGACTTTAAACTTGCACCTAACTGTGCCAAGTCTCCCCTTACTTGGGAAGTGTACTTGTATACTTGTACTGTCGTGCCGAAACTTACATTTGGACAGTTGTATTGTTTGCCCAACAAAAATGTCTGCAGAGTTTAGAGCATTTTCCCGTGCGTTTCATTTTTAAACGGAATATCTACAATGTACAGTCGTGGAAACTAATATAGGTTCAAGCTGTCTTATGGTTTTCGCTCAATTGAGGACAGTCCTAAAACTGACTATTTACAATACAAAATATTTGTATTTTTACATGTAATTTTTATACCTATAGTGTGTCTTAAAACTATCGTGCCTTATGTGAGCGATAACTCTTAATGTCTTTATGGTACGGTTGAAAAAAAAGTATTTCAGGACGGCTGATTTTGTGATATGTCGTCATTCTTGCTCTTCTGGTTACAGTCTGGGCGGTCTGGCTGCTAGTAGTAGTTGCGTTAAACATAGAAGTACAGGTCAGATGGCCAAAAACATAAGATATTTGGCTAAGTATATAATTTTATATTATAGTAATGGAAAAACATTAATATTATAATAATTATTATTCTGGAGGGGAATATTTTGAAGTCGGCGCCAGGCCCACTCCATAAATAGGTATTGTTTTTTTAATTTAAGGATTTCTGAAATGGGAGATACATATCACACTCTTGAAAAATAGTCAGTCAGTTAGCTCTACACACTTTTCGAATATACCAAAATATTGCTATATAGTAACTAGTATATTATAATTTAGTAGAATTCTAGTAGCTGGCTGCAATCGGATGTTCTCTTCACAGAATATGTCGGCCGCAGATAACCATTTGTGCGTACGTCAGTTTGATCATAGCAATATTATTGCCACAATACACAGAACGAACCAGTAATCTGACTTCAAACAAACTGACGAATCGGCGCGGGTACTGCTGTAAGCATGCTTGATGCTACGAATGGCTAGCAACGCAGAGCCACGGCGCGCACCAGCCGATATAATATTATAATGATTAATGACATACTACGTCGAACGTATACTCTAGTTAACAACTGCCATTTTCCTCAAACCTGATATCTTACACCGAAAATTATGATTTTGGGCTCATTCGATTCGGAATACCATCTAAAACATTCTATCAAAATTCCAAGAGGGACTGAAAAAAAATACAAAAGTTATAAACAATAAAGTAAAAAAAAGAAGGGTTTGGTTTTTTTTGTAATATTTCAAAAACTATTTGAGATAATCCAAATTTTAAAAAATATCCTTATAGAACAGAAAATTTTCTAAAAAAAAGACGTACCTTTCGGAACTGTAACAATAATCCTTATAATTTTAATTGAACGGCGAAAATAGCGGTAAAAACGCGTTATTCGGGTTTCGCGTGCATCACCCCAATCTGCCGCGTGAACTAAAAAAAAATTTTTAACTGATTAAATATTAATATTAAGGAATAAAAAAATTTGGGTACTAAGTAGACATATCAATAAACAATAATCCGTTGACAAAAAAAATGTCACAATTTGTTTATTTGTTAAGCTTTTGTTAATTTGTTAATTATCACCATTTTAATGTTAACAAAAAAACGCTGATTATTTCAAAACAAGAAATTTAGATTTTTTTTATTCTTTTGAGCTAATCTAAAAGAGCTTAAAAGAGATCCCTGTTGGAAAAAATCAAAAAATTTTTTCACTTTTTTATTAACAATCAAAGGCATTCAAGAATTTTCATGTAATATATTAGATATAGATGCATTTCTAAATTTATATTGAATTTACAGATTTCAATTGCGTGGGACGTCATGCAAGTCTGTCAATTCAATACAAATTTAGAAATGCATCTAAGCGTCTAAGGGTCAATTCAGACCGCAACGCGACGCGTAGATGCATTTCTTTTGTATGGATTTGACGACTTCAATTGAGTCAGACGTCTTGCAAATCTGTCAAATCCATACAAATTTAGAAATGCATCTACGCATCGCGTTGCGGTCTGAATTGACCCTAAGTCGGCCTACTGGTTCTTTCTATATATTGTGTTATTGCCTTATTGGAATGTGCATACCAAATTATGTCTTAGCTTATAGTCGCATAAATCATATATAGATATGCTATGTTGTAGATATATATCATATATTAATCTGTATACAGTAACAGCTAAATCATTATTGAAACTGGCCTATGCCCGCTGTATACAGTGTAATAAAATAACCCACAGATACACAGGTGCAACAATACGAAGTGATAGTCCCTTGTAAAGACTTCACTGTGGAAGTTACAGCGCTAAAAGAGTATTTTTTGTGATTTGTATGGGCAAGCGTCCCAGCATCATGAATTTGCCCATACAAAAATTAAAAAATAAAAGTTACTCTTTCAGTGCTATTAATTTCATTCATACCGGGGACTCAAACAAGCCCTAAAGTATTATCACTTTGTTTTTTTTTTTTAATGAAATAAGGGGGCAAACGAGCAAACGGGTCACCTGATGGAAAGCAACTTCCGTCGCCCATGGACACTCGCAGCATCAGAAGAGCTGCAGGTGCGTTGCCGGCCTTTTAAGAGGGAATAGGGTAATAGGGGAGGGTAGGGATGGGAAGAGAAGGGAATAGAGGAGGGAAAGGAAGGGAATAGGGTAGGGGATTGGGCCTCCGGTAAACTCACTCACTCGGCGAAACACAACGCAAGCGCTGTTTCACGCCGGTTTTCTGTGAGAACGTGGTATTTCTCCGGTCGAGCCGGCCCATTCGTGCCGAAGCATGGCTCTCCCACGTAAAAACGTACGTAAACGTGTTTTGTTACACTTTTTAGTCAGCCATTTAATCCACTGCTTACAAAATACGTTTAGCTAGAAAATAATAATAATTTTAATACACATGAAAAAATATCTATATATTAATACGCGAGCGACGCGAACGCGAAAAACGTTGGATCCCTTTTGACGAAAAATGCGGAAACGTAGGTGATTGAAATTTTGCACAGTTATAGTTTTATAATATGGTGAAGGAGTGCATCGAGCTAATATTATTTTGAAATTATGCTTTTTATCATACATTTTTTTAACAAATAAAACATTACACACACTACAACACACACACTAGGAGATTTTGATTGACAAGCCTATACACACGAATTGTACTCTCTTATTTATGGTTGAAGTCTGTTGTCAAATTAAAAATAGATTTAGTTTTTTTTATTAAATCTTAAATACTGTTTACACGGCCACTCTGTCATCATTTGACTTTATTAATCTGAGACTGTCGTTGAAATTTGAAACTTATAATTTAATTTTTTATTTGAGGTCGAATTTCGACCATTGGGCGATCTCTAGTTTCTCTAAATGGGTGACTCGCGTTGAGAGGTCAGAGAGACACTAGTCAAACTTAAGTTAAAACTTATGCAAGCATTCTTTTTATGTGTGACCGTAAAACATTGACATATAACTTTTTTTACCTACCTTAAAAATATCCATCCATTCCATAAAGTTAATAGCGGTTCCGCTAGGTATATTAACTTTATGATCCATTCTTATTCCATCTCTATATCCATCCATAGATTATAAAAGTAGCAACTAGCATGTAAACTTATTTCATTACGCTTTACGTAGTAAGCAGAAACTAACTTAATACTTCAGCTTAAAACTTGCAGTAAAAGCTTTCAATCTTGCTTTGTGTAAATTCAAATACTTTTTAGTGTATTTTTATTAAAATGTTTGTCGGCTTAGTTAATTTATTAATTTAACATTAATTTGATAAGCCTATAAGACGTAGACTTTTACAGATCAGGGTACATTGCAATCTAGCCATGATAAACTTGAAAGTCTTTGAAAGAATAGTTGTTGTTTAATAAACAGTGAAGTTTTCCGTACTTATTTCAATTTTTAATTATGAAGAAAAGGCACTCACAGTCGTTTTTTTGTTTGAGATTTGAAATAAAAATTTAAATGAATCATATTAATGATGAAAACATAAAAACTTGGTAAACACTGTGTAGTCCGTTAAATTTATATGTTTTAAAATACCCTTTCAAAAACATATTGTTAATATAAAAATGTTTTACAATCAAATCTTTTTTACTGTATAAAAATGCCTAAAAAATGTCAATACCTCAATGCTCAATTATTATTATTGCATCTGGATAAGAAACTGAGCTATTAGTCGAGTAGAGTACAGTTATTAATAGTATACGAACAAACAAAACTTTAAAAAATAAAAATATAAAAGTGCTTTCAAACTATCCATACTAATAATTATTATTATAAATGCGAAAGTGTGCCTATCTGTCTGGTACCTCACGCCCAAACCGCTGAACCGATTTTGCTGGATAAGACAAGTATATTCATATCAAAATCACCGATGAACCGATTTTGCTGAAATACCAAACAGCAAAATCGGTTCAGCGATTTATGCGTGACGGACAGACAGACATACGCACTTTCGCATTTACAATATTAGCATGGATATTAAGTATTTAGAAAGAAAAAGCATAAATCCAGTGTGCACCAACATTTTTACATCACCCTCCTTTACCTGTATTGGAAATCGTCCCAGCGATCCATTATATTATCTCCCATTATACGTTTACCCGTTCCACGTTGTTGACTCTTTTATTTCTGCGAAATTGTATGACGTATTCATCAAAGAAATTTATGAAAAAAACATTTTGTTATCCCCCTCGTTACGGCGCCAGAGCGGGTTTTGTGGAGTGACAAAAGGGAATCCCGCTAGTTCATTTATGTGTTTAATTTGAGGAAATTCCGATTAAAAAGGTGCTAAACACCTGACACGCTTTGTTGTAAGGTTACAATTAAAATGTTACAGCTATTACATTGGAAACTCGATTATACATGAATATTTCCTTTCATGATTGAAGACGTGTGTGGATGACGGGGGTAAGTAACAATTTGAAAAAAATTCAAATAAAATATCACTTTATGACCTAGACTAGATTTCATTTTCTAGCGACATTGGTCTAGCGACAATGCCGCCGCTACTTTGTAGTGGCGTAGAGCAATAATCTAGGTAAGAAAGTGGCATTTTATTTTAATTTTTGTCGGTAGCTTTCGCTTGCGAAAAGGACCTTCACAACTAGTCCGGTTAATCGAGTTTCTACAATTATGAGTATAAATTATTTTAACTTTTTTACTCGTGTATGAAGGGGATATAGAGCGTGGGATTCTGAGTAGGCGGCTCAGGGGCGAGGACTTACGTTATGAAAGATTTAAAAGGTTGACTCTGTAATTAATATATGTAAATATTTTACCGGTTTCATCCATATTCCATACTAATATTGTGAATGCAAATGTGTGCCTGTCTGTCTGGTGTTTAATTGCAAAATGCTGCTAAACCGATTAAGATATTTGGTATGAATACAGACATAGATCAAGATAGATACCGCATGTCGCTCCTTTTGTATGAAAACGAGCGTGTCACTTTTTTCCTACCACTGTGACGTACCGATGATAAGAAACGTGTCCATTATCAAGGCCAACGTTTCTATTTGAATTTCTACAGCTCAATACTGCCGCATTTAGCCATTTTTAAAATTTCTATTGACGTGCGATTCCGATAGCAGACTAAAGAACAGACTTTCGAAAGACGAGCATTGCTCGTCGTTTGGGAACGCGATATGGCACGCGAAGTACATACACATGCGGTATCTATCTTGATCTATGTCTGTGGGTATGAAGATAAGTACTTTAAGTCCGTTAGCAAAGTTGAGAACATCATTTAGTATCATAATATAGTATCAAGAGTATTTTTATTTTTTTCTTTACATCAATAAAATAATATATGTTCAGTGTTCACACCGGTTTTTTGTGAAACCATTGCCTCGATCCATTTGAGCTGGCGCCTTCGTTCCGAAGCACGGTACATTAACTAGTATATCTAAATCTATAGAAATTAAAAGAATTAAAAATTTTGTTAGTCTCTCTAAAACTCTATAACGGCTTAACCGATTCGGCTAATTTTAGTATTGAAATACAGTGGACAGGTAGTCACGGAAGACCAGGGACAGCGGCATTTGTCGCTATCGACGTAACCTGAGTGATCACCTTTTCTTTTTTTCGCGGCAATGCACTGCCATTTTTGTTCTTTTTTAGGGTTCCGTACCCAAAAGGTAAAAACGGAACCCTATTACTGAGACTTCGATGTCTGTCCGTCTGTCCGTATGTATGTCTGTCTGTCTGTCCGTCTGTCTGTCTGTGTGTCTGTCTGTCTGTCTGTCTGTAAGTCTATCTGTCTGTCTGTCACCAGGCTGTATCTCAAGAACCGCTACAGCTAGACTTCGGAAATTTTCACAGATTGTGTATTTCTGCTGCTGCAATAGCAACAAATACTAACAATAAAATGAAATAAGTTTTTAAGGGAGGCTCCCATACAACAAACCTGATTTTTTTTACCTTTTTTGCTCGATATCAATAATGGCAATAGCTAGGCACTTGAAATGTTCGAAAAATACTCAATTGTACTTTTACTTTTCTAATTAATAATAAAATTAAAATACTTAAAATAAATAATTAAGGTACAAGGTCCCATAGAAAAAAATAAATTTTTTGCCTATTTTTGCTCTATAATTATACGAAACCCTTCGTGCGCGACTCCAACTCGCACTTGGCCGATTTTATTTTTTCTTCTTCACAATACACATTTTATTTTGTTTTAGAATTTTTATTTTCTTTATTGTTATAAATTGTTTTTTTTTTGTATTCTATAATGGTGGTGTTTTTACTTTTTTGTTACCTAAAAAGAATAAACGATTCTTATTCTTATTCTAAATATTCGTAGAAGTCCAGGGACGGTTTATATTAGGAGAAATGTAATACAAAGTTCACGGGTCATCTAGTCAGGGCGATCGAAGTGAGCCCTAGTATATCCCACAACCTGAACATTTTGTGGTACACTTTACGGAAAAATTATCACGCCTATTGATTTGTGCTGTAACATAGTAATTTTTATTTATGTGTAGATGTGTTATCATCAGTCAGTCAAGATGTGACGACGCGAGCCCTCACAAAGCTCGGCTTTTAGCTAGTTAAATAAATAAATATAACATAGTAAAACACTATTAATATCGTGCGGCCTACAGCTACCTACAGAAGACAGCTCATTAAGCTTGAATTTATTTCGTGTACTTAGACTTTATAGCACGAAGCAATCTCCAAGGCGAGCCATTTCAACTTATTTCACGAAGAGATGTTTTTAATAGAGATTTCTACTGTCATCATCAGCTCTATCGATATTTTTATTGGTATATCCATACTTCCATACTAATATTATAAATGCGAAAATGTGTGTCTGTTACCTCTTCACGCCCAAACCGCTGAACCGATTTTGCTAAAAAGTATGGAGATGTTTTGAGTCTTGCAGAAGGACATAGGATTCTTTTTATTCCAGAAAAATGTACGGTTCCCTCGCGAGAAACGAATTTTGGCGCAACGGGATTGCAGGTGTCATTTAGTTGATATGTTTTTAAAATTTCTCATTGTTCTGGTGCCAACAACTTAACGGATTTAAATGTTATTTCCATCAATATATAGATTCAAAAGGAAGGTGATTGTATAGTATCTGTAAATTATTTTAGTTACTTATGCGAAGCCAGGATGGATCGCTAGTAACGTACGCAAGGGTAACACTACTTGTAAGAAGCATTGTTTATATCAATAAGACTACCCTTAGGTCCTTAAGGGGATTCACCTATTAGGAGTGAATACCTCTAAAACTGACGACCGCGATTATTCTCATGAAAACTTTATGGTAAAACTGTTTTTCTCAAAGAAAAATAGAAGTCAAAAGAAACTGTTTGACCGCTACTATACAACTAGTTGGTTCGCGCAACTCCGTATTTGATTACCGTAGTTTTTGCCGGGACACAAAATATTATACCAAATTTCTGCAAAATCGGTTCAGTGGTTTGCGCGTGGAGAGATAACAGACAGACAAACAGATAGAGGGACGGATGAACAGACAGTCACACACACTTTCACATTAAGTTATATTAGTATGGATATAGATTTATACATATACGGGCAGCCGTAGCGCCCGTAACCCATTCCAAAAGAAAATTCATAATATACATTTTGACCTATATTATCCCCCCCTTACAACGCTTTTTTCCAGTTTAAAAGTAGCCTATGTCATTTCTCAGGCTCTAGACCAAAGGTCATCAAATGGCGGACCGCGGTCCGCATCCGGACCACCGACCCATTGTGTGCGGACCGAGCATTTTCGAACATGAACTTCGTTAAAAACAAATTTCGGTCTCGCACTCTTACTGATGAGTGATGAACATCTCCAGGATTTAATATTAGCTTGTACCAGTTTCACTCCAAACATCAGAGAGATAATCAGCTACAAAAATGGACACTTTTCTGATTGATATGTAAATAAATACATTTGTAAATTCCGTAATTACCTTTGTTTAATAATTTATTTTTTGAAAACGTGTGGACCGCAAAGGTCATTTCTTTTCTTAATATGGACCCCGAGGGAAACTAATTGGTGACCCCTGCTCTAGACTATCTGTGTACAAAATTTTATTACAATCGGCTTAGTAGTTTTGGCGTGAAAGCGAGACAGACAGACAGAGATACTTTAGCATTTATAATATTAGTATAGATTTCGACTTGATGATCATACACACATAAACAATCAGTGCGAATACCTGGCTAATCACTTTTCGCGAATAAAAAAGGATATTTTATTGGCGCCAGGTGCGCTAGAGTAATATTGCTATTGAGGAAAACTCGTATTGGGTCGGCCTAAAAGGAATTCCCTTATAAATGGAAGTATCGAATGTTCAGCGAACGACTCATAGTACCAATATAAAACAAAGTCTATGTCAGAACTTTTAGCGGTGATATTGTTGTGTGAATATTACGGTAAGTGTTTAGTGTTATTGGTAAGTTTAGGTGGAAAATTAATTAAAATATCTGGTTAATAATTATTATTTAAAAAAAAAAACTCTTAATAATAAAGAGAGAGGTAAGTTGACCTTATAATATATTTGCTGTATGCACATTAAAATTAGAAAAGAAGAAGAGAATTCATACATTAAACGATAGTAATGATTGGACGCTGTTAAGCACCCACAAAAAATTACGTATTGAGCTTATGAATGTAGTTATGTTCTTTTTGATCATTTAGAACAAGACTGAATTCGAAATTCAATAATTTTTTGTGGGTTAGGACACAAATGCTGAACAGCGACCAATTATGGTCAATAGTAATTAAAAAAATAAAGTTTTGTAACAAAGCAATGCCCCCAGACAAGTTCACTTTAAAATATTATATGACATACTTGGTCTGTAGCTGTTTAATATAGATGTGATGTCACATATACAAATAGTCGGGGCGAGCATTTGTCACTATTCCCCCCTATTGTGTTCCCACATAATATATATCCACGACACATCTGGTCCTACTTTAATAACTGTTTAAACGGCCTAAATACATAGTGAATGGTTCACTCTTGTCATACTATAGGCGTAATTTCTAATTTAAAACGATTTATTTTGCGGTAAAAACGCTTTAACATTAGATTATTATTATTCGTAGAGGTGATATACACTTTTTAGTTTTTTTGGTTGATGAAAATGCAAAAAAATATTGCAGCTTAATGATATAATGTCAACAAAAAAAAACTTACCGGTGGTAAACAACCTATGTGTTGTTTTTTTTTGTTCTTTATATATTTGTTTCAAATTTATTCAGAAATAAAACATTATATTTTTTTATTTTTAGAATATAATATTATATTTCAAACTTATACAATCTTCTACTCTTACAAATACAGCTTTCTAGAAATAAAAATACCCATCTAAAAATCCGATCGGATCCGTCGGATAGATCTGGGAACGGATCAAAAAAATACGTCGTTAAATAACATACAATAAACGCTCTTACCCATTATTGAGTCCTTTGTCGTGTTTCTGGACGACTGCGTCCCGCGATACTCCGTCAATCGTCACACTTCAACGAGTATCAGTTATTAGAACGTAATTCTTGGCATTTTTCATGTAAATCTAAATATTTTCTTTGATTTTCTCTTCAAAATTCAATTTGATACGATGGGATTGTTACATCTTGTTGAAAAACCTAACTTTTAAAATATGCTAAAAATCTAGGAAAATCGTGATATTTTCCGTCTGATGAAAAGTAATAAGTCTAGCTCCAGAATCACAATAAAAAAATGCAGCGCAACGCCTCGTAACGTTGCAATGTAAACCTTTTATCACATTACTAGTTTCTGCATGCTTTTTGGGCTCTTAAACACTTTTTTACTGGTTTATAAGTTCATAAAAAATTATGCTATTTACTGCTCATCTTATTTTAAATATAAGGTTAAAACAACGAGTTTACTGTTTACTTTAATCACAGGCGATAGAGTTTAGCTTGAAATAATATATTAATAGCTTATTTCCGGTAAACTGATAGGCGATACTAGAACCAAAGCTGATAGGCGTAGGCTCTTTATAAAATAAATAGGCTAACGACGTCATTAAAGCTTAAATTAATGATTAGCACTAAAGTGTCGCATCCATGAAATATATAATAAAGACGACCTCTATGGCTCAATTGGTTGAGTGTGTGGCAGCTCAAGCCGGTGGTCGCGGGCTCGAATCCCGCCGACGCGTCGCGACGGAACAAAAAGTTTTCAATGTTCCTGGGATCTGGATGTGTATTAAATATGTGTATGATATAATAAAAATCTTAAATATATGTATAGTATAAAAGTATTAAATATATTTCCGTTGTCTGGTACCTGTAACACAAGTCCTTCAGGTACTTAGCACGGGGCCAGACTGACGTGGTGTGAAGCGTCCATACAATAAATATTATTATTATTATATTATTATTATTATATAAAATCAGGCTATTCCAACAAAAGCTATGCGTGATACATGAAAAACATGACCATTTGTGTGCCAAAATAAGGTCAACGATTTCATAAACGATGGCACATCTTGGGAGTAGGATGGCTGCTTGCAAGGCTACTTCTACATTATTATATGACATACATTTATGTAATATGTATGTTGACATTGTATATAATATTAAGTTATAAAATTGTAAACTTTATTTTAAAAAGAATAATTTTTCTCACTTTTTTGGTAAAAAGTGGGCCCCGTGCGAGTTTTTTACGGCGGTTTTTCTCGCCGGGTCAGTTCCCGAACCGGTGGTAGGCACCGTGTAGACATTCTGAAAATATTTATTTTAAATTTATTCAGAAATAAAACAGTTTTGATGTTGATTGATTTGAGCACCACCTCCAATTTTTTCGTCGTACAGTATGATCACAATCTATTGAGACCATTAGCACATAGAAGGTATTGATTGACCTTTCGACATAAGTTATGCGGGGTAGGAATTCATCGTACATCTACTGAACTAAATGGCCGGTCAATACTCTAAAACCGGCCACGTGCGTGTCGGGCCACGCGCAATATTGTAGGGTTCCGTAGTACCGCTAGATTCGATAATTTTTGTATGGTCAATGAATGTACATTTCGTGTTTTACACTACTACATCATCATTTCAGTTACGTTTAAAGGAATTTGAACGAAAAGTTCATTTATATTTCGCTGAATATTTTTTTTTTAGTTGATCGACTATTTCTCAATAACTTATGAAGTCTTCTTAGCCGTGATAATTTTCCTTTTAAATTCTGCATATTTCCGACTTCCATGAATTTTTTCACATTTCCAAAAGCAACCGTTTAGCTAGTAGAAATCTATCCTAAATCGAAAAATGATCTACGAATACTCGTAATATTTTTATAAAACCTATCCAACGACACCCTGACACGGTGGGGTGGACGCGAAAAAAAATATCATCCCCGCTTGATGTGTAGGGGAGGTACCATAAAAATATATTTTTTTAACATTTTATATACCATTTTGTCGGCATCATTAATATCTGTATTCATGCCGAATTACAGCTTTGTAGGTCCTACATACTCTGAGTAAAACCGCGGACAGAAAGACAGACGGACAGACAGACGGACAGACAGACGGACAGACAGACGGACAGACAGACGGACAGACGGACGGACAAACCGAAACTATAAGGGTTCCTTGTTGACTACGGAACCCTAAAAACGTGAGTGAAAATTTACTTAAGTACGTCGGTTTGGTCAGAAGCCATGTATGTATTTATCTTTTAAGAATTTGAGAATAGTAGTCTTCTGAATGACCATTCCGTACCAACACACACCATTACACCGTCGCTGTCCATATATCAGTATAAACGAAGTGTGCTCATCAGCGATCTAGAATCACCATCACTTCCACTACATCTATCTGTAAACAAAGTTATGAACATTTACCGAAAACCGAACATTCGAAGCGTAAAATCGTATTACCGGTAAATACAGTAACGTCTATCGGTGTCGCTCTGTCGTGTCACGCCGGTAATTGCCGAGCTGATGAATGGAGCAGGCGGAAAATTCATTCCAAAAATACTCAGACACTTGCTCAATTAAAAATTGTCCATTTGTGATTATTTGCTCAATTGTTTTCGTCAATCTGAGCGATTTGACGATTCGTGTGCAGATATTATATAGATAGAGCGATACGTTTCGAGTGCGAGGCAGCGCATTCGCGAATGAAGGAAAACGAACGTATGCGCTAGTCTCACGGAATTCTAAATCGAAATTTCGCTTTAGGAAAATGAATACGGAAAACGTGTGGATGCGGCTAGCTGTAAGGCCCTCATATACAGGATGGCCGATTGATCCGGTCGAACTGACCGCAGGCCGATTTGCCCGGTCAGGTTCGCCTGCAGTAAGTCCGATTAGATCAATTATTACCCTCGTATTTGCTGGCGTTTAAAAAGGGTTTCTGAGAATTTATTATAAAATCTATACATATAATAAAATCGTAGAGGTAAAATTTTTGTACATTGAATAAAAACTTAAAAAAACAAGTCAGGGGAATTTCAGAAGAGTAAAAGAACACATTTTAACTGTTTTTGAAATTTTTGTTTCTCTGTCTGTTTGTCTGTTTGTCGGTTTGTCTGTTTGTCTGTTTGTACAGGCTAATCTCTGAATCCACTGGACCAATTTTAATGAAATTTGGCATGGTGATACCTTACATCCCTGGTCAACATCTTAGATTAAAAAAAATTAACCGACTTCCAAAAAAGGAGGACTTTATGTTGACTTTGCTGTTTGTGGTCCGATTGTCATAATTTGTTTTTTTGTTGTATATAGGTCTGACTCGAATTTGGTACCATATTCACAAAAGTGGTGGCCTGATGATGGGATCCATGAGTAATCGAGGGAACTCCTCAAAATTTATATGGAAACATATGGTGATTTTGGTTTTATGTAAAGTAATACTAAGCATATGCTACCAAAAAGTAAGATTTTGCTTTAAGGTAGGTATGCCAAGGTTGCGAAGGTGCTGACGGAACTCCTGACTCCTTATAGATACAAGTTTGGGGGTGTCAGCGTTGTTTTAAGAACGGGAAGCATATATTATGCTACTGTGTAAATTATATTCATCATCATCATCACCATCACATTATGGCCCTATTATTAGTACTTTTCATAATCTTTTAGATCGAGTCTCGCGTCTGACTAGCGATTTAAAAAATTATTTTGTTGTGTTAAAGTACATGATTCCAATTTGGTGCTACGGTTATCAAGGTGGCAATTCGATAATAGGATCCATGTGGTATGTAGGGAATTCTTTAAAATTTATACGGAAAAATATAGTGATTTTGGTTTTATTACAAGCATTCTAAGCATATATTGCTATCAAAAAGTAAGATTTTGGATCACGTATACCATGGTCCCAAAGATGCTGAGAGAACTCCTGACTCCTTATAGATACAAGTTTGGGGGTCTCGGCGTTGTTTTATAAACGGAAAGCATAATATTATATTACTGTGAAAATTATGTTCATCATAATTCAACAAAAATATTTTATACTATCTATATGTAATAAATAATATATCATAGTAGCAATATCATCATAGTTGAGTGCTTATAGGTCTGTAATGCATATTTAGGGTAGTGTATGGCTTTTAAGACATAAGACATAGTATGACTTTTTTAAAACCACCTAAGTACAGTAATTAATACTGTATCTCCTGTCTCCTGTCCTGTCCTGTGCCCCCTATACCCTGTCCACGCCAAGTCATTTACTAAGAAAGGATATTTTTTAAGGATATCTGTGGTTTGAATCCCGCCGTCGGAAGCTACTTAATAGCCTTCGATGTTTCTGGGTCTTTGATGTGTATTAAATATGTAAATATGTGTATAATATAATATTAATCCTCATCCAAATAAATACGTTGTTGATTAAGAGCATTTAATTTTCTTAATCTCGATTATTCGACACACATTCACGCGGACGAAGTTGCGGGCAACAGCTAGTTTTATAATATTCTATTCAACAGTGTCATTGATTTTTGAATTTGAACTTAGCCAGTTAGAAGTGTTAGTGAATAGATTAATTCTTCTAAAAATGATTTCCAGCGATAAAAAATAATTCTTCTACATAATTTTTTATCTAATTTCATCAAAATCAGTCCTTTGGTTTTCGAGTCAATACAAATAATTAAAACCTATGTTTCACGTTAGTGTTTAGAGCATAAACCTGTATAATATTATAACTAGTACAAGTATAATAATCCTACCAAAAACAATTTCTTACCTTTACCGTAACATTGGCGAAATATTATTTAGAAAACAAATGAAAATACCTACCGTACTTTTTCACCAAAGCATTTATCCTCGGAAACCAAACAAAGAATGTGCTAACTGTTTCTGGAATCTAATTCTTCTCTGCTCCTGTCCCTAACGACGCTCGATATTTTATTTTAAATAAAACAAACCGAAGCGAACAATGGTCTGAAATATTACTATATTACGGGTACACTTAATGAAATAATGTTTTGAGAAACCGTTTTCAATTGTGTTTTTGGCTTGTTTGAGTGACAATCCATCCCTATTAGATTACAACTAGCTGACCCGGCAAATGTTGTTTTGCCATATAAATTATTTCTAGTATCTATATAAAAAGTAGATAAAAACCTATTCTCAGGCCTAACGAATGTACTATCAGAGAAGTTGATCCCTAGGCAGAGTAGTACTATACTATATAGTAGTAGTAGTACAGTAAGTAGGTCCCCACGTAGTTTGGTCGCGTTACGTCAAACCCAGCCGACAGATCACAATTAATATTGAATTGACATGATCCGACCAAATGACGTTGGTCTGTCAACTGCCTAGGAATCAATTTCCTCGATGGTACATACAAAATTTCATTAAAATCGGTTGAGCCGCTTTTAAAATAAAATTAAACAAAATAACATTTTATCTTATTTATATATCGTTTTGGAGGAGTTCGCGCACAAACACTGTGACAAATCTGTTACCTCCTTACGAGTCTCGCTTGAACCTATTTGATGACATATTCATGGAGATACTTTACGGCAACATTAAGTACTTGTAATCCGGGAAAAACATACGATTCCTTCGTGATATACGAATTTGGGCGAAACGGAGTTGCGAGCAACATCTAGAACAGGG
Source organism: Cyaniris semiargus (assembly GCA_905187585.1). Lineage (NCBI taxonomy): Eukaryota > Metazoa > Arthropoda > Insecta > Lepidoptera > Lycaenidae > Cyaniris > Cyaniris semiargus. Next base: position 6,792,492 of record LR994558.1, on the reverse strand, counting down.
GTCACCCCATTAGTTTCGCTCGGAGTCCATTTTAAGAAATGAAATGACCTTCGCGGTCCACACATTTTATAAAAAAATATTTATTAAACAAAGGTATTTACGAAAATTACTAAAAGGTATTCATTTACATATCAATGAGAAAAGTGACAATTTTTGTAGCTAATTATCTGATGTTTGCAGTTTGGGTGAAATTGGTGAAAGCTATTGATATTAAATCCTGGAGATGTTCATCAGTAAAACGAGATCGAAATTTATTTTTAACGAAGTTAGTCTTCGAAAATGCTTGGTCCGCACACAATGGGTCTGCGGTCCGGATGCGGACCGCGGTCCGCCATTTGGTGACCCCTGATCTAGAAACTTGAAAGTATATTAAGATGAAAAAATTAATTTCACAGTTTTTCTAGCTATTTAATAGCAATTCCAGGCTATTAGGACGAATCTTGAGGCACACAAAATCAGTAGCTTATAAGCTGCGGTGGAACAAAAATAAACATAGTAAAATAATATTCGGGCTGCCGAAATCATCCCTTACGTCGCGCGTCGTCGGGGTGACGATAATTTTTTCGCTCCATAAAGCAATGTTATGGAATAATTTAAACAGTGCTGATAGAACAGGTAACAAAATAGAATGTTTGCATGTGTCAAAGGTACTATCAGAGAAGTTTATTCATAGGCAGATGGCGGACCTACGTGATTTGGTCGCATTATGTCAAACCCATCCGACAGATCCATAAAGTTTTAATATACCTACCTAGCGGAATAGAGAAACTAAGGCCTGAGCAAGCGAGATGTCACTATCAGTAACACTGCGTGGTAAAAAGAGACGTGTAATACATGACAGCAGAACTCTTTTTTTGACGTCCATTCGGCACTTATCGGCACGTTGACAATTTAATCTCATAGAATTCATGTTCAATCATGCTTGTGTAAGTGTATACGTACACATATTTTTACACACAGATGTAAACCAATTTCGGTTTCGTTTGACAGCTCGAGATTGTTGCTCTATTCCGCTAGGTATATTAACTTTATGGACAGATCACAGCTAACCAAAAGCTAACATTGAATTGACATAATCCGCCCAATTGACATAATATTAGGTCCGTCATCTGCCTATGCATCAATTTCTTCCATGGTAGGTACAGATGATATACAACGCGAGAAATGTTGTTTTGTGCCTAATTCAAAGAAGTATGCATTTTTTACGTGTACTATATTTTATCCATCTCATAATATTATGAATGCGAAAGTTTGCCGGTTTTTCTGTCAGTTACCTCTTCAAACTTATACCGCTGAACCGAATTTGGTTTCATGGAGAAAAAAATTGGACAGTTTTTAGCCTGGAAAAATGTAGGGTTCCCGCGTGATAAATGGTTTTTGCGTAAAGTAGTTGCCTGCATCATGTAGTGTACTGCACATAAATAACATAATATTAACATTGATAGGGCTAATTCCGGCTTTAAAGCTATTTAGGTACGCTGTCCATTCAAACTTGAAACTTATTTAGTAAATTCACTTAACGGCCATCGCTTGGACTGTTTTAATCAAAATATTGTGACTAGAAGCTGATTTTCGTTGAAAAACAAGTTTCCAATTTACTGTAAAATATTTATTTTAATTTTATAATTGGGTCGCGCTTAATTAGAAGAAGCCGTGTTTTTAAGACGCCGCCGTAAGAATTTTTAACTGAAGAATTTTGTTTGTTACAATATCAGCAATTAATGAAATTTTTAAATTAACTAACTAAAAGCCGAGCTTTGTGAGGGCTCACGTTGTTTTTCTGCGTGGTAATAATCTTTAAGGCAGTTTTTTTGTATTTTAATAGTAACCAAACCTTGACTGACCGATGATAACATATCTACATATAAATAAAAATTACTATGTTAAAGCACAAATCAATAGGCGTGATAGTTTTTCCGTAAAGTGTACCACAAAATGTTCAGGTTGTGGGATATACTAGGGCTCGCTTCGCTCGCCCTGATATTGAATTAAAGATTATAAAAAATAGATATATTTATTTATTTAACTCAGGCATCGTTAATACTCAGGCATCTATAATAGGTAAGCTAATGATAATATTTGAAGCAATATCAGTGATACTCACACTACTTCAAGTAGGTATCTACAACAAACATCAGTGATGATGATGAATGATTCCATAAAACTCTTCTGATCCCGGTCTCAAAGAGAACGAAAATGTCCTAACTCCTAAGCTTAGTTACGCTATTACTACAGTATAAATAATAAACAGTAGACTATATTCATACCAAAGTGCCCGAATCAGGTGCATGCTGTGCGAATAATTTTAAAGAACAGAAATATACGGTAGGTATTACGTTCCTTACTTTGAACTTGTATTTGTTTTGTACGATATTGATTTTTAAGAATAAAGCTGAGTTACGCTATTAAACTTTTTAGGCAGGGCACAGTTTTAAGATCGCTGAGCAAAACCACGTAGCAGATGTGAGCGCACAGAATTTCTAGATCAGTAAAAAGACGAATCGTCAGTGGTAGGTCATTACTATAACACTGGGGCTATTATAACTTATAATTTCCCCAATAATATCCAGTCTCGAAGTAAAATTCAGTAAAACAAATAAAATAAAATAATAAAAAGTCAGTAAAACTGTGGGCGGCTATTTTATACGATATTGTTTACTGTATTGTGGCATTACGAAGTTCAGAGGTGGACAAATAACGTCATGATAACGCTGGGGCTATGAGCTATGACTATTGTCCCCTATTATATCCTTAGTTTTGTCAAGCAATCTTAAAATTGTGAGCGGCCTATACTTTACTGTATACACTTGACGTATTGTGTCATAACGAAGTTCAGAGGGACGCAAATTACATTATGATAACGCCGGGGGTATGACTAATGCCTAGGGGCCTAATACTACCCTACACTACTGTGTATACACTTGTATTGTGGCATTACGAAGTTCAAAGGGACACAAATCACGTTATGATAATTCCGGGGCCATGACTATTGTCATAGGCTCAGTATCTCTTATGTCGTTTCCCCGAGCGATCTTAAAGTTATGTGCGGCATGTACACTACTGTATACACTTGAATTGTGTCATTACGAAGTTCAGAGGGACACAAATCACGTTATGATAACGCCGGGGCTATGACTAATGTCCCCTATTAACTCTGCCAGGTCAAGCCCCTAACTGTTTACTTTTTCACCGACTTGAATTATATACAAATATTTGTGGGAGCAATGTCAACGATGTATGTTTATTTTATTTGGGGCCCTAACGGCCCCTAAATTAGGGCCGTTATAAATTTGTTTAGGATAAACATTGTACCGCAGCCCGTATCCGTCTGCTGAAATACTATTTGGTGTTTTGGGCCTTTTTGCTATTAATGTTTATATTTATACTAGCTGTGCCCCGCGGTGTTACCCGCGGTTTAAGTGATATTAGATATATAATAAAAGACTATGAAAAGTACCAATAATATGGTCAAACGAGACGATACATGGTTCTATAATGGTTTATGGTAGTGATGATGATGATGATGAATATAATTTGCATAGTAGCATATGCTTTCCGTTCTTAAAACAACATCGAAACTCACAAACTTGTATCTATAAAGAGTCAGTAGTTCTCTCAGCACCTTCCGAACCATGGTATACCTTGGTGCAAAATCTTGCTTGTTGGTAGCATATGCTTAGAATACTGCTCACGAAACTGAAATCACCACATGTTTCCATATAAATTTTGAGGAGTTCCCTCGATTTCTTATGGATCCCTTCATCAGGTCACCACTTTTATGAATATGGTACCAAATTAGGATGATAACCTATACACCAAAAGAAAAATTTTGAAAAACGGTTTACAAACGGCGGAGTAATCGTTGAACATAAAAAAACGAACATAACACCTCCTCCATTTTGAAAGTCGCTTAAAATTGTAGCCTATGTGTTATTCTGATGTATAAGCTATATTATTGTAAAGTTTCATTAAAATCCGTTCAGTAGTTTTTGCGTGAAAGAGTAACAAACATCCATACATCCATACATCCATACATACATACATCCAAACTTTCGCCTGTATAATATTAGTAGGATTCTGTTGGAATATTTTAAGGTTTAAGGCGTGTTTAAGTGCTTATGTTATATTATGATGATAAAAAGAAAAAACCTTGATGTGGATGAGTATTGAGTTTGCATCTTGCAGTCGATCCCGACTGCAACTTGCGGTCCGTCTATGGCAAGTCTTAAGGATCATGGCAGAGTTCATGCAACCAAATTATACCTAAGAAGCTGCAAAAAAATGATTAGTTTTTGTATATTTTCTTTCGATAGCATCTAGGTATAATCTTGCCAAGACTCTTTATAAGCCCAGTTGTTGGATAGCTGTTGTGACTTGTGAGGTATGACAGCTTGTAGATTTTATTTCCCTACTAAGAACTGGTAACTCACCTCATCCTTAACCCTTGATTATAATATATTGTCATCCTAGCTTTTAACCGTTATTAATAAATAACATACATGCTAATAATCCTGTGTAATAGCTAAGGTTCTATTTATATCCGTCCGCGCGAACGAGCGCTTTGGCCGCTACACCGGGAGATCACAAGCGTACGTAACGACACGCGCCACGTCGCAATTGCTTGTGATCTCGCTGTATAGCGGCCAGGGCTCGGAACCGGTATTTTTTTAACCAGGTTAAATCGCTCTTTAACCAGGTTTTTGGGTAAGTGTTCGTTTGGAGCGAAATCGAGATGCGAGCGGTATTGCTTCTGAAATTAACCTGGTTAATTTCTCGCGGAAAGTAACTAGTGCAGTGATATCTTCTATCCCTTTCTAGTGCACCATCTAATAGCCAATAGGCCATAACTTGTTTATGTGTGGACAATGGGTGAACGGTTCTAACCGGTATCTTGAGCAGTGAGCAATTTCATTTTGCTCTTAGAACAAAACCAGGAATAATTTCGGTCCGTTCAGAGCAGAATCGAAATGAAAACGCTCTTTTGGAAATGTATGGCGTTTCTGACGAACATGATCGCGAAGATTAACCAGGTTTCCGAGCCCTGGTAGCGGCCCAACCACTCGTAAGGGAAGTAAAATTGAGCCTAAGCCCTTTTTGAAGAAATTTGGCACAGATGAGGTTTGCTTTTCTATCATAAGTCAGTAAAGATGCCACAGTGAAACAAATATATTTTAAATTTTATTTAAATACTAGACGTTCCGCGCGGCTTCGCCCGCGTGAATTAGATATTTCACAGACAAATCAGTCTACAAAAAATAGCCTATGATCCTTCACGTGGTCTACTTCTTATCTGACCCAAATAACAGAAAAATTGCTCTAGTAGTTTCCTTTCAAATAATTTCCCCCGTTTTTTCCACATTTTCTTCTATTTCTTCGCTCCTATTAGTCTTAGCGTGATTAAATATAGCCTACAGCCTTCCTCGATAAATGGACTATCTAACACTGAAAGAATTTTTCAAATCGGACCAGTAGTTCCTGAGATTAGCGCGTTCAAACAAACTAACTAACAAAGTCTTCCGCGTTATAATATTAAGTATAGAAAAACAACAGCCAGTGGATCAATTTATTTATTTTACAAAAGAGATATCAGATCTTAATAGATCACTCAACTAAATGTTCTCTCTAAAGTAGACATCACAGATAAAATACAGATAAACTATTAGCAAATAAAAATCAAATGTTTCCCCGTACATCTTCACAATTAAACACATTCCTTCTTGCTTACATTCACATAGCACAATAGACAGAACGAACCAGTAGGCCGACTTCAAACAAACTGACGAATCAGCGCGGGTACCGCTATAAGCATGCTACGAACGGCTGAGCACTGCAGAGACACGGCGCGCGCCGGCCGATATGTCATACTACGTAAAATGTTTTCGACAACACTTCTAAGTCGGCCTATTGGTTCCTTCTGTGATCTGTCTATTGTCACATCACATAGCAAAAACTAAAATTAACAAACATAAGTAGAATGCTCAATTCTCTTAACATGTTTTAGGTAGGGAACAACTTTATTAATGAAAATAGAAGGAATGAGATGAGATTTTATTTTAACACGTTCAATTCCACAACACGCGAAGTCGCGTGAAGAGGCCTATAACTCTATGACATATCACGCGACGTCACGTCACGGTCCCATACAATAGTGTTTAGACACTATTTGGCCACTCGGGAAGGTGGAAACTTTTTTTTTTTAATTTTGGCTATCTGCGTATATCGTATATTTTTGGCGTGGCAATGAACGTGTTAATAAGGTCTTTTCAGATTACGCCGACATTTACAAGTGGCATAATGCATATTATGGCAAAATATGAAAATGGACGGTTAGGTTGAAGTTTGGAAATTTAAAGCTTACTTCATCTTCATCGAATAGATATAGATAAAAATTAAGGACACGTTTTATAAAAAAGTCGTGGCATGAAAATAAGTATTTAAATTATTATTTACAAAATATAATATTAGGACTTTGAATGTCACTTACAATAACTCATTAGGTACTTAGATTATAGGCTTAAGTCGGCGTAATCGTTAGACCTTAAGATCTCCGCCCACTTCCGAGGGGTCCTAAGTGTCACTCCCAAAGTGCCGCAGTATGGTGGCACTTTGGAAAGGGCACTTAAAGTCTTCCATGTATAGAAAAAAATATATTATACCAAACATTGCAAACAGAGAACTGTGTAAGCCCTTTGGCCTTAAAAAGCGTATGTGCCATTAGTGTAACAATTTAAACATTATAGTTATCTGGCTACGAATAATAAAAACTAAGGAAGAGTAACTGTGTCAAAAATTTGTTCCGTGTGTCTACAAAATGAGACTTGAATACATGCATACTTTATGCATGTATTCGGTAGACAATTTTGTGTATTTATAGAAGTGACAATTATTGTCAACGGCTTTATTTCGTCAATTTGAGTGTTAGTGTTTCGTAGCTATTGTCATTATATTTTAGTGTGCGAAAAGAAACCAAATTTAAAACGGTTGAAGTATGGGAGTTACGTTTCCTTAGTTTTTATTATTTGTAGTTATCTGGCTAGAGAAACAATAACACATTTAGTACACGCTGATTTTTACAAAATATTTTCATACAAATTACAATGAGCAAATTTTTATTTTTTGTTCCAAATATAAAGCCGTTAATCTTATTTTTACATTTTGTCTACAATTCACAGTAAAATTATTGAACAAAAAATTTTATTATAAAACATGTGGCTTATAAAAAATATTAAAAGAAATAGATTTACTTCTGTTTTATTTGGTAACACGGTAACAATTTCACATTATATAAGACGAAATCATAATTAAATAAGGGTTAACTTTACTTAATTCCAAAACTTTTTATATTTAAGTATGAGTTTTATCAATACGTCATAACTTTTTTAATTATATAAATTAGGAAGATTTTTTTATTCTTCTGAGATATATATTTTACTAAAACTACAGTTGATAATATTATATTTTACTTCTATATTTACACAGACACTGTATATGTACATTCAATAGTTTTTTTGTTGCAAAAATTACAAAAACGTTGGTGATACATCAATAATTTAACTTTACGTATATTTTTTATTTAAACATATTATCTACTGTAATTATGGTGAAAGGGACACCGAGACACAAGTTGCTTAGTAAAGTTTATAAAAGCAAAGCCAGAATATTGACGTTTGACATACAATTTTGATATGCCACATTGCTGCGTTGCGTCGTCATCTGATTCTAATCCAACGTTTAACAAAAATATGACAAATGTCACTTAGACAGTGTAAATGCCACGTTGCGCTGTCGCTATCTTTTTTATTGTGTTGTGCGTCGCGGCAACGCAGCCGTGGGCCGTGGCATACAATGCCTTATTCTATTCGGAGGAAGCAGCGCACCACAACAAATCAAAGCAATATGACCTCGCTCGATAGGAATTTAAAAAAAAAAACCACTCAAAACTAAAACAATCTTGAACAATTTTTATTTACACTGAACGTCGGAAACTTAAACAACGGACTATTTCATTGCTTTTATTCCACAGGTTTTTTTTTTATTTGACGATCCAAAAATTTTGTATATGCTTATAGGCCATAGAAGTTTATAATAGATATAGCAACAAAATATAAGGCCACTTCGATGCTGCTTGGGCTATTTTGGCATTAAAAGCAAAATTACTTTTTTCTGAAATATGCCGTGGCATATTATGAGTTATACAATCTATGCTACATAATAATAAATGCATAATATAATTTGTAAAACAAAATTTATTCCAAGTTTACGTTTTGAATAGGAAAACTTCAAGCAATTATTTTTTGAGCTTACATACTTAATGTTTGCATACAAAACATTTTTTTTTTGCCACTACTGGGTCTTTTCGGAATAAAATACAAAACTTTCATCGCCAATTTCCATGCATACTATGCAACACTAGTATTAAACAGTTAAGATAATATTATATTATATATTATCTACAATAAAACAAAATTAAAACAACTTAACACTTCATTTTGTAAATAATTAACAATTCATTGCAAAATTCGATCAATTAAAAAAAAATACAAAACTGAAAACAAAAAAGATAAAACAAGACTGTTAGTTTCTAAAATCTGTGTTCCGAATCCTAACCAAGAGACTTGTCACAGCTCACAAAAATTATCACAAAATTTGATATTCAAAACGAAATTTTGTGCTTCATTTTGTGCATTAGACCATAAAATTATACTATGTTAGAATTTCAGACAAAAAAATATTTCATATCAAAATTTATTTAAATTCTTAATCTGCAAGAATACTTCGTCGAGCAGAAACCTCCTTTCACCAAAAAAAAAGTTCTATCTACTTTACAAGTATTGCTTTCTTTTATAATACCGTCCTATTATATTAATTATTATAATGTAATAAAAATTTTAGATAAATTTTCTTGGCACAAGGTTTTTACTACGTGCTTCTGATTATACTGATTGCCTAATGATTTTCAATTGATGGTATATATATTCTGGTATTATAATGGATCAATATTGACTTCAATTTTAAACAAAATTAAAAATCAAATGTCATTATTTTTTTGTTAAGTTTACAAACTTTTTCGTATCAATTGCCTTGTATCAAATATATTAATATTTCTAAATACTATGTTATTAAGTATTTTTGATGACTTTCGATAACTCTCGGTCAGTTCTATCGAATTCGATCAGCCACCCTACCGGATATGTCATATACCTATGAGGGCCCTAATAAAAGATGCATAGTAAACAACAGGCGTTCTTACAAAATATTATACTTTTTTGATTTATAATTGGCATTTCTAATGACGTCGCATTTTTAGTCATAAAAATAATGTTTTTGCACCAACAGTAAAAAACTAAATTCCATTACCTCTATGTATAAAAGTACGATCAAAGTAAATAGAAATAGTTTAGAAATAACTTTAGACGGCAGGATAGTGTCTTAAAATATAGTTTCACTCGTTTTTAGGAATAATTTATTGTGCAGGGTGTAATAAAACCAAGTGATAATACTTTAGAGCAGGGGTCACCAATTAGTTTCGCTCGGGATCCATTTTAAGAAATGAAATGACCTTCGCGGTCCGCACATTTTGTAAAAAAAAATATTTACTTACATATCAATGAGAAAAGTGATAATTTTGTTGATTGTTTAGAGTGAAATTTGTGCAAGCTATTGACATTAAATCCTGGAGATGTTCATCAGTAAGTCGAGACCGAAATTTATTTTTACGAAGTTTATCTTCGAAAATGCTTGGTCCGCACACAATGGGTCGGCGGTCCGGATGCGGACCGCGGTCCGCCATTTGGTGACCCCTGCTTTAGAGGGTGTGTATGATCACCTATGTAGAGTCCGTTGTGAAAGTACCAGCCGTGAAAGTACTATTTATTGTGTGGGAAAATTCATGACGCTGGGGCGCTTGACCATACAAAACCCATAAAATTAATTTTTAGCGTTGCTACTTTTACAGTGACCTCTATATAAGGGACACATACACACCCTAACGTAATATCACTTTGTTTTGTTACACCTTGTAGACAAGTCATAAGTACTGCGTAAGTGTAGCTATCAAAAGTGATAGGCAATAAATTATAAAAATTAGGCATTATGAAAATATCACGCATTCGAACTAATATATACAGCATAACAGAGTGTAGCAAACATTCGTTTCAAACAACAAGAGGGGTGAGAACAATGACATGATAGGCTTTACACTTCACGATGGACCATGCTGGCCGACTATACTGTACTCGGCGAAACATGGCGATAGCGGTCATTGACTCCCTGTCAAAAAACTTGTCATTTTCTATACAAAGCCGCGATTGACAACATCTGACACTTCATTGTCAATGGTGGGTTAATATAGAAAAAGACAAGTTTTTGACAGGGAGTCAATGACCGCTACCGCCATGTTTCGCCGAGTACAGTATAGAAGTCACCGCCATTGTGTAGACGGGGTAATGTTGTATGATGGCGGACGATTTCCAGGCGTGGCGCGCAATGGCGTGGCCTGAAGTGGGGCCATCGTGAGCCATTGTATACCGGCTACTTTAGATTTTGAGTTGACATAAATTAACGCGCGTGGTGTGTTGTGTGCAAAAGTTGTGATTTTATATCTATTTCAATAAAATACGATAAATTCTTAAACATATTAAGAATTTGTAAAAAAAAACTTGTTTAATTATTGATAATATAAATTCGAAAGTTCCATCAATGAAAATTAACTTTATAACATAACATATTAAAATATTTCATTAAATAAATTAAAATATATGCCTTAAAAGAGACAATTTATTAAACTAAAATCATGACGTTTCGTATCTAAGTTTTCTTTAAAGAAAACTTTTTTTGGCCAATCATGAATCATGTAAAGTATTATGTTCATACAACATCGCGTCGCAATGAATTTTGTTCATTATAATATTATAATGTCTAAATGACTAGCGCCACGAAGATAAATAAATGTGGCATTTTATAGCCATTACTTAAAATATAGCAAAAATTATCTCGTTTCATTCAACAAAATCATGACGACAAAAATTCGTCCTTTTACCACAAAAAAGTCATCCATTTACCGGTTATATCATAATTATTATTAATAATATTTTGGTAATAAATGAGAAAAATTTCGCGGCGGCGAATTTGCTTCCCTAGTATTTTTACGCATAGGAGCATACCATATAGAATATTCGCGTTAAGACAATAAATGTCAATAAATCATGTGTTTTGTACAAAAATGGCATATGTTTGTTAAAGTAAACTCTGAATGCTAAAGCGTGATTGGTCAATTTAGATTTTTTTTAACATTGCATTCTCTTAACGAAAATAAACTGTGGTTTATGCCCTAACTCACTAATACGCCATAATTCTCTTTCGTGCTTTGTCATCTACTTTTCCAGACTTTGTATTTGCTTACACAATTTTTTATTAAAATATTTGGTGACCACTCGTAATCATGTAAGTGGTAGACAGCGAGCTACCATGCCATACATTTCAATATTATATCCATTGATACTGCCAAACGTAGCCGAGTGACAAACATTTCAATATTAACTGCATCACGCGACGTCGCGTAATCATCTCACAGTCGCACTTGCAGACATTTAATAATATAACTTTAATTTAATAAAAAGACTGACAGAAAAAATTAAAGTAAGGTAATAATTATTATTATTAAATGTCTCTGATTGCGATCATTGATACTGCCAAGGTAGCAAAATGAGTTACCTTGCCATACATTAGCATATTAACAGCATCGCGCTGCCATCCTAGTGGGTAGTAATGTAGAGCTATTTTCAGTTGGCGAGGCACACTTTGGAGATCTGCTCCTTCTCGGCTGACACACGCTGCAAGAGCTCCTCCGCCCAGCGGTGCGCGGTACGGTCCACCGTCGACGGCACCGTCAGACACTGCATGCCGCCGTACTCGCATGCGATCTGGAATATTAGGTAGATAAAAAGTTGACAACTTCTGTGGCTCAATTGGTTGAGTGTGTGGCAGCTCAAGCCGGGGGTCGCGGATTCGAATCCCGCCGACGGAACAAAAAGTTTTCAATGTTACCAGATCTGGATGTATATTAAATTATGTGTATAATATAATAAAAATCTTAAATATATGTATAGTATAAAAGTATTAAATATATTTCCGTTGTCTGGTACCTGTAACACAAGTCCTTCAGGTACTTAGCACGGGGCCAGACTGACGTGGTGTGAAGTGTCCATAGATATTATTATTTATTATTATTTGTAAGTAAACTTCTCACTTACTTTGATCGTCAGTTACTTCTGTTGGTGCATATGCATTCAAAATTGTTATATTACAGGAAAACCTAATTTTAACTCTCAATATACTTATTATATCACTACCCAGAAGTTTTTTTCTGTTTGATGAAGCCAGTGCCATTTACATGTTTATTTTATTATAAAACGTTTTTAATACCGCGTAAAACCATTGACAATATTCCATGCATTTCAGTGTCACGTACTATCAGAGAAGTTGATTCATAGGCAAATGGCGGACCTATGTCATTCGGTCGCGTTATGTCAAACCCATCTAGATCCAGACCCCAGAAGGATCAGACATAACATACTCTCTGATGGATGAAATCATAGGTTCTTAGTAGTGCCTCATGTACTTAGAATAACTGCGTGTTTGTGGAGCTCTACGTGTGACTCCTGGGCAGGTATCAGGTGAGAAAGTTGACTAAAAATTTGTCTTACTTAACTTATTTTTTCGTGGCTAATATTTATATATAATTTGTAGAATATTATTCTAAACTAGTATCATGTAGTGTAAGACTATTTTTATATACCAAAACTTTTGTCGGACGCTAAAAAATAACTATGTTGCTAACTTGTTAATAACTTCTAGGATCTGGGTCTAATCCGTCAGAACTGATCACAGCTAACAGTGAATTGACATATTCCGACTAATTGAGGTAGGTCCATCAACTGCCTATGAATCAATTTCTTCGATGTACTATCAGAGAAGGCAGATGGCGGACCTAACTAATTTGGTCGCGTTAAGTCAAACCCATCCGACCGATCACAGCTAATATTGAATTGACATAAGCCGACCAGCTGACGTAGGTCCGTCAACTGCCTAGGAATCAATTTCCTCGATGGTACATTAAAACCTTAAAAAAGTTTGGTCTTTGATAGAATTTGTTTCAGCATAATATTATACATACTCTTTAAATCATATTTCATATTTATTCCATATTAATCCATACCAAATAACCACTATTAGTTTTTGAGTATAGGTACATACTCTGTAATGGTGTAACAACGCCCTATCAGTGGGCACGCCTACAGCGCTGGCGCCCGGCGCGAGCTCCCATACAAAATGGTTCCCCAGCTCGACAGCGTCGCGCGGCCGTAACGCGTACTTGCTGCGATTTTTTATCGCGTGCGGCGCCGCCCAGCGTCGCGTCTTCCGCGCCGTGACCAGAGGTGCCGGCGCTTCGGCGTCATCCTGGAACGTGAGTGGGGTTTTTATGAGAATAAAAAGTGTTTTGAGTTTTTAAACAATTTTTTAAATGTTAAAGAAGATACAAATTATGGACAAAAGAATACGTTCCTATTAACCTTAAAATATTAACGGAACTATCTAACCAGCTTTGCAATTCTTACAAAATATACTTTTTTTTATCTGACGGCCGCACCCTTAGAGCGCTTACAGACGAACGGCACTTGTCGACGGCACGCGCCGACGGTAGTCTACGGCACGCGTCGACGGCAGCCGTTGACTGCCGCAGACAATTATTGTCAAAAAAAATTCAATGAAAAAAAAATCTAGCGACTGCCGTCGACGCGTGCCGTCGACTGGCTTCGACAAGTGCCGTTCGTCTGTAAGCGCTCTTAATACTACTTTACTCTGGCGTTTAATGATTACTTAACTATAATTTGATAAATAATTTGACAAAGGTTACATAAGTACTTTTTTTTTGTCAAATTCTTCATTAAAGGTAGGTACTTAAATATCTCTGAGTGCGGTATAAGTCTTACCTCCCACCGCAAATAAAAGAACGCGTTTCTAAACAGAAAAGCGGAAGGCGCTTTAGACGGCGGGTTGTAAGCCGCTCTCAGCGCCGTCAGCAGCGCCGTCAACGTCCGCTCCCGCCGCGGCAGTATCGCCTCGTCGACGTCAATGACCAGCAGCCAGCCCGCCGACGACATGGAGCGGTAGAGGCAGTCGTTGAACGCCGCGAACTGGCCTTCCGTCCTGGAAGGTGATATTTTGGGATGTAAGTTTTTGTGTAACTACCAACTACCAACATGAAAAAATCTTTAGGCTACGTTATTACCGAAACTGCGTTATGCGAATGTGTTTTTAAGCTCCAATAGAATCTCTGCGCTTAGCGAGTTCGGGCAATTAAAACGATTCTGTTGGTTCTCAAAAACACATTCCTCGCAACGCTGCTTTGGTCTAAACCAGGCTTTCCCAAAGTGGGCGATAACGCTCTCTTGTGGGCGTTGAAGGTCTGAAGGGGGGCGGTGTGGGACCTAGAAAAAAATGGGGGCGTTGTTGTGTAGAGGCTTGGGGGGTGATTTATTTCATCAGGATGCATTTTAAATTGAAACAATGGGGGCGCTAAAATATAATTTGTTCTTAAAGTGGGCGGTAGACAAAATAAGTTTGGGAACCTCTGGTCTAAACGGACAATAAAGGCAATCCTTAGGCCAAGCTGGTTGTTGCAGTACTGTTGAAATCACTGTTAATTTTATTTGCCGATAACAATATTTATTAACATTTATTTGAAAAGAGATAAGCAGTTGGGAAAGTAATGCTGGCTTCATTTGCTATTCACCAGTTTCCTATTACTTACTACTACTTTATTTACTTACTTATTACTTTATTTTTATAGGATTAATTTACCACTTATGTTTTGAAAATCATACTAAGCCCTACGGGCAATGATATTCTACTTATACAGATCTGTTACGTCCATACTATTTTCCGGCTTAAATCTCTTCCGAACAAATTTCAAATTCAAAATTGCAAATTTGACAGATAAGTGAAACAAAAGATACGAAAAACCATTTACATAAAAGAGACAGTTCTATTTTTAAACGTCGAATCGTATCGCTGTCTCTTTCTTCGCCTGAGCTATGACGAAAATTCGATTTTTTCCAGATTGTTCGAAAAAATAATTTAAAATGTAAATAATCGAGGTATCTATTGCAATCAAGACATGTGGTAAGAGATTCCATGTGTTTTGTTTTCTTTTGAGTCATAATTGGTACATTTTGAAACACGCACGACGTCATTTTCAATTTATTTAGGTAAGAAAAGACGCGGCACGTCCGTGACTGCGCTCGATGCAGACTAAATAACAGACGGCCCAATTGGGCCGTATTTGAATCTTCACAACGCGCGCGGTAGTAACATATCTGCTTTGAGTTTTTCATCATTGCCTACGGGCCTACACAGACAAGGACTTTTCTTTGAAAAACAACCAGACTTAAACCAGACCCTCTAAAGATCACCACCATTTACCTGATCTCAATCTTGGAGACTATCGGCAGCTTCCACGGCAGCAGCGTCACCAGCCCCTGCTTCTGGTAATGCTCGAGGAGGCACGACACGGGGGCGCTCAATGACTCGTTGTACATGTAGAAGTGGTTGGCGCCGAGTAAACGGTTGAGTTCGAACCACTCTATGAGCCACTCGTCCCGAGAGTACGAGTAGTGAAACGGCTTGACGCACACGTGAAGGGTCTCCTAGAAAATATTATGAGAGTATACGTAAAAATTATGATATTAAGGTCCAATTTCATCAACGAATGTTAAAGTTAACGCTCGTTTTTTTTTAATGAAATAAGGGAGCAAACGAGCAAACGGGTCACCTGATGGAAAGCAACTTCCGTCGCCCATGGACACTCGCAGCATCAGAAGAGCTGCAGGTGCGTTGCCCGCCTTTTAAGAGGTAATAGGGTAGGGGAGGGTAGGAAAGGGAATAGGGGAGGGTAGGGAAGGAAATAGGTGAGGGTAGAGAAGGAAATAGGGGAGGGTAGGGAAGGGAAAAGGGTAGGGGGTTGGGCCTCCGGTAAACTCACTCACTCGGCGAAACACAGCGCAAGCGCTGTTTCAGGCCGGTTTTCTGTGTGCCCGTGGTATTTCACCGGTCGAGCCGGCCCATTAGTGCCGAAGCATGGCTCTCCCACTTAAAAAGTCTAATTAGTATCACGTTACCTCTTTCGTCTTTAATTATATGAATGAAAGAGAAGACATGACATTTTAACAAGCTGTTAACACTAACAGACGTTGGTGAAATTGGGCCTAAGCATCAGAGACAATTAACATGGTGACGACCAGGACCAGGGTCACTCATTCACAATTCTTAATGAGAATTGACCGATAACTACGCCATAACTACGCCATAACCAGTGAATAGTTTATCTCTCACTCAAAACACATAAAATGCACAGTACACACAAAATAAAATTTGGTGTTGCAATATTCTGTCGCAAGAATATCGTGTCTTAAGTGAGCACGAGCCCTTAAATCTAAGCTTGTATACCAAGATTATTTAACCCTATTTGGACACTGGACAGCCTTATGAAAATGGAGACTTAAAATGTATTTAGGGGTTTACATTATTCGCAAATACATTATACAGTAATAAAGCTATAATAACACACATAATAGGATTTTATCAGGCCGATAAACGACTCACAAATAGCTTGTAAAGTGCAGACGCATGTCAAAGGGTAATTACAACAAATAGAAGGGTGAAGGGTACAAGTAAATTAAAATATAAAATATTGGTGATCATAACTTTTGACTATTTGACCCAATTCTGCCCAGTTGCACGGATCTAGGTTAATGTTAATTGTTAAGTTGCTTAAATACTGATAATTCTCATCAGTGTAATGAGGGGTCGGTCCACAAAATGACCGTATATTCTCGTGAAATGACAAGTCTGCGTTGAACTCGTTATGCTTGGATAAAAGTCAGCTCTTTGATAAAAAATGTATTATGTTTATGAGAACACAATATACATATTGTGTCAAATAACAGATTTGACTGTTGGATAGGAAACCTACTAGTTAGACGTAACTGGAATTTGCAGTAAAGAGTAAAATGTTGCGTTAAATATTAAATCGTTTAACTGGGGTAAACTTTACTCTGGTTTAAAAATAATGTTGTCTTTTTCATAAATACGAAAAAAGACAGAGATGATCTTTAACCTACGGTTACCTTAAAACGGGAACTGCGAAAGTGGGCCTCAGATTTAAAATATAACCCGTTTGACCTAATTTTTGTGTGTATGTACAAAATAAAATTCCTAATTCGCTCTTTGAGCTTAAATACGCTTCGACCAAACAAACGCTGAAAATAAAAGGATCTTCGTGAAATGTTTGACGATAAAATTAACGGTTTTAACGAAATTTACCAAAGCGAATGAAACTTTGGTAATCCTTTTTTATTAAGTAGCTAATTTGTTTTAATGTTCAACACATCTGATTGTTGAATTGTATTTTACCTATGTAATTAACGGACCTGAATACAACTATCGAGTAGAGTGGCGAGACAATGCCCTCGGCCGAGTACTTCCATTTTAGACATGCCGAGTGCTCGGCCGAGAGAACGGTGTCGCCACTCTACTCGGTGGGTTTGATCATGGCATAAGTACACTAGATATTCGCTGCTTTGCCTGCCTATAGTTGTACTATTATCTATTCTGTGCCTATAAATAGTGTTCCATATTTTTCCGCGATAAAAAATATCCTTTGTCCTTCCCCGAGTCCTACTCTATGTATATTGTATATTATGTCGCAGTCGACTGGTTAAAAAAGGAATTCAATCAAACAGCTAGCCCTTTGACTGAACAACGTCATTCAATCACACGGCTATACGTCGTTTAGCCGACTTGTTGACTGCAACGTTCAACACTACAGCTAGATGACGCTTAGCCAACTGGTTAAATGGTAAATTGACTAAGGTGACCATGTTATTACACAAGCGTAATGCTAACAAGCAGATTAATTGTATTCTAACTCATTTTGAACACAATTGCAATAAATACCTTGGTGATGCATTTCATAATCCCGTAATTTCTCCTCGAACATTAGTTTAAATTTTGATTCACTCGTATGTGCCCCCATAATTTATGTCTCTTTAATAATACTTGTAACGTGTATTAACGAAAAATATCTTAATACAACCACAAAACACCGGTTAGTTGACGCCATATTGTAAACAAAACGCACCTAGCGCCGCGGTGGTGAGCGCTGAACTAATTCAATCAAACGGCGGCTTTTGAATCAGCTGTAGTGTTGAACGTTTTGAGCGACTTAAATATTCAATTAAAAAGCTAGACGTGTAATTGAATGGCGTTGTTCAGTCAAAGGGCTAGCTGTTTGATTGAAGGGCTATTTAAACCAGTTGGCTGCGACATAATATATGCCCAAATTCACTTCTAGTAGTTTTGGAACCTGCTTGATGCAAACAAACAATGGAACTTTTCCTCTTTACAATTAGTGAGAATAAACTTATTAAATGTTGTATCAGATACTACAAAAATTACTAAACTAAATTGTCATCAGACTAATTATAAAATATTAATACCTCAATAAACTATCTAGCTAATATTAGTTTTAAAAACTAAATAACTATTCATGGCGCAATTTTGTTTTAGCTACACCGTCCATGTCAACTGTCATTGTGGCCAGACTCGCAGATCACCGTAATTAGAGCCTCTCCCTAGCTTTGTCCTGGATAGGGTTACCAAAAACCAGATAAACTTCCGGCTAAAACGGAAAGGTTATCGATAAACTCGATAAAGTCGGAGACTTAGCCGGAAAGATTATCGGAAAATAGGATTCCGGAAACCGAAAAGTTTGGATAGATCATACTACTCCGGACACTTGTTTGTGCAATGTAAGGAAGAAAATAGTAAGTGACCAAATTACAAAAGTCTATCTAAAACCAAACATGAGGCTGGAATCCAGCCGCTGGAAACGACGACGACGACGACGACGACGAGTGACGACTGACGACACTGTAGGCCTACTACGAAACTGTTTTGAGACTCAAACAATCGGACGAGAATTCCGCGTCCTGCTCTAACAACGTCATTTCACGTTTGTTAGAGTAGGACGCGGCATTCTCGTCCGATTGTTTGAGTCTCAAAACAGTTTCATGGTACAAGGCCTGATTAGGACAGAATATGCCCATAGGATATACTACTGCAATGTTTTCACGCTAGACGGCAGCACAATCACAGACCGTAAACAAAAAGTTTTATTCGACGTTTCAGGACGTTTCTGTCACTATTTTGATATGACGTAGGCAACATGTCGAATTATTTGCTGTAAATGCTAGTAGCGCCCCCTGCTTCGATCTTTGCATTATATTCTCTACTATCTTTTGCCCGCGGCTTCGCTCGCGTTAAGAAGTATTATTATTAATAAGGTATCAAAGTACCAAGTACTCAATATAGATCTAAACTCCCCTCCCGCACGCGCACTTGGTGACGCCCACTTCGCAACGGGCCGTGCAGCAGAAATCGTAATATTTTAATTTCGCCATAACTTCAAAACCAAACTTCCAATGTTAAAGGCCAAATATTATCTACATAAACTATACTTAGTGATGAAATAATTTATTTTGATAAGGATTAATAGCATGAGTAAAATAAACGCGTTTAAATGTATCTAGTCTAAAAAAAATCAAGATTTTTAATTAAAAAAATGGTTGTTGTGCCTCACTCGACATAGATAGGTATAGTGTGTCGCGGACTTTTTTGTAGATATTTATAAGATCTACAATTAATTAGGACATTTTATGATTCTATCTGTTATAGTTTAGGTTGCGTACGCAAAATAAGTAACTTTTCTGGTTGATTTTTTACACCTTGTGTCAGAAAAACCCAAATCTTACGGAACCCTATTTTTTCCAAAATAAAATTTAGCCTATGTTACTCGTAGATAATTTAGCTTTCGAACGGTGAAAGAATTTTTAAAATAGGTCCAGTAGTTTTAGAGCCTATACATTACAATTAAACAAACAAAGTTTTCCTCTTTATAATATTAGTGTAGATTAACTAACACTCACGTCTAAACGTCACTCTATTAGAACTACGAGTATCTTGGTGTGATACATCATACATCGGTATATATTACACTTGACTAGTCAGTAGCCCTAGCACGGCGACCAGTAGAAATGCGAAAGTATAGACAAACTGTGGACATAAACTTAAGGTGCCGTTCCGATCTTTACCGCGGCTAATCGCGACCTACAAAAATTTAATTAAAATGCCACTTTATGACAGACCATAGTATATGACATAAAGTAGGATATTATTTGAATTTTTAGGACTATAGTCTGTCATAAAGTGGCATTTTAATTGAATTTTTCGGAACGAAAAAAGATCGGAACGGCACCTCAAGTTTATCTCCACAGTTTGTGACTATAGTCTGTCATAAAGTGGCATTTTAATTGAATTTTTCGGAACGAAAAAAGATCGGAACAGCACCTTAAGTTTATCTCCACATTTTGTCTATACTTTCGCATTTCCACTGGTCGCCGTGCTAGGGCTACAGGAGGTAAGTATCGACAGGAAAGGAGGCAAGAAACAATACGCAGAAGTGACATTTTGCTTTCTTCCATGCTGTGGATACGCATTATTTTCTTTTCTTTTACAAACCTAGACAGGTCGCCTACGGAACCCGAAAGCCTAGTCATCTGTCTGGCAGCCCTAGGACTAGGACTAGATATACATATAAAAAACTCAACAAATTTTATTGAAATTTGGTATGGTCGAGATACTTTGAGTGAAAGGACATAGGATACTTTGTATCCCGGATTTACGATTCCCACGCGATAAACGAATTTTGGCGCAACGGAGTTACGGAGTTGCGGGCGTCATCTAGTCAAATAATAAACGTTGAAAGTACAAAGCTTTTTATGCTATGGCCACTTTGTGTACACGGACCGCACGCACATGCATGAAACTACGCTACTTTGTTGACAGAACCCTGTCAATACTATATTCAGTTGGAGAGACTAACTAAAACATTTTAATACCCATTTTCCCCATTTAAACTCACATCAAAACATTAATAAATAGTTTTAATCTATAGGCGAAAGACCATTTACGGGTAGAATAAAAAATGTGAAGTCAGGCTTCATAAAAAATCCAATTCACAGTCTGAGAGCGTCTGACTCGAATGCAATCACTTTACTCCTACTAATTGGAATTTCAATGGAACTTCAGCTTAGATATTCCTGTATACATAATTATATATGATATGAATTTACTGTTACTTATAAACGGTATAATATACATAGTATTTTATTCCTGTACTAGCGACCCGCCCCGGCTTCGCACGGGTATAAAATATAATATAGCGTATGTCACTCACTGAGAAAATGATTAAAATCGATTCAGTAGTTTTGATTTATATTCATTAGTACCCGTGGCCCGCATTGGCCGGTACCGCCGCAAAAGCTACGTCCCGCAATTTTTAAATCTGTAATATCTTCGAAAATATTCATTTAAATCATATGCTATAAAGGGCCATATAGATCTATATTAAATCAACAATGTATTTAAAGTATTTAATTGAATAAGGATTAATGCCGTATTGGTTAAAATCGCTTCGAAAATTAGCCATTACTTGTAGTAAAAAGTAAATGACAAAAAAATGTTACTGTGGGATATCGATAAGAGATAGACATATACTATCGCGAAGTTTTCTGTAGACCTTTTCATTGTGTACAATACTTAGTATATTATTTTGATAAATCTCGTAGGGTTCAGCCTGCGTTTGCAATGTAAGCGGAAAAAAATGTAATTATTTATGACATCACATTAGAAACCTCAAAAATAACAGTATTTCTCCACTACTTAATGGATGTTATTATACTTATAAACCTTCCTCTTCAATCACTTTATCTATTAAAGAAAACCGCATCAAAATCCGTTGCGTAGTTTTAAAGATTAAAGGGAACAAAGGGATATAGGGACAGAAAAAGCGACTTTGTTTTATACTTATATGTAGTGATACTAATATTCAATTCGAAAGTGTGTCTGTCTGTTTTCTGTTCACGCCTAAAAGGCTAAGCTAATTTATGTGAAATTGGGTGTGAAGATACTTAGAGATACGAGAAAGGACATAAGATAATTTTTGTTGCGAAAAAGGTACTGCAGTTCCCGAGTACCTAATAAATTCGTGTGCGTTTCCACTGAAGCGGAGCGGAGCTTAGCGGTGCCCGAATTGACCAATCGTGCTATTCCAGCGGAATGACAGCGAAGCGGAGCGAAGATATCGAGCATGGTGATTGGTCAATTCGGCACCGCTAAGCTCCGCTCCGCGTCAGTGGAAACGCGGCCTAACTGGCAAAAGAAACTCGCACGGGTATTATACAATTAAATATTATCCTAATCTAAAAGATACAACAAAAATATTATAATTTATCTCAATTCTTAGTTCTAAGTTCTAACATGACTCAATTCTCAGTTATCAATACTCGACAGTTTCTAAGCGCTCTACACGTAAACGTTGGAGTGTTGAGACTCAATGAACTAGTATGAATGTCTGAAGACCACTTCAGTGACTTATTGAATCGAGTGCCTCTAGAGTATAATGAGTAAATGAATCGTGTTTATCGACTCGATTTTCGACTTCATCACGTCACTACTATTGAGATAACGAGTTTAACGATTATCGAGCGACTATTTTGACCCCATTCGTCATTAACAAAGGTTTATTACTAGATACTAATAACTTCTCTCAATAGAAGCGCAAAGTAAAATGCAATATTCCAGTAGAAATGCAGCACCTATAATAATAAAATAGGCAACCAAAGTACTTACAAACGCAACAAAAAAAAATTTAGGTCATTGAAAAGCAAAATACACATAAAATCATAAAATTTACTTGATACGTTAAAAAATTAATCTTACTACTTTATTACTTGTTAATTGTTACGAAACAAACATAAGGCGTGTTATATAAATACAAATCTACAAACTTTAATCTATATCGACGCAATCAATCAGATTATTATCGACAACTCGCAACACTAGTGCCACTATTATTATCTTATCAATTAATTTCCCTTCTGTAATAGAGAAGCTTGTTTACGTACGTTCCTGATAATTAATACTGTGAAACCTACGAATAATAAATACTATAGAAGAGTTACTGGGTAACAAAAATGGTTCCAATAAATGCAAACTTCCGGTTGTCAAACTCAGATCGGTTATACAATTTTCGTTAATAACTGTTTATGACAGGTAGGGCCCTAGCACACGGCGACTTTTTGTAGCGATGCAATCGTGCGTTTCGCAAACGCGCGATTCCATTGCTGCTAACACTTGTTAGTTGCATTTGTAACGTACGAATTTAGCGATGCAAACCCGAGATTGTAGCGATGCAAACGCGCAACTGTAGCGATTCAAACGCGCGACTATGGCGATGCAACCGCGCGACCTTAGAGCCAGTCCACACGGCGCGTTGCGTCAGCGTTGCGTCGAAGCAGCGCTGCCGTTGCGTTGTTTTACATACAAATAACCAAGGTGTTCACACGGCGCGCTGCGTCGCGTCGTCGCAACGCACACATGATGGACAGCAGCCCCGAGACGAAGCGGGAGGGGGTGTTGACGTTAAGACTGCGTCGTAATAACGCTGCAATGGCGCAGCGCCTGTGTGGCCGGCTATGCGTCAAAATATTTACGTTGCGACGACGCAACGCAACGCGCCGTGTGGACTGGCTCTTAGGTATTTTTCTACCGTAATACTGAATCCTTTTTTCATCGCATTTACTGCGCGTTTTCATTCCGTTTGCATCGCTACTGAATGAGCGCCCCGTGTGCTAGGCCCTGCTAGGGCACAACAGCTAGCGACGATTTCGCGATTGTATAGAAGCAAACGCGCGATAGTATCACGATTGCGCCGCGCCGCTACAAAAAATCATGTGCTAGGGCCCTCAATGTAAACCTAGGTGTGCATTTCGTAGAACTTTCATACATTGCGATTATGAAACTCAAATCGGTGATGCGATTTTCGTTCACTGTTTATGACAGTAACTGGAGCCATTTTGAGCGGCCAAATGATGATTGTTCTATACTGTATTCTATTTCGATGTAACGTATATCGAATATCGATACATAGATACATTTCTATTCGATATCGATATAGGGATGCACATTATCGACACCCGGTCCAATCATTAGGGCTAAATTGTGCATTGATTAATTTGTGATCATACTTAGTTGGCTACCGGATTGAAAATTATCCTCATCAGTGGTTGTTATTATTTAATGTTAAAATTGTATACTGTATACACTATACAGTAAGTAAAAGTATAAATAATAATCGATACGAAGTATCAATTATTATTATCGACGAAATTATTAGTCTATCTGTCAATTCTCTTGCACAAAGATGCCTGAAAGAAAAAAAAAGTACAAAGCTACATTGACTGTACAGTTCGACAAGGCTGTTTATGAACGTGGCGAGAAAAGGAACTAACGCTTCTGTCATACAAAAACGTCATTTTTGACAGTTCTCCTTACCAGCAGCAGCGCCCCTTGACAGTTTGACACATTCATATAAAGCCTTGTCGGACTGTAGAGTGTATATTATGTGGTTGAATCTGCTATTTGATTGAATGACTAGCGAATTGATTGACTGAAACATTTAATTTACAATCAAAGAATTATTGACGAGTTGGCCTTAAATTTTGACGTTAAAAGTAACAATCAACGACTTAAAAAGTTGCAGGCCTTTAGTCATACAATTAAACGGTTTCATTCAATGAATTCGCTAGTCATCCAATCAAATAGCAGATCTAGATTCATCCAGATGACTGTGACATATTTAAATGTATATTATGTTTAACTTCACAGGGTATGAGTACAATCCGTTCTACGGCATTTTGGCTATTTTTGATGATATTCTTGTTCGATGGCAATTTTTCATTGGTGTTTAATAGTGATGATGAAATTACGTACGGTGTCCACTATAAATAATTGACACCACGATTTCAAAGCCTGTATTTAGGACGTAATCGACGATCACGAGCAATCAGCAAAAATTCTCAACATGTTCGTAATCGCTTGAAGAGGTCTTTATAGGTAGCGTACAAAAATAGAAAAAGAAGACGGTTCCTTTAGTGAGGCTATAAGTTTCTAGTTTCTACTACTGTCTTAAAGTTATGCATAGCCTATATCCTACGCACATTCTTAAGGCGAGGACAAACCCTATTTTGTTTTTTATTGACTCCCGGTTTACCTAGTGCCAATATAATAACGAAATGTAAAAAATATGAGATATAAAGTACAATATTTTAAAGGTTTTAAACCATAAACATTTTAATAAAACGTAATACTTTGGCATAGAATTATAACCTTTAGAAGAGGCATTCCATACAATCGTCAGCGCAAAAATGTGTCACCCTCGAAATGAGTGAGCTCACTCATCTGAGAGCAGTGTGCCTTAGGAGTTAGGACCCGGTAACAGTCGGACGTGTTTAGTGCATTGATTACGTAAAATATGCATTGAAAGCGTGAATGAGTGAAAGAGAAAGTAGTATATGCTATTACTGTAAGACAAAAAAGGACGACAATATTTTCTCGATACACATTTTGCGTGCAAAAACATTGCTACAGTTTTGATGGCGTATGCCATATCCAAGTATTGACATCGTTGTACTTTGGCTGTAATTAATTTACAAACTCACCTCCGACAAAAATCTTTATCATCGAAATATAAGTATTAACAAGGATAACATACAATTTATTTTAATAAATTGTTAATGAATCTATATTAAAAAACTTTTAACCGAACATTTTTTTTTCTTAATATTTATTTCGAAAGATATTTAAAAAAAACACACGAAAAATAAAATAGAGAAGATCCGCCCGTCGTAACTACAATTTTATGCTAAGCTAAAATGTATCTTATTGCGATGCGTACACGCAAGGTTATCGTTTTGGAATTGAGGTAAGTGCTCGCCTTAAGATCAACACAACTGAAACCTTACCTCAATCCCGCTCTTCGGATCAGTATCTAACACAGTCAGAAGGTTAGTAGGCGGGCGGTTGGGCGCGGCGGCAGCGACCACGGATATGGCAGCGCCGACAGTATCACGAGCCTTCACGCCCGAATCCCGTAGGAGGCACAGCACGTACGTCGCGCTGTACTTGAGGTTCCAGTTCTCGCGGATCGGCTGGAATTTTGAATTTGGAAGTTATTGACTGGAAATAATTTGAATTTGGAAGTTACTGCCTGGAAATGATATTTTGAAAAAGGAAGTTTTATTTTTATTTAATGAGTATGAGTTGCAGCAACGGCACATGCGGTGCGAGACTTAAAAATCGGCCAAGTGCGAGTTGGACTCGCCCATGAAGGGTTCCGCAGCAGCAATAAGGTTTATTTTTATGAAATTAAAAGGTTTTTGATATATTTTTATATTTCAGTTGATTTAATGAAAGTTAAATTAAGGTTTACCATTTATGACGTATAAAAAAAAACTACTTGCTAGATCTCGTTCAAACAAATTTTTTTGGTAGTTTTTATAGTAATGTACATCATATATTTTTTTAGACTTATCATTTTTAGACTACTTTAGAAGTTAGAGAGGGGGGGGGGGGGGGGGACACACACATTTTACCACTTTGGAAGAGTCTCTCTCGCAAACTATTCAGGTTAGAAAAAAATGAGATAAGAAACCTCAATATGATTTTTGAAGACCTATCCATAGATACCCCACACGCATAGGTTAGATGAAAAAAAGTTTTTTTTTTGTTTCAGTTGTACCTATGGGGACTCCTAAAATTTTTTATATTTTTTCCATTTTTGTATCAAAATCTTAATGCGGTTCACAGTCTACATCTACTTACCAAGTTTCAATGATATAGCTCTTATAGTTTCGGAGAAAAGTGTGACATACGGACGGACAGACGGACAGACAGACTGACATGACGAATCTATAAGGGTTCCATTTTTTGCCATTTGGCTACGGAACCCTAAAAAGTTGCGGAGTGAAAAAAAAAATTACGGCTCTATGCGCTTTTTTGGTATGGGTAAAAATGTGAATTGCCTCAAGACACATGTCCTCGAAAATTTTAAAAAGGAGGGAGCGTAGACAGCCCGTAAAAATAATATAAAGTATGATCTAAGTATGTGCCTTTTATCAAAATCGGTCCAGTAGTTTCGAATCCTATTCGATACAAACAATAAACAAGCAAACTTTTCTTCTTTATAATTAGTAGATACAGAGTAGAGACGTTGATAAAAGTTATATCAAGAAATAAACCAGCTATCACCACAGCTTAAAAGTTAGGTAAATAGTTAACTGCAACTTTTTAATAAGTTAATCGCGAGTCAAACAGAATTAACTTGTCGATAAATTGAGTAAAACTTTTGAAGTTTCACGTTTATTTCGAACTCTAAAGGTGACTTTCCGATCCTCGCGGCAAGCGACCACGACCGACAAAAACTCAAATAAAATGCCACTTTATGACCTAGGCCAGGGGTTCCCAATCTTTTTCCGCCTGCGGCGCAGTTACACGTCAAAATATTTTGTCAAGGCGCCCTACTCTACCTAGCTATTACAAAAAGATACATAATTGAACACCTTTAGTGATTATAGAGGTTAAGCAGGTAAATAATAATAAACAAATATTTAATCATCTGTCTGCTTTGTATAATTAATATATATTATTTTAATAATATTTGTGGTTTTGTATAATGATGGAGGATCGACTCACGGCGCCCCTCTTGCCTTTCCACGGCGCACCAGGGCGCCGCCGCGGCGCACAGTTTGGGAACCCCTGACCTAGGCTATTTTCTAGTTTATACCGACAGTGGTCTAGTATACCCCATGCCACCGCTGCTTTGAAGTGGCGTAGAGCAACGTCACGAGGCGTTGCGATGTTGATGAAAGTTCAATTTGGATATGTAATTTAACAACGTATCGCATTGCATCGTTGCATCACGTCGCAATGTGAACTAATCCTAATTTAATCCTCGACGCCTGTTTTGAAAAGTTCATCTGGCAGTTCTGGTTTTCGCCTCGTTTTAGTTTAGAAGCTTTTTTGTCGCTGTTTGCTTTCACGCATTCGATAAATTTTAAATTGGGGAACGAACAAAAATGACCTAAATCCCGATTTTTAATATTTTAATACCGTAGGAGCAAACTTGAATATAGAATGTGTTAAAAATATGATTTAGAATTTTTTACACTCTATCGTCCAAGGCCTAAAAGGACAAAGGCCAAGTTGGAAACTTGCCTAAGATAGCATTGATCTGATGATTTTTTTTACAGACAGATGCACTAATAATAATAATTAGGTCTATCAAAGTGTGAAAATTGAGACGACTATGAAAACTGAATCTATGTCATTATTTTGTTATAAATTATTTTTGTATTATATTGTGATACATTGTAATCCCACGCTCCCACAACCGAAATAACTGAATTCAATTCCTAGTCCCTACGTTTACGACCATTTTTATACTTGTTTTGGACAGTTGTCATTTTTCATAACTATCTGCATTCTTTCATGGCATTTATATTTCAAATATTCGATTTTGTTATAGCAGACCAGCAGGGCGATTACGTATCTTGCGACAGCAATGCATTAGCTATGTAACAGGCGTTTGACAGCAGCCATTGTGCAATATTTGCTGTCAAAAACCTGATGCATAAGGGTCAATTCAGACCGCAAAGCGACGCGTAGATGCATTTCTAAATTTGTATTGAATTGACAGACTTGCATGACGTCTCACGCAATAGGGATGACGACAAGGTCAAAGATTAACTATTTTTTTTAATAAAATAAAGACAACGATTAAAAATAAGTATTCCCAAAATTTCAGCTTCATAACTTATGTAATTTTTTTTTTGTTATGAGCCTTCAAAGTTGGATAGTCAAGTCGATTTTTTTAAATAAAATTTCTTAATTTTTGTATACCATTCGATAAGGTATGCAATTTTGAATTTATAACAATTTTTCTTATGAAACGTCGTAAACGCAATATTTAACATAGCTATCGAACAAAATCTTCCCGCGATGCGTACAATCTAGCTAGGCGTGGCGTCATAGTTAGCTAACATTTTGTTTGGAGCGTTTTGGGAAGGTCTATTTTATGTGAGCTTTGAATTATGATATATATACTCCTTTACTTACCAACCAGAAAAAAAATGTCGTTATGGCTATTCATTAATTCTGTCAAATTCATACAAATTTAGAAATGCATCTACGCGTCGCGTTGCGGTCTGAATTGACCCCAACTGTCACAATATACGTGATCACTCCGTCGCTCTACAATTTTTTAGATCTATTACTCGACAGTAACTTTAAAAAGTTGTAGAGTGAATCTTGTTATGTTCAATGAGCTATAGCATCTCATTGAAATACCAATATACTACGCTATTGTAACTGAATCAAATAAATGGTTCAATGGTACTTGATTGATTGCCAATTGCCATACACAATCTTTTCAGCAGCAACGTTTTTGTCAGTAACTTGAACCCAGTGTTTCCCAACCTGTGGTCCGCGGACCACAGGACGTGTTCCCCAACCTGTCCGTGGGTCCGTCGCGTCGGTCCGTTGATTGGTTGCCATACACAATCTTTTCAGCAGCAACGTTTTTGTCAGTAACTTGAACCCAGTGTTCCCCAACCTGTCCGTGGGTCCGTGAAAACTGTGCTTGATTTTCTAGGGGTCCGTCCGGATAAAGGTTGGGAAACACAGGTCTAACCCCATATTCTCTCACCTTAACCCTAGCCTTCAGCGTGATGGTCCTATTATCTGGCATGAACAGGCGGCAGACGACGGGGTCGGCGCCGCGCGTCTTCGTCGCCGCTATAACGCGGACCGCCGCCACCGTCCGCCGCTCCATATACGCGGAGTACACGTAGAATCTAAACCTGGAACAGAGGAAAGCAGTTTAAAGTTGCACTTACTATGGACAATTGTGGATATTCATTGCCGGAAGACTGATAGAGAATGTGGAGGAAACATTTCCCAAAAATGGATACCTTAAACTTCGCCTTCGTTTCGCTTCGTCACAATCTAAAATAATTGCTCAGCATGTATCAGTTTTGTTGACTGTTTAACCTTTAGAGTCAGTTTGATTCGGTAGGTATACTGGTATTTCGCCATCTACCAAAATCCCATCGCTCTAAAATTTCAGCTTAACTTAAACCCGTTTGTCTGTACCTGAATAAACTTCCAGACTGTGTAAGGATAGGAAATAAAATATTTAAAAAATCGTAGCCCAAAAATTCAATAGGGGTTGAATTTTTGGGCTACGATTTTTTAAATATTTTTTATTTGGCGGTTGCCTTCCGAATTTAATTGTATATTTCATGACTGAGATAATAAGCTATAGCTTATACAATGAGCTAGTCCATGCATTGTCGGCCATTAATCATCACGTCTTGGAGCTATTTCACGCTTCCTGCCTTCCCCCGTAACCGGATATAGTCCTGCGTCATCTCGACGCTCTACCGGATATGTAAATGTATTGGCGGAAATGGAAAACTTCTACAATAAATTAAAATCCTGAAAATTATTGTGGAAGAATCGCAATCAGCAGCCGATACGTTAAAGCTTCAAAATGTTGCTCATATTTCTCGACGACGACGTTCAAAAGCATAAGAAAAGAAATGTGGGTGCAGAAATAAGAAATTACATATACTTTTATAGTTTTAGTTGGTTTGTAGACATTCTACGCGATCGGTATGATTTGCGTGTGTGAGAGTTTTATAAATTCTTTTTTTTTGTCAGTAGCAGCGTCAGGGGGTGACGCTGGGCGACCGCCCAGGGCGCCGGATAAAAAAAGGCGCTACAAGCGCCCCTTTTTACACATCACCAGCACCCTAGGTGCCGAGAAAATCTCACCCAGGGCGCTAAAACCGGCACTATTTTTGGTATTAATTTTATTCCAACATCAACGGTGAATCCAGACGAAAATATCCAACATCTTAGTACTAGCCATTCAGAATTATTTTACCTCCAACCTAACCTTAATGTCCAGGACATAAGGACCATTAAAGAGACTCCCACTTTGTATGGACCGTAATTCACCCAACATTTTACAGCTCGGGTGAAAATCATTAAGGCGCATCTTATTTTAATTACTTTGACGTGCAAAGAACTTCTCACATTCTCATGATGTAGGTCAGGCATTAAAAATGCACGGTAAGAAGACCTGTGTGCTCTCAAATGCTCATGTTTCGTATAAAATGAGTTTATAAATAGACGTGAAGGAAGCGACTCGTTATATGAACGTTTTAATTGAACTAAAGGTTGGGCGAGGGTCAACTGTATATTTTGATTAAACTATATTTTGTTTGATAATTCTTGGGATTAAAAAAAGGGAATTAGTATACGAATTAAGAATAAATCTTTCTGATATCTACAGACAATTTAACGAACATGGAGAGGGGCATATTGTTCTATTATTGGCCATGATCGACATCGGTTGTGCTTGATATAGACAGCTTCGCAAACATGGTAAGAAATCATGGTTAATGGTTAAGGCCGAATACGGCCTACCTTAACTTTCATTTAAAACATAATATTATGTTCTTACAAACAAATGATGGGACGAATTACCTGATGCAAGGCAATCACCGTTGCCCTGTGCCCATAAATTCTAAAAAAGTTATAAGTAATGACTACTTGATTTAAAAAAATCGGCCAAGATTTTTTTAAACCAAATAGTATTAAGTTGTTATAGCGGCACCAGGAATACACAATCTGTGAAAATTTCAGAAGTCTAGCTATAGCGGTTCTCGAGATACAGCCTGGAGACAGACAGACATACAGACAGACAGACGGACAGACATCGAAGTCTCAGTAATAGGGTCTCGTTTTTACCCTTTGGGTACGGAACCCTAAAAAAAGAATATAACATTAAGTGTTGAATTAGAAACGAGGGTATAATTACGCTCAGTTTCTGCCTGTTCATTACAAAACTTCGTATGTACTTATCCGTAAGTTTCTCGCTATAAACTTTCGTAATATGCGACGTTCCAACTTATTTAAATATTCCTTCTTTTCCGTGGGGAAAAGCACTGTAATTTGTAAAGTATCGCTTAAGTGCTTACTAACTGTATTAAGTTTTTATTACTGAGCTCCGTTAAATTATGGTAATTCTGTTCTTTGTGTTATAATTTTGTCGAGTTTTCTACGATCCTGGGACCCTATTCTCATACCTCAATCGAAGGCTCTCCCGCGTGTAAGGCAGCATTTGTACGCAAGCGACCGTCAGCTTGGGAACAATAGCTCTACAATTGGGTCCTGTAGGCCTACTACGAAACCGTTTTGAGACTCAAACAATCGGATGAGAATGCCGCGTCCTGCTCTAACAACATCATTTCTCGTTTGTTAGAGTAGGACGCGGCATTCTCGTACGATTGTTTGAGTCTCAAAATGGTTTCGTGGTACGGCCCCTGTTTGCCCTCGCGGTAGCTTTAAATTACAAGAAATGTCAACATCGCTTAATTAAAAAGAGCAACGTTAGTAATTAGTAATTACTCTATCCGCAGCGGGACCATCTGTTTATTAGGTAGGTACACAATTATTTTACAACACAAGTGTAAAGCTGGGAACAAATTATCGGACGTTGTCCTCGGATGTGGCTTGTTTCTATCTGGTTAATACAAAATACACTAAACTGTGCACATTGTCTGACATAAGTCGCGGACGCGACCATGAGCGTTCGGACGTCCGAAAAGAATCTGGCTAGCGGGATGTTTTTGCATCTGCGGACGTTATGAACGGGGCGCGGAGACGCATCTGCGGACGGCGGACGATTTTCTGAAATGACTGACCAGACATCCGAAGACTCATCATCCTACAAACCTTCCAGCATCCGCGGACGTCCCCATATGAACCGTGCACATTGTTAAGCCGCATCCATCAGCCGCGGCTTACGGACGCGTCCGATAATTTGTTTCCAGCTTTATTCGTTGTTTCGAGCTAGTTAGTTCTCATCGAGGCCTTTATTCAGAATTAAAGTTTAACTAAGGATTTACTTAGAATTAAAGTTATCTCATTGCTTAATTAAAAACACAAGAAACAACGACAGGAACAACTGACAAGGAACTACAGTAATTAATAGACTGTTCCGGCGCGGGACGATCAGTCTTCTGCTATCAATTACAGTCCCCGTCGCGTCCGCTAAACGTGACAAGACTACGTTTTCAACTTTTTCTCTTGTAAGCAAATTCTTTTCCGCTTAAGCAACTTAGAATTTTTACAAAAATTTTGACGACCAAAACCAGAATAACGACTGTTTGCGCTGAAATTCGTTTATTGCGCGAAATGAAATGTGAAAAACCTTACCGTTTGGCTGAAAATTACGAAAAATATATATTTTTTTACATTGACCTTGGATATTTTTTTCCATAGAAGGGAATCGGGTATTTGAAAAAAAAAAAACATTGATTTTTTATGTACTTATTTTAAAACCTTATTATTAATAATATTGATATTTAATGCAAAAACCTTTAAAAAATGTATTTTCAATTAATTATAAACAATTAAAAATTCATGAAATTTAAATAAAGTCACGTGACTTATAAACGCGCCATGATTAAGATGCGACGTCATAATGTATAATACATTTCAATAATATACGGCAATATTAACCTTATTTCGTTGATGTTTAAGGTCAAAATTGTTTGCGCTAACTATAATGACATATCTACCTAGCTAAACTTTTTAGTAAATCCACAATAAACTGATGCTCCTATGACTCGAAATAAGAAATGTCATGTTTCCATATAAAGAGGAGTTCCCTCGATTACTTATGGATCCCTTGATCAGGTCACCACTTTTGTAAATATACTTACCAAATTGGGATGATACCCTATACAGTATACACCAAAAGAAAAATTTTGAAAATCGGTTCACAAACGGCGGAGTAATCGTTGAATATAAAAAAACTAACATAACACCTCCGTAGAATATGTGTTATTCTGATGCATAAGCTATATTATTGTAAAGTTTCATTAAAATCCATTCAGCAGTTTTTGCGTGAAAGAGTAACAAACATCCATACATACATACATCCATACTCACAAACTTTCGCCTTTATAATATTAGCAGGAACTAGGATGTACTCGTACTTCTACCTTTTACACGACCTCTCTCCTCCAATAACAAAAGACTAATTTTCGTAAAAACTCTGAATGAGCTTTCACTCCTGATCCTACAGAAACATATCAAACGTAGATTAAACAAAACGAGTCCGCGTGGAGACATACAGAGGGACAAAAACTATCCCAGAAATATGTCAGCACGTAAGCAGATAAGCCTCAGGCTGATCCCCGGGGAGGCGTCACAGCATAAACTATATACAGTAGACTATCGTAGACCGCCCGAGCTGAGGCAAAACAGCGACTGTCAAGTGTCAGTGCACTTGCAATATGACGCGTCTATACTCTATGCAATCCGATGCATATTTAAGTAAGTCATTTAAAACTAAGTATACGTTTAAAAATATTTAGTGCACAAGAAGATACACATTGAATTAATAGACTTGCCGCCCGTAATGTCAGGCTGCCTATTCCAATTTTAAACGCGTCGTTTTTAACATAGCATTCAAGATCGAATGCATTGCATCGCCTTGTCACGTTGCAATGTGAATTGACCTTTTATTTACGTAGTAACTATTTAGGGATATGTGCTTTAATAGCTCGAAAACCTAGCACACGCTTTATGCTAGTATCTGTGTTGAGCAAGTTTGATTCCAAGGACACGGTTGAATTTTTTTACTGTTTGTTATTTACACTGTGGCAGCATTGACAAAGAACGTAGCGTTAACGTGACCGCGACGTTCGTGATGTTGTTACATCTTGTTTTTGTTGCTCTATGATGGGATCATTTTTGGATAGGACAGGGAAAATTTTTATGTACTCGATTTTGTCCGCAATTGCTTGCATTGTTTGCAAATTGCGGTACAGTAAATCTACCGCGCGGGAACCGTACATATTATTTGAAGTTAAAACTTAGATAAAAAAATATTATGTTAAATTCCCGTCAGGACAAGTGACCTGTTCGAAAATTAGTTGTTTTTATGTTTCCCTCCCTGTATCATAATATTTTATTTATAATCCAACTCACTTCCATGGCGGTTTCAGTATGACTTCAAAATGCTCTACTATTGACCGTTTCAATTTATTTCGATCTTAACATAGCCCAGCTGACATGAGATATTATGAAGATAATAAAAAATGGCAGTACTGCTAACAATCAAGCGCACAAAAAGACTGGGATACTGGAGATTTATTTTTTTAGATCAAAACTAGATGGCACCCGCAACTCCGTTGCGCCAAAATTCGTTTATTGCGCGAGAACCGTGGAGTTTTTCAGGATAAAAGTAACCCATGTCCTTTCTCGGGACCCATACCCAGCAAAATAGGTTCAGCGGTTTGGCCGTGAAGTGGTAACAGACAGGCACACTTTCGCATTTATATTATTAGTATGGATGTATAATGAAACGTCAGTACTCGCGTAACAACTAACATAATTCTGTAACATCGAGGACAACATTGACACGATTTCCCTCGCATTTTCCTCCCACCGATAGGGAGGAAAATGCGAGGGAAATCGTGTCAAAGCTTCCAAATAGTCTGTATATAATACGGATCCATTTTCGGAATTATATCGTATACGTCACCCGGTATAACCCAAGAGCCAGCGACAGCCAGACTTTCGCCATTTTATAAATCTGACCTGACGGAGACTTTAACGAAGAATAAAGACTATAATATTATAGTTCAATTTTTTTATCTTCTTTTCTTTGGGATAACCGTAGGAATCTCGTCTTCCACTGCCTGACATTTTTGACAGTTGCCTCCCACGGCCCGACACCCTTAAAGTTTTGACTTTATAAGAATTTGAGCTTCATACTTTATCGAAGGTTAGGTAGACCTTCAAAACTAAAGTAACCGCGGAAAAATAATAGTTTCTGGTCGTTCTTACCTCTGTATGGGTGATTTACAGGAGAACTTTCTGTTTTTATAAAATAACGAAAGTCTGACTGTCGCTGGCTCTTGGTCTAGTACTGGGGTGTTATAACACTCCCCAGCCAAGGAATAAGTATCGATATTTTCTATTAAAATTTCCTGAGTGGAATCATTCATCTCGCCCGGAGGTATGGTGTCAATATTTATTGCATATTCTATCGAAAAGGACGTTTAGTATCTATAAATTGTAAGCTGTATCAAATTCTAAATGAGGTTTTGTTGTGTATAAGGAAATACGGGTTGAAGGAAATACGTGTTGTGCATAAGAAAATTTTAATAAGAAGACATTATTCTATGATTGACATCATACTTCATAAGTAATATTTTAGATTACTAAGGAGTTCCTATTACAACATGCCCCCATAATCTAAACATATTACATTAAAATAAGTAACATTCATAGAAAAATAAACTAAAAGTTTAAATTGACAACCCTAGAAAAATTCAAATATCTATAAAATTCTAGGTTATCAACCCTAAACCTTTAACACATCTTAAATGCGATGTACGCCTTAAAACTTTCGTAAAGACATCTGCCATAAGATTTTCTGACGGAATAAAATTTAAAGAAATAATATTTTCGGCAACTTTCTCTCTTACGAAATGGAATTTCGTATCAATGTGCTTACTCCGTCCGTGGTGGATTGGATTATGTGCTAACTTTTGTGCACTCTGACTGTCACCAAAAAGAGAAACAGTATCTATCCTTCCACTTACCTCATAAATAAAGCGTCTAAGAAACACAGCTTCCTTAGCAGCAGAGCACAAAGCCATGTATTCCGCTTCTGTAGAAGACAACGCAACCGTAGGTTGCTTCTTTGCCTCCCAGGATACAGGACCACCACCTAATATAAATACACATCCTGTATAAGAACGACGATCGTTAGGATCATTCGCCCAGTCTGCATCTACAAATCCAGACAAATACTCACCAGTTTTTCTGTATGTAATGCCGTAGTCTATTGTACCTTTCAGATACTTCAAAACTCTTTTACTGGCTTCCCAGTGTGACTTTCCTGGATTCGCATTAAATTGGCTTAGATAGCTCATAGCATACGATATGTCTGGTCGTGTATTTATAGCAATGTACATTAGAGAACCTATTAAAGCTTGATACGACCGACAATCTTCAAATGGTTCCGTTTCGTTCAAACTCAACTTTTCTACAGCTAAAGGAGTACTAGCGACTTTACTTTCACACAAGTTATACTTCTCTAGCAACGAATTAATCATTGTCTTTTGATTTACACGAATAACACCATTTTTCTTAGAGATATTTAAGCCGAGGTAAAAATTCAATTCACCTAGACTTTTAAGAGAAAAATATTTATCCAAGTCCGATTTGACAATGTCAAAATGACTCTTGTCTTTGTACAGAACTATAATGTCATCGACGTATACGGCCAGGATGACAACCTCATTAGCAAACTTTTTGGTGAACACACACGGCTCCGAAGGAGTTTGTATAAAGTTCAAAGAAACTAAGGTGTCCTTTAATTTTTTGTTCCAAGCCCTTGGCGCTTGCTTCAGACCATAAAGTGACTTCTTTAAAAGACAAACTTTGTTATTTTCTCCTTTTCCAATGAAGCCTTGAGGCTGTTCCATATAAACCTCCTCTTCAAGATCTCCGTAAAGAAATGCAGTATCCACATCAAGATGTTGCATGCTCAGGTCCATCTCTGCCGCCAAAGCCAAAAGGGTACGAAAGGAAGAATTCCGTACAACCGGGGCAAACGTTTCGTTATAATCAATCCCCGCTTGTTGTGCGTAACCTTTTGCGACAAGACGAGCCTTGTATTTCTTTACATTGCCATAGGCATCCTTTTTGAGTTTAAATACCCATTTACATGGAACTATTTTCTTTTCAGGTCTATCGACCAAAGTCCATGTTTTACGTAACTGTAGAGATTTAAATTCATCCTCCATAGCGGAACGCCATTTGCAGCTATCTACAGAATCAATAGCTTCTTGATAGCTCTTAGGTTCGTCCGATATACTATCAACTGAGTTAGTTAACCAAGACATGAAGTCAAAACCAAAAAACTTAGTTTTCTTACGTACACGTTCCGGGTAACGCCTGTCTATCTGTGCTGGTCCGTCCTCAGGAACAACAGCAACAACTGCTTCTGATTCCGATACATCTGATTCATTATGGACAAGTACATCCTCGTGAATAGTAGCTGGAACATCAGGAGTATTAACATCAATTGCTTCTGGTTCAGCTACATCAGTTTCACTATACACAGGCATATCATTATAATTCATAGCAGTAGAACTTTCAAGTTCTATATCTGGTACAATCACCCCTTTAAAACTACTGTCTAAACTATGTACAGGCGAAAAATCTACAGATTTATTAGTCTTCAACCCAGTGAAGCAATCTTCAAAAAAAAAAAAACATCTCTAGATTTTACTAATCTTCTAGGATTCGCAGCGTCACGCAGAAAATAGGAATGAGGATCATTTGAATATCCTACAAATATATGTTCACTAGCTTTACTATCTAACTTACTTCTATGACAGGATGGAATATTTACAAGTGCTCTACATCCAAAAACCTTCAAATGACTCAAGTCAGGCTTAGTATTAAACCACCTTTGATAAGGCGTGCCACAACTCAAAGCTCTGTGAGGGCTTCTATTCTTAAGATAAACAGCTACATTAAACGCGTCTTCCCAATAAGATTTCGGAAGTGAACTCTCAGCCAACATTGAACGTGCTTTTTCCACAATAGACCTATTTGTGCGTTCTGCAACGCCATTTTGCTGTGGACTATATGGCACAGTTGTCTGATGAATTATACCCTTTGCCGTTAAATGTTCCAGAAAGTCTTTATTTACATATTCTTTCCCATTATCAGTTCTTAAAACTTTGATTTGAGCACCTGTCTGCCTTTCAACCAGCGATTGAAACGAGCAGAACTTATCCTTAACCTCAGTCTTCGAAGAGATAAAGTAAGCAAAAATCATACGAGAATAATCATCAATGAATAATAATACGTATTTATTACCTTGAAATGATGTTGCACTCATGGGTCCACAAATATCCGAGTGAACCAACTCCAAAATCTTTGTACCTTTTTCGTAAGGAACTTGCTTAAAAGGTTTACGGGCTTGCTTACCTTCTACACAAGCAATACAGCTTGTCTTATCGACAATAGTATAGTCGATACCGACGTTGCTATTCTTCAACTGGTTCATACCTATACGACACAAATGACCTAGCCTCCTATGCCATAATAGAAATTTAGAAGTCGAGTCAGAGTGCACATCATAGGCATTATGAGGTTTATTAACTGTACAGTCTAATTTGTACAAACCATCACAAACTGAACCATGTAAAAGAGATTTGCCTGTGTAAGAAAAAGTTTTAGCATTAAAAAAGTTACACCCATTGTTATCAAACAAAACAGTAAAACCTTTATCTACTATCTTTTTAACAGAAAGCAAGTTAACACTTAACTTAGGTATATATGTGACATCATTTATACTATTTATAATATTGGATTTAGTATTAATATTAACATTACCAATAGCTTGACATTGGATCTCATCTCCATTAGCAACAGTAACTTTACCGAAATTCACGTTTTTTACGTCAGATAGCCAGTCCAACCTCGAAGTTAAATGTGTTGACGCACCAGAGTCAATAAACCAAACATCTTTCTTGTTTTCAGAGACAGCCAGGGCCGTAAGAGCAGTATTTTCTTTGCCTTTTTCTTTTTTCTTACGAAGTGGACACTCTGGTCTCTTATGTCCAGGCTCTTTGCAGTCATAGCATACTATATTAGGCTTCCTTTTCGTAAATGCCTTTCGAAATTTACTTGCCTTTAAAGCAGCTTCTGGCTCTTCACTGCGTGACATTTCGTTTAAAAGTTTAGTTTTAACCAAAACAGTGGTTATCTCGATGTTGCTATTTTCGAGACCCATAATCATCGGATTATACTTTTCTGTGAGTCCGCCTAATAATATAGCTGCTACTGAAGCATCTTCAATCTTTTTGCCAATATCATTCAGGTCTTGTACAGTACTCATTATACCATTAATATATGTTTCCATATTATCGTAATCAGAGAGACTCAGTCTGTATAATCTTCGTTCTAGGGCAAGTCTCCGTCCCATTCCGCGGTCTTCATATGCGTTTTTGAGGGAATCCCAAGCCTCTTTTGCACTTTGGCAAGTTCGGACATGTGTGATGGCCGGACCATCTAAACTAAGGCATATTTTTGCCAACGCCTTCTGATCACAACGTTTTTTAGTTGTTTCGGGAGTTGTATCTCCTTCCGGATACCCTATTATTGTCTCCCACAGGTCCTCGTGCACAAGGTAATTCCTCATTTTAAACTTCCATGCCGTGTAGCCCTCGCGGCCACACAATTGAATGCATATACTAGGTAAAGTAGTACCTGAGGATCTTCTGATTGCACCATCTCCACTAGAGCTTGCCATTTCAACACATTCCCTTTAATCTACTAATCTATTATTAAACCTACAGCTTCGTGCTGATAACGTGTTGTGTATAAGGAAATACGGGTTGAAGGAAATACGTGTTGTGCATAAGAAAATTTTAATAAGAAGACATTATTCTATGATTGACATCATACTTCATAAGTAATATTTTAGATTACTAAGGAGTTCCTATTACAACAGGTTTTCATACATTATTTTGTAGA
This sequence comes from Cyaniris semiargus, assembly GCA_905187585.1. Classification (NCBI taxonomy): domain Eukaryota; kingdom Metazoa; phylum Arthropoda; class Insecta; order Lepidoptera; family Lycaenidae; genus Cyaniris; species Cyaniris semiargus. The sequence continues at coordinate 6,751,830 of LR994558.1, read as the reverse complement.
TTTAAGGCAATGGAATCGTTTCGCTGCTTCTTCTCTTTTCTCCAAAAAAAAAAAAACACTTTAATGTTAAAAACGCTCTAATCATAATACATTACACAGTGTACCAAAAGTAAGTGATAATATATTACTTTAGGATGTGTAATGTGTGTGTATCCCTAGAGTTCGCTCCGTAAGAAGCAGCACTAAAATAGTTGCTTATATTTTTAACCGACTTCCAAAAAGGAGGAGGCTATATGTTCGGCTGTGGTTTTTTTATTATTATTGTTTGGATGTGACGTTGGGGTATTTCTCATAGAAATATTATTATAAGAGTAGGAAGTAACTTTTTCAACGCTGCTACTTTAACCTCTATGTAAGGGACACATGACACCCTAAATATTTAATTTTTACGGTAAATATGAAAACATTTCCTACCTGCAAAATTTCCTGAGGTTAGAAATTCATTTTCGGGTGCGGTTCAGAGATTACGTTGTGAATTCCCCGAAGACATAAACGTATCAGCGCAAAATTTCAACGAAATGGCTCGAGCTAAAATAGCCTAAAACGTCAAATGCAAATTCTGATCCAAACATTCGTATAGCTCATGTAGCTAAAAATTTCAACGAATTGGATTAAGGTGAAAGATTTTAAAATTCAGAATTAAAAGAAATGACCAGAAAAAAGTCTTAATAAAACAGGCCAAGTACGTGTCGGGCCACGCGCAATATAGGGTTCCGTAGTACCGCTAGATTTTTAAAATTTTTGCATGGTCAATGAATGCACATTTATAACGTGTTTTACACTACTAACAACATCATCTCAGTTACTTTCAAAGGAATTTGAACGAAAAGTTCCTTTATACTTCGCCAAATACATTTTTAGTTGATCGACTATTATTCAATAACTTATGAAGTCTTCTTAGCCGTGATAGTTTTACTTTTAAATTCAGCATATTTCCTACTCCCGTGAATTTTCTCACATTTCCAGAAGCAACCGTTTAGCTGGTAGAAGGACACTGGACTCTATCGATTTTTTCCACTTTAAAACGTAATATTTCACAAACGGATCCCTAAATCGAAAAATGATGTATAAATACTCATAATATTTTTAAAAATCCTATCCAACGACATCCCACACGCTGGGGTGGACGCTAAAAAAAATTCATCCCCGCTTGATGTGTAGGGGAGGTACCATAAAAAAAATATTTTTTAAGATTTCATGTACCATTTAGTCGGCATCATTAATATGTGCATTCATGCCAAATTACAACTTTGTAGGTCCTATAGTCTCTGAGCAAAACCGCGGACAGACAGACAGACAGACAGACGGACGGACGGACGGACGGACGGACGGACGGACGGACGGACGGACGGACGGACAGACAGACAGACAGACAGACGGACAGACAGACAGACGGACAGACAGACAGACGGACAGACCGACAGACGGTTTACAGACCTTTTGGCTGACAAAAAAAAGTTTCCGCGCGCCGCTTGCTATGGCACACTGTTGCCGGGGCGCAGCGGGTCTTGCCGGGGCGCAGCGGGGAAAATTCCGCGCCGATGCGCCCCGGCACAGTGTGTGCGATACGCGCATCCGCTTCCATAAAAATTGTATGCAGGCGGATTTTTGCGATGCGCCCCGGCACGCTGAGCCCCGGCACGGCTCGTCTCAGTGTGCTCACTCCTTTATAGCGCAAAAATAGGCAAAATTCTTGTTTTTTGTATGGGGGCCCCCCTTAAATTTAAATTTGATTTTAATTTTATTATTAATTATTTAAGCACACATATAATTCAGTATTTTGTAAAAAATTCAAGTACCTACCTGTTGCCATTTTTATATCGAGCAAAAAAGGCAAAAAAATCACGTTTGTTGTATGGGAGCCCCCCTTAAATATTTATTTTATTTTATTTTTAGTATTTGTTGTTATACCGGCAACAGATATACACAATCTGTGAAATTTTCAGACGTCTAGCTATTGCGGTCCTTGAGATACAGCCTGGAGTCACCCAGACAGACGGACGGACAGACGGACAGACAACGAAGTCTCAGTAATAGGATCCCGTTTTTACCCTTTGGGTGCGGAACCCTAATAATGCCCCAACGTCATGAATTTGCCCATACAAAATAAAAAAAAAGTAACTTTCAGCACTGCTACTTTCACAGCGAACTCTATATAAGGAGCAAACGCAACCTAAACTATGATCACTTTCATTTGTTACATTCTATATACCGCATTCTAGTAAAAATATCTTCACAAACTTCCTAATAGCACAGCTATAGTATATTTATAACCGAATATACAACCCGGGAGTAATATTTGCTTAACCAAGCGTATACTCGATAACGTCGTAAACTGCGGAGCTGATCTAATAAGAACAACGTGGAACAATAGTGGTTCGTTACCGTTATACAAAATTGAATTCCCACCACAGGTACGGAATGTGTAGACACGGCCTAACTTAGGTATAGGTAAGGGCTCCCGCACAAAACTGAGAATTCACATCGCATCGCATCGTAATGTCATTTTTATTATGAACTAGCTGTGCTCCACGGTGTTACCCGAGGCTTAAGTGATATATAATAAAAGACTATGAAAAGTACCAATAATAGGGTCAAAACGGGACGATACATGGTTCTATAATGGTTTATGGTAGTGATGATGATGATGAATGTAATTTGCATAGTAGCATATGCTTTACGATCTTAAAACAACGTCGAAACTCCCAAAGTTGTATCTATAAAGAGTCAGGAGTTCTCTCAGCACCTTTCGAACCATGGTATACCTTGGTGCAAAATATTAAATGTTGGTAGCTTATGCTTAGAATACTGCTCACGAAACCGAAGTCACCATATGTTTCCATATTAATTTTGAGGATTTCCCTTGATTACTTATGGATCCCTTCATCAGTTCACCACTTTTATGAATACGGTACCAAATTGGGATGATAGCCTATACACCAAAAGAAAAAATTTGAAAATCGGTTTACAAACGGCGGAGTAATCGTTGAACATAAAAAAACTCCTCCATTTTGAAAGTCGGTTAAAATTGTAGCCTATGTGTTATTCTGATGTATAAGCTATATTATTGTAAGGTTTCATTAAAATCCGTTCAGTAGTTTTTGCGTGAAAGAGTAACAAACATCCATACATCCAAACTTTCACCTTTATAATATTAGTAGGATTTTGTCACAGATATTTCCGATGCGATGCGAATTTGCAGTTATGTGTGGGAGCCCTAAAACTGTGTCTATACAGGGTGTAACCAAAGTTACAATACTTTATGCCCTAAAGTAGATATGATCACTTCATTTTGTTTACTTTTGTATGGTCTAATTCTTAACGCGGATGATGATTTTGACAGTATATGTATGTATGTGCCCTCGTAGCAATAAATAACCCAAGAGCCAACGGTTATAAGTTTTGAACAGTCTCTAATCGAAGCCACGTCTAAAACACGATACTCGCGGAATACCGAACACAATTTACATTTATAAACGGTTTAAATATTCAAAACCATCAAGATATATTTGCACAGGCCAATATAAACTCCGACAGGCTGTTATAGGCACTCAAAATGTATGTTGACACGATTCAGACCGGGAGATGGTGACACAAAATACTAGGTCATTTGTTCCAGTATGGCGGTTCTTCAGGGGTCTAATTACGTAAAGGCAAAAAGGAAAATGTGGTCATAGCGCTCGCACCGGCGGCCCAATCGCGTGGGCATTAATCGAACGCGTAGGATAAATAACGAGTGTCGAACGATTTGTTCCACAAAAATGCTTGTATTTTCAGATAGTCGAAAAAAAAGAAGTAGGCGGTAGCGTAATGCCATACTTCTCGGGTGTGACTTACAGCCCGCCATACCGACGCGAATACATTAATTTAAATAAAACAATCCAACCATTTGTACCAGGCTAATTTTTGCATAGCTAATTATCGTCGAGTAGCCATTCACAAAAATCACCTTGCCATACTTTTCCGACAGTTCCCAATGGCCGCCATACCACTGCAAAGGAGTAATTATTATTTTTTTCGCCAAACGATTTGTAACACCCTGAAACTTTTTTTAACAGTTCCCTGTATGATCATAAATAGGAGTCTGATAATTGCCATACCTGTGGGAGGTGGCGAATGTGAACAATATTTTTTCAAAATCCTAAGATTTTATTCGTAATTCGAACGATTTGTGTTATGGCACCAATTTTTCCTGTAAGTTCTAGGCTTAACGAATATAAATACAAAGTTTCAAACACCTAGGTAGCGGCAATCTTGTCTTATAAGCAGATGTTATATGTTGTATAATATTCTGCGGCTCCCACCGCTCGAAAGATTTCTCAAGAGGTCTTCCGCCCCATAGTTATAGTATGGGATACATTTTTTTAGGTTGAATTTTATCCAAATGAACCGAATACAATGATGCCATGATGTAAAAAATGATTTTACGTATTTTACAGTCGTATTTTTAAAACGTGTCAAATAAATAAGTATTTCAAGTATGGTAGCACTTTTTCCCCCTACTAGAAGTATGGGAAAAATAATAACGGTCACATTTTGTCAAATACTTTCCAAAAATTCAAATGCAATACTGGTACAAATCGTTTGGCGAAAAAAAAATTACTCCTTTGCAGTGGTATGGCGGCCATTGGGAACTGTCGGAAAAGTATGGCAAGGTGATTTTCGTGAACGGCTCGATGATTCGCTATGCAAAAATTAGCCTGGGTCAAATGGTTGAATTGTTTTATTTAAATTAATGTATTCGCGTCGGTATGGCGGGCTGCAAGTCACACCCGAGAAGTATGGCATTACGCTACCGCCAATTTTTTTTTTGGAGTATCTGAAAATACAAGCATTTTTGTGGAACAAATCGTTTGACACTCGTTATTTATCCGACGCGTTCGATTAACGCCCACGCGATTGGGCCGCCGGTGCGAGCACTATGACCATCATTTTCCTTTTTGCCTTTACGTTATTAGACCCCTGAAGAACCACCCCTGAAGAACCGCCATACTGGTACAAATGACCTAGTATTTTGTGTCTCCATCTCCCGGTCTACGAACCGAAGTTTTAGGAAAATCGAACTGCGTTAGTTTTTTAGTATGTCTGAATACATAGTAGTATACGATCAATAAAATATATTTTTTTAAAGAAATAAGGGGGCAAACGAGCAAACGGGTCATCTGATGGAAAGCATCTACCGTCGCCCATAGACACTCGCAACATCAGAAGAGCCGCAGATGCATTGCCGGCCTTTTAAGAGGGAATACGCTCTCTTCTTGAAGGTTTGCATGTCGTGTAGGTCCGGAAATACTGCTGGTGACAGTTCGTTCTAGAGTTTTACAGTGCGCGGCAGAAAGTTACGCGAAAAACGCCCGGTGGAAGACTGCCACTCATCAAGGTGATGAGGTTGGTACATTTTTCGCGTGGGGCGATGGCGAAAAGTTGCAGGAGGTATGATTCCGAACAATTCCTCAGAGCACTCCCCGTGATACAACCGATAGAGGATGCAGAGTGAAGCTACATCTCGGCGTAATTCCAAGGGGTCCAGGCTGTTTGAAATACTATGGCAGTTAACAATTCGAGCGGTCCTTTGTTGGATACGATCCAGAGGGAGCAGTTGGTATTTTGGCGCCCCTGCCCAGAGATGAGAACAATATTCCATATGAGGCCGAACCTGCGCCTTGTAGAATTGTAGGCGTAGGTCTGGACTGAAATACTGTCTCGCTCTGTTAAGAACACCAAGCTTCTTCGAGGCTAACTTGGCCTTACCCTCTAGATGATATCGGAACTGGACTTCGCTTGATATGTTTACGCCAAGTATTTCAATTTAGTATTTTGCAAACATAATATTTTAAGATGACGTAGTATCTATCTATAAAAATACAAAATAATCTTTGTTAGTCTCACTTAAACTCGAGAACGGCTATACCGATTTGGCTAATATTAGTATTGAAATATTTGTGACAGTTTAGGGAAGGTTTAAATTAGGAGAGGAGTGATACAAAATGTCGCTGGGTCATCTAGTTAGTATTATATAATATTATGACGATGTTATGGCATGCCTGATGACGAGATGTTATGCCTCAGGGGTTTGTAAACCATTCAAACAACAGAACATAAATTGAACAATTAAAAAATAGAAAATCTATTTCAACAGCCTAAACAACTTTTTTAACAAGTAAACAAACTGACATTATTTTTACAATTGCAAACACAAAGACTCGGTGGCAAAGCGATTTCCTCAAAGGAATGCAACGCCTCGCTCAATCGCTGATATTTTCAAAAGACCAACAACGACATTTCTCTGTAGCGCTATTTCTAACCTTACTACTTACTTTTACCTTACTTTACTTTACTAGTGACCCGCCCCGGCTTCGCACGGGTAAAAATATATAGCCAATGTCACTCACTGAAAAAATTATTAAAATCGATTCAGTAGTTTTAGTTTTGATTTATATTCATTAAAGCTGTCCCGGCAAACGTTGTTTTGCCATATAAAGTATTTCGCCCATATTATTTTATTAAAGTGACTAAATAAGTACGTCACCATAGCAACGTCCATCGCTATCCCGTCGCACAAACAATGGTCGCCGTCAGTCTCGAGTTGTACCTAATAATTTGCTATTATTTATTCAACAAATGCACTTATCAATATAAAAAGTAGTTAAATGTTGTCCGATTCTCCACCCTAACCGATATGCTCGCTAAGATTCACGAAAATCGGTCGAGCCGTTTCAGAGGAGTTCAACCACGCACACCGTGACAAACAAGCTCACGCAATTCGTGAGCTAGTCCAACTGATAGGTGTTTTGACACCTTCATATCCTGATTCCTGACTCCCGCCGCGGAATGCGACTGGTTTTCAGCGATTAAAATATTTAATACTAAATAAAATATGCAATGATAAATACGATAACAGAATCACACTTATTTTTAAATAATAATTGTTAAAATATTCAGCCTGGTGGACCGAGAACACAATATTCTCGTCTTTCAATCATATTAATATGCAATAATCACATTATCGACGACCACAGAGCTTATTATTAGATAACGTTAAATTAAAGGTGCTATAATGTTACATTACACGCGAATGCTCCCGGTGAGAATTCTCGCCGGGAGCATTCGCGTGTAATGTAACATTATAGATTCGACTTTGAGCATTACATTACAATACTACCTCCCTGACTGACGAGCATTCGCGTGTAATGTAACATTATAGATTCGACTTTGAGCATTCCATAGCAATTAGACTTCACTGTCACGTAGCAATTAGCATTGATGTTACAAGTTGTATCAAGATATTACACATTGTATCATTACAAGGTGCACATTTTAATGCTCGGTTCTCCTCCCTCACTGATGTAATGCTCGACTCTGTAACGTTACATTACAAGCGAATGCTCCCGGTGAGGGAGCACCTTTAGGAATAAAAAAAACCCTCGATTCAAAATTTTAAGTATATCAAAATTTTAAGTATATCAAACTAAATTTTTTCAGCACTGACCAGTCTAATGATCATGAACTTACACAACATAGCTCAGAACACGCTTGATAATGTCAGCACTCAAACAAAAACAAGATCGAAATCGGTCCACCCATTTGGATGCTACGATGCCACGGACAGACACACACACAGACAGACAGACACGTCAAATTTATGACACCTCTCTTTTTGCCGGGGGCTAAAAATTAAAAATAATATTTAATTGAAAAAGATTTAGTACCCCTAATTGTATGCGTACAGCTGTGTTACGCCATAACTTCAATTTTACTGCTGCATCTTTGAACCCACAATCAAGCAGGGATATAAGAGGAGCTCTGGGTGGAGATGAGTATGCAAAATATGAGGACCGCAGTCTGTGAATGGGGTTGAACTCAGGAAAATATGCAGATTATAATTCTGAATGTTGCTAGGAGTCATATTGGTCCTTTTTTACGAAAAAAAAACTTGAGAGGCGTCAAGGGACACCCGAATGGTACAAAGTTATTTCTTATGTTCAAAAAACCTGTATACATAATTACACTCAAAAAAATATTTAAAAAAACGCCATCTATTGAGGCCCAGGAAATACTAACAACGTGTCGCTGTTTATTCTCAAAAAACGCCATCTAGTTGACGCACAGGAATACTATCAACGCCCTCTGCCCCTACTATGCAGGTACTAATAAAAAAGTGTCGAAGTCAAATATCGTTCTGTCTAGCCTCCTTTCGCAACGCCGAACGCGCCATAAGGAACTTCGTTCCAAAAAAATTGATGTAAAAAAATTGGACCAATATAACTCCTGGCAATATTCAGAATCATAATCTGCAAGCTTTTCTTAGTTCAATGATCAATCCTATTTACAGAATGCGGTACTCACATTTTGCATACTCAACTCTACGCAGCACCCGCTCTAGCTATAATATGGCACCATTAACGCGAAACGTGTTACACATGCAATATTAATTTAAATCCTAATTCCGCCGCCGTCAGTTTATGCGTCTGTTTGTCAATTTCTGGAATAATTAATATTGACACAGCCTGACTTGTGCAAATATGGCCGCAGAGCGATGTCATTACCTATTCAAGTCGACCCGTGGCATAAAGTATGAAATTGCTGAACAATTTCTGTACTTCACATGTTATTAGAATGAGGGTGTTTGATATTCTATTTGCCACCAGGCACCAGGTGCCACTTGTAGCCATAGGGTCTATCGTGTCAAACTGCTGTCATGTGTCACGATATGGGGCGCCGCAGACGTCACACTTTTTGTGTGATCGAGTCTGCGGCGCCCCTAAAGCTGTCATGTATCACGATAAAGCTGTCATGTGTGATGTGACACGATAATAAGCCTACAGTTCGACAAGGCTGTTTATGAACGTGGCGAGAAAAGGAACTAACGCTTCTATCATACAAAAACGTCATTTTTGACAGTTCTCCTTACCAGCAGCAGCGCCCATTGACAGTTTGACACATTCATATAAAGCCTTGTCGGACTGTATTTGACACGATAGACCCTAAGGCTACATAGCGGCACCTGGTGGCAAATAGAATATCAAATACCCTCATTGACAACGTACGGTCAACGGTGAAGGAAAATATCGTGCGGCAACCCGCACATAACCCAGACGTATTGACCTGTTCATTCCTCTGGTATAGGCCGACTATATTGCAAAAATGCCGTATGTGCTTGGGCAACTATACGGACATTTAAAATCTTGTCCCAGGCACTACAATCTACATTATTGAAAGAGAGTACTATTTAAATCATCCACAACGGATGAAAAAGACCTTTTTTTTAAAGGACAAGGATGAGAAAAGTTATTGATATTGTCTTGGATCTCACCCGAGGATCGAACTAAGATCGAAGGTCCAAGAATAGTGCCCCAGTAGCTAAAACTAGCAGTTATCCATGCCATAAATATTTAAGTGTCTAAAATGGTCTAGGTCGATAAAATCGAATGGACTAATGCACTAACATCGAACTAGGTTCCACATTCATTAGGTTTTAGATTTAGTGTCAATATTTGTACTAAACGCTATTCTGGTCTGTAAAGTTAATTGCCGTAGGAAAATTGATGGGTAGGCAAATTGACTTTTAAAAATGTGTAGACATAAAATGACCTAGGTAGGTCATTACCTTCTTCATGTCTTTACCTCACCAATCAGAATATTTTATTTTAAGTATTTCATAAGAATGACCAATGCACGGTGGTTGCTGATATGAGTCAGATTATGATCTATATTCTATCTAATAGCATCGTTAATTGCTATTTACTATTTAGGTTAGCCAATGAGGAGCGCTATTAAATAGATAAAATTCTGCCACGGAACTTCAGAAACTAAACACAAATCCGGGAACAGATATAAATGCAATTAAGTTCATCTTTAGAAAATACAGCGTTACTCTACATCATAAAGAAAATATGTACTGTTTATGTCGTCGTCATCTGGTTGAATCTGCTATTTGATTGAATTACTAGTGAATTCATTGAAACCATTTAATTTAAAGTTAAAAACTTGACAAGTTGGTTTAGACGTTAAACTTTACAATCAACGACTTGACTAGTTGGTCTTTAGTCATTAAATTAAATGGTTTCATTCAATGAATTCGCTAGTCATTCAATCAAATAGCAGATTCAACTAGATGACTGCGACATTAAATTAGGGGTGGGCCAATGAACTAATCCCCAAAACTAAAACTATCAAGACTCTATCTAGTATCTCATATTATTGGTATCTATCTAATGCAATATTAACTTGGAAACCTATAAAAGGCGTTTGCCCAGACGAAACAACTGGAGAGTCACCAGTGGCGGCGCAAGACCTAAATTTGATGTGGGCAAGATATATTTTTTTGAGAGAATTTTATTGAGAGACAGAAATTTTTGATACTCAAATTTTCATTTCACAAATCCGGGAACAGATATAAATGCAACTAAGTACATCTTCAGAAAATATAATGTTACTGTTCTCAAATCGCGGAATTCTGTCTGTAGCGGTCATTGACTCCCTGTCAAAAAACTTGTCATTTTCTATACAAACCGCGATTGACAATGAAGTGACAGATGTTTCTAGTCGAAGGGTGATATCGTATTTTGTATACACGATGTGAACACAGTACGAATTATATCACTTCAAACTCATAAATAGTTGGGGATTATCATACGAAGAGGTAACCAAGACGTTTTCCGATGAAACTATAATAGTCTGTTTTTTTACAAGAATTCAATTATTTTCTTCTTACTTAAGGTGACGCCGCGTTAAAGTAAAAGCCGTATTGGATATTATGTTTTAGATTGCTTGTTTTCTATGAGAGGCCAGCCCGGCCTCTCATAGAAAACAAGAAATGGAAAGGGCGTAAGCGACAAAATGGTTTTTGTCGCGTAATTTAAAAACCATAAATATATTTCATATAAGCTATGTGCAAATTAAAGTGTATGCTCGAACCAATCTATGTACAAATTTTGGAAGCTTAAATCACTCTCCTCTGTTGGCAAAATTAGAATCCCTTTTTTTACAGAGGTCTTTTTGATTGATAATTCTGTGTTATAAAAGTTGACCAATCGTGTTATGCTATGGGTAATTCAAAGACAAAGACATGATGAATACTGACAATGAACTTTAATTTCTTAGCTTTAGTCATTGCTGAGAAAAATCGATATCGCTACAGCCAAATTATCAAGGCCTCGCCAGTATTTTTCACTTAGCTCCTAGACTAGAAAAGTCAATGACCGCTGGTGCCATCTTAAATTGTTCTGACTATGTACATCTTAAAGAAAAGTAGTGTTTATATTAGACATGGGCCGATTAACTGATCCCCAAAACAAAAACTATCAAGAATCTTTCGCTCTATTTGGAAACCTGTAAAAGGCGTTTCCCCAGACGAAACAGTAGGAGAGTCACTCACGTGAAGTATTGCGGCGAAGACGGAGAGCGGTCGAGCGCCCTACAGCAGAGGACCCACTCGATACGCAAAATGACTTAACTATTGTTTATTTCGTTTTGTAGTGACGAAGCAATTAAAATATAACAACTTTAGTAAGGGCCTTTTTCACCATTACTGATAAGTGCCGGATAGGCTATCCACAACTTATCTGACAGATAGAGTATAGAGTATCTATCAGATAAGTTGTGGATAGCCTATCCGGCATTATCAGTAAGTGGTGAAACAGGCCCTAAGTCTTATAGTATAAAATACTAGATGTCGCCCGCAACTCCGTTCCGCCAAAATTAGTTCTTTTTTAGGGTTCCGTATCCAAAGGGTAAAAACGGGACCCAATTACTAAGAGTTCGATGTCTCTCTGTCCGTCTGTCTGTCTCCAGGCTGTATCTCAAGAACCGCTATAGCTAGATTTCTGAAATTTTCACAGATTGTGTTATAAAGGCTCCCATACAACAAACGTAAATTTTTTGTTATTTTTTGCTCGATATCAATAATGGTAATAGGTAGGCACTTAAAATGTTCATTAAATACCTAATTGTATTTATACTTTAATATTTAATAATAAAATTTAAATAAAATAAACTATTAAGGGGGGGGTCCCGTACAAAAAAACACACTTTTACCTATTTTTGCTGTACTATGGTACGGATAACGGAACCCTTCGTGCGCGAGTCCAACTCGCACTTGGTCGATTTTTTTTAATTCGTGCATTTTTCCGGGATAGAAAGTATCCTTTGTTCTTTCCCGGGACTCAAAGTATCTCGATACCAAATTTCAGGAAAATGGGTTCAGCGGTTTTGGCGTTCACGCCAACATGAAAACTACAACTACTGTCTGTCTGTTTGTCTGTCTGTTATCTCTTCACGAAGAGATAACAGACAGACAGACACACTTTCGCATTTATAATATTAATGTAAGGCTTTTGAACAGTCGATACTTTTATGAACTGTTTTAATCAGTCAAACCAATCAACGATAGCGTTAAATTGTAGACAAACTTCTGTCGAAACTCAAAAACCTCAAACTTTACTCGCCAAATGTCACTTTGTTTTGTTACACCCTGTATAGTGTATAGCATAATTAGGGCAGTTTAGACCATTTTTAAGAATGGCATATTGATACTTGTTCCAAATCTTACATAGCGTTACCTGTGTAAAATTATTACGATTACGCTGCTTAAGTAACAAATCCTTTTGGCTTCCTAACTTCATCATCATATTATTAGGGATGACTACAGCTAAAGGCTGTGTTTTAACGTCGAATCATACACCTCGTGGCTTAGTACTAGGTCTCATAAAGCATAAAGGACGCGATACTATGAATACATTACTTTTGACATCGCTCGCCCGTCCGCTGACACTCAACTGTGACAAAGAGATGAATATAATTACCATAATTAATTAATACGGGCCCTTTTAAAGTGGATAGCAATAGTGTATTATATTTATAGCTCACTCTTTGTTGAGGCTTTGTATTATAAATACTAGGTCATAAGTACTGAGATCGTTAAAATACGGAATCACTAGAAATTTACTGAAGCCACACATTTTCGGGATGCTGAAAATCCCTTTTTTCCCGTTTTCTGAAACTGCTCGAAAATTTCGAGCGCGATTTATTGCGATTGATTATTCTGCCATATTTTTCTCGATATCAATAATGGTACATAAACAGGTGTAACAAACATAAGTGATAATACTAATTATGGGTTTGTACTGTGTAATGTCTATGAGTAGGTAGGTACTGCGTAATGTGTATAGAGTTCACTGTAAAAGTAAAGAGCAATTATGGGAGAATTCGTGACGCTTTTGGTCTTTCAGCGCGTCGAATTTCAGGGTGCGTACATAACCAGTATTAATTCCCTTAGGGGGGGGGGGGGGGGGGGGGTCCCGCTTCATAGATGTCCCGCTCTGACAAAAAAAATGGTCACGTTACTCATATAGTACCCACATCAAAACCGATCCAAAATGGACGCCATATTTAACCATAACCATAGAGCTCGACAAGGCTTTATTGCACGTGGCGAAAAAAGGAAGTAACGCTGTCATCATACAAAAACGCCATTTTTGACAGTTCTCCTTTACCAGCAGCGCCCCCGCCCACGTTCATTTAAAGCATTGTCGGACCAGCAACGTCTTCTGTCAAATTCTGTGGTCAATGTTAAGGTTAAAGTTAAATTAGCCTTAACTATAACCATAACTTTGACCATAACTTTAACCACGCCTCTGGTGCAACCCACCCTAACAAATTAATATTTATAATTCAATAAATTTAGGCAACACTAATTTTTTTATCACCCGTTTTCTTAATTTGTCATAACACGTTCAGTGCGGCGTAATAAATTATACATCTTCAGTCGCGTAATAGCGTTTAGTTAATAATTTTATCGCGATAAAAATTCAATTTCCTAGTAAGTGCCAATTCAATAACGCCATGAAAAGGAATCGCGTGTATAGTTTCATATAAAGTTATGTATTCTTTCCTCAGGGACCGTATTACAGGGATGATGTATCGCATAATATTATGTTCTGTGTCAGCCTCTATTCAAATCCTCGTCGACTTTCGCCTCGTGTGTGAACAGTGACGGATTAAGACTAGTTTTTTCATAGAAACTTTTGGTTTTTGGTGACGTGAGAGTGAAACGTGATGCCCTAAAGGCGGATGTTTTTTGTCCTTCTTCTGGTGCCCCCTCAGACGTGATGCCCTAGGCAATTGCTTAATTTGATTAAGGGTTAATCCGTCACTGTGTGTGAAGAATACCAAAATGTTATAATGTATGATAGTGTTACGGATACGGACACACAGTGCCATCTAGCGTCAAACCAACGAAACTTATTGAGGGAACACAGACAACATAAATCCCCTACTCGATACTAGATGGCGTTAGGCTTCCAGAAATATACCACATTTGTTTACGCGAATCGGGTTATTTCTAGAAAGGAATGTTCCGGAACATTCTGAGATTCGCCTCGGCCCATATAAATAGTCGCAGGCAGACGGGCCGGCAATTCAGTTCAGTTCGAACGATCGTCAAGGCGACTTCGGAGTGAAAACAAGTGATCAATACTGAGTGAACCAGTGAAACCTACGACTTGGCTACGACCTAGGACAGTGATAGTGCTTAGTGTTTTGGACCTAGTGCTAGTGAATAAAGTCTTCAGAGAGTCAGCAGGTCTTTCTCTCCAAATCCTTCGAACCCTAGCAGGCTAGCACGTAACAATATAAATCTATATATTAATACGCGAGCGAAAACCTTTTGATCCCTTTTGACGAAAAATGCGGAAACGTAGGTGATTGAAATTTTGCACAGTTATAGTTTATATGGTGAAGGAGTGCATCGAGCTAATATTATTTTGAAATTATGCTTTTATCATACATTTTTTTTTTAATAAACATTATACACACTACAGCACACACACTAGGAGATTTTGATTGATAAGCCTATACACACGAATTGTACTCTTTTATTTATGGTTGAAGTCTGATGTCAGTGGTTGTCAAATTGAAAATATTTTTTTTTTTACTGAATCTTAAATACTGTTAGACAATTATTACACGGCCAGTCTGTCATCATTTGACTTTATTAATCTGAGACTGTCGCAGGAATTATGTCTAAAAAATAATAAAGTCAATATTTTGACAATAGAATATCAATAGAAAAGCGTTGAAATTTGAAACTTATAATTTAATTTTTTATTTGAGGTCGAATTTCGACCATTGTGCGATCTCTAGTTATAAAAAATTTACGTCTACAAGGTATAACAAACTTATACTTGAGGATGTGTACATATCCCTTACATACAGTTTACTGTGAAAGTAGCAGCGCTGAGAGCAAATTTTTTTTTGTGATTTGTATCGGCAAGCGCCCCAGCGTCATGAATTTTTCCGTACCAAAGTGGGAAAAAAATACTCTTTCAGCGCTACTACTTTCACAGCGAACTCTATATAGGGGACCCATACACCCTAAAGTATTATCACTTAGTTTTGTTACACCCTGTATATTTCAATTTGTGACTAATATTTTATACAACATTTTAAATTCAGCATTAATAATAACTCCCACACCGGTTTCGGTGACGGTGGCCGGTTTCATTGAAACCAGGCCAGTTACGCAGGAGTGATTTTGTAATGCCCAAGTGTGTGCGCAGTACACAAGAGCACTCTCTATTCCTTTACTCTCATAACACGACCGACACGACTGGCGAGAGATCAGGCGCAGGACCGACTTTTTACATGCCATGCGAAGCATGGATTATCCTACTTGTCAGACAATCAGGTGATCAGCCTGCATTGTCCTAACCAAACTTGTAAATAACATGTTTCCAACGCGGGAATCGAACCCACGACCTCCGAGTCAAGAGCCACGTTCTTACTTCTTAACCACTGGACCACGGAGGCGTAAGCGTTACGCCTCCGTGGTCCAGTGGTTAATCAGCCTTTAAAGATAATAATATGATGTCAGTATTCAGAATATAAATACCAGGTCCCGTCTACGTTGTTTTGTTTGACGTAAATGAGAACAGAGACGTATACGGACTGGATTGAAAAGGAATTAATTTGCGAGATATATTGTAGTAAAATAGTAAGATAAAAAAACTTGAGAGGTATCAAGGGACACCCGGATGGAACGAAGTTATAAAAAAATCTCATCTAGTTGACGCCCAGGAATATTAACAACGACACTTTTGTGGAATTGTAATAAAAATTTATATAAACGTCCGGTAGATGTCGCTGTTTATTCAAAAAAACGCCATCTAGTTGACGCCCAGGAATACTATTAATGCCCTCTGCCCCTACTATGCAGATACTAATAAAAAAGACGTGTCGTTACTACTTTTCCCGTCTAGCCCCCTTTCGCAACGCGCGATAAGGAACTTCGTTTAAATACGAAATATCTGTTATTATTCCTAACCTCCATACAAATAGGTACTAGAATTTCTGGGTATCAGACCCAGAAATCTCAAAAGTAATTACAACAGCTCTATACAGTAATACCTACATAATATATTATGCCACCTCATACCCTTACACATGATATTATGCTAATGTACCCTAGCGGGGGTAACCATTAGCAACTTGAGTACTAGAAATGCTAGAACGTAAATGGCAAAGTGCCTGAAAATCTAGCACGAGAGCTAGAGGTTAAATTTAAATTGTTAGTAGCAGTTTTAGGAGATATTAAGCATGATGATTTAAATTGTGTGCAAAATATAGGTAAAATATACTTACCCCCTTACTAATAAAATATTTTTAACACTGCAAAAGCTAATAATATGTAGTTACATATTTTTATATTGGAAAATTCGGGTTATATTATACCTACTGTATAATACACTCTACAGCAGGGTTTCTCAAACTTTCGGCTCCACGAACCCCTGTTAAAATTTCCAGGTAATAGCGAACCCCTTACTGAGTAAAGGCCACCGACTCCAATAAAAGACTCCATTATATATTTAATCTCCTAGACCGACAAGAGACCTACAAATAATAAAAACTAAGCAAGAGTAACAGTGTCAAAAAATTGTTCCACGAGTCTACAAAATGAGTACCGAATACAATATGCATAATTTATGCATGTGTTCGGTACTCAATTTTGTGTATTATAGAAGTGACTAATTCTTGTCAACGGCTTTATTTCGTAAATTTGAGTGGCGTTTCGTTACTATTACCATATTTTAGTGTGCGAAAACGAACCAAATTCAAAACGGTTAAGTATGGGAGTTACGTTTCCTTAGTTTTTATTATTCGTAGCTCTTGACCCTCAAAACGCTAAACCGATTTGGATGTTTTGATATGAAATTACTTTCTAAGGTTATCAAAAAATTTTTGTTGGATCAAACGACTTGAACGAGATAATACATAAGGGACGGCATAACACAGTGTCATCGTGTCATTAAAAATGCTTCTAAAACATGTTTCTGACTAGCAACTATTTTACCTAGTCATAAATCGATCTACATCTATAAACGTTACGTTACCTATATCATAAGTCTGAGAGTTTAATATTCATCAGCTTCTGCTGAAAGTTTCTCGACTTCTTGAAAGAGTAACGCTTAAATATTTAAACGATGGCTTAACTTTTTCCTTTTAAACACCATTTACACTTAAACCTTATTATAAAAAATTTAAATAAGACAGCCCACATGATGACTTTGCTCTTAGTGTTAATGTTAATATCTGGATGACCGAGATTCGCTCGGTATAAATTATAATAAACTTGATGTTAAATACGAGCTTCCAAAATTTTTTTATCAAGTCAATCAAGCACTTTTTAATAAGTTTTCGAAAAATCCTAGCTAAATCTTTTTGAGATATTTTACATCATAAAATAATATTAGTAACGATATTTACCTAAATTATTCCTCAAAAACCAAAGCCTAAAATCTCCTCACCACAACTGTCGATAATCCTTAACTTCAAGTCTAGAAACAAGGGAGCACTATTAAGCTGGTTTCAGACTACGCTATAATATAATAGCATATAGTATATATATTATATAGCTCATACATAGCACAAGAATATGACGCACCATACATTGTTATGGACACGTTCACACTGTACTGTACTATATATTATTGGCTTGCTATACGCTATGTATGGTGCGCGATATTCTTGTGCTATAAGCTATATACTATATGCTATTATATTATAGCGTAGTCTGAAACCAGCTTAAGGGAATACTCTAAAAATAACTCTCCAAACCGTTGTCGCGGTGCTGGCGCGCTGCCAACGCTGTAAATATTTAAGGCCTCCTAAATATTCGCCTCTGTTGATACAATAATTGCCAGCGGTTATACAATTTTAGCAAATTAACAACAAACTTTAATCTGGATTAAAAAAAGTGTTTTTTTTTAGTTGGTACCGCGTTTATAAGTTTTTATTTTCTTGGACCTGGTACCGGGTATAGTTACTGCAGTATTATGAACCAAGAAAATGATCTGTTACTTAATCTACAGAGGGGGATGAAGAGGAAAATATGAGAATATAACTCGCTGGTGTCAACTGTCAACAGTAACTGAATGAAGTAACTGCAGAGTAACTGAATCAAGACGCCAGACTGTTTCAATCTCTGACTTAAGGGTCCCACACATTAACAGTCCGCCTGCAGGCTCTGGTCGGCAGGCTGCTTGACAGTCATTGACCGTCGATACAAAATCTACAAAATCGTCAGGGCAACTGTGAGTCTCTGGTCTTTTCCGATTAACTGCCAGGCGGCGGCCTGCCGGCGAACTGTTAATGTGTGGTTGGGCCCTTTACATACTTAGTAACTATTTATTAAACTATGGTCTTACTATTTCACCGTAGTTGGTTAGCAGTATAAGCGAATATTAATAGTCCTAGGTTAAAAGACATTTCCAAAGGAGAACTAATACAACATTATATTTAATTTTGATTGTCATTTCGAATGAGTCTTATGAAAAAAATATTCTACCTCGCTGTAAACTCAAGATTGACTTTTCCATCTACACAGTAATGTATCTGATGACTGATGACAAACTTGAGAATCACAGTCAAAGCCGCAATGTGGGCTCACCAATAAATGGTAATAATCGCCTTAGGCTGGATTTATATACATACGGCGGCGCGAATGCGTGGTTTGGTGGCTACACCGCGAGATGTCGAGCAAGTAAGTGTATGTAAATGACTCGCGCCGTGACATATATTTGCTTGCGATCTCGCGGTGTAGCGGACAAACCGCGCGTTCGCGCGGATGCATATAATCCGACCTTAGGTCTGCATAAAGGAGCCCTAACATCTAACAGTTAACACCTCATAGTCAGGGTTCCCTAGAACATTTTTTTTATTACTATCAAGCTAATTTTTGTGAGTAGCTTCATTTTGATAAGACGAACAACATTTTTATTTGCGAAAAATCTCGAAAGTGGTAGGTAGCTAACAGAGATAGAAAGGATTTCATACTTTGATTTGATGGTCCTAAAATATGGACTGTTCTATTTGTAGGACAATGTTACTCTTAAAAGTTAAATTATATAACTAATAACCTATCAATATACAAAAAATCAGCTGGTTAGGGTTCCGTTTGTCTGTAATCGACAAAACTTGGTTGACTACGGAACCCTAAAGCGGAACCCTAACCAGCTGATTTTTTGTATATTGATAGGTTAATAGTTATATACTTTAAGAGTAATATTGTCCTACAAAAAGAACAATCCATATTTTAGGACAATCAAATCAAAGTATGAAATCCTTTCTATCTCTGTTAGCTACCACTTTCAAGATTTTTCGCAGATAAAAATGTTGTTCGCCTTATCAAAATGAAGCTACTCACAAAAAATTAGCTTGATAGTAATAAAAAAAAAATTGTGCTAGGGAACCCTGACTATAAGTCAAATTTTTTCGAAAAATATAACCCCCATCGATTTCTGCTCACCTGGTACCGGCGACCGGCTGCCATACCGCGTCCAGGGGGGCGCGCGCCGGCGGGGGAGCGCCCTCCCCCTCGCCCGCCGTCTCCGTCCGCCCCTCCCAACCCTGGAACAAAAAAATAAAAAAATAAAAAAAAGGTACAAAACTCTAAAGTGTCAGGATGCAAAATATTGTACCGATCAAATGACTGGAAGTTTCTGGAATGAACATCATGAAATAAACACAAAATTATCAGCAGTGGACGGGTTGATTGTGATTTGTGATGCTGATGAAGAATCTAAGAACGTTCTCGATCATGTCAGCTTTGAAACTAAAAAATCGACCAAGTGCGAGTTGTATTCGCGCACGAAGGGTTCCGTACCACTACAGAGCAAAAATAGGCTAAAAATTGATTTTTTTGTATGGGAGCCCCCCTCAATTATTTAATTTATTTAAATTTTATAATTAATTATTAAAGTACAAATACAATTAAGTATTTTGAGAACATTTCAATTGCCTAAGTTGCCGTTATTGATTAAGAGCAAAAAATAGCAAAAAAATCACGTTTGTTGTATGGGAGCCCCCCTTAAATATTTAATTTATTTTATTTTTAGTATTTGATGTTATAGCGGCAACACATATATACACAATCTGTGAAAATTTCAGAAGTCTAGCTATAGTGGTTCTTGAGTTACAGCCTGGTGACAGACAGACGGACAGACGGACATCGAAGTCTTAGTAATAGGGTCCCGTTTTTACCCTTTGGGTACGGAACCCTAAAAACTAGATCAAAATCGGTCCACCGTTTGAATACACACATGTCAAGCTTATAACACTCCTCTGTTTTCGTTGGGTGTTAAAAATACCTTTAGGAACTATACCCGGATACTGACTTGGTACGAAAATTATTGTTTCGTTTTTTTTTTTTTTAATGAAATAAGGGGGCAAATGAGCAAACGGGTCACCTGATGGAAAGCAACTTCCGTCGCCCATGGACACTCGCAGCATCAGAAGAGCTGCAGGTGCGTTGCCGGCCTTTTAAGAGGGAATAGGGTAATAGGGGAGGATAGGGGAGGGTAGGAAAGGAAATAGGGGAGGGGAGGGTAGGGAAGGGATTGGGCCTCCAGTAAACTCACTCACTCGGCGAAACACAGCGCAAGCGCTGTTTCACGCCGGTTTTCTGTGAGCCCGTGGTATTTCTCCGGTTGAGCCGGCCCATTCGTGCCGAAGCATGGCTCTCCCACGTTACCAAACGTTAGAGAAAACCAAGTAAAAAAGTTCCGCTTGAAGTCACCACGCAAAAGAAACTTTGTCATGAACTAAAATATTTTGTCACAAAGTTAAACTTTTAACAAAACATTTTGTGACTGAAAATGTTTTTATCCCATTTTAAAAACTGTTTACAAAAAATATGGCACGGAAAAAATGGACGACTGTATCTGGTTTCAACTTCAAAAGATTAAAAGGTTAAAGAAAAAAATATCTTATTACTTTACCGGCCCGACTCTCCTGTTGGGGATAAACATGAAAAATTGAATAAAGATTTACGTCGACGAAAATTTTTAATTTAGTAAACAATATTTTCCCGTTTTAATTAAAAAATAAACTAGAGTAAATAATTTTATCTCACGGAAAAACTTGACGATTCCTTTTCTGTTTTGCATTTACATTTCAAAATCGCAGTTGTGCTTTGTGATGATATTTTGATACTTCACAAGCATTTCGTTGTTTAAAATATAATATTACAAGTTCTACGTAAAACACTTACAGTAGACCCTCGCTAATCCGGCCCCTGGCTAACCCGGCGCCCCTTGTAATCCGACATGCCTATCACATAAACATCGGATTATATGCACAATCAAAATGCCGAAATATGAATGCAAATATTAACGAGAAACGGCCGAAATATGCACAAAATATGCACAATCAAGTCATAATATTATTATTAGGATTTAGGATTTCTTCATAAAGATTTTGCCGCAGCAATGCCGTTAATAAATGTGCCAATTTTCACCATGACATCAAATCCAGCGTTTTTAATTTTTTATACTTACAAACCAAAAATTTATTTTCTACCAAAATTTTGCGATTGCATCACAAAATTATGAAAGTGCTTACTTAACTTTACTCAATATTTTTTTGGTTCATATTTTTGTAGTAATTTAATGTATCGCACGATGATGTATCGTTTCATAGCCTCGGTGTATATTCATGATACCTAGTTTGGAGACTATGACTGCATAATACTACTGAAATATGCACAATCAATGAAATATTGCCAAAATATGCACTATCGCCTAAAAGTGCCTTTATATGCATTTGCATATGCAAATATGCAAATGCATATAATCCGATGTCTATCTATCACTGATTAATTTAGGTACATAAACATTATTTTGCCCAATCTTTATTAATTATGTACGTAATTTTTTTTTGTTACAATGCATGCAACGCGACGGTTACGGTTACAGCTCGCTGATAAGTACTTAGCTTTAGAAAAATGATTTGTAGTTCAGATAAAACCTTAACATTATGATTTTAAGGTAGTGTAATGTGTAAAAATATAATCCGACACGGCCGTGCAAAACGTTTGTCGGATTAGCGCGGGTCTACTGTACTTATTTTACTTATAAAAAATCCACATTGTGTAACTGTGTAAATTTTATAATGATGATAATATAGGATCTGTTGTCGGTCTGTCCGGACACTTTTCTTGTGTATCGGACAACACTAAAACAGAGTATAACTATAACGCCTGTATTTACTATAACAATTAATACACTTTTTGCAGCTCAAACGTGTTAATCATTTAAATGTGTTCAGGTACCTATAGTCCAAACGGCAAGGGGAGACGAGGCCGAGGCGCAAAACTACAATATAAAAAATATACAATGTAATAAATTTTGAGAAATTACATCGTTTTGTCTTTACATTTTAATAACTTTACCAACAATCTAATCGCATTACCTTTTTTGTACACAAAAACAGAATATTACTTTGACATTAACGAAATTGGCATAGCGTGACCGCTGACCGCATGTGAATTAGAAAAAAAACCTTTGTGTATAGAAAATGGCTGTCTATTAGCCGGCACGCGCGGGCAGAACAATTAGCGTTCGATCCCATTGTCGGAAATCGACGTGTGTGTTTTAATGCAAATTATTTACAAATTACAAACGAGTGTAATAAATTCATTTAGGAGACGGATTTTAAAACCTTATTTCAACGACAATTAAAAAAAACAGTTCAAAATATTACTATGCACTGGTACAGTAAGTACAGCACCGTAGTTACGTCATCGTTACGCTAAACGTCATCCAAATATTATAAGGTTGATCTTCAGAAATTTTCTCCGACTGGGTGAATCTTCAGAAATTTTCTCCGGCTGGGTGAATCTTCAGAAATTTTCTCCGGCTGGGTGATGAGTTGATGACTGATGAGTCAGTGATGACTGATGAGTGATGACATGATCTTGCGACAACTATGCGATAATCGTTTGACATCAGATATCGCATCGCACTATATCTGCTGTCAAACGGCTTTTAAAATGATCTTGCGACAACTATGCGATAATCGTTTGACATCAGATATCTCATCGCACTATATCTGCTGTCAAACGGCTTTTAAAACTTAAAACTTTTAGCCCGGCCGCACATTATCCGAATTTCTGATCTGAAAAATTCGGATGCCCCGCCGGGGACGCACTCTGTTCATACATTTTGTTGCATACTATCAGAATTCTGACGTGTCAAAATGTATGAGCGTCCGAATTTTTCTGATCAGAAATTCGGATAATGTTTAAGGTAAGGTTTAAGGTAATATAATATAATTTCGCATGAAATATCGATCAAATAAAGCATAGCATTAGGTCATAAAAAATTAAAACAAAGTGCTAATGTATAAAATCAATGTAGACTGGAGTACAATGTCAAATGAGGGTTATTGTGAATGTCCTATACCTCTATTATAACCTATCTAAAATCGATGTTTGCTAGCCTTGGTCGAAATGACCAGTGACCACCACAAAATTATCAGATAAAAAGCTAAAAATTGATTTGATAAATTAGTCAAATAAAATTGGTGTCGAGTAGATACCAAAAAACTGCACTATCAAGATTTTTTTATCATAATTATGTATAATATTCATGAAACTAAGAGCATGCTGTGCTACACACAGTTAAAAAAATAGGCCAAGTGCGAGTCGGACTCGCGCACGAAGGGTTCCGTACCATTATAGAGCAAAATTAGGCCAAAAATTGTGTTTTTTGGGTGCACCCCTTAATTTTTAATTTTATTTTAATATTATTATTAAATATTAAATTACACATATAACTAAGGACTTTGAGAAAAATTCAAGTACCCGTTGCCATTATTGATATAGAGCAAAAAAGGACAAAAAAATCACGTTTTTTGTATGGGAGCCCCCCCAAGGTCAAAGAAATATTTCAATAAGGTAATTTAAGAGTTTAAAATACAAAAAAAAAGATAAAAAAATACAAAAACATAGCAAATAAACCAATTTGTTACAAACAAACCACATACTACACAGAAATAAACACAAGGTACTATGTTTAAGTTGTAAAAAAATCCAGACCAGCTCCTGCACTATAATCGAATATAAAACTATTATAAAATATAGGTTGGGTTACTAAAATTTGATTACTATAAAAAAGTTTGCTATTAGTAGCTATAGTAATTAAAAGATTATTTAATTTTCTAAAAGGTGACAATCTTGATTTCGTCAGAAAGGGTACCTCTTACGGGATAGAAAGAGAGCGCACATGTAGGTAAATATAATTATTGTAGGCACCTAGCACTGCGCGGTCGGAATTTGAACTTTATAGTATCGTGGCATGAGTCGTTATTTCTTTAAACGGGTTTCGCGAGTGGGAATTCTGTTGGTACTACTAATATATATTCTGTGGCTTGGCTCTAGCTTAACAGCTTAAGCCCTCTCGTTCGAACCCTCGGCAGTTCCAAACACGTGTTTTCCTGAACTAAATAAGGTAAATGGTCTTTATATAAACAAACGAATATATTATTAAGAACTTTGGACACTACAGGAAATTTTCAGAGTACCGGTATTAGGTGAATCCATACTAATATTATAAATTCGACAATGTGTCCATCTGTTTGTCTGTCTGTCTATCTGACTGTCTGTCTGCGTCTCTGTCTGTCTGTTAAATCGTCACACCTAAACCGTTAGACAAATTTTGCTGAAATTTGGTATGGAGTTACTTTGATTCCCGGGAAAGGACATAGGATACTTTTATCCCGATAAAAATGTACGGTGCGGGGTGCCCGCGCGATAAATTAATTTCCGCGCAACGGAATTGCGGGCATCGACAAGTTTACTAAGTATAGTTTATCGTTTTTATTATGCTTTGATTTACCTATCATCATTTAACTACTACAACAATAAATATATAACAAAAAATCAATCATAATTCTTCCATCTACTGTATCGGAAAATTATTTACTTCTTTTCAGATAATAATAATAATAATACATAGCTTGAATAGCTTGATCGCATTTGGCTCCCCCTATCCAGCTATGTGGGTTGTGGGCCGCACCCACATTTCCACTATGGCCATTCACTAGAGTGAATTTATGACGGTTTTCAATTACACAAGCGCCATTGAAATATTTCCCTTGATTGGCGCCAAATAGAATGAAGCTTCTATAGAATGCTTGATTGTCTCAATACTGTTTTAAGGCTAGTTACACACATGGACGTAGTTAGGTTTCAAAGAGGATCTGCCGCTTAAAAATCAAGTATCAGATACACTGAATTGTTTCGGCAGATAATGGAGCTTATTTTGTGTTTAAAAAGAGCCTAAACTACTATTTGATCAAAGTATATGCCGTTTTTTTTTCGCGAGAAGTTCCAAGCATGCTCACTGTTCATTATTATGTCATGTTCATATTATCTCATCACTGCACATGTTGTGAAGTGATGAGATAATAGATATTAATATAGGTTACAGTAGAAAAAAAAGAATTAAAAATTGTTTTATTTCTGAATAAATAATAATCAAAATATTATAATGCTTTCAGTCTTCTACTTGTTGACCTACCAGTTACCACCGTGCACGGTTCAGGAACTAACCCTGAACCTGAAGAGGTTGTTGGAACGCACAAATGTCAGAAATTAGTACTGGTTCGAATTGAAATATTGTTTTTGTGCTGGATTTTCCATTTATCGAAAAAGAATTTAAGCGATACAACATCACGCAACCAATAAGAGCGAAGAATCAGTGGAAAATGTGGAAAAAAACGGGAAAAATTATTCATCTTTGTTATAATGACGTGTTAACGCGAACAAAGTCAGGGGCAACAGCTAGTAGTTTTATATACACGGAAATCGAATTATAAATTACTAGACGTTCCGCGCGGCTTCGCCCGCGTAAATTAGATATTTCACAGACAAATCAGTCTACAAAAAATAGCCTATGATCCTTCACGTGGTCTACTTCTTATCTGATCCAAATAACAGAAAAATTGCTCTAGTAGTTCGTGAGATAAGCCCTTTCAAATAATTTCCCCGTTTTTTCCACATTTTCTTCTATTTCTTCGCTCCTATTAGTCTTAGCGTGATAAAATATAGCCTATAGCCTTTCTCGATAAATGGGATATCTAACACTAAAATAATTTTTCAAATCGGACCAGTAGTTCTTGAGATTAGCGCTTTCAAATAAGCCCTTTCAAATAATTTCCCCCCGTTTTTTCCACATTTTCCTCAATTTCTTCGTTCCTATTAGTCTTAGCGTGATAAAATATAGCCAAATATAGCCTTTCTCGATAAATGGACTATCTAACACTAAAATAATATTTCAAATCGGGCCAGTAGTTCCTGAGATTAGCGCGTTCAAACAAACAAACAAACAAACTAACAAACTCTTCCGCTTTATAATATTAGTATAGATAATAAAATAGCAATATGGCAAATCGAATCATAAATCGAGTTCGAAAGTGTGCAGCCGGCTTTAATGCAGGCACTCGCGTTTTAATTATTCGCGAATCAGCGATCAATTTGTCATCCGATTTCATTGTATTTTCTAAGTGATTCCGTGTCATTTTTAATTGAAAAGTGCAATGTGCATCAGAATATCATTGACCTACCTATCATGGCACATATTTTGTTTCTTTTACGTCCAATAGGGAATATTATGCAAAGATCGGAGCAGAGGGCACTACTAGCAAATACAGTAAATAATCTGATAAAAATCCTAGAGCTCGACAAGGCTTTAAATGAACGTGGCGAAAAAAGGGAACTAACGCTGCCATCATACAAAAACGCCATTTTTGACAGTTCATCTTTACCAGCAGCGCCCCGTCCAGCCTTGTAGCACTTTACATGTTGCATAAGTCCAAAATATTGACAGCTAAACGTTGTCAAACTTCGAACGAAACTTTTTGTTTCCTGTCTTTGCTGGTGCTGCCTCTAGAGTGAAAACATTGTAGTAATATGTAATCGCCAAAGACCTATCTTTGGGCAACATTAGATCGCATACAATCTTTATAACACACTACATGACGATGACGCCCGCAAGTCTGTTGCGCCAAAATTTGTTTATCGCGCGGTACCGTACATTTTTCCGGTATAAAAAGTGTCCTATATTCTTTCCCAGGACTCAAAGTAGGTATCTCCATACCAAATTTCAGCAAAAGCAGTTTGGGCGTGAAGAGGTAACAGACAGACAGACAGAGCGACAGACAGACAGACACACTATCGTATTTATAATATTAGTATATTCGATGGTAATATGAAGTATCTTATTCCCTCCTCGTTCCCACATTACAAGGCTCGGGTTCTAATAAAAACTGATTCCTCATCCCTCGTGATAGAAAGGCCGCGCGTGATGGGATTTACACGCCGCCTTTTCAACTACTTCCAAGTTTTTCAATTCGCGTTATCAGTCGTAACTTTTGGCTGGTGTGAAAATAACCTTTTACTCGGCTATGAAGATACAAAAAGGATATAATGTTGCACACTGCAGCGTCTAAACTACTGGCACGATTTTGATAATTATTAAGATGTTAATAGGCAGCTGTAACGATGCCTCAGGTAAATTGGCCCTATTTTATTTGCGGAGGTTTATTTGCGGAGGTTTATATTTATTAATTTTGATTATAATAATAATTAGTGAAATAAGATTAAAGAGGAATATTAATTTTTTATGTATCTCTGTCTGGAATGTTGGAATTTGGAAATGTCACAAAATTATAACGGACAAAGGCAGCGAACCTTGAATACATTTCTTAGTAGGAGGGTAACAGTTTTATATTTTTCACCGAAACTCAAAACAAGCTTATTCCACGCCAACTACTTCTAAGGCCGAAGCCGGCAAGCTTAGAAAAACTTACTTCCGAAATAGAAACTCTGACTAATTAGAATCTCTATGTAATTGAACATGAATAAGATCCTATACAATCTACGCAATAAAATTGACAGATAAAATTCATTTTCCTCGTTGTCTGCGTAACCCTAAAAGTCTAATGGTCAGTAAAGTTCGTCAGGGCATGAACGGAACTGCTGATTCGCGGTTCTATTGATTAGAAGGAAAATTGGAGGAAGATTAAGTTAGAGGTCAAAACATATGGTGGTATATTTTGTGAATGTGTTTAGTGGGAGCGATTTCCGGTTACCTCCAAGTGTGCACGAATACTTCTCCAGTCTTTCGGTGCCGCCGACTAACGGATTAAATCTGTATGTCGACGGTTCTCTGGGTTCTGGTGGAGTAATCGTGACGGTGTCCCTGGGCAACGCTCGCTTGAAACATCTAGCGGATGTGGCAAGCGGGCGGCAGATCGACCGGCGGACCGGCTGACCCCGGACCTGACTGCGGCGTTGCCGCCGTTTGGGGGAGAGGGCGGGCTCGGCTCAGCCTGTCGGGGCTTGGCTGTGTAAACAGCCAGGTCTCTACCCCCAAACGGCTGCGACAAGTTGCTGTCAGATTTGGGATCAGTCGGTCTGGGTTGGGTTGAGGTCTGGTCTGGTTTGGGGTTCTAGTGCTCACAGCATTAGATCCCCAACCCAGACCAGAACTCAACTCGACAACAAAAACCCAATCCAATCGGTGTTATCCGACCCGTGCCGAAGGATGCATGGGTGGGGGAAGTCAGCCGCGAACGGAGGGCCCTCGATACCAGGCGACCTCGAGGAGTAAATAGCCTTACCCTTGCAAGCGGGGCTCTGTGGGGGTGGACCTTTTATTTCCCTAGCTACTCGTGGGATTTGAATGGAGAGTGAAAAGGACCAGGAAAGTCTTGTGGCCGAACTGGAAGCTTTATGCTCCACGGAGGCGATGGAAATCGGCACAGCCGAGGACCACCTTTTATCTGGGTCTGTCGGGGCAGAGGACACTAGTGTAGTGAGTTTCCTGAGTATGCCCAGGAGTTGGAGAAGCGTTCGAGCTCCAAACGGCAGCTCTCTGACACCGCCAACTCACAGGAAAGACCGACGAAGGCAGCCAAGCACACTAGTGCTCAGGCGCCCAAGCCGAGTTTCAGTGAGGCGGCGAGTGCCATTCGTGTGGGCATCCTCGATGCTGGGGGACCTCTCTCACAGGAGAACGCCGAGAGGTTGAAGAAATGCATTCTTCGAGTCATCGACGATCAACCGGAGGGAGAGGGACCTAAGCTGATAGGATGCGTCCACAGATCGGGTGGACTTGTCTTCACCTGCGTCGATGCGGCCTCTAAGCAGTGGCTGGCGCGGCTGATCGACATGATCCATCCCTGGGATGGAGCAGCCCTCCGCGTCGTTGACGAGGCGGAGCTGCCCAAGCCCCGTTACGCTACGGCGTGAGTTCCTGACCTAGAGGTGGACGAGGTAGGAATCATCAAGCGACTGACCTCGCAGAATGGAGGTATGGGAATCCGGCTTTGGAAAGTGGTCAGCAGGAAAGCCGATGGAAAGGGTCAAACTTTTACCTTTTCCTTCGACGAATCTGCGGTCAAGCTGCTTTCCAAGCGGGATTTTCAGCTCTATTTCGGGTTTAACCGGGTTCAGCTTCGCTTGAAGGGACCAAAACCGTCCTCCTGTCAAACCCCGTAGGGTCTGACGGAGTGACGGCAACACCTCCGCTGGGCTCAACTTCCCAGCCCCACACCTCACATAAAGGACGACGGCCAGCACATCTTATCAAGCCAATAGGCTATAGAGGCAAGGCGTCGCCCCAAGCTGGCAGCAGCGGCACATCATCTGCCACTGTTACTGCTCAGCCCAACACTCCACACGTGCAAGCACAAAACATGCACATGCACACTAGCAGGGGAGGCGGACGCCCGGCTGCTCAGACCAATCCCAGACCTCAAGCTCCCCTGAAAGGGGCAACTGTGAGTAGGAGTAGGCCTGGACAGTCCCGTGGTGGACGCAGACGCGGACGCGGCGGCCCTGGGGGCGTCTGCATTTCGAGGAGGCCAGCACAGCTGCCCTCATTAGTGCAGGAGCACTCAAGTCGCAAGGTGGCGCGAAACCCCCTGCTCCGACTACCCAACCTGCACCACACAGACTAAACACACACACACACACACACACACACACACACACACACACACACACACACACACACACACACACACACACACACATATCCACATAGATTCACTTTAACACTCTACAGCTACACTCCACAGTAACACTACACAAAAAAAAATGATTAAAGTAATACAAGTCAACTTACGACACGCGAAGGCTGCCACTGATGTACTCTGTCAGAAGTTCATCCGGGAGGCGCTCGATATTGCTTTAATCCAAGAACCGTGGGTCAACGGGAACACGGTGATGGGCCTTGGACTGGCAGGTAACGAACTTTATTTTCAGCATGGCCAGAGGCCCAGATCCTGCATTCTCTTCAGCAAGAGGATGAAATTTTTGTGTGTCTCTTGCTTGTGTACAGATGACACAGTAGCTGCGTATATTGCGGAGCCCGGCGGGACTGTAAGCAGACTGATGGTTTGCTCCGCTTATCTACCTGGAGACACTCAGGACCCCACAACGCAGCTATCACCGGTAATAGACTACGTCGGGAATCAGCGCATCCAACTTATCCTGGGAAGTGATTGCAACTCACATCATACAAGTTGGGGCAGCACCGGCGTAAACTCCAGAGGTGAGAAACTATTTGACTTCTTACTTACTAATAACCTCCACACTTTGAATCAGGGTACTAAACCAACGTTTATCAACCCATTGAGACAGGAGGTCCTTGACATAACAGTATGTACAGGCCCTATACGACATCGCGCCTGTAACTGGCATGTATCGGACGATAACTCACTGTCCGATCACTGTTACATTAGGTTTGATATACATGACAGTATGCCTGGGAAAGAGGTAACTTATAGGAATCCAAAGGCCACAAACTGGAGTGTATTCAGAGAGGAATTGCAGATAAACCTCGCAGCAGTCAACAAAGCTGTCAAGACCGTAGAACAACTGGAACTAACGGTGGGAGAGATGGAGCATAGCTTGAATGATGCTTACCTCAGAAGCTGTCCTGTTAAGAAAACGTCAAGTAAACGCAACGTACCTTGGTGGAACGGTACTCTGGCGCAACTCAGGAAAGAGACCCGAGCTTTGTTTAACAGAGCCAAAAGAGACGGGAACTGGGACGCATACAGAACCGCCCTAACGACGTTTAATAGGGAGCTAAGGAAGGCCAAAAGACGCTCTTGGGCAAGGTTCTGTGAGGAAGTGAATAACACCTCGCAAACCTCCAGACTATATAAAGTCATATCTAAGGCCCCTTGCTCTCATCCCAGCACTCTGAAGAGGCCAGATGGTACTTATACTAAAACGGCGGAAGAAACGCTAAGATTACTAGCCGAAGTCCACTTCCCCAACAGTATCCATCTCGAAAATCACGAAGCCTTCTCTCATACGATTGTTAAAACGAGACCAGCAGTTGACGATTGGAGGAGAGCTTCCGTGATCTTTAAGCCTGACCGAGTCACATGGGCAATTGACAGTTTCAAGCCTTACAAGACCGGCGGCGAAGATAATATATTTCCGGCCCTCCTACAGCAGGGCAAGGACATTATCCTTCCTCTGCTACTGAAAAAATTCAGAGCAAGTTTCGCGTGAGGCTACATCCCATTGGAATGGACAAAGGTAAGGGTGTCCTACATACCCAAGAGTGGGGACAGGGACAAAGCTCTACCAAAGTCATACAGACCAATTAGCCTCACCTCTTTCATGCTTAAAACAATGGAGAAGGTGGTCAACCTACACATAAGGGACACCTATCTCTCTAAAATGCCGTTGCATGAGAGACAACATGCCTACCAAAAAGGCAAGTCTACCGAGACGGCCCTAATGGACTTGGTAGATCGGATTGATAGAGCAATTGAAGATAAAGAGATTGCGTAATGTGTCTTCCTTGATATTGAAGGCGCATTCGACAACACTTCAACCAGCTCTATCACAAATGGCCTGGCTTCAAAGAACATAGATCCGACACATCGACTATTATGGACCTGACACTCAAAATCAGGCTGACACAAGGGTGCCCACAAGGAGGTGTGCTGTCACCCCTGGAATGGTCCCTGGTAGTGGATGAGCTACTAAGGGAACTGAACCTCTTAGGTTACTACGCTCAAGGGTACGCTGACGACCTGGCGATTATGGTGGTAGGAAAATGCGCATCGGTGGTCGCTGGGTTGATGCAGTCAGCACTAAGAGTCGTCGAGGATTGGTGCCAAAGAGTCAAGCTAACAGTAAACGCTGATAAGACAGTCTTGATACCTTTCACCAAAAAGAGAAAGTTGGAGGGACTAAGACCCCCAACACTCTTCGGAAAAACTATTAAGTTTGCGGGTGATGTCAAATATCTAGGAGTAATCCTAGACAAAGGACACACTTGGAATAGGCACATCGAGTATATTACGAAAAAGGCTAGATGTGCTCTGGGTTCCTGTTGGAAGCTTGTCAGCTCTAAATGGGGTATTCGGCCGAAGGCAATGCTATGGCTATATACAGCCGTAGTGAGACCGATAACCACATATGGCTGCGTAGTGTGGTATAAAAAGGCTGAACAAGTAAACTGTAATAAAAGTCTAAACAGCGTACAGAGACTGGCATGTCTTATAATCACGGGTGCACTCTCGTCAACACCTACCGCTTCCCTCGAGGCCCTGATCAACTTAACTCCGCTTCCTCTGCTTGTTCAGATGGAGGCCAAAAAGGTGGCTCTCAGGGCCAGGACGGCGGGCAGGACGAATTGGGCCTCTACCCCTTTTCGACAGCTGGAACAGTCTCTCAATGAATCACCTGTCATGGCCATGCCATTAGATGCCATGATCAAGGTGCACAGCTTTTCGAAGCTATACCAGGTTTTTATACCTTCCAGGGAGGACTGGGATAGAAAAATCCCAATCGATGTCCGCCCTAGCGACATAGTTTGGTTCACGGATGGATCAAGGAAAGACAACCGTGCGGGAGCCGGATTCTACGGAGGCAGGCCACCAAAAGGGAAATACGCCTGTTTGGGGGAGTTTGCGACAGTGTTTCAGGCTGAAGTCTTCGCTATCCTCGGTTGTTCACTAGAAAGCCTGGAGATGGCCCTAGTTAATAAAAACGTTTTTATCTTCTCCGATAGTCAATCTGCACTTAAAGCATTGACTGCCGCAGAAGTCTCGTCCAAATTAGTTCTGGAATGCATTGAGACGTTGAACATGCTGGGAAGGAACAACAACATCCGCCTAGTATGGGTCCCGGGCCAGAGTAACGTTCCCGGAAATGAAACCGCTAACGAACTGGCTAGGCTTGTGGCCGAGAGTCTCATATATGGCCCAGAACCAGTCTGTGGTATAACTCCCAGTACCACAAAACAAGTGCTCAAGGAATGGGGTCACAGACTATGCAGGAAGCAATGGGCTGAGACTCCTGGCCTTGAACACTCCAAGGCACTAATTCCTGGCTTCAACAAGAAACTATCAGAATTAGTGCTCACCTTGGGTAGGAACCAATTAAGAATCCTTACCAGAAGCCTAACTGGGCACTGCAAGCTCAACAAACACCTAAACAGAATGGACATTTGTAGCACAACGACTTGCAGATTCTGTGAGGAGGAGAATGAAACACCTATTCACCTTCTCCTCGACTGTCCTGCTCTACTACAGAACAGGAACAGACACCTTGGTCGCCACGAATACTCATCCACAGAGGAAATTCGTGACACCAACCCCAACCATATCGTTCAATTTATGAGCAGTATTGGGTTGGGGATGATACTCTAGTGCGAAGGAGTCACAATAGATCCTCATGGGTCGCAGTGACATCAGGGCTACAGCGACCTGCCTTCTTTAAAAAAAAAAAAAAAGAGTCAAAGTATATTTGCTAGTTTCCAAAGCAAGTTAAATGTCAAAAATGTAGGGTTTGCCGTAACGCATCGCTTTGACATGGCACTTGCCATGCGTTATATCAAACCCCTTACCCCATACATTTCAGTCCAGTCCTAACTCCTGAGTCCTGAGCCTGACCGAATATTATGGAGTCATGAAATAAAAAAATCCATAGATTTTTGAGTTCTGACCGAATATTATGGACTCATGAAAAGTGTTTACGCGAGTCTACGAATAATGAAGAGTACGCTAGTGTTTTAAAGAGTGTCTGTCTATATGTCTGTTACCTTTTGGATTAAGCCGTTAAGCTATTTAATTAAAATTTGGTATAACCTAGAGCAGCGGTCATCACACTTTACTGGCCAAGGGCCACACATGACAATGTGAGTGCCAGCACCGGGCCACAGAGTATGTGCAGGGCGCTCCAAGAGCGGTTCCACACTAATGCCTATTTTACACCTACCGAGTAAAGTGGCGAGACAGTACTCTCGGCAAATTTTTTTGGTCGTGAACACTGTCTCGCCACTCTACTCGATAGGTGTAATCAGGCCCTATGAGTGAATTGCTTCATAGTTCACACTGTGGTTCACACCATTAAACAACTAGATTAGGTTATTATTTTGGCATTTGTTAATTACTAAGCATTAACAATAATCGGCCAGAATTGGCCAGTTACGTTTATCATTAAATATGGCGTAATTTTAACCATTGTGTAGTATAGTTGAACATTCAAATAATTGACTTTGTCGCGGGCCGCACAGCAAACGGCCACGGGCCGCATTCGGCCCGCGGGGGCCGCAATTTGACGACCACGGACCTAGAGTCCCGAGAAAGGACATAGGATAATTGTGGCACAATATACGGTTACTACCATTAACGAATTTCTGCATAAAAAAAAGACGCGGGAAACTATACAACTCGTATAAAATATTTATACATCAACAGACATGGGCGCCGGCAGGGGGGTGCCAGGTGGTGCACTTGCACCCCTTGGGAATCTCGGGATCAACAGGAATTATAGAAATAAAAAGCCGTCTGTAACCCTATTACCATACCGTACAAAGATAGTTCGTAATGTTTCGGCACTATGTATTCTGTTGACGTCACTGTTATTCGTAAAAGGAAAGAAAGAAAACTAAAATCGGCACCCCTTGGAAATTATTTCTGCCGGCGCCCATGTCAACAGAAATGATCCACAAGTTGTACGGAAACAATTATTATGACAAAAACAGCTCTTGGAACTTAGCAAAGAAAATAATTTTCTAATATCTCACTTGCCAATATGATCCTTAATCATTTACAGTGGTGCAATTTCTAATGGGAGTGAGAAAATTTATAAGCTCCTTTGAGACGCGAACGAGACTTATTAAAGTGGCTTTCGAAGATAATAATTATACAAAATTTTCTGCACGAAGAATGTATTAAAATGCGACTAATATTTAATACTTTGTAGTACTTAATAACGTTAAATTAAGAAATTGAAAACAAACCCTGATTCCATTCAATAATTATTATAATAAATTCTACAATAATATTGACTTATTTAATATTTTATATTCTTACGAAAGTTCCGTGGATACAACGTTAAAAACATTAAAACCTTGAACTGATCCATTTACATTTTAATATTCATAAATGAATCCCTTAAAACTTGATTAAGTATACAAAATTAGAGTTTTAGATTTAGAGTAGGTTTTCGACGTGAAATATTCAAATTTTCCTGCACATTTCTCACGCCCTTACCCGAGGGTTATAGCGACTAAAATAAATAAATTAAAGGAGACAATGTGAAAGATGTTTAGAGGTTTTCCGCACTTTCCGCCGTGGTAATTAAAATTCATTAGGGCGAAGAAAGGGCACTAAATAACGTTTATTATCTAGCCGATATGGTATAAACTCTTGTGGTAAGAATGAAGAATTTTAAAATATTCTAGAATGATATAATATGTTTAAATTATTATATTTTTCATGTATTTACTTATATTAAATTAAATGTAACGAAAGCTCATAAAAGAGAACAAGAGCTTGGTCTTCCTAAAAAAAGAAAATATTACACCTATGTATAATAATATCAGTATCCATTTTTTCTACTTCAAAAGTTGTTCTTACCAAACCCCTATCTATAGCCTATACAATTTTTAAAAAAGTTGCACATTGTATTTTTTAATGTTTTATCTTTGTTTTGCGAGCGAATTCTCCAATATACCGGAAAATTACTAAACAACCCCCTTGCTAGCCCTTATTAACAAAAATATATAGAAAATGCCACGAGGCATTAAAACCGCCTTTGTACGATAACGTGCAAAAAGTTTTAAATAAAATATTTTAATTACTGAAGGGGTTAGGGGTATCAGTTATAACTTATAACTAAAGATGTGCCAATACAATACAACAAGCATAATTATAATGGCGCATCATGGCATGAGCAATTTTAAAAAATCAATTTCCTATCGATCGCCTGGGCGTGGGCATCAATTCATCAAGACACAAGGCTTTGTGTCTTGATGAATTGAATCGGTCGCAATAATATTATAACGAAACTCAATTAACCAAAGGGATTCCGAGAAAATTAACGGTACATAGTGCGACTTTTGATAGTAATCCTATCGATTACGCTAAATTAAATGTCTATAAATAGGTTTAAAGTGTCTTTATTTCAGAATAATATCCTAATCCCAAGAATATACTCGTAATAACTCCTGCACCGGTTTCGGTGACGGTGGCCGGTCTTATTGGAACCTGCAGGCCAGTAACGCAAGAGTAATTTTATGGTGCCCAAGTGTGTGCGCTGTACATGAGCACCCTCTCTTCCTTTACTCTCATAAGAACCCAGTGGGACGGATGACCGACACGACTACTCGCCTGGCGAGAGATCAGGCGCAGGACCCACTTTTTACATGCCCAAGAAATAAGAATATAACTACTGATGCCAACTTTTCTTACCTAACAAAAATAACGCTCCTTTAAAATCCATTTCATTCTTGAATCTAATAAATTAATACACGCGCAACTACCCGTGCAAGAATAAAAATAGAATCTTGGATGTAATAAAACGAATACCTTTCCAAGTTTAAAAAGATAACTATTTTCGACGACAACACGTTTAAGAATTTAAGCAACGCAGCTCCCTGGAGAGACGTCAAGAAAATGTCCACACAGGCAACTCGACCTGAAGATTCGCTTAGATCTCGCTCGAATAACTGCATTATCGAAATGCCATATTGTTGAGTGGCAAAACTCTTTTTAACCGACTTCAAAAAAAGGAGGTTATTTATTTGACCCGTATGTATATAACTAGCTGTGCCCCGCGGTGTTACCCATGGTTTAAGTGATATATAATAAAATACTATGAAAAGTACCAATAGTAGGGTCACGATACATGGTTCTATAATGGTTTATGGTAGTGATGATGATGATGATGAATGTAATTTGCATAGTAGCATATGCTTTCCGTTCTTAAAACAACGTCGAAACTCCCAAACTTGTATCTATAAAGAAAGAGTCAGGAGTTCTCTCAGCACCTTCTGAACCATGATATACCTTGGTGCAAAATCTTGCTTGTTGGTAGTATATGCTTAGAATACTACTGCTCACGAAAGCGAAATCACCACATGTTCCCATATAAATTTTTAGGATTTCCCTCAATTTCTTATGGATCCCTTCACCAGGTCACCACTTTCATGAATATGGTACCAAATTGGGATGAAAACCTATACACCAAAAGAAAAATTTTGAAAATCGGTTCACAAACGGCGCAGTAATAGTTGAACATAAAAAAAACGAACATAACACCTCCTCCATTTTTAAAGTCGGTTAAAATTTTAGCCTATGTGTTATTCTGATATATTATTGTAAAGTTTCATTAAAATCCGTTCAGTAGTTTTTGCGTGAAAGAGTAACAAACATCCATACATCCATACATACATACATACATACATACATACATACAAACTTTCGCCTTTATAATATTAGTAGGATATTATTACCAGAACTACCCAGTTTTCGTATAATATGTTAGTCTATATCAGCGTCTGAACAAATGTGCCAAATTTCAAAAGTGTATGAGTGTATGTATGTTTTTATGTTTGTGTTCGCATATCTCCGGAACTACAAGTCCAATTTAAGTGATTCCTTTTTTATTGCACTAGGTATTGTTCAACTTAGGGAATACTGCAAGTTCCATTTAAATCGGTTCAGTAGTTTTTGAGATAGGGGAGTTTAATTCTTAATTTCATACAAATTTAAAGTCGGTTTTATCTTTTATTGATGGAAATAAAATAACGTGTTAAAGCCCCTCTTTATGTTATTAATGATGGATGACTATTGCTAATACTATTGCCAAAATATACACCACGATTGCCATGCCGTCTATAGCATGTAAACAGTAGCGGCGTTAGGAGGGGGCGACACTGGGTGACCGCCCAGGGCGCCGGATAAAAAGGGGCTATTTTTTTTTTAGAACTACCAGTACCGTGGGCGCCAAATAAATCTCACCGAGGGCGCTGGTAGTGCTAAAACCGGCATTGCATGTATAATCTGTCGGTCATGAAGAATCTTAAGGCCTTTCTTCACGTCATCCATGGATAGTCATGATTGCCAAGGTGTCTGTAGTAGGTATGCACAATCGTTGAACATACAGTGCATCATGAAAAAGCCGCCAAATATCGAAAACTCGGATGGACTACTATAACACTACAGTACACGCGCCCCTTTTCAGGGTTCCGTAGCCAAATGGCAAAAATCGGAACCCTTATAGATTCGTCATGTCTGTCTGTCTGTCTGTCTGTCCGTCCGTATGTCACAGCCACTTTTCTCCGAAACTATAAGAGCTATACTATTGAAATTTGGTAAGTAGATGTGGTCTGTGAACCGCATTAAGATTTTGATACAATAATGGAAAAATTATTCAAAATTTTAGGGGTCCCCATAGGTACAACTAAATAAAAATTTTTTTTTTTCATCGTACCTATACGTGTGGAGTATCTATGGATAGGTCTTTAAAAATCATATTGAGGTTTCTAATATCATTTTTTTCTAACCTGAATAGTTTGCGAGAGAGACTCTTCCAAAGTGCTAAAATGTGTGTCCCCCCCACACATAGGTATAGGTCTTCAAAAATCATATTGAGATTTCTAATATCATTTCCCCCCCCCCTCTAACTTCTAAAGTAGGGGCATGATAAGTCTAAAAAAATATATGATGTACTTTACTATAAAAACTACCAACGAAAATTAGTTTGCACGAAATGTAGCAGGTAGTTTTTTTTTTTTTTTATATTAATATATTTAAAAAAAAAATGTTTTTTCATCCAACCTATGCGTGTGGGGTATCTATGGATAGGTCTTCAAAAATCATATTGAGGTTTCTAATATCATTTTTTTCTAACCTGAATAAATTGCGAGAGAGACTCTTCCAAAGTGGTAAAATGTGTGTCCCCCCCCCTCCCCTCTAACTTCTAAAGTAGGGGCATGATAAGTCTAAAAAAAATATATGATGTACTTTACTATAAAAACTACCAACGAAAATTGGTTTGAACGAAATCTAACAGGTAGTTTTTTTTTATACGCCATAAATGCTAAACTTAATTTAACTTTCATTAAATCAACTGAAATATACAAATAAATCAAAAACCTTTTAATTTCATAAAACTAAACCTTATTGCTGCTGCGGAACCCTTCATGGGCGAGTCCAACTCGCACTTGGCCGGTTTTTTTTACACGAGCACTCGCGTGGCCTACCATGGTAGGCCATCTAAAAATCATAATTGTTTTCATAATTAATACTATTTTATTAAAATGACAAATAAAATCAAAAATATAATTAATTAAGTTACTTTTCAAATCAAAAACTATTTATAAAATTATTAAATTACTGAAAAATCAACAAATTTGTGAATTTCGATGAAAATGTGACAAAAATCGTACTGACAAAATTATACATGTGTATTTCTTTCGTGACACTAAAATAAGTTAGACATTTGTTTGTTTTATGTTATTCGAGATTCAACTATCAAAATTTTCTGATAGCTGTGCGGGGTCTAATACAAAATGTATAGAGAGTGCGCGGTCCGAATCATTTCTGCCATCCGATCACTGACCTCCATTATACAAGTACGCTGGACCTATGATAGCCACTTTTTTTTTGTGCCTATTTGAAGCGGAATCAGCGCCCCCAGTGAGAGGGAAGAGAACTAAATTTGACGTAACTTGCAAATGGCCGCTTAATCGTTATTGGTTGTCATCACTAGTATTAGTTCCAAATACTCCCACTACTGCTATCAGCGCCAATATGGCGACTTTTACGTCCGAAACTATAAGAGTCATTTTTACGTCCGTGAGTAATTTGTATTCTGTGTTTTTACGTCAAATTTAGTTCCTATCACTCACATTGGGGGAGCTGATTCCGCTTCAAATAGGCACAAAAAATAGCTGTCATTTCAAAGGGTATCATTAGTCCAGCGTACTTGTATAATGGAGGTCAGTGCATCCGATCGACAGCGGACGTCAGAACGTCAGAATTCTGATAGTATGCGGGGTCCACAGACCACAACAAAACATAATATGAGCGGAGTGCGTTCCGGCGGGCGTCCGAATTTTTCTGATCAGAAATTCTTATAATGTGCGGCCGGGCTTAAGGTGACGCCGCGTTAAGGTGACGCCTTGATAATTTGGCTGTAGCGATATAGATTTTTCTCAACAATGACTAAAGCTAAGAAATTAAAGTTCATTGTCAGTATTCATCATGTCTTTGTCTTTGAATTACCCATAGCATAACACGATTGCTCAACTTTTATAACATAGAATAATCAATCAAAAAGACCTCTGTAAACTCGGTAACTAATCTATGTACAAATTTTGCAAGCTTAAATCACTCTCTTCTGTTGGCAAAATTAGAATCCCTGTTTTTATAAAGGTATTTTTGATTAATTATTCTGTGTTATAAAAGTTGACCAATCGTGTTATGCTATGGGTAATTCAAAGATAAAGAAAAAAAAACATGATGAATACTGACAATGAACTTTAATTTCTTAGCTTTAGTCATTGTTGAGAAAAATCACCTTAAGGACTATACCACAATACTAGTTCGCTTGAGACACTTTATTCTAACGGCCAGTTTACATTATTCATATCCATGGATCCATCCAGCGCTGGATTGCTACTGGAATAATATAAACGGGCACTGGAATGTACTGGAATAAAATTAATCGGATTCCAGTGCATCCAGTGCCCGTTTGACAATATGAAGAAGCACACAGGAAACAAAATATAATTTATTGTGTTCTGCCTTTCTGTCTTAAAACCGCCGCGTCTAATGTTATCCGTCGCCCTTAAATATAAAGTGACTCGTCTCTGGTCTTACACCATACAAGCCGCAATAAAAAATAGTTTAAGGCGAGGACTTATCTCAATTCCAAACGATAACCTTGCACACAACCAAAGACCAAGCGTGTACGCATCGCAATAAGATTCATTTTAGCTTAGCATAAAATTGTAGTTTCTAGGGGCGGATCTTCTCTGTTTTTCATGTGTTTTTTAAATATCTTTCTAAATAAATATTAAGGAAAAATATTGTTCGTTTCAGGCCTTTTTAAAATAGATTCATTAACAATTTATTAAAATAAAATGTAAATTATTCTTGTTAATACTTATATTTCGATGACAAAGAGTTTTGTCGGAGGTGAGTTTGTAAATTGATTACAGCGAAAGTATTATTTTTTATTAAAATGTTTTGGATTTAAGCCCTTTTAAATACTGTGCTCCATATCTCATATTTTTTTACATTTCGTTATTATATTGGAACTAGGTAAATCGGGTATCAAGAAATAACAAAATGGGGTTTCAGCCCGCCTTAATACTTATATTGCATTCGAATTAATTAGACTACTGGAGATAGGTAAAAATCGTGCTCAAAGATTCCGTCACATTACACATACATACAGCCCAAGCTTATAAAAGCGTGTTAAAAAAATCGGCCAAGTGCAAGTTAGACTCGCGCACGAAGGGTTCCGTACCACAATAGATCAAAAATAGGCTGAAAGTTGTGTTTTTTGTATGGGAGTCCCCCATAATTATTTAATTTATTTAAATTTTATCATTAATTATTAAAGTACAAATACAACTGAGTATTTCGTGAATATTTCAAGTGCCTATGTGTTGCCGTTATTCATATCGAGCAAAAAATAGCAAAAAAAATCACGTGTGTTGTATGGGAGCCCCCCTTAAATATTTAATTTATTTTGTTTTTAGTATTTGTTGTTATAGCGGCAACAGATATACATAATCTGTGAAATTTCAGAAGTCTAGCTATAGCGGTTCTTGAATTACAGCCTGGAGACACACAGCCACACAGACAGACAGACGGACAGACATCGAAGTCTTAGTAATAACTAAACTACAACTAAAATAAGGTACAACTAACTAAAATAAGGGTAAAAACGGGACCCCCGTTTTTACCCTTTGGGTACGGAACCCTAAGAAAGAAACCATCCTTTTTCCTCTGCCTATATTTCCCTCTTTCGTTATTAGATAAGCTGGTAATACGAAATCATATTAGGGACGAATATTCGAGAACATTACACTAACGGGCTGCTTAATGTGAGGGACCATTAATAAGGTGCTTGCCCTAGTATAACAGCCCTGTACCCGGATTCTAATATCTTAATCTATTACTATTACTGTTTCGTTCCTTGTTCAAATCTCAGTCCGTTTCAGGCCAAATAAATCATCATAATATATGCTAATATTATAAATGCGAAAGAGTGTATCTCTGTCTGTCTGTACTTCATCTTGTACCTCATCACGCCCATACCGCTGAACCGATTTCTGAAATTTGGTATGGAGATACTTTGAGTCCCGGGAAAGGACCTAGGATACTTTTTGTGCCTGAAAAATGTACGGTTCTCGCGCGATAAGCAAATTTTGGTGCAACGAAGTTGCGGGCGTCATCTAGTAATATTGTAAATGTGAAAGTATGTCTGTCTGTCTGTTACCTCTTCAAACCCAAACCGCTAAGCCGATTCTGCTGAGAAAGAACATAGAATAACATTAATCCCGGAAAAAAGGACGGTTCCCGAGTTTTGGCGCAACGGACTCAAAGTATCTGTTCAGCGGTTTGGGCGTGAAGAAGTAACAGACAGACAGACTGACGACTGACACTTTCGCATTTAAAATATTAGTATGGATTTATAATATTATGTTACCAATCAGAACGTGTTTGACGTTGGTTTGTTTTATCTTTTATAAATACCATTTTGTAGTTTGATGGAAAATGGAATAGCTCAAAGAAGCTGTATCAGTGTTGCAATATTAAAGCAGAATAATGGTACTGACTACTTTTGAAACCCACACACAGTTACAAGACGTAAACATAGGAATATTACTCGCAGACTTCCTTTTAATTATTATGTTTATTATTATCAAAAGGAAAACCACTACTAAAATATACTATTAATTCATCAAGCCCCATACGGTCACCGGCGTCCGAGACACAATAAAATATCTATTGTGTCTCGTTTTCCCACGATCGACGGGTTATAACCATAAGGGAATGTAGGAGCAGTCTACAAAGAGATTGCAGAAAACTGCTACCAGCTCGTACTCGTAAATTAAATAATAATAAGAAAAAACCGGCCAAGTGCGAGTCGGACTCGCGCACCGAGGGTTCCGTACAAACCTGCAAGGTTTACAAAGTTTGATTTTGTTACAGCTTAAAGGTATTATAGACCTGAGTATTTGGTATGAATTTCAATTTAATACCTCTACGCGTTTATGAGGAAATGGGTAGTAAGTTTAAAATTATTAAAAAAAAATATATTATGTGATGTAACTAAAAATTTATGGTTTTCGTAATTTTTCCTTTATCTATGCTATAAGACGTTGCTTCGTACCAAATTTCAAGATTCTGAGTTCACGGGAAGCACCCTGTAGGTTTTGATTCCCTTGCAAGTGTCGAAAATTTGCGGCATAAACGGCTGTATCTTTTGATTGCGTTGGCTTAGAAGTTTGATTTTTTCACAGCTTCAAGGGACAGTAGACCTGAGTAATTGATATAAATTTCAGCTTCATACCTCCACGCGTTCCTGAGAAAAAGGGTCTTGACAGACGGACGGACGGACAGACGGACAACAAAGTGATCCTATAAGGGTTCCGTTTTTTCCTTTTGAGGTACGGAACCCTAAAAAGGTAGGTTTTTATTTCTTTCTAGGAAAATCTAGTCTAGAAAATGCATTCAAAAGGCTTTATTGGTTTACTTACTTCAGGGCTTCAAGAACTTTGTGAAAGAAACGTATGTCTACATCTAATATAAAAAAATGTATTTTTCTTCGTCTCGCTATAACTCGAGAAAGATTTGGCTAATTTTAGTCTTGAAATATTCGTGGAAGTACGTAATTCACCGGTCATCAAGTATTTTGCAAAGACCGACAATGAATTCTGAAATCGCCACAACTTTTCACGAGCTGTATAGAAATAAAGGCAGATGTAAGCCGACAAAAAGTCAACGATAGGCATTGTCTACACGCCAAGTTTTGTCTACTGTCTAGACCAGGGATC
This sequence comes from Cyaniris semiargus, assembly GCA_905187585.1. Taxonomy (NCBI): domain Eukaryota; kingdom Metazoa; phylum Arthropoda; class Insecta; order Lepidoptera; family Lycaenidae; genus Cyaniris; species Cyaniris semiargus. The sequence goes on along the minus strand of LR994558.1, from coordinate 6,707,155 downwards.
GCGAACCAGTGGCACGCGACATAAAGTTTAGAGCACGATCGAAATTATTTTAACTAATAATGAAGGTTATATCCTCCTCTGCATAGTGGGCACCATATTAAGCAAATTTTTAAATACGCATTGAATCACAAAAAGAAATTGAATGGCACGTTTATGACTAAGGGCTCCCACACATAACTGCGAATTTGCATCGCATCGCAAATATCTACGACAAAATTCATAATAAAAATGACATTACGATGCGATGCGAATTCGCAGTTTAGTATCGGAGCCCTTTGCTGAAGATTTTTTTCAGAAAAAGGGCACATTAAAACGAAAAGGTTCGCCATCCCTGGTCTAGACCAAGACAACTGTCATTAGTCAATTCGAAATGGTTGTTTTGTTAGCTATTTACAATAGTTTAAATTAACAAAATGTGTTTAGTTTTGGCTGTATATTGTGTATAAAAATAATCTGAAAATATATAATTCTGCATAGGTATGCGGTCAATAATTTCGACGGGAAATTTGAGAATAGAATGGTTCTTGTTACGAAATACGGTGTACGGTTTCCGCTTCCGATTTAAAACGAATTTCATCGAAAATAGTTAAGTAATAGTACTTAGTAGTTGTGTTCTATTATACTTTTTAGGGTTCCGTACCCAAAGAGTAAAAACGGGACCCTATTACTGAGACTTCGATGTCTGTCCGTCTGTGTGTCTGTCTGTCTATCTCCAGGCTGTATCTGAAGAACCGATATAGCTAGACTTCTGAAATTTTCACAGATTGTGTATTGCCGCTACAACAACAAATACTAAAAACAAAATAAAATTAATATTTAACCTTTGACTGGTGACATGTATTTTGCGTAACGTAACTAACTGGTGACAAGCGGTCCCGTGTGGCTTCTCCCTTAGGGTATATTGCCTAATGCATAGAAATTAAGTATAGTGGCTTACAGTCATGTTCAAAAATAGTTTGATAACTAAGTGTAAGATAAAATAAAAGCATTTTGTATACTTATTCCAAATCATTTTTTTATAAGGAACTTTGACAATACAATGTGAACAGTCTTTGGAACCATGAAAACTAGAAGTGAGATTAATAATTACTTATTATAAAATTATGATCAACATAAATCAAACAATAACACTTTTCCCATAATATTACACAATAATTAACTGAAAAAAAAACCTTTAATCACAACTATCATTTTACAAAACTGACAATGGTCAAACTTTAATAATTCTGAAGGCTGATTCTCCTGCCATGGCTCCTGATTTGTTGATCGATGTAACCCCGGTCGTTCATTATCATCTTCAGAGACACTATCTGCGGTTTTTGAATCATGATAACTTAACTTTGAAAAATATCTTAGGCTTCCGGTCCAGTTGAATCTTCTTGTGCCTACCAATCCTACCATTCGCCTATTCTATGTATTTCAGATAATGAAAGCTGTTTTCTACGGTTTGACATTTCGGACTCCCGATTCCCTTTGCTTCTTGTTTGGAGGACCAGAATTATTACGCTAACGGTGACGTAAGGTCTGAGAGGCCGCTATTGAACTTTGCATCCATGTAACTTACCGATTTGGGTTCTTCCGGCGCAATTATCTCCCTCTACAACCCAGGTGCAACTAAACTCGAAGCTACACAGACGCTCAAACCCGGTACGGAGAGTGTGGGGAAAAGGGTGAAAGGACGTTTCACTGACGCCGTGCGGCCTGTGAGACCGCTTGTCACCAGCAGGCGTAGCATGATCACTATAGAAACGGTTTCTTTCTACGGAAGAATCGACATACTGACAGATTTTATCGACAAAATGGCGGATTTCTATTGTCTAACTGTCACTTTGTCTATTCCTCCGTAGAAAGAAACCGTTTCTATGGTGACCATGCTGCGCCTGCAGTAAAAGGTTAAGGGGGGGTTCCCATACAACAAACGTGATTTTTTTGGCTTTTTTTGCTCGATATCAATAATGGCAATAGGTAGAGACATGAAATTTTCACAAAGTCCTTAATTATAATATATGTACATACTTTAATAATTAAAAAATAATATAAAATAAAATAAAAATTTAAGGGGGGTCCCATACAAAAACACAATTTTTGGCCTAATTTTGCTCTATAACGGTACGGAACCCTTCGTGCGCAAGTCCGACTCGCACTTGGCCGATTATTTTAAGAGTTCACCTATCAAAGCTAGCTTCAGCTACTTAATTTTTTTAAGGAATTTCACAAATACATTTTAAATAAATAAAAACGACACAATATAACGACTTATTTTATAACATCGATAAAGAAATCTACGTAATAAGATTTTTAATTAGTAGAATCATATTGTTAACAGAAAAAAATATATTTTTAAAACAACGATAAAGAGTGGAATTAATTCCAACATTCATCAACAGTCAAACGAAAGTCATGATTGATGGAATTGACTGACCAGGGCATGACCGTCTAATGGACGCCTAATGGTTTACGATTAGACGATCGTTGTTTGTGCAATGTGCAGCCTACTGACAGCTTCGCAATGGTACTGGCAGAGTAGACAGATTATAGAGTATGCCGACTAGAAGCACAATGTACTGGCAATCATAGTTATCTAACGGCCGGGCCCAACGTGTAGAGGCATCTTTAAACATAAATTAGACGCTGTTAAGCATTCGTGCCCTAACCCACAAAAATATTTCGTAATGAATAGGCGGGTCCACACAGAGCATTCTCCTCGCGCGGCAAATACGTGGCGAGGCTACTCCCTCTGTGTGGACGCGCCTTACGAACAAGCGCGGCAGCCTCGAAATCATTGCGATGCTGCCTGCAAACGACTGAGCAAATCAAAAGACCGACACTCGGTGGCTCGGGAACTCGGCCGCTTGCCCGCGGCAGTGCCCGCGCTTGCCTCGGGCGAGGCACGTCCACACTAACCAAGCTGCTTCGCGCGGCAAATGCCTCGCGAGGCTGCTCGCTCTGTGTGGAGTGTGGACGTGCCTAGTTATGAATGCAGTTGTATTCTTTAGATGATTTAGAACAAGACTGCATTCAAAATTCAATAACAAACATTTTTGTGGGTTAGTATACAAAATATTATGCTTAACAGCGACCAATTACCAATGTATTGCTATTGAAAATTTTCGTAAATAGCCGCGTACTGACCAAGCGAGCGGGCTCGCGAGGCAGCCTCGGACATTTGCCGCAGTACGCATGCCTAGTAGCTAAGTTTTCTAATCCGAGGCTGCCTTGCGCGGCATGGCCGAGCCACCATAAGGCTGAGCCAGCATCGACGCTTAGTTTAACTTGAAACGTAACGAATAAGCGAGGCAAAACAAAACGGAACGGAACGCGGAAAACGTGAACGCGGTACCGAGGCGCCTTTGAGGATCGACAAAAATCGACAACGCTCGGCTCAGGCGGCAGGCCACGGAACGCTCGGGCGAGGCAACGCGTGCGTTTCCTCGGGCGAGGCACGTCTTGACCGACCGAGGATTTGCCTCGCGTAGCTGCTCGCTCAGTCAGTACGCGGCTATTCACAGACTGGAATGCGAATTGAACTTTTTCGTCCATGTCTGCTCCCTCTTCACGCCCAAACCATTGCACCAATTTTGCTGAAATTGGGTATGTAGATACTTTAAGTCTCGGGAAAGGACATAATAAAGGACATAACTTTTTATCCCGGAAAAATTTACGGTTCCCGCGTGATAAACTAATTTTGGCAACGGAGTTGCGCGGGTCATGATTTTATATCTTTATATAACATTGATATAAAATCTGTCTAGAGACCTGCGAAATATCTATTGAACAAAGCGGCCATTGAACCCCGAGAGTCAACAAAACTAGGCATCAGACTGACCGTTTGTTTGTTTGCAAATCTCATTTGTAGGTCACTACTGTGTTTGCCGCAACATAAGATAGTTTACACAGACTAAATACTTATAATAGAATATTGTTTAAATAATAGGTACTGTTACGGCGCGTTCAGACTTGCGCGTTTTCTGTGCGTTTTCTGCTGTAGCGTTTGGGAAAACACGGGAGCGTACACGTTTGAACGCGCTCCTATGCAGGCATAAAACTCGACATCCTTTTTTTTTACGGGCTTTCACCCACCACACATTCCCACCGCTGTATCTCCTGTGTCGTCAGGATCAACAGCAGTATCCAACCACGAAAACCCGTTGATATTATCTCAGGGAGCCCGAGGGGCATGCTAAAGCTGTCTTGGGACCCGCAACGAAGTTAATCAGTAGGAGTAGGAAGTATTCCAAAAAACTACATGTTGAAATGAAGCCTACTCCTTGATGATAAAGATTATGATAACAATAATATTGTCCCCTACATCGGTTTCGGTCACAGTGGCTGGTTTAATTGAAAAGGAGTAACATTTTTAATTTGAAACACGGCGAGAGATCAAGCATCGACGTTTTACATATCCACCCATCGCATGGATATTTCCAAACGTGAATTGAACCTACAAGCTAAGCAAGCTTCACCACTGGACCAAGGAGGTATAACATCCAAACGAAGAACCGACTTTCATGTAGTCTTTATGTTTAAAACTGACATGACCGAGAACGTTTTACAGACATTTCGAAAGTTTCCTGAAATGTTTAATTTGTTTAAACCTACACAGTGCTGGATTTTTATTTTTTATAAGCGTAGGCCACTTTATTTCCGCCGCCGCAAATACGAAACCTGCCGCCCGCCTAGGACGCTGCTGCCCCTAGGCTGCGGCCTACACGGCTTATTAAAAAATCCTGTACTGAATGATTCAGTAATAACTGTATTTTAAAAAGATAAAACCGACTTCAAAATTGTACGTAATTGAGAATTAAAAGTCCCTATCTCCAAAACTACTGAACCGATTTTGATGAAACTTGCACTATTCCCTAATTTGACCAATACCTAGTACAACAAAAAAAGAATTAAGTACTGAAATCGGAATGGTAGTTCCAGAGGTATGCGAACACAAACATAAAAATATACATACATACATACATACGTACATACATACATACATACATACATACACTTTTGAAATTTGGCACATTTGTTCAGACGCTAATATAGACTAACATATTCGAAAATTGGGCAGTTCTGGAAATATAACATACATACGCGTCGAATTGATAACCTCCTTTTTTTGAAGTCGGTTAAAAATACTGTGTAGAATCAGTCTCAATACGACTTGATCACTACGAAGTTTTTTTATTTCAGTAATATTGTTTAACTTGCATTTTGCAATGGTGTTATAAATAAAACTAGGTTACCTAGAATTCATTCATAAATTGTTTACCATATCAAAACTATCTGCAGTACGTATCTATAATCTATGTTTACAGTTTAGTGTTCAGCTATGAAAACGTGTGTATGAGGAGTACAAAAACTCGTAAAACTTAATACTATCTCATTTTGACTAACCGCTAAAGAAATAAATCTCGTTATTTTTATTAGAATAAGATATTGCTCGAAACTTCGTTCGTACATCGTACAGGTAAGTCTTTCAACTGCAAATATCTTGCTATTTGCAGTGTAAAAGTTCTTTGTTAAGTATTAAGCATTTATATTATTAACTACTAGACGTTCCGCGCGGCTTCGCCCGCGTAAATTAGATATTTCACAGACAAATCAGTCTACAAAAAATAGCCTATGATCCTTCACGTGGTCTACTTCTTATCTGACCCAAATAACAGAAAAATTGCTCTAGTAGTTCGTGAGATAAGCCCGTTCAAATAATTTCCCCCGTTTTTACCACATTTTCTTCTATTTCTTCGCTAGTCTTAGCGTGATAAAATATATATAGCCTATAGCCTTCCTCGATAAATGGGCTATCTAACACTAAAAAAAATTTTCAAATCAAAACAGTAGTTCCTGAGATTAGCGCGTTCAAACAAACAAACAAACTAACTAACAAACTCTTCCGCTTTATAATATTAGTATAGATATAGATTGTATTAAAAATAGTGAAACAATGTAATAAAAAGATACAAACGGGCGCAAAACAGATACTTCCCGAACAGCTGTACAATTTCATCGGAGAACAAACACAGAAACCGAAATTCGCTATTGATTAGGACGAAAGTTGATACCGCCGGAACTCCAGACTGGCCGATTATTATATTTTCAAACATCAACATATTTTTTGATATTATATTATACTTTTCACATTAAAATAATATATTAATTATATGATATTGATACGATACGAGAAAAATATTTCGTTTTTCGTAGGTTTAAAAAAAATTGTTTACCTATTTTGACTGACAGAAATCTGACGGCATTTTCTACTGCCTATTGCCAACTATATTCTTATGCCTATGACCAACCTGGACATCCTCATTGAAGCGGAGTCTACTGGACGGCGACGGTCTTTCCAGCAGCAGTAGCTCAGTGAGGACAATCACTCCAAACACAGCAAAGAACATGATGAAGATGAAAAAGCTGATGTTGGCTCTCTCCTTCGCGCGGGAAGCCACCCGCGGCTTCCACCGCATGATGCGACACTATCATGGGACACTGTTGTTATGTTACCGTCACTCGGTCATTGGAGCACGACGCACCTCCCGAACTGATCAACAATGAGTGACAGCGAGCGCGGTGTGCTAGACGCGAATGAAAATTACCCGAAAATGATCGAAACATATGTTTTTAAGTTACCAAGGAAGTTAAATTGCTAACTGTAAAAATAATCTCAAAAAAGGGGCGAAATACCGATGTTTTAAATGAATTCTTTAAAAGTCGACTTCGAAAAGGCGGAAGTTATATTGCTGTAAAAAATCCCAAAAAAGGGACAAAATGTCGGATTTTTTTAGATACTTCTTTCAAAAATAAGGAAGTGATAATATTACGTTTGGCTGTAAATATTCTATAGAATCGAATCGAAGAACTAAAATATGATAATCAACCGATTTGAGTCGGTAGCCGTGTGTTCACTTTGACAATATTTGCGAATTTAAGTCATTACGAATCTAATTGGTTACGGTTACTGGTTACGTAATGTAATACAGATAAAATTAAAACTCTTTATAATAAAGGTATTGAATGTTTATTATTAGTCTACTTTTGTGTTTCAATCTTAAATCAGGTGTCATTATTTACAAAATAGTGATATTAAAATTATAATTGTATAAAGTATGGTACCACAATCATTTATAATACATGGTTATACCTCTACAACTACAATACTATAAAACAAAATAACATAACATAATATAATTATTAACCCTAAAAATATATTTTATGTGTACAGTTTTAATTAAATGATATTAATACTAAAACCTATCAAATGTGAAATTTTGCTAAATATCGTGCACTGCCCAAACTCTGGCAACACCGCGCTAGGGCGGACCGCGCATGCGCCGCCCGCCCTCGCTCAATGAGTAGGTACGAAAGCTCAAAACCCCCTCATAGAATCTACGATCGTTTTCAAAACAAACACCCAGCTACACTCCGTCTAAGCAAATTGCTTAAGCACGTTTAAGAGGATTAAAAAAATCTTTACAAACTTCTTTGAAACTCGAAATAAAAACGTGAATTATATTTCTATAGGTTGGTAAACATTTAAGCAATGTTATTTCAGATTTTTGTTTTGAATATAAAAATCGGCCAAGTGCGAGTCGGACTCGCGCACAAAGGATTCCATACTGTTATAGAACAAAAATAGGGCAAAAAATGTGTATGAGCCCCCCTTTTAATACACTTATAATTGAGGATTTTGTGAAAATTTCAAGTGACTACCTGTTGCCTTTATCGACATCGAGCAAAAAATGACAAAAAATCACGTGATTGTTGTATTCGAGCCCCCCTTAAATATTAATTTTATTTTGATTTTAGTATTTGCTGTTATAGCAGCAACACAATCTGTGAAAATTTCATAAGTCTAGCTATTGATTTTCTTGATATACAGCCTGGAGACAGACATACAGACGGACAGACAACGAAGTCTTAGTAATAGGGTCCCGTTTTTACCCATTGGGTACGGAACCCTAAAAATTACGGGAGGAAAGTTCATTTCGCTTAGATTGAATGGTAAAAACGTTCGTTTTATTTGGAGTTTTTCTTGTACCTAGATTGTGGGATTTCATACTAAACAACAATGAAACACGTTTATATTGTACTAGCCGTGCCCCGCGGTGTCACCCGCGGTTTAAGTGATATATAATAAAAGACTATGAAAAGTACCAATAATAGGGTCAAAACGGGACGATACATGGTTCTATAATGGTTTATGGTAGTGATGATGATGATGATGAATGTAATTTGCATAGTAGCATATGCTTTCCGTTCTTAAAACAACATATTTTATTCTTACCATATTATACCAATAGCTTAAAATTAAAATCCCTAATCGTTTTAAGTGAATTATAAGTATTATTGACAAATTATTAAGGGTATTATTTTGTATTCAGTAATTTGTTACTTCATAATATTATGTTGTCTTTTTTAATATAAAGTAATCTGATCTCAATAAATAATAAAAATATAGTTTTATTTTAATTTACTTATATACTTAATTTAAATATTATTTATAATACTACTAGTTAGTGCCCGGTACTCCATTGCGCCAGACAGACAGTAATAATATTAGTACGGATAGTATGGAATTTTGGATATTTTATAAATAATAATGATAAACACCTTATGAAGTGACTTAGTAAAAGAAAAATTATTTTTATACTAGCTGTCCCGGCAAACGTTGCTTTGTCATAATATAAAGTATTTCGCTCATATTATTTTATTGAAGTGACTAAATAAGTATGTCGCCATGGCAACGTCGATCGCTATCCCGTCGCACAAACAATGGTCGCCGTCAGTTACTATTATTTATTCAACAAATGCACTTATCAATATATAAAGTACCCAGTAGCCGATTCTCAGACCTACTGAATATGCATATAAAATTTGGTAAAAATCAGTAAAGCCGTTTCAGAGGAGTTCGCTGACTAACATTGTGACACGAGAATTTTATATATAAGATAGTACGCGTGGTAATCCAAAATATATATAATCTTCCATACCTATGGACTTCAAATTAGACTTACAATCAATGATATTCTACTTATACAGATCTGTTACGTCCATACTATTTTCCGGCTTAAATCTCTTCCGAACAATTTTCAAATTCAAAATTGCAAACATTGACAAATTTGACAGATAAGTGAAACAAAAGATACGAAAAACCATTTACATAAAAGAGACAGTTCTATTTTTAACGTCGAATCGTATCGCTGTCTCTTTCTTCGCCTGAGCTATGACGAAAATTCGATTTTTTCCAGATTGTTCGAAAAAATAATTGAAAATGTAAATAATCGAGGTATTTATTGCAATCAAGACATGTGGTAAGAGATTCCATGTGTTTTGTTTTCTTTTGAGTCATAATTGGTACAATTTCGAAACACGCACGACGTCATTTTCAATTTATTTAGGTAAGACAAGACGCGGCATGTTCGTGACTGCGCTCGATGCAAACTAAATGAATCAATGATTCCTAAAACAACATATGTAACTAAAAGTAAAATGTTCAGGAGACACAAAAACCTGGATAATTTTTGATAATGCAAGTAATTTATAATTATGTATATTATATTTTATATTTCTGTATATATAGCTCCTAATATTGTATTTTTGTACATCTTTTTATTTTATTTTAGTATAAATAAATGGATAATAAAGTTTTTCACTTATGTGCTTTTGACATTAAATCTGTTACTTGTGTTGTTTTGATACCCAAGAAACTACTGTAACATAAAATAATAACTTAAATACTCATATTTATTCAACTTTATTATTCTTAAAATCATAACATAATGTTGCTATTATGCCTACTTTTATAGTTAGGCATCATCTCCCACTTCATCTACAGATTCTACTGTTGTGGTTGGCCACTCCAAAATTTCATCATAGAAGTCTTTAAAGGTATCAGGGACATAGGAAATTAACTTTTTGATATCTTCAATTTTTTTTATATTTATCGGTTTTTTAACTGAATATGCCAATTCTGAAGGCAAAAAAAAATGTGAAGAAATGCAGCTTTTCTTGGAAAAACGCAATGTAAAAGAAAAGTTGTTGATCTGGTTATCAATAAACTCACTTGCCTTCACCTTTCCAATATTGTCAACTGAATGGATGAAATGGGAGTATGTAGATATTGTGAAATGTATCTTGTCTTTTTTCTCAACACTTCTGCCATATGAACAATCTGATAGACATGACTTTTTGTAATAAGCCTTCCACCACGCTTTGAAATTAATTATATCGTTTGGCTGTACCACATGGACAAAGAATTTGGGTGATGCCTTTGTGACAATTTGGACAAAATCCCAAATTGAATATAACCGGTCTTCCTTTTTTAACTTCTTTTTCACACACCCAAATGCTCTGTCACAAGGCAGAAAAGAATGCCCTCTGACTGGGTAACATTGTTCTATTCTACTGAACTTCTTGAGTTCCACCATGGCTGCAAAATATCTCAACAAAGTATGATTTTTATTTTGACCTCCACAGTTGTCTGAAAAGACATAAAGGGTCTTTATACCTGGAGGAACTTCAGTGTTTATGTAATCATTTACAAAGGAGGTCACCTCATTGGGGCCTTTGCCACCTACACCTTCATGGTAGATATAAAATTTTGACATATTAGTTTTTAGATTTGTAATGCAAAAAACATTCACAGTTAGTTGTCGCAAGTAAAATGTTTCCTGAACTGGAATTTGTGGTAATTGCAAATTCATCATGTAATCAAAAGCCAATCCCAGTACAGTGTCATCATATTTTTCATTTCCTTCAGTACAAATTTCTTTCACAACTCTTAACTTCTGATAAAATTTTTGACTTCGTTTTTTATGAATGACTAGCTGTGCCTTAGCTACCCTCTTTGCATTTTCATTTAATGTTTGTGATTTTATCCTGATCGTGAGATCCTCACAGGTACAACATGTGTCAACTTGAGGTCGTCCAAATCTTAGAGAAAACCTTTCATTAAAAATTTTTAAATAAAATTCATATTTTACTCTCGTTTCAGGATACTTCCTTTTAAACAATTCAAACATTTGTCTTACGTCCAATCTGGCATCTAAATAATAAATTTGCTTTGAAGCATAATGACTTAATTTCAAAGGAAAACACTTAATGTGTTCTTCAATTTGAACGCAGACTTCACCAGGAATAGCTCGCTTATTTGGGTGCTTGCCTCTTTGGTCACATGGTATTATACCTTTCTTCAATAAATTGCATAACCGCCTTATTCTTTCGGAAGAAATGCCATAGATATTTTGAAAAGCTGATTTGCACACTTGAAGTTTTGTTCCTGATGTGGATGGTACAAAATATTTAAAAGAGCTAGAACGCCACTTCAAACTATTCAAATCTGCATCCAATCTAATCTTCTTGGGCCTCGAGACAGGAACTGCCTCTATATTCTGTTGCAGAAATATGTCTTGCTCATTTTTTGACCCCATATCATAAAACATTGAGAAATATTCTATAATTTTTTCATAAGTAATTTTTTGAAGACATCCACGCTTGCATCTGTGATAGGAAACAAACAAGATTAGCTTATTTTTTGTCTTAGGGATTCAAAGAATACTAATTACCCAACCCATAAAGGTACTTTTAGTTTTTGTTTACTAGAAGTACACTGTGAATCTAAGAGGAAACAATAACTCAAAGAAGAATGTATACCTATATAGAAGATATCATTATGAAATTTACCTGCAATCTTCTTGAGGAGTTTTTACTTTAGGAACTTGTTTGTTACTATGAGACACATATGCCTGTCCAGACAATCGAGCTTTCTTCACTATGTTTCGTTTATAAGAAACCTCATTCCGCGGCCTCTTTTTAGGCCTTTGTTCAACAATTCCGGTATCATCTTCACAATCAGATACCATGATATTCAGTGAAAAGTTAGGTATAGGTATTAATTTAGAATATAGTATCATAAACGGTTTCTTTCTTTCGAATCACAAACTATTTCGAATGACAAACGAAAATAAATAATAATATACTTGACAGCTGACGTTTCTCTCGGCGCCATTCGGCCGTGTTGCCAGGGTAGGTTGTGTGAAAAAACAACACAATTGTATGCACTTGTGTTGTTCTAACAATCACCGAAGAGAAATGTCAGTCAGTTATGTTGTTCTAACACTAAGCGGTATTTTCAGTAGTTCAATTTACATAGAAAACGCAAAGCAATTGTGTTGTTTTAATGCACAATTTATTAATGGCCATAGACTAAATCCAAAATCGCTATAAACTCGATTTCGGCAAAAATGTTAGTTATGTTGTTTTAGAAATCATCGATTCAAATAACAGACGACCCAATTGGGCCGTATTTGAATCTTCACAACGCGCGCGGTAGTAACATATCTGCTTTGAGTTTTTCATCATTGCTTACAATCAAGAAAAACGAAAAGCATATCAGTCACGACACGAATTTCGCTTTTTGGTCTTTTTGTGATATCCAGAACGCGTCGTGGCCGTTTTCATTAGAGCCACAACGTGAATTTCGCGTTGTGGCTGTTTTACTGTGACCACAACGCGTTGTGAGCTATTTTTTCGCTCATTGAGCGTTTTCGGTCTTTGAGCGTAACATTTCTGTGATTATCAGAACGCGTCGTGGCCGTTTTCATTAGGGCCACGACGCGAATTTCACGTCGTGGCCGTTTCACTATGACCACAATGCGTTGTGAACTTGTGAGCCATTTTTTCGCTCGCTCAGCGTTTTCGGTCTTTGAGCGTAACATATATACTGAAAAGGGCGGCAGAGTCCTACTCTTTCTTGCTTTCTTGACAGACTGTAGTAGACCGGATGCTAGTTTTGTCATTTTATAAAAATAAAAACATTTCAATATTTCTGACATTTCTCTTGGTTTTGCCGGGAATGTGATGGAGGCACTTCACATGGCTATTTGTGTTTGCGTATTTGATGTATTCGCCAAACAATCACCATGTGTAGACGGTATGTTTGACAAAGTATTGGCCTTATTTGCCTATTTGACAAATATGACCAATATCAAATACACGTATGACGTATCCGTGCCTTTGTCGGTTTTTGACGCACATCAAAAGAGTCAAATAGGCAAGTAAACAAAATGAAGTAAAAGTTTGGTATTTGACGTCCATGTGTGGAAGGCCGTATTTGCCTTTATTTGCTTGTTTGTGTATACGTCAATAATTTTGCCAAATGCAACAAATAGCCAATAGTATTTTGTAACTCCATCAAAAGTTTCAGTAAAGCGTCTACCAATTTACTGAATCGACCGACTTGACTTCTTGACTGAATTGACTTTTACTTAGACTTTGACTAGACTTTCGACCTGACAATGTACCTAGAAAAACAAAGCTGAAAATTGTATTATAGAATATTCTTTTCCCGCCATTATATATTTTATACTCGACACTGGCCATGGTTATAGTTTAAGCGAAGTGCCATAATAAGAAAAGAAGAAAAAGAAGACATTTTTGGAGTTTTGACGGGAATGTGAAATTCGACACTGGCCATGGTTATAGCCGAAGTGCCATAATAAGAAAAAAAAGACATTTCTCTTATGACAGTTGACACTTGACAGTTGACAGTGGCATGTGTCAGCCCTGCGGACCATCCGGAATCCGGACTTCCAAATATCAAAACTCGATAATTTAATTTGTATTTTTGGTTAAATTAATATTGGAGCCCATTAAAAATGGTCGCAGAAGACGACAATGTTTTTAGGGCTTTCGCCAAGGCTTTGTACAACACCATTGATTCTCCAGTAACTTGGTTTCGAGGTAAACTGCCTTTATAAACATTTTGTTATGTAAGTCCTATTTGCTTATTTTGTGATTTATTATTGATATCACTGTTCACTTCTTTTAAAGAGAAAGTAGTAGAACCGAATCAGAAGCAATATCCTTGGTATCACAGAAAGTATCCCAGGGTACCAACCATTGACCAGTGTTACTCCGACGACGTAGTCTGCGACTTTGAAGCAAATCATCAGTTCAAACGTGATAAGTTAGAATTTTTCTTTACTTTATCTTGACCTTACTCTTACCAAAAATATCTGTATAAATCTAATAATTTTATACAAATTACAACTTATATTAAACAATTTATAGTAACTAATACCCCAATATTGCTATTTCAATTTAACCTTAATACAGCTTAGATCCTGATCATATCAAAACAGTATTCTCATTTATGTCAATCAAATACCGAACAACATATTTTTGGGATGTTGACCTATAAAAATACTATTTTGTACTTCTATTTTACCAAATCTGAGTTAAAACTATTATTGTTAAATATTTTAGCAGATTCGTTTATTGCTTGTGAATAACTAGTGTTAAAGTTTAAAAGATTTTGGCTAAAATTAACTAGAATTTGTCGTATTATAGGGCTGTGGACTCAGAAATTCTGAATATTCTTCGTATGCGCTATGAGGATTGCATGATGTATGAAAATCCTGATCATGCCACTCCATGCAAAGCACTGTGGGACAAATATAAGGACGCTGAAGAAGCCTGGTTTATAAAATGTAAGTTGTTTACAGTAAGACATCCTTACATAAAGCAAAAGTAATGTCAACATTAATACATTTTTATAACAGCCATACAGAAAAAGTTTTGAATAGCAGCCACAAAAATGTATGAAAATAATGATTACAATATATATGGTGTTCTTAGAATGAAATCCAAGAATCCGCGATCGAAGGATTAATATGGTGTTCTTAGAATGAAATCCTAGAATCCGCGATCGAAGGATTAATATGGTGTTCTTAGAATGAAATCAGATAGAATTATTACAGTAGTGAACCTAATGTTAACCCATGAACTCCCAAGCGGCACCCGGGTGCCACATAACAATTTAATATCTATTGTGTCTGCGATTCCCACGATCGAGGCATTATGTTGGGTACTGACCAACATAACCTTGGTTAGTACCCACCTTTAATAAGGCAAGTTTGTTAGTGTGTTGCTTCACATAAACACTGAATGGACTGATAAAATTTATCATGGTAGTTGTTTAGGCTCTGAGGAAATATTGGCTTTTATCCCAAAAAGTAGTGTCCCCATGGGATAATGTTATAAATAACGAAAATTTTAATTCAGACCGATTTTGTTCATATTATCTTTGTTAGTAACAGTAACATTTTCTGCTTATATAGGTTTGTTGGTAGTGTTAGTAGTAATCAGTATATTTTTATATTATTAAAGTAATAACTATTTAATGTTTCAGTAAATGCAGTATTAGTATTATAATACTTCTGTTTTTTTTTTTTTTTAAGAATGTTATGCAAGATATTTCTTTCTGCACCGGTTTTGTTTAAAGATTTTTTAGAAACTTATTAAGAGTTGTAACTCACATTAGACTTATTTACATGCACTAGAACTGTTATTATAAGAATGTGACCCCACAAAATACCTTATTAAAAGTGTGTTATGAGATTTCCCAATAACTTGCCAATTCCGGCTTAGATTTTAACGTTTATAATTTCATTGCAGACGGTGACCTCGGTGCCAACGGTGATGCTCGTAAAGCTTACATGAAGCAAAAGCACCGTCTGATCTGGGAGAGACGCAATGGTCCCCTGTCCGACCTCACCAAGTGAAGTTATTGTTTGCCTTGTTAAAAACGTAGAATTAAATATACATTGAATTTAAGTTGATTTTTTAGTTACTCGAATTATTGTTTAAAAAGAGTTGTAACTTCATAAATGAATTTAAATGGCATTTTTAGTAACAATACAAAATACTAGGTAACGCCCGCAACTCCGTTGCGTTAAAATTCGTTTGTCGCACGAGAACTGTACACTTTTTCGGGAGAAAAAGTATCCTATTTTCCTTTCCGGGACTCAAAGTATCTACATACCACGTTTCAGCAAAATCGGTTCTGTGGTTTAGGCGTAAAAAGGTAACGGACAGACAGACACACTCACATTTATAATATTGGTATGGATAGGTAAGTGCATAATAAAAATGATTGATTAATACTTAATAGTTAATTAATCAAAAATTTCTTAAAACATTAGATGAACAGGGAAGAAAAGTAAAGAAGAAAAAGAGAACCTTTGAAAAAATAACATTTATTTTCCACAGCTACATTCATTTTCATGCAATATTTACGAGATACAAATTCATCCATTCATATTCGCTAGTTGAAACTACAACGAGAAATAAAGATCACAGAATCATGAAGACGTAGAAAAATTCAACTAACTTCTTCTATTACTGCACTTTGAAGAACCTTAAAACTATTACATATACTCCTTATAAACTGTTCTTTTAATTGGTCACAAAATAAAAATATTGACTTAAAAATACTCGACGCCGCTAGTCTTAAGAATTAAGAAAAAATTCATAAGAAGCAGCAAATTAATGGTAATTAAATATTTCTCATTGCAATCGCTTTCCAAATAAAACCTCTAACTTGTCACATTAGATATAATTCAACTTATAATACTTAATTTCACAACTAAGCCACTTAAATGCGGGATGGCAGTGTTTTCGCATATTAAAGAAAAATTGCCTGAAACAATTTATATTATATGCAAGGCCCCGCTCACATTACAGAAATATTGCAAAGAAAATTCCACATTAATACTGTTCTAATTCGAGTCACTCAAACGTAAATAAATGTGATTTTGTACCATCGACTATGTTCGCGTTAACATAATATTATACTCTGATTGATTTCGTTAGTAATCCTAACAGATACGTGAATATCACAGAATTAATGATGAACAAAAAAATAATAAAAATGTACACATTTATTTACAAAAAAAATGAATAAAGCTAATAAATAAAATGATTTATGATTCTTATCAAATACTTAACACTAACTCAAATAACGCTAAATAATCTGGAATAAGTCAGGGCGTAAAATAAGGGCAGGCACACACTACCGGCGCGCGCGGAGAACAGATATGCTGCGCGGCCGGCAGCCCGCTGGTGTGGATCGGCAAGTTGGGACTGTTCAAACCACTGATCCCTGTAAAGGTGTCGACACACGGCGCCGACCGACGCTACGTTTTTACAACTCAACGATAGGCCTTAGGCTTCTTACTATTCAACGATAAAACCTAATACGTTCTACCACAAACAATTTGTGATCGCTCTTGCTTTAAATTGTTAATTTACCTTACAAAGCGATTAGACAACGCAATCGTTTGCCTCATGTGTAAATATTATAATCGTTAAACTTAACATTTCTGTTTGCTCATGCGCCATCTACATAATCTTACAAATCGATCTACGCTTTTTTTAAAATATTTGGCGTATTAGCTATGTAAATAGTAGGATCGATTTCACAATAATAATTTAGACATTCAGGAATTACATAGCCGAAAAGTAAAGCACGATTTTGTAAGACTAGATTCTTTGAAAGGCGGATCAAAACGGCGCATGTGCAAACATTATAATATACAAAATAGGCCGGTAGGTTCGTTACTTGTAGTGGACATATACACTAAATCAGTATCAAACTATCGCACAAACATTTCACAATTTCCGAAAATACATATTTTTTTTAATAATTTTATACCATCGCAAGTGCGATAGTTACTTACAAATATAATTTTTGGCGCATATTGATATAACCTTAGTCGAAGCACACAGAGACACGATAGAATTGTTTAAACCATAACTAAGTCTATAAATAATTAAAACGAAGCTTGAAATCTCTCAAATGCATTTTCCGTTGGCTTTACGTGTGTGCGTTTCTTAAGTGTACGCGCGTTCTCATGTCTCAGTGTGCCTCGACCCCACAAGAGATCAGTGTTGCAAACATATCCTCGCAAAATCAGGCACAAGCTATGTATACAATTGTACATCGAATACTTTTATAAAACATTTGAACATCTTTAATTGACTTCCACTCGCGACCGTGCAGTCGCCTCACTAAAAATATTTAAGAATTTTATAAACATTTACACATGTATATAAATTTTTCGAGTTTCCATAAATGTTATCTAAAATAATAAATTCGAATTGTTGATATTTCACGACTCGCAGATATCCGATTCCAAATACTTTAACATAAAACCTCTTTACGTACGTTATATTAAGTAGGTACGTGAATTTCAACTATATTTTTCAATTAAGTCATTTAAAGCCGATCGGGTCACGTTAAATACTTAGAATCAACGGAGATCACATCGAAGGATAAAACACTATACAAAAACTAACATCTACTACATATTATTGTACTTTAGTGAACATTCGAAAAATGTTTCCTACACCTGGCCAATGAGTAGCTCCGAAATCACGATACGAGAGTAAAACACACGGATCAATACAAAAATAATATTAACAATAAAATAAACTTACACGTAAGTTATAACACTATTTGAGCTCAAAACAATCTGATATGTAGTTTAAGTGTGTAATACTGCATACGAAGAATATGAATCAAATTCGTAGTCATAGATTAAAAAAAATAACATTTGATACACAAATAAAAGTTGATTCATAAAATTCAAATAAATGCGTGGTCAGAGCTCACTTTGCAGAGATGCGAAACATTTTTCTAACGACATACATCCTTTAGCCTAGAAACAACACAAAAATATACACCATCTTAAACCATTATTGTTATAGACATCACAATCATAGGACACTTATTTGTCTGAACGGTAAAAGTTGAGGAGCTGTAGAATTAGAACATGCATGAGGAATGATTCTCGTTGGTCGGGAATGAGTTAAGCGGCATCGAACTGCGCCGCCAGACGTGTGCGACCTGCGGACATACAAGCATATTAATATAACATTACATTAACCCATCAATCCCCAAGCGGTACCCGACTTCCTCATAACAATTGTGTCTGCGATTCCCACGATCGAGATATTAATACAGCTCTTGTTTCGACTTAGTCTAGAAAACAAAATGGTATTCAGAAAATGTTTACTACGTCTAAGGGTCAATTCAGACCGCAACGCGACGCGTAGATGCATTTCTAAATTTGTACTGAATTGACAGACTTGCATGATGACTCACGCAATTGAAGTATATCTGTCTGAATTGACCCTAACGCGTTCTGATTGGTCAAAACTCCAAAAGTCAGCTGTTTCGTTTTTGACGTATATGACTGCATCACTTTGATTAAAATAGAATGTGGTATAATTTACACAAGGTAGGGTTTAATTTGAATGAAAAAAAGCCTAGTCACTAGATTTTTCCTCTCTTTAACAATTATTTAGGTGGCTGTAAGTAATGAATTCAACTCACGTTTATTATCCTGCGCCAGGAGCGCGGTGGGCGCGGGCAGCGCGCTGGCGGGCGGCGAGCACCATAAAGCCGTCTTTGGAGATTCGAACACGCGGGAACCCTGAACAAAACACGACGTGTCAATAAAGAAATTATCAAACTAGTCATTAGATTCTAGTGTATTCGCATTATTATGGGGTCATCTACAGATTAGGTTACAAAAATTTTAAATGTCAATCTTTCATTTAATATCCTACGTATGGTAAAAATGTGAAAGACATTTGGTACATAACGTATTTCTATAAAATATCCAAAACGTTATGAAACTTTTCAAATACATAACCCCACTTTTTCGAAATTTAATATTATTTTACAAAAAAAAAATACGGTACGTTAAGCTGATCGCACATTTGTCAGCACCGTACGCGCCCAACGCGCCCGCATAGTTCACAAAATGCGGCGCTTACGGTGCGAGCGAATGTACGAGGTTTCACATCATTTAATACAACGAATTCTAAAATGCGGCGTGTACGGCGCGTGCTAGCTGACAAAATATGCGATCACCTTTACATAAAAAGTCGACAAAGTTTGCTCTACGTCACAACAAACTCTTTCACAAATAGTCAACATATTGTACTATCAGAGAAGTTGATTCATTGGTAGATTACGTATTTTGGTCGCGTTTTGTCAAACCCAGCCGACAGATGACGACTAACATTGAATTGACATAATCCGACCAAATTACGTCCAACTGTCTATGAATCAATTTCTTCTAATTCGTACCTTCTGTCCGGGCGGTGTGTCGTGCACGGAGTAGTCCTCGACACACTTGGCGACGAGGTCGCGACGCTGCGGCATCACGCCGCCGCACAGCGACCACTGATCCCCGCTCTCGGTGAATATAGCCGCGTACTGACGGAGGAACTCAGCGACCGCATCTATGCCTGGAAGAAAGATAAATAGTTCATACGCGTAAGCAAAGTTGTTTATAATATGGTTGATGAATTTTAAAATTAGTGATGAGATGTTTCTATGGACGTTTTGCACAACGTCTGCCTCGCCCTGTACTGTAAGAACCTGCAGGACTTGTAACTTGTGCAACGGAAATCAGACAATTTTGATTCTAATACGTAACCTCGTCGTATCGATTATAGAAAGAACAATTTCTTATGAGCCACAACAAAAGATTATTAGAATAAAACATTACAAAAAAAAACATAATATAAAAGCATAATCTTACCCAATTCAGCTTTCGGGAACGAAGGTCCGTAGCGCTTAGAGAACTCCACGAATATATCCTTATTGGACATGGGCGAGCGCTCGCTGAGCATTTGAGCGACGCGCCACACGCAACGCCAAGTATTGGACAGACGGACATGGCGTCCGGCTGTCTCCAGGACTCCGGCCCCGGCCAGTTCCGGCAGATCGGGCTCCGCCCCGACCAAAGCCCGGAAGGCGCTCACGAAGTACTCCTCAGTGGAGCCCCGGGCTACACTCCGATCCGCAGATAGAACCGCGCAGGCCGCCAACGCCGCGCTGGCCCAGCGTGGGGATTCCCCAGGCATATGCACTATCCCTCCTTGCACGTAACCGCCACAAGCGTACACCATGGCTTCGAGCGTCTTTACTTCTAGAACATCAGGCGAGGGAGGCGCCCCGAACTGAGCAGTGTATCTAGCTGTTAATAACGACAAGGCTATAGGAGCTAATGCCTTGAGTCGTTGAGACATAACCGCTTGGGCCGCTTTGGCGGTCAGTCTGACGCTTCTCTCCCCGTTTGCCTCACAGTATACCGAAACCGCGTCGGGTATCAGCTCGAATAGGTCGACCAATTTAACACAGCCGTAGTGGGCGACGCGGAGCTGTCTTCCAAAGTGGGAGTGGTAGGCGGGCACGAAGCGGGAGAACTCCATCCTTAAATTGGGCGTGTAACACAGGAGTTCGACGGCTTGGATGCCGAACTCTACCGTTCTCGCTTGCTCTTCTGGTGTTGGGGTACGACGGGGTAGAGATAGCATGCCGTCGGCCATGATGATGCTCTGTGGTGCGACTTTCTCTAGGAGCTCCTCTACGGTGCACACGCCATAGTCTACTGGTGAGAAGGGACGGCCGAAGGTGGCTTGATACAGTTGTGGGATGTCATGCAACATGACCGCTCGACCGGGCTGAGCCTTCAGCAGCTTGATGAGATCGGACGTCCAGCGCCTGTTCTGAGCGGTCGCGGAAATCGTAATCACGCGGTACGACCCAGACCCTAACACCTAATAACAGAAAAAAAAACATATTGTCATGGAAAGTCTATAAAGAAATAAATCTTTAGAAAGGTATATTGTTTGTACTATGTACTCTTTATTATTTTATCAACACAACACACATTTTTCCTGATGGTTACAATATCGTAGTTTTGATTTTACGAGTTGATGATATTTGTATAAACTTCCATAAATAAAACTGTTCGCGCCAAACTTTGACGCGACGAATGTAGCAGTTGGCAACACTGCGCGCGAGTCGCTGTCAGTTGTCATACGTCGGCCCTGAGAGAAGTACACAGACCGCTACTGACGCTTGCGATCGATATACGAAAATCTATCGGCTAGCCGTCGGCCCAAAGTTCGCGAACTAACCCGTGATTATCAGCTCAGTGAATATAGACAAAAAGACAATAGTGTCGTGACCACGAACATCAGCACTTCTCTGCCCATCTACTCAGCCCATCTGCCAGCATAAATCACCACCAGGTAACCCCCATTTTATACACTCATCCTCTCCTACACACGTTATAGGGGTCCTCGCCCCTACAAAAACATTTACAAAATAGCCACTATTCTATTTAAATGGACGATTATAACATACTTTACTTCCGGACACATTAGTTGAGGTTTCTCGTCACTTCTATCAATACTCAAAGTCCACTCAATAATGTACTTACAACAATTGAAGTACTGAGAGCGGCCAACAAATCAGGTAGCTTGGTGAACCCATAGTCAGCAACTCTGCATTGACGACCGAAGTGATGATGGAATGCAGGAATAAGCCTGCAAGATATTTTTTTATTTACTTCACCATCCTATTCGACGGAGAGCTGGCGACTAAATCGGTCATATGGCTTCAGCTGTATTAAAACTCCGTTAGCTACTTCCCTGAACAACCTTTTCTGATAATATGCGTGCTTGCAAGCCGTGGGCGGTGGGTGTGGGTGTAGTAGGGTGGGGAAAAATATGGAAAAAATGTAGGTTCAGCGACTTTAATTTTTTTTTCCAAACAGTTGCTCTGTACTTCCTGTGCACCCAAAAAATTTTGAAATCGATCGGGTGGTGGGAAGGGGTTGCCAGCGTTAATTAAAAGTAGGAAAATTATTATTATTTTCATGTGGGTTCAGCTGTGTTGGCTTTTTTTCTGACGCGAGATTAGTTAGAGTTAGCCAGACAAAAATATCGGTGGGAAGGTACCGAAAACTCGGCGAATTTTCGTACAAATACAACATTTTCAAGAATTGTTTTCGGTACCTTCTCACCGATATTTTTTTTTTTTTTTTGTGGATTACATACTCACTAATCTCGCCTCAGATAAAAGCCAACACAGCTGAACCCACATGAAAATAATAATAATTTTCCTACTTTTAACTAACGCTGGCAACCCCTTCCCACCACCCGATCGATTTAAATATTTTTAGGTGCACAGGAAGTACAGAGCAACTGTTTGGAAAAGAAATTAAAGTCGCTGAACCTACATTTTCCCCACCCTACTACACCCACACCCACCGCCCACGGCCTGCCAGCACGCAGATTATCAGAAAAGGTTGTTCAGGGAAGTAGCTAACGGGGTTTTAATACAGCTGAAGCCACATGACCGATTTGGTCGTCAGCTTTTAGTCGATAAGACCTAGTTATACATGTAATAGGGAAGATGCGATATTTTTATTTTTGTGTTTATTTTAAAGAACTCCGTGTAGAATAGGCCACAAATATAATAAAAAATTAAAACACTGGAATTTACTGCAAAAAATGCGGTTTAAAATTGTCAATTTAAATTTTGGCGCCAAAACGGATCTATAGTCTGTATGACGTCACTACTGTCCTGCCCCGCGTTCCATTTGGCGTTAAAAACGATCAAAACGCTCAAAATAGGAGGCATTTTGAGCGTTTTGATCGTTTTTAACGCTAAATGGAACGCGGGGATAGCAGGTGTGACGTCACTGAACGCTGATTGGTGTTTTGAAATCCGTTCCGTTTCAAGTTACTTTTAATTCGTATTTTTTGTAAAAAAAACAATATTTTATAAAATATTCACCTTGCAGTGGCCCTTATTTTATATATTTTTAACATTTTAATAGCAAAATTTTCATAAATATTATATTTGCATGTTCCCTATTATAATTTTTTCTACAAAGTTGGCTACAATTATTCTCTGTGGGCATAAGAGTAGACTAACATTGGTTATTTGTCAAGTTATGATGTGAATTATTATATTATACTCCTTATTCCTTTCATCATTAAGGGCTTTTTACTAAAAATTCGCTATCCGTCTGACTGTCTATGTCTTATGGCATGATAATAAGATCACTGATAGCTAGACAGTACATATTTTTACAGATGCTTGCTTTTAACAACAAAAAATAAAACTATTACAGCAATCGTGTTGTATTCTTGTTATCAATTATAATAATGCAAACATCAGCTGTTTTCAAACTTTAGTGTTCAAGGATCACTTCACCTAGATTCAGGGACAATACTCACGCGTTGGGAGGACCAGGCCATAGCATATCGGGCAGGCTGTTGAGTTACAATCGCAGCTATAAAACTATTTGATGCATGTTTCAAGCAATATATTTTGTTTGCCTATTATAATGCCATAGTGAGTTTATTCTGATTAATGCTGTGACATGATAGTGCAGTATGATTTCTGATACACACATTAAATTAATTAATTCATTTTTTAAAAACATTTAAAATTAGTTACTTTATTGTGTCTATAAGTCATTAGACACGGAACTACATTTTAAAAATATCCCTATTAAAAGGGTGTGTAAATGATTGGCATTTTTAAATTGTTTTTTCTACCAAGCGACATTTATTTTGAACAGTAATTATTATTATAACACTCTTGCTGTAACATAAACTTATAATGCATGATGTGACAAAGTCTGTATCTACAGCATGATACAATAGTATGTTATATGGCGTTAACATAAAGGTAAAATTATTTGTATTTTTGATGTGCAAAATGATTTGTAATGTTTTGTATGTAAGTAATAATACGTCATGCAAAATGAAAGTCAAAGCCCTTAAATTAAAACAAAAAAAAAAAAAACACAATTTCACGTTTGTGTTATGTCAACACTCACTTGCTGAACGGTATGGAGCAGCGGGGCGCGGTGCGCAGCAGATCTATCAGTTCCCGCTCGAACAGCGCCAACATGGGCTCCAGGGACGGCGCAGTACGCGGCTTCTCGCGCTCACCGTTAGAGCGGATTGTTTCGCCTGTACATAAGTTTATAGCATATAAATAAATTATTATGTATATATTTTTTAAATAACAAAACACATTATTTATTAATAAAGAAGCTTAGGTAGAAAAAAATCTATACAAAATAGTATTTTAAAAAGATAAAACCAACTTCAAAATTGTACGTAATTGAGAATTAAAATTCCCTATCTCAAAAACTACTGAACCGATTTTGATGAAACAATACCTAGTGCAACAAAAAAGAATGGGAACAAATATAATGACCACCATAAAATGCTCTGATACCCTAAGCTATGATACCAAAAATAATTAATTAACACCAAAAAAATAAAGTCTAAAATTAAAATACTACTAGCTATTTTTGTCAAGACTACACCTCAAATTGTAATCGAACGCCAAATATAGTAAAGGATCACCAAATTCTAGCGAGCACTTCAATGCGATATTTCTGTCGAAATAATACTACGATTGACAAAAAATGTAAGCATATTAACAAAAAAAAAGTATTATAATTCCTTATTATGCTAGGTATATTGTCTCCGGCCTGCAGTCCCCTCCCACCGCACCGCAAGCGCCGAGCATGCCCGGACACGCACGTCCCACGTGTAAAATCGGTTCAGTAGTTTGGACGTGAAGTGGTAACAGACAGACACCTACCCTTTCCAATATAAAATATTAGTATGGATGATAAGAGTTATTTACTTTAATCTAATAACGAGATGCAATTATTTCGTTTCTCATTTTAAATCAAAATATAGTTTAAATTTAGTTTTTAGGGTTCCGTACCTCAAAAGGAAAAAACGGAACCCTTATAGGATCACTTTGTTGTCCGTCTGTCCGTCCGTCTGTCAAGACCCTTTTTCTCAGGAACGCGTGGAGGTATGAAGCTGAAATTTATATCAATTACTCAGGTCTACTGTCCCTTGAAGCTATGAAAAAATCAAACTTCTAAGCCAACGCAATCAAAAGATACAGCCGTTTATGCCGCAAATTTTCGACACTTGCAAGGGAATCAAAACCTACAGGGTGCTTCCCGTGAACTCAGAATCTTGAAATTTGGTACGAAGCAACGTCTTATAGCATAGATAAAGGAAAAATTACGAAAACCATAAATTTTTAGTTACATCACATAATATATATTTTTTTAATAATTTTAAACTTACTACCCATTTCCTCATAAACGCGTAGAGGTATTAAATTGAAATTCATACCAAATACTCAGGTCTATAATACCTTTAAGCTGTAACAAAATCAAACTTTGTAAACCTTGCAGGTTTGTACGGAACCCTCGGTGCGCGAGTCCGACTCGCACTTGGCCGGTTTTTATTTATTATTTTTCGGTTAGCAACTATTTTTTTTGGGTCATTTTGCTTTAATAGGATAGCAAGAGGAAAATATTTCGGTTATAATTTTACATTAAAATGCTAGTATAATGTTGGTGATCATTTACTAAATTTGGTGATCATTTACTATTTTTGGTTTAACAATGATTTATTTGGAGTCACTTTGCATAAATAGGATAGCGAGATGTTAAATCTTTGGTTATCATTTTACATTAAAATGGTGGTCTGTATTTTGGTGATTGTTTACTATTTTTGTCTGTGAAATGTTACTATTTCTGGTGGTCAGTTAATTATAAGCCAAAGAGAATAACTCGAATCGGACTTGTAGATCTGGAGATATGCGAACACAAACATAAAAACATACATACATACACTTTTAAAATTTGGCACATTTGTTAAGATGCTGATATAGTCTAACATATTCGAAAACTGGACAATTCTGGAAATATTACATACATATGTGTCGAATTAATAACCTCCTTTTTTTGAAGTCGGTTGATAAAGAAAAAAGTTTTGAAATCAGCTATTCCACAACCTACAAGTACATATTACTCACTGTGGTACAAATGCGGTGTATGCGGACGCGAAGACCAGGTGAGGTGTCGCGAGGGGCTGTCCTTGACCTCAACAGCGGGGATGCTGCGGAGGAGCAGCTCCAGCGCCACCCCGTGCCGGCTGTCCGCCACGAGCGCGGGGAACATTGACTCGTAGCACTCCACGAAACTGAGGGAAGAGGGGAGACAAAACATTTAGTAAAAAAACATGCAAACTATACAATAATACTTTGTTTTCATTTACAATAAATGAAAACAAAGCGTGGTATAGGTGGATAAAATGCTACGAATTAAAATATCACGTATTAACGAATTTGGTCGAGTTAAATTTTTTTATTTACATTTACATTTTTTTTATACTATAAGATAACAAACGGGTCACCTGATGGAAAGCAACACCGTCGCCCATGGAAAATGAATGAATTGAGACTGTATTAAATGTTAGTTGGGCCTTTCTTCAAACAGCTTTTTTAAGAAAAAACACAACAGATACTATACGAGTATGTATACATCATTTAATATGCTAAAGACTAATTCTTTTACTTAAAACCTAAAGTCATAGAATACATGACTATTGTAAAAGTACAACTAGGGAATGCAAATCTCGCAAGATTGGGGTTCAAGCGAGATCCCGCGAGTTTATGAATAACAATATTGCGAGATCTCGCGAGATTAGCAGTTTGGTGGATTTTTTTTGCAAATAATCACAATATTTTAATAAACAAGAAAAAAATATTAAATATTATAAGTATTATAAGATATAAACATTTATTTTCACGAATTTTTTCAAGACTTATGCATCAAACATTGTTTGACGTATGACGTATCTGTCTATATTTTTTTATTTAACTTCTAAGGGGCTATTTCACCACTTCCTGATAAGTGCCGGATAAGCTATCCACCACTTAACTTGACAGATAGAGTATGGAGAATCTGTCAAATAAGTTGTGGGTAGCCTATCCGGCACTTTTCAGGAAGTGGTGAAACAGGCCCTAAGTAGTAGACTTTGACATATGTATCTATCAAATAACAAATGAAAGAAACAATCACTCTTCTCTTCTAATATCAAACAAAAATCTTTTAGTAATAAAACAGTTCTTTTATAACAAACAAAACAACAAGAAGTCAAAAAAAATCAGCCAAGTGCGAGTCGGACTCGCGCACGAAGGGTTCCGTACCGTTATAGAGCAAAATAGGCCAAAAATGTGTTGTTTGTATGGGAGCCCCCCTTAAATTTATTAACTTAAAAATAAACAGCCGGCATCCTCAGTACCTATGTATACTTTTACGTTTCGAATTCGGAACTTTTTATTTTTGATTAATAATATTAATGTCAATGGTGTTGGGTACTTTTAAGTTTTAGTTATCTTTAGTTTGTGTCTTATTTTATTTATTTGATATTTGATATCATCTTAATTTCCGAATGTATGTAGGTACAGTAAAACAAAAACATTAATTTTTTTTTTTGTCAATTGTCACAGTTAATTATTTTTGACAAGTGACGGAATTCTTAACCATAGATAAGACATCTTGTGTGTTGCCAATATAATCACCTGTGGCGACGGCGCGCGACAGATATTTGTCGCGACGCGACAGAATCAGTCGTGGGCTGTCTCGCCAATTTTAGTTATATATATAATATTTATTGTTGTTGTATGTTTAAATATATTATTTTAGTTGTACTTAATTAGTTGATAATGACATCCATGTCGTCATAAATGGCTCTTGCGGAAGACCGGCGCTGAATATGCCTCTGGGTATACCAGCACATGCCGAGCATGAGCCAATTTGCGGCTGCTAATTGGAGTTGTATTATTATATTTTATGTAAATCTGCACCATGTATGTAGTTGCAAATAAATAAACTTATTATTATTATTATTATTATTAAATTTTTATTTTATTTAAATATTATTATTAATTATTAGGATACACATATATTTAAGGCCTTTGTGAAAATTTCAAGTGCCTACCTGTTGCCATTATTGATATCGAGCAAAAAAGGCCAAAAAAATTACGTTTATTGTATGGGAGCCCCCCTCAAATATTAATAATATTACTTTGGTTTTAGTATATTTTGTTGTTATAGCGGCAACAGATATACAAAATCTGTGAAAATTTCAGAAGTCTAGCTATATTAGTTCTTGAGATAAAGCCTGGCGACACACAAACAGACAGACAGACAGACAGACAGACGGACAGACGGACAGACCGACAGACAACGAAGTCTCAGTAATAGGGTCCCGTTTTTACCCTTTGGGTACGGAACCCTAAATATGAAAGTTATTGTCTATAAGTTGAGTTGACTTTTAAACTGAGATATTATTATCAATTAAATGAAATTATATCTACTCAGTAGATCCATTAGATAGTGTCAGTCCGCGCTTCGAATAAGACGTTTTTATGCTCAAGTGCAATCTCGTCACTGACCTCCATTATACAAGTACGCTGGACTAATGATACCCTTTGAAATGACAGCTATTTTTTGTGCCTATTTGAAGCGGAATCAGCTCCCCCGATGGGAGGGATAGGAACTAAATTTGACCATTGACCAAATATATTTGTCTACGATTTGACGTAAAAATGACGTTTGAAAGTCGCCATATTGGCGCTGATAGCAGTAGTGGGAGTATTTGGAACTAACACTAGTGATGACAACCAATAACGATTAAGCGGCCATTTGCAAGTTACGTCAAATTTAGTTCTCTTCCCGCTCACTGGGGGCGCTGATTCCGCTTCAAATAGGCACAAAAAAAAAGTGGGTATCATAGGTCCAGCGTACTTGTATAATGGAGGTCAGTGAATCTTGTCAAACTCGCGAGATCTCGCCTTTTTTTCGTCCGAGATCAATATCGCTAAAAAAGGCCGAGATCTCGCGAGAACGAGATTGCATTCCCTAAGTACAACCAACAAACTTACCTCAACAACGGCAAAATGCCACCGTGGTTCTCCAGCAGCATATTCACATTTTTGGCCAAAATCGAGATCTCCATGAACACCGGTTGGAGGATCCTACTGCCATCTTCGTGTCCCGTGCTTACTCCGGCATGGATGTGGCACTTCCACGGTGCCTCCTCCATCTCCGAGCTATTCACCGGGGTGTGGTCGATCAGCTGGACCATTCTTCCGAAACCCTCGTGGATGATCACAGTGTCCTTGACCTTGGCGATGTCAGATGTGGTTAGGGCGCAGCAGTGACGGCTGGCGTACGCATCTCTTAATCTCAGGAGGGGGAGGGTGTAGTTTTTCTGGTCTAGCAGAATTGCCCTCAGCCTGGCTCTTAGGACATCTAGGTTTGGAGCTGGGTTGGGTCTGCCTAGGGATAGCTCAAGGCGTCTTCCGGCCCAGTGGTTGTCTAGCCTCCTCTTGTGTATGCGAGCTATGACGATGCGAGCGTCCCATTCGGAGCGGAGTACGACAGTCGCCAGTGGCCCTTCCCCGGCCGCCCAAACCGTCACGCGTATAATAGGCACATACTGATTGAATAGCTTCGTGAGCATGTCCTGTAACAAATATTCTTTTGTAACAAAATTTCAGGTTCTTTTGGCTTTAATAACGTCTAAAGAGCAAGAAGAAATGACATAGAAAAGTTGTCAGTCATAAAGGCGCAATTTTATTTCAGGCAGGCTTAAAAGCAACCATTTCTTTGGGGACCATGCTAAGCCTGCAGAGGCTTAGCATGGTCCCCAAAGAAATGGTTTCTTTCTACGGAAGAATAGACAAGGTGACAGATATACAAAAGAAATCCGCCATTTTGTCACTAAAATCTATCAGTATGTCTATTCTTTTGCGTTTCTTATGTTGTCATGCTAAGCCCGCTGGTGTCAATCCCACCAAACCATCTATTGAGCCAAATGTTTAGTGGTTCCACACTGCAGCACGCTTGTTCCACGGCGCCACGGCGCGGCTGTGGCCAGTCCAAGCAGACTGACCCTGGGGATAGCTGGTACCTACAGCACAGCGGACCCTGGGCAAGCTACTGGGTGTACCTGCAGCACGGCCGGCTCGTAGGGCGGCAGGTTAGTGACGGTGAGGTCGGCGGTGTCGAGGTCGGGCTCGGGCTCGCTGAAACTGGCCGACGAGTTCCACGGCGACGCCGCGCGGCTGTGCTCCGCGCTGGACGACCACCCCGATCGGTCTAGGTTCACGGAACCTAGGAAATGATGGACTTTAAGGGCTTCCAAACTAAGGTATTTTACAACCGACAATCACAGCAGCAGCAGCAGGTGACTGTACTGACAGTTTTACTGTCGTTGATTTCATTTTTTTTATCAAATACAATATCCATACACACGTAAGATATTACTAGTGAAGTCAGGTAAATAGTCATTCCTATTTTACTCCTAACGTGTCTCAATAAGTTTTACTTCACAAGAGTTCTATAACAACATTTTGAAGTGACAAGCAGAATAAACAGCTTCATTACGTTACATGTTACAGTGGCAACCTTTCCAACTCCCCTTTGCCTCAATCATCGGTCCTCTCTCACTCTAACTTATCTCTTATCACTTTTTGTATACACAATAATATATTTTACTGCATAACGCCCGCAACACCGTTGCGCCGTAGTTTATCGCGCGGGACTCGTACAAATTTTCGTGATAAAATCTATCCGTTTCCTTTCCCATCAAGTATATGCAAACCAAACTTCGGGAAAATCAGTTCAGCCATTTCAGAGTAAGGAGGTAACAGACAGATAGATTTTCGCATTCATATTAAATATAAATATTATACATACTACAGTCCACTTACCATGCGCGCCAGTGATCTTGCGCGGGCGCGGCGCCTGCGGCGGACAGAAGTCCAACGGGGGCGGAGTCGGCGTCGGCAGCGCCTGCAGCGCCAGCGCCCATGACCCGCCCGCTTGCGTACCGCACGCTACTGGCGCCTGCTGTGGCTATTCGTTAAAAATTTATTATTACACAAAGATCGCTCATTTATTGTAAAATATCTGGCTATACATTAAATCATTTTTTTTATAATTTTCCAGGCCCAGCCTCCATTTATGCAAAACAAATAACATTTTAACTTTTTAGTTACCCACTTCATCCACTTACGTCTTCAACTATTTTTATAAAAAGTTCAAAAACTACGACCAAATAATAATCAAGGTCACTCCACGCGTACGCCATCTTGCGTGTGCGTGCACGTACCTGCGGCGCGTACGCACGCTGCGCGCTGGCGGCGGTGCTGTACCCCTCGTCGCTGGAGTATGTCGGCTGAAGCGCGCTGCGGGCATACCGCGTGCTGATCTTGCGACCGAACACATCCTCGCCGTCCATACGCTTTAAAGCTCTGTGGACAAATTACATTATTTAATTAAAAAAAAATACGAGTGGCACTCGGGGACTGCCGCGGTAAAGCTATTGCATAGCATTTTTTATCGACTCATGCAATTATAATTCGCATGTAACGTCTAGTCGGACGCACACAAACACTGTGCCGAAGTCTGGCAACACCGTACCAACCAGCACAACGGAGTGGGGGGTGTTACGTTTTTTCGTTACGGAATTTCTTGATTCGATCGCCGCGCTCAAACCCTATAATAAAAGCTATGCAATAGCTTAAAAATTTATTCGTCTAGGGATTTTGCAGCCATTTCCTTTAATTGGTAGATGGTACCAAGGAATTCATCTTTATCTAGTTTTAGTCTACGCCTTTGGACGCTTTTTTAACTATTATTAATGTACCCATGTTATTATTTTCTAAACCTATGTTTTAATATAACGAGCTTTAACCATAATATAGTATTCCATAGGAAAATTGCAGTGCAGTTTTAGGGATAAAAAGTAGATGAGCAGACACATATAGGAATAACCAGTTCTTTTGGAAAGAAATTGATGTGTTAGATTCAGACAAGGGGCGCCAGTCATTTCAATAATTATAATATTATGAGTATTTCATGTCTATTCCTAGGCCAGTAGATCAATGAGTAATTAGGGCCTTATCATACTAGCGGTTGGCGAGCGGTTTCGGAGCGGAGCGGATGCGCAGCGAATACGTTGCGGACGCGTAACGAATTGGCCGCGAATGCGCAGCGAATTCGTCGCGGACGCTGCGAATAGCAACGTGGACGCCATACAATGCCCGCTACAAATACGCGACGAATCCGTTGCGAATCTGCCACGCGTCCGCGACGCATTCTCTGCGCAGCCGCGGCGTGTTCGCAACGAATTCGTCGCGCGTCCGCTCCGCTCCGCAACCGCTCCCAAACCGCTACACAGTGTGATAAAAACCTCGATTTTGTTTCACCTCGTTTTTCTTTCAAAATACTATAGTTGATAGCTATATAAACATTACAGTAAAACTCCGAGATCGATATTCTTTGTAGTTTTTATTTTAAAGAGTGTCAAAGTTGTCATTTTTCCGGGTCATAAATTTGCATAAATAATTAATTAAAAAAAACTAATCAAGTAACATTATTTTTTTTTTATACCAATTGTATAAGCACTTAATACTTTACTTTTTCTCCAAATATGGTTAACCTACTGTGATCAAGTACTAAGTAGGGAGATATTAATTTATTTATTAATTTTAGTTTTTCATTTTTAATTTTACGATTAGATCGAATTAGAAAAAGTTTTAAGCATGAAACGATAGTGTGAGTAATCCTTTATCAATATTATTAAAAATCACACTCTAATAACCTCTGTGTCAGAAGTTATATCCGATTCAAATTTTTTTTAATAAAAAGTCGGATTTTTGTACCTAGGGTTGTCACTAAAGGTCTTTTGTTTGATTTATCCGGTTCATACGCAAATTCGCAATCGATATCCTATAGGAAAATTATCAAGATCACGTTTAGGCAGGTCTAATAAAAAAATAATCTAAAAAGTGAAAAAATATTACGTATATTAATGAATTTATACGCTGAAACAATATCTAATCAGTAATCACCTTCTGATGTAGTCGGGGACAATAAAATATCAACCGAAAAAATCAATCAAGAGACCTTTAGCGACAACCCTAGGTACAAAAAAATTGAATTGGATATAACTTCTGACACAGAGGTTATTACCTAGAGTGTGATTTTTAATAATATTGATAAAGGATTACTCACACTATCGTTTCATGCTTAAAACTTTTTCTAATTCGATCTAATCGTGAAATTAAAAATGAAAAACTAAAATTAATCAATAAATTAATATCTCCCTACTTGATCACAGTATGTTAACCATATTTGGAGAAAAAGAAAAGTATTAAGTGCTTATTCAATTGGTATAAAAAAAATAATGTTACTTGATTAGTTTTTTTTTTTATCAATTTTTTATGCTTTATGACCCGGAAAAATGACAACTTTGACACTCTTTTAAAATAAAAACTACAAAGAATATCGATCTAGGAGTTTTACTCTAATGTTTATATAGCTATCTGCAACTATAGTATTTTGAAAGAAAAACGCGGTGAAACAAAATCGAGGTTTTTATCACACTGTGCGCTAGTATGATAAGACCCTTAATTACAAAACCTACTACAGAACAAAATAAAACCAATAATAACGTAAGAATTAAATACCTAAAACATTATGATTTAAATGTATTGTATTCTTTTGGTGTCTTTAGAGTTGTCATGCAGAAAATATTATGAACTTATTTATAGGCATTTAAGTATACAGATATACATATTTTCATACACAGACAGTAGGTAAATAAATATGCTTCACAAAATCGTGTACAGGATTAAGTTATAAAGTTCCATTATTGCGACACGGTTGACATTATTTGTGTATAAATTTACAGCTGACTGACTACACAACCTTCTGTAATCGGTTTTGTCAGAAACGTTCTGAACCAGTGAACTGACACTAAAGTTCGCCGCCTTGACAAAATATCAGTTGCTAAACTTCCGAATTGAAGTGATTTAAGGTTCAAATAAATTAGATATTTTACTAATATGTATGTGCTAGAATATGCCAACTTCGAAAAGATAAGAGATGAAACTAGCGCACATGTATTACAAAACGTTTAACTTGTCTTAGTTCGTATTCTATTTACAAGTCTACTAACTACTACTTATATTATTAATTTAAAAAAATATTGTAAAAGTTGAAGTGAAATTCGCTTGTTGCCGTTAGGCGTTATAAAAACTATCCTGTGTCCATTCTGAGGAGTGGGGACTAATCTCGATTTTAAGTTTTATCTAAATTGCCTTAGTTGTTCAACAGGTAACAGACAGACTCACTTTCGCGTTTATAATAATAATATGAATCAACAAACAACTCAATCTTAACAAACCTAGTTCATGACACATGAATTAAATAATAATATTGTTACAAATGTTGTCTACCACCTATTTGAATAGTATAATATTATTATGGTTTTCAATGGACTTTTAAATAGTTTAAGCTATCCAAGGAATATATTAAAGTTAATTACTGATCTCAATGATAGGTTAGGCTACATGCATATTCTTGGTCTAGAAAAATGGGAGATTTATATTATTACGTCTACCAAAAGCAGGTCGAACACAGGTGCAACTCTTTCATTACAAATAATTATTTTCATTTAAAATTTGAAACAATATTATAGTTATCATGTGCGTCACACAAATGACCACAACAAAAGATATGACTGATAAGACTGAGGTAAAACAAAGACTAACGTGAATGCCTTGCTGAATACAATGTTGACCGGTTTAATCGTTTCGCAAAGATTAAATTTACGTCAGTACAAACGTTTGTTATTGTGATGATTACCTACTTATAGAAACGCGCACTTCAAATACTATAAGTTGTATACGAATGTTTTAATCAAATCTGTGAAAAATTGCTGAAGTTATTGTTATACTGTCTTTGTCTGATAGGTTAAAAAAGGCTCGACGAACATGAATGTCTGTAATCCATCGAGGAAATTGATTCCTAGGCAGTTGACAGACCAACGTCATTTGGTCGGATCATGTCAATTCAATGTTAATTGTGATGTGTCGGCTAGGTTTGACGTAACGCGGCCAAACTACGTAGGTCCCCCATCTGCCTAGGAATCAACTTCCTGATAGTACATACAGTTTGTAAAAACTTACTAAAGTATAGAGCTTTTGTTATCCGAGTCTTTATACCTTTACAAAAATAACGAAAATAGTTTTGAAACTACTATAGAAGAAACATACTTTTCCAGTCGCAATTTTAAACAGAAAATTGCAAACGAAAATAACGGCTAAAATATCCACGTGCGTGTCTTTCCCCCAAGTTTTTGTAATCCCTAGATGCCCTAGGTATAGTTATATTTCTTAGTATTCCAGTATTTATTATTCTTATTACATAATACGATTTAATATACAAGCAACAGCAAGTTAACTTATGAACAATACGTTAGTGTTTTTTTTTCTCACGTTATTAACTGGCTAGTAATTTGCTTATTTTATCTATAATTTGCAGTAAACACTATTAAATATCTCGATAAAAACATTTTTTGGCATTTTTAATCAATTTTACTTACATTTAACTATATAAGTATACAATTTTCGATTTTATATTTTTTACGTTTCAAACTAAATCTAGTCTATCAAGGGCCTTTTAACATTATTAAAATATTCTAAATGAAATAAAATTAAAAATCCTAAAATTCCGTTAGGTACTAATTTTTGAATTAGGCATCTGTCAAATATTTTTTCCACCATGAATGAAAAGCATTATTAAGAATTATTTCGCGATTCAAATCATTACTCTTGAAACAATATTAATATTAATTGCATCATTTAACATAATTTTTAACAATAATTTTCAAATCAGATCGATTTTTAATGACTTACCCAGAAATCAACATCTTGCTTATCAAATCACATTCAATTTAATATTACACTATAACTCTTAACTATTCTACTAATAATTTAAATAAATAAATAATTTAATAAATAAATTCTGTTTAAATATAATTTAGGTGTATATCTGCTTGTGCCCGACGATAAAATGGCCGACGGATCAGCTGTTCGCTGATTCATTAAAAAGAAAAGAATAGTTTTGAGGGTACTTATAAAATTTTGAAATCAACGGAAGATAATGCCTAGTGCAGGCTGTGGACTTTCGCGCGCAAAAATGTGTTCCGTTTTACGCAAGGTAAATATCATAATCTTAATGAAAAAAAAACGTATGTTTAAAACTTTTAATTTTATATAGATCGCAAATTTCGTTTCGCCTCATACAAAATTCAGTTTCGCCTCATACAAGAACTTAAAAGTTAATATATAATAATTTTATTATAATAACATATCTTCGTATTGAAAGTATTCGAAAAGTGTCATGTTTGTTGTTAAAGTGTCTAAAGGAGTCCTATAGAGTATAGGCCAGGGGTCGGCAAGTAATTTTAGGTGGGGTCCGGATACTGTGAGAAAATTTTAACGAGAAAAAAACACCTATGTAGCTTAAAAATATTATTAATTCATCAAGCCCCATACGGTCACCGGCGTCCGAGACACAATAGAATATCTATTGTGTCTCGTTTTCCCACGATCGACGGGTTAATTAATAAAGCTACACGTATACCTTATCTATGTATTAATTGATACTTGGTATAAAATATTTCGCGGTCCGACATTCGACCTTTCGCGGTCCGCGAACGGACCGCGGTCCGCCTGTTGCCTACCGCTGGTATAGGCTATACTAGATGATAAAATGCTCTTCTAACTAAAATACCTGTATCATGTTCAGTGCTAGCAGTAAACAACCTCTTGTCAGACACATAATAGTATGTTACATCACAATAACCATAGAAATGCTTTATGTAATACACAATTATGTTGGCTCTGACCTACTGTACCTATTTGTTACAAAATAATATTCTAGACATGCACAAGTGTTTAAACAATAGCTGTAGATTACTTTAACATGAAATAAGAATTTAGACATACACAAATATACAAGAACAGCTATAAATAATTATATAACATATTTTACTCACCTAGAAGCATGATCGGGTGTAGGAAACCGAAGCATAGCCGTAGATGCAGTCACTCTCAACACTTTTCCTCCGCAGTTATCCGACAGGCGTCTAAGCCTCCTAGACACTCGCTCCTTCGGTTGGTCCACTGGCAAGTTTGTCACTTCCATTTCACATGTTGGTTCCTCATATTCGTCAGAATTAGCTACCTGTAGAAGAAATAATATAAGCAATCAGATATTCATGGTATTTTGGATCATATAATATAGTCCGGGTTCCGTAGAACATTTTTTTTTTTTTTAAATTATTAATATCATATTAATTTTTTGTGAGTAGCTTCATTTTGATAAGACGAACAACAATTTTATTTGTGAAAAATCTTGAAAGTGGTAGCTAACAGAGATAGAAAGGATTTAATACTTTGATTTGATGGTCCCAAAATATGGATTGTTCTATTTGTAGGACAATGCTCCCCTTAAATTATATAACTACTAGCTGTCCCGGCAAACGTTGTTTTGCCATATAAAGTATTTCGCCCATATTATTTTATTGAAGTGACTAAATAAGTATGGCACCATGGCAACGTCCATCGCTATCCCGTCGCACAAACAACGGTCGCCGTCAGTCTCGAGTTGTAATAATTTACTATTATTTATTCAACAAATGCACTTATCAATATAAAAAGAAGCCAGTAGCCGATTCTCAGACCTACTGAATATGCATATAAAATTTGGTAAAAATCAGTAAAGCGGTTTCGGAGGAGTACGGTAACTAACATTGTGACACGAGAATTTTATATATAAGACTAGCTGTCCCGGCCAACATTGTTTTGCCATATAAAGTATTTCGCCCATATTATTTTATTGAAGTGACTAAATAAGTATGGCACCATGGCAACGTCCATCGCTATCCCGTCGAACAAACAACGGTCGCCGTCAGTCTCGAGTTGTAATAATTTACTATTATTTATTCAACAAATGCACTTATCAATATAAAAAGTAGCCAGTAGCCGATTCTCAGACCAACTGAATTTGCATATAAAATTTGGTAAAAATATGTAAAGCCGTTTTGGAGGAGTACGGTAACAAACATTGTGACACGAGAATTTTATATATAAGGTTAACCTATCAATATACAAAAATTCAGCTGGTTATGGTTCCGTTTTAGGGTTCTGTAATCAACAAAACTTGGTTAACTACGGAACCCTAAAACGGAACCCTAACCAGCAAATTTTTTGTATATTGATAGGTTAATAGTTATATAATTTAAGAGTAACATTGTCCTACAAATAGAACAATCCATATTTTAGGACCATCAAATCAAAGTATTAAATCCTATCTATCTCTGTTAGCTACCACTTTCAAGATTTTTTGCAAATAAAATTGTTGTTACTGGGCAAATGTGATGATACTATTGTCAAATACTAACATCTTTACTAACACACATTTTGCAAATAAAGGAATTGAATTGAATTGTTCGTTTTATCAATATGAAGCTACCCACAAAAAATTAGCTTGATAGTAATAAAAAAAATTTGTTCTATGGAACCCGGACTAATACAACAATAATATTATGAAGGTCACTTACTTGTCAGTAGGAAATGTTATTATTAGAATATATTTTAATATTTTTAATAAGTATTGGAATATATCTGAATAATAACATTTGCTACTTGTCAGTCATAGTCTTAACAGACTTGTCATACAAAATTTTTGTTTGTGTGTGTGCATCTCAATTTGCTTTGTATAGCAATAAGTTTGTATGTATATGTAGCATGAATGAAAAATATTACCTTTGGATTTCTTGGCAAGTCTGCTGTTAGTTCATTGAAGCAGTAATGAGATGACGCACATGTTATCAGTGCTGATGATGTGTTCTGCTTGTGCACCAATATGACTTCCATACCTTTCCTATAAATACCAAACTTTTAATATTGTTTGTAAAAAATATTGTTACGAGAGGTTGATTCTTAAAAACTAAATGGCAAAAGTAAGACACAATTTTTAGATGTTGTAATTACTACTTTTTTGCAAGCAATGGCAATATTAGACTTCCGAATTGGACAACCTTAAAAAAATCAAGGAGCTAAAAAAAACTATCTCACAGTTTAGTAATAACATAGTATTACTTCTGTTTATTCCTTCTTCCACGGTGCTTTTTTTTTTTTTTTTTTTAACTATATCAAGTTATTCATTAAATAAAAATCTTACAAACCTATGTCTAAAGTCACAAAGATCAGCTGCAAAATTAATATCTCCCGAGATCAAGAGTAGGGCTGCGGGGCTCGAGTGGAGCTCCCCAAACCTCCTCATACACTGTCTTAACTTCTCATCCGCAGCATTCTTTTGTGTCCCACATACATGTATAAGACTAACCTAAAAATTACATACAACAATAATGGTGTTTAATTCTAATGAACAAATAAACAGCTCAAATTTCTATAAAGGCACAGAACATAATATTATTTTTATAACATGTTGGGTAGCAAGTCATGTAAAAGAATTTTGGCAAACACAATATTATAAATTAAATCAAAAAAATACAATATCGATTTATATATCATTGATAAAAGTTTTAAACACAAAGTATGCTAAAAGTTTTTCAAACGAACTGCAGTAGGGTCTTGGTATCCCAGTAAAAAAATTAAATAATCTCTGCAAAATTATTTTTATTCATAGTAAACTTACTTGAGCATCATTAAGTTCTTGTAACCTATTAACAGCTTCCTTTCTCACGTCACACACAACCACAAAGTCAGCCTCACGTCTACCCAAAAGGAACTTGGACCGGATTGCTGCCACTACATCAATGGCGGAACATCCTCGCGGGACCTACAAAATAATCATTTAAATCAATAGTAATGCTTATAAATGGCATTAAAATAACATACTTTCAGGGAGAATTATTCTTATATCTTCACCAAATTTGCAAAGTAATCCATCACAATATTCATAATGTATCAATTCAAAAATTTGTGTAACCACAATTCTGATGATCATCAAATACAAAAACTTGTGTAACCACAATTCTTACACAATACGAATGATCAATATCTTAACGTAGAAAAGTATAATCAACTTTTTTGTTATATTTCTAAATACTAGGATAGCTGAGTCAATTAAGTATTTTTTTATTTAGGAAAATGTAAGATAATTTTAATGGTAGAGTCGAAGGACATCCGAAATGGAAAAGGACATTGGATAGTTTTAATCTCAAAAAATGCAATGCAATCCATGCAATCAAAAATAATTGTAACCTATTATAAAAATTTCTACCGAAATCACAATTTACACAAAGAAAACTCAAATTTATACATCTGGGTGGTTATAATATTGCTAAAGTCACCAAAATACTTATAACATTTGTTTGAAAGAAATAATTTTATAAAATACTTCTAACTTCCAATAAATACCTATAACTCAAAATCAAAATTGTTTTATTTCTGAATAAATTTAAAATAATTTTTTTCAGAATGTCCTACATGGTGCCTACCACTGGTTACCACCGGGAACTAACCCAATGAGAAGAACCGGCGTAAGAAACTCGCACGGGGACACTTTTTACCAAAAAAGTGAGAAAAATTTATCTTTTTAAAATAAAGTTTACAATTTTGTAACTTAATATTATTATAATATACAATATCAGCATACATAATCATAAGTCATATAATAATGTAGAAGTAGCCTTGCAAGAAGCCATCCTACTCCCAAGACTGAGACAACTGTCAGTGTAACAAAATATAAAAGGGTTTATTGAACTCAGGAGAAAGTTTCTGGACCTATGCCAAACCAAAAAATATTGTGCTTCAAAAAGACCATGTGAAATTATGACATACAACTTTACCTGACAATTTTCAATGTCCCAAAATATACCAATCGGGACAGTGGTCCCACGTTTGTGGTGACGGTACCGTGCACGAACTTTAACTCTATCGAGGGCACCGTCTTCCTTCGCACCGTTCTCGTCAGAGGATTCATCAAAATCTACAAGTTATTTGTTTGTAAATAAGTTTATTACATATAAAGGAGCTAGTATATTATGAAAATATCAGAATCATGGTGTTTTCGTTAAATAACATATGTTTCATTGCATAATAAATTACTTACCTCCCATCCACAAACGTGGAGGCAATGGTATTTTCATGGACGAGCTAGGACTAGCCGTACCGTTTACCGAATTTTTATTTCTAATGCCCGGTATACTCCCGTCTTCAGAGTCTTCCCTACTTTTACTTGAAGCCATGGTAGTCACGGACATTATTTATTACTTCTAAGTTTATTTGCATATAGCGTTATCAGTCAACACAGCTAAATTAGGCTATCCGTTTTCTCTTTTTCACCACGTATACGAATCACATTGATTACTGTAAACACGAATTACTTAATGTAATCATTTAATCGCGAAGATTTACGTCTTAACATATAAAATAATTATATACAAAACGTAAAAACAAATCAACACACAACTACGCCATTCTTTTCAGAGTCAAAAACATACGAAAAGCACACAAAAGAAAAATAGAGAGTGGCAAGTGGTCAATAAAAAATTGTCTATGGTTACACAATTTAGTGTTGCTACTCGTAAAAAATATATACCTTTCTAAATAAAATGTTTCAATAAAGCTCTTATGCTGCGGCCGCACATGCGTCTATCGTACGAAGCTTCGTGCTATGAGACGATACCATTGGACGATGCACGCAGATCGTCCAATAGTATCGTTTTATGCACGAAGCACTACGCATGTGCGGCCGCGGCATTATAAGCGAAAGTATAGTCTGTCAAAAAAAGTGAATAAATTAAAAAGTGGCAACATCGTAGTGTCATCCCTTTCA
Organism: Cyaniris semiargus; assembly: GCA_905187585.1. Classification (NCBI taxonomy): domain Eukaryota; kingdom Metazoa; phylum Arthropoda; class Insecta; order Lepidoptera; family Lycaenidae; genus Cyaniris; species Cyaniris semiargus. The sequence continues at coordinate 6,664,937 of LR994558.1, read as the reverse complement.
AATCAATCTAAGAAAAAAGGGATGACACTACGATGTTGCCACTTTTTAATTTCTACACTTTCTTGACAGACTATACAGCTTGGCAAAAAAGAGTCTGACGCGGTGACAGCTGGAACTAAAAAAATTTATTTATGGCAACCTTACAGTACTTGTCAACACCAGTACATTATGTGTCAAAAGTGCGTTCAAGCGTAGCGTATAGTCTGTCAAAAAATGAAGAAATTAAAAAGTGGCAACATCGTAGTGTCATCCCTTTCAAATCAATCTAAGAAAAAAGGGATGACACTAGGATGTTGCCACTTTTTAATTTCTTCACTTTCTTGACAGACTTATATAGGGTTGCCTGCAATATAAGAAAAGCGCCCTCATTTAATCCACACTCTTTTTTGCCAAGCTAAGTTAATAGAATAGTGGGGTAGATATTTTTTATAATCGTTTAACTATCGCGCCATTTTCGAAAAATTTTTAATTTTCGAAAATGGCGTGACGGTTAAACGAATATTAAACGAATATTATCAATTTCTTTCAGATTTTAGAACATGACACTCACACTGACACTAATTTATTTGCATCTCTGTTTTATTGTTAACGTTGTAAGAAGTGTAACAAGGAGAGAAACAATATAATCTGGCTTATATTGTTTATTTATATTAGGTCGTATATGACGCCCATTTTGGGCGTTTGACAGATGAGAGGATAATGGTGGCACTTCACATGGCTATTTGTATTTGCGTATTTGATGTATTCGCCAAACAATCACTATGTATAGACGGTATGTTTGACAAAGTATTGGCCTTATTTGCTTATTTGACAAATAAGACCAATACCAAATATACTTTTGTCGGTTTTTGACGCACATCAAAAGAGTCAAAAAGGCAAGTAAACAAAATCAAGTAAAAGTTTAAAAACCTTTGTCGGTTTTTGACGCACATCAAAAGAGTCAAATAGGCAAGTAAACAAAATCAAGTAAAAGTTTGGTATTTGACGTCCATGTGTGGAAGGCCGTATTTGCCTTTATTTGCTTGTTTGTGTATACGTGAATAATTTTGCCAAATGCAACAAATAGCCAATAGTAAAATATACCAATGGCGCAGATTACACGTATCAATATTATCACGATTCCATGATAATATTGATGGTGTAATAGGCCGAATCGCAGTATCGCAGTAGTACTTGTGATTCACGTGATACTAGAATCATGATAATATTGATGCGTGTAATACCTGAAAATAGCCATGTGAAGTGCCACCATAACAGGAAAAGGTCCATAAACTATTTTTGAAATAGAAAATAAAATAGCAGCTGTTGGCAAGTTGGCAACAGCAGTTTTGCCGGGAATGTGAAAGAGTGCTGTTGTATTATTTTCCTAAAATTGTGTTAACTGGGTTTTCAATGTGTAATATTGGTAGAATAAACCATTAGATATTCGTTATCGTGCACAAGTGTAGGCAAATGCTGCAACTTCCAGAAATGTGCTTTTTTGTGTTCCCTTCAAAACTCCGTCGAAAGTTTCAGCAAAAGCGTCTACCACTTTACTGAATAGACCGACTTGACTACTTGACTGCTTTGACTTTTACTTAGACTTTGACTAGACTTAAGACATGACGATATAGTAAAACGATGATGAAAATTATTGTATGAAGAATATTGTTTTCCCGCCATATTTTACTTGACACTGGCCGGCCATGGACCATGGTTAAAAAGCCGAGCGCCATAATAAGAAAAAATTAAAAAAAAGATGGCAACACCCAATCTAGCTGTCAATCCAAATGATACTGCATTTCGGGATTTTCGGGTTTTTGCCAGCGTTATTTTATTTCGTGTTTTATAGATAAACAAAAACTTAAAATACAGCAAATTGCTAGATATTACGTACGTGAACAATATTAAAGTGTTATTTAAGTTATAAAATTAGTTCGTGTGCTTTACCAAAACAAAAATGTCTGGCGGTGATATTGGTGGTCTCGATGCCACTGGCAAAATAGTTAAAATGGAAGTAAGTAGAGTTTCTTTACTACAATATTGTATATTTCCCTATACTCTAGTGTTACAAAAGATAAACCTTATTCTTTGCAGGTAGACTATAGTGCTACTTGCGACGAAAAGATTCCAGAATGGAAGTCTTGGGCTTCTAGTGGAAGGGTCCAAGAAGCAATAGACCAGCTTCTGGCCTTAGAAAAACAAACCCGAACTGTAAGTATTCTTATAAACCTTTTTAAAGTGGCCAATATTTACTTGCCATGAAACTAACCAAGTAAACAAAGAATTATTGAGTATTCAACTCATCTTCTCTTTTTCTAGGGAGCTGATATGGCATCCACAGCCAGAATTCTAGTAACTATTGTGCAGATTTGTTATGAAGCCAAAAACTGGGCAGCACTCAATGACCATATTGTACTGCTTTCCAAGAGAAGGTAATGACAAATATTTTAATGTTTTCTTCTCTGTCTATTAATCTACAAATATTTATAATAGGTTATGATGCATTAGAAACTATGCAAATTTCCATTACCATTATGTTTTGCCAAGTCATGTTGCGTTTTTTATAACAAATTCCTTTGTACTTGTAAGCTATAATTCATTATTAACAATTACTTTTAATCACTTTTAGGTCCCAACTAAAACAGGCAGTTGTGAAAATGGTTCAAGAATGCTACACCTATGTTGACAAAACACCAGACAAGGAGACCAAAATAAAGCTGATTGAAACATTAAGATCTATTACGGAAGGCAAAATCTATGTAGAAGTAGAAAGAGCACGACTGACACACATTTTGGCTAAAATTCGTGAAGGTGAAGACAATGTTGCCGAAGCAGCCAAAATTATTCAGGAGCTCCAAGTAGAGACTTACGGTTCTATGGACAAGAGGGAGAAGGTTGAACTCATTTTGGAACAAATGAGGCTGTGTCTTGCTATCAAAGACTATATTCGTACGCAGATCATATCCAAGAAAATCAACACAAAATTCTTTGAGGAGGAGAATACACAGGTAAAAATTAATAATTTCCTACAAAATAGAATTTGTATTTATTTAAAATGCTGTGTCATGACTCATGTAATTAGACCAATACATACTCATGAACTTTCTGATTCATCTGATTCAAATGATTTTAGTAAGATACAATCTTGTGATTCAGAGTTGGATCAGAGAATCATTACCCAGTCAGATATTTTTGAGAAAACGTTGCTACTTTTGTTGTTCCTAGAAGATTTGCTAAGAACAACATTGTATTTTCACTTACAGGAATTGAAAGAAAAATTCTACCGTATAATGATTGCTGTAGACCAACACAATGGCCAGTATTTATCCGTCTGTAGACATTTCCGTGCACTCGGAGCAGCGGGAGGCTCCGAAGCTCTCATTGGCAGTGTCATCTTCCTTGTACTGGCACCGTACGATAATGAACAGTCAGACCTAACACATAGGCTTAATGAAGAAAAGGAATTAGAAAAACTGCCGGAATACAAGTATGTTATTTAGCAATTTCTTAGAGCTAGTTACATTTTCAAATAAAAACTTTTTTGTGGGATATTAATTGCAAAATTGCATAGGCTGCAAAACATGTTCTAGTATTTAGAATGTGTGTAAAGGTATGGCAAATATTTGAGTAATTTGTCGCTTATCAAAAATTGGCTACTATAAATTCCCCTATAGTATAATTATTCATATAAATTATTAGTTATTGTAAACATGAATATCTTGTTTTTTACTTAAACATAAAGGCTAAAAATTAACAGCTCAATTATTTTTTTCAGACGACTTTTGGGGTTGTTCATTAACCCAGAAATCATCAGATGGAACAACCTATGTCAAACATATGAGATAATGCTGAAGAAGACTCCGTACTTCCAATCAAGTGATGAAAAAGGACAAGAACGCTGGAACGATCTTAAGAACAGAGTTGTTGAACATGTAAGTTCTTATATTATGTATTTTTTAAAATATAAACCATGGCAAAAGCAAGCTGGAATCTAGGATAAAAAGCTATAAAAAATATGGTAGTTGTGAGGAAAGAAATTTAACCACTGATAGGCGATAGCTGTATGTCTTTTTATATCTGATCGCATGTTTGTCAGTGCTGTACGCGCCGTACGCGTCGAACACAGCATAGTACACCAAATGCGGCGCGCACGGTCATGGGCGCCGGCAGGGGGGTGCACTTGCACCCCTTGGGAATCTCGGGATCAACAGGAATTATTGAACATTTTGTAACTCTATTACCATGCCGTACAAACATTGTTCGTAATGTTTTGGCACTAAATATATTCTGCTGTTGACGTAAATATACAGTCACTGTTGTTCGTAAAAAGTAAAAAGAAAAGAAAAAAAACTAAAATCTGCACCCCTTGGAATTTTTTTCTGCCGGCGCCTATGCGTACGGTGCGGACGAATGAAATGCGACACGTTCGGCGCGTACGGTGCTGACAAATGCGCGATCACCTTATGTGTGCACAAAAATATTGCTATTCATTTCACATAACATGTGCGTCAAAACGAGATATCAATATTTTCGTGCGCGTGTAAAAGCAGTGGTCAAGTTGCTCCATTCCGTGACCGAATTTAAGTTTATTTAACTGAATTAGATTCTATACTTTAAATTTAATTATCCACAGAATATCCGCATTATGTCGATGTACTACACGCGTATAACACTCAAGAGGATGAGCGAGTTGCTCGGCTTGAGTGTGACGGAGACTGAGGAGGCACTCAGCCAGCTGGTAGTCGGTGGGATTGTGAAGGCCAAGATCGACAGGCCTGCAGGCGTTGTTCATTTCAGGTTTGTATTTTTTATTTGATTAAAAAAAAAAACCAATGATGTTGGCAGTTTTGTATATTATATTGCGTTTTTATTTTTTTGGATGTAAATGCTAACAACTACTACAATATAGGCGCCTATAATGAATGCTAAACGCCGCGCATAACTTCAAGATGGTTCAGCAACAATGGAAGTTCGAGTTTTAGGTGTCTTTGGGTTCATCCATGAAGTATGTCACACCTAAAGGGAGGGTGAGGGGGTCGACGAAGTGTGACATGGTGTGACAAGGAGGGGGGGGGACCTAAGTTTTGTGACGTCACAGTTTCAATTTAATAAATTGAATAGCGAAATTTTAAATATTGAGGTGGTTTTAATTTTTTGATGTAAAATTGCAAATTTGTGACGTCACACTAAGGAAGAGGGGGGTTTCACAAATGTGACCACCTGTGACAATGCGTTTGACGTACTGTATGGATGGTCCCTTTGGTGTGACAAGGAATGTGCGGGGCGTATGCTCGCGCACGAATACTCTCTCTTAGAACAAATGATTTATTGGTAGATCGCATCGTATTTTGATCATGTTATTGTCTAGCCCAGCTAGTCACAGTGGCGGCGCAAGACCTAAATTTTATGTGGGCAAAATATATTTTGCGAGGCCCCCTGAAGGATGATGCAATAAGACGGATTTTGCACAAAGATTTTTTTCATACTCGTAAATCCTAAAAAAAAACGCGCTGTCCGCGAGGCCGTGGGCGGTCGCCCACACCGCCCACGCCTTACCCCGCCGCTGGCTAGTCATAATAAATGACTCAACAAAACTTACCATATTTTCTGTTTTAGGTTGAACATGGATGCGTCTGATCGTCTGAACGAATGGTCCAGCAACCTGAACACTCTGATGCAACTGGTCAACAAGACTACACATCTCATCAACAAAGAGGAGTGCGTCCACAAGCATTTGCTTGCTGTTGAATAAAATTATCCGAAAATAATCAACTGTTCTAAATAAACCTAATTTTATTAGCACTAATACAAATACTTTATAATATAACGTCTTTTATTGTTACTAATTTCTATTAGTGTTAGATATGTTTTAGGGTTAGTAACATCTTTGCCTATACAAGACGTCACGGTAAGTCTCAATAATATTGTTATTTGTTATATTTATATTTTATCAATTCAACGATTATTTTTACTGAATTAATTTTAAGTTTTGCTTACATACTATTATTATATAACTTGATACCCTTTAATACTTCAAGCGGTAACCGGCTACCGCGATAACAATAGAAAGACTATTGTGTCTCGTTTTTCCACGATCTAGGGATTAATACAAAAACGACTCAACGATTGGTGAACATTATTAGCATTGCAGTACTTTAGGTTTTGGACGCCGTAGGGTGTAGTTTATAATTTATTACGAAAATTAATGTAGTGTTACAGTCAGCTGATACTGTAGGTATTTACGCAGACGAATCCGCAGGTGAAAATCAGTATTAATGTAATATTAGCACATTTGAATCCATAGTAATATTATTAATGCGAAATGTGTCTGTCTATCTGTTACCTCCTCACGTCCATACCACTGAACTGATTTTCCTAAAATATGGTATGTAGATACTTTGAATCCCGGGAAAGGACATAGGATACTTTTGATCCCGGAAAAATGAACGGTTACCGCGCGCTAAACGTATTTTGGCGTAACGGAGTTGCGGGCGACATCTAGTTGTTTATAATTTTGGCTACCGCTATGTTATATTTACTTATCGACAATACGAGTTGCGACCTACAATATCAAATATTTTAGATATCTAATAACTCTCAAATATCGATAGGTAGCCGGTAGGTATTTTTACATGTGTTGTAATATCTTCATTAAAAGAGTGTAGATAAATATTATCTGCTAAAAGTAGGTAATCAATAAATTAGTTGTAATTTCGCCGTCGATAAAGAAACATGTTTTCCTTACTTTTATCATTTCTTATTTCTGCTAGTGTTGTAGTGGTGTTTAGATATATTAATACGAAATATAAGCCGCCTGTACTTGGGATATATCAGCAGGAAAACAAAAATTTTTGGCCTAAATTCTTGTTTATGTATGCCGTTTTAAAGTTGAAGCAGGTAGGTGGAATTTGCCTTTCATACCGGATGTTTTAGGTATCCTAAGCTCAATTTATCTGTGGACTATGATTATTAGTCATTATCTCGTTTCAGGAATTCTAAAGTCTAAATCCGGTTTAAATATGTGATGTATCTAAATAGTGATTACTGATTACACTCTTTAGATACATAATATTATTATCAACATGCTACAGTTTAACATAAGTGAACCAAACTAAAATAATTAAATGCAATGATACATTCCATCTACCGGGGCATATAAAATGCATATTTTTCTGATATAAGATATCCTAAGAATACACTGACCTCCATTATACAAGTACAATGGAGGTCAGTGTAAGAATACCATGAATGTAGACGTCGCATTGTACTTGACTATGCATAGTAAATAAGTCAAGTTAGTGAAGTGACAGTACATATATACATAGCTATGTATGTATGTACTGTCACGTCACTAAATTATGTTTAAGTAAAGGAAAAGATAGTGTGCCTAAAGTATACTGTAAGTTTACCGCTCACACACTTTTGGGCATCGTTAAAATTACTCCTCTAACTTGACTTCAATGAAAGCATCCACCGATTGGGACCTATTAAATAGGCCCTACTTAATAGGGTATTGACTTTATACTATATTTAACATTTTAGTTGAAAACCTATGTGTCGCGTCTTGCATCGGAATATGGTACCGGTGGAACCATACACGTCCAAGAGCACGATTTGGAGCTTGAAAAGAAGTTCGATCTTGGCAGTTTCCCCAAGGTATTTATGCAATTATACTTTACCAATCTGTTTAAATAATAATTAGAAACTTGACACCATCTAGCCAACCTTGGTAGTACTATCAGAGAAATTGATTCATAGGCAGATGGCGGACCTACGTAATTCGGTTGTATTCTGTCAAACCCAGGCGACATATCACAACATTGAATTGGTATTATACCGATTACCGACCAAATGACACAGGTCCGCCATCTGCCTAGGAATCAATTTCTTCGATGGTACATAAGTAATGTTCGAGTACCTAAGTAATGGGACAATGTTATTCCACGTTCCACGTTCTCCACGACCATACTTAAGCAACCTTATTCTGTTGTTAGAAGAAAGATACTAGAACCGTAGAGCAACGTATTTTGAAATCAATGGAAAATGTCTACTATTAACTTGTTACTTACAACTTATGTTTTTCAGTCAGTAGATGCAGTGTACTTCAACGGGCTGTCGAAGGAAGGTGATCGCGTAGTGTGTGGACTAGCGAGAAGACCGAATCAGGCATGTGATGCCTTCCTATACTTGAAGGTTAGTAGACAGTAGCTATTCACTATTCAGGTTACTGGTTACCACCCTAAGTCATAACAATCCATACTTGAATAGGTACTAATATCATAAATGCGAAAGTGTTTCTCTGTCTGTCTCTCTTTTACCTCTTTAAATCCCGGGAAAAGACATAGGATACTTATCATCCCGGAAAAATGTACGGTTCCTGCGCGATTAACAAATTATGGCGCAACGGTGTTGCGGGCGTCATCTGCAGAGTGCAGACTGGTGCAGATGTCGTCAAACTACATTTTCGGATTACTTACCTAATTCTAGTTCTCTAAACTTTGGTTCTTTTTCGTTCCGTAAGCATACCTAACTCGTTAATGGGTTTTGCAATTTTTGAGAAAAAAAAATACTTTGCATACTAACATTATTTTACTACGTAAACCACTAATGAAATTACTTTTCTCAATACTCTGCAGTCTGCATAGAGCTTGAAAAACCAAGTTGCTAACGGGCCTCGGCACCTTGATTTTGACATACGATGAATGAAAAAATGAATTCCCGACAGAAAATAAAATTCTCCTTTATTTTATGATCTCAGGTGAAAGATGGCGAGCTACTCCTATCTCCTCAGATGCCGAACTCATACCTGTCCAAGACACCAGAAGACGGTGATGATTACAAGGTGCAGGGCATCTCGGCACAGAACTTCATCCCTATGCGCACTTGGAAAGTCTCTTATAATGGAGAGATGAGGTAAGTTATATTTGGAGTGGTTTTCACTAATGAAATTAAACGCGATATAATTTACACTTTCAGGCGTTCTTCTAAATGCTGTAATATTTTTTACTTGCAATTGACCTACAAAACCTAGTCTAAACCTAAAGCGGAACCAAGTCAATGCTCTGAACGCTAAAGACTGAGTTAGTCTCTAAAAACATTTAAGATCACACTGTTTTTGGAAAATTAAGGACGGATCGCTCAGTAACTTTTGATTAGGTTGTAACAGTAGAGTAAGTAATATTAGTATCTACCTATCTAGAACTTTATCTGTTAAGCGGTTTCAAAACAAAAAGGCACAACTGACAATCAAAAAATCAATTATTGACGAATTTCTACGTGTTCGGCGGCTTGGCTTGAAAAGGGCTATTGTGCATTATTAACGTTTCGATTTAATTGTAGCGATATTAATTTTATCACCATATTTTAAGCATTAAGCCTCTAAATCATCCATAAAAGTTTTCCACATAGTAATCAATTCTCATTTCAGGTCCCGTGACAACCCAACCAAGACAGTGAGCGTAGTATCAGATCTAACGTGGTCCGCGGGCTGGGCGCCGTTCGAGTACGACACTCAGATCTCTGCGCGCAGTATGGCGCGGGACATGGCGAGGGAGCCCTGGTCGCGGGACTACTTCCAGCTGCTGCAAAAGTAAGTATAATATCCAGGTGCTGCAGAAATGGGTACAATCGTCAGTTGCAGAAATGTACTTCCAGTTGTTGCAGAAGTACAACTTCCAGCGTTTCCAGAAGTACAGCTTTTAGCTGCTGCAAAAATACAACTCTCAGCTGTAGCAGAAGTGTGTATTCTTCACATCAACATCACAAGTCACAACTTCCAGTTACTGCAGAAGTGTTGCACAATCTTTTTATCTCCTATCATTGTCTGAATGTTAAAAGCCGCGTACTGATTGAGCGAGCAGCCTCGCGAGGCAATTCCTCGATCGGTCAAGACGTGCGTCGCCCGAGGCAAACCACGCGCTGCCTCGCCCGAGCGTGCCGCGGCCCGAGCCGAGCGTTGTCGGTTTTTGTCGATGCTCAAAGGCGCCTCGGTACGATTGCCGCGCTCACTCAAGACGGTAGTGTTTTGCCTCGCTTATTCGTTGCGTGTTAGTTGTGCGTTTCAAGTTAAACTGAGCGTCGATGCTGGCGAAGCCTTACGGTGGCTCGCCTTGCCGCGCGAGGCAGCCTCGGATTAGAAAACTTACAGACCGAGGCCGCCTCGCGCGATATGCGTACAGCTGGGTATCCACTAGATGAGCAGCCTCACCCTGAGCCTGCTGCGACACGCGGAAAGTCAATGCGTCTCCACTTGAGCTCACGAAAATACAAGCCTCGAACCTGAGCCGAAATTTCTTCAGTATTTCTTTTGAACACATTTTTCTTAATTGTCCATCTTGCCGCGATCCGAGCATGCGCACGACCGTTTACCGACAAAGTTCGGCTCGCGCCGCGGCCGCACATTTTGCCTCAGAGTCGCGGCAGCCTCGACTCGAGGCAACGTCTCCATAAGCGCAGCTGCGGGTCGAGGCGATACCCAGCTTAATACGCAAATGTGCGAGGCTGCTCGCTTGGTCAGTACGCGGCTAAATAATGTTATAATTTCAGGTTGCATCAGAAACATTACGAACAAATGGGATTCATAGCTGGCACCGTCACCATCGATGGGAAGTCCCATGAAATACAGATGCCTTGTGTTAGAGATAGAACTTGTGGTAAGTTATCTACACTAATATTATAAAGAGGAAAACTTTGTTTGTTTGTTTAATTGTAATGAATAGGCTCAAAAACTACTAGACCGATTTTAAAAATTCTTTCACCATTCGAAAGCTACATTATCCACGAGTAACATAGGATAAATTTTATTTTTGAAAATAATAGGGTTCCGTAAGATATTTAGATTTTTCGGACACAAGGTGTAAAAATCAACCAGAAAAGTTACTTATTTTGCGTTCGCTGCCTAAACTATAAAAGATAGAACCATAAAATGTTCTAATTAATTGTAGGTCTTATAAATATCTACAAAAAAGTCCGCGACACACTATACCTATCTATGTCGAGTGAGGCACAACAACCATTTTTTTATTTAAAAATCTTGAATTTTTTTTGGACTTTATTTAAACGCTTTTATTTTACTCATGCTATTAATCCTTATCAAAATAAATTATTTCATCACTAAGCACAGTTTATGTAGATAATATTTGGTCTTTGAATGATTAAAATTGGACGTTTGATTTTGAAGTTATGGCGAAATTAAAATATTACGATTTCTGCTGCACGGCCCGTTGCGAAGTGGGCGTCACCAAGGCGGGGCCGGGGTGCGCGTGCGGGAGGGGAGTTTAGATCTATTAATAGTAAATGATGATTTAAATAATACTTAATTATTCACTAAATCTAAATAATATATAAAACTCAAAGGTGACTGATTGACATAGTGATCAACGCACAGCCCAAACCACTGGACGGATCGGGCTGAAATTTGGCATGCAGGTAGATGTTATGATGTAGGCATCCGCTAATAAAGGATTTTGATCAATTCTACCCCAAGGGATAAAATAGAGGATATACCGATCGGGCTGAGACTTTGATACCTAAATAATAATAATAATAATACTTCTTAACGCGAGCGAAGCCGCGGGCAAAAGCTAGTGTTATTATAATCTTAAACAAATAAAATCGTAAACTTTAGAGTCTAGACACTAACTGCAGAAATGTCTCTCTTTAATGGGTCATTAGTCATTACCTCTTGCAATTATCCTTTTAGTAACAAAATATTTCCTTTAATTTGGTAATTCTCTACTTTGTAGTCAAACCGTATGAATGCACAGCCTTACAATTTATGCTTATATGTTATAACATACAGCTTGGCAAAGAGGAGTCTGACGCGGTGACAGCTGGAACTAAGAGTTTTTATTTATGACAACACTACATTACTTGTCAACTCTAGTATATATTGTGTCAAAAGCGAAGTGTAGGGTTGCCAATATTTAAAGAAAAGCGCCCTCATTTAATCCACACTCTTCTTTGCCAAGCTGTACTTGTCATTTGTACTGCAAAGTGCTGTGTAATTTTTTCGGTATTTATTTTACGGAAAAATGTTTTTTTTTCTTGACAGCAACAATTCGCGAGTGGCGCAACTTCCACAGATACGTGCTACATTTCATATTCCTGGAGAACGGGGACTGTATGGCTGTCGGTAGTGTGTCGCAGCCTTCCATATTGTCACAGTAAGTTTATTTTTAGGGTTCCGTACCCAAAGGGTAAAAACGGGACCCTATTACTGAGACTTCGATGTCTGTCCGTCTGTCTGTCCGTCTGTCTGTCCGTCTGTCTGTCCGTCTGTCTGTCCGTCTGTCTGTCCGTCTGTCTGTCTGTCCGTCTGTCTTTCTGTCTCCAGGCTGTAACTCAAGAACCCCTATAGCTAGACTTCTGAAATTTTCACAGATTATGTATTTCTGGTGCCGCTATAACAACAAATACTAAAAACAAAATAAAGTTAATATTTAAGTGGGGCTCCCATACAACAAACGTTATTTTTTTGGTCTTTTTGGCTCGTAATCCATAATGGCAACATATAGACACTTGAAATTTTCACAAAATGCTCAATTATATGTGTACTTTAATATTAAATAATAAAATAAAATTAAAATAAAATAAATAATTAAAGGGGGCTCCCATACAAAAAACACAATTTTTTCCTTATTTTCGCTCTATAACGGTACGGAACCCTTCATGCGCGAGTCCGACTCGCACTTCGCCGATTATTTTATAATATAAAAGAAGAGCGAATTTGTATTGATACAGTAGTGGGCTACAATGTAAACGTACCTATACCTACAGCTTTCTAGTTATATCATAAAGTTAATATACCTAGCGGAATAGAGCAACAATCTCGAGCTGTCAAACGAAACCGAAATTGGTTTACATCTGTGTGTAAAAATATGTGTACGTATACACTTACACAAGCATGATTGAACATGAATTCTATGAGATTAAATTGTCAACGTGCCGATAAGTGCCGACTGGACGTCAAAAAAAGAGTGCTGCTGTCATGTATCACACGTCTCTTTTTACCACGCAGTGTTACTGATAGTGACATCTCTCTTGCTCAGGCCTTTGTTTCTCTATTCCGCTAGGTATATTAACTTTATGAGTTATATCTATCTAGATTCTTCTAGATGCCGTGTACGTTTACCTCGATACGATGATGACCAGTGCTGAAATCCAGTGACACTGGCATCGTCTACCAAAGTACAGTCAGTCAAGTCCTTGACTTTATATAGCAAGGAAGAGGTATTACACACACGCGTTAAAAATATTTGTGTGAACAGACAGACACACTTCTTATATTTTATATACTAGAATGTATTATAATATTTACATCGATGCTTAGCACTTATAACAGGTAGGTATTAATTTCCAGTAACATGCTATAGCAATTTCCAGTAACATGCTAACGCAATTTCCAGTAACATGCTATAGCAATTTCCAGTAACATGCTAACGCAATTTCCAGTAACATGCTATAGCAATTTCCAGTAACATGCTAACGCAATTTCCAGTAACATGCTATAGCAATTTTTCAATAACATGCTATATTATCAATTTTCAGTAACATGCTATATCAATTTCTAGCTTAACCATAGGCTACGTGTGCCGCAAGGACCAGACGGTGTGCGCGGTAGACAGGTGCGACTTCCAGCTGTACCAGCACGGGGAACATCAGATTCTGCCCATAGATTATGGGTTCACCTTTGAAGCTGGTGAGTTTCATTTTTAACCGACTTAAAAAGGGGGGGTTGTCAATTCGACCCGTATGTATTTAATTTTAATAATTCCAGAAATGCCCAGTTTTCGTTTATGCTAGTCTATATCAGCGTCTGAACCAACGTGCCAAAATTCAAGTGTATGAATGTTTTTATGTTTGTGTTCGCATATCTCCGGAAGAACGAGTCCGATTTAAGTAATTCTTTTTTTGTTATACTAGGTATTGATCAACTTAGAGACTAGTGCAAGTTTCATCAAAATCGGTTCAGTTGTTTTTGAGATAGGGAATTTTAAGTGGAACTTTGAAGTAGCTGTTTTTTTTTGTAACAACTTGTTAAAGCAATAGTTATGGCCACAATACTTATCGAAATAAATGACGCACATGGTATCATAGCGTGTAAGTCCGGTCGCCGGACAGAGAAATTCGGCCGTTGACAGCTGCTTGTCTCTTTCACACGCACATAAAAAAATATTATCCTGCTCACACGCGTGCGTGCAAACGAAACAATTACTCAATTTTCTGCTACGACCGACTTTAGATATCCTAACGGCGGTACACAGTGACTTCCAAACATTTTTAGTTACTTAATCGTTAACATAACTTAAGTGATCGTTGAATCTTTCCGGGTCCGTAAACGCAAAAACTGCAGCAAAAACCTTTATTGGCAAAAACTGATTATTTTACGTAAATCACTGTCATGTTAACATATTTTGTATTTTATTTTTATTCCACAGGCGGCGAGTCCTACGTATCACAAGTACAAGTTTTCGACGAAGACTCTTTCTATATCGGCAAAGAGAGAGACACCAAGATATACGAGAGATGGAGCGACGTCGTTATAAACGGGGTTAAGGGTGTCGCCTGCGTGGAATGGCAGTATAATAATGTTTGATCGTATTTTTGGTATGCTATTATAAATTAATAATTTGATTATTTTTCTATTGGGTTGTTTTATTTCTTTATAGTCTTCAAACTTTAAAATTAAGTAGTCGTTATTAGGTGTGTGTTATCAATCTGATCAGTATAGGAACTGTTAAACAAATAATAATCTACTAACAAAGAAATAGGTAGATGGCGGACTTACGTAAAGCCGCCAATCCACCGCAGCGCACGGAGAGACTACGCACGTGCGTCAAGCTTCGCTTTGTAAGAAAATATATTATGTGACTGTGTCCACTGCAACCCACGGACACGCTACGCACGAATTGACTCACGTAGTTTGCTCGAATACGGTGCACACGTAGCTCAACGCTGGCCACGCTACGCACGCTGTGCACGGGATACACGTAAGCGTGTACATAGTATTCAAAACTGTGCTGCGCTACAGTTGTACGAGTCGTCACCGTGTGCATAGCGTGTGCTGCAGTGGAAACGTTGACCCACGTAGTCAAACTAATAAATCCGTGCGCCGCGTGGCCGTGCACAGCGTGTGCCGCGGTGGAATGGCGGCTTAATATGGTCGGGTTATGTCAAGCACAAACGTGAAACGACAAATGGCGGCTGACACTTGAAATAACCCGACCATATAGCGTAGGTCCACCATCGTCCATCTGCATGTGTATCAATTTCTGTGATAGTACATATTCCTTACTTTCTTTAACTTTCATGTAGTCGGTAAAATAAAACACATTAAATGCAGGAAATTTTCTATTCAGAATAAACACTTAATGCACAAAATATTATGGACTAGCGATTGTCTTAATACAGAGTACATTGCACTAAAAGTAATATACACGTTACAAGTCCTTTTCATAAAGGCCCCTCTTCACGTTAAACCATCATGGATAACCATAATTGTCGCTATGATTACACTATAGGCTATAGCACTATTATACCACAATACTGCGCCCTGGTAAGCGCAAAACCGGTATCTCAGTGAAAGTGAGTTTTGAGAAAATTGAGGTTTTGTAAACATATATTTCTAATAAAACTGAGATAGAGAAAACGTTCATAAAGGTTTTTTATATGTTTTAAAATAGATACAGCCGTTTGACTAAGTCCATTGGATACGTATTTCATTAAGTTATCCGATGCCATAAAAATCAAATTTTCGATTTTTTTCAGATATCACTTTCGCGCTTAGCAGGGCAGATTATAGACGAATATTTGTCCATCATGGGCCAACGTGAACAGGGCGTATAAAGGTTTAATATTTGAAAATTGGTGGCATTATAAAAATAGACAGCCAGCAAGCATATTGATAAAGGGGACAAAACAGTAATTTTACACTCCCTTAAAAGTTATTTTACTACTAAATTTTAATGACAATCAATCTTATGTCATTGGCATAAAGGTCATGGCAGACATAAAATAATTTTAAACGCACAGAGTACTCAGAGCTATACAAGTAGATATCTCATAATATATTTCTCTTGACCCCAACAAAAAAAAAAGCATCCGCTTGGCCAAAATAACCTTATAGTTTTGTACTTAACGGTCTTCTATAATATTATTTTACACAATTTTCGGACGTAGTCTATGGCATATACTATAGCTAATCTTCACATTGTCTGTGTGGATGTCCATAATACAGGTGTTTTTCAGGACTTGCTGATTCTTTAAAAAATATAATCAATTTTAGCCTTAAAGGCTAACCGGAACCCAACAAAATCTTTGCTTGTGCAGGGAAAAACGTGATTTTAAAGTACAATTCAGATATCTTTAAGTATCATAAACAGCTGATGTAGCTTAAAATTAAAATGTGTGTTACTGCTATGGCCTATGCTAAAAAAGTAGATTTTTTTTGACAACTAGATGTGCAAATAAAATACAACCATGATTATATGAGAACTCAAAATGATTAAGATGTAGACCATGGAAGACAGTCGGATATAATGTAAGCCTAGCAATAAATTCATTTTACCATCAGAGAATCTGATTCATAGGCAGATGGCAGACCTACTTTATTTGGCCGGGTAATGTCAAGATAGTCGTGAGTACTCTTGAGTCGGCTGGGTCTGACAATATCCGACCAAATGACGTAGGTCGCGGCATCTGCCTATGAATCAATTTTTCTGATAGTACATAGTACAGCATGAGAGTCAAAAGGAACAAAACACAACCTCTGCGTTATAAAATAAAGTGTCTTTTGTATTATAAGCTAAGCTATGAACACATAACTACAACAGAAAAATACATCTCACATCCAACATTACTCAGCTAAGCTATATTTCTTATTTTTATTTCAATAAATTACTGCTATTTTAAGTGGACTAGAATAAAAAAATACACAATTTTTTTCCAAAAATAACATTGAAACAAATATAACATAATCATTATATTTGTGTAATATATTTTAACCAACTGGACATAAAATCGAAAAATAAATAATGTTTAAATCAAAACTACGTTCCTAATATTAATATCGTCTTAAATCATTAACACTATCAAAAACTATGTGGAATGAAGCCAAAAAACTACCTATGAATAAATAAAAAATATTTATCTACTAACCTCCTTACTAATAAAAATCTGAATACGATGGTGAATTCACTAGACAGACAAGGTGAAAACATTGTTGAAGCACTATAAGCTATTGCAACATTTTTATTAGTAGTTATTTTATTACTAGTCAAATAAGGTGGTTAGGAAATAATAGATATTTCCTAGATACAATAATATTACATCATTGAAAACGCTTAAAAGATTAATATACTCTTCCTTAAAAGCAACAGCTTTTTAGAATGTAAGGTCCCATTTTGTGGGATAAATATTTATTTTATCTAAAGTTCATGGTTTCAAATCCCTTAATCTTTCTAAAGAACATTAAAATGTGATCTTCCTTTTCAAGATATTCTACTTCTTATAATGTCATCCTAATCACAGCTTACTTACCCATATCCATACTTTTAGATTTACCTGGCTGTACATCATTGCATCGTACATTTACAAATAATATTAGAAAATGTTACTGTTTAAGGCGGGCTGAAACCCCATTTTGTTATTTCTTGATACCCGATTTACCTAGTTCCAATATAATAACGAAATGTAAAAAAATATGAGATATAGAGCACAATATTTAAAAGGGTTTAAATCAAAAACATTTTAATAAAAAATAATACTTTCGCTGTAATTAATTTACAAACTCACCTCCGACAAAACTCTTTGTCATCGAAATATAAGTATTAACAAGAATAACTTACATTTTATTTTAATAAATTGTCAATGAATCTATTTTAAAAAGGTCTGAAACGAATAATCTGTTTTCTTAATATTTATTTCGAAAGATATTTAAAAAAAAAACACACGAAAAATAAAATAGAGAAGATCCGCCCGTCGTAACTTAAAATTTTATGCTAAGCTAAAATGAATCTTATTGCGATGCGTACACGCTTGGCATTCGCGTTCGCAAGATTATCGTTTTGGAATTGAGGTAAGTGCTCGCCTTAAACTGCTTTTATATAATGAGCTCAACAGGAACTTTTGTCAGCTACGTATTTGCAACGTTATTAAAGCAGCTGCTAATATTGTTCCTGCTAAGGTAAGGTATAACACCCAATTATTGGCACTAGATTTAATGGTACTATTATTGGCATTCCTTGTATTTAAGGCGGACCCTAGACGGTCATTTTTATTGCCCAATATTACGAATTGTGCAATATTATTGATGGTTTAGAGTTAATATTGAACATATTGGAAGGCGCGTTCCAATATTATTGTACAATAAAATATTATTCAATATTATTGTAGGTTTAGGGGCTGCCATTAATAAAACAAGGCCTTTACATCCGTTGTGGATGATTTATACAGTATTTTCAGAGCGAAGTAACCACTCCTCAAATACTGTAGTGCCTAGGACAAGATTTTTAAATGTCCGTATGGTTGCCCAAGCACATACGGCATTCTCGCAACATAGTCGGCCTAGTCCAGAGGAAAAAACTAGTCAATACGTCTGGGACCAAATATGTGCGGGTTTCCTCACGATGTTTTCCTTCACCGTATGAGTGTTCGTATTATGTACTTGAGATCAGAAAATGTCTCATTATTACACGCCTCCACCCGGGATCGAACCTGCACCCTCTACGAGTGCGAACCAAAGGTCTACCCATTGGGCCACGGACGCTCCATTAATAAAAAGGTGCCAATAATAGGATGCCAACGATGGGGTATTTCAAAGAGAAGGCCAGTCTTCAAGTTTTAATCGGCGACGGTAGAAAATGGCTGGTCGTATAAAAGTATGAATCTACAACAATTTAACATTGACTAGGAGATCACAGCACCTAAACGTGAATGTTCAGAACATTCTGAGTACAGTTAGTAAGGCAGGAGATATGTAGAGAAAATGATTCATAGGTAACTGGCATACCTATGTAATTTCGTTGGGTTATGTCGATACAGCTCTACAAGGCTAATTTGGCACGTGTCCAAAATCAGAAATAACGCCGCCGTCTTGTTTAGGGCCCTTCCACACGACGTATTTTTTGCGCACTGACGACGCGCGTTTTTGATGCGCTCGTCTTCTGCGCGTTTTCATCGCGTTTTGGCAGATATAAAGTTTAAAACGTGTCGGCTTCCTTGCGTTTGCGTTCAACTTGCGTTTGTATCTATACAAACGAGCGTAAATAAACCGGCCAAGTGCGTGTCGCGCCACGCGCAATATAGGGTTCCGTAGTACCGCTAGTTTTTGATAATTGGTCAATGAATGTACATTTATAATGTACGTTTTTTACACTACTAACAACATCATTTCAGTTACGTTCAAAGAAATTTGAACGAAAAGTTACTTTATACTTCGCCGAATATATTTTTTTTAGTTGATCGACTATTACTCAATAGCTTATGAAGTGTTCTTAGCCGTGATAGTTTTCCTTTTAAATTCAGCATATTTACTACTCCCGTGAATTTTTTCACATTTCTAGAAGCCCCCGTTTAGTTGGTAGAAGGGAGGAGGGGGGGGGGGGGGGGGGGGGACACTGGCCTCTAACGATTTTTTCCACTTTAAAACTTAATATTTCACAAACGAATCCCTAAATCGGAAAATTATCTATGAATACTTATAATATTTTTAAAAAACCTATCCAACGACACCCCACATGATGGGGTAGACGCGAAAAAAAAAATTCATCCCCGCTTGATGTGTAGGGAAGGTACCATAAAAAAAATATTTTTTTATGATTTCATGTACCATTTTGTCAGCATTATTAATATGTGCACTCATGCCAAATTACAGCTCTGTAGGTCCTATAGTCTCTGAGCAAAACCGCGGACAGACAGACAGACAGATGGACAGACAGACGGACGGACAGACCGAAACTATAAGGGTTCCTTGTTGACTACGGAACCCTAAAAACCGGCCAAGTGCGTGTCGGGCCACGCGCAATATAGGGTTCCGTAGTGCCGCTTGTTTTTGATATTTTTTTATGGTCAATGAATGTACATTTATAACGTGTTTTATACTACTAATAACATCATCTCAGTTACGTTAAAAGGAATTTGAACGAAAAGTTCCTTTATACCTCTCCGAGTACATTTTTTTAGTTGATCGACTATTACTCAATAACTTATGAAGTCTTCTTAGCCGTGATAGTTTTCCTTTTAAATTCAGCATATTTCATACTCCCGTGAATTTTTTTACATTTTCAGAAGCAACCGTTTAGCTGGTAGAATGATTTTTTCCGCTTTGAATTTATGCCAAATTACAGTTTTGCAGGTCCTATAGTCTCTGAGCAAAACCGCGGACAGACGGACGGACGGACGGACAGACAGACAGACAGACAGACAGACAGACAGACAGACGGACAGACGGACGGACAGACCGAAACTATAAGGGTTCCTTGTTGACTACGGAACCCTAAAAACCTATCTAACAACACCCCACATGGTGGACGCGAGAAAAAAAATCATCCCCGCTTGATGTCTAGGGTTTTCTTTAAAGACCTTATATACCATTTTGTCGGCATCATTGATATGAGCATTCATGCCGAATTACAGCTTTGTAGGTTCTTTAGTCTCCGAGCAAAACCGCAGACAGACAGACAGACAGACGGACGGACGGACGGACGGACGGACAGACAGACAGACGGACGGAGAGACCGAAACTATAAGGGTTCCTTGTGGACTACGGAACCCTAATGACATTGCGATGCGAATTCGCACGAATTCGCAGTTATGTGTGGGAGCCCTAAGAGTGACAGCTGCTTCGCATCTGACATGAGTCATGACAGTGTCACCCAAATGCCATTAGATTCTTGTAGGTCTGTACTCTATAGTCGTAGTTTGTCGACTGAACTTGACGTAACCCCACATTATAGGAATCAATTTCTCTGACAGTACAATACACATTTTATAACCGAACTGGCAATCCGTTATAATTCTAGGCACCTAAACATGATTATATTCAATAAAATATACGAATTATACAATAAGAACACTAACGACATACTACTTGAAAAGGATTATAAGTATAGACAAATCCTTAGAAGCTCATAAAATATTGTCACCCTACAAATTTAGGTTATGTGCGTTTATAAAGCATTGGACTAGTAACTTTTTTTCTGAGAAAGTCAACAAAGAGAGTCCTTTTATATGACGCACTCAGAAAGGTTTATTAAATGTTTAACCTTAATTTAATTTTGACATAAACATTTTAAAAACTAAAAATATCCAATCATTAAATGTGTCTTAAACCACATAATTTAGTATCTAAAATGTCATACGTGTCTGAACCAGAATATTAATAGCTTGATGTACGTTTCTTCTTGAGCAACATTTAATACTTAAATTGTGAATTCTATAAGCATTCTACTAAAGAAAGCAAATAAAAATCATTTATGACAAAATACTAAAACTAGAATACTATTGTAGTAAATAAAAATATTTTATAATAATTAAAATATGGAATACTGTTACATTTCTTTGACTAGTGATTTTTGGTATGCAAACATTACAACACAGACTTCGTTATTTTATAACAACTTAATATACAATTTAACAAAAATAACAATGTGAAAAGGTCATATAAATATCTTAACGCAAAGTCCAATTTATAGAACTTTTAAATTAGCCGACTGAACACAAGTATAATATTAAAATTTAATTTAGAAAAATATTCAAACAAAAACAATAATATAAAGTAATAAATAATTTATATAAAGTCAATCCATAGTATTTTAAATTCATAATGTCAATAAAATCATTATATCATAAGCAAAAATTGCACTAAAAATTAACTTTTGATCATCTTTCTGTATAGAGCATGACTATTATATTTATTCATTAATATTTTATTTTAATTACAATTTACAAACGCTGCTAAGTATGTACTTACTTTTATTTTATTTATAGTATTAGCTGGTTTACTTTTATTTTATTTATAGTATTGGCTGGTTTCCTTTTATTTTATTTATAGTATTGGCTGGTTTCCTTTTATTTTATTTATAGTATTGGCTGGTTTCCTTTTAAGTGACAGAAATGTTTGGACTAATCATTATACATACTTTATAAAAATTAAAGTACAAAAAAGTAACAAAAATATCTTTATACGTTGCGACTAGGCATAATTCGTACAATTATTTAATACTTAATATATTTTTGTAGTCATAATATTATACTCAAAGTTTTAAATCAATAGACTTCTATTAAACTTTTCTTTCAAACGTGTAGCTTAAGGCACAGTATATTTGGCAGATTTTATTACTCTTTGAACAAGTTTAAATTTAAAAATCACACGGAAATTTTCAACCATTAGCTTATATTATTAAAATTGAAGTTTGATTATTTTTACACTGTTAATTGACTAGTGCAATTTAAAGTATCTATTGATCTAAATCTTTGACTAGTACCTCGTTTCTACTATTTTATGCAGCTCCATTACTTGTTGGATCCAAATAATTTTCTATCAAGTGTAAAATGGTATTCTAATTTCTCATAAAATGTCAAATTTTATTGTTGTTTGATAGTTAATTAACTGGATCAAATAAGTAACAACTCTACATGAATGCATAATTTAGTAGAATCGAGGTACTTATTTTTACCTTTTATTATAATTTATAACATATATTTTGGCGAAAAGCTACTGTATAGAACAAATGGCGGATGTACCTGGGGCGTGGTCGAGTAGCGCTCTTCTACGTTTTATACCTTCTAAGTAGACTTCGCGGTTGAACAGACCAGCTGCTAAGGGCACACTGAAAATAAATAACAATTAGTTAATTAAAGTTTCACTTATTAAAAACTATAGTTAGGGCCTGTTTCACCACTTCCTGATAAGTGCCGGATAGTCTATACTCTATCCACAACTTAATTTAACAGATAAAGTATGGATAATTATCTCTTAAATAAGTTGTGGATAGCCTATGCGGCACATTATCAGGAAGTGGTGAAACAGGCCCTTAGCACCGCGCCCACCGTCATGGGCGCCGCGTTCAGACACCATGGAGCTAGTGACCACGATCACGTATACTCACACGTCGGTCCCCGGTCGCAGCGGCGCGGAGAACAGCGCCCACACGGGCTTGTGGTCGCTCGTGACCACGGACTGCACCGAGTTGTACGCCAGGCAGCGCAGCACCGCGCCCACCGTCATGGGCGCCGCGCTCAAGCGACGTAGACCTAAAACAGTAGAGATAATATTTTTAATCAATATAATATGTATTTTCTTAGTAAACTTGTTATTTATTTTTGTAGGTTTGACTTTGACTCGTCTCGATTCCTGACGAACGGTGTCTTTTTTATGATCTGAAATATTTATCATAATTCATATTAACAGAGTAGTGTATGTAGATTGAAAGTGAAGGTGTAGTTAAAAACAAAACATCTACACCTAGATTTAACTTTCAAGATCTTCAAACAACCTCAACCGTTGCAATAACAGGATTTATACTGCAATGTTTTCACTCTAGACGTCAGCTGGTGCGGTCAGTAAACAAAAAGTTTTGTTCGACGTTTGACAACGTTTCTGTCAATACATTCTGATGACGTGTGCAACACGTTGGATTTTTGTCGGATTATAATAATAATTAATAATGTACGTATGGGCCTGCATTCACTTTGATTAGTCCGAGTGCAGGTGATTATAGTGATTAGGAGAAAGTAAAGACTTGCACTAATCAGTCGCTGTCCACACTTACTTTCTCCTGATTACTAATCACCTGCACTAGTCACCTGCACTTATCACTAATCAAAGTGAATACAGGCCTCTACCTGAAAATGCGGAGTTGTTGTTGGACGTCATGCCTCGCGCCTTGTACAATATGCGGTCGGTGTACGCGGGCGCGCGCTGCTTGCTAGACGTGTCAAACTGCTGGCTGCCAGGGTCGTACTACAAACATAATGTTACATGTCATTTTAAATATTATGACATGATAAGTAACCGAACGATTTGACCTATGTATATACCTACTTACATGGCAATAATATTCAAATAGTAAAGCGGATCTGATGTCCGGCTCGAAGGACCATAAAGATGTACGAAGTACACCTTGAGATTGCTGCTAGATGCTTGATAAATCTATAGATGCTGATGCTAAGTTGTATATTGCTATAAAATGCTAATGCTATGCTAGAGTTACACTGGTCCGCAAGGCGCGACGGTTTTGCGGTAACTGAACTTAAACCTAAATTATATCTAAAATGAGCGCGATGTGAAATTGATAAACTGATGACTATGTGAATTGATAATTTGGACTTTGTAAGGTTGCACCGTACATATACATTATTGTCATATAAGAAAAGGGAAAATGTTATGAGTGATCCTGGATATCTCACACAAATAGATTTTTCCCTTTCACTTTTGTTTGCATGTGCGGCATGTAAGGTTTTTCTTTGTTTATATTTGTTTATAGAGTAAAGGTTCTGTAAATACTATTTGCACCACTCTGGGTTAAAATTACCCCATGTTGATCACTTCTTCTCTTTCATAAACGCAAGGAACGAAATAAAGGACATAACGTTTAAGTTTAACTCAGACTGGGGCAAATGAGTCTAGGGGCTTCTTCTTCTTCTTAAAAACTTCCGAACGAAAATTGTGTTCCAAACTTAAATGAGGCATATGAAAATACCTATCAAAGTCGCGTAATGCAAATATTGTCAGATTTCAATCACACTACTGTTTAATGCTATCTTAAGACTTGAATTCATCCCAGAGCAGTGGAAAACAGCCGAAATAATTCTAATCCTTAAACCTGGAAAAGAACCAGAAAATGTGACATCCTACCGTCCTATTAGTCTGCTACCAATAACATGTAAGGTTCTAAAAATTCTGTTATTAAAAAGGCTACTATCTGAAATAGAGCACTCACAAATTATACCACTACATCAATTTGGATTAAGAGAAGCCCACGGAACTACAGAACAAGTACAAAGAATTGTAAAAATAGCATAAATACCGCTTTTGAACATAAAAAGTACTGCTCTGCAGCTTTCTTGGATACATCCCAAGCCTTTGATAGGGTGTGGCACTAAGGCTTGTTGTACCATCGAGGAAATTGATTCCTAGGCAGTTGACAGATCAACGTCATTTGGTCGAATCATGTCAATTCAATGTTAGCTGTGATCGGTCTGATGGGTTTGACTTAACGCGACCAAATTACTTAGGTCCGCCATCTGCCTAGGAATTAACTTCTCTGATAGTACAAAATACGGAAAACCCTTCCTATAAACTATTATAAATTAATAAAATCCTACTACTACTAATCTTACTATATCGGCACTTCTATGTAAAATGTGGAAATGAAAGGTCTGAGTTATACGACATTGAGGCAGGTGTTCCACAGGGCAGCGTCTTGGGGCCCGCCCTATACCTAATCTCTACGTATGACCTTCCAGTCAATGAAAACGTCACAGTGGGCACATTCGCTGATGACACTGCAATACTGGCAACACATGAAAACCCAGAGCAAGCATCCACTATAGTGCAAAGTAGTCTCAACGACATATCACTATGGCTACGTGACTGGCGTATCAAGGCAAATAAAACCAAATCAATTTATGTGACGTTCACCCTCAGAGGTGGCACATGTCTTCCGGTCAAACTAAATGACATTGAAATCCCACAAAGTCACGAAGTACGCTACTTAGGCCTATACTTGGACAAAAGGCTCAGTTTGGGAAAAGCATATCTTTACCAAGAGATTGGCACTCGGTTTAGAACTAAGAAACTTACACTGGCTAATGTCACGAAAATCCCAAGTATCGCTAGAAAACAAACTCTTGCTTTACAAAATTATTTTAAAACCAATATGGTCATATGGTGTTGAGCTATGGGGAACTGCAGCCAAATCTAATATTACAAATACAAATACAAATACAAATCTCTTTATTTCAGACTACTATGGTCCATTGGTTAGTTTTACAACTTAAAAATTTAGGGTTAGTTAAATTAAATATTATCGAAATCATGCACCCAATCTGAACTAAGTGCGGATGTAACCTGGAGGTCTGCTTTCGAATTCGTTCATTATCCGCACATAGTTCCTCAATATGGGTGCATGCGGATCATCTGCCACAATCATCAGGATGCTGTTGTCACTTCCCCTTACGCGATTTATGAGAGATGCAGCTTTTTTGCGCATGAGTGCCCGGAAACCGTCCGTTCTTGCTTGCGCAAACATCTCAGACGCACTACAAAATCGGGGAAGTTTCAGCATCATCCTGAAGATATTATTATATTGAATGCGAAGGGTGTTTAGGGATGCTTTGGTATAGCTGATCCACAGGCCGCCCGTGTACAGATTCTGACAGAACGTTTTAAAGAGTGTGATCTTAACTTCGTCTGTACAACGGGCGAACCTGCGGGCCAGCATATTACCTCGAACCGCCAAAGCCCTCCGCTCCCGTTCAATATCTAGATCATCTTTAAGGTCGTCGGTAAGTATATGGCCGAGATATTTAAAATGGAATACTCTGTTCAGCTCCTTTCCACCGAGGCATATTGGAGGTATGGATTCGGGATATTTACCGGCGGCCTTAAAGATCATAATTTCGCTTTTATTCACATTATACGTCAGGCCGTGCGAATCAGCGTATCTCTCACACACCTTCAACATCTCCTGAATTCCTCTCGCAGTGGGACTCAGCAATACCATGTCGTCCGCGTAGCTAATGTTATTAACGTTAACACCACCAACCTTGCATCCGACACGCATATTGCTGAGCTCCACTATGAGATCATTCACGTACAGATTGAATAGCTTAGGAGACGATAATCCCCCCTGTCTCACACCGCAGTCCAACCTGTACGCTCTAGAGAGTTTGTTGGCCCATTTTACGAGATTCGTCTGATTCGCATACCAAAAACGAAATATATTTATAATATCCACCGGTATACCCATGCTCTCCATTTTCTTCCAAAGTACATCATAAGAAACGAGGTCAAATGCCTTTGAAAGATCCAGGAAGCATGCGTAAACCGGTGTCCTACGGTTAGTATAGTATTGGACAGTATGCTTGAGACTCAAGATAGCGCTTTCAGTGGACAGTCTAGGTCTGAATCCAAACTGCCCATCATGTACTTTCAGATATTTTTGCAGATATGAGTCAAGCAAACTGTCCAACACTTTAGCCAATACTGTAGCAAGCGATATAGGACGGTAATTTCCTTTGTCCGAGATATCACCTACTCGGTTCTTGACAATGGGAACTACAATAGTTTTCATCAGGTCCATTGGCAGATATGCGTGTTTAATAGATATGTTAAAAAGTAGAGCTAAAACTCTCGGTAGGTGTTGACCTGCGTATTTTAAGTGCTCAATACTGAGTCCGTCGTGACCGGGAGACTTGCCCCTGCTCATGCGCTTAATTACATCTCTGACCTCTTTAGCAGTAAACATAAGCACAGGCACCTCCCCCCCACCACAGACCCAGTAGTAGAACTTAGCGGGGACTGCACTTTAAAATGCTCCATGAACATATTTGCAATTCCCTCTTCGTCGCTAACGCCATTGACACTAGTCGGGAGGCCAGGCTTCATATCGAACTTACTAGTGTACTTCCAAAATTTAACAAAATTTTTGTCAGCTCGTAATTTTGCTAACTTATTCATTTTTATTTGCTCTTGGTTGTTTAAACACCATTTTAATCGACTTTTAAAAATCTTACGTGATTCACACATCTGTTCATAAATATTACCAACTGTAGGCCTATTATGTGACACCCATATTTTAAATTTAAGCCTGGCCACCCGATGAGCGTCTTTCACGTGCTTATTCCACCCACAGTGTAACTTTTGTTTGCGAGGTTTAGCCTCAACACAATGTTTTGTTTTTATAGCTGCTGTCATTAACACATTAACAATCTGTTCATATAAGTTGTCCACTACATTTTTATGACCTATGTTATCACAAAATCCCTGCGCACAGTTATTTAATTCAGGCGGGAAATTTATGTCACGTAACCCCAAGTTACAAACATTATGATATTCTTTTATTTGAGATTCGTCTCTTTCGCCCCATGAAACCAGGTTTCTTTGCATATCATGTATTACCCGCTTAGGTCTTACAATATTAACTAAAAAGTCTAAGTAAATCGGCAAATGATCCGAGCTAAATACATCTTCCACAGTACCTAATATTGAAATCCTCCAACGTTTTCAATCAAAAGTTCTTCGTATGATAACAGACGCACCATGGTATATAACCAACAAACAACTACACAGTGACTTCACTTCTCATGCCTCTGGTTCAGCAAGAGATCTCAGAAAGACTTAAATCTTACGCCAAGCGCATTGAAAACTACCCAAACCCACTAGCAAACGATCTAATGCAAAGCAAAATAAAAATTTTAATAGTATAAAGAGGAAAGCACCCCAAGATCTGTTAGAGAAAATATAAATATTGAACTAGTCAAAGGGCTTAGATTCATTCAAGATACATTAAAATTTCATAACCTCTAGCTAAATGGCCTGAACCAGGCAGATTGCAAGAAAATAAGACATTAAAAAAAATTCAATCAAACTGAATATGGGCACGGGGCGGCGCACCGTTCGCGGCACCGTGACACGGGCGGCGCCGCACCTTGTCACGGTGGCGGCGTCGTGTCGTGGCACGGTGACGATGCCGCGCCGCGTTTGATGGGGACGCGGCCTAAGGGCTAAACTGCGAATTCGTGCGAATTCGCATCGCAATGTCATTTTTAGTATGAGTTTTGTCGCAGATATTGGCGATGCGATGCGAATTCGCAGTTTTGTGTGGGAGCCCTTAAAGTTTAGTAATCATTGAACCTCTTGGAGTTTAGCTTCTACATAACGAAGTAATCACCTTATAAGTGGGGGGGAAGGTGACGGGCGCCTCGCGGAAGTCGCGGAAGGCGGCGCCGTCCTCCAGCACGGCGGTCAGCTGGTCCGTGTGCAGCAGCCCGTGCGGCAGGTGCGGGGGGAGGGGGAACTGGAAACATATACGTAGGTAACACTTGCAGTTATCGTTGTATCTTTATATTAATGTTACCTTTAACATGGAGATACGTCAGTTAGCGCCTATTGTAGTGATGAGCAAAGCAAGACCAAGACCATGACTCGACCAGTCTTAGTCTTGGTCTTGGTCTTGCTCAAATCTGTCTGGTCTTGGTCTTGGTCTTGCACGCCTAGTCTTGGTCTTGGTCTTGCAAAAAGCAAGACTCTTGCAAACATTTTTCAAAACTTTTTGTAAGCGTTTTAATTTTCTCGAAAAAACATTTTCAAACCTAAACTATTAGACTAGCTACATGATCTTAACTTGTTAAGAGAATGATTCTTGAATTGAAAATACTAATGAAAAGTCGAGAGCCAACTCAGCATAGGCTGATCTTTTAGCGAAAATAAGTCCTTAAGAAAAATGAAAATTTTGAAAAATAAAAACTTTCCCTCGGATTTCTTCTAGAGTATATTTGGGGTTCCGTAGCCAAATGGCAAAAAACGGAACCCTTATAGATTCGTCATGTCAGTCAGTCTGTCTGTCTGTCTGTCCGTCCATATGTCACAGCCACTTTTCTCCGAAACTATAAGAGCTATACAATTGAAACTTGGTAAGTAGGTGTAAACATCTGATCCGTATATTATGAGAAATAAAAATAGAAAAAGTGACTTTAAAAATCAATAAACAAGTTCAGTGTCATAATAAACAAGTGATTACCAACATATATTGGAGACAAAGTGAAACAGTGAGAAATAAACTTTCAATTTAGTGATAAAAGAACAAAGTGAATTAACGGAAAAATTTAAACAACAAAGACTATTTTTAAACTACAAACCAGTGAAAGTGACTTATTGCAATAAATAGTGTAAAAAAGTGGGCCTAGGACACCTATTTGAAGTGATATTTTAAAAACGACAATAAAAATCTAGATGAAATTGCAAAATCGACTAGGACACTAACGTCATCTAGTAGACACCACTAGAACTAATTCGCTGGCTGAAAATCAATCGGACTAAAGTTGAGGAAGTTGTCAACGTAAGCCGCAAGAGGGCGCTTCAAATAAATTATACAATCATTTTTACACAAGTGCCTATGAAAATAAAAGAGCAATGGACGACGTTATAAATATGCTCCGAAAAATACAAAAGGAATTGGACGATCACAAAACTACCATTTTGCAATCAGCGGAAAAAGTTACTGAACAGGTCACTCAAAATATTAGCTCCATTTTTGAAGAAAAAATAAAAAAACTAGAAGAAAAATGTTAACACCTAGAAGAAAAGATAGAAAACCAAGAAAAAAGGCTTTACTACTTGGAGAAGCAATCGCGTCAAAGGAATATCGTCATATTTGGCTTAGCTGAAACTGAAAAATCATATCCAAACGTAGAAAAGAACGTGATAGACTTTTTCAATCATCATTTCTCGACAGACTTAGACAAAAGAGATATTCAAGAAGCAAGGAGGATAGGAAAGAAAGGAGAAAAGCCCCGACCTGTCACAGTTACATTCTCCCTATTAGGAACAAAAGTAGATATTTTAAAAAGAAGAAAAAATCTGAATGGTACAGAATACTATATAAAGGAAGATTTTCCGCAACATATTATAGAAAAAAGAAAGAAGTTGCAAGAACAATTAAAACTCGAAAAGGAGAAGGGAAATTCTGCTACAATAAAATACGATAAACTTGTAATATATGGGAAGAACGAAGATGGTTTAAGCAACAAAAAAAGGGCTCTAACTCTTTCACCAGATAACCTTACTCCTACTCCAACGAGTCAAAAAACACAAGCCAACAAAAAGAACAAAATTCATTCAGGTTTAAAAAATGTATCCGAAACCCACCCTAAACCTGGAATACTAAATTTCTTTAGTACCAAAAATGGTAACAGCTTCTCTAACAACGATCTCAATAAGCACAACGAATAGCAACTACCAACCCCCTCTCACAAGAAAAATGCACAAAATATATTAAATAAACTTAAATATCCTCCAAGTCGGTTGGTCACCGCGGAGGACAATGACCAAAACCCTCCAGAAGTAAGTTATGCAAAAAATATATCAAGACAAAAGTCTAAAGAGCAGAACCACGAACTCTACATCCTCACCTACAACGCCAGAACACTTTCAACCAACGAACGGTTTATTGAACTACAAAATGCGATAAAGACAATAAAATGCGACATAATAGGGCTGTCGGAGGTCAGGCGCCTAGGAAATAACATAGAAGAATACGAAAAATATATATACTCTGTTACACAGGAACGACACCCGGCATGTATGGTGTGGGATTCGTTTTGAATAAGGAATTAAAACATAATATGGAAAGCTACGTTGGCTTCACGGACCGCGTAGCTCTACTAAACCTCCAGTTCAATGAATACAAGCTATCAATAATACAGGTCTACGCACCAACAGAAGCTGCAAACGAGGAAGACGTTGCACTATTCTACAATACTATTAGAAGAGCCATAGATGCATCACACAAACATTATATCGTAATGGGAGATTTTAACGCCAAAGTAGGCCATCCCAAAATACCCGGTGAAAACTTAATCATGAAACGTTATGGATATGGTGAAAGAAACGATAGGGGACAAAAACTTATCGACTTTGCCATGGAAAATAAACTTTCAATATTAAACACATTTTACAAGAAAAAACCCAAACTGAGATGGACATGGCGATCACCAAACGGCGTGCATAGAAATGAGATTGACTATATACTGTCAAATCATCCTGGTATGTTTAAAAACGTTGAAGTGATCAATACTGACTATCCTTCCGACCACAGACCACTCAGAGCTTGTATACAAAACAGTAATATTAAAAAAAGTAGAGCAAAATACAACAATAGTAAAACAATATCATTAAACAATCATGATCAATTTCAAAAATATAGAGAGTGTCTTAATTTTTATCTAAAAAACCAACGGAGCGAGCAAGAAACAAACTGTATTCAAAAACAATACGATAACATAATCAGCGCAATTCTTCAAAGTCTAAAAGAAACTCAAGCATCAATCCCCACTGACAAAACTCACGATATATTATCCCCACGCACAATACAGTTATTGGACAGAAGAAGAACACTGCACAGAACGAAAAATAAATCTCGATGCGAAAAGAATGAACTCACAACACTTTATAAACTAATAAACAAATATATTAAAAAAGACTACGCCAGCTATAGACATAATACAATTAAAAAATACATAGAGCTTACAGGAAGCTATAGAAAAGCCTACAAAGACTTAACAACAAAAAAAACATGAATAGAAGGACTGAACTCAACAGGGAAAGTCTTACTCAATCGCAGAGACATTATAGAGCATGCGACCAGTTTCTACAAAAACCTTTATAGCGATAACCTCACTCAAGAAAGCACAAAGCTAACGCAAACTGTCCGGAAAGAGAAGATCAAGGAAATAAATGAACTAGAGGTATCTGAAACAATAGCTAAATTAAAAAAAGACAAGAGCCCGGACAGCGTGACCAACGAAGCTTTAATAGCGGGCCAAAAAGTTCTTGCTCTACCTCTAGCAAATTTATTTAATCAAATCTTAAAAACTGCAGAAATACCTTCTCAGTGGGCCGAGTCAAATATAGTCCTGCTATACAAGAAAGGAGACCCCAAAGAGATATCAAACTATAGACCGATAAGCCTTTTGCCGGCTATATACAAACTCTTCTCAACAATTATCAATGCGAGAATTGGACCAATCCTAGAACTTTACCAACCTGTGGAACAAGCAGGATTTAGAAAAGGATTCTCAACCATAGATAATATCCACACACTGGAACTAATCATTGAGAAATATGAAGAAATGCGCAGACCACTTTATATAGCCTATATAGACTACCAGAAGGCGTTCGACACGGTTTCGCAGGAAAGCATATGGGGGACCCTCGAAAGCCAAGGAGTACAAATACAATACATAGAAGTCTTAAAAAACCTCTACAAAAACTGCACAGGTAGAGTGAAACTGGAATCCCTTTGCCCGAGCTTCCCTACAGAAGAGGTGTGAGACAAGGTGACCCTCTGTCTCCAAAAATATTTATAGCTATCCTGGAGTCAATTATTAGACAGATCGACTGGAAGAACTACGGCATCAACATAAAAGGCAAACACCTAACTCATTTACGCTTTGCAGACGACATCGTCTTATTGGCAGAGACATGTTCGCAATTGCAACACATGATAGAATCTCTACATAGAGCTAGCATCCAAGTAGGACTCGAAATGAATTTCTCCAAGACAATGGTAATGACAAACAGTGTAGAAAGAACAGTGATGGTAACAAATATACGCCTTAAATACACCAAACAATACATATACCTCGGCAAACATATAAGCTTCGATAAGAAAAATAACGAACTGGAAATCGCAAGACGAGCCGCTAACACCTGGAATAAGTACTGGCAACTAAAAGAAATATTTAAAAGCAACATGCCCTTAAACATAAAATCAAAAGTAATGAACTCATGCCTACTGCCATCCTTGACATATGGGTGCCAAACGTGGAAGCACAATAGCAAAGCAAAGGCAATCATTGTAACTTGCCAACGCGGAATGGAGCGCAGCATGGCCGGTATAAAAAAACTACAAAAAATAAGGCATACTACTATAAGAGACCGAACCAAGGTTATAGATGCCCTCCGCTTCGCAAAACAACTAAAGTGGAAATGGGCAGGACATGTTGCGAGATTAAACGATCAGCGCTGGACCTCAATAGTAACATCTTGGAAAGGACCTGAAGGCAAGAGACGTATAGGAAGGCCTGTTACACGCTGGGATGACGAAATTAGAAAGATTGCCGGCCAAGACTATACTAAAGTAGCCCAAAATCGAGACAGATGGAATAGTCTGGAGGAGGCCTTCACCTCTGAAGAGGGGGTTTTTGTAAGTTAATAATATAAGGTTAATATCCTCATAAATTTTATCTTGAAAAATATTGTATACTAACTCATTGAACTTAGGATAATATCAAACTAACAATACCACATAATATGTACTTTTAATTTACAAGAAATGCTTTTTTTTTAATTTATTATTAAGTAGGTGTAGTCTGTGAACCGCATTAAGATTTTGATACAAACACATACTTTTTGACCGACACTTTTTGCCATAGAGATAGATCAAGATAGATGCGGTATCTATCTTGATCTATGTCTGTGCTTTTTGCTATAGTTGTAAGCCGTACGACGTGCGTGTGTTTCTCTGTCTCTCTCTCTCTCTCTCTCTCATAGAAAGCAAGCCAGTTATGTTTTTTTTCTTTTTTTTTTTAGCCACATACCTATTTAATAGAATATCTTGACAGTTACCTGTGTTTGTTCTATCCATCTCATGACGGCGGCTCGGGGCTCTCCCAGTCTGAAGTTAAGGTCACCACACCAGAACACATAGTCGAAGTTACTCGTTACATCTGAAAATATATAAAAAAACAACTTTTTGATAATAATATATATAAAATAAGGGGGAAAACGAGCAAACGGGTCACCTGATGGAAAACACCTACCGTCGCCCATGGACACTCACAACATCAAGAGATATAGGTGCGTTGCCGGTTTTTTAAGAGGGAATACGCTGGCAACAGTTCTTTCCAGAGTTTTACAATGCTTTTTTTACATCTTACAATATTGTGATAAAAAATAACAACATTGAAGACACAGACCATAGTTTTCGACACACACACATGTAACAAAACTACGGCTTAGCTTATTGCTGTTTATGAATATGTATGTGGTGCAAATAGCTCACAAAAAAAGGCTTCAGTTTTGTCAAAAAGCTCTCTAGTCACTTTATTCTTTACTCTTTTTGTTACTTAACTTTAAGTAAATAACGTGATAATATTATGGAATGTTTTTGAAAATATGCATCATTCAAAGAAAATGGGGCAATAGAAAGGATATTTCATAATAATGAATAATTAGATATTTGTAATTTCAGTATGTACCAAAAGCCATATAATTAAGAATTCTAATTACCTTTACTCCTATGTCTGCACGGTAAATTCTTTGGCAAGTCTATCGACCGTATAATCCTTTTGATATCTGACAATCGTTCTTTGACTTTCTCCTGATGAGCAGTGAGATGAGCTGTTACGAATAGGAAGGTGGAACCGAATAAAGCGAAGGATATGGCTACGGCTCCTTTCGTTCTAAAGGCCGTCCCGGGTCGCACGGATAGACTAGCGTCTTCGGGGAGCGAGCAAAACCATATCAGGTCTCTTCTTATGAATATTGTGAGGTGAATTGTACCTGAAAATTAGATAAAAGTTCTATAAAAGGCAATAAGCAGCTATATTGATGAGTATGTGGCGGTACCCACAATTAGATCCACAATCCTGCATCGGGCTATCGACGTTTTCTAAGTGCGTCGGTATATATATACGACAGCTGAAATGTATCAAGTGGGCCTTAGCCTGATCGAGCATAACACCTCGCTCGATCGGAAGATCTTCTAATTTTTTTTTTTAATGGGTACCAGTTTTTTTTTTTTTTTGATTAAACAAAGGCAACTTGCATCGTCTTTGTTGAATTTTCGAAACATTAGCAATTGGCCTTATGATAAACAAAGCATCTTTACAAGTTTAATTTTTGCAGCATGTTCTTAAATTTGATTTAAAATATGTGGTCTCATTGAGAATTTTCAAGCTAACGTGAGAGTGAATATCAAAATACATAATTACATTACAGCTATAATAACGCTTAAATGGTTTTGCATGTGTATCAGGTTTGTAATGCTCAGGTAATTATGACATAATGTAAACACGATATGAATAATGCATTATGTAATTTAAATATTCATTATGTAATTCTATCTTGTGAGCATATCCTGGATCTTTATGCTGTGAAACGACATAATATCTTGATTGTCGCGGCGGAAACCATTGTCGCTAATTATCCAAATCCAAGATCAGGCCAATCCAAGTCTTATTTTATAAGTCCAAGGCCAAGTAAATAAACTGAATTGATATGTATATTATTATGTATATTTAGTAGGTGCGAGTCGTACATTTTTTCGTGATAAATTTACTTTCTAGTTTATTGGGATTCAAATATTATGTCTATACCCAATTTTATCAAAACTGGTCCAGCTGTTTAAACATAAAGAGGTAATAGACAGACACACATCTTTTATTGAAACCAGCATTTAATTTATGAATATACACATGATAGTAAGAACTATTTGAGAATTTTATAGGCGGATGGCGGACCTACGACAATTGGTTGGGCTATGTGAGCTATGTCACGTCAATGTTATTCATTACCTGTCGGTTGAGCTTGACATGACTGACCAAATTACATCGATCTAGCTATGAATCAATTTCTGTGATAGTACACATGATCCGCTGCATTCTTAAGGTGGCTTTCCGATCCTTGCCACGCAAGCAACGGCGACCGACAAAAATTCAAAAAAAGTGCCACTTTATGACCTAGGTCATAGTATAAGGAGGGGAAGTAAGTTATCTTCATACAAACGCACCGCGCGCGGCTTGTATGTGTGCGCCACAGTGAGTATTTATGCGTCGCCGCACGCACACTGAACAAAATCTCAACCCGTTTCTCAATGCGCCAGTCGGGGCTAACACTGCATGAGGTTCGCGCGTAACGGCTTTTCGGCACCGTTAAATGAATCAAAAATGCCTGATAATCGCAGGAGACACTATTGCTGTGTGTTTGAGTGTCTTAATAAATCATCAATTCCCGAATTGTCGCCGCCGCCGGCAGGTTTATTTTATCTTTTATAGGGTTCCGTACCCAAAGGGTAAAAACGGGACCCTTTACTGAGATTTCGCCTTTAAGGAGGGCTCCCATACAAAAAAAAACTCAATTTTTCCTATTTTCACTCTATAACGGTACGGGACCCTTCGTGCGCGAGTCCGACTCGCACTTGGCCAATTTTTTTAAATATAAATAATGCTGCTCTGTATCTTGAATACATTTCTATATTTGATAGGAAAACCATTGTTGAACTTCATTGACTAATAAGAGATGTGTTATATTGCTAAAATTGACAACCCTAAGACAGTAGGCAATTAAATCACGGATTGGGCCGGAGATAACCTACCTCCCCTCCTTATAGGTACTATGCCTAGGTCCTAGGCTATAGGCTTCATTTTGCTTTACGCCACTACAAGCATCGGCGGCATAGGTTGCTAGACTAATGTCGGTAGAAAATGAAACCTATAGCCAAGTTCATAATGTGGCATTTTATTTGATTTTTTATCGGCCACGGTCGCTTGCCGCGTTAATCAGAACGGTATCTTTATAGCGCTATAGCCTTACCTAAGTAATGAGAATGTAACAAAAGATGTGAAGGTCCCAGTACTTCTTGTATTGTGATCTCCCATTCCATTCTCTCAGAGTAAGACTCTTGAGTGCCTATAGCGAATATGTCTGGTACATGCTTCACTTCATTTGGGAATATAAAATCTGCCAGCTCCCTGCAAAGATAGATAGTTAAGTAAGAGAAATAACTAATAAAGTACTATCCTCTGTTTTGTATAAAAAATATTATTCTCGTATGTGTTCAGCTTTCGACCTAAAATTTGTATTTTCATTCATAAAGTAATAATTACACAAAAAAGATCAAGTCACTGAAACAATTTTGATTCACTTTGACACATTTATTACAGGCTGCAGATAAGTCTTGGCACAGCCTTCCAGCTGCACATAGGCTTTCCTTTTTATGATGGAAAAATTACCAGTAAAAATATACATACTTTGGTGGAGCTTGACCATTCATGTTCCATGTTCCAACAAATATTTTAACTTCTCTCTCTGGAAACACATGTTCTAACTCCGCAGCTCCCAGCAGAGAGTGTGATGCTAGTCTTCCATATAAATAATTCCTAAAAAACATAATTTAGGCAATAAGGCTTACATGTGATTTAAAGGTAATGTTGGTGACTATACATAGTTGCAGAAAAATTCAATGTAACATTTTATTCACAAGATACTGTATATAATGATACTGTCAATCAGAGTAAGTTGAAGATTAGTATGAGTGTTAATTATGTTGAATAATCTTTTCAATTATTCAAAGTGGTATCTGCAATTACAATTTAATTACATAGAAATCAGATAAAATATATCCTTTATGACATAAGTGTGTTGTATTGTGACATCACCTATCCTTTATAAAGTTATCTCTAACTATACTTTATTCAGAATAAATTTAATAAAAATATTATGTTAAACTTAATTAAATTGTTGCATCATTGCTTTAATTGAGCATAGTTTCTCTGATTAAATTTAATCTTAATAGAGTATTTAGATGGATCTAAACGGAGTAAAGAACCCAATGAACTAGTCTGAAATGCAACTTTTCAAAGAAATTGTAGGAGACACAGAACAGAATATGAATAGAGCTAACCTCTGCCTAGCCTCTTGTGTGGGTATGAGTCGTAGAACCTGTGCGGCAAGCAGCGAGTTACGGACCAAGCTATCTGTGCTCCCAGCCCTTGAAATAGATCGTGTAATTGTTGATTGCGCCCTATATGGAAAAGCACAAAATGTTATGATGAAATGAGTTGAATGAATGATACCAACCACCACATAAAACAACATAGTATAATTATTATAAATTTAGATCAGGAATTTTTTAAATATAAAATTTTAATCTTAAACATATAATTTTGGCCTATATAATCTTAAACTTACATGTTTTGTGTCTTAACTATCTATTAAAAATCTTAAATTAAACAATATGTTTTAAAGCAAGGGATATGAATGGAAATGAAATGAGACTTAGGTACTTTTATACACAGAATTATAGTCTGTCACATATATTCTAAAATTTATAGATTAATACCAATAGAGTAGTTTAATACATACCTTCTTTTACGATCTAATGAGCTGCTTCTATCACTCTCAGGAGATGAGGAACGAAACAGAGGTTTTGTTTCAGTAGATATCAAATGATCCGCCGACAGTCTTTTTACAAACAACTTACTTTTGGGCTTTATACCCTCAAAAGAACCAGAATGTTCAAAATACTTTTTCGTCTCCTCACTCTTAGGAAAATTAACTGTTACTTTAGGTATGTCGTTGGATTTCGAATGAGAGTTATTCGCTGTGTTGTCACTCAAACTGTTACTTGAATCATTCGCCGGACTTAAGTGGCCCGAAGATTCTTCTTTTGACTCGAATAAACTCTTCGGTCGGGACCTTTTGAAGAAGGTTTTGCAGCATTTAGCGTTTTTTTCGTCCTCATTCGAGCTCTGATCGATATGTTGATGGGAATTGGCACTGACACGTTCTGAGCTCGAATTGACATGATTCGATTGATCTGTATTTAGCTCTGAGTTTTGAACACTTTGGGCTAAAAATGGATCAGCAGGAGACATAGGTCGAGATGTGGATTGACTGAGTTCTTCATTGGAATCAGTATCCACATAGCATCCAACTTTCGGTGATTTTTTTACGAACAGTCGCTTTCGCAGTGATAATTTTTGTTTGGTCCTAGTGGGTGATGTGGTCATCTTCGGTTTTTAATCACTATCACTATTATTTTATGTTACTAATTACATTTTTCCTAAATATAGACAACATAACCTAAAAATACGATCAATGACATCTTTCAGGTGTCATTTCTTGAAACACAGTGAATATTAAATTCTCTTTGGAAACTGTCATGAATTTTCAGCTTCGTTCAAAAATCTCTTGATTACTTAAATAAATATAAAAAAGAGTTTAAAAATGTTAAATTAGGTTTCTAGGAAAAATAATATGACACGTTTCTGTTTACCAGTATTTGTGTTATTAAACATCTGTTACTATGACAACGCCTATAGAAAAACTGGGAAAAACGGAAAACCGAAACACAAACTCACACTGTGCACCAAGTCACAGAATATAATATATTAGTAGTACCAAACCAAGTTTGCAATTTAGGAACCTCATTCGTGGGACGCTGTAAGTAATATATCCACAAGGATATATTATTACTTATAGCGTGTTATATCAGTGCTAATACGACAGAAATACCCTATATTAGTAGTAAAAGTATTTATTAAGTAAATATTTTTATATAAACAACCACATGCAAAACACTAATGAAAACAATAGAGCTAAATTGATTTTTACGTTCACTGCATTTCCAGTACCCGGCACCAATAAGTTTAGACCGTTATATTCTGGAGTTGGTGAGAGGTTTCCACCAGTCACCGACTGGATACCGTCCCCTGAAAACGTGACAAGATCTCAAAATAGGATTTGGACCTAGAAAATAAATAAGTATAGCAAGTGTCAAAAAAGAGTAGACGCCGTAGATAATAATTTTTAAATCACATAAAAAGTACAAAAATCTTATTATTGATAGAAAGTATGTTTACTTTATTCTATTCATTCCAATAAGTACAAATATAAATTGGCTGTTTAAGCATTATGGCATAAGCCTAATGATGTTAGTATAAAAAGATTAGCTGTAATTGGCTGTCAAAATCTATCTGTCACTTCCATCCTTCCTTCCTTCATAGAATTCGTAGCTCCTACAATGTGATTTTTCTAATCCGTTAATTAATTAATAATCATATAACATGTAAAGCATTTACGCATTTATTGTGAAAATAAATCGTCGTACAATGTCATAGCGTGTATAATTTTTCAACGATCTGCATACTCGCCCGTTCCCGAACTTTCATTGCCAGCTCGTAAGCCATACCAATCTTAATAATTATTGCAAATAAAAAAATGTGTAAGAGCATTAATATTTAAAGTGTAGGTACAAACGTTCTCTGTGAAAATACAAGGCGCAAAAACTACCATTTGATCATGATTATGTTTGGAAAATTTATTTCAGCGTCTACTCTTTCCTGACAGACTAAAATATTGTAAAAACGATGTAAAGCGTATTCTCTGTCTTCTTTCTATGGCCCGGTTGCCAAATAAGTAAAAGTTTGTCCATTGACTTATTGCCACTTTTCTCTTTTATGTAGGTACCTACCTACTAGATGACGCCCGCAACTCCGTTGCGCCAAATTTAGTTTATCGCGCAGGAAAAGCACATTTTTCCGGGATAAAAACTATCCTATGTCCTTTCCTGGGACTCAAAGTATCTCCATGCCAAACTTCAGCACAATCGGTTCACCGGTTTGAGCGTGAAGAGGTAACAGACAGACAGACAGACACACTTTCGCATTTATAATAATTAGTATGGATAATAACAAGATAGCTAGGTACAGTCTATTCATGCGCTAGTGAGGAAGTCAAGTAGGGAATGAGTTTTACTTATATTC
Source organism: Cyaniris semiargus (assembly GCA_905187585.1). Classification (NCBI taxonomy): domain Eukaryota; kingdom Metazoa; phylum Arthropoda; class Insecta; order Lepidoptera; family Lycaenidae; genus Cyaniris; species Cyaniris semiargus. The sequence goes on along the minus strand of LR994558.1, from coordinate 6,623,684 downwards.
AGATAAATAAAATGAGAATTCTTACCAACATTACAAAGATCGGTAGTGCAGGCTCTGTAGTAAGTCTTGAATGTGGGGTCAACGACCTCATGATTGAGATAGTCTGGTACTTCTTCGCAGCCTCTCGTAAAACTTGCTACCACACCAATAGGGTCCTAATATGAAAATATGAAATATCATCATCTTAATTCTGAACCAACACGACTTATTTTTTATTGACTGAAGTGACGGTCTTACAGAAAATCGAAGGAGGAAGGAGGTAGGTAAAATGTTTAGTTAACAAGTATGTTACCTACATTATATTTAAATACACGCACGCACATATCTCCTTTCATTTCCCTTGTAGCAATGCAATAGTTAGACGTCAGGAATCTTAGGTATTAAGTAGTAATACTCAGCCCCGGATTTATAAATAGGCCGTATAGGCCGTATAGGCTGCGGCAGCGTCCATGGGGCGGCGGAAATAAAGTGGCATATACTCTTAAAAAGTATAAATTCGGCACTGCAGGTGATACGAATTTTGGATCGTGATACTAGATATATCACGATCCATCCATATGATCGTTTGTTTTACTCCATTTTTGGCCTTATTCAAATGAAACTTTGGTCAAATTCTTCTGTAACTAATTAGTAAACTAAAATTCTCCTGTAACTTCTAACCTAACCTAACCCAACCCCACAAACCTTACCTGAAACTCCTGTCTCAATATTGTGCAATAAGTGTATCGGCAGTCCACGATCGGTGTGTCATCAGTGATGGTAAGGCAGGATCTGTCAGAGTCCACGGACGAGAACCCGCAGGCGTAGCACCGCAGCTGACCTGGAAAACCGCGGTTTACTTGTTTTTTTTTTTTTTTTTTAAAAGAAGTCCATCCCCCTAACTAAATCAGGGCTTGTTGTTTTCATTTTTCTTTCATCTTCGTTTCATCTTTTTTATTGCTAAACAAATTTTTCTTCATACAATTAAAATACACTATACAGTATAAGATTCTGGTTGTAAAATACAGTAAAAATAATTATAAAAGTCAATTAATACAGATAAAATTCCAATTTTAAAATGTCCAGTTAAAATACAGTAAATAAAACTACAGCACAACGTTCAGCTATTCCTAATATCACAGTTTTATAAGACTTATCGCTAAGGAGCCTTACACTAAATATCACAGTAGAATATTATATTATATTTTTCTTACTTCGGTTTACTTGTTCCAGCAGCGCTGGTTTCGGCGCTAGTCACTTTTATGCCTAGGGGCGGCAGCGTCCTAGCGGGGCGGTAGAGACTAGAGTCACGACTCACGATGAATTTAAGCTCTACATACGATAACCAAAACTAATCTTAAAGAAAAAACTTTGTATGGATGTACGTCATAAAAATTCATATTACTTTTGCGACCTTCTCTTTCTAATCTATATGAGTATTAATATGTTTTTTCAAAGACTTTCATGTAGCTCTACATAAATCTGCTTTACATACCCGCTATTCTTTGCACAACACAAAACAAAAGAAACAAAACAATTTTCACTTCCATTTTCAAAACGTGAACTAATCAATTGTGTTTCATTGGGTATAATAAAAATAATATGATACACCTATCTTATCGTTGTATCTAAATTAGCTATTATTATCGCAAATCAGAGCATTGATAATAATTTGAATACTTAATAGTAGCGCACTTCCTTTGAAGTAGTTTCTACGGGGAAGTACCTACTTAGTACTTACGATTATGAAGGTGGAGTGGTTTGTTGATAAAGCTAAGTATCTTTCACTCTTCCCCATGATGACATTTTCGTAAGAGCTACCTAAATTGGTTAGTAAGTAAAAATATAAAAAAGTATTTTTGTGTTAAATAGCCCATTTATCGGGGAAGGCTAGGCTTTTTATAATGAATTTGAAAATGTGGAAAAGGCGGGGATAATTATTTATCTTTATTATTATAATTTGTGAAAACTTTATAGTAATTGCAGGCTCTATGTTTTTACAATTTTATTGTATCTTTACTGAAATAGTTTGCAAGCTGTTAGTTTTCTGAATAAAATAAAATAAATAATAATATTTAGGGCCTGTTTCATCTTATACTGTATCTGCTATCAACTTATCTGACAGAGTATGAAGTATCTGTCAGATAAGTTGTGGATAGCCTATCCGGCACTTAGGTTAACGGTCGCGGAGGAATGTCGCGGGCAACACGTTCTGAATCATACGCATTAGCGATACCTCGGTGCAAGGATGGTATATATGGTGCTTCAGCTCGCAGCACCATCGTTGTGCTTTACTAGTTGTTAGAGAGCCAGTGCGTGGTTCGTGTCACAGTGGCTAGTGCCTGTCTCATAAAGTTAATACCTAGCGGAATAGAGCAACAATCTCGAGCTGTCAAACGAAACCGAAATTGGTTTACATCGGTGTGTAAAAATATGTGTTTCTTATGTCAATGGTGTAAGTGCATAGGTTTAGAGGTCTTTGACTTACACAAGCATGATTGAACATGAATTCTATGAGATTAAATTGTCAACGTGCCGATAAGTGCCGACTGGACGTGAAAAAAGCGTTCTGCTGTCATGTATCACACGTCTCTTATTACCACGCAGTGTTACTGATAGTGACATCTCGCTTGCTCAGGCCTTTGTTTCTCTATTCCGCTAGGTATATTAACTTTATGGCCTGTCTTTATTTAACCGTATAATGACAGTTGCGGGCGACAGATGGCAGCTCCAGTGGGGGCAGTGGCCGTCGTTTATGACCGCTATCTGAATAATCGATTACCGCAATTACCATTGCACTAACGGCATCGCATTGCTTACTCCCATCACCTGGACTTTAAAACCTACCAGCTAGTTTATAGTAAGTAAGTACATGGGTAGTGAACGGTTTTGCCAATATACTTTTATGACAACAAAAAACGAGCAGGCGTATCGCCTGGCTCTCTTAGGTTCTCTTCTTCTGTTTTCTGGGTTTACTCACACCCCAGTATCCACTAATCAAACTTCTGGTTTTGTCGTCCTTGTCAATGTCTTTGTAAAGTATGTTATGTACCTATGGGTGATAGAAAAACAAACATCAACTTGTTTCTTGCTTACGAAACTCGAAAGGTTAAACTACATTAGATTGTAATATAAGCATAAATATAACATCAAACATGCCAATATGTTAATAATGGTCCATTGGTCCTGTACCTAATATGCAATATAAATAGTGTAGCATCATCGAATAATGTCTCCAATTTATCCATAGGCAAATAAGATTCATATTATATTAATAATTAATATTATTTGGTATCTTATTAAATTTTACAACTTCTTAACACTGTATGAATACTGAAGGTTAAAGCACAAAGTTAAAATTGCAGTAAAGAATTTTCATAATAACATTTTTATTTACTAAGTACACTATATACTTCTACATAGATCTAATGTAAAAACCACTATGTGAAAACGCCCTCCATCCAGGGTTGCCAACTTTTCTAGCCGCCATAACCGGACAACAAATTTATTAAAGATGTATCAACATAATAAATACCTAAAATATAGGTGTAGGGTAGGAAAGTCCGGTCGGAAGTTAGTGACCTGGCCCCAACAATTCCTTCTAAAACCAGGAAGGGAGGCAGGGTTCCCAACCGTCCGGTTTTCGACCGGACTGTTGAGTCCGGTCGAAAACCGGACGGTTGGGAACCCTGCCTCCATCAACAGACAGCCTGTCTGCAGTCACAAGACCACACAGCTGCTAGTTTTGCAACTATCGACTATTGAGGAAAATTGTAAACAAGATATTAGTTATGTATAAGTAGTGACCTGTAACAACTTTCATCATAAACTTGAATATATTGCCGAGATAAATTGTATTTCGCTCATATGAACTTATTAAACTGTTCATTTGCCTACGTGTTTGCTTGTGTTACGTGTTTGATCGTGATTAGTAATACCTAAATAATAATACTAGAATATTTCAATATTTTTATGTTAGTTAATTTCTAAGTTCCATAAACTTCTTTGTTTTTGGTTAAAAAACAATCATAAGCAATAGCACACACTAAACTAATTTAATAATAATCAAAATAAATTAAAGTATATCTTCAATTCCTTTCTTTCTCTCTACCTCCTATATATCTTTAATCTTCATCACAATGTCATGTTCCCTCTTCAACTACATCTATGATAGCTACGAACACAGAATATGTAAGTGCTTCATACGACAAAACAAGTAAAAACTCATTCTTTAAATATTCTAAGAGACATCCTTTCTTCCTTTAATCTTCATCACTATCTCATGTTTCTTCTTCACCAGCACTTCTATGATTACTACGAACACGGATATAAGTGCTCCATAGGACAACACCAGTAAAGCTGGGTAACAATCCACCATGCTGACAGAAACGAAGTTAGCTTGGCGTCCTGAACATTTTGGTCGTTTGGCGTATAGAAGGTGATTTTCTCGCTGCTGCAACCCGTGTTCTTGGAGGCGTTTTGTTCTGGAATTATGGGTAACTATTGTACGTTCTGACTACTGAATACTTTCTTAAAACATGCAACGTTAAATATGATATCTACTTAATTTCATTAGTGACCAGATTATGAGATTTGATGATAGTTAAAATGTTTTTTTCCAAGTCTGATTAGGAGAATTCAAACTATACGCGATTTAATCTGATATTATTATGATCCATTGTCGGATGGGCATATAAAAACTACCTACTTGATTACAAAATGAAATAAATAATGACACACTAGGGCCTGGGCAATATAAAATGGCTTCTACAAGGCTTCTACGTAGCTGCAGGCTGGTATCAACGACACCAAGCGGCCCTAGGCAACCAAATCTGGTAGCTATGCATGTGCCTGCAAAGTGTACCAATAACCTACCCAATCTTAAACATCTCCATGAACGGCGTGTCCTTCTTCACCGCCAGCCAGGGGTCGATGACCCGCAGATACTGTATCTCCTTCAGCCCACACTTCTCCCCCTCCTCGAAGTATTTCCCCACGAACTTGTACCCCACACCAGTCTCCATGTGGAACGCGAATAGACCCTGAAAAATACAGTAATTTTCATCCCAAGGAAGTAGTTCAAGTTTTAACTCTACATATATTTTAACATTAGATACCATTTAGATACCAACGAGGAAATAGATTCCTAGGCAGTTGACAGACCAACGTGAAACGTCATTTGGTCAGATCATGTCAATTCAATGTTAATTATTGTGATCTGTCGGCTGGGTTTGACATAACGCGACCTAACTACGTAGGGCCCTCGTCTGCCTAGGAATCAACTTCGGTGATAGTATATTAATACGTACTATATAGTAAGTGTAACGTAGGTATGTTTTACCACAGGTGTGCTTTTTCTAAATGGGTCGATTCGATTCCCGGCTTGGCAAATTGATTTGTTGACTAATTAGTTTTAGATTTTATCAAAATCGAGCACGCAACTCGACTACAGTCTACATTTACAGCATTTTTCCCTGTTTTTCAAAGTTTTCTCCTACCATATTGCACTTTTCAAATGTTTTGCCTGCATTTGAATGTTCTTTTTTTAATTGATGTAGCTCTTGCGCTACTTATATCCGATTAAATGTGGCAACAATTTCTGTTGAACTGAATCGTAATAATCGGTTAGCCTATGGCATGGCTATTATAATACGCCTCCGTGGTCCAGTGGCTTAGAGCGTGGCTCTTGACTTGGAGATCGTGGGTTCGATTACCGCGTTGGAAACATGTTATTTCCAAGTTTGGTTAGGACAATGCAGGCTGATCTTGATTAGACAATCAGGATCAGCCTGCATTGTCCTAACAAGTAAGATGATCCATGCGTCGGATGGGCATGTAAAAAGTCGGTCCTACGCCTGAACTCTCGCCAGTCGTGTAGGTCTTCCGTCCCACTGGATTATGAGAATAAAGGAATAGAGAGTGCTCTTGTGTACTGCGCACACACCTGGGCAGTATAAAATTACTTACTTAATTACTTGGCCTGGTTTCAATGAAACCACAAAAGACAAATGTACGCGCGACTCACTGCAAGCTTACCGTACATACAGTAGTAATTACTATCGATAACTATCCACCTTTCTCATTTCCTTTACGCCGTCCTCCATGTCCATAAATCGTGGTCTCTCGCCCGCCGGTGCCACTTTCTTCTCGTAGATAGCCCGTCTAATTGGCTCGCTCTCCGTCTATGTAAAAATTCATAGAATACAGTTTCGACTTTTCTACTTGATATTTTACTACCATTTACCAGGGTCAGCGGCGAAGCTACCTCCGTATCTGCCGTATCAATTACGGGGCTCCCAAGTCATGGGGGCCCCCAACGTAAGTCAGCAAAAATAATAAAAACTTCCCGTCCTATCAAATGGAGCCCCCAAAAAAATTTTTCTACGGGGCCCCGCCAAGGCAAGCTACGCTTCTGATAAGGGTCTTTCGGCTTGTAAGCGGATTAAGAAATATACATGCGTCAAAGGTGATATAGGTTAAGAGCTCAATCTGGCATTTGGGGCCCAATTCTTAAGCTTCGATCACCACTTCTTTGTACTGAATTTTGCTTAAGAACTAAAACTAGAATAAAGCCCATAAAAGTAGGATATTTTGTTAAAAGCCTCGCGGTTTTGATCTATCTTAACAATATGTGCAAATGGGCCTAAGCTAAAATTGTCTTGATCTCTACATCGACTTACAGCAAAATAATATCTATTGAATACTGTATCGTGTACGCCAAACTTGATCCTCGAGTTGAGGAGATCTGAGAGCGTCTTGATCTCCGAGGAACTGGACTGCAGTAGCGCCACGATGTTAGCAGAGAACGATGTGTAAAGGAACGTTAGGGAGACGAAGAGTAGAAGAAGAACCATACGGCCGAGGGAACCTGAAATGACAATGCTTAGCAGCCCTGGATTTATAAATAGGTCATATAGGCCGCGGCCTAGGGGCGGCAGCGTCGTAGCCCGTACGGGGAGCGGCTGACTTCGTACATGGGGCGCGACGGAGGAAATAAAGTAGCCTACACTCATATAAATTATAAAATATAAATCCGGCACTGATGCTCAGGTAAGCCTTGATTACACCTACCGAGTAAAGCGGCGGGACAGTGCTTTCGGCCGAGCACTCGGCATATTATGTACTCGTCCGAGGTAAGTGATGATGTAGGCTGGCATGAAGCTACGAGTCCATTGCCGCTTCACGCACTCAATCATGCTTCTAGTCCTTATTATCTTCGACTGACAAATGCCCTTAATTTGTAAGTACAGAATGGCATAATATCATCACTACATTTTAAAAGCCCCTGCAGACTACAGACTTTTAGTCGGCCGATAGTTTGACCAAATTGGGGTTTCAGTACATTATTATCGGCCGATACAAGTCGTTTAGTGTGTACACCTTCATACATCTTCGTACTGATTAATGTTTTCGATCAAACTGGGGGGCTCTTATGCTTAACCCAAATACAGCCTATATTAAAAGTCAAACGTCAATGGTTATTATTAAACCCAGAAAAATAAACATAACAGCTATGTATTCTGCGATGCGACACGAGTCACGGAATTTTCGTGATACCGCCTAAAGTGTCTTCGACAAGCGTGAAATGAGTCATACTCATAACTCATAAGAAATGTATTGTATATTTAATTAATGCCAATTGTAATAATAGCTGCACGTTTTACAACAGTAGCCTAAACAATAAACTATCATATAACACTAGATGAAGCCCGCAACTTACGCCATAGTTCGTTCGTTCCACAGACTACTAAGGGATACTGTTAGTTCATCGCGCGGGAACCGTAAATTGTTCCGGGATCAAAAGTATCCTAGGTAGGTATGTCCTTTCCCGAGACTCAAGTGTTTCAGCAAAATCGGTTAGGGCTTAAGCGGTTTGGGCGTTAAGTGGTAACAGACAGACAGACACACTTTCGCATTTATAATACTAGTATGGATTACTATACCCATTTACCTTTAAGTTCGACAGGACTTCCTTGTTGGCAGGAGGCTCCAAACGTCAATAAAGCAACGTCTACCGCGCTCGGCCTTAGAATGCCGGCGTTCTTAATGCGCTAATAACAATCAATTATCAAAATTAATAATGGCGGATATACTTAAGGACATAACATGGACATAACGAATATGACTGTGAATAGAGCAATCTATTTAATTAGTGCGAAAACACAGGCTTACAAGGCTGTTTTTGCGCGTGGTCGTAAAATCAGCCTTGTAAGTATGTGTTTTTGTTTCAAAAATAGAGGTACCATTTTGGAAAATGAGACTTCAGAGACACGATATTTCACATTCAGGCTCGTGGTCACGAAATAGTATTGTGCCTGTGTTTTTGTTTTTCAAAACTAACGGTACCATGCATTTTAAATTCTAACTTTAGGAATAGATATTTCACGTTTATTATTTTCAAAGTACCATTCAGTATGTTGCCGACATGAAGTTGTTTCATACAAATGTGCTTAGGCATCTTGGCACTTTTATGCAAAACAACAGATTTTTGATAAGCGATACAGGTACCTTTTCATTTTCAGAACCAGATTTCTTCCACTCCCACACGGCAACGGCAAAGAGCACCAGAAACGTCAAAGAGATAAGCGCAGAGGAACCATACCATAGAGTCGCTTGAAAGGACAATACGAAAAGGTTGTTCTCATACGATAGTTTGGGTTGCTGAAACACGAATTTCGACCGAGTCGGCGTTGTACTTGAAATGTATTCCACTATGGATAACCTTTCAGATGTAAAAAACATTGGTGACCCTGAAAAAATGTGATGATTTTAGCGGTTGAAGCAAAGGAAAATTATGAAATTCAAGAAACGCTTAAAAGAGCATTATCTTCAAGACTCTTAATCCATTTAAATACCGTTATTAAATATACATATAGTATTTATTTATTATAGACGTATTGGTTATAATTTGTCATATATTTATTATTAATATTTTATTATTTATTATTTATTTTGGTTACTTTATACTATACATATATGTTTGGTCTATCTAGTGTATTTAGATATAAAGTTTAATTTTGTAATTGTGCACGCTCTATATGTCTTATATCACATCTCTGTCCGTAGGGCTGCTGTAAAAAATTTCTTTTGAAATAAACAGTTCCTTTGTGTAGTCTTTCTATGTCAATTTTTAATTTTTATGTAAATAGTGTCTTGTGTGCAATAAATGTTAAATAAATAAAAATAAAAATTCTAAGGAAGATTACAAAAGTCACTTACGAGAAATACGTGTTGTATTTCTCATAAGTGACTTTTGTAATCTTTAAACCAAAAAAAAAATTAAATTATTATTTTTAAGACTGCAGGATACAATAGGCATGATGACTATTTTTTTTTCTTATTGGTAATTGAAAGACCCTTAAAAAATAGAAACATCGCTGAAAGAATGCCTCTGATAGCTTAAAAATTCACCAATATATGACAATTCAAACATCTCATAAAATAGACCTGCCCGAAACGCTCCATACAAAGTGCTACGAAAGAATGACGTCACTCTTTCGTAGTTTGTACGCATCGGGAGAGAACTTTGTTCGGTAGGTATATTAAATATTGCGCTTATGAAAGTGGTTTCATAACAAAAGTTGCTTTTAATTGCATTAGTTATCGAATGGTATACAAATATTAAGAAATTTAATTGAAAAAAAAATCGACTTGATTATCCAATTTTGAAGGCGCATAACAAAAAAAATACAAATGCTATCAAGCTGAAATTTTGGGAACACTTATTTTTTACCATGATTTCTTTATTTTATTAACAAAATTCGCTAATATTTGACCTTGTCATCATCCCTATTAGGGCCCCGATCCTCATACTTCGAACCGACCGATCTTAAAGGCGCGGGCGGTCTGTTGACGACTTCACAATTGAATGGTGAAATTAATTTAGCCACAGACGGTTGAAATAATGATAATAGACGAAAAGTTGAGGTTCTTCATCAAACATTTGAGAAGCAAGAATTTACTCCGGACTAGAGCACCTAAGTACTTGGTCATGATACGTCCCGAAAGACCGGCCGATCGTGGGGAGTATCTTGTGCTAGACAGATCTTCCTAAAAATGACTCTATGTACCTCATGACTATCACAATTTTCTTGGGCTTTTCAATTCACAAGCTTGGGAACCACAGCTTTATCATATACTTGCCTCCAATATCCACCTCATCTCTAGCCAGATACCCTGACATGCCATTCCAGGTGTTATTAGCCTGTCTGTACCCCCAGGTCTCCGTGAACACGTACTTCCTAGTACCATTCAAGAAGTCAATCAGATGATTCGTGGTTGGAAAGTTCACTTTGGTTATTGTGTCGATGTGGTCGAACCTGTAAAATAGTTTAGATAGTTGAGAGTTGGGACCCAACATAGTAATAATAATTACCACTGTGTAAACATATTCGTCAAGGATTGCCTATGATCGACGTTAATGGAGCATACATGGACTGTTTCGCAATCATGGTGGCCCATCGTGTTGGTACTTGGTGGTTTTTCATCATAGCCAGGCGTAAAGAGAGGGGCCTTTATAAGCGGTTGAAGACATTTGCCCATTTAAGGGGCCGGTAATTACCTAGGTTCCTGCACAAAATTTTACTACAAAATATTTTAACACAAAAAAATAGATTAATACACTAATATATATATATATATATATATATATTAGTGTATTAAAAGTGTTTATGTAAAATGATTTTGGTATTACGTATGTATGGGAATTTCGATGGCACCCGGCCTCCTAAGGTTTGAAATTGACTGACATATTAACTTAAGAAGCGCTTACACGGGCAATAATTACGGCAATAATTGCTCGGCGACACGAATGGAGCGATCTGGAGCAATATGGAGCAATTTATTTCATATCGCTCAATGTCATATCGCTCAAATATTCGATGGCCACATCACTCAATATTGTATTGCGCAATATTGCTCCTTGTTGCCGCAAATTGCTTGGTGTAGTCGTGACGTCATAGTTGACGAGAATTGAGCAATAATTTTATTTGCCCGTATAAGCGCACCATTAAATAAATGTTTAGAACAATACATTTTTTTATTCTTCTACGCTCTTGCAACAGATTATTTTACAGTTTTTAAACCAAAATTCTTACTTTCCGTCAGTCAGATGATTTATACTGTCGTTATTGGTCAGTACATAGCATATTCTTAATTCAAATCCGCGAAGATTGAGCCTCCTAGCCGCAACCACTTGTTCCAAATTCAAAACCTCCAATACATTTTTTTTCGTCCAAAAACCGTAATTCTCTCTAATCCATGGTCCATATGAATTAATTCTGTAAACTAGATAAATAATTTAAATAAAAATTCCATAAAAAGTAGGTAAGTGATCTGTGTTACATGTTTATAACACTGGGTCACCCACTGATCGCAAAATCTTTTAGATAACAATGTTTATAATTATAGCAATAAGTAAAAAATAAAAAGATATTTTATGGTAAACAAAACATAAAGTGATGATGATTATGATTGAATGGTGATCAATTTGAATGACATAATAGCAGCTGCAGCAGACACATTATATTCTAGAATTGATATTATTATATAGGTATATAATTTTATCGTTCGTAGTATGCTAAAATAGTACCTTTTTATAATTATTTTTATTGTTATTCCATTATTTTTTTACGACTTCATTAAATTCTTAAGTACAGTCGCGTACAAAACGATTAACCTTCCGTTTTTTTTTATAGGAATAAAGTTCAAAGTGCTATACTATTCAATTTATACTCACTATAATAAATATCATAGTAATCGACTGTCTGACTGACTACAAGTACTTCCGTATCCACTGGTATATTAACAGCAAAGTCATTTAAATTTTCAGTTCTGTCACCAAAAATAATCCAACGGTATGGGGACCGAATAATCTTCTTCTAAAACAAGAAAAACACCATACTTAAGGTGACGCCGCGTTAAAGTAAAAAACCGTGTTGGATATGTTTTAGATTGCTTGTTTTCTATGAGAGGCCGGCCCGGCCTCTCATAGAAAACAAGAAATGGAAAGGGCGTAAGCGACAAAATGGTTTTTGTCGCGTAATTTAAAAACCATAAATATATTTTATATAAGCTATGTGCAAATTAAAGTGTATGCTTGAACCAATCTATGTACAAATTTTGGAAGCTTAAATCACTCTCCTCTGTTGGCAAAATTAGAATCCCTTTTTTTACAGAGGTCTTTTTGATTGATTATTCTGTGTTATAAAAGTTGACCAATCGTGTTATGCTATGGGTAATTCAAAGACAAAGACATGATGAATACTGACAATGAACTTTAATTTCTTAGCTTCAGTCATTGCTGAGAAAAATCGATATCGCTACAGCCAAATTATCAAGGCGTCGCCTTAAATATTATGTATCCTTTACGAGTTTACGAGATCCTGGTTAAAATTAGATGTGATTAAAAGGAACAATAAAATTTTTATAGGCGAGCGAAGGTTTTGTTAGAATCTATTGACCATTTAATTGTTCGAAAGCTTCTTGATTAGTTTGGTGATAAGAGATGGTGGACGACTTTAATTGATAAAGAGAAAATTTATAAAAAAATCTGTCAGTATTTCTAACTTGTCGCATTCTACTATGGGAACATACCCTTGTCCCGTACTGCGTTTTTCCACACTAATATTAAAAATGTGATGGTATGTCTGACTGTCTATTTACATTTTCACGCTTAAACCGCTGAACCGATTAGATTAAATTTCATAAGTATATTATATATATTCTTTTGAGTCCTCTTTTAGATTCCTGGCATAATTTTTGTCACGGGAAATTCATCTCACGTATCACGATTTAGTTACAAATTCCACACTAACAAAGACGTAAGTAGTATCTAAAATTTAAAATCTAGATTTTAATGGTCTATAATATTATTTATACAAGGTGTAACGAACCTAAGCGTACTTGAAGGTGTGTATGGGCAAGCGCCCTAGAGTCATGCATTTTTTTGCACATGCACTCTTTCAGCGTTGATGCTTTCACAGTGATCTCTTTAGTCTTTATACACCCTAAAGTTTATTACACCCTGTAGAAACTCACCGATATCAAATCTTCTCGTACGTAATGGCAGTCTAGGTCGAGCAGGTAAACAATTTGTTGCTTCTCATTAATGCTGTCAGCAATATCAGTAGAATTTGTGAACGTCATCATAATGTTCTGCTCAGCTAGTCTGAAGTAGAATGAAAGCTTTTTGCCTGTAAAAACAGACAATACTAAATTCAATTTGCTTAGTATAAAGTAGGGTAAAAACATAATAAAACAATATTGACTCCTATAGTTATGATAATAATATTACTTATATTAAAATATTTTAGATGTTAAGAGGGCTGTTTTCAGAATATATTTATAATACATCTTTGTGCCTTAAACTGAGTCTTATCTCTTATTATAGGCAGTAAGAGTTTCTTTAACAAAAATATTAACATGTACGCTCTCTTGTATTTTCAAAGTTTTGGAGCTACTCACTCGCTGGCCAGCATGTCACTCCAATAACTGATTTGGGGACATTAAATGACTTAATCAAATCAGCAACCACTTCTTCGTACGCCTGTACTGCCACAATGGACGATATTATGCAAAACCAAATCATTATTCATTCTAGGACAGATATGAAAATTGCCTGCATTTATATACCCCTATTGGCAAAATGTGTTGATTCTAGAAATTGGCGTATACTGGTTCCGTTATCGTTTTTAGGGTTCCGTACCCAAAGGGTAAAAACGGGACCCTATTGCTAAGACTTCGTTGTCTGTCCGTCTGTCTGACTATCTGTCGACTGTCTGTCTATCTGTCTGTCTGTCTCCAGGCTGTATCTCAAGAACCGCTATAGCTAGACTTCTAAAATTTTCACAGATTGTGTATTTCTGTTGCAGCTATAACAACAAATACAAAAAATAAAATAAATATTTAAGGGGGGCTCCCATACAACAAACGTAATTTTTGGGCCTTTTTTGCTCGATATCAATAATGGCAGCAGGTAGGCTCATATATTCACAAAATCCTCAGTTATATTTATACTTTAATAATTAAAATAAAATAAGTAAATAAAGAGGGCGCCCATACAAAAAACACAATTTAGGGTCTATTTTTGCTCCATAACGCTATGGAATCCTTCGTGCGCGAGTCCGACTCGCACTTGGTCGATTTTTAAATTATTCACATTCGAAATTCGAACCGCTATGCGTGGAATCGATTTAAATTTGCATAATATTTTTTTACATAATTGTAGGTGCCTTGATGTCCTCAAAACCCGTAATTTAATGATTTTAGTAAGCTCTTGTTCATTGATTTTTCGAACGGGAATCTGATGATGTAGTTAATTAATACCTTGTGTACCTTATTAAAAGGACCACTTTCTAAACAACTACAAACAAAAAAATGAACATCATTTTGTCCTCTACATATTTAAAAAAAAATCGGCCAAGTGCGACTCGCGCACGAAGGGTTCCGTACCGTTATAGAGCAAAATAGGCTAAATTGTGTTTTTTGTATTGGGAGCCCTCTTAATTTTTTATTTTATTTAAATATTATTATTAATTATTAAAGTACACATATATTTAAGGCCTTTGTAAAAATTTCAAGTGCCTACCTGTTGCCATTATTGATATCGAGCAAAAAAGTTTTTACCCTTTGGGTACGGAATTCTAAAAAGACAAGTTCACGTTACCATTAAAATGTCTCAACTCACAAGTTTTTTTTTTTTGATCCCTCGGCCTCCATTCGAGTCTAGGAAAAAAAAGCATAAATAAAAAAATACAGTTGAAGATTTTTAAAAATTTACTGAAATTGTCTTAACCGGTTTAAATATTAATTCATGCAAATAAATTAATGAATTCAAAAAATTTTGGCTTTTGAAAACTTTTTAAAAGCATTTTGGGATAGCGTTTAGACTTTCGAGGGTAATATAATATGACATAGAATTCAACTCAAAATAAAGAAAATTATGCCTAATAAGAATTTATTACTATTTACTTTGTAATCCTATTACGGCTAGGCGTAAATCCCCAAATCAATAAAAACAATTTAGTTACTATTCAACGTTATGAAGTCAGTTTAGTATGTTCTAAGTGTTCTAAGAAGTAATAAATATTCTTAGCGTTTTTAAAGGGAAATGCCCGATTGTATTTGAAAGTACTCAGATAAAAAAAGTGATGTGAGGATTGAATTAGTGACTATAAACTAACATTTAGAATGCTTTTGAAACATCAAATAGTTTCATAAAATATAAATTAAGGTGTTAAAAAATACAGTCGCGTGCAAAACAGTTCTAGGGCAAAAGGTGTTTACGATTTGTCTCGCAAAAGCGGGACACTGAACTTGTCAGTATCTTTCCTCGACCTAATTTGAAGTCATAACAAGTAATTAAATAATGAGGCCCAGCCAGTGCGTTATCAGTGTTATGCATCGTTCAATGCATTACGAAATTATCACCGAGTGTACACTTGAGATGACAACAACTTCTTTTTTTAAATAATACTCCAAAAAAAAAGTGTCTTTTTTTTCTTGAGTGCCAGTAATAAAATTATAATTTTTTTTATGGGTTGTGATATTTTGGAATTATTTTAGACTTTTTTCACTCAGTTATGTGTTTAATTTATTTTGTCCTAGTAAAATCAAGCATGGAATATGTTATAACAAAAATAATAGTGCATCGAAGAAATGCAGCTGAGTGCACACCATTATTGAGGAATGAGAAGAATGTAAGAAATTGTAAGTATTTACTACAATATCTTTGTACTTTGACTAGATGTTCCGCGCGGCTTCGCCCGCGTGATTTAGGAATTTCACGGAAACCGTACATTTTTCCGCAAAAAATAGCCTATGTCCCTTCACGTGGTCTATTCTTCATGTGTGCCAAAAAACATAAAAATTGCTCCAGTAGTTCTTAAGATAATAAGCAATTTCATATAATTTTCCCCGTTTTTTCCACATTTTCCTCTGTTTCTTCGCTCTAATTGATCTTACCTTAATAATATATAGCCTATAGCCTTCCTCGATAAATGGGCTATCTAATACTGAAATATTTTTTCAAATCGGACCAGTAGTTCCTGAGATTAGCGCGTTCAAACAAACAAACAAACTCTTCAGCTTTATAATATTACTAGACGTTCCGCGCGGCTTCGCCCGCGTAAATTAGATATTTCACAGACAAATCAGTCTACAAAAAATAGCCTATGATCCTTCACGTGGTCTAATTCTTATCTGACCCAAATAACAGAAAAATTGCTCTAGTAGTTCGTGAGATAAGCCCTTGCAAATAATTTCCCTGGTTTTTCCACATTTTCCTCTATTTCTTCGCTCCTATTAGTCTTAGCGTGATAAAATATAGTCTATAGCCTTCCTCGATAAATGGACTATCTAACACTGAAAGAATTTTTCAAATCGGACCAGTAGTTCCTGAGATTAGCGCGTTCAAACAAACAAACAAACTAACAAACTCTTCCGCTTTATAATATTAGTATAGATGGAAATGCTAATGCTTTGGTCAATAAATATCTATATTATTGATAAGATGACGCCCGCAACTCCGTTGTGCCAAAATTCGTTTATCGCGCGGGAACCGTACATTTTTCCGAGAATAAAAGTATCCTATGTCCTTTCCCGGGACTCAAAGTATCTCCATACCAAATTTCAGCAAAATGTGTTCAGCGGTTTGGGCGTGAAGAGGTAACAGACAGACAGACAGACACACTATCGCATTTATAATATTATAGTATATATAGTATGGAATATGAATATGGAAGTTCAATACTCTTATAAGTTTTAGTACTGTGTTAGGTTATATTTCACAGACCTTTTTAGGGTTCCGTAGTCAACAAGGAACCCTTATAGTTTCGGTCTGTCCGTCCGTCTGTCTGTCCGTCTGTCTGTCCGTCTGTCTGTCTGTCTGTCCGCGGTTTTGCTCAGATACTATAGGACCTACAGAGCTGTAATTTGGCATGAATGCACATATTAATAATGTCGACAAAATGGTACATAAAATCATAAAAAAATATTTTTTTATGGCACCTTCCCTACACATCAAGCGGGGATGAATTTTTTTTTCGCGTCCACCCCATCGTGTGGGGTATCGTTGGATAGGTTTTTAAAAAATATTATGAGTATTCATAGATCATTTTCCGATTTAGGGATCCGTTTGTGAAATATTAAGTTTTAAAGTGGAAAAAATCGTTAGAGGCCAGTGTCCCCCCCTTCTACCAACTAAACGGGGGCTTCTAGAGATGTGGACACGCACTTGGCCGGTTTTTTAGTTCTTTTTTTATTCCGTCGAAAAAAAGTTTTTATTGCATTTTTTTTTTATATTTTGTTGTCCAAAGTCCAATTACCAATCTTTAGTCGTTGTCTAAGGATTCATCCTTTGACGTAGGTTATCTAGAATGTAACCTTGGCTTGTAGGTTAATAGCGTATGTAATTATTTAATGGCATTTATTCTGTACAGTAACCTATATTACATTACGCACAGATGCATAATATCATCCTATTAACATGATAACATCATTACTTATCGAAGGTTGAGTAGAGATGTATAATCCTAATACTGCCTAGTACTTTACTTCCTTACTTTTGAATAACTTCTGAGACTTCTATGCAACACACGCTTTACTCAAACAAACGGTATAACAACAATAGTATGAATATAAAATCAAGCATTACTTACTTTAAACAGCGTTGCGACTTGCGAAAGAGAGTACGAACTCTACCATCACAGTATAATATGCTAGGACAGCACGCGTATACAGGGTGTAACAAAAATAAGTGATAATACTTTAGGGTGTGTACGTGTTCCTTGTAGAGAGTTCACTGTGAAAGTAGCAGCGCTGAAAGACCAATAATTTTTTTTTCACTTCTGTATGGGGAAACTCGTGAGGCTCGGGCCCTTGCCCATACAAAAGTGAAAAAAATATTCGTCTTTCAGCGCTGCTACTTTCACAGTGAACTCTCTACAAGGAACACGTACACACCCTAAAGTATTATCACTTATTTTTGTTATACACTGTAGAAACTGGTGCTTTTTGCAGCTGGTTTGATTTGTAAAGAGAGTTTTACTACATGTGGAGAAGATTTCAAAGTCACAACTTATAAGTCAGTTGTCACAAACTGTTAATTAATAAACAAGTTACGTACCAAAAATACACAATCGATATTTAAATTTAAGGATTAGTGACATCACTAGTCAATTAACCTGTCTGTCTGTCTCTATTACCAGACTGCGTGACGGCAAAGGAGGTTAATTTGTATGTATGTTTGTAACAATTGCGTCCAACGATGGCGCACTATTTACAATTAAATGTGGAGCTAGAAAAACATGATTTTCGCCAATGACGCGTTGTGCTAATAAAAATAAACGTCATCTATTAATGTTAATGAAAGTTTTATTGATCTGTTTATTGCGACATAACTTAATTATTGGAATATTATTGACGTAACCAGTTTTCATTAATGTTTTTCAGAACACTCGATATGGTGACCTACGGGCTAGATTATGACAAGGTCTACTTTTTGCGTCTTCATATAAAATATTTTTTGTCTGAAAACAGTTTTTTTTTTTTTAATAATGATAAAATCCTTAACAGCTGAACCGATTTTGATGAAACTTCGTGTGTGTTCAAGTGGGATCGAGTTGATTTACGAATTGATCAACTAGATAATGTTTTATTAATTAATTGTATGGTCCATATTGTAATTTATTTCTAAAGGTTTATATTGAACACGCGTGTACAACGTCTGTCGGGTCTCCTAGTCAGCCTATAATAATCATAGAGGGTTAGGCATAGGTAATAGATAAAACAGAAGAAGTCAACTTTCATACCATGAATTAAGTATCGACAAACGACAATATTATGTCGCAAAATGCAACAAGTTACAATCTGTTGAATTTCCACATAATGATGTAGAAATTTAAAATTAATAAGACGTGTCAATGACATGGGCATAAAAACGATGCTTTAGTTTTATTTCTTTATTTAGTTTTATTAGCTACTAAATCTGGGTTGCGATTTTTTATACATATAATCATTATACTAATAGCGCTAATATTGGTCAAGAACACACTGTAGAGTTTCTAGAAATTATCTTTAAAAAAATTAACCGATATAATATTACGCATTAATGTAGATATAGACCTAATAGTTATAGATAGAGTATACTAGTCAGTAGATAGAGTCACAGATTACTAAATAGTTACTACGTTAGTACAGTCAAGAGTGTAGAGAATTGTGGAGTATATCTTGTAGAGTATTGTAATTTGTACAACAGACGTCTAGTGCAAAAACCCATTACATGAAGTTTTCATTTCTTTGCTACTTCTTCACCCAAAAATATTTGGCATGTCGTTTAGGCTGTAGGTAACACAGGCTTCTTTTCATCCTAAAAAGTAGAGTACCCGTGGGATATTGTAAAAAGTTAGTACGTATAGGTACTATCAGAGAAGTTGATTCCTAGGCAGATGGTGGACCTAAGTAATTTGGTCGCGTTAAGTCAAACCCATCCGACCGATCACAGCTAACATTGAATTGACATAAGGCGACCAAACGACGTAGGTCCGTCAACTGCCTAGGAATCAATTTCCTCGATGGTACAATAAACATATTCTGTTCTATATCTATAGTATTCAAATTCAAATTCTTTATTAAGAGGGCGATTAACGCAAAAAATCAGACATCGTCCTTCTCTCTTCACACTCACGCCCGTCTTTCATATGCCAGCGAAAAAGAACGACGCGGAATCATCACCAAGTTAGTTTTTTCTTAATAACTCGATAAATATATACAACATTTTAAAAATCCGCTAGGTCAGTATCTCAATGATAGAATTTTATACAATGTGTTAAAATATTAACTTAATTTAATGCACGGTTGCGGCAATATAATATATGAAAAATCCGTGAAAATTAGATGCATCTTTGTGATTTTTTTATCGTGTTTTCGCTCAGATCAAATTCTTGGAAATATAATGTAGTATCTATGTTTAGAAAATGAAACAATAGGCATGACTTAATTTTTTTTTTCTTGTTGGTAAGTATTTCTACTTTTGAATGGTCCTTCCATTCAAAAGTAGAAATATCAGTGAAAAAATGACTCTGATAGCATAAAAACTCTCCAAGATATCACAATTCAAAACTCACATAAAATAGACCTTCCCAAAACGCTCCATACAAAATGTCAGCTAACTGTGACGTCACGCCTAGCTAGTTTGTTCGATAGCTATGTTAAATATTGAGTTTATGAAATTGGTTTCGTAAAAAATTGCATAACTTATCGAATGGTACACAAAAAAATAAGGAATTTTATAAAAAATTTTCGCCTTGACTTAACTTGACGAAAAAACTTTGAAGGCTCAAAACAAAAAAAAATAATAAGTTATGAAGCTGAAATTTTGGGAATACCTATTTTTCATCGCTATGTCTTTATTTTATTTAAAAAATCAGCTAATCTTTGACCTTGTCGTCATCCCTATTCGGGGTTTATTTTAAAGTATAAAAATGAATTATAAAATCGACAATTTTGGGAGTCGCCCCCTTAAGGACATCCCCCGAGCAAACGACCTTGACCATACATTTGACGCGTTGCCGAGATCGCACAAAAATCCTATTTTTTTACTTATCTTAGTTCAAAATTGATCTAAAAAAAAATAAAACGGGGAATATGTAGTTAATGAAATTGTCTATCTATTGTCGTGTGTTTCAAATAAACGTAATTTGTAAATACTAGGGAGATGCTGAAAGTATGCTTCAATTTTAATAAATTGGTATTACTTTGGAAGTTAATATCATGAGTATAATAAATAGAAAATTTAAAACGGGGAAAGGAATGTTGATATACTGGATTATTGCTGTATTTTTATTATAACTTTATAGCTTTCAAATTATGAGTTTATAAGACTCTAAATACGGTAAATTACGGAATCTCCGTAGGGGAAGGCCCTTAAACACACATAATAATATAAAACGTGACATTTTAGTGGTTGTTTTCCCGCAGCAGAACGATTTACCTTAGATAGTAGTAAGTACTATCGAAACATGCAAGTTATTTTTTGAAAATAAAAAATATTTTTTATGACGTACTATTGGAACTTTATGCCGATAGGCAATGACCGGGCCGAATTTTATTTATGATTTGAATAAAAAAAAAAAAACTTCACAAATCTATTGTACTAATAAGATAGAATCATTTTACTGCGGGAAAACAACCATTACAGGCAGTATAATGTCACATACATTTAATAAATAATTCATTTTAATAAAGGTACTTACAATAGTATAAACTAGGCAGCTAGTGTACTAGTAGTGTGTGCACAGACATAGATCAAGATAGATACCGCATGTCGCTCCATTTGTATGAAAACGAGCGTGTCACTTTTTTCCTACCTACTGTGACGTACCGATGATAAGAAACGTGTCCATTATCTAGGCCAACGTTTCTATTTAAATTTCTACAGCTCAATACGGCACTTTTAGGCATTTAGCCATTTTTAAAATTCCGATTGACGTCCGATTCCGATAGCAGACTAAAGAACAGACTTTCGAAAGACGAGCATTGCTCGTCGTTTGGGAACGCGATATGGCACGCGAAATACATACACATGCGGTATCTATCTTGATCTATGTCTGTGAGTGTGTGTATGTTTTAAAGCTATTAGGTATATACTTTTAATTATTTATTAATAATTCAACGATTCTATTTTGTAAATAAAAGAATGACCTACTTCTTATACAATTGTGTAGTGTAGTATGACGATCGATTTAATTTTAGACTACGGAAATATTTTTTCCACTGACACTAACTGTTGCGAATCTAGTAAGTACTTAGGTTTTTATTGAACGCAAAAAGTATAGTATTTAGGTTTTCAATATTTATTTCCTAGAAATAGGATGTCAAAATTATTATCTAACTAGTTTTAACTTATCTGATGCCATCGTTGCCGTTAAGTTTTCCCCTCTGTGGAAAGAAAAAAAAAATATTATTGTTTAAATTAAAAAGGCCCCTCTCCACGTAGGGCAATGATAGATTAACATGATTAAACCATCATGATTGCGAAACTGCCTATTGGATACAATCATAGACGTAAGATGAATATATAATATGCTCTTCACTCTCATAAAGTCCAAACGGCAAAACGAGGCAGAAAACTTCATATCCATACTTACTAATATTATAAATGAAAAGAGTGTGTCTGTCTGTTACCTCTTCACGCCCAGATCGCTGAATCGATTTTGCTGAAATTTGATTTGGAGATTCTTTGAGTCCAGGGAAAGGACAAATATTATCCCGGAAAAATGTACGGCTCCTGCGCGATAAACGAATTTTGGCGCAACGGAGTTGCGTGCGTTATCTAGTTTATAAATATAGTGTTATCGCCTTGGTCTATTGTGAGCCAACATGCAGAGGCCTTTATGTTGTAATGAAATATTCTGAATTGTCATGATTGCAATTTCCCAAGAAGCATAAAAAGTTGGTAAATGACCTGCGTCAAAACGTGCTTTTTATAAGCTTTTTTACTCAATGATACACCGTGCATGCAAAAGTGACCTCTATTAGATACGTTATTTACGTAAGTAGATATTTTTAGGGTTCCGTAGCCAAATGGCAAAAAACGGAACCCTTATAGATTCGTCATGTCTGTCTGTCTGTCTGTCTGTCCGTCCGTATGTCAACAGCCACTTTTCTCCGAAACTATAAGAGCTATACTTACGATTGAAACTTGGTGGGTAGATGTAGTCTGTGAATCGCATCAAGATTTTGATACAAAAATGGAAAAATTATTAAAAATTTAAGGGGTCGGGATAGGTATAACTGAAACAAAAAAAAATCATCTAACCTATGCGTGTGGGATATCTATGGATAGGTCTTCAAAAATTATATTGAGGTTTTTAATTTTTTTTTTTCTAACCTGAATAGTTTGCGAGAGAATCTTCCAAAGTGGTAAAATTTGTGTCCCCCCCTCTAATTTCTAAAGTAGGGGCATGATAAGTCTAAAAAAATATATAATGTACATTACTATAAAAACTACCAACGAAAATTGGTTTGAACGAGATCTAGCAATTAGTTTTTTTTTAACGTCATAAATGGTAAACCTTAATTTAACTTTCATTAAATCAACTGAAGTATAAAAATAAATCAATAACCTTTTAATTTCATAAAAATAAACCTTATTGCTGCTGCGGAACCAGCAGCAATAATTTCATGGGCGGGTCCAACTCGCACTTGGCCGATTTTCTAAGATTAACGTACCATCAGAGAAATCGATTCATAGACAGGGTGGACATACGTTATTTGGGCGAGTTATGTCGAGTCAATGTTAGTTGTAAGAGTTGTCTACTGGGATGGATACTCGCAACATAAGAAGAGCTGCAGGTGCATTGCCGGCTTTTTAAGAGGGAATACGCTCTATTCTTAAAGACATTGTGCATTGGTCCGGAAATATTGCTGGCGACAGTTCATTCCAGAGTTTTACAGTGCGTAGCAGAAAATGACGCGAAAAACGCACGGTAGATTGTTTGTCTGATAGACCATGGTACATGCCAGCAGACCAATAGTCTAGCGTTAGGAAAATCCCACAGCTCGCAACTTGTAGCAATAAATCACTTTTTTACTCGAGTGTACTGCCTTTTAAGAAAGTAGAAGAGCAGCCAGGCTGTCTGCCTCGCCCGAACCGGTAGGCTTCGTGTTTGCTTCGGAGTTTTAGTTCTTATGTCGATGGCATAAAGGTTATATTAGGTGTAAAATAATTGTGAACGAACAGGTTTCCATCATGGCTACATAATGATTTCTACTGCATTTCTTTAGGTACTTCCCACTAACGAGTTAAGTAAATTACGCATAGTTAGAGCTATTAGAATATGATTACTAGTGCTAACTGGTGGTTTAATCGTTCTTAATTTAAAACATAGTATAAAGTTATTGAATTAAAATGTGCTGTTTCATACTTAATACAATACCGAATATTATGTTCCTTTTGCTTCATTCAGAAATTCGCGAGATCAAAACCAAATTAATTTAATACAGGAAAGCGGTGAAATTCTAAGACTTTATTGCATTTTGAATAAGTATCCTTTAAAATTTTCAGAAATAACAATGATTTCAAAACTAACGAAAACATTAAAAAATTGTCTATTCGAAGTTTTGTGAATAATGTTAATTTCATGTTTACATCCTTCTTCTGTGGTTTCACTTTTGTGTACAACATTTTATTTACCTCACAGTCCGTATTCAAGTACAATTCAAAATATAGAGTACCCAACGAGAAATCTCCTTGCTCTTTACTTTCGTACTAATGGCTGATCAATAAACATAGCTTGAAGCACATTTTCCATGTATTTAGAACACCGATTAGTCGTAAGACGATTTCCTTTACTATAATCACTGGCCTTCCAAGCGCGTTTCATTTTAAGTCTTCGATATCCCTAAAGTTGTATTAAAAGAAAATTCAAAGGGGTCTATACTAAAACCCCCCAAAAAAAACCGCCACCCAAAATCAAAACTCTAATAAGTAACAGGAATCAGACTGCAAAATATGGAATAAATCGAATCACTGATAGCTAGCTGCTTACAATCTTTCAAGAAAAAGATAAACCCAAATTTTTCATTGGCTATTGATAACGAACTATTGCTAAGAATACTCTCGATCATAACAGCTTTCAAACGAAAAAAACTAGACAAAAATCGGTTCACCCGTTTGAATGCTACGATGCCACGAACAAACACACACATTGACAGACAGAACTATAGCACCCCTCTTTTCCGAAAATAAGTTTAACTAGTACTTAGACAGTACAAGAAACTCAAGGCAGAGAGATGACAGATGAGTATGACGATTGACGGCCACGAAAAAAATCGCTTGTTCTTTCGTCAGTCGTGTCGGTTATTCTTCAATCTTTCCACTTGTGCTCCTGCCTGCCTCATATTATGTGCTCACACCTGCGCACACACTTGAGCACCATAAACCAACCCTAGCTACTTTTAAATACATTAATATTAAAGAAACAATATTATAATAGAAATGAATATGTCCTAATCCCATCTTATCGAAATCACCGAAGGTTTTAATAACAAATTGTGATTTCACTTTTCAGAAACCGAATCAACTTTTTTCTTAAAAAAATATTTAATTAAAGATTATTGATTGTCGTAATGACTTGTTTATGTGATTAAGTGTAACAAATGTCGCAATAGTTTTGTGTCACAACGGTAATTGTATTGATTTCCTTTTAGAAACACCGGCAAGGCTGCTGCATTGACCCTGAAATATTATTGACGAAATATCGGATATCATTGTTGTTGAAGATTCAACAGATAGATTACTAAGTTTCCCATCGATTTAGGATCAACTTTTATTGCTGAGTCAGCAAACCTTCAAGAAGAAAGCGTATTCCCTCTTAAGAGGCCGGCAACGCTCCTGCAACTCTTCTGATATTGGGAGTGTCCATGGTGTCGACGGTAGTTGCTTTCCATCAGGTAATCGGTCTGCTCGTTTGCACCCTAATTTTATAAGAAAAAGAAAAAAGTTTTTCAGTAGGGGCTATGCCAATACATAGCGTAGTTAAAGCATTTATTAGATAATTGGCTATGTTCAACTTGTGTTAAAATGCTCACAATAAAGTTATTCATAATTTCAGCAGTCAGTCGTTCACCCTTATATTATTACTTCAACAAATATACACCATATTATTACTTATCGTTTGGTCAACATGGATGATTTCCACCATGATTGTGAAGTTGTCTATACTCTATAGCAGGGGTCACCAAATGGCGGACCGCGGTCCGCATCCGGACCGCTGACCCATTGTGTGCGGACCAAGCATTTTCGAAGATGAACTTCGGTAAAAATAAATTTCGGTCTCAACTTACTGATGAACATCTCCAGGATTTAATGTCAATAGCTTGCACCAATATTTCACTCCAAACTTCAGAGAGATAATTAGATACAAAAATTGACACAATTGATAATGTAAATAAATTGTAATTCCGTAATAACCATTGTTTATTTTTTTTAATGTGTGGACCGCGATGGTCATTTCATTTCTTAATATGGACCCCGAGCGAAACTAATTGGTGACCCCTGCTCTATAGCATGCACAATCGACCTCAATCATGTGCAATCGTATACGAATATCAAATATGCTCCTCTACACCAGCGGTCGGCAACACGCGGCCCGCGAACGTCTTACTTGCGGCCCGTGAATGTTTTGTGAATTAAAGTTATATGTATCAAAAACAATGTTTTCTAATATTGCCAGTAGTTATCGCCAGTCGCCACTTAAGAACCTAGCTGTTTGTGTCATTTTATAACAAACACTTATTTCCCCTCATTATGTGTAGGTATATTGAGCTTCTAGGGTTAATACGAGTATGAGGTCTGCGGCCCGCCTTTGGTTTATTTTGCCACCTTGTAGCCCTTCCCTGCAAAAAGATTGCCGACCGCTGCTCTACACAATTATTGCTAGTATTAGCAATAATTGTGTAGAGCCAACATTGAGAGGCTGAATAAAACGGCCCCATTTTCACAAGTCATGTATCACGATTTTCTTTTGTTATGCTCTTAGCTGATAGAATTTTCCGCGCCGAACCGATTCTCTGAATTAACATGTTTTCCTTTATGTTTAGCAGACTGTTAAAATATTTACAAAATCATTTTCAGGATTTAATCAGTATTTACTGTAAAATTAAATGGGACAAAAACTTTATTTTTCCTTGTAGGTCGAAAGAAAATACCTTTTTAGGGTTCCGTAGCCAAATGGCAAAAAACGGAACCCTTATAGATTCGTCATGTGTGTCTGTCTGTCTGTTTGTCTGTCCGTGTATGTCACAGCCACTTTTCTCCGAAACTATAAGAGTTATACTATTGAAATTTGGTAAGTAGATGTAGTCTGTGTACCGCATTAAGATTTTGATACAATAATGGAAAAATTATTAAAAATTTTAGGGGTCCCCATAGGTACAACTGATTCAAAAAAATTTTTTTTCATCTAATCTATGCGTGTGAGGTATCTATGGATAGGTCTTCAAAAATCATATTGAGGTTTCTAATATCATTTTTTTCTAACCTGAATAGTTTGCGAGAGAGTGTCCAAAGTGCTAAAATGTGCCCCCCCCCCCCCCCCCCCTCTCTAACTTCTAAAGTAGGGGCATGATAAGTCTAAAAAAAATATATTATGTACTTTACTATAAAAACTACCAACGAAAATTGGTTTGAACGAAATCCAGCAAGTAGTTTTTTTTTAAATATTTTTATATTTAAATAAAAAAAAATTTTTTCATCTAACCTATGCGAATGGGGTATCTATGGATAGGTCTTCAAAAATCATATTGAGGTTTCTAATATCATTTTTTTCTAACTTGAATAGTTTGCGAGAGAGACTCTTCCAAAGTGGTAAAATGTGTGCCCCCCCCCTCTAATTTCTAAAGTAGGGGCATGATAAGTCTAAAAAAAATATATGATGTACTTTACTAAAAAAACTACCAACGAAAATTGGTTTGAACGAGATCTAGCAAGTAGTTTTTTTTATACGTCATAAATGGTAAACCTTAAACCAACAAAAGAAAATTTTTTTCATCTAACCTATGCGTGTGGGGTATCTATGGATAGGTCTTCAAAAATCATATTGAAGTTTCGAATATAATTTTTTTCTAACCTGAATAGTTTGCGAGAGAGACTCTTTCAAAGTAGTGGACAACTTATATGAACAGATTGGTAATGTGTTAATGACAGCAGCTATAAAAACAAAACATTGTGTTGAGGCTAAACCTCGCAAAAAAAAGTTACACTGTGGGTGGAATAAGCACGTGAAAGACGCTCATCGGGTGGCTAGGCTTAAATTTAAAATATGGGTGTCACATAATAGGCATACAGTTGGTAATATTTATGAACAGATGTGTGAATCACGTAAGATTTTTAAAAGTCGATTAAAATGGTGTTTAAACAACCAAGAGCAAATAAAAATGGATAAGTTAGCAAAGTTACGAGCTGACAAAAATTTTGTTAAATTTTGGAAGTACACTAGTAAGTTCGATATGCAGCCAGCTCGTCGCTAACGCCATTGACTAGTGTCAATGGCGTTAGCGACGAAGAGGGAATTGCAAATATGTTCATGGAGCATTTTAAAGTGCAGTCCCCGCTAAGTTCTACTACTGGGTCTGTGGTGCGGGGGGAGGTGCCTGTGCTTATGTTTACTGCTAAAGAGGTCAGAGATGTAATTAAGCGCATGAGCAGGGGCAAGTCTCCCGGTCACGACGGACTCAGTATTGAGCACTTAATATACGCAGGTCCACACCTACCGAGAGTTTTAGCTTTACTTTTTAACATATCTATTAAACACGCATATCTGCCAATGGACCTGATAAAAACTATTGTAGTTCCCATTGTCAAGAACCGAGTAGGTGATATCTCGGACAAAGGAAATTACCGTCCTATATCGCTTGCTACAGTATTGGCTAAAGTGTTGGACAGTTTGCTTGACTCATATCTGCAAAAATATCTGAAAGTACATGATGGGCAGTTTGGATTCAGACCTAGACTGTCCACTGAAAGCGCTATCTTGAGTCTCAAGCATACTGTCCAATACTAGACAAACCGTAGGAAACCGGTTTACGCATGCTTTCTGGATCTTTCAAATGCATTTGACCTCGTTTCTTATGATGTACTTTGGAAGAAAATGGAGAGCATGGGTATAGAGCAGGGAGAGCGGATATTATAAATATATTTCGTTTTTGGTATGCGAATCAGACGAATCTCGTAAAATGGGCCAACAAACTCTCTAGGGCGTACAGGTTGAACTGCGGTGTGAGACAGGGGGGATTATCGTCTCCTAAGCTATTCAATCTGTGCGTGAATGATCTCATAGTGGAGCTCAGCAATATGCGTGTCGGATGCAAGGTTGGTGGTGTTAACGTTGACAACATTAGCTACGCGGACGACATGGTATTGCTGGGTCCTACTGCGAGAGGAATTCAGGAGATGTTGAAGGTGTGTGAGAGATACGCTGATTCGCACGGCCTGACGTATAATGTGAATAAAAGCGAAATTATGATCTTTAAGGCCGCCGGTAAATATCCCGAATCCATACCTCCAATATGCCTCGGTGGAAAGGAGCTGAACAGAGTATTCCATTTTAAATATCTCGGCCATATACTTATCGACGACCTTAAAGATGATCTAGATATTGAACGGGAGCGGAGGGCTTTGGCGGTTCGAGGTAATATGCTGGCCCGCAGGTTCGCCCGTTGTACCGACGAAGTTAAGATACACTCTTTAAAACGTTCTGTCAGAATCTGTTCACGGGCGACATCCCTAAACACCCTTCGCATTCAATATAATAATATCTTCAGGATGATGCTGAAACTTCCCCGATTTTGTAGTGCGTCTGAGATGTTTGCGCAAGCAAGAACGGACGGTTTCCGGGCACTCATGCGCAAAAAAGCTGCATCTCTCATAAATCGCGTAAGGGGAAGTGACAACAGCATCCTGATGATTGTGGCAGATGATTCGCATGCACCCATATTGAGGAACTATGTGCGGATAATTAACGAATTCGAAAGCAGACCTCCAGGTTACATCCGCACTTAGTTCAGATTGGGTGCATGATTTCGTTTTTTAGATAATATTTAATTTTAAGTTATGTTTTTTGATATTTAACTAACCCTAAATTTTTAAGTTGTAAAACTAACCAATGGACCAATGTAGTCTGAAATAAAGATATTTGTATTTGTATTTGTTGTATAAAGTGGTAAAATGTGTGTCCCCCCCCTCTAACTTCTAAAGTAGGCATGATAAGTCTTGAACGAAATCCAGCAAGTAGTTTTGGTTTAATAATTTATATTTAAATAAAAAAAAATGTTTCATCTAACCTATGCGAGTGGGGTGTCTATGGATAGGTCTTCAAAAATAATATTGAGGTTTCTAATATAATTTTTTTCTAACCTGAATAGTTTGCGAGAGAGACTCTTCCAAAGTGGTGGTTGGTTTGAACGAAATCTAGCAAGTAATTTTTTTTTATACGTCATAAATGGTAAACTTAATTTAACTTTCATTAAATCAACTGAAATATAAAAATAAATCAAAAACCTTTTAATTTCATAAAAATAAACCTTATTGCTGCTGCGGAACCCTTCATGGGCGAGTCCAACTCGCACTTGGCCGGTTTTTTTGGGATAGGTGTAATAGATGTCTCGATATTTTATCTTGCTAAAACCTTTCTAGTCAGGGAGCCCTAGAACAATTTTTTTTTTATTACTATCAAGCTAATTTTTGTGAGTAGCTTCATTTTGATAATCTGTAATCAACAAAACTTGGTTGACTACGGTACCCTAAAACGGAAACCTAACCAGCAGATTTTTTGTTTATTGGTAGGTCATATAATTTAAGAGTAACATTGTCCTACAAATAGAACAATCCATATGTACCATCAAATCAAAGTATGAAATCCTTTCTATCTCTGTTAGCTACCACTTTCAAGATTTTTTGCAAATAAAAATGTTGTTCGTCTTATCAAAATGAAGCTACTCACAAAAAAAATAGCTTGATAGTAATAAAATAAAAATAAAAAATTCTAGGGCTCCCGTACTATTCCGTAGACAGAATATATTATATTATTATTGAATGAAGAGACACCTATTTTCTAATCTAGTCACTAAAATTTAAAGTTTTCTCCAAGACCGTCGTTTTAATGCGGTCGAGGCGATCTATTCGTGCCAATAGAAGTCCCCAATTAGGTTGCTCTGGTAGGTCATAAGCAGCCCCAGATTTATAAATAGGCCGCCGCCTGGGGGCGGCAGCGTCCATACTCCATAAAGGCCCTACAGATTACGTACAAGGGACGGTGGAAATAAAGTACGGCCTCATCTCATCTATACTAATATCGTGTAATGTGTCGAGCTAGCGAACGGTCGTGCTCCACGTTACACACGCCGCAAATATTAATTAATTAATATTTTCGTGAATCGCGCGGCACCTTGCCGCTGCACGTGACCATGGCGCTCGTGGCCAACGAGTTGCTGGCGTTTATTCAGCACGCCATCGACACCATGGACGAGGTCAGCATCATGCAGATCTGCAAGTCTTCCTTCACCAGTGAGGAGATTTGCCAAGGGAAGCAGCTGCTGTATGAGACGCTCGGCCAGAGCGCGAACATGCCGTCGCGACGAAGAGACGGAACCGAAAGGAGTGTGCAGGACATCATCTCCCTGCTGAAGCAGACGGATCCGGATGAGGTGCCGGCTTTTGTGGCTAAAGAGCTGCACAAGCTGCCGCCCGTCACGCTGGACCACGTCGACGTCGTCAGCCTACTGAAGGACATCAGGTTCCTGAAGGAGGAGCTGGCCGGAGTTCGGGGTAGATTGCAGGCGTCGGAATCTATCATCAGTGACCTACGTAGTGAATTATCACAATTAAAAAGTAATAATTCATTATGTAGGTCACCTGACGCCGCAAATGTCACCCGTCGCCGAGGCGCGCAGGCGATCACGTTTAGCCCGTCAGCATTATCGGACGGGTCAACGAACACCGCCGCTGCCGCCCCCGCCCGCGTTCCCCTCCCGGTTGCGCCGACGCCGAGTCCACAGGCGACTCAGCAAAACTACGCGACTGTTGCTGGTCGCCCTGCGCCTCCCCCGCGGGCGAATAAAAATGGGGAGAATGAGAGCCGTAAGACTTCGGAGAGTCGTAAGTCTACGGAGAGCCGCAAGGCTACGAAGAGCCGCAAGGCCAAGTCTTCTCGACCTGGCAAGGACGAGAGCAGGGGGTGAGGAGGGCTTCATACTGGTGGAGAGGAGGAAGAAGAAGCCCGCCGCCCGCAACCATCGCGGCACCGCGCCCTATGTACCTGAGCTGCGTCTGCGGAGCGAGGTTCCCGCGACGCCCCTGTACATATCTCGCCTGCACTGGTCCATGGAGGTCGAGGACGTCGTGAACTACATCAGTAAGAAGACATCCCTCCACTTGAGTGTCGAACGTCTGCAGTCTCGCCACAAGGTCAACTTTAGTTCCTTTGTGGTGAGAGTACCGACGCATCTTCTGTCGACCTTTGAAGCGGAGGAATTCTGGCCGACTGATGTGGTCTACCGAAGGTTCCGGGGAAGACTCCGAAATGAAGCGCGCGTCACGTCGCCGTTAACTCGTGATAAAGTGTAGTTATATAATTTATATGTATGTTAGTTATTAAGGTATATATTGTATGGGCCTACGTAGCCTGATATAAATAAATAAATAAATAAAATAAATAAAATAAAATAAAGCGGAAGAGTTTGTTAGTTTGTTTGTTTGTTTGTTTGAACGCGCTAATCTCAGGAACTACTGGCCCGATTTGAAAAATTATTTCAGTGTTAGATAGTCCATTTATCGAGGAAGGCTATAGGCTATATTTTATCACGCTAAGACTAATAGGAGCGAAGAAATAGAGGAAAATGTGGAAAAAACGGGGGGAAATTATTTGATTGGGCTTATTTGAACGCGCTAATCTCAGGAACTAATGGTCCGATTTAAAAAATTCTTTCAGTGTTAGATATCCCATTTATCGAGAAAGGTTATAGGCTATATTTTATCACCGCTAAGACTAATAGGAGCGAAGAAATAGTAGAAAATGTGGAAAAAACGGGGGAAATTATTTGAAAGGGCTTATCTCACGAACTACTAGAGCAATTTTTCTGTTATTTGGGTCAGATAAGAAGTAGACCACGTGAAGGATCATAGGTTATTTTTTGTAGACTGATTTGTCTGTGAAATATCAAATTTACGCGGGCGAAGCCGCGCGGAACGTCTAGTCTATACTAATATTATAAAGCGGAAGAGTTTGTTAGTTAGTTAGTTTGTTTGTTTGTTTGAACGCGCTAATCTCAGGAACTACTGGTCTGATTTGAAAAATTCCTTCAGTGTTAGATAGTCCATTTATCGAGGAAGGCTATAGGCTATATTTTATCACGCTAAGACTAATAGGAGCGAAGAAATAGAGGAAAATGTGGAAAAAACGGGGGGAAATTATTCGATAGGGCTTATTTGAACGCACTAATCTCAGGAACTACTGGTCCGATTTGAAAAGTTATTTCAATGTTAGATAGCCCATTTATCGAGGAAGGCTATAGGCTATATTTTATCACGCTAAGATTAATGGGAGCGAAGAAATAGAAGAAAATGTGGAAAAAACGGGGGAAATTATTTGAAAGGGCTTATCTCACGAACTACTAGAGCAATTTTTCTGTTATTTGGGTCAGATAAGAAGTAGACCACGTGAAGGATCATAGGCTAATTTTTGTGGACTAATTTGTGAAATATCTAATTTACGCGGGCGAAGCCGCGCGGAACGTCTAGTAAAAAATATAATTCGGCACTGGTCATGTGGTATAATTCTGTATGTTGGAAAATTTTGCATTTAATCTTAAGATAAGTACTTAAGATTCCAGTTTCTACAAGTCTGGAAATGTTTGACGGGTAAAACAAAACAAATCGTTAAAACATCAATTAAATACTTTCCGTTACAGTATTGAGGCAATTTGTTTTTCTTTGAATTTTCATTACGGTTTTCCTCGTCAGTGTAATTTATTAATATGTGTCCAAATACAACAATATGTTGGTTAATTGTTACCCACTTAACACAATGATTATGACGTTTTTTGCTTAGTAATTGGTTTAACCGATTTTTAATCGAACAACAAATACGTCATAAAGCAGTTAACAACTTCATGCAACATTTAGAGCCAGCGACAGCCAGACTTTCGTCATTTTATAAAAGCTAAGAGTTTTCCTGTATATGACTCCTATAGAGGTAAGAACGACCAGCAACTAAGGAGTTTCAGTCACGGTTACTTTTAGAAGGTACCCAGTTCTGAAGGTCTACCTAACCTTCGGTAAAGTATAATGATTTTTTTCATCTTATTTTCTTCGGGATAACTCTCTCTTCTCACTGCCCGACACCCTTAAAGTATTAAAGACTTTGAAGTTTGAGGTAGGCTGGCAGTAGAAATAAAATTTCAGCTCCACAAAGTTGCTCGCATCATCTATATCTCTATATAGAAGCACTTTTAATGCATTATCAAGTATGCTACGTGGGTAGTAGTTCGGATGTAAGTGAGAGCACTAAGTTAATGTTTAATTAACGACTAAGATGAGTCAATAACTTTCACGAGACTCAGCTGATGGGTAAGTGTTTATTCGCCAAGTAAATCCGTCCCTTGCTTATTAAACACACTGTATGATAATCCGGCTAGTCGTTAAACCGCCGTATATCAAAACGGCTCTATTTTAGAAAACGGCTAGTCGTAATGTATAATGCGGCGGATTATATATATCCGGCTGCAACTAATTATACATACAATATAGTTACATTCTTTTATAAATTAATTTCGCTACTGTGTATTACCACAACATATCGTAGAGCCAACAGTATCTAATATGCTGTACAATCTACATTGTGTACTGAGTAGGCCAAGTATTAGCTGTATTAGGTACCTACTTACATGATTATCTGCAAAATCACGATTGTGAATCGGTCTTCATTTTTCAATAATTTAGAATATCAAACTAGGTTTGGCTCTGCGGCCGTATCCCAAGGGACATGTAAAATTTTCCGGTGATAAAAAGTTGATGATTCCTTTCCATGTAGTCTTTCAAACTGTGACTATAATGAAATCCGTTCTAGTGGTTTTAAAATTCATATGCAAACAAACAAACCTTTCCTTTGTACGGAATGAACTTTGATTAATAGACAGAAGAATATAAATAAATGAAGAAATAACTCGTGCACTCATTTCTAAAGTTATCCTTTTAAAACACACGACATAAAATTTCCAATCACCAATCTCGTAAAATAACTGAACAACTGGTCACTTTATGCAATCTATGTCAAGAGCTCAAGGTGTATTTTTCCTATCGCTCGTATTAAGAGCCTACTGTGAAAACGTGATACAATAATTTCATGAATCGTGCTCCCGGGCAATGTGCTTTAGGCTGCAGCTAATAGTGAACAATATCGCGTAACAACGGTTCCCGCATTATAGCACGAAAGTAAAGGTCGTAAGTCCCAAAACTGTTTTTTGATGATTACTTAAAAACTAAATACAATACTAATATTTCCTTTAGCTATTATTTTATAAAGTGTGTGATTGTAGTAGTCCAAGTTATTTAATGATAGTAACTCGATAAGTGTAACAGATATTTGTTGAAATGCCCAAAAAGATTCATAATTTCGAAAAATAAAACTATCGAGTCAAAATAAGTGAATCGTGTTTTCCGTTAGCTAAATATGAGATAAATATACAATGATTCAATAAATCTCAATTTAATTTGAGTCAATCGTCTTCCGGGATCGTAATACTTATTAGAAAACACAGCAAAATTGCACAGCCCGCTCTTAAGGCTGCTCCCTCCCTAAAATTAGCAGGTTGATGTCTGTCAGTACGAATATCGACGTAAAGGACATTAAAATAACATTCATATCAGCGCGCCTTGTACAGTGGCGGTTACGACGCTCGCCGCGTCCTTGATAGGGCGAAATAGGAGAAAATTATACTTTTCACATGGATGTGACTGTTCGATTGAAAATTTCTCGTGAGGAACTGTAGTGTAACTGATAATAATGTATTAAATATAAAATTTTCAATGCTCTACTAAGCCAACAGGTTACGGAGTTAATAGAATATTTGCAGAAAAATCGATGACCACGGTACATTTTTTTTCTGAAAACCTATTGAGTTTAGAAAAAAATCCTCGTGTGCAATTGAAGACTAAAGACCAGTCTACAATATATATTTTTTTCGGTATTGTGCTTTTAGTTCTACCAGACTTTATAGAGGTTGAACTTAGTCGAAATTGCCAGGTAGCGCCTTAAAGGAGGAAAAATTCCTCTGACTCTACTTTCACGTCTTATATTTTACACTTGAGAGAGCTGTTTTCATCTTCAAACGTCCTGAGGGTAAAACTGGTAAAACACTTCTGTATTCTGTCAACTTCCTGTCAAAAAAGTATCGTTTTGCATGTAGCTGAATTATTATAACCCAAGAGCCAGCGCGAGCCAGACTTTCGTCATTTTGTAAAAGCTGAAAGTTTACCTGTATATGACCCGTAGAGGTAAAGACGATCAGGAGCTATGGAGTTTCAGTCGCGGTTCCTTTTAGGAGGTATCCAGTTCTGAAGGTCTACCTAACCTTCGATAATGTATAAAGATCAATAATTGTTTTATCTTATTTTCTTCGGGATAACTGTAGGAATCTCGTCTTCCACTGCCGAACATTTTTGGCAGTTGCTTTTCACTGCCAGACACCTCTAAGGCCGCGTTTCCACTGACGCGGAGCGGAGCGGAGAGGAGCTGCTTAGCGGTGCCGAATTGACCAATCACCATGCTCGATATCTTTGCTCCGCTTCGCTGTCATTCCGCTGGAATAGCACGATTAGTCAATTCGGGCACCGCTAAGCTCCTCTCCGCGCTCCGCCCCGCTCCGCGTCAGTGGAAACGCTCCCTAAAGGGCCTAAAGTTGACTTTGAGGTGGTCTGGCGATGGAATTGGTAATAAGGTTGTCTGGCAGAAACTGCAGTTAGCAGTAAGACCGCCTATTTGTACATAGTTTTCCTATATATTGTGTTTTTAAGTTTAGTTTCAAGTTGTACAAATAATTTTCTATTCTATTCTAAGCGCTTACGCCAATATTGAAACTTACTCGTATGGAGTTTTTATTAATGTTTCGTCGAAACATTACCGTAATAACACCGTAATAATGTATGCGTCCTGTTCAAACGTACTAAAATCTTAAGAGCCTGCGGTCTTGAACATAATACCGGAACTTCACAAAACATTTTATATTTCAAGTGATTAGCAAATATTTATTTCGTTAATGAATCAAGTGACAACCGGTTTACATTATTGTATCGCCTATTCATAAATTCGCAAATAATATTATGTTAATAATTGAAATGTATTTTTCCCAATTCCTAGGAACACCTTGTTTGTTTTGGAATTATTTCCGGTATTGAATAATTTGTGTTAAATTGTTTTCATAATAAATTACAGTATTTATTTTTATTATTGTTTATAATAATGTGATCTGTTATTTTGGAATTTTTCCCATTTTGATAATGACAATTGGCAAGATGTAGAGTTTACGTACAAAAATCCATTTATCTTATTGCCACTTGGAATCCTTATTTCTTCCTAAGAGTTATTATAAAGAAGATATTATAAAGTTATTATAAAGCTAATTAAATTTTTAATTACATTTTCCTCCGAGAAATGTAGCCTAAGTCCTTCCCCATGGTTATACTCTTTATCTGAGCCAAATTACATAAATATCGATCCAGTATTCATTAGTTCGTGGAATATGCCAATTTAATTATACTTACAAACTGTTCAGCTTCTTAACATTAGTACCTATTCAGATTTTTGCAGTATCATGTCATTGTATGTCCTTCTTTTTAGGGTTCCGTACCCAAAGGGTAAAAACGGGACCCTATTACTAAGACTTCGATGTCGACTTCGATAAATTAAGCCCGCCAAACAACTTTAAAAAGTAAATATGAAATAATATTTACTGCCTGACAATTTTGGGTTAGTGGTTCAAATAATTCCTAACTGTTAAGTAATATTTTAGTCCATAATTGTTGTCACGGTGTGTCGGGGGACCGCCAAGTAAACTACAACCTACAACCGCCAAGACCCAAATTATCTCGATTCGGTTCGCTGTGAACTTATCCTGACTATATTAATGTTTAAATGTGAAATCAAATATCTACATTAGCGGTCCCCCGAGGCCCGACCACGGAGCTAAAACAACTCCGTGGCCCCGACATACCTTGGACAACAATTATGGACTAAAATATTACTTTACACTTAGGAATTATTTGAACTTAAAGGCAGTAAATATTATTTCATTACTTTTTAAAGTTGTTTGGCGGAGGTTTTTTAAAATTTCTTAAATTAATTTTATTGTATGCTTTTTAAACTTGTGTTGGTTATAGTGCAGAAATCTGCAGAATAATTCCTATCAACAGAATCATATTCTCATAATTACCATATATCAATGTCCTTTTCGATGAGAATATGAGCCCAAGCATGAAACCTCCACTTTGGGTTCATATACTAAGATCGGCTCCTATAGAATCCAGGTGTTGCTGCAGCAACAACATGTAAATATTTACTGTTTATCTAAGTCTTACTAGTTGTCGCAATTAAAATGCGCTAATATATATATTCTGTGCCCAAACACGAAACCTCTGCTCTAAGTTGGCGAGGAGTTGGATATCCTATTAATTACCAGGTGATGCTGCAGCACCAGGTCAACTTTCCATTAATGTGTATACGTATAATGTATATTCACAAATGTCACGAACTAGAATTAAAATGTTAAACCCATCAAACGACTGCAAGTTGCTATAACGGCCTTTCATCAACCAGATAAACCCCGATTTCCCAGCACTGAGCAGGTTGATGATGATGAATTATAGCTAAGAACACTCTCGATCATGTCAGCTTTCAAACAAAAAAAAAACTAGATCAAACTCGGTCCACCCGTTTGGATGCTACGATGCCACAGACAGACACACACACACACAGACAGACAGACAGACACGTCAAACTAATAACACCGCTCTTTATTGTCGGGGGTTAAAAACAAAGTACTTAAATTAAATATTGAAGAGGGGCTCCCATACAACAAACGTGATTTTTTTGCTCGATCTCAATAATGGCAAAAGGTAGGCACTTGAAATGTTCACAAAATACTCAGTTGTATTTATAATTTATTAATTAATAATAAAATTAAAATAAACTAAATAATTAAGGGGGGCTCCCATACAAAAAACACCATTTTTGCTCTATTATGGTACGGAACCCTTCGTGCGCGAGTCCAACTCGCACTTGGCCGATTATTTATACCTACTTCATTGTAACTATTGCTAGTACCAGGTAAGTACCATCTACGTGCAGTGACGAAGAAGAATCGGTTTTTTAGTTCTCACATCTTTAAAATCAGGGTAAATCCAACACTAACTATAGGTCTACCAGAATCTGATGGCAATTTTTGACAGCAGATTTTCAAAAAATATCCTTGATCATTGGATAAATTTTTATATTTGCATGTGTAACACACAGAATCAGCCGCTATAAGAAAAAAAAGGATCAAAATGTTTTATTCCAATTACCCCGGTAATGCTAGAGTCAATTTATTTTCTCACTTTTTGCCATCAGATTCTGGTAGACCTATAGTAACCACATTAATATTATTAAAGCGTTTTCCTCTAAGCGGCAAACATTTACTTTAACCAATGTATGAAATTGTTGTCTTTTCTTTTGATGTTGATACGTTTGAAAATGGATAACCTTTTTTTTAGAGTTCCGTACCCAAAGGGTAAAAACGGGACCCTATTACTAAGACTTCGTTGTCTGTCCGTCTGTCTGTCTCCAGGCTGTATCTCAAAAACCGCTATAGCTAGACTTCTGAAATTTTTTACAGATTGTGTATATCTGTTGCCGCTATAACAACAAATACTAAAAATAAAATAAAATAAATATTTAATGGGGGCTCCCATACAACAAACGTGTATTTTTCGGCGTTTTTCGCTTTATATCAATAATGGAAAGAGGTAGGCGCTTGAATTTTTCACATATTCTTTTGTTATATGTGTATTTTAATATTTAATAATAATATTAAAATAAAATAAAAATTTAAGGGGGGCTCCCATACAAAAAACACAATTTTTAGCCTATTTTTGCTCTGTATCGGTACGGAACCTTTCGTGCGCGAGTCCGACTCGCACTTAGCCGATTTTTTTTTATGCGCAGGGGAAACCCTTTATGGGTGCCCCGGGTTGGGGATGTGCCTCAGCTAAGCTGAAGCACCCCGCCTTCAGCCGTATAAAGGAAGGATGTCCCGGATCTAACAAACACAACCACCCACGACCAAAACCTCCACGACCGGCCGGTCTACCTCAGAAGGGACCGGACTTCAACCAAACGTAGGGAACGCTTCGGCAAGCTGAAGCGTTCTCCTCGGCGCCGGGACTGGCTAAGTCGGGGAGGTTCCCATCCTCTCCCGGAGCCCCGTTAGACGAGACTTAGGAGGTTCGCATAGCGTCCCCTCCGCACTCCCGTCCTACGGCGGCGGAGCGGCAGAGAGGTGGGATCGTCCTCTCTATCCCGCTCCGCGGCCTCTTTCTGCGACATAACAATTTCGCAAGAAAGGGACCGCCGCCTGCCAGGCCTCATCGCTCTCGAGCATGCAGCGCACCATGCTCGGGAGCGAGAGGTCCCCGCCTAGCACTGCCACGAGATCGTGGCGTTGCACGGCCCAACGATCGCACACCTCAAGGGTATGCTGGGCCGTGTCCTCCGCAGCGCCGCACTCATGGCAGGCTGGCGTTGGCTCTCTCCTGGCGACCTTACACAGGTACTCACCGAAGCATCCGGTGAGTACCTGCGTAAGGCGGAAGGTGGGGGGTTTCTTCTTGCGGCGCATCCACGCCGCAAGAACTGGACGCAGTGCCTCAGCGGTACGTTTACCGTACCGGGTCTGCGCCAGATCCTCTCCCCACCTCCTCAGCAGCCACTGCTCTGAAAATGGATAACCATGACTGCGAAAGTGTTGATTAGGCACAATCATCGTTTATCATAGGCAATCATAGACGATTATGCCCGTTCGTAGAGCGTTCTTATGGTATTTGGTGGCAATTTCACGTAAGTACCTATATACAGGGTGTGTCAAAACTAAGAGAATTCTTTAGGGTGTGTATGGGTATATAGAGTTCGCTGTGAAAGTAGCAGCGCTGAAAGAGTAACTTTTTTCACATAAATTGTTTGAAAAATTCATGACGCGGAGGCGCTTGCCCATACAAATCACAAAATAATTTTTGCTCTTTCAGACTGCTTCTTTTACAGTGAACTCTATACAGGGTGTAACAAAACTAAGTGATAATACTTTAGGGTCTGTATGAGTCCTCTGCATAGAGTTCACTGTGAAAGTAGCAGCGCTGAATGAGCAACATTTTTTTTTACTTTTGTATGAGGAAATTCGTGACGCTGGAGCGCTTGCCCATACAAATCGCAAAAAAAAATTTGCTCTTTCAGCGCTGCTACTTTCACAGTGAACTCCATATAAGGGACATATACACACCCTAAAGTGTTATCACTTAGTTTTGTTACAACTTGTTTATTAAAGATATTAATCATTGATTAATCAATTTCATAAAATCAGTTCTGTTTTTTGTATATCTGACAATCAATTGGAACTGATATTAGTGAAACTATATAATATGCATTAAGTAGGTGCCTTTAAGGGCAACCCATCTCAATTATTATTTATCACTATCACAAAAGGCCATAAAAACAATTTATGCTTAAGCACAAAAGTGTAGGAAATGGTATTCGTATTAACAACAACATCATGAGGATCCCGATACGAATTTATACGATTGATCATAAAGGCCGTTAGTTTCTTGGAAAAAGACCAGCTGGTAGACCAAGAAGAAAATGGATCTATGATGTAAAAGAATGGACCAAACGTATCTACTCACAA
This sequence comes from Cyaniris semiargus, assembly GCA_905187585.1. Taxonomy (NCBI): domain Eukaryota; kingdom Metazoa; phylum Arthropoda; class Insecta; order Lepidoptera; family Lycaenidae; genus Cyaniris; species Cyaniris semiargus. The sequence goes on along the minus strand of LR994558.1, from coordinate 6,582,224 downwards.
TTAAAGAAGTTAGCCCAAGACAGGAAGAAATTTAAGGCCCGTATAAATAGTCAGTACTCAAGATGCATCTCGGTCTCAAGACACGGTTCAGGCTCTGTGATTGGTTGGCTGTCAAAATTTGGACTAATCACAGAGCCGAACCGCGTCTTAAGACCGGGTCGCATCTTAAGTACTATTTATACGGGCCTAAGTAGCTGATCGCCGAACTTCGAAATGAAGATGGCAGTTGGCACTAAATGATAATGATGATCAACAACATTTTACGAATAATAAAAATGTAAGCAAATTAATAGTGTTAGGCCTATGTCAAATGTACCATCAAGGAAATTGATTCCTAGGCAGTTGACGGACCTACGTCGTTTGGTCGGCTTATGTGAATTCAATGTAAGCTGTGATCGGTCGGATGGGTTTGACATAACGCGACCAAATTACTAAGGTCCGCCATCTGCCTAGGAATCAACTTCTCTGATAGTACCATTGAAAGTAACTTTAACAAAAACCCACGTGATTCTCGGTCAAGTTCACCGGCTAATTACTTCCTTCATAAGTCATAACACTTAAATATATAAATAGGACAAGTTATTAATGACTGGGGAAGTGCGTCTGATCCTAATAAGTTACTGGTATAACCTAAAGTATAGACAAAAATACAAATGTTTATATGTAGATTGTAGAGGAAAGTACTCCATCATTGGCAGTCATCCCATTATTGACACCTGAGATTTTTATTTAAAATTATGAATGGCAATAATAGGGAAGATGCGATATTTTTATTTTTGTGTTTATTTTAAAGAACTTCATGTAGAATAGACTACAAGTTTATTAAAAAATTAAACACTGGAATTTACTGCAAAAAATGAGGTTTAAAATTGTCAATTTAAATTTTGGCGGCAAAACGGATCTATAGTCTATATGACGACACTACTGTCCTGCCCCGCGTTTCATTTAGCGTTAAAAACGATCAAAACGCTCAAAATAGGAGGCATTTTGAGCGTTTTGATTGTTTTTAACTCTAAATTGAACGCGGGGATAGCAGGTGTGACGTCACTGAACGGCGAACGCTGATTGATGTTTTGAAATCCGTTCCGTTTCAAGTTACTTTTAATTCGTAATTTTTGTAAAAAAACAATATTTTATAAAATATTAACCTTGCAGTGGCCCTTTTTTATATATTTTTTAACATTTTAATAGCAAAATTTTCACAAATATTATATTTGCATGTTCCCTATTGGATTTTCTATAGTATGAACTCTTAGTGTCTAAACACACCATGCCGAAGATACGCGGCCGAAGTTCGGCAAGATTACGCCTGCAATGTATTTTAAATTACCGATGAGACACCATGCCGAAATTACGTCGCGTTATAGCGTACAGCCGAACTTCGGTCGAGCGTAAGTTCGGCAGCGATTCAGCGGTAATGTTTTTTTTCGGCGTCAATTCGACGGCGTTCGAGACACTGAATACTCGAACAAAGTTACGCAACTGAATTTCCGCCGCGTAATTTCGGCTCTTAGTGTCTAGAGTCTAGACACACCATACCGAAGTTACGCGGCCGAAGTTCGGCAAGATTACGCCTGCAATGTATTTTAAATTACCGATGACACACCATGCCGAAATAACGTCGCGTTATATTGTAAGCGTTAGACATTGCGTGTGTCATATCAGGCGAGTGCGTCGGAACGTAATATCGGCCACGGAACTTCGGCCGCGTATCTTCGGCATGGTGTGTTTAGATACTCAAAGTGCCAAAAACAATTGCTTTACCTTATAATTACGTATTTAATACAGTGTCGTAAAGAGTACCTTATACTATATGACGTTATCCAGATTAATATATCCTATTTGGTCGTGTTACTTTTCCGAGAAACAAAAACTAAATATTGAATGCGAATACAGTAAAATAATTTGCCAGCTGTATTTATCTATTATTCTTGTTTTGTGGATTCTGCCTATTTGTATTGCACGTAAAAACCCCAGTAAGAGAATACTATGGTACTCTATCATGTAGAGTTGGACATTTGAGACTGGGCCAGTATACATTTTCGTGTTAAAAAAGCCAATTGATATATTATCGTACCTTTATGAAAGACTCATTACCGAATGTCCTACGACACGTCGTACGAAATTGGAAAACGAACCACATATTTTCCCGCCAGAAATATACCTAAAGCAGTTTTTCGTCTTCGTCTTAGTGGCTTATTCTATACCTGTGCCAAACATTAAAATCGGCTCAGGCAAACAAAATAATATCTTTTCTTGGTACATTTTATTAAAAAGAGCATAGTTAAGTTTCGGAATAATATATTAAGGACTACTTAGAAGTAAGTCCACGGAAATCTTATGAGATAATAGCAGTAAACTGTAATATAATTCGGAATGAAGTGATTTTAATGATATCTCTCTTATCTCAGTTATGTTGAGGTTTATTGGCACTTGGCAATTGACAGCAATACGGGTTCCACGAACGGTATATAGAGCCGAGGCCTGCGCGCGTGCGCCTAATCGTATGGTGGACGCGCGCATGGTGGGCGCGCGAAAAGTTCGACATTGACATTCTAGTTCGAAATTTAAAAACTCGTGAAAAATTAAAAATATATTTGTTTTTTTATTGTTCCTAATTTAAAGACTGTGACTGTGGTGTGTAAAATGTTGTCTGGGTGGCAGTTACTTTTGTCAAAATGTGAGTTGACAGCTAGAATTTTAATTTTTAAAATACTTTAAAAGCTGAAAATTAATTATTATTCATTGTTAATTTAGGTTTTCAATCCCAAAAGCGATATGAAAGATTATCTTCAAAATTATGACCAATAATTTTTTTTTATGAAACTACACCGAAATATTGAAGAAATAAATTTTTTATCTACTTATTTTCTCATTTAAGTTTCAACAAAACGTACCAAATAATGGAAATATATGCTACAATTTTCCATCATGTATTATTAATTTTGTAGAATTAATATTAAAATATTATAATATGAATTCATATTATTACAGTTTCAATAACAGGTGTCGCGAAACATAAGCTCTATAAAAGTAGCTCTACTAACGAGGCCTAAAGCATCTAAAAGAATGGTAATTTATAAAGCTTTTTATGTAAAAGCTTATTTTTTTTAAACTTTTACTTACATAAAAATGCTTCGGTAGAGTAGGCTCATTTAAGATAATGCTTTCTAATTGTTAATTAATATAACAGAATACGAATTATGTGCCTATAATAATTAATAGATTCCTAACTTAATAGTTAACTGTCGTAATCAGAGACATTTAATGATTATTTATTATTATTTAAGTTTCATTTAATGTAGATTTTGTCATAATATTATTAATATACTCCATATTCTGTCAAATACTTTGTTAAATTAAAGTTATCAATAAATCTCTATCAGTGCGAATATGGTATTGAACGTAAGAACCCAAAGTTCTAACATAGTGTTAGAGATTTCAATTTACATACTAGTTGTAAACTACAATGATCTATCTAATGAAGTGAAAGGGCTATGTTAAAGACTTTAACTTTTACCTTTTACCATACAAATGAACATTATAAACAACTGATTATCGAACGTCGTAATAATATGGTGTTTCACTGGATATTATACCAGCTACTTCATTAGCCGATAAAGATGTTCGCACGCGACACGCAGTATTTGGAAAATATGATCATTCCATTGAAAACTTATATTTTATTTGTAGCAGCTGGAGTCTGCAATAAAGATACGTAAAATTGCAAGAAATATTTTTGTAGCTCAAATAATAATTAATTGTAATAGGTAATTGTAATAACTTTTTTTTATATTTTTGTTGAAACTAACACTATGGATGAAAATCTGAAATAAATGAATTGAATTGAATAACTAAAACGAAGAGCTAGAGTGCTAGACTATTAAGTAGAAAAGACGCATCAACTATTTGTATTATAGGTACGCGTAATATTATTTATTTATTATACATTCCGCTTTATCGATAAGTACGAAAATAATTTAGCCCTAGCCTACCTGAATTTTTATAATAAAAACTTATTGAAAGTTCATTAATTAAAATTGAATTAGTAATTAGTTTAGATGCTACATAGGAATAAACAAACACAGATAAGAGGAAATCATCACTCTATCTTTAGGCTGCGTTTCCACCAGAATCCAGAAGATACGTGTTGCGATGAATGTGTTTTTGAGAATCAATAGAATCGCTTCATTGACGTGAGCTTGCCATGACATCGCTCAGCGCGGCGATGCTATTGGATCCTAAAAATACATTCCTCGCAACACATCTCTGGTGGAAACGCAGCCTGGCTTTGCCGTAGTCTTATTACTAATCATCATTAATTTAAGATGAATCTTTAAAATACCTACAGCGATAGTTTGGCGCGTGGCTAAAATCACAAATAATGCAAAATAGGTAAGTCTCGATTTTATGCGTCCGCCTATTTAAGGCCATCCCCCGAGCAAACGATCCTACATTTGACGCGTTGCCGAGATCGCACAAAAATCCTATTTTTTTTAATTATCTTAGTTAAAAATTGATTTAAAAAAAAATTAAAACGGGGAATTTGTAGTTAATGAAATTGTCTATCTATTGTCGTGTGTTTCAAATAAACGTAATTTGTGAATACTAGGGAGATGCTGTAAGTATGCTTCAATTTTAATAAATTGGTATTACTTTGGAAGCTAATATCATGAGTATAATAAACAAAAAATAGAAAATTTAAAACGGGGAAAGGAATGTTGATATACTGAAGATTATTGCTGTATTTTTATTATAACTTTGTAGCTTTCAAATTATGAGTTTATAAGGCTCTAAATACGGTAAATTACGGAATCTCCGTAGGGAAAGCCTCTTAAATAAATCGTTACATACTATCGCTTGTGATCTCGCGGTGTAGCGGCCAAACCGCTCCTTCCCGCGGACGCATATAAGTACTGTATCCAGCCTTAAACAATTTTTCAGTAACGTCTGCAAAAAAATTCCAAAATGGTGACTTTGCAGAAGCTACTCATTTCCAAGTCAATTAGTCTTGGCATTAATTTGGCAAATTGTTTGACGATTATGGCGCGTCTGGGGAGTGTACCTGGAAACATTATCCCATTAAATTATACTGGGAATTAGCGGAACTGGTTTCAGGGTTGACAATAAACAGTTTTTGGGCCAAATTAAAATATATTTTCAGTAGCATAACTAATCATTGTATTTACTACATTTTTAACGGACTTCAAAAAAGGAGGAGGTTTTCTAATTCGACCATATGTAATATGTTTTTGGCTTATCTATTTCCATTGTCTTAAGTTTTTAGCTTTTTGGGGTTAATTCAAAATAGAAGTAGGTACTAGGTAGGTGTGTGATCGAAGTTTTCATATTTCTATATTAAATCAACCTTACCTGGGTATGCAATGAACTATCTACAAATAATGGAGCATCTAAAACAGTAAATTGGAAGTTTCTCATCAGCTATTAATTTAAATAGTAATTAGTTACCTATTATTATGAATAACAATAATCATTACCACGAAAATCTCTTGTAAGTACTTCCTTAAAATATTATGTTAAGTTCACGTTCTTACTGCCGCACTCGCCAACGAATACTAGAATAATTAGTTAGCTGTAAATAAATGAAGATTTTTGACGTAAGCTCCATACATCATCTGTCAAAGTCTTAATTTAATTACAATTAAGGGGGCGACTAACCCTAAATTGTCGATTTTATAATTCATTTTTATACTTGAAAATAAGCCCCGAATTGATTCATTTTCTAAACATAGATACTACATTATATTTCCAAGAATTGGATCTGAGCGAAAACACGATATCTTAAAATTTTCTCGATAGGAAAAAAACACAAAGATGCATCTAATTTTCACGAATTTTTCATATATTACCATAACCGTACATTAAACTAAGTTAATATTTTAACACATTGTATAAAATTCTATCATTGATACTCTGGCCTGGCGGATTTTTTAAATGTTGCATATTTATCGAGTTATTAAGAAAAAACTAACTTGGCGATGATTCCGCGTCGTCCTTTTTCACCTGGCATATGAAAGACGGGCGTGAGTGTGAAGAGATAAAGACTATGTTTGATTTTTTGGGTTAGTCGCCCTCTTATGCAATTAATACTCGTCTCTGAGTGCTGCAGCTACTCAATTTCTACCCTTAAGAGCGCGCTGTGAAATCGCTAGCCCCGCCTACACACAACGCTATCCTCCAATCGTGATACAATAATTCCATGAATCGTGTTCCCGGGCAATGTACTTTAGGCTGCAGCTAATAGTGAACAATATCGCGTAACAACGGTTCCCGCATTATAGCATGAAAGTAAAGGTCGTAAGTCCCAAAACTGTTTTTGATGATTACTTAAAAACTAAATACAATACTAATATTTCCTTTAGCTATTATTTTATAAAGTGTGTGATTGAAGTAGTGCAAGTTATTTAATGATAGTAACTCAATAAGTGTAACAGATATTTGTTGAAATGCCCAAAAAGATTCATAATTTCGAAAAATAAAACTATCCAGCCAAAATAAGTGAATCGTGTTTTCCGTTAGCTAAATATCAGATAAATATACAATGATTAAATAAATCTCAATTTCATTTGAGTCAATCGTCTTCCGGGATCGTAATACTTATTAGAAAACACAGCAAAATTGCACAGCCCGCTCTTAATTCTTGAAGAAATATTCGAATTATCTACATGTTGTCAACCCTAGGCCAGTGTCGAGAATCGTACGATGACGGAATGTCCAGTTCAATAGAAATCTGAACGACAAAAAGTTCTAACAGGTTTCACAATTCCGCTGCCAATTTAGGTAACCCGCTGAAACGTGCCCCCGCCATATTGAAAACGTATTGTTAGACATATTCTGCCTCATTATTCGCGAGGTTTTTTTACGAGACCTTCTTTTCGGATCTCGGTAAGACAAAACCTGCTAACAACTTTTTGGGCAACGACGGTTAAAAGACAATATGCAAAGGCCTTGTTTCTTTGTGATGGTAGTCTGAGGATATACAGGATGTAACAAAAATAAGTAATAATACTTTTAGGGTATGTACGTGTTCCTTATAGAGAGTTCACTGTGAAAGTAGCAGCGCTGAAAGACGAAAATTTTCACAGTGAACTCTCTACAAGGAACACGTACACACCCTAAAGTATTATCACTTATTTTTGTTACACACTGTATATTACAAGATTATACTTTCAAAGATTGAGCTAATATAATTTGCATGGAAAAGCAAAAAATATTACTCATATTAGAAAGGTCAGCTCAAACGGAAAAATACCACAGCCTAGCAGAAAATCTTATTAATATCTGTTTAGTAGAATCCGTACTAATATATTATAAATCCGAAAGTGTGTCTGTCTGTCTGTGACCTCTTCACGCCCAAACCACTGAATCGATTTTGCTGAAATTTAGTATGGAGATACTTTGAGTCCCGGGAAAGGACATAGGATACTTTTTATCACGGAAAAATGTACGATTCCTGCGCGATAAACTTATCGCGAATTTTGTCGCAACGAAGTTGCAGAAGTCATCTAGTAGAATTAATAAACAGAAACATATTATATCGACGGAGAGCTGGCGACCAAATCGGCCATGTGGCTTCAGCTGTATTAAAACTCCGTTAGCTACTTCCCTGAACAACCCTTTCTGATAATCTGCGTGCTGGCAGGCCGTGGGCGGTGGGTGTGGGACTTGGGAGTAGTGGGGTGGGTAAAAAAAAGAAAAAAAAATGTAGCAGTCCTTGAGATACAGCCTGGAGTCATACAGACAGACAGACAGACAGACAGACAGACGGACAGACGGACCGACGGACAGACGTACAGACGAAAAAAATTAAAGTTGCTGAACCTACATTTTTTTCCCCACCCCACTACACCCACACCCACCGCCCACGGCCTGCCAGCACGCAGATTATCAGAAAGGGTTGTTCAGGGGAGTAGCTAACGGAGTTTTAATACAGCCGAACCTACATTTTTTTTTTCTTTTTTTTCCCCACCCCACTACACCCACATCCACCGCCCACGGCCTGCCAGCTCGCAGATTATCAGAAAGGGTTGTTCAGGGAAGTAGCTAACGGAGTTTTAATACAGCTGAAGCCACATGGCCGATTTGGTCGATAATAAGAGCTCTCCGTCGATATAATATGTTCATGAAGGAAGTGTAGGTAACTCCTGTGATGCGAGTGTTGTGAATTTTCATAGGCACCGAAAGCTTATTATCTGGTTGTGGATTTTTAGGGTTCCGTCAACAAGGAACCCTTATAGTTTCGGTCTGTCCGTCCGTCTGTCCGTCTGGCCGTCTGTCTGTCCGCGGTTTTGCTCAGAGACTATAGGACCTACAAAGCTGTAATTCAGATATTAATGATGCCGACAAAATGGTATATAAATTCTTAAAAAAATATTTTTTTTATGGTACCTCCCCTACACGTCAAGCGGGGATGATTTTTTTTCGCCTCTACCCGACCGTGTTGGGTGTCGTTGGATAGGTTTTTTAAAAATATTATGAGAATTCATAGATCATTTTACGATTTATCCATTTGTGAAATATGAAGTTTAAAAGTGGAAAAAATCGTTAGAGTCCTGCAGTGTCCCCCCCTTCTACCAACGGTTGCTTCTGGAAATGTGAAAAAATTCACGGGAGTAGGAAATATGCTGAATTTAAAAGGAAAACTATCACAACTTTTCTTTCAAATTCCTTTGAACGTAACTGAGATGATGTTGTTAGTAGTGTAAAACACGTTATAAATGTACATTCAATAATCATTGACCATACAAAAAAATTCAAAAACTAGCGGTACTACGGAACCCTATATTGCGCGTGGCCCGACACGCACTTGGCCGGTTTTTATTGTAAGACAGACTTGTAAAAATAAAAAAAATCGTGTTTGGTTGATAAATTTAAAGCCAATAGAATTCCTTCTAAAACAGCTCTAATAGACTCCCTGCGGCTATATCGTTGTTGATAAATTTATTTCACAGTTCAACCAACTACATTTGCGTTTGCGTTTAGTTGATTCGTTGCCGATATTTATTTCACAGTCCAACCAATTCACAACAATGCGTTGCATCACTGCAAGAATGCACTTCATTCACCCACTTCCGTAAAATCGACCTTCAGCCAACGGGAACACTAACGGATAACACCATTGTTATTATTCTGTGTTAGTTCTAAAACGGAAATACACCAAACACGTTGGCAAAATAAAGTGTCCATTGTTTCGGACGAAAGAAAATTTATTAGACCAGTCATCGCCCATTCATGCTTATGTAATAATAGTAGACTCATTAATTAATGATTCTAGTCATTAATTCGTTTCTTATATTTACTGGCAACAGCTATGAGAGCTAAAAAGCGGCTGGAAAAGCGATTCTCCCGAAACGTTAATTGTGTCAGCCGAAACGTCTCATATTCTACCACGTTGTTTGTAGTTACAACCAGCTATTCGTTAGTTCCTTTATTAGCAAGGACGAAACACCCTTTGACCGGCTTCTAAACAAGGAGGAGGTTTTATGTTCAGCTGCGGTTTTTTTTCTACAGGGTGTAACAAAACTAAGTTATATAACTTTAGGGTGTGTAAGTAGCAGCGCTGAAAGAGTTTTTTAGGGTTCCGTACCTCAAAAGGAAAAAACGGAACCCTTATAGGATCACTTTGTTGTCCGTCTGTCCGTCCGTCCGTCTGTCAAGACCCTTTTTCTCAGGAACGCGTGGAGGTATGAAGCTGAAATTTATATCAATTACTCAGGTCTACTGTCCCTTGAAGCTGTGAAAAAATCAAACTTCTAAGCCAACGCAATCAAAAGATACAGCCGTTTATGCCGCAAATTTTCGACACTTGCAAGGGAATCAAAACCTACAGGGTGCTTCCCGTGAACTCAGAATCTTGAAATTTGGTACGAAGCAACGTCTTATAGCATAGATAAAGGAAAAATTACGAAAACCATAAATTTTTAGTTACATCACATAATATATTTTTTTTTAATAATTTTAAACTTACTACCCATTTCCTCATAAACGCGTAGAGGTATTAAATTGAAATTCATACCAAATACTCAGGTCTATAATACCTTTAAGCTGTAACAAAATCAAACTTTGTAAACCTTGCAGGTTTGTACGGAACCCTCGGTGCGCGAGTCCGACTCGCACTTGGCCGGTTTTTTTTTAATTGTATGCGCGCCCCGTCGCCGTCGTCAGGAATTTTGCCATAAAAAGTTTAAAAAAAAGTTACTCTTTCAGCGCTGCTACTTTGACAGTGAACTCAATATCTACACGGGACTCAGTGCTCTGCACTCAGACAAACTCTAAAGTATTAATTATCACATAGTTTTGTTACACCTTTTGGCACCTGATTAAATCGGATCAGTAGCCTGTCGCTCACATACACTATCAAAACAACCTTTCTTGATTTGGCTTCGAGTTGTAAGATAATTTGCACCATCTAATGAGAGTTCAGAGTCACGCTGGGACGGACAGCGTTAGACCTTCGACTTGACCGGTATTGTCTGTTACAGCAATTACCGTGTCCATATGGCATTGTTTATGTATAACGTCTATGCGATTAACATTAATCGCTCTAATGATCTTAATGATTCTATGGCTGTAATGATTCGATCTAATGATCCGAATTTAATAAAAATAGCAGCTTAGTTAAGACTCGGGAAATTTTCACTGTTCTGCAATTTATTATCTTTAGAATGTTTTTTAAACAAAAGATCTTGTTACCAGCTTATAAAGTTTATAAAATATAGCAATAGGCTTTAAAAAACATCAGGCCACTATAAAACATTAATTGGCCGATTTCAATAAACGCCCTTGATCTTAACTTATTGCTTTTACTGTGTCGTTTTCGTATCTACATTCTAGTTTTTACGATCTACTGTTATTTGCATGATTAGCAGTATTTATTTCATCAATCTCCAGACTCTATTACAATTTGGTGCAATATTTTTTTATCCTTTTTCTTATTATGTATTATCATTTCCTTGTTTTAACAGCTATTTTATTACTTAAACGATTAACGAACGATATTAGAGTGACATTAACAACGTATCTTAACAACAACTACTTACAACATTGTTTTCCTTACTTCTGTTGTATTTTTAAAATATAATTGTTATTTAAGTAGGTATTCATTTGCTGATAAACAAACCATGACCATAACAGCCTCGCTAGGTTCGAGCAGATAGCCGGCAATCAACTCTTTAGAGTTTAAGGCCCAATTTCAGCAACGTCCGTAAGTGTTAACCGCTTGTTAAAATATCATGTCTTCTCTTTCATTCATATGAAAAACTAAAGATGTAACGTGATACTAATTCGAGCATTAACTTAAATAGTCGTTGGTGAAATTGGGTCTAAATCTTCAACATCAATCAACATGCTTCTTTCTTTCCAGTATTCGTGATCCCCCAACGATGGGTGATGGCCATCATGGGTTTTCTGGCGGTGGCCAACGCGTATGCCATGCGGGTCTGCCTCAATCTGGCCATCACGCAGATGGTGCGACGCCACGCTCTCACGCCAGGGTATGAGGACGGATCCTGCCCGTCGCCTGTTGTGGATGAGGCGTTTGAGGATGTAACGGTATGTATACTGGATTCAATGTATGCTGCTGCTTAAATGAGCTAATCTTATGATATTATACCTAAATGCCTACTTAATCTTAATGGTACACCTCTTAATAAAAGTCAAAATAAATACAGTCTAAGTCAACAATTTTTATTGTAACTATCTTAAAAAACATACACTTTTTTAACATCGATTCTACAACGATGCCTACCATTGGTTCGGGAAATAACATAGCGAGAAGAACCGGCGTAAGAATCTCGCAAAGAATATAATAAGTAGAGACTAGAGACGCAAACAGTTATGCTACTAGATTGACAAAGTAATGAAAATGCAAGAAATATAACAAGTAGAAAACCTGTATAATGTACGGGGATCAAGAAAAAAAAAAGAAAAAAAAGACAGTTATGCCTGCCTTTTAGCCAACCGTCCGATAAATATTTATCCGGTAGATATTCAATTACATAGATAATTTATTAAATTTCTACCGCGATAACTATAGATACAGCTGTGCTATCAATCAGCAATCCTTGTTCTGAAATCTTATCTTATTTGCGAATTGGAGAAGACGAAAGAAAGAAAGAAGAAATTAACTTTCCTATCTTCTCTCTTTATAATTAGAAACCAAAAACGTTATTTCATCTTAATTTCTTTACAATTTTCCTCTTTGAAACAAGGGGTATGTGGATATGCCGATAAACAAATAAATTAATCACTTATGTCGCTACCTAGGACATAAATTTGAATAAATATGATGTGGGTTATTAACATATTATTATTGCAATCTGAATCGAAAGTATGTGAACACAACCCTGACATAATAACTTAGCTTACTATTTTAGATTTCTAGCTTAGTAGGTATTTAAAAGTAATGACCGGAAACATTAGTGAGATTTCAATCCACATACTAAATCGTAAAAAGATTTTGGTATTGACAAGCTTAGTTGGCACACTATGGTCCAAACTATAAGACAATCCACAAAACTTTATAGTTAATTTCATTACTTAATTGATTCTTCTTAATTGGTTTTATCCCGGTGATTTAGGGCCTGTTTCAACACTTCCCGATAAAGTGCAGGATAGGCTATCCACAACTTTTTTGACAGATTCTCCATACTTTATCTGTCAAGTTAAGTGGTGGATAGCCTATCTGGCATTTATCAAGAAGTGGTGAAACAGGCCCATAGACTTCTATAAAATTTATATTGTAAAGTAAAATTTAGTAAAGTAACATGTAAAACTTTATTTTAAATTTGATAATTTGTATGAAGCTTTGTTGTTCGGACCATACAGTAGCATTGTATGAATATTTCGAATATATTACCTAACCTAGATAGCTACTTGAGGCGACAGACTGTATAGCTAAGCAATGCTTAGATTTTCTTTCAACTACGGATCTTCGGATCTTCTTCATTCTTAGCAATATTAAGGGCCTGTTTCACCACTTCCTGATAAGTGCCAGATAGTCTATCCACAACTTATTGACAGATAAAGTATGTAGAATCTGTCAAATAAGTTGTGGATAGCCTAATCCGGCACTTTATCAGGAAGTGGTGAAACTATTATTGAAACTAACTATTAGTGGTAATTCTATTTCTCTTTCTTCTATTATTTTAACTTTTTAAATTAAACCAACATTCCAAAATGAGCATGATATGCCATTTTATTCCGAAGTTGGCTTAGATTTAAAAATAACTAAAGCAACTCAGGAAATCTTAATTACTGGCATATAATTAGTTGTGCTTATGCTAAATTAAAAGTTCTAATTATAAACATGACGATCTCAATTCTCAATAATTAATCACTTTACTAAAACGGTAACAACTACAAAAAATACTATAAAATATACTATTGACTAATATCCATAAAATAATATGACTAAAAAGAGTTAAGAAGATATTTTTCGCAAAATCATAATATTGCGAAAACACGTCATCAAGTTAATCATAAAAACTACACTTTTATAAAATATCAAAGAAAGTAGGGCATAAGATGTCACCTTGAGGGACGCCTTGTAATGTTGATCCAAAAAAACAAAGTAGCCTGCTACTGCTTTTTGTGAGTTGTAATTTATTTTAAGTGCCCAAAAGAAAAAAAAAAGTGTCGAAATACCGCTATGCTTGCGGCATTGAATAAGCACTAAAAACAAAAAAGTGTAATGCCGGAGCGGGGCTTGCTGTATATTTTTAGCCGACTTCCAAAAAAGTACTAGTTTCTATGCTTCGAAATCTCGAAAATATGAGCATACTCCGTGGTTCTTCGTTGATATTATAAGTACTCGTGTAAGTAAACTTAGACATTCTAAATCGTTTCTCTTTATTATAACTCCGGTACTCTACCAAATAATACTCATTTTCGACATTTCCACCAATAACTTCCAAAATCTTTCCAGGAGATCAACGGCTATAACTGGGATGAGGAAACACAGGGGATCATCCTCAGTTCCTTCTACTACGGCTACATAGTTACGCACTTACCTGGTGGCATGCTGGCTGAGCGGTTCGGTGGAAAGTACTCCTTGGGCTTCGGAGTCCTCAGCACTGCTGTGTTCACGTTGTTCACTCCGTGGGTCGTCAGCGCAGGAGGTGCTACTGGGCTGATCATATTGAGAGTGCTGGAGGGACTTGGAGAGGTAGGTTGTATACCAAGAGTTCAATGATAGAGTAGTTTCTATATAGTCTATACCAGGGGTCACCAAATGGTGGACCGCGGTCCGCAACCGGACCGCCGACCCATTGTGTGCGGACCAAGCATGTTCGAAGATGAACTTCGTTAAAAATTAATTTCGGTCTCGACATACTGATGAACATGTAGCAACTAAAATTGTCACTTTTCTCATTGATACAAATACCTTTGTAATTTCCGTAATTACATTTGTTTAATTTTTTTTAATGTGTGGACCGCGAAGGTCATTTTATTTCTTAAAACGGACCCCGAGCGAAACTAATTGGTGACCCCTGGTCTATACTCTATATAGGGCATAGGCTATACATATTATTGCCTTGTGTTATAGAGTGTAAATGTTTGTTGGTTTGTGGTAATTATACTGACTGATTTTGATAAAATTGGGCACGAATGCCTGGTGCCTGTAGAGTTGACGGCAGTCGAGAACTTAAGCTAATTTTTATCGCGGGAAATGCATGATTCCTGCGGGAGGAGAAAAGTAATGACGAAAAACTTTTACCATGGTTCTTTCAAAGTTTTCACTAAAAATATTCGGAGGTAAATTCTCTTCTATTTATCAGATGCTTCGCTGCTTGAATAATAATGAGTAACGTGCCGTGTCCATTTCTATAACAAAGGTTTATTTTTGCGTGCCGCTACATATTGTCTTCTCTCAATAAGAGGAAACATAGTAAGCCACTGGAGAAGCCATGAGTATAAAATCTATACTAATATTATAAATGCGAAAGTGTGTCTGTCTGCCGCTGAACCCATTTAGCTGAAATTTGGTATGGGGATACTTTGAGTCCCGAGAAAGGACATAAAACACTTTTTACGGTTCCGCGCGACAAACGAATTTCGGCGCAACGGAATTACGAGCGTCTTCTAGTTTTTACCAAACCATGTTTTTCAGGGCACAACCTTTCCCGCTCTTAACGCAATGTTAGCCAGATGGGCACCCATATCCGAAAGAGGACGTATGGGTTCCCTGGTCTTCGGCGGTGCTCAGATTGGCAACATAGCTGGCACTTACTTCTCTGGCCTGGTGATCAAAGAGACAGGGGAATGGCAGTCCGTCTTCTACCTGTTTGGCAGCATTGGGATTCTGTGGTTCATTTTATGGGTATGTATCATCATCATTATTGTCAGCATCACAACTAAAAGCCACGTGTAAAAATGTTGTAACGTGTATTCGTCACACCGATGTTTTGTAAATATAATACTTATTTTAGTGTCATACATTCTATGATAACACACAATCTAACAGAATAAGAATCATTACTAAAAAGTAAAATATAATTATATTTAACGAGCTCTTTGGCTCAGTGGCGGAGTTGCTGGTGGCTGATGGCTCAAACTAAGAGTTGCGGGTTCGAATCCCGCTGACGGAAAAGTTTTCATTGTACACACTCCTTCAAGAACTTAGCAAGGAGCCAGACTTTTATGGTGTGAAGCGTCCATGAATATTATTATTATACCTTCATTTTCAGGCTCTACTCTGTTACAACGATCCTGAATCCCACCCGTTCATCTCAGACACGGAGAAGAAGTATCTAGAAGAAGCTCTGGGAAGGCACCAGACCACTCAGCCATCTGCCATACCATGGAAGGCTATTTTCATGTCCGTACCCTTGTGGGCTCTCGTCTGTGCACAGGTAGATTACTTTACTTTCAATAATTATTATTATTTTTAAACAAAAAATTGAAAACCGACTCCCAGTCTCAACTCACAAAAAAGTATGAAATAATTGTTATTATTTAAATAGTGGCTTTTTCAGAATTGTCCTCAAATTCAACTATTTCTCTACTCAATCTTCACACTTTTGAAGGCGGTTCCAGCCAAGTAAATATTCCATATCAAGGATTTTTGCAATTTTCAGGGCTAAAAGACCCCAGTAACAAAACTATCTGTGGTTCCTTGTGGTTTAAACTAAAGTGTCTTTTATTTAGATACTATTATAACAGTCCTTTCTATACGGTAAAATTTCGCAGTGGCAAGATGATCTAAGTCTTGACTTTTGTTATATGCTTTGAATGGCAACTTGTATGTAAAATATATTGTATGGATATAATAAAGTGTTATTTGCGAAACATTCGCACCTGTTTATACAATAATCGTGCAAATATATAGATGTTATGACAATAAGCTGGTTAATCAGTGGAACCATGTTGAACTATTTCTAGTTTCCACTGTTACCACTGTCAATAATTTTAGAACCTGTGGCGGTACCCACAATTAGCGCCACATTCCTGCATCGCGCTATCGAAGTTTTCTAAGTGCGTCAGTATATATACGACAGCTGAAATGTATCACGTGGGCTCCGGCCTCACCGAGCATAACACTTCGCTCGGTCGGAAGATCTTCCTTTGTAGCCACCACGCATATTCCCACAAACCTATACATAGATCTTTTATAACATAGCTTATAATCAACCCAATTTTGTTCCACTCGAGAATCTTTAACTTCGGATCGATAACAAGTTTAACAACCATTGCACAACCATTGTTCTGTGAATCGCTGAACCGCGGAGGCATCAACCCAATCTTGTGATTAATGTCCGGATTTCTGTGGATTGACAGAAATCTTGATATTCACTTGCGCTTTAAAATGGCTTTCGAAATACTCGTTAGCCAAACAACAACGCAATTGAAAATACGATACTGGTTTTCTTAGAAACTCTACCGATTCCAAAACATAATTTTCGAAACAAAAGTTTTTGCACTCACTGACCTTTTCGGCACCTTAAATCTACTTATCTTTGCATACGCAGAAATATGCCCATAACATCCACAAAACTTCTTAAGTCTACTAAGTCTCATTTTCCATTCCAGATTGGCCACGACTACGGCTACTTCACGATGGTGACTGATCTACCCAAGTACATGACCGGTGTTCTCAAGTTCGACATCCACCGTACTGGCACCCTGGCTGCTCTACCGTACGTCGTCATGTGGGTCAGTTCCATCATCTTTGGGTGGATCTGCGACAAGATGGTGAAGAGGAGTTGGATGAGCGTGACTAATGCTAGGAAGACTTTCACTACTATTGGTAAGGGTCTTTAATTCTATGTCTTCAGGATAATTTACCGTCTTTGAGACCGTTCTTCTTTAGGAATTTGAGGATTATAGAGGGTATCTCTTTTGCTTATCTAAAATGTAATTATTAAAAGGTAGTTTGTAGGCCTAAAATAAGAACCGCCATGCCTGTAGCAGGATTGATTAGGTACAATTCCATAGCTGGTAAGACTTATATCTAAGTATTTAATTCAAATCAAATCAAAATAATTTTATTCAGAGTAATTTTTTTACAAAATTCTTTCCGAACGTCGATACTAAGGTGCCTACCACCGGTTCGGGAACTAACCCGTAATTATATCCGTACTAATATAATAAATGCGAAATTAGTGTGTCTGTCTGTCTGTTACCTCTTCAGGCTCAAACCGCTGAACCGGTTAAAATCTTTAAGTTCACTTGATCACTCTTCCTTATATGGTACTGGTATTTCTATGACGGTGTTAGTTTAATTCACTTTCATAGGCAACTTTCTGGCATGACTAACATTCTGCAGATAACTGCATAATCCAAGTCCGGGACGGCCACGTAATCCAAAATTGCTGCTCGGATCACGCTCAAGGGCTGGAATACAAATGACTTTGAAAGCGTGTCATAACACCTGTGATATGTTCCGGCATTTCTCATTAGAATCAACAGGGCTGCCAATTAACACATTACACACAATATCTTACGCTCTATTTGAAGTCATGAACTGAGCATGAGTTTAAAAATTAAGCTCGTGCGTGACCAAATCTAAAAAAGATAATGCCATTCTGTCAGCTTTAGCTCTAATTTCACCAACGTCTGTTAGTGTTAACAGCTTGTTAAAATGTCATATGTCTTCTCTTTCATTCATAAGAAAAACGAAAGAGGTAACGTGAGGTACTAATTCGAGCGTTAACTTTAACAGTCGTTGGTGAAATTGGGGCTTAATCTAGGCCCTAGGGAGTAGTAACTGGTTAGTATTGTCTTCGTAGAGCATTTTAACCGACTCCAAAAAAGGAGAAGGTTCTATGTTCAGCTATGGATTTTTTTCTCAAATAATTACACCTTGCCGTCTTACAACCTTCCTTTCCGAAATACTTAACAAAGACGATATCTCTTCAAAGGTTCATTAGGGAGAACTTACTGTTCGAGGCTATATTTCTAGACGCCTGGCAGCCCTAAAAGCGTGGCACAAATAAAAGTGAAACCAGCATGTTGACACTTATTGTTCGATAATATCCTTTCGTGGTTGACCCACTAACATTGTAAGGTTATGGGTATTCAGATTTCTATTGTAGACTCGAGCCTATACGTGACTGGGTAGGATAGGCATTGTTCTCTTGTATCAAATCCAGACGAAAGAAGATTTGTAACTATTGATATTTCTGTTATATGTTTCTGGTATATTACTATATTAAATCCAGACGAGGGATGTCCTAGCGTCATAATGTGAAGGCTGATGTAACACTCCCTAGATAATATTTTGCATTATTTTACGTCTTCTTAATGTTTTAATGAGGCTTGAGAATCTCAAATTGCACTAAAGAAAAAAAAACCCTCGCCTATATGAGTATCAGAAAATAAGTATTTTCATAGAGTTTAATTAAAATACTCATTAAGTCCGGAAATACTGCTACAGTTCATATTTTCGTCAGCAACGCTCTTCTAGCCTAGTCTAAGCTACTATAGACTTTCTAACACCACCATCTTCCTCCAGCCTCAATCGGTCCGGGCATATGCATGATCCTGGCCTCGTACTCCGGCTGCAACACCGAAACCGTGGTCATCCTGTTCACGGCCTCCATGGGTCTGATGGGCGCCTTCTACCCTGGGATGAAGGTCAACGCTCTGGACCTGAGCAGCAACTACGCTGGCACCATCATGGCGATCGTCAACGGCATTGGCGCGATTACTGGCATCATTGCGCCGTATTTAGTTGGACTGCTGACGCCTGATGTAAGTGTGCTTGTTTGGTTTCGATGACGCCTGATGTAAATGTTTGTTGATAGACAGTCAGGGTGAGCGGTCACCTAGTGAGTTGAATACCTAGTTGCGAGTTAGGTGTACGTTTGTGTGGCGTACTGACTCAGAGTTAATATAGTAAAACACATAACTGAATTAAGAATATTTTGATTGCTAGTTACAATACGAAATAAAATATCTACATGTAAGTACACCTAGATACACAATATATTGGTAGCAGTTTAGTGACAAGCAATTTTTTGTGCTGGTGATGGTACCTAAATCCAAATAGAGTTATTTAATAATATTATGTTATTCATACGTCACATTACTATAGTGTTTCATTATTATTATAGATACAATAGGCCACAATAATTATGAAATAATGATATTGAATACAATAATTAGATTATGTGTGCCGTATTGCATTAAACAATTCATTATAATAAATCATATTTCTTGCAACAATATCTTTACTAACATATCAATTAAATGTTTACTATTTTTTTTTTCTATTCCAGAGCACCTTAGTACAATGGCGGCTAGTATTCTGGATAACACTCGCAGTATTCATCATCACCAACCTGGTGTACGTAGCCTGGGCATCAGGTGATGAACAGTGGTGGAACTCATCATCCACAGACCCCAGGAAAGAGGCCCAGGCCAAAACTGACGCAGTGGCCCCCGCAACGGCCCCAGTTACGAACGAAGTTAAAGTGTGATAAACTAACTTCAGAGTGCTGGAGTAAACTAAAGTTTCTGTGAAACATCTAAGAATATTTAAGTTTTACCTCAAAAAGGACATTTATGCAAACGACTTAAGGGCCATCTCGTAAAAGTGCGAGGTAAAATAAATGTTTGCTTTGCGCTTGACTTGGCGGGGGCACTGCCGTGCCCCCAGATTAGAACGTGTTCTGTGTACAAATTGTACATGTATGAATTTGGGTAGATGTTGTCAGTCGTTAGAATTTGATTTATTTGATAAAATTGGCAGAGGCTCCCAAACTTTTCTATGTCTTGTAAATACAATACTAACTCGAAATAAAATAACTTCCATACTAATAGAAGGAAGAGACCTAAGTTTTCAACAAGGTGTAAGTACAAGGCTATAGTTTTTGTCAGTGCAAATATTAACTAAGACAGTACCCTTATTCTAAAATTTTAATGCAACAGTAATGCAGCATCATGCAGCCGATTATAGAGACGCCTCATTTGTTATGATAACTAGTTTAGAAGTTATGGGGACACAGATGAACACCTCAGATCAAAATCATAATCCTCCTTTCGCTAAGCCGTAGTTGGGTAAAAATGCCAAACCCCCTAACTAATAAAAATATATTTTATGTAGCTTATTCAAGGTTTGTCTATGTCTGTCAAGGTCCCTTACCTTGTATAATTATTCGCTATGCAAATATAATTTTATTAGTAGGAGGGTAACATATTATGTATGAAAAAAAAACGTTAAAACACTTGGTTTGACATTTGAGGATTTTACTGTTACATATGAAAAGGAACGATGCTGCATTAATATTGTATTAAAATAGTATAATCAGAGCACTGTTTTCAATGCCATTGTAAATATAATTATTAAGAGGATGTAGATTTTGTATCTCTTCCGTGGAACGGTTGTTAAGTGTATATAGGTCAATAGTAAGTATAAACTGTACAGTGAGTTGCGATAGTATTAATTTGACTAAATTATTGTTACAGGTAATTTTATAATCTATTTTCCTGTAGTTTGTTTCTGCAAAATAAACTTATAATAATACAGATTTAATTCGATGCAGTCTGTGCATATTAAAACAACAGTTTTTTTTTTTTTAATGTGACAAATAAAATTGATTATTATGAGTTGGGAATACTATAGCTGATAAGATTCGGACTGGATTAAAACTGTATTAATGTTGGATTAAAAAGGCGGAATCGAAGTACTTGTCATACGTATTATAAGATTTTTTCAGATAAAAAATATACAAGTTTTCTGATTTGTACGAGTAGATCCAATAAAGCCCGCTGTACACATTGGGCCAACTTATTGAGCCGGAGCATTGGGCCAACGTGTAGACGCCTACTTGGCCATAACTACGTGGCCAATAGGTTGAGTGTGTGGGGCAGCTCAAGCCGGGGGTCGCGGGTTCGAATCCCGCCGACGGAACAAAAAAGTTTTCAATGTTCCCGGGTCTGGTTGTGTATTAAATATGTGTATGATATAATAAAAATCTTAAATATATGTATAGTATAAAAGTATTAAATATATTTCCGTTGTCTGGTACCTGTAACACAAGTCCATCAGGTACTTAGCACGGGGCCAGACTGACGTGGTGTGAAGCGTCCATAGATATTATTATTATTATTATTATTATTATTATTATAAGTTGGGAGTAACAACACTGATAATACTTTATAAAATACACTATTATATAAATTTTATATAATAGTGTATGAGTCCCTCTTATTGAGTTCACTGTGAAAGTAGCAGCGCTGAAACAGCAACTTTTTTTTAAACTTTTGTATGGAAAAAATCCTGGTGCTTGGCGCTTGCCCATACAAATCACAAAAAAATTTGCTCTTTCAGAGCTGACTTACACAGTGAACCTATATAAGGGACACATACACACCCTAAAGTATTATCACTTAGTTTTGTTACACCCTGTATATTCTACACGTTGGCCCAATGTGTACAGCGGGCTTAAGAAAACTTGAAAGCAGATAGTGAAAGCTGTTTATTTTAAAGAGTTACATAATGTGAATACAGAATTGTGTAAAGCAGGGGTTCCCAAACTGTGCGCCGCGGCGCCCTGGTGCGCCGTGGAAAGGCAAGAGGGACGCCGTGAGTCGATCCTCCATCATTATCCGAAACCAAAAATATTATTAAAAAATATATATACTTAAGAGGCCGGGTGCCATTGAAATTCTCATACAACGTAATACCAAAATCATTTTCTCATACGAAAGTATTTAACATGTTTGAGTTATTTTTCAGCTTAAAATAATTGTAGTTAATTTTTGTGCAGGAACCTAGGTAATTATTATTTTAAGCTGAAAAATAATTCAAACATGTTAAATATTTTCGTATAAGTAGTATTACGTTGTATGAGAATTTCGATGGCACCCGGCCCTTTAATAATAATTATACAAAGCAGACAGATGATTAAATATTTGTTTATTATTATTTATTATTTACCTGCTTAACCTAACTATAATCATTAAAGGTGTTTAATTATGTATCTTTTTGTAACAGCTAAGTAGAGTAGGGCGCCGTGACAAAATATTGTGACGTGTGACTGCGCCGCAGGCTGAAAAAGATTGGGAACCCCTGGTGTAAAGTATTAGTAATGTGTATGATTGTGAGAGTATTTTGTAAATAATTATTAGGTATAATTGATGTTTAAAGATTTAAAAAGTCAATATTTCTACTCATGTGGTTGTAAAAACTAAAGTACAACTTCCAACGCGTCATAAGTAAACAAAAAGGAAAAAAAAAACATAATAATAAATAACCTAACATAATTTTTTACTTACCAACAGAAGTCACTACTATCTTCAATTATTATTATTTATTAGAAATATATTCATATATTTTGTTCACAATTTATGATAATATGAAATTATGTTAAAATGGCTGTGAACATATTTGCATTTTTTAGTATTTTTCATTTAAAAAATCTTTTTAAAATTATTGCGCTAGATCTTAAACGAGCCAAAAGTATACAAAATCTTAATTAACTGTTATTAAATAAACATTTTACATAATAACATGTCGTTGGAGGCGGTCAAGATTAACATCTTATGGGTATGTTTTTTAACAAACTCATTTTACGAAATATCAACGCTTGTTTGACTTTGAATAATCATTCCTATTGACTGTAAATAGATATTATTTTTATAATTATTTTAAATATTGTCTGAGATAATAGATCATATTTTGTATTACTATCGAATTTAATATTATGTTAAATAAAAAGTATTAAAATATGTTTAATTTTATTTAAACACAAATTTATCGTCATTTAAGTTTTACATATTGTATAACACACTTTTTTCACGAAGTAAAAAAATAATAAACGCGTAAGGCAAATAAAATTTTATAAATTACAACAAAAATATATTAATAACAAAATTATCGAAATATTCATAATAAGTATCCAAACATTTCGTTCCATTCTCATCTCCTAATAATACAACATTTAAAATAAATGCATTTTTCTTTTGATAGACATTTTAATCAAAGCAATAATATATAATTAAGACATTCCTTACGTGACCGATATATCGACTAAATTATTCGAATAATGTATTAAATAATCGATTATTCGATTTTTCGTATATAAAAGAACGTTGCGTATATTTTATTATTCACTGGAATGTTATTATGAGTTACTTATAGAGAAATTATTAATTTTACATTTTTTTTTTAACAGTAAAAGTATTTTTAAGAGGGATTGAAATGTCAATTTGTATTTTACATTTATTTTTCTCAAGCTTTGCTTGGGATAAAGTACGAGCAATTAAATACGTACTACCTACAAAAATAATATTTAACTCTAGAATCAAGTGTTTGTACCATTTTTAACGGTCATTTACTTGTTGCTTCAAGATTTCGACTTATCTTCGAACTTATAAATTAAAAGACAAAAATTCTACTACTGACTATGATACATAATACCATTGAAGAAATTGTTTCATAGGTAGTTGAGGAACCTACGTCAATTGGTCGAGTTATGTCAAATCAATGTTAGCTGTGGCGCCTGTGGCCTGTGATATCTCGGATGGGTTTGACATAACGCGACGAAATTACGTAGGTCCGCCATCTGCTTATGAATCAACTTCTCCGATAGTACTTTAAGTATATTGTGAGACAAAAAAATCTACTTACTATTGCAATGCGTATTTCCAGAGAAGACGGGAGGTTTACACACCTCCCCCTTCAAAATTTCAGAAAAGTTCCATAACATACGACGGGGACGCGTTGTCACTTAAGTCAGTGCGTTGGTTGAGGATTCTGAGCGCCTCAGGGGCGGGTAAAGTGATGGAGGCGGCTAGCTCCGCCCCTGGCACCGCCCCTGGGGGAGCCCTTGTGGCCGGGGGGCCCCGTGCTAGCGCAGTGCGAACACGCCGGGCGTCCTCGTAGTCTAAGTTGAGGAGACGGCAGGCTTCTTGTAATCTAAAAGTTTGGATTTAATATTATTTAATATAGTAGACCTCATGATATTACAAGGAAACACTTGCGGATTTACTTCGCGGAGCACTTTTACTAATCCCGACGTTTCGGCTGCTTTACAGCTGCCGTGGTCACGGGTGGACTGAGGTGACAGGCGTCCAATTCATTGAAGTTCTTCAACTACCCGAAGACTCATCAATTTTTGTTTGCGTTCCGATCTACGCAGAAACAAACGCAAACAAAAATTGATGAGTCTTCGGGTAGTTGAAGAACTTCAATGAATTGGACGCCTGTCACCTCAGTCCACCCGTGACCACGGCAGCTGTAAAGCAGCCGAAACGTCGGGATTAGTAAAAGTGCTCCGCGAAGTAAATCCGTAAGTGTTTCCTTGTAATATCATGAGTGATACTCGCGTAAACTTAAGAAATCATTATATAGTAGACCTTATAATAAAGTAGAATAAAGTAGACCTGTGTTGAGTGAAGCAATTTCAAGAACATCAGTGACCGAATAAAAAATTGGACGCCGCCTTTTTCTTTTATTTTTGCCAAGAGATGCAAAATTGTGCGAGTCTTATTACAAATCATCCTTGACATAGCGAGCAGAGGTCAAGTCAGAAACGGTCATTCTCCTTCTTTTTAAAGTTTTCCTTTTTTAATGCACCATGCGTTTAGTATAAAAGTATACATCCTAACAATATTATCAATAAGTTTGAACGTACCTCGGCAGTATTTTAAGTTTTTGTGCGTTCTTGTTTGGCGGCGCGAAAGCCGGCACGAGGTTCCGTTTGACGTCGTGAGTTAGCTGCAGCGTACCGCCCGTGTTGAACCAGCTCTCTAGTACCACTTCCTGGAACAGAAAAGCGTTATAAATGTTGAAAAAATATATTGTATTTAAATCCTTTGTTGTAGGTAAGTAGTTAAAAACTTCCCAAAGATAGTAAAATACTGGGGCGCATAGCATTTTGGTTTAAACAGTCACAAAAATTATTTTAACGTTAAACATACTAACATGCGGCCCGCAAAGCGCTTATTATACGCAAAGGGCTGATGGATTCCATCTGAATATTTGCTGAATCTAACCTAACCTAACCTCTCTACTTACCTCATACAGATGTACTACGTTGTTGACGTTTGTACGTCGCGTCTTTTCTCGATGAAAACGAATTCCTGATTAATATTTTCTTTAAGCTGTAGTATTTTAAACCCGACTCAACCGTGGTCCGTGCTTAACCTACTAACCTCATACAAATGTCTATCCACGTGATCCGCCAACAACGCACGCAGTCTCGCCGCAAGGGGCGGGGCGAGCGCACGCGCGGCGCACGTGGTGCGTGCACACAGCGCCGCCAGCGGCCCGCATAGCGCTGTTGATACGCAGAGAGCGGAATCCTCTACCGTCACCATAGCGTGCCATCTAAAAATAACAGTGTGGTGTTCAATACATAATTACATACTCAATAATCGGAAATTTACGCTAAGAGAAGATTGTGGCGCAAGAATATATTTATGCTGGACCACCAATTAACATAAAAAAATATGGTTGGTGTTAGACGAGAGAACACATTTAAATTGTAATATGGAATTAATTTATTATTGTTTATTGGTACACGGAATACTTTACAATAAATATCGTACAGATAAGTAAAAATTTGTAATTATGAATACTTTTATTCTGTCACGCAAAAAAATGTTGAAGTATAGTCTACTCGTGGCTACTTCAACATTCTACTTTCAACATCCATACTAATATTATAAATGCAAAAGTGTGTCTGTCTGTTACCTCTTCACGTCCAAACCGCTGAACGATTTTGCTGAAATTTGGTATGGAGATATTTTGATTCCCGGGAAAGGACATAGTATACGTTCCCGCGCGATAAATGAATTTTGGTGCAACGAAATAGCGGGCGTCATCTAATAGACAATAATTTAGATGCAACAAGACTATAACACAGTGTTCCCATAGAATAAATAAGGAGACGCGGCCTAGAAGTAAGATAAAATACCACTATCAATTCTGAAAAACTTACTTCTGCTTCTTATAATCTCGTATAGTGGCTTTGAACTCCAGTATGTGTTCTGCTAGCAACGCTAGGCCAGCGTTTCGGAAGTGTGCTAGTAGACCGCTCACTTCAGCGAACGCTCCGTCATCGTGTGTTAAATCTGTTTAAACTTACTTCTGCTTCTTATAATCCCGTATAGTGACTTTGAACTCCAGTATTAAATGTGCTCTGCTAGCAACACTAGGCCAGCGTTTCGGAGGTGTGCTAGTAGACCGCTCACTTCAGCGAACGCTCCGTCATCGTGTATTAAATCTGTTTAAACTTACTTCTGCTTCTTATAATCCCGTATAGTAGCCTTAAACTCCAGTATAATATGCTCAGCCAGTAATGCCAGGCCAGCGTTTCGGAGGTGTGCTAGCAGACCGCTCACTTCAGCGAACGCGCCGTCGTCGTCCAAATTGTCTTCGGCTGTGGTGTCTACGTTTAGTATTTGTTCCGCTATCAGTCTGTCTGTAGCCCACTGAAAAAAAAATCAAACTTTTATTTTGCTAGCTGGAAGACCCTAGGGGACGCCTTTGCGCAGCAGTGGGACCGGATGAGCCTATTTTTTTTTTATGAAATAAAGGGGGCAAACGAGCAAACGGGTCACCTGATGGAAAGCAACTTCCGTCGCCCATGGACACTCGCAGCATCAGAAGAGCTGCATGTGCGTTGCCGGCCTTTTTAGAGGGAATAGGGTAATAGGGGAGGGTAGGGATGGGAAGAGAAGGGAATAGGGGAGGGTAGGGAAGGGAATAGGGTAGGGGATTGGGCCTCCGGTAAACTCACTCACTCGGCGAAACACAGCGCAAGCGCTGTTTTACGCCGGTTTTCTGTGAGAACGTGGTATTTCTCCGGTCGAGCCGACCCATTCGTGCCGAAGCATGGCTCTCCCACGTATATTATTATTTATTAAAATAAAATAAAAACTATCTGGTTTTCTAAAATATTGAGGAGTTATAGCTTGGCAAAGAAGAGTGTGGATTAAATGAGGGCGCCTTTCTTTAAATATTGGCAGCCCTACGCTACGCTTTTGACACAATATATACTAGAATTGACAAGTAATGTAGTGTTGTCATAAATAAAAACTCTTAGTTCCAGCTGTCACCGCGTCAGACTCTTCTTTGCCAAGCTGTACTTACCACATCATTCTGTTCACTCTGCTCTTGCATGGTTTCCGGTAAAGCGGAACTCCTCCTCGTCACCTCATTCAGAGCTAGCCGCTTCGCCTTAATCTCCACTTCACTCAACGACATGGTTTCTGCTATTTCTGGCTCTGAAAGTTTATTAAATTTTTAAAAATATATTAAACTAGATGACGCCCGCAACTCCGTTGCGCCAAAATAGTTTATCGCGCAGGAACCGTAAATTTTTCCGGGATAAAAAGTATCCTATGTCCTTTCCCGGGTACTCAAAGTATCTCCATAGCAAATTTCAGCAAAATCGGTTCAGCGGTTTGGGCGTGAAGAGGTAACAGACAGACAGACAGACAGACAGACACACTTTCACATTTATAATATTAGTATGGATAAGTCTTTATATTGATGTTTATTAAGACTTGGCGAAAGCCAATGAGGCTTTCATTATTGGCGGCTAGGGAACAGACCTTATTCACAAAAACACGTAGCGCCATCTGATGGCATCGTAGTTTCTAGAGCTGTTAAAAATAATTTTTGACTTTGAGATCTGTAATTTGCTGGATCCTTGTCGTTATAAGCATACCTGTAAGGTGTCACAAAATAAAAAATAATTATAAATGCGAAAGTGTGTCTGTCTGTCTGTCTGTTATCTCTTCATGCCTAAACCGCTGAATCAATTTTGCTGAAATTTGGTATGGGGATACTTTGAGTCCCGGGAAAGGACATAGGATACTTTTTATCCCGGGAAAATGTACGGTTCCCGCGCGATAAACGAATTTTGGCGCAACGAAATTGCGGGCGTCATCTAGTAAAAAATAAACCTTACTAATTTTAAACCCAGAAGAAAGAAACATATTGCCATTTAAATCCTTTGCCAAGACATTATCTAAATATCTCCAATTATACAAAACACTTGAAAATTAAACTTTTAGCGCCTGCGCCGTTTAGAAGTGGATGGTTTACCTTCTCTACCATCTTCTAGCACGACGCTGCCGACGGTGGAGGGCGTGTCTTCTGCTCTGTGCTGCTGCTGCGTGAAGTGCTGGAACTGGCGCCTGTAGTAGTGCAGCTGAAGGTAATGCTGTAAGAAAAAATGTAGATCACATGTAAGTGCTTAAGAATTTGCACAGTTTAAGAGTAGGTTTATATGTCTCATTTAAAGAAACGCAATTTTTGTTCGAAAGTTTCACCCACATGAATAGGGGTGCGCGTTGCACCGTTCGCGGCACGTCGTGTCATCGTGTGACGTGTCACGATAGCGGCATCGTGTTACGGTGACGGCTCCGCACCGTGTTTAATGGAGACGCGGCCTTAGGTTAGCTCATAAAGTTAATATACCTAGCGGAATAGAGCAACAATCTCGAGATGTCAAACGAAACCGAAATTCGTCGTGCGTCTGTGTGTAAACATTTGTTTACGTATACACTTACACAAGCATCTTTCTAAGAGATTAAATTGTCAAGGTGCCGATAAGTGCCGACTGGACGTCAAACAGATGAAAAAAAATTGGTTCTGCTGTCATGTATCACACGTCTCTTTCTACCACGCAGTGTTACTGATAGTGACATCTCGCTTGCTCAGGCCTTTGTTTCTCTATTCCGCTAGGTATATTAACTTTATGGGTTAGCTATAGTTACCATCACCATAGTCGCGGAGGTCATGAGGTTCCCATAGCATGGCTAGACAGTGACGGATTAAGACTACTTGATGCCCTAAGCAATCCATGCCTGTGTCCCCCCCTATCCTATCCGTATGTCAACTAGAATCGGTCTTTAAACTTTTACCACCTAAAAACATTAGTTTTTTCCTAGAAACTTTTTTTGGTGTGGTTTTTGGTGACGTGAGAGTGAGAGAGTGAGACGTGATGCCCTAAGGACGGATGTTTTTTTGTCCTTCTTCTGGTGCCCTCTCAGACGTGATGCCCTAGGCAATTGCTTAATTTTATTAAGGGTTAATCCGTCACTGTCCACAGAGGAAATTCGTGGCACCAACCCCGACCACATCGTTCAAATTATGAGCAGCATTGGGTTGGGGACGGTACTCTGATGCGAAGGAGTCACAATAGATCCTCAAGGGTCGCAGTGACGTCAGGGCCACAATGAGCCTTTAAGAACAAAAGTACAGTTACCAGGGAGTGCGCCCACTGCACTAGCACGGCGCGCGTGTGGTGCGCCGCGTTGACGATCGCGGGCAGGGGTGGCGAGCCACCAGCAGAGAGCTCCTGCGCCGCCGCCCCCAGCAGCTGCGTCAGCCGCACGCGCCACTCCTCCACCAGCTCCAACTGGAGCTCCAAGAACTGCAGCCTGACGGTGTAAATCCAGGTGTACCATCAGAGAAGTTGATTCATGGGCAGATGGCGGACCTACGTAGTTTGGTTGCGTCATGTCAAACCCAACAATATGAATCATTTTCTTTGATGGTGTACCTAAACACAGTCGCACTAGGAGTGATTTAATGATTAAGACCGTAAATGACCAGTTGTTGGACAGCTAGGGTTTTTTAATACTCTCCGCTCCGCTTCTGCCGCTTTCTCTGCTCTCCCGGAGAAAGCGGCAGAAGCCGCGCGGATGGTTCTGCTGGCAGAGCAGATGCCACTGTCTGGGCTGCTGCTGTTATCTCCTCAGGCGGGTCTAGCGGCCCAGCGACACGCGGAGAGGAGGCACCGTTGGGTTTTGGTGGGTAACCAAGGGTGCTCCTCCTTGCCGCAGCACCCGAGGAGTCCCACATATCCAGGCAGCCCCCCAGGCCGTCGGGAATGCATTAAGCATTTCCCAACGTAAAAAAAAAAGGTTTTTTAATACACAAATAGCTGTAACAAATTAAATATTTGATATTGAATGTACTGTAACTTCTTGGAGGAAATTCATGTTTCATAGTAATAATATACACTTTTCATGCACTTATTCCACTTTTATTAATTTATTTTATTACAATTATGTTTCACACGACTGGTTTCGATAAAATCATCATTTCGATGAACCGGTCGTGTGAAACATAAATGTAATAAAAGTGGAATAAGTGCATGAAAAGTGTATATTACTACTGTGAAATTAAATATTTCGCATAAAAAGAAATAGATATGTGCTTATAAATTATTTAGCTTTATATAGGCAAATAATATGATAAATTAAGAAATTTAAAAAACCCCCCGCCAAACAACTTTAAAAAGTAATGAAATAATATTTACTGACTTTAAGTTTAAATAATTCCTAAGTGTAAAGTAATATTTTAGTCCATAATTGTTGTCACGGTGTGTCGGGGGACCGCCAAGTAAACTACGACAACAGCGACTTTTGCATTTTGTATCGCCATAATAGTCGCTGATTGTCTCGATTCAGTTCGCTGTGAACCTTAAACTATAATGTTATGTGAAATCAAACATCTACATTAGCGGTCCCCTGACACACCTTGACAACAATTATTATGGACTAAATTATAATATATTACATTTAGGAATTATTTAAACTTAAAGTCAGTAAATATTATTTCATTACTTTTTAAAG
This sequence comes from Cyaniris semiargus, assembly GCA_905187585.1. Classification (NCBI taxonomy): domain Eukaryota; kingdom Metazoa; phylum Arthropoda; class Insecta; order Lepidoptera; family Lycaenidae; genus Cyaniris; species Cyaniris semiargus. The sequence continues at coordinate 6,551,162 of LR994558.1, read as the reverse complement.
TTGTTTGGCGGGGGTTTTTTTAATTTCTTAATTTAATTTAATTTTATGCTTTTTAAACTTGCGTTGGTTATAGTGCAGAATAATTCCTATCAACAGCATCATAATTCATATCCCAATGAATCCTACTTATATTATAAAGGCGAAAGTTTGGATGGATGGATGGATGGATGGATGGATGGATAGATGGATGGATGGATGGATGGATGGATGGATGGATGGATGGATGGATGGATGATATTATAAAGGCGAAAGTTTGGATGGATGGATGGATGTTTGTTACTCTTTCACGCAAAAACTACTAAACGGATTTTAATGAAATTTTACAATAATATAGCTTATACATCAGAATAACACATAGGCTACAATTTTAACCGACTTTCAAAATGGAGGAGGTGTTATGTTAGTTTTTTTTTATGTTCAACGATTACTCCGCCGTTTGTGAACCGATTTTCAAAGTTTTTCTTTTGGTGTATAGGTTATCATCCCAATTTGGTACCATATTCATAAAAGTGGTGACCTGATGAAGGGATCCATAAGAAATCGAGGGAACTCCTCAAAATTTATATGGAAACATGTGGTGACTTCGGTTTCGTGAGCACTAGTCTAAGCATATGCTACCAACAAGCAAGATTTTGCACCAAGGTATACCATGGTTCGGAAGGTGCTGAGAGAACTCCTGACTCTTTATAGATACAAGTTTGGGAGTTTCGACGTTGTTTTAAGAACGGAAAGCATATGCTACTATGCAAATTACATTCATCATTATCATCATCATCACTACCATAAACCATTATAGAACCATGTATCGTCCCGTTTTGACCCTATTATTGGTACTTTTCAGTCTTATATTTTAAATCACTTAAACCGCGGGTAACACCGCGGGGCACAGCTAGTACCATCTATAAATGTCCTCTTGGATGAGGCCGTCAATATGAGTCCAAACATGAAACCTCCACTTTGGGTTCATATGGAGCTCGGCTCTTATAGAATCCAGGTGATGCTGCAACAGCAGCATGCAAATATTTACTGTTTATCTACGTCTTACTGGTTGTCGCAATAAAAATTAGCCCAAACACGAAACCTTCTCTCTAAGTTGGTGAGGAGTTGGGTATTATATTGATTACCAGGTGATGCTGCAGCACCAGGGTGAACTTTCCATTAATGTGTATATATTCATAAGTGTCACGAACCAGAATGCAAAATATAAAACCCATCAAACGACTGCAAGTTGCTAATCGGCCTATCACGAACTCTGACTCTTTTGGTCGGGGGTTAAAAAGGGAGTGTGTTTTTAGTTCTAATAGATATTTTAGTAAAAACTGAATAGTAGGAAAAAACCAGTTATTGGAGAAAATTTTAGATATTGGACACCCAAAACCAGTTTTTAAACAAAGCTCGATTGCAATAAAGTGAAAATAGGTATTATAACCTGCATTTGATTACTTCTTAGGCATGAATCCCTAAATATACTGACCTATGTCCAGGCTGAGGCAGCGCAGCATACCGGTCTTCTACAGTCTTCAGCAGCGTCACGAACCAGTCAGCGCCGCGCGGAACCCACAGTAAAGCTCCTACTGCCGCGCCGACACCCGCTGCCACCGGCTCCGTCCACTGCTCGTTGTCCAATATATCGTCCATCTTCGCTAGAGCGTCTGTTGGACAATAGGTAAAATGTTCTTTAACTAGTACTAACGACCCGCCCCGGCTTCGCACGGGTATAAAATATATAGCCTATATCACTCACTGAAAAAATGATTAAAATCGATTCAGTAGTTTTGATTTATATTCATTAGTACCCGTGGCCCGCATTGGTCGGTACCGCCGCGCCGCAAAAGCTACGTCCCGCAATTTTTAAATCTGTAATATCTTCGAAAATATTCATTTAAATCATAAAGGGCCATATAGATGTACATTAAATCAACAATGTATTTAAGGTATTTAATAGGATAAGGATTAATGCTGTATTTATTAAAATTGCTTCGAAAATTAGCCATTATTTGTCGTAAAAAGTAAATGAAAAAAAAAATGTTATTGTGGGATATCCATAAGAGATAGACATATACCATCGCGGAGTTTTCTGTAGACCTTTTCATTGTGTACAATACTTGGTACATTATTTTGATAAATCTCGTAGCCTGCGTTTGCAATGTAAGCGGAAAATAATGTAATAATTATTTACGACATTACATTAGAAACCCTAACAATAACAGTATTTCTCCACTATTTAATGAATGTTATTATACTTAAAAACCTTCCTCTTGAATCACTCTATCTATTAAAGAAAACCGCATCAAAATCCGTTGCGTACTTTTAAAGATTAAAGGGAACAAAGGGACATGAGGGAAAAAAAAGCGACTTTGTTTTATAATATGTATAGATGTTTCTGGTGATATGTGACGTGTTGGTAGCCTATAAAAATCGTTATATAGTCTGGAAGCATACGTTAAAAAAACATGCGGGAAACCTAGATGTTCATTGTTCGTAATGAACAGTCATATCTACTTCTCTATTAAACTCTGTGTTACTCTAGTGTCTTTTACATGAGCGTACGCATGTATTTCTAAGATAGATTAAAATTTAATGTCTGAGCAATACTTTAGCAACACATAGTAGAATTATGTACACTGACCTATCGCAATTAAATAGCGATAGGTCAATGTACGTAATTCTACATTCTTCTACAATCTCCATGAAAATAATAGTGATAGATCTAAATATTATACTCTAAGAAATCGTTATTATCGACTTGGATTATTCAGTTTTTTTTTTATGTTTCACTAAGGGCGAAGCCAAACGAGCGTAATTTGTGAGTTGTGAGTCGCAGAATTTCGGTTCGGCAGAATTCTGCTGCATTTAGTTTCATACAAAAGTCCTGTTTGATTAACACGAGCGTAATTTTGTGAGTCACGATTTGTATGAAAAGATATTTACGCGGCAGAAATTCTGCGACACAAATTACGCTCGTTTGGCTTCACCCTAAACTTACATTTCCTTTCAACGGCCAGCCATTGCACGAAAGTTTCAGCTTTGGTCAACACAGATAATATATTGCTCGCTTCGTTGCCCGTCACCGTGATCAATTCTCTATGGAATCCCAGGGTTTCGTCCACAGCGTGTGCAAACGCAGCATCAACGTCCACACCACCTTTCGACCCTTGTGTATGGTAGGTTGCAAGCACTGTATGTAATCTCTCAGCGGCTAACGCTATGAGGCCTGTGTTAAATTCATTCTGTAAATAAAGTTTTTGTCGTAAAATAAAAATAGTATTTTAAAAAGATAAAACCGACTTCAAAATTGTACGTAATTGAGAATTAAAATTGCCTTATCTCAAAAAGTACTGAACCGATTTTGATGAAACTTGTAGTGTTCCCTAAGTTGAACAATACCTAGTACAACAAAAAAAGAATTACTTAGATCGGACTTGTAGATCCGGAGATATGCGAACACAAACATAAAAACATACATACATACATGCATACATACATACGTATACACTTTTGAAATTTGGCACATTTGTTCGGACACTGAAATAGACTAACATATACAAAAACTGGGAAGTTCTGGAAATATTACATACATACGCGTCGAATTGATAGCCTCCTTTTTTTGAAGTCGGTTAAAAAGAAGTTAACCGCTGACCTCGCATGATTCTTATGGAAGTAAGTTGTATGCATTTTTATAGAAAATATTAATATATTTTCCTGAAGCGCTTTTTATATCAAGCGATAAGATACCAATTCTAACATGCATACTGCAGAGAAATTAAAAGTATCATGGTTTCCTTTTCCGACATTCGAAAAAGACAGGTTATACTATGTTTGAAAATGCAATATGAAACATACAGCTTACCTTCGCGTTAATCCATACTCAATATTATAAATGTGATAGTGTGTTTGTTTATCTGTCTGTCTGTTACCTCTTCACGCCCAAACCACTGTATCGATTTTGCTGAAAGGAGTATGGGCAAATTTGTATGAAGTGTGGGCTATCCGCGGCCAAGAACAATTCTAACATAATATATTCATACTAAGGAGTCCTACAATTACAGTGTAGAAATCTCATCGCCGAAATATACTTTAAAAGTGGATAAAATACATAAGATTCTTAGCTTATGTTTAGAGCAAAAGCGGGAAGGTAAGGTGAAAGGTTTTTATAAGGAGGACCAGTGTTTATTAGTACTTACTCGTGTTCAATAATAGCACTTAATTCCGCTGCTGGTAACCTAACCCAACCTAAACCTAACCTAACCTAATCTAAACCTAAGCTAACCTAACCCAACCGAGATACCAGACTATAGGCTACATAACGTGTGCGCAGCAGCAGAAACTGGTTTTATTGTATTGATTGATTTGGAAGTTTAGAATGATGCATTAGTATATACGTAAACATAAATAACCCGTCGATCGTGGGAAAACGAGACACAATAGATATTACAATAGATATTCTATTGTATAGTCACCGGTGACCATATGGGGCTTGGTGAAATAATAAATAATTATTAAGCAATATTGTTCTATGCGATCACATTATTTTACATTTAATTATTTTCTAAACTAAATGGAATACAATAACACGTCCAAAGCAAATGTTGTTTCTAAATATCAGTACTTTCATTTGACACTAATGTCATCAGTGGCCGCCGATAGCCCAAATGTGCCCATACTCCTTTCCTGGGAAAGGCCATAGGGTACTTTTTATCCCGGAAATTTTTACGGTTCCCGCGCGACAAACGAATTTTAGCACAACGGAGTTGAGGGCGTCATCTAGTTATATTTAAAGCGTTATTGTAAACATCACTTACTACAGCATCAATATGTTTCATTTGTAGCTTATCAGCAACTGGCTGGACATTATTTTTGACGAAAGCCTGATGATCCTTTATCCAAGTCAGCGTCTGAGTTAGAAACCATTCCGGTCTGTCTATACGAGCAGTCTGTCTAGAACCAGTGAAATGGAACGCAAATCTCTTCTTTAATGGCCGTAAAAGGATCCTGATTGGCAAGCTCGGGTTTTGATCTGAAAAACAAATGATTAAGGTATTACTATGTCAATCAATTCTTATTATTTTAACTCCATCCTATGTCACGCTTTTTTTGAAATCCTTTTAATAAATTTGCTAGATGAGTCGAAGCTCCTTGCAAACTTCATGTATAGGTCAGTTAACTAAAGCTGGCACGTTCACAGTACTCACAGTAACGCAATTTCACTATACAGTATGTTTAAAAATATAAATTTTTGCATCATGATAAAAATTATCGCACAATCTGCGTACGATAATAATATGCTATCGTACATCATACGTAGGCACAAAATTATTGTATGTGTAGGTGTACGATAATTATCGTACGGTTCCGAACGCTGGGCCCGCGCGCCGATCACACGTGACTGATTTGTAACATCACGCTGTATTTATAAACAGTAGCAAAAGAAAAACAATAACTGTCCCCTTCACGCTCGAGTGAGACGGGCAGACTTTTCATGATGCGTATGCAGCACGACGTCACGCCGCACGCTTATTCACAGACACAACACAAGCGCAATGTGTAAATGTGTTGATCGTGCCAGCTTTAGTTAACTGACCTATAATATAATCGCATGGTGCTGATTGTTTGCACTTAGAACTGTACAATATACAACTATATAACATGCAATGCCCACCTAAGGCTCGATTTATATGCGTCCACGCTTGTAATCTTGCGGTGTAGCGGCCGGGAAGCTCAGTCGCACAGACGCATAATACAAAAATCGAGCCTTTTTATACTTTTAAAAACTTTATTATCTTAAACATAATATTATACTTGTATTAATATTATTTTTACCTTGTGTAATATCAGTAGGTAATGTAGCATTCACATCTTCCGGTTCTTGTATAAGAAATAAGTGTCTTGTAAGATTTGTGAACTTGTTCATAACCTCTTTCGGTAGCGGTGAATTTTCTGCTCCAGAAGTAGTTAAAGGCCACTTTATCACTTTCAGATGTTCTTCGTAATGCCTAAAAATAGAAATACCCATTAAGTAAAAATACAATGTATGTCATTATGAGAAAATATGTCAAGATATTTCTTTAAGAAAAAGAATTCAAAAATAACAATCTAGAAATCCATACTAATATTTTAAATGCGAAAGTGTGTCAGTCTGTTTGTTACCTCTTCATGGCCAAACCGCTTAACCGATTTTGATGAAATTCGGTATGGAAATACATTCAGCCCTGGGAAATGACATAGGATACTTTTTATCCCGGAAAAATGTACAGCTCTCGTGCGATAAACCAAATTTGGCGCAAAGGAGAGGTGGAGTCTAGTTATACATAAAGTTACAATAATATGGTGCCAGCAACTAGAAACTGCTTAAAGAACTAAATAGGAACATGCTTTCTACATTTTACAGTGCTATGTAGATACTTACTTAGTAAGGTTTTCTTTTAATATATCATGCCAGTAGTGTGTGTAGTCTTTTATGTATGTGCCCCTGTGTCCATTCCTGTATTTATTGCACATAGCTTTCATTTCTCCATAGTGAATCACAAGTTGTTCATCGTCCTTGCATTGTTTCATTTGCGCACTAAAAAAAATATGTGGCTTATATTAAAAATTGAAACTTTATTGGGACATACTTAGGTGAATGGATGTAGGTTTATTACTTGACTTCTGTGTTGTGAAAATAGAAAATAAATCTACCAAAGAGAATACTAGAAAAAATGGTGTTGGTTCAAAATTTAACCCATCAATACCCAAGCGGCAGCCGGCTGCCGCATAACAATTGAAAATCTATTGTGTCTGCAAAACCCACGATGGAGGTGTTAAGATTGAACCATAACTTGTATTATAGGTTATCAGAAATTCATAATAGGAGGCCTGAAAGAAAAAAAAAACCAGCTATTTAAAAAAAACAACCTACCATAGTTCTTCAATTCTTGCATATGATTTCAAGTAAGCTAAAACTTCTTCCAATTTAGCCATGGCTGTAAACCTTTTATCCAACTCTCCCATTATAGGTTCAGTTCTTTGAATAAAGTCATCTACTTTTTTTTTCAAAAGTACACTCTTTTCTTTGAGTGCTTCAATATACTTTGAATTACTTTCTGCCTTTTCAATAGCGGAGGACAATTTTGTGGGAACTTCATCATTACATGCATGAAGCTGAAATTACAGAAAACAGAATTAGTTAATGATGTATGCAGTATGTAAGTACTTGTAAATCGTAGCTACTTTTTAGGGTTCCGTACCCAAAGGGTACAAACGGGACCCTATTACTAAGACTTGTCTGTCCGTCTGTCTCCAGGCTGTAACTCAAGAATGGTAATAGCTAGAGAGTTGAAATTTTCACAGATTATGTATATATGTTGCCGCTATTACAACAAATTACTAAAAATAAAATTAATATTTAAGGGGGGCTTTCATACAACAAACGTGATTTTTTTTGGCCTTTTTTGCTCTATATCAATAATGGCAACAGGTTGGTACGTGAATTTTTCACAAAGTCCTTACTTATATGTGTACTTTAATATTTAATAATAATTTTAAAATAAAATAAAAAATTAAGGGGGTTCCCATACAAAAAAAATTTTTTTTGACCTAATTTTGCTCTATAATGGTACGGAACCCTTCGTGCGCGAGTCCGACTCGCACTTGGCCGATTTTTTTAGTTTTTATTATTTAATAATCTTTAATATCACTTACACAGCTTTGCAAATGTTTTCTTTGCTCTGCCAATTCACTTTCCAAATCTAATGTACTAGTTAAATTGGTAATATCGTTTCCAATTCTAAAATTAACATCTTGTATTATGTCTTTCTTAGATTTTTCACACAAGCCCTTCATTTTTATTTATTGTCAATTCAAAACCTAAACTGTATCTGTTTAGTCACTTTGTATTTTTGTAAAAATCCCAACTTATACCTTGAAATTTGAATTTTTATTCCTTCATTTAGAATTTTTTAGAATTTGTTTGATAAAATTGATTATAAATTTTGGATTTTGGCTGAGTTGTAATTATTATTCTTCTTCTTCTCTGGGGGTGTCTATGACATTATAACTTTTTTCAGAGAACCCAGCCAAGGCCCAAGAACCCGTTGATGAATGATGGCGTTGAAACTTGAAATTGATGAATCAATTTATCAAAGACAAAGACCTTTAAATAAACAAAAGTTGGCACCGAATTTTGGAGTTTTGCCGGGAATGTGAAAGAGTGGTGTTGTGTTTTTGTATTTTTTTCCAAAACTTGTGTTATCTCAGTTTTTAATGTGTAATATTGGTAGGATATTAACCATTAGATATTCGTTTTCATGCACAAGTGTAGGAAAGTGATGTAATATCCAGAAACGTACTATTTTGTATTCCCTCCAAAACTCCATCGAAAGTTTCAGTAAAGCGTCTACCACTTTACTGAATCGACCAACTTGACTCCTTGACTGTATTGACTTTTACTTAGACTTTGACTAGATTTTAGACCTGATGTATGATATGAAAATGATGCTAAAAATTGTACTATACTATAGGTCTACCAGAATCTGATGGCAAAAAGTGAGAAAATAAAATGACTCTAGCAATACGGGGGTAATTGGAATAAAACATTTTGATCCGTTTTTTTTTCTTATAGCGGCTGATTCTGTGTGTTAAACATGCAAATATAAAAAATTATCCAATGATCAAGGATATTTTTTAAAAATCTGCTGTCAAAAATTGTCATCAGATTCTGGTAGACCTATAGAATATTGTTTCCCGCCATTTACTCGACACTGGCCATGGTTTTATAGCCGAAGTGCCATATTAAGAAAAAAAAGAGTTGATTGGTACCACCAAAGAGGATATAATTATAAACTACGTAACAAATTCTCAACCCCAATATACATTCCCAATTTCGAACAAACAACCCTAGAAACATTCGGGTTGATGGTCCAACCGAAATTAAGCATAATATTACTATGCATGGGTACCACTGCTCTTATGTCATAATATGTCATTAGAGACTTTTCGTTTACCGTCAAAAAAATTGTTTATAGTTGGCGTCTCGCCTTGCGGTTGCGGTCTCCGTGTGTTTAGTAATTAGTGATTTTTTTGTAATAATTGTAGATTTATTCTGTTTAAGTGATGTAAATTGCATGAAAAATCTTCTAGAAATATCCTGTAGGATCTCAGTTATCGAAGGATTATCTAAAAAGTAAATTGTGATTTAGAAAAACAATCATGCTCGCGTTCATATTAAAAAATAAGAACGATATTGTTTATTTGCTGCTACTCTTATTTAGCATTTTTATTGGGCCCGTTTATAGAAATATTAAGACCGTTGATCTTAAGAAATGGATCGGCACAGCGTTGGGCCTTTTATTGGTAATCACGGTGTCTGGCTACGATGCCGCGCATCCTATTATATCGGGGGCTTTGGGAATGTTTGCTGTGAAAAACTCACACATTAAGTAAGTTAATTCCCTGTTTGTTACGCTATTTTTTGCCTTAACTTTGCGCTTAAATATATTGTTTTTTTTTTTTGTAATAGAATGGTTATTTATTTTTGTTTTCTTACAGATCTTGTCATGTGGTGGCCTTCTTTTTCATGTTCAGTTACTTATTTGTGTTCCGAATTGGAGAAAAGTTTGGTATGAAATCTCACTCCGGCCATACAAATCTTGTTGAAATGATCATTGTGCTGAGAGTTGTGGGAGTAGCTTTTGAAATGAATGGCTCTTGGTTAGCGGCTAATCAACGTGACAAAGGAAAAAAAGATGGAAAAGGTGTGGAGAAGAAGGATGGAAATGACGTAGAAAAGAAGAATGCAAAAGATGTAGAAAAGAAGGATGTAAAAGATGAGGAGTTTCCGGAATTAATCAATCCAAATTTAGAAGACCTTCTTCACTATTGCTTTAACTACATAGGCTTACTGACTGGTAAATATGATTTGAAAATTGAAACCATTGTATGGTAAATTATGCTAATGATTCAGTAAAAAATATAAAGGAAGTGCTGATACTTACTGAATGTAGATAGTATAAAATGTTAACACAATTTAAATTCACTTTTATTGAACTTCACAATTTTTTTTTTTCAAGTAAATTTCTGAGTATATATTTATTTTTATTTCAGGTCCATACTATAGATACCGCACTTTTGATGACTATTTCTACCGACCGTATAGCAAGTATGTTGACCATATGGGCTTTACCGCTGAGAACTTGAGAATTGTTCCTTTGTATGTCACTTTATATCTCGCATTGGCGAAATTCTTCCCACTCGAAGTAAGTTACAAAATCAATAGTAAACAATACATAAATACATTTTTTTCTTACTAAAATTACATATTTACATACAACACAAAGCAAATGATAAAATGTTTTAATGCTAAGCAATTTACATATTAATATTCTGTGTGTAGTATTATATTATCTACACTAATATTCAAAATGCTTAATTCAATTTATTTATTTATTAATGTGTTTGTTTGTTCCTCCTCTCAAACAGCTGTTTTTTTTTGTTAGTTTTAATTGACATGAAATTTGGTTTATTTAAGAAGATGAATGAATGGAATTCCTACACGATAAACAATATTGTGGCTGAAATTGTAGCCAAGTAATATAATATGTATAATTGTAATTTTTGTTTCATTTCAAAATTAGTTTCAGTTATGACATAAAAAATAATATTTTTAAACATGAATTATTCAAATAATTATATTTTGCTTCATTTCAGTATGTATTCTCAGATGAGTATGCGAACCGGACATTCTTTTACCGAATAATGTATCCATGGATGCTGTTTGCTACTTTCCGTACCCGTCTATACTCTGGTATGACATTGGCTGAGTGTGCGTGTACTGCGTGTGGCTTGGGCGCATATCCTGTTGATGGCAAGAACAGATCTGGCCACGGACCTACAGTTGGATATATGAAGCTTAAGAATATGTAAGTTAATGTTGTTTTATGTTACTTTCTGTTGTCTTCTAATTTGGATTATATAGTTGTCATTGTTTCCAACTGACAAAAATTTTGGTGATATAAAATAATTTTTATGATGATTTAGATGTTTGTTTGTTTTGGTGACAACCCTAACAAATAATTTATTAATAAACAAATTTATTATTTCATGTTATTACACATATGTATAATGTGTCACAAAAATCTTCTTTTTCAGGTCTGATGAAGAAGCAAGAGTTACTAAATATGACTTCAACACTATTGAGTGTATGGATGTTTGGGGCTGTGAGACGACCGTAACTCTGCGTGACTCCATGAAAGTGTGGAACAAGGCTGTGCAATACTGGGTCGCTATGGTCGTCTACAAACGGTTCCCTATTGTGCCATTGAAGTAAGTAACTCATTTATAACAAACTAACAGCATAATCATAAACAGGCTTAGCCCAATAGTGTGTGGAAAAAATCTGTTTGCCTTAGGCTGCCTTCACATTAAGTCGTGAGTAGTGCGGCAGCAGCAGTTAAATTATTTTTTTTAATATGTAATAAATGTCTTTGAAATTATTGCTATAATATAATATAATTAGATAACCTGCTGTAAACTACATATTACTATTATTGATTAATTTGTAAGTGACTGTGAAAAATTATGAAGCCATTATATTATTACATAAAATATAAATGCATCATGATTATAATTTATAACATAGATTATTTTGATTTTCAGAATCCATGCTGCATTGTTTGTCTCTGTGATCTGGCATGGTTTCCACGCTGGCTACTTCTTCTGCATCTATTTCTGTCCATTCTACTTGATGGCCGAGGATATATTCTACAAGCTGTACTACAAGAATGCTACTGGGATGGTCTGTATTTCCTTTTTGTCTTGTTTTTGCTACGAATAATAAAAACTAAGGAAACGTAACTCCCATACTTCAATCGTTTTGAATTTGGTTCTCAAGGTTCTTTTCGCATACTAAAATAATATGGCAATAGCTAGGAAACACTACATTCAAATTGACAAAATAAAGCCGTTGACAATAATTGTCACTTCTATAATTACACAAAATTCTTGCATGTATTCAGGCCTCTTTTTGCATAAAGTATGCATGTATTTGGGTCACATTTTGTAGAATCGGAACAAATTTTTTGACACAGTTACTCTTCCTTAGTTTTTATTATTCGTAGTGTTTTTGTGACCTTAACATATCTTCTATCACTACTTGTCTTCTTCATTCACATAAAAATGTTGTCTTTTGCTCTCATCTATACTAATATTATAAAGCTGAAGAGTTTGTTTGTTTGTTTGAACGCGCTAATCTCAGTAACTACTGGTCCGATTTGAAAAAATCTTTCAGTGTTAGATAGCTCATTTATCGAGGAAGGCTATAGGGTATATTATATTATCACGCTAAGACTAATAGTAGCGAAGAAACAGAGGAAAATGTGGAAAAAACCGGCGAAAATTATTTAAAAATTATTTTCAATTTTTATGTTATTTGGCACAGATATAGAGAGGACCACGTGAAGGGACATAGACTATCTTTTTTGTGGAAAAATGTAACGAATGAAAAATGTACGGTCTAGTACTCTTATATTGCTATCTTGCTTGCACAAGAAGAGCAGGGTAATGTATGAATTTCTTGATGCTCCGCGACCGTACTTTAGCAGATGTATGTGGTTGCTATAATATTTTAATGCTAATGCACAATTTGTTACATAAACTAGTTACAATCACGACATGTTATGATGGATATTTATCGTGTTACAATCACGACATGTTATGATGGATATTTATCGTGTCCATAATTACTGGTTTTATTATCGGTTTGACATTGAAGACATAGTAACTTCTTGTACCTTGAATTTGTTAAAATTTTTCACGTTGGAACCACTGTATGAAATCTCATATTAAAACATTATCAAATATATTTATCCTTTTTTAGATTCATCTAAGATTTTAAAACTATTTAAAGTATTTTTTCCAAATATGATAAGGACAAACTAAACAATATAATATTTAGTTAACAACTGAATTGGCGTAATTAATTTTGAGTATATAATTTAGAAATACACCATTATTAATAGGAAACTAGGTTTTTAATAATAATATTTTAAAAAACATTTTATTTTCAAAAAATTTACTAATTATTGCATTGTTATTGGCTCCGAATTAATGCAAATTTTTGTTTAGATTACTGGAGATAGGCTAAAATCGTGCTCAAAGATTCCGTTACTACATACAGCCCAAGCTTATAAAAGCGTGTTAAAATTTTAAAATATAACATTGTGAAAAATAACGATTTTTTATTACAGAAAAAGAAGGTCATCGGTTTTATAATGTGGTTCCTGCGTTCCCACTCCGAGTCCTACCAAGCAGCTGCATTCCTGCTTCTGACATTTGACCGTATATGGATATACTATTCTTCGCTGTACCACTATTGGTATGGTGTATGGTTTGTTTTCCTCATTCTTGGACTGATTTTGAAGAAAGTACACAGGGCTTAAGAGTTAACATAATTCTTGCAATTTATATGTACCATAAGTTTTTTAAGTATCTTTTTTTACTGAATTTATTACTTGTGTTCAAATGTTATTAATTTATGTTGTTATTTTTTTATTTCAGAGATTTTTCATTATATTTTTTGCCATTTTGTAGAGATGTTTTTTAGTTGTTAATGTTTTATTGCAATAAAATCAATGCAACAAAAATTTACGTGGCTTAACACATTTTTTTAATGGGTTAAAATCAGGACACGATTTTGTTTTCTAGTTTTATCCGTATTATACGTTATGAGTCCGTTTCATTTATGTAAAATATATTTTTTCGCATTGAAATCATATTTTAGTGGTTGATCGGATCCTTTTGGATTTGCTCAAGGGGACTCTTTTATAGGGTAGTATTAAGGTGACGTTCCGATCCTTGCCGCGAGTAACCGCGACCGACAAACATTCAAATAAAATGCCACTTTATGACATAGGCTTATAGGTTTCATTTTCTACCGACATTGGTCTACCGACCCATGCCACCGCTGCTTTGTAGTGGCGTAGAGCAAAATGAAACCTATAGCCTATGCCATAAAGTGGCATTTTATTTGAATTACCGGAGTGGTACCTTTAGGTTTTAGAAATGGGGTACAATCTCAGAGTCTGATCGAAACCTTCATGAATTACTGGCAAAAATCATGGGGGCGCTAGTAGTGCAATTCGGTTTTTGCACTAATTCTTTTGTTTCTATACAGTTAATACAAGGGTATGCTATCATATCTCTTTCAAGGTGTGTATTTTGTGACAAACATTATATTATAATAATAATGTAAATAAACAACTAACACGCGGTATTGTTTATAAGTTGTCAGAAAATGAAAAACTTTTTTAATCGTTGTTTTACAAAAGTTTAATTTAATGCCTTAGAGTAGTGTGCCAAAACATGTATTACTACTATAAATTATTGCTTTGAAATTGTTATCATTTTTTAGTGTTGTTGATTTTTTTGTGCAGAATCTCATAAGTCATATTATTTACTGTAAGTATGTAAAGTTGTGACAAAATTATATAAAAACTGATATGTAATAATGGAAACGCAGGAATGATTACAGGTTAAAATAAGACTAAAGTCTAAGGCTACATAATTTATGAATTTAAGGTGTTTTTTAAATCAATTATTGTTAGGTATCAGTATACTTTGTCATACTAAATGTTATAAAAAGGCTCGTAGGGTATTGAGATTTCGATATTTGAAATCTTTAAGATGTGGCTACAGAAAAAAAAAATGTAGGGTTATAGTAATGGTAAGATAAGGTTTATAGCTTACAGCTTGGCCACAGATAGTTAACAAAAAAATGGTGTCTTTTATTATTTTTGGCGTTAAATGCTTAAGTATGGCAACAATTTTGTATGGAAAATTACTAGTTCCACTTAAGTAATTTTTACTTTCTGGCCAGGCTGTACAAAGATAATATAAATCGAACTGTAGATGTCATAACTTCATAACATAATGTAACTTATAATAGGTAGTATTATTATAAATTACTATTCGATATATAAAAGAAATGTTTGGCAAATACAGTTGGCCAGTTAAAATCAAGACTTGTAACACCGTTTTTTGCACTGGCCTTAAAATATTTTTGGGTTGCCATTGTAAAATCGCATTTGGGATTGTTTTAGATGTCTATTGACATTCGGATATCCATACTAATATTATAAATTGCAAGTCTCTGTCTGTAAAGTTTCGGATTATTATATTACTCGGTGTTACCTGCAACTATTTCCTTAGAAACTAAAGTTTCTCAATTAGTGGTAAACGTGCAATTCATATTATCTGTCTGAACGAAGATATTGTGTATCTTGTATGTATTGTAATATTTTCGTAATGTACACTGTGTCATTTATATAATGCATTTAATGGATCATGGATCATGACATTCTTACTACGTAATTTATATTTATAATTAAAAATAAATGTCAAGGTAAATTTTGAAACTTTTATTTATTTTCCTTAAAAAGTATTTATTATATAATCTGTATTATGTTTTTGATAGTTTTTGCCTGGATCCAGCCAGCTACTGCATTTTTTTTCTTATTCTAATAAGAAAAAAAAAACTTAAAAACTATATTAAAGGCTAGTAACAACACTGGTATATTATGGTAACATTTATTAGAACATTTAAACAATGTTAAGGCACAATAAATAGATCAGACGGTAAAACACTGGAAGTACTGTTGTATGAGGTACGTCACTAGCAATGTCACGCTGAAAAAAATACAATATAATGGTATTAGGCACATAAAGTTAATATACCTAGCGGAATAGAGCAACAATCTCGAGCTGTCAAACGAAACCGAAATTTGTTTACATCTGTGTGTAAAAATATGTATACGTATACACTTACACAAGCATGATTGAACATGAATTCTATGAGATTAAATTGTCAACGTGCCGATAAGTGCCGACTGGACGTCAAAAAAAAGAGTTCTGCTGTCATGTATCACACGTCTCTTTTTACCACGCAGTGTTACTGATAGTGACATCTCGCTTGCTCAGGCCTTTGTTTCTCTATTCCGCTAGGTATATTAACTTTATGATTAGGCATGGCACCTGAGTAACTGGTATTGAGTATTACGATTAAAGCTTTTTACTTAGAATTCTTAGAAAATAACATATTGGGTGGCCAGATCATGGGAAAGAACTATCATATAATATTATAGGGGGGTTTTCTGGTTGGTAACATAATATTATATTATGATTCCATGACAGCCACTCAATGTTATTTTATATAGGTACAATATAAAAATATTATCTATTCATTTGACTCATCTATAAAAATCTAGTGCTAATATTTGTGACCAGAAATTAAAAAAAAATAATAATTAAATTCAAATATAAAAATATTCAGAATTTTTTAAATACTACTAGTAAAACATTGTAACAGAATATTGTGCGGACTTGACAACAAAAGCTAGTTGCAAATAATTGTGAAGTGTAATAATTTACCTGCAGTGCTTCTGAACCCTTTGAATATTAAGAAGCTGTACAGTAAATATTAGGGAAACTGATATTTTTACTTACTTTTAAAAGTATACATTATTATTAATATTCATATTATTAGCATTGCCATATAGGAAAAGACATTGATACTTGTTACTGATTGGTTAAACTTAGAAAATAACTTAGGCATATAAACACGGCAAACTTATTTGGCAAGTTACACAAAAAGTAAAATACATATTTTAAAAAACATTTTTGGTAGTGGTATATCAGCTTATTCAAAAATTTTAGATCCTTTGAGATTCATACATAATATTACTGTTAAGATATTTTCATATACCTTTACAATATTAGTTTATAAAATCAAAGTTATTATAATTATAACCAGAAGTCCATGTTATTTTGTTATAGTGCTACATAATTTGTTGCCTTTCACTTCACCAAGTTAGAGTTCATTTAAACAGGCAAGTCAATTGATAGCGAAATTATATTGCAGTGTTACAGATTTTTACATTTCTGTGCGTGATATATTATAAATTAAAGAAAATTAAAGTAAAAAAAAAAAAAAAAAAAAAAACAGAAAAAAAAAACAAAAACAAAACAAACAAAAATAAGCACTACATAGATAATAAAGCTAGGTTCGCCATCAGAATACTTGGCTGTCTTAAAATTAGTGGAAAATAAGTCTAAGCAGATCATGCAATGCGTGGAAAGAGAAGCCTCGCCATATACACAGGGTATTTACCCAACGTTCCAGCCGTAGGAAACCGGCTTATTAGTGGTAGCCCCACTGTGTTGGCCGTAATTCTTGTTGTAATTCTTATTCTGGTTGGGCTGCTGCACCGGCGGGTTGCCTGATGGAGAATTTTGGGGGTTAGAGTATGACGAGTAGTTGGGATTCTCCATGATGGGCCTGGTGTTGAAGAGGCTATTCAGATTGCCGCTTTTGGACAAATTACCGAGGACGTTGCCGAAGATACTGGAGAGGGATCCGCCCTGGCCACCCTGGCCCTTGGCGAAGTTGTTCAGCGTGTTCAGGATGCTGTCTACTGGACTCTTGCCTCCGGAGCCTCCAAAACCGAAACCGCCAGTGGAACTGGAGCCTCCGTGGTTCGAAGATCCGCCGTAGGGGGAACTGCCTCCGTAAGGCGAGTTTCCACCGTACGGGTTGGAGCCTCCGAATGTTGATCCCCCTGTGCCACCGTAGGGGTTAGATCCTCCGAAAGTTGATCCCCCTGTGCCACCGTAGGGCGAGCCGCCTCCATATGGAGAATTTCCTCCACTTGAATGACCTCCATACGGCGAGTTGCCTCCGTAGGGGTTGCTACCACCGTAGGGGCTGCTACCACCGTAGGGGCTGCTTCCGCCATAGGGGTTGGAGCCTCCGAAGGTGCTCCCACCACTGCCACCATACGGGTTGGAGCCACCGAAAGTGCTCCCACCGCTGCCACCATACGGCGAGTTATGGTTGTTAGTGGGCGGGGCGGGGGCGGGGTAGCTCGGCGGAGAATCGTCTCTAGTCGGTGACTGCGGCACTGGCTTCGGCTTAGCTGGCTCGGAGTGCGATCCTGGAAGAAGAAAAACCTTATGTATACAATTTGTAGCTGGCAGATATATTGTAACTTATGACAGGGCCGGATTTATATATATATATACGACCGTAGTATGATAAGGTTTTACCTTAGTGAAAATCTTTCGATTGACCTACTATGGTAAAAGCTTTTGCGTTGTATTTTTTATGTTGAACAGATTCATGTTATTGGCTCAAGGGCTCGCCTCACCTCAATAGCCTTTATAACCCACATCCAAAACCATTAGTAATTGAGCTTACAGCTAACTAGCACATCGCAATTTACTGAACACACTGCGTCATCATTATTTTGTAGAGTTGTTAAATGACACGAACATCACACTTCATAATTGACGACCTCTGTGGCTTAGTTGGTGGGCTGTTGGTAGCTCAAGCCGGGGGTCGCGGGTTCGAATCCCGCCGAAGGAACAAAAAGTTTTCAAAGTTCCTGGGTCATGGATGTGTATTAAATATGTGTATAATATAATAAAAATCTTAAATATATGTATAGTATAAAAGTATTAAATATATTTCCGTTGTCTGGTACCCGTAACACAAGTCCTTCAGGTACTTACCACGGGGCCAGACTGACGTGGTGTGAAGCGTCCATAGATATTATTATTATTATTATTATTATTATTATTATAATGACAAGTTAGAACGTTTCATAGAATTTGTAGTACTTCAAATCTCAATAAGTTCTAAACTTTATGAGAATAATCCTTATTTTGTCAATATTTTTTATTACTTTCTCATTTTTTGGCTATAAATAGGCCACCATGCGAGTTTCTTACAAAGGTTGTTCTCGCTGGGTTATATTGTAGACTTTATGTAGACAATTTTGAGAATGTTAGTTTCTAACTCTGAACACACAGCCTTATTACAATGATAAAGTCTCTTACCTTCCACTTGGGACTTCTTCTTGCAGGTGGGATATGTTCCGCAGTTTGAGGTCTGTCCGAAGGAACAAGTGTCTTCTGCTAAGACACACACTTCGCTATTAAGACACCCAATGTCTCTGCAAGTGCGCCCATATTCTGCAAAAGAAAAAAAAAGAATATTTTATTAGACATTTCGACTTCATAACTTTGTTCCGATTTCACCATTACACAATATGTTTATATATCTTTTCACCCTAAATTAAAAATTAAAAATGTTATAAGCAAAAAAAGCGAGGATTTTTTTAAAAGTTTTTTTATTACTTTTTAACTTTGTTTAATACATTTTACAAAAAAAAAAAACCTTAGACCAACCTTGTAGATGATCTTTTGAGGAAAATATCCCCCGATCCCCCCCGATCTCATAAAATTAATTTTCTGCAGATACAAAGGGTTGGATTCAGATCATACTACCTACAGATCTGAAAAAGCGGCAGCGAAAAGAGCGGTAGCACGAGCAAGAGCCGAATCAAGAGAAGACCTTTACAATAAAATTGAAAATGCAGTTTCCGATACAGAGATTTTTAAACTTGCTAAAAATAAATATACATCATCTCAGTATATTAAAAGAATTAATATATATTAAAAGAAATAAATATATAAAAAGTAAAACACAAGAACTTCTAACAACTGATAATGATATCAACATGCGATGGCACGAATACTACCAAGATTTAATGAATACGGAGTTCCCTAGTATAGATATGGAACCACTTCCACCTATCGCTGGCCCAGTGAATAAAATAGAGCATGAAGAAGTTAAGACATCAATTAGCAAAATGAAGAATAAAAAAGCAGTGGGCCCTGATGAAATTCCGGCAGAGATCTGGAAACGACTTGGCCAAATTGGCGTAACTTGGTTGACAAGACTTTTCAACATCATCCTTGAAACCAAACAAATGCCTGAATCGTGGCGCCTAAGTTATCTTATCCCATTTTATAAAAACAAAGGCGATGTCACGCAATGTGGTAATTATAGAGGAATAAAACTTACATCACATACTTACATTTAAAATATGGGAACATGTCATAATGATACGGATCCAAAAAATGACATCAGTCTCCGACAACCAATTTGGATTTACACCGTCCAGGTCTACAACAGACGCAATACAGACTATTAGAATACTCACTGAGAAACATCGCATTAATAAGGAGGATCTACATTTCGTGTTCATTGATTTGGAAAAAGCGTTTGACCAAGTACCAAGAAAAATAGTATGGAGATCACTGAGGACTCACAATCTGCCTGAATGGTACGTGCATATTATACAAGGAATGTACAATAATATCCGCACGCAAGTTAGGTCTCCTGCCGGTCTAAGTCCTGAATTCGAGGTGAGGGTAGGCGTACATCAGGGTTCTGCATCTTCTACTCTTTAATCTTGTGATGGATATGATAACCAAGGACATTCAGAGGCCGTTACCTTGGAATATTCTATATGCTGATGACGTAGTTCTAATAGCTAAGACCTCAGATGAACTGCAAAATTTACTGACTCTGTGGATTAATGCATTGGAAAATGCAGAGCTTAAGGTGAGCCGATCTAAAACGGAACATCTGGAATGCATTTTTAACCAGAGTCCCACCAGCACATCGACTATTTACTATCCAAATCGAACACCAGTCCCTAAAGTAACACAATTTAAATACTTAGGGTCAATTATCTCGAATAACGCAGAGATAGAGGCTGATTTATCACATAGAGTTAGTACTGCATGGCATAAATGGAGATCGTTAACCGGTGTACCATGTGACTCAAATATGCCAATCCGTACAAAAGGGAAAGTATATAAAATGGCGGTAATACCTGCAAATCTGAAGCATATAGGCTTCAGAATGTTGGACGGTCAAGGAAACACATATACAAAAGCTCTACACCACAGAAATGAAAATGTTACGATGGTCTGGAGGGGTAACTAAACTTGACAAAATTAGAAATGAATATATCCGGGGATATATCAAGATAACTCCAGTAATCGAAAAACTGACCGAGAGACGCTTAAGATGGTATGGCCACATTATGCGCAGAGACGACAACTACATTGTCAAAAAGGCGATAATTCTCCCAGAAGCTAAGAGATCTAGAGGCAGACCCCCAGCCACATGGTGGACCAGTATGACCAAAGCACTAGCTGTAAATAAATTGCCTAAATCGACAACCCAAGATAGAATTTCTTGGCGCAAATGTACTAAGAGAGCCGACCCTACGTAAAGTGAAAATGAGCTAAGAAGAAGAAGAAGAAGACAAAGGAAACTGTGGAAGCATGTGTGGCTGCAGAAAAGCAGGCCTGAAATGCTTTACAGTATAGTAGGCATATGTAGACTATAATAGTAGGCATACTATAATATAGTATGCATATACTGGGTGTTAGGATTAACACCGTTATCCTTAAAACCATCAAATGAGCCCGTCAAAATGAACAACTTTTTCTATGAGAACAATGCTGGGAACTCAAAAAAATCCGTCTTCGTACCCATTACCCATACAAATTGCCGATCTGGGCAATTTGTATGGGTATGAAGACGGCATTTTTTTTGGAGTTCCCAGCATTGTTCTTAACTTCTCATAGAAAAAGTTGTTCATTTTGACGGGCTCATTTGATGGTTTTAAGGATAACGGTGTTAAACCTAACAACCTGTATATATTATTATAATGTAGTGTAGCAGGCATACTGTAGACTGTGGCTTCAGAAAAGTAGACCTGAAGTGCTCTACAGAATAGTTATTGTAGAGCATTTTAGGCCTGCTATTCTGCTGCCACACATGCTTCCACAGTTTCCTTTGCATCTGCAGAAAATTAATTTCATGGGATCGGGGGGGATTATTGGGGGATCTTTTTCTCAAAAGATCACCTACAAGATTGGTCTATGGTAATTTTTTTGTAAAATATATTAAACAAAGTTAAAGACCAATAATAAACCTTTTAAATTTTTTTCTCACTTTTTTGCTTATAACTTTTAAATTTTTAATTTAGGGTAAAAAGTTATATATAAACATATATGTAGGCAAAATAATTTGCAACAAATTATGTTTTCACAAATTATTTGTAAGACGTACAGTTTCCGAGATATCACGAAAATAGTGACCCCCTTTTTCAAGATGGCGACCGAGGGACAAGGGTGGCGACTGGCGACCCCACAAACTTGAGGTTAAGCTTCTACTGACCCCCCCAACATATCCCAAAAATAAAATTGCGTCCTCTAATAAATGCAATATTCGGTCCTAAAATTGTAACATTTCAATGGACTATAGAGAAATAAGACAGTACTGACCCCAAGATCATAACACCGACGGAATCAAAAAGGAAAAATCTCGTAAAATTTCCGATCTCTCCAATAACTCCAATTCTAAATTTCCGTATGCATTTGGATTTCCGAATGTAAAATAGTAATCACATTTGAAACGTATTATTTCCAATAACGTGTTCAGAATAACCGAGATCCACCTTCGGAGTATCATGAATATATTTTATTTCCTGAAAAAAAATTCCTTCGCTGCCGTGACTGGGAATTTGTAGGAGAATTTGCATACACCAGATTGGGTTCGCACAGCACATCGACTATTTACTATCCAAATCGAACACCAGTCCCTAAAGTAACACAATTTAAATACTTAGGGTCAATTATCTCGAATAACGCAGAGATAGAGGCTGATTTATCACATAGAGTTAGTACTGCATGGCATAAATGGAGATCGTTAACCGGTGTACCATGTGACTCAAATATGCCAATCCGTACAAAAGGGAAAGTATATAAAATGGCGGTAAGACCTGCAAATCTGAAGCATATAGGCTTCAGAATGTTGGACGGTCAAGGAAACACATATACAAAAGCTCTACACCACAGAAATGAAAATGTTACGATGGTCTGGAGGGGTAACTAAACTTGACAAAATTAGAAATGAATATATCCGGGGATATATCAAGATAACTCCAGTAATCGAAAAACTGACCGAGAGACGCTTAAGATGGTATGGCCACATTATGCGCAGAGACGACAACTACATTGTCAAAAAGGCGATAATTCTCCCAGAAGCTAAGAGATCTAGAGGCAGACCCCCAGCCACATGGTGGACCAGTATGACCAAAGCACTAGCTGTAAATAAATTGCCTAAATCGACAACCCAAGATAGAATTTCTTGGCGCAAATGTACTAAGAGAGCCGACCCTACGTAAAGTGAAAATGAGCTAAGAAGAAGAAGACAAAGGAAACTGTGGAAGCATGTGTGGCTGCAGAAAAGCAGGCCTGAAATGCTTTACAGTATAGTAGGCATATGTAGACTATAATAGTAGGCATACTATAATATAGTATGCATATACTGGGTGTTAGGATTAACACCGTTATCCTTAAAACCATCAAATGAGCCCGTCAAAATGAACAACTTTTTCTATGAGAACAATGCTGGGAACTCAAAAAAATCCGTCTTCGTACCCATTACCCATACAAATTGCCGATCTGGGCAATTTGTATGGGTATGAAGACGGCATTTTTTTTGGAGTTCCCAGCATTGTTCTTAACTTCTCATAGAAAAAGTTGTTCATTTTGACGGGCTCATTTGATGGTTTTAAGGATAACGGTGTTAAACCTAACAACCTGTATATATTATTATAATGTAGTGTAGCAGGCATACTGTAGACTGTGGCTTCAGAAAAGTAGACCTGAAGTGCTCTACAGAATAGTTATTGTAGAGCATTTTAGGCCTGCTATTCTGCTGCCACACATGCTTCCACAGTTTCCTTTGCATCTGCAGAAAATTAATTTCATGGGATCGGGGGGGATTATTGGGGGATCTTTTTCTCAAAAGATCACCTTCAAGATTGGTCTATGGTAATTTTTTTGTAAAATATATTAAACAAAGTTAAAGACCAATAATAAACCTTTTAAATTTTTTTCTCACTTTTTTGCTTATAACTTTTAAATTTTTAATTTAGGGTAAAAAGTTATATATAAACATATATGTAGGCAAAATAATTTGCAACAAATTATGTTTTCACAAATTATTTGTAAGACGTACAGTTTCCGAGATATCACGAAAATAGTGACCCCCTTTTTCAAGATGGCGACCGAGGGACAAGGGTGGCGACTGGCGACCCCACAAACTTGAGGTTAAGCTTCTACTGACCCCCCCAACATATCCCAAAAATAAAATTGCGTCCTCTAATAAATGCAATATTCGGTCCTAAAATTGTAACATTTCAATGGACTATAGAGAAATAAGACAGTACTGACCCCAAGATCATAACACCGACGGAATCAAAAAGGAAAAATCTCGCAAAATTTCCGATCTCTCCAATAACTCCAATTCTAAATTTCCGTATGCATTTGGATTTCCGAATGTAAAATAGTAATCACATTTGAAACGTATTATTTCCAATAACGTGTTCAGAATAACCGAGATCCACCTTCGGAGTATCATGAATATATTTTATTTCCTGAAAAAAAATTCCTTCGCTGCCGTGACTGGGAATTTGTAGGAGAATTTGCATACACCAGATTGGGTTCGCACCGCGAGTTAATATTACACGAACAACGAACAGAGGGGCCATTTCGAAAGGATATTTCCAGAACAAGTTATAGAGATCAGTATTATATCGAGAGTATCTATGAAATTAATGCAGACCAAAGAGACGAAAGAGCTAGACAAAATAATAAAATTACGGCTTCATTCAGAAATATAACGATTACTTAACTTTAGGTTAATGAAGAGTAAACTTATGTCAAAATCCATACTAATAATATTATAATACGAAAGAGTATCTGTCACCTCTTCACGCCCAAACCGCTGAACAGATTCTGCTGAAATTTGGTAAGGAGATAGGATACTTTTTAGCCCGGAAAAATGTACGGTTCACGTGCGATAAACGAATTTTGGCGCAACGGAGTTGCGGGCGTCATCAATCATTTAATCTCACTGAGTGCGGTTGTTGCACAGTCCCAAAAAAAGGATAAAAAACCACAGACATTAAAATAGCT
Organism: Cyaniris semiargus; assembly: GCA_905187585.1. NCBI lineage: Eukaryota > Metazoa > Arthropoda > Insecta > Lepidoptera > Lycaenidae > Cyaniris > Cyaniris semiargus. Next base: position 6,526,286 of record LR994558.1, on the reverse strand, counting down.
TCCGAGACGCAAGTTTTTCTGTGCATTACGTTAATAAAATGAAATCCTTATTATTTAACAAAATTCACAACATTGGAAAACTTATACAAAATCCTCAATATAATATCAAGTTGCTTTCGTTACTTTTTCAAATTCAAGATATTAACCTACTCTCCGTGTACATTGGACCAATATCTCTCCCGAACTTAGGAGTTTTCGCCACCAAATTGTTTTTCTCCCTTATCGTTAAACTTGGTATATTACAGAGGTTCCTGTCACAGAACTTGTAAATTACACTCTGCACTCATAATTTAAATGATTGAGGAAACTCGGGGAGGCTAAATAAAAATGTTTCTTTATTATTTTTGCGAGTACAAAAGAACGCTCCTCCAAACTTCGAAAGTAAAACGATTTGCAAGAAGTTAATAAAGCCAGCTGCAAAAAGGTATTTATGCTACCCAATTTTTTTTATTTGTGCAATGACGCAAACGGATATGTTGGGTGGGAAAATTAATGATGATAATAAACAAAGTGTAACATAAGTGATATTATTTAAGGGTATGTATGTATTCCATGTAGAGTTCACAGTAAACGTAGCAGCGCGGCGCTGAAAGATTTTACATTCTTTATTATTATAAGGGTAGTAATTAAACGAGTGACTGTAAATTACAGTTTTAAGTGTCAAAATTAATTAATTTGGGTTATAGAATTACTAAGTGAGCGACTGACTGAGTGACGAGCGGTGGAGACGAGAAATCAACAGAACAGCAACTTACAAACATTAATTTGAGTTACTTAAAATACAAAATAAGCAGCTTCATAATATTTGAGCGACCTAATATCTGTTTGAGTGTCACCGTTACGTCCTGCATTTTTTTTCAATATTTAGCAAATGTATTTTTAGGGTTCCGTACCCAAAGGGTAAAAACGGGACCCTATTACTGAGACTTCGATGTCTGTCCATCTGTCTGTTCGTCTGTCTGTCTGTCTGTCTCCAGGCTGTAACTCAATAACCGCTATAGCTAGACTTCTGAAATTTTCACAGATTATACAATACAATACACTACAAAAACACTTTATTGCACACGAAAAAATACAAAATAAAATCATTTTACATAAGACAACATATTCTAGATGATGCACAAAAGGCGAAATTATTGCTAACAAGCAATCTCTTCCAGTCAACCTTTTGTTTATTGGATTGTCTATAAGAGATTGAAAACATCGTGTAGGTGTACAAACCTAATTAACAAAGAATAGGTTACCTAATTAACAATCAACTTAAAAAAATAATTAATAATAATGTAGAAACAAATTAATGTCTTATTTCAGAAATGGTGTCTTTAGTTGCGTGTGTACGGTAAATTATACTGCTATTGCTGAACCAAATATTTCCTTTGGTAGGATTGGTCCTTATGGCCCAAGGATGGATTTAAGATGTGGAGCCACCGCGATTTTTGATGTTAGTTTTTTCAAATTTTAGCAGCTTCTGCTCTGAAAGAAAATAGAGTCTCAATCTGTATAGAGGCATTAATTATGGTACTATTCCAAGTTAGGTACAATATTCAGATGACTTAACACTACGGTGCACGCGCCTCAAAAAGGTTCAAGAGTGCTCGCGTGGGCTACCTTTGTAGCCCATTTAAAATTGAAATATAATTAAAGATATCGGTGTTATTTCAAAATAAAACTCATTTATTGTTATTAAAGTCATTTATTAAGTAAACTGAAATTAAAAAAAAAAACCTTCTCTTTCTTAAACTAAATAATATCAACAAAACTTCAGACTTCTTAAAAAATCAAATATTTTTACTTCTTTGAGATCAATCAACTTTTGGTTTAATTTTTAAGTTTGTTTTAAAATATTTTTTTTAATTTTCGTTACAAGAAGGACAAATTAAAATTTGATGATCACTACATATACGCCTGTAGCATTTTGAACATGTTTTCCTTGTGCTGCGATCGCGAATTCTGCTACAAAATGCACAGCGTGCAACTCCGCCACGAATTGGCATATTTCCTTGTTGAGGAGCTTCTGATATGTTCAACAATAGTTTGGCTTTTGTTTTGATGCTCCAAATCGCGGATGTCATCAAATCGCAAAGATCGTAATAGGAAACGAAATCTATTTATCGACATTGTGAGATACACCAGCTCAAAGCCTGTCCCAATGGAGTTGTCCCAAAAGTCTTTAAGATTTTGACGTCCAGATCTATTGGCTTCGATTACTATAAGTAACCCAACAAACGCTCTCATTTCAGTGAGAGTCGTAGGCTTCGCATCGCGTTCTCTTTGGTATTTAGTCTTTAAAGTATTTATATATATATTCGTACAATTCACCAAGGATTCAAAAACATCAGTGTCAAAAAATAACTCAAAACATTGAAGGGATGTGCTGGCATTACAGGCAGTACCTTTTAGTCCTAAAGGTCTTTGTATAATATTGTGAGAACGTACCCTTGTTGCAGGAAATGGAAGTTTTCTCCATTCTGTTTCATTTCGTGACTTATAAGTGGCTAAATCTGCAAGCGGTACACTGTCATCCGAATCGCTGTTATTTTGTTCAGCAATCTCATCATTTTCATCATCTTCTTGCTCGGTGTCAGTTTCATGCGGAGAATGAATTATATTTTCTTCTTCTCTCAAATCCTATTCCTGTTCACTTTCAATCAAATCATCCTGATCTTACTCCTCTTCTAGCCATCTTGACACGTTTTCTTCCAATCTGCGTTCCATATTTCCAATCTGTTGATAAAATATCAACAAAAAGTAAGTTCACATTTCACAAATATAAAATACGATACTAAAATTATTAAGAAAACATAATATTGATGTCAATTTTAAAAAATATTTCGTACCTCAAAAGTTCCGCCAGTGCACGCAAGGGCTACATACGTAGCCCAACAACTTGAAATCGTTATTACTTGCACGTGTGCCAGCGTCAAGTGCTCACGCCACTCTAAACGCGTCCAGCAACAACCAAACGGAGCTTAGCCAGCGGCTCAAAGTTAAATCACATCATTTCGTGAAGTAATGAACAAAAACAATACTCTGGGCTACATATGTAGCCCGCGCGTGTACTCGCGTGTTAAGAATGCTAAATTCATTTTGGGACTCATATTTGCATGATAAAAATGTTAAACAACGTAAATAGAAGAAGAAGAACAAACATTATTTAAACGCACTAATCTTAATATGTGTCAGTAATTACTGGTCCGATTTGAAAAATTCTTTCAGTGTTAGATAGCCCATTTTCCTCAATGAGGAAGGCTATATTTTATTACGCTAAGACTAATATAAGCGAAGAAATAGAGGAAAATGTGAAAAAAACGGAGGAAATTATATGAAAGAGCTTATTTCACGAACTACTGGAGCAATTTTTCTGTTATTTGGCACAGATAAAAAGTAGGCACGTGAAGGATCATAGGCTATTTATTGTGGACTAATTTGTCTGTGAAATATCTTATTTACGCGGGCGAAGCCGCGCGGAACGTCTAGTAATATTATAAAGCTGAAGAGTTTGTTTGTTTGAACGCGCTAATCTTAGGAACTACTCATCCGATTTGAAAGAATCTTTCAGTGTTTGTTAGCCTATTTATCGGGGAAGGCTATAGGCTATATTTTATCACGCTATGACCAATAGGAGCAAAGATACAGAGGAAAATGTGAAAATAAAGCTGAAGAGTTTGTTAGTTCGTTTGTTTGAACGCGCTAATCTCAAGAACTACTGGTCCGATTTGAAAAATCTTTCAGTGTTTGATAGCCTATTTATCGAGGAAGGCTATAAGCTATATTTTATTACGCTAAGACCAATAAGAGCAAAGATACAGAGGAAAATGTAAAAAAAAGGGGAAAATTATTTGAAAGGGCTAATATCTCACAGACTACTGGAGCAATTTTTATGTTATTTGACACGAATATAAAGCGTTGTGGTATATGCCCACATATTTAAATAGAATTACGTATTTTTTGAAAATCATATAAAAAATATATTTGATTTTATTTTTACTATCTATTATCTAAATATTATTCCAGAACTGGCATTTAAACATTCGATTCAATCGAAAATGATACCAAACTCGACTATATACCTAAATCCTACGCAGTTATTGACACCCCCCCCCCCCCACCTCTACATCGTAAACCCATCTTAGGGATATAAAGATCAATCCTGCCAAAGGAAATCTTTGGTTCAGCAAAAGCCGTATTCCTCGTTTTTTTGTCGTGTACGTACACGACTACTTAACTTATTTTTAAAAATATTAATCGTATCAACGCGACGAATTTCCAGTGGCAGTGAGTTCCAAAGTACTGCAGCACGAACAGTAAAGGATTTGGAAAATAGGAAAGACGAATGGGAGGGGATTTCAAGAGTCAGATTGTTGGAAGAGCGTAACGATAATTGGTGGGTGTCACGTAGGAAGTTAAAGCGATTTTTTAAATATAAAGGTGTGGAAGGGTCAAACAGGATATTATAAAGGAGTGAGAGAGTGTGAGTGTCACGTTGGGAACGAATAGGAAGTCAGCAAAGCTTTTTGCGGAAATCCGAAACATGGTCATGTTTCCGCAATATAAAAATAAATCTAATGCATACGTTTTGAAATTTTTCTAGTTTATCTAGTAGCTCTTCTGTTAAATTGATAAAACAAACATCAGCATAGTCCAATATAGGTAACAGTATTGTGTGCGCCAGAGCAATCTTCGTAGAGACTGGCAGAAAGCTACCAAGTATACGGAGATATGCATTAGCCCGAAAAACTTTACAGCTAAGAGCATCAATGTGAGGCTTCCAGGATAAGTTAACGTCAAATGTGACTCCTAAATTTTTAACGCTGTCCACAAAAGGAATCGGGGAGCCATCGAAGCTCAGTAGTGGAAGTTCCTGCCAAATTATTCGGGAGCGAAGCTTTGGGCTACCAATAAGCAAATAGCTTGGCTCTTGCTGGGGTTAACACTTATGCCAAACGATTTGCACCAGCTGGCTAAGTAGAGGAGGTCTTTGTTGACGCGATCAACTGCCTCTTTCAGAACCTCGATGAGAGAGTGCGTGTATACCTGGAGGTCGTCAGCATAAAAATGATAGGATGATGTTAAGCGGCAACTGATGGAATTAATAAATATGGCGAATAATAAAGGAGAGAGTACACCTCCCTGTGGTACACCAGCGAATAGGTCAATCTAAGAAGAAAAGCTGCCATCGCTACGAATTCGCTGTCTGCGACCCCTTAGATAGCTGTCGAACCATTTTATAATACAAGGAGAAACGTTTAGTATTTTTCAGTGGCGAATGGTGAATATTTTCGGAAGGGAAGCCGGAGTATAAAATCTACTACTACTACTACTACTTACCAAAATGCTCAGCACTGATGTGTATGTCCGAATTTCAAGTTTGCATAACATGTTTTTTGTTTTTTATACGCTTTAAGAACGAAGTTTCCTTCGGACAGCAAATAATAATAATCTGTGAGTGAACAGTCTATTTCATTTCTATTATAACGAACGAACGACTATACGATGACGTTAGTATAACACACAATCCAAATTAATTTATTTCACCACACTTTAACACCAAAACAAATAAAATTCGACAAAACAAAACAAACAAGTTGGTTAAAATTCGCACTTTCCGCCATATGTCAAACTTAAAAACCAGTAAAATAAAAATGTATTACGCGCGTGTCTAGATTTAATACCGCTAAAGTCATTCTTAATAAAGTCGTATTACAAAAAATCCTACCAAATAAAGTGTATTACGCGCCAGCAAAAGTATAATGCCGCTACATTCATTCTTAATTCGAAGCATAACAATTTTACTTCATGACTGATCTTTCTCGCTTGCACCTGTGCGTTGCTAATTAACCTTTCTCTGTAATAAGCCATTCGGCATCGAGTTATTTCCGCGTATATTCGCGCGTGCTAGAACGAGACAAAACATGACGATCAGTTTACGGGAATGAAAAGGACAGATGCTTTGTATGAAATATTGTTGTATGAAGAAGTAACTCGCAATTTATCGGCTTGCCGCTTGATTCTCTCGGAGATGTTCAGTGCTTACACATTGCATTGCCTATTTTTGTAGGCGCTTAGTAAATTCAAACTATTTAAATTTTCAAGTAAATGAGAAATTTATTGCTTATAAAATTTTGTAGGCAATTAGGTAATTCAAAGTTTTTTTAAGTGTGTATGTAAAATATTTATTAAATAAAAATGTCGTTGGCCCAAGGGAAGCCGACGGGAATCGGGTTATATGGACACTTCGCCACTGGTATTTTTAAAGCGGCAAGTAATATGTCAACGTCAACTGTTCCAAAAGCATTTGTGAAATCAAGAAGGGTTAGGATGGTTAAAAGACGTTTATCCATATTATTGCGTATGTCTTCTGAGATATTTAACAAGGCCGTGGTTGTGCTATGACCTGAACGAAAACCGGATTGATAGGGATTAAGGAGATTGTTAGTACATAGGAAACGGTTAAGTTGATGGTTAATTAAACGCTCAAAAACTTTGGACAGGAAGGGAAGGATATAATGGATATATTCGCTCGTTTTATAATTCCCCTTATTATAATGGGCAAAATAATGTTCGGGCAATTCTCACGTAACATGTGACGTAATTTTTTAAATCGCAACTTAGCTCAGCTGATTACACTAACTTATGTCCAATCCTACACCGAAGCTTGATTGACGTTTATTTTATCTTCTAGGCGGGGGCAGCTGTCCCCCCCTGCCTCTACCTGGGTACGCCCATGACTAGTCATGGGCGTACCCAGATTGGAAGTTTATGCAATAAAACGATTTTTGTAAAAAGTGTAGTGTAATTTTGTAAGTAGTGTATGTCTAGACATGTAACGTTAAAGAGAGGTTGGTGAAAAGGCCACGGCTGCTCCATTTCAAAAAAAAAAAGTAGTAAGGGACACTTTTTACAAAAATCGTTTTATTGCATAAACTTCCTAATCTAGTGAGCCCCTGCGGAATACAAAAACTCCAGCGTCAAAAAACTTAAAAGTAGATAATATATTTATGCATCGATACCGTAAGTGCACTAGCCACTAGATATAAATATACAGCATGACTGGTGAGACATGTTCAATACTCGAGGACGTGATATTTGGCTTTAGATGAAAAAAATATTAAAAAAAATAATATCAATTGATCACTGAGTAAATGTAGCTTAAAGTTAAATTATTATTTACCCACCGCATGGACACCGCGCGCGGGAAGGGTAGCGGCGCGGTTCTTTGATGGCGCACGCCGCGCCGCCGGCCGCGCCGGCCGCATAGGTAATATTGTAATACTGTGGCAATTGGCATAGGTATGCCTATTTGCCTAGCCGCGTAATTTACTTAGTGTCCATGATTAATTTATTTAAAGGGAAATTTGGTCAAAAATTAAGTTTATTACATACGTATAATGAGAATCGAGTAACGAGTACTCTCCTTAAGTATTAAACATCCTCTCATCGCTCTCCTGTAAAATTTCGTTTTAGGCCCTTTACCCTTACTAGGTTTTGAAATGGGTCAGCCCTGGGCATTAGCCAATTATATCATACGGATCCAAAATCCCAAATAATGCTAAAACATTATTATACTTCATCGCTTTTAATGCGCAAACGCTCTTACGCCAACAATAAAGACGGGACGTGTCTTTCCAATACACGAAAAATACATAAATGTAAAAAAATATTTACAGTGTACCCAGCGTGATATATTTCGGGCCTTCAGGAGGGTAAAAACTCAGCAAGTGTCTTGGAAGGCAATAAAATGTTATAAAAAGTGTCATAAGGAGCCATAACTCATTGTTTTGTTCGCGCGCTTTATGTACCAAGTAATGGGATGGAATGCCTGGGTTTTCGACGTAATCACCTTTTATCATCGGGATTAAAATGTTCATTGATTTTATCATTAATTTTATCTTCATCTTACAGCCGCACTCAGACATTTAATGATGATTAAACTCCAATTTAATGAAGAATTTGAAAGATAATGTATGAGTCTTCTGCCAAAATGTTCATTTAATTACAGTTAAGTTATAATATTCGCCTCTGAGTGCGGCAGTATGTTATTCTTTTATAACTTGTGTAACAACTAACAAGACTTTCATTATGAAATTGTTTGCTTCAAATAAAACCTTTGTCGCTCAAAATGTATGCAGTAAACTTATAGAATTTTCAATCTACAAACTAAGAAAAACCTTGTCATCTTATACAAATATTGGATAGAAAACGCTTCCAAACGACTATAGGAAATATCGCATAGATGTAGAGTAGACCACGTGGTTTTAGGCTACTTTAATTGCGGAAAATGTACCGTTCCTGGTGGGATCCTATTAAGCGGGTACGAAGTCACAGCTATCAGCCTATCACAGGTACAATGGGTTGTTTTCTTTTTTTGATCTGCACCAGACGGCGCGACGATAGACACGTCTTCTAGATTTTCTATTGATTCCCCACCGATCTGAAATTATCTGCAGGTTGGCATCACTGACTACATATGGGCTGTGTTTCTAAAAAATCTCAGTGTACTGTCAAGTGTGACATAAATCAAAATGTCTTAAACCTAGTTTCCGTTAGCATAATATTAACATAAAACTGTATGTATTTATATGTTTCCATATATTACTATGTTTTTTTGCTTCGTCCCTCTAGTTCAAATTTCACGAAGAGCATACGCCTAAGCGATCATTGGCCTAAGCGATTAGGCCAGTATACTGGTAACAGTTTAGGAACACGCTGACATAATATAATACTTGTCAAACTGAAAACTGACAACTGAAAGAGTTTTGGCGGGCATGTTACTTTGACACTTCTTCTACTTTTTATTGTTGGTGTGGTTTTTATTATTTTTTCCCAAATTGTGTAATTTGGGTTTTTGATGTTCATTATTGGTAAAATATTAGCCATTAAATATCCGTTATCTTGCACAAGTGCAGGTAAGATGTTGTCAAAACCAAAATGTATAATTCCTGTGACATTTGGTGTGAATAACTGTAAATAGGGCTATTTCTTCCGTGAGTTTTAACTAAAACATCGATATAATAACTTTATTATCCTATTCGTTGGAATATTATTGTGTCTTTTTCAAATTGAAATGTATCAAGTTTTACATTCTTTTCCCCAGTTTTGTAGCAATTAATGATGGTATTACCGATAGTTGTCTACCCATACGCCATCTAGTTACTAAAATGAAAACTGTTTGACAATCAAATTAAAAAAATAAGAAAATGCTTCATTGATTCAATAGGACAAAGATACTAAGAGGCAATGTTAAATTCGTTCAAAAGGTCATTGTAAAGGTCACAAGGTAATAACGAGACCACAATACGAGACGCAAGTACATAACAGGAAATGTTTATCTACATTGCCGTACGTACGTTACATAGGTATTTATATTATACTATATACCAGGGGTTCCTAAACTGTGCGCCGCGGCGCCCTGGTGCGCCTTGGAAAGGCAAGAGGGGCGCCGTGAGTCGATCCTCCATCATTATCCGAAACCACAAATATTATAAAATAAAATTATATTAATATGAATTATACAAAGGCAGGAGGCAGATGATTAAATATTTGTTTATTATTATTTACTTGCTTAACCTACCAATAATCATTAAAGGTGTTTATTTATGTATCTTTTTGTAATAGCTAGGTAAAGAAGGGCGCCGTGACAAAATATCGAGACTTGTAAGTGCGTCGCAAGCTGAAGAAGATTGGGAACCCCTGCTATACAGATAGTAACATAAATAAACTCTGGAATGAACTGACCATTACGACCTGCAAACCTTCAAGAAGAGACCATATTCCTTCTTAAAAGGCCGGCAACGCACCTGCAGCTCTTCTGATGTTGTGAGTGTCCATGGGCGACGGTAGTTGCTTTCCATCGATTGACCCATTCACTCGTTTGCTTTTTCATGGCATTTCTCATAGAAACATAAGAAATCAAAATTAACTCTTTCAGCGCTGCTATTTTCACAGTAAACTCTGTACAAGAGAATCATATAAACGCCCTAAAGCATTATCACTACTCTATGTAACCTGTACAGTGTATAATATGCATAGCCATAGGCCATAGCTAGCCTTCTGCCTCGTGTATGTAATTAGTTTCACATAGAGCCTGTCTACGAAAATTAAGCCTACGCTACGAGGAAGGTAAAACAATGTACTATCAGGGAAGTTGATTCCTAGGCAGATGGGGGACCTACGTAGTTTGGTCGCGTTATGTCAAACCCAGGCGACAGCTGACAGATCACCAAATGACGTTGGCCTGTCAACTGCCTAGGAATCAATTTCCTCGATGGTACAAGGCTGAGCTAAAGTCACGATTTTTGCCAACATGAGTAGACATACAAATTGTTAATAAAACTACCAAGAGATTCTTGCTCTTTTAAAAATGTTTTGTGATCCTAAAAACATTTTCTAGCGTGGTACAGCAAAAAAAATAATAAGCTAGTATCTTCAATTTTTTTTTACCGCATTATCAAATAACTAGATGACGCCCGCAACTCCGTTGAGCCAAAATTCTTTTATCGCGCGGGAACCGTACATTTTTCCGGGATAAGAAGTACTTATCATATTATGTCCATTCCCGGGACTCAAACTATCTCCACACTTACCAAATTTTAGCCAAATCGGCTGAGCGGTTTAGGCGTGAAGAGGTAACAGACAGACATACAGAGGGACAGACGGACAGATACATTTTCACATTTAGATTTTTGAGTCAAATTAATGTTAAAGAGTTATTCTGCAGACTGCTACTTTAAAGCACCATTAAAATAGCAAAATCAAGTATGATGAAAATACCATTTTTGTAGCTCAATAGGAAGCAGACTTGATCGAACAATGCAAAAGCTGCATCGCATTATAACATTGGAATTCGGGTAATGTTTATAATTTCGAAATAAAAGAGAAAGATGCCATATAAAAGGAATGCTATATTACTTTGCTGCAAAAAAAAAAGAGAAAACAATATTTGAGGTCCACATACATGGCAGCAAGGCTTTGATTAAAAACAAGGTTCTCTATATTATGTTTCCTGTTTCTCTATTTGTTTCTTAACTCAAAGGCCACGACAGATATGAAATGTGATGTTTAGTGCTAATATTAAGAATTTAGGAAAATTGAATTTTTAATCTGGAATTAATTTTATCTGTAGGCTGGTTCTAATAGTAAGGTTAGGTAAGTTAGTAGTAGGTTTTTGATATTTTTTAATAGAAGTTTACTTACTCATTAGCGCTTTTAATAGGCTTTATCGAAACGTTAACCAATCAGAAACGCAATCCATAATAATATTATAATTGCGAAAATTTATCTGTCTGTCTGTTTGTCTATCTGTCTGTTACCACTTCATGCGTAAACCGCTAACAGCTAAACCGATTTTGATGAAAATTGGTATGCTGATACTTCGAGTCCCAGGAAAGGATATAGGATAGTTTTTATCCCGGAAAATGCACGGTTCACACGCGATAAACGAATTTTGGCGCAACGGAGTTGCGGGCGTCATCTACTTGAAGTAGGGTTGCCAACCTCAAATGTAAAAAAACAGGTTTGGCGTTACAAAAACCTTCAAATATTTTTTTTTTTTTTTACATTTTCCTCTGTTTCTTTTATAAATTATCACTCTAAGACCAAAAGAAGCGTCTTTTGGTCTTAGAGTGATAATTTATAGCCTATAGCCTTCCTCGATAAATGAGTTATCTAACAACGAAAGAATTTTTCAAATCGGACCAGTAGTTCCTGAGATTTGCGCGTTCAAACAAACAAACAAACTAACAAACTCTTCTGCTCTATAATATTATAAATAGTATATATGTACGGTATTTCTTTCTTTAATTAATTCAAAAACGAAAGAAGTAACATTTATACAACAATAATAAAGTTTAACATGCTTTGGAGCAACTGGCTTTTAAGACCGCGCTGTCAAATTTTGCTGTGTTTTCTAATAGGTATTACGATCCGGGAAGACGATTGACTTAAATGAAATTGAGATTTATTTAATCGTTGTATATTTATCTCATATTTGGCTAACCAAAAACACGATTCACTATTTTGACTCGATAGTTTTACTTTTCGAAATTATGAATATTTCTGGGCTTTTCAACCAATATCTGTTACACTTATTATGTTACTATCATTAAATTATTTGCACGACTACAATAACACACTTTATAAAATAATAGCTAAAGGAAATATTAGTATTGTATTTAATTTTTAAGTAATCATCAACAACATTTTTGGGACTAGCGAACTTTACTTTCGTGCTATAATGCGCCGGACCATTGTTACGCGATATTGTTCACTATTAGCTGCAGCGCAAAATACAATTCATGCAGGCACGATTCATGGAATCATTGTATCACGATTGGAGGATAGCGGGGTGTGTAGGCGGGGCTAGCGTGTTTAGATAATTTTGGGAGTCTACGCCATTTTTTTGAGGAACAAAATTACAGAATACTCACTCGAATATCCGTCAGCGAAGTATATTAACGAGAAGAGAAGTAAGGAAGTCCTCCAGTCCATGGTGTACCTGAAAATAGAAAGTTTAAATTATGTTACGACAGCAAAAACTCATTTAATAGAAGTGCTAGATGTTTGTAATTCGACTATCGCACAGGAACCGTACATTTTCCCTATCCTATGTCTTTTATCGGGACTCAAAGAATCTCTGTACCAAACTTCATTAAAATCCGATAACGGTTAATTCAATGTGAAGAGGTAATACACAGACCTTCACCTTTATAATATTAGTATGGATGGACTAAAGTGAACGTAAGGGATCAACCAATTTAGATGGAATTTAAATGATATAGAACACTTTTAATGACAGGAAAGGGCATAGCATATCTGGGGGCACGGCAGCGCCCCAACCAAGTGTAGACTTGGTTGGGGCGGCTATGCCCGTGCCTTTGCTCTAGAGCAAAGGCACGGGCATAGGATACTTTTAACGGATTCCAAAAAAGGAGGAGGTTCTCAATTCGACTGTATTTTTTGTAGCAATAATGTTCCAGCGACTCTTTGCAGCATTAAATTTTAAGTTTAAGGTACAAGTTGGAGGCCCGCTACATTATACGTGGGAGAGCCATGCTTCGGCATGAATGGGCCGGCTCGACTGGAGAAATACCACGTTCTCACAGAAAACCGGCGTGAAACAGCGCTTGCGCTGTGTTTCGCCGAGTGAGTGAGTTTACCGGAGGCCCAATCCCCTACCCTATTCCCTTCCCTACCCTCCCCTATTCCCTTCTCTTCCCATCCCTACCCTCCCCTATTACCCTATTCCCTCTTAAAAGGCCGGCAACGCACTTGCAGCTCTTCTGATGCTGCGAGTGTCCATGGGCGACGGAAGTTGCTTTCCATCAGGTGACCCGTTTGCTCGTTTGCCCCCTTTATTTCATAAAAAAAAATAAATGAAGCGGCAGCAGACGACGTGTCGTCGCGACACTACTGGTTTCTATGTATTTCTATGAATAAGTGTCGCTAGCTTCGTGTCGCTAGCTGCGGAGGGTGTTTTATAGAAATACATAGAAACCAGTAGCGTCGCGACGACACGTCGTCTGCAGTTGTCGCGTGTCGCTCGGTTCCAACTTGTACCTTTATACAGCTGATATTCCATTACGAATTATTAAGACTATAACAATTTTAGTTTGACACATAAATTACAAACGAACAAAGTTTAATTATCTTAAAATTTCTTTGTCTGGAGAAAAAGTTAGAGAATCCGTCTCTGTTAATTAAAAGCAACGGCCGGATTGAATTTACTGTAAATTGTTAAGTATCAACGGCACTGGGAAATTCCTGGGAGATTTTTCGATATTGAATAGAGTGCTGGGTACAGAAAATATTTAATAATTAAGAATGGCAACTGCTATAGGGAGGAGACGCGACGGGTTGTTTTATGCCTACTACTCTACGTTGACACATGAACGACCAATACAAACGATTATGAATGTATTGTCTTTACATAATATCTCGCTTGCATTGCTCTACACTCTACAGTGTATAGCAAAAGTTATGTCCTTCTCCAGAGCAGCTTCTCTCTCTAGACTGTAGAGGGACATATTTGTCTATGATTGCCCGTGATCGAAGTGATTTGTGCATGGCAAATCAATCAATCATGGCGAAAATCATAGTAATCATAGTAATTGAAAAAGTACGTGGTGATATAAGTCAATATTATAGCTAGTTTTCCATTCCATCAGCATGATACCACTTCTGATACTAAAATGTAGTAAACAACGATTCGATTTTTATCAGTGCCAGTATCCATTGTTATACCACATCTATTTCCGTATCAAATATCAATCCATCATATCAAAGTCATTCTTACGCTAATATTAGCACTGGACAAAATAATGCAATGTTCACGCAATATAATATGCAATAAAGCATTGACGTCTAAAGGACAACCAGAAAGAGAAGGATAGAGAAAGAGATGGCAATATCAAATGTATGTGGTATGCGGTATCCGTGTTATAAGACACCAACCGCCATATTATAGCTTCCGGTTACTAGCAAAGAGCATGGTGAAATTGTATCCAGCGAGAGATTTTTCAAATACCAGCCGTAGGAAATGGAAATTCCTCTGCGGCTTATGCCTCAAGTTATAATAGAAGAAATTTCCTCCGTCGGAATGTGGAATTGAATAGGCAACTACAATAAAAATCTTTTTCGCATTAAGCCACAAAAAGGCGTAGTTTATGTAGATAATATAGCTTTGTGTTTTAATAACAATATTTAGCTGTTTTTGTCCAGTTTGTGAGGTTTCTTGACAGGAGTATCCATACTAATATTATAACTGCGAAAACGTGTGTCTGTCTGTCTGTTACCTCTTCACGCCCAAACCGCTGAATCGATTTTGTTGAATTTTGGTATCGAGATACTTTGAGTCCCGGGAAAGGACATAGGATACTTTTTATCCCGGAAAAATCTACGTCTCCCACGCGCGATTATTCAATTTTGGCGCAACGGAGTTGCGGGCATCATCTAGTATTATAGTATTATTATGTATTACAAATAGCAATGCTGCTAAACAAATAAACTCTTGTCAGCGAATCTCAAAAAAGCGTCAAGCATGAACACAACATGGGGCCAATTCTGTGTCGTTTGGGAATACATTTTAAATAGGAAGATTATTTCTGTCGAATATACGTACACGTCTTTTTAATATTTCTAAATTAAATTAGGTTCATTGCAAGAAAGCTTACCAAAATACCTTCAGGTTTTGTAATAGGCATAAGACTTCTGCGTTGGGACTTAGTCTAGAGAACGTGATATCGATTTCCACTTAAACCGGTCTCGCACAAGTCTTGATGTGATATTACGCCCGTTGAGACTCAAAGCGCCGCTACAAAGGAGCCACAGCGAATTCAAACTGTGTCTATATTTTTGTTTTCTTATTTTGCATTACAAAAGCAAAAGTTTCACCGGTAAGTGGCTAGAAACCGGAAGCTACATACGGAACAGAATACTGAATAGAAACGTAATTGTGGTAAAATAGGAGATATGTGAGTATCGTAAAGAGGGCTTTACAACAGACCACTTTTTAGTAATATGCGGTAGAATATAATTTCAGTTGTTAGTTTAAAATACAGTTTACAGTTTGCAGTAAAATGCATTACAAGCCTTTCCAAGAATTTGTGGAAAAACATACGTAGTAGCCTAGTAGATAACTATTAACAGTATTAAGTGAAGACAATTATTCCTCAAAATTTTACGAATACTCATGTTAAACACATTTTATGCGAACGTTAAAAAAATATCACATCATCTACAGGGTGTAACAAAACTAAGTGATAACACTTTAGGGTGTGTAATCATATTGGTACCCTACATCGAGTTCGCTGTGAAAGTATCAGCGCTAAATGAGTAACTTTTTTTTTACTTTTGTATGAGAAAATCCATGATGCTCGGGCGCTTGCCCATACAAATCACAAAAAAAAGGTCTTTCAGCGCTGCTACTTTCATAGTGATCTCTATACATGCTGCTACTTTCACAGTGAACTCTCTACAAGGAACACGTACACACCCTAAAGTATTATCACTTATTTTTGTTACACCCTGTATAATTATTGTTTTGCACTTCTATGTAGACAGACACATAGACACACGATCAGACGATCGACCCATGCGTTCGAAAAACAAAACGTCAGCGTCACATAATTGCCGCTCAGCGTTGTACATTCCTCAGTGTCAGATTGGTTCACTTGAATATCGAATCAGCCATTGAGCGATGGCATAGGAATAAATCTACGACTAGCAGAGGGTATAAATCGCTGTGAGCGACGACAGACAGCACTGCCGATGACATAATAAATGTCGCTCCACCGAACCAACAAAAAGTGGCATTATGTGGGAAAAATCCAAGATTAAGGCACAGGCAACATTACGTCCGAGCTAACGTCACGTGTAGATAATGCGGAGAAGCGAGATAAGAATTATGGTTGTTATGAATATAGGAGTGGAAGTAAAACGCATAGCTATATTCTATCTTAGGGATGCTTGTTAGTATTTTATAATAACTATTTACTAGAGCTAAACTTGAATATCAGCAAATTACTTCTTAATAATAATATATCAATTTATATTCCATTTTGCTTTGAACTATGCTCTATTCTCTCTCTAAGTCTATAAAATTCTCAGTCATTCTTTCGAGGTTCGAGGCGTTTTCAAGTTTCTTTCTTTCAATCACGAAACAGAGTACAGACTGATCTATCGACCTTAAAAATAAAGTTTTGTTAATCAACTCCAAGTTTCAATCACGCTGAACAATTTTGAGCTACATTTCAATTGATTACCTACAGCCTACAGGAAAACAAGGCAGTAGTTGCTAATTAAATTTGCATGTTTTACGTACCGGAGCCTAGAGGCATCTCGCTGAGATTTTAATAAACCAATAGGCGCCTCTTGTTATCATCTTTTATGTAGTTTATATTAAATTTATTAGAGCTAGAAATTTAAAAGAAATTGAGTAATTTAGTCTAGATTAGGTACTGGAATATTGGTAAAAGAATGCTGTCGCATCTCAAGTGACAATATTAAGACAGAATATTGTATTTCTGTTACATGCATTGAGTTATTATCACTGACCTCCATTATACAAGTACGCTGGACCTATGATACCCACTTTTTTTTTGTGCCTATTTGAAGCGGAATCAGCTCCCCCAGTGAGAGGGAAGAGAACTAAATTTGACGTAACTTGCAAATGGCCGCTTAATCGTTATTGGTTGTCACCACTAGTATTAGTTCCAAATACTCCCACTACTGCTATCAGCGCCAATATGGCGATTTTCAAACGTCATTTTTACGTCAAATTTAGTTCCTATCACTCACATTGGGGGAGCTGATTCCGCTTCAAATAGGCACAAAAATAGCTGTCATTTCAAAGGGTATCATTATTCCAGCGTACTTGTTTAATGAAGGTCAGTGGTTATTATGTACTACGTGTTACATGTGTGCGTTTCGTATAGCAATATTCTGTCTTAAGACTGTTTGAAAGCTCTTAACCTTCTCTGCTGCTAATTTCGTGATGAAAACCTTCCATTTTAACGAATGGGTAAATATTTGCTCTTCTACAATTGAGCTTCTAATGAACATGCTTGTATTTAAATAATACCTACAACTTAATATAACATCTTAACAAAGTTTGAGCAGTGCATGCAGGGGCGAAGCTAGGTAGCCGAGGGCCCCGGGGCAAGAAGTACAGTAGGGCCTAGTCAGTGACGATTGGCGACCCAACTAGAAAGATCATCAGGCGTTTTAAAATTTTTAGGTCCATGTATTAACTTTTGCAATTGAAAATCTATTAACTTGAACACAATTATTACCTCACATACACCTCTTAAAAAATTACGGCTACGAAACATCTAAAATCTATTTATTTATTTTAGTTTCTTTAGACTTACAGCTAAATATTATTAACAATGGAAGAATTACATTGTAAATGAGAGATTTGTTAAATATTAATAACAATGGAAGGATTTGATAGTAAATCAGAAATTTTAAGGCCCCGGGGCGTCGCCCTACCTTGCCTCTTAGTACGCCACTGGGTGCATACAAACTAACCGACGACACATGTATTGCACACGTCCGTCGCCAAGTTTATGACACGAGGAGTCCTGGAGCAATTTCGTCCGAAACTGTTCGCATAACCTCGTTACCGAACTACTGGAAGTAAACGTTTTGCGGATTATGGCCAACTTGTGTCCTTATTGAAACCTGTTTCTCCTTGTTTTTGTTCATCAGCAGTCAGCAATCCGTTTCAGTTGCAATAAGGATAATCCTTGCGAATATTACCAGATGAGATGCTTTTTAAAGAGATACAGGTGAACTTAAACAACAAAACCAAAATATAAAATTGTGAAATAACGAGCCCTGATAATGTTAGGGGGAGGAATTAAGAAAAAAAAAAAGAATGTGTTATGTCGAGAGTTTTTGGTATCTAATGATACTTATTTTGAAATACAATACTGCGAGAGCTTATTACATATAACTTTTCTACTAAGGCTAAGGTCCAGCCAACATGGCCTTGGCGTATCATATTTTGTGGGATCCTTTGATTATTTAATCAAAGGTGGGATCAATAATTTAAAATTCATCATGAACCTGAACATGATTCGTTTATGTTTCTTTTGAGCGAATTTATTCTGTAAGGAATGGGATGAAACTTGAGTAATATATATACATACATGATATCTATACTAATATTATAAAGCGGAAGAGTTTGTTAGTTTGTTTGTTTGAACGCGCTAATCTCAGGAACTGCTGGTCCGATTTGAAAAATTCTTTCAGTGTTAGATAGTCTTAGAGGAAGGCTATAGGCTATATTTTATCGCGCTAAGACTAATAGGAGCGAAGAAATAGAGGAAAATGTGGAAAAAACGGGGGGAAATTATTTGAAAGGGCTTATTTGAACGCGCTAATCTCAGGAACTACTGGTCCGATTTAAAAAAATCTTTCAGTGTTCGATATCCCATTTATCGAGGAAGGCTATAATCTATAGTTTATTACGCTAAGACTAATAGGAGCGAAGAAATAGAAGAAAATGTGGAAAAAACGGGGGAAATTATTTGAAAGGGCTTATCTCAAGAACTACTAGAGCAATTTTTCTGTTATTTGGGTCAGATAAGAAGTAGACCACGTGAAGGATCATAGGCTATTTTTGTAGACTGATTTGTCTGTGAAATATCTAATTTACGCGGGCGAAGCCGCGCGGAACGTCTAGTTATAAATAATAATATTTGTATTACTACCAGTTACAACTATATCGACATACATACTATTATTGTGATATTCTTATAACTCATTGTCTGCGTACTAAACATACTTGGTTACAATTCGATACATTGTTGACTTAACCCATGTCGTTTCTGGATTTTTATCAGCTGGGTAATTTGTAACGTGCATAATGACTAATTGTTATACAGAATTCAGCCTTGGTATCCTCATTGAATCGTTTTGTAACACAGTACACACAAACCACAAAAGGCTTACGGTAAGGAAAGGCAATAATTTTACACAGAAAATTTTGTTATAGTCTTATGCGGCTTCTTGATGTTGGCTCATCGTGAACCAAATCATGCTACAAACGTGATTGAGCGTGCATGAAAGCTTCCCAACCTTGGTTACCCATCATGGCCCAAACTAGAGTATAAACTAAGTGCGTAATACTTCCGAAAGTACCTGCAATAACACTCCAGGTAGGTTTGATGTCACACCGGACATAAAGGGTGCGATAAACATAAAATTAAATCATGCAGAACAGAGCCAGGGGTCGCCCAAAATCCGGCCACGGTTGGCCACGCCACGAAGCCGAAACGGCAGGTCCTTTTAAATAAAACCTCATATTTATTGCCACCAGTTTTAATAGAAATCCGATCCATAAAATGTCTAAGCGATGACCGGAATTTATTTATGATTTGGGAGTGAGGGAACGAACTATTTTTAGAGATTTCGGAGTTGAATGTGACTGCGAAGTCTATTAATTGCGTTTTAGGGCAATTATAAACTCTAGCATATGTTCAACCTTGATCTTGATGATACCCAACCATCCGCATGAGCAGAATTCCCTATATTTTGAGTTCTACCTTCATCAAAATCTACCCAACCATCGCATGAGAACTGTCTCTTCAAGAATGTTAGGATTGCATGAGTTCTGCTTAAAATACAGAACTCATTGAAGTTTCTCACTGTACCAGGAACGCATAACTCGCTGTAAGTATACCGCATGAGGCTTAAACTTTAAAAGTCTAATTACCACGGGGTCCCGGGTCTCTTGATTCTTGTTCCATTGTGTTTATTGCAACTTAACTTAGATAGTTATAAAAGCTCAGTAATTATTCTGAGAAGCTTTATTGTGCTTAATAAGATAAATTGCGTAATTATCTCCCTGTTCCAGGAATCTCGAGACTTACACTTTATAGCTTTGATTTTGTTTGCGAGCTTAATGCACACGTTAAAGGACGCTTATTCAGAAACTCTTGGATTTCTGAATAAGTGTCGTTTCAGAATTTATTGCGAAACTCTTGAATTTCACGAATATATGTCGTTTCGTTTAGCGATTCCTATTTAAATATTTAATTGCATGTGACACAAGACAAAAAGTAGGATGAGGTAAAATAACAAACGGACAATCGTTGCGCGTTGCTAATGGCAGAATTCAACAAAACATATTATCACCAACTTAAGCGTGATTGAAAAAAAAACTAGATTGAAAATTGCGGATTACATAGAGCAGGAACGGGGTAGATACGGGAGATATATTGGCCGACATAAAAAGTCGCACTCGCTAAATTCCCTATTTCCGCCAGCCCACTTGCGATTCGCAGTTTGGTCCTTTTTATCTTTTTGCGAGCGCTGAAGTGACAGCGGCACCAAGCCACTCGTGTGTTCATATATCACTTCAAGTTACGTGTTAACTGCCCGTCTGTCCGTTCTATATTTTTCGCTGTACGCCTCCGAAATTTTCATTTTTCTGCACATTTAGATATTGGTTGAGCATTTTTATAGAGGTATTGTTATGCGTAATAATTTGAAACTAGCAAGTGTTTTATGTACTCAGTACTTAGTACTAACATAGACTAAGGAAAATATACTATATATTTTACTTAGTCTATGGTACTAATTATGTGTTTCAGTTGTCAAATTCTTTTGTTTTTGGTTTTAATGAGCGTTTCGTCTTATTACGTCCTATCACGATTATTATTATAACCTTATTTTCACCTCGACGTCATATTATTAGCTTGTATCACTTAATCTCTTTAATTCTTTATTATGCCAATGCCTAGGTAAAGAACGAGTATTAGCCAGTTAATAACCTGACGTAGTTCAGCCTAATGATATTATGGCGTGCAGTCAACAATATTTTTAGATTCAGGATTTTATGTACGCTCCTAAATCAGTAGGTACCGTGTCTTTAGAATTACAGGCAAAGTAAATGTAGATTCTTCAAGCTGCTAACTAATAAAAACAGTTCGATCGATCGATCGTTTCGGTGCATTGCAAATTTACTACTATAATTTGCAATGCATCGAAACGATCGATAGCAAACGCCTCTACATGCATTCTGTCATTATTTACAAGGTCATCGTTGTCATTATTACGGCTTATATTCGTTTAAATAATGATGAAATATCCATCAGCGGGACCGTGAAAAGCTCCCAAATCCCACGTCAAAGATATTGATGGATTGACAGGAAAGTAGTTGAAACCTTATACGTTGGTTCATCGTAACGTGACAAGGAAAACGTCTAATAGAAATCCAAGATGGTATGACCACCTACAATGTATAAATACCGTACCAATATGTTACTATTCCGCGTAGTGAGTTATTTAGTATATATAGTAGTCTAAAGTCTACTGAAAAGGTAACAGACGGACAGACAGACAGACAGACACACTTTCGCATTTATAATATTAGTATGGATATATGTATATCACCATAAAAGCAGCAGCGCTGAAAGAGCAACATTTTTTTTGTGATTTGTATGAGCAAGCGCCTCAGTGCAGCGTCATGAATTTTTCCCATACAAAAGTAAAAAAAAAAGTTACTCTTTCAGTGCTGCTACTTTCACAGCGAACTTTAAAACAGAGGACTCATACACCTCCTAAAGCCTAAAGTATTATCACTCAGTTCTGTTACACCCTGTATAAATAAAAATAAATTTAAAATTTTGTTAGTCTCGCCTAAACTCGAGAACGGCTGAACCGATTTGGCTAATTTTAGTCTTGAAATGTTCGAGGTAGTCCAGGGAAGGTTTATATTAGGAGGGAAGTGATACGGAGTTCACCAGGTCATCTTGTATTTTTATATAATATCTACTAGCTAGTAGATATATAAAAATACAAGATGAAATGTCCCGGCAAACGTTGTTTTGCCATATAAAGTATTTCGCCCATAAATTATTTTATTGAAGTGACTAAATAAGTATGGCACCATGGCAACGTCCATCGCTATCCCGTCGCACAAACAATGGTCGCCGTCAGTCTCGAGTTGTAATAATTTACTATTACTTATTCAACAAATGCACTTAATCAATATAAAAAGTACCCAGTAGCCGATTCTCAGATCTACTGAATATGCATATAAAATTTGGTAAAAATCAGTAAAGCCGTTTCGGAGGAGTACGATAACTAACATTGTGACACGAGAATTTTATATATTATGTATAAGATAAGAGTTTCACTAGATGATCAATATAAACCATTAGGAGAAAAGTGATGCGAAGCTCACCGGGTCATCTAGCTTGTATATAATATTATTCCTAATACAAGATATTATCTTAGGCATAACATGCTTGTATAGAGACCACAGTTATTATTTTTATCAGAAGATCTTCTTACGGACCAAGAAATTAGCCCCACCCATGGACATTGTACAATTGCAAGTAACGAATCACAATAAGGACACGGCCTGAGATTTCATCGAAAAAAATTACGGTTCATTAAACAAATTTTGGCACAACGAAGGTTGCGGGGAATATTCAGTTTGACATAAGTCGCAGACTAATCTAACTATAGACAAGGTATGAATCTTCTATGAATGTTCACGAAGGACTTACGTCTTGACTCTTGAGTCTTGACCTTAGATAACCGCGTAAAATGAAATGAGCTATAGCGATATCTAACTTCGTAGTTAGTTTATTTGTGGGGCAATAGTCTTTTGTTTCGAAATGTGATTGCTCTCCTCCTTACATAATCTTAACTTAAAATTATATCGGACTTATTAAAGACTACATCACGCCCGCAACTCCGTTGCGCCAAAATTCGTTTATCGCGCGAGAACCGTACATTTTTCCGGGATAAAAAGTATCCTATGTCTGGATGGACTCAAAGTATCTCCAAAGAAAATTTCAGCAAAATCGGTCCAGCGGTTTAGGCGTGAAGGGATAACAGACAGACAGAAACACATAATATTAGTAAATAGTATGGATACTTCGGTTGTCTGTACCAATATTACAAAGTGTAAATGTTTCGAAAGTTCTTGATCAAGTTTTGGTTTGATTTGGTACAGGAAACCTTGGTTACAATTATGGTTATCGCAGGATAATGTACGGTATTCAAGGGATCCCATTTTGTACAAAGTTGTGGGAGATCTAGCAGATTAATATTAATAGAGATCATAATAAAATATTAAAATTAGCACTCGGGGTTTCGTGATAGTTCATAATATTTCATTTCTCACAGTTCATAATTTTTCCAATCTTCGCAGGAAATACGTAGGTTATTAATAGAAATTTGTACTGAACCGTCCTGCCCTTCATCTATTTTTATGCAAAAATCTCGCCCACCTTACGTTGCTTTTTAACCGACTTCCAAAAAGGAGGAGGTAAAATGTTCGGCTGTGGATATTTTATTTTATTTTTATTTATTTTTATTTTTGTATGTTCAGCGATTACTCCGCCGTTTGTGAACCGATTTTCAAAATTTTTGTTTTGGTGTATAGGTTATCATCCCAATTTGGTACCATATTCATAAAAGTGGTGACCTGATTAAGGCTGCCTTCACATTATGTCGCGGGTACCGCCGCATATTTATATATATATTTTTTTTTAATGAAATAAGGGGGCAAACGAGCAAACGGGTCACCTGATGGAAAGCAACTTCCGTCGCCCATGGACACTCGCAGCATCAGAAGAGCTGCAGGTGCGTTGCCGGCCTTTTAAGAGGGAATAGGGTAATAGGGGAGGGTAGGGATGGGAAGAGAAGGGAATAGGGGAGGGAAAGGAAGGGAATAGGGTAGGGGATTGGGCCTCCGGTAAACTCACTCACTCGGCGAAACACAGCGCAAGCGCTGTTTCACGCCGGTTTTCTGTGAGAACGTGGTATTTCTCCGGTCGAGCCGGCTCATTCGTGCCGAAGCATGGCTCTCCCACGTATAATATTATTTATATACATACTTCCATACTAAAGCGAGTCGCGCGGCTGCGGCGCGACTCTGTTATACTTACAGAATACTTTCTAAGCATATGCTACCAACAAGCAAGATTTTGCACTAAGGTATACCATGGTTCGGAAGGTGTTGAGAGACCTCCTGACTCTTTATAGATACAAGTTTGGGAGTTTCGACGTTGTTTTAAGAACGTAAAGCATATGCTACTATGCAAATTACATTCATCATCATCGTCATCACTACCATAAACCATTATAGAACCATGTATCGTCCCGTTTTGACCCTATTATTGGTACTTTTCATAGTATTTTATTATATATCACTTAAACCGCGGGAAACACCGCGGGGCACAGCTAGTAAATTATACGAAGGTAAGAATAAAACCCCAACAGTCAGCTAAGTACTTAACATTAAAATTTGTAGCATTATAGCCTTAAATTTTGTTTACATCGAGACCAAGATAATTTTAACAGAGAATACAAAGGCAATAACATTATATTCGCATATGCATGCTCATGTTTTACAAATGCACGTATTGTTCGGAACACTAGAATAAGTGTCGCATTCGGAAATTTACGCCGAAATCAGAGTTCCATGCGGATAGTGCAGGGGTTCCCAAAGTGTGCGCCGCGGCGCCCTGGTGCGCCGTGGAAAGGCAAGAGGGGCGCCGTGAGTCGATCCTCCATCATTATCCGAAACCACAAACATTTTATAATATTAATTATCCAAAGCAGGTAGATAATTAAATATATTTTGTTAACTATCTGCTTTTACCTGATTAACCTAACTATAATAATCATTAAAGGTGTTTATTTATGTATGTATGTATATTTTTCTAATAGCTAGGTAGAGTACGCCCGCGCCGTGACAAAATATTGCGACGTGTAAGTTGTAACTGCGCCGCAGGCTGAAAAAGATTGGGAGCCCCTGGAATAGTGTAAAATATACGAAACCTTTCTGGATCCCTTTTAGTTTTGCTTACATATGCAAAATTCTGTGAAACGAAAATGTTTTCGGTTGGCGCAAATTGTTTTTGGGAGTTGTATGAAACGCGGGTTGATGGCGGATATTTGTATGGAGAAATGATGGGGAGATGTTATTTTTGTAAATAGTTTAGACTAGAAGTAGTGAGGGAGTTCTAAATTCTAATGGAAACAATACAATTTAATTACTGTAGTTGGATTATTGACGGCCGGGGGTCGCGGGTTCGAATCCCGCCGACGGAACAAAAAGTTTTCAAAGTTCCTGGGTCATGGATGTGTATTAAATATGTGTATAATATAATAAAAATCTTAAATATATGTATAGTATAAAAGTATTAAATATATTTCCGTTTTCTGGTACCTGTAACACAAGTCCATCAGGTACTTACCACGGGGCCAGACTGACGTGGTGTGAAGCGTCCATAGATATTATAAGTAGTTAGTCAGGCACTTAATAAAGGATGTTCGCGAATAACACATCTTTTTATTAGTCTCCCGAAGTCTGACACTGCATAATTTTGTAAGTAAATAGATTTTATATTTCAGGAAAAAATATCTATACTAATATTATAAAGCGGAAGAGTTGTTTGTTTGAACGCGCTAATCTCAGGAACTACTGGTCCGATTTGAAAAATTCATTCAGTGTTAGATAGCCCATTTATCGAGGAAGGCTATAGGCTATATTTTATCACGCTGAGACTAATAGGAGCGTAAAAATAGAGGAAAATGTGGAAAAAACGGGGGAAAATAGTTGAAACCTGGGCTTATCTCACGAACTACTGGAGCATTTTTTCTGTTATTTGGAGCAGATAAGAAGTAGACGTGAAGGATTATAGGCTATTTTTTGTGGACTAATTTGTCTGTGCCGAAGCCGCGCGGAACGTCTAGTTGTTTTATAATCATCTAAGGTCCTAATTTATACCTATAATTTATTTGAGACACGGGAGTTCATTTTTTGTTTTATACGGGACCATAACTAGATAAGAGCAGAAAAGCATGAAAAGCAAGAGATTTCTGTTACAGACAGTCAGACATAAATTGCAGGCATACCCGGCACCACATTACTCAAAGCGAACATTCAACATATACCGACCAACTGCAAACTCTAATAAACTTCTGAAACTACTCAACTTCATCACAAACTCTATGTACGCATCTTAACTACATGCTAGGGATGGCAACCTATAGTATGCTTGCCAGTTGCCACTGGTGGCAAACGTGACGTGACAAAATATATTTTGGACACGCCAGTGTATCACAAAATCTTATAATTGCTGTAGAAATCATTTTGTCATCAACTCATCACAATACATTTCTTTGAATCTTTGAAGTCAAACTTGCTCAACACAGAGAAGAATGACTTAAATAATGATGACTTAAATGACTCTAAAGTTATCTGAAATCACGCTTATGTGTGCGTGTGCCGATCAAGCACGTTCTAGTATGAAGATGGTCAATTATATTCATACTGTGGCAGTACCATATCCATTTCGTTTACCCGCATCCATGGCAGCCTCATTTGCTGCACATTATTTTGAACATTTTGGCAAAACGTGACTTATCTGTTCGTCTACCGCGATATTAGCAAACTGTCGCTGGCAGAGCGCCATAATGGTACGTCGGGCACTGGGCATTTACTACTCAAAAGGAAGTATTTCCTCACAAAGCTAGACGTTTTTATGACCTATAATACTTTATAAATGAAGTACGGTTGCACATTTAATATTACAGTTAGGTATATAAATTACTATTGTAATATATAAAAATATTGTCATTGATTTTCTATTTGTTAAACCAAGCTCAACCGTGCAAAAAT
Source organism: Cyaniris semiargus (assembly GCA_905187585.1). Taxonomy (NCBI): domain Eukaryota; kingdom Metazoa; phylum Arthropoda; class Insecta; order Lepidoptera; family Lycaenidae; genus Cyaniris; species Cyaniris semiargus. Next base: position 6,499,138 of record LR994558.1, on the reverse strand, counting down.
GTTCCGATCTTAAGGCTGCGTTTCCACCAAAGCTGAGCGGAGCTGTGTTGCGAGGAATGTGTTTTTTAAGAACCAATAGCATCGCCGCGCTGAGCGATGTCATGGCAAAGTCATGTCAATGAAGCGATTCTACATTAAGTTAAGCTTTTGCTCTTGCCTCGGTAGTAAGATCGATTCGGTATAGGACATTTTTTTTAAATAAGGGGACAAACGAGCAAACGGGCCACCTGATGGAAAGCAACTACTGGCGCCCATGGACACTCGCAACATTAGAAGAGCTGCAGGTGCGTTGCCGGCCTTTGGAGGTCGTATTGGAAATACTGCTGGTGACAGTTTGTTTCAGAGTTTTACAGTGCGCAGCAGAAAGTTACGCAAAAAACGCACGGTGGAAGACTGCCACTCATCAAGGTGATGAGGATGGTATATTTTTCGCGTGGAACGATGGCGAAAAGTTGCAGGTAGTATGATTCCGAACAATTCCACAGAGCACTCCCCGTGATACAACCGATAGAGGATGCAGAGTGAAGCTACATCTCGGCGTAATTCCAAGGGGTCCAGCCTGTTTGAAACACTATGGCAGTCAACAACGTATTGTTGTTGACTGCCATATTATTACATTTTTTAATGTCTGCTCGTAAGCAGACATTAAAAAATATTGTTTCCAAGTTTTATTCGAACAATGTCGAAAGAAGATGTAATCCATGTTTAGGATGGGCATGTAAAAGTTGATCCTGAACCTGAACTCTTTGTCAGTCACATCATTTACGAACGTTCGTAACCGACACAACTGACAAAGTGTTCCTAATGGGTGAGCAATTAAAGAGAATGCTCTTTTATGTGTCACTTTAAATAAGACATTGGTCAGGTACTTTTAATAAAGATGATTTGATTTAATAATAAACAGTATGACTTATATTCGCCAAGGTTTTCAAAAATATTTGAAACCATGTTTAATAAAGTACAATAAAATATTAGTAATTTACTATTTTAGTAGCGTTTTAAACTTTTTTACTGCTGTTCTTAATTATTACTAGTGGCATTTACTAGTGACATTACTATCATAAAGCAAAAACAACATAATAAATTATATCTTTAACCTTTGACATGCATCAAACATATCTGTAGATGTTGGAAATCCCATTGTTTATTTAATACATGATGTATTCCAAACGTCTTTGTTATTTTAATAAAATATGTAAAATGCAAAATTACCAACAAGAAACATGTAAAAAGAACCAAATACATAATAGTGCGACGATTTGATAAGTCATTTTCCAGGAAAAGAATTGATCCAGCATTTTGTTAGTCTTTAAAACTCAAGATTGGCTGAACCGATTTGGCTAGTTGTAATCTTAAAATATTTGTAGAGATCTAAGGAAAGTTTATATTAGGAGAGAAGTGAGCTATGAAGGTTTTAGAGAGTGCCAAGAAATATGAATTTAAGCACAACATATAAACACTTTAAAAACATACAACAACCTTTGTGTAGTTGAGTAAAATCTATAGTCTCAGCTTGGCTTAGAGACTGTTGATTGACTCAGCTACATTATTTTGAATCTAAATTTAAAATAAACCAGTATGGACATCTATAATTCTGCCAATTTAGATGTCAGCTAGATATTTAAAGCTTAATAAGCCCGGCCGCACATTATCCGAATTTCTGCTCAGAAAAATTCTTATACCCGTCCCGCTCATACATTTTGACACTTAAGAATTCTGATAGTATGCGGGGACCACAACAAAATGTATGAACAGAGTGCGTTCCGGCGGGAGTTCGAATTTTTCGGATCACAAATTTCAGATTCTATGACCTTTGTGGCTCAGTTGGTTGGCTGTTGGTAGCTCAAGCCGGGGGTCACAGGTTTAAATCCCGCCGACGGAACAAAAAGTTCCTGGGTCATGGATGTGTATTAAATATGTGTATTATATAATAAAAATCTTAAATATGTATAGTATAAAATTATTAAATATATTTCCGTTGTCTGGTACCCGTAACACAAGTCCTTCAGGTACTTAGCACGGGGCCAGACTGACGTGTGTGAAGCGTCCATAGATATAAAAAAAAGGGCTAAATAAAACAACAGCAAATTAATATTTTCAGGTTCCATGATTTGAAATAGAGTTTACAATTTAAAACACAGGATAAAGCCAATCTAGATTAGTTTATTCTTAGACATTTTATTGAGGAAGCAAATGAATTGCATTTTGATGAGTTCTCATTGTACTGCTGTTACTATTACACATTTTACAGTCAGCTTATTAATCAATGATTGTTAAGAAATAAAAGTACAAAATATTTGTACAAAGATGTAAATTAAGGTTACATGTTTAGCAACTGCAATTATGATATTTTAATGCTTGTTTTAATTTAAAAGGGATTTTTTGTATTTTCTCCGGAAGTAACACTCAACTTAACATTGTCTTTGTGACAGTTATAAAAGTGAGATATTGCATATTATACTTTACCATCTGATATTATAGAGTTAGATGCAATATAGCTTAGGGAAAGTAAGAAGTTTGAAGCTCCTTAAAATGGAAACACAATGGTAGTTTATAGGTTAATGTAAATTGTTTACATTAAACAGTTGACGTCATCGCGGACGGGTTTTTTCTATGAAACCTAAGATTTAATTACTGCTCCGTATAATTTCCGTATGAGTAATAAAATATTCCACATAAATCTAGAAGAATTTGTAAATATCTTACCTGTGATAATAATCTTCTTACAAAAACACTATTGGCAGTTGGTTGTGTTTTTCACTGACATCTAATATATTGTAGTAACTGTTTGATACAAAAAATAAATAACCAGCGACCACAAGGTCAGTTTCTTGTGTTGAAACTAGATTTTTAATCAAAACCACAATAAATTTATTGTATCACTATTCACTGCGACTGTGCAAATTAGACAGCTGACTTGTCACTTGAAAGGCGTTTCTTTACTGTTCCTAGTTTACTGTAGTATGATCTGACGTCTCGGTAGCCAATCAAATCTCGTCAAACCGTACGAACTACTATACTTGTCAAATAAAGGAACACATTATTAATCCAACTGACATCTGTCAACCATTGAGATAGACTATAGGAGAGAGCCTTATATCGGTGTATAAGCGTCAAAAGCGTGTAATGTTATGTCCTACTTACCAGGACATAACAAAGGAGTCGGTCTGCATATTTCATGTGATAAAAGTGTTAATAAAGGTTTTTATTAGTGAACATTTTATGCTAGATATTGTTGAGTTTTGTGGTTCCGCTAAATAATAAACCATAAGAACGGCCAATGAATGCCTCAAACACGTGGATTTGACATTAAATACGTAAGTTTTGAACAACGTTTTTTGGGCTTTTCAATCGGTATTTTTTATAAGCTAAAAAGATAATTTATAAGTTTAATAATCCCTTATTCCTGCTATATAAGGCATTTGTGCTAAAAATGTCACATCAATTAATAATTTGGCTACAAAAATTGCATAGCTTTTTAGGTGTGTTTACGGATTCTCATTACTTGAACTATAGTTTATCGATATCATGAACTAAATGACTTTCTTTTCTGGATTATAATGTGCTTCGAAATATTCAAATAGAAATATTCAAGAAAATACACGCATACTACTTGTATGACAATAAGCACAAAATGGCCACGCGATGACGGGCTAAGATTACATCTATACTATTTTATCTATGCTGTCAACAGTCTGAATCAGTTTGACACTTACAAAGCCTTTTGACGTTAATACTTTTTAAGTCAATATAAGGCGCGTCCACACAGAGCGAGCGCCGAGCAACCTCGCGAGGCATTCGTAGCGCGAAGCAGCTCGGTTAGTGAGGACGTGGACGTGCCTCGCCCGAGGCAAGCGCGCGCGCTGCCGCGGGCGAGCGGCCGAGCGCCCGAGCCACCGATTTGTCGACTTTTGATTTGCTCAGTCGTTTGCAGACAGCATCGCAATGATTCCGAGGCTGCCGCGCTTGTTCGTGAGGCGCGTCCACAGGAAAGGGGGAGCCTCACGAGGTATTTGCCGCGCGAGGAGAATGCCTAGCGAGGCTGTGCTCGCTCTGTGTGGACTCGCCTATTAAGACTTGCACTGACAATCTATAATTAAGTTAATGGAAAACGATAATCATCGCATTGCCCAGGGACAGCCACAGCACCGAAGGATGTCACAACTGACGATATAAGAACATTACTGCCCGTTTGCACTAAACTTAGGAATCGCCTAAGTCCTTGCCTAATTTGTTTAGGCTACTCCTAGCGCAAAATTTGCTTGCACTAACCTTAAGCCATTCCTAACTCCACTTAGGAGATTTCTAACTTTAAGAGCCCGAATAGGAAGCGCCCAACGAGTAAGGCGATACTTAAGTAGGGTTTTTTGCATTACACAGCATAGATATCCTTATCCTGCCCAACCTCGGTTGAAAAATAAAAGTACTTTACGTCATTTTCTCTCTATGCACAATTAACTAATCAGGCACTTTTTGATGTGCTTTTGATTTGATTTCGATTGACTGCTTAGGTTTTTCATAGTAAAGCTTAAAAAACGTAAGGGTTTAATAACGCTATGGCAGAGGATATACTAGATTTCCTGGAAATCTTAGAAGTTGATTTCAATAATGAAAGTCAAGCTAGGGCGCGTTACAAGATCGCGACCAAACTGGTTCCAAAATTACGACGAAATAGACTTCTTCAAAAGATATAGGATGTGTAAGAAGTACAGCATTGTGGATTTTAGACCAAATCGCCCAGGATTTGGAGTATACAAGTGATAGGTAAGTAGCTATCTATATGATCTGATGTAAATATCAAATAGCCTTTTTCCAGTAACATGCACGTAACATGTCTCCTTATTTATTTTAGAAATCAAAGCGTACCGCCAGTGAATCAACTGTTAATAACTCTACGATTTTATGCAACGGGGTCTCATCAAATGGCAGTTGCAGACTTGCATGGTGTTCATGTCTCCACAGTTTCGCGAATCGTCAATAAAGTCACAAATGCCATTATACAGCTCAGAAATCAACATATAAAAATGCCTACAACAGCTAGAGAGATCCAAGAGAAGCAAACACCTTAGACGATGACAAATTCAAACAGATTTTGTTTTTTTAAATAATAGACCATAAACAATCTGTCATTACAATCGTTCGTCATTCATTTATCATTCACTTTACTAGGCAATTCCTTAATTTCGTCAAAGCTGAGACAAAACTGTTAGTGCAAACCGAATTTTTATTTAGGCTGCTCTTAAGCTTAGGTGTATCATAACTAGGACAAGCCTAACCCAAGTTTAGTGCAAACGGGCATACGTCTACTAGCCTGGACGTACTTCATATTATGCACATTCTTTAAGCGAGGCCTGGTATCATTTTGATACAAATGCCACCTACCAGCTGCTGTCTTTGTTGACGTAGTACGAAGCAAGCAGCTTTTGTAAGCTAGGTACTAATGGTACTATCAGAGAAGTTGATTCCTAGGCACATGGCGGACCTAAGTAATTTGGTCGCGTTGTCAAACCCATCAGACCGATCGCAGCTAACATTGAATTGACATTTAAATCCGACCAACTGACGTAGGCGGTAGGTCCGTCAACTGCCTAGGAATCAATTTCCTCGATGCAATGGTACATAACAAGGCTGATTGCTGTGGCAGGTGGCCTGTGTGAATCGTGATCGATATTCGTCAGTCTTATCCTCAGGGAACTAGGTCGGTTCCATTTACATTTTTTTAGTTAATAAACATTAAACTTCTCTATAAAGTTTTACTATTTATTGGAGAACAACATAATAATAAATGGTATGAATAATAGGATAAAAATCTAAGCACTTAAAATACAATCTAAAATATACAGATATATACAAACTTTAAATATAAAACTATAAAAAGAAAAACTTGCCCAAGTCGACCCCATCTGGCAGAGTGCCCAGCAAGCTGACAGCATTGCCACGTTGGATGGCAATTGCTATCCGCTGTGCCAGGTAGCTCCCAGCTCTGGGGTCTCGGGTGGCTTCAACAAGCTTCTTAGATATTCCTCTAAAAAGCTTATGTGCCCCCGGACCCCATGCGCCTAGAGTTTCCACCCCAAACGGTTCAAATATGAGATCTCCGCTGAGGTTCTCATATTTGCGCCGCTTGAGGTTCTCTGCTTGGTTTGCGGCTGCGCCCGCACAGCTCGAGGTGCCCTGAATATGGGACGAGGCGAGTGTGTCGACACAAGTAGCATCCCACACAAGGGCCCGTCCCACACTCCAGGGGACCAGGGTCATTCCATCGGGTCTCTTGCCATCGTCACGCGCCAAACCGGAGGGCTCCAGTATCGCTGGCACGCCGGCAGTGACAAGAGCCCGGCGAATGAGGTCATTCAGACTGTGATGCCGCGAAAAGCGTCCAGCACTTCGCGAGCAGCACAGCCCGTGGTGACCGTAGCTGCCTACGTGCGCGCCGCAAACACACTGATGGGGGACGACATGGGGGGCACCAAGACGCAGGGCAGTGGCAAGACGGAATGTATTACGGTCCAGCAATGTTCCTGTGTTTTTAGATGGTAGTGCCTGCAGCCAAGCCCCCGACTCCCACCTCTCCACGGCCAAAAGTCGAGCCCGTTCTACGGCGCTGGTAGACGTGTTAAACAGTTTATTACGCACCAGTTCGCAGACGGGCTCGTCCCAGAGCCTTTGGGAAGATGTGTTCTTGGGGACTTCGCTGCCGGCACTAGCAATGTCCCAGGCATCCTTGGCCTCGTCCGCAAAGGGAATGACGAACGGGAAAGAAGAGGACTCTAAAATTTTGGCTATTACTGCGCGATTTGCGTGGACCGAGGACAAGAACGCCGGTAAAGCTGTGTCTGATGTTTTTCGTATTCCCAGGCCACCGAACCTTACTGGTAATGTAGCTTGGGTCCAGGAACGTTCGTCAAATTTTATGTTTAAAATTGTGGAAAGCGTATGTTTTAGGGTATCATCTAAACTATGGAGAAGTTCTGGGAACTTCCAGAGCTGACAACACCGCAAAACATACGTAAATTTTGGAACGAATAAACAATATCGAATCAGAGTAAATGCCATGTGACTGTTAATTTGGAGAAATAATATATAATAATAAATAAACTTTATAATTTCTATAAAGTTAATAATAATCTTCTTTTCCGTCTTGGTTGCCTAATATGAATAGGTATAGGTCTACCAGAATCTGATGGCAAAAAGTAAGAAAATAAAATGACTCTAGCAATACGTGGGGGTTATTGGAATAAAACATTTTGATCCGTTTTTTTTTTCTTATAGCGGCTGATTCTGTGTGTTAAACATGCAAATATAAAAATTTATCCAATGATCAAGGATATTTTTAAAAAATCTGCTGTCAAAAATTGCCATCAGGTTCTGGTAGACCTATAATTAATTGAATTTGTTAGAGCAAGAACTTTTGACGAAGGGGATTAATTTGAAACTTTGCCTCGTAACGTAATGTATGTTATTCAAAACTTACAAGCTAATAACTATCAAAGACTAAACTTTTCTGTGGCTTATCATGGGACCCTTAAACTCATACGAGCTTATTAAGTACCTACCTATCTTTCTTGGCGCCTCCGTGGTCCAGTGGTTTCAGGTTTAGATCTTGGCTCTTGACTCGGAGGTCGTGGGTTCGATTCCCGCGTTGGAAACATGTTATTTCCAAGTTTGGTTAGGACAATGCAGGCTGATCACCTGATTGTCTGACAAGTAAGATGATCCATGCGTCGGATGGGCATGTAAAAAGTCAGTCCTGCGCCTGATCTCTCGCCAGTCGTGTCGGTCGTCCGTCACACTGGATTATGAGAGTAAAGGGAATAGAGAGTGCTCTTGTGTACTGCGCACACACTTGGGCACTATAAAAATTACTCCTGCGTAACTGGCCTAGTTTCAATGAAGCCGGCCACCGTCACCGAAACCGGTGTGGGAGTTATTATCTTTCTTTAAGCCTAGTTAGTCTGTATTTATGTAGAGACCTGAGTTAATATTTTCAATGATTTGTCAAATTCAATCTCCGTGGCCCAGTCACCAGTGGCATCGCAGCTTTTGACTTGGAGGTTTTGGTTTCGAATCCCATTTGGTTTCGAATCCTATTGGCTGTCAAAAAAGATCTCTCGCCAGTCGTGCCAGTCGCCCCACTGGGTTATGATAGGAAAAATAAAGAAAGTGCTCCTGTGCACTGCCCACACACTTGGACATTATAAAAACTACTTCTGCCCGTATGATCAACTTTAGTTTTTTTATCAACCATTTAGTGTGAGAGCCTTTATCGAAGTAGGCTATAGGCATAGCTAATGTTGTACTTATCGGATGCGTCCCTCTGATAGGTACAACATTAGCTATGACAGATAGAGTCACTAGCAACAAAAACCATTAAAACTTTCCACAGACCGATAAACATTAATAAAGCGTCATATTAAAAACGTATCAACCAAAAAACAAACTATTTATACGGAGCTTATTAATTTCGCAATCTCATAACCCGCGCCCGCCGGAGCACAAAATAACCCTGAAACTAAACTAATATTCCGTACACGTTCTTCGCAACTATTATAACTGACGATACAAAGAGACTGGGGAGCTCGTATTTTCTTAGCGTTTCGGTTTTTGAGAAAAGTACGGGCTTTGAGTAGGTGAATAAACAAGTTATAGTGTCACGAAGTTCAGCCTGTGTCAAGTGAAGCAAAGAATTCAAAGCGGCGAAGTGCGTTGCGCTTGCAGATGTGGGTTCTGCAGCAGTGTTCTGCAGTTTTTAATTTTTTAGTCACTTTGACAACCATTTTTTTTATGAGTGTAGGCACTTTATTTCCGCTGACCCATGCACGAAATCTGCCGCCACTCTAAGACGCTACCCCCCCAGGGCTGTTGATAACATGTTGCTTTAGTTTTTTATTTTAGTAACCATTATGCTCTTATATCTTTTTTCGTAATAAAGGTAAATACACAATGAGAATAAGATTTAACGAGTTTACGTAAAGAGTTTCAGACAAATTGAATTTACTTACCGAAAAAATAGGTCGTAGGTTTTTAGGGGCTCCACACGAAAACTAGCCATAATGAGAAAATAACGCTTTACTATCAATCAGTGTTCCAATTTCTTTTTTTATGAAATCCATTACGCATCAATAACTACGTAAATATTCATTTAAAAATGAATAACAGAATGCACTGGAATGCACATAACTTTTTTTTTTGGGGTTCCAAATTTTACTTTTCAAAAGGGTTTCAAATAACTAATGGTGGCCCCTTCTACACCATGGCGAAAATGTATACTTGCTGCTAGTGTTTCATTCTCACTTCTGACGGCACTTTAAAATGCAACCCGTTGTTCTTTTTGTCAGGCGACAGCTAAGTATGAAAATTTCGGCCGGAAAAGTCTGTGAAGACTCCCAAATTTTCCATTACACCATGGTAACTTACATATATTTTCTCCGACCATAGACAAAGTTTCAACTTCTGGATATAAATATTACAAGATGAAATAATCGGAACGCGTTCACTGCGCCACTTTGCATATCAAACACTTTCTTTGTAACAAAGTTCCTCTTGAATAAATGGAAATTGTTTCTTGTAGGAAATTATATGTGGAAAATTACACTTGGCGATCGAATTTGCACCTACCGTGGGGGTGATAGGGGTGGTTTTCGTGGTAAATGTTGATGTGGAAGCAATAATATGAGATTGCTCTATCGACATAAGTGGACGCATAGTGACGGGCACTTAGATATGCTGTGACAGTGTCCTTACGTATTTTATACTTAAACGCTACCTGTATTTGAGAAAGTTTGCGTTTGTGATACGCCAAGACACCTAAACGTTGGAATAATTCAGCAACAAAAGAACTAGGAATACCAATAAAATTGTCAGGGCGAGTGAAGCGAGCCCTATTATATTCCACAATCTGTACATTTTGTGGTACACTTTACGGAAAAACTATCACGCCTATTGATTTGTGCTTAAACATAGTAATTTTTATTTATATGTAGATGTGTAATCATCAGTCAGTCAAGGTTTTTTATATGTAGATGTGTTATCATCTGTCAGTCAAGGTGTGACGACGCGAGCCCTCACAAAGCTCGGCTTTTAGCTAGTGTATATTACGAATTAAAAATTTAAACTGTTTTAAAATAAAATAAAAAACTTGAGAGATGTCAAGGGTTACCCGGATGGAACGAAGTTCCAGTTTATTATTTCTTATGTACAAAAAACCTGTATACACTCAAAAAAAACTATATGTAGCATTTTTGTAAGCTGTGCGGTTGTAACGACAATTTTGTGTCGTTACAACTTTTCGTCTTAATTTTTTCTGTCTAGCCCCCTTTCACAACGCGCGATAAGGAACTTCGGTCCAGTAGTGCCCTTCTTTTTTGCTGGGTTCTAGCCTATAGGTACCCACTTTCTGACATTATGTCAGTCAGTTAGATGAACAAGATGTGTTTTATATTTGAATTGAGATAAGTACTTACAAAATAAATGATTAAAGAAATTAGTAGATATAAATAAATAAAGACGCATTCATAACACCCAAGAATTTCGAAAGTACCTATCAGTATGAAAGTTTAACTAGCTATTTTATCTTCAACAGGCGAATATAAAAATGTCCACACACCACAGCACTTTATTCTCCATGTTTTTCGTAAGTGTCTCCATCGCTGAAAACTTTCATATTTTTCAGTAAATTATTGCGATTAATGCTTCGTTGCAAGTATATTAAGTTATCAACTTGGATGGCAATGTTGTAATTTCATTCGAGCAAACCCACTGCAGCCGACGGACGGATTCAGGGTTCCGTAGTAGAAAAATACTCGACCTGTGTTTGGACGTTGTATGATTTCTAAAACCCACTTTCTAATAAAAATATTTACGCAGCGCATAACAAAAATAGTAATTAAAATACTACTACTAGACTATACTAGGTACTACCTAATATCTTATGTTTAATTATTCAGCGTCTGCTGTCTTGTGACTTTTTCAATACGCCAGACTAAGACAAGCAGACCTTATATAGGTAGTTATTCGCTATGCAAATATTTTTAATAATACACCCATCATCATCTCATCATGCAAGATAATAATTATTCCATTCGCGGATGAGGCAAAAAACTAAGTACAACGCTTGTATTTAAAAGGAGAGCTACGTCTTAAAAATTGGTATAACACGTTTACTTAAAATATAAGGTATCGAAAGAGTCTATGAAATGAGTCTCATATATATATGAGCACACTTTGCGTGTGCTCCGCGATGATTTTGGCAGGAGTTTATCTTTTCAATAGAACCTAACCTAATAGGAATAAAATTATCAAAACTTTATCTAGTTATCTTAAGCTTTCATAGAAATACAATTACTTTTCACAAAGAATATAACAAAATGAAAAAAAAAAAAAAAAAAAAAAATATATATATATATATATATATATATATATATATATATATATATATATATATATATATATATATATAAAGTAGCCGAGTTACTACTACTACTGCTTGCCTCTACGGCGTATGCCTTTACTGAATTTTTCCAGCAGCTTCTGCGAGCTTCCGTGTCATCCAAAAGGGGAAAAATTAAAAACATAATATCTTATTACATTTAGAAAGAACGCAATGAAACGAATATAAGTAAAATTATATAGAATGATAAACACCTAATTAAAATACATTTTAATTCTGACGTAAAATAGTTTTATTACATTTGAAACATTTAATTCATTAAAAGCAAAGCATATTTCGAGATAAAACTGCAGAGGTGCGAGGTGTTGGGGCATAGTTTAAGCCAGGGGTTCCCAATCTTTTTCTCTTTCCTGCCATCGGCGTCACACACGTCACAATATTTTGTCACGGCGCCCTATTCTACCTAGCTATTAGAAAAATATATAATAAATAAACACATTTAATGATTACAGTTAGGTTAAGCAAGTAAATAATAATAAACAAATATTTAATCATATACCTGCTTTACATAAATAATATTATAATTTTATTCTATAATATTTGTGGATTCGAATAATGATGGAGGATCGACTCACGGCGCCCCTCTTGCCTTTCCACGGCGCACTAGGGCGCCGCGGCGCACACTTTGGGAACCCCTGGTTTAAGCTGTACAAAGCTATCCTCATGAGAAATTAGTGCACCATTACTTTTAATTCACTCGCCGCTTCATTATTTACACTTATATAAAAGTATTTGAGAAGTTTGTGCTCGTTTTTCGTGAGCTGTGATAAAAGTATATTTAAATATTACAAGCCTAAAAATATGTGTCTGGATCTGGCCAAATATCCTTTTTAACCGACTTCCAAAAAGGAGGAGGTTATATGTTCGGCTGTGGATATATATATTTTTTTATTTATTTTTTATTTTTGTATGTTCAACGATTACTCCGCCGTTTGTGAACCGATTTTCAAAATTTTTGTTTTGTTCTATTAGGTTTCTCTCCAATTTGGTCCCATTTTCACAAAAGTGGTGATCTGATGATGGGATCCATGAGTAATCGAGGGAACTCCTCAAAATTTATATAGAAACATATGGTGATTTTCATTTTATGAGAAGTATCCTAAGCATATGCTACTAAAACGCAAGATTTTGCATCAAGGTATACTATGGTTCCGAAGATACTAAGAGAACTCCGGATTCCTTATAGATACAAGTTTGGGGGTTTAGGCGCTGTTTTAAGAACTGAAAGCATATGCTACTATGCAAATTACATTCATCATCATCATCATCATCATCATTACCACGTCAGGGTCACCAGTGTCACATGGTTGTATATGGATACAATATGCCCCCACAACACCATAATTATATAATCACGTTATGTCCTTATAATAATTGGTACTTTTCATAGCGATTTTAATAAAAATATGATGTTGTTTTAAAATAACTGATTCAAGTTCTAAGCGACTTATGTACCACAAAATTGAACATAACAAAGTCAACCTTAACTCCAGAGCGTAAGGCACACATTTGACATTACTTTTGAGATTCGAAAGAAAAAAGAGAAGTTGCTTCGATAGGTACTACACTAGTTTAACTATTAACCCATCAAGCCCAAGCGGCACCCGGCTGCCGCATAACAATTGAAAATCCATTATGTCTGCGATTCCCACGATTGAGGCAAGTAATAAATTGAACCCTTAGTATGAAAATAGGTACTTACATAGGAAAACAATCTACATCTTAATAGGAATAAGAAACACAATCGCATTGAGTGTGACTCTTAACAAATTGTATTAATAAGATACGTAGAATATACTCGATGGTTTACTAGGTAACTAAAAAGAGTGAAATTATTATTTTTAACAAAAAATTAAAACCGACTTCCTAGGTAAAAATAATAATAACATCCTTATAATATGAACTAAAAAGTATTAAATAATGTTTCCTATCTAATAGTGCCTTTCTCCGAATTCGGCTAAACCTCAACTATTTCTGTACTCAATCTTCATAATTTTGAAGTCGGTACCAGTTCCAAAAGATTCAAATACCTATTCTGTCAGAGAACTGAAGATTCAGCTATATCTGGTACCGACTTCAAAATGATGAAGATTGAGTACAGAAATAGGTTTAGCCGAATTCGGAGAAAGACACTATTAGATAGGAAACATTATTTAATACTTTTTAGTTCATATTATAAGGACCCAAGTAACAAAATCTGGTCTTGTAGTGGTTCCGGGGCCAGGACTATAACAAGATAGTAAACGTTTATAACCACGGAAGAGGGCCAATTTTATACGCGTACTTTTGCTAATAAAACACTCATAGTAGACTTGCCTAGCATTACTTAGAAAAATAATACACTTATTGTTGGACTACGTAGAACTATCTGCTCCCACGAAGCCAACTATGAGCATCTAATAGCAGGCCTGTTACGTACTCCGCGCTTCTGTTACTAGCTACTTCAACGATAGTGAATTGTGTTGTGACTTGTGAGGTGGATGAAAAAAATAAAAAACAAAGAAATTGTATTAACAAGTATTTCGCACGTAATATTATACGTGCATACATACTTGGACGGATAATCTGTTACAACTATATAAATGGCATTCGTGCAAGCGATAGCGCGATGTAGAAACACTTCAGCGCCATCTATTGAAAACAACATGAAACCATACTTATATGAATTACATTCGTGCAAGCGTTAGCGCGACTTACTATTTTTCTTATAGAATTTTAATTGGCACTAACAACGGCAAACGCATAAGTATTTCCGGTGAAGTATATTGTGTTTTACATCTCAATTTTTGTTCGCCCATTCAACACGCCGTATTTACTAAGTTGTGTTTAGAAATAAGTGCATTTCGTTCTATAAATTACTATTACTGGCGTATGACACTTATAGCGGATTTATAATTACTTATTGTAGGCTATTACAAGTGTAACTTACTGGAGCAAGTTTTCTCAAGTATATTTACACCTTTGAAACACTTGTATAGGCCATCTTAGCCTTTACTGCGCCTATAATCTCGTTCTATACACGATTATAAGTCAACTTATAAGAGCAGGTTTACTACAAACTCAAACGAACTCCCTGTAACCTGTTATAAGCTTGGTAGTAAAACCTGGAAACACTAAGAGAGAGTCACTAGTGCTGCAAGCCTATAAACTGTGCACTATAGGAGAATTTTGTTACTTGGGGATGTTATTATTTTTTTTACCTTGGAAGTCGGTTTTAATTTTTAGTTAAAAATAATAATGGTAGGTAAACTATAATAAAATGACGAGACTGGGCACAGAATTTCATACTTTTAACATTTTTTAAATAGTTTTGTACTCTTGTTTTAAAAAACTACCAATAATAATTTTCCGAGTCTTTCTTACCAACCACCAGCAACCAGGTGGAGCTATACTGAGTGTAACAAAACTAAGTGATAATTCCTTAGGATGTGTATGTGTTCTTTGTAGAGAGTTGACGGTGAAAGTAGCAGCGCTGAAAGTGCAATTTTTGTTTGACATATTTTGTATGGGCAAGCGCCCCATGCGTCATGAATTTTCCCATTTTTGTATGAGAAAAAAAAGTAACTCTTTCAGCGCTGTTACTTTCACAGCGAACTCTGTATAGGGGACCCATACACATCCTAAAGTATTATCACTTAGTTTTGTTACACCCTGTATAACAATAGTCCAACAGGGCATTTCGTATTCGACAGCCGGCAAAAGTCACAAACTTAAAAACCCCCGTTTCTGAGATAGTAAACAAGGTACAATACCAAAACAACTTCTAGGATCAAGCATTTTCAATCAATCAATAGGACCTGCAAGCCTTCAAGAAGAGAGCGTATTCCCTCTTAAAGGCCGACAACGCACCTGCAGCTTTTCTAATATTGCGAGCGTCCATGGGCGATAGTCGTTGCTTTCCATCAGGTGACCCGTTTGCTCGTTTGTCCCCTTATTTTATAAAGAAAAATATATTCCTCTTTTGTCGATGCTTATAATGACCGTCTGTTCACTGATCTATGGTATTAAAAGTACGTGAAATTCGCATTTTTTTGTAATAACCTGCACATATTGGACTGTAGCACTGATGCGTGTCGCCTGTCGCATTCACAGATGTACGGCGTTTTGTTATTAAAAATGTCCACGTAATTCCAAAAAAAAATATTTCGTGTCAATGAAAATGGTGGTGTGATCGGGGAAAACATTTATTTGTTTATTAAAATAGCATTAAATTTGATCCACTATTTAACTCCCTTAGGGATAAAATAAAAAAAAAACTTTTGTTAGTCGATGCCTAATAATAATGTATAGTAGCTACCTATCAATGTCAGATATAGTATAATATTATAATATGTCTTCTAATAGATAAGAGCGCTCTCTACTACTCTATCATTTAGGTCAAATGTTTCAGACATAACAGATCAAAATTATGTTAATCTGAATTGTTACAAGTAATATATTTCTGATTATGAAACCTCATGTCCAAAGCTTTTCTATTTGGACGTTTAGTTTTTAATTTTGCATAACCTATAATTATAATGAGCCAAAAGCCATTTAACAGATAACCGGGGACCCACTGTTTTAAATCAGCTGCTATAAATGTTTTGACATAAAGAGCATACATTTTCTTATACCATTCCATAAATTACTATACGTCTTATTATATTCAAAAAATCTGAGTGCGGCCGTTATTGTTACTATCAAATTGGATGTTGATTGAACGCAAAATTGCCTGTGAAAAATATTATTATTCTCGTTTATTGAAGTTCCATCAATTGATAGATATTATATCCGCTCCCACTGAACCGACTACCCGACTAAACTGAGTTAGGGGCGTTTTTCTCCATTTTCCTAAGAGGCGGCGTAGTCTTGAATTATTGGACTTACTTTATTTTATAAAACGATTTTTCCTCTAAAGAGATTCATGTTGACTTTGTACGCTTTCGCCGTTCTGTTGTACTTTTATGTAGGTACGTAAATTTAATTTTATTTATCTCTTCATCGTATTAATATTTTGCTCTTTTTATGTTATCATTTTATATTTAATTCGTTAATATTTGTCTTTTCATTAAATTTCGGATGTTATAGTAACAACGAGAGTTTCAGAGGTTCAAACGGTTTTTAAGAAAACCTTTAAACTAACTTTCATAGTGTGGGAAATGTTGAATTTTTTTTACTAGTAAGTTTCCCAATATTAGCTAACATCAAGCATTTTCACAGAGGTTTATAATAATAGACACAGGTATCGTATATAATAATATTATATTATAATATAGTAATATGTCGTCTCAAATAGCGTGGTCAAAATATGATTGGCTCCATCTCGAGGTCGAAATTGTAAAAATGGCCCCAAAAATGGCTAAATTTTTCGATCTCTTTTACAT
Organism: Cyaniris semiargus; assembly: GCA_905187585.1. Taxonomy (NCBI): domain Eukaryota; kingdom Metazoa; phylum Arthropoda; class Insecta; order Lepidoptera; family Lycaenidae; genus Cyaniris; species Cyaniris semiargus. The sequence goes on along the minus strand of LR994558.1, from coordinate 6,482,326 downwards.
TTTCGTAAATGGCAAAACTTTTTCATGTATTCAGATTTTTTTCCTGTATAAATATTATATCTGAATTTTTTACTAAGATAATATGCACTAGCTTGCGTAATAAGTAGCGTACCTAAATACCTTGTGCTAAATTCCCAAAAAAGAAAGGAACGACCAATAAAAAGTGTAATGAAGCCAGTAGTTGGCACCTCCGCGTACTGTTTTCAGAGTGACATTACTTGGGTGATTCTAACCCTTATGGCGTTGGAATAAAGGTGTTGCTGGAGGTAAAATAAAAAAGAAATTTCGGGTTCCCTTTCATTAACCCAGTACTGGACGTAAAGTATTTCAGTAACACGGAAAATACCCACACGTCAAATGTAGTAAATGTTTCTAAACGAAAAATATTCTCGCTCTATATAATTGTGGAGGAAAATAAAGGTGTTCTTTGAGATGTGCTTCTCGAATTTTCTGCCAATTGGAAGACTGGGACACTAGTAATATGGATATGCTTTGAGTTTAGAATTTAAATATGTTTGGTCTGGATAAATCCTAAATGGTCTACATTTTCTACAATTTTGAAAAATGTTTGTCGCTTACTTTTGCTATTCAAATCATTATTAATTTATTGTTGAGTTATGATATTAGGAAATAATGACATACTTTATGTACTGGAAAGATCGGATAGCCAAATACGCATAATTTGAACGCAACTTAGGGAGGAAACGTATCTAAATAATAATTTTAATTATTATAATGGTCGGTTTACATTATTCTAATAATATCTCTTTTTGAAAAATTGCATTCCAGTGCATTGCAGTTCCCGTTTACTTTCAGCAATCCAGCGCTGGATTGGATCACTGGATTGGAATAATGTAAGCCAGCTCTTACTGACTTTTGAATATTTTGCATCGAAACCAGTTTAATGGCAGAATCAGTAATGGTCCGTTTCTTTTGCATCCGTTATAATCATTCCAAAATTCTTAGCGTTTACAACAAAATTATATGGTTCATTCACAATACATGACTGACTGTACCGAGTTGTCGCATCGTAACAAAGTGTATGGAAGCCATGTTGGCATTTTCTACACAGGGAACTCGTCTATGTCAGTCCGAGGATGTAATGTAAAGGATGCATCGAGCTCAATCGAATGTATTCATGCAATCGAAACAATAATCGACATGTACAATGGCTATTTAAAAAAATAACGGTTTATATGAACGTGAAAATAGTGTAGAAGAGAAAAAAGATAATAAAAATTCTCTAAAAGTTGTATAAGTACTAACGTTACTAATTTGAATTTGAAAGTAGAATGACCAACTGATTCCCGAATTGCTGGTATTTCCACTTGTCTTGGTGCAAATCTTAATATTCCAACGGCCGCACTCAGAGATATTTTAATGATGATTAAACTTCAATTTAATGAAGAGTTTGACACTGTATGGGGATTATGTCAAAATATTTATTATTACAGTTAAGTAATTAATATTTGTCACTGAGTGCCGCAGTTAATCTCCTTTTGTTTAACGGATTTTTGATTAGGTCACGTATTCTGATGTAAGTTTAGCAAAATTTCACTTCAAAAACATTTTTGTTAGTTCTCCCACGGAAACAAAACCTTGTCACACAAGTTACCTTTACTTTATCTATAACTTTTGTAAGAAATAGGTATACTATATTGAGTGTGTGAATTTCCTTCTATCGAGTGAGGAAGTCCGCACATTCCAGACATTTCTGCTGGCGCCATTACTTCTATTCCTTTGAGATTAAAAATCTCTGCTACCATCCGACTTCTGCCGTGCAGAGTTATATAAACACAGACACGACAGTTTTTAATTTAATTCCTTTTAGCTGCTAAAATTGTTCAGACTTATGCTTTGATGCAAATTATAGCGTTAAGACTTTAGAAGGTTTTCTAATGAAACGAAATTCAAACTTCTTAGGCTAGGCTTCAATAATTCAGATCGTATTTGTATATTTTTTGAGTGTTGACCATAAAGTTAATATACCTAGCGGTGTAGAGCAACAATCTCGAGCTGTCAAACGAAACCGAAATTGGTTGGTAGCATGATTGAACATGAATTCTATGAGATTAAATTGTCAATGTGCCGATAAGTGCCGACTGGACGTCAAAAAAAGAGTTCTGCTGTCATGTATCACACGTCTCTTTTTACCACGCAGTGTTACTGATAGTGACATCTCGCTTGCTCAGGCCTTTGTTTCTCTATTCCGCTAGGTATATTAACTTTATGGTGTTGACCGACCATTTAGTTCAATGGACGTACCATCATCATACGTAGGCCGTCATTCAGCGCACAAGCTGGTTTAAAATATCCTGGAAAACAACCTTGGCGATACAAATCGCAATAAAGCATAAAGTGAGAGAATGAGATTTCCGTTGTCATTGCTACATTTTTGGTGCGTAAAAGAATTCAAAATCAAAACAGTAGATAATTTTTTTTTAATGAAATAAGAGCGCAAACGAGTCATCTGATGGAAAGCAATACTACGATCGCTCATGGACGCTCGCAACATCAAAAGATGCAGGTGCGTTGCCGGCCTTTTAAGAGGGAATAGGGTAATAGGGGAGGGTAGGGATGGGAAGAGAAGGGAATAGGGGAGGGAAAGGAAGGGAATAGGGTAGGGGATTGGGCCTCCGGTAAACTCACTCACTCGGCGAAACACAGCGCAAGCGCTGTTTCACGCCGGTTTTCTGTGAGAACGTGGTATTTCTCCGGTCGAGCCGGCCCATTCGTACCGAAGCATGGCTCTCCCACGTATATATATTTTTTTCGCTTTATACGCTCTCTCCTTGAAGGTTTTGAATTTCGTATTAGTTCGGAAATATTCCTGTCACATCTACTCTGTTTTTATATCTGCTGCTATCGTGCGGGTTTAAAGGGTCGCATATAAACTGGGAACATTTTATTGTAAAACGTTTATTCGCGGACAATTTGACGCGGTCGGTATTGGATATCGAATTATTTTCTATGGCTTTTGTACTTTGTACCATCAGCGGAATCGTTTTTGAGCCCGGCCGCACATTATAAGAAATTTCTGATCAGAAAAATTCGGACGCCCGCCGGAACGCACTCTGCTCATATGTTTTGTTGTGGACCCCGCATACTATCAGAATTCTGACGTGTCTGACGACCGACGAAATTTTTCTGATCAGAGATTCGGATCGCGCTCTCTCTATACATTTTGTTCTAAACTTGAACTCGCCGGAAGGTTTCTGATAGGTGTGCGGTGTGGTGGTCCGGCGGGCGTCCGAATTTTTCTGATCAGAAGTTCTTACAATGTGCGGCCGGGCTCATGGGCGTTCCCAGGATTTCAGCTAGGGGGGGGGGGGGGGGGGGGGCAGCATACCTTTCGAGAAGATAATATGGTCGGTCTGGTATATTGAAACAAAAAATCATGAAAATTGAATTTTATTATTCTGACTGAAAATATAATTTGTTTCCAACACTTCATTTTGCGCACAATAGGTAATACGTTTTTGTTTTTTAATTCCCACTTGCCAGGAAAATTGACATTTATTTTATCTTTCAGGGGTACTGCCCCTCCCTGGGTACGCCCATGGCCGGGCTTAATGTGTTGGATTTGTATATGTGACTGTAAAATCGTAAATTTCGTTAAATTCGTACTAATGTTATAAACGCGAAAATGTGTTTAGTCTGTCTGTCTGTTACCCTTTTTCATGTCCAAACCGCTGAACCGATTTTGCTGAAATTTTGTATGGAGATACTTTGAGTCCCGAGAAAGGACATAGAATACTTTTTATCCCGGAAAAATGCATGTTTCCAACGCGATTAATGAATTTTGCACAACTGAGTTGCGCGCATCATCTATTAGATAATAAAGGCTATGTAATATGTTATACAAATCCTCACCGAATAAAACTTACTCATATTATATAGGGTGTAACAAAACTAAGTGATAATACTTTAGGGTGTGTATGTGTATATAGAGTTCACTGTAAAAGTAGCAGCGCTGAAAGAGCAAATTTTTTTTGTTATTTGTATGGACAAGCGCCCTAGTGTCGTGCATTTACTCATACGAAAGCTAAAAAAAAGTTACTCTTTCAGCGTTGCACACATAAGCACCCTAAACTATTATCACTTAGTTTTGTTAAATCCTGTATACCATTACGTTATAATATTAAAACATAAAACGGATATGAAAATGAAGGGGATGTAATGTATTAGGATTCATCACTTGCGGCGGGCGTATCCTTTGGTCGGCAAAGCCGCTAATCCATTTAGCCCGTTACCATAGCAACGGTACGGAAAACGCGTGCTATTGCTTCATTTTTTACATAGTGTTCTTTTAAGCATGTACTTGAATTGTTGGTTATGACTTTATTTGTTTATAGACGCCCGCAACTCCGTTGCGCCAAAATACGTTTATTGCGCGGAACTGTACATTTTTCGGATGTGAAAAATGTCCTATGTCCTTTCCCGGGACTCAAAGAATCTCCATATTTAATTTCAGCAAAATTAGTACAGCGTTTTGGGTGTGAAGAGGTTGTCTGGTACCCGCAACGCAAGTTTTTCGAGAACTGCATGCGGTACGACTGCAGCTGTAGTGCTCTAAGCGGGCCCCTAGACGAGCAATTTTATTGCGATTTATCACGTATTGCGTAATATTATTGACCGTCTAGGGTTGATATTGAACATCGCGCGCCTTCAATCTAATTGTCAAATAAACTATTCAATAAAATTGAAGCGTGATATTGCACAATACAATTGATCGTCTAGGGGCCGGCTTAGCCTACAAAGAGTAAGTTACTTCACGAGAAATAGCTGCAGATATTTTATCCTAATTTCAAGCACTACAAGAGTTATTGATGAAGATACGAATTACACAGCCATCTGGCGCGCTGCCAATTTCTTCATAAAACGAATAATCTTGAATGCAGTTCATATAAATCTCGTTTAGAAATGTACGTCTGTCTACAGACAGTATTGCATAAATAGTGGCTGTCTTAAATTCTATTTTAGAAACTTGTGTTTCAATTTTTGTGCTTGGTTTACTTGAGTAGTACAGTCGTGAGCATTAACTTATGATTTGAAAAAATATGAAGTTTTATACCTCGTTTAACTTTTTTTTAATGCTTTTCAGTATTGATTTAGTTACATAAGAACCTGATTACACCTATCGAGTTGAATGGCGAGACAGTGCAAGTAACAAGGCCCTAAGGTATGTAGTAATGGTGGTATATTAAATAACGGAAATCATTTTGTAATAGTATGGAATTCTTTCCATACTTCTACATAGTATCGCAAATAAAAAATAAAACCCTTTTAAATTCGTTTAGTAATTAGAAAAGATAATTGTGTTGATAAAGAAATTTATAATATCAGTATAGTAAAAATTTAAAAATATATTACATATACAAAAGATTATAATAGGTATAATGTCAGCTAGTGAAACTGACATTAATAAAAAGCTACTCAAAGCATAATATTTTTTGGTCAACTTTTATGAAAATATTTTTCTCATTGCGATACATTCAAAGTCCATTCTTTGTTCGGGCTTAAAAGTTTTCGGTGACATTTGAAAAAAAAAATACTGGCCAAGTATGAGTCATTCGTACGTACACAATGGGTTCCGTACCAAAACATCGAAGGATCATCTGTGTAATAAGGTAGCCCCACTCAATTTACTTTTCGTGTAAGTTACTATAGTGGCAAAGAAAATAAAGTATTTGTAAGAAAAGTGCTATAATTTAAGATTAAGATTTATGTCATAGTACTTTGTAAGATTTAGCGTGATATAGGCGAACGGACAGTCAACGGAGTCGTAATAATATCAGGGTTTTGTTTTTTCCTTTGCCAACGGAACCCTAGAAAAAAGATCACATGAGTCCTGATTGTACGTTTTCATTAAGCGCAGAGAACTTTGAATTTATCGCTCGCAAACGCCACTTCTTCATAAATTCATTTTGTTCATAAAATTTAATTTCGTAACTCTCATGGGGCGCCCTCTAACTCCATTATTTCATATTATCTCGGTGATATATTTTTATCATGCTAGGTGTGTATAAATTATTATATGTATCTTTTACAAAAATGTGATAATCTAGATTAAGAATGTAATATTTATCCATGAATCAAAACATACTAAGTCTTGTTCAACATTAAAAAAAAATATATCAAATCATAACCTTATCAGTTATCTGATAACACGAAGAAAAAATGGCCGAAACGTCCACGAATGATGAAAAACATTTGTGTAAGTGAATAGAAAGGATAAAAAAGGGAAATAAATTGCAAACGTATGTTGTACGTGGTACCACAGAGTCGGATTGTGTAAACGGCACACGTCCGCGCCGCTGACCGGCCAAAACGCGGCCATCTTGCTAATTGCACCATAAATTCTAGATTTTTTTAAATTTAGAACGCTTGTTTTTTTAATTTCAATATTAGCGGCATTAGTTTGTGTACAAAAGTTATCTTGCTAACGTGTTAAACATTTAAAAGCACACTTAAGAGTTTACATTGCTTTTGTCAAAGTTAAATCAATGAAAATAGGAGACAAGCATACATACATACTTTCAAGTAATTCGCAATATCCTTGTAGCATTGTAATTTATTGTTTTACAAAGTAAAATGTCGCGTAGGTTTTTAACTAAAACCAAATCAAGCAAAGAAAACGATGCAGTAAAGCTTTCTTAATACATGATAAAATTTGATCTCGACATTTCCAATTTTAATAAGGCTGGTATGACCACTTGTGTATGATGTATGAAGAGTGATTGTATATTACCATGTTACGTTATTATTTAACATTCAACTTAAAATGCAATAATACGCGTAAAAACTTTTAGAATTCAGCTAATGAAATTTTACTGAAAAATGATGATTTTTTTAATTAAATTAAACCGTAATAAAATCTATATAATAGTTTCATTACTCACTAGATGACTCCCGCAACTTCGTTGCGATAAAATTCGTTTATCGCGCGGGAACCGTCCATTTTTCCGGGATAAAATTTATTCCGGAAAAATCTGTTCTTCCCCGGAACTCATAGTATATCCATACCAAACAGCTAAATCGGTTCAGCAGTTTGGGCGCGAAGAGGTAACAGACAGACGGACACACTTTCGCTTTTATAATATTAGTAGTCCCAGTACAGTGTCTCAGGGCCATGATTTATATAATTATATTATATTTTAATCTCACCGTTAAGGCTGCAGAGTATTTTTTTAAATTATTGTTTAGGGAAATTCATAACGTTTGCCACTTAACCAGTTATACACACTCTTACTGCCCTTACAGTAAGTACTCCATTTGTGAAGTTGGGTGTTTATCCAATATGGTTTGCTTTAAATAAAAATATTTAACGTCGACAAAAGCACAAAATATTGTAAGTAATTCGTTCTTCATTTTCTTCGTCAGTTCCAAGGCATTAAAAGTAGTAAAGGTGATATTGGGAAATTTACAACACCTGTTTAAAGTACACTTGGACTTTTATTTATGTACAAATAAAACTGTCCAATTATTTTACGATTGTCGGGGCGAGAAGCATATTTTTATTGACTACGTCGTTAAAGACTGCCCCAGTTTTTTCAGTATTTGAGAATTCTTACAAAATACTGCATGTCTTCTGAATTTTTTTGACAGGAGTTTATCTATTCAACAGTGATGTTTATTGGTTTCAACCTTAGACAATAAAAAGCTTTAGTGAATAGATAACGTCATCTACCAGCAACACATATGAACAAAGATAAATATAATTGATTTTACCCGTTTTTTACACACCTTCCACTGATTCGTCGCCTGCCTCGGTCGCAGTTTGATGTTTTAATATAACCTTCCTCAATAAAATATAGACTATGCAACAAAAAAAAAAAACACTCCAGTAGTTCCTAAGATTGGCGCGTTCAAATATACAATGCTCTCTAATGGGCGGTATAGCGGCCAGTATCGTCGAATTCATCTTGATATCTCCATACCAAATTTCAACAAAATCGCTTTGAATTTTGGGCGTGAAGAGGTAACAGACAGAAAGACCGACTTTCGCATTTATAATATTAGTATAGATTACGATAGATTTTATGATAGATTAGAGAGATTCTAACTTATAATTTTTCATAGTTGATACTATTATTATTATTTATTATTATGGAAGTATGGATTCGTCTTATAATATAAAAATAAAAGTTTATTTATTTATTTATTTTATAATATGGTTACATAACTTGTTCTTAGCTTTAATTAATAGTCCATGTGCACATAGCGTAGGTTCACACGGCATAATTCTGCACGTTTCCTGCACGTTTTTTTGCAGTATGTATATAGTTATAAACAGTGGCGCATACAATGTATATAGAACCATTTATACATCGATTGTACTGCACGATTTGCTGCAGTACAATCGATGTATGAATGTTAAGACATATATTGCAAAAAAACGTGCTAGATTGTGCCGTGTGAACCTAGCCTTACAGTTGAGGTTATGCGCACTAATGGGTGGTATAGCGGCCTGTATCGTCGAATTTATCTTCTTGTAACCGACACTCGGGTATTTCCCCAAATACTATAACGACCACTGATTTACAAAACACTACAATGCGCACACTGCCATGTTTTGACTGACAAGCCTATACATACGAATTATACTCCTTTGTTTATGGTTGATGGTTGATGATGTGTGGTACTTTAAACGGGGAGCCAAAAGAAGAAGATAATTAAATTTAAGGTCGAATTTCGACCATTGGACGATCTCTAGTATTTTTTTTAAATGTCCCGGTAGTACACAGTATGTCTATACCATTATTGTATTTTAAAATTTTGGATAGTAAAAAATATTAAAAAAAAAAGTATCACACAAAATTTGTGTGATACTTTATTTATTTGTGTATTGAATACACGTCCTATTACACGATTGATACAAATTGATATCAAGTATAGGGTCCTCGTTTACGAAGTCTTAAAAGCAAACATTGTAAGTGTATTAAGGCGAAGTTTAGAAATTACATTAACTAAGGACAAGGCGTTTTAACGTAATAGCGGTAGATGCGTCCCCCGACGTCACTTAGATGACGACACTTAAAACTCCACTGCTACCCTCATATAAACCTTACTCCATACAATATACATCGAATCTAATTCGATGTATCGATTTAGCTAAGGCAATAAAATAGTTAGACATTAGACAAGACTTATTTATACAGTGTGTTTGTGTTATTGTTGTATTACTAGATGACCCGGAGAACTTCGTATTACTTTCCCCTAATATAAACCTTCCCCGGACTTCCACGAATATTTCAAGACTAAAATTAGCCAAATCGGTTAAGCCTTTATCGAGTTTTAGCGAGACTAACACTTTAAATTAATAAAAATAAAAGATTAAAAATTATTTTTTATTTTATTTATCTTAAATTGATAAACGTGACCGATAAGATGTAAAATTATTATCAAAAATAAAATATTTTAATAACAACGAAAACCGGTGAAAAGTAATACCTACGCTAAAATTTCGTACCAATCTGAATTTATGCAGCCAAATCTTGTTCCCCCCGATTATCCCCGAGTATCAGCTAATAAGAATTTTCATTTTAATACGGGATCAATAAAACTAAGAATACGGACAAAGTGCACATAAAAGACTCGCCATCTGTGAACAAATTCCATCGGACATGTGGGACGAGTTATACGAGTGATAGTGGGACGAGTAATACGAGTGACGGTGCACCTGATACGCTGTGGTGACGTGACAGACAAATATTTTGTCAAATGTATGTGAGAAATAGTTTAAAGACAAGACAGCCAGACTTTCGTTATTTTATAAAAGCTGAAAGTTTACCTGTTTATGACACCTATAGAGGTAAGAACGACCTATGGAGTTTTGGTCGCAGTTTCCTTAGGAGGTATCCAGTTCTGAAGGTCTACCTGACCTTTGATCATGAGTAAAGCTTAATATTTTCAAGCAGTAGATAATTATAGTAACAAATAATATGTTATATATAGCACGCTACTAGAATCGTAGCACGCTACAAGAATCGTAGCACGCTACAAGAATCGTACCACGCTACAAGAATCGTAGCACGCTACAAGAATCGTAGCACGCTACAAGAATTGTAGCACGCTACACGAATCATAGCACGCTACAAGAATTGTAGCACGCTACAAGAATCTTAGCACGCTACAAGAATCGTAGCACGCTACAAGAATCATAGCACGCTACAAGAATCGTAGCACGCTACAAGAATTGTAGCACGCTACACGAATCATAGCACGCTACAAGAATCGTAGCACGCTACAAGAATCATAGCACGCTACAAGAATCGTAGCACGCTACAAGAATTGTAGCACGCTACACGAATCGTAGCACGCTACAAGAATCGTAGCAAGCTACGAGACCGCTACGAAAGTTCTACGAAGCTGCTACGAAATTCACTACGCGTCTTAAGTTTATATCACGAGGTGGACTAAAACAAATATCACATATTGTGATATCCCTTAAAATATATTGTTGAGTACAATAACTAGCCGTGTATCTTCATACTAGTCATCTAGTAGTAGTAGTATCGCTCACAACTCCGTTGCTTCAAATTCGTATATCGCGCGGGAACCGACCATTTTCTGGGATAAATAGTATCCTATGTCCTTTTCCGGAATTCAAAGTCTCCTTACCAAACTTCAGCAAAAACGGTTTAGCGGTTACTAATATTATAAATGAGAAAGTGTGTCACGTGTGTGTTCACGGTTCACCCCTAAACCACTGGACCGATTTTACTGAAATTTAGTATCGAGATACTTTGGTTCCCGGGAAAGGACGTAAAATACTTTTTATTCCGGAAAATGTACGGTATCCACGCGATAAACGACTTTTGACGCAACGGAGTTGCGGGTGTCATCTAGTTTTTAACCCGTCGATCGTGGGAAAACGAGACACAATAGATATTCTATTGTGTCTCGGACGCCGGTGACCGTATGGGGCTTGATGAATATAGTACTTCTTTAAGTAAAGATAAAAACTATCGACTTTTGCGTACTATAAGTTCACAGCTAATGGTGATAGTTGCTCATTAGTATTGATGTAAATGTTATTTCCTAATGAAATATAAACCCGCTCATTTATTTAAGAACCTTTCCTTTGCGGTTATGATTTGTACGCAGATTTATCAAGATTTTTGTTGGCTGTTTATTACGTAGCTGCGGGGAAAATCTCGTAAAGTTCTAACAAAAGACAAAAAATGTTAACTTTTTGCTGTATTTTTTTTAACGTAATTAACATGAAAATTGTCTTGATGGATATCAAAATATATAATTTAAGTCAGTTGATATCAACAATACGGAATAGTGATCAGAGATTAGCGAATTTTGTTAATAAAATAAAGAAATCACGGTAAAAAATAAGTGTTCCCAAAATTTCAGCTTGATAGCATTTGTATTTTTTTTGTTATGCGCCTTCAAAGTTGGATAATCAAGTCGTTTTTTTTTCAATTAATTTTCTTAATATTTGTATACCATTCGATAACTTATGCAATTAGAAGCAACTTTTGTTATGAAACCACTTTCATAAACGCAATATTTAATATACCTACCGAACAAAGTTTTCTACCGATGCGTACAAACTACGAAAGAGTGACGTCATTCTTTCGTAGCACTTTGTATGGAGCGTTTCGGGCAGGTATATTTTATGAGATGTTTGAATTGTCATATCTTGGTGAATTTTTAAGCTATCAGAGTCATTCTTTCAGCGATGTTTCTATTTTTTAAGGGTCTTTCAATTACCAATAAGAAAAAAAAATTGTCATCATGCCTATAATTATCAGTGTGCCACAAGGTCAAAACAATAATAAAGGTTCACTCCAATTAAAAACTTTCTGTAATGCCAAGGTATATACGCATAATAATTACTGTAATTTAAAAAGATAAAACCGACTTCAAAATTGTACGTAAGTAATTGAGAATTAAAACTCCCTATCTCCAAAACTACTAAACCGATTTTGATGAAACTTACACTATTCCCTAAGTTGAACAATATTTAGTACATCAGAAAAAGAATTACTGAAATCGGAATGGTAATTCCAGAGATATCCGAACACAAACATAAAAACATACATACATACATACATTGGCACATTTGTTCAGTAGCTGATATATACTAACATATACGAAAATTGGGCAGTTATGGAAATATTACATACATACGCGTCGAACTGATAACCTCCTTTTATTTGAAGTCGGTTAAAAATGATAATACATTATAATATATTTCAGAAACAAGAGCATCTTTATACTGAAGTTTCCAACAAAAATTTAAAAGCACATCATAAAATACATAATGTATAAAGTGTCTAGATAAACTGCAGTTGATGTGCGGTGGATATATCGTTATTCTAAGCTGGTAGTGTGTGCTCTCGGGTTTATTGGAATTCCGGTACACAGGTATAATAACTTCAGACTGCACCTAAATAGGGTTTTCTTAAAAGAACAAAGGAATAGTTTTTAAAGGCTGTCAGACAGTGTTGGTTTGTCGTTAGCTTCACTTAGAGTAAGTATCAACATAGTGTTTCATTGATTTAGAAATGACTTTAGTATAATGAGGACTGAGACCCAGTTGTAATGTTGTTAAATAAAAATCTAAACGAGCAGCATAAGTATGCAGTAGGTGGTAACCTTACTTTAATTTTTAATTTTTTGTTTTGTTTTTGTGTCAGTGATCAGATTATTCATAACAATAAAAATAAATATTATGTAGCCCCAAATTCACTCATTCTTAGGATGTAACGTAAGCGTCATCAAATTTTTAATAATTCTCATTTAGTTATACAAGAATTCTCATCTTTAACCCTAAAATACTCATTCCAATGTTTTTATCAAAAATCAGATTTCACTCGCACCTCCGACTTGTAATGAGCATATTTCAAATTTCCATTAGATCGGCGCTCAAATCGGGGTTTTCGCGTCAAAAATCCGGCGATATATTCTCATTTCGATATTATACCTGTCTGTTTTGCATAAAGGGTCTGGAAAAAGAGTTGAGTAGACAAGAAATGTAATTTTTTATTAAGAATTATTCATAATTTACGATATTTTGTTTATATCAGCAATTAATTTCAGTTAATTAACCAAACCAAGAGGTTATTTAATTTTTTATAATATTTATTTTAAGCATCTAATAACTTTTTTGTGGAATAAGGTTACATGTTTTAATAATTTTATTTTATTATTTTATGAATACTAAGTAAAAAAGTCAGTCTTCCTAAAACGCGTAACAACACTAAAAATATCTATGCTCCAATTGAGGGTAAAACTATTAGTGTTTTTGCATAACGTTCTTCTAAAAAAGTGTCACTAAAAGGCACCAATAGCATATTTTGTTTAGTGACGATTTGATTTTCAACGTGCGGTTTCTCACCTAACCAAACAATATTTATTATCCACTCAGACAGATGAATATCTATTGCAATAAATGACTGTCAGAAAACACGAATGCAAGGGAAATTGCATATTTTGTATGCCACTTGCATATGCATGCCGACTGCCACATTTAATTTATAATCTCGTTCAAATATCAACTCCGGAATTCGGGAACGACTATCATAAAAGATAACTTCCTTGTAATATGAGGGAATAAACGAAGAAGTTGAGAGAATATTTTTGGTTTAGTGTAGTATTTAAATATTACAATAGGTATTTTGAGGCACATAATTTAGCTATTACCATAGTCACGTATTTAAGGGTTTCTTTGTGTATATGTCTTTGCATTTTTTTGACAAAAGTTTATCTATTTGGTTGATTTTTTAGCTATCTAACCGAATAAAAGCGCTAGTGAAAAGATTAACTTTTTTAAAATATATTTTTTTTAATTATTAACTTTCTTATTTTTTGCTTTTGTTTTTTTTTGTGTTTAGAAACATAAAATGTCTATAAAATTGTTTTGAAGTAATAATATTATATTAGTGGCAGTTTTTTGCTAAACTTAGCTACTATACGAATATGCTAAGTCAGGTCTTAAGATACTTAATAAGTTTCGTCGAAATATTCTCTTGTCAAATTGTATAAATTAAAACCTCGCTATCTCTACTGGCCAGAAAATTATTATGAGCGACCGACAAAGAAAAGACATAAGATAAGAAAGGAAATAATTTAAACTTAATTGTGTGAATTTTGTTTTTTTTTTAAGTATTTTGAAGGGAACATTTTGGCCAGTGAATTTTTCAAGGAAAGTATTTTTTATTATTTTACAAAATAATTCTTTCGATTTTATTGTAGGTAGTCGGTAAAAATAAAGAATTTTCTTGCAAAATAATAACGTTGGGGTGTTTTAAATTTTATTGTTGTTAATAGATTGTGTTCATCTAACGTTACGAGCTTACACTTGCCGCAAAACCTCATCGATAGGTAAATTTGAAGACTAAAATTAATACTATCTAGATTCTAGAACATATAATACAGACAGATACAATTTCGCATTCGTGATGTTAGTATGGATATCACCAGGGTTCCTAACTTTTATTTTGGTGCCTTCCTAGGATTATTATACTATTACTTTTATGCCCCCTTTGGTATATGTATTTAGTTTCAAATGAATAATATTATATTACTTTAAGATTGCTTAAACAGTTGTTCGATCATTACTTTCAACCACAAGGTAATAAATAAATTTTAATTTAAGCAAAAACATTGCTCTGACTTGTTCATGACATTTCCCTCACTTCGTGCCCCTGTTACCTGGTTGTGAACTACACAATCAAGGTATTACAGACAATACCTCGATTGTCCAGGGAGTGTTGTCGTGATATTAATCGCCTTATCGAATAGCCGGTGTCTGTCACACGTGACAAAGACGTGACAATCACGAGACTAATTGGTGGCAGCCGCAATTGGATCATCGCGACGTGTCCCGCGTCTTGAATAATTGCTGGCACTTAATATGTTATGTAAAGTGATAACTGATAAGCATCAACATACTATTAATATTATAGTCAGGAGCGTAACGTGCCTTGGTGGGGCATATAAAAATTTGTTTATATATACGATATATAACTATATAACGTTATTTTTATATAACTATATAAAAATATAGGGTATACCTACAGCGCTAGCTACGCCCCTAACTATACTTGCAAACAATAGTATTTTCAAGGAAATGTACATATGAGTGCGAACTTAATAAGTAACGATTATTGCTTTTCTCTATAGGCTTTTTTAAGCGCAGTAGATCTACTTACTGGCGTTTTCGATAGGCTATATTTAAAACATTAGCCAATCAAAAGCTATGTTCAACAGATAAACTAAAGCCGAGCACAAGAAGTTTAGTTACTACGCCGGATCAAATATATAACGTATACGCAAACGACAATATGATGATTCTTCAATTTGGCCTACTCTATTCGAGTAAATAATCAGCCAAGTGCGAGTTGGACTCGCGCACGAAGGGTTCCGAACCACTATAGAGCAAAAATAAGAAAAAAATGAGTGTTTTTGTATGGGAGCCCCCCTTAATTATTAATTTTATTTAAATTTTATTATGAATTATTAAAGTACAAATAAAACTGAGTAATTTATGAACATTTCAGGTGGCTACCTGTTGTCATCATTAATAACGAGCAAAAAATGTAAAAAAAATATCACGTTTGTTATATGGGAGCCCCCATTAAATATTAAATTTATTTTATTTTTAGTATTTGTTGTTATAGCGGCAATAGAAATACATAATCTGTGAAAAACTCAAATCTCTAGCTATTACCGTTCTTGAGTTACAGCCTGGAGACAGACGGACAGACATCGAAGTCTCAGTAATAGGGTCCCGTTTTTACCCTTTGGGTACGGAACCCTAAAAAGGCAATGTTGTTAAAATAAAATAAAAATAATATTTTAGCTAGTGAAGATGGTGTTACAGATTAAAATTATTTTGGTATTTTCAGGTACTTCTAAGCCATTCATTTTAATGCTATTTCGTATTTAAAAGCTGCTCGAAATTTTGGATCGAAGTAGATAGAATCAAAGACCAATAATTGGGGTCATTCCGATCCATCGAGCTAAATCGAAAACCATTCACCCTCAATCACAATTTTATAATAAAGTAACTCGGGCAATAAAATATGATTAGACACTAATCAATTAGGGCACCCTTAAGGCGCCTTTACACGTCCGAACAAAGGGCCAGTGATAATCTACACGGGCACAATACCACCGAATAATTATTCAATTTGTTGCCCTTCGTCCTGGGCTTAGATAAAATGGCGGCCATTTAACTTTTCGCCCTTTGTTCCAAGGACCGCGCTGATTTCGACCTTTGATTGCCCGATTCCACTTGAATACTCTTGATGTAATAAAACCCCGTACTCGGTTATATATTTGAATTCTTGTGTCGAAAGGACGTGGAATATTATGATTAAATACTTTTTAAAGCGTGGTATGGGAGGTCTATACCACGTTTAAAAAAAGTATTACTAATATTTTACTGTCTATAGAATATACAAGTATACACACAATATACACCTCAAAATACTTAAAGTAACACAACTAAATTAAAAAGTGTATTACAGTGATTAAGTTGTGACAGCAAAACTAGTTACAAGTTTAATAAAAACTATAACTGTGTGATAAAATTGTAAGTCGGGGAAGTGTGGGCTTTGCCCTAAGCCTCGGTAGGCCGCGCCCCGCACGTTGGCTTATTACGGGAAAAAACGAGGATTACCCGGACAAGTTGCGTTGTTTATGTGCTTTAATTAAATGTAAGGTTATGTTTTTCTTTGCAATATGTAAGGTATTACATCCAATATCCCAATAAGCATACTTAATAATTAATTTGTTTAGCTTACCTATTTCTCCTGTTAACTGATAAATGTTTAAACTATGTGGAGATGATATGCAAATTAACTAGTTTCTTTGGAAGACAATTTATGAATGCCCTATAAGAGCATTTAACAGCTCCGCTTGTTGGTATGTAATATCTCGCGAGAATTCTGTTTTTAAGGATCCGCTGGTCCTTAAAAACAGAATTCTGCTGCTCCATTCAGAGACAATTATTTATATGTCTCTGAGTGCGTTAGAACGCGTAGCACTACTTTGTCTGAAATTTAAACTACTACCATACCCTTCATACTCTTTCAGTAGTTTTTGTGTGATAGACTCCAATCCTCACTTTCATAGCAATATTACTTATTAATCACATAGGAACTAATGTATCAAATGTCTTACACGAGCCACCAAAGGCTTGGCATGAATAAAAGATTGAACCTGATTGGCTGTAACCGAGGGCATTGTCAAACAAGCTCGCCCGGCCGATTGGAACGCTGAATTACTTAACTACGATGAATGTATTGTTCGTGGCTTTTTATTTAAGAGCCATTCAAGTGATAGTTAGGACTTAAGCTTTATAAAAAAGCAAGGTAAAGAAAAAGTTGACTAATTTTGTTATTATATTGTGTTGGATGGCTTTGCCTTGTTCGCATTTAAAACAGCTTCATTAATTACAGATATAAACACTTTTGAACCTTATAAACTCTGAAGTGATAGGATTTTTAAAGTATATAAGCTTCCATAGCAGTACTTTGGGCACTTTTGTGCATTCCCTGATGATTTCAAAAATATGCATAACGATATGGTTTGAGTTCTCACTTATGTCGGCACTCTCGGAGTGCAACCTGTGTTTTTTAAACATTGTACATTAAACAAGTATTATAAAACTGACAATTATCCTTCCTTGTAGTCAAAGAAAATTCTCATTACAGGGTTCTTTTAGCCTGGTCGTAAATTCTTAGAAAATATTATAAGTTATAACTAGGTTACTTTGAGACCGTATTCTCAGACTTATAGTAAGTCGTAAAGCTGGAGTTACGATCAACTATTAGATCCTGTAGATTAAGAGTGCTGACTTCACAATGATATTAACTCCGATGTTTTTCACCGAGTTATCATGGCTCTTAATTTGAGGTGAATTTTTGTGCTTTATTCCGAGATTAAGAGATGCCTTGTGGCAAATTTTGTGTAATTTCAAGACTCTTTTTAGCTGATTTAAATTATTCTAAATATTTAAAATCATAAAATATGAAATCTATAACTTTTATATCACGATGCTCGTTGCCAAACTTCTCCGACACGGCTGGACCGATTTTAGCTATTTAATTTTTATAATATGACTAGCGACCCGCCCCGGCTTTGCACGGGTATAAAATATATTATAATCATTTTTTCAGTGAGTGACATACACTCACTGAAAAAATGATTGGTTAAAATTGCTTCGAAAATTAGCCATTATTTGTAGTAAAAAGTAAATGACAAAAAAATGTTATTGTGGGATATCCATAAGAGATAGACATATAATCGGCATCGCGAAGTTTTTTAGACCTTTTCATTGTGTACAATACTTAGTTCATTATTTTGATAAATCTCGTAGGGTTCAGCCTGCGTTTGCAATGTAAGCGGAAGAAAATGTAATTATTTACGACATCACATTAGAAACCTCAAAAATAACAGTATTTCTCCACTATTTAATGAATGTTATTATACTTATAAACCTTACTCTTCAATCACTTTATCTATTAAAGAAAACCGCATCAAAATCCGTTGCGTAGTATTAAAGATTAAAGGGAACAAAGGGACATAGGGACAGATAAAGCGACTTTGTTTTATTATTTTATACTATGTAGTGATTTATACTCAATAGTCTCCACACTTGTTTCGGTACGCACGCCAAGCGAATACATCGTCTCTAACTCTGAACTTGAAAAGCCAGTAAAATAGGAACCAAGAATTTCCGCGATTGTCTTTTCGTTTCCACCGCATCCATCAAAGGTCCATACCCATGTAAATCAGCTATTCATAAGTGTTCACTGGACACGGCATTACATTGTGAGGGTTTCGGACTTAAATCGACCATGAAATTGTCCGGTCAAATTTTATGCGGCCCCATATTCATCCGGGAACTGCCCGCTCAGCAGTATCTCTTACCAGCCAAAGTTGAGAATTGAAAAGTGTTAGGATCCAAAGTGTTAAGACAGATATTGTTATACATGGTAATAATATTATAGTAGATTTCTGAGCCTATCAAATATATTTAATAAAAAAATACATGTGGCACCCGAAAGGCGGGGACGGCCGCGGTAAAGCATTATTATCAACTTATGCAATAATGATTCGCATACGTCTAGTCGCACGCAACAAAAACCGTGCCGAAGTCTGCCGAATTGAAACGACGCTTTCAACGCCGCACCGCTCTGTGCCAGTAGAAGTGGGGTATGTGAGATTTTTGGAACGAAGTTCCTTATTTTCGTTACGGAATTTCTTGATTCAGTCGCCGCACTCAAGCTATTTTTTTAAAATAAAATCGGCCAAGTGCGAGTCGGACTCGCGCACGAAGGTTTCCGTACCGCTATTAAGCGAAAGTTGGCAAAAAATTGTGTTGTTTGTACGGGAGCCCTACTTAAATATTTATTTTATTTAATTTTATTGTTAATTATTAAAGTACAAATATAATTAGGCATTTTGTGAATATTTAAAGTGCCTACCTGCTACCATTTTTGATTACGAGCAAAAAAGCCCAAAAAAATCACATTTGTTGTATGGGAGCCCCCCTTAAATATTAATTTTATTTTGTTTTTAGTATTTGTTGTTATAGCGGCAACATAAATACACAATCTTTGAAAATTTCAGAAGTCTAGCTATATTGAGTTACAGCCTGGAGACAGACAGACAGACGGACAGACATCGAAGTCTCAGTAATAGGGTCCCGTTTTTACCCTTTGGATACGGAACCCTAAAAAAATGCTTAAACTATTATACATCGAGTATAAAACCGATCAACTGAATAAAAAAACACAAGTACGCATCGCTCTTTAACTATATTTTCGTAACCCAGTTGGGCAGGACACTTTTCTACATTCAGTTTCACATAATTCGCTGCACTAAACATTCAAGATTGTATTAAAAAAATGCACTAAAATCTCGTCTAAATATCTGTAGACCTAAATTCATGGCCGTGTCTACATATATTTTGATCGCATCTTAATAGTTGGTTGAAATGCAAGCAACATAATATTTTAGCTTAACAAGAATATTTGCTTACGTAACATATTTAATTTATACATTCGAAGCTGCTTCCATTCATCTTATGTAAGCTATTAAACTTTCCCATTGCTGTAGGATTAATTGCACGTAGAAATAGATTATGTTGGTCTGAATAGGCACTTAGGTAGGCAATAGGGTAAACTACAGTTAACTACTTAATAGAACCCGTATGTAAGGTATATTGTTGTGAATTGATGCGTTGCTTATTGTCGGATGGTAATGTAAAAGTAACTCCTAGATGGCCTGGACCGTTAGCCAATGTTTTCTTTATAGAATCGCCGATCAAAAGGTGTGTGGAATTATATAAGTGTTCGATTATGAAGTCAACATTGTAATGCCAATTTCATACACTAACGTAATGTTTGTAGGCACGGTGAATTACTTTACTATTTTTTTAACATTATAGTCCGTACCTGGATCAAAATGTTAAAGAGGTTGGTTATTTATGTATACGATGAATTTTAATGCTTCGTAACAACTACGAAATTCAATACAATATATATTATATTATTGTAATTCAAAAACAACTTAATTTGCTTTAATACGGCAAAATTATCTCACTTTATCGTAAACTTTCTCCACACACAAAGAAAACCATCGAAAACAACGGAACGTAAAAACCGAAAAGGTCTACAATGCCATAGGGTTGCCAATTCAATAAATATAATAAGTAATCACATATAAATAGCTTTTGTTCTATCAGCAAAACAATTTTTCTGCAGGGTATCCCTCGCAATGCCATTACTGTCCCTTCATACATGGAGTCCAATTGATCGCATGATATACCCTACTCCACACAATAGAAACCTTTTTTAGGTTACCAAGAAACCGGCACATTAAATGTGCCGGTATTTTATCTCTCGTAGTCACTGACATATGAGTCTCGTAGTCATTTCTGGGAAAATATTCAACGAAAATATCAATCTCTCCTTCCGGAACGTCGCGGAGTGTTATTAATTAAAGTGGCCACTAAATTAAGTAGCTGTTCCAATTTCACCGACGTCTGTCAGTATTGCCCGCTCATCTATAGAGTCCATATTATAGACCAGCGGTTTTCAAACATTTTTGGTGGTGGAACCCTTTTAAGAAGTGACATTTTTGACGGACTCAAAAAAAATAATGTTTTGTCTTTGAATGAATTGTCTCCTAGCTGGTGTCTGATGTCATTAGGGTTCCGTAGTCAACAAGGAACCCTTATAGTTTCGGTCTGTCCATCCATCTGTCCGTCTGTCTGTCTGTCCGCCTGTCCGTCTGTCCGTCTGTCTGTCCGCGGTATTGCTCAGAGACTATAGGACCTACAAAGCTGTAATTTGGCATGAGTGCACATATTAACGATGCCGATAAAATGGTACATAAAAACTTAAAAAAATATTTTTTCTATGGTACCTCCCCTACACATGAAGCGGGGATGTTTTTTTTTTCTCGCGTCCACCACATCGTGTGGGGTGTCGTTGGATAGGTTTTTTAAAAATATTATGAGTATTCAAAGATCATTTTCCGATTTAGAGATTCATTTGCGAAATATAAAGTTTTAAAGTGGAAAAAATCGTTAGAGTCCAGTATCCCCCCTTCTACCAGCTAAACGGTTGCTTCTGGAAATGTGAAAAAATTCACGGGAGTAGGAAATATGCTGAATTTTAAAGGAAAATTATCACGGCTAAGAAGACTTTAAAAGTTATTGAGTAATCGTCGATCAACTAAAAAAAATTTATTCGGCGAAGTATAAAGGAGCTCTTCGTTCAAATTCCTTTGAATGGAACTGAGCTGATGTTGTTAGTAGTGTAAAACACGTTATAAATGTACATTCATTGACCATACAAAAATTATCAAAAACTACGGAACCCTATATTGCGCGTAGCCCGACACGCACTTTGCCGGTTTTTTAAAAACAATTTACATATTGCTCGCGGAGCCCCTACGAGGCTTTTGCAGAGCTGCTGAGCATTCTTTGAGAATCACTGGTATATAGTAGTATAGAGTTCTCTTTATAACAAGCGTTGGTTATATTCTTTAGAAGTAAACCGCTTCATTCACCGTTTCATTTTTATTTCATATTGTTCATATTTTTTGTTGTATTAATATTTGCTTGAATTGTGTTTTGAAAATAGTCAATGAATAGTTTCAAAAATATCTGTACCAAATGCCCGTTTTTTAAGCGCCAAAATTGCGCGGGAATTCACAGTAAATAATGAGGAGGAGGATGTTATATGGTCGGCTGTGGATATATTTATTTTGTACTAGCTGTGCCCCGCGGTGCTACCCGCTGTTCATTAGTAAAAATAAATTAGTATGATTTCCGATAAGATGTTTTTTCGCAGTAAAATGTAACTTATGTGTTAATCCAGGAGGTCAGCTAACTTCATACCAAATTTGATTAAAAATCACTTCAGCTGTTTAGACTTAAAGAAGTTATAAACATACAAACTCACAAACTTTCGTACTAATAATATTAGTGAGATGTTGCGTTGTATATAATATTTTCTTCTAATGCTATCTATATATAGTAGAGACTTACGCGTTTTTACAACAAACGCACTAGTAAGAAGTAAGTTGTTGCGTTGTGTATCTGTAAAATATCTCAAAATATTTTCTTCTTATGGTATCTGTACACTGGTACACCAAAGAGGATAGACAAGTGGAGAGAGCCTTATATCGGTGTATAATGCGTGAAAAGCATGTCAAGTTGAGTCCGAGTTAATCGGTCGTAAAAAGGAGTCGGTCTGCATATTTCTTGTAATAAAAGTGTTAATAAGGATTTTTAGTAAACATTTTATGCTAGATATTGTTGAGTTTTTTGGTTCCGCTAAATAATGAACCATAAGAACGCCTCAAAAACGTGGATTTAACATTAAATACGTAAGTTTTGAACAACGTTTTTTGGACTTTTTAATCGGTATTTTTGTAAGCTAAAAAGATAATTTACAAGTTGAATAATCCCTTAATCGTACTATATAAGGCATAAGTGCTAAAAATGTCACATCAAGTAATAATTTGGCTACAAAAATTGCATAGATTTTTACGCGTGTTTAGGCTTGCACATTACTTGAACTATAGTTTATCGATATCATGAACTAAATGAATTTCTTTTCAGGATTATAATATGCTTCGAAATGATCGACAAATAGAAATATTCAAGAAAATACACGCACATTACTTCTATGAAAACAAGCACAAAATGGCCACGCGATGACGGCCTAAGACTACATCTATTTATAATACTTAGCCCAATTTCACCAACGACTATTAAAGTTAACGCTTGAATTAGTATCACGTTACCTCTTTCGTTTTTCTTATGAATGAAAGAAAAGACATGTCATTTTAACAAGCTGTTAACACAAACAGACGTTGGTGAAATTGGGTACACTTAATCTGTGGTGTACACAGTAGGGACTTACGCGTTTTTAGCAACAAACGTACTCATCTAATAAGTGTGCATTAGCATTCGAGCGCGATTCGGTAATAAAATAAAACACTCGTAAAGTCAAATCCAATGAAAACTGTAACTGTGTTTGCTTAGAATTATTTACATTGAAACACTATTATTATTTTAAGAGGCCGGCGATATTATTACAACATATTTAAGTTGTTATTCAGATTGAGATACTATTTACCTATGTTCCATAGGAAAATCTTGTTAATATAGTCAGGAGAAATATAAATATTAATCTATTTTTTTATATAAACTCACAATTATTTAGTAGTAGCCTAGTAGATTATAGCTACAAAATAATTAATATACAGTAGAACATCTTCACACAAGACCGCCCAAAACGCACACACACACATTAGCGTTATTCAAGATGCATAATATGCATATTATAATCACGCGCGCGTAACAAAGTGGGCAGAGTAATTTTTTTTTAAATAATAAAAATATAATATATGGACGCTTCACATTACGTCAGTCTGGCCCCGTGCTAAGTACCTGAATGACTTGTGTTACAGGTACCTGCAGACAACGGAAATATATTTAATACTTTAATATTTATTTATTAAAGATTTTTATTATATCATACACGTATTTAATACACAACCAGACCCGGGAACATGGAAATTTTTAAATTGTATTGTAGTTGCACATAATATGGCAAAAGCAAAGAATATGGGCACAGTATAAAATTGTATTGTAGTTGCACAGAATATGTCGAAAACAAAGAATATTGGCAGAGTATAAAATTGTATTGTAGTTGCACAGAATATGTCAAAAACAAAGAATATGGGCAGAGTATAAAATTGTATTGTAGTTGCACAGAATATGTCGAAAACAAAGAATATTGGCAGAGTATAAAATTGTATTGTAGTTGCACAGAATATGTCAAAAACAAAGAATATGGGCAGAGTATAAAATTGTATTGTAGTTGCACAGAATATGTCGAAAACAAAGAATATTGGCAGAGTATAAAATTGTATTGTAGTTGCACAGAATATGTCAAAAACAAAGAATATGGGCAGAGTATAAAATTGTAGAAAAACGGTTGGCTAAGAAGAAAAACATTGAGTACTTCTCAAACATAAAGTGTCATCCAATTTTTGAGGGCTCAAACATTTGAACAGCCGTTTCAGCCCGTGTAAACACTCACGTACGTAACAAAGACTCCCACTTTATCATATTACTTAAATTAGGCGCATTGTTTCATTGTGTTTGTGTCATTAGCGGGTATTGTGAACATTACAGTAATAAGCATTGCTAATTAACAACACTGATACATCATCGCACTTTGACGCGCATATCGTCTAGGGCTGCCAAAAATAGTTTAGTCATTTTTTCAGAAAAATGACATTTTTAAATGCAAAATCTAGACTAGAATTCTCTAAATTCTAGTGATTCTTGTAAATCTAGTTTAGATTTTACTAAATATAAGCCTGTTGGCAGTATTACTACAATCTATGTACAGTATAAATTATTTGTAGCTGTAAATTAATGTAGTTCTTTATTTGTAAAGTTTGTCGCGTCGCGTTACGTAGTACCGCTACTTTTTGATAATTTTTGTATGGTCAATGAATGTACATTTATAACGTATTTTACACTACTAACAACATAATTTCAGTTACGTTCAAAGGAATTTGAACGAAAAGTTCCTTTATATTTCGCCGAATATTTTTTTTTTAGTAGATCGACTATTACTCAATAACTTATGAAGTCTTCTTAGCCGTGATAATTTTCCTTTAAAATTCAGCGTGAAAAAATTCATGGTAGTAGGAAATATTCCTACTACCATGAATTTTTTCACGTATCCAGAAGCAACCGTTTAGCTAGTAGAAGGGGGGACACTAGCCTCTAACGATTTTTTCCGCTTTGAAACTTCATATTTCACAAATGGATCCCTAAATCGAAAAATGATCTATATATACTCATAATATATATACTCATAATATTTTAAAAAAACCTATCCAACGACACCCCACACGGTGGGGTGGACGCGAAAAAAAAATATCATCCCCGCTTGATGTGTAGGGGAGGTACTATAAAAAAAAAATATTTTTTAAAGATTTTATAAACCATTTTGTCGGCATGATTAATATCTGCATTCATGCTGAATTACGGCTTTGTAGGTCTTACAGTCTCTGAGTAAAACCGCGGACAGACATACAGAAAGACAGACGGACAGACAGACGGACAGACAGACAGACGGACGGACAGACGGAAACTATAAGGGTTCCTTGTTGACTACGGAACCCTAAAAAAGTAGACAGTAGCCGCTTTGAAACTTCATATTTCACAAATGGATCCCTAAGTCGAAAAATGATCTATGCATACTCGTAATATTTTTAAAAAACCCACCAATGACACCCCACACGGTGGGGTGGACGCGAAAAAAAATATCATACCCGCTTGATGTGTATGGAGGTACCATAAAAAAAATATTTTTTTAAGGTTTTATATACTATTTTGTCGGCATCAGTAATATCTGCATTCATGCCGAATTACAGCTTTGTAGGTCCTACAGTCTCTGAGTAAAACCGTGGACAGACAGACAGATGGACAGACAGACGGACAGACAGACGGACAGATTAGACGGACAGACGGACGTTCAGACCGAAACTATAAGGGTTCCTTGTTGACTACGGAACCCTAAAAAAGTAGACAGTAGCCGATTCTCAGAACTACTGAATATGCATATAAAATTTGGTAAAAATCAGTAAAGCCGTTTCGGAGGAGTAAGGTAACTAACATTGTGACACGAGAATTTTATATAATACTAGATGTTCCGCGCGGCTTCGCCCGCGTAAATTAGATATTTCACAGAAAAATCAGTCTACAAAAAATAGCCTATGATCCTTCACGTGGTCTAGTTCTTATTTGACCCAAATAACAGAAAAATTGCTCTAGTAGTTCGTGAGATAAGCCCTTTCAAATAATCTCCCCCGTTTTTTACACATTTTCTTCTATTTCTTCGCTCCTATTAGTCTTAGCGTGATAAAATATAGCCTTATAGCCTTCCTCGATAAATGGGCTATCTAACACTGAAAGAATTTTTCAAATCGAACCAGTAGTTCCTGAGATTAGCGCGTTCAAATAAGCCCTTTCAAATAATTTCCCTCCGTTTTTTCCACATTTTCCTCTATTTCTTCGCTCTTATTGGTCTTAGCGTGATAAAATATAGCCTATAGCCTTCCTCGATAAATGGACTATCTAACACTGAAAGAATTTTTCAAATCGGACCAGTAGTTTCTGAGATTAGCGCGTTCAAACAAACAAACAAACTAACAAACTCTTCCGCTTTATAATATTAGTATAGATACAACACGGTCAAATTAACTAGACGCACGGTTTGATGACGTCATTATGGAACTCGCATGTTATATATATATATATTTCGATGCGTCAAGTTAATGTGACCGTGTTGTAAGATTAAGTTTATATCATGAATCTAAGTCATTTAAGATGTGATTATGCAAGACAATCTATGGGATATGGGATACGTCAAACCAATAAATTATACTTTGTATCGCGTTAGACAATCTGACAACCCTAGTGAGTTATCGCTACAGCGATAAGGGTGTTCATCGCTTCGGCTGCATTAGTGGATTAGACCTTTACACTGGTATTATTATACTAAAATAGTTATAATCCATACTAATATTATAAATGCGAAAGCCTGTCTGTCTGTTACCTCCTCACGGCCCAACCGCTGAACCGATTTAGCTTATATTTGGTATGGAGATACTTGGAGTCTCGAGAAAAGACATAGGATACTTTTTATCCCGGAAAAATGTACGGTTCCCGTGCGATAAATTAATTTTGGCGCAACAGAGTTGCAGGCGACATCTAGTTGTAAATATGGTGACAAAAGCCTTGTATAATATTGTTATTATCATTTTAAAGAATATTGCATTGTTTATTTATAAAGAAATTAAATAAAACCGTTTTGTACATTACATGAAATTTAAATTACTCAAAATGTTTGCTATCGTACTTTGAAGTCACAATGTCTAAAAATATTATAAAGATATTGTTATACTTACCAAAGTTAACATGGTTTTATTTTGTTAATAACAATAGATATTTTGCTTCTAAGTTTTATCCACGTATTACCTTTTACTTTTAACAACACAGCAACTATAGAGTTTTTGAAGACAACTGCACGTGATATTTTAAATTAGTATTATTATCTTGTTTATATTTAAATCAAAATTAATTGAAATGAAGTCTAGCCGGTAATTTACAGTAAACCTCATTTCGCTCATCCTCATTTTAAACTTTTCGTCGGAATTATTTTAGATCCGAAAGTTTTACTAAACGAATTTATACGGCGACGCAAGTTTTAATCCATAAACTAACGCCGCGACAAACTAGCTTAATAAACGTAGTTAAAGTCTACTGAAACTAAAATAACTTTCATAGCATGCTAATTAAGTTGCAACACTTCCTTATAGAGCTATCTTTTGAATCTATAGCGATGCTTTTGAATCTCCTCCATTGATAGAAAAGGCGAGATGTAAAAAAGAAGTAACTGCCGCGTGTATCAGAGACGAATATTAATTACTTAACTGTAATGAAATGAAGATTTTGACATAAGCTACATATGTTATCTGTCAAACTTTCATGGAATCCTTAAGTTTAATCATCATTTAACGTGTCTGAGTGCGGCGATGAGTGATATGGTCATATTATTATGCTTTTGCTAGTTTTCACAGCGTAGTTATTTGTCAAAAATTAATGCGATTTGAAATAAAGCATCGCTAAGTGTGAAGGCGCTTGCGATGCGTTATTTCAAATCTCATAAATTTTTGATATCTAACTTCGCTATCGAAAATACCGATGCACTTATTGAATTTTATCACCTTCTGCCTGGTCAAGAAAGGAGAGAATGAAGAACTCTAAAAAGATAAGAAATATAGATAAAATAAGAGATGTACTAGGCAAAGAGCTTATCAGTACGAAAAACTTAATAATTTCTAACAATTTGCTAAGTCATTTCTCAGTGAAATTTCCCAGATACTTATCAGTACAATTTTCATTAAGTGTATCTTCCAACTTCCGAGCTACTCCTAATATTTCTTAGTATAAATAGGCTTATATTTTACGACTGTCAACTGTTTCATAAAGGGCCTGACTCGAGTTTATCCTTAAGGGCTAAAGTTGTAATAAATGGCGATGGAGATACCCAGAGTTTAGCTCTATTGATGCGGCGGACCGTGTTGAAAAATGATATTTGCCGGTGCGCTCCATAGAAAATATTTACCTCTACAGGGTGTAATGAAGGTAAGTGATAATATTTTGGGGTGTGTATGTGTCCCAGTGCTGAATTTATATTTTTTATGAATGTAGGCTGCTTTAGTTGCGCCGCCCTATGTACGAAATCTGCTGGCCGCCTGCCGCCCCCCTAGGACGCTGTCGCCCCTAGGCCGCGGCCTATATGGCCTATTTATAAATTCGGGACTGATGTGTCCCTTATATAGCGCTGTAAGAGATATTTTTATCTTCTTTGGAAGATACATAATATTAATGTTTTCATTTAAAATGTCTAAACGGCATGAATTTAACCGTGCATAATTAAAGAAAGGTAACGTCTTTCAGCGCTGCAACATTCACAGTGAACCTATATAAGGGACATACATCTTAAAGTATTATAACTTATTTTGGCTACACGTTGTATATCGGTCGGTGATTCTGAAATTGAAAGGATATTATGTGAAACTATAAGTATATTGGTCGAACGTGACTGGCTTTTTCTATCAGATTTTGTAGTATTGCCGCCGGCGTAAATAACCTATATTGCCAATAATGTCTCCACATGTATTTTTATTTTTATAGCGCGGTAACAAGTTTAGTAATGTATTAAATTCGTTTAGGATTTTTGCTATTGTTTTTGTAGGTTTTTTGATTGAGAATTATATATAGAAACAAAAATATTTAAGTTTTTGACTATTCAAAGTACATACATACACAGCATAAAACATTATCGCTTAGTTTTTGTATATGATACAAAATAAAATTGCCTTTTAAAAATAATTAAATCTTTTTGTATTGGCAAATTCGTTATGTTGCAGTTGGAGCATTTCTCATAAAAAACATAAAGTCAAAAGTAAACTCTTACTGCTGCTACTTTCACATTAAACTCTATAAGGGATAAATCTAGAGGTACATACCCTAAAATATTATCAACTAGACGACGCTCGCAACTCCGCACCAAAATTCGCTTATCGCGGGAATCTTATTTTTTCGCGATAAAAAGTATTCTATCCTCCTTCCCGGTCCTTTCCTGGTATCAAGTACTCAAAGTATCTCCAAACCAAACAGCAAAATCTGTTAAGCGGTTAGGTCGTAAAGAGGATACCAACGGACAGACATCCTTTTGGTTATTACCAAATATGGATTAATTTTGTTACACCATGAATAATAAGAAAGTATTATAAAATGTTAAGTACGAGTTAGGAAGGAAAATCGTTTAGCTAGCTGCCAGGTCAATCTCAATTCTCAATCGTTCGATCTTTGTCATGATTTACTTGCCAGATTGTGTTTACGAAATATATTGTGAATCTATAGCCTATTTATTATGAGTTTTAGTCGAGAAAATTGAATGATAAGGTGAGCTTCCGATCCTCGCGGCATACGATAGTTACCGACAAAAATTAAAATAGAATGCCACTTTATGAACTAGGCTATTATATTAGATATTATATAGGTTTCATTTTGCTCTAAGCCACTACAAAGCAGCGGCGGCATCAGCCGCTAGACCAATTTTGTAGAAAATAACACCTACAGCCTAGTTCATAAAGTGGCATTCTATTTGAATTTTTGTCGGTCACGGTCGCTTGCCGCCAGGATTGGAAAGTCACCCTTATACTTTACTAGATCACGCCCGCAACTCCGTTGCGCGAAAATTCGTTTATCGCGCGGGAAGCGTACATTTTTCCGAGATAAAAAGTATATCCATATTAATTTCAGCAAAATCGGTTCAGTGGTTTGGGCGTGAAGAGGTTACAGACAGATACACTTTCGCATCTATAATATTAGTATGGATAGACACTATCCCCTTCAAGACTATACAAGGTCTTGTCATGTTCTGGCACATTGGAAAACATGACAGGCAGGTTATTCGGTACAGCAATTCAACCCTAAACAGATAATAACTACAATAATAAATTTTCGCATTGATATTATTATTGTAATTTTATGAATATCAGAAAATGATATAACAAAGCTAGATAGTTAAATAAATATATATAGATTTAGTCAAAAAAATCTATTGGCTGCAAAAACTAAAAGGCCATTCGTTCATATTTGTTTTATCTAGGACCTCATTGCATATGACATAAGGTCTAATTCTAGAAACTTACAGGTAAAATAGCTTTGACTATTTAGTAGCAGTTACTAATATTTTATGAACAGCGTTGTTGGGACAGGTTTAATTTATTCGGACAATTTCAAGCTAAAGTATTCGAAAACAATAATCGCAAAGTAAATTGTTTAGTTTGCTTTATTTAAAGTTTTACAAGATAAGGTTGCAGCACATTTGCGTTATTGGAGAAGTGTGTGGATAAAGCCGATAACTAAATATTTTATAACATAAGAGCAATTACTGATTTTTGCCCTTATAATTTGAACAAACCTTGTAACTTACCTACTTCATAATCTGCCTAATATATCTTGGCTAGACATTAAATCCACAGTTTTTTGATTTCAAACCATTTTCCCGGACTATATTTATGCAAAAATTGGCAATATTCAAACTGTTACTTAACTGCTTCATCCATTAACGTCTTCAATTATTAATAAACGAATATTGTATAAAAAACATGATATGAATTACTTTGGGCAATACAGCTTTATTTAAATATTGTTTTCACCTAAGTTATTATTATTCAAAACTACATGACCTGGTAATTTTCGTATCACTTAATTCCCAATATAAACTTTCCCTGGAAATATTTCAAAACTAAAATTAGCCAAATCGCTTCAGCCGTTCTCGAGTTTTAGAGAGACTAACAAAACTGAAAATTAATTTTTATATTTTAAAACTGTATTTAAAAACTGAAAATTCATTTATAAAATCCTAAATAAAATTACACTTTAATATCTATGGACGCTTCACACCACGTCAGTCTGGTCCCGTGCTAACTAACTGAAGGACTTATTTTATTTATTTATTTATTTTTATTTCTTTGGAAAACTTACAGCTATCACTAAAAATTAACTTAACTAAATTTTAACTATAAGCCATTTAAAACTTATGTTACGAGTACCAGACAACGGGAATATAATATTTACTCTAGCAATATTATCCTTACATACAACATCTCAATTCTCAACCATCCAATTATAACACAATCTTGCTTGGGCTCGAGTTTTCGCGTAAATAGTCATTCACGTGATGTTGAAATTGTAAAGTTGTATGCAATTTATGTTCCATCTTGCAACTAATTTTCCGGATACGTAGTTGCTAAGTGAAAACGCTATTTAACTAGCATCACAATATAAATAATACAGTAGACTAATTATACTACCTGAAACGAGCGGGGGTAGTCACGGACGCAATGTGGCTCCCGTGACTCCGTCTATTTCAATTGTGTTGGAGTAGAATTAGTCCAACTAAAAATGATGCGCCCTTCTTTAATTTTTACGTAAAAAATTCCCATTTATATCAACTAGTGAAGTGGTGGGGCATGTCATCTCAAGTTAGACAAGCTCTAACGCCGAGTTTTTAGTGGCTAGAGGCTTAGTCAGTAAAATTCTCAGACACAGCGAGTCCTACATAGGATTTTCCATCTCAAGAGGGATGCAAAATATAATTTTCTCAGCGAAAGAAAGGACCACATCAATGTGATTTCAGGCAACTTAAAGTCGCAAGCGATCAAAGTACGTCGTGTAAAACTTGTTTAGTGTTGAGTAAGTATGTTTTTATAGATTACGACGAATTGCTTTACCGTATGCTATTTATACTGTGCTAGCATAGTACATCAAAGTTGCAAGTTCAACCGCAGGTTCGCAATATTGTGGTCGTGTGAAGATTGTGAAATATCATACACACTTCGCGCGAGAATACTTCAAGAAGGAAGTGAAGTTAGTAGCGCAAAGTATTAAGTTGTGTATGTCTTACAATTCTACGGAATGGTCAGTTTTTTTTATTCGAAAACAACGCAAGTCCAAATACACAATATGTGATATTGAATGTACTGTAACTTCTTGGTGGAAATTCATGTTTCACAGTAATAATATACACTTTTCATGCACTTATTCCACTTCATTAATTTATTTTATTACAATTTTAACGATTAACATTGTAAAACATGTAAAACATTAAAATTGTAATAAAATAAATTAATCAAGTGGAATAAGTGCATGAAAAGTGTATATTATTACTGCGAATATACAATAATAAAATCGGTTCAGAAGAGGTAACAAACACACTGTCAGACGCATTTATAATATTTAGTATGGATTACCAAACTTAATATTTTTGTAACTACATTGTAGTGTTATCGGTCGCCCAACGAAATGTACATCAATTTCACCCAAGTGTTACCATTTATAGCTAAGATTTACATCGTAAAGTTTAGACGCCATAAATAATATCAGTTTATTGCTTTAAGTTTTACTTTTTAATCTCTTTTCGTACATTGTTTGAATTAATGCCAACAGCGGACATGCATGCCAATTGCCAACTTCGTGTGAGTTATTCTCTTGATCTTTCCTTCCTGTCTTACTACTACTATCCATACTAATATTATAAATGCGAAAGTGTGTCTGTCTGTCTGTTACCTCTTCACGCCCAAACCGCTGAACCGATTTTGCTGAAATTTGGTATGGAGATACTTTGAGTCCCGGGAAAGGACATAGGAGACATAGGAAATGATTTTTATCCCGGAAAAATGGACGATTCCCTCGCGATAAACGAATTTTGGTATATTAACGGAGTTGCGGGTGTCATCTAGGATAATAATATTATGTGAAATATTATAATGTTGTTTCTGTATGGTTAGTAATATTATGCTTAAAAATATTATGCTGAGTCAATTTTGATCAGTTATGAAAATAATATTGTAGTTTCGAGAAAGGACGAAGGACAGTTTCTATGCCGGAAAATTTCTGTACGAACGATGTTGAGAATAGATGTTTTTTGTGATGTCATAAAAAGGAGTTTTCATGTTTGTAAAGTTAATATCAAGTAAGATGAATTAGTATCGACTTTCCTAATATAGATTAATATTATAATTATTGTTTTTTTTAATAGGGCAATTGGCCTACCATCCTGCCTCTACAACATGGCAACATATTGTAATCTCTCGAATTTATAATATTACTAGCTGTCCCGGCAAACGTTGTTTTGCCGTATAAAGTATTTCGATTTTCGCCCATATTATTTTATTGAAGTGAATAAATAAGTAAGTCAACGTCCATCGCTATCCAGTCGCACAAACAATGGTCGCCGTCAGTCTCGAGTTGTAATAATTTACTATTATTTATTCAACAAATGCATTTATCAATATAAAAAGTAGATGTTGTCCGATTCTCAACCTTAGCCGATATGCTCGCTAAGATTCACGAAAATCGGTCGAGCCGTTTCAGAGGAGTTCAACCACGCACCCCGTGACACGAGAATTTTATATATTAGAAGTAATAAGAATTAGTATGAATATGGATTAAAAATCAATATACTAATTGATAAATATAAAATCAACGAACAAAATAACAATTATGAGAACTCAATTACTATATTCAATTCAACCGAAATTGCTATCGAGCGTTGAATTATGAAAGTTGAAATGTAACATAAAAAAGGTATTAAAAAGCTTTTACCCGGAGAACCAGGTCCGTCGACAAAGGATTTTAGGGATGTCAAACATGAATTGTGAATAAAACCTTTGAAAATTCCTATGATTTGATCGATTTTACAGTCTGCTCATTCCTTTGAGTGCAAAGAGCGCAATTATGTTGCGTTTTGCGCCTTTTTGCGTTCGCTATAATTAAATGTAGGCCAGAGATTAAAGCTAAATGCCGTGGAAGTGGAGGAAGAAGAAGCACGGATGGGCCGACTTGACCGGAGAAATGGCACGGCCTCAAAGAAAACCAGCGTGAAACAGCGCTTGCGCTGTGTTTCGCCGAGTGAGTTTACCGGTTTACCGAATTCCCTGCCCCCCTAGAAATGCCGCAGTTAAAAACAAATTTGTTAAACCTACATTTTATGCCTTTCTCCACGTAGGTACATGATTGACATCGCTCTTAGACTATTAAGGGCACCTTCTCCCTAAATTAGCAGGTCGATGTCTGTCAGTGCGAATATCGACGTAAATGACATTAAAATAACATTCATATCAGCGCGCCTTGTACGGTGGCTGTTACGACGCTCGCTGCGTCCATGATAAGGCGAAATAGGAGAAAAAACCTTTTTACTTAGATAAAAATATTGTAACTTAACATGTATCCAATCATTTCCCTGTAAAATTTTAATAGTAATCGAACTGTCCAAATTATTTTTTGATTGAGTCCCTGTAAGTCCTATAAAACTCAAAATGTTTTTAAAATCGAGGTTGTTTCTTTTATCGAGTAAAATTATCTGTATTGTGTTTCTAACCAAAAAAGTCACTAGTTAAAAGATGTATCTATACATGTTTATATTTTTCAGTTTTTTTGAATGGCGCTTTCTTTAAAAATTACTCATTCTAGAAACGTGAATTTGGAAGAAGGTGCCCTTAAGGTCAATGACCGCTGGTGCCTCGTCTCCTCATTTTTGACTATAACTATTAGACTTGGAATACAAATTATTCCTTGCTTCCACTTCACATTGCAACGTGACGAGTCGATGCAATGATTTTTAAATAGCACAATTAAAATTGAACTTTATTTCCCACACAGGATGCCCATATTGAATTGACAAACTTGCCGCCCGCAGTGTCGGCTGACTGTTTCGAATGGCTCATTTTATGATTTTAACAATAAAAAATCGACTTCAAACAGTATTTCCTTATCGTATAATTTCCTATGAAATGTTCTTTTTTTAACATAAAAAGGATCATCAAAATCGGTTTACAAACGGCGAAGATATCCGCGAATCTCCTCCTTTTTTGAAGTCGGTTAAAAGTGCATCGCATCATCCCTTTCCAATGTGAACTGACCCTTATTTTAGTAACAGTTTAATTGTATAATTCCGTTGGTCATCGCTGGTCGTTATATTAAAACTGGTGCTAATGAGCTGCAATGGGAGTTCGATTTAATTCCGATTCTATACCGGTAGAGCGATATGTTGTAATGAAAATACCGTGATTCTACTAGCTTTTAAGAAAAATTAACCATTTAACTAGCACTTTTAAAGCTGATCGCATATTTGTACGCGTCGAACGCACCGCATAGTACACAAAAGTGGCGCGTGCGGTGCGGGTGAATGTACGAGGTTTCACATCATTACATACAATTAATTCTAAAATGCGGCGCGTTCGGCGCGTTCGGCGCGTGCGTGCTGATAAATGTGCGATCACCTTAAACGGGAAACGTCAAAATTACCAATACCACAGACACCCATAAAGGGTCTAAACTCTAAAGTATTTACTGACTGACTTTAAGGTGGTCTCGCAAAAGCAACTGTCATAAGTGTCTGACAGTGGAAGACGAGATTTCTACAAAAGAAAATGAAATAAACAATTGAGCTTTATACATTATCGAAGGTCAGGAAGTCCTTCAGAACTGGATAATTCCTAAAGTAACCGCGACTGAAACTCCATAGTTGCTGGTCGTTCTCTCTATAAGTATCGTACAGGAAAATTTTGAGCTTTTGTAGAACTGGCGGTTGCTGGCTCTTCTGTTATAGGTATATGTGCTTTTATCGCACTAAAAACTATGAAACAAACTCGTGTTCATCTGGTTCATTGGTCAAAAACTTTGATTTGGTTTGGTTGATCAATGTACATTATTTATGCTTTAAAAAGGCTGTGGTAAAAATTCATAAGCGATCGACATCTGGCAGCGAGCCAGCCTCCATCATGTTTCATAAGCCGAGTTTCATAATACGGGGTTGTAAATAACCGGTCAGGTTTTGAAGTGTGGCGAAGCGACGCTTCGTGTTGCTAATCTGTGCAATCGCCGGATAAGTGATTTTTTGTTGGTAAAAGAAAAGTTGTGTTTTTGTTAAGAAACTAAATTTATATTAAATAAATAAGGTTTACATAATTAGCAGCACAATCTTATTAATCCTGTATTAATAAACCATTCTTACGGCTAGGATTACGCTCAGGATCATTCTTGCGATGCTGTTTTGACTGACAGTTAGGTTTCGTCTTGACTTTCTTTGGTTGATTATCTCCCTTTGTGGCTCCACTGTATAAATATAGACAGAATATAAGTTATAACTTATTAATATTATAATGATAAGCAAGGTCTAGGATTAATAACAATTAATAATACTAAAGGGCTTTCAATATTGCAAAATTCGTGCCCAAACACATTTTTAACAATATTTATCAACATTAAAGATTGAAAGCAACCATTTAACACACACCTGGGCCTCGGAGATTCAATAAAAAAGGGCACAAAAATTGTTTTCGGGTAAAAATCGGTTAACGTCATAATGGTTCTCAATTTGTTAGGATTGGGGCGATACGTGCTGGTCACTCGGCCCACAAACAATGTTTCATTTACCAGTTGTTTTGTTTTTTTGCAGAAGGCCGAATACGAGCAAAAAATTACACTTGCGACATCAGAGGGTTAGGTCACATTTTTCACTGCGTTCGTTGAATTGCGCTTTTTTATAAAATAAGAGGGCAAACGAGAAAACGGGTCACCTGATGGTAAAGCAACTACCGTCCCCCATGGACACTCGCAACATTAGAAGAGCTGCAGGTGCATTGCTCTCTTCTTGAAGGTTTGCAACTGTCGTATTGGTCCGAAAATACTGCTTAGTTAATTACAAACTTTTGTTTACCCTTGTATTAAAAATAGTATTCTGCTGTTTGATAAGAAATATCATAGATCGAAGAAGGAAGGTAATATTACATTCAGAGAACTGATTAAAATTTCATTATTTTTTTATTACTCTTCTAGCAATCGATAGAAAAAAAGCCAACGAAAATTTTTTATTTCTCTTCTAGCAATCTACAGAAAAAAACATTCAATAACAAATTTTTATTCCTCCAACTTCCTACTTCTATCCTTCCTTCCTTTAAAAAGAAGACAACGAAAATTTTGATTCCTCTTTTAGCAGTCTACACAAAAAAGCCAACGACATATTCCTTATCTAGCAATCTACAAAAAGCCAACAAATTTTGATTGTTGGCTTTTTGTAGATTGCTAGATGACAAATTTTGATTCCTCTTTTAGAAATCTACAGAAAAAAAGCTAACACAAACAAACTTGTAAGTCAATTATCGGAAATTATACAGAAGTTTGAGATTCAAGTGTTTTATTACCCCTAACGGCCTGTCCACATCTCCACGTCACGACGTCGTCAACGTGGAACGGTGCGGTAACGTAGCACGGTAGGTTGACGTGACGTGAAAATTTACGTCAACGTAACGTGAAAATGCACGTTATGGTGTAGCAACATTTTACGTTTTTTTGTTTCTTAAATCTCTCTCTCCGCCTTCTTAACAATAGCAGAAGCAGAATACGTATTGTGCGGTCCATATCTAGATAAGTAGTGAAGAATGTAGCAGTTTTACAAGGCATGGTGACGTACATGTGGAACGGTGCGGTAACGTGTCACGGTACGTTGACGTGACGTGCAAATTTACGTCAACGTAACGTAAAAATGCACGTCTTTTATCTTCTCTTTCTCCGTTTTTAACAAAAGCAAAAGCAGAATACTTATTGTGCGGTCCACATCTAGATCAGTAGTGAAGAATGTAGCAGTTTTACAAGGCATGGCGACGTACAATGTTGCTATATCGTGATATGCATTTTACGTTACGTTGACATAAATTTGCACGTCACGTCAATGTACCGTGCCACGTTACCGCACCGTTCTACGTTGGCGACGTCGTAATGTGGAGATGTGGACAGGCCCTAACTCTTGTCTAAACACACGTCTTCATACCCCGGACTCCCTTGTCCCAAATCCCTTAACACGGTGTTCCTTAAATCTTGTCGCGAACTTTATGGGAAATGTACCTACATTTTTGGGGTTCCGCACCCAAAAAATTAACCAGGACCTTATTTTGGAAGAGTCTGTTTGTTGTCGCCAAGCTGTACCTACCTGTGATAGCTAGACTGTTGAAATTTTCATGCATGTATTTATGTAGTCACCGGTACAGCAACAAATACTACAAAAAAATATATCATATTATAAATAAAATACATACCTACTATAATATTGTAAGTAAAAAGGTGTCGGTCAGTCTGTTGCCTCTTAATGCTTTAAACCTCG
Source organism: Cyaniris semiargus (assembly GCA_905187585.1). Taxonomy (NCBI): domain Eukaryota; kingdom Metazoa; phylum Arthropoda; class Insecta; order Lepidoptera; family Lycaenidae; genus Cyaniris; species Cyaniris semiargus. The sequence continues at coordinate 6,443,510 of LR994558.1, read as the reverse complement.
AAATCAATTTGAATAAAATTTGGCATGTTGTTAGTTCTTTGAGGACCGAGAAAGGATATAAAATATTTTTGTCCCGAAAAATGTACGGTTCTCATGCGATGAACGAATCCTGAATTTTGGCCCAACGAAGTTGCGGGCAACATCTACTAGTAAAGTAATAATAAAAATTAAGGAATATAATTCTTCGATGTTTTGTACGGAGCCCTTCATGCTTAAGTCTAACTCGAACTTAGTCGAATTTTAACCTTTCCGAAGAGATTACATTAAACAGTAAATCGACCTTTTCCGATTCCAGTTGACAGAAAACTTTAAGGTACTCGGGGAATTAAGAATCACAGAAAAAGTTTTGGACAACAAGGATGTTTTCAGCTTTCCATATTAACTTTAGTCATGTATTTCATATGTTATTATATATCACATTATTTACTTATTTGAATTAGCAATACAAACGAGAATGTTCCACTTGAAAGGTTTATAATGATTAATGTTGATTTAACTAAAAAGATGATTATGAATTCTTAGGTTTATGCGAATATATTGTTTATAGTTTTGGGCACTTGCAGATTTGGTCTTTGAACACCTTTCTTCATCTCAATGAAGTCTTTTGATTAAACTATACAGGGTATAACAAAATAAAGTGATAATACTATAGGGTGTGTATGAGTTCTCTGAATAGAGTTCACTGTGAAAGTAGAAGCGCTAAAAGAGTAACTTTTTTACCTTTTGTATGGAAAAATCCATGACGCTCGGGCGCTTGCCCATACAAATCATAAAAAAATAGCTCTTTCAGCGCTGCTACGTTCACAGTGAACTCTGTAAGGAACTCATACAAACCCATATTTTTTTGTTTTGTTACACCCCGTATAAATAAAAATGAATTTCAAATGTTGTTAGTATCGTTATTACTCGAAAACGCCTAAACCGGTTTGCCTTATTTTAGTCTTGAAATATTCGTGAAAGTCCAGGGAAGCTCAAACTAGGAGGGTTATGATACGAAGTTTACCGGGTTATCTAGTAATACTTAAAGAAATGATAGTACGACAATGACAATCAAGTCAAAGGACAGTATCATAAAAACAATCAAAGCTACAATCTTGGCTGTTTACGAGATTCGCAAAAGTAAATGCAGATAAGCGTAATTTGTATGGTCTATCTATTTAGTGTAACTACATCCCTTACACCCTCGTATGGGCTTAAGCCTATAAATGGGAAATAAATCGTAAAATACCCCCTTAATGGCCTTAAGGGGTACAACGAAAAACTTCTAGGGAGCCATTAACGTTATTTAAGAGAGTTATAAACCTTTTAAACGTTATCAGAATTCTGAATCTTGTTAAGCCATTCCAGACATGCGAGAACATTCTTAAGACTTCGCGATGAAAGATAAAAATTGTACTTTTGCGTAACATTAGAAGTCTTACTACCGCTTAGAGAGGAACATTAATTACCTACTTAAATGTAATTAATGCAAAATTAACATAAGCCCCATACAATATCTGTCAAACTCTTCATTAAATCGAAGGTTAATCATAATTAAATGTCTCTGAGTACGGCGGTTAGTTAAAAAATATAACAATTTGACTACGGAAATAAGTATTCTACTAGAAGTTGCTGGTGACTTGAGACTTTTGAAGAACAAATTATATTTACAAAAATATATTCATATTATGAAGGACAAGATAGAAGCTTATGGTGTGTATTATAGACTATAAAATATTGCCTGCAACTTAGTATTAGTGTTAGCCCCGAAGTTAGTTTATCGCACGACAACCGTACATTTTACGGTCTAAAGTCTATTTTATATTCTTTCTCAAGTTCAAGTGTAATATACTTAGACAATGCTACATCTGATTCTCTCCCACCATAAAATACATCTTTATACATCTAAAACACACTCGTCTCAGCAGTATTACCATTCGGCTTATTACATAAGACCCATAAATCACAATCCAATATGCAATCAAGCCACGAATGTACAATAAATTGACTACCAATCCAATTTTATTCTAACACACGGACACTCCCATACGTGAGTTAGTTCAAAGAAGTGACAACAATTGTGGGGAAATGAGGGATTTCCTTAGCACCTTTATTTGATCCTTTAAAGATCGTTTTAGTGACAACTGAGCGTGATTTTCTGTAGTATATCAATTCGATCTTTGTTCGCTCTTGGTTTGATCAAAGATCGAACCCACTGGGGATCACGGGAGTTGAACTTTTAATTATTGTATTTGATGTCGATTTCAAAAATTCTGCAATGCCTATAATATGCATTTCTACTCCATGTGCTTTGAATGATTTCTCATTTTCATCTTCTAAAAAACATTATAAGAGCGAGTTTGTGTTTAGCGTAGAGCCACTATACAAAAGACAATGTATAGTGATTTTTGATGTCAATTACTAAAATGCCTCCCAGGTCCCACCTGACACCTCATTAATAAAATTTAGTTATACAGCACTAGGTCTCCTTGTTTTTATCTGGCACATTGGAAAAGTCACATCACAGACCATGACAACGCCGAATAGTTTATACGCTGCGTAAATATTAGCGTTAAAGTTTAGGCGGAAGAAGCAAAAATATTGAATAACTCCATAAATAGGGTTGGGCTCATCGATAATTCTTCACCGAGAAACTACTCTCGATAACACTTTACGCTATTCATCCAATAACAAAAGTCGATCGGTTCCGAGCGGGCTTTATTATTTTGCGTATCATTATTAAGTGCCGAAGTTTGAACAGTGTTTCAATATTTTGGAGTAAAGCGATCGAGTTGATTTTATGCTTAGTTTTTTTGTTGATTTAGTTAATGAAATTTACGAAGATATATTTGTTATATTGCAAACTTTAAAAAAAGTTAAAGACAATAATATCATACTTCATAGTCATAGTAATATTATAAATGTGAAAGTTTGTGAGTGTCTATGTTTGTTACTTCTTCACGCCCTAACTACTGAACTGATTGTGCTGAAATTTGGTATGCATATACTTTCGGAAAAATTTAGAGTTTCGGAAAAGGACATATAATACTTTTATCCCGGAAAACGGTACGGTTCCCGCGCGTTAAACAAATTGCGGAGTTGCGGGCGTCATTGAGTTCTTAAATAACTTTACAGCGTCACACACACAGGTTTTAGTGTTATAAAACATTAAAGAGCGCTTGCTTCAAAATGAGTGCCTAAAATATATATTCGGTATTAAATGCTGAAATATATGTGTGTAATAAAGAACTCAATTAACAAATCAAACATTTCCGGCAAATACGCGCCGAGGATGTGTTTATTTCGCATTAGTACAATAATTAATATCAATCCAAACAATACAATATGTGAATAAAATATTTCAACACGTTTTGATGTTGTTCGTAACATTTACAACAGGTATTTCTTTACATGAAATAATGAACAAAAGGTAAGTACTTGATATAAATAGATCTCCACAATTATAACAGAATCCAATATCAGTTTAGTTTCACCCATGACGAGGGTTTCCTCGCTCTGTGACAAGCAAATATATTCCAAGAATTCGTTTTGTGTCTATTTATTTTGGGGAATCAGCACAAATAAAAAGTTGTAGCGAAATGATGGAGGTTTCGGGTGTTAAAATTGGAGATTTATTGCGTTATATGAAAAATGTTCTTCAAGATAGATAACGTTCTTGTTAGTGAATTTATCGCTTTCTCATTTTCTGCTGTATATTTTGTGGTGTTTCGTAACACGACATTAACGTTACGCACGATGAAATATAGAGATGTAGTATATTTTTTTACATCAAACAAAGTATATTTTTATAATCCGTAGTTCCTTTCTAATATTATAAATGCGAAAGTGTGTCTGTCTGTTACTTCTTCACACCCAAAACGCTAAATATATTTTGCTGTATGGAGATACTTTGAGTCCTGGGAAAGGAGATAGGCTACTTTTTGTCCCGGAAAAATGTACAATTTCCGCGTGATAATTTATTTTTATCGAAGTTATTAATAATTTATTTCAGTATATATATGATAAGCTTAAAGCTAAGAAGTATTTAATAAAATTTTGGTCCTTATTAATTCTGTTTCTACGCTTATTCTACTTACGTCAGTTTGTCCTACTGTGACAGTAATATAACGTACTTATGTAAGTACATTTTAACACTTTAAAAATAACCGTTATTTATTGCACTTTTCTAGTCCTACTTTCATAGTCATCTTACAGTCACAGTCCATACTTCCATACTAATATTATAAATGCGAAAGTGTGTCTGTCTATCTGTCTTTATTTATTTATTTATTGAGAAAACTTACAGCTATTTAACAGGAAAAATTTACTATTCTAATTACTGTAAGCCATTAATAAGTTTCCGCTAATACAATATCTAAAGTACTTATGAAGTATATGAATAATTAATGTTAATAATATAGTAAACCTTAAGAAATATAGTTACTAAGACAAATATATTTACCATTGATAGCTAGTTTTAGAAAACTTATATGCTAATTAGAAATAACTAGTGTCAATGTTAAATTAAAGGACTGTAATATAATGTTAGTTAATTCAAGATAACACTTAAGAAAATGAACAATAAAATGTAAGATATAACTATTAAGTATCAAAAAAAGATCTTGAAATAAGCTGTCTGAGATTACGAGGTTTTGCGGAGTAAATGTCGAATGAGGGGTTTTTATGATCAAACTCATTTAATTGATCACATGCCCTGAAAATATACGAATTACGCCGATAATATGTGTTGAAAGTTGGTAAGTGGAGTGGTCTTACTGTCTGTTAATAACCTCTTCACGCCCAAACCGCTGAACCGGTTTTGCTGAAATTTGGTATAGAAATACTTTGAGTCCCGGGAAAGGACATAGGATACTTTTTAACCCGGAATAATGTACGATTCCCGCGCTAAACTAATTTTCGCGCAACGGAGTTGCGGGCGTCATCTAGTAATATTATAAATGCAAAAGTGTGTCTGTGACAAACCTCTTGACGCCCAAACCGCTTATCCGATTTAGCTGTTTGTAATGGAGATACATTGAGTTACGTGAAAGGACATAGGATTTTTATCCCGGAAAAATGTACGCTTCCTGCGAGATAAACGAATGATAAACGTAATTGCGACATAAACGAAGATGTAAAAATGACATTAATTTGTCCAAGAAGTCCACCCTTTATCGCAAGTTTTCAGGTGGGCCTCTGTTACCCTCAACCTTTCAGTTGAAGTGTTTTGGAGCTGTCATTTAAACCGACTGTAAATTGGCGCGAAACTTCAAAGTTTGGCCATTATCAAATTCTCTTTAGGTGTTGTATTTAACGAAAATGGTACAGCCGGCGCGATAATTCTGTGGGTTTTGTTTATGAATAGCGACTTGTATTTGTTTTTATTTAGGTATATTATGGTCAAACTACTTTATTAAAATTATAGGACGGGCAAGATGGGCACTTACTATTCCGAACACATAACAGTAGGTCTTTTACATAAGATTACAAGTTATAGATCTACCAGAATCTGATGGCAATTTTTGACAGCAGATTTTCAAAAAATATCCTTTATCATTGGATAAATTTTTATATTTGCATGTTTAACACACAGAATCAGCCGCTATAAGAATTCTCTGCTTAATCTTTGGTATCTTATTTTTTTTTTCGTGAATACCAATTAAAGTTAAAGTATTTTGTATATGACGCCCGCAATTACTCCTTTGTGCCAAAATTAGTTTGTAGCGCGGGAACAGACCGTACATTTTTCAGGGATAAAAAGTATCCTATGTCCTTTCCCGGGACTCAAAGTATCTCCATACCAAATTTTAGCAAAATCAGTTCAGCGGTTTGGCCGTGAAGAGGTAACAGACAGACACACTTTCGCATTTATAATATTATAGTATGGATTTTTGGAACCGCTATCGCGATATTTAAACGAAATTTAGTTTTTGACAAAATTAAGAACTTTGTATATTAATTCATCATGCAAAAACTATTGAACGGACTTCAATCAGACGCAAATTTTATTATTAAGTCAATGTAATCAATTAAAAATTTACAATCTTCAGCATTAAACTGAAAATTACGTTTTAAATAAAAAATAAAACTTTTTAAGTCGAGGGGTATCCTGAAAAGAAGTTTTTGCTGACGAAGCTACCGTCTGTCCCTTTACTGTTCGTTCAAGTAAATAAGATTAAAAGACTTTCCCATTTCCAATATCTATCAGTTCGGCTTGAACGGCAAAATATGAGATGTTTGTTTATTACGAAATAATTTTATATCAATAAAGTGGGTAAGTATAACAATTTAAAAACTGCCGTTTTTTTAGGGTTTCGTACCCAAAGGGTAAAAACGGGACCCTATTACTAAGACTCGATGTCTGTCCGTCTGTCCGTCTGTCCGTTTGTCTGTCTGTGTGTCTCCAAGCTGTAACTCAAGAACCGCTATAGCTAGACTTCTGAAATTTTCACAGATAACAGATTGTGTATATCTGTTGCCGCTATAACAACAAATACTAAAAACAAAATAAATTAAATATTTAAGGGGGGCTTCCATACAACAAACTTGATTTTTTTGCAATTTTTTTCTCGATATCAAGAACGGCAATACATAGGCACTTGAAATATTCAAGAAATACTCAGTTTTATTTGTAATTTAATAATTTATAATAAAATTTAAATAAATGATATTATTAAGGGGGCTCCCATACAAAAAACACAATTTTCAGCCTATTTTTGCTCTATTGTGGTACGGAACCCTTCGCGAGTCCAACTCGCACTTGGCCGATTTTTTGTATAAATGAAGGCTTTAGAACCGGGAAAATGATTTGAAATAAAAAATGTGCATTACATGCATAACCAGCTGATAATATATTATAATCTTAGCCAGAAGATGAAGTAGGTAAGTTACAAGGTTTGTTTAAATTATGCGGGAAAATTTGAGTAATTATACAGTGTGTAACAAAAATAAGTGATAATACTTTAGGGTGTGTACGTGTTCCTTGTAGAGAGTTCACTGTGAAAGTAGCAGCGCAGTGAAAAAAAAACAGGCAAGGGCCCGAGCGTCACGAGTTTCCCCATACAAAAGTGAAAAATTTTTTTCGTCTTTCAGCGCTGCTACTTTCACAGTGAACTCTCTACAAGGAACACGTACACACCCTAAAGTATTATCACTTATTTTTGTTACACCCTGTATACTTCTGTTCTACGAATAATAAAAACTTATAATATAAAATATCAGTTATCCATTTCATCCAATTACGTTTTAGATTGGAAAATATCACATTTTAAATTTATAAAAAAAAAAAAAACAATTGCAATTTTTCTTTTCTAATAGATGATTATTTTTGTCATCGACTGTACATAGCATGCATATCAATTACAAGGAACGCCAGAAGTGTAACAGTATACAGCTGCGCGACTGAGTTAAACTATAATTAAGGGCAACTTGCCAAGAGAACTGCTCAGATATATTAGACCCTTGCCCAAACGTCAGCGGTGACCATTAGGATGTCCTTGAAAAGGGTTGACCATTGGTTATATATGGCTACATTAAAAGTTGACGGCTAACGGGTGCAGGAACACACATTTATGTTATACTAGATATTCTCCGCGACTTTGTCCGTGCGAATTAGACTGACTGACATCTAGAAACCAAACTAAACCAAACTTTAAAATTCGGAAATGACCGAATTTTAAAACGAACCTTAATTACCCATTCACCTAAATGGAATGTCAACATTCCAAAAACGTACGTAAAATGTATTTTCGTACGTCCACCATAAGACGAAATAAACTGCGGCACTTAGAAACCAATATTAATTACTCAATTGTAATTTGTAATTAAATGAAGAAATTGATATAAGCTTTATCTGTCGAACTCTTCATTAAATTAAAGTTAAAGGGGGTGACTAAAGCAAAGTATTTATTTTTGTACTTAATTATAAGCTATGAATCGTTTCATTTTTTTAACAAAGATACCTACTAAATTATATTTACAAAAAAAAAAAAATAATAATCACAAAGATGCTTTTAAACTTCACGAATCTTCTTTTCAAAACGGTGCATTCAACTGAGACGATATTTTTTAGAATTATATTACCGAGGGACTATACTAGCGGATTTTAAAAAGGAATATTGTTTATATTTTATCGAGTTATTAAGAAAAAACTAACTTGGCGCTGATTCCGCGTCGTTCTTTTTTACCTGTAGCGGCACCTTAAGTTTATGTCCACAGTTTGTCTATACTTTCGCATTTCTACTGGTCGCCGTGCTAGGGCTACTGGCATAGACGGGTGTGAGTGTGAAGAGAGAAAGGATGATGTTTGATTTTTTGCTTTATTGGCCCTCTTAATCATCACCGCCGTACCCAATTGTGTACACATACAAAATTAAGGATAGTTCAAAAATTTGTGTTCAAAAGTTCAAAAACATCTCAGTTTTTTATTTTATATATTTGATTAAAGATAAAGCTTCAACATTTTTAGCAAATTTATACTGGAAAGCAATATTTTTAGTCATAAGGCAGGTTTGAAACTTACAGTTTTGCGGCCTGCATGAGCAAGCTCATAAACTCTCTCTTTATTTTAATCGCATAATATTCAACCACGTTGTGTTTGTTTTTTTTATTCAATACATTGTTATCTATATAATAAATAACAAGTTAGTGGTAGATTATTAAAATATACGGAAAAATTGTGATTCAAACACTACTGGCCGAATCCACTAGCAAAATTTTCCTTTTTTCTGAATTTTTAAATATTGAGTTTGATAATTTTAACATCTTCTATCGTTATGAATACTAATGAAAAGCCATTTAGTGCTCCGTTTGTAAATAAAAATCATCATATACACCCAGAAAACTCATAACATAGCGTAAATGTCCGCTCTCTTAAACATTTCTTTGTCCTGAAATTACAGACATAGTAGACAGAAAAACGCAGGTAAAATAGCAGCTAAAAGATTTGACAGTAGCTAAACCTTGTAAAAGGAATATCTATCTTGTCAGTAACAATAAAGCTGGTATCAACTAGAATAGGTATTATAATATTATCTACAAAATTTGTCATTTGTAAAGTGTTATGGTAACATAAGCTAATATAGATACTCCTTCGTAAGTAAGAAATATGACTCCAGAAATCACCCTGTATACTTTTTACTTCTTATACCTATTAGTGGATATCAAGGACGAAAGTTTACTAGTTTCAGCTACAGATACCACTACAAAGTATGAGAAAAGACGGAACGAAAATCACCTCTTTGGGTAAAGGTGATGATGGATTTTATTTACTTATTTGAATTACGTTTTTTCTAAATAGTTTCGAAATATAAAATATCATGCAGGAGTTCGTTGTCAGTGCAAAAAATGTAATAAAAAATTATGTATAAAAAAAGTTAATTTTAAACCTTATCACACCTAAGTTGCTCGTAACACGCCGTTGTACCCAACTGGGTACACCCCCCTAAAGGGGAGTTTTTTTTTAATTTCCTTTTATTTTTCGTTTATTTAATATATAAACTGCAGATAAATGCATGTTTTGTAAAAAAAATTCTATTGGTTTCATTTTGGCGGTTATGGGTTAAAATATGTCTCTGAGTGCGGCCATAAGATTTCACACTGGAGGTAGTCCCATTATTGGTATTCCTAGTATTTTCACACAAAAATGATGATTGCCAACGATGGTGATAGTTTGCCTTACTTCCTGTTAATGTTTACTTCCTTTCTATATTAGCTGATAATGATGATACCTAATAATATTATATTGGAGGCCGAAGGGGTTGTCCAGCGAACTGCAAAATCGAATATCAAATGCAATTAGATATATTAATGTTAATGAAGGTACCGTAGGCTAGGACTATCGAATGATTTACCGGTCTTATTGTCCGCGTTCAAAAGCTTCGGGAGGCTCTATAGAATATTCATAAGGTACCAGAAAATATGACCAATTGACGATATTAAAACCAAAGGCTTAAAGTGAAATTGCTTTAAATAAATCAAGAAACATTGTGCGTTGACGATAAATTCATTCAACCAAATGGCTGGATGGTCGATAAGGTATGTAAAAATATACTTAGATCAGCCATTCTCAAAGGGTCAATTTATACTAGCGCAGAGTCGAAGCGCTTCGAAGCGAATTATTAAAACTGAACATAACAAATTCAGCCTTAACTCCAAAGCATTAACGCACTTTATTACTTCTGAGAATTTAAAAAGGCGCGCGCATCCTCTCGAATTCGCGTGAATGCGCCCGACCAACGCTGATAGGCCTCACAGAAGTAATGTATGCGTTACGCTCTGGAGTTAAGGTTGAATATTCTGTGTTCAGTTTTTGGGAATTCGCTTCGCTTCGCTTCGACTCTGCGCTATTATAAATTGACCCAAAGTGTGCTCCGCGGAGTCCTGGGGCCTCAGCGAAGGCCTCCACGAGCGATACATAAATTATTGTTTTTTGAAATGTAATCATCGGACAGCAGCATGGAGACAATTTATTCAAAGACAAAACAAACATTATCTTTTTGGGATTCCGTCAAAACTGACACTTTTTAAAAGGGTTTTAAGAACCACCAAAAAAGTTTGAGAACCGCTGACCTAGACGACAGATGACGTACGTACGTCCGATTGGATAAGAGCCGGCCATTTATTTCAGTTTATATTACGTTGGGTCTCCTAAACTTTCGTAGTACCAAGTACACAATGATAACTCTACAAATGTAAGTAATGCAAAACTGCTACGCAAACAATTTGTAACATCGCCGTTTCAAAACTGCAATAACCCATAAAATTACAATAATCGCCACAAATCGGTTGGCTGACATAACCCATGAAATGGACATATACGACTATAAAAATGATTTACTCGCTTTCACGGACCTAACTTGTGATATAGAATTGCTGAAACGGTTACTATTTTTTGTACTTTATGAAGGTGTTAGCTTTATTATTATGAAGGCTAGATATTATTAGTTTTCGAAAAAACGCCTGCCAATAATAAACTTATATTATAGAGTAATTTACCTCTATAGTTAACCTTATAATATATGTATAGGTATATTGTAAATGTATAAAAATTTGATTGTTAGGATACTTGAGCAGTGTACATTCATCATGATCATTGTCAGTTACTGTTTAGGTGTATGTGTGAGTTTATTTTTACTATATGCCGTAACCTGTAGGTACTTTTTTAGGGTTCCGTAGTCAACAGGGAACCCTTATAGTTTCAGTCTGTCCGTCCGTCTGTCCGTCTATCTGTCCGCGGTTTTGCTCAGAGATTATAGGACCTACAAGGCTGTGATTCGGCATGACTGCAGATATTAATGATGCCGCCAAAATAGTATATAAATTCTTAAAAAATAATAATTATGGTACCCATCAAGCGGGGATGATTTTTTTTTCGCGTCCACCCGACCGTGTGGGGTGTCGTTGGATAGGTTTTTTAAAAATATTACGAATATTCATAGATCATTTTCCGATTTAGGGATCCATTTGTGAAATATGAAGTTTTAAAGTGGAAAAAATCGTTAGAGTCCAGTATCCTCTCCTTCTACCAGCTTAACGTATGTTTCTGGAAATGTGAAAAAATTCAAGGGAGTTGGAAATATGGAGTTGGAAATATGCCGCGCGACTCTCTTTAGTAAGGAAGTCGCGCTGCTGCCGCAGTGCTCGCGACATAATGTGAAGGCAGCCTAAAAGGAAAACTATCACGGCTAAGAAGACTTCATAAGTTTTTGAGTAATAGTCGATCAACTAAAAAAACATATTCGGCAAAGTATAAAGGAACTTTTCGTTCAAATTCCTTTGAACGTAACTGAGATGATGTTGATAGTAGTGTAAAACACGTTATAAATGTACATTCATTGACCATACAAAAATAATCAAAAACTAGCGATACTACGGAACCCTATATTGCGCGTGGCCCGACACGCACTTGGCCGGTTTTATTATTATAACCCCCACAATAGGATATATTACGCAAAGGTCGGAGCAGAGGGTGTTACTAGCACAAACAGTAAATAATCCGACCAAAATCCGACAGGTTTCACACGTCATATCGGAATATTGACAGAAACGTTGTCAGACGTTAAACAAAACTTTGTTTATTGTGTGTGCTGGTGCTGCCGTCTAGCGTAGAAACATTGCAGTAATTCATATTAAAAGATGTTAATAACTATGTGATTACAAAATAAACGACATAACATCGACTTAAACATAACGGCAAACTTGTAAAACATGAAACGTCTCTTAATAACTTGTAAGCGTTAAAAGTAACAGGATTTATAGCGAGCTAACTATCAGTGAAGTTGCCTGTGGATTAAGGGTCGTCCATAAAGTATGTGACATCTAAAAGGGGGAGGAGGTCGAAAAGTGTGTCATGATGTGACAACGAGAGGGGGGGGGGGATCCTAAGTTTTGTGACATCACATTTTTAATTTAATAAATAAATAGAAGCGCGGTTTTCAATATTTTTAACTAGATGACGCTCGCAACTCCATTGCTAACCAATTCTGGACAATCAATTTTATTGTGGATTTATTGTGGATATATGGATATGGAACGTAACCAAACCTTGACTGACCGATGATAAACCATCTACATATATATAAATAAAAATTAAGTGTACCACAAAAGTGCTCAGGTTGTGGGATCTGTCTGTCTGTCTGTCTGTCTGTTACCTCTTCACGCCCAAACCGCTGAACCGATTTTGATGAGTATGAAGATACCTTGAGTCCCGGGAAAGGACATAGGATACTTTTTATCCCGAAAAAATGTACGGTTCCTGCGCGATAAACTAATTTTGGCGCAACGGAGTTGCGGGCGTCATCTAGTTAAAATATTAAAAAAAAAACTGCCTTAAAGATTATTACCACGCAGAAAAACGACGCGAGCCCTCACAAAGCTCGGCTTTTAGCTAGTATTATTAGTAAGTATGGATATGGATTGCTAATTTGTGACGTCACACCCTAGGTGGAACCCCCACCCCTAGGTGGGGGTTCATCATTTCATAGTAGTCACAAAATATGTGACCACCTGACCACCACCTATGACAAGGGGGACTTAAAAATCATGGAATTCGTGTGACGTACTTTATGGATGGTCCCTTATACTAAGGGAGAGGTAATCTCAACTAGCGGGCTACTTCACTGTAATCCTTCATCGGGCCGAGGCTGATGTCATAAAACTTCGTCGAACAACTTTCTCAAAGGATGTAATAGTTGCAAACGAATTTTGTATTGCATCCGAACTAATAATAATTGCTACAAGTTGTGATTAAGAAACTGCAGTTTGCAGTTGATTTATTTGCTTTGGTGGCTGGTGGATATGATTTTGTAGATAAAATAACTCGGAGATTATATTTAGTGGAGTTGGTGATGTGATATTATACTGGGTGTATAAAAAGTGATAATACTTTAGAGTGTGTAGGAGTGCCCTAAATAGAGTTCACTGTGATTTGTGAACGTAGCAGTGCTGTAAAAGTAACTTTTTTAAAATTTTGTATGGGCAAATTCATGACGCTAAAGCGCTTTCAATACAAATACCAAAAAATGCTCTTTCAGCGCTGCGCTGCGACTTTCACAGTGAATTGTATATAGGAAACTCACACAAACCCTACAAAAAGTATTATCACTTTGTTTTGTTACACCCTGTTTAAGAGACACAATATACACACCCTATACATATTATAGTTTTATAACTTTGTTTTGTTACACCCTGTTTAAGAGACACAATATACATACCCTATACATATTATAGTTTTATCAATTTGTTTTGTTACACCCTGTTTAAGAGACACAATATACACACCCTATACATATTATAGTTTTATCACTTTCATGTTTTATTACACCCTTCATGGGCAGGCTACTGCGGATATAATATGCGCAGCTGACAAATCGCGACTAACATTAATTTGACATAATCTGACGAAATAACGTAGGTCCACTTTCTGCCTAAGAATCAATTTCTCCGGTTGTACAATGCAGTGATTAGTTTTTTCTTTTATTCAACCTCTCTTTTACATTTTATTCAACCTCAACAATAATAAAAATACTGTTAGGTTAATAAAGTCGTTTTGTACATAATATTTTTCTTTCCAATGAGTACATAATTGAACAAAAGCTGTTTACATCTGCTCCGCTGAAGATAATTCCACAAAATTAAAGGTAAAAAGGTGGGTATTTTTATAGTTCACAAATTATAATAAATAGTAAATACAAATTCATAAGTTAGATACATATTTGGGTCAAATAAATTGATTGAAAAGACTTACAAGGCTTTTCTGCGAGACAGAATTTTGAGAGACAGCTGTTTCAACCTTTCACAGTTCTGTCAATGGCATCCAGTATCCACTACACTATACACAATTTTATTACTGTATACTCTGACGTTGGTAAATTCTAAAACGTACTGGATGTGTTTTAGAATTAATTAGAATACGCCAAAAGGAGAAGAAGAAGTCCGGCGTCATATTTTACTGACAGCTGCCATCTATCCATCCATGAAATAATAATATTATGTCTTCGACACGCAAAAATCATCCTTGTTACCATCAATGTTAGGGCTTCACACGAGACGAGAGTAAGCGAGAGTAACAAAAATCTCGTCTCGGTCTCGCCAATCCTCAAAAAATTGAGTCTCGTTACCAGTTGTCTCGTCTCGTCTCGCTTAATTGTAAATAATGATCTATTTCTATATACTTAATTAAGAGAATAAGGAATATTTTATCAGTAGCGTATTTATATGATAAAATGCATTTTTATAAATAAATCATCGGAAAGGTTTTACGTGGGAGAGCCATTTTTCGGCACGAATGGGCCGGCTCGACCGGAGAAATACCACGTTCTCACAGAAAACCGGCGTGAAACAGCGCTTGCGCTGTGTTTCGCCGAGTGAGTAAGTTTACCGGAGGCCCAATCCCCTACCCTATTCCCTTCCTTTCCCTCCCCTATTCCCTTCTCTTCCCATCCCTACCCTCCCCTATTACCCTATTCCTTCTTAAAAGGCCGGCAACGCACCTGCAGCTCTTCTGATGCTGCGAGTGTCCATGGGCGACGGAAGTTGCTTTCCATCAGGTGACCCGTTTGGTCGTTTGCCCCCTTATTTCATAAAAAAAAGGTCTTGATCTGAATTTGTGCCTTTTCAAGGTTTCATTTACAACATACCGTCCGGTCCGGTCCGAACCGATAAGAGTTGGGTTACTATAAGAAGCGTTAACAAGTTGAAGTAAAAATGTGGAAAAATCATACTCGATTATTGATTTCTTTTTAAATTTACAAAAAAAAAAATATTTCACAGATGGTTACCAGATCTTATATTTTGTAAAATAAATTGTTTTCTAAGTAGACCTTTTCTGATTTATCGAATAAAAACTTCATTAAAAAAAATTTAACGAGACCCAAAACGAGACTCTCGGATTGCCCTGTATGTGGTCTCGGTATTGCCCATAATATTTTCCAAAACGTGACGAGAAAAATCTCGTTCTCGCGTGAAGTCCTAATCAATGTTGTTGTTTTTGCGGTAAAGTCATAAGATAATGCCAAAGATAATTTTGAATATCCAGCACTTTAGTTCTAGTTTCCCGAATGTTAATTTCCTCAGTTCACTCTTGAACAAAAACAATTACATTTCGTTAAATAAACAGCCAGCAAGGCTATGATGTTTCAAGAAAAGCACCTTTTGAATAATTTATTGCTACTACTGCAATATTTGAATAACCGCTAAATTGGAATTGCCTTCTTCGTAATCAAATACTCTTTCGAATAGACGGCGAAGTATTCGAAATTCAAAATCGCAGTTTATTTTTGTTGTCGTGAGAACTTTGAGGATTGTAGAATGTATTGTGTTTGATTTTCAATTTTCGTCATCCATAGTTTAAAAGTAGAAATAAGTAAAATACAACTACAGGTTTTAATTTTTTTTGGGAATACTTTGTCTGAATTGTCAGTCTCTGCCATAGAAGTGAGAAAATAAAACCAACGTTTACAGAAAGCAATTTTAAAGGTGACTTTAAACGTAGTGATTTTATTCGATGAACTTCTCAGAGCGGGAGGCGAACCCGTCTTGAGAGAGCTTCGTAAAGTCTTTAATTTTGTCCTTCAACGGGGAGTTTCCCCCGAAGAGTGGCTTAGGAGCGAGGTGGTTCTCTTTTTTAAGAAAGGAGATAAGAAGGGTTTCTTAAAAATTATAGGCCCATCTCGCTTTTGAGCCACATATATAAGTTGTTTTCCAGGATCATGACGAATCTCCTATCAAATAAACTTGACGAATGCCAGCCACCGGAGCAGGCTGGGTTTCGCAGAGGCTTTAGCACCATAGACCACATTCACACCTTAAGGCAAGTTGTACAAAGTCACACGAGTACAGACAGCCACTGTGCCTTGCCTTTGTGGACTATGAGAAGGCTTTTGACTCTGTTGAGACCTGGGCTGTTCTGGAAGCCGTGCAACGATGTCATGTCGATTGGCGTTACGTCGAAGTTTTAAAAGGTCTATATAATGCCGCGTCTATGTCCGTCCGAGTACAGGGGGCCACAACAAGGCCAATCTATTTGCATCGAGGAGTGAGACAGGGGGATATTATTTCCCCGAAACTGTTTACAAATGCGTTAGAGGACGCCTTCAAGACCCTAAACTGGAAAGGACGTGGCATAAACGTTAACGGCAAGTACCTCTCACACCTTCGTTTCGCTGACGATATCGTCAAATTGGCAGAATCGTTGGAGGACTTGCAGGAAATGTTGAACGACCTAAATGTATCTTCCCGGCGGATCGGTCTCGGGATGAACTTGGACAAGACGAAAGTCATGTTCAACGAACATGTTCTCCCGAGACCGGTCGTAGTCGACGGTGCCTTTTTCGAAGTCGTAACGGAATATGTCTATTTGGGGCACATACTGCAGGTAGGTAGACATAACTTCGAGAGAGAAACCGATAGGAGGATACAGTTGGGTTGAGCAGCATTCAGGAAGTTAAGCCACATTCTCACGTCGCAAATTCCGCAGAGCCTGAAGACGAAAGTCTTCGATCAATGCGTGCTTCCCGTTATGACCTACGGGGCGGAAACCTGGCCTTTTACAGCAGGGCTAGCTCGTAAGTTTTCCGTTGCTCAGCGTGCTATGGAGCGCGCTATGCTCGGAGTTTCTTTGGCGGATAAGCTTCGAAATGAAACAATTCGTCAAAGAACTAAAGTTACCGACATAGTGCAGAGAATCAGTACGCTGAAGTGGAACTGGGCTGGTCACGTAGCTCGAAGAACAGACGATCGCTGAGTAAACTTACTCTGGAATGGAGACCAAGGCTAGGAAATCGGGGTGTAGGTCGACCTCCAACTAGGTGGGACGACGATCTCCGTTTAGTTGCGGGTCCATGTTGGATGCGAGTAGCAGGAGATCGGTCATCTTGGCGTTCATTGAGAGAGGCCTACGTCCAGCAGTGGACGAATATAGGCTGATACGATGATGATGATGATGATGATTTTATTCTCTTTGGTGACTTTGCGCGCGAGCTCCGACGTTACCCATTGAATTGACAGAATTGCCACTCGCGGTGTTGGGCTGCCTGTTCCAAAATGGCTACTTAAAAAATCCATCGAATCGCCTCATCACGTTTCCATCAGCTGACCCTTAAACTCCGATTCCCGAAACTGGCGTATACCCACACAAATGAAATAAGTGATAGAATTCCCTCAAATCTCTTGAACTATTTATCACTTTTTCACTCGTCCCCGGGTAAAATGAGAATTTATCGTCTGAGCAACCTGACCACAACCAGCGGCTAAAGGTTAATGAAATGTAATACGGCTTTGTTTCGGCGTGACCGGACGGACGTGAATAGGGAACAATATTTTTCATTTACAGCGATCGCGGCGTCGCTGTAAGCGAAAATTATAAAAATCAGCTCTTTGTTCCGTTTTTCTAAGAAATGTTTGGGTACTTCCAGGTAATTGGAGAGTCTTCATTTTAATTTTGTCCAAGTTTGTGGCATACTTACTCTGATTTTTCTCGCGATGTTAGCGTGGAAATTCGTGTAACTTTCGAGATAAAACTATTCATGTTTTTTGTGTATCTTGTGTTCTATGCAATGTAGTATATTTATCATGTCCTTTATCGGGACCATAAAGTTAATATACCTAGCGGAATAGAGAAACAATCCCGAGCTGTCAAACGAAACCAAAATTGAATTACATCTGTGTGTACAAATCTGTTTACGTGTGCCTGAAAATGATGTTCCTAAATATATTTTTCTTAGAGCTCAAATTGTCAACGTGCCGATAAGTGCAGACTGAATGTCAAAACAGATGAAATAAAGGGTTCTGTCACTTCAAATCACGCGTCTCTTTCTACTACGCAGTGTTACTGATAGTGACATCTCGCTTGCTCAGCTCTTTGTTTCTCTATTCCGCTAGGTATATTAACTTTTCATGATCGGTACTGAAAGTATGTTGTATTTCATCGTAATACATAGTTTTTTTTATGGTTCAAGTGTAAAGAATTAAATAACAGGCATACACACTTTCATTAATGTTACGGAGCATTAAAAAACATTTAATTACTATTCAATGCTAATTTAGTTAGCATAAGTTGCAATAATTTTAACCCGAAAATATGATTTTTCATATAAAACTAGATTTTTAAATTCAAACTTTATATGAATACTGAATGAATCTTTATGCATTTTCATTATAAGTCGTTGGCAGTATATAAATTTTAATGATGCGCTCGCGTAATAACCTTTCTTGGCTCATGAACTATGTGAGAACTGGAATAAAAACTTCCAAGAGATTGAGAACATAAATATTTTGTACACTTTTCTTGACGATTACACAATGTGGTTTTGGTTAATTTTTTTTGCGAGTGTATTTTATTTTGCTTAAAGCCTTTTTAGCCGAGTTATTCTATTGTATACTTGTAAAGATCGTTGTAACAAATTAATTAAATTAAATACGTAATTACATTTTTCTGGTAGTTAGTTACTTATTAAAGTAATGGATATCTAGATATCTTACATCCTTGATTTAAAAAAAAACTATATTATGCATAGACATATAGACGTAATTTTAACAAGAATAAATAACATAATTATTTCACTTTGTATTCAACGTAAATTTCTCTCAGTCAACCGTGTCGCTTATTAGTAGGTAACAATATTGAAATTTAAATTTCAATATTGTTATATTATATTGTTTACCTATAATGACTTCTAAGTATACATACAATAATAATTTTAGTTTTTCTAGCCCTCAAAAACACTATTTTGTAAATAACTTCTATTTCACCAAAAACATAGCAGCCATTTTGTTATGATCGATTCGGTTAAGTGTGCTCAGAGATTAGCGAACTTGGTAATCTCCAGTCGAGACTTACTACCGTCTTCGTACAGTTGATATCTTTAGTTGTGAGCTTAATCTTCACAAGATTTCCCCTCAGTTTCTAATAATAATAGGAGGGAAAATTGCATTTTTCTCGCTGTTTACCCTACGACTTAAGCGAGAAATTGCTTATTGCTTTTGTAATTCTATAAAAAGTTGTTCGGTATACAGGGTCTATCTAAATATTGTAATTATGATAACAAGTTTTAAATAATTTGATAGGAAGTAGGAACATAATATTGATAATTTTGACGACCTCTGTGGCTCAGTTGGTGGGCTGTTGGTAGCTCAAGCCGGGGGTCGCGGGTTCGAATCCCGCCGACGGAACAAAAATTTTTCAAAGTTCCTGGGTCATGGATGTGTATTAAATATGTGTATTATATAATAAAAATCTTAAATATATGTATAGTATTATATTTCCGTTGTCTGGTACCCGTAACACAAGTCCTTCAGGTACTTACCACGGGGCCAGACTGACGTGGTGTGAAGCGTCCATAGATATTATTATTATTATTATTATTATAATTAAAGTAGGTAAAACTATGTAAATTAATATGTTTATTCAAATAAAGAGGCTAATAAACAAAAATACAATATATTAGTTACCGGAAAGATATTATCTACGCTGAAATAAAATGTGCGGTTGTCATAGGATCGCTTTTTGGGCGCACGTTTGTGGTCGCTATCTAGAAATACATGATAGTAAACAAGTCGTTCAAATAATAATTAAATGATTTATTTCTTCAAGTTTCAACAAAATCAAAATTTACTATGAAAGTATTTTAAATTATTTCATATCTGGCAAAGTAACATCGAGCACAAAACAATACCAACAATTCACTGTAGTCGTGTGATAACTTGGGCAATAGATTTGATTAAAGTTTTGTTTTGACAGGACTGATTCTAGTAAATCTTCAATTTCCGTGATTCGTGCCGCGTGCGTCGTTTTCAGCGATCGGACCAAAATTCATAGGCGCTTTCTCCGATTCATTTGCGCATCAGTTTAATGTTATGTATGGTGTGAGTTAATAGAAGCACAGAGGGTTTGTGTTATATAATATGTCGCAGTCATTTGGTTTAATCTGCGATTCGATTGAATGACTAGCGTATTTATTGAATGACACCATTCAATTGAATGACTAAAGGACAACTCGTCAAGACGTTGACTGTGACGTTTAGCGTCTTGACTAAAGGTCATATAGTGAAGTCGTTAAATGGGATGTTATAATTTTTTTAAGTAGTCGTTGGCGGTGTCATTATAGGTAAATCTACGCTGTCATATTATTTTATTACAAATAACATACTTTAATGCAAATTTAATCGAAAAAATATCAACACAGTGCTATCAGCTGTGCTGTTTGACGCCATATTTGTTTTGGTGACTACTAGCGCTGCAGTGGGAACAAATGAAATATATACATTCAATTACCTGACTGATTTCATGTCCGCCTTTTTCAAAGGGCTATAGTTACAAATCGCTAACTTGTTGAACGTTGGGTGACGATAGTTCAATCAACGTTCGGCCGAGTCATTCAATTGAATTGTGTCGTTCAATAAATGCGCTAGTCATTTAATCGAATCGCAGATTAAACCAGATTACTACGACATATACACAACTTGATGACAACTCCGTGGCGTCAAAATCGCGCGAGAAACGTACATTTTACCGGGATATGAAGTATTTTATGTTATTTCCCGGGACTTAAAGTATCTCCACACCAAATTTCAGTAAAATCGGTTTAGGCGTGGAGAGGTAACAGACAGACAGACGGACAGACACTTTTGCATTTATAATATTAGTATGGGCACCCTCGCGGTCCAGTGGTTTGCTTAGTTCCCAATACAGGTAGTAGGTTCATATCCTGCGACAACAAAAAACTGCAATTAAGCATTGCAAATAAGATTTTATTAAACATAATATTATATGAATCTTCAAAACAAAAACCCGAAAAATCCGGTCAAAACCAGCTCAAACCGGTTCGATTGCGGTAAAAATACGGCGTCGGCATTAGTTATTGATTCCACACTGTCCGCATATTTACTCCCATTGTGCAGGTTCATATTTCACATGCATATCGTAATTAATGGGGTATATCTGCCCTTGTATGTTGGCATCGCCCCTTATTGGCTGCATTTCACATATGATAAACGGCATTTATCAATTTCTTGAATTTGAATAGCGGATGATTAATTCCTTTATGGATTTGTTGATATGGCGCTTCGTGTTTTTGCGTTGGTAGCTTTGAAATTGATTTATATTTTAAACGTAATATGGATTTTAACTAAATTTATGATCTAAGAAAATAATCATATTATTATATTATTATTAGAAAATGGACAAATGGTAGTGTTTGTATAAACTTAACGCCATATTTTATTGTTAAAAATATGTTGTTTTATGTTCTTAAAAAAAATCAGTTTGCACTCCGGAATGATAGCAGAAGAGAAAACAGAACAACAGGCGCATGAAAACATTTCCGTGGTCTATTCTAGGGATGCCACGAATAGTGAATTGGCCGAATACCGAATACCGAATATTCGGCAACACTGTCGTCCGAAGCGCCGAATATTCGGCCGCCGAATATTCGGCACGAAATACATACTTTTCGGGGGTGCGGTAGCTGGATTAACCTATCAAGCCCCATAAGATCACCGGTGATCGCGATAACAATAGAATAACAATAGATTTCCAAGAATCCACGATCGAAGGATTTAAGACAAGTCGCAACCTGTTTTCCTCGTTGCGTTTTCAAACAAGTTATTTGCGTCAAACGAGTTGGATTTTTATTTGTAAGCAGTTCGCCTAGATTGGAAGGACGATCCTTACAAGTGGTGGTAAGCAAACGAAAAACAATACCCAATAATTCCAAACCTTTGAACCGTTTGCCAAAGTTTAGGAAAAGTAGCTTGTATATTGAGAGGTTATTTTCTGAGGATGGTAACATTTACGATGAAAAGCGTAACCGTTTGCTACTAAAAACGCTGAAAAGCTTGTTTTTATCCATCATAACTTACCACTGATCAATTTTAATTACCAAAGTGTTGTAATTTGGAAATAAAAACATAATGTTGAGTAATATAACGTGTTTTTTTACATGATTTGGTATTCGGTATTCGGCCGAATAGTACGTATTATTCGGCCGTATACCGAATAGCAAAAAAAGAAGCCGAATAGGCCGAATACCGAATAGTTGCCGAATATTCGTGACATCACTAGTCTATTCTCTCACCGTGTTACGATTTTTTGGTCAGGTGTCCTGACGCAAATTTAGCAAGTTTTACAATCAATAAATAGTCCACATTGTTAGCGATATTACGCAATTGGCAAAAGGTTACATAAAAAATCTTAGCCATATTTACAACGATTACTTATTTCTGTACGTCTTGTCCATATTTGGGAGGTTTCTTCCTCAGACTAATGTGCCCCATTACCCCAGTCACACTGATTAAGCGGCGCGGTAGTATGAGGGGAAGTGGAGTTTATCACTACCTATGTCGAGATTTAATAAGACTGAGGGTCAATTCAGACCGCAACGCGACGCGTACTTAGATGCATTTCTAAATTTGTACTGAACTGACAGATTTCAATTGCGTGAGACGTCGCGAAAATATGTCAATACATACAAATTTAGAAATGCATAGACGCGTCGCGTTGCGGTCTGAATTAACCCTTATAAGTTATAATAACCCAAGAGCCAGCGGCAGCCAGACTTTCGTGATTCGTCATTGAGTTTCGTAGAGATTCATGGAGTTTAAGTCGCAGTTACTTTAGGAGGCAGTTCTGAATGTCTACCTAACCTTCAATAAAGTATAAAGCTCAATGTTTTAATTTCTTCGGAATAACTGTAGGAATCTCGTCTTTTAATTCTCGCCGGACATTTTTGGCAGTTGCTTCCTACTGCCAGACACCCCTAAAAACTTTCAGCTTGACAAAATGACGAAAGTCTGGCTGTCGCTGGCTCTTGTGTTATTCACAATTCCCGTTTGACTTGGATTCGGAATCTTACTACGCTGTTATCGGTCAACGCCAGTCGCAGCGCGTGTTTATTGGCTGTAGCACATTATTATTTTCTCGGCGTAATACTCCAATTACGCATTGTAAATAAGGCATCGGCTTATGCTAGTGGTCAGTCGTGAGTCGTGACTAGGTGGTAGAAGGGCCTAATTTTTTGGTCCAAAAATAGAATTCAAAGATACATTACTCTGAATTCAGTAGGTTGGTGAAAATTAGGAAAACTAAAAATATTCTACCGAATAGCTCAAAGTTCCGTGGAACTCTGACCATTGTACTCAATGATCACAGTTCCATGGAACTTTGAGCTTTGTCGACAGCAAAGGGTGAATATCGAACTATATATTATATATATTTTTATAGGTGTGCATCATAATATTATTGTTATAGTCCGAGCCTAAATCCATACTTCCATATCCATACAAATATTATAAATGCGAAAGTGTGTCTGTCTGTCTGTCTGTCTGTTACCTCTTCACGCCTAAACCGCTGAACCGATTTTGCTGAAATTTGGTATGGAGTCCCGGGAAAGGACATAGGATACTTTTTATCCCGGAAAAAATGTACGGTTCCCGCGCGATAAACGAATTTTGGCGCAACAAAGTTGCGGGCGTCATCTACTATTATTATAAACTGAATATAAATGTCGCCTTAAATGGTGACGAAACCATTTTAATACGTAGGGGTTACATTTTATTTATTAGTAAATCATAATACAACCAAAATATAATAATAAAAATAATAATACTGTTCCTTGGGGTGAGGACCAGCGGACCTGGTTATCCGTAATACAGGTACGACATTTAATTGAAACCAGCTCCTTACATTTTATTACGTAAGTATATTTTGAATTTGTATTTTGAGGAGAAATAAAGATATTTATTTTATGATTATTCATTATACATTTCAAAATCATTATTATATATAATTTTTTTCCATTTTCAGAATTCCACATACATATTATCATCATCATCATCATCTATATATTAATACGTGAGCTAAAAATTTTGGATCCCTTTTGACGAAAAATGCGGAAACGTAGGTGCATGAAATTTCGCACAGTTATAGTTTATATGAAGAAGGAGTGCATCGAGCCAGTATTGTTTTAAAATTATGCTTTTATCATACCTTATTTTAATAAATATAAAACATTACACACACTACAATGTGCACACTACGATATTTTGAATAACAAGCTTATGTAACACACGAATTATACTCTTTTATTTATGGTTGAAGTCTGTTGTCAAATTAAAGATGGATTGTTGTTTTTTATTAAATCTGAAATAGTCAATACTTTAAACGGGGAGCCAAAAGCAGAAGAAGAAAGTCAATATTTTAGTAATAGAATATTGATAGCATTGAAACTTATAATTAAATTATTTCGATCTCTAGTAATCTAGTATACATATATTAATACGCGAGCGAAAAACCTTGGACCCCATTTTACGAAAAGTCGGAAACGTAGGAGCATGAAATTTTGCACAGTTATAGTTTATATGGAGAAGGAGTGCATCGAGCCAATATTGTTTTAAAATTATGCTTTTATCATACATAATTTTAATAAATAAAACATTACACACACTACAAATAATGTGCACACTATACCATCGTTTTGATTGACAAATGACAAACCTTTACACACGAATTATAACTCTTTTGTTTATGGTTGAAGTCTGTGCTCAAATTGAAAATGGATTGTAGTTTTATTGAATCTCAAATATTGTAACATATTATAATATTATCTATGACACAGATAACGGTTACCATGATGTCTACTGTGTTTATCTCACTTCAATAAAATATAATTATCCTTACGAATATACGTCTACATCATTTAACTATTGTGCTTTACAATATTAGCCATGATTTTAAGTAAGAATCTTAATAGCGTTCAAACTTATAATTTAAATTATTATTTAAGGTTATTATTTTTCGACCGCAGGGCGACCTCTAGTTCTGTTGAATTCCTTGAATACCTTGATATTCCTAATATTACAGTTCCGTCTACAGATACACTTCACACAGGGCTCTGACAGTTAAAGAATTTCGGGAGAGCCCATTTAATTAAGGGTGAACCCTGCAAATGTCTGCCATTAGAGCGAGACAAAACAATGACCAATGAGCTGTCACCGCCTGTTGGTAAGTGTGTGCGTAGTGACGCGAAATAAACGGACAGATTTAATATTTTAATATTAGACTTGTAACAGAATGTAAAGTGTATGAGTGTATGTTGATAACAAATAAGGCCAAATTCACTTCTTTCCTCAGCACAATTCAATGTATTTTGTGCTTATTGCCGTGCGGCCTAAATCTCCGTTCACCTTAAAAATTGCCATTGCCACGATTGATTTCAAAACTTTATTATATTTCAAAAAGCGATAGATACAACGTAATATAGCTATTCGTCAGCTTCTGATATTAAAATGTCCCCAAAAATTTAATATTTCTGGGGTAATTTTGGCCACCTTTAATATTTTGCCATACTTTGTGCCTTGACTTACCAATTACCATGTCTTTACATATTTTCGACATAAGTGTACATTCGCAATAACAAGTGTTATGTCAGCGACTGTACGTAATAAATATCGCGAGATTCCCGACTCCCCTTCCCATTTCCCAAGGGAGCACAATTTATGTCAACAGAAAAACTAGTTCTGTGATGTCATTAAACTTTCACTTAATTGGTCACAGTATTCGTGTTTTGTTTGTGCATTGGAAACTTTGTTTGTTTTAAACCTGCAGAAAAACTATGAATAATGGTTTTATACAATTTCATTTCTTGTTAGATTTTAGTCAATAATAATTTGATGACTTAAAAAGATAATTAGAAAAATACCTGTATGTATAGGTCTACCAGAATCTGATGGCAAAAAGTGAGAAAATAAATTGACTCTAGCAATACCGGGGTAATTGGAATAAAACATTTTGATCCGTTTTTTTTCTTATAGCGACTGATTCTGTGTGTTAAACATGCAAATATAAAAAATTATCCAATGATCAAGGATATTTTATGAAAATCTGCTGTCAAAAATTACCATCAGATTCTGGTAGACCTATATATTAACTTAATACTACGATGCCTTCATATTGTGTGGAACTCGAAAATATAATAAAGTTTTTTGAATTGGAATGCAGTTTTATTTAAGTTTTAATAATTCATTGTAATATCTTAGATGGCTGGGTGCTGCCATCTAGTTGAGACCCAGTCTTATACAACCTAATAACAAAATTGTCTGCGTAGATTGGAACACAAATAATTATTGATGAATCTGCGGGTAGTTAATTAACTTCAACGAGTTTGACGTCTGTCACCTCAGTCCACCCGTGACCACGGCCGCTGGAAAGCAGCCGAGTGTACTTGTTAAAAAGTGCTAAAACAAGTGCTCCGCAACAAAATCCGTAAATGATTTAGTTTATATTTTATCGATTTACATATTTCTTGAATTATCTATATATAATTACGCGAGCGAAAAACTTTGCCCTCTCCCTTTTGAAGAAAAATGCGGAAACTTAGGTGATTGAAATTTTGCACAGTTATAGTTTATATGGTGAAGGAGTGCATCGAGATAATATTATTTTGAAATTATACTTTTATCATACATTTTTTTAACAAAAAAAACATTACACACACTACAAAACACACAGCTAGGAGATTTTGATTGACAAGCCAGACGAATTGTAAGTTGTAAGAATTGCAAGACACACGAATTGTACTCTTTTATTTATGGTTGAAGTGTGTTGTCAAATTGAAAATAGATTTAGTTTTTTAATTTTTTACTGAATCTAAAATACTGTTAGACAATTATTACACGGCCAGTCTGTCATCATTTTTGACTTTATTAATCTGAGACTGTCGCAGGAATTAAGTGTAAAAAATAATAAAGTCAATATTTTGACAATAGAATATCAATTATCAATAGAAAATAGAAAAGCGAAATTTGAAACTTATAATTAAATTTTTTATTTAGGTAAGGTCTTATTTCGACCATTGGGCGATCTCTAGTTTATATTAATACGTCTTTTTTTCGAACTAATGATTTTATAATATATTTTGTGGTTCATTTATCTGGAATTCGGAAAATTCATCCGGAATATTACTAGGAAATTAAGCTAAGTCACATGAGGGTTGGTAATTATTTCAACATTTTACAATGTGGTTTCGACGAAAATTGGCGAATGTGGCCAAATTTGCACGATAATGATCCACATAAACACCCCGAGCTCCACTCCGATATAAACTATTGACACGGCTGCCAAATGCCAGATTATCTTCAGAGGAAAGTATTGCGCGATATGTCTACAGTGCTAGAATAGTTTTAATTTGTAACTTAGCTGATTTTAGTTTCTTTTGTCACGAGAATAAAAAAATATAACTACGCATTATAATAACAGTGCGTTACAAATAAAAAACTTTTTTTAGTACCCGGTTTGAAATGTCGTTTTTTTGTATTTATAGCTACCTTCTATTTAACATTGCATACACATTTTATTTTGATCACGTCTCATTTTTTTCTGTAAGAATGTGCCAAATTCTATGAAAAATTAGACTTTCCGCGCGGCTCCGCCAGTATAACAAAGAGATTTCGCGGGAACCGCACATTTTTCCGGAAAAAGTAGCCTATCTCCTTTCCAGTAGTCTACTCTATATGTGTGACAAATAAAATAAAAAATCGCTTCAGTAATTCGTGAAATAAGCACGTTCAAATATTTTATAATTTTCCTTTTTTTTTCCATACTCTCTCTCTCTTTTCATTTCTGATTATTTATTTCTTTTGGCAGCAGCGTGATGTTATATAGCTATATGCCTTCCTCAATGAAAGCACTATAACA
The DNA here is from genome assembly GCA_905187585.1 of Cyaniris semiargus. Lineage (NCBI taxonomy): Eukaryota > Metazoa > Arthropoda > Insecta > Lepidoptera > Lycaenidae > Cyaniris > Cyaniris semiargus. The sequence goes on along the minus strand of LR994558.1, from coordinate 6,415,345 downwards.
TGTATAAAGATTTTTTCAATTCGAACAAGTATTTCCTAAGATAAACGCGTTCAAAATTTGACATCAAAATATCGAAAAACTTTAACTTTTTCTTTTCCGCTTTGAAAATCTTCTTTTTTTAAACGCCAATAGTATTCATGGCTTATCTTGAGTAATAGCACGTTCAAATTAGAGTAACAAAATAGAATAAAAAGTACAATACATCGAAAACGGTAGCTGTTTCTTTTATTTACGTATAAACTTACTTGTACACTTTGTACTGGAAATAATAACTGGCATGTATCTCAAAAACTAGACGTGATGGATACCACATATGTTTGGGACATTTAATCTCTGACTCATCCCCTATTCATTCCACCTAACAGTTAAGTGGGTACCAAAATCATGTAACGCAGTGTAATTATACAAGATGACCCTCGCAACTCTGTTCGCAACTCTGTTGCGCGTATATTCGTTTATCGCGCGAGAACAGAGGCCGTAGCCAAAGTCCCTTTCGTTAAAAACGATGACGAAATTCGTTATCAAAATGTATGAGATTTGACATTAGTCTTCGCAAGCGAAATGTCATTTAGCGATGACTTATGTCAAACCGCATACATTTTGATAACGAATTTCGTCATCGTTTTTAACGAAAGATACTTTGTCTAAGGGGCCAGTACATTTTTCCAGGATAAAAAGTATCCTATGTACTTTTCTGGGACTCAAAGTATCTCCAATCTCCATACCAAATTTAAGCATTTGGGCATTTGTCAGCAAAATCGGTTCAGCGGTTTGGGCGTGAAGAGGTAACAGACAGACACACTTTCGCATTATAATATTAGTATGGATAATGGATATGTAAATTTTTTAATTTTAGCGACTTTTCGCCACAAAAGACACTGTATCAACAGAGTGTTCTTTGCCATCTTTTCTCTCTATATCTCGCTGTGCTAGGAAACTTTCCAACGTTCCAAGAATCTCGATACTTCCGTATCAGTAGAATGTTTCCGGTACATTTCTCGCATTACTGTCGTCACACATTAAACGTTAACGTTTATCCTATCGCCCGCGGCAACAAAAACAACGCCCGATCTTCCCCCAAGGACTCGTTTGAAACCCGCCGCATCTTGTTAGTATCCCGTATATGGTGTTTAAGTCGTTTGGTATCCTTAAATCTGTAATAGTAGTAGGTTTTACTATATAAACAAAATATGTTAAAATAATAGTATCTTAAATAGATAAAACTGACTTAAAAATTGTACGTGATTGAGAAGGAGTACATACGTCATATAGAAATTGTACATATTATAGGTCTACCAGAATCTGATGGCAATTTTTGACAGCAGATTTTTAAAAAATATCCTTGATCATTGGATAAATTTTTATATTTGCATGTTCAACACACATAATCAGCCGCTATAAGAAAAAAAACGGATCAAAATGTTTTATTCCAATTACCCCCGTATTGCTAGAGTCATTTTATTTTCTCACTTTTTGCCATCAGATTCTGGTAGACCTATACATACATACACTTTTGAAATTCGGTACATTTGTTCAGACGCTGATATAGACTAACATATACGAAAACTGGGAAGTTCTGGAAGTATTACATACATACGTGTCGAATTGATAACCTCGTTAAGTCGGTTAATAAAAGATACAGGGAATTTATTTTGGTTGTGATATTAAGGCCCGTATAAATAGTCAGTACTAAAGATGCATCTCGGTCTCAAGTCACGGTTCGCTCTGTGATTGGTTGGCTGTCAAAATTTGGACCAATCACAGAGCCGAACCGCGTCTTGAGGGCCTAAGAATAATCGAAATGTGTGTAGAAGGCATATTTGTGATGGCAGATTATAAGAAAATAGTTAAGAAAATAGTGTCCGATCGGAACAAACTTTCAGCCAAAACCGAAACTGGACTTTCGATCTTTATAAAAAAACCCCTATATAAAATGTTTAATTGTGTGAAATCACAATTGCATGTCACGTAAAACTAACACAGTATAAAAGACAACATAAAGTTATCAACAAAATGTTAACATATTTTCAACGTTCATTTGTGCCAACGTCGCGACGCTACACCCACATCCTTTGTGTCACAAATTGAATCACGCAGGAGTAGCTGTGATAAATTAATCGTCAAGTAGAGGGCTCCCTTTCAGCGCTCTTCGTTACAATAATTTCATTTTCAATCGCGCAGAATAATTCTGTACCGAGTTAATTACTAGGGCGCCAGGTGGATGCGATCGATCAAACCTTTTTTAAAGTTTCTTTGTATACGTTTTTACTTCGGAAATTCCTAGGACCGAAGTTACACTGCTTGTTATTGGGTTTGCTTCGTTGGAATAACGCATAACACATAGCTGCGGTGACGCACAATAACAGAAAACATTATATTATAAGGGTCAGTTTATATTGCAGCGATGCAATGCTATGCAGTTTTAATTGAGCTATTCAAAACTGAGCATTATTTATAAGTTATAACACAAGAAGAAAAAATTATTGGAAGACGCCCGCCCGTGTTTTTGGGTTACTTGTTCCTATGTCGAAAGGATCATTCAAAAAGGCTTTAAGTCACGCTCACGATGCAATAGAAAGTGAACCGGTCAAAACGCAACGTTTTAATTATTTTTCCACTATTATTAACCGACTTTAAAAAGGAGGTTATCAATTCGACGCGTCTGTATGTAATATTTCTAGATCTGCCCAGTTTTCGTATATGTTAGTCTATTTCAGTGTCTGAACAAATGTGCCAAATTTCAAAAGTGTAAAATAAACATAAAAACATACAGACATATGTTTTTATGATTGTGTTCGCATATCTCCGAAACCACAAGTCCGATTTAAGTGATTCTGGTTTTGTTGTACTAGGTATCGTCCAACTTATAAAATGCTGCAAGTTTCATCAAATTCGGTTCAGTAGTTTTTGAGATAGGAAATTTTAATTCTCAATTACGTACAATTTTGAAGTCGGTTTTATCTTTTTAAAATACTATTATTTTCATTGCGTTTAGTGAAACTGAAGCATTAAAGCGTTTAAACAACTAGAATCGAATATTCACTTTTTCTTAAAATATTAAATACATTTTTATAATAATGTAATTTATGTACTTTATTTATCCGACAGAGAGGCGAATCCAATAATGAGACTGATAAAAACCGCTCCAATATCCCGCCTCACCCGTAATTATATCTTTAATGTCGCTTTTAAGGCTTTTAAAAGCTCTCATAACGATCTGTGGGTCTAATAGACCGCATAATTGCAGATATGAAATTTTATCATCATCGATTACTAGTTCATTTATACTTCTATACAATATTATAAATACAAAAGCGTGTCTGTCTATGAAGAGGTTTACGCCCAAACCACTGGACCGATTTTGCTGAAATTTGATATGAAGATACTTTGAGTCCCGGGAAAGGACATAGGATACTTTTTATTCCGCAAAAATGTACGGTTACCGCGGCATAAATGAATTTTGGCGCAACGGCTTTGCGGGCGCGGCTTCATCTAGTACTGTATAAGTTATACAGTAACTAAGTTGCTATCCCGGGCTTTTTGGTGATTTGAGGCATTTTGAGATTTATGTATTTATCAAAATTTTAAACACCAGCAGGCCTCGCATAGCAACAGAAATGGGAAAGAATCGACATACTGACAGAGTTTATCGATAAAATGGCGGATTTTCATTGTCTAACTGTCACTTTGTCTATCCTTCCGTAGAAAGAAACCGTTTCTATGGTGACCATGCTACGCCTGCATCACAAGGGCTTGATACTGAGTCATTTACAATCAATGCAATCTACATTTCTTAATCACAATAAATATTTATTAAGCAATGCATAACTTATATCGCGGGCAAAGCGCGGCGATCGAATCAAGAAATTCCGTAACGAAAAAAACCTAACGGAATTCGCCACGATGTTTGTGTGCGTGCGACTAGACGTATGCAAATTATAATTGCATAAGTTGATAAAAAATGCTATGCAAAAGCTTTACCGCGGTAGTCCCCGAGTGCCACACGTATTTTTACATCAAGAAACAGAAGTTGCCTATAGAAACCTTTGCCTACACAGTGAAAAACAGCGTATGTGTATAAACTTCAAACGTTAATTTTAGTTCCACTCACATAAATACTTAGGTTCAGATTGATTCCTATTATATATTATGAATATTATCAATTCCACGTTGGAATACGCGGTCCCTATTGCATGCCATTACTGTCTAGGATCTTATTCGATTGATTTTAATTATGCATACCGTGTAGGGGATAGCTATTATTGTCATGCGATGATATTAAAACGTAAAATATGTTTGCAGCGTGAGGGTCGAAGGGATGAGACTGGTTCTACTGATGTTCTAAGGCCCATGCTTCGAATGTTGCGGAGAGCGGGACGGGTGCGAATGCGAAAAGAAAAAGAAATAAAACACGCGAAACGCGTCGCTTCTTTTTGAGGATGAGTCTTTAAGAAGGTGTAGAAAATATTTGTAATGTATTAAAAAGCGGTGTAGTCGTACCGCCGCGGCCGTCAACGCTGCCGCGTTGTTTGCAAGATATGAGGAACAGTCTTAAAAGAAGGATATTATAATATTAGTTAGACAATAATATGGAAAAAATTATATTATACGAATAGGGAAATTTATACAAAGTAGAGACAAAAACATATCCATAACTTTTTTCTCTTCCTCCTTTTGATACATTGTTTTAAACAAATAGGTTGATAAATTTCACAGAGTTCTATACATATTATAGTAAAATAAGTTACTTACTGCCGCACTCAGACTGGAACATTAATTACTTAAATGTAATTAATTTAAAAATTTGACATAAGCTTCATATATTATCTTTCAAACTGTTCATTAAATTGAAGGTTAATCATAATTAAATGTTTCTGAGTACGGCGGTATTTTTTATATTTTTTATTATGAAATAAGGGGGCAAACGAGCAAACGGGTCACCTGATGGAAAGCAACTTCCGTCGCCCATGGACACTCGCAGCATCAGAAGAGCTGCAGGTGCGTTGCCGGCCTTTTAAGAGGGAATAGGGTAATAGGGGAGGGTAGGGATGGGAAGAGAAGGAAATAGGGGAGGGAAGGGAAGGGAATAGGGTAGGGGATTGGGCCTCCGGTAATCTTACTCACTCGGCGAAACACAGCGCAAGCGCTGTTTCACGCCGGTTTTCAGTGAGAACGTGGTATTTCTTCGGTCGAGCCGGCCCATTCGTGCCGAAGCATGGCTCTCCCACGTATAAAGTATGATTCATAAATAAAAAAAAATACTCATACCTATGGCTTAATAGCTTTATTTAAAAGTCTTCCACAAGCTTCGTCATATCATTGAAGAAAAGCAAAAACTTAATTGCTCGCGGATCGAAGTTTGAAAATCGCAACGAAAAACAAAGTGCTGCGGTATAACGGCAAAGTTTAAGACGCTCGATGCCAACATTGTTTCCTTATTGGCTTTGCAACTTGAAAATACACTGCCACACTACACTTTCAAATCTTCGGATCCAGCCTTCATTTGCTATGTTAATTACATAAGACTTTGCAAGCGAGAACAACACTTGAATCAGTCGTCGTGATTAAAAATACCTTCTTATATTTTGTATGAGACTATCTTGTACATATTTTGTAGATTTGAATATAAATAAATTACAAGACCCTAATAAAATTAAGGTCAGGTACTATTTTGTTATATTTTTGATATTACTAATACTTGCAAATTTCGATCTCTCTGGCTTATTATTGTGTAAGTTAGAGAAATGGTGCAACTATTTCTTAAGCCCGCAACTTACTTTCTAATACGTATTCTGATCCTACACTTGTTTTAAATTTTATATCAATCAATAAAATAATACTCATAAACATTATCGACGAAAACGTTACGCCTACAGAGAGTAAGATTAGGGTGAGGTACTTTTAGGCGAAAGGTTATTATAAAGTAAGACATTATTATGGCCTACGCAGAAAATGGTTTCGCCTGAGGCTGCTTCTATAATAAACAATCTATAAATCTATCTAAAATGCTTTTTATAAAGGGTCTGACTGACCTCAAGGGGTTAACATTTATCAAACTATGTACGGCTATAAAATTAGAATATTTTAACGATTAAATACCCATAGGAGCACCGTATATTATATATTGAATATCAACATTGAAGTATATTAGAACAGATACAATTCTGATGTTAGACAGATCCAGGACATCCCCTCCGTATACGGCTGAAGGCAGACCGCAGGTGGTTTTAGTGGGTAAGAGTCCCACATACCCCCGCGGTGCTTCAGCTAACTGAGGCACATCCCCAAACCGGGGCGCCCATGATGGGTTTCAAAGATTCAAAGATTCAAAGACTTTATTAGCATCCAAGTATAGTATACAATATACAAACTCAGCACCTTGTACAGGCGGTTGCTTATAAAATAAGTATCTACTTAACAAATATTTTGTATTGTAATTTCTTAACCACGTCTTATGTAACATAATATTATATTATGTATTATTTGTTTCTTGATTTCTTATATAAACAATTACAATAGTGCATGAATGAAAGTAATATATTTTATGAACTTCTTTAGACCTTAATTTTCTTTAGAAAATAATTCTTTTAGCGAGTAGAAACATTTTTCAGTTAGGTAGCTTTTTAATTTTCTCGTAAATGATAATAGTTTTGTTTCATTTTTAATTGTATCTGGGAGGTGATTAAATATTTTAACTGACATGTAGTATGGGCTTTCGTTTAGCATTTTAATTCTGGAGTATGGTAAATGTAGTCTGTTTTTGTGTCGTGTGTTAATGTTATGTGTATCTTTGACTTTAGTAAAGTAATCTAAATTTGAATTAAATATGTAAATGGATGTAACTGTAAGTAATTTGTATTTAATGAAATATGGCCTGCAGCTGTCTCTATTTTTTATGTGCTATTATTCTTACAATTTTTTTTGTAAGATAAAGAGTTCGTGGCTGTTTACGCTGTTCCCCCACAGTATGATCCCATACCGCAGCCAGGAGTATGCATAAGCATAGTATGCTGTGAGGGAGGTTTTTGTGTCTGTGCTGCATTTAAGATGAAAAAGGGCGTATGTGAATTTTGATAATTTTGATTTGATGGTTTGAATATGTGTTTTCCAATTTAAATGAGTGTCGATGTTAATGCCGAGCAAGTTAAATGTATTTACTGTATCTAAATTAGTATTCTCAAACGTTGTATTTATTTTTATTGCTGGTTTTTTATATGATCTGAATTGAATAGTTTTTGTTTTTTTAAAGTTAATTTCCAAATTGTGATCTCGAAGCCAATCTGTTACGTCTTTTAATATTTTTTGCAATATGTCGTCTGTTGAGTTCGTATTTTCATATTTTATTAGGATAGATATATCGTCTGCGAATAATACCGGAAGAGCTATTTGGCTATTTAAGATTTTAGGTAAATCGTTTATGTGGAGCAAAAATAGAACACAACCTATCACACTTCCCTGGGGAATAGAACATATCATCTCTAGTTCCTCTGATCTTATTTTAGTGATTTCTCGTGTTTCTTGATCGTTGTGTTCTATGTACAATTTGTTTTCTGTTTTCTAGAAAGGATTTGAACCATGAGTATGCTGGTCCACGTATCGGTATACGTGGACCAGCATACTCATAGCATGACAGCTTTTCAAGAAGTATATCATGTATCACCTTGTCATAAGCCTTTGTCATGTCCAGCAGAATACCTAATACGTACTTTTGGTCATTTATGTATTGGAGAGCCGTTTGGATATATTTATAGACTGCCAGCGTCGTGGATCTCGCCTGCCTAAAGCCGTTTTGACTATCGTCCAGAATATTATTCCTTTCCAGAAAGTTATACAGTCTGTTACATATAGCCTTTTCAAATATTTTGGAGAATGTTGGTAGTAAAGCTATGGGTCTGTAGTTACTAGGGGTTTGCTTGTCACCTTTTTTGTGAATTGGGGTTATTAGGGATATTTTTAAAGAATCTGGAAATTTTGCCTCTAGGAAACTTTGGTTTACAAGGTATGTTAGAGGTACGGAAAGGTTTATTGCGCAATGTTTTAGTAGGATTGGTGGAATGTCGTCGATACCGCAGCTATGTTTGTTTTTGATAGAACGGATAAGATTTATAATTTCTTTGCGGTTTACGGGACTTAGATACATGGAGTATAGGGGAGAGTTAACGACGGGGCGGCCCTTTGCATACATTTTTTTATTTGGGTCGGTACCAACTGTTGCAAAGTACTTATTGAAGGTGTTTGTTATTTCTTTAGGGCATTTTATAGTTTTATCATCGAGTTTTAATGATATGTTTTCACGTGTATTGTCTTTTGTTCTGCCGGATTTCTGATTTATGATGCGCCACATAGTTTTGGTTTTGTTGTCTGATTTTTCCATTTGATTTTTATAGCTCAATTTTTTCGATATTTTTATTGTACGCTTTAGCGTTTTGCAGTATTTTCGAGTTGTTTTTCTATAGTTTCTATTTTTTGGTTAAGAGTAGTAATTTGGTAATATTTTCTTTTATTTCTTTCTGCTCATCTACAGGGACATTTTTTCCAGGGGTACTCCCTTACTTTGCAACTTGACTTTGAAGTTGTTCAATTGCATAATGAAATTCCGTTTGTATTATTTTTTTACATCTTCTATTAGTGACGATTTTAATTTTTCAAGTTTAGTATCTAGTATAACGCTTATATTGTCTAATATTATTTTCTCAGGCTTGGTGGTCTTGGGGCTATTAGATACAAGGCTACATCCTTCACTTGTCTGGTTTAAGGTGTTTCCTATTAAGTCATCTATTGACTGGTCACTATGGTTGGATTCTTGTGTTGGGCGTTTTATTTTTCGCTTCATTTTAGTGTATAATATGTAGAAATATTATTAAAATTTTTACAAAGCAGGGCGTTTCAGATGCAATATGATATATCTAAGGAATAATATCATGCATAAAAGGGTTTGGTACATACTTGGTACATATCATAATATTTCATTGATTGTTGAAAAGTCATTCATGCAGCATGCAACATCACAAATCATGCGTAAGTTTTATTAAGTTTTTTTTATTTTTCCAACTCATTCCTTGTTAATATTAATTTTAATATTTTAATAATCCTCTATTTTTGTTAGACCTTAAGCTTAGGTCAATGAACTTTCCTCAGCGTCCTTGATTTAATTTCTGTTTTTACAGGGCGACTTGTTTTCTATAAAATATCCATGCGCATGCACAAATTAGATAAAAACACAAATTCGTCTCACGATCTCCTGCAGGACGCGAACCCGGAGTCGTCGGTACGGTATAGAGCGCGTACTAGCTGAGCTATTCAATCTTACAAGCAAATTGCGAAATTCCTCTATTGCTTCGGAGGTCAATGTTCGTTGGCGTGGAAGCTTTGTTTTTTAAAATTCAAATTTTTTCGACGCGATGCTTTCATAATTTTTTCACAGTTATATTATCACAATTCGCTTAGTTTTATAATTAAGTAATTAAACTTGTTTCGTAACTTTTAGTGATAGTTATTTTTATAGTATAAAGCTCTATTTAAAATAAACACAAAAGTTCACATAAGTATAATGTTTCGTTTTTAAACACAACACAGTTTTTTGCAGTTTTTAATCACTTTTATGTATTAAATTGTAAAAGTTTTACTGTTGATACAACTTATGTCACTTATAGATATCTTTATCGATTTATTTAACTTAAATCATCACTTTTAGTATTTTTAAACATTTATTTACGCGGAGTCGATGTTTACGCGCGCGCGGTAAAGGCGGTTTCCCCTGCGCATCAAAAAAAAAAGATAGAATTCCGATGTCCGGATGCTGAGATTTTTTGAAGTGATTTGTCTATTCATTAGCTCTTTTGATTAGTTAACAACAAACGTGACCAATCTACAACGATAATCAAAGATAAACTCTTTAGAATCTAAACATAAGCAAAGTAGCAATCGCGTCGTTAATCAGAAACAGTATTTTTGCAAAGAGGAAATTGTTTGTGACACCTGTCTCCGCATAAAATAAATTTTATCGGCATGTAAGGGTCCAGGGGTGTAGTACCAGTGACGGGAATCAATACTTAGGTATCTTTATGACTTCTGTAAATCACCTACTTGACCCTACTGGGCCAGCATTAGAAGGGTTGATTTATACTCCAAGTTGGCACATTGTCGCCATCTGCTGGCTACAGCACCAAGTTTATTATAAAGGTGGACTCGCTAGTAATTTATAACCCAGAAGTTTACCTTTTACCGTGTAATGTCGGTGTATTTTTGTTATAAAGTCAGCATTTTACGGGGTAATAGGCTGGATTTTTAAAAAGTAGTTTTTGTAAAAATCATTGTGATTTTTTTTTAAAGTAATATTTGTAAAAACATTTTTATTATATTAGTGATAATATTATAAGCCTTGAATTTATTGATATTAAAACAAGCCATCGCAGAACATTAAATCAATTTTTTTTTCGTCGTTATCGGTGCGCCGCTAGGTTTGCACGTGCGCGTATTAAATCGTCTACGTGTTTATTTAGTGAGTACCTATCGAGCTAACTGCGCCCGCGCTTGCGCGAGGCAGTGTGAGTGTTGTAGACAATTATAGACCCTTCCGTTGCTTCCGTCCTCTCTGACTACAGGGACGATGGAATCTCAACCGAGCTACTCGTCTGTTACCCAAACTGTCGCATTCCCCACCAAAGAACAAGCCGTTATCATAGATGCAGTTGACGACACCCCGATCAAAGAATACGCGTATGCGTTTGCAAAAATAATTGATTCCACCCAAATAAGATTCCTGAGTCGAATGTCGAATAATAGAATTTGCGTTTTTGTGTCTTCCAAAGATATTGCTGAAGAATTTGTAGATAAACATCAGTGCATTATAATAAATAACAAGTAATTACCTATTCGGCCTCTAATTACTAGAAACAAACGTATTATCTTCTCCAACGTCTGTCCAATTATTCCACACACCATACTGGAGAATAAATTGGCCGAATTGGATATAAAATTAGTATCTCCAGTAAGTTTTATTAAGGCTGGCTTAAGTGATCCCGGCTTTAGTCATATTTTAAGTTTTCGACGTCAAACATACATATCCCCAGAGGACCTGAAAAAAATACCTGATCGTATTCAAATAGACTTCGATGGCAGCACATACTGGACATACACCTCTTCGGATTCCATGACCTGCTTTATTTGTAAAAAACAGGGACATGTTGCAAGCAAATGTCCTGAAAATGTAAACACCACAAATAAAATTATACCTACGGAAATAAGGGACATAGCAAATATTGTTACCGCAGATTTTCAACCACTGGATTCCTTCAAAAGACCACACCCACCCACGTCTGAGTCGTCCCTCACTATCGATAACCCGCAACCTCAATTTACTGAAACTTTAGATTCTGAACAAATTTCAATGAGCGATACAGATTCAGAGAATATGTCTGAGGACACTACTTAAGTGACACGCTGTCATCAAAAGATTTGGCCAAGAATTCACGTAAAAAGAAAAGAACCTTATCATCTACTAGTGACTTGGCGTTAGCTGATTGGGAAAAGAAAAATACAATTATCTCTTCGTCGTCTCACAACTACCCGATGGATCAACTACAGTTCAAGAGTTTTCTAGAAAACACTCGTGGAGTTCAAGACATAAGTATTATTTGTGATCAGTATTCTAAAGACCCTTCCACTATATTTAGAATGTTAACGGATCTGTATCCTCATTTCACTAATAGGAGTATTAAAAGTCGTATAACTCGTCTGCAACGAAAACTTAAATTATTATATAAAAACAAAAATGTCTAGGTTAGATATTCTTCAATGGAATGTCAACGTAAACAAAGATTAAAATTTTTAATATCCGAATGGAACCCTAGTTGTGTTTGCCTACAAGAATCTAACTTTAAAAATAATTATTGTCATCAAATTTCAGGATATAATGCTATATTTAAAAATAGAAATAATAATTCCCATGCAAGTGGTGGTGTATATTTTTATATCAGAAGTCAATCTTAATACGAATTTAGAAGCCGTTGCTTGTATTATAAATTTTCCTACCAAAATAACTGTATGTAATATTTATTTACCGAATAGTATTGCTTTAATTGAGCAAGATTTGATTGATTTAATTAATCAACTTCCGAAGCCATTTCTTTTGATTGGTGATATTAATAGCCATAGTTTATCATGGGGGAGTTATAAAACGGACTCTCGTGGCAAAATTGTCCTTAATATTTTAGATACACACAATGACATAAGTATATTAAATGAAAATCGTCCCACTCATTTAAATGTCGCCAATGCGACAACTAGCGCGATTGATTTATCGTTATCATCGTGTACGCTTGCTCCATTGTTTCAGTGGAACGTGTTAGATAACCCCCATGATAGTGACCACTATCCGATTATATTAAGTCATTCGTCTTCTTCGGAAGAAAATAGTTCTAACCATCCCAAATGGATTTTTCAAAAAGCAAATTGGGATTTATATGAATCGCTTATAGATAAGGGGATTGGAGAATTATATGATATTAATTTAATTAATGAAACTACAATTGATTTATGTTTATCTAAATTTAGTAATTTAATAATTGATTCCGCAAATCAAGCCATTCCAAAGTCGCGTGGTAATAAAAATCATAAAAAAAATTACATTGGCTTACAAATGATTGTATAACCGCGATAAAAGATTACAAAAGGGCACATAGAAAATATTTAAAATTTAAGTCAATCGAATATTTGATTAATTATAAAAAAAACAAGATCTTTTGCTAGAAGACTCTTGAAAGAAACTGAGCTTAAATCCTGGCATGCTTACACTTCTTCAATAACTCCTCAAACTCCGTCTTCAGAAATCTGGAATAAAATTACATGTTAAAAAATTGTAATAAAAATACACTTTCCCCTTTCTTACTCGATGATGATTTGAATAAAATTACAAACAGTGTTGATAAATGTAACGTTTTAGCAAAAAACTTTGCAAAAAATTCGTCAAACTAATTATAGTAATGAATTTATCTTACATTCCTCAAATATTACCGTAGATTTATCTACTAATATAGCTAATAGCACGATTTTAGAAGAGGAAAACACAATAAACAGTTTACTTACCATTGAGGAGCTTCATTCTGTTTTAGGGAATTGTAAAAATTCTTCTCCTGGCCCAGATGGTATACCTAACTGCTTAATTAAACATCTGCCAAAAGTGGTATTTCATATCTCTTAAAGTTATACAATAAAATTTGGCAAAATAATTTATTTCCTGAGATATGGCGTACATTCGTCACTGTCCCTATTCCAAAACCGGGCAAGGATCATACCCTTCCTAAAAATTACAGGCCCATTGCTTTGACTTGCAATCTTTGCAAAATTTTGGAAAAAATTATTGCTCGTTGGAAATTAGAACATGAACAACTTATATCACCATTCCAAAGTGGCTTTCGTAAATTTCGTTCGACAAATGACCATTTAGTATTACTAGATTCAGCAATTTGTGATGCCTTAGCTCTAAAAGGTCACCTATTAGCAGTATCAATGGACATTGAGAAAGCTTACGAAATGGTTCCAAAAAAGGTTGTGCTTCATGCCTTAAAACGTCTCAAATTTTCAAGAAATGTTATTATGTTTGTAAATAATTTTCTGTCCAATAGAAAAATTAAAGTAAAAATAAATAATACATGTTCTGATCCTATTGGAATCGATAATGGACTTCCTCAGGGTTCTGTAGTCATATGTGTAATATAGTGTAATCCTATTTATTTTAACTATTAATGATGTCCTTACTGTCATACTTGGGGCTATTAGATACAAGGCTACATCCTTCACTTGTCTGGTTTAAGGTGTTTCCTATTAAGTCATCTATTGACTGGTCACTATGGTTGGATTCTTGTGTTGGGCGTTTTATTTTTCGCTTCATTTTAGTGTATAATATGTAGAAATATTATTAAAATTTTTACAAAGCAGGGCGTTTCAGATGCAATATGATATATCTAAGGAATAATATCATGCATAAAAGGGTTTGGTACATACTTGGTACATATCATAATATTTCATTGATTGTTGAAAAGTCATTCATGCAGCATGCAACATCACAAATCATGCGTAAGTTTTATTAAGTTTTTTTTATTTTTCCAACTCATTCCTTGTTAATATTAATTTTAATATTTTAATAATCCTCTATTTTTGTTAGACCTTAAGCTTAGGTCAATGAACTTTCCTCAGCGTCCTTGATTTAATTTCTGTTTTTACAGGGCGACTTGTTTTCTATAAAATATCCATGCGCATGCACAAATTAGATAAAAACACAAATTCGTCTCACGATCTCCTGCAGGACGCGAACCCGGAGTCGTCGGTACGGTATAGAGCGCGTACTAGCTGAGCTATTCAATCTTACAAGCAAATTGCGAAATTCCTCTATTGCTTCGGAGGTCAATGTTCGTTGGCGTGGAAGCTTTGTTTTTTAAAATTCAAATTTTTTCGACGCGATGCTTTCATAATTTTTTCACAGTTATATTATCACAATTCGCTTAGTTTTATAATTAAGTAATTAAACTTGTTTCGTAACTTTTAGTGATAGTTATTTTTATAGTATAAAGCTCTATTTAAAATAAACACAAAAGTTCACATAAGTATAATGTTTCGTTTTTAAACACAACACAGTTTTTTGCAGTTTTTAATCACTTTTATGTATTAAATTGTAAAAGTTTTACTGTTGATACAACTTATGTCACTTATAGATATCTTTATCGATTTATTTAACTTAAATCATCACTTTTAGTATTTTTAAACATTTATTTACGCGGAGTCGATGTTTACGCGCGCGCGGTAAAGGCGGTTTCCCCTGCGCATCAAAAAAAAAAGATAGAATTCCGATGTCCGGATGCTGAGATTTTTTGAAGTGATTTGTCTATTCATTAGCTCTTTTGATTAGTTAACAACAAACGTGACCAATCTACAACGATAATCAAAGATAAACTCTTTAGAATCTAAACATAAGCAAAGTAGCAATCGCGTCGTTAATCAGAAACAGTATTTTTGCAAAGAGGAAATTGTTTGTGACACCTGTCTCCGCATAAAATAAATTTTATCGGCATGTAAGGGTCCAGGGGTGTAGTACCAGTGACGGGAATCAATACTTAGGTATCTTTATGACTTCTGTAAATCACCTACTTGACCCTACTGGGCCAGCATTAGAAGGGTTGATTTATACTCCAAGTTGGCACATTGTCGCCATCTGCTGGCTACAGCACCAAGTTTATTATAAAGGTGGACTCGCTAGTAATTTATAACCCAGAAGTTTACCTTTTACCGTGTAATGTCGGTGTATTTTTGTTATAAAGTCAGCATTTTACGGGGTAATAGGCTGGATTTTTAAAAAGTAGTTTTTGTAAAAATCATTGTGATTTTTTTTTAAAGTAATATTTGTAAAAACATTTTTATTATATTAGTGATAATATTATAAGCCTTGAATTTATTGATATTAAAACAAGCCATCGCAGAACATTAAATCAATTTTTTTTTCGTCGTTATCGGTGCGCCGCTAGGTTTGCACGTGCGCGTATTAAATCGTCTACGTGTTTATTTAGTGAGTACCTATCGAGCTAACTGCGCCCGCGCTTGCGCGAGGCAGTGTGAGTGTTGTAGACAATTATAGACCCTTCCGTTGCTTCCGTCCTCTCTGACTACAGGGACGATGGAATCTCAACCGAGCTACTCGTCTGTTACCCAAACTGTCGCATTCCCCACCAAAGAACAAGCCGTTATCATAGATGCAGTTGACGACACCCCGATCAAAGAATACGCGTATGCGTTTGCAAAAATAATTGATTCCACCCAAATAAGATTCCTGAGTCGAATGTCGAATAATAGAATTTGCGTTTTTGTGTCTTCCAAAGATATTGCTGAAGAATTTGTAGATAAACATCAGTGCATTATAATAAATAACAAGTAATTACCTATTCGGCCTCTAATTACTAGAAACAAACGTATTATCTTCTCCAACGTCTGTCCAATTATTCCACACACCATACTGGAGAATAAATTGGCCGAATTGGATATAAAATTAGTATCTCCAGTAAGTTTTATTAAGGCTGGCTTAAGTGATCCCGGCTTTAGTCATATTTTAAGTTTTCGACGTCAAACATACATATCCCCAGAGGACCTGAAAAAAATACCTGATCGTATTCAAATAGACTTCGATGGCAGCACATACTGGACATACACCTCTTCGGATTCCATGACCTGCTTTATTTGTAAAAAACAGGGACATGTTGCAAGCAAATGTCCTGAAAATGTAAACACCACAAATAAAATTATACCTACGGAAATAAGGGACATAGCAAATATTGTTACCGCAGATTTTCAACCACTGGATTCCTTCAAAAGACCACACCCACCCACGTCTGAGTCGTCCCTCACTATCGATAACCCGCAACCTCAATTTACTGAAACTTTAGATTCTGAACAAATTTCAATGAGCGATACAGATTCAGAGAATATGTCTGAGGACACTACTTAAGTGACACGCTGTCATCAAAAGATTTGGCCAAGAATTCACGTAAAAAGAAAAGAACCTTATCATCTACTAGTGACTTGGCGTTAGCTGATTGGGAAAAGAAAAATACAATTATCTCTTCGTCGTCTCACAACTACCCGATGGATCAACTACAGTTCAAGAGTTTTCTAGAAAACACTCGTGGAGTTCAAGACATAAGTATTATTTGTGATCAGTATTCTAAAGACCCTTCCACTATATTTAGAATGTTAACGGATCTGTATCCTCATTTCACTAATAGGAGTATTAAAAGTCGTATAACTCGTCTGCAACGAAAACTTAAATTATTATATAAAAACAAAAATGTCTAGGTTAGATATTCTTCAATGGAATGTCAACGTAAACAAAGATTAAAATTTTTAATATCCGAATGGAACCCTAGTTGTGTTTGCCTACAAGAATCTAACTTTAAAAATAATTATTGTCATCAAATTTCAGGATATAATGCTATATTTAAAAATAGAAATAATAATTCCCATGCAAGTGGTGGTGTATATTTTTATATCAGAAGTCAATCTTAATACGAATTTAGAAGCCGTTGCTTGTATTATAAATTTTCCTACCAAAATAACTGTATGTAATATTTATTTACCGAATAGTATTGCTTTAATTGAGCAAGATTTGATTGATTTAATTAATCAACTTCCGAAGCCATTTCTTTTGATTGGTGATATTAATAGCCATAGTTTATCATGGGGGAGTTATAAAACGGACTCTCGTGGCAAAATTGTCCTTAATATTTTAGATACACACAATGACATAAGTATATTAAATGAAAATCGTCCCACTCATTTAAATGTCGCCAATGCGACAACTAGCGCGATTGATTTATCGTTATCATCGTGTACGCTTGCTCCATTGTTTCAGTGGAACGTGTTAGATAACCCCCATGATAGTGACCACTATCCGATTATATTAAGTCATTCGTCTTCTTCGGAAGAAAATAGTTCTAACCATCCCAAATGGATTTTTCAAAAAGCAAATTGGGATTTATATGAATCGCTTATAGATAAGGGGATTGGAGAATTATATGATATTAATTTAATTAATGAAACTACAATTGATTTATGTTTATCTAAATTTAGTAATTTAATAATTGATTCCGCAAATCAAGCCATTCCAAAGTCGCGTGGTAATAAAAATCATAAAAAAAATTACATTGGCTTACAAATGATTGTATAACCGCGATAAAAGATTACAAAAGGGCACATAGAAAATATTTAAAATTTAAGTCAATCGAATATTTGATTAATTATAAAAAAAACAAGATCTTTTGCTAGAAGACTCTTGAAAGAAACTGAGCTTAAATCCTGGCATGCTTACACTTCTTCAATAACTCCTCAAACTCCGTCTTCAGAAATCTGGAATAAAATTACATGTTAAAAAATTGTAATAAAAATACACTTTCCCCTTTCTTACTCGATGATGATTTGAATAAAATTACAAACAGTGTTGATAAATGTAACGTTTTAGCAAAAAACTTTGCAAAAAATTCGTCAAACTAATTATAGTAATGAATTTATCTTACATTCCTCAAATATTACCGTAGATTTATCTACTAATATAGCTAATAGCACGATTTTAGAAGAGGAAAACACAATAAACAGTTTACTTACCATTGAGGAGCTTCATTCTGTTTTAGGGAATTGTAAAAATTCTTCTCCTGGCCCAGATGGTATACCTAACTGCTTAATTAAACATCTGCCAAAAGTGGTATTTCATATCTCTTAAAGTTATACAATAAAATTTGGCAAAATAATTTATTTCCTGAGATATGGCGTACATTCGTCACTGTCCCTATTCCAAAACCGGGCAAGGATCATACCCTTCCTAAAAATTACAGGCCCATTGCTTTGACTTGCAATCTTTGCAAAATTTTGGAAAAAATTATTGCTCGTTGGAAATTAGAACATGAACAACTTATATCACCATTCCAAAGTGGCTTTCGTAAATTTCGTTCGACAAATGACCATTTAGTATTACTAGATTCAGCAATTTGTGATGCCTTAGCTCTAAAAGGTCACCTATTAGCAGTATCAATGGACATTGAGAAAGCTTACGAAATGGTTCCAAAAAAGGTTGTGCTTCATGCCTTAAAACGTCTCAAATTTTCAAGAAATGTTATTATGTTTGTAAATAATTTTCTGTCCAATAGAAAAATTAAAGTAAAAATAAATAATACATGTTCTGATCCTATTGGAATCGATAATGGACTTCCTCAGGGTTCTGTAGTCATATGTGTAATATAGTGTAATCCTATTTATTTTAACTATTAATGATGTCCTTACTGTCATAAAGTCTCCAGTCAAGGGTCTGCTTTTCGCTGATGATTTGACTGTGTATTGCGTTGGTAGAAATATTGATACATCTGTACAAATGGTTCAAAATGCTCTAAATTCAATACAGAAATGGTCCCACGAAAATGGTTTAAAGTTTTCTAAATCTAAAACAGAGTTCATTATATTTTCTAGACAAAATAATCCTTTCAATAATGTAACACTACATCTCGATGGTCATCCGCTTACAAGAACTTACTGTATTAAAATACTCGGTATGTTATTTGACAGTAAACATACGTGGAAAGTCCACATTAAAAAGTTAAAAGCCGACTGTTTGAAACATTTAAATATTATTAAAGTTTTGTCGTCTATTACGTGGGGTTCTAATAAAGATTGTTTGTTGAATGTTTATCGTGCTATAATAAGATCTTAGCTTGATTATGGATCAATAATTTATGATTCATCCAATAAAAATTTATTAAACATTTTAAATTCAATTCAAAATACCGCCCTAAGGTTATGTTTAGGGGCATTCAGAACTAGTCCCTCTCACAGCTTAATTGTAGAATCAGGTGAACTTCCTTTGTGGCTTAGAAGAATCAAGCTTTGTCTTTCTTATACGTATAATGTTACATCAACTCCGTTAAATCCTGTTAATGATATTATTTCGGTCGATCATCTACATAATATATTCCAGACAGAAGTAAGACTGCCAGTTCCACTAAGATTACGCCTAAAAAAATACTTGGAAACTTTAAATATTTCCCTTCCTAAATTAGTTGCTCGACATATTCATCCTATTCCCCCATGGATAAAAAACAATGTTAAAGTGGATTTATTCCTTAGCAATTTTAGTAAAGAATGTACGGATGCTTTAGTTTATCGTAAACTTTATTTAGAATTACTCGAAAATTACCGTGACTATAAATTAATGTACACAGACGGATCTGTAACTGATAACGGAATCGGCTGCTCCATTATTCACGATTCTGATTCCACCGCAATTAGTTTACCTAAACAATATTCAATATTTATCTGTGAAGCCTATGCAATTTACTGTGCCTTAAAAATGATTTTAACAAACCCTCTAAACTCAAAATACGCCATTTTTACTGATTCGAAGTCTTCCCTTTTGGCTGCTCTAAACCGCTTTTCTGAAAACCCTCTTATACAATTGATACACTCTGTCGTTTTTCAGTTGAAAGAACTATCAGTTGATGTAATAATTGTATGGTTACCCTCTCACCAGGGAATAGACGGTAATGAAAAAGCCGACAAAGTGGCTAGGGAAGCTAGTTCGATGCCCTACACTAGTAACGAAATACCTATCATACTTCTTGACGCCAAACGAGACCTATACAATATAATAAATCTTACGTGGAACCAAAATTGGAATGCTGAAACTTCTAAATTGCACTATTTCAGGCGAGATGTTTTGAAAGGTGAAACCAAATACACTTCAAAACTTAATAGAAAAGACCAATGTATATTATCGCGTCTGAGAATAGGCCAACGTATCTCATGTACATTATATCACGAAAAGCACTCCTAAGACTTGTCTTAGATGTAGCTCACCATTCTCAGTCAAACATGTTTTATTCGATTGTGTAAATTATATTTCAGAACGACAAATGTTTAACCTGTGTAGTGATAGATATCTTATTTTAAGTGATCCTGATATGTGTTGTAATGTTCTGCGATTCCTCAAATTTTGTAATCTTTATAGTTTGATATAAATTATTGTAATTGTGCTTGTGGTCGCTGATAACCTTGTTGTTCTAAGCGACCTAAAATAAATGAGAAAAAAAAAATCAATTTTTACGCTACACCTTTTGGCGACTAATAAACAAAATAATATTATACTTTAATATAAGTTTGTTTTCAGTTCGAAAGTAACAAACAAAATAAAAGTAGAAGCATGTGGTTCATTGAAATTTGGATGCAATCTATTCCTTTAGATTTTAGAATAAGCCTGTAAGTATAACCGTGTGGTACTTATCCGCTTATTCTAAGTAATATTGATTTTTTTATGACAACTAGCAAGAAGCTAGTTAGCGAATACCAAATGGATTTTTTAAAGTCATGTACCAAGACCGCAACGCGACGCGTAGATGTATTTCTAAATTTGTATGGATTTGACAGATCTGCACGTCGCGTCGCGTTGCGGTCTGAATTGATCCTCAATGTTAGCTGTGATGTATCGGCTGGGTTTCACATAACGCGACCAAATTACGCAGATCCGCCATCTACCTATGAATCAACTTCTCTGATAGTACATAATGAATCAAAAGCCGAGAAGCGAAACAGTCTCCCCTTAGCGTTGTACTTACGAACATTATAATTCAATAGACTCACTCAAAAACCCCTCACATTCGATTAACCAAACAGAACTTTAAGCACTGTGAATCCCATTACGCGGGAACACGTAACAAAAATGTTTTCCGAAGCGATCGGGGGCTCTTAAAAACTTCAAACATGACTTGAAAATTGAGTAAAAGTCAATTATGTCGAATCTTAGCCCAAGACCCAGCGACAGCCAGTCTTTCGTTTTTTTTAAATAAGGGGACAACCGAGCAAGCGGGTCACTTGATGGAAAGCAACTTACGTCGCCCATGGACACTCGCTACATCAGAAGAACCGCAGGTGCATTGCTGGAGAAAGAGGAAATACGCTCTCTTCTTGAACGTTCGCAGGTCGTATTGTTTTAAAAAAGTTGAATGTTTCTTTGTATATGAGCCCTATAGAGGTAAAAACGACCAGAAATTTAAGCAGAGCCAGTTAGCTCTTGGGCTAACTGGCTCTGCTTCACTTCGCGTCGATTGCTCACCTAAAACAAATAAATTAAAAGTTTGATTACAACTCCCGTGGGATTCATCACGGAAATTAATTTTAAGAATTTGCATTGTAAATTTTATTTTTCGTCTCGCTTCTAATTACGAGTGCCATTTTCGAGTTGTCGGCTCTTAAAAATAAACAACGGTGACAAATCTACGTAGATTCCGTATTAATGAGATGAAAATATTGTTTTTTGAGGGATGATTATATTCAGTCGAGTAAAATATGACACTCACGGCTTCGTCTGCAGAAGAACACCACCATATTTAATTTTCCGTAACTAACGAATTAAAAAAGAATAGAGAACTCAGAAAAACTTTATCTTAATACAAGATGACGCCCGCAACTTCATTGCGCAGAAATTCGTTTATCGCGCGGGAACCGTACATTTTTTCGGGATAAAAAGTATCCTATGTCCTTTCCCGGGACTCAAAGTATCCCCATACCAAATTTCAGCAAAATCAGTTCAGTGGTTTAGGCGTGAAGAGGTAACAGACAGACAGACAGACAGACAGACAGACACACTTTCGGATTTATAATATTAGTATGGATTTTAGAGTAAAAATTTATTTTGTTGAATCCACCATACTGAACAAAAATATTTTTTCTCATTGTGATTTAAATTGATGACTTATTAGTCCAAAATAATAAAAAACAAGAAAATTACGTTTGCGTAAAATTTTTACTTATATCATTTTATTCCACTTCGTTCCTCAGTGTATCCCAAGCTTAACAGATAATAGCGTTCTGCCACAGCCTCTGTGAGATATAATATCTGAGAAACGAACAGCTAATGTATAATCGATACGCGGATATTTTAATGTACCCAATTCACAAACCGCGCCTTAGATTCAGACGCCATTGATATTGTAAAGATACGTATCAGAGCTATCATAATAATAAATTATATAATTTGCTCAAAAGCCATACTAGCTATATTTATTATTCAGTGCCTGTTGGCAGCGGGCGACATGAAGCGGCGGCAGACGAAGTGTCGTCGCGACACTACTGGTTTCTATGTATTTCTATGAAAAGTGTCGCTAGCTTCGTGTCGCTAGCTGCGCAGGGTATTTCATAGAAATACATAGAAACCAGTAGCGTCGCGACGACACGTCGTCTGCGGTCGCTTCATGTCGCCCGCTGCCAACCGGCACCTTTATTATTATTTATATTATAAACTAGATGACCCGATGACCTTTATATCACTTTCCTCTTAATAAAATTCAAAAGTACACATGCCCCGGTATATAAACTTTCCCTAGACTTGCACGAATATTTCAAGACTAAAATTAGCCAAACTGGTTCAGCCGTTCTCGAATTTTAGCGAGAATTATAAAATTTAAAATAATTTTTAACTTAATATAATGTATAGATGCGACACTAATCAGTAATCACAATCGGTGAAGTGGTTAAGGTGTGAAGAGGTAGCCGAGAAATAAACCGGCGCAAAATATTATATTTTTCGCTAATAAAAGCGTTAGCCGTTCCTTTTCTGATATAAAATTAACTGTCGTATTATGTTTTTTAATAAACTTAATGTACATATTAGTCCTTACCAAGTTTAATCAAAAACGGTGTAAAGAGGTTACAGACACGCATTCGTTTGTATAATATTATTATAGAATATCTTATATCCTTCCGCAAACAACGCGATAAGGCGCATCTATCCCTTCATTAATAGAAGATCGTTGGCTCGTCGTAATTTTCTCATATATTACAAAGGAGCACATACTTTGATGAACTCGAATTTAAATTTCAGATCGGTTAGAATAAATTTGCAAAGTAATACCCTTTCATGTTTTAATACTTACTCCAGACCTTCGAACTACGTCTAAAGATTCTTCGGCCGTCGGAAAACTTTTAAGTTGTATATTTTCTTTGGGAAAACTGGCCGAGTTGGATGTAAAATACGAAATTTTCACGATTTTATTTCAAGTTTCTATTTATTTATTGGAATGGAGGTTGAACGATGGAATTAATTCTAGTCTGGAATATTATTTATTACTTTACAAATTACAATATTGAAACCATAAAGTATGATTAAACATGATCATTACATATATAATTATTATGAATATTTTATTATGTAGTATTTAATTAGCAGCGTAATCAATAATGGTCATTTTAGACATAGCGACAGAACGCAAAAATACTGTATTTCCTACTTATAATGATAATACGCGTCATTGCAAAAGTTATACATGGTGCAATTAAACCTACCGGCCAAATTTTTTAGGGCTTAGGTATCATTAGGAGAGTCCATTTAACCAAAAAAAAAAAAATAGGGTGTTATTTTTTTTACAATAACATATTTTATCCCAATCAAAATCGTAGCTTGATGGTCACTTCGTACAAATTAAGCGGAAGAAGGCGCTGTTATCAATGAATGCCTAAGCAGGATGGCGGCGCATAGAGCGTAGTGTCCATAATTTTGATGTTTTTTAGGAAAACTTTCGGAACCTATTTCTCAACATTTTAGTACTGAGTGATTATAAAAGAAAGAATACGTGTATTTTTATTTTTAACAAGGATCAGTTTATTAAAATTTGGCCGGAAGGTTTAATTGCGTCCTGTATTTTGTGACTACAAATGTGTCTTGCAAAATAAATTTAGATCTAAATCTTATTACTACAGTACACCATTTAGCCACCAGATAAACCAAGTCCTGAAAACCGTCTATATTTTAACGTGTGAACCCTGAAAGTACGATCAATTGTAATCAACGCATTTGACCGTAGCGCTGTCATACTGAAAGCTTTATTTGATTACAAGCCATTTCCCCCGTTCGATTGGCACTCCTATTTGTCTGTCTTTGCTCTGCCAATCAAATAAATACGATAAAAATCTCGATAGAGTTTTGTCTTGTAATAATATTATGATGGATTGTTGTGACGGGGTCTTTTGAGTTTTATTCTAGTTTTGTGAGATTTCGCCGTTACTACCTTTTACCTAGGTATAATTACTGTTATATTGGAATACTTCCCATGAGAATACCGTCCTTTTTGGGATAAAATGCCTATGTGTTAATCCAGACCCTATACTAACATACCAAATGATATTCAAATTCGTCAGTAGTTTTATGCGAGAAGAACTAGAAAACTTTTTTTAGATAGTTTTAATGAGTGGTGATATCATGTAATTGTTTTGTAAAAAATGATTTTATGTCGGCAAAAAAATTATATTTTTAAGCTATTGCGTAGCTTTTATCGCGGGCTTTGAGCTCGACGACCGGATCAAGAAATTCCGTAACGAAAATGAACCTAACACCCCCACTCCGACTCCTCCGACTGGGACAGCTGTGCGGCGTTGCCATGCAGCGTCAACGTCGTTTCAGTTCGGCAGACTCCGGCACGGTGTTTGTGTGCGTGCGACTAGATGTATGCGAATCATAATTGCATTCGTTGATAAAAATGCTATGCAACAGCTTTACCGCGGCAGTCCCCGAATGCCACACGTATTTTATATTGCAGCGCACACGCGTTGAGTGCTACAAAAAGCGTAGCCCTCGTAGCTGTTGCTCTACGAAAGACCTGCCAGGCCTGTCTCACTTCCATACAAACGGCGCAAAATTGCCGAGATATTTACCTACTATTCTGTAAAACAACCTAATTTCAACGTTTTGCATTGCGCTTAGCGTTCATAGTATAATAACTGTCTCCCGCCACGCTTCAATCTGCCAGGGCTGTCAAGCGAGCGGCGCGGCGGCGCGGGGCCGGGTACTATTACTTTTGTATCGCGGATGCGTGCGTTGCGTGTGCGACAAGTCGAGCGAGTGCCAGCCTATCGAGACTAGTCCGGTGACCGGACGCTTGCGTTTATCATACCTAAACTCGGGAGTGAGACTTCTGTACCGTAAGGTACTAATTATGTACCTGCTACGATTTCGTAGCATTGTTTTGTTTTTGTTGTTACGTGACACAAGTCTGGGTAATAACTTACTCAAGTTACTTAGCATACTCATGCTACTTATGAGTTATGCTTTTCAAGTATGTGCGGACGTTTATCGGCTTGGCTCAATCACATTTGAGTATTATAATCACATAGTGTAGGTAATATAATCACATTATAGTACCTACTATATTATATTATTAAAGTTTTTCTTGATTAGATTTTTTTTTGTATTTTTGTAATAATAAGATTAGGCTAATTGGTACCAAAAATATATGTTCTAAAAATAACAAGAACGCAAATCTTTCGGTAAAAAGTTTAGAAAAAAACGTCTTGTACAGACTTTGTTGAGTAATACTCACTCAAGATGTTAAAAGGCCCCCGTAAGTATGACTAAGTGTTGAATGTGACGCACGTTACGTTTTTATAACATCATAAGATTTCTTTTTATATACGCAGTACAAGAAGAAGAATAGGTCTTATTTTACCTATCTATTGATATAATATTATTTTGATACGGTAGGAATTTTTGTACACTCGACGTTAAAATAGGATATCGATGATGCTTATTTTGAAAAAAAAAGAGCTTTATTGCACGGTTGTTGGTATTAATGCATTATTGTTTAAATGAGACAGTATTTTTTAAAACATATTTTAGCTGTAGGGAACGGTTTTATATCGAATCACTTTTTCTGACTGACTAGTTTAAAGGCTTATAACTTTGAACAGTTTTCATTTTATAATGAAACATTTTGACTGCATAGTTTATTAAAAATATTTATATAAAAAGAAATAAAAAATCGTGCACATTCCCTATTGCTCTATCATCTATAGTCTATACACTGGTATGAAAAAAAGGTTGGGGACCACTGGGTCCCCAGCCTTTTTTTCATACGGGCCACAAACATGTCTTGGACTTGGTGTCGCGGGCCGCAATAAAAAATTTTTAGGGTAAAAAAATAACACGTTCTTCAAAATTAACGATTTAAAAGTGGAAAATTTTTACGACTTTCACGACGACTTTACATTATTTTGCCGGTGGGCGTGAATTTCAAAATGGTCACGCGGGCAACAGATAAAGTCTATACTAATATTATAAAGCTGAAGAGTTTGTTTGTTTGTTCGAACACGATAATCTCAGGAACTACTGGACCAATTTCAAAAATTATTTCACCAATGTATAGCTAAGATGTTTCTGAGTACTGGCTATGTATGTACCACGGGCGGAGCCGGGGCGGACTACTAATATCACAATAATTTTAACAAGTAGTAATTTTAACAAAATATTATCTTTATATTTAGTAATCATTCAACTGACGATACATGCCTTAACATTTTGACGAAACAATTCTCGAATGATAAAAACGAGAAATATTTTTCGTTTCAATTTGTTTAATGAAATTAAACATTTCACGTTTGCCGAATGCTTTTGTTTCCAATAAATTCCTTTGATTGAACATTTATAACTGATTTACTTGAATATACACTTTATGTCAGTAGTAAAATTCGTAGGTCACAAATCATAATAATATAAGTAAACATTTACATGAATACTTATTTTTTTTATAATAAAGTGATGCCCTAAAGCTCCTCATAGGTAGAGTTCAAAAGCTATGCTCATATTTTTTTCCTTAGCACATTAGGATCAGTTCACATTGCAATGTGGCTCGTTGATGCCATATTTAATAATGCATAGAAAAGACCTTGAGCCAAACAAGGTTAATACCATACATATTATTACAATACCAGTCCGCGCGTCAAAACAAAAAAGCGCCTTTGCATCCTTTGTGGATGATTTATACAGTACTTTCAGAGTGAAGTGTGGTTAACGTGCGTTACTTCTTCAATTACTGCAGTAAGATTTTAAATGTCCGTATGCTCGCACAAGCGCATACGGCATTCTCGCAAGATATTCGGCCTAATCCAGATGAATGGACAGGTCAATACGTCTGGGACTAACCATGGGCGGGTTTCCTTCACCGTACTAGCGTCCGTATTATGTAATTATTAATTTATTATTACTTGTAATTATTAATTGTAATTATTATTACTACTAGATCTGTAAATGTCTTATTGGTACACGCCTCCACCCAAATCGAACCTGCTCCCTCTTGAGTGCAAACCAAATGTTACCCACTAGGCCACGGACCCTTTTTTAAGGCGCGTAGGTATACGTTCGAACGTTGATTTGCCAATAATACGCTTTTGTAAACGTAGTCTAAATATATAATAATATAGAGTTATCTGATGGCTCGTACCCTGTGTCAACATTAGTCAACTGCGATCCTAGTACTTCGTCCCTTACCAAAACTTTGCAAACTCACTTACCAGCTGAAGAAATCGGAAAACTTTTGTTTATGCTACTGATGCTAGGGAAAGTCAGAATTTATAGATAAATTATCTCTAATGCGGATAGATTATGATTTAATTGCGAATTACTGTTATTTTATTTAACTTTCTATATTAAAAAGCAATACTTATTGACCACCTCTGTGGCTCAGTGATTGAGCGTGTTGACAGCGCTCAAACCGGGAGTCGCGGGTTCGAATCCCGCCGACGGAACAAAAGTTTCCTAAGTTCCAGGGTCTTGGATGTGTATTAAATATGTGTATCATATAATAAAAATCTTAAATATATTTCCGTTGACTGGTACCCGTAACACAAGTCCTTCAGGTACTTAGCACGGGGCCAGTTATTATTATTATACTGATTAATAAGATTAATGCAAACCTTAAGGTGGCTTAAGGATATTTGCCGCAAGCGAGCGCGACCGACAAAAATAAAAATAAAATGCCACTTTATAAACTATACTGTACTCGGCGAAACATGGCGGTAGCGGTCATTGACTCTCTGTCAAAAACTTGACATTTTCTATACAAAGCCGCGATTGACAACATCTGACACTTCATTGTCAATCGCGGTTTATATAGAAAATGACAAGTTTTTGACAGGGAGTCAATGACCGCTACCGTCATGTTTCACCGAGTACAGTATAGGTTTCATTTTCTACGGACATTGGTCTAGCGACCCATGCCGCCGGTGTTTTGTAGTGACGTAGACCAAAATGAAACCTATATCATAGGATATAGGTTCCATTTTGCTCATAAAGTTGCATTTTATTTGAATTTTTGTCTGTGACGATCGCTTACCGCGTTGATCAAATCTTACGAATTACGATTTGAAGATAAATGAAGATTTTTACGCTGCGTCAAGTTCCGTTGCGGTTGTTTGTCAAGAGCCTTTTCCAATATGCCAGACAAAGGCACGCAGACCTTGTATCGCTGTATAAATATTTTATTAGTAGGGGGTTAAGATTAAAAATGAAATTCATTCGTTCACCTAATTGAATGTAAGGCACTTCGTTAATAAAATCTTTTCCATTTGACCGCGACAAATTACATGTTTTGTACGGTACACAACTTGTGGGGTGTCATATAATTGTTTTCAGCGTTCCGTTCCACGCAGTGCTTCCAGATTCACTGTAATTACAGTAGATTTACTGTATTTTAGACTTTTCTACTGTATACTGTAATGATAAAATACAGTGTATGGAATATCTGTTTTAATTTTCATATAGCTTTATCAATTCTAATACGTAAAACGAAACGCAGCTAATCTACACCCCTACACCCACTCTGATCTTTATCCATAGACAATGTGCAAAAATCGAAATGCGAAATAAATAATAAAACAAAGCAGAGAAACTGTTTAGTCACAAATACCATCAAAGGCAACATGCTAGCTCTGCAGCAAGCCATTCGGCGGACTTCCGAAAATTGCGTGAATTTTAATCCAACTAAAGCAATGACTTCAAGGATGACAGCAAAAATTTATGAAAATCATGAGCAAATTATTCTGGAATAAGAAATTAATAATATGTTTTTTTTGTATCTAAATATAATATGTTTTATTTATCTAATAACTTATAGCAATTTGTACTTATAAACAGACATGAAGCAGCTAATTTTTTTATCAATGCTTAAACAAAAAAAAAACTGTAATTTTACTGTAATCGATTTTAAAATCTGCTGTATTGTTTTTAGAAAATTCTTTATTTTTTAACCGGCAACACTGTAATTTTACTTTTGGGATCTGGAAGCACTGGTTCCACGCGAAACTTCTTTCTGTGGTTTCTCCAACTTGTGCATTTTCTGATTTTGTTTTAAATTACAAATGTTGGAAACTCGCCCGCTCCAGTTTGTTTCCGTGTATCGGGGATAAACAATTGTATGAACCATATATTTCGGAGTGTTGATGGAATTGTTATTCGTAGAATATACAATCATTATAAAATATACAATAGAAAGAGACACGTCACACGAGGCTACACTTCCTCGCTCTTTCACTGTTTAATATAATATATAACTAAAATAGAAGTCAAGAGATAATTCCTTTTTATTGTAGGTACAAACAAGAACAACAAATAGAAGACAAAATATAACTATACCACACAAAACAATATTTTGAACACGCAAGATGCAAACCTTTATTTTAAATACGAGTATCTCTTACAAACTATTTTTAGCACTTTCGCGCTCGTCGGTAGGTAATAAGTCATTTCTCCAACACTTAAACCCAAAAATGTATGAGCATACTTTGAATATTATGATGCACTCGACAGTACCAGTAAAAGGCTTTATATTTTAAGACAGCGTCTGAAGTATTTAAACGGAGAGACGGTACAGTCGCGGTTGCATCTGTATTATTCACTTATGGCATTAAGCCTCGGAATCTCGGCTAATATATTTTTCAAAACGTACGCTTAGCGAGGGTGCAATTTGTTACATTATTTAAGTCAGTTTAGGGATTTTCGTGGTATAAATGCCATAGGTACAGTCACTGACTGATTTGCGTAGCAGTTTTTATTGTAATGTCTAAAAAAATATGCCGAAATTACGCGAAGTTAAGTTCGGCATTATGCCTGCAATACTCTTTTAATTGTTGACGGCATATTAAAATGTCGTTATTATGCTATACTCTTTGAATTGATGACTCACATAATACGTTGCTTTATTTTGGTCGGAAGTAAGTCAGCAACTTATTTTGTAAAGTAAGTAAGTGTAAATTGGCTCTATGGCGTGTTTTTATCCGCCAAATATTCTGAATATAAAATTCGCCGCGGATCTTCCGTTGTCTAGCTTTGGCATAGTCTGTTTAGATATAAACCTTCCCTGAACTTCCGTGGAAGCCAAAAAGAAAAAAAAATCAAGACTAATTTTTAGCCAAATCGGTTCAGCCGTTCTCGAGTTTTAGCGAGACTAACAAAATTTTAAATTAATTTTTATTTATACAGATAGATAATGCTTCTTGGTAAAGTGACTTAATTTTTATTATTCACAGTCACTCGGAAATAATAAGATTAAGTCTATTATGATTAATATCAGAGCATACACACAAAATATATATCACATGAGCAGAGCGTGCCAAAACACACGTGAAAAATCCTGCACCAATCTATCAAGAAGTAAACAATCTCTTTCAATATGACAGGAGTTCCCAATCTGGGGCATCCTAGGGAGTCGTAGAATTAATATGTGTAGGGTGAAATAACATTGCTTTTTAGTGTAAATTAAAAACCTATGAAGGAAATTTCACAGTTGACGACACGATCAATCGATGAATTCGTACAAACCATGCTGTTCGATTATAGTGAAGCAACTTTAGTAGTTTTTTTAACACCGTCGATAATTTTGATAGAAAAATAAATATATTTCAGCAGGAATAGCAGATAGTATTATTATTTTACACGAAGATATTAATTAAATGAAAAAAAGTATACGAAACCCTAGTATATATATTATGACATCAAATCCATCAATACTAATATTATAAATGCGAAAGTATGTTTTTCAGCCTGTTACCTATTCACGCTTAATTTACTGAACTGATTTTTGGTGAAATGTGGTATGGAGATACTTTTCCGTACTTATCCTCGCGGCTCTAACGAAGTTTCGGGCGTCATAATAAAAGTTACAATAACAATCAGGGAGCTTTTTCAAAAAGGTTGCAGAACTCTGGTCTATGACGTCACATAAGGTCTGTTATGTTCGAAACAATTTTCGTATTCCCTCCTAGTCAACACGGGCGGAATAACAATTTGACAATCTTTGCGCGTCACGTCTTTCGCCGGACCCGACGGAGAAAAGTAATCATTTCGAGCAATCGAAAATTTGTATTCCGTCCATCAAGCTCAATACTCAAGCTATTAAAATTTCCAGCAAGGGCCCTGTATCTGATAAATCTACTACAAATCGTTCTGAAGGAATAAAGACGAGAATTTTAATGTGGTTCTTCTGTTGAAGTATGCTTATGTTAATTATTATTGTAATTTACATTGTGCGAGTGTCTTTAAAATTTTAAATAATACTAGCTGTCCTGGCAAATGTTGTTTTGCCATTTAAAGTATTTCGCCCATATTATTTTATTGAAGTGACTAAATAAGTACGGCACCATGGCAACGTCCATCGCTATCCCGTCGCACAAACAATGGTCGCCGTCAGTCTCGAGTTGTAATAATTTACTACTATTTATTTAACAAATGCACTTATCAATATAAAAAGTAGCCAGTAGCCGATTCTCAGACCTACTGAATATGCATATAAAGTTTGGTAAAAATCAGTAAAGCCGTTTCGGAGGAGTACGGTAACTAACATTGTGACACGAGAATTTTATATATAAGAAGTACTTGTATGCACTATACATATAAATGTTACGGCTAAAATCTGAAGTGCAGATTTGTCTAGTTTTAGCTGGCTGGACATAGTTGATATCGTATACTCTTCGTTAAAATGGCGAACGAAGGCGAACATTTTTGGGTGAAACTATACATCATATTCCAAATCCAATAAACCTATTAAACATATTTTTTTTATGAAATAAGGGGGCAAGCGAGCAAACGGGTCACCTGATAGAAATCAACTTCCGTCGCCCATGGACACTCGCAGCATCAGAAGAGCTGCAAGTGCGTTGCCGGCCTTTTAAGAGGGAATAGGGTAATAGGGGAGGGTAGGGATGGGAAGGGAAGGGAATAGGGGAGGGAAGGGAATAGGGGAGGGAAGGGAATAGGGGAGGGTAGGGAAGGGAATAGGGTAGGGGATTGGGCCTCCGGTAAACTCACTCACTCGGCGAAACACAGCGCAAGCGCTGTTTCACGCCGGTTTTCTGTGAGAACGTGGTATTTCTCCGGTCGAGCCGGCCCATTCGTGCCGAAGCATGGCTCTCCCACGTATAATAATAATCTATAATATAATATAATATTAATCTATAAAATAATCTATAATATATAATAATAATAAAATATAAAAATAATAATCATTGAATTTTTAACATTTGATATGACGTTCTTATATAGACAGTTTAAATACTAAAACAAAAACGTTTCATCCATTCATAGAAACATCTTATCATCGTCCAATAAACATCAACACTAGACCAATGTGTAAATGGCAGTTTATGCGATAGCACTAGCCCCTGGTCAGGTTAGCCCATACGGTCAGGGTGATTTCTGACTCTCCTTTGTGGGTATTGAAAGCATTGAATGCCGTGTAGTGTGTACATAATAGTCAGGTTCCCTGCCCAATACAAAGAACTACAAATGTGGAGGTGAAGATGTGGAGACTTTTCACTTTGAGGTTTTTTGATAAGAGTTTATGTATTTATGTAACAGCATTGTTAATTGGTTAATATTTTGATGTCCATCCACGCTCCGATGAAATGTCGACTTCAATGTCATACAATTTACCTTAATAAGATCTTTGTTGGTTTGTCAAAAGAGAAGACAGTGATTTACATGACAATGCTCGTATTCTAGGGAGGTGGTTCTTTACAAAAGCACTGATCACCGTATCTCATTATTAGTCATATATTAGTGCTAGTTTAGTGCTCAAACTGTATAATACCTTATTAAATAAGCCAGTGTTTTTCAACCTTTTTTATAATGCGACCTGGTGTGAAAAACTGTTTCGCGACCCCCCAGCCTAAGCCAGCCAAAGCCATAATAAATACAGCCAATATAACCATTAAAACAATCTGTTTAATCTTGATTATTTTTTTATTGGAATAGTTATCTCAACCTCTGATAAGACCCACAGAAGCTTTGAAACCCCTCAGAGGGTCACGAGGTTTTTTTTTTTGTTATAAAATTGGGGCCGTCTATGGGCTGTTCGCCCATATCCTTTTTTTTTAATTTTATTATTTAGATTTTTCGTACCAAGGATAATTGAAATAATATTATTAATTTTAATTAATTGTAGTCCATCACGCCATGAACTTTTTTTTTTAAATTTAATATATATAATAGAATAAATATATAAATATTTATATTTAAAATATTTAAAATATATTTATTTATTGTTTTATAAATTACATAATTATAATATTAATGTTTTGAACGGTGTGGTCCCAGTGTGGCAGCCAGTAGATCCGACATTTTTCGATTTCCTTAGATTTTATGCTGCTCCACCCTTTGCCTTTAGATGTTGTGACATTGGCTTGGTGGAGAGGGGTCACTCAAGCTGGGTGACCCCTCTCCACCAAGGTTGGGAGGGTCACGAGGTTGAAAAACACTGAAATTAGCTATATTAAAAAAAAGCGGAAATTATAATGCCATGTCCACACTACCTCGATCATAGTCCAAGACCCGCACTATCAATAATTGACCTAATGTAAACCTTTACAAACGACTCCAGAACCGACGTCTCGGCCTCTCCGCAAAGCTGAGACGGTGGAGAGCCACTAGACTATTGATAGAAACGTCTCACTAATATTAGAAAATAGCCTTTCCCCAGCTTTGATGTCTAGAATGATAGATATACTTTGTTTTAAGTCGAATTATTGTATTCGATAGTTTTGACTTAAGAGTAAGAACGTAAGGGTACACGCTCACGTCATACTTTCTATCGAAGCGATAATAATAATAATCGGGCATGATTGGAATTAAGAGGATAATTATTATAATAGCAGATATGTAATATAGATGATTCAGATTAAAATACTAAGTTATAGTTAAGGCTGCTGTTATCATCCTTAACTATTGTTCTGGAACTTAAAAATTGTTTAGCATGATCTAAAAATATTTATATGGGCTTTCATCTTATAAATTCAAATTTTGTAAAGTGTAGGAAATTGAAATCATTCGACACTTAAAGTATTCAATAAAAATAATAAATTAATCTTTTATCTTAATAATAATTTAAAAGATAGCGTCGATATTTAATATTTCTAAGTATATTTCAATAACATTCCCTTGGGGAGTTTTCGCATTAGGAGCAAGTAAAGTAAGATTAAAAAGAAATTTCTAAGAATTATAAGTTATTATATTAATTAGTAGCTGGCCTCGTCTTCAACGTAAACAAAATTTTGAAGTTTATTCGAAAATATATAAGACTTTTACTAGGATGTTGATGCCCACGGAAATTATTTGTAACTATAGAAACAGTTTTTTTCGTGATAAAAACATATCCTCCTCATTATTCCTGTAATAAAAATTAAATATTGAACATAAAAACAGCCTTTTTTACATGGAGAAATGCTTTACGCTTCCTCGGCGGATTAGAAATATCGGGTAGTGTAATGTAGGACTGCCCTGGCGTGGGTTATACCCATTAAAACCCCACGGTGCTCCACTCCCCGCATAAGGCAGAGTTGCAGGTACGATAGAACCTACCGCAACATCATAAAAATAACCTAACAATAACAAAATAACAAAAAATTTGCCAAGTGCGGGTCGGACTCGCGTACGAAGGGTTCCGTACCATTCAAAAGCAAAAATAGGCAATAAAATGTTTTTTTTGTGTGGCAGCCCTTAAATATTTATTTTATTTTGATTTTATTAATAATTATTAAGGTACTAATAATAATAAGTATTTTGTGAATATTTCAAGTGCCTACGTGTAGCCATTATTGATATAGAGCAATAATGCCAAAAAAAATCAAGTTCGTTGTATAGAAGCCCCCCTTAAATATTTGATTTATTTTATTTTTAGTATTAGCTGTTATAGCGGCAACAGAAATAGTTACTTCAATTGTGAAAATTTCAACTCTCTAGCTATCACCGTTCTTGAGATACAGCGTGGAGACAAACGGATAGATAGACATCGAAGTCTTAGTAATAGGGTCCCGTTTTTACCCTTTGGATACAGAACCCTAAAAAGGATCCTATGTTCTTTTTTTTGGGTGTGAAAAGGTAAGAGACAGGTAGACACACTTTCAATTATTAGTATGGACGGTAACGTTATCAACATATTCTGTTCCAATAAAGTTTAACTTAACTTGACGTGGCATCTATGGAATCGAAAATGTGTCTGCAACAAAACGATTTTAATTTCGTATCGCGCCGGCGGGCATGCTTTGATGTGCTGTTACAAAGGCGATTAATAAAAAAGGGGAAAGGCCTCCCAATACCAATCTGCCATTTAGACTTTGATTCGCTGTACACATACATGTGTAGTACACTCAACACAAAAATGTAGTGTACCCGGCTACGTTCGAAGAAGTGATATTTTGTTTTTTGTATGTAAGTATATTACTGATATTGAAAATGCCATAGTGTATTTTTCTGTTTGTCTGTCTGTCTTTTACTTTATATTTTTTGTTTATAATTTCATGAGACACTTTAAAATCCCGGATAGGACATTAAATACTTTGGATCTTAATAAAGCGAACCGCGTACGATAAACGAATTATAGCGCGAACAATAACTGAAATATTAATATTATAATAATAATAACGAGGCACAGAATTTCATATACATGTTGATATGTCAAGTGAAGTTTTGTGCCTCGATTCGCCGTTAGGACTTTAGTAAAAATATCATCCGTTCACTAGGTTTTATGTCTTAAAGTATCCATCCATCTTCAGAAACTTTTACAAATAGTAGAACATAATATCTAGTCATAAAGTCAAGATCTCCAAATACGTATTCATTGGACGTAGCATAAGACTCGATATCAGAGAGCTAAGCTGGAGTAAGCCTCTCTTAGCACCGAGGGGACTCGAATCAATTTTAACCCATCAAATCTGAAAGCGATATGTGATTCCCTTTCAGTGTATAAAATGGCTTGTAATAGTTCAATTAGCTGAGTGTATGCTTTATCTGTCTGTCGGTTTCTTCCTCACGCTTAACGTACTGAAGCTATTTTGATTAAGCAGGGCAAAAACGAAATTCTACACAAACGAAGTTACGAGCAACCCCATTTATAATATAATATTATGTAGTAATATTAATATATTATTATGTGGTAATCGGTATTTAAGCTTCACGATTACAGACAATAAAAGGTATTCAAGTTATGTACTCAAAGGAATGTTATAACTCTAGAGGTATCGAGTAGCTATTTTATAATTTACATGAAATTCATATTGGAAATTCATAGTTTGATATGAATAATATTCGACGAGTTTTAATTGAGTTAGTTATTTCTTATTACCTAGAATCTACATCAAGTCTATCGTTTTAAATATTTACTTTAGCAATTAATGTTTTACATTATGTGTTGTGTTATTAGTAGTTGTAGTACAGTAAAAATTTCAAAACTCTGGATCTAATAGAGTACAATATAATAGACAAAAATTCAAACACTAAAAAAATACAACAATTCAATATTACGTCGTTTCTCAAATGTCAAAATGATCCCAATCGACTACGAGCTATTCATTTGGCCGATTTTGGCGACACTTTTTACCTCATGCCATGTCTATCTATACTATATCTATGATCAAAATGAAAAACTATTTTATTAATATAACTTTAGAAGACCAGGATATTCATACAGCATATACAGGCCAGAGCCCCAGCGACATGAATTTATCCATATAAAAATATAAAAAAGTTACTCTTTCAGCGCCGCTTCTTTCACAGAGAACTAACTCTATATAAGGCAACCATATACACCCTAAATTATTATCACTTAGTTTTTTTTACATCCTGTAAGTAATACCTAACTATGTTCAAAATAGTGTATTAAAATATGATTACAGAAACAGAGTTGAATGTTAACATACAACTGTTTTAATAAGCAAAATTGTGACTGCAATAACTCTAATTAAATAAGTTACGTCGTCGCAGAGTTACAAACTTACCATAGCAAGTCAACTTCGTAAATAATACTGGAGTTACATAGTTCTAATACATATTGTTTAGCATAAACAACGGCGTAATTTGACTCTAATTCAATCTTGATAGTAGTAAAGTTCTCGATACATCAAAAACATTCTCGTCCGAAGTTCGTCGTGTACAGTTCGTCGGGGAAATTCCGCGACGAAGTTGGACGAGGCTCGTCGTAATGATAACAAACTCATAGTTATACGCAGCACTGTCGCTCTTTGAATCGTTCTCGACTACATTCCATTCTTTACTTTAGGTACTGTATAAACTATATAATATACAGTATAGTAATAACTTACGCACAACATTCATAAGAACTATCAGAGAAATTGATAAATAAGTAAATAGCGATCCTAGGTTATTTGGTCGGGTTTGTTTGTCTGTCGGGCATGACATAGCCATTTTTTTTTTATGTAACAATTAGACTCCATACTGAATTCGGCTAAGCGGTTTCAGCGTAAAAAGGAAAGGGGTAGATAGATAGAAAAACACACAGACGCATTTTTGCTTATATCTAAGAATTATTATGAGTTTAGGAGTATGAATTAGTTACCTCTAAAATATACAGGGTGTAACAAAACAAAGTGATAATACTTTTAGGGTGTGTTTGTGTCCCTTATATACAGTTCACCGTAAAAGTAGCAGCGCTGAAAGATTTCTTTGTGATTTGTATGGACAAGTGCTCCAGTGTCATGAATTGGCCCATACAAAAGATAAAAAAGTTACTCTTATAGCACTGATATTTTCGCAGTTAAGTCTATGCAGGGGAATAAATTGAATAATATTAGTCAGGGATCCCTAGAATATTTTTTTTTTTGATAACTATCAAGCTAATTTTTTGTGAGTAGCTTCATTTTGATAAGACGAAGAAGAATATTATCTGCGAAAAATCTCGAAAGTGGCTAACAGAGATAGAAAGGATTTCATACTTTGATTTGATGGTCCCAAAATATGGATTGTTTTATTTGTAGGACAAGGTTACTCTTAAATTATATAACTATTAAGTATTAACCTATCAACATACAAAAAATCTGACGGTTAGGGTTCTGTTTTAGGGTTCCGTAGTCAACCAAGTTTTGTTGATTACAGAACCCTAAAACGGAACCCTAACCACCTGATTTTTTGTATATTGATAGGTATAGTAGTTATAATAAAATTTAAGAGTAAATTGTCCTACAAATAGAACAATCCATATTTTGGGACCATCAAAATATCAAAGTATGAAATCCTTTCTATCTATGTTAGCTACCACTTTCGAGATTTTTCGCAGATAAAATTGATGTTCGTTTTATCAAAATGAAGCTACTCAAAAAAAAATTGCTTGATAGTAATCAAAAAAAATTGTTCTAGGGATCCCTGACTATATAACATAATATTATTATTTTAAGACATTTATAAGCTTCAATCTTCCATCGTATGTAGCGAAGTGTACGTGTTATATCCCAAGGCTAACAAAGTCGAGGGCACGCTCGCTTCTGGGCCAGTGTTTACAGCGATTTTGTTAACGCTCCGCGCCGGCAAACTTTGATGTCTGAATTACAAGGACAAGGGAGGCTATCGATTTTTCCTTTACCAATTTGCTTATTTGATAATATACAATTTCACAATATTTGTCATCTATCCGATTCTACGAATAGTCTATGGAAGAGTGACTACGTCAAAAAATGTTCCTAGACCTTCTGCATTTTGTGGAACTTTCGTACTATTATTTGCTTTCAAACTCGGGTCAGTTATACAAATTTTGATGCCGTAGGTAAGTTTTGATGACTGTAACTAGAGTCATATTTGAGGAGTCAGATGTATAAAAGTTATTGTTCTATACTTTATTATATTTTGATGTTTGATACTATGTAGATGTCGCAGTCATCTGGTTCAATCTGCGATTCGATTGAATGACTAGCGCATTCATTGAATGACAACATTCAATTGAATGACTCGGCCGAACGTCGACTGAACGATTGTCACTCGACGTCCAACTAGATAGCGATTTCTAACATAGCCCTTTGAAGATAGCGAACATGAAATCAGCCAGGTAATTGAACGTATTTAATTCTTTTCCCACTGCGGCGCTAGTAGTCACTAAAACAAATATGGCGTCAAACAGCTCGCACAGCTGTTAGCACTGTGTTGATACTTTTTAGATTAAATTGACTTTAAAGTTTTAAGTGCTTTAAGTATTTGTAATAAAATAATATGACAGCGTGGATTTACCTATAACTCCCCCGTCAACGGCTACTTAAAAAAATTATAGCATCCCATTTAACGACTTCACTATATGACTTTTAGTCAAGACGTTAAACGTCACAGTCAATGTTTTGACGAGTTGTCCTTTAGTCATTCAATTGAATGGTGTCATTCAATTAATGCGCTAGTCATTCAATCGAATCGCAGATTAAACGAGATGACTGCGACATATATAATTTCACAATATTTGTCTATTGTGTTGTCTATCTATCGTGTTACTTACTGTACGAAGTATTACTAGAAAGCTTTTATGTAAGACATAAGTGATATTGATATTGAAGGCCATTCGATGCCTGCTGCCTAGCGCGGTGGCAATTTGGCTAATGTAAGCATTTTTGAATTTGATAGAGTCCAGTCATGGAGAATGTTAAGATTCGTACATTGACCCGTCACAAAAAAGTACGTGTTTCTTTTTACTCACACTCGATTGGTATACGATGAGAGTGGGATAGCGAAAGGTATATAACCATTGCACATTCATAATGCAGTAGAAAAAATCTTATAGTTAGGCTCGATTTATATGAGTCGGACAAAACGCGCGGTTCCGCAGCTATACCGCGAGATCGCAAGTAATTGTATGTAAATGACAGCGTGACCGCGACGCTATTTAAATAATAGTTAAGGCGAGGCCAGTTCGAAAAGACTGATTTTTAAGCTTCCAGTCTGAAGAAATTATGTGGAATTCTCTTACACCAAAATTGATGTAGACTCAAAAAGGAACAAAGTAACAAAATAACCGAACAGAATATTAAAAAATGGCATGGTAATTCTGTAAAAAAATCTTGAATATCACCATAAAAATACACTTAAAATTCGAACATCTCGTAATTTTCAAAGACAATGATATGTTTTTTTTTACAAAAAGAATAGCTTTTTTATAGTTCTAACAAAATAACCGAATAGTTTTTTAATAAATGATTCGGTCATTAAAAAATAAAATAAAATTTATAATTTTCTCCTATTTCGCCCTATCAAGAACGCGGCGAGCGTCGTAACCGCCACTATACAAGGCGCGCTGATATAAATGTTATTTTAATGTCCTTTACGTCGATATTCGTACTGACAGACATCGACCTGCTAATTTTATCAACATCCTTGCCCTCGCGGTGTAGCCGCAAGAACGCGCGTTCGCGCCGCCGTATGATTCCTGCCTCAGAGTGGGATAGTAGAAAGTTTATGTCCATAGAACATTCATAAAGTAGTAGAATTATTTTATAGTTAAAGATTTTGCATTTGTAGGTACTGATAAAAAGTTGCGGTAGGTTACATCGTACCCGCAACTCTGCCTTAAGCGAGGAGTGGAGC
This sequence comes from Cyaniris semiargus, assembly GCA_905187585.1. Lineage (NCBI taxonomy): Eukaryota > Metazoa > Arthropoda > Insecta > Lepidoptera > Lycaenidae > Cyaniris > Cyaniris semiargus. The sequence goes on along the minus strand of LR994558.1, from coordinate 6,374,163 downwards.
ACCATGGGGTTTTAGTGGGTAGACTACGCAGGAGTCCCACATACCCCGGCCGATATCCACAATCAGCTGGGGATGCGTAAAGCGTTTCCCCATGTTAAAAATGCTACTGGTACAAAACCAAGGCGAATCGCTAGGTGTTATAAAGAGCTTCACGTATTAAAATTGATGAACGCCAAAATATTAATATATTTTGTTTAACCCGTGAAATATTACATCAATATTACACACATTATCTGTGCCGTTAATGATGTAGTTTATTTCCGTCGTTTTATCCCGATAATATCACATCATTAAATATTAATTAATATTCAATCAAGGTTGGAGGGCGCGAATGATTACAATTTAAATCAATTTGCCGATTGTACTGTTGCATTATATTTAATAATCATATTAGGCTTTGTTGTTGTATAGATATTATGATACAAACTACAAAATCACATAAAAATTATAATTATACACATAAAATTTTTGTAAAATAGGTCTATGAAGATGGAAATCGTCTACAATCGGGCAATATGCCTGCTCGTTTACTTGTCTTAGGCTTAAGAAAAGAAGTACCCATTTTTAGAAACTTTTAAATACTATTCTAATATATTATTATAGTAATTAATTATTTATAAAAGCCGCATTTCTTTTTGTAAAATAATAAATTAGTAAAATTCTATGGAACTATTCGTTTTTAAGTAAAAATTGTATTAAGTTTAAGATAATTTAAAAAACTGTTTGTTTCCTAAATAAAGTAAAATAAATATATTCGTACTTTATCTATATCCAGTGTCAATATCTTTCTTAATATTCAAAGAGTTACTTTATATGTAAAACTTACTTTGTAACTATGTATTCCTTGATCTTTGGTAGTACCTACCTATTGCTTTGATAGAGCTGGCCAATTCGTGCCGAAGTTTAACCGAGAATATTCCATCGCTTATGATTTAATTTCACAAACCAAACAACAATCATTACACCGAAATCGCGGTATACACATTGTGTACCTAAGAGATGCACGCGATGTACGGGCGTTGTAGTTTGCTAAACGGTAATGAAAATCCAACAAACCTATCAGAAAATTAATTCATTCTTTACTCAAGCGTCTGTTACATTCAACCTGCAGTAGATATGCGCTGGTGTATCTTTTTGTAAAAGTGTCAAATTATAATGTTGTTAAGGCGGGCTGAAACCCCATTTTGTTATTTCTTGATACCCGATTTACCTAGTTCCAATATAATAACGAAATGTAAAAAAATATGAGATATAGAGCAGAATATTTAAAAGGGTTTAAATCAAAAACATTTTAATAAAAAATAATACTTTCGCTGTAATTAATTTACAAACTCACCTCCGACAAAACTCTTTGTCATCGAAATATAAGTATTAACAAGAATAACTTACATTTAATGAATCTATTTAAAAAAGGTCTGAAACGAATAATCTTTTTAGGGTTCCGTAGCCAAATGGCAAAAATCGGAACCCTTATAGATTCGTCATGTCTGTCTGTCTGTCTGTCTGTCTGTCTGTCCGTCCGTATGTCACAGCCACTTTTCTCCGAAACTATAAGAGCTATACTATTGAAATTTGGTAAGTAGATGTAGTCTGTGAACTCTTACAAAGCGGTAAAATGTGTGTCCCCCCCCCTCTAACTTCTAAAGTAGGGGCACGATAAGTCTAAAATATATATATGATGTACTTTACTACAAAAACTACCAACTAAAATTAGTTTGAACGAAATCTAGCAAATAGTTTTTTTTATATTATTAAATAAAAAAAAAAACTTTTTTCATCCAACCTATGCGTGTGGGGTATCTATGGATAGGTCTTCAAAAATAATATTGCGGTTTCTAATATCATTTTTTTCTAACCTGAATAGTTTGCGAGAGAGACTCTTCCAAAGTGCTAAAATGTGTGTCCCCCCCTCTAATTTCTAAAGTAGGGGCATGATAAATCTTAAAAAAATATATGACGTACTTTACTATAAAAACTACCAACGAAAATTGGTTTGAACGAAATCTAGCAAGTAGTTTTTTTTTAAATATTATTATATTTAAAAAAAAAAAAATTTTTTTCATCTAACCTATGCCTGTGGGGTATCTGTGGATAGGTCTTTAAAAATCATATTGAGGTTTCTAATATCATTTTTTCTAACCTGAATAGTTTGCGAGATAGGTCTTTAAAAATCATATTGAGGTTTCTAATATCATTTTTTCTAACCTGAATAGTTTGCGAGAGAGACTCTTACAAAACGGTAAAATGTATGTCCCCCCCCCCCCCCCCTAACTTCTAAAGTAGGGGCACGATAAGTCTAAAAAATATATATGATGTACTTTACTATAAAAACTACCAACTAAAATTAGTTTGAACGAAATCTAGCAAGTAGTTTTTTTTATATTATTATATTAAAAAAAAAAACTTTTTTTCATCCAACCTATGCGTGTGGGGTATCTATGGATAGGTCTTCAAAAATCATATTGAGGTTTTGAGGTTTCTAATATCATTTTTTTCTAACCTGAATAGTTTGCGAGAGAGACTCTTCCAAAGTGGTAAAATGTGTGTCCCCCCCCCCTCTAACTTCTAAAGTAGGGGCATGATAAGTCTAAAAAAATATATTATGATGTACATTACTATAAAAACTACCAACGAAAATTGGTTCGAACGAAATCTAACAGGTAGTTTTTTTTATACGCCATAAATGCTAAACTTAATTTAACTTTCATTAAATCAACTGAAATATACAAATAAATCAAAAACCTTTTAATTTCATAAAAATAAACCTTATTGCTGCTGCGGAACCCTCCATGGGCGAGTCCAACTCGCACTTGGCCGGTTTTTTGTTAATATTTATTTAGAAAGATATTTAAAAACACATGAAATAAATAATAATCAAAAAACTTTTTGAAAAAAAGCTTTTATTTAAATTAATACCTACTCCAAAAATAAAAAAAATAAATTTCTCCTTAAAAATTTTAACTGTTAAGTTATAACCTCAATATAAATTATACAATTTGCATGATAATAAAAGCTTGTCGCGAGACTTAATAATCTGTCAGTATTTAATTAATTTATTAAAATATAAAATATAATATCAATTTACTCAGTTAAACTATACGTGGAAGAGCCATGCTTCGGCACGAATGGGCCGGCTCGACCGGAGAAATACCACGTTCTCACAGAAAACCGACGTTAAAACCGACGTGAAACAACGCTTGCGCTGTGTTTCGCCGAGTAAGTGAGTTTACCGGAGGCCCAATCCCCTACCCTATTCCCTTCCTTTCCCTCCCCTATTCCCTTCTCTTCCCATCCCTACCCTCCCCTATTACCCTATTCCCTCTTAAAAGGCCGGCAACGCACCTGCAGCTCTTCTGATGCTGCGAGTGTCCATGGGCGACGGAAGTTGCTTTCCATCAGGTGACCCGTTTGCTCGTTTCCCCCTTATTTCATAAAAAAAAAATAAAAAAAAATTGGTACTAGTTTATTTACAAATCGCGCGACAAGCTTTTATTATCATGCAAATTGTATAATTTATATTGAGGTTATAACTTAATAGTTAAAAATTTTAAGGAGATATTTTTATTTTTTATTTTTGGAGTAGGTATTAATTTAAATAAAAGCTTTTTTTCAAAAAGTTTTTTGATTATTATTTATTTTTTGTTTTTTAGTTATTCTCTGGCTAGATTTCTTAGTCTGTTTGATTGTAGTTTGTTTTGTTTCAAGAATGTGTAAAAATCTGATTAACTTATTCCTTTCCTTAAGAAATCGTACTTGATTTTGATGAGTGAAATACTATATTCCGTTTATTTCTGCGTGACTAAAAAGTTAAATTTAACTTTACAAAAGCGACCGGATTCAAACCACCATTTTCTAAAACCCGGCTGGATATGACTTGATATAACATGAAACGACACGACACGGCACGACACGACACGACACGACACGACACGACACGACACGACACGACACGACACGACACGACACGACACGACACGACACGACACGTCACGTCACGTCATGACACGATACGACACGACACAATACTTCACGACACTTCACGACACGACACGAGACGACAAGACACGTCACGTCACGACACGACACGACACGACACGATACGACACGACTTGACTTGACTTGACTCTATTAATTTTCAATTTACTCTCAATGAGACCTTTTATTTGATACCCATATTACAGAAGTGCTTTAAAAATAACTATTCCCCTATCTTGGATGAGCCGCCATATTGTATGTAGAATGACATTACATTCGTTTTCGAGTTACTCTCAATGAGCCCTTTCATTTGATACCCATACTGCAGAAGTGCATTAAAAATAACTATTCCCGTATCTTGGATGAGCCACCATATTGGATGTAGAATGACATTACATTCCTTTTCGAGTTACTCTCGATATGCCCTTTCATTTGATACCCATATTGCAGAAGTGCATTAAAAATAACTATTTCCCTATCTTGGATGAGCCGCCATATTGGATGTAGAATGACATTACATTCGTTTTCGAGTTACTCTCAAAAAGCCCTTTCATTTAATATCCATATTGTAGGACTGCATAGTAAATAACTATTTCGCCATCTTGGATGATCGGCCATATTGGATTTAGAGTGATGTCACATACCATATCGTGCATTGTCATCCAAGCTAAACGTGTATGCAAAATTTCAACTCAATCGGTTAGCTCAATCTACTTCAAAATTGAGTTCCAAAATTCCACCGTAACACACATACTTACATACATACAGAGCAAGTTAAATAAAAGCTTTTAAAATAGAGAAGATCCGCCCCTAGAAACTACAATTTTATGTTAAGCTAAAATGAATCTTATTGCGATGCGTACACGCTTGGTTTTTGGTTGTGTGCAAGGTGATCGTTTGGAATTGAGATAAGTCCTCGCCTTTACCATAATATAATATCATGTAGCCGCGTAGCGCCCTGAACTAACCTATTAGTTACATAATTAAGAAATTAAAAAAAAAAAACCCCGCCAAACAACTTTAAAAAGTAATGAAATAATATATTTTACTGACTTTAAGTTTAAATAATTCCTAAGTGTAAAATAATATTTTAGTCCATAATTGTTGTCACGGTGTGTAGGGGGACCGCCAAGTTAACTACGACAACAGCGACTTTTGCATTTTGTATCGCTGATTGTCTCGATTCAGTTCGCTGTGAACTGACCTTTAAACTAAAATGTTATGTGAAATCAAACATCTACATAAGCGGTCCCCCGACACACCTTGACAACAATTATGGACTAAAATATTACTTTACACTTAGATATTATTTAAACTTAAAGTCAGTAAATATTATTTCATTACTTTTTAAAGTTGTTTGGCAAGTTTTTTTTTTTAATTTCTTAATTTAATTTTATTTTATGCTTTTTAAACTTGTGTTGGTTATAGTGCAGAATTTTTCCTATCAACAGGATCACATCCCAATGAATACGATCTATAAATATCCTCTTGGATGAGGTCAATATGAGCCCAAACATGAAACCTCCACCCTGGGTTCATACGGAGCTCGGCTCCTATACAATCCAGGTGATGCTGCAGCAGCAGCATGCAAATATTTACTGTTTATCTACGTCTTATTGATTGTCGCAATTAAAATGAGCCCAAACACGAAACCTCTGCTCTAAGTTGGTGAGGAGTTGGGTATCCTATTGATTACCTAGTGATGCTGCAGCACCGGGGTCAACTTTCCATTAATTCATAATTAATTCATAAGTGTCACGAACCAGAATGCAAAATATAAAACCCATCAAACGACTGCCAGTTGCTAATCGGCCTATCACGAACCAGATTAACCGTGATAATTCAGCAATGAGCAGGCTAATGATGATGAACTATAGCTAAGAACACTCTCGATCATGTCAGCTTTCAAACAAAAAAAAACTAGATCAAAATCGGTCCACCCGTTTGGATGCTACGATGCCACAGACAGACAGACAGACAGACCGACAGACAGACACGTCAAACTTATAACACCCCTCTTTTTGGTCGGGGGTTAAAAAATAGACAATAATATAAGAAACTAGACGTTCCACGTGGCTTTGCCTGCGTAAATTATGAATTTCACAGACAAATTAGCCCACAAAAAATGGCCTATGATCCTTCACGTGGTCTCCTTTTTATCTGTGCCAAGTAACATAAAAACTGCTCCAGTAGTTAGTGTGATAAGCCCCTTCAAATAATTTTCCCCATTTTTTCCACATTTTCCTCTGTTTCTTCGCTCCTATTAGTATTAGCGTGATAATATATTATAGCCTATAGCCTTCCTCGATAAATGACCTATCTAATACTGAAATAATTTTTCAAATCGGACCATAGTTCCTTAGATTAGTGCGTTCAAACAAACAAACAAACTCTTCAGCTTTATAATATTAACTATAGATAAGTATAGATTATAATATTAGTATAGATATAAAATCTTGCCCAAATATCTTACTAAAGTAATAAAGCCGTAAGGCGGTAAACTATCTGGACCTAGAGTGTAACAAAATGGCTGTTTCTTGATCAACTCTAATCTCTCAGCTCACTGCGTGCATATTAATCACCCCTGTACATGAAAGAAATTTGAACTTCATATAAACGACGGATTATAGACTACATTTTTCATATAAAAACTCTATGGAATGGCGTAAATAATTTCTTTAAATAATCCTAGCGGGCATACGATGTTTTTCTACATCCGTTATTACCGTTTTTAATTCAGGTATTAATTAGCGTTCCGTACCCAAAGGGTAAAAACGGGACCCTATTACTGAGACTTCGATGCCTGTCCGTCTGTCCGTCTATCCGTCTGTCTTTCTGTCTCCAGGCTGTAACTCAAGAACGGTAAAAGCTAGAGAGTTGAAATTTTGACAGATTATGTATTTCTGTTGCCGCTAAAACAACAAATACTGAAAACAGAAAAAAAATTAAGAAAAAATGGGCTCCCATACAACAAACGTGATTTTTTGGGCTTTTTTGCTCGATATCAATAATGGCAACAGGTAAGCACTTGAAATTTTCACAAAGCCTTAAATATATGTGAACCTTAATAATTAATAATAATATTTAAGTAAAATAAAAATTCAAGGGGGGCTCCCATACAAAAACACAATTTTTAGGCGCGAGTCCGACTCGCACTTGGCCGATTTTATTTTCAATACAAGAGGCACGAAAACCTGTACTGACTGCTATACTTTCATTCACAACTAGATGACTCGGTTCACTTTATACCACTTTCCTCCTCATATAAACCATGTCTGGACTTTCACGAGTATTTCAAGACTAAAGTTAGCCAAATCGGTTTAGCCATAGTCAAGTTTTAGTGAGACTAACAAAATTTAAAATTATTTATTGTATCTAGATAAGATTAAATTCTTAATTATTTTCACCAATATAAAATAAGTATTTTCAGCAATAGATTTTTATTGGGGGCGGATGAAATCATTCATTATTCATTTGGGGCGGACTGTTTACAATTACAAATGGCGGCTGCTCGCACTCATATTAGTGATACAAGTTTTGCTTCCGACACACTGTGTTAGTGTATAATTCTACAAAGATGTTTTGGCGCGTAGCTACTGCAATTAAAACTAACGCCGCCATCTTTTCAACTGGCTGATTCTGTATCGTACGTTTGTGAGTTAATCATGAGTTAGTAACGAAACGGAGGAGTGAGTAACGGAAAGTGTCACTTTTGTATTCACTTGCATACAAAAGTGAGACTTTCCGTTACTCACTCCTCCGTTTCGTTACTAACTCAGTGATTAACTCACAAATGTACGATACAGAATCGGCCAGCTGGTATATACATTTTGCTGGTGATTTTATAAAACAATCTGAGTATTTGTGATGTGTTATAATTTTTTTAATACTATTATTTTTGCTAAAATATTATGTTATGTAAGATATTTGTTGGCGGTGCAGTGGATTCCCTGCACTAATCGTAACTATTCCTTAGGGAATAATACCCTAATCTTCGAGGCTAAATTCACGATATACATACCTACCATACGGGAGGGGGTCAAAAATGGTTAAAAACGTTTTACGCAATTTGTCTTAATACGTGCAGAGTAGACTGAACTAAGGAGTACCTCGACTTCAAATGGGTTAATATATACGCGAGTTGGGCGTGATTGTCAATTTTAACATATTGTTTCACAATGCTTACTAATGCGCGCGCGCCGGCCGATTAAATTTCGAGATCTCTTCTGAGTCAGCCTACTCGTCAGTTCTGTTTAGGCCGTGTTTCCACCTGCAAGCAAACTCGCGGAAGTCTTGCGTGAGTTTCTTGCAATATTGTTTACATTTCGTACTAATTCCTTCAATTTATTGGTGCAATAAATGACTTGCGAGAAGCTCGCGGATAATACTATCGCAACTTATCGCGGAGGTATTTACACACGAGAGTTTACGAATGTCGCGATAGGAACTATATCATTATGCAAAAACACAAGCCGTGCGATAACTTGCTGCGAGATATAGCAGCGAGCAATTACAGTTGTCTCTACGTACTATAAGGAGGCGTTTCGCGTAGCCCTTGCGTTGCTCTCGTGTAGCAGCTCTACATCGGACTACGCGGCTACATGATAATATTATTATTAAGTATCATGTATATTCTCATGCTCTCTATCCAAACTAATATAAAAAATACGAAAGTGTGTCTGTCTGTCTGTCTGTTACCTCTTCACGCCCAAACCACTCAACCGATATTTTTGCGACATAAAGGAACGATATTATATACTTGTATGGATCCGTGCTATTGTCTAACCAACTATTGTTTTGCTGAGGAACTTCTGACAATGGAAAAGTGATATAACGAAAATAGTTTACGTTACATTATAACGTGACTATTATTGGGTTTTGTTTCGAGAAAATAATTCAGGTAACATCTTATATATAAAATTCTCGTGTCACAATGTTAGTTACCGTACCCCTCCGATTCCTCCCTTTACTGATTTTTATCAAATTTTATATGCATATTCAGTAGGTCTGAGAATCGGCTACTGGCTACTTTTTATATTGATAAGTGCATTTGTTTAATAAATAATTAGAAAATTTAAAAATTCCTTACCACTGTATAGAATTATGTCATTTCACTATTGACAATTTAAATTTCATAGATATGACGGGATGTCGTCCGTCGGGCCCGCTAGTAATGCTAATTACTAGAATAAATTACTAGAAAAATTACTAGACGACGCCCGTACTCCGTTGCGCCAAATTTCGTTTATCGCGCGAGAACCGTACATTTTTCTGGGTTAAAAAGTATCCTATACCCTTTCCCGGGATTCAAAGTATCCCCATACCAAATTTAAGCTAAATCAGTTCAGCGGTTTGGCCGTAAAGAGGTAACAGACAGACAGATAGACAGATGGACAGACAGACACACTTTCGCAATTATAATATGAATGTGTATTACGTTAATATTAAAAGCTTAAAATATATTAACCCTTCATGCGTCAGGACGGTGGGAGATTAGTTTCCCGCTGTTGCATAAAATCTACCGAATGTAGAAAGAGATATACCCACTGTATGTGTATGATGAATGTGTGCCTGCCTGCTGTTTCGTTTTTACATTACATTTTGCTGGTTGTCTCGCAAATCCCAATGCGTGTCTACTTTATACATTTGACAAGTCGTCGTGCATATTTATCGCACGAAAACGCCTATTCTAATGGAAGTATATAAGCTTTGATTTTTAAATTATTAAATGAAAATAAAGCGAAAATTATATCATAAAAACTGCCGACAAAGGAAAATAGAATGCTATGCCGCTGCAGCTTGTTTATTGGAGAATCAATGTTGACTTTAGTTCGGCCATTCGCAGGTTTTGCTGAATTACGGCTGGCTTTATGTTTTGTTTTTTAAATAGGCATATTACTGAGTTGAGTGTTCGGTAATGGCCGTTGTGAATTCTGAAAGCCCAATTCTGAGATAGATTAATGATTTTCATTTTACAATTGGTGATTAATTCAAATATGATATTTTATGAGTTTTTAGGGTTCCGTAGCCAAATGGCAAAAAACGGAACCCTCATAGATTCGTCATGTCTGTTTGTCTGTCTGTCCGTATGTCACAGCCACTTTTCTCCGAAACTATAACAGCTATACTATTGAAATTTGGTATGTAGATGTAGTCTGTGAACCGCATTAAGATTTTGACACAAAAATGAAAAAAATATTAAAAATTTTAGGGGTCCCCATAGGTACAACTGAAACAAAAAAAAAATCATCTAACCTATGCGTGTGGGGTATTTATGGATAGGTCTTCAAAAATCATATTGAGGTTTCTAATATCATTTTTTTTCTAACCTGAATAGTTTGCGTGAGAGACTCTTCCAAAGTGGTAATATGTGTGACCCCCTCTAACTTCTAAAGTAGGGGCATAATAAGTCTGAAAAAAGACTTCGTTGTCTGTCCGTCTGTCTGTCTGTCTGTCTGTCTGTTTGTCTGAATGTCGCCAGGCTGTATCTCAAGAACCGCTATAGCTAGTCATCTGAAATTTTCACAGATTGTATATTGTTGCCGCTATAACAACAAATACTAAAACCTAAATAATATTCATATTTAAGGGGGCTCCTATACAAGAAACGTGATTTTTTTGGCCTTTTTTGCTCGATATCAATAATGACAACAGGTAGGTACTTTAAATTTTCACAAATACCTTAAATATATGTGTACTTTAATAATAATATAGAAATAAAATAAAATATGAAGGGGGGCTCCCATACAAAAAACACAATTTTTGGCCTAGTTTTACTCTATAACGGTACGGAACCCTTCGTGCGCGAGTCCGACATGTACTTGGCCGATTCAGAGATCAACAAAAATATAAAAATAAATCAAAAACCTTTTAATTTCATAAAAATAAACCTTATCGATGCTTCGGAACCCTTCCAGGGCGAGTCCAACTCGCACTTGGCCGATTTTTATTTCTTCCATTCATTCATTGTTGTTACATTAATATATTTTCAATTTATTAACGAAACAATTGAAATTCAAGCACTATCAGTATCTCAATTAGAAAAATAAACATTTACTAATTCAGGTACAAATGAAATCGGCGAGAATGAGAATGAACGCAGAAAAATAAAATAAATGAAAGGCTTTAGAATGAACTCGGGATGAATCAATCCTAACAACTAAAATTACAGTGTGTAAATAAAATTATCGCCGTATCGGATTATGGGTGGAACAATAGAACATGGCTAAACCAACATTTCCCGCGCTGGAATTAGAGAACAAATCCGTTTTGAATGGAATTCCGACTTGACACGGAACTGTTACATCGGAAATTGCCCGGCATTGTTGCTCAAAAACGTGGCTTTTATTCTGGAACTTTCTAAAATCATTAATCAGGATTCACTTTGGCAGTGACCCAAGTCCTTATTCCTCATTTGTATTTACAGAAAGAGTTTCTGACCATAAATCATAGAGATTTATGATTTTTTTTAACTCGCGCGGTGACGGATGCATTTGGAGTCCGACTCATTTGGAGTCCGGCTTTTGTATATTGCGTTATTGGATTTATACCTTTTGAATTCAACTTATAATGAGAAAGCAATGCACAATTCCCTAAGCCATAGTTACGCTAGTTATTATTATAAGTAGGCTTAATTATTATTTCAATTATTATTTATTGCACCAGTATTCCATTCTATTTGAGAACCCCCATCTTATTCATTTCAAGACAGTTCCTACTTGTTAATTTGCAACAGACTATATGCTCTATACTCTATAGCGTCGTTTAAGAATAGAAAACGTCATGCCTCTATAATTTTTTAGGGTTCCGTACCCAAAGGGTAAAAACGGGACCCTATTATTAAGACTTCGATGTCTGTCTATCCGTCTGTCCGTCTGTCTGTCACCAGGCTGTATCTCAATAACCGCTATAGCTAGATTTCTGAAACTTTCACAGATTGTGTATATATGTTGCCGCTATAACAACAAATACTAAAAACAAAATAAATTAAATATTTAAGGGGGGGCTCCCATACAACAAACGTATTTTTTTTTGCTATTTTTTGCTCGATATCAATAATGGCAATAGGTAGGCACTTGAAATGTTCACAACATACTCAGTTTTATTTATATTTTAATAATTAATAATATTCAGATTTCCACCTGTTTCGGTCGGTGCAGAATTCCTTAGACAGTGTCAGGTTGACATCACAAGAGGACTGCCAAAACTACTTGTCGCAGTTTTTTCATCAGAAGCCCCAAAATTTTTATAGCAATGGGATCATGACTAAAGTATATGTGCCATTTTTATAGCAAAATGGCACATATTATACTTTAGTCAATTGTAGATAAACTTAAAAAAAAAAACCTTTTGAATTTTTATATAAAATGCGAAGAAACTTTTTCCCCAACCTAATAACAAAGGTTTAGTAACCAAATAGGGCTATTAATACTTGAAATGGCGGTATACTATTGCGAAATAAATCAAATCGCGCCATTAATTTAGCTTCGTTTTTATTGGCGACTGAACAAACCACTTACTGTGAGTGATTAGGCGATAACTGAGACACTGGCGCTTGTTGCCGGCTTGTTTCGTGCTATTAATTACTGGAAGCGTTGATAAATCACAGTTGATCATCTTAATATTCGAGATATTTGAGATGAGGTACTAAATGGGCAATGGCTACTGTAGTCTGTACTAATTAAAAATAGTAATAGTTTATTTGTTTGCACCGAGGCTCTGAAACTACTGGGTTGATTTGTATTGGTATAAACATAGACTAGAGCACGGAAAAGGGAATAAGGATAGGCTACTAGGATACTCTATATAGTATGACAATAATTATTTGTTGCGGGATGCTGTTTTCAAGTGCGCGAAGTCACGTGCATTTTCAGTCGTAATTATAATATAACAAAGCATACTTAAATGATATTATAATTAGAAAACTAATAGTGACGTATTAGTAAGATGCATCTAACTACTATCTTAAATATTATATTAGCTGCTCAATCGAAAAAAATTGAAATTATCTAATCCAAAGTCAATAAATAGATTTAAGAGCAAATCAATGGATCATGACACATAACACTAAACATTATATTTTAAAGCTTAAGTCGAATTAACTAAACTAGGCCTACAAAGTTACACTTAAAATTAATTAAACTTTGGATTAGGCAGCAGAAGTACTGAGCCGTTAAAATGCCTAAATGTCTCGCTTCTATTGAGTTGTTCAGCAAATAGAGTAAATAACTTGGAGCTTGTGCTAGTAATTACGAATTTAAAATAAATACTACCACTTGTGAGTGTATGTTCAAAATTGTTGAGACCACGTTTGTCGAAAATATATTATACAAGAAGACGCCCGCAACACCGTTGCGCCAAAATTAGTTTGTTGCGTGGGAACCGTACATTTTTCCAGGATAAAAAGTATTCAATGTCCTTTCCCGGGACTAACAGTATCTCCATACCAAACTTAAGCAAAATCGGTTCAGTGGTTTAGGTGTGAAGAGGTAACAAATAGACAGACACACTTTCGAATTTATAATATTTGTATGGATTTTATTGATATGTATGTTTTTAACGACGATGGCGAACTCCATCAATATTCAACTTAACTCTAGCTGTTGTTGCCTGTAACTTTGTTAACGACGCGGTAATCGTACATTTTTCTGCGATTAAAATCTGTATAAGCAAATTCTACGGTTCAAACGCGAAGAAACAAATACATACAGACAAACTTTCGCAACTATAATATTAGCATGGATGATGATGATGATGAATCCTTAATCACATATATCGCGCAATCGGCGAGTGTGAATCCTGGGAGTCGAAGAAAGAATTATCGTTTGCGGATCGGGTCGCTGATGCGGCCGTTTGGCCCCCGGCCAGACATCTTGTAATTCACTCGCGCGGAACGAGATTAACATGACATCTGGTGGTTTGAGCGCTTTTTCCGCAAACATAGAGGAGTCGATGGCTAAGGGATTAGTCCCTTAGCCAATAGTACTATTTACCTGTCAAATATAATAGTTGTGTATGACATCTTAGAGCACTTACAGACAAACGGCACTTGTCGACGGCAGTCGACCACACGCGTCGACGGCAGTCGTCGTAGCCAAAACTATTTTTCAACTACAAAATTTGCTGGGCCAGCTATATAATGATCCGCAAGATCTGATCATGTAGTTAGATAATAATCGCCAAGATCCTTTTTCGAATGTATATAAGGATGGTGTTACATAATTTCGCACGAAATATAATAAATGTGAATTTGTGTCTTAACTTTCCACGCTCAAACCGCAAAACCGATTTGCATGAAATTTGTTTTGGAGAGACATGTAAATTATACAAGATATTTTTGTTGCGGCAAATCCAAAACATATAACAAATTTTGGTATTCATTACGCCATAACAAATTCCACAAGCTAAAAATTAGCAACATAGAAACATCATTGGCAATTTATATAGACGTGTTATGTCGAACTCTTATCATTTCCGAGCCAATGGCCCGATTGCAACCTGGACTTAACAGCCGCAGAAATAAATCCATTTAATGTAATTTATTTATCTGTAGCTCCCCATTTCTAATTTCGTTGTTTCCATTTGAGTCGGGAATATAATTTATGGTGATCGGTGCGTTTGTGTTGATTTTGAAGTTTAAGTTTAAAATTCTTAAAACGGAGAACTCCAACGCAGAGCAGGATGGTAAGTAGTGGTAATAATTTCAAACCCCCGTTTTACCCCCTTGAGGGTGAAAGTACGAAAAATCTCATCTTAGCAAGTGTCTACATCCTCTACGTCATACAATATAACGCGACGTAATTTCGGCATGGTGTGTCATCGTTGATTTAAAATACATTGATGGCGTAATCATGCCGAACTTCGGCCGCGTTTTTTCGGCCTAATGTATTTAGACACTAATTCTAAAACTGTAACTTTATTAACCTATGCACAATAACCAATCAACAAAGAAGCCACAATTTGTGAAAACAATAAAAATATTCCGACCAAACGGCCGCAAAGTTACTAAAATTTGACAGGACAAATTAAACATTTACAAAACATTTTCTCCCCCCGTCGATTTACATTTCTCGCAAATTATTTACGAATAAATTTGCTGATATTACCATTTATTTGAAAACATGTCGAAATCTACTGAAGCATCAGTCAAACGTCCAAATTCTAGCCACCAAAAAAGTACTTAATTGCTCCCAAGGAGTGAAAATTCGGGCACGAATTTATAGGAGCCATTTGGATGCAAATGACGACTTCTCGGTCTTGCGGTACCCCCGAATAAGTGAGAAGCGTCTTATGGGAGCTTGTGATGCTCTTTAGTATTTATACGGGAAGTGAAGCGTGAAAGTGCGTATACTTTTGAATTTCGAGGTGTCCTCGAATAAATTGTTTCGAGGCGAAAGGTAAATCTCGAATGTTTTATTAATGTTATCGAGATCGTTCTATTTCAGATTTCTGCAGCTTCGTAAGTACGATTTTGTACGCGCTTTTTAACACATTCCACGTGTAGATAAAACCTCTTTGTTCTGCGACGAGTACATTTGTTTACGAGTACAAATTTGTGGTCTTCATAAAAATAAGTATTTTATACATAGAGATACTATGTACTACGTACTGGAGGCGCCATTGCAAACAAAAAACATGTCGCACTTGAGGCATGAGCGGGGTGAGAGGTGGGGCGGTGATGGCTATAGATCAGTACCGCAGAAGTGACAAAGTTTTGTGCCTACACTCGAATGAACGTAGACTCTATTTGAGTAAGTGGATAAAATAAAACAAAGATTTTTAGTAAACATTATTAAAAGCTTTTATTTAACTTGCTCTGTATATTATTATGTACATATTATTAAATATATTAGTACATATTATTATGTAAGTTCGGGTGGAATTTTTGAACTCAATTTCGAAGTATGTATGTGCATATAATATTTTAACCGATTGAGCTGGAATTTTGTATACACGTTTGGTTTGAATGACAATGCACGATACAGTATGACATCACTATAAATATAAAATGGCCGACCATCCAAGATAGCGGAATAGTTATTTTCTATGCCGTCCTATAATAATAGTATGGATATTAAATGAAACAACTTTTTGAGAATAACTCGAAAACGAATGTAATGTCATTCTACATCCAATATGGCGGCTCATCTAAGATAGGGGAATACAAACAAAGTTTCGCTTATTTCTGCATGACTAAAGAATTGGATTTCAGTTAAAAATAGTTAAGTGAAATCCAACTTTTAAGTCATGCAGAAATAAACGAAATAATAATATAACAAGTCGCTAAATATAGACACGGTTTTTTCACTAATCAACATCAAGTACGATTTCTTAAGGACATAGAACCCAACTAGCACATTAGTGATAAAAACAGCCAACGTTGTAACTTTTAACTGTACTATGGCGCTTTAAGGAATCTTGAAGCAGTTTTTAGTTCTACTAAGGCTTCCGTTACTCTTTAAGACTGAAAATACCACTAGGAGTCGCAAAACCTGAACCTAATGCCACTCTAAGCTAAATAGGAGTTTTTTGGAACCCATTTGAAGATTATAGATTTAAAACAGAGCTACAAATGGGTCTACTGCCGCAGCTGTACGCTTTAGAACTGGATAAAGACTGATAATGCAGACTCCTTGAAGAAATAGTTTAAAAGGTTTTTTTTGTCACTTTTCTGTAGTTAAGAGTTTCATTGTAAAAATATTTTTCACTTTTGCGCAGGTTTAAGTAGCAGTTTGATCGATTGTCTTTACAATAGAAGCAGTAGCATAATATTAAGCGTACTGATTACTAATTCAATTTTTTACTGTTTCCATTACATAAATCATATTTTATAACATATTTGAGACCGCTCAAATAAATATGGATTAAAAAAAATGGAAGAATAAACAAAGAATGGGTGGATATCGCAACAAAGTGCATTATAAAGTATATAAAAATTATAATCGTAATTTGGTAGTATGGTTTTCAACTAAAATTCTGCTTATACTTATTTTAATATGCATCAATAAGTAAAATACAAATAATTTGACGTACCTATTTTTAAATTTTATTCACAATATTATTATTAGTATTTAGTACGTAGGGGAGCTCGGTACTTCTTTTTTGTCATATCGTAACTTTACATAGTAAATATATCGTAATATTAAAATATTAAAAACATATTAAAAACAAATGAGGAAATCAAATAAAATATAAAGTTTAAAAATATTTGTTCCGTCCGACTGGAATCGATCCTAGTCACTCTAGCGTGCTTCTCATAGGTTATACCGTTGCGCCACGACAATATGTAGTTACAATCTAGTTTTTAACATAAAACCGACCGCCGATCGACTCATGGGGTATATGGTTACCAAAAGCTTCCAGGTTGCGCAGAAAGATGGCATTCTGACAAAGAGAGATGGTGAAAAAAAAACAACTTTCTTAACCGTATGGTGTATTATATTGAAAAAAAAAATTATAATTGAGGGTTTTGCTTATTCTTGGGTTGGTTTTTTTATAAAATTCCATCGTCCGGTGGCACACCGCTGCCGTCGCCAGCGCAGCGTTTCCAACGTGGCGCAGGAGATGGCGCTTTCTGGACTTGATCGCTAAAAACATGGCGGTAGATTATTATGACTGCTAGATTATGCATGGGTGCTATTAGGGGGATAAGATTAACGCTCAGACCCGCAGTAAGGAACTATTAAGGATCATGTAGCTGCTTCTTGTGACGCCATTTTAACAAGACAATTATTGAACAAAATTAAAGGTTTTTATCACAATTTATAATAAAATGCATCTAAATATGGAATCAGAACATCACAAAATATTATTTGACTCAACCATGTGGTTGCTATATCGTTAACGGGGTATTCTAAAATACTATGTAAATATTTACATTTTCCATATTTTACGATATTTTGAGGTAGTTATGAAGGCGCATTAAAAATACTCCAATAATATCAACTATATAGACGATAGACATACCTGCGTTTTTAAAATAAGTCACATTGTTGAAAAACACTTCACTTCACTGATTAGTTATTTTATTTGTATTTTAATAATGGCTGATTTCGTAATGCACACGTCATAATAAAAAATGTGACTGAGGCCGGTGAATGATCATATTTTGTTTACTTACTCTGCTTTGTAGCTTCCCTTACGCTATAGGCGCCGCAAGAGGATCAGTGTGGTGCTGACAAATAGTTGCAGCTCATATATCAACGTAGTGCCACTATTCTGGAGTTCCAATGGAACGTAGGGTTACAAAAGTTGTGCCTATTTGGCTGCAGAGTGCCTGCTATAGGTCTGCAGAGGACGCTCTAGTCCTTGAGCTTGGCGTCTTTGGAAATAATCGGATTAGCTCCGAAGATCTTATGCAGTAAGTTGTGCTCCTTGGGAAGTTAATTAGATTTTTTTATATAAAATAACGGGGCAAATGAGCAAACGGGTCACCTGATGGAAAGCAACAACCGTCGCCCATGGGCACTCGTAACGTCAGAAGAGCTGCAGATGCGTGGGAATATGCCTTCTTCTTAAAATGCTTCTGGCGATAGTTCGTTCCACAGTTTTGCAGTGCGCGGAAGAAAGTTACGCGAAAAATGCACGGTGGAAGACCGCCACTTATCTAGGTGATGGGATGGTCCTCAGAGCACTCCCCGTGATACAACTGATAGAGGATGCAGAGCGAAGCTACATCTAGGTACAATTCCAAGAGGTCCAGCCTGTTTAAAACACTATGGCAGTCAACAATTCGAGCGGCCCTTCGTTCAAATTCAATACTCGTACAATTAGCCAGCGTGGCAGCGGCACGGCGAAGTGATCGTTGAACATACAAAATATATAACCTCCTCCTTTTTGGAAGTCAGTTAAAAAACATCATCATCATCACTCTACTCCGAAGGCATCACTCCGAAGAAACACTCCGCAAATTGTCGAGAATAGAATATGACGTAGCCTCAAAATTCCAAAAATTTCAATGGTGAGTACAACTCGGTCGAGTTAACTCCGTACCTGGCGGCCATACTTATACAAACCCCCCAGTTTTGGAGCTACAAACGGTCGAGTTAACTCCGTACCAAGGATTTCGAAAATCGGACCACAAACGGCTGAGTAATCGTTGAACATACAAAAAATAATAAAAATAAACATACATACAGCCAAACGTATTACCTCCTTTTTTGGAAGTCAGTCAAAAACCAAAATATTACATACCAAAATTTTGCAAAACCGTTACAGCGGCTTGGGCGTGAAGAGGTGACAGACACAGAGAGAGACAGACAGATAGACGGACGGTCAGACAGACGGACAGACAGATGGACGGACAGACCGACAGACGGACGGATAGACAGACATACAGATACACTTTCGCATTTATAATAATTATATTTAATTAAAAAAAATTATATAATAAGTATGGACCCAAAGTCCACTACATACTTACCTTATTTAAATTACTTAAATATTTATAAATACAATTATAATGTAATACCGTATTTATATTACCAAAATACAAACTCGTCTACGTGAATACTTCATTCATCGTCGTCTCATCATAGATATCTGTATTCTGCCTACATTCCCCTCTGAATCTACTACTCTATGACAATGCGAAATGGCGCGCGTCTTCGCCTAGTAATTTAATGTTCGTATTTTAATTGAAAATAATTAAATAAAAATACTAACCGATGAAATGTTATTCCGTCGCATTTGGAAGTGTTTTTGGAATTATTTTTACAATATCTTAAGACACACCAAGGCATTTTTGTGACTTTTATTTTGTTTTTTTATAAATGTCATACGTCTAGAGCGCAGAAGAGCTTGCGGCCGACTAAGTACGCTGCGGCTATATAGATTCTGTTGAATGTGACCAAGCATTGCGTTGCGGTGTCAAGTCTAGTACGTAGTACTTATATGTTAGTGATTTTATAGTAACAAATTTAGTTCCTACATCTTAGGGTCAATTTAGACCGCAACGCGACGCGTAAATGCATTTCTAGTATGGATTTGACAGATTTGCAAGACGTCTCACGCAACTGAAGTCTGTCAATTCAGTACAAATTTAGGAATGCATCTACGCGTCGCGTTGCGGTCTGAATTGACCCTTACACTCAGCTTCTGAGGTTTTTTGACAGCAGTTTATGTATTCAAGAGCGTTGTTTACCAACTTTAACTATTCTTTTGGAGTTAGCCAATCAAAAGCGTTAGTGAATAAACACTTAACACAAACCTTAGGAAAGGGGTATTAGTGCAATGTTCTAATGGAAATATAGCGACTTCTGTAAAACCAAATACATTAAATATAATATACAAGATTGGTTTGAGATAAAAGATTATAAACGTTTAACATCGCAGATACAAACCTCAATTTAAAACCGACCGAACTTTATTTTCTCATTCGACAAAAACTCGTGCATTCGTAACGGAAGGCGAACGGCTGTCGATTCTCTCCGTCACTTGCGAAGCCTTCTTGAACTGAAACTTTAGCTAAGACATTTTCTTTATCGCTTATTTATAGAATCGCCGATCAAAATGTATGAAATTGACATAAGCGTTCGATAAAATTATGTCGATATTCGACTCCATGTTATGTCAATTCTATCTTTAAATTAATACGCGAGGGAAAAACTTTGTATCCCTTTTGACGAAAAATGGGGAAACATAGGTGAATAAAATTTTGCAGAGTTATAGTTTATATGGTGAAGGAGTGCATCGAGCTAATATTATTTTGAAATTATGTTTTTGTCATACATTTTTTTAACAAATAAAACATTACACACACTACAACACACACACTAGGAAAGATGACAGATTTTTGAGTGACAAGCCTATACATACGAATTATACTCTTTTATTTATGGTTGAAGTCTGTTGACCACACAGACCACAGATTACTGTTGACAACTAGTTGACAAATTGAAAATGGATTATAGTTTTTTTTTTTTATTGTATCTTAGATACTATTAGACAATTCTTACACGGTCAGTCTGAGATCAGATGAGTCTCAGAGACAAGAGTTGAAAAAAAATATGATAAAGTCAATATTTTTTTTACAAAATAAAGGTAGTAGACCTAATGTCGTTGAAATAGATGGCGTTTTTTTTAAATTTTAAGGCCGCATACACATGCGGCCAGCCTAAAGAAGCCATAAAGAAAACGTCTTGACTGGGGTCTCTGGAACTTTAAAATGTGTACACCACAAAGGATTGAACGTCGAAGTTGCTTAGTGCGAGTTCCCAAACAAAGACAAAACAAATCTTTGTCCGAGCACAATGCGTTTGTCTGATACACCAGAGGTTTTGTTTCAGCAACAACGGGAAAAATTATTTGTGCCACAAAATATTATGAGTTCAGTCCTTGTGTTATATAAATGCAATAGTCTTATTCTTTCTCTATAAACCGCAGGGTTTAGGAACTCTTTAAATATAAAATATATTTGATACATTTCTTATATCTATGTACTGATACTAATATTCATAAATTTGCAAATAATATCTGAGGACATTCTTATAACATCCCGGTACTCCATTTAAGCAATGTTATCAAAATTGGCTGGGCAATTTCAAAGTGTAAAAATTCAGAAAGATTCAATTCCTTAAGTAACGTAAAATATGCTCGTTGCAATAAAAAATCCTTACAGTAAGAGGTCTTAATAACATCGACGTAAGATAATTATCGCGGACACAGTTATGTGCAGGAACATAAAATTTCACCGTAAAATTCACGCTTAAAGGCTGTCCAAATATATGAGAGCTCCAATAAGCGACCATCCATAAAGTACGTCACACCATTTCTATGATTTTTAGACCCCCTCCCTCTTTGTGAGAAAGTATGATGTCACAAATTTGCAATTTTACATTTTAGATGTACTTACTGTAATTAATACTACCTCAATATTTAAAATTTCGCGATTCAATTTATTACATTTGAAATGTGATGTCAAAAAACATAGGACCCCCACTTCTTGTCACACCATGTCACACTTCGTCGACCCCCTCCCCTTTACGTGTGACATACTTTATGAATGATCCCTAAAGAGATGACGCGTTAAAAGGCGGCAAGAGGTTCAAACGGACGCTTCCGGCACTACCCTGCCCACCCATGCCCATCCGGGGCCGTCCGGGGCCGTACTCATCCGGGCACGACCCGGTATCCCCATCTGGGGCCACCGGAGATGGCCCATTCATCGTTATCGACATCTATGAGCTTGCACCAACTTTGTAGCGGTTTTGAGAAATACGATTTAATGGCTTCATTGTGTACTTAATGTTTGAACGGTTTTATACTTTTACTTCGAGTTTGTCGTTGTATCATTAAGTAAAAATATATTATATAAAATATGTAAAACAAAGGGGCAGGAATGGTTTTTACTAGACACATGTTAACTATTAGAATACAGTGCTTAATCAAAATAAATTCACTATTTTCGACATCGAAGTTCTATAAGTATGTTAAAAATGTATGGAATTTGACATAATAGAGTAAGAGCCTGCGACGGCCAGACCTTCCTCAGTTTCGGAAAGCTGAAAGTTTACCTGTCTCTGACCTTTACAGTTACTTCCCACTGCTAGACACCCTCAAAGTCTAATACTTTAAGAAAATTTAAGGGTGTCTGGCAACTGTCAAAAATGTCCGGCACTGGAAGACGAGATTCCTTCATTTACCGTGAAGAATATAAGCTATGAAATTGAGCTTTACACTTTCTCGAAGGTCTGTTAGCCCTTCAGAACTGAATACCTCCTGAAGTACCGCGACCGAAACTCCATAGTTGCCGGTCGTTCTTACCTCTGTAAAGGTCACAAACAGGTAAACTTTCAGCTTTCCGAAACTAAGGAAGATCTGGCCGTCGCAGACTCTTAAGTGTCGCGATGGCGCTCACGATGCGTTATGTCATATTTCATACGTATTATTAAGTACTGGCGAATGCATTTTGACTAGGGGGCCAGCTTACACTTTACACAGATCTTTACATTTTATTACCTAATTTTCTCTAAAAAATTATTTTCATTGAATTCTAAAGAAAAGCTAGGTAAATGTGTAGACGTAATGAATGTAGCATTTTAAACTAGGTAGCGCAGAATGCTATTAGACCATAATTACTTTGCGCTAGACCCTGCTTTCAATGTCTAATTTATTTGCCAGACAGTGCAGGCTATTCAGAGTTATATTACTTCTGGTGGTACGTTTATATCAGAGTTCCGCGCGGCTTCGCCCGCGTAAATCTAATATTTCACAGACAAATTAGTCCACAAAAAATAGCCTATGATCCTTCACGTGGTCTACTTCTTATCTGTGCCAAATAACATAAAAATTGCTCCAGTAGTTCCCTTTCAAATAATTTCCCCCGCTTTTTCCACATTTTCCTCTATTTCTTCGCTCCTATTAGTCTTAGCGTGATAAAATATAGCCTATTTAGCCTTCCTCGATAAATGGGCTATTTAACACAAACATTTTTTCAAATCGGACCAACAGTTTCTGAGATTAGCGCGTTCAAATAAGCCCTTTCAAATAATTTCCCCCGCTTTTTCCACATTTTCCTTTATTTCTTCGCTCCTATTAATCTTAGCGTGATAAAATATAACCTATAGGCTTCCTTGATAAATGGCCTATATAACACTGAAAGAATTTTTCAAATCGGACCAGTAGTTCCTGAGATTAGCGCGTTCAAACAAACAAACAAACAAACTCTTCCGCTTTATAATATTAGTATAGATATAAGGATTATATCATTGATACAAACGTATATTGATACAAAAAAAAACGCACAGGAAATGTATCTTTGAACGGCATGTAACTCTGCGTAGACCGGCAACCAGCGACCGGTCGCACAAAACGCACAATATTAATTGGTTGTTGCAACAGTAATGTCAATTCAATGTATTGCATCGCTGTCGCCTTTGCAACTGCCATTGTGCTATTTTTTTTTCAGTCAACTGAAACACTGATTTTTTGAGGATTTTTTTTTGATGATTGAAGAAAGTTTTTTTTCTTACTATGATGTTAGGTTTTATTTCTTCTAAAAACACTCTTAAAATTGATTCTTTATAGACAAAGTTACTCAATAAGTTTAAATAAAAAGTTAAGCTTCCAGAATATGACGCTTGTCACAAAGCCTGGTTTATAGGTTGTAACAAAACTACGCGGTATTAGTGTGTGTAGACTTTGGCGGAGGTCTTTGCCCAGCAGTTGCACAGTATAGGCCTTTAAAAAAATTGTCTCTGAAATAGAGTTCACGGTAACAAGAACGGTAGCGATAAAATAGTTGCTGTTTCTATGAGAAATGCCCTAACAAATGGATGAATTGAAAGTCCATAAAATAAAAAAACTAAATAAAATTAACACTTCCATCGCTGCTACTTAAATAGTGAATACTACTTTAAAAGTATGATCACTGCTAGTATAAAATCCATGTCATAGATATCATGACCAAGCCAACTGCAGACATAAATTATCGAAATAGTACCTCATTTCGGCCATTTATTGCTGTGTAATGAAGCAAAAAGTACACAAGTGAGTTGGATTATTTCCAGCCAGCCTCATTTGAAGTTGCATTTTATTTATTGCCCGACAGCGGGCCGGGAATTGAATTCGAATTACAATAAAAATTCTTGTGGCAAACAGACGGCGGGCACTTAAAATAATATCTCTGCTTGCGCAATTCAGTTATGGCGAACTTTTCTACTTATGCTCTGTTTATGTTTTCATTCGTTTATATTTTGGTAAATTGTGTGTAGCATCATCTTCTTTCATTACTTTTTTCTTAGCCCGTACTGTCCCAAGTCCCATTGCTTTAGATACATTACATTTTTTATTTTTGAAAAAAAAAAAAAATGTTGGAACTAGTTAAAGATAATCGAATGTCCCCAGAAGTTATTAATTTTGTTTTGTGGAATTTGGAAACATTTTGTTATAAGTTGTATTTTAAATGATTATTATTTGTTGTTATTGATCCACGATTTTGTTTGTGTTATAGAATTTTTTAAACACATTTTAATAATTTTATAAAATAACATTTAAATTATAATTCATAAAATAATAACATTTTAACGGTTTACCGCAGCCGTTAAATTTTGTATGATATCACTTATTTTGAGTAGATAATGCTTAAAAACGTACAAACACATTGTTATGCTTTTCTTCAAACACATTGTTGTGTTGTCGCAACGTACAAACACATTGTTATGCTTTTATTCAAACACATTGTTGTGTTGTCGCAACGTACAAATACATTGTAATGCTTTTCTTCAAACACATTGTTGTGTTGTCGCAACGTACAAACACATTGTAATGCTTTTCTTCAAACACATTGTTGTGTTGTCGCAACGTACAAACACATTGTAATGCTTTTCTTCAAACACATTGTTGTGTTGTCGCAACGCACAAACGCATTGTAATGCTTTTCTTCAAACACATTGTTGTGTTGTCGCAACGTACAAACACATTGTAATGCTTTTCTTCAAACACATTGTTGTGTTGTCGCAACGCACAAACACATTGTAATGCTTTTCTTCAAACACATTGTTGTGTTGTCGCAACGTATAAACACATTGTAATGCTTTTCTTCAAACACATTGACAAATGTGTTGTCGCAACGTACAAACACATTGTATGCTTTTCTATGCTGAGTTAAAACACAATATCGCGTCGCCGCAGAAAAACTCATCCAAATTGTCCTTATCTAGTTTGTAAAATAACTTTGTAGAACATAGAACGTCACACAAATCATCGTAAATCGAACAATATGGAACGTGTTCGTGCGACAGCAAACACCGGAATGTATGATATACATAATGTTGACAGAATACTCAAAGTAACATGATCTCAAAACGCTATTGTGGACCCCTCGTGGACCCCTCGTGGACCCCTCATGGACCCCTTTCGACCCACGTCAAGCCCGTCCCACCTTGACAGTTACATTATTAACACGTGCTATACATATGATATCAATATAGCCCTAATAAAAATAGCCTTTTCGCTCTATTACGGATGGAAATCTGCTTAATCCTTTTTTGTTTCGGAACTTAACTTTTGAAGTTTTGTTTCAAAGTCAGGACTTAGGTTACTTAGAAACGAGACGCGATACGGTAATGCATTTAGGCCGCGTTTCCACTGACGCGGAGCGGATCGGAGAGGAGCTAAGCGGTGCCGAATTGACCAATCACCATGCTCGAAATCTTCGCTCCGCTTCGCTGTCATTCCGCTGGAATGGCACGATTGGTCAATTCGGGTACCGCTAAGCTCCTCTCCGCCCCGCTCCGCGTCAGTGGAAACGCACCCTTAGCGGTGCACAATTTGTTCAATGTGATAGCTTACAATATTACGGAAAAATGTATAAAAAATTCTAACAGCGCAGACGTCGAGTTCTATGTAATTCATACCTACTATTTATAAATGAAAAAATGTGTGTGTCTGTCAATCTATTACCAATTTGTGCTTAAACTGCTGAACCGATTTTGATAAAATTTGAGTCCTGGGAAAGGAGATAGGTGGACGCGTGTTTTTGATGCGCTCGTCTTCTGCGCGTTTTCATCGCGTTTTTCAGATATAAAGTTTAAAACGTGCCGGCTTCCTTGCGTTTGCTGAGCGTTCAACTTGCGTTTGTATCGATACAAACGAGCGTAAAAAAAACGTCGTGTGGAAGGGCCCTAAAGTCACACCTCAGAAACTGTCTGATATTCATTCTTATGCTCGACGTCAGCAATAAAAGTAATGGAAATTGTCGTTTGATCGAATATCTTCCGATGAAATCTATCATTCAGAAAACCTTTTACCGTAATGCCAGATGGAAATGCACTACAAAGTATATCAATGTTTATTCAATCTTTCGAATTGTGGAGGTGATTTTTTCCGAGTTTATGCGCTGCTGTTGGCCCGTAAACATTTATAAATTAAAAAAATTAAATGTGAATGAAAGTAATATAAACAGTATGAAAGTGTTAAGTTTTTATTACACTAGTTCAACAAAATATTTTATTAATATAGATTAAATCTAGATAAACAACCTTTAGTGTATCTCAACAAAAACAGAAATAATATGGCGTGTATACTAAGCCTTTCTTAACTAAGCGATATGAAAGTTTAATATTATCTCGCAGACCAAGACCTTCCTTAAAACTACCATTCACGGGCGTAATCCTCTAAACCTCTTAACACTATCAACTCCTTTTGGTTATAAACTTTATTAATAACTAGACGCTGCCCGTGGCTTTGCTTGTTGAATGAAGTTACATTATTATGGGCGAAGATTATTCGTTTAGGGTGAAGCCAAACGAGCGTAATTTGTGAATTGTGAGTCGCAGAATTTCTGCCGCGTAAATTTCTTTTCATTGTATGAAAAGAAATTTACGCGGCATCATGCCTCACAAAATTACGCTCGTGTGAATCAAACAGGACTTTTGTATGAAACTGAATGCAGCAGAATTCTGCCGAACTGAAATTCTGCGACTCACAATGACTCACAAATTACGCTCGTTTGGCTTCGCTCTTACTTGCCCATGATCGACGTGCAATCATGGTGGTAACTGGCAAGATGGTCATTAGTATTGATTTTTTTTAAATCATGATGATGAGGACGTGATATCTAGCTATTATATTAGATGAGAAAAAAATTATATATATATATATATATATATATATATATATATATATACAGGGTGCAATTTAACCTTCCTGCTAAATTTTGATATATTGATCCTTGTTAAAAATAAAAATACACGTATTTTTTCTTTTATAGTCACTCAGTACTAAATTATTGAGAAATAGCTTCCGAAAGTTATCCTAAAAAACACTACAATTAATGGACACGATGCGTCGGCCGCGCGTGACGTCAGACGTGTCCCCGCGCGCGCGCCTCATCCCGGCGTCACCCCCTCATTCCCCCTCGCCGCGAGTGACCGTTCTGCAACGATTTTAAATAAGATAAGATAAGATAAGAATATGTTTATTTTGAAAATCACACAACACAATATTAAAAGACAATCTAAAATACATAAAGATAATTATAAACACAATATTACAATATTATATTGTGTGATGCCAAAACTGGACCCAGCTCAGCATTAGCAGCAACTACGAGTTTGCTGCACTGATATTCTGCTGGGACCAAAGGTGTGACATCACAACAAAATTTCTATAACTACATATGAATTACTTAAATAACAAAAGTAAATAAAACTACAAAAAAAAAGCGAGTATAAGTGGCAGTCTAAACTTTGCTTGAAAAAAAAAAAAAAGGTACAAACTACAAACTGGAGGAAAAAAAAAAAAAAAACAACACATTCTTGTCTATGACACTGACACATGACACTTCTAGGTTCTAGGTTATTGTGGGTTATTGTCACAATTCACAGGTTATATTAATGACACGTGGTTTATCATTACTGACGTGGCATATCCCTTATCTGCTCTAAACATAAAAATTTAATGAAGAGAACAGTGATATTTTACATTGTACAAAGTTATAAGATGTGAAATAATGATGTCGCGGTACAATAGCAGACGGACGGAGCATAACGGATGGGAAGGAATAATTGCGCATGATAGTCCCGGCACCCGAACAACCCTACACCACTGCCAGAGGTGCATACACAGAGAGGTATTACGCTGAGGGATGTTGGATTTGGAGTAAATGAGTCCTGTAATGACCACTAAATGTTTTTTTTGTTTTTAGCACCCTAAAAGGCGGCGGAAGGTTGTTCCAGCATCGGGAAGCAGCGTACCTAAATGATCCACGAAAAGCTGTTGTCCTGTGATGTGGTGTCAGGATCCGGTATTTGGAGGCTCGAGTACGGGTGTTGATATCACTTAGCCAAGTCAACTTCTCATATAAGTAGGATGGACATTGTGTAAGGATTATGTCAAACAGAAGTGCAGCGAAGTGAAGCTTCCTGCGTTCCTTCATTTTAAGCAGATTGGCCCTGTTGATAAATGGTGTAACATGAGCTCGAGGGGGGATTGTGAAACAGAAACGCATACAGGCATTCTGGACCCTCTGTACCAGCCTCTCCGTTCTGGTGAGCAAAGCATGACCCATAACTGTATCGGCATAGTTTAATTTAGATATAACAAGTGTCTCACATAGCCTAATTCTTATATCCTCACTGAGGTAGGTACGGTAATTGTATAGGGTTTTTAGTCTATAAAAACAGCCCCTAACTACCTCTAGCATATGCTGTTCAAACTTTAAGCATGAATCAAATAAAACCCCTAAATTACGCGCTAAATTGACATGATCAATTACTTGGCCTGAAATCAAGATACTTGGTTTTTGATCCACAATATCAGCGACCTGCTTCCTTGAGCCCTATATGATCTATTTAGTTTTGCTGGCATTTAAAACTAGACCACATGAGGCGGACCACTCAGCTATACGTTGAAGGTCTTCATTAATTTTTTTAATAGCTTCGGTAGTGTCCTTAGGGTAAAAACTTAAGTAAATCTGTGTATCATCTGCGATAATGCGAAATGGGATAAAATATGTCATTTGAAAAAAAAAAAAATATATATATATATATATATATATATATATATATATATATATATTTTTACCAAAAATTATTATTATTTAACCAAAAACAAATTGGGTGTTATTTTTTTTTCAAATGACATATTTTATCCCATTTCTCATTATCGCAGATGATAATATATATATATATATATATATATATATATATATATATATATATATATATATATATATATATATATATATATATATATATATATATATATATATATATATATATATATATATATATATATATATATATATATATATATATATATATATATATATATATATATATTTACCAAAAATTATTATTATTTAACCAAAAACAAATTGGGTGTTATTTTTTTTCAAATGACATATTTTATCCCATTTCGCATTATCGCAGATGATACACAGATTTACTTAAGTTTTTACCCTAAGGACACTACCGAAGCTATTAAAAAAATTAATGAAGACCTTCAACGTATAGCTGAGTGGTCCGCCTCATGTGGTCTAGTTTTAAATGCCAGCAAAACTAAATAGATCATATAGGGCTATATATATATATATATATATATATATATATATAATATAATATATATATAATATATAATATAATATATATAATATAATATATATTTATATATATATATAATATAATATATATTTATATATATATATATATATATATATATATATATATATATATATATATATATATATATATATATATATATATATATATATATATATATATATATATATATATATATATATATATATATATATATATATTATTTTTTATTATATATATATATATAATAAAAAAAATATAAATTTGGTCAAAAATTAAGTACCTAATTTTATTACATAATTATAATGAGAATCGAATACCGAGTACTCTCCTTAAGTATTGAACATGTCTCACCAGTCATGCTGTATATTATTATAATGATGACGAAATACCACTCACTAATTTATCACGAAATATCAGAAACTATATAACACCTGCAACTACCTGCAAGCTTGAAATTTGACAATAAGATGTAGACATTCCACTTCATAACATGTGATATGTTCTCTTGAAGTACGTTATGTGTGTACATTTGTATACGTACAGATGCACTCAAAGATACACAGTTTTTACGAAACTAAAAACAATCGGATCTACAATCATTGAATGCGCCATTCAAAGTAATGTAACTAAGAACAGAATGTATAATTTTCAGTTACAGGGTAGTAGGAAGTGCACTTTGTTTTAATTGGACTTTTCACTCCAGTGCAAGAACTGAAGAGACAAGTTTAGCGAACTTAAAAGCATAGTTACCAAGCTGAAATATTTCATTGCTGCCATTACTACAGTATAAATATCATACAGTAAACTACTCGTAAATGTCCTAAAAATTAAATTAAAGCATCACAGAGACTAAGGGCCTGTTTCACCACTTCCTGATAAGTGTCGGATAGGCTATCCACCACTTAACCTGACAGATAGAGTATGGAGAATTGTCAAATGAGTTGTGGATAGCCTATCCGGCACTTTATCAGGAAGTTGTGAAACAGGCCCTAAGAAAACTATAATTTATCTGACACCACGCTAATGTGTGCGTGCACCTGATTTGGGCGGTCTATTCCATATTATTTTGGTGTGTACTCATCTTTACTTATACGATTAATGCTCGGTTTCTAATAACCCAAGATCCAGCGACAGCCAGTCTTTCGTCATTTTATAAAAGCTGAAAATTTTCTTGTATAATATGACCCTTAATAGAGGTAAGTACGACTAGGAACTATGGAGTTTCTGTTGCGGTTACTTTAGGAGGTATCTAGTTCTTAAGGTCTACCTAACCTGCGACCAAGTGTAAAGCTCAATTTTTTATCTAATCTCTTTTTTATAAAACAACGCTTTGAAAAAAACTTCCAAAAATCATCCGAAACCAAGCACTAGCCACATTTTGATTCATTAAAATGCGCTGATCTAAACAGTCGGCCTGACTTACTGCGACACTTCTGTTTCCAATTACAGAAATCATCTCACCCGTGAATTTTCGGACGATTGAGCTCATCTGTAATCAAAAAACCTTTTTGATTATTTTCGCCTGGGGTTAGTCCCGTTAAATACAGAATGGGAAGTTCAGCGTGAAACCTCCTTGAATATTCTTGTTCAATAAAAACCCTTTCCGGGTTTGAATATTGTGTTGGATTAACGGAGTTTTTCAGACTGTTTGAGTATTCGAAAACAATTTCCGTGGCTTTGAAAATTTTATTTATTAAATATCATTTAATCGTTGTCCTTTTATCTCAACTTAAAAGGATATTGATGTTCGTCGGCTCGGAAGAATATTGCTTTAAAAACATCTCGATACAAATAAGCGTTTTAAAATATTTACTTATCTATATTTAACTAGCTTTTGAAAACGGTTATGCTCGCGCAAAATTCTTTTTATTTACGTCGATGATGCACTAATAGTTAAATACAATAGCTTGTACAAAGTGTTTGTACAAGCTCTCTAAAATGCTATTTTTATAACAATATTAAAAGTTTTTCAGTTCAAAGTGTATTTATGTCACTTCCGTCATTTTAAGAAAAGTACGTAAGATTTTAATGGAAGTAAGAAAATTGCACCACAACATGGACTTTTATGTAACTAAAATAATCTAAATATATCAACAAGCTGTAGAAAGCAAACACCAAATGGTTTGTGAGATTACACGTTATTTCTTACTAGGGCTGCCAAAAGCAGACCGCAAGATTATTTGGTACTATAGGTACTCTGTTCAGGGGCAGTAAATAACTCGAAAAAATATAGAAAGTTAATTGAAAAAGATACAAGATCTAAAGCAATAAATATATTCAGTGTAGACTTAAGATTCCGTTCCGACCGACTAAAATTCAAATAAAATGCCACTTTATGAACAAGGCTATAGGTGTCATTTTCTACCGACATTGGTCTAGTGACCCATGCTGCCGATGCTTTGTAGTGGTGGAGAGTAAAAGAAAACCTACCTAGGTCTTAAAATGGCATTTAACTTATTTGATTTTTTGTTGGTCGCTTGCTTCCGACGAAGATCGGAAAGTCAACTTAAAATATATTTTTACGCATATCCTGGTAAACTAATTTGTAATAATATTACATATTATCAAAATTTTGATCTCTCAAATATTTAACACTTGTTATCAAAGTTCATATGTCCTTGAAAGCTCTTCATGTTTCGGACTTTTGACAGCCCTATCCCGACCCTAATCCTTTCTCGTGTTACTAAAGCGTTGGAAAAACTTGACCGAGAGACTTAGCTCTTGTTAACTTGATCTCCAAGATATTACGTCTTCTATCGATTCTATCCTAGTGTAGGATAACTAGAAAATATATTGGAATAGTCTACGAAAAAAATCACACAGAAAACGTGCGAGAAAATATTATAGTACGGGAGCCTTAGAACAATTTTTTTTTATTACTATCAAGCAAATTTTTTGTGAGTAGCTTCATTTCGATAAGACGAACAACATTTTTATTTGCGAAAAATCTCGAAAGTGGTAGCTAACAGAGATAGAAAGGATTTCATACTTTGATTTGATGGTCCTAAAATATGGACTATTTTATTTTTAGGAAAATGTTACTCTTAAATTATATAACTAATAAACTATCAATATACAAAAAATCAGCTCGTTGGGGTTCCGTCATAGGGTTCTGTACTCAACAAAACTGAACCCTAAAACGGCACCCTAACAAGTAGATTTTTTTGTTTATTGATAGGTTAATAGTTATATAATTTAAGAGTAATATTGTCCTACAAATAGAACAATCCATATTTTAGGACCATCAAATCAAAGTATGAAATCCTTTCTATCTCTGTTAGCTACCACTTTCGAGATTTTTCGCAAATAAAAATGTTGTTTGTCTTATCAAAATGAAGCTACTCACAAAAAATTAGCTTGATAGTAATAAAAAACAAAAATTGTTCTAGGGCTCCCGTACTATTATTATACACAATGAGATATAAAAAATACTAGAGTAGCAAAGTCTTACAAATGATTCTCAGAAATGCGTAACTACTTGATAATTCAAATTGACGATGTCAAGTCATTATGGCATTATGTAAGTCAGATATGCCTGCAGGCATCTTCGAAGTGGCAACGCGTTGCTGCCGTAAACTGGCAATCTAGTAACGTTAGTAACATATAATATCATCGATTATACATAATATACAAGATGGCCCACAACTCCACTGCGTCAAAAATTCGTTTATCGCGCGGGAATCGTACGTTTTTACGGGATAAGAGTATCCTATGTTCTTTCGCGGGATACCAAGTATTTGCCTACCATACTTAAAAAAAAAATAGACAGAGACTTTCGCATTTATAATAATATTAAGGTCACTCGGGGAATCGAGACAGTAGTGGTCATTGACTCCCTGTTAAAAAATTTGTCATTTTCTATATAAATCGCGATTGACAATGAAGTGTCAGATGTTCCTAGTCTAAGGGCAATATCGTATTTTGCATACTCGATGTGAACTGAATATGAAGCATATCACTTCGAACTCATAAAAAGTTGTGGATTTAAATCATTCTAAGAGTTACCAAGAGGTTTTCCGATGAATCTGTATTAATCTGTGTCTTTTTAAGTGGTCAATTTTATTCTTAAATAAGTATTCTAAATACAGTGTGAGAATTTTTCATTTAGCGCCTAGACTAAAAAGGTCGATGACCGCTACGGCCTCGTTTCGCCGAGTAAAGTATAGTAAGGATTGTAATAACCGTTGTAAAAACTTTAGGTCAAGCCGCCTACGACATTGGTGGATATATTTTGTCTACTAAATGTTGCTACAACTAATTTTTCAAGCATAAAGTCATTGCTTGAACATTTTTGGGTATTATTATTTACAAGTGATAAAAATATTGTTAAATTGTTGTTTAACAATGAGAAATTTACTTGGCATCTACTTCCATAGTGCGAGTACCAAGTTACCTTCTGCATGTTATAAAGGGTGAAGAAAAAAAATATTAAAAATACTGTAGAATATTTTGTCACAAAATAGTTTATCATACAATTTAAACTTTAAATACGAGTATTATTGTGATTTATAAACACGCTTTAGAGTAATAGTAATTAATTCTAATACAAGTTAGTACGGGGTAGAACAAAGTTAGGACATGTAGCTAGTTAGCTTAATTAGTCTAGTTAAGCCTTGGTTACATTAACATGTCCTAGATTTATAGATTATGAGTTTTTTTTTTTTTTAAGTTCAACGCTTGTTTTATTGCCATACTCAAAGTTAGTTATGATACACTGAAACTATACAATTATAGGGATGTCGACAAGGTCAAGGATTAACAGATTTTTTAATTAAATTAAAAATAAGCATTTCCAAAAATTTAGCTTCATAACTTATGTATTTTTTTTTGTTATGAGCCTTCAAATTTATATAAGTTATATAAGCATAATATGTTATATAAGGATAGTCAAATCGATTTTTTTAATAAAATTCTAAA
This sequence comes from Cyaniris semiargus, assembly GCA_905187585.1. Taxonomy (NCBI): domain Eukaryota; kingdom Metazoa; phylum Arthropoda; class Insecta; order Lepidoptera; family Lycaenidae; genus Cyaniris; species Cyaniris semiargus. The sequence goes on along the minus strand of LR994558.1, from coordinate 6,339,229 downwards.
TATTCCAAGTATACCATTCGAAAAGTTATGCAATTTATAACAATTTTTCTTTTAAAACCACTTTCATAAACGCAATATTTAACATAGCTATCGAACAAAGTCTTCCCGCGATGCGTACAAACTAGCCAGCGTATGACGTCATAAAGTGCTGACATTTTGTATGGAGCGTTTTGGGATGGTTTATTTTATGTGATTTTCGAATTGTTATATTACCTTGGAAAGTTTTTAAGATAACAGACTTATTCTTTCACCGATGTTTCTATTTTTGAGAGTTCTTTTAATTATTATCAATAAGAAAAAAATAGGAAACTAGGCTATAATTATCAACGCAGAACTGTCTGTTTCGTACCTCTTCACGCTAAAACCGGTGAACCGATTTTGTTAAAATTTGGTGTGGATATAATTTGAGCCCCGGTAAAAATGCAGGGAGGTTTTGTTTCGGAAAAATATTTGCATTGTCTTATTGTATTCGTATCTTCCTTTCAAGCCTATTTTCACGGGAAAACAACGTTAGCTATGTCAGCTGATAATTTTATAAGATTTTAAAATTTCGATTCAATGTAATTTCGGTAGTTTCGCGCATCATCTCAGCGAAACCTTTGACTTTGATATGTCTAAGCCCGAAATCAGATGATGCACGTTAGCAGTAAAATGCACATGCGGCTGGATTTTTATGGATTTTCTCTAAAAGAGCTCGGCAAGAGCAGCGTCTCGTTTGTCACCGCAAATATTTGATCCCAATCGTTAAGTTCGAGAGTTCAAGTTTAGTTTTCTGGCCATTCTGCTTTTAGGATTTTATTCGAAAGTACTATTTTTACGACGTAGAGGTATCGTAAGTATTAGAGTACGTACTAAAGTTATAGTAGTCTCTATTCTATGTATATGTATCTATTCTAGATAAAGTCTTCTATTACATGCTAAAAGGCCCCATACCTCACACGAGCAGGCCGATCGATCTTCCTGGACTAACGCAGGCCGATTCGACCAGATAAGTTCACATGTACGAAGATGCAGGGCCCGTACTACGAAACCGTTTTGAGACTCAAACAATCGAACGAGAATGCCGCGTCCTACTCTAACAAACGTGAAACGACGTTGTTAGACCAGGACGCGGCATTCTCGTTCGATTGTTTGAGTCTCAAAACGGTTTCGTAGTAGGCCTCCGGCTACGAGTAGCAGTAGTGTTGAACCAGTTACATAAATTATTATTATACTTAGATCCTAAAATTCCAAAAATCAGTAGTCCTTTTCGATTTTTTCTATACTCTATACTTGACTATATTATCATAAATGCACTCTATGTTTAAAATTAATACCTAGTAATACATAATAATAACCATTATTACTAATTGAAAATTTATAAGCCTTTTCATAGCGTTCATTATTCAGTCCATTTAACGTCATAATTCAATATCCAATGTATGTAGAATGGGAATTAAACCAGGGCAAGGCTTGCTGCGAGAATTTTTCAAGTAATTCGGATTCTATTCACAACTGGAGGATGCCAAATGAACCAGACTGTACTGCAGTGTGCCAGGAATAAAAGTAAATACATTGGGAACACCTCAACTACACATTAAGTTGTTTTGTTACTTGTTTTGTGTTAGCCTCCTGGGTATATTATAGGTTCCGTGTTTGGATTAGAGCATGGCTCATTACTTAGTCGTGAGTTTGATTACCGCGTTGAAAAAATATAATTTCTTTCACTCTCTCAGAAATCAATGCGTTGGATGGGCATGTCAAAAGTTAGTTACAAAAAAGGGAAGCCACTAAGGAATTTTTTTCCCTTGCAATTCTTGTCTTTTTTGTAGGTCTTTTGAGATTATTATTATTGTTGGAGTAATGTCATTCAGGTGATTTTTTTTTATTTGCTTTATTGAACTCTTGGCATCAAAATAATCTAATTATTACATACTTACGATGCATAGTTTTTATGAAATAACCCGTTTATTAAGAGATAAAAACAGAGAATTTTAATGAAATTGTGACCTCTGAATTAAGAAAAAACTAATCAGCGCATTTTGAAGACGAGAATGTTGAGCTCATTATGCGCTGAACAGATTTGTAAATTAATTATTTATTGCCATAAACTAAGTGCACAAACACAACTCGAAATGATATTGGGCACGAAAGAGCTGTTTTTAACGCTTGATTTACCTAACATTATCCACATAGATGAACTTAAAAAAATAACTAGCTATTACTTATATTATACGCAATAATAATATTTCGTGTTATTTTATTAGTTAGTGTTAGTTTATCAAAAAAAAAAAATACAAAGTTGCGCAAATAATTCGCACCGAGTGAATTTTTCAAGACTGCAGCCTTAATTCCACGAAATTTATAACATATTGCCTGTGTAAGCGTAGTCCATAAGTTTAGCTATCAAATGAGACCTTTTTTATCTTCATATTCATTTACATGACAAGTACTGGTCAGATTAGTGTGAAAGCCCGAGAAAAACTAAAATGGCTGCCATTTTACAACCATGAGAGATATAAAAAATTTGAGAGCCAATATGTCGATAAAATATACCATAGATCATGACATTAAAGGGTCGGACACCGGTGTCGGGACACATTGTATATTTGTTTTCTTCCAACTTAATATCTGGTGTAAGCATAAAATTTTCCCCCCCACCCCTCTAGGGGGTAAAAGAGGGGGTCAGATTTTGTATCAAACTTTTTTCCTCAACACGAAAACTACTGATCCGATTTGCAAACAGTTTTCGCAGATATATTTGTCTTCTTCCAAGTTAACATCTGCAACCCTAGCAGGCCACAGTAGAAATGCGAAAGTATAAAAACTCTGTGGATATAAACTGAAGGTGCCGTTCCGATCTTTACCACGGCTAGCTTCGACCGACAACAATTCAAATACTATAAAGTCTATGTACTATAGACTATAGTCTATGTCATAAAGTAGGATTTTATTTGAATTTTTAGAACTATAGTCTATGTCATAAAGTGGCATTATATTTAATTTTTTGTCGGTCGCGGTTAGCCGTGGTAAAGATCGGAACGGTACCTTCAGTTTATCTCCACAGTTTTTCAATACTTTCGCATTTCTACTGTGGCCATGCTAGGGCAGCAGGTGTATAAAATTTTTTCGCCCCACCCCTCTAAGGGGACCAAAGAGGGGGTCAGATTTTGTATAAAACTTTTTTCTTTAACACGAAAACTACTGATCCGATTTGAATACGGTTTTCGCAGATATATTTGTCTTCTTCCAACTTAACATCTGGTGCATAAAATTCTATCGCCGTCTGCCTGCCTGCTTGCCTGCCTGTCTGTCTGCCTGTCTATCTGTCTGTCTGTCTGTCTGGGAGAGTAAAATAGGCTACTTTTGGTCTTAGGAAAACATCATGATCCCGAAGAAGGCTTACGCGATTTTCGAATTTCACGCGAGCTAAGTCGCGGGCATAAGCTAATATTATGTAAAATACAATATTAATATGATATTCTAGCTATTTTAAATTACATCGCTCATTACTTAAGTAATGTATTTGCTTATTGTAGACGCGTAAAAACTAAACTGTATTTTCTTTACACAAATCCAGCGAGCTTTTACTTTGCTTGAAAGTTAAACATAGTAATGAAAGGACCAAGTATTTTTAAATAACATTAAAGTCTCCTGGGTTCGCTAATTCTTAAAGGTGTAAGTTACAAAGCTTAAAAGCTCAGGATACAAAATGATGACCTGAAACTTTCACAGTGATGAGCTTTGAATTTTTATTTAAAAATCTTCAAATGGAATTATTTTTCTGGATTTGTGCAAATTATATTACTGCTTCGAACGGTGCAGAGGAGAAATCATATTCACATTTATATAAGAACAGAAATTTAATTTATACTAGCCACTTTCTCTTGCTTTCGTCGCGGTTTGGTTCATTATAAACCATGATTTAGTTTCTGACTATAATGTAAAGTTGTAAACTTTTCAACGAAATTAGTTTTAGATTTTAGATTATAATTGTCTATATATTGCAAGTATATGACAAAAATATCAGAACAATTCAATAGACTTTATTAATCTGTAAACTAGTTTTAATTTTATCCAACTTTTTTTGCATTAGTTATTTTATTTACTTAACAAATTATACCTATTTCAAACTATTCACGCTCTATTACACAGCAATGTATAGCATAAATTCATGTTATACCACACACGTGGTTCTATTATATTTTTATTTGGTGGAATTATAATTCGTGGCGATCGCAAACACTAGCGCGCCGCGATTTGCATACAGATTGTTTACCACAGATTTTATCGCGCTCCACATAAATGCAACAAATTGCAAATAAAAGTTTCATCACACCGTGATATACTAGCTCCCGAGCTGTTGCTGTAAAACAGTTGAAAAGGAACAACAAAGTTTGACTTTCAAAATCGGATCTAAAATATATGTTTTACAAGCCCTTTACTATTTTAACAGTATTTAAAATTATTACTAATTGACGTTGTTTATATTTTCGATTAGGTCACATGTTATGACGCGAGTTTGATACATTTTTTATTTGTTACAAAAAATTTACAACACCACTAAATTATAGGTCTACCAGAATCTGATGGCAAAAAGTGAGAAAGTAAATTGACTCTATCAATACCGGGGTAGTTGGAATAAAACATTTTGATCCTTTTTTTTTTCTTATAGTGGCTAATTCTGTGTGTGAAATATGCAAATATATAAATTTATCCAATGATCAAGGATATTTTTTGAAAATCTGCTGTCAAAATTTGCCATCAGATTCTGGTAGACCTATAGTTTAGACAGTTTAAAGCTTTAATGGCGAAATGAAATTAAATAAGTGTAATATATTTATGTCTCGCGCGAACGGAGGGCTCAAATTCCGTGCCGAATTTATTTTATTCGATTATGTCGATGAAATAGTTGTAAAAAACTTATGGGCCTATTATATTCGTAAATATAAATGATATTAAAAAAAAAAATATTATTGATGCACATTTAAAAAAAAAAAAAACGTCTGTCAGACATTTTAAATCAGAATCTAAGGTCATAAGTAGCGTAGTTTTCAAATATACAAAATACTCCATTGAAATGTTACAATTTAAGGACCGAATCATTTACAGGACGCAATTTCATTTTTGGGACATGTGGGGGTCAATTGAAGCTTAACCTCAAGTTTGTGGGGTCTCCACCCTTGTCCCCCGGATGCCATCTTGAAAAAAACTATTTTCGCGATATCTCGGAAACTATAATACGTCTTAGAAAAATCGTAATTTGTTGCAAATTATTTTACCTAAAAATAAACATATTTTTAGGTAAAATAATTTGCAACAAATTATAACTTAAAAATATAACTTTTTACCCTAAATTAAAAATTTAAAAAGTGTGGATGTACCAAAAAACGCCACATTCCTGCATCGCGCTATCAAAGTTTTCTAAATGCGTCGGTGTATATACAACAGCTGAAATGTATCACGTGGGCTTCGGCCTGACCGAGCACACCTCGCTCGGTCGGAAGATTTTCCTTTGTGGCCTCCACCCACATATTCCCACATTGCTTGGTGACCCTCGACAGAACACGCCTCCTTCATCATCATCACTCTCCCCCCTCCGCACCGCGCCAGCCAGCATCGCCTCATCGGGTAACTCGTCCACTAGCCGCAATGTACCGCGGCCTGGGCGACTCCGCATGGGCATCAACGGGCTTTCTCACTACAACGGCCGGTCAGCAAGCAGAGCACATCTCTCCTGGTCAGCACGTAGCATTGGCCCCGCACGGCAGCTATCCGACTCACTGGATACCGTGCAGTAGCATCACAGTTCCGACTCACTAGAACTCTCTGGCACTGGCGACTCAAGCGACAAGACTTCAAGATTCGACCTCCGGTCTTCGGGGGGGAGTGATGTGGCGGTACCCACAAAGCACCACATTCCTGCATCGCGCCATCGATGTTTTCTAAGTGCGTCGGTATATATTATACGACAGCTGAAATGTATTACAACTCACAAGGGCTTCAGCCTAACCGAGCATAACACCTCGCTCGGACGAAAGATCTTCCTTTGTGGCCTCCACCCACATATTCCCACAAAAGTTATAAGTAAAAAAGTGAGAAAAAAATTTAACAATATCAGCAGCCTGTAATATGGGGAAATTAAAATTTATAAAAATTATGGAGTAACATCCTAATTTAGCTAGTGGTACCGCGCTATTCCTGAGTGAGGAAGTCGATCCATCTTTGCTCACTCTTGTTGGTGAACGTTGTTTCATAGCTTTATTGGCATAAAAATGTTTGCATACTTTTTCCAGCCCCAATTTTCAGGATTTTCATATCTTCCGAGCCACGACTGGACCTGGTGATACACTTGGAGAGTGTGGAAATGAGCAGCATCTTATGTTGGAGGCAGCGATGATAAATTAAATGAATTTTTAGTCACTGTCTTGGCAAATCTTTTGTATCGTAAGCCGTCTAGTGAGTCTTCTTTATTACCGCCGTATAAAGCTACGAAACAACGTTCACCAACAAGAATGAGCAAAGATGGATCGACTACCTTACTGAGGAATAGCGCGGTACCACCAGCTAATTCAGGATGTTTCTCCATAATTTTTATTCATTTTAATTTCCCCATATTATAGGCTGCCGAATGCTGATGTTGTAAAAAAAAATCTCACTTTTTTGCTTATAACTTTTTTAATTTTTAATTTAGAGTAAAACATTATATAAATATATTTGTAGGCAAAACAATTTGCAACAAATTATAATTTTACAAATTTTTTGTAAGACGTATAGTTTCCGAGATGTCGCGAAAATAGTGTTGTCACCCCTTTTTCAAGATGGCGGCCGGCCGGTGGACAAAGGTGGCGACCCCCCAAACTTGAAGCTAAGCTTCTATTGACCTCCCCCACATGTCCTAAAAATAAAATTACGTCCTCTAAAAAATGCAAAGCTCATGTGACATTTCAATGGACTAAAAAATCTTTGAATATCTTTAGAAGTAAAAACGTCACAGGCATGGTAAGTCTTATAATTTGATAGTAGCTTAAGGAACATCGACTATTTAATTTTGTAAAGTACTCCAAATGTCCTCCGTAGGACCCTAATACTGACTAATCTGTGTTTTATCACGACTTAAGATCCCACTACACTTTCCTGCACAAGTAATGACTTAAATGAAGAACTAAAAAAAAAATATATAGACTAGCTGACCCAGCAAACGTTGTTTTGCCATATAAATTATATCTAGTATTACTATAAAAAGTAGATAATAACCTAATCTCAGGCCTAACAAATGTACATACAAAATTTAATTAAAATCGGTTGAGCCGTTTTGGAGGAGTTCACGCACAAACAGTGTGACACGAGAATTTTATATTGTGGGGAATGTACGTGGCGGCCAAAGGAAGATCTTCCGACCAAGCGAGGTGTTATGCTCGTCGTATATATACCGACACGCTCATAAAACTTCGATAGCGCGATGCAGGAATGTTAGGCGAATTGTGGGTACCGCCACATCACTCCCCCCCGAAGACCGGAGGTCGAATCTTGAAGTCTTGTTGCTTGAGTCGCCAGTGCCAGAGAGTTCCAGTGAGTCGGAACTGTTGCAGTGAGTCCCAGTGAGTCGGAACTGTTAGCTGCTGCACGGGATCCAGTGAGTCGGATAGCTGCCGTGCGGGGCCGATGCTACGTGCTGACCAGGAGAGATGTGCTCTGCTTGCTGACCGGTCGGTGTAGTGAGAAAGCCCGTTGATGCCGATGCGGAGTCGCCCAGGCCGCGGTACACTGCGGCTAGTGGACGAGGTACCCGATGAGGCGATGCTGGCTGGCGGGGTGCGGAGGGGCGGGGAGTGATGATGATGAAGGAGGGCGGAGGCGTGTTCTGTCGAGGGTCACCAATGTGGGGAATGTACGTGGCGGCCAAAGGAAGATCTTCCGACCGAGCGAGGTGTTATGCTCGGTCAGGCCGGAGCCCACGTGATACATTTCAGCTGTCGTATATATACCGACGCGCTCAGAAAACTTCGATAGCGCGATGCAGGAATGTTAGGTGAATTGTGGGTACCGCCACAATATAATAGATTTGTAAAATACTGAACGTAGCTACGACATATTTTTAATCTACAACTTAGTATTTTCGACAAGTTTTCATGAAGCGTATGGTCAAAATCACGAAGTTGTACACAACATTTCTTTTAAAAATATTGATACTGATACTAAAGTTTTGTAATTCGTATGGTGGTTTGAATTTTAATATCAAAGTTAAAAAAAAATACCGAAGATTTTTCTTAAAAAGTATAAAAGTCGTAGTCTTGTGAATTGCGATGAAAGTATTGCGCTAACTGCTAACTCTCTCCCTACATGCACTCAAAAGTGCACATAGAAACAAATACTTTTGTAAAAATGTTTTAAAAATCTAAATCTTGTAATAAGTTGTATGTTATTAAGATAAAATCGCAACGTGTATGGGAGCTTTTATGTCCTCACAATACTTAGGGATGAGCCACATAATTATTTAAACGTATTCCACGCTCACAATTTGAGGAAGATAAAAGTGTAGGAGAACTCCCAATTTATTTGACGAAGTAATATTTTTTGTAAGGAACCCCTGATAATCGTTAATGCCTTGCCCTGAGCGAAATCCCTTGTATAGATTGTGGTATCACCATAAATAACTGCGTAACTGTTTTTATGGAGGAGAAAATTACTCTTTTCACTCACTGATTTTTATATATTGGAATTTTTTTATTTGTTTCCATGAATGATAGATATAACACATAAATCAACGATAACTTAATACCCTATAAAACTATATTTTGTGAAATCGTGACTGTCATATTCGGAACTCTGACCGAAATCGTACACGAATTTGGTATTGAAAGGGAATATATTTTTGTCCAATATTTTTTATTACTTAGCTAACAAGTTTCTTGTTTTTATTTTAGTGATGGGTAATAATTGTAACAGCATAACTCTGATATTATTAACACAGTAATGCAACTATAATAATTTATAATGTTATGGATTACTGATGTACCTAATTTTAAATCTTATATATAAAATTCTCGTGTCACAATGTTAGTACCGTACTCCTCCGAAACGGCTTTACTGATTTTTAACAAATTTTATATGCATATTTAGTAGGTCTGAGAATCGGCTACTGGCTACTTTTTATATTGATAAGTGCATTTGTTGAATAAATAATAGTAAATTATTACAACTCGAGCCTGACGGCGACCATTTTGTGCGACGGGATGGCGATGGACGTTGTCATGGTGCCATACTTATTTAGTCACTTCAATAAAAAATAAAATAATATGGGCGAAATACTTTATATGGCAAAACAACATTTGTCGGGACAGCTAGTAATAGATATAGATAACATCCTGATGAATGTACTGTATTGTAACTAATCATCAGCTATTAGACAATTTCTGATGAAAGCAACTTGTGAGATTTATTTTTCATAGACATTTTACAGTATTCCTTCTAAATTATTCACAAATTCATCCGTATCCGCATCTGAAAAACATCCTCTCAGAGAATTGATGTAAAACAACCATCAGCTTTTAGAATACAAACAAAAGTTGGATCTAATTCAATGAAGCCACTGCGCCATGCGGGTCTTCAATTTAGATCTTTTCAACTGCTCCAGCTAATATTTACTGCTGAAACTAATCTTCGTATGTACCCACTATAAGAGAGAAATTAATTCATAGAAAACCAACCTTATTTTGTCGAGTTATGTCAAGCCCATCCAAACCCTACGTAAATAATTTGGTCGTTTTCTTCATCTTTGGTCATTTGCTTCTGTCAAGCCTAGCCAATCTACGTAAGAGAGAAATTAATTCATAGAGAACCAACCTAATTTGTTCGAGTTATGTCAAGCCCATCCAAAATATACGTAAATAATTTGGTCGTTTTCTTCATCTTTGGTCATTTGCTTATTTCAAGTCTAGCCAATCTACATAATTTGGTAGAAACATGTCAAGCCCCTCCAGCTTATGTTATTTGGTCGAGTTATGTCAAACCTAACGTGAACATAACAAAAAAAAAAGAATAAAGTTAATCGTGATCGTGACTTAATAATCCCCGGAAAATAATAATTCCCGCGCTATAATATATGCGAATTTCAGCTATGACTAACATAATATTTTACTACGACATATTATACTTAGATATATTATTTAATAAAGATTCACAGGTTGTCAGTAAACTTTTATTAAAAATGTCCGGTTTGCGAAGACAAGTTTAGTTTCTCATTGATTATTATTATTCTCTTGAATAATGTGATATCTGTCGTGGCCCCTGCTCAATTTGCTGGCACCAGCGGTTTAATTTCAGTTGATTTCGGTTAACCAGCGACTCGAACGTTCGCTTTGATGTCAAAATTATCAAGACTGTCGTTTAACAAGAATTTTTTTATTCATGTTGCCGACACGTGCATTTCAGGGCTAAACTAGAGTAAAATCCATACTAATATTATAAATGCGAAAGAATGTCTGTCTGTCTGTCTGTTATCTCTTCACGCATAAGCAGCTGAACCGATTTTGCTGAAATTTGGTATGGAGATACTTTGAGTCCCGGAAAAGGACATAGGATACTTTTTATCCTAGAAAAATGTACGGCTCCCGCGCGATAAACGAATTTTGGTGCAACGGAGTTGCGGGCATCATCTAGTTACAAATATGTCTAAGGTACCCATAGAGTTATTATGTACTACGTACTAGAGCCGCTATTGCAAACAAATAACATGTCGCACTTGAGGCATGAGCGGGGTGGGAGGCGGGGCGGTGATTGCTATAGATCAGTACTGCAGAAGTGACAAAGTTTTGTGCCTACACTCGAATGAACGCAGACTCTATTTGAGTAAGTGGATAAAATAAAACAAAGATTTTTACTAAAAATTATTAAAAGCTTTTATTTAACTTGCTCTGTATAATATGTATGAAGTACATATTATTATGTAAGTTCGGGTGGAATTTTTTAACTCAATTTCGAAGTATGTATGAACATATATTTTAACCGATTGAGCTGAAATTTTGTATACACATTTGGTTTGAATGACAATGCACAATACAGTATGTGACATCACTATAAATACAAAATGGTTGACCATACAAGATAGCGGAATAGTTATTTTCTATGCCGTCCTACAATATTGATATTGGATATTAAATAAAAGAACTTTTTGAGAGTAACTCGAAAACGAATGTAATTTGTCATTCTACATCCAATATGGCGGCTCATCTAAAATAGGGGAATACAAACAAAGTTTCGTTTATTTCTGCATGACTAAAAAATTGGATTGCAGTTAAGAATAGTTAAGTGAAATCCAACTTTTTAGTCATGCAGAAATAAACGAAATCATATAACAAGTCGTTAAATATAGACACGTTTTTTTCACTGATCAAAATCAAGTACATGATGTAATTGATTGTACTGTCGGTTCTTGGTGGAACTTGGTGTACAGCAAAACGTATTACCTCCTCTTTTTTGGAAGTCGGTCAAAAACCAAAATATTACATACCAAAATTTAGCAAAGCCGGTACAGCGGCTTGGGCGTGAAGAGGTAACAGACACAGAGAGAGACAGACAAACAGACAGACGGACGGTCAGACGGACGGATAGACGGACAGACAGATGGACGGATAGACCGACAGACGGACGGACAGACAGACAGACACACTTTCGCATTTATAATATATTATAATAATTAATAAGTATGGATCTACAGTCCACTAGATACTTACCTTATTTAAATTACTTAAATATTTTTGAATACAATTATAATGTACGCATGTATAATGTACACGTAATATTTATATTACCAAAATACCAACTCGTCTAGTACGTGAGTACTTCATTCATCGTCGTCTCATCATAGATATCTGTATTCTGCCTACTTTTCACTCTGAATCTACTACTCTATGACAATGCAAAATGGCGCGCGTCTTTGCGTAGTAATATTGAATGTTCGTATTTTATTTGAAAATAATTAAATAAGAATACTTACCGATGAAATGTTATTCCGTCGCATTTGGAAGTGTTTCTGGAATTATTTTTGCAGTATCTTAATACACACCAAGGCATTTTTGTGACGTTTATTTTGTTTTTCTTTTAATTGTCGTACGAAGTCTAGTCTAGCGCAGAAGAGCTCGCGGGCGACTAAGTGCGCTATGGCGCGCGCACCACAGTTGAACGGGACAAATCATTGCGTTGCGGTGTCGACTCAGTAGTACATAATAACTCTATGAAGGTACCAGACTTCAGAAATATCGGTGCGAACATTCTCACTGGTGCTTCGGCTCGTTTTATGTGCGTCCGCGCGAAAGAGCAGTTTGACTGCTACACCGCGTGATCACAAGCAATTGTATGTAGCGATGTATAGTATAGAAATACAATTGTCTCGCGGTGTAACGGTCAAACCGCTTGTTCGCGCAGACGCTTATAAACTGAGCCTTAGGGCCTGTTTCACCACTTCCTGATAAGTGCCGAATAGTCTATCCACAACTTAACTTGACAGATAAAGTATGGAGAATCTGTCAAATAAGATGTGGATAGCCTATCCGGCATATTATCAGGAAGTGGTAAAACAGGCCTTAATCTAATTTCAACATTGTGAAAGTATCTAGGAACGCTACTTTGATTGTTTTTTTTTTAATTATAAACATTCTTAGCTGCAATTTCTATGCCAATTGAACTTTCTTATAAGATCTATTTAAAATATTTGTATGCATCAAGTAGTAAGCAATAAAACCGACGATCTAGCAACGTAAACATTATATAAAAGGAAATATTTGCTATAAAAGGCAACCATCTTAAAGTCAATTCGAAGCGTGCAATTATTAATAACGAGCGCTTAAACTTTAAAATGAATAGGTATATCAGTTTCTATGTGAATTTTACCCGTTTTATGTAAATTTCCTTTAACCTCTTTTGCATTTCTCGACTTTAGAGTACTTTGAAAGTTAACTTTGATACCTTCGCTCTGAGAACCCTTACCTATCGGGCTCCTAATTGATAAATTTCATTAGGAGCTAACAGTATTATTTACGGTGGCTTTCATTTACTTTAGAGGGAGAATCAATAAAGTTACTTCATTATAAAAGTTGATATAATATTTTGGAAAGGATCCTTTTACTTGACTGCGATAGGAGGGTTATGTTTTTCGAATTAATTGCTATGTTTTTGGTTTTTACCTCTTTGTAAAGCAATATGCTTTATTCTGTTAAGGGTTTCCTTACACTTATAAAACCAAAAGATCATAATACATAATTGGAATACACCTTAGTATCGACAGATAATAATGATAACATCCTCCGACCTTCTAACTCTTTTCTCTCCTCTCTCTTCGCATAACTCCTTCTAACTTTACTGCAGTCGGGTAAAAAAGAGCTCAGCAAGGTTAAAAAGTTAATTTTATTGTCAACAACATATAATTATAACCTTTAGAAGAGGCATTCCATACAATCGTCAGCGCGAAAATGTGTCACCCTCGAAATGAGTGAGCTCACTCATATGAGAGTAGTGTGCCTTAGGACGCGGTGACAGTCGGACGTGTTTAATGCATTGGATTACGTAAAATATGCATTGAAAGCGTGAATGAGTGAAAGAGACAGTAGTATATGCTATTACTGTAAGACAAAAAAAAGGACGACAATATTTTCTCGATACACATTTTGCATGCAAAACCATTGCTACAGTTTTGATGGCGTATGCCATATCGTAACTCTCTTTCTTCATTCCGTTTTATCTTCCATTTAGAAACTATAGCTACAACAGTAGCTATAGTTTCTAAATGGACCGAAAAAAATACATTTTTTAATTGTAGCTTATATAAGATAAACGGGTAGAATTTTAATCTAATAGTGTAAAATATAAAACAATTTTCACGATCGAAAATACGTTTTGAAAAACATATTTTTAGTATAAAAGTGAATACCTAATGAGGCTCGATGCTTATCCAGGACACGAGAGGACACCTTGTACCTAATGAGGTGGGAAATTATGATCGTCCAACTGTACTGACCCCTTTCACCCCTTTCACCCCTTTTACTCCTTTTACCCCTTTTACAGGTCTTTGTTCTTCCATAAATAAACGATATTTTTAAAATATACGCTGCATTGCGCTTGAGTGTCTCCGCTCAGGACACTCAAGTGGTCTTGTGTTTGATACTGTAAATATTTCTTTGTGGACGGTAAATAATATGCAAGAAAAACGAGAGGAAAATCAGATAAAACTTTTAAGGGATAAAAAATTGATATTATATAATATATAGTAAGTAAATTAAATAAAGGTACTTAAAATTAATCAAAAAATTTAACACCAAAATATAAAACATGAGCTTACAAAACTTATTAAACTTATATATATATATATATATATATATATATATATATATATATATATATATATATATATATATAAGTCTCAACTACCTCCTGAACACTAACGGAGTAATACATTTACAAGTTGGAGTGGAGTTCGATACCTTCGGTTTGTATCAGCATACGTGAACTTCTCTGTGAACTGCGAGATTAGTTTTCAAACTTGCCCGGCACGAAGATTACGTTTTTGATATATTTATGTTGAGGGATTGGTGATTTCGACTGGTATATTTGATGTCGACAAAGCTTTATTATCTTAGTAACATTATAATTGGTAACTTATCCATTTTGTTACTATTTATCCAGTTAAATAATTCTGGGAGGTAAAGAAAAAAAATAGAAATAAAGGCTTGAAAAAAAACACTACTTAGTCCTTGCAAAAATCATAGTAAGCCCAGTCCTGAGGAATGCATATACGCCTCGGACTATGTAGGTATGATGCTTTTCTTAACCATACGAACGTCTCATTCGTATACTACCTGGGTAGAACCGGTAACCTTTTGAGTAGGAACCAAAGATGCTAGGCCACGAACGCTCTTAGATAGTCTATAGACTATACCATAGAGTCTATAGTGATAAATAATTTTGATAAACAGTGGTAAATACTGTAACATACCATAGCATAAGATCTAAAAGTAGGGTATGAATAAAAAACGCATCTATAAGGGAAGGAACCAGTCATCAGCAAATGCCTTATGAAATTTATCTTACACTCATTACAAAGTCAAATGAGCGTTATTCCATGAACTGAAAGTAATCTTGAAGGCGCGTACACACTTAGTGACGGCTCGCGACTGTCGACTGATGTAAATAAGTTGGCGCCTAAAACATGTAAGAGCAAAACCACAATACTCTAAGCCGTTGTGGAGCATCGTTGCAAAGTTGACTCTTAGTTGATTTGCAATACTTTCAGAGTGCTTAGTCAAGTTGGTTTGAGGGAATGAAACGGACGGGCTTGAATGACTCGTCATACTGTCACCTGATGACGCTGCCTTGCATTGTATTATCGCGCGGCAACGCAATGTAGCGTTACCCTAAGGGTCAATAATTCAGACCGCAACGCGACGCGTAGATATGCATTTCTAAATTTGTATGGATTTGACAGATTTGCAAGACGTCTCACGCAACTGAGATCTTTCAAATCAGTACAAATTTAGAAATGCATCTACACGTCACGTTGCGGTCTGAATTGACCCTAAGATGAGCAGTGAGCACCCATTATAAACAATATTAAACAATGACTGTTAGATGTTATAATAGTAGGGGAGCCCAGGGTGTTATTCGTGTGGTCACTGGAGCGTCATGGAGACCTAGTAGGTTTTTTACATTAGGTAAAACTGATAAAAAAATAATAAGAGCGTTTTTTATTTTAGCGGTGGGTTCAGAAACTGAAGCCATTCTAAAGTTATGAAAAAGAAAATATATTCAGAAAATTGCTTATTAAGGTAAATCATAACAAGATTTTAGACAAAAAGGACTTAATCCTTTAGTTCAGTGCAACATAAAATATCTGCGAAGCTTAGTTGCGAAAATATGAAGCTTTATTATTTTTTTTTTAAATGTCCCTACAGGCTTACCTAACCTTTGAATCGTCAGTGCTTTATATGGAAACTTTTTTGGGGTATACTAAACATCCCCTATCTTAATCTGACAGATCCGATGACATTTATTGAAATGTCATCGGATCTGTCATGTCCGAATATGTCAGACACATGTCAGAAGCCTATACAAGCTTAATGTGACACGCTCGAGCTTGTCGCGAAATCCCCTCTTCCCCTCCCTAACTATAAGGGTTCCTTATTCAAACGAAACGTAATGAAAACTAGTTAGAATTTGTCACAGATGATGAATTTAAGTAAGTAAGACAATTATAAAAAATATAATAAAACTAACATTTGATGCGGCATAGAACTTTTCATGTTCCTGCAGTCCGCCTCGCACTTGGCAAATAGTTTCGAGGACGTTTTCCATCTTCAAGTGTGTACGCACTCTTAACCCTTTTTATGAGAACATGCGAAATGTCTTTTTTCCGTACATTTGGTGTATAAACAAGTTTTCTGATTTATTGTTGTTTGTATCATATGCTAATATTGTTTGGTACCTAGAGGCGATATATTTTACATACCTACTACCTAGTTTTAGCTTGGCTCTTGAGGCGGTGGTCGTGAGTTCGATTCCCACGTCGAACCAATCAAGTTTGGTCAGGACAATGCAGATCACCTGATTTTTATCTGAGTAGGTAATTCATACATGGAAAATGTAGGCATGGAAAAAG
Organism: Cyaniris semiargus; assembly: GCA_905187585.1. Lineage (NCBI taxonomy): Eukaryota > Metazoa > Arthropoda > Insecta > Lepidoptera > Lycaenidae > Cyaniris > Cyaniris semiargus. The sequence goes on along the minus strand of LR994558.1, from coordinate 6,322,602 downwards.
TTGGTCCTGCGTGTGACCTCTGATCAATCGTGTCAGTCATTCTTTCCGCTTACAATGAAGCTTCAATATTTTTGCGTGGTAGATTTTCAATTTAAATCTCTATGTAAAAAGTAAACATGCGCACCGCATCTCATCTAGTTTCCATTGGAACTGACCCTCACAACATGATGAAAATGGCTGTTTGTTGAACACATAAGCCAAAAGCTCCGACTTACAAACTCCATACTGCGCCATGGCTAAAAGCTTTTCATTATATTTAAAAGCACGCTACGAATTTTTGGGGAGAAACTTCAACGGGAATATTATTATCAAAATTGAATAAACACGGCGAGAGTGGAAACAAAAATAACATATCTGGGCCGCCCGCAACCGAATGCAGGCGGATCGACGGACTGACACGATTATTTTATAATGTCTATTTATAACGTACGAAATATTATAATTAGTGGGTTTTCGGCATGTTCAACCATACGAGCAGCTCTTTCAGGGTAACCTCTAACTACACTCCCGATGTGAAAAAAGGTGAGTCATTCAAATATTTTCACGCTTTACAAATTAACTTGTCGATGACGGTGTATGTTTTAAAATATCCGCGTTATTTGCTTTTAGCGCTTGTAGAGTTGTATTTTGATAGGAATATGTGTTTGTAAAATAATATGTTTAAATAATTTTAATTATGTAAGTAGAAAAAACATACCAGCACTCGGGGAAAATATAAAAGTAACTAGCTGAGCCGGCAAACGTTGTTTTGCCATATAAATTATTTCTAGTATCAATATAAAAAGTAAATAAAACCTATTCTCAGGCCTAATCAATGTACATACAAAATTTCATCAAAATCGGTTGAGCCGCTTTGGAGGAGTTCGCACACAAACACTGTGACACGAGAATTTTATATATTAGATATTAATATTATTATAAAGACTGGACGTATATTATAAATAACACGTCCGCGTTAAGTGACGTCATCAATCCTTTCTACCTAGATATAGTTGAAGTAGGATTATTATTTATCTATTTTTATTAATATAATAATCCTACTAACATTATAAAGGCGAAAGTTTGTATGTACGAGTATGAATGAATGGATGTTTGTTACTCTTTCACGCAAAAACTACTGAATGGATTTTAATGAAACTTCACAATAATATATCTTATACATCAAAACATATCAAAATAACACATGGGCTACAATTTTAACCGACTTTACAAATGGAGGAGGTGTTATGTTCGTTTTTTAAATTTTTTATGTTCAACGATTACTCCGCCGTTTGTGAACCGATTTTCTAAATTCTTCTTTTGGTGTATAGGGTATCATCCCAATTTTGTACTATGTTGACAAAAGTGGTGACTGGTGACCTGATGAAGAAATCCATGAGTAATCGAGGAAACTCCTCAATATTTATAATATGGAAATCAAATTATGGTGATTTCGGTTTCATGAGAAGTATTCTAAGCATATGCTACCAAAAAGTAAGATTTTGCACCAAAGCACCTTCCGAACCATGGTCTGGTTCGGAAGGTGCTGAGAGAACTCCTGACTCCTTATAGATACAAGTTTGGGAGTTTCGGTGTTGTTTTAAGAACAGAAAGCTTAAGCTACTGTGCAAATTACATTCATCATCATCATCATCACTACCATTACACCATGCATGAGATGCATCATCACAGTATAATCCTCTTATTGGTACATTTTTATTTTCTATTATTATATTTCACTTAAAAGCCGCGGGTAACACCGCGCGGCACAGCTAGTATTATTATAAAGTTTGTAATATTCTGTTATGCTTGTCTCAATGTAAACAAGCAAACTAAGCCTGGTTAAAATTAAAAATGGAACAGTATTTTAATTTAATAACGTTGAAATACAATTTTCTTTGTAACAAATAATAACTTTAATATTATTACATTTTTAAACGAGCGAGTGTTGAAAGAGTTGAAGCACATTTTTATGTCTGAGGGCTTGGAAGATAAGAAAAATATAAATAAATACTGTAAATTGTATACAATCTACAGAAGTAGTTTTATATTGTAATGTGACTGAAATAATTTTTCGGCATCATTTACGCCACTTGTAAAGATGGCGAGTAAAATAGGAAAGTGAACAAAAAAGAACCATTTGATATCAGGGGTCCATACACGTGTTTCGGATTTTATTTTGTTTAAACAATAAATTCCGTTAATGAAACCATTGAAGTAAAACCAACAGGGAATGTGCTGATGAGGTAAAATATGAAAATGGAATAATTAATTTGTCTGACATTCGCCAAACCGACCACAACTCAATTTAACATGAGTAACCGAATGATCTACTAATTATGCCTTTTGCGTCTGTCAATCCATACTGCTGTTACCTTCACGCCCAAACCGGTGAACCGATTTTGCTGAAATTTGGTAGAACTTAGAAGATACTTTGAGTCCCAGGAAAGGACAAAATATACTTTTAGTCCAGAAAAAAAAAATCCCACCAAAAACATAAATGTAAAAAGGAGAGCCAAGTTCACTACAAACAATACAAGTTTACCGGAGGCCCAATCCCCTACCCTTCCCTACCCTCCCCTATTCCCTTTTTTTAAACGGGAAAAAGGCCCACCACACATTCCCACCACTGCAACTCCTGTGTCGCCAGGATCAACAGTGGTAACCAACCACGAAAACCCTTTGATATGATCTCAGGGATGCCCGAGGGACAAGCTAAATCTGTCTTGGGACCCGCAACGAAATTAATCAGAAGAAATGTAGGAGGAGTAGGAGATATCCAATTTCCCTCCCCAAGCAAAGCGGGAGACAGCCAAAATTGTAATGACATTGATGTCCGAACAAAAGGGGGAAGCACCACGGGAAAAATAAATAATTATGCTTAATATAATATGCCTACTTCATAAAAAAAAATTTAAATTCCCCTATTCCCTTCTCTTCCCATCCCTACCCTGCCCTATTCCCTCTTAAAAGGCCGGCAACGCACTTGCAGCTCTTCTGCTGCTGCGAGTGTCCATGGGCGACGGAAGTTGCTTTCCATCAGGTGACCCGTTTGCTCGTTTGCCCCCTTTATTTCATAAAAAAAAAATATGCTTGTCTATGGACTTCGCTGTAAAAAGAATGGAGATCTAAATGAGTGCCAAGTTCTATGGAAAATTTAAATATGTATTTATAGGAACCAAATAACATTATGAACAAACAACAAAGTCTATTTTTTTGCTTTATTGCATATCTATAACAATTGCTGTTATTTAAATAATGTGAGATCTTAAAGTAGATTAGATTTAACTTGGCCAGTTTTCATTACAACAGTCATTTCATAAAGTTATTGGACATTTTAATTCTGATAAAAACTGGCCAAGTCAAATCTAATCTACTTTAAGATCTCACATTATTTAAATAACAGCAATTGTTATAGATATTCAATAAAGCAAAGAAATAGACTTTGTTGTTTGTTCATAATGTTATTTGGTTCCTATAAATACATATTGAAATTTTCCATAGAACTTGGCACTCATTTAGATCTCCATTCTTTTTACAGCGAAGTCCATATACAAGCATAATATTTGTATTGAACTTGGCTCTCCTTTTTACATTTATGTTTTTGGTGGGATATCACTACTTTTTGTAAATAAATTTTTGCGATCAGATGTAGACACCTAAACCTTCCCAGTTCAAACTTAAATATTCGACTATAGTCGCTCACAACCTTAAGGGGTTGTTTCACCACTTCCTGATAAGTGTCGGATATGCTATCCACAACTTACGAGTATATGACAGATACTCCATACTTCATAATGTCTCAGATAAGTTGTGGATAGCCTAGCCGAAACATATCAGGAAGTGGAGAAACAACCCCAGGCTTGTTGAGTATCAGTCAAATTAAACAAAGAAAATTCAAGCGAATGGAATATGCAGCTGCCATCATGAGGCATTGGAATAATACGGTGTACCGTGTAACACAAGTGTATTTCCAACTATTAAGTCTATCGTACAACTTATTGTGCGAAAGTTAAGTAGCTATTAAAATACAGTAATACTGACAAATATAGAGTACAGACTACAGACAGATGCCAATCGCAACTCTATTGCCCCTAATTCGTCCATCCGGCGGTAACCGTACATTTTTCTGGAATTAAAAGAATTATATTATGTCCTTTCCCGGGACTCTAACCATACCACTTATCAGAACAATCGGTACAAGCAGTTTGGGACATACATTTGGGACTAACAGACAAACAGACACACTTTTGCATTTATAATATTAGTATTCAGTATGAAATTGTAGTGTGAATTAAGGTATGAAATTATTGTGTGTTACTGTGTTGCTCCATGTATTATTAAGTTGATATGTTGACTGTTGTTGGCCGTTAACCGGTTGCTTAGGGTGTATTACAAGGTTTTTCGTATGGGGATTGTGGACACAACTTATTTTTGGGCTTTTATAAAGGATTTTATACCCAAACGGTAAAAACGATACCCAATTACTGAGACTTCGATGTCTGTCCGTCTCTATGTCCGTCTCTCTGACTGTCTCCAGGCTGTATCTCAAGACCCGCTGTAGCTAGAGTTCTAAAATTTTTACAGATTGTGTATTTCTGTTGCCGCTTTAACAACATATACTTTAAATAAAATGAAATTAATATTTAAGGTAGGCTCTCATACAACAAACGTGATTATTTTGGTCTTTTTTACTCATAATCAATAATGGCAGCCAGTAGACACTTGAAATATTCTCTAAATCTTTAATTATATGTTTACTTTTATAATGTATAACAAAATTAAAATCAAATAAATATTTAAGGGGGGCTCCCATACAAAAAACACAATTTTCGCTCTGTTCGACTCACACTTGGCCGAATTTTTTCATTTTTGGATTTTTCCCTTAGCTTTCACACAATTACCGAGGTGGATTCCAAATTTCAGCCTTCTAGGTCATCTGGAAGTGGGTTAGAATTTTGATCTATAAGGTCAGTCAGTCAGTGATAAAAATTACGATTTTCGGACGTGATTATCTAAATAACCGTTTGAGATTTGTTTATGAAATTTAGAGCATATAATAACCTTGCAAGTTTTATTATATGAGCCAAATTTGAACCGTTTATGTTAAATAGTTTTTGAATTATGAGGGGGTCAAAAGTGGCTCGAAATGGTTCGTGTAATATTATGCTGCTCGCCAGTTCTGTTTTACTTGAACTTGGCTTGACACGCTACCGCGTCTAGATATGGTTCCACGGGATAAAATAGTTTTGGCGTAACGGAGTTGCGGGCGTCATCTAGTTATTTATATAGTTGTGGGGATGATAGCTAGTGACCTGCTCATGGCGCTATGTCACTCACTAATGTTGTTGCCAGAATTATCCCTGAACCGAAGAAGTAAAGTACGCGTGAATGACGAGAAACTAACTCCTTCTTGGCATTGTTATGTTTCAGCCGGTAAAGATTTTGAGCCATTTTTACATGTTTATGTAAAAAAGTTTTAAAACCTTTTGACAGTACTTTTTACCCCTTATTACTAAGGGGTAAAAAGTACTGTCAAAAGGTTTCTGTAATATTATAGGGCCGAAACATATAACCGCTAAAATCGGCAGTGGCGCCACTGCCGATTTCAGCGGCGCGATGCCGCAAATTCCAGCGTTATGACGTCACTTGTTGATAATGAATCAGTTTGTTTCTGGGATTCCTAGTGTAATAAATATCAATAGAAAGTATTTGTTTTACTTTACCTTATAGTCAAGCCCAGCATTTCCAAAGCAGTAACGGGTTTCCTTCCTTTTACATTATTTTCCTGTATATATTTTGATAACCCGCTTAATAGCTCTTCAAATGATAATATACTCATTCTAAAGTAGGCGAAAAAAAATTTTTGTCTATCTTTAATGCTTTGTATTATCGAGAAAAGTACTCGCCATCGGGATTCATAGCCTAATTAAATGGATGTATCTTCTGTGTCGTATATTTAAAACCGAGTAATGTCTTCTTAAATAAGCAATAAGTTTCTTTCGATGATCTATGCCTGAGACACGTCCATTCACAATAAAAAATCACGAGGAACTGGTTACCCTGCCAAAACGCGGATTTTAGCGGTGCCGCGCCGCTAAAATCGGCAGTGGCGCCACTGCCGATTTCAGCGGCGCGATGCCGCAACGCGGTTATGTGTTTCAGCCCATAAAGTTTAGTTGCATTACATTAAAAGATTTAATATAAAATATATAAATTAAAAAGTATGGAATTTGACGAGATTTCGCATGTGTGTCTACGTCAATACATTGTTGAGTAGAATGCAACTTGACAAAGGCCCAGTTCCAGCGAACGTCCAAAGACATCCTTTCACGCTCGGCTTAAGTTCATAATATTGTTATCAATTTAACCCCACTTAGCAGGACTCGGACGGCCGACGGGCGTTCCGCAGACCTTCGCGAATTAAGGGTTCAAAGTTCAAACTAACCCTTATAATGTTACGTTACGTATTCATAACCATAGGTTATTGACTAATATCAAAATCACTTGTAATGGCTCCGGGGCGTGGAAATTAATATTATAAACTAGAAGGTCAGAGATTGTTTTTCGAACAAAAAGAAAGAGGTTATTTGTTTAATTAAGGATGTTAGTTTTTTTTTTTTGTATGTTTAATGATTACTCCACAATTTGTGAACCAGTTTTTAAAGTTTTTCTTTCGTTATATAAGATATTATCCGAATTTGGTACTAAGTTCTTAAAAATGATGTCTTGATGATGAAATCAATATGAGATCTGGGGAACTCCACAAAAGCTATTGAATATAGTTTCAAAAGATTTTTCTTAACGTAAAGACGTATTTTTAGCGGATTATCTGAAGCTCAGCCGGCAATCACGACTTACATTAAAATTTGACCAAATAACGTACATATAGAGGTCTTGTATATGAATTTATTCCTCCGATGGAAATAGTGAGACTGGTAAAAACTACTTTTTCATTAATTAAGCTTTCGACTTAAAATCGAAAGTGTAAATGAAAGTTCTTTTTACAGAACTGTCTTACAATTTCCAAGCAAACTTACACAATTACTTGCAGAATCTAAGGCATCTACATCTAATGATGTAAGAACGAAACACTAGAAATCCCCAAACATAGCTGAAGACGTGATCGTGGATGAAGTCCGTAACTAACAATTTAAAAATGTTCGTTTTTTGCATATCGAGGCTTCAGGACTGTAAATATGATTTGAAATAAAAAGATGTGAATTTTGTGTGTAGCCAGATATCTTAGTCAGATGATAATGTAGGTAAGTTACAAGGTTTGTAAAAATTATAAGGGAAAATAGTATTTTAAAAAGATAAAACCGACTTCAAAATTATACGTAATTGAGAATTTAAATTGCCTTATCTCAAAAACTACTGAACCGATTTTGACGAAACTTGTAGTGTTCTCTAAGTAAACAATATTTAGTACAACAAAGAAAGAATTACTCAAATCGGACTTGTATTTACCGAGATATTTGAACACAAACATAAAAACATACATACATACACACACTTTCGGAATTTGGCACGTTTGTTCAGACACTGAAATAGACAAACATGTACAAAAACTGGGCAGTTCTGGAAATATTACATACATACGCGTCGAATTGATAACCTCCTTTTTTTTGAAGTCGGTTAAGAAAGTAATTGCTCTAATGTTGTGAAATATTAGTTACCTCATTCACTTATGTCTCCAACTAAGGCTCGGGATTTCTGCAAAATTCCTTTAGAATTCCGTACGTGTTACATATTAGCTATTTCTACGAATTCTATTGGTGGTATTTTCATATAATAAATATAGCCTAGGCCCTAGAGCGTACAATATTAATACAAGTACATAATGATGTTAACGTATATGAAAACGAACGAGCTATCTGCTATACTCTTTATTTACTATTTACTCCTGTTTACTAAAAACTAGATGATGCCGCAACTCCGTTGCGCCAAAATTCGTTTATCGCGCGGGAACCGTACATTTTTCCGGGATAAAAATTATCCTATGTCCATTCCCGGGACTCAAAGTATACCCATACCAAATTTCAGCAAAATCGGTTCAGTGGTTTGGGCGTGAAGAGGTAACAGACAGGCAGACAGATAGACACACTTTCGCATTTTAAATATTAGTATGGAAGTATGGATAATAGCTTTATTGAAGTGAAAAGTTCTTCTGCCGCATTGTATGTTTTTTTTTAATGGATGACGTAGGAGTGATTGTTTAGTGCCTAAGTATGTGCGCAGTCCAGAAAAGCTTGCTTCCTTTACTCTTGTAACCCGGAAGTATGGCTGACACAACAGGTGAGAGATCAGGACCAAGTTTTTACATGCCCATTCACGGGATTGATCATGTTTCTTGTCATATCAATCAGGTGATTAGCCTGCATTAGCTGAACCAAACTTGTAAGCAACATTTTCCCAAGGTGGGGATCGAACACACGTGACACGACCTTCGACTCACGTTCTATACTACTAAACTACGGTGGCAACTTATTTCTCTGATGCTACATCTAAATATATATAACTCAAAGGTGACTGACTGACTGACATAGTGATCTATCAACGCACAGCCAAAACCACTGGACGGATCGGGCTGAAATTTGGCATGCAGGTAGATGTTATGGCGTAGGCATCCGCTAAGAAAGGATTTTGATCAATTCTACCCACAAAGGGATAAAATAGGGGATGAAAGTTTGTATAAAACTTTGTCAATTTTAAACCGATGGGGCTGAGACTTTCATACCATAATAATACTTCTTAACGCCTGCCGCGGGCAAAAGCTAGTGCTATATAATTTTCGATTTTAAGAGTGGGTTGCACCAACTTACTTTAACTATAATTATAACTTTAAAAATATTAAATCAACTTTCACATCTTTGGTTAAAGTAAATAATGGACTTAACAATCGTTTAAATGACGCCATATTTTTTGACGACCTCTGTGGCTCAATGGTTGAGTGTGTGGCAGCTCAAGCCGGGGGTCGCCGGTTCGAATCCCGCCGACGGAACAAAAAGTTTTTAATGTTCCCGAATCTGGATGTGTATTAAATATGTGTATGATATAATAAAAATCTTAAATATAATATATATAGTATAAAAGTATTAAATATATTTCCGTTGTCTGGTAACCTGTAACACAAGTCCTTCAGGTAATTAGCACGGGGCCAGAGCCAGACTGACGTGGTGTGAAGCGTCCATAGATATTATATACTATTATATAATATTTGACGATAACCATAAGCGCTCAATTTTGGTTGGTTATATAGTTAATGTTAAATATGACATAATGCTCACAGTGTTGTCATAACAAATATTTTTTTCCTGTCAATTTGTATGGATAATTCATTTTTTATGCTCTCATCCTGATTAACTTTAACTTTAACAACGCCTATGATGCAACCCAACTTAAATTACAAGAAAATAACATATTAAAAAGTAGATAATTTTAAAATATGATCATCAGACACGTTGTTTGTCATCGTCAGGTCTGTTTTGATGCTCATTATATTTTAGACCTCTCGCCCGCGGTCCTTTAACTTAGGAACTCATATTTTTGGGGATTAAATCTCATTACACTGAGTGAGCTCTTTTATTCTAATGTCCTTCAATTTTATTTTAAATTGCTCGTCTAATTGCGTTGCGTAAAATTGTGTGCTTATTTTTGAGTTGCGCGTCCACTGCATCAAAAATCGGGCAGTAGGTTCACTGTGTACGCATTGTCAGTATCTATAAAATAATTAAACACATTATGCACTACGTTTTCGACGCAGTCTCGATAAGACTAAAAAAATATCTACATCGCACTCTGATGGGTTATTAACATCTTATATTCAAAGATATAATTAGAAATATTTTAACAAAAAAGCGTCAAAAGTCCGCGACAGTGGCGCAACCCTTTCAGGGGCGCTGTCTACGCGCACATGTTTAATGTACAAACACAGCGATAAAACTACTTTTATCTTTGTTTATCATATTAAAATGCGTTTATGTAGAGCAAGACAGCTAGCAAGCATCGTTTGAGTTCTCGGTAGAGAAGGAAACAGCCTACTTGAAAGGCAGCCTCCATTTTTTTTCTGTACTTAAAACTTTGATTATGTAAAATAAACGTTCTCACAGAAAACCGGCGTGAAACAGCGCTTGCGCTGTGTTTCGCCGAGTGAGTGAGTTTACCGGAGGCCCAATCCCCTACCCTATTCGTTTCCTTTCCCTCCCCTATTCCCTTCTCTTCCCATCCCTACCCTCCCCTATTACCCTATTCCCTCTTAAAAGGCCGGCAACGCACCTGCAGCTCTTCTGATGCTGCGAGTGTCCATGGGCGACGGAAGTTGCTTTCCATCAGGTGACCCGTTTGCTCGTTTGCCCCTTATTTCATAAAAAAAATAATTGTATGAGAGTCATGACTTGTGCGATACTATTTTGTGAATAGTATTATAAGGTTATAAATAAATACTCTTGGCTCGCTAAATAGTGGTTTATTATTAAAATATGACCCAAAATCTACTGAACATTCAGGTACCCTAGTAATTATACCAGCTGTATAACATTATTACAGACAAATATATTAAAAAAGTACAATTTTCTAGGTAGAAAAAGTAATTTAAAAATAATTCAGATCCTTAAAAGGGCTTCCGCAAGATCAAGGAACAAGAAATTGCAGTTTTAGTGTATGCTGGGCGTGTAGAAACCTCAGTTTGTGGCGAAACCCACTCAGGGCGCCACAGACACGACAGATCGGCCATTTTGCATACCACAGATGAGGGGATAGGTAATAACATTTAAACACGTCAATATCAAGACAATTCTTTAATTATTTTTCAATAAAATCTATAATTACCTCTATAACATATTTAATTGGAACCTGTAAGAGTAACACACATATAATATGACATTAATCCTCACAAGCATAAACATTTATAAAAGTGGTAGGCAGTAGGCTGTCCTATGATTTTTTAATCATATACCCAGGCCTAATACTTTAAAACTTTATTCCAAATCCAAGGTAAATATTAAAGCTGGTAATAGCCAGATTCGCTTACTCCTATTCCTAATATGGCGCAATAATCCAACGATCGAAACCATTAAAATGTCGTTTGGCAGCGGAAAATAAAATTTTGATGCACCAAAAATGGATCTACGTGCGATCACTGCTGGTGAAGCATAAAATAAAATTGAATTACAAATAGTTAATTGCTGCAGGCTCAGCATAAATAGTAGAACATATGTGGATAAAAATACTGATAGATTTTAGAAATAAAGCAGTCACTCTGTCCGTTCTTCCGTAAAAATAAATTATTTCTAGGTTGTCACGGTAGCGTTCATTTTGCAAGTGTCGGTAGATACTAAACTTATCGCGTATGTGGCTTTATTTTTATTTTATTGGGAGTAATTATAATTAAAGTTATGATTAAAAGAACTTAGTACGTGTAAAGGAAAATATATGAAAACACAATACATCCAAAGCAATGTTGTAAATACTAAACTGTGTCTCTTTGTATATCGGTTTGTCAAAACTGAGTTCAGCGGTTTTATCAAAAAGAGCTCTAGACGAGATATTTACATAATATTTGGAATGCATATCTACACTTGGAGTCCCCAGAACGGACATAGAAATTTTGTGCTGAAAACATAAGATTACGATGAAATTCTTAGAAACGAAGTTGAGAAGAACATCTAGTATAATTATATATTACACGCACTCGAAAAAAATTAAACTTTCTTCTGGAGCGGTATGAAACTTTCAATAATTTTATTTGGTCTAACTGTAGAGTTTGAATAATAAATGGAGCAATGAAAATATAACAAATTCTTTTCTTGACTTTGACATAGGAACATGTTGAAACATGCATGCAGCTAGCAAACTCAAAAACTAGCATGTTCAAGAAAACTATAAAATACAATAAAATTGAAATTCTTAGCTAGTCGCGCGTATTTAAAAACTTGTGTTAGGTGATGTTACTGATGTAAAATACCGTGCAAAAAATGGCAATCACTTTTAATGTCTTCTTAATATTTCTTGTGTACTATGCTTGTTATTATGTGTTGATGCGCACGAAGTCGCGGGCAATAGCTACTTTTATTTAATTCTTGATTTAAATTTAGTCTAATTCGAAGTTGTAGTTAATTAAATCGTTGTTGCTGCTTGGCATAGTGCCAAGCAACAACAACGATTTTATTAACTACAATTCATCATCATTATTTAACATAAAATTTAATATATTTAATTAATCACATCAATATTTAATATAAAATTATGCTTCGTGCAAGTAGCTGGCACGTATCAAGCAAACTTTCATACTTCAATTGTAGGCGCACGTCAAATGCAGGAAGGATGAGCTCGCTTTGCATCATATCAACATACATATTAGGTTTCATTGGAGGGTATTACCGAGTCATCTTATATGTGCCTTATTCGCGGCAATTTTTTAATACATTAGCAAAATAATATGTTAAATCTTATTTGAATATGCGTAATAATAACAATGTGATTGTTATGTTTTTTTAGATTTGGTCTCTCTTTAGGCTGAAACTAATCAAAAATACGTTATGAATAATATTTTGTAGACCAAGGTGTTTCCATAATAATGAATATTACAAAAAGTAAATAAAACTGAAAGTAAAAAGAAACGTCCTATAAGTTTTTCAAACCAAAGTCTTTTATTATTAACGTTAGTCCCCAAAATAAAGTATGCCAAGTTTAAGCTGCAATTCGGACGCCGCGCCGGCCGTCTATGCACCAAGGCCGGGGCTTAAACAAACTTGAAACAAACAAAATTGCAACATTCAGAAGCCGCCGGGTTTGCCCGCCGGCATTAATCCGCCGGGTTCGTGCCGCCGGGCCGGCGGCTTTGGTGTGTAGACAGCTTAAAATTCAACTACATTCCTGCTGTACCGTCTGTGAAAAAGAGTTGATGCTGATCAAAATTTTACTAACGTAATATCGTTTAAATTGATGGAAAATGATGGATTATTGCCTCTCATTTCTACACACAACGTTATACACGAATGTACACAGTACACACCCTGATATATTTATTTGTATTAAAGAGATTTTTATACTTTTGTGTGATTTAAAAATTAATTTCTTGGCGCCTACTCTTTTTTGACAAGCTGTGCTTTGCGCCAACTACTTTCATTGCTGTGTACAAAGCTATTACACACATAATGATTCGCGAATGCCATTTTTAGCGTGCTTATAATACCACTTTTTAATCACATCGCCCTTTTGTCAAAACAAAACCCTTTCACGTTTTTATTTGGACCTTTGCCCTTTTAATAATTAATTTAATTTGAGCGCCCTTTTTAATAACGACAATCTTAATGACGTGAAGTGTTCCGCATTTTTTACACTTTCCTCGAGATCAGGATTACAATTTGATGCCTTATTGATGATCTTCTTAATTGGTATTAAATTCTTCAAAATTCTTTTCTTCTAAGCTTCTCTGTATAATTATTTATTCTTATCAAAGAGAGAGTTTTCCTAATATTTTTATGTATCTGAGAGCCAAAACATCGTGTCGCATATGGTTTGAGATCATTAGAGTATATTTATTCTTTTATGTGTGTAATATTAGTGTTGGTGCATTAAAAACGAGTTACTACTTAATGAAGTAATAACTCATTTTTAAGAGCGGGCTGTCAAATTTTGCTGTGTTTTCTAATAAGTATTACGATCCCGGAAGACGATTGACTCAAATGAAGTTGATTTAATCATTGTATATTTATCTGATTTTGGCTAACCAAAAATCCGATTCACTTATTTAGACTCGATAGTTTTATTTTTTGAAATTATAAATCTTTCTGGGCTTTTCAACAAATACTTGTTACACTTATTGAGTTACTATCATTAAATAACTTGCACTACTACAATCACACACTTTATGAAATAATAGCTTAAGGAAATATTAGTATTGTATTTAATTTTTAAGTAATCATCAAAAACATTTTTAGGAATTACGACCTTTACTTTCGTGCTATCATGCGGGATCCGTTGTTACGCGATATTGTTCGATATTGTTCGGGAGCACGATTCATGGAATCATTGTATCACGATTGGAGGATAGCGGTGTGTGTAGGCGGGGCTAGCGTGCATTTTGACTTCTAATAAACAAAAACAACTCCTAGATTTACTAATCATCTTATCGTAGAAAGTTATTAAAACCAATGAACACTCTGGAAGTGCCAGCAGAAGTAAAAACAAAATTACTATTCCGGTCATAGGTACACCAACTATCGATAAAACGGTTTATCCATACTAATATTATAAATGCGAAAGTGTGTGTGTCTGTCTGTCTGTTACATCTTCACGCCCAAACCACTGAACCAATTTTGCTGAAATTTGGTATGGAGATAATTTGAGTCCCGGGAAAGGACATAGGATACGTTTTGTCCCGGAAAAAAATGTACGGTTCCCGCGTGATAAACGAGTTTAGGCGTAACGGAGTTGCGGGCGTCATCTAGTTGATGATAAATATTTAAAACAAGGTATTTCCGCTGGTCGATTTCACGGGTATTGCTTTACACATGGATACGTTGGATACGGTCATTCCAATAATTTATTTATTCTATCTATGTAAAACTTCCACCGTGATTTTCAATATTCATGTGTCGTTACTGAAGTCAAAACTACTTTTTGCACTTGATGGGTTAAAAAAATGTTATATACTTCCATTTAAACAGACACGTGACTCGATCAAAAAATCGTAAGACGGAGAGAGAATAGCGCGTGTCGGTGCGGCGTAGGAACGGAAGTAATATCCCCATATTTCTTCGAAAATGTATGCCTGGTTCTGCTTTTTCGTTTCCTCCCGAAGCGCAACACTTTTCATAGTATAATAATTATACAAATGTGTTTTAATGAATTATAACGAAGCATAACTATTCACCACCACCAGATATCGATGTTATCAAATCAGGCCAACAGTACATAGTAATTTGCGTTTATTGAATTTGTCTAAGTGCTACCCTTGTAGGGATAAGAGGATTAAACCCTTTAGGTTTTCACCCCCCGTGGTTCACACCCAGACTGAGCGTAGGTGATTTCTGCTTTATATCGAAACATTGAACTCACATGTGAAGGTAACGAGATCTTACAGCAATGTATCGATACATTTTGAAATTGGAAATTAGTGTTAAAAACATATTAGATTTAATTTACATTGCAACCGGGTTAGTTCCCGAACCGGTGGTAGGCATTATAGTTTCGACGTTCAGAAAAAAAAATGTAAAAAATAAACCGAAATATTTAGACAGGCAGGCCAACACGCGGGCGGCACGATAATTATATCTTCATGCCTAGTAAATAAAGTTTACTTTGTAATCTAACCTTTAGGTTAAATGAAAAATTGTTCAAGTCTGTGTTAATAATGTACAATGTACGTCTTATAATAATACTAGATGACGCCCGCAACTCCTTTGCGCCAAAAATCGTTTATCGCGCGAGAACCGTACATTTTCCCGGATTAAAAAGTATCCTATGTCCTTTCCCGGGGCTCAAAGTATATCCATACCAAATTTCAGCAAAATTGGTTCAGCGGTTTGGGCGTGAAGTGGTAACAGACAGACAGACAGACAGACACACTTTCGCATTTATAATATTAAGTATGGATGTCGGCGAGGCTTGATATAACCTGACTAAATTGCAGTACTATACAGGGTGTATATACTAAGTAACAAAACTAAAACGTGATAATGTTATAGTTCCTTGTGGAGAGTTCACTGTAAAAGTAGTAGTACGGAAAGACCGTTTTTTAGGGTTCCGTAGCCAAATGGCAAAAAACGAAACCCTTATAGATTCGTCATGTCTGTCTGTCTGTCTGTCTGTCTGTCCGTACGTATGTCACAGCCACTTTTCTCCGAAACTATAAGAGCTATACTATTGAAACTTGGTAAGTAGATGTAGCCTGTCTTCTAAAAATAAATCAAAAACCTTTTAATTTCATAAAAATAGACTTTATTGCTACTGCGGAACCCTTCATGGGCGTGTCCAACTCGCACTTGGCCGGTTATATTTTGTGTTTTGTATGGGCAAGCGCCCCAGCGTCGCGAGTTATCCCATACAAAAGTTAAAAAAAATTGCTCTTTCAGCGCTGCTACTTTTTAGGGTTCCGTACCCAAAGGGTTAAAAACGGGACCTTATTACTAAGACTTCGATGTCTGTCCGTCTGTCTGTCTGTCTGTCTGTCTCCAGGCTGTATCTAAAGAACCGCTAAAGCTAGACTTTTGAAATTTCAAAGATTGTGTATATCTGTTGCCGCTATAACAACAAATACTAAATACAAAATAAATTAAAGATTTAAAGGGGCTTCCATACAACAAACGTGATTTTTTTGGTATTTTTTCTCGATATCAATAGATAGGCACTTAAAATGTTCACAAAATACTCAATTATACTTATACAATAATAAATAATAATAAAATTTTATAAAACTAAATAATTAAGGGGCGCTCTCATACAAAAAACACAATTTTTTGGCTATTTTTGATCTATAACGGTACGGAACCCTTCGTTCGCGAGTCAGACTCGCACTTGGCCGATTTTTTTAAGGGACTCAAACACACCCCAAAGTATTATCACTTAGTTTTATTACACCCTGTATATGTCCGCTATATACTTATCAATTAATTTCTATTACATAGATTAATCATTAAAGTATTAAATTAAAAACAATTTTCCGAAATACCAAACAGCGGATTAAAACCAAATCGCTAACAGCGTTATAAAATACAAACTAACAGCCGTAAAGTCGGTGAAGACATAACAAAGCTTCACTTTTACAGCACATGCCGTTATGAAAGCTAATATTTTACCGCTAAACGCGTAACGTTAACAATGCCGTTAAACGTTAACTACGATATACAAAGATTCCATAACCCCAGGATATGGCATAGCGAAAGCCAAAGAAATGTTTTTACAAGAAAAAGTCATGCCATATGCAAAAAATATACCTTTTTAAACTATACAAAAAAAAACGTCGACAGATCTACAAGGCTTATTTTTATTTTGACATGCAGTTACTACATCAGAAAAAAAATACGCCATATTGTAAAACGTCACATGTAAGCTGTCTTACTCAAGCCTTCCTGTCAATGTCATCAAACTATCATAAAGTGGCCAAATTACGAACTAACGCTGGTGTCATTTTCTATGACAGCTATTTATCATCCACGCTGCCCTGACAGTGCCATTACAAAAAATATATCCTTGTAGGGCTATACTTCAAATGGCACAAAGAGCCCCTTCGGGCTTGGGGAGATTTTTTTTTTCTCTTGGATGTAATTTTCTATGACAGATATTTTTCATTATTGCTTCAATGACAATGTAATCATCAAAACATCCTTGTAGATCCCTACACTTTCATCCGAAACAAAATTTTTAATGGCCCCTGATATCCTGGAGAGAAGTCTTTCTTTCTCTGGCCATATCTATTATTACATCCATCCGGTAACGATGTAATTCAATAACATTAAGTAACTTGCACGGAATCATTTAGGCGAAGCTTCTAAGTCGTTTGTGTTCATTAGCCAGTGTCCAATAATGGCCACAACGCCGGCGGAATGGCCGAAAATGGCCGTGCATTAAACTGCACGACAAAAGGGTATAACTATAACACTTTAGTTTTTATTGTATCGGAATCGTTCGGCCGTTTTGTTTTGTTGCCCACGTTATTATACTTAAAAGAGAAAAATGTATTATAATGTTAAGCTTGATAAGTACGGAATATAACATTAAATTTTAAAATTAGGAGCAAATTTCGCAATAAACACAAAAATAGACCGAAACAGCAAGCATATTCAAAAAGTAACATAATATTACATCATACAGATAAAAAAAGTAATCATTTCACTTTATAGAAGATATTTTGACTAACTGAACTTTAAATGAGTAAAAAATTCTTCGCCTGCGTCTAAAATACGTACTAGAAATACGGGTTTACTGCTATTTTATTTGATATTAAATTTATTTTCACACTATAGCAACCACAAAGATCACAAGACCTTTTTAAAGCCCACCCACAAATACTTCGTTCGCAAGAGGAAAACATCCCAATATTTTTGCTCCGGATTATTTTTTCCCGCGATATTAATACGGAGAAAAAACTAATCCTTAAAACAAAAAGCCCTCGAACTGCTCATTCCTCACATTACATTTGATATCAATCACGGCTTAGCCTCGTGTGCGTTCGGTGGGACTCGGGAGTACTCGGAAGTGCGATTCGTAGCAGGACTCCAGTGTATAGCGAGCTACGGGCTACGCACGTCCGCTACGCGACCGCTACGACGCTACGAGACTACGCCGTAGGCAACTTAAGGTTACAGACAGTGGTTTCAAAGTTGGTGAAAAATATGGTGAACATTTCCACGGAGTGAAACTTTTCAATTTTCGTGCTTGTTTGTATGGTAAGTTTTAGTAATAGTAACTTAAAGATTTTAATTTTTTTGAAGAAAAGTATTTTATAAATATTTTTAAGATAAGAAATGGTGATAGTAATTTTAATGAAATTTAAGTTTTACCTGCTTGTTGCTTAGCCCGTTTTATAATTATTTAGAAAAACAAAGACGATAAATATAATTATTATTCATAGTTGTATCATTGAGGCAGTACAAACCTTACATTTTTATGACCTGTATTCATCGTAAGTTTGTCGTAATATTGTCGTTTTTGTAATAAAATATACATGCTATAATCTTGTTATCTTAGTATACTATCACATTATCTGATGCAGATAAAATATATATTATATTTTATCTTTTTTATTAAAATTTAGTACTTAATCACTAAAATTTTTTGGAAACACATTTCAGGAAATTTCATACTGATAAGGCCTGCCATCAATATCAGTATGAAAATTATTAATAAAAATAAATACAGATAAACATATAAGCTCCTTTTTTGGAAGTCGGTAAAAATAAGACCTTGCAATGATTTTTTAGCATTTTGATAGAAAGGGTACGGACCAGACTAGTGCCTTCCCAGCAAAACATATAGGTGCCTTCGTTTTAGAGTCGGAGAAAACGTCAGAAGCCTAATAATATCAGAAATACACATTTCCTAACTGCGTGGCTATAATATATTTCGATTAAAATAGGTATTTCAAAAAAAGATACAAGTAAAGACAAAACTTCAAAATATGTTATTATAAAATAATATCTTAATGACATAAGATATATTAACGTAATTCTCACCTGCCCTTAATCACCCTTCATTTTAGTTGTTTTTTTCACCTTTAACTATATTTTCATCTTTAAACAGTCTATATTAATATATTAACGAAACAAAGTTTCATTTCCAAATACACACATTATTGTAACATAATTATCTACAATTAGCAGTTAATAATTAATCAAAATATAAATAATTTCGGGAACCACAAAACACACATTAAAGTTACAAATTATGTTATATCACTAACTTAATTACCGTTGTACGTTTGTAATTAAATAATAATGAAGCACTATAATGTTATTTAAATCCCAGGGTATATCAGCAAAATGTTAATCAAGTGTGAAATCAAAATTATTCTAACGAATATTAAAAATGCGAAAGTTTGTATATCTGTTACCGGTTTAAGCTTAAACGGCTTCGATTGATCGATAGATCGATTTAAATGAAAATTGATGTTGAGATCCTTTGGAAGACGGGAAAGAATACAGGATAGTTTTTATTGCAGATAAATGTTCGGTCCCTGCGTAATAAGCTTATTTCAGCGCAACGGAGCCTTTATCTAGTAAATTATATTCGGCAATACAAATATTATGTAATGGTGTACGTTGAACAGTAACCAGTGCGATTTGGATTTGATCTGGATCTGATCCGGTTATAGGTAATCGATAAAAACCGAATCATGGATACTCATCACAGTGCTGTTGCATAAGGCAATGGAAAGCACAGGGTTTCTATAGGCCGGGAGACGTAGCAACATAGCGAAAAAAAATAAAAATTATGCAATGATGTACGTTGAACAATAACCAGTGCGATTTGGATTTGATCTAGATCTGATCCGGTTATAGGTAATCGATAAAAACCGAATCATGGACACTCATCACAGGGCTGTTGCATATGGCAATGGAAAGCACAGGGTTTCTATAGGGGCAGACGTAGCAACGTAGCGTAAAAAACCTACAAAAAGATTTAAAAAATCAGCCAAGTGCGAGTTGCACTCGCGGACGAAGGGTTCCGTACCATTAAAGAGCAAAATAGGTAAAAATATGTTTTTGTGTATGGGAGCCCCCCTTAATTATTTATTTTATTTAAATATTATGATTTATTATAAAATTATAAATACAACTGAGTATTTTGTGAACATATCAAGTGCCTACCTATTGCCATTATAGATATCGAGCAAAAAATAGCAAAAAAAATTACGTTTGTTGTATGGGAGCCCCCCTTAAATATTTAATTTATTTTGTTTTTAGTATTTGTTGTTATAGCGGCAATATTACATATTCTGTGAAAATTTCAGAAGTCTAGCTATAGTAGTTCTTGAGATACAGCCTGGAGATAGACAGACGGAGAGACAGACATCGAAGTCTTAGTAATAGGGTCCCGTTTTTACCCTTTGGGTACGGAACCCTAAAATGAATGTGGGCGAGAAGCCCATTGACGGCTTGCATTAAAAAAAACGTCGTGATGCCCTACTGCTCGATGGATTGATGAAAAAGGTGGCAGCGGATGGATGAGGGCTGCCCAAAGAATAGTTTGCTGCTTGTTGGTGAAGCCTACGTTTAGCAGTGAACAAAGATAAATCGATGATGATAATTATGGTGATGTAACAATAGTACAAACTCTGTGTAAATGAAGGATCCGATCCTTTATCTATGACATATCTTCAGCTATTTAGTCTTCGGCACTAATCTTATGTAGGCGTGGATGACTAATAACCCCGTGTCTTGTACGGACTATAACGATAATAATTTATTATCATATTATGTTTACTAATGTATTGTATAATCTTGATCCATGTCTTCATATACATATTTTTATTGTTCGCGCTGAGACTAGTTTGTATTGCGGTTATTATACTTCTACTTGAGGCTTGCAACTCCGTTACCTCTTCACGCCCAAATCGCTGAACCGATTTTGGTGAAATTTGGCATGGAGATAATTTGAGTCCCGGGAAAGGACATAGGATTCTTTTCATCCCGGAAAAATATACGGTTTTCGATCGATAAACAAGTTTTGGCGCAACAGAGTTGCGGGCGTCATCTAGTGATTTTAATATTACGTGTTGTTAATTTTTATTTACGATTTTTTAACTATAAATTATAGCAATGTCACGCGGCAAAACTAAAAGTGATGTTTACTTTTATTAGACAGTTTAATGCTTATCGTTATGCCCCGCAGGTTGTATACGTAAAAAGAAAAAAACTGAGAAGCAGTAGTATTAAGCGACATTTAATATCACTCGTTCATAATGATCCTCTCGAGTGAGAAATTCAAGGAAAACAAAAAAGGAAAGGAGAATGTTTCATAACACGAGGGTATTCCTAGAACGGCATAATACGAATTCTAGGCGCTGTAGTTACAAAGACGATTATGTTTAAAGCGTAAGCATTAAACGATATTGACAGTGGTTATTATTAAAATTTATAACCCCGACGAAAAGATAGCTGTTATAAGTTTGACGTGTCTGTCTGTGTGTTTGTGAGTGGCGTCGTAGCATTCGAACTTAGAGCGATTTTGATCAAGTTTTTATGCTATTGTATAGATTTTATCGTGGACTTTAAGCGCGGCGACTGAATCATAAAAAAAATCCGTAACGAAAAAACTTAACACACCCCACTCCGACCGGCACAGCGTCCATCGTCTATTACATAGACAAGACGTATGCGAATTATAATTCCATAAGTTGATAAAAGTGCTTTACCACGGCAATCCTCGAGTGCCACACGCATTTTTTTTGTTTGAAAACTGACATGATAAACTTTTGCTAAGAACACTCTTGGTGTTCTTGGCAAAAGTTCGGAATAAAACATTCGATTTTTTGATAACATTAAGCTAAACTTAATATTGCAACTTGACACACCTTTCTTTTGCTTGTTTAAAAAACTAAACTTACCCTTTGTCTTGCAGCAGGTGTAATTTTAAAAGAAATAAAATCAAAATTGGTTTAGTGGCTTAAGCGTAAAATCGTAAGAGACAACAAACAGAAACACTTTTGATGTTAAATAGTATAAGTGCTGTTATTATAATGGTTTATAAAGGCAAGAAATTGAATAGTTTATTTTAACATCAAAATAAGGATTTATTTAGCAACTAAAGTAACATAAAACATGATAGTTATGAAAGTAAACAGTTCGTCGCTTCAAATTAAAGTCTTGTGGGCGACTGTAGAAATATCATTGTATATTTTACCTAAGTTCCTGCAATTGAATAAGTTACTATTTCAAAGCGAAAATTTACAAAAATATTCTTCATTTTATTCCAGTAAAAAGTTAAAATATTAATTTATTTTAAATGTAACTTGTTTATTTTGATTTGTTTTAATGGTTAACTTATCAAAATATTTGATTTATTTAGCTTAATTTGTCTACTAAATAATAAATACTTTGTTACTTTTTTACATCCGATTTATTTAAATAACGAAATAATCACTCGACTTTTGTTTTTGTTTTTTAATTTGGTTAAATTTTCCAATTTCTTTCAGATCAACCGATCAATTTGTTAGAAATATTAATCAATTAATTAATATTTACAGAATGCAGTATACAAAGGTGTTATCTTTTATCTCGATTGTACTTCTATCCCGTTATTAAAGTTGTGTAAAACTTAGCTAATATAAGTATATAATATCATAATACCCCGCAAGCAAAAGTGGTTTAAATTGCAAAGGAATTTCTCGTAGGACTTAGCGGTGGCTAAGCAGGGTCTAAGACTTTGCGGCTAAGGCTTCACACGTGAAAGTGCGAGAATTACACTTGTATTAGATCTTGTGGTGCTCGCGATATTAGTTCGAGAAATCCTACTAAAAGTATTTACCTGATCTTATATATAAAATTCTCGTGTCACAATGTTAGTCACCGTACTCCTCTGAAACGGCTTTACTGATTTTTACCAAATTTTATATGCATATTCAGTAGGTCTGAGAATCGGCTACTGGGTACTTTTTATATTGATTTAGTGGATTTGTTAAATAAATAATAGTAAATTATTACAACTCGAGACTGACGGCGACCATTGTTCGTGCGACGGGATAGCGATGGACGTTGCCATGGTGACATACTTATTTAGTCACTTCAATAAAATAATGTGGGTAAAATACTTTATACGGCAAAACAACGTTTGCCGGGTAAGCTAGTATTATATAAAATTCTCGTGTCACAGTGTTTGCGCGCGAACTCCTCCAAAACGGCTCAACCGATTTTAATGAAATTCTGTATGTACATTCATTAGGCCGGAGAATAGGTTTTTATCTTCTTTTTATGGCAAAACAATGTTTGCCGGGTCAGCTAGTTTAATGATAAAAGTGTTATTTAGTGTGGATGGATGATTTTTCACTAATCTACCTACTGAATACATTTTCGGAAAAAGAAAAGTCAAGGGCTGTGAAATGGAGCGTAGTACGTTAAAGTAAGCATTATTATTATAATATACGTTAATGTGTCTGTCTCTCTGCCAGTCTATTACCAACTCACGCTTGGAACTATTTGATATAGTTTCAAGCGTGAGTTGAAACAGAAACCAGTTAGTTTTTATCCCAGAAAAATGTATGGTTCCTGCACGATAAATAAATTTTATCCGGCAACACCTAGAAAATATACAATGTGTCCCAACACCGGTGTCCGATCCTTTGTTAATATTATGTATGGCATATTTTATTGACTAATTGGCTCTCAAATTTTTCTCCCTCTCTCGGTTGTAAAATGGCAATTTTATAGGTATATTAAATCGAATTTGCGTAGAATTATAGTTTTTACCTCCTGACTACAAGCACACAAAATTATACAACGTGTAACCACAAACAAATATCCCGTCCTAACCTCCTAGATAATAGTTAATATATTTAGCAACAATGTTCAAACTCCGCGTTCAGTTACAAGGGTATCGGGCGTGTAGCGTTTAGTTAGTGACGTAGTTTACAGAGCCAGCCGACTGAAATAATCTTAGGCTGTTGAATATAATATAACAGTTGAGTGCTTCTTATTTTAAGCGTTTAAATACTTTACTGTATTAAGCCGAATTTAGGCAGATTTTAGTGTCACGATGACCGTCGGCGCCGACACCGAAATATATGAAACTAGATGACGCCCGCGACACCGTTGCGCCAAAATTTGTTTATCGCGCAGAATTTTTTTTTTTCAAATTCAAATTCTTTATTAAGCATACAATAATATACAATAGTATAGCTAGGTAGCATACATCACGTCGTCTAATCCCATGCTAAGTAAAAACTTGTGTTATGGCAATCAGACAACGGATGCACGCCGAACAATTTTATCCTAATACTATATATTATTTACACATTCACACACACAATCACACTACACTTTATCACGTAAAGTCTCTTCGTTCGAGAGCCTCCCTCGGAACCTCCGGTAAACTACACCAGCGGGCCAGAACTCCTCCAACTCGAAGACGCATAAAACTTGAGTCGGCACTCACCACAAAGGAACTAAAATTCACTTTGTGGTGAGAGTGCAGACGCTCCACCTTCAAGGTGTAGGTGGCCTTCTCGCGGATGTAGTTTACGACGTCTTCGACCGTCATGGACCAGTGCAGGCGCGACACGTACAGTGGCGTCGCGGGCACCTCGCTGTGCAGGCGCAGCTCGGGCACATAAGGTGCGGTGCCGCGGTGATTGCGGACGGTGGGCTTCCTCTTCTTCCTCCTCTCCACCAAAATGAAGCTCTCCTCATCGCACCTCCTGCTCTCGTCCCTGTTGTGTCGAAGATGTTCAGCCTTGCGGCCCTCCTTTGCACTCCTCACCTTTACCCGCGGGGGCGGTGCGGGGCAAGCAGCGACGCTTGCATAATTTTTCTGTTGAGTCGATGGCCTCAATTTCGTGTCGACGTCACGCGTGACGGAGAGCTAGAGAGGAAAATATTATTATAAAAACTATCCTATGTCCTTTCCCGAGACTCAAGGTATCTCCATGCCAAATTTTAGCAAAATCGGTTGAGCGGTTTAAGCGTGAAGAGGTAGCATACACTTTCGCATTTGTAATATTAGTATGGATATTAGCGCTAGCGATACGCGTTATTCAAAAATATTTCCCACAATTTCATACATCTCGGGCCATCAACGCCGAAAGTGCGTGTGTTTTCAGCGTGTGACTAAAATCAGCCTCTACACGCTGACTGTCGGCGCCGATGGCTCATAATGTATAAAATCTAGCGTTTTATAATAACGTCTAACTGCTGCGTGATATTACATACATTTCGGCGCCGACGGTCAGCGAGTGTTGAGCGTGACTGTCAGTTTTTCCGGTTTTGGTGACAGCCGGTAATATTAAAACAAGGATATGTTGGAGTTAGTATCACATGGGGACCTAGTATGTTACACAAGAATACTCCTTCTTCTACTCTTTTTTACTCTCGTAAACAAATGGGATGGTTAATGATAGAACATAGTATGAAAACCTGCCAAGTGCGTGTCGGGCCACGCGCAATATAGAGTTCCGTAGTACCGTTAGTTTTTTAAAATTTTTGTATGGTCAATGAATGTACATTTATAACTTTTTTACACTACTTTGTTTTACACTACTAACAACATCATCTCAGTTACTTTCAAAGGAATTTGATCGAAAAGTTCCTTTATACTTCGCCGAATACATTTTTTTTAGTTGATCGACTATTACTCAATAACTTATGAAGTCTTCTTAGCCGTGATAGTTTTCCTTTTCAATTCAGCATATTTCCTACTCCCGTGAATTTTTTCACATTTCTACAAGCCCCCGTTTAGTTGGTAGAACGGGGGGACACTGACCTCTAATGTTTTTTTCCACTTTTAAACCTAATATTTCACAAACGGACCCCTAAATCGGAAAATGATCTATGAATACTCATAATATTTTTAAAAACCTATCCAACGACACCCCATGCAATGGGGTGGATGCGAAAAAAAAAATTCATCCCCGCTTGATGTGTAGGGAAGGTACCATATTTTTTTTTTATGTTATCATGCACCATTTTGTCGGCATTATTAATATGTGCATTCATGCCAAATTACAGCTCTGTAGGTCCTATAGTCTCTGAGAAAAACCGCGGACAGACGGACAGACGGACCGACGGACAGACAGACGGACAGACAGACGGGCAGACAGACGGACGGGCAGACCGAAACTATAAGGGTTCCTTGTTGACTACGGAACCCTAAAAAACTTAGCTTTCCTTTGTAAGTCCCTAAAGATGTATAATTAATTATGCTTAAAATTAAACACTACTCAAAGGTTATATATATATATATTGATTTAAGAGGAAGGTATATTATGTATAAATTATTATAATACATTTATTTTTTAAAGTATTAACCAAAACAACGATTACTGGAACAGCTCGTTACAATTTATAATAACAAAAACTTGTTTAGCTTGTCCGAACTCACATGCGAACCTATGCGTGTGGGGTCTCTATGGACAGGTCTTCAAAAATCATATTGAGGTTTCTAATATCATTTTTTAGCCGCAAAGAAAATCTTCCGACCGAGCGAGGTGGTATGCTCGGTCAGGCCGGAGCCCCGGTGATACATTTCAGCTGTCGTATTTATAGTGACGCGCTCAGAAAACTTCGATAGCGCGATGCAGGAATGTTAGGCGAATTGTGGGTACCGCCACAGTCTTATGCTCAATTAATAACGCAGAATTTTATACAGTCTAGCTCGTACGTATTATTATAAGACAAATAGAACACATATTAAAACACTCGCATTCTCTTTGAATACTCTCGTATTTGAACACTTAGGAAAATTTAACACACATCGCTTATTTAACGTTGGATGTGTAAAGTTTGTGAATGGTAATATAAATGGAGATTTCAGGTTTGAGACAGGCTAAATTGAGCTTCTATTTATTCTTTATTTTCACTAATTAGTGGTTTCGTACGGTGCACGGCGGTATTTAAATACGGGGTATTAAAAATTTTGTGACTTTTAATAATATTATGTATTTTTTTTAGCTGTAAGTAATAAAATCATTTAACAAAATTAAAAAAGAAAGCTGAATCGAATTTTATTTTTGTGTTTTAAGATAAACCGTTCGCGTATTATGGAGGAGCATATTGTTCGTTAATAATTATTGCCCATCATCGATTGAGCATATTGAAGACAACTGGCGCTAATACTACGGTGACCATCATGGTCTTCTATCTCACCAAAATAAATACTTTTTAGGAGAGGGTTTTAAAAAAGTTATGAATTTTAACGAGAACATACACAACACCAAATTGTTACCCCTATTCATTCTCCATTGTTTTGTACAAAGATACGTGATAAATTATTGTATCCTTTCAGCATTTTTGTCACATAATTTTTGTACCGGAGGCAATGCGTTTAAAGAAAAAAGCTTTTGTTGAAGCTTCTTTCATCCTGGAAATACATATTACCATAATCCCTGAATATCCCACACTCTTGTGTTACGTGAATTCAAAAAGTGTTTGTTTTTTTCCAAAAAAAAATCAACTAGTATGTGTGTGCATGTCTATATCAACTTTAGAAATGTATGTTCTTGTATTATGACAATAGGATATATTACTACAACAATTTCAAGCTAGACGGCAGCACCAGCATAGACAGTAAGCAAAAAGTTTTGTTCGTCGTTTCACAACGTTTCTGTCAATATTCTGATATGACGTGTGCAACATGTCGGATTTTGGTCGGATTATTAATTTCTGTATGCATGTGCTCGTAGCGCCCTCCGCTCGAACCTTTGCGTAATATTTCTTATGTTAAACAAATACGTGTGGTTATTATTTAAATTGAAAGTCTTTATTCTACTACCAGTTCATACTATCCCAAAAGTTTCTTTAATTCTACTTGATGTCGATTTTATCTGACGGTACTTAATATTGATAATTTTTCATTAACATGCGTTCAGAGATTCATAAAGAGAAAAAAATATCATTTTTTAATATTACCCGCAAAAGTTACACGTAGAAATATTTAAACTATCACTTAATTACATTCCAAGCCGAAAATTTGTACACAAACTTCGTTGTCCAGTATAATATTTCGTCTGCGGTCGGGCAGTTTACTGGAATTCCAAGTATTTCAATAAATAACGCGTACGTTACAAAATTGGTCGGTCATTATAGAAACACTCTGTATAGTCCTTTTGTTGATAGTTATAAAATTTAATAAATTGAAACTACAGGTTTATGTTTTATTAAAAATTAACTTTGTTAATAGAAAATGTCTCATATTATACCACAAAAATATTTGTTTTGTAACAAAATAACAATGAAATTATATAATCACTCTAGTTTTATTAGATCTTAAAATTAAAATGCTTTTAATGCCTCAGTAATCTTGAAGCCAGGGACCTCTCAACATTATGACTCCGCATTGATCGCGACGACCACCCTTGCGTTTATGCGTGCCTATATAGGTCCCATAGTGGTGACCCCGAGACGGACTGACTCTTTGAACAACCTGCAAGTTGTTCAAAGAGTCAGTCCGCTGTTTCGGGTTTAGTGCAGCAGCAGATCCCATCCGCAGAGATCATAATACTTGGCGACTTTAACGCCCACCACGCCGACTGGCTCAATTCCAGTAAAACTGATCATGCGCGAAGATCTGTCTGCGACTTTGCCCTTGAGAACGACTTAACCCAACTGGTTGCTACGCCTTCGCGAATTCCCAATACCCAGATGTAGACGGTCAGAATCCTTCCCTGTTGGACCTTCTGCTGACTTCAAATCCTGATGGCTACCAAGCATCCATGACCGCACCACTTAGTTCATCGGATCGTTGCCTTTATGGGAATATGCGTGGAGGCCGCAAAGGGATGTAGCGGTACCCATAATTAGCGCCACATTCCTGCATCACGCTATCGAAGTTTTCTAAGTGCGTCGGTATATTATATACGACAGCTGAAATGTATCACGTGGGCTTCGGCCTGATCGAGCATACCACCTCGCTCGGTCGGAAGATCTTCCTTTGCGGCCTCCACGCATATTACCACATTGGAGTCCCAATGGAAAAGAAAGAAAAGGCAAAGAAACAGCACGTCAGTAGAATTGGTGAGAGACTTGAGCGCCTCCCTTCGAGAACCCGTGCATTCTGTTCTCTGGCCAAAGCTATTGAAGGGAATTTCCCTACAGTCAAAAGACAAAGCCGATCTTCTGGGTAAGTTCTTTGCGTCAAACTAGACCCGAGATGACGGGGGACAGAAACCGCCGACCATACCGTGATGCACGAGCGCCATGTCGGATATTTGGTTTCATCAGCGCTCAGTGTAAATAGCCCTCCGTTCCCTTGATATCCAAAAGTCGAGTGGGCCTGACGGAATCTCTCCTATTGTGTTAAAAAAGTGTGCATCAGAGTTGGCTTTGATCTTAAAGCGTCTTTTCGGCTCTCCTGTTCTTATGGCATTGTACCGGCTTCCTGGAAGACAGCCTTGGTGAACCACAATGATTGATGTTTAAATATAACGCATGTTGTGCTTAAAAATAAATTTATTATTATAATATAGAAATAAATAATAATAATTGAGATATTAAGAGCAATTATATATAGTGCACTAGCGGCTAGGCCACAGCGGCCAGGTCGCGGCGGCCTTCGAGAGCTTGGTGTGGCCGCTGGCCGCGTGGCGGCCAGGTGCGCGTGGTCTATGGCGATTTCATACTAAGGTATCAATCTTGATGGCCGCCGCGACGGCCGCTGGCGCCTAGCCGCTAGCGCGCTATTGCTCTTATGTATTTGCTTTACTTATTTATTAAGTATG
Organism: Cyaniris semiargus; assembly: GCA_905187585.1. Classification (NCBI taxonomy): domain Eukaryota; kingdom Metazoa; phylum Arthropoda; class Insecta; order Lepidoptera; family Lycaenidae; genus Cyaniris; species Cyaniris semiargus. The sequence goes on along the minus strand of LR994558.1, from coordinate 6,292,754 downwards.
CTGAACATTATCCGTTGTTATGATATTTATACTATCGTATTTGTCATTTTCTCTACAGTCCAGCCCAGTAGATTTACAAAAGTTCGGCTTTTCGCCTCACGAAAATCTTTATCCGGCAAGTGCGTTGCCGGCCTTTTAAGAGGGAATAGGGTAATAGGGGAGGGTAGGGATGGGAAGGGAAGGGAATAGGGGAGGGTAGGGAAGGGAAGGGAATAGGGGAGGGTAGGGAAGGGAATAGTGTAGGGGATTGGGCCTCCGGTAAACTCACTCACTCGGCGAAACACAGCGCAAGCGCTGTTTCACGCCGGTTTTCTGTGAGAACGTGGTATTTCTCCGGTCGAGCCGGCCCATTCGTGCCGAAGCATGGCTCTCCCACGTATACAAATAATTATTTTTCTATTCTATTCTAAACCAGTGAAAGAGACAACATAATATAATCAATGGCCGAATTACTCTCTATCCACCGACTAGACTTATTGTGTTTGATGGAAATATTCTTGTCGGAAATAACTAGATTATGTCCTTTGAACATTTTGTGGTTATTCTGATTTTCCGTGTTATATGCTTACCACCACAAAATACATTCAAATTTCTTAGAATTCTAAAATACTCTGGGATTTTGTCATAATCATATATTATAAAGGCCTACTGCATACTTACAGGATTATTATGTCGATTTCCACGGAGGAAAATAAAAAACATAAACGTTACATTTAAATGACTGTAATAATTTCATTTCGGTTGAGATATTTTTGAATGGCTCGATTTAGAATGCCGTTTTTGTCGCTTTCTGCGGGTCTACATAATATAGAAACGAGATGAAACGAGGTGCAACATAAAATGGCTGGACCGATTCTGTTGAAATTTTGTGTGCTTATCCTGTGGGTCTGACAATCGGCTAACAACTATTCTTCATACCTACCCAAAATAACGTATAGCAAAACAACAATTGCCGGGTCAGCTAGTTGTCATAATTATTATAAAAACATACGCCTCCTTGGTCTATAAAAATTCTTGTGTATTGCGGACTCACTTATGGGTACACTATAAAGTCCTGCGCAGCCGGCCTGGTTTCAATGAAACTCGCCACCGTCACCTAAACCGCTGTGGGAGCCATTATTCTACATCAACTAAACTTTAAAAATACACTGTTGAAATCCACCCTAAATTTATGAAATTTATTCTTTTCACGTAGTTATCTACTTTATCCGAAACTCTCCCAACTCTTCACTTTAATTAAGGTTGGCATCTAGAACGTATCTTTAAACCAAATCTTTGATACTTAAAGTGTGAAAGTGGCTTAATGATTTTACGTGATAGTTGTACTAACGTGTGTACTTGCCACGTGTGTAGTTTGAACACTTTATTGTTAACTGATATAAAATATAATAATTTTAATATAACATTTATGGACGCTTCACACCACGTCAGTCTGGCCTCACGGTAAGTACCTGAAGGACTTGTGTTACGGGTACCAGACAACGGAAATATATTTAATACTTTTATACTATGTATATATATTTAAGATTTTTATTACATGATACACATATTTAATACACATCCAGGACCCAGGAACATAGGAAACTTTTTGTTCCGTCGGCGGGATTCGAACCCGTGACCCGCGGCTTGAGCGCTGACAACATGCTCAACCACTGAGCCACAGAGGTCGTCAAATATAACTATGCACGGCATCTGAACAGTTTTTAATTATGGAGCAAACATGTTCTTTTTATAAAATCACTAGATGGAGCCTGAAACTACGTATCGCCGAAATTCGTTTATAGCGTGGGAAACGTACGTTTTTCCACAACAAAAACGATCACATGTCCTTTCCCTGTACACCATAAATATCTGTGTACCAAGACTTATCAAACTCGGTTCAGCGGTTTCAGCGTGAAGATGTTACAGACAGACGGACACACTTTCGCATTTTTACTATTAGTAGGGATAAATATTATAGATATTATGATGGTACATATCAATCGATTTACCAGCTATATAAATCTAGCCGATAGTCAAAGGATATTTTTTGTTTGCTGCGTAAACTCACGCCCAAAACGATGTGAAATTTTGACACAGGAATAATTTGCGGCGTAAAATTGGATAGACAAGTAGTTCCCGAGGGAAAACGTTTTATTTTTTACAAAATATTATTACAAGGTCCGCGCCGGATAACCTTATTTTACCTAAAAGGTATTTAGATGACATTGGAAAATTTTATCTTTTATACTTTTGTTCGTTTGTCAGAAATAAATTAGTTATCTATATTTTGAATATTATGTTTTGTACGTTTTAAGTGAGGAAATATTACATAAGTGAGGAAATATTACATACACAGTCAATATAATAAAATAATATTATTAAGTACTAGATGTTCCGCGCGGCTTCGCCTGCGTAATTTAGGAATTTCACGGAAACCGTAAATTTTCCCGCAAAAAATAGCATTTATCCCTTCACGTGGTCTCAACTTTATGTGTGCCAAAAAACATAAAATTGCTCCAGTGGTTCTTAAGATAATAAGCAATTTCATATAATTTTCCCAGTTTTTTCCACGTTTCCCTCTGTTTCTTCGCTGCAATTGATCTATCTTAGCTTAATAATATACAGTGTGTAACAAAAATTAGTGATAATACTTTAGGGTGTGTACGTGTTCCTTTTAGAGAGTTCACTGTGAAAGTAGCAGCGCTGAAAGACGAAATATTTTTTTCACTTTTGTATGGGCAAAAGCCCGAGCGTCACGAGTTTCCCCATACAAAAGTGAAAAAAAAAATTCGTCTTTCAGCACTGCTACTTTCACAGTGAACTATCTACAAGGAACACAATATACACACCCTAAAGTATTATCACTTATTTTTGTTACACTCTGTATAGCCTATAGCCTTAATCTAACACTAAAATATTTTTTCAAATCGGACCAGTAATTCCTGAAATTAGCGCGTTCAAACAAACATACAAAAAATCAAACTCTTCAGCTTTATAACATTAGTATAGATTCTATCCAAAAGACTCGATTTATTTTTGACGAGTGATCTTTAGCTTGCACGTTTCCTGTAGGGAATGTGCAAGAACTCTCTCACTCTCTTCATACGTGGGAGAGCCATGCTTCGGCACGAATGGGCCGGCTTGACCGGAGAAATACCACGTTCTCACAGAAAACCGGCGTGAAACAGCGCTTGCGCTGTGTTTCGCCGAGTGAGTGAGTTTACCGGAGGCCCAATCCCCTACCCTATTCCCTTCCTTTCCCTCCCCTATTCCCTTCTTTTCCCATCCCTACCCTCCCCTATTACCCTATTCCCTCTTAAAAGGCCGGCAACGCACCTGCAGCTCTTCTGATGTTGCGAGTGTCCATGGGCGACGGAAGTTGCTTTTGCTCGTTTGCCCCCTTATTTCATAAAAAAAAAGAATGCGCAAAAACTATAGGTGACAGGATATTAATTCAGCCAAATTTATAATACACCACGTTTCGGATTAGCGCCACCAGTTCTTAGCACCTTCCCGTCCCCATACCGCTTACAAGTAACTCTTGTATTTTATCATACATCAATGTCATATAAAAAAGAAATATGTGAGTTGTGTGTTTGTGTCAATAAAGTTACGGGAGATTTACGGGCCGCGCCGCACGTGAATTACAATTATTATGACAAACTTTTCCGACCACTACGTTACTTTTCACTTTGTTTTTTCTGTAACTTCGGATATATTTCACTCATTTCATTAAGAACTCAATGAATCAAGTTGTAGTTTTGTTTATTCAAGGTTTACATATTAAATGGGAGAGTAGTAATTAAATTATACAGGGTGTAACAAGACATAGTGATAATACTTTTGGGTGTATATGTGTCTCTTATGTAGAGTTCACTGTGCAAGTAGCAGCGCTGAAAGAGTATTTTTTTGTGGCGCCCGCGCGGCGTCATGAATTTTCTCATACAAAAATTAAAAAAATACTTAGTTAACTTTTCAGCGCTGCTACTTTCACAGTGAATATGTAAGGTACACACACTAACACTATGGTACCTATTATCATTTAGCCTTGTTACACCCTGTATAGATTAAGTATTTTGTGACCTTCATTTAGGCAAAGTATTAAAATTTTCAAAAACGATACCAATACATTTTAATGAATTGATTTATTAAATGTATGTATTACATTATGATCTGATTTTATTTCTTCATACGCCATGTTAAATCTTTAACAAAGTATTTTTCACCAGTTAAATACTCATTAGCTGGCATACGAGTGTATACCCGTGTTAATTCTCATACATTAGTGGTCGCAATCCTCAAGTTAAGTTGGGCGTTTAACTTAAACAACGTATCCTGCCAACTTTGAGGCGACAAAGCTGGTGCCATAGATCAAGAAATTTTAGATAGGTGCATGCAATTATATTTCACACAAAATTACAGGCTTAGAACTATGGGATTTTTATATTTTATATTAGAGTTTAGATATTTTTATACAAATAACAGCACAGTAATTTAACATTTTTGAATCGGCATGTTAGTCAGGGTACTGTAATCAACAAAACTTGGTTGACTATGGAACCCTAAAACGGTACCCTAACCAGCTGATTTTTTGTATATTGATAGGTTAATAATTAAATAATTTAAGAGTAACATTGTCCTACAAATAGAACGATCCATATTTTAGGATCATCAAATCAAAGTATGAAATCCTCTCTATCTCTGTTAGCTACCACTTTCAAGATATTTCTGAAATAAAAATGTTGTCCGTCTTATCAAAATGAAGCTACTCACAAAAATTAAGTTAATAGTAATAAAAAAAAAATTGTTCTAGGGAACCCTGACTATGTTCACAGCGTATAATAAAAAAAAAAACCGCCATGCATAATATGCAATTGATAGTTTATTAAGCACTGAAATTTATGTAATATCATCTCCTTGTATACCTACAATTGCAAAAAGAAAATAACAGTATTTTAAAAAGATAAAACCGACTTCAAAATTGTACGTAATTGATAACGTCCTTTTTTGAAGTCGGTTAAAAATTGAATAAACACAGTGACACTCTCATGGTAAACACGAATCTTACGACACCTACCAAGTTAAAATCCATCAAGCCATTAAGGCAGCAGAGCATACCAAACAATTATACATACGTACATAATAATATTTATTATTATAAAATATATAATATTATGTACGTACTATATACTTTTGAATAAAATAACCCTTGTTGGACAGTTCAGGAATAAAAACTAGGCCTTCATCAACAACAACATCTGTTGCGTTGTGGATGATTTATACAGTATTTTCAGAGAGAAGTTACCACTCTTCAAATATGTAGTGCCTGGGACAAGATTTTTAAATGACCGTATGGTTGCCCAAGCACATACGGCATTCTCGTAACATAGTCGGCCTAGTCCACAGGAAAGAACTAGTCAATACGTCTGGGACCAACTATATGCGGGTTTCCTCACGATGTTTTCCTTCACCGTAAGAGTGTCCGTATTATATATAATACTTGAGATCAGAAAATGTCTCATTGGTACACACGCCTCCACCCGGGATCGAACCTACACCCTATAGGAGTGCGAACCAAAGGTCTACCCATTGGGCCACGGACGCTCACTCAGTAATAAAGCAGGTAAACTAACACAACCTGTAGCAAATTCTTCGCTCTACTCCCCTTACGAGCTGCTCAGGTTTCGTAATAAAAACTTGTGAGACTCGCTTTCCGCAATTACAGCGTGTAGTGTGTACACCTGCTCTTGATGGTTATTCCTCTGGAATAGATTACTGTTTGAACTCAAGTGCAACAACTACGGCTATCCTCATAATGCTTCACCCGTAATGCAATACCGTCACTATACGAAATTTTCGTAAAATCCGTTTTTGACGCTATATTGTTAAAAAATCGAGGACCAACGTCTTGCACTGTCTTTTATCTCTTAATTCCTACTTTAAGCCCTAGACAGCATTGCCAATCATTTCGACACTAAACGAAATCTTCCCTTTGCTTAAGTTAAAAATTGTGTGCCTTCTGCAGAAGCATTTGCTTGTAATCGGTCCACCCGTTTCAATAAAGTACCATAGACAAACACACACGCAGACAGATATAACAAAATTATAACACGCCTCTTTGTCTTCCAGGGTTAAGAAAGCAGAGCGATCTCAGATGCTTATTATATGTTGAGGTATATTAGGTTTTAGTTGAGCAATTCCCAATTGTTTATTAATTACTCTTTTTTAGTTTTACACGTCGTCTTGCTAATATTATGAAAAGGTAATAGGACCGATTTTGAAGAAATTCTGTACAGATATAGAGTAGACTCTAGTTTAGGAATATATTGCAGTAAAATGTACATTGTACATTGCACACTGGATTTTACATTCGCTAACTTAAGAGCGCGCTGTGAAAACGCTAGCCCCGCCTACACACAACGCTATTCTCCAATCGTGATACAATAATTCCATGAATCGTGCTCCCGGGCAATGTACTTTAGGCTGCAGCTAATAGTGAACAATATCGCGTAACAACGGTTCCCGCATTATAGCACGAAAGTAAGTCCCAAAACTGTTTTTTGATGATTACTTAAAAACTAAATACAATACTAATATTTCCTTTAGCTATTATTTTATAAAGTGTGTGATTGTAGTAGTGCAAGTTATTTAATGATAGTAACTCAATAAGTGTAACAGATATTTGTTGAAATTCCCAAAAAGATTCATAATTTCGAAAAATAATACTATCGAGTCAAAATAAGTGAATCGTGTTTTCCGTTAGCTAAATATCAGATAAATATACAATGATTAAATAAATCTCAATTTCATTTGAGTCAATCGTCTTCCGGGATCGTAATACTTATTAGTAAATACAGCAAAATTGCACAGCCCGCTCTTAAGCATAGAATATTTAAGGTGACGAAAGGTATAGCTTAATCCATACTAGTATTATAAATGCTAAAGTGTGTATGTTTGTCTTTCCGTCTGTCTGTCTGTCTGTTACCTCTTCACGCTCAAGTCGCTGAACCGATTTTACTGAAATTTGGCATGGAGATGATTTGAGTCCCGGGATAGGACCTGCGCCCGGAAAAATGTACGCGATAAATGAATTTTGGCGCAACGGAGTTGCAGTCGTCATCTAGTAATAATAATAATATCTTTATTGACACCCTAAATATCTTACAATAAACTGAAACTGCTGACCACTGCACTATAAGTCTTAACTGTATTGCAGATGCCAGTGCAGTGTTCTCGCCCATTTAAATTTAAATTTAAAACAATAACGAAAACTTTAAACATAAAAAGGTAAACAAGATAAACCTTAAACAAAAGAAAAAAATAGGAGAGTGAAAAAAAAAGCTTAAAGATATAAATATAATATATTCTTTGACATTCCCGCTTCAGGTTTTTCACTCACTTAAACACAAAACATAATTTTATACAACATCAAGTTCTAAAGGTCAAAGGTTATTTATATATAACATAGCTAATTTCATAAAAGAAAGACAAGATAAATCATGTTTTCGGTGTACGCCCACCATTTACAGCTGAGTGTGCTGTGTATGTTTATATTTTGTGCATATGTATATTGTGTATGTGTGTGCTGGTGTTTACACATTACTAATGCTTTTCGCGTTCCAAACTTATTGTGTTAAATAATCACTTTGTTGTGTAGCTCATAATTTATTCGGCACAGAACTGAGCTTTCTGAATAACACAATTTGGTACATCTAGGGAATATTTAACATCTATGTTATTTTCCAGTTCTAACTGTATAGACATACAATAGTATTTTTTACTTACTTAAATATTTTTAAGCTATTGCTTTTATCGCGAGCTTTGAGCGTGGCGACCGGATCAAGAAAGTCTGTAACGAAAATAAACCTAACATCGTCTAACGTCGTTTCAGGTCGACGGACTTTGGCACGGTGTTTGTAGGTCTGCGACTTGACGTATGCATGTATAATTGCTATATTGTATAGCCACTTTACCACGGCAGTCCCCGAGTGCCACAAGTATTTTTTTTAAATGTATTAAATTATTGGTAGACTTATCGCACAAGAAAATTAAGAGGAAGGCTTGTTTACAAATTTAAGTACTCGCATGTTGAAATTTTTATTTTATATAATGTAATTGAAAATAATTCCTCACAAAAACATAACAACGAAATAATTGCAAGGCTTATCATGTTATAACATAAAACATCGTGCGAACATGATACATAGCCTAATTTGAGAGAGACTCCAAGCTAACGATGCTCTCGTTTATAATTAAATATTATTACTCAAACTGTAATATTATTACTCGAGCTGTAATGTTATTATCCGAGCTGTAATTAAGCCTTGTTACTATAACTTTAGCTTATTTACGATTGTATTTTGATTAAAATTATCCACGGAAGCTATGTAAATGGAGGGGGAATTCAAATGTTGTTGTGACCTGAATGATCTTAATTAATATTCATTGTTAAGATAAGTAAATATACTTTTACAATGTGTATCCTTTGAAATATAATATATACCCTATAAATAAATACCCAGTGCGGTATTAGCATATTAGGATGTTAGTGTGTGCCTCAGCTCTCACGGCAAATTTTTCGATTTGTCGTGACTGACATATAAATGGATGAAAATAACTGAATTAAAGTATTTCTAACTGACTTAAAAAAATGAGGACGTTTGTTTGTTCGCAGATAATTTCCTCGTTTATGAACCGATTTCGATGATTCGTTTTTTGTTGGAAAGAGGATATACAAAGGTGGTCCATAACAGGAAAGTCGGTTTGTTTTTCTTTAAAATTATAGTAAAATATACTTCATTTTATCCAACATCAAATATTGACCGAAATAAAAAGTATAATTTACCGCACCCGAGTTGGGTTTTCTTAAAGTAATGTGACACTTCAGCAAAAAGTACAGCGAATCTCCGAGTTTCCAGGTCAGCTGTGCCTTTGTCAGGACACCAGAGGGCAATGATGAATGTGAGATTTCCCGCGGAAATCGGTGTCAAGTGGCACAAGCCCGTAATTAAATAGTTTCGTGTATGGGTAATCAAATTTTATGTGTGGCATGTGGCAACGTTATGGTTCTATGAAAATCTAACTTAAAAAAACTAAGGTTGAACAAGTACCGGTAGAAGTGAAAACTTAAACACTTACTTAAGTGAGAACTTTAAATGTCGATTAGATCACGTGTCTTGACCCGAGTTTAACTTTATTTATCCCATAAAGTTCACAACACCGCCAAAGAAGTTGACATCAAAAAACAAAGAACCCGACTGCAATGACGATAGTGTCACTCTCACCACCAAGGCGAATCTGACGTCACCATTCACTAAGGTTCAAATTCAACAAGCCGTTTTAGGTCATAAAGTATGTCAAAAATAATATTATACATACGTACATTATGTCACCAATAAGATAGAGTAAAAAATATATAGAAGACAAATTTTATGTTATATTATCTTGAAACAAGCACTTAACTTTTGAAATGGCGTCAGTGCTTAGCTTTGAGCGAGGAAAATGCCTGTAATGATAAAACAAACCAATCTGGCTTCATTTTAAAAATGCTTTAAACTTGAAAACTCATCAACTTCTGATCTGAGGTGTCATATTGCAATATTATTGTTATCAATGCTATTTGCAAGTGTATATAGTGACAGTATTCGGGTACTTATAGCAACTAAGTCATAAGTATGACAGCTTCTTAAAAACTTTACTTAATTACAGCAGCTCTACAAGGCTCTTTGGTACGTGATCATTAAAATAACCAACGGCGCCATCTTGTAATATAACGCTTAAGAGCCATATTTTACACGCGAAAATCCAAGCCCCCTTAAAATATCAAACAATTAGATCCTTGTAGTGACAGTACTGTATCCTTGTATCTTTGATTGTTAGGGCGCTTTTCCTGTCATCATCGCACGCGAATCTGGTCCGCATGAAAGTTGCCCGCATCCTATCATTTCATAGATGTTTTTCCTGTCATCCAGACAAAGCACATGGCCAGGAGCATGTTGTCACTCGCATACGGACCAGATCCACATCAGCACAACACTTATGACAGGAAAGTCTCACGTAGCAAAATAACGTATCGCTTATACACTCATGAAGCAACTTTCCAAGTAACATGGCGGAATAACACGTCGCCACGAAATAACAGCATTCACGTTATTGACTGTTACGAACACAATATCACTTAAGCCACAAGTACACGTTCGTTTTACTTTCATTAAGGCGCAATTAGGGGCTGCGTTGATTGCATACGTCTCATTATTACGTACGCTCCTAGCGAAATATAATTAAACCTCTCAAGGCTGTTTCTGGGTATACCTTCTAGGGCTGTTTCGGTGACGGTGGTCGGTTCCATTGAAAGCAAGTCACCCAGGAGCTTTAATAGTGCTCTAGGCAATGATTCACAATGCGCAATTCGACTCGGATTCGGAAACTTCATCGCGCGACATCCAATAAACGCTCACCGCGCTAGGCATTGACCAATGAGCGCACGGTAAAGTTTCCGAATCCGTGTCGAAAGAAAATCGTAAATCGCACTCCAGGAATAAGTGCGGTACTAAAGAACACTCTCTCTTCCTTTATTACCGTACCCTAGTGAATCGGAAGACTATCACGACTCTAACAATCGTGATAGATGTGGCGCAAGAACCACTTTCATAGGTCGAAGAGCATGCCATTGCCAGGCCTTGCTGGGTCACGAGAGTACTCTAGAACTCTTCCTTTCTCCAGCTAAATAAAGAAGTAAAAGATGTTCCTCGTGAATACAGAAGCACTCTTTCTAACGTGCTTCTGTATTCTGCGTCCAGACTCAGAAGCAAATTTTTCTTTATGTAGATACCATTGAAGAAATTGATTCATATGCAGATGGCGGACCTACGCCATTTGGTTGAGTTATGTCAATTCAATTGTAGTCGTTATCAGGCTGGGTATAACGCGACCAAATTACGTCCGTCTTCTGCCTATGAATCAACTTCTCTGATAGTATAGGTATTTTAATATTAGAATGATTTTCGTCATGAGCTACCTATGAGTTAGGGAACAAATCTGCCTCTCATTAGCATAAATCTGCAAATCAACCAACATTCGGTCAATTGATTGAATTTGGAATCAATTCGATGATTGATAACAGAGTTCGCTTCATGAATTATAGAAACAGTTCCCGGCTAGTGATTAGTATAGTATAGTACTTGCAGCGTTACTTGCAACATTACTATTAGTACCTGCAGTTGCAAGTAACGTTATACCTGTTACTGTATCCCTCGAAAACCGACTATGTATTTAACTCTTGTTTAGCAAGTTAATATAATGTCGTTACGCGCTTTTTATTAAAAGTTTATTCGTGAGGGAAAGAGACAAGTAGCGATTGGTTAATGACTAAATTTCATTGTTCAGTGACCGAGAATAAAAATATACACATACTGGCCAAATTGATTAAGGCCAAAGTGTCATTGGATAAATTCAATTTTAATAAGGTATTGCATAGCTTTTATCGCGGGCTTTGAGCGCGGCGACTGATCAAAAAATTCCGTAACGGAAAAAACCGAACACACCCACTCCACCTGCCGCCTGTGCCGGTCGGTGCGGCGTTTCTAGACTTCGGAACGGTGCTTGTGTGCGTGCGACTACATTCGAATTATAATTGCATAAGTTGATAAAAAACCGGCCAAGTGCGAGTTGGACTCGCCCATGAAGGGTTCCGCAGCAGCAATAAGGTTTATTTTTATGAAATTAAAAGGTTTTTGATTTATTTTTAATTTTTTATATTTCAGTTGATTTAATGAAAGTTAATTTAAGGTTTACTTAATTTAAGGTTTAGGTATGACGTATAAAAAAACTACTTGCTAGATCTCGTTCAAACCAATTTTCGTTGGTAGTTTTTATAGTAATGTACATCATATATTTTTTTAGACTTATCATGCCCCTACTTTAGAAGTTACACACATTTTACCACTTTGGAAGAGTCTCTCGCAAACTATTCAGGTTAGAAAAAAATGATATTAAAAACCTCAATATGATTTTTGAAGACCTATCCATAGATACCCCACACGCGTAGGTCAGATGAAAAAATTTTTTTTTTGTTTCAGTTGTACCTATGGGGACCCCTAAAATTTATAATAATTTTTCCATTTTTGTATCAAAATCTTAATGCGGTTCATAGACTACATCTACTTACCAAGTTTCAATAGTACAGCTCTTATAGTTTCGGAGAAAAGTGGCTGTGACATACGAACGGACAGACAGACAGACAGACAGACATGAAGAATCTATAAGAGTTCCGTTTTTTTCCATTTGGCTACGGAACCCTAAAAATCCAATAGCTTTACCGCGGCAGTCCCCGAGTGCCACACGTATTATTTTTTTGTTTTATTACCTCTCAAACGAAAATTAATCAGTGTTGACAGAAACTGCATAATTATTTTTCCGTGGTAAAAACAGCTGTTCTACGTCCTTACATACATACAATATCTTAAATTACAAATGCAATAATTATCATAAAAGATGAGGAGCGGTAACGAGACACAACTAGCGTTTCACAAATCCTAAACTCCGCACGTGTAGCACGTATTTTATTCACGACTTCCTTTGTCTTATATTGGCCGAATTTCCAGTAACCTCTTAGAGCAAGAGCCAGCGACAGACTTAAGTCGTTTTATAAAAGCTGAAGGTTTTCCTGTATATGATCTATGAGGTAAGAATGACGTGTGGAATGTAATTTAAAGAAAGCTATCCCGAAGAAAATAAGATAAAAAAGTAAGCTTTATACTTTATCGAAGGTTAGGTATACTTTCAAAACGGGATGTCTCCTAATAAAAGTGATCGAAACTTTTTGAGCGCTCGATCGCTCGATCGCTCGATCGAAAAAATCGCTGGTCGTTCTTACCTCTATAGGGGTCATATACAGGAAAACTTTCAGCTTTTATAAAACGACGAAAGTCAGACGCTGGCTCTTGGGCCATGTGTTGTTTATACAGTGTGACAAGGAACGTGTGCTTCTTTTGTTTCGCGGTTGTTTTGTTGTGAGCACGGCGCGGCGACATGACACCTCTTGTTGATCGCATTGTGAGCTGAAATGCGCAGTTTAATGTGATAAAGGAAGTTCAGCATAATACACCTAGTGAGGCGTCCATAAATTACGTGAGACGTTGAGTGGGGAAGAGGATCTCACCAAATATGTTTTTGGGAAAAAAAACTAGGGTAAATTGACACAAAATGTGAAAAAAATTGATCCGGTTGTTTTAAAGTTTGGAAAATCAATTGCGTTGTCTATAAAAAAATTGTCTATAATAAATATAAAATAAGCCAAACAAAATACACATTGTTGTTTAATTAATGTACTTTGACAATTTGTGTTTCGTATCATTCGAATATATAATAAATAGTATTATTTTAAAATGGACGCTTACATAAGAGAATAACAGAAGAGATTTCGGTTTTAAATTAACTGCCATAAAGTTTTTCAAACTTAGTTCCAAAAGCAAAGAAAAAACACCAATACGGAAACGTCTCAATAAGTAAGGGTGTTCGCAACTTTTATATCACATCATATTTTGATAAATGAAAGTATTTTAAAAGGGTTTAGGGAAACCTTGTCGCATCAATCAAAATCTATCGGGGTACGCTTTTCATCGATCAAAACGAGATTCAATAAAGTGATTATGTATGAGTGTTTGTAGGTACACTTTATTGAAAGCCTTTCATATTTTACTCTTTTGGGGTTCCATTGTAAAACTCTAAAGTATGGCAACTTTATTTAGCTTTATTGGGGTACTAAATGACCCGCAACTCCGTGGCGCCAAAATTCGTTTAACGCGTGGGAATCTTCATACCAAATTTTAGCTAAATTAGTTCAGCGGTTTAAGCGTGAAAAGGTAACAAACATACAGACAGTCAGACACCCTTTCGCATTTATAACAGTTATAGTAGTATTGTTGATGCTGCTGTTGGCAAAAACCTAGCTAATAAGTATTAGTTCTCGTGATATTTTAAAACTGTAGACCTACAAAGATCTTATGGCACTAGGACGCCACTTCCAGGCCTATGGCCATGCAAAATAAGTGTCACTCAAAATATTATTAGTGATTTCGGGCATAATATGGAACACTATAAATTATATTAGATGGCATTGGTTGTGATTCTAGCCACGTGCTAAACCATATTTGTAAGGTTGTAGTACTATTGCATTGACTCTTGTTTGTCTTACTAAAATAAAGGATCCGATTTACAAAACTGTTCGACATGATAGTTATGGAAACTTACCGCGCTGTTATTGGTCAACAATTAGTTGCAAGTCAACGTTGACCAATCACCGTGCACTAAGTTTTTGAATGGGAGTCGAACAGAAATTGTACTAAATCAACTAGAACACGCCCGCAATTGCGTTGCGCCCAAATTCGTTTATCGCGCGGGAATTGTGCATTTAAAAAAAAAGTATTCCATGTCCTTTCCCTGGACTCAAAGTATCTCCATAACAAATTACAGAAAAATTGGTTCAGCGGTTTAGGCGTGCAGAGGTAACAGACAGACAGACAGACACACTTTCGCATTTATAATAATATTCGTTTAGATGCGCTGAAGTCACAAAAGGAAATGATTTAAGAAATCCTCGATGAATATATCTGAAAATTTGACGCGAAGCGCGTAAGTCTTAGTGCAGTGTCCACTCTGCTCTCTGAATTTTATTTAAATTCAAGAAGAAATGTGAGTCAAATAGCTCCGATTCTATCCACATGCTCCACTCCGTCTTTAAATTCATTTCAAAATATTCAGTTCACATAAAATCCGGTACATCCGGAGGAAATTCATACATAATATACCCATGATAAGTGCTGGAGTATTGGGGCATGTATTTTATCATGCGTCATTGGAAGTCTAGCTCCCTTGTGCTGAAAAATGTATGGAAATGTGATGGAGATGTATCACACTCTATACTTCCTCACTTCGCTCCCGCTTTGTATTTCTATTTTGCCTTTTTCTTCGAATTGCCCGTTGTATTTTGCCCTTTTCTGAAACAATGATGCTATTTGCAGGCGATGTAATAGGTAATGCGAAGTAAATACATTTCTTTCCAAGAAGTAACAAGACTCCGCGCGCGAGCTTCGAATGATTAGAGGGCTTTCGAGACTATAATTACCCCATGCAACATCTCATTCACAATTAAAATTAATACTTATAAACATAATTTTTCACAGCATCATGCCTAAGCAGCTAGGTTAGGGTCGATTATTATAAAATTTTGCACAGATTATAAATGAAAACACGGGAAAGAATTTCGGCTACTGTTTGTTGCAGAAAATACGCGGTTTCGACGGGATTTTATTTTGCGCAGGGAACTACTTTATAATTTCTGCGCCGTTAGTGCGCAATCATTACAGCTATATTAGTCCACTAGGTATATACAGTTCTATGTATGCTCAACTTTTATAACACAGAATAATTAATAAAAAAGACTTCTATAAAAACAGGGATTCTAATTTTGCCAACAGATGAGAGTGATTTAAGCTTCCAAAATTTGTACATAGATTAGTTCAAGCATACACTATAATTTACCCATAGCTTATATGAAATATATTTATGGTTTTTAAATCACGTGACAAAAACCATTTTGTCGCTTACGCCCTTTCCATTTCTTGCTGTTCCATTTCATAATTTCAATGAGAGGCCGGCCCGGCGATCTAAAACATATCCAAAACGATTTTTTTCTTTAACGCGGCGTCACCTTAATGCAACATAATCAGAATATTATAGAGAAACAGTTGTAACGAAACGGAAGTAATGTTAAAAAATATTATATAGAATGTAACAAAACTAAGCGATAATAAAGTTTAAAAAACTTACTCTTTCAGCGCTGCAACTTTCACGTGAACTCTAATACAAGCGACACATACACACAAATTTTGTTATTTATAGAAAAGAGAGGTTTAAAAACCGGCGTGTCGAACCACGCGCAATATAGGGTTCCGTAGTACCGTTAGTTTTTTAAATTTTTGTACGGTCAATGAATGTACATTAAAACGTGTTTTACACTACTAACAACATCATCTCAGTTACTTTCAAAGGAATGTGAACGAAAAGTTCCTTTATACTTCGCCGAATACATTTTTTTTAGTTGATCGACTATTACTCAATAACTTATGAAGTCTTCTTAGCCCTAATAATTTTCCTTTTAAATTCAGCATATTTTCTACTTCCGTGAATTTTTTCACATTTCTAGAAGCCCCCGTTTAGTTGGTAGAAGGGGGGGACACTGGCCTCTAACGATCTTTTCCACTTTAAAACTTAATATTTCACAAACGGATCCCTAAATTGGAAAATGATCAAAAACACTCATAATATTTTTAAAAAACCTATCCAACGGCACCCCACCCGATGGGGTGGACGCGAAAAAAAAACATTCCCGCTTGATGTGTAGGGAAGGTACCATAATTTTTTTTTTTTTTATGATTTCATGTACCATATTGTCGGCATTATTAATATGTGCATTCATGCCAAATTACAGCTCTGTAGGTCCTATAGTCTCTGAGCAAAACCGCGGACAGACAGACAGACAGACGGACAGACAGACAGACGGACAGACAGACGGACAGACAGACGGACAGACAGACGGACGGACAGACCGAAACTCTAAGGGTTCCTTGTTGACTACGGAACCCTAAAAATTTGTATAAAAAACTGTATGTTATTTTTCCACATTTTTAATAAAAGGTGGCCCCGTTTCTTCCGCCGGTTCTTCTCGCCAGGCTATTTCCTAAACCGGTGGTAGGCACCACTATAGTTTCAACGTTCAAAAAGAGCATGTTTACACCAACTTTGAAATAAATTATTGATTTGATTTGACTCTTATGGCTTGGACCACAGGTACAAAGAAAATCCTCAAACACAAAATCGTAAATTAACTCGTGACCTGTTAAATCAATAGAAACCAAAAGCGAACTCTTAACTCATAATTACCGGCGTTTAGATGAATCGGATTATTAACCCTCTACTGCCTGACCCTAATTTCTCATACGTAACTACCTACCCGGAGTCTCTCAGACTCTCGTATTTTGAACTCTTAATATACAAAAAGTATGCTATATGAAAATAAATTAAAAGAAACTTATTATAGCTTAAATACTTCTTTATTTATTAACAATAATAAAAACACTATAACCTTATGTCTTATACTTAAAAACAACACATTTTTTCAAAATGAACAAATTTTTTTCAAAATTCTAACACTACACACATATATACACAACTAAATTAACAAAAAATAGGAACTTTCTTTATAAATTATTTCAAGATTAGTGACTAATCAACAAAATGTGACATACACATTTGGCAAAAAAGTTTTTTTTTAATAAAATTGCAAGGCTCGAACTTTTCACGGCATATTGAGCACGTCGTGTAGGAGCTTGGACTTGGTCGCAACTGACTCAAAGGCATATCATCGTCTGACGAAGAAGAATCTAGGATCGAGCCTAAGGGTTGCGATGAAGCACTCTCTTCTACGATTTCATCACCTTCGATCTCTGTATCCGATGCAGAATCACAAGAAAGGACAACATTTTCATCGATATCTGGCTCGTTTTCGCTGCATTCTTCATCAAAATATTCCTCTTCATTCGAAGAAAGGTCTTCCTCCAACGCTCAATATTTTTATTATTTGACGTCATTTTCAACTAAAACAAAAAAGAAAAGGTTCTTGAAAAAGTCGCGTAACTACCTACCTGGA
Organism: Cyaniris semiargus; assembly: GCA_905187585.1. Taxonomy (NCBI): domain Eukaryota; kingdom Metazoa; phylum Arthropoda; class Insecta; order Lepidoptera; family Lycaenidae; genus Cyaniris; species Cyaniris semiargus. Next base: position 6,275,065 of record LR994558.1, on the reverse strand, counting down.
GTCTCTCAGACTCCACGACATAGTTTTTTACTCACAAAAATGCAGCTCGCGCGCGTTGGACCTCGACGAGTGTAGGCGTGGTACTACGGATAGAGAGGCGAAGGTACACGGACGCACGACCGTCAACGAACCTTGCTTGTAAAGATATGAACAAAAATAGAACTGCTGGAGTCTGAGAGACTCCGGTCAGGTAGTAAGGGTTAATACAACTGAAAGCTCTTAATGTTGAGCTGACGGACGGAGCGGACGGACGGAATAATTTGATCAACGAATTAAAGCTATTTAAGGTAAAATTTATCTTGAACAAGATGATTGTATCTGATTTTGTAAATCCAATTCATTAATTTTGGTTTCTATCATTAATTTGGTCTTGATAATATTATCAGTAATAATAATTAAATAGGATTTATTACAGCAAGTTTTCACGCTAGAGGCAGCACCAGCATAGACAGTAAACAAAATGTTTCGTCCAACGTTTGACAACGTTTCTGTCAAAATTCTCATACGACGTGTGCAACATGTCGGATTTTGGTCGGATTGTTGCTCCATGCTCAATTTAAAAATTTACCTTATTATTATGACCAGTTTGTTCTAACTGTACAATATTGTTAAACTCATAATATTATAAGTACTAGTTATTACTTGCAACTTCTTTGAACCGAAATTCGTTTATGACACGGGAACCGCATATTTTTCGGGGTAACATATAAGGTTTCTAAAGACTTTATTTTACAAAACCAAATCAATAGGCTAGTTGACCTACTTTTTTTCTTCATGCTAATCGCTTTTTAATCATTCATTTTCACTAAAAAAAACTAATATTTTAATATTTTAAACAGTAGAAACCCATAAAAATGTTGATTGAAAAAATATATGCCTTTTAAATGGCGCCGAAAACACTGTCCGCCATAGTGTGAAGACTGACGTCATATTTTTTGTATGTTATACTTTCTTTGTTGACATTTTTATGTGCTATCGTACGAATCTAAAAGTGCCAAAAAATTAGAAAAGAATTAAATAAAAAATGAGAAATTATTTGTAATGTTGAAAATTTTTGGCGAAAAGTTTCGGCCATTTCATTTCCCAACTATGAACTACAGTAAATGGAGATAATATATAAAACTGATGTTTTATTTGAATTATTCAAGAAAATATATTTTAGATATTTTTCTAGGCTTATTCTTATTATTTATGTACAGATAAATTTACATATAACGAGCGCGTTATATAAAAGATATTAAATTACTAGTGTGATGACGTCACATCCAAATCGGAAGTACCGCAAAAGCGTTTTCGTCAGTACAAATTAAACAATATAAAATCATATTTTCAAATTGACTTTATTTATCAATCATAAGCTTTTATTTGATGCTAAGGGTGAAATACGGTTTCCTAGGCCAAGTTCTACTATGCATTTGTTCAATGAAATTGAATAAAGGTCAAGTAGCCTATTGCAGAGGATGTAATAAACAGACACAGATTAGCATTTATCTATACTTATATTATTATAAATGCGAAAGTGTGTCTGTCTGTCTGTTACCTCTTCACGCTTAAACCGCTAAACCGATTTTAATGAGATTTGGTATGGAGATACTTTGAGTCCCAGGAAAGGACAGAATATACTGTTTATCCCGAAAAAAATTACGGTTCCCGCACGATAAATACACGCGAACGGAGTTGCGGGCGTCATCTAGTAATATTATGAATTAAAGCTTTTAGAATACAGATATCTGCAATACTAAAAATGCTGCAGATGCAATTTAGCCCTACATGGGGTAGCTTTACAAGGAATGCATGATGTAACTTCCTGTGTTCTCCTTGGCAAATTGCCATATTTCACGAGTTATGGGACCTTTACCATCATGTACCTACTCTTACTTAACTAAATGTTTTAAGAAAGAGTAAGACCATGCACCAAAAATTCAAGTTCAAAAAATAATTGAAGTCATTATTTCTTATTAAAAAACGTTTAGGCAGAAAAAATATTGTCGTACTCGAAAAATAAAAGGTATCATAATTTTCTGCTGCTTGAAAAGACGTATAAAACTATATTTTTTATAAAATCCTAAAGCGTTTATTGCACACGTACGTTTAAAAATAACAAGAGCAAGTAATGTTTAGTTTCACATCCAATATTTAATATTTTATGTATAAAATTTAATAACTAGTATAAAGAAAATAGAATCCATAATTCACAGATTATTTTCAATTCAGAATTCGTTTTTACCGAGTGTGCGAAAATAACAAAACGTAACAAAAAGTTATAAAATGGTGAAATAGCTCTTGAATTTTTCGGATACAGTGAGATAATAATGTAATGCACTTTGTACTACAAGCTTGGAACGCTAAAAAATGTAAACACCAATAAATTCTTTTACTTCGCAGCACCGACTCTAACTATTCCGTTGAAATGCTTTTGCTTTATCCTTTATTAAAGTATGAAATTGTGCAGTACGTTCAAAAAGTTTGACATTCAAAACTATGCAGTATTGAATAAGGTGCATTGAATTAATAATTAAATTCATATTTAATTTACCCCTGCTAGTTAAATTGAACTATTTTTTTTTATGAAATAAGGGGGCAAACGAGCAAACGGGTCACCTGATGGAATGCAACTTCCGTCGCCCATGGACACTCGCAGCATCAGAAGAGCTGCAAGTGCGTTGCCGGCCTTTTAAGAGGGAATAGGGTAATAGGGGAAGGTAGGGATGGGAAGGGAAGGGAATAGGGTAAGGGATTGGGCCTCCGGTAAACTCACTCACTCGGCGAAACACAGCGCAAGCGCTGTTTCACGCCGGTTTTCTGTGAGAACGTGGTATTTCTCCGGTCGAGCCGGCCCATTCGTGCCGAGGCATGGCTCTCCCACGTATAAGCATTAATTCAATTTTAATTCTGCGTTTACTTTTGCATAAGTGAGGGAAGTTGATTCATGGGCAGATCGCGGATCCTCGTTATTTTGTCGGGTTATGTCAAGCCCAGTTGACAAATCATGACTGACATTTGACTTTATATAACCCTACTAAATAACGTAGGCCCGGCAATATGCCTGTAAATCATTATTATTTTTGATAGTATATTTTACCTTCCAATTATGCTTTCAAACAGGCATTTTTTTTCACACATGCATAATATTATATTAATTTAAGGACACGGCTGATTTCTAGTCAGTATATTTGAAATGGTATGACCTGCCAGTTCATGTCAGTTTATTTGCGATTGATCGAAATAATCGCTCGCAAGCATCATCTTTTGAATGTCACAATTTCACATACAATGTAGGTACCTACATGTTCTTCTTGGATCAACTGGTATCGAGGAAGAATTACTATTAGTATTCCCCTCTGTATCCAACTAACCAAGAAATATTCAAGCAAAATGACTATGAAACTATCAAAAACGAACAATCGTACTTGTACGGAAAATGTTATTCCCATATCAACAGCAGACTGCACAAGACAGGGGTAAAATTGCGTTTGGGAGTACCCTTGAAAATTTAGAATTCACATCGTGTATTCGCCGCTTAAAATATTTTTTCTTTACCCAAAAAAATGAGACTATAGCTCTATTTTTATTGATACCCAATTGAATCCAAAACACTTGTCACAGTATTTCGGTGCCGATATTTTTTGGTGAAAAATATAAAAAGATTTTGCACTACTTTTTATACAATGGAATTAAAAATATATTTTTAATAAACAATGACTTCACGTCTTTTATGTAGTAAATGTTCGCCCATATAGGTCTATTTATGTAATCTACTGTGACCATTCTCTGGGCGACTTTTAGTTGTTGCGAGTTTTGGTAGCTTAAAAATGTGCGGTTTTTCAGGGATAACATTTAATCATATACCTAGAAACCTACCTCGCTCCATAGAAAAAAATCATTTTAATGCAGCTATTGCTTAATCACAATCATATCATACAAGAATCCCTCGTATAAATTAAAAGATTTGTCCTTTTTATCCTCATCGGTTAAATTAGTCCTGTAAAACAAGGGCCCTATTTTCGCGCCACAGCTCAAGGGATTACACCCTATTTTTATTACTCCCCAGGGCGCCCTAAGGGTAGCCTGTCGATCCTCCTTACTGTTAAATACTCCAAATCTAAAATAGCTACAACATTATTTCGCCTAATCAGGAGAATTTGTGCGAGATTATTTTCATGGAGAACCCAAATATTTAATTAAAATATCATCTTATGTTTAGCAAATAAATTTAAGGGTATGTTCAGATAACAAGCACACAACGCGAGTTTAGACGCGCGTAACTACATGTACATTTTATTCAGACCGTACAGAATATGAATAGCCAACGCGCGTTTTCGAGCATAAAAATGTATGTATAAAATAATAATAATACTCCCACACCGGTTTTGGTGACGGTGGCCAGTTTCATTGAAACCAGGCCAGTTACGCAGGAGTAATTTTATAGTGCCCAAGTGCGTGTGCAGTACACAAGAGCACTCTCTATTCCTTTTACTCTCATAACCCAGTGGGACGGAAGACCGACACGACTGGAGAGAGATCAGGCGCAGGAGCGACTATTTACATGCCCATCCGACGCATGGATCATCTTACTTGACAGACAATCAGGTGATCAGCCTGCATTGACCTAACCAAACTTGGAAATAACATGTTTGCAACGCGGGAATCGAACCCACGACCCCCGAGTCAAGAGCCACGCTCTAAATCACTGGACCACACTGAACTGGAGGCGTTAAAAAAATGTATGTAGTTGTAAACGCGCGTTACCAAAATCCGCGTTGAGCTCTAATCTTGTCATAATATGAACATTATAGCCAGAAGTGAACGCAGGTCTAGCCCCTTCACACTTATGTAGCATAAAATATTACGTCCTTGAAATTCAAGGGGTGACAAGTAAGAAAGCTATGATTGCCATAGCTCAATTCAAAATAATATGCTAGGGGTCGCTCAGACCCAGTAACAGTTCAAAGATTAAGTAACAAATAACAAATTGTGTCGACATTACTAATTATTGAAATATTTTATTTACAAAAAATAATATCGACAAAAAACGTTGAAGAATGAGAATGGATTTTTTTTGTTTGATTAGATTGAAAAAATAATAAGCTCCAAACGAAATATTTCTTTAACTGTAATGAATCAATATTATTAAGTCTCTCAATGCAGATTGATTTTCAATCACAGTCACGAAGCCAATTAATTGGAGAATTCGATAAACATTTTAACAAGTATTTTTAACGTACCATCAGAGAAATTGATTCAAAGGCAGATAGCGGAATAAAATTTTTTGGCCAGAAAGTTTCCATTCTGTAAAATCTTGAAGATCCATACTTCTATACTAATATTATAAATGCGAAAGTGTGTCTGTCTATCTGTATGGAGATACTTTGATTCCCATGATACTTTTCATCCCGGAAAAATGTACGGCTCCGGCGTGATAAACAAATCTTGGCGCAACGTGGTTGCGGGCGTCATCTAGTTTTATTATAATAATGCTTATATTAAGTTTGTTGAAATGTAAGGAGGATGACGTGTGCCTGTAAGCTACTTTACGCAAAATACATTAGACGAACAAGGTTTCTATTTGTACTATTCCCATAGAATTATATCCCACAGGCAAAAGCTTGTAGTTCTCTAAATTTCACGCAGGTGGCCAAAAGCTTGTAGTTCCATAAACATTATCAGTGATCTTCTTGTGGCGTTAAAAATATTTTCCTACCTCGTACCACCTTTCATTATCAGCTTGTTATTCCGTTCAGCTTCGCGTACGGCGGAGTAATATCTAAATGTCATGTTTATCTCGTGTGATGACATTCGGAGTATTTTGCATAAATATAAGCCTTTATGACGAAATGTAAGACGAAGATGTTGTTATCGGTATTACTACTGTAATGGTAGGGCTGGCCGCAATCCGCATACACTTTTTCCGTATTCGATTTCCTAATGTGGAATTACGATTTGGAATCCCGTGAGACTAGAGCAAACTTTCGTTTTTTTATGCGCGAAGGGCCGGCTTGCACTTGAAAATTTGTACGTGCGGAATACATTCCGTTCGGAAAAAAGCTAACGTGTGCACCAGTTAATGTATTTTCTACCGATTCCATGCATTCGGATTTCGGAATACGTAAAACGAATTCGAAAATCGAATACGGAAAATGTGTGTAGGCAGTCAGCCTAAATGCGGGGTTTTTTGACGGGAGTTTATCTATGCAATAACGTTGTTTGGCTAGTTGGCTGTTGATAATCTGGTTATAAGTAATTGACATTATTCTGTACATGGTCCGATCTAAGGGGGGGCGAGCCGGGCACTTGCCCAGAGCGGCAGAAAATGAGGGGCGGCAAAATTGACTTATTCCTATCTTCCAACCTAGCAATGAGCCATTCACAACCCAAGTTCGAATATTTTAACCTCCAACCTACTTTAAGTTGGGCAGTGAAAACATTTAAATATTCCCCCCATATTATCCCCCAACAAATGTATGTTTTCTGTTTGTAAAGAGCGGCGAAGATTATCTTTGCCCGGAGCAGCCAAAGGGCTAGATCGGGCCCTGATTCTGTACACACGTTTCTCGCTAATCTGGTCCTCAATTATTTGTTTAGCGTATTAATACATTTACTCGTTCATATATGTATAAAATAATGCTAACGTGTGTATGTCTGTGTGTTTTTCAGTCTTATAGGAAATAAGATACTTTTTATCCTAAAAAATGTACGAGTCCCGCACGATAATCTTATTTTGTCACAACAAATTGCTGTAAAACATCTAGTTATCATTATTTTTTTACGATGTATAATATTATTATTTTTAGTAGTGATGAAAATACTTTTTTTTTTTTTATTACACTTTAATTAATATAGAAATGTGTAAAATATAATCTATAATTACGTTTTAATTTTAATTAATACATTTTTTTCCAAAGATCGTCAAAAGTAACAATTTTCGTGTCAAAAAGTACAATTAATTCCGACCCATTCCAACATAAATAAGATAAGGCTTTATGAATTAGAGCCGTGACAATTCCCAGTCACCTTGTGTTCAGAATGCACGGAGAACTCTCCATATTTCATTTTCATTCGCGCGCTGAATGCAAAATGAATGAGACACCATGAATACTAACAAGCGCAGTTTATTTCGCTAATCGCGCAAACAAGGAGTTCCATAACTTTGTATTGTCTTACTGTGGTCCGGTTTTGACTTTTATGATGTTAAAATGTTTATTGCACTTAATACTATTTGGTAACTTTTTTTTTTTTAACTTTATTTATTTACTAGTTGATGCCAGCAATTCCATTGCGCAAAACAATTATTGTTTATCGAGTGGGAATCGTGCATTTTTCGGGATAAAAGTATCCTATGTCTTTTCCCGGGATTCAAAGTATCTCCATACAAAATTTCAGCAGAATCGGTTCAGGCGTGAAGAGGTAACGGAAAGACAGACACACTTTCGCATTTATAATATTAGTATGGATATGTATTAATAATATTTTGTATGTAACCAAGTAGCAAGTGCAGGTCATCAGAATTAAACAAAAATTAAAAGGTCATCATGCGTTTACATTTCCCATAACAATTTTTTTTTTGTGTAACGGTCACAATATAGAGCATTTAATCATAATTAGATATATCAAAATCATCATTAAAATTAAAATAAACATTAAATCTCATTGCGCTGTTACTATGCGAAGTCTACAGCACTGGAATCAGAAATCATAAAACTCAAACTCCAAAAATTTTATTCAGAATATTTTTTTTCAAATATTCTCTGAACGTCGGGACTATACTGGTGCCTATCACCGGTTCGGGAACTAGCCCGGCGAGAAGAACCGGCGTAAGAAACTCGCAATAGACGCATTAAGATCAATACGAAGCTTTCCTGATCCTAAGAAACATTTCTTATTACTGGGAGTTCAGTGGGACATATTATACGAAGTTCCAACCGCGCTTCGAATAGTTAGGTACTTCGTGAATACTTCAGATACGAACGAGTACAGTGATTTCGATTTACTAAATCGTTATTTTTAAGGACTTACGAATATTATTGATGTAATTTTCTCTAAGAAAATAGTTTGATTTCTAGATATTTTCGGGCTACGAGGAACTTAATATGGCGTTTGGATGTGAGATTGGCAAGCGTGGATGTAAAACAGCTGTCAAAACGGTAACAGCAATAATAGAATACTTATATAGTATAGCAATGTTTTCAAGCTAGAGCAGCACCAGCATAGTCAGTAAACAAAAATTTTTATTCGACGTTCCTGTCAATATTCTGATATTCATGCAACATGTTGGATTTTGGTCGGATCATTTACTGTTATATGTGCCACCATCCGCTCGGACCTTTGCTTAATATTCCCTATTCATTACACTGCCTCATGTAATATAGTTAGATAATATTGACAGGAGGACATGGGTGTGAAACAAAAGACTGCTGGTATTCAAGTGACACACACATTACAAGTTAGCGTACGTTTCTGATTTCGGCCGCGCGTATTTTCAACATCCGTAGGATTGTAAGGTCACACAATTTTTAATATTCTTGGGCGTGTAATGTTAGCATGTTATCACATTCTTTGGGCGGCCAAGAATCCAAAATTCATATGCGAGTTATACTAACTGCCGCTCTTAGAGACGAATATTAATAACTTAACTGTAATTAAATGAAGATTTTGACATAAAATTGAAGTTTAATCATCATTAGTCTCTGATTGCGGCAGCTAAGCTATATCTAATATTAATCTTCCTCTCAACGGTTTTAAAGCCAAGATCTAAAACATCCTCCGAAGTATTATGTCTTTTAACCGTTTAATATCCCATCGTTTTCTATACTCTTATTTTGTGATTTAAACAAAAAATGTCCTAATAAAGGACCAGATCAGTTGTCCCAACAAAATTTCGCTTCGTAGGCTACGGCTTTAGGCATTGTCAAACGTTATCACTATAAATATATCTAATGGATTTTTTATTGTGTAAAAAGTGGAGGGTCCTGATAGTCTTCGCGAAATAAAAATGGTTTTAATCCGCTCTCAATTGCTCGATTATAGTTGTTAATCTTCTAAAGTCCCCTTTGTCGTTTTTGGGGTTTTTTAGGGTTCCGTAGCCAAATGGCAAAAAACGAAACCCTTATAGATTCGTCATGTCTGTCTGTCTGTCTGTCTGTCTGTCTGTCTGTCTGTCTGTCTGTCTGTCTGTCTGTCTGTCTGTCTGTCTGTCTGTCTGTCTGTCTGTCTGTCTGTCTGTCTGTCTGTCTGTCTGTCTGTCTGTCTGTCTGTCTGTCTGTCTGTCTGTCTGTCTGTCTGTCTGTCTGTCTGTCTGTCTGTCTGTCTGTCTGTCTGTCTGTCTGTCTGTCTGTCTGTCTGTCTGTCTGTCTGTCTGTCTGTCTGTCTGTCTGTCTGTCTGTCTGTCTGTCTGTCTGTCTGTCTGTCTGTCTGTCTGTCTGTCTGTCTGTCTGTCTGTCTGTCTGTCTGTCTGTCTGTCTGTCTGTCTGTCTGTCTGTCTGTCTGTCTGTCTGTCTGTCTGTCTGTCTGTCTGTCTGTCTGTCTGTCTGTCTGTCTGTCTGTCTGTCTGTCTGTCTGTCTGTCTGTCTGTCTGTCTGTCTGTCTGTCTGTCTGTCTGTCTGTCTGTCTGTCTGTCTGTCTGTCTGTCTGTCTGTCTGTCTGTCTGTCTGTCTGTCTGTCTGTCTGTCTGTCTGTCTGTCTGTCTGTCTGTCTGTCTGTCTGTCTGTCTGTCTGTCTGTCTGTCTGTCTGTCTGTCTGTCTGTCTGTCTGTCTGTCTGTCTGTCTGTCTGTCTGTCCTGTCTGTCTGTCTGTCTGTCTGTCTGTCTGTCTGTCTGTCTGTCTGTCTGTCTGTCTGTCTGTCTGTCTGTCTGTCTGTCTGTCTGTCTGTCTGTCTGTCTGTCTGTCTGTCTGTCTGTCTGTCTGTCTGTCTGTCTGTCTGTCTGTCTGTCTGTCTGTCTGTCTGTCTGTCTGTCTGTCTGTCTGTCTGTCTGTCTGTCTGTCTGTCTGTCTGTCTGTCTGTCTGTCTGTCTGTCTGTCTGTCTGTCTGTCTGTCTGTCTGTCTGTCTGTCTGTCTGTCTGTCTGTCTGTCTGTCTGTCTGTCTGTCTGTCTGTCTGTCTGTCTGTCTGTCTGTCTGTCTGTCTGTCTGTCTGTCTGTCTGTCTGTCTGTCTGTCTGTCTGTCTGTCTGTCTGTCTGTCTGTCTGTCTGTCTGTCTGTCTGTCTGTCTGTCTGTCTGTCTGTCTGTCTGTCTGTCTGTCTGTCTGTCTGTCTGTCTGTCTGTCTGTCTGTCTGTCTGTCTGTCTGTCTGTCTGTCTGTCTGTCTGTCTGTCTGTCTGTCTGTCTGTCTGTCTGTCTGTCTGTCTGTCTGTCTGTCTGTCTGTCTGTCTGTCTGTCTGTCTGTCTGTCTGTCTGTCTGTCTGTCTGTCTGTCTGTCTGTCTGTCTGTCTGTCTGTCTGTCTGTCTGTCTGTCTGTCTGTCTGTCTGTCTGTCTGTCTGTCTGTCTGTCTGTCTGTCTGTCTGTCTGTCTGTCTGTCTGTCTGTCTGTCTGTCTGTCTGTCTGTCTGTCTGTCTGTCTGTCTGTCTGTCTGTCTGTCTGTCTGTCTGTCTGTCTGTCTGTCTGTCTGTCTGTCTGTCTGTCTGTCTGTCTGTCTGTCTGTCTGTCTGTCTGTCTGTCTGTCTGTCTGTCTGTCTGTCTGTCTGTCTGTCTGTCTGTCTGTCTGTCTGTCTGTCTGTCTGTCTGTCTGTCTGTCTGTCTGTCTGTCTGTCTGTCTGTCTGTCTGTCTGTCTGTCTGTCTGTCTGTCTGTCTGTCTGTCTGTCTGTCTGTCTGTCTGTCTGTCTGTCTGTCTGTCTGTCTGTCTGTCTGTCTGTCTGTCTGTCTGTCTGTCTGTCTGTCTGTCTGTCTGTCTGTCTGTCTGTCTGTCTGTCTGTCTGTCTGTCTGTCTGTCTGTCTGTCTGTCTGTCTGTCTGTCTGTCTGTCTGTCTGTCTGTCTGTCTGTCTGTCTGTCTGTCTGTCTGTCTGTCTGTCTGTCTGTCTGTCTGTCTGTCTGTCTGTCTGTCTGTCTGTCTGTCTGTCTGTCTGTCTGTCTGTCTGTCTGTCTGTCTGTCTGTCTGTCTGTCTGTCTGTCTGTCTGTCTGTCTGTCTGTCTGTCTGTCTGTCTGTCTGTCTGTCTGTCTGTCTGTCTGTCTGTCTGTCTGTCTGTCTGTCTGTCTGTCTGTCTGTCTGTCTGTCTGTCTGTCTGTCTGTCTGTCTGTCTGTCTGTCTGTCTGTCTGTCTGTCTGTCTGTCTGTCTGTCTGTCTGTCTGTCTGTCTGTCTGTCTGTCTGTCTGTCTGTCTGTCTGTCTGTCTGTCTGTCTGTCTGTCTGTCTGTCTGTCTGTCTGTCTGTCTGTCTGTCTGTCTGTCTGTCTGTCTGTCTGTCTGTCTGTCTGTCTGTCTGTCTGTCTGTCTGTCTGTCTGTCTGTCTGTCTGTCTGTCTGTCTGTCTGTCTGTCTGTCTGTCTGTCTGTCTGTCTGTCTGTCTGTCTGTCTGTCTGTCTGTCTGTCTGTCTGTCTGTCTGTCTGTCTGTCTGTCTGTCTGTCTGTCTGTCTGTCTGTCTGTCTGTCTGTCTGTCTGTCTGTCCGTCCGTATGTCACAGCCGCTTTTCTCCAAACTATAAGAGCTATACTATTGAATATTGGTAAGTAGATGTAGTCTGTGAACCGCATTAAGATTTTGATACAATAATGGAAAAATTATTAAAAATTTTAGGGGTATAGATACAACGTAGGGTACAACTGAATCAAAAATAATTTTTTTTTCATCTAACCTATGCGTGTGGGGTATCTATGGATATGTCTTCTAAAATAATATTGAGGTTTCTAATATAATTTTTTTCTAACCTGAATAGTTTGCGAGAGAGACTCTTCCAAAGTGCTAAAATGTGTCCCCCCCCTCTAACTACTAAAGTAGGGGTATGATAAGTCTAAAAAAATATATGATGTACTTTACTATAAAAACTACCAACGAAAATTGGTTTGAACGAAATCTAGCAAGTAGTTTTTTTTTTATATTTAAATAAAAAAAATATCTAACCTATGCGTGTGGGGTATCTATGGATAGGTCTTGAAAAATCATATTGGGGTTTCTAAAATCATTTTTTTCTAACCTGAATAGTTTGCGAGAGAGACTCTTCCAAAGTGGTAAAATGTGTCGTCGTCCCCCCCCCCCCCCCCCCCCCCCCCAACTTCTAAAGTAGGGGCATGATAAGTCTAATAAATATATATAATGTGCTTTACTATAAAAACTACCAAAGAAAATTGGTTTGAACGAAATCTAGCAAGTAGTTTTTTTTATACGTCATAAATGGTAAACTTAATTTAACTTTCATTAAATCAACTGAAATATAAAAATAAATCAAAAACCTTTTAATTTCATCAAAATAAACCTCATTGCTGCTGCGGAACCCTTCATGGTCGAGTCCAACTCGTTTTTGTTTGTACGAGGCTAACGCTAGCTAGTTGCGTTGTCGTGTGTAGTGCAGAGCTAACTTACGTTACATTGACTAAAAGTTCTATCTGAGAAGTTCATTCAAAGGCAGATGGCGGACCAACGTAATTTGGTCACATTATGTCAAATTCAGCCGACAGATCACGACTAATATTGAATTGACTCTCGACCAAATGACGTAGGTCCGTCAACTCCCTATGAATCAATTTGTTCGATAGTACAAGAGATGAAGTGGGAGGCATCATGTAGATGCTACATTGACACTCTCTTGTATAGTTTTGACGTGCGTTGCCACAACGGAGCTAACTATGCGACAAAATAATAATATGCGTCCGTTACGGCGACGCAACGCTATGTGAATTGTGAGTTGAGACCCTCGATGACGATATAACCAAGAACTAGCGTTAGGTTATTTTTTTTATTCCGTAACAAAAGAAATACGATAAGTTCATGACATTTAGAAATAAAGTTAATTTCAGCGCGTTTACATCTTTGATAGAACATAAATATTGGTTTAGAGGGTCGAAGTAACGATGGTCAATTATAAAGTTAAATATGAAAAAAACTTCGAAACATAATCCTCACGAATGTTAGAACTTTATCTTTGAAATGGAATATCAATCAATTAGCAGCCTGAAACTTCCAAATAATTGATCAAGGGCGAAAGCGTGTATTACAAAAGTTAATTCTGACGTTTGTGTATTGTAAATGTGTTATTCCGATCCTTGCCGCAAGCGACCGCGGTCCGCGACCAACAAAAAAAATCAAATTTTTGACCTAGGCTCTTCGATCACATATATACCTAGGCTATAGGTTTTATTTTGCTCTATGTCAGCGTCGGCAAGGATCGCTTGACCAATGTAGAAAATAAAACCTATAGCCTAGGTCATAAAGTGACATTTTGTTTGAATTTTCGTCAGTCGCGGTCACTTGCGGCAAAGATCGCATAGACACAGGCTGGTTTTAGTGTCACGCGGACCGTCGGTACGGATCGCTCCGTATATATGCAATATGCATTACGCTATAAGGAGCGTTTTAGAGTAATGCGGAGGGGTCCGTACGGACCCGTCCGCATTACTCCTTAAGGCTGATTTTAGTGTCACGCGGACCGTCGGTACGGATCGCTCCGTAGACCACCAATCTGTATGAAGTTTTAAGGAGTAATGCGGACGGGTCCGTACGGACCCCTCCGCATTATTCTAAAACGCTCCTTATAGCGTAATGCATCTTGCATATATACGGAGCGATCCGTACCGACGGTCCGAGTTACACTAAAACCAGCCAACTTCATACAGATCGGTCTACGGAGCGATCCGTACCGACGGTCCGCGTGACACTAAAACCAGCCTTAGACGCTCCCCCTACGGAGATGCCGTAATTTACCGTTTTTAGAGCCTTATTAACTCATAATTTGAAAGCTACAAAATTATAATAAAAATACAGCAATACGCTACAGTATATGAACGTCCCTTTCATAGCTATTAATTTCCTATTTTTGTTTTTTATACTCATGATATCAGCTTCCAAAGTAATACCAATTTATTTAAATTCAAGCATACATTCAGCATCTCCCTAGTATTTACAAATTACGGTTATTTTAAACACACGCCAAAAGATCGACAATTTCATTAACTACATACTGGACGTTTGAATTTTTTTAGGTCAATTTTGAACTAAGGTAAAAAAATAGGATTTTGGCGCGATCTCGGCAACGCGGCAAATGTATGGTCAAGGTCGTTTGCTCAGTGGATGGCCTTAAGGCCCTCACTACATTCGGGGCGAGACGTAGGCTTATAAGTTAACTACTTTTCTGATACTTTTAATACCTCAATATCAGTTACGTGACGTGTTGATGATATATGATGAATTTCTTAATGGCTAAATCAAATAGTATTAACTACACAAGAAAATACATATTGATCACTTACTGCCCTGGGGGTCGGCTGCCTTTTCCAAATTTGAATGGTTCATTTTTAAAAATGCATAACAACACTTCGCGACGTTGCAATGTGAATTCACCCTTATAATTGGGATAAGCGAGGAAGTCCCAAAGGAGGATCTTCTGACCGAGGTGGTATTCTCGGTCGAAGCCTTCTATATTTTCAATTGTCATAATACTATACGTAATAAGTTTATTAGGTATTATACGTTATTAGTGCCAGTGGTAGGTAAAAATAATGTAGTCGGACATTCTGAAAGCATTTGATACAGAAATAAAACAATTTTATTTAATTTTTATTAGAAATCTTTGATAGCACGATGCAGAATCGTGGCCTTTATCTACCTTAGTGCTACTCTTAACATTGGATAAGCTACAATGATTAGGCTGGATTTATATTATGCTCTCGCTAGTGATGAGCAAAACAAGACTCAGACAGTCTTGGTTTTGGTATTTCTAGTACAATATTGGTCTTGGACTTGGTCAAATCTGCCTGATCTAGGTCTTGGATTTGGTTTTTTTAGTTTTAGGATAGTCTTGGTCTCGGCATTGCTTTTTTGCAAGACCAAGACTGAGGCTGCAAGACCGATTTTGCTCATCACTAGCTCCCGCGCGAACGCGCGGTTCGGGCTCTACACCGCGAGATGACAAGCAATAGTATGTAATGATTTCGCGCTATCAATTCTACTTGGGATATCGCGGTGCAGCCGCCAAACAGTACGTTCGGGCGGACGCATATAAATTATAAATAGAGCCTTAGGCCGTATTCAAACCAAACTGACTGTCAGCCGCCGAATGTGAGCAGGCTCACTGTGAGCCCCAGTGTGAACGTGAAAATAAACGGTATCGAATGTCCGCGCCTACGCCTAGCGTAATAACGTATTGTCAGTTAGGTGTGAACGAAATAGTGAATATGTATGGAAATATAATAAACTGCGTAACGTTCGCTCACATTCGGCGGCTGACAGTTAGTTTGGTTTGAACACGGCCTTAGTGTCTAAACACACCATGCCGAAGATACGCGGCCGATGTTCCGTGGCCGATATTACGTTCCGACGCATTCGAACACGACACGGAGCTGAAATTACGCGGCGGTAATTCAGTTGCGTAACTTATCCGAGTATTTTTTACTTTTCGAGTACTTTAATTGACGCCGAAAAAAAAATATACCACCGAATCGCTGCCGAACTTACACTCGACCGAAGTTCGGCTGTACGCTATAACGCGATGTAATTTCGGCATGGTGTGTCATCGGTAATTTAAAATACATTGCAGGCGTCCGTCTTTTTGCCGAACTTCGGCCGCGTATCTTCGGCTTGATGTGTTTAGACACTTAAAGTATTTTCGCGTGACTTCTACGGTTTTGGAACGTTGCTGTAGAAATCGTTCGTGAAACACATCCTAGGTTCAACGTATAAAAGATTGAGGTTAATTCAAAGTGTTTTAATGGCAGGCATACAAAAGAAATGATCCGTCAAAGAGCAGAGATTTCAAAATTGAAATCCGACTTGAAAAGCTACATTGAAATACATTTCATAATTACGACGGGTTTTTCGACTGTAGTCTGTAATTCTGTAATGCTGTTTTTATAACTCAAATATATTTCATTTGCTACAATGTTACAACCCTGCATGGATGTTTTGGCTCGTGGCTGAAAGATGGCGGGATGTTAATAACTAATAAGTGACCACGCATATTGGTCTGTAGCAATATTATCCATACTAATATTATAAATGCGGCAGTGTGTCTGCCGCATTTATTGGGAAAGTATGAGCCAACGTCAAGTTTTCCAACCCGTATAATGTGTATAGCAAAATAAATATTTGCTGGGTCAGTGTAACACTTGATTTTATTAACGTATTTACCATTTATATATGTAGTGTCTGAGTAATCACTTAAACCTATTATTTTATTACAATACTAGCTGTGCCCCGCGGTGTTACCCGCGGTTTAAGTAATAATATATATTATAAATAACTATGAAAAGTATCAATAATAGGGTCAAAACGGTACGATACATGGTTCTATAATGGTTTATGGTAGTGATGACGATAATGATGATGAATGTAATTTGCATAGTAGCATATGCTTTCGGTTCTTAAAACAACGTCGAAACTCCAAAACTTGAATCTATAAAGAGTCAAGAGTGCTGTCAGCACCTTCCGAACCATGGTATACCTTGGTGCAAAATCTTACTTGTTAGTAGCATATGCTTAAAATACTGCTCACGAAACCGAAGTCACCACATGTTTCCATATAAATTTTGAGGAGTTCCCTAGATTATTTACGGATCCCTTCATCAGGTCACCACTTTTATGAATATGGTACCAAATTGGGATGATAACCTATACACCAAAAGAAAAATTTTGAAAATCGGTTCACAAACGGCGGAGTAATCGTTAAACATAAAAAAACGAACATAACACCTCCTCCATTTTGAAAGTCGGTTAAAATTGTAGCCTATGTGTTATTCTGATGTATAAGCTATATTATTGTAAAGTTTCATTAAAATCCGTTCAGTAGTTTTTGCGTGAAAGAGTACATTCATACATCCATACATACATACATCCAAACTTTCGCCTTTATAATATTAGTAGGATATTATAATATTGTGCTAAGAGCGTCCGTGCGTGGCCTAATGGGTAGACCTTTGGTTCGCACTCGCAGAGGGTGCAGGTTCGATCCCAGGTGGAGGCGTGTACCAATGAGGCATTTTCTGATCACAAATACATAATACGGACGCTTGTACGGTGAAGGAAAACATCGTGAGGAAACCCGCACTTGGTTACAAGACGTATTGACCTGTGTCAGCCGAAAGAATTGATTTTCGATTTTGCGCTGGTCGCCTGCGCAGGTCCATAAAACTGCATGGTCTATTCCCACACATATTCCGGTCTACCTGCGCAGGCATACCTGCACAGGTGGACCTCTCCGGTAGACCGTAGCGACTAGCGTGTATGGCTTACATTACGTTTCCCGGATTAACTAGTAATAAAATAAAATCACACCAAACAAACATCACATTTTTCAATGCGTTAAAATGTCTGAATAGCACCGTAATGACGCTATGAACGACTTTTAATATCATTTAGCATGACAAGCGCGTTCGGATTGGTCGGTAATTTTTGACTTACACGTGTTATCAGTGTTCGCGAGGAACTCATCGATCAAAGTCTATTCTATACATTATCTCACAGGGGGGAAGGGAGGGGTATGACTCCTCGCCCCACCTTATAATATTTAATCCCGGGGTAGATTTTATGATAATGGACCGGGAATGATGGAGCGCTACGCATATCGCTTTCGATAGACCAGTCGTCGAATCGAAACATTGGCTTCTTATGTAGGTAGCATCAGAGAAATTGATGGGCAGACCTAAGAAGCGTTAGGTCAAACCTAAAGGTGCCCATACACGGGACAATTTGTCGTTTCGATCGATCATCAAGAAAATCGTCCAATCGATCTTTTGACCATAAAATCGTTTGCGATATTGCCACATGCCACATTCGATTTTAACATCGAGGCGACAAATCGTCACGATAATTGTCCCGTGTATGGGCACCTTTGGGCTCGATTTATATGCGTCGGCCCGAACGCTCGGCTTGGCGGGTAGACCTAAGTGTCTCAACACACTAGGCCGAAATTACGCGGCCGAAGTTTACTCAAAATGCAACTAGCTAGTTACGATAGCGAAAGACGCAGGGGCCAGCTTATTTCTGTGATGGAACCATTGTTACAGTTGTCAAGCTGTGCGCTCAACTAGCTCTTCCATTTCATCACATATTTTACTCACTCACACATTTTGTAGTTATTTCGTTTCAAAACAAAGGCATAAAAATAAGATGCACAGTAAAATACTCCATCAAAATTTATTCCGACCGATCGAGCAACAAAAAGCGAGCAAACTTCGGTAATAGCAGTCGTTAACTTCATGTAAAGTTAAAATTATATTTGTGGTTATTGAAGGGTGAAAGCATTGTACTTATGATATAAGTTTGCGGGGCGAAGTGGGATTATCAGACGAATAGGGAATATTATGCAAAAATCGGAGCAGAGGACAAGCACAAACAGTAAATAATCCGACCAAAATCCAGTTGTTCGAGTAACAATTTCCGTAAATAGGATATTATCATATTACTGCAATATTTTCACGGCATCACTAGTACAGACAGTGAACAAAAAGTTTTGTTCGACGTTTGACATGTTTCTGTCAATAATCTGTTATGACGTGTGCAAAATCTATATTTTTTGACAGAAACATGTCAAACGCCGAACAAAACTTTTTGTTCACTGTCTGTAGACTGTACTAGTGATGGTGTGAAAAGTGAAAACATTGCAGTAATATAATATACTATTGACGGAAATTGTTACTCGAAATAGTGTAGGTACCTAGATTTGAGTGAACAAGTGAAAGCTTATTTAGCGCTGTTGAGTAGAGTAGAGAGTAGAGTTTCAACAAAAAGCTGCATTGGTAATTGAAATAAAAGTGGCTTATTAACGCAGTATTTTCATGTAACAAAAAAAAAATATTATGTGACTTTTGACAAAAAAGGTTCCATCATGATTAATAATTTAAGAAAACTTTTTAAAACCATAGAGCAAAAACTCGTAAGGATATAAAGTGTTCTTTATGTAAATTCATGAGATGATCTATCGTTAAGTAGGCAGGCTCAACGCCTTCATTGCATCACATTTCCATTAATTTAAATATAAAAGCCTTTGTGGTAAAGGAAATCAATATACACTATACGTAATACGATATACATAATATATTATATAAGATTTCCCATTTAATAATAATGAAACCAAGCCAGTAGTGCAATAGTGAGTTTATAGTGTCCATGTCCATTGTCCATCCTGATTGTCTGACAACAAATACGGTCAATAGATCGTAATCATGATCCATGAGTCAGATGGGCAATAGCCCGTCTGACTCATGGATCATCTTCCTCAAACAATTTAGCGATCAGCCTGCATTGTCCTAACCAAACTTGAAAACAACATTTTATCAACACAAAAATCGAACCCACGACAGAGTTTAAGGGGCTTAGAACACCTAAATGTGAGATTTCGAAGACGAATGTCTGTATGATAGAATGCGGTACTTGTATTGAGAAAGATATATAATATTATTCAGAGTATATGCTATTTCCATAGTGTTTTCAAAACACGATGCAACAAATTTTTCTCGATAGAAAAAAATCGCAAACATACCTCTAATAAAATCTTAAAATGCTCAGTATGTGTAGTAAATTGCACTCAATAATTATTTATTTATGGACAACATTTGGCTACCAGTGTACTACTGCTATAGTGTTTTCCTTAATTAGCAGTAATCAAGTATTTTCCACTATCAGAGTAGACTTAGCGTACGTGCGTGTGCGTTGTGAACGTATGCAATTGTGGGTCAATTTCGATTAGCTCTTCTAAGCCCCTTAAGCCACTGGACTGGGTGAGGAATTGCCTTCATAAGTTATATTAAGTAATCTAACATAATATAACATTTTAGGGTGATTCTTCGGAAAACGATTCTTCGTCTCATTACCATGGTAAATTTTAAACGTTACTTTTTTGACTGGAATTCATATTTTTATGATAATTTAAAGGTCAAATAACCTACTTTTACTTAAAGGACTCGTTTTCATAGGAGGAGATTTAGTAATATCGAAGTTCAAAAATTTTGTGGCTAGGGTAATGATAATTGCATACAGGGTAATTATAAAAGTAACAAAAATTTTAAAAATATCTAAATAAAATATTTTTATTTAAAAATAATCGTCTTCTGACAAAAACTATAACATTTGTTATAGTTTTTGTAGCATAACATTTGTTTTATATGTTTGAAAATAACTTAAATTCCTTGTATCATCCTAAAAAATAATAAAGTAACTAGTGATTATAGTACTCTTAGAAACCAGTCTTAGTTCAGTCTTGATAATTTAAAATTCATTTGCATACAAAAAGTTTGATTTAAATTCATACAAAGTGATTTTTTCTTCTATACGAATATTATAAAAGGGAAAGTATGTCTGTCTATTACTACTTCTCGCCCAAATCACTGAGCTGATTTTTTTTTAAATTCGGTATGGAGCTACTTTGAGTCCTGGGAACTTTCCCAGGATAGTTTTTATTCCGAAAAAAATGTTCGGTTCCCACGAGATAAACGGATTTTGGCGCAATAGAGTTATGGGCGTCATCTAGTAGTAAAATAGCACGATTATCAAAAGAAAAATCAAAAGAAGTATTTGTTTGGTTTTGTACAAGAAGTTGAGTTTAAGTTATTCTCAAAATTATTTTTTGTTCTCCTTGGTCCTTTTTTACTGAAATAGAAGTCAATAGCAAACATTAGCAACTTGAATAAATTTTTTTCTTTTTTTCTTGTTCTGAGACTTCTTAAAGTAAAAGATATCATATGACTCCGAATCTGAATGGCCAGATAGAATTGTTCTATGTGGAGAAAAAAATGTAGAACCTTAAAATATTCACAATATTCTTTTTCTATAGGAAGAAGAATCCTTTCTGTAGATCGATGTTTTTTCCTACAGATGAAACACTTTTTTCAAATATTTCCTCCTTTTCTTCATAATACATATATTTTATTTCTCCGTTAGCCATATTATATACACTGCATGCTTTTCCTGATCTTGTTTAGTTTTTTCTATTCTTTTTTTTATTTTTTTCTCTTCTGTAATTTGTGACATCGTTTTTACGTTATTCTAATGTCTGTAATCATAAGTTACAAACAAGTTTTTATAAGGAAATTTAAAAGAGTCTTAAAAATTAAAAAAAACTTTATGCAAGGATATTCATTAGTCGTAGTACTCTACAGAACTCGTGAATCGCACATAAAAGTGCATATTTCAGGACAAAATTAATATATTTTATCATTACCCTGGTCTTTTGACCAAGGTAATGAGACCCACGGAAATGAAAATTATGCCTATAATTATGCATAGCTCATAATTCTTACAAGTATCAGTTTTGATATTTCATAACATAAATATGTAACCCAAGAGCATCAGTTGACACGCAGATTAAAGTTTTGAAATAGTAAAATAAGCTCGATATAGTAGACACATAAATGATAAACTACGCGAACCAAACATAGGGTAATGATATATTTACCTTCCAAACACCTGGATAGAAAACAATTAGCCGCACATCCGCCTGATAGCTTCTTTCACATATGACAGGCTTGCCTGCATGCGGTAAGATACACTCCCATTGTTTTTACCAGAAAAGTTATGATCGATCGCAACTTGTGCCACAGGAATTATAACTTTACGTTGGACACTCTTTTCTTATTTATTTATAAGTACTGTAATGTAGCCATGCCTACTGTATTTATTTTTTATAACAGGTAAACTAATGTAATTTCGTTATAATTTTATTTTGCATTGATTTCTCAAACAGGAAATGAATTATAGACGTTTTTGTTGAAGAAAATGGCAAGAGGACGCTCCATGGTAATGAGAAGAACGGACTTTAAGATTTTTTTTCCTATACTGAAACTACAATTATTAAAAAAAGACAGTTGTTTCTAGGTAGACACAGAGCTCAAGTATTTAAAAAAATATTTTTATTGATTGCTTTTGCCTGGTTACAGAAAAAGTCCGTTGCCGTCAAAAATTTCGCCTCCGAAGAAATGCCCTTTAGAGCTTATAACAATTTCATTCAACGCGTTGTTGGAAAATGGCGAATTTTACATAGAATGTGCGCAATTAGTGCAATGTCTCGTCTAGAATGACTAGTTAGATATTCCTTTTAACGGCATTCGGCAGGCTTAGCTATAAATTAAAACCGCTAGCTTTGATGTAGATTGCTAGGAATTAGGGTTTAGTGAATAATATAATAGTGAGACTACAATGTATCCTAGATGTTACGTAAGAGGATAGAGATTACTACAAATATGATATTTTGGTTGTCATTTAAACTGGGTTTAAGGCTGGTTGCAAGCGCACGTTTTCCGTATTCGATTTCCGAATTAATTTTCCCTATTCTGAATTCCGTGAGACTAGCCCAAACGCTCGTGTTTTTCACGTGCAAACACGCAGGCTTGCACTTGAAACGTACGTGCAGAATTCGTTTCGTATTGAGAAAAACAAACGCGTGCGGCAGTTAATGCATTTTCTACTGATTCCATGCATTCAGATTTTCGAATACGGATAACGAATCCGGAAATCGCATACGGAAAAGGTATGTATATGCAGCCGGCCTACATGTAGTAGGAT
The DNA here is from genome assembly GCA_905187585.1 of Cyaniris semiargus. Lineage (NCBI taxonomy): Eukaryota > Metazoa > Arthropoda > Insecta > Lepidoptera > Lycaenidae > Cyaniris > Cyaniris semiargus. Next base: position 6,252,434 of record LR994558.1, on the reverse strand, counting down.
TTTAAAAACACAATTTTAGGGTTCCGTACTCAAAGGGTAAAAGCGGGACCCTGATTTTAAAAATACATTTTCAGGGTTCCGTACCCAAAGTGTAAAATGTTTGTCCTGCACCTGATCTCTCTCCAGTCGCGTGAGTAAATTTATCCGTTTGGCTTAAGAAAGTAATTACAGAAAAGCGAGCGCTCTTGTCAATGAGAGAATTAATATTATTAATATTCATCAGCACGAATCAAAATGGTCGTCACGTTTCAGCCTGACCCTCAAACTAATTATTAGTATACTTGCCTCTTATTTTAACGGCTACCAACGGCGTTGGAGGTTATTAAGTTACCTTTCTTCGAGGAGCCTTAAGTTCTAATTAATCTTGTTAAAATTAATGTACAGAAATTGTACGTTTCATAATACCCATGATATTGTTTCTCTACGTTGGTCCAAGATGGCCAATATAGGTAGAGTATATTATTCGACTATGATTACCCATGGTTGACGTCAATTGTTCATGTACTAAGACAGCTTCGCAGTGACAAATGACAATCATAGTTACACATTACTGCCCAGAATGAATAAGAGGACATTTAAGTTAGCACTTACAATTTTTACAACTTTAGTTTTAAATATCCATCATGCTGTACAAAATCACATATTAATAATGCTATATTTTACTATGTTTTCGTTATATAAATATTTCATAACACTATAACTAATAAGAAGTTAATTCATGACAAATTGGTAAAGTACCTATAGAATATAATAAATTAAGACTGCATTTACTGATAAAATAAAACATTATTGCATGTTGCAGGTAAATTAAATCACTGGAAGAGATTTATTTAATAGGGATGTTGACATGGTCAAAGATAAGCAGATTTTTTAAATAAAATAAATAATTAATGGTAAAAAATAAGCACTTGTAAAATTTCAGCTTTATATCTTATGTATTATTTTTATTATGACTTATAGTAAGGGAGGGGAAGAGGGGATTTCGCGACCTGCTCGAGCGTGTCAGATTAAGCTTGTATACTTGTATAGACTTCCGATATGTATCTAGTTATTATGGTATAGAAATTAGATTTCTCACGTGGTGGGTTTAAAAAAAGTTATTTTGAAGTATTGAAATATTATCGAATCTGTCAGATTAAGATAGCATACCCCAAATAAGCATTCATATAAAGCACTGACGATTTAAAGGAAAGGTAAGCCTGTAGAAGAGACATTATAAAATATTGAAAAATAAAGCTTCATATTTTCCTACCTAAGCTTTGCAGATATTTTATGTTGCACTCAACTAAATAATTCAACACTTGTTGTCTAAAATCTTGTTATAATTTACCTAAATAAGCAATTTTCTGAATATATTTTCTTTTTCATAACTTTAAAATGGCTGCAGTTTCTGAACCCACCGCTAAAATAAAAAAAGCTCTTATTACTTTTTTATTAGTCTTAACTAATCTAAAAAACCTAATAGGTATCCATAACGCTCGAGTAACTACACGAATAGCACTCTGGGCTCCCCTACTATTTATGCACCTTTAAATTTGGATAGTAGAGTCAATTTTTTTTTAAATAAATTTCTTAATATTTGTATACCATTCGATAACTTGTGTAATTTAAAGAAACTTTTATTATGAAACCACTTTCATAAACGCAATAATTAATATAGCTATCGAACAAAGCTCTCCCGCGATGCCTACATTAAGCTACTTACTCTACGGTGACGTTATAATCGAGTAGCAGTTTGTATGGAGCATTTCGGGCAGGTCTATTTTATGAGATTTTTGAATTATTCTATCTTGGAAAGTTTTTCAACTAACACAGTAATTCTTTGTTGTGTGTGTAATGTTAGTAATGTTTCTATTTCGGAGAGGTACTTTAATTACCATCAAGAAAAAAAAATTGTCATCATGCCTATTACTAGTAAAGGTATTTAAGCAGAGAATAAAATATTCAAGTTTCGCCGCCTTAATCTCTAATGTGATTACAAAGACAAATAGATCTTGTATAGCTGTTCGCTGCTTAAATATTTTAATTATTAAGGGGTATAGTAATAAACAAAATTATTACTAATTGCTATTACTATTAGCAATAGCAACCAAATTGCAAATGCGATTATAGTAAACTTCTTAATAGGGTTTAAACATTTTTATGAAGAAGCGCATAAAGTCGAAAATGTAGGTCATATTTTATGATTTAATTTTATTAGTTTTGAGCTTCTTACTTTGTTTTGGGGTAAAAATATAACTTCTAGCATTTACCCCCTTACGTACTAATAAAGTTTTTTTTTAAATATACTTACCCTATATTTGTACAAAATTTGAAACTCTGATTGAAAGAGTATTTTTATAACTATTTAACAGGATAAACTTACTAATGTGATTTACTTTAAGGTCAAACGGGCTCGAGCAAATATTTCAAAACTTTATATTATATATTTGGGTTTCTAAAAGCTATCAGAGCATATTGTAAGAAACATTATTATGATAAAGGTTTAACATAAATTCATGAATAATGTAATAAACATTAACATTTTTATAATTTTTTATAATAACAATAAACATTGGTAATACCGCTTTTTTGTGCCGCCAAAACATAACCGTTTTTGACCTCTGTGCAGTGGCTCAGTTGACAGGACGTCAAAGCTCAAACCAGGGAGTAGTGATGAGCAAAACAAGACTCAGACAGTCTTGGTTTTTAACCGACTTCCAAAAATGCTGTGGATATTTTTTTTGTATGTTCAACGATTACTCCGACGTTTGTGAACCGATTTTCAAAATTTTTGTTTTGTTCTATTAGGTTTTCCTCCAATTTGGTCCCATTTTCACAAAAGTGATGATCTGATGATGGGATCCATCAGTAATCGAGGGAACTCCTCAAAATTTATATGAAAACATACGGTGATTTTGATTTTATCAGAAGTATCCTAAGCACATGCTACCAAAACGCAAGATTTTGTACCAAGGTATACTATGGTTCCAAAGATACTAAGAGAAATCCGGATTCCTTATAGATACAAGTTTGGGGGTTTAGGCGCTGTTTTAAGAACTGAAAGCATATGCTACTATGCAAATTACATTCATCATCATCATCATCATTACCACGTCAGGGTCACCAGTGTCACATGGTTGTATATGGATACAATATGCCCCCACAACACCATAATTATATCATCACGTTATGTCCTTATAATAATTGGTACTTTTCATAGCGATTTTAATAAAAATATAATGTTGTTTCAAAATAAATGATTCAAGTTCTAAGCGACTTTAAATGTACCACAAAATTGAACTTAACAAAGTCAACCTTAACTCCAGAGCGTAAGGCACACATTTGACATTACTTTTGAGATTCGAAAGAAAAAAGAGAAGTAAGTTGCTTCGATAGGTATTACACTAGTTTAACTATTAACCCATCAAGCCCAAGCGGCACCCGGCTGCCGCATAACAATTAAAAATCTATTATGTCTGCGATTCCCACGATCGAGGTAATAAATTGAACCCTTAGTATGAAAATACTTACGTAGGAAAACAATATACATCGTAATAGGAATAAGAAACACAATCGCATTGAGTGTAACTCTTAACAAATTGTAATAAGATACGTAAAATATACGCGATGGTTTACTAGGTAACTAAAAAGAGTGAAATTATTATTTTTAACAAAAAATTAAAACCGACTTCCAAGGTAAAAATAATACTAAAATCCTTATAATATGAACTAAAAAGTATTAAATAATGTTTCCTATCTAATAGTGCCTTTTTCCGAATTTCATACGTGGGAGAGCCATGCTTCGGCACGAATGGGCCGGCTCGACCGGAGAAATACCACGTTCTCACAGAAAACCGGCGTGAAACAGCGCTTGCGCTGTGTTTCGCCGAGTGAGTTTACCGGAGGCCCAATCCCCTACCCTATTCCCTTCTCTTCCCATCCCTACCCTCCCCTATTACCCTATTCCCTCTTAAAAGGCCGGCAACGCACCTGCAGCTCTTCTGATGCTGCGAGTGTCCATGGGCGACGGAAGTTGCTTTCCATCAGGTGACCCGTTTGCTCGTGTGCCCCCTTATTTCATAAAAAAAAAAAATCGGCTAAACCTCAACTATTTCTGTACTCAATCTTCATAATTTTGAAGTCGGTGCCAGTTCCAAAAGTTTCAAATACCTGTTCTGTCAGAGAACTGAAGATTCAGCTATATCTGGTACTGACTTCAAAATCATGAAGATTGAGTACAGAAATAGTTGAGGTTTAGCCGAATTCGGAAAAAGGCACTATTAGAGTTTTAGGATAGTCTTGGTCTCGGCATTGCTTTTTTGCAAGACCAAGACTGATGCTGCAAGACCGATTTTGCTCATCACTACCAGGGAGTCGTGGGTTAGGCTTGCTGTTTTAAGTTAAAAAAAAAAAGAAAACAAACAGAAACTGACAGAACATTTTGTTGTCTTTGATATGTATGGATAAGTGCCCCAGCGTCATGAATATGTTCATACAAACGATAAAAAAAGTTACTCTTCTCTCTCTATATACAGGGGACTCATACATACCCCAGTATTATCACATAGTTTTGTTACACCCTGTATACCTAAAGAACGATTGAAAAACCATGATGATCAAGGCTTAATCATAAACCAGTACATAATTTGCGCCTTGCTGCCGCACTCAGAGATATTTAATTTAACTTAATAAAAACTGCGTACAATTTTTGTCAAACTCTTAATTCAATTAAAATCAGTAATCTTAAATACTACCAGAGTAGACAGAACTAAGGAGTACCTCAACTTCAAACAAACGGGCGAATATACGCGAGTTGGGCGCTAATGTCACTTTCAACATGTTTCACAATGCTTAGTAACGCATAAGAACGGCGCGCGCCAGCCGATATGACATACTACGTCAAACGTATAAATTTCGAGATCTCTTCTGAGTCGGCCTACTCGTTATTTCTGTTTACTGTGATACTACTGAGTGCGGCCGTTAGTTACTTACTAGGTACCGTACTAACAAAAATATTACTTCCTCCGTTTTAACGAATTTCAATCATGTCACATGTCCTGTCACAAGCTTAACATATTTTTGGAACGAAGTTCCTTATGGCGCGTTCGGTGTTGCGAAAGGAGGCTAGACAGAACGATATTTGACCTCGCCACTTTTTTATCAGTACCTGCATAGTATAGGGGCAGAGGGCGTTGACAGTATTCCTGTGCGTCAACTAGATGGCGTTTTTTTGAGAATAAACAGCGACGCGTTGTTAGTATTCCTGGGCGTCAATAGATGGCGTTTTTTATATTTTTTTGAGTGTACTTAGTTTTTATGACTGGTGAGACATGTTCAATACTAAAAGGAGAGTACTCGGTACTCGATTCTCATTATAATTATGTAATAAAATTAGGTACTTAATTTTTGAACAAATTTCCCTTTAAATAAATGAATCATGGACACCAAGTAAATTACGCGGCTAAAGTGCTCCAAGGCTTTAAATGAACGTGGACGGGGCGCTGCTGGTAAAGGAGAACTGTCAAAAATGACGTTTTTGTATGATAAAAGCGTTAGTTCCTTTTCTCGCCATGTTAATTTAAAGCCTTGTCGAGCTGTAGGCAAGTAGGCATACTATGCAGCCGGTGCGGCGGCGTGCGCCATCAAAAAACACCGCGCCGCTACCCTTCCCGCGCGCGGTGTCCATGCGTTGGGTAAATAATTATTTAACTTTAAGCTACATAATAATTACTCAGTGATCAATTGATATTATTTTTTGTTTTTTTTTTTCATCTAATATAATAGCCAAATATCACGTCCTCGAGTATTGAACACGTCTCACCAGTCGTGCTGTATGTGAACATAAGAAATAACTTCGTTCCATTCGGGTGTCCCTTGACACCTCTCAAGTTTTTTCCTAAAAAAAGTGCACAGCGCCAAAAAATAATTCACTTCAAAATCAAAAACAGCCACAGGACAAAAATCCAGTAAAACCGGGAAAGGACAAGTTAAAATAAACTCTTTGCTTTGTTAGCATTAAAATTACTGAATGTCACAACCTAAATACATAATGTTTTTCTATTTAACGAGTCCTATGCAAATATAAAGGAAAAATGTCTCAGTTTGCTTTTCTAATAAGAAGACCCTGTTTTAATTTGTCCGTTGCCTCTCGCGAGCCGAAATTTTAAGTACTTGTAAAAATGTCGGCTTTATAACGATACAAAGGGAAATGTTTAAGGAGGGTTTAGATGTTCGTTTCGAAAAAAAATAGCTCTAACATTTTTTTCATATAATACCTAGCAGTTATTTCAGCTGCAGTGTACTCTATTCTATTATAATGAAGCAAGTAAAATTTTTATTGAAGTTTAAATTCAATTGATCTAAGAGTAATCTAAACTTAATAGATAAAGCTATAGGTATCGTGCAGAAACTGCTGTTAACTGGTGTCGCCAATCTGAAACTTGTAACCCTATAACTATACTAAGTTAAGAGCCTGCTGTCAAAAATATCAAAGCACGCTAGCCCCGCCTACACACCCCGCTATCCTCCAAGCGTGAATGATTCCATGAATCATGCCTCCGAGCAATATGCTTTGCGCTGCAGCTAATAGTGAACAATATCGCGTAACCGCACCAAGATTCTTCGAGGCTAACTTGGCCTTACTTTTAAGTGGTGAACGCAGAGACTTGTGTCTTGACGATGATAATAATTAATCTAATGTACCATTAGCATATGCCTTCAATTCTTAAAATAATGTAGAAACCCCCAAGCATGTATCTATAAGGAGGCCGGAGATCTGTTCACCACCTTCGAACCTTGGTATATTATTTTGGTGCAAAATCTGACTTTTTGGTATGATTTACTTGGAATACTTAATTATTTATCCAAAATCACTATAAGTTTCCATTTGAAATACTTCAGAATTCAGATTATGAATCAAAATCACAATATCATCCAGATAAATGGGGTTTTAGTATAAATAGCGAGGAATTCCCTCGATTACTTATGGATCCCATCATCAAGTCACCTTTTTTATGAACATGGTACCAAATACCAAAAAACAGCGAAAAAATCTTGAAAATCGGTCCACAAATGGCGAAGTGATCGTTGAACATACAAAATATATAACCTCCTCCTTTTTGGAAGTCAGTTAAAAAACATCATCATCATCACTCTACTCTGAAAGCATCACTCCGAAGAAACACTCCGCAAATTGCCGAGAATAGAATATGACGTAGCCTCAAAATTCCGAAAATTTCAAAGGTCGAGTTAACTCCGTACCTGGCGGCCATACTTATAGTATGGCCGCCAGGTACGGAGTTAACTCGACCAGTTTTGGAGCTACAAACCCCCCAGTTTTGGAGCTACAAACGGTCAAGTTAACTCCGTACCAAGGATTTCGAAAATCGGACCACAAACGGCTGATTAATCGTTGAACATACAAAAAATAATAAAAATAAACATATATACAGCCAAACGTATTACCTCCTTTTTTGGAAGTCGGTCAAAAACCAAAATATTACATACCAAAATTTTGCAAAACCGTAACAGCGGCTTGGGCGTGAAGAGGTAATAGACACAGAGAGAGACAGACAGATAGACGGACGGTCAGACAGACGGACAGACAGACAGATGGACGGACAGACCGACAGACGGACGGATAGACGGACAGACAGACACACTTTCGCATTTACAATAATTATATTATAATAAGTATGGATCCAAAGTCCACTCCATACTTACCTTATTTAAATTACTTAAATATTTATAAATACAATTATAATGTACGCATGTATAATGTACACGTAATACCGTATTTATATTACCAAAATACAAACTCGTCTACGTGAATACTTCATTCATCGTCGTCTCATCATAGATATCTGTATTCTGCCTACATTCCACTCTGAATCTACTACTCTATGACAATGCGAAATGGCGCGCGTCTTCGCCTAGTAATTGAATGTTCGTATTTTAATTGCAAATAATTAAATAAGAATACTAACCGATGAAAATTCCGTCGCATTTGGAAGTGTTTTTGGAATTATTTTTACAGTATCTTAAGACACACCAAGGCATTTTTGTGGCTTTTATTTTGTTTTTTTATAATTGTCATACGTCTAGTGCGCAGAAGAGCTCGCGGCCGACTAAATGCGCTGCGGCTACATAGATTCTGTTGAACGTGACCAAGCATTGCGTTGCGGTGTCAAGTCTAGTACGTAGTACTTATAATATGTCAGTGCTTATATATTTTTATTTTGTTAGACTAATTTTTTAAATGGATTAAACGAACAAGCTATTTTATTACTCATTACGTCTGCATCCAGTAGGGTGTGAGCTCTTTATTCCTTTAACCTGACAAAAAAGATAAAAAGCGCTTAAGCGGACGATAAATATAAACGCCCGAGCTGAGTTGTGTAGCACCGTCACTTAATAAAAGAACTCCCTTGAGTGAACCAAACGACTCAATAAGATGAAACGGTATTATCACGCCGAATAAAAAAGCTGCAAGGCGTAGGCGGACCGCGTTAAATAAATTGCAGGGAGCCACAGCGGTTATTCCGTGGATAGAGTTTGCTAATTAAGTAATTATCGGATTAAGATCTAATTGTATTAAAATATTTTTACTGCATTTTACGTACGACATAAAACATGCAAAATAAAATGTCGCATGAACCGTGTATGGAAAACGCAATAAAAATAGCAGATGTGGAATTGGCTTCTCTACCTCTGCGCTAAATTTTATTAAAATTTCCAACGCGGGAATCGAACCTACGACCTCCGAGTCCTTTATATCTATATAAATAAGTAAATTTTGTCCGCGGCTACGCTCGCGTTAAGGAGTATTATTATTAATAAGGAATCAAAGTACCTTACTCATAGATCTAAACTGAGGGGGGGTCCCGCACGCGCACCCCCGCCTTGGTGACAAGTCAACAGAAATCGTAATATTTTAATTTCGCCATAACTTCAAAACCAAACGTCCAATTTTTATCATTCAAAGACCAAATATCATCTACATAAACTGTACTTAGTGATGAAATAATTTATTTTGATAAGGATTAATAGCGTTAGTAAAATAAACGCGTTTTAATGTAGTCCACAAAAAAAATCAAGATTATTAAATAAAAATAAATGTTGTTGTGCCTCACTCGAAATAGATAGGTAGTGTGTCGCGGACTTTTTTGTAGATATTTATAAGATCTACAATTAATTAAAACATTTTATGGTTCTATCTTTTATAGTTTAGGCAGCGTACGCAAAATAAGTAACTTTTTTGGTTGTGTCTTTACGCCTTGTGTCAGAAAAACCCAAACATCTTACAGAACCCTATTTTTTCTAAAATAAAATTTATCCTATGTTACTCGTGGATAATGTAGCTTCCGAATGGTGAAAGAATTTTTCAAATTGGTCCAGTAGTTTTAAAGTCTATTCATTATAATTAAACAAACAAAGTTTTCCTCTTTGTAATATTAGTGTAGAAAATGGATTTTCAATTTTGTTAGTCCTGTTATAACTCGAGAACGGCCAAATAGATTGGGTTAATTTTAGTCTTCAAATATTCATAGAAGTCCAGGGAATATTTATATTAGAAAAAAGGTGATATTGAGTTCACCGGGCCATCTAGTAATATGATATTATTGCCCCTGGCTATATCATAATATTATGTACTATTATACATAGGTCGTTGGTTTCTGCCTGTGTGTCGTAGCTACTGATTTCTATGTTACCTAATAGCCGTTAGGTTTCGACACGACAGCTTGTCGGCTTCAACTGCCACTGCTATTTTTCATTTAAAATTGTTCTAGTTCCATCTTTTGTAATTTTTCCCTTACTTAATTTTGCGGGGAAGTTTTTTTAAATTAAACACAACTAGACCGTTTTATAGGCTCTATTTTTAGTGCCTAGTTAGTTCCTAGATCGTAAACTATATTTTGTAGTTACCTAACATCTAGCCTATAAAATTCAGTTGTCTGGAAGAAACTGTCTTAGGCAGTATAATCACTTTGTACAGCTCCTACACTTTTTACATAATCGTCTGTAATAGCTCTACAACAGTCTTTAAATATACTTAACACTAGCTCCCACACCAAATTCGGTTCAAACCGAGAAAATTATACAGGATTCATTCTATAAGTGCCCAAGTATTTGTGCAACACACATTACACAAGTAAGCTCTTTATTAATTTCATAGCGAGCCTTAGCTAGACGATTAATTTTATTGTGCAATATCACGTATTTTACAATATTATTGACCGTCTAGGGTTAATATTGAACGCGCCCGCCTTTCAATCTTATTGTCAAATAAGTTGTTCAATAAAATATTGTTTAATATTATTGTACATCTAGGGGCCCGCTTAAACATAAACCGATACGATAATAGATCAAACGCAGAAGTATATTTTTACTTTTAATGACAATCCTGCATTTTTTTCGTTGTTCCATTGTAGGAATCGAGCCTACCAAGTACCAGCCTCAAGCCAAGTAAGGCCACTAGACCAGTAGGCCTACAACAAAACTGTTTTGAGACTCAAACAATCGGACGAGAATGCCGCGTCCTGTAGCCCTAGCACGGCGACCAGTGGAAATGCGAAAGTATAGACAAACTGTGGAGATAAACTTAAGGTGCCGTTCCGATCTTTTTTCGTTCCGAAAAATTCAATTAAAATGCCACTTTATGACAGACTATAGTCACAAACTGTGGAGATAAACTTAAGGTGACGTTCCGATCTTTTTTCGTTCCGAAAAATTCAATTAAAATGCCACATTATGACAGACTTTAGTCCTAAAAATTCAAATAATATCCTACTTTATGACATTTACTATAGTCTGTCATAAAGTGGCATTTTAATTGAATTTTTGTCGGTCGCGATTAGCCGCGGTAAAGATCGGAACGGCACCTTAAGTTTATGTCCACAGTTTGTCTATACTTTCGCATTTCTACTGGTCGCCGTGCTAGGGCTACTGCTCTAACAACGTCATTTCACGTTTGTTAGAGTAGGACGCGGCATTCTCGTCCGATTGTTTGAGTCTCAAAACAGTTTCATGGTACAAGGCCAGAATACAGTCTTTGAGTACATGGACCGTATCAAACAATAATACATACCAATTTCAACCTATCAGGAAGCTAAAAGGCCAATTCTAACCAATCTGATTTACACTGCACACTATCAAAGGCTTCTATTGAACTAAATACTCGGTTACCACTGGACAATAATTGGCTTAGCACAGTTCGTTAACTTAGCATTAATATTATGTATAAATTACGATTGTACTAGTCGCGTACTAGACATTCGGTTTCGTCTCACCGAAATTCGTTTATCATGCCGTAACCGTACATTTTTTATGCTTGACTCAGTGTCAAAGTCATGTCAAGCTTTATCAAAATCGGTATTGATCTTTCTTACAAACAAAAGCCAAAAGAGCCTAAGGTTTTTCTTGTATATTTTCAAGTATTTTAGTATAATACCACGCGGTAAAGCTATTGCATAGCATTTAGTCTAATCGCACGCACACAAACACCGTACTGAAGTCTACCGAAATGAAACTAAACTAAATAGTTTAATGGAGACTGCCTATTTCATAGCAATCATATAAAACGTAATAGCGTATGTGAAGGTATTTTTTTTTCTTTTTTTATGAAATAAGGGGGCAAACGAGCAAACGGGTCACCTGATGGAAAGCAACTTCCGTCGCCCATGGACACTTGCAGCATCAGAAGAGCTGCAAGTGCGTTGCCGGCCTTTTAAGAGGGAATAGGGTAATAGGGGAGGGTAGGGATGGGAAGGGAAGGGAATAGTGGAGGATAGGGAAGGGAATAGGGTAGGGGATTGGGCCTCCGGTAAACTCACTCACTCGGCGAAACACAGCGCAAGCGCTGTTTCACGCCGGTTTTCTGTGAGAACGTGGTATTTCTCCGGTCGAGCCGGCCCATTCGTGCCGAAGCATGGCTCTCCCACGTATTAATACGGTATACGGTAATAATAAAATTCGAGCCCAAAATGTAAAATTTCGGCGCAAAGTGCACAATTACGTAAAGTGATGTCCATTGTTCCCGGTACGAACGAGTTTGTTACAAGTTCTGCAGTTTCCGTCACAGATTCGTAGATTATCTTTATGGTATAAAATCCTTTGTTATTACACCTAATGGAACCGCTTATGGCGACCATTATGATACGAAACTTTTTGATTGCTTCGAGAGGAGTTTTTCAATTTTTGCACAGGGATTTTGTGAGTTAAAATTTTAAATTAAGCCGGCGATAGATCAATCAGAATAGCAATTAAAGCGTTTATTGGTCGTCGCTGTCATCTGTCAGGAATGAGGATGATTAGTGATGTGGACATGTTTTCTGTTGACTTTTAATATAACTCTACCTAGCGTGGATTTAAAAGAATATTCAGATAATAGGGAATATCCCCTTGTCAGGTGCTGTCAAAATATATTTTTTTGCTATCTGTCATGACCAGATCTGGTCTCACCGACAGACAGGGGGTTTTTATAGTTCGAATTTGGTTTTAATTAGATTTCCCAGATTCTAATTGGAATGATGGTAATTGACATTAAAAATCATAAAGTATATTAAATAGTCTTTATTTTCTTCTAACTTTGTGTCTGGCTAAATATAAAAATGAATCTAGCACAGAACTTTAAAAAAAAGTTAATGTGAATTCTAAATAATTTTCTGATTTATATTTAAATAAAACAAAATAAAACAATATAAGATTCTCAAATTGTATTTTATTTACACTTCAGCACATTAGGCTGATTTGATGATTATAATATACAAATAAAACTTCACATGCCACCATACATTTTATTTACAAAACACATGTTTTAAAATAATCACAAAGGTCAGCCACTTGAATGAGTCCTCAAAAGTGGGTGTCACATTTCAACAAAAATCTAAATGACTAATGCTACTATGGACACAGATGTTTTGTTTATAGTAAGTTGAGTATATTATTTACTTAATACAAAAGCATCACAAAGAAATAAAGTAACATAAAAACTTGTGTGAAAATCAGACCTTTATTAAAACATTGTTTTTTGCGTGCCTATCATCACTGCTAGAAATATTATACATTTTCTAAGATATAGACAAAACACAGGTTCAAAACAAATCAATAAAACAATATAGTTCTAAGAAATATTTTCAAGATAAATGTTTACGAAAGTAGCGAACACAGGGCTATTTTGGTCTCAAGGGCGCTGAGAAAGTACGGATACGTCTTTTCGTATGACATTTTTATGTAGTATGTTTTTTTTTTTCTTTAGAATTATAATTTTTTATGACTTTAGTGTCAGATTAGCACAACAGAAGGCATTTTAATAATTATTAGTGTTTACCCATTTTAGTGTTTACCCAAAAAAAAATGTATTGAGTTATGAATGTAGTCTTGTTCTTTAGATCATAAATAACAAAATTGCACTGATTATAACTCGATAAAAATACATGCATAAAAATTCATAAGTCTTATCCATCCATAGTTAGCATCCGAGAATTGCGACAAACACTAAGGTCAATGGCCTCTCAATGGCCGCCTGCGCCTGTAAATGTCAACCATAGGCAGTGCGATCGTATTTCATTGAAATATAAACTTATATGATTGAAATACATCCCCCCACTGAATTTATCAAAAACTTAATAAGTTGTTTGTCTTAAATCTAACACCTACTTACGTTTTAATTCATACCTTAGTTGAAATATGACCGCAATAAAATCACGTTCGCGGTTTTTTAGTTGATAATTTTACCGTTACATGCTTATTATTATTATTATATCGAATTTTAATTAAATTGTGGTATTATTAGTATAAATAATAAATCATTAATTACGCTTCCATCTTTTTTTCACTTCTTTGGAAATATTTACTGCGAAACCGCCGAAATTTTTGACTTTAATTAAGGACGTTAGTCACGGTAAATAGTCAATTTTTATTGACTTTTTTCTTTTTTATTTTGTACCAAGCCGAGCTAGGTAAAGACATCACTGATTAGCTCCTTTCTTCTTCTTTTTAATTGCAATGCGGCAGTAAGGGGCAAATACCTTGAAGCCAGTCAATTTGAACGGTAAATTTGACCCGGTGCCATTCCAGTGACAGGCGGCAGTAACAGACAGCTGTTTTCCCGTATTCCAGTGAGCGGCGTGTCGACAGACAAGGGGATATTGTGCAAAGGTCGGGGCAGAGGGCACTAATAGTACTAGAAAAGTTAAATCCTTTGCTTCATAGAGGCAGAAATCCATAAGAGTAACGGAGAAAAATTTAGGTTTGCTTTTTGCCATTTTTCTAAATTTGTCCCGGACTCCAAAGTCACAATTTGTAAGTGTGTGTTGAAGTCCAATGTTCGATGTTGAAATTACGAATTATTTATATGCATTAAATATAAGTTGCCTTTTATAAAATTGACAGGAAGCCGATGGGTTATCCCTGGACTTAAAGTACATATCTTAATTCCATTTATATAAATTCCAACAGTGCAGCTTACAGTAAATAAGTGCGGCAATTGGGGACTGCCACGGTAAAACTATTGCATAGAAAATATAGCTAGTCTACACGCATATGCGTCTGGTCTGCTGAACTGAAACTACGTTAGACGATGCACGGCTTTCAACACCGCACCACCATATTTTCGTTATGGAATTTCTTGATTCCGTAACGAAAATTAGATACTTACTAAGTTAAGTGGTGATGATGATGATGTATTAACATTGGATTCCAGAAACTTGATCTCATGCAATTGATACAAAACTTATGCATATTCATAATATCAATACATATTCATGCTTGCTTATGGTGATATACAAACTATCCTTCAGGGAGTATTGGGACGTCTCTTAAGAGCCTACTGTCGAAACGCTAGCCCCGCCTACACACACCGCTATCCTCCAATCGTGATACAATGATTCCATGTATCGTGCTGCCGGCAATGTGCTTTACGCTGCAGCTAATAGTGAACAATATCGCGTAACAACGGTTCCCGCATTATCGCACGACAGTAAAGATCGTAAGTCCTAAAAATGTTTTTGATGATTTCTTAAAAATTAAATACAATAATAATATTTCCTTTAGCTATTATTTTATAAAATGTGTGATTATAGTAGTGCAAGTTATTTAATGATAGTAACTCAATAAGTATAACAGGTATTTGTTGAAAAGCCCAGAAAGATTCATAATTTCAAAAAATAAAACTATCGAGTCAGAATAAGTGAATCGTGTTTTTGGTTAGCCAAATATCAGATAAATATACAATGATTAAATAAATGGTTCCCGCGCGATAAACGAATTTTGGCGCAATGGAGTTGCGGGCGTCATTTAGTTGTTCATAATGTAGACAGCTCAACGCAATCATGGTTTTCCAACATGGCCCAACATGAACGAGTCTTGGTTTCAGAAACGGTAAGTTTCATAAAATGCTATATTTTGAAACTATAATATAGCAAAATATGCTCTGTACAAACATTAAAGTAGAGACCGCTGCGACCACTTATTTCAATAACTAAGTTTTGTTTGTCGTAATAGGATTATTGTGATTTGTTTAACTTAAAACTTTGGAGTCCCTTTCATAATCGTCCATTAACTTTAACTAGCAGTCTTGTAACTTAACACTAACTTCGAGTTAACAATTTAAGTTCTGGCCGAGAGTTTAAGTGTTAAACAAAGTTAATCTGGCTTTTGACAGACGCTTTTTAAGTTTGAGTTAAGATTTTCCACTAGTTGAAGTAATTCGGTTGTTTACTATTTAGTATTAAGATCATGATGGCATAAGTGGAAGAAAATAAAACAATCTAGAAGATGATCATCATCTACTTTATTTTGGCATGCTTTGCTTGGTTGCTTTTGATACAATGATGTTTAAGCGCAAGAATGTCACTATCGTAAACAACTACACCAACGATATAATATTAGCAGCAAAATAATAATATCTATGGACGCTTCACACCACGTCAGTCTGGCCACGTGGTAAGTACCTGATGGACTTGTGTTACAGGTACCAGACAACGGAAATATATTTAACACTTTTATACTATACATATATTTAAGATTATATTATATTATACACATATTTAATACACATCTATGACCCAGGAACTTTGAAAACTTTTTGTTCCGTCGGCGGGATTCGAACCCGCGACCCCCGGCTTGAGCTACCAACAGCCCACCAGGCACCAACTAAGCCACAGAGGTCGTCGAAAATGCAAAGGGATACTGACTCACTAAAAGAAGAGATTGCGAGCCACCTAATATTATACAGCTCACTTTAGTAGTGCTCATTATTATTACAGCTAGTTCTAGAATATCCTTGTAGAACTGTAAAGTCTAAATGGCTGGTGTAAGAGGTCTCGTTAGGTTCATCG
Source organism: Cyaniris semiargus (assembly GCA_905187585.1). NCBI lineage: Eukaryota > Metazoa > Arthropoda > Insecta > Lepidoptera > Lycaenidae > Cyaniris > Cyaniris semiargus. Next base: position 6,236,115 of record LR994558.1, on the reverse strand, counting down.
TATGGGTGATTGGGTACAGATAATCCGTTAGTTTTTTTTAAGCTATTGCATTGCTTTTGTCGCGGCGACCGAATTAAGAAATTCCGTAACGAAAAACACCTAACATTCGTCTAACGTCGTTCCAGTTCGGCAGACTTCGGCTCGGTTTGTCTCGGGGTGTAGTGCTCGCTAGACTTCGGTAGGGTGAATGGTGATTGTTTGCGTGCGTGAGATGTATGCGAATTATATAACTGTTGCATAAGTTGGTAAAAAATGCTATGTAAAGCTATTTACCGCGGCAGTCCTCGAGTGCCGCACGTATTTTTAACCGACTTGAAAAAAAGAGGTTATCAATTCGACGCGTATGTATGTAATAGGTATTTCCAGAACTGCCCAATTTTCGTATATGTTAGTCTATATCAGTCTCTGAACAAATGTGCCAAATTTCAAAAGTGTATATCATGTATGTATGTATAATGTATGCATGTTTTTATGTTTGTGTTCGTATATCTCTGGAACTACCATTCCGATTTCAGTAATTCTTTTTTTGTTATACTAGGTATTGTTAGACTTAGGGAATAGTGCAAGTTTCATCAAAATCGGTTCAGTAGCTTTGGAGATAGGGAGTTTTAATTCTCAATTACGTACAATTTTGAAGTCGGTTTGATAATTTTTGAAATACAGTTATTTTATTAATGGTTATTTTTGAGAGCACCTATTAGTCCTTTTGTGTTTACTAACTTTTAGTACTTTTTCACATATCCGATGGATATTTAATGACGTTAAGTGTTTTCTTCCTTGACACATCCTCCGGATTATTGCCTCCTCACAAAGCAATTAGTTATCTGTTATGGACGACCACACTCGGACAAATGACATGTCAGCGTGATATATTGACATCTTGGTCGGTGGAGGCCTCCTTCGACCGCACATGCTTGAGATTGATTGTCAAACGTTTGTACAATTGAATAAAAACATAATAAAAATACATTTTTGAAAGTTGGTTAAATCAGTGGTAACTTTTGTTTGTTTGTTTTTTTAATTAGGTTGTTATCAGAAAAAAAAGATACTAATAGATACTACAAATGTTTCAAATAGATTGGTCTGTTTCAGCTTACGGCCGTTCCCAATATTCAATCTATCTCTGGTTTGACATACGACCGATCGCAGCTAACATTGAATTGACATAAAATATATGTCTCTAATGTCTAATGAGAGCTATTCCTATCTCTAGTAGGGCAAAACCAGAGATAGATCAAATATTGGGAACGGCCGTTAGAAGATAGGAGTTATATCTCTACTTATTTTCTACCTTAAGTAATATAACTGTATTTTAAAAAGATAAAACCGACTCCAAAATTGTATGTAATTGAGAATTAAAACTCCCTATCTCCAAAACTACTGAACCGATTTTGATGAAACTTGCACTGTTCCCTAAGTTGAACAATACCTAGTACAACAAAGAAAGAATTACAGAAATCGGAATGGTAGTTCCAGAGATATGCGAACACAAACATAAAACATACATACATTCACTTTTGAAATTTGGCACATTTGTTCAGACGCTGATATTGACTAACATATATGAAAATTAGGCAGTTCTGGAAATATTACATACATACGCGTCGAATAGGCATGACGAAATTTTTTTTTCTTGTTGGTAAGTGAAGGCCCATTCAAAAATAGAAATATCAGTGAAAAAATGACTCTGATAGCATAAAAACTCTCCAAGATATCACAATTCAAAACTCACATAAAATAGACGTTCCCAAAATGCTCCATACAAAATGTCAGCTAACTGTGGCGTCACGCTTAGCTAGTTTGTTCGATAGCTATGTTAAATATTGAGTTTATAAAAGTGGTTTCGTAAGACAAAATGTTAAAAGTTGAATATTTTATCGAATGGTATTCAAAAATTAAGGAATTTTATAAAAAAATATTCGACTTGACTTAACTTGATGAAAAAACTTTGAAGGCTCAAAACAAAAAAAAATATAATAAGTTATGAAGCTGAAATTTTGGGAATACCTATTTTTCATCGCTATGTCTTTGTTTTATTTAAAAAAATCAGCTAATCTTTGACCTTGTCGTCATCCCTATTGATAACCTCCTTTTTTGAAGTCGGTTAAAAAAATCTACAGTATGTGACATGTGTGCAGGCGGTAAAATTGTGTTTTGTCATGGTCTATAGCATGACAGACAGGCGAAATCTTAAAACATCTATAAGTATAATAGGTATACAGTGTTTAAAATGTGCCTCGTATCGAATGGAGGCACAAAACTTAAAGATAAAAAAAAATATAATTATGTAATTCTGTGCCTCGCTATTTTGATAACATACCTCTAATTAAGTAAGGGGTATAAATTTCCTTTGTAGTTTATTTTATTTTGATATGAATTTCGAATTCGGATTATTAATACTGCTGAGAAGCGTCGTTACTGCGATTTTCTGAGAAATCCGGCACCACCTTATTTATAGTATGACCGTAGAATAAATCTTACATTATCCGCTTACAAACTACACTCTAGCAATATTTTACACTATAATATTAATACTTGAAAGCGGTTTCTGAATATCATGCAAAGTTATAGTTATGATTCAGTAACTTACTATTTGTTTATGTCAGGTTTAGTAAAATAATCATAATTATTAATATGGGAATATTTATACATTTAATGTTATACTTCTGTAAAGGCAGATAGTTTCGTCAAACTCAGTAATTTTATTTTGTAATAGTGATAGAACTGTATTCGTTATAGTTATGTAATATATTTTACCTCTACTTATTCTGTGATTAAAACTAAGTTTATTAGGTTTACACAAGTTTGATCACATTTTGATCGGTTACGAATCTTGTAGCGGCGCATTTTACTTACTCCGGACTATACAGCTGGAATGAAAACAAATTATATATTTCCTAAGAATAGAACGCAACAATATTGTAAACTGACAACGAATATGCAGATATACCCTAAATCCCCCGTTCAAAATACAACTCAAGTTCTCGGTGCGAATGAAATGTAAAAAGGTAAACAAGAAGGCTTAGAATTTCTTGTTCCTGATGCGAGAACATCGGATAACGTAATAGAAGCTTAATTAAGTGACCTCCGTGTAATGCGGCCTTAATGAGAGGTCGTTCAGTGTGTTTTACCTCCTGTTATACCTGGCACACACGTATAGAGACGGTTTACATTATTCCAATTCAGTGATGCAATCCAGCGCTGGAATAATGTAAACGGACACTGGAATGAATCAATTGCATTCCAGTGAATTCCAGTACCCATTTACGTTTTTTTATTTTATTTTTATTAAATAAGGGGGCAAACGAGCAAACGGGTCACCTGATGGTAAGCAACTACCGTCGCTCATGGACACTCGCAACATCAGAAGAGCTGCAGGTGCGTTGCCGGCCTTATTACGTTACTCCAGTAGTAATCCAGCGCTGGATTAAATCACTGGATTGGAATAATGTAAGCCCGCTAAAAGGTCTATGTAGGCCCAATATAGTTAGTATGTAAGAAAAATATTGATAAGAATTATAGAAGTATGTAAATATTCATGTTCAACAAATATAATATGCTCGTGTAAAAACAATATTCCGCTGGAACTGTATACTTCACTGTGATGAAAAGTATCTCATGCCCGTCCTCATTGGTCTACTCTAAATCTGTGTTTAAATCACAACTAGCCTAGTAGTGTTGGAGCTCATTCGATGTAAACAAAGAAACAAACAAAGTTTTTCTACACTCTACAAGGCTCTTTTTGCTCGCAAAATCAGAACTAACACCGCAATTTTGTTAAGTCATAATTTGAGATTTACACGCCCTTTTGTCAATGTTGTGCCAGGATCATATTGCATGGCGCTGAAAACTGACGCTGGACTCTGGAGCCATTTTGAATGACAGATGCTTCATATCTTCGCCTGCATAAATGCTGATACAAGAACCTTGTAGGTCGTTATTTACGAGCCTGCACGTTAGGGCCTGATTACATAACATTTACACTCGGTAAATGTTATGTAATCAGAGTGGCGAGACAGTGCAAACGGACAATTTGATTGGCCGAGAGCAAGCGCTTTCGCCACTCTTCTTGATAGGTCAGGCCCTTACTCTGTGTTATGTTACTCAATACATAACCAATATTTTCAGAGACAATCCTTTTTTATTTGCTTGATAGCGACAAAAAACTTCCCTAACATCAACATAAGTTTGAATATTTAGAAAGTTTACAGCGGAAACCTAAAATACTCTTTAAAAAAGTACACAATATATTCACTACCAATCCTTTTAAAGTTATCTCATATTTTCTAGAATTTCGCATAAACCTACTGAAAAGTAGGTTAAAGTTACCACATTGACTCTAACACAAGACCGGAAAGAGATTAAAAACATTAAAGATAATGCAGCCAGTTATCTGAGATGTATTCAGTGCTTTAAGCCTTTAGAATCATGTGTTTTGCGCCTTTCCCGTTTTCAACATACGAATTTTGTGAAACATTTAATATTAAGTTTAGCATGTTGGTTTTCCTTCGCAATTCCCGTATCTAACCGTAATCCATACCAATATTGTAGAGGTAAATGCGAAACTGTATCAGTCTGTTACCTCTTCACGCCCAAACCACTGAACCGATTTTGCTAAAAATTGGTATGGAGATATTTTGAGTCTCGGAAAAGAACAAAGGATACTCTTTATTCCGGAAGAATGTACAATTCTCGCGCCATAAACGAATTTTGCACAACGAAGTTGCGGGCGTCATTTAGTCCATAACAAAGGAACCGTACATTTTTCCGGCATAAAAAGTATCCTATGTTCTTTCCCGGGACTCAAAGTATCTCCGTACCAAATTTCAGCAAAATCGGTTCAGAAGTTAGGGCGTCACACTTTCACATTTATAATATTAAGTATGGATATTTTTGTGCTAAAACAAAAGATTGTACAACGTGTCCCCACGCTCCCATACAGGCTTGGATAGCGTAATTTTAAAGTAGGTAGATAACAATACTATTATTATTCCTATGAACGGTAAGATAAAAACGAATTTCAAAGAGTGTTTTCCCTGTAAATGCTACTTTAAATATCCTACTAATATTATAAAGGCGAAAGTTTGGATGTATGTATGTATGTATGTATGGATGTATGGATGTTTGTTACTCTTTCACGCAAAAACTACTGAACGGATTTTAATGAAACTTTACAATAATATAGCTTATACATCAGAATAACACATAGGCTACAATTTTAACCGACTTTAAAAATGGAGGAGGTGTTATGTTCGTTTTTTATGTTCAACGATTACTCCGCCGTTTATGAACCGATTTTCAAAATTTTTCTTTTGATGTATAGGTTATTATCCCAATTTGGTACCATATTCATGAAATTGGTAACCTGATGAAGGAATCCATAAGAAATCGAGGGAACTCCTCAAAATTTATATGGGAACATGTGGTGACTTCGGTTTCGTGAGCAGTATTCTAAGCATATGCTACCAACAAGCAAAATTTTGCACCAAGGTATACCATGGTTCGGAAGGTGCTGAGAGAACTCCTGACTCTTTATAGATACAAGTTTGGGAGTTTCGACGCTAAGCATATGCTACTAGTCAAATTATATTCATCATCATCATCATCACTACCATAAACCATTATAGAACCATGTATCGTCCCGTTTTGACCCTATTATTGGTACTTTTCATAGTCTTTTATTATATATCACTTAAACCGCGGGTAACACCGCGGGGCACAGCTAGTTATAATTAAAAATGAAGACCAAAACGAAATTGTAGCAAAGGTATCCTACTTACTACAAGTTCGCACCGCTTGGCCTAAAAATTGTAGCCTCTTAGGGCATTAATTTATACTTTGCCAACTAAGTCAAGATCAGTTTTACAACAAATTACAGTATAATTATACACAAGCCGTAGCTTACTTAAGTTTAACTTGGAGTAAACTTGAAAAGTATTTCTTGAGTTTCGATATCACTCGCATTTGTACGCCTTTACCAATTACATATAATACGAAGTAACAATTAAGCATTTTTAAATTCAAATTGAAGTTTACTTATTAGGGCTCCGTACCTAAAGGCTAAAAACGGGACCCTATTACTAAGACCTCGTTGTCTGTCTGTCTGTCCGTCTGTCTCCAGGCTGTATCTCAAGAACCACTATACCAAGACTTCGGGAATTTTCACAGATTGTGTATTTTAACAACAAATCCGCAATTATTGTGTGACGTGTATTTCAATAATAATAATAAATAATAAAACTAAAATAAAATAAATATTTAAGGGAGCCCCCCTTAAATATTTATTTTATTTTAGATACCCGATACATAAAAAATACAAATTTTGGCCTATTTTTGCTTCTTGCGAGAGTCCGACTCGCACTTAGTATAAAATAATATTATAATATAAAGTCGGTCGACTTATATTACAATATTTTATACTCGATAAGGTCCAATGTCCACAAATAACCATGCTGACCGCCATGGTGATTACGTATCTTGCGACAAGGAGTACCCATCAGCAAAGTCACAGCTCAAAAGTTTTTTTTTTTAACTCTACTAAATCGTAAAGTTGGCAGTACGAGTTTTAAATATAAAAGTTTTGGAACACACACAGAATTATACTCTCCGAACTAGCAGCTAGATATGGGTTTTTGTGCCCTGAATACATTTTGTTTTTTTTTTCAGTACAACTTAGACGCTGACCGAATATTTAAAAAGCCGCTTTTGCTAATCCCAATCTCTAAAACTTCTTTGTTTTTTTGTTCATCACGGTCTTACAAGATTTTATGAAAGAAAAATAATTATATTTAATTTTCATTATAATAATTTTCTTTATGGAGTTTTGCCGGGAATGTGAAAGAGTGATGTTGTGTTTTTGTATTATTTTCCTAAAATTGTGTTAACTGGGTTTTTAATGTGTAATATTGGTAGGATATTAACCAATAAACATATTCGTTATCATGCAAGTGCCGGAAAGTGATACAACATCCAGAAACGTGCTATTTTGTGTTCCCTCCAAAACTCCAACGAAAGTTTCAGTAAAGCGCCTACCACTTTACTGAATCGACCGACATGACCCCTTGACTGTATTGACTTTTACTCCGACTATGACTAGACTTTTGACCTGACGATGTAGAGAAACGATGCCGAAAATTGTACACAAGAAAATTATTTTCCCGCCATATTTTATATACTTGACACTGGCCATGGTTGAAAAGCCGAGCGCCATAATAAGAAAAAAATAATATTTTACTTAACCCATAAGAATAAAGATAAATAAATCCTGAAATATGCAATCTTTTATTAATCGCGTGTAATTTATGCGTAATGTTATTATTCAATTTATAAAATATAAAAGCATTTTTTATGAATCGTATTGTTAGAATGTAATTTTATTATTATTATCTTTTATACCTGGTCGGTAAAATATTTTACTGTTTGTGTCGGTTTTATTATTGGATTTAGGACCCAGTAAATGTTGCATGATATTCCGTTTTTTATTGTTATTATAACATAAAAAATTTCTGTTAAATAAATTTATTATAGGGGTCTATAATGTGCGGAATAAAAGCGGTGCAATTTCGCAATTATCACAAACATCAGGATGAATGTTTTATAACATAACCAATTATAATAAGAATTATAATTAAATAGGTGATCATAAACATCAACTATCTCGCTCTATTTTCATTCAAAATATATCCATCTCATTCACACACTGTCATATAAAAACCCATGAAAACCGTTGCCTACAAGATTTTGTGACGTCATCATTCTTCATTTGAAGAGAACACTTAACACAAGGTTATTTTTTATTAAAATAAGTATTAGTTTAAAAAACTAAATAGCCTGTCCGCCATCTTGGGGAGTACGCCATATTGGATTTGTAATGACGTTTCTTAGCTAGTCATGTATTGTCGTTAGAACTGGGAGATTTTGTCTATTCTGCTCAGAGCGTCTGCAAAATGTCACCCTAATCGAAGACCGGGAAGTGGGTCAAATTAAGATTCCAAGATTTTCTTACATACATAGTTAGTTACAAGTAGCTAATAAAAGTGTGTTGAAAAAGTGGTTTAGACATTTGAGATAGTAATTTTATCCATACTAATTTTATAAATGTGAAAGTGTCTGTATGTCTGTTAACTCCTCATGCATAAATCGCTGAAATAATTAAGTTGAAAATTGGCATGGACATTTCTTGAGTCCCGGGAAAAGACAAAGTATAATTTTTATGCCGGAAATAACGAAACCTGGGCGTCATCTAGTTTAACAATAAGTATAAGACATTAAAAAAGTGCAGACTGCAGGGATGTATACTATTTGAATCATTGCTCAAGAATCAAATTTCAAACAAAACATTCTCTCTATTTCAGTATCAGAGTAATATTTTGTAGGGGAGACTGGGTACGGTTGTGCCAGGGTACGGTTGTGACAGTCATCATAACAGCGAAACTATACAGAATTCGGGGATGGGTGCTAAGAGAAAAAGACGCGTCTTGCAAGTCTGAATGCTTCTCCCAGCATTGCTTCAGCCAGCACTTGACGATAACGTAATCAGGGGCCTACATTGCTTTTCAACAGTCAAAAGTAGATTTTTTTGTTTGATTTATTTTAATGTTTACTATTTTTTGTATACAAATAACCTATGTCGTTTATTTTCTTGTTATAAGTTGATCATTAGTAGTTAACTACGAGTGATTACTTTTTACGTGGGTAAATCGTTTAGCAGATTCGTGGCGATTGTTTGTTCTTGAAATTTTGTGTTGGGTACGGTTGTGACATAGATTTATTTCATGTTTTTCCTTACATGTCCTAAAAACGCTTGCAGAAGACCAAACGAGCGCAGGATAATATCAGTCAATGACTTCTTTACAGAGAACGGCAAAAATGCATAAAAAAATGCATGTCGTTGTTTAGGTCGATAAATATGTTTAGAAATAGACTGTTTTGATGCGGTAGATGAATTTGTTTAGAATAAGATTATGATTTTTATGGTACATTTTATATAAATAAAACTCATATATAAACCATTTTTTGTAGATGTCACTACTGACCCCAACCACTGTCACAACCGTCCTTGGGTTGTGGTCGGTTGTGACAATTTCCCTTTTTCTTTTAAAATTGATTCCACGATTAATACAGCGTATTTTAGCATGATATATTGGTACTTTTATGTTGACAAATAAATGAACTATGGTTTGTGATAACATTTTCCCAGCTAGCTAATAAATGAACAAAATGATTGGCCTACAAACCAAAATTGTCACAACCGTACCCAGTCTACCCTATATTATACACAATACATTTAACAGCAAGGAATCAGTGGGAGGTCATAAATTCGTGTTTCCTCGTTCGAGACTCGAGGGAGGTTGGACTCCATGAGGAATTGAGGTGTGGTATTATTAACAGTATACTGTATAGTTCAAACTACGATTGTTAAAATTTTGTGAATAATTATAATTTTTTAATGAGGTCACTGAACGAAATCAGCCCAGTTAAACTCATACTCAAATACTCTTATAGAAAACACTTCTATTTCTCTTAATATGTTTACTTTTACTCATATTTTCTCTGTAACTCTTAAACTCTTATAACACAATAAACTCTAACACAATACATATTATTTTACTCTAAACTCTTTCTCAATACACTATTTTTCATATACAATTTTTATCTACAAAAATCATCTTTACGAATTTGTCATATTTAAAATATCAAGAAAAATAAACGTCCAAAAAGGTTGAAAACGTTTTAAACAGTCACTATAACTGTATACAAAGTATTGTTGGTGTCCATAGCCTATTTTATTAGGCTAGTTAGGCAGAAATAATTTTTAAATTGACCCAGTGTGTCAGCAATACACAATTTCTACTTAAGTTAGTACCATGTAACATCTAAAAATGCTTTTAAGAAACAGACCAGCGCAGTTGTGCATGTATTTGATTACTTTTTATTTATTTACATTAAATTTAAAAAAAAATCATTTGAATATACTGTGAACATTTTGGTAGTTGGTACGGGCACAGAATAGTTTTTATCCAAAGAAAAAAACGGTTTCTGCGAGATAAACAAATTTGCGGTAGCAGTAAAATGATATTTAATCAATAATATTGTTTCAAATTCAATTTAAAGGGATTTTATACCACTTAAGTTGATTCAACAAAGCTATCGATAGCAAAATATTTATAAAGGACTTCGATTAACATTCAACAAATAAAACTCGTCAAACTATTCTGCAAACTTATTTGAAGTTTGCAAATTCAAATATTTATTTTGTACGGAACATTCTAAATATTTTCGTAAAGTCAGGAATTGGTTCTTTGAATTTTTTGTAACAACATCCAAGATGATAAATTTTAAATTAAATTGGTTTTAAATGTAATGTTTCTCAGACTTTTTCAGCTGTGGTTATTATAGTCTAAGGACTATAATTATTATTTTTTACTTTAAAATGGTTGCTAAATTATTTTAATTTTAAACCACGATTTCTACAGAATGTTCAATCCTCGTCGATCATGAATCAAATACGAATATGTGCCGTTTGCAATCGCCTATATACATTCACAGGCTAACGTAAAGAAGCCGTATTATGTATAAGCACGTAAAACCTTTTTGTTAACATAAACCGTCTTCTTGTTAAGTTTTTTCGAAATTGTGTAATATGTTTCATACATACTTATTACATACCCTCGAATGTTCATAATTGTTTGGCACGCTCTGCCGCCTGATCACCTTAATGGATTTGCGTATACCTTCGTCGTTTGTGAACCGATTTTGTGGATTCTTTATTTGATAGAATACGTTTTAAAGATAGCCCCAGTAGGGTATTTGAGGTGGATTTCTTTTGTTAAAATTATTAGTCCATAAACTAAAGTTTTGTTGTTTTGTTGCAGTAAATCACAGGAGAGGCATGTGGGGCGGCGGCGCGCAATGCGTGCACGCCTCGCTCCCCCGCGCCCGCGCGCAGCCCCCGCCGCAGCCCGCGCCCACGCTCAGCGGCGCCATCGCCAGCCGCCGCCCGCCCAGGTACATAGTAGTACAGTCACGTAATCCTTACTATATTATAAATGTGAATAATCGGCATCGTCATTCGTCAGCCGCCCTCCGCCCAGGTACTCTCACACTCAAAGAAATACATCATAAAAAGCATAGTTCACATTGCCCTTTGAATTGATTGTACCGCTTACGCTGTTTGACTGCCTATTCCAGTTTTGAATGGCTCGTCAGGTTGCTTTAAGAAGTGACCAATACTTCTCCCGAGTCTCGACATATTCGAGAGTCGAATCAATCTCAGTAGTTTTTGGTTCTCCAAACAACTGCAAAAAGAGCACACGATGTGGTTAGTGGCTGTAACTAATCGGGATCGAGAAGTGTGACGTTTGATAAAAAAATGTCTATTGAAGACGTATGTAAATAACGTAATGTCAACTCCACTAGATATGATTTGATATAAACTTTTTCAGACCTACTCCTCCATCGCCGACTCTGGTGGCTCAGATCGATTCGTCGGTCGCCTGTCTCTGGTTGCTGACTCCGTTATCAGCGGGAACCGCGGTCGCTGCGGTGCTCATCGCTGTCACTACCAACAACTGGCTCCACACGCAAGAGAACATTCTAAACCCGGCATTCAATGGAACGGGGAAGCACGAGTTGGTCGCTAAGCACACGGTCTCGGGGCTGTGGAGGATATGTCATACGGATCGTAAGTTTCATTTCTCTCTTAGTGGCTTTCTTTTCTCCTTTATCTATCTGATCTTAAATTTCATTTCTCTCTTTGGCTTTCATTTATCTCTTATCTATCTGATCGTAAGTTTCATTTCTCTTTTATTTGCGATATATTATCGTTTCGATCTAACGTATTTGACTAGTATGAGACGGTCTCTGTAGGAAACCCCGTGTGTTCTCTACGGTATTATGCAGGGTGTATGTAGCAAAGTTATAATACTTTAAGGTGTGTAGATGTCCCTTATATAGAGTTTACCGTGAAAGTAGCAGCGCTGAAAAAGTTGATTTTGACTTTCATGTTTCTGTGAGAAATGCCCCAATGTCATGAATTTTCTCAATCATTAAAAAGTATCTCTAACTACTTTCACAGTTTATGTCTGTGTAAGGGAAACATAATATATACACCCTAAAGTATTATGTATTATGTATCACTTTGTTTTATTACCTACACTTTGCAATATCTACGATTAGCTGTAACACATACCTGCACTAGGTCTCAGTTAAGAGCGGGCTGTCAAATTTTGCTGTGTTTTCTAATAAGTATTACGATCCCGGAAGACGATTGACTCAAATGAAATTGAGATTTATTTAATCATTGTATATTTATCTGATATTTGACTAACCAAAAACACGATTCACTTATTTTGACTCGATAGTTTTATTTTTTGAAATTATGAATCTTTCTGGGCTTTTCAACAAATACCTGTTACACTTATTGAGTTACTATCATTAAATAACTTGCACTAATGCAATCACACACTTTATAAAATAATAGCTAAAGGAAATATTAGTATTGTATTTAATTTTTAAGTGATCATCAAAAACATTTTTAGGACTTACGACCTTTACTTTCGTGCTATAATGCGGGAACCGTTGTTACGCGATATTGTTCACTATTAGCTGCAGCGTAAAGCACGATTCATGGAATCATTGTATCACGATTGGAGGATAGCGGTGTGTGTAGGCGGGGCTAGCGTTTTGACAGTAGGCTCTTAAATGAATATTTTCTTGAAATATGTGATTGATTGTACTGTCTGTTCTTGGTGGAAATTCATGTTGAACATGTTTCTATTAGTGTTTATTTTCTTGAAATTGGCATGTTTGAAACATAATCATTAAGACAATTCTTGGAAAAATGTTTTAACTCTTAACGTTTTTCCAAGAATCTCAATTCGAAGCTGTACTAAACTGCTCATTTATTTAGTATTTTATAAATTTGCTAACAATCACGCACTTCTGTATTTACCCTAAAACTGATATTCAAAAACCAAACGTACAGTAACCATTATCTTGCGGAACGCGGGACACTTCTTTTATTTTCTTTTGGGATGTAAATTTTTAAATTCACATCGGACAACAAAACATTACTATAAACAGATATTCAGAACTCAAAACTTACAGATTTCACGCGGGACACAATAATTTTCTTTTGTGACGTTCTAAATGTCAATTTTTAAATTCATATCGAACAACACAACACAATGGCGACTTCCGAAGCCACAATGCAACGCCGTTTCCCCTGCATTGTGCCCGGCCCACTTCCCACTTTTGCTATGGAGTACACCGATGCGCTGTCATACAACTGAGCGTTTCCTCTAAATGCTTTCATGTTATAAAATGTTATGTCCTCCAACTTAATTTTCTTTGAAGTCAACGGTAATGTTGCAAGGCGTTTACATTTTGCAACCTTATTTTTACTCGATATATTAAGCAAGTTAAGTGAATTTGAAATATAATACAATAATTATTATGTAATTTAAATTACAAAATGGTATGTGAGTTAGTTTTAAGTTACTATAGGTTAGTAATTAAAAGTGTACCTACTCTTAATGAAAAATAATCAAAAATATTTCATCCGTGAAACGACATAATTTGGGGTCACCTAATGCTCAAACTTTGTATATCCTCAAAGTTTCTTCGAAACAGGATGTGGCCACGTAAGACTTTTTAATGAATCTGATGATAAATTGATGAGGCTTGGATTTTTAATTCATACCAGAAATGATTCGACAGCATTTTCGTTAGTGATTTTCTCATGACTATACCTAAAGCGGACTGGGGCTAATGTCCGCTTTAGCTATACTTTCGCTCCGCTTATTCACATTTAAATGATGGACTTACTGACCCGTGTTATGTTGGACTGCCTTATTCCAATATTGAAAACCTCATTTAAAATTGCAATCGCATGGCCGTCGCAATGTGGATTGACTCTAAATGAGAACATTATTTCGATGTGATGATGATGCTGCAAAATATAGATCGGGCTGCTTAAATGAGAAAACAGCTTCTTCCTGGCTTAAAGTGAGATAAACCGCCAAAATGCGCGTCCTAAAATAAACGTTATTCTCCACGAATGGAGAAAAACATGCAAATAAAATTTAACTAGCATATCGTTATCTGTGGAGTAAATGTTGCGAATTTATATTTAAATCCTACATGACTGAGAAATGTTAAATATATTTCCTTTTTATTACATTTTGAAAACAGCGAGAACGGTGTAGATATATATATTTTTTTTTTGTATTTTGTGCACCATCGTTATCAAAATGATAATAAATTTGACTTTTCTATATATTTTAATGACTTAGATATAAAAAGTATTCGATCTAAAGTCTATACAGTGAATACTCTATATTTTGTCATTGTCTAATACATTAGGCTGGCCGCATACACACGTTTTCCTTATTAGATTTCCTAATGTGGAATTTCGTTTTGGAATTCCGTGAGACTAGGGCAAATGAGCGATCGCGCTAGCTTGCACTCGAAACGTACGTACGGAATTCGTCCCGTTCGGAAAAGAGGACGTGTGCGCCTGCAGTAATGTATTTTCTACTGATTTCATGAATTCGGATTTCCGAATACGGAAAACGAATTCGAAAATCGTATACGGAAAACTTGTGTATGCGGCTAGCCTTAGAAAGGTCGAAAGATATAGACAAAACTTAGCTTATTTACTGTTACATAACATTTTTATTAGTAAGAGGGTACAGAAATTCTGGTGACAAACACGTTTCACAGCTTTTGCAAATCCTTTACCAAAACCGATTACTTTTCAGTACTTGGCTATAACAACGGATCTTCTGTAGTTTCATGGTGTAATACAGCGTGTTCTCATTTCCAGCCGGCAGCACGGAGTTCCGATGTTGGGACATCCCGTATTTCCCGCTGTCGCAGTACGCGCCAGACGCCAGCGACTCAACTAATGCGATACCCTGTAAGTTTGTTGGTTTTTTGGTGCATGTTGTAGATTATATTATAAGGTTTTTTGAGAGGAGTTTACCTATTCAACGTTATTGGTTGGTTAATTTGTGCGTTATCTAATCAAAAGTGCTGGTAAATAGATAAACTTCAGTCAAATAACCTCAAAAAATGAATATTTAATGGGTGTTTAATATTTCGAAGTCAGCCAATCAAAAGTGGTAAAGAAGTAAATAGATAAATTTCAGAAATTGGATGATAATGAATTATACTTGAAAGAGTTTCTATTGGCCTGATTATGTTGAGCGCAAATGGGTTATAATTTTGGCAGTCCATTCATATAATTGTGGATTGTCATGATGTTAAATGAAACAAACATACACTATACAGACAGACAGATCGATTCTAGAAAATAAGGTCCAAAAGTGTAGAATCCGATCTGTTTTTGTTTTATATAGTAGCGTCTAAGCTATTGATCCAATTTTACTTTTCTTTGTAGGTAAAATGTATTACGATAATGTTTTTGTGAACAACCTTTTATTCACAAAAACATTTTACCTTACCATAACAATTTACCTACAATCTCTAGAGCATTAACCACGCAGATTATAATATTTTAATATAAAAATGTAGTATCGTTGACTTTAATGTTTAAGTTTTACAACTTTAAGCTCCAATGCCAAATTGCTGGCCAAATGACCACGATAACAGCCTCCTACACAAAACTCTCGTAAAATCCTTACGTGATAACTTTTTAGTGGATATTTTTAGAAACCATATTCTAATATAATCAAAATAACGAGGTACAGAATTTCATACACATTTTGATATAATATGAAGTTTTGTGCTTCGATCGAGCCGGCAACTAGACGAGCAATTTTATTGCGCAATATCACGTATTGCGCATAAAGTTAATACCTAGCGGAATAGAGCAACAATTTCGAGCTGTCAAACGAAACCGAAATTGGTTTGCATCTGTGTGTAAAAATATGTGTACGTATACACTTACACAAGCATGATTGAACATGAATTCTATGAGATTAAATTGTCAACGTGCCGATAAGTGCCGACTGGACGTCAAAAAAAGAGTTCTGCTGTCATGTATCACACGTCTCCTTTTACCACGCAGTGTTACTGGTAGTGACATCTCGATTGCTCAGGCCTTTGTTTCTCTATTCCGCTAGGTATATTAAGCTTTATGGTATTGCGTAATATGATTGACCGTCTAGGGTTGTTATTGAACATCGCGCGCCTTCAATCTAATTGTCAAATAAACTGTTCAATAAAATTGAAGCGTGATATTGCACAATACAATTGATTGTCTAGGGGCTGGCTAAGGTAGTTTTAATATTCTTGACTTTTTCTTTCTTTTTAACACGCTTTTATCTGCTTCACTTGTAACTATGTATGTAAGAAAATCTAGGAATCTTAATTTGAGTTTTGACCCACTTCTCGGTCTACGATTAGGATGAAATTTTGCACACGCTCTGAATTCTGATGACAATACATGACTAGCTAAGAAACTTCATTACAAAATTCAATATGGCGGCCTCCCCAAGATGGCGGACTGGCTGTTTGAAATGTACCCCCATGATATGGGTATCAAATGAAAGAGTTTGCTGTCAGAAATACGACAAAAATAGTCATGTGACTTAAATCCAACATAGCGGACATCCAAGATGGCGGATTGGCTAAAGCGTGTTTTTTACTTTTTCAAACTATTATATTATTAAGTTTGAATTTCAAAAGTTAGAATATCTTGAAACTCCAACTTAAAATAGATTTTATATTATAATGTTATAGTCGGCTTTATAAATCATTCTAAACAGGGTTTCTTTAAAACAGATAGTGCTATTTTGATCAAATTTTGAGTGCTTATCGGGCAGCATTAAATTTTCATACATACCCAAAATAAAGTATGTGGCAATACAACATTTGCCGGACCAGCTAGTGTCAAAAAAGATACAGCAAATCTAGCTTTTGGTATCATTATCGAGTTACACAGAATGTATCGGAAAAAATGTTCGTAGGCAAAATGGAACACTAATACTATGACACTAAAAAATATATGCGCCATGAAAATCTCTCGGAAAAACCGCCGGATCTACGACAGACTTGTGGACATAATATTCTATATTAATATTCTCCTCGTGAAAAATAAATCTCCCACATTATTTCCAGCTTTATACATTTTGTTATTTCAGCTTAGAGTAATGCTAAATAAAAACTTTTTTACTATTATACTGAGTATGAGGGGCAACTCAAACTTAGATTTTTTTGTTCAGTAAGATAAATAAAATCCATGATATCATAATGTTATACTAGAAAAAGATTTTAATATAGAGAAATAACTATCCCACCAAAAACATTTTCATGTAAAAATGTTGCCAAGACGAGAACATATTCGTGGTGTCAAAAAGTAGTGACATCTCATTCAGAGCCAAGTTTCTAACCTTATATATACTCAGGACTAAATCTAAAAACCTTAATTTTACACTTAAGTCGCGGCAAAATACTTGATATAATGTGTCAGCCGCACGAGAAGAATAAAAAACTCTACACATTCGACAAAATGGGTGTCTTCGCCCATGGACACTGTAACATCAGAAGAGTTGCAAGTTTCCGCCCTTTTTATGAAAGAATGGGCTAAGGGAATAAGCAGCTAAGAGAGTAGGGTGCAGTTGGGCCTCCGTTAAACTCACGCACTAGACAAAACACAGCGCAAGCGCTGTTTCACGCCGATTTTCTTTGCGAGCGCTGTTTCACGCCGGGTTTCTGGGAGTCTGTGGTCTCTCATAGCTAACACGTATTTTTTTTATTTGTTACAAGAAGTATTTTATACTATTTTTAATTTTGTATCTAGCACAAGAAACGGGGGTATCTCATACTAACATCCACCCTCTGTATCAAGGAGATGGGATAGGTTAGGTTAGGTTTGATATTTTTTTTGTTGTTTCTGTACTAATATTATGTTACATACCAAATTTCAGCTTTCTAAGACTTCAGAAAGTACCCTAACAATTTTGATGATCGGTGAGTCAGTGACAAAATTGTGAGTTTCCTTGACTCCTATAAAATATAAAGTATAATAGCTACGATATTAAAACTTTGCGCATTTAATGAATACATTCATATCATTATATTTTAAAAAATTGATTTATCTGGTATTATCCAAACCAAAGTTACGAGGGATCAAAAATACGACGAAACGTTTCGAGAAAAGGTAGGTAGTGCCCTTGCGCTTCGCTTGGCTCGCCTTGGCGGGGGCACTACCGTGCACCCAGATTAGAGTGACGAGAAGAATAATTCTCTACGTGATTCAAAGTTCATACCGAATTTCATAAAAACATGTTTAGCAGTTTAGCGCGAAGTGAACTTAGAGACAGACTATTCTCAAATATTGTATTAGTATAGATTTCCGTTAAACATTACAGCCACAACCAATTACCTCAAGGCTTTGCCCTACGCATATTATTTCAATCGAACGTGGATGAAAATGGCTATATATTTTTAACCGAGCCAGCTCTGGAGCGTAGGGCGCGAAGGGCCCTTGAGTTATATAAGTACCTACGCTCGCTCTCGTCTTTTCAGCATCAGATGCTTATCCGAAGATAATATTATGATACTAATTTAGTTGCTAATCGTATACTTTGGAGCGGTTAGGTACTTTGTTTACAAATTGAGAATTAATCTTACCAATCTACATAGAAAAGAGAGACAATTTGAAACATGAAAAACCACTAAAAGAGTGGGTAAAATGAAAATAACTTTTATTATATTGAACTAGAAGACGCTCGCAATGCCGTTGCGCCAAAATTAGTTTATCACACGGGAACCGTACATTTTTCCAGGATAAAAAATATTCCGGGGATTCAAAGTATCTTCATATCTTTCAACAAAATCGGTTCAGCGGTTAAGACGTGAAGAGGTGACAGACAGACACACTTTCGCATTTATAATATCAGTAAGTAAGTATGGATGCAGCCTCTCCACGTTGGCCAATGATGGACCAATACAAGCGATGGCGAACGTGTAGCAAGGCATATTCGTCAATTATGATTGCCCATGATTTTATAGTCTACAAGGTGTAACAAAACTAAGTGATAATACTTTAGGGTGTGCACGTGTTCCTTGTAGAGAATTCACTGTGAAAGTAGCAGCGCTGAAAGACCTAAATTTTTTTTCACTTTTGTATGGGCAAGCGCCCCAGCGTCACGAGTTTTCCCATACAAAGATGAAAAAAAAAGTTACTCTTTCAGCGCTGCTACTTTCACAGCAAACTCTATAATATAGGGGACCTAGACACATCCTAAAGTATTATGACTTAGTTTTCTTACACTCTGTATAGACAGCTTCCGAATCAAGGACTTTATAATTACTGGGTAGATGATGTTACTGTGAACTCAAATAGCAAATTGTTATATAATATTGGTACGTCTAGGTCTTCTTAAGAAACCTTTCGAGAGGGCTAGACAAAATCAATGTTGCTAGGTAACACTAGGCGTATGTTCCGAAATATAATCCAGTATACTAACCAGTGCTCATGACGCGGACGTCTAAAATCAACTCAATACTATTAAATAATAATAAAAAATATTTATTCAATACATACACAATACATTCATTTCAAAACATATGTCACTTTTATAATGACTTTGTTGGGATATCATTATAGTTATATTACGTCACACTTGTCTCACCAGTTCCAATATGGCGTCGGATACATGACGTCTTGGGCACTGGCTTTTATTTCGGAACCTAGAATAGTCGTATATGTTTTCCTTTATCAAACAATCCGTGTGCGATGAGCTTTATATAAGCCAGTAATCGGTGGTTTGCGGCATCTAAATAAACATGAACACGGTCTATGCTAATAGAACAGCTTTGGGTAGCGATTTAGTTTCCCTATTTACATCAACAGAATATCATAATATTATATTATATAATAAGGTGTAGAAAATATCAGTAAAAGTGTGATAGTATTTTGTGAAATCATATCTATACTAATATTATAAATGCAAAAGTGTGTCTGTCTCTTACCTCTTTACGCCCAAACCGCTGAACTGATTTTGTTGAGGTACGGAGAATATAATATTTTGAGGTCCGAGAAAGAACGTATAAACAAGACAAGGATACCTTTTATCCCTAAAAAATGTGCGGTTCCCGCGCGATAAACGAATTTCGGCGCAACGGGGTTGCGGGCGTCATCTAGTTATAAATAAAATGTGCTCTAACGTAATTGCGTTGAACATTTTAGCAGCGTAATTAATATGTCGGGAGTTTAAAAATTATTAAACAGGATTAAAAATAGTTCCCATCTCTAAATTCTCTGAAAAACTCTTATTTCTGAATTGGTATAGTTGCTTATGCGACATGCGTGACACACCTTTGTATTTATCTTAAGGTGACGCCTTGATAATTTGGCTGCAGCGATATCGATTTTTCTCAACAATAACTAAAGTTAAAAAATTAAAGTTCATTGTCAGTATTCATCATGTCTTTATCTTTGAATTACCCATAGCATAACACGTTTGGTCAACTTTTATAACACAGAATAATTAATCAAAAATACCTTTATAAAAACAGGGATTCTAATTTGCCAATAGGGGAGAGTGATTTAAGCTTCCAAAATTTGTACATAGATTAGTTCAAGCATACACTATAATTTGCCCATAGCTTGTATGAAATATATTTATGGTTTTTAAATTACGCGACAAAAACCATTTTGTCGCTTACGCCCTTTCCGTGTCATGCTGTTCCATTTTTTGTCGGGCCGGCCTCTCATAGAAAACAAGCGATCTAAAACATATCCAAAACGATTTTTTACTTTAACTCGGCGTCACCTTAAGGCTGGCCGCATACACACGTTTTCCGTATTAGATTTACGAATTCGGAATTCCGTGAGACTAGCGCAAACGTTCGTTCTTATACGCGCGAACGCGTCGGCTTGCACTTGAAACAGTACGGAGAAAAAGTGAACATGTGCACCAGTTAATATATCTTCTACTGATTCTATGCATTTGGATATCCGAATACGGAAAACGAATTCGGAAATCGTATGCGGAAAACGTGCCAGCCAGCCTAATAATATAGGTTTTCGACTTTTTTAACACGGAGTTTAATATTTTTATTGAGTGACATCGCATCTCGATTTTATTGAGTGGGTTCGATCACCTATGTCCTCATAATATCTCACTTGTCAAACACAGAATTCGCATGATTGAGCATTGATCCGGCGTGGCGGCGTGTATTCGCTGTGCTAACAGACTTTTGACATCCGTCCTTTGACTACTTTCCTTTCAAATGATATACAAGGTGTCACAAAACTAAGTGATAACTTTACTTTAGGGTGTGTAGTAGTCTCTTAATAGAGTTTACTGTGAAAGTAGCCGCTCTGAAAGAATAACTTTTTTTAACTTTTGTATGGAGAAATAATTTATGACAATTGGGTGCTTTCATTCACAAAAAAATTACTCTTTCAGCGCTGCTACTTTCATAGTGAACTCTATAATATAAGGGACACATACACACCCTTAAGTATTATTACTTAGTTTTATTACACCCTGTATATATAATGTATAATAATATCTTTGTTCGTCTCTGTCTGCCTATTACATCTTAACACTTAAACCACTGAACTTACTGACTGAGATACTTTAAAGCCCGGTATAGGACGTAGGATAGTTTTTCAAAATGCGCGATTCCGCCGCGATTAAAGGTACAATTCCGTGCATCGCGATCGATCGCGGCCGCGTGCAGCCTACGACTGTCGTCGGTCGCTCGCGACAATAGTCAGAGTATGAAAATGTATGGCACCGCCTCCGTGGCCCGCGACAGTCGCGCGCGGCCGACGAATGTCGTGAGCCGCGCGGGGCCGTCGCTTTTCTGTTTGACGCTGTTTTAGTCAAAAAAAAAAACCTAATTCACTGAAGTCTTACTAAACTTTCTTCTAAGGTCAAGTTCCAGTTTAATTAATTAAAATTAATCGCCAAAGTTTTCTAGTCGTTTTTCTTTTCGTGAGTCTACAGACTTCGTAAACTTTTGTAAGCCCGTTTTAGGTCATCTTTTATAATAAATTCACGATATTTAGTAGTCTTATTTGTACCCAAATTATTAGTATGACTAGGTAATTAAGTACTTTTTGCTTGGTTAACGAAAACATAAACATCATGTTTTTCGGCTGTAAATCATCTAAAGTAGGTATGCTTTTATTTTTGTGACTCAAATCTGGGTGCACGGTAGTGCATCCGCCGAGACGAGCCAAGCGAAGCGCAAGGGCACTACCTACCCTTTCTCGAAGTGTTTCGTCGTTTTTTTGAACCCTCATAGAGTTGGTATCCGATGTACCAGATAGTTCATATTCTCAGGATATGATGTCGATAGTAGACTAATTAAACATCAAGTGTCAATTGAATAGCTCTTATACTTTAGATTTTATTGATATCTAAATTACACCGATTTCATCACTGACACACTCATACACTGAGACACTGATCATCAAAATGGTTGGCTACTTCCTGATGTGCTAGAAAGCTGAAATTTGGTATATAATCTGAGTTTAATATACAACTAACAAAAAAAAAATCATAAACTTATAACTTTTGCCCCCAATCCCCTAAAATTGGGGGGTGTAGGTTTATATGAGACTTTCACCAATTTTATGAATAATTAGGCATAACAGTTTACACGGGACTGTAGACAGTAACTAAAAACCTATTAATCATTACTTACAAGAACCAACTTACAAAAAGAACTGAAATCCCACCAAAAACATTTCTTGTAAAATGTTGCCGAGACGACCACATAAGGTTTACCCTGTGAAAAACATATGAGATCTCATGTAGAGCCAAGCTTCTGAATCTATCTACACAGCCTAACTCTACTGACCTTAACTTAAACAAATTCTACATATCAGTTAATATGTATATGGCTCGGCTGTTTCGTTACTAACTTCAGATCAGAAACTAAATATTCGCATCACCTCCGCGACGGTAGCGAAACGGCGAAGCGATACATATTTACTGGTATGTAGAATTTGTTGAAGTTAGGGTCAGCAGAGTTAGGCCGTATAGAATCAGAAGCTTGGCTCTACATGATATCTCATATCTTTTTCACAGGGTTAACCTTATGTGGTCGCCTCGGCAACTTTTTACAAGCAATGCTTTTGGTGGCATTAAAATATTAAGGGCCTATTTCGCCACTTACTGATAAGTTGTGTGTTAAGCTAGATAGGCTATTCACAACTTATATGACAGATAGAGTATAGAGTATCTAAGATAAGTTGTAGATAGCATATCCGGCACTTTTCAGGGGGTGGTGAAACAGGCTCTAAATATCTAATAAGAGCTAGTTTGGTCTCAATTAAGAGAACAACTGACGTTGGGATTGAGCAGCAATAAAACTAATCATTCTTATTCATAATGCACAATGCTAAAGTTTGTTTATTTTATGTATTCCAGACGTAGTAACGAGATCAGCAGCTCCGTTGCTGTTGGCGGTGGTGACGCAGGCGGTCGGGGCGCTCTGCTGTGTCCTGGGACACTGCGTCAAGGGGAGAAGGCTGTGCACTTTCATTGCTGGGGTCCTTTTTATTATATCTGGTAAGATTTTCAATATTAAGGGTAGTTGATGTCTAGGACATTTTTCATTATATTTTGCAAAGTATTTGGTTACATTTTTGCGTGAAATATGTTTTGCGTAATAAAAAACTTTTGGGAAATTGTTACGAATTAAAATCGGTCGAAAATGGCATTCATATGGTTTCTACGAATACATCTGCCGCAAATATGGCTTGAACAATATAATATTGTTATTTTAATGATCCTTTTGTTTCTTTTACAGGTCTCATTATGCTGACCGGGATAGTCATGTACATATCGGTATTTAAGTCACAAGTGGGTCACAAGCTGCGTTATATGGCCTTTTTCGACACGCCCCGGATGTCATATAGCTACGGGTACTCCTTCGGTCTGTATATCGGTGGCTTCGTGGCCGCGGAGCTCGCAGGGACTTCGGCCATATTCCTCTTCCTTCAGTGGTACCAGAAAGACTGGATAACGGAGTTATCCGATAAGGCCAAATCGGACTGCCGCGCTTGGGACAGAGAGTACGCCTTCACGGACTTCAGAGAGAGAGATTCAACGCTGCTGGAGAGGAGGATAATGAAACGGGACACATATCCACCGGCAGGTTCTTCCGCTGCCACACCAAACGAGAGACGGAGATTCGTGTATGACGACATGCCGCACTGCTCGATCCATAAAAATCGCCGAATAAACCTAAGCTCCGCCTCACTGAAAGACCTTTCCTCCTCCACTCTATATGGCTTCCCGGCGGCGCCTCGACCGACAGCCTGCGACAACTACTTTGAGGAATTTAAGGAGGTCCCCCAAAGCGCGAACACACTGAGCGGTCTGCGGAGTGCGTCCATATTCCAGTCCCAGGCTTCAGTCGCTAGCGGGAGATTCCTGGATACATCAGCGGTGGAACCTCCCCCTTCCAGGGAAGAGGAGCTGGTGACCTTCGGAGCGGGGACCCGCGCGATTCAGACGGACGATAAGCCTCCGCGACACGACAGGGCCGTCGGCACCGATCCCTACAGAAGGACGACCCCCGTGTGATTCCTACCGAAGGGTCCTGTCCCTAAAGCATATCGATGAGTGTTTGTGGAAACGTGGCGATGTTGTTATCCTTGACGTTATCAAATGTTTACAGGTGGTTCGGTGTACGAATTTACAAGCGTATAGACTTGAGTCTCAATCCTCCCTCGAACAAACACTGCCATTCGTGTAACGTATTTTAATTCATGTTTTAGAATCTCCCAGAAAATTGGTATTGTGAATGGAATGGATGGTAATTTAAGGAATAATAAAGTTTTTAAAACCATTGTTTCTAAATGAGAAGTAGATTTTTATATTATATTATGTTTTATCGTTATTCTGGATTCACAAATCGTATGGTTATCTTTATTTGTTGTATAAGCCATGACATGTAAATAAATATATACATCAGAATATCGTGAATTATTTCCTGAGCAAATAATATATTAGTAGAATTGCGTTCAAAAAATCAAATTCGATCAACATTGTATTACATACAATGCAAGTATTACGCACATGTAACTTCTGTACCGGCTTAGATGAAAATTGGTATATAGTCCAATCAGTATTGGAAGTTCACCTCGGAATTCGAGATACCCAGCTGTAAGTGTGTTAATATTTGTATATTGACACCCTAAATCTTGTCTCAAAACCTACATATGGTAGGGTGTGCGCAACTATTAAATTTCAAGGTCAAAGGTCACAAAAATTTGTTTCGGTCGCGATATACAAATATTTCCAGACTTACAGCTGGGTATCTCGAATTTCGAGGTTCTTACCTAATTTAATCCTAAGTTGACTGGACCAATAAGATATTTAGAACCCCGGAAACAGTTATAACTTATAAGATATTTTTTCACATACCTATCATTATTATAGAAAATGAACGGATCAGATGTTATGACGTGCAACACCAAACATTATATAAATATTATTATTTCTATCTATTAAAACTTTTAAGGTTTAGTCATCAGCGCTGATGATTATAATTATTTTCCGTGCAAAATGATTACCGCCATCTGTTTCTCAATACTTAAACTAAAATGAAATATTTTTCCAATTTTCTGATTCACTTATAGATGGCGCTGTTCCTTGTTTTTTGTGGTAATATTCTAATAATAAATCAACGTATAAATACATCGTCATAATATAGATGGGAAAACAAAATATTATTAATTACAATTTAAGTGTTTTTGAGAAAACAAAAAGACAAAAATATTGCAATATTGGTCGGCGCGTAGCTCTCTCGTAGCTCGTAGCTTGCGTAGAGGTGGAGTAGGTCGTAGAGGTCTTTGTAGAGGCTTGTGAATAACTTCTAAAACACGCTAATAGATGGCGTTGATATTTTTCTTTTGTGAAAATAATGATTATAAATGATCGTATAATAATAAAGCGAATTATTCACCTTATTAACATAATGGTAATAATATTATTTAAGTGTAATATTCATATACCAACTTTTTTCACTATTATTGCACTGATCGCTAAAATATTATCATTGTCTTGAAACGTGACTTTTATTTTTTTATTTTAATAACCGAATAAGATAAATAATTTTAAAAAATAATTAAAGTGAAAATTGTAAGTGATCGTTTCCGTACGTTTATCATAATAATATTGGTTGTATTTATCACAAATCAACAACAAAACTACTGCAGCTAATAATGATGTAGGTGGCTAAAACAATATTAGTTGTCAGTGTTGTGTGGCATAAGACAGTATTATTGCAAACTACCTATTGAATCCTTTTAATTTCGATATTCACTTTTAGGGAGGTTAATAATTTTATCACCAAAATAATGGTTTATAGATGTCGATTAACCTTTTTTGTTGATTTCGAATTTTGAAATGAGTGGAGTATCATAATTTTGATAGATTTCGTTTGACAGACTTATGTCAATAAGGGTGTGAAAATGGGATTGTAAGTTTTGTTTTTTATTTATTTTTATTATTTTTTGTGCATATTTTTATGTAACTTCAATATGTATTAAATATTTCAGGTTCACTTCAACTTTGTAAGTACAAAATTTATTTCTTTTCTCCGTAATCTCGTGAGAGGCTTTTTGTTCCCTTATTTTTGTAGTATGTACCATCCAAAAAAGGTATTTTTTGCATCGATTTATATTTCTGCATTTTTTATTTTATATTATTTCATTGTTGACTTTATTTTAACGTTAAAATATTTCAGTCAGAAATGATCTAAAATATATATTTTTAATTTTTAGTTCCAAATCTTCGGATCAGCGCACACCTATAAAAGGACCGTTGCCTAAAATATTGAACGTCTTCAAAGTTCACCATCGAGCGATACTCGGATGCCTTTTTCCACTTCTGCTGATACCATGGCAACCAGAGAAAGGAAGGGTAAGAGCTGTTGTGTTTTAAGTCTTTACACCAACTACAAAAAAGTATCATACGGCACTTAGGTTCATGATGGGTCTCTCGGGAAGGCCGATTGACTCCGGTCAGATCGATCGCACGCAGATTTGAGCGGACGGAAATGCAAAATTAATTCGACCTGCATCAGGCAAAATTCAAACGGCTCCCTGTTTATTTAAGTGCCTGCAGATAAATAAGACATACTGTCTTATCTCTATACATACGTTTAGTCAAAATCCAGCACGACGCGAATCGGATAATTAAATCTGTATGGTATTACGTGACTAAAATTGTAGTTTAAACCATAGCACTAATTGGTAAATCTTTAAATTTTCAAGCAGCAAGCATAGTAGTTGTAAAATATACCACATTCTTTTTTTCAGACGGACATAACGGCGCGGTGCCTGTGGATTTGGATGTTCTTCTCATTCCTGTTCCAGCCTGTGAACATCCCCGTGACGGCTCTCATCCCCATCTTCCTGCTGCCCATGACTGGCACCGTTGATACTGGCACCGTCTGCAAGTGCTATTTCAATGTAAGTAGGAACCACTAAAAACTCAACTTCTTTTATACACACAGCCTTTTAATGCTAAGACATATTTAATGATACTTTTTAAGCTCAAGCTATTAGGCTCTAATTTCA
Organism: Cyaniris semiargus; assembly: GCA_905187585.1. Taxonomy (NCBI): domain Eukaryota; kingdom Metazoa; phylum Arthropoda; class Insecta; order Lepidoptera; family Lycaenidae; genus Cyaniris; species Cyaniris semiargus. The sequence goes on along the minus strand of LR994558.1, from coordinate 6,208,589 downwards.
AGCCATTCAGTCCCTAATTTCAAGTCATTTAGGCTCTTATTTCAAGTCAATTTAGGCATGGCGAATAAATACACAAAGTGTCGTTTGTAAGACTTGTAAAAATAGCCTTCTTTCAGGCGCACATATACAATGCTTTGCATAATCAAACGATGCAATGCGAAAAACCGTTCAAAAAAAACTATATATTCATTCGTTTATCGTAAAGGAACCGCATACTTAACCACAATAAAAACAATACTATATTGTCCTTTTCCAGAACATAAAGTAAGTTCAAACCCAAGATTCCATACCAAATTTCGACATAACCGCTTCAGCGTTAAGAAGCAACAGACCGATAGACTACACTTACGGCCGTTCCCAATATTCAATCTATCTCTGGTTTCACATACGACCGATCGCAGCTAACATTGAATTGACATAAAATATATGCCTCTAATGTCTAATGAGAGCTATTCCTATCTCTAGTAGGGCAAAACCAGAGATAGATCAAATATTGGGAACGGCCGTTACTGTCACATTTATAATATCTTATGTGGATTTCGTTCCATTTTCAGGACAACATAGCTCTGTTCGTGCTGGGTAACATGTTGCTGCTAATGATCAACAGCTGCGGTCTCGACAAGCGTCTCATCATGAAACTACTCTGCTCCGGAGACAACTGTCAGTTTGCCGGAAAAAGGTTAGTATTTCACTACTACCCGGTTATTTTCGCCGGGTTAGTTCCCGAACCGGTGGTAGGCACCAGTAGCACCAACGTTCAGAGAATATTTAAAAAAAAAATCTGAATTAAAAAAAAATAGTTTTAGTCACAGACATAGATCAAGATAGATACCGCATGTGTATGTACTTCGCGTGCCATATCGCGTTCCCAAACGACGACTTTCGAAAGTCTGTTCTTTAGTCTGCTGTCGGAATCGGACGTCAATCGGAATTTTAAAAATACCTAAATGCCTAATTTTACCGTATTGAGCTGTAGAAATTCGAATAGAAATGTTGGCCTAGATAATGGACACGTTTCTTATCATCGGTACGTCACAGTAGGTAGGAAAAAAGGGGCACGCTCGTTTTCATACAAATGGAGGGACATGCGGTATCTTGATCTATGTCTGTGGTTTTAGTTTAAGTTTAACATTTCGTTACTACTACACTATACACTACTAGATGACGCCCGTAACTCCGTTGCGCCATAATTCGTTTATCGCGCAGGAACCGTACATTTTTCCGGGATAAAAAGTATGCTATGTCCTTTCCCGGGACTCAAAATATCTCCATACCAAATTTGAACTCAATCGGTTCAGCGGCTTAAGCGTGAAGAGGTAACAGATAGACAGATGGTCAGACAGACACACATTTTATAATATTAGGACAATCACACATCACATTGGATCAGTGTCAATTGGGAATTGTACCATACTAGTGCCTTCATGTCAATTGTCCGATCTACTTGTATTAATTTTGCAACTACCCTCGATGTTTAAACCACATTATCATTATATTGCAGTCTATAATAATTATTAATTATCTATCAAGGTCCAATTTGTAAATGCATCATTAAAGTGAGTCTACGGGTGGCTTTCCGATCTTATATTATCTTCTCTCACTATCTTATTATTATTATGATTTCAGGATAATTTTCAAAGCCTGCACTGCTGCGTATTTCCTGTCGATGTTTTCTAACAGACTAATCGTTTCTTCCACCATAATTAATTACTTGACGCCGATTTATCTCAATTTGCAGGTAATCTTTCAAACCTTTTATAATTTATAATAAAAGATAGTAGCAACAATAACAACAGCTTTTCTCTATCTAGAATATCTAATGGATCCAGTAATGCTGTGTGTTCTATGATTAAAGAAGAAAAAGAAGGCATACATTTTTATATGTCAATTTTATATTGGCTTTTTCACTTTTCAGGCTAATAACAAGGGTTCGGAGCCTAACTACGATGAAATGCGATACATTATAAATAACGCTGTGCAAGTTGCTTCAGCAATTGGTAAGTAAAATTATTATAAACTAGACGTTCCGCGCGGCTTCGCCCGCGTAAATTAGATATTTCATAGACAAATCAGTCTACAAAAAATAGTCTATGATCCTTCACGTGGTCTACTTCTTATCTGACCCAAATAACAAAAAAATTGCTTTTGTAGTTCGTGAGATAAGCCCTTTCAAATAATTTCCCCCGTTTTTTCCACATTTTCTTCTATTTCTTCGCATCTTTTAGTCATAGCGTGATAAAATATAGCCTTTAGCCTTCCTCGATATATGGGCTATCTAACACCGAAAGATTTTTTCAAATCGGACCAGTAGTTCCTGAGATTAGCGCGTTCAAATAAGCCCCCTGAGATTAGCGCGTTCAAATAAGCCCTTTCAAATAATTTCCCCCCGTTTTTTCCACATTTTTCCTCTAATTCTTCGCTCCTATTAGTCTTAGCGTGATAAAATATAGCCTATAGCCTTCCTCGATAAATGGACTATCTAACACTAAAATATTTTTTTAAATCGGACCAGTAGTTCCTGAGATTAGCGCGTTCAAACAAACAAACAAACTAACAAACTCTTCCGCTTTATAATATTAGTATAGACTAAATGACGCCTGCAACAAAAATTGGTTTATCGCGCGGGAACCTAGTACTATATCCTTTCCCGGGACTCAAAGTACCTATCTCCATACCAAATTTTAGTAAAATCGGTTCAGTGGTTTGGACGTGAAGAGGTAACAGACTGACACACTTTCGCATTCATAAGTATGGATGTATCCCCAAAAAAATATTTAACTCTGGATTATCGTTTCTCTGGGCCGCACTAACACTTTATATTTTCTTTCTCGTATATATTTTTAATTTCAGTATATCTTTGTTCTTTCAGGTAGTACTGCTTTCATAAATTCTGCAGTCACCCCTTTGGCTATGCGAGCAATATATGCCACGTATGTTTTTTTTTGTTATTGAAATAATTGTGCAGAAAGAATAATATTATAAAAGTAACAATACAATGTTTTTCAGGCATCCTGGGAAAAACTTTGAGTATCCAGATATTTTTAATTTCCTCCAATATTCTTTATTCGCATTCCCAACTACGTTTATAATGTTTATCTTGACTTTTTCCTTTCACATGCTGCTACTGAACTAGTAAGTTTGAAATTGAATATACTTATTTTATTAATCCTTTCATTTTGAATTATTGATTGTTATCAATAAGGGCTACCCATACTATTTTTTCTACGACCATGTTTGGTCAGGTAATAAACATAAAACATAAACGCACCCAATTTTTGTTTATGTTTAATATTTTCAAGTACCTATTTTATAAAAAATAATATTTTATTGAAAATATTTTCAGTGTCGTTGGAAAGCCAATGAGTGCAGGCAACATGACTGAAGTTAGAAACAAGTTGCGACAAAAACAGTCGGAATTACCGAATCAAAGTTGTCACGAAGTGGTAAAAATAATTTAATTAAATTTATATACGTTTTACACAGTTTTATGAGCTGAGACTAGATTTAATAGAGCAAAAAATTATTTAGCACTAGATGACACTCGCAATCCCGTTGGGCTAAAATTCGTTCATTTCGCGGACGCTATACTTTTTTACGGGGTAAAAAGTATCCTATGTCCTTTCCTGGGACTCAAAGTATCCCCATACCTTTCAGCGAAATCCGTTCAGCGGTTTGGGTGTGAAGAGGCAAAAGACGGACAGACACACTTTCGCATTATTATTAGTATGTATTTTTTTATATCCCTATTTTAGTTTTTTATTTCATCGTGTGTATCGTAATCGGATTATACTTTACAAAAAATATTCGACATTTAAAACTTTCAGGCTCTTAATCTAATATACATGCTATTGTTAAAGTCCCGTTACAATCTCTTTTTCAGCTGTGCCTGTTTTCCTATATACTGTTCCTCATAATGGCATTTACACGCTGGTGCCCAATCGTTTTTAACAATGGTTGGGCTGATTTTTATACTCTGACTGACAAAGTTCCAGGGTGAGATTTCGCTTTTACTATTTCATTTATTGTTTTAGTTTTTTCTTGTTGTGACTGCTAGTTTTATTATTTCTCTTACTCTTTAATTTATTAGATGTTTAAGTTTTTCTTATTGTTACTGCTAGTTTTATTATTTTTATTTATTTTATTTTCTAGAATCAAAGACGCAACAGTTGCAGCTATATTCATTATTGTTTTGAGTGCTTTGCCTCGAACTTGTAACACATTGCGTTTTATTTTAGCAGAGAGTAAGTGACCAAACATCGTTTTACATTTCTTTAAATTGCTTCTTTTTAACACCATTTCTAGAATGTTATTGATTGTTACAGAAAGGTCAGAACTTGGCTCTGTGAAGCCTGAATCTTCGATATTATGGTGGAGGTATACCGACAAGAAAATTAATTATGCTTATGGCATTTTGATTGGTAATATACTTTTAAATCTTGCTTGGCATGTTAATTAAAAAAAAAATTACTATGTATTTTTCATCATATTATATAGCATTTTAATATTTAAATTATTGCAACTATTTTCAAGAATTTTTTTGTGTGGCTTGTATTTTATAATTATTTACATCTATTTTTTCAGGGTCTGGAATAGCCTTAAACACGGCTGTACGAATGACAGGATTGAACAAGGCGGTATCAGAAAGTTACATGACATTCCTTACCACTCCGAACTGGATTATTTCCCTGCTGTTGATATGTCTTATTGCTGTCTTCTTTAGTTGCACAATGTCTGGTGTTGCTGCTTGTGTTATATTTATGCCTGCAGTATTAAATATGGTAAATAATCATTTCTATTTACTGAAGAATCATACATCTTTAGCATTCAACATTCCTCTATATATTCGTTTTACACAATCACTGTTTTGTGCGTACACTTGTGTTAAAAACTATAAGGTTACTAAGATCCGAAGTATCTTTTTCAAAGACAAGGAGATCTTCACTAGTAGGTCCTATATATTTAACCACTTTTTGGTTTTTTAGATAACTGATCCGGGCCCCGCTGCACGAGTAACAACTGAGGAGCTCCAGAAGAAGTTGTATTTAGCAGCTTTGGCAGTAGGCATGGGTACATCGTATGGATTCACAACACCTTTCATGTTTACTCCAGCGTACTTTTGTAACAAAGAAGGAAAAGTTCCTACTAAAAAAATGGTAAGGAAGTTCTCTGTTAGAATATTTTTTATCATTTGAGTATCCACATTCTTAACTTCCTTTTTTACTCCTTCGCATTTCTCTCCACATTTATAATGTTTTTTATAGCTTTTTTTTAAACGTTTGTGACAATTTGGTTATTTTCAGATTGTGTATTCAATCGTGCCTGCAATTATTTGCGTGCTGGTTCTTTGGATCGCTATATATGCATATGCTCCTGTGATTTTCGATCCATCCGGTAGTGGTATACCTGCGTACGCCACAGGTTCCGCTCCTGTACCTAAACCTTCAGCTGAACCAGCCACGGAACCAGGTCCAGCGCCAACACCAGAACCAACTACAGAACCAGTTCCTGAACCTGAGGCGTAATTATTTGACCACCTAGTGGCATTGGGAACAGCTATATCTAACTTTTTATCTCCATGTGTGTTAGTTCCGTAGTTCACTAGGATGTGTTGGCGTTGTGGCCGTGTATCCATGCAGTTGTCATCTTATTTACGTTTCGATGTTTCGTCACCAAAACATTTCAATGCAAAATGTTTAGATACTCTAGCCGGCGATGACCACTGCTTCTAGTGAGTTAGGACACACATATTTTGAATGGGAATAATTTAGATGATTATATCAATGACCTGCATTACAATTTCTCGCAATATTTAAGATAATTATTATCTTTAATACCCCGCAAACGATCAAATTGTTTGTCAAATTTTACGTGTTTGTCAAACAGTTTGATAGTGTACAGTTCTGTTTGAAGCGTTTGTCAAACAAACTACGTGTTTGACCTGTTTGAAGAAAATTTGGATTTACGTAGCGTTTGACAAACGTGTTTGAACGTGTTCCGCTGTATTTGTTAAACAAGATCTCATGATCTCAAACCGATTCTAGCTAATTGTTTGACAAACTTGTTTGATGCACGTTTGATCGTCCGCGCTGCTGTTTGATGAAAACGTAAATTACATCCAACATGTTTGTCAAACAAATTTGATCGTTTGCGGGGTACTTTATAGAGTTGTTGATACTTTCTTAAGGCGTTATTTTAATTTTTACATAGTTATATTTTTGATATGAAATAAATTATGATATTACTTTAAATGATATTATTTTATTTTAATTATAATAATTATTATTTTATTAGTAAGAATTCAAAATATAGGTGGTAAATGTGTTTTGGTACATTGATGTTTAAGTCGTGGGATGGATGCAGAAAAAGCAGGTGATTGTCAAAAGATCACGCGCCGAAGCAATCCATAAGGACTTATAACCTATTCTACTATACTAGACGTCCTAATTACGATCCTAAAAAAACTAATTAGAAGCTTCTTCCGATTTCGTACGCTATTTATAATATTATTATTATAGGATCCAAACTTTCTAAATGCTATTTCACTTGACTAAATTTAGTTACTGAATCAATTTAGACGTCTAATTTTAGTAAGGTGGAATAATCCCTTTTTCTATCATATTGGTGAAGCAATATATAAAGTACCTATGGTATAATATTGTTATGATCATAAAATTATAGAAAAGTTTTATTTCAGATGTAATTTATTAAGAACTAACAATACACACATAAGTAATGTCAAATTCAAAAAGTACATAACTAAAAGTAAGAAATTTGTATTTAAAAAGTAGTAAAGTTTTAAAATATCTTGGTCTCAAAGGCCATCGACCCATTGTGGTAGCAAGTGAATGTCTGGCCAAACCACTGGCGCCCAGAAATATACCATGAGCCAAATTATAATGATAGCGAATACTGTTGGTAACGCTCCTGCTACAATCTGTAAGAAAACAAAATAGTATTTAAACTATATGCACATGTGCATATTTCTTGACAATAAAATTAAAAGTGTGTTATTTTTATATTTTCCAGAAGAAAATCAGCGTCGTTGATATTATAATATGAAAAGTTATAAAGGTAGGTCGAATGTCTGTCCATTACCTCTTCATGCTCAATTGGAGCGGCGTAATGCTGATCGAATTTAAATTAAATTCGTTATGGATTTACGTTGAATCAGTCAGGTTAAAAAACATTGTAAAATTTTCAATCACCTTAAGAGGGCGACTAACCCAAAAAATCAAACATCGTCCTTCTCTCTTACACTCACGCCCGTCTTTTATATGCCAGGTGAAAAAGGACGACGCGGAATCATCGCCAAGTTAGTTTTTTCTTAATAACTCGATAAATATACAACATTTAAAAAAATCTGCCAGGTCAGTGTCTTAATGATAGAATTTTATACAATGTGTAAAAATATTAACTTAGTTTAATGCACGGTTAAGGCAATATATGAAAAATCCGTGAAAATTAGATGCATCTTTGTGATTTTTTTCTATCGAGAAAATATAAAGATATCGTGTTTTCGCTCAGATAAAATTCTTGGAAATATAATGCAGTATCTATGTTTAGAAAATAAAACAATTCGGGACTTATTTTCAACTATAAAAAGGAATTATAAAATCGGCAATTTTGGGTTAGTCGCCCCCTTAAGTAAACGTAAAAGTTAACGTAAAGCAATTGGGGGTCATCATTACAAAGTATCATTACCATTTTAGAGGTTGGAATTTTAGCTGCACTCTGAACTACAAGGTTGCCTGGGGTCCCAACAGGAATCATGAAACAGAAGGACGCGGCAATCCCAGCGGCTAAGTCGTACCAGAGAGGGTTCCTGTTGATCTCCTTAGCCTGAAACATTTCAAGTTATAAATACAGAATTAAACGTTATTTGTTAATTTCATATAATTCCCGTTTTTTCCTAAAGTATTGAGTGTTTTTAGGTAAAAATTTACCTAAATAAAATTAAACTACCGCTTATATTATAGGTATCACGAAGGAATAGCGTACATACAAAATAACGATTTTAAACAGCCTCGCTGAGGTTGTGCACTTTTCTGAAGAAGTTTTGGTCATTGTTACATAACTACTGACTGGATCTTGATAAAAATTACGTCACTTATTAAAGCCAGATGTAGGCTTTAATATGCAATTTGAATTAGGTCTTCAGACGGTATAATAAAAGTGCTAGGACGTATTAAGTGGTTTTTATAAAACATCAAATGACTTCTAAACGGTGTATTATTATTTATTCTTATTGGAGCACTAATTTAAGCAAAGTCGCGTAAACTTGTGTGCCGAAATTGTAGACTTCCATCTAGTAGTCTTCGAGATCTGACAAATCGCCAAACATTAACCCCAGCAGGATTTTTAATATCTTCACAATGGATCAAGCTACAAACAAAATTTTAGTGCCCAAATTAACGCTCCGCAACGCTTTAAAAATTATTTGCATACTTTTTATCTCAAAATATGCCTTAGAAAAAAAAAACTTCTGGCTGGGGTAACGTTTACAGACATTACCCCAGCCAGATCTGTTTTTAGGGTTTTTCAAGAAAACTATAGACGAAGGCGAAGCGAAGAAAACTAATTATAAGAATTTGGGCACATTTATAAAAGCCTGCGCTTAAATTAGGAGTACGAAAAATGATTAAGAAATCGACAACATCTGGCTGGGGTAGCGCACACCAGACAAACTAATACTTGGTCCTCTCTTATAATGTACTATGTAGTACCTCGACTCTACTATTTTAATTCAACATCAGCACAGATTGGCTCTTTCATTGTCATTGAGTTTGTATCTCAATGGCAATGAAAGAGCGAATCCGTCGACGAAAATCTACGACGATGGTTTCATGAGAATGTTATTTTGAAATAACCTAACCTACATAGCCTATATAGAATCAGAAGAAAAGTGCGGATAAATATGGAACACAGAATTATTTGTAAATTGCAGGAACAAGCGTCGTGAAATTATTACCAGCTGCATAGCAATAGGTGCCACCACGTTGCACACAGCTACATTGGATGCGAAATTTGTAACAAACACCACGACTATAATGATCATCAACAGAATTATAACATTCGGCAGATCTTTCAACCCTTGAAGAACTTCGCCAATTTTTTCATTCAGTCCAGTCTTCCTGGCTGCATCAGATAATGCGAAACCACCGCCTGCAAGAAATAAATTATAAACCCAAAAAAAGATAATTTTATTCAGAATTAAGGAAAATAATAATGAGGGTAAATATATTTTAAATAGAAACATAATTATTTTGGTACCAAAAAATAACGATTTAGAGAAATTTTCGACAGAAGAGACGTCTCTGTTCTAATTGTTATGTCACTGGGAACCTGAGGTTATAAAATAAAATATATTGAATAAGAGTCTCACCAAGTAGGAAACAAAAGCTGTAGGGCAGCTGGGTGATCACTATCCGCCAGTCTAGAACAGATCTGATCCTTTCTTTAGGAAGGTCTTCCTTATCTGAAATCATATTTCCACAAAATATTAAAAGCGTGAACTGATGTTGAAACGTATTTTTTGTTTTTACTTGAAATTTTTACACAAAATAACTTACATTTAGCTGTAAAGTTCTTGAAAAAATCAAGATTTGATGGCAAAAGAAACATCAAAAACGAAACAAACATGGCAAGTGCTGAATCTCTTACGCTGGAAGATAAAAAAGATGATAATTATAATAACATGTCTCATATTAAAAAGGTCAAAATAATATTATGAAGAAAAACTGAAGTATCTGCATAAACAATACTATTATTGTTTATGCATAACCCTATGGTTAGCAGAATCTAAAAATATTATATTGCACCCACAATTTGTTATCTTTGATTCCATAATATTCCAGAATCGCATCACCCCAGCCTTTGAAAATTTGCGGCGAACGACAGAAAAATGCCAATATGCCACCTCCGAATAATATAATCACCATCTACAAAATAATGAAAAGGTTCAATGGTTACCCTGAGCAGTAATCAGTATCTACAAATCCATATTTTACATTCAGTTTAAAGTAAAAGCGCAATGGTCAGTAATGCTTGGGCCGTATCGATTCACTGATCTAGCTAATTAGCTTTTAGTAATTATTACGGACGCCGCATGAGTAAATTTAGGCTCAATTTATATGTACACGCGCAAACGAGCGGCTTAGCCGCTACTCCGCCAGATCACAAGCAATTATTGTGCATTTACGCGGACGCATAATATAAATCAAGCCTTAGGGATATAGGTACTGTGGTTTTGACATGGAATATTATTATACATGTAACAAAACTAAGTGATCATATTTTAGGGTTCGTATGTGTCCCAAGCCTGAGTTGCAGGCGACTATATTTGGGAGTCGTGCGCTCAATGGCAATGTACGGGGCGCCGATCTGGGCAGACCGATTGCGCAAGGAAAACAGTCTCGCGCTAGGGAGACTACAAAGGGTAATGGCCATCCGGGCAGTCAGCGGCTACCGCACAATCTCCAAAGATGCGGCTTGCCTGCTCTCGGGGGCCATCACCTGGGATTTGGATGCGCGTGCCCTCGCCGATGTATTCTGGCGTTGCGCTGCGGTCCGCGCGAGGGGCAGCAACCCCTTACCAGATGCCGTACGTCAGTGGAGGAGCGATGCGAGAGACATGGCAATTGATTTGTGGCATGAGCGGCTAGAAGAGCCGCAAGCCAGCGTGGACTTAGTTCTGGCCATCCGCCCAGTTCTCAGATAGTTGCTCGATCGCAAGGAAGGCACTCTCTCATTTCGCCTCACACAGGTGCTGACCGGGCACGGGTGCTTCGGTCGGTACCGGTGCGAGATCGTCGAAAGGGAAGAGACCCCAAGGTGCCACCATTGTGACGAAGACAGGGACACGACCAAGCACACTGTGTCGGTCTGTCCCTCTTGGAATGGACAACGTGCGGCCCTCACGGCCGCCATCGGATGTGACACCTCGCTCCCAGCATTGGTTCACTCGATGCTGGGCAGCAATCAAGGATGGCCGAGGGTGGTCGAAGACTTTGCTGAGCAAGTAATGGCCGCCAAAGAGGAGGTCGAGCGCATACGCGAGCGGGAGGCGCTTGACCCCCGAAGACGCAGCCGGCCAAGGCGACGTAGGGTCAATCATGACGACCGAAACGTTCCGCCATAGCCTGGGAGCTCGGGGCATCGGTGTGGGGACGCCGATGTCCATTGCACAGAGCCCCCGAGCGGGTCGCGATGCGCTATGTGTTCCAGTGCATCGCGACGTAAACGCAGAGGAATGGCCTAGACAAGCCCTACTAGGGTCTCTGTTCGGCCTGGGGGGTGTCTGAACACCCTCACTCAGACGTGTCTGAGCACGACGACGACCAGGCAGACGCCCGCTGATAGAACTGCGGTGGCCCCACATTTCCCGTGGATCTGTCAGTAGCGGCGTAGAAAGGAACACGGTCGGGTTTTAGTGGGTAGAGCTGCGGCCACTCATCCACCATCTCATCAGTCGCAGCCAGTCCCACATACCCCGGTTATCCTCCCCAGCACTGCCGGGGATGCATTATGGCATTTCCCGACCAAAAAAAAAAAAAAATTATGGGCAAAATTCATGACGCTCAGGTACTTGCCCATACAAATCACAAAAAAAAATGTTTCAGCGCTGCTACTTTCACAGTAAACTCTATTATATAGGGGACACAAACGCACCCTAAAGTATTATGACTTAGTTCTGTTACACCCTGTATATTTGATGACTCGCATTTAATATAAACTAGAGATCTTCCAATGGTCGAAATTCGACCTCAAATTTTTAAATTATAAGTTTCAAATTTCCACGCTTTCCTATTGATATTCTATTGTCAAAATATTTACTTTATTATTTTTTAGACATAATTCCTGCGACAGTCTCAGATTAATAAAGTCAAATGATGACAGACTGGCCGTGTATTTAATTGTCTTACAGTAGGTATTTAAGATTCAATAAAAAAAAACTAAATCTATTTTCAATTTGACAACAGACTTCAACCATAAATAAAAGAGTACAATTCGTGTGTATAGGCTTGTCGATCAAAATCTCCTAGTGTGTGTGTTGAAGTGTGTGTAATGTTTTATTTGTTAAAAAAATGTATGATAAAAGCATAATTTCAAAATAATATTAGCTTGATGCACTCTTTCACCATATAAACTATAACTGCAAAATTTCATTCGCCTACGTTACCGCATTTTTCGTCAAAAGGGATCCAAAGTTTTTCGCTCGCGTATTAATACATAGATAATATATTATGTATCGAATGTTGTATAATAGTTTCATGATATACCCACCAATGCGTACTTTTATTAATGTTAGTCATACAATTATTGTCCTATCCCTGTTTTTATGAAAGTAACTGGAGATTCAAGCGGTGCAATGTATGGGAGTTACCGTTCTATAGAATGGTATTTTACAATATGGCTTACTATTTCCCAATATGTTAACATCCCTAAGCGCTTCCAATCTGCATCAACTTGTTTTTTCAATGCACGCATAGCATCAGGAGTAATCTTTGTTTCCTTCGCAGCTTTGCTGTCTGGTCTGGGAATGTTAAAAAGTTTATTAAGCGTTGCTTATTGCGTGAATTATAACACATATATTATTATTTTATATTATTCTCTATATTATTATTTTCTTAAACAGACATAATGAGCAGAGTTCATGGTTCGAAAAGAGCGGATTTTCTGCGACTTATAAGACCATTGGGTATAAAATACACAGACAGAGAAAATATCTCTAAGTTTTATCTCTAAACTCTCTCTCTCTTTGAAATTTAGCTGTTTCTAGTTTTTCTTCTTTATTATATTCCTTATTATTCTAACCCATTTAATAATTAACCCCCGACAAAAAAGAGGGGGGTTATAAGTTTGACGTGTCTATCTGTCTGCCTGTGGCATCGTAGCATCCAAACGGGTGGATTTTGATCTAGTTTTTTTTTGTTTGAAAGCCGACATGATCGAGAGTGTTCTTAGCTATAGTTCATCATCATCAGCCTCTTCAGTGCTGGAAAATCGCGGTTCATCTGGTTCGTGAAAAGCTGATTAGCAGCTTGCAGTCGTTTGGTGGGCTTTATATTTTGCATTCTAGTTCGTGACATTTATGAATATATACACATTAATGGGAAGTTGACCTGGTGCTGCAGTATCACCAGGTAATCAATAGGATACCCAACTCCTCACCAACTTAGAGCAGAGGTTTCGTGTTTGGGCTCATTTTAATTGTGACAAATAGTAAGACGCAGATAAACAGTAAATATTTGCATGCTGCTACTGCAGCATCACTTGGATTCTATAAGAGCCGAGCTCCATATGAACCTAAGGTTTCATGTTTGGTATGCAAATTATAGGCCAATAGCAATTCTGTCTGTAATAGATAAAATAGTAGAAAAAGTAGTCGTAGAACAAATAAGTACATTCCTAGAAAATTATAACATTCTGACGGATACGCAACATGGCTTTAGGAGAGGCAGGGGGACGACTACAGCCTTGTCGAGTTTCACTGATTATGTGAATGAAGCCTTAGACTCGGGGAAACAAGTCATAGTCCTTTTCATAGACTATAAAAAAGCTTTTAATACACTCGATCATAATATATTAATACAGGCGATGGATGAATGTGGTATACGTGGGCCGACCAGTATGTGGTTTAAGAATTATTTGAGCAGCAGAAAAATACGAACGGTGATAGATGGGGTGACTGGCGATGACGAGGATGTGACTATGGGTGTGCCCACCGGGTCCGTGTACGGCCCCGTCGGGTACACCATGCATGTGAATGGAGTGGTGAATGTGATAAAGAAGTGTAAAGAATTTATGTATGCGGACGATATGAGTGTGGTGTATGCCTCGAAGGATTTATCAGAAGCGCGCGCGAACATACAGGAGGATTTCGAAAACATAACGAAGTGGGCGCACGACAATGGTATTATATTAAATCTAAAAAAAAACCAATGTATGCACCTGCACTCGCCACATAATCGTAGAGCAAAGAATGTCAGTGTAAACGATCTGTCTATAATAGGCCACTCATATGAATGTCTCCACTTAAATAAAGATAAATGTAGTTGTACACCAATCTCTTATATCGACAATTTTAAATATTTGGGTTTAAGGATTGATAGAAATTTCAACTGGGCACTACACATATCAGATGTATGTAACAGACTAAGATCAGTGTTAGGTAAATTCTATCAGCTCAAGAGAGTACTAAATGTAGACACTTTAAAAGTTGTATATTTCGCCCTCGCAGACTCTCTGTTAAGCTATGGTTTAATAGTGTATGGACGGACATTTACTACATATTTAAATAATATTAAGAGCATACAAATAAGATTAATTAAGTACTTATTAAGTAAAAAGGAAAAAATAGAGTGTAAAAAAGATTATAAGAACTTATTCCAAACATGTAATATCTTACCTATTGATAAAAAAGTTGAATATTTAATCGGTATTCAGTATTACTATAGTAGCGAGTATAAGAAAGCAATAGATAATAAATATAATACTAAAAGGGCTAGAGAACAAAGACTGATAAAACCTAAAATTAAAAATTACTATGGAGAGAGGACAAATAAGTATTTAGTACCTGAAATATGTAACAAATACAATATATTAAGGGATGAGGAAAAACTGTCACCGAAGCTTATTAAGAAAAAGTTAAAAATCGAAGTGCTAAATGTTTGAGTCTGTCATCGGTCATATCGCATAAATCATATAAATGTATAGGTTAAGCTAAGTATAAATATATTCAATTTTCTATTTTATTTTACTTGTAAAGTTAGTTCTAAGTTACAATTTTTGTTTTGTTTCCTTTTGTTCTGGACACAAAGATGACGAGGGCCGCATGCAACATTTAGAAAGTTAAGTAGAAATCGCCACATGTACGTTTTTTACTTAAAATGGTAGTTATTGTGTACCCTATTATTTTAGTAACAGATGTTTCAACAATGCCCAAGAATTTTTTCTTTGTGAAATTGAATGGAATGGATTTGAGAAAGCAGATGTTTGGTAATTGGTATATTGGCTCAGTTCACAATAATCTCAGTGCACAATGTATACAATAGATAATAGTATTTAAAAAAATGTAAATGAGCGTATCTCGCCGATAAACCTTGGTTTGGCGAGGTTTTAATGTATTAGTTTTTAAGTTTTTTGAAATGAATAAATATATTTAAAAAAAAAAAAAAAAAAAACTTATATTGACGGCCTCATCCAAGAGGACATTCATAGATGGTATTCATTGGGATATGATCCTGTTGATAGGAATTATACTGCACTATAACTAACCCAAGTTTAAAAAGCATGAAATAAAATTAAATTAAGAAATTTAAAAAACCCCCGCCAAACAACCTTAAAAAGTAATTAAATATTATTTACTGACTTTAAGTTTAAATCATTCCTAAGTGTGAAGTGATATTTTAGTCCATAATTGTTGTCGGGGGACCGCTAATGTAGATGTTTGATTTCACAATATAACATTATAGTTTAAGGGTCAGTTCACAGCGAACCGAATCGATACGATCATTGACTTGGCGATATAAAATGCAAAAGTCGCTGTTGGCGGTCCCCCGACACACCGTGACAACAATTATGGACTAAAATTTAAAGTTGTTGGCGGGTTTTTTTTTTTTTTAATTTCTTAATAATTATTTAGGCTGGCAGTTGAGAAGTTAAAAAAATTGTATTTAAAATAATAGCTACCTCAATAATCCAAGGTATACAAAAGCCATGCTCAGGAAAGTTGAAGCTGCTAGCGCAATCATCATCGGTACAGCAAACCCCGAGTAAAGTGGAAAAGACAAATACTCAGGAGCACTTGGATATTGACTGAAAAAAATATATTTTTGCATCAGCTCGGTATAAAGGAGAAGAGTATTTAAATGTTGTAGGATTACTTATACGGAATATTATGCAAACAAAACTTACGTCATGAAAAGTCCTTTGAATACCAAGTTAGTTCCCGTCCCAATAAGAGTTCCAATTCCACCTGAAACAGTAAATTGTAAATGTTGAGTTCAATAAAATTTTACCACTTTATTACATTCCAAGTGACTCTAATAACTATATCGTTTATCAAATGGTTGCTGTCATGCATTTGTGAATTAACCCACAAACATTTTTTTTTGTTGAGTTATGAATGCAGTCTTGTTCTAAATGATCTATTTCATAACTCATTACGAAATGTTTTTGTGAGATGATACACAAATGCTTAGCAGCCTCCAAATGTAGTCGCCACTTTTTTTGGTCGAGTTGGAATGTGAGAAACGTAGCATAATTTAAAATATTATTAGTGTTCCTTAATAATGCGAAAGAAAAAAATCTTTACCTACAGTCGCCGAGTAAGTTATTGTACAGAAGTAGCAAACTGTTATATCCGTAGCAACATCTTCCCCTTCGCTATTCTTTGTGTACACATTCAATAAATTTTGCTGAAAGGAAAATCCAAATACATGTACGAGAATTTACGGATTCATTGAATTTCAATCAAATCATCTCAGGAAGTTAAAATTATTTATCGAATAAATTTCTGAGAAGGAGTCTGTCAGACTTACGCTTTCAAATACTCTCAGAACAGCAAAGCAGAGAGGAACCATCATGGTAGTAGCGGCTGTGTTAGTAATCCACATTGAGATGAAGGTAGTCACAATACACAATGACAGTAACAATCTGAAATAATAATAATTGCTTGTAATTCAAATGAATTTACCGTTTGCGTGAATACGAATAACGTATACCACTTTGAAAAGGAGGCGGTCATGTAAAACATCACTTTGTATATTCATATATACGTAATACTCATACATACATCTACCGGTATGATTTTGATTCCACTTGCACAGACAAATATAATTTAGTAATGACTAGATGACGCCCGTAATGTCACGTACGAAAAATGTACATTTTTGCGACATAAAAAGTAGCATATTATGTCCCGGGATTCATAATTTCAACCAAAATTTCAGAAAAAAACTGGTTCAGCGGTTTGGGCGTGAATAGGTAACAAACATACACATTAGTATTAGTATGGAAAACTAAACAAATTACGTGGGAGAGCCATGCTTCGGCACGAATGGGCCGGCTCGACCGGAGAAATACCACGTTCTCACAGAAAACCGGCGTGAAACAGCGCTTGCGCTGTGTTTCGCCGAGTGAGTGAGTTTACCGGAGGCCCAATCCCCTACCCTATTCCCTTCCCTACCCTCCCCTATTCCCTTCCCTTCCCATCCCTACCCTCCCCTATTACCCTGTTCCCTCTTAAAAGGCCGGCAACGCACTTGCAGCTCTTCTGATGCTGCGAGTGTCCATGGGCGACGGAAGTTGCTTTCCATCAGGTGACCCGTTTGCTCGTTTGCCCCCTTATTACATAAAAAAAAAAATTGGTATCGCCACATAATAGCATTGGCTGCCGCGTTCGATGACTTTAAGTAAAAAAAATAATCGGCTAAGTGCGAGTTGGACTCGCAAACGAAGGTTTCCGTACCGTTATAAATCGAAAGTTGGAAAAAAAATGTGTTTTTTTTTTTTGGGAGCCCCCCTTAAATATTTATTTAATTTTAATTTTATCATTAATTATTAAAATACAAATATATTTAATGATTTCCTGAGTATGTCATCTGCCTACCTTTAGCCATTATCGATTACGAGCAAAAAAGGCCAAAAAAATCATGTTTATTGTATGGGAGCCCCCATTAAATATTAATTTTATTTTGTTTTTAGTATTTGTTGTCATAGCGGCAACAGAAATACACAATCTGTAAAAATTTCAGAAGTCTAACTATAGCGGTTCTTGAGATACAGCCTGGAGACAGACGGACAGACGGACAGACATCGAAGTCTCAGTAATAGGGTCCCGTTTTTTACCCTTTGGGTACGGAACCCTAAAAAACTAGGCCTTTGCATCCGTTGTGGATGATTTATACAATATTTTCAGAGCAAAGTAACCACTTTTCAAATACTGTAGTGCCTGGGACAAGATTTTTTAAATCCCTGTATGGTTGCCCAAGCACATACGGCATTCTCGCAAAATAGTCGGCCTAGTCCAAAGAGACCATACATGTGCGGGTTTTTTCACGATGTTTTCCTTCACCGTATGAGTGTCCGTATTATGTACCATCGAGGAAATTGATTCCTAGGCAGTTGACGGTCCAACGTCATGTGGTCGGCTTAGGTCAATTCAATGATAGCAGTGATCTGTCGACTGGGTTTGACAAAACACGACCAAAATAAGTAGGTCCGCCATCTGCCTATGAATCAACTTCTCTGATAGTACATACTTGAGATCACAAAACGTCTCATTGGTACACGCCTCCACCCGGGATCGAACCTGCACCCTCTGCGAGTGCGAACCAAAGGTCTACCCAATTGGCCACGGACGCTCACTTTGAGTAAATGCGTCGGCCATCCCAGTGTCTCCACTCTCCAGTCTCCACTCCTTTCCTATTTTACGAGTTTCGTATTTATAAACTTTAATAATATTCCAACGGGTATTTTATGACTCCTCATTTTCTCATACCATTCCAAAATACGATTAATAATATTGTGGTTATAAATAATATTAATATGACTAAAGAATTTTATTGCATCCTATTTTACGTCTTTAGTGATCAATAAAAAGTTTTTTTTTTTTGGACTATGAACATATCTAGCTAGATAAACTAAAGCTATTCAATAATAGGTATCGGTTGTATATTGCTAAAGATTTATACATGTTTCAACTACCACTTTTCGTCTTCTGTCTCAATAACTTGTAAACTTGATCTTGCATGCTGCGTAGTCCTTTTTTTATTTATGAGTTAAACGCTTAGGAATCTTAATGGGGACAAGCTTATTTCACTTGAGCGCCGACCGACTGGCGTCTAGACCAGACTTTACATTTACCGTATTTATTAGTGCATAAATATTAGTAAATGAATACGTTGAGTGAGGAATGCTCCAGAACCATCTAAGACTAATGATGCGATAAACAAATGAATAGAGGTCCCTTTCATCCGTTTTCAAGACCGATTTAAATGGGTATTTGCTTCTGTGGGTTTACCTACATAGTTATGTGAAACCCTGTGGTTATTAGACGTCTTCATTTATATTATGAGAAATTTCGTTAGTCACCAACCAACCATTGATGTTTCTTACAAACCTTTTTTTATACATAAAATTTTATACGTGGAAGAGCCATGCTTCGGCACGAATGGGCCGGCTCGACCGGAGAAATACCACGTTCTCACAGAAAACCGGCGTGAAACAGCGCTTGCGCTGTGTTTCGCCGAGTGAGTGAGTTTACCGGAGGCCCAATCCCCTACCCTATTCCCTTCCTTTCCCTCCCCTATTCCCTTCTCTTCCCATCCCTACCCTCCCCTATTACGCTATTCCCTCTTAAAAGGCCGGCAACGCACCTGCAGCTCTTCTGATGCTGCGAGTGTCCATGGGCGACGGAAGTTGCTTTCCATCAGGTGACCCGTTTGCTCGTTTGCCCCCTTATTTCATAAAAAAAATAAAAAAATTAGGTGGCAAATGAGTGAACGGGTCACCTGATGGAATGAAACTACCATCGCCCAAGTAAAAACTTCTTTAGTGGTTTTGTGCACTTTTTTACGATAGGTAGAGGAATTAATGTGTCTTTTTTTCGAAGGGGCTGCGAAAATGTGGCAGTGTGGCCTGCAGTTTCACTTCTGCCGGCTCTCCCACAGTGGGTTGCACTTTCCTAAATGAAATCTAGTACTAAGTCAGAATATAATTTACATACATTGTGGCCTGCAGTTTCACTTCTGCCGGCTCTCCCACAGTGGGTTGCACTTTCCTAAATGAAATCTAGTACTAAGTCAGAATATAATTTACATACTTGACATGTGAGTATCCGATGAGTCGTATCATGCCGTACGCGAGCCGCAGGTGCAGGCCACTTTGCTCCACCGAGTACGCAAGAATTAGACTCCCGATGAACATGAATAGGGTATCCTGTATATCAAATATCAGTATCAGTATCTTCGAGATCGAAATCATCGTTAAAGTTTATGCTATCCAGTATCCTTATCATCCATACTATCGCGACCATAGTCAGTGTATGAAAATGTATGGCACCGATTCCGAGGCCCGCGACAGACGCGCGCGGCCTACGACTGTCGTAGGCCGCGCGCGACCGTGTCTTGAATTTATGACAGACGCGCGCGGCTGACGACAGTCGTAGGCCCCGCGCGACCGTGTCAAAATTATATGACACGGCCGCGCGCGGCTTACGACAGTCGTCGGTCGCGCCCTTCTTCGCGGGCCTCGGAAGCGGTGCCATACATTTACATACAATGACTATTGTCGCGAGCGGTCGACGACAGTCGTAGGCCGCGCGCAGCTTACGACGGTCACGATGCACGGAATTGTACCTTAAATTTGACTTTATTAATCTGAGACTGTCGCAGGAATTACAGTGCTCCAAGGCTTTAAATGAATGTGGACGGGGCGCTGCTGGTAAAGGAGAACTGTCAAACACATATCAAAAATGACGTTTTTGTATGATAGAAGCGTTAGTTCCTTTTCTCGCCACGTTCATTTAAAGCCTTGTCGAGCTGTATGTCTAAAAAATAATAGTCAATATTTTGACAATAGAATATCAATAGAAAAGCGTTGAAATTTGAAACTTATAATTCAATTTTTTATTTGAGGTCAAATTTCGACCATTGGGCGATCTCTGGTTATTATAAATCCATAATAACATTCTAAATGCGAAAGTGTGTCTGTCTGTTACCCTTTTCATGTCCTAACCACTGAACCGATGTTGATGTTTGGTATGGAGATGCTTTGAGTTCCGGGAAAGAACATAGGATACTTTTTATACCGGAAAAATGTACGGTCCCCGCGCGATGAACGAATTTTGGCGCAACGGTGTTACGGGATAATATAAGAACGTTGAATATAATACGAACATGGTGTCATAATTAGCACCGTCAGCTTTAGCATTCACTATTAACATTTTTATTACCATCATCCAAAAAATATTGTGTAACGTCAAATTACCTTTCATTTACTTGTATGGTGAATAAAATATAGGCGTCGAAATTCCTAGCAACTAAAGCTTATACTAAATTGTGAGAACAAGGAAAGGCTGTTAGACTACCTTGTCATTATTAATTGATTCGCTGTAGGCAACTCACTTTAGGGATTACAAGTGCACGAAAATCTTAACTTCGTTAATAGATAATTTATTTGTGTTTTTTTTTATTCTACATACTATTATAAACTTTTTTGTAGGAATTTAGCTGATGTATGTTTAATTTTATAATATTGTATTTCAGCACGAGCAATAAGCGAAAAATTTAGTACCAAAAAAGTCCAACTAAGCCGTCGGAACATAGAAACTTTTTAATGAATAATTTTCAAGATTCTGATAAAGTTGATTCTTTCTGGGTACATATTCAATATGTTACGGTATACAAACACATATTGTTACAATTCGCTTCTTATAAAGCAGTCACTCACATTCATATAAGACCTGCAAACTTCACCCGTCTCCAGAACTCCCGTCATGGGGAATATGACGAGGGGCAGGAAAGACGTCACCGGCAGCGGTATACACTCCGTCACCCAGTACACCGCCATCACGCACAGACAGTACGCTGTCCATTGGTAGTTCTGTAAGATAATAATATTGTACTTCGCCATAAAACACAATTATTATTATTTAGTGGCATCTTTTTGTGTTTTTATTATTGCCGAATGTTGTGCCTCCAATCCTAATAAGGTGACGCCGCGTTAAAGTAAAAAAACGATAAAGATATGTTTTAGATTGCTTGTTTTCTATAAGAGGCCCGGCCGCTCATAGAAAACAAGAAATGGAAAGGGCATAAGCGACAAAATGGTTTTTGTCGCGTAATTAAAGAACCATAAATATATTTCATATAAGCTATGTGCAAATTAAAGTGTATGCTTGAACCAATCTGTGTACAAATTTTGGAAGCTTTTAATCACTCTCCTCTGTTGGCAAAATTAGAATCCCTTTTTTTACAGAGGTCTTTTTGATTGATTATTCTGTGTTATAAAAGTTGACCAATCGTGTTATGCTATGGGTAATTCAAAGACAAAAATATGATTAATACTGACAATGAACTTTAATTTCTTAGCTTTAGTCATTGCTGAGAAAAATCGATATCGCTACAGCCAAATTATCAAGGCGTTGCCTTAACTTAAAATTTTGAGTGCTTAATTGTTACTTAGGTTAGCTTAGTTTAAGTCTGTAGGTAAAGTAAAGAGATGGGTAGTTTTAGCAAAGATTTCCTGCATACAACTTTACTACTTTTCACTTTATTTCTTAGCAATAGGGTTCAAAAGTGTACAATGAGTTTTATCTTTGACTGTAAAATTAGTAAAGAATTGAAAATACAGATTCGGTTTTTATTCATTATCTCAAAAGTACCTAGTCACAAATATAGCATTATTACGAGTATATTTTCAAAGATTTTATAGGGTAGGAGGGCAGGAATTTATGTTTCAACGATGTATTAAATTAGTTACCTTAGGCGGAAACGGTGACAGAACGAAGAGGAAGATCAGAGGCGTGAGGAAGATGACCAGACCCTTCCAGTGCACCGCCGTATACAGCTTCACCTTCGCCAGAGCCGACATAGGCTCTTCATCGGCCTTGGGACTGCGTTGAATTAGACATAAGGCAAGACAAATAGAACATTAAATTGCTGAGGAATAACTAGTCGACAAGTGGCAATGTATACTTTGAAGATGTTAAGTGCTAGCATTGATAATATTAAACCCATTATTACTGAGCTAAGCAACATTTATTATTTAAATGTAATAAGAAACTCTGAGAACATGCTTTGGAAACGTTAAATTCCGGATACACGCTGTGGCCAAGCAACTAACCTTTAGAGCTATATTTCACCGGGACACCGAGGTGGTGCAATCAGTAGCTAACAATGAAATATAATTATAAAGATAGAGCCCTACCAAACGGGCACCAGGCCATTTAGCCGAAACTTTTTCGTTTTCACTTCGTTATAGAATCGCCGATCAAAATGTATGGAATTGACATAAGACGAGTCGAACGTCAACATCATACTAACGAACGCTTATGTCAATTCCATACATTTTCATCGGCGATTCTATAACGAAGCGAAAACGAAAAGATTTTGGCACACCCCCCAGGTAAGTAACACTCTATAGAGCTGTATACATTTTGTTGGTAGCGGCGACTGGTTGCGCCATTATGGTATCTTAATAAAATAAAGCTTTCAGTATAATGATCTAATGCATATTTTGTTTCTGCATATTATTTGTTCTTATAATTCCGTCTACTGCACATCTTATTTCTTCGTAATTGAAAATGCAAATTCTTCAGCCACAATTTAATCATACAAAGTAGACATTACGTCAGTTTATTGGACATCAGCCATTGCATTGAGATGAGACGATCGATGGTACAAGGTCTTCGACTACGAGATGGCTTAACTCGTTAACAAGTACTTGACTTTTTCCAATAGATAACTCAGTTATAAGTGACGTAATAACTGGGCAAGTATCATAGTAGAGAAATCCAATACGAACCAGTAGGCCTACTACGAAACCGTTTTGAGACTCAAACAATGGAATAAGAATGCCGCGTCCTGCTCTAACAACGTTATTTCTCGTTTGTTAGAGTAGGACGCGGCATTCTCGTACGATTGTTTGAGTCTCAAAACGGTTTCGTGGTACGGCCCCAGATTCAAACCCTCCTCCTCCTTCGAAACTTAATTGTTTCGAACTTCTAGCTACCTAAAATACTGCGTCTGTTTGTGTGTCATATACGAACGGTAGTAACTAATAGCGCAAGCTAAGTCACATGGTACCTTAATTTTTGTATAAATTTGAAATAATTTTATCCCTAATAATATTATGATCGTAGAAATAACACCAAACGGAAAATATTGAATATATACTACTCCTATGAAGCCTTATTGCAAAATGGTTGAGCATATTAATATTGTTATTGTTTTTTATTGTTTATGTTTCATTGCAAAGTAAATGTTTGAGAGAGACTTAAAAATATGTTTACTTACGGCATTTCAACACTTTTGTATTGTTATATAACTGAAAAACAACGCAGCCAAAAACTTCCTCGCGAAAACTAATTGACAGTTAGACATGAACATGAAACTCAAATGAAACTAGAATATGAATTTATTTTTAAAAAGTTTTCTGCCAGTGCGTGTAGTAAATAGAAGAAAGAGTTTGAGTCATGTTGAAAGTAATAAACTATATACATACTAAGGATGTATATAACATTTATAAATTCAAAGATTCTGACCTAAATTCGAAATATATAGTAGAATATATAGGTCTACCAGAATCTGATGGCAATTTTAGACAGCAGATTTTTAAAAAATATATCCTTGATCATTGGATAAATTTTTATATTTGCATGTTTAACACACAGAATCAGCCGCTATAAGAATAAAAACGGATCAAAATGTTTTATTCCAATTACCCCCGTATTGCTAGAGTCATTTTATTTTCTCACTTTTAGCCATCAGATTCTGGTAGACCTATAACATCCTGCATCGATTGATACCAAAAAATCAATAACTTACCGACAAGTTATGTGAAATATAGGTCTACCAGAATCTAATGGCAAATTTTGACAGCAGATTTTCATAAAATATTCTTGTTCATTGGATAAATTTATATATTTGCATGTTTTACAGACAGAATCACCCGCTATAAGAAAAAAAAAGGATCAAAATGTTTTATTCCAATTACCCCGGTATTGCTAGAGTCAACTTATTTTCTCACTTTTTGCCATCAGATTCTGGTAGACCTATAGTTAAGTTATTTAAAAAAAATATAATGGAGATGTTTCTTCTCGTCAATAGGGAATAATATTATGCAAAGGTCGGAGTAGAAGGCGCCAAGAAGGCGCTATCATACATGTATTACATTAAATGATCTGACCAGAATCCAACAATGAATCCAACATGCTGCACACGTTGACATATTGTCATATTATCAGAATCATGAATATTGAGAGAAATTTTGTCTAGCGTCAAATTTTGTTTACTGTCTGTGCTGGTGCTGTTTTCTAGTATGAAAGAATTGTAGTAATGTGTATGTCTGTCTGTTTGTTACCTCTTTTTTGCTGAAATTTTGCTGAAATTTGTTATGAAGATACTTTGAGTCCCGGGAAAGGAAGGATACTTTTTATCCCGGAAAATATACGGTTCCCGCGCGATAAACAAATTTTGGCGCAACGGAGTTGCGGGCGTCATCTAGCGCAGTCATAAATTCAAATAATTTATGTACTCTGTGTGCTCGCTCCGAGAAATTTCATGGAAGGTTGCGGTGGAGTTTGGGATAGTTTGTTATAGAGGAATGCTACCGCGCACCACTTTTTCCTCAGCCATTCCTCGAGCTCGCGCGATTCATAGCTTTGCCAACACGTGGCATTTTTTTTTTTTTTAATAAAATGAGGGAGTAAACGAGAAAATAGGTCACACGATTTTTTCATTAAACATCCCTTTAAGTTTTTACTCGATTTCAACCAAGAAGATGGCGCTGTCAGTTGTTATCTAATGATAAATAAACTGAAAAAATAGATCTAAAACACAGCAGCTTCAAGCTACTTCATACTGAGATTGTGTTCTGCGTAGATCGGAAATAATAATTGATGAATCTGCGGGTAGTTGAACAACTTCAGCAATTTTGACATCTGTCACCTCAGTCCACCCGTGACCACGACCGCTGGAAAGCAGCCGAAAATATATCGCGAATAGGAAAAGTACTCCGCGACAAAATCCGTAAGTAATTAAAAATATATATTTTTAGTATTATAATAATATATCCTCACTCCTCAGCCAGTTCACACAAGACCAGCGTTAAGCGACATTAAAACGCTGGTTTTCAATGAAATTGATATTGACCCAATCGTGCCGAAGCATCTCCCACATTATCAGCCCGTAACGTGTTGTTGCTCGTCTACGTGACGAGTGACGGGTGATTAAACTTGCTGCATCAGTTTATTTTAGACGTGAGATATTGTTCGACGGCCCAGTAACAGGCGTCCTAGCCACGTGGGCCAGGGGTGCCAACTTTCACGCTTTTCCCGACGCGTTTGTTCGCGGTTTGTTTCGGTGTTGCCAGCCCTAATGTTAGCCGTTTCCCGCTCCGTAGTCAGTTAGGCGGGCGGCGCGCCCAGGACTGACGTGTGTGTGAATATAATGTAGTGGTGTAGTGTTACGATGATTCTCACTTAGTGGTTCCATTCGTACAGGTTAGAAACGTTTATTTAAAAGTTTATTTGATGATTTCAAATGTTTACAATGATAGGAGTTTATTTATAAAACTGTGTAATTTGTTTATTGTTATGCCATGTGTTTGTAGGGGTTCGAATCACTTCAAAAGTATTTTGTTATTCGCCTTTTATTTTACGAGTAAACTAGCTGTTGCCTGCAACTTTTCTAGCGTAAAAATTCGTCGCTCAGGAACCGTATTTTTTTGTGAAACCATCCTTGTAGTGGTACATGACCCTGGACCCAAAGGATCTCCATAGAAAACATTTTGTTTTGCTTTTTTGCGTTTAATCGTGACATACAAATAGACAGACTTTCGTGCTTAGGTAAAAGTATAATATCTCTTTATCACTTGTTTTTGTTAGATTTTTAATTTTACTCGCTAAAAATAGCTTGTACACACATTACACATTTTAATAGCTTGTTATAATAGCTAAAAAGCTATTACAACTACAAGCTATTAAAATGTGAAATTACCCAGTCCAAATCGTTTTGTCAAACCGAATTAAACGTGTGACGAAAATGGACCGATACATTAATTTTCACGCAAGACAAGCCAAATCCAAACAAATCTTGTATTTCTGTTTTAGACAATTGATTGATATTGTTATGTTTATTTCTGATGTAATCTGGGTTACATTACCTTACATTTTGATAAAAAGATCTACATTGTTTAAAAACAATACACAGTTTTGTTCATGTCTTATAAAAGTTGGTTGACAAAAAAATTACATAACTCTATCTTATATTATAAATTTGCGAAAGTGTGTCTGTCTGTCTGTCCGTCCTTCCGTCTGTGTCCGTCCGTCTATCTGTTACCTCTTCACGCACCAACCGCTCAACTGATTTTGCTGGTATTTGGTATGGAGATACTTTGAGTTCCGGGAAAGGACATAGGATACTTTTAATCACGGAATAATGTACGGTTCCTGTGCGATAAACGAATTTTACGACATCTAGTAGTGTATAAATTACCAGTGTGGATCCTTTATTATTAAAACTTTCATTGTGAATATAAGGAGTTAGGAGATAATTAAAATTAAAATCCATTCCAATCTATTCATGATAACC
This sequence comes from Cyaniris semiargus, assembly GCA_905187585.1. Taxonomy (NCBI): domain Eukaryota; kingdom Metazoa; phylum Arthropoda; class Insecta; order Lepidoptera; family Lycaenidae; genus Cyaniris; species Cyaniris semiargus. Next base: position 6,181,272 of record LR994558.1, on the reverse strand, counting down.
TCTATAATTTCTAGGGCTCCCGTACTATAAAATAACTTTTCTGAAAACCATTTCCATTTGGCGCTTTTTCGCAGCTACAAAAAATACTTTATTTTCTGAATACTCAAAGTTAGCACTTTCATCACATTCTCGCTGTCGTTTTAGGGTTCCGTTCCCAAAGGTTAAAACGATGTCTCTCCGTCTGTCTGTTCGTCTGTTTGTCTATCTCCAGGCTGTGTCCCAATAACATAGCTAGACTTCACATAGAGAATCTGTCACAGATTGTGTATTTTTGTTGCCGTTATAACAACAAATACGAAAACTAAAATAAAATACTATTTAAGGGGAGTTCCCATACAACAAACGTAATTTTTTGGCCTTTCTAGCGCGTAATCAATAATGGCAACAGATAGGCACTTGAAATATTCACAAAACCCTTCGCGCGCGTGTCCGACTCGCACTTCGCCGATTTTTCTGAATACGTTAACCTTCAAGCGACAGTGAAGAGCCTTTTTCAGGGTACTTATACAACTTGCATTTGATAATTGAGATAAGAAAGTTAGAAATAACAAATGCTAAATGCGCTTGCGATACCGACCGACTTATTTTGATTTCTAAACTTCGGTATCGCAATCATCGAATACAATTAGCATTACTTCTCATCACTATCATTGCTGGTTTTTTTAAGTAGCCCTACTTAAAAAAAAAACATTCAATTGCAAAAAACAAGGTAGCAAAAGAGAAAATTCATTGGCTGGCAATATGTATGTTTGTAATTTTGTTGCGTTATCATATCAAGAGCACCCATAACGATTGACCTACTATAATCCGTGGGAGAGCTATGCTTCGGCACGAGTGGGCCAGCTTGATCGGAGAAATACCACGGGCTCACAGAAAACCGGCGTGAAACAGTGCTTACGCTCTGTTTCGCCGAGTTAGTGAGTTTACCGGAGGCCCAATCCCCTACCCTTCTAGAATTGCCGCAGTTAAAAACCAATTTGTTACCCCAGGAGGGTACCAACTGCGTTGGAGAATCCCTCTCTGGACGTCCATGCTCAGGGACCCCTGGAACTGAGCGTGGACGTCCAGGCTGCCTCTCGTATTCTGGGGAGGGCAAAAGTGCGCTCCAATCTGCTCGGGGCAAGAGCAAGCACATGAAGGTTATCGCCCCCCTCGATGTTAAACATGGACTTCTCTAATATCAGGGGATAACACTCCAACCTTAATGCCGTCCATTAACACCTTGAGACGGCAAAGCCGGCTTTGCTCTTTTCAACCGAGACGCAGATATCATCTTCGAGTGACACATCATACCTTTCCTTTACAAGGCGCAGGTTCGGCCTCATATGGAATACTGTTCTCATCTCTGGCCAGAGGCGCCAAAATACCAACTACTCCCTCTGGATCGTATCCAACGAACGAATTGACTGCCTTAGTGTTTCAAACAGGCTGGACCCCTTGGAATTACGCCGAGATGTAGCTTCACTCTGTATCCTCTATCGGTTGTATCACGGGGAGTGCTCTGAGGAATTGTTCGGAATCATACCTCCTACAACTTTTCGCCATCGTTCCACGCGAAAAATATACCATCCTCATCACCTTGATGAGTGGCAGTCTTCCACCGTGCGTTTTTCGCGTAACTTTTTGCTGCGTACTGTAAAAATCTGGAATTAACTGTCACCAGCAGTACCGGACCAATAAGACCTACAAACCTTTAAGAAGAGAGCGTATTCCCTCTTAAAAGGCCGGCAACGCACCAGCAGCTCTTCTGATGTTGCGAGTGTCCATGGGCGACGGTAGTTGCTTTCCATCAGATGACCCGTTTGCTCGTTTGCACCCTTTTCTTATGGAAAAAAAAGCCGACCAAATAACGTAGTCTCTTGTGGACCAATCATTAAAAAGTAATAATATTATAATAGAGGTTAAAAGCTAAACTTACTATTATATAAGCCGTTCCTGCTCTTAAGTATATTACTCGTAGGGTTATATAAACCGTTCCTGCTCTTACAAATAAGGTTAGGCTCTTACAAGTAATATTAGGGTTTTATTGACTTCACTAGGCATACAAAGTCTTTGCTAACGAAACACGACCCGGCGCTAATGAATAATAAATTTAGGGATCAAATTTGCATTACTATCTCGTAAAATGTCCATAAAATAAACGTTTCCACGCTTTTACGGCGTCACTGAGTCCTTTATCAACAGTATCAAAAGGGATTTGTACTGTTATTTTCGTAGCCTACATACCTATAAGCATGAACACGCGTAGGTAATCCTATCATATGCACACACATAAGGGTAATCCATGCTAATATTATAAACGTGAAAGTGTGTATGTCTGTCTGTTACCTCTTCACGCCCAAACCGGTGAATCGATTTTGCTGAAATTTGGTATGGATTACTTTGCGTCAAGGGAAAGGACATGAGCTATGTCCACACTGTGCACTTTCATCTTCAATTTTCGTCATCTTCTTTCATTCAACTTACGTATTGGCGCATTCATTAATTGAATGCGTCAATGAACACAACGCCAACATTGTCATTATAGAACAAAGCGAAAGTTTTGGATACGGTCAGAGCGCATGCGTCGCGGGCATGCCTCACGTGCGCTGTTGACTGCGCTATGATTGCGCCCTTAATGAACAAAAAAAGGCACAGTGTGGACATAGCTATAGGGTAATTTTTATTCCCAGAATAATGTACTGTTCCCGCGCGGTAATGGAATTTTGGCGCAACGTAGTTGCGGGTCAAATAATTTTGGAATAGAAAACAGTGCAAAAGGCGCACGTGCGTTTGAAATTTTGCGAATGATCGTTTTGTTCCGAAATAACTGATAATATTATAATATTATAATATTATGAACAAGTTTTTTGAGGGTTTCTTCTAATAATATTTGATTTCAAAGAAACGAGCCTCTAGACAAGACGATTTATTTGAATCGCCGATCAAAATGCATGAAATTGACATAAGCGTTCGATAATTTGAAGTTGAATTTCGATTCGTGTTATATTAATTCCATAACATTTTGCTATCGGTGATTCTGTTAAGGAGGGATAAAGATAACCTCTTGACTAGGGGCTACTGGATGGAACTCATAATGTGCTCTTGCAAAGGTTTAAAAGTAAAAGCATATAAACGAAATTTTATTTTTGCATTTGGAGCACCAGGTGTATCGTATAGTCCAAGTTGCTTCGAATCGGAGCCAAGACAAATAAACAAGAAACATTATATCCCATAAAGCTGAGTTCTTTTAAAGTGGTTTTTAAAGTTAGTAAATAGTAAAGAAAATTGTTTACATGATATTATTATCTACACATTCTCTTCTCTCTTGTATCTCGGTTACAATTTTAAGTTGTCGCTTGTTTGAGCTTTAGCTCATTAAAAAACGCATCACCTCATCACGTTGCGACATAAACTGATACTTACTGCCGCATTCAAAAACATTCAATGATGATTAAACTTCAACTTAATGAAGAGTTAGACAGATCATGTATGGGGCTTATCTCGAAATATTCATTTAACTAGCTTTTGCCCGCGGCTTCGCTCGCGTGGAATTAAAAAATCGCGTAAAATACGAATATTCTTGTAAACCTCCTTTGGAAACATGATGTTTTTCCAAGACCAAAAGTATACTATGTTATTCTACATCCTTTCAACTAAGTATATGCCAAAAATCAAGTCGATTTGTTGCTTCGTTAGGCCGTGAAGGAAGGGCAAACAAACAAACACACTTTCGCATTTATAATATTAGTATGGATAGTCATGAAAAGCTTATAACCAGCAGTGGACGGTAGATATACAGGAAGTATAGTAATACAGTATACTAATCAAACGATGAAAAAGTGTATGTTTAGTTTAGGTTAGGATAAATTCAGTTTTGATTATTAACTTAGTTTGTTCCTAAAGAGCAACATTTCCAGGAGGGGGGGGGGGGGGGGGGGGGTTTGGGGGGGGGGGGGTTTGGGGGGGGGGGGGGGGGCTGATATAAAATGAAAATGTATACACCAGATGTTAAGTTGTAAGAAGACAAATATATCTGCGAAAACCGCATTCAAATCGGATCAGTAGTTTTCGTGTGATGCGGGAACAAATATACAGACAGACAGACAGACAGACAGACAGACAGAAAAAAAAGTAACCACATTTTTGGCTTCCATAGCGATGTAGTAACACCCCCCGCTTATTATTTTTTGAATATCTTTAACGTACAGAATTTTCATTTCTACAGTTTTATTATATGTATAGATTACAGTTAAGTGATTAATGTCCGTCTCTAAGTGCGGCAGTTAATTACCTTAAAACAGACGCTGAAGCCTGAAAGCAATACTGGCTTTGATAAGCTTGACTTATTTTGACTGAAATGCCAAGTGAATTGCATGTAGTTACACGACGAGTATCAAGTAGGCTAAGCAAATAGAGCACCTGCGAGGAGCAATCCATGTAATTACCGTCACGGCAATCCCTCTATTTAGACAAAGAGCACGGAGAATGACGTCTACAGCTCTGTGGCTATGTCGCTTCACATCCATATATCCATACTTTCCATACTTATATTATAAATGCGAAAGTGTGTCTGTCTGTCTGTCCGTCTGTCCGTCTGTCTGTCTGTCTGTCTGTCTGTCTGAACCGATTTTGCTGAAATTTGGTATGGAGATACTTTGGGTCTCGGGAAAGGACATATGATACTTTTTGTCCCGAAAAAATGTACGGTAACCACGCGATAAACGAATTTTGGCGCAACGGAGTTGCGGGCGTCATCTAGTCAACAATAATCTCACAATCTTGCTAGGATATTTTGCACCAAAATTAAAACTAAAAACAGCCCAACATAAGAATGCTTGATAAGAATCAATGTCATTTAAATATTATATTCTTCTGCATTGTGGCTATGTTACTTCACATCAACAATAATAATCTTAAAATCCATCAAGGACAGTTTAATGCATTACCGGAATCAGATGACACCCATCCACACCCATGCAATCCTGATAATGAGAATTATGTATTATTCTACAACTCTGTGGCTATGTTGCGTAGCAACAACAACAATCTCACAGTCCTTCAAGGATAATATTTACAATTCTCAAGGATATTTTGGATGAAATTATGTAACACCCATGCAATCCTGCCAATATCATTTAATTAATATTTGACAGCTCTGTGGCTATGTTGCTTTCGCTGTTGGTCAGTGGTTGCTTTACATCAACAATAATCTCACAATCCTTCAAATATATTTTGGCACGTTACCGAAATTAGAACTACATGTCACAACATCCATGTAATCCTGTCAACGTCGTTTGTGTATTTTACATGTGGCCGAATAAAAAAGTTATACTGTACTCGGCGAAACATGGCGGTAGCGGTCATTGACTCCCTGTCAAAAACTTGTTATTTTCTATACAAAGCCGCGATTGACAACATCTGACAATTTATTGCCAATCGCGGTTTATATAGAAAATGACAAGTTTTTGACAGGGAGTCAATAACCGCTACCGCCATATTTCGCCGAGTACAGTATAGTTGTCGTTCTAGGTAGCAGCTGCTTTGCACCCATATCATAGTGTCTTCCAAGTTTTTCAATCCTTGTAGACCTGTAAAGTTTACAGGTTTAATGTTACCTAAATATTAGGTTACTCATATTTTAGTTAATATTTAAGACGGTTTTCTATTTTAAAATGTGAATTTCATCCAGACACAGTTTAAAACGAATTTGTAACTTAAGACGCAACCCAAGTCTCTCACCAACCCAAGTCTAAAACTCATTCAGAAATGTGTGAGTCCAAAGCTTCCAAAGCCTATGTTTATGATAACGAGGAATGTTTCTGTCGTTTAATTTAATTGTGGGTACCTACGGCATGAAAGAGACAACTGCACCCTTGTCTCTATCTCACCCTACTCATTTTACCCTCAGGGCTCATAACGATGAAAACAAGGAAAATGTAGCATTAATTTAAATAGACCCTTGAAGAGAATAAGCAAATTACAGTAATACAATTTCGTTGGGAAAACTTTGGATATTTTTATTTGAAGGTGGGGTTCCCGAATTGCACTTTTGAAGTAAAAATGTCTTTAAACAAGGTGTTCACCTTTTTGTACCAAGGTGTTCTATCTTCTGCCGGCTCCCGAAATGCAACCTGTTGTTTTCTTGTTTATGTATTATCTAAATCTTTAATTAAACGTAAAATTATTCTTATTTATATTGCCGTGCACCAAACACCTATGGGACTAGCAGACTACAAAGTTTTTATAAGCTATTATATATGTTACTGTAAATACTTTTTACAATATCAATCGATATCCATACTTTTATACTTCTAATATTGCAAATGCGAAAGTGACTGTCTTTCTATTTTTCTATATTCTATCTATCTGTTACCCCTTGAATTTTGAGCTTTAGAAAATTTGGTATGAATATACTTTGGAGTCCCGGGAGAGGACACAAGATAGTTTTATCCAGTAATTTACGGTTCTCGCATGATAAATGAATTTCAACGCAACAAAGTTGTTGACAACATCTAGCTTAAGGGGGCGACTAACCCTAAATTGACTATTTTATAATTCATTTTTATACTTGAAAAGCCCCGAATTGTTTCTTTTTCTAAACATAGATACTTCATTATATTTCCAAGAATTTGATCTAAGCGAAAACACGATATCTTAAAATTCTCTCGATAGAAAAAATCACAAAGATGCATCTAATTTTCATGAATTTTTCATATATATTGACAAAACCGTACATTAAACTAAGACAAATGCTCTATAATAATTGAAGACGTGAGTGGAAGAATCGAACAAGTAACATTTCGTAACATACGGACAATAACTCATTTTTTCCCTTATTATTTTCATAAAACTTGTAACTTATCTACTTCATAACCTAGCTAATATATCTGGCTACATATATAATCCACAGTTTTTCTATTTCAAATATATTTTCCGGCCCTAAAGCCTCCATTTAAGCAAAAAAATGGGAAGTTTTTTCATGTTACTTACCTTATTCTTCCACTCACGTCTTGAATTATAACACAATAAACTAATACAATAAACACTAAAGTTAAACTACATTAAAAACTAGTACAATAAAAAGTAAAGAAAAACAGTTTAAATATAAAATAGGTTTAACTAAGTTAGTATTTTAACACATTGTATAAAATTCTATCATTGAGATACTGACCTGGCGGATTTTTAAAATGTTATATATTTATCGAGTTATTAAGAAAAAACTAACTTGGCGATGATTCCGCGTCGTCCTTTTTCACCTGGCATATGAAAGACGGGCGTGAGTGTGAAGAGAAAAGGACGATGCTTGATTTTTTGGGTTAGTCGCCCTCTTAATATATAAGGGCTACGTTCATTAGTCGAGAAACTGCAACGCTACGATTAATTTGGGTTTAATTAAAACTGAAATTGAGCTATTAGCTCGATTACTCTGTAAACACTTGGGTAGACCTACGAGTATTAAGGGCCTGATACATCTACCGAGTAGACTGGTGAGACAGTGCCAGCCGACTAAAAACACATTAATTATTACCGAGTGATAAGCCAATACAAGGTGTAACAAAACTAAGTGATAATACAAAAAAAAAAATGTTCTTTCAGCAATGGACACATACACATCTTAAAGTCTTTAAGATGTGTATGTGTCCATTGCTGAAAGAACATTTTTTTTTTCATTCGCTGAAAGAACATTTTTTTTGTGATTTGTATGGGCAATCCGCTTTTTGCATACAATACAAAGGTGAAAAAAGCGCTGTTACTTACCTCAAGTATTATATCACTTAGTTTTGTTACACACTGTATAATATTAAACATACCGAGTGCTCGGCTATGGGCACTGTCTCGATCTCTACTCGGTAGGTGTAACTAGGCTCTAAATACTATGAAAGAATAACTGAGACTAAAAATTATTCCACACAATGCACACCTAGGTTTGCATTTTATGGACCTTTCGAACTTTTTAGGGTTCCGTAGTCAACAAGGAACCCTTATAGTTTCGGTCTGTCCGTCCGTCTGTCCGTCTGTCTGTCTGTCCTCGGTTTTGCTCAGAGACTATAGGACCTACAAAGCTGTAATTTGGCATGAATACACATATTAATGATGCCGTCAAAATGGTACATGAAATCTTAAAAAAAATATTTTTTTATGGTACCTTCCCTACACATCAAGCGGGGATGATTTTTTTTTTTCGCGTCCACCCCATCATGTCGTTGGATAGGTTTTTTAAAAATATTATGAGTATTTATAGATCATTTTTCGATTTAGGTATCCGTTTGTGAAATATTAAGTTTTAAAGTGGAAAAAATCGTTAGAGTCCAGTGTCCCCCCCTTCTACCAGCTAAACGGTTGCTTTTAAAAATGTGAAAAAATTAAGTAGAAAATATGCTGAATTAAAAAAAACTATCACGGCTAAGAAGACTTCATAAGTTATTGAGTAATAGTCGATCAACTAAAAAAAAATTATTCGGCGAAGTATAAAGGTAATTTTCGTTCAAATTCCTTTGAAATTAACTGAGATGATGTTGTAAGTAGTTAAAACACGTTATAAATGTACATTCATTGACCATACAAAAATTTTAAAAAACTAGCGGTACTACGGAACCCTATATTGCACGTAGCCCGACACGCACTTGGCCGGTTTTTTTTTGTTCGTTATAATTTTTTTTATACGTCCATGGTTATAATAATAATACACAATTTAGTGCAACATATTTTATTAAGGCAAAACAACGTTTCCCCGGTAAGCAAGTTAGCTGACCAGGCAAACGTTGTTTTGCCATAGAAATTATTTGTAGTTGTAAGTAAGAGCCCACGAGGGCCAGACCTTCTTTCGTTTCGTAAAGCTGAAAGTTTACCTGTTTGTGACCTTTACAGAGGTAAGAACGACCATGCAACTATGGAGTTTCGGTCGCGGTTTCTTTAGGAGGCATCCAGTTCTAAAGGTCTACATGACCTTCGAGAAGGAGTAAAGCTCAATTTCATAGCTTATATTCTTTGCGGTAAGTGAAGGAATCTCGTTTTCCAGTGCCGGATATTTTTAAAAGTTCCTTCCCTCTGCTAGACACCCTCAAAGTCTAATACTTCAAGAAAGTTTAAGGCGGTTTAAGTTAAATTTGTCAACTTGTTGTCAACAGACTTCAACCATAAATAATTGACCAAGTGCGAGTCGGACTCGCGCACGGAGGGTTCCGTACCATTTAAGAGCAAAAATAGGCAAAAAAATCGTATTTTTATATTAGAGCCCCCCGTTTGATATTTATTTTATATTAATTTAATTATCAATTATTAAAGTACTAATACCATTAAGTATTTTGTGAATCAAGTACCTACGTGTAGCCATTATTGATACAGAGCAAAAAATGCCAAAAAAATCAAGTTTGTTGTATGGGAGCCCCCCTTAAATATTTGATTTGTTTTGTTTTTAGTATTTGTTGTTATAGCGGCAACAGAAATGCATAATCCGTGAAAATTTCAACTCTCTAGCTATCACCGTTCTTGAGATACAGCCTGGAGACAGACAGACGGACAGACAGACATCGAAGTCTCCGTAATAAACTATAACTGTGCAAAATTTCATTCACCTACGTTTACCCATTTTTCGCCAAAAGGGATATAAAGTTTTTCGCTCGCGTATTAATATATAGATTAATTCAACAAATGCACTTATCAATATAAAAAGTAGCCAGTAGCCGATTCTCAGATCTACTGAATATGCATATAAAATTTGGTAAATATCAGTAAAGCCGTTTCGGAGGAGTACGCGGTAACTAACATTGTGACACGAGAATTTTATATATAAGATTTTCATCATATAAGCACATATAAACAATAACTTGAATTGAATATTCATAGATATATTGATATTATCAGAACCAGAAATATTGATAGAGATAAGCAAAATATATTGATAAAACTAAACCAGTAGTTATTCGGTGCTTATCAAGCCAATATCAGTTGCTTCAGATTGATAGGTTTTACAATATATTTTATTATTATGATATACCTCATAAGAATATAACTACTAGATGACATCCACAACGCCGTTGCACCAAAATTCGTTTATCGCGCGGGAACCGTACATTTTTCCGGGAAGAAAAAGTATCCTATGTCCTTTCCCGGGACTCAACGTATCTCCATACCTTTCAGCAAAATCGGTTAAGCGGTTTGGGCAGACAGACAAACAGACAAACAGACACATTTTCGTATTAATTATAAAATTAGTATAGATTTAAACTCTCGAAAAACATATTAAGTATAACTTTACTTTTGGCGTAGTCGGGTAAAAAGTCCATATAATAATGTACGATAAGGCCATAAAAGCAGTCGCCACATTTCTCGCCGCTCGTATCGTTATTATTTAGTACATGGAATCCTCTGGGGATCTTTATTAATATATTTTCTAAATATTTGACACGAGGCTATTACACTGGCGCCTCACGTACGCAATTGTCATTGTCAAATAAACACAATCGAATGCCACGTTTGCGGGTAGAATGAGAAAATACTTTTTGCTATATTATTATCCCACCAAAAACATAAATGTAAAAAGCAGAGCCAAGTTCAATACAAACATTATGATTGTCTATGGACTTCGCCGTAAAAAGAATGGAGATCTAAATGAGTGCCAAGTTCTATGGAAAATTTAAATATGTATTATAGGAACCAAATAACATTATGAACAAACAACAAAGTCTATTTCTTTGCTTTATTGAATATCCATTACAATTGCTGTTATTTATATAATATGAGATCTTAAAGTATATTAGATTTGACTTGGCCAGTTTTTATCAGAATTAAAATGTTCAATAACTTTAAAAAATGACTGTTGTAATGAAAACTGGCTAAGTTAAATCTAATCTACTTTAAGATCTCACATTATTTAAATAACAGCAATTGTTATAGATATTCAATAAAGCAAAGAAATAGACTTTGTTGTTTGTTCATAATGTTATTTGGTTCCTATAAATACATATTTAAATTTTCCTTAGAACTTGGCACTCATTTAGATTTCCATTCTTTTTACGGCGAAGTCCATAGACAAGCATAATGTTTGTATTGAACTTGGCTCTGCTTATTACATTTATGTTTTTGGTGGGATATCACTACTTTTTGTAAAGATTTTTTTTCCGAGCAGATGTAGACACCTAAATCTTCCCAGTTCAAACTTAAATATTCGGCTATAGTCGCTCACAACCTTAAGGGGTTGTTTCACCACTTTCTGATAAGTGTCGGATATGCTATCCACAACTTACGAGTATATGACAGATACTCCATACTTCATATGTCAGATGAGTTGTGGATAGCCTATCCGAAACATATCAGGAAGTGGAGAAACAGCCCCAGGCGTGTTGAGTATCAGTCGAATTAAACAAAGAAAATTCAAGCGAATGGAATATGCAGCTGCCATCATGAGGCATTGGAACAACGTATTATTCCAATGCCTCATGATGGCAGCTGCATATTCCATTCGCTTGAATTTTCTTTGTTTAATTATCACTTAAATAATCACTTTTATTGTACAGTTAATATGATAAGTTAATAATGAAAAATGCATTTGTTAAAGTAGTTTTGTATTACATAAGTCTTGTTTCTTTATTTTTAACACACATATTATTATAATTATTGTGTGTTTATTTTGGGAGGTTGCCCAAAAAAGTGTAATAGTCTAGAAATATAACAACAATGGTTGGTCACAAATTACAATTTTAAACGAGTCAAAAATTTATAACCTGAAAACAATGTTCTTTTATTATTTAGAAGACAAGGACAGTAATTTATAACTAAACAAAAAGCTTCGTGCGCTAGTAAACAAGCCAAGTAAATATAGAAAATAGCGATTGGGTCATTCACTTTCTTCACATTGTAGCATTCGGATATATCAAGGTCTAAATCGCCACATTTTTTATATTTTCATGATCGTTAAATACAGAACAAATTGTAAAATTGAGTCTTAATAGTCGCGCTGGCAAGTGTCCATATAAAGTTGATCATTCATCACACTAGGAGAAAATTATCAAGAATATTCTAAAGCTAAAATGAGCAGCTCTCGTTGAAATGTGTATGACCAAGGCTATATTACAACGGTGCGTTGCTTCGTCGTCGGAAAAGAGTAAGTGTACGGTTACACGGTCAGTCTGGCATCAGCCCAGTCCATCAGTCTGATCCAGACTGACGGAAGAATGATCGTGTAACCGTTTGATTGACAGACTGATCATTTTTTTATTATGTACTAGCTGTCCCGGCAAACGTTGTTTTGCCATTTAAAGTATTTCTACTTCATCAGTTGATACAAAATCTTACCCCCTCTTTTGTCCCCTAAGAGGGGTGGGGGGGGAAAATTTTATACACCAGATGTTAAGTTGGAAAACACAGTTAACAATATGAAGTCCATTAAAGAAAAAAGTTTTATACAAAATCTGACCTCCTCTTTGGTTCCCTTAGAGGTGGGGGAGGGGGGGGGGGGGGGGGGGGGGGGTTTATACACCATGTTGAGTTGGAAGAAGACAAAATATATATCTGTGAAAACCGTATGCAAATCGGATCAGTAGTTTTCGTGTGATAGTGGAACAAACATACAGACAGACAGACAGACAGACAAAAAACTAACCACATTTTTGGCTTCTATAGCGATGTAGTAACACCCCCCGCTTATTATTTTTTGAATATCTTTAATGTACAGAATTTTCATTTCTACAGTTTTATTATATGTATAGATTTCCGGCCATCATTCTAGCGTAAGTCTCAGACTGATGGACTGAACTGAATCCAGACTGACCGTGTAACCGTACTCTAACGCATTGTCTGCCACATGACTGCTGTACGCGACAGCACAACGCTGACAGGCTGACAGCGCAGTGCGTCATTTGTACTCCCACTTCTGTTCTTCTGTTTAAAAAAACACCACGTTCGACGACGCAGCGCATCAATGTCCACTATTTAATAGATGGATTGTTTGTAAAACGTCGGAGCGTCGCGTCGCCTCTCTTGCTACGCAATAGAGCAATATAGCCACAGATTACTATATAGTATAATCCGCGCGCGATCAGAATGGGATGGAAACTTGTCGAAGTGAATCGAAAATGGCAGTTTGCTAATGAAGTAGCGTTGTTTTTTTTTTTTTTATGTAATAAGGGGGCAAACGAGCAAACGGGTCACCTGATGGAAAGCAACTTCCGTCGCCCATGGACACTCGCAGCATCAGAAGAGCTGCAGGTGCGTTGCCGGCCTTTTAAGAGGGAATAGGGTAATAGGGGAGGGTAGGGATGGGAAGAGAAAGGAATAGGGGAGGGAAGGGAAGGGAATAGGGTAGGGGATTGGGCCTCCGGTAAACTCACTCACTCGGCGAAACACAGCGCAAGCGCTGTTTCACGCCGGTTTTCTGTGAGAACGTGGTATTTCTCCGGTCGAGCCGGCCCATTCGTGCCGAAGCATGGCTCTCCCACGTATATGAGGTTTAAACATAATAATAATAAAATAGGTAATCGGCCGATTGTGATGTACTATCAGAGAAGTTGATTCCTATGCAGATCGGGGACCTACGTAGTTTGGTTGCGTTACGTCAAACCCAGCCGACAGATCACAATTAACTTTGAATTGACATATTCGACCAAATAACGTTGGTCTATCAACTGCATAGGAATCAATTTCCCGCGATGGTTCATTAAAGATATTGTTGTGTTTTTGGTTATCCCTGTGGCAGCGACAACTCTCTCAGTTACTTTTTTTGTATTTTTGCAAACCCATAACTTTATCAAAAAGATTTCTTGGTAAAATAATTCCTGAGGGACTCCTTGTTTACTCTGCTACGGCTGGCCAGCTGTCCGCGCGCGTCTCAGTTCCAAAAGGTCGCATCCCATTCTGATAGCGCGCGGATAATAAATAACGCTTGGCTCTAAGACCACAAACTACTCAGAAGAACTAACGTTGTCTAAGACCAGAAACAAATAACCACTTTGTGACTTGCGATACCGCGCTGTATCGCCAAAATCGGCGGCAAAAACCATTCAAAATTCTTGAAAAAATAATAGAAATAGCACATGTATTTGCGATGCTATACAAATTTGCAGTTATATGTGGGAATACATTAAGAGTTTTTCGTCACATTTTCCTCAAGTCTATTTTTGAATAGATAAGGTAATTTTACAAGTTTTGGAAAATGTATCACGTCTATTGATTTTCAAATTTTTAACTCGAACTGAATATTTTACCACTTTATTTTTTAAAATTATGAGGGTTAATGCTTTTTCGCACTTAGAACTAACTGGATTTTGATGATGTTCAATCGTTGGATATGATCTAAATTGACACATAGGCTACTTTTTTACGAAAATTAGTAGTATTTCTATAAGGTAGGTATTATATTGATTAAAAAGCGCTACTTAAATTCCAATAAAAATTCTTGGTGTAAGTTTAATTTTAATGTAGGTACGGTTACCGGGACTTCGTTTCTGCATATTTTTAAATAATAACGCAATGTGTCTACACCCTAATGGTATATAAAGCTGAGTGCCCGATATTTATTGCCGTGAATAAATGAGAGAAGTGTTTAGAGAGCATTTTATTGATTTATGGCGTAGAAGATAAACGATATTCGCGATGTAAGATTATTAATATATCTGATAAAAAAAACGGAACATAGAACTGCTCTTATGATATCATAATCGAAATAGTGGTACATCTATAGGAAAGAAAAAAGAATTTAAGTAGAGCCTATTAAAAGTTCTCTTGGTGGCAGTTTTTCCAATCAAAGGAAACAACACGATACTTAAGTACGCTCTATCAATTAAAACAGCATCCCAAGTATGGTCTTGAGCATAACCTTAGCAGTAAGAGCGGTTTATTATAGGTAACCTAAGTATTATAACAATTAGCTAGCTAAGTATTGTTGCCTTTTTTGCACGATAGGACCTCACTAACTCTGTCAATAGCGATAACCTTTTGTGATATAATATTTCATATCGGTAAAGGAAAAAGTATAAAATATAAAATATTCTAATATCCAATCATCTCGAAAGCTTTATATCCCGTTCAATGCGTATAAGTAGGCACTAAGTCCACTTTATGGGGTGCTCGGTTCAAATGCGTCATCTTAGGAGTATTAAGGCCAAGTGAGGCTCAATACGAGTGACGACGCCAGGCGGCCCGACGCGACGGCCTGTCAACAAGTGACAGAATTTAATTATGTCCCATTACGAGAGCCTGCTGGGCTGCTGCATAACTGACTTGGCCAAAAGTGAGCTAAATAGTTATATTATACCCTTATAATGAAATCCATTCTTACGTCGTAAAAATGAAAGTGAGCGGTCTGTTAATTCTTTAATCCAAATTTTTTTTAAATTAATTGATGAAAAAACAGTTTTCTGTAATTAGCTGTTTTTAAAAGAAAAGTAGACATGTCACAAGTCATGGCTTTTACTCACATAACCCAGTGGAACAGACGACCGACACGACGCATCCGATGCATGGGTCCAGTGCCGGTTTTAGCACTACCGGCGCCCTGGGCTAGATTTCTTCGGCGCCCAGGGTGCTGGTAGTGTTAAAGAATTTGGCGCCCTTTTGTTTGCCTTGAGCGCCCCTACTTTTATCCGGTGCATGCCGTGAGCGCGGTCGCCCAGCGTCGCCCCCCCCCTAACGCCGCTACTGCATGGGTCGGACTAGATGACGCTCACAACTCCGTTGCGCCAAAATTCGTTTATCGAGCGGGAATCGTACATTTTTTCGGGTTAAATTTATTATCATATGTCCTTTCCCGGGACTCAAAGTATATAATATATATATACCAAATTTCAGCAAAATCGGTTCAGTGGCTTGGGCTTGAAGAGGTAACAGACAGACAGATACACTTTTGCGTTTATAATATTAGTATGGATTTTTCCAAGGTGGGAATCGAATCCACAACAGCGACACTCGAAACCACTGGACCACGGAAGCGTACAACTATTGATAGACCACCAGGTGAACCATATCATAGTTTTCTTAGAAAAACATTTAAATAATGTCTGTTTCATAACGTTTTTGTGAATGTTTCCATGAAAATAAACGTTTAAACAGCGGAGGCGTTGATGTGTTTATGCTCGCATCACCGCACTGTTGGATAAAAGGCAATGACAAATTTGATGAGAAAAGGATGTTAACGTTTTCCGGGATATTGAAAAACATGTGTCGTAAAATTTACGATAGTTTGGTTGGTGGATATAATGTAGATATGGATTATATAAAACGGATGGATCATGTCACTGCAACTAGACGGGGCTCAAAAATGCTATTTGACAATTTAATTTTATGCATCGCAAAGTCGCTTTTCGTTTCGTCTTATTTTGGTGCACATTGACACCTAGTTCTTCAATTAAAGCTAAAAACACACAATAAAAATATTAACAATAATAATGTGTAATAATAATGTTTTAACCCCCGATATTAATAATAATAATGTTTTAACCCCCGACAAAAAAGTGGGGTGATATTATAATAGTTTCTCTTGACGTCTGTCTGTTTGTGTGTCTGTCCGTGGCATGGTAGCATCCAAACGGCTGGACCGATTTTGTTATAGATTTTTTGTTCGAAAGCTAACTTTATCGAGAGTGTTCTTACCTACAGTTCATCATCATTAGCTCGCTCAGTTTTGAACAATTTGGTTATCTTCTTCAAAATGAATAGGGTTTTTTTTCATTTCTTAATTTAACATTATATATTTTGTAAAAAAGTATAATAATTAAATTATGAACAATAATTCATTTTGTGTTCACTATCAACGTTAGTTAAATACCGACTCATACAATATAGAATAAAAACGATTGAATGGCCACCGATGGTCCACAATCGAACCGATCACATGTCCAAGAGTACATGTTCACCAAGACACACGAGGACCATTGTCCCTCAGTCTAGAATAGGATTCAGCATTAACTTGTTGCAATAAATATTTCCAAAACCCCTAATAGTACGGGGGTCTAGAACATTTTTTTTTTATTACTATCAAGCTAATTTTTTGTGAGTAGCTTCATTTTGATAAGACGAACAACATTTTTATTTGCGAAAAATCTCGAAAGTGGTAGCTAACAGAGATAGAAAGGATTTCATACTTTGAATTGATGGTCCTAAAATATGGACTGTTTCATTTGTAGGACAATGTTACTCTTAAATTATATAACTAATAACCTATCAATATACAAAAAACAACGTAACGTACGTATTTAACGTAAGTAAAACATTTGTCCCACAAAACATTTGATATCCACATGACGAAATCATTCTAAAACATTTAAATTATATCTACTTGGCAAAGATTAAACGGAAAAATAAGAAATGATTTATATATGATTTATATAGTACTAGCTTTTGCCCGCGGCTTCGCTCGCGTGGAATTCAAAAATCGCGTAAAATACGAATATTCTTGTAATCCTCCTAATTGGAAACATGATGTTTTTCCAAGACCAAAAGTAGACTATGTTACTCTCCATCCTTTCAACTAAGTATATGCCAAAAATCAAGTCGATTTGTTGCTTCGTTAGGCCGTGAAGGAAGGACAAACAAACAAACACACTTTCGCATTTATAATAATAGTATGGATAGTCATGAAAAGCTTATAACCAGCAGTGGACGGTAGATATACAGGAAGTATAGTAATACAGTATAATAATCAAACGACGAAAAAGTGTATGTTAAGTTTAGGTTAGAATAAATTCAGTTTTAATTATTAACTTAGTTTGTTCCTAAAGAGGAGGATTGAAACTCAACACTAACGACGCGACACCATTTTGATATATTAAGCTACAATTCCAGGAGGGGGGAGGGGGTTGGGGGGGGGGGGCGCAGCCCCCTCAAGTAGTGTCCAGGGGCAAAGCCCCCCGCATAATAATCAAACGACACTGGAAATTTGTATGTTTAGTTTAGGTTAAAATAATTTCGTTATGATATTTACTTTTAATAATTAATACCTTAGTTTGTTCCTAAAAAAGGAGAATTACAACGCAACGCTAACGCCGCGACACCGTTTTGTTACAAGCAACATTTCCAGGTGCGGGAGGAAGGAGGCGCAGTAAGTAGGGGGGCTCGGGGGGCGAAGCCCCCCTCATAGTAATGAAATTACACTCAAAAAGGGGATGTTTAGTTTAGGTTAGAATAATTGCACTTTTAATTATTAACTTAGTGCGTTCCTAAAGCGGAGGATTAAAACTCAATACTAACGACGCATCACCATTTTGATAAAAGCTACTTTGGGGGATTTGGGGGGGCTGCGCCCCCCCAAATATTGTCCGGGGGCAAAGCCCCCCGCTTAATAATCAAACGACACTCGAAATCTGTATGTTTAGTTTATGTTAGAATAATTTCGTTATGATATCCACTTTTAATTAATACCTCAGTTTGTTCTTAAAAAAGGAGAATTACAACGCAACACTAACGCCGCGACACAGTTTTGTTATAACCATCATTTTCAGGGAGGAAGAGGGCGCAGCCACTAAGTAGGGGGGCTCGGAGGGCAAGGCCTAGTAATTAGTGTCCGGGAGCAAAGCCCCCCGCTTAATAATCAAACGACATTCGAAATCTGTATGTTTAGTTTAGGTTAGAATAATTTCGTTATGATATCCACTTTTAATTAATACCTCAGTTTGTTCTTAAAAAAGGAGAATTACAACGCAACACTAACGCCGCGACACAGTTTTGTTATAACCATCATTTTCAGGGAGGAAGAGGGCGCAGCCACTAAGTAGGGGGGCTCGGGGGGCGAAGCCTAGTAATTAGTGTCCGGGAGCAAAGCCCCCCGCATAATAATCAAACGACACTCTAAATCTGTATGTTTAGTTTAGGTTAAATAATTTCGTTATGATATTCACTTTTAATTAATACCATAGTTTGTTCCTAAAAAAGGAGAATTAAACCTCAATACTAACTACGCGACACCACTTTGTTATAAGCAAGATTTCCAGGAAAGGGGGGGGGTTGGGGGGGCTGTTGTAAGTTTGATACAAACTCTTTGGTCCCCTTAGAGGGGTGGGGGGATTTTTATGCACCAGATGTTCCGTTAGAAAAATACAAATTTAACTACGAAAACCTTATGCAAATCGGATCAGTAGTTAACGTGTTAAAGAAAAAAGTTTGATACAAAATCTGACCCCCTCTTTTGTCCCCTTAGAGGGGTGGGGGGAAAAAAATTTATACACCAAATGTTAAGTTGGAAGAAGACAAATATATTTGCGAAAACCGCATTCAAATCGGATCAGTCTTTTTGTGTGATGCGGGAACAAACATACAGACATACAGACAGACAGACAGACAAAAAAGTAACCACATTTTGGCTTCCATAGCGATGTAGTAACACCCCCCGCTTATTATTTTTTGAATATCTTTAACGTACAGAATTTTCATTTCTACAGTTTTATTATATGTATAGATATTATGGGGACGTACTAAAAAATATATATAAATATTTTTTCTAATATTTAAAGATACTTAATAAATCTGTAGAATTATCTCTACGAATACTCTGAGTATATTTAATTTTAGCTGGGAATTTTAAATAACGTTAAACTCTGTAACATCGCTGTAAAGTTATATTTAGCTTGTGACGAGATACGTATAACAATTCCGTCATTTTACTATTTCCCGTCGAGTGTAATGTGACGTAATAGCGACTACGCTCTTCTTCTTCATATAAAAGTGGCTCCTTGTCTACGGTAATGATTTAAGCATATTATAATAATAATAATAATCATCATTTATTTCAAGTATCCGAGACTCATATATACGTACAGATCAAATTACATTAATAAAAGTCACATTTGAAGAAAAAACACACAATACATATAACAATTATTATTTAAGCCTGTATACTAAGATGTATATTAAGATGTGTGTGTATGTATATCACCAGTAGTCGGACGACCACATAAAATCCATTCTCGAAAAGCCGCCCTAGCCTCCCCGTGGCTATCACTAACATATTTATTCCAGCCCATGATACTTCGCTTTACCTTACGCTTGCCCCGTCCACGACTGCCCCCCCGACCCTCGATGGAGGCTTGTGATAAGGCTAGCACGATATCTGAATACATTTTATCAATTACAGGCATATGACTGGCATTTTTACATTTGTAATCAACACACTTCACACAAACCTCTGGAAAATCTAACAAATCCCAAATTTCAACAAAATCAGTTCAGCGGTTTGCTCGTGAATAGGTAACAGAGAGACAGACAGACACACTTTTGCATTTAAATGATTAGTATGGATATGGATTATCTAATTAATTAACTACTAGCTTTTGCCCGCGGCTTCGCCCGCGTGCAATTCTGAGAACGACATAATTTCAGAAAACAAAAATCATTATGTGCGCCCTAATCTAAGTCTGGTCTACCCATATTCCAAACATCCAGTTTACGGCGGCTCCAGGCGTTTTAAACTGACACAAAATGAAAACTATTTCTTGTAATGTAACTATGTCATTGCGGCTTGTGGCGCTTCGGGTGGCACTGATAATACTTCCCCAGCTTCAGTCTGAGAGTTTCTTGCGTTTAGGCTAGCAAGTCGTTGCGAGCGTTCGGCGCTAGTTTCTCTAATGCCTCCTCTACACATAGGCCAGCGCATTCGCCAACGTGCTGGCGGTATCACAGCTTATAATTACTTTGTAAATGTTCACAAGAAAAAGGTTTTAAGTGGTATTCTCGAAATAAAAAAAGTAAAAGCGTGAAAACGTAAAAAACAAAGAAATTAACTCACTTTCACATATTTTATAATATTGAAATAATATACATCGTGAGGAAATAAAACCATCGTGAGTAAAATAACATTTTCAAGAATCTTATTTATTTACTTAGCACTTTTAATACTAACAACATTTTTATTTTTATGGTACTTAATATTTTTCGGGTTCCACAGGCAGTTTTCATTCTGATAGAGCTCAATAAATTTAAATTTTTCCGCGTTACTCATATTGTTCACCATTTCGTCAAGTTAGGTGTTAATTCACCGCAAGAAGAAAACATGCACTCTTGATCACTGCTCCGGGCAAACTGATCGCGCGGCCAATGTGTGGATGTTGCGCCAAGCTTGCGACAAGTGTCCTTTGATATTGCCGATGCTAGCAAGCGCGCCGGCCAACGTTCAAATACCTACCACCAATCGCCAACGCCCGTTCTACACATTGGGCCAGTGGCTGGGCCAGCGCGCTTGCCAACGCTTTGGCCTATGTGTAGTGACGGCATAACACGCATTTGCGATGTGCGTTCTCTTTGCCTTGCAAGACGTATAATTATCCGTATTCAGAGGGAGACTCTTCCATACGGCGTACTTTATCCTCTCTCGTCATGGACGTATGCCGAGAAAGTTGCGATTTTCTCTTAGGCATAAAGTCGAAAAAATAGAAAAAATGAAAAAAAAAAACTGAACATTTTTTTTTATACATAAAATGTAGTCACTCAGGAATACACCAGCTTTCTATCGGTGTTAAAATTTTTGCAATCGGACCAATAGTTCCAGAGTAGATTACCTCATACAAACAAAAAAACAAACTTTACCTCTTTATTATATTAGTGTAGATAATTAAAACGCTGCCAACGAAAACAATTATTTAGTAAAACATTCGCTTGATTACCGAAACCGCTCAAACCAATTCCATTACGCTAACTAGTAACTACGATCGTTAAATATTAGTGTATTGTAATGAATAGTAAACGGTGCAGTAGGTAGGTTTCATTGCCAATTTTATTATTCAGACGAAGTGCAGGAATAGAAAGTGAATGCCCCAAATAGATTTTATGTATGGAAATAAAATTAGTATGCAATGGTCTTATGATTGGTTATGAGTGGCGAATGTACTACCAGAAAGCAGATTTCGGACCTACGTAATTTAGTCGCGTTATTTCAAACTCAGCTCTGACAGGTCACGAATATCGAGTTGACATAACCCAACCAAATAACGTAGGTCTGTCAATACGCTTGTTACACAATTTCTTCATTAGTACCATTGGAGAAATTAATTCATAGGCAAATAGTGCAGTCGCGTGAGCTCTGTGGAATCACAGGTTAAGCTAAGGGCCGTGTTAGAGTGTGCTTGACAATTATTATAAAAAAAATATTTTTCCTCCGCTTATTATACGCGGACTTTGCGCACTAGCATTTTTTATTTCGATATCGTTTTTACTTTTTAGTATGCACTGTGCGTTTACCTGATTTATGTGTAGGTTAGTTGTGAATTTGTGATCTGTCGGCTGGACTTGGCATGGGCTTACCAAATTAAATAAGTATACTTACATCATTAAGTATCCAAATTATTATTTATTAGTTATTACATATCATTCCTTGATTTCTTCTCCAAATCGCAAAACACTTCCATAACTTAAGAACACATCGTTTTGCAATCTACTTTGCGTAGGTATTCATTTCAATACGAGTCACTTTTGTTTACAGTTATTTTTGTTTCATTAGCAGCATAATTTGTACCTCATCTCGCGGTATTTGTGCCACATTTGTCCCCCGCAATATTTGTCCCAAATTTTTCCCCGCGGTATTTGTCCCATATTTGTCACGCGCGGTATTTGTTCCAGATGTCTAAACATAATTTGTCCCTCATTTGTCTTGCCTGACGGAAGTGTCTCGCGTAGCAATGTTGTTAATAAGCTGCAAGAATCTTGCATCTTGATGTGCGTCGCCTTGGTTGCTCGTTATCGTAAATTGATGCCACATGTTGATCGTACGCATTGCGTGATTAAAAATTTTAGTAGGATATAATAATATTATTACTGCAATATTTTCACGCTAGAACTGCAATATTTTCACGCAGGTTAGAAAAAAATGATATTAGAAACCTCAATACAATTTTTGAAGACCTATCCATATATACCCCACACGCATAGGTTAGATGATTTTTTTTTTTTTTTATTCAGTTGTACCTATGGGGACACCTAAAATGATTAATAATTTTTCCATTATTGTATCAAAATCTTAATGCGGTTCACAGACTACATCTACTTACCAAATTTCAATAGTTTCCGAATAGCTCTTATAGTTTCCGAGAAAAGTGGCTGTGACATACGGACGGACAGACAGACAGACAGACATGACGAATCTATAAGGGTTCCGCATTTGCCATTTGGCTACGGAACCCTAAAAAACTGTTCTAGGAAACCTGTACTAGCCAGCATATAGATTATAGACAGACAAAAAGTTTTAAAGTTTTTTTTTTTTTAGTTTTAATTTTAATTTTTTCATGTATGTATGAGAAAGTTAACTTCTTAGTTTTTACTGTATAGCTACTTAACAGATTTATTTTTCTTTTAAAATACAGAAATAAGCTTAAGTATTCATATTTGTGTGACAACACAAACAAAATTTAAATATTAAAGCCCCTTTCAACGCGCTTCGTACGGGAACTTTTAATATATTTGTAAATTAGTTTGATCCTTTTGATCTCAAAAGTGGGGCTCGGGGAGATGCCTTATTTTCATGGGAATTAACATTTCAGTGTTAATCAATAAAAGGCTTTTAAACAATAATTTGTCATTCATCTTTTGAATGAAAAATTTCGTATCTGCCTGAGTTAGTTCAAAAGTTTGTCAAGCTGAGGCTAAAATCTCAATGTAGTAAAAAACAGTTAGTATATTAGCAAATTATTTAAAAAAAAGTCTTAACTGCGAAACGAGACGAGACGAGACGCGACGCAACAATGCGTATCTAATAGCGTCGTTATGATATTTTTGGTCGGCCTCCTCCCCCCTATTTCATAATGTCGCGCATTGTGTTGTCGACAATTAAAAAATAATTAAACAGAGATTGAAAATACATAACTATCTTTTTATTATCGTTCTTCTCTCTTCACACTTAAGCCTGTCTTTCATATGTCAGGTGAAAAAGTATGACGCGGAAACAGCGCCAAGTTAGTTTTTTCTTAATAACTCGATAAATATACAACATTTAAAAAATCCGCTAGTACAGTCCCTCGGTAATAAAACTTAATATTATTTATTAAAATATTGACTTAGTTAAATGCACCGTAAGCGTGTTTACACACGCGCCGCAGCGGCAGCTGCGGCACCGCCACCGCGGCGGCGCCGCTGCATACCGACACCGGAAATATCACTTAACGTAAGGGACATTTTGGCGAAAATGAGTTATATATATCATTGGATTCAGAATTTCGAGCTCTATCGTTTGGCATACTTGAAATTCCGCTATCGTTAAAAAAATGTCCCTTACAGTACACTTTTTTGAAAGTCTAGACAGGTTTTTTCCTAAAAAAATTAATTTAACGGACGTAAATATTTTAACGTGTTAAAAAAAATAACGTAAATGCTTCTAAAATACAATTCAGTCCCTTACGTTAACCTTTAGCTTAATGCAATTCTCTTAACATATCCTTTACGTTAAGAATTGAGACATAATTATTGTCATAGCTTCACTAAAATTTGTCCCTTACCTTAATCTTAAATATCATTTTTCAAGTAAGAAGATAATTTTTGGCACCTTCTCAAAAAGTATTATCCGTAAAAGTTTAAGGTTTTCTATAAAGTTTAAGTGTTTTAGCTATACCTTTAGCCTTTAGGTATACACATGTAAAGCGATCAATTGTAGATAGCTAGCATTAAGGATGACAATACTCTCCTAGCTGCAAATGAAGTCGAGATGCAAGAACTGTCTTAGAGAATTAAGCAAATGATCAATTACTTGGGCCTCTCAATTAATAAAGGGAAAGCTAAAAACATGGTCATAGACAGAAGCAACACTCTACCTTTGACTGGCGCGCTAAAATTGGAAGTGGTTAGCAAATTCGTTTTTGATCTTTACGAACAACGGCTCCTGTGAATCAAATATACGTAGAAGAATCGGGATGACTAACAGCGCCATGTCTCGCTGCTGCATGCATAAAACCTGGCCTGACAGGAAGATTTCGTTAAAAACCAGGACGAAACATGTGCACATGCTCATATTCTTCATTTGTCTTTGAGGATCCGAGACATGGACTCTGAAGTCTGCAGACCGCAAACGTATCGACGCCGTCGAGGGTGCTGGAGGAAAATGCTCTGAATTCCATAAGCTGCTTTCAGAACCAACACATTCATTCTTGCTAAACTAAACATAAAAACAAGGCTCTCTACCATCTGTCTAATAACGCATCTTAGAATATTTCAGACACATTACCAGAAAAAACTCATGATAACTGGCATGCGTTGGTCCGATCAAATCTGCACCACACTTGAGTCCACTGTCTACGACGCTCTTCGAGTAGCCGATAATAGGAATAGCTAGCGTAACACCATAAGAAGGAAGGTCATAGAAGGGGAAGGTCACGACTGGCGAAGCAGCTCTAGCAGGTGCGATAAAAGAGAGCAGTAGCTCCTGTTCCTGATAAGGTGAAGTGTGAAGCTTAATGCCAGGTCAAGAACGGAGACTCAGGCTCTGCGTCTAGTTCTAAAAGCTCAGAGAATCTCTTACCTTCTGCCTTACACAGGTGCTCACCGGACTCAGAATTCAGGAGAGCCTACGTCAGCCTGCCACGAATGTAGCGCTGTGGAGGACTTGTGGTGTGCGATCGCTAGGTCATTCTGCGCTGCTGTGAATCCATAATTTCACAGAAAGAGGCCGCAGAGCGGAACAGGGAGGAAGATCCTCCTTCCATTCGGCTCAGGATACAGATTTCGGTAAGACAAAAGAGCAGAGACGTGGTTTTGCAAAGTTCCACCTTGTCTAAAAGGGCTCTGGGTGTAGATGGGAACAGTCCCGGTGCCAAGGGAAATGCTTCAGTCTGCCAAAGTTCCCTTATTTTGCTGGAAATCCTATCCCTTACGTGGTAGACCAGTCAGTCGTGGTGGGTTTATTGTGTTAGATAGTTTCAGGAATCTCTCCGCTATACGACTGATGGTAAATGGTTTTAGTGGGTCAGCTGGCGCTACTCGTTTATTCCCCCATATCCTCGGGATGCTTTATGTAAACTTAATTAACAATCAACTGTTATATACTTAATATTAAAAACATAAGGTCCAAAATTATATAAAAGTTGTTCTTAACAGTTTATCATACATCAAACTTCCTCCACAGCATAGTATTTTTATGTCCTTTACAGTGGATTTGTGTCATAGTTTCATATTAAACTTGGTGCTTACTTTAATATGGCATAGTTTACATTGAAAAATTCAGTGCCGTAAGGGACAAATAAGCAATTTTTTTTAATGTAAGGGACATGCTATTTTCTAAACGCGTAAATTTACGAAAATATTTTTTTTAGAGTTATATAGCCGGCAAAATTCTAAGAAACTTTGCCATAAACACCTTTAAGATCGGACTAAATGAAAAAAAGTTACAGACAAATTTGTGAAAAAAAAGTTGTTTTTTCGCTCTCCTGAAAAGTCGTGTTTTGTCCCTTACATTAAGTGATATTTCCGGTGTCGATACTCATCCTTGCCACCGACCGACCCATGATCGCGGCGGCGAAAAACGCTGCCGCTACGGCGCCGTGTGTAAACACGCTTCATCATCATCATCATATCAGCCTATATTCGTCCACTGCCTCCCTCAATGAACGCCAAGATAATTATTTAAAAGAACAACATATAACATGGACCCGCTACTAAACGGAGATCGTCGTCCCACCTAGTTGGAGGTCGACCTACACCCCGATTTCCTAGCCTTGGTCTCCATTCCAGAGTAAGTTTACTCCAGCGATCGTCTGTTCTTCGAGCTACGTGACCAGCCCAGTTCCACTTCAGCGTACTGATTCTCTGTACTATGTAGGTAACTTTAGTTCTTTGACGAATTGTTTCATTTCGAAGCTTATCCGCCAAAGAAACTCCGAGCATAGCGCGCTCCATAGCACGCTGAGCAACGGAAAACTTACGAGCTAGCCCTGCTGTAAAAGGCCAGGTTTCCGCCCCGTAGGTCATAACGGGAAGCACGCATTGATCGAAGACTTTCGTCTTCAGGCTCTGCGGAATTTGCGACGTGAGAATGTGGCTTAACTTCCTGAATGATGCCCAACCCAACTGTATCCTCCTATCGGTTTCTCTCTCGAAGTTATGTCTACCTACCTGCAGTATGTGCCCCAAATAGACATATTCCGTTACGACTTCGAGAAAGGCACCGTTGACTACAACCGGTCTCGGGAGAACATGTTCGTTGAACATGACTTTCGTCTTGTCCAAGTTCATCCCGAGACCGATCCGCCGGGAAGATTCATTTAGGTCGTTCAACATTTCCTGCAAGTCCTCCAACGATTCTGCCAATATGACGACACACACTTATGGAAAGAAATTAACATTCGTGAAATTTACATAAAATGACAAAGATCATTTTTTTCTATCGAGAAAATTTTTAGATATCGTGTTTTCGCTAGTACGGACTCTCGCAAATATAATGTAGTAAAATAGAGTTCCGTAGTACCGCTAGTTTTTGATATTTTTTGTATGGTCAATGAATGTACATATTTTATAACGTGTTTTACACTACTAACAACATCATCTCAGTTATGTTCAAAGGAATTTGAACGAAAAGTCCCTTTATACTTCGACGAATAAATTTTTTTTAGTTGATCGACTATATCTCAAAAATTTATGAAGTCTTCTTAGCCGTGATAGTTTTCCTTTTAAGTTCAGCATATTTTCTACCCCGTGAATTTTTTCACATTTTCCAAAGCAAACGTTTAGCTGGTAGAAGGGAGGGGACACTGGACTCTAACGATTTTTTCCACTTTAAAACTTTATATTTCACAAATGGATCACTAAATCGGAAAATGATCTTTGAATACTCATAATATTTAAAAAAAAAACTATCTTACGACATCCTACACGATGGGGTGAACGCGAGAAAAAAAAATCATCCCTACTTCATGTGTAGGGGAGGTACTATAAAAAATAATATTATATAATTATTTTATTTACCATTTTGTCGGCTCATTAAGATGTACATTCATGCCGAATTACAGCTTTGTAGGCCTTATAGTCTCTGAGAACAGACAGAAGGACGGACGGACAGACAAACCAACGGACAGACCGAAACTATAAGGGTTCCTTGTTGACTACGGAACCCTAAAAATGAAACAATTTGTAGCTTATTATCAATACAAAAATTAATTATAAGATTATCTATTTTGCTTTAGTTGCCCCCTTAATGTAAACGCCATTTGAGAAATAAAATCATTTTTCAATTGTTGCAGTGCCAAAATGGAGACCGACAAAATGTCTACGGCGTCCTCGGTGGGCGCCGCCGAGCGGAGGCC
Source organism: Cyaniris semiargus (assembly GCA_905187585.1). NCBI lineage: Eukaryota > Metazoa > Arthropoda > Insecta > Lepidoptera > Lycaenidae > Cyaniris > Cyaniris semiargus. The sequence continues at coordinate 6,153,094 of LR994558.1, read as the reverse complement.
GCTGATGCAGGCCCTAGTGCTGGAGAGGCGGATCCTGTTCGCCTGCACGGTCCTCGTGGGATTGAGTATATTCGTGTGGATAGCAGCCGTGTGCACGGAGAAGTGGGTGCACATTGAGGGAGGAAATGGTGAGTTATCACTATTGCATCGCTTTAATCGCGGGCTTTGAGCGCGGCGACCGATACCAGAAATTCCGTAACGAAAAAACCTAACACCACTTCGACCGGTTCGAGCGGCGTTGCCAGACTTCGGCACGGTGTTTGTGTGCGTGCGAATAGACGTATGCGAATTGTAATTGCATAAGTTGATAGAGAATGCAATGCAATAGCTTTACCGCGGCAGTCCTCCAGTGCCACAAGTATATTTTTTCTAAAAATATACGATTAGCGCATAATAAACGATCATCTACGCAAACAAGGTTACGGGCAACTTCTAGTCTATACTAATATTATAAAGCGGAAGAGTTTGTTAGTTTGTTTGTTTGTTTGTTTGAACGCGCTAATCTCAGGAACTACTGGTCCGATTTGAAAAATTCTTTCAGTTTTAGATAGTCCATTTATTGAGGAAGGCTGTAGGCTATAATTTATCACGCGAAGACATAGAGGAAAATGTGTAAAAAACGGGGCGAAATTATTTGAAAGGGCTTATTTGAACGCGCTAATCTCAGGAACTACTGGTACGATTTGAAAAATTCTTTCAGTGTTAGATATCCCATTAATCGAGGAAGGCTATAGGCTATATATTATTAAGCTAAGACTAATTGGAGCGAAGAAACAGAGTAAAATGTGGAAAAAACGGTGAAAATTATATGAAATTGCTTAGTATCTTGAGAACTACTGGAGCAATTTTTATGTTATTTGGCACACATGAAGAATAGACCACGTGAAGGGACATAGGCTATTTTTTGTAGACTGATTTGTCTGAAATATCTAATTTACGCGGGCGAAGCCGCGCGGAACGTCTAGTTATTTAATAAAGCCTACAAATACGCCTTTTATAAGGAATTTTATTATTATTGAATAGACTTTTTATACTTCTTTCTCGCCGATTACATAAAAGATAATTTATCCAGTTTGCGGAGCACTTTTATTATATTATTTTGTTCTTTTATAACTTTGTTTATTTCTTTACAAATTTATAGTCAACACTGCTATTGTATTCTAAATGAAGGTTTTCTTTGTACAAAAAAGGGTTTTAGGCGCAATTATTTTTTCAATATTGATTCAAGTTTTGTGATTACAATTGAAATTGAGTGTACTTACATTAGTATTAATTTTAAGTAAGTACTCAAGAATTTTTCCAAGGAGCACTTATCTTTTTGCCAACATTTCGTCTACTTTCCGGCGATCGTAGCGGCAGATATTTAACTATAATAATCTACACGATTATTATAGTTAAATATCTGCCGCATAAAAAAATCATTAAGATTTGATATCCTCTATTATATAGGTTAAGTGTAGGGTTAAGTTCTGTCCCGCCTCCGTAGTAAGAAGAGGGCGCCCGGTCCGGACGGGATGCACGGGAGGGTTTTGGCGATAGCCCTCGTGCACCTCGAAGATAGGCTCCGGGAACTGTTTAACCGCTGCCTTCAGAGCGGACAGTTCCCGAAGGCATGGAAGGAGGGTCGGCTCGTCCTTATTCCGAAGGGCGGGCGACCACCGGACTGCGCGTCGGCGGTGCGACCGATCGTGTTGCTGAATGAGGTGGGTAAGGCGTTTGAGCATATTCTTGCCTCCCGCCTCGTTCAGCATTTAGAGGAAGGACCTGGACCCAAGCTGTCTGACAGTCAGTTTGGGTTCCGGGCCGGTCGGTCGACCGTTGACGCTATAGGGCGCATAAGGTCAGTGACGGGTGAAGCGGAACGTCGAGGGGAGGTGGTGGTGACGGTGTCGTTCGATATCGCCAACGCATTCAACAGCCTCCCTCATAGCGTAATACGGGAGGCACTGATTTACTTCGGAGTGCCCCCGTATCTCGGGAGGCTGTTAAATGTGTATCTGTTACTGTGACGACACCTATGCCTTATTCCGAGAGAAGACCTTCGAGGAGGCCGCGCGGCTGGCTGAGGTGGGAGCATCCCTCATTGTCAGCCGCATAGAGCGGCTTAGGATTCAGGTACGCCTAGGCAAGACCGAAACCCTCCTTTTCCGCGGACCCGGGAGGAGAGGAGCCCCACCCGGAGCACGACTCCTTATCGGAGAGACGGAGGTCAGGATGAGTCCGACGCTTAAATGTCTTGGACTCATCCTGGACGGGAGGTGGACCTTCGGCCCACATTTCCAACAGTTGGGACCGAAGGTCGTGAGGGCGGCGTCAGCTCTGGACCGGCTCCTGCCTAATATAGGAGGGCCCAGCGAAGTCTGCAGGCAGCTATACTCCGGAGTATGTCGGAGTATAGCCCTGTACGGTGCCCCAATTTGGGCGGATTCCCTCACTGCTCGCAATAAGGTCCAGCTGAGGAAAGCGCAGCGGGTCATAGCGGTAAGGGTAATCAGGGGGTACCGTACGGTCTCCTGGGCGGCAGCTACTGCCTTGTCGGGAGACCCGTCGTGGGAGCTTGTTGCGACGGTCTTCGCCGAGTTGCACCTCCTCGTTTCAGAGAGGAGGTCGCGGGGCGAAGACCTGCAATGGGAGGAGCTCCGGCGGGTCCGAAATTTGGGAGAACAGTGGCTGCTGAGGAGGTGGGGTGAGGACCTGGCACAGGCCCAGTACGGGCAACATACTGCTCAGGCTCTGCGACCAGTTCTTGCGGCGTGGATGCGCCGCAAGAAAAAACCCCTCACCTTCCGCCTTACACAGGTGCTCACCGGACACGGAAGTTTCGGTGCGTACTTGTGTAAGGTCGCCAGGAGGGAGCCTACGCCAGCCTGCCATGAGTGTGGCGCTGCGGAGGACACGGCCCAGCACACCCTTGAGGTGTGCGATCGTTGGGTCGTGCAGCGCCATGATCTCATGGCGGTGCTTGGGCGAAACCGTCCTTTTACAGAAAGAGGCCGCGGAGCGGAACAGAGAGGATGACCCTTCCTCCGTTCCGCTCCGCCGGCGTAGGACGGGAGTGCGGAGGCGTTGCTATGCGAACCTCCAATAACTTCCGTCCCACGGGGCTCCGGGTCAGGATACGAACCTGCCCGGCTTAGCTAGTCCCGGCGCCGAGGTTCGCTTCGCTACGCTTCAGTTTGCCTAAGCGTTCCCTAACTTTGGTGGAAGTCCGGTCCCTTTTGAGGTAGACCGGCCGGTCGTGGAGGGAGTCCTGTGTTAGACAGATCCAAGACATCCCTCCGTATACGGCTGAAGGCAAACCGCAGGTGGTTTTAGTGGGTAAGAGTACCACATACCCCCGGGGTGCTTCAGTAGGCACATCCCCAACCCGGGGCACCCATGATGGGTTTCCCCTGCGCACAAAAAAAAAAAAAGGTTAAGTATATAAAAATGTATACAGGGTGTAACAAAGCTAAGTGATAATACTTTAGAGTTTAGAGTGTGTATGTGTCCCTTGTGTAGAGTTGACTGTAAAAGTAACAGCGCTAAAAGAGCAACCTTTTTTTAAATTTTTGAATGGGAAAATTTGTGACGCCCAAACAAATCACAAAAAATATTTGGTCTTTCAGCGCTGTTACTTTCACATTGAACTCTATGAACTCTATATAAGGGATACACACCCTAAAGTATTATCACTTAGTTTTGTTACACCCTGAATAATCTATCTATACTAATATTATAAAGCGGAAGAGTTTGTTAGTTTGTTTGTCTGTTTGAACGCGCTAATCTCAGGAACTACTGGTCCGATTTGAAAAATTCTTTCAGTGTTACATAGGACATTTATCGACAAAGGCTACAGGCTATATTTTATCACGCTAAGACTAATAGGAGCGAAGAAATAGAGGAAAATATGGAAAAAATGGGGGGAAATTATTTGAAAGGGCTTATTTGAACGCGCTAATCTCAGGAACTGCTGGTCTGATTTGAAAAATTCTTTCAGTGTTAGATAGCCCATTTATCGGTAAAGGCTATAGGCTATATTTTATCACGCCATGACTAATAGAAGCGAAGAAATAGAAGAAAATGTGGAAAAAACCGGGGAAATTATTTGAAAGGGCTTATCTCACGAACTACTAGAGCAATTTTTCTGTTATTTGGGTCAGATAAGAAGTAGACCACGTGAAGGATCATAGGCTTTTTTTGTAGACTGATTTATCTGTGAAATATCTAATTTACGCGGGTGAAGCCGCGCGGAACGTCTAGTTAGTAATATAATAGCCCTTACTCTACGTTATCCTGTTGCAAATGATAAAATAAAATATAAAACTTCACGGGAATAGTTTTATTAATAAATGCGTAGCATTCGTGTGTCGGGTCGACGCCCGGTCTATTTTTGTTTGTACGCAGAATGCATGTCAATAAATTAAACTAAATTACTTTTAATGTTCTTATTTATGCCGCTATTTCTAAGCTAATAGTATAATTTTATTTTTATTTTATTTCTTTATTAAAGTTTTACTTTCTTACAATATTTTTTGCTTGAAGCCCTACGCAGAACTGAAGAATTATGCAAGTCTAACGATATAATAATATTAATATATCGTTAGAGTATATGCATACCTATAAGAGGAAAGTTTTGTTTATTTGCATCGATTAAGCAAATAAGTTGAAACGAAATTGGTGAAATTCTGGCTTAATATACAGGGTGTAACAAAACTAAGTGATAATAATTTAAATATGTATTCCTCATATAGAGTTCACTGTGAAAGTAGCAGCGCTGAAAGAGCAATTTTGTGATTTGTATGGGCAAATTCATGACGCTGGGGCGCTTTTCTCAGACAAATCATAAAAAATGCTCTTTCAGCGCTGCGACTTTCACAGAGAACTCTATATAAGGAAAACATACACACCCTAAAGTATTATCACTTAGATTGGTAACATCCTGTAGAGTGTAGAGCGATCATATATAAGAAGAAAAGCTACTTTTATTTCGAGAAAATGAACAGTTGCTAAAGAATTTTTATTTTGCCCGTACTTTACCGGAAAAATCTGGTAGTAAGTATATTTTTTTGTTAAATGTATGCTTTGTTACTATTTTATTTTCACTTCGACAATGGCGGACGATTGCTAGTGGATTGCCAGGCAATAATGAGCCATGTGCCATTGTGTTTAACACCAAGTGATCGTAGTCTACAGTTCACGATGGCCTACAGTGGGCCATCGCGCATCGTGGGCCATTGTGTACTGGAGGCTTTAGCCTTGTAGGAGTGCGTCGAAAAGTCAGAAATCCTCGCTTGTTGCAGCCTAGTGTCTAGTGGTCTAGACTCTAGAAAAATATGTTGCTGTGAATCGATAACTCTGATAAGATAACAAATAATTGATTATACATACTTATTCGTGAATTTGATTTTAAATTTGTAAGCTTAGACGAAGTACCGAATGTAAACACTTAGGTAGATTTTACTGTCGCGCTGACCGCCTGTTGATCGTCAGCTGTCGACTTATATCAGCGTAAGGGCCAATCCACACGTACCACAACCACACGACAACCACAACCACACCACAACCACACCACGTGGTCGGGCGTATATTTCGTATTGTAAATGAAGTGGACCATTCACCACGTTCCACATTTTGCAGTCGTTGTGTGATACTGACCACATCGCAACCACGGCCAACCACATCGCAACCACGGCCGACCACATCGCAACCACAACGTTGCGTCGATGCAACGACAGTGCGCACACACCGCCCGCGCTCTTCTCCCCCCTCCGTTTCATTGAATTTCGTACGGAACCACATCGCAACCACATCGCAACCACTGGCGACAACGCAACCACGTCGGCATTTTGTCGGTACCACAACACAACTACAAAAAGCTGCAGCGACACCATTCACACGTAACCACTGCTCGACGACATTTTGTCGGTGCGATGTCGTGTGGTTGTGGTATGTGTGGGTTGGCTAAGGCACCGTTCCGATCAATGCGCTAAGCGACCGCAACCGTCGAAAATTCAAATAAAATGCCACTTTATGACATAGGGTATATAGGGTTAATTTTGCTCTACGCCTATAGGCTATATCACTACATAGTATAAAAAAAAGTCGCTTTCTCTGATCCTATGTCCCTTTGTTCACTTAAAACTTTAAAACTACGCAACGGATTTTGATGCGGTTTTTTTAATAGATAGAGTGATTAAAAAGGAAGGTTTATAAGTATAATAACATCCATTAAATAGTGGGGAAATACTGTTTTTTAAGGTATCTAATGTGGTGTCGTAAATCATTATTTTTTTTTCCGCTTACATTGTAAACTCAGGCTGAACCTTACGAGATTTATCAAAATAATGTACCAAGTATTGTACACAATGAAAAGGTCTACAGAAAATTCTGCGATGATATATATGTCTATCTCTTATGGATATCCCACAATAACAGTTTTTTGTCATTTACTTTTTACGATAAATAATGGCTAATTTTCGAAGCGATTTTAACCATTACAGCATAAGTCCTTATTCAATTAAACACTTTAAATACTTTGTTGATTTAATATAGATCTATATGGCCCTCTACAGCATATGATTTAAATAAATATTTTCGAAGATATTACTGATTTAAAAATTGCGGGCCGTAGCGTTTGCGGCGGTACCGGCCAATGCGGGCCGCGGGCAGTAATTAATATTGTTGTGTATTTAAAAGGCCATTGTAAATCGTAGTTCTCTATTTGTAAAGAATACTTATTGAAGTGAAGTAAAATAAGTTCGGTGCTATGGCAATGACCAAAGGTAGCATAGATAAGTATATGTCAGCTCTCCCCCGCTATTCCTGAATGCCTGTGCAGGAGGCAAAAGCTCCAGTAAGTGCCGGCGCCAAATTGTTAGAGCATCAGTAAGGACCTTATAGCGTAGTAGGCCTAGGCGGCGTAAAATTGTTGGTAGCCGCCTCCTCCTCCCTTATTCCATGTATATTATTACAGTAGCTCTTTTCTTGTATGTGTATCTTGTATGTCTCCAAAAAGTGAGTATGTGATATTGTAAATAAATCATTTCTTTCAATCGTATTTGTGTTAATATATTGTATTATTAGCTCGTTATCTTCCTCATAAGTAAATATATGTCAAATATAAATCAAAACTACTGGATCGATTTAAGTCATTTTTTCAGTGGCACATAGGCTATATATTTTGTACCCGTGCGAAGCCGGGGTGGGTCGCTAGTAATTATGATAAAGTGGCATATTATTTAATTTTTAACCGACTTCCAAAAAGGAGGAGGTTATATGTTCGGCTGTGGATATATATATTTTTTTATATTTTTTTGTATGTTCAACGATTACTCCGCCGTTTGTGAACCGATTTTCAAAATTTTTGTTTTTTTCTATTAGGTTTTCCTCCAATTTGGTTCCATTTTCACAAAAGTGGTGATCTGATGATGGGATCTATGAGTAATCGAGGGAACTCCTCAAAATTTATATGGAAACACATGGTGATTTTGGTTTTATGAGAAGTATCCTAAGCATATGCTACCAAAACGCAAGATTTTGCACCAAGGTATACTATGGTTCCGAAGATACTAAGAGAACTCCGCATTCCTTATAGATACAAGTTTGGGGGTTTAGGCGCTGTTTTAAGAACTGAAAGCATATGCTACTATGCAAACTACATTCATCATCATCATCAACATCATCATCATCATCATTACCACGTCAGGGTCACCAGTGTCACATGGTTGTATATGGATACAATATGCCCCCACAACACCATAATTATAATTATCATCACGTTATGTCCTCATAATAATTGGTACTTTTCATAGCGATTTTAATAAAAATATAATGTTGTTTCAAAATAAATGATTCAAGTTCTAAGCGACTTATGTACCACAAAATTGAATATAACAAAGTCAACCTTAACTCCAGAGCGTAAGGCACACATTTGACATTACTTTTGAGATTCGAAAGAAAAAAAAGAAGTAAGTTGCTTCGATAGGTACTACACTAGTGATTTAACTATTAACCCATCAAGCCCAAGCGGCACCCGGCTGCCGCATAACAATTAAAAATCTATTATGTCTGCGATTCCCACGATCGAGGTAATAAATTGAACCCTTAGTATGAAAATACTTACATAGGAAAACAATCTACATCGTAATAGGAATAAGAAACACAATCGCATTGTGTGTGACTCTTAACAAATTGTAATAAGATACGTAGAATATACGCGATGGTTTACTAGGTATTACTAAAAAGAGAGAAATTATTATTATTAACAAAAAATTAAAACCGACTTCCAAGGTAAAAACAGTAGTAAAATCCTTATAATATGAACTAAAAAGTATTAATAATGTTTCCTATCTAATAGTGCCTTTTTCCGAATTGGGCTAAACCTCAACTATTTCTGTACTCAATCTTCATAATTTTGAAGTCGGTGTCAGTTCCAAAAGTTTCAAATACCTATTCTGTCAGAGAACTGAAGATTCAGCTATATCTGGTACCGACTTCAAAATGATGAAGATTGAGTACAGAAATAGTTGAGGTTTAGCCGAATTCGGAAAAAGGCACTATTAGATAGGAAACATTATTAATACTTTTTAGTTCATATTATAAGGATTTTATTTTTGTTTTTACCTTGGAAGTCGGTTTTAATTTTTTGTTAATTAGTTCATATTATAAGGATGTTATTATTGTTTTTACCTTGGAAGTCGGTTTTAATTTTTTGTTAAAAATAATAATTTTGGACGCGGTCGCTTGAGGTAAAGATCGGAAAGCCAGCATAAGGCTTCAGTCTCGAATTCAGCGGGTAGCGGGACTGAAGCAAAAGACTTAAATAAGATAAAAAAAATTGGCCGTTCCGTGCTTTTATAGAACAAAATTAGGCCAAAAATTGTGTTTTTTGTATGGGAGCCCCCCTTAATTTCTTATTTTATTTTTATATTATTTTTAAATATTAAAGTACACATATAACTAAGGACTTTGTTAAAAATTCAAGTACCTACCTGTTGCTATTATTGATATAGAGCAAAAAAGGCCAAAAAAATCACGTTTGTTGTATGGGAGCCCCCTTAAATATTAATTTTATTTTGATTTTAGTATTTGTTGTTATAGCGGCAACAGATATATATAATCTGTGAAATTTTCAACTCTCTAGCTATTAACGTTCTTGAGTTATAGCCTGGAGACACACAGACAGAGAGACAGACGGACAGACGGACAGACGGACAGACAACGAAGTCTTAGTAATAGGGTCCCGTTTTTACCCTTTGGGAACGGAACCCTAAAATATTAACAAACTACAAGTATTGCCTGCGGAAGAGCTGCGTGTTTCCTCTTCAAGTAAATACAGTAATGCAAATACACTATCAGTAAATACAGTAGAATTGAAATGCCAGTCTGAATGTTGAATCTCGTTCGTGATTGAGGATTCCATTACGAATTGCTTGTACAGATGTGCAATTAGTGCAAACTTGTACACGAAGTTGGTTTCAAAGGTAAATAAAGAGATCTACAGCTTAACATTAACCCCTATTTTCCAACCCATACGTTACAACCCAATTTTACGTTACAATTTATGCTGAAAATGGGTTGAATAAGACATACAGACTGAAAAAGTATATACAAATATTATTAAGACAAATATAGGAAATGCGAAAGAATATTGTATAATAAGATGTATTTCCATACAGACAGACAGATTTTTTCATTACAAATGCGAAAATCTGTCTGTCTGTATGTTACCTTCACGCTGAACTCATTTTGCTGAAGTTCTGCATGGAGTTATTTTGAGTCCCGGGAAAGGACAAAGGATACTTTTTATTCCGGAAAAATGCATTCCAGCACGATAAACGAATTTTGGCACAACGAAGTTCAGGCGTCATCTGGTAGTATTATAAAAGCAATGATATTATATGTTAGTAACGTAACTGTAGGTCTACCAGAATCTGATGGCAAAAAGTGAGAAAGTAAATTGACTCTAGCAATACCGGGGTAATTGGAATAAAACATTTTGATTCTTTTTTTTTTTTTCTTATAGCGGCTGATTCTGTGTGTTAAACATGCAAATATAAAAATTTATCCAATGATCAAGGATATTTTTTGAAAATCTGCTGTCAAAAATTGCCATCAGATTCTGGTAGTTTACGGCAGCAACGCGTTGCCACTTCGAAAATGCCAGCAGGCATATCTGACTTACATAATGACTTGACATCGTCTTTTGAACTATCAAGTGGTTACGCATTTCTGAGAATCGTTTGTAAAACGTTGCTACTCTAGTATTTTATAAGCTCATTGTATAAAAGTGTGTCTATTTGTTTCCTCTTCACGTGTTAGCCACTGAAAAAATGTAGATTGCACAATGAACTCGCAGGCAACATCTTGTATACCAATAAATTGATATAAGTCTTTATTATTACATTCGCTAAGCCCCGAAAGCAATTAAACTAAATGCCTTTGTCGTGAGTGACTTGGCACACGACAATAAAGGTGGCTCATAATTATTATTCGACGATATAGCCATTAGATCATTAATTAACTAATAATAGCATTTAATTATTTTACTAAGTAAACAATTTACGCGTTCAATTCATCTTAAAATGATATTATTATAATACTAGATGACGCCCGCAACTCCGTATCGCCAAAATTACTTCGTTTACTCGCGCGGGAACCATGCATTTTCCGGGATAAAAAGTATCCTATGTCCTTTCACGGGGCTCAAAGTATCTCCATACCAAATTTAAACAGAATCGGTTAAGCGGCTTGGGCGTGAAGAGGTAACAGAATATACACTTTCGCTTTTATCGGGGTGACGACCCGCCGTGACGAGCCAAGCGAAGCGCAAGGGCACTACCTGCCTTTTCTCGAGTTGGTTTCCGATGTACCAGATAGTTCATATTCTCAGGATATGATGTCAATAATAGACTTATTAAACATACAAAGTCTCAATTTAATAGCTCTAGTACTTTAGATTTCGTCACTGACATACTGACTCACTGACACACTGATGATCATCAAAATGTTTGGCTGCTTCCTGAAGTGCTAGAAAGCTGAAATTTGGTATGTAATCTAAGTTTAGAATACAACCAACGAAAAAATTCATAAAGTTATAACTTCGCCCCCCATCCCCTAAAATGGGGGGGTGGGAGAGATTTATATGAGACTTTCACCAAAAGTACTAACAAGAACCAACTTACAAAAAGAACTGAAATCCCACCAAAAACATTTTTTGTAAAATGTTGCCGAGACGACTACATAAGGTTTACTCTGTGAAAAAGATATGAGATCTCGTGTAGAGCCAAGCTTCTGAATCTACACGGCCTAACTATACTGACCCTAACTTAAACAAATTCTACATAATACATACATAACATATTTACAGCTGGTAAGTGGTATGTAGAAATTGTTGAAAAGAAATGTTTTTGGTGGGATAATATTAGTCTGGATTATAAAAGTGGTACAAGAGACTACTCTACTTAAAAAAAAAAATTAATAAAGTAATAAAAATTAATGAAGAAATCGCAGGTTTACATTATTCCAATCCAGTAATCCAATCGATCGCTGGATGGCTACTGGAATAATGTAGGCGGGCGCTGGAATGCACTGGAACATAATCAGTCCATTCCAATGCATTTCATTAGCCGTTTACATAATTCCAGTAGCAATGCAGCGAAGGATTGGAACAATGTGAACCGGCCGTAATAGACAATAGACAGCGTTTATATCGGCTGAGGTTATGAGGCTTATAATAATTATTTATGCTATATTATTATGATTAAAGTTATACGTAATTGCCCGTAGCATCAAGATACGTTGCTACGCGCCGTAGCAGCGCTTTGTAGTTTGCTAGTTAGCTATGAACTATAAAGTACTAGTCCTTATTGGATCCACTCCGTTTCTTAACTAACTCAATAATTGACCAAGTGCGTTATAGAGCGAAAGTAGGGGAAAAAATTGTTTTTTGTATGGGAGAGGTTTATTTTATTTTAATTTCATTATCAAATATTAAAGAAAACATATAACTGAAGACTTTGTGAAAATTTTAAGTGTCTGAATATTTCCATTATGACTTATGAGCCAAAAAGACCAAAAAAATTACGTTTTGTTGTATGGCGTAAGCCCCCCTTAAATATTAACTTTATTTTGTTTTTAGTATTTGTTGTTATAGCGGCACCAGAAATACACAATTTGTGAAAATTTCACAAGTCTAGCTATAGGGGTTCTTGAGATACAGCCTGGAGACAGACAGACGGACAGACATCAAAGTCTCAGTAATAGGGTCCCGTTTTTACCCTTTGGGTACGGAACCCTAAAAATGATGTTTTCATGTAATTTGAATGAAAACGGACCAGATAAAAAAAATTAAAACTGACTTCCAAAAACATTATTTAATACTTTTTCTGTAAACTAAAACTATTTCTGTACTCAATCTTCATCATTTTGAAGTCGGTACCAGATATAGCTGAATCTTCAGTTCTCTGACAGAATAGGTATTTGAAACTTTTGGAACTGGCACCGACTTCAAAATTATGAAGATTGAGTACAGAAATAGTTGAGGTTTAGCCGAATTCGGAAAAAGGCACTATAAGATAGGAAACATTATTTAATACTTTTTAGTTCATATTATAAGGATGTTATTATTGTTTTTACCTTGGAAGTCGGTTTTGATTTTTTGTTAAAAATAATAATTTCACTCTTTTTAGTTACCTAGTAAACCATCGCGTATATTCTACGTATCTTATTACAATTTGTTAAGAGTCACACTCAAATCTCAATGCGATTGTGTTTCTTATTCCTATTACGATGTAGATTGTTTTCCTATGTAAGTATTTTCATACTAAGGGTTCAATTTATTACCTCAATCGTGGGAATCGCAGACACAATAGATTTTTAATTGTTATGCGGCAGCCGGGTGCCGCTTGGGGATTGATGGGTTAATAGTTAAACTAGTGTAGTACCTATCGAAGTAACTTTACTTCTCTTTTTTCTTTCGAATCTCAAAAGTAATGTCAAATGTGTGCCTTACGCTCTGGAGTTAAGGTTGACTTTGTTATGTTCAATTTTGTGGTACATAAGTCGCTTAGAACTTGAATCATTTATTTTGAAACAACATTATATTTTTATTAAAATCGCTATGAAAAGTACCAATTATTATAAGGACATAACGTGATGATATAATTATGGTGTTGTGGGGGCATTCCCTCGATTACTCATGGATCCCATCATCAGATCACCACTTTTGCGAAAATGGGACCAACTTGGAGGGAAACCTAATAGAACAAAACAAAAATTTTGAAAATCGGTTCACAAACGGCGGAGTAATCGTTGAACATACAAAAAGAAATAAAAAAATAATAATAAATAATATATCCACAGCCGAACATATAACCTCCTCCTTTTTGGAAGTCGGTTAATAAAATAAGAAACAAAGCTGCATGATATTCTATTTGAATACTAAAATCGAGGTAAACAGTATTGAAATAAGTGTAAAATAAATTGTTCAGTCCAATTCCAATTTCTGTTAGTCACCTAATGACTTGCCAACTAAAGCAACGCCAATTAACAGTATCCAGACGAAATACATTAGTTTGTTGTGCATCAATAATTTGTCAAATTGTTTACACTTGTCGGGACGGTCGTTAATTGCTACACAATATTAATAACTAGATGACGCTTGCAACTCTGTTGCGCCAAAATTTGTATATCGCGCGGAAACCGTGCATTTTTACAGGATGAAAAGTATCCTATATCCTTTCCCGGGACTTAAAGTATATCTATACCAAATTTCAGCAAAATTAGATCATTCAGACACATAGACAGACACACTTACGCTTTTATGATATTAGTATGGAATTAGTATGGATTATACGTTTGATCATAATATTCGTACTAGACCAACAGGATCGGGAGCATGCACACGTATGTTTTCATTGCATCCTACCAAGGCGATGCGATCTAGAATTTGTGCGCGACTTTGTATTTGTAGTAATGAGCGGTAGTTATAATATTATGTTCGTTCTGGCTCACGCAAAAACCAGCGTGAAGATCTCTAGTTTGGTGGAGAATGTATGTGAGTGGTGTTTCGTTGTCGTCTAGTACGAATTAATAATAAATAATTATAATCACTTAAGGTGCTCCCTCACCGGGAGCATTCGCTTGTAATGTAACATTATTCACATACAGAGTCGAGCATTACATCAGTGAGGGAGGAGAGCCGAGCATTACAATGCGCACCTTGTAATGATACAGTGTGTAATATCTTGATACAACTTGTAACATCAACTAGCTATGGAATGCTCAAAGTCGAATGTTACATTACACGCGAATGCTCGTCGGTCAGGGAGGTATTTTTGTAATGTGTTGCTCGAAAACGGATCTGTATTCTATAATGTTACACGCGAATGCTCCCGATAAGGGAGCACCTTTACGACTAATGTAGTCATTTACGCCTTTGTGGTCTAGTAGTTTAGAGCGTGTCTTCTACTCGAAGGTTGTGGCTTCTATTCCAGCTTTGGAAAAAATATTTCCATGTTTGGTTAGCACGATGTAGGCTGATCATCTGATTGTCTGCGATTCATGCGTCAGGTGAGATTTAAAAAGTCGGTCCTGCGCCTGATCTCTCGCCGGTCGTATCGAATTATCCATTTCAGGTTAATAAAGGAAAATATAGTATTTTTATGTTCTGCACACACAGTAAATTATTCCTGCGTAGCCGGCCTGGTTTCAATGAAACTGGCCACCGTCACCGAAACTGGTGTGGAACATAATAATGTATGTAATTGGCTGTGTGTGTCACTTGCCATTACGAAGCCACTAAGTATATAATTAGTTTATTCCGCAATAAACCCCAGCTCGTGCACTTAGTAAATGAGGTCCCCTATTGTTATTTATAAAGCAATTCCGTTCTGTGCGCTATGATTTAGCAATTGACTTAATCCATCTCGTTCGTCTTAGCTACTGAATAATTGATGTAAAAAGGCATGTTCATTCTCGAGGGCCTTATATTATTTATACTGTACTCGGCGAAACATGGCGGTAGCGGTCATTGACTCCCTGTCAAAAACTTGTCATTTTGTGTGTCAACTTGTCATCAATGAAGTGTCAGATGTTGTCAATCGCGGCTTTGTATAGAAAATGACAAGTTTTTGACAGGGAGTCAATGACCGCTACCGCCATATTTCGCCGAGTACCTACAGTATAGTGTATTTCAGTCATTATCATGTATAAACTTTAGTGTCGGAAAAAACTTGGACTGTCTTTGGGTATACTCGGCAAAAATTGTATCCTAGAAAACAAGCATGAAGTTTGATTTTTTTTTAAGTTTTCTGTTATATACCTACGTAATAGAGGATTCTATTCCTAGATATCAAACGTTGAAATATAACGTTATTTTTACGTATCAATGCATTAAAAATGTTCAATTCTAAAGTTAAATTGGAACTTGCAGTGATCATCAAAATTTAATTAGAACTTGCAGCCATTCTGAAACATTAGACTTTAGAGACTTGCGTCGCAAATATCTGCGGCAAAACTTATAATAAAAATCAAATTGCGATGCGATGCAAACTCGCAGTTATGTGTGGAAGCCCTTAATTCTCTCGGTTAAGAGTGTTTTAACTTCTACTTTTTATCGCCCAAAAAGAATTAACCCACCACACTGCAATTTCTGCGTCGCCAGAATAAAAAATGGCCCTCAAAAACTTTAACTTTTACTAGGTACTCTATTAATCCACTTATTTTAGGGTTCCGTACCCAAAGGGTAAAAACGGGACCCTATTACTAAGACGTCCGTCCGTCCGTCCGTCTGTCTGTCTGTCTGTCTCCAGGCTGTAACTCAAGAACGGTAATAGCTAGAGACTTGAAATTTTCACAGATTATGTATTTCTGTTGCCGCTATAACAACAAATACTAAAAAAACAATTAAATATTTAAGGGGGGCTCCCATACAACAAACGTGATTTTTTAAACATTTTTTGCTCAGTATCTATGATGACAACAGATTGGCACTTTTTTTTTTAAACGGGCTTTGGCCCACCACACATTCCCACCAGTCACCACTGTATCTCCTGTGTACCAGGATCGACAGCGGTATCCAACCACGAAAACCCTTTGATATGATCTCAGGGAGCCCGAGGGACATGCTAAAACTGTCTTGGGACCCGCAACGAAATTAATCAGGAGAGAATAGGAGGAGTAGAAAGAATTCCAGTTTCCCTCCCCATACAAAGCGGGAGACAGCACAAAGTTGCAATGACCGAAAGTAAAAGAACTTAAGGGGGAGGACCACGGAAATAAGGCTAATAGTTGTGACTCCTAAGCTGAAGCTAAGTTAATATTGAAGTTTATTGTGTTTGACTGTCGCCAATAATAATTGTGACAAAAACGCTTGAAGGCACGGAAGTTCCTAGCGCTGTCCACGAGATCAGTGTAGTATGCGACTCCAGATTTACAATATAGGTTGTTCAGCATTGCAGTTCGTTCCTCTTGCCAAAGAGGAACGAACAGCAACAGATTGGCACATGAAATGTTGAAAAAATACTCGACTGTATTTATACTTTAATATTTAATAATAAAATTCAAATAAAATTAATAACTAAGGGGCTCCCATACAAAAATCATATTTTTTACTATTTTTGCTCTATAATGGTACGGCGCGTCTTCGTGCGCGAGTCCAACTCGCACTTGGCCGGTTTTTTTTTTTTATTTGACTTAATCCCTTGTTCCAGGTATCCTCCTACCAATCCGCGGGGGTTACTTTATGTGGAGTGATTCAGGCATGTGGGAGATCTGTCGGTACATCTTCCACCCCTACCCCAGCATGCTGAGGGTCAGTGACAACGCGCCGAGTACCACGCACCGGCCTTTCGATATTAGCGGCATGCAGGGCCAGTATTTTACAAGTAAGTCACCATAATCTTTCACATCTATACGGATTACGGATATTACAAAGGCCGGTCTTTACTCGTTTTTCTCTATTTAATCGCTATACCGATGCAGATTTTAAATGAATCGGTCATTTCAAAATCCTCATAAGTCACATTTTTTCCAAGATGCTTTTATACTGAAAATGGTTCCTTAAAGGTAGATGCACATTCTTGGTAAAAATCACGCATGTCAATACATTCCTTCCTATTTAAATAATACCACGAAAAAGACGTTCATTGATTAAAAGAAATTAGTCTAGTGACTTATAAGGTAAATAGCTGATTATTTAAATTTTAAAGCAAGTTCAGGACTGCATTTTGGAAGTAATTTTATAATTTATATTATATAATGTCATTAATTTATAACAACATTTTTAGTTGAAAATAATCCAAATGGAAATAAATGTATGGGGAATTTGACTGCGTACCCTTAAATTATTAAAAAGTGACAAAGTAATAGATGTTAAATGTTAATACGGTTATTTTTTAGTGAAATGTTTAATAATAAGCAATAAAACAGATTATTACTACGATTATTTTGGCATAATTATTGAATATACCACTCACCCTATTTATTGCTAAAACAAGATAAGTCAGAAACAGTTTTTCGGGTTTTTTTAATTATTTTTATTATTAAACTATAAAGTTTATTCTCTATTTAAATTGTTTACCTCCCAAGTCCCAAATACTAAATTCAGAACAAAAAAGTTCTTTAAAACTCATTTATTTCATCATAAAACAGTTTTTGTTGATTCCTGAGACATTTAATTTGTGTGACTTAAGAGGTTTTTAAAAATGACCGATTCATATAGTATGAAGATTAGAGATACTCTGAGTCCTGCTGTGCTAGCATACGCCAACGAGAAAATTTTGTCTACAGGTTTTCTCGATGTTAACTGGTTTATCTCTTCATCTCTATTCACCCTAACATGACATACATTTTTTCTCGTACGTCTGTCGTCAAAATTAGAGATAATTTTGTTTTTTTTTTATATGTGCTATTTTTGTCTATATACTAACGAACTATATACGAACGAGAAATTTATCTCTCGAGTCTCGACGTACGCATGTTAGCGAAAAAGAGATATATATCGATATCGACAATATCACTACGCTCGAGAGTGAGATATCTCGTATCTCGTTGGCGTATGCTAGGGGGGCTGAGAAAGAACGTGGAATAATTTTATACCGGTAGAATATAGAAACAAAGTTGTGAGCAACGTTCTTCTCAATTTATTATTCCTCTTTTTCATTATATATTACCCTATTAAACATGGTTTCCTTATCAAATCCATTTAATTATTCACGTTAAGATGTTTTTCATAGAAATTTTTAAGTAAAAAGATATTATTTGCATAAATAAAAGCTTTGGAGATATAATGCACGTGTGATACGTTGGCCATACCAACGCATCTCATGTACTATCAGAGAAGTTGAATCCTTGGCAGATGGGGGACCTACGTAGTTTGGTCGCGTTACGTCAAACCCAGCCGAAAGATCACAATTAACGTTGAATTGACATGATTGGACAAAATGAAATTGGTCTGTCAGCTGCCTAGGAATCAATTTCCTCGATGATACATTATATCACGAAAAGCACTCCTAAGTCTTGTCTGATGTAGCTCACCGTTCTCAGTCAAACATGTTTTATTCGATTGTGTAAATTATATTTCTGAACGACAAATGTTTAACCTGTGTAGTGATAGATATCTTATTTTAAGTGATCCTGATATGTGTTGTAATGTTCTGCGATTCCTCAAATTTTGTAATCTTCATAGTTTGATATAAATTATTGTAATTGTGCTTGTGGTCGCTGATAACCTTGTTGTTCTAAGCGACCTAAAATAAATGAGAAAAAAAAAAAAGCTTTGGAACCGTAGTAGGTTTGCAAAATGCTCGAGGCATGCTATTCAAACTCAACAATAAGCTAGCTTTGTATTAAGCTCTTATCTAGGTTGAAATTCTCCGTAACTCTTTTATAAATTAATTTTATTTGTTTGTCTTTTAACAAACAAAATTAAATTTTCCTTGACAAAATAATTTGTTTTGTTTAATTTACCGCCTCTACTACGGATACTAGTAATTTCAAATATTTTTGTTAAAATAAACCATAAAGTTAATATACCTAGCGGAATAGAGAAACAAAGGCCTGAGCAAGCGAGATGTCACTTTCAGTAACACTGCGTGGTAAAAAGAGACGTGTGATACATGACAGCAGGACTCTTTTTTTGACGTCCAGTCGGCACCTATCGGCACGTTGACAATTTAATCTCATAGAATTCATTTTCAATCATGCTTGTGTATACGTACACATATTTTTAAACACAAATGTAAACTAATTTCGGTTTCGTTTGACAGCTCGAGATTGTTGCTCTATTCCGCTAGGTATAGGTGTACCAGAATCTGATGGCAAAAAGTGAGAAAATAAATTGACTCTAGCAATACCGGGGTAATTGGAATAAAACATTTTGATCCTTTTTTTTTTCTTATAGCGGCTGATTATATGTGTGTTAAACATGCAACTATAAAAATTTATCCAATGATTAAGGATATTTTTTGAAAATCTGCTGTCAAAAATTGCCATCAGATTCTGGTAGACCTATATATTAACTTTATGAAATAAACGTGATTAAAAAAATATTGTAAAAAGCTTGCAGGTGACATTATTAATTTGCTAGAAGTTATATCATCATTACATTACAGTGTATCTGTTATTATTATTTTGTATTGTATTTTCCTTAAAAATCAAAAATCAAAATATTTATTTCTAAATGGGTTAACAAAGTTAACACTTTTAGAACGTCGCGTCTACATGAGGCCTACCACCTCTACTTACCTAAGCTTAGCAAGAAGTTGCGGATGACTACTTTATACTAAAGTTTTTAAATTTAGAACAAGCTACGACATAATACATATATCGTAGCTTGTACTAAATGTGTAATGATATATACGGCCTTAAATTTTTGTGCCAGAAAAATGTTCGTCTTTTAAGGCGAGCACTTACCTCAATTCCAAAACGATAACCTTGCGAACGCGAATGCAAACGTCTACGCATCGCAATAAGATTCATTTTAGCTTAGCATAAAATTGTAAGTTACGACGGGCGGATCTTTTTTTTCTCTATTTTATTTTTCGTGTGTTTTTTTTTTAATATCTTTCGAAATAAATATTAAGAAAAAAGATTATTCGTTTCAGACCTTTTTGAAATAGATTCATTGACAATTTATTAAAATAAAATGTAAGTTATTCTTGTTAATACTTATATTTCGATGACAAAGAGTTTTGTCGGAGGTGAGTTTGTAAATTAATTACAGCGAAAGTATTATTTTTTATTAAAATGTTTTTGATTCAAACCCTTTTAAACATTATGCTCTATAGCTCATATTTTTTTACATTTCGTTATTTTAATGGAACTAGGTGAATCGGGTATCAAGAAATAACAAAATGGGGTTTCAGCCCGCCCAAAATGTAATTAATTCATCAAGCCCCATACGGTCACCGGCGTCTGAGACACAATAGAATATCTATTGTTTCTCGTTTACCCACGATCGACGGGTTAAAAAGCCCTACACGCTTTTCTCCTCGATATGCCATATCTACTAACTACTATATCTTACTCTTGATTGAATATAGAGCTCTATTAATAGTTAATGATAGAGTTCCAAGGTGTTGGGGGTTCGACAGCGAACTAATTCGTACAGATTAATCCCAAGAGATGTGGGTTCTTGTATTTGTTATATTAATAGACTTTGATACTTGGACTAGAGATTTTGATACTTTTACTGGTACAAGATTTAATGGAAAATAATGTAATTAATTATTATCATAATCCTCCGTCGCTTCTTTCGTAGCTTCTATGAAAACATTGCCTTAAAAGTATGTTTTTCCTAAATATAATTAAAATATTAGAATTGTTTCGAAAGTTGGTAAAACAAAGGCTGAAAAAAGTCACCAGTTGCTTTACCTAATGAAAATGCAAATAATGCCAATACATAGTATTCTTGTTTCGTTCCACGTTAGGGAAAAATGAAGATACAGGGGGTGTACACTGTACATACATGACTGTATGTATAGGTCTACCAGAATCTGATGGCAAAAAGTGAGAAAAGAAATTGACTCTAGCAATACGGGGGTAATTGGAATAAAACATTTTGATCCTTTTTTTTTCCCTTATAGCGGCGGATTCTGTATGTGAAACATGCAAATATAAATTTTTTTCCAATAATCAAGGATATTTTTTGAAAATCTGCCATCAAAATTTGCCATCAGATTCTGGTAGACCTATACCTACATTGCATCATGATTATCTAGGAGCACGCAGCGCCGTAATTATAAGCAATTCCCTCGTTATGCCAAGACCAGGTTTATTTTTCCTTAAGCCTTCTGTTTTTCTTCACTCACTAAACCCATTAGCTAACAGTTTACTTTTTTCCGAGCAGAAAATAGAAAACCCAAACAAATCGATAGCTATGTTTCACGTTCTTGTTTAAAACTCAATTCTGAAAACTATGTAGATAGAAATACGATTGGAGGATAGCATTATCCGCTACAATTGTGTTCGATATATAAATGAAGTCAGAAATTAGGAAAAATAGAATATTATATTAATTAGAATACTAGAATGTTAGCGTGAATTCGTTGCGTCGAAATTAAATTCTTTATCGCGAATCCATTTCTTCGGTATAAAAACTATCCTATATCCCTTCTCGAGACTCAAAGTATCACCATACCAAATACGCATGTGTGTGCACACACGTTCTCTACAAAAATAATTATGATAGTACGTCGTTAGTCATATTATGCGTGCCCATGATCGTCGCCGCATAGTGTGAAGTCAAATCGCCGAGACAGAAAATTAAATCGGTCAGGAGTCAGGACTCATTCCAAATATTTTGGTTCAGTACCTTAAGACGCTCCCCCTATGGATATGCCGTAATTTACCGTTTCTAGAGCCTTATTAACTCATAATTTGAAAGCTACAAAATTATAATAAAAATACAGCAATAATCTTCAGTATATGAAGGTTCCTTTCATAGTAATTATTAACCCATCAAGCCCCATACGAGCACCGGTGATCGCGACAACAATATAATACAATAGCATTTCCAAGAATCCGCGATCGAAGGATTTCCTATTTTTGTTTTTTATACTCATGATATCAGCTTCCAAAGTAATACCAATTTATTTAAATCCAAGCATACAACACGGTCAAATTAACTAGACGAACGGTTTGATGACGTCATTATGGAGCTCGCATGTTATATATATATATATATATATATATATATATATATATATATATATATATATATATATATATATATATATATATATATATATATATATATATATATATATATATATATAACATGCGAGCTCCATAATGACGTCATCAAACCGTTCGTCTAGTTAATTTGACCGTGTTGTATGCTTGGATTTAAATAAATTGGTATTACTTTGGAAGCTGATATCATGAGTATAAAAAACAAAAATAGGAAATCCTTCGATCGCGGATTCTTGGAAATGCTATTGTATTATATTGTTGTCGCGATCACCGGTGCTCGTATGGGGCTTGATGGGTTAATAATTACTATGAAAGGAACCTTCATATACTGAAGATTATTGCTGTATTTTTATTATAATTTTGTAGCTTTCAAATTATGAGTTAATAAGGCTCTAGAAACGGTAAATTACGGCATATCCATAGGGGGAGCGTCTTAAGGTACTGAACCAAAATATTTGGAATGAGTCCTGACTCCTGACCGATTTAATTTTCTGTCTCGGCGATTTGACTTCACACTATGCGGCGACGATCATGGGCACGCATAATATGACTAACGACGTACTATCATAATTATTTTTGTAGAGAACGTGTGTGCACACACATGCGTATTTGGTATGGTGATACTTTGAGTCTCGAGAAGGGATATAGGATAGTTTTTATACCGAAGAAATGGATTCGCGATAAAGAATTTAATTTCGACGCAACGAATTCACGCTAACATTCTAGTATTCTAATTAATATAATATTCTATTTTTCCTAATTTCAGTACCTTAAGACGCTCCCCCTATGGATATGCCGTAATTTACCGTTTCTAGAGCCTTATTAACTCATAATTTGAAAGCTACAAAATTATAATAAAAATACAGCAATAATCTTCAGTATATGAAGGTTCCTTTCATAGTAATTATTAACCCATCAAGCCCCATACGAGCACCGGTGATCGCGACAACAATATAATACAATAGCATTTCCAAGAATCCGCGATCGAAGGATTTCCTATTTTTGTTTTTTATACTCATGATATCAGCTTCCAAAGTAATACCAATTTATTTAAATCCAAGCATACAACACGGTCAAATTAACTAGACGAACGGTTTGATGACGTCATTATGGAGCTCGCATGTTATATATATATATATATATATATATATATATATATATATATATATATATATATATATTGATGCGTCAAGTTAATCTGACCGTGTTGTACATTCAGTATCTTCCTAGTATTTACAAATTACGGTTATACAACATACGCCAATAGATCGACAATTTCATTAACTACATACTGGACGTTTGAATTTTTATTAGGTCAATTTTGAACTAAGATAAGTAAAAAAAATAGGATTTTGGCGCGATCTCGGCAACGCGGCAAATGTATGGTCAAGGTCGTTTGCTCAGGGGATAGCCTTGTCTATAGAGGCAAAAGACAGACGCTCATACATTTTTTGCAATATAAGTATGCAGTTTTTTAACAACTTCTTCTCTTTCAGAAACCAAACCAAGCCATAAAAACCTATATTGGGTTTTATTGATAACCCGCTGGGTTCGTTATCATCGCGCCACGGGTTGTCATTAAATCTGCTGGGACCATCGAGCCAGGATAATGACGATAGACGACGAGACGGTGTGATTAAAGTAAAACCGTCCTTAATTTAAGGGTTACAGACCTCATTTTATGTATTAATAAACTGGATTGGAGCGAGTAATTGCTTGGAAGTTAATGAGAGACCATTCCTATCTTTTTAATTTTCCGAGCATAATGAGTAAAATGAATTTGTTATAAACTAATTTGAAATTTCATTTATGTACAGGATTATGTTTATTAAAAAACAAAAATGTATTTTTTCTGAAATAAAAGTAAAATAACCGTAATAAAACGGTTTCTAGCCTTATTCTCTGGCTAAAACTTAAAGCAGTAAACTGTTTTCCGAAATAAGCTTTACGGATTATTATAACTATTACTTTTGGTATTTGGCTACTTTGGCCAAAAGGAGTGATTCTAAAATTCTATCTATTAAACTTATTTCAAAAATACATATAGTAGGGAAAATAAAAGTCATTAAATAATAATAATAATTAGAGATGTGCCGATTAGTCGGTAAAGCCGACTATCCGGCCACTTTTGTAGTCGGCGACTAGTCGGCGAATAGTCGGCAAAAAGCGCCGAATATCCATCCGGCTTTTTACTTTTTTGCTAAATTATTGGAATTATATTAAAGTAAATAAAAAATAATGTGTTCATATCAAACTCAATCGGTCTTACACATTTTAAAATTACATGAAGTGTTTCTGAAATTACTTGCTAGTAAAGAAATCATTCGTTTAATATTTTTTTCAGCAACAAATTAAGTATGTATTAAAATCAAGATGCATGTACATACATGAAATATTTCCTGAAAATCATCAACTGTATCATAAAAACACAATAAGTTTAAATAATTATTAAGTGTAAAGTAATATTTTAGTCCATTTGTCACGGTGTGTCGGAGGACCGCCAAGTAAACTCCGACAACAGCGACTTTTTCATTTTGTATCACCAAGTCGCTGGTTGTCTCGATTCGGTTCGCTGTGAACTGACCTTTAAACTATAATGTTATGTGAAATCAAACATCTACATTAGTGGTCCCCCGACACACCTTGACAATAAATATGCACTAAAATATTACTTTACACTTAAGAATTATTTAAACTTAAAGTCAGTAAATTATTATTTCATTACTTTTTAAAGTTGTTTGGCGGGTTTTTTTTTAATTTCTTAATTTAATTTTATTTCATGCTTTTTAAACTTGTGTAGGTTATAGTGCAGAATAATTCCTATCAACAGGATCATATCATCATGATTACCATCTTTAAATGTCCTTTTCAATGAGGCCGTTAATATGAGTCCAAACACGAAACCTCCACTTTGGGTTCATACGGAGCTCAGCAGCAGCATGCAAATATTAACTGTTTATCCACGTCTTACTGGTTATCGCAATTAAAATGAGCCCAAATACGAAACCTCTGCTCTAAGTTGACGAGGAGTTGGATATCCTATTGATTACCAGGTGATGCTGCAGCACCAGGTCAACTTTCCATTAACGTGTATATGTATACTGTATATTCACAAATATCACGAACGAAAATATTAAACCCATGAAACGACTGTAAGTTGCTAACGGTCTTTCATGAACCAGATAAACCCAGATTGTTCAATACTAAGCAGGTTGATGATGATTTATAGCTAAGAATACTCTCGATCATGTCAGCTTTCAAACAAAAAAAAACTAGATCAAAATCGGTCCACCCGTTTGGATGCTATGATGCCACGGACAGATACACACACAGACAGACACACAGATACGTCAAACTTATAACACCCCTCTTTTTTGTCGGGGTTTAAAAAAAGTAACGTAAGCGAAGTAAATATAACACGATTCGACACGTTTGCAGGCGGCGTGTGCGACTAATACCCGCAAATCAGCAGTAAAAAAAGCGTTACGGAAACATCCGAAACCATGATCGGCTTGGCCGACTAGTCGGCCGATTAGTCGGCTCCTTTGCAACTGACTAGACTAATCGGCTAGTCGGCTAGTCGGCCAAAGTCATGTTCGGCTCATCTCTAATAATAATATCTATAGACGCTTCACACCACGTCAGTCTGGCCCTATGCTAAGTACCTGAAGGACTTGTGTTACGGGTACCAGACAACGGAAATAATATATTTAATACTAGATGACGCCCGCAACTTCGTTGCACCAAAATTCGTTTATCGCGCGGGAACCGTACATTTTTCCGGGATAAAAAGTATCCTATGTCCTTTCCCGGGACTCAAAGTATCCCCATACCAAATTTCAGCAAAATCGGTTCAGCGCTTTATACTATACATATATTTAAGATTTTTAATTATGATACACATATTTAATACACATCCATGACCCAGGAATTTTTGAAAACGTTTTGTTCCGTCGGCGGGATTCGAACCCGCGACCCCCGGCTTGAGCAACCAACAGCCCACCAACTGAGCCACAGAGGTCGTCAATTCAAGTCATTGTTTCTATTCTGTAAAATGTAAGAAATACTCAATCTGAATGCCGAATTAACCGCGATACAACTCATAAATGTTTTATTACAAAGAACTCAACTTTAATTGCTGTCTATCACTGGCGCTGAAATATGCGCTCAATTAAATATTTTATGACCTTTTAAAATTCCTTTTCGTTTAATGTTCGCAATAAATAATAAGAGTCTTTAATCTTTTTTATCTTACATTATTACTACATACAAAGACTACATATAAACCTATTACAACGAGTGTAATATTATTACGTGTGTAGAAATTGTAGCAATTCCTATTAGATTTATTTAACGCCTAAACATTTAAGAGTATTTATTTTGTTTATCTCATTGATACCGGTATTGTCAAAAGTATTTGAAAAAACTATACTAAAACGACTATATGCAGATTTTGTCATATACCATGGAATACTGAAAAGCGAACAGTTTGGATTTAAAAAGAACAGCAATACCACATTAGCGTGCTTTGATCTCATTAAATATATTACTGAGTCGATCAATGACAGGAATGTTGTAGCAGCCATTTTTCTGGACATGACAAAAGCGTTCGACTTTGTAGATCACAAACTGCTTCTTTACAAGCTAGAAAGTTACGGCATACGGGGTAAGGCAAATAGTTGGCTTAAAAATTATTTATCCAATCGTCTACAATGTGTAGAAATATCCAGATTAAAAAATGGTTTCAAAAGAGTTATTAGATCAACATTTTTAATTAATGCGTTTGGCGTCCCACAAGGAAGTATCCTAGGCCCTTTTCTGTTTTTACTTTATATCAATGACCTTCCCAATGCTATTGATCATAAAACAGTATTACTCGCAGATGACACAACTTTGGCTTAAATGTAAAAATAATCAATTATTCCAAACTTAATAAAAAACATAATTGACAAAATATTAAAATGACTTAAAAAAACAATAACTTAAAAGTAAATCTAAATAAGACAAAAATTATACAATTCGGACACTTTAAGACACAAAAAATTAATCTTGACATACAATATAATGATACAAACATTGACATGGTAAATAACACAAAATTTTTAGGACTAATCATTATTCATTGACAATCAATAATCATTGATAATCGCTGCGACTGGAAATTACACGTAGAACATGTATGTAGTAAATTAGAAAAATTTGTCTACGCAATAAAAAAATTACGAATTTTGGTATCGGTTGAAGCAGCTCTAAATGCCTACCATGCCTATGTATCCTCTGTACTTTTATACGGTCTTTTACTGTGGGGCAACTCAGTTGAAGGTTGAAAGAGCTTTTAGAGTACAAAAAAAGTGCGTTAGAGCAATATGCGGAGCGTGGTCACTAGATAGCTGTAAACCATTATTTGAAAAATTTCACATTTTACCATTTTATGTACTTAAGAGTGTTGAGTGTGTTAATGTATTTGTAAAACAGCATCCAGAATACTTCACACTAAGTGCGAAAGCAAAATGCAAATGGAAGAACCACCCCACCAAGAAATAAATTTAAATTATATATGCCCCAGTGTAGGCTTGATATTTTTAAACGAAATGTATACGTTAATGCCATTAAAATATATAATAAATTGCCAAACCATTTTAAAGACTTTAATAACCTAGTCTTCAAAAGAGGGATTACAAAGTGGTTAGGAGAAAAAAGTTTTTACAGTATCCAAGAATACATGAATTATAATAATTGAAAATAGCTTTATCATTAATTAATACTATTTATACCTACTGTAACTTTGACATTTTGACACAATATTTTACTTATTTTTTTATAAATTTTACTTATTTTGACTTCCAATGGATATTTTAGTAATAATTTAATAATTATGGATGGATTTTATTTTGTAATAGATTTTAATTTTGTAATTCTATAAATTAATTTTCAATATATTTTATGTTTACCTTGACTTTTGCACGCCACCTGGATGGCAGAATGTTTAGAACAGTATTATAATTTAAAGACCTATGTTATGTACTACATTCTTGCAATAAATATATTTCATTTCATTTATAAGTTAGTGATTAATGTTGTAATTATTGGATCTTTCTCTGATTGCGATAAAGGTAACAAGAAAAATTTCTCCTGCTTTTGTTTGGACACTTTTAAAATTAATTGCGTTCAAACTTTTAAAAGATATATGTAAGACAATAAGGCAGGGTTTCTCAAAGTAGGGTACGCGAACCCCTAGGGGTTTGCCATTCGACGGCAGGGGGTTCGCGATAAGATTTACGTAATGGTGGCATGATATCTCTGGCAGGCACGCGCGGCACTCTTATGGCACTTTGTGTGTTACCTTTTATTCAAATAAAAACCTTATTTTCTTCAACAGTTAATTTTATTATTTTCTAGGGGGGGGGGATTTCATAAGTTAATAGTTATCAAGGAGTTCGCTCTCACTGGAAATTTTAACCGGGGTTCGTGAAGCAGAAAGTTTGAGAAACCCTGCAAGGTTTACTGCTAAGTGCTATTAAGGTGACGCCGCGTTAAAGTAAAAAATCGTTTTGGATATGTTTTAGATCACTTGTTTTCTATGAGAGGCCGGGCCGGCGTCTCATAGAAAACAAGAAATGGAACATCAAGAAATGGAAAGGGCGTAAGCGACAAAATTTGAGTTTTTGTCGCGTAATTTAAAAATCATAAATATATTTCATATAAGCTATGGTCAAATTATAGTGTACACTTGAAATAATCTATGTACAAATTTTGGAAGCTTAAATCACTCTCCTCTGTTGGCAAAATTAGAATCCCTGTTTTTATAGAGGTATTTTTGATTAATTATTCTGTGTTATAAAAGTTGACCAATCGTGTTATACTATGGGTAATTCAAAGATAAAGACATGATGAATACTGACAATGAACTTTCATTTCTTAGCTTTAGTCATTGTTGAGAAAAATCGATATCGCTTCAGCCAAATTATCAAGGCGTCACCTTAACCCATCAATCCTCAAGCGGCAGCCGGCTACCGCATAACAATTGTAAATATATTGTGTCTGCGATACCCACGATGAAAGTGCTATACATTGCTTTTGTTTTCAATACTAAATAAATTAATGATGCTCAGATGTAAGGTCAAGGTTACCCTAATTTTTCTAAATAGGTTTTAACACGCAATTTTTTTACACGCAGTTTTTACACGATTTCATGACATTACCAGTATATTCCCCAGTACAAAGAACTAACATTTTTTTGATACATACATTTTTTTTTTATGAAATAAGGGGGCAAACGAGCACCTGAGAACGAGGTCACCTGATGGAAAGCAACTTCCGTCGCCCATAGACACTCGCAGCATCAGAAGAGCTGCAGGTGCGTTGCCGGCCTTTTAAGAGGGAATAGGGTAATAGGGGAGGGTAGGGATGGGAAGAGAAGGGAATAGGGGAGGGAAGGGAAGGGAATAGGGTAGGGGATTGGGCCTCCGGTAAACTCACTCACTCGGCGAAACACAGCGCAAGCGCTGTTTCACGCCGGTTTTCTGTGAGAACGTGGTATTTCTCCGGTCGAGCCGGCCCATTCGTGCCGAAGCATGGCTCTCCCACGTGTAATGTAAAATGTAAAACTTTGTGAGTGCCTTTTTTGCGATGAGTCCGACAAACTTTTTTATGCGAAAAGTTTTGGCGCTGCTGCGTTTTCGAATGCTTGATTCCTGGAATTGTCGATATGACGTCACTATGACTCCTCGTACAAACAAGTTTCATATTTTGAAATTTGTTTCGTAAAGTTAATATGAAAATTGTGGTCAACTTGTCCGACAAAAATCATGCTGCGTATGGTGTGTCCACCACCCCAAAAATATCGATATGACGTCACTATAACTCCTCGTACATACAAGTTTCATATTTTGAAATTTGTTTCGAAAAGTTAATATGAAAATTATGGTCAACTTGTCCGACAAAAATCATGCTGCGATGGAGTGTCCACCACCCCAAAAATATCGATATGACGTCACTATGACTCTTCGTACATACAAGTTTAATTTTTTGAAATTTGTTTCGTAAAGTTAATTTGAAAATTGTGGTCAACTTGTCCAACAAAAATCATGCTGCGTATGGAGTGTCCACCACCCCAAAAATGTCGATATGATGTCACTATGACTCTTCGTACATTCAAGCTTCATTTTTTAAACAAAAATTACAATGAGAGATTATTCTAAATGCAAATATCGACTTGTCCGACAAATATATCGAATTAAATAGTCAGTCCGACAAGAAAATGAAAAAAAAATCATTACTAATAGTGAACTTCTTTTCGTCAATTTCTGACTGAATAAAATAACTATTCGAAAATATATAAAACTTGTATGTACAATAGTGACGTCATATCGACAATTCCAAGAATCAAGCATTCGAAAACGCAGCAGCGCCGAAACTTTTCGCATATAAAAGTTTGCCGGACTCATCACAAAAAAGGCACTCACAAGGTTTTACATATTTTGTATGCATCAAAAAAATGTTAGTTCCTTGTACTAGGGACTAGTATATCTGGTCTCTGCATTACGTTTGAACTTAATGGGCTCCCTCACCGAGAGCGTTCGCGTGTATTGTAACATTATAGATTCGACTTTGAGCATTAGGGTCAATTCAGACCGCAACGCGACGCGTAGATGCATTTCTAAATTTGTACTGAATTGACAGATTTCGTTAGCGTTACACGTCTTGCAAATCTGTCAAATCCAAACAAATTTAGAAATGCATCTACGCGTCGCGTTGTGGTCTGAATTGACCCTAATGCTCAAAGTCGAATCTATAATGTTACAATACACGCGAACGCTCTCGGAACGAACCCTTACATTACAATAATACCTCCCTGACCCTGACCGACGAGCATTCTCGTGTAATGTCAAATAATAGATTACAAGATATCAAAATATTATGTATCATTACAAGGTGCGCATTGTAATACTGTGTTCTCTTCCTTTACTGATGTAATGCTCGACTCTGTAGACTGTAACGTTACGTTACACGCGAATGCTCCCGGACCTTAAGAGAAGAAAAGTGTGTTCGAATTTCAAATAATAACGTTTTATTTCAATTAAGAAGTCATATTTAAAAGTTACAGAACCACTAACGAAGGAAATAAAGAATAAACACATCCCACACAATAAGATTTATAGTCACCGATGAAAATACCACATCGTTTCTTTCAAGTCTCTACCGACCCAAATTCAGGCGATGGATACGAAGACAAATAAACAATAGCACGGTTTGTTTGACGCAACTAATATAGTGCATTACCAGATATAAAGAAATGACGGAAGTCATGTTTCTGATGATGACTGCGGAATAGATGCAATTGCAGCTATAAGTTATGAGGAAGACGATGTAAGAAATAATGATGAATTAAATGAATGAAAACTGTTTAATTTCTGAACTAGCTTGCCCCGCGGTGTTACCCGCGGTTTAAGTGATATATAATAAAAGACTATGAAAAGTACCAATAATTGGGTCAAAACGGGACGATACATGGTTCTATAATGGTTTATGGTAGTGATGATGATGATGATGAATGTAATTTGAATAGTAGCATATGCTTTCCGTTCTTAAAACCACGTCGAAACTCCCAAACTTGTATCTATAAAGAGTCAAGAGTTCTCTCAGCACCTTCCGAACCATGGTATACCTTGGTGCAAAATCTTGCTTGTTGGTAGCATATGCTTAAAATACTGCTCACGAAACCGAAGTCACCACATGTTTCCATATAAATTTTGAGGAGTTCCCTCGATTTCTTATGAATCCCTTCATCAGGTCACCACTTTTATGAATATGGTACCAAATTGGTATGATAACCTATACACCAAAATAAAAATTTTGAAAATTGGTTCACAAACGGCGGATTAATCGTTGAACATAAAAAACGAACATAACATTTTGAAAGTCGGTTAAAATTGTAGCCTATGTGTAATTCCGATGATAAGCTATATTATTGTAAAGTTTCATTAAAATTCGTTCAGTAGTTTTTGCGTGAAAGAGTAACAAACATCCATATATCCATACATACATACATACATCCAAACTTTCACCTCTATAATATTAGTAGGATAAATTTGAAACAAATACATTTGGAACGTCCTGCGTGTTGCTTACCCCTATTTCGGGAACTTACCCGGCGAGAAGAACCGGCGTAAAAAACTCGCAGACGAAGAATAATTAGCTTTAAGTATACCTATAATATCATGATTTTGTAAAAGATACAATTACAGCTATAAGTGATATTAGAGTAGATGTAATTGGAACTATAAGTTAAAATAAAAGGAATGCAATTGCAGCTATAGGTGATTATGGAATAGATATTATAATTAAAGTAACGGAGATAGCCATTAATTGTTTTACACAAATAATTGTGATTAGCGAATTATTATGAATTGCTAGTTGTTTTTAATGGAGACCAAATATAAACTTAGAGATTTTTTACGTAGACATTATGTTATTATCTACATGAAATAATCTGTGGAAGACATTTGACACATTTACGGTTGTTTCATACGCGGTTACATTTCTCATTACTCAATTCTGTTTATGACACAAAAAGGCCTTGAGATGTCGCAGCAATATATTTAGCAGCACGCATTTGAAAAACCATTAAATATTTACAATTCATAAATCTTTAGAATTAACACAAAGGAAGTTATTTGTAGTTGTCGTTGATCTCGTCGACACCCCATTTGATGTTGTATCTCACAAATTCACAATGATCATAACGAAATGTAACATTTGTATGACGTATTGTTTGCAAGGACAAATGACAAATAAACAAAGTACTGAATACTTTCCGGTCCGTTTGTGTTCAAACATTGTTGATAGGTCGTGTAAATATTAGCATTATAATTTCT
This sequence comes from Cyaniris semiargus, assembly GCA_905187585.1. Classification (NCBI taxonomy): domain Eukaryota; kingdom Metazoa; phylum Arthropoda; class Insecta; order Lepidoptera; family Lycaenidae; genus Cyaniris; species Cyaniris semiargus. The sequence goes on along the minus strand of LR994558.1, from coordinate 6,120,041 downwards.
GACACAACGTTAATGTTTGCAATGAATCCAGTTGAAACAAATAAATTATTGATATATTCACTCTGATCTTTTGAAATGCGATCAGCTCCACATATTTGGTAAATCCAATAACCTTTTGCACTTTTGCAAATATCCCTTGTTTTGTCACTGAAACTATTTTTATTTTTACTTACATGACAAGTGAGGAAGTACATTTAATAGTCAATTATTATGATTAGCATTGATCTAATTTCGTGTATTTTTAAAATATTTCTCCATTACAAGTTATTTTTTTGTTTCAGATTGTACAAATTATTTATCTCAACCAATTATGAACAAAAATGGGAAACCAATTGATCCTGCCTACGATCCAGACGTAGCTAGTGAGTATGCCAAATTATAAAGCAGTAAAATATGTACGCGGATATGCTACTTCGTTTTATAGAAATTTATACGACACACAAAGACAAAAGATCCTCATGTCATAAACTCCATAAATGCGAAAGTGTGTCTGTCTCTCTATATGTCTGTTACCTCTTGAGACCAAAACCGCTGAACCGATTTTGCTGAAATTTGGTACGGAGATACTTTTAGTCCCAGGAAATGACGTAGGATACTTTTTGTTCCGAAAAAATACGAAATACATTGGAACATTTAATTACTCCAACGAAATTATATTATGATTCAAATAATTGTGTACAGTCGCCGACACTGTTCCCGCGCGATAAACGAATTTTTTTTTTTTGTTGCGGACATCAACTAGTTCTATATAAACTCGATTCAGACGGTAGTTTTCGAATACTTCACATAAATTACTACGCAGTACGTAGTACGTAGTAGTACGTAGAAGCATCTGACGTGACTTACAAATTTAATATAGTAAGGCTAAATTTATTTAACCCACATTAATGTGCTTTAGTCACGCTATATTCCGTGGGTACACAATTAATATGAGTCAACTTGAACAATTTGAAACGAACAAAAACTTCTTCTGCTGTGTTTGTTACAAAATGCAAAATTAAATTCAATAACAGCTAACTGAAAACTTTTATAAAAGTATCTCGTTATAACAAAATTACCGGCGACTGTACACAATTATTTGAATCATAATATAATTTCGTTGGAGTAATTAAATGTTCCAATGTATTTCGTGATTGCTTGGCGCTCTGTAAAGGGTTTCGCTAATTAATTAGCTGTATTTCGAGTTAATTGATACGGTTTTATATTAGGGTTCACGAAAGCTTTTTGTGAAGTTGTTTTTGTCAACCCCTCGTTCAAGCTAGCCATAATGATATTGTGTTGTAGGACACACCCACACCTTTATTAATTAATTATTTTACGTATCACTTCTAATTAATGTAAAAGTAACATTAAAATATCAGTTATCATCTAAATTGTTTTTATCGTATATTGTTTTGGTAATTCTTACCTTCTTACTGAGAAAATATTTTATTTACTCTGCGAAAAACTATTCAAGGTCTGCGTCTGTTTTTTGCTTAATAATATTGTGCTGTGTAATTATTATTATTTATAATATGATAAGAGCATATAAATTCTATTTTGCAATAGGATCATACTGCTATTCCGTATCTTATAAGATATTATTTTCCAGATTACGTTCGGACCATGATATCATTCGGTATCATCAGTCTATTTGTCATGGCGATGGGTTGTGGATTTTCCGTCTACACCTTCCGCAACCCTCGGTACATGTTCAAGCGACTCGCCGCGGGCATTCACTTCATTAGTAGTAAGTAAATATTCTCACCTAATTTGTGAAAATATGTATGTGACAAAAGAGTCCATAGGCGCCGGCAGAAATAATTTCCAAGGGGTTCAAATTTTAGTTTTCTTTCTTTTAGTTTCTTTTTACTTTTTGATGTACAATGGTAAATACCATTACTAATATTATGTTAATGAAAATTCGGAAGAACCAGCGTAACAAACTAAAACCTAAACAAACTAAGAGTACGATTCTTATAATATGTAGTCCAACAAATAAATTCATAATTTTTTGTCAACAGCTTCTTGCACCTTTGTCGTGGTGCAAGTGACATTCTCCACTGTGGACTACATGAAGAAAAATCTGAAATATATTTACCCGGAACGCGCTTATCATTAGTAAGTTCTTATCATTGAATGTGAAAATGTAAAAATATAAAAATTCTAATTTCCCAAGAACTGCTTTGTATGTATGTATATGTGTACTGTGTACCTTTGTGTCTTATTTGGTGCTAAGCATAGGAATTTACACTTTTGTAGTTGTAAGCTAATTAATTCTCTTCCCACAAAGCAAGTTGAAAGAATTTTAGGGAATGATTATTATTATTATCACAACACAATGATAAGCTATTTTTACATCAACTGATTTTCTTACAGCTACCACATCAGCTTCTTCCTAGCGTGGTTCGTAGTGCTGGTCAACCTCTTCGCAGCCGGGTCATTTCTCCTCTACTCCCGCAAAAGAAAAGGGGACAAGGCTGCGACGGATGAACTCGCCATGGCCGATGAACCGACCATAATTGGCCGATGACCATCTCGTTTCAAGCAACTCCTCCAGTTGGCTGGCTTCCTCTCCGATCTACTGAACAGTGCTCAAATGACCAATAGCTGTTATGTAATGTCTTCCAAGCTAAACAAAACTGGGGCTTTATGATCGCCCACCGAAATCTATCTCAGGTGAATCTTTTAAATGATTTTTAGTCTCGGCATCTCAGACGCTGTGGTTGCGCAACTACGAAACACCAATTGAAAGCTTTAAATTTATGGTACAGTTAGAAATTGTAAAGACCAGGGGGGCGATTCTAACACCTCGAACGTCGCTTCCATTGCCGATTGCCTCACTGGCACTTATACTCGAGTGAGCCAGTCTACAATCGAAGCGGAATTGCAGGAATCGAGCCCCAGACGACCAGATAAAAGTGCCTATGAATATGTACCGTCTATGAATATTGTAATGTCGAACTGTGGTTGCTAAAGATTTAAAGGGATCGAAATATTGTTGTCAAGAATTAATGTATTATGAAATAGCCACCATTAATGAAAGCAAAATCGATTTGTCGCTAAATATTTTAATCGATATCAATAAAAGAATGATCACCATAGCTAGTTCTTGTTTCCGTAGGTTAGCAGATTGTACCGCAGCTTACGTTGTTCGCTAGGCTTTCATACTATAATGCGTATTGCGTATATTTCAATACTTAACTACGCTTACGATAATTTTAAATAACGTATTCTTGTAAATTATTATTAAATATTTAAAAAAAATCGTCACGTGTAAAGCTCGCTACAGACGACAAACGCATAAATAACTCTAGAGAAATACATTGCAGAAGTTGGGTTTTTGCAAGTACATAATATATTGTTTGTGCCGAATACTAAAATTAGACCCATGTCACACTGCCTCGGTGTGTTGCCGTTGCGTTTTTTTGTTAGAACGGAGTTAGAACGGAATGACCCAAGCGGTGTTGCGACAACGCATGTCGACACAATACAGGACGAAAATTATTATAGGACCTTGTCAGTGCAATGTGTAATTCATCCTCATGTATTGTATTGTCACTGTATGTATCTTTTGTCCGTCGTTCCGCCAAAACACCGCATCCTATGAAGAATACATCGACACTATCAAAGAAGCAACATTCATAGGCAGATGGCGGCCACCTACGTAAATTGGTCGCGTTTTGTCAAAACTCAAACCCAATTAACAGATCACGAATTATTAATTACATTGAATTGACATAATTCGACCAAATTACGTTGGTCTGTCACCTGCCTATATGAATCAATTTCTTCGATGGTACTTTGATGACACAACAGAGAAATGTGGCTAGGCTAAACGCAAGCGAAGGCGCGAGTTGCAGCTAGTATGCGACCGAACTGTGCAGTTATATTGTCGTGTGTAGGGAGCATAAGGAGGCCCTTTGAAAACGCCAAAATAATGGTGCTGAAGCTTTTTGGCCTATTCACTATTTTATACTTGCCTATAATATGTCTAAGAAAATGGTTAGGTTATAACATCCATTAGGAATAGAGCTAATTTTTGTTATTTAAAAAATCATACAACTCATGGTAGTTGTGTTAAAAATAAACTATTTTTAAAAGGATTTTAAAATTTGTCTATTTTTCATTAGCTTCTTGACCGTGACTATTAAACTTGGATAGGTTTGGACCATTTAACATATCAAAGTATTAAGATTATTAATGATATTGTTAAAGTTCTATGAACTCAATAAAATATGAAAATATTTACTTTTTTGAAACAAAAATTATATCTATTCTTAATTGAATCTAAAAGACTTCGTTAAATATTTATTAAATTATTATTATAACTCTATACTTAAATAAAAAGTTACTATTTAAAATTCTTAGGACAATGCATTACTATTGAACTTTAAGGTTCTTTAATCTATATTTAACGCTGTCGCAAGACTTTTTCTAGTTAGTATGATAATTATTACTACGTTTTTATCTAGTCAAATATTTGTAATGTACAGTTTGCGTTTTACTTTGCATCTAGGGTAATATCTTTGCATTAATCACATCATTATTCAGAAAAGTGTTACATCGACACAGATGTAACACTTTTCTGAATAATGATGTTTATAAATATTATAATTATACGTTTATAATATTGTTATAAACTTATTTTATCCTTCTTCTTATTCCACAGCAGTTCATAACAAATTATATTATGCAAACTTGATACCGGATAGCATAGAGTAATATAATAAAGAAATAAATTATATTAGTTTTATCAGTTGAGTTAAACGTCTGTTTGCAGTCGTATAAATTCTTTAATTATAAACAATCAATTATTATGACATTCGTCAAAATTAAATTGCTATTTCATTATATATTTATTCGACTCTTTCAGTTTTGGTAGCACTACACGGTAACACTGGGAAACAACAATTTACTATAAGTAAATCTATTTTCATCATTCTATTTTAAATTTATTTCACCTTGTAAATAAATAAATGATACATACTACATAGGTATTCTAGACGATAGAAAATATAAAAATAAATATTTTCAACAAAAGTTTTAATGACTTCAACTTAAACTTTTTCCACTGAAATGACGTTGGATATTTTTAAAAGCATTCTAAATCTTAAAGAATTTATCTTTTATCCAATATTAAAAAGACAAACTATAGGTCTACCAGAATCTGATGGCAAAAAGTGAGAAAGTAAATTGACTCTAGCAATACCGGGGTAATTGGAATAAAACATTTTGATCCTTTTTTTTTTCTTATAGCGGCCGATTCTGTGTGTGAAACATGCAAATATATAAATTTATCCAATGATCAAGGATATTTTTTGAAAATCTGCTGTCAAAATTTACCATCAGATTCCTGTAGACCTATAGTTTGAATTACTTACAGCCAAATTAGGACAAAAAAATATTTTTCTATAGATAAAGAAGATCACTTAAATTTTTTTGATGGTCCCATAATTTCAAAATACTTACGTAATAGCATACTTTTATGGACATGGTAAAACATAATTTGAATTACATTAAAATTCTTTAACATTATTCTATAAGTACAATTCATATTTAAAATCATATATCATACCGCTATTATAATTATTTTTTATACTACTATGAACTTATAGTCTACAAGTATAGAAGTGAATTGAAAATTGACAATTTTGCTTCTTAGGGCCAGCCCAGGCCACTTTGCGTTGCTGCGTCACATCGTAAAAGTTTACGACAAAAGTAGTAAAATCTAACTATCTACCATAATTTTGCTGTACGACGTTGTTTTTGCGGTACGAGTTATGACGCACTACACGATATCGCAACGCAACTTGTAGCCTGGCCCTTACGCCCTCTAAAGCTGCGCGTCCACTGGATCGGAATCGAAGCGTACGCAACGTACGGATTTGTTGCTTTGTATTGATTTATATGGTACTGCGTCCACTGGATCGGCATTTCTGCGCCTGAGACCGGTAATTGCGCGATGACGTCATCCGCAGTGAACGCGTCATTCGGATTCCGAAGGTTTCAAGTTCTGACGTGTTTGCGACGACGCGACGGCGTACTTTAGTGGCAAAATATGAAGAACTTTACAATCTAAAACATCAACATTATCATAACCAACTGAGGAGAGACAATATTTGGGATGAAATTGGGCAAATAATGAGTGAAAGTTGTTCTGATAAAATACAGCTAATTACAACGATATCCTCGTCACTATCCTCCATTATGCAAATGCACGTTAACAGGCTATGACGGACTAAAAATAACTAAATTACCGATGCTGAATCCGAATGCAGTGGACGCACCCCATCGGCATTTCGTAAATGACGACGCTCCGTCTGCTCCGTACGCTCCGATTCTGATCCAGTGGACGCGCAGCTTAAACGTGTCGTTCCAGGGCTTGGATTAGAAGAACCAAGCATTATACTACCTGCTGTAATGTTACAGATTTGAGCGTTATAAATGAAAAAAATGCCTTTCAGTCAACCTATAGTAAGTAGTAGTAAGACTTATCAACATCCTAAATACTTTCGATCGTACCTACGATATTAAATAATAATAAATAATATATTATCCTGTATATTATCTGGAGGCACGGCCGCGGCATGGAAGTGCTCCCGCCAATTCGAGCGCGATTATATTTACTTTTTATAGACGAATGCTTTTCGAGTCTGAATAATTACTTTACAGACAACTAAGCAAGTTACTCTTATGTTATATAATATCCGTATTTATTCGGTCCAGGCCACGAAACAAGTCACAAAATTTCTATTGAAGATCAGAATTTGTATTAAACTTTTGACTTGTTTCGCCAATTGGATCAAAATGTAACTTTAATTATGTTAATATTTTAAGATTTTACTCCTAAGAAATTGTATATCAAGGTTTTGTCTTTGAGAGTGTATGTTACGTGGTGTGTTTTATTCCATACTGTTTCTTTCATATAATGGTTAAATGTACGTTGTACCTATTTTGTAATTACTTATTTATATCAATAAATTCCTTAAACTTTACTCCCTTTTTTTTGCCTCCATAATTTAATGTTCGCCGTTATTGGATCGGCAAAGATCTACTTTCTGCAGATTACTATAATATGTTGACGTAGATGTGAGTACCGCACCTATCTGCCTACCTTCGTCTTCAATGTACTGAAAGCCTTAAAAATCCTATGGGCCTTTACTCATCATTGCAGTCGAGTATAAATACCAAAAGAATCCATGCGGTATCAAGCCCGTATCTTGCAAGTCTTGTAGAGCGTTTACATGACTCCATTCCAGCGCTGGATTACTATTGGAATAATGTAATCGGGCACTGAAACATGTTTCAGTTTCCTAATTACACTCCAGTGCATTCCAGTGCCCGTTTACAATATGCCAATCCAGTGCTAGATTGGATCACTGGATTAAAATATTATAAACCGGCCATTAGAGACGAAAGAAATATTCACAAGCTCGAAAAACGCAACTGTCCTCTTGAGACGAGTAAAAAGAACACACAGTCACCTAAATTGTTTAAAAAGTTCGATTCGAGGACCAACGCACAATATCCCGGTAGTTATTTCAAGACGAGCATTGTACAAAATTTGGCAGACTCCCAGGAAACGGTTGTGTCACCGCCAACCTACAGGTTACTGGCCTACAAAGAAAGAATGCAAATGCCACAAGACCAAGATGCTTATCTAATGTTCCAGATAAATATCTGACAGCCACGCTTGTTATGTATATAATTTATGCAGTTACTGTTTGAAAGTGAATTTTAAGTAGAATCATAGTAGTTGATCAATTACAGTATACCCTAGGGCCCTTCCACACGACGTACTTTTTACGCGCTGACGACGCGCGTTTCTGATGCGCTCGTCTTCTGCGCATTTTCATCGTGTTTTGGCACATATAAAGTTTAAAACTTTAGGCTTCCTTGCGTTTGCTGAGCGTTCAAATTGCGTTTGTACAAACGAGCCCTAGCCCTTCGAAATCTGATTTAAGTAGGAAAGGTGATGATGGATCGGGAAGTTATTAGGATTACAGATTATCAATCTTTAAGTAATTATTTATTTTTATAAAAGTAGGTACTTATAACAGCTTGTGTATTTTAGTTGTCATTTCACGTTATATTATAGCGTAGTCTGGTTTCTGACTACGCTATAATATAATAGCATATAGTATATAGCTCATAGCACAAGAATATCGGGCACCATACATAGCGTATAGCAAGCCAATAATAATAATATATAGTACAGTACAATGTGAACGTGTCCATAAGTTCATAACAATGTATGGTTACTTGTAGTAATATGTATTCTGTGGTATGGTGCGCGATATTCTTGTGCTATGAGCTTTATACTAAAAGCTATTATATTATAGAGTAGTCTGAAACCAGCTTTATTGTATATATAGTTTCATATATCATATTATATAGTTTGATACTTCTGAGAAAAGTACGCGTAGTAAAAACGTCAAAATCTTTCGTAGAAAGATTAGAAGGTACACTAATAGATATCACTACAGCGACTATTAGTGTAGCTTGCATTATTCAACTACCTGATTATTACTAAGATTATAAAGTAAGATCAGTTCCTCATTTTACGCCAATGTCGTCATTTTATGCGGCACATTCAATGTTGATATCTACATATTTATTCACTTCCCACTGGTTCTGTTGAATTGATAATAATAAGGAACAAATATTAACTTTCAGCATATTTATGATATTTTTCTTGGCACAATCGCTATATTTACGAAATAAGCAGACAGTTAAATGTCCTACTGATGAGATTTTTTAGTCAGCGTGCCAAATGAGTGATGGAACATGAAATTTGAGACGAGCATTATTTTCGTTACAAGCTGTAAATTTAAATCTACGTGCTCTTAGTAACCTAAACCTAAGTCAAAAGCGTCTTTCCACAGACATTTCACCACTATGTTGAAAAAATATTAAATATAGGTCTACCAGAATCTGATGGCAATTTTAGACAGCAGATTTTCATAAAATATCCTTGATCATTGGATAAATTTTTATATTTGCATGTTTAACACACAGAATCAGCCGCTATAAGAAAAAAAAAGGATCAAAATGTTTTATTCCAATTACCCCGGTATTGCTAGAGTCAATTTATTTTCTCACTTTTTGCCATCAGATTCTGGTAGACCTATAGCTATAGAAACTGAAGAAACGAGCTTTTTTGATGATAATTTACTTGTAAATGCGTATTTTGATGATATATAATATGTATCTACTGGATCTCAAAGTCAGGCAGAAACACTGTTGATTGCTACTAGGAAACTTGTAAGTTTCATAGTAAGTACTCCCTAACTATTAGAAAGTATCTATGAATTATAATTCATAAGCACTTACTAATAGTTAAGAAGTATTTAATTCATAAACGGTGATTCAATGAACAGTAGTAACGAAATATTTCATTCACATTTCGTTTATTAAATACCTTTTGCCCAAAAAGATCAATAAACTCATTGCGTGCAATTGCCTCGTGACGTCACAAACCGTTCAATATCTGTTTACCAGTCTCTATGGTTACGCGATTTGCATGTTGTGTTGAAAAATGGAATGAAATAATTTTTGGACGAAAGCTAAAATAGATCAATACTAATTTAAGAGAATCACGCGATATGATCGAGCAAAAGGTAAGCCTTTCTTCAATTAATGCTTTACGTGACATCAGACATGCGACCTGGTACCAAGTTTATCCATCAACGTTATTTCACTACCGAGCCACGACTTTCCTTGAGGATTGGCGTGAAATCGATATAAAAATTTTACGCAAGAATTTTTTTTTTATTCAAAGACTATTAGATATTGGAAATTAATACAGGATAACGAAATGCTTTATAGGATAACCAGGAGAGTAACAAAAATGAAAGCAGTGAGAGTAACATTAAAAGAAAGGTAACAGAAAGTAATAGTTCTGGATGTAAGTATAGATTAAATTTAATAACTTATCAATTAAATAACTACAATATATATATTTTTAATTAACGAGTTCAGTTTAACGAAACAGCAACACAAAAGAATATCACAGCTGATAAGCATGCTGAAAAAGGTGTTAGTAACGCAGATGTAATAAATATCAATAGAGAAGATTATTTACAATTATATAAAAGTCTTCTGAATGAAGTTAATCAACTGCAAATAAAAAATAGTCTATTTCATCGAAGGCTAGCTGAATATTTCAGGTAAATAAAATATACAATTAGTATGCAATTTAATATAATATAATTAATGACAAACTCTCCCAAAAATATTGTGTTGCCGTGTAAATAATCATACTTGCATCATGCCATTAGCTTTATAATCGTCAGCTTATTCAAGTTAAATTTTTTTTCTCATAGAAAGCGACACTTAGAACATGTTCTGAAACCGATAGATTCAGCAGAGTTAGAGGAAAAGTATCAGCAAAAATTAATGGCTTACGAGGAACTTACACAGAAAGAAGAAAAGGAATCGACTGACGTAAATATTTATAAACCCTTTTTAAAAGCTTTTATTTAACTTGCTCTGTATGTATGTAAGTATGTGTGTTACGGTGGAATTTTGGAACTCAATTTTGAAGTAGATATATTTAACCGATTGAGCTGAAATTTTGCAAACGCGTTTAGTTTGGATGACAATGCACGATATGGTATGTGACATCACTCTAAATCCAATATGGCCGACCATCCAAGATGGCGAAATAATTATTTTCTATGCAGTCCTACAATATGGATATTAAATGAAAGGGCTTTTTGAGAGTAACTAGAAAACTAATGTAATTTCATTCTACATCCAACATGACGGCTCATCCAAGATAGGGGAATAGTTATTTTTAATGCACGTCTGCAATATGGGTATCAAATGAAAGGGCTTATTGAGAGTAACTCGGAAACGAATGTAATGTCATTCTATATCCAATATGGCAGCTTAGCTAAGATAGGGGAATAGTTTTTTTAAAGCACTTCTGCAATAAAGCTTTAAAGCAATTCTGCAAAAACAATTGAAAAGTAATAGTCAAGTCGTATCGTGTCGTGTCATGTCGTGACGTGTCATGTCGTGTCGTGTCGTGACGTGACGTGTTGTGTCGTGTCGTGCCGTGACGTGACGTTACGTGACGTCACGTGAAGTGACGTGTCGTGACATGACGTGACGTGGCATGACGTGACGTGAAGTGATGTTACATGTAGTGTCGTGTCGTGACTTTACGTGACGTCACGTGAAATGACGTGACGTGACATCAAGTCAAATCCACCCGGGATTCAGAAAATGCCCGGTTGAATCCGGTCACTTTTGTTAAATGAAATTTAACTTTTTAGTCATGCGGAAATAAACGGAATATAACAACTCGCTAAATATAGATTTTTCAATTGTCAAAGTCGAGTACGATTCCTTAAGGACTTAAGTTAATCAGATTTTAACAAATTCTTGAAACAAAACAAATTACTATCAAACAGACTAAGAAATCTAGCCAGAGATAACTAAAAATCAAAAAATAAATTATAAACAAAAAACTTTTTGAAAAAAAGCTTTTATTTAAATAGTCTAAAAAGAAAAAATAAATTTCTCCTTAAAATTTTTAACTATTAAGTTATAATCCTCAATATATTATACAATTTGCATGATAATAAAAGCTTGTCGCTTGACTTGTAAATAAACTAGTTATTACCAATTTAACTGAGTAAATTGATATTATATTTTTATTTTAATAAATTTGTCAAGTACTGATAGATTGTTAAGTCTCGCGAGTCGCGACAAGATTTTATTATCATGCAAATTGTATAATATATTGAGGATTATAACTTAATAGTTAAAAATTATAAGGAGAAATTTATTTTTTTCTTTTTAGACTATTTAAATAAAAGCTTTTTTTCAAAAAGTTTTTTGTTTATAATTTATTTTACTATAATCATTATATTTGTGGCAAATAAACAAGGAAATTGGTCACATCCACATAGTATATCTTTTAAATCCGTAATCATAATTTTGGTACTTCCTTTATAATATAATTATAATCATATTATTATTTACGATTATTACAATATTTTGTATTATGAAACATTTTAAAAGATAAAACTGAAGCTGGACGCTGTTGAAATTCAATATAGAGGTACATTAGAGCAAGTACAGAAAAGTTTTGATGACTTACAAGAATACGAACGATCAACCGGCACTGGGCTAATTTTGTCGTCTAAAGGAAAACCAATATCGGATAAGGTAAGTTTCCATAGTTTTTGTTGACTCAAGCTACAAAAAATTTTAGAGCCTGTCCACACGGCGCGTTGCGTCAGCGTTGCGTCGACGCAGCGCTAACGTTTGACGCATAGCCGGCCACACGGGCGCTGCGTCATCACAGCGTTCGCGTTATTACGAAGCAGTCTTGACGTAAACACCCCCTCCCGCTTCGTCTCGGGGGCTGCTGTCCGTCATGTGTGCGTTACGCGCTACTGTCACGACGCAGCGCGCCGTGTGATTACCTTGGTTATTTGTATGTAAAACAACGCAACGGCAGCGCTGCGTCGACGCAACGCTGACGCAACGCGCCGTGTGGACAGGCTCTTAAGGCATTGGATCTATACATCTGATGTTATACTCATATTTTATACTGTGCGTAACTTTTTCTTTTGATCGTAGCTTTTATTATTAGTAAAATCTATATCCTTAAAATAAAGTATGGCATAGGCAGACAGGTACAAGGATAGGTGATATTTTCACTAAAACACGCCTTTTCGTGATTAAAGGTACAAGTTGGAACCGAGCGACACGCGACAACTGAAGACGACGTGTCGTCGCGACGCTACTGGTTTCTATGTATTTCTATAAAACACCCTCCGCAGCTAGCGACACGAAGCTAGCGACACTTATTCATAGAAACACATAGAAACCAGTAGTGTTTCGACGACACGTCGTCTGCTGCCGCTTCATGTAGCCGGCTTTCAACTTGTACCTTTATGAGTGACGAACTTCGTATGAGATTTTTTAACACAAGACAATTTCATATCTACATTGCAGATGGTGGAGCGACTTCTTACATTGCAAAGACGTAAGACTGAACAAGCATCAGCACTATGTTTGCGTTACTTGAGAGCTCGTAACGCTGTGGCGGAACTAGAAACTATTGTTCATAAACTTGAAATATTAGCTCCAGGGCTGTATGTATCTCAGTACGAGCAGCTCAATTTTGAACATCAAAATTACAAAAATAAAATTGAAGGTATACCCTATCTGTTAACTAAAATTAACTAACGAGAAATTTTAGTAATAGACCATGTACCATCAGAGAAATTGATTTATTAGCAGATGACGGACCTCCGTTATTTCGTCGAATTTTTCTCAATTCAACGTAAGATTGTGATAATCCGACCAAATTGAGTCCGTCATCGGCCTATGAATATTTTTTTTCTAATAGCAGTTAATTTTGTTTTTAATAAATTAATGTTCATTCAAGAACGCGAGGATGAACTCATAAAAAATCGTAAGAAGTGTACAGAGCACAATCAAATATTAGCTCACATAAGAGAAAAAATGAATCACACAGATGAAATTATTGACATAGCTGAAGGAGAACTAGGCGATGCACAGGTCGATTTCATAAGAGCGAGAGAGAATTTAGGTGAGACAAAGGTAACTTACGCAGATATACGTCATTTTTATACCCTTAAAATTATTTTTATCTATTTCGTCATAAAGCGCTTATTGAAAATAGTAAAAACAAAACACATACTGGTAAACACACACACATAGCATTTTTATAACAGCAATTGTTATGTGTATAAATAAGCTTACTAACCATCTTTGTGAAATACCTTGGAAACATAAAGAAAATAAAGTCAAGACCTGAAATATTGTATTGTAGTCTCGTCGAGATAAACTGCGGTGGGCTCTCGAGGAGGAGAGACTGAAGGCTGGTTTGCTCACAAAGAAGGACCTGTTGCGTGATTACCAGGATGCTACAGATGAGGTAATTATTGACACAGCACTCGGAAAGGGATCATATCGCCTTGAGCCGTTCGGTACTCCGAGGCGAGGTGATTACGGTACGACTCAAATGGTGATCGTTACAGTAGGGAGTCTCATGCAACACTGTATTGCTCGAAGTGTTAGGATTACAAACCCTTTCCGAATGATAATATGTGTGCTGTGACCATCACTCGGTATTATCGTATTGTGTACGTTTTATTATAAAGGACAAGGGGCATTAATGAAAATTTTTGTAACATGCAAAGATAAAAGTATGGTCGACGTTTACAATAATTTGAAATGCAAAAGAACATATATTATTATTGGCAATGAAAGTTTTCTTTATGTAGGAACAAAATACTATAAAGGCAATAATAAAACGTTTATTTTATTTAAATAACAAAACGGCAATATGTTTGCGGGCGGCTGTAATTGCGAGGCATTGTCTGATAATATACACCGCAGAATACAATGTGCAATTTGTATTACGTTATTTAGAGCTTTTAGAGGCTTTAGATATTTGTGTTTTGTAGTCAACACATTAATTTTAATATTAAAATTGTTGGTGTACTGTAAGGTATTCTAGGTTACTAAAACCTATTTTCTGAACTTTTGTTTGGAAACAAAACTATACCTAATGGTGATTGGCTTTTTTCTCATTGAGTGGTTTTAGTATTTTGTTCTTTCTAGTTAGCGTGGTTTCAACGTGGAGCTAGTTAATACTAAGCTAATCATAAAATTATAGGTAATCCTAAAATTATGTTATTTTTTATTTGCAATAGATGATTATATTTCAGGTATCGAAATTGAAAGATAAAAGAGATAACTTCCAGAAAGCTATAAGCGAGAAATTTCAACAGATCCAAGAAGCTAGACGGAGGATGAAAATATACGAGTGTCAAGAGCCGCTTTATTAGATTCAAAATCAAAACTATATTTTATTGGCTATTGCCTATTGGTTCGTTTTTTTTCGTATTGTTGTCTTGTTATATTTAAAAGAATTTTAATATTTTGTTATTAGATACTAATTATTTTTATTGATGTTGGTTGTTGTAATAAATTATAATATTATTATAATAAACTTTTACGTATTTTATGTTATTAAATCGTTAAATTTAACCGACTTCAAAAAAGGAGGAAAATTCTCAATTCGACCGTAAATAATAATATTACGTTTGTTTTTTGTTACTAGCAAAATACAAACCCTCATTGCCTTTTGAGAAATTAAGGCACTTGAAAATAAACTTACAACGAACATGAGAAATAATATAATATTTTGTTGTAATTAAAACGAGAGCAATCTATTAGATTACATATAAAATATAAATAGATCTGGTTTTCACGTGTCTTTTTATTTCAAACAAATATATTTTGATTTACTTATACAACACTAAGTTCAACATAAAATACTGCCACGGCTGTACTACAAATACTGAAGTAATAAATGATAATTTGTGAGCTACGAAAGCAATAATTGACTATTATATCGTGTAAGTGTTATGGCTGGGTTCCTATGATTTTTCTATAGATTTCTTTTTTCTGCTAAATCTGTAATTTCCTTTGCGTTCGCCTCAACATCATCCTCTCTATATAATGGTCCATACTTCCAGTCTGAGGGGTATCCGAATTTCCGTACATCATCCCACCACTGTTGGTCACCGTCTGCCCAGATGCAGTATATCACGTTACTGCTCATGAGAACCGCGAAACATACCCAAAACGCTGTCCTCCATTGGATCAACGTTGACTGAAATAGTAGAAGTTATTATTATAATTATAAAAAAAAAAACATGTGTCACTCGGGGACTGCCGCGCTAAAACTATTGCATAGCATTTTTTATCAACTTATGCAATTATAATTCGCATACCTCTAATCGCACGCAGTCAAGGTTAGGTTAGGTTTTTTTTCGTTACGGAATTTCTTGATTCGGTCGCCGAGCTCAAAGCCCGGGATAAAAGCTACGCAATTGCTTAAAAACTTCACCAGATTATAAAAGTAAAGATTTCTAAGAAAAATAAAGATAATTTTGAAAGGATCTAAAAGAGAGCGAATAGAGCCGCAGGACTATCCTTAAAAACTGAATGGGCAGCTAGACAAGAATCACTTACATCGGGTGTTAACAAGCCTATGAGATAGGGTGTTACCATTCCCCCTAACGTAGATGTTGTATTGACGAATGATGTGAGAGAGCCAGCATAGTTTGGAGCGATATCCAATGTGTTGACCTGAAAATTTTTTAGTAAAGA
Organism: Cyaniris semiargus; assembly: GCA_905187585.1. NCBI lineage: Eukaryota > Metazoa > Arthropoda > Insecta > Lepidoptera > Lycaenidae > Cyaniris > Cyaniris semiargus. The sequence goes on along the minus strand of LR994558.1, from coordinate 6,103,889 downwards.
TAAGTTGAGAAATGACATTACGACTGTTAATAGTTGCAAAGTTAATATTACTATCTGGAAACTTTACAAAGTTAAAATATCAGAATATTGATTGATTTTAACTAATATAAAAAGTTTTATTTACTTTTCGCTTTTCGTAACAAAATTTGGTGAAAATTGATATGAATTAAATATATCAAATTTAAATAATGTTTTTTTTTTTAATTTTGATAACGTTAAAAACTAATCATACCTTCATTCCACTGTAGTATGCGCCCATAAGCCCCATGGACATAATAAAGCAGACCATAGCGACTGAACGATTACATCCACAGTATGACGCCAGGATAATGCAAATAGCTGGACCAGCAGTTGCTGAAAAAAACAGTAATTATTTGTGTGTGACTTTCAGAAAAAAAAAAACGTAGGAACTGCATGTTAAAATACCATTTTATTAGTATAGTTAGTGTAAATAGCAACTTTTTACATAAATTTAAAAGGATTCATAAATTATTATTGTTCTTCCTATTATTTAGTTTATTCAATAAAGGAGATTGACTATTCTTGTATGGACCTTGGGCTAAGTGCAGCCCGGGATTACCACATAGTGCATAATGTACCTTAGGCTACTACTATACTTTACACCATAGCGCATTGAAATCTATCCGAGAGGTTTTGAGAAAAAAATATTTTTGTAGAGGGTTATTACCAAGTATTTGGACTACACTTATTTTTTTTCTGACTCAATCCATATCATGTTTGGTATTAAAGTAAAGATCTTAAAAAGACTATTCCGAAAATATATAACGAGTATGGCAAAATGGTCAAGTACGAGTGAAAAACATAAAAATACTACTCAACCAATCATACCAACAGCCTATTGTCGGTAAGTTGGCCGTTATATATCTGGACAATAAATGTTTCTGTGTTTCGTATGTGCTCGCTGTAATAACTCGGAGCGAGTTTGATTTGATAAATCCCTACAGCAAAGAGAGTCAACTCTTCCGGTGTGCGCTGTTACAAAAAAACTTACCTAGCGAGGACCGCACGCGCGCGGTCGCGGATTTACCGGGCTCGGGCGGTACAATAAATAAGGTCGTAACGTAAATGATAAAAAATGTGTTATTCCAATGCTTAATGCGCCTAAAATAAAATTAAATAGTTTTGTAGGCGCATGAGTGTTGCAAAAAACCCATGGATGTTTTTTTTTATTTCTTTCTTTTATTTTCGTCCTTTAATGTAAGGAATACAATACAGATATTCACATGCCTGGGCAGCACTTAGCCCAAATCGGTCAATCTCCTTTAAAATGATCAATAGATTATTTTCCTACCTATGGTCGTATAAATGATTCTCGCAGTTTTAACTTTGTGCCACTTCTTTTTTATGGCGAAATCGCAAATGGCAGCAAACACGAATGAGCAAGCACTCATAGCAGCGTATGGCAATCCCGTGAGAATGCCTGTGTTGGCAACGTTGAATTTTAGTACGTCGTGCGAGTATTTAGGCAAGTCCGAGATCATTGTGTAGAAACCCCAATCATGGCCAACCTGAAATAAATAATCCTTTTTACGTTTTGGTTGATTTTGATCATTCTTTTTCAAAAGCAAATAATAAGGCTTAAACAAAATATCATATTATTCGCTTCCCCTTACTAACATTTACAAATAACAACGCCCAAGCTGGCTTCGAAAGTAACATAGCTTTCCAGGGCACTGGATCTCTCTTAATCTCACTTTCCTTTTTCGTTATCTGGCTTCTCAAATATTTCAGTTCCTCTTTAGAGATATACGGATGAGATTCTGGTTCACTGTAACATAGAAAGACCTATAAACAGTATATTATAACATTATGAACTATTTATAAGACGCTGACTTCAAAATGCTTGTAAAAATAACGTTTCACTTACCCAAAAAACAAACCAAATAAGTCCGGAAGCACCAAAGAAATAGAAAACGTAAGCCCAGTCTCTACCATCAGATAAAAGGATGCCAGACATAAAAGAACCGTAAATGTTTCCTAGCTGACCTCCTCCAAAGATAATGGATGAAAGAAATGCTCTCTCATGAGGTGGGCCCCATCGAGCTAACATAACCATCAGACTTGGCATAGTTGGTCCCTGTAAAAGAAAATGCAAAACATGTTGTAGTTGATGCTTTGGCCTAGAAATGAAAAATCCAATGTTTTTAATATTTCCAAGTTACTTTTTTTACTCAAGTGGGCCCTTGATGGACCAATACAAGCAATTACTATGGTAAATATAGGCATAATATTCGTCAATGATTGCTCATAGTGTAGGCAGCTTTGCGATCGACATGGTATTATTACTCTAATGTGGAGAGGGGTTTTAAAACATTATGGCCGGTTTACATTATTCGCCGGTGCATTCCAGTACCCGTTTACATTATTCCTGTAGCAATCTAGCGATAGATTGGATTACTACATTGGAATAATTCAAACCGGTCATTATAAAGAAAATTGAGAGAATATTTGCAAATTGCGTATGAATTGACAATCGACCTACCTCACCCATTCCTTCTAGAACACGCAGAATAAATAAACCTGTTGCACCACCGGTTCGAATAGATAACGGAGTCAAAAATGTTAAAAATGATGTGCTCAGTAATCCGAGACCAATCGTCCATTTTCCACCATACTTCTCCGACAAATACGCACCGTATACTTGAGTTGTGATATACCCGTAATAAAACCCGCTTAATACCAGTCCTTGTGTCGATTCATCCCAATCAAAAGTGGCGTGCTAAAACACATTTTTAAGAGGAATTCAAACAAAAATCTGACTAGAAATCCTTGCTAATATTTTTAATGCGAAAAATGTGTCTATCTGTTACCTCCTTACGCTTAAACGACTGAACTGATTATGATTGAATTTGATACGGACATACATTGAGAGGCAGGAAAGGACATACTAGGATAGTTTTTATTGTGAAAACTTCTACGATTTTTACGTGCACAACGAAGTTGCGGGCATCATCTTGTAATTAACTAAATACATAATATAAGTATTAAGTAGTGTTTTATTCAAAACTTACAACATTTTCTACAAAAGTAATATTTCCAATTACAACATCACTGGGACATGCATCTGGATCAAATTTAATTTCCTCTTTTCTTTTTTGCTTCACCATTTGTGTGATAGCAATATTCAAACAAATACGCATCGCTAATGCATTGAAACATGCTGCTGCACCCACTATTGCAAAAATATATCGTCGTGGTACCACACAGCCTAAAAGTTTTGAATAAAAATAGATCATTAGGAAATTCAGCATTTAAAATTAATAATAGTCCGTTTAAAAGTGAAATCAAAAATCCAGAATAGTATGAAATTTCACAAACTAAAATCTATAAAATATCAAATATTGATGGAGGTACAAAACTAGTTTATTACAAAAAAAAACCGGCCAAGTGCGTGTCGGGCCACGCGCAATATAGGGTTCCGTAGTACCGCTAGTTTTTGAAATTTTTTGTATGGTCAATGAATGTACATTTATAACGAGTTTAACACTACTAACAACATCATCTCAGTTACTTTCAAAGGAATTTGAACGAAAAGTTACTGTATACTTCGCCGAATAAATTTTTTTTAGTTGATCGACTATTACTCAATAACTTATGAAGTCTTCTTAGCCGTTATAGTTTTCCTTTCAAATTCAGCATATTTCCTACTCCCGTGAATTTTTTCACATTTCCAGAAGCAACCGTTTAGCTGGTAGAAGGGACACCGGACACTAACGATTTTTTCCACTTTAAAACTTTATATTTCACAAATGGATACCTAAATCGAAAATTGATCTAAGAAAACTCGTAATATTTTTTAAAAACCTATTCAACGACACCCCACATGGTAGGGTGGACGCGAAAAAAAAATAATTATCCCCGCTTCATGTCTCCTACACATGAAGCGGGGATAATTATTTTTTTACCATGGTACCATAAATAAATATATTTTTTTAAAGTTTTTGTATACCATTTTCATTGGCATCATTAATATGTACATTCATGCCGATTTACAGCTTTGTAGGTCCTATAGTCTCTGAGCAAAACCACGGACAGACAGACGGACAGACAGACAGGCGGACAGGCAGACAGACAGACGGACGGACAGACCGAAACTATAAGGGTTCCTTGTTTACTACGGAACCCTAAAAAGAACATATATTATTTAGATTTTACTCACAGTTCCGGAGTGTGTCGCAAAAGCTGTTTTCTTTGGTCACGTCACTAATATTCTTTGTTAGTAACTTTTCACTTTGTACTTTTTTCAGTTGCTCCATTTTCACTTACTTAATTTCTGGTGTGCCAACTTTAATTAGCACTTATTAATTATTATTTTCTGTGAAGCTTAGCTGGCTAGCTTAGGTGCTGGTTTTTTTTAGCCAACCAAATTGTTTTAAGGTTTTATTTCCATAATTTACACGCGTTCGTCGTCGTCTCTACTATGAATAATAGTATTGCTAAAAATTAATTTATTACAGTATTTATGATGCTGTATCTTGTCATCGGTAGCTAAAGATCAAACATCTTATCTTATGCATACAAAAATTATTTACATTGTCTTTCCTATTACGTAGTATTTTCTACCTGTGCTTTGAAATTTTGAACACGAATTGCGTTTATGATTTCTTGTTGTGTATATTTATTTATCTTTAGCAATTCAATGTTGAGCAAGTCATTGCTAGCCTTTTTTTCAACAGGATGACGAGAAATTTTATGAAAAAAAATAATCTATAGGTCTCCATGAATGTTAAAATTGCCCAACAACTATATTATGAATCGTGATCGATGAATAAGCGAATTTGACAACTTATCATATTATTCACTTTAAAATTAACGCAATCATAAGCTGCTGATTATGCAATTTATCAACTCAAAATAAAAATCATACCATAGAGTAGCTCGTTATATTATCCTTGTACTTACAATAATTATTATATACTGGCTACTGCATTGTTTTGTTTTTAGGGTTCCGTACTCAAAGGGTAAAAACGGGACCCTATTACTAAGACTTCGCTGTCTGTCTGTCCGTCTGTCTGTCTCCAGGCTGTACCTCAAAAACCGCTATAGCTAGACTTCTGAAATTTTCACAGATTGTGTATTTCTGTTGCCGCTATAACAACGAAAACTGAAAACAAAATAAAATTTATAATTAAGGGGGGCTACCATAAAACAAACGTGATATTTTTGGCCTTTTTTGCTCGATATCAATAATGTGCGCTTTTATAATTTTTAACGTGACGGTAATATCGCGGACGTTCGCGGTAAAACGATATCTCAGGGAAGTAAAATGTATGAAAATATATGAAGACGCTTTTAAATTTCCATCGACGATAACGTTCTAACGTGCACGTTAGAGGCCATGACGATGTCTACACTCTTCTGAACCACACATAATTGCGCCTCTACACGATGGCCCATCGTAGTGGCCCATCACGATGGCCCAGCGTGTGGAGGACGAAGTGGTAGGATGGCTGATGGCGCCAGCGATGGTCGTGGGATGGCGGCGGTGTCGGTTTTTCGGTCGCACATCAAAGGGAATGGCCCAGAGATGGCGGTACGCATCTACACGTGGCCCATACCAGTCTGTGCCCAAACGCGGTCGAGTGAGGAAGTCGTATGACAATTTACGACACCAAGTAAGGCACCGAGGTGTACCTGGTATACCATGGTTCGGAACATGCTAAGAGAACTCCTGACTCTTTAAATATATAAGTTTGGGAGTTTCGGCGTTTTAACAACGGAAAGCATATAATGCTATTATTACATTCATTATTATCATCATCATTACTACCTTAAACCATTGTTTTAATTTTAGTCTCGAAATAATTATTCGTAGTTTATCCTGGAAAGGTTCATATTAGGAGGGAAGTGATAGTGATAGTGAAGTTCACCGGATCATCTGGTGAAGTTATAAATTATTGAAAAATGTACGTTTTGCATTGCCGCAATGGCTAATGCTTACACGTCCATCTTAAAAGACGTTTAGATCACAATTGACAACATTTCAAATATTTTTTGTACTTGTTTTATGACGAAATATAAAAGTAGGGGTTTTTTTTTTTTTAAATTAGGGAACCCATATTTTTTTATTTTTGAAAATGTGGTCATTTTCATTTATAAAACTTGGTTTTTAATTCTGATCATTCTAAAATGACTTAAGCGCCAAATGACATCATTGGTACGGTTGAACAATAAAATACCTTTGCACGTCATATCTGATTTCTTAAAAAAAACTGTCAGTACTGTCACTGACTGTGTGGTACTTTACTTTGAGGTTATTGAATACGTTACGTTACGTTTTTTAGGTTTTATCCTACAAGCAAAGGTGTGTATCGTATTCTGCCGTACCAATGACGTCACAAGTGGATTTTTAGTTTTAATTTTTTTTCTCGGAAATTAATGATAAAAAAAATCTGTAATTTTTTTTAGGACTTCGGAAATAAAAACAAAGAAATGGTATTTTTTATTTTTAATGATTAATTAAATGAAATGTTGTCAATTCACATCTGAACGCGGCTATCATGTAGAGGCGTTGCAACCATTGTATATCCATCGCATGCACCATTTTATGGGCCAGCGCTGGTCCATCGTGTAGAGGAGCAATAACATCGTGCGCTTTTATAATTATTCTGGACAATAATATCGCGAACGCCGATTTCCACGGTAAAACGCGGACGTTAAATGTCCTGTTTTGTTTCGGTCTGTCTGTCCGTCTGTCTGTCCGCGGCTCACGGCTAAGAAGACTTCATGAGTAATAATTGAGTAATAGTCGGTCAACAAAACAAAATGTATTCGGAGAAGTATAAATGTTTTCCCTCACCGGGAGCATTCGCCTGTAATGTAACGTTACAGAGTCGAGCATTACAATGTGCACCTTTGCTTGTAATGATACAAAACCGAGCATTACAGCAATACAGCAGTGTGTAATATCTTGATATAACTTGTAACATCAACTAGCTATGGAATGCTCAAAGTCGAATGTTACATTACACGCGATTGCTCGTCAGTCAGGGAGATAGTATTGTAATATTTAATGTTACATTACACGTGTAATGTAATGCTCAAAAACAAATCTATAATGTTACATTGCAAGTGAATGCTCGCGGTGATCCCTTCGCGGGAGCACCTTTAAGTAGCTTTTCGTTCAATTTCCTTTAAACGTAACTGAGATAGCGCGTGGCCCGATACGCACTTGGCCGGTTTTTTTTTATTTCATAGTTGATACTAGCGAAGACAGCTTTGTTGTTGTTGACAGGTATGCGTATTAGCAGGGCGCGGGGGCCCGGGCTAGGAAGTGCGAGCACGTGGTCTCACTCACACATCAATTAATAATTCTTGTAGCTACTCACTACATAGCAAAAATATCGGGCGGTTTTAGAGGGAAGTTTAGTGTGCCACGTTATCGTAGCGTTATGGACGTGGACGTTCACGTTAAACGTTTTCAGGCATTTTACTTCTCTGTGTTAACGTTTTACCGCAGACGTCCGCGATAATTCCATCATGTCTAGAATTTTAAAAGCAAACTGAGGTGCTTAAAATTTAAAGGGCATTTAACGTACCAAACATTTTATCGTGGAAGTCGGCGTCCGCGATAACGTGACGACCAGAATTATAAAAGCGCACATTAGTAACAAGTAGGCACTTGTAATTTTTCCAAAATTCTCAAATATATGTGCACTTTAATAATAATAAAATAAAATATATATTTAAGGGGGGCTGCCACTAAAAAAACGTAATTGTTGGCCTATTTTTGCTCTATAACCGTACGGAACCCTTCGTGCGCGAGTCCGACTCCCACTTGGCCGATCATTATATTTTTTATTGCGAGTATTATAATATAAAGGGAACAACTTTCATATATAATTAACAAAATTTAACTCTTTAATTCTTCATAATTTTTTGTTTTCGTATAAATACACTGGTTGAAATGGAAGCACATCTTTTATTGAAATAGTCCATATAACTATGTATTTGACTAAGGCACAGGTAAATAGTAATCATCAGAAATTCTTCATTACATTTTCTATTCCATTCATGCAATACGTATACTAAAATCTAAAATAAACATGGCACAATTAAGATATGATAACAAAAGCCATCACTCTATTAATAACACATTCACAGTTTGGTTTGCACTTATTTCGTTTACAATAGTTTACATTATATTATACAAGTATAAAGTATTATGCAGTTGCACTTAAAATACTAGTATTAATATTGAAATATTAAGTTTACCTACTGTTTCATTATAATTATAGAATATTTAGCATTATCCTTTAAGGGTCAACTTTCAATATACTCATGAAGTCGAAGTTAATATAACTAAACGCCAATTTCATTGGATTAAAAAATATATAATATAAGGCAGTATATTTTTACTGCAAACTTGAATTTCAAGTATTCAAATAATATTATTATCATAGGTTATGTCACTAGGTTATTGAAAAGTCAATTATATTTTATACCCTTGGTGCCCAAATGTTCATGACCCAATAGTCTTTATGAATGTAGAGGGTAATCTATTTAAAAATATCCATTCGCTTAAAGTAAAGCTTAGTATACATCTTCGTTGATCTTCTTGCTAGCCAGCTGCACGGATTCAGGTTGTTCCACGTTGTCGTCCCTGATGAGAGACCCATGTTTCCAGTTGGTGGGATAGCCGAATTTCCTCACATCGTCCCACCACTGCTGCTCACCGTCTGCCCAAATGCAGTAAACGACGTTGGTGCCAACCAGCACTGCGAAGCACACCCAGAACGCCACGCGCCATTGCGCAAGTGTTGACTGGAAGGGGTAATGCAATAGGTGAATATTTTTTCTGATGAAGGTACATGGAAATCCCTCTACGTTACGCTATGATGGAAGTCATCGATTGCTACCGTGATTGTGAATGTGTCTTTAGCATGTACCATAGATTATTATATATATTGATTCACAGGCAGTTGATTGACTCACGTCTACGTCATTTGGTCCGATTATGTTAATTCAATGTTAGCTGTGATTTATCGGCTGGGTTTCACATAAGAGCTAGTCCACACGGCGCGTTGCGTCAGCGTTGCGTCGACGCAGCGCTGCCGTTGCGTTGTTTTACATACAAATAACCAAGGTGTTCGCACGGCGCGCTGCGTCGTCGCAACGCACACATGACGGACAGCAGCCCCCGAGACGAAGCGGGAGGGGGTGTTAACGTTAAGACTGCTTCCTAAAAACGCTGCGCTGGCGCAGCGCCCGAGTGACCGGCTATGCGTCAAAATATTTGCGTTGCGACGGTGCAACGCAACGGAACGCGCCGTGTGGACTGGCTCTAACGCGACCAAATTACGCAGGTCCGCCATCTGCCTATGAATCAACTTATCTGATGGTAATCAGAGAAGTTGATTCATATTTGGTTCATCATAAGCAATCATAGACGACAATGTGTTATTAACTTTTGTAATTGTTTGAATTTGTCTATCATCTAAGGCTAACGTGGAGAGGACACTCAAGACTATAATACTTACATCAGGAGTCAATAATCCTATGAGATATGGCGTGATGATGCCAGCAAACGTAGATGTGGTGTTTACAAGCGAAGTTAGAGAGCCAGCGTAGTTGGGAGACAGATCCAAAGCATTAACCTGGAATAAAGCAACTCCGTGAACTTCGTACATTTTTAACGTTTGGTCTGACGTTTGTTGAATAATAAATAAGGGAGTCCCTTCCAACAAAGTTCTTGAGTAAATCTACGTGAGGATTTGAAGGGATTAAACTTAATTTAGCCTTGATGGTCAATATTAATGAAGTAGGAATATTCAAGTTTGTGTAGTTCAGATTTAAGTTTTAGCTACCAATAGAGCTAGTTCACATTGATACTAGACGAGAAGTGACGCGATTTAAATGGCAATAAAATATTATTACTGCAATATTTTCACGCTAGAAGCAGCACCAGCATAGACAATGAACAAAAAGTTTTGGTCGACGTTTGACAACGTTTCTGTCAATATTCTGATTGGATATGAAATGTCGAAATATGAATTTTGGTCGAATTATTTACCGTTTATGCTAGTAGCGTCCTCTGCTCCGACATTTGCGTTATATTCCCTATAGAAATCAATAAAGTGTACTATATTTTGTATAACTAAAAGTCGTGTCTCGTTTCATCTCGTTACAGTGTTATTGACAGTAACACATTAAGCGTTCCCAAATTGCGTTTGATCCCTTCGATATATTGCTTTCGTTCAGTTTTCTGTCGGCCAATGTATTACCATTTTACGTTAATCCATAACATATTGATAAATTGGAATAACTTTCAAAACAACTATATTATATTTAAACAGTTTTATTGATGTTGCCAATAAGCTAGTTACTATTATTAAGACCTTTTGACGGGCCGACTCAGAAATATTTACTGATAACCTACGAATAATAAAAACTATGATAACTTAATTTTAATTTAATGAACAGTTTGACAGAAAATATGGAGTTTGAGTCAAATTCTTCATAAAATCGAAGTTACATAATAATTAATCACTCAATGTTTAAAATATGAGGTCGTCCGCAAGAAAGGTATTTTTTTATAAAGCAATTAAAATTTTCACCTTCATGCCACTGTAGAAACCGCCCATGAGTGCCATCGACAGGACAAAGTATACCATCGCGGCAGTCCTGTCACAGCCAGAGTACGAGGCCAGGATGATGCAGATAGCTGGACCCGTGGCAGCTAAAATAATAGAAAATACATTATTAATAACATAAAAGTATGAATAAAATCCAATACAGAAAAATTTCGAGCGGTTGCCTCTATTTCATCAGAAGGACGCACCCTGCATTATCTTTTAAAAAGAAAAAGGTTCAGAGGAAAACAAAGTAGCAAAAGTAAAACTGATAACCATAATATGGTAAGCAACTATCGTCCGCCGAGTGCGTTGCCGGAAAACTTTTAGTAGATTTTAAAATAATAACATTTCCAAATGACCTATTGAAGTAGGTAATGTTTGGTACAGGATCGAAATAGTATTGCAACATACCAATGGTCGTGTGAATGATTCTTCCAGTTTTGATGGTGTGCCATCCCTTCTTGATGCACAAATCGCAGATAAAACCGAAGAGGAAGGAGCTGAGCCACATGGCGATGTAGGGTAGGGCTGTCAGAGTGCCCGTTGTCGCGATGTTAAACTTCAGCACATCATGAGAGTATTTCGGCAGATCTGTCACCATGGTGTAGTAACCCCAGTCGTGGCCGACCTGAAAAAGGAATTCATTAGTTATGTTCTCCTGTTCTTACTAAATAATATTATAAATGTGAAAGTTTGTCTGTCTGTTATCTCTTCACGCTTAAACATCTAAACCGAGTTAAATGATATTTGGTATGTAGATACATTGGTCACAGGAAAGGACATAAGTTTTTGTTGTGGAAAAATGTATGATTCCTATGTGATAAGCTAATTTCGGGGCAACGATGTTGTGGGCATCATGTCATACGGAACTAAATGTTGCCCGCAATAATTCTTAATAAAAAAGCTATCTCATGTGCTTTTCCGGGACTCAAAGTATTTCCATTTTCCATATTAAATTTCATTAAAAATAGTTTATCAATTTAAGCATGAATAGTCTGGGAAAATTAAGGAATTCAGACCAAATAATTCATGTAGTTTTGAAAGTTGCTACAGTTATTCCTAAAGGTGTCCAGATAAATATACTAAACGCCCTCGAGGGAGGGACACCAGCCGGCGGTGGGGGAGGAGGAAAAGGTCTCTTTTTCAAGGTTTTTGCTTGCGACTCGAGAATTATTTATAATATCTCTTTAGTGGCTTCTACATTAATTATCTACATTAAGTTTCCTATAAATTACGTCTAAACATTTTTACTGTACGATCAATACTTTAAAAGATACAGAGTATTAAAGGTGATAAACCCTCGAGGGCTTTAAGTATATTCATCTGGACACCTTAAGAAATAACTGTACCGACTTTCAAAACTACAGGAATTATTTGGACTGATCGACGATTCTAATACTAATTTTCTTAGATTATGAAGAGGTAACAGATGGACACACCTTGGACTTGATATTAGTATGGATATGGTACACGTATGGTACAGCCAGTTACACAAGAACGTATGGGCTATAACTTCAAAGTTAAGGCTCGGGGGTAGTGGGGGGTGGTATTTTTGGAATCAGAAGACAAAACTCTATCATGCAACGATGTTAACTCCTAGACCGTTACGCTTGACTCATTAGAGTGCAGTTGCACAAGTTGCAGCGTGACGTCTATGTCTCCACGTCCATCCGATGCACATTGCATACAGCCTAGTGGACCAATCGTGACTAAAGCTGTGACAGGTATACAGGTGAGTTGGGATACCTATTGGACGCGGTGCCGAGTCAGCTTATTTTATGTCAATGATACCAAAAAATATTGTACAATAATGTTTATTTAAAAAAAAAAAATATACATAAATAATTAAAATTATAATGAAACTTGAAAACCACACAGGTGGCCCAGTAGGTGAGTTGTAAAACTCAAACAGTATCACCATGAAATTTACGTATGCTGTTAACGATCAATTTATTATATTGCGTTAAAATGTTACTATTTTAATGTTTTTCCTGAAACCGGACGTCCGCCTAAATTAATTAATGTTTTCACACTTTTTTTTTCTAACTGGAGGAGAGCCTGGAGAGCTTTTACCTTGTACCCGAGACTACAAGGTGCATACGTCTTGCCATGATAACTTTTTCGAACTCGCCGTTCAAGACCTTGCGTGCCGGCCAGGTGTGCCGTGTCTCGGCCGCACCATCGAGCTACCGATAAGACCGCTCTGCACGTGACTATCCGAGGTTGCATGGAGATCTCGGTAACGCAATGGAACGAGGTGCGACGAGTGTGTTCATCGGGCCTAGCGAACCTAACGGCGAAAGCTGCATGATGGAATCCGCTACCCACGGCGAAGACTCTTAGCGAAGTGATATAGTTCGCAGCGATTATTCGATACGCTAACTTTTTCTGATATTAATATTTTCTTCAAGCTCTTTATATAATACGAAAAGACTTCGTGTCGGAGTCATCGCACCATCGAGCTACTGATCAAACCGCGGCGCACGTGACTTTCGAACGCCGCATGGAACGTGGTTACACAATAGGATGAGGTGCGGCTGCCGTGCCATCTTTGAAGAAAAAACCATGTATTCTGCTCTGGCCCCTTAGACAAAGTATCTTTCGTTAAAAACGATGACGAAATTCGTTATCAAAATGTATGGGATTTGACATTAGTCTTCGCAAGCGAAATGTCATTTAGCGATGAGTTATGTCAAACCGCATACATTTTGATAACGAATTTCGTCATCGTTTTTAACGAAAGATACTTTGTCTAAGGGGCCAGGTGTATTAACAGCGGCTTGGGCCCATCAGAGAACGCGTCGCAACGTACGAAAAGTTGAGCTCGCAACAAATTGTTCAACTTTTTAGAATGCAGCATTTAAGTTCTGCCGAAATTCTTTTCGGACGTCGGGTGCATAGCAACTTGCAGCGATTATCCTTAATGAACAACATGACGCAGTCTCGCTGAAATTGGCTCAAATTCCCATTTATATCATCCATGATGTTTAATTATAGTTAGCCTCATTTTGCAACAGGATAACATTACTTTTTCCTTACCCGACTAACATAAAAAATGCGCCGACGAAATCACGTAGCAAATTAATTGTGTATTTATTATAAAACACAAGATAAGGTGTTTGGAATGGTTTGGTTGCTATGGTCGCTTCCCGAACAACCAAGAAGTTTCGTTATGTTCATGCAACAAGCAACACATCACATCGATGTGTCTTAAGCAGCGCGGCACGTCTAGTAGACTCGGTAGGGAACACATCAGACGTTCATACTTGCTGCTTCAAGCAGGAGCCATTCGTAGCAAAGACTGTTCAGGTCATGTTTGATATCTTAAGCCTACGTGACGCGCGGTGTACCTGTATGACAACTGAACACACACAGGCACGCATACATACACATACAAGAAAAACGTGCTCGATCTCAGTATTGGGATCCGAAAACTTACGTGACATGTGCACATTGTGCACCTTACGTCCATGTCAGATCCCATTAATCGCAATACCTCACGAACGTTTCAAGATAAAGCAATGTGAGTAGCAGACATCTAAGAGCAAGTGAGCTTTGCTCAGGTACGATAGATTGTTATGTCGAAGCTACACTAGCCTTAGGATCGTCGCTACGTTATTATAAGTCTAAGTTTTGCACCAAGGAGTTCGTTGGCTCTGCCGCGTTTATCTTCCCACCTTTTTGCAACACCTGAGAGTCTTTCGCAGAGATTTATGCCTAGACCTTATCCAGAAACGTGCCAGAAGGCCATCGTTTGTAGTGAAAAAATTCAATTGCATTCTGAGTCAAATGCATCCTAATGCATCGGGTTGTCATTGCAATGGCAAAATTCCTACTCTCACCTGAAACTGCATCTAGGAATTATGGACCGTTCCCTCCTGTGTTCCAGACTGTACATGTACGTCTTTGTGTTCTGGTATTTCATTAAGTTAAGTGAACCTCTCGCAATTTCTAATACGACATTTTATTTTACAAACCAAGCAAAGGTAATCGAAACCATTTGTGAAAATATTGAAATTTAATAATTGTTTAGTGGCACAAAGAATTTGGCGAGTAAAAGTTTGAACAAAGCACTTCTACCAATAGCGAAGTTTGCCCGTGAACAGTTTGAGAACGTTTCCAACTTTTTAATATGACGTAATTAACGGCTTTCTGTTAACTGTTAAAAATTTAAAGTTCGTTATATAATAAAACCTACAAATATAGAAGGAATATTATGTCGATAGAATATTAGCATTTACTCATACAAACTTGATAAAAAATTATTAAAAAAGTAGTGGAATTCAGAGAAATTCTATTCTATCAATGTTACTAGTACACACTTAAGCCGACTATGATGACACGTCCGACACGAAACTATGCGTCCTGGGAAATAATAAAGGATAGATTTTATTCCAAAAAAAATAAACAATTTTCTCGCAATACACGAATTTTGGCAACAAAGTTGTAAGCTACGTCAGTAAAAGATATATTTATGTTACCAAAAAAATCTTGTTTTAAAAGTTGTTTTGCATATTATTATATGGGGGATCGATGAGGTCTTTTGAGGTTTTCTTTGGAATGGTGTAAAGTCTCTAACAATTGAGTTCTATGCAATTTTTTACTAGGTTAAATGTTTATTTTTCCTATAGTGTTCACTGAATACCAAAGTAAACAGAACTAACGAGTAGGCCAACTCAGAAGAGATCTCGTTTATACGTTTGACGTAGTATATTATGTCATATCGGCCGGCGCGCGCCGTACATGCGTTACTCAGCATTGTGAAACATGTTGAAATTGACACTCACGCCCAACTCGCGTATATTCGCCCGTTTGTTTGAAGTAGTACCTCACTCTTTAGTTCTGTCTACTCTGTGAACACTTTAGGAAAACATAACATTATTTAATCATCATTAAAATTCTTCCTTGAACGCAGTCCCAAAAGAATCTTATTCCCTTATGAATAAAACGACTATTGTGTCATTCGATTACAAAACGCCCTTCTCTCAACCTTAAAAGGCTGTGGAAGTTAAGGTACCGTTCCGATCAATGCGGCAAGCAAACGCGACACACAAAAATTTAAATAAAATGCCTCTTTATGACAAAGGCTATATAGGTTTAATTTTGTTCTACGCCACTACAAAACAGCGGCGGCATGGGTCGCTGGACCAATGTCGGTAGAAAATTAAACCTATAGCCTAGGACCTAGGCTATAGGTTTAATTTTCTACCGACATTAGGCCCTAGGTTATAAAGTGGCCCTGCATATAGCTAGCTATGCCTAAGCGGGGAGTAGAGCACCATGAGGTTTAGTGGGTAGTTAAGGTGACGCCGCGTTAAAGTAAAAAACCGTGATGGATATAGGGCGTAAGCGACAAAATGGTTTTTGTCGCGTAATTTAAAAACCATAAATATCCTACTAATATTATAAAGGCGAAAGTTTGGATGAATGTATGTATGGATGTATGGATGTTTGTTACTCTTTCATGCAAAAACTACTGAACGGATTTTAATGAAACTTGAAAATAATATAGCTTATACATCAGAATAAAACATAGGCTACAATTTTAACCGACTTTCAAAATGGAGGAGGTGTTATGTTCGTCTTTTTATGTTCAACGATTACTCCGCCGTTTGTGATCCGATTTTCAAAATTTTTCTTTTGGTGTATAATAGGTTATCATCCCAATTTGGTACCATATTCATAGAAATGGTGACCTGATGAAGGGATCCATAAGAAATCGAGAAAACTTCTCAAAATTTATATGGAAACATGTAGTGACTTCGGTTTCGTGAGCAGTATTCTAAGCATATGCTACCAATAAGCAAGATTTTGCACCAAGGTATACCATGGTTCGGAAGTTGCTGACAGAACTCCTGACTCTTTATATATACAAGTTTGGGAGTTTCGACGTTGTTTTAAGAACGGAAAGCATATTATGCTACTATGCAAATTACATTCATCATCATCATCATACTACCATAAACCATTATAGAACCATGTACTTTTCATAGTCTTTTATTATATATCACTTAAACCGCGGGAAACACCGCGGGGCACAGCTAGTATTTCATATAAGCTATGTGCAAATTAAAGTGTATGCTTGAACCAATCTATGTACAAATTTTGGAAGCTTAAATCACTCTCCTCTGTTGGCAAAATAAGAATCCCTTTTTTTACAGAGGTCTTTTTGATTGATTATTCTGTGTTATAAAAGTTGACCAATCGTGTTATGCTATGGGTAATTCAAAGACAAAGACATGATGAATACTGACAATGAGCTTACAGCTTTAATCATTGCTGAGAAAAATCGATATCGCTACAGCCAAATTATCAAGGCGTCGCCTTAACTCCTCGGAGAGTCCCACATTCCTGTTAATAAGAAGAAATTCCTGTTAATAATAATACCTCCTACAGTGGTTTTGGTAAATGTAGCCAGTTAAAGCCAGGCCAGATACACAGGAGTGATTTTATAGCGCCCAAGTGTGTGCGCAATACAAATGGCAATCTCCCTTTCCTTACTCTCATACGCCATGATCCGTGCTCTAAGCCACTTATTGACGACTGAGGCTTTTTATAGGACTTTTTATTTTTGCTTTTATGTTTTAATTTGACGTCCATACCTAAAATTACTCATTTTTTTATTATTGTCTTTTTAAAATAATTCATGTCCTTTAATAACTTGCCCGTTGCTGTTTAGCTTCTACAAAAGGTAATATAAAAATAGTATTTACACTTACTACAAGCATAGAGTAAATGCCGCTATACAAATGCATCGGAGTTCATCACATTCATTGAGTGTTTGCATTTAACTTTAAAATGCTCAACGATAGAGGTTAAACCAGTTCGTATCGATAAAAGTCTTTATGACTCGGGTATAAAGGTTATGTTACAGGTAAAATAACTTTGAATGGATTGTCACTATAGAACTATGGAGTAGGTATAGTTACGATAAAGGCACCAAGGTCTAGCGGCTTTACGCTTCAAGCTATTAACCTCATTATACTGTCAATCTCAGCTTCCTGTACCTCGATTCTCCTATGTTAACCTTTAACGTCACGGGCGGGGTCTACGCAGACCCCACGCGCTGTTTTTTGACGGTATTTTTTTAAATTGGCAAGTTACGATGGCACGTTTTCCGCTAATCTCAATGCAACGCGAGGTCTTTCAGTGAGTAAAAGTCCGTCGCTCCTCTGCTAAGTGAAGTTACATTTTTGCTTATGTGGGGATACCTGCAGACCCCACCCGTGATTTAACGTTTATACTTTTTTCACATTGGTTATGTGTTTATTTGTTTGTTTTTTTGAATTGGCTATGTATAAATGGAAAAAATTGTTGCCGAATAACAGAAAATCAAATTGCACAAATCATATACAATTTTAATGACTCTGAAAGTTTTTGGAAACATTTGGGAAGAGTTAGAGGTAGCTAGACCTAGTGCATCAAAAATGAAGCGAAGATGCTATTATTATCCCAGAACTAATTACTTTTGTCCGTAAGCCTTGCTATAAAACTATTTGCAAGCCTCATTCAATAAATTATTTATTATTTACCTTGCCTACTCAAGGAATAATTTTAGTTTATGGTAGTACTTTTCAAGGATTGTTAATTTTTTTTCTGTAATGTTTAGTGTTAATTTTTCTTTTGATTACTTATTTCTAAGTCTTATTTTATTAGAAAAAAATAATAAGTTAGTCAGAAGTAGACACTTTTGTTGAATTTTGGTACAGTAAACATGTGCCCTAAAAATTCTATGCACGAGATTGGTTAGTTCATAAAAATGTTCTTTACTGTCTAAATAATGGTTAGTTTATTATTTATAAATGCTTTTCATAAATAAAATAATATCCTTTCTTATAATACAAAACGGGTAATTTTTATTAAACAATTCTGAATTTATATGTAAGTATATTTATATTGGGGATACTTCTAGACCCCTCGCGTGACGGAACGTTACCCAAAACAACGCGTGTACTTAAAGGTTAAGGCAATATTAATGAAGCTTCCAGCTTCATTCCTTGTTCGTTCCAGACCGTTTCTTATCAAAATACAAAATGGAATTCTCAAAAAATATTAATCCCAAGTATATACCTAAAGTTTGTTTGACATGTAAAATAATATATTTTGCTATTGCCAAGGAAAAGGACAGAAGGAACGAAGGTGTATCAATATGGCATAAAATACTGTATAATGTATGCCTTAGTTAATTGCTCACTTAAATATTAACGCCTTAATTCCTTTTATTAAGCTTTTTTGCGTATTTATGCTAAAGAATATAAAATGCTTGGCGGCCATACAAAAAAACAAGTCAACTCTACTGTCATTTTGTTTTAAGCGCCTTGAAATCATTATAAAAGTAATAAAGATAATAATATGTAAAGGACATTTTTTAACAACTCGCTTTTTATTCAAACAAGTTAAGATTAAAACAAAGACCTTAAAACTTCAAGTGCACGTGAAAAGTTCGGTTCAGTTTGCCTTCTGAGTTCTGGCATTAGTATGGCACGAGTTATGGCTGCAATATATTTCTAGAGGTTAGGGTTGTCAACGTTCAAGTTAAATAGGGAACGTGCGCAAAGAACATTCTGCGAAATGGGCAATAAGATATTATAATACTGCAATATTTTCACGCTAGATGCAGCACCAACACAGACAGTAAACGAAAATGTTTGTTCAACGTTTGACAACGTTTTTGTCAATAATTGGATATGACGTGTGCAACATGTCACATTTTGGTCGGATTATTTACTGTATGTGCCAGTAGCGCCCTCTGCTCCGACCTTTGCGTAATATATCCTATTAATAGAATTGGGCACGTGCCACCTGAATTTAATATTTTAGTTATATGACTTATCTAAAACGTATTTGAAACTTATTTCTTACAATTTACTTGACATGTGCCGACACCTTCCTTCATTGGATAGCGTTCATGAAAATTCATTTTATTATTTAATGCAGCAAAACATTTAACCCTTTACTTCGAAGGAATAATAATATTATCATAAGACGCAGCCCTGTCTAGTTACAGCTTTGGCCCAGTTGTTCAGGAAAGCTATCTACTAGATAAATATAAAGCTATTCACACTATACCCACATTCATATGGGAGGAACAATCAATTATACAATAATTTACATCAGGGAAGTCAAAAGTAAGAGACAGCAGACCAGGGGGTACCGTACGGTCTCCTGGGCGGCGGCTACTGCCCTGGCGGGAGACCCGCCGTAGGAGCTTGTTGCGACGGTCTTCGCCGAGTTGCACCTCCTCGTTTCAGAGAGGAGGTCACGGGGTGAAGATCTGCAATGGGAGGAGCTTCGGCGAGTCCGAAGGCTGGGAGAGCAGTGGCTGCTGAGGAGGTGGGGTGAGGACCTGGCGCAGGCCCAGTACGGTCAACGTACTGCTCAGGCTCTGCGTCCAGTTCTTGCGGCGTGGATGCGCCACAAGAGAAAGCCCCTCACCTTTCGCCTTACACAGGTACTCACTGGACACAGTTGTTTCGGTGCGTACTTGTGTAAGGTTGACAGGAGGGAGCCTACACCAGCTTGCCATGATTGTGGCGCTGCGGAGGATACGGCCCAGCACACCCTTGAGGTGTGCGATCGTTGGGCCGTGCAGCGCCATGATCTCATGGTGGTGCTTGGGCGGGACCTCTCGCTTTCGAGCATGGTTCGCAGCATGCTCGAGAGCGATGAGGCCTGGCAGGCGGCGGTCTCTTTCTGCGAAACCGTTATTTCGCAGAAAGAGGCCGCGGAGCTGAACAGAGAGGATGTTCCTCCGTTCCGCTCCGCCGGCGTCGGACGGGAGTGCGGAGGCATCGTTACGCAAACCTCCAAACTTCCGTCTAATACGGGGCTCCGGGTCAGGGTGGGAACCTGCCCGGCTTAGCTAGTCCCGGCACCGAGGGGAATGCTTCAGTTTACCGAAGCGTTCCCTAACTTTGGTGGAAGTCCGGTCCCTTATGAGGTAGACCGGCCGGTCGTGGAGGGAGTACTGTGTTAGACAGATCCAGGATATCCCTCCGTATACGGCTGAAGGCAAACCGCAGGTGGTTTTAGTGGGGAAGCCCGGCGCTTCTCGCCGGGAGTCCCACATACCCCCGGGGTGCTTCAGCTTACTTGAGGCACATCCCCAACCCGGGGCACCCATAAAAGGTTTCCCCTGCGCATCAAAAAAAAAAAACAGGTATTGTCGTCAAACACTTCCGGAATGGTTGGACTGATTTTGTACAAATTTTGTATGTTTATTGGATATAAATATTGCACATACTACTTTGAAAATGTGTCTGAATTTTCTGAAATTCATCAAGTTATTTAAAATGTTGCAAACTGTAACCTAAACAAGATAATATCGCCTGTTCTAAGTCAATAAGGTAAGTTATGCAGGTGTATTTATATTATGATATAATTTTGTATCATTTCATCATATTATATCTTTTGTATAATATTGATTAAACAAATAGAATTGTGTGGAAAATAATTACGTATATGCCGTGCTTAAAATTGGATGCTTTGCGATAATAATCCAGTTTTCTTCGGTTTGTAAAAAATATTAGGCTGTTTTTGTTGTCTGATAAAAATATTGGACAGTTAATTGGTAACTCTTTTAGATAGATAAATAATAATTAAGGTATTTACATGACTAGCTAAAATATTTAGCTCGAAGCACAAGTGAAGCAACCACTGTTTGAATGCTGTTTTTCCAGGTGCATTAATCATTATATTATAATATATTAGATAAAATACAGCATTTTATAAGTATGGACGCGTATTTTCAAGGATACGATCGTGAAACGTTAAGGTGCAACAAAATATGTAGATTGTAGACCCAGTTTTAAAGAAAAACGAGCAAACTTTCATTCCACCTTCATATTATAAATTGTTATAACCAAACACTTAAATAAAGTCGATAGTTTTTATACGGGCAAATAATTTGCATTCATAACGCGTTGAAAATTGGAACAATGCAAATTGCGTATTATCGCTGCATACATTTTCCAAATTACAATGGACTGTAGGGAAATCGAAACTTTAATGATCAGGATTCACCCAAGAGATTGAGGGTGTACTGTTAAGAGTATTTTGATTGTATTCGATTGTGAGGTGTTTTTTATTATCTCCGTGCCCATTTATTGACACTTTGCTCATAAAACCAGAATAGTTTTTTTTTATTTTTTTTTTAAGACGGGCTTTGGCCCACCACACATTCCCACCGCTGTATCTCCTTTGTCGCCAGGATCGACAGCGGTATCCAACCACGAAAACCCATTGATACGATCTCAGGGAGCCCGAGGGACATGCTAATTGTTGAATGCTGAAGCTGCCTTGGGACCCGCGACGAAATTAATTAAAAGATAGGAAGCCGAATATTTGATTTGTACTTCTTATTCAAGTAATCGGGTAATCGCGGATAATTTCAAGAACTTTAAAATTTACCACCACAATCAGGTAAAATATTAACGGATGGCACTCTAGGAAAACTGCCTTCTAGGGATACATTTCGTCGCGCGGTAGAAAGAGAAAAGGACGTCTACTCTCCCTCCATGTTACGAATTTTCAACCAAGTTTCAGACGTGTGCTTTACATTTTATCACACCCCTAAAAAGTGCAGAACGCTGCTGAAGAAGCACTTCAATAACTCACCGCTGCCCACACCAGCGCCCACACAGGCGCTGACCGCAGCAGAGCCTTCCACGGCACAGGGTCCTTCTTCGTCGAGCCTTCAGCTGTTGTGACGTTCTTGTTCAGATACGCCAGCTCCTTCTTGGAAATATACGGGTGGGTGTTCGGTGTGCTGTAGCAGAGAAGACTCTGAAACAAAATTTGGTTTGACTATGAGAACACTAGTACCCAGGAAATTTGGTTTAGTTAGAGTAATTCATAGTCTACTCAAGTAATGTTGGTTTCTCTATGGACTATGACCAAGGTACCATCGAAGAAATTGATTCATAGGTAGTTGACGGGCCTACGTCATTTGGTCCGATTATGGCAATTCAATGTTAGCTGTGATCTATCGTGTGCGGTGTGACATAACGTGACCAAATGCGCAGGTCCGCCATATGTCTACGAATCAACTTCTTGATAGTATATTATTATAGCGTACCTAATTTGAAGCTAGAACTAGAACTAGTGGGTGGCCCTAGGTTAATGCCTTGAGTAGAATAGCGAATAGCTGTAAGTAAATGTTTGCTGGCTTATTTGGATCGATATTACCTGTTGATCAGGAACCTTCATTTTGACTAGAATTATTATGATACACACAAATTACCTCTTAAGTCTTCTAAGTGGTTTTTTTTTTCGCTTTTTTTGTGATGCCGTGGGCCGTAGCATTGTTTCGAGCCAGCACATTCGTGCTAATACTTATCTAAGTATTCCCAAATCAAAACTTTTTAAATAGAAAGCCTTATTTTTAAACAGAGATCATTATAATAATTGCATCAATTGTTGTAACAGATACTTACCCACAGAACAAACCACAGAATTCCGAATCCGCCGAAGAAATAGAATACGTATGCCCAGTCTCTACCATCAGATAGCAATATACCAGACATGAATGAACCGAAGATATTGCCTATTTGTGCACCTCCGAATACCAGAGCCCCTTGGAAGGATCTTTCGTGGGGTGGCACCCATCTCGCCAACATAATCATGAGCGCAGGCATAGTTGGACCCTGAAAATAATAAAAAAAAAAAAAATTTAGAGTTTTCAATTGGTGCCCTTCATGGTAGTACTATGAAAAAAAATATTCATATAGCGGTGGACCTCTGTAATTTGGTCAACAAGTCGTGATTTGTCAGTTTGGCTTAATAAAACCCGACCAAATTACAAGGGTCAGACATCTGGCTTATTCAATGTCAATACATTTAAGTATATATAATATACAATCCCTGATTTCTTAAGGTTTCTGACAGGCGTTTATCTGCTCAATAACGTTTTTGATTGGTTTATGTTTTACAAAACGTTAGCTAACCAAAGGCGCTAGTAAATAGATAAATTGCTTTAAAAACCTGAAATACCATGTTATGTAGCTTTGATGAATGATTTTTATTCGGCTCTCTTTGTTCAAAATTTTCAAAAGCGGAGCGCATGGAAAATACACCATGAATTTTACACTTCCAAAATTTAATCTTGATTAATGACAGCGAGCTTAATTAAACCAGGGACGGGTCACAACGAGGAACTGCTGACATTGTTATAATATTTTTAACATCGAATAATCATGAAAGTGTCGCTACACCAACATTAAATAGTCAAATTGAGGTTTGGTGCAAACCGCCCACCACGCCAACCCACAACGCCACAACGCATACAGCACTTTGGCTTTTTTTTATTTATTTTTCAAATTCCAAAAAAACTCCTTTAAAAGACATTCCCATTAGTGAGATTTTTTTAATATTATACCTAGTTATTATTCTGACACAAAATCTTCTGTTAAAATAGTGGCTGTAAATGATAACATGTTTGAAAAGTTCCTCGCTTATTTTTAGAAGCTTTGGAATTATCTATCTACGTATTATTATTGGTACGAAGTTCCTTATGGCGCGTTCGGCGTTGCGGAAGGAGGCTAGACGAAACTACACTTGACCTCGACACTTTTTATTAGTACCTGCCTATTAGGGGCAGAGGGCGTTGATAGTATTCCTGTGCGTTAACTAGATGGCGTTTTTTAGAATAAACAGCGACATCTACCGGACGTTTAAATAAATTTTATTACAATTCCACAAAAGTGTCGTTGTTAGTATACCTGGGCATCAATAGATGGCGTTTTTTTAATAAGTTCGTTCCATCCGGGTGTCCCTTGACACCTCTCAAGTTTTTTTTTTTGCAAGGACTTAAATTTATGGACATTTTTTGGCAAGTAGAACTTATTATATTAACTTGTGGCCAATCTACACTAAGCTGGGGAAAATTATAATTTACTACAAATACTGTATGCAAACTTTTCACATCCATCATTACCTCTCCCATCCCCTGCAGAACTCGAAGGATGAAAAGCCACGTAGCTCCTCCTACTCTAATGACTATAGGTGTGAGGAAGGTGAAGAGAGCCGTGCTGAGTAGACCAATACCAAGGGTCCACTTGCCTCCCAACTTCTCGGCGAAGTAGCCACCTGGGACCTGGGTAGCAGCGTAACCGTAGTAAAAACCACTCAGAATTAGACCTTGCGTTTTTTCGTCCCAGTCGAATGTTGCGTACTGAAAAAAAAAATGCTGTTATAAATTAAATTCCAAGTACGTAATAAGTGCAGATGTACATAAATAAATGAAATTCATGTTGTAACAATCTTACTTTTATGCAAGACATTCATTTATGAAATAAAAGGTAAAAGAAAAGGTGTTATATTTGACAAAATAATAATTATCAACTTTTTATCCTTAATTAATGTACCCAATTATAATAATTGATGTTAGCATTTATACACTAACTATTAGGTATAGTAGGGGAGAGGAAGGTGCTATTTGTGTAGTCACTCGAGCGTCATGAAGACCTAGTAGGTTTTTTACATTAGGTAAAACTGATAAAAAAATAATAAGAGCGTTTTTTTTTTAATTTTAGCGGTGGGTTCAGAAACTGCAGTCATTTTAAAGTTTTGGAAAAGAAAATATATTCAGAAAATTGCTTATTTAGGTAAATTATAAATATATTTTAGACAACAAGGACTAAATCATTTAGTTTAGTGCAAAATAAAATATCTGCGAAGCTTAGTTAGGAAAATATGAAGCTTTATTTTTTTTATATTTTAAAATGTCCCTACAGGCTTACCTAACCTTTGAATCGTCAGTGCTTTATATGGAAGCTTCTTTGGGGTATACTAAACATCCCCTATCTTAATCTGACAGATCCGATGACATTTCAATATTAAAGAAATATATATTTTAACCCACCATGTGAGAAATCTGATTTCTATACCATAATAACTAGACACATGTCGGAAGCCTTGTATAGGCTTCCGACATGTGCTTAATCTTAAAGCTTAATCTGACACGCTCGAGCCTGTCCCGAAATCCCCTCTGCCCCTCCCCAACTATTAGATATCGTTTCTTTAAACGAACACTACATAAAATTTAATACATTATATTATGCTAATATTGTAAAACATTTATTTAAAATACCTAACTCAATGACTATACGGCACAAACAAGGTCATGAATGAATCAGAATACTAAGATGCGATACTATAGTTTCTAGCAAATCTATTTTAAATTAAAAAACAATAGTTACATTCGTTTTGTCATATTTGATGAGGATTTTAAATTTCCTATATTACGATCGACGCTATTCCTATTTATTATATTTTTGTAATTAAGGCGAGGACAAACCCCATTTTGTTATTTATTGACTCCCGGTTTACCTAGTTCCAATATAATAACGAAATGTAAAAAATATGAGATATAAAACACAATATTTAAAAGATTTTAAACCATAAACATTTTAATAAAACGTAATACTATGGCTGTAATTAATTTACAAACTCACCTCCGACAAAAATCTTTATCATCGAAATATAAGTATTAACAAGGATAACATACATTTTATTTCAATAAATTGGTAATGAATGTATATTAAAAAACGTTTAACCGAACATTTTTTTTTCTTAGTATTTATTTCGAAAGATATTTAAAAAAAAACACGAAAAATAAAATAGGGAAGATCCGCCCGTCGTAACTACAATTTTATGCTAAGCTAAAATGAATCTTATTGCGATGCGTACACGCTTGGCACTCGCGTTCGCAAGGTTATCGTTTTGGAATTGAGGTAAGTGCTCGCCTTAAATAGTAATAAAAAAATTTCGCGTATCGCATAATTGTTCAATATTGCGTCTAATGTAACTAATTTTTTTTCAGTGTCGTATTTTGCCACTGTAGTTAAGAGTTTTTCTTCAGAAAAACTGTTGTTATAATAATGTTATTTACTTTTAATAATTACGTCATAACAATGTATTTTAATTAAATACATTGTTATGACCACAAAACCACTTCTATTTAGATACAACTTAAAATGTGCTCTAAAATGACTCATGGGTCATAAACTCTTCATTAAAAATAATATTATATATCATATGGCTCATAATAATGAACTGTAACTCTTCTTGTACGATTAAAATACGGAAGAAAAAGAAAGAAAAAAACCTTCATACAATTACTATTGTCAAAAAATGTGGAAAATAAACAGTGTGGAAAAATTAATTCTAATTATAATATTGTTTCACATCACATAGACATAGAGACGAGAAAATAAAAAGTGCTAAAGCTTATTCTTATGACTCTTACACCTTATTTGTAAAACTATTCGCTCATATTTTGCAGATCAAAAACTTACCGGTCTCAGTGTAACCGTCGTTCCATTGCCAATAACATCGTCGCTCGGACACGCGTCTGGGTCAAAATGTTTGCCAGCAGCACTCGTGTGGTTCACCATCTGTGTGATCGCCAGGTTCAGGCAGACCCTCATTGTGTATGCGTTGCACACACCCAGCAGACCCATCACACCCAAGATATATCGCTGTGGGATAACGCAGCCTGGAACATACACGGTTAGATTATCTCGATGAGCTATTGCCTTCTTGCCCTAACAAGATACATCATCATTATCAGCATATCGCCATCGCTGAATTGAACGCAGCTAAAACACTAAGGTAGATTTTGTGTTAGTTGGGCATGGAACAAGAATGTGTTTTTTTCCGTCCATAAAGTTCAAGACAAACTTTTTAAATCTCAATAATGAAACAATTCTGAGAATTCAAAGATTTCTCCCTGCACTCTGCTGATATCTATGACAAAAACCTTTATAAGGTTTCTTATAAACTATTAATAATTATCAATTACTTTCATATTATAATATTTATTATGTTGTATTTATAATTCGTAAAAGTACCAATTCTTAAACTAAAAGATAAATAATTTTCTGCAATACAATACCCAACAAAGTTTGAACTGTGTGTAGAAAAGATTGTAAAACGTACAGCAGAAGCCAAAGCTACCCCTGAGGGCTTTTTTGACTTTTGCATTAAGTCTGACATGAAATTGCTTCAGGCAAATGGACTTGATAAAGCTTTCAAAGACTTTGAGGTGGACTATCGCTGCTTTAAGTTGCAAGGGAAAAGAAGAGAATAAAGTTGTTTATGATTTGTAATGCGAATCCTATATACCCTTACTAATGAAACGTGATGTTAATGATCCTTACTAATATAATAAATGCGAAAGCGTTTCTGTCTGTCCGTTACCTCTTCACGCTTAAACTGCTAAACCGATTTTACTGCAATTTGGTATGCAGATACTTTGAGTCCCGGGAAAGGACATAGGATAGTTTGTTGCGGAAAAATGTACGGTTGTAGCAAAGGAGTTGCAGGCGTCATCTAGTAATTAATACTTTATCTAATAGATAAAAATAATGTTTTATGAAAACGCAATGGAAAGCAACGGATGCTTTTCAGAAATCACAAATCGCAAAGTTTGAAGAGTTATTAAATAACATTTTTTTTCTTTCTTAATCTATTTTAAACTACTGAAGTTGCGTTTAATGAACTCATTAAAGAGATATTTAATATTCTTTGTGTAATGTGATCCATTTTTTTTCCTTTATTTATAAAAATAATTGTGTCATATTAAAGTTATCTACTAAACATCGCATTTGCTTAAAAATGATTCTCCATTTTCACTCACGAGGATAGGGCAGTATTTAGCCGATTCAAATGCGAAATTTTAATTAAAAATCTAAAGTGTATGTGCTATATAATATTATACATAGCTCTACAAAATATTTGTATGAACAGAGCGAAATTATTCGGGCTTTTAATAATTATGAAGTGGTAGCCTAAAACTGCCTGATTTAAAATTAGATTTCATAGATAAACAAGCCAACAGGAATAAAACCAGTTAACAGCCATAAAGCGTAAAATTAAATTCAAGATCGAATATTTTTTAAATTTTTTTGTATCTCGTTATCATATAGCAGATAGATTGATGTCATAAATAACAATTGAATGAATGAATGAATGAATACTTTAATGTGCACAATCACAGTTACAATAACAACATACTTACATAAATTGATGAATTGTAGATGAATATTTCAAGAAAATTATAAATAAATATTATTTTGCAATAGGTTATGAATCGTTTTGCTGATATTTTTATCATATTATATCAACCGGATGAATTCCATAATTAAAAAAAACCGGCCAAGTGCGAGTCGGACTCGCGCACCGAGGGTTCCGTACAAACCTGCAAGGTTTACAAAGTTTGATTTTGTTACAGCTTAAAGGTATTATAGACCTAAGTATTTGGTATGAATTTCAATTTAATACCTCTACGCGTTTATGAGGAAATGGGTAGTAAGTTTAAAATTATTAAAAAAATATATATTATGTGATGTAACTAAAAATTTATGGTTTTCATAATTTTTCCTTTATCTATGCTATAAGACGTTGCTTCGTACCAAATTTCAAGATTCTGAGTTCACGGGAAGCACCCTGTAGGTTTTGATTCCCTTGCAAGTGTCGAAAATTTGCGGCATAAACGGCTGTATCTTTTGATTGCGTTGGCTTAGAAGTTTGATTTTTTCACAGCTTCAAGGGACAGTAGACCTGAGTAATTGATATAAATTTCAGCTTCATACCTCCATGCGTTCCTGAGAAAAAGGGTCTTGACAGACGGACGGACGGACAGACGGACAACAAAGTGATCCTATAAGGGTTCCGTTTTTTCCTTTTGAGGTACGGAACCCTAAAAAAGACAACTCCAATTCAATGAAGGTTTTGAAATTAGCTCCATACATTTTCGATTAAAATCTTCATTAAAAGGTGACTTTCCTAAAAATGAAGATTTTAACAGAAAGATTAAACGATAACTTAATCATTTAATATATTTAAATGCGGTCGTTAGTAACTTATAGTAAAATCTAAGATTGCAAATAATTATCAGGTTATACGGTTTAACCTGGCCATAACTTCAATAAAATAAATGCTTCTTTTTTCCTCCATAAACTTGTACCAGTTATGAGACGTCGTGCGTAAGTTGTATCATTTTTATTGTTCCGTTGTCTTGGTTGTTAAGTGCGATACGCTTTTGCGTCAATTTAATCCTTGCCTCCAGTCACGATTTTCTAATTAAGTTACTTAAAGTGTTCTAAGGTTTTTATGTGTTGTCTCTATAGTTATAATAAATCTTGATTATTATCAGATATGTTAGTATATATCTACTGTATTATATTTCAATGGAGTTGCTGTACTATAAAAAAAAACTAGACGTTCCGCGCGGCTCCGCCCGCGTAAATTTGATATTTCACAGACAGATCAGTCTACAAAAAATAGCCTCTAAAGTCTACAAAAAATTATCCTTCACGTTGTCTACTTCTTATCTGACCCAAATAACAGAAAAGTTGCTCTAGTAGTTCGTGAGATAAGCCCTTTCAAATAATTTCTCCCGTTTTTTCCACATTTTCTTCTATTTCTTCGCTCTTATTAGTCTTAGCGTGATAAAATATAGCCTATAGCCTTCCTCAATAAATGGGCTATCTAACACTGAAAGAATTTTTCAAATCAGACCAGTAGTTCTTGAGATTAGCGCGTTCAAATAAGCCCTTTCAAATAATTTCCCCCCGTTTTTTTTTCACATTTTCCTCTTTTTCTTTGCTCCTGTTAGTCTTAGCGTGATAAAATATAGCCTATAGCCTTCCTCGATAAATGGACTATGTAACACTGAAAGAAGTTTTCAAATCGGACCAGTAGTTCCTGAGATTAGCGCGTTCAAACAAACAAATAAACAAACAAACTAACAAACTCTTCCGCTTTATAATATTAGTATATATTTAACTACCAAGGCGAATCCGATAAAAATGTAGAAATTCTGTAACTATTAAGTTTTGTTCCTAGTTTTGCAGTAGCTGTACATGAACGAAAAATATTATTTACCATTCTTAAAATAGGTCAATTATTAAAGACGTCTTAATTAAGATTGATAGCAATACTCCGAGACTGATAAGATATGTCACCGCACTTGAAGCCTTGACCTTTAAATGTTATTCTTAAAACAAATTAGAGCATTTATATCAGGAAAATATTAACGTTACATAGAAATATTATAACAGGATTTAGTTAGAAGCAAATTAAATAAAAGAAGACGGTTATGTTGCGAGGGAATATTGGTTCTCTTAAAATTTTATTTAAATCCAGCTTAAACTCTGTATAGAGATTAAAATGAATAATATAGACTAGTACATTTACATTACATTATCCCTCTTACTAATAAAAAGTTAGACAGCGTGTATAGAGGGTGCATAAGATTTTTTCTACTAATAATCATTTTTTGACATAAGGCCTGTATAACGATGCTGTCATTTCCATACTAATTTCTCTCTATAGACTCTGTGTAACGTGTGTGTAACCTAAAAACTCCTGTTTAACTATTCACACGTTGAACGCATGTTTAAGAATTTTTTATTAGTAAGAGGGTATCAGTTCATTGAATATACCACATGATTGAGTATATATAGTTCACGGTGAATATAATTTGTCACAAGTATACGCAACAAGTTAGAAAGCTCGTGTAGGCGTTCGCCCATACACCTCATTCGTTAACTTAGGTGCGATTTAAAATATATGGTCACCCAAGATATCATTATCACCACATCATCACTTTGTTTTATGAAAATGAATTATTCTATAAAACTAGTTATCAATACCAAAACATCCAAGTATTTTGCAATCGTCTAGTATCTCTTATCAGAATCAAAATATTGTCACAATTGAATCTATTGCCGATAACAAGTAGATCTTTCAGGTACTGCAGCAAACAAGACTTATTCCAGTTGATGTTTAACAAATTCGTAAGTATTAAGCTGTTGGAGTCCAAAATTGATTATAAAGTACAGCCTCATCTAAGCGATGACTAACAAAGAGAATCATAGAGTGCAGAGATTTTTCCTCTATATTTTTTATGACAAAATGTTTATTTTATTTTATGTTTCATGCAGGGGCGTAGCTACCCCGTCACAAGGGCCCCCAATGTGAATAGAAACTTTCCATTTCTTTTATTAAATTCACAAAATATGAGAAATGTAAAAAAGGCAACCTTTCCTAAGGTTGCCTTTTTTACATTTTGCCTCCAAACAAATTTTATATGGGGCCCCGCTAAAGCACGCTACGCTTCTGGCTTTATGCTACGTACTACAGTATTTATTAGGTTATCAAGAGCGGTAAAATCAAACGTTGTTATTGTAAGTGGATGTTGTCTTCCGAGATATTCTACATTTTAATGCTAAATTAGATTCCTGCCAAAATTTTTCCATTCATCGGTATCTCATAATTACTACCTGTACCATTTTTTGCTCCTCTATAACATGTTACATCAAGGTGAAGGAGACCTTGACTTTAGGTTACTTACATGATCGTAGTGTTCTTGTCAGTGCTGTGTCTTTCCTCTTCAGAACCTCAGTCTTCTGTCCGAGTAAGGTGTGCGCCTGCGCTTGGTTGATATCCGCCATTTTTTACAACACACCGAGTCCCAGAAAAAACTTAAGGTTGCTCACAAGTGTTTACTGTTCGCGTCCGAAATTTTCTGGAATTTGTGAAATGTTTAAATGTTTTACGTCATTATTTAGCACTTATTTATTTCGTATAATTGTAATTAAACTGGAAAACGGTACGAGCATTTAAATTTTTAATTTTGTACTGGCGAAATCATTATCGACTAGTGAATAATTTATAGTTTGTTGTTATCTGATCCATGCACGTGGTATAAACATGTTAGGTTTATCGTTCTATAAATTGATTTCGATAATTTCTCTACTATTTTCCTTTGAAATTTCAATTTGTCCCCGGCTTTAGTATTGCGAATTTTATTTACCTATTCACAGAACACGTTTACATATTGAACACTAGAACTGAACACACGAGTGTCAAGAGCTATGCGGCCGCGGCATCTGTTATCAGTCTACGAAGCCTGCGTACGCGCGAATTGTTAGGCGAATATTGTCACAGAGAAGCTGGACCGTTCACAAGTCGCCCTTGAGGCTTTTGACCACTAAACTGACTCATTCGGTTACGAAACTTATGTAAGAATGGGTGTTTGTCTGTTACCTCTTCACGCCTAAACCGCGATTCGTATGAAATTCGGTATGAAGGTACTTTGAGCTCCGAGAAAAGACAAAAGATACTTTTTATTCCGGAAAAATGTACAGTTCCCGCGTTATAAACCAATAGTTAGTCTATATTTTATCTTAGACAATTACTTGTTTAAAATAAAGCCAGGTCCATAATTTAACGTAGTTTTGTAGAAAACTCAGCCCATGCAAAACTTAAGAGACTAAAAATAATATAATCAACATTTTCTAAATCATTAAAAAATTTCCCGAAAATCGAAAATTCCTCATAAAAAAAGACTAATTAAAATATTTTTAAATCTTTGCGAAAGTAGAGACTAAACATTTTAATATGTTTCAAAATATGTATTCGAAACTTTTCTAACTTGAAGCATCCAAGCTTAAGGAACTAAAAATATAATCTAAATTTTCCAACATATTAAAATTTTCACGAAAAACGAAGACTCCTCAGAAGAGACTAATTAAAATATTTTTAAATCTTTGTAAAAGTAGACACCTAAAAATTATAATGTGTTTCTAAATCTTTGAGGCCTTTTTGGACAATGCCAGCTAGATGAGGTAGAATCTATCAGTTTTCTATAAAATAAATATTTGCCGACACAATATCCGCTTAACTATGAACAATATAGCGAAGGCCACAGTTTGATGATTTATTGCCATATGTATCCTCACAACATTTCAATTAACGATTCAATCACAAATTCACGACCTTTTCATTGAAATCAAATCTAGTATGACGTCCATACTAATGTGACTAATATTATAAATTTGAAATAGTGTCTGTTTTTCCGTCTGTCATATTATTAGGATAGTTTTTATCTAAAGTAATGTTTCTCGCCGCTCGCACGTTATAGTATTTTCGGCGCATCAAACTTGCAGGTAGCATATACTTACAAATTAAATACATACGCTTATTTTCTAGGGCTCTAATAACAAAGCAATGGCATTATAGGCTGTGAAAAAAACACTATTCTCTATAATTTTATTATTTCCTCATAAAAAGTATATTTTTTTTTTTACTTAAGGTATGCTTTCAAGTGTACAGGTTGTTCTCTTATAGGTAAAATAATATAAACACTAAACAGGTTCTAGATATTGTAGCTTATTTTGCATTAAGGGATTATACCGCATGCCTGTTTTAATAGTAGCGTTTAATACTTTATAAATAAATTATCAAGTAGATATATTTTTGAATCTTGTACTTAGTTTACTATAATTGGCATACCTGGTTGGTTCACCTGCACAGGTAAATCTGTGCTGATTTGACGCAGATATTTTGAAAAACTGTCGGTCTGGTTTTCACACCTGCACATGCAAGTTGCAAGTGCAAAATGTTGAGAGGGTTCCGTAGCAAAATGGTAAAAGACGGAATTCTTAGACATAGGTTACACGGTCAGTCTGGCATTAGTTAAGTCCATCAATCTGATCCAGGCTGATAAGAGAATGATCGTGTAACCGTTTGATTGACGGACTGATAATTTGTTATTATGTACCATCGAGGAAATTGATTCCTAGGCAGTTGACGGACCTACGTCAATTGGTCGGCTTATGTCAGTTCAATGTTAGCTGTGATCGGTCGGATGGGTTTGACTTGACGCGACCAAATTACTACGGTCCGCCATCTGCCTAGGGATCAACTTCTCTTATAGTACTTTCTGGTCATCACTCATCATTCTGGCGTCAGTCTCAGACTGATGGACTGAACTGATGCCAGACTGAACGTGTAACCTAACGTACTCTTATAGATTCGTTATGTCTGTGTTTTTGTCTGTCTGTCTTATCTGTCCGTCCGTATGTCACAGCAATTTTCTCCAAATATTTTATATTTTAGTCTACAGGTTTATCTATTTAGATGAAACTGAACGTGTTTGAACATCCTGTGCAGGTGTCAGTTGCATCACTGATTAAATCTTGATGGGTTTCAGTGAGTAAGTGAACCCTGTGTCCCATATCTCGACCAATGTTTCCAAAAACGCACAAACTGTAGTTTATTGAACTGAAATTAGTTACAGTATGGCAACATTTTTCTTTGTTATACTTTTATACAATCATTTTACTAATCTATAAATTTATAAAACATGCAAAATGCAAATATACAAACTGTATAATAATAGTTTTAGAAGTTCACCTTCATAAGGATTAAAGCCTTGACACGCTAAAGAAATAAATAAATATTTATTTATGACATTTAAGATAATAGTGTTTTAGCTCGTGCACTGTATGTAATTATTATTATTATGTAAAGTATGTAATCCAAGCAAAGCCAGTACAGTGAATAATATTATGAATCAATGGCTTGAAGTATATTATAATATTATATTGAGTCTGAAATATTCAGAAGAATTATAATCGTCATATTTTGTAGGAATTTGTGTAATGTGAAGTTGTATTGTTGTATATATTAATTTTGCCACACACAAATTACTACAAAATATGATAATTATATTCTTCTGAATATTTCAAACTCAACACAATATCTATTCCAGAAGAGTTATCTTTGTTATTTTGTCTGGAACCTCTAATTATTGTTATTCAGACATCGTAGACGATATGAATCAGTTGGTAAAAAATAATTAGGATCTAATAATGTGTTAGTAACAAAGGTGGACGGACACTGGTCGCATATTAGTTAAAATAAATAATCTAAAAGAAAACAAACAGTTCAAATCAATAATTACTCTGAAAATATCCATCTTGAAAAATAAACATCGAAAATATTATTATGTTCCGATATTTTCATTTGCTATTGATATAATTGATCACAATTAATAAAATTAGAGCGGGCTACATGCATTGTATCTCTGCAAAGTACTAATGTTTTAATTTTTATTTTTATTTACTTACTGGTAATCAATTTCACTTTCATAGCTTCTGAAAGGAGCTAATAATACTTTAAAGTTTAATCTAATTAGATAGACTGAATAAAATATGGATAAACGTGTAATGTGTATTGAAAGTCAGAATATTATCTCATGATAAATTAGTTGGATGACAATTATAGAATCAATAGGCCATTATAAATATAAATATGTTTTATTTATATTTTATCAATTTTTATTGTTAGAAAGAAAGACAAAATTCGAAACATATGGCATAAATCTCAAGTAAAATTGTATACATAAAAAGTTACTAAAATATAAATAATAATTATATTAAATATAGTACTTGGTTTACACGGAGCATTCTGTAAGCACTTGTCTGCGTGTGTGAGTTAAAAAATTTTGTGATTGCGGGAGACACTCCCAATAAAGTATTTGCTAATTTATTCTTCACTTTATTGTGCGTTGTTCCTAAACATAGTATACATTTGGTACGTATTAGCATACAACATTCAAATTGACCGAGATCGGCCTTCATTCTGCCTTAATAATAGGATTAGTATGATCAGAGCGTAAAGGGCACTTACATTGTGAACTTTGGTTAAGTATTGTTGTACTTAACTTAAACTGTATGTAATGAGCCAATTATAAGTGGTAGAGCCATGCTTCGGCACGAATGGGCCGGCTCGACCGGAGAAATACCACGTTCTCACAGAAAACCGGCGTGAAACAGCGCTTGCGCTGTGTTTCGCCGAGTGAGTGAGTTTACCGGAGGCCCACTCCTCTACCCTATTCCCTTCCCTACCCTCCCCTATTCCCTTCTCTTCCCATCCCTACCCTCCCTTATTACCCTATTCCCTCTTAAAAGGCCGGCAACGCACTTAAAGCTCTTCTGATGCTGCGAGTGTCCATGGGCGACGGAAGTTGCTTTCCATCAGGTGACCCGTTTGCTCGTTTGCTCCCTTTATTTCATTCAAAAAAAATACTTCATCTTTACGTCGGAGAGCCATGCTTCGGCACGAATGGGCCGGCTCGACCGGAGAAATACCACGTTCTCACAGAAAACCGGCGTGAAACAGCGCTTGCGCTGTGTTTCGCCGAGTGAGTGAGTTTACCGGAGGCCCAATCCCCTACCGTATTCCCTTCCCTACCCTCCCCTATTACCCTATTCCCTCTTAAAAAGGCCGGCAACGCACTTGCAGCTCTTCTGATGCTGCGAGTGTCCATGGGCGACGGAAGTTGCTTTCCATCAGGTGACCCGTTTGCTCGTTTGCCCCCTTTATTTCATAAAAAAAAATCATACATCATCACACTAATGCTTTAAATGCGTAAGTTTGAGGGTGTGTTTGTTACTACTCCACGAAAAATAGTGAATAAATTTTGATGAAATTTGGTGCCACAGTGTAGAGCAGGCATTTGTTTAACAGATTGGCTACTTCCTATCATGATGAAGTAAATTAGTGTTCCTTTGGGATACATAGTTAATACCTCGATCGTGGGAATCGCAGACACAATAGATTCCCAATTGTGATGCGACAGCCGGGTGCCGCTTGGGGATTGATGGGTTAAAGATGATTATAATTATTATAATAAAAAAATTGAAAAATACTAAATCACAAGTAAATAGTTCATGAAGAAACTTTCTTTTGGCTTACAGCTGTCAAAGTTTTGCTCTATTAAAACAATTTAATAATGAGAAAATTTTATACGGCACAGAAAGAAGTTACATAATGAACAAACACTGTCCCAATTATGACATGTTCTAAATTAACGATTTAATGAAGAAAAATGTTTAATCACGCTTTGAGGCAAGTGGCATTGACACAGTTATTGTAAACCATTTCATTACGCCTGTTGTTCAAATTCATTATAATTTTGAAAATAATATTCAAAGCGTACATTTTACACAGCAAGTAACTAATATTATTATCCGTCTCATAAGAATAAGAATAAGAATCATCAGAAATGTAGTTTTTAAAACCATATTAATAAAATTTAGTTGACTAGATGAAAAAAAAAACCCTAAAGGTCGTTCCGATCAACTCAAAATTCAAATTACAATCTTCTTTATGAACTAGTCTATAGGTTTCATTTTCTACCAACATTGGTCTAGCGACCCATGCCGCCGCTGCTTTGTAGTGGCGTAGAGCAAAATGAAAACTATAGCCTAGCTGGGTCATAAAGTGGCATATTATTAATTATTATTATTAGAATTTTGGTCGGTTTGCCGCGAGAATCGTAAAGTCACTTTAACTTGTACTATCAGAGAAGTTGATTCCTAGGCAGATGGGAGACCTACGTAGTTTGGTCGCGTTATGTTAAACCCAGCCGACAGATCACAATTAACATTGAATTGACATGATCCGACCAAATGACGTTGGTCTGTCAACTGCCTAGGAAGCAATTTCCTTGATGGTACTTTCAAAAGCTATAATATTTCAAGCAAAAACGAATTCCAAATTGTATCATTGTTTTACTTCTCGTCATGTCTGGCTCGGAATGAACAGTAAAGTTAAAATATCGAAGTTACTTATATTGGGATATGAACATTTTGTATTGCCAATCTTACGTCACCATGTCGAAACTGCCTTTACACAATCCACACGTATTGGGAAACCTGGAAAATAACATATTAATTTTCTTATCTCTACCTACTGACCAATAAAGTAGACAGATTTATGGAGGAATAAAACTGATATCGGATGTAGAGCTGAACATGAATGCATAGCTTGTTATGGTAAAATTTATGACATTTCAATTGGCATTGACGTTACAATTTTGTTAAGATGCCTCTTCACAATGGTTCATGCTGGCCCACTACAGACCATCGCCATTGTGTAGACACACCATACTGACATGACCATCGTCCGCCATCATACACCACTACCGCGTCTACACAATGGTGATGGCACAGACATAGATCAAGATAGATACCGCATGTGTATGTACTTCACGTGCCATATCGCGTTCCCAAACGACGAGCAATGCTTGTCTTTCGAAAATCTGTTCTTTAGTCTGCTATCGGAATCGCACGTCAATCAGAATTTTAAAAATGCCTAAATGCCTAAAAGTGTCGTATTAAGCTGTAGAAATTCAAATAGAAACGTTGGCCTTGATAATGGACACATTTCTTATCATCGGTATGTCACAGTGGTAGGAAAAAAGTGACACGCTCGTTTTCATACAAAAGGAGCGACATGCGGTAGGTATCTATTTTGATCTATGTCTGTGGGTGATGGCTTGTAGTGGGCCATAGCATGGACCATTGTGCAGAGGCACCTTTAAAATACCAATTTTACAGTAGTTGAACATTATTACTATTAAAATGTAAAATATGTGTTTGTATGTTCGTTATAATACTTAATGCACACAAAGGTTCTGAATTAAGTGTCCGCGCAAGTGACACTGTTTTGGTGTTGGCTCGTAGCGATTTTGACTCTACCTTTAGCCTTAGCTAGTTAAATTGCAATAACATATTATAGTTTCGCTATGTCTGTTCGCTATGCTTTTTTTTATGAAATAAGGGGGCAAACGAGTAAACGGGTCACCTGATGGAAAGCAACTTCCGTCGCCCATGGACACTCGCAGCATCAGAAGAGCTGCAAGTGCGTTGCCGGCCTTTTAAGAGGGAATAGGGTAATAGGGGAGGGTAGGGATGGGAAGGGAAGGGAATAGGGGAGGGTAGGGAAGGGAATTGGATAGGGGATTGGGCCTCCGGTAAACTCACTCACTCGGCGAAACACAGCGCAACGCTGTTTCACGCCGGTTTTCTGTGAGAACGTGGTATTCCTCCGGTCGAACCGGCCCATTCGTGCCGAAGCATGGCTCTCCCACGTACTTGTATGCAGGTCATATAAATTAATATTAGGTTAGGTGTCTCATATTTTATGCTATATGTCATGACTATTAACACTTTAAATAATTCGGACTAACCGATTACCTACTTAGTATTAATTTATAAGAATAAGAAAGCCTTGAACTACGATAACAGCTCTCAGTAACAAGTATGGCTGCTGATAACATCGTTCTGACTTGAGACATAGTTGTGGTTTCGACGTTAACATTATCATCTTTTATAAAATAATAATTCTTTTTCTTTATGAAATACGAGCAAACGGGTCACCTGATGGAAAGCAACTTCCGTCGCCCATGGACACTCGCAGCATCAGAAGAGCTACAGGTGCGTTGCCGGCCTTTTAAGAGGGAATAGGGGAGGGTAGGGATGGGAAGAGAAGGAAATAGGGGAGGGAAAGGAAGGGAATAGGGTAGGGGATTGGGCCTCCGGAAAACTCACTCACTCGGCGAAACACAGCGCAAGCGCTGTTTCACGCCGGTTTTCTGTGAGAACGTGGTATTTCTCCGGTCGAGCCGGCCCATTCGTACCGAAGCATGGCTCTCCCACGTATCTTAATGTTTTTAGAAATTCTGGAATTTATGTGGGTTTACTATCGCAATATGTAACCACAAAAATCGAGAATAGGAGATACTTCAGCTATATTTTCACGCTAGGGGCAGCACCAGCATAGACAGTAAACAAAAAGTTTAGTTCCACGTTTGGCAACGTTTCTGTCAATATTCTGATATGACGTGTGTAACATGTCAGATATTGGTTGGCTTATTATTTACTGTATGTACTAGTAGCGCCCTCTGCTCCGACCTTTGCGTAGTATTCTCTATTGTAATAAAATATAACACTGATACGTCTATACTATTTTAACTTAATTTAGATTTAAAAACGGTAAGACTGCCTTCACATTAAGATATAGTGAAGGCAGCCTAAAATCCGTTTGGCGACAAGCAGGATATTGCTTGTCGCCAAACGGATTTTTGGATACATAAAGATTTTATTGAGTAACTGTCTTTAATCGTTTTGGGAAACATAATAATTTTTAATTGGTATCGTCGTGCCATACGGCTCGCTCGTTCGTGAATGGTGTTATTCGTGACTCGCGAGCCAAAGGCGCCATTTTGATTTTAGTTTTCGCTTAGACATGTTAGTGTAGACTCAAAATGATCAAATGGAACGGCTCGCTCTCGCTGGCGTGTTCGTGAATGCCATGAATTTGGCTCGGCGCGACATCGCGTATCGAGCCAATGGCGCGAGAGCCATATGGATCGCTCGTGAATGCCTACCTTTTAGTCTTGACTAATTCTTAAGTACAATGAGTGGACGCTGTTAATCATTTGTATACTATCCCACACAAAAATGACGTATCTATTGAGTTATGAATGCAGTTATGTTCTTTAGATCATTTGAAACAAGACTGCATTCATAATTCAACAAAAATATTTTTGTGGGTTAGTCTACTTAAATGCTTAACAGCGACCAACCCTAATTCAGGGAATAAGAGCTCTCGTTATTTTCAAAACGTATCAGACTAAGCACTTTCTGGTGCCTCACAGTTTCGGATTCCGCCCACTACACCCGCTTAATAAATACCTACACTCGACACAATAAATGCTTATTAGTATTCATGAGTAGGCAAAAATGTTGAAACTCCAGAATAACCTCGTACGTTCAAATCATGCCATTTTAAAAATATTAACCTAACGAGACTTTTATATAATATGCTTGTTTCTTACTTTTTACATAAAATTTAAGAATCTCTTTTGATTTAAATCAAAAAATTATAAATTTTATATAACCAAAGACAAGCTGAAAATAATGAAGCTAGTATTCAATATCATGAGCTCGCTTTTGGATTTTCAGTTTTTTTTTTTGTTCTTGTTTGTTTAGTAGGTATCATGAGCTCGCTACTGGATTTTCAGTTTTTTTTTTTTGTTCTTGTTTGTTAAGTTCTTTTGTTCTTTGCTGAGAACGATCTTGAATCACATTAGCTTCTTAAAAAAAGTTTGTAGTCGGTTTACCTACTTAGAAGTTACTATGACACGGAAAAAATCGTCGAACTTATTACATCAATATGTTTGTTGCAAGTATTGTCTCGAGTTCTAGACACTGTACTATATTGTCAATGTTTAGTGAACAAAGAATACAATATGGCTACTACAAATCAGTGTCGAAGTTACTGATTCGAGTAGATCACAGTCTAATAAATCCAGTCAGAATCAAAAGAAAATCAAACTTCGTATCAAATATTTCCAACGAAAGTTGAATAGAAATATTTATGAACACATGTTGTTTTCCGGAATTTTCTGTAATGCTGAATTGCTGATGGACTCACAGTTTTATCTCATCGAGACGAATAACTTTCCTAATCAATTTCGATATTGTTGAAGGATAGAAGTTAGAGATATGATTTGACGTGTAACATAGAAAAGTACTTTAAGGTCGTCTGCTCAAAATATAGTTACACATGTATCCTACGAAAATACGCAACCATGTTTTCAAATACAAATGGTATTTACTTAAAATACTACACTAAATAATATCTATGGACGCTTCACACCACGTCAGTCTGGCCCCGTGCTAAGTACCTGAAGGACTTGTGTTACAGGTACCAGACAACGGAAATATATTTAATACTTTACCACTATACAATATATATTTAAGATTTTTATTAATGGTGATACACATATTTAATACAACTTTTTTTTTTTGAAAACTTTTTGTTCCGTCAGCGGGATTCGAACCCGCGACCCCCGGTTTGAGGTACCAACATTCCACCAACTGAGCCACAGAGGTCGTCAAATAGATTGTTTTAGATATTATATTTATGTAAGTTTTTACCAACCGCATTCTTGCTTTAATATTAACTAGATGACCCGGTGTAAGTTGAATCACTTAACAATAATAATATTATTCTGTATTTCACTATTTTTAGTAATTATGTGAATTTTTAACAAATAGGACGACCGGTTTTGATATAAATCTTCATTAGATTCTACTCTTTTTCGATAAGAATCATCATCGCGGGAGTCATTTATACGTGGGAGAGCCATGCTTCGGCACGAATGGGCCGGCTCGACCGGAGAAATACCACGTTCTCACAGAAAACCGGCGTGAAACAGCGCTTGCGCTGTGTTTCGCCGAGTGAGTGAGTTTACCGGAGGCCCAATCCCCTACCCTATTCCCTTCCCTACCCTCCCCTATTACCCTATTCCCTATTAAAAAGGCCGGCAACGCACTTGCAGCTCTTCTGATACTGCGAGTGTCCATGGGCGACGGAAGTTGCTTTCCATCAGGTGACCTGTTTACTCGTTTGCCCCCTTTATTTCATAAAAAAAAAAACAGACAATGATCATTTCTCAAAAATGAGAATTATAACGCAACACTATAGACACGACGCCATTTCGTTATAAGCAACCAATCGTTGGAGCGGGGGTAAGGGGGGCGGAAGCCCCCCCCCCCCAAGTAGGGAGGCTCGGGGAGCGAAGCCCCCCCGTATAGTAATCAAACCTCACTCGAAATATGAATGTGTTGTTTTGGTGAGAATGATTTCCTTGAGATATACACATTAAATCAATAACTTAGTATTTTCGAGAATAAATCGCAACACTTACGACGCAATAAAATTTTAAGCAACTATTTTCTGGAAAGGAGGGCTCGGTCAAATGTCACTCGAAAACTAAATGTCTAGCTTAGGTTAAAATAATTTCGCTATTATATTAACTTTTAATAAATAACTTGTTATTCTCTTAAAAAAGCAGATATCGGAGAGCAATGCACCGTACGTCGAAATCAAACGATTAAGCACATCATAATATTGGGATCGGCTTCGACGACCTTTGTTATTTCATTTCCTGCTCGCCATTGTAAAGAGATAGGAGGAGAATGAGGAAACAATTTTTTCGTGGGTTTTTCGTGGGTTTAACAATTTTTTTTCAAATGTACTCCCTTATGTAATAGCCCGTATCAGAAATTAAAAAATACATTTAAATGAAGTTGAATTTCATTTTTCAAGGGTTATTTTTATGGTATTATATTATTAAAGTTTCCGTCATGACACTCTGAGGTAGGCGATTCACGAAGGAGCAATTTTAAAAGAAGAAGTATCCTTTGTTCTATCTATATTATATCGAAATTTTGATATACTATAGATAGAACAAAGAATATAATATATATTTGACATTCGTCCCGATAGTTCGGTATTTTTGGTATAGTTACACGTAGATCTGGATAATATAAGGGTTTTGAATCGACAACATAATATATACATAATAGCCGGATTATCACGTATTTGTAAAAAAAAAACACTATTATGACACTTTCCAAATTCAATTTGACTCAAAAACAATCATTTTTTTATCAAATACCTACATTTTCTAACATGTATGCTATAATTGACATTTCGATATACTATAGATAGAACAAAGAATACTTCTTCTTTTAAAATTGCTCCTTCGTGAATCGCCTACCTCAGAGTGTCATGACGGAAACTTTAATATAACACCACTAAAATAACCCTTCAAAATTAAACTCCATGTAAGTTCTAACTTCTATATTAAATAATGCAAAGTATTTTGCGAAAACATCTGGTGTCCAAAAGACCATAACAATTTTATTCACCCACCTCTTTATTGCCATGGGATGTTAAAATGTAAGCCACAGATTATTCTAAATTTTGC
This sequence comes from Cyaniris semiargus, assembly GCA_905187585.1. Taxonomy (NCBI): domain Eukaryota; kingdom Metazoa; phylum Arthropoda; class Insecta; order Lepidoptera; family Lycaenidae; genus Cyaniris; species Cyaniris semiargus. The sequence continues at coordinate 6,059,873 of LR994558.1, read as the reverse complement.
TGAATAAACATGTGATAAAAGTATCCAACTTTAGTTTAGTTTTGTCAATACAGTAGAAATGTATAGTCAGCTTACTATTGTAAAAGTTATGTAGCTAGATTTTTATGTTTTGCCCTTTTCTAAAAATTTTCTGCCCTTTGCTAAAACAAGTTTCTTGGTGAACTTGGCAATCTATAGAGAACATTTTTTCCCGAGTTTGCCTCCGTGAAATGTTCCTGGGGATCCTAAAAATTTAAAATATATATTATAAGTTAAAAGTATGAAAGAATTCAAGTTTTTAGATGTAAGAGCCTAGAAATTGTATATTATAGCTTAGCTCGATATACTCAATCTAACAGAAGAGATAAATAATAAAATGAAAATTGCTCCAAACTATTTTGCTCTATCGTCTAATATTCGGAGACATAATATTTTAATGATGAATTAAACTTCAATTTAATACAGAGTTTGACAGATAATATATGAGACTTATGTCAAAACTCTTAATTTAATCACAATAATTAAGTAATTAATAATCGCCTCTGAGTGCGTTAGAGCCATTGTACTATCAGAGAAGTTGATTCCTAGGCAGATGGAGGACCTAAGTAATTTGGTCGCGTTACGTCAATCCCATCCGACCGATCACAGCTAACATTGATTTGACACAAGTCGACCAAATGACGTAGATCCGTCAACTGCCTGGGAATCAATTTCCTCGATGGTATATTATAGCTTAGTTTGACTATACTCAATTTATCAGGAGAGCTCAATGATTAAATAAAAATTGCTGCAAAATCTATCTCTCTTAACCATGATAACTCCATGCGCGCTTTCAATATTTTCCACAGCGGTCAGACGACCTTCACACAAATGTCCATATCCCATGGATATGAGGTCACGCGGGTAGTTTTGTAATTGACAATTAACCTCTCACCTTAAATACTAAAATATTATATCCACGTTATGACAACGTCCTGTCCTCGTAATTGCTTTGATGGACAACGTTTTTGTCGCAATGAATTTTAATTCTTATTTGTTTAATCGCTTCAATTATGTGTGGACTAGCTCATGTTCGCAACTGGCATACCATCCTCTTTTGGAAGTTGGTAAAGTGTCAACATAATATTATCTCCGCTACTCGCGATTCTGTGGAAAGATCACTTAGGATTACTTACATAACTGAAATTAAATGAAGATTTTGAAATAAGCCCTATCCATTATCAGATGTGAAACTCTTCATTTAATTATAATTAAAGTAATCAATATTCGTCTCTGAGTGCGGCAGGTAAAGTCATAACGAGCTAAGTAATCTGTACGGTGTCTCATAGTGTGAAGGACCGGATCGGCGAAGCATTCGTAATCGGCTGCCGGCGCCAGTACGCGACCGGGTTATGCAATGCCATGACCACATGTCTCAAGTATTTAATACTCATAGGACCAGCGCTCACTTGGGTCACGAAAGTGTGAGGCCTGGTTACACCTAACGAGTAGAGTAGAGAGAAGATATTATTATGATACTGGATGACGTATAAATGATTTTTGGCACGACGACTCCGTTGTGCCAAAAATCATTTATCTATACTATATTACTATATTTACTATATTAATATTATAAAGCGGAAGAGTTTGTTTGTTTGTTTTTTTGAACGCGCTAATCTCAGGAACTACTGGTCCGATTTGAAAAATTCTTTCAGTGTTAGATAGTCCATTTATCGAGGAAGGCTATAGGCTATATTTTATCACGCTAAGACTAATAGGAGCGAAGAAATAGAGGAAAATGTGGAAAAAACGGGGGGAAATTATTTGAAAGGGCTTATTTGAACGCGCTAATCTCAGGAACTACTGGTCCGATTTGAAAAATTCTTTTAGTGTTAGATAGCCCATTTATCGAGGAAGGCTATAGGCTATATATTATCACGCTAAGACTAATAGGAGCGAAGAAATAGAAGAAAATGTGGAAAAAACGGGGGAAATTATTTGAAAGGGCTTATCTCACGAACTACTAGAGCAATTTTTCTGTTATTTGGGTCAGATAAGAAGTAGACCACGTGAAGGATCATAGGCTATTTTTTGTAGACTGATTTGTCTGTGAAATATCTAATACTCGGTAGGTGTAATCAAGCCTTAATTCCTTGATTACACCTACCGAGTGGAGTGGCGAGATAGTGCCCTCGACCGAGCACCCGGTATGTCATACTAATATCATAAATGCAAGTGTGTCTGTTACCGCTTCACGCTCAAACCGCTGAACCGGTTTTGCTGAAATTGAACAGTATGAACTCAAACTCAAACTCAAATTTTTTTATACAGAATAAATTTTTGCAAATATTTCCTGAAAGTCTACATGATGCCTAACACCGGTTCGGGAACCAACCCGGTGAGAAGAACCGGCGTAAGAAACTCGCACGGGGCCCTCGTATGGTATTTTTATCCCGGAAAAATAAACAGTTCGAGATAGGACCCTCGGCCGAGCACATCCATAATAATTAATAAGCATATCGAGTGCTTGGCCGAGTGCGCTGTCTCGCCACTCTATTCGGTAGGTGTAACCACACTAGTGCTATTCAAAACACATCTCAAGAATGTCGTGTCTCCATTTGTTGTAATTATGAATATGCTGAATGTCAAAAATTTCAACATTTTTGACATTGAGCGGATAATGAACAGCAGATATTTAACTGGATTTGGTGTCAAAAGCCTGTTGTATTGTTGTCGCAAGATACCTACATAATATTATAATCACACTGACATAGGTATTGTGATCTCCTCAAAAAATCTTGTGCCCCGAAATAGTATATATATTATCACTGCAATGTTTTCACGCTACAGTGCACCACCAGCATAGATAGTAAACAAAATAATTTGTTCGACGTTTCTGTCAATATTCTGATATGGCGTGCCGCGTGTGCAACATGTCGGATTTTGGTCGGATTATTTACTGTATGTGCCACAGACATACATCAAGATAGATACCGCATGTGTATGTACTTCGCGTTCCCAAACGACGAGCAATGCGAAGACTTTCGAAAGACAACTTTCGAAAGTCTGTTCTTTAGTCTGCTAAAAATACCTAAATATTTAAAAAATGCCTAATTGTGCCGTATTGAGCTGTAGAAATTCGAATAGAAACGTTGGCCTAGATAATGGACACGTTTCTTATCATCGGTACGTCACAGTAGGTAGGAAAAAGTGGCACGCTCGTTATCGTACAAATGGAGGGACGGCGGTATCTATCCTGATCTATGTCTGTGGTATGTGCTAATAGCGCCCTCTATTCCCTATTGGAGGCTGGGACCGTGACTGGTTACATTATAGTTAGGAATTAAAAAAAATGAATTAATATATTTCCTTTATTTTACAATATATAATTAATATAAGTACTATCAACTACTTAAGTAAGTATAATATTATTATCACAATAGAAACTCTAGCTAACTAATCTAAGTTGTACAAAATTATATTTCATACCTAATTACAAAAATACTTTGCAGTTTAAGAATATCTAAATAAAACGCTGTATTTCCTTTAATTTTATATTAATATGTTAAAAATACTCGTATATATTATATTTTGTACTTTTAAACAAAAGATTTTAGGCGTTCTTTGCCAAATCAATGTTGCTATTGTTTTTATGAAGGCACTACATTATCCCTTAACAAAATAACCTAGGTAGTATTCACTCGAATCAAAAATAAATTAACCTAAATAAATTAACAATATCTTAAGATATAAAAATATATTATTGGTAACTGGGTATTTAGTAACTTGGTCAAAAAAGGCGAGTCATAAAACTTTTTTTGTTTTTTTTGACTTACAAGTTTTTTATTGTATTTCATATATTTTTATGAAACTACCCCGTAGTTGAATTTGTTAATTATACTTAAAATAACTCTTTTGAATACAATTTTTGTACTCCTAATACTTTACAGTTGAGGTAAAGTAGCTTAATACTAATCCTAGCTTAAATAAGACGTGATTTAAACTTACTTTTGTGGCATAGGTCTTTGTGGCCAATTTAATTAGATACCATCAAAGAAATTTATTAATAGGCAGATATGGTGTCTGGCCTTAACAAAACCCGACCAAATAACATAAAATGTCTTTTATTGATTAAGTATCATGTTAATGATTTGCATCATTATACGGATTTTCGATTATTGATCTAAATTTCGAACAATAATATAATGACATTAAATTCTGCTCTTAATAATTGAAGACGTTAGTGAAAGAAGCAGGTAAGTAAAATTTAAAAATTTCCGTTTAAATGGAGGCTTTAGGGCCAGGAAAATGATAAAAAAATCAAAAAAATGTGGATTTTATACATAAAATCGCCAGATGATACAGTAGGTGAGTTACCAAGTTTATTTAAAACCAGCTTTTGCCCGCGCCTTCGCTCGCGTTAAGAAGTATTATTATTATTTAGGTATCAAAGTCTCAGCCCGATCGGTATAAAATTGACAAAGTTTCATACAATTTTCATCCCCTATTTTATCCCCTTCGGAGTAGAATTGCTCAAAATCCTTTCTTAGCGGATGCCTACGTCATAACATCTACCTGCATGCCAAATTTCGGCCCGATCCGTCCAGTGGTTTGGGCTGTGCGTTGATAGATCACTATGTCAGTCACCTTTGAGTTATATATATTTAGATTATAAAGAAAAAAATGAGTAAATGTCGTTATAATGTTATAAAATGTTAGTTACCTGGTTCTTTCATTCACGTCTTTATTTATTTATTTCCACTATACTCACCACTACCAATGGCACAACCAAATTGGCACATTCAATGAAGAGTCTTCTACACGTATGACCAGTGGCGGCCCTAGAGGGTGGCGAACAGGGCAATCTCCCGGGCCCTCGCTCTTGCAGGGGCCTCACAAGGTGTTTTTTCGTAAGACAAAGGGCCTCGCAAAGACCTTCCGCCCGGGCCCTCGCTATGGGTAAGGCTGCCACTGCTCGTGACACAATTCCTCTTCTATAACGAAGTACCCTGTGCCTCCTTATGTTTGTTCTTCTCTTTATCCACCTCCGCCATTTTCAGAGGACCATGGGACCAGTCTGCTGGGTATCCGTACTGGCTGACATCGTCCCACCACTGCTGCTTCCCGTCCGCCCAGATGCAGTAGATGACGTTGGTGCCGACCAGCACCGCGAAGCACACCCAAAACGCCAGCCTCCATTGCACGAGGGTTGACTGAAAATAAATTATTGTTAAGATCTCTGTTCTCGCATTCAATTTCGTATCATTTCACACCAAGGAGACCAAAGCCCCTAAAAAGCCCCTAGCCAATACTTTTGCTTTATCGCTTCCTTATAGAATCGCTGATCAAAATTTATGGAATTGAAATTACACGAATCGAACATCAACTTCATACTATCGAACGCTTATGTCAATTCAATACATTTTTATCGGCGATTCTATAAAGAAGCGATGAAGAAAACGTCTTGGCTAATGGGCCAGTAGAGCAGCTGCAGTGCAGTCCAACCAAAATATGTCCTGTCAACACTCCAATATGGTACATAAGTCATAACAATGTACTTATGTATAAACTTTTTAGACCGCATGAATGGAAGCTGGTTATGTTTGTATTTCATTACGTTGGAAAATTTTCGTAATGGCCGTTTCGCTAATGCACACTATAAATGCTAATCGAGGAATCGGAATTCCCTAACCACTAGCTAAAAGCCCTTTAAAAAAAATTTTTAGTCCTACTAAACCAGCTATATAATAATATTATTATTTATTACCTTTAGTTAAAAAATAAATAGTCAATAGATATCACATTTCAGATATCATGTCATTGGATCATCATTGATACTGAATTCGATGTTCATCCAATATTTCTTGCGGATAACAGGAAATTTTATCCGGACTGATCTACGAATAATAAAAACTAGAACTGATATAAGCCATCAGGAATAGAGTTTTCCGAATATATTTACTCCAGCATTAAAAGTGATATAACAACTTAGCGATTATACAATTTGAATAAAAATATTAATATCCTGAAAATCATTTTAGTGGTAATAATTTACTTATTACTCAAAAAAAATTAGAGAAATCATCTTCACTTTAAGCGTTATTTGCACTTATATAGGTTAAATTTAACCTTAGGTTTAATATCTCTTACATTTATATAAAGATAGAGAGAAGTAATAACGTCTTAAACCAGTGTTAACTTTAAACCAGATCTGCGCAAGCTAAGCTCTATTATATTATTACTTATTAGTACGTATATACAGGATGTAACCAAACAAAGTGATAATATTTAGGGTGTGTCTAATATTTAGGGGACTCATACACCCCCTAAGTATAAAATACTAACAGCGTTGAAAGAGTAATTTTTTTTTAAGCTTTTGTTTGGAAAAATCCATGACGCTCAGACGCTTGCGCATACAAATCACAAAAAAAGCGCTGCTACTTTCACAGTGAACTCTATACATTATAGTTTATACAAGGGACATATAAACACCCTAATGTATTACCACTTAGTTTTATTATACCCTGTATAATCTTAGTATCACCCGTATACGAAGTTATCAAGTTCTGGCGACATCGTAACCCATTATCGGCTTATGAATCTATCTCAAATTTTCTGAGCACCAACTCGATAACTCGATAAGACCTCACCTTATTGTCAAGTTAAAAGCATTATGAATTAGCGGTGGACATTGTTTTCCCCACTTTTCCTAACGATTAATAAGATGTCGCAACTTCGTTCCGCCTTAATTTGATTTCCGGGAAGAATAGACAGACACCCGCATTTTTAATATAACAGGCATGACGAAATTTTTTTTTCTTGTTGGTAAGTGAAGGACCATTCAAAAATAGAAATATCAGTGAAAAAATGACTCTAATAGCATAAAAACTCTCCAAGATATCGCAATTCAAAACTCACATAAAATAGACCTTCCCAAAACGCTCTATACAAAATGTCAGCTTTCTGTGACGTCACGCCTAGCTAGTTTATTCGACAGTTATGTTAAGTATTGAGTTTATGAAAGTGGTTTCGTAAGAAAAAATGTTAAAAATTGCATTACTTATCGAATGGTACACAAAAATTAAGGAATTTTATAAAAAAATATTTCACTTGACTTAACTTGACGAAAAAACTTTGAAAGCTCAAAACAAAAAAAAAATAATAAGTTATGACGCTGAAATTTTGGGAATACCTATTTTTCATCTCTATGTTTTTATTTTATTTAAAAAATCAGCTAATCTTTAACCTTGTCGTCATCCCTATTATGCAATATTTTGTGAGAAAATTATGTAAAAACAATAATTTTTTAATTTGTATAAATAACAAATCGAATGTAAAAACACTAAATTCTAATAGTAAAGCTTAATAACAATATTCTGTTCCTTATCCCAAAAAGGAAGCTTGAAATTTTTTCTTTAAAAATGTTTAATTGTTTACTAAGACAAGAAACATAAATTGCTCTTGAGAATATAACAAAGTTTAAACTTGGAAATTGCCAAGGAAACTTTACAATAGTATTTTATTCCTGAGCGGATCTTATGAAACTTTTAACGAAGATCGTAGTTGTAAAACTAATACGTCCCCCCCCCCCCCCCACTCCGACCGGCACGGCGGTGCAGCGTTGCCGTGCATTGTGTAACGTAATTTCAGCTCGGCAGACTTAGGCACGGTGTTTGTGTGCGTGCGACTAGATGTATGCGAATTATAATTTCAGAAGTTGATAAAAAATGCTATGCAATAGCGCAATAGCTTTACCGCGGCAGTCCCCGAGTGCCACACGTATTTTTTGGTTTAAAATTCTTTGACTAATGATATAGTATTTTATTTCTCCATGGTCAAACATAACGTATGTCACAATAATATTATGTAGATACTTACATCTGGCGTGAGAAGGCCTATCAGGTACGGTGTGATGATGCCAGAAATGGTGGAAGTTCCGTTGATCATGGCGGTGAGGGAACCGGCGTAATTTGGAGCCAGATCTAGCGCGTTCACCTGAAAATATACAAATTATTATAGACTTACAAGGATACACAAACACATATTATACAGAGTGTAACAAAACTAAGTGATTTAGGGTTTGTACTGGTCCCTTTTATAGAGATCACTTTGAATGTAGCAGCGCTGGAAAAGTAACTTTTTTTCACTTTTGTATAGAAAAATTCGTAACGCTGGGGCGCTTGCCTATAAAATCACAAAAAATTTTGCTCTTTCAGCGCTGCTACATTCACAGTGAACTCTATACAAGGGACTCATACACACCCTAAGGTATTATCACTTAGTTTTGTTACACCAGCACCCGTAGCATGGCTACAGTAGAAATGCGAAAGTATAGACAAACAGCGGAGATAAACTGAAGGTGCCGTTCCGATCTTTACCGCGGTTAGCCGCGATCGACAAAAAATCAAATATAATGCCACTTTGTGACATAGACTATAGTCCTAAAAATTCAAATAAAATCCTACTTTATGAATGTAGACATGTAGTCGCGGTAAAGATCGGAACGGCACCTTCAGTTTATCTCCGCTGTTTGTCTATACTTTCGTATTTCTAATGTAGCCGTGCTGCGGGTGCTGGTATTATAGACCTACGTTTATATTGCGTAGCGTAAGTTTTCATCTCAGCCCATTTTAGCGGAAGATCTAGCTGGATGTCATAGAAAATTAATGCGTTTGAAGAAATTACCTTCATCCCACTGTAGAAACCTCCCATGAGCGCCATAGAGGCGACAAAATACGCCACCGCAGCGAAGCGGTCGCAGCCGGCGTATGACGCTAGTATAATGCATATAGCGGGGCCCGTAGCAGCTGAAATTGAAATTTAGGTATTAGTAGCAAAGTTAAATTAATAAAATAAAAGCAAAACTCGTCAGCTTCCAGTTGGCTGAAAACTTTCAGGATTGGATCTAAATCACGTTGGTTTGGTCGTACTATGACTGTTTGGATGTACTTAGTTGAAGTACATTCGCTAGTTTTTATAGCGTAGTAAAAAATAAACAAGTGGTATATTAAGAACAATTTTTAAGTAGGTTTTATTAAACCTAATTCAAAATTGTTCTTGAAATTCCCTATCTCAAAAACTACTAAACAGATTTTGATGAAACTTGCAGTATTTTCTAAGTTGAACAATACTTAGTAAAACAAAAAAAGAATTACTTAAATCGGACTTGTAGTTCCGGAGATATGCGAACACAAACATAAAAACATACATACATATATAAATACATACATACACTTTCCAAATGTTGAACATTTGTTCAGACGCTGATATAGTCTAAGTACTAACATATTATACAATACAAAAACTGTGCAGTTCTTAAAATATTACACATACATGCGGGTCGAATTAATAACCTCCTTTTTTGAAGTCGGTTAAAAATGTACGAGATTCACGTATTGCGTGATATGCTGCTTGCAATTCAATATGTTAGATCCAATCAGCTCATCCAAAATCTAACGAAAACAGGAATTAACACATGCTGATTTTTATCTACCAACAAAGATAAATAATAATAAATATACTTCAACCAAATATTGAAAAAGAAAAAACCAGACAACCTTAACAAATCTAATAATAATTCTTCCCAAGCTACGAATAATAAAAACTAAGGAAACGTAACTCCCATACTATTACCGTTTTAAATTTGGTTCCTTTCGAACTGTCATGTAACGTCAGCCTGATACCGCTCAAGGCCACCTAAATATTGCAAATATATTGAAATGTGTACAAATGGTACATATTTTTGACAAGTATTGTAGAACATGTTTTTTGACGGAGTTACTTTTCCTTAGTTTTTATTATTCGTAGTTCCCAAGCAAAGGATTTCAACGAGCTTCTTAGACTATTGTCCTGGCATAATAATGTATAATATTGTAAATTATAATCTTTCTTCTGGCACAATCGACCCGACTCTAAAAGAAAGAAACAAACCTAAACCTGAAAGAAACTAATTAACTATTAAAACTACCCACCTATAGTTGTATGAATGATCCTCCCCATCTTGATGCTATGCCAGCCCTTCTTCACGAAGAGATCACAGATCCAGCCGAGGAAGAAGGCGCTGAACCACATGGCCAAGTATGGCATGGCGGTCAGAGTGCCCGTTGTAGCGATGTTAAACTTGAGAACGTCTGTCATGTACTTCGGTAAGTCAGTGACCATCGTGTAGTAGCCCCAGTCGTGGCCAATCTGTAAAAGATAGGCATTTCAATAAAAGCACTAATAATATTATCTAGATTTCAGTGCTATTGCAATTTTGATTGCGTAGGTGTAGCTTCTTAAAAACATCATACTCTAGATCAGGGATCACCAGTTTCGCTCGGGGTCCATTTTAAGAAATGAAATGGCCTTCGCGGTCCACACATTTTATAAAAAAAATATTAAACAAACGTAATTACGGAAATTACAAAGGTATTTCATTTTATATATCAATGAGAAAAGTGACAATTTTTGTTGCTTGTTTAGAGTGAAATTGGTGCAAGCTATTGACATTAAATCCTGGAGATGTTGATCAGTAAGCCGAGACCGAAATAATGATAAAATATTTTTAACGAAGTTCGACGATCATCTTCGAAAATGCTTGGTCCGCACACAATGGGTCATCGGTCCGGATGCGGACCGCGGTCCGCTATTTGGTGACCCCTGCTCTAGATACTGACCGCAACTTCGTTCGCCACTCCATGTTGCAATTTACTGTTGCTATTACTTTGATACGTCAAAAAAAGCCAACGAACCTAGAAAGTTTTCGAAACCTGCTAAAATTTACAGACGCCTGTAGAATTTTTAAATTAAAATTATATCCTTATTGATGTATTACTTTTAAAGGGCCTTGATTATGTTTTTACCTTATTACTTTTTGTTTCACTTGTTGAGGCTTTAGGCCAATTTCCCCAGTAATTTACGGACTTAATTGTATAAAATTCGGAATCAAACTTACAGCAGCAAACAACAGAGCCCATACTGGCACAGATCGAACTATGGCCTTCCAGGGTACAGGGTTCCGTACACCGCCCACGTCGGAGCTGGTCACTGTCTCGTTGAGGTACTTAAGCTCTTCGGGTGAAATGAACGGGTGAGTGTTTGGTGTACTGTAGCACAGGACACTCTGGAAAGAGAAATATTAACTTAAGTCTTTGATACTAAAGAATTCATTAGAGAAAAAACCAATAAGTCTTGCATTTAAGACATTCTTTTTTGTGTCGGATATTCAAGCATTTTTTTATTAAATTCCTAATATTCAAAAACAACAAGGATGCAAATAATAAACACCTGCAGATAAATATTATTTTATGCATCAAGTATTATTTTCACAAAGTATTGAATCTTCTAATATTTAAATATGAGGTGTCAAGTAAACGCCAGGCATGCCAGTACAGCCACCGTAATAATCATTTTCGAAGAAATAAGATGCTACAAAAATACTTGAGCAAATATTTTGCACAGTTAAAAAACATTATATTTTTGTAGACTTACAGGTGTGGTAGGTAGAGTTTTTGGTAGTATAATACTTTTAATAGTATCTAAAAAACTCTACAATACCTTTGAAAACACAATCAAAACTTTATAATGACCTGTCGCCAGTGCTATTTCCGGACCATTATAATTTTTATGAATAGGGGCCTATTTAAACTTGAAAAGCTGGTAAGGCACGTGTCACTCCTCTTGTAAAAATATAAGAAATTCCTGCCACTTATGCAACGTAAAGGAGTTACACTTATGACGCTTGTGGTTTTATACATTTGGTCCTTGCAATCCTCTTCCCACACTTGGAAACTTCATTCACTTGGAAAAACGCAACGGTATCTATTGAATTTAGTGCATAAAATATAGCCCACGGTAGGCAAGATTCCACGTATCAAACTCAATACTTACCCAAAACAAGAACCACAGTATCCCGAAGCATCCGAAGAAGTAGAACACGTTCGCCCAGTCCCCGTCTCCGGCCATCAGGAAACCGGACATGAAGGAACCGAAGATATTCCCTATCTGAGCCCCGCCGAACACCACCGCTCCTTGTCTAGCGCGCTCGTGAGGTGGTACCCACCGCGCTAACACTATCATGAGAGCTGGCATTGTTGTTCCCTGGAATTGTTGACCAAATTATGAGGAGGGCTGAACATAATATTATGCTCTAGCTAATGCTAAAGAATATTAGGTACTATGGTACTAAATGTTTGTTATTTAATGTTGTATTGCAACGGGAAGCGTCGGTGCAATATGATGCATTCTTAAATAACCTATTTAAAACTGAACTTCATCTACTAGGCAAGAACATACACATTTAATTGATAGGGTCAATTTATACTAGCGCAGAGTCGAAGCGCATCGAAGCGAATTACTAATTATTATTTTTAAACAAAAAATTAAAACCGACTTCCAAGGTAAAGACAATACTAATATTCTTAAATGAACTAAAAAGTATTAAATAATTCTTATTCTGTACTCAGTATTTCTGTTCTCGATCTTCATTATTTTGATGTCGGTACCAGCTAACCTAATCGCCAGTTCTATGACAAAATATAACTGCAACTTATGGGACTGGTACCGACTTCAAAATTATGAATCTCGATCTATAAGACTATGAAAAGTACCAATAATAGGGTCATAATGTGATGATGCATGGTGTAGTGATGACGATGATGATGGTTAATGTGTAGTAGCTTACGTTTATGGTTCTTTAAACAACGATGAAACTCCCAAACATGTATCTATAAGGAATACATGAACCTATCTATAAGGAATCAGGAGTTCTGTTCAACACCTTCGGGACCGTGGTATACCATGGTGCAAAATCTTACTTTTTGGTAGCATATGATCAAAATACATCACATGAAACCAAAATTGCCATATGTTCCCATTTGAATTTTAAGGAGTCCCCTCGATTCCTCATGGTTCCCATCATTAGACCACCACTTTTATGAACATGGTTCCAACTCGGAACAATACGCTGTACAACAAAAGAAAAATTTTGGAAATCGGTTCACAAACGGCGGAGTAATCGTTGAACATACATTTAAAAAAAAAACCACAGCCGAACGTATAACCTCTTCCTTTTTGGAAGTCGGTTAAAAACTGAACATAACAAATTAACGCACACATTACTTCTGCGGGACCAATCAGCGTTGGTCGTATTCGCGTGAATTCGCTAGAATGCGCGCGTCTTTTTAAAATCTCCGAAGTAATGTGTGCGTTACGCTCTGGACCTAGGGTCAAATTTGTTATTTCAGTTTTGGTAATTCGCTTCAATGCGCTTCTACTTATCGCTAGTACAAATTAACCCATAGTCTTGTGTCAGGCTGCCTGTTCCTTTGAATGCTTTGTTTTAAAATCGTGATGCCTCGCAACGCGTCAATAGGAACTGAAAAGAGTTCAGATAGAACTAACCATAATACATACAATGTGATTTAATATCTTGTTATACATATACCTACAAACAATCGTAGGATCGTTAACATGTTTACTAATTCCGTACTCAAGTCAGTAAAACAGAATTTAGGTCACAGTAATAAAAAATAAAAGTACCTCTCCCATGCCCTGTAAAACTCGGAGTATGAACAGGGCAATCGCCCCTCCAGCTTTGACGACGATCGGCGTGAGCAAGGTAAAGATAGCTGTGCTTAATAGCCCCAGTCCTAAGGTCCATTTTCCTCCGTACCGCTCAGCCAGGTAACCCCCCGGGATGTGAGTTATGGCGTACCCGTAGTAAAAACCGCTGAGGATCAACCCTTGCGTAGACTCCGACCAATCGAATATTGCATGCTGGAAAATTTATATTCATGGAAATGATGATTGTTTGGGGTTAAGTCAATTTCATGTTTCATAAAGGTTAGTTCACACTAAGCTGCGTATTGCGACGCGGATGTTTAAAGATTGAATATTTTTTTGAAGAATATTGAAAAAGATTCTTGAGGATTCTTGAAGCAAAGTCTTCAATCTTCAAGCATCATCGTGACTGAATAAATCAATCGTCATGGCAAGTTGCTTCAACTGTAAATGTCAATTTTTATAGCATTCCAATAGCAAATGGCAAGGTTTCAGGGTAATTACACTTTGGTATTTCATTTGTAATTGCTATTACAAGATCATAAGATTCAGCCGTATTTGTAAGTAACAAATACGGCGATTTACTTTTAAATATTTGCTAATCTGCATTGCAGGTTTTTTAAACGGAGCTAGATTTTGTTTTGTAAATATAAGATATAAGACTTTAATCAATGTTATCTCTATATCTCTGCTAAAACATTAAAAATGTACTGTGAAACCTTGAAAAAGTATGCGGATATAGTCGTAAGTCATGACAATAATACAGTAACTACAATTTCTATTGACACAGTCATTTATAAGTAATTGATTATTGTTTTAGTTAGTAGTAATTGTTTTTCACTACTACTACTAATTATTGTACTAAGTAATTTATCATTTAAGTGACGTCATATTAAACACGATTTTCAAAACAATACAATATTATATTGATGATACGAGTATTCAGATAAATTCACTTTGTAAATGTTTTTCAAAACAACCTCATAAAATGTTTACAGCCGATTCTTATCTAAACCTGATGTTTTTATTAGAGAAAATACTTTCCCATAAAGCAATAACAATCAAGCTTAAGGGGCCGGGTGCCATCGAAATTCTCATACAACGTAATACCAAAATCATTTTCTCATACGTAAATATTTAACATGTTTGAGTTATTTTTCAGCTTAAAATAGTAATTACCTAGGTTCCTGCACAAAAATTAACTACAAAATATTAATTAAACACTAAAAAATATTTAAACACTAAAAAATATTTTAGTGTTTAAATATTTTGTAGTTAATTTTTGTGCAGGAACCTAGGTAATTACTATTTTAAGCTGAAAAATTAATCAAACAATATGTATTACGTTGTATGAGAATTTCGATGGCACCCGGCCTCTTAATATTAATGATCTCGCATTAGTCGCTTGTATGTGGTATGCTTCTCGTATTAAAAATAAAAGTATCATCAACGCCTTAACCTTGTGACTTAGGTACTAAATCAATTTTGATTAGCGTAAAGTAATATATAAAGGGAGTGACTTCTAACCAAATGCGACATACGTGGACCTACTCAATTGGATAGCTCGATGCTCCTTGCAGATGTCGCAGGTCCGAATACTACAGGAGGGACATAGAGTTGAATTATGTAGATAACTCTTTGTGTTCAAGAACTTAATAAGGGGCCAGACTGACGTGTACTAGTTTTAAACGTACATAGTAAGAAAATCTTTGTTCCCGTGCAATGTACTATCACGTCTTATCAGAGAAGTTGATTCATAGGCAGCTGGCAGACCTGCGTATTTTGGTCGCGTTTTGTCAAAACCAGCCGCATATTAAGTTGACATAATCCGACGAAATGATGTCCATCAACTGCTTAATTTAAAATTATCAATTTCTTCGATGGTACAAACATCACGTATGCACACGCACACACATACTTACAGGCTTATAATAGATCGTCGAGTTGGTCAAAATCTCGCTCTCGTCGGGACAAGCGTTGGGGTCTGAGTGGAACTCGTCGTCTTTGGTGTTGTTCACCATCTGAGTGACGGCCAGGTTGAGGCACACGCGCATGGTGTAGGCGTTGCACATCGCCAGCAGACCCATGATGCCCAGGATGTACCGCTGGGGAATTATGAACACTGAGCAGACAAAAGAAGAGCATGTAGTGGGGATTAGACAAATTTAACATGCCCAAAAAGGCCTATGTGCTGAACCTAACATTCAATATTATAAGACCTGTTAATTTAACACACATTAAGCAAAAATAAATGAATTTGAATTTTAGAGAGCTTAACTGAGGGGTTTTTTTTTGTACAATGTAGTTATTTATAGACATTTAAAAATGGATTTAATAAAATGGCGAATGTTGGAAATGGCGGATCGACGTTATTTGGTCTGAAAAGCCTTATTCCAACCTTACTAAATTTAGACGTCTAAATTGATTCAGTAACTAAATTTAGTCAAGTGAAATATAATTTATAAAGTTAGGATCCTAATTAGCGTACTATATCGGAAAAAGTGTGGCTTCTGATTGGTGGAATCCGAAGCTTCTAATTAGTCTTCTTTTTAGGATCCTAATTAGGACGTCAAAATTTAGTAAGGTGGAATAAGCCATTTTACGGCTAACCAATAGATCGAGGCTAGTATTGCCTTAAAAGAACACACCAAAACACCAAATAACGATGGTCCGTCATTTGCTTAGGATTTAGGAATCAATTTTGTCAAAAAAGAAACTTACTTTTTATCAATATTTGTCGCCATCTTGGTATCATTGTAATTATTTATTTGTACTACTGCACCGTTGACTTAGATCTGCAAAAAAAAAAAGAAAATTCCTTAAAACATTATGCCTCCTAATATTAAAAATATCTACAGCGAACTACAAATGAGTTTTACTCATAGAGTGTTTTGTCCTTGCCCGATATGTTAGTGGGCGAACATACTATTACATCTGTATAGACTATACGCCTTGTATAGCCTATACAGACAAAGTAGCAGCGCTGAAGGTGTAACTTTTTTTAACTTTTGTATGGGAAAATCCCTGACGCTGGGGCGCTTGCCCATACTCATCACAAAAAAAATTTGCTCTTTCAGCGCTGCTACTTTCACAATGAATTCTATACAGGGGACACATACAAATCTTAAAGTATTATCACTTAGTTTTGTTACATCCTGTAGAGAATACACAAGACAAGTGAATCTTTATACTAGCTAGGTAAACGTGACGACTACATGATTATAATGTTCATACCAAGCTATAACGTGTACCGTACTAAAAGTTTTAGAAATTCCATTATGAACAACACTGCACTACCGCGTACTTGTAGATCCATAGTAGTTATAATGAGATGAGAACTTTGTTCCCGGATTTCCTCCTTATCTTGTCTCGTACGGCATACTATGTAATTGTATTTCCAAAACTTTAAGAATAGATAGGTACTTGTAATAGTTGTAACCACTAGTGGTAGGGGAGCCCAGAGTGGTATTCGTGTAGTTACTCGAGCATCATGGAGACCTAGTAGGTTTTTCAGATTAGGTAAAACTGATTAAAAAACTGTTTTTATTTTAGCGATGAGTTCAGAAACTGCAGTCATTTTAATGTTATAAAAAAGAAAATATATTCAGAAAATTGCTTATTTAGGTAAATTATATCAAGATTTAAGACAACAAGAACTAAATCATTTAGTTATGTGCAATATAAAATATCTGGGGAGCTTAGTTATGAAAATATGAAGCTTTATTTTTTATATATTTTAAAATGTCCCTACAGACTTTATACCTTATCTTTAAATCGTCAGTGCTTTATGTGGAAGCTTATTTCGGGTATACTAAACATATCTTAATCTGACAGATCCGATGTCATTTCAATACTTGAAAATAACTTTTTTTAAACCCACCACATAAGAAATCTGATTCATATACCATAATAACTAGACACATGTAGAAAGCTTTTACAAGCTTAATCTGACACGCTCGACTCTCGAGCATGTCGCGAAATCCCCTCTTGGGCTCCCCTACTATAGTATGACAATTGAGAAGTAACATAGATCAGTCAACAATCAGTGTGTCTGTCTGTATGTATTTCTGTCCGTCTGTCTGTTACCTCTTCACGCTTAAACCGCCGAACCGATTTTGATAAAATTTGGTAAGCGTATGGTAACATGTTGTACCTACTTGCGGGCGGTATCTAGTTATTTAAAAGTAAGTGCGACCTATTGAAATTATTTATTGAAAATTAGTGGTCGACGTCAATTCATCGAAAATGATGTAAAATCAGAAACTATTTAACAGCGTAGTTGCTAAAATATTTAGTTAAGACAAAATATTATGAAACTATCAGAATTAACTAAAAGTGAAACACTGAACTCTATATTTCCATAAAAAAGAATACATATTTTCTGATACTAAATATTTCTTAACAACTCTTACTAATATATTTAATTTAAAATAGACGTTCCGCGCGGCTTCGCCCGCGTAATTTAAATATTTCACAGACAAATCAGTCTACAAAAAGTAGCCTATGATCCTTCACGTGGTCTACTTCTTATCTGACCCAAATAACAGAAAAATTGTTGTAGTAGTTCCTGAGATAAGCCCTTTCAAATAATTTCCCCCGTTTTTTCCACATTTTCTTCTATTTCTTCGCTCCTATTATTCTTAGTGTGATAAAATATAGCCTACAGCCTTCCTCGATAAATGGGCTATCTAACACTGAAAGAATTTTTCAAATCGAACCAGTAGTTCCTGAGATTAGCGCATTCAAATAAGCCCTTTCAAATAATTTCCTCCCGTTTTTTCCACATTTTCCTCTATTTCTTCGCTCCTATTAGTCTTGGCATGATAAAATATAGCCTATAGCCTTCCTCGATAAATGGACTATCTAACACTCAAAGAATTTTTCAAATCGGACCAGTAGTTCCTGAGATTAGCGCGTTCAAACAAACAAACTAACAAACTCTTCCGCTTTATAATATTAGTATAGATTCCTTGTTCTGTAGAAATACCTCTATCGGAGCATATCTATTGTTTATTAAGATTAAGATGAGTGGCTTTAGTTCTTGACTCTTGAGGTATTGCATTACTAGATCTATAGATCTAGGTTAGATAAAGTTGTTCTAACGACAAAGAGATTATTTGCACTATAATCAAAGATTGCACTTTAAATGCAGCTCATAGTTTAATACTATGTGATGAAAAAAGTTTTTGAGAGACCTATTAGGCAGAGAGCGGTCACGCGTTCAAGCGTTCTGCGTTCGCATTCTGCGTTCGTGCGGTCAGTCACACAGGAGGAATTTTAGCGCGGTCCTGAACGCGTCCTGTGTGACTTTATAAAACGTAATACAAAACAGAGAACGCAAAACTGACCGCTTGAACGCTGCGCTTGACCGTTTGCGTCCCTTAGTTTTTTAGCATTTTCTGTTTAAATACATTTATAACTTTGAATTAGGTTGGACCCTAAAGCAATATCTATGGGTATTCGTCGGGGTCATTGTTCTGGTCGAAAAATTACGTTTATAATAATTTGTACCGGATTAAGGGCCTGTTTCACTACTTTCTGATAAAGTGCCGAATAGGCTATTCACAACTTTTTTGACAGATGCTCCATACTTTATCTGTCAAGTTAAGTGGTGGATAGCCTATTCGGCACTTATAAGGAGTGGTGAAACAGGCCCTGAACCTTAGATCGGATTCTCATACTATCAGAGAAGTTGATTCATAGGCAGATGGGCGCACCTACGTATTTTGGTCGCGTTTTGTCAAACCCAGCCAACGGATGACGACTTATATTAAGTTGACTGTGACAATATATTCCGACCGAATGACGTAGGTCCGTCAACTGCCTATGAATCAATTTCTTCGATGGTACATTGAATCTCGCTTTTCCTTTTGAAGCACAAAAAATCAGTTTTCAATGGCCCATTTAAGAATTCATCACATCGCATTGCCTCATCAATATGAAGTGACTTTCAAACAATGAGAATTGACAAAATTTCAAATATTTTTTGTTGTTTTATGACGAAATATAAAAGTAGGGGTTAAATTAGGGGACCCATATTTTTTTATTTATGAAAATGTGGTCATTTTCATTTATAAAACTTGGTTTTTAATTCTGATCATTCTAAAATGACTTAAGCGCCAAATGACGTCATTGGTACGGTTGAACAACATAATTAATACCTTTGCACGTCATATCTGATTTCTTAAAAAAAAACCGTCAGTACTGTCACTGACTTTGTGGTACTTTACTTTGAGGTTATTGAATTTGTTATTGTGTTTAGATCTGCATTATTTTCGAGCTCTTTTCGCAAATTTCTATAATTCTTAACGTTGATTTGATTTGATTCTTTTTACAATGAAATCAAATTGCGTGGCGTCCTCTCTCAATAACAACAAAGATTTTAAATAGAGGTTATATGTCAATTTTTTGACAACGACATTAAAGTGACGCGATAAACGTTTTTTAGGTTTTATCCTACAAGCAAAGGTGTGTATCGTATTCTGCCGTACCAATGACGTCACAAGTGGATTTTTCGTTTTAATTTTTTTTCTCGGAAATTAATGATTAAAAAAATCTGTAATTTTTTTTAGGACTTCGGAAATAAAAACAAAGAAATGGTATTTTTTATTTTTGATGATTAATTAAATGAAATGTTGTCAATTGTTCCCTTGAACGGGATCTTAGTTTATTATTGAAATTATATAACATAATAAAGGAAATTTAAAAATAGAGATGAGATAATATTTGAACAATTTAGATCACAAAATTATTACGTAAAGTAATAAATGATACAGTAATTACAACGCCAAGGCTGTAAGTAACTAAGTAGGTAAGCACAAAAACAACGCGAAATACTGATAACCAAACTGGTCTGGTTTTAAAAGTAAATTTAACATACAATATAACTTGTTACTTTATCATAATGACCCAAAGAATTGTCATAGACTTGTACAAGTACAAGACAAGATGTATTTTGTTTCCTTGCTTCTTATTGGATTGAAACTATTGATCCGATTTTTAGGGTTCCGTACCCAAAGGGTAAAAACGGGACCCTATTACTAAGACTTCGTTGTCTATCCGTCTGTCTGTCTCCAGGCTGTATCTCAAGAACCGCTACAGCTAGACTTCTGAAATTTTTACAGATTGTGTATTATCTGTTGCCGCTATAACATAAAAACAGAATAAAATAAATATTTAAGGGGGGCTCCCATACAACAAACATGTTTTTTTTGCTCTATAATATAAATAATGGCAACAGGTAGGCCCATAATATTTTCACAAAGGCCTCTTTTTATATGTCTACTTTAATGATTAATAATAATAATAAACTTAAATAAAAATTTAATTTACAAAAAACACAATCTGGCCTCTTTTTGCTCTATAACGGTACGGAACCCTCCGTGCGCGAGTTCGACTCGCACTTGGCCGATCATTAATATAATTTGACACAAATGGTAAACTTTTAATTTGTAACTCAACACAAAATATGGCTTTCCGATCCTCCGCAAGCGACCGCGACCGACGAAAAATTACCCTATGCTTGACATACTTTCGATACAAACATATGTACCATCGAAGAAATTGATTCATAGGCAGTTGACAGACCTACGTCGTTTGGTCGGATCATGTTAAGAAGACGTGAGTTGATGAACACACAATTTTGTAACATACCGACATACTCATTTTTAGGGTTCCGTACCCAAAGGATAAAAACGGGACCCTATTACTGAGACTTCGATATTTGTCCGTCTGTCTGTCTGTCTGTCTGCCTCAGGCTGTAACTCAATAACCGCTATAGCTAGACTTCTGAAATTTTCACAAATTGTGTATTTCTGTTGCCGCTATAACAACAAATGTATATTTAAGGGGGGCTCCCATACAACAAACGTTATTTTTTTGGCCTTTTTTGCTCGTAATCAATAATGGCAACAGCTAGGCACTTAAAATTTTTATAAAGGCCTTATGTATATGTCTACTTTAATAATTAATAATAATATTTAAATAAAATAAAAATATAAGGGGGGCTCCCATACAAAAACCATAATTTTTGGCCTATTTTTTTTTTCTTTATAACGGTACGGATAACGGAACCCTTTGTGCGCGAGTCCGACTCGCACTTGGGCGATTATTTCTCTTATAATTTGAACAAACCTTGTAACTTATCTACTTTATCACCTGGCTTATGTATCTGGCTACACATAAAATGCACATTTTTTTATTTCAAATCATTTTTCCGGCCCTAAAGCCTCCATTTAGCCAAAAAAAACAGCAATTTTTTTACTGTTAGTTATTGTGTTCTCCCACTAACGTCTTCAATGTGATCTGTCGCCTGGGTTTGACATAAAGCGACCCAATTACGTAGGTCCGCCATCTGCCTATCAATCAATTTCTCTGATGGTATTTGTATTGACAACTTTTAGTTCCAACTGTCACCGTGCCAGACACTTTTTTGCTAAGATGTACAAATTAAAATTTGCGTAAAATTCTAATAAATGCTAGTCATGTTGTAACTATTTACCACGGCTTAATCTTCACCACGCAAATGTAATTGTGCTATTACAAATTCAACACAATTTGTTATGCTAATTTAATAAACTATTGTTTAAATTTAGACGTAAAACAGACGATGTTCGACGACTTGTTAAACTAGCTGACTCAGCAAAAGTTATTTTGCCTCACATTTTGTTTCGGGTATGAAAAATAGATGTTTACGATTCTATGACCTACCCAATAAGCACACCAATTTACCTTAGGCGTGGAGAAGTAGCAGACGGACGGATAGACATGCTTTTGCATTTATAATATCAGTAAGGATAAGGATGAATTTAGGACGCACCTGAAAGTCTAGACAGGTCACAGGAAGTTGTGCAAACTTTTAATTTCGTTTCGCAATAGCGTGTATTTCGGTTACGCACTTGAGAACCAGTATAGCCACTTAACGTAAACAGGTCAACAGAAATTCACAAAACCTAACCAATACCTCAATTACATAAGGCGTCCATAAATATGCGTGAAAGGTTTTGACGATTTTGACGATTTTAACCCTCCGCACAGTGTACGGAGGAGACGAAAAATCGGAAATTTTCTATTTTCTTCAATTTTGAATAGGCATTAGTAAAATGAATGCGAGAGTAGAACACCCGCGTGTCAATTCGAAATGGTTTTGATGCTACGAGCTACCAAAATTGAGCGTTTTTTTTTGCGGCCCGGAAGGGAAAATCCATATTTCTCCAAAATTTTTACGTAATTAATAAAATTTTGTATTCCACCTGAAAGCCTATTAAATAAGGTTATTTCAAGTTTTTTTCTTGATCCGCCGAGTCGATATTTTACCTACAATAAAATAATTTTCATTTTTAGGTTTTTATTTTTTTTATCCAAAACCAGACAAAATGCGCAATCGAAAATATCGACAAATTAAAGGTATACAAGCATTCTATACGCACAAAAAAAATCACTCGTCAGATCCGTTTACTATTGGAGATATTTGATCGTAAAATCCTACGCTAGTGCTGCCACCATACGTCTTTCAATGGATGGCTGTCAATAATACAATAGAAATAGTTACCTATTACATTAACATTTATAGTATGAAAGTTATATACGCTTTTAATGAGTATAATTTAAAATTTTAAAAAAGGTCTTAGAAAAAACATATAACCTCCTCTTTTTTTAGAAGTCGGTAAAAAAATCGGATATCAGTTCGTAATACTTCAAACAATTAATATTATTTCTAGTATTTATTAAAAAAAATCGAGGTAACTGATGGTCACGCGAAAACGAAAAGACTACAAATAAAACAGCGTTGCGTCGTTTGATAAACCTGTTGACAATTAAGTTTGTAAATTGAATAAATTAATTTAGAACTGTTAGTAAACGGATCTCACGGGTGATTTTTTTTTGTGTGTATAGAATGCTTGCATACCTTTAATTTGTCGATATTTTCGATTGCGCATTTTATTTGGTTTTGGATAAAAAAAATAAAAACCTAAAAATGGAAATTATTTTACTGTAGGTAAAATATGGACACAGCGGATCAGGAAAAAAAGCTTGAAATATACCTTATTTAATAGGTTTTCAGGTGGAATATAAAATTTTATTTATTATGTAAAAGTTTTGGAGAAATATGGATTTTTCCCTTCCGGGCCGCAAAAAAACGCTAAATTTTGGTAGCTCGTAGAATCAAAACTATTTCGAATTGACACGCGGGTGTCCTACTCTCGTATTCATTTTACTAATGCCTATTCAAAATTGAAGAAAATAGAAAATATTTTCGTCTCCTCCGTACACTGTGCACCGTCCTGTTGTAAGTGAGATTTCTCCTCGACACGCCCAACCTCATCTCAAGTGAGATTTCCAAAAACATAAATTATTCAAAAATAAAACATTACAAAGACCTACTCAAATTATTGTTATAAAAAACAGACTTTTAATAACAGTAACGTTTAAATGTGAGTACTGAAAAATTTTTGTTTGAAAAAATTACATAACTTTTTTGACTAGTTAGATTACCTGAGGTACAACATAAATAATAAATAAAATTTTGGATTGGTTCTAAGTTCTAACATAATATCAACTTGTAAGACACGAGAGAAGTCGCGGCCAGTGCCAAATGTTACTCAAGTCTTCTAAAGGTCAAGTTTAAAATGTGCACTATTAATTTAAGACATGAATAAATTATAATATTGGCAAAAAGTGGAAAAAGACAAGAGGAAAAAACCTCGTAGGAATCGATCAAAACAGACTCGGTATAACATAAAACCCGACTTTGCCAAAAGAGGGTTATATTTTTTGAGTGTATGTATGTACGAGTACTTATCTACTATATGTGGGAGAGCCATGCTTCGGCACGAATGGGCCGGCTCAACCGGAGAAATACCACGTTCTCACAGAAAACCGGCGTGAAACAGCGCTTGCGCTGTGTTTCGCCGAGTGAGTGAGTTTACCGGAGGCCCAATCCCCTACCCTATTCCCTTCCTTTCCCTCCCCTATTCCCTTCTCTTCCCATCCCTACCCTCCCCTATTCCCTATTAAAAGGCCGGCAACGCACCTGCAGCTCTTCTGATGCTGCGAGTGTCCATGGGCGACGGAAGTTGCTTTCCATCTGGTGACCCGTTTGCTCGTTTGCCCCCCTTATTTCATTAAAAAGAAAAAACTAAATCTAAATATTATATAATATAACTGAAAGGTGACTGACTGACATAGTGATCTATCAACGCACAGCCCAAACCACTGGACGGATCGGGATGAAATTTGGCATGCAGGTAGATGTTATGACGTAGGCATCCGCTAAGAAAGGATTTTTATCAATTCTACCACCAACTGGATAAAATAGGGGTTGAAAGTTTGAATGAAACTTTGTCAATAAAATTGAAAAAAAAACCGATCGGCCTGAGACTTTGATGCCTAATCTATCTATACTTAATATTATAAAGCGGAAGAGTTTGTTAGTTTGTTTGTTTGTTTGTTTGAACGCGCTAATCTCCGGAACTACTGGTCCGATTTGAAAAATTATGTCAGTGTTAGATAGTCCATTTATAGAGGAAGGCTATAGGCTGTATTTTATCACGCTAAGACTAATAGGAGCGAAGAAATAGAGGAAAATGTGGAAAAAACGGGGGGAAATTATTAAATAGGGCTTATTTGAACGCGCTAATCTCAGGAACTACTGATTCGATTTGAAAAATTCTTTCAGTGTTAGATAGGCCATTTATCAAGAAAGGCTATAGGCTATTTTTTATCACGCTAAGACTAATAGGAGCGAAGAAATAGAAGAAAATGTGAAAAAACGGAGGAAATTATTTGAAAGGGCTTATCTCACGAACTACTAGAGCAATTTTTCTGTTATTTGGGTCAGATAAGAAGTAGACCACGTGAAGGATCATAGGCTATTTTTTGTAGACTGATTTGTCTGTGAAATATCTAATTTACGCGGGCGAAGCCGCGCGGAACGTCTAGTATAATTATAATATTATATCTTATATATAAAATTCTCGTGTCACAATGTTAGGCCGCGTACTCCTCGAAACTGCTTTACTGATTTTAACCAAATTTTATATGCATATTCAGTGGGTCTGAGAATCGGCTACTGGGTACTTTTTATATTGATAAGTGCATTTGTTGAAAAAATAATAGTAAATTATTACAACTCGAGACTGACGGCGACCATTGATTGTGCGACGGGACGGGACGGGACGTTACCATGGTAACATACTTATTTAGTGACTTCAATAAAATAATAATATGCTCGAAATACTTTATATTATTATGGCAAAGCAACGTTTGCCGGGACAGCTAGTATTATATTATAAAAATGAATCCATATTTCGCGTGGTCACGACATCACGATTCACGCGTAAACGGCTGGACCGATTTTGCAGAAATTTGGTATAGAGATACTTTGAGTCCCGAAAAAGAACATAAGATCCATTTTGCCCCAGAAAAATGTACGTTTACTGCACAATATACTTTTGTGATTTGCGCGTAAACTATTCAATCAATTTTGATGAATTTTAGTATGGAGAAACTTTGAGTCTCGGGAAAGGACAACGGATACTTTTTGTCCTGAAAAATGTGCGGTTCCGGCACAATAAACTTTTATGATTTTTGCCTAAACTATTCAATCTATTTTGATGGGTATGGAGATACTTTGAGTGATGAGTCTCGAGAAAGGACAACGGATATTTTTTGTCCCGGAAAATGTACGGTTCCCGCACAATAAACTTTTATGATTTTCGCCTAAGCTATTCAATCTATTTTGATGAAATTTGGTATGGAATTACTTTTAGTCTCGGGAAGCGCACAATAAACTTTTATGATTTTCGCCTAAACTATTCAATCTATTTTGATGAAATTTGGTATGGAGATACATTGAATCTCCGGAAAGCACAAGGGACACTTTTTGTTCCGGAAAATGTACGGTTCCTGGACAATAAACTTTTATGATTTTCGCCTAAGCTTCAATCTATTTTGATGTTTGTTATGGAGATACTTTGCGTCTCGGGAAATGTTGTTTTTTGGTCTGTGTTGCAGCAGAGCAAACTAATAGTTTGAGATGAGTGCACGATGCCAAATAAAAATAAACACACTTTTTTATTAATTATACCAATTCGAATTAAATAATCATTTTTAAGACAGGACAACGTCTGTCGGGTCAGCTAGTTAATAATAAAACTTCTTAACGCGAGTGAAGCTGCGGGCAACAGTTAGTGTTATTATAATATTATAATATTGTTTGGCAAGCTCTACAGTTACCAATTCTTAAAATTTGGCCATTGGCTTTTCGTCTTTTTACTACGTCTTGTCCTTCCTGTTTATGCACTTGAACATTGAAAATTATAGTTTCTCTAGATTTCTTTTATAAACATACAAATATAATATATAATGGTTAACCATTGCATCGACAGCTTAAAATTATTTCCTCTTTTATCTTATTGATATAAAGGAAGTATATTTAAACCAGGAAAATTACATTCGGAAGCTATATTTTTAGTTATTTTATACTTTTACTTCCAAAATCGTTAGCAAGGACTCCAGCTAGTTGGATTGTGCAATAGGCCGATACGGATAAGGCCGTTTACTTTCTGTTGCTACCAAAGTTGCCTTAACATTGTGCTCACATATTATTAACTAGACGACGCCCACAACACAACATTTTTTCCAGGATAAAAAGTATCCTATGTCCTTTAAACGATAAATAGTGTGCGGAAATTTCATAAAACTTGTTTCAAGAAATACTTGTTTATTAGTAGGCCTTACAAGTTTGTAAAAAAAATGTTTGACATTTAAAATCTCCATTACATTTGCAAGGTTTATAAATAAATATTTCCTTTACTGGTACAATTAATAAGTACATTATAAACGCCTAAATTTCAGATAAAATTTGTGCAAAAAATCAGATTTTTGGAGGCTTATACTGAATTTGTTTCTCCAAATTTTGATTTCGCGTTTTTTTATAAACCTAGATATAGTGCAAAAGATACCTATTAGTTCAAAAGTTTCAAAGAAAGATCCTTTACAACGCCATAATCACGTACGAGCGTTTATATGGGAAGATGGACGGGTTGGCCGCTCTTAAACGTAACTTCTATGTACCTCAACGATTTACTCCTTCAGTAAGGTTGAGTGGAGGTCGAGGTGGAGGTATGACCTCACAGAAATTATTTTTTTAGTGTCAACACTGACGGAAATCGACCCCAATTTGACAGATTGTCTATGAACTCGTCACATGACACTATGTAACGTATATTTGTGTCAACTGTCATATCACATATGTGTTTATGTGCTCAATTGTTGCGATTTATTGTTTGCGAACTCGTGTTGTTTTTTCAACTTTAGTTTAGCGTGTTGCATATTAATGCTTATTTTTTGTTAAGTTTCTAAACCTAAATCGTTTCTTGAAGTCCTCATCACTATACCGCCCTAATAAGTTTTGAGCGTCACGTAAATATCTGCGCTAAGGAAAATGATGTGAATTTTCACGGTCATAATCCAGAAACTTAATAAAGTTTTTCATGATTTTCTCTAAACACGATTTCTTGTAAATTAATGGTTGGAAATAGACAGTGAAAACACTCAAGGAAGCCTTAAGGCACATCCTGAACTACCTCAAGTTTGACAGTTCATTCCTCACCTCGAATAAGGAAATCTCTCAAGTCGTGGAAGTTTTATTGAACTAATGATACAATTTTTGAGGATTGAAGTTAAGTCGAGTGGAGGAAATCGTAAGGAAACCATTAAGAATATGGGTGTCAAAGTATCTCCATACGAAATTTCAGCAAAATCGGTTGATTGAGGTATGGTAAAAAAAAAATTTTGAAATGCATCTACGCGTCGCGTTGCGGTCTGAATCAACCCTTAAAGTGGCTTTCGGATCTTCGCCGCGAGCGACCGCGACCGAAAAAATTCAAACAAAATGCCACTTTATGACATAAGCTGTAGGTTTAATTTTACTACGCCACTAGCTTTTGCGCCGCCGCCGGCGGCAGCATGGGTCGCCACACAAATGTCAGTAGAAAATGATACCTATAGTGTAAGTCATAGAGTAGCATTTTATTTGAATTTTTATCGGTCGCGGTCGCTCGCGGCAACAATCCGAAAGCCGAACATATGTATACACGCCTATCATGGGAAGACTGCTTCGTAATAACGCTGCGACGACGCAGCGCCCACATGCGGCTATGCGTCAAACGGCAGCGCTGCGTCGACGCAACGCTGACGCAACGCGCCGTTTGGACTGGCTCTAAATACAAATTGTACAAAAAGTTCATAAGATGTTTAAGGTTTACAATATTATATTTTCTTGAAAAAGCGGCACTGACCTACAATAAATAAAATTACTTTATTTAAAATAATAATCTGACGTGTAACTAATGCATTATTGTGCGTAATGCAAACAAGGCTATTCATTTAAAAATACAATATTAATGTTTAAAATATTCAACCGTGAATTAAAAATTTCAATTTTAATACAAAAATATATACTTTTTATCACTATAAGGTACTTCTTAGATGAGAGTTTGGGTTCATCCACATACTAAATCACAGCTTAAACGGTAGAGCGGGAGGGTCATACTAAATGTTAAAAACATGTTCTACTAGATACACGAAAAAAGTGTAGCGTGTAGGGGAAAGGTGTTATAACACCTCCCTTTATAAGAAATAGAAATAGTTTATTGACCATAATGTTTACAAGGGTTTTTTACAATTAACAGTCCCCCAAACTAGGCAAGGCCTGTCCTATGGGGGAGTTTAAAAGAGTATATTAAGTATTGCGGCTAACAAGTAACAACAACAGAAAACAACAAAAACAAAAACATTTTATATAAAGAAAACAAATGAAATATAAACCTCAGAAATAACAAAACATTATTTTTCTTAAAATTAAAATAATAATATGCATTTTTAGTGTGTTATAATTTATATTATAATATTATAGTGAGCGTGAGCGTGTGTATGTGTGTGTGTGTGTGTGTGTGTGTGTGTGTGTGTGTGTGTGTGTTTGTGTATGCTTGAGTGCAACATGTGCGTTATTTGTACACAACACATATGTATGCACGCCTATCATGGGAACACTGCACTATTATACAGGGGGTAACAAAACTAAGTGATATTACTATAAGGTGTGTATGAGTTCCCTGCATGAAATTAGCTGTGAAAGTAGCAGATATGAAAGAGTAACTTTTTTTTACTTTTGTACGGAAAATTTATAACTCTGACAGGGGCGCTCGCCCATACAGATCACAAAAAGGAAATTCGCCCCTTCAGCGCTGCTACTTTCACAGTGAACTCAATATAAGGGACCCCTACACACCCTAAAGTATTATCACTTAGTTTTCTTACATCCTTAATTGGCCAGACCATAATCCGTCAACAGTTCGTCCCATCTGTTTAGGAGGGAAACGGGAAAACCATTACGAAGTCAATAAATCAGCCTCGTCTTGTTGAGGTCGTGACACCCGGATGTTCCTGGGACGCGGCCTGAATCATAATAATTACTATAGAATAGGATGTAGACATAATTAGGCAACGCGAGAAAAATCGAGAAGAATGGTCCTTCAGTTTTTGACTACTAGTTGAAGCCCGCAACTGCAAAATGAAATTTGGCGCAACGGAGTTGACGGAGAGTCACTTTTTATCCCGGAAAAATATGCGGGAACCGTACATTTATCCGGGATAAAAAGTGTCCTATGTCCTTTCCCGGGACTCAAAGTATCTTAATGCCAAGTTTCAGCAAAATCGGTTCAACGGTTTGGGTGTAAAGAGGAAATAGACAGACAGACACACTTTCGCATTATAATAATAAAATATTAGTATTTAGCATGCATTAATTAGTGATGACTTTACTTCTAATTTTCACCAACAACTTTAGTATTTTGTAGCGATCACTTAGGGCAGCGGTTAGTCCCAACCTTTTTAATGTCACTACCCCTGTGAACAAGTATGGGAATTAAGTTTACCCCTAGCTAATTTAAAATAATTCAACCACACAAATTCGAACAAAAATATCTTTATTAGGTAAGAAATTGCACGTTTAGGTAACTAGTAATATATAAAATCAGCTAGTGTGAAGGTTGTTATTGCTTTGCATTCGCAAGTTTAAGAATATTAGGTTCGGTTTCACTCAACGCGCATCTCATGTCATGCTCCACATTCAGACGATTTCTGGCTTTTGTTTTTAATGTAACAAGAGTCGAATGTTTATTATTATAATACCTTTTTGTGCCAACTCTGTTACCCCCCTAGAATTGCCGTTTTACCCCTGCGGGTAATTACCCCCAGGTTGGGAATCGCTGACTTAGGGTCATTGACGTCTTAGGCTAAGGACTCACGGAGCGGTTTTCAACGGTGCGGGTTTCAGGGGTGAAAACGTTTTCGTCTTAAGGCTAAGGGACCTTAAAACGAAAACTTTTTCACAAATTATTTATCTTAAGAAAAAAAAAACGCTTAATAATCGCTAAGGTAAGCTTAACGTTAGGGGCCAGTGAGTGCAAAACATAAGTGAGACCAGGCTGGACCCTTCCCAGCTAAATGCCATACGCAATTTATGGAAGCCCGCAAAGTGCTAAGTATACTAAGTAGTGGTATGAAACAACAGATTCAAACTCTAATACAGCCTTTCCCAAAGTGGGCGATAACGCCCCCTTGTGGGCGCTGAAGGTCTAAAAGGGGGCGGTGTAGGACCCAGAAAAAAATGGGGCGTTGTGTAGAGGCTTGGAGGGTGATTTATTTCATCTGGATGCATTTTCAATTGAAACAATGGGGGCGCTAAAACATAATTTTTTTCTCAAAGTAGGCAGTAGACAAAATAAGTTTGGTGACCATTGCTCTAATATTATAAATGCGAGAGTGTGTCTGCCTGTCCGTCTGTCTATTACCTCTTCACGTCCAAACTGCTCAATAGGTTTTGCTGAAATTTGGTCTGGGGATTCTTTAAGTCCTGCGAAAGGACATAGGATATTTTACCCCGGAAAATGTACGGTTCACGCGCTTAAACTAATTTTTTATAAAAAAAAATATCTAGTTATCTAGTTTTTTATAAAAGTCTGCTGCTTTTATAAAAATTTGGCCCTACCGAATATAATTACATAATTATCATAATTACAATATCATACCTTTTTTTTCACGATGCCCAGAGTTTATTTCAACATAAGCAATTTCACAATTATATGTTTTATCCTTGTCCAAATGATAACTTCAAGTGGTTTGTTGTCTCCATGGTTCTCAAGGTTTTTACGCAACCATAACTTAAGAACACGTACTCAATTGGTCCTTACGGTGTCATGGGTGTGATCATAAAAATACTATGCCAATAATGACCATGTTTTTTTTCAATTTTATTTCAATTTTTATGTTTTGTCTCGTGACTTGTAAGTTGTACCATAGTCGAAAAGGAAGGAAAAAGAGAATGAATAAGAAAAATAATGTGTGAAAAATATGTTTTATGAATTAAAAGATTACTTACGATTTTAAATGTGAAGCAGTTAATGATTTAAATATTTCAAGTCCGACTATTTACTAAACTGCATTAAATTACATTATAAACGCTTACCACGTGCATTCTTATGGCTTACTCACACTTCACACCGAACAATGCCCTGAATTCACTTTGATAGTGATAAGTGCAGGTGATTATTGCAGAAAGAAAGTAAAGGCCTGTACTCACTGTTGAGTGGCTCTGTTTAGTAAATTCAGTTGTAGCTATCAACAAGTGAGTATGGACTAACATCGAGAAGCGAGCTTGCAATTGGAAGAAGTACTCAAAGAAGTATTAAACGCGGTGCTATACGTAAAAGTCGCTTCACTTTTACTTCGACCCACTTCGTCTTGAGGGTCGAGCGCTTGGAGTCCCGCCACAAAGTGAATTTTAGCTCCTTTGTGGTGAGAGTCCCGACGCATCATCTACCGACCTTCGAGAAGGAGGAGTTCTGGCCGATTGGAGTCGTCTACAGGAGGTTCCTAGGACGACTTCCGAACACGTCGCGCCCCACGTCGCAGACAATACGTGTTTAGTGTTAGTGTTAGTTTTTAGTATAATTGTATGTATGTTAGTCTATAAGATATTTATAATATGGGCCAAGATGCCTGAATTAAACAAATAAATAAAATTAAAAAATAAAATAATGCAGCCCCCCCAAGTAGTGTCCAGGGGCAAAGCCCCCCGCATAATAATCAAACGACACTCGAAATCTGTATGTTTCGTTTAGGTTAAAATAATTTCGTTATGATATTAACTTTTAATAATTAATACCTTAGTTTGTTCTTAAAAAAGGAGAATTACAACGCAACACTAACGCCGCGACACCGTTTTGTTATAAGCAACATTTCCAGGTGCGGGAGGAAGGAGGCGCAGTAAGTAGGGGGGCTCGGGTGGCGAAGCCTAGTAATTATATTACACTCAAATAGTGGATGTTTAGTTTAGGTTAGAATAATTTAATTTTAATTATTGACTTAGTTTGTTCTTAAAGAGGAATCAAAACTCAAGACTAACGACGCGACACCATTTTGATATAAGCTGCATTTCCAGGAGTAAGGGGGGGGGGGGGTTATGGGGGCGCAGTCCCCCCAAGTATTGTCCTGAGCCAAAACCCCCCCTCCCCCCATATTAATCAAATGACACTCAAAAGTTAAGTTGGAAAACACAGTAAATAACATGAAGTAAGTCCATTAAAGAAAAAAGTTTGATACAAAATCTGACCCCCTCTTTGGTCCCCTTAGAGGGGTGGGGGGAATTTTTTATGCATCAGATGTTACGTTAGAAAAAGATAAATTTATCTGCGAAAAGCGTATGCAAATCGGATCAGTAGTTAACGTGTTAAAGAAAAAAGTTTGATACAAAATCTGACCCCCTCTTTTGTCCCCTTAGAGGGGTGTAGGAAAAAAATTTATACACCAGATGTTAAGTTGGAAGAAGACAAATATATCTGCGAAAACCGCATTCAAATCGGATCAGTAGTTTTCGTGTAATGCGGGAACAAACATACAGACAGACAGACAGACAGACAGACAAAATTTTCATTTCTACAGTTTTATTATATGTATAGATAGATTAGATACTGATAGGTTCAAAATAATATATTTACATCCTCCATCATCCCTTATTTTATCCTCATGGGGGTTGAATTTATCAAAATCCTATTTAAGCGAACGTTTTCATCATAGAGGCTCAAATTTTTAATAATTTCAGTTTAATCAGTCGAAAGTCTAAGAAAATTCATAAAAACTTTCATCCCCTATTTCATCCCCTTAGGAGTAGAATTTATTAAAATCCTTTCTTAGGGGATGCCTACGTCATAGTCGCTTTATGCATACAAAATCTCAGCCCGATCGGTTTAAAATTGACAAAGTTTCATACAAACTTTCATCCCCTATTTAGCCCCCTTAGGGATAGAATTTTTTAAAAATCTTTTCTTAGGGAATGTTTACGTCATAGTAGCTTTATGCATGCAATGTCTCAGCCCGATCGGTTTAAAATTGAGAATTTCATATAAAATTTCATCCCCTATTTTACCCCCGTATTTTTTTTTTAAATCCTTTCTTAGAGGATGCTTACGTCATAGTAGCTTTATGCTTGCAAAGTCTCAGCCCGATCGGTTTAAAATTGACAAAGTTTCATACAAAGTTTCATACCCCATTTTATTCCCTTGGGGGTAGAATTAGGGGTGGAATTTTTTTTTAATCCTTTCTTAGGGGATGCTTACTGTAGCTTTATGCATGCAAAGTCTCAGCCCGATCGGTTGAAAATTGAGAAAGTTTCATACAAAATTTCATCCCCTATTTTACCCCCTTTAGAGGTTGAATTTATTTAAATCCTTTCTCAGGAGATGCCTACGTCGTAGTAGCTTTATGCATGCAAAGTCTCAGCCCGATCGGTATAAAATTGACAAAGTTTCATACAAACTTTCATCCCGTATTTTACCCCCTTGGGGGTAGAATTGATCAAAATCCTTTCTTAGCGGATGCCTACGTCATAACATCTACCTGCATGCCAAATTTCAGCCCGATCGGTCCAGTGGTTTAGGCTGTGCGTTGATAGATCAACATGTCAGTCAGTCACCTTTGAGTTTTATATATATAGATGTCTTTGGTCCACTTTTCCATTTTTTGGAAAACTTCACGAGCGTCCGACGCTAGCTAAACACTAAACGTGTTTAGTGGCAGGCACGCTGCGAGTGAGGGGTAAGGAAGGACGCGCGGGACGTGGCTACACTTGCACTCGCAAAAAATAGAACACGCTTCTAATCACGCGCATTCTACGCAGTCGGCTAATCACTTGCACTAATCAGTCCCTGTCCACACTTACTGTCTCCTAATCACTAATCACCTGCACTAGGCACCTGCACTTATCACTAATCAAAATGAATACAGGACAAAGCGGCCTCCCCACGTGGCTTGGACTAAAGTCCAAATGGCGTATCGAGGCACAAAACTTTGTATAAAATATTAAAATTTGAATGAAATTCTGTGCCACTTTTTTCTGTGTACAAGCGACTACGAACATAATATGGAGAAGAATATTTGCCTTTGATTGATCACGATTGACATTGACTATGCTTGCAACTGATGTCTATGCTTTAGAAGCATGGTTATTCGGCATGGGCTCATGGCGCAATCTTACCGAGAGTCGTCAATCGTCATACAATTTGTTTGACAAAAAACATCTAGCTTAAATATTTGTGTTAGTTTTAATACGCCAAAGAAATCGTAAATAGTTTCTTGGAAGTTGTGTTTTCCTTATCGGTGTTACTATAATTTTCCTTACAGAGGCCTAGTTTTTATTATGTTTTATATCTGATCTAGATGTACTATTGTATTTGAAGGAACTAGACAAGGTTTTAATTCTCGTTGTAAACCTTAGACACATCATATTTTTCTTACTATGCAATAGCTATAATATCATTATAATAATTATATATTTGATGTTATAATTGACGTGTTGTGAAGCGTCCATAGATATTATTATTATTAAGTTTGACATTATAGCGACATAATACATGAACAAATAGAAAGGAGTTTGCTTATTTGTATCCCATCTCCATAATATGTAACATATTATTAATTTATTAATCGCTGATTGCCAATCTGTTTGTCTAGCACGTGCGTGGGGCATTACAATCATAACAATTATTATAATCGAAGAATGTTAATAATGAGAAAAGCGTGCACTAGGAACAATAACTGTGGCGATTATAAATCGATAATTATAATGAAAATAAGCTAAGTGAAGATCCTTTTGTTTATTCGAAGGGTCAATCACATCAAGCCGATTTTATTATAAAGTCTCCTGTTTAGCAAAGTGGTGTCACAAAAGCGAAACTTAAAATTGATATTTCACTTGCAAATGTCCTGCCGATTGGAGGTTCTTCGCGTTTTCTTCTATAAAAAATATGCTAACTGGCGTCACAAATCTAGAACTTTAAATTAACTATTCTTTACCTAACATAATCTAAGCAATAGTTGCAACTGTACGGTCTCTATACTAAAATCAAAAAAGATGTTTAAATAAGTTTATAAGCCTCTTACTTCTGTTGCAGAAATTACAATTATCTACGT
Source organism: Cyaniris semiargus (assembly GCA_905187585.1). Lineage (NCBI taxonomy): Eukaryota > Metazoa > Arthropoda > Insecta > Lepidoptera > Lycaenidae > Cyaniris > Cyaniris semiargus. The sequence goes on along the minus strand of LR994558.1, from coordinate 6,023,840 downwards.
ATCTTTTAAATCTAAATGTACACAAATCGACCTTATTAATGTCCCATTGTATTTCTTTATGGTGCGTTAAATACGTGACATTAAAATTGGTAACATTATAGCTATAAAACAGCAGCTATTATAGCTATAATAGCTGCTGTATTGGCAGCCCCGGATCTAGGGGGGGGCAAGCCGGGGCCTATGCCCCGGGCGGCAAATTCAGAGGGCGGCCAAATTCACATTTCACGGACCAATGGACAACTCATCATTTATTTAACTTTGACCACGGGTTATAAATAATAGCCCAAGTATAGCAATTTCATGGCCATATCAACTTGACCGATACCCTGAGCGCGCGCGTAGGTAGGCGGGGCGGCAATTTTCAGTTTTTGCCCCGCCTAAAAAAAATTGAAGATCCGGGGCTGTGTATTGGAAGCTATAGGAACGGAATACACAAAACGTATTTTGTTTTAGTAGCTTACAATTGAAATTCAACCTTTTTATCACAGAAAAAATGAGCGATCCTCCGTGCGTAAATATGAATAGAGCTATTCAAAAGGTTTTTCAACGTATCAAACGAATACATCAACATAAATGAGCATAAGCCAAGCATAAGCATGTTATAAATATTTTAATAACGGGACTTATGTTTAAATCAATGTTTGACAGGATTAATTAAGAAGGTTTGATAAGAAGAAGGTAACTATTTTTATTATCACTAATCTTGTGGTTATCTATTGTATTAACAGTGGTTTTTGTGGTTAAAGAAAACCACTAAAATCACATAGCGTGCTAATTCACCTTGAAGGCCAAGGTTTATTATTTTAATGATAACCTATATATATTATGATTGTCAATAATATTTCAAGGACTTATTTATATTTAACTGGTTGCTGTTAAGCATTTGTGTATTAATCCACTTTTTTTTTTTGAGTTATGAATGCAGTCTTGTTCTAAATGATCTAAGGAACATTACTGCATTCATACTTCAATACGTTTTTTTTTTTTTTTTGGGTTGATACACAAGTGCACAGTGTCCTATGAGGCACTGTATATTTTTTAAAAACAGATAGAACTAAAATTGTACTATCTATGATAGAACCCATGATCGATTTTTTTGTTATTTGAAATCCATACATAATGTGTGTTATATAAAATCCGAAATATTGTAACTGTCTGTAGACTGTAGTCCTTTCACGCTTGAATTTAACCACTTTATTAAGGTAGAGTTTGGAAAAAAGACATACAAGGGAAATACTTATACGTGGGAGAGCCATGCTTCGGCACGAATGGGCCGGCTCGACCGGAGAAATACCACGTTCTCACAGAAAACCGGCGTGAAACAGCGCTTGCGCTGTGTTTCGCCGAGTGAGTGAGTTTACCGGAGGCCCAATCCCCTACCCTATTCCCTTCTCTTCCCATCCCTACCCTCCCCTATTACCCTATTCCCTCTTAAAAGGCCGGCAACGCACCTGCAGCTCTTCTGATGCTGCGAGTGTCCATGGGCGACGGAAGTTGCTTTCCATCAGGTGACCCGTTTGCTCGTGTGCCCCCTTATTTCATAAAAAAAAAAAATATACTTTGTCATACTGAGGAGTAATCTTATTTGGCGTCTACCCTACAAAATTAGCGATACCAAGTTTCATCAAAATCAGTTGAATAGTCTCAAATGCAATCAATGAATTGTTTTCTCTTTTAAAATATTTCACATCACGCTATATTTCAACCTTCTATATCTGTCGTTCACCTCGGAACATACTCATGATTAATTAGGTACTTACCCTTGTGTAAGTAGTAAGCAAAGTATTTAAGAGGCCCCTTCCTAGTCCCACTATCGTTAACGCGGGCGTAATCGAAAAACTTGTTGTTTCATCCAGTGCAATGTGAGTTAAGAGGCGTGCAAGTGAGTGCGCGATAACATTGAACGATAAATAGTGTGCGGAAATTTTATAAAACTTGTTTCAAGAAATACGTGTTTATTAGTAGGCCTTACAAGTTTGTAAAAAAAATGACATTTAGAATCTCCATTACATTTGCAAGGTTTATAAACAACTTTTTCCTTTAGTGGTACAATTAATAAGTACATTATAAACGCCTAAATTTCAGATAAAATTTGTGCAAAAAAGCAGATTTTTGGAGGCTTATACTGAATTTGTTTCTCCAAATTTTGAGTTCGCGTTTTTTATAAACCTAGATATAGTGTAGTAGATACCTATTAGTTCACAAGTTTCAAAGAAAGATCCTTTACAACGCCATAATCACGTACGAGCGTTTGTATGGAAAGATGGACGGGTTGGCCGCTCTTAAACCACAGACATCGAAATACAATAAGTACAGTATATGATTATAATGATAACTCATACATTTTTCTGCTTAAATGTGGCTTCAGTTACTTACAAACACGTAGCTAGGGTAACGAAAATTGTATGATTGTCCTGAGTGTGACAACCAACTAAAGGTATGCGGTGCCTTCGTATATATTTTTTTCGTGTAACCACATTGTTAACCGACTTAAAAAAGGAGGAGGTTTCTCAATTCGACCCATAAAGTTAATATACCTAGCGGAATAGAGCAACAATCTCGAGCTGTCAAACGAAACCGAAATTAGTTTCATCTGTGTGTAAAAATATGTATACGTATACACTTACACAAGCATGATTGGACATGATTTCTATGAGATTAAATTGTCAACGTTGCGGCACGTGCCGACTGGACGTCAAAAAAAGAGTTCTGCTGTCATGTATCACACGTCTCTTTTTACCACGCAGTGTTACTGACAGTGACATCTCTCTTGCTCAGGCCTTTGTTTCTCTATTCCGCTAGGTATATTAACTTTATGATTCGACCACACATAACCTTTTTAGGGTTCCGTAGTCAACAAGGAACCCTTATAATTTCGGTTTGTCCGTCCGTCTGTCCGTCTGTCTGTCTGTCCGTCTGTCTGTCCATCTGTCTGTCGGCTGTCCACGGTTTAAAATAACGTGATTTTTTTGGCTTTTTTGGGTCGTAATCACGTCGTAATCTGTAATGGCAACATGTAGACACTTGAAATTTTCACAAAATCCTCAATCATATGTGTATTTGAATATTTAATAATAAAATTAAAATAAAATAAGTAATTAAGGGGGGCTTTCATACAAAAGACACTATTTTTGCCCTACTTCGCTCTATTACGCTACGGAACCCTACGTGCGCGAGTCCGACTCGCACTTGGCCGATTTTTTTCTTTAAAGTTATTTAACTCGATTACTTTTTCATAGTTTTTCGACGGTAATAAAATAAAAACAGTGTAGTAGATAGTTACAATATGTTTTACGCTCCATGGTACTGTGACTGTGTGATCTTGAACGTTTAATTTACGCAAAAGGTTATTTCAAGGTAATATCTCTCAACTTTTATAATCATCGATAGTCTTAGCAAGTATCAATTTTGCAAGTCAATCAATAACACCTCCATCGTGGCGTGGGTATCGCAGGCACAATAGATTTTCAATTGTTATGCGGCAGCCGGCTGCCGCTTGGGGATTGATGGGTTAAAAGTATTATATCCTTCGTGACTTTATACGTAAGAGGAAATCCCGTAATCTAGCTATCGATCCTGGCTTATGCCTTGATTACGCCTGCCGAGTAGAGTGGCGTGACAGTGCTCTCGGCCGAGCATTTCAATACAAAACATACCGAGTGCTTGGCCGAGACCACTGTTTCAACTTTCACCACTCTACTCGATAGTTGTAATCAAGGCATAAGCCAGGATGATCGGGCCCTTAGAGTAGAGTTACACGATCAGTCTGGCATTAGTTCAGTCTATCAGTCAGACTGACGCCAGACTGATGGCTGAAAAGTACATTACAAAAATTATCAAGCTGTCAATAAACCCCTTAAGCCCGCTGTAACTAACATTGGGCCAACGCATTGAGCCAACGTATTATGCCCACGTGTGTGCCAAAGAGGCCTACTTGGCGGTAGTAGCGAAATTCCATGCTCTACAAATTGGCCCAATGCGCTGGCTTAATGCGTTGGCCCAACGCGACGTGTACAGCGGGCTTTAGACGATAATTCTCCCGTCATTATGACCGAACTGATGGACTGAACTGATGCCAGATTGAGCGTGTAACCTTAGTATTATGGGAGCTGCAGTGATGGGAATGTGTGGCCTATGGACCATAAAAAAAATAGCAACAGTAATTAATATTAATTGTTAAACGAAGCTAACAGGCTATAATGTGTAGAGAAAAAAAAAGGCATCAAAAGTATTTTTTTAACAAACCTAACAGATAGCTATAATAATATTTTATTAAGTAGGTGAGGACGATGTTAATGATTATGCTCATGATTATGTTGAATTAGATTCAAATTGTAATCTCTATTACGGTTTTAAAGCCTTTAATGCCTGCAGGTAGTAAAATTATATGGCAGTATAATTACTTTCCCTCTACCTAGTAAACAGAAAATGTTAAAAATAAAATAAAGTGTTCAGAAACTTTTTTTTTTTTTAATTTTATATTGGCAAATTAATGACGCTTGCCCAAAGTAATCACCAAAAATATACTCTTTCAGCGCTCTACTTTCACAGTGAACTCTATAAAAGGGGCACAAACACACCCTAAAGTTTTGTAAGTCTGTTTTGTTACAACTTATAATAATATATATTTTAATATTCGCATATATAATTCTTTTATGTGATAAAAACAATACTTTATATTACACGGTTGACTGAAATTAGATGTTAAACAGTAGCGCACAGTTGCTTATAAAAAAATTCCTCATGTTTAGTGTTTTACATTGTAAAAAAAATCCACTGATATTAATATATTAAACTACCACCTTAACTATGTTTATTTTTTTATTTAAAACTTTCCTTTCGTTCAAAAATTTATAAAAACGATAAAAGTCGCAATACTTATAATTACACTTACTTTTTCACACTTGTGATTTCACACTTGCACTTGAACACTTACACTCTAACATAACACTTTTACTTAACATTTAACGTTTCGCGCGACATCACTCGTGCGCAGTCTCAACACTTAATAACACTATACGCGTGAATCTGTACAATGTACATTCTGTACACTCGATCTCAACAAAGAACTCAAGATTGCTTACCATGTTCATTAACAAGTAATTAAAAAACGTCATCATATGTCATATTTCACGAAATATTTTATGCATTATAACATCACTAATTTGCTATCTACTTATTATTAACTATAATGTAATAGCTTTAATAGCTGTGAATTAATAGTTCAAGCACCTATTGAATTCTTATTTTTTGGTAAAATTAACATGAAAGGTTCTTTTTCATAAATTTGACCTTTAAAAAATATTTAAGCGCCCAAAGAATAAAAAAAAGGATTTTAAAAAAATGTTGAACCTGAACTAAATTTATTATAACTGCTGGGTTATATTATAATCGTAAACTAGCAAAGATTTAGGTTTAAGCGAGAACCGCAACACTAAATATGTAGGTCTTGTGACTCGTGCCTGATTTCTGCTTGCACAACGAGTCCAAGGCACTCATTAATTAAATCCTAAACAGATCTTCATTAGCACAATATGGAGAAATTTTTAATATAATGATTTCGAAGTTACTAATATAATTAATAATTGAAGACGTTAGTGGGTGAAGCTGATAGGTAACAGTTAAAAATTTCCGTTGTTTTGCATAAATTGAGGCTTTAGGGCAGGGAAAAAGGCAATCAAAAAAATTTGGATTCTATGTAAATTAAGATATATTATTAGCCAGATAGGCTTTTAGGGTTTAGTAAAATGAAAAGTGTCTGTTTTGCTCTCTCTGCCTGTTCATGTGCGTCTGTTACCCGGTCTTATTAAATTGTTATTTCTGTAACCACTACGCCAAATATCATTATATTTTGATGAACTTGAAAAGGGATGAAATAGAAATAGAGTAAGAATACCAAAGGACCTTATTTTTAGATACAATTCTTTATTAATATAGAGTTATCTCTATAACTGTCAAGTAAAACTTAAAAATGACATTAGCCTGCCTTTAAATTCTATTAAGTACTTATTTTTAACCGACTTCCAAAAAGGAGGAGGTTATACGTTCGACTGTATATATTTTTACATTTAATTATTACGCATTCAATCGTACTCATTTTGATTATTTGGGGTATGTTTATGGTTCCCATACACGTTTACCAGCTTGGCAAGGTTTTAATAAGGTTCTTGTGCTACATGTTTGCCAAGCATTACCTGACCTATTGGGCATATTATGTTTTACTGCTTATGTAAAAATGAAGGAAGGAAAATTAAAGCCTTTTAAGAAACTAGAACTAAACTCTTAAGATGGATGGATGGATAATCATCATTCCCACCATGATTGCACAACTGTGTGCTGTTGATCATTAACAATTATAGAAAAAAATGACAGTTCACAATCGCCTGTACTTTTACATCAACGGCCAACGTGGAATTTACTAATGTAGGTATATAGTATATACTAGTGTTGATGGAAATATCATTAGCAATAATAATGAATTAATTGTTAAATTACCATTAGCAATGTGTATCAAGTCACAATTGGCGACTTTGCAGGAGACTTATGAAAAATTTATATGAATTTTACATTTTATTTTTAAATGTTTTTTTGAAACATTGATTATTATCATGGTTTTTATGCTTAAAGGAGTACTTTTTAATATCATAACTTGTTAAAAATATTTTAACATGTACCTAACGTTCACAGGAGGACTTAACGCATTGTTCTCCGAAAATATATTACTTACCTATATTAATAAAATTACCTTGTCAAGTCCATTATTTATTAAGAATTATACTTTCAGCAGTGGTTTCGTCTGCATTGTTACATTTTATGACGAAATTCAAAATTATATATTTGTACTGCAAACTCCATACAACTAGGTATATAATTTTATATGAAAAGTTTAGCATCTAAGCATGTAAAGGGAACAGACAGACAGATAACTTATGCATGTATATTATTATTTAGTAAGGATTTGAATATAATAGACTAATCCAATGACTGTGAATATTATGATAGGTGAAAATGAAACGAAATTGTTATAGCTTAATGTTTATTTATTAATTTCAAGACTGTATACATTCACTTTCCTTCTTAAACTTTTTTTTTCAATCTTCTTCTTCAGGGAATTCCGGTATTTCTGCTCCATGCTGCAATTTTTTATAGTAATCATGAAAAATTGTTGGGAGCCATTGTAGAGAAGTCATCAAATCTTTATATTTTTTAGAATATAAAGATTTGAAGAATAATAAATATTGTCTAAATTAAATTAAAAACTGAATTTGCCTAAATTAAAAATCAAAAAGTTATAAACAAAACAGTGAGAATTTTTGTTTAATTTTCTATTTTGCTCTTTAACTTTTTTAACTAAAAAAATTACCTCAGACTTGAATTGGCTAGTGGTACAGCACTATTCCTGAGTGAGGAAGTAGATCCATCTTTGCTCAAATGCTCACTCCTGTTGGTGAACGTTGTTTCGAATAGCTTTATACGGCGGTAATAAAGACGACTCATTAGACGGCTTGCGATACAAAAGATTTGTCAAGACAGTGACTAAAAGTTCATTGATCCCCCCTACATGTCCCAAAAATAAAATTGTATCCTCTAATAAATGCAATATTCGGCCCTTAAATTGTAACATTCCAATGAACTAAAGAGGAATAATAAAACTTACTTGAAAATCAGTATTTTATTATAAAAGGATGTAATTTTTAAGGTATTTATCCTTGTTGTTGTTTTTATTTAATTAGGATTAATGCATTAAAAATGTGCCATAAAATGTGTTATGTGGGACATAAATTAGTTTACCCTGTGTTAGTTTGTCATTTCTGAGTATTTTTTTATCTATGGAAGTTAGGACTTGACGCAATTTACCACTAAATCTGTCTGAACAAATTGGAAATAAATCATTGAAAACGCAAAATTCATAAAAAATGGACTTGACACACATTACCTCTGAGGTACTGAATTAAAATTAGTAAATAGTTAAATTCGTACTTGCTAAAAAATACGGTTGCTAATATTATCGTGCGCAGCAATAGTCTACGATCATGATAAAAAATTCACGTCCGCGCTGTTACGCACCGCGGCGCTAACTGTTGATGAATAGGCTACTTGATTTACTTTTTTTCTTCATGCTAATCGCTTCTTAATCATTCATTTTCATCAAAAAAACTAATATTTTAATATTTTAATCAGTAGAAACCCATAGAAATGTTGATTGAAAAATATGCCTTTTAAATGGCGCCGAAAACACTGTCCGCCATAGTGTGACGTCATATTTTTTGTATTTTATATTTTCTTTATTGAAAAATTTTTATGTGCTAAACGTACGAGTCTAACAGTGCCAAAAAATTAGAAAAGAATTTAGAAATCATTTGTAATGTTGAAAACTTTTGGAGAAAAGTTTTGGCCATTTCATTTCCCAACTACAATAAATGGAGATATTATATAAGACTGATGTTTTATTTGAATTATTCAAGAAAATATATTTTACAAATCTTTCTAGGCTTATTCTTATTATTTATGTACAAATAAACTTACATAATATAACGAGCGCGATAAATAAAAGATATTAAATTACAAATTGGAAGTACCGCAAAAGCTTTTTCGTCAGTACAAATTAAAAAATATAAAATCATATTTTCAAATACAAAAAAAAAAATACAAATCTTTAATTGTCATAAATGAATTTACAAGTCGACTTTATTTATCAATTATAAGCTTTTATTTGATGATAAGGATGAAATACGGTTTCCTAGGGCAAGTTCTACTAGAAATATGCATTTGTTCAATAAAATTGAATATAGGTCAAGTAGCCTATTGCTATTTTTCATTCGATGCGAAATAATACTCGACGCGAGCGGTGCGATGCGAACCGATAATTCACGATGTCGCGTTTTAGCAAATAGCAAAGCAATAACACGTAGCATGCTGTGACTGTGTCAAAATTAGCATGTTAATGAAATTAATAGAATTCCCATTTTAAGAAAATCGGCTACGTGGTTTAAGCGTGAAGTGGTAACAGACAGACCGACTGACATACACATTTTTAATGTATACTATTAGTATGGATAGTCAAATATCGCATAAAATTGACTTCTATTTTTTTATGAAATAAGGGGGCAAACGAGCAAACGGGTCACCTGATGGAAAGCAACTTCCGTCGCCCATGGACACTCGTAGCATCAGAAGAGCTGCAGGTGCGTTGCCGGCCTTTTAAGAGGGAATAGGGGAGGGTAGGGATGGGAAGAGAAGGAAATAGGGGAGGGAAAGGAAGGGAATAGGGTAGGGGATTGGGCCTCCGGTAAACTCACTCACTCGGCGAAACACAGCGCAAGCGCTGTTTCACGCCGGTTTTCTGTGAGAACGTGGTATTTCTCCGGTCGAGCCGGCCCATTCGTGCCGAAGCATGGCTCTCCCCGTTCTAGGTACAATATAAGAAACCGGTACTTTACCACGGAAGGTTTTATTTATTACCAATATTATTGTTTTATATGAAGAACTGGTTTTGAGCCACTTGGAAACTCAGCACGTGAAGAAATAGTGATAATGACGTCAATTTATGAATACAGAATGTTTCGAAAAGCTATAAAAAGTATCAAATTGTATCTATGTAGTAGTAAAATAAACTGTACAGGACAATTTAAATACTTTTTGTCAAAAAAGTAACAGAAAAAACACACTATGCACTAGTGTTTTGTTTTGTAATGAATACAGCTGCTAATTTTAAAGTTTTAACGATCTAAATATGAAATTAAATGCTTAAATAATACTTTTAATTTACTCAAGAATACAAGCTACATTGAATAAAAATATTATAAAAACAATGACTGTTTTACATTTTAAGTAAAATTAAGGAGCACATTTTAGACACCCCGTATGGTGTATACCTGATCGATTTTATTTTATTAGCAGATTATTATGTAAGATTGTCTATAGCTAAACAATAATAATATTATTATTCAACAGATGTTATTTTATTTAGCTAAGGATGGTAGTTGCTAGGAGACTTTTTTATTTTAGTAACGGATTTTTATTTATTATTTATAACAGCATTTTGCTTATAGTGATCTAATCCCGTGCTAATTTAATTTGTATAAAATCCCATACTTCGTTCAGACTACTTTGAAATTCTTAATAAAAAAATAGTAATTACAAAGTATAAATAAATAAATAAATTCTTTATTGAGAGCTACTAAGGCCCAAATTGTTAGTAACATAGATCTTAAAAACTAGGTTAGTAGGTAGTATTTTAGTTATGATTAATTATGATTCTTATAATTGAATTTACATTTATTTCATAACTAGAACTCTTAAAAAGTGTTCTAGTATCGGCGAGTCATGTTTCTCAGGCAGCATAAATTTAACTGGATGTTGCCCGATACTCCGTTGTGACAAAAGTCATTTATCGCGTAGGATCCATTCATTTTCCCAGGATAAATGAAGACGTGAGTTGAAAAACACGATAACTAACATTTTGTAACGTACATTTTGATACGGACATTTACTCATTTTTTCCCTTATAATTTGAACAAACCTTGTAACTTATCCACTTCATCAGCTGGCTAATGTATCTGGCTACATATAAAATGCATTTTTTTTTTATTTCAAATCATTTTTCCAGCCCTAAAGCCTCCGTTTATGCAAAAAAGCGGCAATTTTTTTTAATGTTCATTATTGTGTTCTTCCACTCATGTCTTTAAATAGTATCCTGTTTTTTCCTGTGAGTTTTGATTAAAAGTATCTTTATACCAAATTTCAGCAAAATTGGTTTAGTGCTTTGTGCGTAAACAGGTAATAGACATACAGACAGACACACTTTTGCATTTATAATATGATTTTATTATTAACATCTTTAAGACCCAGTTCTATAAATCGTGTAACTGTTATATGGGCCAACCTTGGCACTTTATTAGCACATAATATTATATTTTATAAGTAAGGTCCTTCCGTATTTACATGGCAATAACTGAGAAATCACAAAAATTATATCCATATACTAATATAATGTCTGTCTGTTACCTATTCACGCCCAAACCGCTGAACCTATTTTGCAAAAATTTAATAATGAAGATAATTTGAGTCCCGGGATAGGATAAAGAATACTTTTTATCCCGGAAAAATGTACGGTTCCTGCGATAAATGAATTTTGGCACAACGGAATTGCGAGCTTTATCTAATAATGTTTCCTAGAGATCGCCCAATAGTTGAAATTCGACCTCAGATAAAAAAATAAATTATGAGTTCCAAATTTCAACGCTTTTCTATTGATATTTTATTGTCAAAAAATTGACTTATTTTTAAGACATAATTCCTGCGACAGTCTCAGATTAATAAAGTCAAATGATGATTGATGACAGACTGGCCGTGTAATAATTGTCTAAAGTACCCCGCAAACGATCAAATTGTTTGTAAAATTTTACGTGTTTGTCAAACAGTTTGATAGTGTACAGCTTTGTTTGAAGCGTTTGTCAAACAAACTACATGTTTGACCTGTTTGAAGAAATCAAAGACCTCTAAACCTATGGATCCGAAGCAATTGTCTATGTATAGAATTGATTACGTCAATTCGTCGATAAATTTATAATCATATAACTATCTCCCTTTTGCTTATGCGTTTTTATGTAAGTGAAAAAAGATAACTGTAAGTTTGAGTGTTTACCATTTTGAAAGAAATATTTGCTAAAATGCCAATTTGCGACCAAATCGCCATTTTTGTTTTACAATTTGAGTGGTAGTTGACCTGTCAACGTACATAAACAAACGGGTTTATTTAAAAAATTTCGACATTATTCTAGTTCTTTTCGGTAAAAATTGTTTTAGGAAGTGAGATTTGGAGTGCCGAAATATGACCGCGTGCAGCATTATTGGATGTCGTACTAAAATCCGAAAGAAACAACCAGATTTGTCTTTACATATGTAAGATTAGTATTTTACTTCGAAATACATCAGATTTTTAAATCCAGATGACTGTGTTTTCTAAAAATGATCTATTACCCCCCTATCGTGTCGACAAACCGGATTCCGGACGCGATCAATTATACACTAAACAGTCGAGGATCCGGAATCCGGACGCCATATGCCGCGTCCTCTTTCCCGCTCAAAACGGCGTATTTAAATATATTTAATCCTATAAAACACATTGCAATTAAAAAGAAGAAGGAAGGAACTACTTTGGTATGTCTTTACCTCGTTCGGCTTAGTAAAAAATTAAGAAAATAAAAGTCACTTTTTACGACTCATTCAAGTGGCTGACCCTTGTGTTTATTTTAAAACAAGTGTTGTGTAAATAAAGTGTATTGTGGCATGTGAAGTTATAATTTGTATCATAAACCTAATATGCTGAAGTGCAAATAAAATACAATTTGAGAATCAGATATTGTTTTATTTTAAAATAATTCAGAAAATTGTTTAAATCCCAAGCTACTTTTTTTTAAGTACTGTACTAGATTTATTTTATATTTAGGCAGCCATAAATTCAGAAGAAAATAAATAGTATTTAATAAACTATATGATTTTAATTGTAAATTAACATCATTCCACTTAGAATCTGGTAAAATATTATAAAAATCATAATGTAGCTAAAAACTGAGCTGTCAAACCCTGACTGTCGCGCGTCCGGAATCCGGGTCGACACCAGGTATTTCAAAATTTTTGACAGGTCGCACGCAAAAGGTTACAAAAGGTTCTATTAATTTCACCGCCTGGTTCCTTATATTTTTGATGTTTTCCGTATAAAATACGTGGTAGTACTATTGTATGAACAATAGTGATGTATGTGGCTTTATCGATAAATTTTATTTAAAGTTTTTTTTTACCTAATAATTTAATCACTTTTAGAATGTATGTGTTTATTTATACTTTTAGATTACCGAATGATAAAGAAAAAAGAAAATCATGGCTGAATATTATTGGTGAACAAAATATTAACATGACAAAAACAAGGATATTTGTCTGCTCAATCCATTTTGAAGATTGGTGCTTCAATAGAACATTGGACAAATTGAGACTTAAAGATGATGCTGTACCATCAAAAATGTTATTGGTGAAGTTATTTTACTTCAGGCAAATTGTGCAAATTGCACGAAATAACATAGATATAACCTTTTGCGTGCGACCTGTCAAAATTTTTGAAATACCGACTTTGAAATGTCGACCCGGATTCCGGACGCGCGACAGTCAGGGTTTGACACCTCAGTTTTTAGCTACATTTTGATTTTTATAAGATTTTCCCAGATTCTAAGTGGAATGATGTTAACTCACAATTAAAATCATATAGTTTATTAAATACTATTTATTTTCTTCCGAATTTATGTCTGCCTAAATATAAAATAAATCTAGTACAGTACTTTAAAAAAAGTAGCTTGAGATTTAAACAATTTTTTGATTTTTTTTTAAATAAAACAATATTTGATCCTCAAATTGTATTTTATTTGCACTTCAGCATATTAGGTTTATGATACAAATTATAACTTCACATGCCACAATACACTTTATTTGCACAACACTTGTTTTAAAATAAACACAAGGGTCAGCCACTTGAATAAGTCGTCAAAAGTGACTTTTATTTTCTTAATTTTTTACTAAGCGGAACGAGGTAAAAAGTAGTTCCTTCCTTCTTCTTTTTAATTGCAATGTGTTTTATAGGATTAAATATATTTAAATACGCCGTTTTGAGCGGGAACGAGGACGCGGCATATGGCGTCCGGATTCCGGATCCTCGACTGTTTAGTGTATAATTGATCGCGTCCGGAATCCGGTTTGTCGACACGATAGGGGTTATGTATGATGTATAACGATGATTTGGTTTTTCTTTGATTATTAAATAATTTTATTTATTTTTCAGCCTTCAGCCAGACTAGCAGGGTTATTGAAAGAAAGAAATACTACCATAGTTCCAGATATCACTAAAACCATAAAACGGAAAGGAGATTTCTCAACTGGATTCTCTTTATTTATTTGTTGGACCTTAAGGCTTCTTACAGACGAACGGCACATGTCGGCGGCAGTCGACGGCAGCCGTTGACAGTTCATGACCTTCCCTAATACTATCATGTTTCCAGAACACTTTGTTGTAAGATTACAATAACATTACCGTACTCACTTTTTAAATATAATTTTACTAAAAAACAGTAAAAACTCACACCGTACCGTTATTAAGCGAAAGTTGGCAAAAAATTGAGTTTTTTGTATGAGAGTTTTTTGTATTCTTAAATATTAATTTTAATTTTATTTTATTATTAATTCTTAAAGTTTAAAGTCTTTTCTCTTTATATTTTTTTTCTTTTGTGGTTGTGTAATGTTAAAAAAATTTGGTATAAAGATTTTATTTATTTATTTATTTTATTTACTTACAAATATAATTAAGAATATTGTGAGTATTTTAAGTGCCTAGTGCCTACCTGCTACCATTATTGATTACGAGTAAAAAAGGCCAAAAAATCACGTTTGTTGTATGGGAGACCCCTTAAATATTTATTTTATTTTGTTTTTAGTATTTGTTGTTATGTCGGCAACAGAAATACATACTGTGTGAAAATTTCAGAAGTCTAGCTATAGGGGTTATTGAGTTACGTTACAGTCTGGTCTAGAGACATAGATGGACAGACGGACAGACACCGAAGTCTCAGTAATAGGGAGCGAATTCACGGCGCTGTTTTTTCCCGCGCCCGCCGCGGTTGCGGGCCCGCAGTCTTCGTAGAATCCAGTTTTGTATGAAAAAAACCAAAGCAAAACTCACGGCGCGTTTTTCGCCCGCGGCCCGCGCGGTTGTTTGCGGCTCCCGCGCTCTACGATAGTTTAGCGGGCGATCGCAGTACCCATAGTAGGCGACCGTTGTAAAAACCGCCCGTCCTTTTGGGTTTTTTTTTTCTATATTCTTCTGTAAAGTAAGTATACCGCAACAGCTCGTTTTTGGTGTGTGTCCATGGCGGTCTGGATCTCAACTGATCGTTTCTGCCCGCCTTGCAACCCCCCGTCTTGCGATTATCGCCCGCCGAGTTTGCGGGCGCTGACTGCAACCGCGGTGGCTGCGGGCCCGCACAAATCAGCGGTCTCGTGAGTTCTGAAATAAAACCGCTCATTTGCGCGGGCTCGCAACCGCGCCGTGAGTTCGCTCCCATAGGGTCCCGTTTTTACCCTTTGGGTTTGACGGAACCCTAATAAACCATAGACTACTATTTTATGCGAGTCTTTACTTTTATAAATATGAGCAGAGGTCACCAGATTTTTTATAATTTATGTATGTTATGTCTTTACTATTATTTGAAAAAGTATCGATATCGATTTTTTTAAATTATTCAGTGACATCTCTAGTAAAATCCGCCATTTTTGTTTTAAAAATTTTGAATGCAGGCTCGTTTCTTTCGTGGTCATTTCGTGTCCATATTAGTTTCTTATGTCAATGGAAGAAATTTTGGATTTACGTAGCGTTTGACAAACGTGTTTGAACGTGCTCCGCTGTATTTGTCAAACAAGATCTCATGATCTCAAACCGATTCTAGCTAATTGTTTGACAAACTTGTTTGATGCACGTTTGATCGTCTGCGCTGCCGTTTGATGAAAATTTTTTTCGATTACATCAAACATGTTTGTCAAACAAATTTGATCGTTTGCGGGGTACTTTACAGTATTTAAGATTCAAATCTATTTTCAATTTGACAACAGACTTCAACCATAAATTACAATTCGTATATATAGGCTTGTCCCTAGTGTGTGTTGTAGTGTGTGTAATGTTTTATAATTTTGTTAAAAAAATGTATGATAAAAGCATAATTTTAAAATAATAATATTAGCTCGATGTACTCCTTCACCATATAAACTATAACTGTGCGAAATTTCATGCACCTACGTTTCCCTATTTTTCGTAAAAAGGGTTACAAAGTTTTTCGCTTGCGTATTAATATTATGATGATTATTTTACGACGAATTGCTATCGAACACTCAGTAATAGCCCGCAAATGGAATATGAGAGGTAGTGTTAAAGTTATTATTGTCAGTTAAAGAGCTGTGGTTTAAGCCAGGAATCGATAATTCTCTTCAGAAAAATACCATAATTTTTGACGAAATTCGTGGTTTTGATCATAAGAATTTCACCGGCTGCTACACAAACCAAGGAAATTTGACTAAGAAAGCAAGTGATGATTATTTTAATGATGATTATGAATGGCTAATCATATTTCATTACTTTCTAGTGGGATATCAAGATACTTAAACCTTATTATGATAAAGCTTTATCTGACATAATCCAGGCTATAGTATTTTCTTGATATATTATTTGTACGGTGATAATTAACGTTATCTAATATAAACACTTTTGTTGTAAAATACCTACCATCTTCGCCGCGGCGAGCCCCACATATCCGCAGCGGGAGTCCCCATCCCCTGCGTCGAATGCGTCACAGCATTTCTCTGTGTTAAAAAAAAAAGGGCCGCTTACACAAACCAGTGTAATTATCACATTGGTATTGTGTGGGCTCGCAAATTTTATAACGCGGACGCCCAAGCCGTAGCTTCATCAAGGTCGGTCCTGATGGATTATCGCCGAGTTCTGCTGCTAAGTCCTCTAGATCATCTCTCAGGTGCAGTAAGTTATACATATTATCTGTGATTGGAGTCCCTTGCCCTAGGGAATGTGAAAAGGGATTTAAGTATCTAAAAAGGCGAACACAGACTGTCCACAAAAAATTATATCTCACCATTTTGAAGGTGCGGGAATTTTTGATATTATTTCGTAAACAAAGGTAAATAACCTTACAATATTATACCTTTTAAGTAAGGTTATTTACCAATTTATCTCAAAACCCTCATATTTAATTGTATAGTAGTTAGATGTAACAGTTAAAAGATAATCTCGATTTACAAAATTCCCCACTTTGGGTACTTTACATTTTAACAAGTAATTTTGTCTATACTGTACTCGGCGAAACATGGCGGTAGCGGTCATTGACTCCCTGTCAAAAACTTGTCATTTTCTATATAAACCGCGATTGACAATGAAGTGTCAGATGTTGTCAATCATGGCTTTGTATAGAAAATGACAAGTTTTTGACAGGGAGTCAATGACCGCTACCGCCATGTTGCGCGAGTAGAGTATATACTTAATCTGTGGTACAGTATACATTATAAATATAAAAGTAACATTGATATCCATGAAATCAATTAATTACGCACAGGTAAATGAAGTTTTGCGTACATATTTTACTGCGTCAAACATTCCATTTTTAACGTAAGAAGAGTTGTAGATAAAGTAGACATTTTCAAGCCTGCGTAATTGTGTGATGATGAATTGCCATATTTTATAAAAGTAACAAACCTAGCAGTTTTAACTTTCTCTCTAACAATAAAAAATCCAATGATAGCTCTCAAGCTCAATGCGAAATGCTGCTAATGACTAAAGCGGCTAAACTAAAATAAATATACGCGTAATCGAAAAAATAGCCATTCTTTTGTCGCAGTTAGGCAATTATACATTTCTGTATTTTTATTATCAGAAGAATATCTTCTAAGCAAAAAATGCATTCATGTTTGTATCTTTACCTTCAAATAAAACATCACCTTTACTACATTGCTTTTAATAAGTTAATCAGTCTTCTGCAATAGGTGAGTGGTCATGTTTGGGCTGAACTACCTTCTTCTCAGTATCATCTTGTCTCTTGCTCAGTGGTCCATGCTTCCAGTCTGGAGGATAGCCGTATTTATCAACATCATCCCACCATTGCTGTGTCCCTGAACCCCAGATTAAGTAAATGATGTTGGTTACCACCAGGACAATAAATACAAACCAAAACGCTATCCTCCACTGGCCAACCGTTTGCTGAAAATTCAAAAAAATTGTTATGCTTTAGTGCAAGATTGGTTTCTTAAGGCCATCCCCCGAGCAAACGACCTTGACCATACATTTGACGCGTTGCCGAGATCGCACAAAAATCCTATTTTTTTACTTATCTTAGTTCAAAATTGATTTAAAACGTAACGTAATTTGTAAATACTAGGGAGATGCTTAAAGTATGCTTCAATTTTAATAAATTACTTTGGAAGTTACTATCATGAGTATAATAAACAAAAATAGAAAATTTAAAACGGGGAAAGGAATGTTGACATACTGAAGATTATTGCTGTATTGTTATTATAACTTTGTAGCTTTCAAATTATGAGTTTATATGACTCTAAATAGTTAATGAAATTATCTATATATTGTCGTGTGTTTCAAATAAACGTAATTTGTAAATACTAGGGAGATGCTGAAAGTATGCTTCAATTTTGATAAATTACTTTGGAAGCTAATATCATGAGTGTAATAAACAAAAATAGAAAATTTAAAACGAGGAAAGGAATGTTGACATACTGAAGATTATTGCTGTATTGTTATTATAACTTTGTAGCTTTCAAATTATGAGTTTATATGACTCTAAATACGGTAAATTACGGAATCTCCGTAAGGGAAGGGCCTTAAGTTTCGCGACTTTTATTTAGTTAATTTCCCTTATACTTTATTCCAAGGACTAAAAATAATTTTAAGTGCAACGCTACGAAAAAATGTATGCGTTATACTTTTTATCAACAGCAGATGATCAGAAGGAAAATCTTAAGTTAATAATGTGATAAAGGTGCAATATTTAAATAAAAAGTGATTACATCAGCAATTTACTGTCAGGACATCGACTAGCAACACAATACTAAGATCTCGTCCAAAAAATTGGATAACAAAGTCATTATGTAAGCAAAATTGGCAGGACAACGAATGCCGTTTGAAAAAACATGAGCAAGATGGTCTGTTGCGTCTGACAACAAGTAAAAACCACGATTTTCCGGTAACGGGTTAGCAAACAAGGACGTGCAGGTTCACTGGGTTTTGTGTGCCAAAGGTGAAAATTAAGCAATTCGAGCGTCGCGTTCGTTATTTCCTACAATGTTTTTTCAAGACCGTGTAATGGAATTTATGCACTTCAAAAAAATGCATTGCAATGTTCTTTTTGTCGTTTTGTTTTTAGCGTCATACAGGAAATGTGACATTTAATCAAAGATTGTTAAATATTAACAAATCCTTAAAACACATTTTGAAAGTGACTGACCGGTCTTATTTCATTATATTTTGTATAAATCAAATAGGGTCTAAGATCACTGAACCGATTTTGATGTGACTGGATAACATGTACTGTTTCAATTTCGGCAAAATGTTCCTACGGGAGACCTACAAAGTCATAGAAAACATAATATTTCTATAATTCATGCAGACTTACATCAGGAGTAAGCAGACCAATCAAGTACGGAGTTATAATCCCGGAGATGGCTGCCAATCCGTTCACCATAGCTGAGCAAGTACCAGCGTAATTCGGTGCCAGGTCCATCGCATTGATCTTCACGCTGCTATAGAATCCTGCCATAAACGCCATCGATATTATGAAGAATGCTACAGCTTTGAATTTGTCACACCCGGAGTAGGACGCCAAAATAATGAAAATAGCTGGTAGGGTTGAGGCTGAAATGGCAAAATAAAACAAGCGTTTTGTTAAATTTAAACAATATAAGGCTTAATTACGGTGCTAAATTGGTAACGTAATAAAATATAATATTATATTGCAACTCAGTAGAGCTTGTCTAAATTGAAATGATGCGCCCCACCACTTCACTAGTTGATATAAATGAAAATTTTTGTACTGTGAATAGGAGGGAGGGGCGCGTTATTTTAAGTTAGACAAGCCCTACCATCAAATATGAAGCCAAATTCAATGTAATTAAGTTATTAAAATCAACATAATTATTATTTTGATAAAAATATGTTGTGATGATACACTTTAAATTAAACAAATATTATATGTCAATTTCGTAGCTACCAGAAAAAATCTGCAGCTTTTAGTATTTATTTCAATAGATGATATGAAATACTTACATACAGTCGTGTATATTTTTCGTCCAGTGCTGATCGAGTGCCAATTTCTCTTGATACACAAATCACAGAAGGAAGCAAATATGAAGGAAAAGACATACATAGCAATATACGGCAGGGCTGACATTAGACCAGTATCTTTTATGTTGAATTTTAGCACATCAGAGAAATATTTGGGTAAATCAGTGATCATGGTAAAATAGCCGCAGTCGTGACCAACCTGGAATGATAATAATCTAATAAAATGGGATTATTAAATATAGCGTTACTTCAAGCTGTTTTTAACTTAAGACATATTGTATGTGAAAATATATTATATTATGTAAATGATGACAAATTAACTATGGTATAAAATTACGCTGACGTAAAAATACTTACCGCAGCCAGCATTAAAGACCATAAAGGGGCTGATCGTAATAGGGCCTTGAAAGGCACAGGGTCCAATTTCTTATGAAGACCAGAAGCCATTACATTCTCGTTCAAATACTTCCGCTCCTCGTCAGATATAAACGGGTGAGAATTTGGAGTACTGTAGCATAACACAGTCTATAAGAAATATAATAACATTATAAAATAACTATAAGTATATAAAATTACATAAAAATTAAAATTCAGACAAAAAAGTAGTAAGTAGTATTTACAAATCAAAGAAAGTATAATTGTGATTCCGTACGAAATTCACTCTAGTAAATTAATCAAAGAGATTTCATAACACCTTGAACTAAGTACGCAGTTGAAATAATATAAACAAACCCAGAGCAAAAACCAGATGATGCCCAATCCTCCAAAGACGTAAAATACGTTTGCCCAATCTCCACCATCAGCCAAGAGCAATCCAGAAATATAAGGACCAGCAATATTGCCGACTTGAGCTCCACCAAATATCATCGCTCCGAATCTAGATCTCTCTGATGGTGGAACCCAACGAGCCATAATAAGCACAAACGCTGGAGTCACGAATCCCTGAAAACATAGAAATTTTATTTGTAAGCAGTTTAAAAGCTTATGTACCGTTCGCTAAGTGTTTATGATAATGATAATTTTTTATAACGAGATTTTTAGATATGCTATGGAATATTGTAGTTTGTAAAATGAGGATAGAATATGCAATTTTATTACAACTCAAAATCGAAGATTTTCATATAACAGAAAAAAACAGCATAATTCAAGACGTGAGTGGAAGAATAAGGTAAGTTACATGAAAAAACTTCCCGTTTTTTTGCTTAAATGGAGGCTTTAGGGCCGGAAATATTATTCGAAATAGAAAAACAGTGGATTATATGTGTAGCCAGATATATTAGCTAGGTTATGAAGTAGATAAGTTACAAGTT
Source organism: Cyaniris semiargus (assembly GCA_905187585.1). Classification (NCBI taxonomy): domain Eukaryota; kingdom Metazoa; phylum Arthropoda; class Insecta; order Lepidoptera; family Lycaenidae; genus Cyaniris; species Cyaniris semiargus. The sequence goes on along the minus strand of LR994558.1, from coordinate 6,002,636 downwards.
TTATGAAAATAATAAGGGAAAAAATGAGTTATTGTCCGTTTGTTACGAAATGTTACTTGTTCGATTCTTCCACTCACGTCTTCAATTATTATTGTGCTGTGAAAGTGGTATTTACCTCTCCGAGTCCCTCGATAACTCTTATAATAAACAATCCAACTGCTCCACCGAGGTCTACTGCTAGTGGTGTAAGAGTGGTAGCTACAGAAGTGGCCAATAAACTCAATCCCAAAGTCCATTTCCCGCCAAATTTCTCAGCCAGTAGTCCACCAGGCAAATGTGTTATGACGTATCCATAGTAGAATGCACTAAGTAGTAACCCTTGGGTGCTCTCATCCCAGTCATATCGATCGCGACTCTAAAATTCAAATAAAATAATCATTTAATTAAAAAAAATTGCCATTGACGACTTCTGTGGCTCAGTTGGTGGCGCGTTGGTAGCGCAAGCCGGGGGTCGCGGGTTCGAATCCCGCCGACGGAACAAATTTTCAATGTTCCTGGGTCTTGGTTGTGTATTAAATATATATGGTATAATAAAAATGTTAAATATATGTATAATATAAAAGTATTAAATATATTTCCGTTGTCTGGCACCCGTAACACAAGTCCTTCAGGTACTTGGCACGGGGCCAGACTGACGTGGTGTGAAGCGTCCATAGATATTATATCATATATAATTATACTCCTATATTATATAATATATGTACCTATTATAGGTAAGAGAAATAATCGGCCAAGTGCAAGTCAGACTCGCGCACGAGGGGTTCCATATCTATATAAAGAGCAAAAATAGGCCAAAAATTGTTTTTTGTATGGGAGCCCCCTCAAATATTAATTTTAAAATATAATTTTTATAGCGGCAACAGAAATACACAATCTGTGGTAATTTCAGAAGTTTAGCTATAGCAGTTTTTGAGATACAGCCTGGAGACAGACGTACAGACGGACAGACATCGAAGTCTCAGTAATAGGGTCCCTTTTTTACCCTTTGAGTACGGAACCATAAAAAGCTTTTTGTAAGTCCATTCTGTCTTTCAACATTCTCGTCTTTTGTATAGAGCGTCGATTGAAAATAAGATTAGATTTGCTCTAATATATTCACACGAAGGATAGAGGATATACACGTGGATTATGCATTTTACGTCAGTATCCATATCCATACTAATATTATAAATGCGAAAGTGTGTCTGTCTGTCTGTCCGTCTATCTGTCTGTCTATTTGTCTGTCTGTTACCTCTTCTCGTCCATACTAATATTATAAATGCGAAAGTGTGTCTGTCTGTCTGTCTGTCTGTCTGTTTGTCTGTCTGTCTGTCTGTCTGTCCGTCTATCTGTCTGTCTATCTGTCTGTCTGTCTGTCTGTTACCTCTTCTCGCCCAAACCGCTGAACCGATTTTGCTGAAACTTGGTATGGGGATACTTTGAGTCCCGGTAAAGGACATAGGCTACTTTTTTATCCCGGAAAATGTACAGTTCCCGCGCGATAAACGAATTTTGGCGCAACGGAGTTGCGGGCATTATCTAGTACTTAATAAACAGGAAAATGGAATACGTTTTGTGAAAACAATGGGATGAGTGACAAATCCAACGAATATGACAATACGTGGATTCGATAAGATTGATATGATACTGCATTCAGATAATGATCAGCTATTTACTTCGAGTTGTAACTAGAAATAAAAATCTGTTAACAGATTACATTAGATTACTTTACAGTACACACGTACAACTAAAATATGTTATAATGATTTTTTAATTCATAGAACACAAAAATTTGACGACACGCGTTGGTGTATTAAATTAATAAGCCATAATGATAATATTGACAAATAAATGCAAGCAAACAAAATAAGGATAGTTTCATGTATTATGTATATTACGCCATTGTGCCATTTTTTCTACTCCTACAAGGATATATCCTGCATAAAAAAATTGTACTATAATTGAAATTGTAATATTTAAAGATAAAACATCGTTCTACTAAAAAAGTGAGTCTGGTGCTGAAAATAAGGCGATGCACACACTTTTCTACAATATTTGGTTTTACATACATCTTCAGTTATAGATTGCTTATTGTTACGCTGAAAGATCGAAAACGCTCAGCGAGCGGAAAAATTGCTCACACGCGTTGTGGTCAGAGTAAAACATCCACATGCCAGAATTAGTGTTAGTGTATGTATTGATCTCCAATAAATAACAACAATGGATATAAATTAATAACTTATATTAGAAATTACTATAAATTTTGTGAAAAATAAGTAGTAGTTACAATCTGTCCGTCGTGATACCATAGTTAAAACCACGTTAAAACAATTAATGCTCAGAAGGCTACGTGACTTTTCTTCGTTGCCACAACGCGTCGTGCGTGTTTTCATTAGAGCCATAACGCGAATTTCGCGTTGTGGGTGTTGATGATGATGTGATTTTATTGTGACCACAACGCGTTGTGAGCTTTTTTTCCGCTCACTGAGCGTTTTCGATCTTTCAGCGTAACATATACAATATACATTCTCCATCTCTAACCTCATATCAAATAGAAGTGATATTACTATTATTACAACATTTGAAACTACTGGATCATCAGGATTGTATGCTTCACTAATAATGAGATCAACTTCTAAACATCCATCCCCAAAAACATTTACCTTTATCTAAATAATCACGTCTCTTACCTCATATACAGTAGTTGTGATGTTACTTATAGTAGTTACATTTGAAACTACTGAATCATCAGGGCACGTTTCACCAATGATATGCTCAGAATCCGTAGCCTTGGTCACCATCTGTGTTATTGTGATGCTCAAACATACTCGCATAGTAAAAGCGTTGGCTAGCGCGAATAAACCCATGATCCCCAACACATAGCGTTGTGGTATAAATATTACTGAAAGTAATAATAAATTGAATATTATATACAATGTGTCCTGACACCGGTGTTCGATCCTTTAATGTCATGAAGTTTTTTTCTCTCTTTCACCGTTGTAAAATGGCAGCCACATTAGTTTTTCTCGGGCTTTCACACTTATCTGACAAATACTTCTCATGTAAAAATCCTACGAAGGTAAAAAAGGTCTCGTTTGATAGCTAGGCTTGTGGACTACACTTACACTAACAATATGTTATGAATTTCGTGGAATAAATATAGAAAAACCAAACTTTAAGGAAAAAAAAATGTGTATTTTTTATTAATGGCTATTTGTGAAAAATCTAGCGGATTAAACTGGTTCTTTTTTATTTTAAAATGATAGAGGATGTTTTCATCTTAAATAAATTCCGTTACTTCTATGCTCTAAGTCAGATAGTTTAGAAGTTATAACGATTTTCTTATAAATCATTGATCAGATTAGTATGAGAGGCATAGAAATATTTTCAAGGGTTAAAGAAAAAGAAATTTGAGAGCCAATTTCTCAATAAAATATACATCATAACATTCAAGGATCAGACACCGGTGTTGGAACATTGTGTAATGTTATAGTGTGTAAATATAGAGTGTAACCATTTCATTAATATTGTAACAAAAATAAATAAACAGGAGAAAATATAGTTACTCTGACAGAAACATTTGTTAATAAACCACAAAATGAAGCTAGGACGTGTTCAGACATTACAAGTTTTAAAACAAATATTATACCTCTGTTGAGTATAAGACGCCATCCTGTTAGGGTCATTTTAGTTCTTAGTTCGTCATCAACACCTTTTATTCTCACTGAGCCAAATTGAAGTGTGTTAAAACTATGTGAGATGAACACTGTATCAGACAGCAGTGCTAAGATACAGATCTGATAAAGAGACGCCGTGATGTTATTCAGATAACGATTGTTTGACTTATCTATAAGAGATTCATGCTAAGGCACAAATGGGCTAGCTTTACAGGAAAACCTGTGTGAAACGCTTATGATGACGATTTAAAGGATCCCCGCAACACTGTGATTTTTTTACCAATTAACATAATATCTTTTCTTTCAATTATTTTCAGTGCTAAAGGGGTTATAGGTGCAACTTAGGAGATCCGTCTGCTCGTTTCCTGGATTATGTTATTCATATATTAGTGACATGTATGCCAGAGAAACTTAAGTTGCGTAATAACTTTACTGACTGAAAATTAATATAAACAAGTATCACTGAAACTACATCTAATGAATTAGTATTTTCTCGATTTAGAATAATATTATCGATAGTATTTCAATGGATACCATTAGAACAATCAGTTTAATAGCTAACAGGTAACTAAATCACGGATTAACTAGCAACAATGTTGATTTTGCCAAGTTGCTTGGATTAGTAAGCTAAATTGTAAGTGTGTAATGTTTTATATACCTATATTTTTAATACTTTCAGTATTACAATTAACTCTTGCAAGTTCATTATGAATGACGTGCGAAACTTCGATGCGCAAAAATTCGTTTATCGCGCGGGAACCGGATAAAAGTATCCTCTGTCCTTTCCCGGGACTCAAAACTTCTATACCAAATTTTAGCAAAATCGGTTCAGTGGCTTAGGCGTAAAAAGGTAACAGTCAGACGGATAGACATACAGACACACTTTCGCATTTATAATATTAGTAAGGATATTATGTATTAAGAATTGTTACTTTGATCTTGAATATTTAATGTGAGGCACGCATTAGGTATGTTCTGTTTTGGGGTTTTTACTACCTTATAAGTCATGAAGCGCATTCGCCTTTAACGCGAACAAAATTGTAATTCGTAAGTTGTGGAGTCTAAAGAACATTTTCGAAAGGGATTCTATTGGCACAAATAATAAAACACTTCTAAAAATAAATTTATTAATCATATTTTAATTCACCAAGCCCCATACGGTCACCGGTGACCGAGACACAATAGAATATCTATTGTGTCTTGTTTTCGACGATCGACGGGATATTGTGCCCTATTTCATTTTGAAATTATTGCAACATAACATTGAGTGTTTTTAGTTAGATAACTAAATTTGATAATTAAATTACTATTATTACTTATATACTACTTTTGTTCAATATTAATAACTTTTGAGTAATTATTATCTTGTTCTCTTTTCTATTGATTCGAAAGCGCCAGCAGGGTTAATTTTCGAGTGTATCTATATTATTTTGGCATGATCTATATCATGCCAAAGGCCCTGTGGCCTGAACGATTTATATGATTCAAGCCTGATGGTAACCATTAGGTATGTCTAGGTTGTAAGAGTAACTGTTGTGTATAAGGAAATACGGGTTGAAGGAAATACGTGTTGTGCATAAGCAAATTTTAATAAGAAGACATTAATCTATGATTGACATCATACTTCATAGGTAATATTTTAGATTACTAACTAAGGAGTTCCTATTACAACATGCCCCCATAATCTAAACATATTACATTAAAATAAGTAACATTCATAGAAAAATAAACTAAAAGTTTAAATTGACAACCCTAGAAAAATTAAAACATCTATAAAAATCCTAGGTTATCAACCCTAAACCTTTAACACATCTTAAATGCGATGTACGCCTTAAAACTTTCGTAAAGACATCTGCTATAAGATTTTCTGACGGAATAAAATTTAAAGAAATAATATTTTCGGCAACTTTCTCTCTTACGAAATGGAATTTCGTATCAATGTGCTTACTCCGTCCGTGGTGGATTGGATTATGTGCTAACTTTTGTGCACTCTGACTGTCACCAAAAAGAGAAACAGTATCTATCCTTCCACTTACCTCATAAATAAAGCGTCTAAGAAACACAGCTTCTTTAGCAGCAGAGCACAAAGCCATGTATTCCGCTTCTGTAGAAGACAACGCAACCGTAGGTTGCTTCTTTGCCTCCCAGGATACAGGACCACCACCTAATATAAATACACATCCTGTATAAGAACGACGATCGTTAGGATCATTCGCCCAGTCTGCATCTACAAATCCAGACAAATACTCACCAGTTTTTCTGTATGTAATGCCGTAGTCTATTGTACCTTTCAGATACTTTAAAACTCTTTTACTGGCTTCCCAGTGTGACTTTCCTGGATTCGCATTAAATTGGCTTAGATAGCTCATAGCATACGATATGTCTGGTCGTGTATTTATAGCAATGTACATTAGAGAACCTATTAATGCTTGATACGACCGACAATCTTCAAATGGTTCCGTTTCGTTCAAACTCAACTTTTCTACAGCTAAAGGAGTACTAGCGACTTTACCTTCACACAAGTTATACTTCTCTAGCAACGAATTAATCATTGTCTTTTGATTTACACGAATAACACCATTTTTCTTAGAGATATTTAAGCCGAGGTAAAAATTCAATTCACCTAGACTTTTAAGAGAAAAATATTTATCCAAGTCCGATTTGACAATGTCAAAATGACTCTTGTCTTTGTACAGAACTATAATGTCATCGACGTATACGGCCAGGATGACAACCTCATTAGCAAACTTTTTGGTGAACACACACGGCTCCGAAGGAGTTTGTATAAAGTTCAAAGAAACTAAGGTGTCCTTTAATTTTTTGTTCCAAGCCCTTGGCGCTTGCTTCAGACCATAAAGTGACTTCTTTAAAAGACAAACTTTGTTATTTTCTCCTTTTTCAATGAAACCTTGAGGCTGTTCCATATAAACCTCCTCTTCAAGATCTCCGTAAAGAAATGCAGTATCCACATCGAGATGTTGCATGCTCAGGTCCATCTCCGCCGCCAAAGCCAAAAGGGTACGAAAGGAAGAATTCCGTACAACCGGGGCAAACGTTTCGTTATAATCAATCCCCGCTTGTTGTGCGTAACCTTTTGCGACAAGACGAGCCTTGTATTTCTTTACATTGCCATAGGCATCCTTTTTGAGTTTAAATACCCATTTACATGGAACTATTTTCTTTTCAGGTCTATCGACCAAAGTCCATGTTTTACGTAACTGTAGAGATTTAAATTCATCCTCCATAGCGGAACGCCATTTGCAGCTATCTACAGAATCAATAGCTTCTTGATAGCTCTTAGGTTCGTCCGATATACTATCAACTGAGTTAGTTAACCAAGACATGAAGTCAAAACCAAAAAACTTAGTTTTCTTACGTACACGTTCCGGGTAACGCCTCTCTATCTGTGCTGGTCCGTCCTCAGGAACAACAGCAACAACTGCTTCTGATTCCGATACATCTGATTCATTATGGACAAGTACATCCTCGTGAATAGTAGCTGGAACATCAGGAGTATTAACATCAATTGCTTCTGGTTCAGCTACATCAGTTTCACTATACACAGGCATATCATTATAATTCATAGCAGTAGAACTTTCAAGTTCTATATCTGGTACAATCACCCCTTTAAAACTACTGTCTAAACTATGTACAGGCGAAAAATCTACAGATTTATTAGTCTTCAACCCAGTGAAGCAATCTTCAAAAAATACTACATCTCTAGATTTTACTAATCTTCTAGGATTCGCAGCGTCACGCAGAAAATAGGAATGAGGATCATTTGAATATCCCACAAATATATGTTCACTAGCTTTACTATCTAACTTACTTCTATGACAGGATGGAATATTTACAAGTGCTCTACAACCGAAAACCTTCAAATGACTCAAGTAAGGCTTAGTATTAAACCACCTTTGATAAGGCGTGCCACAACTCAAAGCTCGGTGAGGGCTTCTATTCTTAAGATAAACAGCTACATTAAACGCGTCTTCCCAATAAGATTTCGGAAGTGAACTCTCAGCCAACATTGAACGTGCTTTTTCCACAATATACATGACCTAGCCTTCTATGCCATAATAGAAATTTAGAAGTCGAGTCAGAGTGCACATCATAGGCATTATGAGGTTTATTAACTGTACAGTCTAATTTGTACAAACCATCACAAACTGAACCATGTAAAAGAGATTTGCCTGTGTAAGAAAAAGTTTTAGCATTAAAAAAGTTACACCCATTGTTATCAAACAAAACAGTAAAACCTTTATCTACTATCTTTTTAACAGAAAGCAAGTTAACACTTAACTTAGGTATATATGTGATATCATTTATACTATTTATAATATTAGATTTAGTATTAATATTAACATTACCAATAGCTTGACATTGGATCTCATCTCCATTAGCAACAGTAACTTTACCGAAATTCACGTTTTTTACGTCAGATAGCCAGTCCAACCTCGAAGTTAAATGTGTTGACGCACCAGAGTCAATAAACCAAACATCTTTCTTGTTTTCAGAGACAGCCAGGGCCGTAAGAGCAGTATTTTCTTTGCCTTTTTCTTTTTTCCTACGAAGTGGACACTCTGGTCTCTTATGTCCAGGCTCTTTGCAGTCATAGCACACTATATTAGGCTTCCTTTTCGTAAATGCCTTTCGAAATTTACTTGCCTTTAAAGCAGCTTCTGGCTCTTCACTGCGTGACATTTCGTTTAAAAGTTTAGTTTTAACCAAATCAGTGGTTATCTCGATGTTGCTATTTTCGAGACCCATAATCATCGGATTATACTTTTCTGTGAGTCCGCCTAATAATATAGGTGCTACTAAAGCATCTTCAATCTTTTGGCCAATATCATTCAGGTCTTGTACAGTACTCATTATACCATTAATATATGTTTCCATATTATCGTAATCAGAGAGACTCATTCTGTATAATCTTCGTTCTAGGGCAAGTCTCCGTCCCATTCCGCGGTCTTCATATGCGTTTTTGAGGGAATCCCAAGCCTCTTTTGCACTTTGGCAACTTCGGACATGTGTGATGGCCGGACCATCTAAACTAAGGCATATTTTTGCCAACGCCTTCTGATCACAACGTTTTTTAGTTGTTTCGGGAGTTGTATCTCCTTCCGGATACCCTATTATTGTCTCCCACAGGTCCTCGTGCACAAGGTAATTCCTCATTTTAAACTTCCATGCCGTGTAGCCCTCGCGGCCACACAATTGAATGCATATACTAGGTAAAGTAGTACCTGAGGATCTTTTGATTGCACCATCTCCACTAGAGCTTGCCATTTCAACACATTCCCTGTAATCTACTAATCTATTATTAAACCTTCAGCTTCGTGCTGATAACGTGTTGTGTATAAGGAAATACGGGTTGAAGGAAATACGTGTTGTGCATAAGCAAATTTTAATAAGAAGACATTAATCTATGATTGACATCATACTTCATAGGTAATATTTTAGATTACTAACTAAGGAGTTCCTATTACAACAGTAACACTGGGTACAATGCAGTCATTCAAAAAACTAACTCCGTTGTGCCTTGTGTTGCAATAAAAAATTACGTATTTATTGGGTAACTAATGAAGTTCCATTATTATAATTATTATGACGTCAACTGTGACGAAACATTTAGCAACTACCCCATCTTCGGTAAACAATTCTACCCCCCGGTAATGATCTGTTAAGGAAGGGCTTAAGATAAGCATTATCATGATTTAGTTTGACATTGTTTTTCAAGTTTATCTTTTGCAAATGATTGGCTTAGGAAGATTTATCGCCGAAGTTGCAAATATTATGCCAATATACAATAAATGATCTACCGTATTAATTATACACAAGGGTCCGTTTTTGGATCATCCATACTATAATATTAATTAGAAAGTGTGTCTTGTCTGTTTGCCTGTTACCTATTCACGCCCAAACCGCTAAACCGATTTTGCTGAAATTTGGTATGGCGATACTTTGAGTCCTTGGAAAGGACATACAATACTTTTTATTCCGAAAACTTACGGTTCCCGCGCGATAAACGAATTTTGTCGCAACGGAGTTGCGGGGATCCTCAAGTAGGTTATATTGTATTCCTCCTTTTATTTTTCGCCCTATATTACGGCCTTGATAATAAAATAGTGACATAGTGAATTTATCATAATATAAAGATGTTTTTATTTTTAATTAGCGGCTCTTCCAATATAACAGACTAGGGCAAAACAATATTGTTTTGTATTAACTTAATGCACTTTGTTTGAATATTTTTAATTTATCTATCTATCTATCTAGTATTAGTTGACTACTAAAAGATTTTTATCGCTATTAAAATAAATAATTCTGAACGACACAAACGTTTTACATCTTCTTTATTTTCCTTAAAACTAATTAAATTAAATCACAGGTGTTAATCTTTGGTTTTGTTATCGTTCTGTTTTTCCGTGTCCTTTTTCCTTTCTGGCAGGGGTCCGTGTTTCCAGTTGGCTGGGTATCCGAACTTCTTAAAGTTGTCCCACCATAGCTGCTCTCCTTGGGCGAAAATCAGGTAGATGATGTTCGTGATAACTAAAACCGCCAAGCAAATCCAAAACGCCACCCGCCACTCTTTTAATGTCGACTAAAACAAAAAAGATTATTTTTTAACACGCTTTTATTAGCTTGAGCTGTATGTATGTAACGGAATCTTTAAGGACGATTTCTACCTATCTCCAGTAATATAATTAGTTCGAAACTTCGCATACGTATTATGAGCCAATGATAATGCAATAATTGGTTTAAATTTTTATATTTTAGTTCTAAAAATTTTTAGTTTTTTAAACTATTATTATTTAAATGGATATGTCTAGCGTACTCATCCTACTAGAATGAGATTTTGTTGGACGAGGGAACAGACTATATTTATCTAAACCTATATACGTCTAGTCTACGTTTTGAGTAATGGGTATCGAGATTTTACGCCTATAATAAATCACGCCATTATAAATATTTGATTTCACAGCAAAACAAGGCAATATCACGTCGCTCGAAAAACTCTACTGTAAGCTGTAGCAAACCTATAATTTGACTTTAAAACTACCTAAAGAATTTCAATATTTCTTTAATTATTGTGGACTTCATAGATAATATATTGACCTAGGGTAGGCCTTGCATTAGTAAATAAAAATGTATGACGTGTAATCAATATACACAAAGATCTTTCGATCTGAGAGGCACTACATGTAAGCTGTGTTCTTAAAGATAAAAAACACCTTGGCTTAGAAATAATCGTTTCTCACCTCCGGGCGGAAAACGTCAACTTTCTTCCCGCTGCGCTTACCGATGTTGCCGTTTTACGCCTCCATCGATGAGAAAAATAGTATACGCACCATGGGCAGTAAATAAGAAAGCCTCAGATCACATGTTTGTTGACCTCGGCTTCGCCTCGGCCAACAATTACATGTGATCTGAGAGATTTCTTATTTTCCTGCCCTAGGTGCTTAATGTACTATATCAATGATATTTTGCTTAAGGCAAGTAATTAAGTTATGTGACAATATAGAACGTCAAGATGGAAACAGCTAGCTACCAGGATTGACAAGAAATCTCTATTATTAATATTCCAAGAACCACGACCAATGTTCACTGAGCCTATAACTTTTTTATATAATGGTCAGTAGACATAATAATAAATGGTATGAATAATAGGATAAAAATCTAAGCACTTAAAATACAATCTAAAATATACAGTAGACATTGGTTCTTGGTGAATTAAAACATGGTATTTACCATGGTGTAATCTATTTTCCTTTAGTAATAGAAATATTGGTACCTACGTCATAATTATATAGGCCCTGACCAAGAACCTTCAATAATTTCACCGACGAAATTAAACGGTGTTAGTTACATCCTTTGCAGTAAAATCATGAAGACGTTTTGGCTAACCTGCCCAATGCCCATTCTTTTACCCGAAAGTTGAGAGTAGCATATAGTTCTTAATACTTACATTTGGCGTTAAAAGACCGATCAAATACGGGGTGATGATGGCGGAGATAGCAGCTATACCGTTGACCATCGCCGTGGTGGTACCAGCGTAGTTGGGTGTGATGTCCAGCGCGTTGATCTTCATACCACTGTAGTATGCCCCCATAAGCGTCATGGCCGCCACGAACCAAAATACAGCTAGGGTTGTGTTGCAACCGGAGTACGAGGCTAGAATTATGCAGATTCCAGGACCGGTAGCGGCTGAAAATAAAAAAGGTTAGTTATTTTTTGGTATATTTTTATATGTTAGTATATTTTTTTTTTTACTTTCGACCCTTTCTACCCCCTTAGGGGTTGAGTTTTGTAAAATCCGTTCTAAGCGGATGTCTATACCCTAATAACTTATGACATTTGCAAATATAACTTTCTGAAAATATGTAAATAGTGTTGCAAAGTGTTTTGGGGCAGGAATTACTATGGCCATTATCTGCAGATTATGATGATCAATTATTATAATTAAAATAGTTTTTATTATTCGTAGAATTAAAAGGTGAAAAACTATCCTTGGTAAGAAACATTTAGCAGTATTTCTGTAAAAAAAATCAGTGGCTGTTGAAATAAACAAACGTGTTAAGTAATACGGAATAAGACAACAAAATTAACTGAGACAGAAATAATTTAAGACGTAATTGTTACAAACAATGGTTCTACAAGAACGATTATCATCTAGTTATTAATTTATTAATGATAAATAAACTAAATAACTGCACGGTTGTAAATCTTACCGATTGTTGTGTAGATTTTTCTTGCGTTCTTGATGTTGTGGTATCCTTTTTTGGTACAGAAGTCGCAGATTAGGCCGAAGAAAAAAGAAGCGATCCACATAGCGATGTATGGGAGAGCAGACAGAGATCCGGCAGCTTTTATATTGAACTTTAACACATCAGTCATGTATTTTGGTAAGTCCGTGACCATGGTAAAGTAACCCCAGTCGTGACCAACCTGAAAAAAAATTTTTAGAGAGAGATAACTATATAAATTGTATCTTGACTTTGAAAATTTAGCTAAGTGCTTATTTCAACTTCGAAGTGCGATCGTACGAAACGTAAAATTGTATAGAATAGCGTTTTTAAACCCGACAAAAAAAGAGGGGTATTATAAGTTTGACGTGTCTGTCTGTCTGTGTGTCTGTCTGTGGCATCGTAGCATCCAAACGGGTGGACCGATTTTGATCTAGTTTTTTTTTGTTTGAAAGCTGACATGATCGAGAGTGTTCTTAGCCATAGTTCATCATCATCAGCCCGTCAGTGCTGGAAAATCACGGTTTATCTGGTTCTCGAAAGGCCGATGAGCAACTTGCAGTCGTTTGATGGGTTTTATATTTTGCATCCTACATAGTTCGTGATATTTATGAATATATACAAATTAATGGAAAGTTGACCTGGTGCTGCAGCATCACCTGGTAATCAATAGGATACCCAACTCCTCACCAACTTAGAGCAGAGGTTTCGTGTTTGGGCTCATTTTAATTGCGACATATAGTAAGACGTAGATAAACAGTAAATATTTGAATGCTGCTGCTGCAGCATCACCTGGATTCTATAGGAGCCGAGCTCCGTATGAACACAAAGTGGAGGTTTCATATTTGCGCTCATATTGACGGCCTTATTCATGGCTGGTATTCATTGGGATATGATCCTGTTAATAGGAATCATTCTGAACTATAACCAACACAAGTTTAAAAAGCATTAAATAAAATTAAATTAAGAAATTTAAAAATGAAACCCGCCAAACAACTTTAAAAGTAATGAAATAATATTTACTGACTTTAAGTTTCAATAATTCCTAAGTATTTCCTTAGTATAAAGTAATATTTTAGTCCATAATTATTGTCGCGGTGTGTCGGGGGACCGCACGTATAGTTTTTTTTTTTTAGATTGGGGGATTGTTATTTTATTGTTTAGATTTTTCGCACCAAGGATAATTGAAATAATATTATTAATTTTAATTAATTGTAGTCCATCACGCCATGGACTTTTTTTTTAAATATATATAATAGAATAGATTATAATATATACATATAATAAATAAATATATATTTATTGTTTTTAAAATTACATAATTATAATATTAATGTTTTGACCGGTGTGGTCCCAGTGTGGCGGCCAGTAGATCCGACATTTTTCGATTTCCGCCTTTAGATGTTGTGACATTGGCTTGGTTGAGAGGGGTCACTCAAGCTGGGTGGAGTTTCTAGAGTGTTAAAGAGATATCGTTCTGTGTCGAATCTACCAGATGCCAGCCGCACGTATAGTTTAAGGGTCAGTTCACAGCGGACCGAATCGAGACAATCAGCGACTTGTCGATACAATATGCAAAAGTCGCTGTTGTAGTTTACTTGGCGGTCCCCCGACAGACCGTGACAATAATTATGGACTAAAATATTACTTTATACTAAGGAAATACTTAGGAATTATTTCAACTTACAGTCAGTAAATATTATTTCATTAGTTTTTAAAGTTGTTTGGCGGGGTTTTTTTTAAATTTCTTAATTTAATAACTTTGTAGTGGCTGTAAACGATAATAATTTGAGTATTTACCCAAATTATTATCGTTTACAGCCACGTTTTTTTACTCACTTAGCCACGTTTTTTAGAGTATTTACTCTAATGTAGTTTGTATGCCTGATTATGAACTTGGTTATTGTTTTATTGTAAGAAGATATGAGACTAAATGTAAATTTTTTCAAATACTAACCATCACAAACCGGCCCATTTACAGATTTGAAAAATATTTTTTATTTGAAGTATTATATATTTTTAATATACTTACACCAGCAATAATCAATGCCCATAAAGGTACTGATCTCAGCAACGCCTTCCAGGGTACAGGATCTAATTTATGCTCCTCGCTGTGTATCAACGCTAGCACGTTTTCGTTCAAAAACTTCTTTTCTTTGGCCGATATGAATGGATGTCTATTAGGCGTGCTGTAGCAAAGCAAAGTCTGAAAATGACAATGTATGTCTTAATCTTCAGGTGGGACAAACGACTGTCAAAAAGGCTTCGCAAGAACATAAGAAAAGAACTGTTTTTTTTGCATAAAACGCCATAACCCTTAAAAGTTAAGGCGTGACCGCACTAATAGTACATTATACGACACGACACAGCGCGTCGCTTTCGTTCCATACATGATACGACTGACGTTTGTAAAACGTCAGTCGGGCGTCGTGTCGTATAGCGCAGTGTCGTGTAGTGCGGTCTCACCTTTATAAGCTAACATTGTGATAAACAATAAATAATTAAAATTTCACAACAAGTTCTACTTCAAATTTAGAAAAAAAAATCTTACCCAGATAACAAACCAAGCGAGGCCGAGACCTCCGAACAAGTAGAAGACGTTTTCCCAACTACCCTCATGGAGTACCAAGCCAGAGAAGTATGTTCCCGCTATGTTACCGATTTGGGCGCCACCGAATACTATCGCACCTATGCGGGCTCTTTCGGTCTTTGGTGCCCAATTTGAAACCATCGCCATAAGCGCGGGCATCGTTGGACCCTACAAGAAAAAAAAAATATTACCACACGAAATAGATAAGAAGACCAAAATTTGATAACTATAGATGCCTTAGATAGACGCAGATAATGAAACGTCGTAGTATTGTTAAGTCTGCATGATATTCGTATCACATACGAGTACAAAATCCAAAAAATTTGCCGTCAAAACTCCAAATACATGAGCGTTTATCTGATTCATGCCCAATTTTTAATGTTTAGGTACTTACAATTTTTTATCTATTCATCTGTTTATTATTGGCTTACGAAATAACATTAGCCAATGGACTATTGAATAGATAACCTCCTTTCAAAAAACCCCAGAACCCTGGTATCAAAAATGACTTTATTTCTAACTAGACGACGCCCGCAACTCCGTTGCGTCAAAATTCGTTTATCGCGCGGGAACCGTACATTTTTCTGGGTAGTATCTCCATACCAAATTTTAGCAAAATTGGTTCAGCGGTTATGTGAAGAGTAACAGACAGACAGACACACTTTCGCATTTATAATATTATTATGGATGTCGCAGCCAACTAGTTAAAATAGCTGTTCAATCAAACAGCTAGCTCTTTTATTGAACAACGCCATTCAATCATACGTCTAGCTTTTTAATTGTATATTTGCGTCGCTCAAAACGTTCAACACTGCAGCTGATTCAAAAGCAGCCGTTTGATTGAATTAGTTCAGCCCTCACCACTGCGGTGCTAGATGCGTTTTGACTTTTGATATGGCGTCAACTAGCCTGTGTTTTGTGGTTGTAACTTGTATTAAGATATTTTTCGGAAATATACGTTACAAGTGTTATTAAAGAGATAGAAATTATAGGGCACATATTACGAGTGAATCAAAATTTAAACAAATATTCGAGGAGAAATTACGGGATTATGAAATGCATCACCAAGGTATTTATTGCAATTGTGTTTAGAATGAGTTAGAATACAATTCTGCTTGTTATCATTACGCTTGTGTAATAATAACACGAAACTAATGGTCACCTTAGTTAATTTGCCATTTAACCAGTTAGCTAAGCGTCGTCTAGCTGTAGTGTTGAACGTTGCAGTCTACAAGTCGGCTAAACGACGTATAGCCGTGTGATTGAATGGCGTTGTTCAGTCAAATGGCTAGCTGTTTGATTGAACGGCTATTTTAACCAGTCGACTGCGACATGGATATCATAAAACGATACGTCCTCATACTATATCCTTGGCATTGAGTGCTGACTGCTGACACAGTATCGTAGATAACCGCTCCTTTATGGCGCATAAACTTATCGCTATCTAGAAACCTTCTTGTCAAAAACTCTTAAATCAATAGTTTTATTTGACTTGCTGATTTATCAAGAACGACTGACAGGCCCATATGTTTACTGATTTAAACATTTGAAGGTGTCAATTTAAACAGTAATTCTTCGATATAGTTAATTTTAATTATATCTGCGATTTTAACATATTATTCGATAATGTTTAGTTATTTGCTTTCATTTGAAAAGGTTATTGAATTACAAAATTAGTAATTTTAATTGTACCATCAGAGAAATCGATTCATGGGCAGATGACGGACCTACGTTATTTGATCGTGTTATGGTCAGTGTTAGTGGTGATATTCTTTCGGCAAGGCTTCATATAATTCAACCAAATTACATAGGTTCGTCAACTGCCTATGACACCATTTCGCCTGGATTGGATTTGGATAAAAATACAAAAGTACCATTGAAGTTATTGATTCATAGGCGTCGTCATTTGGTCGGATTTTGTCAATTCAATATTAGTCGTGATCTGTCGGCTGGGTTTGACATAACGCAACCAAATTACGTAGGTCCGTCAACTCCTATGCCTGGACTGGATTTGGATTAAAATACAAAAATATACCTCTCCCAAGCCTTCGACAACTCGCAACACGAACAGCGCAATGGCACCTCCAGATTTCACAGCGTACGGTGTGATGAAAGTACAGATAGATGTCGAAAGTAGACCCAGGCCCAAAACCCACTTGCCACCGTACTTCTCAGCCAGAATACCACCTGGTAAGTGGGTTAACACGTAACCGTAGTAGAAGGAACTCAATAGTAACCCTTGAGTTGCTTCACTCCACTCAAATAGTACTGGCTGAAAAGAAAATCTTTTGTTACTTAATGAGGGATCTTCTTCTTCTTCTTCTTTTGGCGTAAGCCTCCCCATTTAGGAGTTGCCAGCGTCAGAGTTGAGGCGAAAAATATGTACAGTTATAACGCAAACTGATTGCCATGCACTGGGCACGGATGAGTGATGACTTCATGCGACCATGCAAATACTAATGAGGGTTGTATGGCGTTAATCGCTATGTAGCCGTAGGGTCTGTCGTGTCAATTGTCGTGTCAAACAGCTGTCATATGTCACGAAATAGCTTCCACATGTAGCTTTCATAATTATGCCTGTCTGACACGACATTTGACAAGAAAAACCCTACCGTCCCTCTGGTGGCAAATGATATATCGAAAACCTTCATTGCCATTTGCCAGATTTCGTATTGCTTTCTTTGAAAGGGTTATGTTGTTTTCGTAAGTCGCTTGTAACAGTTCAGCCTCCCGTTTGAAAAGGAGCCCATTTAGCTTTTATGTTATTGAACTAAAATTCTACAATTTTATTGCAACGTAATGCTAGAGTAGACAGAACGGAGTACCTTGACTTCAAACAAACGGGTGAATATACGTGAGTTGGGCGCTAATGTCATTTTCAACATGTTTCACAATGCTTAGTAACCATTAACGCATTTATAAGTACGGCGCGCGCCGGCCGATATGACATACCTACTACGTCAAACGTATAAATTTCGAGATCTCTTCCGAGTCGGCTTACTCGTTAGTTCTGTTTACTCTGGTAATGCTTCGTTTTTTCTTTTATCCAGCCCCTTTTCTATCAAACTACTTATTGTTATTTCATGAAACGTCAATATTGTTGATTTGACTTTCCATGAGAATATCATTATGTTATTTGATAGGAATTAAGTACGGTCTGACTCGAACAAGGACCATTCCTGGTTCGAACTTAATTCTTTCAAAGCTCCATAGCTGAATTAATGTTCGATTAAAATATTATGTGAAATTAAAAGGGTACAGGTACAAAACGCAATGTCAGATGACTTGATGTTGCTTACATTTTATTGTCAATATCTTAATTCAACTCACATGAAAAATATTTGCAATGTCATAAAAATTCGCTACTCTTCTTTATTTCATTATCACGGCAATTTCACAGTGAAAACAATAGTAGATATTTGTTATCTTTACAGCGTTATTAAACTAGTATTATTAACAGATAAGTACTCGTGCTGTATCTTACAAGTCAATAATTAGGGCAAGCAGAAATGCTTAATCATTATCCAGTTCTCTGCATACGAACTCAGAAATACCATCAGAGGTAGAAAAAACATGGCCAGAAAAAACGCTACATGATAGTATACAGAGTATCACAAAACTAAGTGATGCTACTTTAGGGTGTGTCTGTGTTCACTGTGAAAGTAGCAGCGCTGAAAGAGCAAAAAAAAAAACGATTCCCGCTTTCTGTCCCTCTAATATGCTTTAATTCGGACTTGCTGCCGGTGCGTTCACCCTTTAATTTTCAGTATTACATTGTATTTTTTTATTAACACGCTTTTATTAGCTGGGCTGTATGTATGTAACGGAATCTTTGAGCGCGATTTTTCATGTCTTCGGTGGTCTAATTAATTCCAAACTTTGCATACGTATTAAGAGCCAATGACAATGCAATAATTTGTTAAAATTTTTGAAAAGAAAAATTAAAAAAGCGTGTTTTGTTAGTTTTTAGGGTTCCGTACCCATAGGGTAAAAACGGGACCCTATTATTGAGACTTCGATGTCTGTCCGTCTGTCTGTCCGTCTGTCTGTCCGTCTGTCTGTCTGTCCGTCTGTCTGTCTGTCTCCAGGCTATATCTCAAGAACCCCTACACCTAGACTTCTGAAATTTTCACACATTGTGTATTTCTTTTGCCGCTATAATAACAAATACTAAAAACAAAATAAAATAAATAATTAAGGGGGGGCTTCCATACAACAAACGTATTTTTTTGGCCTTTTTTGCTCGTAATCAATAATGCCAATAGCTAGGCGCTTGAAATTTTCACAATATCCTTAATTTTATCTGTACTCCAATTTTTAATAAAATTAAAATATAATAAATATTTAAGGGGGGCTCCCATACAAAAACACATTTTTTTTCCTACTTTCGCTCTATAACGGTACGGAACCCTTTGTGGGCGAGTTCGACTCGCACTTGGCCGATTTTTTAAACTATTATTTATTGATTTAAGTACAACGTACTCACCCCATCATCAGCTCTTGTCAGGAAGTCAGAGAACGTTATGAGGGTTCTGTTGACCACCGCGTCCGGGTCTGGACAGGCGTCTGGGTCATAGTTGGGATCACCCTCCACCGCTACGGTTTTTTTGACCATCTGTGTGATGGCGAGGTTCAGACATACGCGCATGGTATACGCGTTCGCTATAGCCAGCAGGGCCATTATAGCAAACACATACCGCTGCGGTATTATGAACACTGAAAAAAAAATTTTTTTTACATACACTGCAGTGTTAATAGGTTTTAAAATTAAACTACTTTTCCTTTTTAGGGTTCCGTACCCAAAGGGTAAAAATGGGACCCTATTACTGAGACTTCGATGTCTGTCCGTCTGTCCGTTTGTCCGTCTGTCCGTCTGTCTCCAGACTGTAACTCAAGGACGATAATAGCTAGAGAGTTGAAGTTTTCACAGATTATGTATTTCTGTTGCCGCTATAACAACAAATACTAAAAACAAAATAAATTAAATATTAAAGGGGGGCTCCCATACAACAAACGTGATTTTTCAAACATTTTTTGCTCGTTATCAATAATGACAACAGGTAGGGACCTGAAATGTTCACAAAATACTCACCTGTTTTTATACTTTAATAATTAATAATAAAACTTAAATAAAATAATAAATAAAGGGGGACTCCCATACAAAAAAACACTTTTTTTACTATTTTTGCTCTATTATGGTACGGAACCCTTCGTGCGCGAGTCCAACTCGCACTTGGCCGATTTTTTTTATTTTGTTATGTTCTCTTTTTCCGGCCCCTATTGAACCTTTTTTTTTACATGGGGAAATGCTTTGCGCATCCCCGGCAGGCCGCAGGTAGGAGGCTCCTATTGAACCCAACGCGCTTTGAAAAGTTTTATTCAAAACAAAAAAGCATAGATATCATCAATAAAAAGTACACAGTACTATATTCTATTACAAGCCAGTTAAGTTTAACTATGACTACATTTTGATCTCCAGAAATGAAATTCCCTAAAGTTTTTTTCTAATGGTTCTAAATTTCAGCACCATTGATACTTTTTGTTTTTTTTTTTTTATTTTAATTGAATTGTTGGTCAGAAATCGCATAGAATTCAATTTACTTACGTTTGGACAGCGCCAGCCTCCATCCTGACAGATGTGTATTGTACCTGGAAACCACAGAATTGACTTTAATATTATTTGGTGAGAAATCCACCATTTTCTACCGGTACGTCTCTTACGGAGCAGAAGACACTAATGCTAAGATAATCAGGAAAAGCCATTATTTTAGTGTAACACCGCCATCGTAGTTGTCGTTTTGCTATACTAGTACTTAATTATATAATCGTAAGAATCGTTTTTCCTTGAAGATCTGTGTAAACGGATCATTACAGTGTCACTACCGGTGAATACTTAAGGTCGATTTAGGCACGCATTTGCTTTTTTTCTTACTTTTTTGTACAATTTCATAATACGAAAAGTATAGTATTAAAAAGAGCTAAATGTTCCTAAAAATAAGTAATTTAATTATTAAACTGAGTTTTAAATTTCTTTTATCGAACAAAACTTTTTGTTACAAATATTACACATACAAATTAGTAATTTCAGTGAGAAGGCAAGGGTATCGTGACAAATCTCATCACTTTTGAAGAAACTGCGATAAAAAGTATCAGAAATTGACGAATATAAATATTATTAAATAAATCAAAAAGTAAGTTCCTAAAAATTTCAGGATAAAGTCCATAATATTATTTAAAATCTTTCTTAGAAACGGTAATATAATAATGTGATAATAATAATACTTTAAAAAGGTAAAACCGACTTCAAAATTTTACGTAATTGAGAATTAAAATTCCCTATCTCGAAAACTGCTGAACCGATTTAAACTTGCAGTATTCCCTAAGTTGAACCATACCTAGTACAACAAAAAAAGAATTACTCAAATCGGACTTGTAATTCCGGAGATATACGAACATAAACAAAAACATACATACATACATACACTTTTGAAATTTGGCATATTTGTTTAGATGCTGATGTAGACTAACATATACGAAAACTGGGCAGTTCGCAAATATTACATACATACGCGTCGAATTGATAACCTCCTTTTTTTGAACTCGGTTAAAAAGAAAACAAATATATTTGAAATTTGTACAAAATATTGTTGCAGAGTAACTTCGTATTCAATAACATCCATAGCTAATATTATTACGTTTACGTCCACATAATAATATGATTGGGGTTTTATAATACATATTTTGTAGGACAAAATATATACAAAATTATATAAAATTTAATTAGTGGACGACTAACCACAACATGACGTATTTTCAACATTTACCCATATCAATGGTTACCATAATGCCTATGCGACGTCTGCAACACCAGAGGTGCCACTGATGGGTTGCCGCTTTAAGAGGTGTGATGAGGGGATGGGTGAGGGGATGAAGGGATGAGGGATGTACTTCCGGCTCTCTCACTCACTGAAAGAAGCATAGAAGCGGTAAAGCTACCTATTCAAACAGAATTAGAAAGGAACATTTCAAAATAAAGGTTTTTTTTAATTTTCACTTTTCCTGAGTGTATAGTTCGAAAACGGATGAGAATTTGGAAAAACTGTATAGAAACAAAGTTATAGACAATTAAATAGGCTTTTATTTCACCATAGAATATTTTTTGTTACAACGTATCGTTTTTTATTTATTGGCGAAAACCCAAAAATTGAGACCTTTATCGCCCCCCCCTCCCTTTTTAGTATGTTTTGTCCCTAAGCACCCTTAATAAGTTCCTGCAGAAATCGCTTAGGTTCCCGCTCACGCATTCTACAACTACTTTATTGACTGAACTACAATGTGTATTTTCAACATAATATTGTAATACGTTAAAAGTTGTTTTCATTCTTGTTCTATTGTTATTTATAACTAGCTGTCCCGGCAAATGTTATTTTGCCATATAAAGTATAGACGTTCCATGCGGCTTCGCCCGCGTAAATTTGGAATTTCACAGACAAATTAGCCCACAAAAATAGCCTATGATTCTTCACGTGGTCTACTTTTTATCTGTACTAAATAACATAAAAATTGCTCCGGTAGTTCATGAGAAAAGCCCTTTCAAATATTTTTTTCCGTTTTTTCCACATTTTTCTCTGTTTCTTCGCTCCTATTAGCATTACTGTGACAAAATATAGCTTATAGCCTTCCTCGAAAAATGACCTATTTAACAGGGGCTCCCAATCTTTTTCAGCCTGCGGCGCAGTTACACGTAAACTAGTTTGTCACGGCGCCCTACTCTACCTAGCTATTAGAAAAAGATACTCAAATAAATACCTTTAATAATTATAGTTAGGTTAAGCAGGTAAATACTAAAATAGGTAATAACCAAATATTTAATCATCTACCTGCTTTACATAATAATTACTTATTATAATTTAATTTTATAATATTTGTGGTTTCGGATAATGATGGAGGATCGACTTACGGCACCCCTCTTGCCTTTGCACCAGGGCGCACAGTTTGGGAACCCCTGGTATAGATGTTTTTGTACGGTCTAATTGTGAATGTAAATTTTTGCCATATTTTGTAGATTAATACCATAATGTTGTGGCAAATAAATTTACGTATTTTATTTACAATAATATAAAACAATAATTTCGACAACAATTTCCCGTCCTAAAACAATAATTTTACAACTAGGCCGGAAGGACTATTTGCTCGGAAAGGAAAATGGGTATCAAGGATTATATAGTATATGAGTTAATTGTGTTTTTGAAGCTTGCTATACCTGCTGTTTTAATCTTAATATTTTAAAATTATTTAAGCACAATTGTATCGAAATATTGTATGGGTCTACCAGAATCTGATGGCAAAAAGTGAGAAAATAAAATGACTCTAGCAATACGGGGGTAATTGGAATAAAACATTTTGATCCGTTTTTTTTTCTTATAGCGGCTGATTCTGTGTGTTAAACATGCAAATATAAAAATGTATCCAATGATCAAGGATATTTTTTAAAAATCTGCTGTCAAAAATTGCCATCAGATTCTGGTAGACCTATAATATTACTTATTATAGAGGGTGCAATTAAACCTTCCTGCCAAATTTTGATATATTGATCCTTGTTAAAAATAAAAATACACGTATTTTTTCTTTTATAATCACTCAGTACTAAAATGTTGAGAAATAGCTAATAACTGAAAAAAATAACACCCAATTTTTTTTGGTTAAATGGACTCTCCTAGTGATACTTAAGCCCTGGAAAAAATTTGGCAGGAAGGTTTAATTTCACCCTATATATTTTGACTATTAAAAAAATACACTTCAACATAATTCTATATTACACTGGTCTTGTTACGATTTTGTTTTCACAATTAATGTTATCATCAATATAGAGCGTTGATTGTCCAAACTAATTGGGGGACATGGGTGTTCGAATAATTTAATAATTAATCGATTTATTGGGATATTTAACTGCATTGTATTTAAATCCTACAAAGGCCACGTTTTGACTTAAAATTATTTTTAAACGTAACATGTTTAGCAAATTCTTTTTAAAGTTGCTGCTAAGCGGTCGTTCGGTTGATCATCGTCTATAATCGAGTTTCAACTGCAATGTTAAGGCGACGCCTTGATAATATGGCTGTAGCGATATCGATTTTTCTCAGCAATGACTAAAGCTAAGAAATTAAAGTTCATTGCCAGTATTCATCATGTCTTTGTCTTTGAATTACCCATAGCATAACACGATTGGTCAACTTTTATAACACAGAATAATCAATCAAAAAGACCTCTGTAAAAAAAGGGATTCTGATTTTGCCAACAGAGGAGAGTGATTTAAGCTTCCAAAATTTGTACATAGATTGATTCAAGCATACACTTTAATTTGCACATAGCTTATATGAAATATATTTATGGTTTTTAAATTACGTGACAAAAACCATTTTGTCGCTTACGCCCTTTCCATTTCTTGCTGTTCCATTTCTTGTTTTTCATAGAGTTGTTCATAGAAAACAAGCAATCTAAAACATATCCAAGACGGGTTTTTACTTTAACGCGGCGTCACCTTAAGTCTAAACGTCTATTATTCATTGAACTAGCTGCTCTTTCGTTTTTGTCAAAAGCATTATTGTAACCCGTTACCCAAAACGTTTTATTTATCGCTTCTTTATTACATCATCGATCAAAAATAAAATTGACAATAAGCGTTCGATAAAATAAAGTTGAAATTTGACTCATGATTATGTTATGTCAATTCCATACATTTTGATCGTCTAGCTATTAATTGATAGGATAAAGAAAACATCTCAGCTAGGGTCTCTCATAACTTGTGAAATCCCCAGCTAACCCCTGGACTAGCGGATCATAGATAATCTCCGAGTGTTTTGACAGACGTCACTCTTGACTTTGGACGAGGCGGAAGATTTCGAGATACAGAGATAAATGTTCAAGTGAAGTTTATATTGTTTAGGATAACATCGTTTATTACAATTTTCCTGCTTCCGATACTCTAAACAGGGGATAAATAAAACGAAAATTGCGTCTTCTTTACAAATCGTGTGCGCAAGACAGCATATTTAAATAAATATTTCCTTCATCTTCAGCCTTAAAAAGAGGTTATAAATTAGACCCGTATGAATGTAATTTCAATAGAGTATGTGTGTATGTACCTACGTTTTTATTTATGTTCGTGTTCGCATATTATCTCCGGAACAACAAGTCTGATTTAAGTAATTATTATTTTTTGTACTATTCATTTATTATTTGAATACTTCAAGTTTCATCAAAATCGGTTCAGTAATTTTTGAGATAGGGAATTTTGAAATCATTTTTGTTTTAATATTATTAAACATATTGTCTTTTCGGGAACATAGACAGTTTAAGCTTGTCCCTAAGGCTGGCTGTGATCTTAGCAATAGATTTTCGGGGTTAGTTATTGCTATCGATCCTGGTTCGAGGGAATACACAGACATAGGCCATAGGGGAATATAATAATATTATTGTGGGCGGTGGCCGGTGAGCCAAGGCCTACTCAAAAGTCAGCTTTGTTTATTACACATAGGCAAATGTAAAGATGGCCCATAATCACGGTGAAGCAAAATATTATTATGCGTCGATCACATGCCATGATTAATACTTTAATTTTATTTATAGCGCCCCTAATCAAGTACTCGATGTACTAAAACACTAGTAGTAAATACTATAAGTACTTGAGCATGGTGCGTAGCGTAATTTTATAGCTGTTGTACTACGTAGTCGGTAGTCCCTACTAACTAATAATTGCAAATCATTCAATTTATTGTACTGCAAAAATAAATGTAACTTTCTCAACAAACAAAGTAATTTACATAATCACTAATCCATACTAATATTATAAATGTGAAAGTGGGTCTGACTGTTTGTCTATACGCCCAAGCCATTGAACCTTGTTATGGGAATTTGTAATGAGAAGGGAAACTAAATAGGATAGTTTTTATCCCGAAAAATGGACGACTTCTATGCGATAAACGAATTTTGGCGCAACGGAGTTGCGGTGGCATCCTCTACTACAAATTACAATATAACATTTCACACGACGTTTCTTAAAAGTTACTATACATTTAAGAAAAGCGTTACAATTAAGATATTGTTCGCTAAATTTTAACGTTTATTTATAAAAAACGCATGAAAAATAAAAAATTGCAATAGAAAATAGCAACTTTTGTGCTCGTTCATAAATTTAATTTAATTTTATGAAACATCTATTGCCACTTGATTTAACAATTTAAAAATAAATCTAGGATACAGTAAAAATAAAAAAATAAAAACTTACATATTATTTGCGATGAGAGAATGGCAACTCTCGCAGACGGAGAGTTATTACTAAAATACAACGTTTTTTCACAAGTAATGGTTTCCTTTATCAGTTCCTGACTGACGTTATCTCTTCATTGAGAGTTCAGTTGCCACCTTCTTTTGTTTATGAGATGCGAAAGATAGCCATATTGAGCACGATAGTCAGAATTCGGCAAATACTACCTTCAAAGTTATCTTTATCTTCGGCCACACTGCACTAAATATAATATCCAAGTGTCAGTCATTTAATCACATGTGTCATTGATGTGAGAAGTATCATATAAGTTGTTCCTCTGAAAAGTACGTCCGTTGTCTTTAGCGCACAGCACCCATATTATCAACTCTGAAATTGATCGGAACCGTATCGAATCGTTCAGTATTAATTGTATGAAATTCCCTCATATAACGCCCGCTGTACATTGGTGATTGGGCTAACGCGTTCAGTCAGTGCATTGGGCCAACGTGTAGAATACGAGATGTCGCTCCCAACTTATGGCCAATTAGCAGTAGTCCGGACCAATACGACTTGCAAACCTTCAAGAAGAGAGCGTATTCCCTCTTAAAATGCCGGCAACGCACCTGCAGCTCTTCTAATGTTGCGAATGTCCATGGGCGACGGTAGTTGCTTTCCATCAGGTGACACGTTTGCTCGTTTGCCCCCTTATTTTATAAAAAGTAGGCCTTTACGTATACGCATTGGAATCATCACGTAATTCCCTCGGCTTGGAACGCTCGAGCCGCGCTTACGCTAGTCTCTTCGGCCACCCTTGCCCCTAGGGGTTGTGGACTAAGATACGTTAGTTTACCGACCGCTGGCTGACGTTTGAATCCAAGTCGGCAAGCTGGAAGCACGTCACATAGCTGTTGCCGAATCCATGTTAAGGTGGCTTTCCGATCCTTGCGGCAAGCGATCGCTACCGACAAAAATATGCCACTTTATGCTTCTAGACTCTAGAGTCTAAGCTATGGGTCGCATTTTTCCCGACATTGGTCTAGCGATCCATGATGCCACTGCTTTGTAGTGGCGAAAGTTAATATTCACCTAAACTTTTACGTTTACTCCAGGGTTTAAGACTAGGCGATCCAGTTACGATCCCTTATTTATTAATTATTAAAGTACACATATATTTAAGGCCTTTGTGAAAATTTCAAGTGTAGGCACTTGTTGCCATTATTGATATCGAGCAAAAAAGGTAAAAAAAATCACGTTTGTTGTAGGGCAGCCCCCCTTAAATATTAATATTATTTTGTTTTTAGTATTTGTTGTTATAGCGGCAACAGATGAACACAATCTGTGAAAATTTCAGAAGTCTAGCTATAGCGGTTCTTGAGATACAGCCTGGAGACAGACAGACAGACAGACGGACGGACAGACGGACAGATGGACAGACAACGAAGTCCCGTTTTTACCCTTTGGGTACGGAACCCTAAAAATAAAAACAATAATAGCTCAGCTGCTTTTTGATACTTTACCTCTAGAATCTAGATCGTAATGTTTCCTAGGACTACTTTTCATGTTGACATTTCCTATGGTGGCCACAAAGATCATAGTAGGTCTTTAGCTAGAAAAAAAACGTACCTTCTATATTTTATTATATTTTCTGACGACTGTAATCAGATGTATACAAACTTGCGTATTTGTAAAACTTTTGGTAAATACGCTAGTTGCGTATTTACCAAAAGTTTTGTAAATACCGATATTATCGCAATACTCACCAAATATGATAGGCCTCTATAGATCGCTCGCAATTAGATTTGATGTCTAATCTAGTCGCGAGCCACGAGTTTACATACGTAAGTTACTTCACATGACTTCAAAATGTCAGATATGAAAATGCTAAGATAACTTTAGGTAATGATAAAATGAAGCGCGCAATTTACTCGTTTTTGAGAGGTAAACAAGGTTTGCTCGCTTACCTCTAAAAAACGAGTTTACTTGTTTTAAGATGAGACGCGACACTACGCGGCAGCGATGCGACGCGGCACTTCACGTTTCATTGAACTGACGTTTTTAAATTACATTTCCTATAGCATTTTCCGTCTAAACATTGAGGCAAGTGAGGCCGCACTAAGCGACACTACGCGGCAGTGACGCGACGCGACGCTTCAAGTTCCGTACAGCTGACGTTTTGTGTCGCTTAGCGTCGCGCCGCGTCAATGTGTCGCGTGGGTCAATTCAGACCGCAACGCGACGCGTAGATGGATTTCTAAATTTGTACCTGAATTGATAGATTTCGTGAGCGTGAGACGTCTTGCAAATCTGTCAAATCCATACAAATTTAGAAATGCATCTGCCCGTCACGTTGCAGTCTGAATTGACCCACATGGTCTCGTCTTAAAGCTTACCGCTTACCTATGACAAAACAGTAATTAGAATGACTATTGCAATTAAAGTGACTCGAAACTGCCATAACTTAAACAAGCGCAAAAACTGTCTCATAGCATCAGAAGTGTTCCATGAATAGTCTATAATGTTCGTCCACAGTTTTAAGATAGGTCCACGACAGTTAAGAAACTGATTTGTGCCTCATAATCAAGACTTACTAAAGTGAACACTGAGCCTTATGTAACTTACGATGGAGAAAATTCATCCACGTTTTTCATGATAAAAGCATTGTAATACATACAATGTTACCTATTTTATTACTCATCAACATTTTATATAGTCAGTATAGCATATTAAGACGCATTTATGGTACTTGAAGGGCGTCCGTGGCCTAATGGGAAGACCTTTGGTTCGCACTCGTAGAGGGTGCAGGTTCGATCCCGGGTGGAGGCGTGTACCAATGAGACATTTTCTGATCTCAAGTACATAATACGGACGCTCGTACGGTAAAGGAAAACATCGTGAGGAAACCCGCACATAGTTGGTCCCAGACGTATTGACTAGTTCTTTCCTCTGGACTAGGCCGACTATGTTGCGAGAATGTCGTATGTGTTTGGGCAATAATACGGACATTTAAATCGTGTTCCAGGCACTACAGTATTTGAGGAGTGGTTACTTCGCTCTGAAAATCATCACAACGGATGCATATTTAGGTACTTGAACTGAACTGTAAGAACATTCAAAACGCGTGTAAAAATAAGGTTATCATGTGTATAACTCGTGTACTGCTTTTGACCGTGAAGACACTGTTTTCAGGGCTTTTTACCCTAATTTAGGGCAGTGAATATTATTTATGGAGTAGGGCGACGAGTATGGTATTTAACGATTCCCTCTTAAAAGGCCGGCAACGCACCTGCAAGTTGCTTTCCAGCAGGTGACCCGTTTGCTCGATTGCCCCCTAATTTGTTTTTAAATAAAAAGGTAATAATTAATCAACTATCATACAAGGAGCCTCGCCTTACCTAACCCCGAAAAGTGTGGTGTAATATCGGCTTTACTTTTGTTTTTCATGAATCATGGCACCGAAACAGCGCCTATATTGGCAAACTCTGATATATTTGATTCATCGCTACGATACACAAAACGTCAACGTCCTCATGGTGTGAAGTGACAAAATTTAATATTGCAATTTAAACTTACCTACTTACGGATTTCGCAGAGCACTTTTCTTATTCACGACGTTTCGGCTGCTTTCTAGCGGCCATGGTCACGTGTGGCCTAAAGTGACAGCTGTCAAACTTTCTGAAGTCATTTTAAACTACCCGTAGATTTGCCAATGGATTGTTTTCTTTTTAGAATCTGCACCAGACGGCGCGACGATAGACACTTTTAGATTTTCTATTGGTTCCCCACCGATCAGAAATTATCTGCAGGTTGACATCACTAACTACATTATGGTTGTGTTTCTAAAAAATATCAGTGTACTGTCAAGTGTGACATAAATCAAAATATCTTAAACCTAGTTCCCATTAGCATAATATTAACAAAAAACTGTATGATTTTATACATTTCCATATATTTCTATGTTTTTTTTGCTTCGTCTCTCTAGTTTAAATTTCACGAAGTGTATACGCCTAAGCGATCATTGGCCTAAGCGATTAGGCCAATATACTGGTAAGAGTTTAGGAAGACGCTGACATAAAATAGTCAAACTGAAAACTGACAACTGAAAGAGTTTTGGCGTGCATGTCTCTTTGACACTTCTTCTACTTTTTATTGTTGGTGTGGTTTTTATTATTTTTTCCCAAATTGTGTTATTTGGGTTTTTGATGTTCATTGGTAAAATATTAGCCATTAAATATTCGTTATCATGCACAAGTGCAGGTAAGATGTTGTCAAAACCAAAATTTATAATTCCTGTGACATTTGGTGTGAATAACGGTAAATAGGGCTATTTCTTACGTGAGTTTTAACTAAAACATCGTTATAATAGCTTTATTATCCTATTCATTGGAATATTAAAAGTTACTAAAATAAAAACTGTTTGACAATCAAATTAAAAAAATAAGAAAATGCCTCATTAGTAGATATTATTTGCGTTCCGATTTACGCAGAACGTACTCACAGTATCTTATTAAAGAAAACTTACACTCCAGCCGACAGTTTGTTACTGTGTCAATAACTATAACTGCAATTTTTGTTGGACAACTAGGGAAAAAAATTAAATTATTAAATTATAGGCGAAACAGCACTAACGGCCTGTCCACATCTCCACGTTACGACGTCGTCAACGTGGAACGGTGCAGTAATGTGGCACGGTACGTTGACGTGACGTGAAAATTTACGTCAACGTAATGCTTGATTTACACGGGTGACTAAAGCCGCACGATTTACGCCGCACGGCGAAAATCGACCGTGTAAATGGCAATTCGACTACGCCGCATGCGGCTAAAGTCGCAAGCCCCAAAGTCGTGCGGCCTGGTGACTAAAATCGACCCTGCAAACGCTCAGTCGCAAGCGATCGCTTGCTGCGAATACTACTGTAGCGAGTGACTTACCGGGTGACTAAAATCATAGAATGAAAAAAGGCAACCTTTCATCAAAATCGATTACATTTAATTAAATTAACTTCATATTTTCATGTTATACAACTTAATTTATTTCATTTAT
Source organism: Cyaniris semiargus (assembly GCA_905187585.1). Lineage (NCBI taxonomy): Eukaryota > Metazoa > Arthropoda > Insecta > Lepidoptera > Lycaenidae > Cyaniris > Cyaniris semiargus. Next base: position 5,971,340 of record LR994558.1, on the reverse strand, counting down.
TTTCGTTTCATAATAAAAAATACCCACTTCGGGATACTGGGAGGAATATTCGTTAAATGAAACACTTAAATATTATGATAATAAGGTTTCTTGTTTGAATAATGCTAGTTTACAATAAGATTACTTTACCACCTTATACATAAAATATCAATTACTTGTATGTTCACAATGTACAATGTTAAGTTTCTTAAAGTTAAATTTTGAAACAGTCCGCCGGGCCTCCGACCACAAGGGCACTTCGAATAACTTCGCCGATATCATATAATAAGTACGGAAATTCACACTTTACACTTCACTCGCACACATTTCGTTTAAAGTATAAAAAATACATTTATATTGGTAATTGTGCATTCACGTTACGTGTAGAGTAATGCTTAGCCCACACTGTGGAACGCTCATAAAATATTCAATTTTGAAAACAAACGACCATAAAAATATCGCCAGTGTGCGCCAAGCATAGCCGCATACAGAAGAAACGAAAGCCTTTAACGTTAAATTACGAAACAATTGTGGCACTTTGAATTTTACATTATCTTAGCTAAATACATTTTGGCAAATGAAAACAGCCCAAACTCCAAAACATACGATACACACTCGGTTGAATAAAGTAAAATAATAATAATTTGTGATACGACGTTAGTTACAGATGCTATTCCAGATAAAGTATTCAGATATTATGGTATGACGCGTTGTGTAACTAAATTCAAAGATGTATAAATGCTAAATTTAAATATATTGCTAAGGTCCCTATAAATTATGATCGTGGCCTATTCTAACAGGTTAAAAAACATGAGTACAAATAATCTATTTACAATTAAATATTAAGTATAACGTACAGAAATTTGTGCTTAAGTTGAAAGTTATAAATAAACTAAGCTTGAACAACGCACAGATGCTCTTAATCTAATCATACTAATTTATTGTTATTTGCCATACCGCGGTAAATAATCCAAATTATGCTTAAATGGTGAAAATGAAGAAGAAAATTGAAAATTTTCGAAAGATGATTCTATCAAAAAGGTAAGTAAAAAAACATAAAAAATTCAAAGGCATATTTATGAAAACAAATAACAAAGGTTATTATGAAACGGCTCGTATTTAAAATATCTGCTATAGAAAATTTAACAACCCAAAGACCAAAAGCTTAGTCATATTTTTGCAATGATTATATCTAATTTGTATAAAAAGGTTGGATTATGTGCAACAACATAAATGAAGTCCAGTGCGACTAATAAAATGCAACTGACTAGTTTACCAATAAATTCGTAAAGATCACGTTATTACTTAACATCTGCACACATTAACCTTTGATCTCAAGCTTTACATAAAACCATTAACATAGACTGAGCGATCTCTGACCAACTCTCATGATGATCACTTTCTAGAAATAGACGCAACGATCGTTATTTCTCTGATTTCTCTGATCTGATTATTATGGCTTCTATAGAAAAGAGAAAAAATGCAAACGCTTTATAACTGCCTTTTCTTTTACAAGATCGTGACCATTTCATGAGATTGCTTCATTCTCTACAACCATAAAACAAACTTAATTAAATATTAGAAATACGTACTAGCATATTTTAAAAATTAACTTTAAAACCTACACAGACTTCATTCCGTAACTATAAGATATAAATTGACGTAACTAAAATTTATCAAAGTGATCCTTAAGATAAGACAAAATCCGTGAAAATGATAGATACATGAGAATAACTAGTATTTACTCGCTATTTACATTATTTAGTAATATACTAAAATTTTGTTTATAACGCCACATTACGGTATATGCTTAGACTTAAAGATGAAAACAATGAATGCACTGAATAAGAATATTTCCTATTGAGAACAAGAAAATTAAAGTTGATAAAAGTAGCACTTCAACATTTTCAAAGACAGTGGTAAAAAGTTATACCTACATAACCGTAATGGACATATTATAATGCATAGTATAAATACAACGTACTTAAGATAATTAATATTTTACAAAATATACACATTGTCAATCATTACATTTTTTAAGTTCGTTATTATAAAGAAACAGGCCATTGAATTAAAAAAAGAGTGAATTGATTGAAGGAAATCAATTTTTTATTAACAACAATGGTTTACATTGTAAAGGGATGAGAGAGTATCTCACTAGGGCACCACAGTGACTCCAACAGATTTTTTGATAATATTATAATGTCCGCTGAAGAATTGGTTTCAATATAGCAGACAACGGTAGTCGTAATAATTATAATCGTGGAAATAAGTTGTGTTTACGAAATGACACCTAAAGTAAACTTCATAGAAGAATTCCAAGAATTAAAATTCTTCATAAATAGAACTCAGATTTATATTAATCCTCTTCGCATTTAAACGACAATAATTTCACCAACGTAATTGCATCACCCTGGTGTTCTAGTGAGAGAAGAGAGTAGGAGAACCTACATTCACATTTTAGTGTCCTATAAATGAATCTGATACAACTCTAGTCTAATTTCACGCAGTAGAAATTGGTTATCTAATGTATCACAATTATTTATTTGGCTTTAGATTTTTGAAGCGAATAGCGTTGGGCAATATTTTAATTTTTTCACTCCACACAGTATAATTGTATGAATAGAAAGTCTTATAAGTAACTTGATCTTGAAAAAACACAAATAGATTTGATATTTGAAATTATAAAACACAGATTTTCATCGAAGAAACAAATCAAATAGATCAAAGAAACCTTATTTTTCTTTGAAGTCGGTTAAAATAAATTGTAATCTTTCTGTGGGCTCTCGCGACATTAGCATATATCTCATTTGATAGTTTTATTATTGCTTGTCTTCATGATGCAAAAATTAAGGCAATACTGTTTACACATACATATTTTAATGGCAGTGAAGTTGAAATATTACAGCAGGTGATATCATTTACTATTCTAAGAATAATCAACAAAACAGTCACTCTCCCACAAAAGCCACTCTCGCTGAAATGCCATTGCATTGACGATATTGAAAAATGTATCGCTGAGTTTATTTTAAACTCTGCTTTAGGGTTTCAAACTGATAAGTGCATAAAGATGTCATTAATAAAGCGAAATTAATTTTTTGTATCAGTAGTCGGATGCTGAGAACGGAACACTAACCCATAATACCTGGACGTAACGTGCTTCATTTAATTTACAAACAAACGGGAGCTACAAGTTTTAAATCCATAAGAATACATCTAAGCCGGATACCTATCTTTAACTTTCAAAGGCATGTCCAGGTTACAATTTTACTTGGATGATATTATTGTTGTGCACTTCGGCAGGTTCGACGAGGCGGGGGGCGCGTGAGGAGCGCGGGGCAGGGGGGCGGCGGCGGCGGGGGCGCCCGGGCCGCGCGCCGTCATACGCCGTCCATCTGCCGCACGCGCACGTCCTGCGACGCGCACATGTCTGGCGCGAACGGGAGACACGTGAAGTACGCGCACGCCGTACACTCGTACGCGGGCGCGGCGTAGAACAGCGCGATCAACGCACACAACATCCCGGCGGCTGACACTAGACACACCCACACCAGCACGATCTTCCTCCGTCTCTCGTAAGGTCCGAACGTGATGAACGGTAGCAACGCGTACGACAGTAAAAATCCGAACACAAAACCGAATACGTGAGCGAAATTGTCAATCCAAGGCAGCAGCCCGAGGAGAAAGAGAGCGAACGCGAGTCCTATTAGTTTCAGGAGCGCACGACGGGGATGCTTCAGGAGAGGCCACGCTCCGATCACTTCCACTATGAGACATGCCAGCAGACCAAAGTGTGAACCAGCTGGACCCACCTGGAAATGCAAACGTTTCAATATTAGGCATCAACAGTAAGCATAAAAGTCAATAAACTGCTTGGATAAAAGCTGGATTTAATGATGCTAAATGCTTACAATTTGTAATTCAAAAAACACAATGCAAAAGATATCTTAATAGTTTTATGATAGAAAGTAAAATATTTTACCTCTGCTCTATAAGGCTCGAAAATGGCTGATGCCATGTTCCCAGCAACACCACTTCCTAAATAAATAACAGCCATTCTGACGGGTCCAGCCATTTTCTCCAGATCCCTCATGAAAAGCCACTGCAAGGCTAGCGTCGCTGCTAGGTGTAGGAGACCCGCGTGTACAAACAATGACGTCCAAGCTCTATACAGTTGGTCTGGACGTCTGCGTCTCATAAAAGGCAGCATTCCACATACGTCATCTAAGCAAGAAACCTGAAACACATCATTGTCAAAATGATAAGCACACACACACAGGTGAGGTAGTTTCTAAGTATTTAATCAAAAATGTTGGTAAGCTTAAATTTTTTAATTATATGTCGTAAACAAAGAATACATAAATTGAAGAGAGAGTTAACAGACAGTATGCTTGAAGGTGGCTAGTAATTATAATAAGAGAATTATTATTAGCTGTGAAATATACAGCAGCAATTGGGTAGATTATTGCGAGATAGCTTTTTCGATAGTGGTTAATAATATTAAGGAAAGTAATAACTTTGGTAAACGTACTTGTGAACATAAAGAAGCCTCTTCATGAAAATAACCCTTAACAAAGTCACAGTGCTCTCTCGTAGTGATGACACACTGTCCGTGCACTCCTATACAGCAAGGGTGGCCTATCACTTCACAGGCCATGTGTTCCGCTGCATGGCCAGCCCTACCGGCCGCCGCAGAACCGTCTATCACAGATTTCCGACATATCGGCCATTTTGTTATATCGTCAGGCCATTCGTGCGGTGCTATCGAACGAGGTGCTTCACAAAATCTGAAAGAAGCATTCGAAGCATTAAAAAAATCTATATTTTTTACAGCTCACACAATTGATATTAGTGACAGACTCGTGTTAAGCCTACAGCTAAATATTTTGATGTTACCAATGAACATGAAGAACTTAATATTGCAGAGAAACCTAATACTGGACCAATTACAATATTTTTTCCATCCATATATTCATTAGTCACAGTCGTAGGGTTGGATTACCTATTAAACGTTCCCTTTTTTGACTGAGATCCAAAAAAGATAAGGTTTCTTAATTCGACCGTATATATATATATATATATATATATATATATATATATTGTTCTTTTTTTATATAAACTGGAAATAATGAAGGAATAGAGTACTTACTTTGGATCCAAACCACAGACTGAGCCGGATATTCGACCCCCTGGACCCGATTCTCCCGACGACCACTTTTTCCACGTTGATATTGTATTCTGGAAGTAATGTATTTTTTATTTTTTTAATTGACATGCCATTTAAAATTATTTAATGTTTTAAAAAGGACGAATCTATACTTAATATTATAAAGCGGAAGAGTTTGTTAGTTTGTTTGTTTGTTTGTTTGTTTGTTTGAACGCGCTAATCTCAGGAACTACTGGTCCGATTTGAAAAATTATTTCAATGTTAGATAGTCCATTTATCGAGGAAGGCTATGGGCTATATTTTATGACGCTAAGACTAATAGGAGCGAAGAAATAGAGGAAAATGTGGAAAAAACGGGGGGAAATTATTTGAAAGGGCTTATTTGAACGCGCTAATATCAGGAACTACTGGTCCGATTTGAAAAATTCTTTCAGCTTTAGATAGCCCATTTATCGAGAAAGGCTATAAGCTATATTTTATCACGCTAAGCCTAATAGGAGCGAAGAAATAGAAGAAAATGTAGTAAAAAACGGGGAAAATAATTGAAAGGGCTTATCTCATGAACTACTAGAGCAACTTTTCTGTTATTTGGGTCAGATAAGAAGTAGACCACGTGAAGGATCATAGGCTATTTTTTGTAGACTGATTTGTCTGTGAAATATCTAATTTACGCGGGCGAAGCCGCGCGGAACGTCTAGTTAAATTATATTCTTTGTCGCAATCTCACAAATTCCTTAAATTTAATTAATTTACAAACTTACCTTTGGAATCAATCCTCGTATCTTTGGTAGCACAAGAATAAAAAAATATTTCAATTTAATAAGTACAAAGGTGCTTACAGTTTTAATAAGGCATTTTTATATATAAATAGGGTTATAAAATAGAGGACTCTACGTCTGTCAAATAAAATAGGAATTGTTATTTCGGAAACTACACTAGCAACTAAAGATATCGCAATATCAAGCATCATACTGATGACAGTATAATTACATCAAATTCATTAAGTAATAGGAGTTCTTACCGAACAATCTGCTTTAGATGATTGCACACAGCCCGAATCATCGTTTCGTATGCAGCATGCCGTATCTCTTTCTCTTCTTGCTGATGCAGCTATTGCCCTCGCTATCCTCGCATCTCGCCTCATACAAGGCGCAAACTTTGCTCCTAAATGTATAAGATCTGCCGCTCGTGGACCTAACCAGAAAGATGCAGGCTCCTCCCATTCCACCTGAAATGAACAATACAACCTCCCTCAGAGATCAATTACGGATTCAATAAAAAAACTCAGGTTAGTCAACTGGGACTACTTTTTCAAGCTTAAGCCCGTTACACGTTCCTACCGTGCCCAGGAGACAAGCCAAAGCTCCCGATCTTTATCAAGAGTATTCAGAAAAAGAAATGAGAAAATATTACAGATATTAAGACGTCGAGACATTCCCGAGAATATAATTAATACACCTATACCGAGACTTAACTCCAAAAAGGAATGTTCATTAAAACTCGCAAAAAATAAAAAAAATATAACCGAAAAGCCTGAGTAATGCTTGTCCCTTGTGGTCAACGGTGTCAAAGATGACATCATAAGCGACAAAAACTAGACAAAGGGAAGTTCACAAAGGCCTTGTGACCCAGATTCGCTCGCTCATTAATACTCTTACTTTACCGTGTCAACCTCCGCCTTTGTATGATACGTTAATTGCTAATTACACATGTCCCAAATTTCTGTGACGCTTTCTTTCTTCAGGTTATGATGCCAGACTATTTATACAATTTCAGCGTTTGTTTTATTGATTTGAAAGTTCAAATTGATGTACTGAAAATTATGGTTGCTGATATATTTAGTAATCGGGGCATTTGTAGTGTGGAAAAATGTAAAATTATCTTTTTCGCATAATCTAATAGATTATAACATTAATTGAATATTATTTTTAAGACTACTAAGAATCTTATAAACTTAGAAGAACTTAGAAGACATTTATTCAGTGAAACGAGAGAAAGCTAAAGAAAACTCGTAAGATATCTCACAAAAATCTAAATACACAATACGAACATAATGAAAAAAGCTAAACGCGCTTTTTATATTCATAAAGAACCGCAAAATAGACGATTGTGTAAAAAAATGGAGAAAACATCTTACGCGATGCTCTCTCCCATAAATCGCCTGTAATGTGCCCGGCTAAAAGCTTTGCGTAGTTAAAGTGAAAAGTAAATTATGTTACTTAAAGTCTATGGGAAAACCGACATTTTTTGTTGTGTCAACGCCAATTAGCTTTATTGTTATGAATATAATGATTATCCTCTTTCAGGAAGCGATGTCGGCTATTTAGGGACATTTCTTTTCCTGTTTTTAAAGCCAAGGTTTTGGATTACACCAGATTAATTTACAAAGAAATATTATTATCCATACTGATATTATAAATTCGAAAATGCGTAGATCTGTTTGTCTGTTATGCTTTAACGGCTGATTCGGTTTAGATGTTTGTTACATTATCTTCGTAATGGTGCTCCCACACTGCCATTCGAAAATGTTTAGTAACGTTAGTAAACATTTGTTAGCAAACATTTAATCACAAATGTTAAAAAAAATTAAAAATGTTTTCATGTTAAAAAATGTTTGGTAAACGTAAGTTAAGGCGAGGCCAGTTCGAAAAGACTGATTTTTAAGCTTCCAGTCTGAAGAAATTATGTGGAATTCTCTTACACCAAAATTGATGTAGATTCAAAAAGGAACAAAGTAACAAAATAACCGAACAGAATATTGAAAAATGGCATGGTAATTCTGTAAAAAAATCTTGAATATCACCATAAAAATACATTTCAAATTCGAACATCTCGTAATTTTCAATGACAATAATATGATTTTTTTACAAAAAAGATAGCTTTTTTATAGTTCTATAAAATAACCTAATAGATTTTTAATAAATGATTCGGTCATTAAAAAAAAATTATAATTTTCTCCTATTTCGCCCCATCAAGAACGCGGCAAGCGTCGTAACCGCCACTTGTACAGTAGCAAAAACAAACATTTTCTAACGGCAGTGTGGGAGCATAATGGTGCTCCCACACTGCCGTTAGAAAATGTTTAGAAAATGTTTGCAAACATTTTCTAACATAAAAACATTTTCTAACAAATGTTGTCAATTGTTACATTTTGTTAGGAACTGTTACATATTATAAGTGCTCCCACATTGCTGTTGCCACATAGAAAATATTTACTAATGTTTACCAACATTTTATAACATTTAAATCTGGTATTGGCTCGTAGTTTGGTTTGCGTTCATCAGAACGCAAACCATCCAATCCAACCATCAGGTTGGATTGGATGGTTTGCGGTTTACACGAAAACGGAAGAAGATTTGCTCATTGGAATAGCTTTCATTTTTTGTTTAGAAAAGAAGAAAAGCGCTCTTATTGGATGCGCCAAACGCTAAAAGCAGATACATACGATGTGTGAATTCGGGTATCTGCTCCCGTATTACTCCGCGTAGACTATCGCTAAAAGACTTACGATAAATAACGTCAGAGGCGTTCCCCGACTCACCGCATACCCCGCCGTCACGCCGTTTATAAAAGGTTAACAAACAAAAGGTAACACATGTTTTATTTTATTATAATTTGTTTTATTACAATTTCTTAACTTACGTGTACTAAACATTTTCTAACATGAAAACATTTTTAATATTTGTGATTAAATGTTTGCTAACAAATGTTTACTAACGTTACTAAACATTTTCTAACGGCAGTGTGGGAGCACCGTAATTTTTACCCGAAAAAAAAGTTTTTTACACGATAAGTGAATTTTGGCGCAAATACGTTTCGGTCTACATCTAGTATTTTAATTAACTCTTCCCTTTTACTAGCCTAGAGATAATATTTTATAATCTATTTTCTGTTTGTTATTGGAAGGTCAGACAAGTGACTAAAATATTTGGAAAGGCGACCTGAGGTTGATAGCTGAGATTGAGACATGTAGGCTGGATTCTTTGAATGCGTTTAAAGATTGATACGTAGTTACATTAATTGTGCTATCCAAATAACTGAATTTACGTCTAGAATTTATTAAGTGCTTTATTCCTGTCATGAAGTTAATATCATTATGATCATCTCTATCCATCACTATTGTCTGTTCACTTCTAGTTTGAACTTCGTTTGCGTCGTATTTAGCAAGTGATTCACAGTACGGAGGCATTATTAATCACTTTTGATATTGTACTTCCAATGTATTGCTTATAGAATATAGCTTATAGATTATATAATATAGCTTATAAAGCCCCTCTTAAGGGCCTTCCCCTACGGAGATTCCGTAATTTACCGTATTTAGAGCCTTATAAACTCATATTAATTTGAAAGCTACAAAGTTATAATAAAAATACAACAATAATGTTCAGTATATCAACATTCCTTTCCCCGTTTTAAATGTTCTATTTTTGTTTATCATGATATTAGCTTCCAAAGTAATACCAATTTATTAAAATTGAAGCATACTTTCAGCATCTCCCTAGTATTTACAAATTACATTTATTTGAAACACACGACAATAGATATATACAATTTTATTAACTACATATTCCCTGTTTTAATTTTTTTTTTAGATCAATTTTGAACTAAGATAAGTAAAAAAAATAGGATTTTTGTGCGATCTCGGCAACGCGTCAAATGTATGGTCAAGGTCGTATGCTCGGGGGATGGCCTTAACGTTGGGTTCAGATGAACAACCTTGCTTGTCACCATGACGCTGTCTATGCCCATCTCCACGTTACAAATCCCTTGTATTCCATCATGGTGAGACCATAGGACCAACTTGAAGAGACCATAGGACAGGTATTATCACCCAATTCCAGTAATACTCTGAGAACGAACTGGCGCCAGCAGTATTCCCGCACCAAGGCGACCAGCAAATCTTCAAAAAGACAGCGTATTCCTTCTTAGAAGGCCCAACGCAATTCTGATGTTGCGAGTGTCCGCGGGCGACGGTAGATGCTTTCCATCAAGAGACCCTTTTGCTCCTTTGCCCCAAAAAAATCCCATCAGAACTCACCTGCTGTAAACTAAGGCTCTTGACTAGGACTTGTCCGGAGTGCGTATGCCGTCCGAAGCCGACGGGACCGAAGCCGTAGCAGAGGAGGGACAGCAGCAGCACCAGCGTCTGCACCGTGCTGACCCACCACGTGAAGTACGGCCGGTAGTCCGTCAGCTCGTCCAGCTGCCGCACCACGTCCTCCTGGTGCGTCACCGACTTGCGGAGTGAACGCCTGGAATGGAAATTGTGAGGTTCTTAGTTGTTGCGTTGAATACTTCAATGAGGGACAATTGGCGCTATGTAGCCGGAGGGTCTATCGTGTTAATTGTAGTGTCAAACAGCTGTCATATGTCACGAAAAAGCTTACACAGGTCACGATATAGCTGTCATATGTGATATTATGTCTGTCTGGCCCGATATTTGACACGAAAGACCCTACCGTCCCTCTGAGTCTGATGGCAAATGATATATCGACAACCCTCATTGCGAAGTCCGAACAGAATTTAGTATAAGGTAGTAAAATTTTGACTATACTTTGATACATCCCAGGTAGCACAAAATGGCTTTATAAAAGCTGTGAGCATGCTTTTTGCACAGCCACTAGTCATGAAAGTAGTCATATAAGTGTATATGTCAGCGAATTTGATGACCTCTGTGGATCAATTGGTTGAGTGTGTGGCAGCTCAAGCCGGGGGTCGTGGGTTGGAATCCCGCCGACGGAACAAAAAGTTTTCAATGTTCCCAGGTCTGAATGTGTATTAAATATGTGTATGACATAATAAAAATCTTAAATATATGTATAGTATAAAAGTATTAAATATATTTCCGTTGTCTGGTACCCGTAACACAAGTCCTTCAGGTACTTACCACGGGCCAGACTGACGGGGTGTGAAGCGTCCATAGATATTATTATTATTATTATTATTATATAGCGTCTATTATGTACGTTACGTTTTATAAGTATACATAACGCGGCTTCTCTAAGCACTATATTAAGTTATAATACACTTTAAAATTACATTATAATCACTTCGAAGCTTATTCAAGACTTCAAAAGCACTTTTCCCTAGTTTTATTATATAAGGACGTCGCTAGTTTTATCATAATACCGCCTACAGATTTTTGTAGGTCAGATAGTATGACTTACAAAGACTTTGATTAATATTGACGCTAGCGCTTAATTTTTCGCAGAAATCGGCCGTCAATTTTGAGTGGGCGTAGTGCTGATTACATAATTATTTAATGAATAAGGCTTCGATAGAAATGGGCACAAGGCGATAGTAAAATTATTTATAGAATAGATATTTATTAGGAACACAATTTAGTTACAAATTGTACAGCTTTGAAATACACACCTATGCACTGTATAAGCCACCCAGTAAGTACAAGTTTTTCATATTTTGTTTTATACCGGTGGTAGGCACCTTAGTTACGACGTTCGGAATTTTTTTTGTAAAAGAATTACTCTGAATAAAAACTATTTTGATTTGATTTGATTTTGATTAAATCTTCATGATCTTTAGGCTCGATTTACATGCATTCGACCGAACGCGTGGTTTGGCGGCTACACCGCGAGATAACAAGCAAAATATGACTTATGTAACGATTCATTTAAATAGCGGCGTGTTTGCACTGTAATTTACATACATACATTTGCTTGTAATCTCGTAGCTCTCGTAGCTCGGTGCACCAAGACGCGCGTTCGGGCGGACGCATATTATAAATCCAGCCTTAATCCCTCTTCGAAATACTATTGGAAGCAATATTAAATAACAGATAAAAACATAAATAATGATATTAAAGTTAAGAAGAAATCTTATTCAGAGTGTATTTTTAATTAAACTCGTCGGACCTAACATTAAAAATTCAACGTCGAGTAGTTAAATACTGAAACAAACGTTAGGCAACTCCTAAAACATAATTAAAATGCATTAAAATTGGTTTGCCCGTCCCATATTCGGTGCCCTGCGGGAGAAAATTAGTAGCCAAATAATATTTTGGGTTTTGGAATTTATTTCACTTTAATATAACTATGACATGCGACCTTAAAAGTTTGACCCCACAAAGTAGGTCAAAATGTTTGTAGCCCCTGCAAAAGGTTTGTGATTTTACATTTGTGATTAGTAATAAAAGTGAATAATCGGCCAAGTGCGAGTCTGACTCGCGCACGAAGGGTTCCGTACCGTTATAGAGAAAAAATAGGCCAAAAATTGTTTTTTGTATGGGAGCCCCCCTTAATACCCTTTGTGTACGGAATCCTAAAAACAGCCTTTTTTTAACTCCGTTGTGTAAATTTGGCAAAAGGCGATAGGCCATCTATGATCCATGGATTGATAACCAAATAGGGTGTTTGCAGCCCAATATCTTTGGTTTGTAAATCTTGGTTTATTTTGAATGCGTGGAATCCAAATGGATGAATTATTGTATGACCAGTTTTAGGACGGCCAATCTACAATTCGGTAAGTATACATGTACTAACAACATACGTAATTTTTTAGGGTAATACAGGTTTACCAAGGGTCTGATTTACAATGCAAAATTCGTCTCGATTTCGATAACTTTCCTGCGCATAAGTTTCCAAATCCGAATTGAACGGTAATTGTGAATCACCGCACTAAATACAGTCCGTATCCATCATCAGACATAGATCAAGTATCCATCCTTTTATGATCTTATATATTTGCATCTAATTCGTTGGTCCATTGTATGGGCCCGGCCCTCATTGTCTTTCTGATCCTTAGGTATAAGGTCACTTGACATTATGCACAGAAAGCTTTCGTGTGGACGCGACCTTACTTTATACCAAAAGGTCTTTGCAATGTACCCGTTAATATCGTGTCCACGGGGTATTAATATAAAAAAACCATTATGATGTTTAAAATGTGGCCAGTGAAGCCGTGATATATGGCCGCCGCGAATGAGTTATGTTCCATACATTCTAGTTATAATGAGCAAAAATGTAAATGTAATACCCTGACCTTTTCGTATTGTGTAATTTTATTCTTCTGTAATAATTAGTTGTATTGTTGTTGTAACTTAGCTGTAGTAAACTGTGCCTATTTATTATCTTGGCTTCTTTAGTGTTGAGTATGAAGACCATTAATTCTAGTACTTACATAATATTATCTATATATTAATACGCGAGCGAAAAACATTGAAACCTTTTTTACGAAAAATTCGGAAACGTAGGAGCATGAAATTTCGCACAGAGATAGTTTAAATGGAGAAGGAGTGCATCGAGCCAATATTGTTTTAAATTTATACTTTTATAATACATTATTTTATTAAATAAAACATTACTCACACTACAATGTGCACACTACGATCTTTTGAATGACAAGCATATACACACGAATTGTACTCTTTTATTTATGGTTGAAGTATGTTGTGAAATTGAAAATATATTTTAGTTTTTTTATGAATCTTAAATACTGTTAGACAATTATTACACGGCCAGTCTGTCATCATTTGACTGTATTAATCTGAGACTGTCGCAGGAATTATTTCTAAAAAATACGCTTACGCCAAAAGAAGAAGAAGAAAAAAAGCGTTGAAATTTGAAACTTATAATTTAATTTTTTATTTGAAGTCGAATTTCGACCATTGGGCGATCTCTAGTACCTATTAGTAGATATCACTGACCCCCATTATACAAGTACGCTGGACTAATGATACCCTTTGAAATGACAGCTATTTTTTGTGCCTACTTGAAGCGAAATCAGCTCCCCCAATGTGAGTGATAGGAACTAAATTTGACGTAAAAATGACGTTTGAAAGTCGCCATATTGGCGCTGATAGCAGTAGTGGGAGTATTTGGAACTAATACTAGTGATGACAACCAATAACGATTAAGCGGCCATTTGCAAGTTACGTCAAATTTAGTTCTCTTCCCCTCTCATTGGGGGCGCTGATTCCGCTTCAAATAGGCACAAAAAAATGGGTATCATAGGTCCAGCGTACTTTTATAATGGAGGTCAGTGGTAGATATGTATGTTTTAACCACTCGTCATTCTGTCTCATATTTAAACTCGTATTTGAATTTCCATTACTACCTGAGAGATCCTAGGGAGCAGTAGGTGTGTCGAGTTGACGTTGATAATAATTACGCTAGATATGTTACGCTACGGACCTAGGTTCGAGTCTAATTACGTAGGAATATCTTAAATTTATTTTTAATATTGTTTAAAATATGAAACAAAATCATCGAAACTGGTTTAACGGTAAGTAAATGTTGAATCATTATTATAAAAACTTACTAGTCTAAAAACGTACTCAATCCATAAAGAATAAGTTAATCTTTTAGCTCAAAACACGAAAATAATAATGATAAACGATTGCTAACGAAGCTCAAAGAAACACAATATCTAAATTTCCTTTGAGGACTGTTTTTATTATAAGGAATAAAGTTGTTAATGCTCAAACTAATATCGGCTTTGTTATGAAGTTTCCAGCTTTATATACTAGTAAAAACTCATAACAAGACTACAGAAGTTTAACGAGTGCTAGAATACATAATAAGTTAATATAAAAGTCAAGTTAGTATTGTCTGGTACAATTTTACACGAATTCAATACAAATAAATATTAATAGGAACTGTAGTAAATTTCATGTTCAAAATAATATTCAATCAAATAGATAGCCCTTTAACTGAATAACGCCATTCAATCACACGACCAGCTTTTTAATTTAATAAATAATTCGCTCAAAACGTTCAACACTACAGCTGATTCAAAAGCAGCCGTTTGATTGAATTAGTTCAGCGCTCATCACTGCAGCGCTAGGTGCGTTTTGTTTACAATATGGCGTCAACTAGCCGGTGTTTTGTTTGGTTGTATTAAGATATTTTTTGTAAATATACGTTATAAATGTTATTAAAGATACAGAAATTATGGGGGCACATATGAGTGAATCTAAATTTAAACAAATGTTCGAGGAGAAATTACGGGATTATGAAATACATCATCAAGGTATTTATTCCAATTGTGTTCAAAATGACTTAGAAATTAGAATACAATTTATTCTGCTTATTATCATTACGCTTGTGTAATAATAACAGTAAACTAATGGTCACCTTAGTTAATTTGCCATTTAACCAGTTAGCTAAGCGTCGTGTAGCTGTAGTGTTAAACGTTGCAGTCAACAAGTCGGCTAAACGACGTATAGCCGTGTGATGAATTGCGTTGTTCAGTCAAAGGGCTAGCTGTTTGATTGAACGGCTATTTTAACCAGTCGACTGCGACATCTATACTAATCGCTATCCGCCTATCTTTACCGTTAGACATTTTTTTTTATATTATAATGAAGAAATGTAATTTCAGCTTCAGGAAATAAACGTAGCTAATAAAACAACATAATAATAATAATATGAAAGAAAAATAAAATTTGTGGGCTAAATAACGTGCTAATTTATCAATCCATGCAAAGATGCACACAAACAGTCACAATCAAAACATAGCAAGGGAACCTTCTTTAAAATATTAAACACAACTATTAATAATTATTATTAAGCTAAAAGCCATACCTATCAACACAGCTGATCAATTCGTGAAAAATACTTTTTTGCGCCAATTGAATTTTGAGGATTAATTTTCAAGTCGTGCAAAGATGCACGCAAACAGTTGCAGTCGAAACACAGCAAAAAATCTCTGTAAAGCTCTTTAAAATATAAAACACAACAATTGAGCTAAAAAGTGTCAATACATCTGATCAACCTATTAGTAAAAGATATAACAGTTTTTTGCGACAACTTTATTTAGCGGACAAAATATAGTGCCAATTTTTCAATTCGTGCAAAGATGCAGTTCCACAAACAGTCGATACACAGCAAGGAAACCTTTGTAAAGGCTCTTTAAATAATTATGGCGGGGTCGATAGCCCCACGAGTGCGCAGCGAGGGCAGACTGTTTTTGTTTCAACTCTTTCAGGTTTAAAAGGGGAAATGGATTTAAAACATCAAATGCATGTTACAATAGAGAATTTCACTTAAATTTATTTCAACGATCCATTGTATCGGTTTTCATTGTCTTACATAATGGCATTTGTTTAAAATCTTTGATTGTAGTGAGATTTTTATAACGTTGTATCGATTGGAAATTGTGGGGACCTATTTCAAGTTCGCGGTTGCGCTCGACTTCACGGCAATACTCAGATATTTAATGATTATTTAACTTTAATGAATGAAGATTTTAACATTAACTATGCATTTGCATATGCAAATATACAAATGCATATAATGGCGCTTATTAGGCGACAGATCATATTTTGGCAATTTTTCATTGACAGTGCATAATATTTCAGTTGTATTTTGCTCTCTTAATCTCTAAACTAGCTATCATGATACACACCGTGGCCGTGAAATAGAGTTACGATAGATCAAAATACTTCAAATATATTGTGATAGTACAGACTTCCGCAATATACCCGACACAATATCTTTCTAGAAACAAATTTTTTCTTTGTAGTTGGCAACATTAGAAAAAAGTTTAATAAAGTAAGTAATGCACTTCCATGGGCACTAACGGCCGTTCCCAATATTTGATCTATCTCTGGTTTTGCCCTACTAGAGATAGGAATAGCTCTCATTAGACATTAGAGATTTATTATATATTTTATGTCAATTCAATGTTAGCTGCGATCGGTCGTATGTCAAACCAGAGATAGATTGAATATTGGGAACGGCCGTAAGATTTTAATCGGAAAATGTTGTAGAAAATTTTCAGATTAACATCCATAGCATTTTTAAGTCATTACGTTACAATATATTATCAGAACTTATACATATTAAGCAATAAATTGTGTTATTAATTTTACGGTATACATTTCACATTTAATTTATTACATAGACTTATCCTATTTTTAGTCCCATTAATAAATGAAAAACCCTAGATTTAATGAAACGAAGAAATTTGGCGCATAATTTGCTAACGGCAAAACTGGAGACGTCTTCAAAAAAAATCTTTTGATTGTACATATTTTGTGCATACGAGTATTTCGGCCATTTTTCGTGCATATTTGCATGCTTATTTCGGCACTTTGATCGTACAAATAATCTGATGTCTAGTTATTGTCGTTTAAATGTAACACTTAAACTCTTTTTAAACTACTTAGTTACACAAGCGAACTATTTAAAAATCCTTCATTCATTTCTACCACTTTCGTAAAACTTTTAACGTCAAGTGAATCGCTTAAGAAAATATTTCTGCAAAGGATAAAGCTTTAGAAAAATATCCTTAGATATTTTCCCACTTAAATGGGTCTCTTTCAAATCTGATTATGTTTTGTTCTATATAAATCTGTTAAAGAAAAAAATCTTGATTTGATACTAAAATATTGGCGTCTAAAGGATTTAATAAATAAATAGTTAGTATTTTGAAAAGAGTTTTTAAAGAAGATACAATTAAATGGAATTGTAAAATGTGTATCTGTGTTGAGTGAATTAACTTTCAAGAAAACGTTTAGTTATATATTTTGTTACTATAATACAGCGGTTCTCAAACTTTTTTGGTGGTGGGACCCTTTTAAGAAGTGACATCGGACTCCCAATAAATTTTGTGTTGTTTTTCAATTAAATTGTCTCCATGCATGGTGATTGGTGGTATGTAATGACATTTCTAAAAAAAAAATTATTGATCGCTCGCGGAGCCCCTACAAGGCCTTTAAATTTATATGACCGACTCACTAACAACTGTATTAGGTTTATATACAATCTCCGGAAATATGACCACGTATTTTCCTATCGTAGCAAGCTTCACTGGTTGCCTGTACGACAACGTCGTTCAGTGCAAGCCCTGTGTATGCTCTATACATTCCTGAACTCCCCTAATTCTCCTGCTTACTTAAAGTCACACTTCCAATACCTTTGCGATAATCACGAAAGAACCCTCCGCTCCTCAAATGATGCTCGTCTCCGTTGTCCACCTCATCGCTCCAGTCTAGTCCATTCTTCCTTCCACGTCCAGGCTATTTTACTGTGGAACGCCCTTCCTCCGGAAATCAGGTTAAGCCCAACCAGAGATACGTTTAAACGTAGAGTCCGACTGCTCTTTCTAAATAAATTGGCAGAATCATAAGTATAATACAGTATACGTTACTCAGTGCTTTATATGGATGTATGTATGTACTTATGTATATATATATAATATGTATACATATAGGTAATATGGTTATATATTATATCAATCGCCATAGTAATATTAGTATGTAAATATATGTGTAACTTGATAGATAGATAGATATATGCCTAGTATTTGTTATTATCTTTATCAGTATTTATTGTATATATTTCATTATCTATTTCTTGAATGTTTGTTATTTTTTCTAAACAGAATGCACCTGTGTTTTTTTAGTTTTGTCTCTGCTACCACTAGAAAGAAGTAAAGAAAGTAGAAAATGCCCTATGGCATTAAGTCCGCCATGTACAATTGTGCAAAAAGTATAAAATAAATAAATTGCTGCTATAATAATAGGCTCGGGAATCGCTATTGCCTGTTAGTAGCCCATTTCCAGCCCAGTCATAATGCATTCAATATCATGAAAAACTTGGTATATAAAGTCAATGAAATAAAAAATATTTTATTAGTTATTTTCGTTTCGTGTTAGTTATTCCGTATTGAAAGTTTCTGTCGTAGATCAAGACGAAATAACCGAAGAAACTTGCCTAACGAACGAAGGGAACTAAATAATATATTTCTGTCGTCAAGCAGAAGTTTATGGATTGGAAAGACTCGTAATCATTTGTTTCTGTTTAGTTGCTCCGTTTTGTGAAGGTACATAACCGATCGCTTAGACGAGCAATTTTACTGTCAATATCACGTATTGCGTAATATTATTGACCGTCTAGGGATGATATTGAACATCGCGCGCCTTCAATCTAATTGTCAAATAAACTGTACAATAAAATTGAAGCGTGATATTGACAATAAAATTGCTTGTCTAGGAGGAGAGGAGGCGGTTACAAATATTATTATTTTTTCAAATTAATTGATCATATTTTACACTATTACACTCTACTTATGTTAGCATAGCAAAAAGCCGCGTAGGTAACAAAGTCTGAATGCAGTCGTTTTACGTCTGCTTTACGTTCTATTAGTTACAATTCCGCTTTTTTTAATAGGAAAAGGACTGCATCGAAGAAAAGAAAAAGTGAAATGTTGCATTTAAATAATGGAATTGGCGTTCAGAATAGGGAATATTACGCAAAAGTCAAAACAGAGGGAGCAAATCCCACATGTTGCACACGTCATATCAGAACATTGACAGAATCTTTGTCTAACGTCGAACAAAACTTTACTGTCTATGCTGGTGCTGCCTCTAGCGTGAAAACATTGCAGTAATAGGTATATCCTACTCAGAACTTACGTGGGAGAGCCATGCTTCGGCACGAATGGGCCGGCTCGACCGGAGAAATACCACGTTCTCACAGAAAACCGGCGTGAAACAGCGCTTGCGCTGTGTTTCGCCTAGTGAGTGAGTCTATCGGAGGCCCAATCCCCTACCCTATTCCCTTCCTTTCCCTCCCCTATTCCCTTCTCTTCCCATCCCTACCCTCCCCTATTACCCTATTCCCTCTTAAAAGGCCGGCAATGCACCTGCAGCTCTTCTGATGCTGCGAGTGTCCATGGGCGACGGAAGTTGCTTTCCATCAGGTGACCCGTTTGCTCGTTTGCCCCCTTATTTCATAAAAAAAAAACATCTTAACCATCTTTCATTGATACTACGTCCTTTATTACTGGAGCATCGATCATGCTCGAGCGGGCTTTGTTAGAGTAAATAAATAATTTGTAATTATTGGAATTACTCGCGCCGTACGTTCTGATTTAGCTAATGAAACAACATGATCCCGGACTATGTTAATTTATGTCGATGATGTATTATTATTATATTATTATAAATTCATATTTTTAGTAAGTACCTTGATTCTGATATTTATCCCAACATAAATACAGTTTCGATGTATCAAAAAGCTAAAATAGAGACTACATCGATCAAAATTTAATTGATTGATTTAGAGAATACTTTTTTATAGGTATACCATGACTGCATCTAAACGATATCGAAGCTGTATTTTTATGATAGAATCAGAGTAAGTGACATCGTTAGTAATGTTTATGGATCAGCAAGAAATCATGTAAAAGCTATAAATATTTAACGAATACGAATTTAGTTCCCGAACCGGTGGTAGGCAACGTAGTTTCTTCGTTCTTTCTACGACTTTCAAAAAGTGTATCATGATACCCATTTTGAATAAAAAGATATTTTATTTTATTTTAACGATAAATTTAAAAGCAAATGCTCAACACAAATTTAGCTTTTTCCAATTTAGGTGCAATTAAATAAAATTTTAGCATAATATCTCTCAGAGTGCGATCGATATAAAAACGAGTGATTTGGGTAACCGTTGTTTTCACTATAGTATAATAAATATTTTAACATTTTTTGATTATTGATAAAATAGGTTTTAGAGAATTAAAGACTAATATAGGAGTAGATCACATAGTCCAGTAACCCATGTGAGGAAACCATCAGCTAATTCGTCCCACACTTTTTGACGAGTTTACTCTCCTTTAATTATAATAATAATATAATAATAATAATAATTTATTTCAGATTATTCATCCATATTTATTTATTCAATTGTAGACTCTTTATTTATTCAATTATAGACTGATGTTCCGAGAATGTACTTACTTAGGCGTACGGATATTAAAATTAACGATATTACGTCCAGGCACGGGCCACGGCTTAAGTTTAGTTATTTCTCTTCATCATCATCAAGTGCCGTATTCATATCAAAGTTAGGCGGTTAGGTCTCTTACTTGGCAAAATATCTCATAAAAAATAAAAAATCACTGGAAATTAAAAAAAAAACTCAACTCACCTAAAAAACCTCCCAACCACACCCATGCCGAACTGCCTCCTGTTGGAGTTGTCAGCTAGGGGCTCCAACATGGGCGTGTGGATGCGGACCCCGCCCGCTCCCCACGACACCGCCCGGTCCGGCCGACGGTACTCCACACTGGAGGAACCCAGTGGAGACCGCCCACTGAAACAAATAAGTAAAAATAACCCTTAGTTTTAAAGGTGGTTTGGCGGTACCCACAATAAGCCTCACAATCCTGCATCGCGCCATCGAAGTTTCAGAGAACGACAAGATATATCCCAAATCCACTACAGTGGTTTTTGTTACCCAATTGATGCATCAGGGTAAAAGTTAACCCTTAATTTACAAGGGAGTTTATGTTACACAGCTGTTATCGTGGGGTAAATTATCACCACATGAAAACTATGTTGTTTTGCGATGGATTCACGACCCAAGAGCCAGAGGGCAGCTAGACCATCTTCATTTCATAAAAACTGAAAGTTTACTGGCGGTGGGAAGCAATTACAGCTACGAGTAGCAGCTTACGAGTTACGTATCAAAAGTGGCAAAGGTATGGAAGTACACCTTTGCCACTTGATAACTCCTTTTTTCAGTTTTTTTTTTAGTTTTCTCATAATTTCTTAATTATTTGTTTTCGTTTGAGACGTTTAAGGATATTTTATTTTCCGCCCCAAAAAACGAAAACCAAAATTAAGCGATAGTTTATGTCTTTGTAACTTTTTCAATTTAATAGTATATAATATTTACGATGTAAACTCAAGATTCAAGAGACGAAGAGATGAAAAAGGTACAGTATTTCATAGTATACCGTCACTAGGTTTAGAGCAGCAAAACTACAAGCAAAATCTAGTTAGTGCCTTAATGCATAACCTTTTAACTTGAACACTATAAAGGTATTAAAATAATAAATGGTAAGCAAATAACTTGATATTCAGCAGCTCATAACTCACGTCTAACCCAGATAAGCATTTCCTACAGCCGCTGACTTTTTATAATTTTGTCACTGATGGATAAGTTTTCCTATTCCTTTTATTTTTTGGGACAGGTTTTACTCACGTAATAATTTTGTTACATTAGTAGTATCTACCACTAGTAGTTGTTTTAGTAGTACTTCTACTAGCTAACACGGCAAACACTTATGTTTATTGTTTTTTGCATAAACACGGCAATGCACGAAACGAGTCCGGTCAGGTCGGCCTGCGATCAATTCGATCCGAAAATCGGCCTTCCCGTATATGGGGGCTTTAACGTTAATTTTAATGTGATTTCTAACTAGCTGACAGCCGCATTCAGAAACATTTAATTATGATTCAACTTCAAATTAATGAAAAGTTTGACATATAAATTATTCTATGGGGTTTATGTCAAAATCTTCATTTAGGTAGTTTATTCGTCTCTGAGTTAGGCAAAACTGCGAAATACTTTTCATTATGACTACAAACATTGAGGGATGATTATCAGAAAACGAGAGAATAATAGGTATATGAACTTATCTAAGACCCGAGAGCCTAAACAAATACGTTTGACATAGTGAAAACTTTATTAGCAGCCCTAATCAAACAGTCCGCTTTATTTTAATTACTTTGTATCGTACCTTTATAGTTAAGAACTAATTGAACAAGGTTATAATGGTTGCTTAAATTTTCCTTTAGAAATTAAATAATGATTAATAGGGATTGTTGAGGTACATCTGCATGGTATCTAAATATATTATACTTATATAGACTGAGCAATAAGGCTGATTTTGATTAAATTCGCCAAAGGTATAGAGCTTAGACTATGGGAAAGTATAACTGGCTACTTTTTGTAGCAGTAAAATATACGTTTACTACTATCAATTCAGCGGTAAAAAATCAGAGCACAAATTCTGGTTCTTATTTAGACATTCTCTAAGAATATACAATTTAGATCTGAAAGCCAGGTTTTCACGCTAAACACGCTTGGGCTATACACACATACACATGCTCTCGATCTTAAGATTGAGCGTGTATACATAAGTATAATATTATAAAAAAGACTTTCGATTTGAATTTGACATTAAAAAATCAGAACGTCTGACCAGACTAACCCTTGGCACACAAGAAATAGCCAAAAGCTGACCGAACACAAAAAGTTTTAATACATTCCGACTGAAATTCCGAAAGCACACTTATCATACGCCGGCCTTGGCACCAAACTTTCAAAAGCTCACGAAAATAAAAAGCTGTGACGAAAGTGCGAAGTTATGAGGCATGACCGCTTACATAACGTAGGCTCCATCGATTATATCTTTAGAAAAGCTCTGAGACGTACGGCCAGGGAAATTAAATACATATGTCGCTATTATGCAGTCTTTATGTACCATCGAGGAAATTGATTCCTAGGCAATTGACAGACCAACGTCATTTGGTCGGATCATGTAATTTCAATGTGTCCAAACCAAACTACGTAGGTCCCCCATCTGCCTAGGGATCAACTTCTCTGATGTACCATCGAGTAAATTGATTTCGGCTTATATCAATTCTATGTTAGCTGGGATCGGTCGGATGGGCACTACCAAATTACTTAGGTCCGCCATCTGCCTATGAATCTACTTCTCTGATAGTACACTACGAACATAATGTTAAGTTTTTTAGTGATTTCTAATTTTTGACATAACAATACTTGAACTAAAGTTTATTTTAGATCAATTGAAATCACTGGACCAATTTTAGTGAAATTAGACAGTGAGAGACTACAAGGAAGGAAGATTAATTTTCGCATCGTTTTTACCTTGATTTTCTTTTGATCACACAAAGAAAATAATTTATTTATCAGCTTAAAAAAATCACGATGTTAGTAGATGAAGCAGGTAAGTAACAGTTAAAAAATTGCCGTTTTCTTGCATAAATGGGGGCTTTAGGGCCGGGAAAATAATTAGAAATCAAAACAGTTTTGGATTTTATGTACAGCCAGATATATTAGCCAGATGATGAAGGTTTGTTCAAATTATAAAGGAAAAAATGAGTAATTGTCCTTACTCCTTATGTTATAAAATGTTAGTTATCTGGTTCATCCAACCACGTGTTTATATCAGCTAAACATTCAAACGTCTCGACTGTACTTACACAGGTAGAATTCTCGGTCCCTAATTCTTTATACATGACAAGAGTTTCTGGGATTCTTTGGCTTTAATATAACGCTCCACGTGTAGGCTTGCGGCCTCAATACTCGGTGTAGGTACTGTAAATATGTATTCTGGTACACAAAATACATAAACATGGGTACACTGACATATTATACGCTACACGTTGTTTTACCAATGGGTATACCTTTATCAACAGGTATAACTACCAAAAATCCTTTTGATGAAGCAAACAACTACTACAAAGTAAATACTGCACATACTGGCAAACGTACATTTTCTTTTGATAAAAAAATGGATCTTTCTGTGGCTTATTCTTTTATGCTAAACATCATAATCCTTCTAGTAATTTCAGAGAACGTAATCTTAAAATGAAATGTATTTTCTCTATAATTATAATTAAACATTTACCATTTACCATAATATTATTAGTAATGTGGTCTTCTGTAAATTACAGCATAGAATTAATAAACGTATTACGAACTTAAGGTACAGGTTGGAACCGAGCGACACGCGACAACTGCAGACGACGTGTCGCCGCGACACTATTGGTTTCTATGTATTTCTATGAAATACCCTTCGCAGCTAGCGACACGAAGCTATCGACACTTATTCATAGAAATACATAGAAACCAGTAGTGTCGCGACGACACGTCGTCTGCAGTTGTCGCGTGTCGCTCAGTTCCAACTTGTACCTTAAAAAATAGTAATTAACGTCACATCAAATATTTTCGTCAAGAAAATGTCGCTACAAAACTTTTACATGTGAAAATACGTCAAATTGTACAGTAAAGTTTATTCCATGTAAAATGTTCTACGTTCGCGGAAAAGCCTTGTTGGCTGTTAGGAATCTTGAAGGTAAAATCTTAGTCGCATTTTTTACTTCCCATTTCAGCGAAAATGCTAACAAAAATTTCCTTAAGATGCTTGTTATATTATCAAGATTCAATCAGTGGGGAATAAAGATAAGATTTTGTAACTAAATGTTGCCCGCAAGTTCTTCTGCACAAAATTAGTTTATGGCGCTCGTACTGTAATTTTGAAGATTATCCTGTGTCCTTTCCTGGGACATTGTGATTCTCAGCAAAGGACTTATAAAGGGCTATGCTATGCTGAATAAAATAATACCAAACATTCGGATTAAACGTGAAGACGTAACTAACATTAACTCTACGATACAGTGTCAAAAGGAAATAATAATGTGCAAGTTTTAAATTCCTCTAAATAAATCGGTCTACAATTTACCTTTTTCCTTTCCTAAGGTAAACTTCAAAACTTTGTCGAAATAACATCAATTTCAAAAATGCATGTCCCAGTACAAAGTTTCCTTTATAAATCCGTTCATACATATTTAAACTCGGCCACAACTTACCAAAGCCGTTTGTTGCAGAAGCCCGATTGAGCATTGTACGTCGTTTGTAAAGTATTTATTTAACAGTTGCACGAACTTCGCAACTTTAATTCGAAATACATTGATGATTTATAAAACTGAAACCGAAATGGAGTTGCAGGTGCCGGGAACCAATAACGAATTAGTGTTATATTTCTACATTTATTGTATTCCATACTAAAATTGTGTTCTGTGTTTGTGTGTGTCTTTTATCTTTTCACACTAAAACTTCGGTATGGGAGTGTATTTTTATGTAACAAAAAAAGCCATGAATTTAAATTGTATTTAGTGACTTTTTTCTATATATTCTAAAATCTAAATTGTCCAAACCATGAAGCTTAGATATTTATTGTCCATTGTTGGACAAGCGATTACGAGCATTGTTGAGAGGCACGGTCGACGTCGATAGTGCTATGTTAAGCTATCTATAGTTTCGCAATCTTGGTTACCCATTGTGGCCCAACATTGAGCTATGAAATTATGACACGCCTCGTGAATTGAACCATAGAGCAGGTACTTCTGTAAATTCATGTCAGGTGTAAGGAAATATGTTCAGCATTACGCATTCATACAGTAAGCTGAGCTGTTGTCATTCACAGAGACAACTTAGCATAATACTCGAGAAAACATGTTACTGAAATATCGTTTCTGTAACATACATCACTACATAGTACATAGTATAAAACAAAGTCGCTTTCTCTGTCCCTATGTCCCTTTGTTCCCTTTAATCTTTAAAACTACGCAATGGATTATGATGACGTTTTCTTAAGTAAATAAAGTGATTAAAGAGGAAGGTTTATAAGTAAAATAACATCCTTTAAATAGTGGAGAAATACTGTTACTTTTGAGGTTTCTAATGTGATATCGTAAATCATTACATTTTTTTCCGCTTACATTGCAAATGCAAGCTGAACCCTACGAGATTTATCAAAATAATGTACTAAGTATTGTACACAATGAAAAGGTCTACCGAAAACTCCGCGATGGTATATAATATCTATCCCTTATGGATATCCCACAATAACAGTTTTTTGTCATTTACTTTTTACGACAGATAATGGCTAATTTTGGAAGCGATTTTAACCAATACAGCATTAATCGTTATTCAATTAAATACATTAAATACATTGTTGATTTAATATAGATCTATATGGCCCTTTACAGCATATGATTTAAATGAATATTTTCGAAGATATTACGGATTTAAACCGTAATATCTTCGAAAATATTCATAGTACCGGCCAATGCGGGCGCGCAGTAATCTATATATTATTATTATTACATATTATTATTTTATTATATAAAAATGAATCAATATATCACGTGGTCACGACATCACGCGTAAATGGCTTGACCGATTTTGCTGAAATTTGGTTGGACTTTGAGTCCCGAAAAAGAACATAGGATACATTTTGAACCGGAAAAATGTACGGTTACTGCACAATATACTTTTATGATTTGCGCGTAAACTATTCAGTCGATTTTGATGAATTTTGGTATGGAGATACTTTGAGTCCCGAAAAAGAACATAGCATACATTTTATCCCGGAAAAATGTACGGCTACTGCACAAAATACTTTTATGATTTGCGCGTAAACTATTCAGTCGATTTTGATGAATTTTGGTATGGAGATACTTTGAGTCTCGGGAAAGGACAAGGGAAGGGTTCCCGTACAATAAACTATTATGATTTTCGCATAAACTATTTAATTTATTTTGATGAAATTTGGCATGGAGATACTAATTTGAATCTCGGGACAAGGAATGCTTTTTGTCCCGGAAGAATGTGTGGTTCCCACACAACATACTTTTATGATTTGCGCGTAAACTATTCAATCGATGTACAACTATAAACTGAAGTCCACGCGGACGAAGTCGCGGGCAACATCTAGTGAAGAATATAAATCAAAACTACTGGATCGATTTTAATCATTTTTTTAGTGGCACATAGGCTATAATATAATATTTTGTACCCGTGCGAAGCCGAGGCGGGTCGCTAGTATTTTAATATTTTATTCCGAGAAAGCGAAATATTTTTCATAATTAGCTCCATCGAATTTCCGGTAAAGCTTTTGAATTTGGCTACCTACACGTTTCCTATAATAAGCAATACATGGTACGACTTACTAATAAATAAAATATTATTATTTACACAGTGAATATACGCAGCGAATAAGACAGGTAAGTATACAAGATCTGATCTCTCATTTAATGAACATTTTGACATAAACTCCAAATATTATCTTTCAAACTCTTCATTCAATTGAAGTTTAATGATCATTAAATGTCTCTGAGTGCGTAAGAGGGTATATTATTGTGTAAAACAAAGTTCATAATATTTTAATATTGTTACAAAATATTTTAAAACCTTCATATTTTTCATTTAACAGCTATCTACTATAATTTCTGAAGGATTTCTGGGCAATAGCCTGCCGAAGCTAACTTTTATGCGACGCGGCTAACTTTCCAAATAAAAGTTAGAAAATGTTCCCTAAACTAATTTAACAAAAAATACTCACGGTGACGATGCACGCTTGTTTTGTTCAAGTGATATTTAACATCAAAATATTATAAACAAAGCAGTTACGGCAAGACCCCAACAGTTTTATCTTTTTGTTTAAGACTCTTCCTTTTAACATAAATATTTTTTTGGTATTATCTCAATTACGAGCCTACTTCCAAATTTCATAGTGACTGATAATAATTAAGACTTGCTCCCAGTGTAGACTATAGAGAACATGGGCGACGATGAAGTTGCTAACTGATGTCGCAAATGCGGAATATAAAATTGATTATTTACTAGACGAAATAAACAAGACCCACAAACAACAATATTGCACAAATATTCCGCTAAAAACGGTTGCCAGCCCAGTCTCAACTAATACAGACAACGCCAAACTTCCTACTTCTAAAATCATAAACATAGTCATAATTAAATTTACTCAAGAGGATTTCAGCTAGGGGGGGGGGGGGGGGGGTAGGTATGAACTGCCGGCTGCCCCCCAGTTCATACCTGTTTCGAGAAGGTATATTGAAACAAAAAATCATGAAAATTTACTTTTTTTAATCTGACTGAAAATATATTTTGTTTCCAACACGTTCGTTCATTTTATTTTCTAGCCCCTCGCCCCCCCCCCCCCCCCCCCCCCCCCCCCCCCCTACCTGGGTACGCCCATTTAGTTACTAATAGAAGGAATCACTTAACGTAAGCGCTAGAAAGTTTTACAATCTCCCCCAGATCCTGGCAGACGGGAGTATAATTATAATTACAACCTAATTAATATGTCAAGTTGGTACACGCCGAGCGAAGTTTGTTTTAACTAGGAATATTTAATAAAATCCTGCAAGCGCCAATGTTCGATGTAGTTAAGATTAAAATTAGTTTTCGGGTTTAGTTTCGGCTTTAGTATGATTTGATTTACAAAGTTACGAGGTGCGACTGCAATATTACATAGTACAGAGTGAATTTTTATATTATGGTAGACGAAATCTGCTATAGAAGCAAGAAACGTTGAGAGATTTTGCAAGCTCAATTTTTTACTGGATCATAAGATTTTTGATACAACAATTTAGGAATTTTGAGAAAAAATAGACTAATTTTCAGTTGTCCATTTCTCAAAATGTGTAGGTCCCTCAAAAGCTTATTTTATCGCACTTATTATGAATCATAATCACATTTTAAAAGGTTGTCTGACATTTAATACGATACGAAATTCAAATCAAAAAGGATTTAGTAAAAGTCGAATAATTAACTCATCAAGCCCCATACGAGCACCGGTGGACGCGACAACAATAGAATACAATAGCATTTCCAAGAATCCGCGATCGAAGGGTTAAATGAACAACTCATAAATCTTAAATCCTTTATAAATGAAGTTGATACTCCGAAAGTCTATTATAACTAAAATCCTTCGGGGATCGCTCTGTCTAAAATGCTAATCCATCCAATAAACCCACTTTTCGATAGTTGTCTTTGATAAGGGATCTCAAAGCAATAAATATAAAGGGCCATAGGTCAGAGGTATCCTCGTTTAATCTTCAAAAATGATTTATCTTCTATTTTTATTTAACTTCAAGACGAAATTGCCTTTTTCAGATACTTTATTATGGATTTCGCAAATAAGATTATTGATGGGATGGAACATACTTGTTTCTTCCTCTGATGTGGGTTTTTTCTCTATATCCCAATCATCTAAAAAATGCGTAAGTCTTTTTTATATCGCTTTCTATGATGTTGTATCTCATTTAACTTATCAACTTTTGGTTACTGAATATATATTTTTTAATTTTGTTTTAATATCATTTTTATTTGAAGTAAAAGCTTAATGAAATGTTAAAATTCCCATTTTATTAAGTAACAGAAGGCAAACGAGCAAACGTTCACAAACTCTAACAACTTGACGGCGCATGGTAAAACTTGTATAAGTAAAACTTGTAATATTGCGCCGTATAACATTGTTTTTGTAATTTTTATTGATAAATAAAGGTTAAAAAAAAACAGAACTGTCGCAAGTGCGTGCTGTATAGGAAGGAATGAGCTATTTTCTTACAAGTTGTGGTTTGGAAATTCTGTCTTTTACAAAAGTAAAGCATTTTGTTTCAAAGTGTTCTTACCTGTAAAACTTTAAACTTAAATCCTGCAACTGACGACATACTGCCGCACTCAGAGACGAACATTAATTACTTTACTGTAATTAAATGAAGATTTTGACATAAGCCCCATACTTATTATCTTTCAAATTCTTTATTAAATTGAAGTTATTCATCATTAAGGGCCTGTTTCACCACTTCCTGATAAGTGCCGAATAACCTATCCACCACTTAACTTGACAGATAGAGTATGGAGAATCTGTCAAAAAAGTTGTGGATAGCCTATCCGGCACTTTATCAGGAAGTGGTGAACAGGCCCTAAATGTCTCTGAATGCGGCCGATAGTGTCTGTAGGTCACTAAATTGCAGGTCTAAAATGGTCAATTAAAATCAAACATTACTTTGAAAAAATTACCTTCACAGTAACCACAGTTTTGACAAGTCACTTAAATACTGGTTTTAACAAAACTAAGTGACAATACTTTAGAATTTAGGGTGTGTATGGGTCCAATTCCAGCGCTGAAAGAGTAACTTTTTTTTTCAACTGTGCATGGAAAAATTCATGCGCGCGGGCGCTTGCCCCAAATCACAAAAAAATTTGCTCTCTCAGCGCTGCTACTTTCATAGCGAAATCTAATATAGGGAGTCAAACACACCCTAAAGTACTATCATTTGGTTTTGTTACACCTAATATAGTAACATTTAGCAAAAATACTCACCCTTTCGACCCATCAACTTGATCCTCATCATGGTGCTGCGTGAGCGGTATGGTGAGGGTCTGCGGTGCGAAGAACACCTCGTCCACATCAGCCTCGTCCTGGGGACTGCTGGCGCCGCCGCGAAACGATCGCGACCATTGCGCTGATGTGGACTGTCGGGAACGTCTTGTCACCGCCTGATAATTAAAATAATAGTATTTTAAAAAGATAAAACCGACTTCAAAATTGTACCGTGTAATTGAGATTCTAAATTCCATATGTCAAAAACCACTGAACTAATTTTGATGAAACTTGCAGTGTTCCCTAAGTTAAACAATACCTAGTACAACAAAAAAGAAACATTTAAATCCGACTTCTATTTCCGGAGATATGCGAACATAAACATAAAAACATACATACAATATACACAGTAGTGAATATACAATTTGTTCAGACGCTGATATAGACTAACTGGGCAGTTCTGGAATATTACATACATACAGGTCGAATTAATAACCTCCTTTTTGTTTGAACTCTGAAGTCGGTTAAAAAATCATAATAGACATAGGAAGTGCCTGATATAGAAATTATATGATGTTTAAAATGAGAAAGAACAAGAAATGGAGATAACAAAAGGCAAATATAAAATAGTCTTCAAAGTTAATGTGCCTTGTGTGATCATTAAAAATACACGAGGAAGGATATTAATACGGAAATACACGATTACGAAAAATTGTCGTAAAAATGTTATATAAAAGAAAATACATATTATCGCAGACCTCCCCATTTCTCAAATACTTACAGCTAACGATGATGAATCTTAATCTCTTACTGGACCGGTTGATAAACTAGTCGTCCCATTTCTCCAACAAAATACAGGCATAATTCAAAATAAACGTGACCTAAATCTCGAAAAATCATTTTCCTATATCCCTTATCCGGCTTGGCTATTTGAATATCTATCAAAAAAATTAATCGCTATAGTGGCCCGAAGAAATATCGGCGTATTTTGTAAAGTCGAGGATATTGCTACGAAGCGACTATGTTATTTACGATGCCATAACGGCCGAGTCGATCCCTAAAGACATCGCTTTCATAATTTATAGCAGAAATATGAAAGCCTAATTCGTCCGCAGACTCGAAACTAAAATGAGGAGTTATTATGACAGGATTTTCACGAGAGAATTTATGCAGTTTTTAGGTAATCATTTTGCTGTTTATAAAATACTTTTAACGATAGATTTACCCTGTACACTACCTGTTTCTGTACACTATGATACATTTTTTGTTCATTATTATTCCACTCGACTGATTTTAACAACTTCTAGATCTAATCTTCTAACTGGATGTACCTCGAAGAAATTGACTCATAAGCGATCAACAATTCACTAGCAATAATCGCGGGATCGATTGCTGGGTATAAAAAACAATGGTATCATGTAAGCGATCGATTGCAATCGTATTGTTTTGGCTGATACGTGATATGAAATTGCGATTTTGGAGCAATTATCGCGCAATAATTGCTATCGCATTGCTCTCGCAAGATACGTGATACGGCAGCTAAGTAATTTTTTCGCTTTGTGTCACATCCAGCCGACGCGATCACGATTAACATTAAATTGACATAAGCCGACCAAATGACGTAGGTCCGTCAACTGCCTATGAATCAATTTCTTCGATGGTACAATACTATGCGACTGCCCTGAAACCTTAATAAACTCAAGGTTAAACCGAATAGGTCACCTTCAAAGCAAACAAAGAGTCAACGGCCTCAATATTTTCCATCCCATCAACGCAATCGTATGCTAAGTTTGCAACGCTTTCGATTGGAAAGAATTTTACGTTTTCTCCAGCGCCCTATAAAAGTCTTTCACACAGAAAACCTTTTACTGTTCACATAACATCATTTCTACGAAATCTAAAAAGAAACGGAGAAATGCCGGACGGGCAGAATAAAACTGGAGAACTTGTTTGTCTTTCAAATTCGATTGTGTGCTTGGTTTATGGGTTCGTTTGCTTATTCCTAGTTTCCTATTCTAGTATAATCTGGTTGTTACTCTAACTTATGGTAAATCGAATATAAATCTGATTCTTAGCTTTATTATAATCTTAACAAATGGTATCACAAGGAAGACTATTGTTTGCACTTTCTGAATATCATAAATTAAAAACAAAATATATTTGTGATTTTGATGGCTTTCTTTAGCTTTAACACAAGTTTTTAGCACTTAGTGATATCTTTGACCTTCATCTAAATCATCATCATTAAATCCTATAAGTTTCGAAGCTCAATAATAAATTAGAGCATACTTAATCACCTCATGTATAATACAGCCATTTAAGAATTAGTGCACGTTGAAAATGCAAGCTATCGTAACTTCGCTAAGAGCTGAGCCACCTGCGTCAGTAATAGTTCTGCAGTTTAATTTGCACTATAACTATCTTTGTAACTGTCGATACGGGAGAATAGTTATACTTTATTCCAGTCATGAGCTCATATCCCATTTGCATTTTAAGATCGGAAATGTTGAAAAATTCAAAGCCTTGAAAGTAAGCTAAATTTTTGCAAAATTTTTAATGAAGCCCTACAAGGATGTTTCGACGCGTAGACATTGTCGTTTGGACGTGGATGCAAAGTAAATGTTATTCTAAATGTTACATGCAAGTTGCAACATTATGAACATGCGGCATACCTAACGTGATCATTTTTTTTGTTAGAGCGGGACATCTGCAGAATTATACATAAAAAAAAAATTCGGCATAGTGTA
This sequence comes from Cyaniris semiargus, assembly GCA_905187585.1. Taxonomy (NCBI): domain Eukaryota; kingdom Metazoa; phylum Arthropoda; class Insecta; order Lepidoptera; family Lycaenidae; genus Cyaniris; species Cyaniris semiargus. Next base: position 5,937,746 of record LR994558.1, on the reverse strand, counting down.
AGTAGGACTCGCGCACGAAGGTTCCGTACCATTATAAAGCAAAAATAGGCAAATATTGTGTTTTTTGCATGGAACCCCCTTCTTAATTATTATTAATTTTCATTTTGTTATTAATCAATTATTAAGGTATAAAATATACAATTGAGTATTTTGTGAATATTTCAAGTGCCTGTCTATTGCCATTATGGATATCAAGCATAATATGGCAGAAAAACGTTTGTTGTATGGGAGTGCGTTACTTCCAGGCATTTCACAAGCATTTCGAATGTAAGAATACTTTAAAATTTCGTCTGTTTGCAAAAGCGGGACAATTTCGGCCTCGCGAGGGACACGGGGACAGATTGATTGAAAGCGGGACTGTCCCGCCCAAAGCGGGACGTATGGTCACGTTAGGCATACCTGTATGTAAGTATGAAATAGCTGTCTCTCGTAGTATGACAACTTACATTATTTTTTTGATTTCACTCGAAAACAGCCTTGTAAGTCTGTAATGATTGCCAAGGCACAGTCGCTGCCATCTTAATATGTAAGATTTTTACCCAATTTACAGTACTTATCAATGTAAGTAACATAGAATAGCAGTTGAACTTTTTGAACTTTTAAGTTTGTAGAAAATTAGAAGAGCTGAGGAGATGTGTATTTTCCGTTTACAGCACTAGAAATTATGCGGCAAAATACTCAATGTTGAATGTTTCACTTTCAACCACAGCAATGCTTCGATAATTAAGCATTGTCAAACAAATTCACGTTCCAATTAAGCATTAGCACATTTCGACATTGTGAGCCACTAAGTAGCATTATGCTCTGCGATTGGAAAACATATAATGTAACTTAATATCATTATGAGTATGACTTGTGACTAGTGACCAATTTACAGTGACAACATAGTACAGGCATTAGCCTGTACTATGTTGTCAACATTAGTTGACGAGTCGCTATGAGTCGCGTGACAATGTCCTTGGCAGGGACCAGGGTACGGGTGTTTGGTTGTGTCCCACGACTGCTTAGTATGAAAATTACCAGTGACCAACTTATAGTAACGACGTAGGACAGGCCGCTGAGCGTCAGCCGTGCGACGCTGTCCTTGCGGGGTGCAAGCGCATTAGCTTCCTCTCTACGACTAGATAGTGACCAACTTACACTTGACAAAGGCCGGCAACGCACCTGCAGCTCTTTTGATGTTGCGAGTGTCCATGGGCGACGGTAGTTGCTTACCATCAGGTGACCCGTTTGCACGTTTGCCCCCTTATTTAATTTTTAAAAAAATTTACAATGTAGGACAGGCAGTAGCCTGCTTATTAAAGCATGACTCTTACGGTCTTATCACTGACTTAATATTACTAGTAAAGTGACCAACTTACAGTAACAACGTAGGACAGGCCGGTGAGCGTGAGTCGCGCGACGCTGTCCTTACCGGGGTGCGAGCGCGTATACTACTTAATGCTTATATTATACGAGTATAATATATGAGTGACCAACCAATACTTGACAACGTAGGACAGGCTAATAAGCTTGACTGCAAAAGTATGACTAGTTAGAAGTGACCAACTTACAGTGACAACGTAGGACAGGCCGGTGAGCGTCAGCCGCGCGACGCTGTCCTTGCCGGGGTGCAGGGGTGCGGGCTCGGCGGGCGGCGCGGGCAGGACGTCCGGCCGCTCCCGCTGCCCCCGCGCCTCCCTCGGCGCAGCGCCCGACGCTCCGTACATACTGGTAAAGGTAGTTGGTTAGTGGTGAAAGAACAGCTGGGTATCTTCTACTTACACGAGACTATCTTGTATAATATGTGAGTGGTTGACCAAAAAGGGACCTGAAGGGATTGGAAACGGTTGTTTTATTTTGTATTTTTTTTAATCTGTGGTCTTTTAGCTTTGTTTTGGTCTAACCAGATTATTTTTAGGTGCCATACTTTTATTTTTATGTTTTTTTTTTTGTGAACCGAGGCAGTTTTAAAACGAGTCGAAACTTGTTTCTACATGAAACTTCAAACTCGATTTACTCGAAATCAATTCATTTACCTTGAGGTCCCTTTTTGGTCAACCACTCACATATAGTGTAACAAAACTAAGTGATAATGTTTTGGTGTGTACGTGCTCTTGTAGACTGTAGAGTTCACGTACAATCCGGTTTTGTTTGAAAATGAACTTGTTAAAGCCTTATTAACCGGTTTTGATTGAAAATATTTTCAGGGATTGACGCAGATGGGTCAAGAGAAGACGATTCGAAAAAAATATACTTTCGCACTCTGGTGGACTTGTCCGGTTTTGTTCGCCAGCTCCTCGATTGAACAATGAACTTTCTCGCTATAGCCAGCAGCCACAGATTTCAATGTTAAACAGCTGAAGCAAGTAATAGCTGGAAGATTTACATTTGACTCCTACGTTTCTATGAGAAATGCGTCATGAAAAAACACACAATAAATATTATCACTTTGTTTTGTTACATCCTAGGCAATAATAATATTATGTTTAATCGATGTAATGATTTTATTATTTTTTTATGAAATTCAGAATGTGGGTTTTGAAATAGGAAAAAATGATCTAGCTAAGTGCTGTGATCTATTTTTCTAATAATATGGTAAAAACTTGATAAAAAATATTTCTGCTGTGTTACTTAAATCTATGAATGCGCTTGTTTAGAAAAACGTATTCTAACTTCTAACAGAAGTCCTGAATAAAAATTTGCATACGTAGCACAAAATATATTTCGCCTGTTCACCAGTCAGGTAAACGCTCACATAATGGACTAAAACTTTTCAACATTTTTATAATGCAATTCAAATAACGTGAATAATTCAAAATTCTAGCTGAAAATACGAATTCAAATACGTTTAATTTTTTAGCAAACATTGTGGAAATAATGTCTCCAAAATCATTATTGTGACAATGTGTGCATTTTTTTACAGAACGGTTTTTGTTTGGTTGATATTTCAATAGAGCGGTTTCTCCTTTACCCTTTACGCAATATTACACTTGCAGCACTATCTCTCCTCCTCCCATCAATCCTCTGCATGTGACCGTTATAATTTTAAGTAAGTATGAATAATAGCAACTCAAATCTCAGATGTTTGCTTACTTTAAGTAATCAACTTTTATATAATACTACGCTTTAGCTTTATGCTTCGCATGGGTATAAAATATACAGGCTGTAACAAAAATAAGTGTTAATACTTTAGGGTGTGTACGTGTTCCTTGTAGAGAGTTCACTGTGAAAGTAGCAGCGCTGAAAGACCAAAATTTTTTTTCACTTTTGTATGGGGAAACTCGTGACGCTCGGGCCCTTGCCCATACAAAAGTGAAAAAATAATTTCTGTGAACTCTCTACGAGGAATACGTACACACCCTAAAGTATTATCACTTATTTTTGTTACACCCTGTATAGCCTATATCACTCACTGAAAAAATGATTAAGACCGGGCTGTCAAATTTTGCTGTGTTTTCTAAGAGGTATTACGATCCCAGAAGACGATTGACTTAAATGAAATTGAGATTTATTTAATCATTGTATATTTATCTCATATTTGGCTAACCAAAAACACGATTCACTTATTTTACCTCGATAGTTTTATTTTTCGAAATTATGAATATTTCTGGGCTTTTCAACAAATATCTGTTACACTTATTGAGTTACTATCATTAAATAATTTTCACTACTACAACACTTTATAAAATAATAGCTAAAGGAAATATTAGTATTGTATTTAATTTTTATGTAATCATCAAAAACATTTTTGGGACTGGCGAACTTTACTTTCGTGCTATAATGCGCCGGACCGTTGTTACGCGATATTGTTTACTGGTAGCTACAGCGCAAAATACAATTCATGCGGGCACGATTCATGGAATCATTGTATCACGATTGGAGGATAGCGGGATAGCGGGGTGTGTAGGCGGGGCTAGCGTGTTTAGATAATTTTGGGAGCCCGGTCTTAAAATCAATTCAGTAGTTTTGATTAATATTCATTACTACCCGTGGCCCGCATTGGTCGGCACCGCCGCAAAAGCTACGTCCCGCAATTTTTAAATCTGTAATATCTTCGAAAATATTCGTTTAAATTATATGCTGTAAAGGGCCATATATATCTATATTAAATCAATAATGTATTTAAAGTATTTAATTGAATAAGGATTATTGCCGTATTGGTTAAAATCGCTTCGAAAATTAGCCATTATTTGAAGTTAAAAGTAAATGACAATAAAATGTTATTGTGGTATATCCATAAGAAATAGACATGTACCATCGCGAAGTTTTCTGTAGACCTTTTCATAGTGTACAATACTTAGTACATTAATTTGATAAATCTCGTAGGGTTCAGCCAGCGTTTGCAATGTAAGCGGAAAAAAATGTAATTATTTACGACATCACATTAGAAACCCCAAAAATAACAGTATTTCTGCACTATTTAATGAATGTAATCATACTTATAAACCTTCCTTTTTAATCACTCTATCTATTAAAGAAAACCGCATCAAAATCCGTTGCGTAGTTTTAAAGACTAAAGGGAACAAAGGGACATAGGGGGATAAAAGGGACTTTGTTTTATACTATGTAGTGATTAAGAAAAAGTGATGATGAAAAGTATTCCCTCTAAGCCATAAAATATTTTCTTTTCGTACACTAAAATTCTAAAATAACATCGAAAGCCCCAAGGGTCAGGAATTTCGTCATCAAATATGTACAACACTTTCACGTTATGTATTAAGGGAAAAGCTATTTTATTTACCTTCCCGTACACAAGTTAAAGGGAAAAAATGTTAAATGGAAAAGTAAATAATGCTAAGTGCAAAAACGGACTCGACACGTGGTGACTTGATAATGAATAAATTATAGGCTGTAAATTTTCTAAGATAAATACCTAAGAATACTATTGAGATTTGAGACACTGTGGTCCAGTTACGTGTAGTTTTTATTTTCTTTTTTTCAAGGCCATACATCGTAGATTAAGTCGGCCAAAACGTATCGTTTATCAGTTGTAAGGACGACCAACATGACCGATATGTCCCAAACAGAAATGGGACAGACTTTTTAAAATGCCCACCCGTCGTATGGACCATCTTTGTTGTCAATCAGGTAATACTGGCTGCATTGTCTTAAGGCCATCCCCCGAGCAAACGACCTTGAGCATACATTTGACGCGTTGCCGAGATCGCACAAAAATCCTATTTTTTTTTTACTTATCTGCGTTCAAAATTGATCTAAAAAAAATTTAAAACGGGGAATATGTAGTTAATGAAATTGTCTATCTATTGTCGTGTGTTTCAAATAAACGTAATTTGTAAATACTAGGGAGATGCTGAAAGTATACTTCAATTTTAATAAATTGGTATTACTTTGGAAGCCAATATCATGAGTATAATAAACAAAAATTTAAAATTTAAAATGGGGAAAGGAATGTTGATATACTGGATTATTGCTGTATTTTTATTATAACTTTGTAGCTTTCAAATTATGAGTTTATAAGGCTCTAAATACGGTAAATTACGGAATCTCCGTAGGGGAAGATCCTTAATCATTCAGAATTAAAACAGAGTCATAGTAAAACTTACATTTTTTAATTACAAAGTGAGTGTCAAACCCATGTAGTATATAAATGAAGTAAAATTTCTCTGACTGATGTCTAAAATTTGTTGCTAATCTTTGATCTAAAAAGATATTGAATGCATTATTGTTATAAATAATAATTAGTTTTTAATAGAATTACCGAACAGTGCCAAAAGCTACTAATAATTATTTGTTAGTACAATATGCTTATTAACCATAAAATGAAAGATAAAATCAGATTAATCGGTTTTGAGTTATAGATATTGTAAAATTACAATGGTGACATAAAATTAACAACTAAATACTGTGATACAATTATTAGATACGAGGATATCATATTTTATAGTTTAATGAAACAATTTGCAAGCTTGTTACTATGCAGTTGGATTTTGTGAACTAATAAACTACAAAAATTGGTATTCTGTCGATAAGGACTGTAAAAATCTGCTACTTTTTCATTTTCATGTAGAAATTACGTTATTGTTTGTTATAAATTAGAGGTAACTTATTATTTATTACCTAGGATAATGTATTTGGTTTTAAATTTACGATGCTTGAAGTTTAAAACAAAAAAAAATATATATCATTACCCACGGATAATAAATAGCTAGATCGTTTTTCTCCAAAACCTCTACATATAACATTTTGCATACAGTTGTTGCAGAGAAACCAACTTTTTAGAGATACACAAGATCATCTCATTTTAAAAATAAGATTAACACAAATCATTGATTGCTAAATTTCTTAAAATCCTTAATGGCAGTTCCATGATGATACCGAGTCAGAAGTTTTAGGAGTTTAAGCAAACACAAATTGAAAAGACGCCGGCCGCAGAATTCATATCCTAATGAGTGGAAGTTCCGCCAAGAATCATGAACATTAAACGTGCTACGAATATAAATAACCTGTAATCTAAATAAAATCAGGCGTTCCACTTTTACACTTCGCAAATGGGCGGGCAGACGGGCTGTAGATGTCGCTGTTACGTATTTTCGGCGGACGCTAACTCCTATACAGCAATTTATGAGAGTTACTGCCGCACTCAGAGTAGAACATTGATAACTTAAATGTAATTAATTCAAAATTGTGACATAAGCCCCATACATTATCTGTCAAACTCTTCATTTAATTGAAGCTAAATCGTAATATAATTAAATGACTCTGAGTACGGCGGTAAGTACCCTAACGCAAAGTATCTAATAATGGGTACAAGATAAGTACGACTGGACACGTTCGTACTATTATATTATTATTATTATTATTAATAGCCGATGGTGTCCCACTGCTGGGCAAAGGCCTCCCCTCTTTCCTTCCACATTTTATGCTGTATTTTGCCACTCTTTATCAACAGCGTCTAGTTTATCGCGCCACATTTTCTTGGGTCTGCCCCTGTTTCGCCGACTCCGGTAGCCACTCCGTAACTAGACGTGCCCATAGACTATTATATTATATCAAGTATAAAAAATAAATACAATAAGTTTATTTCAGCATACTTTTTAACCTTGATTTTTTTAGTATGTACAAAGATTTTAAAATATAAGTAATAAAATAATACTATAGACCGTAAGGCTTGCAAATTAGTTTTATTAAAGTTTTATTTAGAAACGCGTATTATTCCTACTAAAGTTTTTATGCGAGAAAAATAAATGTTATTAAAATATGAAACACTTAATTTAAAAAACCTTTTTTAGTTTCAAAATCATTGATCATTGTATGTTGAAGGCAGTCAGGTCTTTAAATATACGACAATGTTGCCGGCGACAAGACGGTCGCGACAAAACAATTGCTCGTCTACGCTGTCCATGTGACTGCGGTATATTTTCTTAATTTGCCGGAACGTGTCAAGAGTACGGGATCCGAATTAAATCTTAATTCAGTGGTTTTACACGTTTAAAGACCTTTTTGGTTTATAAGCGCTTTACATATTGTATGTGAAGCGGATAATTAGTAAACGGTTTTTCAGATTCTAATTAAATATGATGAAAAAAGTGGGTTTTATATATTTCTTTGTTATTACATAATTGTGTTTTTTTAAATGTTTTTAGTTGATGACTTCAATCTAGTAAGCCAAGAGCCAGCGACAGCCAGACTTTCTTCATTTTATAAAAGCTTAAAGTTTTCCTGTATATGACTCCTATAGAGGTAAGAAGACCAGCAACTATGGAGTTTCGGTCGCGGTTACTTTGGGAGGTATCCAGTTCTGAAAGTCTACCTAAGCTTCGATAAAGTATAAAGCTCAATTTTGGGCTCAATTTCGTTGGCTCTTGGGTTATAGAATATAGAGTCAATAATCTGAAATCGTTAAGTCGAATCTTTTTTAACCGACTTCCTTTTTATTCGACTAAGGTGAACTGACACTTGTAAAAAGTTACGGTACGGTAATGCTAACAAGTTCAACTATATGTCAAAGGAAACACTCACCTAATATCATCGTCATCAGGGTGATAATCCGGCGGCAGGTCTATCCTTAGATCGCCTAACGCCCTCGCCGCGTGCCGTCTCCTCCTCTCATGCCACAGCTTCCTCTGCTCCCTCTCATTGTCCCTCTGCACTCCGAAGAACGTCTGCGTCTCCCTCTTCAGGTAGTCGCGGACGGCGACCGTATGGACGCGTCGCAATCGGACGCCGTCTTCGCCTGCTGGCTGCGGTACGGGTTCGGGAGGGGGCTGCGCGGGCGCGGGGGGAGCGGACACGACGCGGGGAGGTGAGGCGGGGGCGGGGACGCTGGGAGGACCAGGGGAGCTCTGGCATGCCAGCTGCGGCGCCAGCAAACCAGCACTCGAACGCCTGAAACAAAGAAATTTGAATTTAGAATATTGAACTTAAAAAAGTGGAAAGGTGATTTTGAATTTAGAATAGTAAATAAAAGTATGTCAATATCTACTGCTTCCTTAATCCTGTCGTTAATATATAAACAAATATAAAAAATACAAAATAAAAAAACAAATATAAAACAAATATAAATTAATAATATATAAAAATAAGTCGGGTTTTCCTTCCTGACGCTATAACTCCAGAACGCACGAACCGATTTCCACGGTTTAGCATTCGTTGGAAAGGTCTCGGGCTCTGTGAGGCTTATAGAAAAAAAAAACTTCAAGATAAAAGCAGGAAAACAGGGAAAACAGGCAAAACAACGTTTGCCGGGACAGCTAGTTAATAAAAAAAACAAAATTATTACAATAGAAACTTATTACTATCTGCATTTTTATTGTCTATTCATTAAGTTTATTTAGAAATCCTAAAGTTATTTTCCTAGTTATTTATACTAGAAATGAAAAACTTTTGGATTAAATTCGTCAAATGATTTCAAAAGCGACTTATGTTCTTCAAACTGAAGCCGCTCGCGCTGCGCAAATTTTGATGACTTTTGTTACTTTGACAATCTCTGGGGAGGACATACGATAACTCTTTGATTACATTTGATATAAGGATACTTTGAATCTCCGAGAAGGACATACAATAGTTAATTAGTAACTGCCCCGAAAATATAATATATCGCCCAAAAGAAGTTAGGTACCAACAATTTACGGGCTACATCTAGAGGAAATAAGTAACTGTAATTAAGTCAATAAGTCCTTAATGCTAAGAAACAAGCTGATGTTGATAACAAATTGGCAGAATTAGTAATATTAATTATCTGAGATTAGCAATATCATAGGCAAGGTTTGGGTAATTAAAAATTAATGGAGCTTAACAGAATAACTTATTATGTACTATTGTGAGAGAATTAATATCTTAATAATTATTAATTAATTAAGTATATCATCATCTTGAGTTCAGTAATAACACGCGACTCGATCAAAATAAAAAATGCGAGTGTAGGCTACGGGAGGAGTTTCGATATTGAAATTTGAAACGAATGGATGTACGAGAATAAAGTCACTGTATTTTCAAAATACACAGAATTTAACACTTTTAATTTATAGTTTTGCGCGGACACGATTATTAACAATAGTTCGAGGCGAATTCGCTAAAATTTAGACAAATTTTACATTGAAAGACAACAGGTTGTGTTTGTGCTTGTGCACTAAACTTGACCGCCCGCGCAGGAATACTAATCCCGCCTCTTTTTCGCCGCGCAGGGCGCTTTTGGCGGGACGGGCGAAAAGCGCGGCAGAAAACCATAGACTAATTTATGTCATTTTTTAAATATTTTAAAATACAGCAAGGTGCAGTACGGCGGTACAGTCGCGTCGCTAACAGCGAGAACCATAAATTTTTCATGATTGTAAAAATGTTTATAGTGTGCACAATCGACTTCGATTATGGGCAATCATAAACGAATATTCATTGCACATTCGCTATCGCTGGTGTCAATAATGGGCCAATATAAAATAGATTATGAGTTTTAACCAACTTCCAAAAAGAGCGAGGTTATATGTTCGTCTGTTTGTTAGGGTTCCGTAGTCAACAAGGAACCCTTATAGTTTCGGTCTGTCCGTCCGTCTGTCCGTCTGTCTGTCTGCCCTTCTGTCTGTCTGTCCATCTGTCCGTCTGTCTATCCGCGGTTTTTCTCAGAGACTATAATTATGGCCTACAAAGCTGTAATTCGACATGAATGTACATCTTAATGACGCCACAAAATGGTATATAAAATCTTTAAAAAAATTTTTTTTATGGTAAGTACCACAGTATACACATCAAGCGGGGGTGATTTGTTTTTTTCCGCGTCCACCCCACTGTGTGGGGTATCGTTGGATAGGTTTTTTAAAAATATTATGAGTATTCAAAGACTATTTTCCGATTTAGGGACCCATTTGTGAAATGTGAAGTTTTAAAGTGTAAAAAATCATTAGAGACCAGTGTCCCCCCAGTGTGTAAAAAATTCACGGGGGTAGGAAATATGCTGAATTTAAAAGGAAAATTATCACGGCTAATAATACTTCATAAGTGAGTAATAGTCGATCAACTAAAAAAATTGTATTCGGAGAAGTAAGTATAAAGGAAATTTTCGTTCAAATTTCTTTGAAAGTAAATGAGATGATGTTGTTAGTAGTGTAAAACACGTTATAAATGTCATTCATTAACTATACAAAAATTATCAAAAACTTGCGGTACTACGGAACCCTATATTGCGCGTGGCCCGACACGCACATGGCCGGTTTATTTTTTTCTAAGATCAATAGTTATTATTGGTACTAATGACTGACGAGCGTTTTTGATTATGTGTCTGAGGCAAATTACCGAAATTTAAATTAAGAACTTTAGATAATGAGTTCGGAGTCATGCCGGTTATACGAGGCTGACTTTATACTCGGCCAAACAGCGCACAATCCTGCATCGCGCTATCGTAGTTTCTGAGATCAGCAAGACATAATATATACAACGTGGCAATGGCGTCAGTGCAGGGCTTCGGCCTGACCGAGTAAAACACCTTCCACCACCTTTCTTTGTGGCCACCACTCATATTCCCACAACTTTCTACGAGTATAAATAATAATAATAATAATAATAATATCTATGGACGCTTCACACCACGTCAGTCTGGCCCCGTGGTAAGTACCTGAAGGACATTGTGTTACGGGTACCAGACAACGGAAATATATTTAATAATTTAATACCATACATACATTTAAGATTTTTATTATATTATACACAAATTTAATACACATCCATGACCCAGGAACTTTCAAAAACTTTTTGTTCCGTCGGCGGGATTCGTACCCGCGACCCCCGGCTTGAGCCGCCGCACGCTTTTAACCATTGAGCCACAGAGGTCGTCCTAAAAAAAGAATTAATATGTAACTAATATAAATCGAGACCGAAGAATTTCTCTACATAAATCTTAATTTAGATGATGATTGGAGAGAGATATTTAATATGTGTGTTTGCAGCGACAACATCGCCTACAAATACATCAATCAGCCCAGTTTGCTCACGTCACGTAATCCGAACAGGCATATTGTTACACACCTTTTGAACTTTATCCCCTTAGCAATAAGATCTACATCATCACACACACACATCACACGTTACACATTCTGAACTTTATCCTCATAGCAATAAGATCTACGTCGTCTTCGGAGACTCTAATTCATCTTCGGAGAGGCAATCGTTTACTATTAGGATACCATTAGGAGACCTTGAGAGGTAAAAAATATGAACAGGTATTCAATACCAACGAAAAATCTATCTCAAGAATACAAAATATTATAAAATATTATTTTTGGGATAAAAAGTAGCTTTTGTATTAATAGAACTACAGTCATTTGTAACAATAAGTTTTAACAAAATATTAATCATTCTGGAGTAACAAACGTACATCCTTACAAACTTTCTTATCGAAAATTTTATGTAAAAGTGTTCGTAATGGGAACAACATTGTAATAATAGACGAAGCTGAAGAATCAACGCAATGCACAAGCCAACCCATAGAGCTAGAAACTACAAATTTTGCAAATGTAGTCGATTTTGAAAAAATAGACCCGTGAGGGGGGCTAAATCATGAAACATTGTTTGTATGCCATATTCAAAGATTTTTTTAATTTTACCCCCAAGGGGGTGAAATAGTGGATTATTGTCCGTAATATAATAGGCATAGTTTATTGTCTGTAATATAACAGGGAAAGCTTAATTCCTGATGGATCAACGCAATGCATAAGTCAACTAATACAGCTAGAAACTTGAAATTTCGCAAACGTGTTCGATTTTTAAAAATTAGACCCGTGAGGGGGCTAAATCTTGAAACAATGTTTTTATGCCATAATCGAAGATATTTTTTTCCCCGAGGCAGTGAAAAAGTGAATCAAAGTTTATGTGCCAGGAAAGCTGCTAGAAACAGCCAGTAGGAAATAATAATTTATGTAATTGGAAAGAAAATATTAAAAGCCGATAACTGCGTAAAGTAGCTTCATTACTCGTACTTTTCAAGCTTAATTTAATGCGAGTTTAATAAAAAGAACGTGGAACCACAATACACAACGTATACAGTAGTGTAACTCAGACGTTCTTCTTGCTTCTTGTCAATTTCTTGCTCAAAACAGCTCGTTCAAAACTGAGACTGGTTATTATTAGTTTGCAACTCCATTGTTAAGCTTTGTAAAACTACCCAAATCACGAATATGGGACTACACGTCATGGTATTCAGTAGTATGAAGTTGGTTTACTGTGTATATGTTACACTGTGGTGCTCAACAGGAATATATTCAGATAATTTAATCGGTACTTTGTATCTACGAAAATAAAATAATAACGAGTACTCGAAATTTGCATACAAATGAAATCGTTAACCGGGCTATGTGTCCAACCTGATTAATACGTGCAGTGTCGACGAAGTTGGCGCTATATTATAAACAATAACAGTTTTTTGTCATTTACTTTTTACGAGAAATATTGGCTAATTTTCAAAGCGATTTTAACCAATATACAGCATTTGACCTTATTCAATTAAATTGGCCCTTTACAGCATATGATTTAAATGAATATTTTCGAAGATATTACTTTATCAAAGGCTATTTTTATTTATAATTTATAATTTTTAAAATACTAACATTAGCTTTTAAGAATCAAAATGTTACTAACAATTGGGCCAAATGTAGTCTGAAAAATAAAATTTATTATTATTATTATTATTATTACAGATTTAAAAATTGCGGGCCGTAGCGTTTGCGGCGGTACCGGCCAATACGGAGTGACATAGACTTTAATATATTTTATACCCGTGCGAAGCCGGGGCGGGTCGCTAGTAGCTTATATTCTAAAATTATATTTGTAGATGTTGTACATGTGCGACTTGCTCTCTCCAGTATCGCCGAGCTATCTCAAAGTTCTGTACCGCCTATATAGAGTTTATGTTATACATTTTCAAACTAACACTACTGTTACTTTCTATTATTTCATGAAAAAAAATATTGCAAATTACTGGATACACGTAAATCACCTCAAGATGATGTAATGAGTTCCAAATCTCATCGTGAATAGCCCAGTATTTTCGGATACTATGCGATAAGCAAACAAACCATCCTTACGTATCCTTATAAAAATTTATTTATTACTAGATGATGCCCGCAACTCCGTTGCGCCAAAACTCGTGCGGGAACCGTACATTTTTCCGGGATAAAAAGTAGCCTATGTTCTTTCCCGGGACTCAAAGTATCTCCATACAAATTTTCAGCAAAATTGGTTCAGTGGTTTGGGCGTGAGGAGGTAACATACAGACAGACACACTTTCGCATTTATAATATTAAGGGCCTGTTTCACCACTTCCTGATAAGTGCCGAATAGGCTATCCACCGCTTAACTTGACAGATGAAGTATGGAGAATCTGTCAAAAAAGCTGTGAATAGCCTATTCGGCACTTTATCAGAAAGTGGTGAAACAGGCCCTTAGTATGGATATTTCTAATCTAAAACTCCCATTCGTTTCCTTATTAACTCACTGACAGTTTCCCTATAAAATTGGAAATATGAAGTACAAAATTCTATTTTTAACTGGTAAGCTTAATAGTTTATTGCTAAAATAAATGCTATTGTGGCGATTCTCAATGCACGGGTCGATAGTTGGCAGAACGCCAGATATTCTGCCCGCTATAGTTAAGACGAGAGGTCTATACCGATAGAGTTTTAGCTCTATTAAATACGGCCCCTGTCTATAGGAATTTAAATATAAATTGCTTTAGAATATTTTAACAAATAACCGGTGCAGTTTATCTAAATGAATGAAAGAGAAATGCTAGAATTATATTTTCCTTAGTTAGGTTAGGTTAGGTTAGAAGGTACGTCAGCCTGCCATGAATGTGGCGCTGCGGAGGACACGGCCCAGCATACCCTTGAGGTGTGCGATCGTTGGGCCGTACAGCGCCATGATCTCATGGCAGTGCTAGGTGGAGACCTCTCGCTCCCGAACATGGTGCGCTGCATGCTCGAGAGTGATGAGGCCTGGCAGGCGGCGGTCTCTTTCTGTGAAACCGTCCTTTCGCAGAAAGAGGCCGCGGAGCGGAACAGAGAGGATGATCCATCCTCCGTTCCGCTTCGCCGGCGTAGGACGAAAGTGCGGAGGCGTCGCTATGCGAACCTCCAATAACTTCCGTCCCACGGAGCTCTGGTTCAGGATGGGAACCTGCCCGGCTTAGCTAGTCCCGGCGCCGAGGGGAACGCTTCAGTTTGCCGAAGCAGTCCCTAACTTTGGTGGAAGTCCGGTCCCTTTTGAGGTAGACCGGCCGGTCGTGGAGGGAATCCTGTGTTAGACAGATCCAGGATATCCCTCCGTATACGGCTGAAGGCAAACCGCAGGTGGTTTTAGTGGGTAAGCCCGACGGCGGGAGTTCCACATACCCCCGGGATGCTTCAGCTTAACTGAGGCACATCCCCAACCCGGGGCACCCATAAAGGGTTTCTCCTGCGCATAAAAAAAAATTGTAGGTACGTATATATTATACGTATAGAGCTATACTTTGAAAATGTTAGGTTGCTAACGTAAAATCTTCGTACAAAAAAAATGTGACGCTTATCTTGATTTCTATTGAAATTGATATAATTTTAAAACAGAAGGAGCCATACAAATTTCTTACCACTAATGCAAAGTTTTGGTGGCCAAATTCAAAAATATCTGATCCAGACATACTCATGGTTTTCAAAATGGCTAAAGAGTTAATATGATAGAAACTTATTTTACCTTATGTCTTAAGGGATACTCCTATCCCATACCTGTGGTGCTTTAATATAATTACAAACTATTTAAAACGCACGCAAAACCGCCTAAAGTTGCTTGTATTAATAAAACAAGGTGAGCCTTTATCAAAGGCTAAAAGACTAAGATGTTCTCCTTTCAAAGTTTAATTTTATACGGTATACTGAGAGAATAGTTGAGTGGATGAATATTTTAATAACTCGTCGTTATTTTCTCCACGCTATATATAGCCTAATAAGTTTTAAAGTGAAATTATGAATCTGCAGAAATTTTAATGGATATCTATGCATTATCGTAATAATTAAGTACCATCGTCGAAATTGATTCATTAACACACGACATCTAGCCCGCAAGTCCGTTGCACCAATACGTTTATCACGCGGGAAACGTACATTTTTCCGGGATAAAAAGTATCCTTTGCCTTTTATTGGAACTCCAAAGTATCTCCATACCAAATATTAGCATAATCGATTCAGCTGTTAGGGCGTGAAGAAGTAACAGACGGACAGAACGGACGGCGGACCTACGTTATTTGGTCAGGTTACATCATTTCAATTTCACGGTTGCATTACAATTTACCCGATGGCGCCAGAAAGAGGATAATGGCATTACGAGTGACGTCACTTCTCCAAAAATACTTAAAACTGACGTCACTTCTCCAAAGAGACTTAAGAGCAACGTCATTTCTTCAAAGAAACTTAAGAGTGACGACACTTCTCCAAAATTACTTAAGAATGACGTCACTTCTGCAAAAATACTTTAGATTCAAAGACTTTATTAGCATCCAAGTACTAATACATGATACAAACTCAGCACCTTGTACAGGCGGTTGCTTATAAAAATAGTAACAAATATTGTGGATTGTAATTTCTTAAGATTGTAATTTCTTAGAGTGACGTCACATCTGCAAAGAACAAGTGTGACGTCATTTCATAGAGCATTGAATTAATTACCTATATTCTATAATATCTCCGTTAGCCCTACAGCTAACGCTGGCATCGATCAGTGTTACGCTCCAAATACTTCCCCCGCCAGGTCTTTGGCCGCGGTTATATAGGGTACTTTTTACTGTACGTAAATTGTAAGACATTATAGGTCATTAAGGTGCGATTATACGTAGTCAATTTGCAGAACGTGAAAAGGAAAAGCTTATGCAGTGAACGGCAAGGAAAACATCTAATGAAAAGTGTATTTGATGTTACAGTTTTAAGATATAGCTATATTTATATCAACAATCATAATACTTTCACAGGTATATATTCCGTTGCTCTTATATAGTACTCTTTAATCCGTGACAGAAACGGTACATTTATACTAATATTATAAATGCGAAAGTGTGTCTGTCTGTCTGTCACCTCTTCACGCCCAAACCGCTGAACCGATTTTGCTGAAGTTTTGTATGTAGATACTTTGAGTCTAGGGAAAGTACATACTATGATACTTTTTATCCCGGAAAAATGTATGATTACCGCGCGATAAACGAATTGTGGCGCAGCAGAGTTGCGGGCGTCTTCTAGTTAAATATAACTTCCAACTAAATACACTAACAGAATTTGGTTGTAACTATACTTCAGGTTATCTATAATATCTAAGGGTCTGTTTCACCACTTCCTGATAAGTGCCGGATAGGCTATGCACCACTTAACTTGACAGATAGAGTATGGAGAATCTGTCAAAAAAGTTGTGGCCAATCCGGTACTTTATCAGGAAGTGGTGAAACAGGCCCTAAATCTCGTTATTTGCACAATATAAGACATAATTTTAATTATTTCATTTTACATTTTATGCCTTAAAAAATTTAAGCATTGCATTGCAATTCCTTTTCACCTGTCTGTCTTTTATATATCAGAACTTCAGCAAAACGGACAAGTGTGATTGAGGCTTTATTATCACTTAATAATAAAACCGGCTCGTATAATTTTCGCTCGGTTTAACGTCTAATATCCGTGACACAATTCACACGGAAAACCGTACAGTAAAATTACAGCTGAGTAAAACTGTGTGAGGTTTTATAGCAATTGTTTTATTACTTATACTTTTGACCAAATCCACACTAATATTATGAATGCGAAAGTGTGTCTGTCTCGAATTTACACCTAAACAGCTGGACCGATTTTGCTGAAATTTGGATTTGAGTCCCGGGAAATGACAGAGGATACTTTTTATCATGGAAATGTGGACTGATCCCGCGCGGTAATCAAATTATGGCAAGAAGGAGTTGCGGATGTCATCTAGTTACTAGTAATAGTTTTTATAATTATCTAAATTTTGAACGTATTTGCACCACAACTTCTACGGAGGAGTCGGTTTTGTCTATATAACGGAACGTCCCTAATAATCTAATTGTTTATTTCGAGAACACCCTTTCTACGCGATGACATACATCATATTGACATGGGTAGCGTTTTTTGGGTACACGTCCATCTTAATTATATGACGTAACAGCCGAGGGTATTTGTGATATTTTTAACTGCTTGTGTATGAGAATCGATGTTTTACCAGTCTTTTACATCATTACAGGTTCTCGTACTATCAGAGAAGTTGATTCGTAGGCAGATGGAGGACCTAAGTAAGTCGCGTTACGTCAAACCCATCCAAACGATCAAAGCTGACATTGAATTGACATAAGCCTACCAAGTGACGTAGGTCAACTGCCTACCAAATTCAGTGTTTAATTTACTATAATGTACATCTGACCTAAAAATCTCTTTACAATAAAAGCTAAACTATGTTATGTTAGATCCTAAACAATAAAATATGATTTTGTTTTTAAATTTATTTCAACAAAACTATCCATACTAATATTACAAAGGCGAAAGTGTTTCTGTCTGTTACCTCTTCACGCCCAAACCGCTGAACCTATTTTACTGTTTGGTATGGAGATACTTTGAGTCCCGAGAAATGACATAGGATACTTTTTATCCCAGAAAAATGAACGGTTCCCGCGCGATAAACGAATTTTGACGCAACGGAATTGCGGGAGTCATCTAGTATCTTATAATCCTAGAAATGCCAACTATATTCTTGCTGTGAACAAATCAATAACAGAGTTCTCATGAATCGCCAAGTATACAATATTAGTGCGGTGGAAAATGTACCTGAAGTCCAGGTTACAGTGGTTAGGCTGTGGAGGAGATAAATTATTCAGCAGCCTGGGGGTGACACTCAGCCGTACGCCGTACATATTTATAGCGAGACATCGACGTACCATATACAAGGATCTCGCATCCCTAGTAAAAGCGCGTTCAGACGTGCGCATTTTCACCGCACGCGTATTCAGCTTGCGTGTTTTCCCCAACGCTAGTTCTGAACGCGCCGTTAAATGTACGGTTTTGATTTTGATGATCAAATGTACTGATTTGATTTGTCAGATATGGGACGTCAATGTCAGTACATAGTACGTAATTACAGACTGCACTAGACTTCGTTCTTGGAATACTTGTTGGAACACTAACGCCTCAGTTATAAATAATACTTTCTATTTATAATAGAAGCATATCCCGCTACTTCCTACCGTTCATACGCGACAAAATGTAGCCTATGTCCTTTCACAACCTATGTGCAAAACTTAAGTATCGTATACATGTTATACTCATTACTTATTTAATTTTTTTTTGCATAATCAATATGTAATAACATTTTACAACATTTAAGTATTTGTTAATAGCTTATATAAACAAGTGTAGATGTAAAAATCTATATCTATACATACTTACTAGTATTATAAAGCTGAAGAGTTTGTTTGTTTGAACGCGCTAATCTCAGGAACTACTGGGGCAATTGGAAAAATTATTTAATTGTTGTCGTTGTAGCTCATTTATCGAGGAAGGCTATATAGGCTATAATATATGATACGCTTAGACTAATAGGACCGAAGAAACAGAGGAAAATGTGGAAAAAACGGGGAAAATTATTTGAAAGCTCTTTCACGAACTACTGGAGGAATTTTTATGTTGTTTGCCACATATAGAAAGTAGACCACGTGAAGGATCGTAGGCTATTTTTGGTGGGCTAATTTGTCTGTGAAATTCCTAAGTAACGCGGGCGAAGCCGCGCGGAACGTCTAGTACTATATATTTTAATATTAAAACTGATGAAAATAACTAAGTTGAGTGTGTGGTAGCTCAAGCCGGGGGTCGCGGGTTCGAATCCCGCCGACGGAACAAAAAGTTTTCAATGTTCCCGGGTCTGGTTGTGTATTAAATATGTGTATGATATAAAAAAAAATCTTAAATATATGTATAGTATAAAAGTATTAAATATATTTCCGTTGTCTGGTACCTGTAACACAAGTCCTTCAGGTACTTGGCACGGGGCCAGACTGACGTGGTGTGAAGCGTCCATAGATATTATATTATTATTATTATTATAAGCTTTGCTCCGGAAAAACGAGTTAAAGTAGTAAATAACTAGCTATAACGTTTTTCTTTGTCAAGAACTCATAAATACTAAATTGTATGCAAATACTCTAGCAGAAGTTGCCGAGAAACCGATTATATATGAATATACAAAATCATCTCGTTTAAAATATGGAAAACATACACATAATTTTTCTTTCACAAAATTCGATAATATTTATATATTTTCCCTTAAAAAAATGCTATCAATACGTCTCACAAGCTTTTCTACGCCTTACTCGAACCCATAAATACAGATTAGATACCGACACGGAAAAACTCTAAAACAAACAGGAAAAATAATGAAATTGCTTATAAATATACAAGGACAATCATTTTTAAGGACGGACAGGTCCCTGGGAATATTTTTAGATCTTCATTGAACAAAAAACTGATGTTACTTTGTACCCAACTAACATTAGGCGCTAACAAAAGCGTTAGAACAGATCTACAAGAGTGCTAAACACATCAAATGGTGTTTAATAAGTGCTATCACATGGAGTTATAGCTCGCTATATGTCTACTATACCCTTGAATTGGGCACAAATTCTTATCGCCTTATGTTCCACTATGACGATATAGTAGAACTATAGAATGAATTTTAGAGATACAGTAAAGTTATTGTGGATGTACAATAGCGATAACTGAGCTTAAAGCGTTTTAAGTGAAGTATTTAAGTGACTAGTGACTCTTCAAGCGGTATATTAGTGTTACATGCTATCTGAAGACACTTTGAGTGTTACAAAGGATGCAAATTCACGAATATTAACCCTTTTAGGGTTATAGTAGATCTATTATGCATCTTACTAACTCTTTAAGAACCTTAAGGGTGGTAATACGGTAAATTGTAACGTAATTATGATATGTTTTTAACTTTTTTTCTAACCGGCTTAACAATATTGTGTTTATGTATATGTTACACATATACTTACACTATAACCATTGATTTTATAATGGCGAAGTTGAGTAGTGAAATAATATTTTGACTTGTTAGTGGAAGGCTGAAGCGGAATTTTCTTTGCGAAGATGAGTTTACTGTGAATGTGACTATGTATTATAAGCAAATAATGAAGGGGCCCACTTTTTGTTGTGTATTTTAAGTAAAAAAGTGTCGCTTCAAATAAAGCAAAACATTTTTTATTGATAAAATTGTTTTAATGTTTTACTTATTGTCTTAAAAGTTTCGTGACCCAGGCATCAAAACGTTACAAAGACAAGTAACTTCATTGTAATAAGTTTTCATTTTGTACTTTCTTTTTATTATTTTTGTGAATTAAGTTTTTACTCAAAAAATGGTGGACTAATGAATTTAGGGTTTTAATAGGGGAAAATAACTCTAATATACAGCCCTAAATAACGTTTTGAGTTTTTCATCCCTTTAGGAGTTTGGTTTTGCAAAAGAGTTAAAAAACAGCCTCGTAGAGCTAGTAGCATTAATTGCTTCCTTTGTGCAACTAAATGCGCTAAAGGACCGAGGAGATGATAATTTCTTATATAGATCTTATAGTGGTATGATTCGCTCAAAGCTATATATTTATTATATATTTTATACGTGGGAGAGCCATGCTTCGGCACGAATGGGCCGGCTCGACCGGAGAAAAACCACGTTCTCACAGAAAACCGGCGTGAAACAGCACTTGCGCTGTGTTTCGCCGAGTGAGTGAGTTTACCGGAGGCCCAATCCCCTACCCTATTCCCTTCCCTACCCTCCCCTATTCCCTTCTTTTCCTATCCCTACCCTCCCCTATTCCCTTCTTTTCCTATCCCTACCCTCCCCTATTACCCTTATTTCCTCTTAAAAAGGCCGGCAACGCACTTGCAGCTCTTCTGATGCTGCGAGTGTCCATGGGCGACGGAAGTTGCTTTCCATCAGGTGACCCGTTTGCTCGTACCTTTATTTCATAAAAAAAAAGGTATAACACAGAAGCTCTGGTCTGTACTGTAGCGATAATAATCGCTGCAGTTCCACTTTAGCCTTCATAATCGCTCTTAGAGACCCGTTATGTCGCTATAAGTGTTATATTTTATTACTAACTCTGTTCTGTCGCCACAGCCTATAATGACACCTCCAAGTCAACCTTTATATCACTTCGGGTTCTAAAGTAGCTACATTTGCAGCGGTAATGTTTGGGTATCGTGCGCCCAACATTACATTTTTCTAGTCAGGGCACTAAACTTTAGTTATGATTTCTATTTGATTCGCAGCTGGGTTCCAGTTATATCAGAGTATATTATTGGTCTCGTTAAATACTCGAAACGCACGCATAGCATGGCTGCTATTAAGCAAGGGTTTTTCGACAATTATTAACCTATTAATAAAAAAAGAACGAAAGATTTGAGGAACAAAACCATTGTCTTTGATCCTTAAATCTGTCGTTCCTTTTTTTTCATTTTTACTATGGCCATAAACTTGCTGATATGAGCATTAATGCGACATGATTAATACTCACAGTCAACATCAGTGCAATAGCGCCAATGGGGCATACGCGCTGAAGACAATAATGTTAGTCCCACTTATGCCTTGTCTTCACGCGAAATATATAAGCACAAATATATGAGAATATTGTAATTCAAGATCCTCCGAGTTTTCATTTAACAAACAAGGGGCCTTACAAAGGAATAAGTTTATTAAACGTCTCTATTTTATTCTTTCATCTTGTTTGTCGACGGCTATTAGATATGAAGGAAAATGGGATCAGGATCAACAGCGTTAACACAATATAAACAATAAGATATTACCCGGAACTCCGATGCGCCAAATTTCGTTTGTCTCGCGGGAACCGTACTTTTTTCCTATGTCTGTATCCTATGTCCTTTCCCGGGACTCAAAGTATCTATATACCAAATTTCAGCAAAATCGGTTCAGCGGTTTAGGCGTGAAGCGGTAGGTAACAGACAGACAGACAGACACACTTTCGGATTCATAATATACTAGATGACGCCCGCAACTTCGTTGTGCCAAAATTCGTTTATCGCGCGGGAACCGTACATTTTTTTCGGGATAAAAAGTATCCTATGTCCTTTCCCGGGACTCAAATATCCCCATACCAAATTTCAGCAAAAACGGTTCAGCGGTTTAGGCGTGAAGAGGTAACAGACAGACACACTTTCGCATTTATAATATTAGTATGGAAGTATGGATTACTATGGAAGTATGGATAAGCTGATATTACTCGGACATCCGTTGCGCAGAAATTTGTTTAGCGCACGGGAACCGTACAGTTTGCTTAAATAAATGGCACCATGCTGAAATACAACAAACATTATAAAAATCCTAGTATGTCATTTCCTTGATGTATGTATCTCCTACCAACTTCATCTAAATCGTTTCAGCGGCTTAAAAGAGACAGACAAACACATACTTGGATTGAATAAATAATCAATTATTATTGATTATATTATTTACTCAATCTAAGTATTTTTTGCAAGGTGATGTTAATCTTTCTCTCCTTAGACAAAAAATCCTACGCGACAATCGAACGACGAGACTCAGACCGGCTTTGACGGACCGCATCTTGCTGTCGACACCGACTGCAAAATGCGAACCTGCAGTTTTCATACTAAATTCATATCCGCCATACATGGACCACTCGAGCAGTTTTTGAGCGGTCGGTACGAATTTCAACGCGACCGCTCTAGAGCAGTCCAGACAAGTTGCGGTCCGTCTATGGCTAGTCAAAGTCTACGCCACAGAAGTTTCAAACTATTTTAGCATTATGCACTGATGACTCACTGCGTTCTTATCAGTGAAAGTATTTCCTAACGAGTAAAACGTGCAGGTGGTTTGGCGATAAAACGCGAATTCCCGATTGGTGTGTAAATAGCGAGCGGCAATTTTAAAAACGATGGTTTTATTTTTTCAAACACGAACGAGCTTCGGGCGTTTCGTTTTTACGACTATATTTTATATTAATTTTCTGTATATATTGTGGCAGAACTCTATAGTCACCAATTAGTTTCGCTTGGGGTCCGTTTTAAGACATGAAATGACCTTCGCGGTCCAAACATTTTATAAAAAAAATATTAAACAAAGGTAATTACGGAAATTACAAAGATATTTATTTAGATAACAATGAGAAAAGTAACGATTTTTGTAGCTAATTATTATCTCTCTGAAGTTTGGAGTGAAATAGTAATAATAATCCTGGAGATATTGAAGTCCTAAGATGAATGAAAATCATCTTCGAACATGCTCGGTCCGCACACAATCCAAAGTCCGCCATTTGGTGACCCCTGATCTATATTATGGTAAAAATTCTTTAGTTTAATTTCCTATTTATTTATCTTTATTGTGGTAAACAACGGGTCGCACTCCTTGAGTGCCGGTGGAAGTTAAAATGAAACGCTGGCACACATTTTCAGGAGGGGTATTTACAGGTAGAAAGAGAGTATTCCATACTAATATAATAAATGCGAAAGTTTGTCTGCCTATCCGTCCGTACTGTTTGTCTGTCTGTCTTGCTGTCTGTTACATCTGCACGCCTAAACCGTCAGCTGAACCAATTTTTCTGAAATTTAGTATGGAGATACTTTCAGTCCCTGGAAAGGACATAGGATACTTTTTATCCTGGAAAAATGTACGGTTCCCGCGCGATAAACGAATTTTGGTGCAATGGAATTGCAGGCATCATCCAATTCATAATACTTATTTTCCTATGCCACTGATCAAGTCTGCCTCTGACTTACGAATTTTTGACCAGGTCACGTATAACTAAGTCGTCTTACGCAAGTTTAACATTATTTACCAAACCCACAAAGAGGTGCACAAAGCGGCTAAAGAAGTTTTTACTTTAAAAATCTGAAAATCAGAATCTTTTGAGTGTTCTTCCTTCCCCGCTAACTTCATCAACCATCCATAGGTTTGAAACCAAAGAATATCCCATCAAATTAATGTAAAGTGAGTACCAAACAAACTCAAATTTTTTCTTCGTAGATACCAAAAGTAACATACAAAATCGGAAGTAAAATTACGTTCATTAACATAATATATACTTTCATAAAGTCATAATATATTATGTTAAAATGAGAGAGAAAACACAAAATTAACACGAACACAAATTACACATCAAGTTCTAAGTAGATTAGCGGTCGCAGAACACACAACAAAATATCAAATTACATACAAGCTAAATTCAACCTTATTCCATGGTGGGAAAGATCAAAATGGAATGCTATGAAATGTACACCACATTTCATAGAGACCGTCTATTATAATGATGTAAGCTCGGACGTGTCGTCAGAAACCAATTATATTCCTTTATTACTAGCGACCCGCCCCGGTTTCGCACGGGTATAAAATATATAGCCTGTCACTCACTGAAAAAATGATTAAAATCGATTCAGTAGTTTTGATTAATATTCATTACTACTCATGGCCCGCATTAGCCGGTACCGCCGCAAAAGCTACGTCCCGCAAAAGTTTTTAATCTGTAATATCTTCGAAAATATTCATTTAAATCATATGCTATAAAGAGCCATATAGATCTATATTAAATCAACAATGTATTTAAAGTATTTAATTGAATAAGGATTAAAGCCATATTGGTTAAAATCGCTTCAAAAATTAGCCATTATTTGTAGTAAAAAGTAAATGTCAAAAAAATGTTATTATGGGATATCCATAAGAGACATATACCATCGCGGGGTTTTCTGTAGACCTTTTCATTGTGTACAATACTTAGTACATTATTTTGATAAATCTCGTAGGGTTCAGCCTGCGTTTACAATGTAAGCGGAAAAAAGTGTAATTATTTACGACATCACATTAGAAACCTCAAAAATAACAGTGTTTCTCCACTATTAAATGAATGTAATTATACTTATAAACCTTCCTTTTTAATCACTCTATCTATTAAAGAAAACGGCATCAAAATCCGTTACGTAGTTTTAAAGATTAAAGGGAACAAAGGGACATAGGGACAGAAAAAGCGACTTTGTTTTAAACTATGTAGTGTAGTGGCACCAGCACGATTGGGCCGGCTTCATAAAAATCTCGGCTCCGCAGAGAACTGGCGTAAAGTCACGCAAAAGTTCTTAAACGTGTTGTGGCCAAGCTTAAAGATTTATAACAACTATTATTATATTTAGCACTGGTTCAGTAACTCGATATCGTAACCCTATTAAAATCGCCGCGTCGCATCTCAGTGTGAACTGACCCTTATTCTAATAATACCCAAAAACAAGCTTCTACATTTCTTATGTGTTTATGAGTTATGAGCAATCTGAATTTGTAGCATTCTCTACGTTCCGCGTAGCACTGCTACGGCGTAGCGCTCTACGGCGTAGCTTCGCTACGAGGCTACAATTCAAAGTGGCAAAACATTTAAGCTAGAACAATATTTCAGGAATTTATGCAGAAAATTGTTTAATGTTCCGTGGGCTGTTGGTGGCAATGGAAAAATAATTGCAATATTAAACGTAAAGTATGTACAAACACAATAATGATTTTGATTCATCGCAATGTCCTCGTATTTTAATATAATAACTCAAGAGTCAACGACAGCTAGACTTTCGTCATTTTAAAAAAGCTGAAATTTTTCCTGTATATGACCCCTATAGAGGTAAGAACGCCAGAAACTATGGAGTTGCGGTCGCGGTTACTTTAAAAGATATCCAGTTCTGAAGGTCTACCTAACCTTTGATAAAGTATAAAGTTAAATTTTTTATCTTATTTTCTTTGAGATAGCAGTAGGTTTCCAGCTTTTACAAAATGACGAAAGTCTGGCTGTCGCTGGCTCTTGGGTTATGACTTATGAGTAAGTATTGAGTATTGACACATCATAAGTTCAAACTGGATGACATTTTGATATGGGGGTGAAACAGTCACTTAAATGACAATTTACAAGATAATAATATAATAATAATAATATCTATGGACGCTTCACACCACGTCAGTCTGGCCCCGTGCTAAGTACCTGAAGGACTTGTGTTACAGGTACCAGACGACGGAAATATATTTAATACTTTTATATTATACATATATTTAAGATTTTTATTATATTATACACATATTTAATACACATCCAGACCCGGGAACATTGAAAACTTTTTGTTCCGTCGGCGGGATTCGAACCCGCGACCCCCGGCTTGAGCTGCCACACACTCAACCAATTGAGCCACAGAGGTCGTCAATACATGGCGGCGATACATCTAATTTTGAATCGTATTAACGTACTACCAGATTAATCTAATTTTTATATCATCCAAAAATTAAAACCTTTTCTGAACTTTTATTTTCAGTGTCCAATATAATCCAGCTTATAGCAAGAGTAATGAAATGAATTTTCTTTGAAAGAAAATTATGTTTTTAAATAAAACTTTATGAATATATGCAAAATGAGTAATAAAAGTTTGTGCTGCGTGTTTTATATTTATGAACACTTTAAATATCGTAAAAACTCTAGTAAGTATCACTATTGGCATTATTTAATACTCATTTAAAGAACTTGTAGCTCAAAACTGTGATTTATGTTTTTGATTTTACTTTGCACCTATGTTGTAATTTAATAATGATTCCTGCGAATTGAGTTAAAACTTTATTTTTTAATTGTAATAAAATTCACACACCGGTAAAGAGAAGACAATCCTAAAACAGAAGAAGAAGACCGATTAAAAAAGTCGCTGTTTTGTCTGATTTTATAAAATACAATGCCTAGTCATTAATAGTCAGAAAATCATTTTTTTACATATTTAAGAAGAAATAGACATAAAAAAAACTTAAAGCTTTCTTGGAATCTGAAATTATGTCTGAAAAATAACTTCTAAACAAACGTTCAAAGTCTAACTGTACAGCAATTAAATTTAAAGTAGAAGAATCAGTAGCTGTTTCCGAATCTAAGCACGCGCGAATATAAACTCTAACTAACGCGAATATAAACTTTACCGTACGTTCGATTTCGTTTGGACCCCTCGAGAAGTTCGTCTAATGTGATAACCTTATATCGATCAAAGTTTTCCGTTTCACCGAAAGACTTCAAAAGAAATCCAAACTCACTTGAACCTAAATTTGATACGAGCGTAAAAAAGGAAAATTAAAAAACAAAATTATATTTCGCGTATGGCGTCGTTTATAAAAGGCGAAATATGAAACTGTGCAAGATAGGGAAGGAAGTATTGAAACGAACATTAAATCCCACCAAAAACAATAGTACCCTTAATTAGTGACACTATAAAACCATCACAGAATCTAACAAAACATTGAATATATTTTCTACAAATAAAAACAACATCAACCCAAGATTCGCCTCTAATTTCTGAACACGAGTCGGCAATCCCTCGACGGCTCAGCCCGATCTGTAATTGCTTGCGATGGGGACGATAGCAGGTATTAAGGGAAGGGACCAACCATAAAGTACGTAACACGATTT
Source organism: Cyaniris semiargus (assembly GCA_905187585.1). NCBI lineage: Eukaryota > Metazoa > Arthropoda > Insecta > Lepidoptera > Lycaenidae > Cyaniris > Cyaniris semiargus. The sequence goes on along the minus strand of LR994558.1, from coordinate 5,909,812 downwards.
TCATGACCTCCCCCTTGTCACAGGTGTCACATTTGTGTGACCCACTCCCTAGTGTGACGTCAAAAAGCAATTTTACATCTAAAAATTAAAACCACCTTAATATTTCAAATTTGGCTATTTAATTTATTAAAGTGTGATGTCTTAAAACTTAGAAGGGGACCTCTTTGTCACACTATGCCATACTTAGCCGACCCCCTGTAGATGTGACGTACTTTATGGATGACCCCTTAGGGGAACGTCTCCGAGAGCCCCGACTGCGTATAATTCCGATGCTTCATTTGTCGACCTTGAATAAATTGAATGATAAAGTAACAATTTGCGTTCGAGAAATGGAGGAGATGTAGGTGATCTGATAACCTTCAAGATAGAATCTTGCTTTTTATGCGTCGTAAAAGATCGACTATACCTGACAAGTCAATCCATACTAATTACTAATATAACTAATATTATACTAATAATATTATAAATGCGAAAGTGCGTCTGTCTGTCTGTTTGTCTGTTACCTCTTCACGTTCAAACCGCTAAACCGAATTTCCTTGGTATGGAGATACTTTGAGTGTCGGTTAAGGACATAGAATACTTTTTATCTTAGAAAAAGGTACGGTTCCTGCGTGATAATTGAAAAACGAGTTGCGTGCGTCATATATCAATAACTGCACTATGGGTTGCACGAGTTGTATCAGAAATATGGCTGAGTACGGGGGCCCTAGAACATTTTTTTTATTACTATCAAGAAAATTTTTTGTGAGTCATTTTGATAAGACGAACAACATTTTTATTTGCGAAAAATCTCGAAAGTACTACCATTTTCGAGATAGCTACCACTAACAGAGATAGAAAGGATTTCATACTTTGAATTGATGGTCGTAAAATATGGACTGTTTTATATGTAGGACAATGTTACTCTTAAATTATATAACTAATAACCTATCAATATACAAAAAATCTGCTCGTTAGGGTTCCGTTATAAGGTTCTGTAATCAACAAAACTTGGTTGACTACTGAACCATAAAACGGAACCCTAACAAGCTGATTTTTTGTATATTGATAGGTAATAGTTATATAATTTAAGAGTAACATTGTCCTACAAATAGAACAATCCATATTTTAGGACCATCAAATCAAAATATGAAATCCTTTCTATCTCTGTTAGCTACCACTTTCGAGATTTTTCGAAAATAAAATGTTGTTCGTTTTATCAAAATGAAGCTACTCACAAAAAATTAGATTGATAGTAATCAAAAAAAAAATTGTTCTAGGGCTCCCGTACTATGAGCTATTCTACTGCATATTGTTTTGCTGCTTAGACGATAATATGACTAAAAGTTTTCTACGACTGTAAATTTAGTTTACATCGCTGAAAATAAAGATCGAAACATCAAAAACAATAACACTGTATTTCAACACACCCTTTAAATTAAAAACTTCACCAACTTAACAAAGTACGATTTACTGGTACGGTTCATTAGAAATTGAAATTAAAAACAAAGAAATAGCTCCCAGGAAGTAGAGAGTTGGCGTACAAATTATAAATTAATTAACAGAGAGGGCCCGAACAATTTAAGATTGCTGGCGTGGCACTGTGCCAACAATGCCTGCCCATTTTAATAATTATGACTTATTTCGTTTAATCCAACGAACACAAGCTAGATTTAAAATGCATCTATAAATCTTAAAGCGTAATATACTATATTGTTTAATGTTTATTTCACCTACGTACGGCGCGGGCGTAACCAAATGGACGGAGGTAAAAATTCGTTGCTATAATATTGTTATCAAGTATCAACCTTTTCCGAAAAGGCTGGACTAATTTTGATGATTTGGAGATTTGGATTATGTAAAGAATTGCTTAACATCTATTTGTCATACCGAAAATGGGTAAGGCCGCCAATTTTTCTGATATTGCGCTGAATTATTGCGTTTGTAGCGTAGACACTTCTACTAGATATAGAAGTGTCTACGCTACTCTAGGTACTAAAATGGTAGTGAATTTTTACTTCTACGCTACCGTAGTGTTGAGAAATTCAAACTTATCTCTGTAAATAATACACAATGTGGTTTGTATTATAAGCCCCAAATATAGATAGCCCTTTTCACTACTCACATGATACATTTTATGTGAAACAATAATACCTAAAGTGTCATAAAAAAAACTTCCTTTGAAAATACTGTGTACACAGCCCGTCTGAGGTTCAAATGTGAACTGTCGAATAAAACCGACTTCAAAATTGTACGTAATTGAGAATTAAAACTCCCTATTTCTAAAACTACTGAACCGATTTTGATGAAACTTGCACTATTCCCTAAGTTGAACAATACCTAGTACAACAAAAAAATAATTACTGAAATCGGAAAGGTAGTTCCAGAGATATGCGAACACAAATATAAAAACATGCATACATACATACATACATACACTTTTGAAATTTGGCACATTTGTTCAAAGGCTGATATAGACTAACATATACGAAAATTGGGCAGTTCTGGAAATACGCGTCATATTATTAGGTTATTAGGTTAGGTTAGATATTAGGTTATCAATTCGACACGTACATACGCGTCGAATTGATAACCTCCTTTTTTTGAAGTCGGTTAAAAATGGCGGATATTATGAGATATTCCATAGGGTACGTAAAAATTCAGCATTGCCACCTCCCGATTTCACCTTCCCTAATACTTAACGATAATAATAAATGGGTATTATTGGTGACGTTTAAAAGGTGGGGTAGAGTTGATGATTTTAACGATTCATTTGATTTTAAAAAGTTTATAAAGAAAGTTATCTTAAATTTATTTATTTTTATTTTATTTTATTTTACTTATTTAAAATACTATAAAAATTAGATGATGAGGAAATAGCCACTTATATAAGTATTCATAACATATCCGATTTATCTTCAAATCTGTCATACTTACTGCTACAGCGACAGTTAAAATGCACCTCTTCTTCGGCGGATGGTATATTTTGAGCTATTTTCTTACCTTTTTTTATGTTTAATTGCAAATATATTTTTAAGACTATTATTTGAACCCAAATGATTCTAATGCATTCTTAAGTAATTTATTTTCTTCGTTAGAAGCAGTTTTCGAACATAAGATAAACACAATAATTTTATAAAATACCGAGGGCGGGGAAAAAATATTACAAATACAGCAAAAATTGGCGGCATCACCCAAATAACGTGTATGTAGGAGCAAAACCACGTTTGCCGAGTCAGATGGTAATATTTTCGTAAATTTTTTTTTCATTAAAGAACTCGACTGGCAAGGCAGGGATTATAATGATTTGAGTACCCAAAGAATATTTTTATTCTTCCATAGATCCTAAGCAACTGATGATTGAGAAGTCCATAATATCATAAGAATGATTCCTGGATCAAATGAAACAAGAATAATTAACGTTGTTTTGCCATATAAATTATTTCTAGTATCAATATAAAAAGTAGATAAAAACCTATTCTCCCTATTCCCTATTAGGCCTAACGAATGTACATACAAAATTTCATTAAAATCGGTTAAGCCGTTTTGAAGGAGTTCGCGCACAAACATTGTGACACGAGAATTGAATATATTAGAACAAGATTAGTTCGTTGATATGTGTTATTAAACCAATCCCATCAAATTAAATTTCCTGAATGAAGAAGCTGTTAAAAATAAAATAATATATAAATCTAACTTAGCTACGCGTTTCGTAAATATATTACTCTCAGAGAATCACCAGCAAATAGATAAATACTGGCTATAAATTCGATAGCCAATAGAAAACACCGCCTTTGTCATGTTCGGTGTTATGCAACAAAATAGCTTTTCAATTTTAATGACAGAAACAACGGGAGTACCGATAGAAGTAAAATAATAACTCCCACACCGGTTTCGGTGACGGTGGCCGGTTTCATTGAAACCAGGCCAGATACGGAGGAGATGTTTTATAGTGCCCAAGTGTACGTGTGCACTGTGCAGTACACAAGAGAACCCTCTATTCCTTTTACTCTCATAACCCAGTGGGATGGAAGACCGACACGACTGGCGAGAGATCAGGCGTAGGATCGTCTTTTAACGACGCATGGATCATCTTACTCGTCACACAATCAGGTGATCAGCCTGAATTGTCCTAACCAAACTTGGAAATAACATGTTTCTAACGCGGGAATCAAACCACGACCTCCGAGTCAAGAGCCACGCTCTGAACCACTGGATCACGGAGGCGTTAAGGAGAAGTGGCAGAAGTGCACACGATACTGCAGGTTATACATTTTCATCACGCGGTAGAAAAAGAGGGGATAGGGGGCACTGCGCCGCGGCCTACTCTCCCTCCCTCTTACGAATTTTTAACTATTGTGTAGCTTTTATTGCTGTTTCGAGCGCGGCGACCGAATCAAGAAATTCCGTAACTAAAATAAACCTAGCACTGGGGGTGTTAGGTTCCGACTTTGCCAATCGGTGCGGCGTTGCCGTGCAACGTCTAACGTCGCTTCAGTTCGGCAGACTTTAGCACGGTGTTTGTGCGCGTGCGTATGCGAATTATATTTGTATTAGTTGATAAAAAATGCTATGCAATAGTTTTACCGCGGCAGTCCCTGAGTACCACAATTTTTTTAACAGGTCACGTGTACTTACGAGAATTTATCATTGTCTACCCATTCCAATAAAGTGTACAAGGCTGCTAAAATATAACGTTTTACTTCAAAAATAGTATATTCTACAAGCTATGTCACGACATAGCAAATGAGTGTTCTCCAAAGGTTCTATAAATCACATTTTAAAATGTGATTTATAAAGCCAAAAAGCCTAACGAAGTAATAATTATATTACACATACACTAACAAACATTATCAAAACAATTTACATATTTTATAGGTACTAGAACAATAACCTAATCCTTCCTGGCTTCATAATCGGGTAAACAAAATTACACCAGATTTGCATTAATGGCACAAAAGGTTTGTTAATACTTCTAAATGGCTCAGCAAAATTTTACGTACACTCATATTTTTGGGTAATGGAGTAATAAAATTTTTGCAACAAACAACAAGACACTGTTTCACTGGATAAATATTTTGTACTAGTCCGACGGACGTTGTCCCGTCATTCATATATGCTTCCGTCCCGTATATTTCATAGATATCCCGTGTTTTATGAATCCATGAAGTTAAAATTGTCAAAAGCGTTACGTAATTTAAAGTGTTCTTTATAATTTTCCACGAAATTTTAAAGATTTTTGTCTCCGTTAGAACCTTCCTTCGATATTAGTAAACAACAAAAAAATCGGCTCAGCCGTTCTCGAGATTTGCCCTTACCAATACATTTCGCGATTCATTTTTTATATTATAGATTTACGTAACGGAAACACTAGAAAAAATTATTGTCCTTGTCAAGTGATAATTACACATCAGATGGGGAAGCAAGCGACATTAAAGTAATAAACAACCAAGGCTATTATGCCCGGTTTCTAAGGATTTTTGACATGCATGCAGCGTTATTAATTCGTTAACCTTTTGACGTAAGCTAATCAAAAGCTCTAATCTATATCATTATATAAAAGGCTTTGTCCTGAATGACATGAAAATGGAATCACGCTACAGCCTAAACCACTGATTGAAGAGACTTGAAATTTTGGAGGAGTGTTCTCCGTATGACGTAGGCGTGCGATAAGAAGGGATTTTTTGAAATTCCTCTCCTAAGGGTGTGAAAAGGGGGGTTGAAGTTAGTATGGGACAACTCGATTCCTTAGTGACTAAGGAAGACACTTCGAGCAGATCGGACTAAGGCTTAGTCCGATCTGCTCGAAAATTTGCATACATATTATTTGATGTATTTTATGGAAGACGTAATTCATAGTTTGTTGAAATTTATCCTTAAAAGTGGTTAAAAAGCATGAACAGTTATTGTGGGACCGATATAGTTTGTGTGACTTTTACGTCGCCGCAAAGCGGTTTTTTTAAACTTAACTTAAAGAAAAACAGCGCTTTGCGGCGACGTAGAGAGTAGAGATGCCAGACGATGCTTGGACGTTGCCATGGTAACGTCACTGGCTACGTCGTAAAAAAATCCGCTTACATTGCAAACGCAGGCTGAACCCTACGAGATTTATCAAATTAATAACGTGTACTAAGTATTGTACACATTGAAAAGGTCTACAGAAAACTCCTCGATGGTATAATATGTCTATCTTTTATGGATATCCCACAATTAATTTTTTTTTGTCATTAACTTTTTACAAAAATCATGGCTAATTTTCGAAGCGATTTAAACGAATACAGCATTAATCCTTATCCAATCAAATACATTAAATAAATTGTTGATTTAATAAAGATCTATATGGCCGTTTACAGCATATTATGATTTAAATGAATATTTTCGAAGATATTACAGATTTAAAAATTGCGGGACGTAGCGTTTGCGGCGGTACCAACCAATGCGGGCCGCGGGCTAATGACCGTAGCGCGTATTCATCATTACTAATGAATAAATAAAAACTACTGGAACGATTATAATCATTTTTTCAGCAAGTGTCATAGGCTATAATTTTATACCCCTGCGAAGCCGGGGCGGCTCGGGTCGTAGTAAATAGATAAACTTCAATCAAAAACTTTATAGGCATACTCGTTAATAGCTAATCAATATTTTAATAGTAGGTGTATACAATGAAATATTCAAACACTGACGTTTCACCAATTAACCAAGTCAATAATTCACACTCTAACGCTTTAAATCAATTAACGCATTAAGCTAATATACAATAATTATACTATAATGAATGATGCAGTATAATGGGTTCCATGTAGTTCTACAATAACAAGCGTATAGAGGTGCTGAAGGTAGCGCTACGATGTTAGCGAACAAGACGCGCGACGTGGCCATGCGACACATTTATGCAGCAATAGACCAGAAAAAATGAGTGCTTCGTCATTTTAAATTCACTTGTTCCGAATGACGACCTCTGTGGCTCAATTGGTTGAGTGTGTGGCAGCTCAAGCCGGAGGTCGCGGGTTCGAATCCCGCTGACGGAACAAAAAGTTTTCAATGTTCCCGGGTCTGGATGTGTATTAAATATGTGTATATATAATAAAAATCTTAAATATATGTATAGTATAAAAAAGTGTTAAATATATTTCCGTAGTCTGGTACCTCTAACACAAGTCCTTCAGGTACTTAGCACGGGGCTAGACTGACGTGGTGTGAAGCGTCCATAGATATTATTATTATTATTAAACGAAGTTACACGTCAAAAATATTTATGATTTGACATAACTCATCTCTTAATGTCATGACATTTGCGAAACGTTATGTCAAATTACATAAATTTTTGACATTTAACTTTACTGCAAGTTGCGATGCTTATTTCAAATCATTTTTGTTTTCGAACTTTGCTATCAGTTGCTTAGCAAATGGTTCCGAAGCCTAAGGCAAATTATTGCGGTTTTTTTTTTTTTTGCTGTAAAAGCTGATAGAAGTCATAAAGTATAGTTGTTCTATATTTTGTTTTCTCCGCTGTTGAAATTATCGAATACAAGTTGCTTAAACACCATTCGCGGTCGCAGTCGCGAATCGCGGTGCGAGTCGCTCTATCTAGGAACTGAATGCTAAGTTAACAAGCATATAATAGCGAGAACTAATTACAGCGGAAATTAAGCCGATCTTGGCAGGAAACACTTCGATATCTGCCTCTAATATAGCATATAACTCTTAGGAATAATTATTTAGTTACTTCGCCTCATTATAATATTATACTAGTTATGAAAGAGGTATTGTTTTAGTAATAAACTAGAGGTCCCGATAAACTTCGTATCTCTTTCCCCCTAATGTAAACCTTCTCTGAACTTCCACAAATATTTCAAGGCTAAAATTAAGGAAATCGGTTCTGCCATTATAATCGAGCTTTAGTGAGACTAATGAAATTTTAAATTTATATTTATTTATTTTGTAGAAACTAAAGAGGATATTATTTCCTCTGCTACGCTGCGCCGGCGGTCTAATCTCACTCCATGTTATAAATTTTCGATCAGGTCACGTGTTAAATATTTTATGGCCATTCCAAATAATTCATAACGCCGCTGATGTTTTCACTTCAAAAATTGGTTAAAAGAAAATTAGTTTGTACTTTGTATACAGAGTATAGATGCTAAACCACATGTGGCCTCCGCCTTACTTTTAAATGAAATTTCGCAAGTCAAAGGAAACTTGTTGGAACTTGTAAAGAAATAAAAAGTTCACAAAACAACGAACGCTAAAAGTAATTCCGTGCTCGAAATACATGGGGCAAGAGAAAACTCGAACGTCTAAAACTAAACATATCAAATCGTTTATGTAGTAAATGGAATTTTATCGAATATATTTTAGTTCTAATTTTACTATTCTTTGCAAACAATTTATTTATTCGAAAATAACTTTTTTTTTTTTTTAATATTACAAGTCAAATACGTGCTTATATATATTACTAGATGACGCCCGCAACTCCGTTGCACCAAATCCAAGTATATCCTATAATCATATATCCTTTCTCGGGACTAAAAGTATCTCCATACCAAATTTCAGAAAAATCGTTTCAGCTGTTTGGGCGTGAAGAGGTAACAGACAGACCGACAGAGACTTTTGCATTTATAACATCCGTATGGATATGGATTTATTTTATCGATAACTACAATTTTCCATAAAAAATAAAGCTACTATTTTATATTTCGACTGTACCTTTCCTAACTACTTTATTGACACCGCTTTTATCAAAATCAAAATCGACAAATAGTGTATTCGTTTAGGTGAAAATGTAATATATAAAATTTTCGTGTCACGGTGTGCGTGGTTGAACTCCTCTGAAACGGCTCGACCGATTTTCGTGAATCTTAGCGAGCATATCGGCCAGGATGGAGAATCGGACAACATCTACTTTTTATGTTGATAAGTGTAGAGATTGACGGCGACCATTATTTGTGCAACGGGATAGCGATGGAAGTTGCCATGGTAACATATTTATTTAGTCACTTCAATAAAATAATATGGGCGAAATACTTTATATCGCAAAACAACATTTGCCGGGACAGCTAGTAAGCCTATAATATTATATCCATCGCAGCTGGGTCGTATAATTGCATAACTAGCCATTTTCAAAAACTGACTACAAACTTACAATTAGTTTATTTAAAAACAGTTTTTTTAACAGCACAGTTTTATACAGAACCATTATTTAACGGCATAATCGATGAGCGATCAGTTTAGTCGAACCCAACAAATGATGGAGTTGATTTATAACTTGCAATCAAACACAGCATCAACTGTTATGCTGCAATGATTTATTGACGGCTTAACATACGATTGATGTTTGAAAATACAGCTTGACAGGCTTGCTGACTTAAAAAAAAATACGTGTGGCACTCGGGGACTGCCGCGGAGAAGCTTATTGTATAGCATGTTTATTAAATTGCAATAATAGGGATGACGACAAGGTCAAAGATTAGCTGATTTTTTAAATAAAATAAAGACATAGCGATGAAAAATAAGATATTCCCAAAATTTCAGCTACATAACTTATTATATATTTTTTTTTGTTTTGAGCCTTCAAAGTTTTTTCGCCAAGTTAAGTCGTCGAATATTTTTTTATAAAATTCCTTAATTTTTGTGTACCATTCGAAAAGTTATGCAATTTTTAACATTTTTTCTTACGAAACCACTTTCATAAACTCAATATTTAACATAGCTATCGAACAAACTAGCTAGGCGTGACGTCACAGTTAGCTGACATTTTGTATGGAGCGTTTTGGGAAGGTCTATTTTATGTGAGTTTTGAATTGTGATATCTTGGAGAGTTTTTATGCTATCAGAGTCATTTTTTCACTGATGTTTCTATTTTTGAATGGTCCTTCACTTACCAACAAGTAAAAAAATTTTTCGTCATGCCTATTATAATTCGCATACGTTTAGTCGCACACAAACAAACACCGTACCGAAATCTGGCAACGTCGAACCATCCGGCAAAATAGTGTGGCCGATCCATACCAAGCCGAAGTCTGCCGAACTGAAACGACGAAATAATATGTTTGGAGTTTTTCGTTTCAGAATTTCTCGACTCGGTCGCCGCGCTCATGCCCGCGATAAAAGCTATGCTATATATATATATAACAGCTTAATAACGGGTTGTATTCCGGGAGTGCGGGCAGTTAAAACGAAAAAGCACAGCAGGCCCACGAAATTTAACATACAGCATGTTTGTATAATAATACTGCCACGCACGTTTCGGTGGCGGTGGCCGTTTTCATTCAAACCAGACTAGATATGCAGGAGTGATTATAAAGTGCCCAAGTATGCACGCAGTACACGAGATGAGGATCGTTTTTTTTATCAGACAATCAGGTGATCAGCCTGCAGTTCTAACCAAACTTGGAAACAACATTTTTCCCAATGAACCACAGAGACGTTATAATAATATGCATGTATAGCACATTACGGGTGTAGTTTTTTTCTATATATTTTTTTTTAATAAAACCGGCTGTAAAATTCCCTATCTCAAAAACTACTGAACCAATTTTGATAAAACTTGCAATATTCCCTAAGTTACAATACCTAGTACAACAAAAAAAAACTTAAATTGAACTTGTAGTTTCGTAGATATGCGAATACAAAAATAAAAACATAGATACATAATAATTTATATGCGAAAACTGGAAATATTACATACATACGGGTTGAATTGATAACTTTCGGTCAAAAGGATCGTATCAGTTATCACCGAAAGGTAACACTTACTATTTTAACTGTACTACACTAACTATGCACAAGCCAACTAGTCTACTCAATTTTAAGTGTGACTAGGACATTGAGCTCGTGTTATACATTTTAAGCTGTGACCCAGTTTTGGCCCCACAATTATAACGAGCCATGTCGCTGGAAAAAGAATATAACGATCTAATGGGAATAACAAAAAATGCTAAATGCTTGCTTCATTTCTTCTTGTTAAACACATTTCAATGGTGTATTTGATGTTTCTGTATTTTACGGCTCCGCTTTTGATATCCACTTTTTAATGGCCACAATGTATTTTTAATTTTGTCTTTTTTCCTCTGACTTTATCATCTATATAACCGGACGGCAAATCTGTTGACTCGGCTAGTATGCGAAAACGTAACCAATAACCATCAAACGTAACAATCAATCAGGTCCACAGTATATATTTCTTAGGCGAATAAAAAAATGGCACGTTCAAAGTAACGATTTCTTGCATTTTATAATGAACCATTATTGCAATAAAATAAAGTTTTGAAATGGACCACGCCTCGAAAGTGAAGAGTTTCCTTAATATTGTTTCGTAGAATGACGTTTCTTGTCTTTCAGTAGAAACACCTCTTTATTGAGTTTGCTTCGAGCTGTTTGTTAGAATTCCAGGAAGGTTTTGCGTTTACGTTGCCTTTACAAAACAGTTTATTCTAAACCTCTAACGAATGCTCAAACGCTATTTAAATAAGGATGCTCACAAAAAGTATAAACCCAAAAACTAAAGAGAGCTATAAAATATTCCGAGTACAAAACTTTGATTTTACAAAATCCCACAATACACAAAATTTTGGGAGAAAGCCTAGCCAAAAAAACTAGTCTATGCGTTAATCCTAAGCCTAAAGAACTTCCATGCCAGATTTGATCTATGCCTATTCAATACTTTATGCATCAAAAAGTTGTTACCTTTTTGTCAGACAACTAAACTAGGACACAACAATTTTCCCACACGGGAATCAAACCCACGCTTTAAGCCACGGAGGCGTTACTCGATAATGATGATTATAATCCTCCGGTGACTGGAGTAAGTTGTTCGACATCTTAAACATAAAGTAGACATCTTTTATTACCTACTAACTTTTATCAATCTCTCGAGATGACCAAAGAACTTTGTTATAATGCGATGTCAGTTCTCACAGAGAAAAGTGACGCGAGGTGGCGATGCAAAGAGCTAATGAAAGTGAATTTTATTTACTATATAAAAAATTGCCAGCGTTTGAATTTCAAATTTTTTCTGACCACTTATTTTTATCTTAATATTATGTTTTAAACAATGAGAAACTGTCAGGCACAACTGTAAGTTAAATGCATGTCTTATGACTTTTTAATGGAAATAACATAATAATTATAGATCTTCTGAATATAAACAAAAAAAAATAAGTTTTTAAGAAACGGACCGAAATATCTCAAATTATATTAGGCTTTGACGTCAACTGAAATGCCCGTTACATATCTAAGCCAGGGCCTCCCAAACTGTGCGTCGCGACGCCCCGGGGTGTCGCGACATTGTCCCAGGGGCGACGCATGTCGACAACCAAATCGAGTGAGCGCCGCGCGCATTATGTCATTCATACATCCCGCTTTCAGAAGCTATGCTTCACATTAGCCAGCCTTGCTGGCTTTAATATCTTTCATAAATATATTTTTTTGAATTTTTATGCTTATGTTTTGATTTGGTCACTATCCATACTAATATTATAAATGCGAAAGTGTGTCTGTCTGTCTGTCTGTCTGTCTGTTGCCTCTTCACGCCCAAACCGCTGAACCGATTTTGCTGAAATTTGGCATGGAGATACTTTGAGTCCCGGGAAAGGACACAGGATACTTTTTATCCCGGAAAAATGTACAGTTCCCACGCGATAAACGAATTTTGGCGCAACGGAGTTGCGGGCGTCATCTAGTTTCCTCATAAAAAAAAATGTCCATATAGTGTTTTTATGATAACCTATGTAGGCTGGTTCTAAAATTGGAAAGTATTTTTGGGGGGCTGGGTTCAGGGGCGTCGTAAAGGAATAGCAAAGTCCCTAGGGCGTCACAGTACAAATAAGTTTGGGAAGCCCTGATCTAAGCAATGATCTATATTTATTTTATTTATTTATTTATTTATCTATAGAATGTACAAAAAGTATCTATAGAATGTACAAAAAGAATTTACACACAAAAAATATCTAACCTAAATGCAGAATGTAGTTGTATTTATTGTGACAATGTTCAAAATGAATTCCATACGTTTTTCAAAGAATACAGGAGCATAAAATAAAAATTCATCCAGCTATAACAATATGGCGGCGTATTCTACGTATTTTAATGATCCCGTTGGTCGGTGGAGTTTTTCAAGAGGTAATTAAGTTAAAACTTGCCATGGAAATACCGGGTCGTTATCCTTTTGAGAGCCATTAGATATTGTAATAAAATTTAGATTTAAAAAACAAGAGATCCAAGGTAAAGAACAGAGCAAACTAAGAAGTCTGATTGACTAATTCTATAGACAGTATTATTTTCTTTTCATAAGGACCACACATTTTAGAGTTACTTTAGTATGTTACCATTTACCGTTTAGCAAGATGAAACGAGGTGCAAATAGACGAAGCATAAAATCAACATTAAATTTAAAACACGCCTTGTCATCTCGTATTATTATAATATTAATATGTTGTCTTCTTATTGGATGGTTGTCCTGTGTTGTTATAATATATAATATTGTCCTCATATGTTATTTTTAAAAATTATGTAATTATGTAATCTGTTAATTTAATTGTGTTTTATAATCTTGATGTATTGTACTCAATTGACGTCAAAAAGTATTTTTTTAAACCTATTTTGAATAAATTATTTTAAAGTTTGAAGTTACATCTCGTTTCTGTGTAGCTCACCCTACGGGAGGGATTTTCAACCTGTGGGTCGCGACCCCTTGGGTGTCGCCAAAGGTCGATAGAACTATTTCAGTTAAAAAACTATAAAGTAGGAGAATTTTAACAAAAGTATAATTTATTCATTGACATACATGCATGTATGAAAAAAGCAAAGGTTGGGGGGTCACGAAATATTTTCGCGTCGCGTCGCGGGTCGCGTCGTGAAAAAGGTTGAAAAACACTGCCCTACGGTTTAAAGAATTACAGTCAACTATATTATAGTACATTTAAAATCAAGGTATACGTCAGAAATAAAAATGTAAAAAGAAAAAAGTAATTGCTCGAACATGTTAATGTACACCCCTTGAGAGTGCTGATCCACGGTCAGCGAGCAGAAACGATTCTGCATGCAAATTAACTTGCCACTTAACATTTTTCTTGTAAAACACTGCTATTAGATTTATGTTTGTCCCCATAACTCTAATAGCATAATATATATGATATATATATTATGCTATTAGAGTTATGGGGACAATGATATGGGCAGAGGGGTCACTTGGTATTATTTAATGAGGAATTTAAATAATCAGCCACGTGCGAGTCGGACTCGCGCACAAAGGGTTCCGTACCGAAATTTTGCGAGCCACGACTCACAAAATTACGCTCGTTTGGCTTCACAATTATAGAGTGAAAAAATATTGTTTTTTGGATGGGAGCCCCCATAAATTATTTATTTTATTTGAATTTTATTATTAAATATTAAAGTACGAATATAATTAAGGATTTTGTGAATATTTCAAATGCCTACCTGTTACCATTATGGATTACGAGCAAAAAAAGCCAAAAAAATCACGTTTGTTGTATTATATATTATATATGAGCCTTAAATATTAATTTTGTTTTTAGCATTAATTGTTGTTATAGCGGCAACAGATATACACAATATGTGAACATTTTAGAAGTCTAGCTACAGCTGTCTGTCTGTCTCCAGGCTGTATGCCTGGAGACAGACAGATAGACAGACTGACGGACAGACATCGAAGTCTCAGTAATAGGGTCCCGTTTTTACCCTTTGGGTACGGAACCCTAAAAAGGGAATAAATACCTTTACATTCTCGTGACCGCGGTGAGCGAATTTGATGAAATCGTGCGATTTTTGGATAGGTTTCGCATTAGCTAATGCTAAAATCTTCACCCAGTAAAGTTTTAAATACTCATAGTAACGTTTATTGCAAAACAACGTTTGCCAGTGCGCCTAGCATGCGCATAACGAGAAAATTTTGTCTACATGTTTTCTCAATGTTTGATGGTTTGTCTCTTCATCTCTATTGACCCTAACATGACATACATTTTTTCTCGTGTAGATCTGTCGTCAAAATCTATCGACATAATGTCAAAAAATTATTTTGACTTATATACTTTATATTTTGACGATATGGACAAAATAACTACACTCGAGAGTGAGATATCTCGTTGTCCGCGCATGCTAGACGCACTGGTCAGCAAGCTTGCTATTACACAAATGTATTGTTATCTCTTTATGCCAAAATTACTGAAATCATTTTGACTTACAACAGCAAAAAATAAAGATTTACGTAAATGAAATTGTAGGCAACAATTCTTAAACAACAACATTTATATACATTCCGACTAGAAACATACAAGTAAAAAATAACTCTTTTTGCGCTGCTAATTTTACAGTAAACTCTATACAATGAGCACATACACACCCTAAAGTATTATTACTTTGTTATATTACACCCTGTATACACAAGCAGGCAATGATATCAATATTATTGATATTTTAACGTCATAATACAATTAACATACATGCTAATTGTATTGATATTATTCTGCAGAAAATATTGTAATTAATTGATGATAAAGCCATCAATTAATTATAATATTTAATTACAATGAATATTTTACACAACTAAACATCAGGAAAGAAACATTTTTAATGTTTGCAAACCAGTCCAATCTGTTTAACGATAACAAAGATTTTGATAACAAACTAACACCGTATTCATTTATTAGCGAACTTCTGTCTAACTTTCACGATAACGATCTCCACGAGGATTGTTTAACCCTTTACCTCCAATTTATACAAAACTTTCTGTCAGTTTTGGGTATACTTTGTTCGGATAGTTTTGTAAATCGATGCACTATAAAATTTATAAAGTCTACTTTCCTATATTTTTGACACAAGTTTATTTATAACCTATCCTAACCCATCCAGCAACCAATGGCCTGACGCTCTTCTTACCTGTTCCTTAACTCAACCATATTAGCAACCTAATAGCAACCCTGACTCTCTTGTAACTGGTTTCTCATTCTTCTCCACGTTTCAGGTCAATGGACTCCCGTCACCAGGTCACATCCACTAGCTTTTTTAATTTGGTTAACGTCAAAACATAAAATATACTTAATAGCTATGTTCACACTGTGCCTTTTTTTGTTCGTCAAAGGCATGCGTCATAGCGCAGTCAACAGCGCACGTGAGGCATGCCCGCGACGCATGCGCTCTGACCGTATCCAAAACTTTCGCTTTGTTCTTTTTTTCTGGAATTTCTTATGACCAAACAAGCCGCACATATTCCACCCAGTAAAACGTTCTCGTCGCACATGTTACAATAATCTGACAGACACTGCAACTGAACAAAAGTGCATAGTGTGGACATAGCTAATAATCAATGTTGTTAAAAAGACAAACAACTTTAAAAATGTGAGATAGTAGAGTGAATTTGACGAAATTGCATTTCATTAGAAATCCCTTAGCGCCATCAATATTATTTATCAACTTCATTTGTTGTAGAAAATGAAAATTCCTGGCAATGGATACGCAAAATTAGCACTTTTGCATGTGAATGAAGGAGACAAACATATAATTTTGCACAGGATGATTTTTCGCTGCCCTGCAACCGAACATTAGAAAAGACTCTCGTAGCACCGCTCGTAGAACCCCCGTAGCACCACCCGTAGCATCCACGTAGCACCCACGTAGCACCATCCGTAGCACCCTCGTAGCACCGCCCGTAGCACCCACGTAGCACCCTCGTAGCACCGCTACGTGCCGGCACAAAGCATAATAAATTCTGTGCTTGCTAACTCCTGCTAGCATGAATCATGCTAAAACTTCCTTAAAATAGCTTACGAAATTTAAGCTATAAACCTAGTTCATGATTGAGCGCAGTCGAGATAAACGCGACGAACTTTCGCTATAAATCAAACAAGCAAATTCGGATATAGCGTTGCGGGCTATTACGTGAATGCCGAGCGGTTTTTAATCGCTCATATTTATATACTGTATACAACAACAGACAAATTAATGAATCCATACTTCCATACTTCCATGCTAATATTATAAATGCGAAAGTGTGTATGTCTGTCTGTCTGTCTGTTACCTCTTCACGCCTAAACCGCGGAACCGATTTTGCTGAAATTTGGCATGGAGAATGGAGATACCTTGAGTCCCGGTAAAGGACATAGGATACTTTTCATCCCGGAAAAATGTACGGTTCCCGCGCGATAAACAAATCTTGGCGCAACGGAGTTGCCGGCGTCATCTAGTAGGATATGACCCAATCCAGTGATCCAATCTAGCGTTGGATTACTACTGGAATAGTGTAAACGGCCACTGGAATGCACTGGAATGTACTGGAATGCAATTATAGCCATGTGGTAGCACTGGATTCGATCACTAGATTGGAATAGCGTAAACCGGCTTTTACTGCAATATTTTCACGCTAGACTGCAGCACCAGCACAGAAAGTAAATAAAATGTTTTGTTACACATTTGACAACGTTTCTGTCAATATTCTGACGTGTGTAAACATATGACGTGTGCAACATGTCGTATTTTGGTCGGATTATTTACCGTATGTGCTAGTGGCGCCCTCTGCTTTGACCTGTTCGTAATATTCCCTATGATTGTTAATTCAAAACCAGTTTTGGCCAAAATCAATATCAAAAACTATTAACGTCATCATATTATAGCTGCTAAGGGATTAACTTAAAAAAAATACTCGATAATACTTAATAATTATGATTTTTTAACTAATCGCCAACCTCCCAAAGGACATAAACAGGAAACTTGAACCAAATGAAACCGCAAATAAAAATATCAATTTTTGCTGCATGAATAAATAGTTCCAGTACTTCTTTGTATCGTCGACTCTACATTTCCAAGGAAACTTACGAGAATGTTGAAGTTTCTTTCAATAAAATACTGGATGTATTATGCAATATGAACCAATGGTATTTACTATTCGAGTATACGAGTTCAGTGCACCGTATTGTTACAATTCTAGTTTTGGTATATTTTAAATCGAATATACTGCAGTCTGCAAGCTATAAAAAATATCATATCAAATAAACTTACATTTTGGAGGTTATAAAAATACTATGGGTTCATTGTTGCAATAAAGGTACTGCACCTTTTATACCACAGACATAGATCAAGATAGATACCGCATGTGTATGTACTTCGCGTGCCATATCGCGTTCCCAAACGACGAGCAATGCTCGTCTTTCGAAAGTCTGTTCCTTAGTCTGCTCTCCACAGTTATCGTCAATCGGAATTTTAAAAATGCCTAAATGTGCCGTATTGAGCTGTAGAAATTCGAATAGAAACGTTGGCCCAGATAATGGACACGTTTCTTATCATCGGTACGTCACAGCAGGTAGGAAAAAAGTGGCACGTTCGTTTTCATACAAATGGAGGGACATGCAGCATCTATCTTGATCTATGTCTGTGTTAATACTATGTGATAATATTTTTATGAATATACTGGGGCTAGATTAATATGATTCTGTGAGAGTTCGGCGGCTACTCCGCTAGATCACAAGCAATTCTTTGTAAATGACACAGCGACCTCGCCGCTATTTAAATAAATCGTTACATACTATTGCTTGTGATCTCACAGTGTAGCGGCCAAAACGCGCGTTCGAGCGGACTTATATAAATCCAGACTTCATTTTTAACCGACTTCAAAAAAGGAGGTTATCAATTCGACGCGTATGTATGTAATATTTCCAGAACTGCCCAATTTTCGTATATGCTAGACTATATCAGCGTCTGAATAATGTGCCAAATTTCAAAAGTATATGTATGTATGTAGGTATGTATGTATGTTTTTATGTTTGTGTTCGCATATCTCTGGAACTACCATTCCGATTTCAGTAATTCTTTTTTTGTTGTACCCCAGTACTGTAACTATAATACCCACATTATTCATCTTAGGGAATAATGCAAGTTTCATCAAAATCGGTTCAGTAGTTTTGGAGATAGGGAGTTTTAATTATCAATCACGTGCAATTTTGAAGTCGGTTTTATCTTTTTATAAAATACAGTTATAAGGGGAGAATATTTCAATTCGTTAACTTAATGTAGTTTCAACTGTTTCTATTTTTTAAATATTATTTGATAAAATCAAGTGCTTATACTACATTCTGTATAGTATGTTATTCAGCTTATTAAATTTTACTATATTTCTAGATTAATGAAAGGATTTAGAACGAAACATGAAAGGTTATTAGACTCGCCGGTA
Organism: Cyaniris semiargus; assembly: GCA_905187585.1. NCBI lineage: Eukaryota > Metazoa > Arthropoda > Insecta > Lepidoptera > Lycaenidae > Cyaniris > Cyaniris semiargus. The sequence goes on along the minus strand of LR994558.1, from coordinate 5,890,650 downwards.
AAATGAAATTAAATTTTAAAACAATTTAAAATTATCGAGCATTGGGAGCTCAGAAAAGTTAAGCTCCTTTGCGAAATAATATTTGAGCTTAAATCATATAATTTAATGTATATATAATTCGACAGAAAATAAGAGATTGGTCTTGTAATATTAATGCGTTTTACATTACTAACAATCTAAAGTCAATGTCTATAAAAAGATCGTGAGTTCAGAGAAAAGTGAATATTATCAAATTAAAAGGATGTAATGTTCATGTTTATGTAAGATTTAATTTAATAAAAATGTAATTAATATTTTCATAAAGAACTTAAATGGTAATTTAAGCTTAATAATGTGCTTAAAGGCACTTTGTGTCCTTTATGAATAACAATCTCAATACCCAGTTTGAAGGCAAACTCTATTGCAGCGCGACAAAGACCAGGGTACTTAGACAACTTGCATTTGATAGTTTCGGCAGCATAAAACAATATGGGATTTGAACGAGTAAAGCGTCACACGCTTTTTTAAGATTTTGCAAAGCATTTACTACATCTTTTATGCTAGTCTCCGGGAAGCCGATAGACACAATAATATATAATACTTTGTGTAACTGGTTTCACAAGTAAAATTAGTATATTTTAAGTCGATATGTAAAATTCTCTAAAAAATTGCCTTTTTATGAATATTCCATTATTATTATGTCAAATCTTATACATATTTGAATAGGATTTGATATAATAATAGTGGAAGAACACGATAACTAACATTTTGTAACATACGGACATTGACTCATTTTTTTCCTCATAATTTGAACAAACCTTGTGACTTGTCTACTTTATCACCTGGCTAATATAGATATATTGTGCCTTTTATGGGTAGCCAGATGGCTACCCATAAAAGGCACAATTTTTTCATTTTAAATCATTTTTGCGGCCCTAAATCCTACATTTATGCAAAAAAGCGGCAATTTTTTAGTGTCAGTTATCGTGTTCTTCCACTCACGTCTTTATTTGATTCGCCACTTCCACATCAAAACGCCGCATGCAACTTGCCTAAAGGCCCAGCATCGATGTAGACATGTTAACAAGCCGCTTCGTCACTTCAGCGTCGTTTCCGAAACGCCAAGAGCTCGGAAAACTTGGATCGCGACATTTCCATTTAAATAGCTGTCATAAGCATGCCCGTGTCATTGTTTATACACAATACGGGACTCCTAACAAGTTCTTATTGTTTATTCCGCGAGTTTTTAAAACAATATATTAGAGAATTTTAAGATTTTGGCGTGTAAACTTTAGCGTGGTTGTTTGAGATAATTAAATTTAATATAAATTAAAACTCGCCTGAGGCTTGAAAGGCCAGTAAATTGAACAAAATACGTTTATAATAATATAATAATCGTAGTTTGTTTAGTTCAGCGGGCGGCATAACAATAATGTTGTCCACGTCATTGATGGGCCGAAATTCGTTAACGCGGGGAATCACATTAAGTATTTTCTGAAAATATCTACCCGATGTCCTTGTTCAATACTTATCTCCATATCAAAAGCAGTTCATCGGTACAAGCGTAAAATGCTAAGAGAGTTTTCTGACATAAAGATTTCGTATTTATTTTATTATTAGGTATGATTATACAACCTAATAATTAATAAATACGAAATTTTGAACATCCCAGAGATAAGCATAAGCCACTTTAGGGATGTTAAAATTTTAAATAAGGTAAAAATGAAAGCTAAAATGATAATGAATATAAAACGGGTCATTTATACATTCAAATATAAGGTACATGATAATTATCATACGAATTTTGAGCCTGTAAGGAACCTCTTATTTACATTATACGCGAGTCGCGACTTTAGACCTAAATGCAACCTAAATGAACCTCTTGGTCTAACTAAAACTATTTCCTTTCTTTTTTTGCAGTTTGTTTGGTTATTTATTTTTAAAAGTTATCTTTTATTTTTGTGTATTTAGATTAAGATTTTTATTTCAGGATTTGTAGACTTAGTATGACTACAGTAAAAATGCATAAGAATATAAAATATATTATCAGATTTTATACTAAAAGGAAATATTTGTTTTTGTCGATGAAATATATTTTATTACATTATATTTTTTTTGTTTTGTTGTAAAAAAATCTGTAGCAAGGAATATGAGATCTGTCACCCATATCATCTTATAACGCATTTAGTATAGTGGCAAAATGACAAAGGTACATTTTCCGTTGTCAATATGTCACTTTGTCTATTCCGGAGACAGAAACCATTTCCATGGTGGACATGCCATGCTGAAGAATTTACGGTACTTTTTTTCGGGCTCCGTACCCAAAGGGTAAAAACGGGACCCTATTACTGAGATTTCAATGTCTGTCCGTCTGTCTGTCCGTCTCTCCGTCTGTCTTTCTATCTGTCTCCAAGCTGTAACTCAATAACCGCTATAGCTAGACTTCTGAAATTTTCACAGATTATGCATTTCTATTGCCGCTATAACAATAAATACTAAAAACAAAATAAAATTAATATTTCAGGGGGGCTCCCATACAACAAACGTAATTTTTTTTGGCCTTTTTTGCTCGTAATCAATAATAGCAACAGCTAGGCACTTGAAATTTTCAAAAGGCCTTAGTTATATCTACTTTAATAATTAATAATAATATTTAAGTAACTCCCATACAAAAACACAATTTTTGCCAAATTTTTCGTCTATAACGGTACGGAACCCTTGGTGCGCGAGTCCGACTCGCATTTGGCCGAATTTTTTACATCAAAATAGGAGGAGATTTTTCAATTCAACATACATAAGCTTTTTATGTTTGTTCGCGGATAACTTCGTCGTGCATGAACCGATTTCGATGATTATTTTTTTTAGAAATTAATGGACGTTGCAAAGGTGGTCCCATGATAAGGAAATACTGTTTATTTTTTTTTTGTTTTAATTATTATATTAACTCTAATTTAGCATTGATCATAAACGAACCTCAGCAACAAACCAAAGTAGCCTCGATTCACCAAGCCTTAATTTCAAAATAGTTTCAAAGCTATTCCACGAATTATTAAATTAAAAAAAAAACTGTTCTCTCAGATTTAACCTTGGCGAGTCCGGTGGCTTACCTCGGCTATGAAATTATAATTTTAAACCCGACTATAAAGAAAACGTTCGTGTTTTCTTATTGTTTACTAGCACATAAAGAAAAGAAAATGATATTTTAACATTCATAAGCACACATATAACACCCACCACATGCGTTTAGAACTATTGTTTATTTTTTTAAATGTTTCATTTTTTAAATCCCTATGACGCAAAGAACTTTGCCATTTAGTATTTCAAAGTGTTCCATTTATAATTCAAAGTCACGTTAATTATATTAATTCATTTAAGGTACCCTGTGACTGACACATGACCTCTTAAGTGATTACTAACTTAATTCTAACAAGACCTATCTAGAAATTCAGAGAACCTGAAACCTTACTCCAATTTCAGGTAAGTTCGTTAAATCGAATTATGGCTAGACAAAAGAGTAAGATTTTTTTTATAGTAATATCTTGCCTAACTGACATGGCTATGCAAAATCTAGTTGTAGTAGTAGTCTACGAGAATAATGTACTTTTTCAGTATAAAATTAATATCTACCTGTCTGCCTATGTGAGCCACATTTGTTCAAAATCCATTTTTATGTATTTTGCTTTTGCAGAATTAGTTTGATGTGATTGCAACCACATCAATTCTATATCAACTGAATAAAAGAATATACAAAAATGTTAGTTTCGTAAAAATGTGTAATAAAATATATTAATAAAGTGGAATAAGTGCATGAAAAGTGTATAATTATTACTATGTTAGGTTCAATATAATAATTATAGCATAATTACTCGGACTTTACATCCACTTAAAGTCTTAAACTCACAAATACAGAATCCTCTTTAAGGACTAAAACTCGCGTAGTTAGGAGTTGGGTGCGGTGAGGTCTCAAACTTTGAACAAACAATTTTAATGAGCATTCTTTTACGGTAAAACGATGTATTTTTACATGAGTTTTTGATAATTTTTACATCCAACAAATTTAAGTTAATTTTTAGTCATGAGAATAGAAATTTTGATATATATTTTCAATATTATGATAAGATTAGTTCGGGAAAAATGGATTATTCTAATCACACACTTAAACATAATTATAATCTAGGAATATTGGTGACTTTATCTAAAATATGTCAGAAAGTTTCGAAAACAGTAAATGGAAGAATGATAGCTTATTTAACGGTGTTTTAAATAAAAAAAACTTTTCTGGATTCTTTTCTTCCAAAGAAAATATAATTAACATTTTGAAAGTCATAAATGTTTATGTTTCTCATATCTTCAATTCGTTTTATAAAACTTAAAATTTTATTCTAATGAGATATTAATTGGTAGCTGCAAAGTAAAAATTCGGAAGTTTTATGCGACCACATAAACAGTTTGACAGAACATAAAAGCTTTAAATTATTGTCCATGATTGCGAAAACTAATTATCAATCATAAACAATCTAAAATTAATGAAAATAAATTTTAAATTTTGTTCGTCTCGCTCAAACTCGAGAACGGCTTAACCGCTTTGGTTTATTTTATTCTTTAAAATCTGTGGAAGTCTAGGGAAGGTTTATAATAGGCGGAGAGTGATTTAAAGTTAACCGATGTCATCAAGTCATAGACTAAAATATACATAATATATCTACAATATAATATTATGTAGGTACATGTTCGTAATCGCTTGATTCTAGCCGCTCACGGGCTTGGAGAGGCCGCATCATATCTCGGAACTGACAATATCAAACAATTATTATCAAAACCAATACATGAACGCCGGAGACAATAATTGATTACTGTCCAATGACCAGTTTGTCGTCCAATCGGCTGTGTTGACTAACCGACTACACGTATAGTACACAGTACACACAGACAGACAACACTTCGACAATTCTGTCTATTGAGACGAAACGACGAGTCCCGACAAAGTGGTCAGCGTGTATTCTAATTGTACTGAATATTGAAGGCTTAAAGGTTTAGGCCGCTTTAAATTTTTTTCTATCTCTTTCTCCCTCTCGTATAGGAGTAAAATTCTAATAGGTAACGCTAAGCTATGTTGTTTTTTTTGTCTGTCAAATTGCCAAAATAGATGGATTAGCATAAAAGCGATGTAAATATTATCAGGTTCACGATAGATATTTCACATTCATAAAAAGCCAACAGAATAAGAACATATTTTGATGAAAGTGCGAATAGCAGTTATTCTAAATGATAATAATGTTAATTTTAACGCATAAGATACTATTATTATTACCGGTAGATCAACAAGTAGAGCATTTCCACAATCATTTGTTAAAAAATTAAGTCAAATAATCTTTTACTATCCTGAAAAATACGTCTACGTGGGACACTGTATATTTATGCAAACTAAAACAAGTTACAATATAATCAGGACTGCTTTCAGAAAATAAAAAGGATTATTTCTACTAATAAATGGTACAACAGAGAGCCGCTTATGAAGTTTATGGGATCATTATTTAGGAAAATAATCAGCATTTGGCGCCATCTGGCCCTTGTTGCTGGGAATTAGAACCCCACTTTCTCATAATAATTACCGGAGCAATACAAAATTGTACAAAAAGTAGACACTGCATTTTTACATTTCTCTTACAAAGTAAGACAAATATTATGTACAATAAATATGTAATTTGCCCTCCGAATAAAGACCTACCGTTATTTGACGTGATGAATCGTTAGGGGTGCATGTCAAGAAGTCACAGAAAAAAAAAATTGAAATGCTTTTTTCTCGAAAACTATTGGTTTTAGGAAAAAGTTTTTTGAATAAAAAATGTAGAGGGCATTGCGAACTATATTTTTTGTCACTGGAGTGACATCATCCGACTTAAAATACAAAAAGTAGAGGGCGCTAATGGATCAAAAAAGTATTACAACGGTATTTTCGATAGGAAAAAATGATATTTAACAATTGAAATCATACCTTTATAGGTGAAGTGTAACTGTGTTACATATTTTTTGCTCCTTTTACGCTAATATTGAACTGCGAAAGTACGTGTCTGTCTGCCAGTCTGTTACCTCTTCACGCCCTTGGAAACCGCTGAACCGATTTAGCAGTGGTATAGATATACTTTGAGTCCCGGGAAAGGACATAGGATTTTTTTTAGTAGGAAGTTTTGCGCGACGTCACAGCGAGCCATTCACATAGCTGCGCTGGGAACGCTATCGATTTTCCCCAGTCTGGGAGGAAGAGGGGTGGGGGCCCCCCCTCTCAGCTGGGCGCTTCCCCCCTGTAAACATAAACACACAGCTCTTTACAGGATCGACATCAGTCGAGGTGAAATAACGGCTGAATATTTATGAAACGGGGATTAGGATGCAGGCTTTCTAGGATTGAATTGGTTCCTTGGTTTTGATTGAATGGAAGGATATGGGTGCTCGAGTTTGCAAAAGAGGGTTAAGATTTCAAGTGTATGTATTTCAATTATTGTCGTGACCTCATTAAATATACACACAGTTCATCAAATCTCCTTCGATATTATTATATTAGAAAGATGAAGCCCGCAACTCCTTTGCTTCGAAATTCGTTTATCGCGTGGAAACCGTCCATTTTTCTTCTCTGTTATCCTTATTTAAAAGGAATAGAAAACGTAGTACGGAAGCCCTAGAACAATTTTTTTTTGATTACTATCAAGCTAATTTTTTGTGAGTAGCTTCATTTTGATAAGACGAACAACATTTTTAAAATTTGCGAAAAATCTCGAAAGTGGTAGCTAACAGAGATAGAAAGGATTTCATATTTTGAATGATGGTAATAAAATATGGACTGTTTTATTTGTAGGACAATGTTAATCTTAAATTAAATAAATAATAACCTATCAATATACAAAAAATCAGCTCGTTAGGGTTCCGTTATAGGGTTCTGTAATCAACAAAACTTGGTTGACTACTGAACCCTAAAACGTAACCCTAACAAGCAGATTTTTTGTATATTGATAGGTTAATAGTTATATCATTTAAGAGTAACATTGTCCTACAAATAGAACAATCCATATTTTAGGACCATCAAATCAAAGTATGAAATCCTTTCTATCTCTGTTAGCTACCACTTTCGAGTTTTTTCGCAAATAAAAATGTTGTTCGTCTTATCAAAATGAAGCTACTCACAAAAAATTTGCTTGATAGTAATCAAAAAAAAAATGTTCTAGGGCTCCCGTACTAACGAGCTTTGCGCAGAGTAAAAAAAACTTAAAAATGCGTGGTTTCCGTGGGACCTAGATCATACTAGTTTTTTTATCCCCAAAATCCTACTACTAAATAAATTGAATTCCATGAAAATTCTTATAGGCGTAATAACATACAAGATTGTCTCGTTTCAAAGTAATACGCATTGTACGTTCCCCGAGCTCTATATATTATAGCTCTGTTCAACTCGTTCGTATTAAATCAGTTTCCGTTTTCAATTAGCACGGGAATCGGGATCCTTAAGTAGGATTGACGACATATTATTTTCTCCGGTTACGACGTTCGAATCGTTTTGATATAGTAGTACAAGTTGACACCCGTAACTCCGTTGCACCAAACTCGATTTATCGCGTGGGAACCGTACATTATTCCAAGAACCGATTTTGCTGAAATTTGGTATGAATATACTTTGAGTCCCGGGAAGGTACATAGGATTTTTTTTAGTCCTGAAAAATGTACGTTGTCTGCGCGATAAACGAATTATGACGCAACGGAGTTGCGGGCGTCATATAGTTGGTACAATGAAGTAACACTGTCCGCTATAAAGATGTAGCAGGAGATCAAGCACAAAAAATGCTGATCAAAAATTACAGCACGCTCATTTTATTATGCTACAAAAGTTACTGACCTTACACAGCTGATTTTCCGAAAATTTGTTAAACGTATTGTGTTGCATTATATAATTTAACTAGATGACGCCTACAACTCCGTTGCACCAAAATTAGTTTATCACGCTGGAACCGCACATTTTTCCGGGATAAAAAGTATCCTATGTACCTTCCCGGGACTCAAAGTATATTCATACCAAATTTCAGCAAAATCGGTTCTTGGAATAATGTACGGTTCCCACGCGATAAATCGAGTTTGGTGCAACGGAGTTACGGGTGTCAACTTGTACTACTATATCAAAACGATTCGAACGTCGTAACCGGAGAAAATAATATGTCGTCAATCCTACTTAAGGATCCCGATTCCCGTGCTAATTGAAAACGGAAACTGATTTAATACGAACGAGTTGAACAGAGCTATAATATATAGAGCTCGGGGAACGTACAATGCGTATTACTTTGAAACGAGACAATCTTGTATGTTATTACGCCTATAAGAATTTTCATGGAATTCAATTTATTTAGTAGTAGGATTTTGGGGATAAAAAAACTAGTATGATCTAGGTCCCACGGAAACCACGCATTTTTAAGTTTTTTTTACTCTGCGCAAAGCTCGTTAGTACGGGAGCCCTAGAACATTTTTTTTTTGATTACTATCAAGCAAATTTTTTGTGAGTAGCTTCATTTTGATAAGACGAACAACATTTTTATTTGCGAAAAAACTCGAAAGTGGTAGCTAACAGAGATAGAAAGGATTTCATACTTTGATTTGATGGTCCTAAAATATGGATTGTTCTATTTGTAGGACAATGTTACTCTTAAATGATATAACTATTAACCTATCAATATACAAAAAATCTGCTTGTTAGGGTTACGTTTTAGGGTTCAGTAGTCAACCAAGTTTTGTTGATTACAGAACCCTATAACGGAACCCTAACGAGCTGATTTTTTGTATATTGATAGGTTATTATTTATTTAATTTAAGATTAACATTGTCCTACAAATAAAACAGTCCATATTTTATTACCATCATTCAAAATATGAAATCCTTTCTATCTCTGTTAGCTACCACTTTCGAGATTTTTCGCAAATTTTAAAAATGTTGTTCGTCTTATCAAAATGAAGCTACTCACAAAAAATTAGCTTGATAGTAATCAAAAAAAAATTGTTCTAGGGCTTCCGTACTACGTTTTCTATTCCTTTTAAATAAGGATAACAGAGAAGAAAAATGGACGGTTTCCACGCGATAAACGAATTTCGAAGCAAAGGAGTTGCGGGCTTCATCTTTCTAATATAATAATATCGAAGGAGATTTGATGAACTGTGTGTATATTTAATGAGGTCACGACAATAATTGAAATACATACACTTGAAATCTTAACCCTCTTTTGCAAACTCGAGCACCCATATCCTTCCATTCAATCAAAACCAAGGAACCAATTCAATCCTAGAAAGCCTGCATCCTAATCCCCGTTTCATAAATATTCAGCCGTTATTTCACCTCGACTGATGTCGATCCTGTAAAGAGCTGTGTGTTTATGTTTACAGGGGGGAAGCGCCCAGCTGAGAGGGGGGGCCCCCACCCCTCTTCCTCCCAGACTGGGGAAAATCGATAGCGTTCCCAGCGCAGCTATGTGAATGGCTCGCTGTGACGTCGCGCAAAACTTGTTACTTGAATTTCGTTCTGATCTAGATGTAAACAAGTATACTAATTCAAATGTGACATTTACGTGTTTGAATGGCACATTTAATATTATAATATAGTATGAAAAAATGTAAAGATTGAAAAAAGAAAAATAACTTATTTACATCAAGTAGAGTCTACTTGATGTAAATAAGCTATGTTTTAAAGTCAAATCTACACTTCTGTTAAGAAGATTGAATATAAAGTAGAAACACTTTACACTGCTCACCGATTAAAAACGAATCTTACTTTTATCAAAATTTGTATTAAATATGACGTACCATGTTATGTCACAAAACGATAAAAAATTTTATTTGTTGCGTTGGAATATGCTAATGAAAAATTTTCTTTTCGATAGTCGAATCTAACGTAAAGATCAGATCTAAAGCATAACATGTTTGAGTTGTTAGAAATGAGAAATTTGTTTGCGTATGTACTATCAGAGAAGTTGAGTCCTACGCAGATGGGGGACCTACGTAGTTTGGTCGCGTTACGTCAAACCCAGCCGACAGATCACAATTAATATTGAATTGACATGATCCGACCAAATGACTTTGGTCTGTCAACTGCCTAGGAATCAATTTCCTTAATGCTACATTTTCAATGTGGATGTACCTAATATTTTATCGAAGTAGATACCGATCTAGTACAGTATCATAGTCCATATATTATGGACGTTTTATTTAACGAAGCCATAGATTTTTAAAGCTTCGCAACGGATTAAAATAACAGTTTTTTCAATCCTTTATATATAAATTAATAAATTGCTCGAGTTTCTTAACTTATCGTTAGATTTGGCGGTAGGTACGAGTTGTAACAACGTTCAGAAAATATTTGTTAAAAATTCTGAATAAAAACTTTTGAGTTTTAAATGTTTTGGATAAAAATGCTATGTAATTTGTCATTATTGGCATCAAAATTCCAACAAAATCCAATCAACATTAATTTTATAATAATAAAAATATAATTGCGTAGTTAAAGAATAAGATATATTTCGCAAAGGTTAGAGCAGAGGGCGTTACTAGCACATACAGTAAATAATCCGACATGTTGCACACGTCATAATATTAGTATCAGAGTATTGGCAAAAACGTTGTCAAACGTCGAAGAAAACTTTTTGTTTAATGTCTTTGATCTGCATCTAGTTTGAAACATTGCAGTTATATAATAAATTATATCCTACTGACTAAATTTTGTGTATTAACCCACTTTTTTTTGTTGAGTTATGAATGCAGTATTGTTCTAAAGTCTGAACGATAGAACATGACTGCATTCGTAACTCAATACTTTTTTTTTGCGGGACGATACACAAATGCTTAACAGCGACCATATTTAATGGGTTAGTAATCTCTTTATAAATAGGTATACGAATTTCATTACACCTAATGTAAGCCTTCCAATCGAAACGATTTTAAAATCGAGATGAATATTTAACATAATATCATTTCGCAGTCCGTGGTATGCGGATTTATATCTAAAAATTTCTAGCTACCCAGATTAGATCGCGGCCATATTTGCAGTAGGAAATCGTTATTTTGTTCAGCCATATTATATTCAATAGAATGTTGGTATTGTTCGGTTTTAAATATATTATTTTACATAGAATACCGCTAGAAAACTAGGTTATTTTAGCCAATCTCCGTCGATTGATTATGGTAGTTGAATCATATAATAATAATAATACAATTTTCATTGAGTCTCATTTAAATTTGACAAACTGACGCCAGACGCTTCCTGATTTATCATGGTCTCAAGACAATGTATTTAAAGTTTGAGTAAGTTGCCGTAAACAAAAGCTTTATTTGAATAATATAAATTCTTTAAATACGCTTTAGTTGACAAGCATTAACGAAATCATTACAAGAGAAGAAGGACAGAATTTATGAAAGACAATTTTTTTTTTTAACCATCAACTACAAAAGGCAGAATATTCACATAATTAATACTAGCTGACTTGGCAAACGTGATTTTGCCATATAAATTATTTCTAATATCAATATAAAAAATAAATAAAAACCTATTCTCAGGCCTAACGAATGTACATACAAAATTTCATTAAAATCGGTTGAGCCGTTTTGGAGGAGTTCGTGCACAAACACTGCGTTTTCTCGTTGTGACACGAGAATTTTATACAGGCTGTAACAAAACTAAGTGATAATACTTTAGGGTGTTCCTCGTAGAGAATTCACTGTGAAAGTAGCAGCGATGAAAGACCAATTTTCATACACACCCTAAAGTATTATCACTTACTTTTGTTACACTAGTATTAGAGAAAAATATACAAGCGAAACGGGCACATGCGGATCCGCTACAGTGTAGAATAAAATTTCAGCACATAACTCGCGACTACACGACCGATGTTAATTCCGACCTCGTGTTTTATAACATCAATACAGAACGAATTAAACCCGTGAAATAAGCCTTTACAGTATCGTGATTAAGTAAACATTAGTCAATACTTGTATACTAATATTGAAATTCAAATGTGTGTTTATTACTTCCCTTACGTTTCATTTGTTTTAGAAATACACTTGGAGTCTTAGGGTGGCTTGCACCACAAGCGTTGTTATAGTTACAGATATGGTCAATTTAAGGTTATAGTTAAAGTTAACTTTAACAATGAGCACAGAATTTGACAGAATTATTACTAGAAAATAGAAAAGAAATATCATGATACTAACATCTCTTAGGGTTTGTCCACACTTGATCATTTTCGCGTACCAGATCTCCGTCGCGTAGCATCGAAGCGTATCATGTTTGCTAGTGTGGACGCAAAATGATCGCGATCATGATACACTTCATATCATGATATACCCCGATCGATATAAACCGCGTATCTGATACGCGCATCATGATTGGCAGAATGATCTAGTGTGGACGCATTTTGATGTCTGCACTCTGGGAGTTCTTGACTGAATTAATCACTAGATCGATACGAGGATCGGCGAGACGATACGCGATCAAGATACAGTATTCGTCTGGGGATGGATAATCATTACTTAACTATACTTACACTCCTAGATTTTAGTAACGCTTTCAATTCGATAGATCATGATATTCTACTACTTCTTCTCAGCTCGCTCAATCTATCTCCTATCGTAGTTGAATGGTTTCGCAGTTTCCTTCAGGGACGCCGGCAGCGCATTAAAATTGACAACATATCGTCATCTTGGTGTGATATCTCTGCCGGTGTGCCTCAAGGCAGTGTGTTATCCCCTCTCCTGTTTTCCATCTTCATCAACTCTATTTCTCGTAAAATCTCCTCTTCCTATCATATGTATGCCGATGACTTTCAAATCTATATTCAGGTCCTGCTTCCCTTACTATCCCACGGTATTGCCCAAATGAATGCTGATTTAGAGAAAATTTTGGAGTGGAGCAATGCCTATGGTTTGGTCCTCAACCCAATAAAAACTCAATGCATCATAATTGGCAGCAGGCAGCTTATTGCGAAAGTAGACTGGAAGACCTTACCTGACATTCTTCTTGATGGAAATGTTATTCCTTACAGCTCCTCCGTGCGTAATCTTGGAGTTTACTTTGACCGCACCCTCTCATGGGATTTCCAGGTCCAAGAACTACGCAAAAAGCTGAATGCTGCCACTGCATCTCTTAGGCGATTGAGCAATTTCCTGCCAGTTGCAACCAAAATAAAACTAGCCACAACTATACTTTTTCCAATTCTTGACTATGCTGACGTTTGCTACTGTAATCTAAACGAAAATCAACTTTCTTCCCTTCAACGTCTTCAAAATTTGTGCATCCGTTTTATATTTGGCCTTCGAAAATTTGATCATGTGTCTGAATACCGGTCTCAGCTCAACTGGCTTCCGAACAAGATGCGTCGGAATTCTCACGTGCTGCATTTACTTTACAATATCCTTTTTAATCCCTCAACTCCTGCCTACCTAAAATCAAATTTCAATTTTCTAGGTCATGGCAATCCTATTCTTCGCTCTGCAAAGAAACTTACGCTTGCTTTCCCTTCCCATAAAACTTCATTCTATGATTCTTCTTTCACCATCTCCGCTATTCGCCTCTGGAACTCTTTACCTGATTCTATACAAAACTCTGAATCCATAAATATCTTTAAGAAACGTGTCAAAAAACACTACTTAGACCTATTTCCTTCAATATGAAAATTTTGGTGTACTAATATTAATTATCCTAAAATTCTTATCTTCTGTCATTTTTTCATATTTTGCCTTATTATATCTATGTAAAGTTTATGTAGTTTATTTTATCTCACATTATTGTAAGTAACAGTTTTTTATACTATTGTTTTTTCAATTATTTTTAAATATTGATGGTTGCCTGGTAGAAACCGCTTACAGCGGTAAGGCCGCCAATTTGCACATTTCTATTAATTGTAAATTTTATTGTAATTGTATTTTCATTGTTTTGTGTCTCTTTTGTTGTGTTGTTCATTTTGTATGTTTATGTGCAAATAAAGGATTTATAAATAAATAAATAAATAAATATCTATAAGTGTGGACGTAGTTTTTGGCTGAACTGTGGCTCACGCGATAAAAGATACGCTATGGTCAAAATAGTCCACACTTAGTATACGCATACTCGATACGATACGCCTGGTACCGCGGATACGACTACCTACTTGATACAAATGTGGACAAGGCTTTAGGCTTAATTTATATACGTCCGCCTGAACGCGCGGCTTAGCGGCTACACCGCGCGATTACAAGGAAATGTACGTCGTTACAGTTTGTTGTGATACATTTGCTTGTGATCTCGCGGTGTAGCGGCCAAAGGCGTTTGCTCTGCCGCATATAAATCCAGGTTAAAACTTAAACTAGTTTAAAAACATCTAGCAATCGTTTTCTGTACGAAAACGTTTGCTAGAGGTTTGATTCTAATGCTCTAATAATAACACGAAACGCATACAGTCAATGTAGAGTTTATAACGTAAATTACGTTCAAAGTCGCCGCAGGAACAATATGTCATTTATAATAATAACGCAGAGGGTTAATATCCACGCCAGAATATACTAAATAAACGTATATTATACATGATATACAGCGCGAACATAGAGGGTTTGAATATCCATACAAATATTGCAAATTTGAAAGCGTGACCGTCTGTTACCTCTTCAAGCTTTAACGCTAATTTGATTTTAATGAAATTTGGTGTGGAGAAACTTTGGATCCCGGAAAAGGCTTTGGTCAGGCCATGATGGAAGTTTTCCATCATGATTGCGAAGCTGTATAGCATGCACAATCGATGTAGACCTTAGGAAATCATTAACGAATACTCTACACGTGTATATTAGGCTTGTATTGGTCCGTCATATTGGTCCATAATTATAATAAAATCGTGTAGAGCTGTATTTTTTTTACCTTTACAAACTTTTGTATGGTGCGACCTGCTATGAAAAAATATTTCGCGACACTCTTTGCTTTTTAGGGTTCCATAGTTAACAAGGAACCCTTATAGTTTCGGTCTGTCCTTCCGTCTGTCCGTCTGTCCGTCTGTCTGTCCGCAGTTTTGCTCAGAGACTATAGGAGCTAAAAAGCTGTAATTCGGCATGAATGCAGATATTAATGATGCCGACAGAATGGTATATAAATTCTTAAAAATATATTTTTTGTTATGGTACCTCCCCTACACATCAAGCGGGGATGACTATCACGGCTAAGAAGACTTATAAGTTATTGAGTAATAGTCGATCAACTAAAAAAAATGTATCCGGCGAAGTATAAAGGAACTTTTCGTTCAAATTCCTTTGAACGTAACTGAGATGATGTTGTTAGTAGTTTAAAACACGTTATAAATGTACATTCATTGACCATACAAAAATTATCAAAAACTAGCGGTACTACGGAACCCTATATTGCGCGTGGCCCGACACGCTCTTGACCGGTTTTTAACAAGTATGGACCTATTTTATGAAAATATCCTTTTCTTAAAATTTCTGTACTTAATATATCAAGACTTTTAATCTTTATAGTTTTTTTACTAAAATAATTCTCTCGACCTCTGGCGACCACACTGCAGAAGCTTTGCGACCCACAGGTTGAAAAAACTGGTGTAAAAGCCTCGTTTAATAACGAAAATGTAAAGTTATAACGGCAAACTTGTTCACGATCGTAACAGTTAGTGATGTTATGATTTTCCCAAACTGTAACTAAATTATTGCGGGGTTGTTAGTTTCCCTGACAGCGAGTAATTATCAGCCACTTCTAGATACAAACTTTGGAATACGGCTGCAGTAACAAGGACGCATGTTAAAAACATAATTGTTACTTTGATTTTGGCACGTTTGCTTGTAATACATTGCTTGTTTTATTAGCACTTTTGAATAATATATTTCTGGTAACAATCAAGGGATTACTGCAAAAACAGATGGACGAATGTTAAAAACATAATTATTGTTACTTTGATTTTGGGACGTTTGCTTGCAATATATTGCTGGTTTTGTTGGCATTTTTATAATATTTATAATGGTATTAATCAAGGGATTGTCGCAGTAACACGGACGAATGTTAAAAATATAATTATTGTTACTTTGATTTTGGAACGTTTGCTTCAAGTAATGTATTGCTTGTTTTGTTGGCACTTTTACAATATATTTGAACTATGTTATTAAACAAGAAATTATTGCAGTAACATTTTTTCAACGAATTATTGTTTCTTTGATTTTGGAACGTTTGCTTATTATATTATATTGCTTGATCTCTTTTACTATATATTTTTATGATATTAATCAAAAGATTACTGCAATAAAGCTAAAAACACAATTGTTACTTTGATTTGGAAATTTTATAGTTGCTTTTAATACGTTGCTTGTTTTATTGGCACTTTTATAAAATATTTCTATGATATTAATCAATGGACTAATCACACTACTCATTCAAAGTGGTAACTTCGTTCGCAGGATGTTGTAAGGGGTTTTCCAATAAGGACTTGACAACTTTTTTACAAAATAAAATGAAAACCTTTTGAGATATTTCAAAAAATTTACTATAGGGTTGAAATACAATCAAAACATTTTTGAATGAAACTCGACTTCGCTCATATGGCCACCATGGCACGTTGTAAGCGGTCGATTTGTTGAACCCAATTTTCTATGACTCGGACACACATTTCGGCTATTTCGCGTTTAATTTTGGCTCTAAGCTCTTCCAACGTCATCCGCTTATCCAAAGACTCGACGCAACCCCAAATAAAAAAATCAAGAAGCGTTAAATCGCACGAACGAGGCGGTCAATCGACTGGTCCAATTCTTGAGATAACGCGCTCATCAAACTTGCTCTTCAATAAATCGATTGTAACGTGTGATGTGTCGCTTGTGGCGCCGTCCTGTTGAAACCTCATGCTGCCCAAGTCCATATCTTCCAATTCGGGCCAAAAAGAATCGATAATCATGGCCAATTTGCCGTCTACTAAGGCAAGAATTACGATCAAAAATCGGTTTTAACGCTCTTAAAGTAGTGGCCACCGACTCCGAATTTCTGTTGTAAATTTTTAAGATTTGCAGACGTTGTTCGTTCGTGTTCTTCACCATGATGAAAATTTTATGTTTACTAAATAAACTGACAGTGACAGTTCGATGTTAAGTGTAAGGCTGTTTACACACACGCCGCCGCCGCGGCGGTGCCGCTACATACATTTCTATGGGCCCTTTTCACACGCCGCCGCCGCGTTTTCAACAAACATACGAGACTAATAGTCGGACCCATGATCGCGCCGCAGAACCTGCGGTGGCGAAAAACGCTGCCGCCGCGGCGCCGTGTGTAAACACGCAAAGGGTGCGTTCACAAATTAAATTCAAAATTGTCAAGTCCCTATTGGAAAACCCTTTATAATGATCCACAACGGATGTAAAAGGGCTAAGTATAATAAATCTATAACAACCCTACAGGTACCGTTCCAATCAACGCGGCAAACGACCGCGACCGACAAAAATTCAAATGAAATGCCATTTTATGATTTAGGCCAGTCTTTCCCAAAGTAGGCGATAACGCCCCCTTGTGGGCGCTGAAGGTCTAAAGGGGGGCGGTGTGGAACCGAGAAAAAAATGGGGGCGTTGTGTAGAGGCTTTGGGGGTGATTTATTTCATCTGGTACATTTTAAATTGAAACAATGGGGGGCGCTAAAACAAAATTCGTTCTCAAAGTGGGAAGTGGACAAAATAAGTTTGGGAACCCCTGATTTCGGCTATAGGTTTCTTCGCCACTACAAAGCAGCGCTGGCATGGGTCGCTAGACCAATGTCGTTAGAAAATGAAAACTATAGCCTATGTCATAAAGTGGCATTTTATTTGAACTTTTGTCGGTCGCGGTCGCTTGCCGCGAGGATCGGAAAGCCACCCCATTAACCCGTCGATCGTGGGAAAACGAGACACAATAGATATTCTCACCGGTGAGCGTATGGGGCTTGATGATCATATTTTTAACCCACGACAAAAAAGAGGGTTGTTATTTTGTTGAGTATGATGGTTTAACTGTTTAGTAGTATCCAAATGGGTAGACCGATTTTAAACAAGTTTTTATTTGTTTGAAAGCTGACATGACCAAAAATATTCTTGATAATTCATCATCATCGGCTCGCTCACTGCTGGAAGAGTTAAGCTATTGCATAGCTTTTATCGCGGGCTCTGAGCGCGGCGACCAGATCAAGAAATTCCGTAACGAAAAACACCTAACATTCGTCTAACGTCGTTTCAGTTCAGCAGACTTCGGCTCGGTGTGGCTCAGGGTGTGGACCTAGTCAAAGTAATTATGTCGAGGGTTTCGTTCTTGTCTGATTGTTTGTATATAGAACGTGGATATTTTATTATTAAGGTTCTGTTTTCGTTATTGTTTTCGTTCCAATGCCACATTTCTCTGTTTCTTGTTCTATTCGCTTACCCAATCCTATTGTTACGGCAAACAATGTCAGCAGTACGTACCTGTAACAACAAACTTACTGTGAGTATAGCACAAAATGTTTCTTGCTCGCTGAAAATAATTCTTGCTCTTTTCAGATTTTGGCTGTTTATTTTCGACAACACAGGTTCAATACAGAAATATTTGTAAATTAAAACGTTATACTATACAAGGTGTAACAAAACGAAGTGATATAATATTTTAGCGTGTGTATGGGTCCCCTATACAGAGTTCGCTGTGAAAGTAGCATCGCTGAACGAGTAACTTTTTTATCATCTTTGTATTGAAAAACTCTAGACGCGGGGGCGCTTGTCCATACAAAGCACAAAAAAATTTTGCTCTTTCAGCGCTGCTACTTTCACAGTGAACTCTATATAAGGGACATATACACACCCTAAATTATTATCACTTAGTTTTGTTATACCTTGTTTAGGTATAGTCTATACAAACACAATTTAATAAAATCGTAAGCAAAGTTAGCAATAGTCCACTCTTACAATGTTCTCAAAATTTATTTTATCACTAGCGGCGGGCTTTGCTGGCATGGACATAATTTGAAAGTTGAAACCCTAGAAAGGACATAGTAAAAATAGTTTTTAGCTCGGAAAAATGCACGTTTCCCGCGCGATAAAAGAATTTGGGCGCAACGGAGTTATGGATCTCGTATTATTGTAATCTGAATACCTAGCGAATATTTGGCGAACGATGATGTTTAATTAATTCTCCGTATAAAGTTTATTTCTCGCTTGATCTAAGCCGCACCGCCTTTATTCTAAGGAGCAAGTTCGTTAGAACTTGTCAGTATCTTAACTTTTATTAAGTTAAACAAGCCTACAAAGTCTTTGTTTGTTTCGACGACTCCATCATCATCAATGCTTAAAATTTGTAGCCAGAGGCTATTAAGATTTATTTTAATACACAACTGTTTTTTCACCAAAAAAAAAACACTTACCCACCAGCCATAGTTACAATAATTACTTACTAGAATAGTTATTAGTTATTACATAAACAATTAACACACTTGGGCCTACTTACAGGGTTGATTTTAACCCAAATCAGTTTAAAATTAACCCTGTGTTAGCTGATATCATCTCCCTCGCTCTTTGTATTGAACAAAAGATATATTTAACCCAACATTAACTTTAACCATCTATGCAAGAAGCCCTTTATTTTATAACCAGGTATTAAAGACAACAATTTCATTCACGTATTCTTATTTCTCGTGTATCATGACGGCAAAAAATGAACAAAAAGACTGTTGTATTTGCCTGGATCGTTAGTAAACAAGAGTTAATTTTTTGTTAACAAGGCGGAAGCCACGACTATTAATTATACGGACGAACTAAAGAGAGTCAGAGTAATCAATTTAACTAACTAAGGAAACTAGTGTGTCGCACAGTAGTCGCCATTTGTTAAACTTGTACTGGTATAATTAAGACAGGGACTTTTTCAGTATAATATTGTAGAATAGACGACGCCCGCAACTCCGTTGTGCCAAAATTAGTTTATCGCACGGGAACCGTACATTTTTCCGGGATTAAAAGTATCCTATGTCCTTTCCCGCGACTCAAATTATTTACATACCAAATAAGGAATCGGTTCAGTGGTTTGAGCGTGAAGATCTTCACGCTCAAACCACTGAACCGATTCCTCGAGGTAACAGACAGACAGAAGCACTTTCGCTTTTACAATATTAGTATGGATATAATGATTGAAGTAAACTTCTTTACACGGGAAGATTAAAATTATATCCATGTGAGGCATGACATTTTCTGTTTATACAGCCTTTATTAGTTTAATAAGCATTGTTTAACTTTCTTACCAGTTTAAAGTATAAGTAGGAGAGCCATGCTTCGGCACGAATGAGCCGGCTCGACCGGAGAAATACCACGTTCTCACAGAAAACCGGCGTGAAACAGCGCTTGCGCTGTGTTTCGCCGAGTGAGTGAGTTTACCGCAGGCCCAATCCCCTACCCTATCCCCTTCCCTACCCTCCCCTATTCCCTTCCCTTCCCATCCCTACCCTCCCCTATTACCCTATTCCCTCTTAAAAGGCCGGCAACGCACTTGCAGCTCTTCTGATGCTGCGAGTGTCCATGGGCGACGGAAGTTGCTTTCCATCAGGTGACCCGTTTGCTCGTTTGCCCCCTTATATGATTTTTAAAAAAAGACAAGAACATGAAAACACAGTAAAGAATTATCACAGTATCTTTATACAGACGATAATAAAAGATGTTCTACCGTACCTACTGCACTTTGATAAAACATTTTCCCATGAATAATCCTATTCCCATGAATAATCCTTATACCAATCCATATTACTGTCACATGGCTTCCAATGCTTTCCAACGTATCTGACAAGACAACATGAGTTATCGTAAGGGTGAAGTAAATATTTATTTATTACGATTCACCAACAGAATATCATCTGTTACATTAAAATAAAAGACAAACAATGGTAACTTAGGTATAGGTTAAATGACTTCCAATTAGTGATGAGCAAAATCGGTCTTGCAGCCTTAGTCGTGGTCTTGCAAAAAAGCAATGCCGAGACCAAGACTATCCTAAAACTAAAAAAACCAAATCCAAGACCGAGATCAGGCAGATATGACCAAATCCAAGACCAATATTGTACTAGAAATACCAAAACCAAGACTGTCTGAGTCTTGTTTTGCTCATCACTACTTCCAACGACAGGTGAAATACGGCACGCAATGGCGACAAAGAAATATTGATAACAATCCAAGAGTCTGGAGATATTATTCAACAAGTTTAAACTACTTATTACAAAATAATACCATTATTGTTAGCGGATGTCAATCGACAAGCTACATAATATTATTATATTTATTTTATTTTAATCGGTATATTATGTTAGTCACTATATATTATATTTTGAAATAGTATTAAGTAAGGTAATTAGAACATTTTTTTTTTATTACTATCAAGCTAATTTTTTGTGAGTAGCTTCATTTTGATAAGACGAACAACATTTTTATTTGTGAAAAAGCTCGAAAGTGGTAGCTAACAGAGATAGAAAGGATTTCATACTTTGGATTGATGGTCCTAAAATATGGACTCTTTTATTTGTAGGTCAATGTTACTCTTAAATTATATAACTAATAAACTATTAATATACAAAAAATCTGCTCGTTAAGGGTTCCGTTATAGTGTTCTGCAATCAACAAAACTTGGTTGACTACTGAACCCTAAAACGGAACCCTAACAAGCTGATTTTTTGTATATTGATAGGTTAATAGTTATATAATTTAAGAGTAACATTGTCCTATAAATAGAACAATCCATATTTTAGGACCATCAAATCAAAGTATGAAATCCTTTCTATCTCTGTTAGCTACCACTTTCGAAATTTTTTGCAAATAAAAATGTTGTTCGTCTTATCAAAATGAAGCTACTCACAAAAAATTAGCTTGATAGTAATAAAAAAAAATGTTCTAGAGCTCCCGTACTAATACTAGTTAAATACTAGTACTAGTTGTAGTAGTAGAAAAAACAAATATTCTGTCAGACATGTCGTGTCGGTATGATATTATCATTGGGCATCCACCCTATTAGGTGACGGCATTTTATGTTGCAACTTGAAATGTTGTACGAGTCCGGGTCATAAGATTGTAGACCAATTACAGTCACGCCAGCTATTATGCCTCAAAATGAAACTAAACTAGTGTTTACTGGTAATTTTAAACATTGAATTAAATTCGTCGACAATTATATTTTTATGCTATTCTAGGCCAAATAGACTGCACTATCTTTGAAAATAGATAGTAGAGGTGTCATGGCAATTTTCGATGTAATCTGAAGTCTGGACAGTCATGCAGGAGTTACTTTATAGTGACAAAGTGTATAACCAAACAATTTATTTTCCTTTAGTCTTAGCGGGCCCCTAGACGAGCAATTTTATTGCGTAATATTATTGACCGTCTAAGGTTGATATTGATCATCGCGGCGCCTTCAATCTAATTGTCAAATAAACTGTTCAATAAAATTGAAGCGTGACGTTGACAATAAAATTGCTCGTCTAGGGGCCGGCTTAGAGGGACACATAATTGAAGTAACTTCTTCTCGGACTATCAGGCGATTTTCCTAAGCTACTAAGGCTGGATTTATATGCGGCGGCGCGAACGCGCGGTTTGGCTGCGACACAACGTGATCACAAGCAATTATGTGTAACGATTTATTTAAATAGCGGCGCGCGCGCACCGAAATTTACATGCAATTGTTTGTGATTTCGCTGAGTAGTGGCCAAACCGCTCTGTCGCGCGGACCCATATAAATCCATGAATTAATTGGTTCCATTTCAACGTAAATCCTGGATTCACTAATAAACAAGCGTAATTGCTTACGTCAGAGACGCAAACAATAATTCTACCGATATTGTAACCTAATAACAATTACTTAGCTCTGTCAGGCGGAAGATGGATTGACAAAATTATCTATCCTTTAGCGAACTCGCAAATCTCGTGATGAAGATTTATGAGGGAAGGGATCGAGATGACCCTCCGCTTATCGCGAGATTCGACTCATATCGAGACCTCTTACCGCCCGTTTTTATGATCGTATATTTTCCTGGATACATATTGGACTTCTGCCTGGCTAAAAATCCATATCCTTCAATATTATAAATGCGAAAGCGTGTCTGTTAGACGCTTATATCGAACTAATAGGTCATATTGGTGGAATGTTTTCACGCTAGTGGCAGCACCAGCATAGACAGTAAACAAAAAGTTTTGTTCGACGTTTGACAACGTCAATATTCTGATATGACGTGTGCAACATGTCAGATTTTGTTCGGTTTTTTACTATATGTGCTATTAGCGCCCTCTGCTCCAACCTTTGTGTAATGTTCCCTGTTTCAATGTAATGGTATGGTTTGGAGATACTTTAAGTCCCGGAAAAGGACATAGGATAGTTTCAATGGCGGAAAAAAATAAGGAACTTCCTTCCAAAACTTTTTTGCGCCTTAAACGAATAGCTACTCGAATGAAGTTGCGGTTAATATTTAGTAAGCTATAAATCTCTTTCTAGATGTCGGTGAATATAAATATACTTGGACGTACTACTCGTAGATTACGTTTGTGTGGTATCCATGGGCGCATATATGGGAGGGGGGTGGGGTCCTGTGGGTCCGGACCCCCCCCCATCACTATCCATCTTACTTGTCCAATCGACAGTAAAATATCAGGCGATATAGCTTTGATAAGAGGGGGAGGTTCCCTAACGTAAAAAAGCGGCCAAGTACGAGTCGGACTCGCCCATGAGGGTTCCGCAGCAGCAAATAGGTAACGTGTTTAGAACATCAAAAGTATTTTTTTTTTAATTTGAATATCGAAATGTTAAACACTGCACCACTGCACATTTCCCCGCGCCCCTGCGACGAACTACGAACGCATCGCGGTACCTACTCTGCCTACGAACACGCTCCACAGACCACAATATAATTATTATACTGTGATAGAAAAAAAAATACATGTGCCTCGCCGATTAAAATCGGTGCGGTACATAATATATTGTCGATTGGACAAGTAAGATGGATAGTGATGGGGGGGGTCCGGACCCCCAGGCCCCCCCCCCCCCCCCTTATATACGCCCATGACCTAGCCGATAAAAGCACACGACATCTTAACACATTCAGTTAAGCCGTTTCTAAGGAATTTATCAACAAACACCTTGACACGACAATCCATCCACCTATCTATACAAGGTAACAAAACAAAGTAACAATACTTAGTGTGTATTAGTAGCGCTGAAAGTGTATTTTTTTTTCTTTTCTATGGGAAAGTTCATGACGCTGGGGCTCTGCCCGTACAAATGACAAAAAAATGCTCTTTCAGCGCTGCTTCTTTCACAGTGAACTTTATACAGGGGACTCATATACACACCCTAAAGTATTATCACTTTGTTCTCTGTTAGACCCTATATATAAGATACATTAAAAGTATGCTCGGAATATTCCGTTAGTGAGTGTACTATGTCAGAGAATAATGTTATTAGCTTATAATGAAAGTGTGTTAAAAGTTGGAGGGAACGTGGCACATATGTTATGTAAAAAGTCTCAGCCCCCCGAGAGCGGGTGCGGGAGATATAATTTACAAGTTACTAAAATATGCTATGAAATGTTTCACTTTCTAGAAGAATCCTTGTGTTGTGTACGAGCTGTTTTTGTACAAAAATACTACACACTAGTCAGTAGTCACTACCTACCTACCTAACCTACCTGCTATTTTAAACTACGCAAGATGACATCCGCAACTCCGCTGTGCCAGAATCGCGCAGGAACCGAACATATTTCCGATATAAAAAGTATTATATGTCCTTACTCGGGACTCAAAGTATCTTAATACCTAAATTCAGCAATATCGGTTCAGCGGTTTGGCTTTGAAGACGTATTAACAGACAGACACAGTTTCTCATTTATAATATTAGTATGGATCGTTCAATTACCGAAATTGGGTATTTTGCTACGCTCTTTTGACTTAATTTGGCATGAAAATAAGGATCGATTAACCTACAGTCAAAGGAGGACGGGCAAAAATGTATGGGAAGTATACCCACCACTAATAACTGTCAGAGGTATCTCGTTAGGAAGCTCTTTTCCTGGCTTTCATTTGTTATTATGGGGGTCAGCCTCGTATAACTACGGGAATAAGTTATATCTAAAAGAACTCAATGAAAAATCGTTTATTCCAGAAATAAAAAAGAGCTATATGTATTTATGTCATTGTTAGTTAAAATTGCCAAAACCACGATGTAAATGCACGAGCACTGTTGCCGTTCCGTAACCTAACCTTAAGAGGGCGACCTATGACAGAAAAAAATCGGTTTTCACCCGCGCACTTCATACCCCCCGCACTCGCCCAACTCATTCAATATGTCACCGCGGCTATAAATTTGTGTAATAACTCTCGTAACCACTTTTTGTACGAACGTAGTATAACCAAATATATCAGATAAATTTTAAGAAGTTCAAGTCACATTTTCCATCTGTACTCACTTTGGGAATCAAATTCATACTTTTTGCCTTATACACTAGTAATACTTTATGATATGTTTATTTATCGAAATCGAATAGGCTCTGACACTACTGGATCGATTCTGGTTAGAATTCCTAAGCTGTAGTTGTTACAAAAATATAATAACTTTATATTTTAATATAATCTACTAGCCACGTCGTCGTCCACGTCCGAATTTGGTTAGTTTTTGTGTGTATTTGCGTAAAATATATTAACATTTGTCAGATTAAAATACACAAAATTCTCATGTCACAATGTTTGTGTGCGAACTGCTCAATCGATTCAATAAAATTTTGCAAAAAATTATTCTCAAGCCTAACGAATGTATGTATTACATTCGTTAGGCTTGAGAATAATTTTTTATCTGCTTTTTAATATAATATATTGATGCTATAATAATTTATATGGCAAACTAACGTTTGCCGGGTCATCTAGTAAATATGTAAATATAAAATTCTCGGGGCACAGTGTTTGTGCGCGAACTCATCCAAAACGGTTCAACCGATTATAATGCTATGTACATTCGTTAGGCCTGACAATAGGTTTTTATTTCCTTTTTATATTGATACTAGAAAAGAAATTAAATGGCAAAACAATGTTTTCCGGGTCAGCTAGTTTCCTCCTTTTAGCTCCCCCCAATTTCTCATGAATTGCACCATCAAATCACCACTTTTGTTAACATGTTACCAAATTCGGACTACATCTTATACAATAACAAAAGAATTTTGGAAATCCGTCAACAAACGGTGAGGTTATCCGCCATGGTATCACTAAAATCGTCTCTGATGCTGGTGCTGATAAAAACCCCAGCTCAAATTTCATCTTGATACACTGAAATCACGTGTTCGGGAAATTCTGCGTCGATTAAACCATCCTCGATGGCTCTGGAGAGCCATTATTCGCCCCATATAGGTGTTACCATTATTAATTTATTATCAATCTTCCAAACTAGTGAAAAAACAACCTTTTACATTTTCCAGATTGCAGTACTGGAATACATTTCAAAGATTTTGGGAAAGGCTAAAAAAATGTATGTTTAGGTACTCTATACCAAGTATCGAATATTTGTTATTTAATCTATTGGCAAGAAAATGTCAAAGGTTTTGTCTTTTTCGAATAAATTTTCAGTTTCATAAAACGAAATATAGATTTGTTGGCTTATAACTTTTCTTTAGCCATAGAAAGACTAATGATTTTTTTTTGAAAGATTGAATAACTTTAAAAATAAGCTAAAATTCTTTCATTTACGGTCTTTCAAATAGATTCTTAGATATTTTCAGATATTTCATAAAACACAAATATTATAAGACTTCGTTGATTTGTGTATTTAAAAAAATTGGCCACAATGCTCATAGCAAGGCAATGACTGGAGTTAGATACAAAGTTTGAAAGACAAAATCGTAGTAAATTTTAGTAGCTTTAATAAAGTTCTTTACGACTCACTCTTTTAAAGAGCTAAAAACTTAAAAACAGGAACTTTTGGCCTTAATTAGAAACTCATAACTAGCTAGATTTTTTTTTCTATATAAAGTGTTTTTATTCATAATTCGCCTAAAATTCATGTATTTTTGAAAAATGGTATTCGGTTGACACTTGTCACACGTGTTGTTGTGTACAAGTTGGTAAGATCCTGGTTCGACACCAAAACAATGTGCAAAACGAAAAATCACCCCTAGAAATGTGATGGTCACACTTTGGTGGTCTAATTGCCGGTGTGATAAGTCACAGCTTTTTACAAAACGGCGAGAGCATTACTGCAGATGTGTACATTGAAAACTGCCCACAATGATGGCGATGCTCGTACGTCTGCAACAAGTTTTTGTCAATTGATCGTGTCCGCTGCTCCTTGATGACAACACGCGGCCCCATTTTGTTTGAAAGCTTTCCTTCATCTGCCATACCGACTATTACCTTTTCCGAAATTGGGAAAACTTTTACCGGGAAGAAAATTCAATTCGCGAGAGACAGCCTCTCAAAATGCCTTAGAAGTGTAGTCTGCCGTCCGGCTGACATTTTCAATAATGGCATCTATAGGCAACAGATATACACATTCTGTGAAAATTTCAGAAGTCTAGCTATAGCTGTTCTTGAGATACAGCCTGGAGACAGACAGACGGACGGACAGATATTGAAGTCTTAGTAATTGGGTCCCGTTCTTACCCTTTGGGTACGGAACCCTTAAAAGAACAATTTTTAAACAAAACGGCAATATCATAGGTATAAAAGACCTTATAATATATTATGTAGTATATTATCTACTCTTCTAAATCCTTTCATAAATGTGCCATCACCTTTGTTCATACTCTAATTATTATGGTCGAAGTAGTGATTAATTTTGCGTATAATATTATATTATAATGTTATCACTGTTTGACAATTTAATCTTATCATTTCTAGACCGTAGCGTTGTTCCGAAGACATTTATTCGATATTTCCATAGTATCGAGTACGACATTCATTGAAACCAAATCGATTTTCAAATCGCTGTCATACACTAGTTTTTGTCAAAAGTATATCGATTTAAAGCCGATTTATTTTTTCAATCTCTATTGCCGCGGCCGCTGATTCGTCTATCGTCACGAAGCTTCGTGCTATGAGACGAGACCATTGGACGATACACGCAGATCGTCCAATGGTATCGTCTCAAGCACGAAGCACTACGCATGTGCGGCCGCAACACTGACCTCCATTATACAAGTATGTATAATGGAGGTCAGTGGGCCGCAACATATGGGTTTGACAAATTATTTGTCATGATAATATTATCATATTTGTAAACAAATAAACATATTTTATTTTAAATTATTAAGCCTTCTAGAATTGTTCATCGGCTCCCGTTTTCTCCTGCAAAGGTTGCTTTTAGTATGTTTATTGAATTTTTGTTTGTTTCCCATGGTTTCGATTAAATATTTTCTCAATCCGGAGTAAAGGCAAAGGAAGTACGTCCTCTCCTCAGGCGCGCGCGAACGCGACTGTTGGCGACTGAGAGGTGAGACAAATCTAGCGGTGAAGCGCGAATGTGGTTTTTCTTAAATATCTTAATAAATATAGAGAATATTAAAAATCCGCTAGGTCGAACCCTCGGTGATAGAATTTTATATGATGTGTAAAAATATTAACTCAGTTTAATGCATGGTTTTGGCAATATAGGAAAAAATCATCAAAGTTAAATGCATCTTTGTGTTTTTTTTCTATCGAGAAAATTTTGCGATATCGTGTTTCGCTCAGATCAGATTCTTGGAAATATAATGTATTATCTAGGTTTAGAAAATTAAACAATTCGGGGCTTATTATCAAGTCCAAAAATGATTTATATAATCGACAGTTTTGGGTTAGTCCCCTTCTCAAGGTACAGTTACACATGCTTATTTCAAGCACGCAGTATGCTTAAACCGAGCAAATGCTGATTACGAGCATGTGTGTCCATGCATTGCTCAAAATAAGCATGCTTATTTCGAGCATGCTCAAAAATCGACAGGCGTGCAATTTTCGAGCATACTACCTGCTGGTTTAAGCACCATCATGCTAGTAGTATCGATCAGTTTTTCGCTGCAGGAGTACTATAATAAGAATGCTTAAGGGGGCGACCAACCCAAAAAATCAAACATCGTCCTTCTCTCTTCACACTCACGCCCGTCTTTCATATGCCAGGTGAAAAAGGACGACGCGGAATCATCACCAAGTTAGCGGGCAGTTATAGGTGTTCTTTTTTTTAAAGGATATCTATTAAGTTATTAAAAAAAATATGTAACATAATCCCTGCCTTATCTATAATGTAATTATACTAAAAAGTTTCAAGCTTTATTTTAATGTATTACTCGAATACTAGCAGTTTAACGTGTTAATTATAGGTGATTTGGAAGCAATTTCGCAATTTTTTTCTATCAAAAAAATTGTATGCTATCGTGTTTTTGTGTAACATAGTCACTAGTGTTAGTCCTGAAGTTTGCTGCATCTTAATTTAACATTTAGTTTTTCATTAATATTGATATTACAGACGATCACATTACAAGCAATTTGATATAATACGCGCCCTTAATAGAAGCAAATGTATCGAGCTCAAATGCTAGTCACAAAAAGAGCTTTTTAACGACATACGTCTCAGCATTATTGGTCATAGGTACATTTTGCCCGTCCTCCTTTGGATACCCTTTGTTAGCATTGCGATATACTTCCACGCTTACCGTTTGTTTGACGTGTATCAAAATTGAGAACACCATTTTGTTGTTCTATAGTCTATAGCATCCTTACTTGCATCGAAACTTTATTGCTGTTGAATTAAAATACTTGAATTGGTACATATAACAACTAGATCTACGTTTTTAGGGTTCCGTACCCAAAGGGTAAAAACGGGACCATATTACTAAGACTTCGTTGTCTGTCCGTCTGTCTGTCCGTCTGTCGGTCTCCAGGCTGTATCTCAAGAACCGCTATAGCTAGAGTTCTGTAGTTTTCACAGATTGTGTATATTGATTGCCGCTATAACAACTATAACTGAAAACAAAATAAAATTAATATTTTAGGGGGGCTCCCATACAACAAACGTGATTGTTTTGGCCTTTTTTGCTCGATATCAATAATGACAACAGGCAGGCAGTTGAAATTTTCACAGAATCCTCAATATTATGTGTACTTTAATAATTAATAATAAAATTAAAATAAAATAAAAATTTAAGGGGGGCTCCCATACAAAAACACAACTTTTGGACTATTTTTTCTCTATAACGATACGGAACCCTTCGTGCGCGAGTCCGCCTCGCACTTGTCCGATTTTTCTTTTATTCTGTAATACTCTCAACTCCATTTCATCAACAATAATGCTAGTAAAAGGTTGTAAAAGGTACAAGAACATCCGTATAATAGTACTGTTAAGTGAAATGGTACGCTATAAGAAAGGTTTATTGATGTTATACTGTATATTACAACTTTATATTTATTTTACCATCCATACTAATATTATAAATTCCAAAGTGTGTTTGTTTATTTGTCTGTTACCTCTTCACGCCAAAACCGCAGAACCGATTTTGCTGAAATTTGGTATGGGAATATTTCGAATCCCGGGAAAGGACATAGGATACTTTATATCCCGGAAAATAACCGGAACCGAAGAAACCGTACGTTTCTATTTCCGCGCAACGGTGCGGGCGTCATGAAGTGTTCAGTAAAGATGAAATTAAAACCAAATTATATTTTTGCTAGCAGATTAAAACTACATTTTTCTTTTTAAAGGTAATAAGTAACAAAATTAATGAATTGTCTTCGTAACTATTTAAAAACTCGAGTATTCTTCGTCAGCACGAAGTTCGTGAATATAATTAAGTTTAAATTAAGTGAGTAGGTTGAGAACTTTAGACCGATATTTTATTTACGTATTACTAGCTACTGGCGAAAACACTTTCATATTCAGCCCGGGACTTCCCCTATTAGGTCGATGACCTCAGGGTTGGCACGCGCAAGTTTTGGTTTGTCCCGAATCCTATTACCCTTGTATGAGAAGTTGAATATTGTATCAAAATCAAAGGAATATATTTACAAAGGATAATATTTCCATGGAATTGAAAATGCCAAAACCTATCAGCGCTATTTTTAACGCGTGATCCGTTATAGAATATTCTTATCTTGGTTAGGTGGTTTCATCTATAACATATTATAGATTGATATCTTTAAAACATAATAACGATTAACAACGATGATATTTCTTATGTAACTATCATCATCAACTCGCTCATTACTTGATGTAAGAGTCTGATAAATATACTTTAATCTGAAAGTCATATTTTTACATAATATCGACATTCTCATAAATGCCAAACCAGCGCCAGATGCGCTGTGATTGGTCTAAACTCGAAACTTATATTACTATAGATGATTCAAGTCAATTCATTTATTTTTCGAATGTATATTAAGAGGTACCAGAATGCTCTATTGTTTTTTCTGTTAAAACTTCCATAAGTAATCGAGAGAACTCCTCAAAATTAATACGGAAACATGTGGTGACTTCGGTTTCGTGAGAAGTATTCTAAGCATATGCTACCAACAAGTAAGATTTTGCACCGAGGTATACCATGTTTCGGAAGGTGCTGAGAGAACTCCTGATTCTTTATAGATACAAGTTTGGGAATTTCGGCGTTGTTTTAAGAACGAAAGGCATATTACGCTACTATCCAAATTACATTCATCATCATTATCATCATCATCACTACCATGCATCGTGCCATGATTATGAGCCTATTATGACCCTATTATTGGTACTTTTAATAGTCTTTTAGATCGAGACTCGAGTTTGTCAAGCGATTTAAAAATATCTATACTAATATTAAACCTGAAGAGTTTGTATGCTTGGACGTGCTAATCTCAGGAACTACTGGTCCGATTTAAAAAATTATTTCAGTGTTAGACAGCTCATTTATCAAGAGGCTATATATTATTACGCTAAGAATAATAGGACTGAAGAGGAGAACAGAGGAAAATGTGGAAAAAACGGGGAAAAATATTAGATAGGGTTTATCTCACGAACTCCTGGAGCAATTTTTATGGCAATAATTGGCACAGATACAGAGTAGACCACATGAAGGGACATAAGCTATTTTTTTTTTGCGGGAAAATTTTGCGGTTTTCGTAAAATTCCTAATTTACGCGGGCGAAGCCGCGCGGGACATCTAGTTTTTTATAAAAAAATTTCATCCACTCATTAGAGGCATTGCTGCCATATGCTTAAATATCAATTTGTAGCAAAAACTTGTATCAGGCGATGGTAAACAATTAATTATTGACGTCAGCCCGCAACTGGGGCGGCTCCCTGAGGATCTGTCAAAAACATATCGGTGAAACACTCTGGCAACTTGGCACCAATCCATGCGATGTGGACCACATATAAGGCTTTACTCAATATCGATATAATATAGCAACACAAGTATAACCGCGGTCGGTTATACTTGTGTTTGAAATTATTTTGCCATCTCTCTAAGTAACAGTTAAAAGATTTACATTCTACACCATACATTATTGGATTACCAAATTTTTCATCCATACTAACATTATAAATGTGAAAGTGTGTCTGTCTGTCTGTCTGTTACCTCTTCACGCCCAAACCGCTGAACTGATTTTGCTGAAATTTGGCATGGAGATACTTTGAGTCCCGGGAAAGAACATAGGATACTTTTTATCCCGAAAAAATGTACGGTTCCCGCGCGATAAACGAATTTTGGCGCAACGGAGTTGCGGGCGTCATCTAGTTTACAATATATTCATACTAAAATTATTATAAAATATGTTAAAGTGGGTCTGGTTGTTGTCCGATTAATGTTGAAATCGCAATACCGATATGTAACTTAGAGATATGCCCAGTAAAGAACATAATATAATAGTTTTTATTGCAAAAATATGTACACACAAAACCCAGTCATCAACTACTTACATATAAAAAACAAATACACGATATCTACTCCACTATTATGCCGTGCCTTTTCAAAAAATGCATCGTAAATGCTCTAATGCAACTTGCACGTTGTATATAAAGATAATATTATAACAATTTAAAGACATTTTTAAAACACAAGTATAACACAATGGCAGCCTTATTACTAGTTAGTAATTTCTTCCAGGCAACCACGGATAGAGGAAACATAATATTATAATATTAGATAAGGTGAATGTGCCATAAACAAATATATAATATATCAAATGTTACATAATACCTACATACATATAAATAAATACACATACATATATACATAATAAATATTAATCTAAAATACATACATACGAACATAAATAATTTATAACAAAGTATGGAACATTTTTTATGATAAACAATAATTATAAATAATAATAGTGACCCTAGAACAATTTTTTTAAGTTTGTATGAAACTTTGTCAATTTTTAACCGATCGGGCTGATCTACCCCGTTAGGGCAAAACGCTGTAACCTGTAACACGTCAACTTGCGAAAAATGAGTTTAAAACTTTTTAGCTCAAAGCACGTATTAGGGGATAGCGAAATTTAATATGGAATATTTTGGTCGAAAACTTGTCCTGAATTTTGTGGGTTCAATCAATACAAAGCTTACATCAAGTAGATTAATTTAGACTATATTGTTACAAAACGATGTAACCCGGGTTGCATTGTTTTGTCGTAACAGGGCCGTGATACTTTGCATGCATAAAGCTACTATGACGTAGGCATCCCCTAAGAAAGGGTTTTTGATAAATCCCACCCTTAAGGGGATAAAATAGGGGATGACAGATTGTATATAATATTACTTTTGTTTTTTTTTTTTATTGTATATAATAATATTTACTAACGCGAGCAAAGCCGCGGACAAAAGCTAGTAATCTATATTAAACTTCTCTGATAGTACATTGTATTTCACAAGTCTTTTTGTGTTCCAAAGCCCGAATGAAGCCAATGATTCGTTAACATTAAACGACCCGTCTAGGATAGAGTTACGTTCATTCCAAAGGATTATTCAATAATCCAAAAGATACCTTGGGGCTTTGAATTTTCAAATTTCACTTAAAAGGTCGCAAAATTTACTTTAGTCTTTACAAAGGCTTTTGAACCGATGAACCGTGGAATATAATGTTGGGATGGACAAGAACAAAAATATGAATATATCCAAGATACTGATCAAAGAAACGTCGTTATCAAAGAATTTGAATGCGTAGTGATGTGTAAATCTAATTTTTGTGATTTTTTTCGTTTAGCCGAATATGCTATAACGAAATAACTAACCCACGACCTCCGAGTCAAAAGGCACTCTGGACGAAGGACGTGTTGTTAGCTTAAAAAATATTTACCGTCAAACATAGAATTTCCTCTTTTTAGGGTTCCGTACCCAAAGGGTAAAAACGGGACCCTATTACTGAGACTTCGATGTCTGTCCGTCTGTCCGTCTGTCCGTCTCTCTCCAGGCTGTATCTCAAAAACCGCTATAGCTAGACTTCTGAAATTTTCACAGATTGTGTATTTCTGTTGCCGCTATAACAACAAATACTAAAAATAAAATAAAATTAATATTTAAGGGGGGCTCTCATACAACAAACGTATTTTTTTTACCTTTTTGGCTCATAATCAATAATGGCAACAGCTACGCACTTCAAATTTTCACAATATTTTTAGTTTTATCTATAGTCTAATAATTAATAATAAAATTAAAATAAAATAAATATTTTAGAGGGGCTCCCATACAAAAACACAATTTTTCGCCTATTTTTCCTATATAACTGTACGGAACCCTTCGTGCGCGAGTCCGACTCGTACTTAGCCGATTATTTCGATATAACATTTACATATACCATAGTGATGGTTAGGAAAAGAATTCATGTGAATTTGAACGCCCGTATTCAGGCGAATGTTTTTTCATACATTGTCGCACAGTTAAAATGATATACATTTCCTTTTTCATAACTGCACAAGTTGTACGTCGATGGGCCATATAACATTTTTACGACATCCTGCATAGCTGGCTCTAGGGCTACTTTGTAATTTCAAATTAAGGTTCAGATTATGGGCTTCGGAGCTAAGTTGTTCACGTTCCTAAGTATTATGTGACTTTGTGTTGTGAGTTGTAACTTTTTTATTAGTTTCTTTACTATAACTTGTATAAAATAACATTTAACACCATAGTAAGTTTCTTGCAGTTTATACTATAATCAAAATAACGCGGCAACATTAACATTTTGTGTAAAGTTTTGTGCCTCAATACGCTGTTTGGTCTTTAGGGTTTTATATAGTTTCAAAAATATAAGATAATATTGTTTTAAGTTCTTTTCGTGAGGACGCTTATTCTTTACAATTTTCAGTGACACAATTTAATATAATTTTCCTTGTCTACAAGTAATTACCAATTTACCATACTTTCAACAAAATACTAATTTTTAAGCCTTTCTTAAATAATGTCTACAAAAGAATTCTGATGGACCAAGAGCCTACGACGACCAGACCTTCCTCAGTTTCGTAAAGCTGAAAGTTTACCTGTTTGTGGCCTTTACAGAGGTAAGAACGACCATGCAACTATGGAGTTTCAGTCGCGGTTACTTTACGAGGTATCCAGTTCTGAAGGTCTACCTGACCTTCGAGAAGGAGTAAAGCTCAATTTCATAGCTTATATTCTTCGCGGTAAGTGGAGGAATGTCGTCTTCCAGTGCCGGACATTTTTGACAGTTGCTTCCCACTGCTAGACACCCTCAAAGTCTAATACTTTAAGAAAGTTTAAGGGTGTCTGGCAGCTGTCAAAAATGTCCGGCACTGGAAGACGAGATTCCTCCACTTACCGCGAAGAATATAAGCTATGAAATTGAGCTTTACTCTTTCTGGAAGGTCAGATAGACATTCAGAACTGGATACCTCCTAAAGTAACCGCAACCGAAACCCCAAAGTTACTGGCCTCTGTAAAGGCCACAAACAGGTAAACTTTCAGCTTTACGAAACTGAGGAAGGTCTGGCCGTCGCAGGCTCTTACTCAATGACACTTTTAAAGCATCGCTCATTTGAGAGTTAATTAATCTAAATACTTTAACACCTTCATCGTGGGTTTCACAGACACAATAGATTTTCAATTGTTATGCGGCAGCCGGCTGCCGCTTGGGGATTGATGGGTTAATAACACTTTACATAATTAATGTTGAAAAAAGTTTTTTTTCTCCCAGAAAATACAAAAGTGTTTATGAAAATTTTAAATTGTTGTCATTTTGTTGAGTTCAATTTTCATCAAAAGATTGAGGGAGAATCGCTCGCGACGTTGAATATTTTAGTCCGCCATTTTGGAGAAAATTATTAACTCGTTACAAGAATTCGACGTTCAAAAATTATGAATTTAGTTCTAGACTTTAAATATTATAAATGCGAAAGTGTGTCTTCCTGTTTGTCTGTCTGTGTGTATGACACCTCTTCACGACCAAACCCACTCAGTCGATTTTGCTGAAATTTGGTAAGGAGATACTTTGAGTCCCGGGAAAGGATATCTAAGGATACTTTTTATCCCGAAAGAATGTACGATTCCCGTGCAATAAACAAATTTTGGTGAAACGGACTTGCGGACGTCATCTAGTTTTGAATAATGTTTACACAGGGTATGGTTTATAACGTATGTGTTTCCTTAATAGAGTTCACTGTGGGAGTAGCTGAGTTACTGTTTTATTATACCCTGTGGAGTGTATAACTAATTTATGTTGGAAATAATTGGATGTACTTTTTGATCTACTTCATGCAATGAATACTTAAAAAAACATCATTTTCGAATTCCGAAAACAAAAACCTTCTCTCGAAATTGAAAATCAGTTGTATGAAATAATGAATTCTGCATATCAGAATACACATGGCCTCCTTTTGTTATTGTTATTGAAACCAATATACTGAAGACCAGACGATTTCAATAAAAGTTTTCCATTACGGGAATAATTAAAAACGTTCTTGCCGATGTAGCGATTTGCAACAGGAACAAAGCTCACTGTACAATAACCGTGATTAATTTATTTAAAACACAATCACATTTTATAGATGAAGTTAAAGCTCTCTGAAGCATAGATATAGACAAAGAAAGCGTGATGAAAAATATTGCCACTTCGGCGCGGTTGTTTGTGGCCATTTTGACAATTTAAGATTTTGATTATTGCTTTACGTTTTCTTTAAGCCGGCCCCTAGATGATCAATTTTATTGTGCAATATCATGTATTGTGCAATATTATTTACCGTCTAGGGTTAATATTGAACATCGCGAGCCTTTCAATCTCATTGTCAAAAAAATGTTTTATAAATAATAAGGATATTTTGATTGAATTCAGTTCAGACGGCAGCAAAAATGTACCTACTAACTACACTTCGTTTGCTTGTATTACTAAACGGTCATACAATAAAATGCCGCATACGTTTATCCATGGTCGATGGCGATTGTGCACGCTACAGATAGATTTGCAATCATGGTGACAAGTGTAGTTGGACGCTGTTAAGCATTCGTGTACTAACCCACAAAAAAATACGTATTGAGTAATGAATGCAGTTATGTTCTTTAGATGATTTAGAACAAGATTGCGTTCAAAATTTAACAACAAAAAAAATGTGGGTTAGGACACTAATGCTTAACAGCGACCAGTTCCATCATGGCTCTATATGGAGAGGGCCACTCAATATAACATTCGCAAAAACTCAAATCATCTTATACCGAAAATACCATTTCAATAAAAGAAAACTTTCAATAGATCTATAAATATCTGCTTTGACGAATAACCGAAACCCATCGGATACCTTACAAGGGCGAAAGACGATCTTGACGCAATAAAATTAGACTTTATCGGACGTAAAAAGCGGAGGGGGAGACGACCTACTTCCGCGACCCTCTCGAATACCCCTCCATTGCGCGACTTGTTCCCTTAAAGCCCGCTAACTGTATGAACAAACTTCGATGTAACGATCATTATTGTAATCATAAAAAGCTTAGTCAGATGCAAGCAAAATGAGAGGAAGATCGAAGCGTCTGAAATTAATAAAGCAACTAATTAAGTTGAACTTAATCACTTATTAAAATACACTTGCTTGCTTACTAATTAAATACTTTCCTAATTATAGCTATAGGTCTACCAGAATCTGATGGCAATTTTTGACAGCAGATTTTTAAAAAATATCCTTGATCATTGGATAAATTTATATATTTGCATGTTTAACACACAGAATCAGCCGCTATAAGAAAAAAAGCGGATCAAAATGTTTTATTCCAATTACCCCCGTATTGCTAGAGTCATTTTATTTTCTCACTTTTTGCCATCAGATTCTGGTAGACCTATAGTTACCTATTCGATCCCACATACTGATGACACAGAATTCAACATCCTTTATTAAAAAAACGATTTATAAACGAACAATATTTAATTATAAAATATAATTAATGCAAAATTGTTGTTGTCCGTCTCTCTGTTTTGTCTTCACAATAAAGCTGGAAACAAATTATCGGACTTTTCATCGGATGCGGCTTGTTTCTATCTGATTAATACAAAATACACTAAACTTTGCACATTGTCTGACATAAGTCGCGGACGCGATCTTGAGCGTTCGGACGTCCAAACAGAATCTGGCAGGCCAGATATTTTTGCATCCGCGGACGTCCGAGGATGAACCGTGCACATTGTTAAGCCGCATCCGTCAGCCGCGACTTATGAAAATATCCGATAATTTGTTTCAGCCTGCAATTGAAAATACACGCATTGTTTATGCTACCTCGCGCACTGTATGTGCTCCTATTCGAACTGTCTAGACCAGCCTTTCCCAAAGTGGGCGATAACGCCCCCTTGTGGGCGCTGAAGGCCTAAAGGGGGGCGGTGTGGGACCCATAAAATAGTAGGGGCGTTGTGTTGAGGCTAAGGGGGTGATTTGTAATTTCATTTCATTTGCATACATTTTAAATTAAATGCATCTATTCCCTCACATTACTTTTAATATTTAGCTAACAAGTTTTGGAGGCAACTTCTTAGAATATAATATTTTGTTAAACAAAAATCCCACAATTCCGGGATTGAATTATGTCGGTGGTAATGATAAAAACATGGTTTGAAAACGAGTAATTTAGCATTTTATTAATTTTTATTAAATTTGCTGCAAAAGCCCCTTAATTTAAATAAAGATAAGAAAGTAGGATAATCAATGGGGGCGCTAAAAAATAATTTGTTCCCAAAGGGGGCAGTAGACAAAATAAGTTTGGGAACCCTTGGTCTAGACCAGCGGTTCACAAACATTTTTTTGGTGGCGGAAAGCCTGGTGGCCTTTTAAGAAGTGACATTTTTGACGGACCCCCAAAAAAATAATGTTATGTCTTTGAATCAATTGTCTCATGCTGGTGTCTGATGTAATTTCTTAGAACCATTTATGAATCGCTCGCGGAGCTTACTGGGATTTTTACGAAGCTCCAGGGCTCCGCAGAGCACACTTTGAGAATGACTTGGCTCTAGCATGAAGGAGGTCTACTGTACAAATTTCTCTTGTGGCCATAATGTAATGGGCCCAAGCACCTGAAGCACTTATAATTCCCGACCTCCACAACACAATTATGACCTCCATTACCCGTCGACTTTGATCGTAAATAGATTTGCTGGTGACGCGCCGAGGCGACTTATTTATTAAATCCAAAACGGGCTTCACGACTAGATAATAGATACACTAGACACAAAACTCTTATAATAAGCACTTATAAGAGTAAATAGTTATCATCATTATTTATACATTATTATTTAAAAGTACTTTCAGAGTAATTGATTCTGTTAAGTAACCAAAATAGGTCTGCCATCTACCTATATAATTTGTAGAGATGTGCCGATCATGACTTTGGCCGACTAGCCGATTAGTCGGTTGCAAAGAAGCCGACTAATCGGCCGACTAGTCGGCCAAACCGATCATGGTTTCGGATGTTTCCGTAACGCTTCGTTTACTGCTGATTCGCGGGTTACGCAGCATACGGCCTACGAACGTGTCGGATCGTGTGATCGTCATGATTCAGTTGATGGTTTTCAGGATATTTTTTTACTGTGCATCGTGTGTAACATGCAATCTTACTTTAATAATTACCTAATTTGTAAATTAAAAATTTGTAATAATACAAAATCCGAGTCTTTTAAAATTTTAATAAGAATATATTTTCGTTATATAAGTGTAGATAGAAGATAGATAGGAGATAGAAGAAGAAGTTCCCAATATTCAATCTATCTCTGGTTTGACATACGACCGATCGCAGCTAACATTGAATTGACA
Organism: Cyaniris semiargus; assembly: GCA_905187585.1. Taxonomy (NCBI): domain Eukaryota; kingdom Metazoa; phylum Arthropoda; class Insecta; order Lepidoptera; family Lycaenidae; genus Cyaniris; species Cyaniris semiargus. The sequence goes on along the minus strand of LR994558.1, from coordinate 5,850,472 downwards.
TAAAATATATGTCTCTAATGTCTAATAAGAGCTATTCTTATCTCTAGTAGGGCAAAACCAGAGATAGATCAAATATTGGGAACGGCCGTTAATGTTGCTCTGCACAAAAGTATTATAATACTTTGGACCAATTTTTATTTAATAAAATATTTCATAGAATATATTTCTTTGCCAGCAAGTAATTTCAGACACAATTTGTATTTAATTTCAAAATAATCAAGGTTTTTCTTAACTGTAATTTCAATAATAGTAAAATAATAAAAAGCCGGCGCTTTTTGCCGACTATTCGCCGACTATTCGCCGACTACAAAAGTGGCCGGATAGTCGGCTTTACCGACTAGTCGGCGACTAGTCGGCACATCTCTAATAATTTGTGAAAATTTCAACTGTCTAGCTAGCGTGGTTCTTGAGATACAGCCTGGAGATAGACAACAGCGAAGCCTTTGTAAATTGTAATAGGGTCCCGTTTTACATTAGGTGAGGAACCCTAAAAAGTGGAAAATCATTTTTGTAATAATTATTATACTAGTATGTTAACGCGGACGAAGTCGCGGGCAAAAGCTGGTTAAAAATAAAATAACATAAAAGCGGTTAAAAGCCTTGGCACTTTTGTTTGAAAAATCAGCAGTACATCAGTATAAAATATGCGAAAGTTACTAATATCAGCTTATTTATTCACTACAGTTTCAGAAACACTTACCATTTATTTTGACAGTTGTTCTCTATGTACGGAATATGTATAATAAATTATTATTTACTTATTGCTACTTACAATATACAAAGTTAGTGAGAGTGCCAGCGACAGCTCCCTATTCGGTTCCGTCAAACGTCTTATTAAAAAGCCAAGTTGGGATGTTTAAACGAAGTTACAACCACTCCAATCACGATCTAAGCCTCGAGAAGTTAGACAAAGGGCTCATCCCTTCAGGCGAAACTCAACTCGTTATCTAACCCGTAATCACAACAAAAATCATTAAAATAAATCAACTATTTGGTAAAATATCGAGTGCTAGATTTGGTTTGTTATTACTGTTATTTCGCGTAGAAATAGAATACTAATTACGCACAAATTTGGTTTATTCCAAGAAGTTTTTGATTGGCTATAGTTTTCAGGTAAAAGCGATAGTGAAAAGCTAAAAACTCCTTCCAAAAAACCTCAAAAATTAAAGTCATACCTACAAGGATAATTTGACATGAGGAGGAATCATAGATGCATGCATACGAAGTACAGTTACTGTAAATAACTCCAGTGATTTAAAATTTGGCAACATACGAAATGAAACATAAAAATACGAGAGACATGAAATTTGCTATTGCTTAAAACAAAACTAACGCTACCATCTTGTAAAGTATCACTGGGAAGACAGCTATTTGGTAAGGGGGCATCCACAAATTACGTGAGGTGTTTTTTTTTTAAATTTTCGGACCCCTCCTCCCCCCTGGTGAGATTTCGTGAGATTCTAATCAACCTCCTCCCCCATCCCCCAATCTCATGTGAGATTTTCCAAAATGTGGGTTTCTTATACGTAAACGCGTTGGATTGTTTGACAGTCAGTAGATGTTATTTATAACGTCAAAATATGAATGAAATTATTATCTTTCGAACGAATAATTAGTGAATGATCTTAATCGTATTACGATTACGCTTACGATTGAATCTTAAGCATATGAAATGGACCAAAATAGTATATTTTTTTTTGTAACAATGAGGAAAAATCTTACGTGAGATTTTGCCGAGACCCCACTCTCTCCAACGCAAGATTAGATGAGATTTGACTCGACCCCCAACTAGGTTTTTTCGTTACGGTATTCCTTGATTCGGTCGCCGCGCTCAAAGCCCGCAATAAAAGCTATGCAATAGCTTAAAAATATTACAATCGTTACATGGTTTGACGCTGTTTTTGATGGTTTTTCACTCGCGCCTATAAAATGTATACCATACATTTGTTTAAAAACAAATCATCTGTGTAATTAAGGCCCGGCGCCGGTCTCGGGTAATATCACATTAGGGTAATGAATGATCGGCGCCAATACCAATTATCGCGTTTACCCCGACAATTACAACAGTACTATCATACAGCGGATTCCGATTATGTTGTCCACGATTCAACTACTTTTAACCCCAAATGAAAGCAGTCTGTTAAAAATCTACAGGGTGTAACAAAAATAAGTGATAATACTTTAGGGTGTGTACGTGTTCCCTGTAGAGAGTACACTGTGAAAGTAGCAGCGCTGAAAGACCAAAATTTTTTTTCGCTTTTGTATGGGGAAACTCGTGAAGCTCGGGCCCTTGCCCATACAAAAGTGAAAAAAAAATCCGTCTCTCAGCGCTGCTACTTTCACAGTGAACTCTCTACAAGGAACACGTACACACCCTAAAGTATTATCACTTATTTTTGTTACACACTGTATAAGATTAGATGTTTGGAGCTATAAATCTGATGGTCTATAATCCTAAGTGTTAAGGCAATCTTAATGACAAACAATCAACATTCCTCAATTCTTTTACAATCACCATTCAGCAATCTTTACTAATTTTATGATAAATTCGATGATATTATAATATCACGCAATAGCAGAACTTATTTTGATTAATTTTAGTAGGGAGATACTTCAATAGGCGGAAAAGGACATAGGAAAGTTTTTGTTGTGGAAAGATAAACGGATAATTTCCGCGTGATATAAACTAATTTTAGGGCAATGGAGTTGCGGGCGTCATCTAGTTAATTAAATATATGATTACATTAATATCTAGCAAATAACACAATGAACAACTTATCAAACGGCTATATTACACTCGCAACAAAAACAGTCGCATATTTTCTCGAAGAGAGAAAATAAGAGATATTAAATTGCAAATCTCTACTTATCTCAACCCTTCCGTATTTCACGTGAGCCGTTTATTTAGCAACAAGAATGTAGTATCTAGCAAAAACAATCTACACCTTTGACCTTATAAATCTGCTATATTATTATATCTACAGCCTACATTCGCAACAAGCCACTCAAATATTTTCTCAAAGAGAGAATATAAGAGATATTAAATTCCGAATCTCTACCATTTTATCTCAACCCTTCCGTATTTCACGTAAGCCATTTCCGTGCCATTTACCCTGTTATCTAATAGTATTTAAGAAACGTATTTAAAGGCCGATGGCGCGGCATGCCAAGTCACATTAAAATCGTATTAGCGAGCCATGTAACTGATACAACGAATAAATATAAGAAATTAATGTTATCTTAATTTTTAACCCCACCGGAACCTATGGCTTAATATAAAATGATATTTTTTATATTCTTCAGGAGGTTTTTATATTATGTAACGAGTATCTAACGAATTAAAATTCGCTTAGGTATCATTAGGAGAGTCCATTTAACCAAAAAAAATAGGGTGTTATTTTTTTTACAATAACATTTTATCCCAATTAAAATCGAATAAATATAAGAAATTAATCTTATCTTAATTTTTTCCCTACTGGAACCTATTTTATATTATAAAATGAATATTTTTATATTCTTCAGGAGGTTTTTATATTATGTTACGAGTATCTAACGAATTAAAATTCGCTTAGGTATCATTAGGAGAGTACATTTAACCAAAAAAATGGGGTGTTAATTTTTTTACAATAACATTTTATCCCACTTAAAATCCTCGCGGCGGTGGCTACACACGCCGGCGACGCGCAGTGTCTATTAATTGTGGTGTTTTTAGGAAAACTTTCGGAAGCTATTTCTCAACATTTTAGTACTGAGTTATTATAAAAGAAAAAATACGTGTATTTTTATTTTTAACAAGGATCAATATATCGAAATTTGGCCGGAATGTTTAATTGCAACCTGTATATAATCAGAGAGCAATACAGAAGTTTATTTAATCGGTTTTTTCGTAGTATTACAGAGCTGTATTGATTAACAAATCAACAATAATAATGAATTCTAGAATGTTCTGTTAAGGTCGCTGTATGCATGAGCAGATTAATTATTAAAGTTGGTAAACGTATTTTCTATCACAATAATATTATTATCATCATTTGAAATTTATGTAAACATTCTTTCATTTGAAAAGTATGTCGAACGGCCGCCATATTTTTATGTAAAAAAAAAGAAAATAATATAATATCAAGCCACAAGGCAACGTGTCTAGCCAAGTTCAAAGAAAATCAAACTGTTTATGTTGTTAGGCTTTTAGTTGTTTTTGTATTTAAGTATGTTGCTACTCTAATTAAGTACAATAAAATACTAAATATAGAAATTCTAAATTAAATCAGAATTGAAGACGTGAGTGGATGAAGTGGGTAACTTGTCTTCAATAATGATTAAGTACATGTAGAGCTATAAAACTTATTTCGAACAAATATTCTAATTGAAATTAAGTACTTATATAGTCAGGATAATTTAAGGTGGCACCAGCGGTCATTGACCTGCATTCCGTTAACTTAAGAATAAAATTGAATTCTTGTAAAGAAACAGACTATTATAGTTTCATCGGAAAACGTCTTGGTTACCTCTTCGTATGATAATCCCCAACTATTTATGAGTTTGAAGTGATATGATTCGTACTGTGTTCACATCGTGTATACAAAATACGATATCGCCCTTAGACTAGAAACATCTGTCACTTCATTGTCAATCGCGGTTTGTATAGAAAACGACGAAATATGACAAGACAGAATTCCGCGATTTGAGAATAGATAATATACAAAAGTTCTAATTAAAATAGAATTTTATGTAGATTGTCGAACAATACTATTAAACGTATTGCCGCCAAATAAATTAACTGCCAAACGATGAACTCCTACTAGGAAACAAATGAGAAAACTGAACACCGATTCTCGTTACGGAGACTGTAGAAAATCGCTTAAACCTTGTAATGAATGTTTACTGGCGAACTACGAATGAACTTGAAACTCAATATGTTCGTACTTCGTTCCGAAGTTGTACCGAAGTTACATTACTGCACTTCGGACAGAAGTTCGATCTATTGAGGTCCTACGTAATACTTTCAGAATTGCATTACCGGGCTATGACCGAAACGACGATCATTGGTTACGATTATTTTGTTTCTTCCAATACGATGCCAAATCTCTTATCGCGTTTCTAAATGTGAATACTTTTTCAATAACTGTTTTATGAATACTTTGCTCCAAGCCCCGAAACCAGTCATGAAATTTCATACTTTGATATTTCTTATTATGAAGTTCTGTTTTCAATTTCAATGTGTCTTCGTATTTAAATACTGTGTGATGTGTATTGTAGAAATATTTTATATTTGCAATTTCATATTTTCAGATATCAGCAATAAATTAATATATATGTAAAAATATTTTTAACACGTCGTCTAAATTTTATACAGTAGGTACCTACCCATTTAATTTTTACTACAGTGCAGTTCATTAATAAATATGTACAAATAATTTAGACGAGTTTCAAAATTTTGTTTACCTAAATGTAAACAAAATTAAAATCAACAATCAACAATGAGTTTAATAAATCCATATAATATTATAAATGCGAAAGTGTGGAAAGAATCGATTTTGCTGAAAGGTACTCAAGGTATGGATATAATACTTAAAGTTCCGGGAAAGGACATAGGATACTTTTATCCCGGAAAAATGTATGATTGCCGCGCAATAAACGAATTGAATCGAACAAAACGAATTGGCGCAACAGAGTTGAAGGCGTCATCTAGCAGGTAATATTTCTTTGGAAAACTACGCTGTCTTCACTTATCTGACTCTACCATGAATTTGAAAGATGTCGATGCGATCCGTCATAATTATTGTTTGTCGTTGGCAACTGGGTCGACGGCACTCGACCTGGCCGGCTCGTCGCTGAAGAATTCGGTGTTACAAAATTGTTAGGATGCTCGGATCTAGCGATTTCTACGCTAATGCGCTTTTGTGTCTAAGCTTTGTCATTGACATTATGAATTTAGAGGTCAGAACTCACAATGGTCCGGGTTCCCTAGAACAACATTTTTTTTATTATTATCAAGCTAATTTTTTTATGAGTAGATAGGTAGCTTCATTTTGATAAGACGAACAACAATTTTATTTGCGAAAAATCTCGAAAGTGGTAGCTAAGGGATCCGTAGTCAACCAAGTTTTGTTGATTACAGAACCCTAAAACGGAACCCTAACCAGCTGATTTTTTGTATATTGATAGGTTATTGGTTATATAATAATTTAAGAGTAACATCGTCCTACAAATAGAACAATCCATATTTTAGGACCATCAAATCAAAGTATGAAATCCTTTCTATCTCTGTTAGCTACCACTTTCGAGTTTATTCGCAGATAAAATTGTTGTTCGTCTTATCAAAATGAAGCTACTCACAAAAAATTTGCTTGATAGTAATCAAAAAAAATTGTTCTAGGGAACCCGGACTACAACATATATTTTTGACGCAAAGATTGCAAACATCAAAACTTCTCCATACTAAATTTCATCAAATTGGTTCAGCAGTTTAAGTATGAATACGTAACAGATAGACACACTTTCATATTTACAATATTTGTATAAATAAAAACCCTAGAAACGAAATCAAAAGTATTTAATCCACTGTAACATAAAGACTTTAACATGGCGCTAACGAGAGCGAAAAACTAGTGTATAAATGTAAAGTATCCGAAGTTCTCACATTACTTAAGAATATTGGAGTGAGCTCGGGTCTGAATAATAAGAACCTGCAAGTGCTATTGTATTAAGTAGAAATATCTAGAAACTTCTGTATAATAACGTGGAACGATCTCGAATTTAACATCTGTTCAAGTGTTAACGGTATTCTGATATAGCTGTTTTTGTTCAGTTCTAATTTGATTATGTTTGGAGACGGTGTATGGTTTTTTTAGGTTACTTGTTCTCTAATTTCGTTAAATATTGTCTTAAATTATAAATGTTCATCTGTAATGTTTTTCATAATAATACTTGTGCTAATTGTATAACGAATGGAAAATTAGGTCGCACTATTACCTCTTCATGCTCAAACAGCTGAACCGATTTAGCTTTACGAATTTAAACTCGGAAAGAATATGGATTGTATATAGTAAAATATCCGTTTCATATATGTTTTAATCGATCAAAATTCAGATAAATAGCCATTTTATGTTTGATGTGTATAAAAATACTATTATTACACATCCAACACTAATAATATGCTTACTCGCTGACTCTTTCTTATGAAATGGGGTAAACAATGTTAATAATACCTTGATTGATTCAGCTCTAGCTCTTCATTGATACCAATAGACGTTAACGTTGCTTACTTGCTTACTAAATATTTCATTTTAGTTTGCGCGGAGTTCTATATCAATTTAAAAGTTGCCTTTCGAATAAATACGTTAGACATTATACCAATTTACATACATGATTACTACAGTACTGATTCTAAGAATCGTACGCTTACACTCTACATAGAGAACGCTTACAGCCCTACCACGAAATACTATGCGTTTGCTCTCAGAATTTCGTAGCATATTTGCATATATTTATTCGTGGTATTTATAGCGTACGATTTTACATTACATAGATCCTACAATTTTAATGCAACATAAATGCAGTTTCGTTCCTTGTCCTATTTTGTTAGTTCCTTACCAAACGGCAAAATAATAATACTTGGGGCCTATTTAACCACATCCTGATAAGTGCCGGATAGGCTATCCACAACTTATCTGACACATACTCCATACTCTATCTGTCAAGTTAACTTCTTATCAGGAAGTGGTGAAACAGGCCTCTACTCTTTTCAACGTTATATTACGTTATTATTGCTTTGCATTTAATGAGAATACCATTTTGTAGTTTTGTAGAAAACAAATAAAAGGGATCCGTGTTTTTGGATCCTCGCAAATAAAACGGCAGAAATGTTCGTATGGAACAATGGAAGAAATGCAGCCAAAGGCTATCGGTTATATACAAAGGATGATATCCAATCGATAAGCAATAATACCTTCATCCTTGAGCTGTATCGTGACCTACCCGACAACGGACACGTGCAAGGCTTTCCGCGTACTTCTAGAATTACACAAGAGATAATACTTTATAGGTATGTATCCCTTGTATAGAGAACACTGTGAAAATAGCAGCACTGAAAGACTTTGGAGATTTTTCATATGAAAGTAGAATTCAAAAGTAGCTCTTTCAGCGCTGCTAATTTAATATAATAATAATATCTATGGACGCTTCACAGCATGTCAGTCTGGCCCCGTGCTAAGTACCTGAAGGACTTGTGTTACAGGTACCAGACAACGGAAATATATTTAATACTTTTATACTATACATATATTTAAGATTTTTATTATATCATACACATATTTAATACACATCCAGACCCGGGAACATTGAAAACTTTTTGTTCCGTCGGCGGGATTCGAATCCGCGACTCGCAGCTTGAGCTGCCACACCATAGAAATAAATTATTTCTGTGTGCCACACGTCGTCTGAATTTCATAGTGAACTCTGTTTGTTGCGACTCATACGCAATACACTATACAAACCATTTCACACCCTGAAGTGGTATCACTTTATATTATACTAGACGTTCCACGCGGCTTCGCCCGCGTAAATTAGATATTTCACAGACAAGTCTACAAAAAATAGCCTATGATCCTTCACGTGGTCTACTTCTTATCTGACCCAAATAACAGAAAAATTGCTCTAGTAGTTCGTGAGATAAGCCCTTACGAATAATTTCCCCCGTTTTTTCCACATTTTCTTCTATTTCTTCGCTCCTATTAGTCTTAGCGTGATAAAATATAGCCTATAGCCTTCCTCGATAAATGGACTATTTAACACTGAAAGAATTTTTCAAATCGGACCAGTAGTTCCTGAGATTAGCGCGTTCAAATAAGCCCTTTCAAATAATTTCCCCCCGTTTTTTCCACATTTTCCTCTATTTCTTCGCTCCTATTAGACTTAGCGTGATAAAATATAGCCTATAGCCTTCCTCGATAAATGGACTATCTAACACTGAAAAACCAGTACTTCCTAAGATTAGCGCGTTCAAACAAACAAACAAACAAACTAACAAACTCTTCCGCTTTATAATATTAGTATAGATTGTTAGTGTTACATACTGTTTAGGCTGGCCGTATACACACGTTTTCCTTATTCGATTTCCTTATGTGAAATTTCAATTTGGAATTTTGTGAGACTAGCGCTGGCTTGCACTCGTAACTTACGTGCGGAATTCGTCCCGTTCCGAAAAAAGCAAATGTGTGCGTCAGAGATATCATGCATTCGAATTTCCGAATACGGAAAACGAATTCGGAAATCGTGTGTATGCGGCCAGCCTTATACAGATACACTTTTACGTTTATAATATTATAAATGCAAAAGTGTATCTGTCAAAATTTGGTTAAATAAGTGTTTGTTCGGACACAGCGGGAACCTTGTGGTTATGGTGTAACATATCCACCGAACATTCCGAACGTAAAAACAGACGCGGAACTTCCGTTACATAACTTTTGTATAGTGTGTTTAGATACTTAATCAAATTAAATGAGTGAGTATACGCATATTCATGCGTTACAGCACCTCCCTCTTTTTCCACACAGGTTGAGGTTTATTTCGCGGAATACGGCTAAATATAATAACATACTACATTTTAAGCTATGGATTTCCGCAAAGTAACGCCTGATTCTATTAACTATCAAAATCTAATAAATTATATCAAAAAACTTTTTGAAAAAAAGCTTTTATTTAAATACTCTAAAAACAAGAAAATAAATTTCTCCTTAAAAATTTTAACTATTAAGTTATAACCTCAATATATTATACAATTAGCATGTTAATAAAAGCTTGTCGCGCGATTTGTAAATAAACTAGTACCAATTTGAGTAAATTGATATTATATTTTTATTTTAATACATTTATTAAATACTGGCAGATTGTTAAGTCTCGCGACAAGCTTTTATTTACATGCAAATTGTATAATATATTGAGGTTATAACTTAATAGTTAAAATTTTTAAGTAGAAATTTATTTTCTAGTTTTTAGATTAAATACTTAAAAGCTTTTTTACAAAAAGTTTTTTGATATAATTTAGTTTTTGTTTTTTAGTTATCTCTGGCTAGATTTCTAGTCTGTTTGGTTGTAGTTTGTTTTGTTTCAAGAATTTGTTAAAATCTGATTAACTTAAGTCCTTAAGAAATCGTACTCGATTTTGATAAGTGAAAAAACCATGTCTATATTTAGCTAGTTATTTCTGATAATCTCTAATATTCTGTTTATTTCTTCATGACTAAAAAGTAAAATTTCACTTAAAAAAAGTTACCGGATTTAACCGGGCATTTTCTAAAATCCGGCTGGATTTGACTTGACATAACACGACATGACACGACACGACACGACACGATAAGACACGTCACGACCCATCACATCACGACACGTCATGTCACGTCACGTCAGGCAGTCACGTCACGTCACGACAAGACACGACACGACACGACATGATTCGTCACATCACGTCACGTCACGTCACGATACGACACGACACGACACGCCACGTCACGTCACGTGACGTTATGACACGACAGGACACGTCACGTCACGTGACGTTATGACACGACAGGACACGAAACGTCACGTCACGTCACGTCACGACACGACACGACTTGACTCTACATTACTTTTCAATTTACTCTCAATGAGCCCTTTTATTTGATTCCCATATTGCAGAAGTGCTTTAAAATAACTATTCCCCTATCTTGGATGAGGCGCCATATTGGATGTATAATGACATTACATTCGTTTCGAATCTCTATGAGCCCTTTCATTTGCTACCAATATTGCAGAAGTGCCTTAAAAATAATTATTTCCGTATCTTGGATGGGCCGCTATATTGCATGTAGAATGACATTACATTTGTTTCCGAGTTACTCTCAATGAGCCCTTTCATTTGATACCCATATTGCAGAAGTGCATTAAAAATAACTATTCCCCTATCTTGGATGAGCCGCCATATTGGATGTAGAATGACATTACATTTGCTTTCGAGTTACTCTGAAAAAGTCCTTTCATTTTAATATCCATATTGTAGGACTGCATAGAAAATAACTATTTCGCCATCTTAAATGGTCGGCCATATTGGATTTAGAGTGATGTCATATACCATATCGAGCATTGTCATCCAAGCTAAACGTGTATGCAAAATTTCAGCTCAATCGGTTAGCTCAATCTACTTCAAAATTGAGTTCCAAAATTCCACCTTAACATACATACTTACATACATACAGAACAAGTTAAATAAAAGCTTTTAAAAATATGATGATGTTAATAATAATGATGAGGACAGTGATGATAATGATGAATTGGAAATTATAAAAGCGTGTACATAATATTCAAGACACGGATAAGTAATTGAGCTAAACAATTTGAAGCCCCGACACAAATTCATAACACATTTATCTTGTTTATTCGCCTTGGGCTTACTTTCCTACGGTCATAATAAATCTCACCTTTACACTTAATTTCATAACGATAATATTAAGATCTAAGAGAAAATGTTATTACTAGATAACACCCGGAACTCCGTTGCGCTAAGATTCGTTTGTCGCGTGTGAACCGTGCATTTTTCCAGGATAAAGAACTATTTTCTTTCCCGAGACTCAAAGTATCTTAATAAATTAACAGACAGACAGACAAAAGTAGGCCTTTGCATCCGTTGTGGATGATTTATACAGTATTTTCAGAGCGAAGTAACCACTCCTCAAATACTGTAGTACCTGGGACAAGATTTTTAAATGTTCGTATGGTACCCAAGCACATACGGCATTCTCGCAACATAGTCGGCCTAGTCCAGAGGAAAAAACTAGTCAATACGTCTGGGAACAACTATGTGCGGGTTTCCTCACGACGTTTTCCTTCACCGTATGAGTGTCCGTATAAGTAAGTACATAATATACTTGAGATCAGAAAATGTCTCAAACAGACACACTTTCGCATTATAATATTAGTACTATGGATTTTTAGGTCAGTTGTGGGGCAAAAAATGTATACTTAGTTTTTCAGGGTCTAGTAGTAAATCTTTCCTATCAAATATTTCTAACAACTTAAGCTTGGCCTTTCTTATAGCAACGACCAATTTATTTATTCGGATTTACGCACACACATGCATTAAATTCAATTCAATTTGTTCCTAATTCGCCGAACAATAGCGTTTAACTCGCACATTATCAAAGCCTTACTTTATTTTGTACTACCAGAGAAGTTGATTCCTAGGCAGAGGCAGACCCAGCCGACAGATCACAATTAACATTAAGGGTGAAGCCAAACGAGCGTAATTTGTGAGTTGGGAGTCGCAGAATTTCGGCTGGCAGAAATTCTGCTGCATTCAGTTTCATACAAAAGTCCTGTTTAATTCACACGAGCGTAATTTTGTGAATCATGATTTTTATGAAAAGATATACGCGACCGAAATTCTGCGACTCACAACTCACAAATTACGCTCGTTTGGCTTCACCCTTAATTGACATAATTCGACCAAATGACGTTGGTCTGTCAACTGCCTAGGAATCAATTTCCTCGACACAACTGTGTCTGTACTTCCCTTCTGGAGTTCTTAAAACCAGACTTTATGGAACAAAACATATTCCTAATATTGTCTTCATCTCTAGTGTCTTACACAATAGTTTTTATTATTGTAACTTATTCAATTTAAGCAAAAAGGACGAAAGTTAATTAAAAGTTTTCTATATAATATGTTAATGGCCTACATGTATTCAGTTACTTACAAGTTTCAGTGTGCGATTCTGGGAGTCTCATTAGGGACTGAGTTTGACCTACATCGTAAATAGGACGGATCTTAAAAATATTGTGTGTTATAACTTATCCCAAAGACATAAACATATATCACGGACTGAGCGTTTCCAGAACATACGAATCAAAGTCTGTCTTTTTCATGCACAAACATAGACCAAAACAAGACTTGTTTTGTCTATGTCTTTCTTTAGTACCGTGGTTATTGAAGCGATGTGTCTTTGGACGGTGTGTGTGTGATTTATCTAAAGATACAACTACATTCCCAAAAATTAGACTCATCCATCCATCCATCCATCATACTAATATTATAACCATACTAATACTATGAATGCGAAAGTGTGTCTGTCTTTGTCCTTAACCTTGTCGCGCCCAAACCGCTTAACTGATTTTGCTGAAATTTGGTATGAATTTTGGTGCAACTTGGTACTACTGATATATATTCTGTGGTGCAACGGAGCTGCAGGCGTCATTTAGTTTTCTGATTTTTTTATGTTGGTTTATGGTTTGTCAGCCGCTCTCTATTATAACGGGTTTAGAAATTAGCAATGGCTGTGCTTATGGTTTAGAGGACTGATACTCATATAATTTAACAAATTTGTGTAATTATTTACAAAAAAAAAATTGTGTGTCAACAAAAATCAACGAAACCTATTCTCAAATCGCGGAATTCTGTCTGTAGCGGTCATCGACTCCCTGTCAAAAAACTTGTCATATTCCGTCATCCTCTATACAAACCGCGATTGACAATGAAGTGACAGATGTTTCTAGTCTAAGGGCGCTATCGTATTTTGCATACACGATCTGAACAGAGTATTAATTATATCACTTCAAACTCATAAATAGTTGAAGATTATCATGTTAAGAGGTACCAAGACGTTTTACAATAAAACTATAATAGTCTGTTTCTTTACAAGATTTCAATTTTATTCTTATGTTAACTAACAGAATGTAGTACAAGTATTTTTCACATAGCTCCTAGAAAGGTCAATGGCCGCTGGTTCCACCTTAAATTGTCCTGACTATAGTTTTTATATTATGAAAGACGTCAAAAGTATATCCATAACCAAATAGTAGGTAGGTAGATAGCACTTATGTTACACGCAGAATTAATTGTATTCCAGGACAGAGTGTGGTCGTAATTTGAAGGATAATTGGTACAGTAAGGGATAACTTATGGGCAATCCTATCCCATATTTCAATATAGATATCACGAATAATTAAAATCAGTATCATCATAATACGCAAAGCAGAATTTTACGAGAAAAGTGTACACAATGTAAAATCCAACACTGATAACTTGACGGAAGGAAGAATTTCGCATATATTTTTTTTTTCAAAAAATGTCAGAGAATACATGTAATTCATACAACGAACACTATCACAGATTCACTTATACTACCGAGCGCTTTACACAATAGAATCAAATTGCCTGAAGTCAGAACGATTGACATTCTTCTTTCTCAGAAGCCAAATAACCCAGCTAGCCGATTCTGTATCATACATTTGTGAGTTAATCACTGAGTTAGTAACGAAACGGAGGAGTGAGTAACGGAAAGTCTCACTTTTGTATGCAAGTGAATACAAAAGTGACACTTTCCGATACTCACTCCTCCGTTTCGTTACTAACTCAGTGATTAACTCACAGATGTACGATACAGAATCGGCCAGCAGATCTCTTAAAATTATTAAAAAAAATTAAACACATTTCACAACTGTTTTGTCAATATTGTAAACATTAATATTTAGTTTTAAATATGAAACATAATTTTATGCATTAACATTAATGCAATTTATTATATTAAAACTTTATAATTAACAACTCATAATAACAAAACAAAATATTATAATAATTTATAACCATTAAAGAATAAGACCTCAATGTCTACTGCAATGTTTATAACCTAAAAACGTAATCTAAATTCAGTAATCCGTAATCACTTACTGTTTTTTCATGATGAAGAAGTGACGTCACAATTGTTGCAGGACACGTCACAGCACTATTTCAAAATTCGAAAAAACGCAATTCCATTCCATGTTTAAATTAAAGCTAGATTCAAATTTGGAAGACGATCTGGTCAATGCAATAACCTAGGCAACTAACCACAATCTAATCTGTTGAAACGCGAACGTGATAAGATAATGCTACGAATGCCACAAATTAAACTTCTACGATCTCTAATCTCTGTTTTGCCTTTGGTCTAGAGATAGACAAAATGCTCACAAACGTCCAAAATGTTTACTTATATATTATTGTTATTAGTTTATTATCCTCTCCCTTTTTGTATCATGTAAAGTGGCGCATTTTAAAGATAATTGGGTGGATTGATTTTATTTTACACAAAAGCTTCGCAAATCGTATCACTTCCCTCCTAAGATATGAACTTCCACAAGTATTCGGAGACTTAAATTAGCTAAATTGGTTCAGCCGTTCTCGAGACTAAAAAATTTGAAATTAATTTTTATTGATATACTTAGTTGTCTTTAGACAATCTTTATAAAACTGTAGAAATAAATAATAAAATTAAATTAAGAAATTTAAAAAAACCCCCGCCAAACAACTTTAAAAAGTAAGTAATGAAATTATATTTACTGACTTTAAGTTTAAATAATTCCTAAGTGTGAAGTAATTTTAACCGACTTCCAAGAAGGAGAAGGTTATATGTTCGGCTATGGATTTTTTTTTGTATGTTCAACGATTACTCCGCCGTTTCAGAACCGATTTTCAAAATTTTTGTTTTGTTCTATTAGGTTTCTCTCCAATTCGGTCCCATTTTCAAAAAAGTGGTGATCTGATGATGGGATCCATGAGTAATCGAGGGAACTCCTCAAAATTTATATGGAAACATATGATGATTTTAGTTTTATGAGAAGTATCCTAAGCATATGCTACCAAAACGCAAGATTTTGCACCAAAGTATACTATGGTTCCGAGGATACTAAGAGAACTCCGGATTCCTTATAGATACAAGTTTGGGGGTTTAGGCGCTGTTTTAAGAACTGAAAGCATATGCTACTATGCAAATTACATTTATCATCATCATCATCATTACCAAGTCAGGGTCACCAGTGTCACATGGTTGTATATGGATACAATATGCCCCCACAACACCATAATTATATCATCACGTTATGTCCTTATAATAATTGGTAATTTTCATAGCGATTTTAATAAAAATATTATAATGTTGTTTCAAAATAAATAATTCAAGTTCTAAGCGACTTATGTACCACAAAATTGAACATAACAAAGTCTTACTTAACTCCAGAGCGTAAGGCACACATTTGACATTACTTCTGAGATTCGAAAGAAAAAGAGAAGTAAGTTGCTTCGATAGGTACTACACTAGTTCAACTATTAACCCATCAATCCCTAAGCGGCACCCGGATGCCGCATAACAATTTAAAATCTATTGTGTCTGCGATTCCCACGATCGAGGTAATAAATTGAACCCTTAGTATAAAAATACTTACATAGGAAAACAATCTACATCGTAATAGGAATAAGAAACACAATCGCATATTTTATGAGTAAAAAAATACTTCGTACTTTAATGTATTTTTATTTATTTACACGAATTCCTATGCAAGTTTATACAATTTTAATCTGATAGATTAAGGGCCGTATTACACCAGAATGGCAGCGGCGCGGCGAGCATTTTCAGTGTCATGATTTTAAACTTTACCTTCATTATTGTAATACACAGTATCGCTTGAGAAACTTGGAAAGTCTCACGGCCGCCTGCGTCCGCCGGCGGCCGCGATTTCTCAACCGATACCTATGTATTACAATAATGAAGATAAAGTTTAAAATCATATTATGACACTAAAAATGCTCGTCGCGCCGCTGCCATTTCGGTGTGATTCGGCCCTTAAATTGTTAAATTACCTAGCACGTGTTCACTTCAATTTTTTTTAAATGTATTGTTTAAAATTATCTACCTATCTGATATTTGTGAATATGACTCTAAACAAATTGTAATAAGATACGTAGAATATACGCGATGGTTTACTAGGTAACTAAAAAGAGTGAAATTATTATTTTTAACAAAAAATTAAAACCGACTTCCAAGGTAAAAACAATAATAACATCCTTATAATATGAACTAAAAAGTATTAAATAATTTTTCCTATCTAATAGTGCCTTTTTCCGAATTCGGCTAAACCTCAACTATTTCTGTACTCAATCTTCATAATTTTGAAGTCGGTGCCAGTTCCAAAAGTTTCAAATACCTATTCTGTCAGAGAACTGAAGATTCAGCTATATCTGGTACCGACTTCAAAATGATGAAGATTGAGTACAGAAATAGTTGAGGTTTAGCCGAATTCGGAAAAAGGCACTATTAGATAGGAAAAATTATTTAATACTTTTTAGTTCATATTATAAGGATGTTATTATTGTTTTTACCTTGGAAGTCGGTCTTAATTTTTTGTTATTTAGTCCATAATTGTTGTCACGGTGTGTCGGGGGACCGCCAAGTAAACTACGACAACAGCGACTTTTGCATTTTGTATCGCCATTGTAGTCGCTGATTGTCTCGATTCAGTTCGCTGTGAACTGACCTTTAAACTATAATGTTATGTGAAATCAAACATCTACATTAGCGGTCCCCCGACACACCTTGACAACAATTATGAACTAAAAAATTACTTTACACTTAGGAATTATTTAACCCGTCGATCGTGGGAAAACGAGACACAATAGATATTATATTGTGTCTCGGACGCCGGTGACCGTTTGGGGCTTGATGAATTAAACTTAAAGTCAGTAAATATTATTTCATTACTTACTTTTTTTTTTAATGAAATAAGGGGGCAAACGAGCAAACGGGTCACCTGATGGAAAGCAACTTTCGTCGCCCATGGACACTCGCAGCATCAGAAGAGCTGCAGGTGCGTTGCCGGCCTTTTAAGAGGGAATAGGGTAATAGGGGCGGGTAGGGATGGGATGGGATGGGAATAGGGTAGGGGATTGGGCCTCCGGTAAACTCACTCACTCGACGAAACGCAGCGCAAGCGCTGTTTCACGCCGGTTTTCTGTGAGAACGTGGTATTTCTCCGGTCGAGCCGGCCCATTCGTGCCGAAGCATGGCTCTCCCACTTATAAAAACTTTTACCCCGCCAAATAACTTTTTAAAGTTATTTGGCGGGGGTTTTTTAAATTTCTTAATTTTATTTTATTTTATGCTTTTTAAACTTGTGTTGGTTATAGTGCAAAATTATTGCTGTCAACAGGATTATATCCCAATGAATACGATCTATAAATATCCTCTTAGATGAGGCCGTCAATATGAGGCCCAAACATGAAACCTCCACCCTGGGTTCATACGGAGCTCGGCTCCTAAAGAATCCAGGTGATGCTGTAGCAGCAGCATGCAAATATTTACTGTTTATCTACGTCTTACTAGTTGTAGCAATTAAAATGAGCCCAAACACGAAACCTCTGCTCTAAGTTGGTGAGGAGTTGGGTATCCCATTGATTACCAGGTGATGCTGCAGCACCAGGTCAACTTTCCATTAATGTGTATATATTCATAAATGTCACAAACCAGAATGCTAAATATAAAACCTATCAAACGACTGTAAGTTGCTAATCGGCCTATCACGAACCAGATGAACTATATGAACTATGGCTAAGAACACTCTCGATCATGTCAGCTTTCAAACAAAAAAAAAACTAGATCAAAATCGGTCCATCCGTTTGGATGCTATGATGCCACAGACAGACAGACAGACACGTCGAACTTATAACACCCCTCTTTTTGGTCGGTTAAAAATAAAGAGCTCTAAACAAAAAAGACCAGTGGTTTCTCTTGACTATGTATTTACACACCTGAAGCCGTGGGCCAAAGCTAGATGTATGATAATAGAAAAGGTAACCTTGTAAACCTACGCCTAGATTTACTTGAATTGCCTTTTCATGAAGAATTTTATAGTGGCTCGCCTACGACTTCCAACGAAAATAAAAGCAAAAGTTAGCTAGTCTATGAATATACAAAAATATAAAAATATTTTGAACAAAAGATGACTTGGAGCCTACACATATACATAAATAAATAACGATAAAATTCATTCTTGGCCTACATACTTCTAAAATTATTAATAATGTTATTATTTTACAATGTACACTAAGAAGGCGATAAAATTGGTTATCACCATTTCTATTGACTGCACTTTCAGTGCAAATATAAAAGATAATCATGAGCAAACACCACCACTTGAGAGTCTTGAGACGTTCTACAATATTGGGCATTATTCATCACAAAGAAAGAGATATAACAAGACATTAAATTTAAGTAATGACGTAAAAATTCGTTAATAAATTGGCAATTGAATAGTAACGTTAAAACAGCTAAGACGAACAACAACGGCATGAATTAACTCCCCTGAGGCACTCCACACGGATAATGGATATGGCAAGATACTCGGATGATTTACGTATGTACACATCTAATTATATTATACAAAGTAAAAACGTGCCTGGATATAGTCTGAAAAGGGATATACTTTAGCTAATAAAGGGGTAACTATAACCCTATACAAAAAGAGGGAGACCCTAACCCTTGCATGGGGATGTTGAATACCTTTTTCAGTCTGCGCTTTTGAATGTTGAAAGATGATTGCTAAAGGGCGTCTTATAGCAACTCCATGTGCAGTTGCTAATTATTATGTGCACTATAACTAGACATCTACCAGCGTAAACGCAGGTTTTTTTATGAATGGCTTTTTACCAAAATGTTTGCCTGAATGCAAACAAATATGTTTTCGTCACTTTTGGACGACGCATTCATTAAAACATTACAAAATTTTCGAAGTATGATTAGGTACATTTTGTAAGTTAAGATTTAATTTAGAAAAGAACATACATATATTATATAAAATCACATCAATATAGGATTATATTATAAAATTTATAATCCCTAATAATAATTAAAATATATTTTATACAGCTAAAAACTATACAAGGTCTGCTGTCTTTATCTGACACAATTGAAAGACATGACACAAAGATAATAAACTTAAATAGTCATACGCGACGTAAATCCTACGGGATAAACGAATTTCTGTGCAACGGAGTTGCGGAGGTCATATCTAGGCCCGTATAAATAGTCAGTACCTCAAGACGCGGTTCGGCTCTGTGATTGGTCCAAATTTTGACAGCCATCCAATCACAGAGCCTGAACCGTGTCTTGAGACCGAGATGCATCTTGAGTACTGACTATTATTATACGGGCCCTAGTATCTTTATAAGTAAGAATTTCCTCTTAGTTCCGCCGCAGTCAGACAAAATATTACGTAACACTCAACTCGCACTTGGCCTTTTATTTCAATAAAAATATTTATGAACTTGGCGCGTACTTCTGCTCGTTTTAATTTACATGTTCAACACGGTTCTGGAAGTTTTTGACTATTTTTTCAACCTATTTGTTTGTTTAGTAAAATAGAAATATCAATGCAACGTTGCCATAGCTTTTTGTATTGTTATTTAGTGTATATTTTGGTGTAAAAAAGTACCCCTATGGGTAAATTTTCGAGATTAGTTTGTTCCTTGTAAACTTTTAAAATGATATTTATAATCACCGATTAACTTAAGAAGTGCTTAAGATTTTTTTGAGCTGGACAGCAGCTGTAGAGCCGAGGGTTTATACCTAATTAACCTTTTGGTCAACAAATACAACGAAATAGTCCATAATCACTATTAATTTCGTTATTTAAATTTAATTGCCTAATTTCTCTTGTACTAAAGAGCAAAAAACGTGTACATGAATTAAGTCGAATTGTATAATTTTACTTGTACCCATTTATTTACAAAACAATGTATCGGTTCATTATACACCATAAAATCTATGGCTTGGATATACGATATAGCAGCCATTTTAAAGTGTAATTATTCTTAAAGAGCGGTACATAAATTGTTTTTAGAATTGTCATCAGACACCAGCATGGAGACAATTCATTCAAAGACAAAACGTTCCTTTTTGGGGGTCCGTCTAAAATATCACTTCTTAAAAAGGTTCCACCACCAAAAATGTTTGAGAACCTCTGCTATAGGATATCATAATCGCGCTTTACTAAAGGTCAAAGGCGACAGTTATCGTTTTTGTAAAGGTCGAGGATAATAATTGAACTCCATGATTTATAAGATAATACTCCAAATTGTAACGATAATTTTGATTAAAAATATAAGGTCGAATACGAAACCTTTAGGTTGAGCGCTGAAGAAAAGATAATAATCTAAAATAAATTGAGATCCGTGATTTTAATAACTACTTGGACGCTATTCTAAGAAGGGGTCTCTCGAAGATTTTAATTACCTACTATTAACCTAATTGATCTATTTTGAAGTAAATTGAGTTAAATATGATCAAAAGGCCTAGTTATCGAGGATCTGATTTACTGAAGAAAACTTTGTACACGTGGAAGATTTCGTGTACAAAATTAAGTGGGGGAGCCCAGAATACTATTACCTAGTAAGTTATAGGTGTAGTGTAGATATCATAATATTGAGAAAATAAATATATTACTTGTTTATTTTGGTGTTAGAATAAGAGGCTAGCCGTTATATTAATTTATTTTAAATTATTTTCGAGATTAACATAAAAATAAACCTGAGAGGCTTAGTAGGGTCATAAACAGAACACGAGAAAAAAGTGTGCGCAGTTAAAAAAACAATTAAAACAATCTAAACAAAACATATTTATATTTTTATATTTTTACCATCAGCGTATACGACGATCGTACATATTTTTTTTTACAATAATATTAAAAGTTTGAAAAATATTACAAAAAAAGGAACGTTTTCGTACCTTTCCGTGGACCGTGACCAGCCTGGGTTTCAAAGTTCATGACTGTTTTTGTAATAAAAATATTTAAAAATGTAAGTTAATTGCCAATTTTATTAGTTCATTATATAATTAAGTTTTATTTTCCAAGATTTTGTAATATTTACTAAAGATTACTTTGCACTATATTACATAAACGACCTGTTACCAGAATCACGACTCCTTCCGTGGAACAAAAATAATTAAATTGAATCGGCGATGAACGGAACGCACAAACACATAATTTTTTGAAATGGCAACATTTCGATCTGTCAGTTCATGTTAAAAATGGATACTAACTGATTTTGCGGTGCGTTTATTAAAATAGAAATATTGTCAGAAAAAGTGTTTACTTTTGTTTTTCGTCAAAGATCATTAATCTTTTCTGTGTCTTCGATATTACAGTAAGTATTCTATTCAAATTTATTTAATTATATGAGCATAGGTTGTTCTCGGTCGCCATTTTCAAAACCGCATTTGTTTGTGAGCTAACATAAAAATTACTGGTGCTAAACTACTTTTTGTAATGTATTTTCCCTTCCGTGGACAATCTTTTCGGTGGACAGTCACTTCTGTGGACATGGTCTTTTCTGTGGACACTTCCACGGAAAAGACCACATGTCCACAGAAGTGACTTTTCGAAATTTGTCATGCTTATTGCAAATAAATTTAATGTAAAATCCTGAGTGCTTATGGTTTTATCGGCACGGCATGTTAAAAGCATAATTTACACCTATTATTATTATCTCTGCACTCGCACTTGGTATATTTTAACTGCTTTATTTTTTTTTAATTTTAAGTTGCATTCACTAACTGTATTTTTAATGCTTAGCATGGTATGATACGTATGCTTTAATGTCGTTGTTTCAGAAAATCCAAATGCCTAGAGTTAGAATAAAATTGACCGAAGAAGAAAAAAAGAAAAGACGTCGCGAACAAAAAAAATTAAGTATGCGTCGAGCTCGGGCAAAATTAAGCGAACAAGCTCGTGAGGAGATACGCAAAAAGGACAGAGAAAGATATCACAAGAAGAAAAATAGAGGAGAAATCAAAACAATAGATCAGTATACGCCTAGGCATCAACGACAAATAAGAAAAATGTGGTGTGAAAAATCAAAGAAACGACGCGAATTAATGAAGATGCGAAAAGCTGCCATTGCACTCGTAAATGATAACACTCCCCCACCAAGTCCATCTTCGTCTTTCTCGCGGGTTGAAGTTGGACGTACAGTAGCTGCACGCAATAAAATAATGAGAAGAGCTGAAAATAAGGCATTAAAATGGAAGATATTACACCTAGGGAAACAATTAAGAAAATACATGATGCGTATACGTAGATTGGAAAAAAATATAAAGAAAACATCCCGCGTGGTTAATTCGAAAACAAATGAAGAACAAAATATAAAAACAGATGTTAGAAAAGCTGTGCATGATTTTTTGATACAAGATGAATATAGTAGATTAACTGCAGGAAAAAATGAGACAATAACTAGGAAAAAAAGCAAACGACAAATTCGATTACTGAATGATACACTCTTAAATTTACATACAATATTTATCACTAAAACGGGGATAAAGATTTCATACCAAACTTTTCGAAGATATCGACCTTTCTGGGTATTGTTTCCTAAATTTTCCGCTAGAAACACGTGTCTGTGTGCGTTGCATGAAAACAATGATGAAATAATTCGATCACTTCATAAGTCAAAAGTTGTCTCATACGGATCTGCTTCCGATGCTGCGAAAGTATTGTGTTGCAACAATACACTAAATCCAAATTGTTTAGAGAGAAAATGCCCGAACTGCCTAAATAATGAAATTAAAATTAACAATTTTAATGAAAGCGATTATATCGTTTACGATAGATGGGTAACCAAAAATGTAGATGTTATTATAAAAGGTAGGCCAAAGAAATGTAAAAAAACCCTAAAAGAATCTATTAAAACTACGAAAGGCTCCCTAGTGAAGTTATTATATTCCAACTTACCTTCATTTATGCAACATTTAGCAAATATGATTCACCAAATAAGATCGATACATACAGTTAAGCAGCAACTTACATCAGCTACAGGTTTATTGCACATAGATTTCTCTGAGAATTATAATTGTAAATATAGTTCTGAGATTCAGTCTGCTCATTTTGGTGGCTCTAAGCCTCAATTATCCCTTCACACGTGTGTTTACTACAGCATGGCAGATTCTCCGAATAGTGGTTTCGTAACTACATCTATGTGCTCTATCTCAGAAAATTTACGACATGATCCTGTTCTTATATGTGCCCACCTTAAACCAATCCTACAAAGGATTAAAGAAAAGAGTCCAAACTTGACAAATCTGCATATACTGAGTGACGGTCCAACCACGCAGTACAGAAATAAGTCTATGTTTTTTTTAATCGTAAATTTTATAAGCCAGGAATTAAGTGATGTATGCAATATTATATGGCATTTCAGCGAGAAAGGACATGGGAAAGGTGCTCCTGACGGAGTAGGTGGTTGCATTAAAAGGTTGTGTGACAATGCGGTGGCGATGGGTAACGATGTCTGCGATTATGATTCTCTCATGTACTGTTTAAATCAAAATTGTAAGGGTATTGAGATTTTTGGTATTAAAGACCCGAATGTTGAAGACATTGAAGAACTGGTAAATACAAATACCATGAAAGCTTTTAAAGGAACATTTAAGATACACCAACTATCTTGGAATCGAAATGAGCCCAATATTTTACACGCTAGGAGGCTCAGTTGTTTGTCTTGTGCTACTGATGAAGTTTGTCCACATTTTGAAATTGGTCAGATAAAGGTTCCAATTATTGCTACGCG
The DNA here is from genome assembly GCA_905187585.1 of Cyaniris semiargus. NCBI lineage: Eukaryota > Metazoa > Arthropoda > Insecta > Lepidoptera > Lycaenidae > Cyaniris > Cyaniris semiargus. The sequence continues at coordinate 5,826,072 of LR994558.1, read as the reverse complement.
AGCGTATAGCCCCTCGATTTTAGGTGATGCAAGAAATGCATCTCCCAGAAGTGTAGAAACGGAAAATGCATCTACCTTGACCTATAGGTCAGACCTAGTTACCCCCGAAGAAGGTACTTCTCAGGATCTTCCTTCTCGTCCTTATAAAACAAGATTCTCATTGGATTCCGATGATTCCGATGACATTTTTTCTACACAACGTATTTTTTTTCCTCTAAATTCAAACAAAGTTTCACAAACGGAACAAGAAATTATAAAGCCCTACTCTGGCAGCGAAGATGACGATTCTATTTTCTAGCCTATTAATATTGATCAATATTGTTATGAATGTTACTTACAAATTGTATAATTAGTAAGATTCTATAGTCTATTATTACTTTGATAATCTTTTATTTGTTTATTATTTTTTTGACCAGTCGTAGTCTTCTTGACAATCATGTTAAGTTGTAAGTCCACCGAAGAGAAATCTTTTCTGTGGACTAAAATAGTTTATTATTTTTTTAAGGAAGTTTATATTGTTTTTACTTACTTCTAATGTATAAGAATAAAAAACTACTAACTTGATAAGATTATAAAAATACTTTTTTATTTACTTGTATTTTCGAAAATCACGGAACAATTTATTACTTTTCTGTTGACTTGTAGTCTACTCCGTGGACACAAAAAAATTAAAATTTGTGATAATTAGTGCAAATTAAGAATTTGATCTCGAATTATATTTTTAAGTTGATTATTTAAGAGTTTTTTTTAATAAATGCTGATTTTTTATATAAAAATTGGATGTTTTATTTTTTTATTTTTTTACACCTTCATTTGTTTATGACCCAGTAATGAAAGTATGGAGCCTAACATGCTTGCCTTACCTTTAAAACGGTTATTGTTAGGTAATAGCTAATTTAGGATCTACTTATAATATCATTTGCATGCATTTTGTCAGAATTGATGGCCTAAAAATAACTTTTTTCAACCAATCAAGCAAGAAATCTGTTTTTACTGTTGTAGAATGCGTGAGCGGGAACCTAAGCGATTTCTGCAGGAACTTATTCAGGGTGGTTAGGGACAAAACATACTAAAAGTCCTGACGTCTAAGAGGTGAGCCGCAGGGAGGGGGGGCGACAAAGGTCTCAATTTTTGGTTTTTCCAATAACTAAAAAACGATGCGTTGTAGCAAAAAATATTCTGTATTGAAATTAAAGCTTATTAAATTCTCTATAATTTTGATTCTATACAGTTTTTCCAAATTCTTATCCGCTCACGCACTCTATACCCTCTTTTGAGTCATTCCTTAACCGGACTATGATAACACATTGTGATACGCCAACACCATTTTAATCTAACACGCTCGAGTAACGAAATCTCTTTTTGGGCTCCCTAACTATTTGTATCCACCCTAGATTATTTATATTTAATGTCAATGAGTAAGCCCACGGCGTATTTATACCCTGACATTTCCATTGAGGTGAAAGGTAATACTCCACTTAATAAAGTGATTAGACATACTGCGCGATTACTCTGTGACACAAATTGTTCATTCTCCACAGCTTTCGCTGAATTGGTTGTTCCCACAGAGTAATTTGTTTTATAATTACTTTTTATTATTACATGTTGAGAGTAGCTCTTTTTTATGAAAGGCAAATGAAACGGGATGGAATATTTGAAATCGAACATTTGTATTATATTACGGTCGAAAAAATTTTGCTAATTGATTTTTAAATCGAGCATTAAGAATATTTCGACCACAGTCCAAAATTACTACTTATCTTAAAAACTTATCTAAAATGCAAAAAAAAGTCAAAATTTAGACATCGTAAAATTGGACACCACGTTTATAATTACATCTGGTGGCATCACAGACATAGATCAAGATAGATACCGCATGTCGCTCCATTTCCATCATATACGTGGGAGAGCCATGCTTCGGCATGAATGGGCCGGCTCGACCGGAGAAATACCACGTTGTCACAGAAAACCGGCGTGAAACAGCGCTTGCGCTGTATTTCGCCGAGTGAGTGAGTTTACCGGAGGCCCAATCCCCTACCCTATTCCCTTCCCTACCCTCCCCTATTCCCTTCCATCCCATCCCTACCCTCCCCTATTACCCTATTCCCTCTTAAAAGGCCGGCAACGTACTTGCAGCTCTTCTGATGCTGCGAGTGTCCATGGGCGACGGAAGTTGCTTTCCATCAGGTGACCCGTTTGCTCGTTTGCCCCCTTATTACATTAAAAAAAAAATTGTATGAAAACGAGCGTGGCACTGTTTTCCTACCTACTGTGACGTACCGATGATAAGAAACGTGTCCATTATCTAGGCCAACGTTTCTATTCGTATTTCTACAGCTCAATACGGCACAATTAGGCATTTAGGCATTTTTAAAATTCCGATTAACGATAACAGTGGAGCGCAGACTAAAGAACAGACTTTCGAAAGACTAGCATTGCTCGTCGTTTGGGAACGCGATATGGCACGCGAAGTACATAAACATGCGGTATCTATCTTTATCTATGTCTGTGGGTGGCATACTATAAGTCGACTGAGAGTCGAGAGATTGCATATGTTTAGTAACGTCTAAGTTTAAAACCATAACTATTTTATGCTTTCATAAGTCCATCTACGGTTATCAATAAAAAGAACTTCTGGTTGGAATCATCGAAGTTCTGTAATAAGAGACGTCCTCTATAAAGAACTTTTTAATACTCGGAGCCGGCCCATAATTTTTCTATTGAGAAGAAAGGGCATAATCCGCGGGATCTATCTCAATGAACGTCAAAACAATTTCCTACTGGGCCATTACATTAGGAATAAAAAGATCTAGGTTAGTGGAATAGGGCTATTTATTTTATCCATTGTGTTCTATTGTTGGATTGGGTTATTAAGGATATTAACAGGGAATAACGCTGGTATAACGTTGTTTGTGATTTTACTGGGAAGTGTGAAGAAATGAAATGAGGTGTTGGGAGATAACAAAAATTTGTCATGACATGTAATTTTAAAAAATCGGCCAAGTGCGAGTCGGACTTGCGCCCGAAGGGTTCCGTACCGTCGTGAGCGGAAGTAGGCAAAAAATTTGTTTTTTGTATGGAAGCCGGGAGCCCCCCCATAAATATTTATTTTATTTTAATTTTATTATTAACTATCTATTATAGTAAATATATAATTTAGGATTTTGTGAATATTTCAAGTGCCTACCAGTTGCCATTATTGATTACTGTAACGTGAATTTGACTTAGTGAATTTGAACTTAAAGTTTTTGCATACATCGATGACATAATTATCGTCTCTAATGACTTTAACTCGCATGTTTCCATTTTACAGCGGGTTCTAGAGAAATTAAAACAGGCTAATCTCACGGTCAACCTAGAAAAATGCAAATTTTTCCGCAGTTCACTTAAATATTTGGGCTACGTAGTAGATAGCAATGGCTTACGAACCGATCCCGAGAAAGTACAAGCTATCCTCAATTACCCGACACCTACTTGTCGTAAGGACATCAAGCGTTTCCTCGGGACAGCGACATGGTACCGTCGTTTTGTGCCAAACTTTAGTACTATTGCTGCTCCTCTTAATAAATTAACATCTTGCAAAAAAGGTGGACCACCATTCGTATGGTCTTCAGAAGCAGAACTAGCTTTTCAAAAACTAAAAGAGTGCTTAGTCTCTGCTCCAGTTCTTGCTTGCCCTGATTATGATAAGCCATTTGAGGTCCATACCGATGCCAGCAATTGTGGTGTTGGTGCTATGTTAACACAAACAATTAATGGTAAGGAACACCCAATTGCTTATATGAGCAAGTCATTGTCAGCGGCAGAGAGGAACTATAGCATTACTGAAAGGGAAACACTTGCTGTACTAATCGCTTTAGAACACTGGAGATGCTATTTACAGAACGGCAAGCCTTTTACGGTTTATACTGACCATAGTGCGCTAAAGTGGTTTCTCTCTATAGACAACCCAACAGGCCGTTTAGCTCGCTGGGGTGTTAGATTGTCCGCTTTTAACTTTGAGCTGAAGCATCGCCGCGGTGTTGATAACGTAGTGCCGGATGCACTAAGTAGGGCTGTTCCTGTGAACACTATAGGTACGGCAGGAATTTTTGCGACTACATCAGATTCGTGGTACAAAAACATTTATGATTCTTGTCTCTCAAAACCTCAAAACTTTCCCAATTTTCTTATTAAAAATGATACACTTTTTAGATTGACGAAGGACAGACATAACTCGACCGACTTAACTTCGGAATTTGCGTGGAAGGAGGTAGTCCCAAAAGAATTACGAGAGCAGGTAATTTTAGAAAATCACGCCGAGCCAACAGCTGGGCATCTCGGGGTATTCAAAACGTATCGTCGTCTTGCGCTACGTTATTTTTGGCCAGGAATGCACAGGGACGTTGTCAGGTTTATTGGATCTTGCACTAAATGTCTTACTTATAAAGCTCAGAATCATCAAATATTAGGAGAAATGGGTCGTCCAAAACAATGCTGCCGCCCTTTTCAAGCCATCTCGGTAGATTTAATGGGTCCTCTGCCCGTAACTAGGAAGCAGAATAGTTACATTTTAGTCGTAACCTGCTGCTTTTCGAAATTTTGTTTAATTTCTCCCTTGCGTTCTGCAACAGCTGCAGCAGTTTGTAAATTTTTAGAAGATTCCGTCTTTCTTTCGCATGGAGTTCCACAAACAATTTTCATGGATAACGGTACTCAATTTATTAGCACTGTTACTCAGGAATTATTTAAGAAGTATAGCGTTCCCAACGTTTTTTATACGCCAAAATACACTCCGCAAATCAACACAGTCGAGCGTTATAACCGTACAATTATTACGTGCCTATCAACTTTCGTGGAGGATGACCATCGGTCCTGGGACACTTTTATTCCCAAGGTTCAGTTCGCTATCAACAATTCGGTTAATGAGGCAACGGGCTATACTCCTTCATTTTTGGTTTTCGGCAGAGAATTAGTTATATGCGGAACTCACTACGTAGATAACGACATTGGTGATAAGTTAGTTTTCCTTCCACGTGATCGTTATGCGGAAAATTTGGGATGCCTTTCAGATATTTTCGACAAAGTCCAGGCGAGACTTTGGCATGCTCATGCCAAAAACACGTCTCACTATAACTTGCGTCGTAAACCAACTGAATTTAAAGTTGGCGACGTTGTGATGAAGCGTGCGTATGTCTTAAGTGATAAGGACAAATATTTTAGTAGAAAGCTGGCACCAAAATTCATTAAATGTAAAGTGAAGGAGAAAAAATCCCCTTTAGTGTACATTTTAGAAGATATGTCAGGTAAAAATATTGGTGCTTGGCATATTAAGGATTTAAAGTTAGTTGGATTAAATAAGTAAAATATTTTTGAACCTTCCTTTTATTTTAGTCAGGATTTTATTTCGGGAGAATAAAATCCTTTTTGTGACCCGGGGGGTAATGTAACGTTGCACGTACATGATTGTTAATTGTTGGAATATTTTATTTATTAAGTCCTCAAAAATGTATTTTTTTTATTTAATTATCGCGAAACACTTTTATCGCTCACTGTACGTGCACCACGGGCGGTCGTTACGTAGCCGGCCAACGGCCAATCGCCGGCCGTCGCGCGCGCCATTGTTCACGCACATTCACTCTCGGAACTCACTGGAGCGCGGTCGCGCCATTTTAATCTGTCTCCGTGAAGTCGTTAGCGTTACGTCCTAACATCGATAAATTTCGTTTAAATAGTCAAAATATAAAAATAATAATCGTAAACTTTAAATTTGATATTATACATATTATAATAAGTGTCGTCTTGCACCCCGATAGGGTAAGTGTTGCATATTGTTAAATTACGTAGTTTTCCATTGCTTTATTCGCCACCATTTTGTTATAATAATTAGATTTTATGCTTCGTCATGATTTTTGGGCGAATTCATCGTGTATGTAATTATTAGTTTTCTTGTGCTATTTCATGATTCATCTCCATCATGTTTATCATTATTTTTTTTGCTTAGATGTAAAATATGTAAAATGTAACTCCGTTCTGATAGTTTCACCTCTGCACCGACTATCTACTCTTTTGGTTATTATTCGCTTGGTCGCGCGGTGCAGGGTGTCACTATCAGAGGAGCCCTATAGAATATATTTTAAAAGTGGACGATGGATATTCCAGGGTTCGACCTTTGGGATTGAGGCTGAAGAGTGTGACTCCTAGCTCCTTTATCCTGTGCTGGAAGAGGCTGGCGTCCAGATCACTCACCAGGGCCATTCTAGTTTCATCGCAGGCTGGACTTCCACATGGTCCCTGTTCTCGCCGGTGCCCCTGTTCCCCGTTATACCAGGAGAGTAATAGTATTCCCCAAAACCAGATCAGGCACTAGAACCCACACCGTTATTTTTAAATAAATTTTATTAATTGTTGTCGTTTTGTTTTTGTCTATACTAGACCATAAGGACAAAACGCCACATTACGAGCAAAAAAGACCAAAAAAATCACGTTTGTTGTTAAGTATTTGATGTTATAGCGGTTCTTGAGATACAGCCTGCAGACAGAAAGACAGAGAGACAGACGGACAGACGGACAAACATCGAAGTAATAGGGGTCCCTTTTTGCCCTTTGGGTACGGAACCCTAAAAATTACATGACACGAAATATATGGTCTACCCCACAGACATAGATCAAGATAGATACCGCATGTCGCTCCATTTGTATAAAAACAAGCGTGCCACATTTTACTACCTACTGTGACGTACCGATGATAAGAAACGTGTCCATTATCAAGGCCAACGTTTCTATTTCAATTTCTACAGCTCAATACGGCACTTTAAGGCATTTAGGCATTTTACAATTCCGATTGACGTCCGATTCCGATAGCAGACTAAAGAAAAGACTTTCAAAAGACGAGCATTGCTCGTCGTTTGGGAACGCGATACGGCACGCGAAGTACGTACACATGCGGTATCTATCTTGATCTATGTCTGTGGGGTACCCGCTACATGATGATCCAAATCAAGTAATATAGTTACAAAACGTCATAAAATTAATGTGAGTTTTTTTATGACTAATCTCATGGTAAAGTATATTAACACTTAGAAAAATGACTAACCTAACAAAATCAATTTTTTCTTTAAAATAACCGAATCACAGACTGATTACACAATATCTCATTGACATTCGAAGGAACTTGAAAGCTTAACCGAGTCTTTACAACTTGCGAAGTTTAAAGATAATATTTAATTAGGTAAAGTTACGCATGATATTTTGTATAAATTGAAATAAACGATTCAGAAATATAAGGTCCAACTGTTCTTTTGTCCTTGAAGTTATATTTGAATTAATGGAGGGAAAACCCTTTATTATTATTCATTTTATTATTTTAAAGTGAAAGGATAAAAATGTCGATTTGTTGACCCTTAATTTTTAACCATGAGCTTGTGCCTATTTGGATAGATGTTTCGGATTTGAGCTATTAAGTATATAAAAGTTATTCGTTTTATTAGATAGTATAGTAGCTACGAAACATAATTTATCATAGTAACAATAACTGACGGCCAATGTTATTGTTTTAATAGTGAGCTGTAAATAGTTAATATGTTGTTAAAATGGTTATTAGCTGTTGCGACTCTATCTAGAGTTTGTGGAGTCTGTCATTTGACGCAGCAAAAATTATTTGGCTCTCATGCGACTGCTGGGAGGAATATTCGTGGGTATGATCTCTACTTTAGCATGGAGGGCAGAAGCTTTTGATATTATTATGCTCCCTACGCCACTGGCCTTCTTAGTAAGCGAAAAAACTGTTAAATTATAATTAATTTTGTACAATGCATATAATATTGTAATCTTTTCCTTATCGAACTAGGGTGTCACCACTGTCACAGTTTGGGGGACGTGTTAATCGTCTGTTTGAGAGTAATTAATGAAAAATCCCAAAGTTTGTGTATCGATAGCGGCGCCATCAATCACCCGTATCAATTCCGCCCACGAATCTGGCCAATTACAAAAACGGCGCAGGCCACCGTCACGCCGATATTAAAAACCTTTCACGTTCATTTTTTATGTCCATCGCGTGATACTCCAGCCCCGGCGACTACGCCCGATTTGCTTTATGCTCCTGCCCTAACGACATCTATTTATTTACATTTATGGATGGGAAAACGAGAGGGGAGAGGCGTTGCGTTTCGAATCGAATGATTTTGTTTCCTTCAGAGGTGTGAAATCATTAATGACATTAGGGAAAAGCTCAACTCTCTGCTCGACACGAGCAAAATACGAAGTCACGAAACGATAAGTTACGTCACATTGCCGTCCGGCCGTATCAAACAAATATCGATCTGTGTACAAAACAAAAGGACTCACCAATCATGCGGAGGCTGCGGTCTCCTGCGGGCCTGAACACAACACGGCGGCTCCTGCGGCTCTATAGGCAGCTGCAGCGCCGGCGGCGGCGGCGGCGGCGGCGTGCAGGCCAGCCGCCGCGCCGCGCCCACGTACTCCGCGTAGCGCGACGGCGTCGGCGACCCCGCCAGGTCCTCGCGGCACGCCGGCCCGCAGCACTTGCGCTGCGGCGGCGGCGGCCTGCACGCCAGCCCGCAGTACACCGGCGGCGGCCGCACCGGCGCCGGCGGCCGCGGCACGTACCGCTCTACCGGCACGTGCGCCGCTGGCGGCACGTAGCGCGGCCGGCGCGCGCGCTCCGCCTCCGCGCTGCGCCGCACCCGCCGCGGCGACGCCGAGAACCGGTCCGGCAGCGGCGCGGGCGGCGGCGGGCTCAGCCGCTCCGGCGGCGCCACGCTGAAGGCGCCCACCGCGGGGAAGCGCTCGCACGGGGAGCGCGGGTACTCCTCGCCCATGGCGCGCCGCCGGCCGCCGCCTCCCGCGCGCTGCTGCCCGCCTCGCGCGACTTACATCCCGGGGCGCCCCCGATGTCTCTCCCGGGAGGATCCCCTCGGGCTCGCGGACTCTGCGGCGCGGTCTCGATGTCCGCATTCACTCCGCGAGCGCCATCGCGCCCGACGATCGATAGCGACGCGGCGCTCACAGCGTGGCCGGCTCAGCCCGCCGGTGGCGATGCATGATCCCGACGGCTCGGGGCTCGCGGCTCAGGCTGCGACGCTGGGGCGAGGCGAAAGTGTATCCACGACCAAGATGGCCGCCCTCGTCATGTCCGCGTGCGGCGCGCCTGCGCTAATCACTGTGCTGTTTGTTTTCACTGAACTGAACTCAATTTTTGGAACACCTTTAACTCGGATGCGTCTATCACTGGATTAGAAACGAATAAGTATCGGTATTATTTATCACGTCACAGGTGCCGTGTTGTTGTGGGGCGTGCGGAGGTCGCGGCTGAGGCTGGCGCGGCGGGGCGCGAGTGCGCGTGTCCGCCTGCGGCCACTTCAGGGCCGTGCGCGCGTCGATACCGCGCGCCGCTCTGCGCTGCCGCCCGCCGCTAACTTCACCCGATACGAAATACCTACGTGATAAGGGGTACACGGGCGGAATATGCCAAATATGGTCCACACTCGCAGCGAGGCATGCGAATTAATGGAGTTATTGTAGCGGAGCATACGGCTAGACTTCGTCCTTTAGAAAGTACCTTAAATAAGAAAATAATACTTCAAAACTTCTGTTTAATATCGTAGGCTCGACGAAAAAGGGGTCGAGTGGCGGGCGAGTCTACATTGTTAGCTTCTGAAAGCTTAAAACAGGATTATTAAGATTGTTTTTAGATAGCTTCAAATTTAAGTAGACACTCGATTATTCTTCAGAGAATATTCAATTACACTTTATGAGTATCTCGCTGTAACGTTTTATGGCCATTACACGGCGTTATAAAAAGCTTGATGCCTACGTTGTGAAGGTTACTGAGTACCGAGTACTTCGTAGGTACGCGATAATGTTATGTAGGTCACACTTAGGTAATTACGCAGAATTTAAGTAGGCTTCTATGATCTAATACTTATGTTTTCTATGAAACTCGGAATTATTTATCGTGATTAAGTAAAATCTCGGTTTGTTTACCATAACAAATCGATATTATTCTAAAATCTAAATGTATCTGTATTGTACTAGGTGCTGTACAAAACACTTAATCTCGGAGACCATGCATCTTGAGAGCATAAAAGCTATATCTACAGTTATATTGCATTTTTTTTTACCTAGACTTTTTTTTTAAATTACCTACATTTTGCGAGGTCACGCTAGGCCCCCCACGGGGACCGTTATGGTCTCAGTGGAAATTTAGGACACAGATTCTCCTGCATGTTCCCTAAGGCCCGTATTTTTGGTCAGTGCTCAAGATGCATCTCGGTCTCAAGACGCCGTTCGGCTCTGTGATTGGTCCAAATTTTGACAGCCAACCAAGTGTCTTGTGTCTTGAGACCGAGATGCATCTTGAGTACTGACCAAAAATACGGGCCTAAGTGTTTAGGGACAAATTGGTACATTTCCTTTAATAATAATAATCTCTTACTTTTTACGATAGAAATAAACTATGGTTTTCTTTTTTGAAGTCAGGTCATTTTAGCCCTGACGTCACTACGACCCTTGAGAATAGGGCATCGAGACCGGGTTTTCCCGAAACTCGAAAACCCGTTAAAACCCGGGTTTTTGGGATCATGAAAAAACCCGGGTTTCAAAAATGAAACCCGGGTTTTTTGAGCTTTTCGGGTTTTTCGTTTTTTTGATTATTATTAAAGGCAAAACCTGATTTAAGGTATTTATAACAAACTAACATACAAATTCTTTATCTTTATAACATAAGTATAGATTTAATTATTTCTATTATTCATAATTAAACAAAATAAAATATATTTTTAAAGTAAAAGTTTCGTTTTTAGCGCGTCTATTTAAAAAAATTCAGAAAAGTGTTTATTAAAACACTTTTCTGAATTTTATTGTTTCTAAAACAATCACAGATTTTTCTATGGCCATAAAAAATCAATGATATGTCAACAAATCTTTATTTCGTTTTATAAACTGGAAAGTTAATTCGAATGCGATATTTTTATTGCTGATTGTCAAATTTATAATAATAATTAATCAGGGCGAGCGAAGCGAGCCATAGTATATCCCACAACCTAAGCATTTTTGTGGTACACTTTACCGAAACCCGAAAAAACACGGAAAAAGTACCACGCCTATTGATTTATGTTTTAACATAGTAAAGTTTATTTACATGTATATGTGTTATCATCGGTTAGTCAAGGTTTGGTTACTATTAAAATATTAAAAAAAAAAACTGCTTTAAAGATTATTCCACGGAAAAAACGACGCGAGCCACAAAGCTGGGCTTTTAGCTAGTACTAATTGATGTTTACCTAAAAATACATTTTTGTGCCTTGCTGTGGTATGGGGCCCAGTCTTCTTTGCAATTTTAAGTCTTTTTTTACAGTCGTCTAACTGACTAAAAAACCTCTTAAAGCTTTTTGTCATTATTTTTTATATTATATTCACAATAGTCATAATCCTATCAGATAACCTAGCCCTAAGTTGAAATAAACTGGTAAAATGAACCCAATACTAAGACAATGCAACCAGTAAAAAGGCTCCAGGAAAGCAGCCCCTAGAAACCGACAAAACCATCGAGAGCAGTTTCCATCAAGTTGTTTCTTATGATGTGAAACCATTTTGTATTTTAGCATTACAGTCTGGCAAATGCGGCAGATTGCTTTTCATGAGCTTCGGAGACTAACGATGGTAACACATAATACGACGAATGATCTTTCCATAGCCGGCCGTGGATGACATACTCAGTGCGGAATTATTAATACAGTGATTTTAGTGAACCCAGATGAAATACAAGCCGGGGTTGTTATGACACCATGGTTTATCTTCCAAACTCATAAAAAGCAACCTTCCGCATTTGCCGAGTGGTCTGGTCTGGTCAACTAAATGGTTATCTGACATGAATTCTGTCACAATAGACTAGAAAAAATAACGACAAAATTCTTTGAGGGATTTTTCAGTAAGTTAGAAAATTAACTTAAATTGCAAAGAACAATCGGCCTCATACCGTAGCGAGGCAGAAAAAAACAATTTAAGATAAAAACTATGGCACAAAAATTTAGTCACAGATATAAAGTATGCCAAACATCAATTAGGACTAAATAATTATGAATAATTTGACAATCAGCAGTAAAATGTAAAAGATTAAATAAATATTTGCTGGCATACGTTTAATATTAAAGTTTATTCTTCAATTTACTGTCTTCAAAAATTCGTGATAGATTTTTATATATTTCATAAAATGCAAATACATTTTAATAATACATCATGTATATTTGGGGGTGAAGCTTGTTCTAACACGTAATTTTGGCTCGTAAATCTAAATTTTAAAAATTTAGATTTTCGGGCTAAAAGTACGCTTTGATAAGATCCAAAATATAGAAGAGGTAAAATAGTCGCTTCAATAAAAGTATGATACGGCCGTGCCCGTTTACCCGAGACTTGGTTGGGCACTGCTGTGACCCGAAACTATGGTATTTAAATAGTATTTAACTGGGTAGGTGCTGGCAATCGCAGAAAATCATATGTAACGTATTTTCGCATTGTTAATATTTGAATTGTAAAAAAACCCGAAAAAACCCGAAAAACCCGGGTACTTGGTTTTTCATTTAACAAAAACCCGAAAACCCGGGTTTTGTAAATTGGGTCCGGGTTTCGATGCCCTACTTGAGAATCTATATTCTATTGTGACTAAGAAACTATAATGGTTTGCTCCCGATTCTTATCAAAAAAACCTACATAGGGCTGGCGATCTTAGATTTTCCATCGCTTCTCGCAACAGGCAGCCCTGTTCTGACCTCGTTGCTAGCCCAGGTATAATTATGAGTTTCCGTTAAAAACCCCCACTACCGTGGCGTAGAACAAACGCGTTAGACGGCCTCGTTCTTAGTATTATCTAGTTAAATACTAAATTAAAATCTCGTTCCTGTGCCCTTAAATTAGTTACCTAGTTAAGTACTGCTGACCTAAACTAAAACTCTTGAATTTGCTATTTCAGTTTTCCGCTCTTTCGTCAACACTTTTTCTTTTGGATTTATGTACATACTAGCCAATAAACTGTTACAATAAAGAAACACACCAAAAGTAGCACCATCAGTGGTAATATACAGGGTGTACCAAAAATAAGTGATAATACTTTAGGGTGTGTACGTGTTCCTTGTAGAGAGTTCACTGTGAAAGTAGCAGCGCTGAAAGACCAAATTTTTTTTTCACTTTTGTATGGGGAAACTCGTGACACTCGGGCCCTTGCCCATACAAAAGTGAAAAAAAATCGTCTTTCAGCGCTGCTACTTTCACAGTGAACTCTCTACAAGGAACACGTACACACCCTAAAGTATTATCACTTATTTTTGTTACACACTGTATAATTGCCTAAAATATCGCAATAGCACCAAACTTCACGATCAAAAGTCCACTTTTTCACCGAAATCCAAAAGAGGAGGAGGTTATTTGTTCAGCTGTGGTTTTTTTTACTACGCTTTTTACGCGCATATACGCACGCAATATAATATTATCCACTACTTGTATTGACATCTATGTTCAAAGATACCAAAACTATTTGGGATCTTCACAAAACGATTTTAAATGAGTCCGTAATGAAATGAAAACACATTCCTAATTTCATTTCGACCCGTGTTATAGAATTACCTTGTTTGACACGGAAAACACGGAAAATTAAATTATTTCATGAAAATTATTAAGGACAGAAATGTGTTTTGGTAACATAAATTACAACATTTTCAAATTAGATAATGTTTTAATCAAAAATTTTGGGCAACGGTAGGTACTGAAGTATGTACCTAAACATACTTCATGCATGGGCGTATATAAGGAGGGGGGGTCCCCCATTACCATCCATCTTACATTGTCCAATCGACAATATATTATGTACCTGCATCGATTTTAATCGGCGAGGTACATTTATTATTTTCTATTCATCAATAATTGTTATTATACTGTGGAGCGTGTGAGTAGGTACCGCGATGCGTGCGTAGTTCGTCGCAGGTGCGCGGGGAATAATGAATTGAATAAATATATTCAACATTCCGATATTCAAATTTTAATACATACTTTTGATTTCCTAAACACGTTGCCTATATGCTGCTGCGGAACCCTTCATGGGCGAGTCCAACTCGTACTTGGCCGCTTTTTTACGTTAGGGGGGGGGGTCCCCTTATCAAAGCTATACGCCCGTGACTTCATGCATTATTATTATTTTTAATACAAACCACTAAAATTTTATTGGTTTGTATAAAGAACACAATTGAACGTGGGAGAGCCATGCTTCGACACGAATGGGCCGGCTCGACCGGAGAAATACCACGGGCTCACAGAAAACCGGCGTGAAACAGCGCTTGCGCTGTGTTTCGCCGAGTGAGTGAGTTTACCGGAGCCCCAATCCCCTACCCTTTTATCTTCCCTACCCTCCCCTATTTCCTTCCCTACCCTCCCCTATTCCTTTCCCTACCCTTCCCTACCCTATTACATCTTAAAAGGCCGGCAACGCACCTGCAGCTCTTCTGATGCTGCGAGTGTCCATGGGCGACGGAAGTTGCTTTCCATCAGGTGACCCGTTTACTCATTTTCCTCCTTATTTCATATAATAATAAAAAAACTAATATTACGCAAAGGTCGGAGCAGAAACTACAATATGCCCTTTCCAAGATTATTAAGAATTCTAGTCAATTATATCTAAGTAAATTGATTCAGCGGTTTTAGCGTGAAGAGGTGGCAAACAAACAGACAGAAGGACAGACTTTTGAATATTTAAACTAGTAATACAATAATTCATAACTTCTCATTTGGCATACATAATACAATGTTACATACAGTATCCTTAAAGTCACAACCATAACCTGGTTTATGTCCCCAGAGACCTAAGCTATTCCTTCCTAACATGAATAAGCTGTTAGCCCATAGCGAGCTGTATTCTAGACTTATCTAGGTCTTAGTTAATTCATTGCCATTCTCAGGACATAGAATATTTATTTGTTCCAGCTTCAGGTATCCTAAATTTCCTAATCCTGAATATGGAATAATGTCTTTGAGATGTGGAGGTATGTAAATCCTATGACGGTGTGTACGTTTTCAAGATAAGGATGTTTTGGCATAGAGATAATATTGTCATAGAGGTAGAGAAACTGTTTTCACTAAAATGACAGCGATAAATAATTATTATCAGCATTGATTATGCGTTGCTGGCTATTCCTCAAGGAAGGTCATTTTTAAAGAAGAAAATTATGCATTGTGAAAAACCTGTCTCACGATCGTCTCTTAAATATTAAAATGACAGTCTGAGAAATTATTGTATAGTCGACTTGGCGGGGTCACTATTGTCTCTGTCTTTGTTTAATACGTTGGAAAAGTAACTCAATTCTATCAAAACTCAAAGTTATCTTAAGTAGATTATTTTTTACTTCTTTTTCTTTTGGCGTGTTTCTGTCTTTATCTTTAACGTTCGAGTAACTCAATTCTCTCAGAACTCAAGGTTTTCTGATGTAAGTAAGAGGGAACTCCCAGTTTGCACATTAACCCAAATTCTGGGACTTTATCAATCAGTGATATACCCATGGAATATAATTCAACCCTAGATACTGTTACGGACAATAATGCATGTTTGATAGGAAATCAATGGCGGTCCCCTAAGGCCCCGTGCCCTTACAGTACAAATGTATACAGTACAGCAACTTTATACATAAATGGCATAGTTAGAGCGCCATGATTTGGCTCTATCACACGTTAGCGTTATTTCAAATAAACAGCAAAACAGTGCAGTATCAATCAAGTTTAACTTCATGTTCAATATGGATAAGTTACTCCTCAAAAATAAAGCAGTTAACTCAATTTTCTTTCTGAGATAATAATTACTTCTTTGAATAACGTGAATATTTTTCGTAATGGTTTAGATACGAATATTTTGAAAAGTTTTCGATTCTTCTTTCGATTCTTCGTTTTGGCAATTTTCTAGCCACAGCGGTCACGGTCAGACTTTTATACGTGGGAGAGCCATGCTTCGGCACGAATGGGCCGGCTCGACCGGAGAAATACCACGTTCTCACAGAAAACCGGAGTGAAACAGCGCTTGCGCTGTGTTTCGCCAAGTGAGTGAGTTTACCGGAGGCCCAATCCCCTACCCTATTCCCTTCCTTTCCCTCCCCTATTCCCTTCTCTTCCCATCCCTACCCTATTACCCTATTCTCTCTTAAAAGGCCGGCAACGCACCTGCAGCTCTTCTGATGCTGCGAGTGACCATGGGTGACGGAAGTTGCTTTCCATCAGGCGACCCGTTTGCTCGTTTGCCCCCTTATTTCATAAAAAAAAATGTTTTAAGAATCCGACTTACTAATTATTTTAAATTTTCTTCCCGAATATTCATCAATCTGTGCGAAGTTGATCGTAGGCCAATTGTGAGAATACCAAATGTGGTCATTTCTCATTTTGTCATGTTCACAGCCCGCGTGTCAAGTCCACTGTGACTTTAACGACATAAGCGCATGTCATTCATCTGTGTTTTTTTCCCTAACTGACTTGCTCTACTATGCTATTTATACTGTGCTAAAAGGGGCCAATCACGCACCCGCCCTGATTCCTAATCGAATAGGACTGAAGGCCCTCTTGTAAACGGCAATCGGCACTAATTGAAAGGGTGAAAACAATTTTGCCCAGAACGTGAGTTTTGAAACCACAATGTAGATACAATTTTCTTCTTTTGGTAACTTTAAATTAAATAGATGGTGTTCCGTATCCTTATTACTGTAACATTCCAAAATTTTCAATTATTTTTGGATGAGTTTGAAATGTAAGATTATATCTAGGATAGTTTTATTCTAAAAAAAAAACATTTCCTGCGCGATTTTTGCGCAACGTTGCAACCAACATCTATTCAATAACCATCATTATTATTTTGATATGCATATTAGAAGTTTCTAAATTTTTAATGAAATTATGATAAACTAAGAAAACAATTTTAAATAAGAAAATTCCCTTAGATAATTAGCAATATCATTATCTGTAGACTGTCCCTCTTACTAATAAAAACTTCTTACCTAATGATGCGTTCAGCGTGTGAATAGTTAAACAGGAGTTTTTAAGTTACACACACGTTACACAGAGTCTATACAGAGAAATTAGTATGGAAATGACAGCATCGTTATACATGCCTTATGTCAAAAAATGATTATTAGTAGAAAAAATCTTATGCACCCTCTATACACGCTGTGTAACTTTTTATTAGTAAGAGGGTTAGTTTATATTGTATAGGGCTACTATAGGGCTAATATATATAAACGAGACGCAACGACGACTAAAATACATACAATACGGGCCCGACATAAGTCCTCCTTGTGTAGCAGGAATAAATACAAAATAAATCCGACGACCTTTCTAATTAAGGTTAAAGCAGTTTCGTCTAAAACACGATCGTAATGGCCGCACTTAGCTGAACCTTCCTCAAGATAACATAGATAAACTTCTACTTTAATCTAGTTTATTCTTTACTTATTGACTATTTCACCAGCCAGCAAACAAGATTAGGTACATAAATTGACAACTATAACGACAAGGAATGTGGAATATTATGTAAACAAACAAGCAAAGAACATAAGCTTTTTTAGGTTTTTTTTTTTATGAAATAAGGGGGCAAACAAGCAAACGGGTCACCTGATGGAAAGCAACCTCCGTCGCCCATGGACACTCGCAGCATCAGGAGAGCTGCAAGTGCGGTGCCGGCCTTTTAAGAGGGAATAGGGTAATAGGGGAGGGTAGGGAAGGGAATAGGGGAGGGTAGGGATGGGAATAGGGTAGGGGATTGGGCCTCTGGTAAACTCACTCACTCGGCGAAACACAGCGCAAGTGCTGTTTCACGCTGGTTTTCTGTGAGAACGTGGTATTTCTCCGGCCCATTCGTACCGAAGCATGGCTCTCCCTCGTATAAATTTTTAGAGGACTCCTTTTTTATGAAATAAGGGGGCAAACGAGCAAACGGGTCACCTGATGGAAAGCAACTACCGTCGCCCATGGACACTCGCAACATCAGAAAAGCTGCAGGTGCGTTGCCGGCCTTTTAAGAGGGAATACGCTCTCTTCTATCTATAATCTGTACCACAGACATAGATCGAGATAGATACCGCATGTGTATGTACTTCGCGTGCCATATCGCGTTCCCAAACGACGAGCAATGCTCGTCTTTCGAAAGTCTGTTCTTTAGTCTGCAATCGGAATCGGACGTCAATCGGAATTTTAAAAATGCCTAAATGCCTAAAGTGCTGTATTGAGCTGTAGAAATTCAAATAGAAACGTTGGCCTAGATAATGGACACGTTTCTTATCATCGGTACTTACGTCACAGTAGGTAGGAAAAAAGTGACACGCTCTTTTTCATACAAATGGAGCGACATGCGGTATCTATCTTGATCTATGTCTGTGATCTGTACTAATTTTATTACGATATACCCGAAATTGCGAGTTTGTGCTATGGTAAGTAGTAATCTATTTATTAGATTTAAAAATTTAATGCCTACGTTATCAGTGAGGCTATTAAAAAAAAAATTCGTAAAATTAAATTTTCAAAATTGTACCCGAGTATTCAGTAGGATACCCTATTGTTAGTGTACCTTTTTCACGTGGGCGAAGCCGCGGGAATAGGTAGTAGGTATAAAAACTGTAGTACCATCAAGCTTAGGTACTGGTAGTTCAAATTAGTACTCTAAGAAATGCTAAAATATAAGTTTAATAGGTGTACGTCGTCATATCATAGTTTACCTAATAAACTAGTTGCTGGTAGAGCTACTTGAAAAATCTGGCTAGGAGTTACGACTTGACGCAAAAGTTGAGGGAAATAACCAAGGTGTCGTTATTTTCAGCTTAATTTGAATACGTCTGGTATATTTATAAATTTTTACATCGCTAGCTGCACAATTTTGATTATGTATCTTAATTCTTAGCTTAATCTTAAGAATCTAAATAACAGAATCTAGTCCATACAAATTTTATAAATGCGAAAGTGTATCTGCCTGTCTCTCTGTCTGTCTGTCTGTTACATCTTCTCGCCAAAACCGCTGAAACGATTTTGCTGAAATTTGGTATGGAGATACTTTCCCTCGACTTTCGATGGAGATACTTTTATCCAGAAGAAATGTATGGTTCTAGCTCAATAACCGAATTTTGGCGCAACGGAGTTGCGGGCGTCATCCAGTCATCAATAAATTTTACGAAATACTTAAAACACAGACATAGATCAAGATAGATACCGCATGTGTATGTACTTCGCGTGCCATATCGCGTTCCCAAACGACGAGCAATGCTCGTCTTTTGAAAGTCTGTTCTTTAGTCTGCTATCGGTATCGGACGTCAATCGGAATTTTAAAAATGCCTCAATGCCTAATTGTGCCATATTATGCTGTAGAAATTCGAATAGAAACGTTGGCTTAGATAATGAACACGTTTCTTATCATCGGTACGTCACAGTAGGTAGAAAAAAAAATAGCACGCTCGTTTTCATACAAATGCAGGGACATGCGGTATCTATCTTGATCTATGTCTGTGACTTAAATCTTAGTTTTGCGAACAAAAGATTTTATCAGAAACTAGGTTCAACGAATTACTACAATTTGTAAATTACTATCTAGGTTTCGAGGGCGAATGATTCATTTCTCAAAGTTCTTACCTAGTTTTTAGGGTTCCTATAAGTATAAAGTTACTTTAGGATTCTACTGGAGTCAATTGATTTTTCTGAGGTTTTTTGATAAAATAACAATGATGACACTCTTTATTGCACACCAAATACATGGGAAAGAAACAATAATAACTAATACTAATTAACGATGTATGTACAAGAGGCAAAGTTATTGCTACTAAGCAACCTTTTTCTAGATAAAAATAGGGACCAAATTTTATCGTTTTTGATTGATAGCAAACACGTTAACCAACAAAAACGTTAATAAAGAATTAAAGATATAAAATTGTCAAAAACCTCAGAATTTTGTCGGTGAAATTAAATATTGGCAAGAGAAATTAAATTTGCAAATTCAAGAGTTCATTTTAAGGCAGCTAAATAGAGTATTTTTCAGTTCACTGGGTCAAGGTGTACATTTTGTTATGCACGTGCGTGTCAAATTGAATCAATAATTAGTTTGATTAGTTCACCTTTCATGTCTAACGATCGCTAACAAGTTTTTTTTCCAATGTAACTTTTACACTGTTTCCAAAATTAACATCACGCAAAACGAAAGTCGAAATGCTATGAAATTGACAAGTTCTTTCTGTTTGTTGAATGCTGCGTAATATTATGAGTAGGATTTATAATATATCTAGACTAGGACATTATTTTCAGCTATCTATACATATAATAAAATCGTAGAGGTAAAATTTTTGTACATTGTACAAATAAACTTGAAAAAACGAGTCAGGGGCATGTTAGAAGTGTAATAGAACACATCTCAACTGTTTTTGAGATTTTTGTTTCTCTGCCTGTTTGTCTGTTTGTACAGGCTAATCTCTGAATCCGCTGGAGCGATTTCAATGAAATTTGGCATGGTGATACCTTACATCCCTGGTCAACATCTTAGATACTTTTTTTAACCGACTTCCAAGAAAGGAGGAGTAAATGTTTACTTTGCTGTTTGTGGTCCGATTGTCAAAATTCTTTTTAGGGTTCCGTAGCCAAATGGCAAAAAACGGAACCCTTATAGATTCGTCATGTCTGTCTGTCCGTCTATCTGTCCGTCCTTATGTCACAGCCACTTTTCTCCGAAACTTTAAGAGCTATATACTATTGAAACTTGGTAAATAGATAAAGTTTGTAAACCGCATTAATATTTTGATACAAAAATGGAAAAATTATTAAAAATTTTAGGGGTACAACTAAAACAAAAAAGAAATTTCACCTAACCTATGCGTGTGGGGTATTTATGGATAGGTCTTCAAAAATCATATTGAGGTTTCGAATATCATTTTTTTCTAACCTGAATAGTTTGCGAGAGAGACTGTTCCAAAGTGCTAAAATGTGTGTCCCCCCTTTAACTTCTAAAGTAGGGGCATGATAAGTCTAACAAAAATATATGATGTACTTTACTATAAAAACTACCAACAAGAATTGGTTTGAACGAAATCTAGCTAGTAGTTTTTTTATATGTCATAAATGGTAAACCTTAAATTAATTTTCATTAAATCAACTGAAATATAAAAATAAATCAAAAACCTTTTAATTTCATAAAAATAAACCTTATTGCGGCTGCGGAACCCTTCATGGGCGAGTCCAACTCGCACTTGGCTGGTTTTTTTTTTGTTGTATAGATTGTAAACCCGAATTTGATACCATGTTTAGCAAAACGGTAATTTTCACTTCTTTTAAGTAAAATTAACATAATATGCTACCAAAAAGTAAGATTCAAACCAAGTCATATCCTAGGGTATAGGACTTCGGAAGGTTCCGTTGCTGAACGGAACTCCTGACCCCTTATATTTTTGACCCTAGACTTTTGACTGCTGGAAGCACATGCCATATCACCACCATCATTACACCATCCATAACCACATTATGATGCTTTTGTTGTTTTTTTTTTTGTAAGTATTATTTTGCATTGAAAGGATCAGAATCGAAATTGATAATTATTTCGCCGTTTCTGTGCCGATTTGTGGATTTCTTAGTTTAAGGGATATAATTCGTATTTGATGCTATGGTCGCGAAGGTGAAAATTTCCTAATGGGATCTATGAGTAATGGAATTGAAGAAACTCCTCTAAATGTACAACGACGGATATTGACCACTGCGTATCTCAATTCCTTAACAGCCATGGAATTTTAAAGTCAAACTTTACGGATCTAAATTAGTAGATAGCATCACCTATGTGCTCGACTGAAGGCAGTATGTTTGAACAAACCACTCATCATGTTCTCTGGGAGAGTTTTTTCTGGCAAGACGAAAGAACTACAATGCTAGACAACCTACATTGTAAATCTGATGTCGCATACTACGGTGATATTGGGACAGTGCTAGGAACTTCCGTGCCTGCAAGCGTTTTTGTCACAATTATTATTGGCAAAATATTGTCTAACACAGCAAGTTCCAATATTAATTTAGCTATTATAGCTTAGTAGTCACAATTATTACAGTTTATATTCGTGGTGCTTCTCCTTCAGTGATTTGACATTCGGTCACTGCAACTTTGTGCTATCTCAGCTTATGGGAAGGGGAATTAGAATTCTTCATACTTCTATTTTCTTCTGATTAATTTCGTTGCGGTTCCTAAACCAGTTTGAGCATGTCCTTCGGGCTCCCTAAGATCATAATATCAAATTTTAGGGAAGCATCACGATTCCTGACCTACAAGAGCAAGAGGTAAAAGTTAAAGAGGTATAGATGCCTACATTAAATATCCCGTCTTCTTTCGTCTATCCTCTGTCTCCGTCACATGTTCCTGACCCCTGTTGTCCACGCCAAGCGGTCTTCGAAGAAAGGATTTTTCAAAACGATATCTGTGGTTCAAGCCCCGCCGACGAAAGTTACTTAAAAGAGCTTTCAATGTCTGGATCTTTGATGTAAATTAAAAATTTCGAGTGTATTGTACCTAATATTAATCCTTATCCAAATACAATAGTTTTTGATGGGTATTAAATTTTCTAAATCTCGATTATAATAACACACATTCACGCGGACGACGTTGCGGGCAACAGCTAGTATTATAATATGTATTGAGACAATCAGCTTTTAAGCTATTATGTATTTGGTGTCCTATGCTATAAAATTTATGTACTGTTTTAGAAGAGAAAACTACAATCTAGCTAGGTCTTATTTGGAACCGCGCATTGATAATAATAATTATGTTTTTTTTGCGTATCAAAGCTCGCTCTACCAGGTACAAATAATTATTATGCATGACCTTATCAAGTTTTCACCCATTAAAATTTCCCGTGAAAAAAAACCTTAACTTTTTAATTTTGGAATGCGGCATTGCACTTTGTAATAAAAAGTTAAAAATATGTGAATCGCCAAACAATCATAAAGGAACTGAATCACTTGTTAACCTGCATAAAGAAATGACCTATCGTCTCGTTTTAAATACTATAAAAGACCTGTACAATGTATGCAAAAAAAAAATGATAATCTGGCATTTTAAAAGTTTATTTCGCAAAGTTATTTTGAATCAAAAAAAACTCGAACAGAGTGAGAGTTTTGATTCGGTTTTTAAGTTGTGGACATATTCACCTAAAGTAACTATCTAAAAATAAAAATACTTTCATTAAAGGAACACTAAAGACAACAACTAACCTAACCACCCTATGTTCCTGGGACTTAAAGATTCTGTATTCTACATTTCATCTGAATTGGTCCAGCAGCCAGCTATTTAAGACTCTTCTTTCTCTTCAGGTTATGACAGATACAAACATACATTCGTATTGATTATTATCAGCATGGACTGAAAGTCAGTTTTACGTACCTGAATCCTTCTATGTACAGCCATTACCCAATTAGGGGTAATAGGGTAGCGCCAATGAATGCAGACACCTGTCTCCTAATGTCATTACGACCCCTTTTATTGCGACATACCCTACCTCGGTGAATTATAATATATTAACACTAGATGACGCCCGCAACTCCGTTGCGCCAAAAATCGTTTATCGCGCGGGAACCGTGCATTTTTCCGGGATAAAAACTATCCTATGTCCTTTCTCGGGACTCAAAATATCTCCATGCCAAATTTCAGCAAAATCGGTTCAGCGGTTTGAGCGTGAAGAGGTAACAGACCGACAGACAGAGACACTTTCGCATTTTAATATTAGTATACTTAGTATAGATTTGCAGGTTTTGAAATATACGAGTCGAGGTATTTTACTGTGTAGGACTACAAGGATGTTATGGGGTTGTCATGAGGGCATGGATTGGACATGGATGCGAAAATTTTAAAAATGACACCAGATTTGGCCACATGCAAAAAGATGCTTTAGCCCGGCCGCACATTCTGCTCAGAAAAATTCGGACGCCCCGCCCCGCTCATACATTTTGACACGTCAGAATTCTGATAGTATGCGGGGTCCACAACAAAATGTATGAACAGAGTGCGTTCCGGCGGGCGTCTTAATTTTTCCTGATCAGAAATTTCGGATAACGTGCGGCCGGGCTTAATGACACTGATAGGAGAGCGTGAAACATTCTAGCTGTCACTATAACGACCCCACTCAAATAATTTAATAAAAAGTTTATCTTAAGCTCTATACATTTTCTATTAAAAATAAAATAAAGTAATTATTAAATGTCTCTAACTGCCGCACTCAGAGTGGAACATTAATAACAGCTTACTTAAATGTAATTAATTCGAAATTTTGACATACCCCATACATTAACTATCAATCTCTTCATTAAATTGAAGCTTAATCATAATTAAATGTCTCTGAGTACGGCGGTAAGTGTGGCAGTTAATGATATTATATAGTGCCAATGTTATTTTGCAGGCCACGCATTAAAACAAAAGCCTTGTAAGCCTGTTAAATTAACTTAACAAACGTAACAAATTATGAAGTTATTCTAAAAAAAGAAAATAAATAAAACAAAGAACACAGCTAAATTTTTTTTTTTTATTTAATTAAAAAACTTAAGTAGGTATCACTGTACAAATTTTTGCATTTACAATAATTTCTTTGCAACCCTGCATTCTGCAATACACATAAATAAATAAATATTTCACAAAAACTGGGCTGTTAGTAGGAACTATTATAACTGTTATAGTTATAAGTCGGATTCGGTGTCGTGGGTTGCATAGCCTTATTAATCGGACAATCATCCCATAACCACCAAACAGTAATTAAAACTTCTATGTTAATCAAAATTAAGGAAATAACGGGTATAGCTAGTCTACTTATCAACATCTTAATACCGCCTTTAGCTACTAATAACGGACGAACGAGGCCATTGATAATAACGTCTTTAATACCTTTACCAAACGGATTATCTTGCGTCGAACCAGACAGTAATGCGAGGACCAAACTGATCAGTCCGTTCACTTTGCTTTCACTCTTCGTAGTCAAGGAGTCCATGAGACTGAATTTTGGCTTCATCGAAGTATCTCCTTTAGTTTCGTGTTCACTGTAACCGGATCCTGGCAGGCCATATCCATAATGTGGCGTATCCTCTCTAGCCGCAGTATGAACGCTCCTATTCGGTTCCTTTTCCTCGTCGGAAATTTCATTTACCATCTGAAAAAGCCCATCGAGATTGTTGTTCGAATTTTTCACATTATATTGCTCGAAAGTTGGCAACGGCTGCGATAGAATTCTGCCGGTATGCATTATCTGTTGTTGCGATGTGGGAATCCCATTTGAAGTAAACTTTGCGTTCGAAAATGGCAGGGAAGATCTCGCTTCGGGCGGTACATTTTGAAAATCGAACGCCGGGCGATACATCACCCTATTGGCCGTCCTTCCGAAAGTCCACAGATTACATAACGCACAGATAACTAAACTTAATTTTTTCATGGTGATTATGGTAAGGTAACGAACTGGTTGTGCCACTTACAGCGAATACACATGAAATAAATATAAAACGTACGTGACATTAATATGTATGAAAAAGATTTTGTTTTTGTAAAGAAATTAGAACGTTGTTTGTACCTTGCAAAATATTTAAGTAGGACATCTGTATATTAACAAAATGTTGTTTTGTTTGTTACAATATTTCAGTTACTTATTTTTCATGAATATTGTATTACTGAGCTACAATATATAAATTATATTTATTCTAACTATTGCTGGGAACATTTAGTGGTAAAGTTTTACGTTACTTACGTGTTTAGACTTTAGACCTCGTTAATTTCATACATAAACTGTTAGTTACGTACTAATATGTAATTAGTAATTACATTACCTACATAAGGCTTGAGACTTTAGCATTATTTACTATGTTCCAAAACAGGTGACGAGTCACAAAGTCAAAGTTTCATGCTAATTTTGACGCTTAAATGAAGTTATGGACGCACCTCCTGGTTTGGATGGTCTAAGTTACATAATAAATTTACACAAATATATTAAAAAAAATACCCTATCAAACTAATTATAAAAATCTTAGAAATATACATTGGCGAACAAAATTTATACATAAATTAATTCGAATATCAAATACTCACTGAATATAAGGTAAGTCAGAGTATCACACTAACTAGCAATACTGCCATGTCAGCTGACGTCAGGCCCGGAGGTGCAATCCAACGACATACATTGCGCGACCTTGTCCCCAGCTAGAATGCTGAGTAGCGTTTTCGCCACGAAATGGTCATCGTCCACATCGTCGATCAGCGAAAAAGTCACCGCCGCTCCTATGTTGCTACCGAAGCTGTGCGACGACCGTTGGATCAAACAAGCAAGACGCTCGGAACAATCTCGAATCGTTCTCGAATTGTTCCTCTTTTTCTTTCTCTTGAAATGCTTAATCATCTTCGTTATCACTGGCCATAGCAGCAGCGCTTTTAGTCCCATCTTCACAAACACCATTACAGCTATCGGTAGCAGCAGGAGTTTCCCTCCTAGCAGCTTCAACAGCATAATCACAGCAGCAGACATCATCACTTTTGCTGCGCTGGTCAAAAAATTCGCGAAGGAAGTCAAAGTATCAGTCTTCTGACAGGATCCATGGTGGTACTCGGAGTCGGAATACGTTTTTCGTATAGGATTCGAATATAGATTCGAGGCACCAGTAAAGAGGTCCATAAACGGCAGCGGTGGATGAGTCTGCGTCGACAGGGGCTGGTCCTGTGCAGCTACTGTCGCAACGAAAAAAACAACAGCAGCTACGAACATGACTAAACAGACTGTTCCGCATCAGCCTGCCGTTCCTCTGCAAGACTACGCCATGAAATCACGATTTCGTATCTTAATGTGAGAAAATAGATCGGTGTCAATCAGGTAGGAAAGTATTTCAATTTGAATTAAGAACGATCTAATTGACGCGTGACGTCACGAGATTTTCATTTTGAATACAAAGCAATCGATTATTCCACACGGATAACTAAAGTCCAAACGGCGAATCAAGTCACAAAACTAAATCCATACTAATATTATAAATGCGAAAGTGCGTCTGTCTGTCGTTACCTCTTCACGCCTAAACCGCTGAACCGATTTTGCTGAAATTTGATATGGAGATAGTTTCAGTCCCGGGAAAGGACATAGAATATTTTTATTCCAGAAAAATGTACGCTTCCCGCGCGATAATCGACTTTTGGCGCAACGGAGTTGCGGGTGACATCTAGTAATATTATAAAGTCTTAAAACTATGAACTTCTGTACCCGATCTCGTCATTTTAAAGCCGAATGTCGAATGAAAGTTCTAACTTAGTGCGTTGCGGCTTACTGAGGATTTTGAGAGTAGTTTTATCTTTTCAATATCGTTGTTAATTGATTGATGTTTTGATGTTAGTCAAATAAAAGCGCTAGTTAATAGATAAACTTCGGTCGAAAACCTCAGAAAACGGCCAATTGCCAACCGGCCAACTCCGTCGCGCGGAAATTCATTTATTTTTCCCACAGGAACCGTACATTTTTGGTATAAAAAGTATCCTATGTCCTTTATCGCGACTCCAGTATCTGCATACTATATCACATATTTATCAAAATTGGTTCAGCGGTTTGGGTGTGAAGAGGTAACAGACAGACAGGGAGAGTGACGAACAGAAAGACAGACACTTTCGCATTTATAATATCAGTATGGATATAGATGTATATGTCGCAGTCATCTAGTTCAATCTGCGATTCGATTGAATGACTAGCGCATTCATTAAATGACACCATTCAATTGAATGACTCGGCCGAACGTCGATTGAACGATCGTCACTCAACGTCCAACTATAGGTCTACCAGAATCTGATGGCAATTTTTGACAGCAGAATGCGCTAGTCATTCAATCGAATCGCAGATTAAACCAGATGACTGCGACATATACATAAGCATTAAGCTATTTTGCAGTCGATTCCAATAGGCTTGAAAACTAGGTGAGTTTATTTAGGGTCAGGCACACCGAAACGGAACGCAATGAGGCTTGGCGAAGCATAAAATCAACAGAAAATTGAAAATGTGAAATTTTTATTAATATATTATATTATATAATTAATTAGTATTGCTGATGACTATCTCCACGTTGCGTCGTCTCATAATATCTTTTCGGTGTGATCCTAGATGAGTACTTTCATGAAAGATATTTTAAGTTTTCTAGTATACTGTCTTCCTGCTATTTCTCCACGATTATAATATAATAGTAGTTAGTAGTGTACTTAATTCTCTTATAATACAAACATAATAATGACTTATAAAACATAATAATATGTTTTAAACTTGTACCTAATAAAATCAACGAAAGGTTATAATTCTATGAATAAAATATGATAATTCTTGTGACCATGAAAACTTTTCAAAGTCATATTTGAGGAATATGAAGTACTTATTTTGAAAGGGCAAAGTTAAACTTCCTTATATCCTTGGGCGAAATGGGTCCTAAAAGAGATAAAAGTGTCGTTTTGTTTCTTTAATAAAGCGACACTTTAAAAGAAATGCCACTTTAACGTTTGCATGTCAATTCTTAAAGTTCAATAATACTTATTTTGCAGACCTATTTAATATTTGTCAGTAAGAGAGTATAACAAAAAACGCTTTAATAACTCTGTATCCCACTATATTAATGGTCTTCGATTAAAATGCAATATAATATTAACTTTTAAATATTTTAACTTTACTGGCCATTGGCCATTTTAAACCAAAGCTGAAAAAGTAAAAATCACCCACATTATTTCCGAACGCGCAACGGTATAAATAAAAACATTCTAGTCGTTCGAAAATCGAAATGTAAAAAAACGATGAGTTATTATGGGGCGGAAATAAATTGTTTATCGACAACAAGGGTGGGCGGATGCCTGGGGCTGTACAATTTAATTTACTTTTTCGTTATCTCTACATAATACTTTTACATATAAAAACGATATAAAACAATAGCATTGTTACTCATTACATTACTCGTTTGTATAATTCTAAGAGGAAAGAAACTTTTATAAATAAACCTATGGCACATGGTTTATGCATCTTGAACAAATGAAAAAAAAAAATATTATGTGAAGGCAATTCTAAATTCAAAATCCCAAAGAAATTTTGAATTTAGAATTGCCTCCAATAACCAAAGAGGATATAAACTACGTAACAAGAGGTCGGACTTAGAAGAAAAAAAAGAAACATCCGTTATTTTTTTAATTTGAAGCTTAAGTAGAAAATTTTAAGTGCAAAAAATTTCACTATAAACAGACCAAAAATTAAAAAAATAAAAATAAAAAAGAAATGAGCTCAAATAAATGTTTAATTTCATTAAAAAATTATTATACATAGCTTAATAAGGTTAATTAAACAATAAAACAGATATAATCCATAAGCTTTTGTTAATTTTTATAATATTCAATATTATAATATTACAGTATAGTTTTATTTTATTTATATAATAAATAATAGTAGCTGTCTATGCTACTCTACTCGATTGGCTTATACAGTAAACTCTATATAGGGAGGGGATTTAAGCTGCGCATCCACCGGGTCGGAATGGGACGTACGGTGCGGACGGCGCGTCGCGTCGTCATATTATATAATTTGTCAGGCACAGAAATGACGTTCCAGTGCACGACAGTACCATACATATCAATACAAAGCAACAAATTCCGATTCCGATCAAGTGGACGTGCACCTTTATACATACACACTTAAGTATTATTACTTTGTTTTGTTACATCCTGTATACGACAGCTGAAATCTATCGCGCGGGCTCAGGCCAGCTGCATACCATCTCACTTGATCAGAGGATTTTCCCTTGGTGGCCGCACCACTTATAATCCCATACCTTCCTTCTCCTCCTAAAATCTCCTTAACAGCTATTGCCTGCAGACTAAAATGTTGCAAACTAGTATAGGGACCTAAAAATCTGAAATTAATAAAACATTTTTCTTTTACTACATTTCCATACATAAATTATTAAGTATAGTTAATAACCTTATGTATTATTACAATAAAACAATAGACACATTTCAACATTTTCCAAATTAACTGCATACTGATATACATTATAATATTTTCTATGAAATAATAATCTATCTTTTTCATATTAATATAGTTTAAATTGTAAATTATTGTACAAATATGCAAATAATACTACGACATACTTTGAATAAGAACATGGTATGACATAGTTATGTTTTGCTTCAATTTATCAATTTACGGTTATATTTACATTTTACAATGGCTTACCTTTCGTTTTTCAATAATTAATCCACTTAATTTACAATTTTTGTAGGAGTTGCTACAAAATAATTTTCACAAAATGAAAATCGAACTTTGAGTTTTAAACTTCTTCTTCGTCTTTTTTCTCATGTAGTTTATATTCTCTATGGTCTTTTTTATCAGCCAATCACAGTCGACCTTGCTTAAAAATTGTACAGATTATTACCACTACTTAAGGTGCTACGTTTAAATTTGGAACCCAATTTTTTTTCGTTCGGAAGTTTCACCCACCTGGAAATAACGGTGAATCAAAATAAATAAATTAAAATGGTTTCAAATAAAAGGGACAGAAGTGGAAGCAGTACATTTACAGAGAAATATTATGTTCCACCATGGTGTTCTTCTAGTAAGCAGATTTTTCTGATTATATTCTAACTAAATAGCGAATAATTTTTATGGAGGTGTGGATGCCCACACCTCCATTATTTAAAATATATTAAGTACATAATTAATCTAGTCCACTTTTCTAACATTTGTATGTTAGCATACTTTATTTTAAAGAACATTAACAAAGAATAATCTTCATTATAAAATCTTAAAAACTAAAGTATGATACTTGTACACTTAATGTAATTATAGAAATTAGCCAATAATGTTATTTTCGAGTACCTATCACAAATAGATTTAACACGAATTCGAGTGCTTAAAAGCAATTCAAACTCTAGTTAATTATTAACAGGCTACGAGACATATACCTTTCCATTATATTCCCGCACGTCAATCCGGGATTGTCAGCTCACAAGCGGATTAAAGGATTTAGCGCGTCCCGTGACGTCATCATGACGATTGATCGTGGTAGGGAAAGCCAGATATTGACACCTGGAAATTGCCAGTGGTACAGAAACTAGGCTTTCGTTTCGGAGGTTTTTTTGACAGTTTATCTATTCTCTAGCGCAGTGGTACTTAACCTTTTTTTTATTCACGACACAAACAAGTTTTGGTCTTGGTGTCGCGGGCCGCAACAAAAATTTTTTAAAATTGCACTGTTTTGCTGGTGGGCGTGAATTTCAAAATTGTTTAACTTCACGCGGACCGTCACTAGACATAGGTCCCGAACCCTAACTCTATACCCCAAAAGACGACATTTCGCTCAAGTTATTTTAGGTACACAAAATGTTCATAATATTAACAATAACTCTTTTTTACACAAATCTTTATAATATAAATAATATAAAAATAGTTTAATGCAAATATGCAACGATATCAAACCCACCTGGTCAGCGCTACAGTGACCCAGTAAAACGTTAGCAAGTTTTTAATAAACAAGTTACGAATACAATCTACACTTTTGGTTAAAGTCAACATTTTGGAACAATGACTCTCTAGCTTTAATATTATTAATGTTGAAAATGGAACTGCTTACAGTAATTTTCTATCTTAAAGTATAATATGTTAAAATAATGGGTATGGTAATATAGAGTTCTCTGAATCTTCATTCTCAAAGATCTACCCGAGAAGTACGTACACAAAACTGGAGACGTAAGTGGATGTAGTGGGTATCAAACATTTTATAACATACCTAGGTGCACAATTTATATTGTTCCTGAGCCCATCACTCTTGGATCGTTTATTATATTATTGAATAACCGCGTCCTAATTCGGCCGACCTGGAACCGGCTTGGCGAGAGGGCTGCTGCAGCAAACTAAAAGTCACTGGTGGCAGCCCTGAGATTGTCCCCAATTTCAGGCTGCCACAAGTGATTTTGTGGGGGTCCAAATTTTGAATTTCTAACTAAAAGTACCATAGTAATTACCAAAAAGGGGGAGGGCAATTTCCTGTGACCTAGCTGTGACCCCCTCCTTGGGACCGCGCATTGAAAAAACAGGGCTGCGACGGTAATCTGGCGGTGTCAGCCCTGCGACCGACTTTACACCGTCAGTTTGTACAAAATATTACAAGCCTCGTTACTATCGATGCCCTAATGGCTGTTAACTGCACTTGTTTTCCCTTTACACTTTACATCATCAACGTCTTTTAGCTACACTTTCTACTTTATATTTACTCGATATTCCAACAACTAAATCCAATTTTTGTACCATATTCTGAGCAAATAAACGAATTATGAATTATGAACTAAGTAATCCAACTTGGTTACACTGAAATTCACGAGAGCCGTACATTTTTCCGGCATTAAAACTATCCTATGACCCTCTATTATTATTGACAAAAAACATAATATTGTTATTTATGATCCCGTTCCTAAAAAACAATTGGTTTTATAAAGGGATCGTTGAAATAATATTTACTATGTAACTACTAAGAAAAAAACCATGCGTTGCTTTTTCACAGAAATAATTAAGAGTTCCAGCGGTATTCTCTA
Organism: Cyaniris semiargus; assembly: GCA_905187585.1. Lineage (NCBI taxonomy): Eukaryota > Metazoa > Arthropoda > Insecta > Lepidoptera > Lycaenidae > Cyaniris > Cyaniris semiargus. The sequence continues at coordinate 5,793,494 of LR994558.1, read as the reverse complement.
TAGCACACGCAAAGCCGCGGAAAACATTAGTAATATTCTAGTAAATGTGTTTATCTGTCTGTCTAAAATGATTTTCATGGTTATGAAAAAACACTTTGAATCCTGATAAAGGATATAGAATATTATGTATTTAATCACTTCAAAATAAACGGTTCCACCGGGTGTTCTATTAAGGGCCTTCCCCTACGGAGATTCCGTAATTTACCGTATTTAGAGCCTAATAAACTCATAATTTGAACTACAAAGTTATAATAAAAATACAGCAATAATTTTCAGTATATCAACATTTCTTTCCCCGTTTTAAATTTTCTATTTATGTTTATTATACTTATGATATTAGCTTCCAAAGTAATACCAATTTATTAAAATTGAAGCATACTTTCAGCATCTCCCTAGTATTTACAAATTAAGTTTATTTGAAACACACGACAATAGATAGACAATTTCATTAACTACATATTAAATTTTTAATTTTTATTTAGATCAATTTTGAACTAAGATTAGTAAAAAAAATAGGATTTTTGTGCGATCTCGGCAACGCATCAAATGTATGGTCAAGGTCAATTGCTCGGGGGATGGCCTTAAGCATACAAAGTCGCAAGTAACGTCCAATAAAGTGTCCAAATAAGATAACCCCTCAATAGTATTATAACAAATCAAAGTTTTAACGCCTCATATTTCCTAGGAAAAGTCGCAGGAAACAGCTAGTTCTTGCTACTCACATTTGCTCAAACTTTATAATAGCTTGTAAGCTGTTGGCATGTACACAAAGTCTAACTTAGTACTTTTCATAAGTCGATGCTGCAGCTATACTAATATTGTGATATGTGTTTGTCTGTCTGTCTTCACGCTTAGACCGCTGAATCGATTTGAATAAAACTTTATATGGCAATAATTTTTGAATCCCGGGAACATAGGAGTTTTTATCTCTCTCGAGTCCCAAGTGACATTTTACTTTCCAACGTTACTCCTGTTTCGGCCATGAGCCAAAACAATTTTCTAGGTCTATAATTAATTTGATTCATAATCTGAATTCTCCACGCACATCCTGAAAAAAACCCGAATGTCTCGTGAAATTTTTCTAATGTATTTAAACCAGAAACAAAACATTGTACTACTTACATAATATAATAACATAACTTATGCATTGCACACACATTGCAAAAACAATTAAATTCGTAAATATGTTTTGTTATTTGCTATTCACAGAAAATATGCGTATAATTTTATTTTAAGGTAGAACATTTGGAAAGAGAAAATTCGTGCCGCGTCGAGATATACAAATTCAAGAGCGCAGTATCAAGAAAAAAAGTGTTAATAAGCATCTGCTAATTAGCGTCTGGAATATAATATTGTTCACATTTTTTCTTCTGGCTGTTGGGATAATATGTAAGTTTATCTTGATATTTTGTATCGATTATAAAGAGGGTGAAAATAGAGCCTTTTTATTTTTTATTTATTGTTCTTTTCGTCTTAATATTTAAGTGAAAATGTAACTTATTTACCTTTATGTAGTTTGCTAAAAATGTTACATGGATGTGGATACATTGTCCATACCAAATTTCAAATAATATATTACCTAAGTACAGATAGACAAAATTAAAGATACCAATAATAACTTTAAAAAAGTTAATAATTTAGTGTATTTTGGTTGTGTACTCAAATATAATAGCCTCTTGACTTTAGAACATAATAGAAATCCATGATTGCGGGCATGATTACACTACAATCTACATTTACAGTATGAACAATCGACAATCAATGTCGATCATAGGCAAATAAAGACCAATATACCCCTCTAAATGTAATCGCGTATATTTGTCCATCATAATATGCCAACGTGAAAACGCCGTATAATTTAATAAGCGGTGACGTCATCATCACACGATGACATTTATTGTAACCTCCTTTGACCACTCAAAAAAGTTCAGTTCAAAAAGCACCCCTAACTTACACTAGCTAAAGTTCATATTTCCATAACCGTGGTTCCCATAAAATCTTTTATAGGCATAATATTAAATTAATTGGCCTTCCCTGTTTTAGTACATCGGATCTCTGATAAGATACCGAGGGATTTAATGCCGAAATTTCTTTGGAGCTCGAAATTTATCTCCCAAAGTGAGTTGAATAAAAACTTTTTTATGAATAATATGAAATTTTGATTAAAAAAATTATTAGGTTCCATGCAGGGCAGACGATAAAATAGCTATGGAGGTGGGCTACCTCGTAAATCTGGCAAATTCATTAGTTTCACTGCATCTTAGATCTTTTAATATCTGAAAAAATCATGGAGTTGTAAAAAAATAATAGAGCCGTTTATATTGCGCCTCTACACGATGGCCCATCGTGGTGGCCCATCACGATGGCCCAGCTTGTGGAGGACGTAGTGGCGTAGGATGGCTGATGGCGCCAGCGATGGTCGTGTGATGGCGGCGGTGTAGCGCCTCTACAAGATGGCCCAGCGTAGTGGGCCATCACGATGGCCCAGCGTGGGGAGGACGTATAGAAATTCGTAATATTATAGAGTATATTTTTTTGTTCCAAATCATCTAAGTGTAATTAACCCTTCGATCGCGGATTCTTGGAAATGCTATTGTATTCTATTGTTGTCGCGACCACCGGTGCCCGTATGGGGCTTGATGAGTTAAGGGTCAGTATGGGCTACTAAAATGCTACAAATTAAAGTTGATAATATGTGCCTAATATTAATACAACTGTTACAGTGTTTCAGAAAAAATCAGAAGAACTTGAATGCAGTAGCCAAATAAGACACTTATCTTTACAACTTGCCAGCGCTGAAAAAGCATTGAGGTATTTTTTACACTTATAAAAAAATACACTTACTGGCGCACTCAGAGACGAATATAAATAACTTAATTGTAATCAAATAAACATTTTGACATAAGCTACATACGTTATCTGTAAATAATCTGTCAAACACTTCATTAAATTGAAGGTTAATCATAATTAAATTTCTCTGAGTGCGGCAGTAACAGCCGCACTCAGTTAATTGTAATTAAATAAAGATTTTGACATAAGCCCCATACTTTATCTGTCAACTCTTCAATAAATTGAAGTTAAATCATCATTGAATGTCTCTGAGTGCGGCAGTTAGGGTCAGTATAATTTTAGGGTCAATTCAGACCGCAACGCGACTCGTAGATGCATTTCTAAATTTATATGGATTTGACAGATTTGCAAGTCGCCTCACGCAATTGAAATCTGTCAAATCCATACAAATTTATGCCGCGCCGCGCCTCGTCTTGCCTCGTCTCGTTGCGGTCTGAATTGACCCTGAGAAAGACGAACCGAGGCGTTAATTGAACATGCAAAATTGAAACTTCAAAAGATAAATGCCGCATGACGCATCTCGTTTTAATGTGATCAGACCCTATGACCTACGTCTATAGACTTAAGAGACCTTATATACTCATATTGTGTTAAATGTAGAGTCTTTGAGGAATAATATAATAAAGCCTAATAAAGATACGTAGTAGTTACAAAGATGATGTAAATTCGCAGAATTTATTTCTAACAATTTCGTAGTATCAAGATACCATGCTATCATCAATATATGATGCCATTTGCCATAATATCAGGATAATTATTTTCTTGTCTGTCTTTTTGTCTGTCATTCTGATATACCTCTTCACACTTAAATCGTTGAACCGATTTGAATGAGTAATCGGTAAAGTATCGTCTTTAAGTCCCGGAAAAGGATTGTTTGGCAAGCAAAAATGCACGGTATCCAAAAGATAAATTAGGCGCAACAAAGCCAATTTAATATTTTTGTTTGCGCTAACATTAAACTATACTAGGGTTGCCAACCTCAAATTTAAAAAACCAGGATTTAAAGTTGGAAAAACCAGGACAATTCAGTATAAAAACAGGACGCATTACGGGGGCGACTAACCCAAAATTGACGATTTTATACATAATTCATTTTCATACTTGAAAATAAGCCCCGAATTGTTTCATTTTCTAAACATAGATACTACATTATATTGCCAAGAATTTGATTTGAGCGAAAACACAATATCTTAAAATTTTCTCGATAGAAAAAAATCACAAAGATGGATCTAATTTTCACGAATTTTTCATATATTGCCGTAACCGTGCATTAAACTAAGTTAATATTTTAACACTTTGTATAAAATTCTATCATTGAGACACTGACCTGACGGATTTTTAAAATGTTGTATATTTATCGAGTTATTAAGAAAAAACTAACTTGGCGATGATTCCGCGTCGTCCTTTTTCACCTGGCATATGAAAGACGGGCGTGAGTGTAAAGAGAGAAGGACAATGTTTAATTTTTTGTGTTAGTCGTCCTCTTAATAGAGTTGCAATAATTAAATAAATATCTAGATTCTAGTGAAAACGTCAGTGTAGCCGGTAGCGGCTGTAACCTGTTCATTTACACAAACAAATTACAACTAAATAGTAATCTGACTGTTCAGTGATCACTGGATAGCTAGCTCTGTATGTCTAATGCAAGAATGGGACGGAATAGTAAGCACTGCGCGACCATAGTAGAGCGAAAGAGATATCATCAACTGGCACGTTGCGCCTTTGTTTTGAATTTGAAATAGCATGGCAGCGCGGCAACGCAACTACTTGCGAGCCGTGCGGCCGCTCGCTCGTAGCGTAAAAATTTGAAAAGAGGCACGCGAATTTTAAAATTAAAAAACCCAGGACAACCCAGGACGCTACTTAAAAACTATTCAGGACGTCCCAGGACACTACAAAAACCAGGACATGTCCTGGGAAAACAGGACGGTTGGCAACCCTAAACTATACTAAGAATCTCTTCATAGTACTCATATTTAATGAAACTACTACTATACCGTTACGTTTATCTAGTTAATCTACGGTTAACTTCTTAACTTCGGCGGACCGAAGTCGGTAACTTCACGTATCAACTTCGATCCACAGAGAGTGATATTAGTTTCCTACTCTATTAGTATTCGACACAATAATTGCATGAAACTTTTCTACGCGTGTACCCGCGGCTTGGCAAAAAAGAGTGCGTTTTAAATGATGGCGTTTTTCTTTTAGTATGGGTTTTCTTTTCATAACCCTGCCCAGTACTGTAATGCTGCCATAAATAAAAACTTTAAGGCTTCAGTCTCGAAATCAGCGCGCGGGCAGCCAGGCGGGAGAGGCGGCGGCTAGACGGCTTATCCATATAAATCATTGTCACGCGCCGTCGCCGCTCCCGCCCCGCTGCCCGCTGTTTTCGAGACTGAAGCCTTAGTTTCAGCTGTCGCCACGCCACTCCTTTTTCCAAGCTGTACGCTGCAGTTCGGGTAGAGACCGCGCACAGCTTTAAGATCTCTTGACGAAACTCGAGAGGGTAGTCGTCGTTTCTGACATGCACCAACGTACAACAGCTTAATAAGTTTTAACGTGGGAGAGCCATGCTTCGGCACGAATGGGCCGGCTCGACCGGAGAAATACCACGTTCTCACAGAAAACCGGCGTGAAACAGCGCTTGCGCTGTGTTTCGCCGAGTGAGTAAGTTTACCGGAGGCCCAATCCCCTACCCTATTCCCTTCCCTTCCCTCCCCTATTCCCTTCTCTTCCCATCCCTACCCTCTCCTATTACCCTATTCCCTCTTAAAAGGCCGGCAACGCACCTGCGGCTCTTCTGATGCTGCGAGTGTCCATGGGCGACGGAAGTTGCTTTCCATCATGTGCCCCGTTTGCTCGTATGCCCCCTTATTTCATTAAAAAAAAAAAAAGTTGTCACCGTCTAATCGCGATCCACCAACCACCAATCGTCTTATCACTTATCTAACTCTGGCGTGTCCCCATGCTCAATACTTCCCCTTCCATTTTTCCCGAGCAACATTAAAATTGTACGCGAACTACACCTATAGACTTACGAGGACGGATGTTTTGACTTGCGATAGTTGGCTGTACTTTAGTAGGTACCAATTCACGCTAAGGGTCAATTCAGACCGCAACGCGACGCGTAGATGCATTTCTAATTTTGTATGGATTTGACAGACTTCAATGGGGATTGTCCATTTTGTTTAAATTGTGCCCATTACAAAAACATTTCGAGGAATAAGGTCAGTGATCGTTATTCTGTATATAAATTCAAAAAATATCCATTAGTTGCTTATATTTTTAAACAATATGTTTAACCTTAGTTTGACCTTCAATGACGTCATCACTGGAAGCCATACGTTAAATTAGCAATAAACTCGACCAACATTACGTTTTGAACTTTTGGTATGCTTCTCGAATCAGTTTTCACATAAATAAGAGAACTTGCATTCATTTAACACCTTGTTGATACTTGACAATTATGCTCTTTTATTTAATTTTTATGTATTCAATGCTGCCGGCCGCCGATGATGACGTCATAGGTCCGAAAACTTTAAAAATTTATTTAAAAAAAACTAGCCAATGAATTAAAAAAATATTTAATTAACATTCTTAAAATACCCTATTTCAACGAAAAAAAATATAAAAAGTACATATGTTTTTTTTTGGACAATGCCCATTGCGTGAGACGTCGTGCAAATCTGTCAAATCCATACAAATTTAGAAATGCATCTACGCGTCACGTTGTGGTCTGAATCGACCCTTAATAGCAGTGAGTCATAACAACCGATCAACTCTTATGGCCGTTTAAAATTCACTTTCATAAGGAATTCTATTTTGTCATTTGCATCTACAGGGTGTAATAAAACTAAGTGATAATACTTACGGGTGTACATGAGTCCCCTGTATAGAGTTCACTGTGAAAGTAGCAGCGCTGAAAGAGTAACATTTTTTTAACTTTTGTATGGGCAAACTCATCACGCTGGGGCACTTTCCCATACAAAACACCTCAAAAAATTTGCTCTTTCAGCGCTACTACTGAACTTGTGAACTCTATAATTTATAAGGAACACATACACACCCTAAACTCTAAAGTATTATCACTTTGTTTTGTTGGGTATATCCCACAGCGAGTTTTTATTATTCGTAGTTCCAAGCTAATAAATCAGGCATGCTTAAATTCAACGATATACGAAATATAAATAAAGTGAACATTTTTAATCTATTCAGTTTATACCGTCGTCGTTTCCTGCTTAAAACGTTTTTGCACGTTATCATTTCCAGAAAAGCGCTGCGAGTGCGGAAGACAGCCCCTGAATATGAGTTGGCTCGTACGTATGAAATTATATTATTACATATAGTTTATGTTTTACATTAGATACGCTTATTGCGATGTTTGTTTTGTAGTATTTGGTGGGTAGTGACTAGAAATATCGATAATATTTGTGCTGGAATTAGGATAGATCCTTGGTCTACTTATGGTGATGTAAAATTGCAGGTGATAATCACTGAGGTATCCATATCATATACATATATAAATTTCCCCTAGTTTACGTGTCACCTAAGTCCCTAGAGCTTAGGACTTATGACCTATAATAGATACGCGTTTTTGTCTTAAGAGTAAAGAGATACACTTTGCTTTAAGAGTTGGTTGAAAAGGGCATAATATGACGCGACGTAGGTTAGGTTAGATTCTATAATAGTCGACGTAGAAAATAGTGATGTCACGCCTAATTGTCACGTTAAGGTTTGGCACCTCACAAAAGATTCTTTTCTTCAATTAAAACTTGAATCCAATGGAGAAGTGCCAATAATAGGTTGCTTTACCCTATTTCGCAAGCAGGTCAAGTAGTAGGACGTTGTCCACCGCCGCCGACGCCGGGACGTCACCGACATAAATTATTCAAATAAAATGCCACTTTTTTATATAAAATAAGGGGGCAAACGAGCAAACGGGTCACCTGCTGGAAAGCAACTACCGTCGCCCATGGACACTCGCAACATCAGAAGAGCTGCAGGTGCGTTGCCGGCCTTTTAAGAGGGAATACGCTCTCTTCTTGAAGGTTTGCTGGTCGTATTGGTCCGGATATATTATGACCTAGGCCAGCTACATCGACCTGTGGCCCGCGGGCCGCATGCAGCTCGCCGGGACTGTGTATGTTGTAGCCCGTAAACCATTTTAAAATTCACACCCACCGGCATAATGCAAAGTCGACGTGAAAGTCGTGAAAATTTTTCCGCTTTTAAATGTGTTGCGTAATTGTAATTTTGAAGAACTTTATTTTTTTAACCCTAAAAATGTTGGTTGCCCTGCGACATACACCTGGGCCAAAACGTGTTTGTGGCCCAGGTGTATGTCGCTGGGGGTCCGTATCAAAACTGAACATAGCAAATCCAACCTTAACTCCAAAGCGTTAACGCACACATTACATCTGAGAAATTTAAAAGGCGCGCGCGTCGGGCGCATCTGCGCGAATTCGCGCGCATGCGCCCGACCAACGCTGGTTGATCTCGCAGAAGCAATGTGTGCGTTACGTTCTGGAATTAAGGTTGAATTTTCTGTGTACAGTTATGGAAATTCGCTTCGCTGCGCTTCGACTCTGCGCTAATATAAATTGACCCTTAAGCGTCTTCTAATCAGACTCACTCAACACAAAAACAAATTTAACGCGCAACTGTTAATTATTATTTATGCTGTGGCACAGAATACATAATTAGTACCTTACGGCTATGGTACAATTTTCTTAATTTCCTTATTATGTTTAGATACACCCATACAAGGACCAAGCGAAGTCCTCATTCAAGACGCTCAAGCAGTGGCGGGCTCAGACACTATAGAGTGGGGCACCCAGCTGGCTCTGTGGGGGCTGATACCGCTATGGCAGGCCGCGCCCCCACCTGGTATTGTATTGAGCCTGCGACCCCCTATTCCATCCGACTGTTGGCCTTTTAGGTGAGTTGCTACAGACAGCAAGCTATCTGTAATACGATAGATATTATTATGACCAAATTATCTTTAGAAGAGGCTCAAGCAGTGAGTCAGTGCCGAATTTACATTTTTTATGAGAGTAGGCCACTTTATTTCCGCCTCGGGCCTCTATGGACGGTGCCGCCCCTTGACCGTGGCCTATTACTGCATATTATTTATAAATCTAGGCCTGCTGTGAGTTACTACAGGGCACAGGCAAGTTACCTGCATTGTCCTAACCAAACTTGGAAATGACGCTCTAAAGTCTAAAGCTTAAAGGTCACAGCACACATATCAACTCGGAAAGGGACCGGCACCGTATCGCCTCGAGCCGTTCAATATTGTTTGTATAAAACTCCCTACTGCAACGCACACTAAGCGGAACCGTAACGTAATCGCCTCGCCTCGGAACAGGCTCCGAACCGGGATGCGACGCGTGGTCAACTAGCAGTCAACCCGCTTACGGCTCGTCGTCCCCGTGCTTAAACGTCTCTCCGTACTCAAGCTTACGTTTCTTCGTCCACCCTTGCCCCTTTCCCCTTCCCCGAGCCGTAAGCGAGGCGTCGCCTAGCCGTAGCCGAGTTGACGTGCAGGCGCTACTGATACGCTTTGGTTACGTGCATACGTTAGGTTGACGCCTGGTTGACGGTGAGGCGAAAGGCGATACGGTGACGATCCCTTTCCGAGTTGAAATGTGTGCTGTGACCTTAAAGCGTCTCCCAGACAAACGCGGCCTGCGGTGGCGGTGGCGTTGGCGGTCAGTTGAATGGCTTGGCCGCGTGGCCGCGTGTGTCTGTGTCGTTCCTAGAACTCTCAAGTCATCCAACTGACCGCCACCGCAGGCCGCGTCTGTCTGGGACACGCTTTAATCACTGGACCACAAAGGCGTTAAATTTTTCTATAATTCAAGGTCCATTGTAATTAATTCAAACTCCTATGGTTCTAACTTCTAACCCCGAAGAAGGTCTAGTCATATTTAAGATTGAGACTGCCACGGTAAAGCGTTTGCAGTTAGCAGCAATCTACACGTATATACGTGTAGATTGCTGCTACTAGACGTATATACGTCTAGTCGCAGTACGCACACAAACACCGTGCCGAAGACGTTAGACGAATGTTAGGTTTATTGTCGTTACGGAATTTCTTGATTCTGTCACCGCTCTCAAAGCCCGCCATAAAAGCTATGCAATAGCTTCTTAAAAACAGAAAACTTGTGTAATTTTGTGACTAATAAAATATTATAGGTAGACTATAATGTACTTTCGCCACTAAAGTAATGGTATAAAATAATGGTATCAACTGTTTAGCGGTTCCCGTGGAGAGCTGATAGTGAGTCTGCCGTCGCGGACGAGGGTTGACCGCGTGAGCATCGAGCACGTGAGACCGGACACCGCGAGGAGTGCGCCTAGAAACTTTACTATTTATGTAATGTTTTATCTTTTTAACTTTTCTAAGTGCCTGTCCAGATGAGACGTTTTACGCGCAAAGTCCATACGTGCGTTTCGATTTTTATTGCTTCCAGATAGCGCGTTTTACGCGCGTTTTTACGCTACAAACATGGACTCGAAGTTATCACGCTCCAATCAAATACGTCCATTCGCGAAGGACTCGCGCGTAGTGAACGCTGCAATGCCACCAAGTATCTCGAGTCTCGACTCGCACGTCACTCGCGCGTTTTACGGGCGAGTCGAGAGTCCCGCTCATTGCAAGCGTTTTACGCGCGAGCACAGAATATATATTAGTAGTACCAACAGAATTCCCACTCGCGAAACCCGTTTAAAGAAATAACGACTCATGCTACGATACTATAAAGTTCAAATTCCGACCGCGTAGTGCTAGGTGCCTACAATTATATTTACCTACATGTGCGCTCTCTTTCTATCGCGTAAGAAGATATATACCTACACGCGCGAGTGGGGCAGGCCTGGCGCGAGTAAGAAAACGCGCGTAGGCATCTGGACGCGATATATGTAGCTCTAGTATCTAGAGTACGCGCGTAAAACGCCTCATCAGGACAGGCTCTAAATATAAGCTATCATTAGCGTGTCTATGTTCATCACTATGTTCTAGGCTGTGTCGGTTTTAGCACTACCAGCGCCCTGGGCGAAATTTCTTCGGGTTCTAGGAGTAATCATTGTTTAAAATAATTCAGTTTTCCTTTCAGTGGCTGTGCATTTTTCCGTTGCAAATAAAGTAGTACAGTTAAATTTACAGGGTACTCTTGCCAATGGAACTTGGATAAAACTCAAAGAAGGCATCTACCAGCGCCATCTACCGACAAAGCAATACTACTCCTTGGAGCACAAAACCATTTTCTGGGACAAAATAGTCTTTCAGATCCTATCGAACCAAGGAAATTTGAAATACACTTGCATTTATAGATTTTATTTGTATAAATATACTTATTCCGATTTAATAAAAGCCTAAAACAACTACATCCTTTTTGTCACCTAAACCTGAATTGCATCTGAATAATTTATCTATGACATGTAATTTAAACTGGTTTAAACCTAGTAACTTCAGCTTTCGTTTTCAAGTTCCTCAATATCAACCTTTCTAAATCTAACCAACCCAAATCTATAAATACCAGCTACCTATACCAACACACTAACAAGCCGTCCTGGCTTAAGACGGATATGTAATAAACTTTTAGCTTAATACTTCATCTACTGCTAATGGGAACTACGAAGATCTAAACAAACCTAGTGTTAGCGGCTAAATAATCATACCAGTGTCGTATCGCTTTCGGTTTGCTTTAAATTTTATTAAAGTTTATTCTGTTTCAATACATTCTGATCAAAATGCGCAGAAAAGATAAACTAGTATATAACTACGAATAAAATACACTCATGGTTTTCAAATATTTAATAACCAAGTACACTTATGTGCTGCTGCTCCAGTCCTGAGCGGAGCCTCCCCAAGAGGGCGCGGGCGCGGCGGCGGCGGGCGCAGCGGCGGTACCCCACTCCTCTTGTACCTGAAATATTACATTAAATTCATTAATACATTAGATAGAGGAAACAATCCCAACTTTGGCAATAATCCTAGAATTGACACCTTAAATTTTTGTTTGAAAATACTATGAGTTATGACTGCTAATATTAATATTGATTTCTGTGTGATTAAAAAGCTTGTCTTCATGTGATAATAGTGACAAATAACAAAACTGTAAGAGTTTTCTTAGGCCTCTGCCTCGAAATCAGCGGGCAGCGGGGCGGTGGCGGCGGCGGCGTGGGAGCGGCGCGTTCCAATGTATAGATTTATGTGGACCGGTTTTCGAAAACAGCGGCGCGGCGAGCAGCGCGCTGCGTACTAGACGGCTACCCGCGCCGCCGCCACCGCTCCCGCCCCGCTGCCCGCAAAATTCGAGGCTGAGGCCTTGTTTTTCATGAAAGTTTCTATCCATACAATAAGATATGGTGAAGTGGATGACAATAAACACTAAAATGAACCTAGTAGGCGCCAAAGCCAGTTAGAAAATCTAAACAAAAGTGGAGGAGCCACTATTTAAAGTTTGTCTTCACAAGTGCTTAAAGTCTTTTCGATTTCCAAACCTTAGGCCTAATTTCACCAACGTCTGTTAGTGTTTACAGCTTGTTTAAATGTCATGTCTTCTCTTTCATTCATATGAAAAACGAAATAGGTAACGATAATCGAGCGTTAACTTTAAATTAACAGTATGTGTTGAACTTACCTGTTCAGCCCAGTTCTCCTGTGCAGCGGGTGCGCCAAAGGCGACGGGTGCGGCGGCGGCGGCGGGCGCGTCGTCGGTCCACGAGGTGACCGGCTCTACGGGCTCGACGTTGTCGCTGTACTCCTCGTGCACGATCGCTGATACGTCAGCCTTGGGTGCAACTACAGCCTGAAATATAACATTAGATAGTTATTAAAGATGTTAATAATACTAATATTTTAGCAAAATTTATAAAGTAAGCACGAATCTTAAGAACAGATATAATATCTATGAAGTTTCTTGCCAGATTTCACATGAGGAAGACTGTAAAAGGGCAATGTCTCTCTGCAACGGGAAACCTTAGTTTTATGACAGAAAGATAATTTAGTAATAGTTTCAACTGTCTCAACTGCCATTATTGCAAGTAATTATATTGAAAATAACAAAGGTTATTGGTTAACTTATTGCTTACTTTAGTTAATACAAAAAAAAAAGTTGTACACCAGTTATTGCCCTGAAAACTCAAACAAAATTATCTTTTGTTCAGCTCCGATAGATAAAATGGGGCCGAGAGTGTGGAATATGTATTAGAGCACACTCTATTTCACTTACATAGCCTAGTAGGATAACAAAAATGCTATTTCGTAATATCTTCTGCTAAATCTTAAAATAATACACACCTGTTCCTTAGCCTGTTGTTCGTCCTTCTCGCTCTCTTCTGGGTCTCTGTAGAAGAACAGGTCGACGACGACGTCCCACTTCTGGTCGCGGGCGAGGACACCGCGCAGACGGAGTACCTCACGAGCCAGGAGCCACCACATCAGACCAATGGAGTAGGACGACTTGAATTATAATACATCAGTATTAAAAACAATATATAGATTATAGACCATGCTTCAATTGGTTTCCATTAGTTTAAAATGAAGTACATAATCAAAAAAAATAATAACTTACACTAAATAGGACTAGCTGAATAATAGTTTTGAACTTGTTTATAAAACAACTTTTCTAACATTGTCTAATGACATTGTGTAAATATTTTATTAGGAATGAGGGTTTTTTATGAATGTTGGATGCGAGTAGCAGGAGATCGGCCATCTTGGCGTTCATTAAGAGAGGCCTATAGGCTTTTTCCAGCAGTGGATGAATATAGGCTGATTTGATGAAGGGTTTTTTGGCCCACTTGAGTGAGATTTATTGCTAACCATTTTACAAAATAATAAGCCTTCACTTTCATGAACACAAAGAACAAAAGAGATTACTTCTTTATTCCACTCTTTTATTGGAACATCAATACAAATATAACATACCTTGGTGTTGCATGGGATAGCAATGTCGACGAAGCGGAGGGGCGAGTCGGTGTTGCACAGGGCAATGACGGGGATGTTGACATAGGACGCCTCGGTGATGGGCTGGTGGTCCTGGGCGGGGTCCAGCACGATCAGGAGACGGGGCTCCCTGAACGCAGCTTGGATCTATGGAAAAATGCTAGTTTGAGATTTGGTAGTCTAATATATTTTTATGTAATATTGTGATGAGTTTTGATCAGATAAAATTATAATCATTTGTGCTTAGCACTTCAGTGGTTCCTTAGTTTGTTTGTCATCATTATAGTTTTGGGTTACAAGTTACATGTTTCTAAAATTGTGATAGCCAGTTTCATAATTTAACTATTTGGATTTCCATGAACAATTTTACCATGCTTATGACGTTAACCCTTCGATCATGAAAAAATCTGTCAAAAATAGGAATCCAACACAAGCAAAAAAAATGGCGCGCGGCCTTACCCCCTGTTTACAAATAATATAATATTTTTACATCCAAACCATATTTTAAGTTTGTGTGAAAAACATTAACATCTATGTTAAATTTTCTATCTATCAAGGCATCATAATATAGTATTTAGTCTGATTTAATATTCTTTTCACAAGTATATATTTTGAAAAATATTTTTGACTTTCACATAAAATAAGTTAATATTTTGTTATAATCTACACGACGGAACCCTAGTGCAGACCCACAGAAATACAATTCATCCTAACAACTTGAGATGTTTATAAAAACAGGTCGTAAATATTACCCGAAAAAATGGGTTTCGTATGACCCACAAGCAAACTTCGTCATTAGGGCTTTACAAATAAAGTTCAAAATGGCCGCGGCCGGCAGAATATGGCCGTTACCTGCGAACTTTTATCTCAATTGTTTTAGTAACGTAATGCATACTATCGATATAAATCGTCTTGTAGACGTTGTGTAATAACTTCTATAAGCGTTTTACGTAATTAATTTACAAATATATGAAGCAAATTGCGTTCAAATTACATAAATCACACACAACTTTTCGAGTGTAACCTAGAAATTATTACGATGTATTTCTTGCAAATGATTATCTAAAATTATTTATAATAAGTAAATTAAACTATTTTACTACTTACATTCGTTAAATCCATCAATTATTTCTAACAAATTACACAACATGGCAGGAACACACACGAAAAAATTCATGATTTTAAAATGACTGAAAAATATTTGTCGACCACAGATTGTATAACATTTTGCATTCGGAATGTGGCAAATGTATCATAGATCGTAACTAACCAAACTTCTTCATACAAAAGTAGTCTCTAAGTCGACGAAATACGTAACTCAATCGAATGAAAGAGAGCGGTCGCATGCGACCGCTTGGGGATTGAGAGGTTAAAGTTGTTGTTCTCAGAGACATATTGGCTACAGAGAAACTACATGACCTCAGACACTCATAAATCTGGTTCCATAAAAGTTTACTTTGTATGACCAGTGGGCTCTCATAGCACATTTATGCACTGATTTACCCATTTCTACTAATTATCTCATTCACTCACACAGTACAGGATAGATGTGTGGTAGTAAAACATTAATCGCTAGATACTCTATGGCCAGACTATGGTATAAGTATTCAATTCACCTGGTTAGTGAAGGCACCAGGAGTGAAACGTCCCGCGATGGGAGTAGCACCGGTGTGCGCGGCGAACTTCAGCACAGCGCGCTGACCGAACGGACGGGAGGAGATGACGAACACATCAGCCGGGTTCTCGATAGCGACGATGGCGCGGGCGGCCAGCACCAGCTTCTCCCAGGTGCGGCGCAAGTTGATCACGTGTGTGCCGTCAGGGCGGCGCTTGTACACGTAAGTCTCCATCTACAAGTAGTAACTTTGTAAGTACTAGGTAAGTAAAGTGGACATAACTGAGTGTAAGGCTTCTGGCTCAGTTGGGAGAATGTATCCACATAGAATTCAGAAGTAAATAATGGAACGGATTCTTATATCATCATGTTATATTGCTAAAGAGGTTATAATACAATGTGTAAACACTAACCTGGAAGTGTACATTTTCCGACCCCAAGTGGGTGGTTGCAGCCAACATTTTGGTAACATCTTCCTCGTTGAGGGTGAGAATGTCTAATCCTCCCGACATCGTTGCGTTTATTTGAGTAACGATAAAACCTGAAACGAGTAATCACGTCTTGTGAAACTCACATACCGGACGTCACATGTAATTTTCGTATATTACGAGGTAAAGACCAAGAATAAAATACTTTTTAGTTATTACAGACATCGTTGTAGACATTATGATTAAAATTATCCACTTTAAAAGTAAGATTACATAGATATTTTGAGATAAATTTAAAATTTACTTACGCGTTAATGCCACTGGGAGGCGATCGGACTTAAAAGAAACGTCAATGCCAATGTCAGTAAAAACTGAAATGTCAGTTTCAAGAGTTAAGGTATTTTTTTTACAAAGGGAATGAAGAAGGCAATGAATTTTCAATAGGTAGTCTTTTATGAAGCAATGCAGAAGGTAGAATTTAATTCTACTTTCTACCGTAGCATTCAGAACCCAGACGTCAGAATTTGCCTGAGTATTGAGTACTGGCTACTGGGTAAGCATTTATTTTATATTTGAAATAAGACTTAATGGCCCGTCCGCACGTTTGCCAAACCTCAACAAATCGTCACAAATGGTCACAAATACAAACGTGTGGATAGGGTGTTTGGCTTGGTTTGTTTTATGCTACGTCCGCACGTTTGGTGTTTGCTACAAACTCCAAATCGCAAAAAATGGACTCAAACGTTTGGCTTGATTTCAAAATCCATCCACACGCTTGCGAGTGAGTTAGTTTGTTCTGACGCGGCAAGCACGACGGACGTCAAAGTTGCTGTATCGGCTATAACAAGGCTTAAGTTATTTTTATTATAAATATAAGAAAACAATTGTAAAAAAAAACGACCACGTCAGTTCCTTTACTGATTTATTTAATAACTTACTAAGGCGACTCCATGCATCGGCTACTTTTTTTTTATCCTTGTGGTCACTATTGCTAGGATCCCAAAATATACAAGGCTCCCCCTGGTAACATTCCAGGAAATTTAAAACGTGTTTATTAGACCACCAGTCATTCATTTTTATCGAAAGCACAAACAGACGGGATACTACGTATAGCACGTCTGTTCGCTTACAGGGCATCGATGAGAATGAACGCGCACAAACGTGTGGACGAGTGGCAAACGCTTGCGGCAAATTCTCTTTGATTTGTGTTCAAAAACCGACACTGGGTCGGATCGGCTACAAGTCTTTGCAAACTTAAACAAACCAAGCCAAACATCCTATCCACACGTTTGTATTTGTGATTGTGACCATTTGTGACGATTTGTTGAGGTTTGGCAAACGTGCGGACGGGCCATAAGTTTGCAAAGACTTGTAGCCGATCCGACCCAGTGTCGGTTTTTGAACACAAATCAAAGAGAATTCGCCGCAAGCGTTTGCCACTCGTCCACACGTTTGTGCGCGTTCATTCTCATCGATGCTCTGTAAGCGAACAGACGTGCTATACGTAGTATCCCGTCTGTGTATGCTTTCGATAAAAATGAATGACTGGTGGTCTAATGAACACGTTTTAAATTTCCTGGAATGTTACCCGGGGGAGCCTTGTATTTGGGATCCTAGCAACAGTGACCACAAGGATAAAAAAAAAGTAGCCGATGCATGGAGTCGTCTTAGTAAGTTATTAAATAAATCAGTAAAGGAACTGACGTGGTCGTTTTTTTTTACAATCGTTTTCTTATATTTATAATAAAAATAACTTAAGCCTAATGTTATAGCCGATACAGCAACTTCGACGTCCGTCATGCTTGCCGCGTCAGAACAAACTAACTCACTCGCCAGCGTGTGGATGGATTTCGAAATCAAGCCAAACGTTTGTGTCCATTTGTGGCGATTTGGAGTTTGTTGCAAACGCCAAACGTGCGGACGTAGCATAAGAAAGAATTTTTTATGCAACACTTGTAATAGGTTGCTTTATTTAAGCAACAGACTGATCATTTATTATTATTATTATTTATTCGTACATATTCGTACTCGATTAACGATTTCCATAAATAAGAATCAATGTTATCGATATCGATAAACAATTTTTACTGTCAACTAGTAACACCTAGAACTTGAATTGGACAACCCTAAACAAGCAAATGTCCAATGAATACGAGTGACTGATGTATGTTCATAGCGAAAAAATTTACTTACGTATTTTAATTGAAAATTGTTTTAGATAAATTATTACTGAAATCACTATGATTATTTTTATGCCTTGACATTGTTCGCGAGTGATAAAGTGTTGAATATAGTCGTTTTATTATATCATTGACATTAGAGTGAAGTGCCTAATTTGAACATGGAGGCTGTAGCAAAACACGATTTTAATGCGACCGCTGATGATGAACTCAGTTTTAAGAAGAACCAAGTTCTCAAAGTAAGATAACAGTGTGGCAAATTAACGTAAATATCATGTTAAGGTGTTCGATGACAGTTTTCTTCTAGAATCTTTGTTATTGCAGATACTTAATATGGAGGACGATATGAACTGGTACAGGGCTGAACTAGACGGCAAGGAAGGACTTATCCCTAGTAATTATATTCAGATGAAAAGTCACAGGTGAGATCCCCTTTCCAAACATCCAACATCCTCGTTTCATACTTTTATCACAAATGTCAAAATGGTCAAAAAATTGTGCTGAGATTTTTAAGTATTTTTTTTTTATTATTTTTAGCTGGTACTACGGTAGGATTACAAGAGCAGACGCCGAAAAGTTGTTAGCAAATAAACCAGAAGGTGGATTTCTTATAAGGATCAGTGAATCAAGCCCAGGAGACTTCTCGTTATCAGTCAAGTGAGTAATTTTACTTATTTTCACTCTTAGTGTCTCATAACTGGTGCACTGTTTTGATTTGTAGGTCTTTTTGGACTTATTTATTCCTTAAAATTACATTATTTTAAAAACAAATTATAATTTAGTATCATTGTTGTGTTGTTTATAATTTGGATGTATCTAGAGAAATCTGTTATTATAATAACAGCTTTCACCACAAATTCATAAGGTCTATAACATCTATTTTCTACAGAATTATACTACCACAGTCCATAGCAGGACAAACATAAATTAAAACATGTAAAAACCAGTAAAGTGACATAGGAACAATAGTTATTTTTAATTCAAATCAAAGTAAAGAGAATGTTTAATACTGTCTGAGTCACATTGGGAATATTGAGTTCAAGATTACATGAAATATTTGAACTGAGAAGATAATTTGTCAATTTACAATGACTCATGAGATAAGTGAGTGTTATTGGAAAAATAAGTTTATTATCTGAGCAGCGGACAGTGTAAATGTTTCTTTGGTTAAATATGTCTTGGTTGATATAGCCAACCAAGACATTTGCCAAACATGCATTAGATTATAGATATTGGTTGTCTTTAATATAATATCTTTGTCAAATAAATAGGATAGGAGATATAATAAGAGAGAAAGGGAGAAAAAAATTTGCTGGTTTTTGACAGGGGGACGGTTTTTTGTTTAACAAGGTTGATTGATCAATTTCTAAAGTTTCTCACCTAGTACACCCTGGACTTCCACAAATATTTCAAGACCAAAATTAGCCATTCTCGAGTTTTAGAGTAACAAAATGGAAGAATCATCAAAGTGAATACATAAATTTTAGTCAAAAATCCTCAGGAACAGCCAGCAGGTAGAGCTACCTGCAAATTTCTTTACCCGTTTATAACCTTACTACTGATTAATATGCTGGAAAAGCTCATAGTATCTGATGCGTTTATGGCTTCACAAAGATCAAATTGGGATAAAGATTTTTGATAGAATATAATAGCTTAATCTGCTATTTCTACTGTCTTATCAGTTAACAAGAGTTTGAAATCAATGCTGTGAAATAATTTCTTCATGTCATAATATTATGTACCTGTGAATTAATTCTGTTTATCCATATTTTTTGGATTCAAAACTATCCTTTTTCCTTTCTCGGGACTTAAAGTGTCTCTCCATATCAAATTTCATTAATCCTTCGATCGCGGATTCTTGGAAATCTATTGTTCTCGTGGCCCAAGTGGGCCTTATCGGAGTTGAAGGGTTTAAATTGGTTTATCGGTTTAAATGTGAAGAAGTAACTTTCAGACAAATTTTTCTTATTAAGTTATTAATTAGACAGTAAAAGTTAATTACTGGCAGATTAATAAACAGAACAATGATCTGTAGTTTTGCATGGGTACCTTAAATAACACTATATAATTTTATACTCTCTCATTAAATACATTTTTCTTTTTACCATATCACTTTACTTCTCATATTATTTTTGCCATGCCCATTTATTAAATTGTTTTTTTTTTTTTTTTATCCTATGTACAGGGTGTAACAAAACTAAGTGATAATATAATTTAAGGGGTGTATGTGTCCCTTATTATATTAAGTAGAGTTCACTGTGACAGTAACAGCGCAGAAAGCATAATTTTTTGTGATTTGTATGGGCAAAGTCGCTGAAAGACAACAACAACAACAAAGACACTGGGGCGCTTACCCATGCAAATCACAAAAAAATACGCTTTCGGCGCTGCTACTTTCACAGTGAACTCTTTATAATAAGGGACACATTATTTATTACACCCTGTATATTTCTAATTCCTCAAATAAAGAAAAAAAAAATACCAGTCCCACAATTCAATAAACGGTGTAATTATGGCTGGCCTGCTTTCATTTGTCTATGTAACTCTGATTAATGAGCAATCAGGGGTCGAGGATCTGTCCCTGCTTACAAAAAATGTCTTCCTTACCCCACACCATTCCTTATTAAATAAAAAATAAAAATATTTTTTTAGACCATCGTAATTCGCAAACGAAATGGTGTGAAGTGGTTTCTTATGGGATTTTTGATATTTGTTGGACTCTCATTCGCAAATTTCAATACATATATATCGAAACGATCGATCGCAAATGAGTTGCCCCTAATATCTCGGAGCTCGCGCGGAACTAAATTGAAGTAAATAAGGCGAGATATTATGACCTCAAACTATTCTATTGGCGAGTAAATTGGCCGATAAAAAATTTAAAATACTTTCTCACATGACTCATCTCTCGTTCACATCGCATTGTCTTGTGTCAAAGGAAAGGCGAAAGTTGTTTGCAAATACCTCCCGTACTCTTCTGTTGGGTTTTAAATGAAGATTAAAATATTGGTTAAAATTCATTGACTGGTGTTATCAATTATAGAAAAATTATAATATTACTAGATGTCCTGGTGTACTTCGTATCACCTTTTTCCTAATATAAACCTTCCCAGGATTTCCACGAATATCTGCAGATTCAAATTAGCCAAATCGGTTCAGTCAATATTCTGAATCTGAACCGATTTGGCTAATTTTAGAGACTAACAAATTGGAAATTCAAAGATTAGTAGACTAGATGTTATTTAAAGACTCATACTGAACGGATTTAGATGTGATTTTTTATGCTAGTTTAAACTCTGGACAATAGATTTCTAATTCAAACTCTGGACAACATTTTTGTTTTATCTACACCTTCGCACTTATAATATCGTTTTCTTTATAAGATGATATTTAAAAGTCCAAATTCGCGACCGGAAAACTTCTCCCTCGTGGATGATTGATGAAGAATTATAAACATTCTTTGGCCACATTCATATTGTGGAAAATAGATATAAGTATTTCTCTCTCGAAAACTGCCAGACATCTCTTCTTGCGTTTTGTTTGTTGCAGCAATAGGACATAATATTACTGCAATATTGTCACGCTAGAGGCAGCACCAGCATAGACAGTAAACAAAAAGTTTTGTTCCACGTTTGACGTTTCTGTCAATATTCTGATATGGCGTGTGCAACATGTCGGATTTTGGTCGGATTATTTACTGTATGTGCTAGTGGCGCCCTCTGCTCCGACGTTTGCGTAATATTCCCTATTCTTTTTTTTTTTTTAGCGTGTCTTTTTAATAGCTAATTCATTGAATACGTAGGTATGTCTGTAAAAGAAATTTCTTAATTCGTCTACCTTTCCAATCTTAATTACAGAACCTCGCTGTTACAAATTAGATTTTTACGATTTTACTTAATTTGTGTTTCGTCGTTTTTTTGAACCCTCATAGAGTTAGTTTCCGATATAAGTACCAGATAGTTCATATTCTCAGGATATGTCATATGATGTCAATAGTAGACAAATTTAACATACAAAGTCTCAATTGAATAGCTCTTATACCTTAGATTTTATTGATATCTAAAATACACCGATTTCGTCACTGACTCACTGACACACTCAAAATGTTTGGCTACTTCCTGAAGTGCTAGAAAGCTGAAATTTGGTATGTAATCTAAGTTTAGTATACAACCAAAAAAAAAAAATTCACAAACTTATAATAACTTTCGCCCCCCATCTTCAAAAAAAAAAGGGGGGGGGGGGGGGAACCAATGGACCAATGAGCACATGAAAGTTCACTCGGGATTGTAGACAGAAAGAACTGAACTGACAAAATTCACAAAAAGAACTGAAATCCCACCAAAAACATTTCTTGTAAAATGTTGCCGAGACACGACCACATAAGGTTTACCCTGTGAAAAAGATATCAGATCTCATGTAGAACCAAGCTCAATCTACACGGCCCATCTCTACTGACCCTAACTTAAACAAATTCTACATATTATATCAGTAAATATGTACGGCTATGCTGTTTCGTTACTAACTTCAGATCAGAAACTAAATATTCGCATCCCCTCCACGACGCACGGTAGCGAAACGGCGAAACCATACATATTTAATGATATTATGTAGAGTTTGTTGAAGTTAGGGTCGGTAGAGTTAGGCCCTGTAGATTCAGAAGCTTGGTTCTACATGAGATCTGATATCTTTTTCACAGGGTAAACCTTATGTGGTTCTCGGCAACATTTTACAAGAAATGTTTTTGGTGGGATAATTTTCTTCCCGGTATAACTTTTAAGTCTAAATATTTGCCGTCTGCCTATTCAGCATTAGATGTTGCCCGCAACTTCGCTGTGCCCAATTTCATTTATCTTGCGGGCACCATACATTTTTCAGAGACAAAAAATGTCCTATGGGCCTTTCTAGATCCTTTCTTCAACTCACTTACTAAATTTTACTAAAATTGGTCGAGCGGTTTAACAATGAGGAGGTAACAGACAGACACACATTGCTTTTATAAAATTAGTATGGATTCAGCGTTAATTAAGATTCTCGTGTGTGCAGCTATGCGCTTCCAAGCGAGAGACTATTTTTGTCGCGTTTCGCTAAATAAAACTATTACGTCTGCCGGCTCTGCCCCACTGTGTTTACATATTGTGTTAATAGTTTTGTCTATGGTGTCCTCAGTTTTAATCCTTATTCTAACTATAATGGCCGTACTCGAATATGATTACTTTTTTATGAGGACTTTGACATAGACATGTCGTGAGTTTATGTAAAAAAAAAACAAACACTCTAAACACTCCGTTCACTAAATTAAAGTTGAGTAATCAATAAATGTCTCCAAGTGCGGCGTTTAACATGGATATTGATAACGAGCTATAAAATTTACATCATGAAAGAAGGCAATAAAGTATAGTTACCTTCTCGTGGTTCTGACTTCTAATCTACAGTGTGTAACAAAAATAAGTGATAATTCTTTAGGCTGTGTACGTGTTCTTTGTAGACGAATTTTTTTTTTCACTTTTGTATGGGCAAGGGCCCGAGCGTCACGAGTTTCCCCATACAAAAGTGAAAAGAAATTTTGGTCTTTCAGCGCTGCTACTTTCACAGTGAACTCTCTACAAGGAACACGTACACACCCTAAAGTATTATCACTTATTTTTGTTACATCCTGTATCCTAATTGGAATTTAATGTTTTTAAGGAATTATTGTTGTAAAATATTATTCTAGGAACAATCAAGGTAATTAGTGACAGTATATTAGAAGCAATCTAAGATAAGAGATTCTCAACGTGCTTGTAATAATGTCTATTCGAAAATTTGAGGTGTCTTTTAAAAGTGTTTTATAATTTAATCGTATAACTATTACTATACTATATTATACAATATACATCTAATTTTAGTCATATTGCTCGTATGTTCGTCCCAAAATTCTTTCAGAAATAGTTAATTTTAGCGTTAAATAACGCTCGAGCCTCTAATAACTTCCCATTCTCTACACCTCTATATATCTGCTCCCGTCAAATCTGCCTATTTCATTCAAGTGTTCATGATGCAAACATTTTGAATCAACAATGGAAGCACTAAGTAACGCTTACTTGAAAATGTCTAGCAGAATAGCACGCTTGCAAAATGCCACCCCTCCCCATAGGGGAATATGAGCAATCACGGATATCCGCGATTAACACGTATTTGAAGAAGGAAGTGGATGTAGTGGGTAACTAACAATTTGAAAACTGTCGTTTTTTTTTTTGCATAAACGGATTTTTCTTTTTTTTTCATTTCAAGTCATTTTGATCAAAAAAATTGTGGATTCTATGTGTAGCTAGATGTATTAGCTAGATGATGAGGTAAGTTACAAGGTTTGTTTAAATTATAAGGGAAAAAATGAGTAATTGCTCTTATGTTGTAAAATATCAGTTACCCACTTCATCCACTCATGTCTTAATTTATTCAAGTAACGGGTTTGCTTAAATGGGGGAAGAAAGCTGAACTCAGGGCTCTTAATTAAACTATGAACTAGTGTTTATTTCTGAGGTTCTGATAAATTGAACGTCTATTTTGCAGATGGTAAGCCCTTTTGTTTAGAGTTATATTGCTTGTTAGTTGCGTATACGGTATAATATGCAATTGGTATTTGGTAAAACATCCATACTATTGGATTCATTGAACCGATTGGCGATTTAGATAAAATTTAGCGATGTAGAATACTTTGAGAATTGAGAAGGACATAGGATAGTTTTTATCGCGGAAATATGCTTACATACGACTTTAGCACGATAAACGTTTAAAACGAAACTATGTTGCGAGCAATATCTAGTATGTACATGTTGTAAATCTATATAATAAAAAAATTGTTAGTCTCGCTAAAACTCGAGAACGGCTGAACCGATTTGGCCTATTGTAGTCTTGAAATATTCGTGGAAGACGGAAGTCCAGGGAAGGTTTATATTAGCCATTAGGAGGGAAGTACTACGGTCTACGAAGTTCACTGAGCCATCTAGTTAAAAAAAATAGCTTCGGGTGCGATTACAAAATAATCTTTTTATCTCATTAACCGGAAAACATTACTGTGTCATGTGTTTCACAACCATACCAGTAATTAATTTGCCATTTCGAGCATAGTCCAGTCTGGTTTCACATAGAAATTAAAGCGTTCAGAAAGCTAGCTTGTTTCTTGGGTTAACTACAACGGAAATCCTCTTTCCAATTTCCATCATTTCTTTATCTCAGTGTTTTCAACCGGGGGGGGCCGCGAAGCTTCTGTAGGGTCGCCAGAGATTAAGAAAACTATTTGATTAAATAAATGTATTTTAAAAAGATAAAACCGACTTCAAAATTGTACGTTATTGAGAATTAAAAGTCCCTATATCCAAAACTACTGAACCGATTTTGATGAAACTTGCAATTTTCCCTAAGTTGACCAATACCAAGTACAACAATAAAAGAATTACTTAAATCGGAATGGTAGTTCCAGAGATATGCGAACACAAACATAAAAACATACATACATGTACATACATACATACACTTGAAATTTGGCACATTTGTTCAGACGCTAATATAGACTAACATATTCGAAAATTTTGCAGTTCTGGAAATATTACATACCTACATACGCGTCGAATTGATAACCTCCTTTTTTTTGAAGTCGCTTAAAAAACCAATAAAGACATAAAATATTGATATATGTATTAAGGAAGGAGTCTTTAGAGTTTAGAATAACTTTGTTATCCGTCCATTGAGCCCTGTTTCCCAGTACGGGCTTTCCTTAGCTACGGAACCCGTAAGTGCGTGGCTCGACACACGCTTGCCCGTTTCCCGTTTCTTAGCCGTCTGATTCAGCCTACACCCAACGAAACCTGTTCCTCGCCTATGAATCATATCAGCCGAGTATTGCTACTATATTGGGCTCATACAATTTCTCGCGGGTGTGCCCATTTATGTATATATTTGTTGTGTATGACGTGTTTGTGACGAATTTGTTTGTTTATTTCGTTTGTGTAGGCATACTGTGTTGTATCCCGCATTCTGCAATCTTGTTGAAGTAATGTAAGGGCGTAACAAAAGAAAGACGTGATAGTTGATAATACTTAAGGGTGTGTAAGTGTATCTTTTATTTTACAGTTCAATGCGAATGTAGCAGCGCTGAAAGAGTTTTTTTTTTCACCAGGGGGGTCGCATTATAAAAAGGTTGAAAAACACTGCCCTGAATTAATATCTCTTTGTGTTGCTACCCCCTGTAGATTTTCGCCGTGCTACTTTTAATATACGTTAAAAACTTAGACTGATAATAAGCAGCTTAATTTTACAATTGGATATTACAAAATCCACTGAAAATAATAAGGGTTTCGCGAATTACTAAATCTTGGAAAACACGATCAAAATACAGAGTCGCTTTTTCCGTTTCATTTAATGATTTTATCGGCGTTTCGCAGAAAATTCATGTTTTATATTTTAACAATATAAACGTGTGTGTGGGTTCTCGGAATGTTTATAAAATAAAAATATTTTTTTATAAATCATTCTATATTACGACCGCAACTCCGAAGCGCCGATATTTGTTTATCGCGCGGAAACTCTACATACATTTTTTCCGCAACAAATACCATCCCATGTTCTTTCCCGTCTCTCAAGGTATCTTTAAATACCAAACTAGATGACGCCCGCAACTCCATTGCACCAAAAGACGTTTATCGCGCAGGAACCGTATATTTTTCCGGGATAAAAATCCTATGTCATTTTCCGGGACTCAAAGTGTCTCCATTACAAACAGCACAGTAAGTTCAGCGGTTTGGACGCATTTATAATATTAGTATTGATTTCGTTTAGAAATGGTTCATCCGTTTACGCGTGAAGAAGTAATAGACACTTTTTTTTGAGGATATCTCTTCGAAAGTTTTCATTATGATTTTATCCAATCATCGTGACTAGGCGGGAACTATACCGAAGCTTTCGTGCTAATTGACACATAGTTCAATTAAATCATGTCGTTAAATACGGAGAATTAGTCTCAGAGGGGCGTCGGTCCGTTTTCGAGGTCGTAACTTGCCAGCGAATGGATGTAGGTCGATCGTCTATACTCTATATCTTTATCAGATAATCTTTTTAAACTGATGGCCCGGAGAACTTCATACTACTAATATAAACCTTCCCCGGACTTCCACGAATATTACAAGACTAAAATTAGCCAAATCGGTTCAGTCGGAAAAGTTTTCACGACTTTCACAACTTTTCTCTATTTTGCCAGTTGGCATTTCAAAATGTTTTAACTTCACGCGGGCCACTGATAAAGTCCCGGCGCGGGCGGGCCACATGCGGTCCGCGGGCCGCAGGTTGAGTATAGCTGATCTAAAATCTACGAGTAGATTGCAGTAGGATAATAATAATGTTGTATAATGTCCTAATTTTTCATTCCATTTCATAGCACAATATGTGACCCAGCTTGCTGTGTGACAACCTAATTATAGACTAGTGTGTCACTAAATTATACATTTCTTATAATCGAATGTGAGACTGTCCTAAATTTTTCCAAGATTCCTAATCTAGATGTATACGAAATTCTTGTATTCTTAGAATTTATTTAGTATAAGGTATCCTTGTTCGGAGTTTGGGTTTATTTATATTTAGATATAATATTATTGCTCCGGATTTTTAATTGAAAGGGTAAATTTTTGTTTTGTTCGGGTGGTTTACAACTAGCAATATACTATACTAGCTGTGCCCCGCGGTGTTACCCGCGGTTTAAGTGATATATAATAAAAGACTATGAAAAGTACCAACAATAGGGTCAAAACGGGACGATACATGGTCCTATAATGGTTTATAGTAGTGATGATGATGATGATGAATGTAATTTGCATAGTAGCATATGCTTTCCGTTCTTAAAACAACGTCGAAACTCCAAACTTGTATCTACAAAGAGTCAGGAGTTCTCTCAGCACCTTCCGAACCATGGTATACCTTGGTGCAAAATATTACTTGTTGGTA
Organism: Cyaniris semiargus; assembly: GCA_905187585.1. Classification (NCBI taxonomy): domain Eukaryota; kingdom Metazoa; phylum Arthropoda; class Insecta; order Lepidoptera; family Lycaenidae; genus Cyaniris; species Cyaniris semiargus. The sequence continues at coordinate 5,765,495 of LR994558.1, read as the reverse complement.
GCATATGCTTAGAATACTGCTCACAAAACCGAAGTCACCACATGTTTCCATATAAATTTTGAGGAGTTCCCTCGATTTCTTATGGATCGCTTCATCAGGTCACCACTTTTATGAATATGTTACCAAATTGGGATGATAATTGATAACCACCAACCAACCAAAATTTTGAAAATCGCTTCACAAACGGCGGAGTAATCGTTGAACATAAAAAAACGAACATAACACCTCCTCCATTTTGAAAGTCGGTTAAAATTGTAGCCTATGTCTTATTCTGATGTATAACCAATATTATCATAAAGTTTCATTAAAATCCGTTAAGTAGTTTTTGCGTGAAAGAGTAACAAACATCCATACGTACATACATACACACATACATACATACATCCAAACTTTCGCCTTTATAATATTAGTAGGATTATAATAGAATACAGAAAACACCTCCACAGGTATTATTTATTAGTTAATGGCAACAAAACATAAAAGAACCGAAGTAAGAAATTACTGTAATCTAAACTCTGAAACCTTTGCCCTTTGCAGTGGGACAGCATAGGCTCTTAAAAAATTCTGAAACTAAACTTTTAAATTGTTATTCAAAGGGCAAACATTACAGTTACAGTACACTACAGGATCATAGCCTGAAACTGTGGTGACTCTACAACTTATTACAGTCTTCAGCGCGGCTATCCATATTCAATACTAATATTATAAATAATAAATTAATTGTATATCATATAAACATATGACCAACAAAGAATTTCCTTTGGCCTTAACACGAATCTGTTATGCAATTTGACTAAAGTAATGTTAACCTTGATAGCAATGGTGTGCCGATAGTAAACGCGTCTAAATTTGATCACACTTTGTTTATAGGCCCACACAATCCATGACATATTATTATCTATGGTAGACCTAATAAATAAATTGACCAAACGGCAAGACATTTAACATTTCAGAATGTTTTCTTAATAAAAAGTCTTGCCTTGATAATATTATACTAGCTATATTGAGTAATTGTATCCCGTAGGGCATTGTAATAATAATTCGAATTTAAAACAATATTTCTCGAGTCCGGAGAAAGGACTTTTAATAACGGAAAAATATTATGAGTGAACAAAGTCTCAGGCAAAACATCAACAACAATCTTAGTCTAGCTTTGAGTATAAAATAACTGCCTTTAGCAATATTTTAACTAGAAAATTATTTCACACCGTTCAGTTGTTGGGTTAAAACTATGATAAATATGAGGATATTTATGGGAGTTTGCTATTTTATAAGTAAAATATCAGACCATTCGATAACAGATTTATTGTCAAGGCAACCGAGACAACCATAGACATACATACCAATTCCTCCCCCATAGAATAACAAATAAGTATAATTATATAATCTAGACCAATCTATAAATAACCCTTAACTAATATAAATAAAACTCGACAAAACAAAACTCCTCTTAAGCAACATAACACATATCAAAAAAACTTGCTGTAGTCGACCTTGGGGACACCGCGCTTCGGTCGCTCCGACGGTGGGCAAGGTGGTACTGGATCCGAAGTCAGAGCTGCTTCCTGCTCATTTAGCACAGAAGTCTGCTCCGTGTGTTGAGCCTCCATTTCTCGATCTCCCTCCGAGCTCCCATCAACGACAACCGAAGGCCTTGAGCTTTCCTCTCTACTTCTGTCCCGTCCCTCCTGTGGATCCCACATGTCTACATTCACTGTTGGGGGTAAAGGGACCGACTCCGCCTGCTCTATGGCTCGTGAGGCCGTTAATATTTCCTCGTCCCAAGGTTGTCTATCGGTGAAATAGCCTTTATACAGCAAAATTTGATTTTTGTGCTTTTTGATAACTGTAGATGTTTCTAAATCCTTAATAAAAACTAACACTCTTCCTAGAAACCTTACAATTACACCCCTACACCATCTATATGTGTCTTTACCGCTACACTTTTTATACAATACATGCTGGCCAGTACGCCATTTGGTATCTTTATAGACCTCCTTAGCCGGTGAACACTGCTCGGATACGACATCACCAGAATTGGGTGCAGTAAACGAGGACGACGGCACGATAGGCGTCAGTAAGTCGAGCTGAGATCGCTGCTTGCGACCGAACACTAGCTGAGCCGGTGAGGTGTTTGTAGAACTATGTACCGAATTACGGTAATCAAACAAATACTTAAATAAATTAGCCTTACTGTCTTTCGCGTTACTGCTACTCAAAATGCTAGATTTAATACCCTTTTTCACTACCTTTACGTATATCTCGGCTTGTCCGTTACTAGCCGGGTGGTACGCCGGCGAAGTCAAATGGCGCACTCCGTTCAGTTTACAAAAATTATCGAATTCCTGCGAGCAAAATGCCGTTCCGTTATCAGTCACCAACGTATGAGGTACACCGAATCGCGACATGAACCTCGTACATTTTCTCTACAACGGCCCCCGAATTGCAACTACTCATGTCGTAAGCCTCCACCCACTTGCTAAATGCATCTACAATCACTAAGTACATCCTACCATGCAACGGACCCAGGAAGTCTAAATGCACTCTATAGAAGGCGTGCGGGGGTTGCGGCCAGGGCGCCGGCGGCTCGCGAGGCGAAGAGGCCCTCAGCTGACTGCAAACGCTACAAGTGTTTACGATTTGTTCCAGAGTTTTGTCGATTCCCGGGAACCATACCCGGGACCGCGCTTCTGCCTTAGTCTTGATGATACCGAAATGCGACGAATGTAGGTCCTTTAACACGCGACCACGTAAGGATTCCGTCACTACCACCTTATGTCCTCTCATGAGACAGCCGCTCCCGTACGACAATTGTAATCGACACAGGAAATAGGGCTTAATTTTATCCTCTGTTGTTTTGCGAGGCCAACCCCTCAATACGTAGTCGATAACTTTACTTCAAATCGGATCATTACTCGTCGCGTTTCGCAGCTCTTGCAATGTTATGGGCAAGTCGCCGCGGACGACGAACCGCACGTACGCGGTCGCAGAAGTCCTCCTCCTGCCGCGCCTCGCCGCCCACGTCCTCAGCCTGCGCATCTTGCGCCGGCGGTGGCAGGCAGGCTCGCGATAAGTAATCCGCGCTGTTATCCTTGCTCTTAACGTAATTGTAGCTACTAAAAATAAGGCATATCTTTGGAGACGATTCGCCGAAACCTCGGTACCCCTTTATGATGACCGAATATTGACAACAACGGCTTGTGATCCGTCCGCAGGACGAACGGCGACGATCGCCCGTACAGGTACTGATGGAATCGACGTACACCGAATATTATCGCCGTGGCCTCCTTTTGTATTTGAGAATAACGTCTCTCGGCGCTATTCAGCGTACGCGATGTCGTTCGCGAGAAACCATTGCGTGAGCCGGCTTTTGAATGTTCCCCATATTTGCAGTTTGTGATCAAAATTTGATAACAATCCAAAACTGTTTACCGACATGGTTCAATTGTTCACTTTTCTCGTCGCCAATGATAAATATGAGGATATTTATGGGAGTTTGCTATTTTACAAGTAAAATATCAGACGGCCATTCGATAACAGATTTATTGTCAAGGCAACCGATGACAACCATAGACATACATACCAAACTACAAACACCAAATATTTTCCCAGCGCATATTGACCAAATGCCATGCATTTCTCGCCGCAATCAATTCCGATTACACTCACAGTGAACTTTAAAAATAATTCTAAACATAACCCCGCTCCAGAATCCGACGGTTTGTGTACGTTACGCAGTACGCACGTCTAGCGCGATATATTATATTATCATCATCATCACTGCATCATCGTCATCATCAGGAGTGTCCGATCAAAGTTGGGCTTTTTGGCCGAAGTTGAAGCTGGTCATCATTAGGCGAAAGTCGGAGGGTTCAAAATTCAAATATCTAAGAAAATTTCTTTCAAAATGGCTAGATTAAAAAAAAAGTTTTAAAAACTTTATTATTATTAAAATCTATATTATATCAATAATATTATGCAATGTTTTGTCTGATACGCTCAGGGGCGTAGCTACCGCCGTATCTGCCGTATCAATTATACGGGGCCCCGCCCGGGGCCATTGGGGCCCCCAACGTGGGTATGCAAAAATTAATAAAAACGTTCCTAATATTATTTTTTTTAATTCGTAAATGACAAAGTTAAAAAAAGCATTTCTTTTATTACTCGCGTAAATCGTGAGTCCAAAAGTTGGCACCCTATGCATTTTTTTGGTTTGTGATAAGTGATAACTGATAAGTTTTAACTTTACTAAGGGCCTACAAAAAATTATACGGGGCCCAGCCAAGGCACGCTACGCTTCTGGATACGCTACAAAAGTTGCTTGATACATGAGGACAAAGTACTGTATTATGTATAACTACAACCTGTCTATACTTATACCCCCTTACTAATAAACGCTGTATAAGCTTTGAATAGTTATACAGTGTTTTGTCTTCTTCAATCCAATTAAAAATGTCACTTGTGTGACAGGAACAAAACACTGTATAACTATTCAAAGCTTATACAACGTTTATTAGTAAGGGGGTTTCTGTATACACAGTGTGGACCATTTACCTTATTACTGCTGGGGGATTAGTTTCCTATTTTCAATTTACTGCGGTGTAGAAAAATCGACCAATTCGCGCACGAAGGGTAAAACCACAGAATATATAATAGTACCTTACGGTACAGAAGTCTCACTCCCGAGTTTAGGTATGATAAACGCAAGCGTCCGGTCACCGGACTAGTCTCGATAGGCTGGCACTCGCTCGACTTGTCGCACACGCAACGCACGCATCCGCGATACAAAAGTAATAATACCCGGCCCTGCACCGCCGCGCCGCTCGCTTTACAGCCCTGGCAGATTGAAGCGAGACGGCAGACAGTTATTGTACTATGAACGCTAATGCAAAAGGTTGAAATTAGATTGTTTTACAGAATAGTAGGTAAATATCTCGGCAATTTCGGGCCGTTTGTATGGAAGTGAGACACGCCTGGTAAAACTACTTCCTCAAAACCGAGTTTTTACACCTTTAATGATATTTTAAAAAGACTCAATCGAGGCTGAACTCAACACCTTTGCACGCTATCCTTTAAAAAAACTAAACGTGTCTCTCCAACCCTCAGATGTCCGGACGGCGTGCAACACTTCAAGGTGCTCCGCGACGCGTCGAGCAAGTTTTTCCTGTGGGTGGTGAAGTTCAACTCGCTGAACGAGCTGGTGGACTACCACCGCACCGCCTCTGTCAGCCGCCTGCAGGATGTCAAGCTGAGGGACGTGGTGCCTGAGGAGGTAATGGCTTTGGAGTAGTCTTTTTGATCAAATATTAGCTGATAGACGTGGTGCCTGAGGAGGTATATGGAGGATATGCCTTTAGAGTAGTCATTTTGATCGAATATTAGCTGAGAGACGTGGCGCCTGAGGAGGTAATGCCTTTAGAGTAGTCATTTTGATCGAATATTAGCTGAGAGACGTGGTGCCTGAGGAGGTAATGCCTTTGGAGTAGTATTTTTGATCAAATATTAGCTGAGAGACGTGTTGCCTGAGGAGGTAACGGCTTTGGCCTTTTTGATAGAAACGAAATCCACAATGTGAATATATACCGTTTCCATTAGCCCCAATTTCACCAGCGACTGTTAAAAGTTAACGCTCGAATTTGTATTACGTTACCTCTTTCGTTTTCCTTATAAATGAAAGAGAAGACATGACATTTTAACAAGCTCTTAACACTAACAGACGTTGGTGAAATTGGGTCTTAGGGTGCGTTTCCACTGACGCGGAGCGGGGCGGAGAGGAACTTAGCGGTGCCGAATTGACCAATCACCATGCTCGAAATCTTCGCTCCGCTTCAATGGAACAGCACGATTGGTCAATTCGGGCACCGCTAAGCTCCTCTCCGCCCGGATCCGCGTCAGTGGAAACCCACCCTTAAGATTGTTTTTTCCACGTCGGTTTTTTTCAAACTCGATTGGAGTAAGTGGCATTTAAACAAAAAGCAGTATAGCTGACCATAGTAAGCTTTGTTTACACATATAATATATCAAAATAAATCAAACTGAGTAGAAGAAGCTTACCTAGGCAACGGTAATTCTCCTAACTGGCCAGCACCATAATATGACAAACGAGTGGATAGCTAGCTGGTACAGACTTATTTATATTTTATACCAAAACGCCAACGTCGTGAACACGACGGCAGAGCTGGCTACGGCAGGTTCGCATAACTGTTGAAGACTGCAACCCCACGTGGTTTTCAGCGTCTTTCTTACAGGATTGCCTCCTCTTTTTTTGGGAGTCAGTATATAAATACAGAGCAGATGATAAGCATGACTCTGCTATAGTTTTTTTGCCACCATCGTGATTGATGTTGTGATTTTTTTTTGTTGTTTTTAAAAATAGGAATTATTCTCCTAGAGCTAATGAAACTTTTTAATTGACTGTATATTTCTTACATATCTAACGCTTGAAATAATGATCAGGAAGTCACGTCCCTCAAAATTAGAGTCCTATTGTTGAAACTTGTGAGTAAGTTAACGAAATTCAGCATTTGTAGCGCAGAAATTTATATATCTTCCAGGACCTGATGTACCGTTTCTAAATGAGACATTACTAAGCCTGAAATTTATTTTATTTTTTGGCTTCATCCTTATTAAAGTTCGGCTCCATTAGTCTGAACTCTGAATTATTTTTTCATAATTTTATTTACGAGACTTTGCCTGATGTACTTTCTACGGGCCTATCGTAAGTATGAATATAAATTAGACATATTATTTTATGCTTGTAGAATCAGAAATGATTATAGACGTACGCTTTATCTTGTGGCTTCGGCTACGTGAATTCTTTGGAAAGTAAACGGGCAAAAATGCCCCCATCTTACCCCCTTAGGGGTGAAATTTTGAAAAAAAGAACAGTGGTTAAAATAGTTGACTACATATTTGGATAATTTTGGATGAACATTTTTTAGATTTTTAACATTTTTATTAGAGATACCACGTCAGTATTGGGAAATATGAGACGAAAGACACAATTTCATATTGTCATTTGTGTCCTTACCGTCATTTGTTTGTAATTTAGCAGATATTTTGTCGCCTCTTTATTTTATATTAACTAGAGATCGCCCAATGGTTGAAATTCGACCTCAAATAAAAAATTTATTATTTGAGGCCAAATTTCAAATTTCAACGCTTTTCTATTGATATTCTATTCAAAATATTGACTTTATTATTTTTAAACATAATTCCTGCGACAGTCTCAGATTAATAAAGTCAAATGATGACAGACTGGCCGCGTGATAATTGTCTAACAGTATTTAAGATTCAATAAAAAAAAAAACTAAATCTATTTTCAATTTGACAACAGACTTCAACCATAAATAAAAGAGTACAATTCGTGTGTATAGGCTTGTCAATCAAAATCTCCTAGTGTGTGTGTTGTAGTGTGTGTAATGTTTTATTTGTTAAAAAAATGTATGATAAAAGCATAATTTCAAAATAATATTAGCTCGATGCACTCCTTCACCATATAAACTATAACTGTGCAAAATTTCAATCACCTACGTTTCCGCATTTTTCGTCAAAAGAGATCCAAAGTTTTTCGCTCGCGTATTAATATATATTAATGCTAATTATAATTAATAAAATATTATTACAAAATTCCCCGTATTACAACAGATAACGAATTCTGAGTATTATGTTTCATAGAACAACATATAGCTACTAGCCTACTAGGTGTGTTTAGGATTGGACTATGTCATCAAAATATACCCACTAAAATTATAATTTATAACATTCCATAATATTTTATTACTGTCACGTATTAAATATGAGGATTCTCAAATATTTATCATTATAACAGTTTTTAAAAAACTGGATAGTTTTTATCAATAGTTCTATTTTGTTTGAATTTTATCGGTTGTACGACCTAATTAATAATTATATTTTGTAATAGCGGTGTATCATACTGATATTTAATATTACTGCGTTTACCTTGCAATTAAAATTTTTAATAAGCCTTTTTTATACCGCCGAAGCGAAATCACATCTTCGTTTATGACGATCAGCCGTGCTAGCATACGCCAACGAGAAAATTTTGTCTACACGTTTTCTCGATGTTAACTGGTTTATCTCTTCATCTCTATTAACCCTAACATGAGATACATTTTTTCTCGTACGTCTGTCGTCAAAATTAGAGATAATTTTGTTTTTTTTTTATATGTGCTATTTTTATCTATACACTATACTAACGAACTATATACGAACGAGAAATTTAGCTCTCGAGTCTCGACGTACGCATGTTAGCGAAAAAGAGATATATATCGATATCGACAATGACTCGAGAGTGAGATATCCACGAGATATCTCGTTGGCGTATGCTAGGGGGGCTGGATGATTATTTTAAACCTGTACAGGAAATTATGTACCACGTGGTCACATAAAATATTGATGTTCAATGAAAGAGAAATGGAACTACAGATAATTTTCTACATTAACAATCTACGTCTGTTATAATAAATTAGATTTCTTTTGCTAACCTTTTGAAGGTCTTAAGGCAAAATTATGTAGACAATGTCTAAAACTTTATAGTTAAAAAAAAGTTGTTATAAGCAATGTTTATGTAAAATTTAAGTCTCAGATGGACGAACAAATTAGATAATCAAATCACGAAAATAATCATATCACGTTTTTCCTCCAAAAATAAAAAATCAAATGGGAATCAAAACAGTAGATGAAGCATTTGAATAAACGGGATGGTACAATAATATATGGTCGCTTTTAGGCATTTGTGTATTAACCCACAAAAAAATATGTTGTTAAGTTATGAATGCAGTCTTGTTCTAAATGACCTAAAGCACATGAATGCATTCATAGCTCAATAGGTTTTTTTTTTGGCTTGATACACAAATGTTTAACAACGTCCATATGAAAATAGGCTAGTGGGTAAGAAAGTTTCTTTGACCGAGACCGCTGAGGCGTATCCAGGGTTAGAATACATTACGTCGCGACCGTCACACTGACTTACACCCGATAATGGTATAATTGTTGCTTGATGGCCTTAGTGAGATAGTGCATGATTCGCCATGGCAATCCCATCGCTCTATTGAATATTTTAAAGGATTTTTCTATAATGGGTATTGGGGTTTGGTTTCATCTTGAAATTGAAGAAATCCCTTATTTATGTCTGTAGTCCTTTGGTTCTGACTTTTTTTTATGTTGAAAGAAATTCTTTATTTTTCCTACTATTCGTATACGTAGTCACGTATATTTATAAAATTAATTAAGATTATGTATGTACTTAAAATTGAAAGGATACTTTGCTTATGTTCTTAGTATTGGTATTTTATTATAGTTAGGTTTCTCTTAAAAATTTAAAGAATCGTTTGTTCTTATCCTTACTATTAGGATTAAGTCTATTTAAATTAAAATAATTTCTCGCTTAAGACCGGGCTCCCAAAATTATCTAAACACACTAGCCCCGCCTACACACCCCGCTATCCTCCAATCGTGATACAATGATTCCATGAATCGTGCCCGCATGAATTGTATTTTGCGCTGCAGCTAATAGTGAACAATATCGCGTAACAACGGTCCGGCGCATTATAGCACGAAAGTAAAGTTCGCTAGTTCCAAAAATGTTTTTGATGATTACTTAAAAATTAAATACAATACTAATATTTCCTTTAGCTATTATTTTATAAAGTGTGTTATTGTAGTAGTGCAAATTATTTAATGATAGTAACTCAATAATTGTAACAGATATTTGTTGAAAATCCCGGAAATATTCATAATTTCGAAAAATAAAACTATCGAGTCAAAATAAGTGAATCGTGTTTTTGGTTAGTCAAATATGAGATAAATATACAATTATTAAATAAATCTCAATTTCATTTAAGTCAATCGTCTTCCGGGATCGTAATACCTATTAGAAAACAGCAAAATTTGACAGCCCGGCAGCTTACTATAATATGGTATATCGGTATAATATATCTATTTTAGATAAGATTTTACTGTGTTGTTCATCAGTCCTTTATCATCCTGGAGTTTTCTATATTTAGATCCTTTATTATACTGAATCTGAGTTATAGAATTCCCTTGAGTTACGTTATGTCAGAAACTTCTGCCGCCTGTTATAAGTTTTGACGTTGAAGGCTTAATCCTTGTACTTAATCGATCACTGTGAGATATTCGAGATTAGCCCTCTTGAAATAGTATTAGAAGGTTAGCTAACCTTCTAATTACTAATACTATTTCTGACAGTTAGTACAACCTAGTACTAAGATTAGTACTAGGTCGTACTGAGTAACTGTAGATAAGTTTGAGAAATTGTACATTTTAGGTTGCCTAGAATCTTCGATCACTTATATACAAGATACACAATCCCATACAAAACCTCTCGAAAATCTGTCGCCGAGTAATAAGAGTTTAAAAAAGTATACATTTATCTAAAATCAACCTTATTCATAGTTATTAAAGATCTTTTTACAAAACAATGTACATGTGTGTTTACAAAGCAATAAATTTTACGGCCGCACTGAAACCGCGCTGGAACAGGGCGAAGTAAGTCATTAGTGGAGTCGAACTGTTCAACATTTTTTTGTTGATTGTAATAATTTTAATAATCATTTTTTTTTATTTTTCCGAAGTTTAATGTATAAAGTATGGAGTAATTATTTTTTACTTGTAATATTATGTTGCTCTAATATGTCTAATTTTATAATTAACCAAAATATAAGTGTATACATTTTCCGATAGGCCAGAAAGGACATCACTCAAGCCCATACATTTTAACCGACTTCCAAAAAAGGAGAAGGTTATAATTATGTTCGTCTGTTTATATTTTTTTTGTATATTGTTCTACGATCACTTCGCCGTTTGTGGAACGATTTTCAAGATTTTTTCACTATTGTATCGGGTTTAATTCGAATTTGGTACCATGTTCATAAAAAAGGTGACTTGATGATGGGATCCATAAGTAATTGAGGGAATTCCTCGCTATTTATACTAAAAAATCCCATTTATCTGGATGATATTGTGATTTCGATTCATCTGAAGTATGTATTTCAAATGCAAACTTATAGTGATTTTGTATATAAAATGAAGTATTCCAAGTAAATCTTATAGATACATGTTTGGGGGTTTCGACGTTGTTTTAAGAATTGAAGGCATATGCTTATGGTACATTAGATTAATCATTATCATCGTCACTACCCTTACATCTTGCAACATCACATTATGAGTTATGACTCTATTAATAGTATTAATTAATTAATTAAAAAATAATATTTATTAAAAAAATGAAACTAATACACCAGAGGTAAAATACTTTTATTTGAGCCGAAAACTTGGAGGTAAATATAGAAAATAACTAAAATAAAATAAAAATATTAATATACGTAAACTAAGGCCCTTTCACACTTTTATTACTGACACAAAAACAAATAATAAAACTTTCAAGTAACAAAAACAATATGACAACAACTAATAGACTACTACCTACTATCTTATTCTACTTATAATTACATTTAAACAATTTAGGTTATGAATTAAATATTAGGTTTAATTTCCTTGAAATAAAGTGAGTTTATTATATAATTGCCTTTTTGAAATGTTTTTATTTTTTTCCGTGTCTTTTTTTGCAATATAATGCAATCTTATTTTAAGGTATCTCTCGACTATAGATTTCATTGCAATACTTCTGTGATTTTGACACATGGATTTAAATATGTCAACACCAAGAAATGATGATAATACTTTGGTGCAAATATGTAGAATATCTGAATTCTTGCTAGTAGATGTATGGTAGTGCCTAATTGCAACTTCTGTTTTTTTACAAAGAAGAAATACATCTAAAGATGAATAAAACAGTCCCCCTAGGTTTCTCACATCAATAAGTTTGTGGAAAAAAAGGCTTTCTTCAGCTAATAAACTATTTATGCATACGTCACATTTTATACTCTTTATTAAATGGCGTACTACGTTTCCAGCAATGTATCCTACGATTTGGTCCACATATTCGGATCTACACTCAGGTTCATTCAGCTCAAATGATAATGTGTCACAGTTTTCTTGAATATTTATGTCTTCTAAGTTATTACTAGAGTTCATTGTATCAATTTCATTTTCTGCACGATATCCTATTGAAGTAACGTTAAGAGTGGAAATGGTATTTTTACCACTCAAAATTGGAATATTTTCCAGTGGTATAGCATTTCCTGTAAACTTTTCACTGAGCTCTAAATGCATTAGCATTTTTTTATAAGCTGATTTTAGCTGCACCGCATTAGGGTTATTATTATGTCCACCATGACTACGTAAATTACCGAAAAATAACTCTACGTGGTCTTGGCTAAATTTGTAACTAAGAAGAAAAGAAACAGTTTCAGATTCAATCAGAGTCTTATATAAGTACATTAAACTATCAATGCAAACTAAAAGACCTATCACACCCGTATTCGCTTGACATTTCCATAAAGGCATATTTTCTGAAGTATAAACCACTCTTGTTTCGTTTTTTCTTTTTATTGTTTTTTTTCGTCGAATATCGACTCGTAATGAAATTAAGTATTCCTTTGCTTTAATTAAATACGCCATTATTTTTTCAGCGTTCCTAGAACTGAGAGGTTTTTTGTATTCGTGATCATTAAGATTTCTTGTATTTAAAATGTCAAAAATATTATTTAAAATTAAAATGAAATTAACTGTTGCACTACTGTCTTTAAATTCAAAAAGATTTAACTGCTTTTCACAAAACTCGATAGCGTTAGCCACACTTCGACTCAAGAGTTGCGTTGCTAATTTAACTTTCATTATTTCATTTTTAAATGCGATGTGCCGGTGGGACAATTTGTTGGCAAGATGTAGTCCTTGTCGTTCTTGCAAATTATGAAGACGACTTATGAAATCCCATCTTATAAGATTCTGACCGGCATCCTTGATGACTTTTTTTGATTCAAATGTGTTACGCATTAGTTTTATCATATGGCATGCGTCTAGAAACACAACTACTTCATATTTACCTAAAGGGTGCTTAAAACGAGTTTTCATGTTCGAATAATCGTCAATATTACAACCTAAAATTTTCATACAAGAAATATTTGCTTTACATCCATCAAAAGTCAGGGATATCACTTTTACACCAACTGAATGACATTTTTCTAAGGCGATTTTGAGTAAATTAGCTTTTACTTCAGCTGTCAGACTAGTAATAAAAAAATAACCTAAAGGAATTTTAAATGAATCATTAACCCCTACTAGCATAATGACATATACTTGACTGGCAATGTCATTTGTATCGTCTGTGTCGCCAAGTCCCATGTCAACTAAACCCTCATACCGTTTACCAGTCCATATTTTCTGTTGCCGTATTGACATTTCATCAGCAATGATAGCACCAATCACTTCCTTTTTTGATGTTTCTGTTTTTTCTTTTAGTCTATCAAATGCTTCTCCGGTAAAACCAGGTTCAGCATTAATACTTCTATACCAGTTGCATAAAGTATTTGGGTGAGGTAGACAAGTGTCAAACATTTTTCTTATGTACTTGTACGCAGCTGGTGAATAAAAGTGTAAAGTAATAGCAAATTTTCTAGCGCCTGGAGGATATTTAGTAAACGGTCGTCTTTTGTTTTTTATGTTTTTTAAATATATTGCATTAAATGTGTCTGTAACTTCTATATGCTTAGATAGGTCATGGAGGAGTGATTGATCTACTGTTTGGCGTTTATTTAATAAAGACAGAACATTCTTTAAGTTGCTGCATTTCTTTTTCAGCCTCCTATTTTTTATTCTTAAATTTGATAATTTGTTATTTTTAATTTTTATTAATCTTTTGCAAGCACTAAGTTCCTTTTTAATAACAATTTTTTTTGGCGTATCTAGGATTGAGCCAATGCTTAATGACAATGATGAAGTTGGGCTTTCAAAGTTTTTACCAATTAGCTGCTCAGCATATATCTGAAATAAAACAACCATATTATTAATCAATCATTAAATAAAATATATATTTTTATTATAGAGCACAAAAAATCACTCTAGATTTTAAGCAAACTAATCAAATTCACGGTTTTGTCTGTAAGCTCGAAATTCATATTAGAGTCTGGATTAAATCAAAATATTATAATGTAATGAAATTAAGAAAAATAAATAAAATACTGTACTATTTACAATTGTGTACTTACTTGAGGTTGCGAGCATCGTTTTTCATTTGCTTTTGTATCAAAAGAAGCCTCTTGTACATCTTGAACATTTTCTTCCTATAAAAAAACAATATTATAGTAAATGGTAATATACTAAATAAATAATTAAACTCAATTTTACTGGGTTTAACGAAACATTGTGATAATACTTTAGGGGTGAATGTGTCCCTTATTTCACTATAAAAGTAGCAACTTAGTTCACTGTGAAAGTAGCAGCCCTAAAAGTGTTTTTATTTGTGATTTGTATGGGCAAATTCATGAGATTTGCCCATATGTTTTTAAGTTACTATTTTAGGGTTGCTACTTTCACAGTAAACTATACAGGAGACTCATACACATTACAGACCCTAATTATTTAGTTTTGTTACATACTGTATATTGACATTTTACTTACTATTCGAGGTATAGCTGTTTTGTGTAGTCTCTTCATGCCTTTCGGAGTCACATATACATCACTCTCAAAAAAATGCTTAGAACATACAACGCTCGCTAAAGTCGGCTTGAAAAATTCTTCGCATCTTTGCCGTGCTATAACTGATATCCAATTTCCACATCTAACTGGATCTCGAGGAAACCTAAAAAAAAAATCCTCAATAAAAAAATAATAATTAATAGCGACTCCAACAAATGGAACAGAAACATAGCTTATAACCCGAACATTTCAAGTGGGCATGATAAACTACGATAAGTACCTTTAGTATGAGTATTCGCAATTGAGATGGTTTATACTTCGTGTTGATTTATTTATAACTTAATTTTAAAACAGTTTTTTGGTGATTTCTTAACGAAATACCAATATTTACAATACAATTGTAAGAAATATATTAGGATAAAATTATTACTTACCGGAAATATGAAATTCCATCCTTTTTTTGCGTTTTAGACGTATGATTTTTACAATTGTTGAACGAGCACTGAGGCATGTTTCCCGGCGGAGCGTTCGAGCACTACTAAATCGAAAGTCCACCAGGATGTTGCGTTTGGTGCTCTTTCAGTGAGGTCGTTTTTTGCCGCGGATTGTGTATCTTGTATATAAGTGATCGAAGCCTAGAATCGATAATATAATAACATATGATAATAACCCAGCATGTACACAAAATATTTTCTCAATATCTACTTGATGCCTACCACCGCGACCGGTTCGGGACCTAAGGCTCGATATAATATGCGTCCGCCCGAACGCGCGGTTTGGCGGCTACACCACGAGATCACAAGCAATTGTTGTTCGTTCGCGCGGACGCACAGGATTACCAGACGAGAAGAATCGATCGTTGTTGCTGCTGAAATACAATGTGTGTTGTTGCTTCCAAACGGTTGAAAAGATATTATTACCCTGATGATTCGCGGCGCTAGACGAG
Organism: Cyaniris semiargus; assembly: GCA_905187585.1. NCBI lineage: Eukaryota > Metazoa > Arthropoda > Insecta > Lepidoptera > Lycaenidae > Cyaniris > Cyaniris semiargus. The sequence goes on along the minus strand of LR994558.1, from coordinate 5,749,969 downwards.
TGAGGAGAATCTATCAGCGCGCAGCGGCTCGATCTTAATTGACGGCCGCACAGTGTATTTTTTGTCCAAAAAATTGGCCATGCCGTTTTTATTACTTAATTTTATAGGATTTGTGATTATAAATGCAGGACGAGAACACCCGACTGCCCATTTCATATAGAAGAATGCAAATTAGTACTTGAAAAAAAATTCTATGGTTTCCAGAAAAAACATAGAAACAGTTATAGCTCAAAAGTTTGATATTCTTTTAAGATTTTATTAATTGATCTTAATAGTGTCTTAAAAGACCTACGATAGCGAAAAACACCCAGGCTTTGTTTGTTCACGATAACGTATTTATGACTGATTTTGTGAATTTATGTTTTAATTTTTTTAACGCCATGTTATTTCATATTTGGATTTGAAACTGGATCTGAAAGACTGAAATATTCTTTTTATTGATACTTATAACCCAAAAAAAAAATGGGATCCAAATGAGGCGGGGCATCGGAGTTATTCAACTTTATATTATTTTGGATAGGGTTGTCATCGCATAGTTGAATAATATTTGAAGTATGTTTTTATATGCTCATTTTTCTATTGAAGTTCGTAACTTCAACAAAACAAATAGTAATAGTCTTTTTACTTACTAGCTGCTGCCCGCGACTCCGCCCGCGTGGAAATTAATTATGTTATCCACAGTTTACATTTTCTTCGCGTTATACTACTACTCTGCTCCCCTTTGCTTCACTACTGTTCCACTCTTATATTGAGTTTTGAAGTCAGTAAGATACTGAGAAGCTCAAGGTCACTATTTGGTTTGAACCTTTATGTTTTTTGTTATTTATGTTTATTATACTGCATATTATATGATGTACCTCCGCCGTGTTCCATATTTGTTAGAAGTATCGATCTAAAATATATTTAAGTGTACAGATTTATTTTAGCATAAAAAATCTAACATGCCTTGAATATACATAAACAATATAAATAAGTAAAAATATATTGTCTTGTTCGTAATATATGTACTAGTCGAAACACTGTGTTTGGTAGAGTATTATTTCAGGAATTTCAAGTGAAAACAAAGTTTTATTCCATTCCCTAGCTGTTGCACGCGGCTTCGCTCGCGTGACATTCAATTTCTCTGGACCTTAATTTGATCGTTTTGGTATCACAAACAAACACTTATTTTTTTAATACTAAAGATTTATTTTAAGTTCAATGAAAGTCTGATAATTTTTAATATTTTCTAAACAAATTATTATCAGGCGTTGTAAATACCTAATATTTTCCTTGTTATAATACGTTACACAATAAAATTATTTAAAATGTTCATTTTTTTACTTGGAACCCGGACACCCGGTTCACGTGACGTTTTAGAACCAGGTAATAAAATCTGAATCCGGACCCGGTCTGCACCGGCTACCTATTAAACAATAGATTTCCGGTTATAGTTAAACCTATATGAGACCATTTTATACCGGAAATATATAAAAGATTTTAAATGTGTCACCATGTGTACATTAGAAAAGTTTTAATTTGTTAGAAAAATTCCAAGTCAGTATTGTAGGATTGACAGGTCAAAATAATATGAAAACTGCAAATTTACTTTTGTAATAGCATATTGCTTTACTTATATTAAAAACTAAAATAAAAAGTAACCTTTTTTTTGTTTCTGCTCAAAAATATTTCACGGCATTAATAAAATATTTTCTCGATTTATCGAGTCACTGTAGTGACTCAATGCAGTATCTCTAACCTTCTGTTTAAGTTTTAGTCAGGAATAAAAAAACAAAGTTCAAATGAAGAAAAAATTTGGTATAGAAATATTGACAACCCTAAAACCATAGTTACCATAGAAAACTTTAGAAGCCTCTAACTTCGGTGCCCTTTATTATTTGGATCTAAATTTTTTTTACACGAATTCTAGTACATTTAAGTAACAATTCTGTATAAAAATAAAATCCAAATAATAAGAAATACGTTCATAAAAAAATAAAGAAAAAAAACATAAATCGTAAATAAATCTTTAAACACTTATTTAAGAAATATTTAAATCAGGTTAAATTGTGTGTTTTTTGATTATTGTCGATCAGAATAATCAAGGAGACAATTAATAAAATTCCGGCAAGCTCAAAAGTTAAATATATATATATATATATATATATATATATATATATATATATATATATATATATATATATATATATATATATATATATATATATATATATATATATATATATATATATATATATATATATATATATATATATATATATATATATATATATATTGCCTAAATATCTCTATACATAGAAATATTTAGGTAAAATTTAAATTTAAATTACAACAAAAGAATTGAATATAATAAAACGACCAAAAATTAGTCCTTCCCTTGACATTCAGACATTTTTAATCGGATTATAAAAAGGTTTATTAAAATATTAGATTCTTATCCCAAAAACGACCTAGCATCTAAAATTAGATTAATACTAGATGACGCCCGCAACTTTGTTGCGCTAAAATTCGTTAATCGCGCGGGAACCGTACTTTTTTCTAGGATAAAAAGTATCCAAAGTCCATTCTCGGGACTGTCTCTAACCTTATTTCAGCACCGATTTGGTTCAGCGGTTAGGACATGAAGAGATAACAGACAGACAGACACACTAATATTAGTATGGAAAAAGTTAGCGGATGAGATGAGTTTATAAATCTCTGATTTTCTATTTCAGATGAACCACTTCTGAGTCCTGTCCCAACTCCCACTGCATTCGGCAGCTGAATTGTATTTTATATTTTCTCAATAAATAATTATAAAATCAATAGTAAATATTTTTATCCTGAGCACTATTAACAAAAACATTCAGTAGTTAGCACACACTAATCAGAAGTCGGTTCATTAAACACGGTATAAAAATACCTTATCATAATACTATGTTACTATGACTGTATGAATCACACAATGATTAGAACGAAAATAAAATTAATGCGGTTTGTTATGCTTCAGTGGTATTATAACAAATCTAAAATATCGATTTTTATAGTAGGCATGAAGTTATAGAAATGTAATAAAACCTTAAACTAATGCTAAACACTTTTTAATAATATACTTATACCACTTTATGAGTGTATTTATCATACTATCTAATTCGATCTAAAAATGTTATTAAATCTCTTTAGTTACCAACACAATGATTTATACAAATGATATTATATACAATAGTTAGGGAGGGGAAGAGGGGATTTCGCGACAAGCTCGAGCGTGTCAGATTAAGCTTGTATAGGCTTCCGACATGTGTCTAGTTATCAGAGTTATTAAAAAAGTTATTTTCGAATATTGAAATGTCATCGGATCTGTCAAATTAAGATGGGGATGTTTAGTATACCTATACTCCAAAGAAGCTTCCATATAAAGCACTGACGATTCAAAGGTTAGGTAAGCCTGTAGGGACATTTTAAAATATAAAAAAAATAAAGCTTCATATTTTCCTAAGCTTCGCAGATATTTTATGTTGCACTAAACTAAATGATTTCGTCCTTGTTGTCTAAAATCTTGTTATAATTTACCTAAATAAGCAATTTTATGAATATATTTTCTTTTTCATAACTTTAAAATGGCTGCAGTTTCTGAACCCACCGCTAAAATAAAAAAAAACGCTCATTATTTTTTTATCAGTTTACCTAATGTAAAAAACCTACTAGGTCTCCATGACGCTCGAGTGACTACACGAATAGCATCCTGGGCTCCCCTACTAAATATACTGTATACTTACATAGTCATGAATGGAATTGATAATATGAAATTATTGATTTCGAATTTATTATGCATATTGAATCGAGTTGGTTATGCAGATGTCTGGTGTTATTATTAGCTGTCTCAACTGCCGCATTAAAATAAACTAAAATAATTAATTAGTACAGACACTTCTTCTTGTACTTGGATGACATTGTCATGAGGATGTAAATTAGGAAAGATGCGATATTTTTATTTTTGTGTTTATTTTAAAGAACCCCATGTAGAATAGACCACAAGTATATTAAAAAATTAAAACACTGGAATTTACTGCAAAAAAATGCAGTTTAAAATTGTCAATTTAAATTTTGGCGCCAAAACGGATCTATTATGACTAAAGTTAAAAACGATTAAAACGCTCAAAATATTTTTATAAATATTTTTAACGCTAAATGGAACGCGGGGATAGCAGGTGTGACGTCACTGAACGCTGATTGTTGTTTTGAATTAATCCGTTCCGTTTCAAGTTACTTTTAATTCGTATTTTTTGTAAAAAAACAATATTTTATAAAATATTATTAACCTTGCAGTATTCTTTTATATTTTTTTAACATTTTAATAGCTAAATTTTCATAAATAATATTATATTTGTATGTTCCCTATTGTCATCAAAAATTACACCAGCGATAGTAATTTGGCCACATATAAAATTATACTTGGATGACATGCACGCTGCACTGGATGCATTGCACAGTTTTACTGTTGTACCTTACAATGTCTCTCAAGTCCCAACACCGCCATCTTGTAAAGTATCAAACTGTACAAGATGGCGGTGTTGGCTCTAATTTCGGGCTCATGTACCCTTACGACTGATCTAATGATGCCTATCAAGCTGGACATTTATATGAATTTCTCTTTTAAAATGTTGCTCAACGTAATTTCAATTTCGCGGCAGCAATAATGCATGACAATGTTGTGCGACAATATATCGGCAGCAATGTCGCGTAGCAATAATGCGCGATGATGTTGCTGCAACACGGCGGCATTGTTGCGGCAGCATTGTGGCAGCTGCAACGTTGCGCGTCCATGTTGTTCAACAATATTATATGCGGCAATGTTTCGAGAAAATGCTTGCGGCGGCAATGTTGGGAATATTAGGACAAGTTTGCCGCGACGATATTTTCTTGGCCGCATATTTTGGGTTTTTGGGTATCTAGCTATATCTGTCTACCTGTATAAAATGGCGGGATAGTCTGGGCATTCAGCCATCTCTATTGCTGATATACTGAGCCGGGCGCGTCCGCTGTCGACAGATGCTGGTGCAGGCGCTGTACGACTTCACGCCGCAGGAGGCGGGCGAGCTGGAGTTCCGCCGCGGCGACGTCATCACCGTCACCGACCGCTCCGACCAGCACTGGTGGCAGGTACGTACTGTTACCACCCGATTTATTTATTACTAGACTAGCTGACCCGGCAAACGTTGTTTTTCCATATAAATTATTTCGATTTTCGCCCATATTTGAACAAAGTTTGTCGGAACAGCTATTTAACACACTAGTTCAACCACGCACCCCGTGACACGAGAATTTTATATATTAGACTATACTGTACTCGGCGAAACATGGCGGAAGCGGTCATTGACCTTTTTAGTCTAGGCGCTAAATGGAAAATGCTCGCACTGTAATTAGAATATTTAAGAATAAAATTGACCTCTTATAAAGACACAGATTATTACAGATTCATCGGAAAACCTCTTGGTAACTCTTAGAATAATAATCTCCAACTTTTTATGAGTTCGAAGTGACATGCTTCATATTCAGTTCACATCGAGTATGCAAAATACGATATCGTCCTTAGACTAGGAACATCTGACACTGAATAAATAATAGTAAATTATTAAATTTACTATTATTTATTCAACAAATGCACTTATCAATATAAAAAGTAGATGTTGTCCGATTCTCCACCCTAGCCGATATGCTCGCTAAGATTCACGAAACGATCAAGCCGTTTCAGAGGAGTTCAACCACGCACACCGTGACACGAGAATTTTATATATTAGATTAGAAGTAATACCCCGCTGCAACCGTATACAGGGTGTCACAAAAATAAGTGATAATACTTTGGGGTGTGTATTTGTTCCTTGTATAGAGTTCACTGTGAAAGTAGCAGCGCTGAAAGACCTATTTTTATGATTTCTATGGGCAAGCGCCCCAGCGTCAGGAGTCTGCCCATACAAAAGTTAAAAAAAGTTACTCTTTTAGCGCTGCTACTTTAACAGTGAACTCTATACAGGGAACGCATACCTATCCTGAAGTATTATCACTTAGTTTTGTTACACATTGTATATTCGTGAGACAAAAAGTAAGTAGCTTATGTCCTTCCTCGTGCTCTACTCTATGTCTGCGCAGAATTTCATCAAAATTGGCCCAGTAGTTTCGGAGCCTGATATAATTAAATTTATCTATTATTATTATCAAACATATTTCTAATCTATCAGTTCTATTATAGCCGCATTCCCTATTGTGAACTAACCCTTAGTAGTCTGAGAAAATTAAAAAAAAGTCTAAAGAAACAAAAGACGCAGGTGGGTTTTAAATCTCGAGAATCGAATCCGTTCCGATTCGTTTCGATTTCATTACGCGTGCGACCATTCTTCTGTGGCGCGGCTCCGTGTCGCATATTTATTGCGTTACATAACGCCGCTCTCGTGACATACATGTTATTGTATCGATTTTCACTTTCGATGTGAAATAGTATAGAATGTAGGTACCCTAGCTTAGGCGCACAAATAAATAATAGTTGATACTTTAGAGAAAAGAAAGATTTTTTAAGTTATGTTTATTAGCTGAGTGGCTATGCAATTCGAGAGACGGTCAATGACCTTTCCTGCAATCAGCATCTCAATTCTCAAAGTTTTCTACTAATATTTCTGTCTTTGCCGAAATTCCTAATCCTCCTAATTACATAGGAGTAGTAGCTTAGGATTTTCCCTGAAAACGAATGAATATGTCAGGCAATAACTAAATTTGGTGTAGGTATATCGATCATACTGTGTAATTGATTTGTACCAAACCTTACAATTTTTCAAATTTATAAATGAATGAAAATTCTTTATTGCACCAAAACAACCATGACATACAGAACTTGTAACTATTGAGTAAAAAGTACATAAGGCGGTCTTATCGCTACAAGCGATTTCTTCCAGACAAATCTAGTAATAGTTTTTGTTTCCTTATCTTATACCTTTTTTGAATATTTCAGGGCGAGATCGCTCACCGGCGCGGCTTGTTCCCGGCTTCGTACGTGACTGCCTACCACTCGTACTCATAGAGCTTGTAAGTACGCCACTGAGGCATCGCCCCGTGGCTCCGCCCTGTGGCAGCGCCCCCCGGCTCCGCCTCTGTGGCAGCGCCCCTGGCGCCCTGTGGCGTCGCCCTCCGGCGTACACCTAGGCCCCTGTATTGGCCCCGCTATATCATACAAGCAATCCTTTAGGAGTTTAGTATGCGGACACGGTAACATGACAAAATATATAAAATGCTAATACGAATATTTACGAATGTCCTTGTCTAACGTTCTGTAAGTCATTTGAAAGATAAGGACAGCACTGTATGCTTATTAAAGGTAGGCAAATATTATTTTAGCAATGCCCGTTTGCTCCAGTCTGTTGTATGTCAAAAGTTTATGCCTGTTCCTTTATTAATAAAAAGAACGAAAGGTAATATCATGAATCATGATCTAACCAAGGATTAACTTTAACCCAGACTGGAACATCGGGCTCCGAATTCCATTTGTAAGGCACAAAATCGTGTTACTGTATGTCTACGACAAAATATTGTCTCTTATAAGAGCGAAGAAGGTGATGGCAAGACGGCCTTCTCCTTCTCGCTTTAAAAATTCGTAACTTAGCTTAAGTTATTTTAATAAAAATAATTAAGATGTAACCGTTTGATTGCGAAAGTCATGTTATCGTGAACGCTATCTATAGACATAATACAGAGAAAACAAGTTTCGGACGTATCCATAATAGAGAGAGATTAAAAATGAAAATCAGTATGACCTATCTATTGTCTTCGGCAAATTTCTGCTATAAATTACAGACGATATGTTAAAATCTCGTCGATTTTTGCCAAAAGTTGTAGATATTATGGTCGCGCTGTCTGCTGTATGCTTTGTCTTACACTGCCGAATATAACGACTCGCATTGGCAACAAACCTCTGCTGACTACATGTTAGTGGCGAGATAAAATTTCCCTGGAAAATGTTTAGATTTTAATCTAAGTACTTGCTATTACTACTTATTAGTACTGGGATCATCCTTCTCTTTCGTAAATACGAAGAAGGGAGGGAGAGACAAGATAACATGCAAAGTTGCGCCAACTCTTCATAATAAACGACAGAGACAGAGCGCTGCCCATCTCTCTCTAACGACTCTGTATTCTGTCTATGGCCGCGGGTGTGTACGAGTGATGTTGCGGCATTTTGGTGCTTTGTCTATGCTATTTTGATGAGTTGTACGACGCTGCCTTTATTCTGCAATAAGTTTGCCAGTACAAAAAAATTTACTTTCGCGTTTCGACGAATTTATTGACGCGACATATTTCCCGGATGTATACGTCCGTTTGTAAGTGCCAGATGTTATTTTAGAATTTTATATGGACGACGGACCTTAGAAATATGAAAACTTCCATGAAAAATTTAACTCAAGATCGCTATGATGGCAAATTTAGATGTTTTAAAGTTGCCAACTGACAAGTACTGGTTAAAAAACTGTCCATATTTTAAGGTCCGGATGCTTGTGTTTTGTTTCATCAACAGTCAGTACTCCTTTAACGTTTAAAGTAGGTTATCATCTTTTTTTAGGGTAGTTGATGAAATAAACATGAGTGAATCTAGTTATGTCCCGACTGTCCTTAGGTCCTATTGTCAATAGGTTTTATTGTGATTTTGTGACCATTTATTTTATCCCCTTTAGTGTATAATGCTCATTTACATATTTACCATTTTACACTATAGTTAAGTTATATAAGTTTGGTCTTTCGTATTGGTATATAACCATAATATAGGCCGGTATAGTGTCCTACGGGTGGTGGTGAGAGATCAATATTCTAGCAGTAATATAGTCAAGTTTAGTCAATACTAAGTCCATGTCTCGAAGTAATGTATAGTTCGAAATGAACCCCGATTCAGATTCAAACCCCAAGCGACGTAGTTTAGATTCATGCCGATAGATGTCGCTATTTTAAAACTCCATAAAATAACGCCATGCCAGTGGTAATCGCCAATGGCTTTTGTGTATGGTCTCTCATCATCACCCCATCTAAGCTTTGCTCTCAATAGATGTAACTTACACATTGATTTCGCACAAAAATGCAGACTGCACGCATATTAGGCGGCCATATTAATATATAAATATTATTATAATAATAAAAATAATCCAATTAACGGCCAAAAAGGGCCTAAAACCTCGGCCTTTCAGCCCCTAATATGCGTAATCTTTGCCATCGCTTGTTGGAGTTTTCGTATCAATTGGCAATGTTTTTGATATAATGTACAATTTTATATACGAAAATAGCGTGCTTAGGCTTTTGGTGTTTTTCATTTTGATTAATTTTCCCTTTTAGTGTCTTTACAATGTAATCTTTGGAATTTAAGAAGTATAAGACAAGTGCTACGGTGTGAAGTTAGCCGTTTGACAGATCAGACGTGTCACGTGGGTCTGTAGATGGACAACGTCACTCCGGTTAGTTTGCGTGTATACTACGGATACTAAAAACCACGGCACGCCGTGCCTGTGTACTTAGTTAGCGTATAAAATAGTCAAGAAATTGAAATTAATAATTTTGAGTGCTCGTTATCAATGTAGATATTTATTTTTGTTATTGTAATGTACGCAAAAATTACTAAGTATATTTATCGATACAAATTAATGAGAATAATCGAGTAATAACATTAGGACGATGTAACTAGAAATTTCCATTCAGTGAAGCATTTAAATTTGTGTGTATTTAGTGTAAGTTTGACGGTCGCAACTAGAGATGGGCAATCAACCCGGTTTAAACCCGATCACTGGGTTTAAACCCAATAAAAACCCATTTATTCCCTCCCGCCGGGTTTTTATTCGGGTGTTTATCTATATGGCCTAATTTTTCTATTTTAGCACCGTAAAACAAAAACTTACGAATGTTCTTTAGTATTTTATAAGTTACATAATGAACTAACAGTGCAGGGTAGCAGATAAAATGCTATGAGAAGAGAAAGCCTATTGCATTGTCTTGAGCCCGATCAGTATTCACTTGCTTGTGTCGTGAACTGCGTGTACAGTAATATACAGACGACCTCTGTGGCTCAGTTGGTGGGCTGTTGGTAGCTCAAGCCGGGGGTCGCGGGTTCGAATCCCGCCGATGGATGTGTATTAAATATGTGTATAATATAATAAAAATCTTAAATATATGTATAGTATAAAAGTATTAAATATATTTCCGTTGTCTGGTACCTGTAACACAAGTCCATCAGGTACTTACCACGGGGCCAGACTGACGTGGTGTGAAGCGTCCATAGATATTATTATTATTATTATAGTAATACCCCGACTTACGCTACCCCGTTTTACGCGAATTCGGAGATACGCGGTTTTTCCTTATCATCATTCAAGGCGAAGCTGTGTCGGATCCTAAACAAATCGATTGCATTATTGATTATACAATAATATAAAAACCGGCCAAGTGCGTGTCGGGCCACGCGCAATATAGGGTTCCGTAGTACCGCTGGTTTTTTAAATTTTTGTATGGTCAATGAATGTACATTTATAACGTGTTTTACACTACTAACAACATCATCTTAGTTACTTTCAAAGGAATTTGAACGAAAAGTTTCTTTATACTTCGCCGAATACATTTTTTTTAGTTGATCAACTATTACCCAATAACTTATGAAGGCTTCTTAGCCGTGATAGTTTTTCTTTTAAATTCAGCATATTTCCTACTCCCGTGAATTTTTTCACATTTCCAAAAGCAACCGTTTAGCTGGTAGAAGGGACAAGTCCAAACTATTTTTTCCACTTTAAAACTTAATATTTCACAAACGGATCCCTAAATCGGAAAATAATTTATGAATACTCATAATATTTTTAAAAAACCTATCCATCGACACCCCACACGATGGGGTAGTCGCGAAAAAAAAATTCATCCCTGCTTGATGTGTAGGGAAGGTACATTAAAAAAATATTTTTTAAAGATTTCATATAACATTTTGTCGGCATCATTAATATGTGCGTTCATGATAAATTACAGCTTTGTAGGACCTACAATACCTATTTATAGTCTCACGGTTTTGCTCATTCTGTCATTGTCATGCCAGAATGATAACTATTATAAAAATTCATTCAAAGAGTAAAAACACTTGTCAACCAGTTAATTACGAAGTTTTTTCTTAAAGGTTGTGAGGGGAAGTTCCTTAATATCTTTGGGCAACTTGTTGTAAATTTTTACTGACATGTTATAGCACCCCCTACCAGCAAAACTTGTTTTTGTCATTGGTAAAAACTTGCAACTCTTTTGATGTTACAGTGTCCATGGGCGACGGCAGTTGCTTTCCGTCAGGTAACCCGTCTGCTTGTTAGCCCCCTAATTTCATAAAAAAGGGAAAGCGAACAGGGGAATAAGGATATTCCTTTTCCCTATTCCCAAAGGGGAAAGCCCTATTCCCTCAATTAAGCCTTTTCTCTCTAAAAGGCTGGCAACTCGGCGACGGTAGTTACTCTCCATCAGGTGACCTGTAAAGCCGTTAAAGGCTGGCAAAGCACTTGCAACTTTTCTAATATTGCGAGTGCACATGCTCGTTTGCCCCTTAATATCATAAAAACGTGTGTGGTAAAACTTACAAAAAGAAATGAAATCCCACCAAAAACATTTTCATGTAAAAATGTTGCCAAGACGAGAACATATAGTTCGTGGTGTCAAAAAGTAGTGAGATCTCATGTAGAGCCAAGTTTCTAACCTTACATGCTCAGCCCTAAATGTAAAAACCTTAATTTTACACTTAAGCCGCGGCTAAATACTTGATAATATAATGTGTCAGCCGCACGAGAAGAATCTAAATGGTGGGATCTATTTTACAACATTTTTCATTTGACATTTTTCTTCTAAATGATTGTTTTCTGTAGATTCTGGTCCCAATTAAACATATTTTATATGCATTTATATGCGAAGTTGAACCCCGACTTACGCGAATTCGAGTTTTTGAACGTTTGAATACAAAATATAAGTTTAAAAGTTTAAACCCGCTGTTTGGGTTTTTATTCGGGTTTAAACCCATTTCCACCCATCGGGTTTAAACCCGTTGCCCATCTCTAGTCGCAACGCAATGCGAGCCCCCGCGTGTGAGTCCCGCTTCTCACCTAGTGAGCGTCAGCTAATTTTGTATGAAACTGAAATGCTGATATATAATAATCAAATATTTAAATTAAGTTATGAATTATGATTCTCCAATATTGTGGAAGATGTATAATATTTTTTACTAATAAATTTAATATTGTAACTCGACTTTTATTTCAAGCCTTTAAGCTTTAGTTAAGATATTTATATTACTTATCTATTTTTATTTACTATTTTGTTATGTGTGAAAATGACCCGACTATAGTACGGTTTTGCATTTTTAGGGTTCCGTAGCTAAATGGCAAAAAACGGAACCTGTCCGTCCGTATGTCACAGGCACTTTTATCCGAAACTATAAGAGCTATACTATTGAAACTTGGTAAGTAGATGTAGTCTGTGAACCGCATTAAGATTTTGATACAAAAATGGAAAAATTATCAAAAAATTTAGGGGTCCTCATAGGTATAACTGAATCAAAAAAATTTTTTTTTTCATCTAACCCATTAATTCCTAAAGTGGTCCAGGTGGACCCCCAGGGGTCCACGGGAGCCCGACAGGGGTCTACGCTTGCGTGGAAAAAAAATGGGGATCCACAAGTCGTTAACGGGGGTCTATAAAAATGTTTTGGTGACTATAGGCAGCCAATGTCATAAGAAGCTCAGAAATTGTTTTTGTAAGAACTTGCATATATTCCATATTCAGAAAGAGTGTGTCAAGACTCGCCGATGCCGCGCTGCCCGCCCGCCTGAACTCCGCCTTTTAGCCTTGCTAGCTACGCGGGAACTAGGTGCTAAAACTCAAAGCTAAGTGGAAACGTGCCATTTTTTCTGAATAATTACTCAAGTGATGTCATAGACGTGCCATTAAATAATATTTTTCTTTATAATCCTGACTCGTATATTTAAAAATGTAATGTTCCTAGCCTAACTTGGTGCTTTTGTAGAATAATCATTATAATAATTTTGTGATCATTGACTCATTGACGTGCTCAAAATTTCATGTCGCGTGCCATTGGTTCGCCACTTGGTTACTGTTATTTAAAGAAAAGCACAGTGACTGTTATTTAAAATAATAGAAAGTTTCATGGATTTAGTAACCAACACCTTACAAGTGGGCCACGAAACAAAGGAGTTAGGGAACCTCTGATCTAACCTATGCGTGTGGGGTATCTATGGATAGGTCTTCAAAAATCAATATGAGGTTACTAATATCATTTTTTTCTAACCTAAATAGTTTGCGAGACTTCCAAAGTGGTAAAATGTGGATTGAGGATTTGTGTAAAAAAGTATTTTAAACAATAATTTCTTTATTTCTAACATCACAATCATTGACCAAAATCACAATCTAACAAGTCAACAATAAATAAAATTTGCTTACAAATACAACTTCTATAAACTTTTAGCTTGTGCTCTTTTTGGTCTATTTCAGCTATATGGCTAGGATAATAAACTTTAACTAAGTCAACCACAAATATGATACATATATAGAAATATATAACAATAAATAATAATTTGTACTTATAATATTAGTCGATACTCGATACAGAGGGATTCTGCAATAGACTGAGCGATATTTGTGTTTTACTAAAGTTGTTTCCGCTCTTTTGCGTAAAATTGTGCCATATTATATTCGTATGCGAGAGAAATAGGCAAGTAGCGCTAGGTCAATGGCAAAATTTATCTGCCATTTATTTACTTTTAGTCGTATTAGTTTATCGGATTGAGGCCTAAAGTCTTAATTTATTTTCATTACTAAATACATAAACTTCGTTGTCTGAATAATTTTGTGTGGATATTTTTTTATTGTTCGAGTTTTTCTTATATTATACTTATACATCATAAAATACATTAATCGCCTATGTCACAAACTTTAAAAAGTATCAGATATCTTATAAAACATCAAAAGCTAAATTTCAATAGTTGATTTTCTGTACATGTTTTGTTTATATCTCTTAAAACTAAATAAGAAAACTAATAAGCTATCTGATACATCATTATTAGATTGTAAGGCCGTGTTCACACCAAACCGACTGTGAGCCGCCGAATGTGCGCGAACGTTACGCAGTTTATTATATTTCCATACATATTCACTATTTCGTTCACACCTAACCGACAATACGCCATTACGCTAGGCGTAGGCGCGGACATTCGATACCGTATATTTTCACGTTCGCACTGGGGCTCACAGTGAGCCTGCTCACATTCGGCGGCGTATAGTCAGTTTTGTCTGAACACGCGCTAAAACTTAAATAAATATGAACCAATAATATAAAACAAATAGTAAATAAGTATCTATTATCACAATAACATATCACGATTTTTATCATTGCATTATCAGAAACAGTATCTTTTTAAAGTATCTTTGGTTAAATACAGAACACTATTTTAGTATTATTCTTAGATATGAACATACTATTTAAATTAAATACTATATTATATTCGTTTGTCTGCTTATTTTGTGCTTAGTTAAAAAACAACTTAGTTTATATTTAAACAAATATTAATTATGGTATAATTTGGTGTTATAAATATTTAATTTTATAATAATTCTAAAACTTTGAAAATAAATAAGTTTTCTTTTAGGACTGCTAACGCCATCTATTTCATAAACCGTAAATCATATTATTCTCTCGAGTTGCAAGTTGCAACTATCGAAACGCGGCTCTGAATACAAATTTTTAACCAACAGTTCAGAATTCGAATCAAGTTTTAATTGTCCTAGATACATTTAGCTAAAGTCAGGTCGCCGAATAGAAAGAAATTTTAACAAAAGCCTAATCCCACTTTTCACATTGCTCCGACTCATTAAATCCGACAGTGAGTGAAAGAGAAAAGTAGTGATAAAGCTTTCTCAAAACTTTCTTTCTGTTCAGTGACCTATGTATAGCTTATTTTTTAGCAATTCATAAAATGCAACAAGGCCCTGTTTTACAATTACTTAATAACGAATGATAATAATTTATCCGAAAGTTTGGTGTCTTAATTTTTATAATATACTGAGTGACAGCGACAAAACCTATTTTCTGGATAATTGTTCTTGTTGTTATTTCTGATAATATGTGATAAGCTATCACTTATAAGTCGATTGTGAAACAGGCCCGAGTCATGTTATTGTTGTATTATATTGCCTACAGTTGGTGTATAAGTACACATGTATTTAACTAAGTACCAATCACATTATAAATACCCATGCACACATTTAACTTAGATATTATTAATGTCTCCCGTATGCTAAGTAAAATTAGGTAAGTATCAGAATAGTTTTCATCTATGGTCATCATTGTGATTAAAAAGTTTGAATGTCAAAATTTTGACATTACAACTTTTTAAATTGTGACTTAAAAAGTAAAAACGTCAAATTTATGACGTTTAACTTCTTTTAATCGCCCAGGTTCAGAACTAAAACTAAAACGTGCGTCCTCCAATAGCCAGCATAATGTTTTCAAAGGCGATCCAGTTGATGAGTGCCCAGGGCCCGAGCCTCATCCACAGCGGGAGGAAGCCCTTGTATAGGGACATGAGACCTTCGTTCCGGATCGACTGTTGGAGACAGTCAATCATGCCGCGGTAGATCTGACCCCTGGAAGGAAAAAGGAATAATTAAAAAAAATTACATATATATATATACGGTCGAAATGGGAAACCTCCTCCTTTTTTGGAAGACGATTAAAAAAGGATAGAGTGAGTGTTAACTAGATTGTAACTAAATTCTAGGGAATAACTATGTGCTGCTATATGCTATATACCTAGTTGTGTTTTTTAGTTCAACATTGGCATTATGCCTATTTATTATTAACTATTCCAAAAAAAAACCCTCAATTTCAGACTGCGACCGCACCTGCAATCAAGTAGCTAAAACGTTCCAATAACTCATGTCAACTGCAAGAAGGACTGATAAAAATAACAATAAAATCATTATTTATGATTATGAGATTGCAGACAATAAACCATTTAAACAAAATAATGATAAGTTATAAGTTATAAATGATAATTGATAAGTCATGACAGCTGTTTCATTAAAATTGTAAATGTAATTATTGCTGAATAGCCTTTCTTTTACTTTAAGGCATATTACTTTGTTTTGGTTTTCACACACGTCTATTATTATATATTAATACGCGAGCGAAAAACTTTGGATCCCTTTTGACGAAAAATGGCCAGTCTGTCATTATTTGACTTTATTAGGCCGCGTTCACACCAAACTGACTATACGCCGCTGAATGTGAGCGAGCGTTACGCAGTTTATTGTATTTCCATACATATACACTTTTTCGTTCACACCTAACTGACTATACGCCATTACGCTAGGCGTAGGCGCCGACATTCGATACCGTATATTTTCACGTTCACTTACGTTCACACTGGGGCATGGGACTGACAGTGAGCCTGCTTACACTCAGCGGCGTATAGTCAGTTTGGTCTGAACACGCGCTTAATCTGAGACTGTCGCAGGGGAATTATGTTTAAAAAATAATAAAATCAATATTTTGACAATAGAATATCAATAGAAAAGCGTTGGAAACTTATAATTTATTTTTTTATTTGAGGTCGAATTTCGACGATCTCTAGTATAACTAATTAAGTAATCTAATAATCGAAATCAGTTTAATGATGATGATAAAATTGTTAACAAAAAAATATATCGTTATATTACCACTCTTTAAATATTTTAATTGGTGAAAGGGAAAACCAAATTAAAAAATTACCAAATGATTTACAATCGACAAAAAAGGTATTTTACATTCTGACAGTATTACAATTTGACGGTGCAATACGTGTAAATACTGGCACGTGTAGGGTGACCCTATCGACCAACATCGCGAGAGGGAAAGTGCGCGCGGCTTTGACCTCCTTGTGCGACCTCGACCCCTACACCTACTTACACAGGTCTAAATAGATAGGTCATTTGTCCCTGATTTGTCCCTTCAAGTATATCCATATTCATACTAATAGGGATTATAAATGCGAAAGTGTGTCTGTTTGTCTGTCTGTCACCTCTTCACGCCCAAACCGCTGAACCTATTTTGCTAAAATTTTGTATGGCGATACTATACGGAAAAGAATATAGGATAATTTTTTTCACGGAAAAATGTACGGTTTCGGCACGATAAACGAATTTTGGCGCAACGGAGTTGCGGGCATCATCTATGGAAAGAATAGAACAGCTACTACTAACTCAGCCTGTAGAACTTTTGTCAAACTCGCTAAATAAAACTGTTCCTATTATAATATGTCATAATTTCTTCTCAGTTGGTTGTCTGGAAGAAAACGCTTGAAGCGGTAAGCTTCAAGCCGCCAATTTGCACAGATCCTTTCTTTTTGTACTTAGACCGGGAGATGGTGACACAAAATACTAGGTCATTTGTACCAGTATGGCGGTTCTTCAGGGGTCTAATTACGTAAAGACAAAAAGGAAAATGATGGTCATAGCGCTCGCACGGGCGGCCCAATCGCGTGGGCATTAATCGAACGCGTCGGATAAATAACGAGTGTCGAACGATTTGTTCCACAAAAATGCTTGTATTTTCAGATTGTCGAAAAAAAAAGAAGTAGACGGTAGCGTAATGCCATACTTCTCGGGTGTGACTTACAGCCCGCCATACCGACGCGAATACATTAATTTAAATAAAACAATTCAACCATTTGTACCAGGCTAATTTTTGCATAGCTAATCATCGTCGAGGCTAATGGCTAATTCACGAAAATCACCTTGCCATACTTTTCCGACAGTTCCCAATGGCCGCCATACCAATGCAAAGGAGTGTTTTTTTTAGAATTTATTATTATTATTAAATACAGAGACAAGTTTTACGCGCTTGTGATGTGGTGACACTAGTAAGGTGATTTGCGCAATTATACTGTCCTTGTCTTACACGTTAAAAATAACTTGATAGACAGCTGGACAGCAACGTAAAGTAGTAGAAAGAAGTATAGGTCTACCAGAATCTGATGGCAAAAAGTGAGAAAATAAATTTACTCTAGCAATACCGGGGTAATTGGGATAAAACATTTTGATCCTTTTTTTTCTTATAGCGGTTGAGTCTGTGTGATAAACATGCCAATATAAAAATTTATCCAATGATCAAGGATATTTTTTGAAAATTGCTGTCAAAAATTGCCATCAGATTCTGGTAGACCTATAATTATGTATGACGTATTAAGTAATTAACGTATAATAAAAATTAAAAAAAAATAATAATAATGAATCACCAAATTAGACTTTGACCTTTCTCTATGGCCTCTAAAGTACATTCCACACCTACAAGTTAGTAGTTACTAGTTACATAATATAAAGTACAAATAGTACAAATAAATACTTATTGGCACTGACTTATTGGTAATTGTTTTTCGCATGATGTAGGCGTGCGATAAGAAGGGATTTTTAGAAATTCCTCTCCTAAGGGTGTGAAAAGGGGGGATGAAGTTAGTATGGGACAACTCGATTCCTTAGTCTGATCTGCTCGAAATTTTGCATCATTATTATTTGATGTATTTTATGGAAGATGTAATTCATAGTTTGTTAAAATTTATCCTCAAAAGTCTTAAATAAAGCATGAATAGTTTACAGCGCTTTACAGCGTTTAGCAGCGTTTGCGGCCACGTAGAGAGTTAGAGACGCCAGACATAGCTTTTTGCCACAATAGACATAATCTGTCTACTCTGTTTTTGCCATGGTAACCCGGTAAGTAATGGCTGGTTTACACGTATTAAGTAGATAAGAAGTCAACTAAATTTTAACTTATGACTTTATACTTACTTAACTAAATTTAAACTTGCTACTTGCTACAAAATTTTGTGTTTACATGCAATTAATAACTTAAAATTAAATTAAAATTTAGTTAACTACTTATCAACTTAATACGTGTAAACCAGCCATAACTGCCTTTTTATCCCGATAGGCGTCGCATCGTCGACTGTACCCCAATTTGACATTAGAGCTGTCAAATCCCCTACATTTTTTGTAAACAAGAGTATTTTTTATCAATTTTCGTAAAAATGCCTCAATGTTGTGCTTTGAGTTTTAAAAATCGGTTAATTCATATATTTCCCAAAGACCCAAAGTGAAGAAAAAGTGAGAAAATGCCTTGTGAACAAAGAATTTCAAACAAAGAATACCCCACGCTTATGTTCACTTCATTACACAGAAGATGATTATTTGGGAAGAAGTATATACACAGGTAAGTCGTGAAATTATGATGTCTAGCCTAAGTCAAACCTATTTATTTCCTAGACATGCCTCTTACAAACAAACTAATTACAAATTCTAACATATATTTCCAGATGCTGAGCGACAAGAAACATTTTTAAGAAAAACTTCTGTACCGTCTGTTTGATAAAAATATTAGAGTAGTTTTAGATGGAACTGAAATAGCAGTACAAAAACCAAAGAATCCAACTTCTCAGCAAACTTCCTGGAGCACAAGAGTATAAGGGTGAGGCCGCCAATTATTGCTGATTTGGTAATATTTTTTCTCCACCCTCGGTATTTTAAAATTTTTTGTGTTTATCTTATGTTCGAAAACTGATTCTAACGAAGAAAATAAAGCACTCAAGAATGCATTAGAATTGTTTCGGTTCAAATCATAGTCTAAAAATATATTTACAATTACTTAAAAAAATGGTAAGAAATAAAATATGCCATCCGCCGTGGAAGAGGTGCACTCCAACTGTCGCTGTAGCAGTAAGTATGACAGATTTGAAGATAAATCGGATATGTTATGAATACTTATATAAATGGCTATTACCTCACCTAATTTTTATAGTATTTTAAGATAACTTTCTTTATAAACTTTTTAAAATCAAATGAATTGTTAGAAAAATCAATTCTACCCCACTTTTTAAACATCACCAATAATACCCATTTATTATTAACGTTAAGTGTTAGGGAAGGTAAAATAGGGAGGTGGCAATGCTGAGTTATTACGTACTTTATGAAAAATCTCTTAATATCCGCCATTTTTCGACAGTTCACATTTGAACCTCAGATGGGCTGTGTACACAGTTTTTTCAAAGGAAGTGTTTTTGTGACACAAATGTAAGTATTACTGTTTCATATAAAACTATCAATGCATCATGTGAGTAGTCAAAAGGGCCATGTTTGAGACTATAATACAAACCACATTGTGTATTATTTACGGAGATAAGTTTGATTTTGTCAATGCTACGGTAGCGTAGAAATAAAAATTTGCTACCATTTTAGTATAATAATAATATCAATAATTGGCGGTCTAACAATGGGAATAGGCTATCTTATGACCAAGTGTCAAAGCAAATTCAAGACATGTTTGCTGATAGAAATATTACTGTAAGGACTCCGTAGCTTTTTGCACCACAGTTGCCAGGCTTGACAGTTATTAAAGACAGAGAATTAGCAAGTAAATGTGTTCATACTGTAACGTATTAGTGATTATAGGATTAACCAAAGCTCATCATACCAATAGCAACTAAAATATTTTTTATATGTTGTATGTGTTGTAACTTTAGAGAATATATTATGAAAAAATAAAAACAAACACAATCCAGAAAGTCCAAAAGTAGGTTAGGTTAGAACTGTGACTGTGCTGCGGCAGCAGCCGGGGACCGTCACAAAACACGCTGTAGGTTAGGTTAAAGGCGCTAAAAAACACTATGCAAATTGCCGGGAAAAATATATGATGTAGCCTCTGAATTCTGAAAATTTCAAAGGTGAGTAGCTCCAAAACTGGGGGGTTTCTCAGTGTGAATTTGGTACGGGGGGTGTTTACCCCGTCCTCCCGCCTCGCCCCTCACCCCCGCTCCCCATCAATTTTGGGATAGGTTTCCGAACCTTTACCATGAGAGTAAAGGAATCAACCAAATAAGCAGAATAGCCAATAGAATAATGTTCAAAATTATAATAATAGTTTAAATATCTTATGGTCAAATTTCGACCACTGGGCGACCACTAATTTAATTAAACTGCTAAACCGATTTAAATAACATTCGGCATAGAGATATTTTTAGACCCGGGAAAGGGCAGGGTTTTTACTACGGTAAAACGTACGATAACTTGATAAACTAATTTCTGTGCAATGGAGCTGCGAGCACCATCTTTCTGTTGTGATTTGCAAATCCTAATATTTCAGCCATACTAAATTATAATTGAAGACGTGAGTGGAAGAGCCAGATAACTAACATTTTATAACAAAGGCAATAACCATTTTTTTCTTTAATTTTTTTTACAAATCTTGTAACTAACCTATCAAGCAAACATCATCTAGCTAATATGTCTCTAAACATAAAATACAAAGTTTTTTATTTAAAATCATTTTCCGGCCCTAAATCCTCCATTTATACAAAAAAATCGGCCAAGTGCGATTCGGACTCACCATGAAGGGTTCCGTACCGTTTTAGAGCAAAAATAGGCCAAAAATTATGTTTTTTGTAGGGGATATTTTTTATATGAACTGTCGAAAAATGGCGGATATTAAGAGATTTTTCATAAAGTACGTAATAACTCAGCATTGCCACCTCCCTATTTTACCTTCCCTAACACTTAACGTTTTTGTAGGGGAGCCCCCCCTATTTTTTATTTTATTTTAATATTTTTATTAATTTATAAAGTAAGTACATACATTTAATTAAGGATAATTAAGGATTTTGTGAAAATGTCAAGTGCCTACCTGTTACCCTTAGTGATATCGAGCAAAAAAGGCCAATAAAAATCAAGATTTTTGTATGGGAGCCCCCCTTAAATATTAACTATATTTAGTTTTTAGTACTTAATTTTGTTATTACAGCGGCAACAGAAATACACAATCTGTGAAAATTTCATTTTGTCAGACAGACAGACAAACAGATAGACAGACGGACAGACATCGAAGTCTTAGTAATAGGGTCCCGTTTTTAGGGTTTCGTAGTCAACAAGGAACCCTTATAGTTTCGGTCTGTCTGTACGTCTGTCTGTCCGTCTGTCCGTCTGTCTGTCCGCGGTTTTGCTCAGAGACTATAGGGCCTACAAAGCTGTAATTCGAGATGAATGCACATATTAATGATGCCGACAAAGTGGTATATAAAATCTTAAAAAAATATTTTTTTATGGTACCTCCCCTGCACATCAAGCGGGGATGATATTTTTTTCGCGTCCACCCCACCGTGTGGACACGAAAAAAATAAAGAAACGTTGGATAGGTATTTTAAAAATAAAAACGTTAAAACTACTGAAAGAATTTTGATGAAATTTTACAGTAACATCGCTTATCGTATCATATTATTATATCAAACATTTCAAGCAGAAAAAAATCATTGTCTGCGAGCTATTAGGCGGCGCACACCAAAGTGTGCGCCGCCTAAACGCGGCTCTATAGCGATAGAGTAAGGAATGTAATGTTTGGCAGTGATTTTTATTCAAATTACGCACCGCACATTGTGAAGTTGGGAAAATTAATGTTTGTTAGTGGGTTACATATTATTATCAATATGAGGCACATTGTACTTACAGTCGGGTAAATAAATGTTTTGCAATTCGTTTTTTCTAAATGTACATTATACAGTCGGGGAAATAAATCTTTTCAGTGGGTCAGGGAAATAGTTGTTTGGCCGTGGGGTTATTTCTTCAAATATTCATGCAAAGTTTCCCAACGGGTTGGATTCAAATAATGCTCCAATGTTTATGTTTGGCAGTAGGTAGTAACGCACATTGTTAAGTAAGGGAAATCCATATTTGGCAGTAAATTTTGGTTGAAATGAAATATTGTGTAGTCGGGGTACTGCACGTTTTGCAGTAGGATTTAATCTCATTACGCACATTATACAGTCAAGGAGTTAATGCTTGGAAATGAGATTTTTTTAAATTATTGTACTCTTTGTTTTAACGCGCTAATCTCAGGAACTCTGCATAGTCAATTTATGTCAATAATGGCCCCAAGGCCATAATGCAATATCACACTGCGACGAATCGGTGGAAGAATTAATAGAAAATGGTCTAATATGGGGAAAATTATCTATTTATGTTTGTTATTATATACTGACGCAGACGAAGTCGCGGGCAACAGCTAGTTATTTTTATAACGCGATCTGTACTCACAATCAATAAAAATAGGAGATCTTTGTTTAGTAGTTTGCTAATGCATCGAATAGGCTTTAAAAGTACCGGACCGATTTTGATTAAAGTCATAGACTTACTTTATAACCCGGGTATATTTTAGGGATATTCTATTTTGCGTGTACCGTGTCAAGCAGTGTGTTTATTATATCTTGCATTAGCAATACTACAGGGGACTATTGTATAGTACTATAGTGTACCCGGGTAAACGTAAGTTTATTCTAACTTCCAACCTTACCACAGAATATAACCTTACTCGCAACATAATATTATTATTTGTAAATATTTTATTACTTATCATTTGGAGGGTTAAAACTAAAGAGTATATAAGACCCAATTTCACCAACGACTGTTAAAGTTAACGATCGAGTTAATATCATTTTACCTCTCTCGTTTTTCGTATGAATACTTGTACTAATATGTATTCTGTGGTATGAATGAAAGAGAAGACATGACATTTAAACAAGCTGTTAACACTAACAGACGTTGGCGAAATTGGGTATTAGTAAAGCTATAGTCTGTCAAAAAAGAGTAGACGCTGAAGCTGAACTAAATTTTCTAATCGTAATCAATATCGAATGGTGGTTTTTCCGCCTCGTCTCACTGAAAACGTTTAGGTACACACTTCAAATATTATCATTCTGGCACATTATGTATTTGGTTTAATAAAGTTTTTCAATGTTTTATGTAATTTGAAATTTGTGTTCAGTGTCTACTCTTTTTTGACAAGCTATATAATGTGTAACATACCGTCCATCAGGCCCAACAGGTTGGTTCATGAGCCTGGTCTTGAGTACGTCAGCGGGTGTGCCAACTATCGCGGCGACCAGCCCCGCAGCAGACGCAGCCGCAGTGTGGACTATCAGGTTGTCGGGCATACCCAGCTCCTGGACTAGCAGCTGCTTGGTGCAATCGTATGCTGCTAGGTCACCCATGTTGACGAGGGCCGCGCGTTGGACGTTGGGTATTGCTCCTGGAATTGTTGAACCAATGGTATTAAACAAAATAACATGACTGTGATGTCAAAGTGTTACTTTAGAGTTGTGACTTGGGTGTAGTTTAACTGCTCATAAGTGCTACACGTTTTTGATGTCAAATCCATAATTAAAATACTGAGATTAGACGCTGAGAGCGTATTAGTAACTACGGCCGTTAAACACATAATTTATGTAATCCGTTTTACTCGACTTCGGAAACATAAAGAACGAATTAAATTAGTCATCATAGAGGCTGGTCTTTGGTTGATGTAGTCGGTCAGGTTAAGTTGTCGGGGGCGCTATGGCGGCTATGAACCATCAGCACCATTCACCAACCTCCAGGGCCGGCTTTATATTTTTCATGAGTATAGGCCTATACACAAATCTAGGGCTGCCTACCTCTCCAGAAGCCCAGTACGCCGCTCTCCTTGTACAACATGGAGTAGACCTGGCGGCAGTTGGCGAAGCGCGCCGGCTTGCCCTGCAGCAGCCGCCGCCCCTCCGTCTGCATCTGGACTTTCACCAGGTCCGTGGGTGACGCTATGAACTGGGCGAGAGCACCGGCGCCGACACCACCTGGAATATTTTTATTTATTTATTTAAAACACTTCATGCAAATATTTACATAGGCGGACCTAATGCCTTGTGGCATTCTCTACCAGATCCGCCGATGCCGATCTCAGAAACTTTGTTAGCGCGATTCGGGATTGTGTGCTGTTTGATCCGCTACAGCTGCAATGCTACAAGGATTTTTCAGATGATATTGACAGGACAATGTGGACAGTAGGGTACCTAGTAGACTTACAAATGATAATTTAGTTTTAGCGAAATTACAATTCACATTTACCACCTTCCTCGTTAAGCACTCTTATCATTTCCAATGCAATTTTTCTTTTTATCACAATTCACTATTAGTGACATACGTATACCTACATAGGTTGTATACACAATGACCTATTACTACATAGTATAAAACAAAGTCGCTTTTTCTGTCCTCATGTCCCTTTGTTCCCTTTAATCTTTAAAACTACGCAACGGATTTTGATGCGGTTTTCTTTAATAGATAGAGTGATTAAAGAGGAAGGTTTATAAGTATAACAACAATCATTAAGAGCCTACTGTCAAAACGCTAGCCCCGCCTACACACACCGCTATCCTCCAATCGTGATACAATGATTCCATGAATCGTGCTCCCGGGCAATGCAGCTAATAGTGAACAATATCGAGTAACAACGGTTCCCGCATTATAGCACGAAAGTAAAGGTCGTAAGTTCTAAAAATGTTCTTGATGATTACTTAAAAATTAAATACAATACTAATATTTCTTTTAGCTATTATTTTATAAAGTGTGTGATTGTAGTAGTGCAAGTTATTTAATGATAGTAACTCAATAAGTGTAACAG
Source organism: Cyaniris semiargus (assembly GCA_905187585.1). Lineage (NCBI taxonomy): Eukaryota > Metazoa > Arthropoda > Insecta > Lepidoptera > Lycaenidae > Cyaniris > Cyaniris semiargus. The sequence goes on along the minus strand of LR994558.1, from coordinate 5,724,435 downwards.
GTATTTGTTGAAAAGCTCAGAAAGATTCATCATTTCAAAAAATAAAACCATCGAGTCAAAATAAGTGAATCGTGTTTTTGGTTAGCCAAATATCAGATAAATATACAATGATAAAATAAATCTCAATTTCATTTGAGTCAATCGTCTTCCGGGATCGTAATACTTATTAGAAAACACAGCAAAATTTGACAGCCCGCTCTTAAATAGTGGAGAAATACTGTTATTTTTGAGGTTTCTAATCTGATGTTCCCGGGTCTGGATGTGTATTAAATATGTGTATGATATAATAAAAATCTTAAATATGTGTATAGTATAAAAGTATTAAATATATTTCCGTTGTCTGCTTCCTGTAACACAAGTCCTTCAGGTACTTAGCACGGGGCCAGACTGACGTGGTGTGAAGCGTCCATATATTATTATTATTATTATTAAATTAATTTATCCGTCTGTCCGTCTGTCAAGTTCATTACCGGACCATTTGTTAGACACGGATTTGCGTAAGCAAGGAATATTGATTTTATATACCAAGGACTATCATTGGCATGTTGTATAGGTCTACCAGAATCTGATGGCAAAAAGTGAGAAAATAAAATGACTCTAGCAATACGGGGGTGATTGGAATAAAACATTTTGATCCGTTTTTTTTCTTATAGCGGCTGATTCTGTGTGTTAAACATGCAAATATAAATATTTATCCAATGATCAAGGATATTTTTTAAAAATCTGCTGTCAAAAATTGCCATCAGATTCTGGTAGACCTATAATAGAGCGTGGTTAATTCTCGCTGAAAACAATATTTTGGTTTTTATTAAGTAATCTATTTGTAATCTATTATGTAGGTACTTTAAAAAACTCCACTCGATAATGCATGCGAAGAAAATCGCTTAGCAGTGCCGTTCTATTGTATACATGGACATATTTTCACGTGCTTCTTACATACGTAGTTCTCTGTTCAGCTATCTCTACAGTTACTGCACTTTGTGTTTCAATATTTGAAGCACATTAGTCCAAGGGCACTTTAGTAACTGTAACACGGAAGAACGGATAAAGTTAGGTATTTTCTCTACAAACCTAAAGACGCAGCAGCGAGCGACATCTTTCCATTTTCATCCTTGAGGTGCTCCCGGAAGTGCTCGTAGAATATCAGCCGGCACCCCGAGTACATGGCATGACGTTGGAACATCGGTAGAAGACCTGACCATAGCTTCAACACCCCCTCCTGTTTGGCTATACCCATGGCCGTCTTAACCATGCCGTGGTTCTCCAACTGAAAAAAAAAAAGAATTTGAATTTGGAATTTTATTGGCAGGCGATTTTGACATTATTGTTTTTTTACGGAATGGAACGCGGGATTTGATTTTAGAATTAGAAAGAAAGATAAAATTTGAATTTGGAATTTTTACAGCTGATTTTGTGTTGTGTTAACGCAAAGAGTTATTAACGATGCTATTAATAATAACTAATGTTATTAGATATCGTCTATATGGAATTCCAATTGAAGCTTTTTATAGAGTTAACGCATTAGTAATAATTATAATAATATTACATTATGCCCGTTTAATGAACATGGTAAAATACCTTGAATCCATGTTTAGCGGTAGCTACTTCCGACTGAACCTGCAGTCTTGTCTTCGTCAGGTCAAACGGGTATGTTACTGAAAGAGAATAATTGGTTTTATTGGTCAGAAACCTGACATCATAATTCATAAGTAAAATAATCAAATAAATCTTTATGTACAACTCGAAGGACACGTTATACAAAGACAACATTTGAGCTAACTATTTTAGTAAGTCACTTTTCGCTGTCCCTGTGTAAAATTTGGTTAAACCAATAGGGTACAATATAATTCAGTAAGGGTAAAAAGTTTAGACAAAAATTAACACAGCAGCAGCTGGTTAGGCTTTTTTTTTATATTTGAATACACAGTCTTATCAGTTGTGTGACAGCATAAGGTCAATTGACTACAGCAGACAGCTAGAAGCTTCATACTTTTTTTATTTAAGTATCTCACCGAACTCAGCCGCCCAGGCCCCTAGCACGGCGACTCCGTACCGCGTGGCGGTGGAGTCAGTGACGCTGGCGGCGGGGTGCCCCGCGGTCTGCAGCAGCGGCATCACCTTAGCATGGTAGCTGGAATGGGAAATGAGTGTTAGAGAGAGGGAGAGAGAGAGAGAGAGGAGCTTCAACCTTGGTACCGCATTTACACATTCGTGCGAATAACGAATACGAATGTGTAAATGCGGTGCTAGAGAGTATTTTGATAGTACCTACAGTTAAAACATGAGCTACATTACGTATACTCAGTTAAAAAAAACCGGCCAAGTGCGTGTCGGGCCACGCGCAATATAGAGTTCCGTAGTACCGCTAGTTTTTTAATTTTTTTGTATGGTCAATGAATGTACATTTATAACGTGTTTTACACTACTAACAACATATCATCTCAGTTAATTTCAAAGGAATTTGAACGAAAAATTCCTTTATACTTCACCGAATACATTTATTTTAGTTGATCGACTATTACTTAATAACTTATGAAGTCTTATTAGCCGTGATAGTTTTCCTTTTAAATTCAGCATATTTCCTACTCCCGTGAATTTTTTCACATTTCCAAAAGCAACCGTTTAGCTGGTAGAAGGGACAAGTCCAAACTATTTTTTCCACTTTAAAACTTAATATTTCACAAACGGATCCCTATATCGGAAAATGATATATGTGATATTATGAATACTCATAATATTTTTTAAAAAACCTATCCAACGACACCCCACACGATGGGGTGGACGCGAAAAAAAAATCATCCCCGCTTGATGTGTAGGGAAGGTACCATAAAAAAAAATTAAGATTTCATGTACCATTTTGTCGGCATCATTAATATGTGTATTCATGCCAAATTACAGCTTTGTAGGTCCTATAGTCTCTGAGCAAAACCGGGGACAGACAGACAGACGGACAGACCGAAATTATAAGGGTTCCTTGTTGACTACGGAACCCTAAAAAGTTCAGTTACTCAAATACTCATAATAAAACTCTTCATGCTCTCTTTATAATTATTAACTCTTACACGTTTTCAAATACACATTTTGTGTACATGAGTTGTAGGTATACGACAACTCTTACACACAATTTTATATAATATCAAGTCATAGAATAGGTCACATATTTTAAAATCACAATTAGTTCTACTCTAATCTCGATACTATGATAGTATAGGAATCTGGAATAATCAAGTTATGAAGTGAGTTGATGGATGACTTGTCCTCGATTTCAAGAGGAATTCCTGACCATCTCTTAAATAGTAATAAAAATTAACTACATGTAAGCTTTACAAGTAGGTAAGTAGATATAAAGTGAACTCATTAAAATTGTAGTCAGTTTTCATTTTGATAAAGCCTTCGTATCAAATCAGTTTTTAATGATCGCTAGCAGAGGCGTGGCGCGCAGGTTTCAGACCGATCGGCTTACAACACCAAACTTTCGACCTTATTATAATGGTGTTATGGTTCAAATATGCGTATTAGGACGGTTACACTCTACACAGCTGCTTTGGTTCGTTGAACTTTGCGTGCTACGCTGCGAACTTCAATATTTATTTGGTAGAAAGCTAAAGGGTTTATTTCATAAAATACATTTTCATACAAGCTTTCTCGACATTTTGTACATAATATTTTTTTACTGGTAAACCGAATTTTGCTTTACATCCAATACCCCTACTATAATACTAAAGAGCCATGGACCATAGCAGAATTCATACTTCATTCAAAGAAATACCTCGATTTTTCTTTCGCCGTCTAAGGGTTAAATCAATACGCAACGCGACGCGTAGATGCATTTCTAAATTTGTATGGATTTGACAGATTTCAATTGCGTGAGACGTCGTGCAAATCTGTCAAATCCGTGCAATTTTAGAAATGCATCTACGCGTCACGTTGCGGTCTGAATTGACCCTAAGAGTCAATTTAGACCGCAACGTGACGAGGCGAGGCGCGGCGCGGCATAAATTTGTATGGATTTGACAGATTTCAATTGCGTGAGACGTCTTGCGAATCTGTCAAATCCATACTAATTTAGAAATGCAAACGCGTCGCGTTGCGGTCTGAATTAACCCTTGCATAGAGATGCTTACAGCCATTGTCAAAAACCTGTTTATGTATACAAGATTTTGTTTGACAATTCCAAAAGTACTCATTTATATCTGTAACGGCCGTTCCCAATATTTGATCTATCTCTGGTTTTGCCCTACTAGAGATAGGAATAGCTCTCATTAGACATTAGAGACATATATTTTATGTCAATTCAATGTTAGCTGCGATCGGTCGTATGTCAAACCAGAGATAGATTGAATATTGGGAACGGCCGTAAGTCAATAGAACTCGTTAAAGCTTTTATATTTCAAGGCAAAAACATTGACTCGGAGAAGTGTTTTCAGGTCTCTTTTTAAGTTCTATACTAACAAACACTACGTTTTGGTAATAAACAATAAAAAATAAGGCTTCATCGTACTTTGGATGTTGGACGAAGCCCAAACATTTTGGACGACAGCCAGGCGGTCCCAGCGTTTCCACTCTTCAGACCTTGAGATGAACTTTCAGAAAAAATCATTACTTGTCATTTATGTAAGTAGGTTATGTACAGATAACGTTTACCACATTTTAGGATTATTACTGAGAGATAGTGCCGAAATCTGATCTACCACCTCTTATTGATAAAATAAAGCTTTAATTAAAAGGAAATGAAAATTTTGATCAAAAATTCTATACTTACTTTAACTCTAATTTAAGTCCTAAAAAAAACGTACTACTACGTACGTACGTACGTAAATGTTGAATTCGAAGCTCCTAAAAAAGTTTTAAAACGTAGATAAAGTTTAAAGTTCTTGCTAACATTTACACTTTACAACAACACTTACACTTTGCAGAATTATTTAGGTACTTACTATAAATTCAAAGTTTCAATTATGTTTTATTTTTAATTTATTTTGAACAAAGTGAAGAAATCACTGCAGTAAGCTTTAAGAGAATAAAGAGCAGTTTTTTTCTCTTTTCTTACACTTCCAGTAATTTTAATTTTTAGCAATGACTAATTTAATAACAATTAGGTTAAAACATTGTTATTTTAACATGTTTATCAAACACGATACGATAATGAGGAAACAATTAATTTAATAAGAAATAAGAACAAAGCCTTGTAATTATATTCACGTAACTTAGCTCATATATCGAGTAAATAAAGTTTTAAATTGAATAATAAAATTATAAAAAAAATACCTCAGATATGAAGGCAACTGCTGCTCTTGCTCACAGGAATAAAACTAACAATAAAACATCTTTATAGTGCAATTTACAGTCCAACGTTCAATCGATCAGAGAAAATTAAGCCGTGCTGACTCTATTGATGTTTTTATTATTATCTCTCGTTTTAATAATAAAATATTGATATAGCGAATAACTATATAAAGGACTGCCCATCTTCGTCTCACATATTGAACAGTGAATCTTGTATAGTAATTATGCTACGTAGAATATTATAATATCTTCATTTGTAAGAAGGTCTATCGATATAGGTACAAAAGATTTTAGAGTGCTTTTGTTCGACCAAATTCAGAAACGCATTAGTACAGTGCACCTTAAAGATTAATTGATCCTCTGACAGGACCTAGACAAGGACAAGAGAATTATTTTTATATCTAAACTGTGAAAATTAAAAAAAAAAAACACAGCTAAAACTTTACGTAAAAATAGTATTTTTATAGCAGTTAAGGAAATCGAATTTGTACACTTACTATAACTAATAATTAAAACTTGAAAAGTTTAAAAAACGCGACCGGACCCGACGTTACGACGTTTTAACACATCGTGTTGTGTTTTCTACGAAAATATGAATTTCAGTCACGTTTGATTCGATAGACGTATGTCCATTTTATGTTAATTTATAGAAAAAATGTTTATTGTTTACGACCAATTAAAATGTTTTATTATTTTACACGAAAACATTTAAATGATTAAGACATAACAATGGAATATGTGTTTTCCCTGCTTCAAAACTTCATAGCTATTATTAATGTATAATATACAAAGTGTAACAAAACACACATAAATTGATTTTAAAAATGTCATCAAACAGAAGCATGGAGATAATTTATTCAAAGACAAAATTATTTTCTTTGGGGGTCCATCAAATATATTACTTGTTAAAAGGGTTGCGCCACCATAAAAGTTTGAGAAACGCAGGTTTAGAGTGTGTATTTGTATATAGAGTTCTCTGTAAATTTAGCAGCGCTGAAAGGATTACTTTTGACTTTTATTGACTATTGTTCCTATAGAATGGTGTATTATTCGTAGGTACATAATAATATAATCAATATTAACCTTCAACCAAGGTTAAATAGAAATAGCACATGCACCATAGACAATTTCCCCTTTCAATTTGTTGTGCAAAGATAAGGTAAATAAATTATTATAAATCCTAAACTGTGACACTGCTGGGTAAAGACTTCCCCAAAAACTAACCAGACTTACTAGAGAACAAAAAAATGTTAGTAGGGTAAATTACTAGTGATTGGACAGTACCAGTCATTGGACAAAGCACAAAAACACAATATTTATTAAGGTTGTTTTAAAACTGCCTGTTTTTAAAGTAAAAGAACGCCTGATTTTTAAGAAAAACAGGTAGTTTTTAAAGCAAGTTTAATAAATATTGTGTTTTTGTGCTCTATCCAATGACTAGTACTGACTACTGTCCAATCACTAGTCATTTCACCCTAGCTTAAAAATTTTACCATTCAATGCTTCAGATAAGAAAAATTCATACATGATAGCAAAATAATGTGGTAAAATCGATTTTCCTCATAGATTTCACACAGGGGCAAGGAATGATGACAATTCATAGAATGAAACTAACCGGAATGGCACTATTCTCTTCTGTATTTGGTTTCAAGGGAACCGGTAGCGCTCAGGGCTCCATTCCCGCGCCGTAATAAGCTAGGTCATTTACAATTATCATCATATTACCACACTGTATATTATTGTAACATATTATTATATTTGTATTGTAGAAAGTGTATAGGGTAACTGGGTGATTTTCAAGCTTTTTTATGATGGGGCCCCTTGGTATAAAAGAATATTTCGCGACCCTCGGGGTGGGATGGGGCCCTTTTTTTCTTTATCATTGTAGGTTTATGAATATATCCTTTTAATCTTTATTGTTTTTTTACTGAAATAGTTCTCTCGACCTCTTGCTCCGGCGACCCCTACTGAAGCTTCGCGACCCGTCAGGGGGTCGCAACCCACAGGTCCAGAGACTGTAATTTCCTTAATTTCCTGCAACACTTTTAACTGAAACTGCATTGTTTTGCTCTTTAAAGTATCTGGTTACGCTTATGTTTGCATGCGCTTTGCCCATAAATATTTTCTACTGTATATTATATTTTATACTATATTACTATTTTATTTTATTTTATTGGCACGGAAAACATACAGTGATAAACATAAATTAAAATTAAAGCTGATTAATTTCTATGCACTATTAACATATTTCCACAAGTAGAGCGCGATGAGCTGGAGGCATACCAGCCGGGCAGTCCAACGGTGGAGCAGGAGCGAGGAAAATGGAAGACCTTGGGGGAGGCCTTTGTCCCCTTGTGGGCGCTGAAGGCCTAAAGAGGGGCGTTGTGGGACCCATAAAAATGGGGGGCGTTGTGTAGAGGGGGGGGGGGGGGTTGATTATTAATTTCATTTCATCTGGATGCATTTTAAATATTGTATTCCCTCACATTCGTTTTAATTTTTGGCTACCATGTTTTGGAGGCGACTTCTTAGACAAACATTTATACGTGGGAGAGCCATGCTTCGGCACGAATGGGCCGGCTCGACCGGAGAAATACCACGTTCTCACAGAAAATCGGCGTGAAACAGCGCTTGCGCTGTGTTTCGCCGAGTGAGTGAGTTTACCGGAGGCCCAATTGGGGATTCCCTACCCTATTCCCTTCCCTTCCCTCCCCTATTCCCTTCTCTTCCCATCCCTACCCTCCCCTATTACCCTATTCCCTCTTAAAAGGCCGGCAACGCACCTGCAGCTCTTCTGATGCTGCGAGTGTCCATGGGTGACGGAAGTTGCTTTCCATCAGGTGACCCGTTTGCTCGATTGCCCCCTTATTACAACAAAAATCCCGGAATTCCGGGATTGGAGAAAATTCTGTTTTCTCTAATCCCGGAAAAATTTGAAAATTAAGGAAATTGAAAATTAAGTCAGTGGTAGTGGTAAAAATATGGTTTGGAAACGACTATTTAGCATTTTGTATTTATTTTTAATAAAATTTGGGGAAAAAGACCCTTAATTTAAATAAAGATAAGAAAGTAGGTGAAACAATGGTGGGCGCTAAAAAAATTTATTCCCAAAGTGGGCAGTAGACAAAATAAGTTTGGGAACTCCTGGCATAGGCTAATTAAAAAAAATTACTATGAAGTCCGATACGAACCACCAAGTACAGTTCAATTAAAACTGCAATGTCCATATAAATATGTTCCACAAAAGGGCATGAGATGCCCTTGATATTAAAACATAGATGCACACTTTTAGTATTTATTAGACATCAACATCAATAATTTGGAACTGTTGAAGAATCGCTTGATAGGCATCGAAAGCCTATAGGGAAACTCTGTCTCTACACTCTTTACACTATGTACGTTTAAAATAGACAAGTATGTTTCCCAATTTTACCATTTTAATGCAACATTAAGGCAGCCTTGTCCATTCGGCATTCCTCATCAAACAAAATTGTATTCAGTCAGTCAGTGCTACAACAACTTGCTTTTTACCCGACTGCCTGAGATAGAGTATTGTTAAAAAAAATGCTGACAAAGACCAGAAGAAGAAAGAAAAAACTACTTATAATAAGTGAATTAGCTACCTTATATTATATCAACGCCAGGGGCAAAGGCCGATACTCGCAACAAAGTAGCAGTGGACTTTGCATCGTGACAGGTTAATGAAATTGATAACGATTAACGATAAATACAATATTAATTTTATAAATGCAAAGGTCTGTTTACTTTCCAGTTTTTATGCTTAAACCGGAGAATAGATGTGGATGAAATTTAGCATGGATCACCATATTTTTTCCCGAGACTTAAATATCTACTTGAGGCCCGGGAAAAACAAGGATGGATTTTATTATTGCAACATGTACATGTTTCCACGCATAAAAGAATTTGCGGATAAAGTAGAAGGTATATTATGTTGGTTGGTTTGCATTACATTTTGTTGGTCTTTGTATCTTTGAATCATCTAGATACTTTGTTATGATTTGACGACCTCTGTGGCTCAATTGGTGGCAGCTCAAGCCGGGGGTCACGGGTTCGAATCCCGCCGACGGAATAAGAAGTTTTTAATGTTCCCGGGTCTGGTTGTGTATGATATAATAAAAATCTTAAATATATGTATAGTATAAAAGTATTAAATATATTTCCGTAGTCTGGTACCTGTAACGCAAGTCCATCAGGTACTTAGCACGAGGCCAAGCTGACGTGGTGTGAAGCGTCCATAGATATTATATTACTAGATGTTCCGCGCGGCTTCGCCCGCGTACGGTGTAAAGTAAATTAGATATTTCACAGACAAATTAGTCCACAAAAATAGCTTATGATCCTTTACGTGGTCTACTTCTTATCTGTGCCAAATAACATAAAAATTGCTCCAGTAGTTCGTGAGATAAGCCCTTTCAAATAATTTCCCCCGTTTTTTCCACATTTTCCTCTATTTCTTCACTCCTATTAGTCTTAGCGTGATAAAATATAAAAAGTTCCTCGATAAATGGGTTATCTAACACTGAAAAAATTTTTCAAATCGGACCAGTAGTTCCTGGCATTAGCGCGTTCAAATAAGCCCTTTTAAATAATTTCCTCCGTTTTTTCCACATTTTCCTCTATTTCTTCGCTCCTATTAGTCTTAGCGTGATAAAATATAGCCTATAGCCTTCCTCGATAAATGGACTATCTAACATTGAAAGAATTGTTCAAATCGGAACAGTAGTTCCTGGCATTAGCGCGTTCAAATAAGCCCTTTTAAATAATTTCTCCCGTTTTTTCCACATTTTCTTCGCTCCTATTAGTCTTAGCGTGATAAAATATAGCCTAAAGCCTTCCTCGATAAATGGGCTATCTAACACTGAAAGAATTTTTCAAATCGGACCAGTAGTTCCTGAGATTAGCGCGTTCAAACAAACAAACAAACAAATTATAGTATACTAGACGTTCCGCGCGGCTTCGCCCGCGTAAATTAGATATTTCATAGACAAATCAGTCTACAAAAAAAAGCCTATAATCCTTCACGTGGTCTACTTTTTATCTGATCCAAATAACAGAAAAATTGATGTAGTAGTTCGTGAGATAAGACCTTTCAAATAATTTCCCCCGTTTTTTCCACATTTTCTTCTATTTCTTAGCTCCTATTAGTTTTAGCGTGATAAAATATGGCCTATAGCCTTCCTCGATAAATGGGCTATCTAACACTGAAAGAATTTTTCAAATCGGACCAGTAGTTCCTGAGATTAGCGCGTTCAAATAAGCCCTTTCAAATAATTTCCCCCCGTTTTTTCCACATTTTCCTCTATTTCTTCGCTCCTATTAGTCTTAGCGTGATAAAATATAGCCTAAAGCCTTCCTCGATAAATGGGCTATCTAACACTGAAAGAATTTTTCAAATCGGACCAGTAGTTCCTGAGATTAGCGCGTTCAAACAAACAAACAAACAAATTATAGTATACTAGACGTTCCGCGCGGCTTCGCCCGCGTAAATTAGATATTTCATAGACAAATCAGTCTACAAAAAAAAGCCTATAATCCTTCACGTGGTCTACTTTTTATCTGATCAAAATAACAGAAAAATTGATGTAGTAGTTCGTGAGATAAGACCTTTCAAATAATTTCCCCCGTTTTTTCCACATTTTCTTCTATTTCTTAGCTCCTATTAGTTTTAGCGTGATAAAATATGGCCTATAGCCTTCCTCGATAAATGGGCTATCTAACACTGAAAGAATTTTTCAAATCGGACCAGTAGTTCCTGAGATTAGCGCGTTCAAATAAGCCCTTTCAAATAATTTCCCCCCGTTTTTTCCACATTTTCCTCTATTTCTTCGCTCCTATTAGTCTTAGCGTGATAAAATATAGCCTATAGCCTTCCTCGATAAATGGACTATCTAACACTGAAAGAATTTTTCAAATCGGACCAGTAGTTCCTGAGATTATCGCGTTCAAACAAACAAACAAACTTACAAACTCTTCCGCTTTATAATATTAGTATAGATGATTATAAAATTGTTCAATTTTTATCTTATTTTGATTTTTATATTAAAAATTATCAAATAAAGAACTCATGTCCATTGAACAAACTCTGATGCAATATCGTTGGTAATCTTTAACCCCTTATATTTCACAATGCGGTGATAAACCCAAGTTAGTTACTTAATACTGCTGCTCGTATGTGATCGAAGGCCCGCTATCATCTTTTGTTATTTTTATTTTATCTTTAGTAGTTATTATTATTTAATATTTAGTATTATTATGCACTTAATAAACCTGGAGGCTTTGCTCAGAATTGTAGTACCAGATGCACAATCAAAAAAACGAGGCACAATTATTGATTTGAGTGACCATTTGAAATTTTCTTATGTAAAATATCAAAACAGTGGTGTAACAAAAATATTTCACAAAAAAAAAATTCACTTACATCCACCAAGCAACAAGCGATATCCTCAAATGGAGATAAGGTCTATTTCAACGTATGCTAACAAGTGCTAAATATCCAAATAAACGAAATACAGTCACGATGTCTGAAATGTTACGTTTGGGTGTGCACGATTTTACATGTTACCTTATATACTGATAATAAACTTAATAAACAAGATGGACTTTAGCGATTTCCACGCTGGGGGCAAAGAGCGCTTGCACTGTCAACACGTGAATCATACTTTTCCTGCTCTACAGGCTCAGTGCCGAATTTGAATTTTTGGGTTTCCGTACCCAAAGGATAAAAACGGGACCCTATTACTAAGAATTCTGTCTGTCTGTCTGTCTGTCTGTCAGCAGGCTGTATCTCAAGAACGGTGATAGCTAGAGTTGAAATTTTCACAGATTATGTATTCCTGTTGCCGCTATAGCAAATACTAAAAATAAAATAAAACAAATATTTAAGGGGGGCTCCCATACAACAAACTTGATTTTTTTGGCATTTTTTGGTCTATATCAATAATGGCAACAGGTAAGTACTTGAATTTTTCTCAAAGTCCTTAGTTATATGTGCAATTTAATATTTAATAATAATATTAAAATAAAATAACAAAATAAGGGGGGTCCCATACAAAAAACACAATTTGTGGCCTAATTTTGCTCAATAATGGTACGGAACCCTTCGTGCGCGAGTCCGACTCGCACTTGGCCGATTATTTATGAGTGTCGGTCACTTTATTTCCGCCGCCCCATGTACGAAATCTGCCGCCCCCCTAGGACGCTGCCACCCCTAGGACGCTGCCACCCCTAGGCCGCGGCCTATACGGCCTTTTTAGAAATCCGGGGCTGAGTAGGCTTAACATTGTTGCAGGAAATTCTCGGCAAATTAAGTAGGTATTCAGTTAACTGTTAAACCATAATATTACCTTTATTGTCTCTATGTAGAGTTTTTCAGTATCGATATAGTTATCGTACTGAAACTCTTCATACATCCATACTAATATTATAAATGCGAGAGTATTTGTATGTCTGTTACCTCTTCACGCCTAAACCGCTGAACTTTTGCTGTTTGGTATGGAGATACTTTGAGTCCCGGGAAAGGACATAGGATACTTTTTAGCCCGGAAAAAAGTACGGTTCCCGCGCGATAAATGAATTTTGGCGCAACGGAGTTGCGGGCGTCATCTTGTAGTATAATTACGTATTGTAATATTAATTATTAATTATTATATCTACTTAAAAATTCAACACGCAAAAGTTACTTAAGTATAGGAAACGACTGCTCGCGGAGCTTAAATTATAATCAAACACAAAAATGTTAAATATTTTTCATTCAGGGATAAAAATTATCATATAGTAATCAAAGTAAATCCGTACCAAATTTCATCTAAATCGGTTTAGTGGTTTAGGCGTGAAAAGGTAACAGACAGAAAGACAGACACACTTTCGCATTTATAATATTAGTATGGATAATACCCGTAGCATGGAAATAAATATTACTAATAACTAAACTATAATTGTTAATTATTGGCGCTACTAACATCAGTAGCGGCGTTAGGGAGGGGGCGACGCTGGGCGACCGCCCAGGGCGCCGCATAAGAAGGGGCGCTGAAGGCAAATAAAAGGGCCGCCAATTTTTTCAGCACTGCCAGCACCCTGGGCGCCGAAGAATCCTCGCCCAGGGCGCTGGTAGTGCTAAAACCGGCCCTGACTAACATGAGGTATTTGAAGACTTTCAGCGTTATTATGTTGGTATTTTATTCTTGGCATCGACCATAAGAGGTCTATTATACAGAACCATTGTCATTAGAATTAAACTCATGCAAGTACCTACTTAGACTGACTTTGACCTATATTACCTACACAAAGCACAAATATAGATAAGTTTGACTTTCTATATTCTACTAGAGATCGCCCAATGATCGAAATTCAACTCAAATAAAAAATTAATTTATAAGTTTCAAATTTCAACGCTTTTCTATTGATATTCTATTATCAAAATATTGACTTTATTATTTTTTAGACATAATTCCTGCGACAGGCTCAGATTAATAAAGTCAAATGATGACAGACTGGCCGTGTAGTAATTGTCTAATGCAGTATTTAAGATTCAATAAAAAAACTAAATCTATTTTCAATTTGACAACAGACTTCAACCATAAATAAAAGAGTACAATTCGTGTGTATAGGCTTGTCAATCAAAATCTCCTAGTGTGTGTGTTGTAGTGTGTGTAATGTTTTATTTGTTAAAAAAATGTATGATTAAAGCATAATTTCAAAACAATATTATAGGTCTACCAGAATCTGTTGGAAAAAAGTGAGAAAATAAAATGACTCTAGCAATACGGGGGTAATTGGAATAAAACATTTTGATCCGTTTTTCTTCTTACAGTGGCTGATTATGTGTGTTAAACATGCAAATATAAAAATTTATCCAATGATCAAGGATATTTTTTAAAAATCTGCTGTCAAAAATTGCCATCAGATTCTGGTAGACCTATAGCTCGATGCACTTGTAGCAGTACACGTTCGTCGCCGATTGAAACAAAGAAAACTACGCTCTGAAAAGAGCGCCCGCCGTCTTTGTATACGTTCGTAGAAGATTGAAACACAGAAGAAAATCGTTCTGCAAAGAACGAACGTTCGTATACATGACGAGAGAAACAATAACCGCCACGGAGGCGGCCTGTCCGTGTAATATTAAGTGCATGTGCACCGGACATGAACCGGCCCTGAAAAGGGCGTTTTTCTAATAAGAATTCTTCGCAAACTTCACTACGCGTTCTTCACATCGAGGCTACGTCGAGCGAGGAATCTTCGCAGCGTAGCTACAGTCTTCATGGCGTTTGCAGAGCTTCAGGTCTTCACAAAATGGCGGCACAAGTACTATTATTACCGGCGCGGCGGCGAGCGACAGCGACACAACGTCGGTATGAAGCGCGCACGCGAACTAAACTCGCGGGCCGCGAGAGGCCGTATTTATACTCGAGCGACGACAGCGCCGCGGTTCGCGGCGCTGTGATTCTCCCGCGCAGCCAATAAGAAATAATCTTTTCATCTTGTAAAATGTAAATATTTCTTATTTAATTTTTTTCTCGTTCTCACTTTTGTAAATATTTTTATCTCATTCTTTGTCTCTTTCTGTTTTGTAATAATAATAATTATGTAAAATTTTGTATATAAGCAGCACAAATCTCTCAATAAATCACTTCAGTTCACCACAGTAAATCGAGTTTTACTCTTTACTCCTCCGACCTCTAGTGAACTCTTAGAGAGACCAACCGGTCCTCTAAACTGGTGACCCCGTGAACAACAAGCAACCTCTGCAAGAAGAAACTCTGCTAAGAGGAAACTCTGCCCGGGAAGATTCTGCTCAACAACGCTGCACCACGAAACGCTGCACCACGAAACGCTGCACACAAACCTCTGCCCGGCGAAACGCTGCCCGACGAAACTCTGCTCAAAATTTTTCCGCACCAAATCTTCACAATGGAAAACAGAGGCGAATCCCTGCCCGAAACCTCGGCACTCACCAGCAACCCGGCGACGTCACCATCGCAAGAGATCGCCGGCATCGCACTCTCCATGCGAATTCCACCGTTCTGGAGGGACAAACCCAGGCTCTGGTTTGTTACCTTCGAAGCAGCCACCAGCAGTCTACAGAAGAACCAAAGCCAGCTCTCCCAAATGGTCATCGCCCGCCTAGAGAAAGAAGATATTGAGCAAATCGCCGACCTGCTATACAACCCGCCAGAGACGAACGAGTATCAAGCTCTCAAGGACCGGCTCATCTCCGCATACGAAGAATCTGACAGCCGGCAGTTTCAACAGCTGCTGTCAGACATGGAACTGGGAGACCAAAAACCGTCGCAATTATTACGACGTATGCGAAACCTGGCTCGCAACAAGGTCCCCGATTCCACCCTACAGCTCATGTGGGCTAACCTCCTCCCGACAAATATCCGCTCAGTCCTGGCCGTCAGCGAAACGTTCCAGACGAAGACCACACTCGACGAGCAAGCTGCGCTGGCCGACAAAATAATGGAGCAGTCACATGTAAATACTGTAAATAGCATCTCATCACATCGTGTAAATAATAATCAAGCATCAACTTCATCAAACTACGAACTACTCCTCATCGAAGAAGTCCGCAAACTGTCGCTAGAGGTCGCCGAACTGAAAAAACAACAGTACAACAATGATAATTATTATAGAAGAGGACACTATCAACGCTCAAGACACAGATCGACATCACGATTCCGTCAGCGGTCATCTTCGCGTCCACGGTCTGCATCACCATCGCCTTTCTGCTATTACCACAGCAGATTCGGAAAAGAAGCGAGAAAATGTACACAACCGTGTACATTCAACAACAAGTCGGAAAACTAGACAGAACGTTGGCAGCGGCGGAATCCGGCGTTCACAACAAACAATACCGCCTATTCGTCACGGACAAGACTACGAATCTCACTTTTTTGGTAGACACGGGTGCCAATATATCCGTCATACCGAAAAAGAAAGGCATCCATCTCCAGCCGCTACCTTTTCAACTCTACGCCGCCAACAACACCGTCATCCCGACATACGGCGAAAAGACACTAGAACTCAACATCGGACTTCGCCGACCCTACAAATGGAAGTTCATCGTCGCCGCAGTCTCAAAACCAATCCTCGGTGCCGACTTCCTGCAACACCACGAACTGATTGTCGACCTGAAAAATCGAAGACTCGTCGACGGAAGAACAAGTCTGCATATCAACGCTCCCGGACGCTACACGGACGTACCTACTGTCCGTAGTGTCGACAGCACGCAGTCATATCACGACATACTAGCAGATTTCCCCGGCATCACACGATTAACTGCGATGAACATCACGCCGAAACACAACGTCGAACATTTCATCGAGACGTCCGGGCCACCACTACATTGTCGAGCCCGACCACTACAACCGCATCGCTACAATCAAGTCAAGAAAGAATTCGAAAATATGATGCAACAAGGTCTCTGTCGTCCCAGCAAAAGCGCCTGGTCTTCTCCGCTTCACGTCGTACCGAAAAAGAACGGCGACATAAGGGTGTGCGGCGACTACCGACGACTAAACGCAGTTACAAAGCCCGACCGCTACCCTATTCCCCGACTACGAGACTTCACATTTCAACTCGCCGGAAAAACTATCTTCTCGACTATCGACTTAAACCGAGCCTACCAACAATTACCAGTCCACGAAGAAGATATCGAGAAGACAGCTATCATCACACCATTCGGCCTATTTGAGTTCCCGAGAATGTGTCCCGGCCTTAGAAACGCAGGCCAGACATTTCAACGTTTTATACACGAAATACTACAAGGCTACGACTTCGTATTTTCGTTCATCGACGACTTGTTGATCGCATCAAGCAGCGAAGAAGAACATCGCCAACATCTGCAGTGTGTTCTTCAACGCCTAGAAGAAAACGGAATCACTATCAACCCAGCCAAATGTGTACTCGGAAAAAACGAAGTTAAATTCCTCGGCTTCAGCGTAAACAGCGACGGGATCAAGCCGCCACAAGATAAATTACAAGCAATAGAAGAATTCCCATTACCGAAGAATATAGAAGAACTACGTCGTTTTCTCGGTATGCTAAATTTCTACCGAGACAGCATCCCGAACGCCGCTACTATACAAGCTCCGCTACACGCATACCTACACAATGCGAAAAAGCGAGACAAAACACCGATCGAGTGGAACGAAACGTCGAAAGAAGCATTCATAGCATGCAAAAATAGCATCAAAAACGCTGTTTTGCTTGCCCATCCGAACCATAAAGTACCGATCGCAATATTCTCCGACGCCTCGGACACCGCAGCGGGAGCTGTAATTCAACAATACAACAATAACAAGTGGCAACCACTCGGCTACTTCTCGAAGAAATTTACTACAGCGCAGACGAAGTACAGCACCTATGATCGCGAACTTCAAGCTATCTACATGTCAGTAAAATACTTCAGAAAAATATTCACGGGCCGAGAACTCATCATATTCACCGATCACAAGCCATTGACATTCGCCCTACAGAAGAAAACATCGACATCGGAAACTCCAAGAAGAACTCGGCAACTACTATTCATCTCCGAATTCACGCACGACATTCGTCATATCAGCGGAAAAGATAATATCGTCGCAGACACATTCAGCCGCATCGAAACTATCAACACGCCGTCAGCTGTAAACTATGAAGAGTTATCTCGCGCGCAAGAGCGAGATAGCACGCTACCTACACTATACAGTCAAGAAAACTTAAGTTTCAAAACAACTACGCTACCTAACTCCGATATCAAGATAGTATGCGAAACATCAACAAAATACGTTCGTCCGTACATTCCACAAGACTTTCGACGCGCCGTGTTCGACTCCATACACAACATAAGTCATCCTGGAACAAAAGCATCAAGAAAACTCATCGCACAAAAGTTCTTCTGGCCGTCAATGAACTCCGACATAAGCAAGTGGACGAAAACCTGCATACAGTGTCAGCGAAGCAAAATACAACGACATACATCGAGCGCCGTGTCGACATTTCCACAAGTCGATCGCTTTCAACACACGCACATCGACATCGTCGGACCGCTACCTACAACATCGACTGGTCATAGATACCTACTTACTATGATCGACCGCTCGACAAAATGGCCTGAAGCTGTACCGCTTACCGAGATCACCGCTGAAACTGTCGCAAGAGTATTCTACGAGCAATGGATAGCGAGATTCGGTTGTCCGACTACAATAACAACCGATCAAGGACGCCAGTTCGAGAGTCAGCTGTTCGTCAACTTAACACGTTGTATGGGAATCGAAAAAACCCGTACAACGCCGTATCACCCGCAATCTAACGGCATGATCGAGCGCTGGCATCGAAGTCTCAAGAATTCACTAAAATCAAGACTTATCAACAGCAATACATCGTGGATCGACGAGATACCTACAGTTTTACTCGGACTGCGCGCCGCCATACGTGAAGACACCGGAGTCAGCGCCGCAGAATTAACCTACGGCCGTAACTTACGATTACCGGCTGACTTCTTCGTAACAACATCATCATCATCAGCATCGAGCCCAGATCATACATACATCGAGCAACTACGAAAAAACATCAACTCTCTCAAGCCGAAAAACGATGTACATCGCCACGGTAATCAACGCAACATCTTCATACATCGTGATCTACTTACGTGCGAATACGTATTTTTACGTAACGACGCCGTAAGGAAACCACTTCAAACACCGTACGACGGGCCGTACAAAGTCCTTCGACGTGAAGAAAAATACTACGTCATACAGCTACCCGATCGCACAGCAACAGTGTCCATCGATCGTTTGAAGCCCGCCTACATACTGAGTGAAGATTACCTCGGCGAGTCAACGAGCAATGTACAACAGTCACCGGTAATTACCAACTTACCAAATACCTCAAACAATTTACCTGTTACCTTACCTCAACTTACCGATAATTTACCTCAAGTTACCTCATTACCTTTACCCGTTACCTCATTACCTTTACCTGTTACCTCACAACCATTACCAAGTGCAACACCAGTCAAGCAGAAGACACCAGCAAGTCCAGCACAGAAGACAACAAGAACGGGCCGTGCCGTCAGACTGCCGGTGCGCTTCGCTTGAGGGGGAGCACTGTAGCAGTACACGTTCGTCGCCGATTGAAACAAAGAAAACTACGCTCTGAAAAGAGCGCCCGCCGTCTTTGTATACGTTCGTAGAAGATTGAAACACAGAAGAAAATCGTTCTGCAAAGAACGAACGTTCGTATACATGACGAGAGAAACAATAACCGCCACGGAGGCGGCCTGTCCGTGTAATATTAAGTGCATGTGCACCGGACATGAACCGGCCCTGAAAAGGGCGTTTTTCTAATAAGAATTCTTCGCAAACTTCACTACGCGTTCTTCACATCGAGGCTACGTCGAGCGAGGAATCTTCGCAGCGTAGCTACAGTCTTCATGGCGTTTGCAGAGCTTCAGGTCTTCACAAAATGGCGGCACAAGTACTATTATTACCGGCGCGGCGGCGAGCGACAGCGACACAACGTCGGTATGAAGCGCGCACGCGAACTAAACTCGCGGGCCGCGAGAGGCCGTATTTATACTCGAGCGACGACAGCGCCGCGGTTCGCGGCGCTGTGATTCTCCCGCGCAGCCAATAAGAAATAATCTTTTCATCTTGTAAAATGTAAATATTTCTTATTTAATTTTTTTCTCGTTCTCACTTTTGTAAATATTTTTATCTCATTCTTTGTCTCTTTCTGTTTTGTAATAATAATAATTATGTAAAATTTTGTATATAAGCAGCACAAATCTCTCAATAAATCACTTCAGTTCACCACAGTAAATCGAGTTTTACTCTTTACTCCTCCGACCTCTAGTGAACTCTTAGAGAGACCAACCGGTCCTCTAAACACTCCTTCACCATATAAGTAAACTATAAGTGTGCAAAATTTCATTCACCTACGTTTCTGCATTTTTTGTCAAAAGGGATCCAAAGTTTTTCGCTCGCGTATTAATATATAGATAACAATGTTCGACTTCTAAGTTCTAAGGTATAAACCATAGTAGAGAATGAATTTCTGATTGCATACAACAAATCCTTTCTGTACACATTTCTGTGAATTTGCGTCGATTTTAATAATGATTGAAGACGTAAGTGAATGAAGTGGGTAAGTAACAATTTGAAAATGTTCGTTTTTCGCATAAATGGAGGCTTCAGAGCAGGGAAAATGATTTGAAATTAAAAAATGGATTTTATTTATAGCCATATATATTAGCCAGATAATAAAGTAGTTAAGTTATATAGGTTTGTTTAAATTAAAAGAGAAAAATTTGTAATAATTGTCCTAATGTTACAAAATGTTAGTTATACCCACCTTATCCACTCATGTCTTGAATCGTAATTCGTAACATTGTGAAATAGTTATGACTGTTTGAATATTCATAGGTTTTATGTGAAACGCTTTCAGCCTTATCTAGGTTAATGATAAGTACTCAGTACTTGCCACTTACACTACATATTTATACGTGGGAGAGTCATGCTTCGGCACGAATGGGCCGGCTCGACCGGAGAAATACCACTTTCTCACAGAAAACCGGCGTGAAACAGCGCTTGCGCTGTGTTTCGTCGAGTGAGTGAGTTTACCGGAGGCCCAATCTCCTACCCTATTCCCTTCCCTTCCCTCCCCGACTCCCTTCTCTTCCCATCCCTACCCTCCCCTATTACCCTATTCCCTCTTAAAAGGCCGGCAACGCACCTGCAGCTCTTCTGATGCTACGAGTGTCCATGGGCGACGGAAGTTGCTTTCCATCAGGTGACCCGTTTGCTCGTTTGCCCCCTTATTTCATAAAAAAAAAAATAGTCATTCCTTCTACCCAATTATTACTTTTAAGTCTTCTTTGTTGAATACTCTACTACAGAAAAGCCATAACGGAGAGTGATTATTGTGGCAATTTATGTATGTATGTAAGTATGTTCTGATATAGGGCCTAAAAAGTCATTAGATTAGATTTAATAAACGTGGTATTGATTCGTATTAACGGCCCGAGAAACATAAAATATAGTATGTATCATGGCAGCCAGGGGGCAGAAGTTTTGGAGTTAAAGTGCCGATAATAGTTTAAAATATTTGAGTTTATTTTTTAATTGTGTTATTTCTTTAATGCAGTATAAAATAGATACTATTATTTTTTTAATGTTTAAACTATCAATGACAATTTTAGAATTACTTAGACTTGTTCTGCAATTTCATTGCCTTGAATTTTGTTTATCGCGGAAGAACCGAGGAATATTGATAAAGTAGTACAATGGAATACTTACCTGAAACATTCAAAAATTGTTTATGGTATTCCATTTTAGTATGAACAAGTTTTGTTAGTCAATTGGCACAGTGGCACTGGCGCGTTATCGGTCGAAAGGTAAACGCAAACAGTGATAAGAGACAACTATCGTTTGCTTTCAGCCCGAAACAAATATTTTAGTTAGTTTTGACTATCACATACGTTCATAGAAAGTATACAGGGTGTAACAAAACTAAGTGATAATGCTTTAGGGTGTGTATGAGTCCCTTATATACAGTTCACTGTGAAAGTAGCAGCGCTGAGAGATTTTTTTTTTTGTGATTTGTATGGGCAAGTGCCCGAGCGGTATGAATTTTCCCATACAAAAGTTTAAAAAAAAGTTACTCTTTCAGCGCTGATACTTTTACAGCGATACCATACATACCCTAAACTCTAAAGTATTATTACTTAGTTTTGTTACATCCTGTAGAAATGGAAGATCGAAAAAAATAACTTTTTCGGGTAGGTTTTCAGGGATACCTACTTATAGAGAGAGTAACGTTTAGGTTAAGAAGACCGCTTAAGGCCGAACTCAGAAATATTTAATGATGATTAAACTTCAATTTAATGAAGAGTTTGACAGATAATGTATGCTGCTTATGTCAAAATCTTCATTTAAAGTTACCTAGTTAATATTCGTCTCTGAGTGCGGCAATTAAAATCTGTTACTTTCTTTACTGTTGCTTAGTCAAGTTATAAAGTGAAACATAAATACATTTTTTCATTTAATTTTTCAATTTTCCTCGCATGTTGTATGTTTGTACAGTGTTTTCAGCGAGTAAATTGACTTTTGGGTCATCGTTAGAAATAGCACACAAAAACCGAGTAAACCCACCGGTTAGTGACACATTTGTAGTTGGCAGTGATTTTTACAGAGATTACTTATTAGTGGAAAAAACATGAAAAAAATAAACCATCATCTAATAATACTATTAATATGTTATTAATTTTATAAACCTACGCATTAGTTACTAGCAACCACTGAAATCACTGCTGTTTTAGTTAAGTATTTATGTAACACCTAACAAGGTCAGTTATTTTTGATTTTCCGCATGACTATTGGCTAGCCTTATCAGTTTGCCAAGAACTAATTATTTTATAAATAATTTTAAAGAAATACAAAATCGTATAAATTTACCTCCACGTATCAGTAAATTTCGAATCAGCTGACCCGAGAGTGTATCTCCAAAATCCACTCGATATCACAACAAAAACATTGGGCGCGTATCAATGACATTCAATTACATAGTAGAAACAGAGGGAGACGGAGAATCGGTGGCGCGAAAGTTAGAGAGGGTCAGCCGCGGTTTGTTCCAATTTGAAATCCGCGGTCGCGCGAAAGAGCGCTCGGCGCACAAGAGTAACGGGCGGCAGCGTCCGACTCACATCGCTACCGACTTGTGACTATCCCATGCGACTCGAATATCCGACGTCGAAAGAAAGACCCTAATTATCTGTAGTCCTACTATAATATAGTACGCGCACGTAAACAGTGACGTCACTCCATTCATATCCGCCCCGCGGAACTTTCATTCAAGGAAATCGAAGTGCAGCACGGAACTCGTCGAAGGACCGTTTTTAAGATCAAATTAGATACGCTTTATTGATGAAAATATATGATTAGCCTGGATAGGAACCACAAAAATTGTGAAATAAAAATTTGAAACATCCGTGAATAAACTGAAAGCAGTCTGTATCACGCTTTTTCTACTCAATAATAAACATTCCATTATTTACTATACAATGATAATATAATCACTAATATTTCTTGTCTCATACTAACACTTCCAAGCTCGAAGGACCATTAAAGTCTATATTATAACTTATAAGCTTAGATATTATTTTTACGTCATACATCTTAGTATCATAGTAAGAATTCTATGTAAACATTTTTACCATCAATTTAGCCCCAAGCCGTCCTGTAGTCTGTAGCACATAGACTTCCCCCATAATTTGCCACCGCAACCGCATCACTTCATCAAAAATTCTGAAAAAAAAACTCCATCTAAATATTCATTATAAACATTTTACATTATCAGAATAATTTTATCAGCCCTGCATTCGTCGATAAGATAATCTGAATTCTGTCAAAATTGATAATATGCCTGTTATTAAGTGATAAGTATTGTTAATAAATTTGGTTTCATTATCTAAGGTTGGTTGGGCCATGCACAAGTTATTTCTTTATTTGACCTATAATTTCCTCCTAAATCAATGGCTAAGTTTTCTGCTGCGCGACAACCCCTGTTACTAAATAAACTGAAGATATAGTTTACCTACCTATATTAACTAATAACTATACTATATTATTATGTACCATCGAGGAAATTGATTCCTAGGCAGTTGTTTTCTATAAGAGGCCGGCCCCGCCAAACAAGCGATCTAAAACATATTCAAAACGATTGACTTAAATGAAATTGAGATTTATTTAATCATTGTATATTTATCTGATATTTGGCTAACCAAAAACACGATTCACTTATTTTGACTCGATAGTTTTATTTTTAGAAATTATGAATATTTCTGGGTTTTTCAACAAATATCTGTTACACTTATTGAGTTACTATCTACACTCATTGTGCGGTATTGCCGTACGAGAATTTACTCGGGAACGGCTTCCGTACTGGGGTGGTCAAATGAAACACGTCTTCACCGTAAAACTATAGCGGAGTCGAGGTAAAACAAGAGTTCCGGCCAGCCTTTTTTCTATGTACTATTTGTAGGATTTTTTCCCCAGTATTTCCCCAGAGATTTCCCCAGTTCTTCTTTTCCAGGTCTTCTTTCTTGCTGATGCTTGCTGGAGGCTGGCTCGGAGCGGTCTGACCGGTCGAACAAACCGGTCCTCTATTTATACGAAAAAATGGCTGACCTTTGACCTTGAAATTACCTCACCCCCTATAAACTTTATTTATCAATTTTATTTATTTACAATAAAGTTATACAAAACTTTGTGTTATATTATTAAATCTTACCTATTATATTACAATAAATCACACAAATTATTTCGCTGGCGCGCTCCAACTCGAAATTATGGCCAAAAAATACCTCGAATTTCCTCGTCCCCCGCCTCAGGTGTATAAATACCCATGGCGCGGGGGAGGAGCGTTCAGTCGATTACGGAGCGCGCGAGCGTGCGAAGCTATGAAAAATGTTTATTACGAATGCTATAAACAATTGTTAACCTATATCTATTATATTTAAGAACATAAATTATTAAAAACTATATAAAATCGATAAAACAAAAAGGTAAAATCAAATAGTCTATCTGTCTCTATACAACACATGATACTTCGTATCTATCTATCCTATTCTAATAAGAAAATTAAAACTTGCTATTTTATCGCTTAAAAACTATTCGAATTCAATACAAACTATAATAGAGATAAATTATCGATGAATATTAACTATTAGGAACTTAAATTTGAACAGAAATTATGTACTATGAAACGAACATGACTATTTTCAGTCTTATAAGAATCTTATCTATCTACTATTATTTTACACATTAAAATATATTATTACTGTAAGATTATTTATAAAATGAGCATTCCTAAGTATTAATTTGCGAAAAGTATCGATTTTCGATAGCAAAAAATGTTAAATATCAAAGAGGCTCTCTATTCGGCATTGCCGGCGTTCACTCACCACTAGCGACCTCTGGATGATATTTCTATGTTGTAGTTTTGTTCTTATCGTCTCGTACACTCATATTATAAAGAGGAAAACTTTGTTTGTTTGTTTGTTTAATTGTAATGAATAGGCTCAAAAACTACTGGACCGATTTTAAACATTCTTTCAACATTCGAAAGCTACATTATCCACGAGTAACATAGGCTAAATTTTATTTTGAAAAAAATAGGGTTCCGTAAGATATTTGGGTTTTTCGGACACAAGGTTTAAAAATCAACCAGAAAAGTTACTTATTTTGCGTACGCTGCCTAAACTATAAAAGATAGAACCATAAAATGTTTTAATTAATTGTAGATCTTATAAATATCTACAAAAAAGTCCGCGACACACTATACTTATCTATGTCGAGTGAGGAACAACAACCATTTTTTTATTTAAAAATCTTGAATTTTTTTTGGACTTCATTTAAACGCGTTTATTTTACTCATGCTATTAATCCTTATCAAAATAAATTATTTCATCACTAAGCACAGTTTATGTAGATAATATTTGGTCTTTGAATGATTAAAATTGGACGTTTGATTTTGAAGTTATGGCGAAATTAAAATATTACGATTTCTGCTGCACGGCCCGTTGCGAAGTGGGCGTCGCGTCACCAAGGCGGGGATGCGCGTGCAGGAGGGAGTTTAGATCTATTAGTAAATGATGATTTAAATAATACTTAATTATTCACTAAATCTAAATCTAAATAATATATAAAACTCAAAGGTGACTAATTGACATAGTGATCTATCAACGCACAGCCCAAACCACTGGACGGATCGGGCTGAAATTTGGCATGCAGGTAGATGTTATGATGTAGGCATCCGCTAAGACAGGATTTTAATCAATTCTACCCCCAAGGGATAAAATAGAGGATATTATACCGATCGGGCTGAGACTTTGATACCTAAATAATAATAATACTTCTTAACGCGAGCGAAGCCGCGGGCAAAAGCTAGTCATTAATCCGTTGATTGTGGAAAAACGAGACACAATATCTTATCTATTGTTATCGCGGTCGCATTCGGGGCTTGATAGGTTAAATAATTTGCACTACTACAATAACACACTTTATAAAATAATAGCTAAAGGAAATATTAGTATTGTATTTAATTTTTAAGTAATCATCAAAAACATTTTTGGGACTAGCGAACTTTACTTTTGTGCTATAATGCGCCGGACCGTTGTTACGCGATATTGTTCACTATTAGCTGCAGCGCAAAATACAATTCATGCGGGCACGATTTATGGAATCATTGTATCACGATTGGAGGATAGCGGGGTGTGTAGGCGGGGCTAGCGTGTTTAGATAATTTTGGGAGCCCGGTCTTAACGCGGCGTCACCTTAAGGACGCTATCACATTTTTTCACAAATATCAGCGATTTTCAGGTACCATTTTAAAGAATTAGGAGTCACACTGCGAGGATGTTTTGGTTTCAAATGAAAGAAAATATATTCATCTCCACAGTCAAACCATAAAAATTTTATAGCCGCATACAAAATTTTCACATAAATACGTTTTAACCATCACAATAATCGCAAAATATTTAAAAAATGGGGTCTGATTAGGATTAGCTAAATACACTGAACTAAGGAAAATAAATATACAAAAAATTTGTTGCTTATTTAGTCCCCTGTACGAATAGCTAAATATTTTATATAAAAATATATAACATTTCCATTTATAAGAAAAATAAGAAACGCTCTCAAATTTCTTCATACATTTTCGCCCTATCAAGAACGCGGCGAGCGTCGTAACCGCCACTGTACAAGGCGCGCTGATATGAATGTTATTTGAATGTCCTTAACGTCGATATTCGTACTGACAGACATCGACCTGCTAATTATTATGTGATAGCGTCCTTAACGCGACCAAATTACTTAGGTCCGCCATCTGCCTAGGAATCAACTTCTCTGATAGTACAAACTACAGGTAAATTTTTTCTACGATAGTTCATTTGATATTTAAAATCTCTGAAACCCTACGGCCTACACGATTAATTTAAATCTAAGCTTCGAAAAGAACAAAAGCAACTCTGAAAATCCATACTAATATTATAAATGCGAAAGTGTGTCTGTCTGTTACCTCTTCACGCTCAAACCGCTGAACCGATTTTGCTGTTTGGTATGGAGATACTTTGAGTCCCGGGAAAGGACATAGGATACTTTTTATCCCGGAAAAATGTACGGTTCTCGCGCGATAATGAATTTTGGCGTAACAAAGTTGCGGGCGTCATCTAGTTAAAAATAATTATGGCGATCCAATACATACCTACCTGTAAATTGAAATAAAACGCCTATAATATAGTTTTTGCTAAATTACTAAAAGCCCCATTTTGCAACATAAAAAAATTAGGTGGAGCATATTGTATTCTAATTAGAACCAAACTTTGTAATGATAGCTCTGGTTAAAACCTTTTATTTAAGTACGCTTTTTAAAAATAACTTTTATAAAGTTTCATCACAATAAAAAAATACAATAAGTACACAGAAAACAATTATTATACGAGTGGTTTTCTTGTTATAATAAATTTGAATATTTTACATTTGTATGATGCAATGGTTAACGTTTAGTGAATAATAACAATCATTCTAGTATTGGGCACGGTTTTCATTAAAATACGCATAAAAATATAGCTTCTACCAAAAAACTATAATAAAATAAACAAAGAAACTTATTACAAGCCTTTCTGCTTATGTAGGCCGCGTAGGACGGCGCGTAATTTTCCCATGTTCTCTTTACGGCTAGTTCCTGATGTTGCCACAAGATGGCGCTGAGCGTTCCATGTTTAAAAATAACTTTATTCCGAGTAGTAAGTATCGCCACTGGCACGTTGCGCGTTGTCATTATCAAGAAGTCAACTCACTGACCTTGGGGGCTAAGACGAAACGGTTTTAAGCTCGGCAACGTATTTCATATAACGAGTCGTACGGATAGAATATATTACGTTTCCATCGCACACATTTTGAAAATATATTTCTTTTATTACTTTATGCATTAACATATTTTTTACGATTCGCAGAAAAGAATATCAATAGTAGATAGGTACTTATTAAATTGGAAGCTTTTATAATAATATAATTACATATTATGTATAATAATTATCACTTTTAATATTTAAAACATGCACCATAAGGTATCAGCTTAGACAATAATCACGTCTAAGAATAAAAAAATATTGCATTATTTTTAAATTTTAAACGCGGCAAAAGTTTACAACGGGCTGTATTTTAATAGGATCCCGACTGCGCGCTGCCCCGCATTAATTCCCTATACCTATACCCCAACCCTACGCTCCTGGCCCTTTATACTTTTTGTGAGCGAACCCTCCGACCGACGTCAGTTTATTTCTTTTGGGGCCGTTTTTATACCCAACTGTCAGTGGAGAATTATAAATACCGTCCAGGAGCGATGTTGTTTGTCGAGTGAGGTTCCGCTGCACTTGGGTTAACATTTTGTTAGCTTTTCCCAAATAGTATTCAGCACTAAAGAAATTTCGCCCAGGGCGCTGGTAGTGCTAAAACCGGCACTGTCTATATGATTATAACGTTATAACATTCATTCAACTCATTAATAAATACGGTACAAAACTTGGAATGAATTAACATTGTGTGAAACATAAGGAGAGCTTATTTGCTTATAATTTATTGACACTAAGAATATGTAGTAAATTAAGTTTTAAGTACAACTAGATGCTGCAGCCGAGTCCTTTGATCACTACGGAGCCCTAAAAATACAATTTATACTTTATGCGAAGCAGACGGCGGAATAAACCTTTTTCGTTTTGATTTCAATTTGAAGACATTCATGAACCACAATTTTTGTTAAACCGCAACGTTATATTTTTTTTAATTGCAGTAAAAAAATTGAAAATAAAGGAAATAAGTTACATTAATTTATTTTTTAAGGATTCTAATAACAGCTATACTGTACCTACTCAGCGAAACATGGCGGTAGCGGTCATTGACTTCCTGTCAAAAACTTGTAATTTTCTATATAAACCGCGATTGACAATGAAGTGTCAGATGTTGTCAATCGCGGCTTTGTATAGAAAATGACAAGTTTTTGACAGGGAGTCAATGGCCGCTACCGCCATGTTTCGTCGAGTACAGTATAGGACGAATGCCAAGTAAAAGGGGTTCATAATGTAAAGTTGTGACTAGAATTATAATAAGAAGCCATTAAAATACTGGAGATAATGGGAAAATCGCCTTTGAATATAGAGGAGGTACATTTGTAATTTAATATGGTATAACTTGCGCCAATCTGATTATAGGCGTATTCGATTAATTTTTATGCCGAATTTACACTCAGCAAGGGAAGTGGGCAGCGCGAGAATGTAAAATATGTCACACGCGCTGCCACAGTATTACAATAGAGATAATATTGTAATGTACGTAGTACTTATAACTCAGTGATTGTAATACTGTGGCGCTGCCACTCGTCATGCCGCTGCCACTCGTCATGCCGCTGCCACTCGTCATGCCGCTGCCACTCGTCATGCCGGCTGCCGCTGCCCGACGCGGCAGCCGGCAAGTGAGTACAGAGTAGAGGAAGTGTAAACACTCGCGTCGTTACTGCCGCAGGCGCAGAAGTATTCAGGGAAATATTTCCGGTAGCGGCAGGAGGATAGCACATAAGCTAACCTAACCTAACTTGAAGGATAGTGGCTGCTCCCACCACTTTACAGTGTTGACAAAATAATCATTCTGGGGCATTGATATACAAAAGGGTTTTTTTGAATATCATTGTTCTGGGGTGAGTCGTGCCCACCGAGCCCCCCGCCCCTAAATACGCCTATGATTCTTGTCCAAAGCTATATTTTATAAGGTTATCTTTCTTCTTCTTCGTACTCATGACATTTTTAGGGTTCCGTACCTCAAAAGGAAAAAACGGAACCCTTATAGGATCACTTTGTTGTCCGTCTGTCCGTCCGTCCGTCTGTCAAGACCCTTTTTCTCAGGAACGCGTGGAGGTATTAAGCTGAAATTTATATCAATTACTCAGGTCTACTGTCCCTTGAAGCTGTGAAAAAATCAAACTTCTAAGCCAACGCAATCAAAAGATACAGCCGTTTATGCCGCAAATTTTCGACACTTGCAAGGGAATCAAAACCTACAGGGTGCTTCCCGTGAACTCAGAATCTTGAAATTTGGTACGAAGCAACGTCTTATAGCATAGATAAAGGAAAAATTACGAAAACCATAAATTTTTAGTTACATCACATAATATATTTTTTTTTAATAATTTTAAACTTACTACCCATTTCCTCATAAACGCGTAGAGGTATTAAATTGAAATTCATACCAAATACTCAGGTCTATAATACCTTTAAGCTGTAACAAAATCAAACTTTGTAAACCTTGCAGGTTTGTACGGAACCCTCGGTGCGCGAGTCCGACTCGCACTTGGCCGGTTTTTTTAAACAAAAAGAGATTACCAAGGGTAGCGAGAGTGACAAGTACCTTTTAGATTTGCTTCGTTCAAATCGCTGGGTGTGGATTGGCAACAGCAATTGTCTGCCATCAGGCTATCAATATGCTCGTTTGCAGCCGTAAGCTGGAATTAAATGTAAATCACCGTTAAAACCTTGAAACTGCGTGCGATTACTTGTGCTAATCTATTTCTGCAGAACCTGTTATTTTTTATTCATCTGTCTATTTGTCTGTCTTTTCCTATTCATGAAAACCGCTGAACTGACTTAAGATGTTTTTTACGTACTTCCCGATAAAGGATGTAAGGAGAGTTTTACTTTTTATTACTAAAAAGTACTTAATAGGCACATAATATTATTTACTTTATATTTCTAAAAATAATAATATAACTGGGTAATAAAAGCTACTATCAGGTCGTAGTATAAGCAGTAAAAGCTAAACTATTCGGGCAATATAATGGAACTCACGAGTTCAAGACTATAAAAGTTAAAATCGACGATAATGACGCCAAAGAAACGACTCTGCATGTGCATGTTTAATGTTCTTTTCTAATTTACCTGCCAGTCTTTACTTCATAGTTTTTGCTAACAGAGGTTTTGTGTAAGCCGAGAATTGGTCAGTTTTAACAAGACAATATTCTTTTGTTTAGCAGGTACAATTTGGCCGTCTGCATTTTTGTATCAATTTCGTAGGAAGGTTGAAACTAGGCGAAAGGCTAAGGACAAAATGAGAACCTATTCTTAATTTTTTATAAAAAATCATAGCTAAATTAAAATAAAAAGATATATAATACTTTAACAGTTGGTTTTCACTTTTCTTTTTATGTACATGCATGAAAAAAATATGATACAAAAAAAATTAAGTACTTTATTTTTTTTCTGCATCAACTGAGTTATTTTTTTATTCAATACAGAAAAAATCGTAGCCATTTTTTTTCTTTTCATTCTCTCTCTCTCTCTCTCATATTGAAGGTACAGTTTCAAAGCTAGTATTATCGCAATCAGAAAGTACGGACGATAAGAGTTAAGACCTCGGGGCTCGGGCCTCGGTAAGTAGGTCAGTGTGGCTCCAGTGAGTCAGCCTGCTACAGACTTCAGATGGGTTTCTCTAGCGTACCGTGCCCTGGCCCCTGATTCTACACGAACATTATAAAAGCTTCTTTTCTTGTTCGATGCAGTTCGTTTTCTTTCAAACGGAAAATATAATTCTCATTTGTTGAGCTATATGCTGCATTATTGTGTTGATATGGTAGAATCCGGGTAGGTACAACAGTTCTACTGACTTATCTGAGGACGAGTGTCGAGTTATGCTATGACTGTTGCTGTTAGTGCTATTTTAAACTTTGTTGTATTAGCCCAAGGTTTGTTTTTCAGTGCTCTGAATTTTCTTTGACCGACCGGATTCTGGACTGTAATTATTGTACCAGACTGACTATGACAACACATTTCTAGATAGAAATAATATTATAAGTCCACAAAATGGGTCTAGTAATAACAAATTAAATGATTATCTTCCTAAAGCGTTTACTATTGTTATAATTATTTATAACATAGTAAACGCTTTAGGAAGAGAGACCTAATTTTATAACTTATAAAACAACATAAAATTTGGCATCATTAACACGTTCAGTGCGGTACAGCGTACAGGGTACAAATAGATATTATGTCGTAACATTTTTTGTAATTAAATAAAAAAAATTAGTCAAAAAAATATTAGGTCGTACATTTTAGAATTAAAAAAGGTCTCTTATTAATATCTGTCTTATACTTATTTCCAAAAAAAGCTGTAATTACTATGGTACTTTAAAATATTATACACACACACTGGAATGGAACACTGTAAGTCATGTTATTATTATAAACACTCGCTGTTTATCTGGGTCGTATATGTAGATGTTTTTATTTTTGCAGAGTTCGCGTTAGTGGAATCTGTGTAGTTATTGTCATTGTTATAACATCGTTTCTTCGTCGACAATTCACTAAAAATGTCTACTATTGTGTATGAAATTTTACGAACATAGCGTTAACTGGAATGGGTTGAAACTGGAGAATATTATGGAAATTGTAATGAAGTATTTCTTGGCTCGAAGACGTAGGCAGGGCCGGATTTCGGAGAAGGTTGGACTGGAAAAAAATAAGTGGGTTTTTTGTTAATGAAATAAAAATAACTGCTTTTTATTATTTTTTATAGACGGAACGGTAGACCGTAGGGTTTAAGTATTTGGTATAACAGAGTTTTTTGGAATTATTAGATACATCATGTAGCTATGTATTCTGAAATGTTAATGTTTTGTATTATCACCGATTTTAAAATGCTCAAAGAGCTATCAGTCAATTGAACACAAGTATTTTTTTCTCATCCAGCTTCGAAGGATTAGCTCAGATATTTGTATTTAAAAAATAATAATAATACAGAAAGTACCTTAAAAACTACGGTCGGACTTATTTAAACTTGGAATAAATATCTAGACTTGACCATTTAGAAATAAAGTGGTTAAATATTTTAATACATAATTTATATTAAAGTATAGTCGAGACTCGAGAGCCTAAATAAACAGTAAGAATAAAGGAAAATCCACGTAGAATACGCCAAGAAGGTAGCATCTTAAAATTCAAGAGAATCATTATAAAAATGAAAAATGAATTTCCGACAAAAAATCTTTAAGCAACATAAAGCGAACGATTCGCAACCGCTCCGATAAAATCTTCAAGTCGCTAGTTATAAAATTAAAAAGAGGGAGCAAAAACACGTGGCAATCTATCAAAACAACAAAGCCGATTGGTGTGGTGACGTTCCACCCCGGTGATATGTACGTACTACCTAAATGCCTTATGTACACGGCTAGGTTACTACTTCATGACTACTCCGAGCTCAGTGTGTACTGCATTGCAACGGAAAATATGCGTGTTTACCAAAGTCGTTTCGGTACAACGGTGCCGTGTGTTGCGTCACGTCGAGGAAATTGATAGTGCGAGGTCGACGTGACTAACATACTTGTGATCTTGCTTTAGTTTTGTGATTATATACGATAATTCCGATTAAATATACGTGCAAAAGTGTCGTTTTCCACCATGGATTATATTTTATGCGACGTCGATATCCCCCGAGGAAGCCGAATTATAGCACGACGCCCCTTCGTGAGGCGCGTCCTGTATAACCTTGCTATGTTGTGTGAGTATATTTTTTGTTCTGTCATCGCGTTTTGTGATGCAATTTACTCGATGGAACTAAGATACGATCGTATAAAATCATATTTTGAGGCATATTTCGGGTCATTTAGCTAGGATTTAGCCTCAAATAAGCCGTAAAACAGCAAAAATATAGTGTAAAATCGCATTATTGAACGTCACAGTACGGGCTCGCACAAGATGGCGGCGTGGGGAGGGGCGAGGGCGCCCAGTTGGCCAGGTGCTGCCGCCGCGTCGAGTTCGGCGCTATAGCTAACTAAATAGGTACGCAGCGCAGTGTTGTACATTTAGAACGCTCACAATGGCTACCGCGAAAGACACGTCTGCTTTCTTTCTCGAGGCAGATGCGACACAGTTCGACAGTGTTTTGAAGTTGTATCCGCAAGCTATGAAATTAAAGGCCGAACAGAAAACAAAGAGACCAGAGGAGCTGCTCAAGCTGGATAATTGGTAAGTGCGACGTCGGGGAGAAAATGCGGCCGTGGCGAGTGGCGTGTCAATGAACTTGTATTGTGTGTGTATCCGTGCAAACTGATTTGATAGCTACCTCCCTCGCGGACTGCATCTCTAGTCCACGGACGGCTCATTAAAATCACTGCGTCACGTGGGATCGATGTCAAATTGACACTATCGTTTTTCCTGAAGCCAGTGTGGGGGAAAATATCGCCGCGCTTAGGCGTTCTAAAATGGCTGTCCTCGCATATCGGAGCTCGTAATATTACTTTATAAAGCTCAATTTTTGATGTTCACGTTTCTATTCTATTGTTGCAGCATGCCTCGACATATGCCAGCCCTGTTCACATAATATTAAATCTTATGTTGAGTTAATACAATGCTTTGTTAAGTAAAGTCACATCCGTTGAAATGGTGACTTGCCATTTGGCACAATGGTTAATTTTGTTTTTTATTTTTGAAAAAAAAAAATATAATGACAGTTTTCATTATTTATTGTTGATTTGAAATTCATGAAAAATATATAATTTTATTAAATATATAAAATTTCCGTATCTTCCTATTTAATTTAAATAATTAAGTCTGGTGCAATGACTCAGAAGAGTTGTCAAGTTTGATTTCAAAATATTTTTTTTTAAAGTAACACTTTTTTTCTTCATCCATTGAAAATTTTAATTATTTTTTGAATTGATGATGGATATCTTATATTTATTAATGAATTTGTTAAATTTATTAATAAATAAATACCCGTCATCAAAATGCTATTTCAAAATATGAAGTGTGATTTAGTGCTTGATTTTAGTTTTATAATGAATAAAATTATTTTTATAGTTAAATAATGTTGTTACCTACTAAGTTAATAGATTACCTAGAAAATTTAAAGAAAAAAATATTGTTAAATAATTTAAAAAATAAAACTTTTAATTACATCAATTGACAATTTTTTGCCACGTTTGAAAGTTAACTTTTTTTTAAATAATTACTTAAGCATCAAAATTGAAAAAAAATTTATTAAACAGAGTATACTTTACAAAAATACAAAATTATACAAGAGCTGTTATATGCCTTATATCATTTTTACTATTGTATTGTTTTTTATATAATAAAAAAAAACACGCTTGGTTATTATGTACTTATAAATTTTGTGTTAAAACAATTTTTTTTTTCTATAATCAAGTAAAAAAAAAATACGCTGTAAATAGTGCAAAATTAAATTCAGAGAATCTTAATAATATTTATATTTTAATAGTTTAAATAATTATAATGTTCCAAAAATCATAATAATATGTAACTTATGTTTTTTTTTTTCAGGTACCAGAACGAACTGCCAAAGAAAATCAAATCACGAGGGAAAGATGCTCACATGATACACGAAGAACTAGTTCAGCTTATGAAATGGAAACAATCTGTAAGTACAATAACTATTCGGTAAATAGTAAAATATATTATGGTAAAAATTAAACAACATGAGCTTTTGTATTATCCTACTACTTTTAATGAGAAAAATAATAATTTCTCAAATCAATGTTAACATACACACAGCAAATAAGTAGGTACTTCTTTTTTTCTTTTAACCTACATTTGGTATCATAGGAACTTACATGAACAGTAGAAATCGGATGATGAACATTTTATATACTTACAACTTTAGTAAAATCTATAATTTAGTAAAAATTAAAAACTACTCCGTTTAATTTCACTAATTAATTATTATTAATAGCATTTATAGTACGTGAAGGTATAAAATATAAATTATATATTTAATTATTAAATTTAGTTAATTATTAAATTTCGGTTCAGTAATAATCATTTTAAATGAAGAGTTATTATTCCATTATAAGTTTAAATTGTATTTCAATTGCATAATTATTATTTAAGGGTTTGGCTTAACTAGGTATTAATAAAAAAACACTATTATCAAGTTTATTAAGTGACCATCCTTACTGTCATTAAAAAATAAAATAGAATAGTCCAAGATCCGACGTAAAAAAAGGCATTCCCTTACATTTTATTTTGGGTATTTTTACATCTAAACGGTACTTTTAATTTATGAACTTTTTATGCAGTCAAAAAAGTTTTATTACAATAATAATTGAGAATACAATAATTCTATTACTTTGGTGTTTGTATTCGTAGTAACTAGAGATCCGCCTGTGGTCGAAATACGCCCATTGAATACAATACGGCCTTACTAATAATATATTAAATGTAGGTAGGTGTGTCTGTCTATCCGTTATCGCTTTATATTTAAACCGCTAACACGATTTTTATAATTATAAATTTACAAAATAAATGTAATATTCTAAAAAACTAAGGATTCTTTTATTAATTGATAAATTCATACATAATATCATTATGTAATACAAATCCTTATAAGTTATAGACTTTGATTAGAGCTTCGAATAAGAATAAATAAAAAAAATGGAACAAAATTTAAATCGACCCAAACTGGAATGAGAACCGGTGCCGGAAACGTAAGACCACATCCAAGTGGAAGAGGAAACAACAACTAGTATTAGTTTGATACATCATAATGTTTACTACACCATCTACCTAGTATAATCAAAACTAATGAGTAATGACTATGTATTGGGGAATTCGTAAGCTTTTGAGTTTTATTATAATTAACAATTACTATAATAATAATTATTGTAATTGCGCTTTTGGTTGGCTAACGTCAAAGCGTTAACCAAAATATAACGTTGTCGAATACAATATAAGCTCATGTTGTAAAAACTACAAAAACTAAGCATTTAAGATTCCAAATTCATAAAATTATAGTTCACGAAAAATTAATATTGGGAAAACGGTTATTTTAGACATTAAAACATCCTACTAATATTATAAAGGCGAAAGTTTGTATGTATGGATGTTTGTTACTCTTTCACGCAAAAACTACTGAATGGAATTTAATGAAACTTTACAATAATATAGCTTATACATCAGAATAACACATAGGCTACAATTTTAACCGACTTTCAAAATGGGGGAGGTGTTATGTTCGTTTTTTTATGTTCAACGATTACTCTGCCGTTTGTGAACCGATTTTCAAAATTTTTCTTTTGGTGTATAGTGTATCATCCCAATTTGGTATCTACTATATTCACAAAAGTGGTGACCTGATGAAGGAATCCATTAGTAATCGAGGGAACTCCTCAAAAATATAGAAACATGTGGTGACTTCGGTTTCGTGAGAAGTACTCTAAGCCATAGAATTATAACCTTTAGAAGAGGCATTCCATACAATCGTCAGCGCGAAAATGTGTCACCCTCGAAATGAGTGAGCTCACTCATCTGAGAGCAGTGTGACTTAGGACGCGGTGACAGTCGGACTTGTTTAATGCATTGATTACGTAAAATATGCATTGAAAGCGTAAAATGAGTGAAAGAGAAAGTAGTATATGCTATTACTGTAAGACAAAAAAGGACGACAATATTTTCTCGATACACATTTTGCATGCAAAAACATTGCTACAGTTTTGATGGCGTATGCCATATCCAAGTATTGACATCGTTGCTCTAAGCATATTATGTTACCAACAAGTTAGATTTTGCACCGAGGTATACCATTGTTCGGAAGGTGCTGAGAGAACGCCTGATTCTTTATAGATACAAGATTGGGAGTTTCGGCGTTGTTCTAAGAACGGAAAGCATATGCTACTATGCAAAATACATTCATCAGCATCATCATCACACTCATAGTATACCATCGCATCGCATCGTCCCATGATTATGTGCCTATTATGATCCTATTATTGGTACTTTTCATAGTCTTTTAGATCGAGACTCGAGTTTGTC
Organism: Cyaniris semiargus; assembly: GCA_905187585.1. Lineage (NCBI taxonomy): Eukaryota > Metazoa > Arthropoda > Insecta > Lepidoptera > Lycaenidae > Cyaniris > Cyaniris semiargus. The sequence goes on along the minus strand of LR994558.1, from coordinate 5,686,286 downwards.
AAGCGATTTAAAAAAATCTATACCAATTAAAACCTGAAGAGTTTGCTATAGGCTATATATTATCACGCTAAGACTAATAGGACCGAAGAAACAGGGAGGAAAAAACGGGGAAAAAGCTCCGCGGGATATCTAGTAATATATAATATATATATAGCGGTTTGTGCGTGAAGAAGTAATAGACAGACAGGCAGACACACTGTTGGATTTAATATATTAGTATGGATTTACCCTGTTCCACAATACACACGCTACAACTTCTTAGTTCTGACCTAACACAATCTTTATTTTCAGAGAGGCAAATTCTTCCCACAACTGTCATACTTGATCAAAGTGAACACACCCAGAGCAGTAATGCAAGAAACAAAGAAGGCTTTCAAGAAACTGCCAAACATAGAATCAGCCATGACGGCGCTCAGTAATCTTAAGGGTGTAGGTACTGCCACAGCATCAGCGCTACTAGCGGCTGCGAGTCCAGAAATCGCACCATTCATGGCCGACGAATGCGTACAAGCAATCCCCGAAATGGAAGGAAGCGACTACACTGCCAAGGAATACCTCAACTATGTTAAACATATTAAAACTGTCTGTGATAGATTAAACAAGGTAAGATATTATTACTATCATCCGTTTAATATACCTAAACAGGAAAATAACTACCAAGTTATTACTAGCAAATATCGTGCAGAAATGTGGTCGTTGATATTGAATCATAAGATTAAGACCGGGCTGCCAAAAAAATCAACGCACGCTTACACACCCCGCTATCCTCCAATCGTGATATGATTTCATGAATCGTGCCCGCATGAATAGGCCACTTGACCTGCTTTTTTTCTTCATTCTAAACGCTTCTTAATCATTCATTTTCACCAAAAAAAAACTAATATTTTAATATTTTAAACAGTAGAAACCCATAAAAATGTTGATTGAAAAATATGCCTTTTATATGGCGCCGAAAACACTGCCCGTCATTGTGCCGCCATAGTGTGACGTCATGTTTTTTGTATTTTTATATTTTCTTTATTGAAAAAAGTTTTATGTGCTAAGCGTTCGAGTCTAACAGTGCCAAAAAATTAGAAAAGAATTTAGAAATCATTTGTTGAACACTTTTGGAGAAAAGTTTTGGCCATTTCATTTCCCAACTACAATAAATGGAGATAATATATAAAACTGATGTTTTACTTGAACTATTCAAGAAAATATATTTTACAAATCTTTCTAGGCTTATTCTTATTATTTATGTACAAATAAACTTACATATATAACGAGCGTCGAGCGAGACGTCACATCCAAATCGGAAGTACCGCAAAAGCGTTTTCGTCAGTACAAATCATATTTTCATAAAATCATATTTTCAAATCGACTTTATTTATCAATCATAAGCTTTTATTTCATGATAAGGGTGAAATACGGTTTCCTAGGCCAAGTTCTACTAAAAATATACATTAGCTGCAGCTAATAGTGAACAATATCGCGTAACAACGGTCCGGCGCATTATAGCACGAAAGTAAAGGTCAAAAGTCCCAAAAATGTTTTTGATGATTACTTAAAAATTAAATACAATACTAATAATATTTCCTTTAGCCATTATTTTATAAAGTGTGAGATCCTAGTAGTTAGTTAGTTGCAAGTTAATAATAGTAAATCAATAAGTGTAACAGATATTTGTTGAAAAGCCCAGAAATATTCATAATTTCGAAAAATATAACTATCGAGTCAAAATAAGTAAATCGTGTTTTCCGTTAGGCTAATATCAGATAAATATACAATGATTAAATAAATCTCAATTTCATTTAAGTCAATCGTCTTCCGGAATCGTAATACTTATTAGAAAACACAGCAAAATTTGGCAGCCCGCTCTTAACATGATAAAACAACTTTTTAAATGCATCCATAATATTAATAATGATATTGAAAGAACGTCTGTCATAATATTCTACCCACAATGTGTCTTTGTAAACAAACGCGATTATGAAACGCCCAAGGAAATCTTCGTATCTGCTGTGTTATCACTTTATCAGATAAGTTCTAACAGACGCGTTTTCATCTGAATGATGTTTTGGTATGAAATGTGAAGACGTGAAGATACAATTATTTTTTATTGAAATAAAGATGCATCGTATGTAATATGATCGAAACGATTTTTAGTTTAACTAGTAGGTACCTTTGTGCTTAGCGTAGCTTCTATAGAAAGTTTCTTTTTAAAATAGACAAAGTGCCCCTAAAATCTTTATTTATTTTAATTCGCTACTTCAAAGCCGCTGGGTGCTTGTTATTTTGTTTGATACCTACTCTTAAAAAGGCATCTCTTATTTCTTAGACTTGATTATTTGAAACCCATTTTTTGTTTTAGGAACAAAATGGCTGCGGCAAAAAATGGTCCCCACACATGGTAGAACTGGCGATATGGACACACAACATCCTATCAGACCTACAGCCAGAGACATTAGGCAAAGAGCCAAAGCTAACAACAGAGCCCACAAACGGCGGATCACCGCTACCTAGTGACGAGAGTAATCTTGAACCACCATCCACAAATGGAAACGGTAAGCATTATTTTTATGAACAGTTTTTGAGTGTCATGTGTGCAAGTGCAACATTTCGGTTACCTAAGGCAACCATTTTCAGTTGCCTAGAGTTAACCAAAATGGGGCAGCAAAATCTATAACAGAAACAGAAAATGTATAAAGGAATTAGCATAGTAGTAACTCTAATTAATATTAATGATGTAACATCATATTATTATCAGTCAAATGCTAATTTAAGAAATAATCAAAAAACTTTGCTTGTCAGTTGTCGTGCCAAAAATTCGTTAATTATTATCAGTATTCAATAAGTAAGCAGTAGAAGCGGTATTCTAAAAACTCATCACATTTCGACACATAAAAGAAATACATCGAAACGTGCAACAATGTAACAATGGAGTTGTCCCAATTTTTTTACTAATAACATTCAACTATTGTCTGATACAATACACCATACTCTGTAATGGAATTACCGTGGTTATTTGCTGGAATGTGTTCGCTAGGAAGTAGGAACTGACATTTGAAGGCTGGTATTTAATGACATTTTGACATTAGCTAAAGATTGAGCACACTTAGTTAACCATTGGTTACATCCACAATATTAAAGGCTTATAGAAGGCTTGGCTCGCAAATCGAAACGCCGCCATATTGTAAAATGTCACTTGATATACAGCCAACACTAACACCTTCTGTTAATATGATCCAAGTATTGTTTGCATATTATGAGAAACATCGCTGGCGTTTTGACAACTGTTGTTGCATCCACGCCCCCGAGACAACGTCATAGACGCCCCAAAATATTATTGTAAGTCTGTAAAGACTAATTTCAGACTAAAACATTTGAGTACACCTACAGGTTTTTATTACCCAAAGTTGTTCTTTAAAAGCTTCCATCTTTTACCTTGTAATTACCAAACAATGACCAAAAGTCGGTGGGAAAAAAAACTTAACGGATGTTGTCCGCCATTAACCGCCGTGAACTTACAATTATTATGTATTATGAATTATGAAGTTTAATTACAAATTTCCTGCGTTGACGAAAAATGAACATTTTAAAAAATGGAACGAAGTTCGTTCCAAATGCAAATTTCGAACGAACGTTCCATTTTGAAATCTCAAACTTCGCGGCTATTTTTACCGCTGTATTATTAGACGTCCTTGAGACTGCATAAACTGTAAGATAATGTATTTATTTATACCGAACCCACGTGGGTCTAAAAATAGATACTTACCTACGCTAAATATTTTATCATAGCATTACGCAAACATTATCTGGAAATACAATAATTGTTAACCTGTTGTTTGTTTACAATTTACATGATAACGCAAAAATGGGTATTAGTTACCTAACATCTTAATAGGAAATAGCTTTATACATACTTAATGTTTTTCGGAGATTCTATAGATATTATTAATTTATAAAGTTACAACTTTACAAGTTTCAAATTACATATTTGTTTTGCTTTACACGTGCTTAGGAAATGCAAATAATTAAAAAAATATATACTCTAGATTACATTCTAGAAAGTAAGCAACTTCTGCAGATAGTAGGATCTCGGACTATTTTTTTTTCTTTCTAATTTTTATTTTTTATAAGTAGATTTAATTTTTTTTGGAACAAATATTATAATGACCACCAATAAATGCTCTGATACACTAAGCTTGTTTACCAAAAAAAGATACTTAACACCAAAAAAATAAAGTCTAAAATTGCAAAATTACAAGCTATTTTAGTCACGACTAGATTTCAAATTGTAATCGAACGCCAAATACAGTAAATGATCACCAAATTCTAGCGAGCAAATCAATGCGATATTTCTGTCCAAATAAATCACTACAATTGGCAAAAAATGTAAACATATTAACAAAAAAAGTATTATAACTCCATATTATGTTATATTGTCTCCGGCCTGCAGTCCCCTCCCACCACACCGCAAGCGCCGTGCATTCCCGGACACGCTCGTCCTACGTGTAAAATATGTTCAGCAGTTTGGACCTGAACAGATAACAGACGGACACCTACCCTTTCCAATTTAATATTAGCATGGATGATGAGAGTTATACATACTATGTAATATTATAAATGCGAAAGTGTGTCTGTCTGTCTGTTACCTCTTCACGCCCAAACCACTGAACCGATTTTGCTGTAATTTGGTATGGAGATACTTTGAGTCCCGTTATCATTATATTACTATTATTATTAAATTAAAATGTAGTTCAAATTTGGTTTTTATTATTTATTATTTTCCGGTTTGCAATGATTTTTTTGGTTCATTTTTCTTTAATAGGATAGCAAAATGAAAATACTTTGGTTATAATTTTACATTAAAATGCTAGTATAATGTTGGTGATCATTTACTAATTTTGGTGATCATTTACTACTTTTGGTTTAACAATGATTTATTTGGAGTCATTTTGCATAAATAGGATAGCGAGATGTTAAATCTTTGGTTATCATTTTAGATAAAAATGCTAGTATAATGTTGGTGATCATTTACTAATTTTGGTGATCATTTACTACTTTTGGTTTAACAATGATTTATTTGGAGTCATTTTGCATAAATAGGATAGCGAGATGTTAAATCTTTGGTTATCATTTTACATTAAAATGGTGGTCTGTATTTCGGTGATCGTTTACTATTTTTGTCTGTGAAATGTTACTATATCTGGTGGTCAGTTAATTATAAGCCGTTTTTTTAAAGTTAAACGTGCCTTTTATCGATGATTGCTAAATATTATCGACGTTAGACATGCATTGAATATTTTTAGTGGCGCGGGCGTTACCTGCGTCATACAGACCTGTGACGTTACTGACCGTGAATCCGCGACCTCATGCAATATCGAACATTAATTACGATTACGTAATACTTTTACGTATGCAAGTAAACTTTACTACAATGTATTAATAAGTTGGCGTGAACTAGAATGTTTTTTTTTTATGGTTTATAAGGAAAGTTTCTAGGTATTCCTTATTAATAACTAGGTGACGCCCGCAACTTTTATTTTATCGCGCGGGAACCGTACATTTTTTCGGGACAAAAAGCATCTTATGGCCTTCCCCGGGACTCAAAGTATCTCCATACCAAACAGCAAAATCGGTTCAGCGGTTTGGGCGTGAAGAGGTAACAGACAGACAGACAGACACACTTTCGCATTTATAATATTAGTATGGATTTAAGTCCTACTAGTAAACAGATACGTTGACAATTTACACCGCGAAACGAAATAAAATCGATGAAAGCGATGAGTCAACAGCTAACGCATGGAATTTTACGTGGTTGAGGCCAGAATACAAAACTGCGATCCGACGTTTTATCGCAAAATGTCAATGAATATAAAATCAAAATATAATTGAACCCCTTTATTTTTATCATCGAACCCCTTTTTTACTAATTTATATAAGCAAACCCCTCTTTTAATTAATTTTGCAGGTAAACTGGTAGACACAGTGGACGACACGACATCGTGCACGGAGGACTCTCTGGACGCGAAGGGCGACCCCTCCCCCGCTACCCCCGCGACACCCGCCTCGCCCTCAGACAACTCAGATTCAGCGCTCAGCACGCCCAGAGCTAAACGGTAAGCTGTGATAAACTGGTGAAACTAGATGAATGTCTTCAATGAGGGTTTTTAATTTTAAGCGATGTCTGACAAATGTTGACTAGACAAAGATTGTTAGCTCCGCCAGATGGCAGGTGGAAAGTGTCAAAAAGTGTCAGTGTTCAAAATCAGTAAGTTCAAACCCCTAACAGCAATAGACATATCGAATTGGATTGACACAAATATAATACAGAATTTTTCTATAAAACAGTAGTTCATTTGTAGTTCAATAGTAGTTTAATAGTACTTCATTTCTTTTTATTCATCAGAGTTATCAATTCAATTCAAAAGTACTATGTAAGTTTTGGGACTTGTGTCGATTCTCGCTTTACAAACAAGATCAGAAATTAACTTCACAACCTTGCCAAATAATCTAGACGCTCGACTTTCAATCGTGTATTCGATTTATAACCGATCGTTCGATATTTAATCGTATTTTCTACCCTTCCTAACTACCTGCCTTCTCTGACAACGTATTCTAACTTCCAGACAAATAGAAGAAGCGAGTTCGGCGGAGGAGAACTCATTGGGCGACAGCAGCGACGCGCCCGCCGCCAAGAAACCCCGGGAAACCGCGCACTGACACCCCGTGCGCATATAAATAGCTTTCTAGACTAAAACATTGTACCTAGGTAATTTATTTTTCAATTCCGATTTAATTTTAACTTAGGCGTTAAGTTAAGATTTTTGTAAGTTTTGTAATTCGGATGCGTCCCCGTATCGGCCGGCGGGGGTGACTAAGGACGATTCCGCTATTTTAATTCAACGTACAGTCTCGGTACAACAAAATAGTATTCTCATAAAGCGTTCTAATTGGTCGAAACTTCAAAAACTCGTTTGACATATTATGTTTTATATGAGACCACTATTTTGATAGGATGCGGTCTGGATCAAAGTTGGATTAGAATAGCAGAATCGGGGTCCAGATAGTGAATTTTAATGAATTATGTAATGAATGATAATGATATAATGAATGTAATGATAGACCTCGGCCACGTTTGCGTTGAGGCCTACAGACCCGTTTCGAGTTATTTTACCTCTGTTTCACCTTTATGTCGACGACATAAAGTTGAGTATCCGAGTTCAAATAGCTCCAAGCGGATAGTTTACTCGCATCCCGCGTGACATTCCAATAATTGTATGGCGGCATTCCGCCGAGCTGCGGCTCACTCACCATTGCCTTATGACACAGTCTGCAGAGTTTATAGGAGGGCGGTTCGTACAGGTGACCGACATACAACTTGTGTTATTTTATATTTGTATTATTTCCTCATTGGTCCCCTAAAGCCGAGAATTCCCTGCGGCATTTGTAGCGTAGCAGCACGCAGCGTTGCCAGCTCGCGTAATTTAGTAGACAGGCAGCTTTGCCTGCTTATTTTCAACATGTTGCGCTCCAAATGTTGCCTAGTGTACACGGCTTATATCTTTTTTAACGATTTTTGAAAAAAAGAGGACCAATGTGTCTGTCTGTCTTACTCTGGTGTACAAGTCGGCACACCTGTACGCGCCGCCCCGCGGATACAAAGGTCGTGTTACCCGGGCCCCGGGCACACGGGCCCACAATGTAGTTTTTATTGAACAAATATAAAATATTAATTTTATAATGTGTCATTGTTTTTGTTTTTGGAACACCCTGTATCCTATAACCCTATTTTTCCCTACCAGAAAACGTCTTATCTAGCTGTTGTTGCCAGAAAAAAGAAAATAGAAATAAAGATGATTAGAAATAGGTAACAAAAGATTTGATAATAATATCATTATTTATGAATATATTAATTTTAATTCATTGCTGTGTTATTTTTGTGATTATAAACAACAACACAACGTGAAATTTCATTAAATAAAATGATAAATCAGCCTAAGTGATAAATGAATAATTCATGATTCGCGAAATAAAAATTTATTTACATCTTACATAACCTGCACCCAGACTCCTGTAAGTGCTTTGCTATTTCTCTTTTCGATCTTTCAGTCCATGCGCTCTGCAGCCGCTTAGTTTTTTTTTCTGTAAAGTAAGAAGTAATAATGCAACTTAAATATGCAACTATAAAGTAATAGGAACAAATTTAATAACTTATAATAATTATTTTAACAGTTGTAATAAATAATAGTATTTTAAAAAGAGAAAACCGACTTCAAAATTGAACGTAATTGAGAATTAAAATTGCCTTATCTCAAAAACTACTGAACCGATTTTGATGAAACTTGTAGTGTTCCCTAAGTTGAACAATACCTAGTACAACAAAAAATAATTACTTAAATCGGACTTGTAGTTCCGGAGGTATGCGAACACAAACATAAGAACATACATACTATGTATGTATGTATGTTTTTATGTATATTTTACACTTGAAATTTGGCACATTTATTCAGACACTGAAATAGACTAACATATTATACAAAAACTGGGCAGTTCTGGAAATATTACATACATACGCGTCGAATTGATAACCTCCTTTTTTTGACGTCGGTTAAAAAGATTGTGTATAAAACAAGTAAAGCTCGGCTACAATTTAAGTAATTTAATTAGTGAGAACAATGGAATAATAACCTTAATGATGTACGCATTAGAAATTACTACTTCAATAGCCTATTGTAATAACCTAAGCGCGTGTTCAGACCAAACTGACTATACGCCGCTGAGTGTAAGCAGGCTCACTGTCAGCCCCAGTGTGAACGTAAGTGAACGTGAAAATATCCGATATCGAATGTCCGCGCCTACGCCTAGCGTAATGGCGTATATTCAGTTAGGTGTGAACGAAAAAGTGAATTTGTATGGAAAAACGCTCGCTCACATTCAGCGGCGTATAGTTTGGTGTGAACACGGCCTAAGTATGGTGTGGCCATCAGTAAACCTGACGCTTCGTGAATCGGTTACAAAGGAAAATAAACCTTATAAAACACGCTACCTCACAATGTTATCTACAGGGTGTAACAAAACTAAGTGATAATACTTTAGGGTGTGTACGTGTTCCTTGTAGAGAGTTCACTGTGAAAGTAGCAGCGCTATAAGACCAATTTTTTTTTTTCACTTTTGTATGGGGAAACTCGTGACGCCGAGCGTAAGCGTAGCGCCCTTGCCCATACAAAAGTGAAAAAAAAATTTCGTCTTTCAGCGCTGCTACTTTCACAGTGAACTCTCTACAAGGAACACGTACACACCCTAAAGTATTATCACTTATTTTTTTTTTTTTTTTTTTTTATTAATTTATTTAAGGTCGCTTGGAACAACAGGGTCATCAGCGACCACAACATAACAACAACAACAATAACTATCTTAGATTAAACTGTACAGATTACAAGACTTTAGAAATCTAAGTACATTATTACACATGTCAGGATCACTCAATAGTACATAATTATCGTTGGTAAGGTTATACATCTGTCTTTCAGTATTATAACAATTAGAGTCTAGTAAAACGTGGTTAACTGAGAACGGAGAGCTACATCTCAAACATGTTTTGGGATTGCTTTTCGTGAAATAGTGAGAGTGAGATGCATTGGTATGGCCTATTCTAAGTCTACTTAAAACACACTGATCCTTCCTACTAGATTTATTAAATTTAAATTCACCTTGTAAACTATCTTTCCTAAAAGTATGTAATTTAGAGTGTTCATTTTTCCAAATTTGGTTCCACAGCAGATTAATTTTTTTAGATAAATCTCGTTTGGCGTCGTGCAGTATAATGGGAATGTCGTTATTCGTATACGGGGTCGAACTAGCTTCCCTAGCTATCTGGTCAGCTTTTTCATTACCAGCTATTCCTTGATGGGAGGGTATCCATGCAAGTACTACATCAACTGATTGTTCTTTTAATTTAAAAACGACAGAGTGTATTAGTTGGATAAGCGAGTTACCAGAAAAGCAGTTTTGTAAAGCCAGAAGGGAAGACTTAGAATCAGTGAAGATGGCATAATTTGAGTTGGTAGGATTCGTTAGGATCATTTTAACGGCGTGATAAATTGCATAAGCTTCGCAAAGGAAAATAGAATATTGTATGGGTAAACTAATGGCGATGCAATCTGAATCTACAATTATGGAGCAACCGGTTCCGTTATCACTTACAGATCCGTCAGTATAGATTATTTTATAGTTATGGTAGTTGTTAAGTAAATCTAAGAAGAGTTTGTGGTAAACTAAGTATCAGTAGACTCCTTAATGTAGTTACTTATGGATAGATCCAATTTAATATTGTTTTTCGTCCACGGCGGAATAGGATGGATATGTCTTGTGTATAGTTTAGGTAGGCATATGATATTAGACGTTTCTAGATATCTTCTTAATCGTAGTCTAAAGGGGATCGGCAGTCTTACTTCTCTTGAGAAAATATCTTCCATGTATTCGACATCAATTACATTGTTTACGGGATTAACAGGTGTTGAAGTTACGTTATACGCATAACAAAGACCAAGTTTAATTCTTCTTAGCCATAAGGGGATTTCACCGGATTCAACAAGTAAGCTATTAGCGGGACTCGTTTTGAATGCTCCTAAACATAATCTTAAGGAAGAATTTTGGACCGAATTTAGACTATTCAGTAAATTTTTATTAGCCGAATCATAAATTATCGACCCATAATCAAGTTTGGACCTAATTATCGTACGGTAAACATTCAGTAAACAATCTTTATTAGCTCCCCACGTAATAGAAGATAAAACTTTAATTATATTTAAGTGTTTGTAACAGTCGGCCTTTAATTTCTTAATGTGAGTTTTCCATGTATGTTTACTGTCAAATAACATACCAAGTATTTTGATTGAGTAAACTCTAGAAAGCGGATGACTATCGAGATGCAATATAACATTATCAAATGGATTATTTAGTCTAGAAAAAATAATAAACTCTGATTTTGAATTAGAAAATTTAAAACCCATTTCGTGGGACCATTTTTGTAGTTTATCAAGTGAACTTTGAATCAGTTGTGTAGTAGTCTGGATATTCTTCCCAATGCAAAACAAAGTTAAATCGTCAGCGAAAAGCAAACCCTTGACAGGACTTTTTATCATGGATAGTACATCATTAATAGTTATTAAAAATAAAATTACACTAACGACGGAACGGATTCTGATCACTTATTTTTGTTACACACTGTATACATATAATAAAACTGTAGAAATAAAAATTCTGTACATTGAAGATATATTCAAAAAATAATAAGCGGGGGGTGTCACTAAATCGCTATAGAAGCCAAAAATGTGGTTAGTTTTTTGTCTGTCTGTCTGTATGTTTGTTCCAGCATCACACGAAAACTAGTGATCCGATTTAAATACGGTTTTCGCAGATATATTCGTCTTCTTCCAACTTAATATCTGGTGTATAAAATTTTTTCCCCCCACCCCTCTAAGGGGACAAAAGAGGGGGTCCGATTTTTTATCAAACTTTTTTCTTTAACACGAAAAATACTGTTCCGATTTGCGTACGGTTTTCGCAGATATATTTTTCTTTTTTCAACTCAACAACTGGTGTAAAAAAAAATTCCCCACACCCCTCTAAGGGGACCAAAGAGGGGGTCAGATTTTGTATCAAACTTTTTTCTTTAATGAACTTACTTCATATTATTTACTGTGTTTTCCAACTTAACATCTGGTGTATAAAATTTTTCCCCCCACCCCTCTTAGGGGACAAAAGAGGGGGTAAGATTTTGTATCAACTGATGAAGTAGAAATACTTTAAATGGCAAAACAACGTTTGCCGGGACAGCTAGTATAAGAATATATGATAGCGTTGCTGGTCTGCTGCCGGCGGCCATGCGGCCCGCAAAGTAGGGATGACACTACGTACACGACGTACCATCATACAAAGGAAAATAAACCCTATTGAATCTCACGTCACCTCTCAATGCTGCGCTTCCACGTCCTGCTGTAAGTGCGAGTATAGCGTGGCGGGTCTGTTGCCGGCGGCCATGCGGCCCGCGAAGTCTGGACGTCGCGGCGGGCGCGGCGCTCCCAGTAGCGAGTCTAGAACGTTCCGCGGCGCCCATACGTCGTTGCCGCCGCCCGCGCCAACCGGAGATAGGGGAGAGTCCGTGGTAGCTCGGATCACTGTGGCTCGGGATGAGTCACCTGTGAAAATTGGATGAAGTTAGAAATGCGTCCTGCACTAATTTGCTAAAGCTGGTGCTACTAGATTAAAACCGGCCAAGTGAGAGTTGGACACGCCCATGAAGGGTTCCGCAGCAGCAATAAGGTTTATTTTTATGAAATTAAAAGGTTTTTGATTTATTTTTATATTTCAGCTGATTTAATGAAAGTTAAATTAAGGTTTACCATTTATGACGTATAAAAAAACTACTTGCTAAATCTCGTTCAAACCAATTTTCGTTGGTAGTTTTTATAGTAATGTACATCATATATTTTTTTAGACTTGTCATGCCCCCTACTTTAGAAGTTAGAGGGGGAGGGGGGGACACATACATTTTACCACTTTGGAAGAGTCTCTCTCGCAAAATATTCAGGTTAGAAAAAAATGATATTAGAAACCTCAATATGATTTTTGAAGACCTATCCATAGATACCACACACGCATAGGTTAGATGAAAAAAAATTTTTTTGATTCATTTGTACCTATGGGGACCCCTAAAATTTTTAATATTTTTTTCCATTATTGTATCAAAATCTTAATGCGGTTCACAGACTTCATCTACTTACCAAGTTTCAATAGTATAGCTCTTATAGTTTCGGAGAAAAGTGGCTGTGACATACGGACGGACAAACAGACAGACATGACGAATCTATAAGGGTTCCGTTTTTTGCCATTTGGCTACGAAACCCTAAAAATTATACACCCCATTAAAATTCAAAAGTTATTAAAACAATTTCAAAAATGTTAGAATACTATGTTTTATAATACAGATGTATTTGTATTGTGTAGCGTGTGTACACTGTACGCTGTACATACCCCAACCATCGGACTCTAAAAATTATAGTTAAACACATTTTCAAAGATAAAAGTATATCTATGAATATTAGCATAAATTTGTAGCTTGTATTTGTTTCCGGGCGAAAAAAAAAACAATCGTATCACGATTCAGGAACCTGTAAAAAGGCGACAGCAATATATTCCTACGTCAAACGAGACAAGCTACGATAGGTACGAAATTCCAAACATTCCGCGGCCGTACTCTAACTACACTGACCGTCAGCGTGATTGTGCGCGCGGCACTCCAGCAGCATGCGCAGCAGAGCGCGGTGCGCGGGCGACGCGGGCTGCGCTCTTATCAGCGCCTCCAGCTCGCCCCACACCTGCCGCCACTGCTCCTCGCGACGCGACGACCACTTGCCACTGAATATTAATATTAATGGTTCCAAATTAGGGCCAACCCACACGTACCACAACCACACGACATCGCAACGACAAAATGTCGTCGAGCAGTGGTTACTGGTTACGTGTGAATGGTGTCGCTGCGATGTGGTCGGTATCACACAAGTGGTCGACAACGACTGCAAAATGTGGTACGTGTGAATGGTCCAGTTCATTTACAATACGAAATATACGCCCGACCACGTGGTGTGGTTGTGGTGTGGTTGTGGTTGTCGTGTGGTTGTGGTACGTGTGGGTTGGCCCTTAAACTCAAAAACTGTTTTCGGAAACAAAAAGCTACCATCGGTTCAAAGCATTAAGTTATCGACGTCTCCATCCCCCATGCATCATCATCTCTTATTTAAAACAATAAAAACCATATTACGGGTACGTATTTTGACAAAATATGTTTTTCTAAATTGTAATCATATTTGTAATAATTTTTGTGAAAAAAAAACTGTTTTTGCCTTAATAAATAAATAAATAAATAAAAATATGCTACCAACGGCGCGGCCTGACATTAACTTTCACAAAGTAGATGGTCGCTTTCATATTCTTATGTAAGGCATATATGACGGTCAGTACTGGAGCACTTTCAGTACTTTCCGGAGTTTTTTCTGTAGATTTAGAAATAAAAAATTAACGACCCAAGATTTTTACGTATATAACAACTTATTATGAAGTTCTTTTCTTCTTCGTTATCGAGTCCTTAAAAAGCATAGACATTAAAGTCCAAAAGTTCTTGGGTCTATAATACCTCACTAGACGAAACACAACAACTCTAACTTTATACCAGCTCTCTTAAACGCCATGGTACTGAACACTCACCGCATGTTAGAAGGCAGCTGCGCGGCCGGCAGCTCATGTCGCGACTCCATTGCCAGTAGTGCTAACATCACGTTTCGACAAGAGGCTATTTCATCCTCCGTTAGAGATTCCTGTACAACTAGCTTGGTAAGTGGTTCCATGACCTGCAAATAATTTAAATAATTATTGAGGTAAACTCGCCTCTAAGCGGGCTCCTAGACGATCAATTTTATTGTGCAATATCACGTATTGTGCAATATTATTGACCCGTGGTCCCCAACCTTTTTTTCATACGGGCCACAAACATATAGTCCTGGTGTCACGAGCCGCAAAAAAAATTTTTTAGGGTTAATAAATAACGTTCTTCAAAATTAACGATTTAAAAGTAGAGTCTTTCACGACGACTACATTATTTTGCCGGTGGGCGTGAATTTCAAAATGGTTTAACATCACGCGGGCCACAGATAAAGTCCCGGCAGGCCGCAGGTTGGGGATAGCTGTTATTGACCGTCTAGGGTTGATATTGAACGCGCCCGCCTTTCAATCTATTGTCAAATAAATTGTTCAATAATATTGTTCAATGATATTGCACAATAGAATTGATTTTGACATTAATTTTCCTAATTACGTCAACACTTGTCAACAGGGTTGGCATATAAAGTAGCTACTTTGAACTTTCTTTTCTTGGCTATAATTATCCTATTCCACAAAAAATTAAAATGATAGTTACAGATCCCAAATTGAATATGAGCATGAAGGATATAGTAAGATGCAAATATGTCGTATACCGCTGAAGTTTGGCCAACGACATATTGTCTTTCTACTTATAACGAGCATACAGGGTGCAATTAAACCTACCGGCCAATTATTTTTTTTAGCGCTAAGGAAAGTCAATTGAACAAAAAAAAAGGATGTTAATTTTTTTACAATAACATTTTATCCCAATCAAAATCGTTGCAGAATAGTCACTTCGTACGAATTATTATATGGCGCCGGTTTAATTACACCCTGTATAAAGTAACCTTACTACTAAGAAAATAAGACATAGCAAAAACGTAGCATAGGTGAGAAAATCTCACCGATCCCAGATTGAATATAAGCGTGGAAGATATAGTGAGGGGCCAATATGTGGTGTGCCGTTGGAGTTTGGCCCGCGACTTGGCGTTGGCGCCAGCGCCGCGCATTGGATGTAACTTGTTCTGTTGCATGAGTGCTCCGAACTCTTTTATTCTGTAATTAAAACGTAAATTAAGAATGTAGTAGAGTAGCACACGCCTATAATGCTATAATATAATATATGGGCCATCTCATTTATTAAAATTATACTCTAATGCTCGATTTACACGGGTGACCAACGGGTCGATTTTAGTCGCGCGGCAAGTCACCAGTCGAATCGCCTGTCCAAGCCGAATCGCCACCCCGTTTACACATTCTACAAAAATCGCCTGTGACTAGTTCATTCTGCGTGAAAATGTCGCGTCAAACAGTCGCGATAATCGTTTACACCATGTTTACACGCGGATTCCATAAACATGGGTGTTTTTCGTAACACTCTAAAAAATTTATAATATTATTTTTGTCCATGTTTTCGTGAGTGTTGCCCAAGGTCTGCGCTCACTACAGTAGTATTCGCAGCAAGCGATCGCTTGCGACTGAGCGTTTGCACGGTCGATTTTAGTCACCAGCCGCATGCGGCCATTGGCCGCACGACTTTGGGGCTTGCGACTTTATCCGCATGCGGCGTAGTCGAATTGCCATTTACACGGTCGATTTTCGCCGTGCGGCGTAAATCGTGCGGCTTTAGTCACCCGTGTAAATCGAGCATAAGTGAAGCAAACATAATTATACTATACAGTTTTGCAAATTAACCATTGATCCTTTCTTAGCTTAGCCTTAGTCGTGTAAAAATGTAATAACGTAGTAAATACAAAATAGGATAGTAACACTTAAAGCAAGTTCAGATTCATCATCTTTTTTTTTCATCATTCATTCATCCATTATAGACTGGTATTTCTTCATTTCTCTGATGGAATCACTTCAAACAAAACACGAATAGACTCTAGTTATATCATCAACCCTAGTATCCCCACCTGTAATCAGTAACTCTGCCACCAGCGCCCTCGGATAGGGCGGGCGGATCGTCGTACGGCGTCCGGCCGCCCAGCGCGCCGATCCACAGCTCGCCACCCTGAGCTGCCAGCACGTGAGACGCTGACCGACCTCCGCCCTTCCTGAAGTTAATGACGTAACTTTAGCCAAAGGTATATTAACTAAAATATTTATTTTATTTTATTTTATTTTATTTGGGTGGCTTACAGCTAACAATATTATAATATGCTTAAAAGATAGAAACGAAAAGCCAATTACAAGCCTCCACAGATAACAATTACTTATGGAGTATTAGGTGTCAGATAAAACTAATTAACAAATAACAAACTAGTGACAGTAACAGTAAGACTACTTTAACCAATAATTATACTTAGATAATTATATATATTTTTTTCTTTTTTTCTTTCTGGCACACATATGTGCAGAATATTTCGTATGCGACAGTGGCGTGGTGGTATATTTAGGTTTAGTTTGGCTAGAAGATCGGGGGAGTTTAATTTCGCTTGGCCTAGTTTTAATAAGAAGCGGATATCGGCGATGTTCCTTCTGGTTGATAGTGGAGGAAGATGGAAGCGACTGCAGCGGTCCGCATAACCAAGGTTTGGAACTCTAAATTTGCAACTAAGGTGCCTTGTGAACTTTTTTTGAACCTTTTCAATTCTACCTGAATGAGTTGCAAAATTAGGATTCCAAACCTGGCTAGCGTACTCCAGGTGACTGCGGACGTAGGAGCAATAGAGTGTTTTCAGTGTCTTCATTTTGGTGAAGTCACTGGAGTTGCGGATAATGAATCCCATAGCCTTTACGGATTTGCCGACTATATGGTCAATGTGGGGTTCAAACGTGAGCTTGCTGTCCAAGAGTAATCCAAGGTCCCTGGCGACTGAAGTACGAGTTAAATGCAGGTTAGAGATAGAGTAGTCATGAAGCAGAGGCTGATTTTTACGGGTAAAGGATATTATATTACATTTCGGTATGTTGAGGTCGAGGTTGTTAAGTAGGCAATAATTCGCAAGACTAGAAATGTCTTCTTGGAGTAGGTGTGCATCAGATAGGGTTTTAATCGGACGATACATTTTTAGGTCGTCAGCAAACATTAGGTAATTTGTGTGCTTGAAGCATTTGCCTATGCCATGTAAAAATAAAATAAACAGAAGAGGCCCTAAAAGGGAGCCTTAAGGAACTCCGGAGGGGATAGGTAGCCAAGCAGTCATAAATCCGTTCAGAACCACTGACTGAACCTATTCTCCACATATGAAGAAAACCATCTCAGTAAATCCCCCCTTATGCCTAGCTCAAATAGTTTTTGGAGCAGTATGCGGTGATCAATTCTGTCGAAGGCCCTGCTGAAATCTGTGTACACTACTTTAACCTGGTAACCATCGTCCATATGTTCAGTTAGGAAGTCGACTAAAGTGATAAGGTTGGATGTGGTTGATCTGCCTTTTAGGAATCCATGCTGTCGCGGGTCGAACCAAGGTTGGAGAAAACCGTATACCTGATCATAAACAATGCGCTCAAACACTTTAGCTAATAGACAAAGTTTAGAAATAGGTCTAAAGTTTTCGACTCTGTTTTTAGCACCTTTTTTATGGATAGGAGTTATATATGCAGACTTCCAGACAGATGGCAATTGACCCTCAGATATTGATCTTTTAAAGAGTAGGGAGACCGGTAAGGCAAGCTCCTCTGCGCATCTTACAATGAATATCGCCGACAAGCCGTCAGGTCCCGAAGATTTACTGAGATCAAGTGATTTTAAGTGTCTGCCAACCGTCACCACGTCTATCTCAATTGTATTTATATTACAGTTGGTGACTTCAAGGGATGAATCAGCGTTTGCCGATGAAGATGGTGCGTCAAGAAACGTTGTACCAAAAAACTGGGAAAACAATTCGCAGATCTCCTGTCCGTCTCTGCTACTGCAGTTACCGTAAGACATACTTGAAGGGATATTAAAATTTTCTCGTTTGTTTTTTATATAAGACCAGAATATCTTAGGGTTGGTTAGTAACGAAGATTCGATTCTGGCCATGTAAGTCTCATAACAAGTCCGCTCTATGTCCTTTGCTCTGTCGCGTAGTAATTGATATGTAAGTAGGTCTGAGGTATTTTTATAAGTTTTGTATTTTTTATAATATTTAAACTTTTCTTTAATTATGTTAATAAGAGCTGTGTTATACCAAGGAGGATATTTGCCACAATTGCTAGTACGCTGCGGGACGTGTTTGTCGATAATATTAAATATTGTTTTATAAAAATTGCTAGTTGCGACATCTATAGTGTCCTTTGCAAGTAGGTCGATCCAGTTGGTTAGGTTGAGATGGATAGGAGAGGAATGATATTTAGGAAAATATAATGGAAATTTGAGTAGGAAAATAATGTACTTGAAAGAGTCTAAACTGATTTTTATTACTGACACTTGACTGTCACAGTTCTACCAGTTATTATTATCAAGCAATACCTGGTAGAGATCTACCTTGTATTATCAATATCTGACAGAGTTATTCTCTCTCAATACCTGGGGGAGTACTACCTGTTGTTATCTCTCAATTCATGGCGGATTACTACCTGTTATTATCACTCAATACCTGGCAGAGTACTACCCGCTTTTATCAATTATCTCTCAATACCTGGCAGAGTACTACCCGCTTTTATCAATAATAATCTCTCAATACCTGACAGAATACTACCCGCTTTTATCTCTCAATACCTTGCAGAGTACTACGTCTTCTTTTATCACTCAATACCTGGGCATCTCCAGCGTGACGGAGCGGCCGTTAAGCAGGAAGTTGACGAGACAGGCGGAGGGGCGCGACGCCACGTCCGCAGGCGTCACTCGCCACAGCGGCCCGTGGCAGCCGCCGGCCCCGCCTTCCGCGCCGCGTGGCGTCCACCAACGGAGTACAACCTGTATTGTTATTGAGTAAAAATGTACTATCAGAGAAGTTGATTCCTAGGCAGATGGCGGACTTAAGTAATTTGGTCGCGTTAAGTCAGACCCATCCGACCGATCGCAGCTAACATTGAATTGATATAAGTCGACCACATGACGTAGGTCCGTCAACTGCCTAGGAATCAATTTCCTCGATGGTGCCATGAGAGAAGTTAATTCATATTATACAGATAAGAGGGCCTGAGTAGTTTGGTTGCGTTATGTCGAACCCAGCCAACAAATCGTACAACTAACATTGAATACACATTACGCGACTAGTTACGCGACTAGTAATAGTTCTCGATACGTTTGATGTATGTCATATCGGCCGCCGCGTGCCTTGACAATGCGTTGCTTAACCGTTCTTAACAATATGCCTACAGCGGTCAGCAGCGGTACCCGCGCCGATTGGCGATTCATCAGTTTGTTTGAAGTCTGTCTACTGTTTAGTTACGTCTATTGTGCCAACGTCAATTTAAACACAAATAAAACACAATATTACTTGCATTTTTCCCACTATATTCATTAATTACTACAATTTTTACTTAAATACGACCGGTTTCGAAATAAATCATCAACAGGTCAACGTCAATTTGACTCACAAGTCACAACAGCAGTTTCCACCACCTCTAATGAATGTTATCCAGCGTTTTAACGCTACCAATTTCAATTATTACTTATTCACTGTGCAATAAACAAACAATTATTAGCTGTATCCGAAGGGTATTTGAAAAAAAAAAGATTTTTTAATGTATTTTAAAACCTTATTATTAATAATATTGATATTTAATGCAAAAACCTTAAAAAAATGTTTTTTAAATTAATTATAAACAATTAAAAATTCATGAAATTTAAACAAAGTCACGTGACTCATAAACGCGCCATGATTGAGATGTGACGTCATAATGTTAATGTTATATACATTTCAATGGTATACGGCAATATCTTAACCTTATTTCGTTGATGTTTAAGGTCAAAATTGTTTGCACTAACTAGTAAATCCACAATAAACTGATGCTCCTATGACTCGAAATAAGAAATGTCTTGAGTGCCCGTTTTGTTTATTGTAAAAAAAAAACTCTATTTTAAGTACTGAAGGTGTGTTTTGGTTTTCAGTTTTAATAAATTTAAGGCTTATTTGGGCGTCCAATCAAAACATTCGTTTGTTAAACAATTCGTGGTATGTCAGTTCTACTGTTTTTATTGTTCTGTGGTGAAAAATAACATTATGACGTCACACGCGCCCGGGTTTGTGCGGGAGCTGTCGGCGTGTCTTCCAATTTTTATTTTAAAATAACTTTTGAAGTACATATTGCGAAAAAAAATAAAAAAAATGTTTTGTTTTAAAACTTATATAATATAATATGATCTTTCCATTTATCACAAAAAAAATTTTGTTCAAATACCCAATTATCATTTGCTTTATCTGCAACACAACACAACTTCATAATATTAATGCCGCGGCCGCACATGCGTCTATCGTCACGAAGCTTCGCGCTATGAAGCGATACCATTGGACGATACACGCAGATCGTCCAATGGTATCGTCTCGAGCACGAAGCACTACGCATGTGCGGCCGCAGCATAAGAAGCATTAAAAATAACCAGACACTGTAACTCACAGATTCCGTAGCCTCGGCTGCAGTTTGCGCCGCACGTAGCCCAGCGTGAGCCTCCGCAGAGTGTATGATCTCAACGTCGTAGTTTGCACTTGAACTAGCGTTTTGTTCTTCCTGTATGAAACTTGATATTAACACAAGAAAAATTAAATTATGTTATTATGTTAAGAATGATATATATATATATATATATATATATATATATATATATATATATATATATATATATATATATATATATATATATATATATATATATATATATATATATATATATATATATATATATATATATATATATATATATATATATATATATATATATATATATATATATACTTATTGAGTGTATATTACAATTAACACCTCCGTGGTCTAGTGGTTAAGAGCGTGGCTCTTGACTCGGAGGTCGTGGGTTCGATTCCCGCGTTGGAAACATGTTATTTCCAAGTTTGGCTAGGACAATGCAGGCTGGTCACCTGATTGTCTGACAAGTAAGATGATCCATGCGTCGGATGGGCATGTAAAGTCGGTCCTGCGCCTGACCTCCCGCCAGTCGTGTCGGTCTTCCGTCCCACTAGGTTATGAGAGTAAAAGGAATAGAGAGTGCTCTTGTGTACTGCGCACACACTTGGGCACTATAAAATTACTCCTGCGTAACTGGCCTGGTTTCAATGAAACCGGCCACCGTCACCGAAATAGGTGTGGGAGTTATTATATTATTACAATAATAAATAATGAATACCTTATAACTTTTTCTGCCTCTTTTACTCTCACAAGAATTTTTCATTACCGTGAGTCGAAGATTCTCGTAGTGATGAATCCATATAAGATATTTTATGTTTTCAATGAAAGCACTTTAATAATTACCATTCAGATTTTTATTTTAAAACAATAATTATACTATAATCCTAAAATATTAAAAACATACCTTCATTGGAATGCCCGTAACTGTAGTTATAGCTAGCCTGTAATGTGGAAGCACTAGCCTGCCCAATAGGTTGGCTAGGTTGCTAGCTCTGCACACAATCACTTCGACACCCATTAAACCACCGCCCATCTGAAAATGTAATTAACTGTTAGACCCTTTAGGTCAGGGGTCACCAAATGGCGGACCGCGGTCCGCATCCGGACCGCCGACCCATTATGTGCGGACCAAGCATTTTCGGAGATGAACATCGTTAAAAATAAATTTCGGTCTCGTCTTACTGATGAACATCTCCAGGATTTAATATCAATAGCTTGCACCAATATTTCACTCCAAACTTAAAAAATGGTCACTTTTCTCATTGATATTATGTAGATGCCTTTGTAATTTCCGTAATTACCAATGTTTAATATATTTTTTTTAAATGTGTGGACCGCGAAGGTCATTTCATTTCTTAAAATGGACCCCGAGCGAAACTAATTTGTGACCCCTGCTTTAGGTTAAACTCATATAAAAATATCATAATAATATCTCCCTCATTCTTCATGTTTGTGAAAGAGAGGTCACGGGAGTCCCCACTTGAAATGTTAAATCCAAACTAATATTATAAATGCGAAAGTGTGTCTGTTTTTGATTTGACAGATTTTGATAAAATTTGGTATGGAACATATAATACCTTTTATCACGGGAAAATTCCCGCGGTTCCCGCGCGGTAAACGAATTTTGGCGCGAGTTGCGGGCGTCAAAAAAGAGTGTTAAATAAAGTTTAAGTTTCAATTTTCTAGCTATCAAGGACTGGTAAGCAAGATGCTTGGTGACACAGACGAGCAAACATACTGACAAACAGTAGGGGGGGGTCGGTTAAGAGGGGGGGGTCGGTTAAGAGGGGGGGGTCGGTTAAGAGGGGGGGGTCGGTTAAGCCTCGGTGGGATGCGGCATACTAGGGGCCAAATCTCTAAAAAATACCGAGTAACAGCTTCAGCGTATGTCCAAGTGTGCAGAGTTGGACTAATACTCAACGCGAACCGACAAGTCTACCATACACGTCCACGCCGTCACTACTACTGCCGCCGCGGTATAGTGATGGGCTCACAACATCATCTGTGAGTCGTACCCCCTGGACAATGCTACAGTCAAACACGAACTCTGCACATAACATCCACTTCGTGACTGCAGCAGCCAAGTATGGAAGGCGAAGGCGAGTATTCGGCGCCATAACCGAATCAAATTCCTAGATAGGGGAGACAACCCTGAAACAAAAACAAATAGAAAAAATATGGAAGCAAGATTTAAAGAAAAACTACCCCAGGAGGGTACCGATAACATCGGAGAATCCCTCCCTGAGCAATCAGGCTGTCCCACGTATTCTGGGGGGGACAAAATTTTGCAACCCCATGCGTCGTCATCGTCAAACAAACACAAAGTGCTAACACAGCAGCTCTTCCACCCAGGGTTATTTAATAGGCAAAGATCTTTGTCTACAAGTGATACTTCTAGGACACCACAACAGGACCAACCACCAAACGTGAGCTGGCAAAGACAGCCAGAACCAAAACAAAAAAGGCTACGCTCACCAAATGGAAGCGAACAAAAAAGCTCGAAGCTAGCCAAAACTTACACATCTCGCGAACAAGATATGAACAAAGCATGTGACATCTCGGATCAAGAAGAAAATATTCCCACTCCTAATAGTTTCTCTGTATTAAACTTGGACTGTGATGCAGACATAACTGAGAAAAGCAAGAAACAAAAAACATCTAAACCACCACCAATTATACTATATGGTATAGAAGACCTCAAAATGTTAACAGACTTCATCGCAAAGGTCGTAAAAGCTGAAGATTACTCTTACAGAATCTTGTCAAAGAACCAACTGTCAATATCTACAAAATCCATTGAGATATACAAAACTATGATAGAACACATACGGGGTAAAGGAATTGGGCACACTTTCACACACAAACAAGAAAGATGCCCAAGATTTGTCATTAAAAACCTGCACCACAGCACTCCAGTGGACGCAATTGTTCAGGCAATAGAAGAAACCGGAAACAAGGTAAAGGGTGAAATAGTTACAGCTCGCAGAAAAGGTACTAAAGAACCTATGAATGTCTTCTTCGTCAACGTCTACCCAAACGAAAACAATAAATTAATAAAAACTATAAGATACATCTACAATCAAGTAGTTAAAATTGAAGATCCTAGAAAACCAACTAACACAGTAGTCCAATGCAATAGATGCCAACAATACGGACATACAAAAAACAATTGCATGAGGCCATACAGATGCGTGAAATGTGCTGGTCCACACAAAACAACATCTTGTACAATTGACAAAAATACACCGGCTATATGTGCGTTATGCTCTGGTGCTCATCCAGCTAGTTATAAAGGATGTCAAGTATATAAAGAAATACTATCGAGAAAAAAGATAAAATTAGTTAAACAAACACCACACCACAAAACCCGACCTCTAGTAGAAAATGAAAGCAAAATGACACCAAGAACGGAAATACAAAAAGACATAATACCAACTCTACAAACGAACTATGGACCCCACAGATATAATGACATCATGAACAAAACCTACCAAAACAAAACACCGGCGAAAAAAACGAGCAATGACACAATAAAAACTTTTGAAACAACCAAAGAAAAAACTAATAACACGCAAACTTTGATTGACAAATCAAAAAGAAAATCAGGACAACAACAAGACAATAAGAATACAGACGACCAAGAAAGGTCGCAGAGAACACATCGCAAAGATATACCTGGATCTGACCACAGTTACCACCATACAGCTGAAGAAAAGCATAGATATAATAATCTAGAAGAACTAATCTGTAAACAAGCTGAAAAGATAGACCAACTAATAGCACTCGTGGGTTCGATGCTAGCCCTCATCACCAAACTTGTGGAAAATAAATAATAATGACCTCATTGCGTATAATCACCCTTAATATCAACGGTCTGGTCCCAAACCAATACGACCTTGAAACGTTGATCAAGATAAACAAGATAGATATTGCGCTCATATCTGAAACACATCTTAATGACCAAAAGTCGGTAAAATATGATGAATATAACATATACACAACAAACCATCCCGGAAACACATCAAATGGAGGAACTGCTGTCATCATAAAAAAGAACATAAAGCACCACCTACATAGCAAATTTAGAGAGGAATATCTCCAGGCAACTACAATTACCGTGGAAACAAATATGGGTCCCATTAATATAAGTGCTATCTACTGCCCCCCAAAACATAAACTGAAAGAAGATATGCTCACCACCTACTTCATGGCTCTTGGCCATAAGTACATTTGCGGCGGAGACTGGAACTGTAAACACCCACACTGGGGCTCTAGACTAGCCACTACTCGTGGCCGAGAATTAAAAAAATGCCTAGAAAAACTTCAGCTCTCATCACTATCAACAGGGGAACCTACTTATTGGCCTACAGATATGAATAGAACACCAGATCTTCTTGACTTTTATGTAACAAAGGGATTATCCCATTTATATGTGGAAGTGGAATCATCGGCTGATTGTCTATCTGACCACAGTCCTGTTATAGCCACTATTAGCGGAACAGCTATCTATAAAAAACCTGCACCTGTATTGTACAATAAAAAAACTGACTGGAACGCATTCTCTGAATACCTTGAAGAAACCATTGATCTCAATGTCAAGTTGAAAACTGAAGATGATATTGAGAAGGCGACCTTCTATATCACCAACGCGATACAAACAGCTGCCTGGCGCTCTACACCGAATCTGAAACCCACTGAAACTCTTCAAAACATACCCTACTTAATTCGACTCAAATTACAAGAAAAAAGGCGACTTCGTAGACGGTGGCAATTGAGCCGACATGCAGGACATAAAGCCCTTTATCTAAAAGCAGCCAGAGAGCTCAAAACAATGATTAGGGAAAATAGAGACAGTATGTTCAAAGAAAAAATTTCATCCCTTTCAGCTTTAAAAAAAGATAATTATTCACTATGGAAAATAACGAAAGACCTTAAAAGGCCACAACAATGTATACCTCCACTAAAATCACCAAATGGTCCATGGATCCGCCGAGCTAAAGATAAAGCTGAACTATTTGCCCACTATTTAAGTCAGGTGTTTAAGCCAAACGAATCTGATGAAATCGATTTTGAACGTGAAATTGATACATTCCTGGCGAGTGACCAACAACTAAGTCCCCCACTAAAACTTGTAACACCAAAAGAAGTCTACAAAACAATATTACGCCTAGAAAACAAAAAGGCCCCAGGATTTGATCTCATTACTGCCGAAATACTCAAAAGGCTGCCAAAAAAAGCAATTGTGTATTTAACAATGCTGATTAACGCAATATTCAGAATCCAATATTTTCCAGAGCTGTGGAAAGTATCACAGATAATTATGATACCCAAACCAGGTAAACCTCCAACAGAACTAAGTTCATATAGACCTATCAGTCTTCTCCCAATCCTGTCAAAGGTGTTCGAAAAGCTATATCTCAGCAGACTTCAACCTATTTTTGAAAAAGGCAAACTAGTACCCGACCATCAATTTGGATTTCGATCAGGACATTCTACCGTAGAGCAAGTTCATCGAGTTGTTCATAAAATCAGACAGTCGCTCGAAAAGAAACAGTACTGTTCTGCAGTATTCCTGGATGTCCAGCAAGCCTTTGACAGAGTCTGGCACAAGGGATTGCTGTACAAGCTCAAAACACTGCTACCCAACTCTTATTACATGATTATGAAATCGTACTTGACCAACAGAAAGTTCCAAGTCAAATATGAAGAAGAAACATCAGAACTATATGACATCCAAGCGTCAGTACCCCAGGGCTCAGTGGTAGGACCAATGCTATACACACTATACACAGCAGATCTCCCCCAGACTGAAGAAGTTGAAACAGCTACCTTTGCAGACGATACGGCATGCCTTGCTAGTGATAGCGATCCAGAGAAGGCATCTGAAAAACTCCAAGTTCAACTTAACAAAATAAATAAATGGCTGAACAAATGGAGAATAAAATCCAGTACCACAAAATCGATACACATAACTTTCACCTTGAGACGGAAAGAATGCTCGCCAGTGCACCTAGGAGGTGAAGTGTTGCCAAAAAGCGACTGTGTAAAGTATCTTGGTATGCACCTGGATAAGCGACTCACATGGGCTAAGCACATCAAAGCAAAAAAGAGTGAAGTGAATATGAAATTTAAAGGCCTACTTTGGCTGATAGGTCGTAACTCAGAGCTATCTTTGACCAATAAACTACTTGTGTACAAAAGTATTATAAAGCCGATCTGGACTTATGGCATAGAACTCTGGAGCTCCGCAAGTAACTCAAACATAGAAATCCTGCAAAGGTTCCAAAACAATGTGCTCAGAACTCTAACAAATGCGCCATGGTTTATTCGAAACTCAGAAATCCATGAACACCTGCAAATAGATACAATAAAGGAAACAGTAAATTCATACACTACTAAATATAAGAGCAGACTTAAAGAACACCAAAATGTACTTGCGCAAAATCTCCTCAACACTACAGGAGACACTGTTCGCCTTAAAAGGAAACAGATTTTAGACTCGGAATGATGTTCGAGGGAACAACATCCACTTACCTCTATTAAAAGCGACCTCATCAGATTATAGCTTGCATAAAGCTGATTGCTGATAGCAAAAAAAAAAAAAAAAAAAAAAAAAAAAACCGACAAACAGTATGTCAAAGTATTTTTGGGTTTTACCTAATGATGTCAGGATTCCAGGAGCCATTAGACAGAACATATTTTGGCCGTGTATTTCAAGCAATTTTTATACAAAAATAAACTTACCTCTGTTATAGGTTGATTGCTGACTCTGGTGTCCGCCTTCTCTGGTGTGACATTTATAATTACAAGATGAACATAGTGAATCATGAGGGATCTGAAATTTTATAAACATCATCTTGTAATTAAGGTGTACTCGGGGAATCGAGACAGTAGCAGCCATTGACTCCCTGTCAAAAAACTTGTCATTTTCTATATAAACCGGATTGACAATGAAGTGTCAGATGTTCCTAGTCTAAGGGCGATATCGTATTTTGCATACTCGATGTGAACTGAATATGAAGCATATCACTTCGAACTCATAAAAAGTTGGAGATTATCATTCTAAGAATTACCAAGACATTTTCCGATGAATCTGTAATAATTTGTGTCTTTATAAGAAGTCAATTTTATTCTTAAAAATTCTAAATACAGTGTGAGCATTTTTCATTTAGCGCCTAGACTAAAAAGGTCAATGACTGCTACCACCTCATTTCGCCGAGTAAAGTATAGTACTCAAAATATTATTTACTTAGTTTATTATCAGCTTGGTGGTAAATTGGTAATGCTTATCATGCTGATTTGCTGACAGCTTGAGTCTTAAGGAGGGATTGCGAGCCATCGATGATTAATTTGCAAAACCCTTAAAGTAGGCTAGATCTCCCTGCTCCAAACTCAAGCCTGAGAATCAGCAGTTTAAAAAGCTACCTTTATAAGCTGAAGAATAGTAATTATAGTGAAATAGCAAATCAACTCAATATAAAAATCAATCCAATACAAAAATTGTTGGATAAAAATAATCCTTTAAAAAAATACCAGTTGTAATACAAACTTACTGTGTACTATCTGAGGCATCTGTAGCGGCAGGCTGAGGTGTAGAGGCCTTTTTATTCTGCTGCACCAGCGTGTTCAGTGCTATCTCAGCCAAACTCCTGATTGACACATCATCTCTGGCACTTGTTATGCAAATGATGCGGCCGCTAAAGTAATGAAAACAAAATATTTATAAATACATTTGAAACAATTTTTTTTAGGATCATAGCCCAACGACCTATGTATATTGTATAAAACATTTTAAAATTACATTCGTAGTTTCTAATGTGTTATTTATAAGCATATATTATGTTGGCTGTGACTTCACATCACCCTTTATTCCTATGTGTAAAAGGAATAAAGAGCCTTATGTCCTTCACTGTGGCCTACTCTATAGTACATTTCCCAAAATCCCTGTAATTTTAGAGAGCATTTGATGCATAAAAACAAAACTTTTGTATTGTTATAGTCATAAAGATGTGTGATAAATAAATCTGTGTAAGTAATAGTTAAAAAAGAAAGTTTGTTGTAGAAAAATATTTACCAATTCTGAAACAATCTTTCCGACGGTGGCCTAGAAGCTTGTACAGGGGAGGGTTCAGCGAGGGCCTCGATGGCAGCAACCAGCCCCACAACATCACCACCAGCCCCTCGTCTTACTGGACCAACTAGACATAGCCCATTCAGTATCTGTAAAAAAAAAAGCATAGTAACAGTTGCTTGCAACTTGATAAGGAGTATCCATTAATTCATATGAATGCGGCAATTTTAGAATCAGCCATTTAAACATGAACCCCCTTACTAATAAACGCTGTATAAGCTTTGAATAGTTATACAATGTTTTGTCTTCTTCAATCCAATTAAAAATGACACTTGTGTGACTACTATTCAAAGCTTATACAAAGTTTATTAGTAAGGGAGGAAAAGGCATCAGATAGACTAGAAAGTGTGACTACACTTTATTATAAGTTTGGATGGACAGGCTTATGTTTAATATAAATGCAGGAAGGAATAAAAATACCAACTTACATGTGTCAAGTTCTGTTGTGTTGAAGCCCAGGTGTTAAGGAGATGCGCGTTGGAGTCACTGACAACGAATCGTACCTATGAAACAGATTTAAATTGTAAAAACAACTTGAAGAATCAGGTAAACAAAAAGTTTTTGAAAGCAAAATACCTACATACCAACTTTCCTTCAGGAAATAAATCCCAGACTATCCGGCAATATTCCACAGCGGCTTCAACGCTACATGTCCATAGCGATTTACATACCGGTGGAAGAGGCACATAACCTGGTCCCCTACTCTTGGAGACATCAAAATCTATCGGATTGTCCGAAGATATTCCAAAGTATGGCGTGTGATCTAACACAAATATGGTCTTGTGATTTGTCGGAAACATTTTAACAACGTTTATTGTTCAAGCCCATCCCACCTCAGAAGTCAGAACTTTAGAGACTTTTTACAATTAATATTTACAAAATAGTATTTTGGACTTTGGTTAGCGCCAGAAATTAATGTCAAATTTAGTGTTGCCATTTTATTTTTCATAACTTACCATATGTTAAATAATGAATCCCTACGTCATTACTCATTATACAGACCATCGGCGTCCCCAGGTAGGGGCGGGGGGGCAGATCCCCCCCCGAAGGTGAAATAAACGTCAATTTTTCTGGCAAGTAGGAATTAAAAACGTGTTACCTACTCTGCGCAAAATGAAGTGTTGGAAACAAAATATCTTTTCAGTCAGATTAATAAAAGTCAATTTTCATGATTTTTTGTTTCAATATACCAGACCGACCATTTTCTCGAAATAGCCAATAGGTATGCTGCTCCCCCCCTAGCTAAAATCCTGGGTACGCCCATGATACAGACGCTTACTTCTTTTATGTAAAAACTGTACTGGCGTTCATTGCAAGTCACCTAAAAATACAAGACTTTGCTGTGATTTTTATTCTTCATGCATAAACGTCTGAACCGATTTAGATGCAATTTGGTATTTGCCATATTTTGGTATAATAAGCGCTTTGACAACAAAAATATGTCAATTTTTTTTATCTTCGCCTTTTTTGTTCCTACAAAGTTTTGCCAATTTTTCTTTTCCTATACTTATGTGAACGCATGGGACACCCGTACAACATAACACCGAAGTTTGGAAGTTATTTAAAGGAGAATGCCCAAAAATATATGTACGAAAAACCCGTAATCGATTCAAACCATTTATATGTGGCATATTAGACTACATATTATACTGTATCCAGTATCCCAAATACAATGTCCTTTTTGGAATAAACAATCCCCGAGTACTTTAAAAACGATCGTAACTATAGGTCTACCAGAATCTGATGGCAATTTTTGACAGCAGATTTTTTAAAAATATCCTTGATCATTGGATACATTTTTATATTTGCATGTTTAACACACATAATCAGCCACTATAAGAATAAAAAAGGATCAAAATGTTTCATTCCAATTACCCCGGTATTGCTAGAGTCAATTTATTTTCTCACTTTTTGCCATCAGATTCTGGTAGACCTATAATTGACTTTTCTTATAGGAATATAATATTATGATATTTAGGACGACGCGATGCTACAAAATATAGTGTGGTGATTAGTATTAGTACGTAGTAGTAAAAACATTTTTATATAGATGTCTAGTGATTATCATATTTAAAATATGTATTTAAGATTTAAATATTTATCACTTTAAGGGCCAACCCACACGTACCACAACCACACGACAACCACAACCACACCACGTGGTCGGGCGTATATTTCGTATTGTAAATGAACTGGACTATTCACACGTATCACATTTTGCAGTCGTTGTCGACCACTTGTGTGATACCGACCACATCGCAACCACAACGTTGCGTCGATGCAATGACAGTACACCGCCCACGCTCTTCCCCCGTCGATTTTTCGACATTTTGTCGGTACCACAACGTAACGTGTTTTATCTCATTATAATCTTAGTTACATATTATTTAAGTACATAATATAGTGGGCTTTCATAAATGTTAATTTATAATGTAAAATTTGTTCGGTACAGTGCACTTCAAAATATCAAATATGTCAATACCTAATTATTATTTGTTGGGCTGTATTCTCAGGGTACTTACTACTTATTAAGCTGTTATAATCTCATTATAATATTAGTTACATATTATATAAGTACGTAATATAGGGGGCTTTCATAAATGTTAACTTATAATGTGAAACTTGTTCAGTACAGTACACTTTAAAATATCAAATAAGTATGTCAATAATTATTGTTTGTTGGACTGTATTCACAGGGTACTTACTTAGCTATCTTAAGTACTATTAGTTATATATGTATATATTATATAGAATTATTAAAGTAAAGAGCGTGAAGCCCGCCGACAAACCGCTACGTGGTTTGGCGGGCTATTAGAATAAGTTTTTCTGAATGCTTTTAATAAAGGATTTTATTATTATTATTTTTATTATTATTATTAACTACAAAAAGCTGCAGCGACACCATTTACACGTAACCACTGCTTGACGGTATTTTGTCGTAGCGACGTGGTGTGGTTGTGGTACGTGTGGGTTGGCCCTTATATCTGATTGTATTATGTATATAATGTTAGTTTGGTGTAGAAAATAATCTGTATATTATGTACTTACTGTTTTTTAACATTATTACACGACATCGGTTATATGATCGTTTTTTTGTTATAAAATAAGGGGGCAAACAAGCAAACGGGTCACCTGATGGAAAGCAACCACTGTCGCCCATGGACACTCGCAACATTAGAAGAGCTGCAGGTGCATTACCGGCATTTGGAGGTTTGCAGGTCGTATTAGAAATACTGCTGGTGACAGATTGTTTCTGAGTTTACAGTGCGCAGCAGAAAGTTACGCAAAAAACGCACGGTGGAAGACTGCCACTTAACAAAGTGTTGAGGATGGTATATTTTTCGCGTGTAACGATAGCGAAAAGTTGCAGGAGGTATGATTCCGAATGCACTCCCCGTGATACAACCGATAGAGGATGTAGAGTGAAGCCACTTGTGAATTACTTTATTCTTAAAATATACATTTGACATCTCTTTTTTTCTCTTAATAGTAAATTCATATCTCTCACCATCGCTTTCACGACTCACGAGAAAGAACACAAAACTAAGGAAGTAACTATAGGTCTACCAGAATCTGATGGCAAAAAGTGAGAAAGTAAATTGACTCTAGCAATACCGGGGTAATTGGAATAAAACATTTTGATACTTTTTTTTCCTTATAGCGGCTGATTCTGTGTGTGAAACATGCAAATATATAAATTTATCTAATGATCAAGGACATTTTTTGAAAATCTGCTGTCAAAATTTGCCATCAGATTCTGGTAGACCTATAGTTGATTTGAAATGCTGTCTTTTATAGGTCTACCAGGATCTGATGGCAAATTTGGATGGCAGATTTTCTAAAAATACTAAAAAGTATTTTCTTTGATTATTGTCATAATAGATCTTTGGATAAATTTTTATATTTGCATGTTTCACAGACAGAACCGGCCGCTATAAGGAAAAAAGGATCAAAATGTTTTATTCCAATCACTCCGGTATTGCTAGAGTCAATTTCTTTTCTCACTTTTTGCCATGATCCTGTAGACCTTTAATCGACTATGGGTTTTTTTGGGCATAGGTAGTCCTTTATTTTACATAAATAAAATATAAGGTTGATCACCTAAATAACCACTTTTAAACAGGGACTGTAATACCGGTATATTTTTTATACCGATATTGTTTATCGGTACAAATATCGATAATATGGGAGCGAGCAACCGGTACTGGTATCGATATTTTTTTTCGATACATTGGTATCGATACTTTGAATTGACTATAT
The DNA here is from genome assembly GCA_905187585.1 of Cyaniris semiargus. Classification (NCBI taxonomy): domain Eukaryota; kingdom Metazoa; phylum Arthropoda; class Insecta; order Lepidoptera; family Lycaenidae; genus Cyaniris; species Cyaniris semiargus. The sequence goes on along the minus strand of LR994558.1, from coordinate 5,652,976 downwards.
CGGTACTGTACTGATACTGAAATATCGGTATATTACCAGTATTTTATCTCTTGTCCCTCTCAATCTCAGTTCTCACTCTCACTCTAGAGCACTGAGCGGCAATGTACAGCTCGACAAGGCTTTATATGAATGTGGGTGACATTGACGGGAGCGCTGCTGGTAAAGGAGAACTGTCAAACACATGTCAAAAATGACGTTTTTGTATGATAGAAGCGTTTAGTTCCTTTTCTCACAACGTTCATATAAAGTCTTGTCGAACTGTAGCAACGATGCGCGCGCGGCGAAGTATGCGAGCCCCGCAGGCCGCAAGGCGACCGGCGACGTTGTCACGTGCACGCGAACTGGCAACGTCGCTCGTACGGATATCGATACGAAGTATCGATAAATATACCGATATTTTTTTACCGGTTTCTTAGAAATCGATACAAAAATCAGTATTTTCGAGTGATACAGTCCGACAAGGCTTTATATGAATGTGTCAAACTGTCAATGGGCGCTGCTGCTGGTAAGGAGAACTGATGGATTAAATGAGGGCGCTTTTCTTTAAATATAGGCAACACTACGCTTCGCTTTTGACACAATATGTACTAGAGTTGACAAGTAATGTAGTGTTGTCATAAATAAAAACTCTTAGTTCCAGCTGTCACCGCGTCAGACTCTTTTTTCTGTACGTGATACGTGAATCGATAAAGAAAAATATCGGTAACATTAAAATACCGGTATACAGTCCCTGCTTTTAAATGCATAGTTTATTAAAATATTAATTTGTAATTTATACCAAAAATTCATGAATATCTCAAAACTGAATCGATTTTTTGCAATTTTTCATACAAATATAGATTAAAAATATAGCACATCACTACGACATTGAATGTGAGAGAATGATAAAATAAAATGGTGCATTCGTCGATCAAACCGGGCCACACATCCGAAGCCAGAAATTAAATTAGATATCCACCATTTTGTTTATTTTCGCGAAAATAATTTTCTTAGTCGGATACAATAGTGAATTTTTGTACTTCGCCGCAAAACACGGTTGTTAGTGTAGTCTAGCGATGATTATAAGACTCGGAATGTGCTACTAGCGTATACTGCTATCGGGCCCTTGTGTTGAAATTTGCAGACATCGGCCGCGCCGCTAGTAAACACTCCTTGAAAATTAACATCTCGTCGTCGAAGAAAAATAAGAGCCAATGTGCACATGATACTGGTGTTGAAGTAAAGAGTCCTTTGAAATTCGTACAGCGTATATTTAGAAAGTCAAAAGGGAGTAATCCCTCTGTAGTAAAGGTAGGTGAAGTGCAACGTTCAAATGTCAAATTGAAAAAACGCTGAGTGCAAGAGCTAAGGTGACTTGTTTATTCAGGAAACATCGAAGAGTTGTGGGCAACAGTCTCCGGTGGCGCGCCCGGCTAACATGAACCACACGCCTGCTCCTGACAGGCAGCAACATGACCCTAATGTGAACCAAGTGGAGGAGATGGAGACACAGGAAGGTCAGTCCATGTTACTCGTCACTACGGCGATGCCGCCTATGATGATGCTACAAAACACGAGATGTGTCATTGACACATGACAAGACTATTTTCAATACTCTATTATTTGCTATTATAAATTATTGTAACCTCAACATATTTACAAATATTGATTTTGCCACCTACATTTCTTGTTCTTTGTTCCATTTGCCACAAATATTATCTAGATATCACCAGCTTTCTTTGTTATCAAATTGCAAGTTGTGCAGAAATCTAATTTTAGAATGCTTTGTTCAAAATTTTCCGCAGATTCTAATGGAAAGTGTACCAGAATTTGGTCAACTATCAAAAACATTCTTACATAGCAATCTGTTGTAGTTGTATAAAAAGTAAATACAGTACAAAACATAAGCACATCTTTTGTTAATACATGCTCAGTGTTTTGTAAATTTTGTTTGTATCTAAATAAAGACTTGTGATAAGACTGATTTTATACCTGAGTACATAACATGTGACATTAGTGTGTAGGTGAAATGTAGAGTTTACAAAATCTATGATTGATCTTTAATTTTTCATTGTTGTCCATGTTATATTTTATACTTGAGGACATCATATTTTCTCCTTGCTAGTTAGATAAATTAAAGAAAGAATGTAAGTAACATGTATGAATTCATAAATATTAAACCATAATTAAATTGAAGGTAGTCTCAGTTGGGTTTATTTGCTAATTTATTCAAACTTCAAATCAAATAATTTTATTCAGAGTAATTTTTTTACAAATCTTTTTGGAAGTAAAACTTCTTAGGATAACTACAGATTTGTGTCTGTACTTTTAAGTTCCTTTGTTTTTCTATTAGAAATGTTTTCCATAGATATACATAAAGAAAGTAAGAATACAATGTGAATTACTATTGAATAACATATTCAACACTTGTCAAAAGTTGTGTAACAGGTTCCGCAAGATGAGTCTTACATGATGAAATGTGAACTCACCAACATAATGTATGATCTAAACCAGCGGTCGTCACACTTTACTGGCCAAGGGCCACACATGACAATGTGAGTGCCAGCACCGGGCCGCAGAGTATGTGAAGGGCGCTCCAAGAACGGTTCCACGTCCACACTAATGCTTTTTTTACACCTACCGAGTAGAGTGGCGAGACAATACTCTTGGCAAATTTTAATGGTACAGAACATTGTCTCGCCACTCTACTCGGTAGGTGTAATCAGGCCACACCATAAAACAACTGGATTAGGTTATTATTATGACATTTGTTAACTAAACTGAACGATAATATAATATAATACATTTTAGTTTATCGTTAAATATGGCGTAATTTTAACCATTGTGTAGTATGGTTGACAATTGAATTTTGAATTTACTTTGTCACGGGCTGCACAAATAATGGCCTCGGGCTGCAATTTGACGACTACGGATCTAAACCATGAGGCGTGTCACAAAATTGAACCCAAAACTTGACAATTAATATAAAGTTTTATGAGCTTTTGAACATTTTATAAGCTTTTGACTACTGTATTATTTGCACTCTGGTTCCATGACCAGTGACTATACTGAAATAACCTTATTTAATGTACTGTCATCATAACATTGACAATCCAATGTCAGGATTTCTAAATTACTGTGATTAATGGGTATATTAACAGGTATTATTTTATCATAATTATCCTCAGATAGTAAAGTGTTTATTGCAAACACTTACTTATTAAGGTAGGAAAGCCAATTAGCAGGAAATGTGATATTTTTAACAAGTTTAAGTAAGGAATTGTCCTATACTATATTTTTTTTTCACTTTTGAAAACTGTTACTTGGCGATCTGTGTTACACAATAAGCCATTTTTATGAGAGGGGTTGAACAGAAAAAAAAAAAATGAAGGGTTGAAATTATTTGGCTTTTGAGAGCAGAGAAAGTTTAGTACTATATGCTTTTACTCCTATGATGGGTCAATTTTGTTGTTATTGGCCAAATCTAAGGTAAAAATATAAAATTATATTATAATAGGATATAAAATCACCTAAAAGTAGGTATCAGTAGCAGCGACTTTCTTCAAAATATCGGACATTGTTATGTCCCGTTTGAACATTAATTTTTTACCGGACAGGCCTCGAAAATACCGGACTGTAGGCTTCAATACCGGACATCTGGCAACCCTAGCAGTACCTCATAACTGAATGCCATATGTCCAGATAGGTTTAAGGATGGCTTTGTAAACTAATATTTTGCATTCTGATGAAAGACTAGCTTTTGGACCTATGAGCCAGTACATAGATCTAACTTTTGTGTCAAGCTGTTTCCTTTTTGTCCAGATATGTTTTCACCAAGTAAGCCTGCGATCTCATCATGCCCAGGTATTTTGCATCTTCACCCTGAAGAATATCCCTATTGTGCAATTTAATTGGAGGACATGTTTGCTTTCTTACAGTAAAGGTTACATGGACCTACTTGTCCTTGTTTGCCTGGATATGGTCATAGAGCCAGGTTTCCATTTGACTGACGTGTTCTTGTAGTTTGGCTGATGCTATAGTGGGGTTTTCATGCACGGAGAGGAAGGCTGTGTCGTCGGTCCTATACTATGATCATGTATAAAGGCTGTTGAATCCTTGGATTTATGGTATAAACAATTACAACTTTAGCTACTGTGAGTAGCCATTGACATTCATTAAACTGCTAGCAATTTGAATGGTTGTTTGCCTAAAATTTGGTCTTCCAAAGTGAAACTACCTTAGAAAACAATCATCAGGCAATTTTAATTGTGATGTTATTGTCTTTCTATTTTATACTTTTTCCTTTTCTATTTATAACTATTTCCTATTGTTTTCGAAACATAACTTACAGTTTTGTTTCTTTCATTCAAGCACATAGTTGTGGAAAAGAGATATTTTGTGTGTGAGCGAAAGAGATCAGTAGTTATAAGTTATTAGGCACATTTTTTATGTTGATTGGGTTATCCGTTATACATATTCATGATTTTTTTATTGTTTTATACTGTTGGAAGTTTCAAAGAATCAATAAGTTACATAACAATTAACATTGTGTGCGTTTTTCAGTGGAAACTGTTGACACACCTGCAGAGAAGATATGGGTTGAGGACTACACAAAGGGACCCAACGGAGGTGTCGTCATGAACGATGTTATGAAGAATCAAGAGACATCCTCTGATATGCCGGTGAATGTCATAGAACTTGTACACAGTAAAAGAGATGCACTAGATATCCAAAGTAGATACCTGAGTTGGGCACAAGGGTATTTTAGTGTGTTTTCAAATAACTTTCGAAAATAGAACAATATAGTTTAACTGACGACATCTTTTTTATTAACAACATCTTACTAAAAAAAATATTTACACTGCACATATTTTAAGATATCCATTACTGTCTATCAAGGGACTTATTCTTAGTATCAGACAAAGTCAGCAACAAAGTGATTCAATAAAAAAATATATTTGTCTGATAACTTCAACAGGCCTTAATGAAATATAAACTTTTTCACAGCTTGCTTTAGCCGGCCTGGATGCTGAGATGGAGGACGACGAGGCGAGATCAGAGGCGACCTTCCGATTCGTGGTTCACAACTTCAGAAATCTAAAGGACTCTGTACTTTCACCACCGTGTTATGTACGCAACCTACCATGGAAGATAATGGTGATGCCTCGTCAAGGGGCTTCCCCCGATCGCCAGCAGCAGAAGTCTCTGGGATTCTTCCTTCAGTGTAACGGGGAAAGTGAATCTTCGAGTTGGTCATGCTACGCCATGGCCGAACTAAGGCTCCTGACCCACAAACCTGATTCCGAACACTTTTTTAGAAAGATTCAGCATTTGTTTTATAGGTTAGTATATTTATGTATTGAAGGAAAAGCAGGGCATTCGTTTAATACTTACTTAAATTGCTACTAAAAAGATCCACACTGTTTATACAGGAATTTTTGTTAGCGGGCCCCTAGACAATAAATTTTACTATGCAATATTATTGACCGTCTAGGGTTAGTATTGAACGCGCCCGCCTTTCAATCTTATTGTCAAATAAGTTGTTCAATACTATTGTAGGTTTAGGGGCTGCCTTATGCAATTATTATTTATCCTTGTCCGACACATTAGATAAGTCACTTGATAAACTATGACAAAACATTGTGTAATCAAAACATGCTTCGATTTTTTTTTATAAAGGGGGCTATAATAAGATAATTATGGTTCTTATGATTTTTTATATTTATAATTAACTTGTTAGAAAACAAAATTATTGGAGCATAATATACAGGGTGTAACAAAAATAAGTGATAATACTTTAGGGTGTGTACGTGTTCCTTGTAGAGAGTTCACTGTGAAAGTAGCAGCGCTGAAAGACCTAAATTTTTTTTCACTTTTGTATGGGCAAGGGCCCGAGCGTCACAAGTTTCCCCATACAAAAGTGAAAAAAAATTTTGGTCTTTCAGCGCTGCTACTTTCACAGTGAACTCTCTACAAGGAACACGTACACACCCTTAAGTATTATCACTTATTTTTGTTACACCCTGTATAAACATGGAGGATTCAAATTAGTAATTGTTTATTTTCAGCAAAGAGAATGATTGGGGTTTCTCCCACTTCATGTCGTGGAATGATGTGTTAGATCCGGAGAAGGGGTACGTGAAGGACGATGCAATCACTCTGGAGGTGCATGTCACCGCTGAAGCCCCACATGGTGTGTCCTGGGACTCGAAGAAGCATACTGGTTATGTCGGTAAGATGACTTAACTTTGATCTTTTGGGTATATAGTTCTTAGCAGGTTAAACTGAGTATGGGGAAGGCACAATAAAAAGTGATGATTTGCTTTATTTCTGACTAGATAACGTCTGCAACTTCGTTGCGCCTAAATTAATTTATCGCGCTGGAACCGTACATTTTGACGAGTTAAAGAGTATAATTTGTCCTTTCCCGAGACTCGAAGTATCTCCACACCAAATTTCAGCTTTTCAACCGATTGGTTCAGCGGTTGGGGCGTTAAGAGGTATCAGACAGACAGATAGACACGTTCTCATTTATAATATTAAGTATGGAAGAATGGATTGTTCTTACCACTAAGAATGTCTCATAAAGATTAAGCATCGCATAAAAGCATTAAGGGCCAGGCCACAACACTGCGTTGCGGCGTCGTATCGCAAAAACAACATCGCACATAAATGTGATGCGATGTCGCAACGCAAAAATTTCATATAGCATAGCACTCTTTACATCGGAAATTTTCACGATGCGTTCTGCGGCGTCTTAGATTTATACGATGCGACGCCGAAACGCAGTGTTGTGGCCTGGCCCTAACTCTGTTAGTACACCGATGCAGTAAATTGCGAAAAAGCGGCTATAGATCTTTTAACAGATTTTTTTAGATTAATTTTTTTAGATGATCTCTTACTCTATCTCTATTTCGTCTTTTTACGCAGTTCGCAGCGTCGGTGTACTAATAGCGTAAGTGAATATAATTTGAATGCCTTTATTCAAAGTTTCTGCGTAACTTAATTATAAATTATATTTTAACATGATTGCCCTTTTGCAAAGGTCTTCCTAAACAAGGCTCTTACAAATTAAAAAAATGTTTGTGTTAATGATGTTGTAATGATGATTAATATTTTTAATTTTCTTATAGGTTTGAAGAACCAGGGAGCTACCTGTTACATGAACTCTCTACTACAGACGTTGTATTTCACAAATCAACTACGAAAGGCTGTGTACAAGATGCCTACAGAGTCTGATGATAGTGCCAAGTAAGAAAAAGACTTTACACAAATGACTGATTGCATACTTAGAATTAAGATAATAGACTATTAAAATAAACATTTATTTTAATAGTCTATTATCTTAATTCTGAAGCAAACTTCAAATGTTGCGTTTTGCATTAAAGTTCATAGGAGGTAGCCTAAATTTAAAGTTCATAGTTTACATTCCGTTAGCCGCAATATTTATTTTAACTCGATTTATCCACGCATTTTTTAGGAAATAAAGGAACACGGAGTTATAGGCAGACATGATGGGATCCTACAAGGGTTCCCTTCCTCCTATTGCGATATGGAACCTTAAAAGTATGAATGTTTTTATGAATTTGCAGGTCTGTAGCACTGGCACTTCAGAGAGTATTCTACGAGTTACAGTTCTCCGACAAGCCGGTGGGCACTAAGAAATTAACAAAGAGTTTTGGTTGGGAAACACTTGACTCTTTCATGCAACATGACGTCCAAGAGTTTTTGAGGGTAAATATTAAATAGTAAAAAATCTTATATACTAGAAACGTCTTATGACGAATGCTGTAATAGCTTATTTCAGAAATATGTACTAACGAGGAAATTGATTCCTAGGCAGTTGGCGGACCTATGTCAGTTGGTTGGCTTATGTCAATCCAATATTAGCTGTGATCGGTTGGACGGGTTTGACTTCACGCGACCAAACTACATAGGTCCGTCAACGGCCTAGGAATCAATTTCCTCGATGGTACATATCTCAATATGCTATTTTCGCTAACTTGCTGTATAAACTAGAAGTTTATACAGCAAGTTAGCATGTTCAAAATCTCACGATAGTGTATTTTGAAAATGTTCCAAATCTGCGATTTTGACTAGCTTGTTATAAATACACTTTGGAACATTTTAAAACTTAGTTACAAAAGTTATTGCAAAAAAAGTTTTCTTAAAAAAAGTTTGTTCTTTCAGGTCCTTTTAGACAAACTAGAAAGTAAGATGAAGGGAACATGCGTAGAGGGTACCGTACCGAGATTGTTTGAGGGCAAAATGACGTCTTACATTAAATGCAAGAACGTCAATGTCTCGAGTACTCGTGTGGAGACCTTCTATGATATACAACTCAACATTAAGGGGAAGAAAAACAGTAAGTAATGTTACATTTTATATGTTACAATAAAGTATCTTTATTGTGTGTAAACTCGTAACTTTTATCGCAAATGTAATAAGGTGGTGTTATTAATAGTAACATTTTTGTAATTATATGTGTATAATATTATGTTACTTTCTAAAATTATAATGCTTATTAAAAACTTTAATTTTTCATTTAAATATTCTAACTGTAGTTAAAAAAAATATTCAGATATTAAATAAAAATCATATTATACATAATTGCTTTTGTCCGCGGATTCGTCCATGTCAAATTGTAATTTCTTAATTGAAGACATAAGTGGAAGAAGTAGGTAAGTAACAGTAAAAAAAAATGCCGTTTTTGCATAAATATAGACTAGGGCCGGGAAAATGATTTGAAACAAAAAAAATGTTGATTTTATGTATTGCTAGATATATTAGCCAGATGATGAAGTAGGTTAAAGTTACAAGATTTGATTAAATTATAAGGTAAAAAATGAGTAATTGTCCTTATGTTAAGACCGGGCTGCCAAAAATATCAAAGCACGCTAGCCCCGCCTACACACCTCGCTATCCTCCAATCGTGATATAAAGATTCCATGAATCGTGCCCACATGAATTATTGTACTTTGCGCTGCAGCTAATAGTGAACAATATCGCGTAACAACGTAACAACGTTCCCGCATTATAGCACGAAAGTAAAAGTCGTAAGTCCCAAAAATGTTTTTGATGATTACTTAAAAATGAAATACAATACTAATATTTCCTTTAGCCATTATTTTATAAAGTGTGTGATTGTAGTAGTGCAAGTTATTTAATGATAGTAACTCAATAAGTGTAACATATATTTGTTGAAAAGCCCAGAAATAATTATAATTTCTAAAAATATAACTATCGAGTCAAAATAAGTGAATCGTGTTTTCCGTTAGGCTAATATCAGTTAAATATACAATGATTAAATAAATCTCAATTTCATTTAAGTCAATCGTCTTCCGGGATCGTAATACTTATTAGAAAACACAGCAAAATTTGGCAGTCCGCTCTTAAATTATTTATATCAATATGATGTAGCTCCCTATTGAGATTTAGGAGATTTGAAATCTGCCAAGCCTTTGCTATTCTTTTCATGTTCAAGTAAACCTTTTATAGACCATGAAAAAAATTTTGTTTCACAGTTGATGAATCTTTCAAAGACTACATAAGTACAGAGACGCTAGACGGCGAGAACAAGTATGACGCAGGCGAGCACGGCCTCCAGGAGGCGGAAAAGGGCGTGATATTCGCGACGTTCCCGCCCATACTGCATCTACACCTCATGCGCTTCCAGTATGATCCCATCACTGACAGCTCCGTCAAGTTCAATGACCGGTATGTATTGTTGGAAGGAGCCTCGAAATCATGTTTATTTTTTCAACATTCGTTTTCGCGTACCGCGAACCGAATGAAAAACCTATAAAACCGAAAATGGATTTTTATTGCATCAAAATGTATTGCCGCTATAAAAACAATCCATGTTATAATAAATAATGACACGTATAAAAATTTCGTAATTTAGTTTTACTTTATAATGTCCTATATTAGGCGTCCATTACACGGTAGGTTTTGCTGTCAGTTTTACCACAGTGATTGCTGTGACTGTTCAATAACCTGCCGTGTAATGCAAGTGACTGATGGTTGCATGAAATTGATTGACAGTTATCTGGATATTTTGGTTTTTACGTCATGTAACCATCAATCATGACTTTTGAGTAAACGTTTAATGGCATTTCGTCAATCACGCGTCAGTCAGTCAGTCGTCCATAATTATCTTGCGTGAAGACGTGTATTCTTCGTGAAGTTTTGCTTATGACTGACAATCAGTCGGAATGACTGTGTAACGTGGAATTAATTCCAACATTCACTAACAGTCAAACGAAAGTCACGATTGATGGAATTGACTGACCAGGGCATGACCGTCTAATGGACGCCTTACAAAATGTCAAATTTGCAAAATAAGTCAATTGGTATTAAAATCATTCCTTATAAAAATTAACTGAGTAATGTTTTGTACTCATCTATGAAGCGCCTTTCCACTGTAATAGACAGGACAAAAAATTGTATAGCTCATGCAATGTTTAAGTATCAGTAAGGGGGATTCTACAGTTTCTGCTGGCTATTTTTGTCCTAAGCTTCCATAAAAGATTTGCTAAAAGTACCATTAATTGGTGTGTTTTTACTGAGATAAGTAAATACTTTCTCAGTAGGATATAAGTACATTTTTTTGTGTTGTTATCTCTTTAATACAGCTATCCCCAACCTGCGGCCCGCATGATGTTAAACAATTTTGAAATTCACGCCCACCAGCAAAATAATATAGTCGTCGTGAAAGTCGTGAATTTTTTTTCCACTTTGAAATCGTTAATTTCGAAGAACGTTAACTTTTAAACCTAAAAAATTTTTGTTGCGGCCCGCGACACCAAGATCAAAACAATTTTGTGGCCCGTATGAAAAAAAGGTTGGGTACCACTGCAGTTTAATACATATTATAACTTATGGTTTCAAGGTTTGAATTCTACGAGCACATCAACTTGGACGCGTACCTCCAGGAGAAACCTGAGACCCCGGCCGACTACACTCTACACGCGGTGTTGGTACACTCTGGTGACAATCACGGTGGACACTATGTTGTGTTCATCAATCCGAGAGGCGATGGCAAGGTATGATATTAAGTTATTATCCCAAGTCAAATAAATAAGTTTTTATACGTAAAATTGTTGAGGTGTTTTTATAACTGTGGCTAGACTACATTGCAGTTACGCCAAATACAATAAACTATTCATAGAACAAACATTAAAGGAGTTATGGATACAAATGAAAGGGAATGATTACATATAAGATTAGATCAAAGATCTTTGGATATTCAATGTTTGACCATATTTCTTGTCTGTTTCCATCTTTTTTTTTTTTTGCTGTTTACTTATAAATTTTTTTTATTATTTTATTGTTTTTGGACAAGGTTTGATGTATATTATACAGCAACTTACTAATAAACATATTCACAAATCACACGTGTACAAAAGTATACACTGCGTAAAATATCTTCATAAGCTTCAAGCCTTTAGCTCGTGTGTTTTATTACTTAGGCGGTTTTTTGTTATAGTGGTGCAAGTTTGACGACGACGTGGTGTCACGGTGCACGAAGCAGGAGGCGATCGAGTACAACTACGGTGGACACGACGAGGACATGGCGCTCACCGTGCGACACTGCACCAATGCGTACATGTTGGTCTATATTAGGTGGGTATCCTTTTATTAGTCCGATCGCGCAGCTATTTGAAATTATTATAAACCTCTTGCTAATGATTAAACACACGATTGCTATCACGAGTGTAAGCAAAATACTATTTTCTACCGTCATTGGTCTAGCGTCCCATGCCGCCGCATGCTTTGTAGTGGCGTAGAGCAAAATCAAAGTAAGCCTAGTTCATAAAGTAGCATTTTAATTGGATTTATGTCGGTGGCGGTCGCTTGCCGTGAGGATCGGAAAGCCACCTTAAGATTAGAAGTGTTTTTACAATGTTATAATTTTGCAGGGACTCACAACTAAAGACAGTATTGCAAGAAGTAACTCATGCAGACATACCGACCGAGCTCAGCGAGCGTCTTGCGGAGGAGAAAAGAATAGAAACTGTAAGTAAATAATATAAAATGAATAATCAAAAGTACATTTTATTTTTAAACAGTAGAAAAAGTCAATGCGAGTCAAGTGTCTTGCAGATATTATGTAACAGTTTAGGCAGCGGTATAGATCGTGGCTAGTGGTAACAAAACTATCACATCTCTCGCACCCACGCATACTTTACTTTTTTTATGTTGCATCTCGCTCTATCGCTTTCATTTTCGTCTCTTTGCCGCATTTTCGCGATTTGCGGCGTGATTGTTTAAAAGGCGTTAAGGTTGGCATGGTAACCCTGTCGCCTGATTCACAATGCGAAATTCGATTCAACAATTTTAACGCGTTTCAACTAACAAACGCCGTGCTATGCGTTGACACCATAACTTTCCGAATCCAACACAAACTGTAAATACCCTTTTCAGATCCGTCGCAAAGAGCGCAACGAGGCTCACCTATACATGAACGTGAACGTTGTCCTCGAAGAAGCGTTCGACGGCCATCAGGGCAATGACCTCTATGACCCCGAGCGTGCGCATTACCGCGTGCTGCGCGTGCGCAAGGTCGCCACAGTGGAGGAGTTGATGGACATGCTAGCTGAGAACTTCAATTACCCACTAAACCAGATACGACCTTGGCCGTTTAGTGCACGGTCTAACTCGGTAAGACGTTTTGGACCCACCAAAAGGTCCAATTGAGGCACAAAACAAATCTCAAAAGTTTCATTAAATTTTGTTCCTTGTATCATCAGTTTGGTTACAGCTGACGATTTTTATTAAACATAATATGTTGTAAATAAAAATCCTTTTAAATTAAATAAATTTTAGCTAACATAATATAACGTCCCAAAGCAATAATTTTGAATTGGTTGTTTGATAGTTTTGTGCTAACAACTAGCTTGATTTAAAGGTTATGAACCCTAAAATGCTTGTTAAGAAACCTTGCAATAGCTGATCATCTCTCTTTGTTCTATACCTTTATTAATAAGAAAATTATCTTTGCAGACTTGTAGACCGACTTGCTTGGATATCGTCAACGATCAGAGCCGAACCATAGCGGACATATCTGAGAACACAAATCCGTGGAATATTTTCTTGGAGATGCTTCCCCCGGACTCCGGTTTCAGTTCCCTGCCACCTTTCGATAAGGAGAACGATGTCGTTCTCTTCTTCAAGTACTACGATCCCAAGCAGAAGCGTATACACTACTGTGGCCACCACTATTTGCCCATCGCTAGTAAACCGGCAGATCTTATACCGATCTTAAATAAACGCGCAGGTAAGCAAAAAAAAAAAAAAGGAAGAGATAGAGATTTAAACACATAAAAAAGTTTATCACGCAGTTAAGATATTTTGTATAGGTACAATTTTAATGCAGGATAATTATTGTCAAAGCAATGAAAAGCAATGTAAATCACATCAGCGTCCTCAATAATAACAACATGTTAGCAACATTTTTAGAGATACAAAAATGGAGCCACAGTGTCAAGTAATATGCGCTTAACGAGAATTTTTTTAGATTTTTAATAAGTATATTTTCTCAGGTTTTCCACCGGACACCCCACTTGTCTTGTACGAAGAAATTAAACCAGACTTTGTGGAGAAAATCAACAACTACAACGATCCACTCGAAAAGGTATCAATCAGATAAAATTAGATATACATTTTAAAGACTAGTTTGTTGCCTCTCTATTGAGATTTTTAATTATTACTTACATAATTTACTAAGGCTTTTTATACATATTTTTATGCATCCATGTACTGACGCAAAAGGTATGCTATTTAAAAGTGTAAATTATCTTATTAAAAGCATTTAAATAATTTTAAATAAAATAAACTAAGTATATGCAACTATGTTCATTGTAGATAAATAAGTTATTCTGTTTTTTTTTAATAATTCGAGTTGAAACAGATATAACATAAAATACACAAGGCAGAGTTAATAGTATGAGATAGTCAAAAGTGAAATAGTATGTGCGTAGTATGAAAGCGTATGATATTATGTCCAATATGAGATGGTGTGTGATGGAGCTCTTTTGCATTAAGTCCGATCCAAACCCGATATTCACGGACCACGGAGAGAAATAATGTATCCTTAACCGGATTTAATGCTTAAGCTCTGTTGGAAATTGTCTATTCCTAATTCGGACTGTGTCCGGATCGGAGGTTTTGCGAAAACGCGCTTAGTGTGGGTAATGTAATTTAGAGCGGTATAGCGTGATTAGAGCGAGATAGCGCGATATACGTTTAATGTGCGAGCGAGCGCAGCTCGGAGAGTCGGACCTTCGAGTCGTCGCTTGCTCGGGTTGAGTCGTGTAAGATAGCGCGCTATATGGTTATGATAGAGTGAGATAGCGCGATAATCTAGTAATGAGCGAGCGGGACGGACCCTCGGGTCGTCGCTCGTTTGTTTTGAGTCGTTTAAGATAGCGCGTGTAATGTGCGAGCGAGCGAGACGGACGTTTGGGTTAGCGCTGAGTCGTGTGCCCGGGTGTGATAGCGCACTATACAGTAATGATAGAGTGAGATAGCGCGATAATCTAGTAATGGGCGAGCGAGACGGACCCTCGGGTCGGCGCTCGCTCGGGTTGAGTCGTGTGCACGCGGCCAGGTATTGGACGAGCTGATGGACGGCGACATCATCGTGTTCGAGCGCGCGGACACGCGGCACGAAGACCTGGAGCTGCCGACCTGCCAGGACTACTTCAAGTATATATTCTACAAGGTGGAGGTGCAGTTCATCGACAAGACGGTGCCTAATGATCCCGGGTGAGTTGTTTGTTTACAGTGGATAATCTAAAATATTATGTAACTAGATGGTCCGCGCGGCTTCGCCCGTGTAATTTAGGAATTTCACGGAAACCGTACATTTTTCCGCAAAAAATAGCCTATGTCCCTTCACGTGGTCTATTCTTCATGTGTGCCAAATAACATAAAAATTGCTCCAGTAGTTCTTAAGATAATAAGCAATTTCATATAATTTTCCCCGTTTTTTCCACATTTTCCTTTGTTTCTTCGCTCCAATTGATCTTAGCTTAATATTATATAGCCTATAGCATTGCTCGATAAATGGGCTATCTAACACTGAAAGAATTTTTCAAATCAGACCAGTAGTTCCTGAGATTAACGCGTTCAAACGAACAAACAAACTTTTCCGCTTTATAATATTAGTATAGATTTAAGTGACACTCGAGTTGCTGCATAATTTAAGTGGCACTTAAGATGATGTAGTAAAGACAGTGATATATTTAGAGAGGACCCTAATTTTAAAAAGCTTTGTACCATCATTGATATAACATCGCATATTTTGTTGAGCAAATTAAGGTCCACTTTCGAAAGTGTAGGTTATTGCTATATTGTGTTTGCCAAATATAATGTATCCCGTACTTTTTGAATTAAACTCTCGTGTTATGACATTAAAAATAGGAAAAACGGAAGAGGAACTGGATATATTTAGCTTTAAGGATTTAATTATTGTTTTTTTTTTAATGTTTTTTGAAACTATATGCATGTGGAATATGAGGACAACACACATAACTGTTAAATAATAAATTAGTAATTTGATTATTATTATAGATATTTAAAATACAAATGTGTATGTAAATTCCACAGATTCACAATGGAACTATCGCTACAGATGCGCTACGACCAGATGGCGCGGGCGGTCGGCCAGCGGCTCAACGTCGATCCCTACTTAATACAGTTCTTCAAATGTCAAAAGTATGTTGATGTTTTAGCCATCTAGTAAAATTTGCTGATGAGCCGCCTAGGCTGATCATTATACGCCAGCTTCTTAAAAATAGACCAATAGGAATTGACCTTCAAAAACTTAACGATTAACGATTCCAAAAGTATGCTTGTTCAGTGTTGTGAACACAGAACAATCTCTTGGAAATGGTAGACGCTATTGTTATGATTTGGCACATATGTAAAAGTTCTGAGAGACATGCTTCGGCATCTATAGGCCGGCTTAACTGGATGACATAATGTAATGATAAATTAAACTTTTCTGCTTGCATAATAATTATTTTTCATTGTTTTTTTCAGTTACAAAGACACACCCGGTCTGCCTTTGAAATACTCATTCGACGGTATTCTTAAGGACTTGTTATTGTACTGTAAACCAAAGTGCCCTAAGAAATTGTTCTACCAGATTCTATCTATTAAAGTTAACGAATTAGATAACAAGAAGCAATTTAAATGTTTATGGGTAAGTTTAATTTATTATATTATTTAAAAGCTAATTTAATAATATAAATTTTTTGGACACAAAAAAATAAAGCAACCAATTTTTAAATGTCAGTTCTTTAACATGCCTTTACGTAAATGGTTACCAAAAAGTTTTGAACTGTAATAATATTTTTGTTACCAAAAAGATTCGGTTGAAGGAGACCATAATTGAAGTTATTTTTACTTGTTTACAGGTTGGTCCTAATTATAAGGAAGATAAAGAATTAATTTTATATCCGAACAAAGGTGGTAAAGTGGCAGATATCCTAGAGGAAGCAGCTAAAGTTGTAGAAATGTCGCCTGAAGGTTCGGGAAGGTAAGTTTAGTGCTAATAGCTTTATTGTAAAATAATAGTTACATTCTGACACTCAATTGCACGACTCCTGGTTAATTGTCGTATCCATCCATTCTGTCTCATTTTTTGTTATATTATGTTATATTACGAAAGAGAAGGAATGATGTTTTAGTATACGGCCTAGCATAGCAAAAACATAGGTCATGGCAGACTATTAGAATTCTTACATTATTCACTGTAACCATGTCTAACCACGTCGTCATCAAAAATAGGAAGTTTTTAAGCCGCCCAAGAGTCAATATTATCCGAAAACAAACGTCGATAAGCCATTGATAGAATAAAATTTTGGAGCTTATAATATTCTTTTGATTGCCATCGTAATAAATAAAATTACCTATTCGCGTAACTTCTCTAGCGTGTTAGAGCCTGTCCACACGGGCGTTGCGTCAGCGTTGCGTCGACGCAGCGCTGCCGTTTGACGCATAGCCGGCCACACGGGCGCTGCGTCATCGCAGAGTTATTACGAAGCAGTCTAAGGTTTAAGTTTCACACGGCATTGTCCTGCACGTTTTTTTTGCAGTATATACGAATAAACAGTGGCGCATACAATGTATATAGAACCATTCACACGTTGATTGTACTGTACGCACTGACCTCCATTATACAAGTACGCTGGACTAATGATACCCTTTGAAATGACAGCTATTTTTTGTGCCTATTTGAAGCGGAATCAGCTCCCCCGATGGGAGGGATAGGAACTAAATTTGACCATTGACCAAATATATTTGTCTTCGATTTGACGTAAAAATGACGTTTGAAAGTCGCCATATTGGCGTTGATAGCAGTAGTGGGAGTATTTTGAACTAATACTAGTGATGACAACCAATAACGATTAAGCGGCCATTTGCAAGTTACGTCAAATTTATTTCTCTTCCCGCTCACTGGGGGCGCTGATTCCGCTTCAAATAGACACAAAAAAAAGTGGGTATCATAGGTCCAGCGTACTTGTATAATGGAGGTCAGTGACTGTACGATTTGTTGTGTCATTAATGTCATTATATATTGTATGCGCCACTATGACGTATACTGCAAAAAACAGGATTGTGCCGTGTGAACTTAACCTTAACGTCAACACCCTCTCCCGCTTCGTCTCGGGGGCTGCTGTCCGTCATGTGTGTGTGTTGCTTACTGCTGTCACGACGCAGCGCGCCGTGTGAACACCTTGGTTATTTGTATGTAAGCGCTGCGTCGACGCAACGCTGACGCAACGCGCCGTGTGGACTGGCTCTTAATCTTCGTGTATGCAAGCGAGACGGCATGATAATGAAACTTGGTTTTCAGGTTACGGATCGTGGAGGTGTCATGTCACAAGGTGCTGCCGGGCCCAGACCCCGAGCTGACGCTGGATCAGGTCACCATCTCCCCGCCCCGGCTCTACCGGATAGAGGAGATACCCAGGGATGAGGTGCAGCTGCAGGTGATATATGATTAGATAACTTATCTGAAAGTTTTGTGGTATAAAGATCACTAACAGTCTAAGACTGCATTCACATTAAGTCGCGAGCAGTGCGGCAGCCGCGCGACTTCTATACTAAAACGAGCTTTAGTATAGAAGTCGCGCTGCTGCCGCACTACTCGCGACTTAATGTGAAGGCAGCCTAAGAGGAACAGCACTGCTTGACAGAAATGCACTCCAGTGCGACCTAATGTCTGCAGAAACATCGCCATGATGGGTATACGACATAATATACAAAAATAATAATTACAGAAACCTTTACTAAATTTCTAAGGACCTATTTCATAATAGTACTTATCCAGAAGCTAAGCTAATAATAATAATCAGTAACACTATACGTAATTCAAAACTCATTCGCATGATTTTCAGGAGGACGAAGTGCTGGTGCCGTGCGCCCACTTCCAGAAGCAGGCGTACGCGACGTTCGGCATACCGTTCTACGCGCGCGTCAAGCACCACGAGCCGTTCGCTGCGCTCAAGGACCGCCTGCAGAAGAAGCTCGATATACCGGACAAGGAGTGGGAGAAGGTAGGCTATGTATCGATGTCCCTTTCACACACACATATGCGACGTTCGGCGCCCGAGCTGTTCGCCGCATTATTGCCGTCTCTCTCGCACACACGTAGCGAGCGCTACTGCTGTAGTGTAATTTGGCGCAATCACATGTCAAATATACCTAAAGTTAATTCTGATTCTACTGCCGCGCTGGTATGTATGTAATATTAGCGCAAACGGCTATGCGTTATTGAAAAACGCTTCCTTGAATTTCATATATTTCGGGCAATCAGCGCAGACGGTGGGTGTGCAATCGGCGTGGGACTAAAATCAGCCTTAGTCAACATTTTTTTAAAGTAAGCCGTGAGTGACTGGGTCGTCAACACGATGTTGATACTTAAACTTTATTTAGTTTACTGCAAATGATTCTTAATAGTTTCTTATTATTTTTTCAGTATAATTTCGCGATCGTAACGAACAGCAGAATCAACTATATCAGTGAAGGAGCGATTATGAACGCCTTCGACTTTAGACCCAGTAGTAATGCAAGTGAGTATTCTATTGTTGACTAGAATTAAGATCTTGCTGTGGCTTTTTAACCCCTTCTACCTAACAGAAATAATGAAATAACTTGTACGTTTTTAAGTTGCAGATATGACAGGCCATTCTTAATTTAAAATTCAATATTGTAACTGTCTTGTTATGATCTTGAAGTTTCACTCTTGACAAGCCTTAAAAAGTGTTCAAAAACTACTCATCACTGTTTTGGGTTTTGTTAACCCCTGGATCTTGAGAAAAATCTAGGCAAAAATCTTGGCAAGACCTGCGCCAAAACAAAATGGCGCCCGGCCTACCCTCTTTGTACAAATAATATTATTACTTTACAACCTAACTATATTTTATGTTTTTGTTAAGAATTTAATAATAGCTAATAAATTTCCTATCTATCAAGCCATCATAATATAGTATTTAGTCTGATTTAATATTCGTTTCACAAGTATAAACTTAGGAAACTATATCGTTGACGGTTTCACAAGAAATAAATGAATTCTTTATTATTATCCCACTTACAAAGGTTTATACTAACTGATTATGTAAACAATTCGAAGAAAGAAGTTGAGATGTATAAAAACAAAGTACTTGAAATGGGACACTCCGCCGTAATAAAAAAATGATCCACAAGCAAACTTCGACCTTAGTGCTATACAAATAAAGTTCAAAATGGCCGCGGCCGGCAGAAAGCCCTTGAACATTGTCAAATGTAAACCGGTTTCCTGCCGGCCAGTGTGATATATTGTTCAACAATTTGATATTGTACGATATCGATATGTAATAAATCGTATTCTACACTAGTTATCTTTACTTCTATAAGCTTTTTACGTCATTTTTTTTACAAATATCGCGTCCAAATCACTTATATAGAAACCAACTTTTCGAGTGTAACCTAGAAGTTATTACGATGTATTTCTTTCAAATGATTATCTAAAAATATTTATAATTAGGAAAAGAACGTATTTAAAATACAAAACATAACTTACATTCGTGAATATAATAAATAACACACAAAAAACAGTCACAACACGCGCGCCGCAAACACGATTTTCAATAGACTGAAATCAGATGTTCGCCCATAGAGTAACATATATTTTTTTCATTGAGAATGTTGCCAATGTATCATAGATCGTAAGTAACCAAACTTCTTCATACAAAAGTAATCTCTAAGTCGGCGAAATACGTTACTTAATCGAATGAAAGAGCGCGGCCCACTTGGGCCTTATGGTAGTTGACGGAATGGCGCCGTACAAATGGCGCGGCCCAAGTGGGCCTTATCGGGATTGAGGAGTTAAGCCACCACTACTGCCTTCATTCACCTTAAAGTTATAGTTTATACAACAGTACCTGAACTCGTGCTATAACTTATTAAAGATCTGTCCCTTCCAGACGCGACGGGCCGGCCGTGGCTTGGCCTCGAGCACATTAACAAGACACCCAAGCGCTCCCGAGTCAATTACCTCGAGAAGGCCATCAAGATATACAACTGAACACGCAGTGAAGTATGTTTTACACCACAGGACTAGCGATACTTGGGAAGAGTTCAGAACGGTAATGAAGTTAGATGCGAATGAAGTCACGTGATTGACCAATGTCATGAAGTTTGTTAATCGTTGAATGTGTTGTCTCTCTTATTCTACGTGTTGATGAAAGAGAAGGCATATTTTGATGATTAACATTAACAAACTTGGTGAAATTGTAACTAAATTTGTCGTTTGAATACATTTGTCATCTAACTTTGTTGTCTTTTGTTACTTTGTCTCGAGTCCCAAACAGTTTTTGTAAACGTATAGAGAATATTTTAATAGGTATTTTGAACCGCTCGAGTTATTGTCCTACCTCGTTTTGATGGCGGTTTGTCTCTCAAACCGTCATTTGTCTAGGCCGGGCTTAGGCTGGATTTATAAGCGGCGGCGCGAACGTGCTTTGGCCGCTACACCGCAAGATCACAAGCAAATGTATGTAACGATTTATTTAAAAATTTATTTAAAAACATTTGCTTATGATTTCGCGATATAGCCGCCAAAACGCGCGTTTGGGCGGCCGCATATAAATCCAGTTATATACCTCGAGCGGTGCACTCAGGAGTAATCGTTTAGGGGGCCTGAACTGGCTAAAAACATACTCTACTGGTCTAAACTAAATAAATAGCCTTATATACACATATGTACATTGCTAACACCAATATTTGACATTCTTTATTACGCTGTTTGTGTGTAGATTCAATATAGAATAGGGCAACTGCGGGTAAGTGTGCTCAAGAAATTATGCTACATATCTGCTCGCTTATACTCTAACGGCCGTTCCCAATATTCAATCTATCTCTGGTTTAACATACGACCGATCGCAGCTAACATTGAATTGACATAAAATATATGTCTGTAATGTCTAATGAGAGCTATTCCTATCTCTAGTAGGGCAAAACCAGAGGTAGATCAAATATTGGGAACGGCCGTAAAAGTTTTTAATTCGTCAGTAACAAGTAACATGTAAGGGCGCTGTCTCAAATTTCGCAGAGGACTCGTTGGCAGAAGCGAAAAAGTTCGCACTCGGTTGCCATGGTGACCACATGTCATAAAGGCTTTTATCAAGTTGTGATTAAAGTTTGTACGTATCGCTGCTTCTTTTACTTGTCTACGATAAATTCGAGGCAGCGTCCTTAGATTTATATTACGATGTTCACTCAACACAGTTTTTATTTATATCGAGCAATCTTAACCCGCATTGCCTACATGGCCACGCAATAATAGTTCTGCTAGCAGTTATAGATTTTAAAATCATACTTGTTATTTATTATTTTCTCCACTGAATGTACAATTGATTTTAACACGAGTCCATAGTGTAACACGGTTTTCAGTGTCGCTACAAGATCTTAGCTGCATAATGGAGATTTTAATTGCCTGCAGGGCTGTGCCAATTCTTTCAAACTTTGGTAATTCGGCAAATATAAACAAAATATGATACACAACCCTCATATTCTATTCAGATAATATTGTTTTGGTTAGGCCCTCCCCGGAGGTACGAAAATAAATAAAATGTTAACCGGATTTTTGTAGTATTAGTAAATATAACAAAGTAGTGAAAATTATTGCAATACAAATGCAATAAATACAATGTTTGATATTATTTTTACTTAACGATAAAAGAGATCTCAAATTTTTATCACACAGATAAAAGATAACAAATTTGGCTCAAAAGTTACTTATAAAACGTTTAAAGTAAACATAGAATATGAGAGTTATTTTCATTAGAAACTTGTAATATTATTCTTATTTTTAAATGTAAAATAATGAACTAATACAAGTCTATTTAAATTCGCATTTAAAATGTTGCATGACGCTTGTTGTTATAATTTCCGTAGGAGTTTGTTGAAGTATTTATACTTTTTTTGTGATTTTGTAATATTTTTTATGTAACGAATAATACTTTTAAAGTGTCTTGCGGATTATTCTATGCACACTTTCCTTGGGAAACGCAAATAAATTAATACTATTTCTGTGTATAATTATTTTACACTTGTGCAGAACTATTTCTATAATACTTTTATAGAAATAGTTCTGCACTAATGAATTAACATAAATTGCTAGTAATTATAATTATTTTAAAACAAAGTATATCTTAAAAAAATAATTTTCTGCTTGGATGTACGAATTGACTCCTGGTAAAACTACAAGGAAAGTGTTTTGCTGAGGAATAATTTAAAAAGTAATATGTTAGATAGATTTAATAATATTTTATCGGAGGTTGGGATAGGCGGCCCAGTTTAGTTCTGGCTTACTAAAATACAGTACAAAATATAACATCATATAAATACTTTTGTTGCTAATAAAATTCAACACAATTAGAAAAATAATAATATTATATCGTGTTGCTGTGTATTTTATAAAAGGTGAAAACAACGTCCTGATGGTTTTTATTGTTGAATAATAAGTAACAATTCTTATTTTTTATTTGAATATAAGCAGTTATAATTTGCTCCTGAGTTTCGATTTTTCATATAGGGATCAACATAATACTATCGGTTAATTTTATTATTATAGAAGAATACACAAATAATATAATAATTATTTATGATATTGTTAAAATTTTGGTTTTATCACCTCTGTTTCAAAATCGTACTAATGTTGTGAAATAAAATATCTTCTGTTCGCTATGTAAAGAAGGATACGTACTATTTATTATTATTTTAATAGAAACCGCTGTTGCAAAATAATTGTACACTAATTGTAACGTCATGAATTTTAACACTTACAATGTGATCGAGCGTGTACATAGCGCTAGCTAGGTGATAAATAATCATGTGTAATAAAAATATTTTGCTGTAGCAACTGAATGTTTGTATTAAAATTTTCTTTATGTATTTTGAAGGAATGTTTTTATTGTCGAATTACCAAATGTAGAAATATCGAGAAAATTCGCGGTATGGTGTGTACTTCGACGTATGCGTGACGCGTTATCACGTGGCGCGACGTCGCGTGGCGTGTCAGGAATGGCGATCGCGCGCAGTAGCGTGACACCACGACGTCGCGTCCCGATGCCATGGCGCGACGTCGCGTCCGCTCAGACCCATGTTACTGTTTAGTTTTTTTTCATGACCTGCCAGAAATGTTACGTTATAAATGAATATGTCAAAATTATGTATATATATGATGTAATAAATTAAGAAAAATACAGTAAGTTTTCGTAAAAGTTGCCTTAGACGTTTTAAGGCGTAGCCGATCATACCCGACTCTAGAACTATTTATTTTCGTTGGATGTTTCGCCGAGTGACGTTTAATTTCTTAACTTAATGTCGTTTTCGCTATTTTTATTAACAAGGTGTGAGTTGACGCAAATAGGTGGCATAGTGGCTTAGTTGCCGATATATCGGGCAAATGGGATTATATGTTAGTTGGTAACTTGATACACCCGCGGTCTGCGGCCGAGACGAGATTGTACTCTGCTTGCGCGGGCGCTGGCCGTGCGCTGACCGGGTGCTGACCGCCAGTGCCCGCTATGTTGGATTTAGAATGTTTCTCTGAATATAATCCTATATTTGTTTATGTTGGGTTTATTTTAAATTGTCCCAAGAGATAACTAATACGGTTGTGTAGTGAATTGCAGTTTTGCACGTTAAATTAAAGAATTGCAGATTTTGATGGTAGATGTAACTTTCTTTAAAGTAATACATAATATTATGTGCCAGAAGAGCTCATCTATAGTATAGTTTATTTATTGATCTGTATGTGATTTGACGATGTATGACCATCTTAAGAAATATGGTCTTTATTATTTAATATTTTATGGATTATCGTTATGGAGCAGCTGTACTCAATTATAGGCCCGCGGGCCGCATGCTGCCCGGCTGGAATTTATCAGTGTCCGGTGTCCGGGTGAAGTTAAACCATTTTGAAATTCACGCCCACCGGCAAAATACTGCGAAGTCTTCGTGAAAGTCAACATTTTTCCGCTTAGACGCAATTTCACCAACGACTGTTAAAAGTTAATGCTCAAATTAGTATAAAAAAGGTGCAGTACCACTGTTATGGAGAAACTAGACGAGTAATAATCACAACTATGAAAATGAACACAGGTGTAATTTCGGTAAGTAAAGGATATGAATACGGCCGCATTCAGAGACATTTGAAGACGTGAGTGGAAGAACACGATAAGTCAACAGCAAACAATTGCCGTTTTTTGCATAAATGGACGCTATAAGGCCGGAAAAAGTATTTGAAAAAAAAAACTGCATTTTGTGTGTAGCCAGAAAAATTTGCCAGGTGATGAAATAGATAAGTTACAAGGTTTGTAAATTGTACAAATTATAAGGGAAAAAATGAGTAAATGTCCGTATGTTACAAAATGTTAGTTATCGTGTTCTTCAACTCACGTCTTCATTTATTATATTTTATTTTCCTAAAATTAAATTAAGATTTTGATATAATCTCCATACATTTTCAGGCAAACACTATCAAATAATCGTTAAGAAATCATAAAAATATGTCTCTGATTGCGGCAGTTAACAAGTTGAGGTATGTACAAGTTGGAAGCCGGCTACATGAAGCGGCAGCAGACGTGTCGTCGCGACACTACTGGTTTCTATGTATTTATATGAATAAGTGTCGCTAGCTTCGTGTCGCTAGCTGCGGAGGGTATTTCATAGAAATACATACAAACCAGTAGTGTCGCTGCGACACGACGTCTGCGGTTGCTTTTAAAGGTCGCCCGCTGCCAACTGGCACCGTAACTAATAAACTAGAACTGCGTTATTGAGGACATATTAGGTTAGCCGCAACTCGTAAGCGATTGCCGTCATAATTTTTATTAATGTAAATTTGGAAGCGCCTGATAAATTCAAATAGCAATATTCAAAAGCACAAAAGTGATAACTACGAATCCCTATAGATCCAAAATGTAAAAAGAGAATTTTAAAATAGCATAGAGGTGAGGTAAAATATGTAAGTTTACAAATACGATAGAGACCAATATAATAAATGTTATTATTTATCGAAGTGTGAATCGTCTAAACATAAGCTTATGAGTAGGTATGACGTCATTCTGCCGAATACGTTCCATTTTTTATTCTATTGGTTGATGGCTCGTTAGCTCAGCGGTTAGAGCACCCGTTTATAAGTTTTTAATAGAGGTGGTCGGGGGTTCGAGTCCCTCACGAGCCGGAAGTTTCTTTTTACTTTTTAAATGACAAACAAGGCTGTAGAAATCCTTTCCTATACTTAAATATTAAATTACAAGTAAATATTATACACTATCGCTAATCCATGCTGCCTGATACTTTGAAAACCACTAGAAAGACATTGATGGTTAAACTTCGAGTTTTTTTAATGATGACATTTATAAAAAATGAGACCTTTTTTAGGGTTCCGTATTTTATAAATGTCATTATGTATTAGGTAATAACTAATTACTAATAAGCTTATACAGGATGTAACAAAACTAAGTGATAATACTTTAGGGCGTGTATGTGTCCCTTATATAGAGCTCATTGTGAAAGTAGCAGCTCTGAAAGAGCATTTTTTTGTGATTATTATGGGCGCTTGCCCCAGCGTCATGGATTTTCCCATTCAAATGTTAAAAAAAACTGTCTCTTTCAGCGCTGCTACTTTCACAGTAAACTCTATACAAGGGACTCATACACACCCTAAGGTATTATCACTTAGTTTTGTTACATGCTGTATAATAAAGTCTTGGATGACGTCCTTTGCATCATCAGCAGAGGCGGCGTAAGGCGTGGGCGGTGTGGGTAGGGCTGCCATCACCTAAAATGCCGTCGCCGGTCAAACACGACAAAAATCCCGGACATTTGACCGAAATGTGGTTTTTTCTCGGGACACCGCTTAAAAAGTATTTACGATTACGTTTTGCCAATTTTTGCTAAAACATCTTTCTTTTCCAACAAAAATTTGTTAAAATCTCATTAACTCAAGTCCTTGAAATCGTACTTGATTTTGATCCAAGAAGAAAGAAAGTGTGTACTTATGCTTACCGATTTTTAATCTTTCGTTTATTGATGCACGACTAAGAAGTTGTATTTCTCTCAACAAAAGTGTCCGGATTTTACCCGGACACTTTCCAAAAACCCAGCCGGACGGTCCCCGGATGCCCTTCAAACTAGGACAAATCCGGGGAAACCCGGACGGATGGCAGCCCTAGGTGTGGGCAACCGTTTTTTTTTTTAGGATTTACGAGTATCAAAAAATCTTTCAACAAAATCCGTCTTCTTGCATCATCCATCAGGGGGCTTCGCAAAATATATTTTGCCCACATAAAATTTTGGTCTTGCGCCGACACTGCCGGCCAAACGAGAAAATTTTGTCTACATGTTTTCTCGATGTTAACTGGTTTATCTCTTCTTTTTTCTTCTTCTTCTCTATTGAAGTATTGACCCTAACATGACATACTTTTTTTCTCGTGTCCGTCGTCAAAATTAGAGATTATTGTGTTTTTTTTCTTAATCTGTGCTATTTTTGTCTACGAACCCTAACATGACAACACATTTTTATCGAGTTTTGTCAAGATTTTGACAAATGAGAAGAGTAGTTTGTCGATATATAGATACGTATTATCTGTGAAGCTAGTCTACGAACGAGAAATTTATCTCTCGACGTACGCATGTTAGGGAAAAAGAGATATATATCGATATCGACAATATCACTACGCTCGAGAGTGAGATATCCACGAGATATCTCGTTGGCGTATGCTAGGACGGCTGATCTTCAGCCACATCTGTCTCGTCGCCGGTGTATGGGTGATCCCTGACTTTCGTGACCCTAGTGACAGAGTAGACAGAACTAAGGAGTACCTACCTACCTCTACTTCAAACAAACGGGCGAATATACGCGAGTTGGGCGCGAATGTCACATAAAACATAATATTTTTCACAATTCTGGGTAACGCATTAAATTAAAACTACTTATTTATAATATTATGGATTTCTTTGTATGAAAATAAATTATTTTTATTTTTTTATTTATTTTTATTAAAAACGGCGCGCGCCGACCGATATGACATACCATATACTACGTCAAACGTAACGTAACTCTTCTGAGTCGGCCTACTCGTTAGTTCTGTTTACTCTGCTAGTATTAAGAAGAAGCAGGAACTTTGAGCGCTGCCTGAAACGTTCATGAAGTTTCTTAGGTGAGTCGTATTTTAGTAATGCAGCTTTTTAAAAGATATTTTGCTATCAATAAATATATTGTGGGATATGCGTGGAGGCCGCAAAGGAAGATCTTCCGACCGAGCGAGGTGTTATGCTCGGTCAGGCCGGAGCCCACGTGATACATATCAGTTGTCGTATATATACCGACGCACTTAGAAAACATCGATAGCGCGATGCAGGAATGTTAGGCTAAGCTGCCGTGCGGGGCCGATGCTACGTGCTGACCAGGAGAGATGTGCTCTGCTTGCTGACCGGTCGGTGTAGTGAGAAAGCCCGTTGATGCCGATGCGGAGTCGCCCAGGCCGCGGTACATTGCGGCTAGTGGACGAGGTACCCGATGAGGCGATGCTAGCTGGCGCGGTGCGGAGGGGCGGGGAGTGATGATGATGGAGGAGGCGTGTTCTGTCGAGAATCACCAGTTTAGAGGACCGTTTGGTCTCTCTAAGAGTTCACTTCAGTTCATCACAGTAAATCGAGTCCTCTTTACTCCTCCGACCTCAAGTAAACTCTTAGAGAGACCAAACGGTCCTCTAAAATATAAATGCTAGCTATAAAGATAGAATAAAGCATAATTTCCTAGTACCATGGTTAGTATGAATCCTCAAGGTGAATTTCGATCTTTACCGCAAGAGACCGCGACCGACAAAAATTCAAGTAAAATGCCACTTTATGACGTCATAAATTATAGGTTTCATTTTCTAGCGACCCCTGCCGCCGCTGCTTTGTAGTGGCACAGGTAGTGGTGTAGAGTATGAAAATATAAATGAGACCTATAGCTTAGGTCATAAAGTAGTATTTTATTTGAATGTTGAAATAAAAGTGATGGTTGTATTTATTTCGTTATAGAAAAAATTGGGTATTAACCACGTTTTGGCTTACTTACCGTAAATGAACCCTTTTTTCCTTTCGACAAATGAAAACGAAGACAATCATACCATTAATATTATTCTGATAAAATGTGGTGTAATGTGTATTGATGTAGGTATTGATGATGATATTGATTGTGATGTATTGATTGACGAATGTATTGATATTCATTAGCCAAATATTTTAATGACGACGTGGAATTAATCCGTTTTCCGCATTCGAGATTAAATGTGTATTTAAATATGGCCGCCAATATAATATGAATTGGTCTTTCAATGAGTCCTGACTGTAATCAGCATATTCCGATGTTACGATGTGTTAAATGATCTGAAATGAAAATATCTGAAAGGCTTGCTCAAAAGGATCTATGTTAGCATACATTACGATTGAGTGTTATTGAGGATTAATCATCATCGTCAGACTCAGACCTATCGCTATCCACTGCTTAACCGGTGCGCGGTGTATTGAAAGTGCCGGATTTATAATATTTTTTATGAGTAGGTCACATTATTTCCGCCGCCACACATACGAACTTTGCCGCCCCCCGAGGACACTGCCGACCCTAGGCTGCGGCCTATACGGCCTATTTATAAATCCAAGGCTGCTCCAATGAGGGCCAACCCACTGACCTCCATTAATAAAAAAAAAATCAAAAGGACAGATTTAGTTCTCTTCCCCTGCATTGGGGGCGCTGATTCCGCTTCAAATAGGCACAAAAAATAGCTGTCATTTCAAAGGGTACCTATCATAAGTCCAGCGTACTTGTATAATGGAGGTCAGTGAGGCCAACCATACTGATCTTAAGAAACCTTAATTCAAAAATGGTTAAGCAGATATAATTATTTTTAGTATCGTACATAGAAATTAAAACAGTTCATTACCCACCCTGGTATTTTCTTGGACTAAACGGGTTAATTTATGTAAAAAATCTTATAAAAAATTAGCAACACGAATTTCCCCTGAGGTCTGATGCAAATTGGTCGCTCGATTAAGGCTAGGTCTGATCTAATTACGGTCTGGAAAATAATATGCAAAGGATTAGAACCCTGCGGCGTCAGGCGTGGCTAGACGACGGGCTGGGCAAAAGCAAATTGATGCATGTTTCGCTTAACTCAGCTGCAGCCCCGGATCTTCAATTTTTTTTAGGCGGGGCAAAAACTGAAAAATGCCGCCCCGCCTACCTACGCGCGCGCTCAGGGTATCGGTCAAGTTGATATGGCCATGAAATTGCTATACTTGGGCTATTATTTATAATCCGTGGTCAAAGTTAAATAAATGATGAGTTGTCCATTGGTCCGTGAAATGTGAATTTGGCCGCCCTCTGAATTTGCCGCCCGGGGCGTAGGCCCCGGCTTGCCCCCCCCTAGATCCGGGGCTGCTCAGCTGTTTATGCATAATTTATAAATTGTAAGGATAAGGTACTATATCTAAATGTCAAAATAATATGAACTAACTAGATGACCCGTGAACTTCGCATCACTTAACGTCTTAACTAAAATTTTCTCCCGTATAAGGCTGCGTTTCCAACAGAGATGTGTTGCGAGGAATGTGTTTTTAGAGATCCAATATAATCGCTGCGCTGAGCGAGGTCACGTCAATGAAGCGATTCTATTGGTTCTCAAAAACACATTCCTCGCAACACATCTCTGGTGGAAACGCAGCCTTAACCTTCCCTGGTCTTTCACGAATATTTCAAGACTAAAATTAGCTAAATCAGTTCAGCCGTTCCCGACTTTTAACGTGGCTACCAAAATTAAAAATTTATATTTGTTTATATAAGTAGAAAAAGTCCTTATACCTTATTTATGTTTTATTATAATCATCCTTAAAAAGATATGATTTTGCTGGCGGGGAAAAGATGGCATTGTTTTATTAAATTATTACTGTGATGCCAAACGCTGGAGTTAATTTATAGTAATCAAATGTGTGCGCAGTAAAAAAGAAAAAAACTATTTTTTTTTCAGTGTATCTCCTAAGACCTAACCGAACAAAAGTCTGATACTTTGTGTAAGCGGGCCCCTAGAGTCTAGACCAGGGGTTCCCAATCTTTCAGCGGCGCAGTTACACGTCACAAAATTTTGCCACGGTGCCCTACTCGTTCTAATTCTATGCCCTACTCGTTCTAATTCTATGCCCTACTCTACCTAGCTTTTAGAAAAAGATACATAAATAAACACTTTTAATGATCACAGTTTGGTTAAGCAGGTAAATGAGTTAAATAATAATAAGAAATATTTAATCATCTACCTGCTTTAAATATTAACCGATATTATAATTTTATTTTATAATATTTGTATTTTCGGATAATGATGGAGGATCGAGTCACGGCGCCCCTCTTGCCTTTTCACGGCGCACATTTTGAGAACCCTAGGTCTAGACGATCAATTTTAAAGTGCAATATCACGTATTGTGCAATATTATTGACCGTCTAGGGTTCGCGTTCAATAGCGCCCGCCTATCAATCTTGTTGTCAAATAAGTTGTTCAATAGATAAAATGTGTGATATTGCGCAATGCAATAATTGAACGTCTAGGGGCTCGCTAAGAGTCGTAATATGCATATTTTGATTATTGCCTATATTCATAAATACCTACCTAATATTATAACTATCAAAATGTTATGTTCAAAAATTTTAGAGCAGGTTTTTCGCTACTGTCTACTTTCAGGCGAATTTGGCACACAATACAGGAAATGAGTACTTAAATAAAAAAAAATAGACCCGGGGCCTAGAGGGGCATTTAGTGTAATTAATGACTAAGACTGTAGCTAGCCGAAATAAACTGTTGAAAAAGTGAATTTACTACAAAGCTATGTTAGCACTAAGCTCGCTGGATTTGTAGCGCTGCGCAATTTATAGCGCAGACTTCAAATTAAATACTTACTTTAATTGTATAGGAGCATAATAAGGTTAAGTATGGTCAGCTTGGAGCTATTACTTAGATACATATTGGTAACAAAACAAAGTGATAATATTTTAAGGTTTGTATATGTGACGTTATCTGGGAAAAGGGACCTTGTTGTCGGTTCTAGTTTCCGAGATAATCGCCTTTAAAGTAAAACGTCGAAAAAAATATTTTTTTCTTTTTTTTGCTCCATATTAATAAACAGACTCTAAATTTTGATATAACAAAGACACAGGCTTTAAAAACGATTTTTTATAGGTTAAAATTGAACCTAAAGTTTAGTAAAAAAGGGACCTTATTGTCGGTGCTGCAGCCGAGAGTCGATTGCGGCTTTCTGTCGGCACGGTATCGGGTTAAAAGACTTTGACCAGTGGTCCCCAACCTTTTTTTCATACGGGCCACAAATATCTTTTGGTCTTGGTGTCGCGGGCCGCAACAAAATTTTTTTAGGGTTAAAAAACAACTTTCTTCAAAATTAATGATTTAAAAGTGGAAAAAATTTCACGACTACATTATTTTGCCGGTGGGCGTGAATTTCAAAATAGTTTAACATTACGCGGGCCACAGTGCACAGCGGGGCTAAAATGGTCGCATAGCAATTCCTCTCAATCAAATCTAGACCAATTCAATTGGTCTAAATTCGTACTAATTTGATATTCGTGAGTTTGACCAATTCAATTGGTCTAAATTCGTACTAATTTGACATTCGTGACTTTGACAATTTTAACAATTCATTTTGTGAATTGATTGAGAGGAATTGCTATGTGACCATTTTAGCCCCGCAGATACGCTACGGGTGGAGATAGCTGACTTCAAGACGATACTAGTCGGCGAGACGCGGTGGCGGCGTGTATCAAAGGATTTGTCGTCTCTTTCTGATTCGTGGCGTCGGTTCTGCCTACTCGATCACTCGCTGCGTACCCGCCTGTTAATTCGTTTTTTCGTTACTCGTCAGTGCGTCAGTTTTGTGTTTGTTATCGCGATAATTAATGGCATTAGACGTTACTGTGGCCCCAGCATAAATGGCAATTCGGTGATAATGACAAATCGGTCATAATCGTCTTAACAGGACACATAATATTATGTGGCCAGTTACGACAATTTACCCTAATTGGTTTATTTAGAGGTTGACCGCCCGTTGATTTATCATTAAATATTGTATAAATAGAGAGACAAATTATAATTCGTTGTTACAACTACGAAATTAGTAGTATTTTTGTATCTTCTTTTAACTTTATTACTAAAAATGTAACGACCGACAAAGGTCCCTTTTAATATATTTTATGATAACTAAGAGAAATTGCATGTTTTGGTACACGTCTTGTTACTAAAGGATAATTAAAGTTATTTTAAAAATAAGAACCTCAATGTTAATCAAAATTTATATTCATTTTTATGTGATATCACTAAATTTTTAATCACCGACAATAAGGTCCCTTTTATAAAATGTTTAGAGTTTGTAGCAGCTTTTTACTAAACTTTAACTTGAATTTTAAGACTGAAAAAAGTTCCTTTTTAATAGAACTTTATATATTTGATCTCATTTGACTATTTTTAAGTATAGTAAATTTAAATTTTTGTTGATTTTGACTGATTAATAAGATTAGTGAAGCACAATGTTTCATTTGTTCAAATATTTTTTTAATATAATAAACAATGTCGTTTAATATTGAAGTCGTTTTTATTTAGTAAAAACTTACCCGTTTTATATTATAAATGAAATATTTAGTAAAAACCATCTTGGGCATTTTCATTACATTATGCACTTTGGCGTGGTAAAAAACGGGAATAAGGCTATAAAATTATATAATTGAAGTTAAAATCTAAAAGACCATAATATAATGTACTTCTCAAAAAGCATTTAAATCTCTATGTAACTTCCCACAATAACATACTTTTTTTGGGTTTCGAAGTTTGAATGCGATTTTCTCAATATCACCTTTTACGACTTTCGGGTTTCAACATTTAAAAAAAAAATATTTGCCAGGCCTACACGCATGTTATTTACATGGTTCGATAGCTTATTAAATGTAGATTATGGGGATGCTAATAACTCAATACCGACAATAAGGTCCCTTCACGCTGATAACGTCACATATATTGTGTGTCTTTTGAGTTCACTGTCAGTGAAAGTAGCAGCGCTAAAAGAGATTTTTTTTCCAGTTTGTATAGGCAAGCGTCACGAATTTTTCCATACAAAAGTAAAAAAAAACCTCTACTATCGCCGCTACTTTCACAGCGAATTCTTTACAGAGGACCCATATGGACACATTACACATCCTGAAGTATTGTATACAGGGTGCAACAAAACAAAGTGATAATATTTTAGGGTTTATAATGTGTATGTTAATATTATATTATTATCTACTGTATTATAAAGAGTTTACTGCGAAAGTGGCAGTTGCACGTTTGCACATAATATAGATACAACACTTTGAGACTTCTTTCAATCTTGTGGCACTTTGAAGCCTTGGTCGTGGGACGTGGATGCAAACATCGGTATAGTAAAACGACATCAGAGTCAGTTTTCATTTCCACAACAATATGAAAAATGCACAAAATGATATTATTTAGGTAACAGAATCAGGCGTTACATTGCGGAAAATGGTGTAAGATGTAGTTACTATTTCTAGCAATATCCTGCGAAATCATAAAATTAAGAAGACGTTAAAGAACACGATAACTAACATTTTGTAATATACGGACATTTACTCATTTTTTCCCTTAAAATTGGAACAAACCTTGTCTACTTACAAAACTTATCTACTTCATCACCTGGCTAATATTTCTGGCTACACATAAAATGCACAGTTTTTTTTATTTGAAATCATTTTTCCGGCCCTAAAGCCTCCATTTATGCAAAAAACGTCATTTTTTTTACTGTTAGTTATTGTGTTCTTCCACTCACGTCTTCAATTATGCGACAAAAGCGACGGTCACTCACAAAGAAACGCTTAACTATTTTAAACTTGAAAGAATTTGAACCAATAAGTCCAATTACATTTTTTACTGTAGCCAAAATTGCAACAATTCGGAAAGCCTATCAAATCGGTCAGTGGGACGAACAGATGTTTAAGCTAATGGTATTTTCAATTTGCATTGCAATGTTACAAGCCGCGCGCCATTCGGATGCTCGGAAACTCGGAAACTCGAATACTCTGAAACTCGGATACTCGAATGCTCGGATAGTCGGATGTAGTACTCGATCGGATTATCACTAACGACGCTCTATTCATCATACTAAAGGTCGTAGCCCCGAGTTTGAATTTGAAAAGTTTTGCAGCGCTGCACGTTTTTGTATAGATACTTTGTTGATGTCTGTATGATGTCTGTATAGAAATATGAATGGTATTTGAGACTTGAGATATTTTATGGAAGATATTTCATACGCGTATCGATCCGTAATGTCCAAACGGCAAATCGTGGAAAAAAATCTCCTATAAAATGACAACATTTGTATGAAAGTCTGTAACCTCGTTATTAGCTTAGGTAAGTTTAGGTTATGACCTACGAATAATAAAAACTAAGGAATCGTAACTCCCATACTATTACCGTTTTAAATTTGGTTCCTTTCGATCTGTCATGTAATGTCAGCCTAGTACCGCTCAAGGCCACCTAAATATTGCAATTAATGTATTGAAATGTGTAACCTAAGGTACACTTTTTTGACAAGTATTGTAGAGCATGTTCTTTGACGGAGTTACTTTTCCTTAGTTTTTATTATTCGTAGGTTATGACCTTCTTTTTCTTTTTTTTAATGCTTTACGTATCCCCGGCGGTTTGGGGATATCGGCAGGGGTATGTGGGACTCCTGCGTAGTCTACCCACTAAAACCCCATGGTGCTCCACTCCTCGCTTAAGGCAGAGTTGCGGGTACGATGTAACCTACCGCAACTCTACCAGTAGTTTAGGTTATGATCTAGGATCTATAATAAAATTTGACTATATACGTGAAAAGTTTATACAAGAGTTTTTTTGCGTAAATATAATAAACAATATTAGCAAACACAAAGAGTAGAAAATCTTTATTTTGTTGTGTTTAACACTTCATCCGTTGAGAATAGAATATGGCTTGAGCCTTGAATAAGTAATAAATTAGTTTCGAATGACACGCCAGGGGCTGCACTAAAAACCTCCATTTTCCATGTGCCGCCAACTTGTGACGACCTAAGTCGCAATAATGAAGATAGATCACAGAATGAAATAATATAAGTTTTCAGAGAGATAGCAGGTAGATCTCAGAACAGGAAAAGATAGACCGACTTTTTGTCGCTTATTGACGTCCATGATCATTGACCGTGCGTATTTCTGTCATACAAGAGATAGACTCTACAAAGTATTAAAGTGGAGAACAAAGATACTTATTTTGCTTACTAATTATTCTAAGTGGAAGTATAGAGAAGGCTCGAAGCATTGGCGGCACCAATAACAATAACAATTCCTTATTATAAAGTGAGGTTTTTTTTTTTTAATGAAATAAGGGGGCAAACGAGCAAACGGGTCACCTGATGGAAAGCAACTTCCGTCGCCCATGGACACTCGCAGCATCAGAAGAGCTGCAAGTGCGTTGCCGGCCTTTTAAGAGAGAATAGGGTAATAGGGGAGGGTAGGGATGGGAAGGGAAGGGAATAGGGGAGGGTAGGGAAGGGAATAGGGTAGGGGATTGGGCCTCCGGTAAACTCACTCACTCGGCGAAACACAGCGCAAGCGCTGTTTCACGCCGGTTTTCTGTGAGAACGTGGTATTTCTCCAGTCGAGCCGGCCCATTCGTGCCGAAGCATGGCTCTCCCACGTATAAATACGGCGCTCTGGCGCAGAAGCGTTTTCAAAAATTTTGTCTTGCTTTATCGCGATATGACAATCCATCATTATCAGGGAGATGAACTGAGTACCTTGCTTGCTAATCTTGTCTAGCGCCAAACATGTATCTCATTAACGCAGCAGGTTTAAAAAAAGTACTACAAAACATCTGTGACAAACTTGGCTTTGAAACAAGGTATAGATACCTTCGTATAATGAATAACCGAACAATTCTGCTCAGAGATACGAACAAAAAGGCGTCTTCCTAATTAAAGCAGAACCCTATCCCACTATTAATTAGTGGAGTTTTTCTTGCGAGCGCGAGTTCCCAGTTTTGTTAGCGTTAACTAAAACTTTTACTTTTTATTCGAAATCCCATGAGTTAAGTAGAGTTTACAAAATAAACAGGGCTTTTGTGCAGCGCGCAAATATTCCATTTTCTTATTTTAAATGCGGATTTTTTATTCTTCTTCATGTTATTATGTCGATGCTACATAGCATAACTAATTTTATTAGCTGCGAATAAGTTGTTATTAAAATTAGTAATTAACGTAGTAACGCCCTATAGGTACATACACATATTTTACGTTTGGTTTAAAAATATTAATATTATGTTAAGGGGGCGACTAACCCAAAATTGACAATTTTATAATTCATTTTTATACTTGAAAATAAGCCCCGAATTGTTTCATTTTCTAAACATAGATACTACATTATATTTTCAAGAATTTGATATGAGCGAAAACACGATATATCTTAAAATTTTCTCGATAGAAAAAAATCACAAAAGTGCATCAATTTTCACGAATTTTTCATTAATTGTCACAACCGTGCATTAAACTAAGTTAATATTTTAACACATTGCATAAAATTCTATCATTGAGACACTGACCTGGCGGATTTTTAAAATGTTGTATATTTATCGAGTTATTAAGAAAAAACTAACTTGGCGATGATTCCGCGTCGTCCTTTTTCACCTGGCATATATGTGAGTATGAAGAGAGAAGGACGATGTTTGATTTTTTGCGTTAGTCGCCCTCTTAATCTACTTAATTCTACGACTATTATATTTCAATATACACTCCATTCGGAATTACGATCTGATTAAAAAACAATAGCTGTAAATAAATCTATCAGTCATAATAATAGGCTACTTGACCTACTTTTTTTCTTCATTTTAAACGCTTCTTAATCATTCATTTTCACCATAAAACTAATATTTTAAAATTTTAAACAGTAGAAACCCATAAAAATGTTGATTGAAAAATATGCCTTTTATATGGCGCCGAAAACACTGCCCGCCATTGTGCCGCCATAGTGTGACGTCATGTTTTTTTGTATTTTTATACTTTTTTTATTGAAAAAAGTTTTATGTGCTAAGCGTTCGAGTCTCACAGTGCCAAAAAATTAGAAAAGAATTTAGAAATCATTTGTAATGTTGAACACTTTTGGAGAAAAGTTTTGACTATTTCATTTCCCAACTACAATAAATGGAGATAATATATAAAACTGATGTTTTACTTGAACTATTCAAGAAAATGTATTTTACAAATCTTTCTAGGCTTATTCTTATTATTTATGTACAAATAAACTTACATATAACGAGCGCGATAAATAAAAGATATTAAATTACGAATGTGATGACGTCACATCCAAATCGGAAGTACCGCAAAAGCGTTTTCGTCAGTACAAATCATATTTTCATAAAATCATATTTTCAAATCGACTTTATTTATCAATCATAAGCTTTTATTTGATGATAAGGGTGAAATACGGTTTCCTAGGCCAAGTTCTACTAGAAATATGCATTAGTTCAATGAAATTAAATATAGGTCAAGTAGCCTATTGAAAGACCACAAGCCCCGGTCCCATAACACGTTGATTTGACTGATTGTCATTTTTTGCTTAAGTTCAGCTTATTATTAATTTAAATAGAGTCAATAAATTAAACTTTCAGAAAGTACCTACTGAAAAAGATGGAGCAATTTTTTGTGGATTTATAAAATTGTTATTTACTTTAAAGCACGTTTCACACATTGTGTCAATGTATAGATTTTCAAGGTGCCTTGAAATAAAAAGCCAGTAAAAGTTAATTCATTTTAATTTCAATAAATACAATAAAAACACAATGTGCACCTATATTTCAGAATTAGGTATTATTTTAAAGCACTGAGCAAAACAAAATTGAACATTGTAAGAGGTCGGCGTAATACTGACAAATGACAATAATTTATCTTTTAGATGACTGAAATGGTAATGTTAGTCCTCGTGTTTGCGACTTGTGCCAGCGATATGCAGTATATTCCTGAAAGCATTGACGATCCTTCCGCTGGGCCTTACGGACTGGACTGATGAGTCTGATCTGGTTTTTTTGAGTCCAAACTTTCTGCCGCCTAAAATTATTTTTTATTTTATAATATCCCGATAGTAAAAACTTAGATTTAGTGGTAGGAATTTAATATTGTATCCGAGCAAGTTGATTGGTATCTATCTCATTATCTGGTTTTTGCGACACAAGCTGTGCTTAGTGCAAAGGCCGCTGCAAACTGTTTTCTTATAAAAATCCTAGTCTTAAATAAATTGTAATATGGAATCGGTATATTATGTGTAAAAGTTTTGGCAATAAACATATTATTATTATTATTAGTTTTTGTGAGATTGATCTTTATGATGTAACCCTGAAATTATAGACCCCGCCAGGCGTAAATTTCCTCTGAAACCAGTACCGTTGAATAAAGAAATTATGATAGTTTAATCCCATAAAAATACGGTTTCCGCGTGAATTTCGGTGCAATGAACATAGGTACTAACTTTGCCTTTATGATTCAGATTGCAACGTCGCGAGGCTTTGCGATGCATTTTTAAATGAACCATTCTTTGGAACATGCTGCCCAACACCACGGGCGCCAAGTCTTATCTTCTTGATAATAAAGTTCTGACTTGAATGAGTCGCAGAGATCGCATTACATTGACGCGTCACGTTGCAATGTAAACTGATTCTTAAGCTGGCTTAAAAGTGACTTTACGATCCTTTATGCGGCTAGCCGCGACCGACAAAAGAACAAATAAAATGCCACTTTATGACATAGACTCTAGGTATCATTTTCTACTGACATGTGTGTGGCGACCCATGCTGCCACCGCTTGTGGTGTAAAAGCTAGTGGCGTAGAGTAAAATGAAATCTATAGCCTGTGTCATAAAGTGGCATTTTATTTGAAATTTTTGTCGGTCGCAGTCTCTCGCGGCAAAGATACGACTTATAACCTTATCGATCCTCGCAAGTCGCGGCACGCGACCGCGCAACCGAGAAAAATTCAAATAAAACTTGTCTAAATAAAAGCGGCGGTCAGAAAACCACATTTAGAGTTATCAGTACCGTGCAATGTAGTAGTGAAGGATCGATATTTACTTGACCTTACCATCTCGTAGCGGACCTCGTCGGCGATGCGGTCGCGCAGCTCGCGGGGAATGTCCTCCCCCGATACCTCCTGCAAGATGTACGACAGCTCCGACGTCCTGGGGATCATTTAATTTTTGAATATACTACTGCAAGGTTCGCCGACGTTCGTATACAAAAATACGTTAAAAATAGTTAGAATCTTCTTCTTCAATTGCTTTGTCTACTTCGGAAAAGTGACATTAATTTAATATCGAGCTGCAAGGTTAGTCCAGGGTTGAAAAATCATAAAGCCATTTTAAGTTTTTTTCAAAATGAGAATCGCAACTCCTCTCGTAATTTTTTCATGAAAACGTATTTCCGCAATCATGCCCAGATGAAAAATTCACCTTGTAAAAATAAGTTTGGCATAGCATAACATTGTTTGGGTTCTTATGCGTTGCATTGAAATTTGACCACGACCACAACCTTTACAAGCAGCTGACTTCAAAAGGTCAGCCGTCAGCCCCACTGCATGCGGTCTAGCGGTCAGAGTTCCGAGTTCTGTGTTCCGCATTCCGTCTCACTCGGAAGTCGGCACTCTGACCGCTAGACCGCATGTAGTGGGGCTGACGCCTCATGTCGATGTCGGTCAACTCACTGTATGTAGATGAGCATGTACGCGCTGGTGGCCTTCCGCGCGAGGTAGGGCGCGTCCTCCCCGCCGCCGTAGTTGTACTCTATCGCCTCGCGCTTAGAGCACCGAAACACCACGTCGTCGTCGAACTTGTACCACTGTAATGGGATTTGGTGGTATCACCAGGTCTTGGAACACTTCGGATGCGGGGTAAGGCAATGTGACAAAGGCATCAAGTAGGTGTATATTTTACGAAAGGCGCAATTAAACGAAAAAAAAAAAACAGACAAACAAACTGGATATATTTTTTTCAGGATATATTTGTACTCAGACTCAACTCTGCCTACAGTTGCAGTGTGGAAGAGGTATCAAGGGACGAAGTCAGAAACTCAAATTGCTGTCAGCCCTTGACTTGATGCGTGATTATCGATGAAGTGCGCTAATATCGCCTGAAGAGTGTAGCGAACACAACGATGTCAATACTTGGATATAGCATACGCCATCAAAACTGTAGCAATGTTTTTGCATGCAAAATGTGTATCGAGAAAATATTGTCGTCCTTTTTTGTCTTACAGTAATAGCATATACTACTTTCTCTTTCACTCATTCACGCTTTCAATGCATATTTTACGTAATCAATGCACTAAACACGTCCGACTGTCACCGCGTCCTAAGGCACACTGCTCTCAGATGAGTGAGCTCACTCATTTCGAGGGTGACACATTTTCGCGCTAACGATTGTATGGAATGCCTCTTCTAAAGGTTATAATTCTATGAGCGAACATCCAAAAGACTTCAATTCGAATATAGACTAGTCGTGCATGGGAGCTGTCCAATTCAAGTCGAATTTTACTTTGTGTATCTGGAATTTTGCATTGCTAATAAGGCTCTATCAGGATCGTATCCCGAATCTCACCTTGCCGTCAGCACGTGGGTCAATAAAGACCACATAATGTCCGCCGTGGTTGTCCCCAGAGTGGACCAGCACCGCGTGCAGCGTGTACCGCAGCGGCGGACCACCCTCGCGGACGAACTGGCCCAGGTCTATCTCCTCGTAGAACTCGAACCTGTATAGAGTTCGTAATGATAAACGTTTATAGAGTAGACTGATTTGAAATATGTTTTCATACAGTAACAGCTGGAATTGTTAACAGAAATAAGGTGGTAATCATGCAATGTGAATCAATGATACCGACAGAGCTAATGTATTTTTGTGAATCAACTATTATCATTGAAAAATGTGGCGCAATAATATCAAACTTATTGATAAATAATGGGCATAATGGATAGAGATAGGAACCAGCTTGCGTCATTTGACTAACTAAAGGTGTTTTGTGATAATTATAGAATTCAACTACTCGCTTTAGCTTTTTATCTGATTACCCAACCCTTATTTTGGCAGTTGCCAAGGGGGTAACAACCTGTCATTAAACTTGAGCGATGTGTCGCTGCGCAGGTCGTAGTGGAAGCGCATGAGGAGATAAGAGCCGATGGAGGTGCAGCACTGGCGGAAAGCTGTCAAAACGCACGCCTGTCTCCGCTTCCTGGAGGCCGTGATGCTGCTCGCTTGCTGTTCTACCTGTCGTTGAACTTGAGCGAGGTGTCGCTGCGCGGGTCGTAGTGGAACCGCATGAGGTGGAGGTGCAGCAGTGGCGGGAAGCTGTCGAAGAGCACGCCCTTCTCCGCCTCCTGGAGGCCGTGATGCTGCTCGCTTGCTGTTCTACCTGTCGTTGAACTTGAGCGAGGTGTCGCTGCGCGGGTCGTAGTGGAACCGCATGAGGTGGAGGTGCAGCACTGGCGGGAAGCTGTCGAAGCGCACGCCCTTCTCCGCCTCCTGGAGGCCGTGCTCGCCAGCGTCGTACTTATTCTCGCCCTCCAGCAGCTCCGTGCTGACGTAGTCCGAGAACGACTCGTATACTGAAAAAGTATAGTAGTTTGTCCTTACCAAGTTGGCAAATTTTGTCCTTACCTTACGATGTCAAACTGTTTTGTATTCCAGCATTGCAATCTGGCAAATGCGAAAGGAACATCATACCGCAGCAAGACACAAATAATGTAATATTCTTGGTTTACTATATGCCAAACAATAAAATATATTAATTAAAACCGTAGCATTTTAATACGTCACACTTGTCTTACCAGTGGCGCATCAGTACAATATCATTATATTAATTACTGTTCATAATGCTTTAAGCACTGGCTGTTCATAGCCACCCTAATGTTGGGTTTTGTTTCAGAACCTATAGAGTAGTATAGAGCATTGTCTAGAACTCTAGAAGAAATTATATCACCTGATTTTAGAGTTTTTAGCAATTGAACGCGAAATTTGACCGCGTTGGTTTGACATTTAAATTGGAAATGGGGTTTTCACGTTGGCCATCATGTGGATAACTATGATTGACACGGTAGTTGCGGAGGTAATCAAGCAAATTAAACGTAAATCATGGGCCAAAGACAAAAATGCCTCTTTATAATTGTAATTTGACTTTATTGCTTCTTTATAGGCCAATGTGGAATGTAGAGAATACGATTCGGTCATACCATGGCAAGATTATAAGCTGAAGCAAATCAATTTTATTCCACATTGCATCGTAAAGTTTGCAGTACCAATGCAAGTGACTCAGAGAGTAACGTCATTTGATGATTCACTAACACAGTACATGTTGTGGTTTCGAGCTGCACTGATATAAGGCTCGTTAGCTCAGCGGTTAGAGCGCCAAAATGATACAATCCGAGGAGGTCGAGGGTTCAAATCCCTCACGAGCCGACGTTTTTTTAATTTAATGGAAAGGTGATGAAAAATTTTGCTATTAATCATTTCAAGGGGTTAAGAAACAACAAATGGACGACAATCCGCTGGGCACTTACAATCTTGCAACCATTAAATAACAGGCGTTTGTCAGCAGATATTGCATAAGATCTATTTACTAAAAACATTAAGTACACAAAATATCTAACAGATTTTAGATATTAAACACCTGTTGGGTACTACTAGCAAGATACGAGTATATTAATCACCCTGTTGTTTAAATATCGTAGGTCTACCGACTATCTTTGAAACACCTGGATACTCTTACGAATTCTCATGCTCTACTTCACATCTCACTTAACCGTAGGTACTATTAGAGAAGTTGATTCCTAGGCAGATGGGGGATCTACGTTTGGTCGCATTACGTCAAACCCAGCCGTTAGATCACAATTAACACTGAATTGACATGATCCGACCAAATGACGTTGGTCTGTCAACTGCCTAGGAATCAATTTCCTCGATGGTACTTACACGCCAATTGCGCCACACCCCCAAAGTTGTCAAATCAAGGTTGGGTCATTTTCCTCCTACCTCATGCCTAATCTTGAAAGTATCGGTCTTTATCATACTCATGAGAACCTGAGAAAATGTTAAGCAGTTGGTTATCCAAATATATACTCACTGTTACTCTTCCCGCTAACGCTGAGCTGTATGTCATAGAATGTCTCCACTCTGGTGCTGGTGCAGCTGACGTGCCGGCAGCGGACGAAGGATGAGGTCCGCCCTCCGAACAGCTTCGGTATCACCCCCTCCACCGCTGTATCTTTCATCTTGCTCTCTAGCTTGTCTAGGAGCACCTGAAATTGATATTCAAAACTTTTTAACGAAATCACACATATTGAACATTATAGTAGGTATAGATGTTTCTTGGGATGTCATACGCGATAATGGAAATCCAAAGGCCCATATTATACTGCTCATTGGTATTCAGACAAATCAGTTAAGTACTTTCGGTTCAATGCAAATGTGTCAACAACTTAATGCCTACTCGTATTTCTGGTCTTTTGTGATTTCGCGTCTGGATTGGTTGGAATTAATTGGCTCGAACTACTATACTAAACTTTGCTATATTTTGTTGTTGTATTGATTTCTGTTGCTACAGCGTGTTGCATCGTAATTTATTAGGTATTTTGTAAGGTCCCTAAAGTCCAATGCAGTGGTCGGGCAGAAAATTGCCTGAAGATTACTAATAATTATCTTATGGTCTGTAATATTATAAGGTACGTAGACGCTAGCCGATACCCACTCTCAAGAACTCTTGCACGTCGTGTTGCATAAATGACTGAAACGACTCCCAACCGAAGCTCTTCGTCAGTTTCTTGGTAGCTACCGGCTTGTTCGAGAACTGAAGATCATGGAACACTCTCTGTAGGGCGAAGGCGACTGATAGGGAGCTATCGTCACCAACTGTGGGTATTTTATACACGGCTTTGCGGAGGATGTTGGTGAAGAAGAGGGTCTGGAGTAGGGAGTTCATGTAGCAGGTCGCGCCTTGGTTCTTTAGCCCTGTTAAGAATTTTTCGTTACTGCGGTACTTGATTATTATTTGTAATTAAGCGGGCTCCATGACGATCAGTTTTATTGCCCAATATGTTTTACGTATTGTGCAATATTATTGACCGTTTAGAGTAAATATTGAACAGTTTGATCTAGTTTAATTTTTATTGCACCATATTATTGTATAAGGATAAATTTCAGTAATTTTAAAACAAAGAAAGAGCTAATAACTACAGCTTGGCAAAGAAGAGTGTGGATTAAATGAGGGTGCTTTTCTTTAAATATAGGCAACCCTACGCTTCGCTT
The DNA here is from genome assembly GCA_905187585.1 of Cyaniris semiargus. Classification (NCBI taxonomy): domain Eukaryota; kingdom Metazoa; phylum Arthropoda; class Insecta; order Lepidoptera; family Lycaenidae; genus Cyaniris; species Cyaniris semiargus. Next base: position 5,608,055 of record LR994558.1, on the reverse strand, counting down.
TTGACACAATATTTACTAGAGTTGACAAGTAATGTAGTGTTGTCATAAATAAAAACTCTTAGTTCCAGCTGTCACCGCGTCAGACTCTTCTTTGCCAAGCTGTAATATTATATTAATAGAGAAATCTGACAAGAATGGTGATTGCAATGCAAAAATATTATCATCAACGTCGTTGCGCCTGCTAAAACCCAAGTTTTTTTTCAAAACATTTTTTTGTAAAATAGAGAAAATGCGTATTAAATAATTCAGTACTATACTGTACTCGGCGAAACCAGGCGGTAGCGGTCATTGACCTTTTTAGTCTAGGCGCTAAATGAAAAATGCTCGCACTGTATTTAGAATATTTAAGAATAAAATTGACCTCTTATAAAGACACAGATTATTACAGATTCATCGGAAAACCTCTTGCTCTTAGAATGATAATCTCCAACTTTTTATGAGTTCGAAGTGATATATAGTATGCAAAATACGATATTGCCCTTAGACTAGGAATATCTGACACTTCATTGTCAATCGCGGTTTATATAGAAAATGACAAGTTTTTTGACAGGGAATCAATGACCGCTACTGTCTCGATTCCCCGAGTACACCTTAATATTAATGACTTACGGTTTGGTAATGCTACATTATTCTGCAATAACAGTTTTACTATTATTTATTTCCTTGTTTTTAAAGAATATGTTTTTCGTTGCTTTCCGAAAAAATATTAATTACCCTATGTCACTTCGATATAATTAACTATTTTTGTAAAGCGAGTAAACCAAACTATATTCTTCTAAATAAGCCATAGACATACCAATATATCCAGTATGTAGTTTGGAGTCCCAGGAAACACCATGAGGCGCCTCTGCCGCTACGTGGGCTTCCAGCTCTATGGTGTCATCCTTGACGTACCCATTCTCTGGATCCATCAACTCCTTCCATGATATGAAATGGGCGAAGCCCCAGTCTTGCTCCTTGCTGGAAATATTTGGTAATGCGTTATTGGGAACCTGGCTATTATTATAACATCTTACGTACGGTATGGACATGTACACACCCTAAAGTATTATCACTTAGATTAGTTACAGAGTGCAATAGGCATGATGACTATTTTTTGTTCTTATTGGTAATTGAAAGAGCCTTAAAAAATAGAAACATCGGTGAAAGAATGACTCTGATAGCTTAAAAATTCACCAAGATATGACAATCCAAACATCTCATAAAATCGACCTGCCCGAAATGCTCCATACAAAACGCTACTCGATTATGACGTCACCTTAGAGTTGCTTGTAGGCATCGCGGGACATTTTTGTTCGATAGCTTAGATTAATTATTGCGTTTATGAAAGTGGTTTCATAACAAAAGTTGCTTTAAATTACATAAGTTATCGAATGGTATACAAATATTAAGAAATTTAATCGTAAAACTCTTTCTAAAATATTGGAAAAGATCATAAATGGTAGACTAATAAATTACTTAAATAAAAATAAATTAATATCTAATTGTCAGTTCGGATTTAGACAAGGTTTATCTACTGAAGATGCTATTATTGCCCTCACTTCTCATATTTCAGGAAAAGTAGATAAAAATCAAAAGGTACTTTCAGTTTTTCTAGATTTACAGAAGGCTTTTGACACCGTTTCTGTGCCCACTCTTGTTGACAGGTTGGAATCTATGGGAATTCGGGGTACTCCTCTTGCTCTTTTTAGTGACTACTTATCAAATCGTAAACAAAGTGTAAAAATAGGAGAATACTTGAGCGATCCAACTGAAATTACATACGGTGTACCACAAGGGAGCGTCTTGGGCCCAACGCTGTTCCTAACCTATATAAATAATCTTTGTAATTTAGAAATTCCTAATGGAAAAATATTTTCTTACGCTGACGACACCGCCATAGTTTTTTCAGGCTCTACCTGGGACGAGGTCTATGACGTTGCTCAGAAAGGACTTTTAATAATAGCTTTATGGCTTGACAAAAATTTACTTACCCTAAACATCAATAAAACAAATTATATATGTTTCTCAAATTATAACATCTCCCAATCAAATTCTCACCTTGAACTAAAAATTCACGTCTGTAATAATTACCCTAATTTAAATTGCTCATGTCACAGTATTAATAAAGTATCACAAACTAAGTACCTGGGAATAATGCTTGATCAGCGCCTAACCTGGTATCCACATATTGACTTGTTGACAGGTAGAATTCGTAAACTTTCTTGGATATTTAAAACTCTTCGACATGTGGCAGATGCTACACTATTAAAACAAATATACACCTCTCTAGCTCAATCTATACTTACTTATTGCATCACCATATGGGGTGGTTCACCCAAAACCAAATTTATTGAATTAGAACGAGCACAAAGACTATTGCTTAAAGTTATTTACATTAAACCTACCGAAAGTCTGTATTCTGAAAGTGGTTTGTTGTCTGTACGTAAACTATACATCCTACACTTGATCCTTAAATTTCATTGCAAAGTTCCTTATGATGCCAGCAATCAAAATAAAAAAAGAAGGATACCAAACATCGCACCTATAACTCAAGTAAAAACTGCTTATGGCAGAAGGCAATTTATGGCACAATCAGCTTTAATTTACAACAAAATAAACAAAATACTTAATTTTCATCGTACATCATCTTACAAATGTAAATTTATAATAAAGAATTGGCTGCTAGAAAAAAATTAGAACGATTTAGAAAACCTTATTTTGTAATATTATTACTGGAATACTACATACTATGTATTACCAACTATGTTCATTAAAGTATCAAAAACACTAACTAACTATTGTTACTGGAATACTACATACTATGTATTACCAACTATGTTCATTAAATTATCAAAAACACTAACTAACTATTGTTACTGGAATACTACATACTATGTATTACCAACTATGTTCATTAAAGTATTAAAAACACTAACTATTGTTACTGTAATACTACATACTATGTATTACCAACTATGTTCATTAAAGTATCAAAAAACACTAACTATTGTTACTGGAATACTACATACTATGTATTATCAACTATGTTCATTAAAGTATCAAAAACACTAACTATTGTTACTGGAATACTACATACTATGTATTACCAACTATGTTCATTAAAGTATCAAAAACACTAACTATTGTTACTGTAATACTACATACTATGGTATTACCAACTATGTTCATTAAAGTATCAAAAAACACTAACTTTTGTTACTGGAATACTACATACTATGTATTACCAACTATGTTCATTAAAGTATCAAAAACACTAACTATTGTTACTGTAATACTACATACTATGTATTACCAACTATGTTCATTAAAGTATCAGAAAACACTAACTTTTGTTACTGGAATACTACATACTATGTATTACCAACTATGTTCATTAAAGTATCAAAAACACTAACTATTGTTACTGTAATACTACATACTATGTATTACCAACTATATTCATTAAAGTATCAAAAAACACTAACTATTGTTACTGGAATACTACATACTATGTATTACCAACTATGTTCATTAAAGTATCAAAAACACTAACTATTGTTACTGTAATACTACATACTATGTATTACCAACTATTTTCATTAAAGTATCAGAATACACTAACTTTTGTTACTGGAATACTACATACTATGTATTACCAACTATGTTCATTAAAGTATCAAAAACACTAACTATTGTTACTGTAATACTACATACTATGTATTACCAACTATATTCATTAAAGTATCAAAAAACACTAACTATTGTTACTGGAATACTACATACTATGTATTACCAACTATGTTCATTAAAGTATCATCAAAAACACTAACTATAGCGTATGTAAATTAAATATTAAATTGTTAATTTGTTATAACTATATTTATGAGGTATACTGTTATACTAGTTTGTAAATTATAGATTATAGATTCATAGATTATTAAGTAAGTTGAATGTTAGAAATATAAGTATATCTTTTTGTTAACGAAAGAGCGGGGTCTCCTAACACAGGTTATACCTAAAAGGAGACCCTAGCAATTTATTATGTACCTTATTTTAGATACCGAATAAAGATTTTTCATTTTCAAAAAAAAAAAAAAAATCGAAAAAAAATTAGATTTGAAAATCCAACTTTGAAGGTGCATAACAAAAAAAAATACAAAAGCTATTAAGCTGAAATTTTGGAAACACTTATTTTTTACCATTATTTCTTTATTTCAATAGAAAAATTCGCTACTTTCTGACCTTGTCATCATCCCTATTATAGACCGCACTTTAAACAGGTTTAAAGTGCGGTCTATTGCAGGTATTTTGGGCATTGGATCTACTGCTTATAAACGGGGTGTAACAAAACTAAGTGATAATAGATACTTTAGGGTGTATATGTGTTCCTTGTATAGAGTTCACTCTGAAAGTAGCAGCGCTAAAATACCAAAAAAAAAATTTGTGATTTGTATGGGCAAGCGCCCCAGCGTCACGAGTGTCCCGCTACAAAAATGAAAAAAAAGCTCTTTCAGCGCTGCCACTTTTACAGTGAAACTAAGAACACTATACACGGGACTCATACACACCCTAAAGTATTATCACTTCTGGTTTGATACACCCTGTATAGGCGCGTAGACATAAAAATATTTGTCATACTCAAAAATAAACTCGTCGTAGCATAATATGCGACTCGATCTGTAATATGACAACGTATTTTCGAGCCAGTTTATTTCTACTTTAAAAAATCGTCTCGTGAGGAATTTGAACCCCCGACCTTACCGATGTTTACTTGTTAAATATATGCTCTAACCGCTGAGCTAACGAGCCCTATTATAACAACTAATATACTTAATATTAGCAATATATTTGGAAAAACCGAATATGATTCATATAATAATTGATTAATTGTATTATCATTATCAATAACAATCACCATTTTAATAAATATATTTACACGCAGTTTTGGAGATGTATAATAATAATATAACTATACTGTACGCGGCGAAACATGGTGGTAGCGGTCATTGACTCCCTGTCAAAAACTTGTCATTTTGTATACAAATCCGCGATTGACAACATCTGACACTTCATTGTCAATCGTGGATTATATAGAAAATGACAAGTTTTTGACAGGGAGTCAATGACCGCTACCGCCATGTATCGCCGAGTACAGTATAGCTGACGTACGCAACTTCGTGGCGAACAAATTAGTATATTACGCAGAAACTATGCATTTTTCGGCAACAAAAGACTATCCTACGTGATACGTCCTTTCCCGTCTTCTCTATATACGAAATTTAATTTAAATCGGTTCTGTTTAAGCCTGAAACGCAACAGACATGAAGACAAACACACTATCACAATCCATACCAATATTATAAATGCAAAGGTGTGTCTATTGCTGAAATTTGGTAGGGAGATACTTTGAGTCCCAGGAAAGGGCATAGGATAGTTTTTATCCCGGAAAAATGTACGGTTTCCGCGCGAAAAATGAATTTTGGTGCTGACGTCGTCTAATGGACTATAAATAATAGAGTATAGACCACTGGTTCCCAACCAGTGGTCCGCAGAAGCCAAAATATGGTCCGCGACTCATTTTAAATTTATTTCTAGTATAGCCAACTTCGTGCCTCGTGAAGATGGAAGGTCAGAAATCACATTAATACCAATATTCCAACGTTTTCTTTTTTGTAATTTCCTAAATGAGTTTTTATTCCCTATATTAGGTGGTCGCTGTTTACGAGAAAAATACAAAAGGGGTTCCCAACCTTTCCTTGGTCAGGGGCCAAGGAAAGGCTGGGAACCCCTGGTATAGACGAAGGTGTGTGGTGTAATCTGGCGTACACGTGCAAATAGCTGCTACGTCGGGAAAGTTAGGATGAGAGAACTTGCTTTATTGGATATCGTAAAAGGATCGACTATACTATTGCTAGCTGCACCTAGTTCCTACCTAAGTTTCATGAGCTGTTACAGACTTATTTATTGCTGGTAAATTTTAGCTAACACGTATATTATCTTTGCTACTTCACTTTAAAAGTAGGTACCAGCAGATTTTTGCAGTTAGCAAAAGTTCATACCTTTGAATCATCAAAGGTATGATCTACATGTAGATCATTGTGTTTTTGGGCTCGATATAAATGCGTCCGATGTGGCCGCTGCACGATTTATTTAATATCGGCGCGGTCGCGCCGTCATTTCACACACAACCGCTCGTTTGCACTTAATATAAATTGAACCTTATCCATTCTAATATTATAAATGCGAAAGTGTGTCTGTCTGTCTGTCCGTCTGTCAGTCTGTCTGTCTGTTACCTCTTCACGCCCAAACCGCCGAACCGATTTTGTTAAAATTAGGCATGGAGATACTTTGAGTCCCGGGAAAGGACATAGAATACTTTTTATCTCGGAAAAATGAACGGTTCCCGCGCGATAAACGAATTTTAGCGCAACGAAGTTGCGGGTGTCATCTATACTTTTTAATATTATAAAGCGGAAGAGTTTGTTAGTTTGTTTGTTTGAACGCGCTAATCTCAGGAACTACTGGTCCGATTTGAAAAATTCAGTGTTAGATAGTCCATTTATCGAGGAAGGCTATAGGCTATATTTTATCACGCTAAAACTAATAGGAGTGAAGAAATAGAGGAAAATGTGGACAAAACGGGGGGAAATTATTTGAAAGGGCTTATTTGAACGCGCTAATCTCAGGAACTACTGGTCCGATTTGAAAAATTCTTTCAGTGTTAGATAGTCCATTTATCGAGGAAGGCTATAGGCTATATTTTATCACGCTAAGACTAATAGGAGCGAAGAAATAGAAGAAAATGTGGAAAAAACGGGGGAAATTATTTGAAACGGCTTATCTCACGAACTACTAGAGCAATTTTTCTGTCATTTGGGTCAGATAAGAAATAGACCACGTGAAGGATCATAGGCTATTTTTTGTAGACTGATTTGTCTGTGAAATATCTAATTTACCCGGGCGAAGCCGCGCGGAACACCAAGTTTGATTATAATTATGATGAACTTATAATAACACATAACACATAGGTCATCTGCTGCATGTTGTCTTAATAAAAGAAGTTTATATTAAAACAAAATTATAGTTTAAACTTTAAATGTAGCACACTGCTTTATATGTAGGTACAGCATAAATTGTGCTATTTTGACTGCGCGGATTTTGTTTTTCTGGTCGTAAATAATGTAAGTTGGCGTACTGCGTTATATTTCATACAAAAGTTCGATATCCCGTATTATAAATGCAAGTTTAAATTTCTTTGCTTATGTATGAGTTGGTTGTTATACCAACCGAATTACGTTTGAACAACACAACGATATGAATCGTATCGTATCGATCTTTAGTATGGACTAATATTATAAATGCGAAAGTTTGTCTGTTACTTCTTCATGTCCAAACTGCTGACCCGATTTTGCTGAAATTTGGTATGGAGATACATTGAGTCCCGGAAAAGGACATAGAATACGAAGAAATCCCGGGAAAATATACGGTTCCCGGGCGTTAAACGATTTTTTCGCGACTGAGTTGCGGGCGTCATCTGGTCATGTATAAATATGCTTTTACACATAATATTTTGTAGTTTTTGTATTAGTCCATGGGCCGACAAAGAAAAGCCGCATAACCTAAACGTCCCATAAAAACAGATAAGTCGTCCACTCACAAGTGAAACATGTGGTGTATCTTCTTACACAGATGCTCCTTATGCGGGTGGTGCGTCAATAGCCGGAGCTCGCCGAAGCCGTAGCAGGTCCACCCTGAGACCTTGCTGTCGGCGTTACATTGCAGGAACACACCGAGGCCTTTCAGCTGCTGTTGCTCCCATTCCCTGTATACACATAACAGGGTTGTTGCGGATGCATTTTTCACATACGCTAATGCGGATGCGGATTTTAATAGGCTCACATCCGCTGACACGGATGCGGATCCTCATCAGCTCCGCATTTATACGGATGCGAAGGCATCCCTAAATCAATGCGGAAGTACCACATATACGGTTGCGGATGCGAATATTCGCAACCTCTCCAATACATTATCATTACATGATGTGATATTATGTAATGATGTGTCAATCATTAAGTAAATGTAGACAGCGACATTTATAGGTCCGTTTTTTAAATGATGTGAAATAGTTATAGCAGGTCTTTTGTTAGCACATAATTTATATTATAATATGATGACATGTGGCAGCTATTAAGTGAAGTTTACCAGCCAATTCAATGTACGATGTACAGGTTTATTAAACTATGTGAAATATTTTTAGCAGTTTCTTTGCATTATTATTAAGCTGGTACTCGTAGAGCTAAAAGCGCAAATGCGTTATTACCTCCTCACGCCCAAACCGCTGAACCGATTTTTCTGAAAATTGACATGGAGATACTTTGAACCCCGGGGAAGGACATAGAATACTTTTTATCCTGGAAAAATGTATGGTTCCTCCGCGATAAATGAATTTTGACGCAACGGAGTTGCTATAAAAGCTATGCAATAGCTTAAAAAACAAATCTCACCTATATTTGACGAGGACGAGGATCTTCCACGGCAGACACCGCACGTAGCAGGGCTCCGACAGCGCCTTCTCGTCATCCTTCAGCTGGCTGATGGACCTGAGCGTGAAGCGGATCGTCCCCTCCGACCGACCGCCGTCCAGTTCCTCGCTTGTGATATCCTGACAGACAATCAGAACGGTTATTAGACATCGATATAATTTTTAGCTATTGCATAGCTTTTATCGCGGGCTTTGAGCGCGGCGACCGAATCGATAGGCTATATATTTTGTACCCGTGCGAAGCCGGGGAGGGTCGCTAGTTATATATAAATTTGTTTTGTTACACCCTGTATAGACTTTAGTTACACCTGTTTATTTAAAGAATGACACCATTTGCTTACTGTCGGGTATAAAATGATATCTTTGATCGAAAATGTAGCTATATACGCGCCCTCATAATTGAAGGAAAAAAAAAATCACTTTTGAAGTTAAAAAAATCGTCGGCTCGTGAGGGATTTGAACCCCCGACCTTCTCTATTATTGTACTTTTAACTGGGTGCTCTAACCGCTGAGCTAACGAGCCATATCGTATCTGTTTTAATATCAGCAATATTTTTGGTCAGAGTATGATTCATTCATTACATCATCAATCGATATTGAATCTTAAGTGTTTATCTACAGATAACATACTTATAGTGCATTGTTATGATAATATTATTATAATATTCAAACGCAGTTTTAGCACAGTGTAAAATGTGTTTGTATACAGAAAATCACCTGCATTTTGTATAAGGGCGCGTTCAGACGTGCGCATTTTCTGAGCGCGCGGACTCAGCTAGCGTGTTTTCCCAAACGCTACAGCAAAAAACGCGTACGTCGCCTAGTAACGGTATATACCAGCTATACTCAACCTTTACGCCCACCAGCAAAATAGAGCAAAGTCGTAGTGAAAGTCGTGAACATTTTTCCACTTCTAATTTGGCTTATTTTGAAGAACGTTATATTTTTAACCATAAAAAATTTTGGTTGCGACCCGTGACACCAAGACCAAGACGTGTTTGTGGCCCGTATACAAAAAAAAGCCCAAATCGGCGCATGCACAAATATGCGCGATTTCAAATAATTTTAGAAAATTGGAGAACCTAATACTAGGTTTTCTGTACGTGAAACTTGCCTATGTGCAGCACGAATTCGATTTTAAAAACCGGCTGAGTGACTCTACTGTGTATTAATTATGTTACTCTACTATTTATTTATTTCGATTCATCAACAGAATATCATCTCACACATTAAAATAAAAGACAAAGAATAGTAACTTATAGGTTAAATGACTTCCAATGACAGGTGAAATACAGCACGAAATGCCGACAAAGAAATTAGTGATGAAAATGACTATGCTGTAGTCTGTGAATATATTTTATAGTTTTATTTTTTAATAGCGTGAAAACCGAATAGAGTAAAAGCCTGCGATGGCCAGACCTTCCTCAGTTTCGGAAAGCTGAAAGTTTACCTGTTTGTGACCTTTACAGAGGTAAGAACGACCAGCAACTATTGGAGTTTCGGTCGCGGTTACTTTAGAAGGTATCGAGTTCTGAAGGTCTACCTGACCTTCGCGAAAGAGTAAAGTTCAATTTCATAGCTTATATTCTTAGCGGTAAGTGGAGGAATCTCGTCTTCTAGTGATCATTTTTGACACTTGCCAGACACCCTTAAATTTACTTAGGGCCTGTTTCACCACTTCCTAATAAGTGACGAATAGGCTATCCACCAATTAACTTGACAGATCAAGTATGGATAATCTGTCAAAAAAGTTGTGAATAGCCTATTCGGCACTTTATCAGAAAGTGGTGAAACAGGGCCTTAAAGTATTAGACTTTGAGGGTGTCTAGCAGTGGGAAGCACCTGTCAAAAATTTCTGACACTGGAAGACGAGATTCCACCACTTACCGCGAATAATATAAGCTTTGAAATTGAGTTTTACTCTTTCTTGAAGGTCAGGTAGACCTTCCGAACTGGATACCTCCTAAAGTAACCGCGACCGAAACTCCATAGTTGCTGGTCGTTCTTACCTCTGTAAAGGTCACAAACAAGCAAACTTTCAGCTTTACGAAACTAAGGAAGGTCTGGCTGTCGATAGCTCTTGGTCCATAATATTATCTCCACAAAAATATATCGGCTAGAAAATTTGATTAAAGTATAACTATCAATAAATTAAATAATGTAAGTATTCCTCATTACCAAGAATGAAAATAAACTCTATGATAGAGAAACAAGCATTATGAGCGAGTACTAGTTAAATTCTATATCGTAACTTTCTTACTGTAAATAAAACCGGCTAAGTGCGTGTCGGGCCACGCGCAACATTTCCGTAGCACCGCTAGTTTCTGGTAATTTTTGTATAATCAGTGAATATACATTTATTATGTGTTTTACACTACTAGTAACAACATCACCTCAGTTACGTTCAAAGGAATTTGAACGAAAAGTTCCTTTATACTTCGCCGAATACATTTTTTTTAGTTGATCGACTATTATTCAATAATTTATGAAGTCTTCTTAGCCATGATAATTTTCCTTTTAAATTCAGCATATTTCCAGATCTCTCTCGTGATTTTTTTCACATTTCCAGAAGCACCCGTTTAGCTGGTAGAGGGGGGGGGGGGGGACTGTAACGATTTTTTCCACTTTAAAACTTCATATTTCACTAATGGAACCCTAAATCGGAAAATGATCTAAGAATACTCGTAATATTTTTTAAAAACCTATCCAATGATATTGATACCGAAACGGTATAACGGTATAACGGGATAACGGTACGGGTTGACGCGAAAAAAACATCCCCGCTTCATGTGTTGGGGAGGTACCATAAAAAAATTTTTTAAAGATTTTATGTACCATTTTGTTGGCATCATTAATATGTACATTCATGCCGATTTACAGCTTTGTAGGTCCTATAGTCTCTGAGCAAAACCGCGGACAGACAGACGGACAGACAGACGGACAGACAGACAGACGGACAGACGGACGGACGGACGGACAGACCAAAACTATAAGGGTTCCTTGTTCACTACAGAACCCTAAAAACGATCGGCTCGTGAGGGATTTGAACCCCCGACCTCCTCGATTTGCCAAGTATAAGTGGGTGCTCTGACCGCTGAGCTAACGAGCCTTCTAAACAGTGCATTTCAAAACCGCAACATATACTGTGTTAGTGAATCATCAAATTACGTTTCTCTCTGAGTCACTAGCATTAGTACTGCACAGTTTTTACGAGGTAAAACTTGTATAAACTCCGTGTCCATATAACTATATTATCTGCAATTTTTTAATTATTGCATCACTTATAGTTCATTGATTATAATTGACAACGTAAGAGGATAAAGTGGGTAAGTAACAATTTGAGAACTGTCGTTTTTTGCATAAATGGAGGCTTTACAGCGCTTCCCCATCAAACACGACGCGGCGTCGGCACCGTGCCACGACACGACGTCGATACCGTGTCACGTTATTTTCTAAAAAAAAATCGGCTCGTGAGGGATTTGAACCCCCGACCTCCTCGTTCTGATTTGCTTGTAAATAGGTGCTCTAACCGCTGAGCTAACGAGCCCTATCGTAACAATAATAATATCAGCAATATAATATTTGGACATACTGAGTCATGAGTGTGACTCACAAATAATTATTTCTAGTATATCTGTTTCCTTTAGAATGCAGAACACGTTAACGTGAACATTACCTAAGGCATCATTAATATGTAAATTCATGCCGATTTACAGCTTTGTAGGTCCTATAGTCTCTGAGCAAAACCGCGGACAGACAGACGGACAGACAGACAGATGGACAGACGGACGGACAGACCAAAACTATAAGGGTTCCTTGTTCACTACGGAACCCTAAAAACGATCGGCTCGTGAGGGATTTGAACCCCCGACCTCCTCGATTTGCCAAGTATAAGTGGGTGCTCTGACCGCTGAGCTAACGAGCCTTTTAAACAGTGCATTTCAAAACCGCAACATATACTGTGTTAGTGAATCATCAAATTACGTTTCTCTCTGAGTCACTTGCATTAGTACTGCACAGTTTTTACGAGGTAAAACTTGTATAAGCTCCGTGTCCATAATTATAACTATATTATCTGCAATTTTTTACTGATTGTATCACTTATCCTCTCGTCTGTCAAGCTGTCAAAACTATTCAAAAGTTCTTCTTCTACTTTGCAGACCACCGATTTAGTATTTTGTTTCAAATATAAAACTATGTGTATTTGCGACTAATAGCTTATTTATTAAAAATTCTAATTATATAAAAATTATATTATATAGCTTTCATGGTAATTTCTTTAGATAATTTAATCAGTTTAATGAGAGTAATTGGAAATTGAAAAAAATTCGAAAATGGTTTGACAGTTCGTGACAGATGAAAGGTTATAGTTCATTGATCATAATTGAAGACGTAAGAGGATAAAGTGGGTAAGTAACAATTTGAGAACTGTCGTTTCTTTGAATAAATTGAGGCTTTACAGCGCTTCCCCATCAAACACGGCGCGGCGTCGGCACCGTGCCACGACACGACGTCGCTACCGTGTCACGTTATTTTCTAAAAAAAAATCGGCTCGTGAGGGATTTGAACCCCCGACCTCCTCGTTCTGATTTGCTTGTAAATAGGTGCTCTTACCGCTGAGCTAACGAGCCCTATCGTAACAACAATAATATCAGCAATATAATATTTGGACGTACTGAGTCATGAGTGTGACTCACAAATAATTATTTCTAGACTCTAGTATATCTGTTACCGTTAGAATGCAGAATACGTTAACGTGAACATTACCTAAGTAATCTACAGATACCATCCGTTAAAGTGTGAAATTTAAATAAAAAAAGCTTATATTTGCACTTTACCTCCTATAGTCTCTGAGCAAAACCGCGGACAGACAGACGGACAGACAGACGGACAGACAGACAGACAAACAGACGGACAGACGGACGGACAGACCAAAACTATAAGGGTTCCTTGTTCACTACGGAACCCTAAAAACGATCGGCTCGTGAGGGATTTGAACCCCCGACCTCCTCGATTTGCCAAGTATAAGTGGGTGCTCTGACCGCTGAGCTAACGAGCCTTTTAAACAGTGCATTTCAAAACCGCAACATATACTGTGTTAGTGAATCATCAAATTACGTTTCTCTCTGAGTCACTTGCATTAGTACTGCACAGTTTTTACGAGGTAAAACTTGTATAAACTCCGTGTCCATAATTATAACTATATTATCTGCAATTTTTTACTGATTGTATCACTTATAGTTCATTGATCATAATTGAAGACGTAAGAGGATAAAGTGGGTAAGTAACAATTTGAGAACTGTCGTTTTTTGCATAAATGGAGGCTTTACAGCGCTTCCCCATCAAACACGGCGCGGCGTCGGCACCGTGCCACGACACGACGTCGCTACTTGTCACGTTATTTTCTAAAAAAAAAAAATCGGCTCGTGAGGGATTTGAACCCCCGACCTCCTCGTTCTGATTTGCTTGTAAATAGGTGCTCTAACCGCTGAGCTAACGAGCCCTATCGTAACAACAATAATATCAGCAATATAATATTTGGACATACTGAGTCATGAGTGTGACTCACAAATAATTATTTCTAGACTCTAGTATATCTGTTACCGTTAGAATGCAGAATACGTTAACGTGAACATTACCTAAGTAATCTGCAGAAACCATCCGTTAAAGTGGGAAATTTAAATGAAAAAAGCTTATATTTGCACTTTACCTAGTTAGTTTGCATTCTCTTTTTTCGTAAAAGTCCTAAAAACTTTGACTTAAGCTTGTCAATCTAAGGCCGCGTTTCCACTGACGCGGAGCGGAGCGAAGAGGAGCTTAGCGGTGCCGAATTTACCAATTACCATGCTCGAAATCTTCGCTCCGCTTCGCTGTCATTCCGCTGGAATAGCACGATTGGTCAATTCGGGCACCGCTAAGCTCCTCTCCGCCCCGCTCCGCGTCAGTGGAAACGCACCCTGCTGTTTATGTCCAAAAAATTGTATTAAATAATTCTCTACAACTAAATAACATGTTTTATTCAAACAAGTACCTATTTTATGTAATTTCATGAGAATATAATAAACTTTTTGCACTTTAACTGACTCACCCAGATAAACTGTAGAATACCTTGTTAATCTGCAGTCTAACTGGTTTACGCACATTAACGGTAACATATCTATTATCTAATAATATCAATATCGAATTTTATATTAATCTTCAGATGACATCATTTTACAACATCTGTTACACAAATGCAGTAGACCTAGAAGACTATACAGTAAGTAGATTTTCATAGTCAACCGCCCCAATAGTAATGCACAAGTCTGTGTCATGAATTTTGTTTCAAGAAGAAAACAGCAGATTTACACTACTACCTGTTTATGTATATTTCGTGAATTTTGTAAAAATACAGCAGGGCGATATAACTCTTGCGACAGCAATGTAATAGACGATTGACAGCAGATTTTGTACAGTTTTAGCCTGTTGCATTGCTGTCGCTAGATACAAAATCGCCCTGATGTTCGGTTGGGACTTGGGAGCTATCTTTGTTCAACGGCAAAATACCTTTATTTACTAAAGGATCTTTCACACCAGCGGTATCTGAAGTATTAACTTAGAAAACCTATAAGGTATCACACCTTAAGCAGTATGTTTCAGGTCGTTTATCAAAGAGCCTATTATTAGACTTCAAAAGGATCTTTAAGGTTGGAGAGGGAAGTGAATTGCGTGATATTTCGTGGATATTTTGAAATAAGAACACGCAGGACTCGATTCTTTCGCGTGATATTTCATTCCTATTTTGAAATAAGAACCCGCAGAATTTGATTTGGCACTTTCATCCATAGAGTTTCATTAGAACGATATGCTTAGACAAGTTCTGTGTGTTATAATAGCTATGTCCACACTATGCACTTTCATCTTCAATTTTCGTCATCTTCTTTCATTCAACTTTCGTTTTGGCGCATTCAATCAATATATACTGTAATCTGTGCATTCAATAATTGAATGCGCAAACGAACGCAACGCCAACATTGTTCAGTTGCAGTGTCTGACAGATTATTGTTACATGTGCGACGAGAACATTTTATTGGGTGGAATATGTGCGGCTTATTTGGTCATAAGAAATTCCAGAAAAAAAGAACAAAGCGAAAGTTTTGGATACGGTCAAAGCGCATGCGTCGCGGGCATGCCTCACGTGCGCTGTTGACTGCGCTATAACGCATGCCCTTGATGAACAAAAAAAGGCACAGTGTGGACATAGCTATTAGGATATATTAGTGCAATGTTTTCACGCTAGAAGCAGCACCAGCATAGACAGTAAACAAAAAGTTTTGTTCGACGTTTGGCAATTGACGTATTTTGACGTGTACAACATGTTGGATTTTGGTCGGAATACTATATGAGCTAGTAGCGCCCTCTGCTCCGACCTTTGTGTAGTATTCCCTATTTCATATTAAAGTGCCCTCAGAATACTGAAACTCGTTGGTCAGCAGCTAAATTTTTAGTAGACACACACACCAAAATTTTATATGAGAAAGAGATTGGCAACATGCTCGAAACAAGAATTTTACATAAGTAATAGTGTTAGTGACGCCCGCAACTCCGTTACACTAAAATTCGTTTATCTCGTAGGTACCGTACATTTTTTCAGTATCCTATGTCTTTTCCCGGGGCTTAAAGTATCTCCATACCAATTTTTCAGCAAAATTGGTTCAGCTGTTTGGCCGTGAAGAGGTAACAAACAGACAGACACACTTTCACATTTATAATATTAGTATGGATTAGCGATTATAGTACATAACTAGAAAAATACTGGTTAAACTTACTGGTTCCTTTTTCGATGAAATTTCATTATTTGCAACATCTGTATTGGTATTCATCGTTCAGATAACACTAATAAATTATTATAAACTCTATATTGTACAAACATAAATTACACGTTGACTAAATTTAACTATACTACTAAACATAATGTTAATAATAAAACAAATAAAAATATTTAAACTTTATCAAATGTCCCTTTTTATTTTCAAAAATATTTTTTGGCCATAAATGTCATTTTTGAAATTCGATTTTCAAAAAAAATAAATAGTTAAGGCTTGGAGATTTGATGTTACTCAGCCATAACATAAATAACCAGAATCTGATGGCAATTTTTGACAGCAGATTTTCAAAAAATATCCTTGATCATTGGATAAATTTTTATATTTGCATGTTTAACACACAGAATCAGCCGCTATAAGAAAAAAAAGGGATCAAAATGTTTTATTCCAATTACCCCGGTATTGCTAGAGTCAATTTATTTTCTCATTTTTTGCCATCAGATTCTGGTAGACCTATAATAGTCTACCAGGATCTCCTTGATCATTGGATAAATTTTTATATTTGTATGTTTCACACACATAATCAGCCACTATAAGGAAAAAAAGGATCAAAATGTTTTATTCCAATTACCACGGTATTGCTAGTCATTTTCTTTTCTCACTTTTTGCCATCAGATCCTGGTAGACCTATTAACTACATTATTTTCCTACCTAATTCAATTTAAGTTTTAGGCCCGCATTGGCCTACCCGTATTAATTCTTCGTTAGTCTTTATTCTGAGCTTCACTGATTGCCTTATTATAACCTACGAATAATAAAAACTAAGGAATCGTAACTCCCATACTATTACCGTTTTAAATTTGGTTCCTTTCGATCTGTCATGTAACGTCAGCCTAGTACCGCTCAAGGCCACCTAAATATTGCAAATGTATTGAAATGTGTACCTAAGATACACTTTTTTGACAAGTATTGTGGATTGTGGAGCATGTTTTTTGACGGAGTTACTTTTCCTTAGTTTTTATTATTCGTAGATTATAACCAATACTTTATTTCTTCTAATTCAAAGTTTGAATATAACGTATCCATACCAATATTAGGGCCCGTATTTTTGGTCAGTACTTAAGAGGGCGACCTATTACAGAAAAAAATCGGTTTTCACCCGCGCACTTCACACCCCCCGCACTCGTCCAACTCATTCAATATGTCACCGCGGCTATAAATTTGTGTAATTACTCTCGTAACCACTTTTTGTACGAACGTAGTATAACCAAATATATCAGATAAAATTTTGAGAAGTTCAAGTCACATTTTCCATCTGTACTTTGAGAATCAAATTAATATACTTTTGCCTTATACACTAGTAGTACTTTATGATATGTTTATTTATCGAAATCGAATAGGCTCTGACACTACTGGATCGATTCTGAGGCCGTAGCCAAAGTCCCTTTCGTTAAAAACGATAACGAATTTCGTCATCGTTTTTAACGAAAGATACTTTGTCTAGAGCCTCTGGTTAGAATTCCTAAGCTGTAGTTGTTACAAAAATATAATAACTTTATATTTTAATATAATCTACTAGCCACATCTTCGTCCACGTCCGAATTTGGTTAGTTTTTGTGTGTATTTGCGTAAAATATATTAACATTTGTCAGATTAAAATACACAAAATTCTCATGTCACAATGTTTGTGTGCGAACTGCTCAATCGATTCAATAAAATTTTGCATACATACATTCGTTAGGCTTGAGAATAATTTTTTACCTGCTTTTTGATATAATATATTGATGCTAGAAATAATTTATATGGCAAACTAACGTTTGCCGGGTCATGTAGTCAAATATGTATATATAAAATTCTCGGGGCACAGTGTTTGTGCGCGAACTCATCCAAAACGGTTCAACCGATTATAATCTATGTACATTCGTTAGGCCTGACAATAGGTTTTTATTTACTTTTTATATTGATACTAGAAAAGAAATTAAATGGCAAAACAATGTTTTAAGCGAGACAGTACTTCAGTCCGGACCAACGCCTACAACTCTACAAGGCGCAGGTTCGGCCTCATATGGAATATTGTTCTCATCTCTGGGCAGGGGCGCCAAAATACCAACTGCTCCCTCTGGATCGTATCCAACGAAGGGCCGCTCGAATTGCTGACTGCCATAGTGTTTCAAACAGCTTGGACCCCTTGGAATTACGCCGAGATGTAGCTTCACTCTGCATCCTCTATCGGTTGTATCACGGGGAGTGCTCTGAGGAATTGTTCGGAATCATACCACCTGCAACTTTTCGCCATCGTCCCACGCGAAAAATATACCATCCTCATCACCTTGATGAGTGGCAGTCTTCTACAGTGCGTTTTTCGCGTAACTTTCTGCCGCGTACTGTAAAACTCTGGAACGAACTGTCACCAGCAGTATTTCCGGACCTATACGACCTGCAAACCTTCAAGAAAAGAGCGTTCCCTCTTAAAAGGCCGGCAACGCACCTGCAGCTCTTCTGATGTTGCGAGTGTCCATGGGCGACGGTAGTTGCTTACCATCAGGTGACCCGTTTGCTCGTTTGCCCCCTTATTTAATTTAAAAAAAAACTCGTGAAAAAACAACCTTTCACATTTTCCAGATTGCAGTACTGGAATACATATCAAAGATTTTGGGAAAGGCTCAAAAAATGTATGTTTAGGTACTCTATAACAAGTATCGAATATTTGTTATTTAATCTATTGGCAAGAAAATTTCAAAGATTTTGTCTTTTTCGAATAAATTTTCAGTTTCATAAATCGAAATAAGATTTGTTGGCTTATATCTTTTCTTTAGCCATAGAAAGACTAATGATTTTTTCATAGAAATAAAACTATCCGGAAGTTTTTTTGTTATTAATAACTTTAAAACTAAGCTAAAATTCTTTCATTTACGGTCTTTCAAATAGATTCTTAGATATTTTCAGATATTTCATAAAACACAAATATCATAAGACTTTGTTGATTTGTGTATTTGAAAAAAATCGGCCACAATGCTCATAGCAAGGCAATGATTGGAGTTAGATACAAAGTTTGAAAGACAAAATCGTAGTAAATTTTAGTAGCTTTCATAAAGTTCTTTACGACTCACTCTTTTAAAGAGCTAAAAACTTAAAAACAGGAACTTTTGGCCTTAATTAGAAACACGTAACTAGCTAGATTTTTTTTTTCTATATAAAGTGCTTTTATTCATAATTCGCCTAAAATTCATGTATTTTTGAAAAATGGTATTCGATTGACACTTGAAAATGCTCAGCAAGTTGGTAAGATCCTGGTTCGACACCAAAGCAATGTGCAAAACGAAAAATCACCCCTAGAAATGTGATGGTCACACTTTGGTGGTCTAATTGCCGGTGTGATAAGTAACAGTTTTTTACAAAACGGCGAGAGCATTACTGCAGATGTGTACATTGAAAACTGCCCACATGATGGCGATGCTCGTACGTCTGCAACTAGTTTTTGTCAATTGATCGTCTCCGCTGCTCCTTGATGACAACGCGCGACCCCATTTTGTTTGGAAGCTCTCCCTCATCTGCCATACCGACTAATACCTTTTCCAAAATTGGGAAAACTTTTACCGGGAAGAAAATTCAACTCGCGAGAGAGCCTCTCAAAATGCCTTAGAAGTGTAGTCTGCCGTCCGGCTGACATTTTCAATAATGGCATCTATACACTACCACTGCGTTGGTGAACGTGCATTGATTGCAGGGGTGATTACTTTGAATATCAGAAATAAGTAAGTTCGAAATAATCAGCCAAGTGTGAGTCGGACTCGCGCACGAAGGGTACCGTACCGTTAAGGTTCGCGCACACTTTGTCGACGCGTGCCGGGGCGGGTCGGGGCGCAGCGCAGCGCAAAATGCGCTATAGCACACTATTGCCGGGTCGGGTCGCATCGCATTGACGGATTTTAACGCTCACTGTGCCGGGGCGTGCCAGGGCGGGTCGGCGCGCAATGCATCACATCACATCCATCGCATCACATCCGCGCGCCGTTTGCTATAACACACTGTTACCGGGGCGCAGCGGGTCATGCCGGGGCGCAGCGGGTCTTGTCGGGCCGTGTCGCATTGACGGAAATCCGCCGAGCAAAAATCCGCGCCGATGCGCCCCGGCACAGTGTGCGTCCGCTTCCATACAAATTGTATGGAGGCGGATTTTTGCGATGCACCCCGACACGCTGAGCCCCGGCACGGCCCGTCTCAGTGTGCTCACTCCTTTATAGAGCTAAAAATAGCCCAAAAATTGTAATTTTTGTATGGGAGCCCCCTTAAATATTTATTTTATTATATTTTTAGTATTTGTTATTAAAGCGGCAACAGATACACTTACACATTCTGTGAAAATTTCAGAAGTCTAGCTAAAGCCGTTCTTGAGATACAGCCTGGAGACAGACAGATGGACAGACAGACATTGAAGTCTTAGTAATTGGGTCCCGTTTTTAACCTTTGGGTACGGAACCCTAAAAAGAACAATTTTTAAACAAAACGGCAATATAATAGGTATAAAAGACCTTATAATATATTATGTAGTATATTATGTACTCTTCTAAATCCTTTCATAAATGTGCCATCACCTTTGTTCATACTCTAATTATTATCCATTATCAAGCGAATGGTCGAAGTAGTGAATTTAATTTTGCTTATAATATTATAATGTTATCACTGTTTGACAATTTAATCTTATCATTTCTAGACCGTAGCGTTGTCCGAAGAAATTTATTCGATATTTCCATAGTATCGAGTACGACATTCATTGAAACCAAATCGATTTTCAAATCGCTGTCATACACTAGTTTTTGTCAAAACTATATCGATTTAAAGCCGATTTATTTTTTCAATCTCTATTGCCGCGGCCGCTGATTCGTCTATCGTCACGAAACTTCGTGCTATGAGACGATACCATTGGACGATATACGCAGATCGTCCAATGGTATCGTCTCAAGTACGAAGCACTACGCATGTGCGGCCGCAACATATGGGTTTGACAAATTATTTGTCAATTTAAACTTATTATTCGGGACTTAACGCGACTTATTCTAGTAGTAATGCTACTACATACTTTTTTCTCGACGTTTCGGCCGTGTTGCAACGGCCGTGGTCACGAGGGGACTGCAGGAGCGCGGCGTCTTCGTTTGCACCGGGCGGTCTGATCTACGACTACCCTCGAATTGTCCAACATTTGTGTTCCAATATATTTAGAGTCAGTAGGCTCAGTGCGACACACAACACTCACTGTATCCGGGTTTACAGTTATTGACAAAGGTGACACACGCGGTTTGCACTTATTAATCACTGGATTCCAGGTTGGAGATAATTTAAATCCGTCCTCCCGATTGAAATTTTTGTACTTTTTAATTTCAATGGCTTCACGTATTACTCTTGAGTGGTAATGACGATCTGTAGAGAGGATTTTGGGGTCGTGTAGCTCCATCCAATGATTAGTCCCCATATCAAGCAGATGTTCTGCTACCGCGGATTTATTTGTCTGGCGATTTTTCACTGCGGCTATGTGTTCTTTTACTCTTTCGCCAATAGTCCGTTTCGTTTGGCCAATGTAAGAACTACCACAGCTACAATCAATTTTATAAACCCCAGGTGTTTGGAAAGGTAAGGAATCCTTTGGTGACCGTAATACTTGTGATATTTTACGTAACGGAGTATACACAGTTTTAATAGAGTATTTCCTCAGCTCTGTTCCAATTTTGTCCGTTACGCCTTTTACGTATGGTAAAAATGCTGCTTGACGGCTTACCTCCGGATACCTCGTTTTCTCCTTCTGCCTTCTCAAGTTAAGTTAAGTTAAGTTAAGTTAAGTTAAGTTAAGTTAAGTCCCGAATAATAAGTTTAAATTATAATGCAACGCGAAAGTTTAAAAGTTCAAATTATTTGTCAAGATAATATTATCATATTTGTAAACAAATATACGTATTTTATTTAAATTAAAAAGCCTTCTACAATTGTTCATCGGCTCCAGTTTTCTCCTGCAAAGGTTGCTTTTAGTGTATTTATTTAATTTTTGTTTGTTTCCCATGGTTTCGATTAAATATTTTCTCAATCCGGAGTAAAGGCAAAGGAAGTACGTTCTCTCCTCAGGCGCGCGCGAACGCGACTATTGGCGACTGAGAGGTGAGACAAATCTAGCGGTGAAGCGCGAATGTGGTTTTTCTTAAATATCTTGAAAAATATAGAGAATATAAAAAATCCGCTAGGTCGAACCCTCGGTGATAGAATTTTATATGATGTGTAAAAATATTAACTTAGTTTAATGCATGGTTTTGGCAATATAGGAAAAATTCGTCAAAGTTAGATGCATTTTTGTGATTTTTTTCTATCGAGAAAATTTTACGATATCGTGTTTTCGCTCTGATCAGACTCTTGGAAATATAATGTAGTATCTAGGTTTAGAAAATTAAACAATTCGGGGCTTATTATCAAGTCCAAAAATGATTTATAAAATCGACAATTTTGGGTTAGTCGCCTTCTTCTTAAGATGCGACCCGGTCTCAAGACGCAGTTCGGCTCTGTGATTGGTCCAAGTTTTGACAGCCAACCAATCACAGAGCCTGAACCGTGTCTTGAGTAGGGTTGCAAAATTACGTAATTTTACCGAGAACGCTGGTAAAATACGCGTATTTTACGGTAATTTATATAAATTACGGTAAAATTACCGGCTACGTATGTATGCAGAATGGTGGTATGACGGCGGGCGCGCGGTGGGGCGAGCGTGTTGCAAGTTGCAAGTTGCGTACTGCGTGCGCGTCGCACGGTCTGACGTTGCGGATTAGTGCTGTTTGCCATAATATTTTGCGCTGTTGCGACTTGTCGACAGTTGACGACACTCGACAGAGCATACAGCAAGCCGGCCGCGGCAGGCTGGCTATTATGTTGTTTTGACTTACTGCACTAGACTTGCATTAAGTACCCTGTTTAATTGTTTATATCCCCATTCTTAATGAAAATTATGCCACGAAATCAAATCTTTTTTTACCCAATTTTACCGTCATTTACCGTAAAATATAATATTTTACGTAAAATATCGTAATTTACCGAATTTTACGAAAGTAATTTTACCGCTTTACATCCCTAGTCTTGAGACCGAGATGCATCTTGAGTACTGACCAAAAATACGGGCCATATGCAAATGTGTGGCTATACGTTCTTCTGTCTGTTTTGTATTCATGCTTAAACTGCTGATCTTTGAAAATTGAAGATACTTTCTCATGTCAGGAAAGGATACGACAGTTTTAATCTCGAAATATCAGCAGCAACTTGTACCTTGAAATACTTAAATAATAATTATCAATAATAATATTGGTTTACCCATAAAACATGATGTTCTAACTTTATCACAAAGTGTCTTTACCTCAATAAAAAAACACGATTTTAGGAGACATTGAAAATATAATGTTAATAGAGTAATACTTTATTATCAATATAGCCCAGAATCTGTTCTGTGATATTAATTAAGGAGTCATCTTGTGACGACAAGCCGGTGTTTTGAGACTGACAGACTGACGACGACCTCTTAATTAAAATCTGTAAGGGCCATTAAACCCGAAAATGGGGAATTAATTATGAAAGCTGTGTAAATAATGTACTATATTTTGTAAAGGTTTGATTGGTGACCTAGTGACATCCAATGATTTTAGACTCTAGAATCTAAAGGGTGTAGGTTCGATCTCAGGTGTTGCGTGTACCAAACGTTTTCAGATCTTAAGTAAGTACATTATACGGGCGCTCCTACGGTAAAGGAAAACATCGTGAAGAAACTCGCATAATATGGTTGGTCCTTGATGTTAAGTTACTCTATATTTATACTAATATAATATGTATTATAAAGCGGAAGAGTTTGTTTGTTTGTTTGAACGCGCCAATCTCAGGAACTACTGGTCCGATTTGAAAAATTAAGTCAGTGTTAGATAGCCCATTTATCGAGGAAGGCTATAGGCTATAGGCTATATTTTATCACGTTAAGACTAATAGGAGCGAAGAAATACAGGAAAATGTGAAAAAAACGGGGGAAATTATTTGAAAGGGCTTATCTCACAAACTACGGGAGCAATTTTTATGTTATTTGGCACAGATAAAAAGCAGACCACGTGAAGGATCATAGGCTATTTTTTGTGGAGTAATTTGTCTATGAAATATCTAATTTACGCGGGCGAAACCGCGCGGAACGTCTAGTTTAAAATACAGAGTCAAAATATTAACTTTTAATTTGTAACAAAAAAGTTTGATTAGCTCTGTTCATAATTAAATAAAACGTTGAACGTAAATTACAAAGCCAAAACGCCATAATAACAAATCAAAATTTTTAAATAAGCGTGAAAATGGAGGATTTATTTTTATGTTTTTAATTGCTTGGAAATGTCCAAGTTATTCGAGCTGTAACGCGACGGGTGAATGTTTTATTAAAATGGCGGGAAATTGAGTAACGTGGCAACTTTAAACGATTCTGTACATGCTTTAAATCATTGATAATGGAAGCGATACCTGATTGATGAGACGGCCCGTTACTAGACCCACGTGTTACGTGTTTCCGCTAATACCGTATTATTCATCGCAAAATCATAGCGTAATCGTAAGGTAATCGTAGCGCGATCGTAGCGTAATCATAGTGTCTACTTGGCTCGTAGCGCAGTCGTACTTTGTAGCGTTTCGTAGCTTGTTTGTAGCATAATCGTAGCGAGATCGTAGTAGTAATCGTAATCTAATAAATAAATAAAATCGTAAGCGTAGTAATCGTAGCGTATTTGTGCTTCGCAGTGTAATCGCAGCTTGCTCGTAGCGTAATCGTAATATGTCTGTAGCGTTAGCGTAGCGTGTTTGTACTTTGTAGCGTTTCGTAGCCTGTTTGTAGCATAATCGTAGCGCGATTGTAGCGTAATCGTACTGTCTACGTGCTTCGTAGCGTAGTCGCAGCATGTTTGTAGGTACTTTGTGACGTTTCGTAGCTTGTTTGTAGCATAATCGTAACGTGTTTACTTTGATTGTGCTTTGTAGCACAATCGTAGCGTAATCGTAGCATGTTTGTATGCACTTCGGCTACGAAGTGTAGTAGTGTAAGATTACATTAATGTCGAAGCTTGTTCGGAGTATATTTTGTAACTTAGGACCTGTCTTATTATCTAAAGTAGTTAGATATTTTATTTACAAGCGTCGCGTCGTCTTTGTCACTTGCATAAAGATAAAATGTGACAAGACTATTCGATACTTATTATACTGTAAAACAGGCCCGTCTAGCACAGTCTACTCTTGTCAGCTATTGGTGCCAGTACAACGTGAACAAAGGCCCATATAATAGGCGGACAGACTGACAGACGAGCAGTGCCATGTTATACGTATATTTGTAGTACGAATGCCTAGTTACCATTTTAAGCCTAGGAGAGTTTAAATTGTTTCAAATATTATACGGAGAAATTTTGTGGTCATTCTATATTATAAAAGTGTTTTTTTTTAACTAAGTTAATTAATTTTACAAAATTATGCAAAGATTTAATACGGATATAGCTTTAAGGTATACGATTTTTAAATTCGGTTTTTTGTAGTTAGTAAAAAAACCAAAGATGATTATGATTTATACCAATATTCTCATTTAAGGAGAGAAAGTGCTCGTCTGCCTGTCTATCACCAATTTACGATCGAACCGCTAAAACGATTTTGATGTAAATTAAATGAGAAGATATGCTTTGAATTCCGGGTACATTACATGGAGTAATTTTTAACTTTATATTTATAAACAAATTTTGATGCAATGAAGTTACGGGAAACATATTATATCTAAGAGACTGCCGGGCGGTGTTAACTAAGCCGATGACGCGTATATTTAATTTATGTTTAGGTAGCTCGTACTTTCCGGATAGGTGGAAAATGTCCCGCGTTGTACCTTTACATAAACGAGGAGACGAAACCAGAGTCGAGTCTTATATAGGCCGGTGGCGATCCTTTCGACGCCAGCCAAGGTATTTGAAGCCGCCATCCAAAGGGGGATTCAAGTGCAAATTGAATCGTCGCTGACGGGTTGCCAACACGGTTTTCGTCCAAACAGGAGTACTAGTAGTAATTTGCTAGAAGCGATGGGGTACATTACACCCCATGTAGATAGAGGTTTGCAGGTAGATGCGATTTATTTGGATTATCGAAAAGCATTCGATGTTGTCGATCATGACATTTTTCTGGCAAAAATGGCTAAAATAGGTTTTACTCCTATGCTACTGCTATTTTTTGTAAATTATTTGAGAGACAGGAGATAGTACGTAGAATTTGCGGGCTGTCGATCACCATATGCTACAGAATCTGGCGTGAGTCAGGGTAGTAATTTGGGGCTATTAAAATTTCTCATAATGATTAATGACTTACCGAAGATAATTAGGTATGTAATATGCCTACTATTCGCGGATGATCTCAAGTTGTTACTGGCGATCAGAGGCCTCAGCGATTGTGAGCTTCTCCAGTAGGACTTTGCGAGGGTAGTCGAGTAGAGTCGACAGAATAAACTGGAATTTAATGTCTCCAAATGTTCGGTAATTTCGTTTAGCCGAGCAAGGACTCCCCTGATCCACGACTACAAGGTAAATGATATTACTTTGTCGAGGGAAAAGTCTGTGCGGGATCTCGGCGTCCGGATAGATGAGAATCTGTTCTTCCGGGATCACGTTTCTAACGTCTGTAAGAAGGCATACCGACGCTTAGGCTTCGTACTATAAAGGTCCGCGACATTTCGGAATGTTAGGGCGATTACAGCGTTATACGATGCGTTCGTGAGAAGTCAGCTGGAGTTCAACGCGGCTGTGTAGGCCCCGCACGAGAACAAGTATAAGCTCATCCTGGAGCGCATTCAAAACAAGTATTTGCGTTTTCTGCACTTAAAACTGTATGGAGTGTATCCTTTCTACCCGCTGGTGTATCCGACGCTGTTTGTGTTAGGCATGGTGGGATACAACAAGTTGGAGACCAGGAGGGACTTGAGTTTGGCGTGCTTTATGTTTTAAGTGTTGCATGGCAAATTGATTTATCCGGGTTTACTGCAATGGCTGGCACTGAACGACCCCGATGGGTATGTGTGGCGGAGGCGGTCTCCCGAGCTGTTTGCGACGCCGCACTTATTAACAACTTATTAAAATACGCGCCCATTGTAGAAGCAATCCGAATACTTAACAAAGTCAACACATAAAGTTAATATACTTAGCGGACCGCTAGGTATATTAACTTTATGAGTCAACAACAAGTTGGACTTATTAATATGTCCTTTGAGTGAGTTCGCAAAAGTGACACTATCGGTCATATGTTATACATGAATTAATTTAATTATTAATCTATTTACTACGCTATCGAATTGGATATTGTCTGTAATGATAGTTGTAAGAATGTATAATAAATAAATAAATAAATCTACACTAATATAATAAAGAGATAAAGTTTGTTTTTTTGTTTGTAGGAGGTAATCTCTGAGACTACTGGTCCGATTGCAAAGCTTTTAACACCGATAGAAAGCTGGTGTATTTCTGAGTGAGATAGGCTATATATTTTTATGTATAAAAAGTTATGTTTTTTTCCTTAAATTATGTCATTCTCAGAACTTCACGCGGGCGAAGCCGCGGGGAAAAGCTAGTATATCATTTTCCCTCGTATACAAAGTTAAAAATGTTTAATTAATATGAAATCCGAAAGCCAAATAATTGCGGAATATAATGACGAGCTTATAAAATATGGGAGCACTTACTATTTATAAAAAGGATATAAAGGAAGCCCGAGAGACAGTAACAAGGAAGCTAATTAGCTCTCTATACTTCCCCATTATGCACATGTAGGTAGTTTCAAACGAACCTGATTTTCCCATTTCGACCTTATTACCTAAGCAATACGGTCCAAGAGTGCTACACCAGTGATGGTACGGTACGGTCTTTTGACTACTTTGTACAGGCGTTCTTTGTTCTATTCGTTGATTATGTTCTGGCTTATTTTAGAAGCAGACATGTCATTGGATTTTGTTTGAAATGCGTCTTTTCTGTGTGTCTGCTTTGTGTTTAGAAATGTTGTTATAAGGAACTAATTATGTAAATTAAAAATCTCTATGTTATTAATTACCTCATACTAATGTACATTTTTCATTAGAATTGTAAGTTGGTTACTCTGTTCAGAATTAACAGGAAAACAAAAACATTCGTTACAAATACAAAACAATTGAAATAATTAATTATTAAGTCGTCTGTATATAATAGGTATCATGGTGTAAATTAATTTCTCGGTAAATAATGAAATCGGGTCTAAACTAAGTATCGAAACTGTCTACTTTTATTATAAAATATACTTTGATTTTTAAAGAGATCTTAGAAGTCACTATCAATGATTATAGGTCACATCTTCAACATCTTGACACTTTTGTACTATTATTACAAAATCTAAAGTCATAACTCATACTCTCAATAGTTCCATTTTCAAATACTTCCTTACATCTGCGTACTTGTACAATAATAATTATTAGTAGCTTCACTATGAATCTTCCGTTTTCAAGTTGGCGGTCACGGGAAGCACTTCATTCGGATTCAGACGGGTATAATCTCGGATAAACGAGGCTATCTATATGCGATCTGAAGAGAGCCGACACAAAAGTATCTTTGCTCAGGTGTCGCGACGCACACCCCTATGCATACACCGAGCTACGAATGAACCGTTTTTAAATCTTTTTTATTTTGACAGATTGTTTTTCTAATGCGGATACGAGGTAGAATAGGTAAAGATAGCAAGTGTATAATATAAAAGGTCCAAAAAATATTTTTCGCCAATTTTTTGTATAAAATTCAATAGATTAATTTGTGATTTCGTTAAAATTTGTGATGTGTCAAAAAATTAAGGTCACATTATTTATACCTACTTACATAATATTATAAATGAAAAAATGTATCTGCAGATACTTTGTATGTTGTCTTCATGTAAGCCACTGAACCACCTACAAAGTAATTTAAACATTTTACATACAACAAAAATAGTATAAAATATTTCTACGAACAAATAAAAAGCACATAAATGTATCCGAAAACTCCATAAAACCCAGGTCCCATAAAATCATGGCTGAATGGCGCTCATACATGCTCGGAGGTCAATGAAAGAGCTCTCCCGGGACAAGCGGACCTTTTACCAGTAAATGCCCCGACGTCTGAATACTGGCACGCTGTAAACAAAAGTTTGACTTGCACATTTCTGTTTATATTCGTATTCAAATATAGAACGTGAATGTGAGTTTTTTTTTATTTTTTTGCTAATTGTTAAAGGTAAAAATGGAACATTTGAATGTAAATAAAAATGTTTGCTCTTTCACAATATTATAATGAATGTCATAAACTAGAGGTACTACATAATATTATCTAATGCGTGTTAAAAGTAGGTATTTTATTATACATGTAATGTCCATAGATAACAGTTACCCAATATTTACTAAATAGAATATAGTGTGATCTAGGGTCATTTACATTGCAATGTGATGCATTGATGCAATGCATTTGTAGCACCTCCACCGTGGGTATCGCAGACACAATAGATTTTCAATTGTTATGCGGCAGCCGGCTGCCGCTTGGGGATTGATGAGTTAAACGAGCCATTCAAATTTTGAATCAGTAGCCCTACACCGTTAGTGGAGCGAATCTGTTAATTAAGGGGTTTTATGTAGCTGACTAAATAAATTTCAGTTTTGAATAACTGCTCCATTAGAAATGTAGCTCAACGCTTCGTCACGTTTCTACGTGAACGTAAAGCAACAAACGCAAGGCGTATTTATTCCAACAAAAACTGTAAATCGTTGAATAAACTCCATAATCTATTCCATGCACGAACACTATTAAATGCTTTAACTTAAGCATTTTGTTGGGAAAAACTCGTTGAAGCATATTAACCTAACCGGAATTGGGTTAGGCGATGGCCGCTATGCAAATTCAGTTATCTGTTTTCCAACGCTGACTTAATTCAGTTCTTTCCTTTGGTACGTGTCGCTGCTATTTTGCATTTTGATGAAACATTTAATGTGTGACTGCCTTAATGCAAAGCTGGACATAAAGATAGGTTAGTTAAGCTCCAGAAATAGTTAGATAAGCTATAAATAAATAAATAAAAACATCCATATTATAAATTATACGTGTATAGCTCAACTAACTTGTTCTGGAGTTTTCTTGCATATGAGGTAAAAATTAACTTGTGTCAGCCTATAGTGAGTTTGATTGGCACTCAAAAAATTCGCAAGTTTGATCTTAGCGGCGACTGGCGAGTAGGTACCTACTTAAATGAAACGTTTATTTTAACTAGAGATCGCCCAATGGTCGATATTCGACCTTAAATTTAATTATCTTCTTTTTTTGGCTCCCCGTTTAAAGTACTGACTATTTCAGATTAAAAAAAAAACACAACAATCCATTTTTAATTTGACAACCTGTGTTGATAACAGACTTCAACCATAAACAAAAGAGTATAAATTCGTATGTATTACAAAGAGGATAATTATAAACTACGTAACAGGATATAAACTACGCACTGACCTCCATTATACAAGTACGCTGGACTAATGATACCCTTTGAAATGACAGCTATTTTTTGTGCCTATTTGAAGCGGAATCAGCTCCCCCAATGTGAGTGATAGGAACTAAATTTGACGTAAAAACACAGAATACAAATTACTCACGGACACACTCACGGACGTAAAAATGACGTTTGAAAGTCGCCATATTGGCGCTGATAGCAGTAGTGGGAGTATTTGGAACTAATACTAGTGATGACAACCAATAACGATTAAGCAGCCATTTGCAAGTTACGTCAAATTTAGTTCTCTTCCCTCTCACTGGGGGCGCTGATTCCGCTTCAAATAGGCACAAAAAAAAAAGTGGGTATCATAGGTCCAGCGTACTTGTATAATGGAGGTCAGTGAAACTACGTAACAAGAGGTCGGACTTACAAGAAAAAAAAGGAACATTCGTTATTTTTTTAATTTGAAGTTAAAGTTAAAATTTTTAAGTTCAAAACCTTTCACTCTAAACATACCAAAAATTAAAAAAATAAAATAAAAAAGAAATGAGCTCAAATAAATGTTTTATTTCATTAAAAATTATTATTATACATAGCTTAATAGCCTAATAAGGTAAATTAAACAATAAAACAGATTTAATCCACAAGCTTTTGTTGATTTCTATAATATTCAATATATTACAGTATAGTTTTATGTATAAATATAATAGTATAGCTGTCTATGCTACTCTACTCGATTGGCTTATACAGTAAACTCTATATAGGGAGGGGATTTAAGCTGCGCGTCCACCGGGTCGGAATCGGGACGTACGGTGCGGACGGCGCGTCGCGTCGTCATAATATATTTGTCAGGCGCAGAAAAAACGTTCCAGTTCACACAGTAGTCAGTACCATACATACAAAGCAACAAATCCGTCCGCTGCGTACGCTCCGATTCCGATCCAGTGGACGCGCACCTTTATTGTGTCCACCTTTATTATGCGCAATATTTTTTTGTGATTTGTATGGGCAAGCGCGCCAGCGTCATGCCTTTTCCCACACAAAAGTTAAAAAAGTTACTCTACTACTAGTAAGTAAAAGTTACAGCGTTTTGTTACACCTTGAATAAAATACACATACACGTACATATAAATTAATTAATAACATTTGACATTAATTCAGATAAAGAAATAAAAGAGAATTTTATTGAAATAATGTTCAATTAATTTTATTGTAGCTACATGATTAATATTACCTCTGTTACGTCGGCCTGACAATGCTTTCCAACGAATTAAATACACGAACTGGACTGCATAATTTATAAGTTATGGAAATATAAATTCATTGTGTATTTTCACTGAAATTAAAAGGCAAATGAATTCTTTTCAGATTCGGAAACAAAAGTCGATAGCTGCGATTTATGTTGGGCACTGTAGGTCACTGTTGCTGTATGTGTTGTTTGTAGTATTTTAGTCTTTCGTTTTTACAGTTAAAAGGTAATCTGACAAAGAATCGAAATGAAAAGAATAGTAGTTTAAAAAACTAAAAAAACAAGCTTGTTTTTTAAATTTTTCTAATTTTTAACAAATTATTGCATTGTCATACGCATGCAAAGTTTCGAATTAATTAGACCACTAGAGATAGGTAAAAATCGTGCTCAAAGATTGCGTTACATACAGCCCAAGCTTATAAAAGCGTGTTAAAAAAGCATTTAGTGAAATCATTCACTACACATGAACGAACGAAAGGTACATCACGAGTGTTGCGTCTCGCGACGTAGCGTGGCGCAGCGAGACATCGTGTTGTGATGCTTAACAGCATACATTCTCTGGTTTATTTTTTTCATCAGTGCTTCGCGTTTCGTCACGTCTCATATGTGAGTTGTGGCTGACCCTTACTGTTAAGCTACAGAATATAATTTATATTCTCTATACTTTCTACAGTAGAAACCAGAGTCCATAAAAGCCTAACCAGCGCAAGCCTCTATAAAGTATGTTAAAAATCCTTACACTCTTACCACGTCTACTGAAAAATTAACAAACATGTCCTGGTTTTCAGCCGGTTTAAATATTCAAAACCTGTTTACTTTATTTTACCCGCAACATAAAAAAGTTGTATATTTTGTCGCTGCGAGGTGTGCCTTATCTATGTCGGCAATTTTTTAACGCAATTGCGGCCATCAAAATTTTATTCACAATTTTATGTTGCCTTTTTGTCAATATATACTATGATATGCGCAGGTTTTGATATTTCCAGTGATGATGAAAATCAAAAAGTTAGGGTAAGTGCAAAGCAAAGTGAAGCGTCTAGGTGTAATGCAAAATTATATTGTAATGTAAACTGACCTTTAGAGGCTGCAGTTTATAAAAAAATATATAAATATAACACATCTTTATAAGATTTTTTACTACTCCGTTTCTCCCACATTCTCTTACACAAGAGATCCTATAATGACGACACAATTCCGAAAATACTTATTTACTTGACACCTATAGTTCCTGCACGTTCCCTATATAACGTTGTTAAACTGCAGCGCTGTGACGGCGTACCCAAGAACATGATGATCCTGGGTATGAGCGCCATATTGATGTTGATGGAGCCCGACGCCTGGATCTTGATGGGCTGAACCAGCTGCAGGAAACACCGGAAAAATATTAGGTTCCCGCGCGATAACCTCAAAAGATTTGCGCTTAAGTCACTGAACTGATTTTACTGGGTACACATATCATTTAAGCGACGGTTCCCGGCCAATCTCTTTATCATCATCATCATCTTGTATCCTATATAACGTTGTTGAACTGCAGCGCGGTGACGGTGTAAGTGGTGAAGAACATGATGATCTTGGGTATGAGCGCCATATTGATGTTGATGGAGCCCGACGCCTGGATCTTGACGGGCTGAACCAGCTGCAGGAAACGACGGGTGGACTTGAGGTTCTCGTCATCTGTAGGATAAAAAAAAGATTTTTGATTGTTAGATTTTTTTCGTTAGGGAGTTTCTTGGTTCGGTCGCCGTGCTCATAACCCTGGATAAAAACCATTGCATGGCATTTTTATCAACTCATGCAATTATAATTTGCATATGTCTAGTATAAATAATAGACGATACACTGCAAATGCCGCACAGGCACAGCGGAGTGAGGGGCGTTAGGTTTTTTGCGTTACAGAATTTCTTGATTCGGTCGCCGCGCTCAAACCCCGAGATATGCAATAGCTTAAAACATTTTGTAAAGATTTTTTTACAAACCAAGCGGTAACGTGATGAGACGATGCGCGATGTTTCGTCGCAGGCTATCGACGCTGCTCTCCGTCGCCTGCGCCATACTCGACAGCTTGTACAGCGGGACGAAGTAATACGCGAACTTCATACACGTTAACACGACTATAGATACTGATGGACGCAGCTGAAGTAGAAACAACCATTTTTTTTATAGAATAAGGGGGCAAACGAGCAAACGGACCTGCTGGAAAGCAACTACCATCGCCCATGGACACTTGCAATATTAGGAGAGCTGCCGTTGCCGGCCTTTTAAGATGGAAAACGCCCTCTTCTTTCAGGACCTTCAAGTAT
Organism: Cyaniris semiargus; assembly: GCA_905187585.1. NCBI lineage: Eukaryota > Metazoa > Arthropoda > Insecta > Lepidoptera > Lycaenidae > Cyaniris > Cyaniris semiargus. Next base: position 5,573,648 of record LR994558.1, on the reverse strand, counting down.
TCATTAATAGTGTCTGCAGGTTGTTATTTCTTTTTTAATAGAGACGGATAATATGGAGTAATAATACTTGTATAAATTTAATAAAATATTATAATTTCCATGAAATTTTGTAAATCGCCTGTTGGTTTGGACCTTAACGTAGCAACATAGCTACGAGCTACGTAGAGAGCTACGCTCCGTAGTAACGTACTACGTAAGGAGCTACGTAACCTAAGGCTGCCTTCACATTATGTCGCGGGTACCGCCGCAGCCGCGCGGCAGCCGCGAGACTTCCATACTAAACAGAGTCGCGCCGCATCCGCGCGACTCACTTTAGTATGGAAGTCGCGCGGCTGCGGCGGTACCCGCGATATAATGTGAAGGCAGTCTAATACTACGTTCAAACTTAGCTTATCTATTTAAATTACCTTGACGCCAGTGAAGGTTATGCCGTACATAACAATAACGAAATATATGGTGACTGTAGCCAACATGACAGTGAACTGAAATAAAAAAGTTTTGATAAATTTTACTACTTTTGAAACATACTTGCTGAGTGGATTCAGTTGGGTTCGAAGATACTTTGAGTTCTTTCTTGTTAAAATATATGGCACGATATATACGTTTTTTACCCGACTACGGCGAAGCAAAAAAGAGGGTTATGATTCTGACCTATATGTATGTATGTATGTATGTGGGTATGGATGTTCATCTGTGCCCTCGTAACTTTAAAACTACTTATCTTATTTGGACAAATCAGGTGTCGTTAGAAGCCTCTTGATTGTCCGCTGGTTATAGGCTACATGACATCACATTAAATTGACTGTAGCGCCATCTAGGAGACTTAAAGTAAAGAACAAAAAATATATTTTTCCTGACGGTGTCGTGTGAGGTATCAAATGAAAGAGATTTATTAGCACATTTCAAATATGTAAACATTATTAGCTATTTCTCACGGGTTTGCTAGCAATCACCAAATTGTAAAAAATCCTTATGATCCTCGATCATTGGAGGAGTTGGAAATGTTAAGAAATTTATCGAGCGAATCATAGCCCCAAAATAATTGAAATAAAAATTAAGTTTAAAAAACTAAAACCCGCTCTAAAAAGTACGAAACAAGAAAACAGTTTATAGTGATATGGAAATGTTTAAATGAAATAGGACAATAAATAATTAAAATAAAATAAATAAATAACTTACCAATACAGCAAATATCGAATTCATTAGTCGAAAACACTCCTTGATATTCTTATAAATGATACTGCATTCTTTAAGATTCTCCGCGCTGTTTACAACAACATTAATTTTGCTTACATTAATTAAAGCCACAACAACGCTCTCCTTCTTTAGTTTCCTCGCAACACATTTAGTTAGCTCAGATAGAGTAAAAAGTAGCGCGTATATGACTACATACTCTAAAATATACCGAATATTGAACACAGTGCTGCATATGTAGAAGATTAAGGAAATGTACGGTATCTTGTTGTTCCCCTCGATGAATTCGGCGTAACTTATTATACATGGAAACATGAAAATTAACGTTAAAGCAAATATTACTCGAGGGAGTTTCTTGTTAATTCTTCTCTGGTACACATCGTCCGTTTTCAGCCGTGCATTATTCTGTTCTATCAGCACTAGTAGATGATAGAAGTCTTGGGATTTATACCAAGCGAGAATCATTATTATGAAGGAGTTGCCCAAATTTAGATAGTAAAAGATGAAATTCGTATTGCAGTTGTCGGACATAAAACGGTAATAAGTGTAGACGTAAGCAAAGATCATTATCACTTCGATTGAAAATCTGAGATATACGAGAAGACGATGTTTTCTAGTACTCAACGTATTTCTGAATATACAAAGAATGTTCTCTAAAAGGATCAGCATTTTTATTATTCTATTCGCCATGGCAAGGCTCTATACGCGTTTGCAGTGTCTTCAATAACATGAATGTATAAAGTAATATTCATTTAGTTGATTGCTTATATGAGAAATGGAGTGTTTTTAATTTAGAAATGTAATTTATTAGTATTTCTTTAAAAGAAAATACAATACATATTTCTTATGTTTGCTTTAGATATTAATTTCTAGATTAAATTTAGAGTTTACATTTGTCTATACTCTATCTAATATCAATCAGGTAGGTCGATTTTTACGTTTGAACAGCTGAACCGATTTTAATTAAATTTGGTATGTTTTTATTTGAGTATCGGGAAAAGAGAGATTTATTGTGGCTATAAGTACAGTGCTCGCGCGATAAAACACTAGCACAAAAAATTGCAAGCAACATCTAGTTGATAAAATAATGATTCCTATAGGGTTTTAGAAACTACAAAATGACGGAACCTAAAAACCTAACCTAGTTAATGTAAAGCGCTATGTATTAATTAAAATTTGTAATGCACCAAAATTTTTATTGGTAGATCAGTTCTGTGAGAGTAATTTTCATTTCGTGCTACATATTTAGCGTGATACACGGAAACAGACTATATACCTGAAAATAATACGATTGTTGTGGTGGCAGCTTTGGTTTTTGTTAAAAATGTGCTGATAATATTTCAAAGCGGTTTTTCTGCAGTGCTTTTGCAATTTTGGAATCAAAATTACCGATGAAAAATCAGAAAACAGACGCATGCATACACACACGATGCATTAATTTGCAGTGATTAAAAATGAATACCTAAATGAAGGAATAAAATAGTCACAAAATTAAGAATTCATACGAAAAAAGAACGCCAATTGTCCGTCGTCCTGGCAAGTGTGATTATGATAAATTATTCCTCTTTGAATTAATATAAGCCGCTAAATACATTAAAAATTCACAGCTTGCACGGAAGTTGTTAATATGTAAAGAGTATAATATAATGCTTCGTAGGGTTATGTAAATATGTTTATTATTATAATAGGAAAGACGCGATATTTTTATTTTTGTGTTTATTTTAAAGAACTCTATGTAGAATAGACCACAAGTATATTAAAAAATTAAAACACTTGAATTTACTGCAAAAAATGCGGTTTAAAATTGTCAATTTAAATTTTGGCGCCAAAACGGATCTATAGTCTGTATGACTCACTATCAAACGTTACTAAAACGATTAAAACGCTCAAAATAGGAGGCATTTTGAGCGTTTTGATCGTTTTTAACACTAAATGGAACGCGGGGATAGCAGGTGTGACGTCACTGAACGCTGATTGGTGTTTTGAAATCCGTTCCGTTTCAAGTTACTTTTAATTCATATTTTTTGTAAAAAAAAACAATATTTTATAAAATATTAACTTTGCAGTGGCTTCTTTTATATTTTTTTAACATTTTAATAGTAAAATTTTCATAAATATTATATTTGCATGTTCCCTATTAATTAAATGTTGCTCGCAACTATGTGTGGCAATCGTTTATCCCAGGAACCGTTCTCTTTTTCACAACAAAAACTTTTTGTTTGATTGTAATATGCCCCAGATCTAAAAGTTTCTCCAGACGCGTTAGTGTTACAAGGAAACATTTAACAGAAATACACATTTTCGCTTTTAAATAATAATAGCGTGGATGTAACTGAGATGGAAAGGAAAATACTTTCATTTTAAGCTGTTAAGCCAACATTTTGCCACTACTATTTGAGATAGTGCAGAGTCGACGCCAATCAAAATGTGTGAATTTGCTAAGTCAGTTTGTAGCCGTGGCTTAGCAAAGGGCAAATGTGTATGAAAATATATTTTCTTGATTTTAGCTAAAAGCCATAACAACGTAATCGGTTGCAGTGTAATAAAACACCAAATGGGTATCAATTATGAGGGTGAAAAGGTGCCATTAAAGGATTTATGTGACACTCATAAAAATAATAGCTATACACACATGCTACCATAAATAGGCTTTGCGAATAGCTTGTTTGTTGCTTGTTCTTTGGTAATAATATTATTTCACTGGTTACATATTATATTAAATAAAACTCAAAAAATAACGTTAAAGATGATGCAATAAATGAACTTTATTACTATTTTTATTAATATTATTTTATTCCTGACTAAACAGCCTCTTTTCAGAGTGCTAATTTTGATAATGTTAATTGATTAAACAGATGAACACATTTTACTCTATTTCTTTTTTATTCAAATTATAGTGTAGACAATCATCATTAGCTCCTTTACCGTTTGACATTATTTTTAAAACAAAATAATCACTCCCCGATTAAAAATTTTTGGTATTGAAAAAAACTATTGAGTGCCTTTCAATATACAGTAAATCTATTTTTCATATCAGTGTAATCAACACCTAAGGGCTCGACTTCGATTTATGTCAAACCCATAAAACTAAATTGAAGGGCTCATAAAGCAAAAATGAAACGTGTTCAGATAATAAGCGAGAGGTCGCCATAACTTTTATTCCCTTCTGGCGCGTCAGGGCCTGGGTTATTGCGAGTAATGAGCTCTTACTAAGGTGGATTCTGTTTGTGATCATAGATTAGGTAATTGGTTAGAGGTATTAGAAATAGATGAGAGATTATGCCTAATAAAGAAAGCGAGAGAGTCACTGATATGCAGAAAAGTTAAAATGATTAAAGTGGATGATAATAACATTTTATGAGTTTGTTAAAGACAAATTAAATTATGAAAATATAAGAAAAATTTAGGCATACTTCCATTCCACAATGTAACTATATTATCATTAATTGTTTTAGCCATAGTGTTCAGGTTATTTTACGTAGCAAAATTTTTTTTTTTTATGGAATAAGGGGGCAAACGAGCAAACGGGTCACCTGATGGAAAGCAACTTCCGTCGCCCATGGACACTCGCAGCATCAGAAGAGCTGCAGGTGCGTTGCCGGCCTTTTAAGAGAGAATAGGGTAATAGGGGAGGGTAGGGATGGGAAGAGAAGGGAATAGGGGAGGGAAAGGAAGGGAATAGGGTAGGGGATTGGGCCTCCGGTAAACTCACTCACTCGGCGAAACACAGCACAAGCAAACTGTTTCACGCCGGTTTTCTGTGAGAACGTGGTATTTCTCCGGTCGAGCCGGCCCATTCGTGCCGAAGCATGGCTCTCCCACGTATCAATACAAAGTAAACGTAATGTATCAATACAAAGTATGAGCGTAAAACTTTACTGTGTTTAATTTGACTTTATTTTAAGGACACTGACGACCACACTCAGAGACGAATATTAATTACTTAACTGTAATTAAATGAAGATTCTGACATAAGCCCCATACAATATCTGTCAAACTCTTCATTAAATTGAAGTTTTATCATCATTAAGTGTCTACTGAATTGTCCCTACTCTACGTCATTAGCTGAGCCTACACGAATGAATCAGACATAAATTACATTATGTTGATTAGGTAGGTACAATAATATTATATTTATTAGGTTACGGGGTTTGTACTCTCTTAATATTATTGTACTTTGACCTCTAATATAGCTGACATAGGATATTGTCGTCATATTTTGCGAATATTGTAATGATGTTTTAGTATACTACATATTACTATACGTAATTAATAATATTATTAAGAGGCAAGAAATATCTGAATCGATTTTATTTATTTATTTATTTATTCTTCATGCACAAAGTTACAAAGACACATTTAAAAGTTTGTAATAATGCATCGGCGTACTTAAATCTCTTAAAAGAGATATCTTCCAGCAAACCTTATAATTTTGTGGATGTATTGTAATAGAGGGGGCATGTACACAAAGAGACAAAAAAAAATCAAACAATCATAAACCTATTCTAACTCATATTAACTAAATCTAAATTAAAATATAGATAAAATTATACTAATATATGGTAATAATTACATACATACGCAAAATACAATATTATACTAATACTATACACATACATACAATAATTATTATGATTTTGATGTTTGACATAACGTAGACTTCGGAAAAGGATAAACTGGCTACTTGTGGGTAAATCTAAATAATATACGGTTCATAACAGCTACGAATATATTCCTTAGTTTTTATTTTGAGCGCATGGAGTCGGGAGAAACTTCTAGTTTTATTAATTTACAATTTTATTACAATTTAACGATGTGATTAGAAATAGTCTTATAAATAACTATAAAACTTGTATTATTAGTTAGAACTTTACGATTTTACTTATTTAATGGCAGAAGGTCGTTAAGCTAGAGTTAAGTACACACAAGTTATAAACATAGGTTGTAAGGTTGTAATGTTTCAGAGTGGTGTGGCGAGAAGAGGTAAAATCCACAGACATATTTAAATAGATACACCAACTTTAAATGTAGGAGTTGTGTCTTGTGAGATGCGTTACCACTGGTTGGGTCACCCTACTTCATTTTTAACCTCGGGGTTCTCGGTTACTTAGCTACGCCAATAGCCTAAGCCCCTAACCCCTTGCAACGCCCATTAAGTTATAGGTCTACCAGAATCTGATGGCAATTTTTGACAGCAGATTTTCAAAAAATATCCTTGATCATTGGATAAATTTTTATATTTGCATGTTCAGAATCAGTTTGCTATAAGAAAAAAAAAAAGGATCAAAATGTTTTATTCCAATTACTCCGGTATTGCTAGAGTCAATTTATTTTCTCACTTTTTGCCATCAGATTCTGGTAGACCTATACTTATTAAAATTTCTTATATTTTTGGCAGAAGTTTCAACTCTAAGATAAAATTGTTGATTGGTTAATTTATCATCTTAAGACGTACAAAAGCGCTAACGATTGGATAAAATAAAATTGAAGGCGATCAAATTAATTCATCTAGATAATAATATTTTATTTTGTTTCCTCGTAAAAGAGAAAGAGACCTTCTTAAAATATGTCTGTGGGCACCGTTATACACAGATGTTATCACTACATAAAACAAACGAAATTAAAACCAATAAAACATGGAACATGATTCATATGGTCGTAAATATGAGACGAGTACGGTGTGTTCCATTTCAAAATTGTGTTTGTTAATGTTTCAGTTCTCTTTGTATGGAAGATGTAAAGATACCTGTTACATTCTTTCTTCTAGTAGATTGTAGAATATTATTAAAGATGTAATAATATTTTACAAGAAGTTTCATGCCTTGCCTATTTATTTTTCTAGTTTTTGACAATAGGATATATCACTGCAATGTTTTCACGCTGGACGGCAACACCAGCACAAGCAGTAAACAAAAAGTTTTGTTGGACGTTTGACAATATTTCTGTCAATATTCTGATATACCGTGGTCCGTGTGCGACATGTCGTATTTTGGTCGGATTATTTACTGTATGTGCTAGTAGCGCCCTCTGCTCCGACCTGTTCGTAATATTCCCTATTTGGTTAAAAGTGTATTAATTATTGGAACGGAAATTGACGAAAATATTCTATTTTTGAATTTTAAAATTATTTTTTTATAATAATTGTTCTACATGTTGACGTACTAGTTCGGATAGCTCACTACTAACCATAAAGTTAATATACCTAGCGGAATAGAGCAACAATCTCGAGCTGTCAAACGAAACCGAAATTGGTTTGCATCTGTGTGTAAAAATATGTATACGTATACACTTACACAAGTATGATTGAACATGAATTCTATGAGATTAAATTGTCAACGTGCCGATAAGTGCCGACTGGAGGTCAAAAAAAGAGTTCTGCTGTCATGTATCACACGTCTCTTTTTACCACGCAGTGTTACTGATAGTGACATCTCGCTTGCTCAGGCCTTTGTTTCTCTGTTCCGCTAGGTATATTAACTTTATGCTACTAACCTAACATAATCCAGAAAACCCGGCTTAAGCAATAAATCAGTAAATTCTATTTGTAGTCACTTTATAAATAATTTTTCCTCGCGACTTAATAGGAGTTTTCTTTAAGATTTCTCCAAGGAAATTAATGTTGCAATATTTCTAGCTACGTGCTAAAGCTAGACAATCCGCTACTCATGTTTAATTTAAGGAAAAATGAGCTTCGACGACGTATAATGGAAAATGATGGATGAGTTCTGTAAGTATTAGAGTTTGACTCGTGCTCTGAAAGTGTTTTCGATATTAAGGGCCTGTTTCACCACTTCCTGATAAGTGCCGAATAGGCTATCTACCACTTAACTTGACAGATGAAGTATGGAGAATCTGTCAAAAAAGCTGTGAATAGCCTATTCGGCACTTTATCAGAAAGTGGTGAAACAGACCCTTATTCCAGTATTTTTATACTTATTGCTTACTTGATGACCCGTCAATTTCGTATTACAGGAACTCTTAAATTTTCTCACCGGTGTATACGGTGAGAAAATTTAAAATACCCTGGAATTCCACGAATATTTCAAAAGAAATAACAATAATAAGTTATTAACAAGTTGATAATTTCTATGAAAAATATTTCGTATAAGAAAAAAGGTTCGTCATACATGGCGGGGTCACCCTTCCTCTTTCACGATACACACTACACAGTTCATAATTTGAATTTGAAAACTTTTTGACAGTTATGTCGATAGAAATCGCACATAAAACTAGAATACATTGGATACAAGACTGGCCGATATCACTATATTGTTAAGAGGGATATACAGATTACAGGGTGTAACAAAACTAAGTGATAATACTTTAGGGTGTGTATGTGTTCCTTGTATAGAATTCACTGTGAAAGTAGCAGAGCTGAAAGACCAATTTTTTTTTACTTTTGTATGGGCAATCGCCCCAGTGTCACGAGTTTCCCCATACAAAACTGAAAAAAAAATTGGTCTTTCAGTGCTGTTACCTTCACAGTGAACTCTCTACAAGGAACACGCACACACCCTAAAGTATTATCACTTAGTTTTGTTACATGCTGTATACAACTCCAACACAAAAACAGCAAATTATTGAACAAAAAGCCCCTTCTAGAAGTCACTACATCAATGTGTCAGTAACTCGATCTCGTGTGTCCGCGGTATCGCGTTACGCCGACATCGGACGTCCATTTCCTCGGGGCCCCTAACTCAATCACTTGACTCCGCCTCTGAAAAACGTGCGCGCTAACAAGCTGCTTGTTGCCATTGTGAATTAACTTTGTTGAAAAAAAAAAAAACTACCTGACGGTCAAACTTTAATAATGTAGACTGTAGAGCTTTGCCCAGTTTCTATAGTTTAAGTGACAGGAGTTTATCTACATGTTGGCGCTTTTGATTGGCTAAAGTCACAATTAAAAACAATTACCAACACTGTTGAATAGATAAACGTCTGAACAACCTTGTATACTGAGTATTGGACGTAATAATAAAGAATAGTTTTTACATCTTATTTGGTGGCTATTGACGACCTCTGTGGCTCAGTTGGTGGGCTGTTGGTAGCTCAAGCCGGGGGTCGCGGGTTCGAATCCCGCCGACGGAACAAAAAAAATTCAAAGTTCCTGGGTCATGGATGTGTATTAAATATGTGTATAATATAATAAAAATCTTAAATATATAGGTAAGGCCACGAAAAATTGTTCAATAACACACTTGAAACTGTAACACACAATAACACACTTGAAATAATATAACACACCGGACAATAGTGTAAAGCCTAGTGCACATAATTGATAAAATAAGAAAACTAGTTTTTATTCGCGGCTTTGCCCGTAAGATTCTTCTAAAATATAATTACATACTAAAAAAACACAAACAAATACTTAAAATCTTTATTTAAACTTAATATTCGGTAGCAAACTACAAATCTTAGACAAAAAAAATTGGTAACACTTAAGAGGGTTTACGCGTATGAGTGGCAACGTCGCCAGCTAGTATCATTTACTCGAGGTGTTCAATTTTTATTATTTAATTGGAGCTACATTTTAAAAATGTTTTCTACTAACTATTTAGAATTAGGTGAAAAGTGTGTAAATAGTAAGTAACCGTAATGTTCACAGTTATTTTGCTATAAAAATAACGCTTTGCAAATTTCGAATGAATTATTTGTATATAAATAGAACTGCAAGCACAAAGATTTCTTACCTTTTACATACTTTTCACCTTATTCTAAATATAGGTCTACCAGAATCTGATGGCAAAAAGTGAGAAAATAAAATGACTCTAGCAATACGGGGGTAATTTTAATAAAACATTTTGATCCGTTTTTCTTCTTATAGCGGCTGATTCTGTGTGTTAAACATGCAAATATAAAAATTTATCCAATGATCAAGGATATTTTTAAAAAATCTGCTGTCAAAAATTGCCTTCAGATTCTGGTAGACCTATAGTTAATAGAAGACATTATTAAAATGTAGCTCCAATTAAATAATAAAAATTTAAAACCAAAAATATTGATATTTGAAACGTTACTTTGCGTATTACAAAATTAATTCAGTGTTCAATATCTCGTAGTGTCGTTACTCACAATACAAACAAACAAACGCATTCACACTCATAGCAGTCCTCTAGGGCTTCTCTTGTGTCGAAGTATCTTTTTATCTTATATCGTATGTCATGTATGTTTCAAATATCTTTCAATGTGAACTAGGCTTAACGTATCTTCTCGTGTGTTACGTAATACAAAACATAACACACGCACGCAACATGCGGGAACAAACACACGTGAAAATATAACCTTATTCTGTGAATAAAACTTTTAAATACAGTCTAAATGCACAGAAAACTAGTCGATTTCCCAAAAAACAACATTCTCTACAGTAATTTTGATGTTAACGGATTAAATTTCGTTCAGTCGAGAGAATGCTATTAGGGGTGGTTCCTTAATATTGATTAAGAAAAAACTTAAATTTAAAGAACGTAAGGATATTGTTAGACTGTCAACTGAACGAATTGCTGAGTTAGCCTGTATTGAGCTGAGCCACCTTATTATTGTAAGCGTATACAGACCTCCATCCGGCTTATATGATTCTTTTGAACAAATAATGGAGCAAGTGTTAACGAAAGTGTGTGCATCTAACAAAAAGATTATAGTATGTGGTGATTTCAATATTAATTTACTAGACTCAAACTCCACCACTGTTAGATTCTCATCATTGTTCAAATCATATAACCTTATTAATTTATTCAACGAGCCGACAAGAATTTGTGATACAACTGCGACTTGCATAGATAATATTTTCACCAACATAACTCCCTATAGGAAGGAAATAATTAATGTATTAAGCTCTGATCACTGTGGACAGTTAGATTCATTTAATATAAATTGTGATAATAATTTTAAAGAAAAAATTGAATATATACCTATAAATACAAAACGTATTGAGAAGTTTAGAAGTAAATTATTATCAAGTTTTGAGCACTTGAATGTATCAAATGATCTAGATAAAGCGTTTAACAACATATTTAATAGAGTAAAACAGCAATATAACGCTATATTTACTTCTAAAACGGTCAGCTTGAATAATAAAAGAAATAATTTCAAAAAATGGGCAACTGCAGGTATTATTGTAAGTAGACAAAAATTGTATGATTTGTATAACGAGAAAACTATAAACCGGAGTGAAGCTTTTAAATTGTATGTCAAGAAATACTCAAAAACTTTTAAAAAGGCATGTCAAGCAGCGAAGGCACTTCACATTAAAGAGAAAATTAGAGACTAAAAATAAAGTGAAAACCACCTGGAAAATAATTGCGGATGAGACTGGAAAAGTCACCTGTCGTAACTCTAAATTTGAACTTTTAATTAATGATAAAAAAATCAATTCTGATCTTGAGGTTGCGACAGTCTTTGAGAAGTTTTTTGCAGTCATTCCAATCTCAACTACAAAAAACTTAAATTCATCACGTACAGTTGCAGAAAAAATACTTAGAGAACATGTCAAGGAATGTGATGTCAATTTTATTTTTAAAGATCTCCAGAGATATTATCAAGACTTTCAAATCACTCAATATTAAAAGTACCACTGATCTCTGGGGTATGTCCACAAAAATTATAAAATCAGTAATTGACATCATTGCCCCTTACCTAGCTTTAGTTTTTAATAATTGTGTTAAAAGTGGCGTGTTCCCAGACTTAATGAAGCACAGCAAGGTGATGCCTCTATTTAAAGCTGGTAATAAATCAGACCCAGCCAACTATAGACCAATTTTCCAAGACCAAGACCAAGATTCCATTCTAATAGACTTAATGAAATTAATGACATTGTACTTAAATTCATTTTAATTTATATACTTTAACTAATTTATTGACATTTTTACTTTAACAATTCTATTATTAATATTATATCTCTTTATCAATGACATTTTTTTTTCCTTTGTTTGTTCTTTTTTTATTTATTTATTTATGTGTAATGCCTATGACATTTATATTTAATTGATGTGTAATTACTTGATAATGTTAATTATAATATGTTATGACTTTAATATTTAATGGTAGTACTTATGTTAATGCTTTATATCTTTTTTTATTTTTGTAACTTTTTATAATATTGCTTCTTATAACTATTTTGCATGCCACTGACAAGGCAGAATGTTGGATCCATGTAAACCCATTATTGTAACACCTTTGTAAACCACATTTCATGCAATAAATATTATTCTATTCTATTCTAATATCTATATTGCCGACTTTAAGTAAAATCTTTGAAAAAATAATTTTAAATCAATTACTTGCTCACTTTAACTCAAATAATTTATTACATAAAAATCAATTTGGTTTTACTAAAGGTCGGTCTACAACAGATGCAGGCATTAGTCTTCTGTGTAGTATTTTTGAAGCTTGGGAGGGGTCGCAGGATGCACTTGATATCTTCTGCGATCTCTCTAAAGCATTTGACTGTGTGGAGTATGATACTTTAATAAGAAAACTACACCATTATGGTATAAGGGGCACGGCACTTAAACTTCTAAAATCTTACCTTACAAATAGAACGCAGAGGGTAGAAGTCAACTCCATAAGGTCTAATGGAACCAAAATAAAACTAGGTGTGCCACAAGGGTCCATTTTAGGCCCTTTTCTTTTTCTTATCTATATAAATGATTTACCTTATCTTGTTAAAGATAAGCATGAGATAGTACTTTTTGCTGATGACACTTCACTAATTTTTAATGTGAAGAGGCGAGAATTTAATTATGACGAGGTAAATAGTGCTCTCTCAAAAATAGTACATTGGTTTAATGCTAATAATTTACTTTTGAACTTTAATAAAACAAAATGTTTAAAATTTATCTTGCCAAATGTTAGGCAAGTGCAAACCAATGTACTATTAAATGATGAGAAAATGAATTTAGTGGACACCACCATATTCCTAGGCATAACACTGGATTGTAAGTTACAATGGGGTCCACATATTGCAAAACTGGCAGATAAGCTTAGTTCTGCAGCATATGCTGTTAAAAAAATTCGTGAAATCACTGATGTAGAGACCGCGCGATTAGTTTACTTTAGCTACTTTCATAGCATAATGTCTTACGGCATCCCCTTGTGGGGAAATGCGGCGGACATTAATACAATATTTGTGCTGCAGAAGCCAGCTATTCGTTCTATTTATAAGATGTCGTCTTTTGAATCTCTAAGAGAAAAATTTAAAGAAATAAGAATTCTGACCGTCGCATCTCAATACATTTTGGAAAACCTCTTATATGTTAGAAAGAACATAAATATTTTCAAAAAGAAAAGCGATAATCATAATGTAAATACTAGAAATAAGAACAAGTTAGCAATACCAATGTTCAGACTAGCCAAAGTAAGCAAATCTTTTAAAGGCCAATGAATACGCCTATACAATAAAATCCCAGAAAATGTTCAAAATCTACCTTTAAACAAATTTAAAAATGCAGTTAAAGAACGTTTGTGTGCTAAAGCGTATTATAAAGTCAATGATTTCATCGAGGACAGCACACCTTGGGAATAGAGTGGCTCCATGCTGGTTACTTTTCTTTTATTTTGTTACATAACTGTAAGCCATAACATTGTTATATTATTTTATTTTAAAATTGTAATTTTCCATTTTTTTAGTAAAATATGGCCCCGTGCGAGTTTCTTACGCCGGTTCTTCTCGGCGGGGTAGTTCCCGAACCGGTGGTAGGCAACGTAGTTTCTTCGTTCTTTCTACGACTTTCAAAAAGTGTATTATGATACCCATTTTGAATAAAAAGATATTTTATTTATATTTATTTATTTTTTATTTTAAATTTCAACACTTACCTTGTCAAATCACGTTAAATAACTGGGAAAAACTAGGTGACCAAAATTTCCGCTTGCAACAACCTCACGATTTGCTTCCAAACTATAATAGCTGACAGATGTTTGACATTTCCCTATGATCTTAGGAAAGGTTGCCAGCATAAAAAATACTTTTAGTGTTGCTGTGATTTTAAAATTAAAAACTAATGTGTATTTCGTGTTATGTCACACACGGGAATCAAATTTAGCCCATATTTTTAGACGTGCTTTTTTATTTAAATAATGGGCAGATAACGATTCTTTTTTGTTTATAACAAGGCCATAACAGTATAAAATGTGTAAAATGTAGTAAATATATGATAATAACATGATTATATTTTAAAAAAGGGCTAAGTTCGGTGCCACATGGCCGAGGGACATTTTGATTTTGTATGGAAGCTGTAATCAACCTAAAATATTAATCGAAAATTTACATAAATAGATAAGATATTTTTGGACTTTAATTACGCTATGCTGGGCACGAATGCTCTAAATGTTGATAAACCTGTAAATTGTATTAGAAATAATGGTACCGTATTTTTCTTTTTCAAATTTTAGTACGGTCCACGTTTTATTTTTGAAATGAACAGTTTGTCGTGACCTTACCCATATGTATAGTATAAAAGTATTAAATATATTTCCGTTGTCTGGTACCTGTAACACAAGTCCATCAGGTACTTACCTCGGGGCCAGACTGACGTGGTGTGAAGCGTCCATAGATATTATTATTATTATTATATTGATAGTCTAGTTAAATAGTTACAGATATTCTTATTTTGATGTTCTTCAAACATTGGTAGATGACCAAGTTTTTATAAAAAACCCGAAAAGTGTAGACATATGCTTACGATCTCAAGTACGTGTGTGGGCTTTAAGTGTTTTCTATGCACGGCCTTCGACCTGAATAAATTATTTGGTTAAAATAGAAACGTCTTTGGCCAGAATTTCATCAATCATCTCTCAACACAGATAATAATAATTTATTTCAAGTGTTTAGCTTTTTGTTTCCATAATCAACGTCTCGAAACATAAAAAGAGTGTCATCAAGCATTAGATAAAAATTTCTTAGAAAATGTAGCTGAAATGTGTTTCAGCGTTGATTTAATTTAAGCGTAACTTGAAGCTGTGAAAGTTTGATATAATGCTCTGCTAAATGACACGGACACCACCACCGCCCGCCTCCCCTTGTCTCTCGGCAACAGTCTCGCAGATTAATCCCCCACATGATGCCTAGACTTGCAAACGACAAAAAAATCACTTAAGCCAGCTCATGCCCGCTTCTTTTAAAAAAACAAAATGTCAAAACTTTTTGGCGCTCTTTTGTGAAACGTTTTTAACCCATTTACCGCCGCCGTACACAATTGGGTACACATACAAAATTAAGGATAGTTCAAAATTTTGTGGTATCACATCTCAGTTTCTTAATTTATATTAAATTAAAGATACAGTTTCAAATTTTTAGCAAATTTATACTGGTAAGCAATGTTTTTTAGTCATAAGGTAAGTTTGAAATTTACTTACTCTCATAAATTTTCACTTTATGTGTTTATTTTCTTATTGAATACACTGTTAACTATATAATAAACTAGATGATACCCGCAACTCCGTTGCGCCAAAATTAGTTAATCTCGTGGGAACCGTACATTTTTCCAGGATAAAAAGTATCCTATGTCCTTTCCTGTGGCTCAAAGTATCTCTATACCAAATTTCAGCATATTCGGTTCAGGGGTTTAAGCATGAAGAGGTAATAGACAGACAGACACACTTTGACATATTTTATAATATTAGTATGGATAACACATTAGCGGTAGATAAAAAATAAGAAGAAATAGATTGATATGCAAATATGCAAATGCATATAATCCGATGTCTATTCATAATATTAATTTTAGGTTATAACGCGTCTGTCAACGTTAAAATTAATGTCAATATCGAATGACGTTTGTCGATTTGAATCACCGCCAGCAATATGATATTCATCGGAGCGACAAATCAGCACTTCGATATTGCCTCCATTTGGGTATGCCTCAATATGTACAGAATTAGATTTTTTACCCGCGTCCTCCCCGATGCTAAAATGCAATACGAAATTGGCATGCTAATTTTGTATTTTATACGCAAATCGCTTTTGAATTATTTATATCGATTGCAATGTTATATTAAAATTGTAATTTCCCTGTCAGGTCAGTGGAATCGGAAAAAACTCTTTATCGCAAAGCGAAGTTTGTAAGAAAAATGTTGTATTTTTGATGTTAAGCGTAACTGTAGCTTGTTGTTAATAAATCGTTATAAGTTAACCTTTAATAAAATACTTTATGCTTATATCGTATAAAATAATATTTGGCTGTGCTCTACGAATAATAAAAACTAAGGAAGAGTAACTGTGTTAAAAATTTGGTCCACGAGTCTACAAAATGAGACCCGAATACATGCATACTTTATGCCTGTATTCGGTACACAATTTTGTGTATATATATATATATATATATATATATATATATATATATATATATATATATATATATATATATATATATATATATATATATATATATATATATATATATATATATATATATATATATATAAGTTATATATAAGTGACAATTATTGTCAACGGCTTTATTTCGTAAATTTGAGTGTTAGTGTTTCGTAGCTTTTCTCATATTTTAGTGTGCGAAAAGGAACCAAATTCAAAACGGTTGAAGTATGGGAATTACGTTTCTTTAGTTTTTATTATTCGTAAGCTGTGCTCCACATAAGACAACACTTAAAATAACTTTCATTTTTAATTTTTTGATGTGTTTGTTATTGTCCGGAGGAGAAGAATATGATTGAAAAAAAAAAATGGGCGGAAAATTAAAAAATTAAAAAATTCTTATTTCTACTCTAACTTTAGCGCTTTGGACAATATGTATAAACTTTTTTAATGTAACAATATGACATTTGACATAGAATCGACAAAATGCATTTTTTGTGCGACGGGATAGCGATGGACGTTGCCATTGTGCCATACTTATTTAGTCATTTCAATAAAATAATATGGGCGAAATCGGAAATACTTTATATGGCCAAACAACGTTTGCCGGGACACCTTGTTTATTTATAATTAAGTAATTAATCGTCAAAAACTTGTGTCAAAAAATGAATACAAATTCATAATATTATATTATATTTAACCGTATATTTTTTATACCCAAGGTATATTTTCGTCAAAATATTATATTATATTATATGCTACACACAACATGACGGAGAGATTGTTCGCCGTATGTATCACGTAGCACAAATATTGGCTTACGGTTTATCAGGAATCAGATTGTATTAGCGTTGCCGGTATAATACAGTTTACATTGTATTACGGGGTGTAATTATCTCTACAAGTCGAATATGATACTAAAATAACTAAAAATTACAGACGATAACTTTACAAGGTCTGCTTGTCTTGTCTGGTATACTGGAAAAGTTACATGTCAAAGGCATCGGACCTTGAATAGTTATACCTACGTTCATTACGTTAATATCTTTATCAGTGAGGGGGTTTATGAATATCAACAAAATAGACGAAACAAAATACATAATATTATACTGTTAAAAGCAGTGGCGTAGCTACCGCCGTATCTGCCGAATCAATTATACGGGGCCCCCGGGCCACTGCGGCTCCCAACGTCCGTAAGTTACCCTTCCTGAGGGCCCCCAAACAAATTTTTATACGGGGCCCTACCAAGGCACGCTACGCTACGCTCTGGTTAAAAGGATACTTTTTTTTACATATTTACAAATTACAATATTATTTTATTTACGATTCCCATTTGTGTCTTCTATTATCTCTGCACCAAATCCCCTTAGAAACCGATTTTAATGAAAATTAGACTAAATATAATTTGAGTCCCAAGAAAGGTAAGTAAGGAGGAGAAAATCCCAACTTGATACAATTTTACAAGTAAAACAAGTTATAATGTTATCTCTCTTTAGTTTAATTACTACATTAAAAAAACTACATTAAAACATGGAAATAATAATTAATTAATTCTATATTAAATCTTAGAGAACAAGACTTCTGATCTTAACGATATCAACGCTTTGACCTCGGGGAAGTAAGGCAGGATGTTCAGCCAGGAGTCTGAACTCAAGGATATTATTCCCACCTGAAATCAGGTAGGTATTTGAAATTAAGAGACACTAGGGCCGTTTTTCTATACAAACGTTGTCCCCTGTTTCCTCCCTGGATAATGCCGGTAGAGTTATAATTTTTTTCCTTAATATCTATGGCCACTATTAGCATGTTTTATTTACCATCATTTAATTATTAAAAAAGATATGAACGTTCAAAAACCCAAAAAAATGTTCAAATATCCAGAAAACAAATTTGTCTAGATTATACAAAAAAAAACATAGGAACACAGCTCAAGCCTTGTTTTAATTTTTAATGAAAAAAATACTTAAATAGGTTAAGTTTTGGAGAAGAAATCAGGGGACAACGAATCGTTGATTTTCTGTTTTTTTATTAAATCAAGCTGCAGTTGTCTCTATCGCGCTCTGCGGGGGGAGGCTTGAGGTTAGGGAGACAGCAAAATATTTTACAAATACTTGTTTTTGATTTCTCTAACGCTAGTGTCTCCTCTTAAAAATATCAGCTAAAAAGTTAAGTAAATAGCGAAAACTCCAAGTAAATAGCGAAAACTCCAAAAGAAACCTGTTTAAATTTTTTTAGGTAGGTACCAAGTAATAAGTCAGAAAAATGCTACTATATAGACGCCGCTGCAACTTGTAGTCCAAACTGTCAAGGTGCTGTAATTGAAAAAATAAAAATGCTGCTATGCTGCGCCACCCTTATAATTACTACTGTCGCGTTACGACTCAGAGTGAATTGGCCTTGCAAAGGGCTTATCACATAAGCGGTTCAACAGCAGCTGCAGGCGCGCAACAAAAAATGATTTTTTTATGGGAATCCGTGTGTGAGCACGAGTCCGATCGGCCTGCGTCGGTTCTTGTATCAATCACGCAAGTGTATAAGGCCCACTTAACTGAATCTTAGCCCTATACAAGAAGTAATGCGGTATCTCCTTGTCAGGCCCTGTGAAATTCCGAACAGGCCGCCGGCGTGCAGCAGCTCGTGTGTCGTCTCCGTCAGGTCGGAGCGGACCGACACGACCGACACCACGCCCGACGCCACCCATTGTGCATGTGCTCTACTCGCATTACCAATCTCACCTGAGTCTCCTCCTTATACGAGAAGTGGTGCGGTATGTCCTTGTTCAGGCCCTGGACGATGCCAAACAGGCCCTCGGCGTGCAGCAGCTCGTGCGTGGTCTCCGTCAGGTCGGAGCGGACCGACACGACCGACACCACGCCCGATGCCCCCAGCGTGTGTGCGTATGTGTGTGTGTGCTCTACTCGCATTACTAATCTCACCTGAGTCTCCGCCCGATACGAGAAGTGGTGCGGTATGCCCTTGTTCAGGCCCTGGACGATGCCGAACAGGTCCCCGGCGTGCAGTAGCTCGTGTGTGGTCTCCGTCAGGTCGGAGCGGACCGACACGACTGACACCACGCCCGACGCCACCCAGTACATGCGGGCCTCGCTGTCGCCTGATACCACTATGTAGTTGCCTGAAAATTGCAGTTAGGCAATAGTAAAACTGAATAAAAACACTGTTTAGGTACTATCAAATCTGTGAAGTGAACTAAAATTAGTTTTCTTGCTGTCGCCTGATACCACTATGTAGTTGCCTAGAAATTGTAGTTAGGCAATAGGAAAACTGAAAAAAGGGTAGTATAAAATCTGTGGAGTAAACTAACATTATTTTTTTACTGATCCTCAGATATAGATGATCGACAGATTATTATCTATCTGTAACAGTGGCGTAACTATAGGGTGGCAAGGCTGGCAAAATGCCACGGGCCCCCGACCCAAAAGGGCCCCCGGCCCAAGAGGCCGTGAGGTCAGAAATTTTTTATACATTGTTTTATTAATAACGTGGCGATTTTTACTGATAGCGGCCCCATCAATTTACCACGGGCCCCAGATGTTATACATAAGAGAAAAGTCCTAGAAACCAGGATATAAAGTCTAATGCCCGTTTTCTAGTTTACAGTAGTTTTTGAACACAACAGCGTTGTTAAAGTGTTAACAACTAGTGATAATAATTGATTAACGTTTTGACCTAAGCGAATCAAAATCACTATTTAATAGATAAACTTCTGTTTCAGAATCTTCAGAAAAAAAACCTCAGAAACCTGGCAAATATGAACATAACCCTTACCTGGAAGGAGAACATTATAGCCGAGGAGTTCCTCGGGTGGTGGCCGAACAGCGCCGACATCACGTCACGACGTAGGACGTATGGGATTTGTGGTATTAGCTCTGGGAGTTGGAAGACAAGATAGTAGGCAGTAATATACTAAACTTACCAGGAAAGAAGACGTTATAGTCGAGGAGCACGGCGAGCTGTCGGAGGAAGTGCTGGCTGGTGTCGGAGAACAGGTAGCAGTTCCGCAGATGGTGGCCGAACAGTGCCGACATCACGTCACAGCGCAGGACGTATGGGATTTGTCGTATTAGCTCTGGTAGCTGGGAGAAAAGATAATATTATATTATGCACTAGTGGCAAATATAAGAAGACGTGAGTGGAAGAACACTATAACTAACATTTTATAACATACGAACTATTACTAATTTTTTCCTTTATAATGTGAACAAACCTTGTAACTTTTCTACTTCATAACCTAGTTAACCCTTCGATCGCGGATTCTTGGAAATGCTATTGTATTCTATTGTTGTCGCGACCACCGGTGCCCGTATGGGGCTTGATGAGTATATCTGGCTACACATAAAGTCCACAGTTTTTTTATTTAAAATAATTTTTCAGGTCCTAAAGCCTCCATTTCTGCAAAAAACGGTAATTTTTTTACTGTTACTTACTTGGTTCTTTCACTCACGTCTTTAATTGTGTAGTAGTACAAGTAATAGATAGAATATTAATATATATATGATATCCGCAAATCCGTTGCGCCGATCGACAAACAAAAACTATCCAATGTCCCCTCCCGCCTCTTTAAGTATCTCCTTACTAATTTAGTAAGGAGATACTTTAACATAAGTTCAGCCATTTAAGCGTTAAAAGGTGACAGACAGACAAACAGACACTTTCGTATTTGAAATAAGAAGGATAAGGATATTAATATAATTACTACACCTGTCTGCCACGTTCGCTTTTCCACAGCTGCTGGATATACTTCCAAAACTTGTTGTATTGATACTCTAAAAACAAAATCTCAGTGATTACATGACCAATGAAATGAAATGAAATATATTTATTGCAAGAATGTAGTGCATAACATAGGTCTTCAAATTATAAAATACTGTTCTAAACATTTTGCCATCTAGGTGGCGTGCAAAAGTCAAAGTAAACATAAAATAATATATTGAAAATTAATTTATGGAATTACAAAATTAAAATCTATTACAAAACAAAGTCCATAATTATTAAATTATTATTAAAATATCCATTGGAAGTACCAATACTGAGAATAACAAATTATTGTTAAATAATAAAAACCCTTTAATAAATAGGTATGAAAAGAAATTCTTTCTCAATAAAGAGTCAAGCATTTAACATTGATTGATTAGAAAAAAACAGAACGAAGAAAAATGAACAAAAAACTCGACATCAGCAACCCTTGAATAAATCAAAAAGGCTTACGTGACAGCCCCTGATTCTTTAAATAGTCGATCACTTCAAGCGTCTCCTTTTCGTACACGTTTAGGGCGTATTTCGTGAAATGCGATATCTGCATTGATATCGCGACGACAACGGACGCTAGAATCTTGCCGAGTACGAGACATATTGCGAGTATGATGACTGATAGTATAGACTTGTTGTAGTATTCGTCGCCGCCCGTCGTGGTTAGTTCGGAGACGACCACGTATAGAGACGTTGAGTAGTCCCAGAGACGGGTAGGGGTGTCGCTGAAATGTTTTTGATGAATATAAGTACGACCTCTGTGGCTCAGTTGGTGGCGCGTTGGTAGCCCAAGCCGGGGGTCGCGGGTTCGAATCCCGCCGACGGAACAAATTATCAATGTTCCTGGGTCTTGTGTATTAAATATATGTATGGTATAATAAAAAATCTTAAATATATGTATAATATAAAAGTATTAAATATATTTCCGTTGTCTGGTACCCGTAGCACAAGTCCTTCAGGTACTTAGCACGGGGCCAGACTGACGTGCTGTGAAGCGTCCATAGATATTATTATATTATTATTATTAAGTACCTACTAGAACAACACTGTGGGTTATTGCAAGTTATTTGCAACATGAAACGCGCAACATGCTCGGCAACACGTATAACGCAGCGCGCGATATTGTCAGCTCGTGCGTGCAACATGGTTCAAATGTAGATGAAAACTAGCAACACTGTAAAATATGTTAAGTGCGTTGTCACTAATTTGTTTATGAGAACCAAGTATAATTGAAATATCATTTCTAATAAGCAATTATTTTCAAAAGTTGACACTATCAAGTGAAAGTCCGTGTAGCATAGCTTTTATATTTAACTTGTTTATGTAACTCACGCGTCAACTAGATGCATCTTAGCTGGTCGGATGAGGCACATGGGGTCGGAGGAGATGAGCGCCAGCAGCCAGCAGCACGCCAGCGTGTGGACCGTCAGCACCATCACCAGACCTGTCGTTACTGTCTGCAGAACGAGTGGAAATCAGAAAACGAAAGGGTTAGAAAAAGCTAAAAGTTACTTTATTGTACGTCCTCTTTAGTATTTATTTTATGAATATTTAAACAGAGAAACTTTAACCTTTGGGTTCGTCTTCTTAGTCATAGTACCCTTAACACAGATATGAGTGCGCTCAAAAAGATTCTGCATTGTTTTGCTACTAAAATGTGCATGCGCCCGATTCAAACAACCTATAACTCTTGGATTAAGATGTTCTACTATTTATTGCAGTCATGCTTGCAATGTTTTATTTTCTATACTTTGAGAAAAAAATTAAAAATACGTTTAAAAGATTCACCTTGCAAAACCTATTTAAGCTTCATCTAGCAAACATTCTATAAAATATAATCACAAGTCTTAACAAGCTTAAACTATGCTTTACCTGTAGAACAGTCAGGTTGTTAGTGAGCTCCTTGGAGGAGGCACGATAAAATTGTATTAGATATTTCAATCTCAACAACTTGTTCGCCCTGAAGAAATGCATCGCGTACAACGGTTCTCTAGAAGGTAAGAAAATATTAAAAGAGTTTTTATTGGTTTATACTGTAAGTTTGTACTAATAATTCATGCAAAAGTTTTTTTTTAATGAAATAAGGGGGCAAACGAGCAAACGGGTCACCTAATGGAAAGCAACTTCCGTCGCCCATGGACTCTCGCAGCATCAGAAGAGCTGCAGGTGCGTTGCCGGCCTTTTAAGAGGGAATAGGGGAGGGTAGGGATGGGAAGAGAAGGGAATAGGGGAGGGAAAGGAAGGGAATAGGGTAGGGGATTGGGCCTCCGGTAAACTCACTCACTCGGCGAAACACAGCGCAAGCGCTGTATCACGCCGGTTTTCTGTGAGAACGTGGTATTTCTCCGGTCGAGCCGGCCCATTCGTGCCGAAGCATGGCTCTCCCACGTTAAAGACGTAAGAAAGTATGTCTGTCTGTTACACTTTCACGCTTTAACCGCTGTAGCAATTTTGATTTGGTACGCTAGGAATCATCCTTTGGCTTAAGGCGAGGACAAACCCCATTTTGTTATTTATTGACTCCCGGTTTACCTAGTTCCAGTATAATAACGAAATGTAAAAAATATGAGATGTAAAGCACAATATTTAAAAGGTTTTAAACCATAAACATTTTAATAAAACGTAATACTATGGCTGTAATTAATTTACAAACTCACCTCCGACAAAAATCTTTATCATCGAAATATAAGTATTAACAAGGATAACATACATTTTATTTTAATAAATTGTTAATGAATCTATATTAAAAAACTTTTAACCGAACAGTTTTTTTCTTAGTATTTATTTCGAAAGATATTTAAAAAAAACACGAAAAATAAAATAGAGAAGATCCGCCTGTCGTAACTACAATTTTATGCTAAGCTGAAATGAATCTTATTGCGATGCGTACACGCTTGGCACTCGCGTTCGCAAGGTTATCGTTTTGGAATTGAGGTTTGAGGTGCCTTAAGATTACAAAAGGTAAATTTTATTGCGAGAAAATTAGTCTGTATCTGGTTTTTTTAAATCTTTTTTTGCTTTATTGCTAGACAGATTTTGATGAAATTGAGTATACCTAATTATTTTGGAATACAATTTTATTTCGGAAAATGTACGGTTTTTACATGAAAAACATATTTTGGCACTATGAAATTGCGGGCAACATGTAACCTACTTCCCTTAGCCACCCAAAGCCGATAGCTTTAATCGGTGACCGATTTGCCTAATCCTTTCCCAGATTAACCTAATTGCAAGTGGCTAACTGAAAACTTTTTGCCGACAGTCCAATCGGAGGACTTTATGTATAACTAGATGTTGCCTGCAACTTCGTTTCATCGAAATTAATTTATCATGCGAGAACCAAATCTATACGATGTCCTTTCTCGCGTCTCAAAGTAACTTTAAGAAGTTACTTTTAGACGCGAGAAATTTCATCAAAATCGGTTTCTTGGTTTAAGTGTGAAAAGATAACAGAAAATACAGAGAAACTTACGCATTTATAACATAAGTGTGGATAAATATAATATTATATTTTGCACACACAGCTGACACATATCCTGGACATATTCGTCACAAACAAAGGCACTATTAAGGTATTAGCGTTACGCTTGAAGCATTTCAGCAATATACAGACAGAACAGATGTGCCAAGTGTGGCTAAATACGTCTTCAATGGGCAATAGCGCGTATTGTTCATGTAATAATAGTTATCATGGTGATGTTGCTCTAGTTTAGAATATAAAATATGTAGTTTAGTTAAATAGCAATAAGAACTAGATGTTACGCGCAATTGCGCAAACTTTTTACGCTCAAATCAGTTTATCACGCGAGAACAGTATTTTTTTTTGTGATAAAACTATGATAAACAATAAACATAGCTTAACACAGTATCGTGGATACCGTACATTTTAAGGCCAAAATTGTCCCATGCCCTTTTTCGTGGACTACTCTATATCTGTGCAATATTAATCTAAATTGAGCCAGAAGTTTCGGAGCCTGTTCGGTGCAGTAAAATAAATTTCCTCTTTATAGGTAGTAAAGACTTTTACTACTCACTCAAAAAACAGTCCAAAGAACTCCAAAGGCACATTGACTATGAAATCTGAGTACACCCACAGCTTGTGTTTGAAGTATCGCCGGCGGCATCGCGCACTGTCCAGGATTAAGTCGCCGTGCCTGTTTATGTAGCCCTGACAAAATATGACCATTATAATACCACATTAGACGTAACTACCAGTATGCTGCTGCTAAGAGACGGACGAGTATTAATACCTGTCAATTCTTTCGGGTTTCGCCAGGCTACGTTAAAGGCTGGCGCGCTAACTGATATAATTTATTTTTAAAATGAAGATTTTCAAATTGAATTCTGACAATTATCATCGCATGTGCAAAAATATATACAACAAACTAAAACGGCCACTGTTGCGTTCCTTTCCCGTCGAGTTTTGTGAGTTGTTGTGAGTTTTTGAAATAAATAATTTATTTCTCTCTCTTTTTTAAATATTTTTTTGAACTTATGCAATTAGGGATCATCCATAAAGTACGTCACACGATTTTCATGATTTTTAGACCCCATGATTTTGAGTGACACTAAACACACTCCACTTCTCACATTTGTAAGAAGTGTTTTTTTCGTTACGGAATTTCTTGATTCGATCGCCGCGCTCAATACTACTATAATAAAAACCCTATGCTTACAATATGTCATAGGTTTAAATTTGTAGGTGAATTTGTTAGGTACTACTATAGTAAAAAACCCTATGCTTAGATTATGTAATAGGTTTAAATTTGTAGGTGACAACCCTAGCGACGACTTTTGTCATAATACGTCAAATGTAAAAAATTCAACAGCAGTTCTAAGTCGGTATACTCTATAATTCTGTATATATCTGATAAAATTTTAAGTAGAAAGAAAACAGAGATAGAAAATATGTGACCGAGGCCGAGGCACGGTAAAAGAGTTAACTGTGGGAAGTATGTTAGTTATTTTTTTTCGCTGCAAAATGTACGCTTAAATATTTAGTATACATTTGTGGTACGAATGTTGTGAGTCATCAGTGAAAATTTTAGGGACTTAAAATTGTTTTATGACCAATTAAAATAGAATAATTGACCAATGACGACCTACATGAATTGGTATGCGGTATGATGCACTGACGCTAGTACTAAGCACTATTGTATAGACAAATAGTAATGAATGAAACTATCACCTAACCATTCAATGTAGGAAATCAATTTAACGCATCGCTAGCGGCTGTGGTAGCTTCTAATGGAACTATCAGTATAATACTATTAGCAAACGGAGTGTGTTTAATAGTAAAAGCCTTTGGGCTTAAAACATCATGAAAATAATATTAATTAAATAAAAAAGTGCGGTTTTAAGTGACTATGGCAAGCTAAAAGAAATAATATGATTTTTAGCCCAGAGTTAATTTTAGCTCAAATCCGTGCAAGCGCACGTCTCAATACTATCTTGTTATCTAATAGCATCCTCACTAGATCGAAACTGAAACAGAAACTGATGAACAAATCTACACAGATCCAAAAAAAAAAAAAAGCAATTATTATAAAATTATAATATTTATTGCTCTATATTTTTGAACTTGTTCGAAAGTCATTCAGCGTCACCATCTCGTATGACACCGTCACGACACGACACCGTCACGACATAACATCGTCACGACACGACACCGTCACGACATGACATCGTCACGACACGACACCGTCACGACACGACACCGTCACGATACGATACCGTATAGCAACATATATACCTCGTGTATAATCAAGTACAGTCGCACATAGAAGTACAGGTACCGAGGACTGCCTGCAGGCTGCAACCAGAACAGCGCGCCGCAGTCGTTCAGCGTCACCATCTCGTACAACACGACATCGTCACGACACGTCACTGTATAGCAACATATACCTCGTGTATAATCAAGTACAGTCGCACATAGAAGTACAGGTCGAGGACCGCCTGCAGCCAGAACAGCGCGCCGCAGTCGTTCAGCGTCACCATCTCGTACGACACCGTCACGACATTAACCGTTGCCATCACACATGTTATGTAGCCTTGTATCTGTGAAATAAAACATGTAAGGGTCAGTTCTTCGAGAATTTTCTGACGAGCCATTCAAAATTTAAACAGGCAACCCAACACAAGGTCCGCGGGCGCCAAGTTGTGTTTATTATAGGTCATAAAAAAAATAGAGCAAAAATAGGCCAAAAATTGTGTTTTTTGTATGGAAGCCGTTAATTTTTTATTTTATAAAAATATTTTTATTAATTATTAAAGTACACATAATATATTTAAGGCCTTTGTGAAAATTTCAAGTGCCTACCTGTTGCCATTATTGATATCGAGAAAAAAAGGCCAAAAACATCACGTTTGTTGTATGGCCCCTTAAATATTAATATTATTTTGTTTTTAGTATTTGTTGTTATAGCGGCAACAGATATACACAATTTGTGAAAATTTCAGAAGTCTAGCTATAGCGGTTCTTGAGGTACAGCCTGGAGACAGACAGACAGACAGAGGACGGACAGACGGACAGACGGACAGACGGACAGACGAACAGACGGACAGACGGACAGACGGACAGACGGACAGACGGACAGACGGACAGACGGACAGACGGACAGACCGACAGACGGACAGACATCGAAGTCTCAGTAATAAGGTCCGGTTTTTACCATTTGGGTACGGAACCCTAAAAAACTCACCTGATACATCAGAGAGCCAGGTCTCTTCAGGTTCACCAAAGCGACGTTGTTAAAAGTTAGAACACTCGCGAACGACTTCGCCTGGCTCAGGTTGCTCCGAGATTGGGAGACACTGATTGAACCTGAAATACTTCACTTATATTATGCAATTTCGGATTATATTATGCAATTGCATATTTGCATATGCATATTTATGGCGTTATTGCATATTAAATACTTTGAAGTTCCTAAGTTACAAAAAGTAATAATATGCTCTTTAATTTTGCTCTATGAATAGGTCTGTCGCGTCGGTCTAAAAAACCTCATTCGATTTTTTTCCTCTTTTAGAGGGAAAACCCCTAAGTTAGTAGCTAAAGTATTTTTTTAAGGCATTTTACTGAATATATTATACAAGTATTTACCCGTAGCCAATGTACTAATAGAACTCTTGCAGTCGAAGTCTGAATCCACTGACGCTATGTCCATGTTATCGTCTGTTAAAAAGTATAATAATTGTAACCATTTTTTTCTTCAAATAAATAAATTTTTATTGTAAGTGTGAGTATATATTTTGTAGCCTAGAAGAAATATCTTCCAACCGAGCGAGTATACTCAGGCCAAAGCCCACGGTCGTCATTTCGAATGTTGTATAATTCGAATGTCGCGGCGATCTCAAAAACTCGGGTAAAACAAATCTTAGTCATTTCCCGGGACTCAAAGTGTCTCGTCTCTCCTCAAATGTTTGAGTATTAAGAAGTAATAGACAGACAGAAACATAGACAGTCACACTTTCACATTTATAATATTATTGCTACGGATAAACACCTGAAGATTCATCATCATCATCATCCATGGTGATTGGCAGGATGTAATCACCAGAAGTCTCCAGCGCTTTATTCAGCAGCTCCTGGACTTTGGGGTAGTACTTGATGAGGCTGAAGAAGGTCTGCGAAGGTATCACCAGCAGGTCCAGACTACGGCTCGCGTATATCGCCACTTCGGAGCATGATATGGGTTTCTAGAATCATAATAATATTATTATATTGCCCTAATATTAAAAGCCCCAACCCCCCTATAGAAGCGACTCCCCTGGGGATCGCGACCCACAGGTTGAAAAGCACTGCTCTACGCTATAATATGCGTAAAGCGTAGCGCGTCGCGGTAGCTGGTATGTTGCCAAAGAATGGAATTTATCCGCTTGTCCTCGAATTATTAATGTGTTGCCATATAGCTCACCACAATTATTATGGCCATGTATGTTATAAATATACTCGAGTAGTACATAGTATGTTGAAATATATTTTACTATACACACTCTACAAAAAATATTTATGCAACGTATTGTCTATTCAAGGTACGCTGTCTTTTCCTCTCATGTTTACAATATGCCAGAAATAGACACTGCTTGTCTATTTCTGGTTAGAGGTCTTTGATTTCTGGCTACTATTGCTTATTTTATCTTTTTTTTTTTATTAAATAAGGGGGCAAACGAGCAAACGGGTCACCTGATGGTAAGCAACTACCGTCGCCCATGGACACTCGCAACATCAGAAGAGCTGCAGGTGCGTTGCCGGCCTTTTAAGAGGGAATACGCTCTTTTCTTGAAGGTTTGCAGGTCGTATAGGTCCGGAAATACTGCTGGTGACAGTTCATTCCAGAGTTTTACAGTGCACGGCAGAAAGTTACGCGAAAAACGCACTGTGGAAGACTACCACTCATCAAGGTGATGAGGATGGTATAATATCGCGTGGGACGATGGCGAAAAGTTGCAGGTGGTATGATTCCGAACAATTCCTCAGAGCACTCCCCGTGATACAACCGATAGAGGATGCAGAGTGAAGCTACATCTCGGCGTAATTCCAAGGGGTCCAAGCTGTTTGAAACACTATGGCAGTCAACAATTCGAGCGGCCCTTCGTTAGATACGATCCAGAGGGAGCAGTTGGTATTTTGGCGCCCCTGCCCAGAAATGAGAACAATACTATACTAGATGACGCCCGCAATTCCGTTGCGTCATAATTCGTTTATCGCGCGGGAACCGTACATTCTTCCGGGATTACCGTTAGAATGCAGAATACGTTAACGTGCACATTACCTAGGTAATCTGCAGATTACCTGATACCATCCGTAAAAGTGTGAAATTTTTAAATAAAAAAAAAGCTTATATTGCACTTTACCTAGTTAGTTTGCATTCTCCTGCCTTCGTAAAAGTCCAAAAAACTTTAACTTAAGCTTGTCAACCTAAAACTGTTGTTGTTTTGATTGTTTTTTTTTTTTGTAGTTGATACGATCTGTTACATCTTATTAGTGAAGTATCATTTTCCTTATAATTTAATAATTTATTCTGTTGTTTATGCCCAAAAATTAAATTAATTAAATTCTTTGACAGGATAAAAAATTATATTAAATAATTCTTTACAACTAAATGATATATTTTATTCAAACAATAACCTGTTTTACGTACTTAACTGACTCACCCAGATAATCTGCAAAATACCTTGTTAATCTGCAGTCTAACTGGTTTACGCACATATGGTAACATATAATATATTGACAGTATAAATATTATTTGGAAGGTGGTTTAAGTGTTTGTATACTTACCCCTGTGAAGTTACCAAACATTCCTCCCGGTCCCATACACGTGAGCATTTCGTTGTATGAACTCAAAACATCTACCTAAAAAAAGTTAAACATGTAATTATACAAGAATAATTTTAATGTTGTATTATATACAAAAAGTAGACTGTACTGTCCGCTTCTTGGTTGCGCTAAAATTTCTATAACGCGCAGAAGTCCTACATTTTTACATGATTAAAAATATTCTTTACCTTTTCTCGGGACTTAAAGCACGTGCAACATTAAAATCAGTTTAGGGATTTTAGCATATAAAAGTCAGACAAATAGACTTCGCATTCATAATAGTAATAATATGAATCTAAATTCAATATTTATTGGTTCATTTACCTTCCCTCGATATATAATATAGATGTACGTCTGTATGTCCTTGCACTGGACCACCGTTTCGCCCTTCAGGAAGTACATTTCGTGGAGATGTTGTGTGACCACCCTTATGAAGGAGCGTTCTATTTTGCCGAATAAAGGCACCTCTCGTAGGGCGCGCTCATACATGAATACCAGGGTGTCTTCCATCAGAGCAGAGTTAAGGAGACGGCAGATTCTCTGATAAGTTAACTAATCATTATCATGATCGTTATAACTTTTAGCTGGTTTACTCGCGCGGTACTCGTGTTTAGGGTCAATTCAGACCGCAACGCGATGCGTCGATGCATTTCTAAATTTGTATAGATTTAACAGATTTGCAAAACGTCTCACGCAATTAAAATCTGTCAATTCAATACAAATTTAGATTCATATCTACGCGTCGGGTTGTGGTTTGAATTGACCCTTAAACAGCAGGCTCCCGTGCTAAAACACTATAACATGTTTAGACGGTACGGTTTCTGTGTTAAAACCACGTGGAAATCTGAATATTACCGAATAAGAAAATATTTTAAGAAAAGTTGTTATTTTTAGGTTATGTCATTTACAATTTGACCGAAACTTGATATAGGTCTCGTGACTCGTCTCATTATTATGTTAAAATATAGTATAAGATTTTATGTGTTACATTTACTATATTTTCATAAAAAAATGTATTACATTTACTACTACAGTAAAACCCGTTTAAGACGATTTCACAGGGACTCAACCAAAAACGCGTCTTAAGCGGGAAAGCGTATTATGCGGGATATAGGGAAATAAAAAACTGACCTATTGCATACGTAATATTTTTTGTTTTTTCGAATGTAGGTATTGAATTGTACATTTAAAAATTATGTACGTTACATAAATTAATGTCGTGTATTATTATCACGTTATTTAAAATAATCACTTATTTTAGTTTGACAGAAAGATTTTGAGGCATTAGCAATTACAATATTTTCAACGTAATTTAACTTTTGTAGTGCGTCTTCGCTTTGATTCAAAGAAGTCACATAGCGTCTTAAATCATTAACTGCTGATAATGCCTGGGCGTGTGTCAAAATCGGAGTTGACTCATCTTCTTCTTGATCATTATCACTCGGTACCGTCTCGCTCGGAAACGTCGCGTCCAGTTCAGTCAGTCGGCCGCTGTCGCAGAGGTAAGAGGTGGCCGTGTTAGTGTAGGCGCACACGATGCGACAGGCATCTGCGACAGCTCGCAACGACAGGCTACGGCCGACAATTTTCATATATTTTGTTCGAAGCTCCGCACACTTGACGTCAGAGTCGCAGAGTCGCAACGACAAGCTAGGGGAGCCGCGCGCGCTCGCGTCAAGTCGCTGCGTCTGGAATCGCGTACACGCGCACACACGACGACAGTCGCGCGTCAGTCTCGCTGTGAGCGCTATCCAAGGTGCACATCTGTTGATAATCTCAAAATGGATACGTTCGATGTTGATGTGTTCATTTCGGACTCACGTTCGAATGAGTATAGTGACCGAGGGAAGAAAAAACAGGCTTGGGAGGAATTATGCCTAAGCACCAAGGCAAGTGCAACTAGAACCTCATCCATATTCACTCACAAGATGAACAACACGGCCGTCTCTCTCGAATACTCTACTACTAATGATGGCTTCCTGCACGGCATCTGTCGCAACGACTAGTCGTCGATGCAAGCGACAGCTCGGCAACTAGACGCAACGACAAGTCGCACTGTTTGCGATGGCTCTTAGGGCGTATTAAACGGGATGACGATCATATTAAGCGTAAAAGAATGTATGAAAACATATCTCAAGTTGCAGGGACTCATGCAAAATGGCGTATTATGCGGAAAATCGTATTAAGCGTGATCGTCTTAAACGGGTTCTACTGTATTTGTATTTTACCATTTACCTGTGCGTCACTGCCGTGTGTTCTCTTCCACACGTACGTGAAGTAGTTCAACGTCTTCACAGTGAGTTCGGGATCGACATTCTCCTGATATAGGAAGTTTTCCAGATCTTTTGTTTTTTCCTGTTCCAAAATATTGCTATTTAATTTTGCATTTACCTGAATTAGTATTTTGTCGCTTTTAATTTCTAATCATTTTGAGTAATTAGTAAATTAGTATTTTAAATGGTGACTTATGTGTAGTTACGCGTACAACTTGATCGGTCGGCAAAAATGGGAGGAAAATACGCAATATTCGACATAAGATCTCTTTGGTGGACCGAAAAATGTGCGGTTCAAGCTATCGGTAGATTAGTGTGGTTATTGTTACCCTAGCCTCATACATGGATGACGTACATTGTGTTCGAGCAGCGGGTGACGTAGCCGAACAT
The DNA here is from genome assembly GCA_905187585.1 of Cyaniris semiargus. NCBI lineage: Eukaryota > Metazoa > Arthropoda > Insecta > Lepidoptera > Lycaenidae > Cyaniris > Cyaniris semiargus. Next base: position 5,540,395 of record LR994558.1, on the reverse strand, counting down.
GAACGCGGCGTACAGCGCGCCCAGCACCGACACCGCCATCCTCAAACTACACGCGTACGTGGACGGCGCCGTAGTGGCCGAGCAGCCGCAGCCTGATACATGGATGACGTACATTGTGCTCGAGCAGCGCGTGCGAGGCTGCGACGCGCGTGGAGGTGACGAAGCCGAACATGAACGCGGCGTACAGCGTGCCCAGCACTGACACCGCCATCCTCACACTACACGCGTACGTGGACGCCGCCGTAGTGGCCGAGCAGCCGCAGCCTGATACATGGATGACGTACATTGTGCTCGAGCAGCGCGTGCGACGCGGCGACGCGCGTGGAGGTGACGAAGCCAAACATGAACGCGGCGTACAGCGCGCCCAGCACCGACACCGCGATCCTCACACTACACGCGTACGTGGACGCCGCCGTAGTGGCCGAGCAGCCGCAGCCTGATACATGGATGACGTACATTGTGCTCGAGCAGCGCGTGCGAGGCGGCAACGCGCGTGGAGGTGACGAAGCCGAACATGAACGTGGCGTACAGCGCGCCCAGCACCGACACCGCCATCCTCACACTACACGCGTACGTGGACACCGCCGTAGTGGCCGAGCAGCCGCAGCCTGATACATGGATGACGTACATTGTGCTCGAGCAGCGCGTGCGAGGCGGCGGCGCGCGTGGAGGTGACGTAGCCGAACATGAACGCGGCGTACAGCGCGCCCAGCACCGACACCGCCATCCTCACACTACACGCGTACGTGGACGCCGCCGTAGTGGCCGAACAGCCGCAGCCTGATACATGGATGACGTACATTGTGCTCGAGCAGCGCGTGCGAGGCGGCGGCGCGCGTGGAGGTGACGTAGCCGAACATGAACGCGGCGTACAGCGCGCCCAGCACCGACACCGCCATCCTCACACTACACGCGTACGTGGACGCCGCCGTAGTGGCCGAGCAGCCGCAGCCTGATACATGGATGACGTACATTGTGCTCGAGCAGCGCGTGCGAGGCGGCGGCGCGCGTGGAGGTGACGTAGCCGAACATGAACGCGGCGTACAGCGCGCCCAGCACCGACACCGCCATCCTCACACTACACGCGTACGTGGACGCCGCCGTAGTGGCCGAGCAGCCGCAGCCTGATACATGGATGACGTACATTGTGGCTATTTTCAGATGACAACGTTCATTGCGCGTTTTGATGACGCGTTTACATACGTACAATTTACTTGCAAAAATGGACGTTAGCATGTGTTCGGTTGGAATAAAATGTATATGTATGGTGTAAACGCGCGTTAAGGAAACGTGCATTGAGCACTTGTCATCTGAACATAGCCTGATACAGCGGGGGCAGCAGCTTTCTTTTATTAAAACGTGTGTTAAAATGCAACCCGATGCATTGCTGCTTGGGCTTTTCCGCAGTCAAGTATAAATCAATTTAAAAGGAAAAGTATGATGTAATTTTCATCGGCACAGACAATGTTACAAGCTTACCAACAAATACTTCGAATATCCAGAAGAATGTCCGTATGTACTCTGTCATTGCATCTACAATGTAATAAAAATTAGTAAACGTAATGTCCACTACAACAAACTATAAAGTTTCAACTAGATGTTTTGTCCCTATACCTTGCAAAAAATCTTTGCTGAACTTTTTTTTAATCAAGAAAGAAGTTGATGACAATGCATAACATTTTACAGAGTACGACTGATTTTGGTAATAATTCTATTCGATTTCAATACTTACAAGTGAGTCCACTATGCCCGTCAGCATGCGAGCCAGCTGGGTTCCTAGTACAGTTGAGTCTGACGTACGCATCAGTGATGTCATGCGGTGTACAGTCATGTGCGACGACCAGCGCTGTAGCCACATTGACGACTACCAGAGCCGCAGGCAGGAACTTTAGCAGGAAAACGGCCTGGTTCAGTCGCATTATGTCACCTTCGTAGTAGGTTAAAGCGTTTATAATACGTATTACCTGTAACAATAACATGCAATAATAACAATAACCTGGTTTAGGAGATCGATGTAATTCCACCTTTCCTCTTCTCCTATACAGAGACATATTATGATAGTTATTATTATAACCCTTGTGTGACTTGTGCCTGATCTGTTGCCTCAGCGTTGAAACGACTTTTATGAAGTTTGGCAAAGAAATACTTTGAGTCCCGTGAAAGGACATATTAAGATCAATTTGATCCCGGAAAATTTACAGTTCCTGCGCGATAAACTAATTTAACGGCGAACCGAAGTTGCAGGCAACGTAACGGCCTGTCCACATGTCCACTTTACGACGTCGTCCACGTGGAATGGTGCGGTAACGTGGCACGGTACGTTGACGTGACTTTACGTCAACGTAACGTGAAAATGCACGTCACGGTGTAGCAATATTTTACGTCTTTTTTTCCTTAATCTTCTTAACAATAGCAGAAGCAGAATACGTATTGTGCGGTCCATATCTAGATAAGTAGTGAAGAATTTAGCAGTTTTACAAGGCATGGTGACGTACATTTTTACGTTACGTTGACGTACATTTTCACATCACGACAACGTACCGTGTACGTTACCGCACCGTTCCACGTTGACGACGTCGTTACGACACGTGGACAGGCCCCAATAGTTAAAACTTCAGAATTAACAAAATATTACTATCACATCAAAATCTTATACAGTTACGCGCATTTTTGCACGAACGCTATCTTATTATGAGCCTATAGTTAGTCTAATAATAACCTCCTTTTTAAACTCAGTTAGAATATAACTCTCAAAGGATATTACGAAAGACATATTGCCATAACCTTCAAGTGTCCAGCAATTACGAAGATGGGCCATTCTCAAACTTATTAGTGACGGTCTGTCGGACAAAGGGGGTCAAAGGCATTCCTGTACATATCACTTGTCCAATAACTGGGTATTGAAGGATACGTTTCAGTCAGGCGTGTCGGATGCACGTGTACAAAGACTGGTATGATATTTTAATATGAAACGTTTTATTTTGTGTAATATTAGGTATGTTAGAAGTGCAGAGGTATAATTTTAATATTAATAATGAGAAAGAGTATCTATTAACGTTCTTCATACTTAAACGTTGAACTAATTTAGATAGTTCATAAGATATTTTGAGTCCTGGAAAAGGGCATAAGATAATTTTTAATCCTTCGATCGCGGATTCTTGGAAATCTATTTTAAATCTATTGTTCTCGCGGCCCAAGTGGGCCTTATCGGAGTTGAAGGGTTGAGCAAGGAAAAATGTACGGTAATGCGTTAACATATTTTTATTTTTTTATATACGAACAAGATCTCACGGATTTACTAGGCTTCTTTTAAAATGACCAACAATAATAGGTTTTATATAACACTTGATGACGCCCGAAACTCCGTTGCGCCACAATTCGTTTATCGCGCGGGAACCGTAAATTTTTCCGGGATAAAAAGTATCTTGTGTCCTTTCCCGGGACTCAAAGTATCTTCATACCAAATTTCAGCAAAATCGGTTCAGCGGTTTGGGCGTAAAGAGGTAACAGACAAACAGACAGACACACTTTCGCAATTATAATATTAGTAATTTGGATTTAATTATAATATTCAACCGAACGTTTATGCTTTGCGAAATGCAATATAGAAAACTAATTCAGTCGAATTCAGTAGAACAGTAATTATTCACTGAAACGTGTTTCCAGGTATTTAAATTCGAATATTCAATTATCTTACCAAAAGTATTCGATTCGCCCTGTATATGTCAGTGGAGCCAGTCTCGGTAATAATTTTACACTGAAACAAGGAATTTCATTAATTAATAGTACAGAATAGAATAAGAAATATTTCATTTTTTAAAATCTGAAATAAGCTCGAGATTTTCACACAGTTTAAAGAGCATATTAAATTATAATTGTTTTGATATCAGTTTATAAAATTGTTCATTAAAGTTTTTGACTAATTAGAATATAATATTGATTCGATATGTGAATTGAGAAAACCATTTTGTTAATATAATATCAAGAACTTTTTCCACGACCGTTTCCACGTATAGATATAATATGTCCGTGCAGTGGTCCAGACAGACGAATACACAGACGGACAGACGACAGACAGCAAAGTCATAGTAGGGTCAGATAAATACCATTTGGGTACAGTACCCCAAAAATGAATAGGGCTTATGTCAAAATTTTCATTAAATTAAAGTGTAAGTAATAATTAAATATTTTTAAGTGCCTTTACTTCCAGGATAATGAAACCTTCTGTCGTTTAAACTTTCAGCTAAAAATCGACCTTTGGTCGGACACTACTATATTATTTTAGACGCCTCCGTGGTCCAGTGGTTTGAGCGCAGCTCTTGACTCGGAGGGTCGTGGGTTCGATTTCCGCGTTGGAAACATGTTAATTCCAAGTTTGTTTAGTACAATGCAGGATGATCATCTGATTGTCTGACGAGTAACATGATCCATGCGTCGGATGGGCATGTAAAAAGTCGGTCCTGCGCCTGATCTCTCGCCAGTCGTGTCGGTCTTCCGTCCCACTGGGTTATGAGAGTAAAGGAATAGAGAGTGCTCTTGTGCACTGCGCACGCACTTGGGCACTATAAAATTACTCCTGCGTAACAGGCCTGGTTTCAATGAAACCGGCAACCGTTACCGAAACCGGTGTGGGAGTTATTATTATACCTTTATTATAAGGCCGCACTCAGAGACACTTAATGATGATTAATTTACTATATAGACACTTAATTGATTACAGTAAAGTAATTAATATTCGTCCCTGAGTGCGGCAGTAAGACGCATATTATAAGTCACGTACATAATATACATGTCTGTGTAGTGGTTCAGACGGACAGACAGACGGACAGATGGACAGACGGACAGACAGACAGACGGACAGACAGACAGACGGACAGACAGACAGACAGATAGACGGAAATACAGCGAAGTCGTTTGAACTTTCTGTCTTCGAAACCTTCAGTTAAAAATCTATCTTTGGTCGGACACTACTTAATTCAGACTCATGTAACTCACAAACTCCTCAATCGGGAAGACACTGATGAGGTCTAGGAGGAAGCCATGCTTGACGTAGTTGGTGAAGGTGAGCAGCGGATGCGTCACCAGGGGTGACTTGTCGTAGTACGCGACATAACACATCACCACCATGTCCACGTACCAATATAATATATCTGTATGTGGACCACTACACGGACATATTATGTCCGCGTAGTGATTCAGACAGACGGACAGACGGATAGACGGACAGACGGACAGACGGACAGACGTTTGATCTTTCTGTCTTCAAAACCTTCGGCTAAAAATCGACCTTCGTTTGGACACGAATATAATATTCAGACGCGTATAACTCACAAACTCCTCAATCGGGAAGACACTGATGAGGTCCACGAGGAAGCCATGCTTGACGTAGTTGGTGAAGGTGAGCAGCGGGTGCGTCACCAGCAGGGACTTGTCGTCGTAGTACGCGACGTAACACATCACCACCATGTCCACGTACAAATATATGTCCGTGTAGTGGTAGGCCGCGTGCCATTTTGATTGCTTCGTCTGCAATGTAAATAAATACTAGTGTATCCTGAAAATACTGTCAGAGTTGATTTGCGTCCACGCAACAGAGCGGTTAAGTCGCCACACAACGAAATCATAAGCAATTGTATATGTGAGTGGTTAACTAAAAAGGGACCTCACGGTAAATAATTTGATTTCGAGTAAATCGCGTTTGAAGTTTCGTGTAGAAACAAGTTGTAGAACTGCCTCAGTTCACAAAAAAAGAAAAAACATTAAAAACAAACTACGGCACCTAAAAATATTCTGGTTAGACCAAAACAAAGCTAAAAGACCATTAATAAAAAAAATAAAAAAAACCGTTTCCAATCCCTTCAGGTCCCTTTTTGGTCAACCACTCACATAATATTATGTAACAAATTATTCGCATATCCACGCCGCTCTTTAGACACAATTGCTTGTTATTTTGTTGTGTAGCGGCCAAACCGCTCTGTCGCACGGTCGCATTTAGCAGCTCGACTAGTTTCAAAACCTAGCTTTTAGGCTGGGATACCCCGAAATATTTCAACAATACACAGAACACACTGGTAATTATGGCAACGAATTTTGACTTATCTCCGTTTTATCCTTGTCTGTCATGACACTTTTCTCACGTATCAGTCAAGACGAATTTCGGCACAGCAAAATTGTGGGCATCATCTAGTATAATATTATATTTTATGCAGGTAAAACGCCTCAACTCTCTAGTTTGCAAAATGCCTGTACGGCCTACCCTGGAGGCAGGTTATTTACAAATTTACTCGAACAAATAGCCGGAAGCCTGTGCCTAGTGCTGGACAAATTCAGTTTCGCTACTGTATAGCTTGAAAGTTATTTTGAACCGATTCTAGAGCATTCTCGTTATTTTTGTGTGAAATAATTTAACGCTTATGCCTTATAGTCGTATCAAAGAAGACTTTCAGGTAACAAATAATAATTCATCTTGAGGTTTTTGAGGTAATAAACGACTTATGTTTATTAATTATTATTTTTTATTTACACTTTATTGCACACAAAAACAATTATAAAGTAACATATTAGAAGAAGAACGACACAACAAGTTTTTTAAGTTTAGGCTAAGCAAAATGTTTTTATTAGGCTGGACTAACGGTCTGTCCACATCTCCACGTCACGACGTCGTTAACGTAGAACGGTGCGGTAACGTGGCACGGTACGTTGACGTGACGTGAAAATTTACGTCAACATTTACGTCTTTTTTTTTCTTAACTCTCTCTCTCCGTCTTCTTAATAATAGCAGAAGCAGAATACGTATTGCGCGGTCCAAATCTAGATAAGTAGCGAAGAATGTAGCAGTTTTACAAGGCATGGTGACGTACAATGTTGCTACATCGTAACGTGCATTTTTACGTTACGTTGACGTAAATTTTCACGTCACGGTAACGTACCGTGCCACGTTACCGCACCGTTCCACGTTGACGACGTCGTAACGTGGACATGTGGACAGGCAGTTATCGGCGCGAATGCGCATTTTGGCCACTATACACTGCGAGATCACACGCATGTATGTAACGATTTATTTACTAACGGTACAGTTGCTTGTGATCTCGTGGTGTAGTCGCCAAACTGCGCGCTCGGGCGAACGTATATAAATCGAGCCTTAGTACTATCAGAGAAAATGATTCAGTGTCTAAACACACTAGGCCGAAAAAACGCGGCCGAAGTTCGGCATGATTACGCCTGCAATGTATTTTAAATTACCGATGACACACCATGCCGAAATTACGTCGCGTTATATTGTATGCGCTTGACATTGCTGACGTAATCATGCCGAACTTCGGCCGCGTATTTTCCGCCTAGTGTGTTTAGACACTCAGCGTTTCAGCCGTAGATTTTCGCATTTTTTTTGTACAACATTACTATAAATTACATGACATAGTATTTTTACTTACCGAGACCTTATAAGGCAATAAGGTGACATAGTACAGAGCAACGATCAGCCGTAGTACACTCCAGAACTTTAGGAACAGACCGTGTGGCGTAATGCTCGCTCGGACGAAGAAGTATTTCAAGTACTTGAGCAGACCAAGCTTCTCGAACGGTTCTAGGTATTCTTTATTGCTTATGAATATAACACTTTCCTTGATTTCTTTCTGTAAAGGAAAATATTTTGAGAACGGGAGTTCTAAATGGGTGTAGAATAATAATTATAAATGTTTGTTATAATAATATTAACAAAATACGGTACACTAGATGATGCCTGCAACTCCATTGCGTCAGAATTCGTTATTCGCGCGGGAGCCGTAATTTTTTTCGGGATAAAAACAATCATATGTCCTTTCCCGGAACTCAAAGTATCTCCATGCCAAATTTCAGCAAAATCGGTTTAGCGGTTTGAGTGTGAAGAGGTAATAGACAGACAGACACACTTTCGCATTTATAATATTAGTAAGTATGGATAGTATGGATTATGCAGATACTGCATACCTATTCTATTCACCATAAGTAAAACATCGTGAGAAACCTACACATAGACTGTTTACCGGGGGTGGGCTGACTATATTGTGAGAATGCAATAATAATAATACAATAAAAGGTTGATGTATGAATGCCGAAATAGAAAGCGCAATGTAAAACAAATTGATTTAAAAGTAGATATAAGTAAACTTGCAAATAATAATAACACTCAAAATATATTTCAGTATCAGATTTAATATTCGAATTGCAACTCACCGCAATTCTATTCCTTTTAGCGTCGATGTGGCCGACCAGCGGTTTGCCATTTTCATAAACCATCGCTCGTTCGTGAATTTCAGGATCTTCGAGAACCTAACAAAATGAAACCAAATAGATACTCGTAATTTATTGTTGTATTAGTCGTAGCTTAAAAATGTAGCAGTTTCAATTATGTTTTTATTAGGCGTTCAAAATAATGAGTAATATTGTAACAAAACACAACAACCACGAAAAAAAGATCACGTTTTTTGCGTAATTTTAAAAAACTTTTTGACTGTTTTTGGTGGCAAACAAGCGGCGCGGCAAAGTGTTGACCAATCAGAGCGCTCTGCCAAGCCTATATTATATCGTTTTTTTTTCATGACCGTTGTGTGACGTTGGTATTGACTCTAAAGGCCTTAAGAAAAATAAGTATCTACCAAATTATATTGTGATAGTGTTTTTTATTGACTCGCTGCGTATACAAATGCAATATTATTATTATTTTTGTTATTACATTATTATTTTTATAGTTAAAGTACTTACATCAAAAATAGGCTGTCTGATGTTAGGGAAAAGACCCCAGGACTGTATTAACGCTGTGTATTCCACGTGCACTAGTATACAGTTGGTGGTCGTCTTCACCGTATGGACCTAAATGTAAAAAAATATTGAATATAACTGAAATCACAATTATTTTTATAGCATTCATGAAAAGATAGATTCAGTTCAAAACCGCTGCTTTATGTATGCTCGATGTATTTAAGTAAAAAATAAAACAAACTTACTAAACATAATTAAACATAATAATAATAATAAAAATTGAACACTAGTTCAAATTTCAAAATTGTACCACAAATCGTTTAATTTTGATAGAGTTAACACAATATTATTTTAAATATCGAAACATGAATCGGTATAGTTTTGAATTTCGAACGTCAATACTTGAACTTTCGAATATAGAACGCCAATTTAGCGCCTTGCTTACTTTAGGTAGTCCATACAGCATCTCAAGGGTGCCAATGCTGTCACCGGGTACCACTTGTTCTGGCAAGACATGCCCGGTGTGATCTAATTTCATGCAGTGGCCCTGAAGTTTAAAAAAATATTAACAATTTAGTTTATGATAAGGGTCAGTTCACACTGAAACGAGACGCGCCATACCTATTAGCGGTTCAATTGCTTGAATGTATTTTATTCTTAATTGCGCCTCCTTTAGTCTTATTTCGGTGTAAACTAACCGTAAGATTACTTCTCTATTTTTTTACGTTTAACTTGTTTAAATTATTTGTAATTTTAAAAATATCTTTATGTTTAAATTTGTTATTTAAAGTTTTAGAAAATAAATAGGTACATAACGATTTTTACTTTATAACTTTCAGTATCGCGATCAATGTCTTGAAATGCTCAACTCAAACCGCTTAAGGCTTTACAAACTTAAATTAAATTTACCCAACACGATCATGGGCGATGACAGCCTTTTCAACATCAACATTATCTTTGACATAGCTAAACAGCTCGTAGGGTCAGTTCTCACCAAGACACAACGTGACAGAAAATAAACACTCTCTATAATTGCCAATACTAATACTTATAAGCTTAATCGTTAGAATGTATATCAAATACGTATAACGTATAATTATTAAAATTGCATGTGTGTCTGCCTGTTACGTAAACGCTAAAACCGACGAACGGATTATTATGTACTAGATGACGCCCGCAACTCCGTTGCGCCAAAATTCGTTTATCACGCGGGAAATGTACATTTTTTTGGGATAAAAAGTATCCAATGTCCTCTCCCGGGATTCAAAGTATCTCCATACCAAATAGCACAATCGGTTCAGCGGTTTGGACGTGAAGAGGTAACAGACAGACAGATAGACAAACTTTCGCATTTATATACATATGTATTAAGTATGGATTTGGCAATACCTTTTCGCTATTTATCCAAATTTTTAGAGCAACATCCTAGCAATTACATAAATAGAACAGAAACCTATTGGAAGTAATTTACTTAGATACGTTTTTTGCAAGTAAATTAGGTATGACTTTTCCTTACCATCTTAACGACGTACATATCGCGTCCTATGTCGCCGGCGTGTTGGACTATTTCGTACTGCGGTAGGACGATGATTCGGGAGTGCGACGCCACTGTTTGTAGGAAGTCTTTGCTGCAATTCTGTTTGAAAAAAAAAATAATACGAAACTTAAAAAAGTATAGGGTCCCGTGACAAAAATGGAAAAGAAAGACGTGTTTTGAGGAGTATGCGAGGCGGGCGCGTGTGGTGACAGTTGAAAGATCAGTGATCAGATGGGTCGTTATTGGTAGATCGCAAGATCGCAGACAGAGATTTATAATATTATTACTATTGTAGTTTTACTCACATGCTTATATGCTCATAGTTGTGCGCGGTCTATACGTAGAAACTAATTAGTAATATTATGCACATTACGATCAGCTTGTTTAATTTAAAATGACGAGCCCCTCCCTAGTATTTACAGTACACCCATTTATATAAACTAGTGAAGTAGTGGGCGCGCCACTATGCCCGTCATTTCAAGTTAGACGAGCTACACTATGTAAAAACTTTGGGGGTTTGTATGCCAAGAAAGGTCTAGGCATAGCCTTTCTTAGACAATGGACATAATATAAGGACATATGTTATGACATATAATTTTCTTATTTAAGGTTTAAAAAGTGGTTTTCTTTCAACATAGTTACCTGAAACATGGGACACCGAACCAGTGTCTCGATCATATCCACCGACATGATCTCCCGCTGTATACTAGATGACATCGTCTCGAATATCTCCTCTGTAGAGACTGCTTCGTTGTAGTACCTTAGAAATATAAATGTTTTTATTGTTACAATATCTATATCCATACTAATATTATAAATGTGAAAGTATATCTCTCTGTCAGTCTCGCTTTCACGCCAAAACTATTGAACCGATTGTAATTAAAATTTTGTGCACATATAGTCTAGACTCTAGAGCCTGAGAAAGATCAAGGGCTAGGCCTTGAAATTTGGCTTAAATATTGTTTATTTAAAATAATGATAATATAATATTATGTGCACAGCAATTTTTGCGTATATGGATTTTAAGGGAGATTAATCGTGTATTTGCAATATTACATTAATAATATTATGTGATATGTTGTGGATCCAAACTATTTAATTTTCGGTTAAGGTGATACTAGATTCTACATTATTACGGGTTATGATACCAGCAAGCGGCCAACGGTCGCTGAAAACTTTATTATAAATTATTCTTGTACATGACCCAATAGACAATAGCCGGAAAATCGATAAAGTGCAATAAATAATTTAATATTACTTTCAGCACCATACTAACCATTGAACACAAAAGAAGTTCTCCACACGTGCCTTAATTTTTGAGCTCACGCGATTCACAGACAGGAAATAGAACAGTTCTCTCATTGAATCCTGAAAAAAAAAAACATTAACTTAAAAGAAAAGGTTAGACTAACGTTATTTAAAATGGTTTTTAAACTTATTTAAAGTAATATGAAAATTGTTTAAAAGTAATAATATGAGAATTTAAAAAAATCTTCTGGGGAATTCAATAGATGATCAAAGTTTGTATGCCATGGACGTCGGACAGTGCCTATGCGAGCGAAGCTGCGGGCTAAAGCGAGAAGGAAATAGCTGTCTAAAAATGGTAGCTTAAAAGATACTATTGTTCAATTTACTCTTACCTTAAACGCCAACTTTCGTTTACTTGCAAGAAAGTAGTAACTACAAACATTGGCCACATAAAACGATGCAATGGACACTCCAATCGCCAGTATGATTATGACCTGAAATCATAATATTAAAAAAATAATATCTACACTGAGCCACAAATACAGTCGCTAAAGACATAAAAAAATGAATTACTTTCCCCGCGTTCCACTAAGCGTTACAAACGATCATAACGCTCAAAATGCCCCCTATTTTGAGCGTTTTGATCGTTTTTAACGCTAAATGGAACGCGGGGTTTGTTACAGAACTTATAAGGCCGGCCATAGACAGACCGCATCTTACAGTTAAAACCGATTGAAAAATGCTGTCGCCGCACGGCAATCTGCAGTTTTCATTCTAAATTCATATCCGCCATACACGGACCGCTCGAGTAGATCTTGAGCGGTCGGTACAAATTCGGTCCCGATTGCAACTTGCGGTCCGTCTATGGCCAGTCTGAGACTTGTAATAATCCGTTTAGGGACAACCCACACGTACCACAACCACACGACATCGCAACGAGTAACGACAAAATGTCGTCGAGCAGTGGTTACGTGTGAATGGTGTCGCTGCAGCTTTTTGTAGTTGCGTTGTGGTACCGACAAAATGCCGACGTGGTTGCGTTGTCGCCAGTGGTTGCGATGTGGTTACGTACGAAAGTCAATGAAACAGAGGGGGGAAGAGCGGGGGCGGTGTGCGCGCACTGTCATTGCATCGACGCAACGTTTTGGTTGGGATATGGTTGCGATGTGGTCGGTATCACACAAGTGGTCGACAACGACTGCAAAATGTGGTACGTATGAATGGTCCAGTTCATTTAAAATACGAAATATACGCCCGGCCACGTGGTGTGGTTGTGGTTGTCGTGTGGTTGTGGTACGTGTGGGTTGGCCCTTAAGTATGCGCGCATTGGAGCGGGGCGCATTTTCCATACAATATGTATTTTGACCAAGTGCATATTTATTATGTGTAGAAAATATGAAAGGTCCTGCTGCGCCCCGACACAATGTACGTGTTCTTATAATGTTTACTAGATGACGCCCGCAACTCCGTTGCGCCAAAATTCGTTTATCGCGCGAGAACCGTACATTCTTCCGGGATAAAAAGTATCCTATGTTCTTTCTTGGGACTCAAAGTATCTACATACCAAATTTCAGCAAAATCGGTTCAGCGGTTTGGGCGTGAAGAGGTTACAGACATACAGACAGACAGACAGACTTTCGCATTTATAATATTAGTATGGATATGGATAACAAAGGCTTAAATTTTTGATCTTGAGCTTTAATTTTTTTAAATCATTACGTACTTTAATAAAGCAATAAGGAGAACATCAAGCTTAACTTTATATCCTAAAATAATTTAAACAACTCGTATAAGCATAGATTGTGGAGTCGAATAGATAGGAGACAAAAGCCGTCATTAAAGATTAATTCCCGTCCATTTCTTAGGAACAATTCCCTGATCAGAGCGAAGTTGGCGCGGCTCACTTTAGCTCGCAGTTTGCGGCTCACTTCACTCCGCAATTAAAAACCCGCCTTTTCAGCATGGCAATTATCGCTTAATTAAGCGCCAATCAAAAGAAAATGGCCTCTAGCACTAGATTGTCTCTGATTCTCGATGAAATGATTGAGTGTTTAATTGAGGGTTCGTAATATTTCTATTGTTTTACACTGATACTTGTTATTCTTATAGCGTTAAAATTAAAATGTTAAAAATCCATCAATGTGTTACCTGGTTATACTCAAACCACTGAACAGATTTAAATGAAACGCGGCCGTATGAGGATACCTTAGTAGGCGTCAAATTACACACTTACTGTGCCATAGCCCAGCGCAACAAAGTTGCAACATTTGGTAATTTGTAAAGGTATCAAAATAATACACTAAATCAAAGTATATTTTCAACAAACATACTTTCTAATATCACAAGGAAAATTTTAATAATGAGGATGCCGTGTTAAAAAAACAAAAGGATTACATCATTTCCGTTTTAAAAAAATTCTGTTTAGCCTTTTTGTGACAAAACCCTCGACAAAGTACAATGTCCTCGAATTTAAAGGACATAAAGGAGAAATTTTTCTTTTACGTCTTGCAACGCGTTGCTTACTTTGAGCCAAATTAAAATGCACATTTTAATTATGTGGGTGCTATGCTGATGATATATTCTTGTGATTGAGCTTAGATACTATTTTGGTAACGTTTATACTATCAAATATACTATCAAAGTGTGTATTAAATTACTATCAATTGATTAAAATTGGAACAAAAATAACATGTTTTACAGTATTTCAAATTCAATTATTTAAGTATATGGAACCTAGAATAAGCTTTCTTTTTATTGAGTGAAGCAATTACATTATGTAAAAATATTTAAGAATGTTATAACATAACTTACGTTTCACGCTACGTTCGGCGTAGCACAAGCTACGTTCGGCGTAGCACCAGCTACGTTTGGCGTAGCACAAGCTACGTTTGGCGTAGCACTAGCTACGTTCGGCGTAGCACTAGCTAAGTTCGGCGTAGCACTAGCTACGTTCGGCGTAGCACAAGCTACGTCGTTCTACGGTTCTCTACGTGTGCTACGCGCTACGATTTTGGGCTACATACGCTACACAATATTCAATTTCTTTGTTGTTTAAGTCCCCGGTCCCCGGGACCGTGTACCTCGATATCGGTACCTATCATCAGGACTGCTATCGGTCTGTCCATTCGTCTGTTATTTATTTTAGTTTTCTGGCTGTTATCTGCCTCTTTCAAGAGCCAAAACACTTATATAGTCATCGCAATGTTTTCAATTCTAAAAATATTCTAAAAACATGCATAAGTAAATTCAACACTCTTTTTTTTACACAGGCTTGAACTACACAACAGCTACATACCAGCTACACACCAGCTACGCACCAGCTGCACTACTGCTACACAGCAGCTACTCGCCAGCTACTCACCAGCATGTAGTCTCTTCTGCCGGGCGGTATCTGCGTGCCTTCTGTCGCGGTGAACGTGAGCATCCCGAATAAAAGTGACGTGTGTAGCGGTTACTCGCGCATTGGTTCAAGCCACGTCCGCTCCACCCCAGCTACACGCTAGCTACTCACCAGCTACATACTAGCTATTCACCAGCTACATAGCAGCTACACGCCAGCTGCACTACAGCTACACAGCAGCTATACGTCAGCTACTCACCAGCATGTAGTCTCTCTTGCCGGGCGGTATTTGCGTGCCCCCTGTCGCAGTGAATGTGAGCGTCCCGAACAACAGTGACGTGTGAAGCGGCCGCTCATGCATTGGTTCCAACGCCACGCGTAGCTTCGTCTCCCATAGGATTATTGTGTCGAACCATGATTTCTGAAAGATAAGGTTTATTTAATAGTAATTGATTGGTTTTATTATAAAACGAAAAGTTTTCGTATTTTGGCAATAAGTGGGCTGCAAACATATTTTGATGGGAACAGACATAGTATAGACTGGAAAGACTTAACTGGTTAATTGAGATAATTAATGCAAAGCTACATTATTTCGTTACGTTGCTTTGTCACAAGATATTACACAATCATGAATTGTATGCCGTATTTGCGTTGCATCGACGCTGCGACAACAAAATAAAACAATGCAATATTGCTTTGGTATTAATTAGCTTTAAATGAAATGAATCAACTATAAACATTTTATGTAGACATTAAAGTATGTTGCTGTCTCCTCCACGTGTCTTAAATCACGACAGTAAAAGTCAAAGTTACCTCCAGACACACGTTGCTCGGACACGCGATGATGTACAGGAAACACCCGGACCAGTGGCACAGCAAACAGAATACTAAAGTGTATTTAACGAAGCACAGGAGCTGAGAACAAAGAAACGAAATGTTCGAGACGCATCAGAGTACTCAATTTTCAAAATAATATTAGTAGGTTATGTATTACATCACGTTTGGAATAAACTTAAGCCAGGAAGATATTATTAAATTAGTCATGTTGTTCATCAGTCAGAACATTTTTTTCGATTATTACGATATGGAAGTTAGAAGTAAAATTTTTGGGATTCAACCTAATATAATAATAAAGAAACGCGACGTTAAGATACATGAATATTATAAAAATCCTGTGCATTTTTGATTTCAAACTTTGCTGTAGATATTATCGTACTTGATTACGATGAAGAACATTTCTATCGAGATTTTCCTTGTGACTGGCTTGATAAATACTACTTTATATTATTGTTAGCTAAAATTTGCAAGGCCACAATAATATTATATTTCCCTAATTACACCTACCCCTGACAACACGACTTCAACCCACTTTAACACAACTTTACCTTGACGTGTGTCTCGAAGATATCCTGCCACTTGTCAAAATAATCCCAAAGGTGCCAAGCTTGTAGCATCGGCATCATAACTGCTAGTTTTGTCAGTTGCCAATGGCTCCGAGGGTCCAGGGTGTCAGTGAAAACATAGAAGGGGAATATAGATATGACGTCAACGTAAACTCCAAACGACGCCATTTTATCCTGAACGATCTCTTTTATTGTTTCTTTCCTTACATTCTGCAATTCAAATGACGAAATTCTAAACTTACGGAAGTAGAGAAACTCTAAGGTTATGGAATTTTCCTTATGCATTTCGTTTAAAAAGCAAACGGCATTTTGTGTTAATTTATTTAGATTTATTTCCTTTGTTGGCGTGTATTTTTCTGGATTACTTTAGCCAGCACGGCATCTAAATAAACATTTTAAAATCCTTGTTTACTAAATACTTAGGTATGATGGTGGAAAATTGTAATGGTTACTTTGGTTTACATTATGCTTTTGCATTTCAGTTACAGTAACTGGTGAATGTGAACGCACTTTGTGCGTCATTTGCAAATTATCATTCATCACTATCATTGAAAAATAATTGATATATTAGAGAAAGAAAATCTTCTTTTATATGGACTAGGTTGCGTAGATCAAAGAATTATCCAATAATCAACACCCAAATACTTCCTTGCCTAAGCGGATTACTTAAGCGAGTAAATCATATTCCCAGAATATCCGCAGTTGATTTTAATACACCTTATGTTATCAACTATCCTTTTATAAAAACATATGGCGGTACCCAAAATACGCCTAACAATCCTGCATGGCGCTATCAAAGTTTCAGAGAACGGCAAGATATATACGAGTACAACGTCTGAAATGACGTCAGTGCAGGGGCTTCGGCCTGACCGAGCATGCTATCTCGCTCGGTCGGAAGATCTTCCTTTTCGGCCGCCACTAATATCGCTATAAATACAATAATGCTTCGGCACGAATGGGCCGGCTCGACCGGAGAAATACCACGTTCTCACAGAAAACCGGCGTGAAACAGCGCTTGCGCTGTGTTTCGCCGAGTGAGTGAGTTTACCGGAGGCCCAATCCCCTACCCTATTGGGAAGGGGATTGGGCCTCCGGTAAGTATGGGAAGAGAAGGGAATACGGGAGGGAAAGGAAGGTTCCCTCCCCTATTCCCTTCTCTTCCCATCCCTACCCTCCCCTATTACCCTATTCCCTCTTAAAAGGCCGGCAACGCACCTGCAGCTCTTCTGATGCTGCGAGTGTCCATGGGCGACGGAAGTTGCTTTCCATCAGCTGACCCGTTTGCTCGTTTGCCCTCTTATTTCATAAAAAAAAACTTTACCTTTTTAATAACAGCCGTGGTAAGCTGTACATATACGCTGATCACCAGCACCGTATACAGGAGCGCGTCAAACACCTCGCGCCAGTGCGCGCGCGCATCGCTTATAGCGGTCAGCGGGGAGGACACGCAGATGTGTAAAACCGTGGCGAAGTGACACATCTCCCACATGCATGTCTGGAAGTTTAAAAAAAATTTTAAGCCGAGTTTCCAGAAATTGTATTCGAATTGTAAAAAAATACGTTCATCACCAGAATGTACTGTACAAATATTGTAAGTTAAATCGTATTTAAAAATATATGTTTCAAGATCCTAATTTGAAGCACCTACAAAAGGGGTATGCCAAAATATGTATTTATGTTTGTGTACATAAATGTATAACTACTATCCACTCTTATAATAATGCAAAAGTCTGCCTTCTTGCCTGTTCGCGCCCAAACCCTTGAACCGATTTCAATGAAATTTGGCATAGAGAGGAGTTGTTGAAGTTTACCGGAAATACGTTCTACGGTTTCAGCGCGATAAATAAAGTTGCGGGGAATATCTGGTAGAAAATATTATAATTTCAACTTTTTTATGTTTTACATATAAGACGTAGTTTAAAGAAATATCTTACCAGAGTCGTGTTAGGTTCTAGAATCCACGGGAAGGTTCCCTTCAGACATATCTTAGGAGTGTCAATGGCGGATACATTCTCTGATATTTTGTACAGTTCCAGATATTCTGTGGTGAATTTTGGTAGTCGTTTATTGTTCTCATCTGCGGGTAATATCAAAATAATTTTAAGTTATGACATAACATTTTGGACTCATAATAGTTTAGTTTTAGTACGTAAATACTCTACATGTACTTAATTCAAAGGAAAATGATTTGAAATTATATATTTATTAATTTTAAAACCTAATACTCTATAATAAGTTTTTTTTTATTAAAACATACCTATTTAATTTAAAAAAAATCATAAAATTATTACAAAATTTTAGATTACAAAAGAACATAATAATTGGATCTTTATAAATAATTGAATTGAGAAACTTTCTCCTTTTGAAAGTCGGCCAAATAGTATAAAATGAAATACTATTTAATATGTTATTCAAAAGTAAAAAAGTTTTTTTTCGCGCTTCATTCACTTTTAACCCCACCAAAGATACCTAAAAATCGAACATTATGCATTCCACTTCCATTTTTTGATAAAACGAAGTTATGCTAACCTTTATAGTACATGTGAGAATCGTCAACAAAAACAGTGTCTTCATCTTCGACGCCGTTCAAGTGGTCTTTGAGTGTTTTCATGGGCCGGTACCGAGTGCGAAGCTGTCTCAAGTCATTTTTCTCATATTTATGAATAGTCTCCTAAAGAAAAGCGCTGACATTAGCACAGTAGCAGCACAATATAAATATAACATGGTAAATGAAGCATGTTCTTGTAATCAAACTTAATTCAACGCGCGTGATACTGATTTTAGAAGTCATTTGAAATGCGACTCAAACTTAAGCGAAGTGTGCGTGCATTCTGATTCGGACAATCTGTATAGAGACGGTCTACTGTTTATATTTATGTTGTGGTAGCGTGTTCAAGCTTCACTGAATTTCTGATGGAAGGATTACGAAGACTGGACATTGTCCTGGATAAATATGACTTGAGAGACTGGGTCATCGATGCCGTTTTTACCAAAAATACAACACCTCTGTAATCTGAAAATCTGTTGTCACATAAACAGATTTAAGATTTTCGTTTTTAGGGTTCCGTAACCAAAGGGTAAAAACGGGACCCTATTACTGAGACTATCTGTCCGTCTGTCTCCAGGCCGTATCTCAAGAACCGTTATAGCTAGACTTATGAAATTTTAACAGATTGTGTATACAAAAAATACTAAAAACAAAACATTATTAATATTTAAGGGGGGCTCCCATACAACAAACGTAATTTTTTTGGCCTTTTTAGCTCGATATCAATAATGGTAACAGGTAGGCTCTTCAAATTTTCACAAAGTCCTTGATTATATTTGTTCTTTATTAATTAATAAAAATAATAAAATACAATTAAAAATTAAGGGGAGCTCCCATACAAAAAAACACTATTTTTTGCCTATTTTTGCTCTATAACGGTACGGAACCCTTCGTGAGCGAGTCCAACTCGCACTTGGCCGATTATTTTAAAATGGACCCGTATAACATAAACAAAAGCATTGCATGGAAAATAGTATACGAATTGCACTAAATTAAACTAGAATCGATAGGGAATTACAAACAACGAATAAATTCTATATTCGTAACTGAAAAATAACAAAAAGCCGAAAAAGAAAAAAAAAACAAATGATAATAACTTTACCTTTGCCATCACCAGTTACAAAAAAAAAAAGACAACCCACCTCTCTGCGTTTGGCGCCGGCGATCCGCACCTCCACCGCCGACCGTATTGTCCGCAGCGTCTGTGGGTGCTCCGACATGGCCAGCATGAAGTCCGTACGCTGAAGAACCTACATTACGATATTAAAATGTACGCCACAGACACGGAGAGCGGATTACGCAAATCCGTCTGCTCGGTATTTGTACTTCAATTTTTTATTTTTTCATGCAACAATAACGCTGATTTGTTTCTTGTTTTGTCCTATCAAACTATTGATATTTGAATATTTTTTTATCAAACTATAGGTCTACCAGAATCTGATGGCAATTTCTGACAGCAGATTTTCAAAAAATATCCTTGATCATTGGATAAATTTTTATATTTGCATGTTTAACACACAGAATCAGCCGCTATAAGAAAAAAAAGGATCAAAATGTTTTATTCCAATTATCCCGGTATTGCTAGAATCAATTTATTTTCTCACTTTTTGCCATCAGATTCTGGTAAACCTATACAAAGTTATTATTTCAGGAATTGTCAAACCAACGTCAAAGTTCTGATTGGTGGGTCGTTTGACGTTTTTTCCTGTCTATCAAAAGTCGGCTTATTTGTTTGTTTGACGTACAGTCTGTCAAGAAAGAGTAGACGCAGTACAAAATATATACTAAAGGTAATCACGCTCAAAAGGTGGTTTTTTCTCTTTACATTTCCACAGAGAACGCTTGTACACTTTAAATAATGAAATGAAATGAAAATATACTTTATTGTGCACATTCAATACAAAGAAAAAGTTTAAAATAATATAAATAATATCTATTAAGAAGCTACACAAAGGCGGCCTTATTACTAAGCAGCAATTTCTTCCAGGCAACCTTTGAGCGAGAGGATAAAATTGCTGGATATGGGTATAGTGCTTAGAGTATAAAAAGTTAATAAATAAAATAAAATAAATATACATAAACCTTATAATTACATATTGCACATTTTTATCTCGATTTAATAAGGTTTTCATAATATTTTTAATGTGATTTCAAAATTGTGTACAGCGCCTACTCTTTTTTGCTGTTTCACAGGAAACTGACTGGATTGAATAAGATAACGATAAGCTATTTTGTTATAAAACAGTAAAATGGGAGAACTGGTCATTTCCTAAGAATGCAGATTTCATGCTAAAACTTATACAGGGTGCAATTAAACCTTCCTGCTAAATTTTTTCCAGGGCTTAGGTATCATTAGGAGAGTCCATTTAACCAAAAAAAATTGGGTGTTATTTTTTTTCAATGACATATTTTATGCCATTTAAAATCGTTGCAGAACGATCACTCGCGCCGCGGGGGAATGACCGGGGGTGACGCGGGGTGAGGCGCGCGCGCGGGGACACGCCACGCGCGGCCGACGCGACGCGTCGTGTCCATTAACTGTAGTGTTTTTTAGGATAACTTTCGGAAGCTATTTCGCAAAATTTTAGTACTGAGTGATTATAAAAGAAAAAATACGTGTATTTTTATTTTTAACAAGGATCAATATATCAAAATTTGGCAGGAAGGTTTAATTGCACCCTGTATTTATTGTTTTGATTTTTCTAACTGGAAATTTTATTGTCATTTTTTTTTTACTTTTAACTGTTCTCTTTAATGTTCTCTCGCTTCGATAGAGATAGGTAAATTTTCAGTATGTCATACTGGGAACATAGTTAAATTGCATTGTGTTTTGACAAAACGCATCGCAAGCGTCATGACAGCGATGTCAAATTCTATACCTACATTTTGACATGTAACTTCGCTATCGAAACTAGTGAATGCAATTTGACTCACTCTAGTCTGCTTAAATATATGTCTGTGTAATGTTTATTATCAAAATATTTGTGGAGGTACCTGCAGCTCGACGTACGTGGCCGCTTTGACTGTTACCTTTGATGGAATGGAATAAAATAAACTCACTTCGCCGAGTACCTAAAATATTAAACCGTTAGTTTGCTATATTATTGTTATGGAATATGATGCAAATTTTATGTGCATGAAGTTCATACGGTATGTTGCTTAAAGAAATTTATTTTTAAATATTATAAGATTTAAAGAACACTTTATAACTCCTCATAATGCGAAAGTACACAATACGGTATTCCCGTTCCTAAGAAAAAGATCCACACTGAGTCTACAGAAGTTTTACTTATTCAGTATCCTCTTGTTATATCCTTGCACATTTCAAAAAATGGCTTGACACGCAAGAGTAAAATATTAAATAACAACATAACGTTCTAAAACAAAGTGTAGTAATCACAACTTATCAACTTTTTATTACACAGTTTATATCTATACCTATGTACTTCTATTGGTCTAGCGATGATGCCTAAGTTAAGAAATGACGTCATACTAACAGTGCCCTCCTTGAACGCTATAACGGGGCTCTCGTCATCCTCCTCAGACAACAGCTCCAGCACACCACTCCTGATGCAGACCAGTCCGCTCTTCACAACCCCCTGGCTCCACACGTGCTGCCCAGCCATGTATAGCTCATGCTTCATGAGTAGAGAGATGTGACGCATGAAGGCTTCACCTGGAGAGGCAATTTTCGACCTTATTGCTTAGAAATAGAGTATACTTTGGTTATGCTGTTGTTGACCGTACATAATATGTGAACGAAAGACGTATGTTCCAAAAAATTGCCCAGTATACTGGCCAGTGCTCATGACGTCAACAATATACGCAACGCTATTGATTCGTTCCGCAACATACGACACTGCATTGACTTAAATATTAAAACTTTGTGAGAATTATCATTATATTACGTTAAACTTTTCTCATTAGTGGCACACTAGTATAATAATATATTATTTCAGGCGTCGGATTTATATGAATATTAAATTCGTAACATAGTATCACGTAAATCACAAAACAACATTTGCAGGGTCAGTTAAAAACAAACAAAACAAGCTCTTAGCGCGACCCCTTTCAAGCAAAAAACCTTTTAACGACAAGGTAATTAATGTTTCAAGAAATTCAAAATTTTTATTCACTTATAAAATATTCATTTAGCAAAGAATGGAGGTAAATTTGAATATTTTTAATGGAAATGGAAATGGCTGTGTACACACAAACACTTTTATTGTAAATTGCAGTACTGGATGTACATTCGTGGCCATTAAAATATTATGTGGATTTTTTTTAACTCGCTTGGTATTGATTATGTCATATTAGTTGTATGTATTACATTAAGGGCTGATTTTTCAATCGTCAGATAAATTTTACCAATGGAATTTTGGCGTTTTGAAAGATTTTATATGGAAAAAATGTCAAAGTGTAATATTTATTCTTTAGATAAAAGTTATCTGACGATTGAAAAATCGGCCCGAAGAATTGAAGTACAAATTGAAGTCTAGTCACTTATATTTTTTTATATGTTTACAGTTAGGTTTTTAATACGTGGCTTGGTCGTTTATTTGGACGTTTTCTGCTGTATGGCGTCGATGATACATGTCATGAGCATTGGTCATAGTATCGGAACATGACCTATTTTTATGATTTTTCCCGAAGACTTCTTTGTAACTATTTTTAAATAAAAAAAATTTATTTATATCTTATTTACCAGTATCCTTTAAAAGGAGGGAGTCGTGGAAATGCCCAACGTTGATATCAAAGATGAGCTCCATTTGTAGCGGCAGGGGGAACTTCTTGAGATATTCAGTGCTTCGGATGCCGTCCTTCATACTCCATAAATGTTGCTTATACAGCTTCGTCTGCTCAACTAGGGTCTGAGGTGCGTTGTGACTCTTGAGGTAGTTCACTACGTGGTGGTACTGGAAAGTATGAAAAACTAGCTGATCCGGCAAACATCGTTTTGCCGTTATTTGGGGTATAAAAATATATTATCTTTATTTCAGGTATCAATATTGGATGTTGACCGATTGTCAGACTTGCATAAGCACAAAAACTTTTTCAACAAAATAGGCCTAGCCGTTTCAGAGGAGATTGGTAATAAGCACCGCGCCACATGGATTTCATATTACTTTAGAAGAAGAACTGGAGTTTACAGGATTTGTTGATCATTGATGTTGACATCTAATTTATAAGGTCACTCCGTTTCGCAGAAAATCGCGTGGAAACAGTTACATTTATCCGGAAAAAAAGTATCCTGTGTTCTTTCCCGGGACTTAAAGTATCTCCATACCGAATTTTATCAAAATCGGTTCAGCGGTTTAAGCGTGAAGAGGTAACAAACAGCCAGACAGACACACTTTCGCAGTTGTAATATGATTATAGTAGGCATTTATGAAGAGGTAATGGACAGTCAGACAGAACTTTCGCCTTTATAATTTTAGTATGGATAGGCATCTATTAGGGCCTGTCCACATGTCTACGTTACGACGTCGTCAACGTGGAACGGTGCGGTAACGTGGCACGGTACGATGTCGTGACGTGAAAATTTACGTCAACGTAACGTAAAAATGCACGTCTCGATGTAGCAACATTGTACGTCACCATACCTTGTAAAACTGCTACATTATTCACTACTTTTTTTTTTATGAAATAAAGGGGGCAAACGAGCAAACGGGTCACCTGATGGAAAGCAACTTCCGTCGCCCATGGACACTCGCAGCATCAGAAGAGCTGCAAGTGCGTTGCCGGCCTTTTAAGAGGGAATAGGGTAATAGGGAGGGTAGTGATGTGAAGAGAAGGGAATAGGGGAGGGTAGGGAAGGGAATAGGGTAGGGGGTTGGGCCTCCGGTAAACTCACTCACTCGGCGAAACACAGCGCAAGCGCTATTTCACGCTTATCTAGATATGGACCGCACAATACGTATTCTGCTTCTGCTATTGTTATATATCTTGCTACACCGTGACGTGCATTTTCACGTTACGTTGACGTAAATTTTCACGTCACGTCAACGTACCGTGCCACGTTACCGCACCGTTCCACGTTGACGACGTCGTGACATGGACATGTGGACAGGCCGTTAGTATGAGGGTAGTTTACTATTTTACCTGTTCCAAGAACTTCGACCAGCGTCGCATCCTCAGAATTAGCTCCCAAGCGAGGAAGCCGATGAACCGAAAACGCACCAAAACAAACCCGAACAACATCACGAATGTTGTAAATATTTTCTGGACTGGCGTCTACAACAGATGGTAAATAGGTCGATATTGTGGCTATGTTACAAGAGAAAAATAAAGTAGGGAGGATAATTCATTCCTTTTCGGGATTAAATTAGATGTATGGAATTAAATTATTTATGAATACTCTAAAAAACACCATCTTGCTTATTTTCATATCTAACCGCCAAGACGAGCCAAGCGAAGCGCAAGGGTAAATTTATGCATATAAAAATTAGGTTAGAAAGGTATATTTACTATAGGAAAAGAGTCGCCAAATATGCAGTTGAAAATACGGCAGGAACAGTAATACCAACACTTTAAGTAACTGAAAAGAATAAAGTGTCAAGTTAAGTGGTGAATAGCTTATCCGGCACTTATCAGGAAGTGGTGAAACAGGCCCTTCATGTATCAAAAACATGCTTCCCATAATATTTTAATCTTAATGAAATCTTTTGTCTCTTATAATAATAAACAGCTTTATGTATCTCATAATATTATTCTATATTACTCTTTTGAATCAATTTTAATGACTATTACATTTGTTACTCGCTTCTAAGAGGATGCTCAGAGACATTTAACGATTACTTTACTTTAATTTCATGAACATTTTGACAGTTCTAATGTAGCTCGAGTCAAAATCTTAATCAAATTAAATATAAATAATAATATTCATCAAATAACTCTGTGTGAGGCCGTAAGAGCAATTTAAAACTGACGCAATAAATACTATTTCATCTTATAGGAAAAGAGTCGCCAAATATGCAGTTGAAAATACGGCAGGAACAGTAATACAAACACTTTAAAATAATAATATTATATAGCATTTAGTTATCTTAATGTGTGTGAATGTTGTACATCTACGTATATTTCATCTTATTATATAAGCACACTTACGTATCGAACTTAATTTTCTGCTGGGTGAGAAACTCTGGGTACCCCAGTTTGTACCACTCTTTGGCGTCTTCTTCCTCCCTGTTCAGACCGTACCAGATGCAGGTGAAGCCGTGAAGCACTAGGACCACTACTAGAACCTGCTCCACGAAATATAGTATTACGCGACTTTGGCGCATCTGAAAATATTTGCATGCTATCTTTATTTGGGTTCCGTACCCAAAGGGTAAAAACGGGACCCTATTACTAAGACTTCGATGTCTGTCCGTTTGTCCGTCTGTCCGTCCGTCTGTCCGTCCGTCTGTCTGTCTGTCTGTCTCCAGGCTGTAACTCAATAACGGTAATAGCCAGAGAGTTGAAATTTTCACAGTTTATGTATATCTATTGCCGCTATAACAACAAATACTGAAAATAAAATAAAATTAATATATAAGGGAGGCTCCCATACAAATAACGTGATTTTTTTGGCCTTTTTTGGTCTATATCAATAATGGCAACAGGTAGGTACTTGAATTTTTCTCAAAGTACTTAGTTATATGTGTACTTTAATATTTAATAATAATATTAAAATAAAATTAAAAAAAGGGGGGCTCCCGTACAAAAAACACAATTTTTGGCCTAATTTTGCTCTATAATGGTACGGAACCCTTCGTGCGCGAGTCCTACTCGTACTTGGCCGATTTTTAGTTAAAAGTGTTTATAATGAACTTATGTTAATATCTAATGTACCAGTTTTAAAGCAAATCAATGGTTGATTGATTGAATTAATATAAGGACGCGCATTTTAGGCGCTGGATTGGCCGCAGATTATATACATTTTTAGGACTGCAGTTAGAATGAATGGGTTACAAAAATGCATGAAAAATGCCTGCAAAAATGGGCGCCTATAAGCCCGTTAATTTTCGGGATAACTGTAGGAATCTCGTCTTCCGCTGCCGAATTATGACAGTTACTCCCCTCTAGCAGACCACCTCAAAGTCTAATACTTTATGGGTGTCTGGCGGTGGAAAGCGTCTTCCAGAAATGACCGGTAGTGGAAGACGACATTCCTACAATTAAGTGTAACCTAAGCACACTAGGCCGAAAATACACGGCCGAAGTTTGGCATGATTACGCTTGCAATGCGCTACGCATACAATATAACGTAATTTCGGCATGATGTGTCATCAGCAATGCAGGCGTAATCATGCCGAACTTCGGCCGCGTTTTTTCGGCCTAGTGTGTTTAGACACTAAGACGATTAATCAGTGCAAGTTCTAAGCTTTAAACAAGAATTGAAGTCCTGGGCAACTTTCAAAATACTTCAATCATTCTCGTTTAAATAAACAAAATAGGTTACCGTATTGTTAATATTGTAAAAATATCCAATTAGTTTGTATATTCTGCCAATCTTCAACCACCTCTCCACCAGGACCATGGTTTCAATTTCTAAATAGGTGCCTGAAAATATGAACGAAAAGCTGATAGGTATACTGTTCAATGACTTTTGGCTTTACATTGCAACGCGACTCGTTGCGATGTATTTTGAAAAAGCCATTAAAATTTTTGACAGGCTGCCTAAAGATGGCTTTACGATCCTTGCGGCGCGAGATAATTATTGTCTACCGACATTGGTCCAGCAACCGAAGCTGCCTCTGCTTTGTAGTGGCATAAATCAAAATGAAACCTATATAGTACATAAATTGGCATTTTATTTGAATTTTGTCGGTCGCGTGCCGCGAGGTAAAGCCACCTTTAGGCAGCCTGACAAAAATTTGAATGGCCACCATAACACCGCGGGCGGCAAGACTGTATTATGTATATTTAATGAGTATCTTATCTATGTAGTAAATAAAGTTCAGTTTCGTACGGCCAATCGCATCACATCGCGGGTTGCAATGTGAACTAACCCTCAATATTTTAATTTGTATGTATATCAAAAGTACCATTGAAGAAATTTATTTATAGGCAGTTGACGGGCCTACGTCATTTGGTCGGATTATGTCAATTCAATATATAATAGTGGTGATATTCTGTCGACTGGGTTTGACATAACGCGATCAAGTTACATAGGTCCGCCATCTGCCTATGAGTCTACTTCTAAGTTCTATGATAGTACAAAATAATGCTCACCAAGAGTATATATCGGCAGAAGCGACATCAGATCAAATGCCAGGAGTATGTAATTCTGCCGACACACCCGCACGTGTATGCGCAGGAGTGGCCAAAATTGATGCAACAACATGACCATCGCGTCCACATAGAAAACTACTTCGCTCAGGTACAAAGTGGCGATCCAAAAGTGATTCTGCTTTATCAGATGGTAGCCGAGTAGAAAGTGAACAATGAATTTGTAGATCACTTGAGTGATGATACATAACTGAAACAAACCACACCGTCTTACACACACACTATATAAAGTGTAATTATTAAGCTATTGCATAGCTTTTATCGCGGGCTTTCAACGCGGCGACCGAATCAAGAAATTCGGTAACGAAAAAAACCTAACACCCCAACCGGCACAGCGATGCGGCATTTCCAGACTTCGGCACGGTGTTTGTGTGCGTGCGACTAGACTGCGAATTATAATTGCATAAGTTGATAATTATTTTCAATAGCATTATTTATCAGTCCCCGAGTGCCACTCGTATTTTTTTAATTTTATAAAAAAAATATAATGTATTTTTAAAACTAGATTATATATCTTACTTGCCACCAAGACGAATATGGCAGAAGAACCAGGTTTCTAGTTATAACACCAAAACGGCCTTCCCACATGCGTTGTCCTCTGTATGACTGTGATACACACGTCGCGTTCGTTTTGTTCTGAATACTTTGAGGAAATGTCCTGAAAAAAAAATGTTGAAGTGAAAAATCGCTTATAGTCACTGACCTCCATATAATACAAGTACGCTGGACTAATGATACCCTTTGAAATGACAGCTATTTTTTGTGCCTATTTGAAGCGGAATCAGCTCCCCCAATGTGAGGGATAGGAACTAAATTTGACGTAAAAATATCGCTATATTGGCGCTGATAGCAGTAGTGGGAGTATTTGGAACTAATACTAGTGATGGCAACCAATAACGATTAAGCGGCCATTTGCAAGTTACGTCAAATTTAGTTCTCTTCCCTCTCACTGGGGCCGCTGATTCCGCTTCAAATAGGCACAAAAAAGTGGGTATCATAGGTCCAGCGTACTTGTATAATGGAGGTCAGTGCTTGTAGTACATCAAGTATTTATGTAAGTACTTATATACTGTACTCGGCGAAACATGGCGGTAGCGGTCATTGACTCCCTGACAAAAACTTGTCATTTTCTATACAAAGCCGCGATTGACAACATCTGACACTTCATTGTCAATCGCGGTTTTTTTTCCTTATTATGGCACTTCGGCTATTTAACCATGGCCAGTGTCGAGTATAATTATGGCGGGAAAACAATATTCTATATTACAATTTTCAGCTTTGTTTTTCTATATTGTCAGGTCGAAAGTCTAGTCAAAGTCTAAGTAAAAGTCAATACAGTCAAGAAGTCAAGTCGGTCGATTCAGTAAAGTGGTAGGTCACGCTTTACTGAAACTTTCGATGGAGTTTTGGAGGGAACACAAAATAGCACGTTTCTGGATATTGCATCACTTTCCCACACTTGTGCACGATAGCGAATATATCTAATAGTTAATATCCTACCAATATTACACATTAAAAACCCAATTAACACAATTTTAGGAAAATAATACAAAAACACAACATCACTCTTTCACATTCCCGGCAAAACTCCAATCGCGGTTTATATAGAAAATGACAAGTTTTTGACAGTGAGTCAATGACCGCTACCGCCATGTTTCGCCGAGTACAGTATAGTAAGAAAACTCCGTATTCTCGCGCGATTTCTACTAGTTTAAATATTTTTAGTTCGATATTATAATCAGTAATCATGAAGTATGAGTAGATTTGATCTGTTTTATTTTGTAAGTATCGAGCTTTTATAGATTATAAGGTTATAAGGATACCGTGATAGAGGCATTTTTTTATTCAAAATTTTGTAGCTTTTGCGACTCAAAAACTTATTACTTGTGTACACTGTGTTGCACGTGTTGTTGGAATCGGCATAAAATAAATGAACGGCAACGGCAATGAACGGCACGAAGGGTTCCGTAACGTTATAGAGAAAAAATAAGCCAAAAATTGTGTTTTTTATATAGGAGCCCCCCTTAATTTTTTATTTTATTTTAATATTATTATTATTGATTGATGTACACATCTAAATAAGGCTTTTGTGAAAATTTCAAGTGCCTACCTGTTGCCATTATTGATATCGAGCAAAAAAGGACAAAAAATCACGTTTTTTGTATGGGAGCCTCCCTTAAATATTAATATTATTTTATTTTTAGTATTTATTGTTATAGCGGCAACAGATATACACAATCTGTGAAAATTTCAAAATTATAGCTATAGTGGTTCTTGAGATACAGCCTGAAGACATACAGACAGACAGACAGACAGACAGACAGACAGACGGAAAGACAACGAAGTCTTAGTAATAGGGTCCCGTTTTTACCGTTTGGGTACGGAACCCTAAAAAGAATAGTAATTATTTAGCTAGGGAAACGTAGTTACATGTAGCCAGTCTGCACAAAGCCTAATGCTACAGATTACTAAGGGCCTGTTTCACCACTTCCTGATAAGGTGCCGGATAGGCTATCCACAACTTATTTGACAGATTCACCATACTTTATCTGTCAAGTTAAGTTGTGGATAGACTATCCGGCACTTATCAGGAAGTGGTGAAACAGGCCCTAAGTAGCTTATTTGTTAAAAGAAAGTAACATTTTTTTTTCTTACGCTGTTGTTCCCAGAGAAGGCTGACTAACGCTTCGGATCATTGTTAAATTATAACGACACTTTACAGTTTGGTATTTCAAACAAATCTCATCATCAGCTAGCAATTTGTTTTCATTTGGATTAGATGAATTGAAATAACGAAATCGAGTAGGCTGCATTGCGACAATTTTTTTTTGTAGCGTCTATATTTTTCAGTAGTCTCAGCTACTGAGGCTCCTTAATTAGAATGTGTGCCCACTGTCTATGCACCATAATGCTCGCACTGTAAAACCTTGTATACTTTGTACTATTTTCACAATGCGACCATGTTTCTAATTGGTTTTTGTTCAACAGTATTTAAACTATTATGAAAAATGAATCAAAACTCAAATTGACCTTACCTTTGAAAACTGTTTGTATTTATAATTTTAGATTTTGCAGATAGTGGTTATCTTATTAGTTACTGCTAAGATAAACCACTACGCGCACTACGCGCAAAATCTCTATAATATCAAACCCTTTTGCACTTTGTACGTAAAAACCTCACTAAGGTATAAAAAAATAATAGTGTGCAAAAATACGCCCTTAAAATCCCATGTTCCCGAAAGGTTTATTTGAGAGGGTCAATTCAAAGGCCTCGCATCACCTTTGCACGAGCGCCTGACAAAGCGATCCGTTTTTCTAAAGAGAATAAAAAACCGAACATAGAGGAATAGACGAACGATGATTTTGCAAAATTCCAACTTCCAAGCGAAATGCTGAAAGAGTTACACGAGGAAGTGCGAAAAAGGTTTATGAAAATATCAAAAAGCATTTCTGCGAGGAATTATACTTTGCTTTTAGCCTGACAAACGCGTAATTTGTTACATGTATCTAAGTCATGGAAACATTAGGAAGCATCCG
This sequence comes from Cyaniris semiargus, assembly GCA_905187585.1. Classification (NCBI taxonomy): domain Eukaryota; kingdom Metazoa; phylum Arthropoda; class Insecta; order Lepidoptera; family Lycaenidae; genus Cyaniris; species Cyaniris semiargus. Next base: position 5,508,770 of record LR994558.1, on the reverse strand, counting down.
TAGGGAAGCCACACATAGAAAAAAGTAAGGTTATATTTGTGTCGAAAAAAGAGAGTTTGCAGCTGATGAAGACTCTTTATTACGTTTTAATTTTATTTTTTCAAATTTATTATAGGTTTGGATAGTAAAATTAATTATGTTAAACTAGATGTTCCGCGCTTCTTCGCCCGCGTAATTTAGTAATTTCACGGAAACCGTACATTTTTCCGCAAAAAATAGCTTATAACCCTTCACGTGGTCTATTCTTCATGTGTGCCAAATAACATAAAAATTGCTCCAGTAGTTCTTAAGATAATAAGCAATTTCATATAATTGTCCCTGTTTTTCTACATTTTCCTCTGTTTCTTCGCTCCAATTGATCTTAGCTTAATATTATATAGCCTCGATAAATAGGCTATCTAACACTAAAGGAATTTTTCAAATCGGACCAGTAGTTCCTGAGGTTAGCGCGTTCAAACAAACAAACAAACAAACTAACAAACTCTTCCGCTTTATAATATTAGTATAGATAATAATTTAGAATGGTTATCCGACTACTTCTCTTTAATTTTTCTGAGTGCTTTGCGTTATTATATCTATGATACAATGTACCTCTACATTTATGCACAATAAAATAACAATTCTATTAAATACATGATACCATCGATCACCTAACTACAATGTCGGGTCTGTCATGGCTTTTAAATATCAATGAAGCTGGCCACCATCACCGAAATTGGAGTGAAAGGCATTATTTCTGTCTTAATCGCTCCGTCCTTTTACTATGCATATATAACTCGGTCTGACGTAAAACTCAGTTTTTGGTATAGTTCTCTCTACTCACTAATATTGCAGTCTGTTATAATATTTGGCAAAAATATTTAGTGCACCACTTTTTGGTGTGTTTGTATATTAACATAATTTACAAACTAATGTTATATGTAATGCCTTTTTATTTTAATAATAATTAAAAGCTCAACATTGTAAAACTTTAAACTTTGTTATTTATTGCAATTACTGCAAGTGAACTGTCTCTATTATTATAAAGATACTGAAATTGCTCTAGATACAGTCCACAGGCAATTTTTAAAGCTATTTCAAAATGAAAACTGAGTCGGTAGCGTTGAGACATTCACGATGGAAAATAAAATAATCAAATTCGTTCTTCACATTGAAAGAATCATTGGGGTGTTTCGAAATTTCTGCAACTACTCAAACAATTTTAAAACATTTGTTTTACTTACAATATGCTTCGAAGCGGCTACTCATATATCTTTAATTGGCTACTCTGCGTTGTACTCTGAAAGTCTAATAAGCACGTATATTTTGCTTCACGTCATGCACGCAGTATTCACAGTAGTATTATCAGCCTCCGCCTGCTACCACTCGAAACATTTTATGAGTCTCCTAAATCTTCTATCACAAATCGACGGCAAGCTCAAATGCAATAGTAACGACCTGAGAAGTACATACTCAATATTAATACTGATTCAGTTTCCGCTCATGTTTTGCATAGTGTACTCAATGAAACTCTACTGGTTGGACGTAGTATGGTACGAGGAAGCAATTCGGGTACTTTGCGAGGTTTTTTTCCTCCGCTTCGTAACGCAAAGCGTACTGCTGATAAACATGCTGTATGTTCTGCGTAATCAACTCGAATGGATCACCCGGGGATGCACGAGGAGCGATGATGATGATGTGTTATTTTACAAGAGAGGCTCGCCTTCTGTGGTGGAGCTGAAGATGGAGCCGCCTGCGCCGTATGCTCTCGACCACTACGTGGACGCGTACAAAAACATCAGGGCGGCCACTCAACAAATCAATAAGATTTTTAGCCTCCAGGTTTGTCTGATCATTTCATCCCGCTAATGTTTTCACGGCAATGTTATGACTGCCCTCTCCTCGCGTCGTGTTCCTCATTGCTGAGGGTCGTGATTCCCCTTTTGGAGTTTAGTGACGACCACATTACGCCATCAACAAGGCCGGTATCTAGAGTTGTGCGCACTTGGTCAGACCATCTAATAGGGCTTCGGCCTCTTGGGCGGCGACCGTCAACTTTGCTTGTAATCACATTAAGCTGTTCGAGGTTATGGCCATCCTTTCTTGCGATGTGACCAAAGAAATCCAAAAGTCTACGTAGGCAAATCGACGACAGTCTTGTTTTTATCTTTAAGTCACTAAGGATGGAGGCGAAAGGCGGTCCATGGTATTTGGAGCATTTTCCGCTAGCACCATATCTCGAAGGCATCAATTCGATCGCGATCCGCTTTCTTCAGAGTCCACGTCTCCGCTCCGTAGGTAAATATGGAGAAGACTAAGGACTGGACAAGTTTGATTTTTGTCTTCCGTGAGATGTTACGATCATTCCATATTCTTTGGACCTGTGATATTGTGTTCTTGGCCATATCTATACGTCTTCTGATCTCTTTTTCGCATGATCCTGTGTTGTTGATGTTGGATCCCAGTTATACAAAGTCAGATACTACTTCAAAATCAAGCAGGTCTGCAAGATATAATGTTCCAGTGCGATCAACCACCATTAGCTTGGTTTTTGCGTTGTTATGACTGTAAGCTGTCTACACACCAAAGCCGCCGGCCCGGCGGCTTCTGAATGTTGCAATTCGGACGCCGGCCAGGCGGCACGAACCCGACGGCTTTTGAATGTGCAATTCGCAACGGGCGCAGGCCGCCGCCGCGCCGCTGGTTTGTTGCCCCGGCCTTGTCCGGCGTGTTATGCCGCCGGCTCGGCGGCTTTGGTGTGCGGCCGGCAAGCTTGTTTCAAAATGAGGCCGCCGGCCTTGCCCGACGGGTTATGCCACCGGGCCCGGCGGCTTTGGTGTGTAGACAGCTTTAGATAGACTTTGACGACCTCTGTGACTCAGTGGTTGAGCGTATTGTCAGCGCTCAAGCCGGGGGACGCGGGTTCGAATCCCGCCGACAGAACAAAAAATTTCCTATGTTCTTGGGTCTTGGATGTGTATTAAATATGTGTATCATAAAATTAAAATCGTAAATATATGTATAGTATAAAAAGTATTAAAAATATTTCCGTTGTCTGGTACCCGTAACACAAGTCCTTCAGCTACTTACCCGGTGGCCAGACTGACGTGGTGTGAAGCGTCCATAGATATTATTATATTATATTATTATATCTAATAGTATCTACTTCAGTGACAGATCCCTTATAGCTAAGTCGCGTCCAACCGTCCGACTGTCTTTGCAGAGTGATGAAACTTTGCAAGCGGACGAAAACTTTTGATATTCGTTTCAAAATGGTCAAAATAAACAAGTTGTTTTTCAAAAGTCAAAAACTTTTATAATCTTTTCAGATTTTGATGATTATTATCTGCAAGTGCGCATACTACATCTCATGCTTGTACAAAATTACATACAATAATATTGTAAAGGTGAGTTTCAAATATATAGAATTTTTTTATTGAAAAAACTTAAACCTAATAGGTTTTAATTAGCCTACTAATTAAATCTGCGAGGGTACCTAGTATATATTTTAAGGTCCTTCCCCTACGAAGATTCCGTAATTTACCGTATTAAGAGCCTTATAAACTCATAATTTGAAAGCTACAAAGTTATAATAAAAATACAGCAACAATCTTCAGTACATCAATATTCCTTTCCCCGTTTTAAATTTTCTACTTTTGTTTATTATACTCATGATATTAGCTTCCAAAGTAATACCAATTTATCAAAATTGAAGCATATTTTCAGCATCTCCCTAGTATTTACAAATTACGTTTATTTGAAACACACGACAATAGATAGACAAGTTCATTAACTACATATTCCCCGTTTTAATTTTTTTTAACCCCCGACCAAAAAGAGGGGTGTTATAAGTTTGACGTGTCTGTCTGTCGGTCTGTCTGTCTGTCTGTCTCTCTGTCTATCTGTCTGTCTGTCTGTCTGTCTGTCTGTCTGTCTGTCTGTCTGTGGCATCCAAACGGGTGGACCAATTTTGATCATATTTTTTTTGTTTGAAAGCTGACAAGATTGAGAGTGTTCTTAGCTATAGTTCATCATCATCAGCCTGCTCATTGCTGAAATATCACGGTTTATCTGGTTCGTGAAAGGCCGATTAGTAACTTGCAGTCGTTTGATGGGTTTTATATTTTGCATTCTGGTTCGTGACATTATGAATATAGACATATTAATGGAAAGTTGACCCTGGTGCTGCAGCATCATCTGGTAATCAATAGGATACCCAACTCCTCACCAACTTAGAACAGAGGTTTCGTGTTTGGGCTCATTTTAATTGCGACAACTAGTAAGACGTAGATAAACAGTAAATATTTAAATGCTGCTTCTGCAGCATCACCTGGATTCTATAGGAGCCGAGCTCCGTATGAACCCAGGGTGGAGGTTTCACATTTGGGCTCATATTGACGGCCTCATCCAAGAGGATATTTATAGATCGTATTCATTGGAATATGATCCTGTTGATAGGAACAATCCTGCACTATAACCAACACAAGCCTAAAAAGCATTGATTACCAGATGATACTACTACATTCTTAGCTTTAGTCATTAGGACACCACTTCTGGTCAAACTGCAACAAACTGCTGTCAGAAAACCACTAAGGTGTACTCGGGGAATCGAGACAGTAGCGGTTATTGACTCCCTGTCAAAAAAACTTGTCATTTTCTATATAAACCGCGATTGACAATGAAGTGTCAGATGTTCCTAGTCTAAGGGCGATATCGTATTTTGCATACTCGATGTGAACTGAATATGAAGCATATCACTTCGAACTCATAAAAAGTTGGAGATTATCATTCTAAGAGTTACCAAGAGGTTTTCCGATGAATCTGTAATAATCTGTGTCTTTATACGAGGTCAACTTTATTCTTAAATACCTATTCTAAATACAGTGCGAGCAATTTTCATTTAGCGCCTAGACTAAAAAGGTCAATGACCGCTACCGCCTCGTTTCGCCTAGTACAGTATAGTATTTTTAGGGCCTACCAATCGGTTTCCCTTTTCAGAGTGATTATGACTGGGCTACGATGGGGATTGTATCCTTTCGGTTTATGTTCTACTTCCTGGCCCTCCTGGGCTTGTGCTGGAGCGCCCAGAGTGTCATGAAAAGCGTCAACACATTGCAACGCACTTTGGGCAGGAACATGATCAACTTCGTTCTGAGTAAGATATTGTTTAAAATTTAGTTAATTGTATTATAAACTGACTGCGCCAGAAGAAGGGTTTTGTTTTTCGAGAGTATTTGTGTATGTATGTTTGTAGTGGACTTTTGATCAGTTGTTTTTGTCGGTAGTACTTATCAATCACATGTTACTTCGTCTGAACTTTTAAATACTCGGAGCTCACTCGGGAAAAACATTTTATAAATAGCAACTTTTTAAAGCAATAATAACCATCTCATCAGCATTGGCACTGCATATATTAACACTTTGTTCAAATGGATTTTACTTAAATTATACTAAAGCAAAAACTTATAGCCGATCTAATCTTAAATCCGATTAATTTCGTTACTTACAGGTGACAAGAGAAGTTTTCAAGAGACGAGAAACTTCTCCCGCGGCATCACGAGAAACCCCGTGAAATTTCAAGTGTACGGGTTCATAGATGTCGACATGACGCTGCTACCGAAATTCGTCATGGTAATAGTTTCCTACACCGTGTTGGTCTTGCAGTATAATAATATTATTTAAGTCAATTCAATTCAATTTGTTTATTTATATATAGTCGTTTGAGGATACTGGATTTCCTAAAATTGAGATTGAAACTCACATGTAAAGCTTTGGTTTCTAAGAGTTACAGGCCGTAATAAAACGGATTTTTGTATGTGAGATCGGAAACTTTACAATTTTTTATTAAATAACAAAAATAACTCTATATTTGCATTGCTTTTTAATTTTTGAGTGTTTTAAAATGGTGACTTTGTTTAGTATTTTAAAGTGCTGAGACATATTTCGAGTGCATTAAAATGGTTTTCCAAGTAAGTAGCTATTAGGATTTGAATTCACTTTTGATTAACTTGTAAACGCACATGTTTGAATTTAAATAATAAATCGTGTAAACTATTACTGACAAAAGTGTGTTTTATTTTTATAATGATGCTGAAACTTAAGAAAATAGCTTATTATTTCGAGAAGTAATAAACTTGAATATATAATAGTGTTGTAGAGATGATAATGTAATCATCAAACTCGAAAGGAATATGAACGGAGCTTCAAAATAATGTTATCGATATATCTATAAAGTGTTTAGAAGTTTATTTGATATTATCCATAGCAATATATTGTGGTTTTATAAAATACTAGCTGACCCGGCAAATGTTGTTTCTAGTATCAATATAAAAAGTAGATAAAAACCTATTCTCAGGCCTAACGATTGTACATACAAAATTTAATCAAAATCGGTCGAGCCATTTTAGAGGAATTTGCGCACTGTAACACGACAATTTTATATATTAGATTTAGCTAAAAAGCTATTATGTCGTACTTTTCATTGAAAGAAAAGCCTACCAATAAATATCGTAAAAGTTCAGCTGGGATTAAAATATTGAATGAATAGAGCGTAATAGGGTAAAAGCCTCTAGCATAAAACAGGCCAGAAGTTAATAAATAAATAATAATAAATAAAATATGTTTATTTCTGGCTTCAACCCATAAAAATAATTCCTAGAATACTGGGAAAGTGGGTTTTATTTCATAAACATACAAGAGTTTACCAATAGCCAATAACCAGTTGCTACCAAATTTGTTTAACGTATTATAAAGAAAAAAAAAACGGTTTCATAATATATCTTTTTTATACAATGGTGTTAAATCGGTCGCAGATACAGTACATTTCAAATGGCTTAAAGGAGTATAAATCTTTTTATTTTCATCTATTTATATTGTAAGGTAACATTCAAAATAAACCAGAAATTATAATTTTATTTCTGTTTAGACATGTTTTAATACATTCGTACTGCGTCGTTGAAATAATAATTAATTAATCAATAAATGAAACAAAGAAAGCGAGTTTATATCCCACACACGGCAGGAATCATAGAGGGTAGAGGTAAGTCGTGCATAATGCAATTAAGGATAGTGCACATCGTCAGGCGACACCGTCCAGCGACTTATGTTGCTATGTACAAAAATGTCGTTGACGATAAGTAAGATAGATCCAATAATTGGATTATAGTTGTTAGCATGAAGCATCCCATGATTTCTTTTTTCTGTATTTATATTGATTTATTTTTTAAAGATACATTTAAATGTTATATCAACGCCACTGCATTATATAATATTATAATAATTTATATATAATGTAGTGGCGTACTGTGGTGTGGCATTTTCACTATTGCAATGCAGTAGTTGTTATTCTATAGCGATGTAGTAACACCCCCCGCTTATTATTTTTTGAATATCTTTAACGTACAGAATTTTCATTTCTACAGTTTTATTATATGTATAGATTCTATAGAAAAGTGCAATCAATGTTGCTAATCAACAATAAGTCAAGTCATTAAGGTTCTTACGTAGTTTATTATTCTAACATTCTAGAACGATTAACGCTTTAATCAAAAAAATTGAATAGTATACACATTTTTGTCTTACTCCTTCATAACTGTGTTATGTAGTTTTGCATCCGCTGATTCAAACTAAACATTTTTTTAACCGACTTCAAAAAAGGAGGTTATCAATTCGACACGTATGTATGTAATATTTCCAGAACTGCCCAATTTTCATATATGTTAGTCTATATCAGCGTCTGAACAAATGTGCCAAATTTCAAAAGTGTATGTATGTATGTATGTATGTTTTTATGTTTGTGTTCACATATCTCTGGAACCACCATTCCGATTTTAGTAATTCTTTTTTGTTGTACTAGGTATTGTTCAACTTAGGGAACAGTGCAAGTTTCATCAAAACCGGTTCAGTAGTTTTGGAGATACGGAGTTTTAATTCTCAATTACGTACAATTTTGAAGTCGGTTTTATCTTTTTAATTTTATTTTATATTCAGAAGGCTTACAGACTAATAACTTAAATTGCTAATACATGTATGAATAAAGATAATACAAGTCGGCAAAAATGTGTCGAACTATATTTAATTAATAATTATGTCGCGTTTAGTCGCTTCTCTGATAAACAATGTCGCGAGTCGCGACCCGCGCGTCAGTTAATTTATACGCACCTTTAAGCTGTTTTTTTTTTAAGCCGTGCTTTAATAATTATTCCTTTTTATAATTTATTATGCAGACTGGTTAAAAAGGTCTGCATGGTTAATATTTCTGAATAGATCTATCGAACTGATGCAAAAATTACGCTTTATCTGATATTACTTACGGAGCTAGTATATACTGTCAGAGTAGGTATAGATTTGTAAGGGAGCGATGTCGGGGTGACATTTAAAACAACCGTCTAATACCAAGCATTTATTCTGACTGAAGTACATTGCAACAAAAGTTAATATATTATATCTATCGTACATTCATGGCTCGTATTACAATTTACACGTATGGCCAATCTTTAGGGCCGCTACAGGGGCTGTACCACGAAACCGTTTTGAGACTCAAACAATCGTACGAGAATGCCGCGTCCTACTCTAACAAACGAGAAATTACGTTGTTAGAGCAGGACACGGCATTGTCATCCGATTGTTTGAGTCTCAAAACAGTTTCGTAGTAGGCCTACAGCTTATTATATATTGAAAATTTATATTTTATTTATATAAATTATTATTTAACACAACAAGTTTAGTTTCTTATATTATAAATTATAGTTTTCGTCCCTACGGTGAGAAGTGACAACTACTTACCCTCAGCCTCTAACTACGACGTTAATTTTAAATCGGTGTGACTTGAATCGAAATCGTGTTAGTCAATCGTCAAACTTCCCGAAATGTCGAGAAAATTTTAGATTCAGCCGCATTTCTCGTGAGTGTGGGATGTAGCTGCATTGATAATAATAAGATGCGTACCGACTAAAATTAAAAGTATATTTAAAAACATACATTTAGTCCTACTTATAATAAAACATGAAACAAAGTTAGCATTCACTGCTGCTTAAAAAACTAAATAAGCTGTATAAATTGCGCAGTAAAAAATAAAGCGAAGTAAGGTATCTTCAATATCCATTACGGCAGCGCGGCGCAGCGCAGCACTGCTGTGCAAACAGCGCAGCATTGTTCGGGCGTAAGCCACGAGCGAACAAAAATAAACACTTGGCTTACGTTTCATCATGTGTGTGGTCCAAATTAGGATAAAAGATATACAATTCTTTAAAATGTACGTCCTCAAGCTTAGATTAGGGTTACACGGTCAGTCTGGCATGAACTCAGTCCATCAGTCTGATCCAGACTGACTGGAGAATGATCGTGTAACCGTGTGATTTACAGACATTTTTTTATTATATTCTGGCGTCAGTCTGAGACTGATGGACTGGAATGATGCCAGACTGACTGTGTAACCATAGTCTTAGACTTATTACAGTAAAGGCCAAACGGCGAATCTATTCGCAAAACTTCGTGTAAAGTATCAAAATTAATATGCTGTGGGAATATGCGTGGTGGATAAATTTCAATTTTGACACTCGTTATTTTGAGTATTATATAATCTATACTTCCATATTACTTATTAAGCCATCAATCCCCAAGCCAAGTGGCACCAATAATTGAAAATCTATTGTGTCTGCGATTCCCACGATCGAGGTATTAATTATTATATTACTTATTAATAATATTATAAATGCGAAAGTGTGTCTATCTGTCCGTCTGTCTCTCTGTCTGTTTGTTACCTCTTCACGCCCAAACCACTGAACCGATTTTGCTAAAATTTAGTATGGAGATATTTTGAGTCCCGGAAAAGGACATAGGATTACTTTTTATCCGAGAAAATTGTATGGTTCCATCGTGGTAAACGAATTTTGGCGCATCGGAGTTGCGGGCGACATCTAGTACTTAATAATATAATTGCTAAGGTGTCTGTCTCCACGTTTATATGTTACATATTTATTCTTAAAACTTTAAACCGATTTAGATGAAATTTTATATGATACTTTAAAGTCTACTACTATTAGTCTACTAAAAAGAAAATTATGCAGTAACTGTGTCTTTTACCGGATGTAAACTATTATTTCCCGAAAACATGTACGGTTCCTACGCTCTTAATTATTACCTAAGGTAATATATTTTGAAAGTAGATAGTCTTTAAAATATTATACATTAAAATAATTGAAACTTTTATTTTAACACCTCCAAAAACATCTTGATACATTATTTTAAAACAAAATATTGTAAACCGACTTCCAACTCACAAAAAACTATTAAATAATTGTTATTGTTTAAATAGTGGCTTTTTTAGAATTGTCCTAAAATTCAAGGATTTCTATACCCAATCTTCATACTTTTCAATTCTAAAAAAGTCACCATTTAAATCATAACAATTATTATTTAATACTTTTTTGTGAGTTGGAAGTCGGTTTACAATTTTTTGTTTAAAAGTAATAATTTTTCTCTTTTTAGTTATATGTAACCATAACAAAAATTAACTACGTCTTATTACTTAAGCGGGTTTCAAAAAAATTGCATATTATGTGGATCTTTTAAACGAACACTTCCACATTTCCGCTTTATACTACGTCTTACATTCAGCAAATACTGCGTTATTTTATTGTACTAATAGTGAGGTAGTGGTATATGCTTACAGTTCTTTAACAAATGCTGAAATTTTCCAGTGTCTATCATTAAAGTCTCAAGAGTTCTATTCAGTGACTTCGGATTCAGGAAACTCCTCAAATAAACGTATAGAACTCGAATAGTAGTATATGTTTGCAACTATTTAAGCAATGCCGAAATCCTCAAATGCCTTTCTCTAAAGACTCAGGAGTTCTGTTCAGTGACTTTGTATTCAGGAGCACCTTTGCATGAAGACTCACGAATTCAACAAACGCTTGGAAAGGACCTTAAACAACATCATTGTCATTACATGTTTCCTAATAAATTTCTAGGAGTTCCTTTGATACCTCATGGATCCCATCATGATATTTCAACTTTGTTGGCCATAACACCAAGTTTAAATAATATCCTTTAAAATGTCAAAAGAAGTTTCAAAGTCGGTTAACAAACGCCACAATAGTGATCAAAGACATCCGTCTCGACGAAAAGATGATGAGAAGTACCAATTACATATTATAGAGTCAAAGCGTGATGATTACATAGTGCCATGTGCTTGCAGTTCTTTAAACAACGCCGAAATCCCCAAACATGTATCTATAAGGAATTCAGAGTTCTATTGGTATCTTCGGAACCAGGGTAGACTTTTGTGCAAAATCTTACTTTTTGGTAGCATTTGCTTGAACTACTTCGTAAGCAGCTAGGAGCTACCTAGCTACTTACGAATGTATTATTATATAAGAAATTTACTATTGACTTTAATATAATTAACTTTTAGGAAAACTGCCAAAACTCAAAATTAACTAATTTAGATTAAAAAGAAAATAAATAAAAGATGTCCAAAAACAATCACTCGATTTATTCGCTATTTTAACAATTAATCGCGGTACGGACACGAAGTTAATTAGTAAACCTAAAAATAGCGAATGCCCAAATACATTTCAAAATTCGGCTATTTATAACGAAAACTAATTAATAATAATTACGACTCCCACTCGGCCGTTCCTATGTCGGAGCGGGGATGATCAGGACATGGCGGCTACGCGTAGACAATAGATACGCATGCGCATGCGCATGTTGCGTAGTGTCATCCCCTGAAATCAGGTGATCGTGACGTCAGGTGGCGTGATTCTTATGCTGCGTTTACATGCAAGTTGCAACTTTTGCCTCGCAACTTGCACGACGACTCGCCACAAAAAGTCAAAATCAACATATTATGTTTCCATATAAATTTCGAAGAGTTCCCTCGATTTCTCTTAGATTCCCTCATCATGTCACGACTTTTATGAACATGGTACCAAATTCGAGTTATACCCTATACTATACAACAAAAAAAAGAATTTTGGAAGTTGGACCACAAACGGCTGAGTAATTGTTCAACATACAAAAAAAATACATACAGACGAATATAAAACCTCCTCGTTTTTGGAAGTCGGTTAAAACACACTGAGTATACACAAATTTCTGGGTATACTCAGGTGTAGGTACTAGTTAAGTAATAAAATTCTTTTTATATAATATAAAATTAGTGGCACGCACACAAACGTCGTGCCGAATCTAGCAACGCCGCACCGCTGTGCCGGTCGGAGTGTTAGGTTTATTTTCGTTACGGAATTTTTTGATTCGATCGCCGCGCTCAAAGCCTGCGGTAAAAGCTTTATGCAATAGCTTAAAACGCCACATCTTCTCACTTCGACCACGCGCTTATGCACTCTTCAATAAAACTGCACTAAAATAAATTAATAATGTCTCAATTGTTGTGGTTATATTTAATTAATTACCATACCGTATTACAATTACGGTAAGTAATATTATATTTCAACCACAACTCTAATATTAATATCCTATTTATTTTAATGATCAGTAGTATGTAAAAATATCTCAATTCCCTTTTTTGCAACATAAAACATCTTGGTTAAGAGGTCAAGGAACTGAATTGCACTGTAACCAATGTAACAGAATAATATTATAAAATTTTATTTCTGACTAAGCCCCGTGCATCACTTGGTACATTAATATGTAAAAAGGGGTAGGTAAAAGTAAAATCGAAAACAGTTCGATGAATATAGCAATTTTAGAAGCAGTGTTTGCATTTTATTATATTATTATGTTGTTTCTAAGAATAAAGTACAATGTTATTTACTTATATACTTATATATTAATACGCGAGCGAAAAACTTTGGATCCCTTTTGACGAAAAATGCGGAAACGTAGGTAAATGAAATTTTGCGCAGTTATAGTTTATATGGTGAAGGAGTGCATCGAGCTAATATTATTTTGAAATTATTCTTTTATCATACATTTTTTTAACAAATCAAACATTACACACACTACAATGTGCACACTACCATATTTGTGAATGACAAACCTATACATACGAATTATACTCTTTTGTTTATGAATTATGGTTGAAGTCTGTTGTCAAATTAAAAATAGATTGTTGTTTTTTTTTTTTATTAAATCTGAAATAGTCAATATTTTATTTTTAGGCGATATTTTTGGGCGATATCTAGTTTACTTAAAAATACAATAACATTAAACAATCTTTCAAACAGTTTTCGATTCGGTTAATCTGTGTAAATAAATTAAATGTTATTCGTGATTTTTGGTCGGATCCCGAATTCTTGGCCATTAACGTGAAAATAAAGTTGGGATTCAAGTAACTCAATTAAAGCGAGTTGGTCTAACCGTAATGAATTTACCGGAACACACCGCTTTTTGTAGATATTCCATTAGAAGAAAAAACTTTGTTTATTTATAACTCGGTTTCATCAACTTGCTTGTTAATTTGGTTTCCATTTTTTATATGCTTCATTTGGTTAGAGTGTGGATCCGTTCGCTGACAAAAATTCAAGTAAATTGCCACTTCATGACCTAGGTTATTTAGGTTTCATATTCTACCGACATTGGTCAAGCGACTCACGCTGCCGCTGCTTTGTAGGAACCTTTAACACAGAGAGCGGTCACGCAGTCAAAAGTTCAAGCGGTCAGGTCTGCGTTTTTTATGTTGTCACACAAGAGGCATTCTTATTTCTTAGGCGGTCAGAACGCTTCTTGCGTGAGTATAACTATGTAACGTAATACACAAAGAACGCAAAACTGACCGCTCCAACGCTTGACCGCGTAAAGCTCTCTGTAGCCTGTCTGATAGGTCCCGTAGTGGTGTATCACGCTAAGCTACTACGCATGTTTCGGTGACGGTTCGAATGACCAAAGCAAGACCAAGACCAAGACTCGACCATCTTGGTCTTGGTCTTGGTCTTGCTTGTGCAGTCTTGGTCTTGGTCTTGCTCAAATCTGTCTGGTCTTGGTCTTGGTCTTGGTCTTGCAAAAAGTCTTGGTCTTGCAAACATTTTTCAAAACTTTTTGTAAACGTTTAAATTTTCTCAAAGAAACATTTTCAAACCCAAATTATTAGACTAGCTACATGATCTTATCGTAACTTGTTACGAGAATAATTTTTGAATTGAAAATACTAATGAAAGGACGAGAGGCAACTCAGCATAGGCTAGCCCTTTAGCGGAAATAAGTCCTTAAGAAAAATGAAAATATTGAAAAATAATAATTTTCCCTCGGATTTCTTCGAGACTATTTTTTTATTTAAAAAAATCCGGATTTTCGGATTCTCTCTCGGTTGGAAGATCTTCCTTTTCGGCCGCCACGTATACCTATTCCCAAATTTTAAGTTTAAATGGTTACATAATCAAAGGGTAAAAACGGGACCCAATTACACATCGCTGCCTGTTCGTCTATCTGTTTCCAGGCTGTATCACAAGAACTTGAAATTCATGTTAAGTATATTGACACTGTTATAAATATTTTATCTCATATTATAGTCACTGCGACTAAGTAAAAATTTTTAGCAAGAGTCTTGCATGGAGTCTTGTCTTGCATAGTCGGTTTTGGTCTTGGTCTTGTTCTTGCACACCTAGTCTTGGTCTTGCTAGTCTTAGGGTAGTCTAGGTTTTGGTCTTGGTCTTGTATTTTTTGCAAGACCAAGACCAAGACTGTAAGACCAAGACCAATTTTGCTCATCACTTTTGTTTCCTTGAAATCAGGCTAGCTATATGTAGCTAACCTGATTTTAATGAAACTTGCCACCGATTAAGAAGTGATTAAGCAGGAGACAAAAGTAACATAGTGAGAATGTGATAATGATGATGAAGAATAAAGGAATAAAATATTTTGTTCGATATTCAAATCTACGACTAATAAACATTAATGCTAATCATTTGACGCTTAGATTTAGTTTCCAATGTATCCCTTTGGAGTAGTAACTAAAAGAAAATGAATATAACATATTGATAATAAATAATTAAAATAAAAATAAATATAGATAATCAATATACAACATCAAAAAACATAATTACTAATTACGCTTACATGTAATATGTGAAGAACAAAATAACTTTAAAGAAAGTTCCTACTAATCCACATTCTTACAACTTCAGTTGCAAGTTGTAGGGCAACTCACGGCGACACAAACTTTTTCATATAAAGACAAACTTCTTACAGTCGACTTCGCAACTTCGGCTATTAAACTTCTATCTATTCTCAGCAGACTAACAAAATCAACTTTTCATTGCTTTTTACAGTATTGATATATTCGTTACATAAAATGATGTCTTCAAGAAATGATAGGAAAATATGTAAATAAAAGTAGGTGGTCATTCTATTCTACAGCGAAAAATCTGTTACTTCACAAAAAAAGTACTTTTAACAATCTTGTAACAATAAATTTAGGAGTGTAATAAATAGTAACCGGTGTGAAGTATAACATCATAATACTTTTAAGTATATAAATTAGCATTTTCTTAGTAACTTGATAGCTCAAAGTACCCAAACGTCACGCCTGTTATCTGTTACTTTCACATCTTAGCACATTGGAGCAACTTAAAAAAATACTTCTATATAAGAAGAATATGCTTATTAAATATAAGCATATTCTTCTTAAGAAATACAGGCACGTTTTTATTCTTGAATCCACTCCTGTTACCAAAATTTCCGTCATTTCTGTTATCAATTGTAATGTATAAAAAAATATATCGAGGCATTACGTCATTAAACCTACGTGGTTTTTTGTTAGTGCTTAATTTTTTTGTAATTATTTGAATTGATAAAAAATAAAGAAATAAAATAAAATTTAATTTCGAATAAATTTTGCACGTAGGCAGCACTAATCCACTTGTATTTTATATATTAGTAACAAAGAGTTTGATTATTTCTATAGTTTTTTAACAAAAGCAAAATTTGTTCGTGATTTTTCCATTCTTTATTTTTTTTTTATTAGTCTGTAAAAGGTAAAATTTTTGAATAATTATTTTTTTCTTTAAGCGTTGTAAAATGATGTATATTTCTTCAAAAACATATTTTTCGGAAGTTTATAATGTTGAATTATTATATAGATTTTTAAAAAATTGTTTATCGATACCCATTTTGTTGTGCTAGATATCATGTTTAATGTAGGTCATTTTTTTACAGTTCTTAACAAATCCTTAATTTTGATGAAAATAAATAATGGTTAAAAATGAAATAAATATATTAAATCAAATCAACTATAATATTTACTAAATAAAAATAAATATTGTAAAAATCCTTTGTTTACATGTATTCTTAGTCCTTTTGTTGTAAAACATAAACAAAACTAAGTTAAATTTGACCATTTAAAAATAAAATGAAGATTATTCGAGTTTCATCATTTCTGTTATCATCACTTCTGTTAACTAGTTGATAACAGAAGTGAATTTTTATCATAGAAATTACGTTTTTCTTGTTAAAATATAGTAAACTACATACTTTTTGTTATTTATTCTGTATAAAATATGTTAATTTTATTATTTATAACATTTTTGTCAAGTTTTTTTTTTCAAATACAAGAAAATTTAAGTATTTAAATTGTTGATAACAGGAATAATCATTTTTAGAATAAAAGTGATTATATCAATATTCTTGCAGTATTTTATTAAACTTATAATACAATTTATAACTTCTTTTATTTTTTTTATAGTTAGAAAAGATAATAAAAAGACAGAAGAGTGACTCAAAAATGTTATGTAGGCCATTAAACGAAAACGATCCTAGAGCAAATTAAATCCTGTGATTCCTCAGACGAACTAAATTTTTGAATAATTATTTTTTTCTTTAAGCGTTGTAAAATGATGTATATTTCTTCAAAAACATATTTTTCGGAAGTTTATAATGTTGAATTATTATATATATTTTTAATAAATTGTTTATCGAAACCCATTTTGTTGTGCTAGATATCATGTTTAATGTAGGTCATTTTTTTTACAGTTCTTAACAAATCCTTAATTTTGATGAAAATAAATAATGGTTAAAAATGAAATAAATATATTAAATCAAAACAAATATAATATTTACTAAATAAAAATAACCCATCGTATTGATAACAGAAGTGGTGCATCACTTCTATTATCATTACGATATATTTTTTTTCTCTTAAAATTTTGGAGCCTTGCTTAATCTGTTTTTTTTATTATCGTTAATCTACATTACAGGTTTCAAATATGGATCAGAATTATCAATGTAAATTTTTACAATTAGGATTTATTTTGATGTTCATCACCCCTTTGATGCACAGCGTCATTTCTGTTATCAAGCAAAAACTTAGATTCTTGATTTTTTAAATAATTATGGGCAAATGATCTCTGAAACTATTTTTAATAGTTTAATCACATTATAATTATTAATTGTAAATAATAAAAATGTTAAATTACACAATTTTTTTAAGATTTATTTTTTTCGGCTCAAAACTAGAATGTCCCAGTTATAATCACTTGTTTTGTTTTAAAACAACTTTGCAGAAAAATGTAAAGAAAGCATAATAAGTGAAGAAAAGAGTAATGGGTATCCGATTACTAGAATGCACTGAATTGCATTCCAGTGATTGTTTACATTACTCCACTAGTAATCCAGAGCTAGATTGGATTCGTCATTGACATCCAAATGCTATTAACATCCTTTTAAGTGTGCATTATTATATTTTGTAATCAGCGATATTGAACCGCACTAAAATCAATACGTGTAAAAATGTATGTTTACTTGTTTTATTGCCTCTACGAAAAATAAAAATCGGCCAAGTGCGAGTCGGACTCGCGCACGAAGGGTTCCGTAACGTTATAGAGAAAAAATAGGCCAAAAGTTGTGTTTTTGTATGTGACTTCTAGTCAAAACGTTAAACGTCACAGTCAACGTCTAAACGAGTTGTCCTTTAGTCATTCAATTGAATGGTGTCATTCAATGAATGGGCTAGTCATTCAATCGAATCGGAGATTGAACTAGATGACTGCGACATATTAAACACAATCTGTGAAAATTTCAGAAGTCTAGCTATAGTGGTTCTTGAGATACAGCCTGGAGACAGACAGACAGACGGACAGACAGACGGACAGACAGACGGACAGACAGATGGACAGACAGATGGACAGACATCGAAGTCTTAGTAATAGGGTCCCGTTTTTACCCTAAAAACTAAGGAAACGTAACTCCCATACTATTACCGTTTTTTTTGGTTCCTTTCGAACAGTCATGTAACGTCAGCCTGATGCCGCTCAAGGCCACCTAAATATTGCAAATGTATTGAAAATGTGTACTTAGGTACACATTTTTGACAAGTATTGTAGAACATGTTTTTTGACGGAGTTACTTTTACTTAGTTTTTATTATTCGTAGCATTGCCTAAAAATATAAATATCAAGTCACATTGTTACAATTTACAACCGAATTTAAAAAGGCTCTATACAAATTGGCGCTTAAACTGTAGGCACATGAATTAGCGTAATTTAACTGGCACTTATCATAAATACCTCCAGCGCGTCGAAGTTTAGGCAGCAGCCGGACAAAGCCTGTACCGCAATTGGAACAAAGTGGCCCATTACGGGCCGGCCTAATGGACCAAAGTGGACTATTACAATTACGCCCGCAAAGTTTTACTGCAACATAGACCTTTATCGAGGTGGTCAGTTTAAAAGCTGAAGTGGAAGTGGTGGACTTTACGTAAATAATGTTGCAGAATGTTGGTGTAGACTCTATACCCGCTATCCCCAACCCGCGGCCCGCGGGCCGCATGCAGCCCGCCGGGACTTTATTTGTGGCCCGCGTGATGTTAAACAATTTTGAAATTCACGCCCACCGGCAAAATAACGTAAAGTCTACGTGATAGTCGTTAAAGGGGTACGAACCTTTGTGGCATAGGCCATCTTGATTTTTTTTTTTAAATTTCTGCGCACGATAAAAGTGGTATATTTGGATAGAGGACACTTATACAAACAAAAAACGTTATATAACATGGTATCCTAAAGTGTCACGTTTCCGAGATATTTAGAAGTAAATATCGCCAAATGAGTCCAAAAGACACAAATGGCGATCTTTACTTCCAAATATCTCGGAAACGTGACACTTTAGGATACGATGTTATATAACATTTTTTGTTTGTATAAGTGTCTTCTATCCAAATATACCATTTTTATCGTGCTCGGAAATTTTGAAAAAAAAATCAAAATGGCCGGCGGCTAGATATGCCAGGCTCCATACAAAAATGTTCGAACCCCTTTTGTCCACTTTTAAATCGTTAATTTTGAAGAATGTTATTTTTTAACCCTAAAAAATTTTTGTTGCCGCCCGCGACACCAAGAACAAAACATGTTTATGGCCCGTATGAAAAAAAGGTTGAGGACCACTGCTCTATACTATGGACATTTTAACCTATCAATCCCCAAACGGCACCCGGTTGTCGTATAAGAATTGAAAATCTGTTGTGTCTGCGATTCCCACGATCAAGGTATTAAAGTTGACTTTACACTTTGCGTTGCGACTGCGTAGTAAAAATCCATATCCATATAATTTTATAAGTGCGAAAGTGTGTCTGTCTGTCTTTTATCTCTTAAACCGTTCAACCGATTTTGATGGAATTTTTTATGCAGATATTTTGAGTTCCGGGAAAGGACCTTTCCAAATACAAATTTTCAGCAAAGTTGTTTCAGCATTTTGGTCGTAAAGAGGTATCAGATAGACAGACACACTTTCGCGTTTAACCTAAAGCCTTCGTTATTAAATGGACTATGCAATGCTAAAATAAATTATCAATTCGAAAAAGTAGTTCCTGAGATTAGCGCGTTAAAACAAATAAACTTTTCAGTTTGAAAAAAAAACTCATTGCGAAGCATTATTTTCTTGACTGTACAATGTGCGTAATAATGATATTAAAACCTACTGCAAAAACGTGCACTACCCCGACTGTAAAATAAGCAATATTTTAATAAAAACTCGCTGCCAACACTAATTTCCTCGACTGTAAGATTTTTTTAATGAAAAATCTCAATGGTAAATATTTATTTCACCGACTCTACAATACGTAAAATAATAATAAAACCCACTGCCAAATATGTATTTCCCTGAATAATGTGCGTAATTTTAATAAAACCTACTGCCAAACATTAATTTTCCTGACCGAACAATGCACAAAATTTAAAGAAAAATCCCACTACCAATAGTACCAACTACCAATGTCAATAAAATCCACTGCCAAACATTAATTTTCCCGACTTTACAATGTGCTTGATTTGAATAAAACTCGCTGCAAAACATTAATTTCACCAACTGTTCCACGTGTGATAATTTAATAAAACCTACTGCAAATAATTTATTTCCCGGCTGTACAGATTTTTTATAAGCTGTATTTTATAAGCTGTATAAGGTGCAACATTTACAAAACGAATTGCAAAACATTAATTTACCCGACTGTCCAATATGCAAAACATTGGGAATAACCACCAATGCCTAACATTAATTTTCCCGTCTTTACATTGGTGCCCCGTGCCATATTTGAATCCAACCTTTTGCTAAACATTCATTTCCCCGACTATACAATGCACAAAATTTAAAGAAAAACACCACTACCAAATATGTATTTCCCCAACTGCATAATATGATAATGTTAATAAAACCCACTGCGAAACATTCGTTTCCCGACTTTAGGTATAAATAACTATGCGTATCATACTTTGAGTTTCCTGTCATTAATTTCAAAATAATTGATAATGATCTTTACAAATAAAATACTACATTGCAAAATGGTTTTTTAACGACACAACATTGTTTAATTAAATCCATTAATTTTTTTTTTTTCCGTCAACCCCCCACCGGGGCTTTGCCCCGGACCCCGTCAATGACTAATTTGGACCACATTAGTTTTTCTTATATACGATGCAGCGATGTCATTAAATTTTCGGTCCTGGTATGATGAAAAGTTCTATACGCGCCACGGGAGGATAGCCGGACATTTCAACTGACGCTTTTGTCTGACTGACAATATCGCGCGGGTTGAAATGTCCTACTTTCCTCCCTTGGTGCGTAATGTACTATTTATACTATACGTAGTGATTCTACCAGATTGAATAATCGGGGTTGGGGAATATTGGAAACATTTTCTGGCCATTACTTTGGCGCGGAGCGACGTAATTGTACTGACAGCTCGCTATGAAAGAATGAACTCCAATTTTACAATCGAAAAACTCATACATTTATGTAAGTTATTGAATGGTTATTGATAGATGGTGCGCGCCAATGAGTTTCTAAAATACTAGAATAGCAACGTCTTACAAACGATTCTCAGAAATGCGTAACCACTTGATAGTTCAAAAGACGATGTCAAGTCATTATGGCATTATGTCATTATGTAAGTCAGATATGCCTGCAGGCATCTTCGAAGTGGCAACGCGTTGCTGCCGTAAACTGGCAATCTAATTACATTACATAGAATATCATTGGTGCGCGCGGTTTTGCTTCGATTTCTTTAAAGAGGAATAAAAGAGCCTGCCAAATGTTACATAATTATTTAGTGAAAAATTATTTGGCTTATATATATAAATTCTTTATCATTTTTTAGCCATTTAAAATAGTATAAACTCTACTTTATGAAATGGCTAAAAATGATAAACTGGCGGCAAGACATGATCGAAAAATCGTAAGATGGTGGGAGAGTAAACGCTGGCGCGGCATTAGGAGGGTAGATTAAATTAATATATTCATTTTGCAAAATCCATACTAATATAACATTATAAATGCGAAAGTGTGTCAGTCTGTCATGTCTGTCTGTAACTGAACTGATTTTGTTGAGATTTGGTATGAGGATATTTTGAGTCTCGGGAAAGGACATAGGATACATTTTATCCCGGAAAACAGTACGGTTCCCGCGCGATAAACGAATTTTGGCGCAACGGAGTTGTGGGCGTCGTCTACTAGATGCTGTATGTAAATATGCGGTTTGGGCGTGAATAGGTAACAGACAGATTGACAGACATACACACTTTCGCATTTATAATATTAGTATGGAAGTATGGATGCAAATGCGTATAATCAGATGTATGTCATACAATATTATGGTATAATTTAAAGGAAGGAACAAAAATAAGTGATGATACTTTTGGGTGTGGGTTTGGGTGTGGGTGGGTGTGGGTGGGTGGTGGTGGGTTTGTGGTGGGTGTGGGTGGGTGTGTGGTTGGGTGTGGGTCTCTTCTATAGAGTTGACTGTGAAAGTAGCAGCGTTGAAAGAGATACTTTTTTACTTTTGTATGAGGAAATTCATGATACTAGGGCGTTTGTTCATGCAAATAACAAAAAAAAGTTGGTCCTCCAGCGCTGCTACTTTCACAATGAACTCTATATATAATATAAGGGACATAAAGTACACACCCTAAAGTATAATCACTTAGTTTTGTTACACCCTGTGTACATTTAACGAGTTTTTAGAAAACTTATAACAGTTATAGGTACATCACGGATTCCTTTAGTTAACGAGTGGCTGAACAAAAGTATTGTGAAGTCCACACGACACAATCTCCGATGTTGTTCACTGAGCAGAATAATTACTATAAACAAAACTTAGCTGACCAGCTTTTGTAACTTGTATTATTATTGAAATTATAGTTTATCATCATCATCAATTTATTATTATTTACCATTATATTACCGTGTCTAATGTTTATAATACTAGCCTGTAAATATTTTGTTTCACTCTAATTGAATGTAAATGTTGCAGAACCACTAAAATAGTAAGAAGGTAAGTTTCCTCGTAAAGACACTTAAGATCAATTGAGCTGTTATAAAATGTTGCTCTACTATTAGAGCCATCGCAAACAGTGCGACTTGTCGTTGCGTCTAGTCGTTGCGTCTAGACGCCGAGCTGTCGCTTGCATCGACGATTAGTCGTTGCGACAGACGCCGTGCAGGAAGCCATCATTAGTAGTAGAGTATTCGAGAGAGACGGCCGTGTTGTTCATCTTGTGAGTGAATATGGATGAGGTTCTAGTTGCACTTGCCTTGGTGCTTAGGCATAAATCCTCCCAAGCCTGATTTTTCTTCCCTCGGTTACTATAATCATTCGAACGTAAGTCCCAAACAGCAGGACGCACTTCGACGTCCGAAATGAACACATCAACATCGAACGTATCCATTTTGAGATTATCAACAGACGTGCACCTTGAATAGCGCTCACAGCGAGACTGCCACGCGACTGTCGTCGTGTGTGCGCGTGTACGCGATTCCAGACGCAGCGACTAGACGCGAGCGCACGCGGCTCCCCTAGCTTGTCGTTGCGACTCTGCGACTCTGACGTCAAGTGTGCGGAGCTTCGAACAAAATATATGAAAATTGTCGGCCGTAGCCTGTCGTTGCGTCTAGTCGTCGAGCTGTCGCAGACGCCTGTCGCATCGTGTGCGCCTACACTTAGATGAGAGTTGAGTGCTTTACTTAGGTATTTTTCTTACTTAAAGATTGTTTATGTTTAACAATTAAGAATACGTTGAAGTGAAATCTACTGTTTAGAAAGATGAACATAAACGTATCAAAAAATTTGTGGCAACTTTTTCAGTAGGGTAAGGGTCAATTCAGACCGCTACGCGACTCGTAGATGTAAGCTGAATTGACAAGATTTCGTGAGCGTGAGACGTCTTGCAAATCTGTCAAATCCATATAAATTTAGCGTCGCGTTGCGATCTGAATTGACTCTTAATCACTTTTTATAAACTCTTAACTCTTAATCATTTTTTAATATATAATAGGGTGCGTTCGAAGCAACTGTCACTTATGTAGCACTTTCCTAAAAGGAAGTGAAGTGCGTTTCATTATTGGTTTCATTTTAGTCATGCACCGAAACGTCCCTCCAAGATTGTATGATAGATTTATTGTAACTCAAAAAATAACCTTAGAAGTAGCTTAAAAGCGAGTGGGCTTATTTACCAATCTTAAAATCCATAGTCAACTCTAAGCAGTCAATTACAAAAAACAAAGGATTAATTCACATTTTCTTGATAAGTAATTTGTCGGCGCGGAAAATCGTAAAAGGGTTTTTTAAAGTGCTCCGTAGGGGGGCGGGGTGGGGATTAAAGGGGGGGAGGTATGGCGAGAGGGGACAGGGGGGTGGAACAAGCTCGTTAGCGACAATTTTTCTCAAAGCCCGCCCGGGGATTGTCAGAGTCCCGATTGTGACGAATTACGTCGGAAACAGTGTGCCGCGTTCTTTTTATTCAATTAAACATGGAAATTCGAAACTACAAAGATAAAATTTGTGAGTTTTTTGTTGTCTGTTTCGTTATAAGGAATAAATGTGGCATTGCTTTAGTTTCAGGACACCGAAGTTAATAATTATTTACTTTTTACAATCTGACAACTACAATCTGCTTATAATATTACTAGATGACGTCCGCAAAGTTCGTTTATGGCGCAGAAACCGTATATTTTTCCGGGATAAAAAGTATCCTACCAAATTTCGGCAAAATCGGTTCAGTGGTGTGGGCGTGAAGAGGTAACAGACAGACACACTTTCGCATTTATAATATTAAGTAGATATAAATAGAGCTTTTTATAAAATAAGGATACACTTACCAATTTATACGTGGGAGAGCCATGCTTCGGCACGAATGGGCCGGCTCGACCGGAGAAATACCACGTTCTCACAGAAAACCGGCGTGAAACAGCGCTTGCGCTGTGTTTCGCCGAGTGAGTGAGTTTACCGGAGGCCCAATCCCCTACCCTATTCCCTTCCCTACCCTCCCCTATTCCCTTCCCTTCCCATCCCTACCCTCCCCTATTGCCCTATTCCCCCTTAAAAGGCCGGCAACGCACTTGCAGCTCTTCTGATGCTGCGAGTGTCCATGGGCGACGGAAGTTGCTTTCCATCAGGTGACCCGTTTGCTCGTTTGCCCCCTTATTTCATAAAAAAAAAACATTGGTTTTTGTATGTGTCTACTGTCCAAGCTAAGAGATAACACCCAAAACTCTATATCAAAATATTTGTGTAAAATTTTATAACTAATCTTGCGGTAAAATAAAAAAATTACTACAACAAACACAAAGACAGTCTCAAGGTGTACTTCCCGTTTAATCAAAGTCCACCCGGAATCGTATTAAAAAGTAATTAATTTTAGTTGGCGTTGGCACGCCGCGTAATTACCAAACTAATTAAAAACGCCGATTCCTTAATTAATCTTTTCAGTGGCTTCTTTTTAATCAAATCAACGTTTGTTGCGAAAGAACTTCGATTGTGTAGTCAAAAGCTTTGTTACAAAACTACGAGTATTGAGTTGATCGCACATTTGTCACCACCGTACACGCAGCACGCGTCGAACGCACCGCATAGTGCACACACACACGAAACCAAGTCAACCAAGTTTTGTTGATTACAGAACCCTATAACGGAACCCTAACGAGCTGATTTTTTGTATACTGATAGATTAATAGTCATATAATTTAGGAGTAAGATTGTCCTACAAATAAAACAGTCCATATTTTAGGACCATCAATTCAAAGTTTGAAAGTTTACATAGGTATATTAAGTATGTGTAATATTTATCACCTCAGCTCCATTCCGAATTCCTCCGATTCACGAATCGCAAGGTTAATTAAGTTCAGCAAAAATTTTTCAGGACTCTATACTTTTTCAAACTAACTTTTGTGTATTTAATATCAAAAATGTATTGATTATACAATTGTGTATATGTATATTGTATAATGTATAACGTGTCGACCCAAAACTTCTTTGGGCACCGTTTGGGACCGTTTAGGGCCGAGGTACAATTTGCATATCAACTTAATAAGGGTTCCCTTAATTGTTCTCATACAACTTTCCTTTGTATTCAATTTGATTATATTCATTTTAATAATGTTTATAAATATTAAAATTAATTTAACAATACATGACCCAAAACAAACAACAATACATTACATAAAACAAAGTTATGTATATGTGATAAGTGGAATTTTTGTACTGTTTATTATGCTAAGTATACTCACATACGATTTTGCTCGATCGAGCAATCACGTAGAGTAAAAACCACGGCTCGGGCTTTCGTCCACACATTCAGCATTGCTCGATAGTTTTACTCCAAATCGAAGGAAATCTAATATATAAAAATAAGTCGGGTTTTCCTTCCTGACGCTATAACTCCAGAACGCACGAACCTATTTCCACGGTTTTGCATTCGTTGGAAAGGTCTCGGGCGACGTAAGGTTTATAGAAAAAAAAATTTAGAAAAAAAACTTCAAGAGAAAAGCAGGAAAACAGGCGAAACAACGTTTGCCGGGACAGCTAGTTAGATATATAAATTAATTCTATCGAACCGGCTCGATGCGAGCCTTCGAGCTGTGAGTTTTGCGGTCCACACGGTGGTTTTTGCTCGATTTGGAGTAAAACTATCGAGTTAAACCGTATGTGAGTACTTAGCATTAGAACGTAATGAACTTATAGTAGTGATTGTTGTACGTTGTTCTTGTTTAAGCGATTGTAAATTCCTATCACAAGAGTTGTAAACATCGCTAGACCTCTTGAGTTGTATTAAGAGAGAGAATGTTGAGGAAGCTAGCATCAGCTAGCACCATATTATTTACAGGTAGTCTATAATATTATTTATTTTACATAAATGCGAAAGTGTGTCTCGCTCTCATTTTTTTCACTATGATGCCGGTTGGCAGCAGGCGACATGAAGCGGCGGCAGACGACGTGTCATCGCGACACTACTGCAGTTTCTATGTATTTCTATGAAAAGTGTCGCTAGCTTCGTGAGAGTATACTAAATGGTAACGTGAATAAATGGTTACGTAATAACCTAATGACTAAATATTGAAATCGTTCAGTAAGACTGCAGTGCGCAATTTATATAACAGTGTCCACACGCCTCCACACGCCGCCACACGTCTCCACACGCGACAACACGCGGCTAATGGTCCGGCCACTCTAACGAGCGCATCACAAATTCTTTCATAAATGCAAATTTTATGCTCGAATTTAAAATTCTCTGTTCAAATTTTTCGTCCAGCGAGATGCAATATAATTGATGACTTGTTGTGTGTGACTGTACACTACGTAATATTTCGTAGTGCGCGTGGACAAGTTTTTTACCATCCGAAAAAAGCATAAGTATATTATATTCTTATTTTTTGTTTCAAAATTAGTATTACATTTTGTCAATTACTTGTAAATTTCATTTATTGAGCAAAGGTCGGAGCAGAGGTCACTAGCACATACAGTAATAATCCGACCAAAATCCGACATGTTGCACACGTCATTATATCCGAATATTGACAGAAGTCATAAACGTTGTCAAACATCCAACAAAACTTTTTGTTTACTGTCCATGCTCGAGACAACATTGTAGTAGTATACTACTACTTAAAAAAAGCATTGACATAAGAAACTAATAGAGGTCTTTAAAAAAAGTCTAAATGACACTATGTGTCAAAAATATTGATTTACATTTAAGCACTGACCTCCATTATACAAGTACGCTGGACCTATGATACCCACTTTTTTTTTTGTGCCTATTTGAAGCGGAATTAGCGCCCCCAGTGAGCGGGAAGAGAACTAAATTTGACGTAACTTGCAAATGGCCGTTTAATCGTTATTGGTTGTCATCACTAGTATTAGTTTCAAATACCCCACTACTGCTATCAGCGCCAATATGGCGACTTTCAAACGTCATTTTTACGTCAAATCATAGACAAATATATTTGGTCGATGGTCAAATTTAGTTCCTATCCCTCCCATCGGGGGAGCTGATTCCGCTTCAAATAGGCACAAAAAATAGCTGTCATTTCAAAGGGTATCATTAGTCCAGCGTACTTGTATAATGGAGGTCAGTGCATTTAAGACTTTTACTTTGGTTTTTAAATAATATGAGCAAATATTAAGCATTGCAACAAAACCAACAAAACTTTATTATTGTAAGACAGAAATAAAACTTTCGAAACTTTATTACTATAAGATTATTTAAAGAAAAATCTACAGGTTTTTAACACAGTACATTTTATAAGAAAGTGACGAAACTCATTTTAATGCGGCCCACCCTTTTATGATCTCGTTTCAGCGACTAAAAGATGTACATTTCCTTTGTGCTTAACACAAAAGGTGATTTAGTCCGGCGGCACTTAAAAAATTCAGCGAAAATGTATTAAGGCTCGGTGTAAACGGACGACCGTCGACTGTTAAAGGTAATTTAACAATAAAGGCATTGCAATGTACTTTAAATGAGCTATTTGGAACAAGCAGCCCGACACCATGTTAATTCAAGTATCTTCTTGTGTAGTAAATAAAGTTCGGTTTTTGAATGGCTCTTCAAAAAGTCCATCGCATCGTCGTGTCATGGTGCAATATGTTACTAAAGATCACCGATATATCATGTTTTAAGTATTGCTTAATATGCAGCATTCATCATAAAGAATTGAGGCGTGAGTATAGGCGATTGGTCGCGGTCGCCCGTTTGTATTGCGCCTAACATCGTCAGTGGTCGCAGGTTTTCATATTTGATTCCGACTCTGCGGACAGAATCACGCTACTATCACAATACTAACATTATATACAGTAGAGTACACTGAGCTGTGCTTTTGAAATCAAATTCGTGCTACACAGAAACTTGTGTTACGCGCGTGAAACTGCAATATTTTGTTCACTACAGTTATCTAAAATATCGCTAATTTCTGCAAGCGCTAAATACGGTAAGAAGTTAGTCTACTATTTTACACCATGTTACTATTGTGGCCGCTTGCTCTTTGTCATAAAAAAGTAAATAACGCTCTGTGCGGACGATAATAATTTTAAACCGTGGAGAATTGGGGACTTGTGAAAAACATTTTATAAAACCGTTAAAGCGACTATCTGATTCTTTTGCTTGTTTGCTTTACGAAATATAGTTTATGAATATAAAAATAATGTTTTTTTAAATAAATTATGTAAACAAAACTAATAGTTGATCGAAGAAAAGAAGTAGAATGCATCTACTGCTTTGGGCATATTTGGCGTAGCATCGCGTAGCCCTGCTACGAAACGAAAAGTAACGGCCGTACTCAGAGACATAATATTTTAATGATTACTTAACTTTAATTTAATGAAGTGTTTGCAAAATTTATGTCAAAATCGTCATAAAAATAAAGGTAAGTAATAAGTAATTAAAAAATCTTTCTGAGTGCAGCCGTAACTTAGCTCAAGTGTGATCATTATGGCATAACTTGACTTATTTTTATATTGATTAATATTAATTTATATTTTCAAATTAATTAAATCCATCCTAACATTATAACATAAATCCGAAAGTATGTCTGTCTGTTTGTTACCTCTTAACCCCCAAACCACTAAACCGATTTTGGTGCAAATTGGTACTTACAGAAATAATTTGAGTCCCGGGAAAAGAGATAGAAGACTTTTTATCCTGGAAAACTAAACGATTCCCGTGCGATAAACGAATTTCGGCACAACGAAGTTGCAGGCGTTATAGTAGTACGGTAGTAATATATATATATATATATATATATATATATATATATATATATATATATATATATATATATATATATATACCGGAAATGTATGAAATCTAGGAATTGTATACAAATCCTAGGAAATTTATACAATTCCGAAACTATTTAGGAAATGTATAAAATATTGTTTCAAAAACTATTTAATACATAAATGTCCTAGGAAATGTGTACAATTTCTAGGAATTGTATATAATTCCAGTATCGTATTAGGAAATGAATAAAAACAATGTTTTATGTAATAAAACACGTTGTTTTAATGATAATAATAATTTTTGTTAAATTACTCGTTGAGATAACAACGTCCAGGTTATAATCATATCTAAAATATAATAATGTTCATAATATGTTACTTATTAAAGCCTCCAAAATCAATTATATTAGTAACTTTTAAAATTTATCACAAAATCGATTTATATTATTGTTATACAGTCAAACTTTCGTTTGGTAAGTAATTAGTCTGTTATTTAAGTAATTATATATCATATATGTCACAATATTTAAGTAAGGGCTGATTTTTCAATATTCAGATAATTTTAACTGAGGAATAAATTAAACGCTTTAACAGATTTTGTATAAAAAAAATGTAAAAGCGTCAAAATGATTCCTTAGGTAAAAGTTATCTGACGATTGAAAAATCTGCTCTTAGTCTTAATAATACTTAATATTAAAATATACTATGTTAAATGTAAACGAGTACTGACATTTAACATAAAACATAGACTGCCATATCGCTATTTATTTTTGCAGGGTAAGCTGGAGTGGCACTTGGAAGTACACAATAATTTATTTTTATAGCACAGACATCATGCTGTAGTACAGCTTTTCTTGCAAAGGCACTTTTTAAATCCCTGGCCGGTTCCAGAGGATTGTAGGTTAGTAACTGACCGAAGTCCCGCCCCGCTATCCCCGCGTAACCATTGATATCTCAAATGTTTTACATTTCCAATTACTATTTAGGAAATGTATAGATTTCCTAGGAAATATAATTAATTTTACACATTTCCGTGTGATTTTAGGAATTACATACATTTCCTAGGAATTGTATATATATATATATATATATATATATATATATATATATATATATATATATATATATATATATATATATATATATATATATATTGCCATACTTATATAGTCACTTCAATAAAATAATATGGGCGAAATACTTTATATGGCAAAACAATGTTTGCCGGGACAGCTACTTTTCTATATAACGATTTTTTTCATGCAACCTAACAATTAAGCTGATATTCTAAATATTGAACTTCGCAATGCCTATCTTTTTCAGATGAGTATCGATTAGCCTTTTCAAATCGATTCGTTTGAATATCGATTACGAGTCATCCATCCGAGAGCAGTTTAGGAAACGATTTCCCTCCGAGTGGATTTTATCTTCTGTGGGATTTGGAGCGAATGGAAAAACAATCAGATTGAGTGGACGTTAAATTACGAGAATCCAACCGATTATACAAAATCTCGAGCGAGTACCATCATTATATAAACGGCGATTAAGTGCTGATTAATCTTCGTTTAATTGTACTATAATATATACTGATAAATATTCAGTATAGTAAAAAACTATGACTAAAATTGGTTTACTGACGAAAAAGTTCGAAATTGGGAAAATTGTACGAAGAAGTTTCACTAAGTTTCATTGGCAAACTAGTATTATATAACTGGAGGTCTAGCAACATTAAAACATATTAGTAGTTTAAAAATATATTATATATGTCCTAGGATTTGTATACAATTCCTAGATTTCATATATACATATTAGTAGTTTAAAAATGCTACTATCAAAATAATCTTGAGATTCTAACTTCAGTTTTGTCCTCAGCTTTGGCGAATCAGTGAATTTCGTTCATTACGAGATAAACGAAGTTTAACAGTTGTTACTAATGTCGGTGAAAGCTAGCCCAAGGTGCTTGGTAAATACAACGGCACTTACTTGGAAATTAAACTAGAATTTGTTGTTTCGAGTTACTTGATAGTAATGAGCGCAACATAAAAGGACTTACTATATAACACTGTTGGTATTATATTGCAGTATAAAATGGTATGTTTGATTTGAGTATTATTGCATAAAATTCGTAGTGTGATTATTAATGTAAAATGTTTCCTTTTTCATAAAATGGGAATCAACTAGATTTTGAATATAATGTTTAGAGCCATAAAGTATCCCGCAAACGATCAAATTTGTTTGACAAACATGTTTGATGTAATTTACGTTTTCATCAAACAGCAGCGCAGACGATCAAACGTGCGTCAAACAAGTTTGTCAAACAATTAGCTAGAATCGGTTTGAGATCATGAGATCTTGTTTGACAAATACAGCGGTTTGTCAAACGCTACGCAAATCCAAATTTTCTTCAAATAGGTCAAACACGTAGTTTGTTTGACAAACGCTTCAAAAAAAGCTGTACAATATCCAACTGCCTCCCCCCGCGGCCTCCGTACGGTTAACATCGCCTGACGTGCGCTCCGGGATCAAAAATATATTTCAGTGGTTTTAAATCGATAAATGCGTGCTGAGTGTGTGTAAATAGCTAGGTAAAGGTGCAATCTACATTTACTGTAGACAAAATATTGTGAGTGCCGGTGGCGCGCGCGCAGCGCAGCGCCGGCCGAACAGGTTGAACAGCTGATCACTATCACCTATTACAGATTACATTTTACTCAAATTTGATAAATAGTGTGAATCTTGCTGTTTTTAACTTCGACTTTACACAATGTCGAGCCATAACAATATTCCACCAGATAAGGACACTAACCCATTCGGTAGAAGTGACATAATGACTCGCTCACCGCCCACTTTGTCTAGTAAACGTTTATTGTCAGAATTATCACCTTCTTCGTTATCACCTGTCGAGAAGCGACACCAACCCACTAGGGATGAGCCACTGTCTCCCGTAATATCACTGCTTGACACAAGCCGCGCATCAGATGATTCATGCAATTACTATGAATTAGTCAGGGAAGCTTCCTCGTACCTAGCTAAAATAAATGAGTTTGCCAATGACACCGTATCACGTCGCAACAACTTCACTAATAAAGCTGAAATAATGAACATGACACAAAAATTAACTACCATTATTTCACTTTTAGCTCTTAAAAATTCGTCACTAGAAAATAAAGTCGCAAATATTGAGCGAGACTTGATAGCAGCCAAAAATGCATCTCACGCCGTGCAATCGGCCCCCACAGCACAAAATGCCTCTTATGCCGACGCGTTAAAGCTCAAACTCGCAAAGTCGGTACCGCCAGTCGAGACGCGTAAACCGCTCCCGTGCGTCATAGCATATCCGACGCAGGAAAAATCGGCCGAATTAAAATCGTCAACTGAAACGAAACAGGCATTAATGAAAGCTATTAATCCCTCGGACGGCTTTCAAATCCACGGCGTAAAAAAAACCGCAAACTCGGGCGTCATCTTACGTTTGACTAATGAGTCACAAATAAAAAAATTAAAATCAGTCGACGCACTAAAATCTGCCGGCCTGCGCCTCGAAACTCCTAAAGGCCGTAGCCCGCGTATCTTAATTAAAGATGTACCGCAACATATTTCGGACGAAAATTTTCTAATGGCGTTATATAATCAGAATATTAAGGGCGAAATTAATGTGTCTGAAGACGAATTTAAGAGTACGACAAAAATTATTAGGCGTCGTCTTATCAATAATAATTATAATAGAAAATGGATGGGCCTCGAATTGCAACCTAAAGTTCGTAAACATTTAATCGAAACGAAAGAAAAACTTTTTATAGATTGGGCCATGTGTCGTTTTGTCGATGACGTCGAACTAGTGCGCTGTCTCAATTGTCAACAGTTCGGCCACACTTCAAAATTCTGCCGCGAATCCGACCCGTGCTGCCGTCATTGCGCAAATAAACACCAATCGAGCGACTGCCCTAATAAAGACATAAAAGATTTTAAGCCGGTTTGCGGTAGCTGCACCCGTTACAAGAAACCTAGCGACCACCCTACGGGCTCCCCTGACTGTCCAACTTACAAGGCAAAAATGGAGCAATTAATTTTAACAACTCACTATGAATAGACTAGTCATAGGACAGCTGAACCTTCATAACAATAAGCACGCGACGTTAGAACTGGAAAAATTGGTGTCGGATTATAATTTAGACTTGATTCTCATACAAGAACAATACCAATGTAAGTCGCTACGGCCGAAAGTCGTACAAACTGACAACCTAGCGCGAGCCGGCATATACACACCTCAGTCTAAATTCTCAATTACGGCCCTAACAAACCTATCGACGTCTCACTGTGCGGTGGCGGAGGTCTCGTGTCGATACTTCAGACTGTACGTAGTTAGTTGTTATTTCCAATATTCCGACCCGGTAGGTCCCCACTTACACCAGCTACGACGCGTCTTACAATCTCTCGCGGGGAAAAATATAGTCATAGGTGCCGATGTGAATGCCTCGTCGCCCTTATGGCATGGCAAACTTAGGTATGTTGACCGCGACCGTCGTAGTGCGGTAGAAGATTTCATTGCAGAGTTTAATCTACAAGTCCATAACACCCCTGATGCACCACCGACTTTTAGCAGCCCCTCAGGCGAATCTTCCATCGACGTCACGCTTTCTAGCGCGTACGTCCATAGTAATAATATTACTAAATGGCGTGTCATTCCAGACGCGTCGTGCAGCGACCACCGTTTGATTGTTTACGAGTTCTCATGCGCTTCCTCGAGTGATTCTATGATTGAGTCGAACGACTTTAAATATAATGTTAAAAATGGTAATTGGAACTTATTCAAGGACCTTATGTCCGCCCACTCCAGAGACTTCACCCGACCGGACTTAAATTCTAATGATAGTGCTGAAATAATGACCAACACCTTTATTTACTGCGCCGATATTGCCCTAGGTCGAAAACCGATTAAGACGGACAGAAGTTGTAAATGGTGGCACGATAATTTATACAGCTTACGCAGGGAGTTTAGAAGAGCCAGACGAAAAATTAAAATCATTCGTAGACAGGGACTCGGTCCATCAGACGTTTACTTTGTTTCTTGTTTAGCCGACCTTAGAGCTTCAAGGTCGCGCTATCGCGCCGCCGTCGTGTTGGCGAAAAATAATATGTTACGTAACGCCGCCAACAGACTAGATAAGGAGGGCCCGTGGTCCTCTTTATATCGAGAATTAAAACCGAACAATACTACAGCTTCACACTTTATCTCGAATATAAAAATTAATAACTCGTATACTCACAGCTTAGAAGACACAGCTAAGGCCTACATAGACGTATTGATTCCTGACGACGAGCCGGACTTGGACGACGATCATCACCGTGAAATTCGACACCGACTATTTGACCCCGTAAACACCCCGGTTTCCGACTTGCCTACCCTCGATGAGTTTATTAAAGCCGTAAATTTATTACCTACAAAAAAGTCCGCCGGCGAGGACAAAATTTCTAACATTATGATTAAGCAGGCTTGTCTAACGGCTGGACCAGCGATCTTAGAAGTTTTGAATAAATGTATTGCAGAAGGCACGTTCCCAAAAATTTGGCGAATCGGCACAATTAAATTAATTCCTAAAGCCGGTGATAAGCCACCTGACGACCCGAAATCTTACCGGCCTATAACACTTCTACCATGTTTAGGTAAATTATTAGAACGTCTGGTTGTGCCCCGCCTTCTACCTGGCGGGCTGAAGTTTAATAAACAGCAATTTGGATTTACCGCCGGAAAATCGACAATCGATGCGGCAATCGAAGTCAGAAAAATAGTGAACTCATCTGAATGTAATTACGTGGTAGGTATATCTTTGGATATCGCAGGGGCTTTTGATAATACCTGGTGGCCGATGCTACTACTAAAGCTACGGAACAGAGGATGCTACCGAAATATTTATTATTTACTACAATCGTATTTCCGTTACGGCGTTATTAAACTACGACTCGGTCACTACATCTATATCAAAGATCTAACCCGCGGCTGCCCACAGGGGTCGGTGCTATCGTCATACCTGTGGAATATAAGTTTTGACGATTTGCTGTGTATTCCTTTACCGCCTCTCTGTTATCTGGTAGGCTATGCTGACGACGGGTTCCTCATTGTTGAAGGAAATACGCGAACTGAGATAGAGATTAAAGCTAACAAGTGCCTAAGCGTAATTGCAAGTTGGGGTCACAGAAATCGTCTGGAATTTGCGGCACACAAAACTTATCAAATTCTTTTAAAAGGCTCTCTTATATCAACTCCTCGCATTAAACTTAACGAAACAAGTGTCAAACGTAATCAGTCACTCTGTTATCTTGGACTGATTTTAGAAAATAAATTCACATTCTTAGAACATATCATACAAACGGGTGAGAAAGCAAAAATAAATTTCTATAGTTTTACTAAAATATCGACATCTACATGGGGTCTCTCGTTCAAAACGTTAAAAACTATATATACAGCCACGTACTTAGGCAGAATATGCTACGGCTCGCCGGTCTGGGCAGATAGGGCTACGATTGGCGCAGCCCGGCGTAAACTTTTACAAAGCCAACGTCTCGCATTAATATTCCTATGTAAGGCATATAGAACGGTCAGTACTGAAGCACTTCCTGTCCTGTCGGGTGTTTTGCCTGTAGACTTGGAAATACAGCGCCGAGCTGCTTTATATTACAAAAATAAAAAAATTACGACCCCAGATTTCTTAAGCATGAGAGACAGAAATAAGGTGAATAGATTGTTTGAACCACTAGACATTACACTACAAAATCTTTTATCCGAGTGGCAGGATCGGTGGGATAAATCTATTAAAGGTCGGCACCTGTACAATTTCTTTCCTTCAGTTCGCGAACGTCTCGCCATGCATTGGATAGAAATAGATCATTGCGTTGCACAATTCCTAACTGGTCACGGCAATTTTAAAGCTAAACTTCATAGATTCAAGTTAGTTCCATCTCCTCTTTGCGAGTGCTCGACCGAAGACAGCCCGCAAGAACAAACTGCTCATCACATACTCTGGGAGTGCGGTCTCTGGCATGAGGAAAGAACTGATTTATTAAACAGCCTCCAATGTGTCTCTGGAGTCGTATATTACGATGACCTCGTAGGCAGCGCAAAGAATTTCCGTGCTTTCAAACGTTTTTGTCATAAATTCTATTGGAAACAATCGAACACAAGTTTGCCATTATAAATAAATGTCTTTTTTTTTTTTATGAAGTAGGCATATTATATTAAGCATAATTATTTATTTTTCCCGTGGTGCTTCCCCCTTTTGTTCGGACATCAATGTCATTACAATTTTGGCTGTCTCCCGCTTTGCTTGGGGAGGGAAATTGGATATCTCCTACTCCTCCTACATTTCTTCTGATTAATTTCGTTGCGGGTCCCAAGACAGATTTAGCTTGTCCCTCGGGCATCCCTGAGATCATATCAAAGGGTTTTCGTGGTTGGTTACCACTGTTGATCCTGGCGACACAGGAGTTGCAGTGGTGGGAATGTGTGGTGGGCCTTTTGCCCGTTTAAAAAAAAAAAATATCCAACTGTTTGACAAACACGTAAAATTCAAACGTCGCGTCGCCGCAAAGCGCTGTTTTTCTTAAAGTTAATAGTTTAAAAACACCGCTTTGCGGCGACGTAGAGGTCACAATGTGGTAACGTCACTGGCTACGTCACGGTGGCGTCCCGGTGAGTTATGGCCTTTACTGTACAGTGTACTCACTGACCTCCATTATACAAGTACGCTGGACTAATGATACCCTTTGAAATGACAGCTATTTTTTGTGCCTATTTGAAGCGGAATCAGCTCCCTCAATGTGAGTGATAGGAACTAAATTTGACCATTGACCAAATATATTTGTCTATGATTTGACGTAAAAATGACGTTTGAAAGTCGCCATATTGGCGCTGATAGCAGTAGTGGGAGTATTTGGAACTAATAATAGTGATGACAACCAATAACGATTAAGCGGCTATTTGCAAGTTACGTCAAATTTAGTTCTCTTCCCTCTCACTGGGGGCGCTGATTCCGCTTCAAATAGGCACAAAAAAGTGGGTATCATAGGTCCAGCGTACTTGTATAATGGAGGTCAGTGAGTGTACTGTATTTATTTCATCACGAGTAGCATTCGTGATTGAATGAATAGGAATTCAGTTATGTTACCTCTTGAAAACCCCCGGCTCCGTCAAAATTGGTAGCGTAGCTCTAAAAATAAAAAAAAGGAAACACCAATACTCTGTTTAAAATAATGGTAGTACTTAATAACGCTATTACTATGATAGATAATATTATTGAGTTAACTACAAGGTGACTTTCAGAAATCCAAACACTATCTACTTAGCACTTACACTTTAATAACATTATATTAATTAAATGACACACTTTATATTAGATAAAACTAAATGCCTATTAACCTAGTAGAAACTAGGACGCTATTTCGTAGCAATATATTAAAATGGCGCTTTCGCGAACACTTTGTAGGCAGACTAACATCTGTTGGTTAGAATTATGAGGTTGCAAAATGGTTTCCAGGGTGCAATATAAAAGCCAAAGAGGTTGTATGCCGGGTAACTAATAGTCTAGGTCTTGCAGACCACCAGAGTACTATCTATCACGGGATTAGAAGATAACCTGTTCTATGTTATACCTAGATACAATCCAGTATAACTATGTGGTTTACTCATGTAGGTGAACAAATACATCTAGAATAATATTATCACTATGAATATGAAAGCATAGAAAGTGATAAGTCCTTCTAAATATAAGGGATGTTTGTACTAAATCCATACTCATAACATTATGAATGCGAAAGTCTGTCTATTATCTCTTCACGCCTAAACCGCTGCTGATTTGGCTGAAATTTGGTATAAAGATACTTCAAGTTCTGGGAAAGGACATAGGATACTTTTTATCCCGGAAAACGCGATACGGAAATTTTGGCGCCACGGAGTTGCGGGCGTCATCTAGTTAAAATATCATAAAGATGTTTTAATCACTTACGGATTTTGTCGCGGAGCACTTTTTTTTCCCGACGTTTCGGCTGCTTCCCAGCGGCCGTGGTCACGGGTAGACTGAGGTGACAAACGTCAAACTCGCTAAAGTTGTTCAACTACCCGCAGATTCAATTATTATTTGTGTTCCGATGCGTACATCGGAAGTCGGAACACAAATAATAATTGCTCTGTTCTGCGTAAGAACGCACATATTACCTTATTTTTGAAACTAGTCTTACATTATCGAAAACAGACTACTTCTTAAATAAGCAAGTAAAATACTATATCAATTAATTGAACGACGCTACAGCGATCACTAACCCGTGGTCATTATTTACACGAAGCTCATAAAGTACCTGAATAATTTTACAATTTAACATTCATAATTCCTCGAATTCGAAATATTTCACTACTGAGAAAACAAAGAGACGGATAATGAACACATTAGTTGACTTAAGCCGAGTGCTCACTGGCGGACTGTTACACAAAGAGATTTGGTAACTAGATTTAAGCACTTGAAACTGTTGCCAGCTATAGCCTAAGTTGGCCTTTTTACAGTGGTTTACATACTATTTCCAGATTAGAATGCTGTTAGGATACTCTTTGGAGTTGCGTTATGTGATAGTGGTAATATTATTTGCCACTCACGTATCGCAGGTTTTTCCGAAAGCGATGTTGTTGGCTGCTAACGTCATAATAATATTATTGTGCCACTTTATTCTAAATGTAGTATACTAATAATATTTTAATCATAAAAAAATGAAATAAAAAGACATTAATATAATATTTTATGTAGACAAGTATTACACTCTGGCTAGGAATATACAAAGTCAGAGACTACTTCAAAATCAAGCAGGCCTGCAAGCTCTAATGTTCCAGTGCGATCAACGATCATTGTTTTTGCGTTGTTAATCTTGAGGCCTAGTTCTATGCTTATCTTTCTCATTCTGTCAAGTAGCTCTGCCATTTCTTGCTCACTTGCGGCCAGTAGCGTGGTGTCATCTGCATAGCGAAGATTATTTTGAAGGATATTTTGGTGCCACCTATTGAGACTCCACCTTTCCAACCCTCACATGCTTTTCTCATTATACAGTACTCTCCGTAGGCGTTAAAGAGTATTGGTGACAGAATGTAGCCTTGTCTGACGCCTTTTCCAAAGCTTTGTTGCATGGGAGTAGGTTTTGTTAACCCTAACAACGCCTTTGTTACTCTTGTACAGTGCCTGAATAAGAGCGATTTGCAAACTACCTGAATTCAAAAATTTAATATGTATAAGTATAAAATTAAGGGACTTGACAGGTATCCAATTAGTTAATTTATGACAGGTAATAAATATAAAATCATTGAAATTACCGTGTGAATATGTCTTTAATATTTTCCCCAGTTTTGAGTTACAACTTTGCCGCGTTGTAACAGTTGCGCACCCGGCCTTATATTAAAATGTTAATTAGCAACATTCATTCTTCTTTGGAAAGGTTCCAGTAGATATTGTCTCCCTCATAAATATTTTATGTTCCGCGGTGTGATAGATAACGAGGAATCGCGGTTTGTTATAAATGTTTACTCAGTTGAATTTAAGCTGTTATAAATTCATTACTTAGTTTTTATGGTTCAGTACCCAAAGGGTAAACGTTTTTACCCTTTCATCGACATCGAAGTCTCAGTATAGGGTCCCGTTGGACCCTATACTGAGACTTCGATGTCTGTCCGTCTGTCTGTCTGTCTCCAGGCTGTATCTCAAGAACCGCTATAGCTAGACTTATGAAATGGTCACAGATTGTGTATATTTGTTGCTCCTATAACAACAAATACTAAAAACAAAATAAACTAAATATTTAAGGGGGGCTCCCATGCAACAAATGTGATTTTTTTGGCCTTTTTTGCTTGATATGAATAATGGCAACAGGTAGGCTTGAAATTTTCACAAAATCCTCAATTATATGTGTACTTGAATAATTATTAATAAAATTAAACAAAATAATTAATTAAGAGGGGCTCCCATACAAAAAACACAATTTTTGCTCTATAACGGTACGGAACCCTTCGTGAGCAAATCCGACTCGCACTTGGCCAATTTTCTTGTAACTTATAATTTAGTTCTTCATTAGCAGTTAGAAAGTAAAAGTATATTAGGAAACAAGACTTTTTAGTGTCCAAAATTAACGGTAACTTGACTTGGTTAATAATGGTTACGCAAAGTGTAGTCAATTTCTTAACTGGCTATTTTTACTTAATCTATCGACAACATACTACATAATATAGGTCATCAGCATGGTTCAATTGTGCGCAAAACTGCAGCATAAAATACTAAAGCCATAAATTTAGCACAAATTCAGAAATAAAGACCAATAGCGAGGATATGGTAAATAAAAGTCACAGATATAAATAGACAATATTATTGTAAAAATGTTTGTATACATTAACATGTATTGAATTTGCTAATAATGTTAATAATGACTAGATATTTTGCACTAAACGTCTGGGCAGTGAACCTCTCAACTTCCCGAGTCTTGTGAACAACCTGCTGACAAACATAATTATAATATTACATTAGATATACCTAAATATTGTTCATTTTCTCAACGCAAACAAGTTACGGCATTATTTTAACATTTATATTATATAAATAGCATAATCACTATGAAAACGATCGAACCAGTATAATTGAAATTATAACCAAACTTAAGGGACCAAAGGTGTTTAGATTACTGTTAATCACGAAAGTCAAATTATGCATTCTCATTTGTTTGAGAACAAGAGGGATACCATCTTTTTTCTCTTGACTCAGACTTTTGTTTTGTTTTGTTGTTTATCTTTGACTCAGACTGGTGCTAGTCTAATAATAACCTAATAAACATCTTACAAAGTTACTCTTGCGTAGTTTAAAGATTGCATGAACACATACCGTGGTCTGGGCAGTAGTGTCGCCGGCGTCTTCGCCTCCTTTGAGCATCGCATGCGTCCAAACACGTCTCTTCTGCACAAACAAATATTACGTGTTGACTAAAAAGGAATTTCATATTGTTTCACAGAAAACAAGTCCATTCCTGCGGAATTAAACCTACAGTTTAGGGGGTCACTACTGCAATCAACATTGAGGAGGGGGCTAATGGTCCCAGCACCAGCGATGTCAATACTTGGATATGGCATACGCCATCAAAACTGTAGCAATGTTTTTGCATGCAAAATGTGTATCGAGAAAATATTGTCGTCCTTTTTTGTCTTACAGTAATAGCATATACTACTTTCTCTTTCACTCATTTTACGTTTTCAACGCATATTTTACGTAATCAATGCATTAAACACCTCCGACTGTCACCGCGTCCTAAGGCACACTGCTCTCAGATGAGTGAGCTCACTCATTTCGAGGGTGACACATTTTCGCGCTGACGATTGTATGGAATACCTCTTCTAAAGGTTATAATTCTATGCCCAGCACTATCAACTAATATCAACTCGGAAACGGATCGTTAACGTGACACATTCAGTATGAAACTCGAAGAGGCTCATGCTCGAACCGCGCTCAGGGCTCGTCGTCCCGGCGCTTACGGGCTGATCTCGGCGTTGTGACGTCACAGCGCGGTGTGACGTCACGGCGCTCACCTTCGCAGCAGGGCGGGCGCGCGGGCGGCGCGGCGTCGTCGTCGTGTCGCGCGAGCGCCCGCAGCTGCAGCGTGTACGCGCGCGCGCCGCCGCCGGACAGCCCCTCCCCGCCGGCGAACGTCGCGTACGGGCTGATCTCGTACACGTCTAGAAAGACCGATTAGTGTCACACAAAGTTTTCAAGTATAGGTCTATCAGAATCTGATGGCAATTTTTGACAGCAGATTTTCAAAAAATATTCTTGATCATTGGACACTGCGTGTTTTACACACAGAATCAGCCGCTATAAGAAAAATAAAGGATCAAAATGTTTTATTCCAATTACCCCGGTATTGTAAGAGTCAATTTATTTTCTCACTTTTTGCCATCAGATTCTGGTAGACCTATACTTTTGCAAGTGTTTTTGAAGTTTTATTTTAACAACTGAAAGTAGCAAAACAAAAATGCACCAGTCAAAGCTGCCATACAATATTGTGTCCACATGCGACACATATAAAATAGCAGTGCTCATAATCGCGCGTTCTTTCTGGTCAATCTCAAAGCGCCACTTTATGTGACTTCAGCTTCGAACAACCACATGATTATATAGCCTAGATTCTAGATTGTATAATGTGGAAAGTGACTTACCAGGAGGCTCTGGCGGTAGTTTGGGCGTGGGATGCGTGGGCGCGCGATAGGTGCCGCACTGTTGCTTACCCGCGCTCGCCATCACGCGGTCACCGCCGCCCTCACTACTAGACAAAGGATGAGTTACACTATCTTGACATAGCGAGAAAAGATTAAAGATACAAAATGAACAACACAAATAGACTTTATTTTGCCTATTACTGCCTACTTCTTTGAGACGTGTCTATTTGCATGCGGAGTTAGGTTACGTTGGTTATAAGGTCCATTTGCACGAGTCTAGATTTAAGTTGATACTAACTAAAAATTACAGAAATGGTATTATATTTAGTCCCACGTTAACAGTGCAAGTGCGCAAATCTGCTAAATTAGTCTTGTGTTCTAACCTCTTACTTTCTCAATTCATACAACTAACTTACTTCAAATCCACAACTCAAACAACAAAACGCCTAAAGCATATTCCATTTCTCAACCCTACAAAAGAGCACTCGACAAACGAGATAAAATCGCGGCGATTCCTTGGGGTATTTCCAGACGGAATCAAACACGTCACTCGTCGAAGGCCCGATATCGCACGTCGTATCCTCGTCAAGCGCAGGAACACGTTACACGAGTGGACTCTGTATGAAAGATAACACCGATTCCTATAGAATTCTCTATAGAAGGTTCTGGAAAAACATATTGGGCGATCATTGTACCAGTTGGTATGGAAGTGACCCTTATGTTGTGGATATACAGACCTTGTCATAGAATTTTCTATAGATGGTTCTGAATAAACATATTAGGCGCTTATGTAATGGCATTGCGTCGGAGTTGGCGTGAAAGTTGCCTATGTGGCTATGTTGAGGATATAAAGATGCTATCAGATAGAATAAGTCTGATTGTGTTTGGTTGACGTTGGTGTAATGGACATGCTCAATTTCTATTGAATCTCAATTATTTTATTTTCAAAATATTTGCACGTCGATATGTATCCGACAAAACATGAGTGCTATTTCACATTGTCCCATATTTTTCTCCATACCATGTTTTTGCAAATAAACGTTCTTACTCTTATTCTTCCATCATTATAATATCAATAAATTCGCGTAAAACATTTTCGTCATTAACAAAAAATAATAATAAATCAAAGTATTGTACCCTAATTGTACCCTAATTATACTATTTTATAGAAAAAAGTTTGATGGGAAACAAACTGAATGGAACAAGGAACTAAGCTGCAATCTTGCATTAATAAAATAATATTATGATTAATATTTGAGGTGGCTACTACTGACAGCCCATTCTTCGATTAAAAACAACTTTACCAACTTTTTAAAGCGGAGCAACTGAAACCATTTTTCAGGCGGTACGTGCAAAAATTTCCCTGGCGCAGGTGGCGGGAAGGGCCGTAATGCACTGAATATGAACTTGGCGGGAGAATTATCGCTATGCCATTAGCAATTTAACACAAGTATAATGTGTACTTCAGTTTCAGTATAATGTTGTGTTTTAATAGCTTTTATGTACTTTTTCAGGCGCATGAAAATGTTTTGTTCATTTTTACACCGCTACGATGCTACGAGTTGTAGACCCTTGTTTTTTAAGGCTTGGTATAAAATAATTCAGTAATTTGCTAACTTTACCAGATAAAAGTTTGCATGAAATCACTAGTACAAAAAAATAAATTCTATTTTGTAAGTAAAGTTTGTCGTAAGTAAAAGTTCTGTTTTGATTTTTAGTTTTATTACTAACTTCTCAATAGTATAGCGAGTATTATTAGTCAACGCAGCAACAGAGAGCCCTAAATCTGATCTCATCAGTGCTCGGAAACCTGGTTAATCTTCGCGATCCTGTTCGTTAGAAACGCCATACATTTCCAAAAGAGCGTTTTCATTTCGGTTCCGCTCTGAACGGACTGAAATTATTCCTGGTTTTGTTCTAAGAGCAAAATGAAATTCACTGCTCAAAATACCGGTTAGAACCGTTCGCGGTTATGTTCGCCCCGCCCA
This sequence comes from Cyaniris semiargus, assembly GCA_905187585.1. Lineage (NCBI taxonomy): Eukaryota > Metazoa > Arthropoda > Insecta > Lepidoptera > Lycaenidae > Cyaniris > Cyaniris semiargus. The sequence goes on along the minus strand of LR994558.1, from coordinate 5,464,147 downwards.
CTCACACACACCACGACCATCACCCATTGTCCACACATAAACATTTTATGGCCTATTGGCTATTAGATGGTGCACTAGAAAGGGATAGAAGATATCACTGCACTAGTTACTTTCCGCGAGAAATTAACCAGGTTAATTTCAGAAGCAATACTGCTCGCATCTCGATTTCGCTCTGAACGAACACTTATCCAAAAACCTGGTTAAAGAGCGTTTTAACCTGGTTAAAAAATACCGGTTCCGAGCCCTGGATCTCATATACCCACCTCTTTCTCCTCAGCAGTATAGCTAGTATGGTTAGTGCAGCAACAGACAGCGCAGCACACAGCGCCAGCAGCAGCGCCAGTTCCCCAGCAGTGGCGGGGAAGGGCGCGTCCACCTCCTCCGCGTACCCTTCAGCCGGGGTAGTGGAGAACTCGTACACCTCGCGCGTCCAACCCGCCTCGTTGGACGCGCGCGCCGCCACGCGGTACCGGGAGCCAGGGGTCAAACCTGAATGGTCGGATTGTGAATGGGGTTGTGAACAGAGCGACCTGATAGTGATGATAGTTGGTAAATACAGACGTAAATGGGGTAGAAACAAAATATACAAGTAGAGAAGAGAGCATTCAATAGAATTGCTTTCGATAGTTTCGACAGCAGAGTTAGCAATTGTATGAGATTGCGCACAAATCATCAATTAGTAATTATTGTTAAGCTACACTTAAGATTGTACAATGCCTGTCGAATCCTTCACATTTTGTTATTGAATTTTGCTATCTGAATTCACTGAATTCTCTTGACTGAATACCAAGACAAAGCACGAGTATGGGACATGCGGGAACTAGTACTTTTTGAAAATCCAGTCAACCTCTATTGATACACGTCGCTCATGTTTTAGGTTTTAATCCTATATTAAGCGGCGCTGTGGAGATATTTTCGACCTTTCTGTTCCTAATATTACTATTGTTGTCTGTTACGTAAATATAAGTTAACTATTTTATTATGATTACAACCATACTATGAATGATAAATGATGAGCTTACCTCCCAATATAACCTCTCCGCCGACGGGCACGTCCCTGGCGCCGGTCGCGCCGGAGCCGATCCACTCCAGCTTGAGCGCGACCGGCCCGCACCCGCCGTCCGACCACAGCGTCGTGTCAAAACGCGCGTGCGTCGCGTTCGCTCGGATCCACCTTTATTGTTAGAAGAAAAAAATGTTCTAGCTGAACTAAGATAATTAACAAGATGCGCTAGGTACGATAGCAATTATCTTTAAATTTGCAACTACACGGGAAAGAACAATGGCCAAAATGGACTAAAAAAAAGGTAAAATGTTATAATTAAATAAACAGTTTATTTTTAGAATCTGGGAAAACAAAGATAATCGTCTCTAAGAATATGAATATTGAAATTGCGTTTTTGAACGCAGAATAATGTTTTTATTTTTATTTTTATTGAACGCATATTCTATCATTCATAGGGACCCATACGACCTGCTTAAATACGCTCTCTTCTTGAAGATTTCAAGAAGAGAGCGTATTCCGATTCTGCGAGTGTCCATGGGCGACGGTAGATGCTTTCTATCAGGTGACCTGTTTGTTCATTTGCCTCCTACTTTTATTTAAAAAAATCTGAAGTGTGTTTCATATAATTTAAACTAATTTCATAACTCAAAATGATACAGTTTATTATTATTACTACCTTTATAACCTCAAAAACTTAATACACAATTACTTGAAACTCCCAGCTTTTAAAAATATACCTAATGAATGCCGTGCTTTGTTACATTTAAATAGGCAATTGAAATTACATATGTTTCATCAAGTTACGTTTTATAAGATTTTAATAGTCCAAGCATGTTAGGCGGATGGCCTTTGTTCTTTTTCGGCATCATAGCAGGTATGGAATATGGACGAATCAGGAGAAATCAGAAAATTTTGTGGAGCGATATACAACATTAGTTGCAAGCACATTTCACAAAGTTTGAGTGACTTGTCATTGTACTTAACACAATATTTTGTCGCGTAGAAAGTTGCAAAACTACTGTAATTGACAAACGTTTGTTACTCGCTTATGGGCAATTTTAATAACCCTAGTTGAAGTAAGTTTGAGTTTATTAAAAGTGGCTATAAGCGAGAGAGAGCGTTGGAGTTGGCTCCAACGCTGATCGCAGTTGCTTGTCCACATACGGGCTTCATCGTATTCGTAATTATTAGTACTTATGAGTTTTGTCGCAGATATTTGCGATGCGATGCGAATTCGCAGTTTTGTGTGGGAGCCCTACAACGTAATATAAATATCGTGGCAAAGGCGATTAGTAAGTACCTTGTATCAGGCGGCGCTACGGGCGGTCCGCCGGACGTCCGGATGGATATCTCGGAGCCGGGCGCGCCGCCGGCGGAACCGTACGCACGGTACGCGGACCCACACCGTAACCCGCTGAGGGTCACCGGACCGGGGCTCGCTGATTGTATACGCCATTCACCCTGTGATGACATATAGAATGAATATTCCGTTTCGAGAAAAGAAGTACAATGAATACACCCTTAAATATAGCAACTATTTCTATGGCAGAGACTTTAAAATAAGTTAGCGCTTTCATACAAAAATGATAAGGCACTAAGGCGCTTATAGCTGCGTTTCCAAGAAACCTGCGCTAAGCTGTGTTGTAAGGAATGTGGTTTTAAATAAATAAATGGATAAAAATATAAATAAAATAATAAGAAATCATTGTTCTGAACAAGATGGCAAATGAATCAATTGGTTCACAAAACACATTCCTCGCAACTCGGATCAGCTCAGCTCTGGTGGAAACGCATCGAACCTTACAATTTTTTTTTTTTATCTCATAGATATTGGATTCTCTATTTTATGCCAAATAAATCAAGAATAGCCTTTTGTCGATAAAGGCAAAAAAAAATCTTATAACTAAGTACTAAAAAGATCCTTGAAAGTAAATTAATAACGTGTAGGTACCAATATAAAAATATTAAAGTCGAAATAAAAGAAATTACTTTCACATTTAACAATCTAATTTTGTCTACTTCTGGCGAATTATTCGTGGAAAGTGATATAAAAGAACGTTTGAGCGATATTCTCGTAAGTGGCCGTCATAATTGGCTAGATTTCGGTAATTGAATGACTCGGAATAGGGTGCTTTGTGAGGAATAGGCTCGCTTCAAGTACTTCTCTGAGATATTGAGTGTACTAGCGAAACGAGCCTAATGTTTTGTACAAAAAATTCGTTTCTAGCGCGGTAACCGTACATTTTTTCTGAATAAAAAGCTATGTCCTTTCTCGGAACTCAAAGTACCTATCCCCATACCAAATTTCAGCAAAATCGGTTCAGGGGTTTGGGCGTGAAGAGGTAACAGACAGACAGACAGACACACTTTCGCATTTTTGTTAGTATGTAGTAGTAGTTTATGTTAGTACCCAAGCCACTGAATTACGAATCTTTTCACACCCAGTAGTTTAGACGCCACATTGCAACATACATAGAATGCACACGCACTTAAAAACTTCGCTTCAAAATTTTAATTCGATCTGTAGTTTAGACATTATTAAACACTAGCGACCCGCCCCGGCTTCGCACGGGTGTAAATAATAAAATATATAGCGTATGTCACTCACTGAAAAAATGAATAAAATCGATTCAGTAGTTTTGATTTATATTCATTACTACCCGTGGCCCGCATTGGCCGGTACCGCCGCAAAAGCTACGTCCCGCAATTTTTAAATCTGTAATATCCTCGAAAATATTAATTTAAATCATATGCTGTAAAGGGCATCTATATTAAATCAAAATTTATTTAAAGTATTTAATTAAATAAGGATTATTGCCGTATTGGTTAAAATTGCTTCGAAAATTAGCCATTATTTGTAGTAAAAAGTAAATGACAAAAAATGTTATTGTGGGATATCCGTAAGTGCGAAGTTTTCTGTAGACCTTTTCATTGTGTACAACACTTAGTACATTATTTTGATAAATATCGTAGGGTTAGGCCTGCGTTTGCAATGTAAGCGGAAAAAATGTTATTATTTACGACATCACATTAGAAACCCCAACAATAACAGTATTTCTCCACTATTTGATGAATGTTAATATACTTATAATTACTTATAAACCTCTTCAATCACTCTATCTATTAAAGAAAACCGCATCAAAATCCGTTGCGTAGTTTTAAAGATTATAGGGGACAAAGGGACATAGGGACAGAAAAAGCGACTTTGTTTTATACTATGTAGTGAAGTTTATGTTCTACGATCTATGGTACTAGCTTCCTCTCAAACAAAAAATATACATATAGTAAAATTCTCTTTTAACTTAGCCGTAGATAAACTTACTTCAGGTGAAGCCAGTCTCCAATGCAGCGTATACGCTTTAGGCAGCGCATGACCTGGCGACCTCGGTGCTGGTCGAAGGTCGATCTCTAGTTCTCTCGACCTTGCCTCCAGCAGCGCCAGCCCTGGCGGAGTAGGAGGTCGAAGGACGAACACCCTCCAGGTCACACTGTCGGAGCCGTGAGGGTTCTCCGCTAAACAGGTGTAGTTGTCCGCGTGAGAGAGCTCCAGATCTGATGGGAAATGTTTGTGATTTAGATTTGGAAGATTATGGTTTATGATAGTATTCTTGGGTACTATAAGAATTGCCCCCGTTTTAGCTTGCAACAAAATCATGCAATGTCACCGAAGTCGGTGTGGTAATATTTAAGCTGCTTTCAGACTACGCTATAATATACAGGGTGTAACAAAACTAAGTGATAATACTTTAGGGTGTGTATGTGTTCCTTGTAGAGAGTTCACTGTGAAACACAGCACTGAAAGAGTAACTTTTTTACTTTTGTATGGGAAAATCCATGACGCTCGGGCGCTTGCCCATACAAATCACAAAAAAAAGATCTTCCAGCAGTGCCACTTTCACAGTGAACTCTATATAAGGAACACATACAGGCCCCTTAAGTATTATCACTTAGTTTTGTTACACTTTGTTTATTAATATAACTCATAGCATAAGACCTGTGACGTTTCCATAACAATGTTTGGTTCGCTATATTGTTGTGCTATATACTCTATTCTATAATAATACTAGCGACCCGCCCCGGCTTTGCACGGGTTTAAAATATATAGCCTATGTTACTCACTGAAAAAATGATTAAAATCGATTCAGTAGTTTTGATTTATATTCATTACTACCCGTGGCCCGCATTGGCCGGTACCGCCGCGCCGCAAAAGCTTAAACACTAGCGACCCGCCCCGGCTTCGCACGGGTGTAAATAATAAAAAATATAGCCTATGTCACTCACTGAAAAAATTAATAAAATAGATTCAGTAGTTTTGATTTATATTCATTACTACCCGTGGGTTGTGGCCCGCATTGGTCGGTACCGCCGCAAAAGCTACGTCCCGCAATTTTTAAATCTGTAATATCTTCGAAAATATTCATTTAAATCATATGCTGTAAAGGGCCATATAGATCTACATTAAATCAACAATGTATTTAAGGTATTTAATTGGATAAGGATTAATGCTGTATTTATTAAAATTGCTTCGAAAATTAGCCATTACTTGTCGTAAAAAGTAAATGACAAAAAAATGTTATTGTGGGATATCCATAAGAGATAGACATAATATACCATCGCGGAGTTTTCTGTAGACCTTTTCATTTTGTACAATACTTGGTACATTATTTTGATAAATCTCGTAGGGTTCAGCCTGCGTTTGCAATGTAAGCGGAAAAAAAATTAATTATTTACGACATCACATTAGAAACCCCAACAATAACAGTATTTCTCCACTATTTATGAATGTTATTATACTTAAAAACCTTCCTCTTGAATGACTCTATCTATTAAAGAAAACCGCATCGAAATCTGTTGCGTAGTTTTAAAGATTAAAGGGAACAAAGGGATATGAGGGAAAAAAGCGACTTTGTTTTATAATATGTATGGATTATGATAATATTTTGTAGCATAGACTTAAAGGAGCTTTATTTTATGGCCTTACATACGGCCGTAAACCATTTAATCCTTCGATCGCGGATTCTTGGAAATCTATTGTAAATGAATTGTTCTCGCGGCCCAAGTGGGCCTTATCCGTTATCGGAGTTGAAGGGTTAACGTAGTTCATGTGATAACGCGGGATCTTAAAAAATACAGTAGGTACTCTCCCCCGATCTCCTGAGTCCTCATTAAGTGCAATTTGGTATCAGCAAGGGGAGAATATCTCATCTCTAGCTTGCTATAATAATGTATCGTCATAATATAACATGTAATATACAATGTGTAACAAAACTGAGTGATTTAAATACTTTAGGGGGTGTACGTGTTCCTTGTAGAGAGTTCACTGTGAAAGTAGCAGCGCTGAAAGACTAATTTTTTTTTTCACTGCTGAACTGCTGAACTGAAAAAAAAAATTGGTCTTTCAGCGCTGCTACTTTCACAGTGAACTATCTACAAGGAACACGTACACACCCTAAACTATTATCACTTAGTTTTGTTACACCCTGTATAAAATTCTCGTGTCACAGTGTTTGTGCGCGAACTCCTCAAAAAATTTTGTATGTACCATCGAGGAAATTAATTCCTAAGCAGTTGACAGATCAAGGTCGGATCATGTCAATTCAATGTTAATTGTGATCTGTCAGCTGGGTTTGACGTAACGCGACCAAACTACGTAGGTCCTCCATCTGCCTAGGAATCAACGTCTCTGATAGTACATTCGTCAGGCGTGAGAATAGGTTTTTAGCTACTTTTTATATTGATACTAGAAATAATTTATATAGCAAAACAACATTTACCGGGTCAGCTAGTCATGTTATTAAAACCTTCATATCGTAATTCAGAAGTAAATCGAATGGAACAAAATATTTTATTCTCGAAATAACATATACTAGCCAAAGAGGCTTGTACAGTGTATACCTTAATATCGCCTGTTTATTTACTTTCCAAGTGTAGGCAGTCATGATATTGATTTCAAAGTTTCCTTGTGTGTAGTTAGTTTGGAAAACATTAACCCCCTTACTAATAAACGCTGTATAAGCTTTGAATAGTTATACAGTGTTTTGTCTTCTTCAATCCAATTAAAAATGTCACTTGTGTGACAGGAACAAAACACTGTATAACTATTCAAAGCTTATACAACGTTTATTAGTAAGGGGGTAAGACTTTAATGCTTAGAGTCCTCAAGGTATTAAAGCATTTGCATATCGGTTGCCCATACTGGCTAAACTCCTGAACTATTGGCCACCCTGCTTTTCATTTTGTATTAGTTTCCCTAATGTATATTAATTAATGGACGCTTAAATTTAAATGTAGTTGCGACGAAATACAATTTTCGCTAGTTGGAAATTTATATTAATATTGCACAAGAATATTCATTATGCAATCAAATTTTCTGGAATGTTCTGTAAATATTTCATTTCATACCAGCATATTCTTTACATTTTAAATTTTTAGGCCATTTCTTTTTAATTTACTATTCCAGGTGATGTTCAGTTTTTTGCTATTGGTAGTTAAATTAGCTTTTAGGATCTTCTCTTTTCTTTAAGAAGATTGCAGCGCAGCCGTGCTATCAAATGTATGACAATTACCGCCCAAGATTCAAGAGCCATGAGGTCAGCCAGAACTTTGTGATTTTATAAATGCTGAATGTTTTTCTGTACATAATTGGGTACTTATTTGAACAATTTTTTTTGTGATAAATCATAAATGGATCGTATTATTTATTATATAAGTTTTATAACAAAACATTTTTTTTTATTTTTTTTTCGCAATAATTCAAAAGTTATTTCAAAATAAAAATTGGAAGACACGCCGACAGCTCCCGCACAAACCAGAGCGCGTGTGACGTCATAATGTTATTTTTCACCACAGAACAATAAAAACAGTAGACTGTAGAACTGACATACCACGAATGTTTTGATTGAACGCGTACTTCTAAACCCAAATAAGCCTTAAATTTATTAAAACTGAAAACCAAAACCCACCTTCAGTACTTAAAATAGAGTTTGTTTTACAATACACAAAACGGGCACTTAAGACATTTCTTATTTCGAGTCATAGGAGCATCAGTTTATTGTGGATTTACTAAAAAGTTTAGCTACGTAGATGGCATACTTAGCGCAATGTTAACCTTTAACATCAACGATATATGGTTTATATTGCCGTATACTATTAAAATGTTTAACATTATGACATCACATCTCACCATGGCGCGGTTATAAGTCACGTGACTTTATTTAAATTTCATGAATTTTTAATTGTTTATAATTAATTGAAAAAAAAAATTTTAAGGTTTTTGCATTAAATATCAATATTATTAATAAGAAGGCTACGAATAATAAAAACTAAGGAAAAGTAACTCCGTCAAAAAACATGCTCCACAATACTTGTCAAAAAAGTGTACCTTAGGTACACATTTCAATACATTTGCAATATTTAGGTGGCCTTGAGCCGTACTAGGCTGACATTACATGACAGATCGAAAGGAACCAAATTTAAAACGGTAATAGTATGGGAGTTACGAGTCCTTAGTTTTTATTATTCGTAGTAAGAAGGTTTTAAAACCAGCGACTATTTAGTTTCGGTTGTGGTTGTGCAAGCGTCGATTCAAACTCTATAGTCAAAGGTGTAACAAAACTAAATGATAATACTTTAGGGTGTGTATGTGTCCCTTATATAGTTATATAGTTAACTGTGAAAATATGAACGCTGACAGAGCAAATTTTTTGCAATTTGTATGGGCAAGCAGCACGCACATTCAAGCCCTAGCGAAATTGCGAAATTGATCTTTCCCATACAAGAAGTATAAAAGTATAAAAGGTACTCTTTTAGCGCTGCTACCTTCACAGCGAACTCTACATAGGGGACTCATACACACCCCAAATTATTATCACTTAGTTTTGTTACACCCCGTAGCTAGACCTATAACTATATGTTTATTGTAACCAAATTGTGTAACTTATAATCGCAAGGCAGCGTGTACTATGTATACTTACTTCGTATAAGCAGCGCGTCTCCATCCAAATGGAAAGGCGAGCGCGGCTGCAGCGGGCTTCCTCCTCGCAACCAGCGCTTGGCCGGTGGTGGCACTCCGCCGACCACACAGCGTAGCGAGAGAGAACTGCCCGCTGCACCCACTGCCACTCCACCGAATGAGGATATGCGAGCTGGTGCTAGAGAAAGGGACAAGTATTGTTACTATGGAGCGGAAGAAGTAGCCTGAAAGATTATTGACCACATACCAAAGTTATAGGTTTCGAACTCGATAAGACAGTTTATGGAACAAGTCTAATAAGGATTCAATAGAATAATATAAGAAATTGAAACAGCCTCAATTAGTTCTCATATAAATTGATACAACTTAAAATAAACCCTGCTCTGAAACTAGTTTTAAAAATTTGCAATTTCACTTTAACACATTAGTTTTTATATAAATCCATCTGAACATAAAGAAAGCAACCGCAACGGCTACAGACGCAAATGTGTATTTGTACGTATGCGATTCAATTATGCTGCTATGCGATTTCTATCGTACATCTGGTTAAGCAGTAACATTGTCGTTAGCACAACACAATGTCTGCACTAACAACAAAATTGTGTTGTAACCAGGACTCACCCAGCGCACTAGTCTGGCAAGCCACCACCGACGAAGGTGGTCCTTCCCCCACACCAGTAGCCGCTCTGACCCAGGCTTCGTAAGTACGACCAGGCCGCAGACCACGGAGTGACTTCATACACTCAACCGCCCCTTCGCTCTCAGTACACGCATTGATGCGAGTGATGTTGGCTTCTTGAGACCTAAAGAGTTGTGATAACGTGAGATCTTCAAAGCCGGCGTTTTATACAGTAGTGGGAGTCCTTATACATGGTTACGACCGCACTCAAATATTAATAAATAATTACTTATTAATTATGTTAAAATTTTCACTAAAGTTAATTTATCGTGAAATATCTGAGTGCGACCGAGTGTGTGAGAGTTAGAGATGAATATTATGTTGTGATGTCAAGGCCCTACTTCGTAATAAATGTTACGGATAAAAAGTATTTTTCGCCAAAATTGCGCGTTTGTCTAGTAATGTACTGCTCAATCGTCAATATAGGCATGACGACATTTTTTTTCTGGTTGGTAAGTAAAGGACCATTCAAAAATAGAAACATTGGTGAAAAAATTACTCTGATAGCTTAAAAACTCTCCGAAATATCAGAATTCAAAGCTCACATAAAATAGACCTTCCCAAAACGCTCCAAACAAAATGTTAGATAACTATGACGTCACGCCTAGCTAGATTGTATGCATCGCGGGAAGATTTTGTTTGATAGCTATGTTAAATATTGCGTTTATGAAAGTGGTTTCTTAAGAAAAATTGTTATAAATTGCATAACTTATCAAATGGTATACAAAAATTAAGAAATTTTATTTAAAAAAATCGACTTTGAAGGCTCATAACGAAAAGAATACATAAGTTATGAAGCTGAAATTTTGTGAATTTTTATTTTTTATCGCTGTCTTTATTTTATTAAAAAAATTAGTTAATCTTTGACCTTGTCGTCATCCCCATTACTGGCAATAATATACTAATTTTGCCTCTCTAAACGTTCGTGATCTCCTAAATTTGCCAACATGGAAAGTCCACATTTTTATTCTGAAAATCACAAATATTATCATGTAGGTATGCATCATTATTTACTGAGTTACAATGTCGGCTGAAAATACACCCTGTAAACTTGGTAACAAAATCAAGCACTTACATCAGTGTACTCTCCCACCTCCAACTTACCCCGACAGATCTTTAACGTAGAGCGAGTAGTGTGTTAGTTTTCCATTAGGCTCGTGCGGGGGCAGCCACGACGCTCGCAGGGAGCGCTCGCTCAGCGCTATCAGTTTCATACCGCTCGGCGCGCTCGGTACTGTCAACAATATGTTCGTACACATTGTAAGGTGACGTTTAGATGGGTGTTTATTTTGGCAGTAGTTTTACCCCCCAGTGGATAGTCTATCCACCACTTAACATGACAGAAAAAATATGGAGAATCTGTCAAATAAGTTGTGGATAGCCTATCCGGCACTTTATCAAGAAGTGGTGAAACAGGCCCTAATTCTACTTATAAGAAGGAACAGACGTAGCTGTAGTTATAGAAATAATGTTCTGCCCTCGCGTCGTTTGATTAGCAACAAGGACGAAACAAATTTACATTACGTTACATTAAACGTTCCTACTTACTCCGTAGGTAGTGCGGCCTTTTTATTAGTAAGATATCTGGAAAGTTTAAATTTCGAATGCTTCTCTGTTAATATTTGGTATGCTATCTTAACTTTACATAATAATATAATATTTATTATGAAACGTGCTATGTATATAAATTCAAAACGCTTTCTTGTAATCACTTAGGTGGGATTTTACCAGGCACAATCAAAACTTCGTTTTATAAAACTTAGTTCTCATTGAACGTGTTCACGCGGTGACGTAAATCTCGTTCTGTTTCAAATGGATTTCACAAACTTCTTTTGATCGCGATTATTAAATCTGAGTTTACGTGACGTCACGCGATTATTTTACATGTATTCATTATTTTAAAGCCTTTTCACGTTCATTTAACTACTAAATAGCAAGAAACAATACATAAACTAACCAAATGCATGTGTCAAAACTGTCATCTTGACATTTTTTTGTCTATGTTTCTCGTTCCGCCATGACAGGGCTTAAACGAGTTTTTTGACGTTAAACTTCGGACTTTGGGCGTTCAGAAGATAAAACTCGGATTTGCTATGAACGCGTTCAGTTTATGTTGGTGAAATGCAATTCGATGTTATAATCGCGTTTATACGTTTCGATCCGGTTCAGTGTGCATTGAACGCGTTCCATTTCTTTGGTGAAATCGCCCCTTAAATTAAATAAAATAATTTTCTAAATGTAATAGCGTCACAATAATTGCTATCATCATTCTTCGTCTCCAGTCTGTACACTTGCAGAGGGGGGAGGGGGTCAACCGTCTCCCCGGTATGCACGTCCTCAGCTTGTTTAATTTATTTATGAAAGACGAAGACTGATACCAAGTGTTTTGCATAATATTATCTTAAACTATTTGGAAAACTAATTCAGACTTTTTTGTAGAACATTTTGTCCAGACAAAACTTATTTATTATCAGATAGATTTCTATACGTATATTTGACATCAGACTTGTTTTTTTTTTTAATAAAAATTAATATTGTTTTATATCATTAATTAAAAAGAAAGTTTCGGGACTTTTGTTTTAAATTAATAAGAAATAAAAATCGGTTCCGGAACTAGTCCCGCGGAAACTGCCGTAAAAATCATAATTAATCATACTCAACAACTTTAATTATATATTTTTTTATTAATTTAGTTAATAATCACTCACCATCCTCATCGGTCCTGCACACCTGCGGGGGGGACAGTGGCCCTTCCCCCGCGGCGTTGTGTGCACGCGCCCTTAGCTCGTACTCGGCGTACGGCGTCAAACGAGACACTGTTGCTTCCTCGCCCTGTACAACAAAGCTTTGTTCCGAGATGTTTTATACTGCGCCTTTTACAGCTCTAAGGAACGTTTTTTAATCTTCCCATCCATTGAAATGAAGATAGTCATCCGGCCTTTTAGTTTATGAAATGTCTTGCTTAAACTTGTGATGCACTTAATGTATTTTTTTCCGTAAAGAAAAGACGCGCCTAGACAGACGTCTAGGCGCGTCTTTAAAAGAAAAATATGAGATACTTGTCTAAGTAAGTGGATTTTGGTTTGATCAAAGACAACTTTTTATCATTTTCATAAGTTTTTTACAAACTTATACATATATAATATATGTATAATAATTGTATAATTTGTATTCTATCAGAGAAATTGATTCATAGGCAGATGTCGAACCTATGTTTTTAAGTTTTAAAATCAATGTTAGTCGTGATCTGTTAGTCAGCAAAAATATTGGTCCGCCATCTGCCTAGTATTTGACTAGTAGCAATCAAATACACCGGTAGCCGGCGTAACTTCCTAACATGCAGGACAGCAGATAGCACATTGCTAGTCGCTATTGCACTTACTTGAACCCTCAAATGTGCATCCTGCGCTGGCTGGAGCGGGTCGGAGTCCAGCCTGGTGTACTGCAGCGTGTAGTGTGTGATGGTCCCCCCGCGCGCCTCCACCGCCGGTGGCCGCCACGACACCCGCAACGATGTGGGACTGCCCGACATGCAGGATAGATCTTCAGGAGCAAGCACATTGCTAGTCGCTATTGCACTTACTTGAACCCTCAAATGCGCGTCCTGCGCTGGCTGGAGCGGGTCGGAGTCCAGCCTGGTGTACTGCAGCGTGTAGTGTGTGATGGTCCCCCCGCGCGCCTCCACCGCCGGCGGCCGCCACGACACCCGCAACGATGTGGGACTGCCCGACATGCAGGATAGATCTTCAGGAGCAAGCACATTGCTAGTCGCTATTGCACTTACTTGAACCCTCAAATGCGCGTCCTGCGCTGGCTGGAGCGGGTCGGAGTCCAGCCTGGTGTACTGCAGCGTGTAGTGTGTGATGGTCCCCCCGCGCGCCTCCACCGCCGGCGGCCGCCACGACACCCGCAACGATGTGGGACTGCCCGACATGCAAGATAGGTTCTCGGGACCACCGGTGGGCGCTGTGAAATGTACAGGCTAAAGAATCGAGAATTGAGAAGCTTGAAGAGACGGAAAGTTTAACAGAGGGTGAACTGAAATGCTTTAACCTCCTAAGACCCTGTACGCACGGTCGATATAAATTTTGCATTCTGTTTATAAGCAGACGCATTTCCACGTAATACGTCACATTTTGTGGGACGGTAGATTTATTTTGCGAGTGCATGCGACCTGACTAATAAAACTTACTTTTGACAATTTTACTATTACTTTGCTTAGAGGAACTCATACTCACCGCCGTACTCTACTGAGTATAATATATATACATAATTAAATGTCTCTACATCATAAAGTTAATATACCTAGCGGAATAGAGAAACAAAGGCCTGAGCAAGAAAGATGTCACTATCAGTAACACTGCGTGGTAAAAAGAGACGTGTGATACATGACAGCAGAACTCTTTTTTTGACGTCCAGTCGGCACGTATCGGCAATTTAATCTCATAGAATTCATGTTCAATCATGCTTGTGTCAGTGTATACGTACACATATTTTTACACACAGATGCAAACCAATTTCGGTTTCGTTTGACAGCTCGAGATTGTTGCTCTATTCCGCTAGGTATATTAACTTTATGCTCTACATTTAATTATGATTAACCTTCAATTTAATAAAGAGTTTGACAGATAATGTATGGAGCTTATGTCAAAATTTTGAATTAATTACATTTAAGTCATTAATGTTCCACTCTGAGTGCGGCAGTCAGGGTTAACTTTGATGGCAGCAAAGACATTATTTTCAGGATTTCATATTATAAAGTAGAAAACTTTACACTATTTACGCAAGGTGTAATATTACTGTAGTCAAAGGCCTCAGCGAAAAAAACTGGGTAATATATAAATTTTATGCGACTGTAAAACATTTCAGTGTCACAATAAGCAGCACAACAAAGGCTTTTATGGAAGAGCCTGCTGAAGCCGTATAAATAAGATAAATTTTATTCTATCAAATATAAAGGAATGGTTTTCTATAAAACAATATTATAAATATTACTAGCTGTCCCGGCAAACGTTGTTTTGCCATATTATAAAGTATTTCGCCCATATTATTTTATTGAAGTGACTAAATAAGTATGGCACCATGGCAACGTCCATCGCTGTCCCGTCGAACAAACAATCGTCGCCGCCAGTCTCGAGTTGTAATAATTGATTATTACTTATTCAACAAATGCACTTATCAATATAAAAAGTACCCAGTAGCCGATTCTCAGACCTACTGAATATGCATATAAAATTTGGTAAAAATCAGTAAAGCCGTTTCGGAGGAGTACGGTAACTAACATTGTGACACGAGAATTTTATATATCAGATTAGATAGATAAAATAATTAATTGTTGAAAATATTGGTCTCACTAAGGACGCCTTCACATTACGTCGCCAGTACTGCAACTGCCGCGCGGCTGCCGCAGTACTCGCGACTGTGAAGGCAGCCTAAAAAGACGCAAAACGTGCGCAAAACGAAATCGAGTGGTTTTAAAAATATATACTACCTCTATATTATTAACTTCAAATTCCGTGTCTAGGTGCTAGATAGATGGCGAATTCTTACGCTTTGAAGACTTTTGCAATGGACGAACTTGAGGAGTGCTTGCGATTTGGAAATTTTGTAGACTAGGCTTGTATCTGTGTGAGAATTCGTAGTGAATAAACTCCTTCAATCCCGTCACATTATTATCTGAGTATGCCATTTTCAAAGTATCAAAGTACCAATTTCCAATTACAGATCCAATGTTCCATTGACGAAGTTAGACAAACAAAAAGTAATTAATACGGTTGTGGCAAGTGTGTCGTAACTTCAACATCGAGTTTGGCAAACCGAACTTCCTTCCTGTGTCCGTGGCGCTGCATTAATGTCACAGGAAGTAACTACCATAGGAAATAATACGATCATACTGAGTGAAAAAAAACGATGTGAAAACTAAAAATCGGCCTAGTGCGAGTCGGACTCGCGCACGAAGTGTTCCGTACCGTTTTAGAGGAAAAATAGGTCAAAAATTGTGTTTTTTGTATGAGAGCCCCCCCTAAATATTAATGTTATTCTATTTTTAGTATTTGTTGTTATAGCGGCAAGAGAAATACACAAGCTGTGAAAATTTCAGAAACCTCGTTTTCTTTAGTTTTAGAGTGACCTGACCTTAACGTTTAGGGTTTTAATAAAGTTATTTAGTAATTTAAATGAGGTGTTAAAATAATTGTAATATATTTTTGGCGACTGGTTTTGTTCTGAAAATCTGAGTTCGTTGATCGAAGCCTTTCTTGTTTAAGGCGTTGCTAACCAGTTACCATACAAAGTAAATTATTGTTTTATTTGGTTCCATAGTTCTTTTTTGAATTTAACTATTACAATAATAAAATATAAATTTGATATTTAATTTATTATTATTATTCAGTTATGATGGGCACATATAAAATAATATGAATACAAGTTTATAATATTATTTTGATGAGAAAAGCGCACACCTTGAGTGTAGTGAAATCGGTTTCACAAACTATGTAGATACGGTTTTTCTGAACAAAGCCATATAACATTTTTACTAGTTGGTGCGTTAGTAAAAACCTCTTATAAACTTTATCTACACAAACTCTCTATCTAAAGAATAGCATAGACTATACTCACGTAAATTAATGTATCGCAAAGAATCCAAGGTACGCCCCTATGTCTGGTGTTTCAGAGTAATTAAATGGAAACTTTTTGCTGCTAAAACGCTGAAGCATTTTCGGAGAACATTTTGTACCTAACGCGACTACTGAACAGAAATGAGCAGCATATTCAGCTAAGTATAAAAGTTTTTTGCTGTACTTTTGTAAAACGACGCTCGCTGAAATGCTTTCATGAATTTTTCTGATATTTTAGAAGGGAAATAGTGTTTGTTAATTTGAAATAGTGGACTAGTATTTCAAAATGTTGTTTGTTTATTTGATGTACTTACTTTGTTGTTTGTTTATTTGTGGTCGGGTAGATATTTGAAATTTTCATAAAGATTGTTTTAGAATTAACTCTTTGTTCGTGAGTACGACTCGCACTTGGCCGGTTTTAAGTACATCACGCGTAGCTACATGTACTACTTTCAGTATATTTAAGACCAAGCTCCGTCTTTTTATAAGGTCTAAGTTTAAAAACTGCCAAAATATGAAAACGTTTTCAGCATGGCAAAACCCCTCACGCATCGTCAAATCATAACCAACAAAAACTCAATAAAAAAACACATTGATTGGCAAACGAAAAATCCGATGCGGAATTAAAGTCCATCCATATGCATTGTACTGTAATCGTATCAGAAAACCATTAAAAGAACAAAATCGCATAAAAACGCTATCAATTTGTTTGGAACCGTTTGACCCAGATCGCGTAGGCCACGCTTCAATTAAGCCATTTTGCATTTTGATGGGAAAATTTACGATGCCCGCTTTGCGTTCGAATACAGAACTTAGTTCCTTTTTGAGGCTTTGTGGTATAAAAACTTTATTGGTTAAGCTTATCGTATGACTGAATAAAATATTATCCATACTAATATTATAAATGCGAAAGTGTGTCTGTCCGTCTGTCCGTCTGTTCGCCTGTCCGTCTGTCTGTCTATCTGTTACCTCTTCACACCCGAACCACTGAATCAATTTTGCTGAAATTCGTTATGGAGATTCTTTTGAGTCCCGGGAAAGGACACATGATTCTTTTTATCCCGCGTTATCTAGATTTTTTATGTAACTAGCTGTGCCCCGCGGTGTTACCCGCGGTTCAAGTGATATATAATAAAAGACTATGAAAAGTACCAATAATAGGGTCAAAACGGGACAATACATGGTTCTATAATGGTTTATGGTAGTGATGACGATGATGATGATGAATGTAATTTGCATAGTAGCATATGCTTTGCGTTCTTAAACAACGTCAAAACTCCCAAACTTGTATCTATAAAGAGTCAGGAGTTCTCTCAGGACCTCCCGAACCATGGTATACTTTGGTGCAAAATCTTACTTGTTGGTAGCATATGCTTAGAATACTGCTCACGAAACCGAAGTCACCACATGTTTCCATATAAATTTTGAGGAGTTCCCTCGATTACATATGGATCCCTTCATCAGGTCACCACTTTTATGAATATGGTACCAAATTGGGATGATAACCTAAAGAAAAATTTTTAAAATCAGTTCACAAACGGCGGAGTAAGTCAGTTAAAATTGTGTCGTCCGTAGCCTAATGGGTAGACCTTTGGTTCGCACTCCTAGAGGGTGCAGGTTCGATCCCGGGTGGAGGCGTGTACCAATGAGACATTTTCTGATCTCAAGTACATAATACGGACACTCATACGGTGAAGGAAAACATCATGAGGAAACCCGCACATAGTTGGTCCCAGACGTATTGACTAGTTCTTTCCTCTGGACTAGGCCGACTATGTTGCGAGAATGCCGTATGTGCTTGGGCAACCATACGGACATTTAAAAATCTTGTCCCAGGCACTAGAGTACCTATTTGAGGAGTGGTTACTTCGCTCTGAAAATACTGTATAAATCATCCACAACGGATGCAAAGGCCTAGTTTTTAAAATTGTAGCCTATGTGTTATTTGATGTATAAGCTATATTATTGTAAAGTTTCATTAAAATCCGTTCAGTAGTTTTTGCGTGAAAGAGTAACAAACATCCATACACACATCCATACATCCAAACTTTCGCCTTTATAATATTAGTAGGATATTAAATCATCACAAGATTGGACTTTTATTTTGCAAAAGTCTATAGCCCGGTCAGTGACCACTGAGCATAATATAGAAATTGCTTCTTCCGTAAACATGTAAAATATCGCTATTCGCTATCACACTTTTATCCCGAAAAAGAAATAGCCAAATATTGTTACGTGAGTGAAGGAGACAAGTAATGAAAAATGTAAATTTCTATGTTTTCATTAATGAGCTAAATGTTATAAGTTATTAATTATTTATTAAAACAGTAATATATAATAATATAAACTTCAAAGCAATAAACAATTTGACTTAAACCGTTCTTGGCCTTTTGTAAAGGAAATTATTATTTACTCTTTTCTCCCTGGCAAGGAAACTTAATACTTTCGTAAAGTTACTTTGATTTTTAACCGACTTCCAAAAAGGAGGAGGTTCTATGTTCAGATGTGGATATTTTTTTTATGTATGTTCAACGATAACTCCGCCGTTTGTGAACAGATTTTCAAAATTTTTGTTTTGTTGTATAGGTTATGATCGTGGATTGATACCATGTTCATAAAAGTGGTGACCTGATGATGGGATCCAGGAGTAATCGAGGGAACTTCTCAAAATTTAAATGAAAACATAATATTATGGTGGTTTTAGTTTTATATGAAATATTTCGGGCATATGTTACCAAAAAGTACGATTTTGATATACCACGATACACCAAGATATAACATGGTTCGAAGGTGGTGAACAGAACTCCGACCTCCTTGAAGATACATGTTTGGGGGTTTCGGTGTTGTTTTAAGAACTGAAAGCATATACTAACTAAGCATATTAGACTATTCGTCATCATCAACCCTACCCTTACACCACGAATCATCGTATTTTGACCCTATAATTAGTACTTTTCACAGTCTTTTAGGTCGAGACAGATGCCTAAAGATCAGTATACTGTCGTTTGATGAGTGATTGTGAAAATCCTTTTGTTATTTTAATATATTATATAATTGGCACTTGGCTTTATGGTTACCAAGGTAGAAATTTGGTAATGGGATCCATAAGTAATCGAGGGAACTCCTCCAAATTTAAATGGAAACATATGGCGATTTTGGTTTTGTATAAAGTATTCCAGGCATATGTTACCAAAAGTAAAATTTTGCACCAAGACACACCATGGTTCGAAGGTGCTGAAGAGAACTTCGACCTCCTTCGACATATTTGGGGGTTTCGCCGTTGTTTTAAGAACTGAAAGCATATGCTACTAAGCAAATTATATTATTCGTCATCATCAACCTTACCCTTACACCATACATTATCACATTATAAGTTTATAACCCTATTATTAGTACTTTTATAGTCTTTTAGATCGAGACCTTTGACCTTTGATCATTATTCTGTCGTTTGTTGTGAAAATCCATAAGAGATCCAAATGAGATTCATGAGGTATGTAGGGAACTCCTCGAAATTTATTGGGTATAATATTATACAGCATGACTGGTGAGACATGTTCAATACTCGAGGACGTGATATTTGGCTATTATATTAGATGAAAAAAAATATATAAAAAAATAATATCAATAATTGATAACTGAGTAAATGTAGCTTAAAGTTAAATAATTATTTACCCAACGCATGGACACCGCGCAGGAAGGATAGCGGGCGGCGGCGCGGTGTTTCTTTGATAGCGCACGCCGCCGCGCCGGTAGCATAGGTATGCCGTATGCCTACTTACCTAGCCGCGTAATTTACTTAGTGTCCATGATTCATTTATTTAAAGGGAAATTTGGTCAAAAATTAAGTACCTATTTTATTACATAATTATAATGAGAATCGAGTACCGAATACTCCCCTTAAGTATTGAACATGTCTCACCAGTCATGCTGTATATACACGTATAGCGATAACGACTTTGTTTTATGTAGTTTAAACATGTATGTTGACTTGATGTTCTCATGCAAAAGTATCATAGATCCAAAGTCACTGAGTAGAACTCCCGGATGTTTAAAGAAAGGCGTTTGAAAATTTCTTGAACTCGAAGCATTTACCATAATAGTACGGGAGCCCTAGATCAATTTTTTTTTTTTTTGATTACTATCAAGCAAATTTTTTGTGAGTAGCTTCATTTTGATAAGACGAACAACATTTTTATTTGCGAAAAATCTTGAAAGTGGTAGCTAACAGAGATAGAAAAGATTTCATACTTTCACTTGAAGAATGAATGAAAATAATGACTTGAACTTACAGAACTCTATAACGGAACCCTAACGAGCTGATTTTTTGTATATTGATAGATTAATAGTCATATAATTTAAGAGTAACGTTGTCCTACAAATAAAACAGTCTATATTTTAGTACCATCAATTCAAAGTATGAAATCTTTTCTATCTCTGTTAGCTACCACTTTCGAGATTTTTCGCAAATAAAAATGTTGTTCGTCTTATCAAAATGAAGCTACTCACAAAAAATTTGCTTGATAGTAATAAAAAAAAATGTTCTAGGGCTCCCGTACTCTAACCTAAGTTAATGAGTTAACATACGAAGGTGCAACCAGATCCTAAATTACTGATTAGAACTCCTGAGTCTTTGAATAAAATCGCTAAGAGTTATGTTTACATATAATCTAAAAAGAGAAAAAATATTATTTTTAAACAAAAAATTGTAAACCGACTTCCAACTCACAAAAAAGTGTTAAATAATTGTTATTATTTAAATAGCAGCTTTTTCAGAAATCTCCTATAATAATTCAACGTTTTCTTTACTCAATCTTTACACTTTTGAAGTCGGTGCCAACACTAAAAATTGCTAAAATCTTTTGATATAGAATATTTACTCATATTTTAGTTGGCTTAAATATGAGTAAATATTCTATATTAAAGGATTATAATAAATTGAATGTAATAACATAAGAGATAAAAGACGTTGATCTACTCAATAGAACGTTACATTGTCTTGAGCTGTTGCCAAAACTCCCCACTAAAAAGTAATTTTCATTAGGCGTGTGTTCGGAAATATATCTCAGTACACTAGCGAGTGCTTACGACGTGACGTATTCGACCCTATATTTTAGTGGTGTGCCACTAGTGAGAAAGTATAATGCATTGGTAGTATGTGAAATCTATGCAATATATTTTACATTTTTTTTTTATGAAATAAGGGGGCAAACGAGAAAACGGGTCACCTGATGGAAAGCAACTTCCGTCGCCCATGGACACTCGCAGCATCAGAAGAGCTGCAGGTGCGTTGCCGGCCTTTTAAGAGGGAATAGGGTAATAGGGGAGGGTAGGGATGGGAAGAGAAGGGAATAGGGGAGGGAAAGGAAGGGAATAGGGTAGGGGATTGGGCCTCCGGTAAACTCACTCACTCGGCGAAACACAGCGCAAGCGCTATTTCACGCCGGTTTTCTGTGAGAACGTGGTATTTCTCCGGTCGAGCCGGCCCATTCGTGCCGAAGCATGGCTCTCCCACGTATCACGTACGTTACATCCCTACAAAGTCGTACACATCAATGCACTGGCCAGTATATTCGAACCAAAACATAGTATGGCGTAAATCTTGACCCCATGAGCACTGGCCATTGTACTTTGTACACACCCCATTTCACAATAATGACATCCCAAAAAAGTAGTGGTCAGTATATTTCAATTCTAGACGTCATATTAAGCTCTTGCCGGAACACTGAGTGTTAATACCTTATTTTGTGAAAATTTTAACACATTTGTTGTCTATATCGTTTTAGATATTTTGTATTTGA
This sequence comes from Cyaniris semiargus, assembly GCA_905187585.1. Taxonomy (NCBI): domain Eukaryota; kingdom Metazoa; phylum Arthropoda; class Insecta; order Lepidoptera; family Lycaenidae; genus Cyaniris; species Cyaniris semiargus. The sequence goes on along the minus strand of LR994558.1, from coordinate 5,442,075 downwards.
AATTTGACATAATATTATGTTCTACGGCTGCATCACGCAGACATGTACTTTATTTACTTATCGACGGGCTATGTATAGCGGGAGCAGCCCAGTTTTATTTGAATTGGAATAAAGTCTTAAAGAGAGCAAAAACTCTGCATTTTACTTAGTAGTCAGTATTAGAGATTTCTCCACTGAGTTATATTTCAGAACACACACTAGACAAAAGCAACTCACGTGACTCCAGCGTGTGTCGGTAGTGTGGGGGCGAGACAGGGCCGGATCCAGCAGCGTTGTAGGCGCGGATCGTGACCCCGTACCGCGTCGCCGCCTTGAGGCCCCGCAGAGTGGTGCTCGTCGCGTCCGCACTTGCCCCGCTCTCGGAACCGTTGTCGCTTAGCGCTTTGCCCTCTTCGGTCGCCTCCCACCAGCGTATGGTGTAGCCGAGGAGGCTGCCATGCCATGTTTCTCGCGGCGGGGCCTTAAAAAATTCAATATTAAAAAAAAAGCCCAGTGTATTTAGGGTGTAACAAGACTAAGGGTCTGTTTCACCACTTCCTGATAAGTGCCGAATAGACTACTTAACTACTTAACTTGACAGATGAAGTATGGAGAATCTGTCAAAAAAGCTGTGAACAGCCTATTCGGCACTTTATCAGAAAGTGGTGAAACAGGCCCTTAGTGATTATACATTAGACGGTCTATATATAGTCCATTATATAGAGATCACTTTAAATGTAGAAGCACTAAGAACATAAGAGTGGTTACAGTAAACTCTATATAAGAGACACACTCTAAATGGAAATACATTTTATATTGTGACACCCTGCAGATGGGCATTTGGATAAATACCAGCCATGTGACTTGGAGCTCTCTTGCCCTCAGCGCTCTCACGGTGATATCACGTGGAATCCCTCCAGGTGCTGATTGGAAATAAAAATTACATTACGATCGAGAACCCATAAAAATTTGAAATTGGAATATCAAAAGAATATTCCAATTTCAATTTTTTTACCAAAATATTGACAAGATTTCTAAGAATGAAACTCTGATGAAAACACAATTTGTAGTTCAATACGAAACACATTGGATCGAACCAGGAACGAAGCTGCCCTATTGTTATACTAGAATAGAAGAAACGGGGTACTGAAATATGGATAACTCAATATTTATCGGTAGCACCTCCATCGTGGGTATCGCGGAGACAATAGATTTTCTATTGTTATGCGGCAGCCGGCTGCCGCTTGGGGATTGATGGGTTAAATTAACTTTAGACAATGTTTGATTGAGATAATAAAGATGAAACCCACATAACTGTAGTCAAAGCTTTACGAGCAGGTGAAGTTTGGCTGTAAAAACTTTTTAATTACTCACACTCACAGGTATATTGAAAACTTGTTATCTTGGCTCTTATCTCATAAAATTTGATAGTGCAACCATACGTAATTTGACGCTGTAAAAGTTCCTATAGTATAATCCATATTAATAATATAAGCACGAAGGTGTTTGTCTCTATCTGCCTATGTATTACCACTTCACGCATGAAATTCAAGATAGTTTTCACCCGTAGAAATACGTTTCAGCTGTGCAAAAAAAATAGCGAAGTTTCGGGCAACATCTATAATATTGTTTTGAGGATATATAGTTATTAGTTAAGTATGACTATACAATGGTTAAGTGCTTACCTTCTTCCCGAGTTGTGAAGTGTAGCGGGGGCGTGTGGGGCGAGGCGCCCACGTCGTTGAAGGCGGCGAGTCTGAGTACGTATCTGGTGTCGGGGGCTAGACCCGCCACTGAGGCCCCGGCGCGGCTGGGCCCCTCGGACCTGTTAAAAGGTAATTGCTTTGTATGAAGATGTTAAGTTTAATGTTATGTTCTAATGGTTTGTATGAGTGTCTATTTGAAACAAAGATAGGTATAATAGGCATGACGAAAATTTTTTTTTCTTGTTGGTAGATGAAAGACCATTCAAAAATAGAAATATCAGTGAAAAAATGACTCTGATAGCATAAAAACTCTCCAAGATATCACAATTCAAAACTCACAAAAAATAAACCTTCCCAATACGCTCCATACAAAATGTCAGTTAACTGTGACGTCACGCCTAGTTAGTTTGTTCGATAGCTATGTTAAATATTGAGTTTATGAAAGTGGTTTCGTAAGAAAAAATGTTAAAAATTGCATAACTTATAGAATGGTACACAAAATTAAGGAATTTTATAAAAAAATATTCGACTTGACTTAACTTGAAGAAAAGCTTTGAAGGCTCAAAACAAAAAAAAAAAATATAATAAGTTATGAAGCTGAAATTTTGGGAATACCTATTTTTCATCGCTATGTCTTTATTTTATTTAAAAAATCAGCTAATCTTTGACCTTGTCGTCATCCCTATTGTGATGCGGTGGACCAGTAGTTTAGTGGGTCGTGGGTTAGATTCGGCGTTGAAAGAATGTTGTTTTCAGGTTTGGCCAGTGCAGGCTGATCACTTGATTACGTGACAAGAAGGGTGATTCATGCTTCGGATAAGCATGTAAAAAATAAAAAAATATCCACAGCCGAACATAATATAACCTCCTCCTTTTTGGAAGTCGGTTAAAAAGTCATGATCTGTGTCATGAGCGTGTCATGTCAGCCATCCGCCAGTGGAATATGGGAGTAACGGAAGAGAGCGCGCTCTTGTATACAGCGCACAAACCAATTGATCTCTATAAAACCGGCCTAGTGCGTGTCAGGCCACGCGCAATATAGGGTTCCGTAGTACCGCTAGTTTTTGATAATGTTGATAATGTGTGTCCCCCACACTGGACTCTAACGATTTTTTCCACTTTAAAACGTCATATTTTACAAATGGATTCCTAAATCGGAAAGTGATCCATGAATACTCATAATATTTTTAAAAAAACCTATCCAACGACACCCCACATGATAGGGTGGACGCGAAAAAAAAAATCATCCCCGCTTGATGTGTAGGGGAGGTACCATGAAAAAAGTATTTTTTTAAGATTTTATGTACCATTTTGTCGGCATCTGTGCATTATGCATTATTATCATATGTGCATTCATGCTAAATTACAGCTTTGTAGGTCCTATAGTCTCTGAGAAAAACCGCGGACATACAGACGGACAGACGGACAGACAAACAGACAGACGGACAGACGGACAGACGGACGGACAGACCAAAACTATAAGGGTTCCATGTTGACTACGGAACCCTAAAAAAGGCGTAGCTAATTCGCCTGACTTAAAAAATCCACTGTCACCGATACCTTGAGTTTTGGACAAGGTTTAAATACATTGCGGAATGAAATAAAAAACGATCACAAAAAGAGCATAAACATCTATTTACGTAATTCGCTATTTACGTAAAACCCTAAAAGTTACTTTTTTCATCTCAACACTTCAGCATGAAACATTAAGGTGCTCCCTCACCGGGAGCATTCGCGTGTAATATAACATTAAATAGATTCGACTTTGAGTATTACATTACAATACTAGGTAGTATTGTAATGTAATGCTCAAAGTCGAATGTATAATGTCTGACGAGCCTTCGCGTGTAATGTAACATTATAGATTCGACTTTGAGCATTCCATAGCAAGTTGACTTCACTGCCACGTAGCATTAGAGAGCCGTGATGCGCAAGGTGTTCCTGCGCATCGCGGCCCCCCGTGTAGCGGGGTGGTGACGGGTGCACACTGTAATGCTCGATTTTCCTCCCTCACTGATGTAATGCTCGACTCTGTAACGTTACATTACTAGCGAATGCTCCCGGTGAGGGAGCACCTTTACACAATAAAATATACTTACGGTATATGAAGTAAGTCAGAATTAGCGAGCGTAATGTTCATAACGTCGGGTGTGTCCCAATTGCCGAGCAGAGCGGGGAGCGGAGCGTTTAGCGGTTCGTCCCCTAGGTCACGTGTTAGGGGGCGGTACTGCAGGGAGTAGTGGGAGACCATCGCGCCGCGGGCTACTCGCCAAGTGACGCGGGCTTTGCGCGACCAAACCTCGGAGATTCGCACTTCTTCGGGTATGTTCGGACGTTCTGTGTAAGAGAAAATATTGTGAAGCAAAAATTGTGCCTAATAAAGAAGAAGTTAAATTGTCTATTAAATTCATAAGTTACTTAGCATCAGGCATTACAATTTACATAGACAAGAATAATTGTATTTAATAAGAAATTTAAAATGCAAGTTATAAAAGACATTTGTAAAAGCTGATATTAAAACAATAGAAGTCTTGTCTATGACTTCTTCTCGCTTTATCATTGAGCATCAAAGCAGGATATTCCATTAACAGAACTACATAATTAAAAACCGGCCAAGTGCGGGTCACGCGCAATATAGGGTTCCGTAGTACAGCTAGTTTTTGATAATTTTTGTATGATCATTGAATATACATTTATAACGTGTTTTACACTACCAACAACATTATCTCAGTTACGTTCAAAGGGCTTTAAACGAAAATTTCCTTTATACTTCGCCGAATACATTTTTTTTAATAATTAATCGACTATTACTCAATAACTTATGAAGTCTTCTTAGCCGTGATAGTTTTCCTTTTAAATTCGGCATATTTCCTACTCCCGTCAATTTTTTCACATTTCCAGAAGCAATCGTTTAGCTGGTAGAAGGGAGGGACACTGAACTCTAACGATTTATTCCACTTTAAAACTTCATATTTCACAAATGGATACCTAAATCGGAAAATGATCTATGAACACTCGTAATATTTTTAAAAAACCTATCCAACGACAAAAAAAGAACGCGAAAAAAAAAAACATCCCCGCTTCATGTGTAGGGGAGGTACCATAAAAATATATTTTTATTTCAATGCACATATTAATGTGCATTGTGCATTCATGCCGATTTACAGCTTTGTAGGTCTTATAGTCTCTGAGCAAAACCGCGGACAGACAGACGGGCAGATAGACGGACTGACAGACAGACGGACAGACAGACAAACGGACAGACAGGCAGACAGACGGACAGACGGACGGACAGACCGAAACTATAAGGATTCCTTGTTGACTACGAAACCCTAAAAATTGCTTAAATCCAAACAGTGTTCCGAAAGTTAATTACTAACGGACATTCCCAATATTCAATCTATCTCTGGTTTGACATACGAACGATCGCAGCTAACATTGAATTGACATAAAATATATGTCTCTAATGTCTAATAAGAGCTATTCCTATCTCTAGTAGGGCAAAACCAGAGATAGATGAAATATTGGGAACGGCCGTAAGTAGTGTATTTTCCTTGTAACTTTATAAGTTTACTAACTTATAAGCAATATAATATCGGGTTCACATTATTCCAGTAGCAATCCAGCGTTGGATTGGATCACTGGATTAGAAAAATGTAAAACGGCTATTAAGGTAGCTTAAATATTCTTCATGTTAAATCTATCTTTACTCGAGATGACTTAAATTTAATCAAATGCACCCTATACATGAGGCGACAGAGTGCACGCGAAGTACGTCAATGCAACATTCACATTATGCGTAATCCCACAGACATAAGTTCCATCGATTTAATAGACTTAGACGGAGCTCACTGTAATCGCACAGGGTTTCATATTTCAAAGTTGCTGTACTAACCTTTGTCTATGAGAAGACAAAGGAATGGAATCCTAGAAAGGTTTAGAAATGTGTTTTCGAATTTCTGAAAAATGTTTTGGACAATAATTTAAGTCAAGCTTTTCAAGGAAATTAGCATATTTATATTTTTTTATCAAAGAACATGAAATGTGCTATTTTTATATCAAATTTCATCCGGTCTTAGTCAATCTGTCCAATAGTTTTTGCGTGAAGATGATTAAACTTTCATCCTCACAACCAGTCAAACTTTAATAATAGTAAGAGGTCGCCCATGGGTCACCCCATACATAATATAATATGCCTCTATATAATTATATTAGGCGGTAGATCGCCCAAAATTTTCCGGCCATAGATATACTTAGACGGTAGACCGTTCAAATCAGGTGCGCGCAAAAATATTTGCGTATTGTCATTTAGCTTCAAATGGCAAATTGTTTTGCTTACAGTGTTTACGTGGCATACTGATTTACTCATGACATTCACACCATGGTAGTAGGCTACTCACCTTTAACAAACAGTCTAAACAACAGCTCATCGCTGCCGTACAGGTTGCGGGCGAGACAGCGGTACTCGCCCGCGTGCTCCGGCCCGGCGGCCGCGATCGTGATCTCCGACGTCATCGCGCCGTTCCCGATATCGCGCATCTCCACGCCGCCGGAACCACTACAAGCAATTACTATATCAACCACTAAGAGTGGGTTGCATTGTCAGTCTGGCATCAGCCCAGTCCATCAGTCTGAGACTGACAAAAGAATGATCGTGTGACCGTGTGATTGACGGACTGATCAGTGATCATATTTTTATTATGTAATTTCCGGCCATAATTCTGGCGTCAGTCCCAGACTGATGGACTGAACTGACGCCAGACTGATCGTGTAACCCTAGTCTGGCACAGCTACAAGGAACCGGCTAGTGGTTTTAACATTTTCAGTAATGTTACCTTGTACTAATATGTATTCTGTGGTAATGTTAAAACCACTAACCGGATCCTTAGGAGGTATTCACACCAAACGTATTGTCAGCGTCTGAATATGGGTATTCTCGTTAGCTAGCTTACATAGCATAATAACATATTGTAGATTGTAGGTGCATTAGTTAAGGCTGGCCGCATACACACGTTTTTATTCAATGTATTTTTGTAACGACTGGCAGTGCTAAAACCACTAAAGTAGATCACATGATTACAGGCAAACGTGTCAAAATTGACCGCACAAACCGCTCTAACGATAGAATTAATGAGAGCAAAAACCACTTAAGTGCTTCTACGTGTTTGAATTCATAATATTATTGTGATCACATAGTTTAGATTTTACAATCACAAAAAGTAAGTCACTACTAATATTATAAATGCGATAGTATATCTGTCTATTATTTCCTCAGGCTAAAAGTGCTGAACTGATTTTGATTAAATTTGGTATAGACATGCATTAAGTACCTACCTACCTACAGCTACCTGAAAATAATATTTATGGATAGTTAAAAAGTATAACTATCCATAAATACTATTTCTTTCTAATTTCTGTGCAGTGATGTTGCGAAAACATCCAGCTCTATAATAAACCGAGTTCAATAATAAAGCATTAATTGTGTAACTAAGACATCAAAATCTTAATTAACGTTGTATAGAATTCATAAAATCATCTGTTATTCGAAGATTGAGGGAAGACCTCCAATTTAGCATTCATCTGAAATCGGCTTATTCAATACCAATTATTGTCAGCTATTAATTATTACAAGGATTCATTATAATAGACGCTTCTTTAGTATTTGAATATTATATCATGTTGATACAATTCAAATTATAAAACAAAATACTGGTGCTTAGAGTTTAATTACGACTTCTTAAAACTATTGCAACACTAAATTATTGATTTCTTTCACAATTTAATTATTTTATTGTGGAGCAAATTTAACTTTGTGACCTACTCTACCTACCGCTACGAATAATAATAAAACCGGCCAAGTGCGAGTTGGACACGCCCATGAAGGGTTCCGCTGCAGCAATATGGTTTATTTTTATGAAAGGTTTTTGATTTATTTTTATATTTCAGTTGATTTAATGAAAGTTAAATTGAGGTTTACCATTTATGACGTATAAAAAAAAACTACTTGCTAGATCTCATTCAAACCTTTTTTAAAATTATTATAAAAACTACCAATAAAAATTTTTATTGGTAGTTTTTATAGTAATGTACATCATATATATTTTTTAGACTTGTCATGACCCCTACTTTAGAAGTTACAGGGGGGGGGGGGGGGGGACACACATTTTAGCACTTTGGAAGAGTCTCTCTCGCAAACTATTCAGGTTACAAAAAAATGATAGTAGAAACCTCAATATTATTTTTAAATACCTATCCATAGATACCCCACACGCATAGGTTATATGAAAAAAATTTTTTTTTGATTCAGTTGTACCTATGGGGACCCCTAAAATTTTTAATAATTTTTCCATTATTGTATCAAAATCTTAATGCGGTTTACAGACTACATCTACTTACCAAGTTTCAATAGTATAGCTTTTATAGTTTCGGAGATAAGTGGCTGTGACATACGGACGGACAGACAGACAGACAAACAGACATGACGAATCTATAAGGGTTCCGTTTTTTGCCATTTGGCTACGGAACCCTACAAACTAAGGAAAACTAAGGAAAAGTAACTCCGTCAAAAAACATGTTCTACAATACTTATCAAAATTTTGTACCTAGGTAACCTAACGTATTTTTTTCAGTTTTATCTCGTACCCGCAAAACGTACGGTGCCCGTGGAATTTTCATTACACGCAAACAAAGCCGCGAAGGCCTCTAAATCACACCGCTGAATAGAATATGTGCCGCATAGTTTAGGAGTTCATCTGAATTAAGTGTGAATTATTTTGACGTGTACTAGGAAGGTACTATAGAAGCCTATGAGATTAGGAGGTGTTATAGCATTGTTAGCGGTCTGACAGCGGTGACAGGTTAAGCCGCTGCTTGACGGAGAATCTAATAAATTGCTAATACCCGAGACAAAGGAATTCAATTCTCGACAATAATAAAGACACGACTAGCAAATCTCTTGCGTCCGACCAATTCTCTCAAAATTAGTCTTATATTTACAAATTACAATACTTCAATGAACTCATTTGTTTTAATAATTTAAAAGATTGAATGTTTTCAGTTTGTAAAAATAGGATACTTGTTATTTACTGTGTAATTTTCGATGCGTATAAGTCTAGGAACCTTTTTTAATTGGGCTAGGAGCCCGTTAATATTTTAATTTTCATCGGTTGATAACCATGATTTTCACCATAATGCATTAAACAATGCATAATGGATGCGGATTATAGGCAAGAAGAGAGATTTAAGAAAGGATTTTCAAAATAATGTATGTTTAGTCCATCCATCCATCATAGACCAACATGGGAAATCCGCACTTAGCACGTACAATCGGTCACGAATGTGCTCCTCGGCTCGTTCATAATCATATCATAATCACTATTGTTGGCCCATCATAAATTGTTCAATCGTTTAAATAATATTTTAATTTACTTTTCAATTATTATCGGTTTATTGCATAATTCAATAAAAAAAACAAAATTGGTTCAAATTTGGAACAAACTACAACTCTTGCTTGTACAGTGCTTTGTGTATCTTCGGTTCCCCATAAAAAAAACGCAATTCAAATTTGGAACTCACTGCAACGCAAGCGGTCGGGAGTCGTGTGTCCAGTGCATGTGTATCTCCGGTTCCCCGCGGACCGTGCACGTCAGCCTCGCGACAGAACCCCGGACCACCCATCTCGTCTCACTTGCACCACCACCCCGCGATAACTTCGGCGGTTCTACGGGAAAAACTTGAGTTACCGCAAAGACATAAAGTTTGGAAGTAAGGAAATAAACACTTGAGGAGGTATACAATTTTGTAGGTAAACACTTGAGATGTGTAAGGTTATGTTATAAAGACTGATTTTCAAAAAGTGGTGAAAGGGGTTTATTCACATTAAAAAAGTTAATGTGTTTAGTTTTATCTCTCGTATTCTTCCTACTATCGATAAGGACTAATATCTAACTAACCCATTTTTACCAACCGTACCCTAACGATAAGAGCCAGTAAAGGGCCGCGACGTACCCTTTACGACTATCCTCATAAGATTTCGCAAATAAAAGCATGAAGGTTCTAAAGAGTAAGGTTAAACGTAAGGATTAGTATAAACGTTTTTATGTTAAGAGCTACTTAATCCAAAATATTTCTAGGTCATATTGAGCATTAAGGCGCGGTTGGTAAGAGTGATGAATTAGAAATGGATTTACTTTAATTGATCCCCATTGAAAATATGCCTCTATAAGCTGATCGCACATTTGTAAGCACTGTACGCGCCGTACGTAGGGATTGCAATCCCGCAAAACGAGATCCCGCAATCCAGCGGGATCCCGCGCCAATAATCTGCTGGATCCCGCACCTACAAAACGTGGATCCCGCTTTAAATCTAAACTACAAACAAAAAGATTACGAGAAAATTTTGAAGTAAGAAATGGTATGTTTTGAGTCCGAAGGTATCAGAGGAGAATACTTGACGCTTGCCTATGATTATATCCTGACGGTTCAGCCTACTAGCGTAGAAGCCTAAAGAGCGTTTTTGGCATCAGGTTATATTTGCAGCTCACTCAAAAGCAGGCTTGGTGATGAAAGTATAGATGCCATTTGCTTTTTAAGAGCGTACTTTCAAAATTCGTCTCTATAAATTTGTCGTAGAATAGCTAGATGCTATATAAAAGAAAGTTGTAATTTCATTATAATTAGTCATTCCATGAATAGGACTGAATTACATATATTATTAATCTCTTGATGCCATACCAAACATTTGAATTTTAAGATCTTAGAGACTAGAGTGATTACATCATTTCATTGTTATTTTGTTAGAAAACAATTATTTTTGTTGCTTGTTGTAATACTTTTTAACTACAAATAATATGAATCTCATAATGCTGTGCAAAACATTTTAATTTTAAGATCTAATAAGACTAGACTGATTACATAATTTTATTGTTATACATAATTTTATTGTTATTTTGTTAGAAAATTTTTGAGGCTTTTTTACGTATGAGACATTTTCTATTAATAAAGTTGATTTTTAATAAAACATAAACCTGTAGTTTCAATTTATTTAATTTTATAACATAAATTCAAACATGCGGGATCCCGCGGGATTGAATAGGGTGCGGGATTGCAATCCCTAGCCGTACGCGTCAAACACACTGCGTACGCGTCAGTACACGAAATGCGGCGCGTACGGTGCGGACGAACGTGCGTACCGTAGTTTCACATCATTTCATACAACGAATTTTAAAACACGGCGCGTTCGGCGAGTGCGTGCTGATAAAATTATACCTTTAAGCAGTGTACTTGTACTCACCTCTTACATCCAAATAGAAGGAATGATGGAGGAAGGAGTGTTGTACTCTCGCCGTACACCTATACCAGCCCTCGTGCTCCGGAGTAGCTGATCTCAGCCAGACCGTCCCATCGGACAGTATGGTTCCTTCACTAGCGTCCGGGGACTCTGATTGTCCCCAGAGGATGTGCCGCCAGTTTTCCCCATCTGTTTATATCATAGAACCATGGACGTAAAAAAATAGAACAAGTGCTGAAACGGTGTTTATGCTAATTTGAACTCGGGAGTTCCATTAAAATACACTGTCAAAAAGTGAAGTAGAAAGTACACATTCTTTAGACGCATATTTTTATTATGAAAAGAACATTAAATTGTCAGATAGACCAACGGATTTTTTTAGATCAATATCATAGTCATTCATTATAGAAAAGTGTTTTTTTTTTCTCTACACAAGTAGAATATTACGTGCCCGAAGGTTCTGTAAGTTAGTGTTTTGGGTATTAACTTTTTCACGCATATTCGAAGCCCACGATGCCAATGGAAGTTATTATTGTGTATTCCTAAACCAATATTTTGTTTTAACTATGTATCAAATATTGCAATTTATAGTTTGTATTTCGTAGAGAATTTGGCACGTATCTGGTGCTTAGATGTCGTTAGTTAGTGACTGTGTATTAATATTTTCGAGTACAAAATGAAATCGAACGAAGTCGCAACTGTTTCGTGCTGCCAGTTGCATCTGTGACGCGATGCAGTTTCGAAAAATGTTACTGCAGATCTGTTTTAGAATTTTGACGCAGTTTTATACCATAAGAACAAGGCTTTTATATAAGTATAATGTGTAATACACCTGACTATTTTTACAAATAGGAAAGTGCGTTTGTTTGTTAGCTCATCACGCTTGAACGTCACTTTAATTTGGTATAATTATACATCAAGTCCCGGGCAAGGATAAATCAGAAAAAAAAATTGGGTTCCAGCGCGTAAACGAATTTCAGCGCAAGCGAAGCTGCAGGCAACATCTAGTATTTTAAATAAATTACCGAGAGAATCATGGTCAAACATCATAAATTAGGACCATTACAAAATAAAGGAGATAGAAAAAGAAGAAATGCTTTACCTGTTGAATATTCCCAAGATATCCTCGGCTGCGGTTGTCCCTTCGCTGAACATGGCAGAAGTACAGCGGCGCCCGCAGACACCGAAGTGTTTTGTGGCCTCCACACCCAAGTCGGCAATTCTACACGAAGACACTACTTTATTTATTATGCCATTCAGTCACAAGCATATCCCCTTTTTCGAGAAACAGCCAATAGTAATTTTAATAGGAAATTTACCTTTTACGGTTAAGGAAGAAGTGTGAGTAACAGTGCCGAAATCGTTAGTTGCTCTGCAGGAGTATTCTCCGCTATGCGCTGAAGTTAAGTCTTGAATGACTAATATGGTAAAGAAATCCATGTTTTTCTGTTCCACCTATAATTTCACAAAAGGTAATGAAAAGCCCTAAAGAAATTGTCACTTTAAAAATAATAAAGATAGTAAGGTAAGTATTGTAAACTTAAAAACATCACTTAGAAATAACAAAACAGGTTTCGGCTGCAATTTGAACAAAGGTTTCCTGACAATGTAATAAAATACAATGAAGCCTTAATACCTTCAAGGTAGCTGGTATCGGTAAATTATCCTTGTGCCATGTAAACTGTATTGGCTTATCTCCAGAAACCAAACTACATGTGGCCTGCGTACTGCCTCCTACCTCTAGCTCTTCAGGAAATTGGAAAGGTACGATTTTTGGTGGCTCTGTTATGAAAAAATATTTTCATGATTAGAATTAAAAGAGACAAAATTTAAATAAAAATAATGTACGACACAGCCTAAACAAGCCAAAATTTATATAAACACTTAAAATTTGTTAACGATAAATTATTTTTCGGGAAAAAGCCTATCCTATATCGTTTCCCGAGATTAAAAGCAAATCAAATTTCAGAATAATTGGTTCAGTGGTTTAAGTTAATACGGACATATTGTCGACCATTCTTAAGCATCGTTAATATGGACTGAGTAGAATTGAATTCAAAATCACATAAACTTACTGTGTACTTCAATTCTCACTGTCCGTCTTGCCAGCTCTCCACTTTCAGCTCTTACTTCGCAGGTATAGCTTCCGGCTACTGTGCCTCTAATTGATGGCAGCCTTAACACTCCACGATCATCATCATTAGTTTCCAAAATTCCTTCGACTACAGTACCATCGTCTCTTCGCCATAGCACTTCCCTAAAAATAATAGGTACTTTAGTGGCGCAATCAATATTATTAATTATTATGTCCACTTTCACGATAGTTATCATTATTACGAGCAACATTTAAACAATAAGTAACTTACTTGATAGGGTATCCAGAGTAGGGACAGTATACCATAACATCAGCTTCAGTTTTCACGTGGATAGGCGGTAAGTATCTTATATTTGGTGGTCCTGGAACAAATGGTCCTGGTTAAAAGTCATATAAACTACGATTAGTTTAATAACTTTTAACTATTCAAGTAAAGATGTATGTAGTTGTATTATGAAGTCTTTCAAATCTCAATTTTTAAGCAAAATTGAGATTTGAAAGACGTTTTATATCATAAATCTTACCAAAAACATTAAGCCTTGCATGATGAGCGTGTGATCCACCGGAATTAGTTGCGTTACAGCCATACCTTCCACCTTCATCAGCGCTTCGTATCGTTATACTCAGTGTTGATACAATTGTACCATCCTCACCACCAGTCGGTTCAGCTCTTGTATTTACACTGTATCTAAAAACATCAGAATTTTATTTACTACATAATGTATTTCAATTTTTTTCATTTGTTATATTGTATTAAAATAGTTCCTTTTGATTTAATTTTTGCTACATTGATAAATATACTACAAGGTTTATAATGCACGTGCCCAAATAATAAATACTATGGACTATTTATATTTACTTACTTATCTGGTGCTGATGGCAAAGGTCTATCGTCTAACGTCCAAATGATTCGTGGTGATGGGATACCAGTGGCGGCACATCTGAATGCAATGCTCTGACCGACTCGAGTGATAGCTTCACTGAATGTGGACACTAAGCGAGGTGGCCTGTCTAAAATGTACATGGGAAAACATAAGAGTTTAAGTGGTCAATAAGAAAGAAATGTATTAAATACTATGAATTCAAATTAATATCAAAGAACAGTTACATATAATTGAATTAATTACCTGAAATAATTAATTCAGCTCCAGCTACAGCTGAGTCTATATGGTCATAGGCCGTGCACTGGTAGAGGCCAACGTGATGTGGTCTAACTGGACCAAGGGCCAAGCGAGATTGTGGAGAGTGTAAGGGTCGACCTTCATGCTGCCAGCTTAGTGTGACCCCTCCACCACGACCCCCGTGCACGGTGCAATTAAAACTACCGCTGCCACCGGTACCTAGCATCTAAAATTATAGAATTACGTTACTTGTTATATTAGGTTTACTAAAATTGTTATCATTGAAAATTATTGCATCATCATGAATTATAATGCCTCTATTCCTATAGTAGTTTTTTATTATTACTACTACAGTTTTTTAATTTTGACATTTTTACTAGCATCATCTAGAGGTATTATGTCATCTATTACCAAATCATATTATATTATTACTCTCGTAATAATAATTATTACTCTCGTAATAATAATTATTACTATCTTTTATCGTTATACCAGAACCCTAATAACCACTGCATGACGTAGGTCCTCTTCAAAGATTCCCAGTGCGACTAGTTGATAGCGGCCTGTACCCACCCACTCCCTTTCTCAGATCATCTATCCACCTGATAAATCCTAATCAAACCATACATCTACCAAGCTACCAACATCTACTCACCAGCGGATTGGGCGTAACTGAAACCGACAGGGGCTCATACACGACGAGCCGTATCACCATCCTCGGCGACACATCCGGTCCCGACGAGCAGGCGTATCTGATAGCGTGGTGCGACCTGACGCTGGGCAGCACTAGAGTCCCTCCCCTCACCACACCCTCCCCCGTCGACACCCACACCCCGTTCGCTTCCTGTCGCTGCCAACTGACGATTTAATTGTGATGTACCTTATGCTTAAAATATTGACGAAGATGTAAACAAAAACTTATTGATAAGCTGTTACGTAGGCGTAAATAAATTATAATATTCGCTTCTGTATCTGCTTTCTGGCTTGATCATTTTTTTTTTGTTTTCAGGTAGGTTTTTTTTAATCAAACAATATATGCAGATGATTCTAGCACGTAGCACATATCTGTCCAATACAGGCAAAAATTCTTTGCCACAAAAATTATAAAATTCTGCTTTCAAAATGTTAAATGTTTTCAACTTTACAAGTAATTGTCTTTACACAAAGACCACAACGTCTCTACATTAACTCAACCTTAAAAGTTTACGTTCATTTTCTTCCGAATCTTTCCACCCAAGATTTTGTTCCTTTTGTAACTTTCAAACAATCGAGTATAATGTCAGTATTGACTTACGTGATGGTGTGTTTGCCGTACTGTCTCAGAGTGCAGGGCAGGAGCACCGTGTCGCCCGTCTTCGCCTCTATCGAGGTCAGCTCTACGCTCTCTAACCAGCTGCTGTCTGCAAACAGTTGTGATACTGTACTTACTGAGTTTGAGGTTTGGAGTACTTTGGTTTAAGTAAACTTTTTTGATGTTTAATGTATGAAATAGTGTTATATCGAAATCAATTTAAAATTTACTAAAGTCAGGGAAAATTATCATCCAATTAACATGTTCATGATTAGACTTTAGAGTTAATTCACGAAAGGAGCCAAAATACATAAATGCAAAACAAAATTTTAATGTTAAATAGCGTGACGCCGCGCCGCTTGAAATTTTTATTTTGCTTAGCCGCATCTTGCCTCATCTCATCTCGTTTAATATGCACTAACAAGATAGAAAGTACAGAGTAGTAAAAAGTTAATTTACCTAATTTGTGATAATGGATACCATCTGTTTGGTACCAAAATAAAATAAAGTCAACCTGGTCCCAACCCTACGTAACAAGCTTTCTCAAGATTGTTCCAGCTAACGTATTTTATTGCACAATGATCAACCCGTTACGACTGCACATGAATACGCGAGGAGTTGGCTAGCCGCCAGCGTCGTCCCCAACTGTTATTGGATTAAACCCATGATAACTATTACACCCTCGAGTGTGCCGAGTAATCGCCCAAAGACTATGTTGAATATGAATTTATTGAGGGATTATGTTTGGTTATGTCGTGAGTAGAGTAGGGTATAGAGAAATATTATTGTTCGATTACCTTCATATTTTTTGAGACTTAGAATAAAAGTTAAATATTGCATATTAAAAAAAAATAGTAAATAAGTATGACTCTTCAGCTTTTGAATTAGAGTTATAACTCTTCTTTCAAGAATCATGACCTAAAGCATTTATCAAAATCATTTATCAATTCCTACCTTTTTGTCATGTCACATAGCGCTTCCTAAAAAAACTTGTACGATTTTTTTACACCGAAGGTTGTTACTGTTATTTCAGTAATCATGACTCCTATTTCTCCTGCAGAGAGGGAGGTTAATCTCGACAAGATTTTTCTCTCAATTTTGGTGCTCCTTCTCATCTGTCCTTGTATGTAGAGTTGTATACTCACCATCAGCAGTAAGCTTGTAAGGCGGGCTGGGTACAGCGAGGGCGAGGCAGGAGTACTCCGCCTGCATGTCCGCCTGCGTCAACTCCGCGCCCAGCAGCAGCCCGCCAGCCCCGGATATCCAACGAGTGTCTGACAAGAAAAAAAAACATTATAAAAATTTAAATTGAGAAACCTCCTTCTTTTTTAAAGTCGTTTAATAAACTAGGTGGTGATTTCTTTGACAGTGACGGAGTTCATCGAAACCAGGAAAATAAAGTAGGTAGGTAAAACGCATTGACTTATGAAACTAGTGAAACGCCTTGCACGTGGATTTTAGTGATGTCAGCTGTTATATTTGACAGCTACGCTAAAAGAATATAGAGCCCAAGAGTGTACGTGATACACAAGAGCTCTCTCTTCTTATTTTGTAACCCAGTCACAATAGACATAAGTTCTACCAGTACTTTGACTGCTAAGAGACGGACGCAATTCTTTCGGGTTTCGCCTTGCTATGTTAAGGGCTGGCGCTGGCTGATATAATTTATTTTTCATCGCATGTGCCAAAATATAAACAACTAAAACGGCCACTGTTGCGTTCCACGTACTTATCTTTCCCGTCGAGTTTTGTGAGTTGTAGTGAGTTTTTGAAATAAATAATTTATTTCTTTCTCTTCTCAAATATTTTTTTTCTCCACTTATGCAATTAGGGACCATTCATAAAGTACGTCACACGATTTTCATGATTTTAGACCCCATCAATGATTTTGAGTGACACCTAACACACCCCACTTCTCACATTTGAGAAGTGGGGTGAGTTAGGTTTTTTCGTTACGGAATTTCTTGCTTCGGTCGCCGCGCTCAAAGATTACTATTATAAAAACCATAGCCTACAATATGTCATAGGTTTTTTGTAAGTGACAACCCTAGCGACGACTTTTGCCATAATACGTCAAATGTAAAAATTTCAACAGCAGTTGTCGGCATACTCTATATAATTCTGTCTACTCCATAAAGTTAATATACCTAGCGGAATAGAGCAACAATCTCGAGCTGTCAAACCAAACCGAAATTGATTTACGTCTGTGTGTAAACATCTGTTTACGTATACACTTACACAAGCATATTTCTAAGAGATTAAATTGTCAACGTGCCGATAAGTGCCGACTGGACGTCAAATAGATGAAAAAAATTGGTTCTGCTGTCATGTATCACACGTCTCTTTTTTCCACGCAGTGTTACTGATAGTGACATCTCGCTCGCTCAGGCCTTTGTTTCTCTATTCCGCTAGGTATATTAACTTTATGGTCTACTCTGACCCGGTGGGATTCAAAACCGTCAGAAACAGCGAGATCTACAATTTTAGCAACAATATCTTATTCAATTAATTTAACTATTAACATTGTTGTTGTAGTAACTAAAGTACAATGACGTATGTATATTTTGTAGCTACTTAAAGCAAATACCAAAGATTAATATTAATCCCAGTAACATTATTTATTGCAATATATTAATTCCAGTAAGTGAATTATTCGGTTGCCACGCCGATATTCCAAATCACTGAAGCGACAAAGCGATACCTATTAAATTAGCCGATTCCAGCGAATTAATGCCCCATAATATAACAATAAGTCAGCTCGCAGAGTAATTAGTATTGTATAACGTTAAAATGTTCGCTATAGTATTCAATTGGTATATAATTAGTATAATAGTGGTTTTATTTCAACGAAGATAGTATGCTAGTAGAAAGATGTTTGATTTTGACAACAATGATTGAAAAAAATCGGCCAAGTGCGAGTCGGACACGCGTACGAAGGGTTCCGTACCGTTATAGGCGAAAAATAGGCCAAAAATTGTGTTTTTGTATGGGAGCCCCCCTTAAATTTTTATTTTATTTAAATATTATTATTAATTATTAAAGTTGACATTTAATTAAGGCTTTTCTGAAAATTTCAAGTGCCTAGCTGTTACCATTATTGATTACGAGCGAAAAAGGCCAAAAAAATAACGTTTGTTGTATGGGAGCCCCCCTTAAATATTAATTTTATTTTGTTTTTAGTATTTGTTGTTATAGCGGCAATACAAATACACAATCTGTGAAAATTTGAGAAGTCTAGCTATAGCGGTTATTGAGTTACAGCCTGGAGACAGACAGACAGACGGACAGACAGACAGACGGACATCGAAGTCTCAGTAATAGGGTCCCGTTTTTACCTTTTGGGTACGGAACCCTAAAAAATACTGATTTTGAAGACAAATAAACTACATAAGTTAGAGTTCGTAAAATTCAAAGTTTTCTCAGAATTTTCTTTTCATGTGGAAAGTCATCGGAAACATGTAGATTGTAGTTAATAAACGTTCAAATAATAAGTTTTATGCTACAACCATAATTATTTTTATATATTATGTAAAAACGCCCGTCAGTACGCATCTATTCATAGGCACAAGAAAAGCCAATCCGCTGCAAGATAGTATGTCAAGGTCGATTTAAATCTGGTAAACCTATAAGCATGTAGGTGGGGCACGTGAAATAATAGTTAAATCATACCTTCGACGCCGAAAATAGACTAGACTATAATACCTTGCGGTTTTAATATAACATAACTTTTACTGAGTGTAACAAAACAAAGCGATAATACTGTAGGGTGTGTATGTATTGTGAAAGTAGCAGCGCTGAAAGAACAATTTTTTTCAGATTTGTATGGACTCCGCTCCAGAGCATCTTGAATTTTCCCATATAAAAATATAAAAAATATATGTTACTCTTTCAACGCTGCTACTTTCACAGAGAACTCTATACAGAGGACTCATACACACTTTAAATTAGGTAAGTAATTAATTTAATGCATTTTTAAGTGTTTATGATATATGTCGCAGCCGACTGGTAAAAATAGCCGTTCAATCAAACAGCTAGCCCTTTGACTGAACAACGCCATTCAATCACACGTCTAGCTTTTTCATTGAATATTCGAGTCGCTCAAAACGTTCAACACTACAGCTGATTCAAAAGCCGCCGTCTTATTTATTTAGTTCAGCGCTCACCACTGCGGCGCTAAGTGCGTTTTGTTTACAATATGGCGTCAACTAACCGGTGTTTGTGGTTGTTTTAAGATATTTTTCGGAAAGATATTATTATAATAAATATTATGTCTCTTTAATAACACGTTACAAGTGTTATTAAAGAGACATAAATTATGGGAGGCACATACGAGTGATACGAGTGAATAAAAATTTTAAAATATTCGAGAAGAAATTACGGGATTACGAAATGCATAACCAAGATATTTATTGCTATAGAAAAATTTACCAAGAAATTACAAAAAGTTTTCCTATTTTCACAAATTATATACCAAACTAATGGTCACCTTAATTAATTTGCCATTTAACCAGTTGGCTAAACGTCGTCTAGCTGTAGTGTTGAACGTTGTAGTCAACAGGTCGACTAAACGACGTATAGCCGTGTGATTGAATGGCGTTGTTCAGTCAAAGGGCTAGCTGTTTGATTGAACGGCTATTTTAAACAGTTGGCTGCGACATATTATATATCACAAAGTTATAATTCACTCTGTTTTGTTACACCCTGTTTGAATACATATGTGATAACGATTTTCATTTCATAACTTATGACGGAGCCAAAAGCGAATCGTTTCATCAACGTCCAACATCAGAGAACACCCATATTTAGCATTCACATTTTTACTGTTAAATATTATTATATATCAAGCGTATTACCGGGGAGGCTTAAGCCAGATCGACGAGCCATCATTAATCGTGAAGGCTATCTTTCACGGGATTTAACGGCGAGAGTGATTTTTGTTCCATTTTTGCCGTTCTTTTATAGCCGATGTTATCTGTTGAAACGTTAATATAAACGTTAATAAATAATACTAATTAGACATAAGCTCTTAATCCTAAGTAAGGATCCAAAAATAGTACGAGGATAGATCCATTTGGATCCATGGACTATGGAGTAAGTAATATGAGTTTATGTATTCATTGTTTTGAATAATGTAACCTTAATAATTATTATGAAACTGAACTACATACATTACATTAAAATTAACAATGGGAAAATCGCACGCACCAACAAGCTAGCACTTCTATTATTGGCATCTTAGAGTTTGGCTAAAAGATTGCAAATTAAAGTATTTAACATGTATTTCTGTAGTACTATTATAATATAATACTACCTTATTCCTATAATACTACCTTATTATAAACAGGCATACCTGAAAACAATAGTATGACTATGTCAAAGTACATTAAAGCTCAAGATAGTATCTTTGTCCTCCACATACCTATAAATACCATTTCAATGTAAGGACTACTTAACGGATTCATCAGTAGTCAGTCGGAAAGTCAATCAGACTTGAATAAAGCCCCTATAGGTCCTCGGATATCGGCAACCTAGTTTGCTCTTATACGATGAATGATTAATAGTATAATTTGATAGAATTGATCATGTTTTATAACTGGGATATTGTTCTATACTCTAGATAAATTATATTATTATGAGTATGAACATGTTATAATTTTAATCGGCACAGCAAAAATACCACTAAACACATTCCCTCTTACTAATAAACGTTGTATAAGCTTTGAATAGTTATACAGTGTTTTGTTCCTGTCACACAAGTGACAATTTTAATTGGATTGAAGAAGACAAAACACTGTATAACTATTCAAAGCTTATACAGCGTTTATTAGTAAGGGGGTGTGAATTTTATTGAAACAGATTAGCATTTACATTAATTGGAAAAAAACCGGCCAAGTGCGAGTTGGACTCGCCCATGAAGGGTTCCGCAGCAGCAATAAGGTTTATGTTTATGAAATTAAAAGGTTTTTGATTTATTTTTATATTTCAGTTGATTTAATTAAAGTTAAATTAAGTTTACCATTTATGACGTATAAAAAAAAACTACTTGCTAGATTTCGTTCAAAGCAATTTTCGTTGGTAGTTTTTATAGTAAAGTACATCATATTTTTTTTTTAGACTTATTATGCCCCTACTTTAGAAGTTAGAGGGGGGACACACATTTTACCACTTTGGAAGAGTCTCTCTCGCAAACTATTCAGGTTAAAAAAAATTATATTAGAAACCTCAATATGATTTTTGAAGACCTATCCATAGATACCCCACACGCATAGGTTAGATGAAATTTTTTTTTAAAATTTTAATATAAAAATATTAAAAAAAAACTACTTGCTAGATTTCGTTCACACCAATTTTCGTTGGTAGTTTTTATAGTAAAGTACATCATATATTTTTTTTAGACTTATCATGCTCCTACTTTACAAGTTAGAGGGGGGGGGGGGGGGGGGGACGCACATTTTACCACTTTGGAAGAGTCTCTCTCGCAAACTATTCAGGTTAGAAAAAAATGTTATTAGAAACCTCAATGTGATTTTTGAAGACCTATCCATAGATACCCCACATGCATAGGTTAGATGAAAAAAAAAATATTTTTATTTAAATATAATAATATAAAATAAAAAAAACTACTTGCTAGATTTCGTTCAAACCAATTTTCGTTGGTAGTTTTTATAGTAATGTACATCATATATATTTTTTAGACTTATTTTGCCCCTACTTTAGAAGTTAGGGGGGGGGGGGGGGGCGACGACACATTTTACCACTTTTTTTTTTTAATGAAATAAGGGGGCAAACGAGCAAACGGGTCACCTGATGGAAAGCAACTTCCGTCGCCCATGGACACTCGCAGCATCAGAAGAGCTGCAGGTGCGTTGCCGGCCTTTTAAGAGGGAATAGGGTAATAGGGGAGGGTAGGGATGGGAAGAGAGGGGAATAGGGGAGGGAAAGGAAGGGAATAGGGTAGGGGATTGGGCCTCCGGTAAACTCACTCACTCGGCGAAACACAGCGCAAGCGCTGTTTCACGCCGGTTTTCTGTGAGAACGTGGTATTTCTCCGGTCGAGCCAGCCCATTCGTGCCGAAGCATGGCTCTCCCACGTAAAGGCTCACCTTTTTTTTTTATGAAATAAGGGGGCAAACGAGCAAACGGGTCACCTGATGGAAAGCAACTTCCGTCGCCCATGGACACTCGCAGCATCAGAAGAGCTGCAAGTGCGTTGCCGGCCTTTTAAGAGGGAATAGGGTAACAGGGGAGGGTAGGGGTGGGAAGGGAAGGGAATAGGGGAGGGTAGGTAAGGGAATAGGGTAGGGGATTGGGCCTCTTTGGAAGAGTCTCTCTCGCAAACTATTCAGGTTAGAAAAAAATTATATTAAAAACCTAAATATGATTTTTGAAGACGTATCCATAGATACCCCACACGCATAGGTTAGATGAAAAAAAAATTTTTGTTTCAGTTGTACCTATGAGGACCCCTAAAATTAAAAAAAAAATCAATTTTTATATCAAAATCTTAATGCGGTTCACAGACTACATCTACTTACCAATTTTTAATAGTATATATAGCTCTTATAGTTTCGGAGAAAAATGGCTGTGACATACGGACGGACAGACAGACAGACAGACAGACATGACGAATCTATAAGGGTTCCGTTTTTTTCCATTTGGCTACTACGGAACCCTAAAAAGCAAATCTTTTTAATCTAATTTAATTTGGGCTAAATCTAAATACGTAACAGGTTTTAAGAATAAGATAATTCTTTTAGGTATGAATCTTTCTGGCATTTACTAACAGATTAGGTGGTGGAGCTGGTAGAGTGGGACAGCACGATGTGTATAGCTGCGTTTCACCTGCGCCGATGTAGCCGGACGACAGCGGCAGGCCGTCCTGCAGCCACGTGACGTCGGCCAGGCCGAACTGCGGGGACAGCTCGCAGCGCAGGACCACCGACCCGCCCAGCTCGGCCGGCGGTAGAGTGGGACAGCACGATGTGTATAGCTGCGTCTCACCTGCGCCGATGTAGCCGGACGACAGCGGAAGGCCGTCCTGCAGCCACGTGACGTCGGCCAGGCCGAACTGCGGGGACAGCTCGCAGCGCAGCACCACCGACCCGCCCAGCTTGGCCGGCGTCAGCTGCCGGACCGAATGGGACAGCACGTTGTCTTCCACTAATTAAGAAAACAATGTTTTTTAAACATTAAAAAAGTTTTGTATTTTTAAATGAAATACTTACCAAAATTGTTATAGCTCGGTCGCATTACAAGTTTTATTATGTAAAAAATTTAAATTATTGGCTATTGGAATTGGTACATAGGGTAATAATTTTATAATAATTAAAAAAATATTTTTATTACGTCTTTCATATGTTTTAAGTTTAGATAGGTCATAGGTGTAGGGGAGGAAAACATTATGCTTATCACAATGCTAACAATATTTTTTGCAAACAATAAAATAAATAATATATTACTAAGGGTTAGTACAATATTATTATTACTTATTACTTTTTAATAATACACTTTACTTACCTACCAAGTAATATTAATGTACATAAATCATAATATTGACTATTACTGTAAACAGCTGTAAAATAAAATCTTGGAAATAGTTTTTGAATTGTGTTCTTTTAGTTTTTGAATGTTTTTGAATAGGCAGTAATCATCATCCAATCAGAGTGCTGCGTGCGTCTCTGTATTTTTTTTACAAATGACAAAGGCTCACTGCGCGTTCAGCCCAAAAAAGGGCGAAACGATTCATCTAAAAGCACTTTTTACGTAATTATTTCGGAATCACATTAAAAAAAATATATTATTATTGTTCCTAAATGAGAATTATAAATATTATAGTTGAATGGCCGCACTCTGAGATATATTTTACTTTAATTTAATAAATAGTTTGACAGAAAATGTTACATAAATTAAAGTTTAGTAGTCCTAAATAACTCTGGGTGCGGCTGCTCTATCTTCTATTATTTGATATATTTCGGAAAAAGAAACAGACACTCAGGTAACGTGAAACATTTGATTAAACAAAAGTTTTGAGAGAAAAAGCTTTATTGCTTAATACGAAACTGGCTTATTGTTCCGAGGTTTCGGAGGAGTGCTGTCCTTCAATCTTTAATTAAAACTTTTTGAATCCCCAAATGAAAAAAGAAAGTAATTGGAACGAAAAATAATTTTTAGGGTTCCGTACCCAAAGGGTAAAAACGGGACCCTATTACTGAGACTTCGATGTCTGTCCGTCTGTCTGTCTGTCTCCAGGCTGTATCTCAGGAACCGCTATAGCTAGGTTTCTGAAAATGTCACAGATTGTGTATTTCTGGTGCCGCTATAACAACAAAATATACTAAAAACAAAATAAAATTAATATTTAAGGGGGGCTCCCATATAACAAACGTGATTTTTTTGGACTTTTTGGCTCGTAATCCATAATGGCAACATGTGGACACTTGAATTTTTCACAAAATCCTCAATTATATGTATACTTTAATATTTAATAATAAAATTAAAATAAAATAAATAATAAAAATCCCATACAAAAAAACAAAAATTTTTCCCTACTTTCGCTCTATAACGGTACGGAACCCTTCGTGCGCGAGTCCGACTCGCACTTGGCCGATTTTTTTAAATTATAATTCTAATGAAGTCTGAAAGGAATCTTTAAATAATTAATATGGATAAAAAAAATATTGTGTACAAAAACTTTACACGAACTCATTTTACTGTGCAAAAATAAAGATTTTATAATTTTTTGAAACGTACCTCTGCTACGACTTACTTATGCTTATAGGGTCTTACGGCCGCACTCGGCGGCATTTACAATCGTTACTTTACTTTTTTCACCGATTTTAATCGTTAACTTTAATTAAAGAGTTTGGCAGATATTCATGTGATAATCTTCATTAAAATTTGTCTTGTGCATTATTTTACTCTACTGTATAATAATATTATTTGTACCAAAGTATACATTATACATATTTTTTTTAAACCATGTTGACTGCATTTCATTTAATTTTGATGTATGTACTATCAGAGAATTTGATTCATAGGCAGATGGCGGACCTGCGTTATATTTGGTCCCGTTATGTCAGCGGTTCCCAACCTGGGGGTAATTACCCCCGCAGGGGTAAAACGGCAATTCTAGGGGGATAACAGAGTTGGCACGAAAAAGTATTATAATAGTGTTTTTATTATAATAATAATGTCAGCAAAAGTAGAGTTTCTTGGACTACGGGAGGATAACTCATTAAAAGTTGATTTTCAAAATATTAAACTCGGCACATTTTGGCGAAAAGCAGCTGCAGAATACCCTATTATAGCTGACAGAGCTTTAAAAATGTTGATTCCATTTGCTACAACTTACAGATGTGAGACTGGTTTTTCGAAGACTCTTGTTACATTAAAAACAAAAGCTAGAAATTGTCTGAATGTGGAGCATGACATGAGATGCGCGTTGAGTGAAACCGAACCTAATATTCTTAAACTTCCGAATGCAAAGCAATATCAACCTTCACACTAGCTGATTTTATATATTACTAGTTACCTAAACGTGCAATTTCTTACCTAATAAAGATATTTCTGTTCGAATTTGTGTGGTTGAATTATTTTAAATTAGCTAGGGGTAAACTTAATTCCTATACTTGCTCACAGGGGTAGTGACATTGAAAAGGTTGAGAACCGTTGCGTTATGTCAAACCCAGCCGACACTTCCCGGCTCACGCCTAACATTGAATTGACATAAGCCGACCAAATGACGCAGGTCCGTCATCTGCCTATGAATCAATTTCTTCGATGGTACATAAATTAAATAAAGCTTAGTATTAGCGGCTATAATGCGTTTGTGCTGCACTATAAAGAAACTCGATGGCACTATAAAGAAACTCGATGGATGGGATTACATTTTTTACATAAATATACAAGGTGTAACAAAACTAAGTAATAATACTTTAGGGTGTGAATGTGTTTCTTGTAGAGAGTTCACTGTGGAAGTAGCAGCTCCGTATGTGTATGGGCAAGCCCCCAGCGTCACGAGTTTCCCCATACAAAAGCTAAAAAAAGCTTTTTCAGCGCTGCCACTTTTACAGTGAACTCTATACACGGGACACCCTAAATTATTATCACTTAGTTTTGTGTTACACCCTGTATATTAATATAATATCATTATAAGTAAAAAGGCCAAACTTAAGGCTAATTAGGCGTAACAACTATAATAGTCCTGTGTGCGGGATGATATCTACCACCGATTGATGGAGTGTTCCCGGAACGCAAACTTAAGAGAGCAGCTGATTTTTAATTTTAAATTAATTAGATGTAATATTGGCATATTTCATAGCATTTTAGCAAAGCCTTCTTCTGAAGCTGCTAGAATGCTATATAATTTTAACTTTAAGTCGGAATTATTGTAAGTTTTGTTATAATTAGCATAAGGTACGATGGGATTGACATCGTCTTTTTGTACAAAAATCCCTTTAAATAAATAAAGAAAAAAAAAACTAACATAGTCCTGTTTAACATCATTCTGTATTAAATACACAAAGGAGGCTTGTTTAAAACTCTAATGTCATATATTTTAATCCCTTAATTAAAAGTTTGCGCTTGTGAAAACTCAGGTAGCTGGCTTTAGGCTGTTTTTCATATTTCATAGCAAGGTAATTCGTTTGGCACAGACTTTGCTAACTTTATTTACCTGCCTAACAAATGTTCCCACTTATCTCAGATTTAAACGTTATATTATTTTGATTTTTTAAACATGATACAATATGAAATTAATTAGGTATAATAAGTTTTTTTAAAGGAAACGTAATTTTAAAGTCAATAGAGAATAGGAACTACAAGTCCGATTTAAGTAATTCTTGTTTTTTGTAAGATATGTATTGTTCAACTTATGGAATGCTGCAAGTTTAATCAAAATCGGTTCAGTAGTTTTTGAGACAGGGAATTTTAATTTTCAATTACGTACAATCTTGAAGTCGGTTTTATCTTTTTAACGGACTTCCAAAAACGAGGAGGTTATAATAATATATTCGTCTGTATTTTTTTGTTAAACTACAATTATTATTATTATATATTAATTGATTGAAGTCATTCAAATTTGGAATAGGCAGCCCATCACCACGGGCGGCAAGTCAGTGAATTCTTTAAGTAGTTAGGTATCTTCTTTAATAGTTGGTTCAGTTTTAAATAGCTCTTTTCAAAATAAGTAAATCGTATCGCAGGCCGCAGTGCCTCGTCACGTTTTCAAAACGATAATAATAATAATATCTATGGACGCTTCACACCACGTCAGTCTGGCCCCGTGGTAAATACCTGAAGGACTTGTGTTACGGGTACCAGACAACGGAAATATATTTAATACTTTTATACTATACATATATTTAAGATTTTTATTATATGATACACATATTTAATACACATCCATGACCCAGGAACTTTTGAAAACTTTTTGTTCCGTGGGCGGGATTCGAACCCGCGACCCCCGGCTTGAGCTACCAACAGCCCACCAACTGAGCCACAGAGGTCGTCAAAACGATGATGATAGATAAACATTTGATATTATGTACAAAAGTTTTTTTTTAATTACCGTATACAAGATAATCAAATATCGTTTCGTAAAGACGCAATTTAGGTTAAAAGAACATTATTTATCAAAGACATTAAGTACTCGACTTAGAAATTATTTCTTTATTGGTCCTTAAGGATAAATTATAAGATTATTACTTTTTATGTAATTACTTTACAATTAATTTTGCTAAGAGGCATTCTAGTATTGTTACTGCTTGTGTCTAGACTTTGAGAAATAATAATTGAAAAACTTAATTGTGATTTTATAAACATAAGGTAGCTAGGAGAAATAACTTGTAAACACTTTTATTTTTGCTTCCTAAATACCACACTGACGGTATATAGTTTATAATTTGAGATTTACCTTTATACTTTTACTAAATAGTCGTACTTTATAAAGCCGTAGGTACTGCTATACAATCATAGTGTGCTTTGAACAATCAAATTAAAATTAATAATTTATAATTTAACTTGTTTTCATCTACCGCCCAATATGTTTTGTAAAAGTGTGAGTTCCCTAACGGTAGTCTCCAATCTCCTTCACTAATGTTTAACATAAGATCTTAGATGTTGTTCCTTGTGTCTAATTTCGCGGAAAATGTCGCGGAGAAACCGTACATTATTTGGAGTAGTAACTATCCTATATTTTTTTTTTTTTTTTTATGAAATAAGGGGCAGACTAGCAAACGGGTCACCTGATGGAAAGCAACTTCCGTCGCCCATGGACACTCGCAGCATCAGAAGAGCTGCAGGTGCGTTGCCGCCCTTTTAAGAGGGAATAGGGTAATAGGGGAGGGTAGGGATGGGAAGGGAAGGGAATAGGGGAGGGTAGGGAAGGGAATAGGGTAGGGGATTGGGCCTCCGGTAAACTCACTCACTCGGCGAAACACAGCGCAAGCGCTGTTTCACGCCGCTTTTCTGTGAGAACGTGGTATTTCTCCGGTCGAGCCGGCCCATTCGTGCCGAAGCATGGCTCTCCCACGTAAATATTATATTCTTTCCCGGTAAGTATTCAAAAAATCTTTATATCGTTCATCAATTTGTTTCCGCACAAAAAGAAGACAGACAAGCGCACTTTCATACTTAACCTAATATTAGTATGGATTCATTAGGTCGAAATATGTACCTGGCTGCAACAGCACCGGCCGGGAGAGCGTGACGCCGGCCCTGTTAGAGGCGCGGCACCGCAGCACGGCGCTGCCGCCGCCGCTGCCAGCGTCGATGAGCGACCGCCGCGCCCCCACCACCAGCTTGCCGTCGCTGAGTACGTGCCTGAGAAGATGGACATTGTTATAAAAAATAAAAAGTATCATAAATTTTAGGATCACATTGGTATTTTTGAACCCCCGACGAAAGCCGAGGGGTATAAGTTTGACGTGTCTGTCTGTCCGCGGGCCGCGGAATTCAAACTGGTGGGCCGATTTTGATCTAGCTTTTTTCTTTGAAAGCTGGCGTGATCGAGAGTATGTTCTTAGCTATAATTCATCATTATCAGCTCGTTCATTGCTGGAATATTTAGTTTTTTTTTAATTGTTTTTTTTTTAATTATAGACGTGTTTAAAGTGTTACACCTGAAAGGTCCCACTTTGGGGTTATTTTATCATTTTACTTGAGAATTTCCAAGCTCGACCAACCGACCATATATCGGGTCGGTTACAATTATCTGTAATTATAACGAAGTTTCCACTATAATATTTTTCTACACCTAACAAATGCACGTGTCTGTGTGTCATGAGTTAAATCGACCGCCAATTTGCCTTCCACCGAGCATCAGTCTAGGTAATTGCGACATCAGTTATGCTGCGGTTCATATGCGGCTACATTCACTATAGTTCAGCTAATATGGTTCATTCGCGACTATATTCACTATTGTGCAGTAAACTAGGGCTTAAGTTACAACATTAGGTACTAGATAATGCCCGCAACGCGCGCGGGAACAAAAACTACCCTATGTCCTTTAGCGGGACAACATGCCAAACATCAAAATCGGTTCAGCAGTTTAAGTGTGAAGAGGTAACAGACAGACAAACAGAGTATACTTTCGCATTTATTTTATTAGTATGGATTATAATTTGGTATGGATTCGTATCTAATTCATTATTTTAAGAAGTCATTAAATTCTATTTAATTATTGTTGAGAGCGCTGTGAGTATAGAATTAGGTCGTAACTATTTGTTAATTATTGGATTAAAGTATTTTTTTGTAAACCTTATTGAGTAGATCTTAATAATATTGCTAACATACACTGTGGTTTCGAAACTAGATCTGAAAGACGAAAGCATAATATACAATTTTCACAAGATTTTTTGTATTGCGAAGAATTTGAATGGCAATTCCACAACTTTATCTTAACAATGAAAAGAAAATAACAGAATTAACAAGTAATTTCTTTACAAAGACTGCGGGTCAAAGTAGACGCAAGGGAGTTCCACAACACAACAGGTGGATAGCGAGAAAATATATTTATTAGACATAAAGAGACCAATAACGCGTCATGAAACTATTATTGTTACCTTTATTGCGCCGAGGGTGGTATTATTTTAAATAAAGAATGGTTTGTAGCGAAATAAACGTGTTTGGTTGACTCTTAGTAGAGATATTTAGTAGCTTTAATAGGTGCTGTTATGTAATAGCGTTATAGCATTTTAAAAACCTTTATAAGCTTTTGTCTACTAAAAATGATATAATTAAAAATGTGAAAGTGTGTCTATCGACATATTTGTACGATGAATTTGGCATGAAGATACTATAAGTCTCGGGAGAGGACATATAGGATTAAACGCAATCCTGAGAAACGTACGATTCCCACGTAATAAATGAATTACAACATTAGTATGTCAGTGTTGTGTAGGAAAGTAGACATATTTCATCAAAAATTACATAGCTTTCTTTTCCATTATTTACAGCTCTAGTATCAAACATTTTTTAATGCGCACCCCTCATTTATAATAATTCTATTTCAAAGAACCTTATATATTTTTACATAAGAGTTGCAACCAACATGTATCCTGAGAATTATGGTAAAAAAACATGCGTATAAACAAATAAATCCGTACGCTTCAAAAGTTTACCTTCGCTTAGGTGAGTCAACACCGCTCTGTTACTGCCAACAACTTGGACATGAGGGGAATCTCAAGTTTATACACAAGCTAAAACAGCCTGTATCATGACTGAATAGAGCTCATTTATCTATTTAGAGATAGACTGTTTTGCATCAACTTTAAAACAGTCGTATTATGATTATATCTCAACAAACTTGGGACTGCAAAACAGTCTACTTGTTCTTGTTCTTAACTAGATGATGTCATTCTGCGCATAATTTCTGTGGAAATGATACTCTATTTTTCTGAAATGCAAATTAATTTAATATTAGTCTGTCCCAGTGATCTTTTCTTAATCTATTTTTAATTTCATTAAAATCGGTAACTACAGTACAAGCCATACAAAAAATATTTCATGTTGGTTATGTACATAGAAATAAATCAAGATCTTGATTTATTTCTGTGGTTATGTACTAATATGCAGCACTACTAGTATTTTTGGCACAGGGAAACCAAACCTTATGGACAGTGGACTCTATTATGATATTTCAGTCAGTTTTTACAATATGATAATTCAGTCATACTGAATTCAGTTATTTTTTTAACAAGAGTTCTGTGACGTCAGACATTTGTAACTTCTGCTAGATAGATCTGCTAGAGTTTCTAGACAATGGCTGACTATCTACTACTCATTAAATTCCCCAAAATTGTTCACTTTGAAAACAACTCGAGCGGAAAATTTCTTATTTATCCAATATTGTATACATTATTTTTCAATTTCGAGGAATAACACGCGACGGCCGTATTCCCAATTTCCTTTGCCAAACTTAAAGGTTATTGACACGGGATCTTAATTTCATAACTTGTCTGAAAAACGTTGCGTCGCTGTCGACACGTATTGCGATCATTCGTCTTCTGTTGACTGACTAAAGTAGGAAAAGAAACTTGATTTGACATCTGTTCCAGTAAAGAAAAGTTTTTGCAATTAAAATGTTGTAATTTTATAGAATTTAAGTTAAAAACACCGACTTCAAATCAAGTTAAATCTCTTTTCTTAAAAAAAAACTTTCTATACTTTCTCGTAGGGACAATTCGTTTTAATTTTTGTTCAGAAAGCTGTTTTTAAATGTTAATTTGAATTTGAGTAAGGCACCTTAAAAAAATATTGACAGAAATATGGAAGTTTGAGAAATTGGACAAGGCAAACAATAAATAATGTTATGATTATAAATCGTATGTTGAGATAGGGTTTCCAATTGTCAAACCTAACAGCCGGACAAACCGGACAGCTTAGCCGGACATTTGTATAAAAAGGCCGGACGTCCTGCTATTGAAGACAGCATCAATATAAATTCGGCATCACGCGTACACATTTTCGGTTCAATAGGATACATAATATCGCCTATGTAAAATTGAAGAGCTCTACAAAAGCCGGACTTTCTCTAATTTTGGCCGGACACGCAATAAAAAAGCCTGACTATGTCCGGCTTTATCCGAACGCCTGGCAACCCTATGTTGAGATAGTAAGCCCATAACGTGATAGTAATATCATTTATTAAATCCTAGATTGTTTAATGTATGAATTCATCCACATTTAAGAGCCACCGGAAATTGTATTTCTTTATATTAAAGTTTTTAAGAACGTTTGTAAATGTTAATAAAATTTTAATTTTTGAGTTTCTTTTTTTTTATAAAATAAGGAGGCAAACGAGCAAACGGGTCACCTGATGGAAAGCAACTTCCGTCGCCCATGGACACTCGCAACATCAGAAGAGCTGCAGGTGTGTTGCCGGCCTTTCAAGAGGGTATAGGGTAATAGGGGAGGAGGAAAAGGTAGGGAAGGGGATTGTGCCTCCGGTAAACTCACTCAATCGGCGAAACACAGCGCAAGCGCTGTTTCACGCCGGTTTTCTGTGAGCCCGTGGTATTTCTCCGGTCGAGCCGACCCATTCGTGCCGAAGCATAGCTCTCCCCACGGTACGGCTTGCACAGTATCTATTTTTAGAGTGATTAATATAGTCATTAGGAGATTGTTCAGACCAACAGTAATAAGAAAATAATCCTACGCTCATCAATTCGCGGCAAACAAAAATATTGTTCAAGACACTAACATTTAAGTACGTTCAAGATTTTTAAATTACTTACGAAAATTCCCATCAGAAAATAATATGGTATTATTAATGGGTCTCGTTAAA
Source organism: Cyaniris semiargus (assembly GCA_905187585.1). Taxonomy (NCBI): domain Eukaryota; kingdom Metazoa; phylum Arthropoda; class Insecta; order Lepidoptera; family Lycaenidae; genus Cyaniris; species Cyaniris semiargus. The sequence goes on along the minus strand of LR994558.1, from coordinate 5,408,809 downwards.
AGGGTTTTGGGCGTCCGGGTGTATCTCATTTGTTACTCTGAAAACATTTTATATTCTCTAAGCTCATACAAAATTATCGTATTATATCTTTTGTGTCATACAGTTTTTACATGAATAAGCAGGTGTCGGCAAAATCGGGGCATAATCTCTACTTCTTGGAAGAAGACTATTTAATTGAAAAGCCGTGTATATTATTATAGAATCATTGGTTTATGGTATAACTAGATGACACCCGCAAGTCCGTTGCGCCAAAACTCGTTTATCGCGAGGGAACAGTACATTTTTCCGGTCTGAAAAGTGTCCTATGTCCTTCCCCAGGATTCAAAGTATCTCCATACCATATTTCAGCAAAATCGGTTCAGCGGTTTGGGCGTGAAGAGGTAACAAACGGACAGACACACTTTCACACTTATAATATTAGTATGGATTTAATATTTTTAATAAGGTATCGATCTATTGCGAATTACCAAGGTTTAGCCCTAATCGATTTTTCCCTCCTCATTTTAGATCAAAACAAGACGCTCTCAAGTTAACTATTGTCACTGACTACGTAAATACAAATTTTATCAAGCAAATTATTATTTTTTAACTTGCTTAACATAAACTGTAAACAAGAATTACTGTAAACGCAACATGTTTATAATTACTTGGGTCCTGTTAAACGATGGAGTAGTTTCTGTAATGAGTATCGAAGGAATTTCCATCAAATAAGTGTTGAAACTTCAACGATATTTTAAGGGTACAATCATTTATTTCAGCTGCTACAAACTTACTGTAGAATTTGTTGGCGATCAATAATAACTTTTCCGTTTGTATTGAGATTCTAGTAAAATGCATTGTAAGTTAATATATATATATATATATATATATATATATATATATATATATATATATATATATATATATATATATATATATATATCCACATCCACAACCAAACATAAAATAACCTCCTCCATCTCCTTTTTGGAAGTCGGTTAAAAATAATGTTATGCTGTTAGCAACGTAAGCCTCATGATTGTTACTGACTCCTTAAGAATCTATCTATAGTCTCTTGTGTACAGTACCCACATAATATTATCTAACAGCGTGTGTTTAGTGTAATTTTTTTTTTTGTAATTTGTGAGCAATAAAGTGTTTTATTATTATTATTACATTAACACTCGGGTTACTTTTGAATTTTGATTCTTGATTAGGATATTTCAAATAGTTAATAGAATCAGGCGTTACTTTACGGAAATACATAGCTTAAAATTTAGTTTTTTTTTTTATGAAATAAGTTGGCAAACGAGCAAACGGGTCACCTGATGGAAAGCAACTTCCGTCGCTCATGGACACTCGCAGCATCAGAAGAGCTGCAAGTGCGTTGCCGGCCTTTAAAGAGGGAATAGGATAATAGGGGAGGGTAGGGATGGGAAGGGAAGGGAATAGGGGAGGGTAGGGAAGGGAATAGGGTAGGGGATTGGGCCTCCGGTAAACTCACTCACTCGGCGAAACACAGCGCAAGCGCTGTTTCACGCCGGTTTTCTATGAGAACGTGGTATTTCTCCGGTCGAGCCGGCCCATTCGTGCCGAAGCATGGCTCTCCCACGTATTATTTTTTTAGCAATATTCCGCGAAATGAACCTCAAACTGTAAGTAAATGAGTGAGTATACGCATGTCGCATAGGCATGCGTTACAGCACCTCCCTCCTTTCCCACACCGCCTATGCGTACACTCACACATTTACTTACAGGTTGAGGTAAATTTCGCGGAATATTGCTAAAAATAATAACATACTAAGGATATTTCAGCTACATGAAGACACAATATTACGGTCCCTCCAGCTTTTGTCGGAGACAATTATTTGTTTTATATAATATAGCATATTATCATGATATACGCCCTTTAACAAAATTAGAAAAATATACTACATACAGTAGAACCCGTTTAAGACGATCACGCTTAATACGATTTCCCGCATAATACGCCATTTTGCATGAGTCCCTGCAACTTGAGACATGTTTTCATACATTCTTTAACGCTTAATACTATCGTCATCCCGTTTAATACGTCGTGTTGGAAGAAGAAAAACCCGTAATACTGCAGGGTTTTCCTGGATATTCTTCTATCGATGATAATGTATCACCGTACGAAATTCAATCAATTGAAGATCTTATTGAGAGTGTGTATATGATCAAGAAGAAGATGAGTCAACTCCGATTTTGACACACGCCCAGGCATTATCAGCAGTTAATGATTTAAGACGCTATGTGACTTCTTTGAATCAAAGCGAAGACGCACTACAAAAGTTAAATTACGTTGAAAATATTGTAATTGCTAATGCCTCAAAATCTTTCTGTCAAACTAAAATAAGTGATTATTTTAAATAACGTGATAATAATACACGACATTAATTTATGTAACGTACATAATTTTTAAATGTACAATTCAATACCTACATTCGAAAAAACAATAAATATTACGTATGCAGTAGGTCAGTTTTTCCCTATATCCCGCATAATACGCTTTCCCGCTTAAGACGCGTTTTTGGTTGAGTCCCTGTGAAATCGTCTTAAACGGGTTTTACTGTATTTTAATTAATCATTACTATGAACAATATTTACGACTTCCAACGGAACTTAACTATTTTTAATTTTGTTACCATCTTCAGTTTGGGCCACAATGTTTGCGAACCTGTCAATATACAATTATACAAGTTGACCCTGAGCAATCATTCATTCCCGGAAAAACGTACGGTTCCTCTCTACACGTTCGGATTATGTTGGTCCATCATGGGCCAACGTGGAAAGGCCGCATAAAGTAGAGTACGGTTATTTACAACTGCCACAAATCCTCTTGTTTTGCTTCTCCGCTGGACTTTGTTGAACATTTTATCTTCCTTACGATACAAACATCTCTCGTCTCAGCTTTAAACTAATGGTTGGCTTATTGGAGGCGTCAGCTATAAAAATATGTTTTGTATTATTCGTAAAAATCTTGGTTAAATAGAGAGTTAACTTTTGTTTCTATTGCTTTGTTGTATGTATTTTATATCTCCTTATCTCTCGCAGTATATAAGACGTACAACAATGGCCTCCTCTCCTTCCCTCCTTCCCTTTGGTCCATTTTACACATAATACGACTTACGAGTATATGACCCAAAAAGAGTCAAAATCTCAAACCTCTTTACCTTTTTTACAAATGAAACTTACAGTTATAAAATTTGGACATCTCACATCGGCAAAGCCATGAGCTACGCATTATGACAAATACCAATTTTTCGATTTCTACTTCTTAAGATTTATTAATATTCTTAAGATTAGACTTCAATATCGGAATCATAGAATGCATTATGCAACTCATTTGATCCGTAGCCAGTTGACGGACCTACGTGATTCGCTCGGATTATGTCAATTCAATGTTAGCTGTAAGTTGTAACCTGTCTGCTGGTTTGACATAACACGACCAAATTAAGCACGCCATGTGGCTATGAATCAACTTCTCTGATAGAACCTATGAAGTTGAATCACGTATCTACAAATAGATGGATCTCTCGAACCATGTGGAACGTCAAATGATATGTGGTATAACTAATTCCACTTCCCCAATAAATTAGCTGAGTTTCCAATCGCACGGCGCTGGGACCAAGCGTGTTAGAACTTTCTCCATATTTGATATTGACTGCTCGTGATATCTGAATCTTATCCTCTCTATCTTTATTGAAGTTTATATTAGTTTGTATGTTAGTTTTAAGGTATTTATTATAAGATATGTATGTTAGATTTAAGGTATTTGTTATATGGGCATCTGATGCCCGAAATAAAGATGATTTAATTTAATTTCATTTAATGATAAGGACTATGTCATACTTTTTGTATAACCTATGCGTTACACTGCTGCTATAAGTATAATATTTTAGTTTTCTCTCATAAACATCTGTCACTGATTATTATTATGGACGTGGGCCACTGACCTCCATTACACAAGTACGCTGGACTAATGATACCCTTTGAAATGACAGCTATTTTTTGTGCTTATTTGAAGCGGAATCAGCTCCCCCAATGTGAGGGATAGAAACTAAATTTGACGTAAAAATGACGTTTGAAAGTCGCCATATTGGCGCTGATAGCAGTAGTGGGAGTATTTGGAACTAATACTAGTGATGACAACCAATAACGATTAAGCGGCCATTTGCAAGTTACGTCAAATTTAGTTCTCTTCCCTCTTACTGGGGGCGCTGATTCCGCTTCAAATAGGCACAAAAAAAAGTGGGTATCATAGGTCCAGCGTACTTGTATAATGGAGGCCAGTGACGTGGGCGGACTGACCTTATCTTGGTAAGTAAGTACAAAAACCAATGATTTGAAAACTTATATGGTAGAATGTAACAAAGAATATTGATACAAGAAAAACGACACCATGCAAGTCAATATCATACCTCGAATGTCAGATGGCCCCTTAACATCTCAAGTTAAGCACGTTTTTTGCCTCATTCTGTTATGTGTAGATATATTAAAATGTATAGGAAAAACATAAAAAAAAAAAACAAAGTATATGATCTAGTTAAGAACATTATTGCTGAGATAAAATTTAAGAATAATACTTTAAAACTTAGCTTAGGCATCTTGTCTAAAGGTTGTATTTACTCAAATATGAACTTTCTTAATTTACAAGAGAATTCCCTGAAATAAGAAGATAAAAGACGTCAAAAGCATTAAATACTGCAGGCGCTTGGACAACTTCGTTACGGAGTTTTTACAAACTTCACCAGATTATTTTACTTTTTATAATTATTTTAATTAAATTTTATTTTCCTCCGCAAAATTTTCTTTATAAACTTTACTTGTTCGCTACTTTAATGTTTTGTTTTAACTTTTAAGCTATTTTGTAACAAAATAATTAGATGATTCGTAAGTTGAGAAGTTTTTTGCTAAAAAACTTTATATTATTCTAATCGCCTATAGAATGAAAAAAAAAACCTAAGTTAATTTAACATATTGTAGACGTACATAATAAGAAAGCAAAAAATTATATGCACAAACACAAAATAAGATATAAACTTCCCACGTCGTACGTTTATAAAAATGAAAAAAATACCAATAGAAGCGCCGAGCTTATAAAATGTACAGCGAATTAATAATTAAAGCAAGTAGCGGGCGCCTGTCAGCAAAAACTTCACAAAGTAAAATATAAAACAAAGTATGGAGATAATTAAATTAAAAGTGAAGTGAAAGCAAAGGGAATGCGAGAGCCTTGACAGGTGGAGCGTCTTCCGGGATTCAGCTTTTTGCTTGTGTTCGCGAATACTGCGGTTTTGTCTGTTGAATTTGTTGGACGAATTACTTTAGGGTATGTATAGGTCTACCAGAATCTGATGGCAAAAAGTGAGAAAATAAATTGACTCTAGCAATACCGGGGTAATTGGAATATATGTAGGTCTACCAGAATCTAATGGCAAAAAGTGAGAAAATAATTTGACTCTAGCAATACCCCCCGGTAATTGGAATAAAACATTTTGATTCTTTTTTTTTTCTTATAGCGGCTGATTATGTGTGTTAAACATGCAAATATAAAATTTTATCCAATGATCAAGGATATTTTATGAAAATCTGCTGTCAAAAATTGCCATCAGATTCTGGTAGACCTATACTTCATAGAATTATGTAGTGGGTCTTAACTCTTATATAATTTAAACTTTGTTGTTGCGTGTTTTTGGAAATCAACCACTTTTAGAAGCTCATATAACTAGGCAATGATTGGAGATAGATACAAAGTGCAAAACACAAAGTTGTAGTTAATGTAATTAGCTTTTATTATGTACTCAGTGCAACAAAATTTCGTACGAAACAACGTTTTCGAAATGAAAGCAAAAAACCAAAAAATTGGACCTTATTATTATATTATTATTATTTATTTGACCTCGGAGGTCCTTATTCTAGTCCTAATTAGTGCAAACAAAGTTCCTAAGTCAAAGTTTCTCCTTTCGACTTTTCCATCCACACTCCCTCTTGTGCATTCATTTACTAGACTTATATTAGTAGTCGCTACTATGCGCACAATTATTGGCCTCTTTGTTGCCTATCGTGGCTTCTTAAATTCTGAGACAAGAAGAATCCGGTATTTCCACAAACATTTAGAAATTTTGCGAAATGAACAAACTGCTCGCAATAATTATGAAATTTCCTTGGGAAGTGGTTTATAATCCTTTAAACGTCGAGAGATTATAAGTAGGTAGGTGAGAGAAATAATTATTAGAATACTGAGTAAAACGTTTTCGAGAATAGAACCCTAGTTAAGTAGTTATTTAAACGTGGGAGAGCCATGCTTCGGCACGAATGGGCCGGCTCGACCGGAGAAATATCACGTTCTCACAGAAAACCGGCGTGAAACAGCGTTTGCGCTGTGTTTCGCCGAGTGAGTGAGTTTACCGGAGGCCCAATCCCCTACCCTCTATTCCCTTCCTTTCCCTCCCCTATTCTCTTCTCTTCCCATCCCTACCCTCCCCTATTACCCTATTCCCCCTTAAAAGGCCGGCAACGCACCTGCAGCTGTTCTGATGCTGCGAGTGTCCATGGGCGACGGAAGTTGCTTTCCATCAGGTGACCCGTTTGCTCGTTTGCCCCCTTATTTCATAAAAAAAAAAAGGTATACTACAATGCATGCGATGATTAGAACACCAGTGTCTTTACCTACTATCGTAATAATATTAATACGCTTGTATGTGTATAAATATAATATTATGTGATATCCGGAACTCCGTTGCGTAAAAAAAGGCTTAGTGCGGGAACCATACATTTGGCCACGATAAAAACTATCCTTTAACCTTTTACTCGTACATCCTTTCCCGGGCCTGACATTAACATTTGTACCAAATTTCATCTAAAAGCACCTTAAGCGTAAAAATGTGATGGCAGACAGACACAATTTTATTTCATATTTATGATGTCAGTAAGGTAGTAATGATATGGAAGGAATTTTTCGCTACATCAGCAAATCGGTTACCAAGCTCCTTGCACTCACCTCAATCCCGGTATAGTAGTAATGACCTGTCCCTCAGCCGTCACCCAGTGGACCTCAGGCTGGGGGTGTCCACTGGCGCGGCACACCGCGTACGCCCCCCGCGTCGCCGGCCAGAGCACCCGCGGGGGCGGCTCCACCGTGAAGTGAGGGCGCTTGTCCCCCGAGCTCGCGGCCAGCGCGAGAGATGCCGCGACCAGGAGCCATGGTAGATGGTGGCCTGGGAAAGAGATGGCATGATCAAAGTCTGTTAAATATGCAGTACAGTATGGGAGATAACGAGAGATGCCACGACCAGGAGCCATGGTAGATGGTGGCCTGGGAAAGAGATGGCATGATCAAAGGTTTATTGGTTATTTATTTTTATTATTTATTATTATTATTGGTTTTATGTGCAGCATAGTATGCAATCATAGCTAACGAGAGATGCGGCGACCAGAAGCCATAGCAGCTTGTGGCCTGGGAAAGAAAGCAAGTTTAGCCTGAGAGTTGAGACGAAGAGCATTTGTAACTGCAGAATGGAATCACAGCGTGGGAGAGCCATGCTTCGGCACGAATGGGCCGGCTCGACCGGAGAAATACCACGTTCTCACAGAAAACCGGCGTGAAACAGCGCTTGCGCTGTGTTTCGCCGAGTGAGTGAGTTTACCGGAGGCCCAATCCCCTACCCTATTCCCTTCCTTTCCCTCCCCTATTCCCTTCTCTTCCCATGCCTACCCTCCCCTATTACCCTATTCCCTCTTAAAAGGCCGGCAACGCACCTGCAGCTCTGCTGCGAGTGTCCATGGGTGACGGAAGTTGCTTTCCATCAGGTGACCCGTTTGCTCGTTTGCCCCCTTATTTCATAAAAAAAAAGCTCTGCTTTCTGTTATAATTAATATGTTCTAAAAATATTTTGTAAAAGCGATTTCAAACTGAACTCTAAATTAACTAAAAGAAAGCATAGGGTTATTACCTATATTCATGGGCGTACCTGTTTCGAGAAGATGGTCGGTCTGGTATATTGAAACAAAAAATCATGAAAATTTACTTTTATTAATCTAACTGAAAAGATATTTTGTTTCCAACACTTCATTTTGCGCAGAGTAGGTAACACGTTTTTAACTCCCACTTGCCAGGAAAATTGACTTTTATTTTATCTTCTAGGGGGGGGGGCAGCTGCCCCCTGCCCCTACCCGGGTACGCCCATGCCTATATTGGTATGATTTGATCATTCTTTGTTACGTTTTACATACTCTCTTTAAGATTATTGTACTCCACGTCTTCTATTGCCAAAATACATTACAAATATGGAAGTTATTATAAATCACACCAAGATATTGAAGGTCGTAGATAAAAAAAATTATCAAAGTATCAAAATATAAAGCGATTTTTTACATGTCTATCGTTTAGTTTATTAAAGTATTATTTAAATTTAAATAAAGTTGTTATGTAGTATGGTTTTAGAAATATGGAGAGTGCTGCATATGTTACCGTTACATTAACGGTAACATATGCAGCACTCTCCATATTTCTAGCGTTAACCAGTTAGACTGCAGATTAACAAGGTATTCTGCAGACTATCTGGGTGAGTCAGTTAAAGTGCAAAAAGTTTATTCTACTGTCATTAAATTACATAAAACAGGTTCTTGTTTGAATAAAACATGTAATTTAGTTGTAGAGAATTATTTAATATAATTTTTACACATAAAGGAATAAATTATTAAATTTTAAATAAAATGTTACTCAACTAATAAAATATTTAACAGATATTATCAACTAGAAAAAAAAAACAATCAAAACAACAACAGTCTTAGGTTGACAAGCTTAAATTAAAGTTTTTAAGGACTTTTACGAAGGAAGAAATTGCAAACTAACTAGGTAAAGTGCAAATATAAGCTTTTTTTATTTAAATTTCACACTTTAATGGATGGTATCAGAGAATCTGCAGATTACCTAGGTAATATGCACGTTAACGTATTCTGCATTCTAACGGTAACATATGTATAAAGTGCTAACGAAGGATGTCAGCTGTCTGCATAAAAATATTAGCTATACATTTTTGCAGTCACCGGCGATGTCGTAACAAACAGGCGCACCTGTTTGCACTTCATGGCCGTAAAAGCTTTTTAATACTGAATATTGCTACTACAAATATTCGAGATGCAAGTATAGCTGAATTAAAAGTAGTATCTAATTTAAATATGGATTTTAATGAAATTTTGTATGTACATTCGTTAGGCCTGAGAATAGGTTTTTATCTACTGTTTGTATTGATACTAGAAATAATTTATATGGCAAAACAACATTTGCCGGGTCAGCTAGTTTTTATATATAAATAAAGATTGACAGATTAAACTGCACTAGACAACAAACCAGTATAAGTAATACCTTATTATTTTAGGCGCATGCACGAAAAACAAACCTCGTGCGATGCCTTGAAAATGCGGAATCCTAATATTGTAATGTATTCGGTGTGTTCACGCTGTCGTTACGGATTTGCGGAAATCTGCGGAATTCTCCGGAATTCGGTGTTCTCAGCCCGGATTTACACATTGAGTACTTTTATCCTCAAAAAATTGAATCCCAAAGTAGGGATTCTCGTGATTATTTTCAACGCGCCGAACACTTCGGAAAAGCAAATCAATGTTTTTGTAGCCTCCCAAGTCCCATCTAATTATGAATTGAATTTTCGATACTAATATAATAAGAGGAAGATTTTGTTAGCTCATTTCAATTTAATTGACTCTGAGGCTACTGAGTATTGAAGGGATTTTCAGTTATAATTAAAGACTTGAGTGGATCAAGTGGGTAACTAACAATTTGAAAACTGACTTTTTTTTCACTGAGGTTTTAGGGCCGGAAAAACGCCTTGAAATCAAAAAAATGTGTATTCTATCTACAACCAGATAGTTACCTAATTCATCCACTCTCTCTTAAATAAAATATTCAATTTCGATTTGATACTAATAAAATATTAGAGATTTACTAGCTGTCCCGGCAAACATTGTTTTGCCATATAAAGTATTTCGCGCATATTATTTTATTGAAGTGACTAAATAAGTATGTCGCCATGGCAACGTCGATCGCTATCCCGTTGCACAAACAATGGTCGTCGTCAGTCTCGAGTTGTAATAATTTGCTATTATTTATTCAGCAAATGCACTTATCAATATAAAAAATTGATGTTGTCCGATTCTCCACCCTAGCCGATATGCTCGCCGATATTCACGAAAATCGGTCGAGCCGTTTCAGAGGAGTTCAACCACGCACACCGTGACACGAGAATTTTATATATTAGAGATAGATTCACTTGTTGGCAATCGGATATAGGTAGGCTCCGATACTAGTACATAGTGATTTTGATGCAATTTGGCACAAAATGAGTAGAAAACTATTGAGTATATGACTATATTATACAAAAAATATTGAGTACAGTGACTATATTTTACAAGAGCAAACAGTACTTTCTATGGGAATGCTTCATGTTTGCAACGCTAAGGGTGAAGCCAAACGAGCGTAATTTGTGAGTTGTGAGTCGCCGGATTTCTGCCGCGTAAGTATATATATAAATACATACAAATCATGACTCACAAAATTACGCTCGTGTGAATCAAACAGGACTTTTGTATGAAACTGAATGCAGCGGAATTCTGCCGAACCGAAATTCTGCGACTCACAGCTCACAAATTACGCTCGTTTGGCTTCGCCCTAAATGTAAATTATAGTAATATACTAGATGACGTCCGCAACTCCGTTGCGCCAAAATTCGTTTATCGCGCGAGAAACGAGAGAAAAAAAGATTTTTTTGGGGATAAAAAGTATTTCCTTTCCTATGTCCTTTCCCGAGACCGAAAGTATGTCCATACCTAATTTTAGTTCAGCGGTTTAAGCGTAAAGAGGTAAAAAAGATAGATACACTTTCGCATTTATAATAGTAGTATAGAAGCAGGTATATATTATATGCTATTCTTTACAGCTTATTACATATTTTTTCTCTTCACAAACAAAACTTTCAGTGTTTAATTGCAAAATTAACTGTTTGTAGCATAGAGGAAATTGATTCCTAGGCAGTTGACAGACCGACGTCATTTGGTCAGTTCAATGTTAATTGTGATCTGTCGGCTGGGTTTGACGTAACGCGACCAAACTACGAAGGTATCCCATCTGCCTAGGAATCAACTTCTCTGATAGTACATCTAGATATTTGTGAGAATATTTTTATTCTAAAGAAATAACATTATATAAATGTAAACAAACTCTGATTTAGATTAGTGCGCATTTTTGACTCGTGTAATGAATTTAATGCATTCATTAATTATTAATTAAAATTATTCACCCCAGTTATTCGGGAACAGATTTAGTTTTCCAATTATAGCTCATGACACTATTATGATTTCCATTTGTATTATAAGCTATTTGAAGCAATTTATACAGAACTGAAAATATAATATTAGAAGTTTTTAAAAGTTAGCCGTAAATTTATTTTATTAAATTTTAATGAACTACTTGTGTATGATCTAAATTCTTTATGTAAAATTATTTTTTCTTACTTTCTAAAAAAATATCACTTTATACAACTTTTACTTTTCTTATTTTTGTAAACATTAATTTATTAGTAATTCTTGCATAAATTACTTTTATTTTATATCTTCACAAAGTTCCAAAAATTACAACTACCGAGATTTACTTAGAACTCAAAATAAAACTTTTCATCTCCAGCTTTTAACACGAACAAAATACCGACCTGTCATTCCGTCACACTTCCCACATCACAGTCAACTGTCACTCATTTTCACACAAACTGAAGGTAAAATCCTCAGTCAATGGTAAACTTCTCTCAGTCTATAAACTATTCTCAGTCACGGCTACTAAAGTTTTCTCGCGTCGGGAGTGTCGGACTGGCGCGAGGCGTGCGCCGCGCTTCGTTCTCGCGGCCGCACTGAGCTCGGCTGCTCAATTATTATTGTCAACAAAGAAATAGCGGAGATTTTGAGCAGTGCTTAGATAGCATAATAGGGTCACGATTACTATCATGATATAGAGTCTTCCGGTTATTGTATCTATTTACTAAGAAAATATTAAGCAAAGGACCCTGAAATAAATATTTATTTATTTATTCTATAATCTTTTTATCTTTAAAAAAAAGTTAATTACTAGATTTCTTACCGAGATTTCAAATAATAATATGAAGTAAAACAAATTTTTTATTTTTAAATTATAGCCTCCGAGCTGACTTATTTAGTGTTCTAGGTTAAATATAATTTGACACAATATACAATAATCGGCCAAGTGCGAGTCGGACTCGCGCACGAAGGGTTCCGTACCAATATAGAGCAAAATTAGGCCAAAAATTATATTTTTGTATGAAAGCCCCCCTTGATTTTTTATTTTAATATTATTATTAAATATTAAAGTACACATACAACTAAGGATTTCGAGAAAAATTCAACTGTTGTCATTATTGATATAAAGCAAAAAAGGCCAAAAAAATCACGTTTGTTGTATGGGAGCCTCCCTAAAATATTAATTTTATTTTGGTTTTTAGTATTTGTTGTTATAGCGGCAACAGATATAAATAATCTGTGACAATTTAACTGTCTAGCTATTACCGTTCTTGAGTTACAGCCTGGAGACAGACAGACAGACAGACAGACAGACAGACAGACGGACAGACAACGAAGTCTTAGTAATAGGGTCCCGTTTTTACCCTTTGGGTACGGAACCCTAAAAACAAGACAAGATTTTAATTAGGTTCAGAATCTTGTCACGATGCATTTACATAAACAAAATAACTAAATTGAAAGAAAATACTAGCGATAAATACACGAGAGAAGAATTTAAAGACCTCCTCGTTAAAACAACACTATCGGTAGTTAAAACTGCAGTGTCCTGCACTTGTCCAGAGCAGTGTTTCTCAACCTATGGGTCACGACCTCTTCAGCGTCGCGAAGAACAATTTCAGTAAAAAATAATAAAGATTGAAAAGAATGATACATCTTGTACAAGAATGTTAGTAAAAGGATAATATAAATTTATAACATACATACATATACCATATACTAAGTAATATTATACATGCGAAAGTGTGTCTGTCTGTCTGTCACCTTTTCACGCCCATTGAAGCGATTTTGCTGTTTGGTATAGAGATACTTTGAGTCCCGGAAAAGGACATTTTGCATACGATACGTTTTATCTTGCAATAATGTACGGTTCCCGCGCGATAAACGTATTTTAGCGCAACGGCGCTGCGGAAGTCATCTAGTACTTGATAAAAAAGCAAATGAGGAGGTTGCAATTTTTTTTCATTCCGGGCGGTGGTCGCATCATAAAAAAGGTTGAAGAACACTGGGCTAGAGAACTACTAAGTCGCCGTACATTACCGTGGACGGTTTAATCCACTTAACTCTAAGTTAACCTAACTGAACTAGCGCCGGCTAGAAATAACGAGTTTTTGAGCAAAAGTGGCTAAATGAGTTCTAGATCGTTAAGGTCGAGCACACACGTGACCTAAGGTGATAATTATGTGCACCTGCCTTTAGTTTTACACTAGTTTTTTTAATCGTACTTACAAAGCCTAAGAGAAAGGTCATATTCGTAATGCGTCGATGAGATGAGATGCATTTTTAAATGAGCCTTAAAATATTAGAAGTTTGGAACAGGCAGCCCGACTCCGTGGGCAGTATGTTTTTCGACTTAATGTGTATTTTTATGAAGTTAATAAGGTTCAGTTTCAAATGGCCCAATGTCACCTTGCAATGTGGATCGATCCTTAGGTTAAGGCCCGATAAAAACCTGAGTTAATGCATTAATATTATGAAATAGCAAGCCTCTACTTAATCTATTTAAATCGAAATACATAAAATACGTAAATATACGAGGCAAGGCAATGCCGCTACGCGTCTATATAGCGGTGCTACGCGTCTATATAGCGGTGCTACGCGTCTATATAGCGGTGCTACGCATCTGTAGCGGTGCTACGCGGCGTAGCACACCATAGCACTTCGTAGCACTCCATTTTTCATTCTTTGCGTAAGTGCGGTACTATAGAAATGGCTACGTGAAATATTCATTTTTTCTTAAATGTTTTTTTTTAAATTCATAAGTAGAGTTTCAAATGGTCAGGGAATATGTTTTAATAACACCGATATGAATAAGACTTCGAAAAATCAATAAATTTTCTGAAGTTTTGGGTTATAGACATGAATAAAATATAGTTTGCAACGAATTTACTTCTTACTTAGTTATTATTACTATGATACTGTTAATATTTAAATTATTTATTTTTCTGTCGAAATTTTCTACACTAATATACTAATAAGAGGTAAACTTTGTTTGTTTGTTTGTTTAATTGTAATGAATAGGCTCAAAAACTACTGGACCGATTTTAAAAATTCTTTCACCATTCGAAATTAAATTATCTACGAGTAACAGGCTAAATTTTATTTTGGAAAAAATAGGGTTCCGTAAGATATTTGGGTTTTTCGGACACAAGGTGTGATAAATTATAAACAAAAAACTTTTTGAAAAAAAGCTTTTATTTAAACAGTCTAAAAAGAAAATAATAAATTTCTCCTTAAAATTTTTAAGTATTAAGTTATAATCCTCAATATATTATTATACAATTTGCATGATAATAAAAGCTTGTCGCGACTCGCGAGACTTACGGCCGTTCCCAATATTCGATCTATCTCTGGTTTTGCCCTACTAGAGATAGGAATAGCTTTCATTAGAAATTAGAGACATATATTTTATATCAATTCAATGTTAGCTGCGATCGGTCGTATGTCAAACCAGAGATAGATTGAATATTGGGAACGGCCGTTAACAATCTATCAGTAAGGACTTGATAAATTTATTAAAATAAAAATATATTATCAATTTACTCAGTTAAATTGGTAATTACTAGTTTATTTACAAATCGCGCGACAAGCTTTTATTATCATGCAAATTGTATAATAATATATTGAGGATTATAACTTAATAGTTAAAAAATTTAAGGAGAAATTTATTTTTTTCTTTTTAGACTATTTAAATAAAAGCTTTTTTTCAAAAAGTTTTTTGTTTATAATTTATTTTTTGTTTTTTAGTTATCTCTGGCTAGATTTCTTGGTCTGTTTGATAGTAATTTGTTTTGTTTCAAGAATTTGTTAAAATCTGATTAACTTAAGTCCTTAAGAAATCGTACTCGACTTTGACCATTGAAAAATCTATATTTAGCGAGTTGTTATATTACGTTTATTTCTGCATGACTAAAAAGTAAAATTTCGTTTAACAAAAGTGACCGGATTCAACCGGGCATTTTCTGAAACCCGGCTGGATTTGACTTGAAGTCACGTCACGTCATTTCACGTCACGTCACGTGACGTCACGTAAAGTCACGACACGACACGACACGTAATGTCACGTCACGTCATGCCACGTCACGTCATGCCACGTCACGTAACGCCACGTCACGACACGTCACCTCACGTCACGTCACGTAACGTCACGTCACGTAACGTCACGTCACGTCACGTCACGACACGACACGACATGTCACGACACGACACGACATGACACGTCACGACACGACACGACACGACACGACTTGACTATTACTTTTCAATTTACTCTCAATGAGCCCTTTTATTTGATACCCATATTGCAGAAGTGCTTTAAAAAACTATTCCCCTATCTTGGCTAAGCTGCCATATTGAATATAGAATGACATTACATTCGTTTCCGAGTTACTCTCAATAAGCCTTTTCATTTGATACCCATATTGCAGAAGTGCATTAAAAATAACTATTTCCGTATCTTGGATGAGCCGCCATATTGGATGTAGAATGACATTACATTCGTTTTCGAGTTACTTTCAATGAGCCCTTTCATTTGATACCCATATTGCTGAAGTGCATTAAAAATACCTATTCCCCTATCTTGGATGAGCCACCATGTTGGATGTAGAATGAAATTACATTCGTTTTCGAGTTAATCTCAAAAAGCCCTTTCATTTTATATCCATATTGTAGGACTGCATAGAAAATAATTATTTCGCCATCTTAGATGGTCGGCCATATTGGATTTAGAGTTATGTCACATACCATATCGTGCATTGTCATCCCAACTAAACGCGTATGCAAAATTTCAGCTCAATCGGTTAAATATATCTACTTCAAAATTGAGTTCCAAAATTCCACCGTAACATACTTACATAGCAAGTTAAATAAAAGCTTTTAAAAATCAACCAGAAAAGTTACTTATTTTGCGTACGCTGCCTAAACTATAAAAGATAGAACCATAAAATGTTCTGATTAATTGTAGATCTTATAAATATCTACAAGTTTATAAATATATACTATCTATGTCGAGTGAGGCACAACAACAATTTTTTTATTTAAAAATCTTGAAATTTTTTTGGACTATATTTAAACGCGTTTATTTAACTCATGCTATTAATCCTTAACAAAATAAATTATTTTATCACTAAGCACAGTTTATGTAGATAATATTTGGTCGTTTGGTTTTGAAGTTATGGCGAAATTAAAATATTACGATTTCTGCTGCACGGCCCGTTGCGAAGTGGGCGTCACCAAGGCGGGGGTGCGCGTGCGGGAAGGAGTTTAGATCTATTAGTAAATGATGATTTAAATAATAATTTTTCACTAAATCTAAATAATATATAAAAGTCAAAGGTCAAAGCACAGCCCAAACCACTGGACGGATCGGGCTGAAATTTGCCATGCAGGTAGATGTTGTGACGTAGGCCCCCCAGGGGATAAAATAGAGGATATACCGATCGGGCTGAGACTTTGATACCTAAATAATAATAATACTTCTTAACGCGAGCGAAGCCGCGGGCAAAAGCTAGTAATAAATATAGGGGTTTTACCGGCAGAATTTAAGAGCTACAGTATCAGACGCTTAATCCAGTGAAAAACAAAAAGTCCTGAACAAAGAAACTCAAGATAGAATAGAACGGCTGCCTTATTACGTAAAGTATGTAAACATCTTATTTTATAGACATTCAAAAACGAAAAGGCCTGTTATTAAATGTTTTCTAATATAGTCCCATTTTATTTTTTAACCGACTTCCAAAATAGGAGGAGGTTTCTCAATTACACTTATATTATGTACCATCGAAGAAATTGATTCATAGGCAGATGGCGGACCTACGTCATTTGGTCGGTTTACGTCAATTCAATATTAATTGTGATCTGTTGGATGGTTTTGACGTAACGCGACCAAACTACGTAGGTCCACCATCTGCCTATGAATCAACTTCTCTGATAGTACTCTTTTAACTCACAAATCTATATATATTGTAAACATTATTTTATTTTAGATTTAATTATCTAGATGTAAAATATTTTTTGTACTATAAACTAAAACTATTGTTGATATATTTTACACTTGAGCACATATTGAAAGCGTCGCTGCATTTTTAAGATTAAAATAAACTTTATTTTCTGTGCAAGAAGATTCATCTTTTTTGTCTTGATAATAACTTATGAAAGAAACCGATATGTATATTTACGTAATGACCCCCGGAGTCTTATTTCCAATGAGACGGCACTTAATTGGTTTACGCTGGGGAGTGGAGCATTCAAATTGTAACCGTTACCGTATAACTTGCAACACCAACACTATAGCTCAACTCACACTGAGGCAGAGTCGAAGCGTTGCAACGCGTCACGTTTTTCGCCAAAGCATATTCATCTCTATTATTCTGTGGCGGTACCCACAAATAGCGCCACATTCCTGCATCGTGTTCTCAAAGTTTTCTAAGTGCGTCGGTTTAATATATACGACAGCTGAAATCAATCACGTGGGCTTCGGCCTGACCGAGTATTACACCTCGCTCGGTCGGAAGATCTTCTTTTGCGGGCTCCACGCATATTCCCACAGTTCTATTATTTTAGTAGAAAATTCTGATATGAAAATATAGAAGCATCGATGAGCAAATGCACTCCCATGTTTTCGTAGCAGACTATCTGTGCAATGACCTACCTGATATTTCCGATTTTTCTCCTCTAGGCCTGCTGGAAGAATTTTTTTGGAGATAAGTAGTACATATTGTGTCCTTTTTCTTGCAAATTTCCGATATTTCCCTCTTTCACCAACCCAATTTTTTTTTAATATTCCATACCTGCAGGAATCAATTCATCCAAAACCGAGTTAGGAGTAAGGATCCGTGAGAAATTAGATTCGCGTCAATTACCGCTGCCCGTCCCTTCATAGTAATGAGATGGATTCTTCGTCGGCATTATTGATTCTATTCAATCTCCAATCCGGCTTCCTCAATCTGTTACAAATTGATAAACCCTCATTATGGTAATGCGTGTTAGCGATCCCCGAACACGTATCGACATTTCGTCGAAAAAAGTCAATCTCCAAATATATAATTGCGCCTCTACACGATGGCCCATCGTAGTGGCCCATCACGATGGCTCAGCGTGTGGAGGACGTAGTGGTGTGGGATGGCAGATGGCGCCAGCGATGGTCGTACTCGTGGGGTGGCGGCGGCGGTGTCGGTTTTTCGGCCGCACATCAAAGGGAATGGCCCAGCGATGGCGGTACGCATCTACACGTGGCCCATACCACAGTCTTTGCCCGAACGCGGTCGAGTGCGGACGTCGTATGACAATTTACGAATTTCATTCAAAATGACGAGTACGTGGTCTCAAAATGAATGAAGTTATAATATTATAAAGGAGATAGTTTTTATGGATGTATATATGTTTATTACTCTTTTACTCAAAAACTACTGAACGGATTTTAACAAAACCATTTTACAATAATATAGCTTATACATCATAATAACACATAGGCTACAATTTTACCTGACTCTCAAAATGAAAGAGGTATTATGTTCGTTTTTGTGTTTAACGATTACTCCGCCGTTTGCGAAACGATTTTCAAAATTTTTCTTTTGGTGTATAGGGTATCATCCTAATTTGGTACCATGTTCACAAAAGTGGTGACTTGATGAAGGAATACATAAGTAATCGAGGGAACTCCTCAAAATTTATATGGAAACACGTGGTGACGTCGATTTCGTTTGAAATATTGTATTATGCTTACAACAAGTAAGATTTTGCACCGAGTTGATACCATGATTCTGACTTCGGAAGATGCTAAGAGAACTCCTGACTCTTTAAATATACAAGTTTGGGTGTTTCGGCGTTGTTTTAAGAACGGAAAGCATATTATGCTATTATTACATTCATCATTATCATTACTACCATTAACCATTATTTTAATTTTAGTCTCGAAATAATTATTCGTAGAAGTCCAGGGAAGGTTCATATTAGGAGGGAAGTGATACGAAGTTCACCGGATCATCTGGTGAGGTTATAAATTATTGAATAATGTAAGTTTTGCATTGCCGCAATGGCTAATGCTTACACGTCCATCTTAAAAGATGTTAAGATCACAACTGAACGCGGCCATAATGTAGAGGCGTTGCAACCATTGTATAGCCATCGCATGCGCCATTTGATGGGCCAGCGTTGGGCCATTGTGTAGAGGCGCAATTACAGTTTTATGTGTCAACATTTCGACGCAAAAAATCAATCACGATTAATGAAGGTTCAGCTCCATCTTTTGATCGTTTTCTTGTAGATATTTTGTGTTGAGTTTTAACTAAATCTTCAATGTGTTACAAATTGATGAACTCGTAATGCGTGTAAGCGATCCCCAAATGTTACATTTTACATATCAATATTTCGTCGAAAAAAATCAATCGTGATTTATACATGCTCAGTGACATCTGTTGATTATTTTGTTATTTTTTTGTATTTTGTGTTATAATATTTTCTCAATATGTAAAAATTAAAAAATTAATAAGGCCTCATCCATAATTGTTACATGTTAGGTATCAACAATAATAAGACTGTGAATTGTTCGCACGGAGGGGTTAGCACAGATAAAGTTGTTATGGGTCCAGAACTAAAACAAGCTCATACTCAAACAAAGTACGTAATATAAGTAGTTAAAATTTTTGGATAATTATTTTTATTCACAGACTTACGTTAAAAACCGGACAGGCATAACTTTTTTTAGAAGACAGGCAACTACGGAGCCTCAGCGAGTATTCTCTCTCTAATTATTTACCGAGCTTATCCAAAAATTGCTTAATGAACTTAAAATGAAAGCACGAAATATTCTCCTAATTATTATCTGGCTGGTTTCAATTAAAAATCTCAGATTCCAAATTTAAATTTAAAAAAGGAACTGACCTCAATTCGCGGGAAAAAACATGGCGCGAATATTAAACAAAATGGCGATAATCAATTGTATCTCATTAGTGCCTACAGCGTCAGCGGCGGCTAACGATATTTAATTAAGAGCCCGCACCGTCATTACACAAGGTATTAAATTGTAAAGGGTATAAAATTCCTTACTTAATTATAAAATATTATGGCTTTGTGTATTTTGTTGTATGTTGGTACTTGAGCTCGTTAAGAGGACAAACATTGTACTTTATTCAATACTTCATCATAATAATATAATATCTATGGACGCTTCACACCACGTCAGTCTGGGTCCGTGCTAAGTACCTAATGTACTTGTGTTACAGGTACCAGACAACGGAAATATATATAATACTTTTATACTATACATATATTTAAGATTTTTATTATATCATACACATATTTAATACACATCTAGACCCGGAAATATTGAAAACTTTTTGTTCCGTCGGCGGGATTCGAACCCGCGACCCCCGGCTTGAGCTGCCACACACTCAACCAATTGAGCCACAGAGGTCATCTGATTATCATCTTAGATTCAGTTTACTTTGGAACGTGACGAGTCGTTGCAGATTAATTTGTTCTATATTGGGCGATGCTGTACGCATACTCCGTTTTGGATTATTCTGATTTAAATTAAAAACTCATTAGCAAAATAAAAATAATGTGCAATAAATAAAATATACCATATATCAAATTAGTTCAGGCGATTTAAAATTGTTTGTTTAGATTTAGATCAAAATGACCATTCCCTTGTTTGGAAAGTATCATATACAAATTTCAAGGGATTGTAAACTTAGCGTAAAAAGTATAAAACCATGCAGAAGAATTGCTTAAGGCGAGCACTTACCTCAATTCCAAAACGATAACCTTGCGAACGCGAATGCCAAGCGTGTACGTATCGCAATAAGATTCATTTTAGCTTAGCATAAAATTGTAAGTTACGACGGGCGGATCTTCTCTATTTTATTTTTCGTGTGTTTTTTTTAAATATCTTTCGAAATAAATATTAAGAAAAAAGATTATTCGTTTCAGACCTTTTTAAAATAGATTCATTGACAATTTATTAAAATAAAATGTAAGTTATTCTTGTTAATACTTATATTTCGATGACAAAGAGTTTTTTCGGAGGTGAGTTTGTAAATTAATTACAGCGAAAGTATTATTTTTTATTAAAATGTTTTTGATTTAAACCCTTTTAAATATTGTGCTCTATATCTCATATTTTTTTACATTTCGTTATTATATTGGAACTAGGTAAATCGGGTATCAAGAAATAACAAAATGGGGTTTCAGCCCACCTTAACTGCTGCTTTTTATAAGAGCGTGTTTTATGTTAAGTAGTGAAGTTTCTCTGCATCCGAACATCTGTGTAGTTAGCTCGCACATACTTCACGAGGACTTAAAAACTTCCCAACTATATGAACGACGCTTACAAGTTTTTAAAAGTTTCAGTATTTTGTTGTTCAATAATCGACTTACTTGGCTCGTTGGTATAAATATACTGAGATCGCTTACTTTACGAAGTTCTGCTATTGCTGCTATGGAAACTGTAAGGGATAAATTGCATTTTTCTCAGAAATGCAATGATACAAGAATGGCCACAATTTTTTGATATTATTAAATGCAATAATCAAATTATTGCATGACATAATTATCAACAGCTAAATTATAAAATATATGAGAATTGGCAAAATGTCAAATCCCACATATTTTGTTATTTTTAATATCCGCTGTCGATAGTATAGGAAGGAACTAAGTATTCTTGTTTTCTTATTAAGCAAATATAATGAACCTCGAGTTCAGACCAATGAATAGTCCCCTTTAGGACTTTACGTGATACGTCATAGGTTTCATCTATGTCACTGCTGCTGCTGTGTGACAGACGACAGTCAACAGGCCTCAACTGAAGCGTAAAACTTCAAAACATGGCGGCAGCTTAAACATTAAATTATGCAAACAAGTAGTATAAACCAAGACATTATGCAAAATTAAAAAATGTCCCAAAGCTTTTTAGACCTTCTAAATTATTAATCTAAGGCCGGGAAAAAACAACGCTCCTTTTTGTACTAAAATATTCTGCATTAAACTTTTTTAAGTAGTAGGTAAACTTTAGTACGTACAAACGAGCAGTTTGCTCGGCTAATGGGGGGAGCTCGTTGACATAATTTATGTGGACTCCCAAGTACGTTGACCTCCTAAGCAAACAACGTGAAATCCTATACAGACTATTGTTGCTTTTCTCTTTAGTAAAAACGTTAATGTACCTACTTCCTTTGTGTATATGGGTAAGTTAAAGTTCGAACGGTGAATCCAGGCACAAAAATTCATATAAAATGCCAAAATATGAAATTCTGGGGCCCGTTATTTTTATATTACAATTATTAGTATCTTACAAGAAAACTGCTGAATGTGTTCAAATGTTTAACACTTAAATCGTACGTATATTGGGTCAATTCACATTATAAAGTCAGGAGGAGGTGCTATATAATATTTTTAACCGCATTCCAAAAAGGAGGAGGTTATAAATGAGCCATTCAAAATTGGAACAAGCCTGTTCTTTTGAATGGCTTATTTCTTTGTGTACAAATGACGTTCTGGTTTGTTTTCGCCCTAAACAGGTACGAAGCAACTATATATTTGTATAAGTCTACACACCTCTACAGTGTGTAACAAAAATAAGTGATAGTACTTTAGGGCGTGTACGTGTTCCTTGTAGAGAGTTCACTGTGAAAGTGGCAGCACTGAAAGACGATTTTTTTTTTCACTTTTGTATGGGGAAACTCGTGACGCTCGGGCCCTTGCCCATACAAAAGTGAAAAAAATTTTTCGTCTTTCAGCACTGCTACTTTCACAGTGAACTCTCTACAAGGAACACGTACACACCCTAAAGTACTATCACTTATTTTTGTTACACACTGTAGAGGTGTGTAGACTTATACAAATATATAGTTGCTTCGTTTGCATAATATCGCCATGTATATTTTGTGGAATAGTTTGAGGTACGCGTGCTATTCGGTGTATTCGATGCTTTGTCCTAAACCAGGGGTTCGCAGCCGGCGGCTCTTAAAACCCAACGCAAATATGGATTTAAAAAATCACATTAAAATTACCGATCAAAATCGATGAGCAAAGAGTTCCACTTTGCATTTTAGGTTTTATTTTATTATTATTAAAAAAAAATCTTAACTCGATGTTGTTGGACGAAAGCAGAACTTGAAATAGGATCTATTAAATAATAGATTATTATTATATTATTATTTATATATTATAATTATTATTATCATTATTAGTATTATAATAATTTATGATTTCAAATCTTCAACACGATGGAAATATTTACTTTTCTGTCGACAAAAAAAAAACTTTAAGCCGTTTTAAAAAGGGAACTAATTTTTCGAGCTGTTATTTAAATATTTGCGATGTTATTATGATTAGTTAAAAAAATATTAAGCAGTTATTTAATTTAATGGCGGTTGATTAATTATGTTAAAATTTAGTTTTGTAATTGTGGCTCTTAACTCAAATGGTTACCGAAGCCTGTCCTAGAGTAATAAATAATATGTATTTGCATCGTTGTATGCGCGTTACCACAACGTGACTATAGGTCTACCAGAATCTGATGGCAGAAAGTGAGAAAATAAATTGACTGTAGCAATACGGGGGTAATTGGAATAAAACATTGTGATCAGTTTTTCTTCTTATAGCGGCTGATTCTGTGTGTTAAACATGCAAATATAAAAATTTATCCAATGATCGAGGATATTTTTTAAAAATCTGCTGTCATAAATTGCCATCAGATTCTGGTAGACCTATATGTTGTATATTTTTCATTACATTGTTCATAAAGGTGGATAAGATAGAAATTTAAATGATTTCACGTTATTGAATCTGCTAGGAGATTTTCTTAGTATAATACTACCGCAAGATTTTCCGACAAAAGCACATATCTGTAAAGTGTACTCGGCGAATCGAGGCGGTAGCGGTCATTGACCCCCTGTCAAAAAACTTGTCATATTGCATCATCCTACTAGTCCTACTAATATTATAAAGGCGAAAGTTTGGATGTATGTATGTATGTATGGATGGATGAATGGATGTTTGTTACTCTTTCACGCAAAAACTACTGAACGGATTTTAATGAAACTTTACAATAATATAGCTTATACATCATAATAACACATAGGCTACAATTTTAACCAACTTTCAAAATGGAGGAGGTGTTATGTTCGTTTTTTTATGTTCAACGATTACTCCGCCGTTTGTGAACTGATTTTCAAAATTTTTCTTTTGGTGTATAGGTTATCATCCCAATTTGGTACCATATTCATAAAAGTGGTGACCTGATGAAGGGATCCATAATAAATCGAGGGAACTCCTCAAAATTTATATGGAAACATGTGGTGACTTCGGTTTCGTGAGCAGTATTCTAAGCATATGCTACCAACAAGCAAGATTTTGCACCAAGGTATACCATGGTTCGGAAGGTGCTGAGAGAACTCCTGACTCTTTATAGATACAAGTTTGGGAGTTTCGACGTTGTTTTAAGAACGGAAAGCATATGCTACTATGCAAATTACATTCATCATCATCATCATCACTACCATAAACCATTATAGAACCATGTATCGTCCCGTTTTGACCCTATTATTAGTACTTTTCATAGTCTTTTACTATATATCACTTAAACCGCGGGTAACACCGCGGGGCACAGCTAGTTTTCTATATAAACCGCGATTGAAAATGAAGTGTATGAAGTTTGTGTATTAGTAATAAATTAGCTAGGCAATAACAGTAAAGGCCGGACTATTTATACTTTATTACTTGTATTAATAAAGATATTTACTCAAGTCTGTAATGAGACTTTTTCAATGTGCCGGACAAATACATACAGAAAGTTTTTTTTTTTTTATTTTCATTCGCTGTGTAAATCTTTTACTAAATAAATAGTTAGGAGGCTAAATAAAAACATTATAATCTAGAAAAATATAAGTGACGATTATAAAACTTGTGAAACTGGTGAAACGGTAAGTTTGAGAATATTGCAGGTACATAAAGAATTTTATTAACCACCTTACTGAAAAACTTTTATTCCACAATACATCAGAAAAAAATGTGCTCGCTTAGTATTTTGCTCACAAAAATTCCATGCACATATTTCATACACACAAAACTTGTCATCAAACACGCTCGCACATTTAATATTTAAATTCAGTGAAATGTAGCGCAAGTTCGGTCCAGGTGGACATGTGCATCCGTGTTTATTTTACCTTTGATTTTGTACGAAAATGATCCCTATTCCTTCAGCATAAGGGTTATGTGATAGGTAGTATAATTTAGAATGCAGTGTAAGAGCGGATCCGTGTTGCGCGTTACATTTATCACCTGTCACACTCACACCACATATTACAGTTATGTTATGTCGACACCAACATTATATATTTTTGGGCGCTTTAGGCATATATATGGGGCATATATTTTATATTAAACCAGGGAAACACTGATTTTTCTTATTAAAAAATATAGGTAGGAAGTTGGTACTATCAAATCGGGCCATTTAGCCGAAACTTTTTCGTTTCCGCTTCGTTATAGAATCGCCGATCAAAATGTATGGAATTGACATAAGACGAGTCGAACGTCAACGTGATACTAACGAACGCTTATGTCAATTCCATACATTTTCATCGGCGATTCTATAACGAAGCGAAAACGAAAAGATTTTGGCACACCCACCAGATGCATAATAGTTACGTATTTTTTTCCTTACAACTAGATAAATAATAGTTTACTTAATTACTAATCATATTATGCTAAAATTTCGTTTACGTGTCGCCATTTAACATTTTTTTTACCCACAATCCCAATAAGCAGCGCTCTACACAAGTTTTCATTAAAAAAATCACAACACGAAATCAATTAAGTATGTATAAATACGCGTTTCTAGTACCTCTATATCGGTCCGAGTTAAAGCATTTTTAGAGACTTACTTTGGGTAAACCCATAGTTGAAAGCCTTCATCATTTTCCTCTCGTGTACAATCACCGAGTATTCCGGAGCATAGAGGTTCCGCACAAAGAGGCTTTTATCGGCGCCGCGGACGCGTGAAAGTGGCGAACTAAATCCGACAGCTGAATACAAGTAGGTTAGTACTGGCCGCTTTACTCGATCTTTTTAAACAGTTCTTTATTTAAATTATTTAATTACAACCTTTTTCGAGCACCATAAGTTTTTGTAAGTCGAATACTATATTTTTTAATTTCCGTTCCGAGCTAATGATAATGTTTTTTTAATTCCTGACCATAAATACAAGGTCTTCAGTCGTATACATTTAAAAATATTATATAGGTCTACCAGAATCTGATGGCAAAAAGTGAGAAAATAAATTGACTGTAGCAATACCGGGGTAACTGGAATAAAACATTTTGATCCTTTTTTTTTTCTTATAGCGGCTGATTCTGTATGTGAAACATGCAAATATATAAATTTATCCAACGATCAAGGATATTTTTTGAAAATCTGCTGTCAAAATTTGCCATCAGATTCTGGTAGACCTATAGTACGGGAGCCCTAGAACATTTTTTTTTATTACTATCAAGCTAATTTTTTGTGAGTAGCTTAATTTTGATAAGACGAACAACATTTTTATCTGCGAAAAATCTTGAAAGTGGTAGCTAACAGATATAGAAAGGATTTCATACTTTGAATTGATGGTCCTAAAATATGGATTGTTCTATTTGTAGGACAATGTTACTCTTAAATTATATAACTATTAACCTATCAATATACAAAAAATCTGCTTGTTAGCTGGGTTCCGTTTTAGGGTTCAGTAGTCAACCAAGTTTTGTTGATTACAGAACCCTATAACGGAACCCTAACGAGCTGATTTTTTGTATATTGATAGATTAATAGTCATATAATGTAAGAGTAATATTGTCCTACAAATAAAACAGTCCATATTTTAGGACAATCAATTCAAAGTATGAAATCCTTTCTATCTCTGTTAGCTACCACTTTCGAGATTTTTCGCAAATAAAAATATTGTTCGTCTTATCAAAATGAAGCTACTCACAAAAAATTTGCTTGATAGTAATCAAAAAAAAATTGTTCTAGGGCTCCCGTACTATATGTTTTAAAAAGAGTTAACAATTATTCGCTAACAAAAATCTACATACTAAAAACAATGAAATGTGTTACAATAATTGTAAGCATAGAATTTTTTACGCATGAAAACTTGTGTTACAAAATACAAAGTAAATTGTAATATTATATTTGTTAACAACACTTACAAAATATTAGCTCGATATATTGTATAGTAATTTCCTAGTATCCTCTTAAAGTGATATTTTATAATGTGAGTGCATGTTGTAAATTTTTCGCTGTATCTAATACAGGCTGTAAATTTTCAAGCCACTATACCGCTAGCTTATATTATTGGTGCGAGCAAGTTTATCATATTTGTGTAATGGATGTTAAGAATATTCAAAGTAATATTGTGTTTTACGTTTTTCTTTAGCATACAGAATGTAGAGTACTTTAGCATAAAGGTATAAAATAATATGTAGGATTGATTATATTGTTGTTACTAAACGTTCTCACTGCCTTTATTAATTGAATTAAATAATATCGAATAACTTATTACTACTGGCTTTTCCTAACCTAAAATTTAATAGTTACAATATTATTCCTTACGATAAGACTAAATTTCTTCGGGAAAAAAGCAGCCTGTATCCAGAGCCTTATACTACAATGTCAAAGATTTATTTAGTGGTTTCTCATAAAATACGCGTCAAACACACACACACACAAGCTTCCGCCTTACATAGCACCTTAGGGGAAGCATGCGTTGATGTTATAATCCTTACTAATATCCTTACTAATAATATAAATGCGAAAGGGTGTTTTTCTATATTTTGTCTAGCTGCCTGTCTGTTATCAATTCACACTTAAACGGCTGAACCGATTTATATTAAACTAGGTGACGCCCGCAACTTCGTTGCGCCAAAATTCGTTTATCGCGAGGGAACCGTACATTTTCCGGGATAAAAAGTATCCTATGTCCTTTCCCGGGACTCAAAGTATCCCCATACCAAATTTCAGCAAAATCGGTTCAGCGGTTTAGGCGTGAAGAGGTAACAGACAGACAGACAGACACACTTTCAAAATCAAAATCAAAAAATCAAAAATATTTATTTCTAAATAGGTTAACAAAGTTAACACTTTTAGAACGTCGCGTCTACATGAGGCCTTTTCGCATTTATAATATTAGTATGGAAGTATGGATGTCGTATGGGTATACTTTGTGAAAAGGGGAAAGCATATAAAATAGTTTTGTATCATGGAAAAATGTACTTTTCCCGCGCGATTAACGAATTCGACTCATCGAAGTCGCGTCTAGTTATGACTACACATATTTTGATAATGTTGATATTTTTGATGTATTCATCATTGTCTCATCAGGGCGAAGTTTTTATCTCCGCCATAAACGTATCCGTGTATCAGGGAGGCCGGGCACGTACTCATTTGCCCCTAACCCCTTTCCCCCCTATCTCGGTCGTTGGGGGGGAGTTGTTAGTGCCAATTGAGATAAGCGAAAACTCACGAATTTCCGAGATAAGCTAATGAAAACCATGTTACTATTTATATGAAAATATGTACTAATATTTTCTTAGTTATTTTAAAACAATGGATATTATACTATTGCAAAAAAGATTTTGCATATATAATATCTTATAGGGCCCGAAAGTACTGTAAAATGTACAGAGGTAATTTTAATACCAAAATGTACGATTACTGTGTTAATTTTGTCCCCACAAAGTTGCTTTTTGTCAAATATAAAAAATCATATAGACGACCGAATTGAAAAACCTCGTTTAATCAGTCCAGAAAAAAAAACATGGGAAAAAAATGTCACCTACTTGGTTACGGGGCTACGGGCTACGCGCTACACCGCTACGCACTGTCTAAAAAAGCGCGCGAAAAATATGGTTTCTTATAAAGTGTAGTATATTAATAACGTGACCATACGCTTTGGGCGGGACAGTCCCGCTTTCAGGCAGTCTGTCCCGCTGTCCCCCGCGAGGCCGAAATTGTCCCGCTTTTGCAAACAGACAAACGATAATTTAAAAGTATGTTTATGTTTGAAATGCATGTGCAATGCCTGGAAGTAACGCACTCCCATACAGCAAACGTGATTATTCTGCCATATTTTGTTTTTGCTTCATATCAATGAATGGTAGATATATTATAACAGATATAAGCACTTTAAATATTCACAAAATACACAATTGTATTAACCTCTATACTTTTATAATATAATAATAAAATGAAATTAAAATTAATTTGGGGGGGGAATTCCGTAGATGGACATCGCTCACACGCTCTGACAAAAAAATAAATGGTCACGTTAAGTATATATGTTTTATATATGGTCAAAAATGTGATATACGTGCAAAAGAGGATAAAACGCCTATTCGTATGACTTATGAGTAAGTCCGTTAATCGAGATCCTTGTTACAGAATCGGGCCTCTTTGCTACGCTAGTACTACAGTAAATATAGACAGAAAAGAGAATTGAAAAAGTATAAAGCGCTATTTCCTGTTAGCTCTTTTAAATTTAATTTGAATCGTATTTCGCGACACAAAGGGAAATTATTGCCGCCGCCCCTTCCCCTTACCCCGCACTACTCCAATACTGATTCTCGCAAATGGTGCGGTTTTCGCTAATGTTTTATCTATAGAAAAAGGAAAAATCTATTTTCAAAACAATTTTTAAATATGCTACGCATTATTGGAAAGAATAAAATTTGTTTGGTGCAAAGTTCTCTATTCTTATGTCAATGGTTTGGTGACAATATAATTTTATTTTATTGTCACCAAAAACAAAGCAAAAAAAACGAGTAAAAATGACATAGTCAAACTATCAATGTTACATTTTATTGAAAACATAAAAATATTATTCTTTTCACTTTTCTTCATGACGCGAATACTGTCAATTAATTATTTATGAACTCTTTTTTAAGGCAGACACTAATATTCCTGAACTAGTTACTATTCCTATATTAGAATTCTAAGAGTTTGTCAATTCTACTTACTTATTGTTAGAATACAATTGAAGACGTGAGTGGAAGAACCAGGTAACAGTAAAATGGCTTGTTTTTTATAAATAAATAAATAAACATTTATTTGACCCAATAGGACATTACACTACAATGATTATTTACATCAACGATTAGAAATACAAACATTAAAACATAACAATACAACACGAAGAAAACAGATCACAATAATATAACAATGAGAATTAACAATACACAGTACAAATAAAGCAATACATGGATTACAAAAAGGACACCACTCAGGCGTAACTCTGTAGCGAGGTACACTACAGTGCCTGGTGTTATTTTTTGCTTAAATAGAGGCTTTAGGACCGGTAAAATGTTTTTGAATTAAAAAACTGTGGACGTTATGTGTAGCCATACAGGGTGCAATTAAACCTTCCTGCTAAATTTTTTCCAGGGCTTAGGTATCATTAGGAGAGTCCATTTAACCAAAAAAATTGGGTGTTATTTTTTTTTCAATGACATATTTTATCCCATTTAAAATCGTTGCAGAACGGTCACTCGCGCCGCGGGGGAATGACCGGGGGTGACGCGGGGTGAGGCGCGCGCGCAGGGACACGGCATGCGCTGCCGACGCGTCGTGTCCATTAATTGTAGTGTTTTTTAGGATAACTTTCAGAAGCTATTTCTCAAAATTTTAGTACTGAGTGATTATAAAAGAAAAAATACGTTTATTTTTATTTATAACAAGGATCAATATATCAAAATTTGGCAGGAAGGTTTAATTGCACCCTGTATATTAGCCACATGATGAAGACGATAAATTACAAGGTTTGTTAAAATTATAATGAAAAAAATGAGTAATGGTCCTTATATTATAATAAAATGTTAGTTGTCTGGTTCTTCTACTCACGTCTTTAATTATTCTAGTTAGTTTCTACATGCAACTCTTTCCTCTCTCTTAAAAAAACTACAAAAAAACCCATTATTCTTATCGTAATCTACATCGTTACTGCGTCAACTTATTAACAAGGTTTATTAATAAAGGGAGTCTTGAGGCGGACGTACTGTGATTGATGACAGCCAATTAATAACAGACCGCTCGCACTTGATTTTCTTTTTTCTTACGTGGCTGAAATTGGACAAGTGTTTGTTAGAAGAGAATTAGCGATACTCGTTAGAGTCTTTTCAATATAACAGGCTATGTTTTTCTTTTTTTTTATATAAAATAAGGGGGCAAACTAGCAAACGGGTCACCTGATGGAAAGCAACTACCGTCGGATGGACACTCGCAACATCAGAAGAACTGGAGGTGCGTTGCCGGCTTTTTAAGAGGTATTAGGGTAGGGGAGGGTGGGGTAGAAAATAGGGTATGGGAGGGTGGGGTAGAAAATAGGGTAGGGGAGGGTAGGGAAAAGAATAGGGTAGGGGATTGGACCTCCGGTAAACTCACTCACTCGGCGAAACACAGCGCAAGCGCTGTTTCACGCCGGTTTTCTGTGAGCCCGTGGTATTTCTCTGGTCGAGCCGGCCCATTCGTGCCGAAGCATGGCTGTCCCACTGTAAATTATGTTAGATTCTTTGAGTCCCAGGGAAAAAACGAAGCCAACATCCAGAAATATTTTCACAAAAAGTCTAAAAGGGAATTAATTGGCTAGTTGAAGATGTCTACCAACAAATATCTATAGCAACATGCAACATATCCATGTGGGATAAAAGTAGTAGAGTATTTGCTGTATAACAAGGCTTAGAGGTCGTTTTGCTACCAATAATAATAATAATAATAGATTACAAATTCATATTGTGTGTTGCTAATTACTTCACAAACATTGACCTACTTTTATATCACTACCTACGTAAAAATAGACTTACCTATTTTCTCAAACCAGGATGTAAAAAAATTAATTCCTTTTTTCAAACACGCCACTTATAAGGCAAATGACAATAGAATTACCTGCCTCAAAAGCCCTCCCCGTGTTAAAGCGCTCTCGACATATTGGAAAATCACTTTTCGTGAAATCAGCTGTCCTAAATATCCTCCGAGTATCCTTTGTGAAATCTGCCTCAGTGGTGTTGAGTCCTTGAGAATGTCTTTTGGGGTTAACAAGCATTCGGAATTTTAAATTAAGAAAGACGCCATATTGTAAAACGGGAATGTTGCGAATTTGTGGCCTTTTAAAATTTTACCTTAAAATAGGTATATATATTTTTTTATCCCAAAGACATCTTAAGAGCCTATTTTCAAAACGCTAGCCCCGCCTACACACACCGCTATCCTCCAATCGTGATACAATGATTCCATGAATCGTGCTCCCGGGCAATGTGCTTTACGTTGCAGCTAATAGTGAACAATATCGTGTAACAACGGTTCCCGCATTATAGCACGAAAGTAAAGGTCGTTAGTCCTAAAAATGTTTTTGATGATTACTTAAAAATTAAATACAATACAAATATTATTTCCTTTAGCTATTATTTTATAAAGTGTGTGATTGTAGTAGTTTAAGTTATTTAATGATAGTAACTCAATAAATATAACATGTATTTGTTGAAAAGCCCAGAAAGATTCATAATTTTAAAAAATAAAACTATCGAGTCAAAATAAGTGAATCGTGTTTTCGGTTAGCCAAATATCAGATAAATATACAATGATTAAATAAATCTCAATTTTTCATCTAACCTATGCGTGTGGGGTATCTATACCCCACACGCATAGGTTAGATGAAAAAATTTTTTTTTGTTGGTTTAAGGTTTACCATTTATGACGTATAAAAAAAACTACTTGCTAGATCTCGTTCAAACCAATTTTCGTTGGTAGTTTTTATAGTAAAGTACATTATATATATTTTTTTAGACTTATCATACCCCTACTTTAGAAGTTAGAGGGGGGGGGACACACATTTTAGCACTTTGGAAGAGTCTCTCTCGCAAACTATTCAGGTTAGAAAAAAATGATATTAGAAACCTCAATATGATTTTTAAAGCCCTATCCATATATACCCCACACGCATAGGTTAGATGAAAAAAAAAATTTTTTGATTCAGTTGTACCTATGGGGACCCCTAAAATGTTTAATAATTTTTCCATTATTGTATCAAAATCTTAATGCGGTACACAGACTACATCTACTTACCAAATTTCAATAGTATAACTCTTATAGTTTCGGAGAAAAGTGGCTGTGACATACACGGACAGACAGACAGACAGACAGACATGACGAATCTATAAGGGTTCCGTTTTTTGCCATTTGGCTACGGAACCCTAAAAATTATAACGAAATAGACAATTTACGTTTATGTGATGCATGCTACTGTGTATATAATGTCTATTGTCTAGGCTGCATTATAATATAAAGCTTTTTTATTCCAAATTCAACTACCTACGCAGCTTTAAGGATTTTAAATGCTTTATTATGCCAAGCGCGTAACGCGTTGCGTACTCTTGGAATAAGTAGTGCCACTTCTTCCATACTCTATGAAACGAGCTACATTCTACCTTATTTTGGGCAGACAATACAATTTCACATAATTATGTACCAATTTTTCGCAATCAGTTATATCCAGCCATAAACAAAGACTCGTCAGAAAAGAAAAAATGAAACTCCGGCAGCTGAAATCCCGGTTCGTTGACGTTAATTAGTCTCACAATTGTATTCCTTTGTTCCTTTCTTACTGTCAATTTTTATTTTTTTATTTTTTGATATAATTGAAAGAGGCGATGGAATTAGGAATAATTCAGCGGGGAAAAATCGATTCTAGACGCAAGAGAATTCGGTTTTTTAAGACATCGAAAAAGGTCATTGCCCGAGTAATTTATTATCCAATTAGGGTTTATCTGGATAGATAGATAGATAGATAGATAAACACTTTATTGCTCACATATAAATGGGTATACAAACAAACTTAAAATACTTAAAAACTAATACATGTGGGCAAGGGCGGCCTTATCGCTATAAGCGATCTCTTCCAGGCAACCCTGCAAGACAGGAGAGTTCACAAATAAATAGATAGCAGGGTAATTATAAGTAAAAAATGGACTACTTAAAATATGTACATTGATGTAATTGTTTAGGTTTATGCTACGAATTAAGATGTATAAAATATATTACTTATTATATACATAAAATAATTTAACCATACATAAAATAAAGTATATATATATATTACTAATTGGGTTTCAAATTTTTCTTTGTGAAAGGTATATTTTTATGGTTGATATAAATGCTGATACTTTTGTTTATTGCGAAAATAATTATGAATAATGTAAAAATCTGGAAATGAACTGTCACCAGGAGTATTTCTGGACCAATACGACCTGCAAACCTTCAAGAAGAAAGCGTATTCCCTCCTTAAAGGCCGGCAACGCATCTGCAGCTCTTCTGATGTTGCGAGTGTCCATGGGCGACGGTAGTGACTTTCCATCAGGTGACCCGTTTGCTCGTTTGCCCCCTTATTTTATAAACAAAAAAAAAGAATATCAGAAACTAAGTCAAAGTTACATACTTCTTCATATTAGCTATAGATTTTATTATTATTATAAACATACAAAGTAATTTAGATCAGTGATAATAATTATTCACACAAATTTTAAATTATTGCACGAAATAAAAACCGAAAAATTGAATTTGGGACCTGAAATTCACAACCTTTGTCTGTATTTCGGAACATCCAAATGAGATAGCGTATAAAAATCGCTTAGCAAAAAGGAATGACGTCATATTTCAAATAAAGTACCTAATAGGACATTTTGAGGGTGTTACGAAAATACTAGCCAGTGAATTTTTATAGCTTTTTATAGTTATGCTCGCGCCCGGCCCATTTCGCTGTGAATTATTTGGCAACATGCTGCTGCGTCGTTTGATTTACGCGCTGCACAATCTACGGATAAAAACTCGCGAATTAACGCCAAATTGCACGATGTATTTGCGAGTTTTAAAAGGCCCTTGTAGGTATTTTGTTTGAAGCGTAAATGCGGAAATAAAATATATGAAACAACTGGATTAATCCTTATATTTACTTTGATAATTTTTGATGATAAAATTTTGTCATATTGTTTTTGTGTGCAATTCAGAAAGGCCATATTTTAATATTTTTCGTTAAAAACGTTATTTATTTTTAATACTAACGAATTTACTTTAACTTAACTTTCAAGTTATTTGCTTTAACGTCGAGATTGTTGATTCGTAGCATTGTCGTAGCAGTGCTACGCCATTCGTAGATTTAACATTTTCGTATAATCTTTATACGTAATATTATTTTCTTTCAATTATGTCGAAACCAAAAGTAATAATCCTACTTACAACCAGGTACTCAATTAGAAAAACAGTATAAATATTAAATATTATACATCAAAATACACTACTACTATCTTCATATTAAATTGTACATGTTTCGTACGATTGCTAACTCTAATATTATATCATCAAGCATACAACATAAACTATACAAATAAGCTTGCATAGTTATATCTATACGTAATAATAATAATTCTAATATATTATACAGGTCAACAGTGGATTTGGTGCCGAGAAGCTTTTATATTTTTTAACATTCGGTAGCCTATACTAATTACATTAACAG
Organism: Cyaniris semiargus; assembly: GCA_905187585.1. NCBI lineage: Eukaryota > Metazoa > Arthropoda > Insecta > Lepidoptera > Lycaenidae > Cyaniris > Cyaniris semiargus. The sequence goes on along the minus strand of LR994558.1, from coordinate 5,372,958 downwards.
CAAAAAAAATATTTTCTACGTGTATTTTTATTTTTATTTTAACTGAACATTATTATGGCTAGCTAAGTTCCTTTGTACATAAAAAATATTTTACGCGATTTTCGTCAATGAGGTGTAGCAAGACAATCGTGTTGCATCCCCCAGCAGCAGTCAGCCATCATATATGCTGGTCCCATCGGCCTCCGCTTCATAGTTTTTAGGTCCTGTTGAAATCGCTATTTTTGTTCTTTAGTAAAGAATCCAAGATTCTATAAATTTGTATTTTTTATCAATATTTTTAATTATTGGCCATCAAAAATGCCCTGTTTTATCTAATCCGAGTTTAGAAAAGGAGATTTTATTTGTTATAATATAAAGAAAATACTGCCTATTTTTACCTAAAGACTACCTACAATTTGTTTCATTAAACCTAGTTGATTGTTCAGAGGGGCCAATATCATTTTATCTCTTATAACTAACTGTGAGTTCATTATATTCTCCTTTTCTACTTCCGACAACTCGCATACAGGCCAATATCTTTTGTAAAATATCTATTTTATAACAAATGAAAAATAAACACTTTGTGTACAATTTGCTGTAGAGTTTCTCAATTTTTAGGGTTCCGTACCCAATGGGTAAAAACGAGACCCTATCACTAAGACTTCGTTGTCTGTCCGTCTGTCTGTCTGTCCGTCTATCCGTCTGTCTGTCTGTCTGTCTGTCTGTCTGTCTGTCTCCAGGCTGTATCTCAAGAACCGCTATAGCTAGACTTCTGAAATTTTTAAACATTATGTATATCTATTGCCGCTATAAGAACAAAAACTGAAAACAAAATAAAATTAATATTTAAGGGGGGCTCCCATACAACAAACGTGTTTTTTTTTGGCCTTTTTTGCTCGGTATCAATAATGGCAACAGGTAGGCACTTGATATTTTCACAAAAGCCTTATTTATATGTCTAATTCAATAATTAATAATAAAATTGAAATAAATTAAAAATTTAAGGGGGGCTCCCAATTCCCATACAAAAAAAAACACAATTTTTGGCATATTTTTGCTCTACGGTGTGACTTCTGTAAATAAGCTGTCATAGTTTTATCTATGCATAATATAAACTTTAACTCCACTCCAAATTTACACAGATTTACTAACACGGCGGACGGCGGTGCCAGTGCCACTTAATCACTCACCTGGCACGCTGGCACGCTGGCAGTTGGCACTGGACTCTATATCATTTACACGAGCTCATCAAAGAGCTATTCATTGAGTGAGCATTGCAGTATAGAGCTGTACAAGCGCCACCGCAGTATAAATGTTTAATGATGATTTTGTCAAAACCGGTCGAGTAAAATAATAACTTTGTAAGAAACATAACATAATAAAGTGGAATAAGTGCAAGAAAAGTGTGTAATTATTGAATCGAACATGAATTTCCACCAAAAAGTTACAGTATATTGAATATCATATCTAAAGGTTTAGAGACTAAAACCATTTTTTACCCAACTGTACGATCAAAATGTCCTATGGCCTTAGAGCATGCCTAAGAAATATGTGCCTATGCCTAGTTTCATCGCGATAATTTTAACGATCCTCGACCCTTTTCTATCTAAGTATCTCCATATAAAATTTAATCTACATTGGTTCAGCCGTTTAAGGGGGCGACTAACCCAAAATTGTCGATTTTATAATTCATTTTTATACTTGAAAATAAGCCCCGAACTGTTTCATTTTCTAAACATAGATACTACATTATATTTCCAAGACTTTGATCTAAGCTAAAGCACGATATCTTAAAATTTTCTCGATAGAAAAAAATCACAAAGACGCATCTAATTTTCACGAATTTTTCATATATTGCCATAACCGTACATTAAACTAAGTTAATATTTTAACACATTGTATGAAATTCTATTATTGAGACACTGACCTGGCGGATTTTTAAAATGTTGTATATTTATCGAGTTTTTAAGAAAAAACTAACTTGGCGATGATTCCGCGTCGTTCTTTTCCACCTGGCATATGAAAGACGGGCGTGAGTGTAAAGAGAGAAGGACGATGTTTGATTTTTTGTGTTAGTCGTCCTCTTAAGCGTAAGAACTAAGAAGCAACCGACAGACACTCTTTGGAATTTATTATATAAGTAAGGAAGGATGCACAGTGTACACATTCATATGTCTAGATAACCCGTGACTATGACCGTAACATTACAGTGTGTATATTCTAGTATCGTTCTATAATTGTATAATATGTGTTAGTCCCGTCACGCTAATCTGGGCGCACCTTAAGATTCGACTTAATTAGATAATTACACGAAATAACGTAGGTTCGCCATCTGCCTATGAATCAATGTAATATTATCAAACTAGATGACCCGATCAACTTCGTATCACTTTTCTCCTAATAGAAACCTTCCCTGGACTTCCACGATCATGTCAAGACAAAAATTAGCCAAATCGGTTCAGCCGTTCTCGAGTTTAAGCGAGACTAACAAAAATTTAATTTAATTTCTATGAATACTATATGATAGTAACATCATAATATTAATAAACTGATATTTAAAACCTGCGTTGAAATGTATCACGAATACGACACTAAAGCGTTTTATGTTCCAATTAATTATTGATATTGAATAACATACAATGCCGAATACATGCGAAATTAATTACCCCGTCCTTCGTAATTAAACGCGAAATCGATAGGGTTGTGGCTCAGAACCGTTTTATCGATAAAAGCCCCTTTGGTACTGAAAACGATACGGATTATATCGATATATAGGTTAGGGTTTGCGCATTACTAGATGGCTTTTCCTGAGCCCTCTTATACTTGGATTAAGGAAAGGAATTACTCGTACGACAAGAATCTATGTGCTTAAGAAAAAAATGTTTGAACTAAAGCTCCGAGTACAAGAATGATTCAGACTGTGTATAAAGACGTTATGTACTTATAGTTATGCCATTGCATAACTTTATCTTTGTTAGAGAGCCTAAAAAACAAAATATCGTATAACTCGCCATCTGTATTTAAAAAGCACAAATCTTTTTTAGGCTTAATTATATTATTATTAAACTTTTTGAGTGGTACTAACTCTAGTTTATTTCTTACGTTTGTACAATGAAAGCTAGAAATGTTTTGGTAAACGGTGTTGTAAACAAAATAAAAAACAATTGAACTTATATACCAGTACCTAAGCCCTAAGTCTAGTAATTTGATTACTAGATATTGGCTATTGTGTAAAGGGTTCGATCAGAACTGCAGAGCCATCAACAATCCGCGCGCTTTGCGATAATGGAAAACGGATTATAGTGTACAGAGTACAGGACCAACGCGGTCATTGGGTCACTGGTTTGAACATTTCAATATAATATAGAATGCAGAAGGTTCTGAAAATTTTGATACTAAAAATACGTTTACATGAAGCTTCTTAGCTGTTTCACCACTTCCAGATAGAGTTTGGAGTATCTGTCAGATAAGTTATGGATAGCCTATCCGGCACTGTGAAACACTGTGTGTGCACGGTGAAACAGGCCCTAAGACATGCATTTCAGAGGTCATGTGATGATAAGTTATAGTAGTTTGTTTCTTTTAACCACATATTAATCTTTATGCACAATGAATATTATTGATGCGAAATCTGCGTCTTTGTGATGTTTGTCACATATCTAAGCTTAAATCACTGAAAAGACTACGATATAGGTATGATGGAAACGCCTAGAGTCTCAGGACAGGACACAACATAGAAGAAAAGATTTTTGTGGCAAAATGAACGGTTATCGCGCAATAAACGAATATGTATACAATATGTTGCAATAGCCAATAAGTTCTATGATAATATTGTTATATTCTTAATATCAAATAAATGTAATTTTAATATTCTTTAATCTGCTCATTTCTTCGTCTAGTCTTGAGTGCTCTTATTCAGAAGAACCATAAGAAATAAAGCACTTCATAATCTCGGAGATTAATGAGCATGTAATTAATGCTACCATAAATAAATGCTGTAAATACGTCGCTTAAAACGCCATCAGATAAATAAGGCTGGTCGTAAAACGAAACCTGTTTTGCTTTTATAAATCATAACTGGATTAATCGGGAGGAGCGGAAGTTAAACCGGGTATGGACCGCTACCTCGAATATAGCGACAAGCGGGGCGGGAAGCGGTGAGGTGGTAAAAGAGCGGCGCTTAAGCGAGCGTTAGCCTTCTGCCTAAATTACAGCGAATGTGCGCTTTTATAATTCTGGACGTCACGTGTCGTTATCGTTGATGCCGGCTTCCACGATAAAACGTTGGGTATATGCCCTTTTGATTTTACGCACCGCGGACGTTTTGTGTGTGTGTGTGCGGGTTCAGAAGAGTGTAGACGTCATGATGTCCTCTAACGTGCACGTTAAAAAGTTATCGTCGACGGAAATTTAAAAGCGTTTTCATATATTTCCATACATTTTACTTCCCTATGTTATCGTTTTACCGCGGACGTCTATGATATTACCGCCACGTCCAAAATTATAATAGCGCACAAAAGCGGGGCGGGACGCGTGAAAAGAGAGCGGCGCTAAAGGAGCGTCAGGCTTCTGCTTCGAATACAGCGACAAGCGCAACGACGCGTGGTGAGGTGACAAAAGGGCAAGCTCAGGCCTAGAATATTGCGGGCATCAGTTTGAGCGGTGCATTTCGCAAACAGGTCTAAAAAATGTATAGAAAATATCTGACGGCCACCAAAAGCTAAAGTCTGCCCTCACCGATTGACCCACTACAGTCCTGTCAAGTTGTGTATCGCCTCGCTCGCCGCTCTATTCGAGGCAGCAACCTAAAACCGGGTTTAAATACAAACTTTATAAGCCAGAATATAAAGCCATTGTTGACATAATACTGAGCATGTAATTTAAAAATATGGCGTATGTTTTAATGCGAATAACATTTTACATATTTCACATGAAACGTATTAAAAACTATTTACATTAATTCACCATAATCCTTGCGGAGTTATTTATACTGAAAAACATGAAACCTCTTTGATTCCAGTACAAGAAGAATATTGTACAATTAAAAAAATATGAAAAAGATGCACATTATAATTATTTCATTTTGTTTTTTTCATAATTTTTCTAACATCACATTTTTTTAAATAAGAAAATGTGATGTTAGAAAAATTATAAGATATTTTAAAAAATAATAATTGTGACATCACTTTAACTTGAAATGTTTAATAACATCACATTTCTAAAGTAGCCTATTCCGTGTTTCATTGCGAAAAATGAAATGACCCACTTTCGTGTCGGATGAAAGTTTGAAGTTTGTAATAACGGCTGTGTACATTACAAAGCTAACTGGTATCAGCGAAATGAGAAAAAATAATAACAACTCGTTCATTAAGAAATTCAGTTTGTTTTTAGGGTTCCGTTATATCTAAATAGTAAAAACGGGACCCTATTACGGGACTTTGATGTCTGTCCTTCTGTCTACAACCTGAGCTCAAGAACCTCTATAGCTAGAATATTGAAATTTTCACAGATTATATTATGTATATCGCGGCTATAACAACAAAAACCTAAAAAAAACTAAATAATTAAATTAGAGCCCCCTTTAATTATCTAGTTCATACAAAAAATACAATCTTGCCTATTTTTACTGTATAATGGTACGGAACCCTTTGTGCGCGAGTTCAACTCGCACTTGGCCGATTTTTGTTTGATCCGCACTCAACAGTTTTGCTGAACAAGAGTTTTTGTTTTTATTATATTTCTTTGTTTCAGCCACTTAATGCCTCGCTTCTTCAACACGATAATCTTGGCGATTTGATGTTTTTGTTTCATTAAAATTGTTTTGTTTACGTCAGAAAGGCTGTTTGCCAAGAGAAATCCTTTTCATAATAATTAATGTGGGCTGTTATTATTATTATTTTTAGCATTGATTGTGTAAATACCCAGTACAACTTAAAAATAATTACTTAGATCGGACTTGTAGTTTCGGAGATACGCGAACACGAATATTAAAACATACATACATATACACATTCGAAAATTTGACACATTAGTTCAGACGCTGATATAGACTAACATATATACGAAAGGCAGTTCTGGAAATATTACATACATACATAGTCAAATCGACAACCGCCCTTCTTGAAGTCGGTTAAAAACGAATGCCAAATCTCACTTTAAAATGAAACACTCAATTGGGTCGTTCAATAAATAAAATCCACGTGAATATACAATTGTATCCTCCGCGGCTATTATGTGGCCTGTCATATTATATGAATGCTGATGCACACTCAATTCGAGCACTCTCCACAGTATTCAAACTGCATGAACATTCGCTGTTTTTGCTTCGTAATAAGGCTGGTTCCATTGTGTTTTTATCTTTTATAAGCTTACATTCCGACTATACAAATTTTGCTCTTTTGATGTTAGTCAAATTGTTATTAGATAGATACTAATTTTACTAAAATAACGCTCTTAGTTATAATTAAATATGTTACATAATATGTCGCAATCATCTGGTTGAATCTGCTATTTGATTTAATGACTAGCAAATTTATTGAATTATTATTTTTTTTTTTATGAAATAAGGGGGCAAACGAGCAAACGGGTCACCTGATGGAAAGCAACTTCCGTCGCCCATGGACACCCGCAGCATCAGAAGAGCTGCAGGTGAGTTGCCGGCCTTTTAAGAGGGAATAGGGTAATAGGGGAGGGTAGGGATGGGAATTTAATATACCTACAGTTAAAGGATTGACGAGTTGGCTTTAGTTTAGAGTTTAGACGTTTAGGTTACAGTCAGCAACGTGACGAGTTGGCCTGTAGTCATTAAATTAAACTAGAGAACACCCAATGGTCGAAATTCGACCTCAAATAAAAAATTAAATTAGGTTTAAGGTGGGTTTAAGTTTCAAATTTCAACGCTTTTCTATTGATATTCTATTGTCAAAATATTGACTTTATTATTTTTTAGACATAATTCCTGCGACAGTCTCAGATTAATAAAGTCAAATGATGACAGACTGGCAGTATTTAAGATTCAATAAAAAAAAACTTAAATCTATTTTCACGACTTCAAACCACAGACATAAATAAAAGAGTACAATTCGTGTGTATAGGCTTGTCAATCAAAATCTCCTAGTGTGTGTGTTGTATTCAGAGTTGCAAATAATGCATTACTTTAGTTAATGCATTGACGTTTCATTACTCATTACTTCTAGTATTAAGTAATGAGAAATTTCCATTACTCATTACTTTTAGTAATGAGTAATGGAGTCAGTGTCCGTTACTCATTACTTCTAGTAATGAGTAATGTGAAATTTCCACTACTCATTACTTTTAGTAATGAGTAATGAAAAATTTCCACTACTCATTACTTTAGTATTGAGTAATGGTGTCACTTCCCATTACTCATTACTTCTTTTTTAATGGCATAAAAATAAATTCTCATTACATTTTTTTTTGTAATGAGAAAAGTATCATCATTACATTACTCATTTTTAAATTTAATGTGTATTTTAAAAATGTACATTACAAATTACAATTTTTAATGTTAATGAGTACCTACTGTACCATTACACATTATTTTATAAGATTTTATTTGACTTGCTCTGTATGTATGTATGTATGTATGTTACTTTTTTCAAAGACCCCCCAAACACTCCCCCACGAAACTTCTCCCCCCCCCCCTCCCCAAATATAATCAGTCTCGAGAATATAAACACTCAAACTTTGACATTGACAGCTCGGCAACTGTCAAACGTCGAACAAAAGCGGCCATAACTCCGCTCCCAATAGGCCTAGAGGAACGGGGTTTCTTCTAACATCAAAGGCAACACTTCGGCTACCCCCTCCCCGAATTTGAACTAAATCGGAGACATCAAATTTTTTCTCAATTCTGAGGCCAGGATCAAATAGTGGAGAAAAATCCAGGAAGAACAAGCCGAAGAACCCCATATCCAGGACAAATAGTTACCGAGTTACAAGCATTCAAACTTTGACATTGACAGCTCGGCAACTGTCAAACGTCTTACAAAAGTAGCCATAACTCCGCTCCAAATAGGCCTAGAGGAACGGGGTTTCTTCAAACATCAAACCCAACACCTCGGCTACCCCCTCCCTGAATTTGAACTAAATCGGAGACATCAAATTTTTTTCTCAATTCTGAGGCCAAGATCGAATAGAGGAGAAAAATCCAGGAAGAACAAGCCGAAGAATCCCATATCCAGGACAAACAGTTGCCGAGTTACAAGCATTCAAACTTTGACATTGACAGCTCGGCAACTGTCAAACGTCTTACAAAAGTAGCCATAACTCCGCTCCAGATAGGCCTAGAGGAACGGGGTTTCTTCTAACATCAAAGGCAACACCTCGACTACCCCCTCCCCGAATTTGAACTAAATCGGAGACATCAAATTTTTTTTCTCAATTCTGAGGCCAGGCTAATGTGAATATACATTTCTCATTACTTTTTTTAATGTGTAATGTAGGACCACACATTACACATTTATCATTTACTGAGTAATGGATACCAATTAAATTTCCATTAAAAAAAGTAATGAATAGTGCATTATTTTTTACATTAAGATTTTTGCAACGCTGGTTGTATTGTGTGTAATGCTTTATTTGTTAAAAAAATGTATGATAAAAACATAAATTCAAAATAATATTACCTCGATGCACTCCTTCACCATATAAACTATAACTGTGCAAAATTTCAATCACCTACGTTTCCGCATTTTTCGTCAAAAGGGATCCAAAGTTTTTCGCTCGCGTATTAAGGCCATCCCCCGAGCAAACGACCTTGACCATACATTTGACGCGTTGCCAAGATCGCACAAAAATCCTATTTTTTTTACTTATCGTAGTTCAAAATTGATCTAAAAAAATTTAAAACGGGGAATATGTAGTTAATGAAATTGTCTATCTATTGTCGTGTGTTTCAAATAAACGTAATCTGTAAATACTAGGGAGATGCTGAAATTATGCTTCAATTTTAATAAATTGGTATTACATTGGAAGCTAATATCATGAGTATAATAAACAAAAATAGAAAATTTAAAACGGGGAAAGGAATGTTGATATACTGAAGATTATTGCTGTATTTTTATTATAACTTTGTAGCTTTCAAATTGAGTTTATAAGGCTCTAAATACGGTAAATTACGGAATCTCCGTAGGGGAAGGCCCTTAATATAATATAGATGATTTCATTCAATGAATTCGCTATATATGCTATGATAATATATTATAAAAAATATCATTGTATATTATATGTATATTCAATCAAATAGCAGATTCAACTGGATCGCAAAAAAAACAAGTTTTAAAGAATAATTAAAAACAAATATCTTAAAACCGTTAAGGTAAATGTATTGTTTCTTCTTTTTCATGAAGTATCCTGTTTTGTTCAAAACAAACATACAAACAAAGTTAAAATTTGTGAATATGGACATCGCTGTGCTAAATAAAAACCGGCCAAGTGCGTGTCGTGCCACGCGCAATATAGGGTTCCGTAGTACCGCTAGTTTTTGATAATTTTTGTATGGTCAATGAATGCACATTTATAACGTGTTTTACACTACTAACAACATCATCTCAGTTACGTTCAAAAGATTTTGAACCAAAAGTTCCTTTGTACTTCTACGAATACATTTTTTTAGTTGATCGACTATTAATCTCTCAATAACTTATGAAGTCTTCTTAGTCGTGATAGTTTTTCCTTTTAAATTCAGCATATTTTTTACTCCCGTGATTTTTTCACATTTCCAAAAGCAACCGTTTAGCTGGTAGAAGGGGGGGCCCTGGACTCTAATGATTTTTTCCATTTTAAAACTTCATATTTCACAAATGGATTCCTAAATCGTAAAATGATCTTTGAAAACTCGTAATATTTTTAAAAAACCTATCCAACGACACCCCACACGGTGGGGTGGACGCGAAAAAAAATCATCCCCGCATTGATGTGTAGGGGAGGTACTGTTAATTTTTTCTTTCAAAGATTTATTATACCATTTTGTCGGCATCATTAAGATGTGCATTCATACCGAATTACAGCTTTGTAGGTTTTATAGTCTCTGAGCAAAACCGCGGACAGACAGACGGACGGACAGACAGACAGACGGACAGACAGACGGACAGACAGACGGACGGACAGACCGAAACTATAAGGGTTCCTTGTTGACTACGGAACCCTAAAAATAGGCCACTGACGTAACTAAGCAAAAAAAACGAAGCTGCATTGTTAGCGTAACTGAATTTAATGTTTGATCATGTTGACGAAGGCACACAGCTGATTCGATTTTCATTTTCGATTTAACTGACAGTTTCAATTCGTGAATATTGGGTTAGGCCCTTAGGGTCACCGGCGTGATTCATGTTTATTGTTCTAACACGACTTTAGGCTTGAGAATATTACGATTTTAAATTAAACAAGAATGAAATTTGCTTGCAAGTATTCTGGATTCAAAGTATTGTCCTAAATATAATTAGAATAACCTGTTACGTGTGTACATTTCCCTAGTCTTATTTCTTTTTAAAATACGCAAGAAAACATCCTAAATTGAACAGATAGAATACTGGTAATTATAGGTCTACCAGAATCTGATGACAAAAAGTGAGAAAATAAATTGACTCTAGCAATACCGGGGTAATTGGAATAAAACATTTTGATCCTTTTTTTTCTTTTAGCGGCTGATTCTGTGTGTTAAACATGCAAATATAAAAATTTATCCAATGATCAAGGATATTTTTTGAAAATCTGCTGTCAAAAATTGCCATCAGATTCTGGTAGACCTATACATATTTACTTTTAGTAAATATATAATGACGAACATGCCATGATTTCTTCGCAACACTTGTGGATTCTCCGCTTCAAATGGATCTATCACATAATTCCTGTCGCGCAAAACCTTTATTAGATTTCTACTGAGCTGGTACCAGCGTCTTTTGAAAATCAACCGACCAATTCAGTATTGGGCAATTGGTATTGGCATGAGTAATATTAAGAGTTCCGCCTACATGTTACCAAATATTATTATACTTGGTAACATGTAGGCCAGCCATTGTCAAAGTGTGCTCTACGGAACCGTGAGACTCCGCAAAGGCCTTGTAAGTAGGAGGGGCTCCGCAAGCGAATCATAAATTGTTTTTAGAAATGACATCATACACCAGCATGGAGACAATGTCATTCAAAGACAAAACATTATTTTTTTGGTGGGTCCGTCAAAAATGTTCCGCTGTGTCTGAACTGTAGAGCTTGTTCAGACACAGCGGGAACCGCGCGTTTCCCGTGTAGAAACCGAGCGGTAAGTGTGAACTTTGTCGTACAACGCCTTTGCAATAAGCTGCGAGCGGTTTAACCGCGCGGGTCCAAACCGCGCGGTTCCCGCTGTATCTGAACAAGCACTAAAGGATTCCGCCACCAAAAAAGTTTGAGAACCCCTAAAGTAGGCGAATGCCCGATAATGTGGTTCTTTTTCTTTCAAGATCAACCGACCAATACAGCTGGAAAAATCTTTTGTATCCTTCCAGTCGGCTTGACGCGGAATTTTATTGAACAGTAAATATGGCGGTGCAGCGGGCGGGAAAGCGCAATGTCCACTCATCGATTGACGGCCAGCGGTCCGGAACACGACCTATTGTTCCATTTGTACATCCGCTGTAATGCTTTTAATGCCTTTTTCAGAAGCATACAAGCGAAGGCCAGTAGAGGGAAATAAAATATACTAGTTGAGGGAAGCCGATAAAAAAACCTTTGCGTACTTCTCGGGCCATCAGCAACGCACCTGCAGCTCTTCTAATGCTGCGAGTGTCCATTGGCGACGATAGTTGCTTTCCATCAGGTAACCCGTTTGCTCGTTTTCCCCCTTATTTTATTTTTAAAAAATCAGTGCCGACGGTACACGTGTGGTCGACGTAAGACACGTTCACGTCCGAAAATCGGTAACAGATTTTTTGTAGAAGAAAAATAAAATATACTGATTGCAATTATAGTAGAATAGCAACTCATAAGCCACATAAAAAGTCTGTTGGAAATTATTATTATTGATCATACAAATATTATTAATACGCTCAGCAAAAAGTGAAGGTTGTGCTTAAGAAGAATTTGAAATTCGGTATGCATAAATGTAAAGGATGGACTGGAATAAGCTGGAATAGTTTTAATGTGAAACATTTATTTAAACATTATTTAAAATTATAATTAAGGGCGAATCCGATCACAATAACATATTATATTCTAATATTATTAATTAAATTCAGAAAACCTCTTTACATAAACGCATTTACTCAATAATAGAAACAGTGATATAATATCCCACCAAAAATATAAATGTAAAAAAGAAGAGCCAAGTTCAATATCAAACATTATGCTTGTCCATGGACTTCACCGTAAAAAGAATGGAGATCTAAATGAGTGCCAAGTTCTATGGAAAATCGAAATATGTATTTATAGGAACCAAAGAACATTATGAACAAATAATAGAGTCTATTTCTTTTTATTTAATATCTATAACAATTGCTGTTATTTAAATAATGTGAGATCTGAAAGTAGTAATGTAATGTTTGGTATTGAACTTGGCTCTTCTTTTTTACATTTATGTTTTTGGTGGGATATCATTACTTTTTGTCAAGAAAACTTTTCGAGCAAGTGTAGGCACCTAAATCTTCAAACCTACATATTCGACTATAGTCAATCGCAACCTTAAACTCTTTCACCACTTCCTGATAAGTGTCGGATATGCTATCCACAACTTATCTGATAGATACTCTAATTTCATCTGTTGTTGTGTGGACAGACTATTACAAATTTATCAGGAAGTGAAGAAACAGACCCTAAGGCTTGTTGAGTATCAGTCGAATTAAACAAAGAAAATCCAAGCGAATGGAATAACCCATCAATCCCCAAGCGGCACCCGGCTGCCGCATAACAATTGAAAATCTATTGTGTCAGCGATTCCCACGATCGAGGTAATAAGCAGCTGCCATCAGGAGGCATTAGAATAATACGGTGTAACACAAGTGTATTTCTAACCATTAACTCTACGGTCCAACTGATTATAAAATACAGTAATACTCATTTAAAAAAAGAAAATATTATGTATTAAACTGTCAAGAAAACTAACTACTCACAAGTGTTTCTATCCGAAATACTATTTTATCACCGCCAGACAGGCAGATAGATAGACAGACGGACAGACGGATAGACGGACAGACGGACAGATGGACAGACGGACAGACGGACAGACGGACATACGGATTACGGACAGACGGACATACGGACATACGGACAGACGGACATACGGACAGACGGACAGACGGACAGACGGACAGGCGGACAGACGGACAGACGGACAGACGGACAGACGGACAGACGGACAGACGGACAGACGGACAGACGGACAGACGGACAGACGGACAGACGGACAGACGGACAGACGGACAGACGGATAGACGGACAGACGGACAGACGGGCAGACTGACAGACGGACAGACGGACTAACGGACAGACGGACAGACGGAAAGACGGACAGACGGACTGACGGACAGGCGGACAGGCGGACAGGCGGACAGGCGGACAGGCGGACAGACGGACAGACAGACAGACAGACGGACAGACGGACAGACGGACAGACTGACAGACCGACAGACAGTATTGAAAGAATTCTTTGTCTATTCCCGGGACTCTAACTATATCTCCATATCTCCATACCAAATTTCAGAACGGTTCTAGCAATCGGTACTAGCAATTTGGGTGTGAAGAGGTAACAGACAGACAGACAGACACACTTCATAAAGTCACTTTCTATTCATTTCACAAAGTTTCTTCACTTCACAAATAAATATTTAAGTTATATAGGGGAGTTCCTATACAACAAACGTGATTTTTTGACCATTTTTGCTCATAATAATTAATAATGGCAGCCGGTAGGCACTTGAAATATTCACAAAATCTTTGATTATATTTTTACTTTCATAATTTATAATAAAAGTAAAATAAAATAAATATTTAAGGCGGCTTTCCATACAAGAAACACAAGTTTTGCCTAGTTTCGCTCTCTCCGACTCGCACTTGACCGATTTTCTTTGTTTTTTTATTTTTTCCTATGCTTACACAGACCGACCTGGATTCCAAGGTCAGTCAGTCAGTCAGTCAGTCAGTAATAAAAATGTAGATTTTCGGACGTTAATATCTCAATAACCGTTTGAGCTGTATGTATTAAATTTAGACCATATATGTATCTCGCAGGTCTTAATATATGAGCCGAATTTGACATGTTTATGTTAAATAGTTTGTGAATTATGAGGGGGTCAAAAGTGACTGCAAATGGTTCGTGTAATATTAAAGACGGTGCTACTCGCCAGTTCTGTTATACTTGAACTTGGCTTGATACGCTACCGCGTGTCTAGATTTCAAGTACATTTCAATAACAATACACAATATATTACCTCAATTCCCTTTGTGATCTGAGCCATTAACTAAATGATACGAAATCTGTACCCAAATTTCACTACCCTAATGCAACATCAATGCAGCTCTGATTCGTTAATCGTTCCAGTACGTTTCCTACTAAAACAGAAATATGATATTCTTATAAAATGCCGAATCCTGTGTAACAAAACTAAGTGATAATAGTTTAGGGCGAGTATGTGTTTCTTAAATAGAGTCTACTGTGAAAGTAGCAGCGCTGAAAGAGTTACAGAGTTACTTTATTTTAAGTTATTGTATGGCCAAATTTATGACGTCGGGACATGCCTCATAGAAACATAGAAGTAAAAGTAACTTCTTCAACACTTTCACAGTGAACTCTATTTATGGGACACATACAGATTCTATAGTATTTTATCACTTAGATTTTTTACAGCCTACAAAACGATTTGAAGTGTATACTTTGACGATTGATAGAATGATCTGAATCGGAAAATGGACTGAAACAAACCTTTCTGGTTTGTTTCTATCTATTTCGTATCCGAAGCTGCATTGATGTTGCATTACAATGATAGAATCGAGGTAGCCACATAATACGGTGAAATGCAAATCGCCATTATGCACTTCAAAGTGCGAACAGCCGACCGCGACAAAGCGCGCCAAAGTTCGCTATCCCGCTATTATCTAAATGCGACTGTCATAGAATAGGAAGTAGAGAAGACACAATACAATTTTTTTCCTAACCTACTATAACACTATACTACCTATATACTATACCCCTCTTACTAATAAAAAGTTACACAGCGTGTATAGAGGGTGCATAAGATTTTTTCTACTACCTAATAATCATTTTTTGACATAAGGTCTGTATAACGATGCTGTCATTTCCTTACTAATTTATCTGTATATACTCTGTGTAACGTGTGTGTAACTTAAAAACTCCTGTAACTATTCACACGTTGTACGCATGTTTAAGAAGTTTTTATTAGTAAGAGGGTACGTCTTTAAGGATGACTTTAGTCTCTCACTGACCGCTTGCTCCCCCGAGATGTATGAAATGCTAGATTTTTTAATGTTCTGCGCTGCTATCCATACTAATATTATAAATGTGAAAAGGTGTCTGGCTGTCTGTATGTCTATCTGTCTGCCTGTTACCGTTTCACGTCCAAACCGCTAAACCGATTTTGCTGAAAGTTGGTATGGAGATATTTTGAGTCCCGGGAAAGAACATAGGATACTTTTGATTTCAGAAAAATGTACGGACCCCACGCGATGAACCAATTTTGGCGCAACGGAGTTACGGGCGTCATCAAGTGTCATATATTTCGCGATTAGCGAGCGATCGGCGTGTAATACTATGTCTAATTCCTCCTTGAAGATTTTCGATTGCCGTTTCATTTTACAGTGCTTACTGCTTAGATTCTTGCAAATATTCTTGCAGCAAAAACATTTGGAATGGCTAGTGACTACATCAAGTAAACGTAGTTACACTTCAGTTAAAAAGTTCTCTTTAAACTTAGCAACTTTGAGACTTTCTTTTGAATTTGTTCGCTTTACCAATGAGCTTTTGGCAATACTATAACAGTGTATTTTAGTAAAAATACAGCAGTACTTCTTACTTTAGCAATCACTTTCAAAATATACAGTCTGGTGCATGTCTAGTGCATTTAAAAATGATATTTTTTCTACTCTGTGGGCAAGCTGTGAGCCCCGTCGTCGCTGTGATAGATTAAACAACATAGAGATATGACAAACGATTTCAATCACACATGCATATTATGCAACGTAGTGTAACATCGGCAATGTTACTGCTCGACCAGACATGATGTAAAACGTTTTACAGCACCGTCAAATCGGGCGCACGCACACAAACTTATATTACAGTTTCACATCTAGTATAACCACGGTAACTTTAACAATTACCTAGCATGTCCGCTAAGGGTCAGTTCACATTGCAACAAGACGCGTCAATGCAATAGGATACATTTTCAGGAACTTTATTTACTAGAGAATAAAATACACACACCACAGTGGTGTGGGCTGCCTTTTGTAATTTGAAAGAATGGTTCAATTAAAAATGTATTGCAACGCCTCCTGTCGTTGCAATCTGAATTGAATCTCTGTAAATTCGTAACTCTAACATTTAGCATGTCCGTTAAAGTACAAGATTTAAATAACGATTAGTGTTAATAAAACACCCGCTCGAAACTAAGGCCTAGCATAAATAGCGGGGAATTATTGTCCAGCTCGCTGGATTAAATCTTCATTATGGCTAGAGTCAAAACGACATTTACACTGGCTTCCTCGGGATAAACTATATTCGAATACGACTATTTTATGGTAATAACTTGAAGATTTCGAAATTTAGGATATGGCACGCTTATTTGATAAAAAAAAAATTGATACAAAAAGGGTGTGTTCCTAAACTTCTACTAAACTATAAATAGTATACTTGGCTACCGAATCTTCTGCTAAATCTTTGCAAAGAGCACTGGTAAGTCTGTATAGTGTATAAATTTGAATACTCTATATAGTTTATCATTAATATCAAAGACAATGTTGAATTGTAAATCTTTCGATAACAATTCTTTCGCCTGCGTTTTTTTTTTTTTGCATGGTGGCCAGTAAACTGTAATAATAAAGGAACACGCTTGAATTAAATAAAACGTAGTTATACCGAAATGGTAAAAATGGCACCAAATCCCAAAAAGGCTCTTTTTTTCGTCTCTATATCGATATGCCATGTCTATTGTCTACTTTATACGTCTATATAATAACCACCCTATATTCACGAATCACCATAAAGTTGATGTAACGGTTTTTCTGTTTACCCTGAAAGTAGTAACATTTTATAAAATGATTAAAGAGCACAATTGAAAATTTACATGTTGTTTGTGTTAACATTTTAATGTATGAAACCAAAAACAAGCCAATTTGATTATGACGATTGTATTATTTTAACATGTTTGTGAAATTAATTTGATTAAGCGCAGATTATGTTGACTTTGAGGGCTATGTTTCCAGCTTACACCAGTGGTACTCAACCTTTTTTTGATACGGGCCACAAACACGATTTAGTCTTGGCATCGCGGAGCGCAACCAAAATTATTAAGAGGTAAAAAGGGAATCAATAGTGAAAAAAACAATCTAGTTTCTACAAAAAAAATTAGGCAAGATTACGATACGACATAAACTAAAACATAGACTTTTCTTCTTTTTCAACTTCACACGGGCCACTGAAAAAGTCCCAGTGAGCCGCATGCGGGTCACAGGTTGAGTATAGCTGCCTTACACCACAGCGGAGCAAGCCGCGAAACCAGTCGCCACTACCAACGAAATACCAAGAGAATAATAGATAGAGCGCAAAGGACCTTACTTATTCGAATCAAAGAAAAATAATATTATGCAAAAGGCATATTTTATTTACTTCCCTACACTTTTTAATACCTGTAGCCCTAGCACGGCGATCATTTTCGTTCCGAAAAATTCAATTAAAATGCCACTTTATGACAGACTATAGTCCTAAAAATTCAAATAATATCCTACTTTATGACATATAGTATAGTTTGTCATAAAGTGGCATTATAATTGAATTTTTGTCGGTCGCGATTAGCCGCGGTAAAGATCGGAACGGCACCTTAAGTTTATGTCCACAGTTTATCTATACTTTCGCATTTCTACTGGTCGCCGTGCTAGGGCGGCTGCTTGGTAAATACTAGTTCCTGATTAAATAAATTCAATACAAAGTTAAATAAGGAAAAAAATACGATTTAATTTACACAAAATTGTCTTATTCAATTTGAACATTAATAGATTTGAGGCCAATAGAAAAAGGGGAGGTCGCTTATCTCGGGGTAATGGATGTATTTCCGCTGAAAAATGGAATTTTATCTCAAACCATTTAATGGAGATTCTGTCCTTAAAGCGTTTTATATTTGTGAGAAACGAGAAATGTTTTGACGATCATTTACATAAGATTCCGAAGTTTCCAGAAAGATATTTTTAGGTTAGATATACGCAATATGTAATTAGGTATATTTTTATTATTGTAATGGATGTAATGGATGCAAAGATTTAAAACAACTGTAAAGATATTAAAACGATTTAATTGCTACATAATAAAACAAAAATCTTATTTAAAATATTTAAGGTTCCTGAACTAAATTAAGATGAGTAAGTAAATAAGACATTTTTTTTTTGTATTACAATAATTAGGGTCGCCTTTCGCCCATATCCTTTGTTTGTCGCTTTTATATAATTTTTCGCGTACCAAGTTTACATTTTCTCTTAATCTAGACAATATTGTAACTGTTACTTGAGTATTATAATTATTATACTCTTTAATAATAATTATTCACGTATGTAAATACGCAGCCAGATACACTTTGCAAAAAACTGGCCGCCATTTTATTTGACAAAGCCTTCTCAGTTCTCGTAGCTCTAACCAAAAAATTCCAACTTTGAACTATTCGAAATTTGAATCTCCCGACCGAGTTAAGATCCAACTTGCATTGTAAATAAGAGCATCGTCAAAGTGTATGTGTGGTCATGCGTTACATCGGGACGTTCGATTCGAACACGTTCGGATTAATCGAGTAAATCGTTCGAATGATTCAGCCCCGGGCGAGAGACAATGCATCGTCAAATTTGTGAAATTGGCTTTGCGAGACGGACTCCTTTGGCGATTAATTAATTAAATTGTTTAGGAGTATCACGATAATACTGTATATCATGTACATTGTACACTGTACAGTACTACGATTTAGTTAGTGGGTGTTTCTCATTTTTATACATCTAAGTAATTGTTCGGAATCATGCCTCCTGCAACTTTTCGCCATCGCCCCACGCGAAAAATATACCACCCTCATCACCTTGATGAGTGGCAGTCTTCCACAGTGCGTTTTTCGCGTAACTCTCTGCCGCGCACTGTAAAACTCTAGAACGAACTGTCACCAGCAGTATTTCCGGACTTTTACGACCTGCAAACCTTCAAGAAGAGAACGTATTCCCTCTTAAAAGGCCGGCAACGCACCTGCAGCTCTTCTGATGTTGCGAGTGTCCATGGGCGACGGTAGTTGCTTTCCATCAGGTGACCCGTTTGCTCGTTTGCCCCCTTATTTCATAAAAAAAATACATTGTTAAATTTCTATCCTTTAGACATGACATGCATGAGCTTCGCCCAAACCTACGCGACCAAAGCAACTGCGTAGCGTCTGCAACGCGGGACGTTCGGGTCGGCAGAGCGGGAATAATCTACGGTTTTGCATCGTAGTCGCGCAGGTGTGCACACCTGGCCCTAGACAAAGTATCTTTCGTTAAAAACGATAGCGAAATTCGTTATCAAAATGTATGCGGTTTGACATAAGTCATTGCTAAATGGCATTTCGCTTGCGAAGACTAATGTCAAATCCCATACATTTTGATAACGAATTACGTCATCGCTTTTAACGAAAGGCACTTTGGCTAC
Source organism: Cyaniris semiargus (assembly GCA_905187585.1). Classification (NCBI taxonomy): domain Eukaryota; kingdom Metazoa; phylum Arthropoda; class Insecta; order Lepidoptera; family Lycaenidae; genus Cyaniris; species Cyaniris semiargus. Next base: position 5,353,109 of record LR994558.1, on the reverse strand, counting down.
GGCCTCAGTTTCGCGTTGCAGACGCTCGCGCAGCGCGCTCCCGTCCCGCATCCCGCGTTACTGACGCGTAGGTTTAGTTTAGCCGAAGCCTTAATGTTGCCCACGAATTTTTGGTTTGTTCCTCGTTCTTTTGTTAATGAAGTCAAATGTAAGTAAAAGAGGTTTATTATTAAAATAATTACAAAACTGTATAATATGTATTATGTATGTATTTTTAATATCTATTATGTTTCTATTCCAACTCCATAATTTCACACTTAGGTAATATTAATTACCTTTATGTGCATACCCTAAATATAATTATTATGGACTATGTGTCTGAAATAAACAATTTGAATTTGAATAATTACATTAACGTTTCTAACATAAAATCATCGAAATTCAGAGATGAAAATGTTTAAATGTAATAATTGTATGTGGGATAATTTATTTAAATTACAAATCACAATCCTTATATTAATAGCATCACCTGGATAAATGAAATGCGCACTAATGAACGCAACCACTACCGGCAGCCAGACCACCCGGACACTAGCCAGAAGAGCAAGAATGACGACATATCGCAAAATCAGCCGACCTGAAATACTTTCTTGAAAACGTTGCTACCTCCTATACCTACTATTAGTATTTATATACATACTTACTTAATCACCACTGATAGCATAGTGGAATTTACGACGTACAGTTTATTTTCTGGCTTAATCCTTTCCAACCACATGGTAATTAGTAAAGCTCAAAAATGGAAAAAGTCTGTACAAACTGTAAGATAAGTACAAGGCCTTACTCCCTTAAAATTCCGTCGCGTTGTTTCCGGCATTTAAGCACATTTACATAATAACACCAATAGCGGAGTACAATTGCACAATTTTAAGACCGACGTGACGGGACTGACGAAAATTCATCTGAATGAAGTTGTTTACGACGCGCTCTGAACAAAGATCCACGAGTTGCGGTGATAACGATTGGCGGCCATTATTTTCTGGTTGAAGTAAAGTAGAAATTTTACGGCGTACCTAACAGTTTTTTATCCTCAATCGAAACGAAGAAGTGACAAAATCTCGGACTCGTATTAAACATGTTACTACTTACTGCAAAAGTTATGTTGTGTATTTTTTACTATTTACTTTACAGTGGGTACTCGATAAAAAATAGTCCTTTCACTTCGATATCAATCGTGTTTCGACACATTGTTATCATTACTACTAACTATTTTCTAAATACCTATTATTATAATAAGCTTTTAGTCATTCTAGATGGTACAACAATTTTTTACTTTAGCATCCAAGTACCTAAAGAATGAGATTGTGACATACTAGCCAGAGGCACTTTTTGACACGAGCAAGCGTCAAAAACTACCGAATGCTACGTTAAATATTAAAGGTACGCGCACACTATCCCGAGCCGTAGCGTATCGGAGAAAAGCCCAAAAATCAGCTTCAATCGCTTGCAAACAATTTTTAAAAATTATCTTAATTATTTATGGCTGCAGCAGTTCGCATTATTGCAAAGATTTGTGTCCGCGCTTTTCGGCCCGTCAACAATGTGTTATGGCTACCATAGCAAGCGGATTACAGCAGTATCGACTGTACTCAAAAATGTATATCATGCTGGTCTCGCCTGTCACCTTTACGTCACACCCAGCCGTCACTTATTGAATTGACATTACCCGATCAAATGACGTGTAAGTCCGTCAACTGCCAATGAATCAATTTCTTCGATCATCGATGGTACTAGGATAGCATTTTGAACTGCGCTGCACTCCGCCCAGCACTGCGGCTTGGCATAATATGCGCGGACTTTTAGGGAGCAAAACGCCGGCAGGCTGAGGGTCTTGAAGTGTCTTTGTTGCGTACCGCAATCCCGTACACACTCCAAGTATTTCTCTATGGACTAATTTTACACTTCACCGCTTTTAGCTGCAATCTAGAACAATCGGGAGGCGGACAATGGGGGACTTTTATCTTATTCTTTAACGTTAAAAGGATTTTAAATTATAATGTCCAATATCTAGGTATTATGCTGGAACAAAGGACATTCATTGTGAAAGTTTCGACTCATCAAATATTCAATTTCTTTCCTGAGGTGTGGTTTTTATTAAACAATGTCTTCTAGGTCCTTGGGGCTTCACGGAGATTTTGTTCCTGTGGCTATGGCAAGGTCCCCGGTGGAAGCCCCAATCCATCCCCGCGGAATGTGGAACTATATTTCTCGGAAAAAAGGTCGTAGATGTTATAAAAAGTGTTAAGAGTGGCTTTGAATTCACTTAGGGACTGTCACTGCTTGGCAGAATCTCTGAGTTAACGACCTACAGAGAGTGCTTAAGAGCGCGCATTCATATTTATGTAAGTCAAACTATGAGCAAACATCGATATCAACTCACACAGACGCAATACTATACGTATGTGTGTGTTAGCGCTAGAATGAGCGTAGCATAGTCGGACAAGTAATTTTGATACTTTGATTTAAAATTATTTTAATCCATACTTCCATACTATCCATAGTATCCATACTTATCCAAACCATACTTGGTGTTGTGCATTCGATTATATTACCTATAATTTATTCCGTGCAAAGGTGAAATTAATGCCTTGTGGCATTTGTAAACGTGGAATCCGATTTTATTGGATTTACGATTTTAGTGCACTTCAAATTTACCCATACTTTAGTGATATTTGGACTCAGAAACCGAGACTACCTTAGAATAAAGCGAAGAGAAGGACTTTCACTCAAGACCATCTAAAATTAAGTATCGTTTAAGTATTCACGCGTTAAACATTTTATATTGATTAAGACTATAATTAGTTAAATTTTCACTACAATCTCGCTCATACCTACTCTATGTACTACCTACTCAGTGCGTATTTCGTTTAGTTTTAACCAACAATATACAAGTAACGTTTCCATTACTTAGCATTCATGCAGAGCGTGGAGTTCTGTGGAGTGTAATCCAGTATGGCACGGGTAATTAGTATTCGCAAAAGAACTCCTTTAAACAGCCTTACGTTTGCTCCACTTGAAAAAGGTGTGCTGGGGCCGAGAGCAAGACGTAATGTACAGATACAGATGTAGATGGTATGTACCTACGCGCGATATAAAAACACAGCAGTTTAAGAGCCTATGTCAAAACGCTAGCCCCGCCTACACACACCGCTAGCCTCCAATCGTGATACAATGATTCCATGAATCGCGCTCCCGGGCAATATGCTTTACGCTGCAGCTAATAGTGAACAATATCGCGTAACAACGGTTCCCACATTATAGCACGAAAGTAAAGGTCGTAAGTCCTAAAAATGTTTTTGATGATTACTTAAAAATTAAATACAATACTAATATTTCCTTTAGCTATTATTTTATAAAGTGTGTGATTGTAGTAGTGCAGGTTATTTAAAGATAGTAACTCAATAAGTGTAACAGGTATTTGTTGAAAAGCCCAGAAAGACTCATAATTTCAAAAAATAAAACTATCGAGTCAAAATAAGTGAATCGTGTTTTTGGTTAGCCAAATATCAGATAAATGATTACAATTATTAAATAAATCTCAATTTCATTTGAGTCAATCGTCTTCCGGGTATGTAATACTTATTAGAAAACACAGCAAAATTAGACGGCCCGCTCTTAAAAAGAAAGTTTTTATATTAGTGTACTTTTAATTCAACATTTATAGGACCTAACTTTAAAACCTATTTATTTATTAATCTTGCGTTTTATAATTATCAAAACTAGTTTACTTAGCTATTACGATTTGTGAGTATGTAAATGTAGAGTCTCTCATATTCAGTATTTTTTTTTAATAAAGCGAGTTATCCAAGTCTTATGACAAAATGTACTATGATTGTAAGTAATTAAGAATTTTTATTTTAAGAAGTTTCATAGTTAAACACAAAGCAAGAAATAAGACTTGTTTGTAACTCTTTGAGTAAACCTGGGCACACAAAGCGAAGATAATAAAAGCATTCTTAAAAGTTCCACCTCTGTAAACTACTCTTTGCAGAAGGAGGTACTCGAAAATTTAAATAGCAGGGATACGGCGTGTATGAATTTTTAATGACGTGACGCTGCAATAGCCCGTCGAGTTAATATCAGGCGATTCTGTCTCATATATGCAGATTATTACTCTTTGAATATTAAACACTGAAATTTCTATTTATAAAGGTGCGCTGACATCTTTGTTTCAGCAAAATAGTAAACTATAGCATAAGGTTTTAATTAAATATAAGACTAAAACATACGCTTTTTCAGGTTAATTTAACTTTTTTGTCTTTGACATTAGTACTTACGTGACTACTGCTCCTGCAACCCAGGATCGACAAAGCTAATAAACCACAAAAACCCTGATATGATCTCAGGGTGCCCGAGGAACAAAGTGTCTGGGGACCTACAACAAAGTTAATTAGAAGGAAGGTTAAGAAGTATTCAAAGCCTCCTGATAAAAAAATCGGAAAAGTAAAGGGGAAGTACCGCGGATTATTTTTTAATATTATGCCCGAATGATAAAGTTTCATTTATTCGGCATTTACTGTACTGGATTGTTTCGTATTGAAATATCCAGAACATCCAGAATATCACTGTTATATTATGTAGGTTATAAGCCTACTTAGTTCATTAATTAACTAGTAAATTAATAACCCAAAAATATTAACAAAATACGTTATAAACCTAAAACTACATTAAAGTATAAGTTTTAGCGTGATATGTCCCATATTTTAAAGTTAATGTGTAGGAGTCCCAGGTGAGGCACTTTTTGAACTAATTTGAAAATTCGAGATGTTGGGGGTTTCCCTGTGGAGAGTCCCCTGATGCGGGGGCTACCCTTATTAACCACAGTGAACTTTGTGATAGGCTTTTAAATTTTTCAGAGTTATGACCTAGTTGGGATATTGGGTAGTCGGTGCATCTAAATTTGGGGTGTACTTTTGAACTCTATTCCTGTAGTAATAAGGTTGAAATGTCTGTTAATAACTGCATATTCAAATAATAGGCCAATTCCGAGTCGGACTCGCACACGAAGGGTTCCGTACCATTATAGAGCAAAATTAGGCCAAAAACTGCGCCCCCCTTAAATATTTATTTTATTTTAATATTATTATTAAATATTAAAGTACACATATAACTGAGGACTTTTTGAAAAATTCAAGTACCTACCTGTTGCTATTATAAGTATACAGCAAAAAAGGCCAAAAAAATCACGTTTGTTGTATAGGAGACCCCCTTAAATATTAATTTTATTTGGTTTTTAGTATTTTTGTTATAGCGGCAACAGATGTACATAATATGTGAAAATTTCAACTCTCTAGCTATTACCGTTCTTGAGTTACAGCCTGGAGACAGACAGACGGACAGACAACGAAGTCTTAGTAATAGGGTCCCGTTTTTACCCTTTGGGTACGGAACCCTAAAATGTTGCGTTGTGCATTTATTTCCAAATATTTTACCTAGGTTTAATTACACCGATGTTACCTATCAATCAATCTAGCTAAAATACAACGGTTTATTACATGCAGTAAATACCGCAGTTTTTAATAAAAGCCAATTTACATGTCGAATTCATCAGTAAAAATTCATTCGAATTCCATTGGATGCTCGAAATATTTGGAACAAAACAAGCTCGTAAAGTTAAACAATGTGAAGAGGAAAAATAACAGTCGCTGCGAATGATCGCAAATCACTCGATATTTCATACAAGTGCTCATACAAACTCATACACATATTCTATATTAAATGGAAGTCTGGTTTTGTTTTTATTCAATTTATATTTCTTGATTTTATTATTTTTACCTCCAAATTGATATAAAAATTCTACTAAAGTACTTGATAAAAAGTTAATACTTTGACTTCTCCAAAAGAAAGGCTTGTCTACGAAAGTTAATAATATTATGTATAGTGTTTGCTTTAATAGATTTATAATAATAATTGAAAAGAGTTGACGGCAACTCATAGCAAATTCTGCGACGTGCCAAAAAAAATAAAAATGCGAAAGTCATCACACTGAATCACGCTCGCATTTACTATCGCATTAAATATATCACAGAATATCATAACATCAATATGTGCCCTGAAAGCCTACGCAAATATCGGGCAGCGTTATATGGTAAGGTCAGTGCCGGTTTTAGCACTACCAGAGCCCTGGGCGAAATTTCTTCGGCACCCAGGGTCCTGGTAGTGCTGAAAAAAATGACGCCCCTTATGTTTGCCTTCAACGCGCCTTTATCCGGCGCCCTAGACGGTCGCCCAGCGTCGCCCGCCCCTAACGCCGCCACTGGGTAAGGTAATCCATATTTTTGGAATGCCTCCAGCCTTTTAAGGCGCAGCGTGCCGTATCTACATCGAGGGCACTTCTCCGCCGATACTAATTAATAAACCACCCACAACCACCACAGCAGGATTTTTATACCTATTTTTTTTAATAGTTTTAGGTGTTTTAGGCTTTGAAAAACTGAGTTTTACTGCCTAATACTTGCTAGTAAACTCTTTGGTTGAGTAATTTAAGGTGTTTCGGTAATTATAATTCATAATGTGACACAATGTACAATTTTAACGTAAAGTGACGCCTTGATAATTTGGCTGCAGCGATATCGATTTTTCTCAACAATGACTAAAGCTAAGAAATTAAAGTTCATTGTCAGTATTCATCATGTCTTTATATTTGAATTACCCATAGCATAATACGATTGGTCAACTTTTATAACACAGAATAATTAATCAAAAAGACCTCTATAGAACAGGGATTCTAATTTTGCCAACAGAGGAGAGTGATTTAAGCTTCCAAAATTTGTACATAGATTAGTTCAAGCATACACTATAATTTGCCCATAGCTTATATGAAATATATTTATGGTTTTTAAATTACGCGACAAAAACCATTTTGTCGCTTACGCCCTTTCCATTTCTTGCTGTTCCATTACTTGTTTTCTATGAGAGGCCGGCCCGGCCTCTTATAGAAAACAAGCGATCTAAAACATATCCAAAACGATTTTTTACTTTAACGCGGCGTCACCTTAAGTAGAGACTAGACAAGTAGACAAAGAGTTGCAGAGTATTTGGTTATGGATGTAATTACGTTGTTTTTACATTTTCTAATAATGTAGACTTTAGTATTACAAATGCGGAAGTATGTATTTTTCACTATTATCTTTTGAATTGGATGTTTGGTATCGAGATATGTTTTGTTCGGAAAGAATTTACGGTTCCTGCGCGTTAAACTAATTTGTATGCTACGAATCTTTATGGTCAACATCTTGTGACAATATTAAACTTAAAACTCATAACAGAAACCATGAAAAATAATTATTGAATATTATCGTTATTACTATAATTGTTAATCGGTTTATCGATGAGGCGAACGGAATTTTTGTATTTGCATACTACCGAAATTAATGTTGTTGGCAATTATTTAAAACTCCATTACTGATGCGCATAATTTATGTCTACTTCAGCGTGAAAATATGTGGAATTTAATGCCCATGTGTAAGGGCCATTAGGAGAAGTGGAAATTGTAATAAGGGCGTACAAGCAAGTTCGTTCGCGCGTGATCCCGGGCCGCTTCTATCACGACGAGTGCTTTTTATGATGCTAATTAGAGGAGATGTATGTATTTATAATACAATATTTAATTTCAGAAAATGACAGCATAATGCATGTAATAGCTCTATAGGGAACGTGCGCAGCGAAGGTGCTTCGAACTGGTGTAGCTGATCCGAAATTTGTAATTGATAATAATTGATATTTTATCTAGACACGCGGTAGCGTGTCAAGCCAATTTTACATGTTCTGGAACTTAAGGGCCTTCTCCTACGGAGATTCCGTAATTTACCGTATTTAGAGCCTTATAAACTCATAATTTGAAAGCTACAAAGTTATAATAAAAAAACAGCAATAATCTTCAGTATATCAACATTCGTTTCCCCGTTTTAAATTTTATATATTTTTTAATATACTCATGATATTAGCTTCCAAAGTAATACCAATTTATTAAAATTGAAGCATACTTTCAGCATCTCCCTAGTATTTATAAATTACGTTTATTTGAAACACACGACAATAGATAGACAATTTAATTAACTACATATTCCCCGTTTTAAATTTTTTTAGATCAATTTTGAACTAAGATAAGTAAAAAAAATAGGATTTTTGTGCGATCTCGGCAACGCGTCAAATGTATGGTCAAGGTCGTTTGCTCGGGGGATGGCCTTAATAGTTTCCATAACATATTCCGAGACCTTGCACGGTCTAGCACGGTCTCGGAATATGTTATGTTCGTCTCAGCTGTTGCTCTAAAGGAGGCATGTCACATTTTTTTCTCTCGTATTTTCTTTCACTCATTAAAGTCTTGCATAGCTAGACTAAAAAGACATATTCTATGATCTTATATAAAGTACTCTTTATACGTAGGTTACACGATCAGTTTTTCATCAATCTGATAAAGATTGATGGAAAATTGATCGTCTAATCCACGGATTGATGGACTGATCATTTTTTTAATATGTACTTTTTATAACCATCAGTATTCCGTCAATCAGATTGATGGATAAGATTGATGAAAAACTGAACGTGTAACCTACGTCTTAGTCGTAGTAGTTTCGTAGATTTTGCCCTCAATGTCGTTGCGCCAAAATTCATTTATCCCGTGGGCCATCGCACATTTTCATACCTAGCACACACGAAGACGCGAACAACATTTAGGCACTTAAAACCAGCTATTAGTCACCTTATATTATTGTTATAATCATAATGTCTTACGGCATCCTCTTGTGGGGAAATGCGGCGGACATTAATACAATATTTGTGCTGCAGAAGCGAGCTATTCGTTCTATTTATAAGATGTCGTCTATTGAATCTCTAAGAGAAAAATTTAAAGAAATAAGAATTCTGACCGTCGCATCTCAATACATTTTGGAAAATCTCTTATATGTTAGAAAGAACATAAATATTTTCAAAAAGAAAAGCGATAATCATAATGTAAATACTAGAAATAAGAACAAGTTAGCAATACCAATGTCCAGACTAGCCAAAGTAAGCAATTCTTTTAAAGGCCAATGTATACGCCTATACAATAAAATCCCAGAAAATGTTCAAAATCTACCTTTAAACAAATTTAAAAATGCAGTTAAAGAACGTTTGTGTGCTAAAGCATATTATAAAGTCAATGATTTCATCGAGGACAGCACACCTTGGGAATAGGGTGGCTCCATGCAGGTTACTTTTCGTTTATTTTGTTACATAGCTGTAAGCCATAACATTGTTATATTATTTTATTTTAAAATTGTAATTTTCCATTTTTTTAGTAAAAGATGGTCCCGTGCGAGTTTCTTACGCCGGTTCTTCTCGGCGGGGTAGTTCCCGAACCGGTGGTAGGCAACGTAGTTTCTTCGTTCTTTCTACGACTTTCAAAAAGTGTATCATGATACCCATTTTGAATAAAAAGATATTTTATTTATTTATTTATTTATTGTTAGGCATGGTACATACTGATACGATTTCCACGGAAATTGCACCTTGGCCCGAAGACGAAGACATCATTAAATCACCTTATAATATTAATATTACTAATGTATAGTATAAAATACCACTTAATATCAGTATTAATACGCAATAATGTAGTATATATTTTTAGTATATATGTTACCGTTAATGTGCGTGAACCAGTTAGACTTAACAAGGTATTCTGCAGATTATCTGGGTGAGTCAGTTTAAGTGCAAAAAGTTTATTCTATTCTCATTAAATTACATAAAACAGGTTTTTATTTGAATTAAACATATTATTTAGTGGAAGAGAATTATTTAATATAATTTTTTGGACATAAACAAAGGAATAAATTATTAATTTTTAAGTATAATGTTACTACACTAATAAAATATAACAGATCGTATCAACAATCAAAACAACAACAGTCTTAGGTTGACTAGCTTAGGTCAAAGTTTTTAGGACTTTTACGAAGGAAGAGAATGCAAACTAACTTGGTAAAGTGCAAATATAAGCTTTTTTATTTAAAAATTTCACACTTTAACGGATGGTATCAGGGAATCTGCAGATTACCTAGGTAATGTGCACGTTAACGTATTCTGCATTCTAACGGTAACATATACATTACACATCGTTAGGCGTGGTACACACTGACACTATTGACACTCGAGAAGCATCAAGATGTTGCTCTATCATGTGCCTTGGCCCACAAAACCACATTATATTGTAAAATACTACACTTGTCTTATATTAGTATTACCAGTATAGTATAGATACTTATAGTACAGAGTATACAATACACATTGTTAGGCGCGGTACACACCGACACGCGATACGCGGAGACAAAGCACTACTATAGAGGGCGCTCGAAACGTGAGACCGCGAGTGCTCTCTGACAATCTTACTAATGGCCACTCAACACTATTCTGATGGCAGCGCGGGCGAAGAATCAACAGACATGGCGGTGAAACAAATGATTGCTTAGTCAAAATGCTGCATTCGCTGGTTTAAGATGATTGCAGAACGAAACACCGCATAGTACACGAAAATATGCGGCGCGTATGTGCGGACGAATGTGGGAGGTTTCACTACATTTCATACAACAAATGTAATGTAACGAATTGCACTCAGAAAAATGTGATACTAACCCTGCGGCCCTGTTAGTACACTGACGCTGCAAAAAAGCGAATAAGACAGATCTTCTGTTTCACACGTCGAATAGCGACGTCACTCTATGACTATTACGTCGCTTTTTCGCAGTTTGCAGTGTGGTATTTTTTGGAATAAGGTATTAGGCGCGTGATATAATAAAATCAGAGCAAAGGACTTGCGGACAACATCTTACAATACAAATTATAGTAGGTACATATTCATAGAAATAGAAAACGAAATCAGCGGTTTTTATGTGCCATATCCGTTGTTCCCCAAATCTATGGCTGGACTCACATGATTTCTGCTTTAGAAGGATTCGCATCTACCGACATAACATAGCTTTTATGAACATGATTTTATTAGTTTTCGTACATTATTTCTCTATAATGGAGTGCTATAAATAACAGACAGCACTTTGAACTTACGTGAATTTTAATAATAGTCAACGTAATATTGTTTTACAATTTTATATTTTAAGACTAGTTACGTTTTTAAAAGTTCTTCTTTCCTTAAGTTTAAATATCTGTATTATTTCACACAATAAGTGGCACAAGATCAAGGGAGATAAGAACCTTAGAAATTAGATTAAAATTAGAATCTAGACTTAGATTTAGTTATATATAATACTAACACATTATATACAATACTATCGTAGAAGTTTCTAAGATTGACCAATAAAAAATTAAAGATTATATTATATAATATTATACTGTACACTCACATTCATAATACTCTTTATTTAAAAACCTAAGTTATTCATCGTTAAAGATTCAGAATAAACAGGATTAGAGTTATTGGCATAAAACTGTTGGAAACGAAACGACAAATACTGAACAGCGGCATGAAAAGTTGAATTTTGCATTGCGATAGAACTGCGAGCGAAGCGGAAAAAATGCTTCGCTTCAAATTTTCAACACTTGCAGCGAATACTGAAGTGACGAAAATTGTATGCATTTTAAAAATGAAAAAAAGTAGTTACTTTCGAAATATTTTTGCGTACGCATGGATTCGGATTTCGCTTCTTTAGATGAAAGGTTTTCAGGGATTGTTGTTTTAAAATTATACTCGTACAAGCTTTAGCTTGAGAGTAGGTAGCATTGAGGTTTTTTCTAAAGAGTTTGTAATAATTATTCAACGGTGTTTTTAATTGACTAACATCGAAACTTAATGTAACTAACAAGACTATTGAATAGATAAACTGTTGCCATAAAACCTCAGAATGTGTGCATTAGTTATTCAAGCTTATATAAAATTATTCCAATATTTTTTTTTTATGAAATAAGGGGGCAAACGAGCAATCGGGTCACCTGATGGAAAGCAACTTCCGTCGCCCATGGACACTCGCAGCATCAAAGAGCTGCAAGTGCGTTGCCGGCCTTTTAAGAGGGAATAGGGTAATAGGGGAGGGTAGGGATGGGAAGGGAAGGGAATAGGGGAGGGTAGGGAAGGGAATAGGGTAGGGGATTGGGCCTCCGGTAAACTCACTCACTCGGCGAAACACAGCGCAAGCGCTGTTTCACGCCGGTTTTCTGTGAGAACGTGGTATTTCGAGCCGGCCCATTCGTGCCGAAGCATGGCTCTCCCACGTATAAATTTTTATTTTTATTTGCAAATATATTATTACAAAATCAAAATTTAGTTAATATAAATGGTCCTGCACAAACACATTCCACAAAATGTATAATGTAACTACTAACTAGGCACAGGCGTGCTTACCCATATTACATAACAGGTACTGTACACACTACACGGCAGGCGACCGGAAGCGGCGATACAGCGTCACCGGAAGTTCCGGCCGTTATCCACCTCACTTCCGGCGCGGTATCTCCTGATACCCGCACTTGTTGACAAATATTGTGTTTATGGTTTAGACACGAGTTCTGTTTTTAAAACTTTAAAGTTTTTTAGCTGTTAGGAATATAATATTTTTATTTGAATAAATCATGATGATAATGTTATGAACGTTTCTCTACCTACCTGAAAGCGTAGACTTTCGGTACAATTATTTGAAAGCCAGCCAAATTATGTTATATACAGAACAGTATATATAAATTAGTCATCTAAACTTTAAAATAGTACCTATAATCAAATTGTGAGCTACTAAATATGTAGTGAAATATCCAATAAACTTTTTAAATTACTTAGTGTAATTCATAAGGACTATACAAGCAAAATGCATCAGTGAGTAACTCATATAGATGAGATAGTAACGAGCCACATTCAGGCTACAAACATTAATGTTGCCACTTGCCAGCCACACTGCACACACCGCGCATTGTTACAGAGCCGCAGAGATAACATGCACTCTGTACCAGAGACAATGACGGCTACTTTATAGTCACGAATTAAAATTCATTTGCTGTGACGGCCTGAATTCGCGAGTAACGGCGCAACGGAACGCTCGCTACGTTTGAATTTCGAATAATAGATTAATTTTTATTTTATTTTTTTTTGTTAATGCTTTTCTTCCATGAGTACCTACGTAACATTCGCAAGATTTGCATGGTGTTTAGGTTCGAAAAATAAAATCATTGTTTTATTTTAATTAAGTTTTAGGATAAATATTTATAAATTGGGTACCTTTACTATTAAACTCTATTAATGAATCCGTGTACCTGGATCCATAGCCACTATCTGTTACAGTAGGTAGGTTAATTTATCACAGCAAATTACATTACGATCAATTTCACTTGCAGTAAGCTTGGTTATTGTAATCTCGAGCGCACAGTGCCAATTAGACCATTACTAAACCTCCGTTAATAGGACTCACCAGGAACTAGATATAAAGTAAGTAATTAAAATTGTATCTACAAACTATGTATTTCAGATTATGACGGAACTAGATCTAAGTAACTAAAGTCCGTCAAGAAAGTGAAGAAATTAAAAAGTGCCAACATCGTAGTGTCATCCCTTTTTTCTTAGATTGATTTGAAAGGGATGACTACGATGTTGCCACTTTTTAATTTCTTTACTTTTTTGACAGACTATACCTAATTAAAATTTTATACATAATAAAATACAACCTATGTATTTCAGATTATGTCAGTAAACCTCATCTGTCCTTAAATTACACTTTGTATAATTATTTAATTTATTTGTATCATCAGGTGTACTAGTACACCTGATGATGATTTTTTCGAAACCGGTCGTGTATATAATAATTTTGTAATAAATCTATTAAAATAAAGTGGAATAAGTGCAAGTAAAGTGTATAATTATTTAATTGAACATGAATTTCCACCAAGAAGTGACAGTACATTCAATATCACCTCTCCTTAGTCTAAAAATATCCATAAAACGAAGGCCCAAGTACAACACGCAGAAGTTGAATTGGCATCTGCATTCATAGAGTGTCCTGTATCCCCTAGTTAAATTCTTGGTGTTGTATTAAAAAAGCCAATTAGTGATGATGATGAAATCTTTTCTTAGAACTAAACAAGCTCTCTTAACAAGCGATCGCTCGGATAATTATAATTACCACGTGAGTAAGAAAAGAGCAGGAAAAACGACGGTTTATTGTCCTATGTGTTCAGTGGCGTATTCAGCTAGCGCGGGGCCCGTAGTATATGTTGCGCGGGACGTCCCCCCTGATTTACTTTAAATAGTTTACGGCCAAGCTGTTTTACAGAAATCATTTTTATAATTTGTTAGTACAATTAATATTGTAAACTCGAAACGTATCATCTGAGAAATTGATTAATAGTCAGATGAATGACCTAATATGTTACTTAACCCAGTGCTTCCCAAACTGTGCGTCGCGACGCCCCGGGGCGTCGCGACATTGTCCCAGGGGCGTCGCATGTCAACACAACCAAATATGTCATTCACACATCCCCGGTTTCAGAAGCTATGCTTAGAAAAGCAAGAGCATCTTTCACATTAGCCAGCCTTGCTGGCTTTAATAGCTTTCATAAATTACATCTTATTAATTTTTACGCTTATGTTTTGATTTGGTCATTATTTCCTAATAAAAATATAAACGTCCAAATAGTGTTTTTATGATAACCTATGTAGGCTGGTTCTAAAATTGGAAAGTATTTTTGGGCCTGGGTTGAGGGGCGTCGTAAAGAAATGGCAAAGTCCCAAGGGCGTCACAGTACAAATAAGTTTGGGAAGCCCTGACTAAACCTATTAAATACCTATGTTACTTGGTCGCATTATGTCAAGTCAATGTTAGTTATCTACGTGCTTAAGCACGGTCGGATTGTCATAGCTCGATCAAATAATACAGTAGATCTATCATCTGCCTTTGAATCAGTTTCTGATGATACGATACGATATACACAGCAAAATCAGTTAGAGCTTTTGCTGTGTATATCGTAACCGTAACCGTGAACCGTGTGCCTTGCGGTCACGCTGACTTGTACGACGTGGAACCTTTAAGGGTTCCGTAGCACGTGCTACAAATTCTATGGTTAACCCGACCCTGTATGTGCTCTAGAAACTGAGTCCTCAGATTAATAGCTATAAAAAATCAATGCTTTGAAACTAGGTCGACGTCCTGTATCAAATTATTTCTCATCAAAGGTTTATTTTCCTTTATAAAATATATCCTAGTTCATTATAATTTTCAACATGGAAAGCGTGATACTTTATTTTATTTTTAATAATTTACCTATCTAAGCAGACTACAAATCACTTATTATTATGTATAAGTCAATCATGACTTGAAAAATTCGACGGTCTTTTAGAAATCCAGCGTGAGATAAAGCCTTTGTATTATTTGGCTGGGTATATTGAAGGCCCAAAGAGTAGGTCGGTGATTATTTTCCTCGCGGAAATTTATTCTCATCAGGCGACTCCTCTTCTCATTTACTGGTTTAACATATCACCAGAGTAACGAGTAGATAATTTAAGCGTCGGTTTACTTAATCCATGTTTGCCCAAACCGAGTTTAACCAGTCTGAAAAATTTACCCAGACTCGTCTATAGACAATGGAATGCGCATTTAAAATTCATATTTCGACCTCGAGTTCGCACCAGTTTTAACACCTAGAAGTTTGAATATTAGATGATTGCCTAGTTTTTAAAGTAACTCTTTCTTTATAATATTTTATGAGCTTGCAGTTTAAAATGTGTTATAGCGTTTTTGTTTGAAACAACAAAAAATATTTATTTTCTAATACAACATTTTGGTACAATATCATGTATACTTTAAAGTGCTAAGTAGGTAGAGCAGTGGGTTCAAAACGTTTGAGAGTTTCAAAATGTTTTATGTGCCTTTTATTTCGTTTTAAACTAAATTCTATTAGTCCATAGAAAAAGGCGTTCTTAACGTTATAATTTAAAGGATTTTGTTGGACCTCTGAGTGCGGGCGCCGGGTGAAAAACTTTACGGAACACGAAGAAGCTTTTAGGAGTCAGCCGCGCGACGCCTCTTAAGCTAGTAACGTGAATGAAAATAAAGATAAAAGAAACCTAACTATTTACTCACTGCTCTAAAGAGCCAGTCGAGTAATTAATTTATGGTTTTGGACTAAAAAAAAGTTGTGGACATTCACTTCGTCAACTACTAATTTTATGTAGAATATGTAGCTTTACTTATTTAATCTTATTTTTTCTTAAACGTAACTTTGTTCCACCAAAATACGATAATTGCTCGAGAACCATATATTTTATATATACATTGTTAAAAAAGTACTACCGAAAGTACAGTGATAAAAAATTAGGTCCTTTGACGGGGCTCGAAGTTGTGTCAAATTTTATCTTAATTTCAGCGATTTAGGCGTCTTAAGGTGCTCCCTCACCGGGAGCATTCACTTGTAATGTAACGTTACAGAGTCGAGCATTACAATGCGCACCTTGTAATGATACAGTGTGTAATATCTTGATACAACTTGTAACATCAACTAGCTATGGAATGCTCAAAGTCGAATGTTACATTACACTCTGCTCTCCGCAATGCTCGTCAGTCAGGGATATGGTATTGTAATGTAATGCTCAAAGTCGAATCTTTAATGTTACATTACACGTGTAATGTAATGCTCAAAAACGAATCTATAATGTTACATTACAAGTGAATACTCGCGGTGAGGGAGCACCTATCAGGTAACAGAAAGAAATAAAGTACTTAGTATGGATTTTAACGCGACGTATAAAAACAAAGTCATTCTACAAAAACATTCGTTGTTTTTCCATCGTGTTCATTCATAGGCACTATATTATTATAGTAATTATTGTGAGTATAATCCATATACGTGATCGTGATAAAAACAAGCTAATACATACAATAATTCACGAGGAGTTATTTACTTTTTGCGTAATTTTGCCTCAAATGCGTCATAGACAAGTGAAGTAAATTATACTATTTTTCAGGGTTATCACCTTTAAAAAGTTTTATTGGGTTCCGTGAAACTGAGATTTCTTGTTATGAATTTCTTCATAATCTAATTGTTAATAATTACATTTTAGTTGTTATTGAAATTACCATAGCTGCATACAATATTTTGATAGAGCGCAAAATAATAATATTGTAGAGTATCACTCTTCTTACCCTAATAGAGTCTTTGAACATTTTTATAAATAAAAAAAATTAAATTACTACCCACTATAAATTGTAATTGCAATGCGCTCTTATATGTTCAGTAACCTTTGATCATATTATTTAGGGGTCCTTAATATAACCTACAATTTTTAGTATTTGTTTTACTCAAGCACCATCCTCGATAGAAACATAAGTGATAAGTCCATATTATTATTATTATACAAACGTCCATAGATATTATCATAATATTATAGAAACCAGTGATCATTGTGTTTCAGTAGTCACTAAAATATTATGATCCTCCGTTTTCCTAAATAGATTTTTTTTTATGAAATAAGGGGGCAAACGAGCAGACGGGTCACCTGATGGAAAGCAACTTCCGTCGCCCATGGACACTCGCAGCATCAGAAGAGCTGCAGGTGCGTTGCTGGCCTTTTAAGAGGGAATAGGGTAATAGGGGAGGGTAGGGATGGGAAGAGAAGGGAATAGGGGAGGGAAAGGAAGGGAATAGGGTAGGGGACTGGGCCTCCTCACTCACTCGGCGAAACACAGCGCAAGCGCTGTTTCACGCCGGTTTTCTGTGAGAACGTGGTATTTCTCCGGTCGAGCCGACCCATTCGTGCCGAAGCATGGCTCTCCCCACGTATAAAAAATCAATGATCCTTAATATCATCCAATCAACACGAACAAAAACATGTAATGTAAAGCGTTAGTAACATATAATATCATTGTTTAAAGCAGTCATATTATTTAAAAAACCTGTCACAGCAGTTTTTTGCTTAATATTTAAGCCGCTCAAGTGGACTTTAAACTGAGTGGTTATCAGATTCTATTCACCATGGCTCTCCAACTTATGGGCTTTGTTGTTTAGGGTGTGAAAACACGTGTACACAAAGCAGACAAAAGATCCTCAGCGGCAAGGGGCCTCAAGTGTTGCCTGCAGGGAAAATAATTGGTGTTGCCATACTCATCCCTCTAGCTCCCTTTGTCTTTGCATATTTAAATGGTCACCTTGATAACGCATCCGGGGAACTTTTTCTGAGAGGTTTATGTCAAATATGCATGTTTAGTCTTCTGTTGTTTAACTTCCTGTCGAAAATGAAAGTGAAAAAGTTTTATTTTCGAATTGGTTAGAGGCTAAAACTTTTAGCATAGTTTACATAATACATTATGCCTACCACCAGTTCGAGAAATAACCCGGCTAGAAGAAATGGCGTAAGAAACTCGCACGGGGCAATGTAAATGGTTATTTAAAATAATATTATTACCCACTCCATTTTTCCCGTTGCCCACCCAGAATCCATGAAAATACTTTGCAATGGAATAAATGGCAAACTCTATATTCACCGTAATTAAAAAACCATCTGAGCTAGAATAACGTGAAAGTTTGGTGACAGGGCGAACTCGACGAACAAAAGGACGAAAGACATGCTCACCCTCAATAATTTCCTTTGAAAATTGTTAACGAACGAAATCATTAGCACTGCGAAACGAAAAGCATTGAGCTGAATTTTCCATCTTGATTCAAATGTAAAAAACTATTTACTTCATACTTCGTACTTTTAATAGTGGTCACTTAGTGTAAAATGAGTGCAAACTCAACCATAAAAAGGTGCTCCCTAACTTATTTAGAATAATTTAAACATAATAACCCCCCACACTGATTTTGGTGACGGTGGCCAGTTCCATTGAAACCAGGCCAGTTACGCAGGAGAAATTTTTCAATGCCCAAGTGTGTGCGCAGTACACAAGAGCACTCTCTATTCCTTTACTCTCATAACCAGGTGGGACGGAAGACCGACACGACTGACGAGAGATCAGGGGCAGGACCGACTTTTTACTTGTCAGACAATCAGGTGATCAGCCTGCATTGTCCTTACCAAACTTGGAAATGACATGTAAAGCTTAATAAAATGCTCGTAAGTCATAACAAATTATTAATTACTATAGGTCAACTATATACTTAACTTCGTATCACTTCGGAAATTAAAATTGTCGTTTATTATATACTTGCCCCTTATAAATGTTATAATTCTATGCTTACAAACCTTCCCTGAACTTTGACGAATATTTCAAGACTAAAATTAGCCAAAATTGGTTCAGCCGTTCTCGAGATTTACAAAATTGAGAATTCATTTTATTTATACAGAATGTAACAAAACTAAGTGATAGTATTATTTAGGATTTGTATGTGTATCTTGTAGAGAGTTCACACCAACATTATTTTTTTTCACTTTTTTATGGGGAAAGTCGTGACTCCGGTTGCCCATAGTACAAAAGTGAAAAAAAAATTGGTCCTTCAGCGCTGCTACTGCTTAGTTTTGTTACACTCTGTACAGATATTGTATAATGTATAATAATAAGTATCGATCTCGTTTGGTCTATTTAAAATCACTGTCAACCAAAAACGAAGTGACCCGTTCAGTCTCATTAAAGCCAAGTGCGCGTCGAGCCACGCAACTGGGGTTCCGTAGTCAGCTTGTTATACCTACATCCCAAAAATTAAAATGACTAATGAGAACTAGCAGCTAATGTAAGGTAATGTCAAAAAATAAGCTCTTCACTTTCACCCACCAGTCAGATCAGATCAAACACGAAAAACAAACAGTATTGTTTTAACCATTTACAAAATTCGTTCTAGATAACTTTAGAAATCAGCTCTTATACGCCCATATGAGTAAACCCGTCACGGGGTGGAGGTTCACTCATGATTATTAATCAGATAGATAAGTCACAGGTACATACAGCAACACTTTCATTTGTAGTTTTCGGTTTGGGTTCACAAGGGTTGTCTGCAGATAAGGTTCATAGTTGTACTTCACAATAATTGTCTCTTGTTTGCAGATGATTAATAATTTATTACTTATGACTCGTAGCAGTAAGCTACTCGCGACTCGCGACATTAGTGAAATTAAAATAATTCTTATGAATTTCATAAACGCGGAACCCTGAAATGGTCATTTCGTATTCATTTTAAGTAATTGAACAACGAAAACATTTATATTGACATTTGTGAGTCAGCAATGCGTGTGTAAATGATTTAACGCTGTTATAATATAACTATGAAAACAATTTTCATTTAATTAAAATTCATTTGTGAATCGAGTGAGCGTTTTTTGCGATGTTTTAATTTTAACGTTTTAATATAAAAAACTTTTAATTATAATGCCCAGTTCCGATGCTGTCTTTTTCGGTTTTTTTATATCGGTTAAGTATGCATTGTTTTAATGTAATAATAATCATGAGAATAGATGATTATTATTATCAAGTAGACATAATATCAAGTAAATGTATGAACTTTCTATTTTTTTCGTGTTAGTGTAATAATGATGTTATGCGCCTCGTGACTGGTCTAATAAAAAAATAATTTTCGTTCAGAATATGTCATTGTAAAATTTATTGCTACGTAGCAAATGACTTAACAAGGTCTTTTTGACTTTGTCTGGCACAATGCAAAAATCACATATCCATAAGTTAATATTATTATTAAATAAATTATATATATCTAAATATATAAAACTCAAAGGTGACTGACTGACTGATTGACATAGTGATCTATCTGCAAGTATCAACGCACAGCCCAAACCACTGGACGGATCGGGATGAAATTTGGCATGCAGGTAGATGTTATGACTTTGGCATCCCCCTAATAAAGGATTTTTGATAAATTCCACCCCTAAGGGGTTAAAATAGGGGATGAAAGTTTATATATAATAATACTTCTTAACGCGAGCGAAGCCGCGGGCAAAAGCTAGTATATAATAAATGCGAAAATGTGTCTGTCTGCTTGTCTGTCTGTTACCTCTTTACGCCCAAACCGCTTAACCGATTTTGCTGATATTTGGTATGGAGATACTTTGAGTCCCGGGAAAGGACATAGAATAGTTTTTATCCCGGAAAATGTACGGTTACCGTGATAAACGAATTTTGGCGCAACAGTGTTGCAGGCGCGTTAACGATCTAGTTATGTAAGTAATAGTCAAACACAGTGAACCCTGATATCTGGATATTTCTGGGTTAATATCAAAATATTATTAATTCATCAAGCCCCATACGGTCATCGGGGACCGAGACACAATAGAATATCTATTGTGTTTGTGTCTCGTTTTCCCACGATCGACGGGTTAATGAAGTAAATTGTTAGCCAATATGGATCAAAATGGATCTCAAGTATTTTCAAAAATATCAAATGGTATTTAAATTTTCAACGGAACCCTACTTTATTAAGTCGTGACTTGACGGTCACTCGGTCGTATTTTCTCAATCTCTTGGGTTTTTGCCTGTATTATGCTAAATAACAAATTACCTATAACGAATGCAATAACAGATGCGTATGATAAATGTTATCTTCGGAAATTCACTATCGCATCAATCAATTAGTAAGTCGGTGTGGAAGGAACATAAATAGAACGTATGTTTTGGTTTTGTTTAGTGTCATTCGTATCCTGGTTGAATACTAACCTAAGATGGCTGTAAGTATTTGATGTGTATTATTAGAGGAAAGTAACCAAATATGGAATACCATTTTGTTTTTGGGTTATAGAAAAATAGTCGGCCAAGTGCGAGTCAGACTCGCACACGAAGGGTTCTGTGCCGTTATGGAGAAAAATAGGCCAAACATTGTGTTTTTTGTATGGGAGCCCCCCCTAGATTTTTATTTTATTTAAATATTATTATTAATTGTTAAAGTACACATAATTATATTTAACCTCTCGTCTGTCAAGCGCCCAAAATGGGCGTCTTACTCTAAAACTATTCAAAAGTTCTTCTTCTACTTTGCAGACCACCGATTTAGTATTTTGTTTCAAATATAAAACTATGTGTATTTGCGACTAATAGCTTATTTATTAAAAATTCTAATTATATAAAAATTATATATAGCTTTCATGGTAATTTCTTTAGATTAATCAGTTTAATGAGGGTAATTGGAAATTGAAAAATTTTCGAAAATGATTTGACAGTTCGTGACAGATGAAAGGTTAAGGCCTTTGTGAAAATTTCAAGTGCCTACCTGTTGGCATTATTGATATGGAACAAAAAGGCCAAAAAAATCACGTTTGTTGTATGGGAGCCCACCTTATAATATTATTTTGTTTTTAGTATTTGTTGTTATTGCGGCAACAGATATACACAATCTGTGAAAATTTCAGAAGTCTAGCTATAGCGGTTCTTGGGTCACAGTCTGAAGACAGACGGACAGACGGACAGACATCGAAGTCTCAGTAATAGGGTCCCGTTTTTACCATTTGGCTACGGAACCCTAAAAATATGATGTAAATCAAATATTTGTATTCGTAATTATTATCAAACATACAGTTGCGCTTAAATTGTGAAGGGTCTTTTTTCACATTTATTACTTTAAAATATAAAATATTCTCAAAAAAAAATTATCATAAAGGTACCCAAATATGAAATAGGTACGCAAATACGGACTATTATAAAATTTTAAGCAATTAACCATTATTTTAATGAGATACTGCGGAAATATTGGTCAATTTTAAAAACTTACTTAAGTTATTTGCAATAATTGCATATCCAGGTATCAAACTCTGCACCTGCACAATCACCATGGGTGCCAGAGCCCGCACATGAGACATTTGATCCATGTCTCTCCTCGAGTATCCTGAGAAAACACGCTGTTACAGAACATACACTCTGCATCTTCTGAGTCAGGAGCTTCCTGTCCCATGACGGCATCAGGCTCACTGTCTGTGTCAAAGTGTACGACGCCATAGTCCATATTTGGATCTCACAGACTGTCCATATTCGGAAATTTCAAACTAATCAAAATGTACATTCAGTTTTTTTAACTACACACAATTAGACAAAAAAAACATCTTAAACAATGAAACAACAATGTGATTAATGCATAATCATAAATATACAGCATAATTTCCAACTAAGTATTGAGAAACACTTACTTTTTACGAACTTTAAGAAATTTTCTCCCAGCACCAAAACAAAACACTCTCAGGCCTCAGCTCGGCCACAAGCGTCATCCGACTGACAAGTCAAACCTGTATGCGAGCACAATGATGGAAAGAGACAGAAGATCATTGTTCTTAGCAACTAGGAGTATTTGTTTTCGAGATATGACAGTATTCCATTTTAGGGATACTATTCCACATTTGGTTACTTTCCTCTAATGTAGTTTATTTGTTACAAAACTTTGATATTTCAGTGATTAATTTTAATGATGTTATGTTTTAATCACTTACTGATTTTGTCGCGGAGCACTTTTCTTATTCTCAACATTGGGCTGCTTTCGAGCGCGCGGCCGTGGTGGCGGGTGGATTGATATGACAAACGTCAAACTCGCTAAAGTTATTCAACTACCCGAAAATTCATCAATTATTATTTGTGTCCCGATCTACGCAAAACGCACTTCAATGTCATCGTTCTTTCATGTAAAATCCATAGCTGACCGTAGCTAGGCCGCAACAAAATAATAATAGTTTACCGTAAAATTTTCCAGGCGACAAAACTTTTGGCGCTGTTAACAATATTCCTTGTTGCTACTGAGATTGTGGCTGCGGCAGACAGCATACCTCAAGATGTCTCTTTGGATCCAACATTGGAACACGCTGTATATTCAAGAGTGAAAAGGCAGTATAATCCGTATGGTTATGGCAACGGTATGTACCTACCTACACTACTGTGTAGTTTCTACATTATGATGTTGAGATTGATTGTACTCCGCAGTTAATTAAATACAAAACTAAGCGATAATTCATAATTGTATGGACAAGCGCCCGCGCGTCATACATTTTTCCATACAATAAATTCATCAAGCCCCATACAGTCACCGGTGACCGAGACACAATAGAATATCTATTGTGTCTCGTTTTCTCACGATCGACGGGAAAAAAAGTTACTCTTTCAGCGCTGCTACTTTCACAGTAAACTATATATAGGGGACTAACACCCGGTCCGCCTGTTGCGGTAGGCAACAGGCGGACCGCGGTCCGTTTGCGGACCGCGAAAGGTCGAATCTCGGACCGCGAAATATTAATGTAATATATTTTATACCAAGTATTAATTAATAAGTACATAGATAAGGTATACGTGTACCTTTATTAATTAAAATAATATTTTTAAGCTACATAGGACAAGTGTATTTTTTTCTGAACCACGTTAAAATTTTAACACAGTATCCGGAGTCCGGACCCCACCTAAAATTACTTGCCGACCCCTGCCCTAAAGTATTACTTAGTTTTGTTACACCTTGTAGATCAAGTTGTGAGCTATTTTTCCGCTCACTGAGCGTTTTCGGTCTTTGAGCGTAACATACATATTTATTGTCCCAATAACTTTTTCAGGTGGTAGAAACAGTCCAATGCCAATTTTGTTCGGAGGTGGAGGGTTTGGAGGTCGCAACTATGGTGGTCGAGGCGGCATGGGCTACGGGGGCCGTGGATTCAATGGCGGTCGCGGTGGGTTTGGCGGGGCGCGAGGTGGATTCGGCGGCGCTCGGGGTGGATTCGGTGGCGGTAGAGGACGAGGATAGTTTTTACATTCTTTGATTGGCTCAAGATAAAATACTAATGGTCTATTTACAAATAAATATTCAATAACAAGCAATATAGTTTTTTAAGTCGAATTTTAAAAAAACAGAAAAAATAAACTTTCCCGCAGTTTTTAACTTGACACTGGCTATGGTTTAATGAAGTATCGCCATATTAAAAAAAAATTACAAATGGCAAAAAAAAGCAAAAAAGTTTGCAAAAAACTAAAAAGTCATCGTCTCAACTTTCACCTCGAGTTTTGCCGGGAATGTGAAAGAGTGATGTTGTGTTTTTGTATTATTTTCCTAAAATTGTGTTAACTGGGTTTTTAATGTGTAATATTGGTAGGATATTAATTATTATTAACCATTAGATATTCGTTATCGTGCACAAGTGTAGGAAAGTGATGCAATATCCAGAAACGTGCTATTTTATGTTCCCTCCAAAACTCCATCGAAAGTTTCAGTAAAGCTTCTACCACTTTACTGAATCGACCGACTTGACTTCCTGACTGTATTGACTTTTACTTAGACTTCGACTAGACTTTAGACCTGACAATATAGAAAAACGATGCTGAAAATTGTATTATAAAATATTGTTTTCCCGCCATAATATACTCGACACTGGCCATGGTTACATAGCCGAAGTGCCATAATAAGAAAAAAAAACTCACCTCTGTGATCTGTCACCTTGACACTTGAAAAAAGTAAAAATGTCAGTTGCTCAAGTTGCTCTTTATTTTTCATACACTGCGTTGCACGTAGAATTTTTATTTTTTAACTTAGTACATTTCCGAGTGTAATAAGCGTTATTATATTAATTAGCTCATCTAATTAGTGAGCGTTTGTAACATAACACTAACTTGATTCATGATTATTAGTAGAATGCCTTTATGTCGACAGAGTCGTGTCTTCCTTGAACACATCTCACGCTTTTTTGAAAAACTTTTAAGTTGCATCTAAACTTTAATATATGCCACTCAAAAATGGAAGGTGGATACGACGAAATATTATCGGAAAACCCTTTTTTCTTGGAGGTAAAGAATGAATATTCAAGTTTATTTCAACACTGTATATCGGAGTCTTGGATACTGTGCGTACCAAGAATTGGCAGCTTAAACACGCGAGTGTTCACCGTGGAAGACTTCTGTGCTCATATCCTTATTCCCAGCGAGGAATTACCGGAAACGCACTACAGCACCCTTACAGAGAAACAGGTAACTGTTGCGAACCGAGTTATAACCGTGGAGCTGACCAAAGGACTGCCGCTCCAGAGTCATATACTGTTCGAGGAGACATTTTATACCGAAGACTTGTTCAAATATAAGGTTTGGTGCATAGAAACACCTTTAGAACCATCAGCTAAATTAAGTGAAAATGTTGTGACTAAGGAGTGCCTTACTTCGATAAATGACTGTATCGATTTGCTGTGGACACAGGCTGCCGGCCGACAGGTTTTAGACCAGATAGAAGCAAATGTGCACAGGTTCTTTAAGGATCACCCGATTCCACCGATCGCCCTGAGTCCACTCAAGGATTCCGTCAGCGAGTTATACACAGAGTGCTTGCAAGCAGCATTGCAAAATCGAAGATTAAGGGAGAAGTGTAAAGTATCCAAGCATTTATTAGAAAACATTAAACTCGCAGTGGAGACTTACATGCAGTACTTACTGTTTAATTCCATTTTTAAATCCATCTGCACGAGTTGTTCATATGAAGATGCTCACTTAAATAAGAAGATAAGGAATATGAGTGATATTCAATTGAGAGATCTCGATATTAAAAAGGAGTTGTACCATGCTGTGCCAAAAGCCAAACAGTTGTTGTCTAAAATTGATACTTACAATACTGTCTTAGAAAAGATAATTTGTTTGAAACAAGCTCTTAATGCCGTTAACAGGGTGGATGAAAGCAACAATATCATATACCTTACAGCAGATGATCTGCTGCCAGTATTTGTCTTCCTGCTCATTAAATCTGGAATACCAAACTGGTATAGTCAACTGCACTACATGAAAGAGTTCCGCTTTAGTGGCATGGGGAAAAAGGATGGAGATGAGAGTGATTTCCTTATAACAACTCTGGAAGCTGTAGTTGAACACATACAATCTGGAGCGTTAGCGGGCCCACCTAATCCCGAAGCCTACTACTATGACAGCAATCTCACTCTTGACAACTTAAACAGCAGCAGCAGCAAAAGAAGACACAGCCTCACTGAGTCGGTATCGACAACTGATACAAACAGTAGAGAGGAGAATCTTGAATATGTCTTTGACTTAATCAAGGCCAATCACACTGAGCAAGTGGGTAGATTACTGGAGAAAAATAAGAAACATTTGGAGGACTTAGAAAATAATGAAAAATATGCTTTGAAACTGTATGCACATGATGAGGAGGATGATGATGCTGATGATGATGATAATGGAGAGAACGAGGGAGAAATATATCAAAAATTGTGCCACCCTTTGTGCAATTGCAAGAAGTGTTGCTCAAAAATATCAAAGAATCTGAGAAGAACTTCGCCAACAGTAACTTCTAGAGACAGCCATGGTCTGACACCTCTACACGTTGCGAGTATACATGGCAAGGCAGCTATTGTGGAGATACTTATAGACATGGGAGCCAATGTTGATGCCACAGATTTAAATGAGTGCACTCCCTTACACTATGCTGCATCTAGAGGTCACCAAAATGCACTTCTACTTTTATTACACTCTGGGGCGGAGATAAACAAAACTAATATTGACAAGAACACTCCTCTGCATTTAGCTGTTAACAATGGACATATTAACTGTGTAAAAGCATTGATTTATTTTGCTGAACATGGTAGAACGAAAATTAATGTTAATTGCAAAAATGATAGTGGCAACACTCCATTGCATTTTGCCTCCAAATGGGGCTACGAGGGTATTGTGAAATTACTTATTGAGAATGGAGCAGAGCCATCTTTACAGAATGCAAATAACAAAACAGCATTTGATTATGCTCACAACTTTAAAATAATGCAAGTTTTGAAGTCTTGTTCTCCAAACCTGTACGAGTATATTCACATCACCAGTTCAGATATTAAAACATTAAAATGTAAGCCCGACAGCATAGTAAAGTTGAAGCTGCAGAACTTAAAAATAGGACCCGAGTCAAATAATGCATCAAAAACTATTGAAAATCTCAAAAGAATAGAAAGAATCTTACAGGCAATATCATACAGTGATGTGAAGCTGGCCTGCTTTTACTTGGGCATAGATTATGAGAATTACAACAATTCCATCAACAAAGCTGTGTCCTGTCACCCACTTTGTGAGTGTCAGTACTGCAAAAAGAGACACAACAAACCATTGGATTTTGATGTCAATTTTGCAGACACAAATGGATTTACGTCTCTTCATTATGCAGCTAAGTATGGCCTGGATGAGCTTTGTGATATATTAATATCACACAAAGCGAATGTTAACGCTTTTAACAGAACCGGTCAAACTCCCCTACATTTAGCAGCTTTAAATAACAAGACTATGGTTATTAGATTTCTGTTAGAACATGGTGCAAATCTGAATGCAATTGACTCTTCTGGCAACTCTCCCTTGCATGATGCAAGTGCGATGGGCAACATTGGCGCTACGAAGGTTTTACTCTCCTACGATCCAGACATTTCTCTGCTGAATGGGGCAAATAAATCTGCTCTAGACGTAGCTAAAGAAAAGGTTCATTTGACTATAATTGATTTGATAGAAAAATATGCAATCAATCTATGAACACTAATGAATAACTTTAGAAAAAACATTGTCAATTATTTAAATGAATATTATATGCCTGTGAAGACATTACCTAATAAGCTTTACATTAACGCCACAAAAGGCCAAGTACTCTTAAGTACTTCGTAAGAAGTACTAAGCATAGCCTTTAACCTGATTATAATTAGGTATAGAAGATTTTTAAAAGAGGACAGAATAACAAACATCACAAGATATTGTTATTTTATTAACATTCCAAATATTTTATGTTATTTGAGCTCGATTTGTGCAATATATAAACGAATTTTATTACAATTGTTAAAACTTATAAGCATTGCATAATGTATATTATCAAAATTGTGTATCTTATTAAAATGTTAGTATAATATTTCCTGTTATTAACATAAACGAATTTATATTTGCAACTTTGTAAGACTATGGTACATAGTCGGCAAGTAATTACGCCACGTTATTTTAAGACTAAATATGACTCATTTTACTTATTTGACCTCTACTTATGATTGTTCTAACATTCCATTTTGAATTTAATTACTTTGAAGTTATTTATTAATTCAATAATTATTATTATGTTCCGAAATCTGTATGTTTTTATTTTATGAACTTAATTAGTGCCTTTGTAGTCTCTATTATTTTATTGTTATAATGATTTATTATTATTAATAACAAAATTTTGTATGACCAAAGTAGATTTTTCCAGCTGGCAGCTACATTTATAATCTACTGCTCAAAGATTTCACAATGCATGTATAGTGCCATACACATATTGTATCATTTTATTTTAAGACTGACCTATATTTTTTGTTACATTTCTATTGACATGGAAATTTGATAATAAAAATCTATATCTATTTGTCAGTTTTATTTAATCAAATTATATAAATTGTATAATTATTTATCCTATTATTTAATTATACAACATTTTGTTGTAATAATTATTATAAGCAACAAACTTTAAGAAAAAGTATCACATTCCTTAAATTCCTACAAATACTTTCCATTAATTTCGCATTGATGCTCACTATTTAAAAACTACTTTACAAAATATTGAATAACTTCATTAAGTATAGTAGAGATATTTTATATTATACTTCTCCAACCGTATAGCTTTTTGTCTTGCATAAATTAATATACTACATGATAGTCTATACTCTATTTGGAGTAAAGGTGAGACCGCAATACGCAACACTTCACGTTCCATACAATTAATGTGCAATTAACGTTTGTAAAACGCCCAACTGACGTTTTACAAACGTCAGTTCTATAGAACGTGAAATGTGTCGCTTTAGTGCGGTCTCGCCTCAGGCTGATCGCACATATGTCAGCACCGTACGCGTCGAACGCACCGCATAGTACACGGAATGCGGTGCGGACAAATGTGCGAGGTTTCACATTTCATTTCATACAACGAATTCTAAAATGCGGCGTATAAGGCGCGTGCTTGCTGATAATTGTGCGATCACCTTTTATAGTTAAGTCGGTACGCCGATGTAATAACATTCGTAAATCATAAAATTCTCACAAAGTTGAGATCGAGATACACAGAAATTGTGCCTCATAAAGAAACAATATGATTTCGTTATCAATTGAATCACTGTAGTTGTTTCAACCATAACATGACATCATCAGAGATAATGGTAACAATTATAATTTTGATAAACAATAAACTATTACTGTTTAACTTGACTTACGTAAACTATTACTGTCTGTTTCCGTAGCTTTTAATACAATAATGTATGATAAAATGTGTTTATTTAGTGTAGATTGGGAATGTTGATAATAAACTTATAATTACAATAGAATAAATTAGAAATATTTACATAAATAAGTTACTCTATCCTAGGTTTGCACATTGGTCCCTAAATATTTACAAAATATATTAAAATCTTTTTTCACTAAATAAAGTGATTCTAAAAAAGTTCATAAATTATTAAAAATCTACTTCATTCTCACAACTAAATCTTAAAACATAATATTTACAGTTTTGTGCTTCATAGGAGTCTAGCATCTAGCCTGTACTCTATACATTCTAAGTTTGAGGCAATTAACTAACTTCAACTCAACAATTAATTAATTTAAAACCTAGGGATAATTCTACGCAAAAATGCTTCATCACATAAGGAACTAGAGAAACTAACATAGCCTAAATAAATAGTAACTTAATTTCACTGCGGCGGCAACGTCCACACTGGCATTTCTTCGCTCTTCTTCTCCTTCTTTTTATAATGATGCCTGTCTCGTAATCTAACGTCGTCCTGTCTCGTTCTCGCCTGAATCTCGCTCCGCCAGTTCATGTATTTCCTCGGCGAGCCGTTATACCTCGGCTCCTTATCGTTATCGTCGTAGAAAACTTTACTTTTAACGAAAAGTTCGTTCTTGTCTGGATCGCACATTTCTTGCGGTAGCTCCTCGCTGTAATTACTCTCATCTAACTCCGGTACGTCCTCGCGTTGGAATGTGAACGAGTGAGGGTAGTACGCTTGTAGAATGTCCTCGTGTCTATACTGTTGCATCTGCAGCCATACATGTGGCAGGAGCAGGGGGAACCTCCTCAGCCAGTAAGTAACGAAGCCATCTGGTAGCCGACCAAGACTATTCCTCACTTCCGAATCCAGCTCCCGGTAGTGATGTTTCTAAAAATAAAAATATAAAACCTTTTTTATGTTGTGCCTAATTTTTACTTCTTTATTATGGGTCACAACAAGGTAAGTAATGAGTATGTTCTTCTTATATGAAACAAGTAGGTGTAGTTAGGGTATAAACTGTATGAACGTGACAACGATAATAATTTCTTACCTTATTCCGCAACGCACGCAGTAGATGCACAACCCGATCGCCGCGGTACGTGCGTCGCGCACGCAGATCACCCGCCACTGCGGCGCACACGCGCGCTCGCCAATCGCCGCGCACGACGCCCGCGCCGCCAACCTCTAGCGTACGCGCCGCCTCGTCCGCCGCAGCCCGCGCCCCGCTGTTCTCCACGTGGTCGCTCACTTCCTGTAATGTACAATTCAATTATTTTATGACTGTTACAATACATACTATGATACACACAGGCGACTAGAGCTACATACTACATCGAAAATCAAGACAATTTAGTATTATAAAATTCAGATTTTGGATATTTGAAATCAGTAAATCGATGGTCGAGGGTGCGGCTTTAGTCAACGAATAAAACACGGAGATTCGATAGCGAGCATTAACCGTTCTTAACTACATAATATACTTGTCAAATGGAAGTCCTAACTCATGAACATCTCTTATGGCCGATTTACACGGGTGACTAACGGGTCGATTTTAGTCACCCGGCAAGTCACCAGTCGAATCGCCTGTCCAAGTCGAATCGCCACCCCATTTACACGGGTGAATAACGGGTCGATTTTAGTCACCCGGCAAGTTACCCGCTAAACGAATATTATTATTCCGATAATCGTTTACACGCGGATTCCATAAACATGGGTGTTTTTCGTAACACTAAAAAAATTATAATATTATTTTTGACCATGTTTTCGTGAGTGCCGCCCGAGGTCTGCTCCATCTCCATGTAATAAAAAAAATCTATTTTATTCTTTAGTTTATATGACTTACCTGTAAGAAGTTGAGTATACTCTGCTTCCCCCAGAACAGTGGATACTTGAGTACGGTCTCGCACGGCGGCCGGCAGTGCGCGCGCGCCGAGATCATCGCGCGAATCAGTATCTTTGCTATTAACACCTCTTCGAGTGGTAGAATTTTTCTGTAAAAAGAAACGGAAATGGTTAATAGAGTTCGAGTGCATGACATTATAAAACACCAGTAAGAAATAATATTTTTTGCCAGCTATAAAAAAGGACCAGTTCCACAATATACCGCCTAATAAATGTCAAACAGCTTATCCGGAAGTTCCATGATCGTCATTTAGCTTAAACTTCCAATTATTATTATCGTCAACAATCTTACCAGGCAACAATCGCTCATCGCTTGTAGCTTTTCACTACTTGTTTTATTTACTTATTAGTTTTTAATATTATTCATCATTTTTTCTTACTCTAAATAGTCTAAGTTGTATTCCCCCGTCAGTATATTCGCCTGCCGCCTGAGCACGTCACCGAACGGGTGTTGTCCCTGCGACAGCACGTAGTAGAATACGCAGCCCAGAGAAAACATGTCCACAGAGGTCGTCTGGAACAAAATATTTACTGTAAGTATAAGTTTAAGAACCAATTTCACCTTTATTACTACCGAGTAATAAAAGTTTTTAAACCTTACCACCAGGTAATATTTAAAAACTTTTAAATTAAACCTGCCGTCGACACTACTTTGATCCCATAAATAAGGGAAAAATCGGCCAAGTGCGAGTCGGACTCGCGCACGAAGGGTTCCGTACTGTTATTGAGCGAAAGTTGGCAAAAAATTGTGTTCTTTGTATGGCAGTCCCCTTTAAATATTTATTTTATTTTAATTTTATTATTAATTATTAAATTACAAATATAATTAAGAATATTGTGAGTATCTCAGGTGCCTACCTATATAGTATTATGAGCAAAAAAGGCCAAAAAAATCACGTTTGTTGTATGGGAGCCCCCCTTAAATATTTATTTTATTTTGTTTTTCGTATTTGTTGTTATAGCGGCACCAGAAATACACAATCTGTGAAAATTTCAGAAGTCTAGCTATAGCCGTTCTTGAGTTACAGCCTGGAGACAGACGGACAGACATCGAAGTCTCAGTAATATAGGGTCCCGTTTTTACCCTTTGGGTACAGAACCCTAAAAAAGGATAACAACATTTGCGTTCTGCTGCGAAAGTTACTCATCTCTGGCGTAATCTAGCCGTTAGTTTCGATTCCGGAGTATGTAGTGGCAAGAGAAGCTGACACGGCCGATACAGTTCTCTCTTTTTGTTATAAACAGTATAAGTGAGAAAAGGACAACAATATTACCGTTCTCTCTCCATTAATCATCTCCGGCGCGATCCAGCCATCAGTTCCAGTGACTCCGGATCGGCGGGAGAAGCTGACGCGGCCGATATTGAGCTTCTTGGAGAGACCGAAGTCGGATATCATGGCGCGCACCTCACCAGTACCCGACGGCATGGAAAGTAGCACGTTGTGAGGCTTGACGTCTCTGTGAACTGGAAAATGTGATCTTTAGTATAGTTTTTCCCTTTCTACTTCTTCCTCTTTGACAAAATCAATGGCAAACTTTATGTGTAGTACACCTTTAACTGTGTGTAATGAAGTTTAAGCATAAAAAAATACAACTAATTTTTTACTATAGGTCTACCAGAATCTGATGGCAAAAAGTGAGAAAATAAATTGACTCTAGCAATACCGGGGTAGTTGGGATAAAACATTTTGACCCTTTTTTTTTCTTATAGCGGCTGATTATGTGTGTTAAACATGCAAATATAAAAATTTATCCAATGATCAAGGATATTTTTTGAAAATCTGTTGTCAAAAATTGCCATGAGATTCTGGTAGACCTATACTTTTCTTTCTACCTAAAGTTAAGCTAAGTTTCACTATATTGAGTTATGTTGCATCTCGCTCTTTTCCGCCACCATTTGCGGTTTTAGAGTAGAAACTACGAAAACGCATCTAGTAACTTGATGGTCGTTTCAGATGTGTCTTAATTCATTAAACTTATGTTATGGAGAATAATGATTAATTATTATAGAAATCTTACCTATATCCATAGAATGCAAGTGTGATAGACCGAGCGTGGCCTGCCGTAAAACTTCGACGGGCTCGATTTTGCATTCAAAATTCAGTTTCTTTTCAACATAGTCTTGTAATGTAGCAGAACACAGCTCTAAAGCGATATACCTGAAACAAATTAAAGCAACATTTAGCAAAAAAATACATTTTAATATGACTTGAAATGTAACCAAATATAAAAATATGTCTTTAATTCATCAAGCCCCAAACGGTCACCGGCGTCCAAATACAATAGAATATCTATTGTGTCTCGTTTTCCCACGATCGAAGGGTTAAATAACAAAGAAAAAATAAAATGCGTCTAATTATAAATAGTGATCAGCGAATTCTTAAGTTACAAAAACGGCAAAACGTGGTGTCGCCTAGCCGTAGCCGAGTTTACGCCGTAGCACTAGTTGACGGCGAAGCGTAGACCTGTCCGACTTGATATATGTGCTGTGATATGGAAGTAACAAACATCCTTATGCACTCACCGGAACTGCCTGTCCCGCTCGGTGCAGTAGTAGCGGACGACGTGCGCGTGCGCGTCCGACTCGCGCAGCAGCGCCACCTCGCGGTCCGCCAGCGAGAAACACTCCGGCAGCAGACGCTTCACCGCCACCGCGCGCTTGTCGAACGCACCCCTGAAAAACAATACCTAAGAGTCACTTCGACAGAACACAAGAAGCGCCGTTTACATTCAGCCACTGCCGCTGCTACTCGCACTGCCGGCAATGTTGCCCTGAATACTTCTGCGCGACTAACGATGCGAGTGAGCGTTTACACTCAGCCCTCTATATACTTTCCGCGTCGTGCAGCGACAGCGGCATGACGAGTGGCAGCGCGAGTGGCTATTTACATTCACGCGCCACCCACTTGCCTGCTCACTTCCCTGCCCACTTCGGCTGAATGTAAACTGCCAAATAGATACTGTTAAATAAAGAAATTAAAAAACAACCGAAACAAAACTCGCGATTAAAAAATAACAAAAATAAGGAGAAATGTTATGAAGCGCTGTTTGTGAGCTGATGTTGGCTCCATTTACAATAATATAATACCAATAGTACATGCACTCACGAATCTCGTGAGCCTCTGATTGGTTACA
Source organism: Cyaniris semiargus (assembly GCA_905187585.1). NCBI lineage: Eukaryota > Metazoa > Arthropoda > Insecta > Lepidoptera > Lycaenidae > Cyaniris > Cyaniris semiargus. Next base: position 5,317,981 of record LR994558.1, on the reverse strand, counting down.
AAACTACGCATTTTTGCAATAAGACAATCATAGCTCAGCTTTATTAACAAGGTACCTATTAAATTTTGTTTTGACAAATGGATGTTGATTTACTTCATTATTGTATTCGGCAACTTTTTTTATTAATCAGGATAGTTTTAGTAACTTACTAAAATGTTATACAGCATGTCCATACTCACTTATAAACAAAAGTCCCCTCACATCCCTTGCCCAGTATCTGGTCAGGGTTGAATGTGATCCGGCCTATCCGGACATCCCCGTCTCCGAGCTCCACCAGCTGGCCGGTGACTTCACCGGTGGAGGAGGTGGACACGTTCGACCCACGGGAACCACCTTGGGAGAGCTGCTGGAACTCACGCGCCTGAAAAGGATACCATTGGTCAATAAAGATCGCTTTCTGTGACTCATATGATGAGAATCTTTTGAAATTTGAATCTTAGGAGATTACTATAAGATTTAATAGATACAAGAGATAGACTGATGATTGCGAAAGCTGCCATTATCAATCTGAAGATGGTATCTGATATATTTTAATGAATTGAAATAAATCTCAAAGCTAATTTTGCTTATATATTTGAGACAAAGTGAAAGATTGGCATAGAAAGTATGTAATTTTGTCCCTGAAATCTTACAGTACATATTCATTTTCTTTTGCATTTTTACTGTGATCATCTACATCTACTGCTTCGTTGTCCCATAAGGGGGCACAATATTTTACAAAAACAAAAAACACATTTTATTTATTATAAAAATAATTAATTTCGACTACTAGGTATGTTGAAAACAGTACTTGTAATATCAATCGATTCAAACAGAGCCACAAATGACATCGGTCATACCAACGACGCCCTTGAAATACACGCTATTATTACAGCACATTATGTATTAAAACACCGTGAAATTGTATTCATGCTAAACAAAAACCTCTCTACATTCAACTGTCTACCAAATGAGCAGAAAAATTTGATATAAGTCTTGTTTCACGTTTTTATATTAAAACTAGATGACGCCCGCAACTCCTTTGAGCCAAAATACTTTTATAGCGCGGGAACCCTACACTTTTCCGGGATAAAAAGTCCTATCCTATGTTCTTTCCCGGGACTCAAAGTATCTCCATACCAAATTTCAGCAAAATCGGTTCAGAGGTTTGGGCGTGAAGGGGTAACAGACAGACATACTTTTTCATTTATAATATTAGTATGGATAGTTTTTTTAGGAAACCACCGAAAAAGTACTTCTTAATTAGAACAAATATTAAAAAGGGGTGGTAGCAAAAACAAATCTTGCATTTCCAAGTGCGAATGTGACTCGCGCACGAGGAATTAGGTTTATAATTTAGATCTTTTCGAAAAAAAGTTATTCATGATTATATTTTTGTATTCAACAAATATGACAAATCTCGAAGAGAAGACGGAACCCTTTGTGAACTTTAAATAGGAATTGCCTTTTGCGGAACCCTTTGTGTGAGAGTCGATCTCGCACTTGGACGATTCTTAATTTTATACTGACCTATGATGATATTGATTTTGGGGTTACAAAGTTTACAATGACACATATACTCATAGTAATTAAATTTTGTTATGTCCTTTTAAGATAATTTTTATGTCATTTATAAATAGTGATTATTGCTACATAATTAATATAGACAATATTTCTTTGATTTATAACATACTTTCGCAACACAAATAAACGTGATATGTAATTATGAACATAATTTAACGCTTTAAAATAATTCATAGTTTCATTTAAATTATCAATTAAAACATAGAAACAGTGATAACAGATAACAATCTAAACACTAAAAAATACAATCTAAAATATAAAAATATATACAAACTTTCATTTTTTTTTCTATATTATGTAATCAGTTTAAAAATTGTAAAGCACTAAAATTATAAATTTATAGTGCTAGATGCTACCCACAACTTCATTGCGGTAAATTTAAAAAGAAACAGATAGATAGACACACAGACAGACACACTTTCGAATATATAATATTAGTAAGAATAAAATAGAAAAATAAGTACCTGTAGCCGTAAATACCAGAAGAGCGTAACGACTAATCCCATCAGGATAATGAGAAGCATCTTCAGCGCTTTATTCTCTTGCTGATGCAGCCACGCATTCAACTGCTTTACCCACATATCCGGCCTCCAATCCAAATCGGCCCAAAGATCATCGGTTTGGACTGAGACCGATATAGTATTCTTCATGTTTGTTTCATTTTCGCCATCATTCTCATTACTCTGTCTTACTTCACCATTGATGAGTTGAACTGAATTTTCGTTTTTCACGAAATTCATATTTGGAAGCTGCGGCATCCATGTCGTAGAGATTTCTGGGACTTTGTAGTGGCCGAGTAGTAAATATGGTGGTGTGACGTGCAGGTTCAAATCTTGCATTTCGTAGTGTACGTTCTTGTATGGTTTGTAGGTTGTAGGCCTTGCCTCGTTCTCGGCTACAGGCCCTTCAATGAGCAAAGGTTGTGTATGCCCAGTGGATATGGTCACTGTGTTTTTGTCTACCAACGACGATAGAGCGTATAGACCATGATTATGCTCCCCTATATAGAGGGTAGGGCTGAAAAAAATAACACCGGGAATAAAATAACATTCGTGGATTTACTATCGAATAAACAAACAGGAAAATGATAGTTTATGATATATTTTCATACAGGTGAATTTATAAACTAGTTCAAAAATATAAGCATTGCAATACCTCACAAGTCACAATAAATGCAAAACTAAATAGATTAGGAACGCCTCATTGATTTTATAGCTGCCTGAATAAATTGAATACAGGATGCTTTTAGCATTTCTAGAACAAATTCACATTTTTAAATATATTTTGTACGACTATAGAAATTTATTAATAGGCTTGATTTAAATATGCGTCTGCGCGAATAAGCGGTTTAACCGCTAAACCGCGAGATCACAAGTAATTGGCAATTATATATGAATTATGATAACGATTTATTTAAATAGCGAATTGTCATTTACATTTGCTTGTGATCACGCGGTGTAGCCGCCAAACCTCGTGTTCGAGCGGACGCATCTTATAAATCGAGCCTTAGGCAGAAGGCGGACCAACGGCCAACGCTATTTGGTCGGGCTATATCTAGTTCAGCTCACGTCATCAGATGTCGATGACCAAATAGCGTTGGCCTATTATGACTATTGACTACTTTTGATTTGACAGAAACGTAAAACGACCAAATAACTTAGGCCCGCGATCAGCAATCTTACCCCCGAAACTGATATGATTTTGATTTACGAGTCTGATTAGTTTCTAATTGACCCGCAGCACGATCGTGCGCTAGTATAGCTGTCAGGAGTAGGAAAAGCCATTGAGATCGAATTAGTTCCAAATTAAGCCGCAGCACGATTTTGCGCTAGTATATATTATTATGTCGGAAGCAGCAAAAGCTTTGAGATCGAGCTGATTCGATTCTAATTCTGTCGGAAGTAAGGCAGCTGCTTACGATTCTATTTCTCCGATGGTTTTTTATACTCACTATAATTCCATATTTGAATTCTTAATCCCCTGTCCATTGCGTAGAGTGGTGGCATCCTCCATGATATGGTCTAACGTGTCGTCTCCTATGGAATTAAAAGGGACAGACACTAGGCCCTCTCTGTCTAACAAGTAGGCAGCTATTACTGGCGTCTCGAAATTATGCGACCATACGAGGTCTCCTGTCTTGCGGTCAAAGGACATCACTCGGCCATTCGAAGTCGACGTAAAGTGGATGATACCTGAAACAAAATGTATGATATTATAGTGTTTAACATACATAGATGTATTTACAAGGTGGCCTCCATGCCAGGAACGTTTAAAAAATACCAGGTTTATTGGGCTTTGTGGACTTAGCTTTATTGGCCATCGCATCTTAGGGGTCAAACCCCTAGTAAAATAAACCTATACGACAATGGCCAATGATGATCTATCTATACTATCTTATTAGTAGACTAGAGGGTAGAGGTTAGAACTATTCAAGGAACTGTCATTACTTTATTGAGAGAATTTGCAAGACAAAGACAAGCGGATCTTGTAAGCTATTTGCTATGCACAATATAAATATGTGTTTTTATTACCATGGATAATGGAGATATAGGTATTGAATTAGGTACTAATGAAGCTCAAAACACAACAGCAATAAACGTTAATTACGAAGCGATAGAGTACCGTTTTCGACATGGCTTTATAGCTAGGGATACGGGCATTATCGACGCTAAATACATTTCACATAATCATCATCAACTTTTGCTGCCGCATTCAGAGACGAATATTAATTTCTAACTGTAATTTAATGAAGATTTTGACATATTATAAGCCCCATACATTATCTGTCAAACTTTTCATCATTAAATTGAACTTTAATCATCATTAAATGTCTCTTGAGTGCGGTAGTTAGTCTTCAAAATATATAGTCTAAACCTACGAATAATAAAAACTACACATTATTGACAAGTATTGTAGAACATGTTTTTTGACGGAGTTACTTTTCCTTAATTTTAATTATTCGTAGGTCTAAACTCCAACAAATTAGAAAGTTGTTTTTTTAGCCGAAGATCAAAGTGTATTCATCTGCATATTGTGTGGGACGTATATTAATCCATATTCCATATTAAGGCGACGCCTTGATAATTTGGCTGTAGCGATATCGATTTTTATCAGCAATGACTAAAGCTAAGAAATTAAAGTTCATTGTCAGTATTCATCATGTCTTTGTCTTTGAATTACCCATAGCATAACACGATTGGTCAACTTTTATAACACAGAATAATCAATCAAAAAGACCTCTGTAAAATAATCAGCCAAGTGCGTGTCGGACTCGCGCACGAAGGGTTCCGTACCGTTATAGAGCGAAAAATAGTGTTTTTTGTATGGGAGCCCCCCTGAATTATTTATTTTATTTTAATTTTATTATTAAATATTAAAGTGCGAATATAATTAAAGATTTTATGAATATTTCAAAATATGCCTATCTGTTGTCATTATGGATTACGGGTAAATAAAGCCAAGAAAATCACGTTTGTTGTATGGAAGCCCCCCTTATATATTAATTTTATTTTGTTTTTAGTATTTGTTGTTATAGCGGCAACAGATATACACAATCTGTGAAAATTTCAGAAGTCTAGCTATAGCGGTTCTTGAGATACAGCCTGGAGACAGACAGACGGACAGACATCGAAGTCTCAGTAATAGGGTCCCGTTTTTACCCTTTGGGTACGGAACCCTAAAAAAGTATTCTAATTTTGCCAACAGAGGAGAGTGATTTAAGCTTCCAAAATTTATACATAGATTGGTTCAAGCATACACTTTAATTTGCACATAGCTTATACATATGAAATATATTTATGGTTTTTAAATTACGCGACAAAAACCATTTTGTCGCTTACGCCCTTTCCATTTTTTGCTGTTCCATTGCTTGTTTTCTATGAAAGGCCGGACCGGCCTCTCATAGAAAACAAGCAACGTACAACATATCCAACACGGTTTTTACTTTAACGCGGCGTCACCTTAAAATGCGGAAGTATTTCTGTCTGTTACTTCTTCACTCTTAAATCACTAAACCTATGTGGATGTTTAGTATGGTGTTACTTTGAGTCCCGGGAAATGACACAGAATAGTTTTATCACGGAAAATGTACGGTTTCAGCATGATAAACGATACTGCGCAAACGTGCGAGCAACCTCTATTGGTTCTATAAATCCATGACGTATTCCTAGTCCTCTCAGCTATTATTTAGAACGATAACGCCTGTGTTAGTCTATCATTATTAGAAATTGGCAGCAAATATGGAACAAATCCAGAATAGAACAAGGACTGATCTAGATTCTACACAAACTAATACATAATTATGTCTAACATTCATTACAGAAAGAAGTTACATTTCAATTTCAATTCAATTTGATGTGAGCTTGTATGTAGTTTTAAACAATGCATGTTGTATTAAGATGATATACTTACTAATATTATAAATGCAAAGGTGTATCTGTCTGTCTGTCTATCTATCCGTCTGTCTTTCTGTCTGCCTGTTCATGTTAACCCTTCACGTTTAAACGGCTGAACCGATTTAGCTAAAACTTGGTATGAAGCTACTTTGAGAGACGGGAAAAGACATAGATAGAATAGTTTTTTTGCAGCAAAATGTACGGTTCCCGCGCGATAAACGGATTTCGGCGCAACGGAGTTGCGGGCATCGTCTAGTCATTTAGAAAGTCCTTAACGATATTACTTTTTCGTCGTAGAATAGTTTTGTGCGTAACTGAACTTTACTTTTTATTATAACACCGTCACGTCTAATATTATGCTAATTGATTATGTCACGATCGTTCAGTTGAATAACCTTTGAGTAAACATTACTTGTGAAAAGGAGGTAAAAATAGTCTGAATAAATGAATATTTCAATAAATGTAAAATTATTAATTTTATTTTAATAATTGAACGTTTCATGTGTCATATTATTAATTTTAACTTGTACATTTTCCATGGTTGCATGAACACGGGTTACAAAATTGTAGAAATTTTTTTCGTACGTACTGACTCTATGGATTCGCAATCTTGTTTTCAGTAGAAATAAATTCGTACATTGAAGTATTGCTAGTCATCTTTTTTAAACGCTCTCGAATATAATATTGCTGATACGTTTTCACAGATTTGTAGTTTGTAGCAACTGACCAAAACTCGCCATAATCATTAAGCATCTCCTTGTCCATCTTGTGGGAGGTATAGTCGAAGAATGTGCACGTTCAAACTTTGGTTGTCGTTGCATGGCTTCATGCATTCCACACCCACCACAAAAACATCCTTGTAGACCTGTGTTTGATATCCTTAAACTGATCAAAACTCACCATAGTCATTAAGCATCTCCTTGCCCATCTTGAGCGAGGTGTAGTCGAAGAATGTGACGTTCCACCGCTGGTTGTCGTTGCTGGCGTCGTGCATGAGGATGTTGTACTCTGTGCGGGCGACGTACACGCCGCGTTGCTTGTCGGAGCAAGTGTGCTCATCGCCTTTGAAAATCTTCGACGAGTCGAAACCTGTGGGAATGGAGCTTTATGATTTTTGACATGTAAGAATAGCAGGGCGATTCACGATTTTAGTTCAGTTCGGATTCGGAATCTTTACCTTGCGAGTTTCTTACGCCGGTTCTTCTCGCCGGGTTAGTTCCCGAACCGGTGGTAGGCCTCATGTAGACGTTCTAAAAGTGTTAACTTTGTTAGCCTATTTAGAAATATATATTTTGATTTTGATTTTTGATTTTAGCGTGCATCATAGGTCAATGCCTAGCGCGACTAGTGTATATTGGATGCTCACTCTTTCGTAGTTTGTGCGCATCGGGAGAGAACTTTGTTCGGTAGGTATATTAAATATTGCGTTTATGAAAGTGGTTTCATAACAAAAGTTGCTTTTAATTGCATAAGTTATCGAATGGTATACAAATATTAAGAAATTTAATTGAAAAAAAAATCGACCTGATAATCCAACTTTGAAGGCGCATAACAAAAAAAATACAAATGCTATCAAGCTAAAAATTTGGGAACACTTATTTTTTACCGTGATTTCTTTATTTTATTAACAAAATTCGCTAATCTTTGACCTTGTCATCATCCCTATTATTATCGCTGCCAAATACTATATCTGCGTCAAACTCCCTGATATTTAGGCGTCATTGAATGGAAGCTATAGATGACAACCGCAACTTCCTTGCGCAGAAATTAGTTTCTTGCGTGGGAACCGTACATATTTCCGGGATAAAAATTGTATGTCCTTTCCCGGGATTACAACTATCTCCATACCAAATTTCATAAAAATCGGTCTAGTAGTATAAGACAGACAGACACGCATTCGCATTTATAATATTAGTATGGATACGAATAGGGTTAATAATAACGCAAATTCAACAGTATCTTACCAGAAATATGCTCCCTGCTCCCTGTCAGTGGATCCAATATGAACCAAGTATCGCTCTTCTTGCCAGTATACAGTATGCCCTCGGTAGACCGGCAGGGGGCGTTGGCAACCAGCTCGGGGATGGTGAAAGGGAGCTTCTTGAGCATCTGCTGGTCTCCCCGGGGACCGTACATGTAGAGGAACCCGTGGCGAGGGTCTGGCAAAAACTGGGGCAGCAGGTTGCCATGCTGATTCGGCACTTTCACGACTGGCTCTAAATAGAAAAAAAAATTAAATCAGTAAATTAGGGAGTTATCGATGAATACACAAAAAATACACAGCCAATCATGAAACCTCCTTTTTTGGAAGTTGATTAAAAATGTGAAGGATATATTTTGACTTTACAGTTAAGTTTGGCTGTTTGCGATGTTTTTTACAGAAGTTTTTTTCACTAGTGCTTAAGATATTGGCTAACGTGTAAACTAATCAACAACACTATTGGAAAGATAAAATCGTGTCAATAAAAGCTCAGAAACTCATCAATTAATATTTGTAGTTAATTAGTGGTGTTGCCTTGCCTTGCCTTGTTAATTAATTTACAGTCTGCAATCTGCATTATATATTTATTTTGGCTTGTTTCCTTTATTTAAACATTATCCCCCTTACTAATAAACGTTGTATAAGCTTTGAATAGTTATACAGTGTTTTGTTCCTGTCACACAAGTGACATTTTTAATTGGATTGAAGAAGACAAAACACTGTATAACTATTCAAAGCTTATACAGCGTTTATTAGTAAGGGGGTATAATTATTAATCCTTCATTAGTGACTGCTAAACTTACGCAATATATTAACCCAAGCTTAGCTAATTAGAATCTACATAAATAAAACTTAAAAGTTAGTTTCAAATTTGTTAGTCTCGCTAAATCTCGAGAACGACTGAACCGATTAGGCTAATTTTAGTCCTGAAATATTCGTGGAATTCCAGGGAAGGTTTATATTAGGAGGGATGTGATACGAATTTCACCGGGCCATCTAGTAAATATTATAAAAAGACTAAAGTAATAAGTTAAGCGCGATTTCCAGACTTTAATCCAGTCATAAGACACCACGTAATTGTCTCGTATGCCTGTTACTACTGAACGTTAAAAAATAGTAAACAACGAATCTTGTTTTAATAAGTCAAGGTTGACATCGATCGCGATTGAAAGTTTCTAGAATGTCCATGTGTCGGTGCAGTCTGCGATTATTAGCACAATACATATTTTATATAGTAGAGTAACTTTATCGCGTCCTTGAAATCAAAGATTTGCAACACTGGGACAAATTATACGTGCGCGCGACGTGATTTTCATTAAACTACTCTCTAAGCCCTAAGGTTATCTGAAATCAAGCCTAAATGCGTGCGTTGACTCGATCCTGGTGATCTACTATTATAATCTACTGTATATTATTTATATTACGTATTATGTACCGGCATTTCGCTGTTACTACACTGATAAGGATACTGATAACTTTGTATCGACTATTATTGTTATTTTCTATTGGATATAAATATCTTACTATAAAAATGTGGGAAAAATTGTGATTTGTGAGTAACTATCAAAACTTCTGATTCAAGGATTTTGAATTAGTTGTTAGTATGTTAGTCTTTAGTCTCTGGAATAACACATAGAATCTACTTTTTATCCAGTAACTAACAAGAAAATAGATGTTGCCTGTTACTAGATATATATAAGATCGGTTCAGCGGTTTTAGCGTGAAGAGCGAAGTGTGTGCATTGACGAAGAGGACGTTTAGAAGACATCCAAACCATTCTTCCATCCATCCAGACGATTTTGGAATGTTGACCGGCCATTTCGAAGATTGGACGTACCAACTACCGTCAATGTATATTATGTTAATATTGTTACTGTATACACGCGACACATAACGTGATAGAACAGCTCTCACACTGCATAATAATTATGTGATAAAAATACCCTAACAATATAAGATTTAACCTTTAACAACAAAAATATTTTTACTAAACATTAAAAGGTTGATAACAAACATTGATTAAGCATAATTATTAATTACAATGTAACAGACGTTCTAGACAATACCAACAGGTCCAGTTATTAATAGTATTTAATTGATTATGCAACACTTGTTCCCATGAGGATAAAATTACTGGGACTTGACTGGGACAAAAAAAAAACATGAATTCTCACACCCAATGGTAACAATGTTATTTTCTGCCAATTTTGAACATTTCAACATTCAAGTATACAGTGAGAATAAGGCTTTAAGATGATAACATGGAGATTTAGAGGAAGAAGATGTTATTGTATTTAAGGGTGGATTGCACCAGAGGCGTGGTTAAAGTTATGGTTATAGTTAAGGGAAAATTTAACTTTAACTTTAACCTTAACCTTAACTTTGACCTGAAAAATTGACAGATGACAGCTGGTCCAACAAGGTTATAAATGAACGTGGGCGGGGGCGCTGCTGGTAAAGGAGAACTGTCAAAAATGGCGTTTTTGTATGCTGACAGCGTTAGTTCCTTTTTTTGCCACATGCATTTAAAACCTTGTCGAGCTCTATGGTTATGGTTAAATATGGCGTCTTGATGGCGTCCATTTTTAAACTTTAGCCCTAAGGGTGGGTTGCACCAACTTACTTTAACTTTAACTGTAACTTTAACTTTAACTACAATGCCAAATGTCAAATCTTTGGTTAAAGTTAAAAATGGACGCCATCAAGACGCCATATTTAACCATAACCATAGAGCTGGACAAGATTTTAAATGCATGTGGCGAAAAAAGGAACTAACGCTGTCATCATACAAAAACGCCATTTTTGACAGTTCTCCTTTGCCAGCAGCGCCCCCGCCCACGTTCATTTATAACCTTGTTGGACCAGCTGTCATCTGTCAATTTCTCCGGTCAAAGTTAAGGTTAAGGTTAAAGTCAAAGTTAAATTTACCTTAACTATAACCATAACTTTAACTTTAACCACGCCTCTGGTGCAACCCACCCTAAGAAACATCTTAATTAACTGATACTTTTAACAGACATTACTGTCTGTTAAAAAGGACATAGAAAGCGCCAGTGGATATAAATTGTGCATGTAAACAAATTATTAGTCAGGGTAAATCCATTCTAATATTAAAAATATGACAATGTGCCTGTCTGTCTGTTACCTCTTCACGTCCAAACTGCTAAATCGATTTTGCTGAAATTTGGGTCCATACCATTCCGGGACTCACTACTTTTTATTCTGGAAAATTCCCGCGCGATAAGCAATTATGGTACAACGGACTTGCGGGCGACATCTAGTTATCTATACTAATATTATAAAGCGGAAGAGTTTGTTAGTTAGTTTGTTTGTTTGTTTGAACGCGCTAATCTCAGGAACTACTGGTCCGATTTGAAAAATTCTTTCAGTGTTAGATAGTCCATTTATCGAGGAAGGCTATAGGCTATATTTTATCACGCTAAGACTAATAGGAGCGAAGAAATAGAGGAAAATGTGGAAAAAACGGGGAGAAATTATTTGAAAGGGCTTATTTGAACGCGCTAATCTCAGGAACTACTGGTCTCATTTGAAAAATTCTTTCAGTGTTAGATAGCCCATTTATCGAGGAAGGCTATAGGCTATATTTTATCACGCTAAGACTAATAGGAGCGAAGAAATAGAAGAAAATGTGGAAAAAACGGGGGAAATTATTTGAAAGGGCTTATCTCACGAACTACTAGAGCAATTTTTCTGTTATTTAGGTCAGATAAGAAGTAGACCACGTGAAGGATCATAGGCTGTTTTTTGTAGACTGATTTGTCTGTGAAATATCTAATTTACGCGGGCGAAGCCGCGCGGAACGTCTAGTAATATTATAAAGCGGAAGAGTTTATTAGTTTGTTTGTTTATTTGTTTGAACGCGCTAATCTCAGGAACTACTGGTCCGATTTGAAAAATTCTTTCAGTCTTAGATAGTCCATTTATCGAGGAAGGCTATAGGCTATATTTTATCACGCTAACACTAATAGGAGCGAAGAAATAGAGGAAAATGTGGAAAAAACGGGGGGAAATTATTTGAAAGGGCTTATTTGACAGCGCTAATCTCAGGAACTACTAGTCCGATTTGAAAAATTCTTTCAGTGTTAGATATCCCATTTATCGAGGAAGGCTATAGGCTATATTTTCTCACGAACTACTAGAGCAATTTTTCTGTTATTTGGGTCAGATAAGAAGTAGACCACGTGAAGGATCATAGGCTATTTTTTGTAGACTGATTTGTCTGTGAAATATCTAATTTACGCGGGCGAAGCCGCGCGGAATGTCTAGTTATTAATAAAGATCTTCTCTCAGTGCTTACAATTTACTACACTTTCAGGACATAATACCATTACTTATCAGGTGCTTGACAATCTAAACAACTTCTCTATGTGAATTATATTGGTACCAGATAGCATATTACCTATCTTGTAATGATACTTTTGTGTTTAGGTATAGTAGAAGATAATGTATTGAAAAACACATGGCCAGCAATGCGCACTAAAAATGCTGATAAGAAAGTTGGTATTTTAATTATGTTGGAAACATTCAATATTTTTTCAGAAAACAATCATAAATATATCAATGCTTGTTAGTATGGCTTACCTTAAAATGTCCATAAATAATTATAAAATCAGATAAAATTTTAGGGCAACAGTATTTAGAAATTCCCTCATCTACTGTATTTGCTAATGGTTGCCCAAACAAATCAAATAAACACAGCAATGTGGATTGTAAAGAAACTGATTTACTTAAATATTTTTATTATTAATTACTAGCTGTGCCCCGCGGTGTTACCCGCGGTTTAAGTGATATATAATAAAAGACTATAAAAAGTACCAATAATAGGGTCAAAACGGGACGATACAATATGGTTCTATAATGGTTTATGGTAGTGATGATGATGATGATGAATGTAATTTGCATAGTAGCATATGCTTTCCGTTCTTAAAACAACGACGAAACTCCCAAACTTGTATCTATAAAGAGTCAGGATTTCTCTCAGCACCTTCCGACCATGGTATACCTTGGTGCAAAATCTTGCTTGTTGGTAGCATATGCTTAGAATACTGCTCACGAAACCGAAGTTACCACATGTTTCCATATAGATTTTGAGGAGTTCCCTCGATTTCTTATGGATATCTTAATCAGGTCACCACTTTTATGAATATGTAGCCCTAGCACGGCGACCAGTGGAAATTGCAAAAGTATAGACAAACTGTGGAGATAAACTTAAGGTGCTGATCCGATCTTTTTTCGTTCCGAAAAAATCAATTAAAATGCCACTTTATGACAGAGTATAGTCCTAAAAATTCAAATAATATCCTACTTTATGACATATACTATAGTCTGTCATAAAGTGGCATTTTAATTGAATTTTTGTCGGTCGCGATTAGCTGCGGTAAAAATCGAAACGGCACCTTAAGTTTATGTCCACAGTTTGTCTATACTTTCGCATTTCTACTGGTCGCCGTGCTAGGGCTACTGGTACCAAATTGGAAGGAGAACCAAAAGAAAAATTTTGAAAATCGGTTCAAAAAAAGCGGAGTAATCGTTAAACATAAAGAAACGAACATAACACCTCCTCCATTTTGAAAGTCGGTTAAAATTGTAACCTATGTGTTTTCTGATGTATAAGCTATATTATTGTAAAGTTTAATTAAAATCCGTTCAGTAGTTTTTGCGTGAAAGAGTAACAAACATCCATACATCCATCCATACATACATACATACATCCAAACTCGCCTTTATAATATTAGTAGGATTAAAGGGGACCATAGATTAAATGAAATTATAACTGTAGTTCAGGGTTTCAAAACATAGTTCTGCCATGGCCTGGTAATTTTCAAATTGCTCTTTCGTGATTCTGAATACTTTTAAACCTACCTTGGATTTTAAAAGTACATTAAGGCGAGGACTTACCAAAGATCAAGCATGTACGCATCGCAATAAGATTCATTTTAGCTTAGCATAAAATTGTAGTTTCTAGGAGCGGATCTTCTCTATTTTACATGTGATTTTTAAATATCTTTCTAAATAAATATTAAGAAAAAAGATTGTTCGGTTCAGACCTTTTTAAAATAGATTTATTAACAATTTATTAAAATAAAATGTAAGTTATTCTTGTTAATACTTATATTGCGAGGACAAAGAGTTTTGTCGGAGGTGAGATTGTAAATTAATTCAGCTAAAGTATTATTTTTTATTAAAATGTTTTTGATTAAAGCCCTTTTAAATATTGTGCTCTATATCTCATATTTTTTTACATTTCGTTATTATATTGGAACTAGGTAAATCGGGTATCAAGAAATAACAAAATGGGGTTTCAGCCCGCCTTAATAATTTTGATTAAATAAAACACATTTTTTATTAATTGTAATGAATTCTAGACAACAATGTATTATCACATATTAAGTCACAAAATTTGACTAGAAATATGTGATTTAATAAGTGTTTTATTTAATTAATGTGGAATGTAATATAAAAGATGAAACAGTGCACATAACCTATAAGTAACTTAAACATTTGTAGATACAATCCACTACATTATTTACTTATTTCACCTTATTCTTTATATCTATACTAATATTATAAAGCGGAAGAGTTTGTTAGTTTGTTTGTTTGTTTGAACGCGCTAATCTCAGGAAGTACTGGTCCGATTTGAAAAATTATTTCAGTGTTAGATATTCCATTTATCGAGGAAGGCTATAGGCTATATTTTATCACGCTAAGACTAATAGAAGCGAAGAAATAGAGGAAAGTGTGGAAAAAACGGGGGGAAATTATTTGAAAGGGCTTATTTGAACGCGCTAATCTCAGGAACTACTGGTCCGATTTGAAAAATTATTTCAGTGTTAGATAGCCCATTTATCGAGGAAAGCTATAGGAAAGCTATATTTTATCACGCTAAGACTAATAGGAGCGAATAAATAGAAGAAAATGTGGAAAAAACGGGGGAAATTATTTGAAAGGGCTTATCTCACGAACTATTAGAGCAATGATTTGTCTGTGAAATATCTAATTTACACGGACGAAGCCGCGCGGAACGTCTAGTATATTATAATAGAATAGATTATAATATATACATATAATAAATAAATATATATTTATTGTTTTATAAATTACATAATTATAATATTAATGTTTTGAACGGTGTGGTCCCAGTGTGGCGGCCAGTAGATCAGACATTTTTCTAGGGTGTTGAAGAGATATCGTTCTGTGTCGAATCTACCAGATGCCAGCCAGTGGAATCGCCAGGACCGTGTCCTCCCTAACGCTGCAATATGTGAATTCTTGGGAAGGGCGAGGCTCTGTCGATCCCACTGACCAGTCCGGGGTCCACACTTGGGTTTTAACAATCTATTTAGGACTAAGTTAGTGTTATAAGGTTTAATACAATGAAAACGAATTACTGATTAAGTTATCAATAATTAATCCTTTAAATCAGGTCAGTCACAAAATTGTCGAATTTATTATCTATAAAATGTAAACAAAAAGTTATCACTAGTTGAAAATCCATTCTATAGATTATTTTAAAATATTATTAACCTGGAAAAACCTAGAACATTAAGGGATTAAAAATATGGTTTTTATTTTATTTTAGAACTAACACAATGAATATTTGAATTAAAATGATAAGTCAAATTATTTCACCAGTGACTAATATGACTATATTCAATCAAAGACTAAATACCGCCTATTTTGGTGAACTCGTTGTGAAAGAAATATTTATTGTTAACACAATATACCCTGCAGGAAACTGTATAGGAGATTGTTTTAAACATATGAACTAAGCACACAGCTTTATAGGATAACCCAGTATCTGTTGCAACAGAAAACTCATAAGAATGAAGTGAGTAACAGTAATGTGAAAACTCATGTTTACGAATTTTTTAAATGTGTTCCATATAAAATTCTGGCTAAGGTTCACAAACCTACCCCAATTTTTGGTGCTGACATGGGTTGAGGAAGGATGTTTTTTTAGGGCAAATTCTCGTAATCTTGAGATATGGTCATCTGTTTTCTGGTGTTTATGTGTTACTTACTTACTAGGGAGTGCCTCCGCTGCCAGCGCCGGTTGCCGAAATGGCTGCCGGCACCATATCAAGCGCATCATTTTTATTTCATTTCATTATTAATGAAAAGACTTAACAGAAGGCCTACTTAACCACTGATAACGAAGCGGGGGGACAAGACGCAGCCACCCACGAAAGGGGAGCTCGGGAGGCGCAGCCCGCCCAAAACAAAAACAAATTAAATCCAGAAAGTCCAAAAGTAGGTTAGGTTGGGTTAGAACTTAGACCACAACGCAGAGGGAACCGAGCGAGCGCAGTGAGCGTGCTGCGGCAGCAGCCAGTGACCGTTATAAAATAAAAGGGGGGCTCCAAAACAAAAACAAACACAATCCAGAAAGTCCAAAAGTTGGTTAGGTTAGAACTCTGACTGTGCTGCGGCAGCAGCCGGCGACCGTCACAAAACACGCTGTAGGTTAGGTTAAGGGCGTTAAAAAAACACTATGCAAATTGCCGAGAATAAAATATGATGTAGCCTCAGAATTCCGAAAATTTCAAAGGTGAGTAGCTCCAAAACTGGGGGGTTTTTCAGTGTGGATTTGGTACGGGGGGGTGTTTACCCCTCCTCCCCCCTCCCCCCTCACCCCCGCTCCCCATCAATTTTGGGGTTGGTTTCCGAACCTTTACCTAAAATACAAGTGTCTTACCATCTTTGAGTTTCCAGATAACATTCCCCGTGATGGGTTCTACGGCTACCATGCCGCCTCCCAAAGTAGCGAATAGCAGAGGCCGGTCATCCTGAGCTCTTGATAGCTCGGTACTCTCCTGAAAAATTGCCACTATTTAGCTTACGATAATTCTCTTTGCACTTGAACATTTTGAGTAAACAATTACTTCACCTTTTTCTCATCTTCAACAACAGATCCGAGTCCACAATAGAACTCAAACGCAAATAATATTATGAATAAAATTTTCATCGTAACTACACAACTACTGTTTTAGATGTCCGAATATTTACATTCTCCAGTGTTTACTAAACTCGAAACACATCTTTTTTTGTGGTGAAACACAACATAAATACAAAGAAAAATCGGGAATTTCAAGTAAAACGTGATGTCGATGTGATGAACAATTCACTATTTGACATTTGTTTGACATTCGTGTCCGGACTCCGGAGTGTCATGTTGTTTTTTTTTTTTTTTTCTTATTATGGCACTTCGGCTATTTAACCATGGCCAGTGTCGAGTATAAATATGGCGGGAAAACAATATATTTAGTCAAGAAGTCAAGTCGGTCGATTCAGTAAAGTGGTAGACGCTTTACTGAAACTTTCGATAGAGTTTTGGAGGGAACACAAAATAGCACGTTTCTGGATATTGCATCACTTTCCTACACTTGTGCACGATAACGAATATCTAATGGTTAATATCCTACCAATATTAGACATTAAAAACCCAATGAACACAATTTTAGGAAAATAATACAAAAACACAACAGCACTCTTTCACATTCCCGGCAAAACTCCGTGTCATGTTGTTATTCTTCGCCTTCGTCTTTAGAATCCTAGAGGGAAATCTTTGCAAAAAAAATATTTATTTTATTTATTAGGTGCACCGTGCACCTAATAAAGTAGATATATAACTAATCCTAATAAAATAGAATAGGGCTTCATAACGTTACCGATTACCAGACAAAATTACGTTACGTACCGTTATTTTCATAATGGTAGCCAGATATCGTTATTTTTGCTAACGATATCTACATATACGTAGACTGACGTACTGAACGTATATATATATATATATATATATATATATATATATATATATATATACGTTCAGTACGTCAGTTACGTTCAAAGGAATTTGAACGAAAACTGTTTGTTCGTCTGTCTGTCCGTCTGTCTGTCTGTTTGTCTGTCTGTGTGATGTTGTGTTTTTATATTGTTTTCCTAAAGTTGTGTTACAGAAATATTACTCTAGAAACATGGTTACTTGTTCAGTGATTGATTGTGGTACAACACAACGAAAAAACCTGGACAAATATTCTTTTTTATATATATATATATATATATATATATATATATATATATATATATATATATATATATATATATATATATATATATATATTATATATATATATATATATATATATATATATTTATAACGTGTTTCACATTACTAACAACATCATGTCAGTTACGTTCAAAGGAATTTGAACGAAAAGTTCCTATATACTTCTCCGAATATATTTTTAGGGTTCTGTACCCAAAGGGTAAAAACGGGACCCTATTACTGAGACTTCGTTGTTTGTTCGTCTGTCTGTTTGTCTGTCTGTGTGATGTTGTGTTTTTATATTGTTTTCCTTAAGTTGTGTTAGAGGGGTTTTTAATATGTAATATTGGTAGGATATTAACCATTACATATTCGTTATCGTGCACAAGTGTAGGAAAGTGATGCAATATCCAGAAACGTGCTATTTTGTGTTCCCTCCAAAACTCCAACAAAAGTTTCAGTAAAGCTTCTACCACTTTACTGAATCGACCAACTTGACTCCTTGACTGTATTGACTTTTACTTAGACTTTGACTAGACTTTAGACCTGACGATGGTAAAAATTTTATTATATAGGTCTACCAGAATCTGATGGCAAAAAGTGAGAAAATAAATTGACTCTAGCAATACCGCGGTAATTGGAATAAAACATTTTGATCCTTTTTTTTCTTATAGCGGCTTATTCTGTGTGTTAAACATGCAAATATAAAAATTTATCTAATGATTAAGGCATAAAGTTAATATACCTAGCGGAATAGAGAAACAAATGCCTGAGCAAGCGAGATGTCACTATCAGTAACACTGCGTGGTAAAAAGAGACGCATGATTTGAGGTGTACGAACTGTTTTTTCATCTGTTTGACAGTCTGTCTGACCATGTCGGCACGTTGTCAATTTGAGCTTTCAGAAAAATTGTAATTTTTAAGTAAAATAGTGAATAATTTTGAGAAATACTGCTCTAGAAACATGGTTACTTGTTCAGTGATTGATTGTGGTACAACACAACGAAAAAACCTGGACAAATATTCATTTTACAGGTGAATTATTCTACATCGACAGGACCTAATTTTAAGTTTATTTTTGCCAATTCCCTACGAATTATTGGTATCGATTTTGATAATTCGCTTCTATATATGTTTATTTATATGGAAAACATAACTTGACTAGCCATGGTGCACAATTTAAGGATATTTTGTGTAAACAATTTTCATCTATTTTACACTAGGGCTGCATCAGGTTATCGATAAGATGTAGTATCGATATGAATATATTTTTTTAGTTATACTAATTATCTAGGAATGTTGACATGAGAAAATAACCTATCCGTAGTTTATTATTAGTTTATATTAATATACTATCATAATTCATACATAATTTACCGTTTTTACGGTTCCGCACCCAAAGGGTAAAACGGGACCCTACTACTAAGACTTCGTTGTCTGTCCGTCTGTCCGTCCGTCCGTTTGTCCGTCCGTCCGTGCGTCCGTCCGTCCGTCTGTCTGTCTCCAGGCTGTATCTCAAGAACCGCTATAGTAATAGAATTCTGAAATTTCCACAGATGTATACAGATGATATATTATTATAAAAAAAAAAGAAAGTAATAAGTAACAGTAATAGCCATTTTTTTGTTATAGATCAAGATAAAGCTTAGGCGCACTGTGTCATCCTACGTTTACAGAGACATTGCACCACCAGAGTTAGCCACATGTATAGTGTATACCGTCGTCATCGCAATTTACGTCCTCACCAACGCTGCCACAACTATCTTCACCATCGACCTCCTTTCAACTAGAATTGATATCAAGAGAAAAGAAGCTTAATATAATATATAAATGCACTAAGTTACAGGATAAATTAAAAAAGAAGCAGCTACTTATTCGAAATCTAAGGGCATAAAATAAACGCACAAAAAATAAAGCTATAACAACAATCAGGTGATCAGCCTGCATTGTACTAACCAAACTTGGAAATAACATGTTTCCAACGCGAGAATCGAACCCACGACCTCCGAGTCAAGAGCTGCGCTCTAAACCACTGGATCACGGAGGCGTGATCATCAATTGGTATTCTAACTGTTGCTTCTTAATACATTTTGGATAACGTAATATATTTATTACTTATGTTAGAAAAAATATAAGTAAATTTAAAGCTAAAAGTGACATTCACTGTAGATACACCAGAAATAAGCACAAGCTAGATTTGCCAGTGATCAGACTTAGTAAAGTCAGTAAATCTTTTAAATGTCAATGTATACGCCTTTACAATTATAACATCCCAGAAAACGTTCAAAATCTTTTCATTAAAACATTTACAAAAGTAGTCATAGAACGTTTGTGTGCCAAATCCTATAATTATAAGGTCTAAGGGTCAGGCCACAACACTGCGTTGCGGCGTTGCATCGCAAAAACAACCTTAGAAAAGCAATGTAGTTTTTCGCGATGCGACGTCGCAACGCAGTGTTGTGGCCTGGGCCAATGATTTTATAAACGATTTTTGTACCACAAAAAAAGTCATATTTGACTCCAAAATTACAATTTTATTATATTATATCTATGCAGTTTTATTTTATCCCATTTTATTTTATTTTTTTGTCGAATTACAACTTACAAGATGTATGTAGGTACATCACTAACACGCACACGGAAACATAATAATTGTATACACAGCTGTAAATCAATTTTGGTGTCGTTTGACAGCTCGGGATTGTTTCTCTATTCCGCTAGGTATATTAACTTTATGGATTAAGGATATTTTATGAAAATCTGCTGTCAAAAATTTGCCATCAGGTTCTGGTAGACCTATAGAATATTGTTTTCCCGCTATATTTATACTTGACGCTGGCCATGGTTATGTAGCCGAAGTGCCATAATAAGAAAAAAAAAGTTTGTCAAATGTCAATGTCAAATTTTTAATTTTGTCAAAAATACAAAACTAACCGCAAGAAACAGAAGTTTATTCCATTTCATTGTTTCCGTATCTTTTATATTTTGAAATATTGTAATTGTTTCATTGAAATTAAAGAGGAATACGTGCTATAAAATGATCTTAAAATAGCTACTTAACGTTAATGTGCTAAATAAAAGTTTGTGCGTAAATATCTAAAAAAATATGGAGATATCAAACTCGGGTAACAATTTAATTTTATTATTGTTTTATGAATATTTGAACGGCATTTTATTTTTGAATGTGATATGTTTATATGACCACTAATTTTAAATTCGAAATTTATATAAGTTTAACTTTTTATCTGAAAGGCAAAACAAAGTCTTTACGGAATACAATATAAGAGGGATTTTGGACAATGTCCTTTGTTACGGATTGCACAATTTTGTTTAAATAAAACTTATTAATGCAGGTAAATCTCCGAATACGTCCATTTCGTTTAGATATAATGCAAATAATGAGGAACTAGAGGAGTTGTCCCAAGCCTGCGACGATGATCCACCAACGCCTCAGAGTGACCCGCCGCCGAAGAGTGAAAATGCGAGCCCTAAAAAGACGGAGAAATCTGCTTCAATACTAGATAAATATTTCAAGTCAATGCGCAATGAGAAATCCACAGAAAAGGTGGAAGAAAAGTCTGATGCTAAGCCTGAGGAGTCCAAGACACCCGTACCACCCAAGGAGGTTACATCTTCACCCATGAAGGACTATTTGAATCGTCTCGGAAAGAGGAGTAATTCAGAAGTGGCACCAGAAACAAAAGAAACTAATGAGACTTGGAAAATTTTTCATGACTTCAAATACAAAATAGCTCAAGCTGTTGAGGACATGAAGACTCGTTCAGTGGAAGGTAAATCCTGTTTCCTCAACATGTGAAGGCTTATTTTGTGGGAATAAATTTAATTTCCAGCAGTTAAAAGCTTTGATTATTTCAAGCTTTGTTACATCTAATAATATTCTTTGTAAACATCACACTTGTCTTATCAGACTAAATGATAACAGTACATTAATAACATAACCAGCTGATCATAGATCAATAAAATATTTACATAATTTATTTTTATCTTCAAATATTATTAAATTATAATTTTTTTTTAGAAACAAAAGAAAAGGCTTTACCCAGGGAAAACTCGACTTCAGATTCAGAAGAAAGTTCAGCTGTGAAGGATTGTGATCAACAGAGTGTTGGTGATACAGACAACCAGGTGAGTAACTGGTTATTTTAGGGCTTTCTTAATTACAACCTTTAACTAACTTCCAAAAAAGGAAGTCTATGTTTGGCTGTGATTTTTTTGTTTTCCAAAAATAATAAGGTATATTTAGTTTTGAAATAGTAGATAAAATAGTTTTTAGAAAGCAATAGAAAATTAGCTTTAATTAGAAAAAATAAATAAAATCAAAGACAAAAAACTTTATTGTAAAGTTTGTAAGAATATAAATAATAAATGTTAACAATGTATTTTGCATGTGAAAGTATTTAAAATATTATGTGTGGTATATTTTTCTAAGCACATCCCAACCTTGCACCAGTGTTGAAAATTCCTAATTATCACACACACTAAACTGTGTTATCAGGTATCGTCATTAGATAGCAGCATGCAAAACTTATCAGAAATGACTCAGCCTCTTACGGCCAAGCCTACGGAGTTAGAGTTAAGCTGTGAGCCGAGCTTGACCAAAAACAACTCCGAATCCAGTGATGATACACACAAAAATATAGGTAAATTTTTAAGATTTTGTATCTATCTAAAATAATATATTTTTTTAACTTCATGACACCATAATAATACAATTACTAAATTATGACATTTTGACCCTATTTTGTAAGTAAGTGGTAGATTTGCTGGTGATTGCAAAGTACCCAAAAGAAATAATATTTTTACAGGGTTCATGACTACTCGTATACCAACTGAGTCTATGTACCTGTGTATGTACTCATTTGTAATAATGTAGTCATATTATACTATTTAATGATTTTGATATAATGTGTGATTTTTATTTGTAGATGTAAAATTATTGAATTCATATTTTAAAGCATGATATTGATCATGCTTTAAAAGTGAACAAAATAATCATAAAACTTTGCTAGCCCATACACTACTTAAATAAATAGCATTAGTGATCAATAGAGTAATTAAAAATAGCAATTTAGAGTAGTAAAATTAACTTCCAAATTATTATAAAAGTTACAGGGAATTTAATTTTGTAATCCTTTTTAGGTCAATTTGATATAGATCAAAGTCAAGATTTGATACACGATAACGATTTAGAGGTGGAATCGGGTATAGAGGCTCTGGAAGACACAATAGATGCTTTCGGTGACGTCACTCAGCTTCCTGAATCTCACCGAGGAACACCAATAGAGCCTAAATACATCCCTAGCACTCCTATAACTGCGCCAAACTTCGATTTCCCGCCAAACAGAAGCGCCAAAGTGGAGCCAGTGAAAAAGAAAACATACTTTTTAAAATTTACAATGTATTTCCTAACAATATTTTTACTACTTAGCTACATAATATTTCCTAATGCCAGTGTCTGGAATGGATTTCTAATGGGAGTTTGGTTCATTTTTTTCACGAATAACTTAAAGGATTGGATACTGGATACTTATTTTACTGACAGTGATACTGCGAAGACGGGATTCTTTCAAGTGAGGAGTACAAATCACCTGACATACACCATACCTTCTGTGAAGGAACACAGGCCTTTGAAAAAGTTTGAGGTATGTATGTAGAAATACTATAAAATACTATAATAATAATATAGTATTTGTGTGTAGAAATGGTTCAAATAATTATTGTAGAACACCTATTTTGAGTTCTGACAATTTTTTGTGGGTCCCCCAGTTACAAGGACCAACTTAAAAGTTATATCTTTGCAATAAAATAAAAATTATGAAAAATGGATAACCATGTAAAAAGTTATGCACGGTTATACAAAAAAGTGTTATCAAAATCAAATCTTCCTCCATTTCACGTTATAAAATAACTAATAACATTTTCCTGTTAGCCAATTTTTCTGCATCATTATACTTTTAAATGAGCTTCTAATTTTAAAGTATAATTAGTATCTCAGAATATGAGATTGATAGATAATTTTTGTTCTCAGGGCTGGCTGAACCACTACAGATATCCAGACTACGATCCATTTACATACCACATAAACAAAACTACTACTGCATTTGTAAAACTTGAAGGTTGGTACTCAATTACTTTTACTTTTTAATGAGGTGATGAGAATAATGGTTTACATTTTTTTCTTTGTCTACAAGTACCATCGAAGAAATTGATTCATAGGCAGTTGACAGACCTACGTCATTTGGTCGGATTATGTCAATGTAAGTCGTCAAATGTAGGCTGGGTTTGACATAACTCGACCTAACTATGTAAGCCATCTGCTTATGAATCAACTTCTCTGATAGTACAAGGCCATAAAATAGAATCTAATTTATGTTGGGCAATGATTATACGGATAATGACAATATTTGTCACCATGATCGCCAAACTACCTATAGCATGCACAATCAAAGTCGTTCATAAGGTTTATTATGGGTCTACATGGAGAGGCCAGTTTAGAATCATCAGAACTGATGTCAACCCCCCAAAGAGTAAAAAAACTGTCATGCGAAATTGAACTATTGTTTAAAAATCGTTAAAGCTCATGTTTGTGTGTGTAAAATTGGTCTGTAGCAACGAAATGTTTGTCTTTCTACACGACGGCAAGGTGTGACCGGGCATATTATGAGTCACCTATTTTAACATCGTTATGGTATGTGCATACAACATGGGGAGATAAAAGTGCATGCGTACATTACGTTTTTAAGATGACAAAGATTAAATATTTTTGGAAAGAGAACCCTGCTAAAAGTACAACTTTGACAAATGAATTACAGAAAATTTGTGTATTCGATCTACTGATTATAGTACGGGAGCCCTAGAACATTTCTTTTTTTTTTATTACTACCAAACAATTTTTTTGTGAATAGCTTCAATCAATTCATTTTGATTCTTATCATTAGGGTTCCGTTTTAGGGTTCTGTAATCAACTAAACTTGCTAACGAGCTGATTTTTTGTATATTGATAAATTAATAGTCATTATAATTTAAGAGTAACATTGTCCTACAAATAAAACAGTCCATATTTTAGGACCATCAATTCAAAGTATGAAATCCTTTCTATCTCTGTGTTCGTCTTATCAAAATGAAGCTACTCACAAAAAATTAGCTTGATAGTAATCAAAAAAAAATTTGTTCTAGGGCTCCCGTACTATTAGAGACTTTATTTAGAGCTATAAATAATCTTGTATAATTAGAAAAATATTATAAGACATTATTAGAAAGATCTCAAATGATTTAGTATTATTGGAACCTAAATCGTTATTACTTGAAAGACTTTCATTAATTACTCTAGTCTCCTGTTAAGACAAAAATATTGTGTCCATTTACATAATATTTTTAGATGACGTTATCGAAATTCGTTTATCGCGCCGCGCGCGGGAACCCTACATTTTTCCGGGATAAAAAGTATCCTATGAATCTCTCCTCGAAGAGTATCTCCATACTAATTTCAGCAAAATCGGTTTTGTGGTTTGGGCGTGAAAAGGTAACAGACAGACAGCCAGACAAACTTTCGCATTTATATTAGTATGGATAGAGTGGAGCAATTTCATGTTCTGTTATATGTATATAATTTCATTAACACAATATTCAGTACAATAAAATTATTAAGTACTTATAAATTGCGTGTTTGAGACCTAATTATTGCGTTGAGGGTCTAACCCTAAAATAGGGCTTGTAAATCGCACGAGGGTCGAAGTATTAATTAATTATTATTAATGCACAGAACATGCGTGGACTGTGAATATTATTGGCTTAAAAAGGTGACTCATTAAATTTGATCCGCACATTTGTCAGCACCGTACGCGCCGAACGCACCGCATAGTACACGAAATGCGGTGCGGACGAATGTGCGAGGTTTCACATTTCATTTCATATAACGAATTCCAAAATGCGGCGCGTTCGGCGCGTGCGTGCCGATAAATGTGCGATCACTTTAAAGTTTAAAGGGCTGTAATTGTTTAAAAAAATGTTTAATACAATATGACCAGTGCAAACAAAGGTATTGTATTGTATTGCAACACGCATATTGCGGTTTCAAATTAAACAATAAAGCTGACGTCGGACTTCGCTATCGAAGCGAATGCGTTTTGACTGATGACTCTGTTCTGCTTTGGGCGCTTTTCCTGTCAAGCGTGTTATGTACCCCGCGTGTTACCCGCATGCCAGGAAAAACATCTATGAAATTATAGAACGCGGGCATACGGCAGGCCCTTTGGTTAAGACGTTTTCTTTAACGCTTCTTTATAGAATCGCCGATCAAAATTTATGAAATTGACATAAGCGTTCGATAAAATATAGTCGACATTTTTGGTGATTCTATAAAGAAGCGACAAAGAAAAAGTCTTGGCTAAAGAGGCCGATCCGCGCGCGAGCGATGAGACGCATGACAGGCAAAGCGTCCAGTAAAGGGCTTATTCCACCTTACTAAAGTTAGACGTCCTAATTACGATCCTAAAAAAAATTAATAAGCTTCTGATTCCACCAATCAGAAGCCACACTACTTCCGATTTAGTACGCTAATTAGGATCCTAACTTTCTAAATGCTATTTTACTTGGTTACTGAATCAATTTAGACATTTAAATTTAGTAAAGTGGAATAAGCCCTTAACCTAACTTCTTCCTACTCGTAGGCTGCAACCTGCGGATATCGTACACGCGGGCGAAGATAGCGAAGCGCGCGCTGTGGGACGAGAAGATAGACCACGTGACGTTCTACCAGCACCGCCTGTACAACCTCACCGGCGCCAGGGTCATACTGCTGCCGAAGGGGCTGGTGAAGAGACGGTGAGTAATAAGTTGTCTTTGTTTAGGGTTCCGTAGTCAACAAGGAACCCTTATAGTTTCGGTCTGTCCGTCCGTCTGTCCGTCTGTCTGTCTGTCCGTCTGTCTGTCTGTCTGTCCGCGGTTTTGCTCAGAGACTATAGGACCTACAGAGCTGTTACTCGGCATGAATGCACATATTAATGAAGCCGACAAAATGGTAAGTAGGTATATAAATTTTTTTTTTTTTTTATGGTAAGTACCTCCCCTACACATCAAGCGGGGGTGTATTTTTTTTTTCGCATCCACCCCACCGTGTGGGGTGTCGTTGGATAGGTTTTTTTTTTTAAATATTACGAGTATTCATAGATCATTTTTCTATTTAGGGATCCATTTGTGAAATATGGTAAATAGTTTTAAAGTGGAATAAATCGTTAGAGTCCAGTGTCTCCCCCTTCTACCAGCTAAACGGTTGCTTCTGGAAATGTGAAAAATTTCACGGGAGTAGGAAATGTGCTGAATTTAAGAGGAAAACTATCACGGCTAAGAAGACTTCATAAGTTTTTGAGTAATAGTCGATCAACTAAAAAAAAGGTATTACACTAAATAAAAGTATATAGGAACATTACGTTGAAATTCCTTTGAACGTAACTGCGCATATTGTGGCAGAGCCCGAAATCGCGACAAGGGTTACTGCTGCCCGAGGAACTGGTTAAGAGAGACTCCCGATTTCTGTCCTCGCTTCGATATTTGCCAAAAATGTTGCTTGCTTTTGCTCGAACATACGGCTCTCAACCCCAAATTATTTGGAGACATTTAAACGGAATAAGTAGGTATTTACGTAAAATCTACCCTTACTTGTCAATAAGTGAGAACCTACATAGATTCGTCTGTTTATGGAGTTATTTAGTTCATTAACAATAGATATTATAAGACGACCTAGGTCCAAGTAAGTGATCAGTAAATAAGCGTAAACGCCTTCAATCCTGTTGTTTTGATCGTAGCTCATCAGAGGTTTTGTGCAACAAGAATTTTCGAGTTTGCTTAGAACGATGCAAGTTAATCACTTATTGTCTTACAAGCAAGATTATGTGTCAGATGGGCATGTAACAGGTCAATCCTGAAATATCGCAGACGGCAGCATAATACATATATAATAATACTAGACGTTCTGCGCGGCTTCGCCCGCGTAAATTAGATATTTCACAGACAAATCAGTCTACAAAAAATAGCCTATGATCCTTCACGTGGTCTACTTCTTATCTGACCCAAATAACAGAAAAATTGCTCTAGTAGTTCGTGAGATAAGCCCTTTCAAATAATTTCCCCCGTTTTTTCCACATTTTCTTCTATTTCTTCGCTCCTATTACTCTTAGCGTGATAAAATATAGCCTATAGCCTTCCTCGATAAATGGGCTATCTAACACTGAAAGAATTTTTCAAATCGGACCAGTAGTTCCTGAGATTAGCGCGTTCAAATAAGCCCTTTCAAATAATTTCCCCCCGTTTTTTCCACATTTTCCTCTATTTCTTCGCTCCTATTAGTCTTAGCGTGATAAAATATAGCCTATAGCCTTCCTCGATAAATGGACTATCTAACACTGAAAGAATTTTTCAAATCGGACCAGTAGTTCCTGAGATTAGCGCGTTCAAACAAACAAACAAACTCTTCCGCTTTATAATATTAGTATAGATAACAAACTGGCTGCAGAGTCTGGCTGCGTGCACGCCAAACTGACTGTCAGCCGCTGAAAATGAGCAAGCGCGGCGTTACGAAGTTCATTTTTTTCTTTACAAATCACACCCAACCGACAATACTATATTATTATGACGTTTGTTTTTGAACTAGTGAGCGTGCGTTTCGTTTTGATATGAACGCAACCTAAGATTAAGGAAAAGCTACTATACCTTACGCTCTACCTAGAAACGTATGATCTAAATTCTATATCGCGTTTAACCACAGTTTCAGTTATTACATAAGTAAAGTATTTAACTCTCTACCCTTAAAATTTATTCCATTACGCATTTATATTGTACGGTGAATTTATTAAGTAATTTACAATCATCATCATTGATTCCTATACTTACTGCCGTTGCGCAGTTGTACCGTAGAAAACTGATCTGAAAGTTCAAGGTAACTGACGCGACACATAAAAACACGATATCCGTAATAATTCAATTTAGGATCATATTTTGCCCTACAATACAACATAATAATATTACCTTATATCTTAAAAAAAATTGGGTTGGGATAAGAAAATTGATAGCAAGACGTAGGACGTAGACGGGATTAATAATATAATAATATGCCAAAAAGCTTTGATTTAATATTACAAACATAAAGGTCACACAACCAAGTTTTTACGATATTACACTACACACCTGCAAAATATTTGATTTTGTTGAGTTTAAAACAAGTTTTAAGAACTGGAATCCTGCATTTTTAAAAGGAGGTGTGTCTTCTATCGACCGAATACTTATGGGCCTTCGTTATGGTGTAAGGTACTTGTTAGGTACCTACGTTACAGTTCAAATAAAAATGCAAGATTACGGAACCACTTAGTTTATTCATATAATTACACTTAGTTTGTACACACAGACACAATAAATGTCTAAGGATTGAAGTTACTTTACAATGGTTACAATTCGATCTACTACCGCAAGTACTAGAAAACTAACTGCGCACTAACAATTAATAACGATAGATGACTAGTATTTCACGCGCGACTGTTATGAGGTATTATTTCGACTCACTGTTACGAGTTATTATTTCGACTGCCTATAATTTACATCAAGACCTTATATAGCTAACGACCACAGATTACGCGTGTTTACAGGGAGACTGCCGGTGTCGCCAACAATGAAAAATTATTCCATACAAAATCTGCCCGAAAAAGTAGTGCGCAATTAATTTTGGCGGCGTAGTCTATGTACAATGTAATATTATTTATTAGGTACCTATTTATTTTATATATGAAATGTTTATTATCTGATTTACATGTTTATAGATACTAAATACATTGTTCTAAGTTGCAGTAGCTGCTACAATGGCTTGCCTTGCCTGGTGCTGCTTGGCAGAATAAGGCCCTTTGAGTAGCGCTCTAAGACTTGGCATGTTGATTGTTGAGGCAAAAAGGGTGATCAAAATAATGACTCGCTCTTCGTAGTTGTTTGGGACGTTTGTGACATTTGAGGGAACATTAAAAGTAAACTTTTTGTTACAAGATGATTTCCTTTCAAATACGAGTCATGCTCGAGCCATTCCCTGAGTCTTAAAATCTTTGTCCCAAACTGAAATTTGATTAATTTTGGTGGCGTTCTACGTCTTGCTATAATATCCTGACGTTGGAAATCTTTAGGTACGACTTAAGTAGCATTTGAGTAGCCGTTGGATTTGAAAGAAAGTGATCTTACTAACCTTGGAGTGGATTACGACTCTCAGACCGGTTACTTATCGCGAGCGGACTTTATCTGAGCGGATTACTGGTGCGGAGTACGAGTTATGACAAGTCACCATAATAACTGCACTTAAGTATGGTAAATATAGTATAATCATTATCTTTGAGGTTGGCAACGCACTTGATATTATCTAGCTGTGCTGTATCTGGTCGACGGTTTACTGGTTTAGCCATTTAGTAACTAACGTCTCAACGATCTGGGCTTAATATTTCGCACTCTTCTGTTTATTTAGAACGCTTACGTTAGTTACTTACGTTTAGTCGACGGCAGCCTTTGACTGCCGTCGACAAATGCCGTTCGTCTGTAAGAAAGAAGCCTTATATACATTTCACATGTCTATAAGGCTACCCTGGCTACCAAATATTCTGGGCAAACATCTTTGATCATGTTTTTTTAAGTCACTTTTATCACCAGCTATTCTATCTCTAATCTATTCAGTCTTATAAATAAAAAGATTTCTATTCAACGTAACATTTGCAGAAATTCTAGAATGCAGATTGCAGATGTTTGTACAATTTGATTTAAGACCTGTTGGGAATTACTGTCTTTCTAGACCTACATCCCTATTCCAGACGTGTCAGAAACTGACACGTCTGGAATAGGGATGCAAAAGCCTATTAATATTCTAGAAGGTTGTGTTATACCGGGTGTAACAAAAATACTTAAGGGTGTGTATGGGGTCCCCTATATAGTTCGCTGTGAAAGTGGCAGCTCTGAAAGAGTAACTTTTTTCACCTTTGTATGGAAAAATTCATGACGGGTGGGCGCTTGCCCATACAAATCACAAAAAAATGTTGCTCTTTCAGCGCTGCTACTTCTACAGTGAACTGTATATAAGGAACACATACACACCCTAAAGTATTATTACTTAGTTTTGTTAAGCTTTGTATAACTAGTCCGACTCTAAATATTCGGTATTCGAGATTTGTAGCTGCGATTGAATAACCGGTTGTCGGCCGGTATTGCGATACCTGACTATGCAATTGACAATTACTTGCGTACTTGACGGACGGAGGCTCTCGTCGGCAAAATATTTTTGAAGAGAGCTCGTAAGAAAAACATTGTACAATGTACTATCAGAGAAGTTGATTCCTAGGCAGGTGGCGGACCTAAGTAATTTGTTCGCGTTAAGTCAAACCCATCCGACCGATCACAGCTAACATTGAATTGAGATAAGCCGACCACATGACGTAGGTCCGTCAACTACATAGGAATCAATTTCCTCGATGGTACATAATTCGGAACAACAAATCCATGAGCATAATTTATAAGGGCTCCCACACAAAACTACGAATTCGCATCGCAATATCATTTTTATTATGAGTTTTGTTGCAGATATTTGCGATGCGATGCGAATTCGTAGTTATTGTAGTGGGAGCCTTAAACTAACAGCTGATAATAATGATAATGATTAGGAACACTCTCGATCGCATAGCTTTCAACAAAAAAAAAAAAACTAAATCGAAATTGTCCCACCCGTTTGGATACTACGATGCCATGGAGAGATACACATACCTACACGTCAAATTTAAGTCCCCTCTGTTTCCGTCGGGGGCTAAAAAGCTAAAAATTAGATCCCGATTTTATTGACCTTTTTATTGAATTGAATATTGTTAATTGAATCGGATCCATTGTTAGGACGCTACGTAAACAAATATACTTCCTTTTTTTGGCTTTGATGTAGATAGGTAAAAATATTACATAATGTTTCTAATCACTAATCAGTAATCACTCTTTACGTGAGTCGTTTCAAATCTAAATTGACCTAAAACATTCCTAGCATTCCTAAAAGGTTTCAGCTGCGAATAAATAGAAATAGCACAATAAGCATTCTAAAACTCAACTCTATTATTCGATCGAGAGGCTAGGTGACCTAAACCGTGACCTACAAAACCTATTGACCGTCTAAATTTAATTGTCGCAGACAATGGAGCAAGAAATACCCCATCTGTATAATATTGAGCGAGAAGGAGAAAATTCAAGTGCTAGAAAAGGAGAGTTCTACCAGTGAAAAGAAGTCTGAACTAGATAAGAAGATTAAGGAGATTCTACCGGAAGCGGAAATAAATGATGTTAATACTAGTCCTGAAAAGAAGAAGAAGTTCGTATGGAGAAGAAGAGAAAAGAGGTAAGTTTTTAATATACTGGGTGAATCTTGTTGTGGCCGTATAAAGTAAATTATGAAGCTATGCGGGTTGAAATGAATTGTTCAAATATACAAATATGTATTTTATAAAATCTTTATGTTTAGCTGAAAAGCGTTTCATACCTACCTGCAACTTACAATATTATACTTACTAGTTACTACCTTACTATAATAATAATGTTCTTAACGTAATAATGCTTTTTTTTTGCAGTATACCGAACAGCGAAAATGAAACAGGAAGGGAAGGCTTACGGCATAGGCTAGCCAGAAAAATACATAATAAAGGTACTGATTAATTAAAACTATCTACATGCAATTCATAATTAAAATAATATCAATTAATTATTATTACTATATGTAATTATCACTAACTACACTCTACCAGCGCACAGTGTAATAAAAACCTTGATTTTGTTTCACCGCGTTTTTCTTTCAAAATACTATAGTTGATAGCTATATAAACATTAGAATAAAACTCCTAGATCGATATTCTTTGTAGTTTTTATTTTAAAGAGTGTCAAAGTTGTCATTTTTCCGGGTCATAAATTTGCATAAAAAATTAATTTAAAAAAAACTAATCAAGTAACATTAATTTTTTTTATACCAATTAAATAAGCACTTAATACTTTTCTTTTTCTCCAAATATGATTAGCCTACTGTGATCAAATAGGGAGATATTAATTTATTTATTAATTTTAGTTTTTCATTTTTAATTTCGCGATTAGATCGAATTAGAAAAAGTTTTAAGCATGAAACGATTGTGTGAATAATCCTTTATCAATATTATTAAAAATCACACTCTAATAACCCCTGTGTCAGAAGTTATATCTAATTCAATTTTTTTGTACCTAGGGTTATCACTAAAGGTCTCTTGTTTGATTTTTTCGGTTAATATTTTATTGTCCCCGACTACATCAGAAGGTGATTACTGATTAGATATTGTTTCAGCGTATAAATTCATTAATATACTTTATATTTTTTCACTTTTTAGATTATTTTTTTATTAGACCTGCCTAAACGTGATCTTGATAATTTTCGTATAGGATATCGATTGCGAATTTGCGTATCAACCGGATAAATCAAACAACAAACCTTTAATGACAAAGGTACAAAGAATCCAACTTTTTATAAAAAAAAATTTGAATCGGATATAACTTCTGACACAGAGGTTATTAGAGTGTGATTTTTAATAATATTGATAAAGGATTACTCACACTATCGTTTCATGCTTAAAACTTTTTCTAATTCGATCTAATCGCAAAATTAAAAATAAAAAACTAAAATTAATAAATAAATTAATATCTCCCTACTTGATCACAGTAGGTTAACCATATTTGGAGAAAAAGTAAAGTATTAAGTGCTTATTTAATTGGTATAAAAATTTTTAATGTTACTTGATTATTATTTTTTTAAATTAATTTTTTATGCATATTTATGACCCGGAAAAATGACAACTTTGACACTCTTTAAAATAAAAACTACAAAGAATATCGATCTCGGAGTTTTACTGTAATGTTTATATAGCTATCAACTATAGTATTTTGAAAGAAAAACGAGGTGAAACAAAATCGAGGTTTTTATCACACTGTGCAGCGTTATAACTATGTTTAAGCTAGTGTACATTTTTAAACCTATTATCACTCGGAGTTATTACATACTTAAGTTTAACCTTTGTCTCATTAATTTTGTGAATAATAAGACCTTCTGTCTTAAACTATAATTTTGTAAAATTTGTTTCTTAGGTTTTTCGATAGGAGTTTATCTGTTCAACACCTAGACAATAGACAAACTTCTGTCATATTTTCTCTGTAACCGAGCATTATTAGTCTTTAAATAAAAATCTAACTTCCAAATATATTTATATCTTTCTTCTTTTCATAGATAAAAAAACAGAAACTGCATCTACCAGTACAGAACCCGAACAGCCTGATAGAATATCACAAGAAGAAACGACGATAGAGCAGGATGACGTCACAACAAAGTCCGTAGCCAGTAAAGAGGACGAAGATGATATCGATGACAGTGAGATTTCTAGGATAAAGGAGTTTCTAGATGAAGCGGTAAGTTAGATTTTTAGGCTTTAAAACTCAAGTATAAATCATATGGAATGTTTTTTCTACATTCCACCATGGAAAATTTCCAAATGTGTCTGTCTGTTTATAACCTCTTCACGCTAAAAAGTCACGACACATATCGTATCGCTGTCGGTAACCAGAAGTGAAGTTGGCTACGGCTAGGCGACACTGCGTTTACGGCTCGCCGACTACAGGCTGACGTTTAAATCCAAACGTTAATCGTGACAGAGGCAAGAGTGGACGAAGAGACGTAAGCGTGAGCTTTTTCCGAAGCGAGGCGATTACGTTACAATTCCGATTAGTGTGCGTTGCAATAGAAAGTTTCATACAAACAACTTAAAACATTAATATATGTAACTAATCACAAGATATGATGATGACAGGAACAAGAGGAGGGGGCAGAGAGCCAGGCGGAGGGGGAGTGGAGCGTGCACGTCAGACCGTCCACCGACAGACACGCCCGCCTGTTCCTGTTCACGCGCACCGGCCGCGATAAGCACGACTGGTGAGTGATGATGATGATGACGGGATTAGGAGGGGGCAGAGAGCCAGGCGGAGGGGGAGTGGAGCATGCACGTCAGACCGTCCACCGACAGACACTCCCGCCTGTTCCTATTCACGCGCACCGGCCACGACAAGCACGACTGGTGAGTGATGATGATGATGACGGGATCAGGAGGAGGGGGCAGAGAGCCAGGCAGAGGGGGAGTGGAGCGTGCACGTCAGACCGTCCACCGACAGACATGCCCGCCTGTTCCTGTTCACGCGCAACGGCCGCGACAAGCACGACTGGTGAGTGATGATGATGATGACGGGAGCAGGAGGAGTGGGCAGAGAGCCAGGCGGAGGGGAAGTGGGGCGTGCACGTCAGACCGTCCACCGACAGACACGCCCGCCTGTTCCTGTTCACGCGCACCGGCCGCGACAAGCACGACTGGTGAGTGATGATGATGATGACGGGAGCAGGAGGAGGGGGCAGAGAGCCAGGCGAAGGGGGAGTGGGGCGTGCACGTCAGACCGTCCACCGACAGACATGCCCGCCTGTTCCTGTTCACGCGCAACGGCCGCGACAAGCACGACTGGTGAGTGATGATGATGATGACGGGAGCAGGAGGAGTGGGCAGAGAGCCAGGCGGAGGGGGAGTGGGGCGTGCACGTCAGACCGTCCACCGACAGACACGCCCGCCTGTTCCTGTTCACGCGCACCGGCCGCGACAAGCACGACTGGTGAGTGATGATGATGATGACGGGAGCAGGAGGAGGGGGCAGAGAGCCAGGCGAAGGGGGAGTGGGGCGTGCACGTCAGACCGTCCACCGACAGACACGCCCGCCTGTTCCTATTCACGCGTACCGGCCGCGACAAGCACGACTGGTGAGTGATGATGATGATGACGGGAGCAGGAGGAGGGAGCAGAGAGCCAAGCGGAGGGGGAGTGAGGCATGCACGTCAGACCGTCCACCGACAGACACGCCAGCCTGTTCTTGTTCACTCGCACCGGCCGCGACAAGCACGACTGGTGAGTGATGATGATGATGACGGGAGCAGGAGGAGGGAGCAGAGAGCCAGGCGGAGGGGGAGTGGGGCGTGCACGTCAGACCGTCCACCGACAGACATGCCCGCCTGTTCCTGTTCACGCGCACCGGCCGCGACAAGCACGACTGGTGAGTGATGATGATGATGACGGGAGCAGGAGGAGGGAGCAGAGAGCCAGGCGGAGGGGGAGTGGGGCGTGCACGTCAGACCGTCCACCGACAGACATGCCCGCCTGTTCCTGTTCACGCGCACCGGCTGCGACAAGCACGACTAGTGAGTTACGATGATGATGATGATTATGATGGTGATGATGATAATATATCTGAGAGCAGTTACATGTGTTTCGTTTTCCATTGCTGTTTTGTTTACTACCACTGTACAACACAGAGAGAATATGCCACTAGTATGTAGTGGCATATTATTATCATTCGGCATGTTTTCTGAAAGTGGCGTATTACTTTGCTACTGAACCTTCTGGAATTTTCTATTAATAAGGCACATACCACTGTCGAGTGTAATCGATGTTGGAATATAATGTGTTTTTGTCAAAGTGACTTTGGCCTATTCCTTAGGTACCGTCGACTGCTGACAGCTGTTTCGGAGGCGAATGCGTCAGCGGAGTCGTCAGCAGCCGATGACAACAAGTCTGTCAATGAGGAAACCAAAGATGGCATAGAGATGGGTGCTTACAAACTCGCTGAGAAAGACACCGTGTCCTTTGCTAAGGTATTTTAAGTCTTATTGCGTAGATACGTTGTTACATGTTCCGTTGCGTCTGAATGGCGTATTCTTTGATAAATTTGCGTTGCGGCGCGTCATTACAATACAAGACTTGCAGCACAACGCCTGTCAAAATACAATAACTTAGTCCGACTACGCCAACGCATCAATGTGACATTAATTATAAGTTTTTATGTTAAGACGTCGGACCGTGTACGTTGGTCTGAACTCTGATCTTTTTCATGTAATTATAAAACAGAGCTCCTTCGCTCAGCAGCTCCTTCTAGTACAAAAAAAATCCAAATGGTTAATTAAAATTATAAATTATTGTATTTATTTCAGAATAAGAACAACGAGTCGAGTTCAGAGGGTGTCACAATAAATGCGACGCCGACACACACCTCCAGCTTCGAGTCCTACGAGAAAACGTTCTGGCCCTACCTACTGAAGGTTATAGAGGTGAGTTTTGAAGTGCAACGACTATGGGAAAATTAAGATATGAATTTCAAAGTGTTACGGCAAAGGCGTCATGACAGGAGCGACTCGATTTTGTTTTTTTTTTTTTTATGACAAAGTTTAACTTCTATCGTCTATTCTTTTTATAATATATGTTGCGGTGTAACTTAAATGCATACCTTGGTATTGCGCCTTACTAATGTCACAGTGATTGTCAAGTGTAGAAGTCCTTTAAGACGAGACCGCACTAGACGACACTAAGCTGCTGCAGAGCGACGCGACACTTCACTTTTAATAGTACTGATGTTTTGTGTTACGTAGCGTCGTTGCAGTGTAGTCACGACTCGTGCGGCTTAAACTTTTATATTAAAGATATCTTAATACATAAAATTGTAGTGTCACGAAGTACTGGCAAGACATACATCTGACGTTGGTACGACATGCCAGATGAAACGTTCGCCGTCTGAGAGATCGGAGAGATCTAAAAAGAAGAAGAGGAAAAGTGTTAGCATAAACCCAATTTAAATTCAATATGTAGTTGAAACTCGTTATGACAATATTTTTGTGGATATTGTAAATAGTATTGTTAGGGTCACTAGTGTATCATAACAATAAGAAAGAAATTACGGACACTTAGTACAGACATATTTTGCCTCCGTAACATACACACAGTGCAGAGTTGTTTGTTATAATATTCTGATAAGATCTTTTGGCCAACGGCATAAGATCCACTTGCATAGAAGCAAATAGCATAGTTAGAAGATATTTAAAGTATTTAACTAACACATTGTGACTTTTATATCGTGACATTAACCACAACATACATCCTTTACAAAATATTATTTACTAATATCCTTATTAACTATTCATAGTCGGAGTGTCTCCCACCGGAATGCGCGTGTCGCACGCTGCCGGCGGAGGTGTCGTGGCTCAACACACTTGTCGCGCGCGTCATGTTCGACGTGTCGCGCGACCCCAACACTGTCGCGCGACTGCAGGCCAAGATACAACGGAAGTTGCATACGCTCAAGGTGAGAAATATTTATCTTTATTTCATAGTCAGAGTGTCTATCACCGGAGTGCGCATGTCGCACGCTGCCGGCGGAGGTGTCGTGGCTCAACACGCTTGTCGCGCGCGTCATGTTCGACGTGTCGCGCGACCCCAACACTGTCGCGCGACTGCAGGCCAAGATACAACGGAAGTTGCATACGCTCAAGGTGAGAAATATTTATCTTTATTTCATAGTCAGAGTGTCTACCACCGGAGTGTCGTGGATCAACACGCTTGTCACGCTTGTCGCGTGCATCAGTCGGTTAAAAACCATGCGGCTCATATACGGGAACTGTGCGTTCCAAATTCCAAACCAATCAGCGTTGGTCGGGCGCTCCTGTTTTAATTCTCAGAAGTAATGTGTGCGTTAACGCTTTGGAGTTAAGGTTGAATTTGTTATGTTCAGTTTTGGTAATTCGCCTCGATGCGCTTCGACTCTACGCTAGTATAAATTGACTTGTGTCAGAAGTAGCTCTAATCGGTATATCATTATTTGTTAACAAGATTGTCTAATTAATGTACCGGTGACATATACGTGCGTAAGCGTGCATGTATGCGTGCCTCTGTAAGTGTGGTTAATTGCGTGCGTGCGTGCGTATAGCTCGATCGTACATCGTATTCTTACTATTTGTAGTCATTTACTTTTTCTTATTATTTTTATTCAAATGATATATTTTTTCTTAGTTACCATCATTCATGAGTCCACTGGCTGTCACCAAGTTGACACTAGCGGGCTGCCCGCTCGTGCGGCGCGTGCGAGCGGCGGCGGCGGACGAGCGCGGGCTGTGGTTACACGCGGACATCAGCTGCGCCGGCGGCGCCAGCATCACCATACTCACCCAGATCAACCTCATGAAGCTGAAGGAGAAGAGTAAGTGTTAATGTAGTCATGAATCTACTAGCTGTCACCGAGCTGACACTATCGGGTAGCCCACTGAAGCGTCACGTGCGCCTGCAAAAAATTAATTTATTCTATAAAAAGTTGATTATGTTGGCTAAATCGTCGACGATAATATTCATAAGTTTGTCGGCTCGTTACTAGCTAAGTAGCGAGTCGACCATGTTATAAGTATTGACTAAAAGTCCGCTAGCTAGTCTTAAGTCTTTTATATGTACCATCGAGGAAATTGATTCCTAGGCAGTTGACGGACCTACGTCATGTGGTCGGCTTATGTCAATTCAATGTTAGCTGTGATCGGTCGGATGGGTTTGACTTAACGCGACCGAATTACTTAGGTCCGCCATCTGCATAGGAATCAACTTCTCGGATAGTACTTCTATCTAACCTTGCTTAGCCTCTATAAAATGTGTTATATTTCAGGCACAACGTTGGATGGTCAGTTAGAAGAGAGCGAAGATGAGGAACCACAGAAGGAAGTGACCATGTCGCCTGTTAAAGGAATCTCTACTGAGAAACAGCTTAGGGTGAGTTATTATGTCAGAAATTTAGTTAAAGTGTGAGTTATTTCAATGAAACTTAATACGTTTTTAGGGTTCCGTAGTCAACAAGGAGCCCTTATAGTTTCGGTCTGTCCGTCTATCTGTCCGCGGATTTGCTCAGAAACTATAGGACCTACAAAGCTGTAATTTAGCATGAATGCGCATATTAATGATGCCGACAAAATGGTACATACATAAAATCTTTGAAAAAAAATTATGGTATCTCCCCCTACACATGAAGCGGGGATGATTTTTTTTCTCGCGTTCACC
This sequence comes from Cyaniris semiargus, assembly GCA_905187585.1. Classification (NCBI taxonomy): domain Eukaryota; kingdom Metazoa; phylum Arthropoda; class Insecta; order Lepidoptera; family Lycaenidae; genus Cyaniris; species Cyaniris semiargus. The sequence goes on along the minus strand of LR994558.1, from coordinate 5,278,006 downwards.
CCATCGTGTGGGGTGTCGTTGGATAGCTTTTTTTAAAATATGATGAGTATTCAAAGATAATTTTCCGATTTAGAGATCCATTTGTGAAATATAAAGTTTTAAAGTGGAAAAAATCCTTAAGAGTCCCGTGCCCCCCCCCCCCCCCCTCTACCATCTAAACGGTTTTTTCTGGAAATGTGAAAAAATACACAGGAGTAGGAAATATGCTGAATTTAAAAGGAAAATTATCACAGCTAAGAAGACTTCAAAAGTTATTGAGTAATAGTCGATCAACTAAAAAAAATGTGTTCGGCAAAGTATAAAGGAACTTTTCGTTCAAATTCCTTCGAACGGAACTGAGATGATGTTGTTAGAAGTGTAAAACACTTTATAAATGTACATTCAATTGATCCATACAAAAATTATCAAAAACTAGCGGTACTACGGAACCCTATATTGCGCGTGGCCCGACACGCACTTGGCCGGTTTTTATTATCATTATTGACTTTACCGTGCAAGATTTTCATTATGTATCTGACTGCGTGTACGTAATGTACGTACGTATACGTAATACGTATACGTTGGCGCATTTATGTGTTCACGAAGTATCCATGTTATCTTCATATCCATTATCTTTGGCATAAAGGTTCTGTGAAATAACTCCGAATATCTGAAGGGACTATAGAAAAACGTGAATCGTGATCGACTTTAGTTATGTTGTCAGAAAGAAAATATTATTTATACATCTACAGAAACGCAAGCCAGCGATATTCGACTCTGACATGGAGGATTCGGCGGAGTCGAGCAGCGACGACGAGAGTCCGCCAGTACAGCCAGTAGACAGCGCTGAAAACATGCTGCCTGCTGACTCCGCGTGAGTACTTTTAGCTGTACAATGGTATATTTGAAATAGATGAATAATAATAATTACAACATCTTAGTTTAGTCTCACATCTGATGTACAAACGGCACGAAGCGCTCTTCAGATTTGACTTGTAGAGAGAAGTCTCTTACTTCTGCCCGAAAGCAGCGTAACGTTGCGTCGACGTTGTGTCGCTGCAGCGTCGACGCTCCGACGATGTTGATGTTGTGCCAAAAGTGGGGGTTTCCTGTTGTGCAATGTGCGTTAATTGTATGTAAACTAGTTATTAATATAATAATTGTGAACTGTGGTTTAGTTCATTAATTTATTTTAGGTCGACAACTGGCGAAGGAAGCTCAAAAAAGAAATTCCTACGTATGGTGGACAAAATAGCAACGAATAAGTATTTCCAACAGGTAAGACTGTAATATAAAGTGAAATGTTTGAAATTTGATAAATATTATTTGGTGTTATTTTAAATGACAGCTGTTTCGCAACTAGTCTACTATTCTACTAGGATTATCATCTATTAGCACGTGATTTATATTGTCAAGACGTAGTGAGTGTGAAAGAGTTAAGCTTTGAGCAAACCTACGCGTCAGTGACGCGGGACGCGGGACGCGATACGGGAGCGTCTGCAACGCGACACTGGGCGTGCACACTTGCGCGACTACGGTGCGAACCGTCAATTTTCATTTGTCAATGAACAGTCACTGAAGACGCGCGACTTTATCTGGTGCAAATTATGCTAAATTGTTGTGGTAATGTCATCCTTATACTTAACATCAAAGTCGGTTTGAAGGTACTAAGCTTGCTTTTGATTTGGAAGGTGCAGAGGAATAAAACACGTCCATAATGGTCAAGACTCAAGTCGAATTAATTTAATATCATGACACAATTTATCAAAACGTAAACAAATCAAAAAATCATAAACTAAAGAGTTGTACAAAATAATATAAAAAAGGTTTTAGAAAGAAGTCTAGTTATGTACACTTCAAAACACACGTCTGACAACTTGACGCGCACGTCCCGCTTTGCCGACGCGAACATCCCGCGTTTCGGTCGCGCAGGTGTGCACAGCGCTATAAGAATACATGGGCAGCGTCCGCCACGCGGTAGACGCTCCCGCTTCGCAGTCGCTTTGGTCGCGTAGGTTTGGCCTAAGCATTATTTGTCAAGGATATTTGTGAGATGGCGTAAGTTCTGATTTTAGCTACGAGCGAAAAAAGGCTAGTAAATCTCTAGGTAAACTAACCCACTGATTTGGACATGGTAACAGTACCTTGCTATAGTATATGCCATTTAATTGATGCGGTTTTAAACAACTTTTGCTACTCCCTCAGGTAACAGAATACAAGTACGTGAAGCGCGGCATGGAGGCGCTGTCGAACACGGACATCAAGCTGCAGCTGGAGCTGGTGGGGCTCGACGGCACACTCGCCATCAACGTGCCGCCGCCGCCGCACGACCGGATATGGCTGGGGTGAGTGTCGCTCGGGTGACAGTAGAGCGATTGTCCTCTCAGAACTTATGGTAAAGACAGCATAAACCGACTAGGATCATAAGACGAGCCGCACTAAGCGACACTACGCTGCAGCGAAGCGGCGCGACACCACGACCGAATATGGCTCGGAACAGCTATTGTCTTCACAGAACTAATAGCATAGACAGCGATTAACCCCTTTTCCATGCTGTTTTGCTGCCATAAGCTAAAGCTTTCTTATTTCAATAGCTATCATTAAAATATTTATACGATTTTTCCAGTTTTGTAACCAACCCGCAACTGGTGCTGAAAGCGCGGCCGGCGGTCGGCGCACGTACGCTGCGTTTCGCTCACATAACAAACTGGATAGAACAGAAGCTGACCAGAGAGTTTGAGAAGGTCCTCGTGATACCCAACATGGAGGACATCATCGTTGATGTCATGACACCCACGCCCGTTGAGTTTGAATAAGGTACTATAGAGTATACTGATGATCAGCGATTTATCACTGATACATCCGACAAAATGACGTTTGTATTATAAGTGTCTAAACCATAAAGTTAATATACCTAGCGGAATAGAGCAACAATCTCGAGCTGTCAAACGAAACCGAAATTGATTTACGGCTCTGTGTAAAAATTTGTTAACGTATACACTTACACAAGCATGATCGAACATGAATTCTATGAGATTAAATTGTAAACGTACCGATAAGTGCCGACTGGACGTCAAAAAGATGAAAAAATTGGTTCTGCTGTCATGTATCACACGTCTCTTTTTACCACGCAGTGTTAAAGAAAGTGATAGTGACATCTCGCTTACTCAGGCCTTTGTTCCTCTATTCCACTAGGTATATTAACTTAATGGTCTAAACACACTAGGCCGAAAATACGCGGCCAAAGACAATATGGCGCTTTACCATTTTTTTACCATCTAGATTCTAGAACATTTTAGTGAAATTGGGTAACCAGTGTCGCTCATATTTTACAGAGCAGCATTCCGTTTATTTTTAAATGTTTTTATTTATTGATATGTAATTAATAATTAAAGTTTTAGTACCTACTTATGAAATTTTATCAATAATAAATAAAAAGAATGTATAAATTCTTAAATAAAAAAAATTGGCTTTTTTTATATTGATACAACAAAATTAGAATGAAAATTAAAAAGGGTCAAAATTAAAAAAAACCTTTTTAGTTTATATTTTCGATGGGTATTTTAAGAATGTTTTTTAAGTATGTTGACGATCAAGTATGATGATTTAAGTAGATAAAATGTGTCATTGAGGCATTTAATTTTAAACTTACGGTGCTGGAAGTTAAACTTCCATACCTTAATTCTTAGGGTGGTCACTAACGCCCGCACTCAGACTTTTTGAATGATTACTTTTGAGTAAAAAGTAATAATAGGGAACATGCAAATATAATATTTATGAAAATTTTGCTATTAAAATGTTAAAAAATATATATAAGAAGGGCCACTGAAAGGTTGATATTTTATAAAATTTTGTTACAAAAATTACGAATTAAAAGTTACTTGAAACGGAACGGATTTCAAAACATCAATCAGCGTTCAGTGACGTCACACCTGCTATCCCCGCGTTCTATTTAGCGTTAAAAACGATCAAAACGCTCAAAATGACTCCTATTTTGAGCGTTTTTAACGCTAAATGGAACGCGGGGCAGGACAGTAGTGACGTCATATACAGACTATAGATCCGTTTTGGCGCCAAAATTTAAATTGACAATTTTAAACTGCATTTTGTGCAGTAAATTCCAGTGTTTTAATTTTTTTATATACTTGTGGTCTATTCTACATGGAGTTCTTTAAAATAAACACAAAAATAAAAATATCGCATCTTCCCTATTAAATACATTTAACTGAGTGCGGTCGTGAGACTTTTAATACATTTAACTGAGTGCGGTCGTGAGACTTTTAAATATTTTACTAAAAAATGAGTTTATGTTTTAAAAAATTTATTTAATTTTTGTAGTTCCTGGTATAAGCCATGCGTATTAATGTTATGTATTTAAGTTGTATGTAAATAGCTAAAAAGCTTATTTAATTATAGTCTGTATATAATTTATGTCTATAGGTCGATTAGATATTTAGAAGAAATTTAATATGTGAAATATAGAGAATGTTTTATAAATTTCATAATACAAATATCTATTTACAAAAATTCTAGGCCATAGAATATCGTAGAAGTATATTGCAGTTAGATATTCAATTTATTTTGTCATGAGTGTCATTTCTTATCGAAACGGGATGAAGAATGAAGAAGCGGGCCGCAAACGCACGTTTTCCGTATTCGATTTGCGAATTCGTTTTCCGTGTTCGGAATCCCGGAAGACTAGCGCAAACGTTCCTTTTTTTTACACGCGGACGGGCCGGCTTGCACTTTAAACGTATGTGCGTAATTCGTTCCGTACGGAGAAAAACGAACATGTTCGGCAGTTACTGTATTTAAAACGTATGTATGCGGCCGGCCTCAAGATGCAAAATCAAGTATCTTCACCTATTTGACATTGCAATTTTATATTACGTTACGTCTCGTTTCGGTGTGAACCGACTCTTAATCGACCTTCGCGTCCTCTCCTAACGAAATATAAACGTGAAAGACAAGGACAAACGTTGTGATTCTATTACTTATAAAATTACGGTACTTCGACAGATAATAAGCGCCGTTTTTTCCATAAAAAAAAAAGTCCATGTATTGTTTTTTATCTGTATTTCTATTCGTCTTTTATAATCGTTTTAAATTTTAATGTGCGATTTTTAAAATAACTATAAAGTTATATTTTAAAATAATATGTACACAAAGTTTGTTTTTACTTTTGATATGTGTTAGTTTTTAAACCGTGCTTTAAAAATTATTAAATAAAAAATATAAATAAAATCAACAATATTAATAAACACCGCCAAAACATTTAGATGTTGCGAAAATATTGTCTAAAACTTATAAATTATAAAGTTTATGCCAAAATCTACAATTATATTCAAATGAATCGTCAAAAACACTAAACAATGTTTATGTTAATTTCATGTTCCTTCCAGTGTAATTTATAAATTGTAGGTGCGTAGTAAAACGTTTACTTTGCACATTGTGTATACTGTTTCTTTTTACTTTTTTTTACTGTGCAACACTGTAGTTTCATGCCACGTGTAAAAGAACACTATAAAACTTGCTTCAGAGAAATTATGACTTGTTACTCTCTGAGCTCCCTGTTAGTGATAGAAAATGACAATAATCGACCCACAAAACATCACAAAAACTCATTAAAACTAAGTAAAAAACATTCTACTGTTACTATATTTTAAAACTTGATACTAATATCCATAAATTTACATTTTTTTTTTGTGCTTGGTGCCTGGAGAATGCCTGTTTGTTTTGTTCGATTTTATCAAATAAATGGATTTTGTTATTGTACAGACTATTTAAAAGAGTCATGATTGTAATTTTCAGCAAGTGAAGATTCGGATTTTAGGAGAATCGCACAAGACAATGCATAAACACTAAACTCAGGAGTAAAATGGGTGCGAATGTGATGGGAAATTATTGTTGTTTTAAATTCATAAAAACTTGATACTTATGTTGAGCAAAACAGTAGATGGCGCAATCTTGCAACAATATTTGCGTTTAGGCGCTAAACATCATAAAATCTAGCTTTGAATGGTGGTATGTCACCAGTTACCAATGTACTTGAACAATATAAGAAGCACGAAATTTTCTAATATAGCAACTATTTAGAGTATTTCGAAACGTTTTGAATATTTAAAATTAAAGGCTGAATGTTTTTGCTCATTTTTGTATTTGCGATGGGAATTTAAAGGCATTTTATACTAAAAACCCTAAATGTCATGTGCATGAAATTCACCTTTTGTTTGTATATAATATTATATATATATATATATATATATATATATATATATATATATATATATATATATATATATATATATATATATATATATATGTGTACATAATTACATATCACAATACATGTACCTGTGTCACTTTAGTTTGGCCAGTTTGACGCTAATCGTTTAATATAATGTCCTCTCTTTTATACATACGAAGAAGAGTGAGACAACTGGCGCTAGTTGGTCCTACTTTCAGTATTTTCTTGCATCCTATACGTAGACTTTGATACATGTTAAAATACTTTTTGATGTTCTCAAATAGCTGTTTTAGCTTAGCAAAGTTTTTGAATGGTTCTAAACTTGTAGTGTTAATAATTTAAGACGATTGTTGTTCATTTTATTTTTTTGTTTCGACTCGTAAGACTTTTGTCCAATTCTGATCTTAAATGTTAAATTTTGTTTATGTTTAACCTTATTTTAATGTATATGACTTATTTATTGAGATAGACCATTATCAACATTTGTTTACATATAAAACAACTCTAAAACGGGCAAAACTTATTTAAGATAGTCGTGACTTTTCAATATTCTATAATTATTTTTTTCACCATGAGTCTTCAAGTACTACTATAGTAAACTTAATAATAAATATTATCTTTTATTATTATTACTTATTAATAATTTTTATGATTTTTTTTTATAGACATTGGACCAAAGTCGTACGATGATTATCATTTTATTTTTAAACTGTGATGAATATGAATTATATAATTACCAAAAAACGACACTGAATATTTATGTATATAGTATGTGAAATTATAAAATGTTTATGTGATATTACGTAAATATAGTTAAGAGTTAAACCGTGCCCAGAAGTTTTTCTATGTGGTATCAGTTGTGATTTTTCAATAAATGAATTAATATATAGCTCCTACTTTTATCTTTTACCTTTTATGTAAGTTTTATAGCGTAATAATAAATTAATAATCAAGGAGAATGAAGGAAATAAGCCAGTAAAGATACTGGCTAGAATAATAAGGCAAGATGGAAAACTGCTCAAAATAATTATTCTGGAGTGGGGTACTGTAAAAAATTTATTACAGTTTACATTGTGAAATTGTGATTATCACGTAAAGTCTTCAAAAAAGCCTAAGGGTCAATTCAGACCGCAACGCGACGCGTAGATGTGTTAATTTTAAATTTGTAATGAATTGACAGATTCCAATTGCTTGAGACGTCTTGCAATTTGACTTGACTTTTTTTGCAATTTGACGTCTTGAATTGATCCTAACGCTACTTGTCTCTTTTAGTAGCGTACGAAAATATTGATATCTTGCTCTATAGGTACTTGTGAAAACAAAGTGACATTACACAATAAATTATAAGTAGCGTTCGGCCTTTTTCAAAATGTATGTCTATCCGACGACTGGACTTTTTTTTTAAATATATTTTTATACAAAAAAGGAAATGAAGAAAACAAAGATTTATTTGATATTATTTTATTGCAACGTTTCTTCATAATAATATAATCATTTTTACACCCTAACAAACGTCTTACATTTTTGTTTTGTTGTATTTACACTTAACATACAAGCATATACCTATATCACATCGTAAAATATAGTAGCAGTAACTAAACATAGATTCTCGAAGTTTTGTACAAATAATAATTTTTACTTATAGTTTATTTTATATTAATATTCAATTCACAAATAGACATTTAAAATTAATAATACATTCTTGTGGAAGCACTATTATATTTAATACTTTTAGGATGTTGTTTTGTATAATAATCCATAATATAGTTTTTTTAGTTATTAAAATGTTTTTGATAAAGTAAATAGTTAATTCTATATTCAAATATAAAGGGCCTTCCAATACCGTCTCTTTCGCTCTTATACTATAAGAGCGAGAGAGAAGAGTATTTTTATACAATGGCTGCAATTTTGAATATGTAGAGCACACGATAATATGTTACAATATTATTGAATGAATAAGCATTCGTATTCATCTAAGTATAGCCTGGCCAGGACAATGAAACCTCCATTATTGCAAAAAAATGCCAACTGAAATGCAATTCATGTCAAAACTTAGATATCTATAGTCTGGTCACAGGAGAGAGAAATTCGTCCGCGCCAGGCACATGTGTAAGTCTGATATTAATATGTTCAAGTGCGTGTGAAGGAGACAAGTAGCTTTCGGTCATTGGCCGAATTTATCTCTATCCGACGTCCGGACTTAAGCCAATCTCATCCCAACATTTCTTTATGTTGCTGCAATTAAAAATATGGCGTTATTTTTTATTTCTAAAGTAAAATACAGGTTTCCTATTTTCCTGGCCCGGCTTTAACATGCATGTGAAAACTTTAAGCATAATATAAAACCTAAAGATTTTGAGATCACTCTTACTCACTAATATAATCTTACCGATTTTGGCACTGTGGACCACAATATGTTTACTACCCGGTCAGAATATCTGTAGACACTTGAGGAGTCTGCAGATGTTTTGATCGAGTTGTACGTATGTCGGTATACCTTACATATTTACAATGCTATAATAATATATTATTTATTTACAAAATATGGCAAGCTATGAGACAATCTAATGATATTTTTTTCCGATGTTAAGTAATGAAATTTTAAAAAGTTTAGCTGTTATCATACAAGATAATAATATAATTTCTATACTTAAAACAGTTATTCATATCCTGCTTAGTTTAGTATCCAACTTTATTATCTTAGAAGCAAAGTCGAAATCAATATAATTAATCTCACATGTTATATAATTTTTTTTAATAATGGCAAATATATAATCACAATCTATTATTCTTTACAAGTAGAAATACATTTATTATTTACACTTTAACTTTGTGCTAGATATTCTTAAAATAAGAAGCGAGTAGCGAGTTTCAAAATTAATCTTTTTTTCTCAATTGCTGTGGCAATTCAAATACATATTACCAATTTGGAAGACTTGAGTTCTGATACTGCAAAAATATTGTCTGGAAACTTTGTCTCTATTACATTGGTTCCGTATGTAATATTGCTGTCTCTTTTCAACCGATGCGTTTCATTTGCACGTCGTGCACGCTAGCGGCAAAAGTCCGTCTACTGCATTACCAACTACCCGCGTCACACAAAATAGTAGGCAATTGGCTGCAAGCTTTTACTGTCTCTTTTCCACTAATGCATCTTACTCGCTCGCACGCAGCATACACACCGCGGCCTCACTAGTAGAAGGATACTACCCGCGTGTCACACATTTCCATAAGTACAATATCTTGCACACTTTTAATGCAACAACAGGCAGTTAGCAGTAGGATCTTGCCGTCTCTTTCCCACGAGTGCGTCCCACTCCCGCGCACGCACCCGCATAGGACACTTTCCAAATAATGTACAACATCTTGCACACATTCAATGTAACAACAGACAATTAGCAGTAGGATCCTGCCGTCTCTTTTCCACCAGTGCGTCCCACTCGCTCGCACGCGGTGCGCACGTGAGCGCCAGCCGGCCGAGTCGCCGGCGCGCCATGATGATGAACTCGCCCGCGCCGCCCGCTGCGCCGCACGCTGCGCGCACTTGGACGTGTGCGTGCGAGTGCGCGCGCCGCCGCCGTACGGGCGCGGCTATACTGTTCTCTATGTCGTATCTGTAGAAGAAAATTTACTATTAATAAAGGTACTTCGACTCTTCCATTACTTAATTTGATTTTCTGTAAGTATGCATAAATAGTTTTGAACTTTTGATGCCTCAGTTGCATTAGTAAAAATTTATTTTATCTGGTTCCAGCCGTAGTTTCACGTAATTAACAATTTACAATGCAATGCACTTTCTACGCCTCAACCTATTTTATTCGCTGTAACCTGCAGCTGCCAGCTATAGTCAGATTAGTTCCTTTCTAATCCTTGGCTTCCTTGCCATATGGGTCCTATCAGAGCTGAAATAATTCTTAAAAGCCTGTATATCATGACAGTTAGACTCACCTATAGTACTCAGTGTCAACGATATCATTATTATCCTCCATGCCCGTGGCGCGGATGATCTTGGTCAGTTTCCACGTCAGCTGCGTCGTGTCCAAGTCCTGACGCTCCTTCGTCTCCACTATGACACCGCGTGATACTGAAAAAGGAAAAAGCTGTTGTAAAAATCTATTATAATGTTACTAATTGTTGCTTAAAAATAATACCTATTAAAAGTTATATAAGTACCTATAATACTAGTTTTTAAGCTATTTCATAGCTTTTATCGCGGGCTTTGAGCGCGGCGACCGAATCAAGAAATTCCGTAACGAAAAAAACCTAACACACCACACTCCGACCGGCACAGCGGTGCGGTTGCCAGACTAAGGCTGCGTTTCCACCAGAGATGTGTTGAGAGGAATGTGTTTTAAGATCCAATAGAATCGCTGCGCTGAGCGAGGTCACGTCAATGAAGCGATTCTATTGGTTCTCAAAAACACATTCCTCGAAACACATCTCTGGTGGAAACGCAGCCTAAGGCACGGTGTTTGTGTGTGTGCGACTACACGAATGCGAATTATAATTGCATAAGTTGATAAAAAATGCTATGCAATAGCTTAACTATAATGGCAGTCGCCGAGTGCCACATGTATTCTTGAGTAGGTAATGGTTAAGATTATTTTTTTTAAATTGACTGTATACCCGGTGTCACTCTCACGATCAAGGATGAGCTCTCTTATGTAACAAGTTTTTAGGTAGAGCGTAGCGAAGGAATATTATAAAAATAGGTACACGCCAAAAACAACTTTCAGGCGAAATCGGTAAATAAAACTTGCTGAATTAAAATAATGATTAAAAGATCAAATAAAATATATTTTTCCAAAGTTCAACGACTTATTATGCTCTCAGCTCTATATTTGTATTTTCTCTAAGAATTAGAACCCGCGTTTTACATTTTGATACATTATTTACTAGAGCTATTAGAAGGTACAAATTTAATTTTTATAGTGACTGTTATTTATTGGCAACTCATTAATTTTAGTACTTATGCTAGTATCTACTATGCAAATTAGTCGTTACACTTTCATAGACCGCTCTAAAGTTGATACATTATTACGTAGATATTTAAAAGCCAATTGATGGAGTGTTACATATTGTCTAATTATTTATTCACGATTGGCCATTTAGAACCAGATCTGAGGCAATAAGTGTTTCTCAGAACTGAACAGCAGTAAGTCCCCTGTCTGCCTAATCTGTATAAAATTGCTTTCAGGGTTGGCGATCACAGATGTTCCTCTTCGGGGTTTGCTAGCAAGAATTTATATTTTTGACAGCCCTGATCGGTTCCTATACTTTGTCGCCGTTGTAACTTGTAACATACCGGCCGAGTTTTTGCTGCATGAGTAAGCGAATGTTTTGTTTCTCAAATCTTTTGTTCGAACTCAGGGTTACAACGCATATTACGGTGGTCTTTTCAATAACTTATGGCTGTTACGCTGATTAAGTTGGAACAAGATTTAATAATTCGGATGACTTTCTACAATAAATATTTACGTACCCGTTTAGTGCCTGAAATCCTATTTTACTACTAATAACTATATTTAGGTAACGCTTTTAGCCCATTTGCAAAATAATTATTTTCATCAAACACGAAGCTGCTGAAATGGGTAAAAACTCTATCATTTAGCTCTATCTGAGAACTGCTATACCTACTCTAGCATTGTAGGCCTAACGACCACACTCATAGATTTTAATTAACTGAAGAATTTGGCATAAATACAACAAAATACAAACAATTTTTTAAAGTTAAGTAATTATTTAATGTCTCTAACTGCCGCACTCAGACTACTCAGAGTGGAACATTAATTATGTAAGTACTTAAATGTAATTAATTCAAAATTTTGACATAAGACCCATGTATTATCTGTCAAACTCTTCATTAAATTGAAGGTTAATCATAATTAAATGTCTCTGAGTACGGACAAACAGCAAAACAATGTCCATTTCCTTGTCGACTCGTGAACCTAAGGACTCTTAAATCGTTACAATACATGTAGGTACCAGCCCTATATGGAGGATATGGGAACAAAACCGGCCAATCACCTACACACTAATGAGCTATTAAATATAACACTTATTATGATTGTATGTACGAATGATAATAAGATACAATTAAATGAGACTTGAGAGGACTATTTTTTGCACGTCTTCGCTATTCGTTCCCAGGAGTTTCTTTGAGAACAGATTTTGATACTTAAATATGAAAAGATGATTAGAATTTAATAATATGAGTAGTTATATCTTTGTTAAGCCTCTTGGGCCCAATTTCACTAAAGTCTGTTAGTGTTAACAACTTGTTAAAATGTCATGTCTTCTCTTTCTTTCATATAGAAAGTGAAAGAGGAAGCGTGATACTACTTCGAGCATTAACTTTAACAGTCGTTGATGAAATCTGACCTTAGTATGTTACAGAATGTAGCGAACATTACAGAATTTTAGGCTTGAATATCATCAAATTGACGAGACTGAGTGACGAATGACTAACTGACACGACATTTTATATTATGAAGTGTCGCGACTCGCCGTTTGGACTTAAAGTTATGTCACATTAGGTAGGTGTAGGCGTAGGTGTGTTCTAGAACACAAGAGGCAACAAAAACTATCATAAACCCATTTAACAATCAAAATATGATGGACGAATCTAGTTTGTCATGTAAAATTATAGCGTGCTGCGTGATACAAGCCCGCGGCGCGCGCTGCCCGCCCACTGGGTAGCTTATACCATGACAATATAAATATACAGTAGAATAACTTAGACTAGTTATGAAAATCAAATCCCTTAACATAGAGACTTGTCGTAGTGCGATTGTTTCCTACTTGCATCTCGGCTGAAACCTAATTCTTGTATTTAACCACACCTACTTTCAAATTAGTTTCGAATTATAAAGGAATTGTCTTGATACGAACAGATATTTGGAGTGTTGGACTGAACTCTTCGAGAACGCGTTTGAGATTGGTTTTTAATTATTTAAGTCATATCTAGTTTTGTTTTATTAGGACTGCGTCGTAACTATTTCAATCAAAACTATAAGATTCTTTTGCAAAATCGACCTCCTAAATCACGCTAAAGTGCGCCCGATTCAGCCATATTATCTGCAGTCTACTGCATATAATTTACACTGTGGCCGCAGTGACTAGTGACATAACTCGGCTATTATAATGTGGCCACAAAAACACGGACGACGTCGCGTGCCTCCACTAGTTTGTCCAGTCTGCTTAAGGCTCGAACGCATATGTAAAGCTTCCGCGAGCCTCGTCGTTCTTAGAACATTATACTAAGTAATGACTTTTTTCCTCGTTTAAGGATATTGTAATGGGTAAGGCATGCCGCCCCTGTCGTGATTACGCTTAACTATTACGACTAATGGGAATCTGTGGTTTGATATGCGAGTCATTGTACCCATCCATGTCCATATTACAATGGGTCAATTTATGCGACCGTCAACTTGATATAACTTATGTGCTAAAAAGCTAAGAAAACTTATTGTGACTTGTGCAGCCCGAGAAGTACTGAAAACTTGTTTCAAGATTAAGAGATGTTGAAGTACATAATATTATTAGCCTAAGTTGGCTGAGTGGGTGCAATGTGCCATATCATCAGAGAAATTCTCGCAAATCGCGGGACTTGATTATTGATATAACTTAATTAAATAACGCAGGTGTATCTGCTTATGAATAAATTTCTCTGAACTCTGAAGATACGAACATAATATTGTTGGATAACTTATAGTCGCATCTACATCTCTATGCATCTCGGTCTCGAGACACGGTTCAGGCTCTGTGATTGGTTGGTTGTCAAAATTTGGACCAATCACAGAGCCGAACCGCGTCTTGAGACCGGGTCGCATCTTAAGTACTGACTATTTATACGGGCCTAAATCTTGAAACAACAATTTTCAACACCTTCCGGGGTGTACAACAACTTTTTCGAATCGGGCATTTACTTCTAAATTATATAAGCAAAAGTTTTAGCTTAACCCTGCTTAAAAGATATCTAACTACGGAAACACTGCAATAAGTAGCTCAACTTGTCTTATTTGGCTTCTGTCGTAACTCGTAATGCGGTTTGAGGCAGCGACTTGATTAACATTCAGTTCTCAGCCACATTTCACGAATTAGCCAAATGATAGTCCTTATACTGTACCGTAATTGCCCTCCCGTAATTTGTCACGAAGATTGTTTCTTGTTTCTTTTTAATATTTGAGACAAAATTGAGACACGAATAGGTATTAGGTAGTATTAGGAAATATTTTCCCGTTCGAGAAAAAAGTACGTTTTATAAAAGAACAGAAACAAGAAAAAGCTACCATCACCATATAAAGTCTCTTAATCTCTTATGTACGTGATTAGATAATATCTAAAGAAGTTATACTAAAGGTATGTAAGTATATGTATACAGGTTGTAACAAAACTAAGTGATATTACTATAGAGTGAGTAACTGTCCCTTAAATAAAGTTCACTTTGAAGGTTTTAGTATCGCTGAAAGAGTTTCTGATATATTTAATTTTGTATAGACTATAGGCAGATTCATGACGGTGGCGCATTTTTCACAGAAACATAAAAGTGTCAAATGTAACTTTAAGCGCTGCGACTTTCACACCGAAAAGTAATATCACTTTGTTTTGTTCCTCTATCTAAGTAGTATAGAACATCTTACCTAAATCACTAGTGCAGAAGGCCAGCTCCAGTTCCGACTCGGAACACGGTCTGCAGTCAGCTGTGGCTGGGTCGTAGTGTCTTCTGACCAGCGGCTTGGCTTCATACTTGAAGAGGGCCATTCTCTTCTTAGTCCCTTCCTCTGGTTCGGCCTCAACGTAGAGGGCAGCACGACCATGTTTGCTGCGGAAGCAGCGCAGCTCTCTGACGTCTCCGTCGTCAGGCGCGTATAGAGGAAGCAGCTTCCGCACTCCTTCTCGGAAGAGGCGAGCTGGGAAGCGCTCTACTGTTCCTGTAATGTAAAGAAATTTGTTTAGTTAAGTAAACACAAACAATAAACATGAGTTACCATATAGACGGATGGAAAACAGAAATCTGACTTATACCTTTTCGATATTATTGCTGGACAATAAGTACCGTTTCACAGTGGATCATGGCATATAAGGGTTGTTTCTTGGGCAGTCCTTAAGAGTGTATAAATACAAGACTGAAGTTAGCAATGAGTTTTCACGGTAATTTCAGAACAAGATATCACCCAACTTCATCAAAGTATTTCAAACTGTCAGCAAGTTATAAATACTGCTCTGAAGCTAGCTCTGAGTTTCACTGAAACTTTCAGAGCTAGTTGTCAGCTAACTTCTCTCTGCTTAGCATTCTGCATTCAAACATTTCTAAACGCAGCAATATATCACTTCAAAACGATAACAACGTTCTTCTCACTAATCGACTTACCACCTACACGTGGAATCCGAGATATTAATGAATCAAAAGCGTTAGAAACCAAATCAATTAAACAAATACTGTTGGTCGGGCTACTTTTCTGTAGCACGCATACAGAACCCACGGCACTGCGTGGGCTGTGGTACATTTCTTACTTCCATGATTTAATGTGCTACATAAGAATAAAAGAAGTTGAGTTACGACAACCCCACATAGCTTTTATTGTGGCACAATAAAGTTTTTGTGTAGGCTTTATTATACTCGTAGTCGGATTTATATTGTTGAAGCTGTAAGGAGAGAATATAGAATGCTCAAACGCAATTTAAATTAAGAGCGTTTACGCTGTTCACGCTCAATTTGGCTTAAAACTGTACTTTTCAAACTTGAATAAGTCATCAACCACTTATCTTTATAAAAATGTTGATTACTTATTTTTATAGGAAATTTCACTGTCCTTATAGTTAGCAGAGAAAAAAAAACTATTTTTAGAGTATTTGTACATTAAATCTCGATACCATAACAGAGGTTTTCTTAAATTCCGTTTTAGTATCAGTTTCGAAGCTTAAAATTTACGAAACCAGCGACAGATCTAATTAGAAAAAAATAAAAACCTATTCACAAGATCCTTAAGCAAATAGTTAGCAGAAAAAAATATTTCATTTAGGTATTTCACTATAAGTAATTTAAATTCAAAGAATGAGAAATATCAAGGATTTAAAACCTTATTTTTACCTATTTATCTTACTTATTTCAATATAATAATAGCTTCATATGATAGAAGAACACTTTAATTAAAAATATACTTTTTAAAAATCAACAAATATTTTGTTATTTTTTTTCTACAAATATTTTAAAACAACTATAAATCGCTGCGCGCAAAGCAATTCAAATTAGTCCGCCGCGAGGCTTGCTGGAGGTAGGACGTATCGCTCCGTGCTGCGCATGACCTTTGTTGACCTTTGTCGCGCATACTAGAGTAGTGAACATTTATAGCGCGATCGAAAAATCTTGGTTCTTTGGTAAGAAAAATATTTTATTTTGTTGGTAAGTAAATATTATGTTATATTTTATGTATTTTTTATATCGGAAAATAATTTTACTATTAAAACACATTACATTACAGAACTAATGGGAAACAAAATGAAGTTATTTTTAGCAAAGAAAAGAAAACGCAAAAATGTAGAAAATTTGGAAAGTTTGGAAAAGGCAAGAGAGGCTAAAAGGTTGCTATAATTATCACTGTTATCCTTACTTCAACTTATTTTTTTCATTTAATTACTTACTTAAAAATAACATGTTTTGTGTGTTTTCTGTTTTTATTTCAGGCAATATAAAAGTAAATCAACCGAAGAAACAATAACGGAAAAAGATGAATGTGAAAACCAACACGCAGAAAAGGTACCTTGAATTATATTTGAATAGCAGTATTTTTTGACCGACTTCCGACTTCCGAAGTTAAGTACAGTTAATAGAATATGTGGTAGTTTCATGCCTAAATCATATCTATCTGCAACTGACACTTATGTGTTTACTATAGATCATAATATTTAAAAAACTAAAAAGGGTGAAATTATTATTTTTTAACAAAAAAATTAAACCGACTTCCAAGGTAAAAACAATATTCTTATTGTTTTTACCTTGGAATATTGTATTAACCAATATTCTTATTATATTAACTAAAAAGTATTAAATAATTATTTCTCTTAGTGCCTTTTCCAGAATTCGTGAAAATCCCAACTATTTCTGTACATATATAGTGAAGATACCTATGTACAGAAATAGTTGAGATTTTCACGAATTCTGGAAAAGGCACTATTAATTATTTAATATTTTTTTGATTAATATTCCTATTATTTTTACCTTGGAAGCCAGTTTAATTTTTTTGTTAAAAAATAATAATTCTTTACTATGCCGTCATAATTTATCAAATTAATTCCTTTTTTTTCTGAATCCTATAATGGGCTTATCTGAAACCGTGGAACTATCAAGTTTAGTAATAAGTAATAACTGAAAAAGATGAATGTGAAAACCAACACGAAGAAAAGGTACCTTGAATTGAACATATTTTAATAGCAGTTTTTTCTTTAGTATGCCGTCATAAATAATAATATAATTATTCAAAATTAAAAAAAAATATATATTTTCTATATTATATCAAATAAATTCCCTTTTTTCAGAATCCTATATTGGGCTTATCTGAAACCGTGGAACTACCGAGTTTGGTAAGTTTTTGAACGAGGTAATACACCCACACTACTAGACTAGATACTATGAGGTTTTTTATCATAGTAATTCTACAATTTTGTTTGTAGTGTTCAGCAACATATTTTTTTATTTGTAGGTTATGGAGGCTGCAACTCCAACAGAAATTAATATGGTTTTTGAAGGCCGTAGAATAATTGATTTTCAGTATTTTTTTGACCAAATTAAGACAATCAATAACCATAATAGAGCAATGGGATGTACTATTGATAATTTACAATTCTTAAGGGAACGTAAGGTGGGCTTGGAATCAACATTTACCATGAAATGTAATATGTGTAATTTAGAGCTCCAACTGTTTAGCTGTAATAGCTCAAATTCTAATATGAGACTTAATCATGGCGCTGTAACTGGGGCTATGATGATTGGGTGTGGAAGATCGAATTTGAATGAATTATTGGCATCCATAGATTTACCCATATTTACTCAAAATTCATATGCTAAATATCATGATGAAGTAGCAAAATGGTGGAAAACTGCTGCTGAAGACAGTATGCAAGAGGCTGCAAAAGAAGAAGCTGCTGAAGCTATTGCGTGCGGTGAAGTCAAAGATGGTATTCCTGTTGTCACAGTCATTGCTGACTGCTGTTGGTCAAAAAGATCTTACAAGAGCAACTATTCTGCTTCGTCGGGTGTAGCAGCTATTATTGGGTATAAAACAGGGAAAGTAATTTATATGGACGTTAAAAATAAATATTGCGTAGTTTGCGCCCGAGCAGCAGTCAAAGGTGTGCCTCCTGCAAACCACGAGTGTTATAAAAATCACACTGGTTCTTCGACAAGTATGGAACAAAGTGTCATAGTCGAAGGTTTTAAAACATCTGTTGCGAGGCAAAACATAATTTACGGTACGTTGATAGCAGACGGTGACGCGAGTACGTTTAAAAAAATATTAGAAAGCAGGCCATATCCTAACTATCAAGTTAGTAAGATCGAATGTACCAACCATCTTCTCCGGAACTACTGTGGAAAGATTCTCAATGTGAGCAAAGATATATCTATTCCCCTTAATGAGAGAAAATTGCTCACCACCGAACGACAAAAAAGGCTTCGTATAGCGATAAAAAGTGCAGTGCGATTTCGCAAAGCGCAGAATGCGACCACTGCTGAACAAATTATAAATTTAAAAAAAGATATTTTAAATAGTCCGATGCATATTTTTGGTGACCACCACGCCTGTGAGACCTATTATTGTTCTGGGAACCGGAATGATGAGGATAATATGGTCCCTAAAGCACGGTCCTTGTTAAATAAAATTATGAGTCATACGGCTCAAATAGCATTTCACTCTAAAAGCTTGCTTCATAATGTGACCAACAACCGAGCTGAGCAATTTAATAGCATCGTGGCAAAGTTAGTCGGTGGCAAGCGCGTAAATTTTTCACTGAAAAACTCCTATACAGCACGCTGTCATGCCGCAGTAGTATCTTTTAATTCCGCAAGACCTCAGTACAACATTTACAAATCAAAATTTTATAGGAGTCCAGGTGCAGTTTCGATTATTTTTATTTTGTTCCCTAACTTTATTAATATTTTATTTGTTCCGACTAATACACGAGTACATTTTTCTAGGTATTTCATTGAAACGCATTGAGATGACTCGCCTTAAAAGAAAGCAAAAAGAGAAAATATTTCGTCCTAGGAGGAGATTAAATTTTGACAATAATAAAGCAGATTACGGCGACGAGTGTCAAAGACCGGACATGCCCGCAGATTCCTATGAAATTGCCAAAAATTTTTTTCTCCAAAATCTTCAGGAACAGGTGAGCACTAGAATTTTATTTGTCTAAGCACAAATATTTGCGCAAATTAAAATAAAATGCAATATTTTTATCCAAGGTCAATAATAGAGAAGAGGTGGAACGAGATACTATTCTTCAGGCAGAAAGCCCACTTTGGCTTGAATTGAGAAGATGTCTTCTTACAGCATCATCGTTCGGCAAAGTTTGTAAAAGAAGACATAACATAAGCTCCTCTCCCTTAGTCAAAAGCCACTTATATTCCTATTCGCTGGATCATATAAAAAGTATAAAGCACGGAAAGGTCAATGAGGCCACTGCTATCCGGCAACTTGAAGAACAGATAAGTATAAAAGTACATAAATGTGGACTGTTCATTGATGAAGAATTTTTTTTTCTGGGAGCTTCACCTGATGGCATCTTTGAGGAAGGGCTTATTGAAATTAAATGTCCGATTTCAGCATTTGGTATGAATGCTGGAGATGCTATCAAAGCCAAAAAAATTAAGTTTTGGCTTAAAAACGGGACTATCAACCGTCGCCACGACTGGTATTTTCAAATTCAGGGCCAGTTACATGTAACAAGGAAGAATTTATGTTTATTTGCTGTCTGGACGGGTGAACAATTTCCCTTAAAAATTGAAAAAATCACTCGGGACGATGAATTTTGGCAAAACGAAATGCAAACTAGATTGTTTAAATATTACAATGAATGTCTGCTTCCAGAAATTGTAGACCCGCGAAAGTCTAGATCGATGCCACTGAGAAGCACTACCTACTAATTTTTATATTATATCTATTTATATAATATAATTATATAACTAAGAAAAAATATAATAATAATTAAAAAAAAAATCTATAAAATGGATTTTCAATTGTGTTAGTTTTTTACTTTTCTACCAATCAAGTCCTTTAATCTGATATCCATATTGAGGTAGTTGTAAGAAAAAATTGTAACTACCGGCCGGCTACGGCGGCGGCCATCTTGGATTTTCACAATCTAATATATGAAAATAAGTCGGGTTTTCCTTCCCGTGTTATAACTCCAGAACGCACGAACCGATTTCCACGGTTTTGCATTCGTTGGAAAGGTCTCAGGCTCCGTGAGGTCTATAGAAAAAAAAACAGAAAAATCTTCAAGAGAAAAACAGGGAAAATCATTTTTCACATACAGCGCCATCTCTGATAAATAGCATGTACTATAACGGCGCCCGCGCCAGTACGTGTGTGATCCCTCACGAAAATAAGTACGTTTTATTTTGAAGCGCGAATCGCGATATAACCGATATCCACGCGGGCGGAGCCGCGGGCGGAAATCTAGTGTGTTTATAAATTGTTGCGTGTTATTCTGATGTATAAAGTTGTTATTCCATTTGACTAAATTTAGACGACTAAGACCCAATTTCACCAACGTCTGTTAGCGTTAACAGAGTGTTAAAATGTCGTCTTTTCTTTCATTCGCATGAAAAATGAGAGAGATACGTGATACTAAATCGAGCGTTAAATTTAACAGTTGTTGGTGAAATTGGGTCTTAGTCGTCTAAATTTAGTCAAATGGAATAACAACTTTATACATCAGAATAACACGCAACAATTTATAAACACACTAGATTTCCGCCCGCGTGGATATAGCTATATTGTTGTAACTTGTAAAGTTCCATTAAAATCCATTCAGTGGTTTTTGCGTGAAAGAGTAACAAACATCCATGCATGTACCAGCTTTAACGTACATAATAATATTAGTAGGATTACACTTGAATATACAGTGTGTAACAAAAATAAGTGATAATACTTTAGGGTGTGTATGTGTTCCTTGTAGAGAGTTCACCGTGAAAGTAGCAGCGCTGAAAGACCAATTTTTTTTTTCACTTTTGTATTGGCAAGGGCCCGAGCGTCACGAGTTTCCCCATACAAAAGTGAAAAAAAATTTTGGTCTTTCAGCGCTGCTACTTTCACAGTGAACTCTCTACAAGGAATACGTACACACCCTAAAGTATTATCACTTATTTTTGTTACACCCTGTATAATATAAATCCGATTTTTTATTTTTATTTTAATACAATGATAAACATTTGATAATAATTATATCTCACTACGACAATCACTTATTGTACCTACTTAAAATTACAACTGCCCAAAATTTCATATCACTCATTTTATATTTTTTAAAACAACAACAACAAAATGCATTAGTGGATATTTAGTAGTAATAGCTAAAATGTAATGATAAATCAATAATAATAAATCGACTCGCATCGACATTGCATCCGCCGCGCGCCGCGCACGGATCAAAATCTTTTGATTTGACTATAATGAACCAACTCACGCACACAGTCGCACTTGCTTCTGTGTGAATAAAAGTTGCACTGAATTACCTGAAATTGGAATTATGCGTTAGACGTAAACGCTCTTAAGAGACATTCACGTGGACATGTGTACTTAGGATGGCGTAAATGTGCTGAAGCCCTACCTAAACCTGAATCTAATCTAATTCATACGAAACTTTTTCAAATTAATCAATCTGTAGGTTTTTAAATTATTAAATTCTAAGTACATAGTATTACTAATGTACTTAGAATTTAATACTTTTCATGGGAAAACGATTAAACGGATTTTGTGATATTTAGTATGGTAGATAAAACCTTGAAGTGCCATGGACCCTAAAATGCAATGGTTTCCTCTCTTGTGAAAGAAACGTCTATATTACAATAGGAACTACACGTAATGCCCTCACCCACCTGTATCATTCTCCCGTAGCGCATGGAATATGTCCGGTGGGTCGGGTCGTCTGATCACCCTGATGCACACCTGGAAGTCCCTCTCGTCCAGCGGCAGGGGCGGCTTGAAGATCAGCCGCAGCGCCCCCCGCGGATACTTCCAGCTGATGGTGCCCTCCTGACACCGCAGGTAGACCGGGGTGACCGCCCGCTCAGCTGTCACTGTGAGACCGCTGAAATAAAGTTTGAGGTTAGTTCTCTGAAAGTGTAGTCGTTTCCTAAGTTTTTTCCAGGAGTTTTTTTTTTTTTTTGTTATTGGCGTTATAGCGGATTTCAGGCTTGTCAGAAGAGTTTAAATTCAACTTATTGAATTGGGGATACGAGGCCTGTAGAGGCATGTTGCTGGAAAATCGGATATATCAATAATTATTATTATCTGCAAGTAGCAACAAAATTTCATTATAATCGACATTCATAATATTCCAACAACAAAAAAAACTACACAGTTTTAAATCCACAAAAAGTGTGAAAAATGTGTTTTAAACGTTTGAGATAATTTTGCAGAGTTCCGGATAAAAAAGGCTCTAAATCATTTTCAAGTGGTGTACAGCAAAAACGTATTGGGTCAATAAAGAACAAAATATTTTAAGTGGCTCATTTCTTGCACACTTTGTACCACCAACATACAAGGACGAAATAGTTCCTGATCATTAATCGATGAACTTTGAAAAATTATGTTTTTTACTATTTGGCCTTATTTTATTTGGGGGTGTTTAAATGCAAAGACAAGAAAAATATACCCTTGCAACGTAGGTAGACCGTATCACCAAAACTTTATACAGGGTGTAACAAAACTAAGTGATAATACTATAGGGTGTGTATGAGTCCCGTGTATAGAGTTCACTGTAAAAGTAGCAGCGCTGAAAGAGTAATTTTTTTTTTCACTTTTGTATGGGAAAACTCGTGACGCAGGGGCACTTGCCCATACAAATCACAAAAAATTTTTTGCTTTTTCAGCGCTGCTACTTTCACAGTGAACTCTCTACAAGGAACACATACACACCCTAAAGTATTATCACTTAGTTTTGTTACACTCTGTATACCTTTGCCCATTGCTCATTTTAATCCGCTAAAAAGAAAAGTTTCTTGTTTTTTTTTTTTCAATAAATAATAACAGATACTTTTTACAGATATATACAGCCAATCGTATCAGATGGAAGTTTCGCGCGGATAATGGCACGCGAGCTGTCATTCCAGGGAGTGCTCCCATAAACATGCCTCGGGCCATTGTGCTATCTAACATCGGGCACGTGGGCGAATTCTGGAGCACACACCACCAACAGGACCTTATGTCCACGACATAAGGTACATTATCGTACAAGCTCCGCAGTAAACTAAACGGATTGCAGCGCCCACACTCGCTACAACCAGTAAACAAGAACGCTAAAGCCATATAGATTAAGTGCCAAGACAGGTCAGGTTATACTGGTGCATCCAGTGCTACAGGTAAAACCAGTGTCGAAGAACCCGTAATGTATAGAAGTTCCACGTAAAGAGAGGTTATTCTATACTGGTTTTTAAGTCCAGAGCTATATGACTCTATATTACATAGAGCTTCAATATGAAGATATACCATCTTACACTGGTTTATCTTGGTACAATCAACATGAGACTGATAAAACGAATACAGCGTTTGATGAGAGGTAATAAAAGAACTTTATGTAAAATGTTTTGTGAGATGACACTGCGGTATAGTCTTGGATGAATATCGTCGCGCATTAGAACAAAAATAGAGTACAATATATTATTACAATAATAATAATTATACTGTCATGAACGTTAGAGTACCTACACAATATTCACTATGACATATTCCTTTATAAAATCTGATATTTATAGGGCTACAAAAGTAAGTAGGTAAAGAGCCCAATAAGTATAATAATATAGCTTAAGCGATTTTGTATCTACTGATTTTTTTATTACACCATTTCCACGGTAAGTTGTGTTAAAATATTAAGCATTTTTTATAATCATTTAATAGTTAAATTACTTTAAAGTGCAGTGGTTTAAAGCATACAAAATATAATATACCTGTGTATTGAATATGTTCATGAAAAGATTATATATCAACAATTCCACACCGTATCTTTACGGTTGCACTAAAGTTTGGGCAGCAAGAAATTTAAATTGTAAATCTGGCTTCATCTGAGATCAGTGACTGATAAAAGACTGCATCATGATTTTATTATTAGCCGTCTTCAAAAAGAGGTTTTTCCAGTATTAAATAATTTTAGCGCTAACAATTTTGAATATTCAAATAGAATTATAAATTATTGTTAAAAAAATATAACCTCAAAATTTTATTTTATAAGTATGCCGCGCGCGCTCATCGATCAAGATTCAAGATTGTTTTTTTTTTTCAGAGAACGCGAGAGGCCACATCCTTTACTCAGGGCTTCCTTAATCCACCCTAATGGGCTGACTGCTGAGACATGCACAGCTAATATGGTCGTGAATAAAAACTTACAAGCCAACATGGAGTTTTGTCGACAGTTTTTGTAAAGCTTAGAAGTTAGAAACGGTTTCTTGGCTTTAAAGGCATGTTACGTAAGTTTTTGTAAGTCTTTTTTAAGAAACTTGCTTATAGCGGCTAACTAGAATTTATTCTTAGTATACAAAAATTTATTAATATACCTATCTACATATTATTACTTAATATTATATGAATGAAAATTACTACATAGTTTCAAAATTCATACAAAATAAAAAACATTAGTAACTTAATTAGAGAAAGAAGCTTATACTATCTTATGCTTACTTAAATTAAAGTTTACAAAATATTAGGGTTCTGTTCACCTTAAAGTTATAATGTGCAGTGCACACGTGACAAGCATAGTCAGGGGTTATAAACATTTCTTTTTTTATCTTCGACGAAAAAAAGACGTAACCCTCCTAACGCTCAGTTGAATCGTAATTCGTAAGCCACTTCGGCCCACTTGTACTTGCACCAGTTTGGTTTAAAGTTATTCGTGATTCGTCACCTCTCTCGCTCTTGGAATTTATAACAGACAAAACATTTTTCTAAAAAACTATTAGCAATAACTTTTTCCTCTTTCTCAACACGTCTCTACAATCTCTAAATATGACAAATTCACGAATAGTTGAGCGCATCTGATAAGTTATCAACGTCCGCCAAAATAAACATCCATAAAAACAAAACACAAAAACTGCTGGTTTTTTCTGAAGTTTTTTGGGTTTTTGTAAACGTGGCGGGGTGTTAACTGTCGCGCCAGTGTGGAACCCCATGCTCGGTCACGGACATATTTTTGTCCAGTACATTCCATTTAATTACGGTATTGGATTCATATTTTGTCATAATATGTGGGTGGTTTTAAATACATATTGACATGACGTGTATCTAACTATAGAAATGTCTTTTAAACTCTACAGTTTAAGCCCCGAAAACTCTTCAGTCTACAGATTATTAATTTTTTTTATTTTTAATTAATTTATTTTTGTACGAAAGAATTTCTTGTCTAGTACACTGCAATTTTGAAACCATGGAATTTCTATGTTGTAAATTCAGATTTTTATATAAGTAGTGTTAAGAGAATTAAAGAGTATATTTAAGTTTTTCAATAATTTTTTTTGTGCGCCGCGTCGTTTGAATTATTTAAAATAAAATATTCTCCACATTTTATCATTATTTTCGCTAGATTATCCATAACTTAATATTTTTTTTGTGCATGCTAATGATCATTGATGATGCGTCACAAAAGTAACCACACAAAGAAACAAACAATTCCATTAAGCATTTTTATCGAAAAATGTTTTAAGAAAATGAAGGCAATTTAAAACCATTAGACATAAGTGACCATACGGCGCCTACACCTCTGTAAAAGGTTGTAAACACCTGATTATTTTTAAAAATGTACCTTATGCATTGTTAATTAAGTAGATTTTTGAGTACTTGTGGTCAGATTGTACTCTTTTGATAATTTGGTAAGTCAAAGGTTCGGTCGAGCGTATGGAAATTAACGTTAATGTGTTTTAGTCCTTATTGATTGTATAGAGAAAATAAGACACTCGGCTGGAACGAAGTTATTTTTTATGTACAAATAACCTGTATAGACTCAAAAAAAGAGAGAGAGAGAGAGAGAGAGAGAGAGAGAAACACGCGCTACCGCTTACAACTATAGCATTTTTGCTCTAGTTGTAATATACCGACACTTTTGTGTCGTGCGGTGTCGTTACAACTTTTTCCGTCTAGCCCCGCGGCCCGCCCCCTTTCGCAACACGCGATAAGGGACTTCGTTCCAAAAATAGACAACAAAAACGAAGATTTTGCTATGTGCTCAGATTTCACTACAAAATGTGGTGCTAATTATGTATATTAATTTATAATTCTAAAAAAGTTTTTTTTTAATGCTCCATAATCCTATTGGCATAACTTTCAACTATAGTTAGCAACACAAAAAACCAATAATTACCAACAAAACACATAATTACGGGTTACTAAAAATAATTGCAACGCACAAAAAACTCTAATCTATAACGCCTTTTACAGCGAGCAATAAATAACTTTTTGCGACGTTTATACCACTAAATTATGGAGTCTATTATTACGATGGATTTTCCAAAGTTCACACATACTGTCGTATGTAAATAACAAAGTTATTATTGCTTGTGTGATAATACTGGTTATAGTATATACAAATCACATAATATATCAGATGACGGCATTTGCAAATATTCTTTCTCACACGTGTTTATTGTGCTTAACATATTCTGAACAACATAGTATAAATATAGTCAGTATATCATCTTAGAAATCGCCCGAATTGCATACACACACATACCCAAGTGTGATTTTAGATAATCTAAAGGCATATGTCGGGACTCGGGAGACTGATTGTTCAGGTCGAACTGACCGCAGGCCAACCTGACCGGACTTGTTTTGTGCATCCCCGGATGTGTCCACAAAAGATCTACTTCCCCTTATATGAAGGATTAAACAGAGGAGGAAACTTTGGAGGAAACTCCTTGAAAAGATAGCAAATTGTTGCATGTTTTGCCATGTAACGTCACAACTCATGTATACGACCAAAACTTGTCACTACTCACTAGTCACTGTATTAAGCGAGTTTGATTTTAGACACTGAGTGTACTGTGTATACTTATACTGTGGTATCAAGTAATAAATTGTACTGAAATAGACATAATACCGAATACAACATCATGATGGTTTAGGCAATTTATTATTTTTGGGATAATATATTTGTTATTTGGAGATGCTGGATTCTACGAATAATAAAAACTAAGGAAGAGTAACTGTGTCAAAAAATTTGTTCACGAGGTATATGTATATTATGTGATCGAAGTCCACGAGTCTACAAAATGTGACCCGAATACATGCATACTTTATGCATGTATTCGGTACACAATTTCGTGTAAATATAGAAGTGACAATTAACGTCAACAGCTTTATTTCGTAAATTTGAGTGTAAGTGTTTCGTTGCTATTGTCATATTTTAGTGTGCGAAAAGGAACCAAATTCAAAACGGTTGAAGTATGGGAGTTATGTTTCCTTAGTTTTTATTATTCGTAGGCTGGATTATAATTTTTATCTGTCATCTACTTAAAACTTGTTATTCTGATTAAAGGTTTATAGGTATTTTGTAGTAGATAAGGTGTTCTAAGAAATATTTGACGAGAAACTAAGATTTGTTGCCATATGAATATTAAATATTTGATATCAGTCTCCGATTTTGCTCGAGTCGATACTAGTATATTACTACAATTTGGATCCAGTCTGAACTATATTAGAACAAAATGGTTTTAACGACATATTTTTGCATTTTTGACCAATCACAGTACGTTTAAAATTTACTTGGCATTAACAAGTTTGAAATTTATTCAAACGAAATTTCATTAACACTGCATTTGAGCTGTATTAACATTTGATTAGAATAGTAGAAACAGAGTACTGGAATAAACAATGTCGAAGCAACTTTCAAACCACTTTGATGATGGACGGTTCTCGAAAGTGTGAAGTCAAGATAAAAGTGACGATTGTCAAACACGGCATTACTCTTATCAGCATACCGGTCCGACTAGAATAATAAATGCATATCTTTCTACGAATATTTATTCCCGCCCAAAACCGACGCGAGATAACAATAACTCGTGCGTTCAACCTTCGTTTAGAGCAGGGCTGTCAACACTTTGTTATTAAAAAACTAAGGGAAAGTATGTTAGTGTAAAAAGGGGTTTCACCAAAGTGTAAAGAAACGATTAAGTTAACAATATAAAGCTATTTTTATATATTAGTAAGAATTTACCTTTAATTCCGGAAAAAATATATTTATGACTTATGGTCGCCCTCAGAAGTCACAGGCATTTATAAATGATTACAACTTAAATTTAATTAAGAGTTTGACAGAAAGTGCATGAAGTTTATGTCAAAAATATGACTAAATTAAAGCTAAGATAAGCTTTATTCCAACTACGTACATACAATTTCGCTGAAAAAAGTTTTAATACAGTGAAAATACTTTCTAATGATATTACAGCTTTATTACTCGTCTCGTTCTTTAACATCTATTTCTGTATAACTAGGAACACTATAAAATAATAAGGATACTAATTCGTGGCAGCCCTACAGTTGTCACACGAGCCTCACCCTAAACCTGCCGTGCCCACGCGCCGGTAGCATTACCATAGCCATAGCCGCCATCGCGATCCCATTGTAATGATGCAGGCTTTATCTGAACTCGTGAATAGTGGACACAGACTCATAACTATATAGAACAGAGAATTACAGCAAAGTAAATAATATTCGGTATCTACAACTCTGGAATTGCAGCCGAGTGGTGGCGTTGGTTTCCTACAATTCATAATGGCCTACCTCTTACATTTTGAAATTCAAAAACTCTAGCTGTTGACTAATAATTGTATATCTTAGGGGTTCCTTTTGATCAATCAGTTTTTATTATTACGGATAAGTACAAGCTGTACAACCAAAACCTCAAACGCTGCAAATAGTATGTTGAATCTAATTTAATCACGCTGTGGAGACAGTGACAGCGCCTATAGTTTTAAAATCTTTGAAAACTAAATTGTCGGATTATTCCAAATTGTAATTTTTTTTTTAATAACAAAGAACGAAAGCCGAAACTTCGTTTTAATATTTAAAATTGTATGTAACTAAGTATCAGTTTTCGGCTCGTGGTTTTCAAGAAGCGAGATTATAAAAGACTTTAACTCTGTCACTATATTTACAAACATCTATTATTATAATATCCCATTTTAATTAACCACTTAGTTATTAAATTGACAACTTATTAATAGCTAAAGCCATAATGACATTTATTTTCAAATGAACAATTAATAATAAGTAATTTAAATAATCATTTTCGATTATTGTTTTTTTAAAGGCTCGATGCTTTTGCTAAGAACTTAGGTATGTGTTTTATAAGATGATAAAATATAGAAAGTTGTCCTAAAACTAAGTAACTGTCCTATAGAATATAAAGCTGCCCTCAATCCAAGCGCCCGTAGCTCAGAACTCTATGTAGAGCATTATGAAACGAGATAAAATCAATTGCAAGTCGGACATGGAAATTGTGGCCAGTCTCCAACCGTTTACAAGATTTATAAACAACCCACACAGACACAACAGCACACAGAGACACAACAACACACAAGGAAACACAAAACAACACACAAGGAAACACAAAATAACGCAAGGAAATAAAAAGTTTTTGGACAACCAAATAAGTGATTGCTTGCACGTTGTCGTGACTGTAACATTATGGATGCGTCTTGATACTGCTTTACTTTTAATGCGTTTGCATTATGTATTTACGCGAGGGATTCGAAAGCGTATCCATGGCGTATCTTGAAGATAAAGAAAGGTTTTCCAACATTGTTGTAGAGTGTAGGCGTAAGATGGAATACAATGTAAGTAATATTGTTACATACGAGAAAAATTTAGGTAGAAAAATATTTCATAACTTATGTGCTACCAGTTACCACCGACGCCCATTTTTACTGTTGCTTTTTATAGTTTATGGTATTTTTCTCGTTTCTAAAAATAAAAGAGAAGGGTAGATATTTGATAATGAGAAATGAAATTAACTAAAACCAAAGTTATAGCTAAGTTCTTACCAACAAGTTTAAGTGTAACTCTCAAATCAACAGTTGTGTTTACCAGACACCACAAACATAATAAGAGTAGGTGCATGTCAAATGTAAATTTTTATTATTAAAGTACAAGGCCGTATCGTGACAAATAATTCAGTGTAACACGCTCTAATGTTTTTTCTCGGGCCACGATAATGAGATAGCCTTAAGCGAAATACTCGTTTTAAGCATAACTTAGCTCTATCTCGATAGCATTACTTATGTTTATTTCTATTCTGTTTAAGGTCACAATAAATCGAGCATGATATAGAAATAAATTATATTAGCCAACGACCTCTTAAAATAATACTTTTATGAACCCAAACTGAAAATTACATCAGTAAAATAAAAAATTCTGATACGGTAAGAATAATTTTCTGTAAAAGACCTCATATTTTTACCCCCCTTACGCCTTTTTCTCCTTAATAATGTCCATATATCACTATATTTCTCCTCTCTCCTTTGTTATAGTTTTATTAAGCCTACACGGTGTCAACGTTTGGGTACAATGGAGGCTGCATGGTATGCAACAATGGGCGCGCACGTGCGTCCATTGTGTTCGTATACGCAAGATTTACGCCGCGCAAGGGTTAATTCTGTACTTATGACATATTTTTAATGTTATATAGTTCATAATTTTCCTTAGTTATTATGACATCGTTTTCCAAAATGGAATTTTCTATAGTTATAAATTAATTACCGTTTTCATATCTTCTTGAAAAGTCTTAGTTAATTTTGTTAAAATGTAGGTGCCTTATATGGCTTTTGTCCGTAGCATCGTTCTTGTAAAGGCAGTATTAGATGCCTTTACAAGAACGACTTACCTCCCTTGAGGACGCAATTTTGAGAAATAGTTCAGCATAAGACAAGTGCGTCAGTGTAATTTAAAATATCTAGCTTTCTAGCTTGGCTCTACTCTGATCTATTAGGCATCAGCTCTATCTAATATAGATATATACAACTCAAATATACAATCACTCGACAGTAAATTCGGTTGATATTTGACCATATACAGGCGTATAGTCCCTGGCTGGTCGCGATGATTCGTCCTGATTGTATAATGTCGGTGTGGGCGCCCCTCCGTCGACGCGTCACAAATCAAAAACTAACCATTTTATTAACCAATAGCCCAATCTAAAGACAAACTAATGTTTGATGTTAGAAAACTAATATATTTTATTTTATAACCTCCGCCATAATTACAACCATAAATTGGTATTGCCGTACATTTTTATAATACGGCTTATTTGTGATTATAAATCGTTTTCGTTACTAAGTATGGATTTAAAAGTTGTTTTGGTAAGTTCACTATGAGTGATAGCTGTTTTGGATTACAAAATATATTATCTTTACCTATTCTGTGTACATGTTTATATATACATTTGGTTAAATAACTTATGAGAGTTTGTGTTTATAAAAAGTAGAGTCGAAAATACTAATAGAATTATTTACTATCTCAAATTTTTTAATCTTCCTTAACTCCTGTAAAAATTGAGAATATTATTTTTATCACAATTTTCCTAGCTACTATTATTTACAAGTTTTGACATTTTATAAAAAGTTTTGTGCCTCGATTCGCCGTTTGGATAGTTAGTTGACTTTCAGAAAGTGTTTACTTTGAGTTTGTGACTTACAAGGTATTTCTAATATGTTTTCGTGTGTCGTATGTCGTCATTCTAATATGTTTCACAACCAGTGCTCACTGCTCAGTCACCTGTATAAACATTGCTTGACACTGATTGGATACTACATGACCATATTGAACGTATCCATAATTACAAAATACACCTGTGGTCTGTGGATGATACATTATACAACTATTTGATTAAAACAACGGAAGCGAAGATAAGTTGGCTAAGGGTAGGAATGTGTATAAGGTCCTTTAAGCTATGCACCGAGTCATTTTTTTATCTGAATATAAACAAAAAGTCAAACTCTACCGAATTAATGTGCCAGTGTGTTACTCTTAATTTCGCGGTCAATGCGTGCAATTAAAGTTGGCAATATAATACTAGTCACTATATCCCGTAGGTATTATAAACTGATCTTTATTTTCATTGACTCCAAAAGTAATCGAAGATTAAAATGAGTTACAAAATCAAGATCGATCAAAATTATCTGTAATCACAGTGTCCATTTTGTTCTCTTCTTTTTCGAAACTTTTAGGCTCTATTTTTAATTATTATATCATATATATATTAGCACTAGACAACGGATTTTCATTCTCAATAATAAATTAATCTTAGCATCGACTATTAACTTTAAGAAGACGTTAAATCGCAGAAAAACCGACATAAAAGGTGTCGGTGAGAAATGTATTCGATTTATTTAATGGGTATCGTATGACAAATGTTTTATTAATACCTATTGATTTAAAATGGTACGGTTTACAACACGATCTGGCAACATTTAGTTCTTAATGCTATAATAATAAAGTCTAAATTTTAGACTTTAAAATATACTCTGTACTCATCTTGCGTTTGATGGCGCTTAAGTACGGTCGGCAACACGACCATAAGTTCTTATTGCTATGATAATAAGGCCCAAAATGTACTCTGGACTCATCTTGTTTTCGGTGGCGCTTGAGTGGGCACACATGTTACAGCGGCGCCAGCGCACATGTACCGCAGACAATATTTTTCGACCTTACAGTCATAATAGATCGAAACGACTGTCGCGTCGCCGACCTTACTATCGTAAATTAAAACCACCTACAGATGACCTAAGCTTTTTTATCTGTGACAATTTTAAACGGTCGTTTTTGGTCGTTAATCAGAGGTTTTCTGTTTACTCTACATGTCTTTATAGTCAATGCCGTTGGTATTTTGTGGCACGTGTTTGCCCAGACTTTAGACTCTGAACTCTACAGTCCAAACTCTAAAGTCTGTACCCTCGAGCGTATTAGAGACGCTAGAGTCTAATAGTCTCTGGAGCCTCGAGTCAAGTTTTTTTTTTTATACATGAAATACCTGTATATAGATATTTCATAAATATGTATAACTTATCCATGCCAGGCATAGATATGTAAGATATCTAAGACTAATAAGTGATTTTACGTTAGCTTAATCTGCTAAATAGAGTTTACTAAGATTGTGACCATCAGCACTTTCTTAAAGTCAATATGATTTTTTTTAATGTTCCTACCAATATCGATGCTGGAAACGTGAAAGAAAAATATGAACTTTGAGATTTGCTTGTGTAGTAGAATTCTATAAAATTCCCATCAAATCCTTGTCCTAATTTTTTTAAAACCCGCCTGTAAATTTTAGTCTGAAATCTGCACCCATGGCCTAGCGCCCATGTGTGAACGAAAATTAGCTTTTGATTAATGTGTTATTAAAAAGCCATTAAGGTTAAGTAACTTATTGCCTTACTTATTAATTATTAAGATATAACTTCTTTTCGCTGTAGGTCTACGTGTTAACTAATTAACTTAAATTTGAATTAAGTGCTAATTAAAGTGTACCTATGAATATTCAACATTAATTAATTAAACATCTGTATAGGCTTTAAACTAAATAGAAGATTAATTTACTTTCTTAAATCCAAAATTGGATGATATAATAATCTTGTTTCTTTGATAAGAATTTAAAAGCAAAGC
This sequence comes from Cyaniris semiargus, assembly GCA_905187585.1. NCBI lineage: Eukaryota > Metazoa > Arthropoda > Insecta > Lepidoptera > Lycaenidae > Cyaniris > Cyaniris semiargus. Next base: position 5,243,917 of record LR994558.1, on the reverse strand, counting down.
ATTATTTACTTTAACAGCATCAAAGATTTGTTCTAACTTCACGCGTTTTTTAAATTCACATCAAGTTTTGATTTTAAGGTAAACCCAAAGGTCCGCTACGCATAACCGGCCAAGATTGTATCAAAGTATGTTAATTTCCGAGTTATTTTTATAATATCAGCAAAAAACTCCGTCGCGTCGTAACTGGGCAAAAATTGCGCGTTTGTTGCAATTTCAAAAGTATGTAATTATGGCGACATAACATAAAGCTACCGTCAGTAGAATTGCACTATAAGCGATTTTAATGCGGCGTATGAGATAATATGAATGTTCTTATAATGTGCACTTTCGTAATTGCGTGGTTAAGCTACTGTTATGATGTTTGTTGAACGCACAGCAATGTTATTTGGAACAATTTTAGCTTCAGGTTCATTGTAATATTTATTTATGTTAGCATCTTTAACGAATTCTTTTTGAAATCCGTTAGATCTACTGAACATTTGACCCTATTTATGCAAAATGAGTCCAATCCACACCATTGCCAAAATTGAGTTAATAATGCAGAAGTATTCCAAAATGGACCTTTTATCGATCCTATGAAGATCGTACTAATCTAACAATTTTCGCAGAACAAAACATTTTCACAACAAAGTTACCAACCAACAAATTAATGAGTATTGTTTTTTTTTAAAAGATCCAAGCTGCATGGTCTCTTGAATTTTTTTTTAACTAGGCAAGTAGAATCATGCGGCTTGGTTCTTGTTTGCATATTAAAAAAGGCTTAGTTCTTAATATTTTACAAAGACTCACGTGGCTGGTTTTTTGTTTATATATTATATTATTACCATTCTGTTTTTTTTATCTAGAAAAGAAGGGACTTTATCGTAAAACGATAAAGCCGTCCTTATAAATACTATATATTTCTTAATTAAAAACAACAAATAAATCAACCTCAATATAAACATAATGTCTTAAACATCCCAGATATTATGTTTAAGAGATCTAGAATATTTTTTTTATGAAATAAGGGTGCAAACGAGCAAACGGGTCACCTGATGGAAAGCAACTTCCGTCGCCCATGGACATTCGCAGCATCAGAAGAGCTGCAGGTGCGTCGCCGCGCCGGCTTTTTAAGAGGGAATAGGGTAATAGGGGAGGGTAGGGAAGGGTAGGAAACGAAATAGGGGAGGGTAGGGAAGGGAAAAGGGTAGGGGATTGGGCTTGCAGTAAACTCACTCACTCGACGAAACACAGCGCAAGCGCTGTTTCACGCCGGTTTTCTGTGAGCCCCTGGTATTTCTCTGGTCGAGCCGGCCCATTCGTGCCGAAGCATAGTTCTCCAACGTAATTAACACGTATTTTAATTTTTAAACATTTAATAATATGTCATATTGTCCTTTGAATCTTTAAAATTAATATTCCATCAAGTGAGTGATTCTTATGTGAATTGAAGTGAGTGATTTTTAAATTTACTTACCTTAAAATAGTTTTGATTTTTTTTTAGATTTACCTATATAGTTATATATTTTTATTTAATAATAAACAAATACGTTAAGAAATCTGAGGTTTTTCATTCATCCATATTAATTACTTATACAGTGTGTTAGTGTAAACACCGTTATCCTTAAAACCATCACTACTAATGTGAAAGTGTGTCTTTCTGTCTGTCCGTCTGTCTGTCTGTCTGTCTATCTGTCTGTCTGTTTGTTACCTCTTCACTCCCAAACCACTGAACCGATTTTGCTGAAATTTAGTATGCAGATACTTTGAGTCCCGGGTAAGGGCAATAGGCTACTTTTCATCCCGGAAAATGTACGGTTCCCGCACGATAAACGAGTTTTGGCGAAACGGAGTTGCAGGCATCATCTAGTTTTAAAAATACTTGTAAAACCAAAAAAAAGTAGGAGCGCCACATTATATCAGGTAGGTACTTACTGCCGAAGCATACAACAAGATATATTATTTAGGATATGCTCACCTAGATACAAAAAATATTAAGTTTTAAATTTAAATTATATATTTCTTTCATTTCAATCTTTTTTTAGGAATATAAGCAACAACATAAACTAAATAATCGGCAAGTGTGAGTCGGACTCGCGCACGAAGGGTTCCGTACCATTATTGAGCAAAATTAGGCCACAAATTGTGTTTTTTGTATGGGACTCCCCCTTATTTTTATTTTATTTTAATATTATTATTAAATATTAAAGTACACATATAATTAAGGACTTTGAGAAAAATTCAAGTACTTACCTGTTGCCATTATTGATACAGACAACACAAAAAATGTCAAAAAAATCAAGTTTGTTGTATGGGAGCCCACCTTAAATATTTGTTTTATTTTGTTTTTAGAATTTGTTGTAATAACAGGAAAACATAATCTGTGAAAATTTCAACTCTCTAGCTATCACCGTTCTTGAGATACAGCCTGCTGACAGAAAGACGGACAGACGGACAGACAGACATCGAAGTCTTAGTAATAGGGTCCCGTTTTTACCCTTTGGGTAGGGAACCCTAAAAATAATGAATATATATTTCATTCTTTTACTACATAACCGAAAGAAAAAAATGCCGGTTTTCTTCAAAATTTGAAAGTTCATGAGGTCTCAGTTTATATAAAAGTAAATTTTATAAGTTAAATTCATTGTTTCTATAACTAATTAGATGTTAGACATCCAAATCGGGTGCACAGAACTCATGCACTAAAATCCTGTTGACTTGTGTAATAAATCCAAAGAGATGGTTCTCTTTGGATTATATGTATCCCACACTAAGATAGTTTTGCTAAAAGGAACCATCCTGGTTTTGTTTGATTTTTGTTAGAAATAGTAGTAATTTTTAACATATTTATGTTTGTACGCATAGAACAAATTACAAAATATACTATTGTAAATTAAATTTACTTAAAATAACAATCAGTTTTAAAGAGTACACAATTTTAATAAAAACGGCTTTTTCTCAGAACTGTCATCGTGTGGGTTGGATCTGGTATGCATAAATAGGTCCATTTTATCTCACACATCGTAAATTACACAAAAAAATAAATCATCGGAAAGCAGCTTCAAAGTCAATAAATGCCTCGGCAAACCATTTATTTGCCTATGCATCTATCATGAAGCTATTTTTACCAAATCCAGTTTATTGGAAGTACAAAACCGTTTATCCCCATATTTTTTATTATACATATACCCAAATCATTATTAAACCCCAAATTGCATAAAAATAAAATAATGGAAAAACTCTCCGAATTTCTCAGCTGAAATTGTTTTCATTCCCATGATCCTGTCAAATATCTCGTGTTATCAGCCATGTAAATATATACAGTTTTGATAATGGCCATCGCCGATAGCAGTTGGGCTTTCACGCGAATCGTGGGATATTTGAGATATTACAGATAAAATGACGTGATAAGTTTTCACACGCTCGACTCTTATAAGATTATGTTTTCACATGAGTTTGTTTACAGATTTGCATTTAAAACTAGCTCATCCGGCAAACATTGTTTTGCCGTATACGGTGTAAGCAATTCTTTATTCTTTATTTTTCCTCACAAAAAATCTTAAGGATTAGATAACAGTATTTAATAGTCTATTAAATATAAGTTTGTTCTTTGAGGAACTGGTGTTTTTGTTATAAATAATTAAAATTTGTTTGAGCCCCCATAAAATTTCAGATGTTGTCATGGACACGTGGTATATGTCAACCGATGGTAGCACCTCCATCGTGGGTATCGAAGACACAATAGATTTTCAATTGTTATGCGGCAGCGGGCTGCCGCTTGGGGATTGATAGATTAAAAAATGCATAGATTTTGCGATATTTCAGGTACGAAAACATCAAAAAGCTCACAAAATTTTAACAAAATCGTTTTTGGTAACAAAATTAATTGTAGGTGAGTAGAAGGGTAAATATGAGAAATACTCAAAGTAACATCCAGTATGTTTTTGTTGTCACTCTGTTATCACGCTGGCCATATGTGACAGGTGTCAAAACTGTCAATCATCTGTGTCAATATGTCAATACGATATAGGGCACGCGGCACGCGGCACGACTCTCGGGCGCATAGAGTTTTGAGTTTCTAAGAATACGTGCCCCAACGATATGTTGGTCATTTATTTGGTTTAATATAAAAATGAGTCGGGTTTTCCTTCCTGACACTATAACTCCAGAACGCACGAACCGATTTCCACGATTTTGCATTCATTGGAAAGGTCTCGGGCTCCGTGAGGTTTATAGAAAAAAAATCGGAAAAACTTCAAGAGAAAAGCAGGAAAACAGGCAAAACAACATTTGCCGGGACAGCTAGTTTGGTTTAAAAAGAAACATAATTTTTTACATATTACGTTATATTAATTTTTATTATACTACTCTCTAGACAGAGAGCACTTTCTGGAATAAATAAAACGTTATCCTTTCAACAAAGCCAGGAATAAAATTTTCTGGCTTTATCATAATCTTTTAATATCGCCATATAAGCAGCGACCAAACTTCCGAAGAATTCATAACTTATTATGCAATGGTTAACAGCAGTACCATACTAATAATTTAACAATTATACTACTTTAGTAGATCTAACATGATTTTTTCCATTTAGCGAAAATCATAGCACTGAGTTTGTCTTTATAATTCTACATGGTTCACTGTATGTATTTAAATATTTCTTTAAAGTGTTTCAATATTTGACCTTTTACACAATTTTATCTGTTTCTAGAAAGTCCCAATGTTCCCACAGTGTAAATCAATAGTAACAAGTGAATCTACCGACCGCAGTTCCACATACTCCACATTCGGCGGTGGGAAACTAACACGCTAATGTTATGCAAGGACTATCAGGGCAGTGCTTCTCAACTGTGAGTAAGAGATAAAGTCTTAATTTCCCTCTTAGTAATGAACACGACAGCGACTTTGAAAAAGGCAAAATTGTTGTTATGAGCTACAGAAATATTAATCCCACATTCTGTATATCCCACAACCTGAACATTTTGTGGTACACTTTACGGAAAAAATATCACGCCTATTGATTTGTGCTTTAACATAGTAATTTTTATTTATATGTAGATGTATTTTCATCAGTCAGTCAAGGTTTGGTTATTATTAAAATAATAAAAAACTGCCTTAAAGATATAGAAAGATATGCCTCACGCAGAAAAACGACGCGAACCCCTCACAAAGCTCGGCTTTTAGCTAGTTTTATTTTATTTAGCAAATCGTAAATATAAAATAATTTTGTCGTTACGACAAAATGCGTGGTTGCTGTCGAAAAATACACTTTTTCCGACGAAGTAACACAGGGTTTTACCCTTGTCTGATACAAGGATCATAACAAAACACTGTGCAATTATAATAATACTCCCCACACCGGTTTCGGTGACGGTGGCCGGTTTCATTTAAAGCAGGCCAGGTACGCAGGAGTAATTTTATAGTGCCCAGGTGTGTGCGCAGTACACAAGAGCACTCTCTATTCCTTTACTCTCATAACCCAGTGGGACGGAAGACCGACACGACTGGCGAGAGATCAGGCGCAGGACCGACTTTTTACATGCCCATCCGACGCATGGATCATCTTACTTGTCAGACAATCAGGTGATCAGCCTGCATTGTCCTAACCAAACTTGGAAATAACATGTTTCCAACGCGAGAATCGAACACACGACCTCCAAGTCAAGAGCGACGCTCTAGACCACTGGACCACGGAGGCGCAATTATAACGTTTATATACACAGTGAATCTTATCTTCCACTTTAGATATCGCCAATTGATAAAAAATGTATATTTCCTTATTCATTGCGTTTGGACATAATTTGTATCCTTTTAGTTTTGATTACATTAGCGATGTAGTCTAAGATCTAAGAAGTAATCATTAATCACTGAGTTCGCAGGCTCCTAGCCTACAAAGTTTGGGAAGCACTGCATACCCGTATGGTCATAATTCACACGCGGGCCGCATACGCGAGCAGCCGTGTGAAACAACTCGCGATTTCGTTGATATACATAATATTTTCTCTTGTTTTTGTTGAGTCGCCTTTTTTATGATAAAATGTAAATTACAATATATTCATCAGAAATATCATAAATATGTGTGCTTAACAATGTTTTAAATTATAAAATTCGAATTCGAGATACCCTTTTCATTGTTTACTGTAGCACCCTAAAAAAGACATCAACGCACTAGCATTGTTTATTTTCAGCATCATTGTTGTAACTTGTAACTACATTTTTAATCTTTTTTGTGTCATTTTCAGAGCAAAATTAACATTTATTGCTATTAAAATATACTTTAAAACAATACAAATTATAATCTATAAGTAAATCTTATACTAGGATTTATCAAAACTAAAATTTTCTGTTTTTCGAGTTACGTCCTTTCAGAAGCTACAAAGTATATGAGAGTAAATAAATCTTATTTCTATCTCCAAAGATACATAATCATAGCAATCACATCTCACGATACGATATCGCGGCAATATATCACGATATCGAAGCCACCCGGTGGTGACAGTTCGCTGTAACGAGATCATCGTTAGCGTCGTAAATCCTGACGATAGCTATTGTCGTGATAGCGAAACGTTATTTAATAATTAATGTTTTCTATATTTTATACTTTATGTTACTTCTTTGAATTGCCCCCAAATTTTGTTTTATGTCCTTTTCCCGGCGTCAAAGTATATTTACAGCAAATTACATCAACATCGGTGTAGCGGCTTACGCTTGAAGAGGTTAAGACACATAAAGAGTCAGAGTTTCGCGCTATAGTAGTTAAATATTGGTATCCTATTTAGTCAAATTGATCCGAAAAACTTTTGTATTTTAAAAAAGTAACTATCTTTGAAACTTTAATTACTTTACTTAAATATGACTTCTTGGAAGATCAGAATATTTTCATAATATTTAGTAATTAATTTTGTATTAGATTTTGTGTTGATAGGGATGATGATGACGATGATAATGAAAATAATCGATTAATCAATGGAGTGAGTGCAGCGGGAGGCCTTAACTTAATTTGTAGCTGACCGCGACAATCGCGGAATGCGGCCCACCCGGGAGCTAACCGCTACTATTGAGTATTGTTATAATTAAATTAAAGTAAGTATGACTTGAGATTTATTATCGAGTATAAGTATTTTCGATTAGACCTTGATTACAGCTACCGAGTATATTGGCGAGACAGTGTCCTGGGCCGAGCACTCGGTATGTTTATTATAGATGTGCTCGGCTGAAAACACTGTCTCGTCACTCTACTCAAAAGGTGTAATCAAGGCTTTAGCTGGATGGTTTCTACCTTTGGTGAGCTTAAAAGTACATAGAGTGGTTACTTCTAAAATAGAGCTGTATTAAACAAATGTGAAAATCTAAGAGTAATCGTAGAGTTTTTACCCAACTTTTTTGAAGGAGTTAGCCAGAAAAACAGCTATGTTTTCGTCTCCTAGAATTTAAAATACTTGTGGCGTTCGATTTTTAGAGGTATCACTGAATTCGTCTTAAAACTTTAAGCCTTACAAAAAAACAGCCGGGATTTTGTTTTATTAATAAGTTGTCAAATTATTGAAAGCTCCAATTTGCATCTGTCCTATTAAATCCTTTTTACAACGAATTGGCCTTACTCTTGTGGTTTCTCCAAAAGTCAACTCACAATGCCTTATGATATACCGATATCCTTAGTACACAATAACGTTAATATATTTTAAGACAACAATAGGGTACGCAAATAAATGAGTACACTGCCATGTCTCGAACGCATTCTATATAGGGTTGTCAGATGTAATAAAACGATCGTAAGTAGTACATGGCGCAGCCCTGACTAGATCGAAAGTTATAAAAGGAAGCAGTCCAGTCTAGTGGTTTGTATCAGCCATCAGGGTTGTCATATTTTGCGGAAAGGTAAGAAGTCGTTTTACCCCGTTTATGTCCTATGAATTACTATGATGCTAATAATTCCTTTTGAAGTATTCAGATAACTACGAAAGCCGGAGCAGGTTTACTAAGCTGTACATATTGAAAGATTACAACAACACTCAAATAAAAATTAGGATTACCTATATTTTCATTAAGTCTTTTAAACTAATAACGCTAACAGCAAATGGTAAGACATAAGTCTTTTACTTTACCAGGCTAGAAAATCATTGTATTTTAATCAACTCTATCACATATCGGTCATTTCACAAACTCTAACAACTTTAGTCTGTTCTGGCAGCCCTAGGTAGAGCGAAAGTCACAAAAGGCTGTAGTACAATAGCCGGCTAGCCAGCGGCCAACATTTTCCGCGTTGGCCCGTGCCGGCGGCCACAATTTATGCCCCAGCTACACGTTATTAACGGTGCAGCCCGCGGCTATTGCCAATTCCACTGAACTTGAAACAAATACAACGGACAACCATTTTGCGTCTTACAGGACTTTTATGTCACAGACATAAGGCTCACAGTAATAAACTCAGGGGTAAAATATTTTTGAGTGGTTCGAACGTTATACAGAATACATGTTAAATGATAATAATAAAGCGCTAAACGCGTTTAATCCTACGTCTTAAAACCAGTCTAGATAAGTTGATCTAGTCAGTTTTTTAACATTACTACAATAGTTTTTGTTGTCAGGGAGCTATAAGTTGAAGTAAACTCTTATCTACACATATTTTAACATCTTTATCAATAGACCTACATCTTAACAGTAATTTTTCGGCATTTATAAGCTAATTTTACTATTAGTTATCAGCATTTAATTATTATCGCAGCATGAATATAAATTAACATTAAAATATAACTTCATTAGCTAGTTATTTTTCTAGTTTGTAGGTTTATTTTATGTTAATAGCTTTAAACGATTTTTCCTTCCGATTTGTTAATTTATAGTAAAATTAAGAAACAACTAAAAAGTGTGAATAAATATTTGTTAAATATCGGCGAGATCAGAAACTGATTATTAAGGCAATTAATTAATTAGGAAACCATCTGGAGGCGATAAAATAAATTAGTAACTACCATAGGTATTCGAAAATTGATTAAATCAGCAGATGTTTGAAGATATCATTTAATATAATATCTATCTGATACTATAAGTACTTCAAAGGATCAAAACGAAATTCAAAGGCTACTTTTATGCGCAATAAAAAAAACTAACTGTCAAGTAAACCGCCGGAATTTTCCCGAACGTTTTCGAAACTCCACAAAAAGTCGCTATTCCAAGCGAAATGGGGTTGTATTTTTTCCGCTTCCATTTAGGCAATCGAACCAAAGAGTATATAAACTACGTAACAAATCGAACGTTTAATTGACAGCAAACATTTGCTTTGCGTATTTAAATTCATTTTTGGTCAAATAGGCTTCAGATTACACGTAACCAAATTCATTTAAATGCTTTCTGTAAATGGCGCGCGCGGTTTTTGTTGGGAGTAATTTGAATATTATTATAGCGGTGTCCACTACCGAATCGATTGCCGTGCCTTAGGCACCGATTACATGGAGCCGATATGCAGAAAGGTTCCAAAGAAGCTGCTATAGCTATTGCAGATATTTTGAACGCAAGGGCCCGCAAATTTGAACCTTAACTTTTGGTTATAGGGTTAAATCACGAGTGGTCTTATGTGATAGTTTTTTGTGGAACGGATGAGTGTAATTAACGCTTTACCAGTAAGGATCGTTACGATCGATGTAGTGACGAATACCTAGCGATCGGTTATGGTATAATTCGCTAAGGCCTTATACAGACACTGAGAAGCCGATATTCTTGAAGTTCGTACCTAATGTATAGATTTGGCAAAGGGAATTATACGCCAGTCTTCGTAATACATAATAATTATTTACATTATAATAAAAGTTATCCTTCAAAATGTAAAAAAACTGCGAAATGAAATATGCACGTGTCCAGAACAGAGCCACATAAAGATTTGCCGCAAGGCATTGACGCATATTAAGGTACATAATATATTAATGTTATAATTTCGGACCATTGCCTTAAGCCTTAAGATCTTTAAAATTTATTTATTAAACAGACCTACACGGATATTTTAGCTGCGAAAATGACATTGTAAGCTGTCAAAGTAGACTTAAATTATAATACAAGATGGCGGCATTTATTCTAATTTTAAAAACATTCTTGTAGGAATGTCATTAGTCCTAAGAAAATCCTTTGGATTGTCTATTATTGCTTACTCTACTGTTATTGTCTATACTCTATAGTGGTCTATAGTCTGTACTCTATTCTTACTTGACCGGCCTTGTGGCACGCGACCGCACATTTTACCCAACCAGTACTCGGTGCATACAAAATATTATCAGTTCAGTACCGTAATATAACTGGTCTAATCCAAGGATATCATTTCGCAATTTTAATAAGATTAAGGAGATAAGTGCCGTTTTGAGATATAGCAAGCCGGTAATGGAGGCCAGGTTGAAATTGGCTCGATCGTGAATAATGAACGCAATATTGAAAGATTCAGTCTGCATTAAAGCAGTAAAATGTGGATACATTTAAAATATACTATTGACAACATTAAAGATATTCACGATGTTATAGATTCCATAAATCAGTTATATCTTTTAAATTTTTTAAATTTTATAGTATTAAAAAAACAAAAGGTGTAAGTACAAGGTAGTACAAAATTCCACAGGCAAATCTAAATGTGGATTATGGCGAAGTGAATAAAATCCAATCAGAGAAGGCTATTATGTCAAAACGCCGGGGACCAAACAATTAAGGTGGAGCCGAGGATACTCGTATTTCGAACTTTATATTCATTGCAATAAGGTCGATAATTTTGCAATTAGCAGCTGTAACCGCCGCTCGTAATACAAGGCTCTATCTTGTCATTATATTCTTTTGTTTCGATTATGATTCAAGTAATTCAATTATTTCAATAATATTCGACGATCGATTCGACTGCAGTAAGAAAGACCATAAAGTTTTTTAGTAGTTGCTGAATTAGAAAAAGTTGCTTATATTCAGGAGCCATTCTGTTGTGTCTCGAAACAGTATAAATATTCATCTTTTATATTGTTTTTAAGCTATTGCATAGCTTTTATTGCGATGAGCGTGGTGACCGAATCAAGAAATTTCGTAACGAAAATAACCTAACACACCCCACTCCGACCGGCACAGCGGTGTGGCGTTGTCAGACTTCGGAACGGTGTTTGTGTGCGTGCGACTAGACGTATACGAATTATAATTGCATAAATTGATAAAAAATGCTATGCAATAGCTTTACCGCAGCAGTCCCCGAGTGCCACACGTTTTTTTTTAATAGTTATTAGCATGTCGCTAGTGTCACTTTAGAACGTTCGAGAAAAAAGTGGTAGCGTCGAGAATGCATCGAGTTGAGTGTTATGTAAACAGGGATCGGATTTCGTATCGCTAGCCAGACCGCAGTAATAGCCGGCTATATTATGACTATAACTACTTAGCAGTTAGCGAGCTGCTAGTTGCTACTTTAACACTTCATTTTTGCTCGTAATATTTCTCTAATCTCTACTTCGTTTACATATATTGCTTTCTAAATCATTTCATCGATACATTACATTACAAATTCTTATAAATGTAAAAAAAGAATAAAAATATGATTGTTTTCAAATTCTAGTAGTCCATAATTTTTAAAAGTCATTGATCGAACAAATCTTTTTGTTGTCGTCTTTATGATTATTTTATGCAGAATAGCTAAATATTGCTTGTAGCTTTATTTAAATATTATTACCAATCATGAATAAATAATATCTAAATCCGCCTTAAATGTACGTGAATTAAAAATGTCTAGATAATAATTAATATCTTTAGAAGAGAGTTCGTTTTCACTAGTTTGTGAGTATCGGAGTTAGTCTAGTCTTCTCAATTTACGAAGCAACTTTATATCAAATTCACTATATCACATTTTATTCGATTATTCGATTATGGAAATCACTGTTAAAATATTTTAGTGTTAGGCACGTATCGTGTTTAAATAACCACTCAACTCGAACAATGGACCACAACGATCTTTTGTTGGTGAAAAATGAAAACGTCTCGTCCTATTCAAACAGTTTTAGTGTTCGCGGTTTACGAATTTAATATTTAGTTAACGATAGGCGAATTCGAATTTCGAATTTTATTTAAGAATAGGTGAATTCCAATTTCGTTTCATTTAACCAAAGTCGAATTCGAAATTCGAAGTTTTGAACGATAGAGAGCAAATTCATTTTAAATTTGGAAAAACCGTTTGATAAAACTACGCGTGGGTACAAGTTCTAAGAACTTTACATTAAAATATTACCAATTGTAAAAGACAATGTAATAGTTTTAGCTTCCTTTTATCGTGTTTATTATTTAGCGCTATCTAACAAAACAAACATTAAAGTTATTATCATTATCTGTGCATCCTTCTTCGGATTTAAGAAATTAAATTATATATATTGTTAAAACCCATTCATTAGTTCTTTGCTGTTGACCAGTATGTATGACGCATACATATCAAACAAAGATAGGATTAATTATGTCGTAACTCATAGAAAAAGAATTACATTTGGTACCAAACTACCTACACTTACTTATATATTAAGATAAATTCTTTCCTTAAGGCGTAGAGTAAACACGAATCATGGTATATAATGTACAGAGTCAAGTGGCCGGTGGCTGTTTGCCAAGCGTGTTAGACATTACCCGCCTTACATTCACAATTATTTTACCCCCCACATGACCTCTATGCTAACGGGTTAAGAATCATTTGGAAACTCCGAGGTAATAATTTAGAACGGTATTACACTTTCGCGCCACCAGAATATGACAGTTGCTAGAAAAATCTATGTGTATGTTATGTGGATTCCTCAAACTACCTAAGCCAACAAAAGGTGTGAGTTGTTAGTTTTATTTTCTGAATGCCCTGCAGAAAAAATAGTGCAAAAAGCTCTTAAAATAATCTGATTCACCTTATAAAATCTCAAAATATTACTCTGCCAATCTTAAATAGGATTTTGCATTTGAAAACATTGCAATAATATCTTTGGCACTCTTGTTTAATATTCGTAAAGTTAGCTTGTTCTTTGTTCTTATATTGTATGTTAGTTCATGTAGAATTGTAAACCCATTCAATGTAGTTATTAACATACACTTTACATACAAAATGATATTTGCATAACATCTCATTTAACTCGAATAACCGAGGAAGCCTGCGACTCACAGCTTTATAAAGTTATCATCAAATACACGCTAGTATAGTAGCTAACTGGTGTTTGGTACACCTTGCTTATTTTTTTTAATCAGAAGCGTAATATTATAATATTATAACATTTTCTTCAGGAATTTATAACTTATATCTAGTCAATTCCTAAAATAAAATTATTGACAACTACATACTTGCTTTGTTACGCTGTAAGAAGCCGGTTATATTTCTAAAGTTTTTGCAGTTTTTTGGATAAATGTAGACAGGCCATAGCTAGTTTATAGACAACTGTTTAGAATCTTAAAGTACTTAAAGTCTATAAAAGTGTAAATCGCAAGGAAATATGTTGGCAGCTCCTGCAGGAATGCGATCAATCATAAAGGCGCGTTTACGCGAGTTTTTCTTCACCGTGATGAATGCGAGCTAATGCAATTCTGATCATCGACTGAGACATTACCGAGACATTAATATTTCAACCGCGGCACCTCGATAAGTGCTCAAAACTCACGTCTGCACCTTGACTGCTACGTGTAATTGCACCATTTAAGTAATTATATCAATTATATCTCGAAAAATAATCGAAATAAGCACTGCAAGTTTTAGATCATTTTGAACACAGCTGTGGCGATACGTTGCATGGTTACATAAAAGCAGGAAACCAAGGTTTTCGGACTATAGTAAGTTGTTCTTTTTACATAATAGACAATTTAACATTTTTCTGAGATGAAAACTATCTTATAACCTTTCCCGGGAATCAAAGTACATAATATTGTATCCTCATACCGAATGTAATCATAATCAGTTCTCATTTATAAAATTAGTCGGATTTTTATGTCATCGTTAAAATTGGATTTATATGCAACTTAAAGTTAAGATAGAGCAATCTCGTATATCAAGTTAAAGCTAAAGTTTAGCAGATAACTTGTTATAGCTAAACCAGCAGCTGCTATTTACGATTATAACATTAAATTAACATATTGTAGTTAAATGTTAATTTTTATGTTCCCAACTTCGTTAGTCATTGTGATTTTACACCGAATTCCTATATACGGCAATGATACGAGAATAATGTCGGAAAAACATATTCAACCGAGGTTAACTATAGATAATATCTGATACCACCCAAAATCTTTAAAACTTGCCGTATCATAAAGTTACAACATTTTTGATTTTTTAAAACTGGCGTGTAAAATAATATGGCGTACAAAACAAAAATCAAGAACTCATTGAATCATCATGACTCTACACTTTATATACTATGGAAAATTAAACATAATTTTCCACATAGAACCTACAATACAATAATTAAGAGAACAAACAATTTGTATATTTAAGGAGTATGCTTAAGAAGACTTCCGATCTGTTCTTTAGTTACAAATATAATATTTTTAATGTAAAAGCGTAGCGTAGCGAACCTTCCTTTACACTGGTAACTTCAACCAAGAGTTACAACTAATCAAGTAATCACAATAATTGTCGGTAACCGGTAAGACAATACCGTTGTGCCGAATTCGTTTGTCGTAACCAGCGAGACCAGCAACGCTTTCACCGAACAATCACGCTCATCTCACACGAAAACGAGTCACGAATCTCTGATTGATGGTCGCGAACCGTTTTTATGAGATGCCATACTATTATTATAACTACAAGAGCCAATGGTAAAGGCCAGTATTTTCGTTAATAAATGTTAAGTTTCGGAGGTTTCTATATACCACAGAATATATATTAGTAGTACCAATATATACTAGCGTTTAAAAGCGTTTTAGCGTAACTGCCGTTGTTGCTTGTAGATAACAGAACTCTACAAATGCCGTAGTGTTTTAGTCACCAGAGTAATTTCGGGAATGATTAGATTGATTACTAATAATATTATAAATGCATGAGTAATATGTCTGTTTACTCTTCACACTTAAACGGCTGAACCGATTTAAATAACATTTGGTTTACAGATACTTTGAGAGGCGGGAAAGGAAATAACATAAGTCATAACAAAGCTGAAACCAGAGTACTGCAAATTACATAAGAACCGAAACATTATAATTTTACTATCGTTTATTGCTAATAAATAATCATTGATTAAATTGAACCAACATTACAGAATAATAGAGCTACATAAAAAGGGATCCTATACATTTTGTTAAAGCACCTCTGCATTCTTTAAGCAAAAAAAAAACCCGGGTTGAGGTGTGAAGTTGTAAGGACCTTTTCAAACATGGGGTACATAGTGACCACGCGATATGTGGCGAGGTGTGAGGGTTAAGTCAATATCAGGCGTTAACACTAAATCGCCGCTCAAACAGGAAGGTGTGAAAAGCATGGTCTGGTCCTCACGACCGGTATAATAAAGCTACTGCTAGGTTTGTATAATATTAACGTCAAGCTGAGCCTACTGCCTGCTACCTGTGTGTAAGAAGGTATAATAATAATATTGAAAATCCGAAAGTACGTCTGTCCGTTACCTCTTTATGCTTAAAGGACTGAGCTGATTTTGATGGATATAGTACATAAATACTTTGACTTCTGGGTAAGGACATAATATTATAATAATTTTAGCGAATTGCGAAATGAACCGATTAACATGAACCAATTTTAATTAAGTAAGGATACTTTATTTTTCGGGTAAGAGCATACAACTGCAGTTTTTATTGCGGCATAATGTACGATTCCGGCGCGTTTTAATAATATCTGCGCAAAAAAAAACCGGTAGCAACATCTAGTGAGATATAAATGTCAATCAATTTTAATCAAGAGCCGCTCTGTATAATTTAAAACAAAGAACATTGATAATGCTGCCATTAAAATTTAAATATCGAAATAAATTA
The DNA here is from genome assembly GCA_905187585.1 of Cyaniris semiargus. NCBI lineage: Eukaryota > Metazoa > Arthropoda > Insecta > Lepidoptera > Lycaenidae > Cyaniris > Cyaniris semiargus. The sequence goes on along the minus strand of LR994558.1, from coordinate 5,228,002 downwards.
AGTTTCTTAAATCATGTCAACTTAATATATTCAGTGGTAAATAAATAATTTCTAGGTTTACATAAAATAAAATTATCTTAACAACAGTTTGTGATCTTTCGAAACTTTAATATTCTATTATTATTTATTATGTACTTAATAGATGTTCTGTTTATATAAATAGGATATAGCATTATAATACAGGCCTTAGCCTGTATTATAATGAAATTGCTAATACCGTAATAAAAGATCGAACCAATAAAATCATAGCACAAAATGATCACTATTAATATCGTAAAATATATCCCAGTCCAATCAGCATGTATTTGCATAGACATTTTCATATTCGAGCTATAATCCTTTCCGCGATTAGGAAGCATGATTTAGCGATACTGTTCCTAAACTAGTTTAATATTATAATACCGTTTTCTAGGTTCCTTTCTAGACTACCTCGATTTTAATTATACCGAATGGCGAATATATAGTACTTTTGACATGTAGATTACGTTGCCTGTAATAAAATAAGCAAGCTTTGATTATTCAGGTTAAGTACATATCTACATTTTATTATGTCTAAAGATATAAAATAAGTACAGCACTAACGAAATATTTTACAGTACATTTTCATTGACTGACTGCCGCACTCTGAGACATTTAATGATGATCAAACTTCAATTTAATGAAGAGTTTGTCAAAATCTTCATTTAATTACTTACAGTTAAGTAAATAATCGTCTCTAAGTGCGGCAGTAAAAGTTATTACTTATTAGTTATTACATAATACACATAACTTAATATGTATAATATTTATTAGAGCTCTACTTTTTCGTACACACTGGAAGCTCTACTCTCTATACGGTACTCGTCGATAGGTTTCATAGGTCACTGAATCAGGATTCACGATATTATATCTATTAACAATGCACTCAGCTCATTTACTTATCTCTGTTTATAATACGATATTGTTTTGCGTTCGTGTTCAAAACCGTTGACGATGCGATGCCAAATAATAATAAAAACATGGCCGCCAATATCGGATGACTTTATGCGTGTAGTATAGAGTTACTGCGGCGTACTCGAGCGAAATTAAGCAATTTAATACGCAAGGAAGTTGATTAATAAAGGAAGTGTCAGTTTATAAATCAAGTGAGTCAATTATTCTGATTGGAAAAGCAATTAATGCATCTTTCCGTTATCTTTGGCAGTTGGCTGATGGCTCTACATGAGCAAACAGTGCAGAAAATGCAATCTTTAATAATAATTATATATGTACCTTATTTGAATCTTTATAATATTTGATTTCAAATTTTGCAAGCCTCTACGATTAGCGGCTTTTTAGGGTTCCGTAGTCAACAAGGAACCCTTATAGTTTCGGTCTGTCCGTCCGTCTGTCCGTCTGTCCGTCCGTCCGTCTGTCTGTCCGCGGTTTTTCTCAGAGACTATAAGGCCTACAAATCTGTAACTGGGCACGAATGCACATCTTAATGATGCCGACAAAATGGTATATAAATTATATTTTCGCGTCCACCCCACCGCGTGCGGTGTCGTTGGATATATTTTTTAAAATATTATGAGTATTCAAAGATCATCTTCCGATTTAGGGATTCATTTGTGAAATATAAAGTTTTAAAGTGGAAAAAATTGTTAGAGTCCAGTCCCCCCCCCCCCCCCCTTCTACCAGCTAAACGGTTGCTTCTGGAAATGTGAAAAAATTCACGGGAGTAAGAAATATGCTAAATTTAAAAGGACAACTATCACGGCTAAGAAGACTTCATAAGTTATTGAGTAATAGTCGATCAACTAAAAAAAATGTATTCGTAGAAGTACTATCAGAGAAGTTGATTCCTAGGCAGATGGTTGACCTACATAGTTTGGTCGCGTTACATCAAACTCAGGCGACAGATCACAATTACCTAACATTGAATTGACATGATCCGACCAAATGACGTTGGTCTGTCAACTACCTAGGAATCAATTTCCTCGATGGTACAAAGGAACTTTTCATTCAAAATCCTTTGAACGTAACTGAGATGATATTGTTAGTAGTGTAAAACACGTTATAAATGTGCATTTATTGACCATACAAAAATTATAAAAAACTATCGGGACTACGAAACCCTATATTGCGCGTGGCACGACACGCTCTTGGCCGGTTTTTCATAAATATACCGATTATCGAATACAATATGGAAAACAATTAAACAAAGGTTTTGTACAAGTAACTACTAGTTTATAGTAATTGTCTATGTACCCTAAGAAGACAACAGATTTTGCTGTAATAGAATTCGTTATAGAGGATTTAACTTGCAAAGTTTGAATTTGAAGGTTTATGAATTCGGCTAATGTTAGGTTATAATAAGTAATAATTTCACAGTAAACCCAAACTCGATTAAGGGGAGTGAGATAAATCGTGATGTCTCATTTCGTGTCGCTAACGCAATTGTGTCGAGTTAATAAGCGGCGTGAAACCATTTCAGTTTATCGGTCAGAATCTCAAAACGTCGGCCCAGCGGCCCGCTTTTGTCCGGACTGTCTCGACTCAAACACAAAAAGCGATGAATTTGCTAATTTTGAAGAATAATTGCTAAGCTATTTACTTTTCAGTTTAGTTTTAGTAATATTTTCTGTGATTTAATGATCGTTAATTGTTTAGTTTGCAACCCTTATAACGCTAAGATCGATCTTTGATCGGCGCCGACAACCTTTCGACATAAAGGTGATTAATTTTTTGCGCAACGCTAATATGCTTTTTCGCGATGCCTTCGCTCTCGCAATCCGCCGGTTTAAAAAGTGTATATGTCACGGATATTCCAAATTCAAAAAAGCCGTTCGTGTCGACGTCGATAATTTCGATATTCAAAAGAATAAAAGTGGGCGATCACGTAATACGTGGAGGCATTTAGAAAGGAGGCCGCGGCGCGCACCCCTTTTTTGTCCCTCTAATTTCAGTGTCGTCTCCGCTTATAACTGGGGATTGCTAAGGATCGCCGGGGATCATTGCATACTTATTTTTTAGCGGCCGAGATTGCGAATGGCTATAAATGGCGGAGCGGCCCCCGAGGCCATTTGCAATCGGTTATGGAACGACTGCGAACCTCTTTTTACATTATAATCGGTCGCCCCGCTCACTCCTTTTTATTATGGCTCCAGTCCTACGAATGGCAGCGAATGCAAAGAAGTTATTATGCAATGGCCGTAGCCCGTATTATTTAGAAATGGAATACCGTCGTCTACTATTCGAAAGTAATTCCAGAGTGAATTCACCTCATCTCCAGACTACGCGTTTAATTATAACAATAATGGGGTATAATTTATTATCGATCGAGGTTGCGGTGGTCTCGTCGATAGTTTATTAAGCGTGCTAAAATTGTCCTTTTGTGGAGAGTGTCGGTGTTATCTTACAGTCTTGAAGCTGATGGATGAACGTGGGCGACGTCCATCGCATCGGGTTACGACGGCCCGCGCCGGCTCATTAGCGCGGAGGTAAATGTGGGCATTTCGTATTAACGATACACCGCGCGCGCGTTTCATTTGCATACGTAACGATGTTATTACGACAAAAACGTCGATGGAGGCTTTATTAGCGTGCCACAAAAAATATCATTTGTTAACTAAATATTTGTTTATTAACGGCGTCGTCCTTTTTTGATTGCATCGTACGAATCAATTTGAAAAGTCATTAGTTTTTGTTCCATCGATCTTGAAAACTTAGAATTCCTTATGCCGTCCTTTGGCACCTAAATAATAGCGATAAAATTACGGCATGTCCAAAATATTTTAGACAGAATACCTAGCAAATACGAAAGTTCAAACAAAAGCAAAGCAATGAGTATTGTATCACAGGGATCATTAATTTCAATGAATTTATTGAATCAAGGCTGCAACGGAACAGTATAACACTAGAATAATAAATTACATTTCGAAGGTAATTAATCATTGCAGTTAAAAATTCAAGTCACCAAATCCATTACGCAGCATGGTTCTAAAGGGTTCACATTTGAATCTATCAAAAATATCAAAGATATTATTCGATTACGCCCATGATTGTCATTAGAATGCGGCTCGTGCGCTGCGGCCCGCGCCTGCGCATCGTCGTAATAACACAACAACCCTAATCCATTATTCAAAGGATTCCAGAGGTCCCGCATGATGAAATTTGGCGAGACATTCTGGGTTCACTTTTTTTGGGTTTAGAAAAAAGGTTGCGCTTTTGGTTTCGTTCTAAATTTGAATACAGTCGAACGGGTAAGCAATAAAAAAAACGTTCAGAAAGTCCAATGAAATACTAAATTATGTCCTATATTTTTCAGAGTATTAAAACTATCCTATATGGATAGGTAAAATTGATTTAGCGTCAATCAAGTGAACTAACATCGATATTATCGTTGCAATAAAACATGATGGCTGTGTGTAATTAGCGCCATCGGCGGCTCGAGGAACGAATTAAAAAAACAAACAACACGCACAAAGAACGCCTTTCCCGCCCAAACGGAAACAATGGCGATCTCCTCCTAATGAGTGTAACATTCGATGAATTCCATGTTCGGTATCTTGGCGGCATAACGATTTGTTCTTTGATTAGTATCTGGGAATATTTTGGCATCTGGATTACAGTTTACAATGAAATACGATGTTAATTGTAGCTTACGTTAATTATAGATTGTATTTATGGTGTTAATCTAGTTTAGAAATCTAAATCTAGAGGTAAAGTAGGTACTGTAGGCAAGGTGTCTACTTACGGTAAACGTACCGCTGAGGTACTGCGTCCAAGAAGAAACCCCTCACCTTCCGCCTTACGCAGGGCACGGATGCTTCGGTGAGTACCTGTGTAAGGTCGCCAGGAGAGAGCCAACGCCAGCCTGCCATGAGTGCGGCGCTGCGGAGGACACGGCCCAGCATACCCTTGAGGTGTGCGATCGTTGGGCCGTGCAGCGCCACGATCTCGTGGCAGTGCTAGGCGGGGACCTCTCGCTCCCGAGCATGGTGCGCTGCATGCTCGAGAGGGATGAGGCCTGGCAGGCTGCGGTCTCTTTCTGCGAAATTGTTATGTCGCAGAAAGAGGCCTCGGAGCGGGACAGAGAGGACAATCCCACCTCTCTGCCGCTCCGCCGGCGTAGGACGGGAGTGCGCAGGCGACGCTATGCGAACCTCTTAAGTCTCGTCTAACGGGGCTCCGGGAGAGGATCGGAACCTCCCCGGCTTAGCCAGTCCCGGCGCCGAGGGGAACGCTTCAGTTTTGCCGAAGCGTTCCCTAACTTTGGTGAAGTCCGGTCCCTTCTGAGGTAGACCGGCCGGTCGTGGAGGGAGTCATGTGTTTGTTAGATCCGGGACATCCCTCCTTTATACGGCTGAAGGCGAACCGCAGGTGGTTTTAGTGGGTAGGAGTCCCACATACCCCCGGGGTGCTTCAGCTAACTGAGGCACATCCCCAACCCGGGGCACCCATGATGGGTTTCCCCTGCGCATAAAAAAAAAAAAGGCAAGGTGTCTACTGTCTACTTTTAGTAGAGAAAAAAAATTTTTAATAGCATTTGTATCCAAAATGATGAAGAACGTAAAAATTGTACCTAATGTTAATAATATAAATAATGTAATTAATTAATGTTAATATTCTATCTCGCTTAATATTTATTACTATGTCGATAGAGCAAAAATTGGGCAAAAGTTGACTCGCTGTTGCAACTTTAGCAAGAAACTTTCAAGGCCTTGAGGCAGTCCATGGAACAGCCCGCAGGGATATTTGAATTTCGAACCCGTTTTAACAGCGTTAGATTTTAGACATGAGTGGATGAAGCAGGTAAGTGAAAATTTTAAAACTGTCTTTTGCATAAGTGGAGGCTTTAGGACCGGGAAAATGATTTGAATTTAAAAAGTATGGATTCTATAACTAGATATATATTAGGCAGATGATGAAGTAGGTAAGTTACAATTTGTTCAAATTATAAGGGAATAACCTCATTTTTTTAGTCAGATAAAAATAAGTAATTGCTTTTATGTTGTAAAATGTTAGTTACCCGGTTCATCCTCTCGTGTGTTCATTTTAGATTGTCATTTGTAAGTGTCATTACGATCGAAAGTAGAACCGCTAGTATATAGCTCTCACTACAACGACTTAGCACATTCAGTGTAAACGACATACTTAATTATATTGACAGGCTATTAGCGTACTATAGTGATACTTGTCGCTAACGAGATCTCAGTTGCTGGAACAAGAAATTAAGGTAGAGCAAATTATTTTTGCTGTAAAGTAGTAGCTAAGGTAGAGCTAAGGGTTAGGCTAAGTAGCACTACCTTTGTAGATACGATTAAAAATACAGTTTAAAAACCCAATATAATGTGGAAGATAGGTACACAAAAGCAAAGGAATATTTTAAATGATAATGAAATCAAAGCTTTGAAATTTGTTAAAATAACATAATTTTACAGTACAAATAACATAAAAATACATGTTTACGATGTATAATAAAGTGATCGTTAAATTACTTGACATTTACAAATACGGCCTTCAATATTCCGCACTATAATTCAACATATAAAGAATAGACTAACATTTTGAAAATATTAAAATAAATACTAGAGATCGCCCAATATTCGAAATTCGACCTTAGTTTCAACGACATTAGGACTACCTACCTATATTTTGTAGAAAAATATTGACTTTATCATATTTTTTTTAACTCTTGTCTCTGTAGGTTTAGAGGTCTTTGTGTCTCTGGGACTCAACCATTGACATAAGAAATTGGACTCAGCTGAGACTGGCCGTGTAAGCATTGTCTAATAGTATCTAAGATTCAATAAAAAAAAAAACTATAATGCATTTTCAATTTGTCAACTTGTTGTCAACAGACTTCAACCATAAATAAAAGAGTATAATTCGTAAGTATAGGCTTGTCACTCAAAAATCTGTCATCTTTCCTGGTGTGTGTGTTGCAGTGTGTGTAATGTTTTATTTGTTAAAAAAATGTATGATAAAAGCATAATTTCAAAATAATATTAGCTCGATGCACTCCTTCACCATATAATAAACTATAACTGTGCAAAATTTCATTCACCTACGTTTCCCCATTTCTCGTCAAAAGGGATACAAAGTTTTTCGCTCTCGTATATATTTTTTTCTTTTTTTTTTCAAATTCTTTATTAAGCATAAAATAATATACAATAGTATAAAAGCTAGGTAGCGTACATTACGTCGTCTAATCCCATGCTAAGTAAAAACTTGTGTTATGGCAATCAGACAACGGATGCACGCCGAACAATTGTATCCTAATACTATATATTATTTACACATTCACACACACAATCACACTACACTTTATCTCGCGTATTAATACATATATAGATTCCCGAATTGTTTGCCCTGTTTTGACGACAGATCTTACTGATTCACTTTGAAATATTTGTCGCGATTGACGTTCTTAATTTTCCTTGCAGTAAGACTTTTTAGTTTTAGTAGAGTTATTAAATTTTAACTAGCGCAAAACTGCCAAAATTAGGACATATTTTAAACTCTTATAGTCGGGGTTCCCTAGAACCATTTTTTTTTATTACTATCAAGCTAATTTTTCGTGAGTAGCTTCATTTTGATACGACGAACAACAATTTCCTCTGCGAAAATTCTCGAAAGCTAACAGAGATAGAAAGGATTTAATACACTGTAAACTCGATGTAACGTCACTCGATTTAACGACAAACTCTCTAAAACGTCGAAGTCATTTGAGTTTGGTTGGTTTAGCTTGTCTACCATACAATGATACACTCTACATAGCATCACACCCACTTTCAATAGCGTCAAAATCACATCGATTTAGTAATAAAAAGTACCTTTTAAGTTACTAATATTATTAAAAACTGCGCAGCTGTGTACGTTTTTTTGTCGCTTTACTATCCTAGCCCGCAATGAACTTGACTTTCGGCATCATACCGAACTTTCTAAGAAATTCATTCTTTTGTTCACAAATTGGGATTGCTTGCACGTGTAGACTGATTTTGGCCATGAAAAAGTATATATACGTTATCATATTCTCAGTTGCTCATAAACTTCCAAACTGTAAATACGGTTAGCAAAAGAAAATCACTGTGTATTGACGAAAAAGCTTTGATTTTACTTCTCTCCATTTAACGACAACTCTCTATATCGCCATAAAATGCACAGTCCCTTCAGTGACATATATAGAGTTTACAGTTTACACTGTATTTCGATTTGATGGTCCTAAAATATGGATTGTTCTATTTGTAGGACAATGTTACTCTTAAATTATATAACTATTAACCTATCTATATACAAAAATCAGCTAGTTAGGGTTCCGTTTTAGGGTTCTGTAATCAAACAAAACTTGGTTGACTACAGAACCCTAAAACGGAACCCTAACCAGCTGATTTTTTGTATATTGATAGGTAAATAATTATATAATTTAAAAGTAACATTGTCCTACAAATAGAACAATCAATATTTTAGGACCATCAAATCGAAATATTAAATCCTTTTTATCTCTGTTAGCTACCACTTTCGAGAATTTTCGCAGAGGATATTGTTGTTCGTCTTATCAAAATGAAGCTACTCACGAAAAATTAGTTTGATAGTAATAAAAAAAAATGTTCTAGGGAACCCTGACTATTATTAGTTGTACAATAGTTTGTATGTTATGGAATTGAGAAGATTTTTAAAATTAGAATGGCTTTCTTTCTAGACTGCAAGTTTTCTTTTTTAATTAACGCCGAATCATAAGTCTTTCAATAGACGTTTGGCAGGTATAAATCAAGTTACTTCATACACCAGAGTACAAAGGAGTGATATTCATACATCGTCCGTTACATCTGGGTCATAATCATTACTATTAATCAACGACGAAAAACCGACGTTTGTTTAGCCAGACATTATTCTTCGACGAAAACTAATGCATTCATTTATATTCATTCGTTTTTGAAAATTGATTTGTAGAATGTTCGTTATTATCCACTATAAAAAATATTATGCGTCCCAAATTAAGGAAAGTTGGCTGATTGCAAATTGCTGGTTTCAAATTTAAATACTATCTCCAATAAAGTTTTGGCCACCATCAAAATTAAAAAAAAAAGAGTTCGAATTTTAAAAACGTTCGTTCTTCGAACGCTTTATCGGAGTCTGTTACATGCACGGTGCTCTGAGTAGTCTCTGGCATTGGATTACCCTAAAACGTTATCTACCATATTGTACGTGATGGAGTTTCGAGCACACCATAAAAATATTCTGACTACACGATGATGTGTCGAGTGCCTTGGGAATTCGATAGGATTTATCTATGGTATTAACTATTAACATTTACTATTGGATATATTGCTGTTGAAGTGTCTATACCTACTATCTAAACCGAGTCATTAAAACGTTTTCATTTTTGTACCATATCAATAAAGTATTATATTATTGTAACGAATAGAACCTATTTTAGTGTTCTAAGTTTGAGTCCGATCCGTAAGGAAATTCTCCTTTTATAACATTAGGGGGCAAAACGAGCATACGGGTCCAGATGGATAACATTTATACCATCCGCCATGGACACTCGCAACATCAGAAGTTGTCGGCCTTTTAAGAGGGAATACGTCGCTCTCTCCTTGAAGGTTTGCAGATCGTAATGGTCCGGAAATACTGCTGGCGACTGTTCATTCCAGAATTTTACCATTTGTACCTGTTTTATTCAGTGTTTCAGTTCTTTGGCATTTCGTCCGCAACCATACTGATGGCACAGAATATATATTAGTAGTACCTGATGGTCCGTCTTGTGTACTACTCTTGTTTAATTGTTCTGTTAACAGACGAAAGTAAATCAAGTAGTAATTGTTGGTGACGTGGCGTCGTGCATACATTGACTGGAGGCTGGAGCTGATGAGCTCAATAGACTAACACGTGTCGCTGATTGGCCCCAATTGGCCAGCGAATAAAAACAATCCTCGGCCCCGCTTCGAAATAGCCGTGATTTCATACAACATGTGATACAATATGTGAAATATTCCGTGTTCACAATCCCATGGTATCTATGGCAGATGTATTTAATAAGTTTTTTAAGATCATTAACGTGGAGATTTACAAACATAGTTCTGGGAAATATTTAACGAAGACTTCTCTAGAAATTTTTTTATCCATAAAAAGTAAAAAAATGTTGTGCCTTCATTAGCCGTGTTTATATCCTTTATATAAACACGGCTGATGAAGGCACAATAGGAATTAGAGCAATTCGATTTGACGGAGTAAAAACATTTATTTACAGATAAGTTTTTATCCCGGATACTGAATACTTGGATAGTGTGGTTTTAGATTCTCAGAAAACAAAACGAAGGTACGGAGTACTATTATAATATATTCTGTGACTAAGGTTAATATCGTAAAAGGAAATAAATCTAAATGTAAAAAACTCTCTATGCGTTAATCTCGGAGCATTTTTAAATTGGTTAAAACATGTTGTATCATTGATATTAAGTTTTCTTCAGAGTTTTATTTTCTTTTTTTTTTATTCCTCAGATTGACACGCACTGCACCATATGGCGGGTCACCCACGTCCACGTCCGACAAGTAGGTCACACAGGAAGTTGGAACCGCAAAAAAAATTCACATACCCCTTATCTACATTATCTAACATCCGGTGTTATCACAATAGGTATGGAGGAAAACAAATACATATAATTAGGAACGAAATAGTTTTTACTATAAATGAATTATTTATTAAAAAAAATGTTGCTCGCAAAGTTCTTGTACTAATCGTTTATTACGCGGTACCCGTATTTAAAATTTCCCTGGACTAGTATATTCACTACAAATATCATTAAAATCGGTGGAGCGGCTTAAGCATGTAGAGATAACAGATTAATTTTAGCACATTGATCGTTAATTGTTATGGATAGTTCATCTTACATCCTGATTCCTGCATGGAAGCACATAATATTATCCTCTAATGGTACTACGAAAGATTGTTGCAATTTTATTGATTGAAAGAAATGTTTACTACAAAACTGAGAGCATATTTTAAACCACACTTAAAATATTTACCATCGATTACTTATAACTGTTCAAGACTATCTCCAATTAAATTATTTATCGTGATGATAATATACCTGTATGATATAGCAGAGCTCTAGTTTCGTAGTAACGACATAATCGTCCCCTTTATGGGGCCGAAGCCGCCAGGAGACCTGTTATCATATTATGTAATATGTCACATACCTGTCAAGATAATACCAACGTATTGTGCGTTCACAGTTATTTTACATCTTCCAGGATCCCTATGCCAAGCATTTTCAAAGGAACTGTGCAATAAATCCCTTTGAAGAAACCATATGTGTAGTGTACTATGAACAGCTGCAAGAGTATTTATCATACTGTAATGTTTGAAGGCTTTTCTTTAGAGAAAAGCCCTAGTATGTGTATAGGCACGTATAGGTAGATACAGATTTATTTGTCTTGAAAAAATATCATCAGAAAATTCTGGTGTTAAACGCCTGATTTTTACAAGTACCTAATCAAATCAAATCTGTCTTCACAAGAACTAGGTCAAATCTGAATTGAGCTAGTTTCAACTAGCCTGGTCAGTTGCACTCGAAATCTGCACAGTAGTATTGTTACGCCATAGTTATCAAATTGTTTTATGTAATTGAGACTTAATGTTGGTAACGTGACGACCACAAACCGTGTGTAATATTTAATTGACAGTGTGAGAAAAAAGTGACCATGTCTTACTAGATTTACTATTTGGCTAATATTTGTTCGCCTTTTGAAAACTTGGTCCTATTACTCAAGACAGTACACATACTGAATACTGATATGCCAGCTATTTACTATAAGGATTCAAAAATGTTCCTAAAAACAAATTTAAAATTAATCATCCTACTATATCCCGCAACCTGAGCACTTTTGTGATACCTACGCTTTACGGAAAAACTATCACGCCTATTGATTTGTTTGTTTTGCCTTAACATAGTAATTTTTATTTATATGTAGATGTGTTATCATCGATCAGTCAAGGTTTGGTTACTATTAAAAAATTAAAAAAACTGCCTTAAAGTTTATTACCACGCAGAAAAACGACGCAAGCCCTCACAAAGCACGGCTTTTATTTTATTTTATTTAATTGACAGCGTGAGAAATAAGTGATCATGTCTTACTGTTTGGCTAATATTTTTTCGCATTTTGACATAGGTACCATGTTGGTCCTTTTTCTCAAAACAGTACAGAGTATCACTATCTACTTTAGGGATTCGGAAATATTCTCAAAAACGAATTTCGAATTAATCATGAATAATTTGATTATTCTTGGACTTGTAAGGAGGTTTCACTTTATTAAATTATCGGATATCCCCATAAGTACATATTAAATGAAAAGTAAGATTGACACCTCAAACGGTAGCTTTAAATGAGGTAATATCTAGTGTTACTTAACATAGAGTAAAGACTAGAGTCGTTATTTCAAAAGATTCATTGAACACAGCACTTGGGTAACTGAGATAATAAACACAGTTTTTAGTCTAAACATAATTTCTCATGAGAATGTACATTACTCAATATTCCACCGACATAATAATAATGTATGACGCGTATATGACGTACTTACTATAGTATTTTACTTCACAAAAATCTTTGTACAAGACTAAGTTACGGCTAATTTTGCTACAGTTATCCTACTTCTACTATACAAGCAAAAATAATAATAATATTATGTATATAGGTAATATAAAAATATAGGTAAATTATAGAGTTCCTGTGTTGTACAAAATCTTGGAAGTAATATTGAAACAAAAGATTGCAGGACAGAAAAATTTCAAGCTTTTTTATTATGCACTAACTTTTATGTTACTACTAAAAACATTCCTATAGTACACTTAGTTAAGTGTAACTATATTAAAATTTGTAATATCAGTTAATCTTAACAAGAAACAACGCTACTAAACTCTTTGTACTTTCTAGTTCCTGATCGTTATCTCAAAAGGCACTTTAGAGCTTAACAAACGAGGCACGGGACGTGTATTTTGGACACAAAAAAGGCGTTCTCAGCAAAACTATTGTTATCTATCTATTGTTGACTAAAGGGTTGTGGCGCCACCTTAGAAATATTGATGACGTAATCACTATTTTATTCATCATCGATCAACTATGCTTATGCAGTTACAAAGGATAATAATTTTATCAAGAAAATAGTTTTTTTCATCTTTGTCTAAAGTAAGAAACTTAAGTTGTAAGTTGTAACTCAAGTGAAAAACTAACTCTTGTCAATTTTACCATTTTTTTTCCAAATACCAATATTCATTAATTATAATTTCTGAATACCAATATTAATTATCCAAATATATAAGAGTCTTTCGATAGTAAAATGTCTTGTACTCTTTGCTTGTACTCTACTCGTAACATGTGAAACCTAAATCCTTTATGAAAATCATGTTACATCCGCCTTCTGCGACGCAAGTGCGTGGCCTGATGAAGCAATAAAAGTAAAAAATGTGTGATGACGTCATTAATCCGATTGTCCCACCAGCTCACACATTTGACATCTTCGTAAGGCCCCAGCCACACTAACGAAGACAAATCTCTTATTTATAAACCTTTGTACCCACCTATCTTTTATCTACCCCATATTTTTATGAGTTAAAAAATGTTAATTTGTATGTTGGCATAACATAGGGGATTAAGGAAATAAGATAAATTACAAGATGTAAGTTTCGAAAGCTATTTATTGGTGAAAAACTTTGACCCCTTGATTGGTCTCGGTTACTTTGTCATTTATTTATGGTGATCAAATAAATCAACAAGAAAACCTTAGTAAATATTCAAATAATGTATATTTTTTTATGATTTTACATATTTTATACACGAGTTTTCAGTTGTTGAAAATGCAATTTTCAAACTTTCATCCCCCTGTTTTACCCTTTTGGCCCCTAGCTTGAGTCGTGTTGTAAAGGTCTTAGCGGATATTTACAACTTATGAGAAACCTACTTCAAGTTTGTAGGTGTTATATTTTATTTTTATTCCCTACATAATATCTGCATAATACATCAACTAGAATCTAGATTCTACATGTTGCCCGCAACTCCGTTGCGCGAAAATTCGTATATCGCGTAGTATTTGTCCTTTCCCTGGACTCAAAGTACATATCTCCATAAATTTCAGCAAAATGCGTTCAGCGGTTTGGGCGAGAAGAGGTAAGAGACAGACAGACACACTTTTGCATTTATAATATTAGTATGGAATATGGATATGGATGATAATATAAACAATCGTTTCAACATGGCGATCGCGCGCGTCATAATATGAGGATATTATATTTAAGGCTCCGTCCCCCCAATATCGCATCAACAACAATGGCGGGCGATGCTGGTCCATTGACACTCAATTTACTCCGTCTTCTTCCTTTTATATCTTAGACTCTTTGAGTATGAACGCTTTATGTACTTGTGAAGCCATTATTTCGGTTATTTTTAGCTTGGATATCTAACTTGTTTTTTTTGCCATTATTTGAAACAAGCAAATTATTAAATATTTAAAGAGAAGCAAAGGGTTTTCCAGGTTCGATTTGGTTTTACCCTACTATACGACCAAGCCAAAAGGAAGGGTTTTACGTAGGTACCTAAAGTTTTAGCATACGATTTTTAAACAATTAAACATTAAAGGTGCCGATTGGCAGCGGGCGACATGAAGCAACCGCAGACGACGTGTCGTCGCGACACTACTGGTTTCTATGTATTTCTATGAGTGTCGCTAGCTTCGTGTCGCTAGCTGCGCAGGGTATTTCATAGGAAATACATAGAAACCAGTAGTGTCGTCTGCGGTTGCTTCATGTCGCCCGCTGCCAACCGGCACCTTTATTCAATAATTCGGTCATTGCAACAAGCACATAAACGGGGGTTAAAGAAACATAACTTAAGTGAGGTAAAATTGTATCCTCGTCTACCATAAAATGCAATAAAAAAACTCATTAGGCTAAATCAATTAATGGAACACCCCATTACTGTGTTCCGGATGGGTCACGTGTCCACAAACAAGGGTGGACCGAGAACAGTTTTCCCGGTTGGTTCCCACGCCACCCCAACAGTGGAAACCCTTCGATGTTGATCTGGGGTAACAATTACCCCAATCGATATATCCGGGGTATAATAATATCTTTTATTGTCATTAGGTGTTGACGTCTACAATATGAGGGTTTATTTTTAAATGCTTTCACGTCACTTATGATTATTTTTAAACTTTAAAAACATCTGACTTCTAAGCTTTGTATTAGGCCATTAACACATCGTTAAGAACTATTATGTCATTTTATTATAAGCAACATAAGAGATTACCAAATATTATGTAAATATGTAGAAGCTATCAATAATAATAATGAGTGTCCTCTATGGCCATAGTAATCGTAACTTAATAATGTTTGTATGAATATTCATCAAAACAGTCATTTTAAACCCTTGCCTAATTATAAAAAAAAAACATGCAATTCAATGCACAATGCGTCATTGTTTGCCATTTAAAAACTAAAAAAAACATCAATTTATACTTTGCCAATTTTCCACACGCGAGCGCAGACGTAAGGGCAAATTAAATTACGGTTTTCGCCTCAGGCTAGGATTGGTCAGATGGAATTCTTGTAAGAGCTTGGAATTTCTGAATATTTAACATATAACAGCATCTTAGGAGAACCTAATAAGTATTTAAGTTGTTTCGCTTCTTAATTTTACTCTAGAATTAGTATTAACTAGTCCTGAATTCTCGAAATCGCTTTATTTTTTCTAGCTATTACTTTGAGATTAAGTTGCATTTAAGGTAGGTACCAAAACGTTTTATCTATAAAGGCAAGTTCTAGTACTGTTATTTTTTTACTACCCACGCGCAATAAGACCATTCTATTATTTACTTGCATTATTAGTGAACCTACGCAATGAAAAATATTCGTCTCTAATGGTGACAAAGTTATCTTTAATTAAGTACAATAATAAACATTATTTTTGACAGAGATTGACGGCACAGAAAAGCTCATAATTTGGTAGAGCTACCCACACATATTGTATAGAAAAACGATGAATATGCTAAATATTATGATTGTTTATGGCTGACGTTCTTCAACTTTCTTAAACATAATGACAATGGTTCAGAGTTAATCGTTCACATTTAATTCAATTATAGACTTTACGCCTATAGGTCTTAGAGGCATTTTACAGTTGCAATAGTGTATGTAGAGTCAAACGTACTTTTGCTTGTATTGGCCTATTATTACATACATATTAATTATTTACCTTTAATAATAAGATATCATACAAACGTGCCCCAAAAAGAAAGAAGAGAAAATAAGAGAATAAATGTATTAAAATGTAGAGTTTTCAGTTGTTTTCGTGGCGTTAGTTTCGTTGAAAATACAAATTTGTTGTCGCATTCTTCTTAATTAAACAATCTAGAAAGCCAATTAGAAACTGTTGTTTTATAACCAACCGGTCTATCAGCTAGACTATATGATTTCTAGACTCGTTTTGGCAGTAAATCTGGACTAAAATTTAAGCAATGACTCTAAATTTTTAAGATTTTTTTATCATTACAAGATATCTTATTTTTCTGATTTATTCTTAAATATTTATAATTCATCCTGCTGCTGGATATAGTCTAATATATTATGCACATTTATAAATAGCCTTTAGCGCCGGATGAAGACAGGAATCAGGATATCAATCTCACCAATGGAATACTAAATGTGGAGACATGACGCTTATAATATTAGGAAATGATTATTGTCATCCATACTAATATTAGATATAAATGCGATAATGAATCTGCCTATTACCTTTTCACGTTTAATCTCCAAATAATCTTGTATATTTTACATAAATATACCTATTATAACGGCTGCAAGTTTTGGTATAGGATAGATTATTGGGAAATTTTGCATTTGTGAGTTGGAACTTGAAAGTGGCAAGAATTTTATTATGCACTCGTAGAAAATATCTCTAAATTAAATTAAAGAGTTGTGCTCCAGACTTAATTATCTTCTAAAAATGTCTTCAGAGCTTTTAAAATTTCCTCTTAGTAGGTAGTGTATGGACTTTTTATGTATATTACCTTAAATTACTATGAAAACTACACATTTTTTACAAATAAAGATTTTATCTTTAGTTTATCTTTATATATCTTTGCTAAATTACTTAATTACTACTTTGCTCTACCGCCGCGCCGGCTCTTATAAGCTTGTAAGATTATACTTATAAGATTAAAGTGTTAAAATAAACAGTGGGCTATTTTTGATTTATAACTGGATGTTGCCTGTAAATTCATTAGTCGTACGGGAACCACAGATTTTGCAGGGATAAAAACTAATCCCGGTACTTAAATTATATCATTACTAACTTTCATCTAATTCGTGAATCGTTTAAGCGCGAAGAAGTAACAGGCTTTTGTATTTTTAATATTATAGTATAGATAAACTAATTTAAAAAATAAGATAAAATCATACCTGCCAGTCCAATCGCACTGGTCTCCTATACTTCCCGCCTCCGCAACACAGATCAGCCCCAAAACTACCAAAAACATTGTCCCCTCACTCATTTTCCTTTATATCAATGTCCAAGTCACATCACTAGCTAAATTTTAAATAGCACTTCCATAGTTTTATAAAATATTAGATACAAAATAAACAAAGTTTTTAAAACGCGCGTGAACTCTACCCCGACTCTACAATCGCACTAACTTGTCCAAGTCGTGATAAGAGCGAGATAGCTAGAGTAAAATTTCGACTTCATTTGCGTACTGACGCGAGGAAAAGAGAAGGGTATAATAATAGAGCCGTAAGCGAGACGGATGTGTGTTTATCTCGCTCTAATAAAGGACAATGTAATAAAAATCCTATTGCAGTGCAGTAAAGTGTTTTATTGATAAGTTTCACGTTAATGTAAACAAAAGGAGCTTTTGAGATGGCGCGAAAACGAGAAAGTTCCGTACTCGCTTAATTGACAATTAAAATACATAATAAACTTTACTCGTTTATTTATCACTGGTTTACTATGGTGATATTACAAAAAGTGGTATAATAAATTTTAAATGTATAAGTACAAATTTAAGGCTTATGTACATCTATAATAAAAACATGAAAATAGCTGCAATTTCTTACTTTTCTCTGATTTTCTGATCTAATAGCGTTCCGTACTCAAAGGGTATGAACAAGACCCTATTAATAATAAAACTAATAAATTTGAATTGATTAAAATAACTTATAATAATTACCTAATACACTAATACAACATACAGTGTTTGTTTCACGATTCGAGTACGAGATAAATATCTTAGATAGGCTCTAGCTCCTCAGAACTTGAGTAGCTGTTTAAGTACTTTATATCTACTAATAAATATCAACAGAGACAAAACTATTTGTCATTTATCAGGCGATTTTGAAAGAGGCTCTCATTATTTATACAATATTTTAATTTATTAAAGGCCAATCAAATTGCTCGATTTAGACGACGATTTTGTCTGCGCACATAATATTTTTTCCAGCATTCCCTGGAATTTTTATTAAAGAGAACAACAATCGATTGCATAATTATCCTTATATCGAAAAGGGCACTCGTGAAGATGACCAACTCCTCCGAGATTAGATGGATAACAAAATTAAAATAACTGAATACGACTATTACATCACACAACACGGCTACACCCACCAGGGAAATTATCCTCCTTCCTCTGTTGTTGGACATCCGACTACCCGAAGAGAGCACGGTGCGGACGATTTGAAAAAACAACATAATATTAGTGGTAAGAACCATATTAATGCTCGCCATTCGCGGGGCGAAGATATCGAAAGGGTTATCAGGTACGAAAATACGTGGAACAACACTATCAGTGATAGTTTTGATGGTGAACATCGTTCCGTAGACGAAGCACGCCGCCTTTGTCTTCTCGTAGCTGATTTTTCCTGGAAACAGCAGCACGAGCCGTAGATACGCATACAGCGTGGCACAAGACGACCAGCACATGCTCATCATATACAAATAGCCGTTCATCTCTATTTGCAGCAGCTCCAGATTGTACAGCCCGAAGTAGTCCAGGATGTATGTGAAGAAAGACGTCGAGCACAGGTGGAGGGTGCCAGCCACGATCTGGTTGATGCTTATAAAGTTGTGCACCGACCGCCATCTTGGGAAAATGCACCACATCACGACCAATTTCAGCGAAATTAATACGGACGCGCATGCGCACGTTATTTTGAAATATATATTTACACACATCGCTCTGGATTAAACTAGACGGTTACTGCGACAATGCCAGATTAATTCATGTAATATTTATAGTGCTAAATTAATTTGATAGCAGATTGTTTTCCTCATTAAAATAAATTAGTGGAAAGCAACCTTGCTAGCTATCGAAACAAAACATATAAAACTACATATTATTTATTTACGTTGTTGGTACACTTGCCAGCATTACCTACATGGAAGTAATTATATATTAGGTTGGAGAAAAAGATTCTTCGCATTTTATATAAAAATTCAAAAGGTTTTTTTTATAAAGTTTATTTACATTAATTGACTAAAGTATATAGGTGCCATTTTGTTCGATAACATTTTGCCATCTTGTTGGTAGGGACATGATCCCATTGCTATAAAAATTTTGGGGCTTCTGATGAAAAAACTGCGACAAGTGGTTTTGGCAGTCCTCTTGTGATGTCAACCTGAAACTGCCTAAGGAATTTGCAGCGACCGAAACAGGTGGAAATCTGAAGGTGCAAGGTCAGGACTATATGGCGGATGCAGCCAAACTCCCGTAATTTTTGCTGAGTGGCTAAATATGTGTGAGGTCATTTTTATTCTATAGGAAGAAGAATCCTTTCTGTAGATCGATGTTTTTTTCCTACAGAAGAAACACTTTCTTCAAATATTTCCTCCTTCTCTTCAGAATACATATATTTTATTTCTCCGTTAGCCATATTATTTACACTGCATGCTTTTCCTGATCTTGCTTAGTTTTTTCTATTCTTTTTTTATTTTTTTCTCTTCTGTAATTTGTGACATCGTTTTTACGTTATTCTAATGTCTGTAATCATAAGTTACAAACAAGTTTTTATAAGGAAATTTAAGAGTCTTAAGAATCAAAAAAACTTTATGCAAGGATATTCAATAGTCGTAGTACTCTACAGAACTCGTGAATCGCACATAAAAGTGCATATTTTAGGACAAAATTAATATATTTTATCATTACCCTGGTCTTTTGGCCAGGGTAATGAGACCCACGGAAATGAAAATTATGCCTATAATTATGCATAGCTCATAATTCTTACAAGCATCAGTTTTCATATTTCATAACATAAATATATAACCCAAGAGCATCAGTTGCCACGCAGATTAAAGTTTTGAAATAGTAAAATAAGCTCGATATAGTAGACACATAAATGATAAACTACGCGAACCAAACATAGGGTAATGATATATTTACCTTCCAAACACCTGGATAGAAATCAATTAGCCGCACATCCGCCTGATAGCTTCTTTCACATATGACTGGATTGCCTGCATACACTCCCATTGTTTTTACCAGAAAAGTTATGATCGATCGCAACTTGTGCCACAGGAATTATAACTTTACGTTGGACACTCTTTTCTTATTTATTTATAAGTACTGTAATGTAGGCATGCCTACTGTATTTATTTTTATAACAGGTAAACTAATGTAATTTCGTTATAATTTTATTTTGCATTGATTTGTCAAACAGGAAATGAATTATAGACGTTTTTGTTAAAGAAAATGGCAAGAGGACGCTCCATGGTAATGAGAAGAACGGACTTTAAGATTTTTTTTCCTATACTGAAACTACAATTATTAAAAAAAGACAGTTGTTTCTAGGTAGACACAGAGCTCAAGTATTTAAAAAAATATTTTTATTGTTTGCTTTTGCCTGGTTACAGAAAAAAGTCCGTTGCCGTCAAAAATTTCGCCTCCGAAGAAATGCCCACCCCTTCTGTTGATTAAGAGGGCGACTAACGCAAAAAATCAAACATCGTCCTTCTCTCTTCACACTCACGCTTAATCTCATCAGTTGTTCGCAGTACAGTTCAGAATCGATGGTCCTGCCTGGCGGTAACAGCTCATGATAAATAATGCCCTTCCAATCCCACCACACACAAAGCATCACCTTGTTGCAAGTTAACCCGGGTTTCGCCACAGTCTGTGAAGCCTGACCGGCCTTTGCCCACGTCGTACGTGATCCACTTTTCATCACCAGTTATCAGCTTCTTCAAAAATGGTTCGGTTTCATTACGTCGTAATAAAAAATCACAAATGAGTACACGGTTTATTAGGTTTCTTTCAGTGAGCTCATGAGGCACCCAAATATCGAGCTTTTTTGTGTACCCAGCTTTTTTCAAATGCGCCAAAACCGTTTTGTGGTCAATCTCCAGTTCTTCAGCTACATTGTAACTACTAATATGCCGATCTTGCTCCACTTTTTCAAAAATGGCATCAGTTGTCCGTAACAGCTGGGCAACCAGAGCGACGTGCATCTTTGACAAAGAGAATATAATCACTACGTTTCTTTGATATCAAAATTTCCGGACTGAACTTAAACCAAATTTGCGCTACTCTCACAGATACTGCATTAGGTTCATAAACATCACAAATTTTTTTAGCGGCTTGTGTTGCATTTTTACCTTTTTAGGGTTCCGTACCCAAAGGGTAAAAACGGGACCCTATTACTAAGACTTCGATGTCTGTCCGTCTGTCCGTCTGTCCATCTGTCTGTTACCAGGCTGTAACTCGAGAACTGCTATAGCTAGACTTCTGAAATTTTCAAATTTTTTCTAGGGCTTATGTTATCACTAGGAGAGGCCATTTAACCAAAAAAAATGGGTGTTATTTTTTTTCAATGGCATATTTTATCCTATTTAAAATCGTTGCAGAACGGTCACTTGCGGCGCGGGGGAATGAGAGGGGGTAACGCGAGGGGAGGCGCGCGCGCGGGATCACATCACGCGCGGGCGACGCGTCGTGTCCATTAATTGTAGTGTTTTTAGGATAACTTTCGGAAGCTATTTATCAACATTTTAGTACTGAGTGATTATAAAAGAAAAAATACGTGTATTTTTATTTTTAACAAGGATCAATATTTCAAAATTTGGCAGGAAGGTTTAATTGCACCCTGTATGTGTTGCCGCTATAACAACAAATACTAAAAATGAAATAAATTAAATAAATTAAATATTTAACTTTTCAAGCCCTTTCATTTGGTATAATTATATCTCAAAGTGCTACATTAGTGGGTACGATATGCCCCTCCTTATTAACACATCATAATGTGTGATGTGAGATCTACTCTCATAATATTTTTCAACATTTCATAAAAAAATTAAATCAACCAAGATTTCCAATCTGTGATAACAATATTTACTTCCAATAAATAACAATTTCTAATTTCTACACCGCGTCGGGTCAAAACTGAGGGTTTTTTTCTGATGACGCTGCATTCGTTTTGCGCTTTGATATTTTTTGTGTGGTTTTCGGTTTGAATGGTAAAAGGTCGCCTCTGATGTCTAAATGTGTCTAAATGTGTCTAATTATGTCTAAATTGATGTTTCTTAACCTACTAATGGGATAATAGCTTGTTTAATGCATTTTTCTGCTAAATCCTTTTATTTTTGGATTCACCATGACTGTTATTTTTTAATAAGCTATTCTGTTTAAAGAGCTCATGGTTTTGAGAGTAGCAAGTATTATATACAATGTATCTTGATACTGGTGTTTTGATTTCTTTAAAGTCCTAAGCATCATAAACACCATACTATTTTTGGTTTGTCATCTATGTATTTGTGCGAAAATTGACTACCGTATGTCTGATAGCTGTTACCTACCTTAAGTACAATTTTGAACTAGTATAATATTTTAACAGAAAAAAGTAATGTTTTAGTATACTTAATAATGTTTTATAATGATTATCAAAACTCTGTTATAAATTGAACTCTTAGACGTAAGTGGATGAAGTGTATAAGTAACATTTCACAACATAAGGGCAATTACTCATTTTTAGGGTTCCGAAGCCAAATGGCAAAAATTGGAACCCTTATAAATTCGTCATGTCTGTCTGTCTGTCTGTCTGTCTGTCCGTCCGTATGTCACAGCCACTTTTATCCGAAACTATAAGAGCTATACTATTGAAATTTGTAGATGTAGTCTGTAAACCGCATTAAGATTTTGATACAATAATGGAAAAATTATTAAAAATTTTAGGGGTCCCCATAGGTACAACTAAATCAAAAAAAATATTTTTTCTTCTAACCTATGCATGTGAGGTATCTATGGATAGGTCTTCAAAAATCATATTGAGGTTTCTAATATCATTTTTTTCTAACCTGAATAGTTTGCGAAAGAGACACTTCCAAAGTGCTAAAATGTGTGTCGTCCCCCCCCCCCCCCCCCCTCTAACTTCTAAAGTAGGGGCATGATAAGTCTAAAAAAAATATATGATGTACTTTACTATAAAAACTATCAACGAAAATTAGTTTGAACGAAATCTAGCAAGTAGTTTTTTTTATACGTCATAAATGGTAAACTTAATTTAACTTTCATTAAATCAACTGAAATATAAAAAAAAATATTATTTCATAAAAATAAACCTTATTGCTGCTGCGGATCCCTTCATGGGCGAGTCCAACTCGCACTTAGCCGGTTTTTTTCACTATTAATTTGAACAAACCTTGTAACTTACCTATTTCATCGTCTGAATATTGTATGTGGCTATACATAACATTTTCATTTTCAAATTGTTAGTTACCCACTTCATCCACTTAGTAGTTACGTCTTCAATTAGGGCGAAGCCAAACGAGCGTAATTTGTGAGTTGTGAGTCGCAGAATTTCGGTTCAGCAGAATTCTGCTGCATAGTTTCATACAAAAGTCCTGTTTGATTCACACGAGCGTAATTTTGTGAGTCATGATTTGTATGTAAAAAATTGTATGAAAAAAAAAAAATATGTAAAAAGATATATTTTACGCGGCAGAAATTCTGCGACTCACAACTCACAAATTACGCTCGTTTGGCGTCACCCTTATGATTAACATTTGTCAAAAATCTTAGAAACTACAGGCACAGAATAGATAATAGTTCAACCAGTGGCGTAACTATAACATCCGGGGCCCATGGCAAATTGATGGGGATCCTGTCAGTAAAAATCGTCACATTAATAATAAAACAATGTATAAAAAAAATTCTGACCTCCTTTTGGGTCAGGGGCCCGTGGCATTTTGGCAGCCCTGCCACCCTATAGTTCGCCACTAAGTACAACCCATAGATAATACAGTATAATATATACTGAGAGTACAACCATAGATTAATGATTAGTCTCCGCGCGCGGCGCTACAACTAACGACGCTCGTAGCGCCGCGCGCGAGACCAATCATTAATCGAGTACAACACAAGTACTAGCCATATTATGAGAATCATCCAAAACTTAGTATAAGGTGGTATAAGCTCGAGTTCCGTATATTTATCAGATAAACTAAACCAATAGTCCGTGTTTGTACAGATAACGGCTTTGTCGTCGTTGTGTAGGCCTGGATTCGCTTATCTTGATTAAACAAACTTCCTTTGTACTTCTTGGACTTGTTATCATCGGTGTGTAAGCTGTGCTAGAGGTACTTGAGTGAAATAGCCTGGCTGCACTTGGCCGTTTAAGGGTCAGTTTGTTGCTGCAAAATTGTAATTGTCGCGTAATGGCTTTATAGTTGTAAGCTGAGAAACTAAATAGGCTTCGAAACAACGAGTGTGGACTGTTGAGAAGATATAGGTCTACCAGAATCTGATGGCAATTTTTGACAGCAGATTTTTAAAAAATATCCTTGATCATTGGATAAATTTTCATATTTGCATGTTTAACACACAGAATCAGCCGCTGTATGAAGAAAAACGGATCAAAATGTTTTATTCCAATTACCCCCGTATTGCTAGTCATTTTATTTTCTCACTTTTTGCCATCAGATTCTGGTAGACCTATAGATAATTTAGATTTCAGATTATAATAATTGAACTCCTTAAAGCAAAAAAGTAGTTAACTACCTACTTAATAAACTATAATTTAGATTTAAGATTATAATAATTGAACTATTTAAACTAGTTAACTATTTAAACTACTAGAATCTAAATGATGCCCGCAACTCCGCTGCGCCAAAAATAGTTTATCGCGCGGGAACCGTAGACTTTTTCGGGATAAAAATTATCCTATGTCCTTTCCCGGGACTCAAAGTATCTCCACACCAAATTTCAGCAAAATCGGTTCATCGATTTGGGCTTGAAGAGGTAATAGACAGACAGACCGACACACTTTCGCATTTATAATATTATAGTATGGATAATATAGTATGAAAAAAAATATGTCGTGAGATTTACGTTTTTTTTTTTTTTAATTAAGTATAAGTACTTAATTAAAAAATATCGCGTAGGTACCACAAACGTCCGTGCCTGTACTTAGATACGCAACTAAAAACTATAACAGTTGGTTGGTTGATAAAAATAATTAAGTTGCTCTATTAATATTTATAGTAAATGTTCTACTGTTACACATTGGTAACAAATGTTGTATGTTTACTACCTGTGTAATAACTAATAAACAATGAACCAAAGTTAAACAAATTGTTGCCTTGACGTGCCTTGACCCTCATTTCGTTCCGTGAGAATGTTTATATCCCACGAGCAGTAAAATAAGGAGTTGGTGCCTCGTGTGCTCTCGGAGTCTCGTCATCATCATCGTCACTTTAACACTACGACCTATCGACCGTACATATCCAAAATATCACAAATAGTTAGGTATATAATATATTATTAGCGAGCAATATAAAATTTAGAAACGGTAAATCAAATTCATAAGTTCTCCTCAAACATAACTTTAAGAAATGTTGAATCTTGAATTAGAAATCAACGATTTATTTTAATACTAGAACTAGATGACGCCCGCCCGCAACTCCGTTGCGCCATATCCATTTATCGAGAGGGAACCGTACGTTTTTCCGTGATAAAAAGTATCATGTCCTCGGGGCTCAAAGTATCCCCATACCAAATTCATCAAAATCGGTTCAGCGGTTTGAGCGTGAAGAGATAACAGACCTTAGAGTATTAATAACAGTTATTGTTATTAATACTCTAAGTAACAGACAGACTGACAGACAGACACACATTCGCATTTTATAATATTAGTATGGATAACAGTACTGTACCATTGAGTAGTGACTGTATGTCTGTAATGTGATTCGGTAGTCTTATCTAAATGATCCCTATTTTTTGGGTTCTTTTCTTTGTAATTTGTATGCAGTCAATGTAGAAACTGTAAAACAACTGTAAAACTTTAAAAAGCTTTTTGACTATTTTTTATTTTTTTTTATTTTTTTTACCTATGAATGCTTCACACCACGTCAGTCTGGCCCCGTGCTAAGTACCTGAAGGACTTGTGTTACAGGTACCAGACAACGAAAATATAATATTTACTTAATACTTTTATATTATAACATATATTTAAGATTTTTATTATATCATACACATATTTAATACATATCCAGACCTGGGAACATTGAAAACTTTTTGTTCCGTCGGCGGGATTCGACGACCCGCGGGCCGCGACCCCCGGCGTCAAAGGCTATAAAGTCTTAGCATTCTTCAATTGAAGAATAAAAAGGGTCAAATATCGCATGTCAACTGTCAACTCATTGTCAACTGTCAACAATTGTCATATTTCATCAAGAGGTTATCAATTTTCCAATTTCTAAATTCTGTAAATAATATAAAAAAGAAAATGAAAAATCTGTAAAATTATACAAACCGTTAAATAAACCTATACAAAACGCTTGAACTTCAAAATGTTATCCGTATATCAGACACAGATACTGAGAGGAAGATGTCTACTTCAGAAAACTTTATTTAATAATTTATCATCAAACCTAAAAGTACTTAATACATGCAAAGTAAACATAAGACAATTGTCCAGTAAAACTGGTGAAGACAACAAATTGGAGTGCATTTACTATGGCCCATTGAAACCACAAATTCGTGCTGTAAAAATTTTTTCCATCACATCAAGTTTTGCAGGGCTCATTGCTCAGCCGATTATTATTAACGAAGCCTCAAATATTGGAAGTACAAGTTTACTGGTGGCACTCTGTTCTGTTGTGGGATTTTTTACGTTTGTCACCCCTTTGCTATTACATTTCATCACCAAGAAATACGTCACGGAAATACATTATGATCCCGAGACGTCTACATACAAAGCTACATACATCAACTTCTTCATTGCTCCAGTGACTGTAAGTTTATTCATATAACAATCCTTTAACCCATCGATTGTGGAAAAACGAGACACAATAGCTTATCTATTGTTATCGCGGCCGCATGTGGCCGCTTGGGGCTTGATGAATTAAAGAGCAATTGACATTTAAAGACAATTATGACTACTGGCCTATAATAATGGTAATTACTTGTTGCAACTATGTATCTATTAAAAATTCAAGCCTCAACCAATCATCATTTTTAATAAATAACCAGTGATACACCATCAAATTCAGAAATATTGTCTGTAACAATAATTGTTATAAATGAAATAACAGTAGTATCTACAGATTAGTATATTTTACCATCGTCTGACATGCAACTTACAACGTAACAATACCTTAATATGTGTATGTGTGTTAAATAAATGTTATTATTATTATTATATTCTTACGAGTTCCAATATAATCATTGTTTCAGATCGATTTCAAGGCAGAAGATGTGGTAGTACCTGATATCCCCGGCATGTTCACAACAATGCTTGCCAAGGGCAAACCTTTATTTATTGAAGCTAGGCATTTTAGCGATCCCATATATTACGCTAAGATCATGGGTTATGACAAACCTCTTGATTTTAAGCTGGGTAATATTGAAAAAAATGATACTAATAATAATAAATAAGTTTTTGATTAAGTAAAATAATGTTGTTATGTTATAGAAATATAAAATTTTAA
The DNA here is from genome assembly GCA_905187585.1 of Cyaniris semiargus. NCBI lineage: Eukaryota > Metazoa > Arthropoda > Insecta > Lepidoptera > Lycaenidae > Cyaniris > Cyaniris semiargus. Next base: position 5,200,069 of record LR994558.1, on the reverse strand, counting down.
ATATTTAAGTATTTTAAGTTGTACCTGTTTTTAGCCCTTTTAGTATTTACATAGAGATTTTTTTTTGCCTAGTCCTTTATATAGTATTATGTAATAGACTGTCTATTTAGATAGGCACAGTATGTAACGATAATAATAATTAATGTTTCGTTAAATTGTAGGTAAAATAGGGTCTAATAAAAGTCATATTATTATTTAATTTTTATTGTAAAGATTAGTTTAAAATTATATCATCAGTTAGATTTGTTTTTGCTTTAACAATTGACAAATATGACTAGACTAACTGCTAATTTAAAACTTTGTTATTATACATATTACTGAATAGCCATGGGCGTACCCAGGATTTTGGCTAGGGGTGGGGCAGCATACCTGTTTCGAGAAGATGGTCGGTCTGGACTCTGGTGTAATATTGAAACAAAAAATCATGAAAACTGACTCTTATTAATCTGACTGAAAAGATATTTTAACACGTTTTTATATCCCACTTGCCAGGAAAATTGACGTTTATTTTATCTTCTAGGGGGGGCAGCTGCCCCCCCCCACCCCCCCTCGGGGGCAGGGGCCCCTACCTGGGTACGCCCATGTGAATAGCATTTGTGCAACAAAAAATAAATCATTCCATTTTACATAATATTATGTACAAAGCTTGTTTTTACATATTGTACATATGGAATGTGAATAATATTAACAATAGTCCAGCCTTAAATTTCTTTGCAGATCTTACCAATTTGCCAAAATGTTAAACCTAATACTTTCTTGTGATGGAAATAATATGAGTAAAAAATTATCATTTTCTCGCTTAACAATAAAACAATAATCCTAATGTCACATGTTAAAACATTCATACTATAACAAGCATGGTCATCTGTAAAAAAATGTTTTGTATGGAATGTCACTTTTGTGATAAAAACTATACGAACTACGGAGCCATTGGAAGTTTAAAAATGCCATTGCTACTTGTATCTTTTCCTCGCGCAATAATTTAGCGGTGTCTTGCTGTCATAGGTCTACATAAAGATTGAGATACCGATGTATATAATTTAACATTTCCGTGCACGAGTTAAAGTAACAAGTATAGTAAGGCTCAAATCACACCGAAATGGCAGCGCAGGGCGGCGGCGCGACTGCCCACGCGCCGCCGCGCCGCGCCTCCGCATAGGAGTCGTCAGAGTGCTCGCGGCGTCGCGGGCGGCCGCGAGACATTCCTTAAGTTTCTCAAGCGATACTATGTATTACAATAATGAAGATAAAGTTTAAAATCATATGACACTGAAAATGCTCGCCGCTGCGCTGCCAGCCGCTGCCATTTCGGTGTGATTTGAGCCTAAGGTTTAAATATATACGAAAACTGGGCAGTTCTGGAAATATTACATACATACGCGTCGAATTGATAACCTCCTTTTTTGAAGTCGGTTAGAAAAACCAGCAGCGACACTTGTCGAAATATATCTTAGCGGACCCCTAGACGATCAATTTTATTGTGCAATATAACGTATTGTGCAATATTATTGACCGTCTAGGGTTGATATTAAACACAATTTTTTGATTCTTATGGCGGCCATACACCATGCTTCCTATCGTCCAATCGGCATGACGCTACCGATTGGATTAGTTAGAACTGACCGTGTGTGGGATTGTAATGTGGATTGGCATGACAGTTATACTTGACGGCACAATCGAATTTCGATTCTTTTGGCTTGATCATGGCGATTGGATCATGCCGATTGGACCGTGTATGGCGGTCTGCGATTGTCAGTTCAGTCTGGTCAAGATTTTTGTCGGTGGTGGACGTCGTGCGTGCGCTCTCACGATGTCGCAAAATAATTACAATATAATACTGTGATATAATATAGTAAATAATTACAATAATCTTTAGGCGTAGTCCTCAATTCTTTTAATAAATTTCTATGAGTAAACTGTTTTCTTTTCATTAACCACTGTTTGCACCATTCTGCTATCTTTTTTTTTTTTTTGTTTCATTTTTACGAGTAAAACGCCCAAAACGGCTAAAACATCGTCGTCTATCACCGGTGACGCCATGGCTTCAACTGAACGTCGCTGCCGATTGGACAATTCAAACTGATTGTGTGTGGTGTATATAGACGAACTGCAGATTGGATCAAGCCTGCAGCGTCATGCCGATTGGACGATAGGAAGCATGGTGTATGGCCGCCATTATTGCCTTTCATTCGTACTGTCAAATAAATTGTTCAATAATATTGTTCAATGATATTGCACAATAAAATTGATCGTCTAGGGGCCCACTTACATAAAGATGCGAATTGCGTCCGTGAACTACACTATCTCTACAGGCTCATAATATATGGTTATTGATTATTATTTACACATCTCATAAACCTATAATTGTATCAAATATAAATTCGTATATCATTAAAATGGTAATTATCATATTTTTTGCTTACACCTATTTTATGCGAACTAAACAAATCAACAAAAACACTAAAAATACATTATAAAAGATTTACAATATACATTATCTAATAAATAATCATTTCAGCTAAACTAATCAATAAAATACATAACGTTTCTTTTTAATTCAGCTTTCTCTAGCCAAGAGGTCTACAATATCACATCTTATCATTATAGGACGTACATTTTCTTACTGTGCCTATTAATTGTGTAAATTTCACAAAATAATTTCTAAAATATAATAAGGAACTTCGTTCCAATATTTCGTGTATAGCATTTCAACCTATGTGGTATTTTTCAATGCCTATGTATTGAAAAAAAATGACGTGGATTAGAATTTAAAAGCAATACGCACAACAAAAAGTAAAAAAAAAAATTATTTGAATATGTAAAAAGCATACTTCGGGATATTTTAATTGGGGCACATAAATGCAATTGGAATTCCCAAATTTTCAAGTTAAAATGCAAGTGATTTAACTTAATATAATTTTATAATATTCGAGTTAATAGCATTTTAAAATTTAAACGTAAAAAATTGATATAAATTTTTCAAAGCAGCGGTGCGATGGGACATTACGCTGCAGCAACGCACTTTAAAGGTACAAGTTGGAACCGAGCGACACGCGACAACTGCAGACGACGTGTCGTCGCGATACTACTGGTTTCTATGTATTTCTATGAAATACCCTCCGCAGCTAGCGACACGAAGCTAGCGACACTCATTCATACAAATACGTCGTCTGCTGCCGCTTCATGAAGCCGGCATTCCACTTGTACCTTTACTTTCCATATAACGTACGCCACGTAGTGTTGCTTAGTGCCGTCTCACTTTAGTGTTAGGGCCAACCCACACATACCACAACCACACCACGTCGCAACGACAAAATGCCGTCAAGCAGTGGTTACGTGTGAATAGTGTCGCTGCAGCTTTTTGTAGTTGCGTTGTGGTACCGACAAAATGTCGACGTGGTTGCGTTGTCGCCAGTAGCTGCGATGTGATTACGTCGTGTGCAGACATAGTTCGACTCCGGCTTTTATAGCGGAAACGTGTTGACAAAACTCATAAAATTCGAAGAGGAAACTTTATTATTGCTATCCTTGCGAGAGCGCGGGCGCGCACAACGTTGCGTCGATGCAACGACAGTGTGCAGTTTGCGATGTGGCCGGCCACTAGTTGGCTGGTGGTTGCGATGTGGTCGGTATCACACACGCGGTCAACAACGACTGCAATATGTTGTACGTGTGAACAGTCTTATTCATTTACAATAAGAAATATACGCCCGACCACGTGGTGTGGTTGTGGTACGCGTGGGTTGGCCCTTACAATGACCTCTGTCATAGTCTCTACTATGAAGACATTTCTAGTCGTAGTGTCGGGAGCGACAGTTTTTGGCGGCGTCATTGTAGCAACTCCTTAAACTTACACGTACGCCAAAAGATGACTTGTGATTGGCCGTTAGAATTTAGTCGTAGTGTAGCGCGTTTTCGGCAAGCGCGTGTGTTGCGGGCGACTTTTTTTTGTCGGCATCGTTTAACATTTTATATGAAGTTTTGTAGCAACTCCTAAAACAAGGAGGCGTATAACAAAAGAAGACTTGTGATTGGCCGAAATTTAGTCGTAGTGTAACGCGTTTTCGGCGAGCGCGTGTGTCGCGGGCGACAGTTTTTTGTCGGCGTCATTTAACATTTTATATGAAGTTTTGTAGCCACTCCTAAAACCTACGCATTCGCCAAAAGAAGACTTTTGATTGGCCGTCAGAATTTACAAATACAAATATGTTTTAATCGTAGTGTAGCGCGTTTTCGGCTAGCGCGTGTGTCGCGAGCGACAATTTTTTATCGGCATCATTTAACATTTTATATGGAGTTTTGTAGCCACTCCTAAAACCTACTCATTCGCCAAAAGAAGACTTGTGATTGGCCGTCAGAATTTACAAATACAAATATGTTTTAGTCGTAGTGTAGCGCGTTTTCGGCTAGCGCGTGTGTCGCGGGCGACAGTTTGTCGTCGGCCTCTATGGCGCGGGCGCGAGCTCGGGCGCGGGCGGCCCACTCGACGCGACAAAACGCCGCAGTGCCGACTGTACCCAGCACCGCCAGCACGCCCAACTGCACTGACAGTAGGGCTTTAGACGAGTAGAAGAAACACGCGGCTGCTGCTAGCGACTGTAATAAAAAAGATAATGTTAGCTTTTAATAGGATTCGAAGGCACTCTAAAAATGTTTTATTCTTCACAACATTAATAATGCCTACATGGTACTCAAGCATTCTCTCTTTCTTTACTCTCATAACCCAGTGGAACGATAATCAGGCGCAATAACGACTTTTAATATGATCTTCCGACGTATAGATCACCTTGCTTGGTAGACAATCAGGAGATTAGATCATTCTTATTTTTACACGTATATTTACAACGCGGGAATCGAACACACGACCTCCGATTTAAGAGCCATGCTACATGCTCTTAACCATCAGACGATTAGTAAAAATAAGTAAAAAATTAATACTCTTGGCTCACGCCAACTAACAATATTGCCATATTGTTAATACATATAAAATAAAACATCTAAATACTAAAAATCATAATTACCTGTGTAAACTTAAACAGCGCGAAGGCTGACGTACTGTTGTCCGCGTACTTCGATCCCAAGATGGAGTAGATCTGTGTATTGTAGCACGCGTCACCGAAACCAAGGAGGAAACTGCACAGCATCGCCAGATATGGTGATGGGGTGATGTAGGACACATCCCAGGTGTCTCCGAAAGGCGCGACGTTGGGTAGGTTGATGAAGACGAGGAAGAAGCTCGTCATGTGGATGAGGTAGCCCATGATGACGACGGGATCCCGACCCCAGCGCGTCGTCTTGCTGCCTAGTATACCGAAGAGCGCTCCACCTGAAAGGATAATGTTTGGTTTTATTTTTTACTTGGTTATAGATGACCCGCAACTCTGTGGCGCCAAAATTCGTTTATCGCGCGGGAACCGTACATTTTTCTGAGATAAAAAGTATCCTATGTCCTTTCCCGGGACTCAAAGCCCGGACTCAAAGCCAAATTTTATCAGAATCGGTTCAGCTGTTTGGGCGTGAAGAGGTAACAGACAGACACACTTTCGCATTTATAATATTAGTAAAGTATGGATATAGATGGTGATATTAAAGTTTATTATTATGATGACAGGAATAAAAAAAAACACATTGTTACAACAAATGCACATTATTACTACCTAGCCAATGTTTCAGAGATGTGCTTTTGAATCTATCAGAGAATTTAGAGAGGGTGTTTGAAATTCTATTTGCCACCAGGTGCCGCTATGTAGCCTTAGGATCTATCGTGTCAAATAGGCATAATATCGTGATACATGACAGCTATATCGCGACATATGACAGCAGTTTGACATGATATAGAATTTCAAACACCTTCATTCATACAAGTTTATACAAAGTAACATTCAAGACCTAGATCTTAGTGCTTTGTCGGTTGTGTCAAGCACAGTCGACAGACCAATATTCAAGATTAACATAGACTTGACATAACCCGACCAAATAACGTAGCTCCGCCATTTGCTTATACCTAAGTCAATTTCAAACTGATAGCACTCACAACGCAGGCTATTAAAAGTCGAAATAACTTTCATTCGCTCATATAAAATTAGCTTATTTTATATTGACCATACGAAGATGAAAGCAGGAAAATGGTAAGTATCTATTAAGTTTATCAAACTGGATCATCAATCATAGACCGTGTTACATGGCCAGCTCTACTGCGTTATAATATTTGCTGTTAGATAACATATCTGTGAGGTAATCCGCAATAACCAAGTGATATAACAATGGAAATATGATTCAACAAGCAGGTCAATACGCCACTCTAAACAACAATAAAGGTAGTTTATTGACTTAATCTGTCGAGTGTTTAAGCGGCAATGAAGCTGAGAGTACGGTCGACGTTGTTATACTTCATAGGTATCTGCTGTTATTAGCCACATGACTATGGCCCGTATTTTTGGTCAGTACTTAAGATGCGACCCGGTCTCAAGACGCGGTTCGGCTCTGTGATTGGTCCAAATTTTGACAGCCAAACAATCACAGAGCCTGAACCGTGTCTTGAGACCAAGATGCATCTTGAGTACTGACCAAAAATACGGGCCTAAGAGTGCTACCAGTATTTTGACTAACTAATTATTTTATTATTGTAATTCATTGTTATTTCTTATAGAATATAAAACGTTTTTATGCTGTTATATTATAGAGATCAATGACTCCAAAAAGAATGAAAGACAAATATATTAATTTTTCGACTTCCAAAGAGAATAATTAAAATAGCGTTCTCCACTAGATGGCGCTCTTAAGTATTATCTACATTTCTGTAGAGATTGATAATAATAAATAATAATCTTAACCAGTAGGCGGATACGATTAGACATATGTGTTTAGTTTCCTGATAGAATAGCGGTATCTGAAATAATAATAACAAAAATAATAATAATAATATAATATATTATAATTACCACTCAATGTTCTAAAAGTTCAAGCTCAATGTCAAAACAAGAAAAATAATCCGCCACAGAAGCTTCTCTTTATCGTATAACTCAAATAGCACGTACCTAGCACCTCTCCCAGGCCAATAAACACGCCGGACAGGCCGACGAGCTGCTTCACATTGTCGCCCATCGACAGCGTGAACCCAATGCTGGGGCTGTACACGCCGCTGAAGAAAGATAGCTCCACACCTGTATAAACGGAATATTAATGGATAAGAGCGTGTCTAATTCGAAATAATACGGTACGTTACGGAAATAGTACGGAATTAAATAATAGTTTTGATGCGGTATGGGTATAATGAAGTACAAAATGGTGATGTCAAACCACCGTTTAACGATTTCTGATTGGTCACAACTCCAAACTGTATCCAATTTGAAACAATTTACCAGAATTATGACGTAACACTGTTTCGATGCAGTATCCAGGGTATAATAAATAGTATATTAAAAATAATACTAGAGATCGCCCAATGGTCGAAATTCGACCTTAGTTTCAACGACATTAGGACTACTACCTATATTTTGTAAAAAAAAATATTGACTTTATCATATTTTTTTCAACTTTTGTCTCTGGGACTCAGCTGATCTCAGTCTGGCCGTGTAAGCATTGTCTAATAGTATCTAAGATTCAATAAAAAAAAAACTATAATCCAATTTCAATTAGTCAATTTGTTGTTAACAGACTTCAACCATAAATAAAAGAGTATAATTCGTATGTATAGGCTTGTCACTCAAAAATCTGTCATCTTTCCTAGTGTTTGTGTTGTAGTGTGTGTAATGTTTTATTTGTTAAAAAAATGTAAGTATGATAAAAGCATAATTTCAAAATAATATAAGCTCGATGCACTCCTTCACCATATAAACTATAACTGTGCAAAATTTCATTCACCTACGTGTCCCCATTTTTCGTCAAAAGGGATACAAAGTTTTTCGCTCGCGTACCTATTAATATAAAGATTCTTATTTAGCGTCAAAAGCAATTGGTCCAAAAATATGTGGGAAATGAGAAATGAGAATCCTTTTTTGCTGTTTTTAATAAAATGGATTAAAATAACAGAATTGAGGTATTGGCCTTTATTTTACACTACAATTGAAGACGTGAGTGGAAGAACCAGATAACTAACATTTTATAACTTAATTACTCAATTTTTCCCTTTTAATTTTAACAAATTTTGTAACTTACCTACTTCATCATCTAGCTAATATATCTGGATTCTGGCTACACATAAAATCCAGTTTTTTTTTTAATTATTTCAAATCATTTTTCCGGCCCTGAAGCTTCCATTTATGTAAAAAAAACCGCCTTTTTTCAACTGTTACTTACCTGCTTCTTCTACTAACGTCGACATCATTAATATCGTCAACTTATTGTTTTAAACTTATCTAAATAGTAATTTGGTATTTCCACTGATTGTTATATTGTGCCCCAATTAACTATTATGATAACTGAATATATTATGTTTGAAAAATTGTGACTTTGTTTTGCTTTTAAATATATTGTTAAGCTATTGCATAGCTTTTATCGCGGGCTTTGAGCGCGGCGACCGAATCAAGAAATTCCGTAACGAAAAAACCTAACACACCCCACTCCGACTAGGCTAGACGTGTATACGTCTAGTCTAGTCGGATATTATAATTATAATGGCAAAAGTTGATAAAAAATGCTATTCAATAAGCTTTCCCGCGGCAGTCCCCGAGTGCCACACGTATTTTTTTCTTGCTAAAGACCAACTTAATTATACCGATTAACAGTATTTAAAACTATTGTTCTTCTTTAAATATTCAAACTTACCAGTGTATATGAAGGCCAAGCTGAGCAGTAACATGTCACCGGTGCAGAACAGCCTAATCGCTCCTCGGAAGGCGTCCATGGCACTCTCGCCTTCGGATGCTGCCATCTCGCTCTAAAAATGAGACGGTAATACATTAAACCATGGTACTAGAGGCTCTAGTCTAGAGCTATCCATACTAATATTATAAATGCGAAAGTGTGTCTGTCTGTCTGTTCCTCAAACCTCTCTCCTCCGTTACGCCCTAACCACTGAACCGATTTTACTATAATATTATACTTTAAGTATCGGGAAAGGACATAGAATACTTTTTATCCTGGAAAAATTTACGGTTCCCGCGCGATAAACGAATTTTGGCGCAACGGAGCTGCGGGCGTCATTTAGTATTATAAATTATAATATAGTTTGCATCAAATAGACTCCTAAACTAATGGGCCGATATTGATTAATTTCGGCATAAACATAATATGTATATGTCGCAGTCATCTGGTTTAATCTGCGATTTGATTGAATGACTAGCGCATTCATTGAATGACACCATTCGATTGAATGACTAACGGCCGTTCCCAATATTCAATCTATCTCTGGTGACATACGACCGATCGCAACTAACATTGAATTGACATAAAATATATGTCTCTAATGTCTAATGAGAGCTATTCCTATCTCTAGTAGGGCAAAACCAGAGATAGATCAAATATTGGGAACGGCCGTTAAGGACAACTCGTCAAGACGTGGACTGTGACGTTTAACGTTTTGACTAGAAATCATATAGTGAAGTCGTTAAATGGGATGCTATCATTTTTTAACTAGCCGTTGACGTGGTAGTATTAAATAGGTAAATCCACACTGTCATACATATTATTTTATTACATTTAAAGCACTTTAAAGTAATTATCAACACGGTGCTATCAGCTGCGCGAGCTATTTGTTTGTTTAAGTGACTACTAGCGCCACAGTGGGAAAAAGGTGAAATACGTTCAATTACCTGACTGATTTCATGTTCGCTATCTTCAAAGGGCTATGTTACAAATCGCTAACTAGTTGGACGTTGAGTGACGATCGTTCAATCGACGTTCAGCCGAGTCGTTCAATTGAATGGTGTCATTCAATGAATGCGCTAGTCGTTTACTCGAATCACAGATTGAACCAGATGACTACGATATGTTCCACACCATTTTATTGAATGACTGAAGGACAACTAGACAAGACGTTGACTGTAACGTTTAACGTCTTGACTAAACGTCATCATAGTGAAGTCGTTAAATGGAATTTTATGTTTTTTTTTAAGTATTTGTTGGCGGCGTAATCTATACTAATATTATAAAGTGGAAGAGTTTGTTTGTTTGTTTGTTTGTTTGAACGCGCTAATCTCAGGAACTACTGGTCCGATTTGAAAAATTCTTTCAGTGTTAGATAGTCCATTTATCGAGGAAGGCTATAGGCTATATTTTATCACGCTAAGACTAATAGAAGCGAAGAAATAGATGAAAATGTGGAAAAAACGGGGGGAAATTATTTGAAAGGGCTTATTTGAACGCGCTAATCTCAGGAACTACTGGTCCGATTTGAAAAATTATTTCAGTGTTAGATAGCCCATTTGTCGAGCAAGGCTATAAGCTATATTTTATAACGATAAGACTAATAGGAGCGAAGAAATAGACGAAAGTGTGGAAAAAACGGGGGGAAATTATTTGAAAAGGCTTATTTGAACGCGCTAATCTCAGGAACTACTGGTCCGATTTGAAAAATTCTTTCAGTGTTAGATAGCCCATTTATCGAGCAAGGCTATAAGCTATATTTTATCACGCTAAGACTAATAGGAGCGAAGAAATAGAAGAAAATGTGGAAAAAACGGGGGAAATTATTTGAAAGGGCTTATCTTACGAACTACTAGAGAAATTATTCTGTTATTTGGGTCAGATAGAAAGTAGACCACGTGAAGGATCATAGGCTATTTTTTGTAGACTGATTTGTCTGTCAAATATTTAATTAACGCGGGCGAAGCCGCGCGGAACGTCTAGTAATAGGTTAATCTAGAAACTGGCTTCAATTATGGCTAAGGCGGGGGCGTAGCGCAGCGAAGCGAATCTAACCTAACCCAATGAAGTCGTATTGGGCCAGCACGGAGTAATACATTACTATTAATTACCTAAGAATTATTTTAGTGACTACGAGCGCCGCAGTGGGAAAAAAGTGAAATACGTTCAATTACCTGACTGATTTCATGTCCGCTATCTTCAAAGGGCTATGTTACAAATCGCTAACTAGTCGGACGTTGAGTGACGATCGTTCAATCGATGTTCAGCCGAGTCGTTCAATTGAATGGTGTCATTCAATGAATGCGCTAGTCATTCAATCAAATCGCAGATTGAACTAGATGACTGCCACACATACATATTACGCCACTGGAAAGGACATAGGATACTTCTCATCGTGGGAATATGTACGGTTTTCGCGTGATACTGTTTTAGGCAGATGGTAATTTCTGGTAATAAATAATTATCTTTCTGTTTACAGAAAGAGATCTTTTAAGGTGCATATAATTATAATGTTTGCCATCAGTTGATATGTCGATTTACTTTAAACATATGAAATTTCATACAAATTTTAACATTTTTGCAACTCGCTTCATGGATAATCGTATATTAATATCTCCTCTACGACAAAATCTTATGCAAATTAGCAATTATGTTGTATCGTATTAATAAATAATTAATTCTTATCAACACTTCAGCAAAGTCAATTAAGAGTTAAGACAGTCTCGTAAATTTCATTTTCACCTTGATCTTAATCTGCCTGAAAATTATATATTACTTAAAATTATAAAGTTTTTTTTTTTTCAACAAACAATAATATAATAATATGTAACGATTTACAAACATTATTCTTTGCACATTTTTAGGGTTCCGTAGTCAACAAGGAACCCTTATCGTTTCGGTCTGTCCGTCCGTCTGTCTGTCCGCGGTTTTGCTCAGAGACTATAGGCCCTATATCATCCCCGCTTGATGTGTAGGGGAGGTACCATAAAAAAATTAGTATAGGGCCTACAACGCCGTGATTCGACATGAATGCACATATTAATGATGCCGACAAAATTGTATATAAAACCTTTTTTATGGTACCTCCCCTACACATCAAGCGGGGATGATTTTTTTTTTTCGCGTCCACCCCACCGTGTGGGGGGGTGTGTATAAAAATAAAACGAGTATTCAAAGATCATATCAAACTGGTTATTTTTTATGGTAAATGATAGAGGAGGTATTTAGCTAGAATAAATTCCTAAACTGTTATTATAAAAAAGGATATATATATATATATATATATATATATATATATATATATATATATATATATATATATATATATATATATATATATATAATAAATATATATCCTTATCTATATACAAAGTACAAACACTTTTATAATAACATTTTTATCGTATTATTATGTCTGGGTGTTTGTCTAGAAACGCGGTGTTTACAGAAGCTAGGCTGCTTGTGAAAAGGTCGATTATAGGTTCTAGCTCATTAAACGCTCTCATTGATCTTGGAAAGAATGAATTTTATTATAAGAAGTACGCGCATGAGGTATGTGCAGAATATTTCGTATGCGACAGAGGCGTGGTGGTAAATTTAGGTTTAGTTTGGTTAGAAGATCCCGATCCGATCCCGGCAATTTGTTAGGGTATGAAGACGGCATTTTATTTTTTTAGTTCTCAGCATTGTTCTCATAGAAAAAGTTGTTCATTTTGACGGGCTCATTTGATGGTTATAAGGATAAAGGTGTTAAATCTAACAACCTGTATTGTATGCGAGGCGTACTCATGAGTCATGCATAATATTATGACGATTACAGCTTTAATATCTTTTTGAATCGTTATATTTCAAAAAGGGAGGCTCGTAGGGAAAAAAATATAAAAACATTTTTTGTAGATAATTTTATGACCTACAATTTTTATCAAGAATATTTTTATGAAAAACTTTACCGCTTTGCTGAAAATCGCGAAAAATCTTTTTTTTTTTAACTTTGACCTTGGATAGTTTTTTTTCCATACAAGGGAGTTATAGGGAGCTTTCAAATTTTATTTTTAATCATCATTCAACAATATTACCGATTTTCAGTTTGGTGGGATTTCATCTTAACTTCGAATTCGAGCTTCGAATGTCTAAATTGACCGGATTAGTCGTAAGTAATTCATTATAACTTCTAAACTATCTAACTGAGAGCAAAGAAGTTTAGGAATTAATTGTAGCTAAATACCTCCTCTATTATTTAACATAAAAAAGAACTAGTTTGATAAGCCAGATTTTTAACAAAAAGCCAATAATTTAAAATAAACATAAAAATGTATCCGTTTTTCCATTAATCTTTATTTTTCTGTTTTTTTTTTTTTTTTAATAAAAAATTTAAATAAACTACCTGTACAATTGTAGTATATGAGTATGCCTATCAAATGCGACCTTTTTCATCTTCTAAGGATACTTGATGAGAAGCATTGGTCAAATGAAAATGAGGGTATGAGAAAAAATTAAAATGGCTGCTATTTTAAAACCGTGAGAGAGAGAAAAAAAGAGCCGATTCGTAGATACTATATTTCATAACATTAAAGTTACATAAGTAGTTAATAACATTATAATACTATATTTCATAACATTAAAGGATCTGATACTGGTATAGGCATACATTGTATACGAAGCGTACTATTGTGAGAAATACAACTTTTACAACTTTTCGAGTCGTTATATTTCAAAAACAGTGACTTGTAATAAAAAAAAGTATTAGTTCATTTTTGTAGACAATTTTATGGCCTACAATTTTCATCTGAGGTATTTTTATGAAAAAACTTTACCGTTTCGCCGAAAATCGTGAAAAACTAAATTTTTAGACCTTTGACCTTGAATAAAAAACTTGAGAGGTGTCAAGGGACACCCGGATGGAACTAAGTTATAAAAAAACGCCATCTATTGACGCCCAGGAATATTAACGACACTTTTGTGGAATTGTAATATTTATTTAAACGTCCGATAGATGTCGCTGTTTATTCTCAAAAACGCCATCAAGTTGACACCTAGGAATACTATCAACGCCCTCTACTACAGCGCCGGAACTAATAAAAATGTGTCGTTACAACTTTTTCCGTCTATCCTCCTTTCGCAACGCGCGATAAGGAACTTGGTTCCAAAATGCACACATGGGAATTATGGGGAACTTTCAAATTTTATTCGTAATCACATTCTAAACAATATTACCGATTTTCACCTTAGTGCGAATTAATGCAACCTCAAATGTCTAACTTGACTGGGGTATAAGTGTAAGTTAGGTAGTAGGTGCTATAAGTGAATCAAATTCATAAGCAAGGTGCTGGTAGGCTGTGCTAATTTGTAATTTTCTTGATAGAGATAGAAGTCGTCCAATCTCTTTAAATAAATTAAATGCACATCCCTAAATCTTTTTGTAACTCAACATTTGCCGTAAAGGCCGCAAACAAGTTTAAGGTCGCTCGGTGAAAGTAGTAGGGAAATGGGCTGCAGTTGGGGTGGGCCCCAGCCCTCAATAGTCCATGGGGCGCGATTCGACAGTGACACGCTATTGTGGGACCCATACCACTGTTACTTTGCTAACCAAAGGGACCTAAAAATGGAATACTTCAAATTTTTAGGACTCTTTGGTGGGGAGAGAGGTCTTTGGCGGGTGCGTACGCGGCCAGCTATGAGTAGTTTAATATCAGACAGATCATTATTATTGATAATATCGCGTTTCGACAATCACACGATATTGGTAGATATACCTCTAAGGGTCAATTCAGACCGCAACGCGACGCGAAGATGCATATCTAAATTTGTATGGATTTGACATATTTGCAAGACGTCTCACGCAACTGAAATCTGTCAATTCAGTACAAAAGAAAGGCATCTACGTGTCGCGTTGCGATCTGAATTGACCCTTATACACATCGCCCTCTCCAGTTTCATGCAGTTAGTGACAAACAACAACCTTTACATCATCAATGGCGGGCGCGCGACGGGCCGGCCGCAGCACCAGCAGGAACACAATGCCGAGCGCGCACACCGCCGTCAGCGAGCCGAACACCACGTTGCGCGTGTGCTCGTCGATGTGCGTCTTACCCTGGAACTTGATGAACACGAACAGGTTGCCAAAGAAGAGGCTGGAAAGGAGGGAAAACGTCAACAGCTATACAGGCGAAGCCTCAAATTTTGAGAGGGTTACGAATAACAGTGTCTTTTTTTTAGCATTGGGAGTAAGTATGTCATAAAGATGCCTCTTCACGACCATGCTGGCCCACTAGGCACTACAAGCCATTGCCATTGTGTAGACGGGGTAATGGTGTACGAAGGCGGACGATTTCCAGGCGTGGCGCGCAATGGTGTGGCCTGCAGTGGGCCATCGTGGGCCTTTTGTGTACTGGCTACTTAAGATTTTGGAACAATCATAACGGTTTCTGGTGGCCGGTTTCATTAAAATCAAGATATCAGCTATAGTCAATTTTGTGGTATCCAAGTGCGTTCGCATTAAAAAAGGACGTTGACCGACACGACTGGCGAGGTTTAGGCGCAGGCAGTAAGTACCGAGTTTTTATAATATGCCATCCGATACATGGATCGTCTTTGTTGTCAGACGATCAAGTTGCTTGCCAGTCTCTATATAGTCTTAACCAAAATTGAGAACAACAAGAATCTCTAGATTTAACATTATAATAAGTAATATATTCTACCGATAGATGTCTCTGAATGCTAGCAATATTATAACTTATAAGTTAAAGTTATAAATATTTACTTCTTAGCACGTAAGATTAGGTGAGACATTCATACACATGTTAAGATAAATAGCTGACATTGTTGTGCTATATTTTATTTATTTACAACCTAACTGGATTTTCTATTGCGTTTTATGTTAACTTAATATAGTTGATGTACCATCGAGGAAATTGATTCCTAGGCAGTTGACAGACCTACGTCATTTGGTCGGCTCATGTCAATTTAATGTTAATTGTGATCTGTCGGCTGGGTTTGACGTAACGCGACCAAACTACGTAGGTCCCCCATCTGCCTAGGAATCAACTTCTCTGATAGTACCTACTATTAGTTAATATTACTACTACTAACTTCTAGTTAATATTTAAAGTCTTCGTTAGCCAGTAAGAGTTAGAAAAAAGGCGAGCAAATAAACCGCGTTTACTGCTAAGAATAAATAATAAGTTGGCGATGCGTGCCACGACCCTATGACATATTCTCTTCTTAAATTTACAGGCAATTTCATAGTCATCCGTACCTGCACTGTAGCATCGCCCAGAAGACGCCCGAGTTTCGTGAGATGGTGTCGGCATCGCTGTTGACAGTTAGATAGTTGCCCTGGCCGGTCCATATCGCCGCCGCCCCCGCGCCGATCAGAACGCTGGCCGCGTACAGCAGCCACGTTCGGGGGAACAGGAACGATATTATGAAGAACCTGGAAAAATAAAATAGGTTAGGAGTGACATAGATGAGTTGAAATACGCTAGGTTACAGACATAGAAAATGGTTTGAGGGATGCTGGGCAATGCTCTTATAATTGTCTACGCTCCAAATACAGAGATTAGAAGAGCAAACGTAAAACGCTGTATTACCAGAGACATAGGGTTGAGCGACGCTGAGCAATGCTCTTATAATTATTGTCTATGCTCCAGAAAAATAAAATGGAAGAGCAGACGTCACTGTGAAGTAGCTGCAAAAGCACCAGGGACATGGAAGTGTAAGGCCTAAGGGCTGCAGAGCTGCTGAACAATGCTCGAGTATGAGTCAATGTTCAAGAAAGAGCAGAGAGCCATTATCAGCCGGCCTACGATGCGCAAACGAGAAAATTTTGTCTATACGTTTTCTCGATGTTAACTGGTTTTATCTCTTCATCTCTATTGACCCTAACATGACATACATTTTTTCTCGTACGTCTATCGTCAAAATTAGAGATATATATTTTTTTATATGTCCTATTTTTGTCTATATACTAACGAACTATATAAGAACGAGAAATTTATCTCTCGAGTCTCGACGTACGCATGTTAGCGAAAAAAAGATATATATCGATATCGACAATATCACTACGCTCGAGAGTGAGATATCTACGAGATATCTCGTTGGCGTATGCTAGGGGGACTGATCACTGAAGAGTGAGAAATTTAATAAGTCCTCATAAGTACATAGCCGAGGTTTTCAACGGACTCCACAATTTCAAGTCAATACATTTCTCGTCTTAGGTAAGCCATATAATTATGTCTTATCTCAAATCAGGGAAACTATTCTTACGGATACGGACACGTAGTGCCATCTAGCGTCAAACCGGCGAAACTGATCAGGGAAACACAGAAAACATAAATCCCCTACTTATTACTAGATGGCGTTAGGTGTATGTTTACTTACGCGTATTTGCTGGAAAGTTCCCACACTTGTTTACTTGTTTACTTGTTTACATGAATCGGAACTTTCTGGAATTCGTCTCGCCATATAAATAGCCGCAGGTAGACGGCCCGGCAATTCAGTTTTATCTGAGCGATCCTCGAGGCGACTTCGGAGCGAAAACAAGTGATCAATAGTGCTTAGTGTTTGGACTTAGTGCTTAGTGTTTGGACTTAGTGCTTAGTGTTTGGACTTAGTGAATTGTGTGAGCTAGTAAAGTCTTTTTAAGATTCAGCAGGTCTTTTTCTCCAAATCCTTCGAACCCTAACACGTAACAACTGGTGTCGGAAGTGAGATTTGGAGATGCCATTGACTCCGAGAGAGGACTTCAAGGGGAGTGTCAGGACAAGGGCGCAGCGAGCTGCTGCTATTGACTCCGAGAGAGGAATTCAAGGGGAGTGCGAGGACAAGGGCGCAGTGCCATTGACTCCGAGAGAGGACCTCGAGGGAAGTGTCAGGACAAGGGCGCAACGGGCTGCGGAGGCCACACCCACTGGGGACCAAGCTCCACCCACTGCGGGGCAGGCCCCACCCGCTGGCCCTGCCCACCAGGCTCCGCCCACTGACCACGCCCCCCAGACTCCACCCACTTCGGGTGAAGCCACGCCTACTGACTCCGCCCGCCGGTACCCGCCCACTGACCACGCCCCTCAGGCCCCGCCCACTCTGAACATGGCCACGCCCACTGACTCCGCCCACCAGACCACGCCCACTCAGGCTACGCCCACTGGCCCCGCCCACTGGGCCCCGCCTGCTCAGGCCCCGTCGACTAGCTCCATTCATCCTGCCGCGCCCGTAGATTCTACGGCCCCTCAAATGGCTCTTCAATTGGAAAGCATAATTGAGTTAATTCAGGCTTTGCAAGATGCCCAAGACCGCAAGCTCGGCGCTTTGCAGGAGTCTCAAAGAGCTGAAAGTCACGCTTTGCAAAATTCGCAAAGGGCAATGATGGAGTCACAAGACCGCAAGCTTGGCGCTTTGCAAGAGTCACAAGACCGCAAGCTCGGCGCTTTACAGGAGTCTCAAGAGCAACAAAAGGACCTCCAAGAAAAAGCGCTATTGGCAATAAAGGATGTTAGTGACACGGTGACTAAGCTTCGAAAAGATGTCGACATAATGGAAGAACGCATTACCGGGCTAGGAGTGGATATGGAAAATGTGAAAACCGGCCTCACAGAACTACAGAAGTGGAAAGTGCGCCTGGAAACCACAGGAGTCGCGACGTCTAGTGGAACTACCGGAGTAGTGGTACAAGGACCAAGAGTTAAAGTGCCACCATACGACGGTACTACATCTTGGAACGCTTATCGTCAGCAATTCCAGACGGTTGCTTCCGCCAACGGATGGACTGACGAACAATGCCTGACCGCTCTCACTGTTGCGCTCAGAGGGCAAGCTTTGTCTGTCCTGGAAGCACATACAGGAAACGGGTTCCAAGACCTGATGGAGGCCCTTGAATCCAGATACGGGGAGCGACACCTGGAGCACGTGTTCCGTGCTCAACTTCGTGACAGAGTCCAACGCTCAGGAGAGGGACTACAACAATGGGCGTTGGAAATTGAAAAACTGGTCAAGAAGGCACACCCAGGAGCCGATTCCAAGATGGTTGACACGAACATTGTTCAAGCATTTGTCGATGGAATTAGGGACCTGGAAGTCAGAGCTGCAGTGAGGCTACGTCACCACACCTCGCTAAAAGAAGCGTTGGCGCATGCTTTAGAGGTCGAGGCTGTTCGGCGTGACATACGGCAGACCTATAAGATCCGCGAGGTCTCTGAGGAAGTCAAGGAGGTAAAGGCTCCCACGAAGAAAAGTTTTGGAGCCATGTGCTACAAGTGCGGCGAAAGGGGCCATCTTCAGCTTAACTGCCCGCAGAAGGAGACTCAGATGGCGAGAATGAAAAGACTCGAGGAACGCATTGAACAAATAGAGGAGCTGAAGAAGCAAGGGGTTTCGTCCTCTGGCCGGGAGCAGGGAAACGAATAAAAGCCAGGACTAAGGGGCGAGTACTGGCTGACGCGGAGGAAGCCCCAATTACTGTTGTCTCCCAAGCAAGCAGTGGGAATAGTCTTGTGATTCAGGGGACTATTAACGGGACGGATTGCAAAATGACTCTAGACACAGGAGCCTCTAGAACAATAGTGAACCCAAATCTGGTAAAAGCCGCAAGAAGACACAAGAGGAGAATTAACTGTCGGCTTCTTACTGCCTCCGGTCAGCCAATACCCGTCCTGGGAGAAATGTCAGTTACGATTAATGTAGGGGGGTCCTCATACCCTCAGGACGTTATCGTGGCTGAGATTATGGATGACTGCATCTTGGGTTTGGATTTCATGAAGAAGCATAACTGCAGAATTAATGTCGCTGACGGAGTTTTCAAGTGTGGTGAAGAAGAAATTTTCATTCTCGGAGGCGCCTGCGGGAAAGTCGCATGTGTAAAGAAAGTCATTATACCTGGACGAACGGAAGCTAAAGTGCTGGTGAAACTGCCGCCAGCTAGAAAGAAGAAGTCAAACAGATGTGTGTTGATCGAAGACACACCTACCAAGACATCAGCGCAAAAACTGATGACGGCGAGAACCCTTGTTTGTGGAAGCAGTAACGCTGTGGTCAGGGTTTTGAATCTCGGTGATCGCGAGATCTGCTTGAACAAAGGTGACGTCATTGGAACGTGCGAGGAAGTTGTCTGGATGAGGAAGTGTAGTTCGATCACAGGCTCAGACTCAGCAAACAGCAGCAACTATGGAATAGTGACTGAGCTACTCGACGACTGCAAGAGTAATCTGACTTATTCGCAGAACATGAAAGCTAAGAAGTTTTTACAACGCCACGCGAATATCTTCTCCAGTCAGGAAGGGGACCTTGGAAGAACGTCAATAGTTCAGCACAGGATAGATACCGGAAGCGAGAATCCAATTCGTCAACGAGCAAGACGGATACCCATTGCAAAGGAAAAAGAAGTTGAAGGCCTTTTGGAGGACATGAGAAGGCATAAGATTATTGAACCGTCTGCAAGTCCGTGGTGCTCACCTGTTGTGTTAGTGAAGAAGAAAGATGGTAGCACAAGATTTTGTGTGGACTACAGACGTCTCAATGATGTCACCAAGAAGGACAGTTACCCGTTACCTCGAATCGACGACACTCTGGATACCTTGAGTGGCATGAAATGGTTCTCGACCCTGGACCTGAAATCTGGATACTGGCAGGTGGAAATTCATCCAAAAGACAAGGAGAAGACAGCTTTCTCCACCGGTAAAGGTTTATGGCAGTTTAACGTCATGCCCTTTGGATTGTGCAACGCACCTGCCACATTTGAGCGACTCATGGAGTGTGTACTGGCAGGCTTAGTTGGAGAGGCTTGCTTAGTCTACTTGGACGACATCATCATTGTTGGCCGCGACTTCGAGGACCATTTGCGAAACTTAGAACGAGTTTTCGCCAAAATAGAGGGGGCCAAGTTAAAGTTGAATCCGAAAAAGTGTCGTTTATTCAGGAGTAAGGTAAATTATCTCGGCCATGTCATCTCCAGTGATGGAATCCAGACGGACCCGGAGAAACTGGAAGCCGTTCAAAATTGGCCAACCCCTAAGAACAAAACCGAAGTGCGGGCATTTCTCGGCCTATGCTCCTACTACAGGCGTTTTGTTAAGGGATTCTCGGAGATAGCTAAGCCATTACATCGGCTGACAGAAGATAAACGACAGTTTATTTGGGACGAGACTTCTGAAGATTCTTTTCAGAAATTGAAGAAACATCTGTGTGAAACACCAATCCTGGGGTATCCACAACCTGAAGGTCAGTTTATAGTCGACACGGACGCAAGCAACACGGCCATTGGCGGGGTGTTATCTCAAAAACAGGGCGAAAGAGAAGTTGTAATTGCATATTTCAGCAAATCTTTATCTAAGCCAGAGAGAAACTACTGTGTGACAAGAAGAGAACTCTTGGCTGTTGTAAAGACGCTACAACATTTCAGCAAATATCTCATCGGCAGACAGTTTTTACTGCGAACTGATCACGCAGCCTTGAAGTGGCTACTGCAATTCAAGAACCCAGAAGGCCAAGTAGCTCGATGGATTGAACAGCTCCAGGAGTATGACTTCAAGACGGAACACCGCAGCGGAAAGGCGCATGGGAATGCCGACGCACTTTCACGAAGGCCGTGTTCAGAAGACTGCAAACACTGTGTTAAGCAGGAATCTAATGAAGTAACATTAAAGTTAACGAAAACAAGTCCTTTGGGTCCATGGGAGAATGATGCTATGAGGGAGGCTCAAGAAAGAGATGACGACCTTCGGCACATCATCACATGGAAGAAACGGGGTGACGTGAAACCAATCTGGAGTGAGGTTGCACCCACTGGCGCTGTTACTAAGGCGTACTGGGCGCAATGGGACAGTCTGATTCTTCAGAATGGAATACTCTACCGGAAATGGGAGAAGACTAACGGCAGAGAGTTCCACCTTCAGATAGTTGTCCCGAGAAAGAGAGTACCAGATGTTCTCCGTGAAATACACGATGGCGTATCAGGAGGTCATTTAGGTGTAAAGAGAACGTTAACAAAAGTGCGAGAACGATTCTACTGGTTGCATTGTCGAGATGATGTACAGGATTGGTGCCGCAAATGCACTACTTGCGCTGCAGTGAAGGGACCACAGACCAGGAGCCGTGGGAACCTGCGGCTGTATAACGTTGGCGCACCGTGGGAACGAATTGCAGTTGACGTAGCTGGGCCATTTCCCGTAACGGAATCGGGAAACAAGTATTTTATGGTCGTCATGGACTACTTCACCAAATGGCCCGAAGTGTTCGCCATACCAAACCAAGAAGCTACAACAGTCGCTTCTAAGTTAGTCGAAGAAGTGATATCTCGCTTTGGTGTACCTCTGGAAATCCATTCTGATCAAGGCAGGAATTTCGAATCGCAGGTCTTCCAGGAAGTGTGCAGAATTTTGGGAATGCATAAGACGAGGACCACCGCGTACCATCCACAGTCTGATGGAATGGTTGAGAGATTTAACCAGACCCTTGAGAGACATTTGGCGAAATTGGTAGATGACAGACAAAAAGATTGGGACAAGTATATACCACTCTTCCTTCTCTCGTACCGTACCGCCGAGCATGAGAGCATAAAAGCTACCCCGGCGTATGTCAATTACGGTAGAGAACTACGAGTACCAGTAGACCTCTTGACAGGAGGGTCACCGGGGGAACCAAAGACCGTACAAGACTATGTCTGCGATTTAAGGGAAAAGATGCGCTATATACACGCCATGGTTCGGGAAAATGGGTTACAGTCAAGTGAAAACATGAAGACCAGATACGACCGGAAATCGAACACGAGCGGCTTCGAAGAAGGGTCACTGGTGTGGCTGCATAACCCAACTCGCCGAAAAGGAAAATCTCCAAAGTTGCAGACCAAGTGGGACGGCCCATACAAAGTGGTTACCCGATTGAATGATGTGACTTACAGGATTCAAAAGCAACCAAGAGGGACATTCAAAGTGGTACACATAGACCGTCTGGCGCGTTACCATGGCAGTAATAACGATGCTCGGGACGAGCACCTCTAAGAGGGGAGTGGTCTTACGGATACGGACACGTAGTGCCATCTAGCGTCAAACCGGCGAAACTGATCAGGGAAACACAGAAAACATAAATCCCCTACTTATTACTAGATGGCGTTAGGTGTATGTTTACTTACGCGTATTTGCTGGAAAGTTCCCACACTTGTTTACTTGTTTACTTGTTTACATGAATCGGAACTTTCTGGAATTCGTCTCGCCATATAAATAGCCGCAGGTAGACGGCCCGGCAATTCAGTTTTATCTGAGCGATCCTCGAGGCGACTTCGGAGCGAAAACAAGTGATCAATAGTGCTTAGTGTTTGGACTTAGTGCTTAGTGTTTGGACTTAGTGCTTAGTGTTTGGACTTAGTGAATTGTGTGAGCTAGTAAAGTCTTTTTAAGATTCAGCAGGTCTTTTTCTCCAAATCCTTCGAACCCTAACACGTAACACTATTGACACAACTTTGATATTTTTACACTTAGACAGAATCTATTTTGTAGAGTCGATTAAAATAAACAAACATCAGACAAGGATGTAAAAATTATTCAAGGAATGTCATTAAGCAGGGAGTAATGTTCTTATAACCTTTTAAACATCCGCAAGTTTTCTTTTTTGACAATAATAGCACTAGAGTCTAGAACCAGTTGAATACACGTGATCTAAATCATTTGCATAATATTTATAATGCTTATATTTTTATTAACACAAGAGAACATAGACCAAGATAAAGATAAACAGGGAGACGGGAAGACAGATGCAAAATTGGTATCATAAGCACAGATTACTAAATAGTCACTGCGTGATCAGAAGCCGCAAAATCTTATCTTCGAAGATAGATAAAATGGGATACAGTAATAAAGAAATTCTCTCTCTCTCTTGAAGAAGAGGACCTGCCAAATAAAATCTAGATATCGGAGCAGGAAGCTATCATCTAGCAGGTAGTCAATTACCAATTACATAGTGAATAAAACTCATTGCTTACAGCTACGTAGGATAATGGGTGTGTCCATACCGGTTTGGCTTGTATTTCGAACCAAATGAACTAATATTATACCGAAATAAATTCTACCCGTTGACATTTGCAAGGTACATTCGCAACGAAACGTCTAAAGAAAACTTGACTACAATATTAGCCAATGCAATAAAATATATCTAAACCTAAATGTCACAATAAATGAATACTAAATATAAGTCTCAAAAAACATTATTTTGATAATATAAAGCAAATAGAAATATTTCAAGGAATAACCAGCTTTATAGAATGAGTAGGCGCTAAAGGCAGTCATAATGTTGCACAAACTGGAAATAAGCTTCAATATACCGTCGGTGGCCAAATTATTATACTCATTTGACAAAAATTACATTTTTGTGTCTTATAAGGTAACATCGTTTTCTTTAAAAAAGTTAATAATTTTTTTAGCCTTTTAGTAAGGTGTAGAGTCTTGCATAATTATTTAGGTGCTATCTGGCTACTATTGAGTCATCTGGGGATGGAGATGGGTTTGTAAAACTCGCAGGTATTGGTCTTGACGCATGATTCCTTGTGGCTAAAGTGACTGTCGTGCTAAATGGTGTTACTATTACAAAATTATTATTGAATATAAATGTTACTGACTCACAAAATGCAGAAGACAGCATAAAGTAACAAAAAATAAATAAAAATAGTAAAACAAACAACACCAAATGGCTAAACAATCAACCAATACGAATCTACGTAAAAATTTCACACTGAATTTTTTTACTAGTTTCTTCAAAATTTTAAACTTAAATTCAAACTTTACTTATTACAGCAACAAACCGATAATATTTAGCTACGTTAATAATTGTGTAACATTATATTTATACTATGGAAGTATTTATTTTTAATTATTTTTATTATTATTGTTTAAATATGTCACGCATTTCGCACCTACTTTTAATTAGCTATATATTACTATGTTCCTAATATTTACTATACACAAACTGACACGTCTTTAATAATAATATTTAAATATAAAGTATATATTATTAAATGAATATATAATATTTAAATGTTTATATATATATATATATATATATATATATATATATATATATATATATATATATATATATATATATATATATATATATATATATATATACTTGAGGTGGTCACGGAAGACCAGGGACAGCGGCAACGCCGCTGTCAAAACCTGAGTGACCCCCCTTTTCTTTTTTTCGTGGCAAAGCACTGCCATGTCGTATTTTTGTCCTTTTTTTTCATAACGCATGTTTTGTTTGTTTTAGAATGTTTTATTTTTATTTCCTGATTTTTTTTCTTTATTGTTATTATATTTTGTTATTTTTCTGTATATTTTATAATGGTGGTGTTTTCTGTCACTTAAAATGAATAAAATGATTCTTATTCTTATTCTTATTCTGAATACCTATAATAATTTGGCCACCCACTGTAAATATAATATAGCAGGTTGTAGGCACAACGTGATATTAAATACAATGATGCTCAACTTAGAATTCTAAGTAGAATGTTATTGATAGTCTTTCTTCTTATTTTTTCTTGATTTTGTTAAGTTTAAACGTAGTTTTGAACCCACGTAGACGCTGACGTAGTTTATGTTTTAGACCTCTATCATTTAGAACTTTACCTTCATCACAGTCCACAAACCTTTAATATTAGCAAATCAAAACGAGCCATTTAAAAAAAAGGTTTTTTTTTTTAATATAATGACCTAATAAGAGTTATGTGCGATATAGTCCAGTGTCCACGTACAAAACAAGTGCATACCGTTCGAATACCTCTGTGAAGGTTGTGGCTATTTGAAAGTTATTGAATTGCGTTCACTTTTAACTAGAGTTTTGATTGATATAATAATAAAATTAATTGATATTTAAATATAAAAACTCATAACCAATTGGAAATACATCGACCAATTCGAGAAGCAAGAGAAGAACATATCGAAACAAAAGATAAATAAGGAAAATAAGGGATAAATATAAAGAAAACCCAAATGATCTATGTTTTATCATCACAAAGCGAGACGATATGCCGTATGCGGTAAGCTTTGGTAAATATCAATAATGATAAAGAAAACATTCACTTAAAATACACTCGCAAAGAGCACTACACGGGAGTCCAGACTAAAGTTTTCTTATGCAGGAGAAACGTACATTTTTCAGGCATAAAAACACTCTATATCTTTTCCAAAAATACACAATTTCTAGATATCAAAGTCAATCAAGATAAGTCTTCAATCGACATAAAATTCAACCTACTAATAAATAAGCTAATAAAACTAACAGTGAATGAAAATTTAAATGCATATCACATCATCATAACTGTACCCGTAAAGCTACGTCTACTGTTTTTTAAAAAGACCTTCATTTGGCCAGTGCTCTAAACATATTTTCAATCCACTAGAAACATGTCACTTATTCTACTCACGTTTGTCTTCACGTTTCTTACATATTCAACTAGTTTTAATTTATTCAAAAATATGAATAAAATCTAGTTTATTAATAAAACACATTCGCAAATTGCTTAAACAACGCTGTTACGATTTTGAAAGGAACAAGTTTTTTTAAAACAGGTAACTCAAAAATTGCTTTCACAATCTTATTAAGAGAATTCATATTCAAATTAAATAATGCAAAGTGATCCAATTTGTTCGTAATATTTGGAGATATAAATCTTTATTTGCATTTGGTTGCTACTAATGCTACTAATAACAGTTTCTTGGGGTTTCTGACCGGAGTTTATAATTTGTATTTAACGACCTTGTTGATTGGTTAATATTTTGATCATAGCCAATCAAAAGTGCTAGCGAAAAGGTAAACTAAAAATATAGGCACCACACATTCCTCCAAGATTAATACATCGTCTTTGATCCAGTTTAGATCCTATCAAATACACAAACAGCAAAATTGAAAAGAAAATTATATATACGGTGGAATTGAGAAACCTCCACCTTTTTTTGGAAGTCGGTTAATGGAGGATTTTAGGAGTTTTGACTAATGATAATGATATTTTATGAAATACTATTTCGTAGTTTTACTATACCGAGATTGCATCGAAACCACGTCAAAGCTGCTGCATTGAAAAGGCAGAATTGCTACAGAATGGATAGGGACACAATCTACATACCTACAAAAATAATGATACGTGATAAACACTTCCTTGCTAGTAAATGTCACGGATTGTGCAACAAAGAAGAGCGCTCCTTTCAAGAGGCAACAGAAGTTAAAAAATCTCGCGTCGCTTGCGTCACTACAGTGAAAGTTGTCAGCAACACCCACCGTTATCTGTTGGTAGTTGTTTTGATATAAATTACTAACGAGCCTACTACTACTACTAACTTAATCAGTAATGTTGAGGTAACCTCAACATTCATGATGTAGTTAAATTCAGATGTAGAGTGAAGAAAAAAAAAGAAAAACTAAAGATTTAAACACTCTACATAAAACTCTACATTCTGAGGAAAGTTATAGGCAATTTATAATGATGCTCATTTAAACACTCCTAACGCATTATTTCTTATGTGAACTATGATTTATGACACGCATCTACAGTTAGATGACAAAAGAATATCAAGTAGAAGTCGAATTAGATAATTATAGCTCTCAACCTCAAATTAGAAAATCTTAAAGCTACCGAAATTTAACTTTATTATTGATAGAATCTATCGCTAATTTTATCAATCGTCAGACACGCGACATGAGTAACATCACCATTTTTTTGTTTTTTGCCATAATAATAAAGTTTGGGCTATTGTACAAAAACAGGGATAGTATAATTAGTTCCTTTCTTTTCGCACTTGACGATACTGTTTGCCTCTTATGTGAGCTCAAATTGTTTACAAAGCTGCAATTTTCTTTAACAGATAAGAGAGTCCCGCAAAAAATAATCACATCATCTGGGACAAAGTTCATTGCACTTATTATTGTTTATTTTATTTTTTAAACAATATATAACAACTTCCGTAATCTCTTTAACGGGGTTTTTAGGTTAAAAATGGGCATTCTCTTTGTTTTTATTAGCATTCTTAATATTTCTTCCTAAATTATCGTGATTATCAACTAATATAATAAACATTGCTTGTTCTTTGACGGTTGACTAAACAAACTTGTCTACGGAAGTAACTGTATAATTTATCTATATCTGATGCGGGCTCTCTACACTGCTCTATGAGTCCTATGATGGAAAATACATGCAATTAGTAACATGTAAAGGGGCACATATTTTTTTAGTGTCCACTATCGATACTGATTGTGCGTACTGTACATACGTACATTTTTATTTGAATTTCGACCCAATTTCAAAAACTATGGAAACCCCTAATCACTGACTACGGAGCCTTCATATGAATCGACTGAACCTGCACTACACCCGCATGCATAAGCGCGCTGTATACGGTTCATTACGTAATGAACCGATGTTCTATACTCTATATAGTCTACACAATTTACAATTTAGTACTGGAATTGTTTATAATTCTTGGTCAGGTTCAGCAAATAGGAATGAAAGGTATAATATCTCAAAGAAATTGAACATAATATTTTAATTTAAAGAATTAAAAAAAAAACTAAAGTCAACACATAAAATAACTCTTTGGGAAAACGAAATAAATAACGAAAATAAAATAGATAACCTGAAATAATAACAATGAATGATAAAGCTAATATCCCAACATGTTCCGGTCAAATATCGTCGAGATAAAACTCTGAACGGTTCGCTTTCCTCGAACTGGTATTTATTACGTACAACGATACAGCACGCAACGATTTCTATGCAATAATTAATGATTCGCGACCGTATTTAACCCGTTGATCGTGGGAAAACGAGACACAATAGATATTCTATTGTGTCTCGGATGCCGGTGACCGTTTGGGGCTTGATGAATTGACCATGCGAACCATTGGAAATCCAAGAAAAGCATACGAGAGCAGTCATGGTGAGGAAAATAAGTTTAAAAACATTAAGAATGTATTTGGTGCTGGAAATGGTGAATATGTATGTGCTAAAAAAATTAGACGTGGCACAAGACTACCATGGTCCATGGAAAATATTTTGTGATGCCGAAACACAGTAATAATTTCTTCAAAAAGGACGTATATTCCTGGTCATATTAAATCAGTTCTGAGTTCTGACCTTCTCACACAATATGTTTTGAATGCTCTAAGTGGGGAAATAAGGTCAGCTTATTATTAAGCATAAATAACAAAACAATATTCACAATTGGCGTAGAGCAATAGTTCCACTAAATACTAAAGTTCCAGATGTGATTACTTTCCATTTAACTTCCAGAAAGGCCAGAAAATAACACAAGTCTAGTTACAAGCTCATTAGGCAGTGATAAATTTTGGACTGGTTACGAACTTTGTAATATATTCTGATAAATTGGGCTGGTCAGACGTAAGCCAGGTCATAACCTTTTAAAGCATCATTGCATAATACAGCACATCTAGCACATAAGATTTGCACATGCGAATAAAATGACCCAAGTTCTAACTTCTAACAATAAAATCTTTATTAGTTGCAAAATATCCGAACCTATTTATAGTTACTAGAAGTAAAAACAGTAACTAAGTTAATTACTAAGGATTCTTAGCAGGAAATCATTAGGAAACCAAGATGCTGCAGGATAAAATACAATTTCGCTAAACGATATTAAGGTGACGGAAGCATGGTGATAAGTGATAGAGGAAAATTGAGGATAAGATACGCGTTTGATCAGACCATGGTCAAGGTATTGTGGGACAATGAGGAAACATTGAGGGCGGAAACACAACTAATTACTGACCAGTACCACGCAAAGTCACCTCAAGCTACTCAAAGATGTAGAAGTTTGCGTCGTTTGGACCGGGGCATCTAAGAAAAGAATGAAGGTTTTGACTGTCTTTGAAGGAAACGCAACACTGATAACAGGAAGAGAAATTAAAAACCGGCCAAGTGCGAGTTGGACTCGCCCATGAAGGATTCCGCAGCAGCAATAAGGTTTATTTTTATGAAATTAATAGGTTTTTGATTTATTTTTATATTTCAGTTGATTTAATGAAAGTTAAATTAAGTTTACCATTTATGACGTATAAAAAAAACTACTTGCTAGATTTCGTTCAAACCAATTTTCGTTGGTAGTTTTTATAGTAAAGTATATCATATATTTTTTTTTAGACTTATCATGCCCCTACTTTAGAAGTAAGAGGGGATTTTATCACTTTGGAAGAGTCTCTCTCGCAAACTATTCAGTTATAAAAAAATGATATTAGAAACCTCAATATGATTTTTGAAGACCTATCCATAGATACCCCACACGCATAGGTTAGATGAAAAAAAATTTTTTTTGTTTCAGTTGTACCTATAGGGAGCCCTAAAATTTTTAATAATTTTTCCATTTTTGTATCAAAATCTCAATGCGGTTCACAAACTTCATCTATTTACCAAGTATAGCTCTTATAACAGGCCTGGTTCGGGTTACCATTTACCAGATTTGCAGGTTTCAACAATCAAGTCATGACAGCATTAAATTCTTAATTAACCCGTCGATCATGGGAAAACGAGACATAATAGATATTCTATTGTGTCTCGGTCACCGATGACCGTATGGGGCTTGATGAATTAAATTCTGTTGTTGCTTTTGAAACCTTAGGTATCTCGTAAATTTTGTGTTAGTCTACCTGGCTATTGCATCAGATAGATCAAGTAGTTCTTTTGATAAGCGTGTCAATCTCACAAACTCTTCAGCTGTTTGGGTAAAAAAGTAGTAAAGATCCATGTCGTGTTCAGGATGGGTGGGCTGGAGATTAGGTGTCTTAATATTATAAATGAAAGACAGGCCTCGACTCGACTTCTTGTATTGTAATATTTGATATAAGTAGAATGGGCAAAGAACACTGAGTACAGACTACAGACTAAAGAGCAGTGTTGCCAATGCTTATTATTATCTATATGTAACAAAATGGATACGTACAAGTATGTAGAGGCTCCGATGATCATCGCACCCCTGGGGCCAGTGAAGGTGATAACGGATGGAGCCAGCCAGTTGCAGATGGCCAGCGTCGCGTAGATGATAGCGAGCGACGTGTAGCCATCACCGGTGAATGTAGCATCGTCCTGGCTAATGCTGTCCAATATGGTTTTCTGCAACAAAGATTATGGTTATAGAATTGTAGATTATAGGATGATGCTAATGAAGATATTTGCTTTGGGCAGCTTTTTTAAGTATCGCCCGATGACATCTAAACTTCCATACTTGATATTAAAATCTCTCCACTACATCATTTCCCGCTCAAGCCGCTGAACCGAGTAATTCATTAATATGTTATTTATGTGTACACTTGTTTATTTCCAAATAAGATAAATAGATATTTGGTGTTGAGATTCTTTGAGTCGCGGGTGTTGCGACAAAATGTATTGTTACTTCACGAATCACGATAGAAATTTGCTGCGCAAGAAATGTTGCAGCCAACGTCTAGTTTTATAATAAATGCTTTCGATTCACCTAAAATATTCCATTGTTTTGAAATAGATATTGGCCTTTCGATAAGTACGCAGCCTTGTCATTAGGATGCATCCAAAATCGATATCGCTTCGAAAGGGCATTTACGATTACCCATTTACCATATCTTTCGTTACACAATTTTCCAAAACGACAACAACATTGTTACAAAATCATATCGTTTTATTTCAAAATCCTTTGGCACCAAACCTTAATCGGTGTTTTGTAAACGAGAATCCTTCTTTAATCGGTCATGGGCCATCAAAATGGTATTTTATTGGTTATTAGTATATTTTTTTGGGTTCAGACTTCGTTACTCAACCATGTTTATTGTTGTGAATTTTATATGGTGCGAGTACGACTGATCGAGAAGACTCTATTTTTTTTTCCGAATGGTCTTTACTTATATCTGATGCTTCCATACTAAGATGAACTAAGTAGCAATGAACCTACGGCCTAAGCCCGTTGGAATTAAACATCAACTAGTGATCAATCAGTGATCCTAAGAGAATCTCTTTCATAACTCTATTATTCGGGGTTACCCAAGGGTAGTCGCCCGCCCGCAACTTCTTACGTAAAATAATCCCACACAAATCAGTCGTAACCTACGTCGTAAGTTGTAACAATATTATACTCTTTCGAAAATAAGTAATATGTTATGTCTATAATATTATGGTTTTTGGGCCACCTGTGTCGCACTGCGCACACAGAAAATATTATACGGGACTCGCAAGACTCAAAGCTCAAATAGTTTTTTGTATTAAGATAAATATAAGAGAGATACAAACAAGCCTTATAGTTTAAGGTAAAGCATATTTTAATGTCCAGTATGTTAATACGGTGTCACTGACACAAACACTAAAACCTAAATTCATACGATTTTATCTTGAAGTTAGAAATAATATTATTACACTACTACAAGTTAAAAGCTTTTATTTAACTTGTTCTGTATGTATGTAAGTATTTATGTTGCGGTGGAATTTTGGAAGTCGATTTTGAAGTATATATATTTAACCGATTGAGCTGAAATTTTGCATACGCGTTTAGTTTGGATGACAATGCACTATATGGTATGTGACATCACTCTAAATCCAATATGGCCGACCATCCAAAATGACAAAATAATTATTTTCCATGCAGTCCTACAATATGGATATTAAATGAAAGGGCTTTTTGAGAGTATCTCGAAAACGAATGTAATTTCATTTTACATCCAACATGGCGGCTCATCCAAGATAGGGGAATAGTTATTTTTAATGCACTTCTGCAATATGGGTATCAAATGAAAGGGCTCATTGAAAGTAACTCAAAAACGAATGTAATGTCATTCTACATCCAATATGGCGGCTCATCCAAGATACGGGAATAGTTATTTTTAATGCACTTCTGCAATATGGTTATCAAATGAAAGGGCTTATTGAGAGTAACTCGGAAACAAATGTAATGTCATTCTAGGTATATCCAATATGGCAGCTTAGCCAAGATAGGGGAATAGTTATTTTAAAGCACTTCTGCAATATCTATAATTTATTTTCTTCTTTTTAGACTATTTAAATAAAAAAAATTTTTTTTTTGTTTATAATATTTATTTATCATCTTACGTATTAAGTCTTATCACTTTTAATAATGATATCTTAAATTTTAATAAGCTATTGAAGAATCTGAAAGGAAATTATTATTGGTAGACGATAAATGTTTCTTTCATTTCTTATTTATTGTGTTAATAGGTTCCTCACCGCTGCAGTTGGCAAAATTATAAAACCGGCCAACTGCGTGTCGGGCCACGCGCAATATAGGGTTCCGTAGTACCGCTAGTTTTTGATAATGTTTGTATTGTCAATGAATGTACATTTATAACGTGTTTTACATTACTAACAACATCATCTCAGTTACTTTCAAAGGAATTTGAACGAAAAGTTCCTTTATACATTGCGCCGAATACATCTTTTTTAGTTGATCGACTATTACTCAAAAACTTATGAAGTCTTCTTAGCCGTGATAGTTTTCCTTTTAAATTCAGCACATTTCCTACTCCCGTGAATTTTTTCACATTTCCAGAAACAACCGTTTAGCTGGTAGAAGGAGGGGGAGACTGGACTCTAACGATTTTTTTTCGCTTTAAAACGTCATATTTCACAAATGGATCCCTAAATCGGAAAGTGATCTATGAATACTCATAATATTTTTAAAAAACCTATCCAACGACACCCCACACGATGGGGTGGACACGAAAAAAAAAATAATCCCCGCTTGATGTGTAGGGGAGGTACCATAAAAAAAAAAAATTTAATATTTTATGTACCATTTTGTCGGCATCATTAATAAGTGCATACATGCCAAATTACAGCTTTGTAGGTCCTATAGTCTCTGAGAAAAACCGCGGACAGACAGACGGACAGACGGACAGACGGACAGACGGACAGACGGACAGACGGACAGACAGACAGACAGACGGACAGACGGACGGACGGACGGACGGACAGACCGAAACTATAAGGGTTCCTTGTTGACCCTTAAATATGCAGATTGCGGGCAGGTCAGTTTTGATGAAACATTGACATCTGGCACAAGTGTAAATTAATTTTCATTAATAAATGTTTTATCAAAATTGAGAATTACGTAAAATTAGTAATGACTTATATTGAATGATATGCATTACTAATGCATATCATTCAATATAACCTTGAATTTGTATTAATATCAGATTGACCTAAATACTGGATCCTCGAGTTTATCAATAACAACTAGAATTGATATCAATAAGTGCGAATATTAAGCTAGAGCAGCTTCTAATCGTTCGAGAGATAATGCGTTATTAACTCATTACTCTTAAATCAAAATGACTTAAATGCAATCAGTCACTGAACTTACACGTGGAATGTATGAAAGAAGTGGACGAAAAACACCAATTTTAAACAAGCGTTCTGTTAACAAAAAATTAAAACCGACTTCCAAGGTAAAAACAATAATAACATCCTTATAATATGAACTAAAGAGTATTAAATAATTTTTCCTATCTAGTAGTGCCTTTTTCCGAATTGGGCTAAACCTCAACTATTTCTGTACTCAATCTTCATAATTTTGAAGTCGGTACCAGATAGCTGAATCTTCAGTTCTCTGACAGAATATTTGAAACTTTTGGAACTGGCACCGACTTCAAAATTATGAAGATTGAATACAGAAATAGT
The DNA here is from genome assembly GCA_905187585.1 of Cyaniris semiargus. Taxonomy (NCBI): domain Eukaryota; kingdom Metazoa; phylum Arthropoda; class Insecta; order Lepidoptera; family Lycaenidae; genus Cyaniris; species Cyaniris semiargus. The sequence continues at coordinate 5,165,619 of LR994558.1, read as the reverse complement.
TGAGGTTTAGCCGAATTTGGAAAAAGGCACTACTAGATAGGAAAAATTATTTAATACTTTTTAGTTCATATTATAAGGATGTTATTATTGTTTTTACCTTGGAAGTCGGTTTTAATTTTTTGTTAAAAATAATAATTTCACTCTTTTTAGTTACCTAGTAAACCATCGCGTATATTCTACGTATCTTATTACAATTTGTATCCATATACAACCATGTGACATTGAGATACAACCATGTGACATTGGTGACCCTGACGTGGTAATGATGATGATGATGAATGTAATTTGCATAGTAGCATATGCTTTCAGTTCTTAAAACAGCGCCTTAACCCCCAAACTTCTATCCATAAGGAATCCGGAGTTCTCTTAGTATCTTCGGAACCATAGTATACCTTGGTGCAAAATCTTGCGTTTTGGTAGCATATGCTTAGAATACTTCTCATAAAACTAAAATCACCATATGTTTCCTTATAAATTTTGAGGAGTTCCCTCTTTTCCCACTTTTGTGAAAATGGGACCAATTTGGAGTGAAACCTAATATAACAAAACAAAAATTTTGAAAATCGGTTCACGAACGGCGGAGTAATCGTTGAACATAGAAAAAAAATATCCACAGCCGAACATATAACCTCCTCCTTTTTGGAAGTCGGTTAATAAAAGGACAGCGCAATTTATTTATTATTATTATTTTTTTTATGAAATAAGGGGGCAAACGAGCAAACGGGTCACCTGATGGAAAGCAACTTCCGTCGCCCATGGACACTCGCAGCATCAGAAGAGCTGCAAGTGCGTTGCCGGCCTTTTAAGAGGGAATAGGGTAATAGGGGAGGGTAGGGATGGGAAGGGAAGGGAATAGGGGAGGGTAGGGAAGGGAATAGGGTAGGGGATTGGGCCTCCGGTAAGCTCACTCACTCGGCGAAACACAGCGCAAACGCTTTTTCACGCCGGTTTTCTGTGAGAACGTGGTATTTCTCCGGTCGAGCCGGCCCATTCGTGCCGAAGCATGGCTCTCCCACGTATTAAATATTAAATATTTCCGGGAGAGAGACGTCTATTAACAGAAATAAAAACTAAACATTAGAAAATCAGCATTTAATTTATTTCGGATCAAACCTTTATTATATTTTTAAAAAATTGAAGTTTTAAGATTCAAAATTAGATATTTTAGTTTATGCGCGTTAAATAGCGAAAAATTTTATGATTTATGTTAGTGGATTTTTTGTAAGCTTGCTTTTCAAGTTGAAACCTTCGGGCATTAACCGATTTTTTTAAATCGAGGACAGGGATTCGCAATATCAGTGAAACCGCGGAAAAAACCGAGTGCAAGATCATAAATAAGTATGTAGTTAATTAATAAAAGGCTCCGAGCGATTGCCCTGTACTGGTTTCTTGGCCTAATAAAAAACGTCTTACGTAGACACATATTTTTATTTATTAACTACTTATTTTCGCGTCTTTGCCTGCAAGGATCCGTTCTAACTCTGAAATGTTATTACGCGTAGGACTTGGACTATAGGTTTTTCAGGGCGCTAACCTTTATCACCTTTTTACTTTTTTTATGTCATATTATCGAAACATAAATTTACATCAAGCAAATGCAATTTTTCTGTGTGTTATTAAATTTTAATCAAACACAGAGCCTTGGTGTAGGGTTCTCTCTTCAGAAGCTGCACACAAACATCACCAAAGATTTTTTTCTAAATAATATTTTCGCGCCATAAAAAGTTGCATAATATCTCTCTCCCCATGGGCCATGAACTAAATAATATTATTTTTTTATTATTATAAATTATTATTATATTTTATTATTATTATACCGGCGTTATTTATTAAACTAGTATGTTTAAATGATTTCGCCCAGTGTTATTCAACCTATTTTACAATGCGACCCCTGCGAACTGCGAAAAAATATTTCGTCCTAGTGGGTCGCGACCTACAGGTTGAAAAACACTGATTTAGCCTATTGCTCGATCGAGCGGAATAAACTATGCACTGCGACGACGACCGGCGATAATAGAGTCCTTGAGATGTCGCGTTTTCACTGTAAGCGGCTACTGAAAATAATAACGGTATTCTCTATTTTTTTATACCTATACAGGAGCGTAGCTACCGCGGTATCTGTCGTATCATTTATATGAGGCCCCCGGGTTATGGGGTAATTTACTCTTCCTGAGGGCCCCCAAATAAATTTTTATACGGGCCCCACCAAGGCATGCTACTCTGTACCTTAGATATGTAATTTTTTTATATTTATACTAGATGTTAGTAAAAAATTATCTATCCATAGATACTGTACTTTTTGCAGATGTTAATACCTACATATAATAATTTAGGAATCATTAATAATAGGAATTTCTAGTAATCAACCATAAAAACAATTTGATGGGCCTATGGGCCATGTTTTGGGAATAACAACATATTTTATCAGTATAAAATTAGGAGTAGGAAGTGTTCCAATCTCCTACCACTAGCAAGGCATGATTTGTTTAGAAATGACTGAAATCTATTTAAAAGCCATTATATTTTTGAAATTCCTAAACATATCATCATTTGTCTTTAGAGATTTAGGAAGTGACATGAGTAGGTACATCTGTGAATGCCCTTGATATTAATAATACAGTAGGGCCTTGTTAATCCAGAGAGGCAAAAACAAGACCCTTTTCGAATTATCGAGGTGTCCGGATTATAGTATGCAATATTTAATGTTAATAAAACACATTATTTACATTAAATATTGCATACTATATTATATGCAGTTTCTTTAATCAATTTTTAAATTATAGCATAAAGACAAAATATACTTGTACATGTTCATAATTACAAACATATAAGAAATCAGTACTTAAGTTAAAATAAAACATAAGTTAATTCTTCTTGAAAAAGTCTGAAATACTCTTCTGTTTATGATTTTCGCACTTCGTTTTGAAAGCTCGGTCTCTAAGTTGACCAAGAAACATAATTTTGTGGCTATCAAATTCAATATCTTCAGCCCATTTTAAACCAGTGTTTAAAGCTCTGGCCGGCCGGATTACAGCGATCACCGAACAAGCGGGAGTCCAGATTACCGAGGCTCTACTGTATTCACAAAATTAAGATACAAAATTACTAGAACTTGATTTAAAAAAAGATACAAAATAAATAGTCAATTTTGTTGGCAATCACATTTTGCACCAAATAAATATTAAAAGGGAACCATTTTTTAATCAAAAGTAGACAGATATTTATATAATCTGATAGTTTAATCATATAACACAATATGTATTTAAATTGTAGTGGACCAAGGTAAAAGTTTAGAATCATTTATGTTCGAAGTGAAGGTTGAATGTGAAAGTAAAGATGATTTACTAATATGATTACCAGATGTAAGTGTTAACTTAAATCTTAAAATTATTGTCTACTTATGTAAGTGTATTACATAGGTTACTAAATAATCGGCCAAGTGCGAGTTGGACTCGCGCACAAAGGGTTCCGTACCACTATAGAGCAAAAATAAGAAAAATATGAGTGTTTTTGTATGGGAGCCACCCTTAATTATTAATTTTATATAAATTTTATTATGAATTATTAAAGTACAAATATAACTGAGTAATTTATGAACATTTCAGGTGGCTACCTGTTGTCATCATTAATAACGAGCAATAAATGTAAAAAAAATCACGTTTGTTGTATGGGAGCCCCCTTTAAATATTAAATTTATTTTGTTTTTAGTATTTGTTGTTGTAGCGGCAATAGAAAAACATAATCTGTGAAAATTTCAACTCTCTAACTATTACCGTTCTTGAGTTACAGCCTGGAGACAGACGGACAAACGGACAGACGGACAAACGGACAGACATCGAAGTCTCAGTAATAGGGTCCCGTTTTTACCCTTTGGGTACGGAACCCTAAAAATGATATTATCAAAAAAATACTCATTCCAAATCTACAAATAAAAAAACAATCAATATCTTACCTCTATGTTTCCCATAGTTTGGAAAGCAGTAAACACAAACATAAACCCGAAACCGAGTAAAATAACATTTAAAAATCGACGTTCCATCTTGACGGTTTTTACTTAAAATAATATTTTATATGCAACTTTTATATCTTTTAATCCTTTACGTATAAAATCCTACTGTTGTTTTATTTCATGGTAAACAAAATACATGCACCCAACAGCTCGCGATTACTTTTATAATGCGAAAATATTTACCTACTGATCAAAAAGTGAAAACATTGAGATCTCCCCCTCTAATCGTAATATTAAGATTCATGTGCAAGGCATTTTAAGTCTTAAGCACGTCTGAAGCAGGGTTTATTTTTCTATTAAAAAAAGTTTGCCATATAAACACAAAATTACTGTCAAAGTCATGTCAAACATCCAACAAATGACAGCTGTCTAATCTTTTGTCTATGCCGTATAAAGCTAAAACACACAATCGGTACTTAGAACTTCCGGTACAGAGTTCAACTCGACGACTTTTTATAAGAATCACTCTAAACTACTCTAAAGGACTCTGAAGTCTGAGGTAAAATAATTCATAACAGGCTGCGTCTGTTGAATAAGTTGTGAACTTGTGAACTTACATATATGCCATTTTGTGACGAGAAAAATTTTTGAATTTCTTTTCATCATTTAAAAATTATTATCATATTTTTTTTATCTATCTAAATATATAACTCTACTAGCTGTGCCCCGCGGTGTTACCCGCGGTTTAATTGATATATATAATAAAAGACTTTGAAAAGTACCAATAATAGGGTCAAAACGGGACGATACATAGTTCTATAACGGTTTATGGTATAGGTTTACCAGAATCTGATGGCAATTTTTGACAGCAGATTTTTAAAAAATATCCTTGATCATTGGATAAATTTTTATATTTGCATGTTTAACATACTTTAAAATATATAAATACCACGTTCTCACAGAAAATCGTCGTGAAACAGCGCTTGCGCTGTGTTTCGCTGAGTGAGTGAGTTTACCGGAGGCCCAATCCCCTACCCTATTCCCTTCCCTACCCTCCCCTATTCCCTTCCCTACCCTCCCCTATTCCCTTCTCTTCCCATCCCTACCCTCCCCTATTACCCTATTCCCTCTTAAAAAGGCCGGCAACGCACTTGCAGCTCTTCTTATGCTGCGAGTGTCCATGAGCGACGGAAGTTGCTTTCCATCAGGTGACCCGTTTGCTCGTTTGCCCCCTTTATTTCATTAAAAAAAAAAACTTTACAACAATATAGCTCTACGAATAATAAAAACTAAGGAAAAGTAACTCCGTCAAAAAACATGCTCCACAATACTTGTCAAAAAAGTGTACCTTAGGTACACATTTCAATACATTTGCAATATTTAGGTGGCTTTGAGCGGTACTAGGCTGACGTTATATGACAGATCTAAAGGAACCAAATTTAAAACGGTAATAGTATGGGAGTTACGATTCCTTAGTTTTTATTATTCGTAGATATAGCTTATGACTCGCATTTTATTTATTTTATTATTTATTTATTTGTTTATTTAAATCAGGCATCATGGCCCAGATTATAAATACCTTATAGACTAACATACATACATAATATTATTGCGTCGTCTGAGTGCTAGATTGTCCAATTGACCATTGACCAAATTTTTCACTAGACAGGTTTTTATAGGTCTACCAGAATTTGATGGCAATTTTCGACAGCAGATTTTCAAAAAATATCCTTGATCATTGGATAAATTTTTATATTTGCATGTTTAACACACAGAATCAGCAGCTATAAGAGTAAAAAAGGATCAAAATGTTTTATTCCAATTACCCCGGCATTGCTAGAGTCAATTTACTTTCTCACTTTTTGCCATCAGATTCTGGTAGACCTATAAGTTTATTTTTGTGATGCATGCGTAAGGCGACCAATGAGGCATTTTCTTATTTTTTTAATTTGATTGTCAAACAGTTTTCATTTTAGTAACTAGATGGCGTATGGGTAGACAACTATCGGTAATACCATCATTAATTGCTACAAAATTGGGCAAAAGAATGTAAAACTTGATACATTTCAATTTGAAAAAGACACAATAATATTCCAACGAATAGGATAATGAAGTTATTATAACGATGTTTTAGTTAAAACTCACGGAAGAAATAGCCCTATTTACCGTTATTGACACCAAATGTCACAGGAATTATACATTTTGGTTTTGACAACATCTTATCTGCACTTGTGCAAGATAACGGATATTTAATGGCTAATATTTTACCAATAATGAACATCAAAAACCCAAATAACACAATTTGGGAAAAAATAATAAAAACCACACCAACAATAAAAAGTAGAAAAAGTGTCAAAGTAACATGCCCGCCAAAACTCTTTCAGTTGTCAGTTTTCAGTTTGACAAGTATTATATTATGTCAGCGTGTCCCTAAACTGTTACCAGTATACTGGCCTAATCGCTTAGGCCAATGATCGCTTAGGCGTATGCTCTTCGTGAAATTTGAACTAGAGGGACGAAGCAAAAAAGCATAGTAATATATGGAAATATATAAATACATACAGTTTTATGTTAATATTATTCTAACGGAAACTAGGTTTAAGATATTTTGATTTATGTCACACTTGACAATACACTGAGACTTTTTAGAAACACAACCCATATGTAGTCAGTGATGCCAACCTGCAGATAATTTCAGATCGGTGGGGAACCAATAGAAAATCTAGAAGTGTCTATCGTCGCGCCGTCTGGTGGAGATCAAAGAAAAGTAAACAACCCATTACTTAAATGACTATGTTTATAATGATACGTGGAATCAAAAACCAACTTCTTCAAAATCAAAATATTATGATGACATTTCGTTTATTTTTAAGTTTAAAAATGGAGGTTGAACAAAATACCACCAATAAAATTACGAATGTGGAATTCGAACAAAATGCAATCACTTAGCACAAGTTGCAAAATAATTTGTCAGTGCTTCTTTGTTCAAGCTACCACTTCAACGCTTATGTCACGCCTATAGCGAGCTGTGATTGGCTATATAGCTGGAGGTTCATGGGCGTACCCACATGGGTACGCCCATGTGGAGGTTGACCAAACAAGCACGCAATAACCAAATCGTGGAGGTTCGATTATTAAGCAGAGAATTAATATGTTTTCGCTGTGAACAAAAAACCTTTAAACTTAAGAAACAGCCCTTTTGTTTGGGAAATTAAACCTTATCGTTAGTGTAATAAAATCGATTTTTGTCCGTTGATCATCCTGCATTTATAACTCATTTTTGGTCAAAATGGTCGGTTGAACAATCTAGCACTCAGGCGACGATTGGGATTGGGACTTAAAAAATTTAAGTCCCAAAGGCAGGGCAAGTCTTTATACAGCTCGAGAAGTTCTGTAACTACTTCTCGTTCTTTATTTTCTCTCGCCATTTTGCGAACGTCGTCATCGCATGCGTCTGCCTGCTATAGCTGCTGCATCGTGACTGTCATTCGCGAGGTTTTAAACAAGCGGCTAGACGGTTTTAAGCAAGTTGCAAACCAACGCTTCTACCAGTGGTTTCAAACGCAGGCCTCGCTACCAAGGGCGTTTAAAGGTCAAAGTAAATTTGGCATAAAACAACTATAGGGCTTGATACACGGTTTAAAACGGCGGTTTGAAACAACAAAAGCGCGCGTGTTTGCGCGTTGCCAGGTCACTGTTTTAAACGTGTTTAAAACCACAGTGTTGAATAGATTGTGCGTGAATAGGACGTCTCTTCACTCGCAACTCACCCACAAGTCCCACAACCTCATGGCGCCCTTACCTATCTAACGTATAATTAGAACTATACACAGTTTCAAACTTCAGTTTCAAACCGCCGTTTACAACCGTGTAGCACATGTTTTGTCCTCCGTGAGTAATATTATCAATGATATTCTACTTATACAGATCTGTTACGTCCATACTATTTTCCGGCTTAAATCTCTTCCGAACAATTTTCAAATTGAAAATTGCAAACATTGACAAATTTGACAGATAAGTGAAACAAAAGATACGAAAAACCATTTACATAAAAGAGAGAGTTCTATTTTTAAACGTCGAATCGTATCGCTGTCTCTTTCTTCGCCTGAGCTATGACGACGATTTTTTCCAGATTGTTCGAAAAAATAATTGAAAATGTAAATAATCGAGGTATTTATTGCAATCAAGACATGTGGTAAGAGATTCCATGTGTTTTGGTTCATTTTCGAAACACGCACGACGCCATTTTCAATTTATTTAGGTAAGACAAGACGCGGCACGTTCGTGACTGCGCTCGATGCAGACAAGATGCAGACTAAATAACAAACGACCCAATTGGGCCGTATTTGAATCTTCACAACGCGCGCGATAGTAACATAATATCTGCTTTGAGTTTTTCATCATTGAATATTAAAAGTGCGCGCACGATAACTTTGCGCGCGGCTGAAATCGGAACTAACTGTCGGGCCGCCACGTTTACATGATAATCGATACGCCTATTCATCATCATCATCATCATATCAGCCTATATTCGTCCACTGCTGGACATAGGCCTCTCTCAATGAACGCCAAGATGACCGATCTCCTGCTACTCGCATCCAACAGGGACCCGCAACTAAACGGAGATCGTCGTCCCACCTAGTTGGAGGTCGACCTACACCCCGATTTCCTAGCCTTGGTCTCCATTCCAGAGTAAGTTTACTCCAGCGATCGTCTGTTCTTCGAGCTACGTGACCAGCCCAGTTCCACTTCAGCGTACTGATTCTCTGCGCTATGTCGGTAACTTTAGTTCTTTGACGAATTGTTTCATTTCGAAGCTTATCCGCCAAAGAAACTCCGAGCATAGCGCGCTCCATAGCACGCTGAGCAACGGAAAACTTACGAGCTAGCCCTGCTGTAAAAGGCCAGGTTTCCGCCCCGTAGGTCATAACGGGAAGCACGCATTGATCGAAGACTTTCGTCTTCAGGCTCTGCGGAATTTGCGACGTGAGAATGTGGCTTAACTTCCTGAATGCTGCCCAACCCAACTGTATCCTCCTATCGGTTTCTTTCTCGAAGTTATGTCTACCTACCTGCAGTATGTGCCCCAAATAGACATATTCCGTTACGACTTCGAGAAAGGCACCGTTGACTACAACCGGTCTCGGGAGAACATGTTCGTTGAACATGACTTTCGTCTTGTCCAAGTTCATCCCGAGACCGATCCGCCGGGAAGATTCATTTAGGTCGTTCAACATTTCCTGCAAGTCCTCCAACGATTCTGCCAATATGACGATATCGTCAGCGAAACGAAGGTGTGAGAGGTACTTGCCGTTGACGTTTATGCCACGTCCTTTCCAGTTTAGGGTCTTGAAGGCGTCCTCTAACGCATTTGTGAACAGTTTCGGGGAAATAATATCCCCCTGTCTCACTCCTCGATGCAAATAGATTGGCCTTGTTGTGGCCCCCTGTACTCGGACGGACATAGACGCGGCATTATATAGACCTTTTAAAACTTCGACGTAACGCCAATCGACTTGACATCGTTGCAGGGCTTCCAGAACAGCCCAGGTCTCAACAGAGTCAAAAGCCTTCTCATAGTCCACAAAGGCAAGGCACAGTGGCTGTCTGTACTCGTGTGACTTTTGTACAACTTGCCTTAAGGTGTGAATGTGGTCTATGGTGCTAAAGCCTCTGCGAAACCCAGCCTGCTCCGGTGGCTGGCATTCGTCAAGTTTATTTGATAGGCGATTCGTCATGATCCTGGAAAACAACTTATATATGTGGCTCAAAAGCGAGATGGGCCTATAATTTTTAAGAAGGGTGTTATCTCCCTTCTTAAAAAAGAGAACCACCTCGCTCCTAAGCCACTCTTCGGGGGAAACTCCCCGTTGAAGGACAAAATTAAAGACTTTACGAAGCTCTCTCAAGACGGGTTCGCCTCCCGCTCTGAGAAGTTCGATCGTAATTCCGTCCCTCCCCGGGGCCTTTCCTCCTTTAAGTTGTTTCAGAGCCAATTCGATTTCGCCTATACTGACGTCAGGAAGCTCGCCAGAAAGATGCCGGGTGAGTTTGGCACGCGGGTCGTTATCACGAGGGTCAGGTTGCAAAGCATGTGAAGCATACAAGCGGCTATAGAAATCCTCGATCTCGGACAGAACCTCCCCTCGCGAGGAAACGATTTGGCCACAGCTATTCTTCACCTTCGTCAGACGACTCCTCCCGAGGCGCCTTACGAAAACTTTAGACCCTCTATTCCGCTCAATCGCTTCCATGATTTCTAGCGTATTCGAGCGGCGAAGATCTCTACGTATAAGTTTCCGTATGCGCCTCGAGAGAAGTTTCACATCTGACGAGCCCGAGTCCGTGTTTTCCCTTCGTTCCCTCATAAGTTTGAGGGTCTCATCCGAAAGTTTGGATTTCCTGCCCGCATGCTTAGGCCTGCAAAACCTTTCACCTTCGACCCGTATGCTCTCCACAATTGCATTTAAAGCCTCGTCAACTTCCATTGTAGTTTCCGAGATGTTAAGAGCGTCGAACCTATTTTTCAGTTGTAACTGAAATTTCTGGGTATCAGCGACGGATTGTTGGAAGTTGGGTCGGAGAGTAGACTTCAGCATATGGGCTCTTTCGAGCTTGAAGCATACACTCAAGGATCCTCGCAGTAATCGGTGATCGCTACCGGTATTAAACCTGTTGATCACAGAGACATCCCTAAATATATACTTCCGATCCGTAATGATGAAGTCTATCTCGTTCCTTACCACAGAGTCAGGACTTCGCCATGTCCACTTTCTTTGGGGCTTCTTTTTGAAGAAGGAATTCATCAAGAAGAGCCCCTCTTTTTCGAGAAAGTTGACTAGCATTTGCCCCCTGCGGTTTCGAATCCCAACACCGTGCTGTCCCAAGCTAGATTCGCCGCTAGCTCGTACTCCTACTTTGGAGTTAAAATCTCCCATGACAACATTGAAGTGGGTCTTAGGGGTGGTATTTAAGACCTTGGAGATGTCTTCGTACATGGTCTCCACTCCGTCATCAGAATGTGTCGAGGTTGGTGCGTACACTTGTATTATCTTGAGAGAATACCTATTGGTGAGTCTCAAAATAAGATACGCTACCCTCCCCGACACACTCGAGATATCAACAACGTTGTCGACGAGAGATTTGTTGACGAGGAATCCCACGCCGCCACGGGATGTATGATCTCCCTCTCGGAAGTAGAAAAGGTGACCCGATGGCAGAGTTATGGTGTCCTCCCCTTGTCTTCGGACCTCGCACAACCCTAATACGTGCCAACGGATTTTTTCCAATTCTACCTCCAGTTCGACTAGGTGGTCTTCGAGTCTAAGCGTTCGTCCGTTGTACGTCGCCAGGTCCAGTTGGTGGTAGCGATCCGTAGCCCGGAGATTCTTAGCACCCCTCGCAGTGCCGTTACCATGGCCGCTACCGTGGCCAGGAATAGTACCGCTACCGGGAACTAGGGGCCATCCTTTTCTGGTGCGTTTCATGAAAGGCATTTGCTCATAATTGCCACGCGGAGCACGCGGATTGGCAATCTGACAGGGGCCAGTAAATCAAACCATCAATGCTGCAGCCCATTGATGGCCATGGATTTCTTCACTGACCCTATCGTTGATGGTTTTACCGCCATCCTTCGGTTGACTAACTGCGCTTGATGCTAGATCTATCCCACACTAATTATTGTAAGATAGAACTACCATCAGGCGGGCGGTGGGGTCGTCACATCCCTACGCCGTAATATCAATACGCCTATTCCTATACATAATTTAAATAAGTTAATAAAGATATTAAAGTAAAACTACCAATGTTATTTAAAAAAATATCATTGGGATTACATGTACAGCTTGGCAAAGAAGAGTGTGGATTAAATGAGGGCGCTTTTCTTTAAATACAGGCAACCCTACGCTTCGCTTTTGACACATTATATACTAGAGTTGACAAGTAATGTAGTGTTGTCATAAATAAAAACTCTTAGTTCCAGCTGTCACCGCGTCAGACTCTTCTTTGCCAAGCTGTACCCATTTTTTTATTGAATCCTACGCTGGCACGCCACCTGTCGCGCGCAGAATTATCGTGCGCGCACTCTATCTTCTTGATCTTCGTAGTAGGTATAGGTCACCAGAATCTGATGGCAAAAAGTGAGAAAATAAATTAACTCTAGCAATACCGGGGTAATTGGAATAAAACATTTTGATCCTTTTTTTTTCCTTTAGCGGCTGATTCTGTGTGTTAAACATGCAAATATAAAATGTTATCCAATGATCAAGGATATTTTTTGAAAATCTGCTGTCAAAAATTGCCATCAGATTCTGGTAGACCTATATCTCATGTGTTCTGACTTCTGTCATCTGTGCCGTGTGCGGTTCTGTGCTGTGCGTTAGTCTATGTCAACAATATATATAATATATACTACTAATCTGTGGTCTATGTTGTCTATGATGCAAAGTACTGACTACTGAGAGTTTTTTTCCGAATTGTCTTGTTTTAATAGAATTATGTGCGTTTTATTTTAATTATTTCTGTATATTCTTAGCCTTGTGTGAATATAAACGTGTAGTGCCTTAATGAACAGCGTTTGTGGGAAGCAAAATTTTATGAAAATAAACATTGATGGACACGAAGATGATCTCATTGATGTGCTGACTTACCTTCGTTTCGGCTACATCTTGTTTTGAAATACTGTTCGGGACCGATGACCCTATAACACGAACCCCTTGTTTATAAATATATCACAATGAAAAAACAGTTCTACCGAGTGAAACAGTTGGCCGACCAAACCTTCTCAAGGTATTTTTATCATTTATCTGATAAGGAATTGGCCGCCTCGCTATTAATATTAATAAGTATGCCGCACCGTAACCAAAAGCGATTGAGAATATTTGTTTGATTTAAATTATTTCTTGTTATTAGGTCTGGTAAAGGCGAAGCGTTGACAGATGAGCTGTTAACCGCCGATAGGAAAGTAGAACATTTAAGAAATGCCCTGCAACTGGTCAGCAAAAGACTTTCGACGGGCGCTGGGAATACGCAGGGTCAGGATCCCGCAGCCAGAGAGAAGAGGCTCAAGAAACTTCCAGAATATATCCTAGGCCTTGCAATGTTAGATGCCAGTAATTATGATGATGATGATAGCATTTTAAAATACATTCTGCATGAATGTGGTAAGAAAACAACTTCCATTTTAATTGAAGTGTCTATAAAATTGCAGCTATATACAGTATTGTTCTAGAATAAATTTAAGTTATATTGCAATTAATTTTCACATAACTATGCCATAGTCAAGACAGGGTAATGATTTAGGTCATATTATTAGAAGTTAGTTCCTCTGTAGTGTCTAAACCCTTGTTCTATTTTACATGTACGAGTCAGAAGCGTAGCATGGGGCCCCCCCCCATATAGAATTTGTTTGGGGGCAAAATGTAAAAAAGGCAACTTTTCCTAAGGTTGCCTTTTTTACATTTCTCATATTTTGTGAATTTAATAAAAGAAATGGAAAGTTTCTATTCACTTTGGGGGCCCTTGTAGCCCGGGGGCCCCGGGCTACAAGGGCCCCCAAAAAATTGATATGGCATATAAGACGGTAGCTACGCCCCTGGTACGAGTTTTGAATTGATTTGTTCAGTTCAAATTGTTATTTTAAGCTTCCCAAAAATTTTATTGAAATTATGTGTGAATGAAAATTTCTTGATATGATATTTTTTAGGTAAAACTGAAAAGTTTTTAGCAAATGAAATAGCGGAACATGAACTTAAGGTGGAACAACTAGTCTGTGCACCTCTCACCGCTATTGGAGATCAAGACCTGCCGGCCATAATGAAAGCTAAAAAACATTTAAGCAGACTCATAAGTGAAAAGGAGAGTGCTCTTAGTCGATATAATGTAAGTATTGTTCTTTAAATATCAGTATGATCCTGTAACAGCTAAACTAAATGTAACAAACAAATGAAAAAGTTATTAAAAAAAATCCCATATCAGAGAAAAATGAGTTTAACACACACATAATATTAAATAGAATCTACATAACATCAAAACATTAATCAATGTTACTTCACTTTTCAGTTGATAAACAACCAACAGTTTTAAAAATAACTTGCACTGATTGCATGTGTATTAAACGAGTATACTTTGTTTCACTTTATTTTGATCTTATGTATACGAAACTAAAATGTTACTTATTAATTGTAGCAACATAATTAAGTACAACAATGGCACATTTGGTCAAGCTCTAATTTTTAGGGTTCCGTACCCAAAGGGTAAAAACGGGACCCTATTACTGAGACTTCAATGTATGTCCGTCTGTCTGTCCATCTGTCTGTCTGTCTCCAGGCTGTATCTCAAGAACTGCTATAGCTAGACTTCTTAAATTTTCACAAATTGTGTATTTCTGGTGCCGCTATAACAACAAATACTAAAAACAAAATAAAGTTAATATTTAAGGGGTGCTCCCATATAACAAACATGATTTTTTTGGCCTTTTTGGCTCGTAATCCATAATGGCAACATGTGGACACTTGAAATTTTTACAAAATCCTCAATTATATGTATACTTTAATATTTAATAATAAAATTAAAATAAATAATTAAGGGAGGCTCCCATACAAAAAACAAAAAATTTTCCCTACTTTCACTCTATGACGGTACGGAACCCTTCGTGCGCGAGTCCGACTCGCACTTGGCCAATTTTTTGTTTAACTTAAGGTGAATATGAAACCTATGTCTCTTAGATTTCAAACAGCAGATAGTTATAAATATATTAAAAATTTGGTTACAAAAACTGTAAAAGAAATGTAAGGTTGTATGATATTAATAAAACAATGAAATAGAATTCTGAATAAATATCCTATTTGTTAAACTTTAACTTTTTTATTATAAAGTGGGCATAGAAAACATTTACAAAGTTTATTTAATTAATTTGTCATAACAGATACTCAAGTTCTTAATTTTATAATAATTATCTCATCTATAACAACACTTAAAATTCCTTTGTTGGTGTATGAACTTAAGGATTGTTTTTGTATTTTGATAAATACTTCAAAGTACAAGTATTGACTACTTTTGCAGTTAATCTTATCACGATGTCATAAAAAACAGATAGGGCATGTAACGGCATGTTGTAATGCTTGGAAGTAAAGTAAATCACATTTTAGTGTATTATAATAATGTCCTTAATTCATCAAGCCCCAAGCGGCCACATGCGGCCGCGATAACAATAGATAAGCTATTGTGTCTCGTTTTTCCACGATCGACGGGGATAAGAAAATAACTGAGACTCGAAGGGCTAGTGTCCTTTGTTTCAGTAAAATAATGGTTATTATAATTCAAAACTTTTAAAACATTCTAAAACACAATACAGATATTGACTGCTAATTTGGAAATAAAACAAGAGACAGGTGGAATTTGCAAACGATTTTATAATAATATGTATTTACAAACTACAACTGTATTTATTAATAAGAATAATTGTATAAAATCTAATGAACAGATACTTAATATTTTTATTTATAAACTTTTTATTGTCATAAAATACAGTGCATTATAACGTAAGTGATAGTATGGACAAGATTTCGAAATATATGAGTAAGGGCTAAACACATCATGCATGTAAAACATGTTGGATTTCATTAAAGCAACATGTCAAGGTTAAATTAAAGGCTTATCTAGTACAAGAGACCTTTGTGACTGGTAAACTCTTTAATCTGTCCTCATGATATAAATTACATTGTATATTATTATGTAGTTAGGTCAGAGGCTGGGACAGCTAGATATTATGTGCATATTTAACTAGGCATCATCTAAAATCTAAATAATAAAATATTAATATATTAAAAAAAAGTCTTGAGGCTTGATGGACTTTAAGTAGATTAAGTTGTAAACTATAAACCTTTGTACGCAAACAAACTATTACAAAAGCAACAGAAAAAGGTCATGGGAGAAAAGCCCATAGATGACTCAAACTATTGAAAAAATGATCTGTGTGCATGAGCATCTTTAATTCAGTATTCTTAAGGCTGTGCATGACAAAACTGAGTGTCAGATGTGAGCAGTCACTAGTTTAATTGCAAAGTGTAGTAACACATTGTTAGTTAGATTTAATTGAAAATGTGAACGTATGTATGGATAGTAAATGACGAAACTACGCTCTAATAATGGTCAATCAAATATGCTTGCTAACACAATTAAACTGATCTTTGTATTAACAGCACTTAGAGCGGCAGAAAGAAGAGAACCCAGCCAAGTTTCTCGCTGCTCGAGAGGAGTTGGAGGAAGCTGGAAACAAGGTAGAAGCGGCTAGGGACGCGCTTGCGGCAGACATGTTCGCGCTCGTAGCTAAAGAGGCACAGCTCGCGCATACGTTACTACAGTACGTCAAGCTGCAGAGAGCATACCATGAGTCAGCACTGCACAGTCTACAGGACACCGTGCCGGAGTTGGAGAAGTTTATCAGTGAGTTTATTTCATACAAATACGTAGTTTTCTTGTCGTCAATACATTGTAATATTAGGACTATCTGGAACCTCCAAAATAACACTTTTATTTTAAAGGTAACTTTGTTATTTTTCTTTTTATCAAAAAAACTAATTTGATGTAGACAAGTTCATCAATTCGAGATTAGTATTTCGGTGCGGTTCGGTTTATATAAAAACTGATTTATTTGTATGAATAAAAAATATATTACACACTTCATATTCGTAATATTTAATTATTACTTTTTTGGTATTTTCTAAAAGGAAACCTAATTATTTAAATATAATCACATTATGGCTTGGAACCTTGTTTGGGGAAACCACATTCACATTCACAATCTTAAATATATAGATCCATTTGCTTTGTCACACATTTGACTATCGATAAATAAACTCATTTAGTTATTAACTTGCCTACAACAATAATATTGAGTGATAGTAAACATTGTTTAGGACAATGACTCACAATTAATTTGTCTACCAATATCTCGTATTTATTTTTAGTCACGCAATAAACAAGTCTTTGTCTAATTGAGCTGTTATTTTTTACGATAAACAGTAATTATAGGTTTACGATCAAAGACTTATGTCGAGTTTTTGAGATTTTCTGACAGGGGTTTATCTTTTCTCTAGTTCTTTTGTATCGTCGTCTATCTTATCTATTTCGTCATCTAGTTGTTTATAAAACAACGTTTTCCGCAACTCTGCTCTCTCTCTGGAACCGTGCATTTTGCTGGGATAAAAAGTATACTATGTCCTTTCCCCGGGACTCGAAGTATCTCCACACCAGCGTTGCCAGATTTTTTTTGTGCCAAGTCGGGACTTAGGAACTTTTTGAGTGAAAATAGCGGAATTCTTCCGTTAAAAGCGGGATATAGTCAGGGTTCCCAACCGTCCGGTTTTCGACCGGACTGTTGGGTTTTAGAAGGAATTGTTGGGGTCAGGTCACTAACTTTCGACCGGACTTTCCTACCCTACACCTATATTTTAGGTATTTATTATGTTGATATATCTTTAATAAATTTGTTGTCCGGTTATGGCGGCTGGAAAGGTTGGCAACCCTGGATATAGTGAAAAAAACGTATAAAATAAAAAGTTTTCGAATTTTTTATCTTTTTGTTTGACTCAAAATTACGTTTACGTGACAGTAGATAGCAATTAATGTAGCCATAGAAAATCCACTCCTCTATCTCCCACACTCTTATCTTCACTATGCATTCTTTCTCACCACGCTACACGTACGTTCAAGTTATCCACGCAAAAGCGGGACTGAGCCTGTCCCGCGCGGGACATTTAATTTTGATTTAATACCTCGATCGTGTGAATCGCAGAGACAATAGATTTTCAATTGTTATGCGGCAGCCGGGTGCCGCTTGGGGATTGATGGGTTAAAAATCGGGACGCCTAGCAACGCTGCTCCACACCAAATTTCAGTAAAATCGGTTCAGCGGTTTGGGCGTGAAGAGGTAACAGACAGACAGACACACTTTCGCATTTATAATATTAGTAAGGACTCCTTCAAAAAAATCTCAGAAACTGGCCATGTACTTATATGTTGACTTAAATAAAACATGCTAATACAACCTACAAGAAATCGCCATGAAACAGCCTCTATGCCTTCCGCTTCGAATGTCAGCGTATCCTTGAAACTCTTGGCGGAAGGTAAGACGGTCTATGGGCAATCTATCTATATATATTAATTACGCGAGCGAAAAACTTTGTATCTCTTTTGACGAAAAATGGGGAAACGTAGGTGAATGAAATTTTGCACAGTTATAGTTTATACGGTGAAAGAGTGCATCGAGCATTTTTTTAACAAATAAAACATTACACACACTAGGAAAGATGACAGATTTTTGAGTGACAAGCCTATACATACGAATTATACTCTTTTATTTATGGTTGAAGTCTGTTAACAACAAGTTGACAAATTGAAATTGGATTATAGTTTTTTTTTTTTTTTATTGAATCTTAGATACTATTAGACAATGCTTACACGGCCAGTCTGAGATCAGCTGAGTCCGCCGACCATTGGGCGATCTCTAGTATTATTATAGGTCTACCAGAATCTGATGGCAATTTTTGACAGCAGATATTCAAATCAATTCCTTGATCATTGGATAAATTTTTCTATTTGCATGTTTAACACACAGAATCAGCCGCTATAAGAAAAAAAAGGATCAAAATGTTTTATTCCAATTACCCCCGTATTGCTAGAGTCAATTCATTTTCTCACTTTTTGCCATCAGATTCTGGCAGACCTAGTTATATTGACTTAACCTAAAACGACATCGAGTTAAAAAAATATATTTAAAACTAAAACGTACGAACGTAAGTCGCGCGACTCCAAAACGATATCGAAAAAAAACCTTAGTGTTAAATATTGAAACCTAAACTTTATAATATTTATTTGTTTCATCATAGTCTGCTACACATAATATGACATTTTCTACCAGTCAAAACAGCACTGATACAGTATACCTACCATACAGCTTACTCTGCCTTTAATCTGCTTGTCCTTTTCAAAACATCACTGGGGGTCTGTTCATTAAAAACGAGTGTTATATAACCTACGAATAATAATAAAAAACTAAGGAAGAGTAACTGTGTCAAAAATTTGTTCCACGAGTCTACAAAATGAATACCGAATACATGCATACTTTATGCATATATTCGGTACACAATTTTGTGTATTTATAGAAGTGGCAATTATTGTCAACGGCTTTATTTCGTAAATTTGAGTGTTAGTGTTTCGTAGCTATTGTCATATTTTAGTGTGCGAAAAGGAACCAAATTCAAAACGGTTGAAGTATGGTAGTTTCGTTTCCTTAGTTTTTATTATTCGTAGTGTATAAATATACCAATGAGAGTTTTTGATTTTCCATTCGCCACCAGGTGCCGCTATGTAGCCTTAGGGTCTATCGTGTCAAACCGCTGTCATAATATGTCACAATAAAAGCTATATTAAAATAGCTATCATATGTCACGATGTAGCTTTCATAATATTATGTCTATTTGACTCGATAGACCCTTGGGCTATATAACGGCACCTGGTGGCGAATGGAACATCAAAAACCCTCATTAAAAAATCTTTAACCTCCTGCAGACGACAGCTCCACTAAGCCGGTGTTCGGCTACCCGCTGGAGGAGCACCTGCGAGTGACGGGGCGTACCATCGCGTTCCCGCTCGAGCTGTGTGTGTGCACGCTGCACGAGCTGGCCTTGAACGAGGAGGGGCTGTTCAGGATCGCCGGTGGTGAGTGTAGACACGTCTTGGAGCTATAACAAAACCAGCTACAACAACTATTATGTAATTTAAAAATATTTCAGTAGATAAGAAACTTTTCGGCATGAATAGCCTGTGTGATGTGTCAATCAAGAGCATTCCCAGAGCAACCCCAATTGTGTTATGAAAATTTTCAAACATTTGTATTATACCCAATAGTACGAAGGATAAGACGTTGCAAAATGAAAAAAAAAAGTGGCTACATACTTTATTTGATAGGCGATTTTTTCTAATATCCCAATTCATTCCAGGTACGTCCAAAGTGAGAAGAATGAAGTTATCCCTCGACGCGGGATTATTCAACGTGCCTTTACCGCCGGACTACAGAGATATGCACGTCGTTGCCTCCGTCCTCAAGTCGTATCTGAGAGAGCTGCCGGAGCCCCTGCTTACTTACCGCCTCTACGAACACTTCATCCTCGCGTCCCGACAGTCCACAGAACAGGCCCGACTCAACTCCATCTGGGAGGGCATCCACCTCCTCCCCGATGCCAACTATCAAAACCTGAGGTACCTAATCAAATTCCTATCCGCGCTGACCAAAAATCAGAGCACGAACAAGATGACCCCATCCAATTTGGCCATTGTTATTGCGCCGAATCTTCTATGGGCGGTAGACGAGAGTACCTTTGATATGAACATTACCACGGCCGTCAACTGCGTCGTGGAGCTGCTCATCAAGCACGCCGACTGGTTCTTCAGCGATGAAGTCAGCTTCTTCATCTCCTTCACCAAGGAGGATCTACTGCCGGACGTGTCGGATTACGGTTTCACTCCAAACTTTGTTCACGGCTACAACCAGACCGTTGTGCTGAGCCAGGATCACCCGAACGGGGATTACCACAGCATGAGTAAGTCCATGCTGGACTACAACCATCAAGGTCACAAGATGGTCGAACCCCCAGGCAGACACTCCCGCAGCAACAGTCACGACACCAGCCTTATCCTACTCGACAATAATATTAAGAAAGCCCAATCCAACAGCTCCCTATCAGACCAATCTAGTCCCCCGCACGGTAGTCCCAAGCCGATTATGCGGCGAAAGAATAAACCCCTAGCGCCCGTCCCGCCGAATTTTACTCCGGATAAAAACAAGAAAGTCGAGCCGCAAGCCGTACCGGAAGCGGCAAAGGAGCAGCCGCCCGCGACCAAGGAGGTCGAGAAACCGGCCAAGCCGCCTCGGCCCGTCATATCGGACACCGGAAAAGTCATAACAGGAGTTCAGACCATAAACCGTTCGACGTACAGACAGAGCAAAGCGCTGAAGGACGAGGCGGGCCGCAGCGGCAGCCGGGAAAATTTGATCGAGAACCGACGACAGAGCTTGGAACTCGACAAAGAGAAGTTCGATGACCTAAAGTCTCTGGAGCACAAGGATAAGGAATCCACGCTAGTCGTGAAGAGCGTAACTGCCCAGACTGGCGTCGTGTCGCGGATGAAAGTGGTCGGAGAACCGGCGAGCGGACCGGCATCGTTGGGAGCGGAAAAACCCATCAAAGTCCAAGTCCCGAAGCCCACGGGCCAGCCTCCGCCCCGGCCCGTCGCGGCGCCTCGGACCCTAGTCCCCGCCCCCGAGGCCGACTCCAACGAGGTGTTCCTTCGCCAGAAGCCGGCGATTCCTGAAAGACCGGCAACGTTAAGACCGCAGAGCTTCCGCGGTCAGCGCGCTTCCCTGACCGATAACCCGGATATTACTCCGACGGTGTTAGAGCGCACGCATATATACACAGTGGACAAACACCAGCCGACAGTCATACAGGTTGGGGCGGCAGAGGAGGACGGCCATAGAAACACAGTCCAGCGTACCCACAGCTCGGGCGGGAAGGACGCGGAGTTAGACGAGCCCAAGGGCTTGACCAGTGCCAGCAGACAGCTCTCGCAGTCCGAAGGCAGCATCACGGAGGGCCCCCGCTCGCCCCCGCCGCAGCCGGCGAGGCCCCCGCGGCCCCTCGTGCCGGCGCCCCCGCCGCCGGGGCCCCCGCAGCCGACGCCCCCGCTCGCCCAACACGAGAGCACCGACCTCTAGTCTGAACCGTTTAGTATTATGTAGATTCGCTTGCATTATAATATTCTTTAGTGTAACATGTCGTTTACACGCTGCGACTTTTTGCATTGTGACTGCGCTGCCAAAAATTCGTAACGTGTAAAATATTTTGGCCTCCTATTGTCCCCAGTCAATACCGACTCGCCGAGGTCGTCGATGTCAAATCGATACAAACGTTGACTGACCATCGCAATAATGGTAATGTGCCTCTTATGTAATAGTAACTTCGATTTGACATCGATTTTATTATACTAGTGTATCTTCTCTCGATATGATCGCCTTGTGCGAATTTTATCGTTGGACTGTTTTACCGCTCGGTAAAAAGTGCCATCTGTTGTCGATTCTTTATAACTTGTTTTATACTAAAAATTGGCAAAAATTCGCACAAGGCGTCCAGTAATTTTAGTGTAAACGTCGAAAGTGGCGCAAGACTGATGCCCTCTATGTAATCTATGTTACTTATACTAAAGATGACCGCTTAAAAGGTTCTAACATATTAAGTACATCATAGTGTATACTTTTGCAAACAAGTTATTTATTTTTGTAACGCTTGTAACATAAGGTTAAATAATTAAAAAAGCACGAAAACTTGTAATATCATACTTTCCGGGCCATTTTATCATGTGGACATATCGACGCGTCAATTCAGCTTGCAACAGATGTTTGGCTTTAAATTTTGTGCAATAGAAGTACGGGGGCAGCGTTTTATGTGATATTAGGGAGTTGCCTTGATTCTTTATAAGTTTATACGAACGTTTTGAAACGCATAATGAAAATAAGGTCTACCTTAAGAAGCGCTTACACGGACAATAATTACGTCAATAATTGCTCGGCGACACGAATGGAGCGATCTGGAGCAATTTATTTCATATCGCTCAATGTCATATCGCTCAAATATTCGATGGCTACATCACTCAATGTTGTATTGCGCAATATTGCTGCTTGTTGCCGCAAATTGCTTGATGTAGTCGTGACGTCAAAGTTGACTGGAGTTGAGCAATTTTAGTTGCCCGTATAAGCGCACCATTATAAGGCATAAGCCATATCAGACATCTACTAGATGACAAAATCCGTTCATAGGCTTTGAGTTAGAGTTGTTATACCTATGCGGGATGAATATGCCGCTAAAGGGAATGTTAGTATATTTCCACCAAGCGACTTTGCGACTTTAGTCATTATAAATCCTGTATCAAGCATAATTGAAATGAATAAAGTAGACATCACCTATTGTTGGTATCGCTCTAAAGTCTAAAGCAGGGGTTCCCAAACTGTGCGCCGTGGAAAGGGAAGAGGGGCGCCGTGAGTCGATTCTCCATCCTTATCAGAAACCACAAATATCAAAAAAATCAAATTATAATATTAATTAGGTGAAGCAGGTAGATGATTTAATATTTGTTTATTATTATTTACCTGCATAACCTAACTTATAGTTACATAAATAAACACCTTTAATGATTATAATCATTAAAGGTCTTTATTTATGCAGCTTTTTCTAATAGCTTAGAGAAGGGCGCCGTGACAAAATATTGACGTGCAACTGCGCCGCAGGCTGAAATAGATTGGGAACCCCTGGTCTAAAGCATTACCGTTCGACATGTAACAGTAGCATAAAGGCGCAGGCATAAATTAAAAAATATTGGTGTTAAAGAGCGTTCGTGTGAATATCAGAGGCGGGGCTGGTGCACAAAAGTACTGTTTTAACTTGTAGCCATACGAACTGACAGTATATACAGTATGTTTCAGTGATAGGCAAAATAATGTTGCGTAGTGTTTACGATGTTTATGTGATATGCATTTTATTATATACTACAAGTATACAAGCTTCTAATGTAAGGAATAATTATAAAACTGATAAACTTTTTTTTGAGATTTTATTTAACACAACATATTTTAACACTTATAACTACGAATAATAATAACTAAGGAAACATAACTCCCATACTTCAACCGTTTTGAATTTGGTTCCTTTTCGCACACTAAAATATGGCAATAGCAACGCTTTATTTCGTAAATTTGAGTAACACTGACACTCAAATTTACGAAATAAAGCCGTTGAAATTAATTGTCACTTCTATATTTACACAAAATTGTGTACCGAATTCGAATACATGCATAAAGTATGCATGTATTCGGGTCACATTTTGTAGACTCGTGGACAAATTTTTGCGTGCGCCCTTCTCATTTAGCGCTGCTAGTATAATGTTTATATGTTTATATGTCATCGAAAAGCTTTTTGTTTCATCGATTAATAGTAATAATTATTTATTAGTAATAATTATTTATTAATTATTATTAATAATTAATATAAATTATTGATAATTAGTAATAAGTAGTATTCACGATAAATAGTGTGTGGAAAGGGGTTCGAACATTTTTGTATGGAGACTGGCATATGTAGCCGCCGCCATCTTAGTTTTTTTTTTCAAAATTTCCGAGCACGATAAAAATGGTATATTTGGATAGAGGATACGTCTTATACAAACAAAAAATGATATATCTCGGAAACGTGACACTTTAGAATACCATGTTATATAACATTTTTTGTTTGTACCACTTGTACAAACAAAAAATGTTATATAACATGGTCTCCCTCCTCCTCCTCTATCCAAATATACCACTTTTATCGTGCTCGGAAATTTTGAAAAAAAACCAAGATGGCGGCGGCTAGAATATGCCACAAAGGTTCGTACCCACTGACCTCCATTATACAAGTACGCTGGACTTTGATACCCTTTGAAATGACAGCTGTTTATTGTGCCTATTTGAAGCGGAATCAGCGCCCCCAATGCGGGGGAAGAGAACTAAATCTGACGTAACTTGCAAATGGCCGCTTTATCGTTATTGGTTGTCATCAGTGACATCACTAGTATTAGTTCCAAGTACTCTCACTACTGCTATCAGCGCCAATATGGCGACTTTCAAACGTCTTGGTTACGTCCGATTTAGTTTTCTTCCACCGCATTGGGGGCGCTGATTCCGCTTCAAATAGGCACAATAAATAGCTGGGTATCATAAGTCCAGCGTACTTGTATAATGGAGGTCAGTGTTCGTACCCCTTTAATAAAACTTGTTTCAAGAAACACGTGTTTATTAGCAGGCCTTACAAGTTTGTAAAAAAAATGTTTGACATTTAGAATCTACATTACATTTGCAAGGTGTATAAAAAAAAATATTTCCTTTACTGGTACAATTAGTAAGTACATTATAAACGTCTAAATTAAAAAAAAAAAAACAGTTTTGGAGGCTTATACTGAATTTGTTTCTCCAAATTTTGAGTTCGCGTTTTTTATAAACCTAGATATAGTGCCGAAGATACCTATTAGTTCACAAGTTTCAAAGAAAGATCCTTTACATAATCACGTACGAGCGTTTGTATGGAAAGATGGTCGGGTTGGCAGCTCTTAAGGTGTGTATGTGTTCCTCTTAGAGAGTTCACTGTGAAAGTAGCAGCGCTGAAAGACCAATTCTTTTTTCCACTTTTGTTTGGGGAAAGTCGTGACGCTGGGGCGCTTGCCCATACAAAAGTGGAAAAAAAATGTGGTCTTTCAGCGCTGCTACTTTCACAGTGAACTCTACACGGAACATATACACACCCTAAATTATTATCACTTAGTTTTGTTACAATCTGTATACAAAATGCAAAGAAATGCTTTATGCTTATGATGACATACTTTTCGTAAAACGATATTCTGAAAATTGTACTATATTGTTTCCATAGGAGTTTTACATCAAACTAATTCCATACACACTGTCTTATGTTTGCCACTTCACAATATAATAGTTTCGTTTACCGACTCTCAACAATGAGACGAGGTTTGGTAAAATGTGTGCAGACTGTGTGATCACTTCGTCGATCTTCTTAGTTTTTTGATGGTTGATGTAGAAACCACCGGCTTGAATTATTCTTATGGCGTCACCTTAAAATAAAACAATAATATCCTTTAATAAGGAGGGTAAATAGGAATTTTGAAGCCAAGGTTTTTAATACTTTTTTCGATTTTTACTTTGCTAGCCCTTTAGACATTATTAAATCTTTCAATATCTATAAAAAATTATGAAGGGAAAACGTTTGTTACTATTACAATATTTGAATAAAAGGCTACGAATCTACAAATAATAAAAAATATAACTTAATATATTAAGCGATTTTGATACATTTTAGAACAGATATAGAGTAAAAAATGTCGTATTAGACCAGTGGTATTCAACCTTTTTTTTGTATGGGTCACAAACACGTTTTAGTCTTGGTGTTTTTAGTTGAAAAATTTTTTGTTGTAAAAAAATAACGTTGTTAAAAATGTGTGATGTAATGAAGTCTTAAAACTTACTTTCAGTGGGAAAGCATTTAGCTTTCATTCCCAACTCTAGCACCGTCATGCCGGGTGACAGGAGTAATCTAGATATTGACGCTCCCTCAAATATCTGCTCCAAGTCGGTTGAGTTCAGAGAGACTAGAGAGTTGACATCTTTACTGAATATCGCGTCTGACGCCTTTCGTGCCTTCTCCAGGCCTTCCACTGAAAATGTTAAAAGTTGTTGTTAATTTTCCAAATTTTCTCAATAATATTCTTACTCAACCTAAGCTGAACATTAGCTTATTTTATTTTGAAGTATGCGAAGCTACTTCTAAATTAAAAAAGCTGTTTTTTTTACTGTCTTAATATAGCGCGGTAGAGGAATGTGTAGATTTTTTTACATCAAGAAACAAGTAACATAATATCGCTACTTGCTTCTTTCACTCACACACGAAAATTTGCCATCGTGCTTCTGTGACATGTCTGTGGATATCGCCGCCCTCTTATATGTGTAAGAGTGAAAAAGTCAAATAGGGTAAGTTGAAATTCCCTTTTCACCATGATTGGAGTTTATCATGGTATATTTACCTGCATGCACCAGTGTCGTGAGCTGTTCAGCTAAGCACTGCTGGGGATACCTCTGTTCTGGATGCTGATTGTGCTTATGCATTATATCTTTGATCTCTCCCAAACTATAAAATGTGAACAACTTTAGTAATCTCTCGACATCCGAGTCTTTGGTCCTGATGAAATATTGGTAGAGACTATAAGGACTTGTTTTCATGGGATCCAACCATAAGGCATTTCCGGCCGATTTTCCAAATTTGTCGCCTTCTTCTGTCGTCACTAGGGGAAGGGTCAATCCTGAAAAATAATAAACAAGGCCCTCATTATTAAAATCTAAACTTAACTAATCTGTATGGCTGATAATAAAATGTATTGGAAATTCATTTGAAAGACATATGACATACAAATAAGCTTATTTATGCATGAATTAAATATAATGAATAGGACATTAAGGTTTTAATTTGCCAATATACAGTTTACAGAGAAGTACTGTATGCTAACAAAAAGTTCTTACCATAAACATCTGTCTTCAATGTTCTGCTTATCAACTCATGACCAGCAGAAATATTACCCATTTGATCACTTCCTCCAATCTGTAAATCATTAAAAATATATAAGTTTGCAAAAGGCCATGTTATGGTCGAAAACAGTATTTCGAGTTTAACCTTTTTCGACCATATTCTTTGCAACAAGGTTCAAAAGTAGAACAGCAGACCTGCCTTAAACTGTAGATACTATTAGAGAAGTTGATTCCTATGCAGACGGGGGACCTACATAGTTTGGTCGTGTTACGTCAAACCCAGCCGACAGATCACAATTAACATTGAATTGATATGATTCGACCAAATGACGTTGGTATGTCAACTGCCTAGGAACCAATTTCCTTGATGGTACATGAAATGCTTATTGTTGATTTACACAAAGGTTAATTAAGAGAAAATGCTCGTTTTACAAAAACAAAGAGTTACCTGAAATCTACAATTATATTCCTTGAGCAAATGTTGCCAATCAAATGATTGGAATATTTGATAAGCAAACTCAGTAAAGCTCATCCCAACATCTGAGTTGATTCTAGTTTTAACACTTTGCTTCAGCAGCATTGTACCCATTCTAAAGTTTCTTCCAATTTCGCTAACAAACTGTATTGAATCTATTTTTCTATACCATGTCTCATTGTTGACTATTCTAAAATAAGAAATAAAATATTAGTTAGAATATAGTTTAAATAGCTATATCTTTACTACTATAAAATAATTTAACCCATCAAGCCCCAAGCGGCCCCCGGCGGCCACATAACAATTGAATATCTATTGTGTCTATGATTCCCTCGATTGAAGCATTAAATTACAATCTGAATATTCATACCTCAAAGGTTTAAGCTTTTCTGGATCCTCTGTCCAAATATACTTTTTATGGTTTTCAAATACAATTTGTAAGTTTTTTCTTATACTTGTAATATTATTTTGTATGATATCTGAAGCCAGTGCAATTCTGTCGGAGCTGCGGCCACTGGGATCACCAATATAGCCAGTAGCTCCACCTAACTGAGATAATGACAAGACAAATATTATATTTTTTTTAATCTTAAAGATTAGATTCCTAGGCACATGGGAGACCTACCTATTTTGGCTGCGTTTTGTCAGACAGACAAAATGCAGCCAAAATAGGTAGGTGACAGATCACAACTAATATTGAATTGACATAAACCGACCAAATAACGCAGGTCCGTCATCTGCCTATGAATCAATTTCTTCGATGGTACTATCAGTACAACTTTTAATATTTACCAAAGCTATGACATTATGTCCACCTCTTTGCCAATGTAAGAGGTTTATTATAACCAGAAGATTTCCAACATGGAGGCTGTTAGCTGTAGGATCAAATCCAGCATATACACACTGTGGTTCCTTCTTTACTAAGCTGATAATTTCATTTCTGAAAAGACGATAAAAATAATTTATATGTGCAAACTAGTAAGTACATAGCATGGTAAAAGTTGGGTTGGGGTAAAAATGGTTTCACGTCGGGGTCACCAATGTGGGGATAATGCGTAGTGGCCGCAAAGGAAGATCTTCCGACCGAGCGAGTTGTTATGCTCGGTCAGGCCGGAGCCCACGTGATACATTTCAGCTGTCGTATATATACCGATGCGCTCAGAAAACTTCGATAGCGCGATGCAGGAATGTTAGGCCAATTGTGGGTACCGCCACAGTTTATTTCAAATAAAAGCTAATTTGTAATGATTGAATTATTCCTGGGTCCTTAAGAAACTGAGGATGAGTTAAGTAAAATCTTCGTAAAGAGCTTTAAATTATGTTTTATAATATGTACTTACGCAGCAGTATTAGGAAACATATCTTGATACATCCCTCTTTCACTAAGTTTGAGAATGTTTCGACTGCTATAAAGCCTTGTGAACGACTTTCTTACATTTTTAATATTAATATAAAGTATCTTTTTTAGTATAGCCATCGTAGTTTATTCTATTCTTGAGAAAATTTTCGTTTCTAACCTCAAATCTAATACTTTACTCACTCCATTCATAAAATTATGTTACTTCATTATTGAGAAAGGTCAGAAGATTTTGAGCCAAATCTATTTAAAAACTCTTACAAAAACCCAAAATAGCAGTAGAAACAAAATTTTCGGTACCTATTTGCAGAATGTAAACACAATTTGAGTTTTGACCATTTCTAGGGTGGGTTGCACCAGAGGCGTGGTTAAAGTTAAGGTTATAGTTAAATCAAACTTAACTTTAACTTTAACCTTAACTTTGAGCGGAGAAATTGACAGATGACAGCTGGTCCAACAAGGTTATAAATGAACGTGGGCGAGGGCGCTGCTGGTAAAGGAGAACTGTCAAAAATTGCGTTTTTGTATGATGACAGCGTTAGTTCCTTTTTTCGCCACATGCATTTAAAACCTTGTCGAGCTCTATGGTTATGGTTAAATATGGCGTCTTGATGGCGTCCATTTTTAACTTTAACCAAAGATTTGACATTTGGCATTGTAGTTAAAGTTACAGTTAAAGTTAAAGTAAGCTGGTGCAACCCACCCTAATGGTTTTGACTTTTGACAGTTGACAGCTGATTGATGGCGAATTGCCAAAAGTAAAAAAAAAATGAGATGTGTTGCTACTTGCTGCCATTTGCCAAATATTTTATTGCTTTTTGCACAAGTCACAACCTCACTTGCTTGCGGAAAAAATTGGAAAAACAAAATATAATACGTGAACGTGACTAACTGCCGCACTCAGAGTGGAACATTAATTACTTAAATGTAATTAATTTAAAAAATTTACACAAGCCTCATCATAAAGTTAATATAATATGCTAGGTATATTAACTTTATGAGCCTCATACATTATAATATGTCAAACGCTTTATTAAATTGAAGGTTAATCTAATAACTTAAGGATGATTTATGATCGACGATGTCCAGTCATTTGTCGCTGCAGCGGAAGTTCTGAAAGAGTGTGGCGCTGACTTATAATTAAATCTCTGAGTACGGCGGTTTAAGGAGGGCCGGCCACTTACAATGATATTTCAAATACTTTACTCACGTTAACCTAGTAATGTTTTAAAAAATGAGAAAACAATATGGAAAAACACACTGAAACTCACAATAGTGACACAAAATATTTATTGAATCTAATTAATACATTAAAGTTAACAAAACAATACATATTTTTAACTATGATAAACAGTTTATTTTTGTATAATACACAATAAACACATTAGGCTTTGGACTTTTATAAACTTTTAAAATCTTACAATTATGTACTATCAGGAAATTGATTCCTAGGCAATTGACGGACCTACGTCATTTGGTTGGGTTATGTCAATTCGATTATTACTAGTCGTGATCTGACGGCTAGCTTTGACGTAACCGACCAAATTATGTAGGTCCGCCATCTGCCTAGGAATCAACTTCTTTGAATATACATAGAAAATCACAGTATTTTCAAATGTAATTTGCAACAATAATTCAGAAACCTATTATATATTGGTAATAATGAATGCACTAACATAAAAGCAATATGGACTTACAAACTAAATTACAAAGATTAAGGCAAAGATAAGACCTGTATGTAACTCACATAAGCAAAATAAAGAATTTAAACTTTTACTTTACAAAAATTAACACATTCAATCCTCTTATGCAATTAATCTATTTTATTAGTCACATAACTTTTTACGACACAAAAAGGCTGTATGAAGTAAAATAAATTTTACTTCTATTCTGTGCTTTGAATTAATAAAATGTGTAAATAACCTCCATATTGTAATTTCGACAGTATTAATAATAATTACTACTTCTAATATAATTATGGAAGAAGGAGAGAAAATTGGAATCAACAAAAACCTAGAGTAGAGCAGAAATATCAGAATTTACAATCATTCAGACAAGATCTCTGGCCCGTTCAAACTACGAGATAGAAGTGCACAACTACGGTAATTTGTGTTGGCCAATTTCCTCTACATTAAATCAGCAAACTATTAATCACTTATACAACACTATAAAAATATACCCCACACTCCCCTATATCTAGTAAAGGCAAAATTTAATCTTCAAGTGTTACATTTTTGAATAGGTAAGACATGGACTCTTTGTTGTGGATACGTCTTATGGCTTCGCTGAGGAGAACGGATATGTCGATTGTCTTGATCTTGTTGCATTGCATCTTCTGGAGTTCGTGTGGCACTGTGTTTGTGACGACTACCTCATCTATGGGAGAGTCTTCGATCAGGCGCGGTGCATCGGAAGACAGCAGGCCGTGTGTTGCCAGCACGTAGATTTTGTAAGCGCCACACTCTTTCAGAACTTCCGCTGCAGCGACAAATGACTGGACATCGTCGATCATATCATCCTTAAAAAGAGAGAACAAAGTGTGATTATAATAATATAGCATTGCCAGTGATCAAGAATAAGCAGCTGTCTGTCAATAAAATAATATTATGTACAGGCTACAGCTAACTAACCAAAATATAGCCATCTGAATTAGATAATACATAATATAAGTTTTTATTGTCATGTATAAATTTGAATTTCAATTTTTAAAAAATCCTGCAACCCATGTAAACTTACAACACTAATGTTGCAACTTTCAAGACATGTCCACTGAAAGAAGGCAACATATTTTTTCGACCATGGAGGTCGAAAAAATATGTTGCCTTCTTTCAGTGCAATCACTCAATCAAAAAAAACTTACCACCATGATAGCGATTCTTCCGCCCACATCACCAACCACATTAATTGGGGGCTTCTCCTTAGCGGGATGAACTGGCACTCCTCCAGGCACGTCCATGGTGCGAGACCTGTCCACACTACAATCAGATCTTTATCAGTACAACACTAAGCAATAGGGAACTAAGATATTCCCACATCAACCAATTTGTTTAATTATTATGTCCAATTAGATTTTTTCATACTTAATAATCTGGTTGTTTATAAAAAACCAGACACAAAATATAAAATCTATATACAGCATGTTATTTTTTTTGGTATATTTTGCATGTGAAAATACTTAATAAATATTAAAAACACACAATAATTTATTTTACAGTGAGACTACTAATAATGATGTATTATTACAATCCTCTTTGAATATATTTTATACAGTGTGGTCGCCGGATAGAGAGAAATTTTGCTATTGATCTATCTCTTTCTCGCGCTCACAAAACTATTGGCGAAAACGAAAATTTTCGAATGTGACTGAAACAATTAAGCAGCAGGGGTTCGATAGACGAATTTCTATCTTTCCTACGACCTAACTAAATTATTGAATATTTCAGATAAAATAAGAAAGTACAGACATCTTGCCGAGCAAAGGCTGGTTGTACGCGAGTAGAGCGCGTACGGTATACATCGGTTTACATACTATAAACCACACATAAACCACCATAAAGAAACTACGAGCAAATACTTACGAAGTTTATTTACGTGTGTGTGTAAGGAAACTTCGTAAGGCTATTGATAACACAAGGCGGGGGGTAGTTTACCAGCCTCAGTCTGTCCTTACTTTTTTATTTAGTATTGCATGTGAGACTATAGCTGGTTTATAATATCGTGGCACAACTACAGCACTACATGACAACATAAATCAGCTTTACTACTGTTGTAAGTTACCCCTGAGCATGCTCCCACTTCAAACTCGGAGTCAAGTCAAGAAAAACAGTTGGCAAATTGTACAATTCTTCTTCCATTATACTACAAAAGAAGTATGTGCAATAGTGCTAAAGATACATTACAATTTAAAAAATATAAAATTAATTCTAATACTAATCAAGTCTACCTAACAAATTATATTCTAAAAAAATATTAAGATGCATAATATATCATAATACAAAGTATCCGTTAATGTATGTGTGTCGAGATTTAAAAGATTGAGTTCAAGGCCAAATAAATTTTATACATCTAATTGATTGAATTGGAATGTCTTTATAGACTGAAACTTACTATGTAAAAATATTTAATGTTTCTCTTATTGGAATTCCAAATAGTTATTTCGTTATATTTAAAGTGATTTTAGATTACTTAGATATAGTTAATACTAGATTACTTTTTAAAGTCTAAAAAATAAACAGTTAAAAATCTTCTTTTTTGGTATATTGTTGACTTACCTAGGGATGCACGGTGGGGAATATCTTCCGTCAACTTCATCACTCTCAGCTTCTTTCTGTTCTCCGTGTATCACTGCAATAGCAAGTCTTAATCTCTCGGCATAGGATGTGGCTTTCTTAGCAGAGCCCGGGTTACGGGCAACAATCACGGAATTACGATAGTCTGGAATCTGCAAGATAATAATGAATAATCAAAGATAATAGTGAATAATCATGAAATGCATTATTGCTTTTGCCATAAAGTCAAGTAGTTTTATACTTTAAATAGTCAAATAAATTTTTCAATAAAAACCAATGTAAACATGAGTAAATAATAAAATGAGCCCCTGAATATGAATGACCTCAGTTACAAAAATCATGTGTGAAAATATTAACTTACACTTTCTTGAATGTACTGAAGCAAGAATGGCGAGGCTCTCAGATTGTCGACTGGACATTCAAAGAAGCCCTGTATCTCTTTCTGGTGTAAATCCATGGTGATGATGTGAGTGAGACCCGATTGGCACATCATTTTGGCCAAAAGCTTGGACACAATGCACCCCCGCTTCCTCATTTTGCACTGTTTGCTGTATGGCAGATAGGGAATGACTCCTACAATGGAGCGAGCGGATGAAGTCTTACAAGCATAAGCCATTATCAGTAATTCCATTATGTTGTTGTTAACATCCCTGTAAAAGATTAATGAGGATACCAATGTGATTGTAAAAATAACATTCAGTTACATGAGTGTCCTGAAAAGTTAAAAGGGTGCAACCAAAAGTTTTAGATGGTATGAAGATTAAACCCCTGTGAAGGTAACAGGTAATATAATTTTGTTTTCCACTAAACTCAGTTCTTTTTTTAATATTTTCATAGTGTTAGACATGCTTAATTATAAATTAAATTCCTTAATCCAATACTAATATCCATAATTGGCATTCTATTTATAACCTTAGTATAGAGCTTCTGGTGAGTAGCATGCATAAATCATAGACCTTAATTAATTAATCCATCAATCCCCAAGCGACAGCCTGCTGCCGCATAACAATTGAAAAATCTATTGTGTCTGCAATACCCACGATGAAGGTGTTAATAAAAAAAAGAAATCAAATGCTATGAAATGTTTTATGCAAGTATTTCAAGCATTTGTTTTCCTCCTTTCATCTTGTATTCAAACAGAATTAATTAATTTATTAGGTCATGGAAAAAGAAAATAACATTCAAGGTGATAATGATATGACTTAGATGGGAAAACCAAATATGTAGTAGATTCAGGTTTAAAATATAACAAAATGTCCAATTAGCACAACAATTAGCAAATTATAAGAAATAGGTAGCTACAAAGATTTACTACATTCAAGCTAGTTTTGAACTCACTTCGTCCCGGTTTGTACAATGTAAATATTCTTGCCACGGATTGAATCTGCTATCTCCACCATAGTTTCTCTGTTTGTTTTGTGGTAAACTGAACATCCTCCTTTTCGCACACCGAGGCGGCTGAAATATTCAAAAGAAAAATCATAAATTAAACACCTTGGAGTATCGCCTATTTGTGTACTCATTCAGACTTATGTTATGATTGAGGAAAGGTTACATATGTATACAGTAAGTAAAGTTTATTACTTGGCCACTAAATCCGCTAACTCTGGGTGCGAATTCCCACTAATAATAACTATGTCCGACGTGGAGTGGCTATCCATATTGCGTTTGTGAGATATGTTGGTGAATCCCACGAGCCTGAAACAAAAATTAAGATTATGGAACATAAGTTCGCGTGCTCGTGTTAAAACAAATAATGAAAATAAAAGATGACACGACTGGTCAACAAGAAAAACAATAAACCTGGTTTTGTTGAGTAACATAATAACCTGATGGCTGTCTTCGGACTTGCGATTTATAAGCTTCGAAATTTAGTGAAGACATTCAATTTTGAACAACTTGTTTTATGATTGCTTTGTATTTCGCATAAATTTTAGCAGGAACTAATAATAAAACTACAATAAATTTGATTTTAAACAACAGGGTCGCAAGCACAGTCGCAAGCCAGCATCCATAGATAATACAGTACACAGATTAGTAGTATATATATACAGTATATATACTGAGAGTTGAGACCAGCATCGTCATTTGCTTTTTTTTTTTTGTTAATTGTTTTTTTTTTTTGGCTTTTGTTGTTTTGTCACTGACCTCCATTATACAATGTATAATGGAGGTCAGTGCCCACTGCCCAGTGCCCAGTGGTATCATTAGTCCAGCGTACTTGTATAATGGAGGTCAGTGTCTTTGACTCTTTCACATTCCCGGCAAAACTCCTTGTTTTGTTACTAGAAATGACATTTAATCTTTTTAATTTGTTGAGACTTGAGCCTTTTTTTTTTGTTCGGAAGGTATTATACTATAAATATAATAAACTGTTTGCAACTATAAGATACTGTTATTTCTGTTGTTTTAACTGTATAATACAGGGCTTCAAATACCGGTATTTTTTCATAACGTTACTGCTTCAAGGGCATAGATAACGGTATGAAAATTTACCCGGTATTAATAATAACGGTAAAAATTGGAATTTATACCGGTAAATGTTATAACGGTAAATAGGATTTATAACGGTAAATATATGTTCTTTGATAACGTTACCTTTTGTAAAATACTAAATTTAATCAGTCAGTTCAGTATGCAGTTTGCACAAAGTTAAACTAGACGTGTCTGGTGACCAGTAGGTAAAGGTATATAGGAAAATGACGTCCAATGAGAATGACATGGTCAGTAGTTCAGTACTCAGTATCTTTGTTCAAATATTACTAATTTATGGTTTGTATAGTAAATTATTGTATTGCTAGTACGTGCGCCATGCGCTGGCTGACGGGAGGACTCTGTTGTTTTGCAACGACGGGGCGGGGCGGGCTTCCACGAAGGAATAAAGACCGCGTCTGCCCGTTGATATTTGCGGCTGCCCTCGCCGCGTAGGTACACAAAGCACACGACGGGTGGAGGCAGTCAGTTCAGGAGGTTCGTTCTAGTGGAGATAGAGAGAATAGAGCTAGCTGCCGCCCCGCGCCGTCGCGCCGTCTGCGTATATGTATGTATATATATATATATATATATATGGTGTATGTATTAAACTTAGAATTCTAGTAATCTACATAATAACATTTATATTACATTTAGGTGTGATAACATATATATATTTAGGTGTGATAACAAGGGTTTACTTTATTCCAATGCTTTATTCAGATCGATCCTGAAGATGACAACGAATCTCAATCCATACTGGCACCACATAAAATAACGAAAAAAAGGAAACTACGAGGGCGGCACTGAAAATTTCGGGAATCAAGGAAGTGAAACAACATTACTATTTAAAAATGTATTTATTGCTTTTCAAAGTATTCTCCGCGAAATTTGACACATTTTTCCATACGATGGAACCAATCATTGAAGCAACCATTCCATTTGGAAGTTGGGGTCTCCAAAATGGCCGTTTTGTAGGCGTCCACAACTTCTTCAGGTGATGAAAATCTCTGACCACGCAATTTATTCTTTATTTTAGGGAAAGTATAGAAATCATTACGGCTTAGGTCGGGGCTGTACGGCGGATGGTCTAATAATTCTATGTTTTCTTGCTCTAAAAACTCTTTTGTTCTGTGCGCGGTGTGAGAACTCGCATTGTCGTGATGGAGGATGATGCGACGGTTGCAGTTCTCTTTACGGAGTTCAGAAACAATCGTGCTATTCCAGCGGAATGACAGCGAAGCGGAGCGAAGATTTTGAGCATGGTGATTGGTCAATTCGGCACCGCTAAGCTCCGCTCCGCGTCAGTGCAAACGCGGCATTATGCTCGTGCCCACAAAATGTGAAAGCATTAAGCAGTCACATTTAGATATCTGCTCAATCAAATACCAGAAAAAAACATCGAATTTTTTTGGAAAGATGTGCTGGAAGTGGTTAATAAACACAGTAAATAAAAGATTCAATTTGTTTTATTTATTCGTATTATACATATTCCAGATTTTGGTTTCTTTTAAATATTTTTAAAATTCAAATCTATCAATTAAACAAAATATTCATAATAAATATAAACCTATAAGATTGAAGGTCTTGAATATCCCATCCATTAAGAGTGTATAAATTATGTAATATATATATATTTTTAATTATTAAATGTACGCTTATCAGTCATAACTCATAATAAAAGTTAATAATAAAACTAATGCTTTGTATGTGAACTTAATATTTTTTTATTTAAACCTATGTAACAACCTATTCTCAGTAAATAACCAATGAGACTAGAATTTTCAGTTATTCTTACAAATAAATAATAAGGTTTTTCAGTCACAATAAAAGTATAAAAAACTTTAAAAAAATTTGTTCTATTAACAATTATTTTATTTATTCAAACTTATATTCAACATAGGTTCTGGTATGTTTGAAATATTTTTAAAATTTAAATCTAATCTAATGAATTACCAAAATATACTCTTAATAAATCTTATGGGCTTTTCATTAAGAGTATAATTATAAATTAGGCTTTTATTCCACAAATATAAATAAATATTAAGTATAACTATCAGTCATAATAAAAATTAATATTAATAAAACTTAGAATGATTTGTTTGTTTTAATTTTTTTTTTATTTAAATCTATTAATTAACAACCTATTGCTAAATAAAACCTGGAAGACTAAGGTCTTATCACTATCAGTTACAATAAAAGTATAAAAAACTTAGAAGGTTTGGTATATTTTGCATATTTTTACAATTTTAATCCTTATTATTAAACAACATGATAAAACTTAGAAAGTTTTGTACTCTCAACATTTATTTAATTTCTTCATATAAGTATTTATACTCGACACATTTGGATCCAGAGACACCTTCGTATGAAATTTCACTTATTTGTAACATATATGCTTGAGTTACTAGAAAAAACATCTTAACCACTATGTGTGTTTTTATAAATTTCAAGAATTTCCCGCGATTGCTTATAGATCCCATCATCAGATTCAAGTAAAATGCTACTTTATTGACACGATTATAGCTATCATTTTGGTCTAAGTCACTCGTTGTAATAACCACGTGGCCAGCGTCGCATGGCCGCAGAGATCCGCGACATGCGAGTAAATAAGTAAATTTTAATAAAATGCAACTTTATTAACTACGCAACTAGGTAGCATTTCAATCTATGCCTAATGTCGCTAATTTGATTATATTAAGTTTAATTCCTTCATTTTATTACATTTATTTATTTATTTATTGAAGTTAACAAACAGTAACCATAGTACATAATTATAAATCTATACTAATATTATAAAGCGGAAGAGTTTGTTAGTTTGTTTGTTTGTTTGTTTGTTTGTTTAAACGCGCTAATCTCAGGAACTACTGGTCCAATTTGAAAAATTCTTTCAGTGTTAGATAGTCCATTTATCGAGGAAGGCTATAGGTTATATTTTATCACGCTAAGACTAATAGGAGCGAAGAAATAGAGGAAAATGTGGAAAAAACGGGGGGAAATTATTTGAAAGGGCTTATTTGAACGCGCTAATCTCAGGAACTACTGGTCCGATTTGAAAAACTATTTCAGTATTAGATAGCCCATTTATCGAGGAAGGCTATAGGCCATATTTTATCACGCTGAGACTAATGGGAGCGAAGAAATAGAAGAAAATGTGGAAAAACGGGGGAAATTATTTGAAAGGGCTTATCTCACGAACTACTAGAGCATTTTTTCTGTTATTTGGGTCAGATAAGAAGTAGACTACGTGAAGGATCATAGGTTATTTTTTGTAGACTGATTTGTTTGTGAAATATCTCATTTACGCGGGCGAAGCCGCGCGGAACGTCTAGTCTATACTCATATTATAAAGCGGAAGAGTTTGTGAGTTAGTTAGTTTGTTTGAACGCGCTAATCTCAGGAACTACTGGTCCTATTTGAAAAATTCTTTTAGTGTTAGATAGTACATTTATCGAGGACGGCTATAGGCTATATTTTATCACGCTAAGACTAATGAGCGAAGAAATTGAGGAAAATGTGGAAAAAACGGGGGGAAATTATTTGAAAGAGATTATTTGAACGCGCTAATCTCAGGAACTACTGGTCCGATTTGAAAAATTCTTTCAGTGTTAGATAGCCCATTTATCGAGAAAGGCTATGTGCTATATTTTATCACGCTAAAACTAATAGGAGCGAAGAAATAGAAGAAAATGTGGAAAAAACGGGGGAAATTATTTGAAAGGGCTTATCTCACGAATAGGGATTGCAAAAAACGGATTTTTAAAAAAATCCGGATTTTCAGATTTTGACATGTTCAAATCCGGATTATCCGGAAATACATTAGTGAAGCGCAGATTCATCAACATGAGTATTTCGCTAGTCCTAACCAACAGTACGCAAACTCCATTGACTGATTTACACAAAATCCAACTCGGGGTCTGCCAAAGAGCAATGGAGCGCAGTAACATGGAAGTAAGTCGTCTCGTCAAAATAAAAAAAATACATCCAAATAAGAATCACATACTTAAAAGTCAAAACGGCCAAGCTAAAGTGGCACTGGTCGTATTATCCTCATGCATCTAGGCTGGATATCGAGAGAGTGGGTATCTAGGCCTAGGAAAAGATAGCTCGACACTCTTAGAGGCATTTTTTCCCTCCGAGGGCAGATTACTGTAACCCTGATGCCACGACGACCCTCAAGGATCTCTTGTGACTCCCTAATCCTCATTAATTGAACGATGTGGTTGGAATTGGTGCCACTAATTACTTCTTTAGTAGAGTGGGTGAGTTTTTGCTGTGTAGTAGAGTAGGAGAGTCATCGAGGTAAAAACAAAACAAGATAAAAAGGTGTCTCGCCCTTTACTTCGCAGAATCTGCAAGTCGTAATTCTATTAACACTTATTATTTAAAGGTAAGGATTTTTATTTATTTCCTACCCATGGTGAGTATTAATTCTGACAGTTTTTTGTAAAAGCCAGGAATTAGTGCCTTAGAATTTACCAGGCCAGGGGTCTCAGCTCATTGCTGTTTGCTTAGTCTGCGACCCCATTCCTCGAGCACTTGGTTTGTAGTACTGGGAGTTATTCCACAGACCACTTTTGGACCGTATATGAGATTCTCAGCCCCTAGCCTAGCCAGCTCGTCAGCGGTTTCGTTGCCAAAGATGTTACTGTGACCCGGTACCCATACAAGTCAGACATTGTTGTTCCCTTTCAGCATGTTTTACGTATCACCACAATTTACAACCAATTTGGACGAAATTTCTGCTGCAGTCAGTACTTTAAGTGCATCTTGACTGTCAGAGAAGATGAAAATATTTTTATTAAATACGGCCATCTCTTGGCTCTCTAGTGAGCAACCGATGATTGCAAAGCCTAGAACATGGTTGCAAACTCCTTCTTGGAGGCATATCAGCGGTGACGCTGGAGCGAGATAAGTGGAAGATCCTGAGGGAACCTTTGCCCAGCATTTAAATAATATAGGCTATTGTAAAGAATAAATAACTTAAAATAATTATTTAAGCTTTAACTCATCAAGCCCCATACGCACCGGTGATTGCGACAACAATGAATACAATAGCATTTCCAAGAATCTGTGATCGAAGGGTCAAATCAACATTTTATTATTTTATAAAATCTTATAATTTTCCTTTAGACAGACTTACAAATCAGAAGATTTTATAGAAAAACATTTAATCAATAGTGACAATATTCTAAAAAGAATTATTGTACATTTCTAATCATTTCTTATCATTAATATTATTAAATAGTAAAATATTGTACTAAAATAAACGGTAGGTCATAAGAAATTAAAAAATGTCGTCCTTTTTTTAAAATACGATTAAAAATTTTAAATAAACAATTTACAACCGCCAAATAACTAAACAATGCAATGTTGGACATACGAAGTACTGAGTTAGGTACCTATTGACCACGCAAATTTGTAATAGCGCCTTTAAACAAATGTGAATTTGTATGTCAGATATTACACAATACATCTTAATTAATTTTATATCACGTAAAAGCTTCTTTTTCATAATTTTACCAACTATTTGAAAAAACCGAAAATCCGGATTTTCTAATATAAAAATCCGGATTTTTCGTAGCCCTGAAAAATCCGGATTATCTGGATTTTTCGGATTTCGAAGTATCCGGATTGCAATCCCTACTCACGAACTACTAGAGCAATTTTTCCGTTATTAATTACATTAAGATAAGAAGTAGACCACGTGAAGGATCATAGGCTATTTTTTGTAGACTGATTTGTCTGTGAAATATCTAATGTACGCGGGCGAAGCCGCGCGGAACGTCTTGTCTTGTATATATAAACAGAAACTTAGTTACTACGGAACCAACGGCGTTAACTACAAATTACTTAACTATAATAATTCTAACTATCCAGTTGAGATTTAGTAATAATATACAACATATCAATATCTAAAACATTATCAGTAGTAAACTAAAAGCTAAAGTACATGATAATTGATAACTTAAGAAATGACGGACTTTCAGTTCAACTTTCAACCAATATTTCGACGGTCCCTACGTATAAAAAGTCATGTCCAAAATAGCAAAAAAAAAATTATTGCATCATGCATTTCCGTATATTATGAGACGCATATTCCTACATTATTATTATTTTTCTATCACAAGTAATTCCAAAGATAAAAAGACGTAAATGAGGACAAGTTGGGAGTTGTATTAGATTTTACTGTTGTATATACGGACATCTATACTTACCATCTTGTACCGCGTTGGAAATTACACGCCATTCCGCGTCATGTCGTACATGTCCGTTTCTACCTCTAAGGTAGCGAATTATTTATAGACTTGTATCATTTACGTTCAGTTATTATGAGACTTTAGTTCTTTTTCAGTGGGACTCGTGGCACAAATTCAATTAATTTCAAACCAATATGAGCATCTGAGTGTTATAAATAATCAGCAACGTGAAATAATACTTGCAACGGAGGC
Organism: Cyaniris semiargus; assembly: GCA_905187585.1. NCBI lineage: Eukaryota > Metazoa > Arthropoda > Insecta > Lepidoptera > Lycaenidae > Cyaniris > Cyaniris semiargus. The sequence continues at coordinate 5,123,449 of LR994558.1, read as the reverse complement.
TGAGGCTTGTTTTCATGATGAACAACTATCTGGACCTTACCGTTATCGATATAGAGCAAAAAAATCGCATTTGTTGTACGAGGCCCCACAATAGTCATTTATTTTATTTTAATTTTACTATATTTCTTTAAGTATCACCAACAAAAAAAACGTAATTTGTGAAAATTTCTACTCTTGCGGTTCTTGAGATAAAGCTTGGTGATAGACGAACGGACGACAGATAGAAAGCGAAGTCTGATATGTATTTGTTTAATTATGAATATGAATGTTATTTATTTTATATAAAACAGTATTAAAAACGCTAATAAACTATATAAAATTAATAAAAAACTATTAAGAACACTCCTTGTTCACTTTATAGATGGACTCCCTCTACAACGCGGTATCGCTTGGTTGTAGGGTTGAGAAGGGCTTGAAAAAAATTCCAGAAAAGCTCATATTAAATAATCTAAAGTGACATCGGTGCATGATTAACCTAGAAATTAAAAAGTTTATGGGCTATTTTTTTTGCTCCAATAGTTTGTAAGATAAGCCTTTTTAAATTATTTTCCCCGTTTTTTTCACATTTTCCCCTGTTTCTTTGCTCCTATTAATTGTAGCGTTATAATTTATAGCGTATAGCCTTCCTCGAGAAATGAGCTATCTAACACTGAAAGAATTTTCCAAATCGGATAAGTAGTTCCTGAGATTAGGGCGTTCAAACAAACAAATCTCAGCTGTATAATATTAGTATAGAATTGATACGGTGTTCTGTAGTCAATTTGGCAATCGCAAATTGGGATGAAATACTATTTTCTTCCTGTGAGGAACGTGTTAGACGATTACATCAATGCAGCTCTGTATTCAACCATAATACTAAAAATTATGACCTTCAGAAAAGCTCAAGAGTCAGTTAAAGCTGAATATAATAATCGACTCAGAAATATATTTTACTGTCCAGACTTGTCCACCGTAGAATTATAACGAAACCTCAAAGAATTTACTCATGTAAGATGCAATAAAAGTCTAAGGTCGTGAATGGTCACCTAGGTCTCAAAATTGGAAAAGGAATTGACCTTGCTCAAGTATCCGAAATGACCAAGAAGAAGAAAAAGGCAAAGTATCTGGGCATTCGTTATCTTCGACATGTAAAATATGTTAAATGTTTTTTTTCTACAGCAGGTATCATTGACAAATTTTCAAAAATATTATATAAAAAATCTAAATCATAGCAACGATGCATTTTGTTACAAATAAAATACAACTTCTTCATCTTCAACATTGCTATGTTTATGCTTTACCCTTTAGTAAAACAGAATTAATTAATACATAGATACTAAAATTTGTAGACTTTTTAAAACTAAACAGTTTAATTTATCAAATAATCACATTTTATTAGAATTTTTCATTATGGACCTAAACTAATTGATGACATGTCCTTTTATTCGGTTATGATGACATAGAAAAAACTACTTAAATTAGCAGCGTATAAAAAGATATGTCTGTTTTTTAGTTTTTCTTACTCAAGAGACAGAATTTGTATTACTTTTATGTTATAAACTTATAAATTATAACAATACGAATCATTTTATATAGTGCTGAATGAATTTAGGATCTTATATAATATTTTAATTCTTCCAAAGTAAAAACGGACATGTACAACTTAACCGTTATGGGCAGTCTTGAATTGTCACCGTAAAAACGGTCATCTTGCAATTTTGGCGAAAATACAGTAAATATTTAAAATTGTGTTATATCATGACAAACGGCCTACATTAAGCTTTATAGATCAACAAAAATAATTGTGTTTATGTTTTATGGTAATCTACAGTAACAGTTTGAATCTTAAAAACGCTCTCCTGAAAACCACTACTTTTGACATGACTCTTTATACGTAGGGACCGTCGATTTCACCCCCCGCTTAAATACGTCGTATCCATTCATTTTTAATCACTTGCCCAAAAATAAACTTTCATGTTTCTAACTTAAGAAATGACGGACTTTCAAACAAACTTTCAACCCCTATTTCACCCCCTTCGGTGTAAAATGTCCGAAATCAAATTTTGTGGCTGTAACTTTAACAGTTTTTGCTCAGCGATTATGAATGAGTCAGTCAGTCAGGACATGTTATTTTATAAGTATAGATTTACATTTATATTTTATGTATATAATATAATGAGATTTTCTATGACAGAAATGTAATTAAAATTAAATAAATCAACTTTTTAATTGAAACAAATTGCAGCAATAGCATTTTTATAGGTCTACCAGAATCTGATGGCAATTTTTGACAGCAGATTTCTAAAAAATATCCTTGATCATAGGATAAATTTTTATAGTTGCATGTTTAACATAGGTATGTGTGTTTAACACACAGAATCAGCCGCTATAAGAAAAAAAAAGCATCAAAATGTTTTGTTCCAATTACCCCGGTATTGCTAGTCAATTTACTTTCTCACTTTTTGCCATCAGATTCTGGTAGATCTATACATGAAATTATTCATAATGATCAAAAAATAATTTTTTGATTTTTTTTTTCGATTTTTTGCATTTTCTGAGAAGATTTACTATAGTAAATTTTTTTTCACCATCGGAAAGTAGAGATTTCAACGAACAGAAATCATACCAACTTTTTGAAAAAACGTTCTGCAACGATTTTAAATGGGATAAAATATGTCATTAAAAAAAAATAACACCCAAATTTTTTTTGGTTAAATGGACTCTCCTAATGATACCTAAGCCCTGGAAAAAAATTGGCAGGAAGGTTTAATTGCACCCTGTATATAGTTTTGGAATAATGAAATATTAGTCCTCCACTCACCACAGCCTTGTGATGCCTTGGAAACATTTCTTAAACACCAGAGAACAGATGACCTAACCTCGAAATTAAGAAAATTTTAAATACGAATTTCTCATAAACGGAGGGTCTCCTGAGGGTGGGAGTGGTACGGGGGGTTTTCCTCATCCAATCCATCCCTCCTCAACCCACCACCAAAATCGTTGGGTATGATTCTAAACCTTAGCCATCATTTTTGCTCGACATAATTATAATGGTACGGAACCACGGAAATAAATAAAGAAATCTTGACTTATTTCTGTGTACGGAACCTTTTGTGCGCGAGTCCAACTCGCACTTGGCCGATTTTATAGACACTGACTTAATAAGTCAAGATGGTGCTGCAATTTGTGTAGTCAATAAATGCAGAAAATTATGCAAGGTATGTCCGTATTTATTTACTTGTTTTAATTGTGGCGAATGCGGAAGATGAGGAAAGGGAAAGGACTGGCTCTAAACTAAGACATACAAAATATGGTTATCCATATTTAGCCCATTCCCCGCATTCGCCACAATTAAATCAAGTAAATAAATACGGACATACCTTGCATAATTTTCTGCATTCATTGACTACGCAAATTGCAGCACCATCTTGACTTATTAAGTCAAAGTATCTATATACAGTGTTTTGCTTTTTACGGCCCATTTTTACTCCAAAACAATAACTAGTATTTTTATTATATTTTTTTCTATGTATTAAACTCCTAAAAGTAGGTAAGCACAAATCTCGCAAAAAAAAAAACTCTGGTTGTTGAAGAAGAAAAGTTGGGCTACGAGTGAGATTGCTGAATGCTGATTTCGTGCATCTACAAACATTGAACGGAAGGTGTTGCGTCGAACTGGCAACGTCGCAATTCGCATACCAAAAAAACCGGTAAAAATAAAATGTGTCGCGTCGAGCTGGCAACGTCGCATACCAGAAAATATCGATATATTTACCGGTAAAAATACCGGTATTTTATAACGATATTTTTCCGTTATGTTAATATATCTTTTATAAAAATACCGTTATCTGGCTACCATTATGAAAATAACGGTACGTAACGTTATTTTTTCTGGTATTCGATAACGTTATGAAGCCCTGTATAATATAATTTTGGAAATGACTTTCTGAAAGTTTTCAATAACAAATAAAAATAAACTTCGCTCAAAATTAATGGACCTGTAAAAAAAAAAGGAAATGTCAACTTGACATTGTCAAATGTCATAACAAAACAACGTGAGTTTTGTGGTTTTGGTTATTGTTATATTTTTATGGTTATTTGCACGGGTTACTTCATTACTATTGTAACCATGAATTTTATTAGATTTTAAATTATTAAATCCAGAGTAATAATGGGTCTAACAAAGCAATATCTGAGATATGCACCGAGTGGGACTTTTAACGTCATAGCAAGCCCAGATTGTAATAATTCCCACGTATCGTTAAACGGTGTGAGCGGCAGGTATATCGCAGTAGGAGCATGTGAACATGTTTTTGTTTGGGATATGCGGCTCGGGGAGAAGGTATGTCTTTAATTTAATCTTTATTATGCGTCATTTATCGTTCAACTTCCAGGAATCACAATAAGCTACTTATATTTTAAAAATGAAAACCTTTTTAAAATGTAAATTTTCATTATATTTTCAGGCGCAAGTTATCCCAGGTGAGAATGTGATGGTATCACAGATAGCCGCAAGCCCCACTGGTAATCACATGGCTGTTGGTTATGTAGATGGAAATATTAATGTTTATGAGCTGACTAACAATGAGATAGTGTGTGTATTCGCTGGCCACAAATCACCAGTAACCTGTATGGAGTACGATGAGCAAGGACATCGTCTGGTATCTGGAGCTAAGGTATTTTATACACTATTTTTAAACTTAGGTTACCATTGTTGTTTTTATGCATCCTAAAATCTTGATTACCCGGTAACATAATTAATGTGGTTTGACTGTCAAAATTACACTACAATGTTCATAAACTCTTAGAAGATAAAATGTTTTTATCTTCTAAGATTTTATGAACATACAGAAGTCTTGCACGCTTGTAAAATGCACCATGCATTTTACAAGCGTGCAAGACTTCTGTATGAAGTTGCTAGAATGTCACTTACAAACACAATTATTAGACTACAAACCTTTTGTTAAATATTGTAAATGCAGTTATTTATTTATTTTTCAGGACACAGAAGTTATACTTTGGGATGTGGTATCTGAGACTGGTATTGCCAGATTCAGCGGCCACAAAGGTGTCATAACAAGTGTCTGTTTTATAAACGGCAAGAACTGTGTGATCAGTTCATCAAAAGACACATTTGTTAAGTTCTGGGACATAGAAACTAAACACTGCTTCAAAACACTTGGTGGACATCAAACAGAGGTGAATATTATGTTCTAATTTTAAATTACATTCTTAATTTAAATATTTTTAAATCCACCTTGGATAAAGTTTGTCTTTTAAAAAATTATGGGCACTCTTTCACTACAATATCATCAGACAGGTTGAATGTAATATGTTTTTTTTGTTCTTTTTTTTAGGGTTCCGTACTGTAAAAACGGGACCCTATTACTGAGACTTTGATGTCTGTCCGTCTGTCTCCAGGCTGTAACTCAAGAACGGTAATAGCTAGAAAGTTGAAATTTTCACAGATTATGTATTTCTGTTGCCGCTATAGTAACAAATACTAAAAACAAAATAAATTAAATATTTAATAAATAAATTAAATATTTAATTCCCACACAACAAATGTGATTTTTAAACATTTTTTGCTAGGTATCAATGATGACAACAGGTAGGCACTTGAAATGTATATAAAATACTCAGCTGTATTTATACTTTAATAATTAATAATAAAATTTAAATAAACTAATAATTAAGAGGGGCTCCCATAAAAAAAAAACACACATTTTTACTATTTTTGCTCTATAATGGTACGGAACAAAATAAATAAAAATCAGCCAAGTGCGAGTCCAACTCGCACTTGGCTGATTTTTATTTTAAAGTGTTCTTAAAGTAATGTATTATTGCTATTACAGGTTTGGTCTGCAGTATTATTGAAAGAAGAAAGGTATTTGGTGACTGGCACTGTCGACCAACAGTTACGAGTTTGGAAACTGAATTGGACGGAGAAAGTTAAAGAAGAAGACAAACTTGTGCAGCAGCTGGAGATTGTGAAGCTAGAGGAAACTGATGGAACAGAAGAGAGTTCTGTATGTTGTGTATTTTGATCTCTTTTACTAACAGCACCAGATTTATAAATAGGCTGTATAGGCCATGGCCTAGGGGCGGCAGCGTCCGCAGGGGCCATGCAGATTTCGTACATAGGACGGCATTTCGTAAATAAAGTGGCTTCACTCATAAAAAATACAAATTTGGCATGGCTTACTAATATTTAAAAGTCCTCACTCTGCAGAGTACAAATCATTGTTTAGAGTTTTGTATAGACCCAAATCAAAGCCACACTGGTTATACAGGGTGTTATAGCTATACAATGCTTAGTCCTTGTCTGACAAGCCCCTTTTCTAACACATTGGACAAGTTTAGATTTGATTTTGCTACAATAGAAACAACCGTGGTATTTCCAATCTAAATGAATTAGTTGGCTGCAATTATGGAATGCAATCTTGGACCAAGATTGACTATTCAAGATCTTGGCGTCTTTTTCTGAATCAAGATTAGTCAGTTCGAGATCTTGTTGAGATTCGGGTCGAGATCTTGGTCGCGAATCAAGGTTTTCGGGATTTTCGAGATTGAGCAGAATAATTGAAAAAAATGCGTTTTTTTTGCTGCAAATTGATAGTACCAGTATTTTAATATTATGTCATATAATTAAGTATATTTTTCAAATTAAACAACATTGTAAGAACACAATACAAAGACTATAATCAACGTTTATTTTAAAAATGAACAAGAAACAATCAACATTTTAGTGACTTAAATGAAATAAATGCGATAATGCAATGAGATCACAAATTATAACCTATAATTTACGTAATTTAATGAAGAACAAAAAGTTTAAACCTTTTGAAAATGACTTCTCAAGAAACACAGTAGCGTTTGTATGTGTGTATATTGCGTGTATAGGATAGGATAAGGCGCAGCGCAGACAACAGACTATCCGTGACGCACTTTTTAGAATGTGGAAATAGAACCTATGCAATTATATGCAGTAACGCACACGACGAGCAGCGCAGACGTGTGCGTTACTGCATATAATTTGGCAATTGCATAGGTTCTATTTCCACGGACTAAAAAGTGCGTCACGGATAGTCTGTCGTCTGCGCTGCGCGTTATCCTATCCTATACACGCAATATACACGCATACAAACGTTAACACACACACATACGCACCTGTGAAGTTTACTTGTTTTAACTACAGATCGCGCTAGATCAAACCACAGGATATAGATCAAATGTTCGATTCGTGAGCCGTCAAACTCTTCTAAGACGCTTATCTGTCTACTATATATTATACCCTAATCTGTGGTTCGCGCTTTGCCGCGCAGCGCAGGTATGAACAATCTGAAAATCTCGAAATCTTGTTACAATCTTGAACTATTTTGTCAAGATCGTGAACAGGATTTCGAAAATCAGGATTGATGGCTTTCAAGATTGAATCTTGGAAAATCACTCAAGATCTTGGTGGAATCTGGATCTTGCAAGATCAAGATTGCATTCCCTAGCTGCAATATAATAACTCCCACACCGATTTCGGTGACGGTGGCCGGTTTCATTGAAACCAGACCAGTTACGCAGGCGTAATTTTTATAATGCCCAAGTATGTGCGCAGTACGCAAGAGCACTCTCTATTCCTTTTACTCTCATAACCCAGTGGGACGGACGACCGACACGACTGGCGAGAGATAGGCGCAGGACCGACTTTTTACATGCCCATCCGACGATGGATCATCTTACTTGTCAGACAATCAGGTGATCAGCCTGCATTGTCCTAACCAAACTTGGAAATAATATGTTTCCAACGCGGGAATCGAACCCACGACCTCCTAGTCAAGAGCCATGCTCTTAACCACTGGACCATGAGGCGTTCAATGCAATAATATATTATGCAGCAAACTAGTTAAACTTAGCCCAGGAATTGAAGACCTAGGCTGTTCACTGAGCACTTTTTTAAAGTCTCCATATCAATTCTGCACAAAAGAATGTGCAGAGAAAAGTGCATATAAGTGTTTCATCACAATTTCTGATACATGATATCAAATTTTAAAACAGCAAATAATTTGTAGATACTTCAATGTCACCAAGTGGGCACACTCATAAGAGGCGGTAAAGGCAGAGTGGTGGGACTAGCAACTGACCCCGGACAGAGTGTGCTAGCATGCTACGGCACTGACAACCTTCTAGAACTGTTCATGTTCTGTTCCGATGAGGAGGCTAAGCAGAGAATGTCTAAAAGAGTGAAGAAACAAAGGAAAAAGTTAAGGTAAAGTTAAGTCAATGATTCAGTTGTAAATTTGTTTGGATAACTTTTTTTGCATCTGTTAAAAAAAAATAATTTGAATTTTAAGATTTTTATCAGCGTTATATTTAATTCCAGCAAACAAAAAGAAGCGGGAGAAGTCGATTCCGAGGCAGTAGATGTGTCGGAAGTACTGACGTTATCCGACGAAGTTCGAAGGTTAACTTCTGTGAAGTTGTCAGCAAAGTTAAAGGCTGTAACTTTACTACTTGGTACTTCGGGAGAGTTGAGAATTGGAGTTACATTGTCCACTAATACTCTGGAGCTACACAGCCTGGCTGTTACTGATGGCAGTGAAGGTTTGTGTTGTTTATTTTTAACCGACTTCGAAAAAGGAGGAGGTTCTGCTGTTAACATATTATGATTGAGCCTAATCCTCTTTAGATACCTTCAAAAGTTGGCGAGGACTAAGGATGGTTGATGATTATAGTTATACTAAACATGATGTAAAATTTTGTTAAAAACATTTAATAAGTAAATTAGAATATGTTTTAAGGTAGTATATCATATCATAAAGTAAAAATTCTTTAAAGGTTTTCTTTAGAAATGTATACTAAGTAATTTAATAATAATAATACATTTTTTTTGCAGTAAAGTGCCTGAAGCAGATAACGCAGCCGGGTCATCAGAAGGAGCCGCGATGCGTCGCCATCAGCTCTGACAACCTCGCCATAATGTCCGCGGCCGCAGATACCGTCAAACTGTGGAACAGGTAAATATTAATACAGTAGACCCCGGTAAGAGCGGGCTGCCAAATTTTGCTGTGTTTTCTAATAAGTATTACGATCCCGGAAGACGATTGACTCAAATGAAATTGAGATTTATTTAATCATTGTATATTTATCTAATATTTGGCTAACGGAAAACACGATTCACTTATTTTCTTATCTTACTCCATATTTATATTTTTCGAAATTATGAATCTTTCTGGGCTTTTCAACAAATATCTGTTACACTTATTGAGTTACTATCATTAAATAACTTGCACTACTACAATCACACACTTTATAAAATAATAGCTACAGGAAATATTAGTAAGTATTGTATTTAATTTTTAAGTAATCATCAAAAACATTTTTGGGACTTACGACCTTTACTTTCGTGCTATAATGCAGGAACCGTTCTTACGCGATATTGTTCACTATTAGCTGCTGGGTAAAGCACATTGCCTGGGAGCACGATTCATGGAATCGTTATATTACGATTGGAGGATAGCGGTGTGTGTAGGCGGGGCTAGCGTTTTGACAGTAGGCTCTTAATCCGACAAACGTTTTGCATGGCCGTGTCGGATTAGCGAATTGGTCGGATTATAGAGTACTGCCTAGATTTTTACACATTACAACACCTTCAAATCATATTATTATGATTTCATCTGAACTACAAATCATTTTCCTAAAGCTAGGTTATCAGCGAGATATAACCGTAACCATGCATTGTAACAAAAAAAAATCGTATAAATAAAGATTGGCCAAAATAATGTTTATGTACCTAAATTAACCAGAGAGAGGCATGTCTGATTATAAGGGGCGCCGGACTAGCCAGGGGCCGGATTAGCGAGGGTCTATAACTGTATTAAAATATGTAGTACCATCAAGCACATAGGTAAATAAAATACGTGTAAATTGTGAAAGTGCTATCACAGAGAATATAATCATTATTCATAGGCTGATTGCGGACCTGTCTAATTTTAAACACAACTAATATTGACTTAACATTCAACACAACCTATACTGTACTTGGCGAAACATGGCGGTAGCGGTCATTGACTCCCTGTCAAAAACTTGACATTTTCTATATAAACCGCGATTGACAATGAAGTGTCAGATGTTGTCAATCGCGGCTTTGTATAGAAAACGACAAGTTTTTGACAGGGAGTCAATGACCGCTACCATGGCGGTAGCGTTCGCCGAGTACAGTATAGTAACATAGTAAATCTGCCATCTGCCTATAAATAAATTTCGCATAAGACGCAAAGCTTATTTTCGTTCCTATAATTTAAATTGTCCGAAAGTTTGTTCTAATATATTCATCAATTATTAATTTCTCATTAAATTTAACAAGCACGTAAAACAAAATACCAATTGTCTATGGATATCAACAGGACGAGTCAGACGTGCGTGCGAACCATAGACACGGGCGTGCGTCCTCTCAGCGCGTGTTTCGCGCCAGGCGACCGCCACGCGCTTGTCGGCTGCGCGGACGGCTCCGTGCTACTGCTAGACGTGGCCTCCGCGAAGATCCTAGAAAAAGTTCCCGCGCATTCCACCGACTGCACCGCTGTTGGACTCACGCCGGATATGGTATAAAAAATTTTGAAAATAGAACATGGTAGAATGTTGCTAGCTTAAAACTTTAAATTTTATTTGCCTTACCAGAAATTCAATTCATACATATTTGACTTAAGTCTGCATTTTTACTGCTCAGTAGTCTGACAATAATCGTTGTTGGACGTGATTTCATACACTACTATATTGTGTACTATAAAAATGAACAAAAAATATGTTTATAAAGATAACGTGTATATTTTTTATATTTCAGCAAGGTTGCTACACTGGAGGCGGTGATAAAACGGTGAAGCTATGGCGGTTTGAGTTGATTGTAGATCCAACAGGAGAATCTAATGCAAAGGTAATATAATTTTATAATAACTACAAACGATTAAAGGTACTAGTTTAGTATGAACAAAAATTAAAATTATTCCTTATCTTGGAACTATGACTAACAATGTTCTTAAAATACGTCTCGACTTTTCATAGTGTTGCTACAATAAAAAATTAAATGGCTCATGCGCGGGATATTTGGTTTCAAATACAAATATGTATTTTCATGTGTTTTTTATTGTTTCTAGGTGTTGTCTATGCTGCACACGCGAACGCTTGAGCTAGAGGAAACGGTCACAGCGGTTAAAATTAGCCCCAACGGAAAGTTTATTGCTGTCGCTCTTCTAGACTCTACTGTCAAAATATTCTTCTTGGATACTTTTAAGGTAATCATTGTTAAAGTATTTAACAGTCGTAGGTTACATGTTCAGTTTCTCATAAATCTGATCCATCAATCAGGTAAAGATTGACACGAAACTGATCGTCTAACCCACGGATTGATAGACTGATATTTTTTTTATTATGTGTACATAAACACAGCGTCGATATGAAGATTGCGATGTAAACTCACCTCAATGTCGTGTATACTCACTGTCAATTTTCTGTGCTTGACACCCAAATGTTGAATCAGCTAATATATGTTTGACAACACTAGCTTCTTCCAAGTCATAGCGTTTTGTAAACTCAAATTGTCAACCGCCAAAAATTTTCTCCTCTGAAAATTTAAGAAAATTGTTGTGTTTAAATTCACTGAAAGTAGTGAATATAACTCAATTTTGAGTTTTAAGTGCAGTATTAGTGTTCTGTGTTTAAGTGTGTGCTATTAGGTGAGTGATAAAGAAGTTGTCGCCGCCGGCGCAGCTTCGATTTCCTCTAGCTCTGAATCCTCTGATTCGGAGTCCGACACACCCCCAAGGCTCTAGGGGTAAGTCAGAAGCACTAATACTAATAGAAGTAATCATTAAGTATCGATAATTCCTCGGGGAATTCTTGAATAGACCTGTGAGTTATAGTGGTTGATGGTTTGAATTGGCGAGGCTGAAACCTCTTTCATCTCCACTATATATCTGTAATTCCTCGGCGGAATCCGTGAATAAGCCTGTGAGTTATAGTGGTTGGCGGCTTGAATTAGGCAAGGGTAACCTCGTTTGATAATACTTACACCACAAATAGCCCTAGAAGCTAATCCTGGTGTCAGGGCCGGATTTAAACTTTTGCCGCCCTTAGGCACTGAAAAATTGCCGCTCCACTATTGAAATATAACTGAAAGTTATGTAGTTTTAGTAAACTAAATTAATTTGAAAATAAATGACTTATTAAGTTACACCAATGGACTATAGTCTTAGATAAGTTATAACAATGTTAAAGAATTATAGTCAAACCTCTTGTTTAGTCAATATTGGATTGCACCATTTTAGCAGTGGTTAAAATAATGTCATGTTTTTTACGATAACCATAAGCAGTCAATTTTAGCCAGTGATTGTCCTCGATTGTGGATATTCCAGACATAGTAAATATTCAGTTGTTATGCGGCCACCGGGGGCCACTTGGGAGTTGATGGGTTAATGTTTAGTCAACAAATTTCAAAATTATAACCCACTCCACTTGTTTCATTACAATATTTAAGTTAAAGAACTAAGAATTTATTAAAACTGTCTCTAGTGTAAATCCACCACTGTCTAGGCTTTATAGATTTAGATATAAATCCAGAACTTATACATTTCAGTAAAGGTAAAGAGTATCTAGCGGAAACAGTGAGAACTATGGCTGGCTTAACTTATGGCTTATTAGAACAGAAAGAGATTATTTAAAATGACATACCGCCGTACTCAGACATTTAATTGGGATTAATCCGTTGATCGTGGAAAAACGAGACACAATATCTTATCTATTGTCATCGCGGTCGCATTCGACCACTTGGGGCTTGATAGGTTAAACTTCAATTTATGAAGAGTTTGACAGATAATGTATGGGGCTCATGTCAAAATTTTGAGTTCATTACACTTAAGTAATTAATGTTCTACTCTAAGTGCGGCAAGTACAGTTCCTAGTTGATTGGGCAGCTTACTCATCCACTGAGCTATGCAATTTGCAAATAGTTTATCTGATAAAGTTGATTGATTTATGACTTCATTTAGTCACTAATCTCAATATTTTGAGCATACAAAACAATTAGAAAGGATGAGATTTTGGTTCAGGTTCCTAATGAGGTACTAAAATATCACTAAGTGCTCAAAACTTATTTGAGAGTAATTCACTGGCATCAATAATTCAAGCCCAAAGCAGGACTTAGATGTAGCTGAATACCACTACATATTTAAAATCAATTTAAATGTCACATATTCAGCCCCCATACATTTGCCTCAATGACAAACTAGATTGCAGAAATCCTTCCTGCCAGGGGAATGAGAACCCTTTTTATTATCTTGAGTGAATAATTAATTGGAAAACATTGTTTACTTGGAAACCAGGACTCTACCAAGCTGGCCTTATGAGTTATGACTTACAGGCTGCTAAAGCCAGGAAGTTTTCAGAGGTCTTGGGCTGGCAGATAAGCTGTCAAAAATCAATGTTGAAACCAACCCAACATTTGGAGTATCTAGGAATTGCCTGGATCACAAAGGAAAAATTAATGTTCCTTGCACTAGAAAGGAAGTTAATGATAAGAATTCCTTTCTCAAATATATTGAGAATGCAAGTATGCAATCTGGTCAGGTGAAAGAAATATTGGGTCAACTGTGTTTCCAACAGGATCATCCCAAGTGGCCGCCTACACCATTAGTATTTCCACTGAGTCCATGATCCATGAGTCGGATAGAGATGTGAAAGTCAGTTCTGTGCCTGATCTCTCTCCAGTCGTGTTGGCCTTCCGTTCCACTGGGTTATGAAAGTAAAAGGAATAGAGGGTGCTCTTGTGTACTGAGCACACACTTGGGCACTATAAGATTACTCCTGCGTAACTGGCCTGGTTTTAATAAACCGACCACCAGCACCGATACCGGTGTGGGAGTTAATATTCAGTGCAGTGGACAGCAACACGGAGTTGTATCCGCACCCATATACATTACCTGACAATCGATGCAGCGGATGCAGCGGATGCAGGATGGGGGGGGGGGGGGGGGGGGGTCCTACTTAAATTGGAAAGAACTGTTCGCAAATCTCAGTATATGCTTTGATTCGGGATCAAGCTCAAGTACTGCAGACAGCGCATATATTAGTCCCATGTGACAATCGCGCGCTGATGCCTTATATCCAAAAAGAGGGAAGTACGCAAAGTACATACTAAGCCTGCCCAGTCTAGCTCGCAGCTTGTTGAGCTGACAGAGAGAACATTCTCCTGTCGGCCCAGTATCTTCTGGGAAGATACAATTACCGATCGTCTATCCAGGAGACGTCAGCGAACGGAATGGCACCTACTACCCACTGCAACAAACAGACTGTTTAGTCATTGGGACACTCCAGACGTCGACCTATTCGCGTCTGTAGACTCAACCGTGGTCAGCAGACAGGTTTTGCCATATCCATTTTTTAATCGCTATTTTTAAATGCTGAAGGCAAGTCAAAATGGGACTTTCAGTTTGCTTAGCATGACCACCATAGAAGAGTTTATTCTTATGGTAAAGTAGACAAAGCAATGGATTAACAAAGGGAATCTGTCAATTGTGCAAAAACTGACAATGTTTCTATTCTTTCGCATTTATACTATGGCCATGCTAAGCCTGCAGCTGGACTGGATATTCCCACCTCCTAACCTCATACCTAACCTTGTACTAGCCCATCTGAACAATGCCAGGGGCAGATACAAACTAATACACACACAGGACATGATCCTTGGAACCTCCTGTGGAAATAGAAAGACTCTCGGAGAGTATAGTGGATACAACAACGGGCCTTCCACCCGAGGTGAACCAGCTAGAATCACTAGCCTGGTTAATTGGAGGTGGGGACAAACCATCGCTGGATGGTCAAAACCAGAGAGACAATTATTCTGGCCGGAGGCAATCTCCTCTGGAAACATTTTTTGCCTCAATAAGAGCCAAGAGGTGGCAAGAAGGGTGCAAAAAGTATTGACTGGAAATGTATTGGCCGGATTTCTAGCCTTCTTGTATTTAAATGAAGAGTTAGCATATTATAATACAATCTAGTTCATTAGTCTGCTCTTTTTACAGTTTGTGAATTGGAACAAAATGGTCAAAACCATATATGCTAATTTGACAAATCATTAAGGCTATTTCCTCAGCTCAGCCTTCTAAGCCAAAACCCTGAAAATGGGATCCAGAAATTCTCTTTAATTGGCCTTCTAATTTAAGTTGTCAGGATAGCATGTTCAAAACATCCCAAGGAATAACAGCAATCCTTTTGTTATCACCTAGTCGATAGGTGCTCGTTAGAAATTACAGAAGCTTATCTAAGCATCTCTGTAGGCAAGGCAGTTTTGTGGCCCACATTTGGTTCCAGTATGGGCACTTTGCAAACATCCGGATAAAGGACTGTGCCCCGTAAATTGGCTGCGGAAGCTATTTATAATAATAATAATGTCTAAGTACAGAAGAGAAAATTTAGACAATTTATTTGTAACATTGATGACCAGACCAAAACCGGCATCCAGAACTGTAACAGCTGGTAGCCTAAAAACTATACATGAGGAAGCAGGAAATTCTGCTCCAGTTTTAGATCCGAGGTAGCATGTTTGTTAGATAACCACCCAGTAAATACTTCCTAGGGAAGGTGAAACACTGTTAAAATACTATTGCAAGGAAGTTGGCAAAAGTAATAACAGATTTTTTACTACAGCTACTTAGAAATTTTCATATAATAATAATTATTTGGAAATTATGAATCAAGTTTATTGGGCATTATTTAAATTAATTAGAAAGCTTTAATTGTGATCTCAGGAATAATTATTTAACTGGGTTAAATTGAGGTTAAAAATAGGAATTGCAAGAGAGTTGCCAAATTACCTCTCATTTTATTAATTATTGTTTTAAATAACAAAAGAACATAAACGTTATTTTGTGTCTTTTGTTAAGAATTTATTTTATGTTTATATACATTTTGTTTCCTTATGACATCAGTGTTGTTGCAATTATTTTTTCATTTAGGTATGATAGTGATATTATACTAAATGTAATAAAGTTATTTCACATAGCGTTTTGTGTTTGTCACCAGCAGATATCAAACAGGTCTTCATATCGACGCTGTGTTTATGTGAAAACACATAATATGATATTTTGCATTACAACAAAATAGTTATTAGGTGTTGAAGCATAAACACAGCGTCGCAGGAAGAACTTCCTGGTGAAGACTATGACTTGGAAGAAGCTAGTGTTGCCAAACATATATTAGCTGATTCAACATTTGGGTGTCAAGCAGAAAAAATTGACAGTGAGTATACACGACATTGAGGTGAGTTTACATCGCAATCTTCATATCGTCGCTGTGTTTATGCTTCAACACATAATAACTATTTTGTTGTAATGCAAAATATCATAATATGTACTTTTAATAGCCATCAATCTGATTGATGTCAGATTGAACGTGTAACCTACGACTTACTGTTGTTATTTAAAAAATATATAAACATACTGGCTACGGTGATGTTGTGTTCTTGTTTGATATGTTGAAATGTTGCTTGCTAGACAAGAAAAAAACATTGTTTAGCTTATTCATTGTGTAATATTTTTGTGTAAGAACTTACTTAACTATTTAACTACCCTTATTTTTCACAGTTCTACCTATCTCTCTACGGTCACAAGCTGCCCGTTCTATGTCTGGACATGAGCTATGATTCCACGCTCATAGCGACGGGCTCAGCCGACCGCAACGTGAAGATATGGGGCATGGACTTCGGTGACTGTCACCGGTCGATATTCGCTCACAATGACTCCGTGACGTCACTGCAGTTTGTGCCCAACACTCATTACTTCTTCACCGCCTCGAAGGACGGAAAAGTCAAGCAGTGGGACGCTGATACGTATGATAATATTATCACGTTGAATGTGAGTTTTGGTTTTTATGATTATTTTTTTAATACTTTCTTACTCAAAAAATATGTATACAATTAATGACGAGTGGTAACCGACCACGACAACCCTTTGATAGCATCTCAGGGGTACCCTAGGGAGAAGCTAAATCGGTCTTATGGCCCGCGACATAATAGCTAATTAATTAGAAAAAAGACAGGAGGGTAGGAGTAGGAGATATCCCAATTTATTCTACCCAAGCGAAGCGGGAGAAAACTAAATTATAATGAACATGCGCTGTTATTTCACAGATTCACACTCATGTAACACGAAAGCTATAAATATGTATTTTAATGCCGTATTTTGTGTTGAGTTGACGTCAGTGGCGTATTCCCAGGGTCACGTGGGCGGGTGCAGCGGCGTGGCGGTGGGCGGTGGCGGGTTATACGCGGCGTCGTGCGGCGCGGACGGCGCACTACGTCTCATATCGCGGACGGAAGAGCCGCTAGTGCTGGGTGATACTGATGAGGCGGACGAACCGCTGGCGACTGGAGAGCAACATGTCGGTATAATATTTATATAAGGAGCTTGTTTCTTTTGAGCCCGGACACTAAAATACTCTTGGTAATGAAAACCATTTACACAGAGTTTCGTCTATCATGTGATGATTCGAATGTGCTAGATTCAGTTTGTTTGGCTCAAACAAACAAATTCACTTTCCAATAAAGCATTACTACCGCGCAGAGACAAATATAAATTACTTAACTGTATTAAATCAATATTTTGACATAAACCCCATACATTATTTGTCAAACTCTTCATTAAATTGAAGTTCAATCATCATTAAATGTCCCAGAGTGCGGCCGTTAGCATACGTCGGCGTTGTGCACCACTGAGTCGCATTATGCCCTGCAAATGAAAAACATTAAGCAGGGCTTGTTTCCGCTGTGTAAATGTTTTTATTGGTTAATTTTTGCTATTAATACATATTTGTTTCAACAGGCCCCCGTGCCCGGTTTGCCAGGACTGGTAATGCCTACAAAGAAAACTCTCGGAGCAGAAAAAGCTGTAAGAATTATTTTTTATTGTAATCAATTAATTTTTATTGCATTGTAATCTGTCGGCTGGGTATGATATAACCCACCTAGACCACGTAGGTCCGCCTATAAATCAATTTTTCTGATCACCATCGAGGAAATTGACTCCTAAAAATATTACATGACTATATATGTAATTTTCAGGCGGACTCAATAATCGAGTGTCTATCAGTGGGTTCGGAGTACGCGCGCGAGTGCAAGGAGTCGCGCGGCCCCGTGCAGCCGCCGCTACTAATGGCCGCCTACAACTGTAGCACCGCTGATGACTTCTTCGTTGAGACTATTAAGCGGATAAGATCTAGGTACGATTAGAACGATGGCACACCGCACATGACTGTTCGCCAGCCCTGGATTTATAAATAGGCCGTAGAGGTCGCGGCCTAGGGGCGACAGCGTCCTAGGGGCGGCTGATTTGGTACATGGGGCGGCGAAAATACAGCGTCCTACACTCATAAAAAATATAAAACCGGCAAAGATGTTTGTACTTAAACGTTACAACAAAAATGGCTCATGGCTGTGTCACTACAACAATAACGGTCAGCATTGTTGTTACGGCGATGAACCCAACGCAACCGTCCAAGAGCTCATCGCGCTTATGTATGGTACAGAACCTTATATTGAAGCAGTTAAACAGCTTAACATTATTAGCAGCTAATAAAATAACTCCATTGAGCGTATAATATAACGTCTGTGTTATGTGTAGTTCAAAATGTGCATAAAAAATGCATGTTACCTTATATACAACTTAACCGCAACGAGAACCCACGACAACAAAACCGTAACATTTCAGTGACCTAGAAGAAGCGCTGCTGCTGCTGCCGTTGAGCGCTGCGAGCGACATGGTGCGGCTGCTGCCCGCCGTGCTAGACCGGGGCGACCACGCCGAGCTGTTCGCCAGACTTGCTATATTCCTACTCAAGGTTTGCGACTGTTTTATTAACATGTTTTAAAACTAGGTATATAGCGTATGAATGTTTGTCCATAAATTTTAATCCTAATTTTCTGAAATTAAAAATAATGTTATGATTTAAAAAAATCTTTTAAAATCATAACCTAAAAATAATTTCCTTCGATATTTATTTTAGGTACACCATGCGCCGCTCGTAGCGAATCAGGCGCTGCTGAAATACATCATACAGATACAAGCCAAGGCAACCATGAGACTCAACGAATTGAGGGTAGGTTTTTTTATGTTTGGTTAATCGCGCGAGAACCGCATACTTAATTGAAGACGTGAGTGAAAGAACCAAATGACTAACATAATGACAATTGCTCATTTTTACCCTTATAATTTGAACTAACTTTTTAACTTACGTACTTCGACATCATCTGGCTAATATATCTGGCTACACATTAAAATCACTTTTTTATTTCTAAGGGTCAATTCAGACCGCAACGCGACGCGTAGATGCATTTCTAAATTTGTATGGATTTGACAGATTTGCAAGACGTCTCACGCAATTGAAATCTGTCAATTAAGTCCAAAAGCCACTATTTATGCAAAAAAATGGCAAATTTTTAACTATTACTTACCTGATGTTTTTCACTCACGTCTTCAATTAAAAAATATTATATTTCTTTTCCCCGGGATTAGCAGTTAAAACGTTATAGACAGACACATATTAGTTTTGCATTAAATAGTTAATAGACAAAAAACCTCCTCCGGTGTAGCAAAAAAAACTTTATTCCAGGACATGGTGGGCTTCAACGTGCACGCGCTGCAGTGGGCGTGGCGCGAGTGTGACGTCACCGAGACCGCATTCCGCGACGCCAGCGTGCGACACAAGCGCCGCGCACGTAGAGCGATCAAGCGGCCCATCGTCACTGTCACTTAGATTAATATTGTTATAATTAATACATGCTGTTGTTTTATTTTAATTGAATGTTGGACAATTGATAGTTCAATTTTCAAACGTCCAGTACGTTTACATCGGATGTTGTTTGTGTATACGTCACGACTTATTCCACTAGAATAAAAGGAGTACAATAAAAAGCCAAGATTGTAGCTGCTATATTTTATTTGTAAAAAAATATCCTACTCACTACATAGCCAATATATCAGTTAAAATTTTAATAATTTAAGTATCCATCCCTGCGTAGTCACATTAATTATCATCTATACAACAATAATAATGCATGAGTATTCCATCGCCGCACACAATTATCACTCGGATAATTTATGCTGAAACTTACGAACATTCAACAATCAACATTTATGGTCCATAAGCTTAGAAAGTAGACATTTACACCATAAGATAAGTATGAGACTTAGAAGGGAATTTTGTATTGAGATTGAAACTTCACGGAAGATCTTATTACTACAATACGGAATAGTTCTTGTAACACTAAGCCCATAATCTATTTTAAAAGTTATACATGTTTTTTTTTTTATAAGACGATTGATTTGTTGTTTAAAAGTTTTTTATCTATCAACTATTTTGTGGTATTTATTTGGTACCGCTTTATTAATAAAAGTTTTGAATTATCTTAAAAAAGTTGAAATAAATATAGATTATGAGCTGAATTTTACAATATTGTAATTGACAATATTACAGATATTATGCGGAAATTATTGCGTACACTGTTCTGTACGTATCACAACATTATTGCTTTTGGGAAAACACTCAGACATATCACATATTCTTTACACACATACAAAAATAGCCCAGCTTAGCGAGCTTACCTTCAGATTGCTTCGATAAAAACAGAGTCAAATTACATTATACATATTTATTATACGTAATAATAATTTTAAGTAAGTAATATATTTATTTCATAATAAATTGAAAATTTCAGAGATTCACTTAATTATGTAATACTTTATTATTGTTATTTGTAATTTACATATAGTTTTAAGTTATAGTTCAAACTTAGAAACTGAATAAATATTTTGAATCTATTTGTAAACCGAATATGAATAAGAGGAGGACGATATTTATAATTTTAATGTATTGCTAGATGTAGACTAGACATTAGTTACAGGCAAGTTATAAAATGCTTTATTTTTAACACAATTTGAATTATATTATCAGGTTCAAGAGTTGTCAAAACCTTTAAGAACGAAGCAATCATTTACTAAAGGTTGTATGACCAATACTTACGCCGAGGAGCGCGTGATTTATCAGTCTCGTGAGAGATGAATAAAATCATTGCAACGTGACGTAGCTCCAAAAGTCTTATCCTTATAGCATTTGAATCTGATAATAAAGGCATGATGTATCTCGTATAATCTACGTCTAGCATTAGGACTTAGGAGCGGCAATGAAAATTGGAAAAAAAGCAATCTTTTCAGTCTTTGAAGATATAAGTAATTTTACGTACACCTTCAACATTTCAGCATAAATTACGATACATTAGCAATACTAGGTCCGACTTGCACCAGCCTAAATTTTCCATCTCTACCGTTTTTCATACTTATGAAAGAGAAAGCATATTTGAAAGTGACCGAGGCTGGGGCAAGTGAGCCCTAGTATATCAGAATACAGTAAACAAAGAACTCACAAACACATGCTTGTTAGAGTAACACAACACAACCGGTTTGTTAGTGCCTACATTAATTCATTATACATACGACATATTGTTCACAAACTAAAATATACTGTAACCTAAATGTTATTTTGTTTAGAATTATTGCATTTGGAACGAATTAAATAATTTTAAAATCAGAAATACACTCTTCTATGCTTTTTAAAATGAGACAATTGAACAGAATCAAAAGATAAATGTGCAATATATTATGTTGTATGCAATAAGTTTATATATGAACAGAGAAAATTATTGTATCAACGGAACATACATTTTAAAGCTCCTATGGAAAACTTAATTATTTAATTCACCTTATATTTTTCATACGAGAGGAGATTTTTCAACGCTGACCAAAGTGCCCAATTTTTGGCACTTAAAAAAATTCTATTGTCGGCGTTCCTTACTTTTGCCAACGATTGGGTACTTTGCCGTATAATATTTAGCATTCCATAATTACATTCATATACGAGATTCATCTTCACGGTAAAATGATAAAACTATAATATACTAACAATGTACAGAGTTACGTTCGATCAAAATAATACTGTCACTACTGCACGCAGCAAGGTTAGTGAGGGAAAGATTCTGAGGCTGGAATCTGGATTTATATTCGGCGGCGCGAACGCGCGGTTTGGCCGCTACACCACGAGATATCAAGCAAACATATGTAACGATTTATTTAAACAGCGCGGCGGCGCGGTCGCGCTGTCATTTACATACATTTGCTTGTAATTCGGTTTAGCCGCCAGACCGCGCGTTCGGGCGGACGCATATAAATTAAGCCTAACATGAATACTACAATCGATTCTAAAATAATCACAAAACAAGGCCCTACGCATATTCACGACTTAGCACTTGGGTTTTATTTAGATCTGGCGAAACTATTAAGAATAACCACCTCTTTTATTAAGAGGAAAATTCTTGTACACGAAAACTTGTACCTCTAATTTAAGTAGTTGCCGTTACTAATTAATTCGTGCTAAGTCATAACCTAACCGAATACAATCATGTGTTCTCATACAATTTTATATTTACAGAGAGCGAAGTTAGAAATTAGAGAGCACAATTTTGAGACATATACCACTTATTCAATTTCTTATTGTCAAGACCGTTTAGGTATACAGAAGATACTCTACGCGGACCTAGCGCTGGAGTTTGGGACTGTTTTATCCACAGAACCAAATAATTTAGTTTAACGGCGGTAGATGGCTCTGCCCGTATTAATAAATTCTTGCGATGATAAAACAGCACCAAACCCTCGCACTAGGCCAATCCAATAACGGACAAATAATCTCAATTTTAAAGCTTCATAAATATCATCCACAGAAGTAATTCTAATACATACAAGCTGCAACGGAAATCGGCGAGTCGTTAGCTCGCTTAAAAATATCACAATGTCTCATAGACTGCACTACTGGCCCGTGGGGATTCCGTAATAAATAAATTAATACTAAATTAAGTAGAGACGTAAGTTAAGGACGGTGACAAAAGATTAAAATAGAATTGGCAAAAAAAAAAAAACAATACAGCCGTGATTAGAAATAATATAAATGCTCCTCGCTTTTAACACAAATTATTATTTACAAAACTGACCACAATGAGGTGATACCGGTAAAATATACCCAAAATAATGCCACGACGATTTGGTTCTACGTATATGACCACCCGGACCGACCGACGCGACGTCGGCTCGCAACACTCCTCTACAACTAAATACAAACTAATGACTTAAAGTACGGCATCGATTAATAAAAGTCATCAACTCGAATACAAAACTTAACCTCACGGGAACTAACTTATCTACTGGCTTACGATAAATTCGACGACGTCGCTTAAGTATATTAGGGGAGACTTATTGCTTCGTGTGTTCCATCAAAATATAATCGCCTGAGAATACTTATATTTTAAATACTGACCGAAACGGGGAAATAAATAACTATCGATTTACGCCTTTTCGTTACCGCTAAATAATAACATTTACAATATCTTATCAATATAATCTTAACCTACGCGAATACTTGCGTCCTGCAATAGGTAACCGTAAATATAATTTCATCAATATCAAGAGAGCATTATAAGGCAAGGATTGGTTTAGGATCGATTTATTGAAATCGATATCAAACCACTAATCGATATTGGAAATTCGATTTTAAATCGCGAACCGATCGAGTGATCCGTATCATTCGTATCGACTCGTTCATAATACGTTCTTTATCACAAGAGGAATATAATGTATTGATAGTTATACCGAAACGAATACATCTTATACATGAAATATTTGAGCCCTAAATTGAAATTTTAGTCTTAAATATATTTGTCATTTTTAAACATAAACTTAATAATCGAGATTGAAATCCTACTATGAAACTCACTATTATAATGCCCAGAATATAATCTATTTAAAACTACGGATTCGTGTTAGGAGATTCTAATAAAACTGTTACTTTGAATATTACAGGTACAATAAAATATGTTTTCTGTGCCTTCGGATACTGTTACAAAAATATTTATCTGTAAGTTTTGTGTATAAGTTCTATTTTTAAATCAGTTCGATTTTTTTTTTCTAAAAAGTAGGTGCTGGTAATGAAATCAATAATAGTAGTTTGTGTTATTAGAAACGAGGACTACTCGTCGTTGAATCGTAAAATTATAACTTCAATCAAGAGATTTTTGGAGAATAAAAATATTTTTCAAGTAAGCAGGTTAAGGTATAGTGCCTAATCGAGAGATTCCGAAAATTCGATTTTTTTATTGTAAGAGGGAGACAAATATATCTCACTCTAGATGACGGCACGGCAGTTTGCCGATCACGAACTAAGCGCACTTAGATTCTTTACTTCCAATCTATATGTAATGCCCATTATTTATACAACCGGAAACTATATTATGATGCACTGCATCACTAAAATGAAGGTGCGAATGTACTATGGTCCCACTTCCCCCGAGCGAGAGTGAAGATGTAGCCTGAATCGGGACATCACAGTCACGGTGTCGGCCCAACTTTAAAATAATCAGGTTTCTAATTCAACAGGTGCTTTCCATAATCGACTTTAGAATATATAACGATCATCGAGTAGCTTAATCGAGTAACACTCGAACATCGATTCTAGTTTTACTCAATTGAACTATTAAATAAAATCGATTCGTAATCGGTAAAATCTATATGGTATCTGCGGGTAACTGGGTGCTGTCGCACGCGCTTGTCGGTCAGTGCGTCTCTTCTGCGGCGACGTGGCTCGCCACCAGGTTTAGCGGCGCGTCGTCATATTCTGGCATACTGCGCCCTACCTGTAAGGGGAAGTTTAAGTTAGGATCTAATATTAATTAAAGACACAATATAACTTGTGATTTCTTTAGTTTTTAAAGTATTGAAATATTTAGGAAACTGATAGTGATAGGTGTGATAATAATAGGTAATATATTATATTACTAGACGTTCCACGCGGCTTCGCCCGCGTAAATTATATATTTCACAGACAAATCAGTCCACAAAAATAGCCTATGATCCTTCACGTGGTCTACTTCTTATCTGACCCAAATAACAGAAAAATTGTTCTAGTAGTTCGTGAGATAAGCCCTTTCAAATAATTTCCCCCATTTTTTCCACATTTTCTTCTATTTATTCGCTCCTATTAGTCTTAGCATGATAAAATATAGCCTATAGCCTTCCTCGATAAATGGGCTATCTAACACTGAAAGAATTTTTCAAATCGAACCAGTAGTTCCTGAGATTAGCGCGATCAAATAAGCCCTTTCAAATAATTTCCCCCCGTTTTTTTCACATTTTCCTCCATTTCTTCGCTCCTATTAGTCTTAGCGTGATAAAATATAGCCTATAGCCTTCCTCGATAAATGGACTATCTAACACTGAAAGAATTTTTCAAATCGGACTAGTAGTTCCTGAGATTAGCGCGTTCAAACAAACTAACAAACTCTTCCGCTTTATAATATTAAAGTATAGATTATAGTAATTGATTAATAATGAGTGGAAAAAGGGGTAAGATTTTGAATAGTCAATCACGATTCACGCCAAATAATTCTGCCAATTGATAAATATTTCGATGAAGAACGGAGTTTATGAAATATTACCAAGAAATCTTTTTCATGAAAATTTCTCAAATTTGCTCAAAAATAAGAAAATAGTAACTGAAAGAGTTGTAGCTGCCACAGGGTTGACCAAAAACAGAGTAAAAATATATCTTTAATGTACAGAATCGGTCGATTACGTATTTTATTATTAACTATTATGTATGTATACAAACCTATAAATTAATGTTCAGAATATTTTTGCTAACGCTACTTCTTTAGCAAACAAAACTGTTATTCCCATGTCATTCCGATCCATCGATGGTACATACGTGTAAATTGGTAGAAACGACTAAAAATAAACACGCGTACACAACGCAATTGAAAAATTGTCGCCTTTGCGGCCATTTTGTTTAAGAGCTTACAAAATGGCGTACCTGTGCGGGCTGATCGCGCGGCGCGTACGCGTGTAGTGCGGCTAGCAGGTTGGGTTGAAGCTGTCGACGCAGCGCCGCTAGCACCGCCTCCTCCGCGCCGCCCTCCTCCGCCTCGCACGCGGCCCCGCCCCCTCCGCCGGTACCGCCGGAGCGACGCGATTCTGTGGGACAATTAATATAAAATTAATATAGAGTGCATATAACAGGCCATACTAACATTATAAACGCGCAATTGTGTCCATCTGTCACTCTTTTACGCGAAGTATCTCGACCGCGCCGAAGTTAGCGACGAAAGTTCCGCGGCTGATTTTATAAGTGCTGAACCACAGACATAGATCAAGATAGATACCGCATGTGTATGTACTTCGCGTGCCATATTGCATTCCCAAACGACGAGCAATGTTCGTCTTTCGAAAGTCTGTTCTTTAGTCTGCGCTCCACTGCGCCGTTCGGAATCGGACGTCAATCGGAATTTTAAAAATGCCTAATTGTGCCATATTGAGCTGTAGAAATTCGAATAGAAACGTTGGCCTAGATAATGGACACGTTTCTTATCATCGTTACGTCACAGTAGGTAGAAAAAAAGTGGCACGCTCGTTTTCATACAAATGGAGGGACATGCGGTATCTATCTTGATCTATGTTTGTGTGCTGAACTAACATTAACTTACTTTGCAAAATAAGTTGATATTGAACTTACTCCTGACCAAAACTTAACGTCATTTCGGCATTATATGTCATCTCGTCATCAATTCCAATAGCATTTTAGGCGTAATTATAGCGAACTTCAGTCCTGTAAACTCTGCATAATGTGTTTAGACACTCAAGCCGCTGAACCGATTTAGAAGAAAGTATTGAGTATTAGGTATAGGTCTACCAGAATCTGATGGCAAAAAGTGAGAACATAAAATGACTCTAGCAATATGGGGGTAATTGGAATAAAACATTTTGATCCCTTTTTTTTCTTATAGCGGCTGATTCTGTGTGTTAAACATGCAAATATAAAAATTTATCCAATTATAAAGGATATTTTTTAAAAAATCTGCTGTCAAAAATTGCCATCAGATTCTGGTAGACCTATAGTGGTTTTTACAAATTATGTAGTAAGCAAGTTGCGGGTTCTAAGGTATATACTTACTGGAACGCGAATGCTTAGCGTCGTGACGTGGTCTGCGGCGGCGCGTGTGTATAGTGTCGCGACGCATCGCGGTGGGGCGCGCGACGCCGTGCAGCTTGTAGTACAACCCGCACGCGTTGCACACCATCTCGCCGCGAGCGTCGCGGCGCCATATTGTCGTTGTGTGCGTGCCGCAGTTACTGCAGGATAGTTCCACCCGCGGCCCGCGCGGGCTTGCTGCTGCGCCTGCGCCGCCAGCAGCGTTCTCCTAAAACATAGAAATATGTTATTTGATAATGTTTATTACGTACATTGCTTATAATATTATAATACTTTACATTCTGGGTACGTTTTTACGGGTACAACTACTTGACACTCCTCCTATTCAATATTATTGGTGTAAAAAAATAAGATGTTTTGAATGTGGCCGTAGTAGAATTTTAGTAGCAGTACGATGCGACTAAACGTCCTGAACTTAAACTAAACCCCTTATTGAAGAACTTGTCGCAATGACAATCCGGCTAATCGTTGAACCGCCGCATTTCGAAACGGCCCTGTTTTGATAACAGCTAGCCATAATGTAAAACGGCGGATTATACAATCCGACTGCGACATACACAAGCCATTTAAATTACATACAAAAATATACACATTCTTGCTAACAAAAAATTAAACAACGTACAAGCTATTATACAATGTTTCGTCGTTGTCTTTTGAGCAGATTTCCCAATGTTATTAGACATGAACAAACCATTGTATGTATCCATTGTATATTTTTATTAGTAAAGGGGTAAACCAACTTACGGTATCAGGTACGGGCCAGGCGGGCTCAGCGGCGGGCTGCGCGCGTGCCGGGCAGCTCTGTTTCCTGCGCGCCGTGCCGCCGGCGTTCGCGCTCGCAAGCGCCGCGCGCGTGTGCGTCCACTCGCCGTTCTAAAAGTTATTATTATTTATGGTTAATATATATTTTACTTTTTAAATGTTCAAGAATACTTGAATAGTAGTACCCCTAACTAATAAATGTTTCCAAGTACGGCCGATAGCTTATCATACTCAAAAAGTTAATCTTAATATTAAGTAGACATACATAATTTATAGCAGTTCTCTGCAATAAATTGTCTGTGTCTACATAGTTGCATTTTCTATCACTTCAATTTTCTTTAGCAGAACTCACAGACCGTTAATTAGATTCAGAAGGAGATCTGTTTTACAATTCTCCAAATAATATCTAAGGTAAGAAGTAATAGTAAAGAAGTAACAAGGCCAAAACTATGACCGTGAGTTTGACAAATAGTCCATCAACTGTAATCATGTTGTTTCAGTGCACTGTCTTACACGCTTGGGATTACTATCGTTTCTTAGAAATCATTAGGTAATTTTGTCATCGGTTCATACACATTAATGGCCGCTAAGGGACATTTTACGTTAAAGGTTGGTGAAAATCGACATTAGTATTTGATGATTAATTAAATAATTAAACACATAAAGACATCACTAAATCTTTATAACACATAATCGTTCTTGCCAATGACCTACTAATACGTGATTTTTTTTTAAATAAGACCAACATGGAATACAGGATGGAAGGAAAGTCCTAAGCCACATTACTGTCTGAATTTTAATCGCCGATACACGACAATATTTAGATTCAAAGGAAATGCCATTGTTATCTATATTATTATAACCAAATAAGCTTAATTATTTTGCTAATAAATAAATATTTCTGCCGCAGTGGCCTGATCACGAAATTTTTTGCAATATTCTTGAATTTTGTTTATTATAGAAAAAAAAAACTCAGAAACAAAATATTGCATAACATAATACTGCATGTCAAAGCTTCGACATAAAATCTCTTTCCGTAATGCAGAAAAAAGCTATTTATCTTAAGAAAAATAATTTGTACTAAATGTTTCCTATCTCTCGAAGCAAAAATAACAAGCATTATCATAGATAGCATGTCACAGGTGATATAAAATTATAATATATTGTGTTACTTATAATACTATCAGGCATAAGCTATCAGGTATTATCTTTACGTTAACAATAACAAGAAAAGGAAAACACAACAATAGTACATAAAGCAACGACCTTTATGAATAAGGGCGAGGCCACACTGCTCCAATGCGTTGCGATGCGCAGCGTCGTCGCAACGAAATGCTATAGCACCGTATGCAGAAGAGTAGCTTGGCGGGGGCCCTATATAAAAATTTGTTTAGAGCCCTCATGAAGGGTAATTTACGCATTTTGGGGGCCCCCGTATAATTGATACAGCGATCATAAAGTTAATATACCTAGCGGAATAGAGAAACAAAGGCCTGAGCAAGCGACATGTCACTATCAGTAACACTGCGTGGTAAAAAGAGACGTATGATACATGACAGCAGAACTCTTTTTTTGACGTCCAGTCGGCACTTATCGGCACGTTGACAATTTAATCTCATAGAATTCATGTTCAATCATGCTTGTGTAAGTGTATACGTACACACAGATGTAAACCAATTTCGGTTTCGTTTGACAGCTCGAGATTGTTGCTCTATTCCACTAGGCATGTTACCTTTATGACAGCGATACAGCGTTAGCTACGCCCCTGATTGTAACGCCACGTATTTGCGTTGCCGCGACGCGACAACACAATACAAAAAGGTGACAGCGCAGCGCGTCATTCACCCTTCCACTTCATCTCTTGTCTGTCTTCCCGTCAAATCAACGCTCGACAACACAACGCATCAAAGGCAAGTCATAAAAAAATATTATGTATGTAAAATGTTGATGCACTGCAACGCAATGAATCAATATGTAACCTCGCTCTAAGAAAAGCAATAAACCCTGACGTTTTATTTGAGGAAACTTGTTTATTTCAATACACAATGCACTAGGTGTGCAGTATGTAAATTGTACTATTTCTTTAACGATAACTGTACCATTTTCCTAGAATAAAAACAAACACAACAATATCTCGTCAGTAAAGTTGTAAAGTCATGCATTGTTTCCACGCAAGTCATGCAAGTTGATATGAAACAATATCATCACTCATTTTTGACATTTTTAAAATGTTTACATTACTTGCATTCTTACAGGAAAATTACAGAATGCGGGTTTATGTAGCATTAACATATGCTTGTAATTGCACACATTCTGATTTTTGGCAAAGCATGGCTCACCTATGTCATGAACAAGACATTTTGCCCCTTACTAATGAAAATAATATTTAAGCAAAATAACTTATAGAGGTGCGATGACTTTGTAGAGTGACATTTCTAATATGCCAGACAAGCGGACCTTGTAGACTTATAAACTGTGTAAATATTTTATTAGTAATGGTGATTAAGGCCGTTCCCCGAGCAAACGACCTTGAGGATTTCACTACCTCACCGCCCCGCCTCACCTCTACAAAGTTACGTAATTTTATTTAGCGACATCTATTGTAGACTGCTTGTACCAATATAAAATCGAAGGCGTTGTGGTGCCATCTAGTATTTATTTATGATACTAACAACAGACACGACTCTTCAGAAACCGTGTAAGTCAAATAATTGTGTTTTTGAGTTAAGTAAAATAAAAAAATAAAAATTATATTTAAAATATTTATTACGATTTACGAATATACTTTTATTTACAAAACATACTATTCACATTATAATAATAAAGAAGGAGAGGCATATCGTACCAAGAAATGGAGCACTTTATATTAACAAATTAAAGGGCTTGAAAAGTTGGACATTATATTATTGTATGACAAAAAATCTCAAAACCATAGACAATTATTTCCGGAATGTAATCGCATAATTATGGCAATATAGAGGAAAGTGTTGTATCTTAGTATAATACTAGCGACCCGCCCCGGCTTCGCACGGGTATAAAATACATAGCTCTGAAAAAATGATTAAAATCGATTCAGCAGTTTTGATTTATATTCATTATTACTACCCGTGCATTGGTCGGTACCGCCGCAAAAGCTACGTCCCGCAATTTTTAAATCTGTAATATCTCCGAAAATATTCAATTAAATCATATGCTGTAAAGGGCCATATACATCTACATTTAATCAACAATGTATTTAAGGTATTTAATTGGATAAAAATTAATGCTGTATTTATTAAAATTGCTTCGAAAATTAGCCATTATTTGTCGTAAAAAGTAAATGACAAAAAACTGTTCTTGTGGGATATCCATAAGAGATAGACACATACCATCGCGGAGTTTTCTGTAGACCTTTTTAATGTGTACAATACTTGGTACATCATTTTGATAAATCTCGTAGGGTTCGGCCTGCGATGCAAGCAAAAAAAAATGAAATTATTTACGACATCACATTAGAAACCCCAGCAATAACAGTATTTCTCCACTATTTAATGAATGTTATTATACTTATAAACCTTCCTCTTGAATCACTCTATCTATTATTTGGCATGGAGATACTTTAAGTCCTGAGAAAGGACATAGGATAGTTTTTATCCCGGAAAAATTTACGGTTCCCGCGCGATAAACGACTAGAAACAAACGATAAACTAGTTGTTTATAATTATAGCAAATAGTGCAATAATACAAGTGTGTTATTTTGCATGAGAATAAAAAAAACATCCTTTATTATTGCACCAGCGATAGCGATTTAACGGCTGGACCGATTTTGCTGAAATTCGGTATAGAGATACTTTGAGACTCGGGAAAGGACATGGGATACTAGTCCGGGTTCCGTAGAAGAATTTTTTTTATTACTATCAAGCTAATTTTTTGTGAGTATCTTCATTTTTATAAGACGAACAACAATTTTATTTGCGAAAAATCTTGAAAGTGGTTTCTATCTCTGTTAGCTACCACTTTCGAGATTTCGCAAAAAATAGCTTGATAGTAATCAAAAAAAAAATTGGTCTACGGAACCCGGACTATACATTTTGTCCCGGAAAAATGTACGTTTACTGCACAATATACTTTTATGATTTGTGCGTAAACTATTCAATCGATTTTGATGAATTTTGGTATGGAGATACTTTGAGTCTCGGGAAAGGACAAGGGTTACTTTTTGTCCCGGAAAATGTACGGTTCCTGCACAAAAAACTTTAATGATTTTCGCCTATAAATTTGGTATGGAGATACTTTGAGTCTCGGGATTTCGTTTCGTTTTCGTTCGGGTTTCTAATGTGATGTCGTAAATAATTACATTTTTTTCCGCTTACTTTTTTTTCAGCCTGCGTTTGCAATGTATTGCAAACGCAGGCTGAACCCTACGAGATTTATCAAAATAATGTACTAAGTATTGTACACTATGAAAAGGTCTACAGAAAACTTCACGATGGTATATTATGTCTATCTCTTATGGATATGCCACAATAACATTTTTTGTCATTTACTTTTAACTTCAAATTATGGCTAATTTTCGAAGCGATTTTAACCAATACGGCTTTAATCCTTATTCAATTAAATACTTTAAATACATTATTGATTTAATAATATAGATCTATATGGCCCTTTACAGCATATGATTTTAAGAATATTTTCTAAGATATTACAGATTTAAAAATTGCGGGACGTAGCTTTTGCGGCGGTACCGACCAATGCGGGCCACGGGTAGTAATGAATATAATTCAAAACTGCTGAATCGATTGTAATCATTTTTTCAGTGAGTGACATAGGCTATATATTTTATACCCGTGCGAAGCCGGGGCGGGTCGCTAGTATATTATACAATAAACAAATCTTTATATAATATATTATACCAATATATACATTATATTATATACTATATATTATATATATTATACCAATTCGAATTAAATAATCATCGTTAAGACAGGACAACGTCTGTCGGGCCAGCTAGTTTCTTTTAAATATTAAACAATATACTAAGATACAACACTTTCTTCTAGTTTGCATATACGATTACTTTTTGGTTCCTTAACGTCAACACTATAAATTGAGGTAAGTACATAATACAGGATGTTTTTTGTATTTTTTTTTATCTTCTACCCTCGTTAACATTTTTCTCCCATGGTTTAGAGATTTTACGTCATATATTAAAAAGCAAGTAAAAACTGATACCGATTTACTATATTATTGCTTCTTTGTAATAAATAAAGGAACTAGCCCTAGGGGTAAGCATCTGTCATTAATAAAAATCGAAAAATCTGGCTGGAATCTGACAAAAAATTGGCTTCACCTTACTTCAAATAACGAAAGAAAAATATGGATATGCCTTTCGGTACACGTAGTTAATATTATGTATGCCACTATACGTTTTGGTTATAAAATTTCAACTACTACCTTAAATCATAAGCATTTTCACAACGTTCTAACAGTAAAAGTACACAAAATAGTGAAAACATATTTTACTAACGTAATTTATCGATTAACAAAAATAAGTCTTATTTTTCTATACTAGTAATAACTAATAAATAAATATAAAAAACTAAAATATTTTGCAAAATTGTTTGTAAAAAGGCCACATAATTCTATGGCTTTTTATGAAAGTTTAGGTATAAAAGCGTCGGAATTTCCGATCTCCAGTCATTAATTACATTACAAGTAAAAAATCATAAAAATCTAAAAATCGTATCGTAATCGTAATCGTCGTCGTATCGTAGTAAAATCGTCGACTGTAAGCCATTTTGTGTTTCTCATTTATGCTGCATCCAAGTGGTCCATGATTAAAAATTTCTTGCAATTTTGAAAAAAGTGACTGACAGCGATAACTCTCCTTCCAATAAATTTTCCATTTGATTCTTTTTCCTTTTTTTCGGTGGTATGCAACTGCACTAAAAAGAAATAAGTAGGTAAGCCTTTAATATATAATATGTGACTGACACACGCTTAACTGATAACCCATTATAAGTCTTTCAACCAATAATACCTCTTGATCATCTTTGCCAGTGGTTTCTGTTTTTTTTTTTAATTCTTCGATTTGTTGAGTTTGATCATCCATCGCAATTAACCTGAAATTAAAATAACTTTAAACGAAAGTTTCAAGTGATTTATGATTTATTTTACGCATAAAATGTATTCAAATAAGTAATTTATGGATGTTGTTATAACTGCAATCAACTCCCCCGCGGTTTAATCCGCGGACTATAGATTTTCCCGTGGGAATGACAAATTTTTTTTCACAGTAAAAAGTAGCCTATGTGTTAATCCAGGGTATGAGCTAGCTTCATACCAATTTTTATGAATTTCACTTCAGGCGTTTAGGGGTATAAAAAGTAACAAACATACACACAAACTGTCGCATTTATAATAATATTAGTATAATTAATGATTATGTAAGTTTAGTACTTACTCGTTATTACTTTCTTGACAAAGTTCAAAAATTGATTGCACGGGCAGTTGATCGGCTATCAAATGTTCTTGGGTTCTAAAATAAAAAAGAATCTTTTAAAACTATAAGCAAATACTTGATTTTACAAATACAGTACAGGTTCCCTAGAACATATATTTTTTGACTTGATTACTATCAAGCAAATTTTTTGTGAGTAGCTTTATTTTGATGAGACGAACAACAATTTCCTCTGCGAAAATTCTAGAAAGTGGTAGCTAACAGAGATAGAAAGGATTTAATATTTCGATTTGATGGTCCTAAAATATGGATTTTCCTATGTGTAGGATAATGTTGCTGTTAAATTATATAACTATTAACCTATCAATATACAAAAAATATACAAAGAATTATTGTTCGTCTTATCAAAATGAAGCTACTCACGAAAAATTAGCTTAATAGTAATAAAGTCAAAAAATGTTCTAGGGAACCTGTACTTTGTTAATAAAAATTAACTAAAATTTGCACAATTCATTACATAGAAATCTACCATGTTGACACTTGACGTCATTTCTTCCACTTTTTTTATATAATAGGGATGGCGGTTCTATCTAAAGAAAAAAAATTTAAATCAATTCGAATCATGACCGAATATCGATCCAAAAAAAAAAGAGGCCAATAAGATCGATTTTTGAAAAATAGATTTTTTCATTTTTTTTCGTCAGTTTTTTAATGTAATTTTTTTTTTCGAAAAGACTAGCCATTATTACATGGATCTAAACAAACTAGCGCCATTATTATCATAAAAAATGTCAAAGAAATATCAAGTTTATCAACTACCCTTGGATTATTATAGTAGGAGAGCCCAAGAGAGGGTTTTGCGACATGCTCAAGCGTGTCAGATTTAGCTTGTATAAGGCTTGCGACATGTGTCTAGTTATCATGGTATAGAAATCATATTTCTCACGTGGTGGGTTAAAAAGTTATTTTCTAATATTGAAATGTCAGCGGATCTGTCAGATTAAGATCGGAGATGTTCACTGACAATTTAAAGATTAGGTGAGCCTGTAGGGACATTTTAAAATACATATAAAAAATAAAGCTTCATATTTTCCTGATTTTCACAGGTATTTTATGTTGCACTAAACTAAATGATTTTTGTCCTTGTTGTCTAAAATCTTGTTAAAATTTACATAAATAAGCAATTTTCTGAATATATTTTCTTTTTCATAACTTAAAATGACTGCAGTCTCCATGACGCTCGAGTAACACGAATAGCACTCTGGGCTCCCCTACTATTATATGATTTGAAAATTTGAAATATTCGTCCCCCATCTTACACAATCTTGGTGTGCCTCGAAAAGACCGAGAACAGTCGAAACTTCAAAGTTTAAAAAAAAAAGTAATTTATTCAAAAGGGGTTTACTCCTTTCAAGTTTCAACCTCCTCCCCTCACCAAAATTGTATATCTAAGCTTTTACCTTCGACCGATCTTATTACAAGCTTATTTTTCTTACCTGTTATCATTTTCTTTCGGTTGCAAATTGCAATGTTGATAATGACGACTTACAGGCTTCTATTTCACAAGCAGTTGTCTTTTTCTTGAGTCTAAAACAAATAATAATTTTATTAATACATCGATACAATTAATTGACATCACTGAAAAGTGAAATTTTTGACTTACAGCGTTTTTGTGTTTCGAACAGCTGTTCTTGTATAACAGCTGTTCGAAACTGGTAAAATAACATGGCTATAAACTTTGCAGTCTCAACTCTCACCATACCTACATATTATAATATCATGTTATTTATAGTAATTAAATTAGGTATAATATTAATTAGGTAGGTACTTACATAATTTCGTTCATTTTCTGCGCATTCTCTTTCCTTTGCCGGATACGTCTTGCTTCGGCATTTTTACAAATAAAACGTAACACCACTTGAACATTTTAATTAATAAAAAGGTTAATTAATAAAAGAGCCCTTTTTCTTTTTTTTAGGTAATACACAAATAATAACACAATCACAAGGTTCAAGAATTCTCTAAGAGTCCTTACGCAATAGGTATTTGATATGAGCGTCTTTTCGCAGTAAACAACACAATAACAAAATTAAACGCCAAAACAAAATAAAAATATTATAATGTGAAGGCGCGGGCGCATTAACAATTAGAGTCAGCGGGTACGAGAGACACGGGTTCCCCGTCCGAGAAGTCTTGCGACACTGCCGCCCGTCGCCCGCGCACGGACCCGCAGTCTGCCGAATCGGTAATTCGCACCGAAATTTTAAGTTTTTTAAATAACTTAGTTCAAAATTGACCAAAAAAAAAATTAAAGCGAGATATATGTAGCTTATGAAATGGCCTATCTATTGGTGTGTGTTTCAAATAAACGTAATTTGTAACTACTAGGGAGATGCTGAAAGTATGCTTCAATTTTAATAAATTAGTATTAACTTTGGAGGCTAATATCATGAGTATAATAAACAAAAATAGAAAATTTAAAACGAGAAAAGGAATGTTGATATACTGAAGATTATTGCTGTATTTTTATTATAACTTTGTAGCTTTCAAATTATGAGTTAGATAAGGCTCTAAGTACAGTAAATTACGGAATCTCCGTAGGGCAAGGCCCTTAAATTATTGCCGTAAGATACGTTTACGATCTATATCATAACGCTTACCTCTAGCGTACGCGGACAGACTGCATTAACGCGACAAAACATATGTTTTTCTATATGATATTGTATGTAATGTTTACCGGCATAAGTCCGTTTGGCGGCGGCGGCGGCGCGGGCGCTCGCAGCGGCGACACCGTCATACCCAGGTGCTTGCTGTTGATAAGCCGCCGCAGTAGCTGCGTTGCTTCGCCGCCGCGACCTGCGCAGTAAAACATACATAAGTCACACTGACGTTAGACATAATATAAAACATTTAACAACAAAAAGCCTATTTTAAGATGACAATTTTGTTGCTTCACCGCCGCAACCTGCACATTTAGAAAGAGAAAGATAATTATTATGACGTCACGCTGATGTATGGCATTTTCGGCAATAATAGTGACAAAACTGAGATATGCAATTATTAATTAATAATTATTTTTATACTCCTTTTTTAAATTCGTCAATAATTAAGAATGTTGCCTACATTAAGTGTGCGACGACGCAACTCTTCAATAAACCTGTCACAAAATATACATATAATGTTATTTAAAAACATAAAAAACGTCGGAGCAACTTGCGGTGACACACCGAAACGCAACAAAATTATATCCCGTCATTTTAGTTAAATAAGAAATTTTCAGATTGAATTGAGTTTCATCCAACATACCGTTTTGTTTATGTAGAGCTTGCCATAGAGATTCCTTGTCGTTTTCGTTCTCGTGCGGCGGTTTAGGCGAAGACTGCGTTGAAGGCACAGACTGGGTTTCTTCTGGGTCGTCCTACATAAAAACCATACATTCATTACTTCAAATAATATTTTAAATTTTAAACGAGACATAATCAGTTTACCGCAATGGCTACAAGTATAATTGTCATAAATTGTATATTTAGGTGATTTTGTACATACAATGAGATTTTACCGTCATAAAAATATAATATTGTATTGTTCTTTCATGAAAAAGTTCTGTCAACGACGTCGACAGTACAATGATAACTTAAACAGTTAGCAGCACAATGCTGGTGTTTACTATGTAATTTGCCGTAATCTTAAATGGCCTTTGAATCTCATGTTATTATGTAAAGGGTAAACACACTTCCTCACAGTTGTGCCTTATTTGGTTGTCAAATTTTTTACACAAACATACCGAAATAGTTACATTTAGCTAACAGACATTTAGATGTTCAAAAAATTTGATAAAATAATGTGATACATAGTATGCTAGCGAACCCCATATACCTCGCATAATGAATACATGGCCGGCAACGCACCTGCAGCTCTAATGTTTTGGAACGGATGGAAAGCAACTACCGTCGCCAATGTGTCCATGGGCGACGGTAGTTGCCCTTATATAACATTAGTTTGGGCGACTCACCTGCGAGATCTCCGATATATCCATCTGCAGCCTGTCGGGGTCGGAGCCGCTGCTGCTCTGGCTGCACTCCTCGTACCCCGCACCCTCCTTCCTCTTGCCCTTCCCGTATACGTGCTGCTTGTACTCGTCCGCGAAGCTCGCCGGCCGCGGCGCCGCATACTCCGCTCGCTCGCTAGGCTCGCTGTCCGCCTTCGAGTACAGGGATAAATCGATTTCCTTGTTGTCGTGGTCGCTGCCTGGGCTCGTGACCTGCGGCGCGTAGTACTGCTCGTCGTACTCTTGCGGCGCTTCCTCGTAGCCGGGCGGAAGGCGGTCGGTCTCGCGCGCGACCGCCACCGCCTTACTTATTATGTCGATGACGGCGTTGCAGTGCATAACCTCGCGCGCGCGATCCGCCGGCGGCAGGCTCGGCACGCTGTTGAACGTGATGTGCGGCTCGGCGGGCTTCGCGTACTTCGTGGGGTCGTAGTTCTTGATCTGGAGCAGCGCGACGGCCGCCTGCCGGCTCTCGAGGTTCTTCTCTTCAGTGGAGTCCGGGGACCCGACCTCGTAGTCGTGCCGATCGTACTCGTCGCCCAGCGGCTTGATGATCTCCTCCAGCTTCGCCGCGGTGATGCTCAGGACCTCCTGCGAGAGAAAAACGTTCCGTCAGGAGCCGATTCCGAGATAGGGGCGACCAATGAGGGGAGCGCCGCCGATGACATTTCGTGATACGAACGATAAGATAAAGTTATAGCGCGGCGGCGGTGCAGTGGCCCCCGTGAATTGGTCGAAGATGCACTCTCAGCGCGCACGCGGAGTGAGTAGGAGCGTGGTCGTATGTTGTGTGGTGTGTGGCGTGTGCAGGCAGGTACATAAGCTATGGTGTTCTCTGTTGTAGGTGTTAGTGATAGTAAGTGTCCTAGTGCACGCGGGCTGGGCTCGGGGCGAGGGTCGGCCGTGCGACGTCTCCGTGCAAGATGTCAACAATCTCACTCTCAACTGCTCCCGGCGGGATATCACTGAGGTACCTGACTGGCCGGACCGAGTTACCGCCGCCGTTAACAAAGGTAGCTTTTTTCTTTTTTTTTATAGAAAGGCAAACTTTACAAACTGGCTGTATCACAGATAATTTATAATGCAGCAAGTTAGTAGATATTTAAAATGTTTACTCCTCAAATCAGCATTAAAATATGTAATATTAATAGCAACGTAACTTAGCTTGGAACAGATTTTGAATAGAGTCGTAAGTTATAACCACGTAATATTTAATGAAATTCTCGCTTTGACGACCTCAACATAACAATAGTCAATATTATGTGTATTTATTAGGAAGGCCACACGATGTGTAACTTCAATATTAATATTGAAGAAATACGACAAAACCTCAAGTTGAACATGTAGATATTAGCAATTCCAGTTCCTAACCAGCATATGGCACAGAAAACACATTAGTACAAGTACATAATTATGGAAAAAAATATATATCCATGAGTTATTTCACAATCCATACTTAATATTATAAATGCGAAAGTGTGTCTGTCTGTCTGTTACCTCTTCACGCCCAAACCACTCAACCGATTTTGCTGAAATTTGTTATGGAGATTCTTTGAGTCCCGGAAAAGGACATAGGATACTTTTCGTCCCGTAAAAATGTACGGTTGCCGCGCGACAAATCAATTTCTGCGCAACGGAGTTGGGGGCGTCATGTACTTAAAATATAATAAACACTAAAATTGAGGAAAGCTTGAAAAATTCTGGGAAAGTCTTATCTAGCATATAAAAGGTGAAGTTACTGTTATGTGCTAGAAATATCTCAAGTATTGTACAATATAGTTTACAAAAAATCCGCGTTAGCTGTAGCACCAGAATGGGGATACAACTATAATTATTACTTTTTCTTTTTAATTGAATCATGTTTCATAAACGTTTCTGATTCTTTGTTTCATGAATCAGAATATTTTTTTAACACTTCTGATAACACTTACTCATATTACATTAAGGTTATTCATTTTAACCCTTCGATCGCGGATTCTTGGAAATGCTATTGTATTCTATTGTTGTCGCGTCCACCGGTGCTCGTATGGGGCTTGATGAGTTAAACCAAATTTTTAACTTAGATACAATATAGATTTTTTAAGTGCGTACATAGATTAATCCTACCTGAAACAATATTTATCAACAACTAACAAGTGTTATGTACATGTACTTTCTTGTATGTGTTTAACACAGATTTGCCCGATAAGCACGCCTTATTGGGTACAAAGGACATCAGGCAATTTCCATACAATGTTGGTCTAAAAAAAAAGCTGCGCGGCCAGACCTAGGATTATTTAAAATAGCTAGGACAGTTATTAGTATTAGTGCAAATAGATAATATTATCCATACTAATACAATAAATGCGAAAGTGTGTCTGTCTGTTACCCCTTCACGCCCAAACCGCTGAGCCGATTTTGCTAAAATTTGATATGGAGATACTTTGAGTCCCGGAAAAGGACATAGGATACTTTTTACCCCGGAAAAATGTACGGTTTCCACGCGATAACCAAATTTTGGCGCAACGGAGTTGCGGGAGTCATCTAGTGAAATATAAAGGCATTGACGAGCCATAATGATAACGATTGAAATTGAAATTAGGTGGATAAAGTATTAGTAAGGATGTAATTATTATAATTACATATAATATAGTATAATGTAAAACCCAGGATAAGGTTTCACGTTACTATGGAGGAGAGCTGCAGTACCCTAGCACTAGGATCCCTAACGCCTAACACCCTAATGCTCTACAGCCCTAGCCCTAACCATAGGTTTTTGTAATATATAAATATTTTTAATAAGTCCAGGAAACCTGCTACCATGAGACCTAAGGTAGCAGGCGGATAGTTGAAAGGAATAAAAGGATGGAGATGATTTTCTCACTGTCAATCACCCAGGCTCAGGTGACTGTGGTTAGGCTAAAGGTGTCTTGGCCACAGTGAGAGGTTGTCGGTATGGATTTGGAAGTCGGTCGGAACACTTCCAGAAAGTAGCCCTGGACGAGTGTTTAAATGTATTAGTAAGGATGTAATTATTGACTTTGCTTTAACACTTTACAGATCACGTGCTGGTAACGTTCTTTAACAACAGCATAACGAATGTGACGCAGCTACCAAGTCTTCCGGGCAGTAGAATAGCAATCAGCTTCAAGAACAACCGCATACGGGACATACAAGAGGACGCGTTTAGAAACATACAGCGCCTTGTCTACTTGGATCTTAGCAATAACTATATATCAGGTATGTTGTATTTACTGATAAAATGATAATGATTCGTGGAGGCTTTTATCTAAGGAACGATAAATAGAGATAAAAAATGTAGCGCGCCTTTTTGTATTTTTGTGCTTTCTACCAGCGTGCTTAGCACGGGGATTTCCGATCTAGAAGAAATAGATATAGAGAAGAAATAACTATAGTTTCTTGAATAAAAGTTCCTGCTTCAATGTAAATAAGGTCGTAGATTCATCAACAACCGAAATTATTTTCAATGCAAGTTTTTCGAGCATTTTTACGACCTATTGTTTAGCGAGCTCGGATTTATGAACATTTTATAAAATGTTAATACATTTTGTCTAGCACTTTGGCGATGTAGATTCATCGAAGGTGGAATTATCAATTTTCCCACGCTAAACAATGGGTAATAAAAACGATTCACAAAATGCACTTAAAAATAAAATAACACTAACGATTAATTTACGACCTTATTTACTTAGGAGCAGGATCTTTTATTAAAAAAAAACTATAATTATGTTTTCTCTACGAAGATCGGAAACAAATATAAATCCCCGTGCTAGCCCAGCAGAAAATGTGGAGCCCCCATCACTATTACTTTCGCCTCGAATAGTAATTAGTTAATTACTAATTACTTATTACTTATTATGAAGATACCAAAACGTGTCAAGTGCCAGTGATAATAGTCC
The DNA here is from genome assembly GCA_905187585.1 of Cyaniris semiargus. Lineage (NCBI taxonomy): Eukaryota > Metazoa > Arthropoda > Insecta > Lepidoptera > Lycaenidae > Cyaniris > Cyaniris semiargus. The sequence continues at coordinate 5,081,199 of LR994558.1, read as the reverse complement.
AATCACTTTAGGCCAAATTAGAAGCAAATCTCGGAAAATCGAGGTACCCAGTATATTACCTCGTAAAAACTTGTAGTTTGGCATCCTAAAACAGTTCTCAAAAGTCACAAAAATCGTTTTTTTTTTAACCTTTTTTTTGCAAATATTTCGTTTTCTATGCGTTTTACGTTTTTTGTATAAATAGGAAAGTATTAGAGAATTAAATTTTCTACAACTTTTCTGTTTAACATTTTTTTATACCTTGAACTGTTATCAAAATAGAGGGCGTAGAGCGCGCGGTCAGAGAATTACTTGAGGTCAACTGAAAGTCCCGATCAAAAACGGATTCCTGGAACCTGTCATGACTATTTTACCACCTGCTCCAGATGATTTACTCAATACAATAGTCTGTAACTACAAAAGTGGCTGTGGCTCAGAAAATGTGGATGCAGGAAAGCGGGGCTACAGTGCTCCTTAGCTTGCGGCCAGTATAATGGGCAAGCTTGTCTCAATTCTGTGACATATCAGACTGATAGTGATGATGATAGAACCTTTGACCCAGAAATCATGAATGACTTGGAGACAAATGTCGTTGAAGACGGTAATGATGAGGAAATTCCGCAGCAGAGGGACGATGACGATGATGAAGGAGAAGAAGAAAAAGATAAGATGATGCTGAAGAAAAAGAGAATTGAAATTAGAACTTGTTCTCAAAATTTTTATTAATTTTGACTATAATAAATCTGTAAAATGACACGTTTAATAAAAACATCTAATGAAAATGTATTTCTTTTATTCTTTATTTTAAATATAGAAAGTCTTTAAGTACTTTCCTCAATAATTTCTTAATTACATGTTCAGGTAAGTGTTATTAAATAAATTAACAATTAAAAATAGATAACTAACCAAAAAAAAAAATCTAAAAGTTAATAAAAAATTATAATTGTATGTTTAGCAATAAATTTACGAGTTTTTGATCGAGACTACCAGTTGACCTCAGATAATTCTTCGACCGCGCGCTCTACGCCCTCTATTTTGAAAACAGTTCAAGGTGTAAAAAAATGTTAAATAGAAAAGTTGTAGAGAATTTAATCCTCTACAACTTTCCTATTTATACAAAAAACGTAAAACGCATAGAAAACGAAATATTTGCAAAAAAAGTAAAAAAAATCGATTTTTGTGACTTTTGACCCCTGATTTTAACTTGCGACCATCCAATTATATGTGAATTTTGAGAACTGTTTTAGGATGCCAAACTACAAGTTTCTACATGGTAATATACTGGGTATCTCGATTTTCCGTGGTGAACCCCCTATAGTGACTGGATTTAATAAATTGTCGGCATCCTACTAATATTATAAAGGCGAAAGTTTGGATGTATGTATGTATGTATGGATGTATGGATGTTTGTTACTCTTTCACGCAAAAACTACTGAACGGATTTTAATGAAACTTTACAATAATATAGCTTATACATCAGAATAACACATAGGCTACAATTTTAACCGACTTTCATAATGGAGGAGGTGTTATGTTCGTTTTTTTATGTTCAACGATTACTCCGCCGTTTGTGAACCGATTTTCAAAATTTTTCTTTTGGTGTATAGGTTATCATCCCAATTTGGTCCCATATTCATAAAAGTGGTGACCTGATGAAGAAATCAAGGGAACTCCTCAAAATTTATATGGAAACATGTGGTGACTTCGGTTTCGTGAGCAGTATTCTAAGCATATGCTACCAACAAGCAAGATTTTGCACCAAGGTATACCATGGTTCGGAAGGTGCTGAGAGAACTCCTGACTCTTTATAGATACAAGTTTGGGAGTTTCGACGTTGTTTTAAGAACGGAAAGCATATGCTACTATGCAAATTACCTGACCTGATGAAGGGATCCATAAGAAATCGAGGTAACTCCTCAAAATTTATATGGAAACATGTGGTGACTTCGGTTTCGTGAGCAGTATTCTAAGCATAAGCTACCAACAAGCAAGATTTTGCACCAAGGTATACCATGGTTCGGAAGGTGCTGAGAGAACTCCTGACTCTTTATAGATACAAGTTTGGGAGTTTCGACGTTGTTTTAAGAACGGAAAGCATACGCTAACTACGCAAATTATATTCATCATCATCATCATCACTACCATAAACCATTATAGAACCATGTATCGTCCCGTTTTGACCCTATTATTGGTACTTTTCATAGTCTTTTATTATATATATCACTTAAACCGCTGGTAACACCGCGGGGCACAGCTAGTAATAACATAAGCGAGGGTTTTCCCCACCAAGCACTATACATTATAAAGCAAACAAAACATCATATTATAGTAAAAATAGTATTTCTTCCGAACCTTCCTTATAATCGACTCATAAGGAACCAATACCTTATCACTATCAGGAAATTGAGTCGCTGTCGCTCATTATAAGTTGGTAGCGACAAACTACAAAAAAATAAAGGATAACATTATGTTAATGTGACCACTGACCAATGACCATGGAGGCCCCTCCCACTAATTTGTTTTGCGGGTTTTCCCAATAACGATAACCTCTCAGCACCTTTGAGACTCTAGAAAAATGTTTTTATCAATAATTGCAATTCAAGATACCATTTCAGATCTTTTATAGGCATACCTTGAGACCATTTAAGATGGTACCAAACATACTTCCTATAATGTTCGGTGGCAGTTTTAACTATAAATCTTTTTAGCCTTGCGTTAAAGCCTGATAGCAGGTAGTTGTTTAACAACAACGACATACAGATAAGAGCAAAGCTATCGATCAAATGAAGAACAAGTGCGTCACAGACTCACAGTGCTTCACGTTATCTTTCCATCTGTTTACATTGTCACCTGTTTACTACACAATATACTAGCAAGCAACGCGGTGCTTTGGAAATTGGGAATGGGCTGGCTCGACTGTAAATGGGCCACTTAGACCCTCAAAAACACGAAGAAATATCCTGGCGTTTGATGGAACCGGACTAACAGGGTGGAGTATAAACCTGCAACGTATTTGTTACTTCTGCAGGTACCCAATATCCATGGGCACCTACAGGAGTTGTAACATTTACTGGTACTCATCATGACCTGCGAGTTGCGACGCTTGTATTTGTTTTTCGTTCGTAATCTACTGATTTTATCCGAATGCGACAGAAAGAGAGTAATGTTTTTCGAGTGCGTATGTACGATGTACTATCAGAAAAGTTCATTCATAGGCAGGTGGCGGACCTAAGTATTTTGGTCAAACCAAGCCGACAGATGGCGACTTACATTAAGTTGACATAATCTGACCATATGACCAGGTCCGTCAACTGCCTATGAATCAATTTCTTAGATGGTACATTTCTTTGGCACGCTTAAGAAGAGGTCACCCCAATGGGCTAGTTGGATTAGGGAGGTATCTTACATTAGATTCATCTTAGTAATAAAAGTGATGCTAGAATTTAGATTCACTATAGTCAACTTTCAGAAATGGTTACAGGTTTTTCCCATTTAACTTGCAAACAACTTTCCAGGTGACGTTCTTCGCAGCGAGATATTCCAAGGTCCCTACAGCGATGGAGTATACGGTAGCCTCGCGCTGGAGACCCTCAACTTGGGCTTCAACGAGATCCACTCCCTGGACAGATACCTGTTCCAGTACACGCCCAACCTGACCAGGCTCTACCTGAACAACAATCCCATTGAGATATTGGACCATGTGACGGTGTTAGCGTTGTCGAGCGCAACGAATTTAGAGGTATGAGAGCTGATTTCTATTTGTTATCTAAGCTCGCTCGTACCAGCCTCAAAGTTAACCATTGGTAATTGGTTTACAATTAAAGAGAAGATATGATTTTTAAATCTGGAATGATGCTCTCATTGCAGATTGGCGGAAATAGACTCCATTAAGTATTTTTCAGTTGCTGTAATGTATAGTAATTACTTATATACTTATGTGTCAGAAAAAGAAAAAGATAAAACCTACGAATAACAAAAACTAAGGATGAGTAACTGTGTCAAAAATTTATTCCACGAGTCTACAAAATGAGACCCGGTTACATGCATACTTTATGCATGTATTCGGTACATAATTTTGTGTATTTATAGAAGTGACAATTATTGTCAACGGCTTTATTTCGTAAAGAGTGTTAGTGTTTCGTAGCTATTGTCATATTTTAGTGTGCGAAAAGGAACCAAATTCAAAACGGTTGAAGTATGGGAGTTACTTTTCCTTAGTTTTTATTATTCGTAGGATAAAAGTTAAAACCCTTTACTAATAAAATATTGACACTATGTAGTGTGTGACAGACATGGAAATTGCATTACAATTTTAAGTTATTTGTCACTTTTTTAATATTTTATTTATTTATTTTATTCGAAAAACTTACAGCTTAAAGAAATTACTGTAACAGAACATGTACATAATATAAACCCAATTATAAAGTTTTCACAAGTAGGTAAGACGTAAAGTAAAACAAGCTATTTTATATATCTATCACATCAACAAGTTTCTTCCACCTGCAAAAAAAAAAAAGAAATTTTCTACCCTCAAATGCTCTACATTTCAGGTGCTGGACCTCTCAAAGACTGCCATCGACAGTATCCCGTTGGACGCGTTTAGAGGCCTGGTCAACTTGCGCCAACTGGACCTATCAGGGAACGGGTTTGTGACAGTCCCTGAAAGCCTCAGCCTGGTCGGCAGCACTCTGCAATTTTTGACCTTCAACAACAACCCTATTATAGAGTTGAACGATGATAGTTTTGTAGGTAAGTGCTTTTGTTCTGTACTACTCAACAAAACTTGGCAATAGGGAATTAGCGCTCCCACACAAAACTGCAAATTCGCATCGCATCGCATCGTAATGTCATTTTTATTATGAGTTTTGTCACAGTCTCGCAGATATTTGCGATGCGATGCGAATTCGCAGTTATGTGTGGGAGCCCTTAAGGAAAGGTCGGAATAATCCGACATGTTCCAGACGTCATAATATCAGAATATTGACTGAAACGTTGTCTAACGTGGAACAATACTTTTTGTATGTCTATGCAAGTGCTGCCTCTAGCGTGAGACCATCGCAGTAATACATCCTATAAGAAGGATTGTATACAGGCTGATTATTTATCCCCTTTTGAGACTTACGCAACTATTTTTATTGCAGCGCCTCAACGCGACGTCTTAGCACTTTTCTACGAAACAGCAACTATTATTTTAAGTAGGAAAGTAACTGCCATAAAAAAGTTACAATATAGAACCTTAATCATTCGGCGAAATAATGAAACAGTATCTAATTAATGTCTGTTTTATGTACCATCGAAGAAATTGATTCATAGGCAGGTGGCGGACCTACATCATTTTCTCGCCTTATGTCAATTCAATGTTAGTCGTGATCTGTCGGCTGGGTTTGACATAAGTCATAACGCGACCAAATTACGTAGGTCCGCCATCTGCCTATGAATCAACTTCTCTGATAGAACATATTTCTGTGATAACAGAGTGTCAAAAATCGCTGATCTTATATGAGCCGATTGATCTAGATTTTTTCAGCTTGATATTTTACGCAGAAGTAAATGCCAACCCATCAAAAATTGCTTAAGGTTATCAAGTTTATTTCGGACATTAAGGGGAGGATGTTGCCAATGCATTAGATCGTAATTATCTTAGATATCGGACGTACTTATGATTTCACCACAGATAACAAATATTATATTAATAGACAGGCACATAAAAAACTTTATTTATAAGTTATAACACTTGATTGCAAAAACGAAGCTAATAATATATCAATAGTACAATTAACCGAGAAAAACAAAGTTTGTGTGTTAATCGTTCGCGATGTTATCGCGAACGATTAACACATAGAGCAGCGGTTCTCAAACTTTTTTGGTGGCGGAACCCTTTTGAGAAGTGACTTTTTGACACCCCCAAAAAAATGTTTTGTCTTTGAATTAAGTGTCTCCATGCTGGTGTCTGATGAGTGATGACATTTCTAAAAACAATTTATGCATCACTCGCGGAACCCGTACAAGGCCTTTACGCAGCCCCAGGGCTCCACATAGCACACTTGAGAATGCCTGACACAAGAAAAAAGTCCGTTCCGAAGGCTTTAAATAATTAATTGTCCAAAATGAAAACTAATTAAATTCTTTCATTAACTTTAACTAATATAAATAATAATATTATGTTCAACAGCTACAATCAACTTACGTAATCGCGGGATTAGTAACATAATAAATAATATACATCTTAGATGATGTAATTCCTATGCAATTTCACTTTATTAAGTTAGAAACTTATGTAATGTCGTAGCGATATCATTTGATTTACCCCAATTTCGTTATTTTAATCCAAATCCATCTTAGTTATGTTTTGTTTCTGATTAGATCCAGTACGTTTCCTTACAAACAGCAAAATAGTATTCTAAAGTCAAACAAACGTTAAACCATTGACATGTGATATATTACTGCAAATTGCAATGTTTTCTCGCTACAGGCAGCACCAGCATAGACTGTAAACCATTGAGATAGACTAATAGGAGAGAGCCTATAAATATCGGTGTATAAGCGTCAAAAGCATGTAATGTTATGTCCTACTTCCTAGGACATAACAAAGGAGTCGGTCTGCATATTTCATGTATTAAAAGTGTTAGTAAAGGTTTTTAGTAAACACTTTATGCTAGATATTGTTGAGTTTTGTGGTTCCGCTAAATAATAAACCATAAGAACGGCCAAAGAATGCCTCAAACACGTGGATTTGACATTAGATACGTAAGTTTTGAATAACGTTTTTTGGGCTTTTCAATCGGTATTTTTGTAAGCTAAAAAGATAATTTATAAGTTTAATAATCCCTTATTCCTGCTATATAATGCATTAGTGCTAAAAAAAGTCACATCAATTAATAATTTGGCTACAAAAATTGCATAGCTTTTTACGTGTGTTTACGGATTCTCATTAATTGAACTATGGTTTATCGATATCATGAACTAAATGACTTTCTTTTCTGGATTATAATGTACTTCGAAATGATCGACAAATAGAAATATTCAAGAAAATACACGCACACTACTTGTATAAAAATAAGCACAAAATAGCCACGCGATGACGGGCTAAGATTACATCTATACTATTATAATACTTTATCTATGCTGTAAACCAATGCTTTAGTCGACGTTTGACAACGTTTCTGTCAATATTCTGTGTGATTATGTCGTGTGCAACATGTCGGATTTTGGTCGGATAATTTACTGTATGGGCTAGTATTTAGTAGCGCCCTCTGCTCCGACCTTCGCGTAATATGCCCTATTCGCGGGAGCTTCGATGATGACTATTCTATCTAGATTCTAGCCCTATCTAGGTGATACATTATGGTTAAGCAAAATCCGAAACCATGACATCAAGAAACCTTCTACTATCTTATCGTTTATGTCAAAATCGTCCAATAAACATATTTTCATCTCTCTCGTTTTTCCTATTTAAAAGAAAGACAAGTCATGCTATTCTAACCATTAACATTAGAGTAAATGGGCCTTAATCACACGTTCCATAACCTGTCTATTCGTCATACCTCCAAATAATTACGGAAGATAAGACTTTTGGCACATAAGCCCCGATGGCCGATGAGTTTGGGGTTGTTGGCCCTATATCAGCCGAGATAGGAATGATGCCAATGGAAATTTTAGCGACTACTAATCGCTAAAACAGGTTTAGCCTTATCAAATCTAAGATACTTAAAAATAACCGAATTTGTTGGTTCCGCGAACGGCGAAGGCGATTTCACCGTGACGTTGATTTTATTGAAATTGTTTTTATTTATTGGGTCTTGGATGTTTTTAGGATGTTTATTAGCTTTCATATCTCAATTCTATTTGTTAATGGCCGTCTTTCCTACTCAGCACGTAAGCAAACTTTTTATTATACTACAAATTCGTCATTACTCATTAGCAGTGCCGAATTTATATTTTTTATGACAGTAGGCCACTTTATTTCCGCCGCCCCGTAATCTGTAGGGCCTCTGTCGACGTTGCCACTTGCCGCCCCCCTAGGACGCTGCCGCCCCTAGGCCGTGGCCTATAACGGCCTATTTTTAAATCCGGGGCTGCTCATTAGTCATTACTTCATTAGTAATTACGATAAAAAAAATTGTAACTATCTCTACAAATGTGTTATTACTATAATGATGATTTTTTATGAAATAAGGGGGCAAACGAGCAAACGGGTCACCTGATGGAAACTTCCGTCGCCCATGGTCACTCGCAGCATCAGAAGAGCTGCAAGTGCGTTGCCGGCCTTTTAAGAGGGAATAGGGTAATAGGGGAGGGTAGGGATGGGAAGGGAAGGGAATAGGGGAGGGTAGGGAAGGGAATAGGGTAGGGGATTGGGCCTCCGGTAAACTCACTCACCCGGCGAAACACAGCGCAAGCGCTGTTTCACGCCGGTTTTCTGTGAGAACGTGGTATTTCTCCGGTCGAGCCGGCCCATTCGTGCCGAAGCATGGCTCTCCCACGTAGAAAATTATAATACTATCATCATCAGTCATCAGTCATGTCACTCATGAGCTTATCGCCACTGTTAAACGTAGTAGTATTTTTAAAAGATGTAAGTAAATTTTAAGCCACGCGACGGTAGACGAAATCCGTAACATTCTGTATACCCGTAACAACTGGAAAATGTTACTGCATTCACTAAATAAGAATACGAGTCGTGAAAGATGGTCAATATTGATAATACAAATAATCTATACTAATATTATAAAGCGGAATAGTTTGTTTGAACGCGCTAATCTCAGGAACTACTGGTCCGATTTATTTTGGGTTTAAATTGAAAAATTCTTTCAGTGTTAGATAGCCCATTTATCGAGGAAGGCTATAGGCTATATTTTATCACGCTAAGACTAATAGGAGCGAAGAAATAGAGGAAAATGTGGAAAAAACGGGGGGAAATTATTTGAAAGGGCTTATTTGAACGCGCTAATCTCAGGAACTACTGGTCCGATTTGAAAAATTATTTCAGTGTTAGATAGCTCATTTATCGAGGAAGGCTATAGGCTATATTTTATCACGCTTAGACTAATAGGAGGGAAGAAATAGAGGAAAATGTAGAAAAAACGAGGGAAATTATTTGAAAGGGCTTATCTCACGAACTACTGGAGCAATTTTTCTGTTATTTGGCACAGATAAGAAGTAGACCACGTGAAGGATCATAGGCTATTTTTGTGGTGTTTGTGTGTTAACTAATTTGTCTGTGAAATATCTAATTTACGCGGACGAAGCCGCGCGGAACGTCTAGTATACTATAATTACTACGACTAGTGACTACATACGCTATAATCATAACAATAAGAAAACATTCATTTATATCTTACAAATTACGTGTAATGATTAAACCAGGTAGTTTTTATAGTTAACAATGGTTCAGTGAACTGCTATTTGTTACACTGATATCATTGTTGGACTTGGAGGTTATTATGGCAAAAAATCATTATCGTTCGTTGACTTGGCTCGAAGAAAAGTTTTTTGCATCAAATGAGACAAAAACTGCGCGTGCGCATCGAGCATGTTTTCTTTATTTTTCGTAAATTCTTTGGAGTCTAGACAGTTAAAAAACCACCTATGTTAATAATAAAATTAATTTGCTATTAGCTAAGGCAAATTAGTACCTATCTAATGAAAGTCATATTTTGCTTTCAATAAACTTTTTTTTTTTGTGATGGCTAAAAGACAGGAAAAAATTGTACATAGTTGTAAATTGTAACACTGTTACTTTTTTTTGGAATAGTGTCATTTAAACCGACCAAATTGGTTTTATTTTGGTTTTCGAACCTAACATTCAACATTTTTTTAGTGACGACCAAAGACATAGTTTAAGGTGACGACGCGTTAAAGTAAAAAAACCGTGTTGGATATGTTTTAGATTGCTTGTTTTCTATGAGAGGCCGGGCCGGCGTCTCATAGAAAACAAGACATAGGAACAGCAAGAAATGGAAAGGACGTAAGCGACAAAATGGTTTTTGTCGCGTAATTTAAAAACCATAAATATATTTCATATAAGCTATGTGCAAATTAAAGTGTATGCTTGAACCACTATCTCTATCACTATCTATGTACAAATTTTGGAAGCTTAAATCACTCTCCTCTGTTGGCAAAATTAGAATCCCTTTTTTTACAGGGGTATTTTTGATTGACTATTCTGTGTTATAAAAGTTGACCAATCGTGTTATGCTTTGGGTAATTCAAAGACAAAGACATGATGAATACTGACAATGAACTTTAATTTCTTAGCTTTAGTCATTGCTGAGAAAAATCGATATCGCTACGGCCAAATTATCAAGGCGTCGCCTTAATGGTACAACCAATGTCTTGCTCTAAAAGCATGTCACGGCATAACAGCTTTGTTATAGAGGATGTTAGCTTCTGTTAGTGTTAAGTCGCTCAGAAGACTCAAGGCTCTAACAAGGCCAACGACTATCACAATAATGATATTGCGACTATTTGAAGTACAGGCCTCATTGGAAAGGATAATTCCCTTGTCTTATGTAGAGCCAAAAGCTTTCAAATTTTCACATACTTATGCCGGCAATTTACAAACATTTACTATACCTTGCAATAAAAAGATCCACAATGCGTATACAGTTTTGTAGTTAAACAATGTTATGTTCTTGCCAAACTATATTTTCAATCGGACATGGATAAAACATGGTTTGTGCCACGATTGGTCCAAACCTGTCATCTGCAGCCCCGGATTTATAAATAGGCCATTATAGGCCATGGCCTAGGGGCGGCAGCGTCCATAGAAGCTCTACGGATTTCGTACATGGCCTGGGGCGGTAGCCGGTAGAAATAAAGTGGCCTACTCTCATAAAAAAAAAAATTCGCCACTGGTCATCTGTGTGCACAATGTGAATCTTTTTATTAACCGACTCCGAACTCCAAAAAGGAGGAGGTTCTATGTTGAGTTGTATAAATATTTTTGTAGTACGGGGTTTGATCTTTTACCCCTATATGAGATGGCTTTTGGACTATTGTAGAGAATACAACCGGATAAGGTTTAGATGAATATTTTTATTTTCGCCACCCCACGAACGAAGTCTGCTGCCTAAGCTATCGCCGCGCCCCTAGGCTGCGGCCTGTACGGCCTATTTATAAATCTAGGGCTGATTGTAAGTGTTACAGAAAACATTAACATCTATTCATCTTCCATGTTTCCAGGACTATCCAACCTGCTGGAATTAGAAGTTGGAGAGAACGACTATTTGGAAGAAGTTAAACGTAGCACGTTTACACCACTCAAAAGCCTGCGAATCCTGCACCTGTGCCACAACAAAAACCTAAAATACATAAGCCACAACGCGTTTAGATCTATCAAAGAGAAGCTAACGCTGAAAGAGGTAATTTTTTTGAATATCTATGGACGCTTCACACCACATCAGGCCCCGAGCTAAGTACCTGAAGGACTTGTGTTACGGGTACCAGACAACGGAAATATATTTAATACTTTTGTACTATACATATAATTAAGATTTTTATTATATGATTCACAAATTAAATCCACACCCATGACCCAGAAACATCGAAAAATGTTTGTTCCTTCGGCGGTATTCGAACCCGTCTTGAGCAACCACGCGCTCAGCCACTGAGCCACAGAGGTCGTCAAATGTTTAAGTAGGAAGTACTGTTATCAGACTCTTTATCTATTCCAACAATGATGCGTAGTCAGTACAAGGATTTTCCGTTTCACCTGACTGCGCTAGGACCTGACTAAGCTAGGCTCTATGTTTTTTTTGTTTTTTTTAATTTATGTAGAACTAGATGACGCCAGCAAATCCGTTGCGCTGAAATTCCTTTATCGTCCGGGAACCGTAGATTTTTCTGGGTAGAAGTATACTATGTACAGGGACACAGTCTTCATACCTTTAATTAAAATCGGTACAGTGGTTTAAGCGTAAAAATGTCTGGTACGTCAATCAGCAGACATACTTTTTCATTGCGACACGAAGCTAGCGACACTTTCATAGAAATACATAGAAACAGTAGTGTCGCGACGTCGCGTCGTCTGCTACCGCTTCATGTCGCCCGCTGCCAACCGGCATCTTTAGCATGGATGTCTTTGTACGGTATACTCGAGCGCGTTCCAGCTAAAGGTAGACCTATATACAGCTACGTCTGTTAGTGTTAACAGGTTGTTAAAATGTCATGTCTTCTCTTTCATTCATATGAAAAACGAAAGAGTTAAGAGGAGTTTTTATACAATATTGGGATCTGTTAAAGCTATGCCTCTACGTTCGATTTTTTCTAAATTTACTAATAATTAAAAAAATATGACCCTTCAAAAATCACAAAAAATGAATGCCCCGTACAAATCCACCGACCATAAAACAAATTTGAAAGATCTTTAAGATAAAATAAAAACGTAGAGGCATAAACTCACTCTTACTGAAGATATTTATAAAAATAATAATTAGATAGGCTCTATTTTGAAGGAGAAATCAGAGGACTACGTTACCTCGATTTACTGTATCTGTCTCTATCACAATACCCGTGCCGGCGCAGGGTGAGGCGCGATGGCAATAGTTTCTTCGTTTAAATTCTACTGCATCCGCGTTCCCTCTTAACGTGATAGTAATTCGAGCATTAACTTTAGCAGTCGTTGGTGACATTGGGAATCTTATGGTGGACTCTTACATCTCTTACTAAATGACCCGGTAAACTTCGCATCACTTTTCTCCTGATATAAACCTTCCCTTCTACAAATATTTCTAGACAAAAATTATCCAAGAGACTAACAAAATTTACAAATCATTTTCATCTGTATATAATAGATATCCCAAGGAATAATATATTACTCAAGCAGTTCACGCATTCCCGTGCGAATGAAGTTGCGGGAGAACATCTAATATAATACGAGCCATTTATGAGTGTAATAAAACTGCTGACCATTATTCGTGTCGCTACTATTCTTAGAGCCCTGGAAGAGATGTATGAAAAAAGATGAGTCGTACGATTAACGCATAGAAAATTCAATAAATATTAACGTACTTAAACAGTAGATATTGCGGCAGTTTGTTTGCATTACGAAAGTAAACGAGAAGTGTTTTATCTACGCCAGTGTTTTTCAACCTGTGGGTCGCAACCCCCTGTGGGTTTGCACTTTGCGAAGCTTCTGTAGTCGGTCGCCAGAGGTCGAGAGAACTATTTCAGTAAAAAACATAATAAATATATTAAGTGGGAGAATTTTAACAAAAGAATATATTATTCATAAACATACAATATGTATAAATAAGCAAAAGGAATCCCCCGGTTGCGAAACTTTTTATCTAGTAGGGGTCGCATCATAAGAAAGGTTGAAAAACACTGATCTACGCTATTAACAACTGGGTTATCAGAAATAGAGTAAAATATGAAAAGGTACACAAACTTGCGTCCCAGATATGTTTTTAGAATTAACAAACACAACTAGGTCAGCTGATTAATCAATTTTTCGTGAAACGATAACAGTTAATACTTGCACAAGTTTATTTATCACTCTTCAATATTCATCATGATCAGCTTTCATGCTGCGAAATAAAATATATATATGATTTAATGGATGGCACCCGCAACTTCGTTGTGCGTTTACACATTTTACCACTTTGGAAGAGTCTCTCTAGCAAACTATTGTTAGGTTAGATGAAAAAAAAATTTTTTTGTTTCATTTGCACCTATGGGGACCCCTAAAATTTTTAATAATTTTTCCATTTTTGTATCAAAATCTTAATGCGGTTCACCTTCGATCAAATATTTCGAATAGAATATTTCGACCAAATAGAAATATTTGATCGAAGCGGTTCACAGACTATATCTACTTACCAAGTTTCAATAGTATAGCCCTTATAGTTTCAGAGAAAAGTGGCTGTGACATACGGACGGACAGACAGACAGCCATGACGATCTATAAGGGTTCTGTTTTTTGCCATTTGGCTACGGAACCCTCAAAATGCACCCTAAGCCATTAAATATATAAATAATTTTACCAATTCAACAGGTATACCTCGATAACAACAATCTGAGTGAACTACCAACGGACCTACTAGTTTGGAGCCAGCTAGATTTACTGGGCATGAGTGGCAACAGTTGGCTTTGCAACTGTGATCTCGCCGATATTGTGGTCAAACAAGGAGCAGGAACAAAGTTTAAGACAGATGAAATACCTCAGTAAGTTTCCCTTAAATATAACTCTGATGAAACTATGCATATTCTAGTCCAATATTTTGCATAATCATCTGGATTTAAATGAGTGTATATTTTTAAATTTATCATCCGATGATCTGCGTAAAGGTCAAATATATATATTCTTGTTACCATGACTAAGACTACCTCTATAGTCAGTGCCAAGCAAACATACAAAAATTCATTAACTCAATATTAATATTATTCAAATTCTTACTAACATTAACATTAAAAGTCATTAACCTTATAGAATTAACAATAAAAAAAAAAACTTATTTTTGTTAGTGATGAAATCAATCTTTTTTTTTTTTGTCTACAGTTGTGCTGCACCTATGCGGTTGAGTGGGGCATACATTACCAACATAACCATACCCTTCTGCCCTGTGTTTGACACATCCTTTACTCAAAAAAGAGGATTTACTCTATCAGATTTAAAACCCAAGCATGTTCTATGGAGCATCTTAGGTGTCGCTACAGTAGTAGGTGTGGGAATGATATGTGGTCTACTACTTAATGCAGCTAAGGCTTTCTACCGAAGAAAATTGAGAGCAGAACCCATCCGTTACTTCAATATAAATGAAGATTCAGAATTTGCATAACTTAAAAATTGTATATTATATAATAAATTAGTTGTCAGTATTTTCCTTAACATGAAACAACATAATATAAATAAAATGTTTTTAGACTATACTTGTTTTATTGAACTTACCTCCTTGGGGCCACTCAATGAATTTGCGTATGTGACAAACTGTTCCAAGAGTCTTTCAGATTTTTGCGACAGCTCTCTGAATGTGTGAAACTCATCGAGTTTGTGTGCACAACTCCCACACACCACCTGCGGCAGCATATCCTCAGGTGATACCTACAAATGACATGCATCACATTAAACAATCTGTGGTAACATTTACACCACATTAAAGTGACCTTTAAAAAGATTACACTGAGAGATTAATCATAGATGATTCATCACAAAATTATTCTGATAATAAAATAAAACAGCAACACATAAACATCATCTTATTCTTACATCTCTAACCTTTGAGGGTGAATGCAATCCCCCCACAAGTAAATGTAGCTCTATATTTAGAAAGTATTGATACCAAAAATAGATAAATGTTGAGTGGTTTATCAGTGTAAGTTTTTAGAGATTGGGGATACTGAAAGTGGTGTAGTATTCGTGCTGAAACACATAGAGGTGTATGGGGAGAGGTGTGCTAGGTGGAGGCCGGGGAGACTCCGAGCGCTCCTTTGTTATCAGTGCACGGCCACCGATACGCCGCGCCACCACACGCTTCGCTATCATTTCCACGAAACACATTAGTCATCCACTCGAACACTCAACGCGTGGGCCGTAATATGATATCACAATGCGAAAATACCCAGCTCCGCGAGAAAGTTAATGGCGCTTATCAGTATCCACAATCTCCTCCACTCGTACCCAACTTTCACACGAAAAAAACACCACATATCGTGTGTGCACCGCCAATATGTTATCACATAGTTTACCATTATCGACAAATATGTCATTATCATCTCCGAAAGTCGCGATTTATCCTTATCACGGTCGAATATTGGGAGTTTAACATCACTGCAATTATCGCCACAGAATGATAAACAAAGGCGACACACTGAATGGAACTTCGGCGGCAAATTACACATATTTAGAAATTAAAATAGAGAAACGTGATCACAACGAAAGAAAACATTTAGAAAGTAATGTTATAACTAATATAAAAATTAAAGATTTGAGAATTTAACTGCATGCGATGATGTAGGATACATCACATCGCGATTGTCAACCAAACGAACGAGCAAGCTACACACACATCTAAACACCTCATTGTTTACGGTACGCTGATTATTGCGCGTGTACATGTGCCAGTTTGTGGCGCTAGTGTGCTTTGAGTTGACAACTGATTACTGATAAAATGATAACATTGTCAAAACGTTTTGATAAGATAAGATAAAACAGAAAAGGTTTTGAGGGTATTTGTAAAATTAGTACGAAGTTTTATAACAAACAATGTTTGTTAAACAAGTACGGTAGTCTGGTAAGGAGTACTATTTCATACAAGAATTTTTACAAGGCACAACATAATAATTAATATTATTTCAGCGATTTTTTTGTTACAGCTGCTAGAAAGTCTAGGAAACCGTAGACTTCTCCGCACGCATATTAGATTCGGTTTTCGTTCTGTGTTTTCAATAATTCTTTAAAAATTGCTATCTTCCTAGACTAGATTTAACTATCCTACCTTTTAAAAATTTGCTATTCGGCCTATTCTATTCCATTACTTCTTTTTTAAAAAAAGGCTCCGTATGCATATTGCATTATCTGTTATCTGTAAGCTTGGCTGTCACTTGTCAGTTTGACTTGTCAGTTGTCACAGATAATTGTTCATCGCTCATGCTCCTTTGCACAAACTACTCCTTTGTATCAAAATAAAATACCTAGGTAGTTAAATTTTAAATAATTTTAAAATAAAATAATAGGTGAATAAGCAATAAATTTGTGATCTAAATATCTCTTAGTTTTATAGTATTTTGTCGTTAGTAAAAAACTTTTTCTACGACATTTGAATATAATAATATTGATGATTTCTAGCATTTAATGTTTAGCCAAAATGAGTAATTTATCGCTAAATGGCGATGTAAGTGATACGACAGACACTGTAAACCTAATAAGTAATGAAGCCAGCACATCAAATGCCACACAATTCAATTCAAACCTGCAGGTACAGTATTATATTATTAAACTATTGAAATCCTAGTTCTTACATTGAATAATTTGACTGTCGCTAATATATTTTTGCATTGACTCATATTATGTTACTTAAACATATTAGTTTTTGGACCAAAGTTGACTAGCTATTTAAGTTTATTTAATTGTTTTTCTGTTAACAATTTATTTACTTTTTTAATTAAAAGGAACCAGAAGAAGATGACTCAACAGGCAGTCATGGTGTGAGAAGGCGAAAACCTACTAAAACATTTGAGCGTGGATCTCTAAATATTCTTTCTGCTAAGTATGAGGTAACCGAGCCTAGCCTTTTTTGTTTACAAACCTATAAAAATAGTAAGGCAGAATATTTTATTCTAATATTTTATTGTTTACTTAATGCTATCTTATTTTCAGAGCTTAGATTATGACACATGTGAGAACAATTTGCTTCTAGATGAAGAAAGGAAGAGAGGTTATCCATTTATAGTATGGAAGGATATTTCACGATGGATAGTATTCTTGATGATTGGTGTGATCACAGCTCTTATAGCTTTTATAATAGATATATGCATAGAAGAATTCTCGAATATCAAATACACACAGCTAAAGAAATGTATCCTTTTGATAAACTTCGAAGAGTAATAATATGTAGGAAAGTAGAAAGAAAAGAGAATTCTAGTTAAGAGTCCTCATTAAGAACAAACAGATAAGACATATTTAATTTTTATTTAGGGGGGCAATGAATAGCATTACAAATCACTATACATAATATTGATATCTGATAAACTTAGTAATATTTTCTAATGCCAATTAAACTAAGTAAAAATAGTTGATGGACTGAGTATAACTTGTTCATTTAACTTAAACTTTCAATAAACTAGATTTGTATTACTAAATAATATACTATTTCTACTGTAGATGTGTATTTGTCCTCAATATTATTGTAATATCATAGTTATTATCACAATAATAAACCTTATGCAGTATGACAGCTGTGGACAAATATGTCCTACTTGATAAACTATACATACCGTATTTGTTGTGGGTGTTGACTAACATCTGTATTGTTTTCATTGGTTCTGTGTTGGTTGCATATGTTGAGGTGAGTGTAAATTATTCACATAATTAGATGACGCGTTTATCGCGCAGGACCCGTACATTTTTCTGGGTTAAAAAGTTCCTGGGATTTCAAGTATCTCCATACCAAATTTCAGCAAAATGGGTTCAGCGGTTTGGGCGTGAAGAGGTAACAGACAGACACACTTTCGCATTTATAATATCAGTATGGATGGACTTTTAAGGCTCCTGGCTCTGAGCTGAGCTTGTCAACATTTTCATTTAATTACAGTTAAAGTGAACGCACATTTGTCAGCAACGTACACGACGCACGCGCCGCATTTTAAAATTCGTTGTTTGAAACCTCTCACATTCACCCGCACCGTACGAGCCGCGCACATTTCGTGTACTAAATGCGGCGCGTACGGCGAGTGCAGCACTTACGTTGCTGATGTGTCACCTTAAGTAATTAATTATTCGTTTCTGAGTGTGGCAGTCTTGTTTAAAAATTCTTATTATTTTGCGTCCGGACTTTAATAACACTCTTCCATTAATTTGAAATAATAAATTGCTTTGAAATGTAGCCTGTTGCAGCGGGGAGCGGTATACCTCAAGTGAAATGTTACTTGAATGGTGTGAAAGTGCCACGGGTGGTCCGAATCAAGACGCTCATAGTGAAAACTGTAGGAGTCATCACCGCCGTAGTTGGTGGACTGGCGGGAGGAAAGGTAAGTTGGATACTATTGAGTATGTCAATCACAGTTTGATAGTCCATTTATCGAGGAAGGCTATAGGCTATATTTTATCACGCTAAGGCAAATAGGAGCGAAGAAATAGAGGAAAATGTGGAAAAAACGGGAGGAAATTAATTGAAAGGGCTTATTTGAACGCGCTAATTTCAGGAACTACTGGTCCGATTTGAAAAATTCTTTCAGTGTTAGATAGCCCATTTATCGAGCAAGGCTATAGGCTATATTTTATCACGCTAAGACTAATAGGAGCGAAGAAATAAAGAAAAATGTGGAAAAAACGGGGGAAATTATTTGAAAGGGCTTATCTCACGAACTACTAGAGCAATTTTTCTGTTATTTGGGTCAGATAAGAAGTAGACCACGTGAAGGATCATAGGCTATTTTTTGTAGACTGATTTGTCTGAAATATCTAATTAACGCGGGCGAAGCCGTGCGGAACGTCTAGTTGAAGATATAGAATACTAGAAGAGCGTCCGTGGCCCAATGGGTAGGTTTGGTTCGCACTCCTAGAGGGTGTAGGTTCGATCCCGGGAGGAGGCGTGTACCAATGAGACACTTTCTGATCTCAAGTACATAATACGGACACTCTTACGGTGGAGGAAAACATCGTGAGGAAACCCGCACATGGTTGGTCCCAGACCTATTGACTAGTTCTTTCCTCTGGACTAGGCCGACTATGTTGCGAGAATGCCGTATGTGCTTGGGCAACCATACGGTCATTTAAAAATCTTGTCCCAGGCACTACAGTATTTGAGGAGTGGTTACTTCGCTCTGAAAATACTGTATAAATCGTCCACAACACAACGGATGCAAAGGCCTAGTTATAATATTAGATGACGCCCGCAACACATTGCGCCTTTGCACGAGAACCATACATTTTTCCGGGATAAAATACTTTTTATAAGATATTTTATGAGATAAGATACTTCTTATCTCCTTTCCCTTCACTCAAAGTATCTGCATACCAAATTTTATCAAAATCGGATCAGCGGTTTAAGCTGTCTTAACAGACAGACACACTTTCGCATTTATAATTTTGGTATGGATGATTTGTTTTCCTTTGAAACTTTGATAGAAGTTCTTCAAAGTAGGAATAAGATCACTAAAAGTCACGTTGCGTTACGTTGCGGTGCGTTGCGTGCACACAGTGAAATTATTCTTATAAAATAACTCGATAAAATTTGTATATTAATCGAGTTATTAAAAAAAACTACTTTTGCGCCGATTCCGCCTCCTTCCGTTTTATCAAACATTTGAATGACGGGCGTAAGTGCGAAGAGAGAAGGACGGAGGTTTTGTAGCATTATTCGCCTACTCAAGATTTGCGTTGTCGCCAAATAATTCGTACTATCGCGAATCATTATCGCGAATACGAACGCCCTTGACGACGCTGTCGTATATTACCGCACATCAAAGGGTTTTATCGCGACAAAGTTCGTGCGATTGGCTACACTTTGCGCGCTTTAAGTTCATCGCAAGACGCCGATTTATTTGATGTGGCCAAGCACTTCGTTGTTAATCGAACACGAAGATTACATCGCGGCAATCTTCGCGCGACAATGTGACCGTAGCATTAATGTTGACGATGTCCTCAGGAAGGTCCCATGATCCACAGCGGGGCGGTGGTGGCGGCGGGCATCTCGCAGGGCAAGAGCACCACCTTCAACAAGGACTTCAAGGTCTTCGAGTACTTCCGCGAAGACCACGAGAAGAGGGACTTTGTTTCCGGCGGCGCGGCTGCCGGCGTTTCCGCCGCTTTTGGCGCACCCATCGGTACGTAAAGCGTCGTTTACATTCAATCACTGCCGCTGCTCCTCGCGCTGCCGGAAATATTTTTCTGGATACGGCGGCAGTAACGACGCGAGTGAGCGTTAAGGCTGCCTTCACATTATGTCGCGGGTACCGCCGCAGCCGCAGCCGCGCGACATAATGTGAAGGCAGTCTAACACTCAGCCCTCTACTCACTTGCCGCGTCGGGCAGCGGCAGCGGCATGACGAGTGGTAGTGCGAGTAACTACTATTTCGCTGCTCACTAATTCCCTGCCTACTTTCCTGCCAGTGCTGAAGCTAAATGACCCGTATCAGACATATATTTTTTTTGTTTGTTAATAACATTGTCGTTTGTGAACTGATTTTATGCTTATTTTTATGTTGAATCGAAAATACTTCAGAGGTGGTCCCATGATAGGGAAATATTATATTTGAAGTCAATTTTTCTATTACAGGTGGTGTTTTATTTTCGCTGGAGGAGGGAACAAGTTTCTGGAACCAAGCTCTCACATGGCGGACGTTTTTCGGCACAGTTGTGTCAACTTTCACCTTGAACTTCGCGTTGTCCGCGTACCATGGTCATCCAGGGGAATTGAGCTACCCAGGTAAAGTCTTGTGACATTGTAGAGTGATAAATGTTGCATACTAACAATATCTTCAATAGCGTAAAATGCCAAAAACTTTCGGTCTGATCAGTATACAACCACCAATAGCGTGTTCTCTTGCGCGCCCATCCTCCCCGCTCAGTCCTTAAAATGTTACACTCCACACTCCATTCTCTTTCCATTTTTACATTTCCATTGCTTTGCCCTACCAAAGAGATACGAGAATTACATTTACAAATTACAATTACATACAAACAAAAATTACAATTACATTTACAAAAATATACATTTTTACATTACCATCTTTATGTATCTGTTTCATTCGCTCAGTGATCTCGTTTTCACAGGAACGCGATAGCAATATTTTAAATCTCACGGGAATGAAAGAGACAACTAGCTTTTTGTCTTGTTGCTTAATTGGAAAAGTTTCTATATTGTCAGGTTTATTGAATCTGGGCAAGATGGAGCCGTTCCCGTTCGAGTTCTACGAGCTGCCCGTGTTTATGCTGTTCGGCGTGGTGGGCGGGGCGCTCGGCGCGCTGTGGAACTACATCAACTATCGACTCTCTGTCTTCAGAATAAGGTTGATTTTGTCTTGACACTGCAGCTTTATGAGTGACGTTTAAATAAATTATAAGGGCGCTTTTCCCGTCATGCGTTCGTTGAGCGTCTGCGACGTATTCGTTGCGTGCTCGTCCCGCCCCGAAGCCGCTCGCTAACCGCTGGCAGGATAAGGCCCCTACAGGCGCACTCAGAGACATTTAATGATTTATATAACTCTAAATTCTAATTTATCTTTTATATTAAATAAAAATGAATTTAAAATTTTATTAGTCTCGCTAAAATTCGAGAACGACTGAACCGATTTGACTACTTTTGGTCTTAAAATATGCGTGGAAATCCAGGGAAAGTTTATATAAGGATGGTAGTGATATGAAGTTCACCGGGTCATCTAATATAATGAATATATTTTTATATATAGATACGTGCGATCACGCTGGCTGCGCGTGACGGAGGCGTGCCTGGTG
The DNA here is from genome assembly GCA_905187585.1 of Cyaniris semiargus. NCBI lineage: Eukaryota > Metazoa > Arthropoda > Insecta > Lepidoptera > Lycaenidae > Cyaniris > Cyaniris semiargus. Next base: position 5,059,106 of record LR994558.1, on the reverse strand, counting down.
GCGGGCGCGAGCGCGACGTGCGGCTTCCTCATGATGTTCCTGCTCAACGACTGCCGCCCGCTCGGCGAGGACCCCACCAAAGTGCCGCTACAGGTGAGATATTACATCATACATTACAATGAATCTATTATTTGCACTTAAAACATAAAAAAATACATACAAAGTGCCAAAAAAGCCATGAAAAAAATATAAATTATTATTAAAGTGTGCAAAATGGCGGCCCTAACGCGTAAGAGCGCGTTCAGACGTGCTGCTATAGGCGGATGCAGCGCGCGTCACTTATTTTAACAAACGCTATAGCAATTTGAGGTTCTATGCTAAATTACATAAAGCTCATTTTCATAGTATCACAAACTTAAGCAGTTTCTTCCAATGAGTCTGTTGACAATATTGTACCATCAAAGAAATTGATTCATAGGCAGTTGACGGACCTACGTTATTTGGTTTGTTTATGTCAATTCAATATTAGTCGCGATCTATCGGCTCGGTTTAACATAACGCGACCAAATTACGCAAGTCCGCAATCTGCCTATAAATCATCAATCAACATCTCTGATAGTATTTTGTATTGGTTGGCCTCAAAAACGATAGTACTGCTTACAGCTATACTGCGCTGACGGGGAGTACAACGCTTTAGCCGCTCTCTGGTTCCAAACCCCCGAGGCATCAGTTCGCTCGCTCCTCCACGACCCCCTGGGCAGCTACCGGCCCACCTCCCTCCTGGTCTTCGTGCTGGCTTACTTCCTGCTATCCACCTGGACCTTCGGTCTGGCCGTCTCCAGCGGCCTGTTCATCCCCAACCTGCTAACTGGAGCCGCCTGGGGACGACTCCTCGCGATACTGATACAGTATACGCTGCCGTCTAATGTGAGTGAATTTATATGAATGAATCGCTAAATGTGTTTGGTAAACGCTCATTTCGAAAACGGCTGCACTGATTTCGCTAATTCTTTTTTTCCCTCGGCGGGGTACGAACCCACAACCTGTGGCTTCTCGCTCGACTAATGAGCCACAGCTACTGGCAAACGTTGTTTTGAAATTGACATATAAATTAAAGTGAAAAAATCATTTCAGTCGTTTTTGTCACGCCGATCTCAGATACTTCGATAGGCGCGATTCACGACTGCCCTCTTATTAAGTAAATTTGATGAACATGAACTCCATAATTGCTTATGGTGACAAATGACAATTTTGACGTTTGAACTTTCTAAAAGTCAATTTATAAAGTATAAACGTCAACATATTGACATAACAACAATTGTGTTTTAAAAAGTTCAAACGTCAAAACTGTGACCACAAGCATTTTTTTTTTTTGTTAATTCGTCCCGATCGGGACAGGCAAAGGGAGCGTTGCCCATACAGCCATTTCTATGTTTTTGTGACCACAAGCAATGAAGTTAATGTTCATTAAAGTTACATAATAAGGAGGATGACATATTTTATTACCTTTTTTTTTCACAGAGTATAAACCCGGCCAAGTACGCGCTGATTGGAGCCGCGGCTCAACTCGGCGGCGTCGTCCGCATGACGATATCGCTCGCAGTCATCATCATAGAGACAACGGGACAGATCTCTAATGCGCTACCTATCATTGTCACCCTCGTCGTCGCCAAGTGGACCGGGGACTTTTTCAATGAGGTAACACACAGACACAACTCGCATGTACCATCGAAGAAATTGATTCATAGGCAGTTGACGGACCTACGTCATTTGGTCGGAACATGTCAATTTAATGTTAATTGGGATTTGTCAGCTCGGTTTGACACAAAACGGCCAAATTACGTAGGTCCGCAATCTTCCTATGAATATACTTCTCTGACAGTACCACCAAGTAACAAGTAGTTTAAACTTGTATTTACTAATTTGTTAATAACCTTTAAATGCTGACAACCTTTGTACTATCAGTGATTCATAGACAGATTACGGACGGAGTATGCGTTATGTTCAAACCTGATGACAAATCACTTACATTGAATTGACATAACCTGACCAAAGGACGTAGGTACGACATCTGCCTATGAATCAATTACATCGATAATGGTCTTGTTAATCGGCACTTGGCGAACGCGCGCGCAAAAGAAGGCACATTCGCAATAGGTTTTGCGCGCGTACTCGCCTAAAATTTCGCCGACGAATACGGCCAGTACCTACTATCCAGTGGTTTAGACTTTAGAGCGTAGCTCTTGATTAGGAGGTCGTGAGTTCGATTCCCGCGTTGGAAACATGATTTTTCCAAGTTTGGTTAGGACAATGCAGGAATAGAGAGTGCTCTTGCGTAGAGCGCACTCACTTGGGCACTACAAAATTACTCCTGCGTAACTGGTCTGGTTTCAATGAAACCGGTGTGGGAGTTGTTTATTTTATTTATGTGTGCATGACACTAATAAGTGTATGTGTGTCAGGGTATCTACGACATCCACATCCAGCTGGCGGGCGTGCCGCTGTTGGGTTGGGAGGCGCCGCCGCTGGCACACACCGTCTACGCCTCACAGGTACTGTCTAAAGGTACAAGTTGGAAGCCGACTACATGAAGTTGCAGCAGACGACGTGTCGTCGCGAAACGTCATTTCTATGTATTTCTATGAATGTGTCGTTAGCTTCGTGTCGCTAGCTGCGCAGGGTATTTCATAGAAATAAATACATAGAAACCAGTAGTGTCGCGACGACACGTCGTCTGCGGTTGCTTCTTGTCGCCCGCTGCCAACCGGGACCTTTACTTACACATGCCATGCGTGTGAACGCGCGATTTCATCGCTACTAACGCTTGTTAGAGGCAGTCCACACGGCGCGTTGCGTCGACGCAGCGCTGCCGTTGCGTTGTTTTACAAACAAATAGCCAAGGTGTTCACACGGCGCGCTGCGTCGTGACAGCAGCGCGCAACGCACACATGACGGACAGCGACACGAAGCTAGCGACACATTCATAGAAATATATATAAGACATGAAGCAACCGCAGACGACGTGTCGTCGCGACACTACTGGTTTCTATGTATTTATATGAATTTGCAACGCGCTTCTGTACTGATTCTAACGCATGGCAGAGGGTACTCTTGTGCCGTTACTGAATTGCGTTTGCCATGCGACTGAATGTGCGCCCCATGTGCTATGGGCTATGGCAGCTAAGCTATGGCACAAAGCTAGCGATTGTTTCGCGACTATACTATAGCGACTGTAGCGATAGTTCCCTACAAAAAGTCGCCGTGAGCTATAGAGCCTTAAGTATGCTTATGTATAATTTTGTGACAATTACGCCTCTAGTACACCGACGCTGCGAACTGCGAAACAGCGGCGAACCGAACGCGAAAAATCTGCGAAACAGGAATAGAGCGAGAGGCAATATAAGCCATTGTCGTGTGGCGGGTGAGACAGTAAATCGGTTCGCCGCTGTTTCGCGTTTCGCAGCGTCGGTGTACTAGAGGCGTTAATAGTTATTATTATTATTATAAAGGTGATGTCGCACCCCGCCGTGATTCTGCGTACGGTGGAGAGGGTTGGCGACCTGGTGACTATACTCCAGATGTTCACACACAACGGCTTCCCTGTCGTAGACCCGACGTCCGAGGATGAAGAAGTAAGTTACACATAAAACACCACACTCATAATTTTTTACTCCGACATAAAGACGGATGTTATAAGTGTGTCTGCCACGGCAGACACATACACGTGTCTGTGTGTTTGTTTGTGTGTGTGTGTGCGTGCGTGCGTTCGTGCGTGCGTGCGGCATCTTTTTCGGTTGTACCAAATTGCAATAAAAAAACTTTATTTTGCCCACAAGAGAACTGATTCCTATCACTAATTAGAGTTTTAAAACGGGGGTGTAGCTCGAGTTTTTACTGATTTAACATTATAAAAATAAAATAAAAATAAAAAGCCTTTTATTTGCTCCACTTACAAAATTACAAATTACATTTTTAAATCAGCAATAATTATGACAGAAAATTCATTTACAATATTCAATAAATATAAAAGATTATAGCAATTTAATAATTGATAATTATAAATATTTACAGTACAATTAAATTATATAGATGTGTCAAAATGTATCAAAGTCAAAATTATTAATTAATATTTATAATTTAATTATTTTTCTCACATAGTAATACGTCATAGTAATTTATTTGTTTGGAGCCCCCTTTTGGGTAAAGGCCTCCTCCAAATTTGACCACCACTCCCTATCTTGTGCCACATCTATCCAGTGTCTGCCGGCCACTGCTCGTACGCTGTCTGCCCATCGTTTGTGGGGACGTCCAGGTCGGCGTTTCCCTGATCTAGGTCCGTGCCATGCAGTAATCGACTTTGTCCACCTGCCATCTTTATATCGTGCAATATGTCCTGCCCACCTCCATTTGAGTTTTAGTACGTGATCTATTATATCTCGTAGTTGGGTCTGATCTCTAATAAAAGTGTTTCTGTATTTGTCGCTTAGCTTTATCCCCAGTAGACTTCGTTCCATAGCTCTTTGGCAGATTTGGATCTTTTTCGTGTTTTGTTCAGTAAGAGACCATGTTTGGCAAGCATAAGTTAGTGTTGGTAGAATACACGCATCCATAAGATATTTTTTATATTTTATTGGCATTTTGGACTTAAAGATATGCTTAAGGCTCCAGTAGCGATTCCATGCGATTGACATCCTTCTCTCAATTTCTTTACCGTCTGTATCGTGAAATGATATTAATTTTCCTAGATAGATATATTCCGCGACGTAGGCTATTTCGTGACCATCTATTTTTACCTGCTTCTCTACATAATTAGTCATTATTTTTGTTTTTTCGAAGTTGATTTCTAAGCCAACGTCTTTACTTTTTCTATATAGAGTATTAAGCATTTCCTCTATCTCTGACTCGTTGTTTGAAAAAATCACGATGTCGTCTGCGAATCTCAGGTGACTTAGATATTTGTTGTTTATGTTAATGCCAGATTCAGCCCAATTCACATTCTGTAAGATGAGTTCGAGTACAGCAATGAAAATTTTTGGAGATAGAGGGTCACCTTGTCTTGTGCCTCTACCTATTTCAAAGTATGGTCCAGTCCTGTCCAGTTTGATTCTACTTTTACAATTTTTGTAGATGTTCATGATTATGTAGATATATGTCTCGTCAATTCCATGATATCGTAGAGCTCTTACAATCGATTGGTGCGATATGGTGTCAAATGCCTTCTGATAGTCCACAAAAGCCAGATATAGAGGTGTATTAAATTCTTTATGTTTTTCGACTACTTGGCTAATAACTTGAATATGGTCTATTGTTGAAAAACCAGACCTAAAACCCGCCTGCTCTACTGGCTGTTTGCTATCAATTTTTGGTCCAATTCTTGCCAAGATACATTGCGAGAACAGCTTATACAAACAAGACATTAAACTAATTGGTCTGTAATTTGTTATGTTTGTAGGGTCTCCTTTTTTGTAGAGAAGTACTATATCTGACAGTGTCCATTGTATTGGGACAGCTTTTTCTTTAAGGATATTGTTAAATATATATGTTATTATGTCAGACAGTACATTTATACCTGCTTTCAGAGACTCATTGGATATAGAGTCTGAACCTGGACTCTTGTTGTTCTTTAGGCGTTTAATAGCCAGCTGTATTTCTTTAATTGTAAACTTGCTTACCGTGTTTGAGTCATTTTCAGTAAGATTTGCTTCTATACTCTCCTTATGTCTACTCTTATATAATGTTTTGTAGAAGTTGGTCGCGATAGAAATAAGCTCCTCTCTATTTCCAGTGCATTTTTCAGAGTCTTTTAATTTTGGAATCCATTGTTTATTATTGTTTATCGATTTCTGACATCTCTTAATCCCACGTGTTTTTTCTATGCATTCCTCGTATTTTTTTAATTTAAATTGGTCATATTCGTCCTGTATTTTTAATGTAATGTTTTTGTACAAACATTTTAATTCAAATTTTTCTTCACTTGTTTTCTTATTTAAAAGTCTCAGATGTTGTCTTCTTCTAATGAGTTGCTTAGTTTCAGCTGAAATATCAAATTTTGCTTGTAATTTTGTGCTCTTACATTCATTTAGGCTAGCTATAATTGATTGTTCTAGGATGTTGTAGAGCTGGGAAGTAGGCATGTTCACATTTGCATCTCTACTTAGTTTTTGTTTGAGTAGCTGCTGGTAATTAAACTTTTCTTCTTCTGTGACTAATTTAGATGTTTGTTTGGAAAAATATTTTCTACTTTTCTTTTTTTCTTTTAGTTCAAGAGTGCCTCTTAACAGTCTGTGGTCCGATGGGTAGGATATATTTCTTAAAACTTCTATGTTGGTAAAATTCATGTTTGATAGTATGTAATCTATTTCATTTTTAGTACAGCCGTCGGGAGAGAGCCACGTCCATCTTTGATTTACCTTTTTCTTGAATTTTGTGTTTATGATTGTAAGTTGCTCTTCCATTGCAAACAATTTCAGTCTATCACCTCTTTCGTTTGCTAATCCAGACCCGTAAGGACCTATGAATTTACATAATGTATGTTTTTGCATACCTACTTTTGCGTTGAAGTCTCCAAGTATAATTATATTTTTGCTCGCTTTTTGACATGCTCTAGTGACATCATGGTAGAAGTTATTTAATTCTATATCGGTGCTTTGCTCTGTGGGTGCATATACTTGTATAAGTGAAATTATTGAACAGTTTATATTTATGATAAGTAGAGCTACTCTTTCTGAGATGGCAACAAATTCTATTATACTTGTTCTGTAATCCTTTTTTATTAGAAAACCAACTCCTTTTTGGCCTTTGCTTTCACCGTAGTAGCAAAAAATGCACCATTCATTTTCCATAATTTCATAACCATCTCTTCTTATCTCAGAAAGCCCAATAATATCCCATTTCACTTTGAGCAGTGCGTTTTTTAATTCCAACATTTTATATTCATTTTTTAACGTTCTTACATTGTAGGTACAAATATAGAGTCTTCTCTTGTGTGATTTTTGGGAGTTCATTCGCATATCTTGCTTGTTTAAATTTGGAGGGTTGTGGTCGTACTCTCCCTCGGTGACCAGCCGGCTTGGGAGAGAGTCAATTTTTAGTTTTTTTGAAGATCTTCCATTTGTTGTGAGGTGCTTGCCAAAGATTCTATAGTGTGATAGTTAGTTGCTTGAGAAAAGGTTTGTTTTGTTTTCTGTTGTATATAGTCTTTTATATAGCTGGGTTTGTTCTTCTTAAGAGGCTGCTTATTTTGTTGTATATGTTTACTATTAGGTTTAGATATTTCTGGAGACTCAGAAAGGTTTCTCTTATTAAAATGTTTCTTTGACGTATTCTGTCGATTCTTGTTGAGTACAATAAGTTTGTCATACTTGATAAAAGCAGTATTGCCCGCCTCTCTTTCCTTCTGCAGTTGAGGTTGCAGTTCTTTGCGTTTTAAGAGGATATCCTTAGGAAAATCTTCTTTTATGTTATAGGGACTGTCTCGTAAAAGATTTTTGTTTTTTTGTATTTCTATTTTTAATCCAATTGTAGTAAACGATATGACAACTGGTCTTGTTTTTTCACTTTTCTTTCCTAATCTCCTTATATGCTCTATATTGTTGCTGTCTATTGTAATCTTCAGGTAAGTTTTTATAATATTGATAATTTTTTCAACTAATTCGTTATATGATTTTTCCTGTTCTTCTACTCCAAATAACACTAGGTTTTTCTGTCTACTGTATTTTTCAAGATTGTATATTTTTATACTTTGTTCCTCTAGTTTGTTTTCCAAAAGCTGATTTTTTTGTTCCAGGGTGTGGAATTTCTCATTGATATTTTTATTGATCGTATTTTTTATATCCTCCTTCATCTCAGCCATATCTTGTTTTTGTTGTTTGAGATCTTGCTGCAGAGTAATTAAGATTTGCTTAATCTCTTCCATGGTGATATTGATTTGAATTGTAACAAACAGGTGGTGACCTCTTTATTTCAATAACTTAATTACTTTGTCGTAAAAGCGCCCTCTGTTATTGGTGTTCTAAACTGTCTGATCTAGGGATGTATGGTCGGTGCGTTGTACCGATATCTGACAGTAGATGTCGCTACTTGTATATTTTCTTGAAATTAATTAGTCATCCAAGTTACATTTTTCAGGTTATAGATTTATGATGATTTTATTTAGCCACTTGTAGCTATTTTCTTAGGAACATTTGATAAGCACACACACGCAATTGTTGTTTTTTGCACTGTCTTTGTCCTTTTTATTTGTTCGTTAAAGGTAAATTGGCTGTTGGTTCTCGGATCGTATTTAACACTTTTGCACTGTTTTCACTATTTGTAGGCTTATTTCTATTTATTGTCCGGGTAAAACTTCGTACATTGTCTATATTTTTTCACTTTTTTCACTTGATTTTATGCAGAAACTAATTTTGAGAGTAATTTAAATACGAGTCCAATGTTGACAGTTGCGAACTTCTTCTTCTTCATTTAACATTACCTGAGTATTATTTTTCAGTCCGAAGTGCCAAAGTACAAACGCCTCCGAGGTTTAATACTACGCTCCCAGCTGATAGTTCTGCTGCAGAACAAAGTTTTTAACGAGAACCCCAACATCGACTGGTCCGATGTCAACATCAACATGTTTAGAAAGGAGTACCCCAGATATCCGGATGTCATGGAGGTGTTTAGAGACGTAAGTGGATGAAGTGGGTAACTATTTAAGATCGTTGTTTTTTTTTTTTGCATGAAGGCTTTAAGACCGGGAAAATGGATTGAAATCAAAGAAGTGTGGATTTTTGGTATAGCCAGATTATAAAGTAGGTAAGTTACAAGGTTTATCTTAAGGCTAAAATAATGTATTTCAAAAGCATGATTTAACAATATTGGCATTAGGCACTCCTTCATATCAATAATTATCATTTTATAAGTCCGCGCATTTTTCATAAAAAGGACTCCATTTTGCTTCACGTATTATTATATAGATTTAAAACTAGAGGACGGAGTGCGCCGAAGACTTGCAGTGACGCACCCAGTTCAAACATGTGGTTGACCTGACACGGCGTGTTGCGCATGTGTTTTTTTAAATCGACTCGACTCGACTTGAAGTCCGTATTTGCGCCGTAATAAAAATACTCCCTATTCCCGGCAGATGTCTGGTGCCGATCTGGAGAGCACGATCGACCTGCGGCCGTACATGAACCCGTCGCCGTACACGCTGCCGCACCGCGCGTCCCTGCCCCGCCTCTTCCGCCTGTTCCGAGCGCTCGGTCTACGACATCTGCCGATCGTGAACGACGTCAACGAGGTAAGGGCCAAGGGGTCCATGAAGTACGTCACGCGATTTTCATGAATTTTAGCGATGAGATGATAAGGGCTGCGATCCTTGGCTTTTGGTCCCTGCGCTGGAAAAATGTACGGCGTTCATCGATCAATTAGTATCCGTTTATGTATACATAATGAATTACAGAAATGCCTTACAGTTAAATTGAAGACAGGAGTTGATGAAGTGGGTAACTAAAAATTTTAAAACTATCTTTTTTTACTTAAATTGGGGCTTTAAAACTGGAAAAAAAATCTTTGATCATGATGATGATGAAGGTAAGTTATTAGTAACAAGGTTTGTTCAAATTATAAGGGAAAAAAAAATAGTAATTGCTTCTGTGTTGTAAAATGTTAGTTCAGAAAATCAAAAATTTGCACTGACTTCCGGCACCACCCCTTTTGCAATTGCAATCAAGTCAATCAAGTGAGACGTCTTGCAAATCTGTCAAATCCATACAAATTTAGAAATGCATCTACGACGCAACGGTGACGCAACGCGCCGCGCTGTGTGGTCTGGCCGTAAGCCGTACTACGTGCGTCAGTACTATGGAACGTGAAGTGCTGCGTCGCTTTGCTGCAGTTTTGTTACGACTTATGCCTATTGCGGTTTCCACAAATAAATTATACAAACTCAAACATGTAATACATATTATTATTTTATCAGGTGGTTGGTATGGTGACGAGGAAAGACATAGCGAGGTACCGAGTGTGGAGACACCACGGATACATGGGAATGCAAGAGTTGCTCATGTGCGCCGATATATAATCATTTTCAAACATAGTCATAGTTTATTTTTGTGTTAAAATCATATTATTATTACTTGACATTACTTCATCAATTTATTCATTGTGAGGTTCTTATGAGTAAAATTTTAAATCATTTTATTGAGTAAGTATAAGATTATCTTTGTATATTTAGAATTACGATGTATATCTATATTTTTTTACTCCAAATTTAAATCTCATTATGTAAATACTATAATATTATTATATTTTTGACATAATACATACATAATAGTGTATGATAGTAATAAATCTATACATTATTATAAATCTGAAGGTATTGTTGAAAGTGCTAGTCTCAGAAAGTACTGGACTGATTTGTATATTGTATAATTAGGCACTGATATAGAGTAGACCACGGGAAAGGACTTGGCTACTCTTTTTGCGGGAATATGTATGGTTCCATAGAATTCCTCCAGCGAGTGGAGCGTCTACTTAGTTATAAATATTGTGATATTTTAGAGGCTTAATATTTATAAATAAATTGTAAAAATGATATTTGTAGGTTTTTAAAGTACATACATAATAAAATTAATACTTATTTAGTAAAAAGAAGGTTGAAAACCTACACCACTCACCAAAGTCCATTTCTTGGTTTTTAGAAAAAAAATCATACAAATGTTTAAGTTATTGTGAATTGGTTTCTATGTTGTTTGAACTTTCCTTTTGTAAAAATTTTCTGTTTAAAATTGTAGCCTCAATAAAATCTTGATCTTGATGACCAATAATTGTTATGAATATTCCTGTTTATTAAATTTAATTTCTTTGTTTACTAGAAATAAAATTAAAACTGTTTTATTTATATTAATAAAAATATAAAGAGCAATGTAAAAGAAGCTTTCATTTATAATATTCATTTATTGGAAAGATTCTAAATCGATGGTGGTCTTCTATTGCCCATAAATACTTCTAAGCAGATCACCTAAAACAAAAAAAGAGAAAATGATAGTAAAACTATGAGACTTGGCACAGAACTTCATAGAAATTTTGTGTATTGATGAGAGGTTTTTGACTTATTGTTGTTATCTATAGTAAAAACCAACCAACCACGGTTAGTTTAGTTAGTTTTAACAGAATGTACCTAAGTACATTCTGTTAACTTTATATTGTAAGTTCAGAACCTCAACTTGTAACTAGTAAATGGCCAAGTTATCAGTTTAGACAAAATGTGTGGAAATATTAAAGAGAAAATAAATTTACTGAATAATAAATAACAATTTAAGGTTTAGTTAAAGTATACGTACCATTTAGATGCGTACTTTATATAAATTTTTAGGTTTTTATAGTCAATTGTTTACAAATAGCTCCCATCCTATACCAGCCCAGAGATCAATAAAAAGCATCACGGGCAATATGACTAACAACATAAGTATATAATGTACACTTTCATCCATTTAAATGTTATCTTAAACTTACATTACCTACTATCATTAAATATTTTTAAATTCCAATATCTGAATTCTGTAAATTGTAAAACCAATGCATAATATTATATCCCTATGTAGTTTGTGAACCAATGGGAACATTTTTGACAGCTGACATCAGCTGATCGCTCAAACACTGACGTTGACATATGTTCTTGCTTCTTCCTCTTGTTGAAATAAATAAAGAGATTAGAGAAGAGTCATCAGCGAGTTTTAAAATATTATATTATTATCAACGTCGGACGGTCGGAACTCGGACGTTATCGTTGGCCATAGAGTATGGCATAATTTATATATTCTGGTCACAGAATATTAGAAATTCGTAGATTAACTTATCACTACTTATAAGGTCACAGCACTCACAGCTAGGGTTGCAAAATTACGTAATTTTACCGAAAACGCTGGTAAAATACGCGTATTTTACGGTAATTTATATAAATTACGGTAAAATTACCGGCTACGTATGTATGCAGAATGGTGGTATGACGGCGGGCGGGGCGAGCGTGTTGCAAGTTGCAAGTTGCGTACTGCGTGCGCGTCGCACGGTGTGACGTTGCCGATTAGTGCTGTTTGCCATAATATTTTGCGCTGTTGCGACTTGTTGACAGTTGACGACACTCGACAGAGCATACAGCAAGCCGGCAGGCTGGCTATTATGTTGTTTAGACTTACTGCACTAGACTTGCATTAAGTAACCTGTTTAATTGTTTATATCCCCATTCTTAATGAAAATTATGCCACGAAATCAAATCTTTTTTTACGCAATTTTACCGTAATTTACCGTAAAATATAATATTTTACGTAAAATATCGTAATTTACCGAATTTTACGAAAGTAATTTTACCGCTTTACATCCCTAGTCACAACTCACAGCACTCACAGCCCGGAAAGGGATCGGCACCGTATCGCCTCGAGCCGTTCAATATTATTTGTATAATAAAACTCCCTACTGCAACGCACACTAAGCGGAACCGTAACGTAATCGCCTCGCCTCGGAACAGGCTCCGAACCGAGATGCGACGCGTGGTCAACTAGCAGTCAACCCGCTTACGGCTCGTCGTCCACCCGCTTACGGCTCGTCGTCCCCGTGCTTACGTCTCTCCGTACTCAAGCTTACGTTTCTTCGTCCACCCTTGCCCCTTTCCCCTTCCCCGAGCCGTAAGCGAGGCGTCGCCTAGCCGTAGCCGAGTTGACGTGCAGGCGCTACTGATACGCTTTGGTTACGTGCATACGTTAGGTTGACGGCGAGGCGAAAGGCGATACGGTGACGATCCCTTTCCGAGTTGATGTGTGCTGTGACCTATAGATTACTCGCTCATGCTAATATTGCTAGCGCGCCAGTATCGCCCGTCTGAAAAACAGCTGGCCCTGATAAATGATAATAATCTGCTATATAGTTTAGTGTTCGACAATATAGTCAGTATGTTATTCAAGCTAGGTCCTAGGTTTATTTTAATAGTAAGAGTTAGTGAATGACGATTGACGCGACGCAGACACCGTGTACGCTGTTCATTTTTTTTTCAACGTGCCGGCAAGTGCCGAGTGGGTCGGTGACGTGGTTCTACATAGTAACCTATTTATGAATAAAACACCTGATTATTTGTAACTTTTATTTAGTCAATACATAAATTGGGTGAAACGTTAGTGCTTAAGACAACCTTAAACTGAATAATATTACAAATATAATAATAAAATATATAACAATAGACACGATCATAACTTATACGCGTGGAATAGGCAAAGTATGGCTTCCTCCGCATCTTCGAAGTAGCGTGGCTTATCAGCTCTTACTATTCCATAATCTGGCTCCAAGGTTGGCAAAGTAATGTTACAGACACCATGATTGGAACTCACACTAATACTATCCCTCAATGACATGTTCATAGTATGTGACACGGTCTTGGGATGTTGGGGAGTACAACTCATTCTATTCCTGTGCTTACTTGACATTCTTTTCATGCGTAGCACATTGCCTTTAATGGTGACGAGCATCTTATGATTGTCTGGCAAACGCAAAAATTCTGCCAGATCCTGAAAAAAATAAAACCAATCTAAGTTATCGAGAAAGAAATATAAAAATGATTTTAAAATAATATCAGGTACAGGTCGCACACAACTTTTAGATCGTCGGCAAAAATTGAAGAGAAAGGATGTGTTCAATCTTAGGGCCAACTCACACGTACCACAACCACACCACGTCGCAACGACAAAATGCAGTCAAGCAGTGGTTACGTGTGAATGATGTCGCTGCAGCTTTTTGTAGTTGCGTTGTGGTACCGACAAAATGTCGACGTGGTTGCCTTGTCGCCAGTAGTTGCGATGTGGTTACGTACGAAAGTCAATGAAACGGAGGGGGAAGGAGCGCGGGCGGTGTGCGCGCACTGTCATTGCATCGACGCAACGTTGTGGTTGCGATGTGATCGGCCACTAGTTCGCTTGTGGTTGCGATTTGGTCGGTATCACACAAGTAGTCGACAACGACTGCAAAATGTGGTACGTGTGAATAGTCCAGTTCATTTACAATACGAAATATACGCCCGACCATGTGGTGTGGTTGTGGTTGTCGTGTGGTTGTGGTACGTGTGGATAGGCCCTTAGGTGGAGCGTGCGAGGCGAGGGCTAGATGACGTTATTGCACTTCGTAGATATACATGGGCCTATTGCACACAACTTTTTCAACTAAACAAAATTAAAAAAAAAAGCATTTACCTTTTCAATTGCGTGATATTTTGTAAACAGCCAAAGGTAAGTAGCCAATATACGGAATAATTCAACTTCGCTAGTACTGAACCTCCACATGAACTTTAATACTGGTGTTATTCTCTCTCTCTGAAAAAAAAATATTTAAAAGCAAACAATTATAAAAGACGCCTATATTCATATTCACAGTATGTCATACAATAATAAGTCATAGGAGCCAGGACCATTAATGTCAAAGATAGTGGATATTATATTTGTATAATTATTGTGCCTTAATGGCCTATCACACTAGCAGTTGGTGAGCGGCTTTGGGGCGGCACGTGCACGCCGCGAATACGTCGCGGGCGCACAACGATATGGCCAAGTTCTGTGCTTTGTAAACACGCGTCGCGTTCGTGACGCCACGCCCTAAATCCGCTCTCTAACCGCTGGTATGATAAAAAAAACCCGCTGCATAGCGCCGCATTTTAGAATTCGTTGTATAAAATGATGTGAAACCTCGCACAATCGCCCGCACCGAACGCACCGCATTTCGTGTACTATGCGGTGCGGTACGGCCACTGACCTCCATTATACAAGTATGCTGAACTTATGATACCCTTTGAAATGACAGCAATTTTTTGTGCCTATTTGAAGCGGAATCAGCGCCCCCGATGCGGGGGAAGAGAACTAAATCTGACGTAAAAATGACGTTTAAAAGTCGCCATATAGGCGCTGATAGCAGTAGTGAGAGTACTTGGAACTAATACTAGTGATGACAACTGTTGTTATTGGTTGTGGTTACGTCAAATTTAGTTCTCTTCCCCCGCATTGGGGGCGCTGATTCCGCTTCAAATAGGCACAAAAAGCAGGTGGGTATCATAAGTCCAGCGTACTTGTATAATGGAGGTCAGTGGGTACGGAGCATGCATGCTCATAAATGTGGAATCACTTTGACTTATTTTTAATAACTTCGCAAAATATACTTACATCGTAAATTTTCGGTCCCGTTATCCTGTACCTGGCTAGGTTAACGAGAATAGAAGCTGCCGACTTCAACATTTCTATACTCGAAATGGATCTGTTCGCCAGGGACATGTATATGTAGACACGACGAACTATGGACGACGCGTTTGAGTTGTACATCATCGGGAATACTTCCGTTAGAAGTTCTGAAATAAAAAGCAAATGTTTACAAATCAAGTCTGTTAAACTTAACCGACAGAAGCATCTGGAAATGATTAACCAAAAATTAACCAAATCTAAGTAATCTTTAAACCTAAATAACAATAAAGCATCAATACAATTTAATGGTCTCGTTATAACAACATTTTCTACTTCATGAAAACGCCACTACTTACGGCCCCACATGACCATGAGCTATATTTGAGTGGTAAAATGTGTGAGAGTTATAGTTCTATTTCTATATCCATACTAATATTATACTAATATACTAATAATAATATAAATGTGAAAGTTTGTCTGTCTGTTACCTCTTCACGCTCAAACCGCTGAAAAGATTTTTCTGAAATTTGGTACTGCTAGTTTCGGGAAAGGACATAGGATAGGTACTTTTTATCCCGGAAAAATGTACAGTTCCCTCGCGATAAACGATTTTTGGCGCGAAGGAGTTGTGGGCGTCATCTAGTTTTATTATATTTTGATGACCACGAGTCACGACAATACTAATCCTTTATACATTACCTAGAGATCTAAACGCCCGTATAACAGTTTCGATGTCGGACATATTTCGCAGCACGTCCATAGCTTCCTCATTGCGGTCCTTGAGGGACTCCTGAGTGGAGCGCAGCGCTCCCTCGCGCCATCGCCGACGCAGCTCCTTCAAACGCCTGTCGTCTGCCGCACGGACTTTGTGCCCGCGGAAAAGTGCCTGTTGAGTTCAATATTAATTATAAATGCTTAATGCTTACTAATATTATAAATATGAAAATGTTTCTGCCTCCTCTCTTCATGATGAAACAACTAAACCGATTTAGATGAGTATGAAGATACTTTGAATCATAAGAGCGTAACGGCGCGTTTAGACGTACGCGTTTTCTGCTGCAGCGTTTGGGAAAACGCGTGAGTTAAATCCGCGCGCGCAGAAAACGCGCACGTCTGAACGCGCCCTTAAGAGTTTAAATATTATGTAATATCTTAAATTGAATGAAATATACCTGAATTTTCGTTGCAGCCCAATTCTGTCTCTTTTCCTCTTTGATTCGTATTAAATCTTCTTTTTTCAGTGCCACCTTTCTCCTCACTAAATATCCTCTGATAGCTGCCTGCAACTTCGTTACTAATGTTTTCTTTTGTAGGAAATCGCATCGTACGTAGCGAGTATGCAGCTTACTGCGCCATAACTTCTGTATAAAAATCACATGTGCCCGATAATTTGTGTACCAAGATTGTTGTAAATAGAATCTTATATTTTTCTGAATGCATATGGCAGCTTGTATTTGTCTCTTTTTCAACAAATCTCTTTGTCGTTTCAATCTGTAGAGAGCTTGTATAGCTAGAACAGTACTTCGTATGCGTAAATAACGTTTTCTTTGAATGAAGCATCTTACATGAGCTTGCAGCTTAATAATCGCATTTCTTGTGCTAATATACCTTTCTCTCTCTTGCTTCGCCAACTTCGCATTACGATAGAATACTTGAATCTTAGTAGCGGCATCACGAATTATTACGAACCGTTTGCGTAACACAAGCATTCTGAAATATGATTGAATGAAAATAGTCTTGTTTCTGATGTTCAAAAATTCGGAGCGGCATTTCCTAGCTTCGTTTTTAGCTCTCAGTCGACGTTGTACAGTTATAACAGCGTTGCGTAGCCGTAAATAATTGGAATGAACCCTTCTATATTCTCTATACTCTCTGTAGCGTCTTTGAATAACTACTGCGGATTTTCTCATTAATTCGTAATTGTCTCTCTGCTGTTTGCCTAGTCTGTATGCTCTGTAACGCCTTTGAATTGTAACACATGCTTTAAGTTTTTGCATATATTCAAATCTACAAATTCTCATGAGTTTATTTGCTCGGAATCTTTGTTGAATCGTAACAACATTTTTGCGTAAAGTAATATAGGACAATCTAGCTTTTCTCATAGCAAGCTTAGCTCTATATCTTTGTTGAATAATTACTATAGCTTGTCTTACTTTTAAATATTCATTTCTTTGTACCATACCTATTCTGTATGCTCTATATCTAGCTTGTATAGTTATACATGCTCTTAAAGTGGTTAAATACTCAGTCCTTTGCTTTTTCATCGTGCACCAAGCCCTGAACTTGTTTTGTATGATTACTGCAGCCGATTTTTGTTCTAGATATGATTGTCGGACTTTTCTCATAGCTAGCAAAGCTCGGTACCTTCTCTGTACTGAGATGACAGTCTGTTTTAAGGTCAAATATGTTGCTCGTTCATTTCTCATCCAGCATAAACTTCGGTATCGTCGTTGTATGCTCACCGCTGCCGCTTTTAATTTTATATACTCACTTCTCAGCCTTTTAGTTTCTAGATAACATCTAAAGTAGTTTTGAATGATGATTATTGCATTTCTGGTCTTCAAATAGTTGTATCTCTGCTGTTTCGTTTCTATGCATGATCTATAAAATCTTTGAATTGTCACAGTTGATGATTTAAGTCTTATAAACTCTTGGCGTATTGTTTTCGTCAGAATATAAGTTCTGTAATACTTTTGTAAATAAATAGTAGCCGTTCTTATCCTAATATATTCTTGTCTTTGTTGTTTCCCTGTGATAAAAGCGCGATAATACGTCTGTATTGTTTTGCAGGCCTGTTTCTTTTGTACAAAATCTTGTTTGACTTCTTTTCCTTTCTTTACAGATCTCAGCCAGGTTTGAATTTTAACTGCCGCGTCTTTTTGTCTGAGATAAGACTGTCGTTGTTGTCTTGCTAACACATTTGCTCTGTAACGTCTTTGTATCATTATACAAGCCGTTTTCAGTATTTGATACCGTTCTAACTCTATACGCATTGCCACCAATGCTCTGTACTTATTTTGGATTAAAATACATGACTTTTTCAACTGTTCATATCTTGCTTTACTATCGCGCATTAAGAGTTGCGCTCTGTAGCGTCGCTGCACAACTATCGCTGATGATTTTAATTTCTTAAACGTTCGTCTGTCACGACGCATCGCAAGGATACTGCGATATCTATCTTGAATAACTTTTGTGGATTTCTTCAACTGTACATAATAAATCCTTTGCATTTTACCTAATAAATACGCTCTGAAATACCTCTGAAATGTTATTGCCGATTGGCGTTTTAAAATATATTCAGATCTAAGAGATTTCATGAGTAAATACGATTTTATATGTTTCTGTAGTACTATTGCGGCGTTTTTGAGACGCAAGAAGTTTTCTCTATCTCGTTTCATACACTGGTTAGCTTTAACTTTTCTTTGCACTGAAATAATAAGGTCTATTTGTTTTAGATACATTCTTCTGTCTCGCCTTCCTCTAAATATTGATTGTATTTTGATTACACTTAGTCTTAGATTAACATAATGATTACGCTGTTTTCTCATTTCCAATTTCGCCTTATAAATTTCATCTACAGTTTTCACAGCTTCCTTTAATCTTAAATAGGACCTTCGTTGTAACACCATTCTTACAAAACTCTGAATGATGATGACACGTTTTTTGATCTGCGAAAAATGATTCATCTCCTTGCGCATCAAAAGTTTGTTTTTATACATCTTTTGGACGAATATTATAGATTTCTTCGCGTGCAGATATTGCTTTCTTATTAGAAAGCATCGCACCACGCTCTGTGCTAGGATGATCTTTCTAACTATTTGCTTATACTGTTTAACGCAAAGCCATCGTCTAACGTACGACTGTAGAATCACAGCGGACTTTTGTCGAAGTTGCTCCCTTTGCTGTTTCAACATACACAATGTTGCTTTCGCTTCTTTGATCATCTTTACTCTTTTATACCAATCGCATATTTTCCTAACGCTCAATTTGGTTAATCGTAGCTTATTGCGACACAGCCACATGCGGCAATATTTCTGTATGACCACTGTAGCAGTGGTGATCTGGGCCATTTTTTGTTCAACCATTTTATTGTACTGAATTCGTCTCCACCAATCTTGGATGAGAGCAGCCGCTGAGTTACGCTGCGCTAGAATTCTTTCTTCCTCCCTGCGTTTCTCCATTATAACTTCGAATTTCTTCCTCCACCATGTTTGAATAACGTTCGCCGCTTTTTCAAACAACGGCGCACGGAAGACATGAATAATCTGCCAGAGAAGTGACAGCGTTTTTTCTCTATGACCGTCGGCGATATCCGTAGAAGTAATATCGCCGACGATGGTGAAATTTGATTCTTTTAAAGCATTCAAAGCGACATGTACGTTGTGAATTTTCTGGAGCCTCGATATAGCGGGGGTTCGCAACTGATTCATTAAACTGTGCTTCATGAGAATTATCTCCATTACTTTGGTCAAACGGACCCCATCCCTGATATCGACCGCTAAGTTATGTACGGCGAATTTGTATTCGTCTAAGTAGGACTGCTTGTGGCTCACTACATAGCCGAGTGGACGGAGATGCTTGGTTATATCTCCGATGCCTGCTATAAGTTCTCTTGTGAAGCGAATTATAATCTCCCTGCTCTCCTTGCAGATAGCGTTGCGGCAGAACAGACACGGGTCGTGCGATATCAGCTTCTTCTGTTTAGCCTGATCCAAGAAGAATACGAGCATGAAAAACTTCTTGAGGGTAAACTTTTTTATTGCCTCCATGTACGCCGGCAGCAACATATTAGGCGCCGAGCTTTTCGAATGCTTATTCTTCAGGTGAGGATTCTTGAACATTCTCTGAATAATGAATACTGTCAGACCTTCTATATCGCTGTTCGATTTGAGAGGTAAAATGATGCCATAAATAGCTTCAAGTCCAATTCTTAGCCACAGTGGATTGTAGGAGAGCAGAATTTCCATTATCACCTTCTGAAGACCGATATCCAAGTGTAGATTCCTGTCGTTCCGTATAGCTATCAACTTCTTCTCAATTTGGGCGTTCAGCTTAAGGAATACTTGGGAGATATCGGGACTAAGCAAGAGATTTCTTGCGGATCTGCGCAAGCTTTCTAATCTGTAACTGTTATGGTAGGCGCTGCACACTTGTTCTTTTGTTGGAGCGAGAGGTATCTCCTTGTTTCTATTTTCGATCCACGCCTTGCCAACGTCGAATTTGTATTCGACGTTGCTGTCTAAATCCGCGGGTGGGGTCAAAATATAATTCAGCCATCTTTTGAATTCGGTTTCGAATTTATCGACCGCTTCTTCGTCGTAAAAGTATGTTGAGGATAGGAAGGGATCCACAGTGAAAGACTGCGCGTAAACACTTCCGTACTGATTGAAAGATGTATTCTGTACTATTTTGCTCTTATCGAAGGTAAGATTTACCTTCTGGTGCATAGAATCTCTACTTTTTATGCTGTTCCTCGATTTATCCTTTTTAGTTACAGGCGCGGGTACCTTCCACAGATTAGTCTCTACTCTTTTACTCTTCTTTGACCACGTCGACTGCCTATTAGCAATGGAAGTGTTGATTTGGTCTAAAGGTTTGTCGAAGGTTCTGTTGATAGTAAAAGTAGTCTGTTTGTCGGATTTATCGAAGTTGTATGTGTCTGGGTATTGCGTGCTCTCCTCAGGTATCGACTGCAATGGTGGCGTCAGTGACCGAGGCGGAGAGGAGACAGCTCTACAATCATTAGACCATACACTGTTTTCTGGCACTTGTAAATGCTGTCTCGCGTTTTCTCTCTGGTGCATTTGCTGCATGTTCTCCTTGAAAAGAGCTTGGCGACACATCTTGGAGTTTTCTCTGCTCAGAAGCGGTTGCTTCTGCTCAGGCATCTGATTGCGATATTGGTCTAGTGGGGTGTATGGTGAATCCTTAGTAAACGTGTCGGTGTTGAGTTTGATATCATCGATTAAATCGTGAGTTTCATTGTTAATTTTGGGAAACAATTTGCGTTCAGTAGAAAATCTTTGCGGCAAGAATGATAGCTCGCTTATTCGAGAAAAGTCGGTGTTAATAGAAAAATTTGGACTGTTTAATTCTTTTGGTGAAGATGTGTTCGGTATCTTCTTATTCTGCAAAACGGGCGTCTCCGCGTATTGGTTGTCGATCAGTTTATCACAGTTATTCACTGACAGCCACGTTTGAGGATTCTGAGTGGATGTTATACATATTATGGAATGTGTTTCATTTTCTTTATTTCTACCATTTATGTCAAGACTGTCGTCGAATTCACTATCGGAATTCATACTTAAGACGATTTTTGGGCCCTTCTCTAATTTTTCATTTTTAGACTGTAGAGTTTTGAGAGGGGTAAAGGATAGGTTATCAAAAATATCCATCGGATCAGTTGTTTGTTTGTTAGATGGTTTCAGCACATTCCTAGATTCCGGAGCATTATTTCTGTTATTCTCGGTTTGAGTTGAGCTATATGATTTATCGTAGGTATCATAGAGATTTTCATTATTTTTGTATAGGTGACGATTTGAGAATACTTCAGATGTGTTGAAATTTAGATCTGCACTGGATGGAGAGTCAAAAGGACAATGTCTTATGTTGGAATTCATAAACTGGTCATACTGCATTGACAAATTTTCCTTGTTACTGGATTTAAAAACTTCATACTGTTTTGTCTGCACAACATTTACTGTTTTAAGTCTTGTAGTGTTGTAAATAATTTCAGATTTCTTTTTAATTATGGCTACGGGAGATTTTTTTGATAACTTCTTTTTGATTTTTCCTGGAGAGACTTTAAGTTTTGGTTGACCATTTTTTCTTTTAACATTCTGAAAATGAGTGTAATTATTGTGTGAGAAGAATAGTTATGAAAAAATTATTAACCAAAACAAAACAGGTTTTTAGAATACCTACATACATGTCTAGAAAATACTATGCTCTAATATAGGAGCTATCATACTTCACTTTTTATAGTGATATAATTTACATTTATTAACACATAAACAATATTATAACAAAAAAATAATAGAAAATATTACCAGCACAGCTTTCAATACAATGATCACATCATATCTGCCCCTATTCTCATTTGTAAACCTCAAGGTTTCTCGCAAAGCTGTTGGCTGGGTTGGAGTCCATATCATTGTCAAGCTGTAGCAAGTCTCCGGCTCAACCACTAACCATTCTCCGAGGAGATCAATAACCAGACCGGGTGGCAGAGATTTGCCAAGTGTTATCTAAAAAAATAAACAATAACAAAAAATAGTATGGTAATTAATTATTTTGAAGAATATTCTATTTTCTGTAAATATTCTTGTATCTGATTTCAATTGATATAAATTATACTACAATTATTAAAATAGTTATCACATAATTTTTCTATGAATATTTTGTTATTTGTAAATTAATATTTCGAATGTGGGATTGCAGATACAATAGCTTTTCAATTATTGTTATGCGGCACCCGGGTGCCGCTTGGGAGTTGATAGGTTAATTATTAAACTCTGTTACATGATATTTTTATATTAAGGCTCTATGATATTCTGTTCTATTAAAATTAATGCAACTGGAAAATAAATAATTGCTTGGAGGTTTTCAAGTGTCTAAATTTTATCCCAGTTACCATAGATCAGAGTAACATGAAAAATAACTATTAATAAATAGTTTCAAGAGGAATCACTCAGAAATGTTATTATGTTGTGACCTATGTATATACAGAACTTAGCCATACACAACTGAAAATTCACAGTTATAGTCTTGCATCATCTAATCTGGATTCTAGATGCACCTTGACAATAACTTCAGTCTTTCTGACTATAGTTTATGACCTGTATACAATAGTAGGTATCCTTTTTGTGGTCATAGATTCCTAATGAAATGAGAAACATAAAATTGACGTACTTACTAATCATACAAACACTAAACAATGCTTCATATTCCGCCCACAGTGCCCTTATAACATTCTATAACTTAATTTACCTGCTGGGTCTGTTTCGTTGGGTTGTATATTTCTAGTTCCCTCTGACATGATGTTCCTATCAGAACATTATCGAACACAACTTGGGGAGGCCGAGAAAATGGGGCCAGTATAAGTCGAGGACATTCTTCCTTTGGAGAGGCATTTTGAACGACTTCCTTTTTCTTAGCCCTTTTTAAGTGTTCAGGCGTATTCTCAATCTACAAACAATGAACGTATTATTGATTAAGACATAAAATACATGGTAAATTATACTGTTAGTAGTAGGGTTAGTGTTTATTGATCGCTTTTATTAATTGACTTATTTTCTAACTAAATTCATTAAAAAAATGGACTTCAGGTGCTCTAGTCTCAAAAAAATCGGCATAAAAGCCAAAAAATTGAGAATTTTGAAAAAAATAATCAAAATTCAATATCTCCATAACGGTTAGGTTTCGGATACCTAATTATATGACCAAATCAATCAGAAATGACCTGAGTAATAACGTCCTTTAAATATTCAGCACGACTATCCATGTAGTCCAAATAAAAGATAATAAGTATATGAACACAATACAACACATACCTCAAAATACATTTTCAATGTATGTTTATGTACATCAATGTAGTATTATCACACAAAACTAAAACTATACATGTATTGTGATTTGTGATTCACAATAAACATTTATTTTTCATCACAATTTTACGAAGCAACCGTACGATCCAAAACAATTTTGCTTTGGAATTGCTTTTGAATTCGAAAAATTCAATCCGTCCAATTTTCAACCGACTTTTGGTTTTTTTTTTTTTTTTTATGGCGGAGGCAGTAGCAACTTGATGTACGCACGTCGGCACAAACTATATAGAATGCTTATCAATGAAAAAGGAAACAGACAAACTTAATAGGTCTGTGATGCTAATGCACGTCGGCAACTCGGCAGTCCCAGATTAGTAGTTATTGTAGTCCGGCACGTCATTCAGTCCAACAACAAAAAAGTTTATTATTTTCGTATAAACAGTAAAGCCTCCCGCAGACAGGAGCGATATTATCGGTCGATAATAACGCGCGATATACGTTTTCAGTACATTTTGTATTGGGACGGTCATGTAGTTAAAGGGCCCATTCACTATCCTGCATTGCAGTCCGCCGTGCAGACCACCGGCTTATGCAGGAAAGTGAATGGTGTTGCAGGCCTGCACGGCGGCCTGCAACACCGAGCAGGACGCGACCTGAGTCCTGCACAAAGTGTGCAAGCTCCGCCCACCGCTTGCAGTTCCGCCGCAAAAGACCGTGAGTGGCTCGGCGTCCTGCGTGTTGGACTGCCGTGTAGAAAGCAGGAGCGTGAATGTGGTTGCAGGACTGCATTTTGACATTTTGTTGACACTTGACAGCAAAGAGAATAATATTATTAATTTATAATCAGCTTGTTAAAGTGCGCGCACGATAACTTTGCGCGCGGCTGACATCGGAACTAATTGTTGGGCCGCCACGTTTACATGATAATCGATACGCCTATTCCTATACCTACATAATTTAAATAAGTAAATAAAGATATTAAAGTAAAACTATCAATGTTATTTAAAAAAATATCATTGGGATTACCCATTTTTTTAATGAATCCCTACGCTGGCACGCCCGCGCCACCTGTCGCGCGCAGAGTTATCGTGCGCGCACTCTAGTTGGTAACTTGCTACATATATATTAATCTGTGTTATAGTCACTACGTGGTTGACAATGGACAACACGGGCTTAGTGGAGTTTATCAAAATATATAAAGAAAATCGCTGTTTGTGGGACCAAAAATCCCCAGCCTATAGTAATAACTTAATAAGCAAATAAGAAATACGGCACTGCAAAATTTATTAACATTATTAAAGAAATATGACGAAACAGCAAACATCGCGTAGGGATGAGACGTATATTTTACGCTACCAGGTTTTAATACCAGATTTTCATTTCAAAGTACGGCGCTCTGGTACGCGCAGAAAATACTTGCAAGTATAAAAGTACGTGCTTAAGCGCGAACTTGAAACACAAAACATGAAAATACAATAGGAAAACAGTCTACATCATAATATCACTGCTGTGCCATATCTAACGATATGGCGCAGAGGCGATGCACAATGTAGTCAAAATATTATTATTTATTTAAACATAATTTATAAGATAATGTTACTAACATAATTTATAAGCCTTTACTAACAAGTGAGTCTATGTAACTTGATTTAATAAACTATTTCATTTCATTTCATAATATGAATAAGAAACACAATCGCATAATATATTATGAGTAAAAAATACTTCGTACTAGAATTTTTTTTATTTACACAATGTTGCCCCTTATTCCCATACATATACTGCATAGGACTTCAATCTGTATATGTATGGAAATAAGGAGCAAAATCGTGTACCTAAATAAAAATACTTTAACCGATTCAGTGCGGATGACACGGCAGCCGTGTCATATAGGTATGTTTTTAACGTGTGGCGTATGACACGTAAGCCGTGTCATTTAAAAAACGATTGTTTCTCCCTCAAATTACACTTTAAAAGGTTCTACTCTGAACAAAACCATCTTAATTTTCCACGTAGAGCATGCCTATATGCTTCGTTTCGTTACGTACTCTTACTTAGAAGCCCTGATATTGAATTTTGCAAGTATATCACATCCCTAGATGGACGGCAAAGCAGGATAATGTGTGAGCTATGTCCATTTCGCAGTCCTGCACGGCGGACTGCAATGCAGGATAGTGAATGGGCCCTTTTACACACTGCTGCGATAATAACGCCGCATTGGAAGTATATCGCAATAACGCATTGTTGCCAAATGTATGATTTATTTTTTTAATTTAGTGGGAAAAAATAAATATTGTGGGTTTTTAGGGGCTAAAATTTTTTGGGGATATTTTTGGGAAGATCTTCCTTTGTGGCCACCACGCATCATCCCAACAACCTATATCTAAATGCTACCCATAGACTTATATGAACATTAACGAAATGTGTCGCGTCGAACTGGCAACGTCGCATACCAGAAAATACCTTTATATTTATAACTAAGTATATTTTTTCGTTATGTTACTAGATATCGTTAAAAAATACCGTTATCTGGCTACCATTATGAAAATAACGGTACGTAACGACATTTTTTCTGGTATTCGATAACGTTATGAAGCCCTGCTCCTAAAGCAACTTTTAAAACCCACTAAATTTCAAAGAAAACTCCCCAAAAATATAAATATTTATCATTTGGGGTACGTTCCACAAAATTATCAATGACGTCATTATTTTTGCAGCAACTCTCAAAATGACCCATCTTAGAAGATGGGTCGAAGTGGACTTTTTTTTACATATTATGCAAAATAATTAGTTCATTTGAATTTGAACAATAATAATAATAATAAAACTTTATTTTCTCTAATTATTATAATAAAATATGATTATATAACAATAAAAATGATAATAATAGTACTTAAAACGAAATAAATATATATTTAAGCTGCAAAAATTTTACTCCCAAAAATATCCCCAAAAATTTTTAGCCCCTAAAAACCCACAATATTTATTTTTTTCGACTAAATTAAAAAAAAAAATCGTGCATTTGGCAACACTGCGTTATTGCGATATACTTTCAATGCGGCGTTATTATAGCAGCAGTGTGTTACAACTACATGATCGTCCCAATACAAAATGTACTGAAAAGTGAAAACAGATATCGCGCGTTAATATCGCTCCTGTCTTTGGCTTAGTAATTGATTGTTGATATTAGCAGCGTTTTACCTACCAATAAAACGCTTATTAAAACACTTTCCAAACTCGAAGCCTATTTATATATTATGAGATAGCGTGTTTGTTTTTGTCGTAGAATAAATAAATATACTGGTTTTCTTTTTCTTTGGTTTTTGTCATCCGTGGCGGTTTCTCTTTCTCTATTTCTATCTCTTTTCTTCTTAAACGTCATTCGACAATCGACTTTTCACACCTGTCAGTTGCGCTTGACATCTAGATGTCAAACTTAAAAAGTATAAATGTCGGATGTCCAGAGCAGCGCGCTCATTGGTTTTACATAAAACCAAAGAGCGCGCTGCTCTAAATATCCTCATTCCTGATTCCTCTCATCCTACCGATATTTCTCTATCGTGCCGTGTGCGCCCTGGATAGAACATTTATTTTCTTGCAACTCTTGCGTTTCACATCTTAAAAAAAAATTGACAGTTTTGTATGCTGTTGGTCGATTGTCATCTGTCAGCTGTCAATGCTTGTCGCAAATCTCATTCCGTCAAACACGTCAAATTTCACTTTGGATTTTTCGCTGGTTCCTCTTACCTCTGGCTTAAAATTACCATCTGCAGACCAACTTCTGTTTTTCGCTGGTTCCTCTGGCTTATAATTACCATCTGCAGACCAACTTCTCGGTAGGTTATCAATAATCTTAAATAATTGGAGCACAAACAATGCCCTTTACACGTTTTATGTGAATATTTCCTGGCTACTTTACAGGACATCCAGAAATCATGGCTGAATCTCAGGCAAATGATAATAACACTTGCGTAGTGTGTTTCAAGAACGTCTTGTACTATTCTGTTGGTGAATGCGACCACCCCGTTTGCTTCGAGTGTTCCACTCGCATGAGAGTGCTGTGTCTACAGAATGAGTGTCCCATTTGTCGCCAGGATTTATCAAGGGTAGGTACAATATCAGAGGTATACAAAAATAGCTGACTTCTCATAGAGATAAATCAACTATATTAAAAGTTTTAAAACAACTATATTTTATCAATGAAGTAAATCATTATTTACATTCTTTATATTTACTTTAATAAATTCTAATTTTATATTGCATCTTGTTGTGTAATTTTAAAACTTGGAAAGGTCTGACCTTATTGTATTTAAATCATGTTACAGGTTGTGTTTACAGACACCGTACAACCCTATAAAGAGTTGTGTAAGAAGGTGTTCGCTGATCGACTATTCGAGCGGCAATTTAAAATAGGATTCTGCAGCGAAGAAATAAAACATGCTTATGAGCGCTTATTGGAAAATCAATGCAGCTTATGCGATAAAATTCCTTTTCGTACATTTACTATGCTGACTGATCATATGAGGAAAGTTCATGAAAGATATTACTGTGACCTGTGTGTTAAACACCTAAAGGTAAAATACCTTCACATGTTTTGCAGAATTTTGCAAATTATAGCTTTATTAAAAGGCAAACCATGGTTTGCCCTAATCAGAGAAGAATTTGACACTTTTATTTATGTAGTTAATTATAGTTTTGTTTTGTCTATGTAGATATTATTATAGTTTTGTTTTGTCCCTTGTCTAATTGTTAGAAAAATAGCTCAACAGATAATAAAAAAACATTGTACTTTAACCCGTCGATCGTGGAAAAACAAGACACAATAGCTTATCTATTGTTATCGTGGCCGCATGTGGCCGCTTGGGGCTTGATGAATTAAACTATAATTTAAACACTTAAAGACTGTGTATTGGGTTTCCAGGTCGCTAAACCGAAAAGCCGGACAAAGCAGTCAGCTTGGCTGGACATTAGTGCAAAAAAGAGTTGCTATCTAAATAGTAAAAGTGCTTAGAATCTAAACTTTTAATATAGAAATAAGTTCGGCAGCCCCTGTACACCATACAAATTTTCTGTTTTATTATAACAGTTTAACATCTAATAGCTATACAATTTTACATCTCATTTAATGTGTAAAACCGTCTAAAATTTTTGTTTTGAGGCTCTACAACAGCAGGACTCCCTTTGATTTTGGCTGGACACGCAAGCAAAAAGCCTGACTGTGTCCGGCTTTATCTGGATACGCTATATACAGAATACCCTATTCATATATTTTTTAAGGGATTTAATATACTTTACGATACAGATTATTATAATGTTATGAGAAGCTCAAACTTTTAGTAATATTTAAACTGAAAGCTGTTAAGGCTTTAACTAGATATAGTTTATTTTAAATCTACTAGGCTGTGCTCTTACTATTTGTTATAATTTAGCTTATTATTTCAGATCTTTACAAATGAAAGAAAGTGCTATACTAGACAGGAGTTAGCTCACCATCGACGGAAGGGTGACCTCGATGATACGTCACACAGGTATAGACTTACAAAGATGATTTATGTGTCGATTTTTCTATATATAAAATAAACAAGGCAAACGAACAAATGGGTCACCTGATGGAAAGCAACTTTTAGAAGAGTTGCAGGTGTGTTGCCGGCCTTTTAAGAGGGAATACACTCTCTTCTTGAGGTTTGCAGGTCGTAATGGTCCAGAAATACTGCTCAGTTCCTTCCACAGTTGCGTTAACATTGTCACAGTCGAGTCTTAAGATTATTATTGCTACATGAAGAAGATATTATCATTACTACATAGTACACTTGCATAAACAAATATTTTGTATTGCAAATACCTGTCTTAATCTGTCTTTCAAGTTATATTTATGACTATGTGGTGTTTGACAATGTTACTTCTGCCAGATTTGTTATACTGTAATCTAGTATGAACTGGAACCTGCAAATCATACTTTTATACTTTTCTTGTGTCATTCAAAGTATTAATTTGTGGGGTCAAATATATAGTGATAAGAGCATCAAATATTCCTAGCATGAGTAGCACTTATCTACACAGTATGTGGAATATTGTAGTTAACAAATTATAACAAATAAAATATTTAAAAATGTAAAAAATATTGTATAACTAGCTGACCTGGCAAACATTGTTTTGCCATATAAATTATTTCTATAGTATCAATATAAAAAGTAAAAACCTATTCTCAGGCCTAACAGATGTATGTACATACATACATTCATTAAAATTGTTTGAGCCGCTTTGGAGGAATTTGAGCACAAACACTGTGATACGAGAATTTTATAATTATATTAGATAATATATTTAATCAAAATTAAGGTTTTTCCTTACAAATAATTTTCATTTCATTATGTAGTACCTTGAATGTTATTTAATTTTGACGATCTCTGTGGCTTAGTTGGTGGGCTGTTGGTAGCTCAAGCTGGGGGTCACGGGTTCGAATCCCGCCGACGGAACAAAAAGTTTTCTAAGTTCCTGGGTCATGGATGTGTATTAAATATGTGTATAATATAATAAAAATCTTAAATATATGTATAGTAAGTATAAAAGTATTAAATATATTTCCGTTGTCTGGTACCTGTAACACAAGTCCATCAGGTACTTACCACGGGGCAAGACTGACGTGGTGTGAAGCGTCGATAGATATTATTATTATTATAACTATTGATAGTCTATGTACAGGGGGCACCCTTTATGTGAGTTTTGTGAAGAACGGTTTATGGATGCGGACGAGCTGTACCGTCACCTGCGGAAGGAACATTTGTACTGTCACTTGTGTGATGCTGATGGACGGAACCTCTACTACGCCTCACATTCAGCCCTGGCTCACCACTTCCGGACTGAGCATTACCTGTGTGAGGACGGTGAATGCGCTGGACAACACTTGACCGCTGTTTTTAGAAGTGAAATTGACTTAAAAGGTAAGTAATTGTTATTTCATTAAAATATATAATATTGCCAGCAG
This sequence comes from Cyaniris semiargus, assembly GCA_905187585.1. Classification (NCBI taxonomy): domain Eukaryota; kingdom Metazoa; phylum Arthropoda; class Insecta; order Lepidoptera; family Lycaenidae; genus Cyaniris; species Cyaniris semiargus. The sequence continues at coordinate 5,028,450 of LR994558.1, read as the reverse complement.
CTTATCAAGGAAGTTATAAATTAGGCTACCATTTAAAAAAATATAAATTATAAATTTGTAACAGCCCATAAAGCAACCGTGCATGGCAGAGGAATGCCGCGCGGGGCAGCGAGACAGGCTAGAACATTGGAGCTCCAATTCAATATCACACCACACCCTGTAGTGCAGAGGGCTACTAGGTATGAGTTCATGTCAGTTTCTTAAAAACACGGGTATTTTTCTACCCATTCGAAATAATAAACTCCTAGAAAATCCTCAAAAATTATAAACGACTAATAATCCATACTTCCATATTAATATTATAAATGTGAAAGTGTGTCTGTCTCTCTGGTAACAGAGAGACAGACACACGTCCAAACCGCTGAGCCGAGTTTGCTGAAATTTGGTATGGAGATACTTTAAGTCCCGGGAAAGGACTTTTTTTTTAGGAGGATACTTTTTATGCCCAAAAAATGTACGGTTCCCGCGTGATAAACAGAGTTGCGGGCGTCATCTAGCAAGGGCATAAATTGTTTTCAGGACGGTAGAGCAAGAGCGAGAGCCCGAGACCCCGGAGTCGATATTCGCGGGGACGAGCGCGGGGCGGGGCTTAGACCCCCACAGCGACAAGCAGTTCCCCCGCCTCTCCGCCGCGCCCCCCGCCCCCGCGCCGCTGTTGGCCACGCCCTCCTCGCGCTCCTATAGAGGTAATAACTTCCTAGTATAGGCTTGTGCCGTAGTGTTTTCAAGACGGTACAGCAAGAGCGAGAGCCCGAGGCGCCGGAGTCGATATTCGCGGGGACGAGCGCGGGGCGGGGCTTAGACCCGCACAGCGACAAGCAGTTCCCCCGCCTCTCCGCCACGCCCCCCGCCCCCGCGCCGCTGTTGGCCACGCCCTCCCGCTCCTCTAGAGGTAATAACGTGGCTTCTTCTCAAAAATAGATACATCGGTAAAATAATGACTATGTTAGCCTAATTAAATTTAAAAAATCACGAAAATACAACACCTTCCCAGAAAATTCTATACAAACTGCAACCGAACTATGACGCCAAGGCTCGTTATTTTGTACGCATCGCTATATTTGTTCTATAGCTTATATCGTTTATAATGTTTTTATGAACTTATAGTTTCATAATAAAAATTGCATAAGTTAGATTCGAATGGTAAGTATATAATTTTTTGCGTTCTCTATTTCTTTCTTTAGTAAGAAATTATTTACTTTCTTTACGTGCGTCATAGCTACGTTACGTCGTAACTCATAGTTCATACCTATCGTACGAGCCTTGTAAGCAGGGCCGGGTTTATATTTTTTTTTGAGTATAGGCCACTTTAATTTTGCCGCCATCCTAGGACGCTGCCCCCACCCTAGGACGCCACAGGACGCTGCCGCCCATAGGCCGTGCCCTATACTGCCTATCAGTGGCGAAGTGTCCATATAACCCGATTCCCGTCGGCTTCCCTTGGGCCAACGACATTTTTATTTAATAAATATTTTACATACATACTTAAAAAACTTTGAATTACCTAATTGCCTACAAAATTTTATAAGCAATACATTTTTCATTTACTTGAAAATTTAAATAGTTTGAATTTACTAAGCGCCTACAAAAAATAGGCAATGCACTGAACATCTCCGAGAGAATCAAGCGGCAAGCCGATAAATTACGAGTTACTTCTTCATACAACAATATTTCATACAAAGCATCTGTCCTTTTCATTCCCGTGAACTGATCGTCATGTTCTGTCTCGTTCTAGCACGCGCGAATATACTCGGAAATAACTCGATGCATTATGGCATTTATGTATAGGCAGTGCCTTTACATAAATCCAAAGCTGCTTGTAAGATGTTAAACCGAACAACCCAACAACCGACGACTCCGTGCCTCAGTGGTTGAGCGCGTTGTCAGCGCTCATGCCGGGGGTCGCGGGTTCGAATCCCGCCGACGGGATAAAAAGTTTTCAATGTTCCTGGGTCATGTATGTGTATTAAATATGCGTTTAATATAATTAAAATCTGAAATATATGTATAGATATATTTCCCTTGTTTGGTACCTGTAACACAAGTCCTTCAGGTACTTAGCACGGGGCCAGACTGACGTGGTGTGAAGCGTCCATAGATATTATTATTATTATTAACTGATAGTACAACAAACACTCGATTTTCCAGGTTCCGACGGTCTGACCCGCAACGACAAGAACTTCCCCGCGCTGGACGGATCGGGGCCGTCGGGGCCGTCGCGGCCGCCGCCCGCGCGACCACCTGCCGCCACTGTGCTCAGGAGCTGTAAGAAAAAACTAACCCCTAAGAGCCTGTCCACGGCGAGTTGCATCAGCGTTGCGTCGACGCAGCGCTGCCGTTTGACGCATAGGTGACCACACGGGCGCTGCGCTATCGCAGCGTTATTACGAAGCAGTCTTAAGTCTTAACGTTAACACCCCCTCCCGCTTCGTCTCGGGGGCTGCTGTCCATCATGTGTGCGTTGCGACGACGCAGCGCGCCGTGTGAACACCTTGGTTATTTGTATGTAAAACAACGCAACGGCAGCGCTGCGTCGACGCAACGCTGACGCAACGCGCCGTGTGGACAGACTTATTAAGCAACTTAGATGAACATTGACAACGGTTACACGGTCAATCTGGCATCAGTTCAGTCCATCAATGTGTGATTGACGCCATATTGATGACCGAAAAGTACATAATAAAAAAATTATCAGTCCATCAATCCGTGGGATATGGTCAATTCAGACGGCAAAGCGACGCGTAACGTAAATGCATTTCTAAAAGAGATTGCCCACTTTCTATAGACACTTTGGCCATTCGTGAACAGTTCATTAAGCTAATGATATGATATGAATGAAATACTTCAGATCAGTAAAAAGGAGAATATAAACCTAGTTTTGTATCAGACTTTATATTTAGTTACATTTCTATGTGTTATTGGAAAAGGTAAACAATCAAATAAAACAACATATTTTTAATGAATTTTTTATTATTCTGCTTCATAAGTAAGTAATACTTGATCATGAAACTGGGCAGGGGGATCAATATGATCTTGATACCTTGCCCAGGCTAAAAACCATAAAATTGTCATAATATGAGTGTATGATCGACCGCACATTGATTAAAACTAAAGTGTGCCGTCTCCTTCGTAACAAATCGGTCCCACAATTCACACATCGCTGCGTTGTTGCTTCATCTCCTGCCAACAAGTTGCCTTCAGGCACGAGAAGTGCTGAGTCCATATTCATGCCAGGGTTATCGTCCGAGCGAGATTCGGTTCTCATAGGTGTGCCGGGGTCAATGTGAAGAGCAGTATCGGTGTCCATAGAAGTACCAGGGTCGTCAGAATGGGAAGAAGAGTCGGAATCCATTGTAAAAAGCCAAGTAATTATTGCAATAATATCTCACACGAAAACATTCACGATGCACGAAAACAATTCGAATGACGTTTCATACTTTGACATATCGTATTTGCATTGCCATATTATTAAAAAGTTATTGTATATTTTTTTAAATCGATGACGTACATTTTTTAAGATTCACTATAAAAACTATTTAAATAAATACCATTCTAATAACAGCAAACTATTTGCGCATTTCTATAGTCTATAAGCAACATTTGTTGCGTAGTATAGCTAAAAAATAGTATAAAACAGAACCATGACTATAATAAGGATGTCAATTAGTGCATTTCTCGGCGCTTGATAATGGTAACACTGCAACCGTTCGCCGACTCCCGATCATGGAAATTCAAATGAAACACTGAAAATAATTTTGTTTTTTGTTGTGTTTATTTACACAATTTGTTTTTTACAAAACATTAACAAAAAATAAATAAAAAATATCCATTAATTTACTTTTTTCATAACATCGTGTTCACGGATGGCCGAAAGTGGACAGTCCCCTTTGTATGGATTTGACAGATTTTCAAGACGTCTTAGCGTGTTTACAGTACGGCGCCGCGGCGGCGGTACCGTGTTTAAGGGCAAATAGAAACACAAGGATGAGTAATGGAGCGGCACCGCCGCGGCGTGTGTGTAAACAGCCTCATGTAATTGAAATCTGTCAATTCAGAACAAATTTATAAATGCAGCTGCGCGGCGCGTTGCGGTCTGATTTTTAAGCAAATGAACATTGCTTATGGTCACAATCTTGATGAATGAACTTTGAACATTTTAAAACACAATTTTAAAAGTTCCAATATCAATTTTTTGACGTTTATCCATATTAATATTATAAATACGAAAGTCTGTCTACCTGTTACCTCTTTACACCCAAACCGCTGAACCGATTTTGCTGCTTGGTATAGAGATACTTTGAGTCCAAGGAAAGGACATAGGTTGTCTCGTCTGTTTATCCCGGAAAAAATTACGGTTCCCGAGCGATAAACGAGTTTTGGCGTAGCGAAGTTGCGGGCGTCATCTAGTACTTACTAAATGAACACCCAGAAGTTACAGTACATTCAATATATTACTAAATTGACTAAAAAAAATAATATAAAAGTTAGCCAAGTGCGAGTCAGACTCGCGCACGAAGGGTTCCGTACCGTTATAAAGTGAAAGTAGGCAAAAAATTGTGTTTTTTGTATGGGAAATTTATTTTAATTTTATTATTAATTATTAAAGTACAAATATAATTAAGGATTTTGTGAAAATTTCAAGTGCCTAGCTGTTACCATTATTGATTACGAGCAAAAAAGGCCAAATTTTATTTTGTTTTTAGTATTTGTTGTTATAGCGGCAACGGAAATACACAATCTGAGAAAATTCCAGAAGTCTAGCTATAGCGGTTCTTGAGATACAGCCTGGAGACAGACAGACATCGAAGTCTTAGTAATAGGGTCTCGTTTTTACCCTTTGGGTGCGGAACCCTAAAAAGTATAAACGGCTCCTAACCATTGTTGCTTAGATTTGCATACCGATGCCGCAAGCCGCTTAAAAATTGTAAAAAAAATCTACAATCCTCATTTCTTTTCATTTTTCAGCGGCCTCAAAGCCCGGTCTATCCATCCAAGTGCACAGCCAGCCAGCCAGCGCCAGCAACTTCAGGCTGACACAGACAAGCAGTAATCGTATCACTCACATGCCGGCCAAGAAGAGCGTGCTAAGCGATGATGACTTCCCCTCGCTGGGTGTCGCGAGGGACGACCATCCGTCCATCGGAGCTGGTTCCGTCCAACCACCGAAGGTACAGTATCCGCACAAATACCAGAGTAAACAGAACTAACGAGTAGGCCGACTCAGAAGAGATCTCGAAATATTTGACGTAGTATGTCATATCGGCCGGCGCGCGCCGTACTAATGCGTTACTCAGCATTGTGAAACATGTCGAAAGTGGTACTCGCGCCCACCTCGCGTAGCTTCGCCCGTTTGTTTGAAGTCGAGGTACTCCTTAGTCCTGTCTACTCTGCAAATACAGTGTTTAGACTTAAAACGTTTTTAAAGAAAAAACTTCGTATTCTTCAGGGGTGGTGGAGTCGGGACTCGGGAAAATTTGATTCACTCTTTGTTATGTTAGTGTTCGGTGAAAAATAAGGGAAAATCTTATGACATTTGACGATACCCATAATAAATGATTACAGAGGTGATCCTCTGTAATCGTCTCTCAAATAAATGATCACGTCTGTCTGTCTGTCCGTCCGTCCGTCCGTCCGTCCGTCCGTCCGTCCGTGCGTGTTTTTTTTAAACTAATATTATTTAAATTGTCACTCCCACAGGTTACGTTAATCAACAGCGAAGAATTGAAGGTGTTAAAGAGCAACCAGCAGAATAACCAACCTAAGAAGGCTCCGCTCAGCGCCGAAGCGTTCCCGGCTCTTTCATCCTCAGCCGCTCCGACCGCGCCGCCGCAGTGGATCACAGTGTCCAAGTCCAAGGAGAAACTCAAAGCCAAGCCCGAACCGCCGCCCACGCCCAAGCCGAAGACTTTCAACCCCATAGCGGACTTCCCCACTCTCCCCGTCAACCCCACGCCACCCATCAACAACAACAAGCCTAAAGCAAAGAAAACCCAACCGCAACCGCAGCCCCAGCCGCCTCCCGTCAGTGTCCAAAATGAAAATAATAAAAACAAGAAGGAGAAGAAGAAGCAGAATTCGAAGAAAGAAAACTACGTCGACCTCTGTCTGCCCGACGACATCGGCGACTTTAAAAAGTCGAAGGACTACATCGCGGCCTGCGTCAACAACAACAACACTAGCGCCGAGGCCGACAAGAAGATTAAGACCATTACCGAAACGCAAAGCAGCACGCAAAGGAACGCGACGGATTTCAAGTTCGCCCCGAAAGAGTACCCGCCGCTCAGCGCTAAAGTCGACAACGCGAGACCGGTGCAGAACGGAAGCGTCCCGCCTGGTTTCAAGAAGCGGCCGTCCTGCAACGGGATGACCTTCACGAACTCGTCCGGCCAGACCTTCTCCGCTCCGGTCCACACGTACATCCCACCGCCGGACTTCGAGCAGCGGAATCGGGCTCTAGTGAAGAAGTTCGTAGCGGCTTTGGGCAGCGCGGAAGCGGTCGAGGACTTCAAGGTGGCATCCCGCGCGTTTCGCGACAGCATCATCAGCGCGGAGGAGTTCTATCGCCACTGCAAATCGGCCATGGGCTCGGAGTTGGACGCCGTGTTTCCGGATCTAGTGGCGCTTCTCCCGGATATAGCCAAGCAGCAGGAGCTAGTGGTGGGCAGAGATATCGGTGCGAAGTTGGACATGTGTGCGACTTGCGGCCAACTTCTGTCGCCTTCCGACCGCGTGTCCCACAACTCTGCTCATTGGCCGCCGCTCGCTGCGCGCTAACTGTGATAAAGTTCTGTTCGCGTGGTGTGGTTTAGTTCATTCGAGACAGTTTATAACAAGATTTTTTTGCATCAAATAAAGGTGCGTTCACAATGCTACTGAATTTTTGCTAAGCACTGCGTAAGACAGAAAGCTACAGAGATATACATGAATAATTCGCACCATTCGCCACTATAGTAAAGCATTGCTGTGTTTTTTCATGTCACTGTGTTGCACAAAAAGTTTCAGCATTTTGAACGCACTCTAACTCATTGTATTATAATTTCATCCGGCAAATTATATGCGCTTAAGCTAAATGTTTCAACATAAGTTAAATCATATTTTTCTCTGATAAAATTATTCTCTTAGTGAACAAACATTCTTAGAGATTAATTTTGTACATAAAAACTTTTGTTACACTTTTTTTTATATAAAACATAGTTTTAGACTCTTAGTTCACATCAGGCTTCAGTAAAGTAATATGTATTTCTAATTTCATCCACTATAAATGATCGGAATAGAATTAAGTCCACTTAACCAAGTTTGAGTTACTGTCTAATTTTTATTAAGAGCTTCTTGATATTTATTTTTACACCATAATAGTTTATAAAGACAAATGTATATAATACACTGACATGTATACGGTATATAAAATAATAATTTTTATCATCCTTTGCCGGCTTATCAACTTTCTGAAACTAAAATTATTAAAGACATTAAAGTTTTTTTTTGATAGTAAAGAATGTAAAAACGCGAGTCAATTTATTTTTTATTTCGTCGCAAAATATTATTAAGTAATTTCTGGCTTCTCTCAAGCTCTTGCTAAAACCTTAAAATTTTATTTTTCAGTGAAAACTTATTGAAAACCAAGTTACAATTTTCTAGACAGGAGATTAAAAAAATAGTTTAATATAATATCTATTTTGTATAAAAAGCTTATTTTTGTAAATGCTAGCAAAATATATCTATAGGATCGATTTCAATTGGCCTTCCAACTTAGCATAGACCCTAGACAACACATATGGTTTTTGTTTACATGTACTTTTCTTTTGGTGATTTTTAGGGTTCCGTACCCAAAGGGTAAAAACGGGACCCTATTACTAAGACTTCGTTGTATGTCCGTCTGTATGTCACCAAGATGTAACTCAAGAACGGTAATACTTAGAGAGTTGAAATTTTCACAGATTGTGTATATCCGTTGCCGCTATAACAACAAATACTAAAAACAAAATAAAATTGATATTTAAGGGGGGCTCCCATACAACAAACGTGATTTTTTTGGCCTTTTTTGCTCTATATCAATAATAGCAACAGGTAGGTACTTGAATTTTTCACACAATCTTTAGTTTTAATAATATTAATATAAAATAAAAAATTAAGAAGGGCTCTCATACAAAAAACACAAATTTTGCCCTAATTTTTCTCTATAATGGTACGGAACCCTTCGTACGCGAGTCCGACTCGCACTTGGCCGATTATTTTTTATTCACACTTTTTATATTATAAAATTTTTCTTTTTCAGTAAAAAAAATATTTTACTGAAAAAGAAAAATTTTGAAAATTTAAATAGAACAAATAATTCTTTAGGTTTATTTGTATTTTAAAAATATTGTAGAAGGATTCCATGTTTAAGTTTAACTTTTTCTACGACGCTTTTAGCAATTGCATCTTTAATGTGTACTTAGCTCATTTAGAATTTTATTACAAAGTCTATACTTCATTCTATAGTCCCTTGGGTTATTTTTACCTTGGAGATTTTTATGTAAGTGATTTTTTATGTCACAGGCATAAATGTTCTATAGAGGCAAATTAATTCGCGAACTGTTTACTTTGTAAGAACACTGTAAAAATTCATGTTACTTTATGTTCTTATTAGAGGACTATTGAATTTAACAATTGGTGTATTTTGGCACCTTTGATATGGTTTTGGCAAATTGCTAAATAAGAGTGCATACTTGTGCCCAACTTGTGCCTAATACACCAACAAAAATGTACAGAGAAATACTGTAGCAAGCCTATATAAAATTATAATTTTTTGAATAATATAATTTTTGTTATAAATACTAAATTATTGGGTGTGCGCCGAATTGCGACTTATTGTGATTATTGTACATGTTACAAAGTGTAAAATATATTGTTAAAAAGTTTTACTACATTTTTGTACCTCTCAGTGACTCAGTCGTAACATTTAATTTTGTTTTAAACATTTTGTTTATAAAGGTTTTTTTGTTTTATTATTAAACTAGATGACGCCCGCAGCTCCGTTGCGCCTAAATTCGCTATCGCGCGGGAACCGCACATTTTTCCGGGATAAAAAGTAGGTATCCTATGTCCTTTCCTGAGACTCAAAGTATCTCCATACCAAATTTCAACAAAATCGGCTCATCCGTTTGGGCGTGAAGAGGTAACAGACAGACAGACACACTTTCGCAATTATATGTACTAGATGATGTCCGCAACTCAGTTGCGCCAAAATTCGTTTATCGCGCCGGAACCGTACATCTCATACCAAATTTCAGCAAAATCGGTTCAGCGGTTTGGGCGTGAAGAGGTAATAGACACAGAAACTTTCGCATTTATAATATTAGTATAGTGTGGATGGTCAAAACCTCGTAAATGCCAGTGATTATATTTAAATGTTTTGTGTGACTTGGAATGAGACAAATAAAAAAAAAACACCTATAAAAGTTTATGATATATTAAGCGTTCCAATGTACTATCAGAGAAGTTGATTCCTAGGCAGATGGCGGACCTAAGTAATTTGGTCGCGTTAAGTCAAACCCATCCGACCGATCACAGATAACATTGAATTGACATAAGTCGACCACATGACGTAGGTACGTCAACTGCCTAAGAATCAATTTCCTCAATGGTACAAGTACCGAGCCTACTTGTTACCCCAACCCAGGAAGCCCTTGACGAGGCCGGCGATGCTGCCGGGCGCCTCCTTCTTGCCCGCGCCGGTCTTGTCGTCAAGATTCGGGAACTCGATGAAGTTGCACGCCAAATCGAAGAAGAGCGGTTTGCACGGGATCGCCTCCATCGGCGGGGGGATCTTGTATATATTGGGGTTCTTGGTGAGCACCTGAGTGTCCTCTCTGTAGTCGTCCAGGCGGTCTACTAGCGGCTTCTTTTCTTTATACGTTTTGCCGCTGGAGTACTTCAATTCGGGATCATCCTCCTCATCCTCCAGCACGGAGTCGGCGTGGACCTCGAACTTGCAGCTCTCCACATCCTTGACGAGCGTCTGGAGCTTGTCCACTAGCTTCTGCTGGAGTTTGCTGCGGACGGCCTCGTTGGCGTAGGTGTTGCAGCGCTCCAGCATCGCTAGGGCCTCCCTGAACCTCCGGAGGCCGGTGAGCACCTGGGCTATGTAGTAGCAGCGGAACGCCTTGTACGCCTTCAGCTCTATCTCGATCTCCTCCTGGTAGACCTGGTCGTTTTCGAAGCCGGGCAGCTGCTGCAGCTCGATGTAGTTCTGGAGGATGATCTCGTAGAGGCGCGTCAGGTCCTGAGGACGGACTTTCTTTCCGTCTAGCTGCTGGTTGTTTTTCCTCGCCTCTTCCGCCTGCTGGACTAGCAGGTTGTTCCTCTCGATGGTCCGGATTAGACGGAGATACATCAGGTAGGTGAGCAGATAGTTGATGCCGGACACCTGGATCTCGGACGCGGACTTCAGTTTGGGGTCGTTCTTGATCTCGTCTTTAATGGCAGAGATGGCGTCCTTGCAGTCCATGAGCGTGTTTTCTAGGACGTCGATCTTGGCCTGCGTGGTGGCGGCGGTGGCGACGGCCTTGTCCAGGTCCTGCAGGCCGATGAGGAACAGCCTCACCTTCTCCGGGCGCACGGTCACACGTCGCCCGCGCCACTCGATCTCGTGCATCACGCCCGAACGTGATTCCCTGTAGGAAAACATTTCCATCATATTTTTGCTATAACTTCATTATATTAACTGACTTATAACTGCTACTTATAATTTTTTTTTTAATGAAATAAGGGGGCAAAAGAGCAAACGGGTCACCTGATGGAAAGCAACTTCCGTCGCCCATGGACACTCGCAGCATCAGAAGAACTGCAGGTGCGTTGCCGGCCTTTTAAGAGGGAATAGGGTAATAGGGGAGGGTAGGGATGGAAAGAGAAGGGAATAGGGGAGGGAAAAGAAGGGAATAGGGTAGGGGATTGGGCCTCCGGTAAACTCACTCACTCGGCGAAACACAGCGCAAGCGCTGTTTCACGCCGGTTTTCTGTGAGAACATGGTATTTCTCCGGTCGAGCCGGCCCATTCGTGCCGAAGCATGGCTCTCCCACGTATATATTACTTCATTATATTATTAATTGACTATAATTGCTACTTTCACATCGAACTATTTAAAAGGGACACATGTAACACACTCTAAAACCGTGGTCGTCAAATTGCGGCCCGCGGCCGGTATTTGTGCGGTCCACGACAAAGTAAATTATTTGAATGGTGAACTATACTACACAATGGTTAAAATTAAGCCATATTTAACGATAAACGTAATCGGCCAATTTTGGCCTGCTATCGTTAATGATTAACGATAGCAGGCCAACAATTAAGTTAACAAATATAAAAATAATAACCTAATCCAGCGGTGCAAGTGGTGCAACTCTACGGGCGTGGGGCCGTACAACGAAATCGTTTTGAGACTCAGTCGAACGAATCGGAATGCCGCGTCCTACTCTAACAAACGTGAAATGACGTTGTTAGAGTAGGACGCGGGATTGTGATTCGATTGTTTGATTCTCAAAACGGTTTCGTTGTAGGCCTCCTGATTACACCTACCGAGTAGAGTGGCGAGTCAGTGCTCTCGGCCAATAAAATTTGCCGAGAGTACTGTCTCGCCACTCTACACGGTAGGTGTAAATAAAATCGGTCAAGTGCGAGTCGGACTCTCGCATAAACTCTCGACTTGTGTACCGTTATTGTATAGGAACCCCCCCTAAATGTTTATTTCATTTTAATTTTATTATAAACTAGACGTCCCGCGCGGCTTCACCCGCGTAAATTAGATATTTCACAGACAAATTAATCCACAAAAAATAGCCTATCATCCTTCACGTGGTCTACTTCTTATCTGTGCCAAATAACATAAAAATTGCATCAGTAGTTTTCTACTATTTCCTCTATTTCTTAGCTCCTATTAGTCTTAGCGTGATAAAATATAGCCTATAGCCTTCCTCGATAAATCGGATATCTAACACTGAAAGAATTTTTCAAATCGGACTAGTAGTTCCTGAGATTAGCGCGTTCAAATAAGCCCTTTCAAATAATTTCCCCAGTTTTTTCCACATTTTCCTCTATTTCTTCGCTTCTATTAGTCTTAGCGTGATAAAATATAGCCTATAGCCTTCCTTGGTAACTGGGCTATCTAACACTGAAAGAATTTTTCAAATCGGACAGTAGTTCCTGAGATTAGCGCGTTCAAACAAACAAACTTCCGCTTTAAGCGTCTCCCAGACAGACGCGGCCTGCGGTGGCGGTCAGTTGATGGCTTGGCCGCGTGGCCGCGTGTGTCTGTGTCGTTTCTAAAACTCAAGTCAATCTCAAGTCATCCAACTGACCGCCACCGCTACCGCCACCGCAGGCCGCGTGTGTCTGGGACACGCTTTATAATATTAAGTATATTTATTTATTTAATATTATTGGCGGACTTAATGCCATTGGGCATTTTCTACCAGTCATAGCCATACCAGTCATAGATTCCGCTTTATAATATTAAGTATAATATTATTACTGTACAACCCTAAAAAGGCATTAGTGTGGAACCACTCTTGGAGCGCCCTTCACATACTCTGCAGTCTGTGGCCCAGTGCTGGCACTCACATTGTCATGTGTGGCCCTTGGCCAGCAAAGTGTGAGGACCGCTGCTCTAAAGTATTATCACTTAGTTTTGTTACACCTTACATAACTACTCTTATAGATCACAGGCCACAGCTTACAGACGGTAATAATAATACCTCCCACACCGGTGGCCTGTTTTCATTGGAACCAGGCCAGTTACGCAGGAATAATTTCATAACCCAGTGGGACGGTACGACCGACACGACTGGCGAGAGATCAGGCACAGGCATTTTTACATGCCCATCCGACGCATCATCTTACTTGTCAGACAATCAGGTGATCAGCCTGCATTGTCCTAACCAAACTTGGAAATAACTTGTTTCCAACGCGGTAATCGAACCCACGACCGAGAGTCAAGAGCCACGCTCTAAACTACTGGACCACGGTGGCGTTAACAGACGGTAATAAACATTTAAAGGATGAGCATGCCCATGTGCCCTACAGTGACTTAATCCTAAAACTAGACGTTCCACGCGGCTCCCCCGAAGTAATTCCACGGGAGCCATATTTTTTCCGCAAAATAGATACTTCCTTCCCCGTGGTCTACTCTATTTCTTTGCCAAATTACATAAAAATTGGTCCAGTACTTTGTGATTGTGTGCTCAAACTTTTGGCACATGTTGTGGGCGTCATCTAGTATGTAATTTATACGGACGGAAATACAGACAGACGTGACAAATCTATAAGGTTTCCGTATACCCTTATATATTTCTAATGAAATACGTCATAACATAATATAACAGTACTAACTTAGCCTGTGCCATCAGCGTGTCCAAGTTCTCGATGAGGCCCTGGCTGCGCATGGCCAGCAGGTCGCCGGCGGCTGACGCGTCGCCGATGTTGTACGCGCAGTAACGGAGACTCGGCTTAAGCTCGTCCACCTTAAAACATAAAAAATGAACACATTGAATATACAACCACATTTTACGTGTAAATTTTTCATAACAAATTTGTTCTACGGTAAGTGCCATAACTCACCGGGACGCCATCGCGACGTAGCCAGTGACGGTACCATGGCAACGTCCAAGCAACGTCTGGCGTCTCTACGTCGCTGCAAAGCGCTGTTTTTCTTAAAATTAAGTTTAAAAACACCGCTTTGCGGCGACGTAGAGGAGATGTGGTAACGTCACTGGTTACGTTGCGATGGCGTCCTGGAGTTATGGCTCTAACTGAAAGAAAATTAATTAATTTTAATTCAAAGAAGGTTAATAATAAAACAACTTATGCCTGACTCTCCTCCATTCTCCCGCCAGACGTGTCTATCATCTGTCCTACTTTGCGAAAGAAAGAGTTTTCTCGTTTATTGACGTTAGTAGATGACGCCCGCAACAAAGTTGCGCCAAAATTGGTTTATCGCGCGGGAACCGTATATTTTTCCAGGATAAAAAGTATCCTATGTCCTTTCCCGGGACTCAAAGTATGTCCATACCAAATTTCAGTTAAATCGGTTCAGCAGTTTGGGCATACAGAAGTAACAGACAGACAGCCACAATTTTTTAATTTTGCATAAAACTACTGTTGCGTAGCTGGTCTTATATCAATAGAGAAATGGTCAATGTCGTCATTGTATTAAGAGACGTACAACCAACCACCAGTTTGTGAACTATTTTCTGTAGCACTTGACAATTAAAGCTCACCTTCTGCTTATAAACTATTCGCTCATCATCAGGCAGCGCGGTACACAGGTTGTCGAGCACAAGCTGTGCGCGTGTCAGACTCTCGGCGGCCGCCCGCCATTGCCGCAACTCCAGTAGAAGCACACCTTGCAGCCATGCCGCGTACGCGCCTGCCTCTAGTGTGGTGCGGGCGTCGCATGCCCCACTCTTCTGCGTTTCAGTAGCAAAATATGTTTGTATAACAAATCAGGCATGATTTTAATCTCATGCTGACTGTCAGCGTCGACACCAAAACGTATGAAATGTCAGCGCTGACCGGTACGCATTCAAAAACGCTTCGTAGATTTTCTTACGTCTCGGGCGATGGCGCCGACGTTCAGCGAGCTGTCAGCGTGAGACTATAATCAGCCTTAGAATGAAGAAACTAAGAATCCACATTATAGTTTTTATATACACCAGACTTTGTATAGCACTTCTTAGAAACTTTTACATGCTGATGTGCTTTAGCATGTAGATTGTAGATGTTATATTATGTAAGAATGAATAGACATAGTGACATTTACAAAGCAACTAACATTCTGTCTCTTAAATCTATCAGTATTCCTATTCTAATGCTCTTCTATCAAGGAACTAAATAGGTATAGACATTTGAAAAACCATAATGGTAATATTTCCTACAGAAAAACAGTTATTTAGGAAGCTGCCAAATGAATTTCACTACATGCCTAGCTCTTCTACTTCTCTGTGATAATGCTAAGCCTACATAATTATAAAAATAAATAAAAATAAAATGATTATATATCAACATATTGCAAAATTGATTCCTAGGCAGATTGTGGACCTAAGTCATTTGATTGCGTTAAGTCAAACCCATCCAACCCATGACAGCTAACATTGAATGACGTATGTCCGTCAACTGCCTAGGAATCAATTTCCTCGATGGTACATTGGTAGAGACAAGTATTATAAACAATTGACAAGCAACTGCCCATATTTAGAAGAGGGTATATCAGTATAAAGTAAATTACAAATACCTCACATAATTCCAAAAGGGTATTCGCATGAGTGCAAGCTTTTTTCAGACGAGATGTAAGATGGAACTTCTTCCTTGGCTCGGTATTAGCTTCCTGTCTAAGTTGCATGGCGTGAGCCCAAGCACGCTCTGCTTGGAGGAGTGGTATGCACAGTAATCGGTTTTCAGCGTTTGAGCCAGTAAGATGTGTTGCTGTTACATCACGCCTACGGTAATGACGTCTGTCCCCCTGCAATAAGAATAATCTGTAGGAGCCATTAATGTATTTTTTTAAACGAGAGTATAACAAACATACAAAATACTATAAAGCCTAACAAATAGTTTTTATTTCAATTGTGTTTCTGCTATCAGTTTTGTTACACATTCAGGTAAACTTCAGACATGGATTAGGGTAGGCTAACCCAGCATCTGCTCCCTTATAATTGCTACTTCCCTATTTTTTTTGCTAGGAGTTTTTATGTTGAGGCTTTTAAATTTTGTATATCAACATCATTTACTTGCTAATATGTTTGGATGATTGTTTAATCTTTGTTTGTACAATTTACTTCAATATTTTATCTCTTCTTATAAAGTTATGATTTTAAAATTAATGTGAAACTGTCGAAGCTTATAATAATTCTTCAACCAGCATGCTATAATATTAAATTAAGTTTAGGTTTAATGAATAGAAGATACACAATAACAATTAATCATACCTGTGGAATCTTAAGCACTTTTCTCAACCTCCTGATGCGTCGGGAGCAGTACCCACGGTAACGCTGGTAGTCCCCATGTCTAAGCCCATGTTGCTGCTGAGCGTCCTTCGTTAGACGAAATACTGATTCAAGTTAATAATTATTCTAATGTATCAAACTTATTTATATATTATCAAATGGATAAAGGAGGATATAAATACAGACATAATACTTCACAAGAAATGGAACCTGTGGTCTAAACAGTCAAGTGTCCAACACCTAAAAAGTGTTTATAAACATGAATGATGAAGACTGGGTTTTTATTATTCCGAAATAAACAAGAAGAACATAGTTCGTGCACGTTCTGTTACATTTTAAAGAAACACCATTTAAAAAGGATACTTTCTAATGATAAGGAATTGGATATTTTTGCTTCAGTTTTGCCATCTTCTTCAGCGGATATCAATTGTTGATCACCTAATTCACCCTCTTGTACGACCATATTCGCTAAAAATGTTAACTTTTATTTAATAACTTTCACATACCCAGTTAAATAAGTATATTATAAATAATTCAAACCTATAAAATTACAAAATCACAGATGACTTGAATAGCACACGTCACAAATCTTTTTTTTTTTAATGCCATACCCTTAGTACATTGCCAATGACGAACGGAACCATCAACCACAGTTTACTTTACCACAAATCTCAAACTCTCAAGTCTCACTCTCAACTCTCAACTTCTCAAGTGACAAGGCCTAAGCCATGTGTTTACGTTTAGCTCTTTACCACTGAGTGCCCTGCCTGCTGCCACTGACCTCCATAATCCATTATACAAGACGCGTACTTGTATAACGGAGGTCAGTGCTCTTTCCTCTTTATATATAAAAAACCATTTTGACATTGACAGTGCATTGACATAGTTTGACGTTGACAAGGGCCAATTGTCAAAATTTGTTTTGAATTATTGTTCTTTCAAATTTTTCTTGTGTTGTGGTTAGTGTCGGTAAATTTATTTATTGTAAAATATCTTTGTAATCCTTTCGTTCGAATTGTGATTATAAATTGGGATTAGTGAGACCCATATTACACAATATTAAAAGTGATTTATTTTCATTACAGGACATAATTACACAGAAAAATGGCCAAGTCTAAGAATCATACCAATCATAACCAAAGTAAGTAATTCTATCTAGCAAATTCTTTTAAAGTTATCAGAATATTGAGGTTCATGTACTTAAATAGTTTTTTACATTTAGACCGCAAAGCGCATCGCAATGGCATCAAGAAACCCAAGAAGTTCAGACACGAATCCACCCTTGGTGTAAGTAAATTGCAATGTTCTGTTTTCTATCGCACTTATTAGTTAACAAAGATATTTAATAAGTTACAGTGCTTAGAAAATTTGGCATACCATATAATATTGATTGTTTTGTAAAAATTTGTAAAAATGATTACTAAGTACACTTATAACAATCACATACTTTAATTACTAATGCCCGGTTTCTCATTGAAGTTATCTATTCACTGGAAAGTTATAATTCTATGTTCACTGACATTTTTTATTGGCTATCGTCAAAATATTAGCCAATCGACAACACCTTTCCCATCAATTCCCGAGCGGCAGCCGGCTGCCGCATAACAATTGAAAATCTATTGTTTCTGTAATACCCACAATGGAGGTGTTAAAGAGATAAATTGTCAATAAAACCTCAGAAACTGGTTATAAGTTTGCTGAAGGAGCTGAAGCTTACAAAATATCAGGAAAGGATTATAAATTATCAAACTTAGATGGTACGAAATATAAAAAGGAAAAGACTATAAAATATAAATTTTAAGGGTTTTAACTCTTAATGCATAAAGAAAAGTATTTTTTGTTTTTGAAACTTGTTGACATTATGTCTTATGTGCCTGGAAAATATTATAGGGACCCTAGACGATCATGCAGCATGACATGCGTTACGTGCTGTCATGCACGTATGATCGTTTATTGTATTGATTGATGCGAATGACATGCAAACTACGCGCTGTACATTGATTGACAAGTTGTTTGATTTTTGTCCTGAAATATGTGCATGACATGCGCACCTGATCGTTTCACGATCTGCATGTCACGTAAATGCATGTCATGCTGAATTACCATCTAGTGTGATCTAGGGAGCGCATTACAAATATTAAAATGTATTTTGATTATTTCAGATGGACCCTAAATTCCTGAGGAACCAAAGGTTTTGCAAGAAAGGCAACTTGAAGCCCGCAAAACAGGTTGCCCGTGCTGCCGAGAGGAAAGCTGTCAGAGAAGCCAAGAGCAAGAAATAGATGTTGTAAGGTTAAATAAAATTTAAAAATCCATTTATTTTTTTATTTTAAGGCCTCTTTTATACTTTACACTAGATTGTCAATATTGTGCATGGTTACAATCATTAATATTTTTATTTAGTAAGGAATTTATGGAAATACTTCAGATAGCAATGAAAATATGTGCCATTACATGATGTTAATATGAGGCTCTCACGCTTGCTGCTAAGGGTCAACTCAGACCGCAAAGCGACATGTATCGCATTTTTAAATTTGTATTGAATTGACAGACTTGCATGACGTCTCACGCAGTTGAATTCTGTCAAATCCATACAAATTTAGAAGTGCATCTACACGTCGCATTGCGGTCCAAAGTGACCCTGGAGTGATGATGAATAGCATGCTAGTTAGGGCTCCCACACACGGGCCACCGGCCACAACCACAAAACGCCGCTACCGGCATATTTCCTGTAGTTTTCATACATTTATATGGACTCGCCGCACTCGGTTGACGTCGGTGACCGCCACACGCTACAACGATTCACTTTACGACCAATAGACTGGCTTAAAACGGCATTTGTGGCTGTAGCGTGTGCAACGAATACTATACTCACAATGAGCGTGTGTCCCGTGTGCGGCGACACTTAGCGCGCCCGCTAAAACTCGCGCGGGCGCACGCTCGCGTGTGTTATGTGTATAATGAAAAATAGTATGGGGCCCGCGTCCGCGCTCCGTCGCACGCGCCTGCCTATACTATTTTTTAACCGACTTCCAAAAAGGAGGAGGTTATATTATGTTCGGCGGTGGATATATATTTTTTTATTTTTATTTTTGTATGTTCAACGATTACTCCGCCGTTTGTGAACCGATTTTCAAAATTTTTGTATTGTTATATTAGGTTTCACTCCAATTTGCAAGTGGTGATCTGATGATGGGATCCATGAGTAATCGAGGGGACTCCTCAAAATTTATATGGAAACATATGGTGATTTTGGTTTTATGAGAAGTATCCTTAGCATATGCTACCAAAACGCAAGATTTTGCACTAAAGTATACTATGGTTCCGAAGATACTAAGAGAACTCCGGATTCCTTATAGATACAAGTTTGGGGGTTAAGGCGCTGTTTTAAGAACTGAAAGCATGTGCTATTATGCAAATTACATTCATCATCATCATCATTACCACGTCCGCGTCAGGGTCACCAATGTCACATGGTTGTATCTCAATGTCGCATGGTTTGTATATGGATACAAATTGTAATAAGATACGTAGAATATACGCGATGGTTTAAAGTCGGTGCCAGTTCCAAATATTCTGTCAGAGAACTGAAGATTCAGCTATCTGGTACCGACTTCAAAATGATGAAGATTGAATACAGAAATAGTTGAGGTTTAGCCGAATTCGGAAAAAGGCACTACTAGATACGAAAAATTATTTAATACTTTTTAGTTCATATTATAAGGATGTTATTATTGTTTTTATCGTTTATACACACGCGAGCGTGCGCCCGCGCGAGTTTTAAGCGCGTGTTCAGACCAAACTGACTATACGCCGCCGAATGTGAGTAGGCTCACTGTGAGCCCCAGTGTGAACGTGAAAATATACGGTATTGAATGTCCGCGCCTACGCCTAGCGTAATGGCGTATTGTCGGTTAGGTGTGAACGAAAAAGTGAATATGTATGGAAATACAATAAACTGCGTAACGTTCGCTCACATTCGGCGGCTCACAGTCGGTTTGGTGTGAACACGGCCTTAGCGTTGGCCCTTATAAGCAAAATTTTAGTAAGCTTTTAAGAATGGAAATGCACAATTTATTTTGAATCTTTATTTAAAAATAATTATGTCATAAATCTTAATAATAATGGCAAAATTAAGAGTGTAAAGAGCAAATTACATAATTATTATTCTTAATGATTTTACAAACTATATTATTATCAAATAGTAGGTATAATGTCTAAAATTATAGTTGATTAACACATTCAGTGTCTCTAACACACCATGTGTGTCCACACTAATCTTTATCGCCATGCCGCTGGCACGCCGGGCGTGCTCTCCGTTTTTCATCAATATCTCAAAGATAAGACAGTTTTTTTCAGCCAGGTATGTTCATCTACACGAGTTCTCAACCTTTTATATCTGGGTGCACGGTATCTACATTGTTTGGTCAATTTACTTTAAGAAAGAGGGGCATAAAAAGTTGAACATTTTATTGTATGACGAAAAATCTTTAATAGTTAGGGAGGGGAAGATGGCATTTCGCGACAAGCTCGAGCGTGTCAGATTAAGCTTGTATAGGCTTCCGACATGTGTCGGACACAAGTTCCGACAAATTATCATGGTATAGAAATTAGATTTCTCACATGGTGGGACCATGGGTTAAAAAAATGTTTTTAACCGACTTCCAAAAAGGAGGAGGTTATACGTTCGGCTGTATAGATTTATTTTTTTGTATGTTCAACGATTACTCAGCCGTTTGTGGTCCGATTTTCAAAATTCTTTTTTCGTTGTATAGGGTCTAACTCGAATTTGGTACCATGTTCACAAAAGTGGTGACCTGATGATGGAATCCATGAGTAATCGAGGGAACTCCTCAAAATTTATATGGAAACGTATTATGATGATTTTGGTTTTATGTGAAGTATACTAAGCATATACTACCAAAAAGTAAGATTTTGCATCAAGGTATACCATTGTTGCAAAGATGCTGACGGAACTCCTGACTCCTTATATTTACAAGTTTGGGGGTTTCGGCGTTGTTTTAAGAACGGAAAGCATATGCTACTGTGCAAATTATATTCATCATAATTAGCTTGCGTCGCATCATCATCATATTCCCCTGTTTCTAGCTCATATTTTGTATTGTCTAAAAAAATCATAAATAAGTAACCAAAGGTTGACAGTCACTGATCAAATTACGATAAATACTTACCTCGGAATCTATTTACTGCCATAATTAAACCTTCAAGACCACAAACACTTCAGAAAACAAAATATATCTTCAGTAACTCAAGAAGGACTAATGAATAAGCACGTTTGAAGTCTAAATAACGCTTTTTATGATTTTACCTCTTTACAGTGCCAGTGAACACACCTAGTGTGCCATGTCATTTCATCCTGCAATGCCGAGAGCACACCTTTCATAGTTTGAGTTTTTAATAGGGCGGCATCGCTGGAAACTTTTAGAAAATCGTGGTGGCATTGAATGTGTTAATTTAAAATAATCCTCCGTAATAATAATAAAAAACCCACTCCCACATTAAACAGTGATATATTAATTAATGGAAAGTAAAAATTATAATAAAATACGCCAATTATCAATTAATTAAAATTAAGGAAATAAAGATCTGGGTTCGTACTTATATGTCAGTGTCTGGGTTCATGTTCTTTGTAGATTAGTTTATGAAAGAGGTACAATGATATTCAACCCAGAGTTAACTTTCAATCTAATCTGCACTCAATCTAATCACTTTCGAGACTCCTGCTTTCTGGGCCCTCTAGGACCCTTATGTGGTGTTTTACAATCTTCCATGTGTGTCCCAGGACTTTTGCTTCTAAAGTTTGGTTTCTCGCTCTTATTTGGTCCCTTCTTTACATACTCATTTTTATCCTTTTTCACATAGTCCTTGGTATTTTTAACAAATGCTTCATTTGTAATTGATATTTTTAATGTGATCCTGTCATTTTCTACAAAATGTGCAAACATTCCCAATGGCATTATGCCACATGTTCCATTACTGAAAATCTCTTTAATGTCACTGGAGTCGCTATAGCAGTGGTCGATGAAAATAACTTTTCTACGACTGTCCTTTTTACTGACAATGTTGATTTCATATACAAACTGTTGGGCAAATTTCTTTATGCCTATGTGTTGGATAACATAGTAAATCATTTTCTGGTAGGTATCAATTTTTATGGTGAAGAGGAAAAGGTATTTTCCTTGAGACAGCATAAACATTAAACGGTTGTCAGTAGAAGAATTAACCTTTAATTCTGTTTCTTGGTCCAATCGAATTCTGCAATTTTCTGCATGGTTGCTTTTGAAATGCTCAAAAAGGTCCTTTATTTTACCTAGAAGTATACAATGATAATGTATTAAGATATAATGTTATGTTATCTTATCTATATTTATTGATAGAAGATCTTAAAACTAAGAATATTGTTAAACTAGATATTATTGTCTGCGAGGTGCGACTTCGTGCACGCAAGAGAATTTCTCGCGGACACTGTACAATTGTTGCGCTTAAAAGAAATCTGTACTTTAATTATATATTTAGTTAGTATAGTCAATAAAATTTGTGTGTCTGGTTTATTAAACTTGTTCCAGTTATATTGGAGCATATATAATTCAAATTAAAAAATATTTAAATTTAAATCCTCTTTGCTAAGGCTGTTAATATAATAAAATAAACTTGTACCTGACCAAGAACACGCTCCAAATATCTCCCCATGAGGGCAGTTCATCTCACGGAATATGCATTCTTTAAGATGATTATCTATTTCCGAAGCGTTCATTATGTATCCACAACCTACTGCTTTATTAGGGCATTCTTTTTTAGCCTGTAAAGAAATAAGAGTGAGCAGTTTATTATTGAAATAAATTGAAACATATTTTATATTTTAAACCCATTAGGTTTAAAATAACATTTCAATCCAAATTGTTCTTTCGATAATAATGATTTCATTGCGATTATGAAACGAAAAATAAGGATTTTTATCTTTCAGAAGGGCTTCTTTCAAGCCCATCAGGCTTTAAGGTTTAAACAATATTACCACGATATTACTATAGAGTTGCTGATAATGTGTGGGCGCGGAGTACGTAGAAATTCATACATTGACCCATGTCAACTTGTTTCGCGTACAAAATAGGGTTTAATTACACCTACCGAGTAGATTGGCGAGACAGCACCCTCGGCTAATAAATTGGCCGAGAACACCGAGTGCTCGGCCGTGGCCCGTGGGCACTGTCTTGCTACTCTTAACTCGGCATGTGTGATCATGAGAATAATATGGCTTGAATGCACCTACCAAGTATAGTGGCGAGACAATGCACTCGGCTAAGCTCTTTGTTTGTTTATTATGGATTTGCTTCGGCCGAGGCCACTGTCCCGCCACTCCACCGGTAGGTGTAATCAAGCCAATACGCGAGTAAAAGTGACAGACGACAGTACTGTTTTACAAAAGTGGAGTATGCAATATATAATTATAATATTATCTTCCGAGTTCCGACCGAGCGAGGTGGTACGATCGGCAAAGCCAAAGCCCACTGAATTGATTTCAGCTCACGCACTCTAATGCCTTGATTACACCTACTGAGAAAAGAGAGGCAGTGCAAACAGACAATTTGATTGGCCTTAAGCGCTGTTTCTCCACGCTACTCGGTAGATGTAATCAAGGCGTGAGCTTTCAGTAGAAAGATTGTGACGATATAATATACCGCCACAATTCACAAAGGTAAAGACATAAGCCTTAAAAATTAGGTTAATATTTTGTTTGTTTACATTTTATTCGAAATATTTTGAATAATAGAAATAGGTACCTTATCCACCAACTCCTCAAGTTGCCAGTTCCTCATTTGCGTCATCACTTGGCTGCACAATGGACACTTAGACGGAACCAGCTCCTTCGTACAAGCATGACAGACACTGTGGCCAGTTTGGCACTGGAAGATCGGTGACGTCATATCGTCCATGCACACTGGACACTTCGGTACCTCCAGACCCGTCATGGGCATCCTTCCAGCCTTC
This sequence comes from Cyaniris semiargus, assembly GCA_905187585.1. Lineage (NCBI taxonomy): Eukaryota > Metazoa > Arthropoda > Insecta > Lepidoptera > Lycaenidae > Cyaniris > Cyaniris semiargus. Next base: position 5,004,465 of record LR994558.1, on the reverse strand, counting down.
GGTTTCGCCATGGTAGTAATGTGTCACAAGAATATTGTCTCTGGAAAGGAAAATATACCTAACACTGAACTTATGAGTTAATGTAGGTACTAAACAAAGTAATGAAACTTAAAACTATACACGATAAAAAATATTTACATTAATTATTGGTAAGTTGAGAATAAGTACAACTTGCAGACGAACTAAGCTCGTCTTGATAGAGTTTTCGTACAACGAGCTGCCTATACTAGTTAACTTATGCGTGTTATTGTTGGTATTAAATTACAATGTACCTAGGTAAATACAAATGGCTATTGAGTATCGCCTTATCTCGTTGCAATGACTAACGGGAAAAACGAGCTGTCCACTGCTTTATGGGTATAATTTTGGCTTTAAATAAATAGATAACGTCGTGATACTAATGTTATTATTATTAATGGTAAGTAAGTATACTTAAGATATTATTATAGTTTGTACTTACAACTCTTGAAACAGCTTCTGTGTATATAATATTTATACAAAGAGAAAACGTCATGTACTGGACACTGATAAAATGAAACTGATATTTTTATCAGTGCAATTACAATTTTCAATTTACACTGCGCCCACTTGCGCCGCTATGGTTGAATGATAACCGTAGATTAAATATATGTAACACTATAGTGTTATCTCCTTGTTTTTCATATTTATGAAAGAGAAGGCATGATTTTTTACGAATGATTAAAGTTAACTAAGACTGGCGCAAGTGGGCTCCTGAGTTGGATTTTGCTGGTAGATAGTAATATGAGACTTCCCCAAAATTTATTGCCAGGTAAAAAATACAGAGTTAAGAGGCATTTTCTTATTTTTTTAATTTGATTGTCAAACAGTTTTCATTTTAGTAACTAGATGGCGTATGGGTAGACAACTATCGGTAATACAATCATTAATTGCTACAAAACTGGGCAAAAGAATGTAAAACCTGTATCAGGTTTCAATTTGAAAAAGACGCAATAATATTCCAATGAATAGGGTAATAAAGTTATTATAACGATGTTTTAGTTAAAACTCACGTAAGAAATAGACCTGTTTACCGTTATTCACACCAAATGTCACAGGAATTATACATTTTGGTTTTGACAATATCTTACCTGCACTTGTGCACGATAACGGATATTTAATGGCTAATATTTTACCAATAATGAACATCAAAAACCCAAATAACACAATTTGGGAATAATTATTATTTCACTCTTTTTAGTTACCTAGTAAACCATCGGGTATATTCTACGTATCTATCTTATTACAATTTAAGAGTCACACTCAACGCGATTGTGTATCTTATTCCTATTACGATGTAGGTTGTTTTCTTATGTAAGTATTTTCATACTAAGGGTTTAGTATATTACCTCGATCGTGGGAATCGCAGACACAATAGATTTTTAATTGTTATGCGGCAGCCGGGTGCCGCTTGGGCTTGATGGGTTAATAGTTAAACTAGTGTAATACCTATCGAAGCAACTTACTTCTCTTTTTTCTTTCGAATCTCAAAAGTAATGTTAAATGTGTGCCTTACGCTCTGGAGTTAAGGTTGACTTTGTTATGTTCAATTTCGTGGTAAATAAGTCGCTTAGAACTTGAATCATTTATTTTGAAATAACATTATATTTTTATTAAAATCGCTATGAAAAGTACCACCAATTATTATAAGGACATAACGTGATGATATAATTATGGTATGGGGCATATTGTATCCATATACAACCATGTGACACTGGTGACCCTGACGTGGTAATGATGATGATGAATGTAATTTGCATAGTAGCATATGCTTTCAGTTCTTAAAACAGCGCCTAAACCCCCAAACTTGTATCTATAAGGAATCCGGAGTTCTCTTAGTATCTTCGGAACCATAGTATACATTGGTGCAAAATCTTGCGTTTTGGTAGCATATGCTTAGGATACTTCTCATAAAACCAAAATCACCATATGTTTTCATATAAATTTTGAGGAGTTCCCTCGATTACTCATGGATCCCATCATCAGATCACCATTTTTGTGAAAATGGGACCAAATTGGAGGGAAACCTAATAGAACAAAACAAAAATTTTGAAAATCGGTTCACAAACGGCGGAGTAATCGTTGAACATACAAAAAAAAAATATATCCACAGCCGAACATATAACCTCCTCCTTTTTGGAAGTCGGTTAAAAAATAATAAAAACCACACCAACAATCAAATAGATGAGTTCGAAGAACTAAGCAAGATTCAAGAAAAGAAGATTAAACAAATGGAAAATCAATGTAATGATATGGCCAACACATGCAGAAATCTGAAACTGAAGAACGAAGTAATGGAGCAAAAACTAAATAAATATGAGCAGGCGCTGTCATGCAACGACTTGGAAATCTGTGGAATTCCTGAGGAGCAAAGTGAAGATATCAAAAAAATCATGGTGTCCATATGCAAGCTACTAAATCAATCACCTAATGATATTATAAAGGCAGTCAGAAAGAAGAAACCTATCCGTCCGGGATCGGCACAGGCCGAAAGATTAAAAATTGATGCCCCTGTCACAATATCGCTACGGGAAGGTAAATGTGAACAATGGTTAGAAGCTGCTCGATCGGTAACTATCACTGCTAAAGATCTGGGAAAAGAAGGCGATAAGATCATCTACTTACGTGAGGCATTGACACTACTTACATCGTACCTGGAAAGCCAAAACAAACCTCAAGGAAAATGATCTCTGCAAGTATGTGTGGTGCAAGAATGGTCAAATAATGGTGCGACAGAAAGACGGAGACAAAAAAAATTACTATGTTCGTGGCGAAAATGATATTGATCGTATTTACAAGGAACTAAAGAAAAAACAAAACATCTGATTGTATTAATCAACAAAAGTTCTATTTCAACTTACTACCAATAATGTCAAGATTATATACCTATAATTATGGATATAGTCGATCCGAGTATAATATCGGAAAATACATATTACTCTTGGAACAATTTTATGACAAGATTACTACTTGTATTTGTGGCGGTACCCACAATTCGCCTAACATCTACAATATATACTCTAATCTGTGCCTAACATTCCTGCATCGCGCTATCGAAGTTTTCTGAGCGCGTCGGTATATATACGACAGCTGAAATGTATCACGTGGGCTCCGGCCTGACCGAGCATAACACCTCGCTCGGTCGGAAGATCTTCCTTTGTAGCCTCTACGCATTATCCCACATATTGTTACATGTCAACATTCGCTCAATGGTTAAAAATTACTCCCAACTGGAGTATTTAGTTACGCAGAGTCCCCAAATTACACACCTACTTGTTTTATCAAGGAAAATGTATCGAGTTTATTTGAAATGAAGGACTATGTAATGTTTACTGAGTTAAGATCTAAGAAAAAAGGAGGTGGCATTATTGTGTATGCTCACAAAAGCATATCATTCGTAAGGAAAACTGTAAACACTTTGGAATTCGAATGTTTGTATGGAGAGGTAACAACTCCCTATGGGTATGTAACTAACATATTTTCTATATATAGGCCACCTAGCTCAAACAAATAGAATTTTATCAATGAGTTAACTAATCCGCCGCTTAATCGTTATTGGTTGTCATCACTAGTATTAGTTCCAAATACTCCCACTACTGCTATCAACGCCAATATGGCGACTTTCAAACGTCATTTTTACGTCAAATCATAGACAAATATATTTGGTCAATGGTCAAATTTAGTTCCTATCACTCCCATTGGGGGAGCTGATTCCGCTTCAAATAGGCACAAAAATTAGCTGTCATTTCAAAGGGTATAATTAGTCCAGCGTACTTGTATAATGGAGGTCAGTGATGCCCACAAATGGGTAAGTAAGCTAGACAATCATAAAATAAAATACGAACTTAACAAAATCGACTGCAGTACCGCACTCTCTTACGAGGATCCGAATGAGGTTGTGGAATACGTTACTACCACCTTCCAATCGCTTTATAAAAAATGTACTTATTTAAGTAAAGTAAAACTAATTAATAATCAAGAATGTCCATGGGTTACGGAAAGTTTAAAGGAGATGTGTAAAAGAAAAAGAAACTTATTAAAAATTTTCCTTAAGGACACCAGTAATAAACAAAATGAATTAATTTATAAAAAATACAGAAATAGATGCAACAAATTAATAAGTAAAGCTAGAAACAATTATATAAGGAAGGAAATAAGCGATAATTTTAAAAAACCTAAAAAAATGTGGTCAATAGTAAATAAACTTTCTGGTAAAATTGTAAAAACTATTGATGATGTTATTTTAAAATCCTTTGAATTGCCGGCTAAATTACTTTCAGATTTATTTGCTCGGGACTTTGATAACAATGTTAAAAAAAATATTAAGCTCATGTGATAAACCATTACTAAATGAAAATTCATATATAAACTCACCAAGTGTATCAATAAGATTTAAAAGATAACTGAAGAAATATTAAGCAAAATTATCACAAAAATGGATCATAAAAAAGCCCAGGTTATGACAACATTAGAATGACTGATATAAAATATATCTCTGAGCAAATGACACCAATACTTACGCATTTAATTAATTTGTGTATTAAGCGTTCAGTGTATCCTGACAGGCTAAAGGTATTATCAGACCCATATATAAAAAAGGTAAGAGAGACGACACAAATAACTATAGGCCGATAACCATACTATCGTGCATTGATAAAATTATAGAAAAATATTTTGGTGATTTAATTAATATCTTTTTAAGAAATAATAACATAGTTAACTCCAAACAATTCGGATTCCAAAAAGATAAAAGTACTGCGCAATTATTGTCATTATTTACAGATGAAATTAACCAGCACCTAAATGATAAAAAACATGTACTTGCTGTTATGATTGATTTCAGTAAAGCTTTTGTTACCCTAAAATATGATACTTTGTATAATAAACTGAAGCAAAGTGGTATACAGGGACCAGTGCTGGGTTTATTCAAAAATTATCACAAAAACCGATTTAATGTAGTAAATATAGCAGGAGAACTTAGTTAGAAATTCACGCCCACCGGCAAAATAATGTAGTCGTGAAATTTTTTCCATTTTTAAATCATTAATTTTGAACAAAGTTGTTTTTTAACCCTAAAAATTTTTTTTGCGGCCCGCGACACCAAGACCAAAAGATATTTGTGGCCCGTATGAGAAAAAGGTTGGGGACCACTGGTCAGTCTTTTAACCCGATACCGTGCCGACAGAAAGCCGCAATCGACTCTCGGCTGCAGCACCGACAATAAGGTCCCTTTTTTACTAAACTTTAGGTTCAATTTTAACCTATAAAAATCGTTTTTAAAGCTTGTGTCTTTGTTATATCAAAATTTAGAGTCTGTTTATTAATATGGAGCAAAAAAAGAAAAAATGATTTTTTCGACGTTTTACTATAATAAAGGCGATTATCTCGGAAACTAGAACCGACAGCAAAGTCCCTTTTCCCAGATAACGTCACATATCCTCAATCTGTCTGTGGCACAAGGCACAACATACGCATCATTTGTGTCAAGTTGCCAAAAAAGGAAAAAAAAAACTTTCAGTTATTTATTTTTTTCTATTTATACAAAGAGAAAACGTCATGTACTGGACACTGATAAAATGAAACTGATATTTTTATCAGTGCAATTACAATAGGCTACTTGACCTACTTTTTTCTTCATTCTAAACGCTTCTTAATCATTCATTTTCACCAAAAAAACTAATATTTTAATATTTTAAACAGTAGAAACCCATAAAATGTTGATTGAAAAATATGCCTTTTATATGGCGCCGAAAACACTGCCCGCCATTGTGCCGCCATAGTGTGACGTCATGTTTTTTGTATTTTTATACTTTCTTTATTGAAAAAAGTTTTATGTGCTAAGCGTTCGAGTCTAACAGTGCCACAAATTAGAAAAGAATTTAGAAATCATTTGTAATGTTGAACACTTATGGAGAAAAGTTTTGGCCATTTCATTTCGCAACTACAATAAATGGAGATAATATTATATAAAACTGATGTTTTACTTGAACTATTCAAGAAAATATATTTTACAAATCTTTCTAGGCTTATTCTTATTATTTATGTACAAATAAACTTACATATTATAACGAGCGCGATAAATAAAAGATATTAAATTACGAATGTGATGACGTCACATCCAAATCGGAAGTACCGCAAAAGCGTTTTCGTCAGTACAAATCATATTTTCATAAAATCATATTTTCAAATCGACAATCATAAGCTTTTATTTGATGATAAGGGTGAAATACGGTTTCCTAGGCCAAGTTCTACCAGAAATATGCATTAGTTCAATGAAATTAAATATAGGTCAAGTATTTTAGGAAAATAATACAAAAACACAACATCACTCTTTCACATTCCCGGCAAAACTCTTCTTCTTCGTCTATGCTTACTCGTGACAGCTGACGTTTTTATTTTTATTCATTAAAATAAAGTGTATGCACAAGAATATATCCATACTGCCGTTAATTTCTAGTTATCTAAGTTCATATTTTGTTAATTTTTGATATTTTGGTACATATGAGGATAATGCTGGTGGAAAATATCAATTCATTTTCATTTTTTGATACCCGTAGGCCACCGAAGGCCGACAATATAGAAAAACGATGCTGAAAATTGTATTAAATAGATGCTCAATAGGCTACTTGACCTATATTCAATTTCATTGAACAAAGGCATATTTCTAGTAGAACTTGGCCTAGGAAACCATATTTCACCCTTATCATCAAATAAAGGCTTATGATTGATAAATAAAGTCGATTTGAAAATATGATTTTATATTTTGTAATTTCTACTGACGAAAACGCTTTTGCAGTACTTCCGATTTGGATGTGACGTCATCACATTCGTAATTTAATATCTTTTATTTATCGCGCTCGTTATATGTAAGTTTATTTGTACATAAATAATAAGAATAAGCCTAGAAAGATTTGTGAAATATATTTTCTTGAATAGTTCAAGTAAAACATCAGTTTTATATATTATCTCCATTTATTGTAGTTGGGAAATGAAATGGCCAAAACATTTCTCCAAAAGTGTTCAACATTACAAATGATTTCTAAATTCTTTTCTAATTTTTTTGGCACTGTTAGACTCGAACGCTTAGCACATAAAACTTTTTTCAATAAAGAAAGTATAAAAATACAAAAAACATGACGTCACACTATGGCGGCACAATGGTGGGCAGTGTTTTCGGCGCCATATAAAAGGCATATTTGTCAATCAACATTTTTTGGTGAAAATGAATGATTAAGAAGCGTTTAGAACGAAGAAAAAAAGTAGGTCAAAAGTAGCCTATTGTGTTAACTGGGTTTTTAATGTGTAATGTTGGTAGGATATTAACCATTAAACATATTCGTTATCATGCAAGTACAGGAAAGTGATACAACATCCAGAAACTTGTTTTGTAGCCAAGAATATAATAAGCCATGCTTCGGCACGAGTGGGCCGGCTCGACCGGAGAAATACCACGTTCTCACAGAAAACCGGCGTGAAACAGCGCTTGCGCTGTGTTTCGCCGAGTGAGTGAGTTTACCGGAGGCCCAATCCCCTACCCTATTCCCTTCCCTACCCTCCCCTATTACCCTATTCCCTCTTAAAAGGCCGGCAACGCACCTGCAGCTCTTCTGATGCTGCGAGTGTCCATGGGCGACGGAAGTTGCTTTCCATCAGGTGACCCGTTTGCTCGTTTGCCCCCTTATTTCATAAAAAAAAGAAAAAAAAACTTGCTATTTTGTGTTCCCTCCAAAACTCCAACGAAAGTTTCAGTAAAGCGCCTACCACTTTACTGAATCGACCGACATGACTCCTTGACTGTATTGACTTTTACTCTGACTTTGACTAGACTTTTGACCTGACGATGTAGAGAAACGATGCCGAAAATTGTACACAAGATAATTGTTTTCCCGCCATATTTTATATACTTGACACTGGCCATGGTTAAAAAGCCGAGCGCCATAAGAAAAAAAAAAGACGAAGAAGAAGACGTTGTGTTTTATGTTTTAAAATTTGTATTGTAAACATTTTGTAAATATTAATGTACATTATTATTTTATAATTCTAAATGTTATAATAATAAAAAAAATATTATCAAAGAAAATAACGACGCATTTTCTATCATTCCTAAGAGAAGTCTACAAATAAAGAACGAACTTCAAATTTCTGTTACAGTCTATCAAGTCTTCCTAGTTTTACTTCAAAATTTTATTATGGATTCAAGTTCACTGCAAAGTTATCAAGACATGAAAAGTAATCCCCATGAACTATGTAAATTAATATTCAAATACGTAAAGGTAGATTTAATAAAAAACTCAGTACTCAAAGGGTTTTTATCTTCAGTGGATCCCGTAACTTACAGGTATCTATAGGCTCGTACGATTTTATTTTGTGCTTAACAAGTAGTGGGAATCATCCACCTAGTGCTTACAAAGTAACCAATAAATTAGTGCAGATAATTTATTTTTGTTTAATATTTTTACAGCATTATACTGTTGGTTCCCCCAGATAACCAAAAAGAATATCAAAAAGTTTTCATACCTGGTCATGCTGTTCTTGATTTAACAGTGGAAGATTCTGAAGAATTTACAGAAGTACCAGTTACATTTTCATTAACTTCTACTTCCACAGATCACAATGAAAGAAAGGAAAAAGTAATGGAATGGTTTAGATTAAATTTATTGGCAGTAACTGAATGTGATGATAATATACTGTTTGGAAATGTTACAATTTTACCTCCATACAACGTGGAAGATATATGTACAGACAACCCCATTATAGCCATGCAAGTTAAGAAGGTTATGGAGAAAATGCCAGAAGATTTTAATTCACAGTAAAAAAACACTGAAAACAGTTGATACAATAAATTATGATTTTATAATGCAATGATTTTTAATATTTTAATGCCTACCAAAATATTGCTTAACTAGCTGACCCGGCAAACATTGTTTTGCTATATAAATTATTTGTAGTTGTAATGTAGTTCTTTATTTGTAAAGAATATTATTACAAACAGACAGACAGACAGACAGACAGACAGACAGGCAGGCAGAGAGAGAGAGAGAATTTTATACACCAGCGACCCTAGCATGGCCAAAATAGAAATGCAAAAGTATAGAAAAACTGTGGAGAGAAACTGAAGGTACCGTTCCGATCTTTACCGTGGCTAGTCGCGACCGACAAAAAATCAAATACAATGCCACTTTATGACATAGACTATAATCCTAAAAATTCAAATAAAACCCTACTTTATGACAGACCCGTACCAAATCCAAACCCCCCAGTTTTGGAGCTACTCACCTTTGAAATTTTCAGAATTCTGAGGCTACATCATATTTTACTCTTGGCAATTTGCATAGTGTCTTTTAACGCCTTTAACCTAACCTACAGCGTGTTTTGTGACGGTCCCCGGCTGCTGCCGCAGCACAGTCACAGTTCTAACCTAACCTACTTTTGGACTTTCTGGATTGTGTTTGTTTTTGTTTTGGCGGGGGGCTGCGCCCCCCGAGCCCCCCTTTAATTTGTAACGGTCACCGGCTGCTGCCGCAGCACGCTCGCTGCGCTCGCTCGGCTCCCTCTGTGTTGTGGTCAAGTTCTAACCTAACCTACTTTTAGAGTTTCTGGATTGTGTTTGTTTTTGTTTTGGCGGGGGGCTACGCCCCCCGAGCCCCCCTTTCGCAGGGGCTGCGCCCACCCCCGTCCCCCCGCTTAGGTATCCGTGGTTAAGTAGGCCTTCTGTTAAGTCTTTTCATTAATAATGAAATGAAATAAAAATTATGCGCTTGATACGGAGCCGGCAGCCATTTCGGCAACCGGTGCCGGCAGTGGAGGCACTCCCTAGTAAGTAAGTAACACATAAACACCAGAAGACAGATGACCTTATCTCAAAATTACGAAAATTTTAAATGTATAGTCTGTCAAGAAAGTGAAGAAATTAAAAAGTGGCAACATCGTAGTTGCCACTTTTTAATTTCTTCACTTTTTTGACAGACTATAAATTTCTCCTAAATGGGGGGGGGGGGGGGGGGGGGTGTTCCGGGGGTGGAAGTGGGAAAAAATCTCAACTCCTTGACTGTATAATGTGCGTAATGAGAATAAATCCTACTGCACAACGTGCAGTACCCCGACTACACAATATTTCATTTCAACCAAAATTTACTGCCAAATATGGATTTCCCTTACTTTACAATGTGCGTTACTACCTACTGCCAAACATAAACATTGGAGCATTATTTGAATCCAACCCGTTGGAAAACTTTGCATGAACAAAATTTGAAGAAATAACCCCACGGCCAAGCAACCATTTCCCTGACCCACTGAAAAGATTTACTTCCCCGACTGTTTAATGTACATTTAGAAAAAACGAATTGCAAAACATTTATTTATCCGACTGTAAGTACAATGTGCCTCATATTGATAATAATATGTAACCCACTGACAAATATTAATTTTCCCAACTTCACAATGTGCGGTGCGTAATTTAAATAAAACTCACTGCCAAACATTACATTCCCTACTCTATCGCTATAGAGCTGCGTTTAGGCGGCGCACACCAAAATAGCTCGCAGACAAATGATTTTTTTCTGCTTGAAATGTTTGATATAAGTACGTAGTACATAATATCTCTATGGATATAAGTAATAATATGATACGATCAAAATTCTTTCAGTAGTTTTAACGTTTTTATTTTTAAAATACCTATCCAACGTTACTTTATTTTTTTTCGTGTCCACACGGTGGGGTGGACTCGAAAAAAAATATCATCCCCGCTTGATGTGCAGGGGAGGTACCATAAAAAAATATTTTTTAAAGATCATTAATATGTGCATTCATGTCGAATTACAGCTTTGTAGGCCCCTATAGTCTCTGAGCAAAACCGCGGACGGACAGACCGAAATTATAAGGGTTCCTTGTTGACTACGAAACCCTAAAAACGGGACCCTATTACTAAGACTTCGATGTCTGTCCGTCTGTCTATCTGTTTGTCTGTCTGACAAAATGAAATTTTCACAGATTGTGTATTTCTGTTGCCGCTGTAACAACAAAATTAAGTACTCAAAACTAAATATAGTTAATATTTAAGGGGGGCTCCCATACAAAAATCTTGATTTTTATTGGCCTTTTTTGCTCGATATCACTAAGGGTAACAGGTAGGCACTTGACATTTTCACAAAATCCTTAATTGTCCTTAATTAAATGTATGTACTTACTTTATAAATTAATAAAAATATTAAAATAAAATAAAAAATAAGAGGGGCTCCCCTACAAAAAACATAATTTTTGGCCTATTTTTGCTCTAAAACGGTACGGAACCCTTCATTGTGAGTCCGACTCGCACTTGGCCGATTTTTTTGTATAAATGGAGGATTTAGGGCCGGAAAATGATTTAAAATAAAAAACTTTGTATTTTATGTTTAGAGACATATTTAGCTAGATGATGTTTGCTTGCTAGGTTAGTTACAAGATTTGTAAAAATTTTTAAAGAAAAAAATAGTTTTGCCTTTGTTATAAAATGTTATTTATCTGGTTCTTCCACTCACGTCTTTAATTATTATTTAGTATGGCTGAAATATTAGGATTAGGATTTGCAAATCACAACAGAAAGATGGTGCTCGCAGCTCCATTACACAGAAATTAGTTTATCAAGTTATCATACGTTTTACCGTAGTAAAAAACCCAGCCCTTTCCCGGGTCTAAAAATATCTCTATGCCGAATGTTATCTAAATCGGTTTAGCAGTTTAATTAAATTAGTGGTCGCCCAGTGGTCGAAATTTGACCATAAGATATTTAAACTAGGTATTATTATAATTTTGAACATTATTCTATTGGCAATTCTGCTTATTTGGTTGATTCCTTTACTCTCATGGTAAAGGTTCGGAAACCTACCCCAAACTTGATGGGGAGCGGGGGTGAGGGGGAGGACGGGGTAAACACCCCCCGTACCAAATCCACACTGAGAAACCCCCCAGTTTTGGAGCTACTTACCTTTGAAATTTTCAGAATTCACAGGCTACATCATATATTTTTCCCGGCAATTTGCATAGTGTTTTTTAACGCCTTTAACCTAACCTACAGCGTGTTTTGTGACAGTCCCCGGCTGCTGCCGCAGCACAGTCAGAGTTCTAACCTAACCTACTTTTGGACTTTCTGGATTGTTTGTTTTTGTTTTGGCGGGGGGCTGCGGGCCTCCGAGCCCCCCTTTTTTCATAATACATTCTCTAAAGTTACAACACATACAACATATAAAAAATATTTTACTTGCTATTCCGTGGCCGCCAATTGATATTATTATTACCGTAGCATTGACAAAATGAAACTTATCTCCGTAAATAATACACAATGTGGTTTGTATTATAGTCCCAAACATGGCCCTTTTGACTACTCACATGATGCATTGATAGTTTTATAATATGAAACAGTAATACTTACATTTGTGTCACAAAAACACTTCCTTTGAAAAAACTGTGTACACAGCCCGTCTGAGGTTCAAATGTGAACTGTGAACTGTGTGAAAAAATCCCTTCTTATCGCACGCCTACGTCATACGAAAAACACTCCCTCCAAATTTCAAGTATCTACGATCAGTCGTTTAGGCCGTAGCGTGATTCCATTTTCATGTCATTCAGGACAAAGCCTTTTATATAATGATATAGATAATTTATTTTAAATAATGTTGAAGAGCTCTGTAACTGTTATTTAATGTACCATTATCTTAAAAATATTATCCAATGTCTCATCTATATTTTTTAACCGACTTCCAAAAAGGAGGAGGTTATATGTTCGGTTTTCTGATATTTTTTTCATATTAGAATTTAGAGGGTAGTACTAATATTTCTCGTGTTGGACTCATACAGTGCTTATTGATCAACAAAACTTGGCTGCATAAAGTGCAAATAAAAAAATTAAAAAGTGGCTGTGCGTTGAATAATGATTCTGGGTGACGTAGAAATAATAATAGGATGTTGTGTCGTACAGAGGTATTACAAATACTGCAGCTTAATCAGCCTTTATGATTAAAACGGTTGTACTGAGGTGTTACAAAATATCCAGTAAGTAGTTGTACAAATAAGTAACATTTAGCTTGTCCTTTAACCTATGTTTATTTTACCGATGTTTGGAAATTTGTATTGAGTATTTAGCGACTTACGGCCGTTCCCAATATTTGATCTATCTCTGGTTTTGCCCTACTAGAGATAGGAATAGCTCTCATTAGACATTAGAGACATATATTTTATGTCAATTCAATGTTAGCTGCGGCCTGCGATCGGTCGTATGTCAAACCAGAGATAGATTGAATATTGGGAACGGCCGTTAGTCGTGATTTTGCATATACGACTTACGAGTAATAGCGCTATGAATTAACTGTGCCGTGTGACGCTTTTATTGCGTAGGTCGTCTGCCACAGATAAGCGCGAACCAACTAGTGACCGATGTATAAATAAAACACAGTTTTCCGTATATAATAAAGTACTCTGTGAACACAGTGCTAAGTCTATTAAACAGCGAGCGTAGTTTAGTAGTTTACATTCATTTGTCACGAGTGGTTTAGTGTTATGTTAGCATGGTTCGATTTTGTCTACCAATCATACCAAAGAAGCATGATTTTTAGCGAGTGTCAATGAAGTACCTAATTTGATATTATTAGCGTGAAAATGTCACAACCAGCTAAAAGAACGGTGCAATATTTGGCGGGATTATGCGGTAAACGGCGCGAAAATTTAATTTTTTTTCTTATTCTTGATAACTAAGTCGTAAGGACTAAGTATTAATTTTGTAAATGTTTTGTGCAGTGTCCTTTGCGTTTGCGTTTACCGGCGCTACGTTATGTTGGGCTTCTCCTGCCATTCCCAAGTTTAAAAGTGGTGAATCGAACTTATTGATAACTGATGTAAGTACCTACACAATCCTACTGACTTTTAAACTCAGCTGTTTTAATTAAAATTATAATCAAGTTTAATTTGTTTTTCAAATTGTCAATAACAAGCAAGTTTCAAATTGTAAATAAGAAGCAAGTATTTTCTCTCAGCTTGTAAGCTAGCTAAACAAACTAAACAATGCTAAAATAATAGATACGTCAGACCTACATCTACTTGACCTTTCTAGCTTGATATATATTCACATTTTGGTACAAAAGGTTACTGACATTATTAATAGTTTATAAATGAAATAATAAAAATTCTTTATTGCAGCAAAAATATACAGAAATTCCAGAAGATATTACAGTTTTTTTTTGCTGTTTAAATTACTAAAGTGACTACCTGTAGCTCTCACACTAGGATAACCTGTGTCGTGAGAGCTGATAATAATAAGTTGTTTCCAAAAACTTCGAAATTAATTTTTTTATATACGCTAACAGCTATACCATGAAGATGTGGCGGTACCCACAATTAGCCTAACAATCCTGCATCGCGCTATCGAAGTTTCGGAGAATGGCAAGATATATCAACGTCTGAAATGACGTCAGTGGGCTCCGGCCTGACCGAGCATACCACCTCGCTCGGTCGGAAGATCTTCCTTTGTGGCTACCACGCATACTTATATCCCACATTGGTGACCCTCGACAGAACACGCCTCCTTCATCATCATCACTCTCACCCCGCCCCTCCGCACCACGCCAGCCAGCAACGCCTCATCGGTTACCTCGTCCACTAGCCGCAATATACCGCGGCCTGGGCGACTCCGCATCGGCATCATTGGGCTTTCTCACTACACTGACCGGTCAGCAAGCAGAGCACATCTCTCTTGGTCAGCACGTAGCATCGGCCCCGCACGGCAGCTATTTGACTCACTGGATCCCGTGCAGTAGCATCACAGTTCCGACTCACTGGGACTTCACTGCAACAGTTCCGACTCACTGGAACTCCCTGGCACTGGCGACTCAAGCGACAAGACTTCAAGATTCGACTTCCGGTCTTCGGGGGGGAGTGATGTGGCGGTACCTACAATTCGCTTAACAATCCTGCATCGCGCTATCATAGTTTCGGAGAACGGCAAGATATATTATACAACGTCTGAAATGATGTCAGTGGGCTCCGGCCTGACCGAGCATACCACCTCGCTCGGTCGGAAGATCTTCCTTTGTGGCCATCACGCATATTCCCACAAATACAGGGTGCAATTAAACCTTCCTGCCAAATTTTTATATATTGATCCTTGTTAAAAATAAAAATACACGTGTTTTTTCTTTTATAATCACTCAGTACTAAAATTTTGAGAAATAGCTTCCGAAAGTTATCCTAAAAAACACTACAATAATGGATACGACGCGTCGGCCGCGCGTGACATTTCCCCGCGCGCGCGCCTCACCCCGCGTCACCCCCGGTCATTCCCCCGCGGCGCGAGTGACCGTTCTGCAACGATTTTAAATAGGAGAAAATATGTAATTGAAAAAAAAAAACACCCAATTTTTTTTGGTTAAATGGACTCTCCTAATGATATTAGGTATCATTAGGTAGAGGCCCTGGAAAAAATTTGGCAGGAAGGTTTAATTGCACCCTGTATAATATAATATCCGCACTAGTCTAACGGCCGCATTCAAAGATAATGACATAGATGATAATGATTACTTAACTAACTGCCGCATTCAGAGACAAATATTATTAATATTTATAATTAAAGGTTGTCTGGCAGAAGCTGCTGTTAGCAGTAAGACCGTGTTTGTACATAGTTTTCCTATATTGTGTTTTTTAAGTTTAAGTTTAGTTTTAAGTTGCACAAATAAAGTATTTTCTATTCTATTCTATTCTAATATTCATGTCTTAGTGCGGCAGTCACTTTAATTTTAAGAAGATTTTGATAATAATTACTTACATTTTCTGCCAAAATTAATTTATAGTTAAGTATTTATTAAATATCTTTGAGTGCGCCCGTTAATTTTAACACTACGTTAATTACTAATTAATATTAAATAATTTGTGGTAAAACTATTTTTTTAGTCTCAAATCTCTTGGGCAGTATCCTTGGCGCATCTTGGTGCCCTCCCTGGCTGTTATGTGGGCAAAATACTGAGTGAGCGCGTCGGTCGTAAACGCACCGTGTTTTATTCCGCAGTCCCAGGATTTATTGGATCGGTAAGTTATGCTTTCAGTACCGGATTTATATTTTACCAAGTAGTTTACGAGTGTAGGCCATTTTATATGAAATCTGACGCCTAGGACCGTTGCCACCCCCCCTAGAACATTGCCGCCCCTATACGTAGGCAATGCCGAATTTATATTTTTATGATTGAATTCCTTTTCAAATCTCATCCCAATCGATTGATCGGTTTATGTATGTACCATCAAGGAAATTGATTCATCATCAATAATTATTCATCATTCATAGGCAGTTGACGGACCTATGTCAATTGGTCGGATTATGTCATTTCAATGATTATGTTAGCTGTGATCTGTCGGCTGGGTTTGACATAACGCGACCAAATTACGCAGGTCCCCCATCTGCCTATGGATCAACTTCTCTGATAGTACATGAAGACTGAGGTCACAGACAGATACAAAGTACAAACCAATATGCGACCTGCAAATATTCAAGAAGAGAGCGTAATTCCCTCTTAAGGGCACCTTCTTCCAAATTCACGTTTCTAGAATGAGTAATTTTTAAAGAAAGCGCCATTCAAAATAACTGAAAAATATATACATGTATAGATACATCTTTTAACTAGTGACTTTTTTGGTTAGAAACACAATACAGATAATTTTACTCGATAAAAAAAAATCCGAAACAACCTCGATTTTAAAAACATTTTGAGTTTTATAGGACTTACAGGGACTCAATCCTACTAATATTATAAAGGCGAAAGTTTGGATGAATGTATGTATGGATGTATGGATGTTTGTTACTCTTTTACGCAAAAACTACTGAACGGATTTTCATAAAACTTTACAATAATATAGCTTATACATCAGAATAACACACAGGCTACAATTTTAACCGACTTTAAAAATGGAGGAGGTGTTATGTTCGTATTTTTTTGTTCAACGATTACTCCGCCGTTTGTGAACCGATTTTCAAAATTCTTCTTTTGATGTATAGGTTATCATCCCAATTTGGTACCATATTCATAAAAGTGGTGACATGATGAAGGGATCCATAAGAAATCGAGGGAACTCCTCAAAATTTATATGGAAACATGTGGTGACTTCGGTTTCGTGAGCAGTATTCTAAGCATATGCTACCAACAAGCAAGATTTTGCACCAAGGTATACCATGGTTCGGAAGGTGCTGAGAGAACTCCTGACTCTTTATAGATACAAGTTTGGGAGTTTCGACGTTGTTTTAAGAACGGAAAGCATATATGCTACTATGCAAATTACATTCATCATCATCATCATCACTACCATAAACCATTATAGAGCCATGTTACCGGAGGCCCAATCCCCTACCCTATTCCCTTCCCTACCCTCCCCTATTCCCTTCCCTTCCCATCCCTACCCTCCCCTATTACCCTATTCCCTCTTAAAAGGCCGGCAACGCACTGCAGCTCTTCTCATGCTGCGAGTGTCCATGGGCGACGGAAGTTGCTTTCCATCAGGTGACCCGTTTGCTCGTTTGCCCCCTTATTACATTAAAAAAAAAAAAATGTATCGTCCCGTTTTGACCCTATTATTGGTAGGTACTTACTTTTCATAGTCTTTTATTATATATCACTTAAACCGCGGGTAACACCGCGGGGCACAGCTAGTCAAAAAATAATTTGGACAGTTCGATTACTATTAAAATTTTACAGGGAAATGATTGGATACATGTTTATTTATAATATTTTTTATCTAAGTAAAAAGGTTTTTTCTCCTATTTCGCCCTATCATGGACGCGGCGAGCGTCGTAACCGCCACCGTACAAGGCGCGCTTATATGAATGTTATTTTAATGTCATTTACGTCGATATTTGCACTGACAGACATCGACCTGCTAAAAGGCTACTTGACCTATATTTAATTTCACTGAACTGATGCATATTTCTAGTAGAACTTGGCCTAGGAAACCGTATTTCACTCTTATCATTAAATAAAAGCTTATGATTGATAAATAAAGTCGATTTGAAAATATGTTTTTATGAAAATATGATTTGTACTGATGAAAACGCTTTTGCAATACTTCCGATTTGGATGTGACGTCATCACATTCGTAATTTAATATCTTTTATTTATCGCGCTCGTTATATGTAAGTTTATTTGTACATAAATAATAAGAATAAGCCTAGAAAGATTTGTAAAATATATTTTCTTAAATAGTTCAAGTAAAACATTCGTTTTATATATTATCTCCATTTATTGTAGTTGGGAAATGAAATGGCCAAAACTTTTCTCCAAAAGTGTTCAACATTACAAATGATTTCTAAATTCTTTTCTAATTTTTTGGCACTGTTAGACTCGAACTAGCACATAAAACTTTTTTTAATAAAGAAAGTATAAAAATACAAAAAACATGACGTCACACTATGGCGGCACAATGGCGGGTAGTGTTTTCGGCGCCATATAAAAGGCATATTTTTCAATCAACATTTTTATGGGTTTCTACTGTTTAAAATATTAAAATATTAGTTTTTTTGGTGAAAATGAATGCTTAGGAAGCGTTTAGAATGAAGAAAAAAGTAGGTCAAGTAGCCTATTTAGGGAGAAGGTGCCCTTAAAACTTAAAAGGCTGGCAACGCACCTGCAGGCTGCAACTCTTCTAATGTTGCGAGTGTCCATGGTTGCTCTCCATCAGGTGACCCGTTTGCTCATTTGCCCCCTAATTTTATATGAAAAAAAAATACGCATTTGTAATGTTATTGATCTAACAATGTTTTTTTTTCAGAGCATTATACTATGGACATCATCACCGGAAGTTATGTGTGCCGCCAGATTTCTAGTCGGGATAGGCATCGGAATTACCGCAGTGGTATGCAACAGTACCTTTTTGTTCAACGAGCATGCATATCACCTGATGAATAGCACCGCATAGAACCGTTAACTTCACTTGTGTCGAGACCCAGACGTGTTCTCGGCCAAGCACTTGGGCCCGTATAAATAGTTGGCTCTTATCACTAAGAGCTTGCTCAAAAAGTGTTTTGAGCTGCTGTCCTTATTCATCAAGCCCCGTACGGTCACCGGTGAATAGAATATCTATTATGTCTCGTTTTCCCACGATCGACGGGTTAATAAACCTCACTTGGGTACAGCTACCAAAGTTGATATAAAGCACTTAGCTTTATATCAAGTTTGGTATGTTTTGTATGGACGGGCTTGGCCGAGGGCCCTGTCTCGACTCTCGCCAGTAGTAGAGTAGACTCGGTAGGTGTCATCCTACTAATATTATATAGGCGAAAGTTTGGATGTATCTATGTATGTGTATGGATGTTTGTTTCTCTTTCACGCAAAAACTACTGAACGGATTTTAATGAAACTTTACAATAATATAGCTTATACATCAGAATACCACATAGGCTACAATTTTAACCGACTGTCAAAATGGAGGAGGTGTTATGTTCGTTTTTTTATGTACAACGATTACTCCGCCGTTTGTGAACCGATTTTCAAAATTTTTCTTTTGGTGTATAGGTTATCATCCCAATTTGATACCATATTCATAAAAGTGGTGACCTGATAAAGGGATCCTCAAAATTTATATGGAAACATGTAGTGACTTCGGTTTCGTGAGCAGTATTCTAAGCATATGCTACCAACAAGCAAGATTTTGCACCAAGGTATACCATGGTTCGGAAGGTGCTGAGAGAACTCCTGACTCTTTATAGATTTATAGATACAAGTTTGGGAGTTTCAACGTTGTTTTAAGAACGAAAAGTATATGCTACTATGCTAATTACATTCATCATCATCATCACTACCATAGATACCATAGAACCATGTATCGTCCCGTTTTGACCCTATTATTGGTACTTTTCATAGTCTTTTATTATATATCACTTAAACCGCGGGTGACACCGCGGGGCACAGCTAGTCATGCCATATTATGTGCCGTAACTCACTATAGGGATGGTAAACACTACTACTTATTTAAGGTTCAATGTTTCTTGTTATAGGTAGGTACTTATTGCATTGTAATTTTAGTTTATCTAAGATATGAAACCTCATTAGCAAATACAAATAATTACTTATTTTATACAAATAATTAATTAGTTACAATATGATCATTTACGCTTCTATTTTGGTTCCTAACTGCCTATTATTATGAAGCCTATTATTATAAAAGTTAAAACCTCAACGCGGTTTGTTCCACGACTCTGAAATGAGATGCAACACAAAATATATCTGTTGCAGGTAACAATGATATATCTGACAGAGATAGCAGATAAGGAGATCAGAGGGGCCCTGGGTATGCTGGTCCAAGTGATGATTAATCTCGGAGGCCTAGCGGTGTACGGCCTGGGACCGTTTGTCTCATACACTGCTCTCAACTCTATGGTCCTTTTCATCTCCGTCTTCTATGCGGTGATATGTCTGTGGGTACCGGAGTCACCTTACTACCACTTGACAAACGATGATGTCGATGCTGCGAGGAAAAGTCTCAAGTTTATCAAGGGGAGCACCGATGATAAGGTAATTAGTTGTATATTGTGTTTTATCTCAGTTTATTAACCCCCGACAAAAAAGAGGGGTGTTATAAGTTTGACGTGTCTGTCTGTGGCATCGTAGCATCCAACCGGGTGGACCGATTTTGATCTAGTTTTTTTTGTTTGAAAGCTGACATGATCGAGAGTGCTATTGCTATTGTTCATCTATTTCCAGTGGGTCGACGAGCATCTGGAGTCGATGCGAGTCCACGTGTCAGAGAGCATGGCGCACAAGACCACGGTGAAGGAGCTGCTCACCAACACCAGGTATCGGAAGAACCTCTACATAGTTGCAGGTTAGTCGTCTTTAAGGGCTCCCACACATAACTGCGAATTCGCATCGCATCGCAAATATCTGCGACAAAATTCATAATAAAAATGACATTGCGATGCGATGCGATGCGAATTCGCAGTTTTGTGTGGGAGCCCTTACTTGTAAAACTCTGTGACGTCACTGTGTGTATATGTTGTCACTAGACAATGGCAGAAAGGACGCTTTTAAACTCTCAAATGTGATTGGGTCAGGACCCAGAGGACAGAACAGCAATTCAACAGACAAAAATTGTACAATATCCTCTGTTAATAATTACCGTTACATACCAAAATTTTTGATTGACAGCTTCGCCTGTAGCATTATTGTTGCAAGATATACTATGTAATCACCCTGCCGGAAACAAAATGTCCAACCGCTTAGCGATCGCGCTTACAAGCACTTTTTTCTGCCAAACAGTGAATGGCGGAGTAGACAGTAGTATACATTCTGATGTCACAGGTTGGATGTAAAATATCACATTCTAAACGATTTTCTACTCGGTATAGAGTACAGTTACTTATTGGTACGAAGTTTTGGAACGAAGTTCCTTATGGTGCGTTCGGCGTTGCGACTTGCGAAAGAACGATATTTGACATCGACACTTTTTTATTAGTACCTGCATAGTAGGGGCAGAGGGCGTTGATAGTATTCCTGTGCGTCAACTAGATGGCGTTTTTTGAGAATAAACAGCGACGCGTTGTTAGTATTCCTGGGCGTCAATAGATGGCGTTTTTAGTATTTTTTTTTGAGTGTATATGTATACAGGTTTTTTGAACATAAGAAATAACTTCGTTCCATTCGGGTGTCCCTTGACACCTCTCAAGTTTTTTTATTATCTGCGCGAGTCCCACTCGAACTTGGCCGGTTCTCACTCCTCCTCGTCTCAATTCCAGGGTTGAAGATCATGCAGTACATGACCGGTAGCCTGGTGATCCAGTCCTACTTGGAGATGATATTCAAGCAGAGCGCCTCCATATCGCGCCAGCACGCCAGCATCGTGTATGGATTCGTCCAGCTGGCCACAGGTACTGTCCTTAGGGCCTCGTTACACTAACCGAGTAGAGTAGCAAGACAGTGATCGACCAATAAAATTGGCGGAGAGCACTGTCTCGCCACTCTACTCGGTAGGAGGTATTTTGGACCTTTGTTAATCATACTAAAGTACGGTCGCATAGAAACTTGTAACACCCATTGCTACTTGTCTCTTTCAATGCCTATCACGCAGATAGGAAAGCGAAAATATTGGTATCGCGTTCCTATCGCGTACCCTAACGTGGGAGAGCCATGCTTCGGCACGAATGGGCCGGCTCGACCGGAGAAATACCACGTTCTCACAAAAAACCGGCGTGAAACAGCGCTTGCGCTGTGTTTCGCCGAGTGAGTGAGTTTACCGGAGGCCCAATCCCCTACCCTATTCCCTTCCTTTTCCGTCCCCTATTCCCTTCTCTTCCCATCCCTCCCCTATTACCCTATTCCCTCTTAAAAGGCCGGCAACGCACCTGCAGCTGTTCTGATGCTGCGAGTGTCCATGGGCGACGGAAGTTGCTTTCCATCAGGTGACCCGTTTGCTCGTTTGCCCCCTTATTTCCTTAAAAAAAAAAAACATAGTTTTGTCATTTATTTAAATTTTTAAGACATTTGAAGATTTTCTAAATCTAACTATCATTTGACACTGAGTAAAGCCATATAATATTGCGATAAGATATCGCATGGAGACATAAAGAAATTACCTACTCGCTACTGATAAGATAGAACAGCGCCTATTTACATAATATTTTACTACCGTTATGATATTTACTACTATTTTATTAAGAAAAATATTTTTTTAATACAATACCTAAAATTAAGTAGGATATTACATACCTATTTACTGACCAAGAGGTTAGCAAACACTTGAGTCAGTTTAAATACTAGCATAATTTATAAGTCCTAGTAATTAAATATTTTCTTGTTTGTCTGCTATCAATAAAATTGTTGGACCGATTCGGATGTAAGATAATCGAGGAGAATGTCCTTCTCCTCGATTATGTATGGCTACCTTTTGCAGCAAAATCAATTTAGTAATAAAAAAAATAAACAATTTATCGTTTCAGGAATCTGCGCGACTTTCATCACGGATCGGTTTGGCCGGCGACAGCTCATGTTATGCTCGAGTTTCGGAGTGGCTGTCTCCTTGACTATAATCGGGACATACTTCTTCCTTCAGGACAAACTTCAAGTCAGCCCGGAGTCCCTTGCTTCTATATCTGCCATGCCTCTTGTTGGCGTGCTCAGTTTCAATGTCCTATACGCTTCAGGCCTAGGAAACATACCTTATATCATGCAAGCCGAACTATTCCCAATAAATGTAAAACCAGCCGCGTCTAGCTTAGCGACAATGCTGGCTTGCGTCCTAAATTTCTTAATCACCAAGTCCTACCAAGGAATTAAAGACGCTTTCGGCCATTTCTCTGTCTTCTGGTGTTTTGCCTGCGTGGGATATTTGGGAATGTTCTTCATATATTTCTGTGTGCCGGAAACTAAAGGCAAGACGTTGGAGGAGGTACAGGATAATTTAAAAGAAGATGAAACTATAGAAGCGGAGCCCTTGAACAAAAAATTTAATGTTGAAGAGCGGTAGCATTTGAGCCTGTGTTTTTAGAATATTGTGTTCAAAGTGAATCCTGTAACAGGTTTTTTGTGCTGTCTGAATGTGATATTTTCTTAAGTTATATCGAAGTGTTATTGTTTGCCAAGGAACATTTTTATCCACATTGTTAAGTGTGTTGAGATTGTTAATTTATACTGAAGTGGATTTAAGGTTTTATCAAGAGCGAATCAAGCCCAGTCTCGACATTGCGCGGCCTTTTGCCGTTTTTACGATACGATGCCGTAACGCAGTATTAGGTCGTTTGTCCACCGCTGCCGTCCGCCACAAAATTTACATAAAATGCCACTTTATGACCTAGACTACAGATTTCTTTTTTTATCGACATTGGTCTACCGACTCATGCCGCCGCGCCACTGCTTCGAAGTGGCATCGAGCAAAATGAATCCATAGTGTCATAGTGTCCATAAAGCACAGCAGTCGTGCGAACTAATGTTCGACTCTTTACCGCGTGAAGTCTAAACGCAGCTTTACGTTGCAACTCGTGTGCAACATGTTTGCGGCCGAAGAGCCAGTGGCGGCCTTAGGGGGTGGCGAACGGGGCAATCGCCCGGGGCCTCGCTCTTGCAGGGGCCTCGCGTCAAGGAAAATAATTGGATTATTGTGCTTAAATTAGAGATAATCTTAGTAAAAGCGCAAATATCAATTTTAAAGTCTATCATCACTACTTTCACATCACATAGGTATTTTTTCGTAAGACAAAGGGCCTCGGAAAACCTGCCACCCGGGGCCTCGCAATGAGTAAGGCCGCCACTGCGAAGAACCTACACTTAAAGTAGGAAAGTCTAAATAAGATGGTTAGTTTAATTTTAAGTTGGGTTACTGAAATAAAATAAATACATATGTGACCAATATTTGTTTTATTATACTGAATATATATCTCTAACAAATGTTAGCGACATTACAAAACTTATGTATAATATTCCCAGAACATGTTAAGCGCTTCCCCTTCTTAGAGCGCTTACTATCGAAAACAGGTCATATACATACATATTATAATATAATATATAGGTTCAGTGTTGTATCTTGGCCATATCTTCCAGCCCTGCAGTATGTACATACGATAGGTCTACCGATACTATATCATCTGTCTTTGAGTTTCTATTTAGTTAGCCAAATATGTTCTACTTGTCACGTTAAACAGTTGTACTCATCTTTAATAAAAAAAAATCACGCGGATATAATTTAATACCCTCCATAACCGCGGCCCATTCTCGACTGCTTTATGCAGGTTAGATTTGAGTTTAGGCATGGCGCACGCCTCCTTCATTTCAAAGTTAAAATACTGTATAATCTTCGACATATAGACAGTAAAATCTTGTACATAACCTCTACGATAGTAAGCGCTCTACCGCTCAAATACAGGCTCTGTTCAAATCCTCTTGGAGTTGCCGTAGGAGTACAACGGCGCGAATGGCGTATCGGCCGGCTCGTCGCCGCTCTCCTCCGACGCGTCCGACTCGAACGTGTTGTCCGGTATGTCGTATAGACGGATGAGGGGCTTGTTCGGGTCCTTCATTATCAGGTATTTGCCTGGAAGAGTGATTATGACGTTTATATTATATTGCACATAAATAAAAGGACTATAGTATGTAGTTAAATGAAGATGCTTAGTAAAAATATTTACACAATGCATATATCAAGCTATATGTATAATTTTTTGTTTTTGTCTAAGCATTGGAAAGTTACTGTATAACTAAATTCATTGTGTTACTGTCTTATTAGTAAGTGGACAGGGAAAAGAGAACTGATACTTTTTTCTGGTTTTTTTTTCGATCACTCACTGTAAAAAACTAGAAAAAAATGTTACTCACCATCCTTCTGCTTCATGCATATATCGATGATGCAGCGGAGTATTCCCCAGGCGTTGTCCATGGACAGGTTGATCTGTGCGGCGAACTCGTGCGGCTTGAACTGCTGCGTGCCGAGGATCACGTGACGAGAGTTGTCACGGACTTGAGCTCGGGAGACGTACCCGAACTTGATCTGGTCCGAACCGGCTAGCAGCGCCTGGAAGTTGGATGGTAATGAGTAAATTATTTGCAGTGCTTATACAGGGTGTAACAAAACTAAGTGATAATACTTTAGGGTGTGTATGAGTCCCGTGTATAGAGTCCACTGTATAAGTAGCAGCGCTGAAAGACCAAAATTTTTTTTCACCTTTGTATGGAAAAACTCGTGAAGCTGGGACGCTTGCCCATACAAATCACAAAAAAAAATGTCTTTCAGCGCTGCTACTTTCACAGTGAACTCTCTACAAGGAACACATACACACCCTAAAGTATTATCACTTAGTTTTGTTACACCCTGTATAATACTAGATAACGCCCGCAACTCCATTGCGCCAAAATTCGTATATCGCGCGGGAGCCGTACATTTTTCTGGGATGAAAAGTAACCTGTGTCCTTTCGTGGGACTCAAAGTATCTCCATACTAAATCTCAGCTAAATCGGTTTAGCGGTTTGGGCGTGAAGAGGTAATAGACAGACAGACACATTTTCGCATTTATAATATTAGTATGGATGGCACTATGGCAAAAAGCATCACTAAGGGCAACAGCACGATGTGCATTTTAACCCGTCGATCGCGGGAAAACGAGACACAATAGATATTCTATTGTGTCTCGGTCACCGGTGACCGTATGGGGCTTGATGAATTAAACGTCGCCGCCAGCGCTGGGTATGTTTTAAAGCTTTGTTACAAACTAAACACCCAGAACAGGAACTATGTGTGAAATAACAATTTCAACTCGTATTAAAACTTTTAAGAGGTTATCTCTGTTTGAAGAAACAGTGCGTGAACAATGCGTCAAACATACGAAATAATGCCACGATAGTGCTACGTTTAACGGTAATGGACACACAAAAACAGCGCTTTCAACAGTTTTATTTTATTGACAAAAATAGTTGACTACTATATTTGGGACAAACTATAGTAAAACACAATTACCTGAACGGTCCACTTGGCGAGCTTGCACGAGTTGTTCCTCAGCTCGTTGGCGAGCACCGCTCCGCGCTGCGTGTCCAGCTTCTGTCGCCATTCCACGCCGTTTGCGAGCTTCGAGTCCCACTCGTTGAGCGCCTTGATCGACAGGAACTGCATCTCGTTCTGCGGTCCCGCCATTACAGCGTCGTGCTCGCACCGAGCTACTAGCACCTGACAATATGATTTTCACTTTTTAGGGTTCCGTACCCAAAGGGTAAAAACGGGACCCTATTACTGAGACTTCGAAGTCTGTCCGTCTGTCTGTCACCAGGTTGTAACTCAAGAACCGCTATAACTAGACTTTTGAAATTTTCACAGATTGTGTATATGTGTTGCCGCTATAACAACAAATACTAAAAATAAAATAAATATTTAAGGGGGGCTCCCATACAACAAACGTGATTTTTTTGCTATTTTTTGCTCTTAATCAATAACGGCAACACATAGGCAATTGAAATATTCTCAAAATACTTAATTGTATTTGTACTTAATTAAATAATTATAAAATTTAAATAAATTAAATAATTGAGGGGGGTTCCCATACCAACAATTCAATTTTTAGCCTATTTTTGGTCTGTAGTGGTACGGAACCCTTCGTGCGCGAGTACAACTCGCACTTGGCCGATTTTTTATACATAAAATACCTGTATAGGTATTTCGTAAATATTACAATCTAGCCTAGCTATGACTAACAAGTAATTTTACGTTAACTTAAGAAGGCGACTAACCCAAAATTGTCGATTTTATAAATCATTTTTAGACTTGATAATAAGCCCCGAATTGTTTAATTTTCTAAACCTAGATACTACATTATATTTCCAAGAATCTGATCTGAGCGAAAACACGATATCGTAAAATTTTCTCGATAGAAAAAAATCACAAAGATGCATCTAACTTTGACGAATTTTTCCTATATTGCCAAAACCATGCAACTGAGTTAATATTTTTACACATCATATAAAATTCTATCACCGAGGGTTCGACCTAGCCGATTTTTAATATTCTCCATATTTTTTAAGATATTTAAGAAAAACCACATTCGCGCTTCACCGCTAGATTTGTCTCACCTCTCAGTCGCCAACAGTCACGTTCGCGCGCGCCTGAGGAGAGGGCGTACTTACTTCCTTTGCCTTTACTCCGGATTGAGAAAATATTTAATCGAAACCATGTGAAACAAACAAAAATTCAATAAACACACTAAAAGCAACCTCTGCAGGAGAAAACGGGAGCCGATGAACAATTGTAGAAGGCTTTTTAATTTAAAATAAAATATGTATATTTGTTTACAAATATGATAATATTATCATGAAAAATAATTTGTCAAACCCATATGTTGCGGCCGCACATGCATAGTGCTTCGTGCTTGAGACGATACCATTGGGCGATCTGCGTGTATCGTCCAATGGTATCGTCTCATAGCACGACGCTTCGTGACGATAGACGAATCAGCGGCCGCGGCAATAGAGATTGAAAAAATAAATCGGCTTTAAATCGATAGTTTTGACAAAAACTAGTGTATGACAGCGATTTGAAAATCGATTTGGTTTCAATGAATGTCGTACTCGATACTATGGAAATATCGAATAAATTTCTTCGGAACAACGCTACGGTCTAGAAATGATAAGATAATTGTCAAACAGTGATAACATTATAATATTATATGCAAAATTCACTACATACTTCGACCATTCGCTTGATTATGAATAATAATTAGAATATGAACAAAGGTGATGGCACATTTATGAAATGATTTAGAAGAGTACATAATATACTACATAATATATTATAAGGTCTTTTATACCTGTGATATTGCCGTTTTGTTCAATTTTTTTTCTTTTTAGGGTTCCGTACCCAAAGGCTAAAAACGGGACCCAATTACTAAGACTTCAATGTCTGTCTGTCCGTCGTGTCTGTCTCCAGGCTGTACTATAACGGCTATAGCTAGACTTCTGAAATTTTCACAGAATGTGTATATCTGTTGCCGCTATAACAACAAATACTAAAAATAAAATAAAATTAATATCTAAGGGGGCCCCCATACAAAAATTACAATTTTTGGGCTATTTTTAGCTCTATGACGGTACGGTACCCTTCGTGCGCGAGTCCGACCCACACTTGGCTGATTATTTCGAACTTACTTATTTCTGTTATTCAAAGTAATCACCCCTGCAATCAATGCACGTTCACCAACGCAGTGGCAGTGTATAGATGCCATTATTGAAAATGTCAGCCGGACGGCAGACTACTGTAACACTTCTAAGGCATTTTGAGAGGCTGTCTCTCGCGAATTAAATTTTCTTCCGGTTAAAAGTTTTCCCAATTTTGGAAAAGGTAATAGTCGGTATGGCAGATGAGGGAGAGCTTCCAAAAAAATGGGGTTGCGCGTTGTCATCATGGAGCATCGGAGACGATGAATTGACAAAAACTAGTTGCAGACGTACGAGCATCGCCATCATTGTGGGCAGTTTTCAATGTACACATTTGCAGTAATGCTCTCGCCGTTTTGTAAAAAGCTGTGACTTATCACACCGGCAATTAGACCACCAAAGTGTGACCGTCACATTTTTAGGGGTGATTTTTCGTTTTGCACATTGCTTTGGTGTCGAACCAGGATCTTACCAACTTGCTGAGCATTTTCAAGTGTCAACCGAATACCATTTTTCAAAAATACATGAATTTTAGGCGAATTATGAATAAAAAAACTTTATATAGAAAAAAAATCTAGCTAGTTACGAGTTTCTAATTAAGGCCAAAAGTTCCTGTTTTTAAGTTTTTAGCTCTTTAAAAAGAGTGAGTCGTAAAGAACTTTATGAAAGCTACTAAAATTTACTACGATTTTGTCTTTCAAACTTTGTATCTAACTCCAATCATTGCCTTGCTATGAGCATTGTGGCCGATTTTTTTCAAATACACAAATCAACAAAGTCTTATGATATTTGTGTTTTATGAAATATCTGAAAATATCTAAGAATCTATTTGAAAGACCGTAAATGAAAGAATTTCAGCTTATTTTTAAAGTTATTAATAACAAAAACACTTCCGGATAGTTTTATTTCTATGAAAAAATCATTAGTCTTTCTATGGCTAAAGAAAAGTTATAAGCCAACAAATCTATATTTCGTTTTATGAAACTGAAAATTTATTCGAAAAAGACAAAATCTTAGACATTTTCTTGCCAATAGATTAAATAACAAATATTCGATACTTGGTATAGAGTACGTGGGAGAGCCATGCTTCGGCACGAATGGGCCAGCTCGACCGGAGAAATACCACGTTCTCACAGAAAACCGGCGTGAAACAGCGCTTGCGCTGTGTTTCGCCGAGTGAGTGAGTTTACCGGAGGCCCAATCCCCTACCCTATTCCCTTCCCTACCCTCCCCTATTCCCTTCACTTCCCATCCCTACCCTCCCCTATTACCCTATTCCCTCTTAAGGGGCCGGCAACGCACTTGCAGCTCTTCTGATGCTGCGAGTGTCCATGGGCGACGGAAGTTGCTTTCCATCAGGTGACCCGTTTGCTCGTTTGCCCCCTTATTTCATAAAAAAAAACCTAAACATACATTTTCTTTCTTTGAAATGTATTCCATTACTGCAATCTGGAAAATGTGAAAGGTTGTTTTTTCACGAGTTTGGAAGATTGATAATAAATTAATAATGGTAACACTATATGGGACGAATAATGGCTCTCGAGGATGGTTTAGTCGACGCAGAATTTCCCGAACACGTGATTTTAGTGTATCAAATGAAATTTGAGCTGGGGTTTTTATCAGCACCAGCATCAGAGACGATTTTAGTGATA
The DNA here is from genome assembly GCA_905187585.1 of Cyaniris semiargus. Lineage (NCBI taxonomy): Eukaryota > Metazoa > Arthropoda > Insecta > Lepidoptera > Lycaenidae > Cyaniris > Cyaniris semiargus. The sequence continues at coordinate 4,974,176 of LR994558.1, read as the reverse complement.
CCATGGCGCCGCCGTTTGTTGACGGATTTCCAAAATTCTTTTGTTATTGTATAAGATGCAGTCCGAATTTCGTAACATGTTAACAAAAGTGGTGATCTGATGGTGCAATTCATGAGAAATTGAGGGGAGCTAAAAGGAGGAAACTAGCTGACCCGGAAAACATTGTTTTGCCATTAAATTTCTTTTCTAGTATCAATATAAAAAGTAAATAAAAACCTATTGTCAGGCCTAACGAATGTACATAGCATTATAATCGGTTGAACCGTTTTGGATGAGTTCGCGCACAAACACTGTGCCCCGAGAATTTTATATATACATATTTGACTAGATGACCCGGTAAACGTTAGTTTGCCATATAAATTATTTCTAGCATCAATATATTGTTACGTGCTAGGGTTCGAGGGATTTGGAGAAAAAGACCTGCTGACTCTTATAAAGACTTTACTAGCACTGACACTAGCTCACACAAATCACCAAGTCCAAACACTAAGCACTAGATAGTCCTAGGTCGTAGCCGAGTCGTAGGTTCACAGTGGTTCACTCACTATTGATCACTTGTTTTCGCTCCGAAGTCGCCTCGAGGATCGCTCAGATAAAACTGAATTGCCGGGCCGTCTACCTGCGGCTATTTATATGGCGAGACGAATTCTAGAAAGTTCTTCCCCGATTAACGTAAACAAGTAAACAACTGTGGGATGTTTCTAGAAAATACGCGTAAGTAAACATACACCTAACGCCATCTAGTATAAAGTAGGGGATTTATGTTTTCTGTGTTTCCCTGATCAGTTTCGCTGGTTTGATGCTAGATGGCACTACGTGTCCGTATCAATATTATACCAAAAAGTATGTATGCAAAATTTCATTGAATCGATTGAGCAGTTCGCACACAAACATTGTGACATGAGAATTTTGTGTATTTTAATCTGACAAATGTTAATATATTTTACGCAAATACATACAAAAACTAACCAAATTCGGACGTGGACGAAGACGTGGCTAGTAGATTATATTAAAATATAAAGTTATTATATTATTGTAACAACTACAGCTTAGGAATTCTAACCAGAATCGATCCAGTAGTGTCAGAGCCTATTCGATTTCGATAAATAAACATATCATAAAGTATTACTAGTGTAAAAAAAGTATTAATTTGATTCTCAAAGTAAGTACAGATGGAAAATGTGACTTGAACTTCTCAAAATTTTATCTGATATATTTGGTTATACTACGTTCGTACAAAAAGTGGTTACGAGAGTAATTACACAAATTTATAGCCGCGGTGACATATTGAATGAGTTGGGCGAGTGCGGGGGGTATGAAGTGCGCGGGTGAAAACCGATTTTTTTCTGTCATAGGTCGCCCTCTTATCTGCTAAGTAGAGTACCTGAGACTATGGTGATGTTATATAATATATATGTATAGTTTAAAAATATTTATAAACTATATAACATATCAATGTTATGATAACTGGAGGAAACATTTGTACCTTTTGAATTTAAAGAGCTTTATAGTAACATAACATTTTTTAAGATTTTACCCCATTTGTAAAATCTTTGTCTAGCTCTTTAAAATGTTCAAAGATTTTTTTCACATGAATGTAACTTTTTTTCTGTGACATCCTCAGATACGATTTTTTATCAAAAAATTAATCTTCCCCAGATTTTACATTTAGTTCTAAATTAACGTCTACCACACCACACCCACATGCAAAATTGTTTTAATTCTGCAAAGTTTATAGAAAGTTTACATCTCAAGTAACATTACACAAATAAATTTTATTATATTAATATAGTAAACGGAAATAACACTTACTACTCCATTATTAAGGTTCCATTTCCTGTAGCGGTAGCCCACCGATGCTACTTCTCCTTCTTCTTCTTCGGACACAAAGGGATTCGGTTCCGGGAACTTGAATTTAGGTTCGTTTTGACCTGACTTCAGAACCTGTTAAACAATTTAAGTTCCTAACATTATTATACCGCAAAATTACAAAGAAGGAAGTTACTGTGTGTGTGTTAAAAGTGCTGTTATGCAGTTAAATGCAATACAATGAAATACTCTGATAGTTGTTATAAGAGTCAGTTCATATTGCCATTCAAAACTGAATTTTATTTACTACAGAAGAAGCCAGAAGTTACAATTGCTTTATTATGTTGCAATGTAAAATAGCCCTAATTACCATTTTTTAATGAGACTGCTTCTAGCAAGAGCGTCGCCAATGTATAAAACTTTGCTACATTTGATCGCCCCTAGAGATCATATGTGTAAAGTTTTATACATTGATATAGACATTAGAACCGTTTACAATCGGGACAAAGCCTTCCAAAGTGTTAATATTTTTAACTAGATGTTCCGCGCGGCATCGCCCGCGTAAATTAGATATTTCACAGACCAATTATTCCACAAAAATAGCCTATGATCCTTCACGTGGTCTATTTCTTATCTGTGCCAAATAACAGAAAAATTGCTCCAGTAGTTGGTGAGATCAGTCCTTTCAAATAATTTCCCCATTTTTTCCACATTTTCTTCTATTTATTAGCTCCTTTTAGTTTTAGCGTGAAAAAATATAGTTTATAGCCTTCCCCGATAAATGGGCTATCTAGCACTCAAAGATTTTTTTTAATCGGACCAGTAGTTCCTGAGATTAGCGCGTTCAAATAAGCCCTTTCAAATAATTTCCCCCCTTTATTTCCCATTTTCCTCTATTTCTTCGCTCTTTTTAGTTTTAGCGTGATAAAATAAAGCCTATATAGCCTTCCTCGATAAATGGGCTATCTAACACTGAAATATTTTTTTTAAATCGGACCAGTAGTTCCTGAGATTAGCGCGTTCAAACAAACAAACAAACAAACAAACAAACTCTTCCGCTTTATAATATTAGTATAGATTCTCCATTATATTGCACCATTGCCCCCCCTTAGTTATGATTAAGAGGGGGCCAGCTTATGAGCTGGCTACGCCCTTAGCTGCCAATTCGAACAATTTTTATTTTTGTTATTTTCCTCAAATATTGCAATATATTTTTTTGTTATCGGACTGATTTCTTTTTAGTATACCTGCTGGCTAAAGTTATGGTTGATGAATGTGGCCTCGAGGGCGAGGTTCCGGGGGGAGTTGATGGAGTTGCCGTCATCAGCAGGCGGCTCCACCGACGTCTCGTTCACCGTCAGCAGGTCGAACTCCGTGTTGTCACGCTTGTCCAGGAACAGCTTGTCACCTGGAGATTAATGTTTGTAGAGCATTACTAATAAAAAGAGTCACACTACTGTCTAGGACTAGTAGAGTGGGAGCCGAAGAATATTATACAACATAACATCTGCTTATTCGACAAGATTTCCGCCACCTAGGTGTTTGAAACTTTGTATTTATATTCGTTAAACCTCAAACTTACAGGAAAGATTAGTGCCATACTGGTACAAATCGTTCGAATTACGAATAAAATCTTAGGATTTTGAAAAAATATTGTTCACATTCACCACCTCCCTCAGGTATGGCATTATCAGACTCCTATTTATGATCATACAGGGAACTGTTTAAAAAAGTTTCAGGGTGATACAAATCGTTTGACCAAAAAAAAAAAAAAAAAAATTACTCCATTGCAGTGGTATGGCGGCCATTGGGAACTGTCGGAAAAGTATGGCAAGGTGATTTTCCTGAATGGCTACTCGACGATGATTAGCTATGCAAAAATTAGCCTGGTACAAATGGTTGAATTGTTTTATTTAAATTAATGTATTCGCGTCGGTATGGCGGGCTGTAAGTCACACCCGAGAAGTATGGCATTACGCTACCGCCTATTTCTTTTTTTTAGACTATCTGAAAATACAAGCATTTTTGTGGAACAAATCGTTCGACACTCGTTATTTATCCGGCGCGTTCGATTAACGCCCACGCGATTGGGCCGCCGGTGCGAGCGCTATGACCATCATTTTCCTTTTTGCCTTTACGTAATTAGACCCCTGAAGAACCGCCATACTGGTACAAATGACCTAATATTTTGTGTCACCATCTCCCGGTCTATAGCATTATTTCCGCTGCCGCATAGTATCGCTCAGCTCTCTCACTCACTTTGTCAGTGGCCGGCGTGAAGTTAAGCCATTTTGAAATTCACGCCCACCGGCAATAGAGTTTAATAACTTTTTTTTAGTCAGGTTAATAATTTTTAATAACTTTTTTTAAACTAAAATTTTGGTTGCAGCCCGCAACTAATAAAACACAACAAAACAAAACAAATAAAAAAAGGTTGAGTGCCATTGGGCCTTAGCTCATATGATTTCATACAAACACTATAAGGCCGTAATTTGTCGCATCCCTCCTACGACTAGTGCGGTTTCACCTTAAAGGCTCCTGCCCTACATACATAGGTTACATTTTATCCTGATAATGTCACAAATAAAGATCCAAATCGTAAGCCTAAAGGATAAAACCATGTCTAATTTGATAAAAATATGTTCAGTTGTAACTGCATGAAGATGTTCATTGTTATAAAGTAAGTGTGATATAATTACCGATTTTCTCAATGACAATATCCCAAGAGTAGTTGGAGCGAGTGCAGCACATGATCGTCGCAAGGATAGTATCGGTGGCATAGACGGTACCCACAGTCTTGCTGAGACGACGGATCACCGGGTCATCAGTGGTTGTCACCTGATAAATACATCAAAACTTATTGAAGTTACATTAAAAAATATGCAGTTCATTATTTACTGCAATAAATACATGTAACAATTTTGCATTTTTAATATGAAAATATTACTGAAAAGAAAAAGTTGCAATGATATATTATTGCCTATCAAGCTACTTCTGCTAACTATAATGTGAGAAAAAAACACTGTATACACAATGTGGATTCTTTTGGGCAGGTTTTCGAGGGTGATATCATAATGTTCAGAATTTATTGTTACCGTATGGAAGATGCGATCAATGCGCTGCAGTTGCTTCTCTTGCTTCACATTCACACGGTCATAAGCCTTGTCGTAGTACTCCAAAGTACCGCAGCATGCGATATCCTCACCTAAAATAAATTAATAAATAAAAAATTGGCAGATGGCGGACTTAAATAGTTTGGTCGAGTTATGTCAAACCCAGCCGACAAATCACGACTTACATTGAACCAAATGACATAGATCCGTCATCTGCCTATAAATAAATTTCTTCAATGGTACATAGTAGCATAACTTTTATTTACTTTAAAATTATATTATTCCAAACTTTAAAGTTTATTCAAGTGGATCTTCATTTATTTGTAATTTTATTAAAAAGAAAGTTACCTTCTTTAATTCCTGGCAAGGACAACTTAGCCAGCCTGGGGAAGTCCATATCCTCAATGGTGACCCAGGTAGGTCGCACCGTGACGGAGGCATCCCTGATCTTCATTGGGGCACCACGCTGGCCCCACCTCTTACCGAGCTTTCTCTCTCTTTGTTGCTAGAATTAATACCTTGATTGTGGGAAATCCAGACACAATAGCTATTCAATTGCTATCGCGGCCTGATCAGGCCGCTTGGGAGTTGAAGGGTTATTATGAAAATATGTAAATGACACAATATTAGGTTATCCCTAATTTCTGATAAAAATATTTGCAAAGCAAAATATAACTTTACATGTTTTTTTTGTCTTAGTCTGGTATAATCAAAACAGACAAAAACAGAGGGCCTTGAATAGTTATGTGCAGCCTTCATGTTATTAATTCATCAAGCCCCAAGCAGCCACATGCGACCACAATAACAATAGATAAGCTATTGTGTCTCGTTTTTCCATGATCGACGGGTTAAAGGGGGTAAAATATTTGGCTATGGCGAAAATTAAAGACAATTTTTGCCATAGGAATGAGATTGTGGAAATATGAATGGTGGCCCCAAAGGGATATTGTATAATGTGGTATGCTTGGTCAGGCGAACACCCACTAAATTAGTTTACAGCTACAGTATATTATGCCGCCAATTGATCTACCACAACATAATTGATATAGCATTAGACATAAACAAAGTTTCTTACACCTTTCTTAGGAACTTTCATATTTCTTCAAGCTTACCTTGTTCAAGGTGGTCATTCCGCCGGCGGTGCGAGCGCCTCTCGCGCCACGTCCGCGCTGGCCGCGAGCCCTGCCTCGCTGGTACGGCGGCTTCTGGACCCTAGTTGTGTCCACCAGATGGAACGTACTTTCGTCCTCGTCATGGAAGTACGCGTAGGATGATCCAGCACCGAATTGAGACGCGTACTTATCTAAAAGTATTATAAACGCGTTAACACGTCAGTGAAGGCTTTATGAACCAAGCAATCATAACCTCAAACTACTAGAAAGGTAATTGCATAAGTAACACAAAAACATATTTACTCTGGTATTTCTTGTCCTGTACAACTGTCCAATCACTTATCTTGCCCAATCTGTCGCCTTTGCTGAAAGGCTGGTAGGGCATGTCCCGGAATTGGTCCGGCATTTCGCAGGGGCCCCATCCTGTAGGGTTATCTTGAATAAGAGGAGCCACAAATCGTACGGGCTCCTCAGAGGGTAAAACGTGTTCCGACATAACTTTTCAATGTATTTAGTAGGATTTTCCTATTTTATCATTAGCAATAAAATAATAATTAGTATGTAACACAATTGTATCATGCCACACGACAGATTTTCTTGCACACTTGCACCACAGACTTGCACAGTTTGACACAATTGACAGTACTCTATAATCTATGGATGGCAAAGAATAGGTAAGCACCATAGATAAAGTATTTAGTATAGATGTAATCTAAAGCGCTTATTCCACTTCACTAAATTTAGAAGTTCTAACTAGGATCCTAAAAAATTTAGTCAAGTGGAATAACATTTAGAAAGTTAGGATCTTAATTAGGATCCTAAATAGGAAAAAATGTGGCTTCTGAATGACTAAATCAGTGTTGCCAGATGGTTTCAACCTTTTATCTGTAGTGAGAACTGCTAAATCTGTATTAAAGTCAACAAAATAATATTAATTATTATCAACGCTTTTTTTTATGAAAAAAGGGATACGTATTGCCTTGATAAGGTGATAATCGTATAATAAATAAAAATATACTTAAATTCTATTTATTTTAAGTAAAAATACATAATAAAATCTAATAAAAAAAAAAATTGAACACACTAAGGACCTGTTTCACTACTTCCTTATAAAGTGCCAGATAGGCTATCCAAACTTTTTTGACAGATTTTCCATACTTTATCAGCTGTCAAGTTAAGTTGTGGATAGAATATCTGGCACTTATCAGGAAGTGGTAAAACAGGCCCTTAACATAAAAAAAATAAAATAAAAACATGGCAATAAGATAGAAATATGTATATTATTTTCATTTGTAATTTTTTTTGTTAAATTTTGACAGCAACTGCTCATCAATCTCTAGAATCAAGATTATAGCATTCGTAGCATTCGTAGGTAATTTCTAAAGTCTGCTGGTTTCAAGTAGTTCAGAAAGTTCATAATTCATAATTTTTCGTGGAGCAAAAATTCTATCAACCATCTTTTTCGCCTTTTATATATTTCGATTTTCATTGAGCCAACAGCTAAGCCTATGAGAAGACCAATTTTTTGTTGCTTTGACAGAACTCGAGCCATTAAGAAGACGTCTGGCCAAAATCGCCGCGTGGTCACAACTGATTTAGTCACTAAATTAGGACAAGTGGAATAAGAAGCTTCTAATTAGTCTCCTTTTTAGGATCCTAGCTAGGACTTCTAAATTTAGTGAAATGGAATAAGCGCTTTAGCCCGTCATCGCGTGGCCATTTTGTGCTTATTTTCATACAAGTAGTGTGCGTATATTTTCTTAAATATTTCTATTTGTCGATCATTTCGAAGCACATTATAATCCAGAAAAGAAAGTCATTTAGTTCATGATATCGATAAACTATAGTTCAAGTAATGAGAATCCGTAAACACACGTAAAAAGCTATGCAATTTTAGGAGACAAATTATAAATTGATGTGACATTTTTAGCACTAATGCCTTATATAAAGTTATATAGCAGGAATAAGGGATTATTAAACTTATAATTATCTTGCTCCATTTATAGGAAAACGACAAAAGTGGTGATAAAATAGGCTAATGAAATTAGATACCTTATACATTGAGCTACAAAAGACACCTATTTCGTAGTCGTAGAGGCATTACTTCCAAGTTACAGCTTACTGCGTCTGACTTAAATACTCTTTTTTTACCTTTTTACATGTACATATTTTGTAAACTATAAGTTCTATCAACATACGTCCAAAGACAATATTGTAGAGAAATTAATGAACAACATATTGTTCTTTGACAGTTTCCTGATAGCTGTACCCGTTTTCATAAAAAATAAGAAAAACCACGATACAGCATACGATACATACGAAGGGGGGGGGAATGGGGGAAAAAATAATTTGTCGACATGCTTCTATATCCACATTAAAGCACATATATGACAACTACATAATTTTCACTGTATTTTACTGTATTTTTAATAAATTTCTTGAAACGCTTAGCTCTAAATCTAAGAAATTGTAAAAAGGTAAAAAAACGAGTACTTGAGTCAGACGCGGTAAGCTGTAACTCTGGAGGTAATGCCTCTACGATTATGAAATAGGTGTCATTTTGTAGCTCAATGTATAAGGTATCTAACTTTTGTAGCCTATTTTATCACCACTCTGGTCGTTTTCCTATAAATGGAGCAAGAAAAAAAAAGTTAGCCTGTTTTTACAATTTCATAATACGTTGGTGTCTGTAAACAGAAATATATTAATCTTACCACTATATAATGTAGTATTGTTTTGTAGGTAATTTATCGACGATGATTTGTTCTCTGAAGAGTAAACTCCTCAGTCGTATCGTTTCCGTAGAAAATTCGAAAAACCGGAATTAGGGAGATAAAAAGGGGGGGAGGGGGGGGGGGAAACATTATTTCTGGACGTGCTTCCATATCTACATTGAAGCACATACATGACAGCTACATTCATGCCAAGTTTCATGCTTTCTTCAGGATGGGACCGTATTTTAAGTTAAGGACTCCTACTATATGGAGAATCTGTCAAAAAAGTTGTGGATAGCCTATCTGGCACTTTATCAGGAAGTAGTGAAACAGGCCCTTAGTGTGTTTTATTAGATTTTATTATGTATTTTTACTTAAAATAAATATAATTTAAGTATATTTTTATTTATTATACGATTATCACCTTATCAAGGCAATACGTATCCCTTTTTTCATAAAAAAGTGTAGATAATGATTAATAGGTTATTCTTTTGTTGACTTTAATTTGACTTTAATACAGATTTAGCAGTTCCCACTACAGATAAAAGGTTGAAACCATCTGGCAACACCGATTTAGTCAGAAGCCACACTTTTTCCGATTTAGTACACTAATTAGGATCCTACCTTTCTAAATGTTATTTCACTTGACTAAATTTAGTCACTAAATCATTTAGAACTTCTAAATTTAGTGAAGTGGAATAAGCAGGCTCTCTCCTATTAGTCTATCTCAATGATAAGCACCGATATGTCTCGGACAGAGTCAGATAGGCTGTGGCCACTGTCAGAACTCAGATCAAGTTCTGACAGTGACCACAGTCTGTCTGACTCTGTCCGAGACATATTTTGTATTCTGTGGTCCAAGATCAGCTGTCCAAAATTCAAATTCATGAATTTCTTGAATTTGTAAACAAATATATTATTTATTATTAATTAAGTGATAAATAAACTAAAGACTCCATAGAATCTATTTATCCTTAGGAATATAATTATATTACAACGAATGTAACAGCCTACCTATAGGATTTCTGTATATTATAAAAGCAAGTTTGTTTTTAAAATTTCTCTTTGCCGGTTGCTAATTCGGTAGGTAATATAATCATTTATAAAAAAATTATAAGAAAATGTTTATAATATCATAATAATAGCCGGGAGAACTGAGAAGTAATTACATAGTAAAGGAAGTATCATGTTTTGCTGACACGCGCGCATTGTTTATTCTTCTATACATAGTTGCACTCATATTGATAACAAAACCACTTTTGCAGTCTAGGCCTTAAGCTATTAGTGTATGAGTTTACTCTACTTGTCGCTACTTTCAGTCGGCAAACTACATTCCTAAATCCTAATTTAACTATTGCTACTTAATTGTTTTCCTTTTTTAAATTTCAGACCATGGAAAAGGGTGTACTACTTCAGTATGGTGTGGCTTTATCAGGTAAATTAGTAACAATTAAAATATTTTAAGGTTTAACAATATAAAAGACTTCTGAGGTTATGTTTTTGTGCCATCAAATCATGTTATTATATAATTTATACATTTCTTTTCTCTCATAGTTAGAGCTATTGTCTGTTCTTTTAGGAATTTTATACGAGATTATTGTCTTATTGTCTTATTTCAGTTTCACTCATAACTGTAACTATGGGTGTTACATCAGGATGGGCCACACCCATCGCTACAAAGCTTAAAGCTAATCAAACAAGCATTGTTATCAATGAGGTAATTTATACAATTTATAAAGTAACTTTGTATTATCCTTGCCAATAATGTCACAGAAATGTTATTCAATACTTGGTGTTTTTACCTTGAGTCTTGTGTGGGTAGTTCTTCTGTTATTATTATTACAATACACATAATAATCGGGGTCCATATATTTTCATTTCTGTGTAAAGATCTAATAACTGTCAAAAATAATTAACTGATTTTATCTAAAATTTACTTCCTATTTAATGTTAAACTGTCATATAATTATGTTTATAATTGTCTGTATGCTTTAAGTAACTCTAATTTTTTCATGACAAATAAAATATTAAATAAAATAAAAATCAACGAATCAAGGAATAATACCATAAATATATTTTATTTGTTGTGAAAAATTTAATCATAATTGTTATTATTTTTTACAGGATCAGCTAGGATGGATTTTCGGTATGCCCCCAATAGGGTTCACAATTGGTAGCTTGGTAACTGGATTTTTCCCAGACAAAATAGGAAGGAAAAAAACATTGTTGTCTACTGCTGCCCCATTTTTTTGTGGAATGGTAAATTTTAAAGGTACCTACTTAGTAGATAAAACAAAAAAAAATATATAACTAAACTAGATGTGTTGGCTGTAGTTGTTTGCTGTGTTGATATAATATGGATATAATGGTTTTTTATTATATCCATATTATGTCCTTTACTGTGATTCAAAGTATCTTTATCTCAAAGTTTATCTAAATTGGGTTAGTGGTTTAAGAGTGAAAAGGTGACAGACAGACATAAGACATTTATGATGGTTTTTCTTTTTGTAGGTATTAGCAATAACAGCAAAACAAGGTTGGATGCTCTGTATTATGACACTCCTATGGGGGTTCGGTACAGGAATGGCTTCTACTGTAAGTATTAATTTGTTAAATTTAAAAAATCATGCACTGAGTACATGTGACAGAAGGAAATCTTTAATTTTTTTAATTACAGTTGTCCCCTGCGGGGCTAAAATGGTCACATTTAGCAATTCCTCTCAATCAATTCACAAAATGAATTGTCAAAACTGTCAAACTCACGAGTGTCAAATTAGTACGAATTTCGACATCTGAATTGCAAACAGAGTGTAAATTTTGCTATTTTAAAAAAATGAATCATATTATGATTCATAATATGATTCTCCAAAGCGACAATTTTAGCCCCGCTGATTTCTTCTCCAAAACTTAACCGATTTAAGTACTTTTTTCATTAAAAATTAATGCAAGGCTTGAGCTGTGTTCCTATGTTTTTTTTTGTAGAATGTAGCCAAATTTGTTTTCTGGATGTTTGAACATAGCGGAAAATCTGGCCATTTTTTGGGTTCTTGAACATTCGTATCTTTTTTAATAATTAAATTATAAAAAGAAAGAAAACATAGGGACATGCTAATAGTGGCCATAAATATTCAGGAAAAAAATAATTCTACAGGCATTATCCAGGGAGGAAACAGGGGATAATGTTTGTATGGAAAAACGGCCTTAGTGTCTCCTCTTAAGCAGTTCTTCAGTGTTAATAAATGTTTTTTTCAGGTTCTCATGACATACGTAGCTGAGATAGCTGACAAGAGCTTAAGAGCTACATTGTCAGTTATAACAAGAGTCGGTTTCAATCTTGGCACATTTCTAATGATGCTCTGCGGCCCGTTTATATCGTATGAGACACTGAACTACACAATATTTGCGCTACCAATTTTTTTTTTCTTCGGTTGTCTATGGATACCAGAGTCACCGTATTATTTTTTAAAAGAAGGACACGTTCAAAGAGCAAGAAGGGAACTAATTAAATTGCGCAACAATCCAGAGGCAAGTGTTTAATATTATTCTAAAAAAATAATTTGCCAAAATATTGTCTGCTCTGCATTTACCAGTAAAAGATCAGTTTTTAGGCTGGATTTATATGCGCCCGCTCGAACTCGAAGTTTGTCGACTACACCGCGAGATCACAAGCAATAGCATATAATGTAACGATTTATTAAAAAACTAGCTATCCCGGCAAACATTGTTTTGCCTTTTAAAGTATTTCTACTTCATCAGTTGATACAAAATCTTACCCCCCTCTTTTGTCCCCTAAGAGGGGTGGGGGGAAAAATTTTATACACCAGATGTTAAGTTGGAAAATACAGTTAATAATATGAAGTCCATTAAAGAAAAAAGTTTAATACAAAATCTGACCCCTCTTTGGTCCCCTTAGAGGGAGGGGTGGGGGGGTGGGGGGATTTTTATACATCAGATCTTGAGTTGGAAGAAGACAAATATATCTGCGAAAACTGTATGCAAATCGGATCAGTAGTTTTCGTGTTAAAGAAAAAAGTTTGATTCAAAATCTGACCCCCTCTTTTGTCCCCTTAGAGGGGTGGGGGGAATTTTTTTTATACACCAGATGTTAAGTTGGAAGAAGACAAACATATTAGCGAAAATCGCATTCAAATCGGATCAGTAGTTTTTGTGTGATAGTGGAACAAACATACAGACAGACAGACAGACAGACAGACAGACGCGTCAAACTTATAACACCCCTCTTTTTTGTTGGGGGTTAAAAAGCGGCGCGGTGGCGCTGTTTTTTGCATACAATTGCTTGTGATCTCGTGATGTAGCCACCAAAGAGCGCGTTCGGACGAAAGCATTATATAAATCGAGCCAAAGGGTCAATCTTAAAAAAAAAATAAACTTATTATTTCAGGTCGTAGAAGCAGAGTTGGAAACAATAAAAGCCGGTGTCAACAAGGACATGCAACGGTCCAGCACTCCCAAAGAACTGTTTACAGGACCCCAATATAGAAAAGCTATTATAATAGCCGCAGGTAATTTGTGATATTTCTTCATGAATGAGTCTGTGTTACTATAATCCAAACTACAATGGGCTAGTCACAAAATGCTTTAAATTTTTGAAAATATGTAGTTTTGTAATTCGCCTCATGATTTGGATCATTGCAGAGTTTAGACTTTTTAAGGTGATCGCACATTTATCAGCACGCACGCGCCGAACGCGCCGCATTTTAGAATTCGTTGTATAAAATGTAGTGAAACCTCGCACAATCGTCTGCACCGTACGCGCCGCATTTCGTGTACTACGCGGTGCGTTCGACGCGTGTGGTGCTCACAAATGTGCGATCAGCTTTGAGGTGTTGTGCCATATTAAAAATTCTAAACTTAAAACATTTTTATTTATACTTTTAATATTATAAAGCGAAAGAGTTTGTTTGTTTGAACGCGCTAATCTCAGGAACTACTGGTTCGATTTGGAAAATTCTTTCAGTGTTAGATAGCCTATTTATCGAGGAAGGCTACAGGCTATATTTTATTACGCTAAGACTAATAGGAGCGAAGAAATAGAGGAAAATGTGGAAAAAACGGGGGAAATTATTTAAAAGGGCTTATTTCACGAACTACTGGAGCAATTTGTATGTTATTTGGCACAGACAAGAAGTAGACCACGTGAAGCATCATAGGCTATTTTTTGTGGAGTAATTTGTCTGTGAAATATCTAATTTACGCGGACGAAGCCACGCGGAACGTCTAGTCATTCAATAAATATTTTTTTTCGTGATGTTGACTTTCTAAATTGTTTTTTTTTTTTTTTTTTAACTTTAGGTCTTAAGGTGGCTCAAATTCTGACCGGTGCTCTAGCGATACAACAGTACCTGGGGACGATTATTGGCGAGAGCAAATCTAACATCAAGCCGTCCACTGCCATGGTCATATTCGGAGCTGTCAAGTTTGTTGTGTGTAAGTATACTTATTTTTTAGTATATCTAGGTATATTGCCCTGGTCATAGCGAAAAATGAAAAATTTCTGCCATTCAAGGAATTCTGACGTTGATCTATAACTGTTCTTCTCTTACACACAAACACACTGAAATATTGGTATCCGAGTCCCGCTTACGTATGTGTTGAAACGAGATAGATAGAAACTAAAAGTGTTCGAAAAGCCAAGAATAAGATATGTTCCCGACATCGTTGTCACAATTATCGAATGTTGCTTGACTAAAGGCTACAATTTACAAATAAACAAGACAGTAAATTATCAGCTATTCTGTAATTGATTTTACAAACTTAAAATGCTTTTCTATTTCAGCCATCACGTCTACAGTGCTCGCTGACAGAGTGGGGAGGCGGCCACTCCTGGTCTACTCGTTTTTCGGCAACGGAATATCTCTAGCAAGCGTAGGCACATATTTTTTCCTACAAAACGTCGTCCTTGTTAGCGATAATATACTTAAAATATTCGGATTCATTCCATTATTGGGTATAGTAGTATCCAATGTTGTATCTACGCTAGGCTTCAACTCCATAATCGGTATAATCCAAGCGGAAATCTTTCCGTTGAACGTTAGAAATGTAGCGATGGTAGCACTAAACATTTTCGGCGGTTTCCTTGGGTTTTCCGTGTCCAAGGGATTCCAATTGGTGAAGGATGGCTTCGGTATATCGAGCGCTTTTTGGACGTTCACAGTTATATCGATTTTGAGCGCGCTATTCTCGTATTTTTTCGTCCCGGAGACCAAAGGGAAGAGTTTGGAGGAGATACAATGTATTTTAGCGGGGAAAGTTAGTAGTGAGATTTCTGAAGTGAATGTCGATTTGATACAACCTAAAGACGTTGAAATGAAGGAGCTAGCGAATGGTGACGAATTGGATAAACCAAAAAGTTAAATCTAAGACTGTAATCTATTATTTTATGGTGCCATGATCTAAAACTCTTTCGTATTTAGGATATAAAATTGAGATTTATTACTTTTGAAAGAAAAGCTTTTACTGTATACAAAAATTAATGTTATTATTTTTAAAAGTTTTTTCTAAAATTGAGTACCTACCTAAAATTATTATTTTTATTATTATTTCTGTTTTTATGACTGATCTCAGCTAGATTTCAGAAATCCTAGGTTTTTACTTCATTTCCAAAGAAATTTTGCTAAAGGGCTTTTATAAAATGCCTTTAATAGGTACTTATTCGTCGTTTTTATTTTTATTAATTAACACTTTTAAGTAAACAGTGTAAAACCACTAAACCTTAAAAAATAAAAAAAAAATAAAAAATGAGTATAGTAAAATAATTTTAATATAATATTGTTATTGGCAATCAAATTAGAGGCTCAAAATTTTGATACTATAATATTCCTAGTTTGTAAGTTTATGTTAGTACTTAAAGTACTAATATTTGAAACTTTATATTTTTATACGTAATAAATGTTGCTACATTCAAAGTTCTTGTTTCATATTGATAAATGTTATAGTTAATAATTATTGCCTGCAGCCTTACTCCCAGGCTTACTAGACGGCTTCCCGCGCCGCCGCCACCGCTCCCGCCCCGCTGCCCACAAAATTCGAGGCTGAGGCCTTATAGTATATCTGGCGTACAAATTATAATCCTCTTTTTGAACTTTCTAGGGGGCTCGCCACTCCCGCTTTCGCATCCGCTCCCACTTACGCATCCGCTCCCGCTCCTGCTTTTGCTCCCGCTCCCGCTTCTGCTTCCACTTCAGCACGAATGGGCCGGTCAGCTCGGATCAATATCATGGCCTTAGAGAAAACCGGTGAGTAACAACGCTTATATAAATTATACAGAGTGACTGAGGAAAGGCCAAACAACTCGTATATCTGGAGTCTGGACCAAAAATGTAACACTCGCGTCAGCAAAGGTAGCCTGATCGAAAATTCTTATGACGGAGGGAGAGGTAGGCGGTAGGCCATTGTCGTGGCGTAGCTGCCGCAAAATATATGCCTGTTTCTGCTGTTTCGCAAGAGTGTATGTGTGTTTTTTACTTCGGCCAGCATTCCCGGAGTGCAACTGTATATAACGATTTATTAAAATAGCGGCGCGGTCGTGCTATTATTAACATACATTTGCTTGTGATCTCGCGGTGTAGCCGCCAAACCGCGCGTTCGCGCCTCCGCATATAAATCCAGCCTAAGATGTATACGCATTTTAATTATGGGCGAATATAGATCACAGGCGAAACTATAGTTTCAATATTTATACACTTATCTATATACAAGACGTATCTTCATAATTCCACAAACAGCAGGATATTGCAAGATTAATATTTTCTTTTAATATTTATAATCTCCGGGAAGGCATTGATCTGATTAGCACTACAGGCTGTTCGCAGTTTTATTGCGCGTACTAAGACCTTATGTCGTTAGCATAAAGGCTACTTTGGTAAAGCAATTCCGTGGATCCGTTGCAGGATTCCGGAAATCGACTCCGATGCTAATAAGGATTAAAGTACCGTACCCGGATAAGTAGGTATTACAGTTTTGAATATTTAATACTTGTATTTTAGGTGAATACCTGAATTTTTACTTGTTCGATAAAAGAGCTAATAGTATATATACCTACATATAAAATACTCGTTATAAAACTGATTTTGATGAAATTTTCTACCCTTATCGGTAGGTCTGAGAATCGGCCAACATTTATTTTCCATATCGTAATTCGTATATGACAAAACAACCTTTGCCGGGTCAGCTTGTACTTTATAATAAGAAAGGTAATGTTTCTATGGTTCGTTAAATGGTTATTCGTTATAATATGGTTCGTTTCGAAATATTAAGAAATTAAAGGAAATTAACAAATAAATGTAACCTGAGGATAATTTTGTCGAAACCGGTCGTGTAAAACATTATAATTGTAACAAAATAATATATTATTAAAGTGAAATAAGTGCATGAAAAGTGTATGTTTGTTACTGTGAAATATGAATTTCCACCTAAAAGTTACAGTAGATTCAATATCATATATTAACAAATAAAGTTACTTTATTTGTTAATTTTACAGAAATAATTCGTTAACCTCGTATAAAATATTGTTGTTATTACGTTAAAGGAGCTCATGTTAAGAAATATGCACCGCACGTAACGCCACCAGTTTTGTTGACGGTCGCCACAAAATCACATTAAAAACATGAACGTGATAGAAAATGTTTGCTAAAACGGGATTTTAACTGATAACTTAGGTCAGAAGCGCGACCATTCTACTATAAAGTATACCTATATGTAGGCATCGGCAATGGTCGTTGTCATCCGTCATTTGTAATTTTTAAAAAAGGTTTTGTTAAAAATAAGTAAAATAGTTATAGTTATGTTATATCTAATAAGTGGTATAAGATTATAATATATGATGTGTCCCAGCACCGGTGTCCGATCCTTTAATGTTATGATGTATGGCATATTTTATTGACAAATTGGCTTTTAAATTTTTTTTTCGGTAACTTTTGAAAAAAAAAAATTTCCTTTGGCTCTCATACTAATCTGACCAATACTAAATAAATAATAAGAAAATCGTTATAACTTCTAAACTATTTGACTCAGGGCATAGAGGTAAAGATTCAAGATTCAAAGACTTTATTAGCATCCAAGTATAGTATACAATATACAAACTCAGCACCTTGTACAGGCGGTTGCTTATAAAATAAGTATCTACTTAACAAATATTTTGTATTGTAATTTCTTAACCACGTCTTATGTAACATAATATTATATTATGTATCATTTGTTTCTTGATTTCTTATATAAACAATTACAATAGTGCATGAATGAAAGTAATATATTTTATGAACTTCTTTCGACCTTAATTTTCTTTAGAAAAGAATTCTTTTAGCGAGTAGAAACATTTTTCAGTTAGGTAGCTTTTTAATTTTCTCGTAAATGATAATAGTTTTGTTTAATTTTTAATTGTATCTGGGAGGTGATTAAATATTTTAACTGACATGTTATAGTATGGGCTTTCGTTTAGCATTTTAATTCTGGAGTATGGTAAATGTAGTCTGTTTTTGTGTCGTGTGTTAATGCTATGTGTATCTTTAACTTTAGTAAAGTAATCTAAATTTTTGAAAACAAATAAGCTGATATCTAATATGTAAATGGATGTAAGTGTAAGTAATTTGTATTTAATGAAATATGGCCTGCAGCTGTCTCTATTTTTTATTTGTGCTATTATTCTTACACATTTTTTTTGTAAGATAAAGAGTTCGTGGCTGTTTACGCTGTTCCCCCACAGTATGATCCCATACCGCAGCCAGGAGTATGCATAAGCATAGTATGCTGTGAGGGAGGTTTGTGTGTCTGTGCTGCATTTAAGATGAAAAAGGGCGTATGTGAATTTTGATAATTTTGATTTGATGGTTTGAATATGTGTTTTCCAATTTAAATGAGGAGGAATTTATTTAAGATGAAAACCTCCTCTGTCTTAATATTTACATGAGAAGTATTGGTCAGATTAATGTGAAAGCCCGAGAAAAACTAAAATTGCTGCGATTTTACAACCGTGAAAGATAGAAAAAATTTGAAAGCCAGTTTGTCTATAAAATATACCATACTTCATGGCATTAAAGGATCGGACACCGGTGTCGGGACACATACAATATCTTAAAACCTTATATTATCGCTTTTCGATCAACGATTTTAGCAACATGATCATACAATTTCAGAACTCTAGCTATCGCGGTTCTTGAGATACAGCCTGGAGACAGAAAGACGGACAAACAGACAGACGAAGTCTTAGTAATAGGGTCCCGTTTTTACTATTTGGATACGGAACCCTAAAAACAATCTTATCTATCAGAGTTTCAACTTACACCTAATTCAATACCTAACGTTTAAAATATCCAACTATTCATATCTATTATTATCTGTCTTCGCAAAAATAAGTTCCAGAATTTTCCAGACCAGCAATAACTAGAATTTTCCAAGCCAGCAGTAATTCTGGAATTTTCCGATTCAGCACTAAATGATAAAGGCTATTCGTTTCAGTAAAGCCTACGATGTGATTGTATTAATCCGGGTATCAATAACGGATTAGCCGACTTGTTATGAATTCGATCGTTTTCCGTACCTAATGTAGCGAGCTAAGCCGAGACGGGTTCTTAGTAAATACTAATCTTACCCTAGCTGTGAGCCACAGATTATGCTGCTACAGAACTTTCATGGAAGAATTAAAAAAATAATAGAGCATCGTATAATGGAATGTTAATTTCGGATCAAAACATATTAGGTTGATGGTTGGAGGGACTGGAAAAAGGTTTATATTTTTAATACGTACTCTGTATTGCATTTACTAACTTAAGTAGTTAACTTTTGTTTCATTCTTCAATTTATTTGATCAATACGACTTTTGCCTGCCTTGTCGTTTACCTGTTGACCCATTTTTTGATCCTGTTGAAAAAGGAATATTTGCACCTAACCGCATATTTTTTTCGCAATAAAAACATATTATCCTTTCTCATGCTTCTACTCTATAACTGTGCTTCTTCATCAAAATTTGTCCAGTACTTTCCGAGCCTGTTTGATGCAAAACAACCTTTTATATGACATTTGCGTAGATAATAATTGTCCAGATATAAGTTCAATACTCACTGGGATCATCTCCTCTGCAACGTTTACTCTTTGCGGAGGAAATCAAGAGAGTCGTAGACTTATTCCCGCAAGCGATTCGGAATAAATAAACGAAGCTACATCGATTTGATTCCATCCGTGGACATCTACTACTTTATTCGAGTTTTATTAACTTGAAGTAGGTACTCTTCAATTTATGTATCTTTCAGAATTGCTATTTGAATGTCTAGCAAAAACTCCAGGACTCTGCTGGACTTATTTAGCTAATTATTCTGATCTTAAAAATATAAGCAGCAGAAGGAGAGGTTCAAACAGAAAATTTGGACATACATGGCGCAATTAAACCTTCTGGCCAAATTTCGATAATTATATTGATCCTTGTTAAAAATAAAAATACATGTATTTTTTTTCTTTTATAATCACTCAGTACTAAAATGTTGAGAAATAATAGCTTCTGAAAGTTTTCCTAAAAAACACCACAATTAATGGACACTACGCGTTGCCGGCGCGTGCCGCCTTAAAATTAACACCCTATTTTTTTGGTTAAATGGACTCTCCTAATGATACCTAAGCCCTAAAAAAAAATTGGCCGGTAGGTTTAATTGCACCCTGTATAGTGGGAATCGATATAGGTATAACAAAACAAGTTTTTGATAATTTCATAGCTCTTAAGCATGATTAAAATTTTCTAAATCAGCATAATTTTGAAAGTATACCCCTGTAATACCTACTAATTATATCCTAACATACATACATTTCAAAGAAAATAAGATATAATAATACAAAATGTTTATGATTCATAAGTAATAATTGTTTAAAATTTTTAAGCAAACGCCAGACAAGATACTGAGCTAGCTTATACTTACAAGATTTATTTGTATGCTACTTGGTTTGCAAATAGTCTTTAATCTCTACATAAAATATTTTTCTAGTTAGCCAGCTATTTTAAATAGGCTTTAGCTGCACCTGAATAATAATTCTATTTGGAAGCAATTTAACATTAATATAGACACCTTCCGCTTAATATATTCTTAGTTTTGAAATTATTGTTTATATTTCGAATGTCGTTTAATAAAAACATAAGCGATTTAAGCGAACAGCTTGTTATAGAACGTCCGGAGGTAAGCGCGGATCAGCGTGTATCACCTGTGCTATATCTAAGCTGTGCAGTTTTAATGCTTTCTGGAATCCAATTTTGGAACAAACTGGTATATTACAGCTTATTGCTGAGTCGAGTGTTTGGTTTTTAAAATTTCTTCGAACCGAATGTTAATAAATTATATAGTTACTTTTTTGTGCGACACTTTGACTTCGTTTGTAGGCGGCTTTTAAATAAATTTACCAACAAACTAAAAAATAGATAAGCAAACGGGTCACCTAATGGAAAGCACCTAAAGTCGCCCGTGGACACTCGCAACATCAGAAGAGGTGCATACATGTATTTGCCCATAGAAAAGTTAAAAAATGTTACTCTTTCAGCGCTGCCACTTTCACAGTGAACTTTATACAGGGGTCCCATACACACCCTAAAGCACTTTGTTTTGTTACACTCTGTATGTGTAAGAAAACAAAGTGCTAATAATTTAGTTACTATGTTTTGTTACGCTCACAAAATTAGTGATTTATATGTCTATAATTTTCTACATTTCCCATCCTAACAAGCTTTTAAGGCAATTTTTCCATTTGCAAAAATTCTTCGATTCCTTAAATTTTTTTCGCTCAGCCAACATAAAACCGTGTGTTTAGGATTACTAGAATTTCATATATATCCCCTAGTCTGTCGACACGCCGCTCACTGGAATACGAGAAAACGCCTGTCTGTCGACATGCCGCTCACTGGAATAGCACCGGGGACAAATTTCCCGGGGTCATATTTACCTATATATACTCAAGATATATTTATTGTAGCTTTGTGATGCTTTTGTATTAAGTAAAGAATATACTCAACTTACTATAAACAAAACATCTGTGTCCATAGTAGCATTAGTCATTTAGTTTTTTGTTGAAATATGACACCCACTTAAGAACTCATTCAAGTGGCTGACCCTTGTGATTATTTTAAAACATGTGTTGTGTAAATAAAATGTATGGTGGCATGTGAAGTTTTATTTGTATATTATACCTAATGTGCTGAAGTGTAAATAAAACACAATTTGAGAAATCTAATATTGTTTTATTTAAACATAAATCAGAAAATTGTTTAGATTTACATTAACTTTTTTTTTAAAGTTCTGTACTAGATTCATTTTTATATTTAGCCAGACACAAAGTTAGAAGAAAATAACGACTATCTAATATACTTTATGTTTTTTAATGTCAATTAAGATCATTCAAATTAGAATCTTGGAAATCTAATTAAAACCAAATTCTAACTAAAAAAAACCCTGTCTGTCGCTGAGACCAGATCTGGTTTCGACAGATAGCGGAAAAAATTTGCTACCTGTCGACTGACAAGGGGATATTATAAACCGCTTTTTGCTATGTAACATAAAATTGTTTAAGCATCACGAAGTAATGGCGTTGTATTTGCATATATATACATTAATAATTTCTTAAACGTGCAAAAAAATGAAATATGGCGGTAAGGTTTTTAAATTTTTAGGTGAGTTCAAATAAACCAATCCACGGGGCAAGGCACAAAACTTCATATTAAATGTTCAATTTGTACGTTTAGCCATGTAGTTCAGACTATAGGCTACGCCGTTCCCTAGCTGCTACGGAATCGACAAGTTTTTTTCGTTATTTTGACCATCATGCCGAGTGCCGACGCTCGACGTAGCCTCGATGTGAAGACGCGTAGTGAAGTGTTGCGAAGAATTCTTATTAGAAAAACGCCCTTTTCAGGGCCGGTTCATGTCCGGTGCACACGCACTTAATATCACACGGACAGGCCGCCTCCGTGGCGGTTATTGTTTCTCTCGTCATGTATACGAACGTGCGTTCTTTGAAGAACGATTTTCTTCTGTGTTTCAATCTTCTACGAACGTATACAAAGACGGCGCGCGTTATTTTCAGAGCGTTGTTTTCTTTGTTTCAATCGGCGACGAACGTACTGCTACAGTGCTCCCCCTCAAGCGAAGCGCACCGGCAGTCTGACGGCACGGCCCGTTCTTGTTGTCTTCTGTGCTGGACTTGCTGGTGTCTTCTGCTTGATTGGTGTTGCACTTGGTAATGGTTATGAGGTAACAGGTAAAGGTAATGAGGTAACGGGTAAAGGTAATGAGGTAACTTGAGGTAAATTATCGGTAAGTTGAGGTAAGGTAACAGGTAAATTGTTTGAGGTATTTGGTAAGTTGGTAATTACCGGTGACTGTTGTACATTGCTCGTTGACTCGCCGAGGTAATCTTCACTCAGTAAGTAGGCGGGCTTCAAACGATCGATGGACACTGTTGCTGTGCGATCGGGTAGCTGTATGACGTAATATTTTTCTTCTCGTCGAAGGACTTTGTACGGCCCGTCGTACGGTGTTTGAAGTGGTTTTCTTACGGCGTCGTTACGTAAAAATACGTATTCGCACGTAAGTAGATCACGATGTATGAAGATGTTGCGTTGATTACCGTGGCGATGTATGTAAAAATATAACTACGAGTAGACTACGAACGAATAAGCGAAACTACGTTAGTTATACTGATTTCACATTTAATAAGAAGTATAGTATTTATTTCGTTTCATACTGTATGTAGAGAACTGATAATTTATTAAATATGACATATTCGAGTTTGTAACAATCTTATAATTTGGTAGTCCTAACGCCTAACTATATAAACATAGTAATATTATTATTATTACTATGTAAACATAGTTATAATATTATTATTAGTAAAATAAAATGTGCTACGCACTGACATACAGAGTTTAACCCTCGGTTGGTCGCGTGGTGTCTTTAAAAGCCCGGAGTTTGCGAAAACGAGAAAAAACTATATTTAAATTAATCGTATCAACTCCGCTCTTTAGGTAGCTTCCTAAAAGGAATTATATTTCGATATAATTGCCACTCACCTGAGCTCCCGTGCATGTATTATGTGTTAGAGATGTGTTTATTCACGCTGGGGTCTTTAAAGACCCCAAGTGACCAACCGTGTGACTAAATTTGATTTGATATTTTCATACAGTTTTCACACCGAAATGAATTTCTTTTGTGGTTTTCATTGTATTTTAATAAGAAATCAATTAAAATGTTCGAGTGTTGCTTCTCATTGTTTTATAAGAAGTTTTAGACAAACTTTTCCAGAAATGCATATTTTGCTACGTAGACATAAATGATGATGATTATTTTTTGGTGATGATTAAAAACTAATTGTCGGTATATTTACCATACGTTTAAAGTATTAAAACATTAAAATGTATAAAATATAGTAGGTTTTGGTGCTGAAAATTTGTCAATGTTTAACATTCAATAGGTTATATGTTGTATGGACTTAGCTTTTTAAATTTAAATCTAAGTTATAGGAAATTTAACTGTTATTTCAGTTATCTACAAGTTCTACCACAATTTTAAAATTGTGTTGATTTTTTTTAATTTTCCTATCTTACGGTATCCACTTGAATTTTTTTTACTTCTATTTTTAAATTGTTAGTTTTGGTTATACATATTCAAAATATTATTAATTTTTTGATTAAATCTGATTAATATTGAATTAAATAACAATAATATGTGGAAAAAAATAAAGAAATATATAAATTTATGCCATTTTTATGTTATTTAATTTTCGGGCTTTCAAAGACCCCAGGTGACCAACGGCGTTATTTTAAAAGCGCGACCAACCGAGGGTTAAGGATAAGGATAAAGTATATAGTACGCTATCTGCGCTATAAGTCTTCTATTCTATTTTCGCGTGGCAAGAACAAAAAAGAAGATACAAAATCCTCCCACCACAACACTTCTCTCCCATCTTCAAGTCAGTTTCGCGACATTCGAGTGTTGTTCTGCGCTTCGGCGACGTCACTTGTTTAATATTCTATTGCAGGTTGGTGCACGTCAAACAACTCGCAACCCGCTCGAGAACATATTAGATGTGTTCCCCGCGTAGACTGTAGAAATGCTTGTAAGTGGTATTACATGCTAGATCAAAATCAAAATATTTATTTCTTAATAGGTTAACAAAGTTAACAATTTTAGAACGTCTACATGAGGCCTACCACCGGTTCGGGAACTAACCCATCGAGAAGAACCGGCGTAACTCGCACGGGGCGATCTTTTACTAAAAGATGGAAAATTACAATAGTTAATATAAGCTAATTTACAAAAAGCATGTAAAAATGTGCTATATTTATATAGAAGCAGCATACAGTCAGTCAGCTTATTTTTCCCAAGGTATGCTATCATTGAGAAAATCAGTTACCTTATAATAAGCCCTAGCACACAAACGTTCCTTAACAACTTTTTTGAATTTATTAATTGATGACACCTGCAACTCCGCTGCCAGGGTTGCCAACTTTTCCAGCCGCCATAACCGGACAACAAATTAAATAATAATAATTAATAATTTAAACCAATTTATTGCGCCATAGAAAAAAAAAATACAAACTTTTTGCACCCACCTAACTGTAGAACAGTTTGTTCATCTAGTCACAAGAATGTTAAATCGAAAAAAAAAAGTACTAATGAATGTTTTATTAAAGATGTATCAACATGCATGCCTGCATACTGTCTATAACTACCTACGCCGCCGCGTCGCCAGCGAACTAGCAATGTCGCGGTAACATTTTTTATGTGACCGGACAAATTGCATCCGGTCGGAAGTTAGTGACCTGACCCCAACAATTTCTTCTAAAACCCAACAGTCCGGTCGAAAACCGGACGGCTGGGAACCCTGTCCGCTGCGCCAAAATTCGTTCGGAAGGTTTAATTGCACCCTGTATTTTTCCGCGGCAAAATTATGGATATGGATTTCTCCTTACTAATAAAAATATTAAGCGAATATATGTAATGCGAATGTATAAGCGAAGTATGTATGCTATAATTATTAGCATAGAGTAACTTATAATATATAGTAGGTAATAATTAGTAGGAACGTTACAGGACAGTTATATTCTGCGTTAATATTTTAATTTGTAAATTGTAAAGGGTGTGTGATATCAATTATGATTCAAAACTCCGAAATATACAATACAAAAGGTAAATAATTTCATCAACTGTTTTTAATAGATTATCCATAGTCCATACTAATATTTTAAATGCGAAAGTGTACCGCAACTGATTTTGCTAATATCCCGGGAAAGGACATCCAAGGATACAATTATCATAAAAGTTAATTTTTTTCGTCACGTCTGTTGCTCATATACTCTGTGGCTTCTGATTTTAAAATTGCAAGCATGTCACTTAGCAAAACGAGAAAAGTGGAATTGACTTTGATATTGTAAGCTGCTTGGGAGACGAATTCTTATTGACGTTGGTACCCACCTACCACTCTGCTACAGCTTACGTTAAAGACCTAAGTTGTAATATAATTGAAAAAAATTGCCTTACTAAATATTAATAATATATTTACGGACGAGTATTGAATAGCTCAATAAATTTTTAATTTTAGCTACTCAGACATTCGGGTCGTTGTTCAAAGTGCTTTCGCATTTTCGGTACACAATATATTTTATGGGAGAAGTCTGTGGAACACAAAATTGACAACGAGAAATAAAAGCATTTTTCTATCCGATATAGCACTTAAAACACGTTCTAGTGCCATTAGTTTCAAAATGAGAATACAATAAATAACACGCCAAGTAATGACTGCACTTGGCCGGTCATACTTATTTTACTTCTATGTTCTTTTAAACTAACCCTTAAACTCTTGACGTAGAGGTCATATAAGAGGTAATATAACACTGAACTCGCTGTATTTACTGGCAGTTTAAAAAACTTGATAAACGATCAGTGGACGTGTTAAAGAGTGCTCTCGCAAGGCTCGAGCTTACACTTTGTTTATTTTCCACTAAACCCGTGACCTGTTTCCGCTAATCTTATTTCAACCTCATTTCATTTTATTAGCTAAGCCAGCTTTTAGTTATAAAACTAGTAGCTAAATAATATTTAATATAAATTAGTGAAAAAAAAGGTTCTTACGCTTAAGTAATTATTTCATACTTAACATCGCTATGTTAAGTATGTACCTATATATATATATATATATATATATATATATATATATATATATATATATATATATATATATATATAGAAATAAGTTGTATGTACTTACTAAAACTTTTCTAGTCAGAGAGTGAAATATCAACATTGACATTTAATTTTTTTTATTGTCAATATAGTACAAAAAGGTTATCAATCACTCCGCCAAATACGATCGTGAATCCTTCAAAGTAATTCGAATTTCGAATTTCGACTAATTCAAGTTGTGAATCCCAATAATTTACTTATTGACGGGTTAACGTACCTGTGGTTCTTTTTGTCCATCCTCCGGCCAGGGGTCGAAATGAAGGGGTCCGAGCAGAAGCGTAGCGTGCCTTGGCGGAGCCCCGTGTAAAAATTTGTTTGGGGAAGGGTGAAGATTTCTTACAAAAGAAAACAATGCATAAAATTTAGTAATCGAAATATGAATCTGTCATTTTCCTAAAATTTTTACAAACAATTTAAATATGGTACGGCTATGCCTTTGCCCCAGCTGGGGCATTGCCATGCCCCCAAATTAAAACTTGAACGCACACTTTACGCGGGAAATAAAGAAATTATTATTTAGACTTGTAAATTTTTCGAAAAAAATAATAATTGGGAGTTTATAAAAGGGGTCCCCTTATTATGAATACGGCGGTATCTACGCTCCTGGGTCCTAGGGTACTAAGGGTATGAAACATCCGAATATAATTTTAATACCGCAGTCCGCATGAGTGGCGTTTAGACGTTTTAAATTACTGGAATTAATTAAACGTAGATAAGCTTTATTTGTTTGCGAGGGGTTGTGATGTTGGAACACATTTTTAACGAATATATTAGGTTATGTTAATATGGTTGGCGTATGACAACTAGCTACAAAGTCTATTTAACTTTAGATCGTGGCTTAGAGGTTGTGGGTTTTACTCCTTGTTTGAAAATGGTTGGAGAAACAGACTGACCTGACCTGACCTATGAGACCTGATTGTATGACAAACTGTTCTTGACAAACGCCGGAGTCGGATGCGCATGTAAGAAGTTGGTTCTGCGCCTCAACCACAGATTTCAAAATAGTTACTACGTAGTCCGTAACTTCAACTCTCGTCAGTCCTGTCGGTCATCTGTTCCAATGGGTTACGAGAGAAAAGGAAAAGATAGTGCTCTATATGTAAAATGCACACTATAAAATTACTTTTGCGGCCCTTTTTTTTATTATTTCTTTTATTTTATTTATGAAATAAGGGGGCAAACGAGCAAACGGGTCACCCGATGGAAAGCAACTTCCGTCGCCCATGGACACTCTCAGCATCAGAAGAGCTGCAAGTGCGTTGCCGGCCTTTTAAGAGGGAATAGGGTAATAGGGGAGGGTAGGGATGGGAAGGGAAGGGAATAGAGGAGGGTAGGGAAGGGAATAGGGTAGGGGATTGGGCCTCCGGTAAACTCACTCACTCGGCGAAACACAGCGCAAGCGCTGTTTCACGCCGGTTTTCTGTGAGAACGTGGTATTTCTCCGGTCGAGCCGGCCCATTCGTGCCGAAGCATGGCTCTCCCACGTTTCAGTGAAACCGGCCACCATCACTAAAACTGGTGTAGGAGGCTTTATGACTACACAGTGAAAAAAAGTATCTTTAAAACTACGTTACTGATTAATTACATTTTATATGTATTCTTTAATTTAAAGAAGACTTTAAATGAAGTCCTTCAAGAGGATTGTAAATTATGGAATGACGTGTACAGCAAAACCTTTGTCGGGTCACCTAGCATGATATACTAGATAGCTATTAGTATATTCAGTACAATTTAGTAATGTTCTGTAAGTTAAAGGGTAATGAGTTTTCTAAGAACCCGCATTTGTAAGATTTCGATTAAATAGAAAGCTAAATAAACCTCAGTAAAAGCTTTTAGTGCTGAAATATTGGAAAATAAACTGAAATGATCGTAAAAGCGATTTTATGTGGAAACTAGATAGACTAGTTTACCGTAAATTCGTTGTGCCGAAATTCGTTGTGCCGAAATCCGTTGAATAACCGTACATTTTTCCGGGATAGAATATCCTAGTATGTTCTTTCCCGGTTCTTAAAGTATCTCCATATTAAATTTTGTCTAAAATTGGTTTTGCGATTTAATTGTAAACAGGCAACCGACTCACAGTTTCCAATTTATAATATTACTATAGATTCGTCATCACACACCACTAATATGTCGACAGCTGCGGTTCTCTCCACAATGCAAGGAAATTGTATGTACGCGTAACATACCAGCTTTCACATAGCTTAGAAACTTCTGGGTTTTTAGGGGCATTTCACACTAAGATACAACATGTCGAGCACTTTATAATAATAACAAGATGACGACTGCAACTTCGTTGCGCCAAAAGTTCGTTTAACGCGCGTGAACTGTCCATTTTCCGGTATAAAAGTATCGTATGTCCTTTCCCGGGACTCAAGGTATCTCCACACCAAATTTCAGCCAAATCGGTTCAGCGGTTTAAGCGTGAAGAGGTGACAAACAGATACACTTCCACATTTATTAAGTAAAGTAAGTATGGATAGCGAAACAAAAACGACACCGTCACGCTACGAAGCGCCTAATTTAATGACAATATATTATCTACATCTATACTGTACCTACTCGGCGAAACATGGCGGTAGCGGTCATTGACTCCCTGTCGGAAACTTGTCATTTTCTATACAATGCCGCGATTGACAACATCTGACACTTCATTGTCAATCACGGTTTATATAGAAAATGACAAGTTTTTGACAGGGAGTCAAATGACCGCTACCGCCATGTTTCGCCGAGTACAGTATAGTTACGCTAGTCTTCTCAAATAAGTGTTGTGTACAATTCAAATCAAATTCAAAAAAAATTATTCGAAATAGCCTGTAGGTATTTTCATACACTGTCTGAGAGTTGTGAAGTAGTCTAAATTTTTGTTGAATAAACGTCTATTTATTTTTTATTTATTTAAATTGACGCTCATTGGTTTGTGAAGTATTCTGGTGAGAAGTAGCATAAGAAACTTTTTTAAGCTTTATTTATTTGAAGGCATTTTGCCCATCGTGCCTCGTACAATTCATAACAAAACTTACACCTAGAAAGACTTCTAACGTTTTTTAAAATAGACGCCTACTACCATTTCCTTAAAAGTATAAGGAAGTGGTATTTGTAATTATAGTCTATCGCATTTTAATTAAGCGCCAATACCCTGTCTGCGTCCGTGGTGCGTCAGAACGCGCTTCAAAGCGATGCAATTCCGAAGTTTCCAGAATCCCCGCGACTGAGATGAGCAATATGATTTCTCGAGCGGGCCGCTGCTTAACTTCGCTAGACAAAGGAGTTACACGCTCAGTTGACTCGGAGTAAGGCTGAAGATACACTGACGACTTTTAAGCAACTTCCCAAAATCGAATCGCAAGCTAAATACGATTATGCGATACGATGCTGCGATGCTTGTTTCAAATCTCAGATTTTCGTTCTGTTGTCGAGATTGCTTTTTAGTAGTTACTTGGGTAAATTCTAGTTTAAGTTACGTAGTAACTATTTAGTAATCTGTGATTGAAGTTCGCTGTGAATAAAGCATTAAGTATCCGAACTACAATATCAACTTTTTAACACGCTTTTATAAGCTTGGGCTGTATATGTATGTAACTGAATCTTTGAGTACGATTTTTACGTATCTCCAGTAGTCTGATTAATTATAAACTTCGCGTACGTATTAAAAGTTAATGACAATGCAATAATAAGTTAAATTTTTTTGAAAAAAAAAGAACTAGAATAATTCTAATAAAAGATAAAAATACTTAAATAAAGCGTGTTTTTTTACTTTTTTTAAACTATTTTTTCAACTAATCAGTGTGATTTAGCCCTAAGGGTTAATTCAGACCGCAATGCGACGCGTAGATGCATTTCTAAATTTGTATGGATTTGACAGACTTGCAAGATGTCTTAGGGTGCATTTCCACTGACGTGGAGCGGGGCGGAGAGGAGCTTAGCGGTGCCCGAATTGACCAATCGTACTATTCCAGCGGAATGACAGCGAAGCGGAGCGAAGATTTTGAGCATGGTGATTGGTCAATTCGGCATCGCTAAGCTCCTCTCCGCTCTGCTCCGCGTCAGTGGAAAACGCGTGGTCTGAATTGACCCTAACGCAGCGACCACGACATGTTTATTGCCTTTAAAATACTTTATAGCGATTGCTCTCTATACTTCATAAATACTGTAACACTTATCATCACGAAACGATATTTTTATTCAGTGACCACTTTTATGGGGATTATATTACTGCTTAGGATCTATGTATCAACTATTATGTTAGAAAAAAGCTTAAGACAAACTTATTTACAGCTTTATATAAGGCGATTAAACTGTCGGTCAACCAGTTGTTAAATACCAAAAACTTGAAAATAATTCAGCAACAAAATATTTAAGTATTCGTAAATGTAAAGTGCGCTTAATTATATCAATAGATTTTCTCTCTATCAGATATATTATGAATATAATATTATATATATTATCAGAGAAATCGATTTAAAGGCAGAACAACGAACCTACATTATTTGGTCAGATTATGTCTAGTCAATATATATCGTGATGTATTGGCTATAATAGGCTCGTCGTAACCTAACTAAATTATGTAACTTAATAAGAATCAATTTCTTTGCTGGTAAATAAACTTATACTAAACTAGAATCTGTTGCGCCATAATTCGTTTATCGCGCCAACACCGTATAATATTTTTCGAGATAAAAAGTATCCTATATCCAGCGCTTTGGGCGCGAAGAGGTAACAGACAGACAGACTTTCGCATTTATAATATTAATAATTAATGGATATTCGAACAGGATAAGAGTTCTTTGTATTTATATCCTATAACTGTCTATAGCTTATCTATGAATCCTTATACACATAATACTTATACATCAACATATCCTGTATGTGATCCAGGATATGTTAATGTATAACATACTTATACATTAACATATCCTGATATGTTATTGTGATACTTCAGATATATTAAGCCCGTCAGTCAAAACAATAACTAAAACTGATATCTCGAATGATACATCGAAATAATATCCTATAGAGTATTATAGAACGATAACTCTCATACATTGGATCGCTCAATTAATACGGCTCCAGTCATAAACACGTAGGACAACGAACATTCTATAACCTACCAGAGTATGACAACCAAATAATATACTATAGAATCATTTAATTTAGTTGAAGATGTGAGTGGAGAAATTCATCCAATTAATTGTTACCTTGGGTAACAAACAATTTGAAAGTGTTCTTTTTTTACGTAAACTTTAGGACCTAAAAAATGATTTGAAATTAAAAAAAACTGTGGACTTTATGTATAGCCAGATATATTAGACTGATGATAGGTAGGTTACAGGGTTTATTCAAATTAAAAGGAAAAAATCGGCCCAGTGCTAGTCGGACTCGCGCACTAAAGGTTCCGTACCGTTATAGAGCGAAAGTAGGGAAAAATTGTGGTTTTGTATGATAGCAGCCCCCCTTTATTATTTATTTTAATTTTATTATTAAATATTAAAATACACATATAATTGAGGATTTTGTGAAAATTTCAAGTGTCTACATATGTTGCCATTATGGATTTGACTCGTAAGTCAAAATACCAAAAAAATCACGTTTGTCGTATGGGAGCCCCCCTTAAATATTAACTTTATTTTATTTTTAGTATTTGTTGTTATAGCGGCACCAGAAATACATAATATGTGAAAATTTCAGAAGTCTAGCTATAGCGGTTCTTGAGATACAGCCTGGAGACAGACATACAGACGGACAGATATCGAAGTCTCAGTAATAGAGTCCCGTTTTACCCTTTGGGTACGGAACCCTAAAAATGAGTAATTGTGCTTATATTATAAAATGTTATCCACTTCATACACTTATGTTTTCAGTTGTCACTCTACTCTTCCATAGTAGAGTATTTCGATGTATCTAAGCTCCAATTGTGGCAATACGGAGCGCTGCGATATGCAGATGCTGCTCGTTACGTCTGTCTCGCCACCTGGTGTTTTATCCTGGATTTGAATCGTTCAGCTGATACGTCTGTCCCTCTCTTACTATTCCTGTTCTAAGTTCAAAATGTTTCGTATTTCGAAAACGAAACGTTGATATTATCATCCTACTTAAAGTAAGTTTTTTTATATAACTAATAAGTTACCTTGTTTTAGAAGCATAAGTAATGTATCATGTTTAGAGGACAAGGCGATATCGTCCCTAATACCTTTTATACTATGGTCTGATATGAGTGTTTTTGAAAAGTCAATAACTGTACAAAAATAGCAACATTTTTAAGTTATATCATGTTAATAAGGGGGTACATAACATACATTTGCAACTTACCTACTTACTTAACAAAAGTTTTCTTTAATCTTAATTAAAATATTATAACTGTGACCTATTAAAATTCTATGTGTATATAATTAAGTTAAAAATGTTTAACTAACTAAAGCTTTCAAAGTTCTCAAACAAACGACACTTTTAGATGAAGCTTTGATATGTGGAGACGCTTTTACGTCTTTGAAGTTTCTGAGCCGCGAGCGATAGGCAAAAAATAAAAATAGAGACAAGTGTTATATATAAAATTCTCGTGTCTCAATGTTAGTCAGCGAACTCCTCCGAAACGGCTTTACTGATTTTTACCAAATTTTATATGCATATTTAATAGGTCTGAGAATCGGCTACTGGGTACTTTATATATTGATAAGTGCATTTGTTGAACAAATAATAGTAAATTATTACAACCTGAGACTGACGGCGACCATTGTTTGTGCGACGGGATAGCGATCGACGTTGCCATGGTGACATACTTATTAAGTCACTTCAATAAAATAATATGGGCGAAATACTTTATATTATTATGGCAAAGCAACGTTTGCCGGGACAGCTAGTGATGTATAAAATGTAGGCCGAAGGCTACGCTTGCAACTCTTTTTGTAAAAAAAAAAAGATATTAGGTCGGTAGACTACAATGGATATGGCATACAGAGACAAAAATAATGGTCAATTAAAGGTCTATTTTTGGAGTAGGTAGTTTAGAACCATTGTGGTATTTGCCAGAATATATTTACTAACTAATATACATAGTACCTAGATTACCTACGTAACATTTCTGAAATTTGAAATCTTTACTTCAGTTGTACATGTTCAAATGTTTTGAAGTATAAACTTACTTTTACCTGTGTTATGCCTAAAAGAGAAAGAAGAAGTTACATTATAGGAAATGGCCTTTTCAAAACCAAACCGAAATCGAAACGACAGCTACAACGAGAATACAGAAATGGCAAACGAAATACACACAATTATTGTACAAAATGTTCCATATTGAATGTATGTTGCGGACATTATCATATCTATTACCTCCATATTCAGATATTGCATTTTAAGTTTCATATTTCAGGTAAAAATATCGAGCATTCTGAATATCGCGTTTTGCAAGACCATTCCACGCAAACCGTTATTGCCGAAGTTAATAAAAATCTACGTGAGTACTGGGAGTTGATTGCCCGTGAATAAATATTATAATAGTTTTTACCCGACTGTGCTAGAAGTAGTGTTATTTTTTCGTTCAATGTGGGTGTTGTATAGAATTACTTATGAGAGTGGCATCAGGTAGATGCGTAGTGCGTATCACTTCCCTCCTAATATAAACCTTTCTTGGACTTTCACGAATATTTTAGGACTAAAATTACCTGAGACTAACAAGATTTAAAAATCATTTTTATTTTTACTGAATAGAAGATAATTGAATGGTAGATTGCTAGTACAGAAACTTAGTGCTAACTGGGATAGTATCCTGCAAGTAAAAGTCATAAATACCGGATACCTTGTTGTACCTATACACGTTTTAAAAAAAATCAAAATTTTTTTAACTTTATGATTTTTTTTGGTAGCATATATTATATACACCATCACTTATATACTTTATGATATTTATTGCTCTAGTATTATACATCTCGAAACCTGCAATAAATATTTGGAAAAGTTAACATTTTCATATTTTTAAAAATTATATAGAGTCACGCTGTCTAGACGACAAAAATTTAATTAATTTAATAATAAGGACACTGTCTATGTAGACAATCTAAATCTATAGTAATGTAGATTATAAAGGCGCGGCACTAAGTTACATGCAAACTCTATACACAGTAATGGAATATGGTAATTGCCTTTTTTATCGACCGAATGTAACGGAAAAATAAAGCAATCATTTTTTATGTATGATTTTAGTGTGTTCAAATAGAGAATATAAAATCTCAGTTAAAACGGCGGATTCGCATCTCTCGCATAACGTCGGAAATCGGCCTCTCAGAGAGGCTGTAAAGCTCCCTGTTATAGTCCCGTCGGGTTAAAAAAATAAAAAGATTTTTACATGCCAACAGAGTGTATGATAATATTTTTAATAATATATAACATGGGAATAAATGTTATATTATTTTGTAGCTAATTTGTGCGCGCAACTTTATTTGAATTTTTGAAATTGTACTTATAATGGGGTTTGAATAGTAGCTTAACTAACTTAGAAGTTGTATGCTTATTGCGTCATGTATAATATTAATATGATGTAGTAGTGCTACGATGCTGAACGTGGCCGTGCTACGACGCTAAATGTAGCAGTCCCATCACGCTGAACGTGGCCGTGCTACAATGCTAAAAGTAGCAGTGCCATAACGCTGAACGTGGCCGTGCTACGACGCTAAAAGTAGCAGTGCCATAACGCTGAACGTGGCCGTGCTACAACGTTAAATGTAGCAGTCCCATCACGCTGAACGTGGCCGTGCTACAACGCTAAATGTAGCAGTCCCATCACGCTGAACGTGGCCGTGCTACAACGCTAAATGTAGCAGTCCCATAACGCTGAACGTGGCCGTGCTACGACGCTAAAAGTAGCAGTGCCATAACGCTGAACGTGGCCGTGCTACGACGCTAAAAGTAGCAGTGCCATAACGCTGAACGTGGCCGTGCTACGACGCTAAATGTAGCAGTCCCATCACGCTGAACGTGGCCGTGCTACGACGCTAAATGTAGCAGTCCCATCACGCTGAACGTGGCCGTGCTACAATGCTAAAAGTAGCAGTGCCATAACGCTGAACGTGGCCGTGCTACGACGCTAAAAGTAGCAGTGCCATAACGCTGAACGTGGCCGTGCTACGACGCTAAAAGTAGCAGTGCCATAACGCTGAACGTGGCCGTGCTACGACGCTAAATGTAGCAGTCCCATAACGCTGAACGTGGCCGTGCTACAACGCTAAATGTAGCAGTCCCATCACGCTGAACGTGGCCGTGCTACGACGCTAAAAGTAGCAGTGCCATAACGCTGAACGTGGCCGTGCTACGACGCTAAATGTAGCAGTCCCATAACGCTGAACGTGGCCGTGCTACAACGCTAAATGTAGCAGTCCCATCACGCTGAACGTGGCCGTGCTACGACGCTAAAAGTAGCAGTGCCATAACGCTGAACGTGGCCGTGCTACGACGCTAAATGTAGCAGTCCCATAACGCTGAACGTGGCCGTGCTACAACGCTAAATGTAGCAGTCCCATCACGCTGAACGTGGCCGTGCTACGACGCTAAAAGTAGCAGTGCCATAACGCTGAACGTAGCCGTGCTACGACGCTAAATGTAGCAGTCCCATAACGCTGAACGTGGCCGTGCTACAACGCTAAATGTAGCAGTCCCATCACGCTGAACGTGGCCGTGCTACGACGCTAAAAGTAGCAGTGCCATAACGCTGAACGTGGCCGTGCTACGACGCTAAATGTAGCATTGCTACAACGCTGAACGTGGCCGTGCTACGACGCTAAATGTAGCAGTCCCATAACGCTGAACGTGGCCGTGCTACGACGCTAAATGTAGCATTGCTACAACGCTGAACGTGGCCGTGCTACGACGCTAAATGTAGCAGTCCCATAACGCTGAACGTGGCCGTGCTACGACGCTAAATGTAGCATTGCTACAACGCTGAACGTGGCCGTGCTACGACGCTAAATGTAGCATTGCTACAACGCTGAACGTGGCCGTGCTACGACGCTAAATGTAGCAGTCTCATAACGCTGAACGTGGCCGTGCTACGACGCTAAATGTAGCAGTCCCATAACGCTGAACGTGGCCGTGCTACGACGCTAAATGTAGCATTGCTACAACGCTGAACGTGGCCGTGCTACGACGCTAAATGTAGCAGTCCCATAACGCTGAACGTGGCCGTGCTACGACGCTAAATGTAGCAGTCCCATAACGCTGAACGTGGCCGTGCTACGACGCTAAATGTAGCAGTCCCATAACGCTGAACGTGGCCATGCTACGACGCTAAATGTAGCATTGCTACAACGCTGAACGTGGCCGTGCTACGACGCTAAATGTAGCAGTCCCATAACGCTGAACGTGGCCGTGCTACGACGCTAAATGTAGCAGTCCCATAACGCTGAACGTGGCCGTGCTACGACGCTAAATGTAGCATTGCTACAACGCTGAACGTGGCCGTGCTACGACGCTAAATGTAGCAGTCCCATAACGCTGAACGTGGCCGTGCTACGACGCTAAATGTAGCATTGCTACAACGCTGAACGTGGCCGTGCTACGACGCTAAATGTAGCATTGCTACAACGCTGAACGTGGCCGTGCTACGACGCTAAATGTAGCAGTCCCATAACGCTGAACGTGGCCGTGCTACGACGCTAAAAGTAGCAGTGCCATAACGCTGAACGTGGCCGTGCTACGACGCTAAATGTAGCAGTCCCATAACGCTGAACGTGGCCATGCTACGACGCTAAATGTAGCATTGCTACAACGCTGAACGTGGCCGTGCTACGACGCTAAATGTAGCAGTCCCATAACGCTGAACGTGGCCGTGCTACGACGCTAAATGTAGCAGTCCCATAACGCTGAACGTGGCCGTGCTACGACGCTAAATGTAGCATTGCTACAACGCTGAACGTGGCCGTGCTACGACGCTAAATGTAGCAGTCCCATAACGCTGAACGTGGCCGTGCTACGACGCTAAATGTAGCATTGCTACAACGCTGAACGTGGCCGTGCTACGACGCTAAATGTAGCATTGCTACAACGCTGAACGTGGCCGTGCTACGACGCTAAATGTAGCAGTCCCACAACGCTGAACGTGGCCGTGCTACGACGCTAAATGTAGCAGTGCCACAACGCTGAACGTGGCCGTGCTACGACGCTAAATGTAGCATTGCTACAACGCTGAACGTGGCCGTGCTACGACGCTAAATGTAGCAGTCCCATAACGCTGAACGTGGCCGTGCTACGACGCTAAATGTAGCAGTCCCATAACGCTGAACGTGGCCGTGCTACGACGCTAAATGTAGCATTGCTACAACGCTGAACGTGGCCGTGCTACGACGCTAAATGTAGCAGTCCCATAACGCTGAACGTGGCCGTGCTACGACGCTAAATGTAGCATTGCTACAACGCTGAACGTGGCCGTGCTACGACGCTAAATGTAGCATTGCTACAACGCTGAACGTGGCCGTGCTACGACGCTAAATGTAGCAGTCCCATAACGCTGAACGTGGCCGTGCTACGACGCCAAATGTAGCATTGCTACAACGCTGAACGTGGCCGTGCTACGACGCTAAATGTAGCAGTCCCATAACGCTGAACGTGGCCGTGCTACGACGCTAAATGTAGCAGTCCCATAACGCTGAACGTGGCCGTGCTACAACGCTAAATGTAGCAGTCCCATAACGCTGAACGTGGCCATGCTACGACGCTAAATGTAGCATTGCTACAACGCTGAACGTGGCCGTGCTACGACGCTAAATGTAGCAGTCCCATAACGCTGAACGTGGCCGTGCTACGACGCTAAATGTAGCAGTCCCATAACGCTGAACGTGGCCGTGCTACGACGCTAAATGTAGCATTGCTACAACGCTGAACGTGGCCGTGCTACGACGCTAAATGTAGCAGTCCCATAACGCTGAACGTGGCCGTGCTACGACGCTAAATGTAGCATTGCTACAACGCTGAACGTGGCCGTGCTACGACGCTAAATGTAGCATTGCTACAACGCTGAACGTGGCCGTGCTACGACGCTAAATGTAGCAGTCCCATAACGCTAAACGTGGCCGTGCTACGACGCTAAATGTAGCAGTCCCATAACGCTGAACGTGGCCGTGCTACGACGCTAAATGTAGCAGTCCCATAACGCTGAACGTGGCCATGCTACGACGCTAAATGTAGCATTGCTACAACGCTGAACGTGGCCGTGCTACGACGCTAAATGTAGCAGTCCCATAACGCTGAACGTGGCCGTGCTACGACGCTAAATGTAGCAGTCCCATAACGCTGAACGTGGCCGTGCTACGACGCTAAATGTAGCATTGCTACAACGCTGAACGTGGCCGTGCTACGACGCTAAATGTAGCAGTCCCATAACGCTGAACGTGGCCGTGCTACGACGCTAAATGTAGCATTGCTACAACGCTGAACGTGGCCGTGCTACGACGCTAAATGTAGCATTGCTACAACGCTGAACGTGGCCGTGCTACGACGCTAAATGTAGCAGTCCCATAACGCTGAACGTGGCCGTGCTACGACGCTAAATGTAGCAGTCCCATAACGCTGAACGTGGCCGTGCTACGACGCTAAATGTAGCAGTCCCATAACGCTGAACGTGGCCGTGATACGACGCTAAATGTAGCATTGCTACAACGCTGAACGTGGCCGTGCTACGACGCTAAATGTAGCAGTCCCATAACGCTGAACGTGGCCGTGCTACGACGCTAAATGTAGCAGTGCCACAACGCTGAACGTGGCCGTGCTACGACGCTAAATGTAGCAGTCCCATAACGCTGAACGTGGCCGTGCTACGACGCTAAATGTAGCAGTCCCATAACGCTGAACGTGGCCGTGCTACGACGCTAAATGTAGCATTGCTACAACGCTGAACGTGGCCGTGCTACGACGCTAAATGTAGCAGTCCCATAACGCTGAACGTGGCCGTGCTACGACGCTAAATGTAGCATTGCTACAACGCTGAACGTGGCCGTGCTACGACGCTAAATGTAGCATTGCTACAACGCTGAACGTGGCCGTGCTACGACGCTAAATGTAGCAGTCCCATAACGCTGAACGTGGCCGTGCTACGACGCTAAATGTAGCAGTCCCATAACGCTGAACGTGGCCGTGCTACGACGCTAAATGTAGCAGTCCCATAACGCTGAACGTGGCCGTGCTACGACGCTAAATGTAGCATTGCTACAACGCTGAACGTGGCCGTGCTACGACGCTAAATGTAGCAATGCTACAACGCTGAACGTGGCCGTGCTACGACGCTAAATGTAGCAGTCCCATAACGCTGAACGTGGCCGTGCTACGACGCTAAATGTAGCAGTCCCATAACGCTGAACGTGGCCGTGCTACGACGCTAAATGTAGCAGTCCCATAACGCTGAACGTGGCCGTGCTACGACGCTAAATGTAGCATTGCTACAACGCTGAACGTGGCCGTGCTACGACGCTAAATGTAGCAGTCCCATAACGCTGAACGTGGCCGTGCTACGACGCTAAATGTAGCAGTGCTACAACGCTGAACGTGGCCGTGCTACGACGCTAAATGTAGCAGTCCCATAACGCTGAACGTGGCCGTGCTACGACGCTAAATGTAGCAGTCCCATAACGCTGAACGTGGCCGTGCTACGACGCTAAATGTAGCATTGCTACAACGCTGAACGTGGCCGTGCTACGACGCTAAATGTAGCAGTCCCATAACGCTGAACGTGGCCGTGCTACGACGCTAAATGTAGCATTGCTACAACGCTGAACGTGGCCGTGCTACGACGCTAAATGTAGCATTGCTACAACGCTGAACGTGGCCGTGCTACGACGCTAAATGTAGCAGTCCCATAACGCTGAACGTGGCCGTGCTACGACGCTAAATGTAGCAGTCCCATAACGCTGAACGTGGCCGTGCTACGACGCTAAATGTAGCAGTCCCATAACGCTGAACGTGGCCGTGCTACGACGCTAAATGTAGCAGTCCCATAACGCTGAACGTGGCCGTGCTACGACGCTAAATGTAGCATTGCTACAACGCTGAACGTGGCCGTGCTACGACGCTAAATGTAGCAGTGCTACAACGCTGAACGTGGCCGTGCTACGACGCTAAATGTAGCAGTCCCATAACGCTGAACGTGGCCGTGCTACGACGCTAAATGTAGCAGTCCCATAACGCTGAACGTGGCCGTGCTACGACGCTAAATGTAGCAGTCCCATAACGCTGAACGTGGCCGTGCTACGACGCTAAATGTAGCATTGCTACAACGCTGAACGTAGCCGTGCTACGACGCTAAATGTAGCAGTCCCATAACGCTGAACGTGGCCGTGCTACGACGCTAAATGTAGCATTGCTACAACGCTGAACGTGGCCGTGCTACGACGCTAAATGTAGCAGTCCCATAACGCTGAACGTGGCCGTGCTACGACGCTAAATGTAGCAGTCCCATAACGCTGAACGTGGCCGTGCTACGACGCTAAATGTAGCAGTGCTACAACGCTGAACGTGGCCGTGCTACGACGCTAAATGTAGCAGTCCCATAACGCTGAACGTGGCCGTGCTACGACGCTAAATGTAGCATTGCTACAACGCTGAACGTGGCCGTGCTACGACGCTAAATGTAGCATTGCTACAACGCTGAACGTGGCCGTGCTACGACGCTAAATGTAGCAGTCCCATAACGCTGAACGTGGCCGTGCTACGACGCTAAATGTAGCAGTCCCATAACGCTGAACGTGGCCGTGCTACGACGCTAAATGTAGCAGTCCCATAACGCTGAACGTGGCCGTGCTACGACGCTAAATGTAGCATTGCTACAACGCTGAACGTGGCCGTGCTACGACGCTAAATGTAGCAGTCCCATAACGCTGAACGTGGCCGTGCTACGACGCTAAATGTAGCATTGCTACAACGCTGAACGTGGCCGTGCTACGACGCTAAATGTAGCAGTCCCATAACGCTGAACGTGGCCGTGCTACGACGCTAAATGTAGCAGTCCCATAACGCTGAACGTGGCCGTGCTACGACGCTAAATGTAGCAGTCCCATAACGCTGAACGTGGCCATGCTACGACGCTAAATGTAGCAGTGCTACAACGCTATATGTAGCTATGCTACTACTGTTGTACTAGTACAATTTTAGCGCTGCTGTGTTACAATAAGCGTAGGTCAGTATGACAACTTGGAAAAGTGTTAATGAACCAAAAAATAATAATTAATGGCAAAATAAATAAAGTTGTGTTAAGTATAATGATAATTGTTTTATTATTCAATTTCTTAGTCCACTTAATTGAAATATATTTTTGGCTCCTAATAAGTATTTGTGAATAATTTTATCCGAGGCAACTGTATACAAACGCCTGGAGGGAAGGAGAATAATGGGTGAGGAAAATTAATAAATGAGATCACGAAATACTCGGCAACGTTGCCCGCCGCTGCGATAATTAGCGGGGAGGGGTATACTTGTATACAGGGTTAGGTTAGGTGTAATATCAAATTAAAATATATTTAGGCATAATACCGTATAAATTTGTTAAAATGAATTTTGTATACAGTGTGTAACAAAACTAAGTGATAATACTTTAGGGTGTGTGTGCGTGTTCCTTTTAGAGAGTTCACTGTGAAAGCACTGAAAGACCGATTTTTTTCACTT
Source organism: Cyaniris semiargus (assembly GCA_905187585.1). Classification (NCBI taxonomy): domain Eukaryota; kingdom Metazoa; phylum Arthropoda; class Insecta; order Lepidoptera; family Lycaenidae; genus Cyaniris; species Cyaniris semiargus. The sequence continues at coordinate 4,931,568 of LR994558.1, read as the reverse complement.
TTGTATGGGCAAGCGCCCCAGCGTCACGAGTTTTCCCAGACAAAAGAGAAAAAAATATTTGGTCTTTCAGCGCTGCTACTTTCACAGCGAACTCTCTACAAGGAACACATGTACACACCCTAAAGCAGGGGTCACCAATTTATTTCGCTCACGGTCCATTTTGAAAATTTAAACTATCTTCGCGGTGCACACATTTTTTTTAATATTTATTATGTAACAAAGGCTATTACGAAAATAATAAACTTTATTCTCCTCCTTCTTTCGCCCCACCCTTTCTCGAATTTTCATGAAGTTACATTCTCTGCAGTGCAAGTTGGTGTGTTCCGTGGTCCGCACACAACTGGTTGGCGGTCCATATGCGGACCGCGGTCCGCCATTTGGTGACCCCTGCCCTAAAGTATTATCACTTAGTGTTGTTTGTTGTATATTTAGATTTGTCGATATTCGAGAACGGTGGTAAGGAGTTTTATTATTCCAGTTAGGTCTTATTCCTACTGTTTGTTACCTATTTTTAAGTTACTTATGTGGCAGATTCCTATTTATGCCGAATCAAACGGTGTACATTAATTGAATAGGCGTTTAGAAGCGTTTTAATTTTCAATTCAGACAATTGAAAATTGAAACGCTTCCGCCCAAACGTTCTACTTAGGAGTGTAGGCCATTTGGTGGAGTTGACGTGCCGTCATTGTACAGCCTTAGAGGATGTTAAGTAAAACTTAAATATAGAGTAGGAGTTCACTGGAGGCGTTTCGTGAAATTTTGGCGGATCCAAAAGCTAAGGCAGCCTCTGACGTGTGCATACATAATACTCTGTAATTAACCCCGGCTTAAGATGTTAACACGAACGAGCGTAAATAGCTAGTGTAAAGTGGTTTACTATTTTGAGGTAATTTTATATGACACTACGAGTAGCGCGCGGCTCCGTCCGTGTTTAAACAGTATTCCGCGGTTGACGTCATTTTCACGCGCTGTAATCGCGCTCTCTTATTATTTCGTATTCGTATTTCCTTAACCGTAGTCTACTTTATATCTGTTCCAAATTACATTAACATCGGATCTTTTTTCAGTGTTTGATAAAATTGACAAAAATTAACAAACATTAAATTTAATAAGTGTAGGTTAGACTTTGCCTGCAACATTGTTTGCGTAAAAATTTACTGGGAAAGTGTCCTATATCATAACCATGGACTCAAAGTATTTTTATACTAAATTTTTGTTATTTTCATTAGCGGTTTAAGCGTGAAGACATAACAAAGAGACATGTGTAGTTTTTGCAAATCGCCTTAAAAAAAGACAGACAGACAAATATCCTTGCACATTTAAAATATTAGTATCTATTAATGTTATCAAACACTACAAAATCAATCTATAATCTATAGTATGACCTCGTTGCTAAGTATGGCCCTCGACAAGTTATCCTATGTCGGCCTAACCTCTTTAAATATTTGCGTTCGATTTTCAAATTCAATAAGACGTATCAATCAACACGGAGGAATCCCAAATGTTTGGGCAATGGGCATCCCTCAATATTTACTGACATAAATCAACTACCGATAGATTTATTTTGTCCGTGAAAATGGAACAGCGAAAAATCTAAAAAAAACCGCATAAAACTCTGTGTAAAAGTGCATAAAACAAATACTTGTTCTGCTATTAATCTGCTCGCGTGAATGAGAATCTCACGGAAATACTAATTCGCTAGCTTTTGCGTAAGAAAATTTAAAAAAATCATTTTTTAGGGACATAAAATACACACACTGTTACAATTATTTCTTTAACCTTTGTTTAAAGTCTTTTTACATCAGATTAAGTAAGCCTATTGTTATAACGTTATTCTTATATAAACAGCTTTATTCCTCTCTATTTACTGATAAATAAAATTACAATTTAAAGGTAATTCAGCAATTATGAATTACACACTTAAATTGCGGAACAAAGTATATTAATTAAGTTTTCCCGTAACAGAGGAGCAATTCGGTATTTAAATTTTAAAAGACCGCATAATTTAAAAGGTACCGTCTCGCTGGGTCAAAGGTTATTTTGGTTTGTGGTTAAAGCTGAAAAGTGGGTTGATTTTAAACTGGCACATTTTAATGCCTTAAAAGAATAAATTGCGCTCGATATAACGTCAAAGGATTACGGTTCCAGAGTTTTATTGTGCGGTTGCTCCCAATTTGACGTGTTGTTTTGTAATTTCAGAAGTATTGGCGGTGATTACTAATGAGCCTATAATTCTGGCAGTGTAGGCCCTATATTTGATAGTAGATAATGCCTGTAACTCCGTTGCGCCAAAATTAGTTTATCGCGCGGGAACCGCACATTTTTCCGGGATAAAAAGTATCCTATGTTCTTTCCCGGGACTTACAGTATCTCTATACGTTCAGCGGTTTGGGCGTGAAAAGATAACAGACAGACCATTAGACAGACGCATTCGCATTTAATATTAGTGTGGATTCAATGTTAGTGTGGACATGATCACAATAATTTTGCCAGAACAAGCGACAGAATGGACAAAATGAAGCGCATCACTATTATTCTCCCTTCGTTTTTAATTACTATTAATAAGCGATCAGTATTTAGGTTATTTTGGGGCTAAGTAAGAATAATAATTGAAGTCTCTTAATATTAAAATAAAAATTCTTAGATATGTGGCGGTACCCACAATTCGCCTAACATTCCTGCATCGCGCTATCGAAGTTTTCTGAGCGCGTCGCTATATATACGACAGCTGAAATGTATCACGTGGGCTCCGGCCTGACCGAGCATACCACCTCGCTCGGTCGGAAGATCTTCCTTTGTGGCCACCACACATATTCCCACATTGGTGACCCTCGACAGAACACGCCTCCTTCATCATCATCACTCCCCGCCCCTCCGCACCGCGCCAGCCAGCAACGCCTCATCGGGTACTTCGTCCACTAGCCGCAATGTACCGCGGCCTGGGCGACTCCTCATCGGCATCATTGGGCTTTCTCACTACACCGACCGGTCAGCAAGCAGAGCACATCTCTCCTGGTCCGCACGTAGCATCGGCCCCGCACGGCAGCTATCCGACTCACTGGATCCCATGCAGCAGCTTCACAGTTCCGACTCACTGGGACTCACTGCAACAGTTTCGACTCACTGGAACTCTCTGGCACTGGCGACTCAAGCGACAATACTTCAAGATTCGACCTCCGGTCTTCGGGGGGAGTGATGTGGCGGTACCCACAATTCGCCTAACATTCCTGCATCGCGCTATCGAAGTTTTCTGAGCGCGTCGCTATATATACGACAGCTGAAATGTATCACGTGGGCTCCGGCCTGACCGAGCATACCACCTCGCTCGGTCGGAAGATCTTCCTTTGTGGCCACCACGCATTATCCCCACAGATAATGTTACGAATACGTAGCTGTTAACTCCATTGGTGTAACGTTAATAGTTATTAATATATTAATCTCCCGCTGCGGGCGTTAATGTGATTGTTCCGTGTCACCGCACAGTCGCGTATTTTTGGCACATTTTATTGATTATATTAAATTATTCAGTTATGTCGTCACGAATTATATGTGACGAACGTGACAACTACTGACGAATATAAATTATGTGCGATCAGAGAAATTGATTCATTGGTATTGCAGAACTACGTAATATGGTCGGGTAGTCACGAAGCTAGGCGTATGAATAAATTTCCCCGATAGTACATCGTGCATCGGCGTAAGTAATACTATAAATATTTTCATAAGGGATACGCTATACAATATTGTATGATTCTTGTCTGCTAAATTAGAATAGTAGTTCGAAAGACAAAAAGAAAACATTGTGTAGCTTATTCACGGTGGAATTTTGTATCAGTAATGGGGTAAATGTAAAATTTGATAAAAGGGGTTCACATTTGAAAGAGATAAACAACAATATTTACAATTTTTATCTTTTCAAAAACAAAAAGAAACAAATAAAGCAGTGCAGTGCGAAAGAAAACAAATGAAGAGTGAACTATGTTTAAAGAAGAAATTATAAGTTTGCGAATAAATACCTAAACGTTAGTTCACACTGAGACGCTTCGCGACGTGAAAGGCACTGCGTTTTATGTTTCGGGCTGTCCAGGCCCATACTTTTATCATTTTACAGAATAACTTAAGGGCCAACCCACACGTACCATAACCACACCACAACCACACCATGACCACAACCACACCACAACCACACCATGTGGTCAGGCGTATATTTCGTATTGTAAATGAAGGACTGTTCACACGTACCACATTTTGCAGTCGTTGTCGACCGTGTGTGGGATACCGACCTCATCGCAACCACCAGCGAACTAGTGGCCGACTACATCGCAAACACAACGTTGCGTTGATGCAACGACAGTGCGCACACGCCGCCCGCGTCCTTCCCCCCTCCGTTTCATTGATTCCGCGTTTGACTGAGGTGCCGTACACATCGCAACTACTGGCGACAACGCAACCACGTCGACATTTTGTCGGTGCCACAACGCAACTACAAAAAGCTGCAGCGACACTATTCACACGTAACCACTGCTTGACAGCATTTTGTCGTTGCGACATGGTGTGGTTGTGGTACGTGTGGGTTGGCCCTAACTCTGTAAAGGTAGTCATCGACATCTTCTGAAGATGACTTCAATCGTTCAATCTTCAGTAAATAGTTGATTGAAGCAGTTTCCGAAAAGATACGACTCAAAATTAAACTTTGTTTATTAAACCAGAAAACAACTGTTTCGTTTCAGGAAATGCGCGGTGTATAAAATACAATTTATTGCAAAAAAAACTTACATCCTTACAAAATGATAAATTATTTTTACACATCGCGTCGCGTCTCTATATGAAATCACCTTTTCCTACCAACAAAGTATCAACCTGTAAGTAGGAAGTTACATAAATTGTTACGTAGTTTCAAAGGGATCTAACAGCCGCAAGGTTGCCAACTTAAAGCTTGAGTTATATGATTGTCATGTTCGCAATACGTGTGTCTTGTATCGGGACTACAATGATTTATCGCTAATGCTATTAGAGATACATCTATAGTAAATTAGCGGTAGCTTGCGACCTTGTTAGGACCTGTTTCACACAATGAGGTACGTCATAAGTATAACATAGTTTTACATGATTTGATATAAGGTTTAAACACGGATTTTATCGCGGGGCACTTTTGTTAATCCCGATCATTTCAATTCGTCCAATTCATAGAAGTTCTTCAACTACCCGAAATCTTCGGGTAGTTGAAGAACTTCAAAGAATTGGACGCCTGTCACCTCAGTCCACCCGTGACCACGGCCGCTGGAAAGCAGCCGAAACGTCAGGATTAACAAAAGTGCCCCGCGACAAAATCCGTAAGTGTTTAAACCTTATAATATCATGAGTGATATAGTGGACCCTATTACTAAGACTTCGTTGTCTGTCCGTCTGTCTGTCTGTCTGTATGTCTTCAGGCTGTATCTCAAGAACCGCTATAGCTAGAATTTAGAAATTTTCATAGATTGTGTATATCTGTTGCCGCTATAACAACAAAAACTAAAAACAAAATAAGTAATATTAATATTTGAGGGAGGTTCCCATACAAAAAACGTGATTTTTTGGCTTTTTCTGCTCGATATCAATAATGACAACAGGTAGGCACTTGAAATTTTCACAAAAGCCTTATTTAGATGTGTACTTCAATAATTAATAATATTATTAAAATAAAAAATTAAGAGGGCTCCCATACAAAAAACACAATTTTTGGCCTATTTTTTCTCTATAACGGTACGGAACCCTTCGTGCGCGAGTCAGACTCGCACTTGGCCGATTTTACAAGTTTATTTTCAATGTACAAAAGTTTTACCTCTACGATTTTATTATGTGTTACATAGAAGGCTAAAAAAGGCTAAAAGTTGTGCAGTTTGTAGGTGTATTTTTACATTGTTCGGGGGCTGCCGCGGCTGTATTTTGATATACGAGCTAGTTGGTTGTTAGGATTACACGGTGTGGTTTCTGACACCTGCAGCTCGAAAAAAGACACATTTTTCAGTTGTGCCTTTTTGGTTTAGCAGGTGCGTTAACGGCAGAAAAGCTGGGTGACTGATATTTTATATGGGGGAGCAGATGGGATTGAATTTTGAGTTCAAAGTAATAAATACCACAGCAAAATATTATAGCGTGCAACACCAAAGGAAATATAAGTATGGCTATCCAAAACTTTTATAGAGTTACTAAAACGCAGCTATTGTATGACAATGAATGAATGTACAGTTTGACGCTAATATTATGAGGTATTTACAAGTACCTACTTGGGTTACTTACCTACCTACACGTGTTTGTAGCATTTAACAAAGGTGGGATATTGGTTGGGATGGCGTGTGAAAGTCGAGTAAAAATTTTTTGATGATGATTTCCAAAAAAAGGTAATGTGATGTATTCAACCCGTGTTTATAAATTCTTTTATTACAACCAAATGAGGCACATTCAGCTTTTATACACAAAATTAAGGTCACGATTACAGGAAGGGTTTTCATAACCCGTTACAATGCGACGTTTCACGTCGTGTCACGTCGGTCGCCGTGTTTATGTCGACGTGTTTAATTTTGTACAACATCATTGTCTTGATTCTGTGTTTGAAATAAAGAAAAACATTGTTTGTAATGTAAGGGACAAGTAGACAATTAATGTAAGTTCACAAGGTTCCGCGGCGGTTAAAGTGATTGTTTAAAATAAGCTTTATTTTTTACTAGAAGATGTTTGATTAAAAGAAATTAATCTGCGAGCTGTAAAGCGCAGAACAATTATTTTGCAACGTGTATTTTAAAGTGCAGAAAACAAAGATCAATTTTCAACGCTATTTTGAAAATACAGCGTCGCATTGCATTTCCAAGTTATCTGACCCTTACAGTTTTGCGGGACTTTTTCAGAATTTCTTAAGATCTATTAAATATTGTACGTTTATTTATTTCAAAAGCATAAAAATAAAAATTATTTCAGATTTTTTTAATAATTTGCCATTATTCGTAAGCAAATGAAAATAGGTAGTCTAATATATACTTTTAATTTAAAAATTAATTTGTTGTGCAGTATTTAAGGCTACTTTAGCTAAAAGTTTTCGTAAACTATTACGTAACATACGTCCTAAGTCCTTACAATTTAATTAATCCGGCCTCTCACGATTAGTTTAAATCTTAAACAAACAAGACCAATAAACCAAGTTTCACCTCCACTAGATCTCGGCGAGGGACATAGAACACATACGGAGTAATCCTAGGAATAACTATAAAAAAAAGACATCGTACAGAAAATAGTTATTGATAGTATTCAATACATAAATCAAATTGATATTGTATGTGTAAAAAGGGATTATAATATAATTTATAACATAGGAATACAAAATAGTTTGTGCGACACATTTTTTGTACTCTTTTACAAAAAAAAAAAATGTTTCAATGTATCTAAAGATACTGTCAAAATATCTATAATACTAGTGCCATATGATGATATGTTTCTATATTTTGTTATTGGTACAAATTTTACTGAACTCCATAGGGTGATCTTTTGAAAAGTTCGTTTCCCTGCCGTTTAGTGCATTCTCCATGTCTCGGGTCGGCCGGTCATTCCTAACGATATCTCATCCTTTAGTTGAAACCAACAAGAGAAAGATTTATTTTATGAGTCGCGATAAACTTGTAGAATGTTTGAATAATTCCCCGCTGCCAGAGATTTATTAAGGTCGATTTGGTTTACTAATTTCCAACGGACGAGTATAAATTTATAATAGTTCAGTTGCTGGAGTGCTGTGTTAACTCGTCGTAACGAATTGTACGTCTGTTTTGCTAAAATTTAATATATAGCTATATATCTATGTTTCATTAACAACCAGATGTTACCTGCAATTTAGTTATAGCATAAGTTTACATCAGCAACGAAGAGACAGGCGAAAATAATCGTAGTTTCGGGGCATATAAAAAGCAAATCATATAAAAAGCCAGAGTTTTATGGCACTGATATTGGCCATGACTGAACTTAGGCTACTTTTTGTCGTGTGAAAAAAATACTGTTCTCCTTTTTGCATTTAGCATTTTTTGTGAAACGTGCTAAAAACATAAATTTTATTTACTTTATTTATTATTTATTTACAGAATATGGTTTTATTTCAAGTTATTTTAAATTCTGACTCTAAAGAATTATATATTTTTAAATTAAAAAACAACAACTCATTGTATCATATTTTATTTTCACATCAATATTGTGTTTTAAATGTGTGCTGTTTGAAATGTTCTCGGCCTAACATACTTCTGCGTGACTTACAAGCGTATAACTTATACCATGTATAGAACCATTCTTAACTAGATTAAAACTCACGCCGTTTGTAAATTGCTTCGTTAGAAAAAATGTTTTTGCACAACCATCGGCGTCAAGTCAGCAGAAAAATGAAGGCGCGCGTATTCGAGCTGTTGCGCAGTTTTTGCAGTCTTATAAAATGGAATTGTGATCACGAAATCAGTTTTTGTCATTTCAAATAAGTTTTGTATATTCTGTACAGATATGGGTAATTATTTAAAAAAAGACATAAAAGTTTAAATAGATAAGACAGGTCTTTAAAGACGTCGAGTCTACCCCAATTGCTAAAAATCGTCCATTTTCAAGAAAAACGCCCAAAATTTAAAAAATGCTGTAATCTCCGAACACATTAAATGATTAAAGAGAGATAGATAAACACGCTTTTAAAAATATTTTTTTCATAATATCATAAAGATAAAGAAAAAATGTTTTTGCAAAACCGCTGACGCGTTTTCCGACAAAAATCGAAGTATCAAACAGCTCGAAAGTTAAATTGATTTTTTGAAAATTTTTTATACTAAAGAGATCAAATTATATTCATTTTATAACTTTAAGTTATTCATTAGTATAATTTTATAAACATCAAGCCAAATAATAGCCTACTCTTTTAATGAGGGTAGAAAATTGGGCCATAGAGAAATCTTCTTGAAAAAGTAAGTGGGCCACAATTTTTTAGTTAGGGAGTAAACTGTACTAAATTTCTATTATTTTCTAAAATAACAGTACATTTCTATAGTAAAATAGTGATTTTTTTAGTCCTTTGCCATAAAAAAATGTACTGTAGGGTCCTACGAACTTGATGATCGGATCGTTGTTACTTAGGACAACACCCGCCCGCCTTGCAAGGCTTTCTATGAAAATAAATAATTGTGTAAAATAAATTTCACTATCGAAAAATTAAGTTTTGGTTTTGAGTATTTACATTTTTTACATTTACATTTTTAAAATCTAAATTATAGTTACCAGGGACGGAGATTACAATAAGACTTAGTCGATCTTGGTGGTCATTTTGTAAGACTTTTCTTTAATTAACTTTTTAGTCATAAAAAATTATTGTACTAAGAATTTTTAAACCTGTATCTTCTAATTAAAGACTACATTTAAAATTGAAAAAAGCACCTTTAATCGTTTCATAGGAAAAATTGTTAAAGCCGAGAACTTATCAAACAGCCCTAGTAACATTTGGTCTTTTTCTATTTATTGCATGGCTTCTGTTATTTCGTAGCATCAGTGTAGCACATCTACGACACGGTTTCGTAGCATTATTGTATCACATCAACGACACGGTTTCATAGCAACATTGTAGCACATCTATGACACGGTTTCGTAGCATCATTGTAGCACATCTATGACACAGTTTCGTAACATCATTGTAGCACATCAACGACACGGTTTCATAGCAACATTGTAGCACATCTATGACACGGTTTCGTAGCATCATTGTAGCACATCTATGACACAGTTTCGTAACATCATTGTAGCACATCAACGACACGGTTTCATAGCAACATTGTAGCGCATCTACGACACGGTTTCGTAGCATCATTGTAGCACATCTATGACACAGTTTCGTAGCATCATTGTAGCAAATCTACGACACGGTTTCGTAGCATCATTGTATCACATCAACGACACGGTTTCATAGCAACATTGTAGCGCATCTACGACACGGTTTCGTAGCATCATTGTAGCACATCTATGACACAGTTTCGTAACATCATTGTAGCACATCTATGACACAGTTTCGTAGCATCATTGTAGCAAATCTACGACACGGTTTCGTAGCATCATTGTATCACATCAACGACACGGTTTCATAGCAACATTGTAGCGCATCTACGACACGGTTTCGTAGCATCATTGTAGCACATCTATGACACAGTTTCGTAGCATCATTGTAGCAAATCTACGACACGGTTTCGTAGCATCATTGTATCACATCAACGACACGGTTTCATAGCAACATTGTAGCGCATCTACGACACGGTTTCGTAGCATCATTGTAGCACATCAACGACACGGTTTCATAGCAACATTGTAGCGCATCTACGACACAGTTTCGTAGCAACATTGTAGCACATCTACGACACGTTTTCGTAGCATCATTGTAGCACATCTATGACACGGTTTCGTAGCATCACTGTAGCACATCTACGACACGGTTTCGTACCATCATTGTAGCACATCTACGACACGGTTTCGTAGCATCATTGTAGCACATCTACGACACGGTTTCGTAGCATCATTGAAGCACATCTACGACACGGTTTCATAGCAACATTGTAGCGCATCTACGACACGGTTTCGTAGCATCATTATAGCACATCTACGACACAGTTTCGTAGCATCATTGTAGCAATATATGACACGGTTTCGTAGCATCATTGTAAGACATCTAAGCTACGACACGGTTTCATAGCAACATTGTAGCACATCTACGACACAGTTTCGTAGCAACATTGTAGCACATCTACGACACGGTTTCGTAGCATCATTGTAGCACATCTACGACACAGTTTTGTAGTATTAAAGTAGCATACCTACGAATCTATTAAGTAGCACATATGAGTAATTCTGTTTTGCCATTCTAGTACGGCTACAAGTGGTTTCTGTGCATCGTCATAACTCGTAGCACTACTACGAAATTATCCTAGTATGTCTACGACACCGTCGTTACGTGAAATGGCTAGTCCGTTTAGACGTAGTCCAAAGCAAGGTGTTACATATGTACAGACTAACCCTCTCTCGAGGTCTTAGAATACATAATAATTTTAGGTCCTAGAACACAATAAATTACTACAATCAAAACCAAATAACTTTATGAAATATAACTCGGTCACAGTATTATTATATGTTAGAAGCGCGGCTGCACGGGCTCACGGAACCAATACATTAGTTTGGATTGCATCCAAATGATAAATTGGCCGGGAACATGTCGGGCTATGTCGGGGAATGTCGGGTCATGTTCGCCTCATGTGGTAACTAATTATATAGATTTGTCTTGGTTGCAGATGAAATAATGTGATAATATTTTAAGAATTTGACCACATCGGCTTCGAATTTTGGCTAAATATCGGCCAAATAATATTGTTAGGTCAAACTGTCAAACTTGGTTCAAAATTCGTTCGATTTCGACTTTTGTTTTCTAATTAGTGAAACATTCTAGGAAATTATAAATGAGCGAGCTTTTAGCTTTGGCCAAAAATATAACTTCGGTCGACCACTTAACGTTTTTAAGACCAACAAAATACCACAAACACATAAAACCGCAGTGAAATAATTCTTGAAATGTTTTACGAGGAGGAATCGGTTTATATGGACTGAAACCAATATTTATGGTGTTGCGAGTTTCCATGGTAAATGATTACCAATTGGTGATACCTTCGCTCTTTTGTCTTTTATTTCAGAAAAAGAATCCCCAACATAAAACCAGTAAAAGATACAAATCCGTAAACGAAACAGTATAAAAGTTGCGAACGATTTGTCCTCGTCACGTCGCCAACTTTTTGCGCGGCTTACATAGTGTTTATGCGGCTTATGACTAACTATACACTTTATTCGGACTCATTTTACCTTCCACATACCCTTTATGTAAACGACATAAGGACCAATTTCTGGAAACCCGAAGTAAAATAACTCACAACGGACCAAACTTTGTTCTCACGTGCAATTTTGTTTGGAATTGCTCTGAAAATACAAATAATATTTCGCGGACTCACTTTTGTTACATTGCACTGGACAATTTGGAACAAAGCAAGTGTTTTCGTACGTTGAGTGTGATTGAGAGGGTTTATTATTTCAATAGTGCTCATGTCGACAAGGGGTGGCGACTAACAGGGTAACACTCACGTAGTGCCAATGAGATTCAACGTAAGTGGCTTAACCTGTAGTCTCAATTGTCAGTGTATTCTGAAACACATTATAATTGCACCGTAGTGTAATGATATAATTATAATTATAATAGCTATGCACGCTTTATACATTTCTGTCCCCGTGTTAAGTATCCGAAGGACTTTGTTTTATGGGTACCAGACAAAGGAAATGTTTAATATTTATATGCTTCATATACAGGTTGTTAGGTTTAACACCGTTACAAATTGCCCGGATCGGCAATTTGTATGGGTTTGCATTTTTTTGAGTTCCCAGCATTGTTCTCATGGAAAAAGTTGTTTATTTTGACAGGGTCATTTGATGGTTTTAAGGATAAAGGTGTTAAACCTAACAACCTGTATATTAAAAAAAATATTAATTTATACTAGCATTATACACATAATATTTAATATACATCCATGACCGAGGCACATTAAAAATATTTTGTCCTCTCACTCGAACCTCCGGCTTAACCAAGTGAGGTCGTCAAGTTATGTTAGTTTTTACTTGCGACTATGTGACCTATACTCAGTAATATTAACAAGTTTTTTTTTTTTAATGAAATAAGGGGGCAAACGAGCAAACGGGTCACCTGATGGAAAGCAACTTCCGTCGCCCATGGACACTCGCAGCATCAGAAGAGCTGCAGGTGCGTTGCCGGCCTTTTAAGAGGGAATAGGGTAATAGGAGATGGTGGGGATGGGAAGAAAAGGGAATAGGGGAGGGAAAGGAAGGGAATAGGGTGGGGGATTGGGCCTCCGGTAAACTCACTCACTCGGCGAAACACAGCGCAAGCGCTGTTTCACGCCGGTTTTCTGTGAGAACGTGGTATTTCTCCGGTCGAGCCGGCCCATTCGTGCCGAAGCATGGCTCTCCCACGTATAAAAGTACCGAAAAACTTCAAATATCGAGGCCAGCAAATTTTTTAGGGTTCCGTACCCAAGGGGTAAAAATGGGACCCTATTACTGAGACTTCGATGTCTGTCCGTCTGTCCGTCTCCAGGCTGTATCTTAAGAACCGCTATAGCTAAACTGTTAACATTTAAACAGATTGATAATTCACGAGATATTCACGAAATTATTATCTATAATATTTGAACTTCAATAATTAATAATAAAATTAAAATAAAATATTTAAGTGGGGCTCTACTTCCGCTCTATAATGGTACGGAATCTTTTGTGAGCGAGTCCGACTCGCATTTGACCATTTTTTTTAAAGTAAATAGCACGTTACACCCTTAATCACTAGATCACGGAGGCGTTTAGTAATGTTAGCAATTACCGAAGGAACCCCAAACGTCGATAGTGGTTTTAATAAAGGGTACCAAAAGGTTCCCTTTATTAGAGCGTTATTGCATTTCATATATCGGCGCACTCGTTACCACAGACTATAGGTTTATTTAGGATGTTTGCGACCCCCTTTTCGTAGATCTAACAAGTGGGTTAATAGAATGTAGTATTGTTTTTTGCTATCAGGTTAAGTTAAGAAAATACAATTTTACGAGGCTTTGTCGGTCGGAGTAGTCGGAGGTAAAGGTTTAAAAAAAATACAATATTAAAACTGTCCTTTGTCCTTTCCGACGTCTTTGAGCGTTCGTGGCCTAATGGGTAGACCTTTGGTTCGCACTCGTAGAGGTTGCAGGTTCGATCCCGGGTGGAGGCGTGTACCAATGAGACATTTTCTGATCTCAAGTACATAATACGGACACTCATACGGTGAAGGAAAACATCGTGAGGAAACCCGCACATAGTTGGTCCCAGACGTATTGACTAGTTCTTTCCTCTGGACTAGGCCGACTATGTTGCGAGAATGCCGTATGCGCTTGGGCAACCATACGGACATTTAAAAATCTTGTCCCAGGCACTACAGTATCTGAAGAGTGGTTACTTCGCTCTGAAAATACTGTATAAATCATCCACAACGGATGTAAAGGCCTAGTTTTTTGTCCTTTCCGGTATTTAAAGAATCTAAGTTATTTAAAGAAAAAAAAAGGTTAAAGTGTAAAAAGGTTACAGACAGACACACTTCCACATATTTAATTAAGCACTTATTGAATCAAACTAACTAGTATTATTATCAAGAAAGGTATAACAATTCCAAGCCAAAGCCTATAATTGAGACCAACAAATATTAATGTTATTTGTGATCAAATGACATAACCAGACCAAATTACGTATGTGGCTACAAATTAATTTCTTCAATAGTACCTTCGAACGTGATGATAGAGTCGTCATATGCCGAAAAAGGCGGAAACTTGCAAATTGTCGGAAAAAAACTCCTCCGATTAGGGGTAAGACAAACGACCTTCCCCCCCCCCCCCCCTCCCCCCTGCCTCGCACGTGATTTACGCGTATTACGCAAATATATCGCTCGTAAATATGACGTGTGTTTCGAATCGGAAATGTTTTTATGTGTCCATGTAATAAAAGTTGATTTATATGACTTGTTACTGTTTTGGTTCGGTCGGTTGCGAGATTAAACGCGGGCTGTAAAATCTAATTATATGGAGACAAGACAAATATGACCAACTAGATGACGCCCACAACAACGCGGGAACCGCACATTTTTTCCGGATAAAAACTATCCCGGGATATAAAGTATCTCCATACCAATTTTTAGCAAAATCTGTTCAGCGGTTTGGGCGTGAAGAGGTAACGGACAGACAGACACTTACGCATTTATAATATTATATAGTATGGAGAAATTATGACTAATAAAAAAGTGTGATCATGATCATGGTAATAATATATTCAATCTAAAATTCGTAATCACAAAACAATATAGGCCAGGCCGGTGCGGGCGTGTGCAAAGTGGCCCATATCTAGTTCGTTAAAATATTAACAGGCCTAGGTCCATAAGAGCCATAGAGATAGATAACTAATAGAAAGCTTATAAGTCACCTAAAGTTTTGCTTGTTTTAAAGAATAGTCGCTAAATGAGTTTTATTCCTGCACGCGAATTTCAAGCAGGGCCGCGCCAAGCCCCACAGCGCCTGTGTGCGAAATCTATGAAGCGCCTCTTTTTCTCGAATCTTAAGAGGGAACGCAGGTGCAGTAGAATATAAACGATGAAACTATTGCCGTCACGCTTCACCCTGCGTCGGCACGTGTATTGTGATAGAGACAGATACAGTAAATCGAGGTAACGTAGTCCTCTGATTCCTCCTTCAAAATAGAGCCTATCTAATTTTTTTTTAAATATCTTTAGGAAGAGTGAGTCTATGCCTCTACGTTTTTATTTTATCTTAAAGATCTTTCAAATTTGTTTTATAGTCGGTGGATTGGCGGGGTACGGGGCATTAAATTTTGCGATTTTTGAAGGGTCATATTTTTTTATTTATTAGTAAATAAAAAAAAAAATCAAACGTAGAGCTTTAACAGATCCCAATATTGTATAAAAATCATTCGTCTAGACGCATTGTCCAGGGAGTAAATTGGGGAATACGTTTGTATGGAAAAACAGTGTTAGCGTTCCCTCTTAATGTTTCAACTTATTTTTATTTATTACTAGCTGTCCCGGCAAATGTTGTTTTGCCATATAAAGTATTTCTGATTTCGCTCATATTATTTCATTGAAGTGACTAAATAAGTATGGCACCATGGCAACGTCCACCGCTATCCTGTCGCACAAAAAATGCATTCTGTCAATTCTATGTCAAATGTCATAATGTTACATTAAAAAAGTTTATACAACTTGTCCAAAGCGCTAAAGTTAGAGTAGAAAATATAAGAATTTTTAAATTTTCTAATTATCCCGCGCATTGTTTTAAATTTTTTCTATCATATTCTTCTTCTCCGGACAATAACAAACACATCAAAAAAAGAAATAGTGCAATCGGTCCAGCCGTTTACGCGTGATGTCGTGACCACGCGAAATATGGATTCATTTTTATATATTATATAGATAATTTGTTAAATTTGACCGAAATTGGCTACGCCGCAGCGCCCCTATTGTGTTGGCGCCTGTGTGCGCCGCACACTTCGCACATAAGTGCGGCGCGGCCCTGATTTCAAGGTAAGATTTACTTTTAATGCTTACCAAATGTTTCGTCCAAAGGTCGAATTTCGACCATTGGGCGATCTCTAGTTTGTTTAAACACATGTGGATTCTCGACAAATGCTACTATCTAACATCATTTGCCGTTAGGTGGCACATCCGACAAACACTAAGTGCTTCCTGGTGGACTCGTGTTTTCAAAAACTGTTAATTAAAAAAAAATGCCTACCCCCTACCATCGGGCGGAGCCTTATACCATTGAAAAAATTGATTCATAGGCAGATGACTTACCTATACGTAATTTGGTCGGGCTATGTCAGTTCAATGTTGGACGTGATCTGTCGGCTGGGTTTTGAAATTACGCGACCAAATTACTTAGGTCTGCCATCTCCTTATGAAATAACTACCCTGGTCACTGACCTCCATTATACAAGTACGCTGGACCTATGATACCCACTTTTTTTGTGCCTATCTGAAGCGGAATCAGCGCCCCCAGTTAGAGGGAAGAGCACTAAATTTGACGTAACTTGCAAATGGCCGCTTAATCGTTATTGGTTGTCATCACTAGTATTGGTTCCAAATACTCCCACTACTGCTATCAGCGCCAATATGGCGACTTTCAAACGTCATTTTTACGTCCGTGAGTAATTTGTATTCTGTGTTTTTACGTCAAATTTAGTTCCTATCACTCACATTGGGGGAGCTGATTCCGCTTCAAATAGGCACAAAAATAGCTGTCATTTCAAAGGGTATCATTAGTCCGGCGTACTTGTATAATGGTCAGTGACCCTGGTCCATCAGTTGCATCTTTCGTCTCAACTGTCGTGTGACGTGTCAAACCAGCTGTCAATCCTCATGTCACTTCTCGCCGTTTCGTAATTTATGGCTAACCCGCAGTTTACTTAGGCCGGTAGTTTCTGAATCAGACTATCACTATCCCGATCACTCGGATGAACCTAAGACAACACGTCCAATCTGCTTACTCATCCTTACCTCACTTTGTTAGCAAACTTACCGTTATTTAACGGCTTTCTGATGACAATTGAAACCATTATCTTGGGGTCAGTTCACACGAAACGAGATAAAATGAGGCGTGACTTTGTATGAAAATAATACAGAACTAAATCCTACCTTCACTCGTGAGGCGTTGCGACTAACCATAATAATTGAGTATTGACCCATTTAAAACTTAACCTTATTTATTAAATAAGCAGTTACACGTTAATTTTATAGACTTGCGGCCCACGGTATTGGGCTGCTGTTCTTGTTTTGAATGGCTCATTTAAATATGCACCGCAAAGCCTCGTCACGTTGCATTGTGAATTTACCCTTAGTGTGAATAACATAATAATTATTATTAGTTGCACTTCTGGTTTCTGAAATTCTATAGGCCTCTAGTTTCCGTATTGGCTTGGTAAACACAAAACTTAATCGTTATTTTACACAGTTTTTCTGAGAGGAATTTAGCCCATAACTTTAAGCCTACCACGCTATCTTAAATCATGTTTACACTACGGTGGAAATACATTGTTTCTAATATAATTTATTCCGCCCGAAGTGCAACTCTGCGGAACTGTTGCGAAATTGTTAATGCATAAGTTACACCTGAGTATCGATTCATTTTGTGTTTTCATTTATATTGACTGCCAGTTGGGAATATTCACTTAGTGGTTACAATTGCTAGGTGAATACTGAGAGGGAAAAATATCTACTATAAACAAATAACAATACACGACTTCCTTAAGAAACGGACAAAATATTGTGAAACTATAAAGTCCGTATGCACATTACACAGCGTGGACTGCGGATTGCAGACTAGAACTAGGACCTATAATGAAGGACGTATGCTTGTAGCAGTGAAATTGACGGCTTACTGTGTTTCTCTGTACGAGTTTTTAGTACTCTGCGCAATAAAGCTGCTATTTAAGAAAGCGCTATAAACGTCATTGATACTTAACATTATGTCCAAATATTTGGACACTTTAAAGAGACGTATCCGCCGGAATAAAATGAAGCCATCAGCGTTCTTTACGACTCGCATAAAACAAAACGCGCCAAAGTGCTCACTTTTTCATTTTATTTTGACATCAGAGACAATTCAATTTGGCTAATATGTTTCGTAAATTCGCTTTCTCTTTGACAAGAACGAAAATATTCAAATGACGGAGTCGAGTCTAAATAGAAACGTGAGGGCAAAATAAATTAAAACGCCGAAATGTAATTTGACATTGACCCTGGCTCGCTTGATTAGCTCTGATTCGAATATGATTAGAACGTGTTTTGTTTTATAACAGCGAGCCCTTCTGATGTTTTTATTAAAACCTAGAAGTATTCCCTGTTATGAAATGTTTAACATCAGGGTGAATGTTAATTCCGTTTCGAGATTTTCTTACAGCAACCGTTCTGTTAAAAAAATCGGATGTTTTATTGTGTTTCAAACATTTTTTTTAATAGAATAGTTGATATTTAATAAGAAGAAGCTTATATTCTGGAGTCTATCCACTCTGTAAAGTTTCGAAATAAAGTAACGAAATAAACCCCCTTTATGATTTTAAGATACATGGAAAACTTACAGCTATAGTTACAATGAAATTATAAAACGGAATACAAAACAAGGAACCAATTAGAAGTTTTCACTGATAGTAATAGTTTACAAGATATTGACTTAAATATGTTATGAATACCTAGTACTACTACAACAAAGTTTTAAACATTTTAAACAAGAATATCAGTTATTTTAAACAAGAATTTCAGTTATTTTATATTTTTTTAGTTAGTGTTTTCTTATTTTTAACATTACAATATTTCGTACAGAGGAGCTAAACATCAACAAACAATTAATTAATATAGATCAACAAAATGCTTGCATAATGATCTCTTTAGAGCTGAAACATTACAATTGAAAATATCTAAATCCATATTAGAACAAACTGAGTTAAGTTGCTTGCTTGCACGATACATGAAAGAGTTCTATCTGTAGTAGGTGTGGGTAGTGGGTTAGAAGATAGGGACAAGGCGACGGTAGGACTTAGTAGGAATTTTAAAAGACAACTTAGACAATAGGTTGGGGCAGTCTAGATTATTCGAAGAAATTTTTACAAGAAAAGACACATCGGCAATAACACGATGGTCCTCTAGGGTAAGGAGGTGGTGTTTGGTACAGACAGACTTATAATTGGAACAACTAAACCGCTGATTAGTCTTAAAACACAGGTAACGTATAAATTTTCTTTGGATATTTTCAATTCTATTAATGTGAATTTTATACCTAGGGTTCCAAATTTGGGAGGCATACTCGAGGTGACTTCTGACTAGAGAGCAATATAGAACCTTGATGGTTTTAGCGCGATCAAATTCTTTAGAATTTCGCTTTAAGAAGCCAAGAGCTTTAGATGCCTTTGATATGACATGATCAATATGAGAGTTAAACGATAGTTTCGAGTCATGAATAACTCCAAGGTCTCTTATGGTGGTAGTTCTGGGCAATGGATGATTCTTGAGATGATAATCGTAAGTAATATTATTTTTCTTTCCCGTAAAGGTAACAACAGAACATTTTAACGGGTTAAGGTCTAAACGGTTATTGACACAATAAACTTCCAGTGCTTGAAGATCTGCCTGAAGACGATGAGCGTCATCGAGACACGTTGTACGCTTGTAGATTTTCATGTCGTCAGCAAAGCACAATAATTGGGACGAGCTAAAACATTGGTCAAAATCATTAACAAATATGACGAATAACAGGGGTCCAATCAGGAATCCCTGTGGTACACCACTCGGGATCCGACGCCACCTAGAGGTACAGTTATTGATTGCTACTGCTTGACTGCGATTGGTAATGTATGACGCAAACCATCTGAGTAAATCACCATGTACACCGATCTCCGCTAATTTTTGTAAAAGTTTTTTATGGTTAATTCTGTCCAAACATTTAGTATAGTGGTGTAGACGACGTCGACCTGGGCCCCTTGATCCATAGCGTCGGTCAAAAAGTCATTAAATTGGATGATTCATACTTTTATATACTATCGTCGAAAGAGTGAAAAAGCAAGATAAATGTAGTATTAAAATATCAAAGTGGGCTGGAGCGAGTTCACGAACTCCTAGTGTCCCGTGAAGATAAAAGTATCAAGATCACCCCGAGGGTCTATTCTAAATATTGGCCGAGGAATTTTTTCAATCGGTCCGAAGTTCCCAACTTTTACTTTTTATCTTTACTTAATAGATACTTTATTTTGATAGATTGAATTTTGTTTATATTTAACGTGAACTTATTTTAATTATTTGTTAAATCGTGAATTTTTTATTTCTAGAATTTTTTTTGGTAAGTATGTTTTATTTTTATAATTTTATACCAATGTTTTATGTTGGTAGGAATTCTACGTAAATTATAATAAACCCGTGCATAATTCGGTTATACTGAAATACACGATGATTATAATGTTTAGAATGGTAATATTGTAGCATTTTTGTGAAAAGATTTGTAAGTTTTTGCGTAGGCCATAGATGCTTAAATAATATTTTTTATTATTTTGTGAGAGCTATATAAAAATACAAACACAAAACACAACAATGACATTATTTATACTATGACAATGTGTTGTAATGCTTTTTAATAATAATAAAAATTGTTTTTTGAATAAGAATACGATTTTAAAGAAACGTGGAACTGAATACATAGTTAAATTGCAATCAACTTTACAAAATAAGCTGTAAGGACCACGAGAATTGGGGTCGATACAATTTAAATTTATAAATTTATTAAGGTCAGAACATTTGTCGAAGACGTTGTAATTAGAAACCCCGCTAAGTGCAAATCTCCGCAGCTGCCTTGTTTCACTTTAAAATGGGTCGCTATCTATACCGAGCGTAATAGTCTATTACCTACATTTTTCTGTTGTAATAAATCCTGTAAGCTTTGTCTCGTGTCTATTTTGGGAAACCCGGTTATTCTGTACATATATATGTTACAAATGAAATATATATCATCGTTATCTAAGGTGTATTGTGATACTCATATTATGAAGGTCAAAGTGTGGTTGTCTGACTTTTTAACACTTAATATGCAGTACCTTATTTTGGCATGAAGATAAGAGTATGTGAATTAGGTCTTGACTAGAGGTTGGATTGATTTATGATTAAAATGTTCATCTAGTAACATTAGATTGGTAAAAAAAATATATATTGAGTGAATTTGCGAAATAGTAAGCAAATTATACTCCGAACTTGTGCAAAATATTATTAAGAGCAATTACACTGACGGTTGTGCAAAATATTATGTTCCAAATTCAAATTAGTTTTACACCGTAGTGAGGAGAGAACCGTAGCTTACTCTCTGTAATAGTAGTTTTAATTATTATTTTTGTTGTTAGCGCCATCTATGTTCTACATTATGAACCTCATTTAATTGGCGCCACTTATGTTTTTCATATTGTGTCCTATTCGCTTTTATTGATTTAACTAGCGACCCGCCCCGGCTTCGCACGGGTATAAAATATATAGCCTATGTCACTTACTGAAAAAATGATTAAAATCGATTCAGTAGTTTTGATTTATATTTATTACTACCCGTGGCCCGCATTGGTCGGTACCGCCGCAAAAGCTACGTCCCGCAATTTTTAAATCTGTAATATCTTCGAAAATATTCATTTAAAATCATATGCTGTAAAGGGCCATATAGATCTACATTAAATCAACAATGTATTTAAGGTATTTAATTATATAAGGATTAATGCTGTATTTATTAAAATTGTTTCGAAAATTAGCCATTATTTGTCGTAAAAAGTAAATGACAAAAAATGTTATTGTGGGATATTCATAAGAGATAGACATAATATACCATCGCGGAGTTTTCTGTAGACCTTTTCAATGTGTACAATACTTGGTACATTATTTTGATAAATCTCGTAGGGTTCAGCCTGCGTTTGCAATGTAAGCGGAAAAAAATGTAATTATTTACGACATCACATTAGAAACCCCAACAATAACAGTATTTCTTCACTATTTAATGAATGTTATTATACTTACAAACCTTCCTCTTGAATCACTCTATCTATTAAAGAAAACCGCATCAAAATCCGTTGCGTAGTTTTAAAGATTAAAGGGAACAAAGGGACTTGAGGGGAAAAAAAGCGACTTTGTTTTATAATATGTAGTGAAGTCGTCTCCCATTGGCGAATTTCAAGGTTTTTGGAATAAGAACGATAAACTTTTTAAAAACGTTTTAATTTTTTTTAGAACAATTTTGAACTAAGATAAGTAAAAAAATAGGATTTTTGTGCGATCTCGGCAACGCGTCAAATGTATGGTCAAGGTCGTTTGCTCGGGGATGGCCTTAATAACCACTACTATAAACAACAAAGAACACGGAGCACCTATTTGGAAGTGTAAATAATATTATATAAATAGTGAAATATGTTTATTTGTCCCATATTTTTATTTTTAGATTTTTTTTTAATTTCATTAATAATTAGTTTGAGAATGGATTACTTACAAAGTGTAAATAAATATTAAATACAGTTTAATAATGCGAAAGTTCATGTTCCTAAAACGATTGTTTGAATTTCGAACCGAGAACAGGAAGTCACGTCACTCGTGTAATTTTAATCAATGACTTCTAGGGAATAAAACAAAGTTCTGCAAAAACTGAAGTAACGTCACTTGGTGTTTTAAAACACGTTACATTCCACGTTTCTTTAAGAGGGCGACTAACCCAAAAAATCAAACATCGTCTTTCTCTCTTCACACTCACGCCCATCTTTCATATGCCAGGTAAAAAAGGACGACGCGGAATCATCGCCAAGTTAGTTTTTTCTTAATAACTCGATAAATATACAACATTTTAAAAATCCGCCAGGTAAGTGTCTCAATGATAGAATTTTATACAATGTGTTAAAATATTAACTTATTTTAATGTACGGTTTTGGCAATATATGAAAAATTCGGGAAAATTAGATGAATCTTTGTGATTTTTTTCTATCGAGAAAATTTTAAGATATCGTGTTTTCGCTCTGATCAAATTCTTGGAAATATAATGTAGTATCTATGATTAGAAAATGAAACAATTCGGGGCTTATTTTCAAGTATAAAAATGAATTATAAAATCGACAATTTAGGGTTAGTCGCCCCCTTAAATACAACAATTATAAAGAAAGTGAAAATTAGTAACAGAAAAAAATCATAGCTAGGAATGATTAAGAAGGTGATTTTATTAGGCTGAATAATAATTGCTAAAATAAAAACAACGTTTTTTACATGGACGAGTTTGCTAGGCGAATAACTAGTACATACATGAGATGTTTTTTGGGTTCCGTAGTCAAATGGCAAAAAGGGAACCCTTATAAAATCGTCATGACTGCAATTTGTCTGTCTGTCCGTCCGTATGTCACAGCCAATTTTTTTTTTCATGTTACTCGTTTGCACTGTGCTATTATGCGTCATTGCGTTACGTCTCGTTTCAGCGTAAATCCTACTAATATTATAAAGGCGAAAGTTTGGATGTATGTATGTATGGATATATGGATGTTTGTTACTCTTTCACGCAAAAACTACTGAACGGATTTTAATGAAACTTTACAATAATATAGCTTATACATCAGAATAACACATACCCTCTTACTAATAAAAAGTTACACAGCGTGTATAGAGGGTGCATAAGATTTTTTCTACTAATAATCATTTTTTGACATAAGGCCTGTATAAAGTTCGTCACAGACGGTGAAGATAATATAAAATATATATTATCTTAGAGCATATTTTAGAATATCGCTCACCATAGAAATCCTATAAACCATCACACACGACGAAGTTAATATATATTTTATCTTTTGTATCTTAAGATACCGAGCGATATGGTAATATATATTTCGTATCTTAATATGTTATCTTAAGATGCGAAATATAAATCTTTATGAATACAGGGTGTTCTTGTTTTGGGCAGCGCGCGGGCTCATCGGTGATCGGACGTACTAGTGGGATGCTCCGTGCCGCGTCCAAAAGGTAGAGGGGGAAACAAAACCAAAACAAACTGAATACTGATAGACGCTCTTCAGTGGAAATGCTCTGTCGCATGTTTGTATTTGCTTTTTTATATCTTCCGTAATCAAATCGTGAATCGAAATGAATGTTTCCCTTGAATTTCTAAAATACTCTTATAACTTCTTCGTTGACAGATCTTGATAAAGGTTAAATTCACCGCAGGTTTTTCTTTTCTTTATGTGAGGCTCTATCCAAATTTTCCTCCTTTTGGAATGTGCTATTGCAATCTGCATTTCACATTCTATATCAGAATCATCGTCTGAGGAGCTGTCTAACAAATCAAGAAGTAAGGCAGTATCACTCATAGTCAATCACCCTGTAGAACTCTAACAAGGAATACGTGTTTCACCAACGCAGACTCGTAAGGAAATGAACAGATTTTTAATAATATCGTATCTTAGCCGTGTGTGATAGCCTAAGATACTATAATATTTTATACTTGGGCATCTTAAGATAAAATATTATAGTATCTTCACCGTCTGTGATGCGCTTAATGATGCTGTCATTTCCATACTAATTTCTCTGTATAAACTCTGTGTAACGTGTGTGTAACTTAAAAACTCCTGTTTAACTATTCACACGTTAAACGCATGTTTAAGAAGTTTTTATTAGTAAGAGGGATAGGCTACAATTTTAACCGACTTTCAAAATGGAGGAGGTGTTATGTTCGTTTTTTTATGTTCAACGATTACTCCGCCGTTTGTGAACCGATTTTCAAAATTTTTCTTTTGGTGTATAGGTTATCATCCCAATTTGGTACCATATTCATAAAAGTGGTGACCTGATGAAGGGATCCATAAGAAATCGAGGGAACTCCTCAAAATTTATATGGAAACATGTGGTGACTAGTGGTTTCGTGAGCAGTATTCTAGGCATATGCTACCAACAAGCAAGATTTTGCAGCAAGGTATACCATGGTTTGGAAGGTGCTGAGAGAACTCTTGACTCTTTATAGATACAAGTTTGGGAGTTTCGACGTTGTTTTAAGAACGGAAAGCATATGCTACTATGCAAATTACATTCATCATCATCATCATCACTATCATAAACCATTATAGAACCATGTATCTTCCCGTTTTGACCCTATTATTGGTACTTTTCATAGTCTTTTATTATATATCACTTAAACCGCGGGTAACACCGCGGGGCCCAGCTAGTCTACCCTAAATCTATCAATGATCAAAGTTAAGTCTAGCTTTCGTTATTGTTTAGAAATCGAACTTTACCTCACAATGAGTAGTTTCTAGTAAGAAACAAAAACTATTATTTTCAATTGAAACAAGTTCGACACTTGAACTAAGATAAAAAAGAATAATGTAAGAAATAAGAATAAACTTTTTAATTTATATTTTGAGACTATTTTCCTCATTAATAAAAATATTGACACAGCGGAACCAGGTCTGCTTGTCGTTGTCTGATATGTTGGACACTTCTCATAACAGGAAACAGCGGAGCCTGAATAGTTAAAATTAATGCTTCAAGCCCCAAGCGACACCCGGGTGCCGCAATAACAATAGAAATCTATTGTGTCTCGTTTTTTCAACGATCGAGGGATTAAAAAATGTTTTTACGGGGCTTATTTATTTTATTGCACACAAAACAATAATAAACAAGTTATACATAAGAAAAATAACACAATAGGTATCGCCTATCTTTAAAGAAATTGAAGACATGAGTGGATGAAGTGGGTAACTAACAATTTGAAATTTTGAATGAATGGAGGCTTATACGGCAGACTGGGAAAATGATTTAATATCAAAAAATGTAAATTATATAGCTAGATATATCAGCTAGATCAGGGCTTCCCAAACTTATTTGTACTGTGACGCCATTGGGACTTTGCCATTTCTTTACGACGCCCCTTAACCCAGCCCCTAAAAATACTTTCCAATTTTAGAACCAGCCTACATAGTTTATCATAAAAACACTATTTGGACGTTTATATTTTTATTAGGAAATAATGACCAAATCAAAACATAAGCATAAAAATTAAAAAAGATATAATTTATGAAAGCTATTAAAGCCAGCAAGGCTGGCTAATGTGAAGGATGCGCTTGCTTTTCTGAGCATAGCTTCTGAAACCGGGGATGTGTGAAGACATAATATTTGGTTGTGTTGACATGCGACGCCCCTGGAACAATGTCCCGACACCCCGGGGCTTCGTGACGCATAGTTTGGGAAGCCCTGAGCTAGATGATGAAGTAGGTAAGTCACAAGTTTTCTTCAAATTATAAGGAAACAAATGAGTTCCTATGTTATAAAATGTTAGTCATCCACTTCATCCACTTACATCTTCAATTTACATTAAAGGTTTTACTGAAACGCTCACTTCATGTGCAGTTTAAAATTTGAATATTCATTTATCGTAAATGGAGTTCAGTTTCGTAAACAGCCTTATCCGCTTATGCTTAATGGCGTACGAAGAATTATTGCCTATTAAGTTTTGAGAACTTTTAAACGCACCGTTGTACCGCTTAAGCGCTATTAACAAGCGTAATTTGGGAGGCTCTTGGAATTACTTAAATTATCGGAGAATTTGTCGAATAGAATGATGAAAATTTTTAATGAGGTCAGACCAATGTTGAAGTTATGAATATACATAGTAAGGTTTTATCTTGATTTGGAAGTAAACAAAAAGAAACATAACAAAATTAATCTGTAATGTTACATTTTTTACAAATTTACATAGTATTTAGAGCAGTGATAAAACACCACTTATTTAAATATACTTAACGTAATATGAATATAAGAATTGATAAGCTCCCGTGATGAGTCGAAGTTTTAATCTCCAAGCTATATGATAAGGGAATGTTCTGGTATTACGTAACGCAGTTGTGGGGGGGGTAGCGACCTAAAACGTTACAGTATGTCAGAAGGAGTTTGAAGGGGCTCGTACATATTTAAACATAAAGTTTTTTTTTTTAACTTAGTAGTTAGTACGCAATTAATTATAATAAACTTCACCAATACTTAACAGTTCAACTGGAGTAACACTTGGTTTCTTTTGTCGTTGCTTATTACTTCCCCTAGATGAGACGCGCCAAAATTCGTTTATCGCGCGGGAATCGTAAATTTTTCCGGCATAAAAAGTGTCCTATGTCGTTTCCCGGGACTCAAAGTATCGAACTATACTAAATTTCATGAAAATCGGTTCAGCGGTTTGGACTTAAAGATCTAACAGACAGAAAGATAGACACACTTTCGCATTTATAATATTAGTATGGATATGGATAGGTAAGTAAACGCTAGTTTACCATGCCTTCATAATAAACAGCTGTAGGTAGTCTAATAAACAGGTAAAATGTTTCCCATCAAATAAAGCGTACTAAGTAGACCTACTGATTGCCATTTACTACCTTGTTGTCGTATACGACAGCGGTTGTCCCAGTGAAATATAGCCCTTAAGGTACCCTTCCGATCAATGCGGCAAGCTACCACGACTCTCATACATTTGACGGCTCCAGTTACGCGCAGAAGTTAGGCAACGAAAATTGTATGACCGACCCGAGTTTGACAATGAACTAAATTTACAATTATATGAAATCCACGCCGTGGAACCATTTTTGAAAATTCAGGCTGAACACAGACTAGGGCAGAGTCGAAGGGTCGCGACGCTTGTTTTTGCCTACAGCATATTCGTCTCTATTCTTCTATTATTTGAGTACAAACTGCTTTAAAATATGCATTAAGCGCTCATTTAGTCTTCGACGGTTCTATATTTTCATATAAGAAATTTGTTCTTAAATAATAAACCAATATAGATGAATATGCTGTAGGCAAATACAAGACGCGTCGCAACGCTTTGACTCTGCCCCAGTGTGATTTGAGCCTGACTCTTTTATAGTACTTACTTATTATTATTCGTAGAATTCTACAGTTGTATAGACACGTTAAAATATTGGCCATCAAGTAGACCTTTATGTTGTTACTTCAAAGTTCATTACTTAATGGTTGTATACTTCTGCTTCAGTTCCTTGCACCGTGCCAAGTCCGAGCGCTGGCGGAATTTCAATAAAACACTAATTTAATTTGAATAATATTAAGCTTTAACAATTTTAATGATCGTTTTATGTGTAGCGTTCGAGATTCCTCGTGTCGTGTACCTCATTAAAAGTAACTCTTGAATAATTAAAAAATATCATTTAAAGACACGTTACAAAAAATAAGTCTTCAATTGACTGGCTACGGAACTCTTAACAAATAGAAAAAGGCTGCCTACAATATTATGTTAGTACTCCTTAGTATTGGTCTAATAATAATGAGAATACTCGATCTGCTCGGTAATGAAGGAATATTGAATACATCCACATCCATCCATCCAGCTTAAGTGGGTAATCTTAATAGTTAATAAATGGTTAAAAAAAATGTGTGGATGGCTACAATTATTGTATTCATCAGAATAATAATTGGGGCCTTCCCATAATAGGTAATTAGGCAATGATGTAAAATAATTTTTAACTAATAAATAATTGAATACTTCCTAGCCATGAATTAAAAATGCGATAGTTTTGTTTCACTTGGATTATATCCTGTCAAAATAATCTTTACCATCAAGAAACTCGCTCGAGACATCTTATAATTCTAATAACAGTTCCATAAAAGTTCGGCAAATATAATAACCATTCGACAAAATAATAAAGATAGCGTTAGCGCGCGATAAGGCGTGTAAATATTGAGCTGCCTCCTAGACTTACCGGCCCTAAGGCCGTTTGTTCACCGCCATCGCCGGGACGTCATGATAAAAATTCAAATAAAATGCCACTTTATGGCCTAAGCCAGCGTTTTCCAATCGCCGGGTCGCGATCCAATACCGGGCCATCAGAATAAAATACCGGGTCGCAACATTTCCTCCTTTTCGTCAGCTCCATTCATGCCACTAAAATTTGTGACTAAAATATAGGCAATACCGAAACATTATTTTAATAACAATAATAAATGTGTATTATTTAACTTTAACGAAATCTCCTCGATTTAAAAGCATTCAATGGGCCACGAAGGGGCAGTGTGAAAGTTACCGGGCCACGGCAGAACAAAGTTTGGGAAACACTAACCTAGGCTATTGGTTTAGCGACCCATGCCGCCGCTGCTTTATAGTGGCGTAAAGGAAAATTAAACTTATGGCCTTGGTTAGTGTTTTCGATATTAGGGGGGTCGCATCATAAAAAAGGTTGAAAAACACTTGACCTTAGGTCATAGAGTGGCATTTTATTTGAATTTGTGTCGGTGACGTCCCGGTGACGGCGGCGGTGGACAAACGGCCTAACGCCCGCCTAGACTACACAGGGCCGCTAAACGGACCATTTAGAGAACTCTGAACCCGGGGCTAACTACTACTTTACGATGGCTTATTCAAAGTTTTGTTACATAGTAGTACAGTGTAAATATCTTATAGTACAGTAACTCTGTCCTCGACATCAAACACGTCCAACATACAAGTTTTATGGTTTGAGATAGGTATGCTACGAACGGTGACTTTCCGATCCTAGCGACAAGCGATGGCGACCGACAAAAATTCAAATAAAATGCCACTTTATGAACTAGACTATAGGTTTCAGCTCCTACCGACATTGGTCTAGCGGCCCATGCTGACGCTGCTTTGTAGTGGCGTAGAGCGAAATGAAACCTAAAGCCTAGTTCATAGTGGCATTTTGTTTGAATTCACATAATATGCGACTTGCGATTCATTTTTTATTGAACCATTCAAAGTAACAGACACCGATTCCATATTATTATCTATCCTTTTGTGTACAGCACACAGGGTGTAAACAATAGGATGTATTTTTTTTTTATGAAATAAGGGGGCAAACGAGCAAACGGGTCACCTGATGGAAAGCAACTTCCGTCGCCCATGAACACTCGCAGCATCAGAAGAGCTGCAAGTGCGTTGCCGGCCTTTTAAGAGGGAATAGGGTAATAGGGGAGGGTAGGGATGGGAAGGGAAGGGAATAGAGGAGGGTAGGGAAGGGAATAGGGTAGGGGAGATTGGGCCTCCGGTAAACTCACTCAGCGAAACACAGCGCAAGCGCTGTTGCATACCGGTTTTCTGTGAGAATGTGGTATTTCTACGGTCGAGCCGGCCCATTCGTGCCGAAGCATGGCTCTCCCACGTATTGCTGCAATGGTTTCACGCTAGACGTAGCACTACCACAGACAGTAAGCAAAAAGTTTTTTTTCGACGTTTGACAACGTTTCTGTCGATATTCTGATATGACGTGTGCAACAAGCCGGATTTTGGTCGGATTGTTTGTGTTAGTAGCGCCCTCTGATCCGACCTTTGCGTAATATTCCCAATTAAGCATTGTGTTAAATAAATCACTAAAATATGGGAAAGGATAAATAAAATAGATCGTAAGATCTCAGTTGGATCAATATCAGCTGTTCAAGTTAGTTCCCTTCTTTTGTTTGTATATGTGCCTTTCTCTGTTTATTTGAAGAAGACATTTGAAAGTTTTCCAATATCTTTCATCCAATACATATTGAACGACTGATCAGAAATATTAATCCCCTTTCTATCATTACGATTTACACTGTGTATACTGATGTTGGAGTCATGTTTTGTCCCCCCCCCCTATCTAAGACGTAAGAAAAGTTGCTTGACAAGGAAAAAATATTGTGTAACTATAACATTTGTTTACGCAGTACTAACGTTTTTAGGATTCCGTAGTCAACAAGGAACCCTTATAGTTTCGGTCTGTCCGTCTGTCTGTCCGCGGTTTTACTCAGAGGCTATAGGACCTACAAAACTGTAATTCGGCATGAATGCACATATTAATGATGCCGACAAAATGGTATATTATAAAATCTTAAGTTTTTTTTATGGTACCTCAAGCGGGGATGATATATTTTTTTCGCGTCCACCCCACTGTGTGGGGTGTCGTTGGATAGGTTTTTTAAAAATATTACGGGTATTCATAGATCATTTTCCGATTTAGGGAACTATTTGTGAAATATGAAGTTTCAAAGCGGAAAAAATCGTTAGAGTCCAGTGCCCAAGTTAGATGTATCTGTTTGTTTGTCTGTTTGTGTGTGCGTTCGTCCGTGGCATCGTAGTATCCAAACCGGTGGG
This sequence comes from Cyaniris semiargus, assembly GCA_905187585.1. NCBI lineage: Eukaryota > Metazoa > Arthropoda > Insecta > Lepidoptera > Lycaenidae > Cyaniris > Cyaniris semiargus. Next base: position 4,900,291 of record LR994558.1, on the reverse strand, counting down.
CCGATTGAGATCAATGTCGGTTTATAAAATTTCTGAATTTATTCATTATTATTAACATTAAAATTAAAATGAATAGGGAATATTACGCAAACGTCGGAGCAGAGGGCGCTACCAGCACATACAGTAAAACAATCCGACCAAAATCCGACATTTTGTACACGTCTTCATAATATTGACAGAAACGTTGTCAAACTATGATATTCTATGTTACTAACGTAACTAGATTGGCAGTTTACGGCAGCAATGCGTTGCCACTTCGAAGATGCCTGCAGGCATATCTGACTTACATAATGACATAATGCCATAATGACTTAACATCGTCTTTTGAACTATCAAGTGGTTACACATTTCTGAGAATCATTTGTGAGACGTTGCTACTCTAATAATTTAGAAACTCATTGTTGTCAAACGTCGAACAAAACTTTTTGTTTACTGTCTATGCTGGTGCTGCCTCAAGCGTGAAAATATTGCAGAAATATGTATGCCCTATTGAAACGGATTAAACTCGAGCCTTCATTCCTGTAAATCGATATCACTCGTAACACTCAATTACCTACCTCTACGCAGCTCACTACCTTTAAAGGTATATTTTCTTTGCCGCGTCATTGGTTTTTCGTTACCACAAAATGTGTAATATATTTTTCTCCGTTTCTTGTTATTAGTACTAACAGTGCTATTAAATAGTTGAATAAGAAAATCGCGCGGAAATTGAAAATACCAACTAAAGTTTAGGTTAGGGTTTAGTTAGTATTTTAGGTAGAGACTTATTAATGAAAGTGTGGCGGTACCCACAACTATCGCCACAATCCTGCATACGAGGTCTGCTTGTCTTTGTCTGGCTTGTTAGAAACGTTATATGATAGACACACTGCGTAAATATTATTATCAGTAAGGGCGTAAGAAGGCAAACATGAATACCGAATGAAGATCGCAATTGAAGTAAGTCCCAAATGAAGATACTTAGGCAACTTGCATTCGATTTTGACATTTAGAAATCTAAAATGTATGTAATTTGACATTAGGCATCAGCAATGCCAGCGTTATGTCCAGAGGTCGGAATTAGTTAGAGTTATTTATGTCATTGCATCGAAGTGTTGATGTTATTATGGATCTTGCCAGGATTTCTTAAGGAAAATGCCGAGTGGCCAACAATATTACAAATAAATAATTATGATAAAAACAAATATTCGTTTCATATTTGGTATGATCAATGTGACACATGTCAAGTACATTTAAAATAACTCTACCTGATTCCGACCTCAGGTTACGTCAAATACCATTGGAACCCAGCGATCGTAGATAAATAAGCACTTAAATAATGCTGATTCGAACTGCCTACCTCTATCGGATTTTTAATTTTTAACTTGAGTGTCAAAACTATCGAATGTAATTTGATATTTGTCCTCACAGACCACGGTACAGACAACTTGCATTCAATAATTTCGACAGCAAAATAATAAAATATGTTATTTGACATAAGTCATAAGACATCGCAAGCGCTATATCGATGCGTTTAATCCCATACATTTTATTTCTCGCTCCGGTGTCGAAATGATCGATAGCAATTTGTCTAAGTACCCCGGTCTCAAATGAAGCGGGTCTCGATTGATTAATTGCTGATAACAAAGCATTCGTAATTAACGCGTATATCTAATCGGTGTTAATGGATTTGGCTGAAAGGCTCTTGAATATTCCATTAACCGCAGAATGGTTTGGTGAAAAATATACGATATCTATGGCTCAGTTGTCGAGCACGTCGACGGTGCTCGCGGGTTTGATTTCGTCGATGGCAACAAAACTTTTCGATGTTTTTTGGTCATGGACGTGTGTAAAATAAGTGAAAAATTTATTCTAAGATCTACTAATATAAAAAGTGTGTGTGTCTGTCTGTTACCTCTTGGCTCTTCACGCCCAAACAGCTGAACCGATTTTGCTGAAATTTGGTATGGAGATACTTTGAGTCCCGGGAAAGGACATAGAACACTTTATCCCGAAAAAATGTACGGTTCTCGCGCGATAAACGCGAATTTTGACGCAACGGAGTTGCGGCCGTCATCTAGTTAAATAATGTAAGGCTGTCTATTTCAATTTTGAATGGGTCACGTTGCATTATAAACTTAATATTTAATTAAAATGTATGTCTACATGACTCACGCAGCACGCTGCAGCCGCGAGTACATTTTTATGAATGTAATTAATTAGTACGGACAAAAGCTCTACCACGCTCGAGTTTTTATTTCAAAACTGCGAATTTAAAGGTAACGTAAAACCAGCTGAGCGCTAAGTTATAAGCCCCCCTTTAAATCATTATTTCATTTTAACATTAATTAAAGAGGTAAGTGCAAGAACCAGATAACTAACATTTTATAACATGACAATAACTCATTTTTTCGCTTATAATTTTAACAAACCTTGTAACTCACTTCATCATCTGACTAATATATCTGGCTATACATAAAATCAACATTATGTTGATTTCAAATAATTTCCCGTTCCTAAGGCCTCTATTTATGTAAAAAACGACAATTCTTCATCCACTTATGTCTTCAATTGTTATAGCAGCATCAGAAATATCATCCATACTTAATATTATTAATGCGAAAGTGTGTCTGTCTGTCTGTCTGTTACCTCTTCACGCCTAAACCGCTGACCGATTTTGCTGAAATTTGGTATGGGGATACTTTGAGTCCCGCGAAAGGACATAGGATACTTTTTATTCCGGAAAAATGTACGGTTCCCGCGCGATAAACGAATTTTGGCGCAACGAAGTTGCGGGCGTCATCTAGTAACATAATAATTTTAAAAATTATCAACTGCCTAACTGTCGCGGTTCTTAACATATAGCCTAGTGACAGTCAGACAGCGTCTTTGTACACAGTCCATTTTTTACCTTTCGAGGACGAAACCTTTAAAACGTGAAAAGTAGAACAATTCAAGAGTCCATCCATGCTTGGCCCATGGGTAAAATCGTGAAAACCGTTCCACAAACAGGGTCCATGAAAAGTTGAAACGCCTAAAGCAAACTAACCGTTCGGGGATACGGAAAGTCCGAAATGATAATAATCATTGCAGTTAGTATTAGCCATTTAAAAGTTTCCAACAGTAATAAAACTAGGAAGGGCCGCACGAACTACATTTAATAATAATTTAACTTGACAATGTGTGATGACCCTGCCCATTAGATATAATAAGGTGGTAACTAAAATAGCTGATGTACTCATGCGATGTACGTCACGCTATATGCTTCTTACAAACTATGCGTTCCTGGTATCGATCGTCATAGTTTTACTAGTATTACAATACTTTTAATCTAACCCCTTACTAAAAAGGAGTCCCACAATGAAAAAGATTTCGTCGTTATCTGTCAAGCTAGTAATTGCTGTTAGCGGGCCCCTAGACCTACAATTATATTGAACAATATTTTATTGAACAACTTATTTGACAATGAGTTCGAAAGGCGGGCGCGTTCAATAACACAATACGTGATATTGCACAATAAAATTGATCGTCTAGGGGCCCGCTTAGATATATAAAATAAGGACAAAACATTACACGCTGACATCCATCGTGTGCCTCATATTTCTCGATAAAATAATACGGAACCCTTCGTGCGATAGTCCGACTCGCACTTGGTCGATTTTTTATATATTTTATAGTTCACTGTGAAAGTAGCAGGAATATTCATAATGTTGGGACATTTCTCATAGAAACATTAAAGTCATTATTATTTTTAACAAAAAAATTAAACAAAAGTAGCAGGAATATTCATAATGTTGGGACATTTCTCATAGAAACATTAAAGTCATTATTATTTTTAACAAAAAAATTAAACAGACTTCCAAAGTAAATACATTATATTTTTACCGTATCTTTAATTAAGAATATTAATCACCAAGTTACTAATTAAATATACTTAAGCAATATAGGTCGAGATGTGTGAGAAAGTAATTTTGCATTGCTTTTATTAATAGTCTTTTTAGTAATAGCATAACCTCGTTTCTACTATTTAGGCCACCGTGATTACTAGCAAGTGCGATGTTTTCAAGATTTAAAGCAGGAAAATTAAGTAAATGTACGAAAAATATTAAATATTTGAGCAACACACTTTTCAAAGGGTGGTTTGTACCACAGGCTTCTTACTTTAAGGTAACTTTCCGATCTTTGCCACAAGCGATCGCAACCGACAAAAATCTATATATTAAATACGCGAGCGAAAAACTTTGGATCCCTTTTGACGAAAAATGCGGAAACGTAGGTGAATGAAATTTTGCACAGTTATAGATTATGTGGTGAAGGAGTGCATCGAGCTAATATTGTTTTGAAATTATGCTTTTATCATACATTTTATCATACAAATAAAACATTACACACACTACAACACACACACTAGGAGATTTTGATTGACAAGCCTATTCACACGAATTGTACTATTTATGGTTGAAGTCTGTTGTCAAATTGAAAATAGTTTTTTTTTTTTTAAATCTTAAATACTGCATTAGACAATTATTACACGGCCAGTCTCTCATCATTTGACTTTATTAATCTGAGCCTGTCGCAGGGATTATGTCTAAAAAATAATAAAGTCAATATTTTGATAATATATCAATAGAAAAGCGTTGAAGTTTGAAACTTATAATTTAATTTTTATTTGAGGTCGAATTTCTACCATTGGGCGATCTCTAGTTAAAATAAAATGTCCCTGGATGACATTGACAGTGGGCTAGGTATAGGTTTCAATTTCGACATAAGCGACCCATGCCGCCGCTGCTTTGTAGTGGCGTACAGCGAAATGAAACCTATAGAGTATAGACCTATAGCCTATGTAATAAAGTGTCATTTTATTTAAATTTTTGTCGGTCGCGGTCGCTTGCCGATTTGCCGCGTTGATCGGAACGGTACCTTTAACAAACATCAACCCTCAGTCCCCATTGAACAACGACGTAGATTAATAATTAATTGTTATCTAGCCCTTAAGATTGTTTGTGAGGAAAAATAAAGGTAATGATTGTTATTAAAAAAATAACCGCCAAATGTTAATTTTGGTTGTGGCAATCGTATATAATTTTATATATAAGTTATAATATTATATTATCTACTAGCTGTCCCGGCAAACGTTGTTTTGCCTGTTTTCCCTGTTTTCGTGCTTCAAAACTTCAAGAGAAATCTTGAAGTTTTTTTTGATATTTTTTTCTATAAACCTCACGGAGCCCGAGACCTTTCCGACGAATGCAAAACCGTGGAAATCGGTTCGTGCGTTCTGGAGTTATAGCGTCAGGAAGGAAAACCCGACTTATATTATTATCAATAATAGTAACACTCTATTATATTAGGTTTTTAACCTGTAATGATAGTTGTGATTTGTAATAAATAAATGATTTCAACCGATAATAATTAACGTTTTCAGTTTTATGATTGTCAAGAGATTATCTATACTAATATTATAAAGCGGAAGACTTTGTTAGTTTCTTTGTTTGTTTGTTTGAACGCGCTCATCTCAGGAACTACTAGTCCGATTTGAAAAATTCTTTCAGTGTTAGATAGTCCATTTATCGAGGAAGGCTATAGGCTATATTTTATCACGCTAAGACTAATAGGAGCGAAGAAATAGAAGAAAATGTGGAAAAAACGGGGGAAATTATTTGAAAGGGCTTATTTGAACGCGCTAATCTTAGGAACTACTGGTCCGATTTGAAATATTCTTTCAGTGTTAGATAGCCCATTTATCGAGGAAGGCTATAGGTTATATTTTATCACGCTAAGACTAATAGGAGCGAAGAAATAGAAGAAAATATGAAAAAAAAACGGGGGAAATTATTTGAAAGGGCTTATCTCACGAACTACTAGAGCATTTTTTCTGTTATTTGGGTCAGATAAGAAGTAGACCACGTGAAGGATCATAGGCTATTTTTTGTAGACTGATTTATCTGTGAAATATCTAATTTACGCGGGCGAAGCCGCGCGGAACGTCTAGTTTTGTATAATACACATCTTTATTAAAAAATATAAACCCCTTTATGTCTTCTAAATAAATATAACAACAAAAGTATAAAAGCTTACATATAGAAATACTATTGAAACATCATGAAAATAGGAAATAAAAGAAAAGTGTAGAAATTTATTTATTTCTCTTTGACGTAGGGCATGTGTGGAGAGTTTTTCAAACGAACCCTGGACTTTAACAAACAGTCTGAAAAAACACAACAGTTTAACAGAGAAGATGAGTTTTATTCGTGTTCCTGTGCAATTTTATTACATTTATTAGTTTTTGTACAAAAAAGGGGCCAAATTGCTTTTAATACTTTCGATATAATGCATCGTAGTTACAGAGTAGACGGAACAAACGGGCGAATATACGCAAGTTGGGCGCGAGTGTCACTTTCAACATGTTCCACAATGCTCAGTAACGCATTAGTACGGCGCGCGCCGGCCGATATGACATACTACGTCAAACATATCGAGATCTCTTCTGAGTCTACCTACTCGTTAGTTCTGTTTACTCTGGTAGTTAATTGGTTGCTAGCCGATCAAAAGCGCAAATGAGATCCGTCAAAAAAACCTTAAAAACTTGTGATAAGTGCTGTCACTTAGCGATTGACATCCACTAAGGATTTGTCGAAATTCAACACCCAACAATAAACATAATATTAAGTAAAATTAGAGATCGCCCAATGGTCGAAATTCGACCTCAAATGAAAAATTAAATTAAAAGTTTCAAATTTCAACGCTTTTCTATTGATATTCTATTGTCAAAATATTGACTTTATTATTTTTTAGACATAATTCCTGCGACAGTCTCAGGTTAATAAAGTCAAATGATGACAGACTGGCCATGTAATAATTGTCTAACAGTATTTATGATTCAATAAAAAATAATAAAACTAAATCCTTTTTTCAATTTGACAACAGACTTCAACCATAAAAGATTATTCGTGTGTATAGGCTTGTCAATCAAAATCTCCTAGTGTGTGTGTTGTAGTGTGTGTAATATTTGATTTGTTAAAAAAATCTATGATAAAAGCATAATTTCAAAATAATATTAGCTCGATGCACTCCTTCACCATATAAACTATAACTGTTCAAAATTTCAATCACCGTTTTCGCATTTTTCTTCAAAAGGGATCCAAAGTTTTTCGCTCGCGTAGATACAAGCAGTATATTTTGCGGGCGAAGCTGGAGGAAAAAGTTGATGTGAAAATAATCCCCATTCACAAATTAAATTACGAATAAACTCGTGGGTAATATTTTATTTTTCCACGAATGCGTGTAAATTATGCGTAAGGGACTGAGAGAATAAAGACTATAATTATTATTACTAGAGGTCGCCCAATGGTTGAAATTCGACCAATAATAATTTAACCCGTCGATCGTGGGAAAACGAGACACAATAGATATTCTATTGTGTCTCGGTCACCGGTGACCGTATGGGGCTTGATGAATTAAATTATAAGTTTGAACGCTAGTAGTTCGCAACGATGTAGTCGTGTATTCGTAAGGATAATATTTATTGAAGTGATATTTAAAACAAAGTAGACACCATGGTAACCGTTGTCGGTGTCACAGATAATTAATGTAATAAAATAGTGTGTTTTTAGATTCAGTGTTTGAGATTCAATAAAAAAAATTCTATCCATTATCAATTTGATCACAGACTTCAACCATTAACCAAAGAGTATAATTCGTGTGTATAGGCTTGTCATTCAAAAAGATGGTAGTGTGCACATTGTAGTGTGAGTAATGTTTTATTTATTAAAAAAATGTATGAAAAAAATGATAATTTTAAAACAATATTGGCTTGATGGTACTCCTTCTCCAATGCGTGACTAGCAAAGGAGAATGAAGTAAAGTGGTCCAAATGTCCACCACTAACGAGACCCATATTGACTTATTATTCATATTAAATATAGAGTAACTTTCAGTATGACAAAAAAATAAATAATGTCAGTAATAAGTTATGACCATATGAAAAATGATTTTTTAAATGAAAATAATGATATCGATATTCATCTACTTCGGTGAAAACCTAATACGACCATAGATTAAGTAGTTAAAAATGCAATGGATTATATCAACACTATTTTATGGAATAAAGTGGTAGAAAACTTTTTAATTCTGTCATAACTTTTTACTGACAGGATATTTTTGGTTGCGGTCCAGTTATATAATGATTCAGTATTTAGCAGACCATTACATAAGTATCATTAGTCGTGCACATTTGCACCAAACTCAATACATTTTTATTACATCGATAATATTTTTCGTACAAAATGGTAAAAAATATGACTTTTCATTAAGCCATAACTTTTCTGTTATAATCATTCAGTATATTTTAGTAGACAATTTTACTATATAGGTCTCGTTAGTGGTGGACATTTGGACCCAACTCTATACATTTTATATCATACTCCTTTTTGGAAAGAACAAAGTTGCGGGCAACAGAAGTACTTTTATTTTTCTCCATATAATATCCATAACGACAATAAAGTCGCTATGTCAAAATCCAAATTTTACAGGTGAGTAAATTTATTGCTGTGCATATAAATAAATTAAAATTTGCATTTTATGGTCATATAATCCTTGAAATAAAGATTTCAATTGAGCAAGAAAGCATAGTACTTTACGTAGAACCTTTATTGTCCTGTCGGCTTATTAGAATATAATAGATGATCTATACCCGGTAAGTAAACATCCTTTATCCGGAAAGCTCTCTTGTCAATCACGAGGGTTTGAACAACTATCCAAGTAATTGAGCCGAACCGAGCACCCTCGAGCCCAATGCCGGTATAATTAGCATTAATATGTCCTACTTTCTCTCCGCGAATAGTTTTTAAAGTTGGAGAGAGTTTTGAGGTGTTGAGAATGTTGGAGGTTTTCTTTAAATAGATGAAATATCGGAGGCTTTAAAATATGCCTTTTTCAGTCTTATATACTCGTTATCTTATAGAATTTGTAATATTAATTATTATTATTAATGACAAATGTAGGTGTTGCCAGCAATTTTGCGCGGAAATGGTTTTATAGCGCGACCCCGTATTCCGTTACAAAATAACTCCCCGCACCGGTTTCGGTGACGGTGGCCGGTTTCATTGTAACCAGGCCATTTACGCAGGAGTAATTGTTATAGTGCCCAAGTATGTGCGCAGTACACAAAAGCTCTCTCTTTTCTTTTTACTCACATAACCCAGTGGAACGGACGACCGACACGGCTGGCGAGAGATCAGGCACAGGACCGACTTTTTACATACCCTTCTGACGCATAGGTCATCTTACTTGTCACTAGACAGGTGATCAGCCTGCATTGTCCTAACCAAACTTGGAAACAACACGTTTCCAACATGAGAATCGAACCCACGACCTCCAAGCTAAGAGCCATGCTCTTAACGAATGGACCACGGAGGCGTCATTTCCACAACAAGAGCTATTCAATTTCAAAGAATATTATCGAAACTCAAAGGGCGTTTTTCGACTAGCCGGTCCGGCACCGGCACCGGGGGAGGCAAAAATTTATGAAAAATGTATGGCTCGCTTTTTATACGCTTTTTATTCACTTACTGGCGCCGGCACCGGCCCGGCAGCGGCCCGGCGATGGGTCCCGTCGGCGCCAGGGTAGCAAGCTTCCCACCTGATGCCGGGCCGACAAATCTGCACGTGTTGTGTACGAATTGTAGTCGTTGCCTATGTGTGCGTGTGTGCGCGGAGAATAAATGCGGAGTGGGGGGAGAGAGACTCGCATTTTCAACCGGCAAGTGGAAAAATGAAGCCCCAGCGCCAGTGCCGGTGCCGGGCCGGCTGGTCAAAAAAACGCCCAAAGTGTCCTTACGTTTCATTAATTCGTTTCCTTCCACGTTATCCTTTACAATATTTAGTATTCAAATAAGATTTCACCTTCTGTCTTAATTATTATTACATTCATTTCGAATACCGAAGAATGATGGGATAGAATTCTGGGCCGGCGAGGCATACGTAATGGGGTGTCGATATGTGGGACTGACCGCGATATTAGGAATATCTTGAGATGAAATTCGGTTGTGTTTTCTAAAATTATACGAATATTAGATGACGCCCGCAAATCCGTTGCGCCAAAATTCACTTATCACGCGGAAGTCGTACATTTTTCCTGGATAACAATAGTGTCTCTTCCCGGGTCTCAGTATATCCATTCCAAACTTCAGGAAAATCGGTCCAGTGGTTTGGGCGTGAAGAGGCAATCAGACAGACAGACACACTTTCGCATTCATGATATAAGTAAGGATTATACTACGAGTTGTTGTTACGCTAACTTATCTTTAAGAAGGAAAATCTCAAGAGGTATTTGGGCAATTGGATGAGTAAATAATAATGAATATTATTTACAAAAGTGTTAAATATATTTCCTTCTTTTTGGTCCCCGTGACACAAGTCCTTCGGGTTGTTTTTAGAACAGTGCTAGGGTTTAGGGCCAGATGGTCGAGCTGTTAACTGTCCATTGATATTATTAATATAGTTTGAAATCAAATATAAACAGAGCAAGTAACAGTAATTGGTTTGAAATTTCATGAAGACCACCACTGATATACGTGCACCTGTCTTGTTGTGATATACGTTGACGCCTGAAAGGAAGGTCTTCCGACTGAGCAAGATAGCATGCTCGGTCAGGCCGAAGCCCACTGACGTCATTTCAGACGTTTTAGGGTGAAGCCAAACGAGCGTAATTTTGTGAGTCGTGAGTCGCAGAATTTCGGTCGCGTAAATTATTAATTATTATAATATGCCTCACAAAATTACGCTCGTGACTCGTGGGAATGAAGTAGGAATTTTCTATGAAACTGAATGCAGCAGAATTTCTGCCAACCGAAATTCTGCGACTCACAACTCACAAAATTACGCTCGTTTGGCTTCACCCTTATATGTCTTGCCAATCTCAGAAACTTCGATAGCGCCATGCAGGTTTGTGATTTGTGACGCTTGTTGTCGCTACAGTCTTTTCGTTTCTCGAATTTCTCGCAAAACACTAAAATTGAGTCTTTTTTGTTTAACAGCTGATGATGATGATATCAAAAATATATTTTATCAGTTACACGAAGTTACCTTCGTGTTCAAACGAGCGGGAGCGGATACGGCATAAGCGATGCGTGATTGCTAAATAAAGAAAAGTCACTCGCAATATGACTTGTCTCATACAAATTGTCTCCCGTTTGAATAATCAGCGACTTTGTTACGTCTGCACACGCGTTTTCCTATTCTTTGAGGCGTTTTTTTTGGGTGGAATAAAGATTTGTTATAGGTTAGTTTAGATATCTCGTATCGCTTAGTGTGAGTCAAGTGGAAGGGAAGATCGCAATTTTGCAATCGCAATTTTAAAGGTGCTGCGCCTTTAAAATTGCAATAAAAATAGTTCAACTTTATTATAGTCAAAATCAATTAATATGGCACCATTGCCCTTAATAGTCTAGGAGCGATGTGGAAAAAAGTCACACCATATTCTGTTAACTTTAACAAACAATAATTTAACTCTTATAAAGATACCTGAGACTATTAAATGTTTATCAGAAAAACTTCTTGGTAACTCTCATGATGTAAATTTCCAACTTCTTTTGAGTTCAAAACTATTTACTGCATACTCGGTTCTAATCGAGTATGCAAAATACAATAATATACCCTATAAGCGGGCTCCACACTCGCGGAGCGAAAGCCCGCGAAGGCCGCGAACCGCGAGTTGGAGGGTTTCGCGGCTTCGCGTTCGCGCTTCGCGGCTTTTCCCGTCCGGTGTCGGTTTTTTGGCCCGCGACAAAGGGCTCGTGAAGCGCGAGCGCGAACATCATCCACACTCGCTTTTATTCGCAGTCGTGTGCGAGACGCAGTGAAGTGCAGACGTTCTAGTTCGGGAAAACTCTTCTAGCAGATATGAGTACTGAGTGGACTAACGATCGCAAACTAATCTTCCTTGAGTGCTATCAAGCAGAACCCATCCTCTGGCAAGCTCATCATGAAGACCACAAAAATAAAAATAAGATTCATGATGCGTGGACGAGAATAATTCATTCCATTTTTTCTTTATTTGTTTTTTAGATTTGATAAACGCATAATTGTAGCACGCTACACCACACAATGTCAGAGCAGCAGCAACAGTGACTTCAACGTCCATTTTACTCAAATGCGCGAACGTAAATGCGAAGATTGCGAGTGTAGAGGGTCATATGTGTTCGCGTCGTGTTCACGGCGCGTAGCACCCGTGAATCGCGGCCGCAATTCGCGCCGCGAGTGTGGAGAGGGCTTTAGACAAGGAACATCTGTCACTTCATTGCCAATCGCTGTTTACATTGAAAACGATGAAGCATGGCAAGCTTTTTAACTGGGGTCTATGACCGCTACCGCCTCGACTCGCCTTGTGCACTTTAACAACGTTAGCTCTCTTAGCTATAAGAGTTCGAGTTTAAACGAAAATAAGATTCATGATGCGTGGACGAGAATAATTAATTCCATTTTTTCTTTATTTCTTTTTTAGATTTGATAAACGCATAATTGTAGCACGCTACAGCACAAAATGTCAGAGCAGCAGCAACAGTGACTTCAACGTCCATTTTACTCAAATGCTCGAACGTAAATGCGAAGATTGCGAGTGTAGAGGGTGATATTTATTCGCGTCGTGTTCACGGCGCGTAGCACCCGTGAATCGCGGCCGCAATTCGCGCCGCGAGTGTGAAGAGGGCTTTAGACAAGGAACATCTGTCACTTCATTGCCAATCGCTGTTTACATTGAAAACGATGAAGCATGGCAAGCTTTTTAACTGGGGTCTATGACCGCTACCGCCTCGATTCGCCGTGTGCACTTTAACAACGTTAGCTCTCTTAGCTATAAGAGTTCGAGTTTAAATGACGACCAATATTACATGCGTGACTATACCACTTTAGTTGGAAATTAAAAATAGATTTACTGTGCTAAAATTTGCCTTAGTGTCTAAGCACACTAGGCCGAAGGCATAATCATGCCGAACTTCGGCCGCGTATTTCGGCCTAGTGTGTTTAGACACTTAGGGTCAGTACAAACGTCACGAGGCGATGCAATGGTGATAATTCTACACAAGAGTATACACATATGGACTCGTCGTTCGATGTTGGGCTGCCTTTTCGTGCATCGCAACGCCTTGCGCAATGTGCACCGTTCATCTTTCACGTGGCCAGCACTAACACAGTTCTTAAATCAACCACAAAGAAAGTTTCGTCCATTGTGAGGTACAGTTTTCGGGCTCTTACCACAAAATACGAGCCACACTCTGAAATTTAGAGCTCGTAATAAATTTGAAAATTCTTTTAAATGTGTTATTCTCAGTTCCCCGCTATAACAGGTCTCGGGCTAGTGTCATGATTTTGGACGTTTCCCTCTGTTCGCATAAAATTTAGTTAGGTTATAGGTGTCTACGATATTTTCCTTTTTAGTTGGATTGGGTGGATTTTTCTATCCTCACGACACACTGTATAGTGTTTTCACAGATTTTGAAATTTTCAGCCGTTTGTAACATTCTTACAGCGGACAGCAGCAGTACCCGCGCCGATTCGTCAGTTTGTTTGAAGTCGGACTACTGGTTAGTTCTGTCTATTGTGCTAAAGGTAGAAGATGATTCTAGTTTAAAGTATTGAATTTAAACTAGAATCGTCTTCTATCTTTATTGAAGCTGACAAAAATTAACGGCTGATAGATCAGCTGATGTGTCAGCGTCAATAGTTAATGCCACACAACCACAACGGCTAAATAAACAGTCATTACAATATCTTGACAGACTCGCTTGTCGATCAACTTCTTACGGCAAAAAGGCAATAATACAAGCGAAACGTTGGTATGTTTAGGGGAAAAAAGGTCCGTCGTTAGACGATATTTGGGGAACAAAAAGTGCGGTGTAATGAGGTGAAATAACAACAAACTTTAACAAGGATACAGCCTCAAGTGTTGCTATATCAATCATCTCTGACTTCCCAAGGTCTGTAATTATAACTGTTGGCAAGGTTTTGGTAATTCTTGTAATATTAGATGTGGCTCAGGTACATAATTTACAAAGAAATAATGTTACTTTTCGAGTTTAGTAAAGACGAACCAAAATGCTAGTCGAGTAGTTAATATAACGATTAAATCAACTTGCGTTTGTGGAAGGTGATTGATATTTAAAAAATATATTTTGTACCTACTAAAGTTAGGTATTTTTCTGAGACTGATCACTTAAGGCCATCCCCCGAGCAAACGACCTTACATATTTTGCCGCGTTGCCGAGATCGCACAAAAATCCTATTTTTTTAATTATTTTAGTTCAAAATTGATCTAAAAACAATTTAAAACGGAGAATATGTAGTCAATGAAATTGTCTATCTATTGTCGTGTGTTTCAAATAAACGTAATTTGTCAATACTAGGGAGATGCTGAAAGTATGCTTCAATTTTAATAAATTGGTATTACTTTGGAAGCTAATATCATGAGTATAATAAACAAAAATAGAAAATTTAAAACGGGGAAAGGAATGTTGATATACTGAAGATTATTGCTGTATTTTTATTATAACTTTGTAGCTTTGAGTTTATAAGGCTCTAAATACGGTAAATTACGGAATCTCCGTAGGCGAAGGCCCTTAACAATATATTTAATACAATTAGGCTTTAAATAGTTTCCGAAAGTTGAAAACAGCTTTTGATTTGAGTATTGTTAATTGACAAATTAATTAAATCCAATTACTGAAGCTTTTTGCCACTCGTTTTACACAGCTTTAATCAATTATTTAGTTTTTGCCTTTTGGTTAATTTTGGCGTTCATTGGCCTTTCAGAAACCGGAAATAAATTACATTATTTAATTTTTTATTTATCACTTAAATGAAATTTAATGAACCAAAACTCTTTTTAAGAATTTTTATTAATAGTAATTAATCTAAAGGATGGAACCATTTAGCACGCTCTTTAAGCTATATAGTCTGAGAACAAAACAAACATTTTCAATGAAATCATCTGTCAAGACTCTTGTTGTTTTAAAATCTAATATTGGAAACGATCATAATATTCTTATTGTCCCTGTTATGAAATAATTTGTACCACGGAACTTTTTATAAACTCATCTTAATCTAGTTTAAGTCCATCACCTTTCCATTTTAAGACTCAGGGTCTCGACTATAGGAAAGAATAAAAATATTATACAAAATCCCGTCTATTCAGTTGAATCGAATGCGTTTTAAAACCTCAATTCAACTCAACATAAAGCTCTTGAAAGTGCTCCACAGTTTTGACAGAGTTGGACACTTTTATTCCCATGGGAAATATTTACAAAAATTTCCATTGGTAAGACCAAAGTTACTATTTCGTTTGGTTTTTGATATTTTGTTTTGTGTAACATTTGTATTCTATTTTTGGTTGCAGTATTTGTGAATAATATGATTTATTTTAAAATACATTCATATAATTAAATATTACAAGCTTTTTGTTTATTATGTTTACTTTTTTACGAAAAATGCGGAAACGTAGGAGCATGAAATTTCGCACAGTTGTAGTTTATATGGTGAAGGAGTGCATCGAGCTAATATTATTTTGAAATTATGCTTTTATCATACATTTTTTAACAAATAAAACATAACACACTCCTCCACACACTAGGAGATTTTGATTGACAAGCCTATACACACGAATTGTACTCTTTTATTTATGGTTGAAGTCTGTTGTCAAATTGAAAATAGACTTAGTTTTTTTTATTGAATCTTAAATACTGTTAGATAATTATCACGCGGCCAGTCTGTCATCATTTGACTTTATTAATCTGAGACTGTCGCAGGAATGATGTCTAAAAAATAATAAAGTCAATATTTGGACAACAGAAAGCGTTGAAATTTACACTTATAATTTAATTTTTTATTTGAGGTCGAATTTCGACCATTGGGCGATCTCTTGTTTCTATAATTACTTGGCAAAATATATTTTGTACAGTAACGAATTAAAATAAATGTCATTGCTCGGTATACAATGTTGTTAGGAAAACAATCGTCAGTAGTTTAGTCAGTAGTTTAAATTACTGAAATGGTTATACTGTCATTGAAACTACTGACCATTTTTCATTTAGCCCGGAGGAAAAACATTTCGCAATTCACCATAATCGAAGCCGCGGCATCAAACGAGCATAAAATATGAGGAATGAAAAAAGATAATGGACGTACATCCGGCATTAAAGTTCCACAACAACAGACCCTGAATAATGAACCGGACGAGTAATTCCGACGTTTGTGGTGGATACTTGCCACTGTATTTTAGTAATAAAATACAATAAATATTTTGTGGGAATATGGCTGAGAACCGACCGAAGCTAAGGCAGGCCACTGTCGTAATTACAAACATATTATGTATCAGAAACTTTGATAGCGCGTTTCAGGATTGAGAGCCGTTTGGTCCGCTACGATTTTGTAAAATTCAGTGGCGTCGCTACCCGCTCGGGATCTAAACAGGGTTGGACAGTGTTAGAGGCGTGAAGGCCTCTAACACTGTCCAACCTTTAAACAGCAAACAGATGAACGAACTAGGTTCGGGCCCAGTGCCGGTTTTAGCACTACCAGCGCCCTGGGCGAGATTTTTTCGGCGCCCAGAGTGCTGATAGTGCTGAAAATATTGGCGCCCCTTTTGTTTGCCTTCAGCGCCCCTTTTTATACGGCGCCCTGGGCGATCGCCCACCGTCGCCCCACTTACACCACTACTGTTCGGGCCCCAAATAATATGGGTAATAATAATAACATGAATCACTTCTTACGAATTATCGATCACCTCACGTGTTCTGACGCGAGTTCAACGTTTTTACCCCAAAAAAACACAACGCTGCTAAAAAAGTTTTCCTTTCAAGAAACCGAGTTGAAATTATTGGTCGCATCCGTTGAAATTAGTATTTAATGTAAGTTTGTATTAGGGCGCTCCCACGGTTCCCGGGGTTAATTAACAATATCTCTGCTGTAACAAATTATTTCTTATTGTTATTAATAAAAGTCTCATGATAAATACAATTTAGTAGGCCTTTCTTAATTTACTATTCACTTTTATTACCGTAGATTTTCGTGACTCCGTACGCAAAAAATAAGCAGTAACCGTACATAATTTATTCAAAGTAAGAATCATTATGATAATTTTCATTCATAACTATTTAATTTTTAACATTGGAAGGGCACAGGAAAAGAAGGTGATTTAAAATTAGGTGATCTGAATGGCCAAAGAAATAAAAAGAAAATGCTACAGTTAATTAAAAAAAAAACAAAAATGTCAATGAGCGCCTTTTTTTCCTGTGCCCTTCATTTGGTAAACAAACGATCTTTAACAACTTTTTAAAATTTGAATAGTTATATGCCCTGCGTAAATTTTTTATTAGTAAGTAAGTAATTTTTAAGAGCAGTTTACAAAATTGCACGTTTTATTATGAGTAAGAAAGATTATATTTCTGAGTACTACTATTTCTATTCAGATACTGGATACAACGAGCTTAGGAGAGAAGTACAAAAGTCAGTATTGAGCAATGAGCATTTATTACAACCACTCGGCTGACTTTCCTCGAAGCGTCGTATCTCTTGTTGTTTTGCTGAGAATACTTTTGTTATTTACTACCAGTTGCCTATGACTTTGACCTCGTTATGTGTTATTTCATCAATATCTCAGATGGTTTTATGATGTGTACAAAATAACATACTAGATTAGTACTGATACACTGAAAAAATATTTTGTCAGATTTAACAAACATTCACAAACAGACACATAAATTTTGGACGAGGTATTTCTTAGCACTGCTAGCACTTTGAATTTTTTTTTTAAACATACTTCACGTTTTATAAAGTTAAAGGTTTGTGAGTGTGTTTCAGACATCTGTGTTACATTTTTACGCAAAAACTAATAAACGGATTTCAATGTTTGGTTTCATAGTTTAAGTTTATAATATCTGTACAGGCTAATATGCATACAGGCTACGTTTCATCCCGATAAAAAGTACGGTCTCCCTAGCAAGGGCGTATCCAGGATTTTAGCTAGAGGAGGGCAGCTCATACCTACCTGAGATGGTCGGTCTGGTATATTAAAATAAAAAATCAAAATATCTGACGAGATATAACACTTCATTTTGCGCAGAGTAGGTAACACGTTTTTAATTCCCAGGGAAAATTTACGTTTATTTTATTTTATCTTCGGGGGGGGGGGGGGGGGGGGGTGCCCCTACCTGGGTACGGGTACATGCTCCCTGGGATACTGTTTTGGCGAAGCCGCAGGCAAAAGCTATTAGTATTAATGGAGGCATGCTCAGTTTTCATTTGAGCACACTAAGTTTGTCAAACTAAGAGCGTGTTGTCTCATTCGGTGCCGCGGGGAGCGACCTATGCTGATGTTGGACGTGTCATGCCTAATGCGTTGTAAAGTTTGGTGTACACCACACCTGAGGCCCTGTTCTTGTACACTCTATATATTTTGTATGAGAATAGGTCGCCTGACTCGATGAAAGTGACCCGATACATAGACATTAGACATACGTGGTCGCCCCTCCAAATTAATATGGATTACAATACATCACATTACCCAGATTACCATCACAACTATGTGATGAATTCGACATAGGTATTGGGTCTATTACTATCCGTGAATCTCAAACACAATCTTGTGTGACTGCCTTAAAATTTCAGACTGAGACCGCGCTTGTAAAATGATAACAGAAAAACACTTTATATTATGTATGTATTGCTTCAAAGAATAAGTAAAAATCAGCCAAGTGCGAGTCGGACTCGCGCACGAAGGGTTCCGTACCGGTATAAAGCGAAAGTAGGCAAAAATTGTGTGTCCTGTATGGGAGCCCCCCTTAAATATATACTTAGTTAAAATTTTATTATTAATTATTAAAGTACAAATATAATTAAGGATTTTGTGAAAATTTCAAGTGCCTAGCTGTTACCATTATTGATTACGAGCGTAAAAACCTAAAAAAATCACGTTTGTTGTATGGGAGCCCCCCTTAAATATTAATTTTATTGCGTTTTTAGTATTTTTTGTTATAGCGGCAACAGAAATACACAATCTGTGAAAATTTCAGAAGTCTAGCTATAGCGGTTCTTGAGTTACAGCCTGGAGACAGACGGACAGACGAACAGACATCGAAGTCTCAGTAATAGGGTCCCGTTTGGGTACGGTACCCTAAAAACATAGATCCTATTTTATTGATTTTGACTTTACTTGCCTTATAGTCATTTTAAAGAAAATACAAACCAAATATATTTTCAATGGCGGTCAAGAAACTTATAAACTGTGAAACAGTTCAGGTTCGCTGTGTCACCAGCTTTACAAGCGAAATGTAGAGACTTGGATTATTTTGTACAAAGTTACAATGGGGAAGGTCGGTAAAAGCTTACACTCTAGCTCCGACTTTATTTATTTTAAGTAAGCCTCTAAATGACTCTGTCGGGATTCTAGGTCTGATTTTAAAACTAGGTGGTACTTAGCTAAATATTTAGACTAGGGAAAGCACCATACTGTGTTTTGTACGTGTAACTAAAGAAGATATTATATGCAACAAGAAATACTGAAAAAGTTAAAACTGCCACCTCTTGATATACCACGAGTCACGACATATACATATTATATTTGATAGAGAAGTGTCAAAATGGTCTTAATTAATTAATTTTACTATGCTATTTGCCTCATTACGCATATTTATTAAAACTAGAGACTGGTCAAAATTCGACCTCTAATAAAAAATTAAATTATAAGTTTATAATTTCAACGCTTTTCTATTGATATTCTTTTATCAAATTATTGACTTTATTATTTTTTAGACATAATTCCTGCGACAGTCTCAGATTAATAAAGTCAAATGATGACAGACTGGCCGTGTAAAAATTGTCTAACAGTATTTAAGATTCAATAAAAAAAACTAATACTATTTTCAATTTGACAACAGACTTCAACCATAAATAATTCGTCGTTCGTAATTGTAATTCGTGTGTATAGGCTTGTCAATCAAAATCTCCTAGCGTGTGTGTTGTAGTGTGTGTAATGATTTATTTGTTAAATTTTTTTATGTTAAAAGCATAATTTCAAAATAATATTAGCTCGATGCACTCCTTCACCATATAAACTAAAACTGTGCAAAATTTCAATTTCTTACGTTTCCGCATTTTTCGTCAAAAGGGATCCAAAGTTTTTTGCTCACGTATTAATATATTAATATATTATAATATATATATCAGTCATTCTTTAAAATCGAAAGTTTAAAAAATTTTTGATAATATAAAATTTTGAACTTAGATATCCATCAAAGGTCTTTTCCATTCCATCTGTGACGTCATATGCCATGTAATAAATATCAGTGATTACCAAATCCTCATAGGAAATATCGAGATTTTTTTACTATGTATGAAATTGGATACAACCCAAAGGTCTTCCACGCATACATATCCCGCTATTTGCATTCGATTTCCTCAAGATTTATCGCGTAATAGCGCTAAAAGGTGTAACATTATCTCCATTGTGAGACAACAATACGTCTTATTAAGGTCGCATAAACATCACATAAACACGCTATAAACAAGACACATATTCTGTTGTATGTGAAACTAGTGATTCGATATCTGATAACATATAATATGTAATAGTATTTACAAGTCAAAAATATATTTTCTTATAAGTAATAACCGTACTCATACGTATTTACGCTCGCAAACCGAAAAGGAATCAATAGAAAAGCAATTTGTTTTACGGTGGCCAATCATTAGACGTAATTCGTTTCAAAAAAGGAATAATAAAATTTAAGCAATTCTCGACATTAATTACACGAGATCTGAGTTTGCTCGAGACCGGGAAAATTGCGCTACCACACCGTTTCATTAATTATTAGAGCTCCTTAATTACCACCAGAGAAAAAGGGGGTTTATTGAAACGTCAGGCGCAATTGATGGGCCGGTGACCAGTGAATGGCGGGCACTGGAAGCGTCAGTCCGACGTCCGCAGCTGTAGTCGCCAGTCGCCACGCCGCTTGTTTACAGATAAATAAAACCACGTGCGCGCTCACTAGTGACCTCTCGCGCGAGCTTTTCCCGCGCAACATTTACGGGTTAATTTTTGAATTTCGAGTGTTTTATTTTTAATTGTGTTTGTGTTTTAGTTTTTTCGTTAGCAGCCAGTTCGCTCCGTGATTTAAATATCGAACTAAAAACTTTCAACTACTGCGTTTGACGTTTTGTTTGTTTAATTATTTTCTTCGATGAAGTTTTTGAATTTAATCGAATAATTTTTAATTAGTGTGGATGACGTGATTAATTTGGGAACTTTTTCGTAGTTTGAGCTAGTGAAGTGACTATGTGGAGGGGGACTTTTTGAGCGGTTTTTCGGTCGAACAGTGGATTTTAAAATGTGTTCCCCGGCTTGTTTACTTTTCGCTGTGCTGGCGTTCTCGAGCACCACTTGTTCGAGCTCCGACAGCTTAGGTTAGTGAGCACACTTACTTTTAATAATAAAAGTATTTTGTTTTAAGTGGAACTTTAGATTATGACGCTCTGCATGCAATTTACAACTCTTTGTTCGTAACTTTACGGTATTTGAAATTAATAGTTTAAATGTATGTTTAACGCACATTTTAGGAATATGTATTTATATTTAAAAATACTTAATAATAAATATTACATTTTTTTTACGTTATACTGCATACCTATGAATTAAACTTTTCTAATTATTCACTGTGTTTTTTTTAATTTGAAATATTTAAAATATGTTAGTACGTTTTTTGTTACGGCTTGAAAGGCTTCAACAACACACGTATGTTATATTCAAAACAATACCTTAATCCGTGGGCTTAGAGTCAATTTCAGAATGGCCCATTTATGTCCTATCGTCACCTGTCTTACCAATTCGTATTAGGAATACATAAGCAGGTTTTTGATTTCCGTTTCTTTCTTTCCTTAAATATGTAGTTTTAATAGGGTAGATGGTTTAATGCCGGAGACCAGGCGGTGTTATGTTACCATCAGCCGATCCGTTGCCCATTTAAAATTTTCAAGTTGAATATAAATCAATTAAGTAAATTTAAAATGATTTTTGTCTTCTGTTGACATTTTATTCGTTAAAATCGGATGAGAAGTTAAGGTAGAAGATAATTTTCATATATATCCAACCCCATATATTATAGATATTGTTCTTGTCACAAACCTTTTTTTTGCTAGCTTCGTTGTTATAGACATAAAGATATTGTTTTTTCGCTGTAGTCGGATAATTGAAAAGTTGAAAAAAGTATGTTGGTTATTTACATGAAATGTGTTTAAGCCGTTCATGCCTATAATCTACTTAGCGAAACAATTGTCGATTCACTCAGCATTGTCTACAGGTCGACAATATTAACGATAATTGAATCGATTAATCTCTATATACAAACAATAAGACCTTAATCGCTTTAAGTAAACCTCTATTTATAGGACTATATAAATTATGCAATCTATTTAAATAAGGCACTTCTCAAACTGATACTAAACGTGGCTCGCACACAAAATTAAAGGTAAACTATAAATTAATTAAAGAGGATCAAAAAATATTCCACATAAAATTGTTGCCATATTTAAGAATTTTACAAAATAACGAGCACACACAACAAAAGGTAAACAAATATTCTATGCGTTTACGCACATCCAGGCGAAAATCTACGTGGTTGATGCCTTATAACCAATTTCTAAGGTTTTTAGACAGGAGTTAATTGATTCAAAAGCATTGTCGATTGGTTAATATTTTGACCTTAGCAAATCTAATAAATAGATAAACTTCGGTCAATAAACCTAGCATTACTGCGTTCCAAACGTGCGAATCGCCTTAAGCAAATAATGAGACAGTAATAATTGATTCGGATTAAGATGTCACTCTGATTTAACCTTCGGAAAGTTCTCCAAGTTTACCCAAAGGAATCCGAGCCAGATTGCTTATGGAGATGTAGTAAAAAGCGATCAAGCTCGCCGACCACTTTTGAATCTATCCAAGTTTTCTTAAGTGCTAGTATATAGTTTACGTCCAAATACAAAGTTTGTCTTTGGAAATCGAATAAATAAGGAGTAAATAAGGTTATAAAAGCAAGGGTATATCCGGTTGGTCATTTTGATTAATGAAATCATATTTTGTTTCGGCAACAAATGTTATGGTTCTTATAAGACCGTCATCAGACGATTTTGGCTGTATGTTATGAGGAGACACTAGGGCCGTTTTTCCATACAAACGTTGTCCCCTGTTTCCTCCCTTGATAATGCCGGTAGAGTTATAATTTTTTCCTTGAATATCTATGGCCACTATGCATGTCCTTGTTTTCTTTATTTTCATAATTTAATTATTAAAAAAGATATGAACGTTCAAAAACCCAAAAAATGGCCAGATTTTCCGCTGTGTTCGAACATCCAGAAAACAAATTTGGCTAGATTATACAAAAAAAAAAAGAGATAGGAACACAGTTTAAGCCTTGCTTTAATTTTTAATGAAAAAAGTGCTTAAATCGGTTAAGTTTTGGAGAAGAAATCAGGGGACAACGAATCGTTAATTTTCTGTTATTTTATTAGAATTTTCAATTCAAGTTGCAGTTGTCTCTATCGCGCTCTGCGGCCCGGGCTTGAGGTTAGGGAAACAGAAATAGATTTTACGAATACTTGTTTTTCATTTCTCTAGCCGTTGGTGTATCCTTCCGGTAAAAAAACACTTGCTTAAGCTGTGGGAAGGAGTAGCGTGGGTTTCCTATAATTCGACTCTGTGTGTGTAAGTCAGCTAGTTTTAATTCTTTAATTAAATAATAGATGACACCCACAACTCCGTTGTACCAAAATTATTTTATCATGCGGGAACCATACATTTTTCCGGTATAAAAAGTATCCTATGTCCTTTCCCGTGACTCAAAGTATCTCCATACCAAATTTCAGTAAAATCGGTTCAGCGGTTTGGGCGTGAAGAGGTAACAGACAGACAGACAGATAGACAAACATACAGACACATTTTCGAATTTATAATATTAAGTATGGATATAACATTATACTGGCGTAACGTGTTTCTATACAGTCATAAGGTGGTCGCTTGTCACGAGGATCGGAAGGCCACCTATAATAGGCAATATTTAGGGCCTGTTTCACCACTTCCTGATAAGTGCCGGATAGGCTATCCACCACTTAACTTGACAGATAGAGTATGCAGAATCTGTCAAATAAGTTGTGGATAGCATATCCGGCACTTTAACAGGAAGTGGTGAAACAGGCCCTTAGTATTTTATATCTCTTTTCAACTCCAGTTTCCTCTGTACCGTAAAATCGACATCACCAATATTCGAACTTAACAATGCTAGACAAAACTTTCATTAAATTGTCCAATTCTCTCTGTGTAACGAAATTACGTCATACATTGCCCGGAGTAATATTGTTCGTGGACGATGCACGTGCGGGGAATATTACAGCTGTCTGTACACAATATCCTTACACCTTGCCCGTTCCTTGGGAGAATCACATTTTTGCCACCATTTTGTGAGTCTTTTAAGCGTTAATTAGGCTTAGAAAATAGATTTTGGAAGTATTTTGAGTGAGAATTCATAAAAATAGTATAGGGTTCAAAAGTGGTGTAACAATGACGGTAGAATCATTTTCTATCCTGCACACTGTTAGCGAAAAAATATTATACATTTGCACTTACAAAGTACAAAATATACAATAACAATTTGTATTAATTAAGAACTGAAAAAAAAAAAGTATAATATTTCGCATGTCATGGCGTAGCAGTCGCTACGACCTTGCTACGACACCGTAGCGCGCTACGACAGACTCTACGAATGTTGCTCTTTGTAAAAAAAAACATATCTTATTTACTTTATATTATATCCATATTACTTATATTATAAAGTATGTCTGACAGACGGACAGACGGACGGACTGTTACCTCTTCACGCTCAAACCTCTGAACTGATTTTGCTGAAATTTCGTATGGAGATACTTTGAGTCCCGGGAAACGTCATAGGATACTTTTTGTCCCGGAAAAATGTACGGTTCCCACGCGATAAGCGAATTTTGGCAACGGAGTTGCGGAGATCATCTAGTTTTAAATACATCAGAGTTCAGATACAATTTAAGATATTATACCTACCATACATCCTGTAACATTGTCAGTGTAAATCACACAACAAGAACATCGTAATTTTATGGTAATTGTAAGCCTATTTAATAGTATACTCGACTAATTTTTAAGGTTTAAATGTTAAAATATAGTCACCGCGTTGCCAAATTTCTTGCTCGAACAAACCAGAGCCAACTGAGCGGTAAAGAGTATTAAAGGAATGTATTGTACAACTTTTATAAGAACACATTAGTTCACTCTGTTTATAGTTCACTGTCCAGAACACAACAATGTATATATTTTCTAGTTCTAATTATATTATTGTGTTGCTATTAGTATTAGTTTAGAAGGTAATGAGACGAAATACAACGCTGTGCTACTGTTGTACTGTAAGAAAATCAGTTTTTTTTGTTTGTTTGAATTTCGGGCTGGAAAATTCGCAGAACGTGTTTTTTTTTTGCGACCTGACCATTATACAGGGTGTAACAAAACTAAGTGATAATACTTTAGGGTGTGTACGTGTTCCTTATAGAGAGTTTACTGTGAAAGTAGCAGCGCTAAAAGAGCAATTTTTTGTGATTTGTATGGGCAAATCCATGACGCTAAGGCGCTTGCCCATACAAATCACAAAAATATTTGCTCTTTTAGTGCTGCTACTTTCACGGTGAACTCTATACACTCTACAATCCCTAAAGTATTATTTCTTAGTTTTGTTACACCCTGTAAATAATTATAGGCTACTTTATATCTCAGCAAAATAGTTTTTCCATTTTTCCATTGTTGCGCACAACGTCGCAATTATATTCCTTAACTTTCACCGTTAATTAGTAAGTTGTAACACTAACCCTTGTATTGCCAAGGCCAGTGTTTATCAACCTTTTTTATGATGCGACCCCCCCCTGGAAGAAATAGTACATTACGCACCTAGGGCAGGAAAATGATGTGATGTTATCTGAGGCTTTCTTATTTACTGCCCATGGTGCGTATACTATTTTTCTCCTCGACGGAGGCAAAAAACGGCAACATTGGTAAGCGCAGCGGGACGAAAGTTGACGCTTTCCACCCGGAGAAGAGAAAAAAATATTTCGCGACCCTTTTTTTATAATCTACGTATGTTTATGTATTATCCTTTTGTAAAAAATTTCCTACTCAATATTTCGATCTTTCCGAATCTTTCGATCTTTATTGTTTTTTTACTGAAATAGTTCTTTCGACCTCTGGCGACCCCTCTACAGAAACTTCGCGACCCCCCAGGGGGTCGCCACAGATTCATAAACACTGACCATAGCAAAGGGCTTGCAATACTCAAAGGGATATTTACAGGATAAACTCAGAACAATAAGATGACGCCGTAAAAGAATATTCTAGAACTGGGAATAAAGATCGAACATCTGTGTTATTGTACCGACCTGTACCGTATAAACTCGTACAGTCGCGCTCACTTGCTCTGTAAAAACTTTAAACGTTTGTTCAGCAGGATGCTTTGTGCTTATGATAATACTTTAGGTACTCCTAGAAAACGGCAGATTAAAATAACTGTATTTATATGTGGTTTAGTTTGGTAAAATCGGTTGAAATAACTTCGTGTAAATTTATTGTCTTAGTACTGTATACGTGTAAGTCGTAGGCAGGAAAAAATGGGTTAACTATGGTGGTGTCTGCAGAAAATGAAACAGCAGAAACAGGCATACATTTGCGCTGCGTAGTGCAAGCGGACGACTGCTCCAATAGTCCATGAAGAAGGGTCAAAAACTGCTTTTAGGCTACTAACATTTAATGTACACTTGTTCGAAACAGATAGTGAAACAAACGAATCTTACTTCTTTATAATCTAACACACGTCAGACAGACATACAAACTTTCTCATATTATAATATTATTTACATGTATGTAACAGTTAATAACATAATATTTGAAATTGTTGTATAAAGCATAACCCTTTCCCATAGTAGGCGTTTTGAAAAGCTTTCCTTATAGAACAACGCGTGCTTTGTTTTGTAAATACTCTTTACTGCGTACCTTCCTTTATACATTTACCCTTGTTAATGTATATTTTGTTACTTTATTAACATTATTCCGTTGCATTTAATACAACTTTTCATATGTGCATTCGGCGAATATAAAAAAATTACGCAGAAAAGGCTTGTTCTATTATTATATTATGTTGCCGTGCTCATGTGGGTAATAAGTGTTATTGCTATGAAGATTTTAAAAAGTCACATCGAATATTTATAATTTTTATAATTCTTTCTTTGGAAATCGGTTAAAGAAGGTGAATAAAAACAGATTCAAGGATAGGATTTAGGTATATTATCATCATATATATTAACTAGCGACCCGCCCCGGCTTCGCACGGGTTTAAAATATATAGCCTATGTCACTCACTGAAAAAATGATTAAAATCGATTCAGTAGTTTTGATTTATATTCATTACTACCCGTGGGTTGTGGCCCGCATTGGTCGGTACCGCCGCAAAAGCTACGTCCCGCAATTTTTAAATCTGTAATATCTTATAGACGGAGAGCTGGCGACCAAATCGGCCATGTGGCTTCAGCTGTACTAAAACTCCGTTAGCTACTTCCCTGAGCAACCTTTTCTGATAATCTGCGTGCTGGCAGGCTGTGGGCGGTGGGTGTGGGTGTAGTGGGGTGGGGAAAAAATAGAAAAAGTGTAGGTTCAGCGACTTTAATTTTTTTTCCAAACAGTTGCTCTGTACTTTCTATGTACCCAGATTTTTTTTTAAATCGATCGGGTGGTGGGAAGGGGTTGGCAGCGTTAGTTAAAAGTAGGAAAATTATTATTATATTAATGTGGGTTCAGCTGTGTTGGCTTTTTTCTGACGCAAGATTAGTTAGTATGTAATCCCAATAAAAAATAGCCAGACAAAAATATCGGTGGGAAGGTACCGAAAACAATTATTGTTGAAATCGGCGAATTTTCGTACAAATTCAACGTTTTCAAGAATTGTTTTCGGTACCTTGCGTGATTGCGAACTAATAGTGTTCAAACTTATAATTTAAATTATTATTGGTCGAATTTCGACCATTGAGCGACCTCTAGTAATATTGGTCTCGCTTTGCTAAGCGATAGACCAATCATTTTTGAAAACATAATATTGTTTTAATTATTTTGGGTCTAGATAATGGTTAAAGGTAATGGTTAAGATCGGTTGTTCTAAGCATCTTTTAAAAGTTTAAAAAACATACTTGTGGCTAACGTTTTTCTCAATATATCTCTCTCAATTGACAAATAAATAAAAATTATTTACTGTCCTAAGTCGCTGAGATTACACAAAGATAACTTCTACCCTTTCCCGCCGTGTTCGGAATACATGGCGGCCATTTTGATTCGTAAAACCCGCACGTACTTTCAACGGACTTTATTTTTAAAGGACGCCGGGCCAAATGAATATAATATTTCGTGTTGTTCCATTATTAAATTATTGATAATTGGATTTCGTACGCAATTTAAGTAACTAGATGTAACTTTATTTTATTGGTGTGAAAATAGTGATTTCTACTATGAGGTTTTTCGTAAAAAATTTGTAAGTAATTTTATAATAATATGCAGTTTTATGCCTCAATTCGCCGTTTTATTCATTATTTGCATATGTATTAAAGTAATTATTATTAATTAAATAAATAAAAACTAAACATAAATAGAAAATTCTCGTTGAGAATGAGAAAATTATGTGTGTACCACATTTTTACATACTTAGTGTAAACTAGTTTAAGCTATTATCCTAATTTTCCACCTTTTTCGTAAAAGGTGGCCCCGTGCGAATTTCTTACGCCGGTTCTTCTCGCCGGGTTAGTTCCCGAACCGGTGGTAGGCTTCATGTAGACGACGTTCTAAAAGTGTTAACTTTGTTAACCTATTTAGAAATAAATATTTTGATTTTAGATTTTGGCAACAACTATAATACGTGATTTGATACGTGGGAGAGCCATGCTTCGGCACGAATGGGCCGGCTCGACCGGAGAAATACCACGTTCTCACAGAAAACTGGCGTGAAACAGCGCTTGCGCTGTGTTTCGCCGAGTGAGTGAGTTTACCGGAGGCCCAATCCCCTACCCTATTCCCTTCCCTACCCTCCCCTATTCCCTTCTCTTCCCATCCCTACCCTCCCTACCCTCCCTTATTACCCTATTCCCTCTTAAAAGGCCGGCAACGCACTTGCAGCTCTTCTGATGCTGCGAGTGTCCATGGGCGACGGAAGTTGCTTTCCATCAGGTGACCCGTTTGCCTTTTGCCCCCTTTATTTCATAAAAAAAATATATCCTTAAGTTCTATATGCACACTGGTCTTAAAGAAAAATATTTAGCTAGCTTTATTCTTAGAAAAAGCGCATTTTTGAGTTATTACCAGATTTTAAATAATCAATAGGTAATGCAATACCTTTTCTCAGGTACTGAAAGCGACATTATTGTCCTCTATCTTCATTGTGTCAAATCGTCCCAAACAATAGGATTTGTAATTTTTAACCCTACATCACCGCGTAACATGTTTATTTCGTTATATGACTACAATTGATGGCTCTACTAAAACAAAAAGCGTGTGCGTGCGGCCCCACCCATCGTATATTAATTAAAAACGTGACAAACGTACCTCGCCGTACCGAGCTGGTTCAAACTCGTACTTATTTCTATAACAATAAGGGTGAAACGTACCAAGGGCAGGAAATAGGGTTAATTGGGCATTAGCACTACTTTCATAACGTATGATGTATGTTCGTACGTGTCTGATTCTCAGTATCGCCTGTCTAGAACTAATTTCACACGTAATATGTAATTACAATAGTTTAGTAATTATTGTAGTATTTTAAAAGCGCGATCATTCCTAGTATTCAGTCTAGTTCATTGAAAATTTCATTACGTATAATTTATTAAAAGCATGTCAAGCTTATTTAATACAGTACACTTTAAACGCCTTATTAGTTAACTTTTAAGATACATACGCGTATTATTTAAGACATTTTCCAAGGATTAATCTAAACTGTTACGTGGATAATTTAGAAGGAAATATATTTTCTTTTTCATAAAAGATCCTATTATAATCAATTTTAATTATAAAGTGAAACGCACTTTTTAGAGTTCCGTAGCCAAATGGCAAAAAACGGAACCCTTATAGATTCGTCATGTCTGTCTGTCCGTGTATGTCACAGCCACTTTTCTCAGAAACTATAAGAGCTATACTATAAAAATTTGGTAAGTAGATGAAGTCTGTGAACCGCATTAAGATTTTGATACAATGATGGAAAAATTATTAAAAATTTTAGGGGTCCCCATAGGTACAACTGAATCAAAAAAAAAATTTTTTTCATCTAACCTATACGTGTGGTATCTATGGATAGGTCTTCAAAAATCATATTGAGTTTTCTAATATCATTTTTTATTAAATTTTGAAGATATTGAAGAAACAATGACGTGCAGAACTTACCATTATCGACCAAAAAATTCAATATTCCATAAATGTTGTATGATCAAATCAAGGCCTATCTACCCCTCATATCAAAAGTCCACTTCATGATCACACCCAGGGGAACTGCACTGTAACCCTTCAATTATGCAATAAAAACTTTTATGCGGTTAAAACCATTAGGCTATATTACGGTGGTCAGTTTTATAAACTGTACTGAAAACAAACCTTTATTTACCTCCTTTAAATTTTTAATTCAGAAATTTTCTTTCAGGTGTGTTAAATATTTTTACTCATTCTTAAAGAGTACAACGCCGCTTAAGAGTTCACTTGAAAAATTATAGCCAACAAGCCAATAACCCTGGACTTCTAGGAATATTTCAGGTCTAAAATTTGCCAAATCGATTCAGCTGTTCCCGAGAGAGACGACAAAATTGAAAATTATTTTTTATTTATATAGATTTTAAATAATTTGTTTCCAATATTATACTATGTTCAAATCCAATTATTTTTTGTAAACTTTTAGATATAGTACAGGTTCCCTAGAAAAAAATTTTTTTGATTACTATCAAGCTAAATTTTCGTCAGTAGTTTGATTTTGATAAGATGAACAACAATTTCCTCTGCGAAAATTCTCTAAAGTGGTAACTAACAGAGATAGAAAGGATTTAATATTTCGATTTGATGGTCCTAAAATATGGATTGTTCTATTTGTTGTACAATGTTACTCTTAAATTAAATAACTATTAACCTATCAATATACAAAAAATCTGCTGGTTAGGGTTCCGTAGTGAACGAGGACTTGTTGATTACAGAACCATAAAACGGAATTATAATATTACAAATAGAACAATCCATATTTTAGGACCATCAAATCAAAATATTAAATCCTTTCTATCTCTGTTAGCTACCACTTTCGAAAATTTTCGCAGAGGAAATTGTTGTTCGTCTTATCAAAATGAAGCTATTGACGAAAAATTGACTTGATAGTAACTAATAAAAAAAAAAAAAGTTCTAGGGAACCCGGACTAATAGTATTAGATTTTTTAAACAGAAGTATTTCCCATTCCAGGGAATCTAGACACAAATAAAACGATTCATTGTAATATAATGAATCGTTTTACATGAATCGAGCAAAATATTATTTTGTTTACTCTCTATACTTAAGTGCCTTTACTAAAACGTTTATTCGAGGGCTTCGTACAAAACTGGGAAAGCGGTATTTAAAAAATAAAATATCATAACATACCTCCAATCAGTTCGCTGCACCGTGCACCAACAAGCTATTGAACAAACATGGATTTGGACCTGTGAAGTATACGGGTTTTGTACTTAAATGTTCGGTTACATAACGTTCCGTTTTACTAAGTTTTGAAATGGTAAAGACTAAAATATTTGGGAAAGAGCGGCATAAAAAATAACAGAATCATATGCTTATTTTCTGTTATATTTTGTATACAGGAGAAGAGGAATGTGTATTTAAGCTCGTTACGAATAACCATATTAGGTACTACAATAATGCCCATTTAGGTTTTAATCTCTCAATAATAAATACAGTTTGATGCAGTCTTCACATGTAAAAACTGCAAAATGATTCTCATATTAAAACCAAGTCATTGATCTCTTCTTCTTCTTTATTTTGATTGATACAAAACTAGAAGTAAAAAATCTATTGTGACACCAAGATGATTCATTTATGACCATTTGACATATTTAAAGTCAAATACAAAATGATTCAGTATTTGATGTAACCGGCAGCCGCCTAGACGAGCTTTATTGACAATATCACGCTCAAATTTTATTGAACAGCTTATTTGGCAATAAGATTGCAGGCGCATGATGTTCAATATCAACCCTAGACGGTCAATAATATTATATACGCAATACGTGATATTGTTCAATATTATTGTAGGTCTAGGCGCCCGATAACAGGTTAAGAGCAATAACGGTGACCCGTAACAGAAAATGATTGATTGACAAATTGGGAGGTGGAAAAATCAAAACAAGCAGTCATCGAGGATAAATTTCTATCGGGAAAGTTTAAGAGCTCATGATAAATTCTTCACACGCGCTTGAGTCTCGGAAGTGAATATAAATTTTTCTTCCTCTGATGGTACGCCAGCTTAATCTAATTCCGTTTAAAACTAAACAATCAAAGCCAAACTATCTACTTACGTTTGATTGAATCATGCAAAGTTTGTTATTTTATATTTCTTTTACTTAATATAATTGGAATAAGCACTTTTGGTTTGTTGGTGTTAACTTTTTTTTTCACATTGTACCTACCACAGATCTAACAAATCAACTCCATCCGTCCATGCTTTTTTTTTAACAACTGCAGGATAATTCATAATATGTTGAATTTAGATATTTATCTTAATTAAAATAAAGTCATCTTAAGTTATTTACACAAAACAAAAACCCCTCCAGCCAGGCTAAAAATACAACTGCATGGTAACTCTACTTACTATTTCCACACAACTCAAGTAAATTGTACCTCAACAAAACATTCTACAAAAGGTATTTTTATTTTGGAGCCATGTTGGGTTTGTTAGATACGTGCATGTAAAAAGGTAGTGTCAATATTTCGGTTTCCGCGCGGACAGACGGATGGTGCGTATATTTTTTAATCCGCCTATGGCTCTAGTTTTTAGGGTTCCGTACCCAAAGGGTAAAAACGAGACCCTATTACTAAGACTTCGTTGTCTGTCCGTCTGTCCGTCTGTCCGTCTGTCAGTCTGTCTGTCTGTCTGTCTGTTTGTCTGTCTGTCTGTTTGTCTGTCTCCAGGCTGTAACTCAAGAACCGCTATAGCTAGACTTCTGAAATTTTCACAGATTGTGTATGTCTGTTGCCGCTATAATAGCAAATACTAAAAACAAAATAAAGTTAATATTTAAGGGGGGCTCCCGTACAAGAAACGGGATTTTTTTGGCCGTTTTTGCTCGTAATCAATAATGGCAACAGCTAGGCACTTGAAATTTTTACAAAATCCTTAATTATATTTGTACTTTAATAATTACAAAAATAAAATAAAATATATTTAAGGGGGGCTCCCATTCAAAATACACAATTTTTTGCCAACTTTCGCTTTATAACGGTACGGAACCCTTCGTGCGCGAGTCCGTCTCGCACTTGGCCGATTTTTTGGTTAGTGACAAGGGTTTTAGATTTACTACATTCGCACGGGTGTAAGTAAGTATGGATGAAAAAATGCAATATCCTTAAAATTAATACAAAAATTGCGAGGAAAATAACAAGTTATGTTTGTTGTAAAAGATTAGAGATTAAAGATTTCAATCATAAAATTGTAAATAAAATACATTTTGCAAAACGTACAATATAGAATAAAAAGTTGTTTTAGGATCAAGAAGCAGTGTTTTTCAGTGATTTTGACAGTTGTTTCAAATAAATCATGATAACATTGTTCGTAAATGTTAATTTTTAGTTATTTTTGTAAATTACTTTTTCGGGGTTAGTTCTCTAATAATAATTCACGGAAACTCGGAAATGGTTTGTTTACATTCTAAGTAAAGGAGTTAGAAGTAGATTTTTTAATTAGTAGAAAAAACTGCGTGGATTTCAAAGGACATTTCAAAGTAGTGAAGGGTCTCTTGGCTGCAGTTGCTTTGATCACTCCTCTCGAGCCTCGTTAAAGGCATAATGATTATACAGGATGTTGGCGAAATTGTTCCGGATTTTTCGACCAAGCCACAATTTTATATATTTTTTGGATTTTTACAAAAAAGATTTTTTGGATTACGTTAAGGAAAAATAGCGCTAGTTAAGGTTCTGAGCCAAATGGCAAAAAACGGAACCCTTATTGATTCGTCATGTCTGTCTGTCTGTCTGTTCGTCCGTATGTCACAGC
Source organism: Cyaniris semiargus (assembly GCA_905187585.1). Lineage (NCBI taxonomy): Eukaryota > Metazoa > Arthropoda > Insecta > Lepidoptera > Lycaenidae > Cyaniris > Cyaniris semiargus. The sequence continues at coordinate 4,865,947 of LR994558.1, read as the reverse complement.
CACTTTTCTCCGAAACTATAAGAACTATACTATTGAAACTTGGTAAGTACCCAGATGTAGTCTGTAAACCGCATTAAGATTTTGATACAATAATGGAAAAATTATTAAAAATTTTAGGGGTCCCCATACGTACAACTGAATCAAAAAAAAAAAAATTTTATACGTGTGGGGTATCTATGGATAGGTCTTAAAAAATCATATTGAGGTTTCTAATATCATTTTTTCTAACCTGAATAGTTTGCTAGAGAGACTCTTCCAAAGTGGTAAAATGTGCCCCCCCCCCCTCTCTAACTTCTAAAGTAGGGGCATGACAAGTCTAAAAAAAATATATGATGTACATTACTATAAAAACTACCAACGAAAATTAGTTTGAACGAGATCTAGCAAGTAGTTTTTTTATACGTTATAAAAGGTAAAAATTAATTTAACTTTCATTAAATCAACTGATATATAAAAATAAAACAAAAAACTTTTAATTTCATAAAAATAAACCTTTTGCTGCTGCGGAACCCTTCATGGGCGAGTCCAACTCGCACTTGGCCGGTTTTTTTTTTGTCAGACGTTTTTTGTATTAATGTAGGAACCAGTCGAAACAATCAATAGCAGAATGGCAGTCATAACAAATAAGGCATAAACGGATACTTTCTGCTTCCGTATTTAATTTCATAAAAAAATTATGGATAATGGAATTTTTCATTACTGAAATAGAACCTCTTTCACGTGACTTCTGATCCCATGGGAATTCTGGAAAATAATATTCTTCATGTCACTCATACAACTGTGCAAAATTCAATACCATGTCAAATTATACTTACAGAGACCTAAAGTCAGTATGAGTAACAATAATATTATGTTACATTCAAGCATTTTTCAGTTGTTGTTAATATTATAAAAGCTATTCAAGTACACAAGAAGTTTTACATTGAATTGACACTTGCCGCTTTCGGTGTTGGGCTGCCTGTTCCAATTTTGAATATTTAAAAATGCATTCCATCGCTTCGTCACGGTGCAATTTCAACTGACCTTTGTAACACAGACAGAATTAAGCTTGTAAGTAATTGTAACAAGGATTTTTTGGCGCGTAACTCAAATTAGAGCATCCGCCGCTACGAATAATAAAAACTAAGGAAACGTAACTCCCATAATATTATTACCGTTTTAAATTTGGTTCATTTCGAACTGTCATGTAACGTCAGCCTGATACCGCTGAAGGCCACCTAAATATTGCAAATGTATTGAAAATGGGTACCTAGGTACACATTTTTGACAAGTATTGTAGAACATGTTTTTTGACGGAGTTACTTTTCCTTAGTTAAACGGAACCCTTATAGATTCGTCATGTCTGTCTGTCCGTCCGTCCGTATGTCACAGCCACTTTTCTCCGAAACTATAAGAGCTATACTATTGAAATTTGCTAAGTAGATGTAGTCTATGAACCGCATTAAGATTTTGATACAATAATGGAAAAATTATTAAAAATTTTAGGGGTCCCCATAGGTACAACTGAATCAAAAAATATTTTTTTTCATCAAACCTATGCGTGTGAGGTATCTATGGACAGGTCTTTAAAAATCATATTGATGTTTCTAATATAATTTTTTTCTAACCTGAATAGTTTGTGAGAGAGACTCTTCCAAAGTGCTAAAATGTGTCCCCCCCCCCTGTAAGTTACAGGGGGGCATGATAAAGTAGGGGCATGATAAGTCTAAAAAAAATATATGATGTACTTTATTATAAAAACTACCAAAGAAAATTGGTTTGAACGAAATCTATCAAGTAGTTTTTTTTATACGTCATAAATGGTAAACTTAATTTAACTTTCATTAAATCAACTGAAATATAAAAATAAATCAAAAACCTTTTAATTTCATAAAAATAAACCTTATTGCTGCTGCTGAACCCTTCATGGGCGAGTCCAACTCGCACTTGGCCGGTTTTTATTATTTCTTAAATTCTTTTAGATTCGCCGTAGTCGGTTAAAAGTGTTACAACCACTTTCAGTACCTAACTCAAACATGCAATGTAAATATGACGAATGCTGCTGTATGTTTTTTGAGTGGAATCTCATTAAAACATGTAGGAAACTGCAAAACATTAACTTCAAAACGTTAAAAATATTTGTGGCATTAATTTTCTAAACAAAGTTATGTTTAAATTATCTTTTCGGTGCGGAAATTGATAAAGTAAGATGAAACCGGTGCCAATATTTTCACGAAAAATATGTTTTTTCATGCTTTCAGCACTTATTTACCTTGTTTTATGAATAAAATAAAAACTTTTTCTTTAAAAGCAAGGTACTCAAATAATAATTTAAGTGTAAAATTTTGAAGTAGATATATTTAACCGATTGAGCTGAAATTTTGCATACGCGTTTAGTTTGGTTGACAATGTACGATATGGTATGTGACATCATTCTAAATCCAATATGGCCGACCATCTAAGATGGCGAAATAATTATTTTCTATGCAGTCCTACAATATGGATATTATCAAATGAAAGGGCTTATTGAGAGTAAATCGGAAACGAATGTAATGTCATTCTATATCCAATATGGCAGTTTAGCCAAGATAGGGGAATAGTTTTTTTAAAGCACTTCTGCAATATGGGTATCAAATAAAAGAATTTTCAATTTACTCATTGAGAGTAAATTGAAAAGTAATAGTCAGGTCGTGTCGTGTCGTGACGTGTCATGTCGTGTCGTGACGTGACGTAACGTGACGTGTCGTGTCGTGTCGTGACGTTACGTGACGTAACGTGAAGTGACGTGTCGTAACGTGAAGTGACGTGTCGTGACGTGACGTTACGTGACGTGGCATGACGTGACGTGACGTTACGTGTCGTGTCGTGACTTTACGTGAAGTCACGTGACGTGACGTGAAATGACGTGACGTGACTTCAAGTCAAATCCAGCCGGGTTTCAGAAAATGCCCGGTTGAATCCGGTCACTTTTGTTAAATGAAATTTAACTTTTTAGTCATGCAGAAATAAACGGAATATAACAACTCGCTAAATATAGATTTTTCAATGGTCAAAGTCGAGTACGATTTCTTAAGGACTTAAGTTAATCAGATTTTAACAAATTCTTGAAACAAAACAAATTACTATCAAACAGACTAAGAAATCTAGCCAGAGATAACTAAAAAAAAAAAAATTATAAACAAAAACTTTTTGAAAAAAAAAAAGCTTTTATTTAAATAGTCTCAAAATAAAAAAAAAAACCTTCTTAAATTTTTTAACTATTAAGTTATAATCCTCAATATATTATACAATTTGCATGATAATAAAAGCTTGTCGCGCGATTTGTAAATAAACTAGTAAGTACCAATTTAACTGAGTAAACTTTACTTAAACTACTGAGTTAAATTTTAAGGAGAAATTATTATTTTTCTTTTTAGACTATTTAAATAAAAGCTTTTTTTCAAAAAGTTTTTTGTTTATAATTTATTTCTAATGAAGCTGTTAGTGTCATATGATGAGAAGATACGAATTTGTCAAGGAATTCGTCATTGTTTGCCATTAGTTAACGTCGATTATGGCATGTTGTAGTGAGTAGACAGCTTTGTAATCAGCTTGGCATCAGTTGGCAGCAGTTAACATGACCAAATGTGAATTGAAACCAAAAGAAGAACAAGTATTGCCATTATAAGATTGTTTCTAGTATTTATTATTATTTACAAATAAACTATAAATTAATTACTTACTTTGCAGTAATTCTTCCTGTACGTTATAAATAACATATTTATTCAGGTATGATATCCATTGATGTTATCTGAGTGCGAGTGTCAAGAGGGGAAAACATCGAATAAATTTTGTGTTATCCACCTAATGGACGCTTAAAGAATACTTGTGATAGGTAATTTGTAAGATATCTGATGTAAGCCGATGTTATATGGGGCTTGTTGACAAATACCCGTTATGATCCGAAAATACCACAGTTTGCGGATATCTATACTAATATTATAATATTATAAAGCGGAAGAGTTTGTTAGTTTGTTTGTTTGTTTGAACGCGCTAATCTCAGGAACTACTGGTCCGATTTGAACAATTCTTTCAGTGTTAGATAGTCCATTTATCGAGGAAGGCTAATAAGAGCGAAGAAATAGAGGAAAATGTGGAAAAAACGGGGGGAAATTATTTAAAAGGACTTATTTGAACGCACTAATCTCAGGAACTACTGGTCCGATTTGAAAAATTCTTTCAGTGTTAGATAGCCCAGTTACCGAGTAAGGCTATAGGCTATATTTTATTACGCTAAGACTAATAGGAGCGAATAAATAAAAGAAAATGTGAAAAAAAAACTGGGAAAATTATTTGAAAGGGTATATCTCACGAACTACTAGAGTTTTTCTCTTATTTGGGTCAGATAAGAAGTACACCACGTGAAGGATCATAGGCTATTTTTTGTAGACTGATTTGTCTGTGAAATATCTAATTTATGCGGGCGAAGCCGCGCGGAACGTCTAGTCTTAAAATAATCCTAGTTTTTCTTTTGTGTGTGTTTGTTTAGTATTAATAAAAAAAACAAGGCATTTGTAACTATTTTGGTGTTACGAGCATTCATGGGCGACGGTAGATGCTTTCCATCAGATGACCTGTTTGATCGTTTACCCCCTAAATAATCAAAAACTATAACCGCTACTGGCTACTGATAAAATTAAAAAGTAGAAGTTTCTTATACATTGTAGATACCCGCTAAGAACTGATTTTAAGAATTCCACCCCTTAGACAGTAATTTTTTTCAAAATTTAACCCTTAAAGGGATATTAAATCAATATTTGACCCTTATAGGGATATTAAATCTATACTACTAATTACTAATAACCTATCAATATACAAAATATCAGCTCGTTAGGGTTCCGTTATAGGGTTCTGTAATCAACAAAACTTGGTTGACTACTGAACCCTAAAACAGAACGCTAACAAACTGATTTTTTGTATATTGATAGATAGGTTATTAGTTAAATAATTTATGAGTAACATTGTACTACAAATAAAACAGTCCATATTTTAGGACCATCAATTCAAAGTATGAAATCCTTTCTATCTCTGTTAGCTACCACTTTCGAGATTTTTCGCAAATAAAAATGTTGTTAGTCTTATCAAAATGAAACTACTCACAAAAAATTAGTTTGATAGTAATAAAAAAAAAATAAACCGCGAGGTCAGCTAGTAGGAAATAAAAATTTGAAACCTATAGCGGTTCCAGAGACTATTATGTATTTCAAAAAAATTGTACAGAAGTTTTCTCAAGAAAAAGTTTTATTCGTAGCAATTTATATTATACTCATTCATAACTATGTCGTATATCTTTTATTATATTCATTGAAACTCATTTCGATCAAACAAAGGCCGTTTCATCGATCGTGGTACACATGTATTACTCAGTGTCCCTATGGACATCGTTCTACAAAAGTACCACAAATTCGTAGAATCTTTGCTCGTAGGACGTATAAGCAATTATGGGAACAATTTAGATATTCCCGTAGGACCTGCTTATGTAAAGGTTTAGCACTTTTTTAGGGTTCCGTACCCAAAGAGTAAAAACGGTACCCTATTACTGAGACTTCGATGTCTGTCCGTCTGTCCGTCTGTCTTGGCTTTAACTCAAGAACGGTAATATCTAGAGAGTTGAAATTTTAACAGATTATGTATTTCCGTTGCCGCTATAACAACAAATACTAAAAACAAAATAAATTAAATATTTAAGGGGGGCTCCTATAAAAAAAACATGATTTTTCAAACATTTTTTGCTCGGTATGACAACAGGTAGGCACCTGAAATGTTCACAAAATACTCAACTGTATTTATACTTTAATAATTAATAATAAAATTTAAATAAAATAAATAATTAAGGGGCGCTCCCATACAAAAAACACAATTTTTTACTATTTTTGCTCTATACATATAATTAATGGTACGGAACCCTTCGTGCGCGAGTCCAACTCGCACTTAGCCTATTTTTAACGTAATAAGGTCGAACCTGTCTTCGACTGTACGTAATACAGCTATTTCTTGGAACGTACACGTTGCACAGCTAGTATATTCGTATAATAATAATTATTATTTGTAGTATATTATGTTTATTGTACTATAATTAATTGTTTACTGTTAACTAAGTAGGATCTATTGTATCAGCATTAATCGACCATGTAATATGATACTCCAAACCACGAGATAGGTCACTGAAGTTCAAATTCAATGCATTTTGACTACATTTTGAAGTGGCATCTTTATGCAATTTTTGGGATGGGCTTGTAATTCTTGCGTCAAGACAAACTGAACTGATCAGAAATTCGTAAAATGGAGGGAGAGTAGACCGGCGCTGCGTAGGGGAGAAAGTAATATTCCCTCTCTATGTAAATAATGTACACCCGCTATATTCTTTAATTTTAAATTAAACTAAGGGATTTTATGAAAATGCATAGAATCTTCTCCCAGCAGAAATAAAGAAAATATTTTATTTCCAAACGAAATTTAACAAGCTTTTTTCGGAATGTGGACAAAAATCTACCCGAGACCGCCGAGAAAAAACCAGAACCGGCAATACGAATTACTAAATGAAATAAGAAAAAAGTAAATACAAACATAATTTTTGAAATTGTGTTAGCAATAGGGAATATTACCCAAAGGTCAGAGCAGAGGGCGCTTCTAGCACATACAGTGAATAATCCGACCAAAATCTGACATTCACACGTCATATAAAAATATCGACAGACGTTTTCAAACGTCGAACAAAACTTATGTTTACTGTCTATCCTGGTGCTGCTAGCGTGAAAACATTGCATATTTGACGACCTTTGTGGCTCAATTGGTTGAGTGTGTGGCAGCTCAAGCCGGGGGTCGCGGGTTCGAATCCCGCCGACGGAACAAAAAGTTTTCAATGTTCCCGGGTCTGGATGTGTATTAAATATGTGTATGATATAATAAAAATCTTAAATATATGTATAGTATAAGGGTGAAGCCAAACAAGCGTAATTTGTGAGTTTTGAGTCGCAGAATTTCTGCCGCGTAAATATCTTTTCATACAAATCATGACTCACAAAATTACGCTCGTGTGAATCAAACAGGACTTTTGTATGAAACTGAATGCGGCAGAATTCTGCCGAACCGAAATTCTGCGACTCACAACTCACAAATTACGCTCGTTTGGCTTCGCCCTACAAGTATTAAATATATTTCCGTTGTCTGGTACCTGTAACACAAGTCCTTCAGGTACTTAGCACGGGGCCAGACTGACGTGGTGTGAAGCGTCCATAGATATTATTATTATTATAGCAGTTATTTTTGTCGCTTTGCCGGATAATATCTTCATAAAAAAAGTAAACCAGTAAAAGGGGCAACGAAAACACACATCAAGCCCTAACGCTTAATGACATTATATCGATAGCGCTTCCAACATTATTTACAAAATAAAGGTGGAGGTCAACTGGCGCTCACTGGACCGTGACCCCTCGTGCCAGGGGGTCTTGGGGGGTCTCGAGGCCCGGGGGGTCATGAGGTTTAGGCTCTGAGCTGTTAATACCCAATCAAGCGAGCCGATGGAGGGGTCGTTTTATATAAGTTGTTTTGTTCTAATTGAGTTCGCTTTATAATATCTCTTGGTAGGCAATGTGAGAGTAAATTAAAAAAATAAAAATAAAAAATAAAAATCTTTATTTTCTCAAAATAGCCATTACATCATAACATGAGACCTCCCCATTAAGTTATAACTTGTGTTGGGGTTGTCTCGCTCATCCCTCCAATAAATACATATTTGAGAAAACTTAAACAAAAAAATGCAGTTGCAAAATAAGAAGAAAAGAAAAATAATAATTTAGAAATATAAAACAGCTACAATTAATTTTTAAAGAAAGTATTTTAAGTGTTAAAGCTGACGTATTCAACAATAGACTATGTAGGTGTGTGTGTGTGTGTGTGTGTGTGTGTGTGTGTGTGTGTGTGTGTGTGTGTGTGTGTGTGTGTGCGATTAAGTTGTAAATGTATGACGATTGAGCCGGATATTGGCGTCTGGCAAATTCCGTACGCACTGAACATACGGGAACAATATTAGCTACTTTTCGTCTACTAGTAAAAGTCGGGTCGAAAGGTAAGTGTTTATGTAATGATAAAATTATATTCGTAACATACAATTTCCTTACTGTGAGGAGGTTACTTATAGAGTAAACGTCGCTTGTAGTGTAAATTAAATATTATGTATGCTAAATAATGTAGGAAGCGCAATGACTGTCACTATTACTTATTTACTCCAAAACTATTTACTCAAAAACTGCTAAAGTCTGAACTGATTTTGATAGGCATGGCAAGGTCACCTAGTGGTTTATGCGTATCGGCTTAGTAATCAGCGGCGGTTAGACTCTTTATCCTGAAAAAGTGCAATGTTCCTCTGAGATACTGTAATTGCTTGATAGTTGAATTTGCAGGCGGCGAATAAATATAGTTAGTTAAACATAACGAGCTAAGTAAATAAATAAAACCGGCCAAGTGCGTGTCGGGTCACGCGCAATATAGGGTTCCGTAGTACCGCTAATTTTTTTTTAATAGTCAATGTATGTACATTTATAACGTGTTTTACACTACTAACAACATCAAAGGAATTTGAACGAAAAGTTCCTTTATACTTCTCCGAATACATTTTTTCAGTTGATAGACTATTACTCAATAACTTATGAAGTCTTCTTAGCCGTGATAGTTTTCCATTTAAATTCAGCATATTTTCTACTCTCGTGAATTTTTTCACATTTCCAGAAGCAACCGTTTAGCTGGTAGAAGGGGGGGGGGACACTGGACTCTAACGATTTTTCCACTTTAAAACTTCATATTTCACAAATGGATCCCTAAATCGGAAAATGATCTTTGAATACTCGTAATATTTTTAAAAACCTATCCAACGACACACGGTGGGGTGGACGCGAAAATAAAAATTCATCCCCGCTTGATATGTAGGGGAGGTACCTTAAAAAAATTTTTTTTGAAGATCTTATAATATTTGTCGGCATCATTAATATGTGCATTCATGCCGAATTACAGCTTTGTAGGTCCTATACTCTCTGAGCAAAACCGCGGACAGGCAGACGGACGGACGGACGGACGACGGACAGACGGACCGACAGACCGAAACTATAAGGGTTCATTGTTGACTACGGAACCCTAAAAAGCGTATTAGGAAATGAATAGATACTAATTAAATATAACTCGAGCTATTTAGTTTTTATCAATTTTATGCTTATCTTATTACAAAAATAAAGAAATAATAATAATCAATTAATCTTATGAACATTTAGTTTAAATACGTATCTGTGTTACCTACTGTGTTAGTGATTTCAGCGTGTGACGTCACAATCACCTGCTTAGGTTGAGAGCCAGCTGTGGTTTCAGTCGTAGGTATTCAGAATTTGTACACAAGATTTCCACTAGCCTCTTGGTATCTAAATATATGTTCTTGGAACCGAAATCGCACTTGTATCTTAATGTGTCTTTGGAATTTGGTTCTAGTATCTCAAAATTAAATATTATCTACTTCTGATGCTGCCTACACTTCCTTCGCTTTTTTGTTTTTTGCGAGCTGACGCTAAAACTATCATAGGTCCTTTCCCGAGACTTAAAGTATCTCCATACCAAAATCTAAATCTGTTCGGTGTTAAAAAGATTTAAAACATCTGTTCATTGGCTTAGGCGTGAAAGGATACAGGTATGAACTCAGACGATAGACATAGACATCCTATAAGACAACGGCTACTAGACGAGGTGATAGTTTTATTGCGGCAAAATGCTCACCATTGCGGGCAACATCTAGTTATATTCATAATTTAATTAAATATAAAAGGTAATACGTTATTAGGTGTGGTGTTTAATAGTAATTGATTTTACAGAGCGCTAACGAGTCATGTGACCTACTTGCTCGAGGACTCCCGTCTAACACTAATGAACGTATTATTATAATATAAGCGTTTCTTGGAGGTGAGAAATGTGTCGCGAGGTTTGATGAAAATAAAAGAAAATCTGGTCCCTAGACTATAGTTCAGCTAAAGTTACCAGAATTAGTGCATCTGGATCCTGGGCTAAGCATAGTTACTGCCCATGAAGAGTTGACAAAAAATATATATCCACAGCCGAGCATATTATAACCTCCTCCTTTTTGGAGGTCGGTTAAAAAATGAGGGGATATTTTCGTAGCTTTCACATTTTTGACGTAAAATGCTTAAGTGTATGGCAACAAATTTTGTAATATAACCTCCTCCTTTTTGGAAGTCGGTTAAAATGAGGGGGTATTTTCGTAGATTTGACACTTTTAACGTAAAATGCTAAAGTATATGGCAACAATTTTGTAAGGAAAACATTACTTAATTAATTTCTACACTTTTTGGACATACAGCGTGGTCAAAAAGTATATTTTTTCTACTGACACAAATCAGTAGAAAAAATACTTAACACAAGACTTATCAATAGTCAGTAGAAGAAATAATTACTTGACATTTCTTTATTCTTTTACTTGTACTATAGTCTAGGATCCTGGTAAACTTGATTGATTACGACATGATTTGGTAAACCAAATTTGAATGTTATACGATCAACAATAAACAATAAAGTTTGCTATAAACCTAATCAAGTACCAATTGATAGAGATTTCAATACACATACATATAACATAACGCATAACAATAATATTTAGTAGCATTTGAACGAGCCAATAATAATAAAATATTAATTCTACATCACTAACAGAATTGAGCTGTTAAAACTAAATTGAAAAGTTTAATAAAATATAATAGCGAAGTGTTTTTTCATGTAAATCTGTATTTACTTTGAATGTCCATTTGCTAAATTATACAGTCCTGTTATGAAAGAACATAAAAATTGACAATCGGCATAAAATTGTATCTGGTTTATTCATTTTGTTTGTTTGCCCTTAATCTCCTATACTCGATAAGCTTGCGAAAACGTTTAAAAATATATCGATATGATATATTTTACAGGTAAAGTGCTCGGTTTTAAACACGTTTTTATTAGCTTGGGCTGTATGTATGTAACGAAATCTTTGAGCACGATTTTTATCTATTTCCAGTAGTTTAATTAATTCGAAACTTTGCATACGTAATAAGAGCCAATGACAATGCAATAATTAATTAAAATAAAAAAAAAAATAAACTATTAATTATTATTAAGTTTCTGAATAGGAGTTTATTCAGTAACTGGCGCATTTTAAGGAAACCAACAGAACTTTCCAACAGGTTAAATCAGAGTGACATCTCTTATAGCACGCACGTTTGACATTGACGACCTCTGTGGCTCAGTGGATAGCGCGTTGGTAGCTTAAGCCGGGGGTCGCGGGTTCGAGTCCCGCCGACGGAACAAAAAGTTTTCAAAGTTCCTGGGTCATGGATGTGTATTAAATATGTGTATCATATAATAAAAATCTTAAATATGTGTATAGTATAAAAGTATTAAATATATTTCCGTTGTCTGGTACCTGTAACACAAGTCCTTCAGGTACTTACCACGGGGCCAGACTGACGTGGTGTGAAGCGTCCATAGATATTATTATATTATTATTATTATTACGTTAAGAACGCACTGATACCCGGTTAGTGAGGTTTCTTGACTGAAGTTTATGTATTCACTCTCGCCAGTCGTCTCTCCCACTGGCTTTTGAGAGTGAATGAAGATAATGTGCTCTCGTGTTCTGCGCACACACTTGGGCACTATAAAAAATACTCCAGCGTAACTGACCTGGTTTCAATGAAACCGGCCACCGTCACCGAAACCGGTGTGGGAGACATTATTATCATGTATTAACTTATACTCAGTACTCACACGCTTTTGATTGGCTATCGTCAAATCATTAAACAAATAACAATATAAAACAATTTTGAAAAAATAAAATCTTATCGAATAACTTAAAAAAAACCGGGGATTAGTGAATTATTTTAAGCTAAGCTTTATTGTGATCATCTAAATATAAGTAACTCAAAGGTGAAGACTCACTGACTGACATAGTAATCTATCAACGCACAGCCAAAACCACTGGACGGATCGAGCTGTGGCATGCAGGTAGATGTTATGACGTAGGCATTCGCTAAGAAAGGATTTTGATAAGGGGGTTAAAATATGGGATGAAAGTTTGTATGAAACTTTGTTAATTTTAAACCGATCGGGCTGAGACTTTGCATGCATAAAGCTACTATGACGTAGGTATCCCCTAAGAAAGGATTTTGATAAATTCTACTCCTAAGGGGATAAAATAGGGGATGAAAGATTGTATATAATAATACTTCTTAACGCGAGCGAAGCCGCGGGCAAAAGCTAGTATTAAATAATAAGGCTCAAATTTAACAACGCTTTAAACATTTGCCCCCTTACTAATAAACGCTGTATAAGCTTTGAATAGTTATACAGTGTTTTGTCTTCTTCAATCCAATTAAAAATGTCACTTGTGTGAAAGGAACAAAACACTGTATTCAAAGCTTATACAACGTTTCTTAGTAAGGGGGTTGGTGCATTGAAAAGCGTTAGCGGTAAATGGTAATTAATTATTATGAACTAGACGTTCCGCGCGGCTTCGCCCGCGTAAATTAGATATTTCACCGACAAATCAGTCTACAAAAAATAGCCTATGATCCTTCACGTGGTCTACTTCTTATCTGACCCAAATAATAGAAAAATTGCTCTAGTAGTTCGTGAGATAAGCCCTTTCAAATAGTTTCCCCCGTTTTTTCCACATTTTCTTCTATTTCTTAGCTCCTATTAGTCTTAGCGTGATAATGTATAACTTATATCCTTCCTCGATAAATGGACTATCTAACACTGAAAGAATTTTTCGAATCGGACCAGTAGTTCCTGAGATTATAGCGTTCAAACAAACAAACAAACAAACTAACAAACTCTTCCGCTTTATAATATTAGTATAGATATGTTTTAAATAGTGCGACGAATGGAAAACGTTTAGAATTTTATAGCGTTAGTCCTTCGATCGATATACGTTTTTAACTGACTTAAAAAAGCAGGTTATTAATTAAACCCATATTGTAATATTTCTAGAACTGCCAAGTTTTCGTATATGTTAGTATATTATATCAGCGTCTGAACAAATGTGCCAAAGTTCAGACGCTGATATAGTCTAACATATGTGCGTCTGAACAAAAAGTGTATGTATGTAAGTTTATACTTGTGTTCGCATATCTACGGAATTATAAGTCCGATTTAAGAAATTTTATTATTGTACTAGGCTACTAGGTATTGTTTAAATTATTAGGGGATACTGCAAGTTTCATGAAAATCGGTTCCGCAGTTTTTGAGATAGCAAATTTTGAAGCTTTTTTAATATTATTCCAGGTTCTATCTAGAGCTCACCACCTTATCAAATATGCTTTTTTGCTGATAAAAACTATTATATCGATCACCTACGTTGTTTACACTAATGTCATATGAACAGCGCATTATCACCCATTGTTCGCCCATTTCCTTTATGATACCTTCGAACAATCTATTTCTTTGTTTTCTCATGAGAGGCGTCGCTGAGATGGGAAGACTTGATAAACATTTTACATCTTAGATAAAACTTGCCCGTCCTCTATTATTTACTAGATAAATATAGATGTAAATATTGTGAATACGTAAAATAGATTTTGATCTGTTCTGCTTATTTGATTATATTTGCTCAAGATTGTTCCTGCCTATGCAGCTAAGTTAGTTGACCATTACATTATTGTAAAATTATAGGAATTTTTATGTACAGAAAAGTATAGAAAACATAAGCGATTAAAGCCAAAACATTTGTACCATCGAAGCAATTGATCCATAGGCAGATGACAGATTTACGTTATTGGTCGTTTTATGTTAACTCAATATTAATCGTGATTTGTCCGGTAAGTTTGACATTATGTGACCAAACTGCGTAGGTCTGCAATCTGCGTAGTGATATATAACATGATAGTCCTCTGATAGTACATACACAACATTGGTACATAACATGAAGTGCTTGAAACAGTTAATGCTATTCTGAAACAAAGTTATATACTTTGCCACCGTCGCGACTGACCTATCTGCAGGTAACAGATGTTACTTTACCAATGTGTGTCGGAACGGCCGTCAAAGTATTGTATTTATTCATTTTCAAATATTTATTGGACTTTTCTTTAGCTTTATCACTCTCACAGTACCTTAACACTAATCTAACGATATCTCTTAAGCTAAAATCAAACAAACCGTCCAGGCTACAAAGCGTGCTAAACAATTATATAAACACTAGACGTTTCGCGCGGCTTCGCCCGCGTAAATTAGGTTTTCAACAGACAAATTAGCCCACAAAAATAGCCTATGATACTTGACGTAGTCTACTTTTTATCTGTGCCAAATGACATAAAAATTGCTCCAGTAGTTCGTGAGATAAGCCCTTTCAAATAATTTTCCCCGTTTTTTCCATATTTTCCTCTGTTTCTTCGCTCCTATTAGTCTTAGCCTATAAGGTGCGCATCCACCGGATCAGAATCGGAGCGTACGCAGCGGATTTTTGCTTTGTATTGATTTCTATGGTACTGCGTGCACTGGAACGTCATTTCTGCGCCTGAAAAATTAAGGCCATCCCTGGAGCAAACGACCTTGACCATACATTTGACGCGTTGCCGAGATCGTACAAAAATCCTATTTTTTTTACTTATCTTAGTTCAAAATTGATCTAAAAAAATTTAAAATGGGGAATATGTATTCAATGAAATTGTCTATCTATTGTCGTGTGTTTCAAATAAATGTAATTTGTAAATACTAGGGAGATGCTGAAAGTATGCTTCAATTTTAATAAATTGGTATTACTTTGGAAGCATGAGTGTAATAAACCAAAAGAGAAAATTTAAAACGGGGAAAGGAATGTTGACATACTGAAGATTATTGCTGTATTTTTATTATAACTTTGTCGCTTTCAAATTATGAGTTTATAAGGCTCTAAATACGGTAAATTACGGAATCTCCGTAGGGGAAGGCCCTTAGTGACGACGCTCCGTCCCCACCGTACGCTCCAATTCCGACCCGCTGGACGCCCAGCTTTAGCCTTCCTCGATAAATGAGCTATCTAACACTGAATTTTTTTTTAAATCGCACCAGTAGTTCTTGAGATTCGCGCCTTTAAAAAAAACAAACAAACTCTTCAGCTTTATAATATTAGTATAGATTCATACATAGTGCAGACTATAAAAAAACCTCCGATAGTCTATGTATGAATATTTTATCATAAACGTAGTCAGTCGTAGGTAAAAACAACATCGCAAAGATCCTTATGATTTAAAACATTTGTTGCAGCGCTACTAACGGGTACCCTGAAGACGATGCGGCGCGCGGCGTGCGATGATGAGCTGGTTTCGCTCTCCTGTCCCCGTGGTACCACCGTCAACATCCAGGTCGCGGAGTACGGCAAGGCCACCGCTGGAGCCCACAACTGCAAGCCAAGAGACGACCAGGTGCAGGTCGTGTCGGATGAACAGTGTCTTTGGCCGACGGCGATGCAGGTAAGCATCTGCAACATTCTATATCATGTAGTACCATCACCTAGGTGGTGGAAGACGGCAAGGCCACCGCTGGGGCCCACAACTGCAAGCCCAGAGACGACCAGGTGCAGGTCGTGTCGGATGAACAGTGTCTTTGGCCGACG
Organism: Cyaniris semiargus; assembly: GCA_905187585.1. Classification (NCBI taxonomy): domain Eukaryota; kingdom Metazoa; phylum Arthropoda; class Insecta; order Lepidoptera; family Lycaenidae; genus Cyaniris; species Cyaniris semiargus. The sequence goes on along the minus strand of LR994558.1, from coordinate 4,850,310 downwards.
GCGATGCAGGTAAGCATCTGCAACATTCTATATCATGAAGTACCATCACCTAGGTGGTGGAAGACGGCAAGGCCACTGCTGGGGCCCACAACTGCAAGCCCAGAGACGACCAGGTGCAGGTCGTGTCGGATGAACAGTGTCTTTGGCCGACGGCGATGCAAGTAAGCATCTGCAACATTCTATATCATGTAGTACCATCACCTAGGTGGTGGAACACGGCAAGGCCACCGCTGGGGCCCACAACTGCAAGCCCAGAGACGACCAGGTGCAGGTCGTGTCGGATGAACAGTGTCTTTGGCCGACGGCGATGCAAGTAAGCATCTGCAACATTCTATATCATGTAGTACCATCACCTAGGTGGTGGAAGACGGCAAGGCCACCGCTGGGGCCCACAACTGCAAGCCCAGAGACGACCAGGTGCAGGTCGTGTCGGATGAACAGTGTCTTTGGCCGACGGCGATGCAGGTAAGCATCTGCAACATTCTATATCATGTAGTACCATCACCTAGGTGGTGGAAGACGGCAAGGCCACCGCTGGGGCCCAGAACTGCAAGCCCAGTGACGACCAGGTGCAGGTCGTGTCGGATGAACAGCGTCTTTGGCCGACGGCGATGCAGGTAAGCATCTGCAACATTCTATATCATGTAGTACCATCACCTAGGTGGTGGAACACGGCAAGGCCACCGCTGGGGCCCACAACTGCAAGCCCAGAGACGACCAGGTGCAGGTCATGTCGGGTGTAAAAGGTGTAAGCATCTGCAACATTCTATATTATGTAGTCCCATCATTTAGGACCTAGGTGGTGGAAGACGGCAAGGCCACCGCTGGAGACGGTGGACCTGATCGTCCCTGGATGACCAGATCCAGGTCGTGTCGTATGGGCAGTGCTTGTGGCCGACAGTAATGCGGATATAAATCTGCAACATTCTATATCATGTAGTACCATCATCTAGATTCTAGGTGGTGGAGGATGGCAAGGCCACCGCTGAAGCCCACAACTGCAAGCCTAGAGACGCCCAGGTGCAGGTCGTGTCAGATGAGCAGTGCTTGTGACCGACGGCGATGCAGGTTAGTCTGTCCTTGGAACACCTTTTGAATATTATGTTGGATGGAGTAGGGAAAGGCTGCCGCTGCGCTGAAAACTAAAACTGCAAACTGATCTCGATGTAGAGTGTTTTGGATGATGTGCACGCAATGTTTATAGCTGATAGGAGCATGCAGATCATCACGTTATTAATGACAAACAAACGTTTGCAATTTTTTTTAATGAATGAAAAAAGGAAGGTACCTACCGGAAGACAAAAACATTTCTTGATGTCAATGCACTATGTATAGCTTATGAATCGAGCTTTTTGTGCGCTGACCACAAAATTGATAGCTTATCATAGAAAGGTTACATGGCAGTCTATAAAAGGATTTGATAGATCCAAGTTATTTATACATCGATCTTTGAGGTTTATACCTTGAAGACTACAAACCAAATGAAACGAGCTTGTGGCTTTACATTGATTTTGTACAATTCAATGTCCGTATATGATACCTTAAAGGCAAAGGTCTACAAATGAGGTTTTTCAATAGGAGTGTTCCCATTTAAGGTGTATCCAAAATATATTACTAGAATTTAGGTGTACTTACGAGGATGTCGAAAATTACTTAAAACCAATGAATCATAATCAAATATGTTGATCAATCTTTTTGATAGTACAATAAAAATTACCAATATCTGTTGATAACTATTATAACTTGATTCTGGTGCTGATGATTACAATGAATTATTCTGATTATAACTGTTATTTACATCAATACTGGCTTAAAATATACTTTACTCATATTAAAAAGCCGAAAAGTTTTTTTTGCTCTTTTGAACGCACTAATTTCACGAACTACTGGATCGATTTTTATGTAATTTGTCACAGTTATACAGTAGACCACGGGAAAGGACAAAGGCTTCTTTTATTGCTGGAAAACGTATAGCTCTCACGAAAATCCTTATTAACGTGGGCGTACGGAACGTCTAGTTATAATAATAGAGATCGGCCAAATGCAAATCACACTCTCACACGGTTACTGGCTATTAATTGACATCGGGGAATAAGTAGGCAATGTTTTTAGTAGGGATCAATACCCAAAGTTAATCCTTTTAACCTATTACTAAGACTTGGTTGTCTGTCCGTCATTTTTGCTCTATACGTTACGGAACCCTTCGTGCGTGAGTCCAATTCGCATTTGGTCGATTTTTTCCATTACGGAACCCTAAAAACGATAAAGAGAATGATGCTGATATAACAATGATGAAATGATAACAATGATGTCTATAACAATGATTTGATAATGACAATAATGATGCCGTTGTTCCAGTACTCCCTACTCCAGACGGTGGTGGAGGCGTGCCGGAAGAAGCCGCACTGCACGTTCAGCACCAAGTCCAAGCCGGGCACGGTGGACCCCTGCCCGCATACCAGGAAGTTCGTCGACGTCGCCTTCAAGTGTCGACCGCGTGAGTATACGCACTACTATTCTACTGCCAGCACTACCAGAGTAGACAACTAAGGAGTACCTCGACTATACGCAAGTTGGGCGCGAGTGTCATTTTCAACATGTTCCACAATGCTGAGTAACGCATTAGTACGGCGCGCGCCGGCCGATATGACATACTACGTCAAACGTATAAACGAGATCTCTTCTGAGTCTGCCTACTCGTTAGTTCTGTTTACTCTGGCACTACTATACAGGGTGTACTATTTAATTTTGCCGACCCTGTGTACGAACTCTGCCGCCATCCTAGGACGCTGCCGCCTCCCCTAGGACGCCATAAGATGCTGCCGCCCTGTAATGTGCAGGCTTCGGGAGAGTAATTAAAAGAGAGTTGTATTCGCGAAATATGTTTAATATAACTAACTTAATAATTACTTAACCTACCTTATATTATAGGAGGAAGGCGAGACACTCACTACAGCCCATAGGCCATGGCCTATCCTGCCTATACATAAATCCAGAGCTGCTACTATACAGAATTTCATCGAAATGTTTTCAGAAGTTTTTCTCAACATTTTTCATAAAGCAGTTCCAGCCTCAGGCCGCGTTTCCATTGACGCGGAGCGGAGCTTAGCGGTGCCGAATTGACCAATCACCATTCTCGAAATCTTCGCTCCGCTTCGCTCCGCTTCGCTGTCATTCCGCTGGAATAGCAACGATTGGTCAATTCGGGCACCGCTAAGCTCCGCTCCGCTTCAGTGGAAACGCACGCTTAGGCTGCGTTTCCACCAGAGATGTGTTGCGACGTTGCGAGAAATGTGTTTTTGAGAACCAATAGAATCGCTTCATTGACGTGAGCTTGCCATGACATCGCTCAGCGCGGCGATGCTATTGGATCTTAAAAACACATTCCTCGCAACACATCTCTGGTGGAAACTGTCTGTCTGTCTGTCAGACAGTTTGTGTTTCTATCAACTATCTGTCACATTTACTATAGTAGCACAGATAACTATGTTGAATACATCTACAACATTTGGGGATGTTAGCTATTTAATGAAATAATATTTTGTATAAAATGATAAAATCCCGAAATGTTTTGTTCTGTTATTAAATACCATAGAAGCAGCTCACTATTTCATTTTTAGTGCCAGAAAAATCTTGATGGATTTTTAGATATTTCATTTGAATTCCTGCAATATCACTAGTTTTCATTAACGTGTATAGCTAGTATTTGGTTGTCTATATAATAAACATGTTTGTTAGGATAGGTAGGTGTTTTGTTACCTAAAACTAGTAAACAAATTTTATCGGTAGTAAACGAATAGTATTAAAAGCATATGCTGGCCACCTATTAAAGCTTAACCCAGCCGTAAGAAACAGCACAAACTTAACTTCAAGATAAGAAGAAACTTCTTCGGATTTAAAATGGAGTTATACGCGTTTAGAGCTAAGATAATCCAGACTCTATATAATTGAGACCACATACTTGAAGATATAAGTGGATGAAGTGGGTAACTGACAATTTGAAAACTGTATACTTTTTGCATAAACGGAGGCTTTATATAGGACCGGAAAAATTTGAATTTTAAAATTGAATTTAAACCAATGTTGATTCTATGTATAGCTAGATCATATAATATTATCTAAATGATGAAGTAGGTCTGTCCAAATTATAAGGGAAAAAAAAAACAATTGCTCTTATGTTGTAAAATGTTAGTTACCCACTTTAAATCCACTTATATTATCTTCAATTGAGACCACAATATATACTTTATTGTGAGTATAACTCACTTCAGCTTATGGGGTCGTGGAGAGTTGGAGACCTATAAATAATATTCTCAATTACACGGCACGGGAGTAAAGTCTAAGAAGAGGTGATGTTAAGAAGGTCATGAGTTTTCGTCCTTGATATATTATATGTGTTGATGAAAAATACTAGCGTATATATTTATATTTTTTCATATCATTTACGTAGACCATATTTTTTGACATCCAAAAATATGGTCTACGTATATTTATTATATTAGTAATATTATAAATACAAAAGTGTGTCTGTCTGACTATTATTTTCAACTAAGTCAATTTTGATCAAAGGTAGAAGATATTTTGAGTCCCGGGACTTGCGATAGTTTTAATTGCGCAAACACAAAGAGTTCCTCGCGAAAAGCAAATTTTGCGGCAACGAGTGGATGATATCCAGATTTTATTTTTATTTTAGGAGATCCTAAACGCTTGATCGCCATTAGCAATGTACATGCCTCAGTGTACTTTCATTTCTTTGCCATAATTTTTATTTTGCTTCTATTAAATAATGTTACAAGTTCCGCGAAAAAAAAAATTAAATAAACTGCACACTTTCGCATTCGTTTGATGGCTTCTCTCTACTCGTGTGCTTACTCATTGCCAAGGTGTGTACGTGGGGTCATTTACGCACGTCGGGCAATAAATTAAATTTGTTAACACTATCAAAGACCTTTATAATGTACGACGTATAAATTGGACCTACGCGCTTAGAGGGTTAACTTAATTTAATTCTCTGGATGCTATCTCTTTATTATGTAAATCTATTATTAAATAAACATACAGGTGATATTTTAAGTCTTTTACGCAAATCTTATTTGAATTTGAATGGGAAAGGGTCATGGTGAAATAATTATAATGTACAGTCAGACGAATTGATTCATAAGGAGACCTATGTACTTTGGTTGGGTTATGTCAACCCTAGGTATGAATGGACAGAATATGACGACTAGTATTGACTTGACATTACCAGATAATTTAACATAGGTCCACCATTTACCTATGAATTAATTTCTATGATGGTGCTGTCAGAGTAATTGATTCAAAAGACCTACGTAATTTGGTCAGGTTATATCAAACTCAGTTGAGAAAATATCACGGGTATCATTGACTTAACCCTACCGATTAAGAGCGGGCTGTCAAATTTTGCTGTGTTTTCTAATAAGTATTACGATCCCGGAAGACGATTGACTCAAATGAAACTGAGATTTATTTAATCATTGTATATTTATCTGATATTTGGCTAACCAAAAACACGATTCACTTATTTTGACTCGATAGTTTTATTTTTTGAAATTATGAATCTTTCTGGGCTTTTCAACAAATATCTGTTACACTTATTGAGTTACTATCATTAAATAATTTGCACTACTACAATAACACACTTTATAAAATAATAGCTAAAGGAAATATTAGTATTGTATTTAATTTTTAAGTAATCATCAAAAACATTTTTAGGACTTACGATCTTTACTTTCGTGCTATAATGCGGGAACTATTGTTACGCGATATTGTTCATTATTAGCTGCAACGTAAAGCACATTGCCCGGGAGCACGATTCATGGAATCATTGTATCACGATTGGAGGATAGCGGTGTGTGAAGGCGGGGCTAGCGTTTTTACAGTAGGCTCTTAACGTCCGTCTAGGTATTTCTCGATATCTTTGGTGCACCGTGAAACTCACAAAAATGTCTACCTATAGAAATTCAAGTGTCCATGGTTGCTTAAAAATTTACTTTTCTCCTTCACATCATACTCGTTTTGGCTCAAAAATTTCTTATTAAATATCCCGAAGTGAGGAAAATGAAATGTTACATTTTTTAAAAGACTACAAAGAAATGAAAACCTAATTCCTCGAATCGGGGCACTTTGAAATTTCCTTTTATACAAATGAATAGATTATTTTCGCCATAAACATTTTAGTACGCCTAGGTATTTCGACGAAAGGTTTAAACTTTAAGACTTTGAAAGGTAATCAGGGCGAGCGAAGCGAGACCTAGTATATCCCTCAACCTAAACATTTTGTGGTACACTTTACGGAAAAACTATCACGCCTATTGATTTGTGCTTTAACATAGTAATTTCTATTTATATGTAAAAGTGTTATCATTAGTCAGTCAAGGTTTTATGTAGATTTGTTATCATCAGTCAGTCAAGGTGTGACGACGCGAGCCCTCACAAAGCTCGGCTTTTAGCTAGTTATTGATTCTAGCCTGTACCCTGATTCTACAATCTTTATGAAATATTAATGCAGCTTCGTTCCTTGTACGATCAAGTTGATTTTCTATCAAATAGAAAAATAGTTTCCTTGTATGTACGTCAGCCAAATGACTGTCTTTTAGAATTTTAACAAATCCAAATGCGTTTTACGCGGGTTTACATTTCAGTTGTAGTTTGAAAAGATACGGAGAGCAGACTATCCGGTCCTTGTCATGCCTTGTTCTATCCAGTCTAACCACAATGCTAAATTAATATTGCAAGGCAAAGGTAGTTTCATTATTTTAATTTCGGCAAAATTTCATGTAAATAAAACTACATTAAATTAACTAGCTAAAAGCCGAGCTTTGTAAGTACTCGCGTCGTTTTTCTGCGTGGTAATAATCTTCAAGACAGTTTTTTTTTTATATTTTAATAATAACCAAACCTTGACTGACCGATTATAACACATCTACATATAAATAAAAATCACTATGTTAAAGCACAAATCAATAGGCGTGATAGTTTTTCCGTAAAGTGTACCACAAAAGTGCTCAGGTTGTGGGATATACTAGGGCTCGCTTCGCTCGCCCTGATTAATTTTCTTCTTGAAATGTTTTGTACAACATGTTTATTTTCTATTCATAAAGAAGACCGAAAAGCGATCGGTTTATTATTTTGCATTTATTTATTCACAAACTTCATACTTAGGTGCAAACTTTGATCATAAAAATTCGATTATGAAAGTTTTAACTGAAAGAGTTTGTTGTGGTCGCAGAGTACTTAAAACGTTATTAATAACTGAATTGGAAATTTCGCTAAGTTATTACTTGACCACGAGCTGAATTAGTTAAGTTCAGTGATCATTAGCACTATAGTTTGTGTATAATTTAGGTTAAAGTATAACGTGAAACTATTTCAAATACAGTATTGTTAAGCGAGCAGAAACAATAAATTGTACGTGTAATCCCATACAAATAAAAAAGTTAGTTATACAAAGTTTACTCTTTGTCGGTACCTTGCTAAGCTAATTTTCTAACGCATCGGACGAGGACAAAACACTATAAATAAAACCCTTTTTCTTCACGAGTATGTATTATTTTTAAAGTAAAATATTAGAATGCATAGCTAGATGCTCTCATCTTTTCCACTTAAAAAAATTTAGTTGTCTATAGAACAGACAGACCTCCAAATTTCACGATCGTAGCAATATTTTATATATCCAATCAAATAATACAATAACACATAGCTTATGTGTCTCTCATAAAACGTCAGCCGAACACATCCATAAAATTGATATGAAATAAAAATCTCGAGCCCCACGTTGGGCGCCATCAAATAAAGGGGGTTATACACTAATCGCGTGGCAATGGTTTTATGAGGGGCGAGTGTATGATGTGATTTATGCCTTATTAGCGGACAGGTCAGTGGCCGGGCGCGGCCGGGTGCGGCATAGGTGCGGCTCTCATTATTTTAGTACTCGGTGCATACGGGCGACGTAAAGCAAAGATAGACTTTGTTGACAGCAAATGTTCTTACTTTGTTTGGTTATTTTAGTGAAATTAGATTTTTAACTTTTAGTAGACTGCTTTTTCGGGTTCCGTACCCAAATACCCTTTTTGGCTACGGAACCCAAAAAAGCAGTACATTGCTGTCTGTCTGTTTGACACCAGGCTACGTCTCAAGAATCACGGTAGCTAATTTCATTATACAATTAATTCGTATTGAGTTAAGGGCAGTTTATGATTTTAAAGTTTTTAATTATTATTACATTTACCCCTTTTTTGTAACTGTTAAAATATTTTTTGTAACAATTTGAAACTTCTTCATATTTCTACTGAATCTTGCAATATATTCTTAGCATCCAGGCTCAGTTTTGTTACTAGTTACATGCGGTCGCACTCAAAGTTGAGTAATTGACAACATTTCAAATATTTTTTGTACTTGTTTTATGACGAAATATAAAAGCAGGGATTTAATATTTTACCCATATTTTTTTATTTTTGAAAATGTGGTCATTTACATTTATAAATCTTGGTTTTTAATTCTGGTCATTCTAAAATGACTTAAGCGCCAAATGACGTCATTGGTACGGTTGAACAACAAAATACCTTTGCACGTCATATCTGATTTCTTAAAAAAAAACTGTCAGTGCTGTCACTGACTTTGTGGTACCTACTTTACTTTGAGGTTATTGAATTTGTTATTATGTACGTTACGTTTTTTAGGTTTTATCCTACAAGCAAAGGTGTGTATCGTATTCTGCCGTACCAATGACGTCACAAGTGGATTTTTCGTTTTATTTTTTTTTCTCGGAAATTAATGATTAAAAAAATCTGTAATTTTTTTAGGACTTGGGAAATAAAAACAAAGAAATGGTTTATTTTTTTATTTTTGGTGATTAATTAAATGAAATGTTGTCAATTATCAAATCTAAGTGCCAACGCAAGACATAAACTTTACAAATATAATCGCCCGTCTGCGCTGTCCAGACACAAAAGGTAGTTTCATAAAATGCTCGTACTAATTGATTAATGAACACTACAGGCTTTTACCGTATTGACGGTTTTGAATTTCGAACAAGGGTTGAAAGGGTTGAAAGCTTCCTGTTTTACTTGAAATTAATACTACTAATTTGTAGATGTTTGCTCTCAAAGTAAACACTGGCCTAAGTGTTCTACACTTCTGATGGACCTTAATTGAATGGAATCTTACACTATGTTGATTTATAAAATTACATTTCCTTAAACACTAATAAAACAATTAACATGCACTTTTTCCACTGTTTAGTAAATTTTATAAATTTTAACGAAATACACGACCGGTTTGATATCGTCATCACTCATCAGGTGTAGGTAGTTTAAATTAATAAATATCTTCAAATCAAAATATATTAGAGTTTTCTGCGTCAAAGATTTCTTTATACAATTTGGTACAATTTTTCTTCCAAGTAAGACAACTTTCTACTAATGTAACAATTAATATGTTACTACTAGTAATATGTAGGTAATGCGAAAGTGTGTCTGTTTGTCTGTCTGTTTGTCTGTCTGTTACCTCTTCACGCCCAAACCGCTGAACCGATTTTGCTGAAATTTGGTATGGAGATACTTTGAGTCCCGGAAAAGGACATAGGATACTTTTTATCCCGGAAAAATGTACGGTTCCCGCGCGATAAACGATTTTTGTCGCAACGGAGTTGCGGGCGTCATCTAGTTTAACATAATTGACAAATTAATAACATTATTTCTCATTATTTTCTTTTTTAATTTATGTCGTTAACAGTAATAATGTAAAATTAAATGTAAAATTATGAACATCCCAAATAAAATGACGAACAATGGAGATTTTAATAAAATAATATATTACACACCTAATATCAGAAAGCTATTTCTGTATTTTCATATATTTTAAATGTTTCATCAGGCTCTTTTCAATGTAATATGCGTCCTTTGTGTCTATACGAGGCTTAATGAACGAAATTGCACTTCGAACAAAAGTTGGCGCATTCTTCAAATACCAATAAAATACTGTACATAAAGTATTTAAATACCTTAATTGTACAGTTGATTTTCAATAGGATCTTTGTAGTTTAATACTATAGGTCTACCAGAATCTGATGGCAAAAAGTGAGAAAATAAATTGACTCTAGCAATACCGGGGTAATTGGAATAAAACATTTTGTTCCTATTTTTTTCTTTTAGCGGCTGATTCTGTGTGTTAAACATGCAAATATAAAAATTTATCCAATGATCAAGGATATTTTTTGAAAATCTGCTGTCAAAAATTGCCATCAGATTCTGGTAGACCTATATTAAAATTTTGAATACCTTAAATAGTAATTAAGCACCATTCATTACATATTTTACAAAGTGTTAACGATTATAGACTATAGAGTCTATATTTTGACAAAATTCTTTTGATTTGGCTTTATTTTGAAATTGGATTGGTTTTAATTTTTAAGTACTGTCGTTCGCAGCTTCGTTTACAAAGATGTTCGTTTTTAGGTAACCGTACAGTTTGCACCAAAAACTCCTGTCTTTTCTCGAGATACAAAGTATTTCCATACTAAGCATTGAGTTCGAAGTCAGCGGTTACAGCATGTAGAAGTTACGGACACCCAGAAAGACACTTTCGCATGATATTAACATAATATGAATGAATGCAAAAATTTATGCGTAATATTACGAGGATGAGCAAGAAGATCAAAATTTTCAACCTTCTTTATTTGGATCTTCTGAAATGTATGATCTTTTGCCATGTAAAGTATTTCGCCATATAATTTTAATGAAGTGACCTACGAATAATAAATAGTTTTTATTATTCGTAGGAAGTGACTAAATAAGTATGGTAACCTTTGAACAAATAAGAAATATTTGATCGAAGATGGTAACCATGGCAACGTCCATCGCTATCCCGTCGCACAAACAATGGTCGCCGTCAGTCTCGAGTTGTAATAATTTACTTTTTTTTTTTTTTTTTTATGAAATAAGGGGGCAAACGAGCAAACGGGTCACCTGATGGAAAGAAACTTCCGTCGCCCATGGACACTCGCAGCATCAGAAGAACTGCAAGTGCGTTGCCGGCCTTTTAAGAGGGAATAGGGTAATAGGGGAGCGTAGGGATGGGAAGGGAAGGGAATAGTGGAGGGTAGGGAAGGGAATAGGGTAGGGGATTGGGCCTCCGGTAAACTCACTCACTCGGCAAAACACAGCGCAAGCGCTGTTTCAGGCCGGTTTTCTGTGAGAACGTGGTATTTCTCCGGTCGAGCCGGCCCATTCGTGCCGAAGCATGGCTCTCCCACGTATAAAATATTTATTCAACAAATGCACTTATCAATATAAAAAGTAGCCAGTATCCGATTCTCAGACCTACTGAATATGCATATAAAAGTTGGCAAAAATCAGTAAAGCCGTTTCGGAGGAGTACGGTAACTAACATTGTGACACGAGAATTTTATATATAAGATGATAACCATAAAGTTAATATACCTAGCGGAATAGAGCAACAATCTCGAGCTGTCAAACGAAACCGAAATTGATTTACGTCTGTGTGTAAACATCTGTTTACGTATACACTTACACAAGCATCTTTCGAGATTAAATTGTCAACGTGCCGATAAGTGCCGACTGGATGTCAAAGAGATGAAAAAAATTGCTTCTGCTGTCATGTATCACACGTCTCTTTTTACCACGCAGTGTTACTGATAGTGACATCTCGCTTGCTCAGGCCTTTGTTTCTCTATTCCGCTAGGTATATTAACTTTATGATGATAACCTAAGTTCCTTTTTCAAAAATTTCCTTCATTGTTCGAATGAAAAATCACCAGATAGAGATTGGTTCATAAAATACCAGAAAACCAAATAGAGGACTCAGTTTGATTTCGAGTGGTACCGCGAAAGGCACGCACAGTTAATTTTGATCTGCACTTATAGGAGAAGTTCGTAGTTTCTACCAGTTTCCACGTAATTGTGTTGTCCATTTTAGTTTATTAGCTATATAATGCCATAAGATGAACTGAGGAGTGACGGAACAAAAATAGTTAAGCACCAAATGTCTAGTTTCGAGCAAAATGCAAAATGCTAATGCCATGAATACCATAATAATAAGATTTTATAGCCGTGCTATAAAATCTATACTAATATCATATAAAATCCATGCGAATGTGTATCTGTTCTCTCACACCCAAACCGCTAAACCGATTTTGCTGAAATTTGGTATGGAGATAATTATTTCGAGTCCGGGAAAAGGTCACAGGATAGTTTCTATCGCGAAGAATGTACGTTTCCCGCGCGATTAACGAATTTGGCGCAACGGAGTTGCGGGCGTCACCTAGTATATTATAGAAAAGTACGCTGATTGTAATGAAGTTCTCAAAATTGGTAATTACTCTTTTCGCATTTTCTTGGTATTGAAATTTCTCACAAGCAACACTTCAGTTGCAATTTTTATTGAGCAATAATTAAAAACGAGACTTTTTACTAATGAGAACGAGAACGAGACCTATAATATTTATGGCATTTTATGGTCGGTTTACATTGCAATGTGACGAAGCGATGCGTTGTATTTTTCAACGAGCCATTAAAATCTAAACTTTATTTATAACACGAAAATTACACACATTAAATTGACCGAGTTGCCATCCGCGGTGTTGGGCTACCTCTTTCAATTTTAAATGGCTCGTCACGTTGCAAAGTGACCCTTAATCCATACTTCCATACTAATGTTATATAATTATGTGATATTGTGTCTGTCTGTCTGTTACCTCTTCATGCCCAAACTGCTTAACCGATTTTGCTGAAATTTGGTATGGACATACTTTGAGTCCCGGGAAAGGACAACACAATTTTTATCCCGGAAAATGTACGGTTCCCGCTCGATAAATGAATTTTGGCGCAAAGGAGTTGCGTGTGTCATCTAGTTCAAGATAAATTAACCACTCTAGCACAAATGGTACTTACCACTACACCCTACCACGCTTTTTAAATTCCTGCATAAAGATCTAAATTAGTGTTCCTTTCAGACGAGTTCCGGAGTCAGACAGCCTGTGAAGACGAGGTGATTCGGCTGAGCTGCAACCCTCACTCCCGGGTGGTCATCTTCGACGCCATGTACGGCAGGAAGGCTTACGAGTCCATCATTTGCCCGCAGACGCAGGGAGTTGCTGATGAGAGTGAGTTGTTAAGCTAATATGAGCCTTATTATAATAGTCAAAAGGTCCAAATTCAGTCTCTGCAACCCGCACTCCCGCGTGGTCATCTTCGACTCCATGTACGGCAGGAAGGCGTACGAGTCTATCATCTGTCCACAGACGCAGGGAGTCGCTGATGAGAGTGAGTTGTTAAGCTAATATGGGCTTCATTATCATTATCATAGTCAAAAGGTCCAAATTTAGTTAATGCAATCCGCACTCCCGGGTGGTTATCTTCGACGCCATGTACGGGAGAAAGGTATACGAGTCCATCATTTGCCCGCAGACGCAGGGAGTTGCTGATAAGAGTGAGTTGTTTAGGTAATATGACCTTCATTATTATAGTCAAAAGGTCCAAATTAAGGCAACACGACCCTCAGTCTCTGCAACCCTCACTCCCGGGTGGTATCTTCGACGCCATGTACGAGAGGAAGGCGTAGGAGTCCATAATCTGCCCGCAGACGCAGGGAGTCGCTGATGAGAGTGAGTTTTTCTTGGCTTTTCTTGGCTTATTGAAACAGTAAAGTTCTTCCCCTAGGGTCTTCTATTTTACTTGCTTCTACGTCACCGTTGACAGCCTGGTTGGTATACCTCAAGCGCGCCATCTTTTCCTGAACCGGCTATGGTTGCGTCGTCCGTCTTCAGGTACCCACTCTGTCGATATATTTGCGCCCAGCGCGGCGGTCTGGATGCATGCGGCTAACGTGGCCAACCCAGGACGTTTGGTTCTCATTTTTTTTTATTTTCATTTATAATATTTCTTTTCGTATGAACTAGAGCCTAAGTAGCTAGTGACTTTAAGTTTTTAGTTGTGACAGAAGTCGGGTGTTTGCGTTCCAACGAATGTGTTTTAAAACAAATACACGTTAATATTGAAATAATTGTTCAATATAAACGTGTATTTGTCTATCATCAACCTTAAAACTGACTCGTGATATTAATTATTGTTATAGAGATATTTTGAGTGCAAAGAACAAGATGATATGAAAGTTTCGACAGAGAAACAGACGGCAATAAGCAACTGCAGCTGCATGCAACATCTAGTTTACCACAATTTTCTAGGTACTCTACGCACTCTTTGGAGCAAAATGCACAAAAGAAAGTTGCCAATTATTACAAGTAAGGATACATTGTTCTTTGTCAAGTAGCTTGGTCTGCTTGTAATAAGTTGCATTCGTTTAGAAGTACTCTCGAAAAGGAATTATACGTCATTATGTAGTTGAAGTCTTGTGCCTCAAAAGGAAGGCTCTAAAATGTTATGTGTTAATTAAAAGTGGAGAAGCAACAGAGCTAAGTGCTTAAAACTAAAACTCTGAAGTCCACTTAGCTAGGCAGGAATATTTTTGAATTTCTAAAGTGAGAGAATACAAAGAAAAGAGCAGCTTTTCAAAAACTTTTAAGAGATATATTTTTTAATTAACTTAAATATGCAATCTATTTACTATTATAATAAATGTTAAAATTAATATTTATTGAAGGTAAGTAATGACAAACTCACAAAACCCTTTATTATAATATAAAAAATACGTGTGGCACTCGGGGACTGCTGCGGTAAAGCTATTGGCTATTGCACAGCATCTAGTCTACACGCATACGTCTAGTCGCACGCACACAAACACCATGCCGAAGTCTGCCGAACTGAAACGACGTTAGATGCAACGACGTGTTAGGTTTATTTTCATTACGGAATTTATTCATTCGGTCGCGGCGCTCAAAGCCCGCGATAAAAGCTATGCTATTGCATATAAAAATATGACGGTCACGATAACAATGTTTTGTCTATTTCTGTCAAGCCAATTTTCTAACGTACCAGATAGGGATAAAGTGTTGCATAACTGGTCGCTGTTAAGCATTAGTGTCCTAACCAACAATTTTTTTCTTGTTTTTTGAATGCAGTCTTGTTCTAAATCATTTAAAAAACATAACATTCATTCCTAACTCAATACGTAATTTTTTTGTGGGTTAGTACACGAATGCTTAACACCATCCAACTATAATATCAGTATTCACAGTAGACAAAAAACACAGTAGAAAAAAAAAAGAGAGTAGAACGATAAATCTCATATATTGGACCGCTCAAATATGGTTATTATTATTGTCATAAAAACGTTGTTAAGAAGAACGAAAATTGTGTAACCGACGAGTATTACAACCTACTGCTTATTTCGTGAAACCAAACATATTTTAACTCAGTTTCTCTTCCGTAGAATGGTATCTCAATGGCTTCAGTCTACGAATTTCAATATAAGCAATCGCAAAGCGGTAACTTGGATGTCTTTTCTAGTACTTTGCTCTTCTAACACAAAATCTAAGGTTACAGTTTACATAGCTTCTTCGAACTAAGCCCGAACTCCTCGCGAACGAAAACGTAGCAATAAGGCAGCTGTTGTTAAATTATTATTATGGTAGAGTAATAATTAAGTCGTTATAGTCTGCAGTGGCGGGGCAAGACCTAAATTTTATGTGGGCAATACATATCTTGCGAGGCCCCCTAAAATATATTTTGCGAGGCCCCCTGATGCATGACGCAAAAGGACGGATTTGTTGAGAGAAGGAAGTTTTTGATACTCAAAGTTTTATTTATAAAACTATTTATTTATGAATATTTCAGTATCACAAATATTCATAAATAAAAAACAAATATTCACAAAAACTTTAAAAAAAACCTCGTGGTCAAAGGGGCGCGAGGCCCCTTAGACCGCGAGGCCGTGGGCGGTCGCCCACACCGCCCACGCCTTACGCCGCCTCTGATAGTCTTTTATGATTACAAGAAAAAAATACTCATCATTTTTTTTGCAAACCTATTTACCTACCTTTTCGCATTTCTAGATCCGATTTTAACGATATTAATAGATTCGGAATAAATGCACAGAATAGTCTCTAGGTAAAATTTTTACAGTTTTTAAGTTTTTATCGACTTTACTTTCCCAATAATACATTTAGGTAGCGTATATCTTAGGTTTGGTCTGTGATGCCACTTTTCCATTATGTCGGACATGTTTATGAAGACATTGTTAAGTTATTAGCTGCATCGAATTTTTTATAGGTGAGGGGGTTTTCTTTTTCCTGATTTATTGATGTTTTTACGTAACCAAGCACTTGGCAACGTAGCGAAGCGTTACGTGGGACGATCAATCAAATTAATGATCAAATCATCTTTGTGTGTCGATGCGAATTTGGCAGCCACGTGATGCGTGGTTGGCTAAACCAGTCATTTACTTCGGATTCCGAAGAACGAACCTTATATATTGATCATAAAGATCTTGACAGAGGTAGGATCTTGACAGAGGTAAAAAGTCTCTGAACTGACTTAATATGAAGGTAGATAAAGTGTTATACTCGAAGTATACAGCTTTTTACGCAAAATCGACGCGACGTATATAGTAGGAAATCGTAAGCGAATACGCCCAATATTTACACCAGGGGCTCTCAAACTTTTAAGATGATGGAATCTTAAATAAATAACTTTCATGGGGGCGATGTACCTATTGCACAGTTTTACTGCAACCTAGTTCAGGCAGAAGTCTTGCTACGATAGAAAGTACTTTCTTACCTCATATTTTACGCTGATTCAAACACGCATTTGTAATCGTGGTTCCATACCGCTAGTACCAATGCAGAGTCGGGTTAAACCCCTTACCTATTCTTCTAGAATCTTTGCAGCTCTACTGTTATGCGTATGTTATTGTCTACCAATATAATATAAAATAAGGCAGGGAAAAGGTAAAATAGGATAAGGTAAGATAATGACAAGAACTGTACATGAGGGTCTTCACGAAAGTTCTGTTCCAGCGTGCACGGCGCAGTACGCGGTGGAAACTGTGATGCAGCTATGTCACGGCAAACGCCGCTGCCAGGTCGTCGCCAACAGCAAGACCTTCGGCACACCTTGCAGACCGGAGACCAAGAGCTACCTGAAAGTGGTGTATACTTGTGGTGAGTTTTTTAAGTTTATTTGCAAAAATATTGTAGATACAGAGAATAGAGATACAGAAAATTCTTTCTCTCAACAAAATATTATGTCTTCTTGCGTCATCCATCAGGGAGCCTCCAAAAATATTATATCTTGCCCACATCAAAGGTCTTGCCCTGCCGCTGGGTAGATACAATAAGTAAAGATGGTAGAATGAATAATGGCACTCTTGCAGACATATTATAAGTACTATCGGAAAAATTTATTCTAATGGTCAGTACTCACTATCGGTATTACTCGATAGTTTTACTCCAAATCGAGTAAAAATTATCGTGTGGACCGCAAAACTCACAACTCGAAGGCTCGCATCGAGACGGCTCGATGGAATTAAATAAATCTAATTTCCTTCGAACTTCTCTACGCGAGCCGTCAAGCTTTACTCAACTTAAACAATACAGCGTCTCAAAGTACCGACGTGGATCTATTTAATACTAATATTACAAGTCTCAGAAAAGTGTTAACAGACCATTTCTTTAATACTACTGATACAAGCTAATTTAGTTTATGATAATAATTTGTATGTACATTACTGATACTGACGATCCAAGGATAGGCTATCATTTTTATTGTTCTTTTTTTTTTTTTTTTATATTCACCACAGTGCGTCAATTCGACGTCAACCAAATTTATGTACAATTTAAACAAATACCTAGTCGCGAAAACTTTTAATTGGCATTTGTATTGTTACTCTTTAATCCTACCTTTGTACTAGCTATAAGTTTTCCTTTAAAATAAAATAAATAAATAAATAAATAAAAATAAATAAACTTTGTGAGTTTTGCGGTCCACACGATAATTTTTACTCGATTTGGAGTAAAACTATCGAGTAATGCTGAATGTGTGGGCGAAAGCCCAAGCCGTGGTTTTTACTCTACGTGATTGCTCGATCGAGTAAAACCGTATGTGAGTACTAAGCAATAGGCAGATGGCTTTTGTAATTTGGTCGCGATTCTTTAAACTCAGCTGATAGATAACGTAGACAATAATTGACAATGACTTGTCCTATTGGGTCAAATAAATGTTTATTTATTAATTTAACAGAACCCGACCAAATAACGTAAGTGCCACCATGTCTATAATCAATTTCTTTGATGGTATAATACTCGTTTAAACTTTAAATACTTCATTAAATATACATATAAGAATATTGAAGAGCCTACAATGATGTCTACCACTGTATTGGAAGCACTTGCACTATCACTAGCGAGGAGAGAAAAACCGAATTTAATTGAAGTCTACCAATGAGTAAAATTCGATCGCTTTCAAAGAAACTGTGGTTAAAAAATAAAACGCTGTTTTTCTATTGTTGTTTAAACAAAACATTTTGCACTATTGTTTACTTCATACAAACCGAGATAAAAACTTTTATTCATTGCTTTGAAACCTTTTTACCTCTATACCTACACGAACCTCTATAACTATGACACCGACAAAAGTGATGATATAATTAACATTTTTTGTTTGAAACGAAATGACAGCTACATAAGATAACAGCGTTTCTAGAATAGGTACTGTAACTTCTTCCAGACAATATTATAAATCTACTAGCTGTCCCGGCAACCTTGTTTTGCCATAATATAAAGTATTTCGCCCCTATTATTTTTTGTATGGCACCATTTCAACATCCATCGCTATCCCGTCGCACAAACAATGGTCACCGTCAGTCTCGAGTTGTAATAATTTACTATTATTTATTCAACAAATGCACTTATCAATATATAAAGTACCCAGTAGCCGATTCTCAGACCTACTGAATATGCATATAGGTAAAAAACCAGTAAAGCCGTTTGGGAGGAGTACGGTAACTAACATTGTGACACGAGAATTTTATATATAAGATTACCCAGCTAAAATATCTAAATAACACCATAGTC
The DNA here is from genome assembly GCA_905187585.1 of Cyaniris semiargus. NCBI lineage: Eukaryota > Metazoa > Arthropoda > Insecta > Lepidoptera > Lycaenidae > Cyaniris > Cyaniris semiargus. The sequence continues at coordinate 4,831,304 of LR994558.1, read as the reverse complement.
AGAAAAGAATCCATACTATTACTAATATTATAAACGCGAAAGTGCGTCTGTCTGTCTGTCTGCTACCTCTTCACGCTCAAACCGTTGAACCGATTGTGCTGAAATTCGGTATAGAGATACTTTGAGCCTCGGGAAATATTTTTATCCCGGAAAATGTACGGTCCCCCGTGATAAACGAATTTTGGCGCAAGAGAGTTGCAGTCGTCATCTAGTTTCGTATAAAAGAGACTTTCGTAGCCCAATCCACGGAACACAACGCACCCTAATACGAACGCTGATTTTTTGTTCAAATATTTGCACCATAAATTGAATGTACAGGGTGTATTTGAAATTACTCGCTTGTAAAATTCCTCGCAGCCAATAATTCCGACCGCGGTTGGATGGAGTGGGCGTATTTGGTGGATAATTGTTATACATGCATAGAACACAATCACTTTGGACGAAAAAACCTTTAAATAGTATTTCTTTATAATGGGACCATCTTTAAGGTGTCTTTTTTCCAACAAAAACAGAATCATCATAATGAGTTTACAAACGATGAAGCTATCCGCAAACAAGCATGAAATAGCATTGGTCGAATAGGAAAATCTGTTTCTTTTTTGAAGTCAGTTAAAATAAGAAGAAATGTTATGATGCTCTGAACCGATGTGCTTCTTACACATGACACAACTACAACCTTCCATCCTTAATATAGTCTCACTAATTATACTATATTTTAATTAGTAAGTACACTAATTATTATAGTATACGCACTAGAAGTGTTGGAAAGAAAATATATTTTCAGTCAGATTAATAAAAGCCAATTTTCATGATTTTTTGTTTCAATATACCAGACCGACCATCTTCTCGAAATAGGTATGCTGAATACGAAATATAATAACGAAAATTAGGTAATTATTAAAGCAAGATAGATAGCGAGAGCGAGATAGAGAAGTACAGTAAAAATATATCCTGAAAACCATCAACTGTATCATGACGATCACAATATGATCCGACACGTTCGCAGGCTGCGCAACCCGCGAATCAGCATTTAGTAGTAAACGAAGCGTTACGGAAACATCCGAAACCATGATCGGTTTGGCCGATTAGTCGGCTTCTTTGCAACCGACTAATCGGCTAATCGGCCAAAGTCATGATCGGCACATCTCTCATACGCACACATGACTTTTGAGCCTATTATTTCCTAAAACTGTTGTACACAATTGCGCACGATTTGGCGACGCGTGCCACGTATCTTGTGATCTTTAAATCTGTGATTGTTTTTTTGTAGTTCCTCTGGGTGTGCTGATGGAGAAATTCGAGAGTCCAGCCGAAGCTGATGAGAAGGACGGCACGGAGAAGGAGGAGGGGCTGTTTGATGAAACAGGTAAGGGTCAATTTATACTAGCGCAGAGTCGAAGCGTATCGAAGCGAATTATCAGAACTGAACATAACAAATTCAACCTTAACTCCAAAGCATTAACGCACATAACATTACTTCTGAGAATTTAAAAAGGCGCGCGCATTCTCGCGCATCCATGCTCCCACAAGCGAATCTACGCGTCATCACTGTAGGCATTCTGGCGAATTCGCGTGCATTCGTTCGACATGTTGCGAATTTGACGCTTCGATGCGTTTCGACTCTGCGCTATTATAAATTGACCCTAAGGGTTAAATTATACAGAAACTGTAGAAAAGGCTACAAGATGCTATGAGAAGTGTTTCAGTGCTGAATAATTAAAGATATAAGTGGAAGAACCAGACAACTAACATTTTATGAAATACGGAGAATTACTCATTTATTCCCTTATAATTAAAAAAAACCTTGTAACTTACCTGGCTATACATAAAATTCACATTTTTTGATTTCAATTAATTTTGCCGGCTCTAAAGCCTCCATTTATAAAATAAACGGCAATTTTTTAACTTACCTGCTTCTTCCATTCATGTCTTTATTATGACTGTATCAATGTAAATTGTAAACATGTTCAGTATCAGGCAATCAGGCAATCAGGCAATCAGGCAAGACATAATATTATGTAAATACAATCCAGCATAATATTATTATTATTATGGTTTCTATTCGCACTCGATTTTCTATCAAAGTAAACAAAATTAAAATTACAGAAATTTTTAAAATCTCTCATTATGGGTAAAAAATTTTCGAACTACAATTAATCTGAAATCAGATCATTGTGGCATAATAATTAAAAAGCTGATAATAAGTGGTGACGCCGCGTTAAAGTAAAAAATCGTTTTGGATATGTTTTACCCGGCCTCTCATAGAAAACAAGAAATGGAAAGAGCGTAAGCTACAAAATGGTTTTTGACGCGTAATTTAAAAACCATAAATATATTTCATATAAGCTATGGGCAAATTATAGTGTATGCTTGAACTAATCTATGTAAAAATTTTGGAAGCTTAAATCACTCCTCTGTTGGCAAAATTAGAATCCCTGTTTTTATAGAGGTCTTTTTGATTAATTATTCTGTGTTATAAAAGTTGACCAATCGTGTTATGCTATGGGTAATCCAAAGATAAAGACATGATGAATACTGACAATAAACTTTAATTTCTTAGCTTTAGTCATTGTTGAGAAAAATCGATATCGCTGCAGCCAAATTATCAAGGCGTCACCTTAACGCGAAATACTGCCGCTTTTTGCATAAAAATAAATAAAGAAAAGTATAAAATGAAAGCAAATCCGACGAGCAAACACAATTTTTGTTCACTATGAAATTAACAAATCTGTTTTGTTCATCGCACAAACAGAATATTTGTATATTTTTGCAGAATATTTTGCTGAAATCTGTTTTGATTCATAATTTATGATGAATGCTTTCATTTTCATTGTAGTTCACAAAAACATTTACAAACATACAGTAGTATTTAAAATAAATCCACGACATAAATTTTACCTCTACTTAATAATAATTAGTTTACAAAAAATATATATCTTTAACGTATAAAAACATCATTATGCATAATAGTACAGGTTCCCTAAAACATTTTTTTTGATTTAGTACTATCAAGCTAATTTTTCGTGAGTAGCTTGATAGTACTAAAAAAAAAAAGTTCTAGGGAACCTGAACTATAAGTGATTGTTACCTGCATATTTTCTCCAAACTTTGTGATCTCACAAAATACTCACGAAAAGGTATAAAAGTAGAAAACAAGATTTTCGTTTTAAAATTTTACGAGGGAACGTCGCGAATAAGTTATTGAACTTACAAAACAATTGTCTTTACAGCACTCCTGAGGGCACTACTTTGGAGTTCGCAAAACAGAAGTTATTACACATTTTAAAACTTTTTAACAGTGGACCACGGAGAAAAGTGGAGGGAGCCAAACCAGTTAGCACCTGTCGCGAACCCCGCGCTACAACCGCCAGGGAAGAAAGAAGTTGCCAACACTGAGGTGAAAAATGTCTACCCTGTCAGCAATCATAAAGGTATCCATACTAATATTATAAATACGAAAGTGTGTCTGTCTGTCTGTCTGTGTGTTACCTCATCACGCCCAAACCGCTGAATCGGATTTTCTGGGTTTGAAGATGCTTTGAGTCAAGAGAAAGGACATGGATTACTTTTCATCCCGGAAAAATGTACGGTTTCTGCGCGATAAAAGAATTTTGGCGCAACGAAGTTTATAGAACTCAAGGTTTTTTGTAGCTTCGTTTTAATATAGGAACCTGTAGGTACTAACGTTGTTACTATTGTATAATCTGTTCCAGTTTAGTGGACAAAGTATTCCGATGCAAGAAACCTGCTAAAATAGTGAATAAAATATGATTAAAGCAGTGGCGTAACTATAACATCCGGGGCCCGTGGCAAATTGATGGGGTTCTATCAGTAAAAATCGTCACGCTGATGAATAAAACAATGTATAAAAAATTTCTGACCTCACGGCCTCTTGGGTCGGGGCCCTTTTGAGTCGGGGGGTCGTGGCATTTTGCCAGCCCTACCACCCTACAGTTACGCCACTGGATTAAAGACGTTATTCTATCATCTGATTGGTATTAGTTGCGCTACCAACAATTTCAATCAATTTCAATCGAGTATGCTGTGAAAACAACAATGCTTAACGGTCATGAAAAGACAAAAACATTACTAAAAGTTGTTTCATATTCTCTTTGTTTCAGCACCACCGAGCAACGCTTCTGAAACACAAAAGTATATTTATATTAGCGTAGTTGTATTATTTATAATTATAATAGTATCAATTATAATAGGCATAAGGTACTATAGGAGGTGGAAGCAGGAGAGGGCTTCTAAAAACGGCAACATGTTTTCGACAGAAGCACCGAATGTATTCAACGATACGCTCTCAGATATCGACAATGACGTCGACGTGAGTCACATCTCTGGGACCTTCTACGATCCTCTACATCCAGACATGATCCTGTATAAGGACGGGCCTGGTAGGACCACCCTAAGGGCTATGAAGCCCCTCTCCACAATTTACCCAACAGCCGGGCCCTGTATGTACGGTAACGTGGATTACGTTCCTTCACACTCGAGGGATGTTCCGAGGTTTATAGCTAAGGAGGCAGAGGGGGAGGTGATGATGAGTCCAAAGAGTCTGAGCGGCTACTCCAACTCCCAGTTCTACTACGGCTGACAGGACAGCGGAGGTGATGATACCTCCAGGACTTACTGCTTTTAATGTGCTGAAATGTGATGCTTGAAAAGCCTGTATAGTATAGTTTACGCGGTGACTCGAGGCGGCGGCGATCATTGACCTGTTAAAAAAATGAGGTATTCGATCGTTTTGTTCTATCAGATGAATTGATTCATAGGCAGTACTATTTGAGATCTATCAAATATCTGCTTGACATAACTAGACTAAGGGCCTGTTTGACTACTTCCTGATAAGTGCCGAATAGGCTATCCACCACTTAACTTGACAGATGAAGTATGGAGAATCTGTCAAAAAAGCTGTGAATAACCTATTCGGCACTTTATCAGAAAGTGGTGAAACAGGCCCTAAATTACGTAAATCGGCCTATGAATAAATTTCTCTGATAGTACTTATTATAAACCGGGTTTGACAAAGAAGTGAAGATGTCTCTAGTCTAAGCGCAGCATAGTATTTTGCGTACTTGGTTACAACTGAGTATGCATTTGCTTTGAACATGCGAGTATTTTGCACATTCCTCCTAGATAATGCCAATGACCGCTGATGTCTCGTCTCCCTATTTTGACTATAATATTTGACTTCATCTATATGTGTCACGTCAGTTTATCTATGTCAATCAATTTCGAATAGGATTAACTACGCTATATCTTGTTTGTACAACTTAGGCCGCGATTGCACGAGTACTCTATGATAACGAACTGTTTCTTAAATGCCACGTAAAGGTCTGATCACACTAAAACAGGACGCAATACAACGTGGCGCGGAATCTTTAAGACATCGATTAAATTGTTTTTTACAAGATACACTTTACTTGCTAGGGTTAAAATTTCGCTATTCTCAAAGTTTTATTTTAAAACGATATCTTAACGCTGCATCGCGTAGCGTTTGGGTGTCAACTTACCCATAGAAGTAGTTTAAATTGAATAAGCAAGATATAAGGTAGTATATTAAGCACTAGACTTATCAATGCACCTAAATGTCCATAATCAGCTAGTCAAAAGTCAAAACAATTCTTAGCACTATACTATGTCACAATTATTACTACCATAATATAGGCCGGTCGCCAACATTTAGATATTCGGCCAATGACCTTACGCTACTTGTTTTATTCACACACGACAATATCGTACTCCTAAATCAGTAGAACAGCTAAATAAACACTACGAAAGCGACAAGTTAAGATATAACAATGGACAAATTACTGCATATTTGGCGACCGGGCTATATAAATATTATGTAAGTTTATTCTTATCCATTGTAAATATTATGTAAAGTACCTTATATACGTAACTTACTCACTAAGGGTCCATGCACACAAGACCACGTGAATGGTCTAAGCAGAATTGACGTGTTCTGAAAAACTGAGTATAGGATATATTTCTTGTACTACAATGTTTTGAAGCTAGAGTGCAGCACCAGCATAGAGAGTAAACAAAAAGTTTTGTTCGACGTTTGACAACGTTTCTGTCAAGATTTTGGTCGGATTATTTACTGTATGTCTTAGTAGCGCCCTCTGCTCCGACCTTTGCGTAGTATTCCCAATTGTCGACAGCTATTAGCAAATTGTTTTAACTGTACTTAGTAAACGCGCTTTAAGCACTTATATTATTATAGCACAGTAAAATTAAAGTATTACTCATATTTGATGACGAAATCAAAAAATTAATAAAATATAAATTAAACAGAAAATGTAATCCTCGAATTGAAAATTAATAACTTAATATTATTAAAATAATAGCTTAAAAGTTGGCAGCTTAATTCATTTCGCAATGACTGTCATCTTATAATGAGTATAATTTTTAATGAGTTTTATGTTTAAAGTTATAAATTAAGTATGATTTGGTCAATTATAATTACAACAATCAGTACCAAAGTATCTGAATAATGACTTGATAAAAATTTAATTAAATGTTGCTCATAAGCTTCTTTGCTCATTTATTGCCATGTGCCAATGGGGATGCCTCTAAGGATCACATTAGAATCTTTGGGCTATACTTCTTATGGCGGCTGTAGGTACACACTCGACGAGAGCCTCTCGCCGAGATCCTCGGCCGTACGTGCTTGCTCTGGTTTTCTGGTAGAGCCAACGAGACGAGGACGAGAGCATCCTGTACACACTCGCGCTCGGCCTGACTCGGGGTGTCTCGACGAGTGTGTACAGCCGCCATTAAACCTCCGATCTTCGTTCGATTGTAAGGCTCGTCGAATCCAAGAATCGAAATATTGAGAATGAGGTAGGTATTGGTGTAGTCATTTTAGCTTTGGTTTCTCTCGAAATCCCAATAAATGGTGTGCATGGTGAAAGTAGCTTTATTATAGAATTTTTGCCCTTAAAAGTTATACAGTCCATTAGGTATAAAAACCTTATCTAGGTAGGAGTAATAAAAAATAATTAATTATTATTGTAACATATAGACACCATTTTTGAAGTAAAAACTTTTTTAATTACGTTGTACTATTAGAGAAGTTGATACCTAGGCAGATGGGGGACTTACGTAGTTTGGTCGCGTTACGTCAAACCCAGCCGACAGATCACAATTAACCTACGACGTGCCTACGACTAATAAAAACTAAGGAAACGTTACTCCCATACTTTTACCGTTTTAAATTTGGTTCCTTTCGAACTGTCATGTAACGTCAGCCTGATACCGCTGAAGGCCACCTAAATATTGCAAATGTATTGAAAATGTGTATAGTCTGTCAAAAAAGTGAAGAAATTAAAAAGTGGCAACATCGTAGTGTCATCCATTTCAAATCAATCTAAGAAAAAAGAGATGACACTACGATGTTGCCACTTTTTAATTTCTTCACTTTCTTGACAGACTTATACCTAGGTACACATTTTTGACAATTAGTATTGTAAAACATGTTTTTTGACGGAGTTACTTTTCCTTAGTTTTTATTATTCGTAGCAATTAACATTGAATTTACATGAACTGACCAAATGACGTTGGTCTGTCAACTGCCTAGAAATCAATTTCCTCGATGGTACATTTTTTTGGGTTTGGGTAAAACGTGTTTAACACGCGTCAGGACTGAGAACACGTGACATACTGATCCAAAATGAGTAAGCTAGTGTCCGCTGGCGCAGAATTAGAGAGTTTATTCAGTACTTAGTGTGTTCCTCTTTCAACCGCGTCGCATATTTCCCTGCTGTTTCGTATTCAATTCTACTGATACATTCAGAGTGCAATCCGTTGCTTTTTTTGCATAAATGTCAACGAATCAGCCTGTTAATGATATGGTACACTCACGATCACTTCTTGCTTTCAAACACAAACTAGAGCTAATTAGGGAAAGTTTAGGCATAGTAAGTAACCCTGACTAGCTCTATAAAATCTGTAGTAAAACACACACATCTAATAAAGCCTATAATAAATATAAAGCCTATAAAAATAAAGCCTAGACACATCTAATGTAAGCCATAATCGCTACGGTCTACCGGAGAGTTAAGCCTGCGCAGGTGTTCGAAAGAATTGATGTTCGATTTTGAGCCGGTCGCCTGCGCAGGTCCAAAAACTGCACAGGTCTATTCCCACACACATTCCGGTCTACCTGCGCAGGCATACCTGCACAGGTTGACCTCTCCGATAGACCGTAGCATGTATGGCAGCCATAAGGGTGCGTATGCGAAATACTTAATTTGTCTTACTTAACCTCGATAAGCGCATAAAATTCTATTAGGTACGCCTTGGGGTCAATTCACATTGCGACGTGACGGGACCGTTATGTGATGTAAGGACTTTTTAAATTAACCATTCAAAACTGAATTTTATTACATGAGAAGATAAAGTTGAGCCTTGCCGTAGTTTGTTGTTATATCTGCAGTATTGGGCTATCTATTCCAATTTTGAATGACTAATTCGCGATACATTGCATCGTCTCATCATGTTGCAATATAAACTGACCCTTACTTAAAACATTATATACTCTTTTATTAAAAGCTGATTTTTTCGTTTATTCTTTGTAAAACTTATAAATAATTCTAGTAACCAATCTAAAGCTGAAGCTTTTGATTTTTATGAGTGATGAAATTGTTTACTTGTGTTCTCTGGAACATAGAAATTTGTTATTTCGTTAAATACTTAAACATGTTGTCTCAAACTCCGTTAAAAGAAATTAGGTTTTGTTTATATCTACTCGGTGAATTTAAGTAACTGGTTAATTAATTATTATTAATTGATTACATTTTTTATTTATTTATTAAAATAAAAAATTAGGTTTTTATGTTTTTTATAATAACATATGTTGTAAACTGTATTTGTCACATAAATCTCTGAATTATACATAAAATGAATACTAGTTAGAAAATAAAATAGTTTATTTATTTATTTCAGAATAAAAAATATCAATAATAAGGTCTACCAGAATCTGATGGCAAAAAGTGAGAAAGTAAATTGACTCTAGCAATGCCGTGGTAATTAGAATAAAACATTTTGATCCTTTTTTTTCCTTATAGCGGCTGATTCTGTGTGTGAAACATGCAAATATATAGATTTATCCAATGATCAAGGATATTTTTTGAAAATCTGCTGTCAAAATTTGCCATCAGATTCTGGTAGACCTTTAATAACATTTTGAATAATTTAAAAACAAAACGAAAACATATCTGAAACATTAGTTCCTAGTTTTAAAAAAAATATTATATTTTGCTATAATCTGCGCGCGACCAGAATGGGATCGGAATGACAGTTTTGTTGACGCGCGCTGACATTTGGCCAGTCGTAGGTAGGTCGACAAACAAAATGACGTTTTTGTTCGCGGACATTTATTTTAAGTTTTGTTTTAATTTTTTGTGACAATAATAGGTAATAATATGTGATATTATTATAGTAATTGATTAATACCTGACTTACAGCCATTGGTAAAATATTACCAAGAAATCTTTGTCATGAAAATTTTGAGTTTGCTCAAAAATAAAAAATAGCAACTGAAAGTTGTAGCTGCCATAGGTTTTACAGAATCGGTCGATTACATATTTTGTTATTATTATTACGTATAAACCTATAAATTAATGTTCAGAAAATTTTCGCTAACGCTACTTCATTTACACACACATTAGCAAACAAAACTGTCACTCTGATCCCTTTCTGATCGCGTGCGGATTATAGTACATGTAAAAAAAAGTTCTCTACTTTACTTTCATAATATTTTTTTTAAGTTGTTCTATTTCTCATTAGGCGGTTCTTCTATAGTTAAAGTTTATAATATTGTGATTTGTGATATTATTATTTTTGTTCCAAAGATCAAGATGATAACTACAACTCATGAAATCTTAGGTATATAAATAACAATGAAATTGTAATTTTCATGTACCAATATAGCTGTAGTTTGTTTTGTACTAATAAAAAAAAAACTAAAAGTTCTTGTTTATTATTATAGTGCAGCCTTTCCACGTTGGCTTATGATGGACCAATACAATTTCGAACGTGTACAAGTGCGTATTAGCCTATGATTGCCCATGTTCGGCTTCGATTGTGTATGCGATCATGGCGGCAATCATAACTCCATCATGGCTCAAAGTGAAAGGCCCTTAAACATTATTTTCAATAATATTAATTGTATCATTAAATTCAGCACCCGCATAATAAACTATAAAAAATATTAAAATTATGTTATAGAACAATGTCTACCATTTTATATTTTTTGAAATAAAAGATGTAATAATTTGTATTTTATTCTACCTCTTTTTAGGTAAGTACCTAGTTATTATGGCTTTATTTAATTGAAAGTTTGAACCTAATTTATAGCAATTGAGTGCTAAGAAAATGTAGCAGGCAGGTTGTCTCATGTCTCGCAGAAACTGATGTTAGCAGTAAGACCGCCTATTTGTACATAGTTTTCCTTTATTGTGTTTTCAAGTTTAAGTTTAGTTTTAATAAGTTGTACAAATAAAGAATTTTCTATTCTAGTAATGATGGCGAACAAAAATTTAAAACAGGCCTTGTACCATGAAATTGCTTTGAGACTCAAACAATCGGACAAGAAGCCGCGTCCTACTCTAACAAACGTGAAATGACGTTGTTAGAGCAGGACGCGGCATTCTCGTCCGATTGAGTCTCAAAACCGTTTCGTAGTAGGCCTACAGGCATCGTTTTAATGGTCTATGTAAAATCTAACTTTTTCACCAGAGGATTTAAATTTTGATAGATTTCGACGCAAAGGTAGATAACGTAGTTTTGTTTTTTTGGTAATAAAAACACAAATAAGCTAATGTAATAGAGGACGCAGAACGTAATATAATTAAAGACGCGAGTGGAAGAACCAGATAACTAACATTTTATAAAAAAAGGACAATTACTACTCATTTTTTCCCTTATAATTTTAACCAACCTTATAACTTAGCTAATAGATCTGTCTATACATAAAAATTACAGTTTTTTTATTTAAAATTATTTTTCTGGCACAAAAGCCGGCATTTATGCAAAAAAACGTCAACTTTTACACTGTTACTAACCCGCTTCTTCCACTTACGTCTTCAACTATCGTTTTTTTTCGGCTGTACATACGGCCAGAAATAAACTAAATATATAATAATAATAGAGACAATCTTCCTACGGTATAAATATTTATCATGCAGTATTGTAATCCAGCTAAGTCCTTCAAATTAATGTTATCACAGAGACAAGTTTAACGCGCGTATGACATGATACGTACATCTTAATAATTTATTTCCTTACATTCCTTTTAAACTTTCAAACGAGGAACAGAATACCGAAAATGTCATTCATTTGCCCATAAATTTCCACTTCAGTCGGCTACAAGCGCTCTCAAGTGGAGAGATGCGTCTTAAAATAATTAATCCTGAGTTTTACGCCTCCAACCTGTGATCGTGTAGATCTGATTTATGAGCTTCCCGTTTTATGAGCTGTATTTAAACGAATAAAAGGATATTATTTAATAATCTATAGGTTATGATTTTGTTAGTTTTACGTAGAGAACATGAATATTATTAGAAAATAATTAAGGAATAGCTTGAGACATGGAACGGTACTTACAAACTATTTACAGGGGGTAAAGGAACAAAGAAATAATACGTTAGGGTGGGTATGTGTGATGTGTCTCTTGTAGGTTAGGTTAGGTTAGAGTTCACTCCGCAGCTTTCACAATAAATCCTCTTTTAGCGCTGCTATTTTCACGATAAACTATACTGGGTGTATGGGATCATACACACCTTAAAGTATTATTACTTTGTTTATCCCTGTATAATAAAATCCATTAAATCAAGTAAAAACATTTGAACCTGCAAAATAATAGCAACTCAAGTTTGAGGGTAAAGACGAGTGTAGCAGCTAGTTCAGAAATGACCGAAGGTACGAACTACGAAAGTTGTCCAGCGTCGTCCATCATTTATGACGTTGTTCCAGCGTCCGCGACTAGATGGCGTTTATTAATTAAAAGCAAAATGATAGATGACACAGATATTTTTTGTTGAAAAATCATTATTTTTAAAGATTTTATAGATATGAATAGATCGTTTTTGATCCTGATAAAAGCAGTTATATATTCTTAAACTGATTTATGTAATAACTATAACAGGTATGATTTATCCGAATACATACAAGAATGAACTTTAATAGCTTTATCGAAAGTTTAATTTCATTTATCGTCTCGGTTACATAAATCATACTTGGAGGTTGTACGTTTTTGTATGTCTGGCTAGTGGCATTGTCAATTCCAGGATTCCTAGAAGGTAGAAAGGTCAAAGGCTTGAGTAAAATATGGACTACCGCTTTTAGGAAGGACATTCGTCAATCGTCAGGAGTTTTTTTCTTCAACAGTCGTATTCCCTTAGCATTTCTTTTAGAATAATAATTATAAATACAAAAGTTTTTGTGATGGTGTCGTATATGTGTACAATTAAAACATAGGAAGTACTTTGCAATAAGTTGGGAGAGGCGAAGAAAATTTCATAGCTTGCAGCTTCACCTTAAATTCGACTTTGGTACTATCAGGAAATTGATTCAAAAGCAGTAACACCTATAATATTTGGTCGAGCTATATATATCAAGTAAAAGTAATTTGTCGTGACTCGACCAATTTGGTTAGGTCCGCAAACTGTTCAAGAATAAATTTCTCAGATGATACTTTTAGGTATCGCTCGAGAAATTTCACAAAGAAAGTAACACTGTGGTAACCGAGATTGTTTAACTTAATATTCTAATAGGATAGAGTATTACTGCAATGTTTCCACGCTAGAGGCAGCACCAGCACAGTGAACAAAAAGTTTTGTACGACGTTTGACAATTACGTTTGTGTAAATATTCCAATATGTCGGATTTTGGTCGGATTATTAACTGTATGTGGTAGTAGCGCTACTATTGTAAAAGGGTTAACTAATAATAATGAGTTTGCACAGAACATAAAGTAACAACAAACTGGACCGCACAGCAGATAGTTGTATGTTCAAAGCGCAGACGAAATATGTTGTAATTACAAGTTATGGCGTTATTCAATTAAGATGCACTTGTACACATAGTTTGCGTTAGCTTATTACATTTTCCAGAATAAAGCTAAACAATAAAGTGGATAGAAGTACTTATCCACTTTATTATTAGAAACTAGAAGTAGTTTGATGAAGATTATTTGTATGAAAAGAACTTGGAAACTTGCAAATAAGAACGATTAAATGAGCTGATAATGATGAATTATAGGTTGGGTGTTTTGGCGCGTTAATGCCTGCCTTGAGTCCGCACCCATGACAACAATTTTCATGGACAATGTTGTTGTCATGGAGGCGGGGAGTCTGTAAAAACACCTAATTACTTTAGCTTTTGAATAAAAAGATAAAAAAATCTGTTCATCCTGTTTGTAAGGTACGATGCGATATACACGACTAACTTAATATAACACCACTCTTTTTGTCGTTGGTTAAAAAGATCTCAAAAGAGGTAATAACAATAAATAACGCGGTAACGAGTAACGATTCGAGTTCAGATTTCGATTCGTTAACGCACATTATCTAAGACCATTTCGCCGAGTCGATTTCGTTAAATGCTGATAGTTATTTCAGATTCTGCTTATTACATGTTCCTTTGCAATCGAAACTCCCGAAAAAAAATGTGGGAGGCCTTACGGTTACGGTTATAGTCTGTGCAGATTTTGAGCAACATCTCACAACACAACTGAACACAACAACAAAAAATGAAAAAAAAAATACATGAACTTGATAGAACCCGACCAAATAACATTTATATTACAATAACTTTTACAATACAATAACATTTATAAAAATAAATAAAATTTCTTTGATGGTACGTAGTTTTCCCTTTGCCATATTATTGTCATGTCTATTAAACACTGCTAATTTCTAATTACTCCCTATTAAACTTCATACAGGCGCTTGTGTATGAGCCCTAATGTTTTAAATATAGTAATTATACTGATTTAAGTGCAATTAGGGCGTCATTAGCGCAGTTTTAATAGGGCTCCGTGATGGTGACGGTGACGGAACTTAATGAGTTTTGCTCTGTTTGTTATGAGCGTATTCAAAATATTATATGCATTCATTTTAGGGCTTAAAAATTTAACGCATTTAAAAGAAATTTCATTAGGGATTTTGAAGTTACATGTAAATAATCTTGCTATTTTAATGTTTAATGACCAAAGGAATTCACGTTACGAATATTTAATGTAATAAGAAATAATAATCATCAGAAATTAGGGTTTGCAGACACATTATTTTTAAAAAGATCAAATGTTTATTTTATATTTTTATGTAAAGGAATCTAAGTTACCATATTATTATGCACATAAAATAAGCAAAATCAACATACTTAAAGCCTGAATCATAATATTATATTGTTGTACATAAACAATATACTCAATAATCAGTATAACCAATAGTGATTAAGAACTGCGAAGTAGTCCAAATTCAATCCGTGACTAGTAGTAATAGATAAAGCACAATATCCTATACAAGTCCTAAACATCTACAATTCTACACCCAATCACCGGCAGACCTGCTGGAAAGTTGCCAAGTCTACACGTATCTTCTTAGGCAACTTTGACAGACTAACGGCCGTTCCCAATATTTGATCTATCTCTGGTTTTGCCCTACTAGAGATAGGAATAGCTCTCATTAGACATTAGAGAAATATTTTATGTCAATTCAATGTTAGCTGCGATCGGTCGTATGTCAAACCAGAGATAGATTGAATATTGGGAACGGCCGTTAGTGGCTATTACTAAGGCTTAGGACCTAAGAAGTTCTAAGTTTGGAATCTTTTTTCTTGTAGCCGTAGATTATTTCTACTTTTAGATAAAATAAACCTTTGCATTTTTTGTGGATGATTTATTTACTACTAAAAGAACAAGCGACTCCGTTTTTGGGCGTGAAAAGGTAACAACCAGACAGACATACACACTTTCGCAATTTTAATATGTATAAGTATGGATTTCTATTACTTTTACCATTCATACCCAACTATTAAGTTGGTAAAAAAATTGTAAAAGTACCTATATAATAATATCTTAAAGAGATCATGATCAACCAAAATTCTCCACACTGCATACAACTTTTGTTTAATATTATTATTGAAGATAAAAATTGTATAATTAAAAATATTCGGTAACCCGCAAAACCATTCCACTAAATAAATATGATACTGCACACACAATATCAGCTGTACCCTATACTGTTTACAATATGAAAATAATTTCGACGAATCGCACGGGAAACATCCGTTTTTTTTTTAAACACGGATTATGATGAAATTTAAAATTGAAAAATTATGAAAAAAAAAAAATACAAAATTATATTTATATGTTGATATTAATTTTCGGAAAACAATAAAACATTTTTAAGAATCTGTTACTAAACAAAAGAGGTAAAAGTTATCCATATTAATATTAAAAATACGAAGGTGTGCCTGTCCGTCTGTCTACCAGCCTGCCTTTCTTATTATCTGTCTGTCTGTTACCTCTTCGCGCTTAAACCACTGAACCGACTTTGATAAAAAATGGCATGAAGATAGTTTGAGTCCTGGGAAAGGACATGGGTATTTTTTATCCCAGAAAAAGGCACGGAGAAATTAATTATTATACAGCGTACACACAGCGTCACAAGCGTAGAAACATAGCATAAAAAAACTTAACCCTAGGATGAAAAATTACTTTTCCTCCCCTAAGCGTTACAGCCGCATATGCAGAAAAGGGTTTGTTTTATGACCTTAATCGAAAATTGAAAGGTACACAGAATAAGGGAGAAATATTATAAAGTTGGCAACAAAAAGTCCCCAAGTATAGAGCTGACGGAAGGTCGCGCTGACTCAGCGCTTTGATTTCGCCCTTTAGTTAAAGACTAAAGTCCGCCATATTTTTTGTGAGGTGCGAATTGGTGAAATTGATTTACGATGCCTGCAAAAATAATGTTTTATAAAGGTGAAGTATTTTACAAATATGGGGAAGTTCCCCTGGATATACGGGGCGGTCGTTTCGGTTGGACTGCTCGCAGGCCAATCTGACTGGACTCGCATACACACTACGCAGATCCGATCCAATCAGGTCAGCTTGCGATCAGTCCGACGGGATCCGATCCGATCCAATCAGGTCAGCTTGCGATCAGTCCAACGGCATTTTTACGGGTTTTGGCTCACCACACATTTCCAACACTGTGTCTCCTGTGTCGCTAAGATCGACATCGGTATCCACCGATGTCCATCTTGGCTATCTGTCTTTCTTGGTTTAGTGGTTGGATAACCACAAAAACCCTTTCATGTGATGATTAATTAGGTTTGTCGAGAATTTTATTCATAATTTTTCTTCCAATCTATATATATATATATATATATATATATATATATATATATATATATATATATATATATATATATATATATATATATATATATATATATATATATATATATATATATATATATATATATATATATATATATATATATATATATATATATATATATATATATATATATATATATATATATATATATATATATATATATATATATATATATATAATAATAATATATATATATAGAATATGTTCCTAGGAAGCTCGAAGAATACGCTAAAGCCGTCTTAAGACCTGACAAGAAATTAATCAGAAGAATATAATATCTGAAGTAGGATGTTTCTTCAGCAGTGCGCGTCGATGGGCTGATGATTTTGTTTATCTTTGGCTCATATAAAATATAGCTCATAATATATTTATTATTATTGGCTCCCGACTCTCGACCGGCGGGGTCACAGGTTCGACGTCCAGAACAATAAAAATTGTTTTCAAGTCGGCAGAGTCCAATCACCTGATTGGGGCGAAAAAGGTGATCCACGATTAAGAACATTAACATTTGACATAGAGAGAACTAATATAATATATCCACCATTTTAATAAGTTAGCTGGAACCGTGCTAATTAGTTCTCGAAGAACTTATAGATATTTAAGATTTTTCTTTTGTTATGTGCATATTTAGTACATAACGTGACCCAGAAACACTGAAAACTTTTTGTCTCCTAGGCGGGATTCGAAACCGCGACTTCCGGCTAAAGCACACACGCGCTAACAGCTGATCCACTAGGTCGTCAAATAAAATACAAATAGAAATACAATACAATAATTCTACAAGGATTTTTTGAATGCTGCCATCTTGTAAAGTGTCACTCTAACTTGATAGCTGTTTTACACCACCGATTTTCTTCTCAATGTGGCCGAAGTCTGAATTATCACAAGGCATAGAGAAATATAAACATACACCGGATAACATTTAATAAGGCATTTTGATTGACGCTGTTCGGAATCCATACCCCGTATAGGTCTGTAAGATATTGAATTAATGTTGTCGATAGTTTATAATATAGTCTATACTGTAATCGCCTTTAAAAGAGAATGGATTAGCGACGCAACGACTAAAGACACTCCCTATTCATATCCTTTCAATCGCGATGGATGTTACTTCCTGTTACGCAAAAAATACAGAACGGATTTTGATAAAACTTAGCATTGTAGTAATTTTGACTCTGCATTTACATAATATATGCTACTTTTATTCTGAATACTACAGTTTCCATGGGATAACTGTCGAAAAGATAGTTATCCCATGTATTGGTGTAAATGTATAAACAACACACGCTGTCAGCCGTCACAGGTGTGTTTCTAATATGCAGGGACGTCGTAAATCTACGATTCCGCCCACCGACTGTATATTTTATCACTTATGAGAATACGAAAACTGTTTACCAGATACACAGATGAACTAAACCATCCCATGACTTATGTTTAGGTTGTTTATTATGTCTCAGAAAAACTGAAAAATCTAAAATTCTATAGACCGCGGGTAGTCTATAGAATTTTAGATTTTTCAGTTTTTCGGTGGCGACTGTAGGATTGTAATGTTATTATTGGTCAAATATTATAACAAGTCGAAATGCGATACCACACATAAAAAATATTATTTGACATATTTCACATTATATAGGATGTAACAAAACAAAGAGATATTTTAGGGTGTGTAAGACGTATGTTATTCCTTATATTATAGAGTTCTTCTATTATAGAGATTTTTTGTGATTTAATTCTTGGCACATCCAAATTAATAATATATTATGTTTATAATAATTAAGTATAATAAATGAGATGTCAAAATAGATCAAGCCTCATTGTCTAAAAATAATTTGATCTTCAATAAATAACTTTACGTGGTTTCTTTTATTGCATTGGCAATTATTAAAATTCATATTAATCCCGTATATTAATTTCCCAGTAGATACGAATCAAATTAACGAATTTATCAAAATGTAGTACGATTCCTATGGGCCGGTGGAATTGGAACGCTTTATTATTTTAATTAAAATACGTCAATATGATTAAGCTATGAACTTGTTGTACAGACCTACAGGGTTGTTTTGGTGCGTGGTTGCAGTTACAACTAACACCGCTATATTGTAAAATGTCACTTGAAAAACTGTTTCACTTGTCATCAAAGCAAAAAATGCCTTGGTGGTATTTTAAGGCCATCCCCTGAGCAAACGACCTTGACCATACATTTGTCGCGTTGCCGAGATCGCACCAAAACCCTATTTTTAGGGTTCCGTAGCCAAATGGCAAAAAACCGAACCCTTATAGATTCGTCATGTCTGTCTGTCTGTCTGTCCGTCCGTATGTCACAGCCACTTGTCTCCGAAACTATAAGAGCTATACTATTGAAAATTGGTAAGTAGATGTAGTCTATGAACCGCATTAAGATTTTGGTACAATTATTGGAAAAATTATTAAAAATTTTAGGGGTCCCCATAGGTACAACAATTTTTTTTTTCATCTAACCTATGCATTTGGGGATTTTCTATGGATAGGTATTCAAAAATCATATTGAGGTTTTTAATATATATTTTTTTCTAACCTGAATAGTTTGCGAGAGAGATTCTTCCAAAGTGGTAAAATGTGGGTCCACCCCCCTCTAACTTCTAAAGTAGGGGCATGACAAGTCTAAAAAAAATATATGATGTACTACCAAAGAAAATTGGTTTGAACGAGATCTAGCAAGTAGTTTTTTTTATACGTCATAAATGGTAAACATTAATTTAACTTTCATTCAATCAACTGAAATATAAAAATAAATCAAAAATCTTTTAATTTCATAAAAATAAACCTTATTGCTGCTGCGGAACCCTTCATGGGCGTGTCCAACTCGTACTTGGCCGGGTTTTTTTACTTATCTTAATTTAAAATTGATCTAAAAAAATTCAAACGTCCAGTATGTAGTTAATGAAATTGTCGATCTATTGGCGTGTGTTTCAAATAACCGTAATTTGTAAATACTAGGAAGATGCTGAATATATGCTTGAATTTAAATAAAGTATTACTTTGATGGAAGCTGATATCATGAGTATAAAAAACAAAAATAGGAAATTAATAACTATGAAAGGATCGTTCATATACTGAAGATTATTGCTGTATTTTTATTATAATCTTGTAGCTTTCAAATTATGAGTTAACTAGACGTTCCGCGCGGCTTCGCCCACGTAAATTACGTACTTCACACTTCCACGTATTTCACAGACAAATCAGTCTACAAAAAATAGCCTATGATCCTTCACGTGGTCCACTTCTTATCTGACCCAAATAACAGAAAAATTGCTCTAGTAGTTCGTGAGATAAGCCCTTTCAAATAATTTCCCCCGTTTTTCCCATATTTTCTTCTATTTCTTCGCTCTTATTAGTCTTAGCGTGATAAAATATTGCCTATAGCCTTTCTAGATAAATGGGCTATCTAACACTGAAAGAATTTTTCAAATCGGACCAGTAGTTTCTGAGATTAGCGTGTTCAAATAAGCCCTTTCAAATAATTTCCCCCCGTTTTTTCCACATTTTCCTCTATTTCTTCGCTTCTATTAGTCTTAGCGTGATAAAATATAGCCTATAGCCTTCCTCGATAAATAGACTATCTAACACTGAAATAATTTTTCAAATCGGACTAGTAGTTCCTGAGATTAGCGCGTTCAAACAAACAAACAAACTAACAAACTCTTCCGCTTTGTAATATTAGTATAGATAAGGCTCTAAAAACGGTAAATTACGGTATCTCCGTAAGGGGAGCGTCTTAAGTAACAAAAACAAATGTGGCTCTAGCCCTTATATCTATGTATAATATGTTCGTTTTATAGCGCCAAAGTGTGTTTTCAATGCCCTATTGTGACTCCTTCGCATCAGAGTACTGTCACCAAACCAATGCTGCTCATAAATTGAAGGATGTGGTTGGGGTTGGTGCCACGAATTTCCTCTGTGGATGAGTATTCGTAGCGACCAAGGTACCTGTTTCTGCTTTGTAGTGGTAATCGGTCTCACTGCGGCTGTATAAATCCAAAGTGTGTACTCACAAACACTCTCTGGTCCTTTTACTCTTCTGACCCAGTACCAGTAGTATGGAATTTTTAGTATGGATTAGTGAATTAACCAACACGACTGGCGAGAGTTGAGCTACAGGACTAACATTTTACAAGCCCATCCGACGCTTTCTTCCTTTTTAAACAATCATAGTTAGCCAGCATGGGCATATGTAGGGGGGGGGGGGGGTCCTAGGGTTCCGGACCCCCCCATTACTATCCATCTTACTTGTCCAATCGACAATATATGTACCGCACCGATTTAAATCGGCGAGGTATATGTATTTTTTTCTATTCACAGTATAATAATAATAATTATACTGTGGAGCGTGTCCGTAGGCAGAGTAGGTATTTGCTGCTCTGTGAAACATGGGCGAGTCCATGGGTGCACTCGTATTAGCCAGCATAGTTCTAGTCAAACTTTTAAACAATATTTCTACTTATTTCAACGTACGAACTTCGAATCGAAACCTCCAAATCGCAACCGAATCTAAAACAAAATTTTGCACTACTGTACCAAAATATTTTGATTAAGAACTTTAAACAATATAAAATAAAACAAAACATTTTATGATTATTTAACATAATTTTTTCTTTGCTAATAGTAAATGTTATAATGTGTATCGTACTAATCACCTAGTATAATCTTGTTTACATGCCAAAATGAATTATAAAATTAGGTTATTATTGTATAGCATACATCATTATCTTATTTTGAAGAAATATTTTTTTGTTTATTTTAGCAAGCTAATGAAAAAGTTTGTGCTATATATTGAAATGTTTTGACTTAGAAGAGTCATTATAATAAAATTGAGGAGCTTAAGAGGTCTATTTTGGTTTTGCTTCAATTGTTCTAAGTTCATTTCAAAAGATGTCTTCAAGGAGCATTGAAATTGTAAGTATTAAAGTATTTTGGTTATTTATAATTTTACATTTCTTAATATAACTTAGACAATGCCCGTGACTTTGTCTGCGTTTTGCGAAGGGTACGTAGTCTGGGAGCTTAGCCGACACATTTTTCTCATCTTTGTTTCTTTTATAAAATCGCCGATCAAAAGTGTATGGAATTGACATCGCGTTAAATTATATGAACTCGACATTTGATTCAATTGTCATAAAGAAAACGTGTTGGCTAACCCCCCTGTAGTCGTTAATAAAATATGTAGACGCGGAAATAAGATGAAAGAAGCGGGTCTTGGCAATGCTTAAATGCAATACCCTTCGATCGCGGATTCTTGGAAATGCTATTGTATTCTATTGTTGTCGCAATCACCTGTGCTCGTATGGGGCTTGATGAGTTAAAATATTTCAATTTTGTAACGCTAAGATACTTTGCCGCGTCTGGCTTCGTCTCGTTTTGGTGGGTAGCTGCCTGCAAGTTGAAAAAATTGTTGAATTGGATTAACACACCTTTTCTTTCAGGTCCAAAACTGGCTCGACAGATACGAGAAATATTTTGCCAAATGTGACATTAAAACAGAAGATAAAGTCAAACAGACAAGCACAGCCAAAGAGGAGCCAAAGGCACCCACACAACCTCGTGTAGCACATTCTAGAAGCAAACAGCATCGGTGTTTCAGAGTCTAGAACTTAAGGCTTAGGCAGCAGGTTTCTCTATCGCTTTAGTGGAGTGCCTAGAGCAGGGGTCGGCAAGTAGTTTTAGGTGGGGTCCGGATATTGTGGGAAAATTTTAACGAGGTCCAGAAAAAAACACACTTGTCCTATGTAGCTTAAAAATATTATTTTAATTAATAAAGGTATACGTATACCTTATCTAGGTATTAATAATTGATACTTGGTATAAAATACATTACAATATTTCGCGGTCCGCAAACGGACCGCGGTCCGCCTGTTGCTGAGCGCTGGCCTAGAGCGTAAAAATCATGCAAACCTCCGATTTCCGTAATAGTGGATGAAAATTGAAAAGAAAAAAAAAGGAATGTGTAGCTGATAACATAAATAAAAAAGTTTACCTATTGAAAAGATGTGCTTTTGATTTTTAAATTATTCTATTCCACTTCAGTTACACACATAAATTTTAAAATTTTGAAGAAAACCTGCATTTTAAAAGCTATTAACTTGCTCTGTATGTATGTAAGTATGTGTGTTATGGTGGAATTTAGGAATTCAATTTTGAAGTAGATAAAATTAACCAATTGAGCTGAATTTTTGCATACGCGTTTAGTTTGGATGACAATGCACGATTACTCTAAATGCAATATGGCCGATCATCCAAGATGGCGAAATAATTATTTTCTATGCAGACCTACAATATGGATATTAAATGAAAAGGCTTTTTGAGAGTAACTCGAAAACTAATGTAATTTCATTCTACATCCAACATGGCGGCTCATCCAAGATAGGGGAATAGTTACTTTTAAAGCACTTCTGCAATATGGGTATCAAAATATGAAAGAACTCATTGAAAGTAACTTAAACACTAATTTAATGTCATTCTACATCCAATATGGCGGCTCATCCAAGATAGGGGAATAACTATTTTTAATGAACTTCAGCAATATGGGTATCAAATGAAAGGGCTCATTGAGAGTCGTGTAGTGTCGTGTCGTGTCGTGACAAATCGTGTCGTGTCGTGTCGTGACGAATCGTGTCGTGTCGTGTGTCATGTCGTGTCGAATCGTGTCGTGTGTCATGTCATGGCTTGGGCATCGAGACCGGGTTTTCCCGAAACCCGAAAACCCGGGAAAACCCGTGTTTTGGGGATCACGAAAAAACCCGGGTTTCAAAAATGGAACCCGGGTTTTTTGAGCTTTTCGGGTTTTTCGTTTTTTTGATAATTATTGAAGGCAAGACCTGATATTTTAAGGTATTTATAACAAACTAACATACAAATTCTTTATTTTTATAACATAAGTATAGGTTTGATTATTTCTATTGGTCATAATTAAACAAAATATAATATTTTAAAGTAAAAGTTTCGTTTCAAGAGCATTAAAGACTAATTATTGTCACAAAAATATTTATTAATAATAATATTTTGAAAATCCTACCAAAACTATTCAATATAAAAAAGCCAAGTCTTTTCAAACAATCTATCCATCGCAAAAAGTTTTCAAATTTCATAGAAGCAAGTCTTGTTAAACTTACTTTGGGTTCCGTACCCAAAGGGTAAAAACGGGACCTAATTACTAAGACTTCGATGTCTGTCTGTCCGTCTGTCCGTCTGTCTGTCAGCAGGCTGTATCTCAAGCACGGTGACAGCTAGAGAGTTGAAATTTTCACAGATTATGTATTCCTGTTGCCGCTATAACAACAAATACTAAAAACAAAATAAAACAAATATTTAAGGAGGGCTCCCATACAACAAACTTGTTTTTTTGGCATTTTTTGGTCTATATCAATAATGGCAACAGGTAAGTACTTGAATTTTTCTCAAAGTCCTTAGTTACATGTATACTTTAATATTTAATAATAAGATTAAAATAAAGTAAAAAATTAAGGGGGGCTCCCATACAAAAAACACAATTTTTGGCCTAATTTTGCTCTATAATGGTACGGAACCCTTAATGCGCGAGTCCAACTCGCACTTGGCCGATTTTTTTTTATAGTTTTCAATCAACATTCAGTGATTGACCAGTTTTCTTTATTATGTGATCAAAGGCTTACAAAATAAAGTGTGGACAGCTTCAAAGGGTTCTAAGTCTGCTGAAAGTACCGTAGACTTTTGATGATGGGCAAGTCACTAATTAGTGACAAAACGTTGTAACTTGTATGGACAGTTGCTGACAAAATACACCCATCAACAAAGTCTTAGGGATATTTGTATTTTTGGAATACCTAAAAACCTGTCAGGAATTTTTGAAGACAGTGTATGGAACAATGATAGCTTATTTTTTGGTATTTAACAAAACATATTATTAAAACAATTTCCCGAATTTTATCGTTTCTAAAACAATCACAGACATCTACAGTCATAAAAAATCAATGATAAGTCAACAAATCTTTATTTCGTTTTATAGACTGAAATTTTCATTCGAATGAGACATTTTTATTGCTGATTGTCAAATAAATAGTAATAATTTATACTGATCTGATGTTTGGCATACAGTATTTTTACTAAAAAATATTTTTTGTGCCCTGCTGCGGTATCACGCCCAGTCTTCTTTGCAATTTAGTTATTATTTTCAGTCGTCTAACTTACTAAAAACCTTAAAAGAGATTTTTGTTTGTCGTTACTCGTTATGCTTTTTGTCATTATTTGTTGTATTCACAATATAACAAATAACGACAATATTAAGACAATGCAATCAGTAAAAAGTTTCCAAGAGAGCAACCAGCCCCTAGAAACTGACAAAACCATGCAGAGGAGTTTCCATCAAGTATGATGTGAAACCATTTTGTATTCCAGTATCTGGCAAATGCGGCAGATTGCTTTTTATTGCTTGAGAGACTGATGTTGGTAACACATAATAGGACGAATGATGGCTTTCCTTAGCCGACCGAGGATGGGATACTCACTGCGGAATTATTTTATTGGCCTTTTTTAGGGTTCCGTACCCAAAGGGTAAAAACGGAACCCTATTACTAAGACTTCGATGTCTGTCTGTCGGTCTGTCTGTCCGTCTGTCTGTCTCCAGGCTGTAAATCAAGAACGGTAATAGCTAGAGTGTTGAAATTTTCACAGATTGTGTATTTCTGTTGCCGCTATAACAATAAATACTAAAAACAAAATAAAATAAAAATTTAAGGGGGGCTCCCATACAAAAAACACAATTTTTGGTCTATTTTTGCTCTATATTGGTACGGAACCCTTCGCTCTTGACCGATTATTATTTGCAATTACTTCCGTAAAAATGTACATAAGAATCAAACTTGTAGAGAATTAATTTTGCAACAATCTTACAATTTTTGTAAAAAAATGAAAAATAAAGAAGATGTGGTCAAAAATAGGCACCTTCAAACCAATATGGCGGCTAAGTGCATGCTTGACCACAGTTTTGCTTGCGCATGCCGACTTGTACACTGAAGTCTGAACATTGTGCGTGTAGTAGGTAAAACGGTAGTATGCGCAAACCCCAAAGTTTGGCTTAACGGTTTTTAAACTTGCTTGAAATTCTGGCATGCAAGCCTTCGTGTACCAACTTGTCTGCGCGTGTGGTTAGACGTTCAGTGTTCAAGCCAAGTTGTTTAAACGCCGACGATCTCGACAAGAATGTGGCTTGCGCATGCATAACTGTGCCGTGTGGTAGATAAGTCAGTATTCCGTCTTTTCATGCGCCAGCAAAACTGTGGTCAAGCATGCATGTGTGGTAGGCACCTAACGCACCCGTCAGATTTGGTCGAGCTTTTGAATTTGAGCTATTTATGACCTCTTCTAAACACTAGCGCAAAAAAAAACTTTCTATAATTATTCATTTCAGAAAAAATCTAACGCGACTGTAGTAATCACAGATCTAGCAAGGTTCGCGCTCTGCGCTTACGTAGTAGAGCTCGACAAGGCTTTAAATGAACGTGGCGAAAAAAGGAACTAACGCTGCCATCATACAAAAACGCAATATTTGAGATGTTTTTGACAGTTCTCCTTTACCAGCAGCGCCCCGTACACGTTTATTTAAAGCCTTGTAAGTTTTAGCACTTTAATACCGGTGATGAACGCTATAATCTTAGCGGCCCCTACTAGACGAGCAATTTTATTGCGCCATATCACGTATTGCGTAATATTATTGACCGTGTAGGGTTGATATTTAACATCGCGCACCTTCAATCTAATTGTCAAATAAACTGTTCAATAAAATTGAAGCGTGATATTGCACAAACAATTGATCGTCTAGGGGCCGGTTTTTGCAACAAATCATAGAAATTTTTAAGAAAAAGAATAAATAAAAGCCTTAAAATGTTATTCCGTAGTTATTTTATAATCTTGGTTGACATTTCAATTTGGAAAAATATTTGAAAAATATTTAAAAATTGGAAAAATATATTGGAAATTTTTCTTTTTTCTTTTCTTTCCTTTTGGAAATTTTTCCATTACCCATCTGTAGGCAGATCTAAATGTATCGAATTGACATAAGCGTTCGTTAATATGAAGTCGACATTCAACTCATGTCATGTCAGTTCCATACACATTTGATCGGTGATTCTATCAAGAAGCTTTTTTAGAAGCGTTAGCTTCTCTATCTACTATCATAATTTATTGCGTATTATTTTTGTATTACTAGTTTGTTAATAAATATTGTTCTTTACCGCAATAACCAGTTTTATTTCTTATCTTCAAAAATAGATTTTTTTTAAATTTTATTTTGAATAAACTTCTACTTTTGATAAACCTACATGGCGTTGAAAAACTACATATTTATGGAGGCAACACTTGGTGTATAATTTTGAGATAACAGAAGCGTGGTACTAGTTGACAAAAGAATATCTAAAGTTATAAATGAAGGTAGTTTTGTAACGGAAACTTTAGCTCCAGTGAGTCTAATAGCAACTACTTTAAATAAATTGGCATAATAAATTCTTAAAAATAATGAGTAACTAAACTTAATAAATTTTAACTATATTGTTGTAAGATATTGTAAGAACTTTAAGTTTCAACGAATATGTACTATGAGTCAAAGAAAAGATAAGGTACCAAAGATTCAAATTGTTAAAAAATAGATCTACAGGTTTTATTTGTTCTATTGGTACTCCAAAAAAAACGTTAGCTGATTGTTCTGCGAAACGCACTATCACATTTTATTAGTTACTAGCTGTCCCGGCAAACGTTGTTTTGCCTGTTTTCCCTGTTTTCCTGCTTTTCTATTGAAGTATTTTCTGATATTTTTTTTTCTATAAACCTCACGTAGCCCGAGACCTTTCCAACGAATGCAAAACCGTGGAAATCGGTTAGTGCGTTCTGGAGTTATAGCGTCAGGAAGGAAAACCCGACTTATTTTTATATATTAGACAACAAGTGAAAATAATACAAGCATAATCTTTACTTTGATGAAGTAGTTTATGATGTGGGGTAGTTTTTACTATGACGGTTATTTCCCTATAACATTTTGCGTTTTTGATACCTAATAATTATTATTGTAATAAACTTCGTATTCAATTCAATTCAATTAATTTATTTCAGATTTTCATCCATAGTGTTAGTTTCAACAATAGGTCCTTATTCTAGTGTTAGTAAAAATAAAAATAAGTTGGAGTTATTTATATCCAAATTTGTATACAATAATGTAACTGCCTTATTGTTTAGACAATACAGAGTGTAACAAAAATAAGTGATAATACTTTAGGGTGTGTACTTGTTCCTAGTAGAGCGTTCATTGTGAAAGTAGCAGCGCTGAAAGACCAAAATCTTTTTTCACTTTTGTATGGGGAAACTCGTGACGCTCGGGCCCTTGCCCATACAAAAGTGAAAAAAAAATCGTCTTTCAGCGCTGCTACTTTCACAGTGAACTCTCTACAAGGAACACGTACACACCCTAAAGTATTATCACTTATTTTTGTTACACACTGTATAAGTAAGTATGAACAAGACAAAAGATACCAATTATCGAATCTGAAAATCTGTATACGTTTAATATACCAGACTGATCTATAAAACTTGACTTCTTCCTTGACATCTTTGCACGTGTACGAAATTCCTATGGGACTATTTGTGGAGTTACTTTTGTAATTGCTTCACAAAAACTTTGCCAAAGTTGTTGGTAATTAGCCGTTCGAAGTTGTCTGGAGGAAATGTTAGCAAAAATATTTAAAGGTTTCAACTTTCAGGTGTCTTTGGACGAAAAGTGTACCAATATTATTTTTAATGTTATATTGTAACTAATATTACGGTGAAGATGAAGCTTATAATATATTAGCTGTTGCCCGCGACTTCGTCCGCGTTAATATAGTATAATAACAAAGATGGATAGTTTTCCCCTTTTTGTGGTTCCTTATACAAAGGGTAAAAACAGGACCCTATTTAAGCGAACGTCATCATCGTAGTAGCTCCAATCTTTAATTTTAGTTAAATCAGTCGAAAATCTAAGTAGATTTATAAAAACTTTTGTCCCCTATTTTATCCCCTTAGGGGTGGAATTTTAAAAATCCTTTCTTAGGGGATGCCTACGTCATAGTAACTTTATGCATGCAAAGTCTCAGCCCGATCGGTTTAAAATTGTCAAAGTTTAATACAAACTTTCATCCCCTATTTTATCCCCTTGGGGGTAGAATTGATCAAAATCCTTTCTTAGCGGATGCCTACGTCATAACATCTACCTGCAGGCCAAATTTCAGCTCGATCCGTCCAGTGGTTTGGGCTGTGCATTGATAGATCACTATGTCAGTCAGTCAGTCAGTCACCTTTGAGTTATATATATTTAAATTTGTGTCATTGTTTTTGTTACTAGCGCAGTCAGTTATTATTTAAATTGATAGCAATACACCCGCCTGAACTGAACAATATATTTGAAGCAATTTATATATAGGGTGCAATTAAACCTTCTCCTCCTTGTTAAAAATAAAAATACACGTATTTTTTTTTAATAATCACTCAGTACTAAAATGTTGAGGAATAGCTTCCGAAAGTTTTCCTAAAAACATCACAATTAATGGACACTACGCGTCACCCCCGCTCTACCCACCGCCGCGAAGTGACCGTTCTGCAACGATTTTAAGTGGGATAAAATATGTTATTGTAAAAAAAATAACACCCTATTATTATTATTGGTTAAATGGACTCCCATAATGATACCTAAGCCCTAAAAAAAATTTGGCCGGTAGGTTTAATTGCACCCTGTATAGGACCTGTTATAACAGATTTAAGCTAGACCAAAAATACCAAATAAATATCGCATAGATCAACATGAATTGAAACGTACATACAAACCAGCGTTCACTTACCACTTATGAAACTCTACCACAAAAGTTGAACGTTTTGAAGTGCAAAAATACAGACGAAAACAACGTTATCGCTGGAACAATGTGGAGTGGAAGTTCGGAAATGTTTTGCTCCGAGTTCCCCTAAATAGTGGCGGCTTAACCCATTGCGAGGCCCCGGGCGGCAGATAATATCTCTCGGGCGCCAGGTATTTGCGAGGCCCTGGCGGCAGGTTTTGCAAGGCACCGGGCGACAGGTTTTGCGATTCATTTTGTCTTACGAAAAAATACCTATGTGATGCGAAAGTAGGGATGATAAACTTTAAAATTTATATTTGCGGCTTTCACTAAGATTATCTTTAATTTAAGCAAATAATCCAATTATTTTCCTTGACGCGAGGCCCCTGCAAGAGCGAGGCCCCGGGCGATTGCCCCGTTCGGCACCCCCTGAGGCCGCCACTGCCCCTAAATACAGTATTCAGTGTCTGATTCGCCATCTTTTATCGCGAATTCATATTTTATTCTTCAGTGCCTAGTGTTCAGGATGAAATTATTACAAGATGTTTGGTAAAATGTAGTATCATGGTGAACACAGAATAAATTATATATCAATATATCAATCAGTACTCAGTAGTTAAGTGTAAGTAGAGCAGCGTAAAGACGCTTACAGGTTGCAGTCAGTTTGAAGGCCACGGAGGAAAAATGTATTTTAATGATCTTCTATATAATCTATGACATAGATTCTATGTGAATAAAAACAACTTTAAATTTCTGTTAGTCTCGCTAAAACGAGAACGGCTAAACCGATTTAGCTAATTGTAGTCTCGAAATATTCGTAGAAGTCGATGGAAGGTTTATATATATATATATATATATATATATATATATATATATATATATATATATATATATATTATGAAATAAAGGGGGCAATCGAGCAAACGGGTCACCTGGTGGAAAGCAACTTCCGTCGCCCATGGACACTCGCAGCATCAGAAGAGCTGCAAGTGCGTTGCCGGCCTTTTAAGAGGGAATAGGGTAATAGGGGAGGGTAGGGATGGGAAGAGAAGGGAATAGGGGAGGGTAGGGAAGGGAATAGGGTAGGGGATATTAGTAGGAAAGTGTCACAGAGTCATCTATAAATTTATTTATTACCTAAAATTAAATCTTTTAGTTCTGTGTTCTAATAATATTACTTTTTAGTAAGACATAACGAATCTTACGAGTTAACAGACTAATTTTGGCAACACTTTCTAACTCATTCATATCTACACTAATATTATAAAGAGGAAAACTATGTTTGTTTGTTTGTTTAATTGTAATGAATAGGCTCAAAAACTACTGGACCGATTTTAAAAATTCTTTCACCATTTGAAAGCTACATTATCCACGAGTAACATAGGCTAAATTTTATTTTGGAAAAAATAGGGTTCCGTAAGATATTTGGGTTTTTCGGACACAAGGTGTAAAAATCAACCAGAAAAGATATTTATTTTGCGAACGCTGCCTAAACTATAAAAGATAGAACCATAAAATGTTCTAATTAATTGTAGATCTTATAAATATCTACAAAAAAGTCCGCGACACACTATACTTATCTATGTCGAATGAGGCACAACAACCATATTTTTATTTAAAAAAATCTTGATTTTTTTTGGACTTCATTTAAACGCGTTTATATTACTCATGCTATTAATCCTTATCAAAATAAATTATTTCATCACTAAGCACAGTTTATGTAGATAATATTTGGTCTCTGAATGATTAAAATTGGACGTTTGATTTTGAAGTTATGGCGAAATTAAAATATTACGATTTCTGCTTCACGGCCCGCTGCGAAGTGGGCGTCACCAAGGGGGTGCGCGTGCAGGAGGGAGTTTAGATCTATTAGTAAATGATGATTTAAATAATACTTAATTATTCACTAAATCTAAATCTAATCTAAATAATATATAAAACTCAAAGGTGACTGATTGACATAGTGATCTATCAACGCACAGCCCAAACCACTGGACGGATCGGGCTGAAATTTGGCATGCAGGTAGATGTTATGATGTAGGCATCCGCTAAGAAAGGATTTTGATCAATTCTACCCTCAAGGGACAAAATAGAGGATATACCGATCGGGCTAAGACTTTGATACCTAAATAATAATAATACTTCTTAACGCGAGCGAAGCCGCGGGCAAAAGCTAGTACCTATATAATATAGCTTAAGCCAAAATCTAATCAAAATATTTTTCTCTCGTTTTAATAAACAAACAAAAAAAACGACATTGTGTAACAAAAACAGCTTTCACTTACACAAATATTTACTCTCCTCAATGGTTAAAGCACTACTTAAAAGCTGGACGTTTTAAAGGATCAGATATGCAAAAGCTCACCGAGGAGCTTAAAATTGATAATGCTTTTCGTTTATATTCATATTACAGGGGTCAAGAGGACATAATATTTGGTCGTGACGTGAGTGGAACTCAGTCGAATATCGGCCACATAGATTTTTCAATACTCAACCCTATCGGGTTATCTATTTCGCATTTTAGTCCCTTACCTACTAATAAAAATATTATTTACACACTTTTTACAGAATTTTTATTAGGCTGGCCGCATTCACACGTTTTCCGTATTCGGAAATCGGAATGCATAGAGTGGTTGAAAATACGTTAACTGCAGTATACGTTCACTTTTCTTCGTACGGAACGAATTCCGCACGTACGTTTCAAGTGTAAGCCTTCATTTAAACGCGTTCGCGCGTATAAAAATCAACTTCTATAGTACACTGTACCATCGAAGAAATTGATTCATAGGCAGTTGACAGACCTACGTCATTTGGTTGAGTTATGTCAATTCAATATGAGTCGTGATCTGTCGGCTGGATTTGACATAACGCCACCAACTTACGTAGGTCCGCCAAATGCCTATGAAGCAACTTCTCTGATAGTACAAACACCTCACACATCATGTCATAAGCTTAAGTTAATGAGATGCGACTAAGTACTAGGTATAGCGGCTAAGATAATATTAGCATAGATTAAACAAACAGTATATCTGATAATGACAGATAGATACATATTGAGGGCAAACAGAGTATTAATTATGCTTCAATTATGAAATTAATTAAACGTGTCACTAGCTATCTATACTAATATTATAAATGCCTGTCTGTCCGTCTGTCTGTCTGTTAACTCTTCACGCCCAAACCGCTGAATCAATTTTGATGAAATTTGGTATAGAGATATTTTGAGTCCCGGGAAAGGATATAGGATACATTTTATCCCGTAAAAATGTACGATTCCCGCACGATAAACGAGTTTTGGCGCAACGGAGTTGCGGGCGTCATCTAGTAATGACATAAGTGTGTGTTTGAAGTGCTTGAAAATGATGGCATAATGAAAAAAAAAACGACTTTAAAATTGCCTCTGAATCAAAAAACGCTTCGGGACTGTTTGGCTTGTGTAAGTTTGTAACAGCTTTGTAAGAGGCAGACATACAGACATACCTACGCATTTGCAATAATAATATTAAGTATGCATGACTAGAAACCTATGGTCCGGCCGGTTGCTGTATTATAAAATTTAATACTACTATTGAATTTTGCCTAAAAGAACCTTAATTAGGCTTAAGGCCACGTTTAAACCTACATTATTCATCCCTTTGTAACCGCCCGCCGCCTATTAACTGTACGTGCTCATTGCTTTATGAAATGGAACAGAATTAACATTTCAATGTTACCTTTTGTTTCGTTTTTTCGCCGGTCACCGGGTTAAAATGGTACAAATGTAAAATAGTATCACTGGGTTAAAATGGTACAAATGTAAAATAGTATCACTCTAAAGAGATACTATTTTACATTTGTACCATTTTAACCCGGTGACCGGCGAAAAAACGAAACAAAAGGTAACATTGAAATGTTAATTCTGTTAAAGTGCCTGTATTCACTTTGATTAGTACGAGTGCAGATGATTAGTGCAAGTGATTAGTGATAAGGAGAAATTAAAGGACTTGCACTAATCAGTCGCTGTCCTCATGTACATTCTCCTGATTACTAATCACCTGCACTAATCACCTGCACTTATAACTAATTAAAGTGAATACAGGCCATAAGGCTAAGTTATTTTTTTTTACTTGGTGTTTTGTAAATTAAGTGTTCGGCTATTCATAATACTGGATGGAGTTGAGTATGCAAAATATTAGGACCGTATTCGGTGTATGGGGTTGAACTCAGGAAAGAATTTGCCCATGAAGGGTTCCGCAGAAGTAATAAGGTTTATTTTTATGAAATTAAAAGGTTTTTGATTTATTTTTATATTTCAGTTGATTTAATGAAAGTTAAATTAAGGTTAACCATTTATGACGTTTAAAAAAAACTACTTGCTAGGTCTCGCTCAAACCAATTTTCGTTGGTAGTTTTTATAGAAATGTACATCATATATTTTTTTTAGACTTATCATGCCCCTACTTTAGAAGTAAGAGGGGGGGGGACACATTTTACCACTTTCGAAGAGTCTCTCTCGCGAACTATTCAGTTTAGAAAAAAAAAAGATATTAGAAACCTCAATATAATTTTTGAAGACCTATCCATAGATACCCCACACGCGTAGGTTAGAAGAGAAAACATTCTTTATGTTTCAGTTGTACTTATGGGGACCCCTAGACCCCTAAAATTTTTAATTATTTTTCCATTTTTGTATCAAAATCTTAATGCGGTTCACAGACTACATCTACTTACCAAGTTTCAATAGTATAGCTCTTATAGTTTCGGAGAAAAGTGGCTCTGACATACGGACGGACAGACAGACACACAGACAGACAGATATGACGAATCTATAAGGGTTCCGTTTTTTGCCATTTGGCTACGGAACCCTAAAAAAATATAACAGTTTTCCTATTCAGAACATGATATTGAAACATAAAATTTACATTATCACGTTATCATGACATGAAGAAGACGTAATATTTTTACCCTTATTCGGATTGTATTGTGTGATTCGGATTGATATACCTGTGTAATTTCGCTCTTTCAGCGCTGCTACTTTCACAGTGGACTCTATATAAGGGACAATTACACAACCTAAAGTATTATCACTTTTTTTTGTTACACCTTGTATAGAAAAATGTCAACAAACCTTCACCGATTTTTGAGATGCCAGATATCCCAGATTAAAATATACAAGAGCCGAGATATTTTAAGCATGTCCGTGAGTATGGCGTATGAATTTTTTGCATAAAATTACAAAAGATTTACAAATTTCCAAGCCACGCTGTAAAAAGTGAAACATTTTTCAGGTTTCGCAAACGATACAGTTTTAAAAAATGTTGTAAAGAAACGCGTTCTGATCAATGAATATAGGTACTTTTTTCTACCGATAAATATAATATTATTATTATATATTACGTTACAACAAAATCCGTTTTTTTCCAGGGTAAAAATTAACTGTACAGTTTTCGGGTCACAAAACTATGTGCTTTCCCGGGACTTAAAGTAACTCCATACCAAATTTAATCAAAATCGGTTGAGCGGTTTAAGCGTGAAGAGGTAACAAACAGACAGACAGACACACTTTCGCATTTTTAGCATAAGTATGGATTAAATTCTATTTTATTTGTCATAATATTTATAGAATAAAACATTGTATAACTAAAACGTTAGTATACGTAGCGAAAACCTTTTTAGTAAGAGGGATATACTAAGTGACAGCCAGAAAATGAGTGGCTAATTAGTAATTACTATAAGTAGGTATAATTCGTCACTCGTGTTATTAATCACTTCGTCCTCCAGACACCGCCATATTGAATTTTGTGGCAGATCTAATGTCACCTCATTTGTCAAGAGAGTAGAAATCATTATCATCAACTTATTTTGTTAGGCTGGATTTATATGCGGCGGCGCGGACGCGCGGATTGGCCGCTACACCGCGAGATCACAAGCCTATTGCTATTTGCTATGTAACGATTAATTATTACGAGCGAGCGCGGACGCGCTGTCATTTACGCCAAACCGCGCGTTCTCGCGGACGCATACAAATCCCACCTTAAAAGCATCATTGCATATTTTTACCTTAATTTGAAAAGCAGTAAGTATTTTTAATTATACCTTACAGATATAAACTAAATTACAACACATTGTTGTATTTTAAATAGAAAAAAAATATTTGCATCATAAGTATTGCATTGTAATTATTAAGCATTTACAAGTACAATTTATATGTTAGGGCCAAAAATTGTTTATTTTTCACCCTAACATATATTATACTTTCAAAATGTCATTAAAATATTTCCATAAACAAATGCAGCCCATATAGGATTACGAAACTAACCCGAAAACGTCCATAAAACGCATCAAAATATTGAGTCTAGATCCAGGATTTGCGGTTGATTCAAATACTAGACCGCTTTCAGCCGTTTCCTGTAACCTAATCCCTCACCAAATAACTAATGATACTTGGTCTCTTTGGGTACGTGATGAATTATGTTTGTGAGGACTTAGTGCATTCGGGGTCTATCAAATATTAGTTGATGGCTGTTGATGGTGAAAACTTGTGACACCGCAGGTCTACTGCTTGTTTTGGCGTTTCGTACTATGGTTTCATAATTTTTATTTTTTTATATTGTTTTATTTATTTTAAGTGTCATAAAACGTTTTCTCGGTTTTTGTTTGTAGGACGTACTTAAAATTTAAATCTTTATTATACTTAGGATCCGTTACCTCTTCACTACTACGATTTTGATGAATTTACTTTGGGTCCCGGAAAATAACGATAAATAATTTTTAAACCAAAAAATTCTACGGTTACCGCGCGATAAACTCATCTCGAACACTTCTTAATTATATAAGTATAAGTTTTAAAAAACTTATTTTTAATTTGACAGAAAATATATCGCCAAAATCTCCATTAACCCTCAATTCACTATGTGAAATTTACGTACGTAAACACCTTCAATGAGTCCCTGGGACTCACATATTTTAAATGTATGTTTTTATCCCATAAAATAAAATTTATCATTATTATGTTTAATAATCTTTTTAAATACTTACTTAGTTAATCATAAGAAAAAATAACAAAACTGAACAAACTTCTGAGATCCTCTTAAAATTAAAGAA
Organism: Cyaniris semiargus; assembly: GCA_905187585.1. Lineage (NCBI taxonomy): Eukaryota > Metazoa > Arthropoda > Insecta > Lepidoptera > Lycaenidae > Cyaniris > Cyaniris semiargus. Next base: position 4,794,937 of record LR994558.1, on the reverse strand, counting down.
ATAGCATTTATCAGTCTTTTAAAACCGTGATATTTTTAAGATTTGTCTAAGCTAACAAATATTCTAAAAATTAAAATAAACTTAGCGTTGATAATATGTGAAACACTGTTAGAATAGTAACACCTTATTGTACCATATTTATGCAAATAAAGATTATTATTATTATAAAAAATATATTTTTGGTTAATTTTCAATGTAAACAATCGGATGAAAGTCATTAAATAACAGTCACAAGAATGAAAAAAAAATGTTGCCTGGTGTTATATGGTGAAATTATTAAAAAAATCGGCTAAGTGCGATTTGATCTCGCGCACGAAGGGTTCCGTACCATTATAGAAAAAAATTGTGATTTTTGTATAAAAAAAAAATGATTTTTGTATTGGGAGCCCCCCTTAATTATTAATTTTATTTAAATTTATAAATAATTATTACTGGTTGAGAAGATCAACGATCCCAGAGCTGGCGCTTACCTCGGCCAACGTATCAGTCTTGCGATACAGCGAGGTAATGCTGCCAGCCTCTTGGGTACATTGCCCGCAGCCTCCGACTTAGATTTAGTTTTTTATATATAGTCTTGCTTCTTTTTTATATTTTAGTAATATTTGTAGTAACTATTGTACAATATTATATAACTAATTAGCTGTAACGATATTCTATTTATAATAATTATTTATTAAGTTTTTGCGGTAAGTGTGTAATATATTAAACTATTTCTAGATATTATTAAAGTATAAATATACAGCTGAGTATTTTGTGAACATTTCAGGTGCCAATCTGTTGTCAACATTAATACTAACATCATTAATAATTAAATCACGTTTATTGTATGGGAGCCCCCCTTAAATATTTAATTTATTTTGTTTTTAGTATTTGTTGTTATAGCGGCAACAGAAATACATAATCTGTGAAAATTTCATTTCTCTAGCTATTATCGTTCTTGAGTTACAGCCTGGAGACATACAGACTGACAGACAGACAAACAGACAGACAGATAGACAGACGGACAGACAGACGGACAGACATCGAAGTCTTAGTAATAGGGTCCCGTTTTTACCCTTTGGGTACGGAATCCTAAAAAATGAAAGCACAACTACATTTTTGGTAATCTTTGCAAGTTATAAACAAAAATCCTCAAAAACAAAAATCCATTCACTATTACAATTTTCGGAGGTTAAAACCCCTGGGCGCTGCACTATATAATATACTAATCATGTTAAGGCGAGCACTTACCTCAATTCCAAAACGATAACCTTGCGAACGCGAATGCCAAGCGTGTACGCATCGCAATAAGATTCATTTTAGCTTAGCATAAAATTGTAAGTTACGACGGGCGGATCTTCTCTATTTTATTTTTCGTGTGTTTTTTTTTTAATATCTTTCGAAATAAATATTAAGAAAAAAGATTATTCGTTTCAGACCTTTTTAAAATAGATTCATTGACAATTTATTAAAATAAAATGTAAGTTATTCTTGTTAATACTTATATTTCGATGACAAAGAGTTTTGTCGGAGGTGAGTTTGTAAATTAATTACAGCGAAAGTATTATTTTTTATTAAAATGTTTTTGATTTAAACCCTTTTAAATATTGTGCTCTATATCTCATATTTTTTTACATTTCGTTATTATATTGGAACTAGGTAAATCGGGTATCAAGAAATAACAAAATGGGGTTACAGCCCGCCTTAAAGGGGATTAGTTTGTTCATTTCTCTGTATTAGTATCGATGCTCCGAAACTACCAGACAGATTTTGATGAAATTTTGAATAGAGATAGAATAAACCTAGGGATATAATAAAGCATATTTATGTCGTTGAAGCATATCTCATAAAAACAAAAAAGGTTAAGGCTTTCAGCGTTGCTATGTTCACGGTGAACTTTATAATATACGGTATACCGGGCCGTATACACAGAAACACTCTAAAGTATCATCAAAATTTTTCAATTTTCAATTTTGTTAGTATTTGCAAGTAGTAGCCTGTAGAAATATGCAAGTTTTGGACACTAAGGGCCCCCGAGACGGTCAAACGGTTTGATTCAAACACGTAAATTTTGGTTTGACTCTAACCTTTTTGATCGTTTACAAAGCTAGTTTGAACGGTTTGTCAAACATTTACGGGTTTGAAGCGTGTTTGATGAAATTTCATATTTTTGTTGTGTTTGACATGCCGTTTGATCGTGTTCCAACGCGTTTGAACAAACTCGGCTTAGTTTAGTACTGGATTTTGAAGTTCGAGAGCATCTTGTCTGCATCATACAAGTCTATTGTAATTATGGCGGCGTACCGAACCAAACTGCGCAATGTCGTTTGACAACCGTTCAAACCGACATCAAAAGGTTTCATCAAACACGTAAGGTTTGAATCAAACCATGTGATCGTCTCGGGGCCCCTTTAAATATTGACTTAAGGCTTTATAAACATCGCTGGATGTTTGTTATCAAAACTTCGGCTATTGACCTTCGCAAAATGGATTGAAATTTTGACCTTAATCAAAATCGGGTCAAGATTGATTACTTATTTCGGACATTAGGCGTTATTCCAGATAAACTCAATAGTGACCCTTATAAAGGCGGCATAAGGGTTCTATCTGGGAGCAAAATAAGTGTGAATACTCTGATTCTACTAATTTTGTGCAACATTAATACAGCTTCGTTGCTTGTTCGTTTTTTTTTAACTTTTTTTTCTGCTCGGCAGGATTTGAACCCGCAACCTCTAACCGTCAACGCGCCAACCAATTGAGCCACAGAGGTCATCTAGTGTTACAAAACTTCCAGACGAACCAATTTGGCTGGACGGTAGGCGTTTGGCTCGACGGTTGTTGGATGCGCCAGCAAGGTGATCACGTCCAACTAGTATTAATAATAATTTAATGTCGGACCAACCACCCTATACACTTTCCAATTTGGTCGTGGTCGGCGCCAGCCAAATCGGAGCGTCTGTTAATACAATACAGAACAGTAAAATCAGGGTCCCGCAGTCTCTTCCGTGAACCTAACTGTGTAGTTTGATGGATGGCACGCGGTGACAGCGGTGATCGATGCCCGGTGTTGCCAGCGTGTCGGCGATATTTAACCTGCCCCTAATTACCTTGTTACACTTCGATTTTAAATTGATGATTATGAGCTCCGCGCAGTTCATAATTGTCCGTCATTCTGGAGTGTTCGGCAAAAATGTTAGGAGAGTGGATTTCAACAACTTGCATTTTTTATATAATTTTAGTGGAAATTTTTGTTTCCACCAAAATTAGAGATTAGGTACAAGGACGATATAGCTTGTGACAGAAATCAGAATGAAGTGAATGGCGTATTTTTTATGCTTCAAGAATCAATGGTATTTTGTAAAAATAATGTTTTACACACCCTCTTACCCACCAAAATTTACCCACCAAAATTGGAATTAGCGAGAAAAATAATCTTAAAAAAAAAAAAAAACTACGTGCACTAAAGTTATAACACATTAACTTAACTATAAACAAACCAAAACTCTACCGATATTCAAAATAACAACATGATATTATTGCCACAAGTGGAATAATTTAAGTACACCAAAATTGCATAAAATCGGGGGTTTTGTGATAAAACGGTTTTCTTTCATTTCTGGCTGGTAACTGGTGCGACCTAGCCCACAGCCACCTCCTAAACGGGTTAGCGTATGGCTGAATGAAGTAAATGGCGTATTTTTTATGCTTAAGGGATCAATGGTATTTTGTAGAAACGACGTTTCGTAAATGACACCAAAATTGGTAAAATCTCCGCGACAAACCTAAACTGTGTCATAAAAACTCAACTACAAAACTTAGTATAATAAAATTCATATATTATCAAGAGTCAACTATATTAAACGACTACATTAAGATAAAAATCCAATCCAGTATCAAGTTTTTTGTAAATCGGTCTAGATATTGAGTAAAATAGGTCGACGACAAGCCACCAAAATTGGAAATCACCTACCTATTTATGTTTAGATATCAAGATAATTCTTGGAAAATAATTATTATTTTAAAAAAATAACGGCGGGGCCAAATTATAAGCATTATGTTTTACTTTTAAAATCAAAAATGGAAACCTTATCTTAAAAAAATAGGATAGTTTTCAGCCTTGCCGCGCAAAAAAGCGGTTCGGGAAATCCAGTCAGGATTATTTTTGAAACCAAATGAAAAATAACGCATGTGAAACTTAAAGGCTTCTCTCTACGTTGATGAATAGCCACGCTTGCTGTCTGTCTCACTGTCGAATAGTCTGTCGAAGCAGTTTTGAACATGCACTATGAATAAGCAATCGACACTTCCATATATACTAATACCTACTATAAATGCGAAGCTGTCTGTCTGTTACCACTTCACGCCCAAACATTTTGGTTTACGCACAAACACATGGTATGGAGATACTTTGAGTCCGGGAAAGGACTTAGGATACTTTTTACCACGGAAAAATGTACGATCACCGTGCGATAAATGAAATTTTGGCGAAATGGAGTTGCGGCCATCATCTAGTTATTATATTTGACGACCTCTGTGGCTCAATTGGTTGAGTGTGTGGCAGCTCAAGCCGGGGGTCGCGGGTTCGAATCCCGCCGACGGAACAAAAAGTTTTCAATGTTCCCGGGTCTGGATGTGTATTAAATATGTGTATGATATAATAAAAATCTTAAATACATGTATAGTATAAAAGTATTAAATATATTTCCGTTGTCTGGTACCTGTAACACAAGTCCTTCAGGTACTTAGCACGGGGCCAGACTGACGTGGTGTGAAGCGTCCATAGATATTATTATTATTATTATTATTATATTATAATCACTTGCCATGGGCCAAAACAGATTCATCTTGATGTAGCATGCATAAAGTATCCCGCAAACGATCAATTTGTTTGTCAAATAATACGTGTTTGTCAAACAGTTTGATAGTGTACAGCTTTGTTTGAAGCGTTTGTCAAACAAACTACGTGTTTGACCTGTTTAAAGAAAATTTGCATTGGCGTAGTGTTTGATAAACGTGTTTGAACGTTTTCCGCTGTATTTGTCAAACAAGATCTCATGATCTCAAACCGATTCTAGCTAATTGTTTGACAAACTTGTTTGATGCACGTTTGTTCGTCTGCGCTGCTGTTTGATGAAAACGTAAATTACATCAAACATGTTTGTCAAACAAATTTGATGGTTTGCGGGGTACTTTAGAATTTAGGATGAATTTGACATTTTCAACTTTGTAGAAGAAATACGTCACAAGAACAGCCTAAAATGTAGGCCAATCAACCTTTTTTGTACTTCCTCTTGTTAACTTCGTAATATTATTGTTAAAAACCATACACACATTCAGAATATACCATAACCTACGTCCATACCGTTACAGATACACATTTCAATAATCCCACCAAAATCCTAGCCTCACATAATTCACACTGAACTCACTTAGTTAATGAACAAACTAATAACATTTAATGACTAGCAATGATCAGCTTAGGTATTTAGATAACTCAGTCTGTAATGTCAGATAACAGTAATTCTGTAATGTCAGATAACAGTAACAGTATAATCCACCGTATACTGTATTTAATTCTGACGCAGTTAGACCACGTTAAACTAAGTACAGACGAGAAATGGCCGTAGCGTTAGTATCATTGACTAGTAGAGATACAACCTAATTAAAGATGTTGGAAATAAAATTAAAACATTTTCTATCTCAATATTAAATTCACAGAAAAACATAAGGAGAGTATAAAAATATCAGAAAGTAGAACTAAAATCGAAAGAAACCGTGAACAGCAGTTTGTTTAACAAAACACCAAAGGCAGAAACCATAACGAAAGATCTCTTACTTTTTTATGTCCAAAATTAAGAGTGAAGGCGTTCAAAATGATGAGTCTACTATATGAGGACATTGCAATTACGGTAATAAAAATAATAGGCAGCCTAGCCGGCACGGCGTAGGGAAGGAACAGTAATAAAACACAATTTTTCGTACACTTTTTCCACTATATTAAGAAATTATAAATTTTAACAAATTACACGAGCGGTTTCGAAATAAATCATCTTCAGGTGTCTATATATTTCGAAACCGGTCGTGTAATTTGTTTATATAGTGGAAAAAGTGCACGAAAAATTGTGTTTTATTAGTGTTCAACATGAATTTCCACCAAGAACCAACAGTACAATCAATTACATATGTAGGGAAGGAAACAAAATTTCTGTACCTTACCGTAAGGCGAAAATGTATGCCTGTATTTCCCATTAAGTACATTTTTACTTCTGACGGCACTGATGGAGTGCACTCCTTTTTTTACAATATACTTCAAAATTCCAATAATATGTAAAGTCCCCAGATTTACGGTAAAATAACCCGTCTAGACATAGTTCACTAAAAGTTTATTCCTAAAAGGTACATAATAAATTGAAAGGAGATGCGCAGTAATGTATTCAAGGTTTAATATCAGTCGTATCTGTAAGTCAGGTCTGTTGACCTGGGCCCTGGGCTCAGTTGGTATTCAGCTAATGTTGTCTTAAAACTTCTGCGTACGACTTGGCTCGACTGCATTCATGAAACTTTAACTAGTTTTGGTTCGTACTCGATTAAAATAGTTTGATTTATCGTAACGTCTATACGTTGTGTTCCCTGTGCGAAACTAGTTTTGGGTGTTTTCGGAGATACTCGGTGTTTCGACAACTCCGTCGCCTTTTGTTGATGTAATTAAAAAGTAAACTTGTCAAAGTTGTTCATAGGGTATGTTACGCAAAGGTCTGAGCAGAGGGCGCAACTAGCAAATGCGGGAAATAATCAGACATATTGCATACGCCATATCAGTATCTAGGTATACTGATAGAAACGATGTCAAACGTCGAACAAAAATTTTGTTTACCGTCTATGCTGGTGCTGCCTCTATCGTGAAACCATTGCAGTCATAATATATACTATTTGACGTTAGACAGATTTATTTTAAGTATTTAATTTAGAACATTTTATTTAACCAAACATGATTTTGATTTTGCCAATAATAAAAGAGGAAGAATTATGAACACGAAGTATTATTTGCAGCGAAGAAAAAATATATTATTATTTATTATGCGCTAGCAAACGCAACAATATTTATAATTTTCAAGCCTTAACTTTGCAAAAGCAAAATGTATTTGTTAAAGGAGACTTTAAAAACGTTTTGAGAAAAAAGATTTGAAACAACATACCGAGTTCTGCTTGCGCTTTGAAAACTTTTGTTATTTCGTAAAGTTTTAGTGACTGCTTTTAGAATTTTCCAAACTGGCGTACAGTTAGTGAAATTGCAACACGATGCAGATAATTTTTTTCTGACTGCAAAATAATTAACCCTTAACTGGTATTGGGGGTCAAAAATTACCCCAAGCGTTTGAATTTTTTACGATATCTTTACTATTTAAACTTGTACGCTCTTGTGCTTCTGTATAATCTAGTTACGTCGAAGGGTACAGCTGGTGACGGAGCTCGGAGGTGCGTCACTCTACTGTTGGTAGAAGCTGAGTTACATACAGACTACAGCGCTGGGGTCAAAAATTACCCTCGATACCAGAAGTGTATGTATGTATTTCTTCAACGGTACCTTGTTACGGTTTTTAATTCTTTTTTTTTTAATATATCGAGAATTTTAAACAAAATTAATAAGCTTTTAGAAGATAAGTACTCCACATCTGATTCAAAAATCACTCAGAAGACTATGATGTCTGTGACGTCAAACAGTTAACGATCGTAAAGAGAGAAGGGAAGTCAATTGTTCTAGTGAAATTATCTTTCGTATAGATTCGGACTCTTACAATTCTTGCACAAAGAAGGTGTAGCGAATATAGTAAATTCTTACTATCTTATACGTGAATAAAATTTTGTCAAAATCACATGTAAGTAGTAAAATTTTATGAGTAGATTTTGGTATCTGGCTTTGCTCTGTCATTTTTTTATTTTCAGTTGATATCAAAATAAGTTTTTATGTTTTATTATTTACATTATAAAAGAAAACTAGATAGGAAAAAAAAATGTTTATGTTTCAACATGTTAAAATATGACTTCTAAAGTAACAATTGTCTAAATAAGACCGAAAACTTGAACTTTTTTATATAATAAAATAAATTTATTCATTAATGTTATTTGCCTTCAAAACTAAAAATTTAGGTTTAAATATGTATTTCAATATACTTAATTAAATAATTCGAAAAAAAGTTGTTTTGATTTTTTTTATGTTTCATTGCAGTGGGGTTACTTTTTACTCCCGATACCAGTTACGTTGCCTTTTTTAGCGAAACCAGCTAATGGTCAAACAATATAGGGCGAAGTCAAACGAGCGTAATTTGTGAGTTGTGAGTCGCAGAATTTCGGTTTGGCAGAATTCTGCTGCATTCAGTTTCATACAAAAGTCCTGTTTGATTCACACGAGCGTAATTTTGTGAGTCATGATTTGTATGAAAAGATATTTACGCGGCAGAAATTCTACGACTCACAACTCACAAATTACGCTCGTTTGGCTTCACCCATACTGTATACTAGATCCTTCCGATATGCTCTATCGGTGTAATAACTAGCTAAAAGCCGAGCTTTGTGAGGGCTCGCGTCGTCACACTTTGACTGACTGATGATAACACATCTACATATAAATAAAAATTACTATTTTAAAGCACAAATCAATACGCGTGATAATTTTTCCGTAAAGTGTACCACAAAATGTTCAGGTTGTGGGATATACTAGGGCTCGCCTCGCTCAACATATTAACGCTATCACATTAAAATTAAACGTATTTTTTTGTAACATCTTACATACTCGACAATAAAATCTTCATATCTTTACAAATCTCAAAACTTCAGGTAACACGCCATGTTTCATTACTTTCATCACATTCGTACGCTATCTATTCATTTGTTCTTAAAGGCTTTTGACATGTAAGACTTTTAGATGTTAAATGATTTTAAAGCTATTGCATAGCTTTTATCGCGGGCTTTGAGCGCAGCGACCGAATCAAGAAATTCCGTAACAAAAAACACCTAACATTCGTCTAACGTCGTTTCAGTTCGGCAGACTTTGGCTCGGTGTAGCTTCAGGTGTGGTGCTCGCCGCACTTCGGCACGGTGTTTGTGTGCGACTAGACGTATGCGAATTATTATAATTATTGGAGTTGATCAAAAATGCTATGCAATAGCTTTACCGCGGCAGTCCCCGAGTACCACACGTGTTTTTTTAAATAAAATAATGTCTGTGAATGTAGGTATTTAGATTTCGTTAGTGTGCCTCTGACAAATAATATTCCATCCCATAACTATCAAATCTTATACGTGAGAAATCTCGAGTTGGAAAACTTCGTAACAACGCGACATTCAGAACAAATTAGCAAGGCCGGACCAATATGGGTTTATTGGGCAATTCTTTTCCAAGAATAATTATGCCTTCGCTCAGTATTGGCTTTATTAGGAGTCGCGACAGCTCAGCGGTAATCAGAGCCTGAGCGAGATTAATTAAACCCCCGCTATCAATCATTGGCTCGGAATCCACACGCCAGCCTACGCGTATTTTACGTGTTTCATTTTGGAGAATTACCCTGGTAAATGCTTGGCTGCGTTTACTAATAAGGCAGCAACAGCACAATTATTTAATCCTTATATAATCTATATCTATACATATAATAAAATCGTAGAGGTAATTTTTTTGTACATTGAGAATAAACTTGAAAAAACGAGTCAGGGGCATGTTAGAAGTGTAATAGAACACATATCAACTCTTTTTGAATTTTTTGTTTCTCCGTCTGTTTGTCTGTTTGTACAGGCTAATCTCTGAATCCGCTGGAGCAATTTCAATGAAATTTGGCATGGTGATACCTTACATCCCTGGTCAACATCTTAGATACTTTTTTTTAACCGACTTCCAAGAAAGGAGGAGTAAATGTTTAGTTTGCTCTTTGTGGTCCGATTGTCAAAATTCTTTTTTTGTTGTATATATTGTAAACCCGAATTTGATACCATGTTTAGAAAAACGGTAATTTTTCACTTCTTTTAAGTAAAATTAACATAATATGCTACCAAAAAGTAAGATTCAAACCAAGTCGTATCCTAGGGTATTGGGCTTCGGAAGGTTCCGTTGCTGAACGGAACTCCTGACCCCTTATATTTTTTTTAAATACTGGAAGCACATGCCATATCACCACAATCATTACACCATCCATAACCACATTATGATGCTTTTGTTGTTTTTTTTTGTAAGTATTCTTTTGCATTGAAAGAATCAGAATCGAAATTGATAATTATTTCGCCGTTTCTGTGCCGATTTGTAGATTTCTTACTTTAAGGGATATAATTTGTATTTGATGCTATGGTCGCGAAGGTGAAAATTTCCTAATGGGATCTATGAGTAATGGAATTGAAGAAACTTCTCTAAATTTACAACGACACTCAAAGTGATTATCAATTCCAGCAAAGATCGACATCTTTATAACTTTTCCCTGATATTCATGAACGATTAACCAAACACTGGATGGATATTGACCTCTGCGTATCTCAATTCCTTAACGGCCATGGAAATTTAAAGTCAAACTTTACGGATCTAAATTAGTAGATAGCATTACCTATGTGCTAGATTGAAGGCAGTATGTTTGAACAAACCACTCATCATGTTTTCTGGGAAGACGAAAGAACTACAATGCTAGACAACCTACATTGTAAATCTGATGTCGCATACTACGGTGATATGGGACAGTGCTAGGTAGGAACTTCCGTGCCTACAAGCGTTTTTGTCACAATTATTATCGGAAACAGTCTAACATAGCAAGTTCCAATATTAATTTAGCTATTGTAGCTTAGTAGTCACAATTATTACAGTTTATATTCGTGGTGCTCCTCCTTCAGTTATTTGACATTCGGTCACTGCAACTTTGTGTTATCTCAGCTTTTAATGGGAAGGAGAATTAGAATTCTTCATACTTCTATTTTCTTCTGATTAATTTCCTTGCGGGTCCCAAACCAGTTTGAGCATATCCTTCGGGCTCCCTACCATAATTTCAAATTTTAGGGAAACATCACGATTCCTGACCTACAAGAGCAAGAGTTAAAAGTTAAAGAGGTATAGATGCCTACATTAAATATCCCGTCTTCTTTCGTCTATCCTCTGTCTCCGTTACATATTCCTGGCCCCTGTTGTCCACTCCAAGCGGTCTTCGATCTTCGAACCACAGATATCGTTTTTCAAAACGATATCTGTGGTTCAAGCCCCGCCGACGAAAGTTACTTAAAAGAGCTTTCAATGTTCCTGGGTCTTTGATGTAAATTAAAAATTTTGAGTGTATTGTACCTAATATTAATCCTTATCCAAATAAAATAGTTTTGATGGGTATTAAATTTTCTAAATCTCGATTATAATAACACACATTCACGCGGACGAAGTTGCGGGCAACGGCTAGTAATATAATAAATTCTTTGTCTGTCTTAAATGGAATTTTGTATGGAGATATTTGGAGTCTCAGGCAAGGACATAGAATACTTTATCCCGGAAAATGTACCATATTTACTTTCCTGCTCAATATTTTGGCGTAACGAAGTTGTAGGCGTCATCTTAGAGTTTTACAAACGTATATATTTTGTCATTCTCTATAGTCGTAAAAGAATGTTTGTATAAGTATTTAGTACTATAAAGTATGGTAGTATGTTAGTGTACTACTGAGTATACATATATATTTCCTACACAGGTACTATGTACTAGGAAACTATGAAGTTACACGGGTTCCGCTGCCCTCGTCTGAAGGGCAGTTGTTTCTAACTCCGAGATTATTTGTCTTGAAACTCTTTCAAACAACTCTTGGCTTGTGTTATTGTGTATTGAATACACGATTTTACTTAGAACTGTCCAGTTTTTACCCTTTGGGTTCGGAACCCTAAAAAGACTTGAATAAAAATGAACGCATTACACAAATTAAGAGGCCAGAATATTTTGTATATAAAATAAAAATTGTCCCAAGATTATCTTGGCATCTACATTTTTGTCCCCATAATTAGGGAAAATCCCCATCGGGCATCCCTATTACTGATTATAATTTATAATTAGGTATAGGTGTAATTATATTATCGCTGGCCCAACACCTTTGGCGGTACCGCTGTTACCAGGGATTATAAGGGTCACTTATACCTTTGGACGAAAGAATTTTAGGATAAAATTATTGTAAATGTTGATGTGCTTCAGAATTATATAATTTGTGGTATTTTTGAATGACGCTTGAAATATTTATTACCTAAGCAGGTTATTACATAAGACATGTTAAAATTTTTGATATCAGTGGCCGGTTTCATTGAAAACAAGCCGCAGAAGTCTTGTTTATAATTCCCATATTATTGTTTGTTTGCAATAACCAATACAAGGACACTCTCTGTTATTACTTATTACTTTCAAAACTTTAAAACCGATAAATAGATGAAAAATCACGAATGATTTTGAAATTGCATCCGACGCATGTAATTAACACTTCTTGTAAGGGCCAACCCACACGTACCACAACCACACCACTCACACAGTCATTGCATCGACGCAACGTTGTCGTTGCGATGTGGTCGGCCACTAGTTCGCTTGTGGTTGCGACTTGCGATGTGGTCGATATCACACAAGTGGTCGACAACGACTGCAAAATGTGGTACATGTGAATAGTCCAGTTCATTTACAATACGAAATATACTCCCGACCACGTGTCGTGGTTGTGGTTGTCGTGTGGTTATGGTCGTGTGTGGGTTGGCCCTATGATCCCTTGATTTTGGAATTAGTCAGTCAGAGTCAAAATGTGTCAGATGCAAGCCAAACCAAATATAAAAACAGTACCTATAGTTGTTCCAACGTGGGAATACAACCCATAATCTCCGACAGGAATAGGCTCTAAGCAGGAGGATTATATTAAATTCATAACATAATTGTATGTTAATGAATATTGAATAATAACATTATAGATATGTGTAACGTCCCAAAACAAAGAATCTTTAGAGGTATTCACAAAAAGGAGTGATATAAAGACGTGATATTGAGTGACACGCGTCTACAGAAATCAATATAAAACGTGATACCACTTACCTACTATAATGCACTGAGTCGCTAGAGAAACATCCAAATCCCACAGCTTTTGAGATTGCCAAAAAACTGACAATGCTCGCCTTGGGAAAGCGAGAACAAATATGTTACTAAATTTTCACCTCACGGCATCGAAATTCCAATCATATAGAACGATAAATAGCTTTATAGCTATTTACCGTCGCCCATGGACACTCGCAGCATCAGAAGAGCTGCAAGTGCGTTGCCGGCCTTTTAAGAGGGAATAGGGTAATAGGGGAGGGTAGGGATGGGAAGGGAAGGTAATAGGGGAGGGTAGGGAAGGGAATAAGGTAGGGGATTGGGCCTCCGGTAAACTCACTCCCTCGACGAAACTTGGCGACCCTTAAACATAATCGATAAATTATATATAATAATTAGAGGCCCCTTAGGCCGTTTTCTCTGGGGCCGAGCTAAGCTGCGTTGCAAAGAATGTGTTTTTGTAAATCACAGTAACGCTTCATTCGCCTGACCTCGCTCAGCACAACGATTCCTTTGGATCTTAAAACACATTCCTCGCAACACAGACTAGCTCAGTAAAGAAAATTGTATGACTGACCCGAGCATGACAACCAACTAAAAGTATTATTGTGCATTTTGTAGAACCATTTTTTTTATTAAGTTACTTTTCTATAGTATGGTATTTCGATGGAAGGAGAAGTTAAAGTAAACAAGTCGGGAATGAAAATAAAATAAGGAAAGCCGTCACAAATAAGGCGACTCGATGATTGCATTTCTCTGAGTTTGTTCAGTCTGTGGCATGGTTGATATTATGTAGGATAATATGAGTAAACAACTAATATTATTTTTACTAGGCCGCGATTAAGTTTATTAGATTGAGTTGTCATTATCACAACATACTGTAGAGCGAAGATAATTTTTCTTCAGAAGGAAAATCTAGGCCCTTATCATGTATAACAGCAGTGGCAAACACTGATTCTTCTTTAAGCTGATCGCACATATTTTGTGAGCACCGCACGCGTCGAACGCACCGCATAGTACACGAAATGCGGCGCGTACGGTGCGGACGGAGATTTCACTACATTTTATACAACGAATTGAAAAATGCGGCACTTTTAGTGAGAAGTTCTAAATGGCCTTGTTACACTTACCGAGTAGAGTGTCGGGAGCACTGTCTCGACACTGTCTAGCCACTCTACTCGGTAGGTGTAGTTACACGTTTTCTGAGGAATAAGTTGAGTTAGCGACAGAAAATAGCAAAGCAATTGCTTACCGAGATAAGTGCCCTAGAGTAAAGCAAAATCGAAAGAGAAAGTTGCCTCATCAAAATATCTATTGTTCTCTTTCTAATTGAATCCACGAGTTGGGTCCGAATTTAAATGTTGTTAATTCGATTAAAAAGTAATTTTGTTTCGGAAAATTTGAAAGGAGCGAAACGAGAAAGATTAATTAATAATTATTATTAAGCTAGTTACTCACCATTGTCATTGTGTCGCACACAATAAATGCATAAACAACTGTTTTGTTAATGGGGTGAGGCCTTTGTGACTGTTATTATCTTTTGAACGACAATCTTGGATATTTATAATTGGTTTTATAATGGCTGGTTTTCCTTAAATTTAGTATGTATGGTTTTGGGGGAGAAATCGTAGCTAGGGTATTTTCCTAGGAAATCGCAAATTTTTGAGTTGTTTATATTTTTTATTTGACACGAAGCTTTGCTTGGTATCTTGAGACGCATCCGTGAATGTGTGGTAGTGTAGCTTACAAATAGATGAACAGGTTTTGATCTACTTTATATAATTTGTCGGCTGATATCTTGCCTTGCATGTTTGACTTATGCCTAGTTTCCATTGTTTATTGAAAGGAGTGTATCTATTTACAAAAGCGTTTGATTGCCTTTCAAACCAATTTACAATGTTTGTGTAAATATATACTCCGAAACTGGTCATAACTTGTTATTACTTTCTAATTAGGTGTTAAAATTAACAAATTTTTGTATAATAAACGGCACGTGTAAAATTGTACATAAGTTTTCTTACCTGTTTACCTGCAAGCTTTTGCTTTTCATTCCAATAATAAGGAAAATCACACCGGATGTTATGGGTTTGTGTAGGACGAGAGCACGAGTTAGTTAAATTCGCAAGGTCATATTAGCATATTAGGTACATAAAGCTTACGTAATAATATAGTGTCGGTAGTCGGTCGCCTTCGCTTGCCGCGAGGATCGAGAAGTCACCTTTATGCTGCATTGTTTTTTTATCTTCTTGTAGCGTCATATTAGCCTATAAGATATAAGTTTATCTTTTTTATAACTATTCCAGTTACCTGTGTGTTTGAAATTAAACCAGCTCAACATGATTACCAGTTTTGTGCGTAATACTGCTTTTTGTACTATTTGTTTTCCTAAAATAAAATAAAAATAGTTTTTCTCTCCTTTCCGATCGCGACAAGCGACCGCTACCGACAAAAATTCAGATAAACTGCCACTTTTATGACCTAGGCTATAGATTTCATTTTGCTCTACGCCACTACAAAACAGCGGCGGCATGAGTCGCTAGACCAATGTCGGTAGAAAATGAAAGCTATAGCCTAGTTCATAAAGTGGCATTTTATTTTAATTTTTGTCCGTCGCGTTCGCTTGCGGCAGACATCGAAAAGCCACCTTTAAGGCGATATATCGAAAACAAATTATACCGCAAGGGCAATTTTATACTTAATTTGTATGACTATAAAGTCGTGAATACGCTGCGGCCAGAAGCTATCGGCTCGCTCGGAAAACATGCGACAAAACGTAATTATAATTATATAAAAAATAACTAGGAGCATTTAAGCAAAATGCTTCTATAGGATTTTGAGTTGCAAAGGTCTTGTCTATTAATTGGACTAATTTCCTACAAAACATCTATTTTCGTTTAAAAATAATCTTCAAATTTCGTATTTTTAAGAGGTCATTTCGAAAATTAAATGTATCGAGGCAAAATACATTAATCGTGTTTCTAGTTCTTCTCAAACCTAGATAAGGCTATGAAGATATGTATATCTTATTACCAGATTTGTAACATTTCTGAGGGTCCTATAGTATTACGTCAAAAAGGACAGTTTTTTCAATATAGCGCCTTAAATTTTGTAGCGTTGTTCAATTGCGATGTAACACAATTTCTTTTTCTATTTCCTTTTCTCTAAATGAACAACTAGATAAGACAGTATAAATCGTTATATAATTCGCGAATAAATTACCGAAGAAGTTTCTTGCGAGAGTTACTGTCGATCCACTTCCCCCATAAAAGCGTTTACGAAGGAATTACTTGGACCACTTAATTGGTTTAAAACTTGGATGCTGAAGATTACTGGTTTGTTAAATGAAGACAACAGCGGATGAACCGGGTAACTAACATTTTTCAACATAAGAGCAATACATTTTTCTCTTACAATTTGAACAAAACTTTTAATTAACCTACTTCATTATCTGGGTAATATATCTAGCTATATACAGGGTGCAATTAAACCTTCCGTCCAAATTTTGATATACAGGGTGCAATTAAAGCTTCCTTCCAAATTTTTTCCAGGGCTTAGGTATCATTAGGAGAGTCCATTTAACCAAAAAAAATTGGGTGTTATTTTTTTTTCAATGACTTATTTTATACCATTTAAAATCGTTGCAGAACGGTCACTCGCGCCGCGGGGGAATGACCGGGGGTGACGCGGGGTGAGGCGCGCGCGCGGGGACACGACACGCGCGGCCGACGCGTCGTGTCCATTAATTGTAGTGTGATTTAGGATAACTTTCGGAAGCTATTTCTCAAAATTTTAGTACTGAGTGATTATAAAAGAAAAAATACGTGTATTTTTATTTTTAACAAGGATCAATATATCAAAATTTGGCAGGAAGGTTTAATTGCACCCTGTATTGATCCATGTTAAAAATAAAAATACACGTATTTTTTCTTTTATAATCACTCAGTAAATGTTTAGAAACAGCTTCCGAAAGTTTTCCTAACAAACAAAACAATTATGGACACTACGCGCCATGCGCCGTCATCTCGCTTACACACAGGGCTCGGAACCGGTATTTTTTAAACCGGCCGCGTCATATCGTAATTCGTACGAAGTGACCATTAAGCAACGATTTTGAATGGGATAAAATATGTTATTGTAAAAAAATTAACACCCTATTTTTTTTTGGTGAAAGCTAATGATACCTAGCCCTAAAAAAATTAGCCGGCAGGTTTAATTGCACCCTGTATAGAATCCACATTTTTTATTTCAAACCAGTTTCCCGGTCCTAAAGCCTCCATTTATGCAAGAAAACGACAGTTTTGAAATTGTTATTTACCCGCTTCATCTACTTATAGTTTTAAATATTAATGGTCTTAGCTCACCAGATAATGAAGTCGCAAACTGTAAATTGTATTTTCAAATGTCACTCATTTTAATCCAGATATTAAAATTGTTCGAAGCCGTCTAATTTGATTGAGGTCGAAAATTTTGAATAGAATGAATTAATAATTTTCATAATGATTTCTTAATAATAATTAATAATAATTTTCAGCAGACACGAAAGTAATTTTATTTTATTTATTTTATTTTACCATTTATTTCAGGCATCTAGGCCCATAATACAAATACCTTACAGACTAACATACATATTCATATTATAATAAATACCTTAAGGACTAACATACATATTATTATTATATACTTAAAAACTACACTTTGTCACGTGTTGACGGCTACGTGACGCGCTTCGTTCCGGAGTCTCCCCCGGAACCTCCGGTAGACCACATCCATCGGCCAGAACTCCGGCGCCTCAAAGGTCGAAAGAAGATTCGTCGGTACTCTCACCACAAAGGAACTAAAGTTAATAATTTTGTGGCGAGACTGCAGACGCTCGACCCTCAGGTCGTCTTTTTCTGGATGTAGTCCACGACGTCTTCGACCTCCATAAAAAATAAAGATCTTGGTTAGATATTTGCGTCTTCTCTACTCTATTATTTTTTAAATTAGTATACCTATGTATTAGTTTAGACCATGAATGTGTCATCATTATACTTAGTTATTAATGACGCGTTCGTAGTATGGAAATTTAAAGCTTGGCTCGCTTGAGTCGCTGATCGTGGGTCTCATTCTCTTCCTTAGAAGGGTGGGAATCATTCTCTTCATTAGAAGGACTAAAAAAATGTTTCAAGTTTTATGAGGACAATGCATAGTGATAGCCTGCGGGGCTAAAATGGTAACGTTTTGCAATTCCTCCAGCAATTGTGTGTGAGTGATTTTTAAAAAATGAATCATAATATGATTCATTTTTTAAAAATCACTCTGCTTGCAATTCATATTTCTAGTAATTTGCACAATTTGTACTAATTTGACATTTGTCAGTTTGACAGTTTTGACAATTCATTTGCTGGAGGAATTGCAAAACGTTACCATTTTAGCCCCGCTGATTGTAGTGATGAGCAAAACAAGACTCAGACAGTCTTGGTTTTGGTATTTCTAGTACAATATTGGTCTTGGACTTGGTCAAATCTGCCTGATCTCGGTCTTGGATTTGGTTTTTTTAGTTTTATGATAGTCTTGGTCTCGGCATTGCTTTTTTGCAAGACCAAGACTGAGGCTGTAAGACCAATTTTGCTCATCACTACCTGATTGTCTGACAAGAAATATGATCTATGCGTCGGATGGGTCAGGCCCATATACAGTGTCTTTGTGTATTGCAGATGCACTTTGGCACTCAAAGTTTTTTTTTTTTTTTTTTTTGCGTTGGGGGAATACGTTTACGCATCCCCGGGGCCTGGGGAGGACCACCGAGGTATGTGGGACTCCCCGGGGCGGACGGATGACGCACCCGGGACTACCCACTAAAAACCCCAACGGTGTTCCTGCTCTTGAAGGGACCACGGGAAACGCGTAATACACTACCGCAGCCCCACCACCTCTGCCTCTTCAGGCTCAACTCGTGGATACACAATTCCACATTACTCCGCGACGATGCGCTGGAACACCTAGCGCATCGTGGCCATCCCGGGACTCGCTGACATGGGCGACGGCAGCCCCATACCGACGCCCCGAGCTCCCCTGCTAAGGCGGGATGTCGTGACCATGTCTGGCCCTTGGTCTCCGCCTCGGCCTTCTCCGAGGATCGAGCGCCTCCGCCTCTCGCCTGCGCTCCGCCTCCTCTTCCGACGACATTACCACTTCGGCGAATGTCTCGACTGCCCTCCAAGAGTGTTGGCTGTCCAGCATCGCACGAACTATGGCTGGCAGCGTGATGTCGGGTCCAATAGTGGCCTGCTCTTTGTCTGCTCCAAGCGGGACAGACGAGCAGCGTGTGCTGCGCCGTATCCCGGTCGTCACTGCAGTGATGGCAAGCAGTGTTTTGCTCGCGTCTGGCCATGTCGCACAGATACTAACCGAAGCAGCCATGCCCGGTCAGTACCTGTGTGAGACGGTACGACAACGCACCGCTGTCTCTGTCCACCCATTCCCTCAGTACGGGACGCATAGCGTTCAGCAGTTCGACGCTGACTAGGGACTCATTTAGACGACCGAGCCAAAGGTCTAAATCCCGGTCCCGTGCTGCTCTTCTCCATCGCCGTATCTGGTCTGGCGATGGGATCCGTCCTTCCTCACGTTCCTCCTGGCATAGCCAAAATATTTCGGCCAGTGACTCGGCTTCAATATCCCACGGGATACTGCCGGCAAGGACACACGCGGCATTTTTAGAGACGGTGCGGTGTCCCCTTATCGCTCTTATTGCCATCGTCCGTTGCAACCCAGTTAGGATCCTCCTGGTCCTGGTCGTCAGTCGTTCGGCCCATATCGGCGCACCGTACATGCACATGGAGCGGATTACTCCCATGTACAGGCGCCGACATCCCAAACTGGGTCCCCCCAGATTCGGCAGAAGGCCCGCCAGTCCGCCGGCGGCCTTGGAGACTTTCGCCGTTAAACGGCGGAAGTGCTCTTTAAAAGTCCACCGGATCCAGCACTAGACCCAGGTAGGTCATGAACTGACTGACCTCAATCCTTGTACCGCCTACGATTACGGCAGTTCCCGTCGGTGGCACGTTTCGTGGGCCATGAAAACAGATCGCCTCGGATTTCTCCAAGGCGACCTCCAGGCCCAGAGCGCGGATGTGGCGCACCACCTGGGCAACTGCAGCTGTCGCAAGAATAATGACCTCGCGGTAAGTTTTCCCGCGACAAATAACTAGTGTGTCATCGGCATAACTCAGCAGCACTACTCCTCGCAGGTTGGCGACGCGTAACACCCAGTCGTAGCCAAGGCACTCAAAGTCCTGCCACTGACACAGAAGTCGGCGTAATCTGTTAATTCAATGCCTATCTTCTTATCTATCTATCTACCTATATACAGTGTGTGACAAAAATAAGTGATAATACTTTAGGGTGTGTACGTGTTCCTTGTAGAGAGTTCACTGTGAAAGTAGCAGCGCTGAAAGACGAATATTTTTTTTTCACTTCTGTATGGGCAAGGGCCCGAGTGTCACGAGTTTCCCCTGCTACTTCGACAGTGTACTCTTTGTAAGGGACATGCACATTGCACACCCTATAGCAGGGATTCCCAATCTTTTCTAGCCTGCGGCGCAGTTACAAGTCTCAATATTTTGTCACGGCGCCCTACTTTACCTAGCTATTACAAAAATATACTAACATAAAATTTAAACACCTTTAATGATTATTGTTAAGTTAAGCAAGTAAATAATAAAAAACAAATATTTAATCATCTGCCTGCTTTGTATGATTCATTTATTATATAATTAAATTTTTTCATATATTTTGTGGTTTCGGATAATGATGGAGGATCGAGTCACGGCGCCCCTCTGGCCTTTCCACGGCGCACCAGGGCGCCGCGGCGCACAGTTTGGGTACCCCTGCCCTATAGTATTATCACATTATCACTTAGTTTTGTTACACCCTGTATGAATGAAAATGAATCTTGAATGTTGTTAGTTTCAATAACACTCGAGAATGGATGAACTGATTTTTAACCGACTTCCAAAAGGAGGAGGTTATATGTTCGGCTGTGGTTTTTTTTTTGCATGTTCAACGATTACTCCGCCGTTTGTGAACCGATTTTCAAAATTTGTGTTTTGTTCTATTAGGTTTCCCTCCAATTTGGTCCCATTTTCAAAAAAGTGGTGATCTGATGATGGGATCCATGAGTAATCGAGGGAACTCCTCAAAATTTATATGGAAACATATGGTGATTTTGATTTCATGAGAAGTATCTTAAGCATATGCTACCAAAACGCAAGATTTTACACCAAGGTATACTATAGTTCCGAAGATACTAAGAGAACTCCGGATTCCTTATAGATACAAGTTTGGGGGTTTAGGCGCTGTTTTAAGAACTGAAAGCATATGCTATTATGCAAATTACATTCATTATCATCATCATCATTATCATCATCATCATCATTACCACGTCAGGGTCACCAGTGTCACATGGTTGTATATGGATACAATATGCCCCCACAACACCATAATTATATCATCACGTTATGTCCTTATAATAATTGGTACTTTTCATAGCGATTTTAATAAAAATATAATGTTGTTTCAAAATAAATGATTCAAGTTCTAAGCGACTTATGTACCACAAAATTGAACATAACAAAGTCAACCTTAACTCCAGAGCGTAAGGCACACATTTGACATTACTTTTGAGATTCGAAAGAAAAAAGAGAAGTAAGTTGCTTCGATAGGTACTACACTCTATTAACCCATCAATCCCCAAGCGGCACCCGGCTGCCGCATAACAATTAAAAATGTATTGTATCTGCGATTCCCACGATCGAGGTAATAAATTGAACCCTTAGTATGAAAATACTTACATAGGAAAACAGTCTACATCGTAATAGGAATAAGAAAAACAATCGAGGTAACTAAAAAGAGTGAAATTATTATTTTTAACAAAAAATTAAAACCGACTTCCAAGGTGAAAACAATACTAACATCCTTATCCTATATGAACTAAAAAGTATTAAATAATTTTTCCTATCTAATAGTGCCTTTTCCGAATTCGGCTAAACCTCAACTATTTCTGTACTCAATCTTCATAATTTTAAAGTCGGTGCCAGTTCCAAAAGTTTCAAATACCTATTCTGTCAGAGAACTGAAGATTCAGTTATATCTGGTAGCGACTTCAAAATGATGAAGATTGAGTACAGAAATAGTTGAGGTTTAGCCGAATTCGGAAAAGGCACTATTAGATAGGAAAAATTATTTAATACTTTTTAGTTCATATAGGATAAGGATGTTAGTATTGTTTTCACCTTGGAAGTCGGTTTTAATTTTTTGTTAAAAATAATTCAAATTTTAGTCTTGAAATATTCGTGTTAGTCCAGCGAAGGTTTACAGTAGGAGGAAAGTCATACGCAGTTAACTGGTTTATCTACGAGTAGTATAAAACAAAGAACACTTTTGAGTCGCTCATTTTACAATGCATCGCCTCATGACGCTGCAATATGAACTGACCCTTAATAGGTATTACTCCGGTCAATATGGACTGACAGTGATTATAACCAGTCTATTAACCTTAAATCCCTAAGAGCCTGTCCGATGAGGCGTTTTACGCGCGTACTCGAGATACTAGAGCTACAATCTACATATATATCCCGTCCAGATGCCTACGCGCGTTTCCTTACTCGCGCGTAAAACGCGTGCAATGAGCGGGACTCTCAACTCGCCCGTTTAACTCGCGAGCGACGCGCGAGTCGAGATACTTGAGTGCCATTGCAGCGTCCAGTACTACGCGCGAGTCCGTTGCGAATGGACGTATTTGATTGGAGCGTGATAACTTCGAATCCATGTTTGTAGCGTAAAAACTCATCTGGATGCAATAGAAATTGAAACGCGCGTATGGACTTCGCGCGTAAAACGCCTCATCTGGACAGGCACTAATAATTACATTACGCGTAGGCTAAACTCAGGCCATGTTTGCTCACGAAAGCTAACTTAACATTAACATAATTGTAACTTGTAATGGATTACGTGGATATTATACTAGATCCTTTAGTAATAAGTAAAGTTTGGAATTTGGAGTTTGGAATTGAGAAGACTTCGAAATCATTGAACCAATTTTGATGGAATATAATATGGCACAGATATAGTCCAAGAAAATTACGGTTTTTTAAACGCACAAAATCGTGACGTCCTCAAGCTGAATTTGGCTGAATCAAATGTATGTTACGCTCAATATATACGTGGGAGAGCCATGCTTCGGCACGAATGGGCCGGCTCGACCGGAGAAATACGACGTTCTCGCAGAAAACCGGCGTGAAACAGCGCTTGCGCTGTGTTTCGCCGAGTGAGTGAGTTTACCGGAGGCCCAATCCCCTACCCTATTCCCATCCCTACCCTCCCCTATTCCCTTCCCAACCCTCCCCTATTACCCTATTCCCTCTTAAAAGGCCGGCAACGCAGTTGCAGCTCTTCTGATGCTGCGAGTGTCCATGGGCGACGGAAGTTGCTTTCCATCAGGTGACCCGTTTGCTCGTTTGCCCCCTTATTTCATAAAAAAAAAAAAACTATTTGTATTTGATTTATCGCATTCGCGCTTTTATTTGCACACACTTGCTTGTGATCTCGCGATTTAGCAGCCAAACCGCGCGTTCGCACCGAAGCATATAAATTCAGCCTTATGCTAATAAAACGATAATTTATTACGATTTTTCTTAACTTCTCCTGTAACTTTAGATAGATACAAGGACAGAACATTGTTTCACACATTTTTTAAATAGGGTGCTGACATGATTGTACCTCTATAATCTATGGTAAGGACTTAACCTCATTAATAACAATATTTAATCAATACACATGTTTACAGTATATCTAATATACAATGTCTTGTCCTTGTCTGTTACATCATAAAATTCTCTCGAAAGACAAATACAAAACATATTATTATATACCTCATTCATGTAACATTTTATTAGTAAGGAAACAACATACATCCGGAGAAAATAAACGTATATTTTCGCGAAATGTTCGAATCATTTGGGATTACCTTCTAATACCCCAAGATTTAGCATCGCCCTGTATACGCATATATTAAGATGGAGAATTAAACGGATCTCCAAATACAGTCATGACTTTGAATTTGTTAAAAATGTATTCACTTACACGGAAATAGTTCCCTATTGTTACAGCAAGAAAGGTGCTTTTTCAGGGATCTCTATTCTCTACATACTAAACATAATGATAATATACTAAGTTGATTGAGATACTTCTGATATCTGTTGCTAAGTCTTAAAATAGGTATCGTAAAACACCCAATTATAACTATAGGCGCTTTAAGAGTGAAGCCAAACGAGCATAATTTGTGAGTTGTGAGTCGCAGAATTTCTGCCGCGTAAATATCTTTTCATACAAATCATGACTCACAAAATTACGCTCGTGTGAATCAAACAGGACTTTTGTATGAAACTGAATGCAGCAGAATTCTGCCGAACCGAAATTCTGCGACTCACAACTCACAAATTACGCTTGTTTGGCTTCGCCCTAAGAGTTCATTGTACAGCAAATCCTAATATAATCTGCATTTTGTTTTGAATTAAAAATCTAAGACGCCAATATTAGGATAACTGCCAAGTGCCAACGATTGCGAAGTTTGTCTAAAGGTTTCATAAGGTTTTTTAACTAAAAGAAACTCTTTATGATATCTGCGGGGTGTGCCAAAATCTTTTCGTTTTCGCTTCGTTATAGAATCGCCGATGAAAATGTATTGAATTGACATAAGCGTTCGTTAGTATGACGTTGACGTTCGACTCGTCTTATGTCAATTCCATACATTTTGATCGGCGATTCTATAACGTAGCTAAAACGAAAAAGTTTCGGCTAAATGGCCAGGTCATTTTCGTTTAGAAACAATCAATAATTTAAAATTAGTGCCCTAATACATCAGTTTTATAAAATGTGGTTTCTATGAATTTTGAGCATAAAAATGTACTGAACATTTTGTTGCTCAAATATCATAATACTTTTTCCTAACAACCTTGTTAACCTAGTTACTTAAATTAGACCTAAGCCGGAGATGGGAAAAGGTATAATGACCACTTCTACATTCTGATTAAATATTTTTATTACGTTCCGAATAAATATTATGAATGTATAATAAAATATTTGATGTCGTAATAACAGTAGAGTACCAAAGAGGCTTTATTTTTCTTTCCTGGTCAAGAGGTTTTTGGTCCTGGTATTTTTTATCGTGTTTCGTAAGTATTTTTATTGCAGTGAGTCTTTATTGTCTACTTTTACAACTATTATCCCACGGAAACACAACTTTTTACGCTTTTTATTATACATACTAAAATTAAGGTTTTTAGATTTAGGTCGGAGTATGTAGACTCTAGGCTCTACAAAGTATAGTACTAATATAAGCACATGGACACTGTTACATCAGAAGAGTTGCAAGTGCGTTTTCGGCCTTTTTATGAAGGAATAGGCTAAGGGTATAAGCAGAAGAGTATAAGGATAGGGAATAAGGTATAGTGTAGTTGGGCGTCCGGCCTCAGCTAAACTCACTCACTAGACGAAACACAGCGCAAGCGCTGTTTCACGCCGGTTTTCTGTGAGTCTGTGGTCTCTCATAGCTAACACGTGTTTTTTTTTTATTTGGCACAAGAAGTATTTTATACTCTATTTTTAATTTTGTATCTAGCACAAGAAATGGGGTATCCCATACTAACATCCACCCTCTATATCAAGGACATGGGATAGGTTAGGTTGGGTTTGATAATTTTTGTTGTTGTTTCTGTACTAACAGTAGGTTACATACCAAATTTCAGCTTCCTAATAATTATATAATTCAAACTTTACACATTTAATACTCATGTCATTATATCCTAAAAATTTCAACCACCTGGCATTATCCAAACCAAAATTACGAGGGTCTAAAAATACGACGAAACGTTTCGAGAAAAGGTAGGTAGGCTCATCTTGGCGGAGGCACTCTCGTGCTCCCAGATAAAAATATGTGTTCGTGTTTAAGTTTTTCAAATGTTTTTGTGTACAGGGTGGCCCGTGGTCTGGAGGATGTGTCCAAGTACCCGGAACTGTTCGCGGAACTCCTCAGGAGAGGCCAGTGGAGTGTGCAAGAGCTGAAGAACCTCGCCGGACTCAACATGCTGAGGGTCATGAGACAAGTCGAAAAGGTAATGGAACGGCCTGTGAGACAGCGCGTCCATAGTTAAAGGTTAATTTTAAATATAAATAAAACGCGTGGTAAAAGGAAAAGAATGAGGCGAGATGATTGACTACATAAATCTCGCAAGCTATATCCTCCTATTATCTCATAGTCAAACAAAATTATTAAGCAAATAAAGTTCACACACAATATCATCAATTATCATAGCATCTGTATTAAGTATATTAATATGCGAGCGAAAAACTTTGGATCCCTTTTGACGAAAAATGCGGAAACGTAGGTGATTGAAATTTTGCACAGTTATAGTTTATATGGTGAAGGATTGCATCGAGCTAATACTTATTATTTTGAAATTATGCTTTTATCATACATTTTTTTAACAAATAAAACATTACACACACTACAACACACACACTAGGAGATTTTGATTGACAAGCCTATACACACGAATTGTACTCTTTTATTTATGGTTGAAGTCTGTTGTCAAATTAAAAATAGATTTTTTTTTTATTGAACCTTAAATACTGTTAGACAATTACTACACGGCCAGTCTGTCATCATTTGACTTTATTAATCTGAGACTGAATCGCAGGAATTATGTCTAAAAAATAATAAAGTCAATATTTTGAAAATATAATATCAATAGAAAAGCGTTGAAATTTGAAACTTATAATTTAATTTTTTATTTGAGGTCGAATTTCGACCATTGGGCGATCTCTAGTTTACTTAATCGTTTGTTTGGGAAACATGATTAAAATAAGAATATTATAGCACGTAATTCACCAACAGTTACATATATTAAATAAACGTGCGTTTGTCGTTTAGAAATAAAATTCAACAATATAATGTTAGATAAGAATAAGTTTAGACAATTTAATGAAAATAAAAGGAAGTACTAATAAAAACAAAATAGATACTTAGTGATTTGGCACTAATCTGCAAAACATAACCTCAAACCACGATTAAATGGACGGTGGCGAACTGAGCCGGGGCCTCACCGGAGTTTACCGATCGATGCACGAAAATTCACGAACACTCGACTTTCAATGGGGCCGACAGTTTCGACTATATTTTGGCCGAAACCGAAACTAAGGCCGAAACTAGATTTTTTGGCCGAAACTGGCCGAAACAGAAACCGAAATTTCGGTCGGTCACTATTACAAATAGCCTTTTTAGTGAGATGATGACGACAATGATGTGTTATGGTAATTAAATCATTATAAATGTGTAGTTGAGTACCTACTCTCGAATATATTTTGTATTTAATGAGGTATCTAAAGAAATGTTAAAAGTTTGTTCGCATTTCGCTCCCATTTTATAATTATTCATAATATTAATGCTAAAACATTTTCCATAAAATATTCAAAAGATTTACTCTTTACATTATTATTATTTTTAAAATATAAAAACATTATTTAGAAAAAATAAATATTAAATAGTATGAAAATTCTTAAAAGGTTTTCGGGATAATTGTTTTCAAAGCGAACGGGGCCTATGAAAACAAAGTTTCAATTTACTGGGTATTATCTTAAAGTTGCCCATTATTCGTAAGTATATTTTGCACGCGACTTCGTCTGCAAGCATTAAGCGACATTGCAATAAAAAATGTATGTAATACAGTAGAATGCCTCAGTTATTGAAATCAAACTCGTGCAACACAGATTATGCTTAATGCGCGCGCTATGTGATGCTCTTATTATTACATTTAACAAACACTTGCCATTTATTCTGCTCTCTAATGACGTCAAAATTGTGTTTAATAATCAATAATTCGTGTAATACAAACATGAAGTTTTAAGTGTAAAGCGTGTTATTCTGCTATTTAAAGTTATCTGAAATTACGCAAATGTGTGCGTGCGCCCGATTCGAACGGCATAAATTAAGACGGTCTACTGCTTATACTGTATATATATATATATATATATATATATATATATATATATATATATATATATATATATATATATATAGGGGACTCCATTAAGTATTATGACTTAGTTTTGTTACACCCTTTAGATATAGCCGATATATAGGTGTGACAATATAAGGTATACCATATTATACACTTTTAAAATAGCTATATACAATACCTATTTTAGGACGAGCTTCTAATGGAGCTATTAGGAATCCTTGAGTTATTAAGACGTTTTCGTGGAATCGTCGTTAGTTCCAACTCAGGTGAGGCGCAATTCCAATCAAACTTCTAAGCGGAGTTTTGAAACAGTTAAGTTATGCAAAAACGTGTCTACGTGTTGATAGAATTAATTCAAAATAACTTTATCGCTCAATCGACGCCTCATTTGAATATGTGATTGATGAATGCTATTTCGAGTTTTAATTAACGTCATACAGGTTGGTATAATGTAAGCCCGCTATTATAAATGCGAAAGTTTATAAGCGGGAAATTCCAGGAAAGGTTTATATAGGTAAAAAGTGATACGAAGTTAACTGGGTCTCTATCTAATAGTTTAAAAACACTTGCGGAGGAGCATCTTAGCGTGATTTTAAATACGTAGTTTCATCACGAGTCAAAATATCTTAAACTAGCTGTGCCCCGCGGTGTTACCCGCGGTTTAAGTGATATATAATAAAAGACTATGAAAAGTACCAATAATAGGGTCAAAACGGGACGATACATGGTTCTATAATGGTTTATGGTGGTGATGATGATGATGATGATGATGATGAATGTAATTTGCATAGTAGCATATGCTTTCCATTCTTAAAACAACGTCGAAACGCTCAAACTTGTATCTACAAAGAGTCAGGAGTTCTCTCAGCACCTTCCGAAGTCCGAACCATGGTATACCTTGGTGCAAAATCTTACTTGTTTACTTGTTTGTGTTACTTACACGAAACCGAAGTCACCACATGTTTCCATATAAATTTTGAGGAGTTACCTCGATTTCTTATGGATTCCTTCATCAGGTCACCACTTATATGAATATGGTACCAAATTGGGATGATAACCTATACACCAAAAGAAAAATGTTGAAAATCGGTTCACAAACGGCGGAGTAATTGTTGAACATAAAAAACGAACATAACACCTCTTCCATTTTGAAAGTCGGTTAAAATTGTAGCTTATGTGTTATTCTGATGTTTAAGCTATATTATTGTAAAATTTCATTAAAATCCGTTCAGTAGTTTTTGCGTGAAAGAGTAACAAACATCCATACATCCATACATACATCCAAACTTTCGCCTTTATAATATTAGTAGGATATCAAATTTTATTCCGCTACAAAGCTTAGCCCAAAAATTTCCTTTTCGTTACTAAAAAGGATTTATCCTAGGTTTTAAAAAATCAAAAGAGCTACAAGATACGTTTTTGTATATTGTGAATTTATAGTGAGTTTTAGGAATAAATTACAGCCGTGGCGGTTCTTGACAAAAGTAACTGGCAGTGATTGATGTCGGGGGGTCGAACGACGTCCACACAATTTATGAACAACGAAATATAGATTAGTCGCTTGTAAACAACAGAACTGGCATTGGGTAGGCTGCAGTTTACGTGGGAGAGACATGTTTCGGCACGAATGGGCCGGCTCGACCGGAGAAATGCCACGGGCTCTTGCGCGCTGTGTTTCGCCGAGTGAGTGAGTTTACCGGAGGCCCAATCCCCTACTCTATTAACTTCCCTACCCTCCCCTACCCTATTTACTACCCCACTCTCCCCTACCCTATTACCTCTTAAAAGGCCGGCAACGCACCTGCAGCTCTTCTGATGTTGCGAGTGTCCATGGGCGACGGTAGTTGCTTTCCATCAGGTGATCCGTTTGCTCGTTTGCCCCCTTATTTTATATATATAAAAAAAGTGTTGTATATTGTAAGTTTCGATAGTTTCGCATAGACAACGCCTAATATAGGTAAAAGGATGTGGGAGTAAGATGGGTAGGCTAACGCTCATTCCTGATATTTTTGACAGCAGTTGAAGAATTCTTGGCGATAATCTGGATGAGCCTTTATAATAATTATTATTATAAGAGAGGTACGATTGACAAAAAGGCCTCCAAAAGTAATCCTGTATTGTCTATATGACTCAATAAATTCCATATTATAATGTTGCACAAACCCACTTTTGCGTTGTTAATATTCATGAATATAATTTTATTGTCGGCTAATGTATCCGTGATAATTTCGTAGCTAATTACTAAATTTAGTGCTAGCTCATTACCGCCTATAACAACTATATTTTAGATAATTATTAACGTCAAATAATGTTGCACCATATTCGGCTACTTTCTACGCAATTATTGATTCCTATAGCAATATGGCGCATCTAACAGTCGCACTCAAAAACATTACTTAAATAATTTAATTTACAGGCTGTCAGAAAACCTATGGAAATTATATCAAATCGTTATTAAATTTATGTTATATAATCGTTAAATGTTTCTGAGATTTGATTTATTTCGTACCAACATTATATGCGAAAGTATTCGTCTGTCTTTCCGTCTCTCTGTTTATTACCTCTTTACACTTAAGTCGATTTGGATAAAATTTGGTATGGAGGTACTATATCCGAGGAAATTGATTCCTAGGCAGTTGACAGACCAACGTCATTTGGTCGAATCATGTCAAATTAGTGCGACCGCACATTGGAGACCCGACTGTAGTTAGACAATCTTGTTTCACATAGACAAGTCAGTCTTACGATTAAAGAGAAACAGTTGTGTCTATCACGTGGCGCACACCAAGTCAAAACTGTCTTGACTACGATGACGCAACGCATACAATTGTATATTAAACAGTAGAGAAGGCCTGGACAGAGTAGACAGAATTATAGAGTATGCCGACTTAGAAGTTAGAAATTTTTAAATTTGACGTATTATGACGAAAATCACTAGGATTGTTAACTTGTCACTACGAACTTAAATTTATGACAATATATTACCCTAATGGGTTTCCTATTACTGAATTTCTCTGGGATGTTAAACATGTTAAACACGTTAAAAACGGGATGTGAAACACGTCAATTTGAAATAATTTATGTTTACAACTTAGGTATTACAAATAACAAGTTGTATATTAATAAAATTAAAACCGAATTCAATTTACTACTGAACCAATTTTAATGAAACTTACCTAAATTGAACAATACCTATCACAACAAAGTCAACAAAACAAAAAAAGAATTACTTAAATCGGACTTGTAGCTCGGAAGATACACGAACACAAACATAAAAACATACATACACGTTTAAAAGTTCCTACATTTGTTCAGATGCTGATGAAATATACTCATAATATACGAAAACTAGGCAGTTCTATAAATATTATACATACGTAAGGCTTAAAATTGTAATCTTTTTTTTTAAGTTGGCTAAAAAGCACAAAAAATGTAGTATTACGTTACTGAAAAATATATTTTGCGTCTATTGCGAGCAGTTCTGAAAGATTTTATAGATAGAAAAGTTCTCATTCGGATAAAAATAACTTCAACAATAAACGGGAAAGACTCGACGGGAAAGATAGTACTTAGATCGCTGGAAAAATTGTCAGAATCTAATTTTGAAATCTATAAGTATTTAAAAATAAATTATATCAGCCAGCGCGAGGCACATTCCATTCATAATCTTAGTGAAACCCGACGAATTTGACATAATATATTGAAACCTGTCCGTTTCTTTGCAGTCAAAGTCCAGAGCTCGGAACCGGTATTTATTTAACCAGATTAAAACGCTATATAACCAGGTTTTTGGATAAGTGTTCGTTCGGAGCGAAATAGAGATGCGAGCGGTATTGCTTCTGAAATTAACCTGGTTAATTTCTCGCGGAAAGTAACTCTCGGAACCGGTATTTTTTTAACCAGGTTAGAACACTCTATAACCAAGTTTTTGGATAAGTGTTCGTTCGGAGCGAAATAGAGATGCGAGCGGTATTGCTTCTGAAATTAACCTGGTTAAATTCTTGCGGAAAGTAACTAGTGCAGTGATATCTTTTATCCCTTTCTAGTGCACCATCTAATAGCCAATAGGCCATAACTTGTTTATGTGTGGACAATGGGTGATGGTCGTGGTGTGTGTGAGTGGGCGGGGCGAACAAAACCGCGAACGGTTCTAAACGGTATTTTGAGCAGTGAGCAATTTAATTTTGCTCTTAGAACAAAACCAGAAATAATTTCGGTCCGTTCAGAGCGGAACTGAAATGAAAACGCTCTTTTGGAAATGTATGGCGTTTCTAACGAACAGGATCGCGAAGATTAACCAGGTTTCCGAGCCCTGAGTCGAACTACTGGTAGTTATGTCTATTGTGGCTAGACAGTTTTGTCGTAGATGTGCGCGCTCGCATACACTTCAAAGGGAAGCCGACAGTCGTTAGTCAGACTTGTCGCGGGGCGCATTAGACAACTTTGTCTATGAGAGGTTTTGTCTCAAATGTGCGCATCTAGTACATTTTATAATGCGATAGTCTATCTTAAGACAGTCGTGTCTCAGGTGTGCGGTAGCCCTTAATGTTACGCCACCCCTTCACACGGCGCGTGGCTCGAGCGGGCGCGGCGCGGCTCGTGGTAGCACGCGCCGTGAGAACGCAACCGTGCCACTACTTTCATAGGGTGCGTGGCTCGAGCTGGCGCGTGATATTAAGGCCATCCCCCGAGCAAACGACCTTGACCATACATTTGATCGCACAAAAATCCTATTTTTTTTTACTTATCTTAGTTCAAAATTGATCTTAAAAAGTTTTTTAAACGGGGAATATGTAGTTAATGAAATTGTTTACCTATTGTCGTGCGTTTCAAATAAACGTAATTTGTAAATACTAGGGAGATGCTGAAAGTATGCTTCAATTTTAGTAAATTGGTATTACTTTGGAAGCTAATATCATGAGTATAATAAACAAAAATTGAAAATTTAAAACGGGGAAAGGAATGTTGATATACTGAATATTATTGCTGTATTTTTATTATAACTTTATAGCTTTCAAATTATGAGTTTATAAGGCTCTCAATACGGTAAATTACGGAATCTCCGTAGGGGAAGGACCTTAAACACGCCAGCTCGAGCCAGCCCGAGCCACCCCTTCACACGGCGCGTGGCTCGAGCGGGCGCGGCGCGGCTTGCGATAATACGCGCCGTGAGAAACCAGCTTTATTAAAAACAAAGGTAATTTGTAATCTGTCGCCTGGGTTTGACGTAACGCGACCAAACTACCTACAGAGTAGACAGAACTTCTATTTTCTCTGCTACGTAGGTCCCCTATCTGCCTAGGAATAAACTTCTCTGATAGTACTTTGAGTATTGGGAAAGGTATGGGAGCCCTAGAACAATTTTTTTTTGATTACTATCAAGCTAATTTTTTGTGAGTAGCTTCATTTTGATAAGACGAACAACATTTTTATTTGCGAAAAATCTCTAAAGTGGTAGCTAACAGAGATAGAAAGGATTTCATACTTTGATTTGATGGTCCTAAAATATGGACTGTTCTATTTGTAGGACAATGTTACTCTTACTCTTCTAACTATTAACCTATCAATATACAAAAAATCAGCTTGTTAGGGTTCCGTTTTAGGGTTCAGTAGTCAACCAAGTTTTGTTGATTACAGAACCCTATATACATCTATTACAATACATTCACAAAAAAAGTTTGCTGTAAGAGATCTCTTTTAAAAGAGATAAGTATGCGGATGCATTATTACAAACTTTTAAATGTGTCTTTGTAACGTTGTGAATGAAGAATAAATAATAATAATTTAAGAGTAACATTGTCCTACAAATAAAACAGTCCATATTTTATGACCATCAATTCAAAGTATGAAATCCTTTCTATCTCTGTTAGCTACCACTTTCGAGATTTTTCGCAAATAAAAATGTTGTTCGTCTTATCAAAATGAAGCTACTCACAAAAAATTATCTTGATAGTAATAAAAAAAAAAATTGTTCTAGGGCTCCCGTACTACATAGTTTTTATTCCAGAAAAATGTACAGCTCCCGCCCGAGATAATAATTTCGGCGGAATGAATTTGCGGGCAACATTTAATTATTACTAGATGACCCGGCGTATCACTTTCCTCCTAATATAAACCTCCCGGCCTGGACTTCCACGAACATTTCGAGACTAAAACTGGTGAAATCGGTTTAGCCGTTCACGAGTTTTAGAGAGACTAACAAAATTTTTATTTATGTAGATTACCATAAAATTGTAACACTAAATATTGTATCTCAATTGGTAGGGAAATCCATAGTGGGATCTGCTATACAGGTTCTTGCGATCTCTATTCCTCAGAAATCGTTGAATATATTTGAATAATTTAGTCTCCGCATTCAAGAATACTGGATGGCACGAGTAATTTCGTTGGGACTGTTCTGCTATCTACTTTCAGCTATCACGGTTACCTCATCATCGTCATGTAATCACCGTAGTTAAAAGCTTTATTACTAGTTGAGGTAGACCTTAAATATTTTTATAACCCATTTAATAGATATATGTTAATTCCTTTTTTTTCCATACTTCAAACATCGCTTCGATTGCAGGCTATCTCACTCAGTTAGTGAGTCACGGCCGCAGTCAGAGACATATAATATATTTAATGATGATTAAACTCCAATTTAATGAAGAGTTTGACAGATAAATTATGGGGCTTATGTCAAAATCTTTATTCACGTAATTACATTTTAGTAATAAAATAATAAAATAAAGTAATTAATATTAGTCTCTGAGTGCGACAGTCAGTCTACAATCGAAGCGAAATTCGATGTGTAAGAATCGGTTATCGGGCCCTAGAAGTTTCCATGTCCATTAATTATCCGGCGCAAAGTCTTCATTAGCCAGCTCGTCGACGGCAACTTTTAATTCATACAAACATTTATTGTGATGAAACAATGTAGTGTTGAAAGAGTTTTATGCATGATGTATGTTTATTATGAGAACGAGTTACATCGACTGTTTTTTTGTGAAAAAGATATAATTATTTTGCTTAAAGGGATTCAGCTTTTTCACATTTCTTTACAGAATTCGTTTTTAAAAATGCTCAGTTTCTGTGTATCAAGTATATAATATCTATTCACTAGCGTTTTTTATTGGCTAACGTCAAAATATTAGATAACCAATTAATAACTCTACCAGACTACTCTGTTGAACAGATATACCGAAATTTCTTTGGTGTGGTTTTCGTCAAAATAAAAAACGCATCGCTTTATCGGCAACTCCTAATTCATACAAACTGTGTGTGCAATGTGCATACTGTGCTTGCATTTCTAAAAATATAACCTCAATGCTTAAGTACTTGCACTATGCCTGCTCTAATTATTCATAAATCATATTATATTTAAAATAATATATCATGCACGATCAAATAAATCAAACAGCGTATATTTAACGCGGTGTAAAATGCATTGCGGTCGTGTCCGTGCTAGTTTGTCGCTGATAATATAAAATATGGCTACGCAGAAATTATGGCTTCCGTAAAATTGTTATTTATTGCCATTTTTATCGCCACACTTCAAGTTTAAACTTTACGACTTCAGATTGGCCATTTAAAATACGTAACCGCTAAATCATTTGCTCCTGAGCTTCTGAAAAATCTGAGTTATTATGTAACGGTTTAAAATTATTTCTCGCTTGTCTAGCGACATAATATTATAGATATAGGTCTACCAGAATCTGATGGCAATTTTTGACAGCAGATTTTCATAAAATATCCTTGATCATTGGATAAATTTTTATATTTGCATGTTTAACACACAGAATCAGCCGCTATAAGAAAAAAAAGGATCAAAATATTTTATTCCAATTACCCCGGTATTGCTAGAGTCAATTTATTTTCTCACTTTTTGCTATCAGATTCTGGTAGACCTATAGTTATCTGAGTAAACCAATTAATACACACAATAATAATACCCTACATTAAACAGATATCTAAGTACATGATCAGGTGGCCGAATATGTTGAAAGCATGATAAGTTGAATTCAGGTGAAAAAAGATGTAGGCATAGAGAAGACCTTGACAAGAAGAAACGTATAAATTACGACTTTATTAAAATGAACATGGAAGTAAACTTGGTACTTCAAGTTTTTCTTCATTACGAAATTATACGAAATTATTCGTTGCTTGCAAATGAAGCGGGGTAGAAACGTTTCGGCATTAAAACTGAATGGCATTAAAAATATTCGCAGCCTATTTCGGCACAATATTTAAACAAGTCCATAAATTTGGAGTGTCATTTCGGACGTTTAAAATACATAGATGAGGGTAGACAACGAACTGGCATATTAAATTATGCGTGACTCGAAGGTAAAGAGGGATAATCTGAACTTACGCTTCTTCGGGGTTTTTTGAGGAATTTCAAATTTATGTGCTGGTAATATATTTGTAGCTTAATCTTTGGCTTACGGTCGGTTTTTTATGGTGAGGCCAAGGGTTTAAAAATCTTCCTGCAGATTTTATGTGCGAACTAGATATTCCCCACTACTTTCCAGGCGTAAAATAATGCCGTAGACACCATGCATTTCCCAGCGATTAAAAGTAACTTAAGTCCTTTACGGTGGTCTACTCTACTAAATTTTAAATTTTGTTGATCTCGCTAAAACTCAAGAAAGGGTAAACCGATTTGGCTAATTTAACACGTTCACTGCGGATCAGGCCCAAATCGGCCTGCTGCGGAGTTTTAGCTGGTGCGGACGAAGTAAACTATGTTCTTTCACTCGGTGCGGAACGATTATCTCAGGTGTTTGTAAAGTTAGGACAGAGACAAATATAATTATATTTGAGATTGTGTTCAAAATTATAGGTCTTCCCTATAGAAACATGATGCCAGGTCTTTATCGGCCTACCACGCACTGACGGTGTCAAAAATCAACTCGGTGCGGCAGTGGGCCTATTGCGGCCCGCCGTCCAAGCAGGCGGTTGGCGACTAGGGATGTAAAGCGGTAAAATTACTTTCGTAAAATTCGGTAAATTACGATATTTTACGTAAAATATTATATTTTACGGTAAATTACGGTAAAATTGGGTAAAAAAAGATTTGATTTCGTGGCATAATTTTCATTAAGAATGTGGATATAAACAATTAAACAGGTTACTTAATGCAAGTCTAGACTGCAGTAAGTCAAAACAACATAATAGCCAGCCTGCCGGCTTGCTGTATGCTCTGTCGAGTGTCGTCAACTGTCAACAAGTCGCAACAGCGCAAAATATTATGGCAAACAGCACTAATCGGCAACGTCACAACTCACACCGTGCGACGCGTACGCAGTACACAAATTACAACTTGCAACACGCTCGCCCCGCCCGCCGTCATACCACCATTCTGCATACATACGTAGCCGGTAATTTTACCGTAATTTATATAAATTACCGTAAAATACGCGTATTTTACCAGCGTTTTCGGTAAAATTACGTAATTTTGCAACCCTATTGGCGACCCGATACAGCGCCCGCCTCGCCAGTTAGTGTTGTGCAATCTATCGTAACTGACGTACGTCGCGTTTTTTAACTGACTTCAAAAAAAAGGAGGTTATTAATTCGACCTGTATGTATGTATTATTTACAGAACTGCCCAGTTTTGGTATGTTTTAGTCTATATCAGCATCTGAACAAATGTGTCAAATTTCTAAAGTATATGTATATAATATATATTTTTATGTTTGTGTACGCATATCTCCGGAACTACTAGTCCGATTGAAGTAATTCTTTTTTTGTTGTACTGGGTATTGTTTAACTTAGGGAATACTATAAGTTTCATCAAAATCGGATCAGTGGTATTTAAGAAGGGAATTTTGATTCTCAATTACAAACAATTTTGAAGTCGGTTTTATCTTCTTAAAATAAAATTATTCATTTCATAAAATTAACAACGCACGTTAGCAAGAAACAAAAGATCATGTCCTTGAGATGAGCGTTAAACGGTGAAATTATGCGGGGTGCTATGAAAAACTGCGGGAAACCATGAGGAATGTCAAAGCAAGAAAGAAATAAAAAAAAACATACTGCAGAATATGTAAACAAAATCTTTGTGCCTTGTGTTTTAAAGACAGGCATTAAATATATAAATAAAAAATATATTTTCGATATCCCCTTATTTTTGTCTTTCCCATCACTACTAAAAATACTTTCTACTGCGGTTCAGGTCGATATCGACCCGCCACTTTCCCTGGTTTATTTCTCATTTCCTGTTTGGCAGATCCCGGGGCAAATCGAATCTAAAGAAGTTGGGTTCAAGGTTATTCCATCAGTCAAAAAACTGTACACCTACATTATGTTTTCGCAAAGTTATAGTAATTTAATCTAACCTTGTGCTGGTGGGTCGAGAAAGGCCTACCGCGCACTGGCGCTGAAAAATTATTGGGAGCACACTTTGGCCCGCCGCCGCACCAGACGAAGGTATAAGATTTTACTTACCGCAGTGAATGTGTTAAGTCAGGACTATCTCAAGAAATATTCGTGAAAGGCCAGGAAAGGTTTATATTAGGTGGAAAGTGATACGAAGTTCATCGGGTCATCTAGTCTGCGCGAAATTTCATCAATATCGGTCCAGCGTGATACCGTGTCCAAGGTAAATAGGGATGGAATTTTATGTATATACCTACAAAGATTTTGCGCTTTCAAAATATTATGCGACGTACACGAGGCGTGCAGGGAAATTTTTATTTTCACCCCCGTAAATATGCAGCCCGGCGAAATTGAATTCCGACTGCGCTCACAATTTCATACAAAATGTTCACTTTAGTCCGCACCTCCTACACAACCGTGTTCCTTGAATACTGTATCGTTTTTAATTGTGTCACGCAACACAATATGTACACATTTTAAAGGGTTTTACGCTGAAACAATAACATTATGTTCTTATTTGTATGGACTACATGAGTTGAAAATAGAGGTGATCTACAAAAAGCGTATATAGATACACCTGACCATGTAGCCAAGACTTTTTCTTTATCTCTTCTTTTCAGAATCGTCATTCGAACGTCAACGTCATATTAACGAACCCTTATGTCAATTCCATACATTTTTATCGGCGATTCTATAAAGAAGCGATAAAGAAAAGGTCTAAGGGGCTAAGGCTAAGGGGTCAGATTCGAGTCGTCTGTTATGACAATGGTATGTTTTATATCCATACTTATATTAGAAATGTGAAAATGTGTCTGTCTATCGCTTTAACCGCTTAAACGATTTTGTTGGAATTTTGTATGGACATACTTTAAGTCCCGGGAAAAGATATACCTATTCTTGCCATAAATACTAAAACAAGGAAAAACATTTTTTTTCTATTGCAAATAAATTTTATTACTTTTACAGTGTGTTAGTTTAATACATAAATATAAAACAATTTAAAATATTAAAAGCTTATTCAAAGTGGCCTTCATTGGCTGCAATAACGTCCTTTAAACATTGTGGCCAGTTATCATTAGAAACACGGTCTATTTCCATGGCAAAATTCTTCACTGCCAGTCGTATGCATTGTTTTAGGGACTCCAAATTATGAAAGCATTTACAGCAAGCCATACTCTCTAGAACTGACCAAAAATCATAATCCAGTGGATTAAGACCGGGACTAGACGACGGCCAGTCTTCAGCTCTGATGAAGTCCGAAACGTTCGTTTCCAACCAAGACTGCGTGGACCGATCACCGAGCTTTATGACCCGGCGCCGAGCCTAGTTGGAAGGACCATTCTTGGCTATTGATCTTGATGTTGCTAAGGGACTTCACTACCTTCTCAAGAATGGTATCTTGATACACTTGTGTCAATGTTTTGATATCTTTTTCACAAAAGTATGGCTCAGAGACTCCTTCATAGCAAATACCCCACCGTACCATCACTGACGTCTGATAGTGCCCACGTTGCACTCTGTCGACGAAATTAATCGAATAAAATCATTTTGTTTGTTAAAATGTTGCTAAATTGTAAAAAAAATCTCATCCGTAAACAAAATTTTTTTGTGACCTCCCTTTGCGTACCGCTTCAGTAGTTGTTTTGATTTTACCACCCTATTCTTTTTTAAAGTATCTGTTAGGAAATAGCCAGTACGTCTCTTGTAGGCTGAAAGTCCTAGGTCGTCTTTTAAAATACGCAACATGGTTCAAGGTGCTATCTTTATCTCTCGAGATAAAATCTTTTGCTTTCGAACCGATTTTTTTCGAATTCTCTCCCTTACTGCTCTAACCACCTTTTTCGTACGAACACTGCGTGAACGGCCAGATCTTTTTCTGTCACAAGCAGACGAGGTCTCATTGTACTATCAGAGAAGTTGATTCCTCAGATGGGGGACCTACGTAGTTTGGTCGCGTTACGTCAAACCCAGCCGACAGATCACAATTAACATAAAATTGACATGATCCGACCAAGTGACGTTGGTCTGTCAACTGCTTAGGAATCAATTTCCTCGCTGGTACCTATTAATGGCCCGGTACATAAACATTTGACTAATATTATATATGGAGAGTTTTAAAAGCGGCATTGGGCTCCATACCTGGGAGAGCCATGCTTCGGCACAAATGGGCCGGCTCGACCGGAGAAATACCACGTTCTCACAGAAAACCGGCGTGAAACAGCGCTTGCGCTGTGTTTCGCCGAGTGAGTGAGTTTACCGGAGGCCCAATCCTAGGGGATTAGGCCTCCGGTAAACTCACTCACAAGGGAAAGGAAGGGAATAGGGTAGGCCCCATTCCCTTCCTTTCCCTCCCCTATTCCCTTCTCTTCCCATCCCTACCCTCCCCTATTACCCTATTCCCTCTTAAAAGGCCGGCAACGCACCTGCAGCTCTTCTGATGCTGCGAGTGTCCATGGGCGACGGAAGTTGCTTTCCATCAGGTGACCCGTTTGCTCGTTTGCCCCCTTATTTCATTAAAAAAAAAAAACCTACTTTATGTGATGCAATCACCGCGATTCGGTTCTTTTGATCACCCCACTCTATTTTTTCAATAGAGTTTTTTTACAATATTTACAATATGTTTATATTGAAAAGCGTTGAAATTTGAAACTTATAATTTAATTTTTTATTTTAGGTCGAATTTCGACCATTGGGCGATATCTAGTTTATACTTTATATTATAACATCAGAGAAATTGATTCCTAGCCAGACGACGCGACGCGTCAAATGTGTTAAGCGTGATTTGTTGACTAGGCTTGACCCAACTCGACCGAGTTACGTAGGTCCGCCATCTGCCTATGAATCAACTTCTCTGATGGGTACAAATATGAAATACAAATAACAACAGTTTGATATTTATGGACGCTTCACACGACGTCAGTATGGGTTCCTGCTTTGTACCTGAAAGGACATTGTGTTACTGGAACCAGACAACGGGAATCTGGGGGGACGGTCGTGCCCCCGGGCCGTCAAGACGAGCCAAGCGAAGCGCAAGGGCACTACCTACCTTTTCTCGAAGTGTTTCGTCGTTTTTAGGGTTCCGTACCCAAAGGGTAAAAAGGACCCTATTACTAAGACTTCGTTGTCTGTCCGTCTGTCCGTCCGTCCGTCCGTCTGTGTGACTCCAGGCTGTATCTCAAAAACTTATATGAGACTTTCACCAATTTTATGAATTAGGACATGAAAGTTTACACGGGACTGTAGAAATTACAAAAAGAACTCAAATCCCACCAAAAACATTTGATGTAAAATGTTGCCAAGACGACCACAATATAAGGTTTGCCCTGTGAAAAAGTATGTATGGCTTGGCTGATTCGTTACTTACTTCAGATCAGAAAGTAAATATTCGCATCACCACCACGACGGTAGCGAAACTTTTATACTATACACATTTTTAAGATTTTAATTGATACACATATTTAATACACATCTGTGACCCAGGAACATTGAAGAATTTTGTTTCGTCGGTGGGATTCGAACCCGCAATCCCCTTCTTGAGCCACCACGCGCTTAACTACTGAGCCACAGTGGACATAAATATAGTAAATACTTAAAGTGGCACAATGAATGAGCTACTGTAATATGCAGCGTGATGTGTAATTTAATATTGTATAGAACATCATATTTCAAACAGATGTCTCACAATACTCTTTGTTCAAATATAACCCAGCGAGGTAGAATTAGTTTTAATTGTAAATGTGACTGTTGATAATTATTTTTAAAGTTTTCAAGAAAATTTCTTCGGCGTTGTGTGTGTTTTATGGAGGGAGAAGTAAAACCGCAGTCGCGTATTTAGACATGTATTTTTTTCGTTAATACCTACATGAGTTTTAATATATTACTGCAATGTTTTCTCGTCAGACGGCAGCACCAGCATAGAAAGTAAACAAAAAGTTTAGCTCGACGTTTCACAACGTTTCTGTCGATATTCTGCGGGGTTAAAATGGTCGCTTTGTAGAATCATAATAATAATATGAATCATAATATGATTCATTTTTTAAAAATCGCAAAATTGACACTGTTTGCAATTCAAATGTCTAAATTCGTACTAATTTGACATTCGTGAGTTTAACATATTTGACAATTCATTTAGTGAATTGATTGAGAGGAATTGCTAATTGTGACCATTTTAGCCCCGCTAATATGACGTGTGCAACATGTCGGATTATGGTTGAATTTTACTGTATGTGCTTGTAGCGCCCTCTGCTCCGATCTTGACGTAATATTCCCTATTGGAAAATGTTTTGACCTTTTCTGTTTTTATTAATTAAAAGCTTTTATTTAGCTTGCTCTGTATGTATGTATGTGTGTTACGGTGGAATTTTGGAACTCAATTTTGAAGTAGATATATTTAACCGATTGAGCTGAAATTTTGCATACGCGTTTAGTTTGGATAACAATGCACGATAAGGTATGTGACATCACTCTAAATCCAGTATGGCCGACCATCTAAGATGGCGAAATAATTATTTTCTATGCAGTCCTACAATATGGATATTAAATGAAAGGGCTTTTTGAGAGTAACTCGAAAACGAATGTAATGTCATTCTACATCCAATATGGCGGCTCATCCAAGATACGGAAATAGTTAATTTAATGCACTTCTGCAATATGGGTATCAAATGAAAGGGCTTATTGAGAGTAACTCGGAAACGAATGTCATGTCATTCTATATTCAATATGGCAGCTTAGCCAAGATAGGGGAATAGTTTTTTTAAAGCACTTCTGCAATATGGGTATCAAATAAAAAGGCTCATTGAGAGTAAATTGAAAAGTAATAGTCAAGTCGTGTCGTGACGTGTCATGTCGTGTCGTGTCGTGTCGTGTCGTGACGTGACGTGACGTAACGTGTCGTGTCGTGTCGTGACGTGACGTGACGTGTCGTGTCGTGACTTTACGTGACGTCACGTGACGTGACGTGAAATGACGTGACGTGACTTCAAGTCAAATCCAGCCAGGTTTCAGAAAATGCCCGGTTAAATCCGGTCACTTTTGTTAAATGAAATTTAACTTTTTAGTCATGCAGAAATAAACGGAATATAACAACTCGCTAAATATAGATTTTTCAATTGTCAAAGTCGAGTACGATTTTTTAAGGACTCAAGCTAATCAGATTTTAACAAATTCTTGAAACAAAACAAATTACTATCAAACAGACTAAGAAATCTAGCCAGAGATAACGAAAAAACAGAAAATAAATTATAAACAAAAAACTTTTTGAAAAAAAGCTTTTATTTAAATAGTCTAAAAAGAA
This sequence comes from Cyaniris semiargus, assembly GCA_905187585.1. NCBI lineage: Eukaryota > Metazoa > Arthropoda > Insecta > Lepidoptera > Lycaenidae > Cyaniris > Cyaniris semiargus. Next base: position 4,751,184 of record LR994558.1, on the reverse strand, counting down.
AAAAATAAATTTCTCCTTAAATTTTTTAACTATTAAGCTATAATCCTCAATATATTATACAATTTGCATGATAATAAAAGCTTGTAAATAAACTAGTAAGTACCAATTTAACTGAGTAAATTGATATTATATTTTTATTTTAATAAATTTATCAAGTACTTACTGATAGATTATTAAGTCTCGCGAGTCGCGACAAGCTTTTATTATCATGCAAATTGTACAATATATTGAGGATTATAACTTAATAGTTAAAAATTTTAAGGAGAAATTTATTTTTTTATTTTTAGACTATTTAAATAAAAGCTTTTTTTCAAAAAGTTTTTTGTTTATAATTTTGTGGGATAAGCGTAGAGGCCGCAAAGGAAGATCTTCCGACCGAGCGAGGTGTTATGCTCGGTCAAGCCGGAGCACACGTGATACATTTCAACTGTCGTATATATACCGACGCGCTCAGAAAACTTCGATAGCGCGATGCAGGAATGTTAGGCGAATTGTGGGTACCGCCAGGCCTGTCTTACTTCCATACAACCGGAGAAGTACCACGTTCTCACAGAAAACCGGCGTGAAACAGCGCTTGCGTTGTGTTTCGCTGAGTGAGTTTACCGGAGGCCCAATCCCCTACCCTATTCCCTTCCCTTCCCTCCCCTATTCCCTTCTCTTCCCATCCCTACCCTCCCCTATTACCATATTCCCTCTTAAAAGGCCGGCAACGCACCTGCAGCTCTTCTGATGCTGCGAGTGTCCATGGGCGACGGAAGTTGCTTTCCATCAGGTGACCCGTTTGCTCGTTTGCCCCCTTATTTCATTAAAAAAAAAAAAAAAACGGCGCAAAATTGCCGAGATATTTACCTACTATTCTGGAAAACAATCTAATTTCAACCTTTTGCCTTGCGTTTAGCGTTCATAGTACAATAACTGTCTGCCGTCTCGCTTCAATCTGCCAGGGCTGTCAAGCGAGCGGCGCGGCGGCGCGGGGCCGGGTACTATTACTTTTGTATCGCGGATGCGTGCGTTGCGTGTGCGACAAGTCGAGCGAGTGCCAGCCTATCGAGACTAGTCCGGTGACCGGACGCTTGCGTTTATCATACCTAAACTCGGGAGTGAAACTTCTGTACCGCAAAGTACTAATTATGTATTCTGTGGTACCGCCCACAATTTTTTAGATATATTTTTCTTCTTTTTAGAATAGAACTTGCTATACAGAAAATTACAAAACATCATGTAACATATTATGCGCCAGTTGTAAGTGCTACAACGACGCTGCATTTAATTTAACGTCAAAAATCAAGAACAAGAAGACAAAGTTCGTGATCCTTCCCCTTCGCGAAGTTTTTACAATTACAAGCTTAATTATGTACGACGTTGTCGCCCGAAACTTCGGAAGAAGACATAAATCATTTTATTACTCCTTCCCCTCCGTTAGTTAGTTTTATTTCCGTCCTTGTCAAACTAAAAGGGACCGGTCGAGGGCCAATTTTAATATATTATAATATTACATGAATTCCGAATGAATAATTTTGCGATATTTCAAGCTGAAGCTTTAACATAGGATCAGTGATCAATGTGATCAATAGTCCCTTAAGTTCTAGACCTTGATAATAATCTTTGCTTAAGGGGGAAACTTGACCTAGTATTACAGCAATGAGGAAATTAAGTATAGTCGCAATTTTCACTCTATTCTACAAATGTCATAAAACAGATTTCCTAATTGGGCCTTATCGGAAAGTGCCGTTTCTTTTATGAACAAGCATCAGTGCCCCCGGAATTTAACTATAACTTATTAGAACATAATTTTCTTCATAATATTAAAGCACTATATAATATATTACTTGTAACCACCACTTTTTGATTCAATTGAAATAATAGACAACTTTGAACATGCGCCAAATTCCTAGACAGAAATAAAACTTGATAAAACTAGTCTTAAGACTTCAAGCATGATCTTATTATACTATTCGTAGAAATATAAAAGTTCGAAAAGGGGTGTATTCATAATGTCTTAAATAAAATTCATATGGAATTCGACCACTGAACGACGTTTAATAAAATGTTATTGGGTCACATACATAAGGAAGCCAGCCGTATATAACTACCATTATAACCAATATATTCTGATCTCCTCGGGCAAGGGCAACAAATAAAGAGATCGGAACACAATTACAAAAGATTTATACAATAAAACAGTGTTTTTCAACCTTTTTTATAATGCGACCAATGGTATGAAAAAACATTTCGCCCCACCCCTTTTTGCCTTTTTAAGTAAGCACAGCCACAGTAAACAGAACTAACGAGTAGGCCGACTCAGATTTTCTGAGTCAGAAGAGATCTCGAAATTTATCAGTTTGACGTAGTCGTAGTATGTCATATCGGCCGGCGCGTGCCGCGCGCCGTACTAATGCACTCAACATTGTGAAACATGTCGAAAGTGACACTCGCGCCCAACTCGCGTATACATATTCGCCCGTTTGTTTGAAGTCGAGGTACTCCTTATAAGTTCTGTCTACTGTGGTACAGCTATGTATCCTTAATGTACCTAATAAACCTATGAATATATCTTTTAGTGAAAATTATCTTCTCAATATTTTAACAATCTTTAATATATTTTACTGGTTTTTTTTTGCTGAAATAGTTTCCTCGACCTCTGTCGACACTATAGAAGCTTCGCGACTCGAAGGTTGAAAAACACTGCAATAAAACATTTGAATCGAAATTGCCACGATCCGTTGAACAAATACAGAAATAAATAGAAAGGATTACGGAGATTTGAAAAGTGGAAAGATACAAGAATTTATATGTGGATTTTGTGTGATGCCGAAATACCTTACCCCGGATTGTTTAACCGTTTGCTTTCAGATGGCTTTCCGCGATCCACTTTCTGATGATTGAGAGCTTCTATGCTTACATACAAATTGGTTTTCTCAGTATACGCGATGACTTCAAAACTAAAGAAGCACGTAATTTTATTTTTATATTTATCAAGGGAGCTTAGTCAACATTGACTATGTCGCTCCATTAGACCAATAATAAAACTTTATCTTATAACTAATTTTCTCATTTCTCAATATACGAAATGATTTCAAAACTAAATTAGCACGTACTTACGTCAGTGTAACTTTTCTATGTATCATCTGAGAAATTGATTAGCAGGCAAATGGTACACCTATGTTATTTATTACGCTTTTACACTATTACAATATTACACTTATGTCAAGCCCAACCAGATCAGATAGTCCAATGATGATGATTATATGACTGATACAGGTAGGTAAGTGGTGTATCAATATTTCTTAAATGAAACCCTTTAACTAGCTAAAAGCCGGGCTTTGTGAGGGCTCGCGTCGTTTTCTGTGTAATAATAATCTTTAAGGCAGTTTTTTTTTATATTTTAATAGTAACCAAACCTTGACTGACCAATGATAACACATCTACATATTATAAACTAGACGTTTCGCGCGGCTTCGCCCGCGTAAATTAGATATTTCACAGACAAATTAGTCCACAAAAAGTAGCCTATGATCCTTCACGTAGTCTATTTCTTATCTGTGCCAAATAACAGAAAAATTTCTCCAGTAATTCGTGAGATGAGCCCTTTCAAATAATTTCCCCCGTTTTTTCCACATTTTCCTCTATTTCTTCGCTCCTATTAGTCTTAGCGTGATAAAATATAGCCTATAGCCTTCCTCGATAAATGGACTACATTGAAAGAATTTTTCAAATCGGACCAGTAGTTCCTGAGATTAGAGCGTTCAAACAAACAAACAAACGAACTCTTCCACTTTATAATATTATATATAGATAATCATTACTATGTTACAGCACAAATCTATCGGCGTGATAGTTTTTCCGTAAAGTGTACCACAAAAGTGCTCAGGTTGTGGGATATATTAGGGCGAGCGAAGATAACCTAACTATAGAAATAGAAAGAATGAATCTCGAAAAGTGATATTTATTTTGCGCATTTACAGCGAATATAAAATTTGTAGTTTAATATTTCAGTGCGGTTTATATGAATGTAAAACAGGAACGCGCTTAAAAGTTAAATAAATAATAAAAGTCGTATTTCATAGGAGTCAAGTTGGGAAAAAGTTAAAAAATAACAGTAACAGTCGTTCTTGATACGGGCGCTTTAAAAGCTCGTTCTTATTAACGCAACTTTTTCAAGCCCTTTAAAAGCTTAACGCGAAGCTTTTCCTCTGTGCCATGTGTATACAGTACTTGTTTTTTTTCCAACGCCATGATCATCATTTTATTATTATTCATGTCATGATTTTAATGATTTTACGGTACTAACGAGACGCGCAGTGCATTGCAACTTAAAATATTTTCTGTATGCAGCTGTAGGTACATGATGATTTGTAAAAATTAAGAGATGAACAGCTATTATAGTATACTTTTAAACATGATTTCACCGCTACAAGGCTGCAAGGCTACAAGCATACACCGTGTGCACCAATTTTTCTCCCAGTAGGTAAATCTGCCGGCTAAGGGATGCACCAAAACAGGGGTGTGATACTACAAACACTTTTTAGGGTTCCGTACCCAAAGGGTAAAAACGGGACCCTATTACTGAGAATTCGATGTCTGTCCGTCTGTCTGTCTGTCCGTCTGTCTGTCTGTCTCCAGGCTGTAACTCAAGAACCGCTATAGATAGACTTCTGAAATTTTCACAGATTATGTATTTCTGGTGCCACTATAACAACAAATACTAAAAACAAAATAAAGTTAATATTTAAGGGGGGGCTCCCATACAACAAACGTTATTTTTTGGTCTTTTTGGCTCGTAATCCATAATAGCAACATAATATAGTCACTTGAAATTTTCACAAAATCCTCAATTATATATGTACTTTAATATTAAAAATTAAAATTAAAATAAAATAAATAATTAAGGGGGCTTCCCATACAAAAAACATATTTTTTTCCTTATTTTCGCTCTATAACGGTACGGAACCCTTCGTGCGCGAGTCCGACTCGCACTTGGCCGATTATTTATTCATCATAATCATAGGAATAATAGTTAATAACGTAGTGCATTATATTATATCTCCGAAATTTACGAGAGTATAATAATATGTTCCTTAAGAAGAAATATTATATCCATAACCGTATGGCAAAGCTCTCTGGATTAAACGGCTTTTGAATTTGTTATTGTTTCTTTGGCTTGTTATGACTCGAACAATAAAATTTTATAACTTATGTTCTGAACGTAAAAAGTTTTTAAGTCTTTTTAATAGTGTTATTATGGGAATAATGATCAAGAAGAATCAAAGGAATTAGGAAATATTAATGATGAGATAAATGCCAGCACTCCTCAGGTGCAGGGCATTGTAGTCCAGGAGCCCGCGACCGCTTTCTATTCCTAATTTCTAATCGATTTTTCTTACGTGTTGTGTTATATTTAATGTTAATATAATTATTTCATCCCAATATATCCGTACTTCTATCTATTTTTGGTAAAAAAATTAATTTTAAAAATTGTTAAAAATCTAATTTTCTCGGCATAACTTTTTTTCTCTTTTAAGTGACATTTTGTCTGTAGCTAGATTTTAATCTTCAAGTAGGTGCAAGTAACATATTAATTATTATATATATTTTTATGTCCGTCAAAAATATATTTTTGTTCAAATCAAAACCCATATTACTAGCGTCAAATATTACTAATATTACTACTAGCAGTTTGCTTTTAATTCAAAAATAGTGAAAAAGTAAACGTTCACAAACCTCTTGGAGTAGTTCTAAAAATTGTCTCTAAATTATATATGGGTATGTTAGCGAGTGTCATCAGTCAGCGCGGAGTGTTTTATTACACAAGCAGCTTCGCCTCGTCTCTCTTAATTATTCCATTCTATTTCGTTAAGGGAAAAAACTTCGACGCGTTAGCAACGTATTTTGTGATAAATTTAAATCCCCCTCGCATTTTTACCGTATCGGCTCTATAATTATCGTCGCCATTTTTACTTTTTATGAAAGACTTTTGAGACGCCGGCTCTTTGTTTACTTTAAGAGCGAAAAAAGGTATTTTTAATTATGAAAATCAGCACTGTATTTATTTTAATTCCTGTTTCATTAAGTAATTATGTTCTAACGCTAATATTTGTTAATCAGTTAAATACATAATTATCTGATTTGACTGTTAGACCAATTTACAGGTTAAATTCTTCAAGCTAGACTTTTTTCAAAAAAATAAAATATGCGAGCGATAATATCAAATTATATAATTTCACGTGGGTGAAATGTTTTTAGAGCATATTTTAATATAAAATATAAACAATGTAAAGTTTTTTCTCCAATTTGCAACACTAGATGACACCCGTTACTCCGTTGCGCCAAAAATCGTTTATCGTGCGGTAACCGTACATTTTTCCTGGATAAAAATATCCTATGTCCTTTTCCGGGACACAAAGTATCTCCATACCAAATTTCAGCAAAATCGGTTCAGCGGTTTGGGCGTGAAGAGGTAACAGACAGACAGCGATACACTCTCGCATTTATAATATTAGCATGTATACTTTATTAGCATTTCAAGGCATTGACCTAAAATCTAATATATAAAAATAAGTCGGGTTTTCCTTCCTGACGCTATAACTCCAGAACGCACGCACCGATTTCTACGGTTTTGCATTCGTTGGAAAGGTCTCGGGCTACGTGAGGTTTATAAAAAAATCTGAAAAAACTTCAAGAGAAAAGCAGGAAAACAGGGAAAACAGGCAAAACAACGTTTGCCGGGACAGCTAGTCGCTATCTAGATATTTATTTATTTATTTATTTAGGTAACAAACAGTCTTTAACAAATATTTATAAACGTTTTAACTACAACTAGACCTAAAGTACCATAACATCAATACAAAATATTAACATTAAAAAATACAACTATTTTTTTTTGTTATATAAGTACTACTTTACATATAAATGTATCCTTAAACCTAAACACATATACAATGATAAATTGATAATACATAAATGAACTTATTATTTATTAATAAGTAAGTATTTTTATGAACAAAATATTACATCATTTAATTCTCTTTTGTATTGTCTTAATTTAAACAAAAAATATCAACATCATTCAAATTACTATTGTAGTAGGAACATGATCGCCTGAAGAAGGTATTTCTCGCGTAGTTTGTATGATAGAGATAGAATTAATGAAACTATGTAGAATTTTGAAAAAAAAAAAACATACTATCTAGATATTAACGCCTTAAGTCTAATCGTTGAATATTATGTCTTGCTGCACTCTCAAGATGGTCAATAGACCGTGTGCCAGACCTAAAATTTAGTGTTTTCAAAAATTTAAATTGGACCCTTTCAATACGATTGATGTTAAAAGCATACTCCGGATTCCAAACAACACTCGCGAACTCAAGAACACTTCGAACATAAGCATTATACAACAGCTTAAACGTTTCTACGCGTTTAAAAGGTTGGCCTATTCGAATAATTGTCCCCAGTTGTTTGTAAGCTTTAGCTACAATCCCATCGATGTGCTCATTAAAATTAAGCTTGGAATCCAGGGTCACTCCCAGATCACGTATTGAAGACACACGACCTAGGGTCCGACCACCAATCCTGTAGTTAATAATGGTCGGGTTTCTCTTCCGCGTGAAAGTTATAACAATATGACATTTGTCAGTATTTAAACATAATTGGTTAGCTTCACAATATAAGTCGAGACTATTCACATAGTTTTGTAATTCAATACAATAGCCCCAATCCCCTACCCTACCCTCCCCTGTTCCCTTACCTTCCCTACCCTCCCCTATTCCCTTACCTTCCCTACCCTCCCCTATTACCCTATTCCCTCTTAAAAGGCCGGCAACGCACTTGCAGCTCTTCTGATGCTGCGAGTGTCCATGGGCGACGGAAGTTACTTTCCATCAGGTGACCCGTTTGCTCGTTTGCCCCCTTATTACATAAATAAAAAAAAAAAAACGTTATTTGTCTTGATAATTTTATAGATTTTTGTGTCATCTGCGTAGAGAAGGTGATGAGAATTTCTGAAACATTTTCGAATATCATTTACGTACAGGATGAAAAGAAAAGGTAGATATAATAGACTCTTGTAACAAGTCATAATATTTCAACTGACCCAGAGACGCCCAGAGTATAAATATGGGCTGTAACCAGGGTTGCCAACTTTTTTAGCCGCCATAACCGGACAACAAATTTATTAAAGATGTATCAACATAATAAATACCTAAAATATAGGTGTAGGGTAGAAAAGTCCGGTCGGAAGTTAGTGACGACCCCAACAATTACTTCTAAAACCCAACAGTCCGGTCGAAAACCGGACAGTTGGGAACCCTGGCTGTAACAGACGGTTGCTCAAAGTCCGGTCTACCGGTGAACTGTAATTGACCGCAGACCACAATTTTCTTTAATTTTCCGGTTTAAAATGTACGGATTCTTAACTGTTTCTTTGTTTTTACAGTAATTTCAGCTTGTAATAAACAGATTACATAGATCATGCATTGATTTATTATTTGTTCCAATTTAAAGACATTTAATTTATTAAAATATAAATAACTTACGTTACTCTTTAAATGCATCTAACATGGTCGGTGGATTGGCGGGGTACGGGGCATTCTTTTTTGCGATGTTTGAAGGGTCATATATTTTTATTTATTAGATTTAGAAAAAGTCGAACGTAGAGACATAGCTTTAACAGATCCCAATATTGTATAAAATATCATTTGTCTAGACGGATTGTCCAGGGAGTAAGTAAATTGTGGAATACGTTTGTATGAAAAAACAGTGTTAGCGTACCCTCTTATGCATCACCATTAAATATAATCATATTATATTAAGTCTTCCCCTACTACTAGAAATAAAGTATTTCTGCAAAATATTGTAGATAAGATTCACTTGGACCGTGATCACATTCTTTAAGCTTAACTGTTTATTGATATCTATTGATAATTCCTTAAAATTTATGAACAGCGGGGACTTATTTAATAATCCCTAATTTGATCCGGTCCAATAAAACCGGGTCACGACTCACGGATACCACGCCTCACCATTACTGGTTATTATGTTCGGTCATGCCATCGACATGCTAATAATATTAATGCAAGATCTATATCTTATTTGATATCGATGGCTGTATTTTGTTAAATTTTATAATCATTGTGTTTTTATGAGTGCCCCCTTGAATATTTATTTTATTTTTAAGTATTTGTCGTTAAAGTGACAACAGAAATACGCAATTTGTGGAAACGTTAACTGTCTAGCTAGCGGATCTTGAGGTATAGCCTGGAGACCCTGGCTGAAGACAGACAGACGGACAGACAGACATAATATAGCGAAGTCTTAATAATGGGGTCCCGTTTTTACCCTTTGGGTACGGAACCATAAAAAATCGGCCAAGTGCGAGTCAGACTCGTGCACGAAGGGTTGGGTTTTTTGTATGGGAGCCCCCCTTAAACATTTATTTTATTTTAATATTATTATTAATTATTGAAACACATAATTAAGGCCTTTGTAAAAATATCAAGTGCCTACCTGTTGCCAGTATTGGTATCGAGCAAAAAAGGCCAAAAAAATCGCGTTTGTTGTATGGGAGCCCCCTTAAATATTAATTTTATTTTTAACCGACTTCCAAAAAGGAGGAGGTTATATGTTCGTCTGTGGATATTTTTTTTATTTTTGTATGTTCAACGATTACTCCGCCGTTTGTGAACCAATTTTGAAAATTTTTCTTTTGTTGTATAGGGTTCAACCCCAATTTGGTGCCATGTTCACAAAAGTGGTGACAAAATAATGAAGACTATAGAATGTACCGAAAAAGTTGAGATTTAGACGAAATCTAAAAGAGGTACTATTAAAGAGTAAGAATTATTTAATACTTTTTAGTTCATATTAGTATTGTTTTTACCTTGGAAGTCGGTTTTAATTTTTTGTTAAAAATAATATTTTTAGTATTTGTTGTTATAGCGGTAACAGATATACACAATCTGTGAAAATTTCAGAAGTCTAGCTATAGCGGTTCTTGAGATACAGCCTGGAGACAGACAGACGGACAGACAACAAAGTCTTAGTGATAGGGTCCCGTTTTTACCCTTTGGGTACGGAACCCTAAAAAGATGAATCGAAAATTTTGTAGTTTACATGCACTACATGTCGAATAGTCAATCATTAAAACGTCAATTATTTCGTATACGGCAATTTTGGGTAAACAATGATAGGCCATCTCAAGCATTTGAAGTGACGTTAAAATTTAATCCCATCAACATGAGGCGTTGCCAACTGGAGCGAATTCAGAATAATGATAGTCAATTTCCAAAGCGGGCGTCATGTTCAGAGCAGACTTTGTCAAATTGCGGCCATTTCCAAAATTAGGCTCTCAAACAACGATCAATTTTTATAATTAAACTAGTTGATCCCGGCAAAAGTTGTTTTGTCTTGTAATTTTTTCTTTATCGTTATCTGACAGCATTGTATTAAAAAACATTTAATTTTATGACGCGATAAAAAAATATGTTTCTTAACTTTTTTTAATATTGACTTTGTGTGTATGGTGTGTGTGTATGTGTGAATGTGTGTATGTTTTGCCCATCGTCCGATACGTTAGAAAAGTGGCTTAATAGACATTGACAGAGCATTGAATACAGTATATCGCCTGTGTACTCAGAAAGTAAAATTAAATAACTTAACTCTCCATCCAAATTACGATTAAAACAATATTAAAAATAACTCCCGCAACGGTTTTAGGTGACGGTGGCCAGTTTCATTGAAACCAGGCCAGAAACACAGGAGATTTTTTTTATACTGCCCAAGTCACAAGTGTTCCACATGACTGGCGAGAGATCTGACGCATGAATCATTTTACTTGTCAGACAATGAACTGTCAGACAATCAACACATTTCCAATGCTTCCCGCATTCGAACCCACGACCTCTGAGTCAAGACCACGATTTAAGCTGCTGGACCACGGCGCTATTACTTTTAATTAAGAAATTTAAAAACAACCCCCGATTCAAAAATTTTAGGTTCTTAGATAAAAATCAAACTTTTGCTGTGCCACGGACGTGCTACGGAAACAAATACGATGCCACGGACAAACACACAGACAGACATACACGTCAAACTTATAACACTCCTCTTTTTTATAGGGGTTAAAATTCAATATTAACCTCAGTACAAAAACAACAGAACTTAAAACACCATTTCCACACTGTACACAGTTTAACCGAGTGTTTATTGATCCAATGAATATTGCACGTGGAACAATAAAACTGTTCGACTGGTGTCATCCAATATGGCGGAATGTCATTAAGCCGCCAAATTACAAAACGGCGGTGCTGTCAACAATTTCATCATTTCGATTTTAATTCCATACAGTTTTGTTACTGAACTTGTAGTCGAAACTTTGGTTGTTACTTGTTAATTTATTTTAAAACTTTGTTATTTTCTTATGTTGATTGAATACGAAAATATGTCCAATATACACAGGGTGTTACAAAAAATAGTGATGGTATTTTAAGGTGTGTATGAGTCTTCTGTATTGAGTTCACTGTGAAAGTAGCAGAGCTGAAATAGTAACTTTTTTAATTTTGTATGGGTAAAGTCATGACGGTGGGAGCTTGCTGATCCATTTAGTTTCGTCAAGCGATCTTAAAAATACCGCCTATGGAGAATATACGTGGGAGAGCCATGCTTCGGCACGAATGGGCCGTCTCGACCGGAGAAATACCACGGGCTCACAGAAAGCCGCCGTGAAACAGCGCTTGCGCTGTGTTTCGACGAGTGAGTGAGTTTACCGGAGGCCCAATCCCCTACCCTTTTTCCCTTCCCTACCCTCCCCTATTCCCTTCCCTACCCTATTACCCTATTCCCTCTTAAAAGGCCGGTGTCCATGCTGCGAGTGTCCATGGGCGACGGAAGTTGCTTTCCATCAGGTGACCCGTTTACTTGTTTGCCCCCTTATGTCATAAAAAAAAAAACTCAAAGGTTGGATCAGAGGGCGCTACTAGGAAATACAGATACGGATTATGCCGCGGCCGCACATGCGTCTATCGTACAGAGCTTCGTGCTATGAGACGATACCATTGGACGATACACGCAGATCGTCCAATAGCTATGTCCACACTGTGCCTTTTTTGTTCGTCAAGGGCATGCGTTATAGCGCAGTCAACAGCGCACGTGAGGCATGCCTGCGACGCATGCCCTCTGTCTGTATCCAAAACTTTCGCTTTGTTCTTTTTTTTCTGGAATTTCTTACGACCAAATAAGCCGCACATATTCCACCCAGTAAAATGTTCTCGTCGCACATGCTACAATAAGCTCTCAGACACTGCAACTGAACAAATATGACAATGTTGGCGTGCGTTCGATAACGCATTCAATTATTGAAAGCGCCAATCGATAGTTGAATAGAAAGAAGATGACGAAAATTGAAGATGAAAGTGCACAGTGTGGACATAGCTAATGGTATCGTTTTAAGCACGAAGCACTACGCATATGCGGCCGCGGCATTATTTCGTTCGATATATTCATCCGATATGTTGCACACGTCATATCAGAATACTGACAGAAGCGTTGTCAAACATCGAACAAAACTTTTTTATTACTGTCTATGTTTGTTTCTGCCTCTAGCGTGAATATTGCAGTAATATATCCACTGACCTCCATTATACAAGTACGCTGGACTAATGATACCCTTTGAAATGACAGCTATTTTTTGTGCCTATTTGAAGCGGAATCAGCTCCCCCGATGGGAGGGATAGGAACTAAATTTGACCATTGACCAAATATATTTGTCTATGATTTGACGTAAAAATGACGTTTGAAAGTCGCCATATTGGCGCTGATAGCAGTAGTGGGAGTATTTGGAACTAATACTAGTGATGACAACCAATAACGATTAAGCGGCCATTTGCAAGTTACGTCAAATTTAGTTCTCTTCCCGCTCACTGGGGGCGCTGATTCCGCTTCAAATAGGCACAAAAAAAAGTGGGTACTAGATGATGGTGTCAACACCGTTGCGCCAAAATTTGTTTATCGCGCAGGAACGGTATTTTTTCGGTATAAAAAGTAGCCCATGTCCTTTCCAAACTCAAACTCAAAGTATCTCCATACCCGGCAAAATGGTTCAGCGGTTTGGATATGAAGAGGTAATATACAGACAGACAGACAGACGGACATGCATATAGCCACGCTTTTACATTTATAATAAAATTATTATTATGGATTCTACGATTGTGATTCACGAGAACGGTTGTCATGGCAACAACTCGGCATTGAGTAGGAAGTAGGAACTTAACCCTTCAACATTGTGTGTTCTGTATTAATTAAGGGTTTATGATCAATTACCTCTATTTGCCAACGATTAACTAGTTATATTATTAGTTCAACTATAGAAACGTTATTGTATACGGGGTGTAACAAATCAAAGTGATAGTACTTTAGCATGTGTCCCTCATATGGAGTTCACTGCGAAAGTGAAAAGCGCTGAAAGAGTATTTTTTTGTTATTTGTATGGGCATCTCTCCAGCTGCAGCGTCATGAATTTGCCCGTAAAATTAAAAAAAAAGTTACTCTTTCAGCACTGTCACTCTCACAATGAACCCTATAGAGTACAGGACACTCATACGCACCCTAAAGTAATATAACTTTGTTTTCTTACACTCTGTATATTTTATTCAAATGCGAACAAAATACTACGATTTTTTTTAAATTTTGAATTGCTCATTTTCGTCAACTGCAAATCCGTTGAAAATAATTCAAAGTTGATTAAAATTAAGAAAACAATTTCTTGGAACGGATTAATCCATTAACAATCCCCAGCGGGTACACGATCGCATTTTTACAGACGAATTTCACGAAGGGTGAACTTTTTCCGTTTAATTTAATTATGACATGCTATTTAATTTAGTTACAGTTTTAATGATGATTCTCGCTAATATCTATTTAAACTTTAAAGATAATAAAGTATTAGTTTCTATTTTAAGTTAATTAGAATCCCACCAAAAACATAATGTAAAAATGAGAGCCGATCCATACAAACATTATTCTTGTTTATGGACTTCGCCGTAAAAAGGATGGAGATCTAAATGAGTGCCAAGTTCTACGGAAAATTGAAATAAGTATGTATAGGAACCAAATAACATTATGAACAAAATATAATAGACTTTATTTCTTTGCTTTATTGAATATCAAATATATAAATAACAATTGATGTTATTTAAATCCTTCTTTGTCTTAAAAAATCTTCATGTAAGTAATTTACGTCAATTTAAAACGTATTAAAATTTAAAATGTGCCCAAAGCCAGTCCAAATTATGGTTTTCATGCTTGGACACTTCATGTAACGTCTGGCAGTGCGTCCATATAAGTTTATTAATTCAGATTTGCCCAAGCGTCGGTGCCAAGAGCCAGTACATCATGATTGAAAATACGGGAGCCTTGCCAAACACGCCTAATGCCTGATATTAGCCGATAAGCGTTCTAATGAAAGTAAGGATATATTGACGCTGAAGTTAATTCGGTTATCATCATCATGATCATCATCACTCAGTGTGATGAGCAAAATAATTGGTCTTGGTTTTGGTATTGCTGCTTTTGCGAGACCAAGACCAAGACCAAGACCAAGACTTCAAGATCAAGAACAATAATTATTATGCTCATGCTATTGGTTTAGCAAAATAATCGGCCAAGTGCGAGACGGACTCGCGCACGAAGGGTTCCGGTACCGGTATAGAGCGAAAGTAAACAAAAAATTGTGTTTTTTGTATGTGAGACCCCCTTAAATATTTACTTTATTTTAATTTTATTATTAATTACTAAAGTACAAATATAACTAAGGATTTTGTGAAAATTTCAAGTGCCTAGCTATTACCATTATTGAATACGAGCAAAAAAGGCCAAAAAAATCACGTTTCTTGTATGGGAGCCCCCCTTAAATATTAACTTTATTTTATTTTCAGTATTTGTTGTTATAGCGGCAACAGATATACATAATCTGTGAAAGTTTCAGAAGTCTAGCTATAGCGGTTCTTGAGTTACAGCCTGGAGACACAGAGACAGACAGACGGACGGACAGACGGACAGACAACCAAGTCTTAGTAAGAGGGGCCCGTTTTTACCCTTTGGGTACGGAACCCTAAAAAGCAAGACCTAGACCGAGACCTGGACCAATTTTGCTCACCACTAATCACACTCCTTCAGGTTTCAATATACAGGGTGGTCTAATTAGTGACGTCAACAATTTTTTTTTAGATTCCTCGCACCTGGGGGTATCCAAAAATACCCTATTTTAAAATTTTACAGGAACTTCAATGAAATTTAATTTAAAATTACATTTTTAAGTTAAATTTACCATAACAACGATAAAAAATAAATAAAATAATTTTTAATGCTTTAATCTTGTTTCAATGATTTTTAGCCTATCCGCCTTCGAAGGCCAAAAACAACAAAAATAGGCCGATAAAGTATTATTTTTTTAACGATTTTTGTAGTTTAGAAGCATGCGGAGTTTTTAAACTTAACCAGAAGCACTGGAAACTCCTTTTTGTATTTTTAAATTGAAGTTGAAGGTTTGAGTAAATCCCACTAAAAACTAAACTTCTGACTTTCAAGCCTTTTTGAGTAACTTTAAGTAAGTTCAGGAAGTTGAGTTATTTTTTTTTAATTAAAACAGCATTCAAGACAAATCATGTCACAAAAAAGACTGCAAAATACCTACTACAAAAAAAGATATGAATTTTTGAAACCTCGCTGGCAGGAATCATTAAAAATACACAAAAAAAATTATAACTCGAAAACTAAGAAAAATCGCTGAACATACATAGGGTATTTTCGGATACCCCCAGGTGCGAGGAATCTAAAAAAAATGTTGACGTCACTAATTAGACCACCCGTATAACTACAAGGATGTATGTGTGTGGAATTTTGTCATGAAGACGTGGATGAAAACCAGGTGTAAAATCAAAATGATACTGATCATGATTTGTAATACGATCAAATAATATAATATAATAATATATAATATCTATGGACGCTTCACACCACGTCAGTCTGGCCCCGTGCTAAGTACCTGAAGGACTTGTGTTACGGGTACCAGACAACGGAAATATATTTAATACTTTTATACTACACATATATTTAAGATTTTTATTGTATGATGCACATATTTAATACACATCCATGACCCAGGAACTTTTGAAAACTTTTTGTTCCGTCGGCGGGATTCGAACCCGCGACCCCCGGCTTGAGCTACCAACAGCCCACCAACTGAGCCACAGAGGTCGTCAATGCAATGTGAAAACTGAAATGGCAAAAGAGATGGCAAAGGACAGAGAATGAGACTGAGATAGGGACAGGGACAGGGACATACAGGGATAAAAACAGGAAGCAGGATGACTAGAAGCCTAAAATTCGATGTGTGTGGATGAACCAGATAACTAACATTTAATAACATAAGGAAAATTATTCATTTTTTCTTACAGCTTTAACTTACCTACTTCATCATCTGGCTAATATATCTGGTTATACATAAAATACACAATAAAATAATTTTCACGGCCTTAAAGCCTCCATTTATGCTTATAAAAACAACAATTTTATTAATTGTTACTTACCTGCTTCATCCACTAACTTCAATTATTATGGAGACTTGGATAAAAAAAAACATGAAATTTTTAGAACGCAATCAGCAATAGTTTTTTGGCATACTGCATGCATTTAACAAAAATAATCTCTATTTACTCCGCGGAAAGTTGAAAATCGTTTGAATTGTAGGTACAACCGTTGTACCTACAAATGTACCACCATTATGGAGCCCTACCGTCTAGACATGAGTACTCCGGAAGTATTTTGTACTTTGGCACTTTAATTCCTTAGGCAGGTTAAGATCCTTTCAAGAAAAGGGCAAAATTGTACAGTGGGAGCAAGAAAAATTAATACAAATTAAAGTTTAATATTTTTCTTCACAACTGAAATTTTACATTTTTCTACCTGTATACTTAAAAAACTATAAACGGCTTAGTGTGTCTGACTGTGTACCAATAATAACAAAATAGATCGGAGTGGTTTAGGGTTAATTTAAACATTAAAGTCTGTAATTAATATTGCAGTAACTTTTTTAAAATTTATTCTATAATTATGAATATCGAAGTCCGCTATATTCCATTTCGATGCTTTATACAATATGGAATTCATTTATGGCATGGTAACGTACATTTTCCTTTCGAATTATCTTCATAGCAAACATCTAAATCCATTCAGTAGTTTCAGTAGTACAGGCGTTATTTAACTTACAGCAACACCCTCGCTAATCGACTATCCCCTGTGCCCACAATGCACTCCGACGCGACAGACCAGAGTGCGTATAGCTTTTTATTTTGCGTTAGCTGCCCTAGCATACATATTTAGAGCGACCGCAGACTTACAATTTCAAGTTGGCCAACTAAATCGCATAGTACCTATACCAACAGTTATATTATTATGAGAGCTCGCACATTTTTCCAACTAAATTGTACAACTAAATAATTGTACACCAATCGTATAAGAACCGCGATTCCTTTCCGATTACCCACAATTAAAAAGTTGTCCAATTAAATTGTGATACTACGCAATTTAGTTGTACGATAGTCGGCCAACTTGAAATTGTATATCTGCGGTGACCCTAAATCTTTATTCGGTAATATATTGTTGAAAAGTTTATTCATTAATAAATTGTTGTATAGTTAACTGATTTTATAAATGTGAAAGTGTCTTACATATTGTGTCTGCAAGGTGGTGTCGTTCGAACTGTTGCAGCGATTAAATATTTTGAGTCCCGGCAAATAAGATACTTTTCCGTCCGTCAAATTTCCCGGGAAATTTTACAGTTCGCTCTATATAGAAATTTCTGCGTGAGTTACGAACATCATCATAAGGATATTAACAAAAAATGTTTAAAAACCTACTTATATACAAAAATGCACCTTGCGATTTAAAAAATATGTACTAATTTTAGTTTAGCGAAATCGGGTTATGTTTCTTCGCTCAGTAAACACCAGTAGCCCTAGCACGGCGACCAGTGGAAATGTGAAAGTATAGACAAACTGTGGACATAAACTTGAGGTGCCGTTCCGATCTTTACCGCGGCTTATCGCGACCGACAAAAATTCAATTAAAATGCCACTTTATGACAGACTATAGTATATGTCATAAAGTAGGATATTATTTGAATTTTTAGGACTATAGTCTGTCATAAAGTGGCATTTTAATTAAATTTTTCGGAACGAAAAAAGATTGGAACGGCACCTTAAGTTTATCTCCACAGTTTGTGACTATAGTCTGTCATAAAGTGGCATTTTAATTGAATTTTTCGGAACGAAAAAAGATCGGAACGGCACCTTAAGTTTATCTCCGCAGTTTGTGACTGTAGTCTGTCATAAAGTGGCATTTTAATTGAATTTTTGAATTTGAATGGAAATGCGAAAGTATAGACAAACTGTGGACATAAACTTAAGGTGCCGTTCCGATCTTTACCGCGGCTAATCGCGACCGACAAAAATTCAATTAAAATGCCACTTTATGACAGACTATAGTATATGTCATAAAGTAGGATATTATTTGAATTTTTAGGACTATAGTCTGTCATAAAGTGGTATTTTAATTGAATTTTTCGGAACGAAAAAAGATTGGAACGACACCTTAAGTTTATCACCTCAGTTTGTGACTATAGTCTGTCATAAAGTGGCATTTTAATTGAATTTTTCGGATCGAAAAAAGATCGGAACGGCACCTTAAGTTTATCTCCACAGTTTGTCTATACTTTCGCATTTCCACTGGTCGCCGTGCTAATATCCCTGTAAGTGTGATTTACGTCAGCACACAGGATTTGCCGGGAGACAGGCACGCTCTGTGTACTGTAGTCTGTACACCGATACCACTAATTTCGCTTTATGAATACCTACATCACGAAAGATGTACAGATTCGAAGTGACTGTAAAATGCCACACCATGGAATTGACAATTTAACGCGTTCGATTAATTCGACGCGTAATGCATAAATTCATACATTTTATTCGGCGATTTTATAAAGCGACAAAGAAATTATCTTGTCTAAAGGGCCAGCTTAGTTTAAGTTTCGCAATTTTGGCGTTAACTTTAATTTGTATTTTTTTTATGCTGAAGGCAGGTCAAGTAGCCCTGATGTCACTGCGACCCTTGAGGATCTATTGTGACTCCTTCGCATTAGAGTACCGTCCCCAACCCAATGCTGCTCATAAATTGAACGATGTGGTTGGGTTTGGTGCCACGAATTTCCTCTGTGGATGAGTATTCGTGGTGACCAAGGTGCCTGTTTCTACTCTGTAGTAGAGTAGGAGAGTCAAGGAGAAGGTGTATAGGTGTCTAGTCCTCCTCCTCGCAGAATCTGAAAGTCGTTAAGCTATTAACACCTATTCTGTGGAGGTAAGGAGTCTTAATTGATTCCTACCCATGGTGAGCACTTATTCTGAGAGTTTCTTGTTAAAGCCAGGAAATAGTGCCTTGGAGTGTTCGAGGCCAGGGGTCTCAAGTCTCAACCCATTGCTTTCTGCTCAGTTCGCGAACCCATTCCTCGAGCACTTGCTTTGTAGTACTGGGAGATATTCCGCAGACCAGTTCTGGGCCATATATGAGACTCTCGGCCCCAAGCCTAGCGGGTTCGTCAGCGGTTTCGTTACCGTTACTGTGGCCCGGCACCCATACTAGGCAAATTATTAATTTGTATACGGACCCTAGTAGGAACAATGTTAATTTTCATTAAGGTCCTCAATTGTGAGATCACTGATTGATTGAATGACGTCAAATAATTTTTTTATCAGAAAATAGACTGCTTAGCCAAACGGACCTATCAGACAGAGAGCATTCACGCGGTCTAGCGTTGAAATGCTCAGTTTTGCGTTCTTTGTGGTATATTACATTACATAGATATAATATGTACTCATATGGGGGGCGTTCTGATCGTGTCAGAATTGCTCCTGACACGGTCTCCTACTGACCGCTCGAGCGTAGAATGCAAACGCAGAACGCTTGAACGCGTGACCGCTCTATGTCTAATAGGTCCCAAAATGAACTCCCTAGTTTCGATAGCGAAGTCAGAAATCAAAAATGTATGGATTTGACATAAAACATCGTAAGCAGTTAAGCACCAAGACACCTAGCGATATATTAATAATATGTCGAATCCCAAAAATGTATGACATCTAACTTTGACTAACATTTTGACTAAGCACTCAGGAACTATACGGATGACTAAGGGTTAAGGCGACGCCTTGATAATTTGGCTGTAGCGATATCGATTTTTCTCAGCAATGACTAAAGCTAAGAAATTAAAGTTCATTGTCAGTATTCATCATGTCTTTTTCTTTGAATTACCCATAGCATAACACGATTGGTCAACTTTTATAACACAGAATAATCAATCAAAAAGACCTCTGTAAAAAAAAGGGATTCTAATTTTGCCAACAGAGGAGAGTGTTTTAAGCTTCCAAACTTGTACATAGATTGGTTCAAGCATACTCTTTAAATTGCACATAGCTTGTATGAAATAAAATATTTATGTTTTAATTATTAATAATCGCGTAATTTAAAAACCATAAATATATTGTAAAAATATTTATGGTTTTTAAATTACGCGACAAAAACCATTTTGTCGCTTGCGCCCTTTCCATTTATTGCTGTTCCATTTCTTGTTTTCTATGAGAGGCCGGCCCGGCCTCTCATAGCACAAACAAGCAATCTAAAACATATCCAACACGGTTTTTTACTTTAACGCGGCGTCACCTTAAGTTAATTTCATTGTAATTTAAAGATATGACCTGTATGGTTGCAATAAAATATTTATTATTAATATTATTATAAGGGGCTGTTTCACTACTAATTGATAAGTGCCGGATAGGCTATCCACAATTTATCAGACAGACATTCTATATTCTATCTGTCAGATAAGTTGTGGATAACCTATAAAGTGATGAAACAGGCTGTAAGAATATTTTTAATAATTAATATGGCGTGATAGACGTGGTGTTTTCATTTCTGCCACCACTTAGCACGATAATACCTGCGATAAATCACAAGCTATATTTTGGCGATACAGCCTGCAATTTACTAGGAGATTACGTCAAAGATACGCCTAATAGACGTTGTTTAGTATAGAGGTATTTTCTGGAAGCTAAATTGTATAACTCATTCTGAAATTATGATTATTTAAGTTGCAACAAAAGAAACGCTTTCTTTTAAGTAACAGGAATCGATATGGTGAAAATAATTACACAATTTTCTAATTGGAAGTTAAAAGTAGTTATATTTTTACCTACAGGACAGCCAAAAGGAAGAGTAGGTAATATTACGCAAAGGTCAGAGCAGAGGGCGCTCCTAGCACATGACACATCCGGCCAACATGTAGCACACCTCATATCAGAATCATAAAGTTAATATAGGTATATTAACTTTATGATCAGAATATAAACAGAAATGTTGTCAAACGTCGAATAAATAAAATAAATAAATAAACGTTTATTCCCCTTTTTTGACCATTACACCACAAAATAATATTTAAAAAAAAAAACTTTGTTTACTGTCTAATGTGCCCAAGCGTGAAAACATCGCAGCAATATGTCCTGTAGGGTGTATAATGTAGCTTTATAACTAGTAAAAATACCCATACATACAGTGCATATTGTATAACAAAAAAAAAACGCCTCCGTGGTCCAGTGGTTTAGAGCGTGGCTCTTAACTCGGAGGTCGTGGGTTCGATTCCCGCGTTGGAAACATGCTATTTCCAAGTATGGTTAGGACAATGCAGGCTGATCACCTGACTGTGACAAGTAAGATGTTCCATGCGTCAGATGGGCATGTAAAAAGTCGGTCCTGCGCCTGAGTCGTGTCGGTCTTCCGTCCCACTGGGTAATGAGAGTAAAAGGAATAGAGAGTGCTCTTGTGTACTGCGCACACACTTGGGCACTATAAAATTACTCCTGCGTAACTGGCCTGGTTTTATTGAAACCGGCCACCGTCACCGAAACCGGTGTGGGAGTTATTATTGTATAACAAGTAACAACAATCTACAAAACACATTTTGCGCCACACAATACACGAGGTGCCCATTTATAATCTAATCACATGAATATTCAATTTTAATCGGCCGATAAAAATTGTTTATTTATTGATTTGTTTTTGGGAAAATCTGCCAATAAAAGAGGTTTGATTATCTTTACAAAACAAAAAGAAAAACAAATTGAACCTATTACGTTTATTGTAAAATGACCATTGTTTCCGAAAATTCTAAAAAGTAAAAACCTTCAAACCTGTAGATGTTGTATGAGGCTGTGTAAAGCTGTTACGGCGCTTGATCAAAATAAAATTTGGTGTGATAATGAGAGCAATGCCTGCCTAGCTAGCATGCGCGCACAACGAGATATCTCACTCTCGTGTGTAGTTATATTGTCGATATGGACATAATGTCAAAATCATTTTTTGACATTATGTCGATAGATTTTGACGACAGATCTACACGAAAAAAAATTTAGGTCATGTTAGGGTCAATAGAGATGAAGAGACAAGCCATCAAACATCGAGAAAACATGTAGACAACATTTTCTCGTTTGCGCATCTTAGGTCGGCTGGTTAACACGGTGCGAGCTGACATGTGAGTTGGCCTAGTCAGTTACTGAGATGCAGTTACTTGCACCGTGTGCAAGTAACTGCATCCGCACCATAGTATGTTACTTTCATGTGCGAGTGTGTCAGTTGCTCGTGTACGAGTTACTACAACGTTTTTATTTTCAGTCGTCACTCGCCTTTCCCCACCACAGATACAACTCAACTAGGCGATTTTACTGGGACAGTATGTGTCTACTGCGAAGTCAGCAGCGTACATGGTGTGGCCCAGGGCGGCGAGTCGAGCTGCTCTCGTGCGAGTACACAGGCACAATAGTTGCCTACTGTCACTTGAGCTGCTCGCACTGTGTAACCTATCCTTTAAGGAACTGTGACAGTGCAAACACTAATTGGGCACAATACTTCGGCATGGTTTTAATAAAACCGGCCACCGACACCGAAATCAGTGATGGAGCTTTTATTATGATCACAATAAGGCCACACATTGTATCCAATGCTATTTTTACGTAATAAGCCCATGGGCTTTTGTGACATATTATTGTTTACATAGCTAAGCTCTGAAAATAACGGGGGACAAAATAAACGAATCTTTCCGTAATAATAATGTGTCGGGTCTGTGGACATCGTGACACGACGCGGCACTGCGTTCATTAGATTGCAATTCAAAATGGAACTCAGTGATCGTGTTTCTTGTTGCCAAACTCCTCCGAAACGGATGGACAGAAGTGTTGTGTGTTTATCGGGTAGGTAGGGTCAGACCTCTTGAGGTCCGATTCCTAAAACGGCCAACTATTTTTTATACAAATACATAAAAGTAATGTCATTCCCATTATGTAGAACCCCACTGCAACACTCTTTTCCGGCATAAACACTAAACAGTAGGCTGTTGTGTTTATTGACGACGCTTATTTCATTCAAAATCTGCTCAGTCGTAACTTGTAACAATATCATAAGCTATTCCATGATGATCCATGCGTCGGATGGGCATTTAAAAAGTCGGTCCTGCGCCTGATCTCTCGCCAGTCGTGTCGGACTTCCGTCCCACTGGGTTATAAGAGTAAAAGGAATAGAGAGTGCTCTTGTGTACTGCGCACACACTTGGGCACTATAAAATTACTCCCGCGTAACTGGCCCGGTTTAAATGAAACCGGCAACCGTCACCGAAACCGGTGTGGGAGTTATTATTATTATTATAAGCTATTCCGGTTCAAATCCGCCTCCATTATAATCTGTCACAAGTTCTAGAGCAAACTCTCACATATAATAAAACGAGCTATATTCCTTCAGATTACTACCACAAACAACTTCGTCTAGACGTCTACATTTGCATGTACAATGCATACAGTATGTTGCATATTATAATATTTTCTCCGAAATGTACTTTTCTTTAAACTGACACTATAGTCTGGGAAAATTAAGGAATTCAGACCAAATAATTCATGTAGTTTTGAAAGTTGCTACAGTTATTCCTAAAGGTGTCCAGATGAATATACTAAAAGCCCCCGAGGGAGGGACACAAGCCGGCGGTGGGGGAGGGGGAAAAGGTCTCTTTTTCAAGGTTTTTGCTTGTGACTCGAAAATTATTTATAATATCTCTTTAGTGACTTCTAAATGTAGAAGTCACTAAAGAGATAATTCTAAAAAAATAAACAATTTTTTTTTGCACGAGTATGCCGACTTATCAATCAAATTGTGTTTCATCTTCATCATCTTTATCATTAACATCGATGGGGGCTCCATTAGTACAAGCTCCTAGGCAGCCGTTACAGATAGGACTACACTTATGCCCGCTTTTCGGCAACTACATTTTCCAGAACAACCACTTTTACATCGGCAAAAAATTGAATTTAAGTTAACAACGCGTCAGGAGCAGGAGGATCGAAGGTCGTGATTGGTTCTAAGTTTCCATCGACTCCTCGCTTCCAACCCCATATTTCAGGTGGCAGTTGGTTCCCAAGCCACTCCTGTACTTGATGGAATAATCTGTAAGCGGCGAGGCAAATAGCGAATGGATCTTTGTGGCGCGACTTATATATCATCTTAGTCAAAGTACCTATAACGATATTCTTTCTTATTTTTATCACCTTTAGTACTATGCATCTCCTAAAGTATTGATCGTACAGTAAAAATGTTTAGACGTAATTTATAGGAAATTTAATGAAGATAATAATTAATGTAGAAATCACTAAAGAGATATTATAAATAATTTTCGAGTCACAAGGAAAAACCTTAAAAAAGAGACCTTTCCCCCGCCGGCTTGTGTCCCTCCCTCGGGGGCTTTAAGTATATTCTTCTGGACACCTTAAGAAATAACTGTAAGTACCAACTTTCAAAACTACAGGAATTATTTCGTCTGATCGACGATTCTGAAACTAATCTTCTTAGACTACTAGGCAAAAAGCGGAAAATATATTTTCAAGTGAAATAGCTTTAGAATTGTTTTTTTTTTTTTTTATATAAAATTAGATATTTACTTTTCCGGGTAAAAAATTAAGTAGTCGAAGCTACTATTACCATAACTACTGATACTACTAAGTAATTTATTTTAGAATCTAACTTAAACCATTACTACAAGATACATTATGTGGACCTGATTCTTTATTTTTTTTATAATATTTTATTTGTATGATGTTGTTTTTGTATTTCATTTAAATAACAAAGTATTGTAATCAAATACACAGAATTGCTAAAAGTTGGTGAAACAAACTTTGATAGTTATATTGCGTATAAGTCCAACACTGGTTCTCATACATAAATCGGGATTCGCCAATATCTCTCGGCAAACGTATATTTTATCCAATGATATGCAAATTCAGGATATTTTAGAATTTTAAAGTTTAGGTAGCAGACATTTGGAAGAGATAAGCGATCATTCTAAATTATGTACTTTAGGGGCATACGATAAGGAAGTGCACATTATTAAATTAAAATAGTTTTATTCATCTACTAGCTGTGCCCCGCGATGTTACCCGCGGTTTAAGTGATATATATAATAAAAGACTATGAAAAGTACCAATAATAGGGTCAAAACGGGACGATACATGGTTCTATAATGGTTTATGATAGTGATGATGATGATGATTAATGTTATTTGTATAGTAGCATATGCTCTCCGTTCTTAAAACAACGTCGAAACCCCCAAACTTGTATCTATAAAGAGTCAGGAGTTCTCTCAGCACCTTCCGAACCATGGTATACCTTGGTGCAAAATATTACTTGTTGGTAGCATATGCTTAGAATACTGCTCACAAAACCGAAGTCACCACATGTTTCCATATAAATTTTGAGGAGTTCCCTCGATTTCTTATGGATCCCTTCATCAGGTCACCACTTTTATGAATATGGTACCAAATTGGGATGATAACCTATACACCAAAAGAAAAATTTTGAAAATCGGTTCACAAACGGCGGAGTAATCGTTGAACATAAAAAAAACGAACATAACACCTCCTCCATTTTGAAAGTCGGTTAAAATTGTAGCCTATGTGTTATTCTGATTCATAAGCAATATTAATATTATTGCAAAGTTTAATTAAAATCCGTTCAGTAGTTTTTGCGTGAAAGAGTAACAAACATCCATACATACATACATCCAAACTTTCGCCTTTATAATATTAGTAGGATTCTATGCTCAAAAACGAACGCTATGTCAAAACTTTTCGCATTGCAATGATGTCGTTTATAACCGACCTCCAAAAAAAGAGGAGGTTTCTCAATTCGACCCTTGAAATATTTTTTTTTTAATGAGATATTCAAAACTATTTAATGCGTTAAAACACAATAACATACAAATTGAATGGACAGATCGACTCACTGCGATGGTGTTGGGCTGCCGATTCCAAATTTAAAAGGCTCTACTAAAAATTAATAAAGGAATGTGATCCTTTAGTTTGCAATTTGTACAGACCCTTAGTCCTATGACTAAGGTTAAATCAGACCGCAACGTGACGAGTAGATGCATTTCTAAATTTGTATGGATTTGACAGATCTGCAAGCCGTCTCGCGCAATTGAAATCTGTCAATTCAGTACAAATTTAGAAATGCATCTACGCGTTGCGTTGCGATCTGAATTGACCCTAAGGCTTAGAGAGTGAGTCCTATGAAGAAGCCTGTCATTTAATGATACTCATAACTCATGATCATGAATAAAATGTGGTCTACATTTTATACTTTACAACTTTTGACGAAGAACAAGTATGGATTTGTGAAATGTTTAAGATTTTCCAAACCGCCTCGTCTGTTATTTGAAGTGTTTTCCGAAGCTCTCCGCTAGTTCCACCTCACCGCTCAAGTATACATGCACTCGGGGTGGAAAAATTTTAGTATTCAGACCGAGCTTTTAAGCTACAAGACAAGGGTGTGGGCTTGACGCGTCGCGTGTTTGATTGTTGCATCGTCTAAACTAATAAACCGATTATGATATTTTTTTTACTCATTATTGTGGCAAAAATTATTATGGCACAATATTATATTTGACGATGTTAATTGTTACCATAAAATCCAATATATATTATGTTTCAAAACATTGTCACCGGAAATGGTCATGAGGGCGTCAATGCGTAACAGCTATCTTTAGTGATATTTTACAACATGGCAAGTCTAGTTCTAAGGCTTATTTTTAGTCAATCTTGCTAAATACTCGCGCAACGATGGTGCCGCGAGCTGAAATCACCAATCCAAAACACAAAATTGATATACTTAAAATGCCTCCTACAAACTATAGTTCTCACTCAGTCCACATAACTTACGGCTGCACTCAGAGACATTTAATGATGATTAAACTTCAAATTAATTAAGAGTTTGACAGATAATGTATGGGGCTTATGTATAGGTGTACCAGAATCTGATGGCAATTTTTGATAGCAGATTTTCAAAAAATATCCTTGATCATTGGATAAATTTTTATATTTGCATGTTTAACACACAGAATCAGCCGCTATAAGAAAAAAAGGATCAAAATGTTTCATTCCAATTACCCCGGTATTGCTAGAGTAAATTTATTTACTCACTTTTTGCCATCAGATTCTAGTAGACCTATAGAAATCTTTATCTTAATCGTGAATTAGCTTACTAATAATAGCGCTGAAAAGCGAAAAACAGCTAACTAAAGCTCGCATTACTCATGTAGGTTTTGCTAAACGTCGCCTGCACTGGCGCATATTAAAGCAACTTTACACCCGTTTTCACTTTACGCTCCCTGTTTCATTAATGACAAGTTGAAAATTTTCACCAGAGCCTCGTAAAGTGACGAAAATATAAAATAAAGTTTGAAGAATTTATCATGAAGTGTTGCTCTTCGTTGCGTTGAAATTTATAGCGCTAAAACGCTGCAGTATGGGGTAAAAATGCCCCATGTCCTTTACTGGGACTCAAGGTAAACCTAAGTACAACATTTTATTTAAAAAGTTTTAGCAGCTTTATTCCAGGTAAATGAAAAGCATACAGATAGCTCTTGGTACATCTTTCGTGTCCTTAGTTCTTACGCGACTATTTTTTTTTTAACAAAAACGTTACTTAATAGGTTTTTTCAAAAATCGATCAGTTCTACATTAGGCCGTCGAGAAGATTAGCAGAATAAACTTCAATATTATAATTGTGATTTGTATGGGCAAGGGCTCCAGCATCATGAATTTGCACATACAAAAGTTAAAGAATGTTGTTCTTTCAGCGCTGCTATTTTCATAGTACAGGGGAAACATACACATCCTAAAGTATTGTCAGTTTGTTTTGTTACACTCTATATACGTCTGTATAAATCATTCCACACCTCACTTTAATCTCTTTCCCTTACCTCTTTTCGGTGGTCCAAAATTCGGTATAAAAGAGACAAAATTATTTAGCCATCCAGATTTGTACTCAACCGGTGAGAGGCGTATGCTTTTAGTTCGGGCATATTTAAATCCAAATCCGATCATGCTTTCAAGAGAATAGACATCAGGATACTTATACACCTTATGTTCGATAATTATGACAGAGAAGTTAGAAATAAAAATGTTTAGAACTACACAACGCGATGATAAGTGGTGATAAGTTATGACGCTTGCGATGCCATAGGGTTAATTCATATTGCTGCAACGTCGAGGCGGTGCGATGTATTTTAAATAAGTCATTTTGGAACAAGCAGCCCGACACCGTGAGTGGCAAGTCTGTCAATTCAATGTGTATCTTCTTAAAATGCATCGCATCGGTGCTTTAGTAGGCCCCTAGACGATCAATTTTATTGTGCAATATCATTGAACAATATTATTGAACAATTTATTTGACAATAAAATTGAAAGACAATAATGTTACACAATACGTGAAATTGCGCAATAAAATTGATAGTCTAGGGGCCCGCTTACGTTGTCATTATGACTGATCCTTAGTTGTAAGTAACTGTTGAATACAATTCGACTAAGTTTCAGATATTGAGATTATTACATTCAGGTCCAGAATAAAACTCTGAAGTCTACAAAAGGTTGATAGAAAAGTGAATTATTATTGATACTTGTAGAAAAATCTCAACCCTGGGTCTGGGGATTGAATGTTTTGATTTAACCTGTTACTACGGAAGGCACGATAGTATTGACCAAGGCAGTATACACACGGACGACTTGCTGGTATTTTATCAAAGAACTAGAATTAGGCTTGATTTATATGCGTCCGCCTGAACGCGCGGCTTGGCGACTACACCGATAGATCCACTGACCTCCATTATACAAGAGAACTAAATCTGACGTAACTTGCAAATGGCCGCTTAATCGTTATTGGTTGTCATCACTAGTATTAGTTCCAAGTACTCTCACTACTGCTATCAGCGCCAATATGGCGACTTTCAAACGTCATTTTTACGTCAGATTTAGTTCTCTTCCCCCGCATTGGGGGCGCTGATTCCGCTTCAAAGAGGCACAAAAAATAGCTGTCATTTCAAAGGGTATCATAAGTCCAGCATACTTGTATAATGGAGGTCAGTGACTAGATCACAAGAAAATGTATGTAAATGACAGCGCAACCGCGCCGCTATATATTATTTAATTTGTTACATACATTTGCTTGTAATATCGCGGTGTAGCTGCTAAAACGCGCGTTCGGACGAACGCATATAAATCCATTCTTAGTTGCCTACGAACCCTACTCCATTGAACATTTTTGGATAGTCGTGGTTGTTATATGGTCACAAGGATATCACGCCAAACGGGTCGAGAGTGCCGCAAAAGTGAAAACTTATTCGTACATAAAAATGTTGAACTCGTGTCATGTGACCTGATCGAAAATTTAGACTATTATTTCCTAATAATAGTCTTAATTTTCGATCGTCACATGACACGAGTTCAACATTTTTAACCCATCCCAAAAAAATGCACATGTCGTTAAAGCAGTTTTCATGTCAAAAACTATCCTTACTAATATTATGAATGCAAAAGTGTGTCTATGTCTGTCTGTTATCTCTTCACTTCTAAACCGCTGAATGGAATTTGCTGAAATTTGGTATGGGGATACTTTGAGCCCCGGGAAAGGACTATACTTTTATCCCGTAAAAATGTACGGTTCCCGCACGTTAAACAAATTTTGGCGCAATGGAGTTGCAGGCGTCATCTAGTTTTTAATATATCGCACGTGTGGGCAAGGCCTTAATCGAAAAACGTAAATGGATAGTTCCATTTGTCTTTATGAAAAATTCTTGTGCTGAACTGAAGTTGATATCCGTTGTATTTATTTTCGGATATCCGATATGAGATTTGTGCCTTTATGAATAAATAGCAAGACGCAGTGCAGTACCAACGAGAGCCTAGATAAATTATATTTTGCCGGCGAAACTGCGTTTGCATATAGGATCGACGAGTAGAATGAATCTGATGTGATAGTTTTAGTTGGGATAGGCTAGGGCTTAGGACATTTAGGGCTAAGTTATATACTTAATCCATACTTCCATACTAATCCATCCTAATATTATTATAAATGCGAAAGTGTGCTTGTCTGTCCGTTTGTCTGTCTGTCTGTTACCTCTTCACGCCCAAACCACTCAACCGATTTCGCTAAAATTTGGTATAGAGATACTTTGAGTCCCGGGAAAGGACATAGGATACTTTTTATTCCGGAAAATGTGCGGTTTCCGCGCGATAAACGAATTTTGGCGCAACGGAGTTGCGGGCTTCATCAAGTATTATTATAAATGCGGAAGTGTGCGTGTCTGTCCGTCTGTCTGTCTGTCTGTTACCTCTTTACTCCTGAACCGCTGAACCGATTTTGCTGAAATTTGGTATGGAGACACTTTAAATCCCGAGAAAGGACATGGGATACTTTTGTATGTACGGTTCCCGCGCGATAAAGAATTTTGGCGCAACGGAGTTGCGGGCGTCATCTATTACCGCATAAAACGATACAATGTTGTAAATAAATAAATATAACGGTTTATCGGAAACGGACCAGGTATTTAAAAAAAAGTATGTAGAGGTTTCAGAAGAGAAAAATGATCTAGGTCTTATCCCTGGAAAACTGTTCATTTTTAAGTGATTAACGTTTATACTTACCTCTATTTCTTCGCTCCTATTAGTCTTAGCATAATAAAATATAGCCTATAGCCTTCCTCGATAAATGGACTATCTAACACTGAAATAATTTTTCAAATCGGACCAGTAGTTCCTGAGATTAGCGCGTTCAAATAAGCCCTTTCAAATAATTTTCCCCCGTTTTTTCCACATTTTCCTCTATTTCTTCGCTCCTATTAGTCTTAGCGTGATAAAATATAGCATATAGCCTTCCTCGATAAATGGACTATTTAACACTGAAAGAATATTTCAAATCAGACCAGTAGTTCCTGAGATTAGCGCGTTCAAACAAACAAACAAACAAACAAACAAACAAACTAACAAACTCTACCGCTATAGAATTACTAGAGCAATTTTTCTGTTATTTGGGCCGGATAAGAAGTAGACCACGTGAAGGATCATAGGCTATTTTTTTGTAGACTGATTTGTCTCTGAAATATCTAATTTACGCGGGCGAAGCCACGCGGAACGTCTAGTATTAGTATAGATAACTTTTACTCATTTTGTAATCTACACTTCATAAGTTGTAATTACGAAAACAAATTAGCAGAACAGAACTAAATAAAACTTAAACCAACTTAACACGTGAACTGTTGAACTCTGAAGTTGTTAGAGCAAGATTTCCTCCGCCGAATATAATTTCCTTTGCCATGACTTCGGGCGGTTTGAACTCAACACCCGGCAACACAGAGCAACACGGAGCAACGGCGAGCAAAATGGAGCAACAGCGAGCAAACAAGCAAACAAAGCACACATGTAAACAAAGCAAGGGTGTGACTGGTATGTGTTTAGTTTCCGAACTTTTGGGAATATATGGGAATATTAATTCATTATTAATAAAATGAAGACTTGAGTGGATGAAGTGGGTAACTAATATTTTACAACATAAGAGCAATCACTCTTTTTTCCCTTATAATTTGAACAAACTTTGTAACTTGCCTACTTCATCATCTAGGTATACATATATTTTTTTATATCAAATAATTTTCCCTGTCCTAAAGCCTCTATTAATGCAAAAAAACTACAGTTACTTACCCACTTCATCATTCAATATGTCTTCAAATATGATATTCATTCATAGGCAAAATGGCGAACCTACGTAAATTCTTTAGGTTATGTTAAGCCAACCAGTAGCCCTAGCATGGCGACCAGTAGAAATGCGAAAGTATAGACAAACTATGGACATAAACTTAAGGTGCCGTTCCGATCTTTACCGCGGCTAATCGCGACCGACAAAAATTCAATTAAAATGCCACTTTATGACAGACTATAGTATATGTCATAAAGTAGGATATTATTTGAATTTTTAGGACTATAGTCTGTCATAAAGTGGCATTTTAATTGAATTTTTCGGAACGAAAAAAGATCGGAATAGCACCTTAACTTTATCTCCACAGTTTGTGACTATAGTCTGTCATAAAGTGGCATTTTAATTGAATTTTTCGGAACGAAAAAAGATCGGAACGGCACCTTAAGTTTATCTCCACAGTTTGTCTATACTTTCGCATTTCCACGGGTCGCCGTGCTAGGGCTACTGATAGATCACGACTTACAGTGTCTTTACATAGCCCGACTAAATTACGTAGGGTCCGCCTGCTGCTTATTATTTCTCTGATGGCACATTTATTAGTGGGAAAACATACAGCGTAAAATTTATATTATAGCTCTCATGTGTGGATCATGACGATTTCTATGGAGAGATGTAGAAATATGTATCGCACTATAATATAAACCTTTACATTATAGCTGCTGTGTGTGAAGCGCTTAAGTTAGTTGCTGTCAATTATAATCTGCTGACGCCAATCATTACTTTCGAAATATTATATTTACGAAGCACTCGTTTTAATAGCTGCATTGAAAACAAAACAGCTTTAGGTTGAACGGAATTCTGCTGAAGTATGAATTTCACTAACTCCGACTTTTCAACTTTATGTCTGGAAAGTTTAACCAAGTATATTTTCTAAAAACATACGTTTGCTCATGTAAAAGAAGGTTGTAATACTTTTTAGGGTTCCGTACCTCAAAAGGAAAAAACGGAACCCTTATAGGATCACTTTGTTGTCCGTCTGTCCGTCCGTCCGTCTGTCAAGACCCTTTTTCTCAGGAACGCGTGGAGGTATGAAGCTGAAATTTATATCAATTACTCAGGTCTACTGTCCCTTGAAGCTGTGAAAAAATCAAACTTCTAAGCCAACGCAATCAAAAGATACAGCCGTTTATGCCGCAAATTTTCGACACTTGCAAGGGAATCAAAACCTACAGGGTGCTTCCCGTGAACTCAGAATCTTGAAATTTTGTACGAAGCAACGTCTTATAGCATAGATAAAGGAAAAATTACGAAAACCATAAATTTTTAGTTACATCACATAATATATTTTTTTTTAATAATTTTAAACTTACTACCCATTTCCTCATAAACGCGTAGAGGTATTAAATTGAAATTCATACCAAATACTCAGGTCTATAATACCTTTAAGCTGTAACAAAATCAAACTTTGTAAACCTTGCAGGTTTGTACGGAACCCTCGGTGCGCGAGTCCGACTCGCACTTGGCCGGTTTTTTTTCATGATTTATACGACTAGGTTTGACTCTATATAGCAGTACTTTTGTATGTACTTTTGTACAGTGCTCATACTGTACTGTGCAGTAGTTTTTGCGTAAAGATGTAAAACACTGACCTCTATAATACACTGGACTGGCTATGCCGTACAAAATGACAGCTATTTCTTGTGCCGATTTGAAGCGCCGCGGTGAGCGTACTGTGAACTAATTACATAGAAAATTACAACCGCCATTTGCAAAATAGTAGTTCCAAGTACACTCACTACTGCTTTTGCATAGCAATCAGCGCCAATATGGCGACTTTAAAATAGGAACATTTTATTGATAGTAATCGCCGGTCCAGTGTTATATAGAGGTCAGTGATGTAAAATAACACAGTCAGAGACATTTAAATATATCTTTTTAAAAATAGTTTGATAGTGTTATAAGTGTGATGTTTTAGAACGTTTTTAACATACAGATATTGTAATTTTCCATTTTCTTAGTAAAAGATGGCCCCGTGCGAGTTTCTTACGCCGGTTCTTCTCGGCGGGGTAGTTCCCGAAACGATGATAGGCAACGTAGTTTCTTCGTTCTTTCTACGAGTTTCAAAAAGTGAATCATGATACCCATTTTGAATAAAAATATATTTTATTTATTTATTTATTTTTATCAAAATTCTAATTCATATAGTTAATAGTTTGTATAGTAGGTACGTTAGTTGCAGTTTGAGAGATAAGCCAAACGATCAGACGGATTGGATATGCTGGTCTTGCGCTGGTCCTACTAATTTTCAAGATCTTTTGGGCCTCCAGTTTTCTTATTGACTTATTTAAGCATTAATTCACGTCAGTTTTCTCTGAGGTGTCTATCCTATCCAGCTAGCATTGGCTATGTAAGAAAATGTTAATACAAAGTAAACGCTGAAGTATCCTAAATCTAAAAGTACTCTGCCGGCAAAATGCGCGATAAATTGTGTCGACCCTTATCTAGTCCGCGCTCGAGTAAGGGCAGGCGCACACTGACGATGATATACCGCAACTGCGATAGATGCAGATCGCGGTTTGTTTTTGTACGTCAATTCTGCTAATTAAATATCAAAAATTCATATTGGTAAGAGTGGTTTGTCAGAAATTCTAAAAACCTGTTTATTTAATTTATACGATTTGTTTTTTACCTTCTAATAGATTTGCAGCTTCTCTTACGGACATTACATTAAGTATTATGCACAAAGTTTTTATCGATACTGTAACGATAGGTACTAATAAAATTTAAAAGAGAAAACTTTTATTCTTGGTTTGTACCAAATAGGCTCCAAAACAACTTGACCGATTTTAATGAAAGACATAGTTATACAGATACAGTCGAGTAAACTACTAGGAAGGACGTAGGCTACTTGTCATCATGAGAAAATGTTCGGTTCCAGTACAATATGTATGTATTTAGACGAGCGGAATCACGGGCAAAATCTGCTCTCAGATCTGTGCAGTTTTATAGTTGGACGTAGTTAAGCATTTGTGTATCATCCCACAAAAAATTACGTATTGAGTTATAAATGCAGTCATGTTCTACAGATCATTTAGAAGATTGCATTCATAATATTAAAAAAAAAAATGTGTCTCAGTACTTAAATGCTACAGCGACCAGTTATTCGACCAGCGGACATTATTAAGCTCGTGTGTACATATCTCAACAACGCATTATACACCTCCCTAATGAGTAAAAATATTAATAGCGGCGATATTAATTACAGCTATTAGTTACGGCAGGCTTTATCGCTTGTGCTTACTCCAAATGACTGCATATACAACAGTAATGCCATACAATGCTTTTACTGAGCACGTTTTAATGTTAATTGATGTTCTCGCAGATTAAGCGGGAAAAAATTGCAGATTATGAGCGCTTTTTTCAACTGTATTTTTAAGTTACTGATGACTAAGTTTGTCGCCCTTAAGGCCCCCCCCTACGGAGATGCCACAATTTACCGTTTATAGAGTCTTATTAACTCATAATTTGAAAGCTACAAAATTATAATAGAAATACAGCAATAATCTTCAGCATATGAACATTCCTTTCACCGTTATTAACTTCCTATTTCTGTTTATTATACTCATGATATCAGCTTCCGAAGTAATACCAATTTATTTAAATTCAAGCATACATTCAGCATCTCCCTAGTATTTACAAATTACGTTTATTTGAAACACACGCCAATAGATGGACAATTTCATTAACTACATATTCGCCGTTTGAATTTTGTTTCTGGTCAATTTTGAACTAAGATAAGTAAAAAAAAATAGGATTTTGGTGCGATCTCGGCAACGTGGTAAATGTATGGTCAAGGTCGTTTGCTCAGGGGATGGCCTTAATATTAACATTATTACCGCAGTATGTGTAGCATGTACAAGGTCTGCTTGTTTCTGTCTGGCGTTATATTGGAATAGTCACATGACAGACAAAGACAACGGATCCTGAATATTTTTATTAGTAAGTATTTTTTATTGAACATCTAATAGTAAAAACTCTCATACTCTTAATTATTAATAATTATTAAGTAAGTGATTGTAATTACCATTTAATGACTAAATACATTAAAAGTTGAAAACTGTACTTTACATTTCTCAAAACAGCTCCTGGCGGATTGGAATTAAATTTAGATTAGACTTAACAAGGCACAAAGTAATTAACTTTAAACTACTTAACTAACGCAGAGGTCTGGTTCAAGTTACGGCAATTTCCGGCATTTTGATAACTCATTGCCCCTTAAGGCGACGCCTTGATAATTTGGCTGTAGCGATATCGCTTTTTCTCAGCAATGACTAAAGCTAAGAAATTAAAGTTCATTTTCAGTATTCATCGTGTCTTTGTCTTTTTTTTTTTTTTTTAATGAAATAAGGGGGCAAACGGGTCACCTGATGGAAGGCAACTTCCGTCGCCCATGGACACTCGCAGCATCAGAAGAGCTGCAAGTGCGTTGCCGGCAATTTAAGAGGGAATAGGGTAATAGGGGAGGGTAGGGATGGGAAGGGAAGGGAAAAGGGGAGGGTAGGGAAGGGAATAGGGTAGGGGATTGGGCCTCCGGTAAACTCACTCACTCGGTGAAACACCGCGCAAGCGCTGTTTCACGCCGGTTTTCTGTGAGAACGTGGTATTTCTCCGGTCGAGCCGGCCCATTCGTGCCGAAACATGGCTCTCCCACGTATAAATTTGTCTTTGAATTACCCATAGCATAACACGATTGGTCAACTTTTATAACACAGAATAATCAATCAAAAAGACCTCTGTAAAAAAAGGGATTCTAATTTTGCCAACAGAGGAGGGTGATTTAAGCTTCCAAAATTTGTACATAGATTGGTTCAAGTATACACTTTAATTTGCCCATAGCTTATATACAATATGTTTATGGTTTTTAAATTACGCGACAAAAACTATTTTGTCGCTTACGCCCTTTCCATTTCTTGTTTCTTTCTTGTCCAAAACAAGCAATCTAAAACATATTCAACACGGATTTTACTTAAACGCGGCGTCACCTTAATCATAAGTTGGATTGAAGTACAACCCGGTGTACTACATCTTGATTTTATTTTATTCAAGCGAAAAAATATGAAAATATATTACTATTTTTTAAGATGCAGCGCATCCTTGGTCCAGGTGGCTTGGAGCGTGGCTCAGAAGCTGTGAGTTTGATTTCGTTAAAAAATTAAATTATTTTCCAGTTTATTAGACATTGAAAGAAAGATGATCCATGCGTCGGATGGCATGTAGGCGTGTAGAAAGTCGGTCCTGCGCCTGATCTCTCGCCAGCTGTGTCGGTCATCCGTCCCACGGGGTTGCGAGAGCAAAGGAAGATATCTCTAGTGTACTGCACACACACTTGGGCATTACTTAATTACTCCAGCACAGCTGACTTGGTTGGTAATGAATACAGGCACCGAAACCGGCGTGGGAGGCATCTTGTCATTCATTCATTTAAAGTTAAGGAGGTCAGACATTACTTTTGATCCATTAGACTTTTTTTTATAAAATAAGGGGGAAAACGAGCAAACAGGTCACCTGATGGAAAGCAACTACAGCTGTCGCCCATGGACACTCGCAACATTAGAAGAGCTGCAGGTGCGTTGCTGGCCTTTTAATAGGGAATACGCTCTCTTCTTGAAGGTTTGCAGGTCGTATTGGTCCGGAAATACTGCTGGTATGATTTCTAAGATTTCTTAGCATTCTATCGTTTGCGATACATAGCAACAATGGATCACAAATAAATGCCAAGTGGCAACCCTTATGAATATTATTTCTGGAACTAAACTAAACTTCGTTCAAAAATTAACCGTTGTAAATTACAACGGTTAATTTTTGAATGAAGTCATGAGGCATCGCCAGAATATAAATCCAGGACGGAGGCCCAAAAGCTAGGCTAATTTGAGGTCTAATCCCCTAATTTACAATTCCGTTTCAATTACGTGAAACATGAATGAAAAATGTGCCTGAAAGCTGCAACATTACGTAAGAGCCAGTCCACACAGCGCGTTGCGTCAGCGTTGAGTCGACGCAGCGCTGCCATTGCGTTGTTTACATACAAAATATAACCAAGGTGTTCACACGGCGCGCTGCGTCGTGACAGCAGCGCGCAACGCACACTTGACGGACAGCAGCCCCCGAGACGAAGCGGGAGGGGGTGTTGACGTGACTGCTTCGTAATAACGCTGCGATGACGCAGCGACCGTTTGGACAGGCTCTTACGTGGGGTGGTGAAATATATAACTTTCATGAAGTACACTAATTAATAGTCTCACTGGTCGAAACAGAAGTATGTTCTAAAAATATATGTAATGGGTGTCCAAAGGTTTTATTATTTAATACTGCCTTTCCCAAAGCGATAACGCCCCCTTGTGGGCGCTGAAGGTCTGAAGGGGGGCGGTGGGACCCAGAAAAAAATGGGGGCGTTGTGTAGAGGCTTGGGGCGTGATTTATTTCATCAGGATGCATTTTAAATTGAAACAATGGGGGTGCTTAAAATACAATTTGTTCTTAAAGTGGGCAGTAGACAAAATAAGTTTGGGAACCTCTGGTTTAATACATGACCTGGTGAACTTCGTTTCACTTCATTCATAATATAAACCTTCTCTGGACTATCGCAAATATTTCAAGACTAAAATTTGCTAAATTAGTTCAGCCGTTCTCGACTTTTAGCGAGAGTAACAACATTAAAAATATTTTTTATTGATAAAGATTGGTCTCTTTAAAATATAGCATCTGATATTTTTTATTAAATACTAGATTATTATTTATACAAATTTGAGACGTCTATAGGCTTCTCAGTCTCACCCATATTCTTTCCTGTCTCTTTGGTAAAATTATTTGTACTAATGAATTAAAATTCATCTTAGCCTCGTTTAAGTCTATATCGCGATTAAAAATAACCTAACTTTTACTTCATGCATGACCCTGTCTCTGCAAAATTTCATCACAATCGATCCATTCGAAGCTAGGTTCACATCAAACAAATCTTTTCGCTTAAGTAAAAATATTTTTTACTAAATAAAGCGAAAGATATTTGTAAAAATAAATTCTGAGAATAGAATGTCTATTGCATTATTAGCCGCTCCTTCTTCTGGCATGCATTTCCTTAAAGAGTCCTTATTCAATCAATTACTTTCTAATTCAATTAGCTTCAGAAGTACATTAGGTGTAAGACAAATTGACTTTTTTCACGCTCCTCCGTAAATTCTTGTTATTTTACAAAAAGATGGGGAAGTTTAAAAGCTCTTGAGGTTTTATTCATTTGAGTAAATTAAGTATATATTATTCTTTGGTA
Organism: Cyaniris semiargus; assembly: GCA_905187585.1. Lineage (NCBI taxonomy): Eukaryota > Metazoa > Arthropoda > Insecta > Lepidoptera > Lycaenidae > Cyaniris > Cyaniris semiargus. Next base: position 4,711,709 of record LR994558.1, on the reverse strand, counting down.
GGATATTAATTATTATGTGCCATTTTTGGAAAAATGCATATATTGTAAATAAAATTAATGTTAAGTGAAGGTCAGTTACACCAACATTAGATGTTACGCGTTATATGGAGACGCGTCGCAACGACTCTAGGGATTCAAATTAAAATATTAATCCGCGTCGCACTTGATATTTCAATTTTGCATATGTTACATTTTCGTTTGTATTCCTTTTATGTATCATCAAGATGCGCTTCGTTTTGTTCCGCCTCTAAAGTGGGACTGGATCACTGGACCCAAAAGCTCATACAAATTGCTGTCCGCTAAATGTTGCTGCCCGTTAAAAAACAATAGTGCCCCGTAGCATATTGCCTCACATATTATTGACATGAAGTGACACTCGACGCTAGATATATACATTTTTTAAAATTACATGAAAAAATAATCATGTTAGCTGGTTTGGGACAGAAGTTCAACCCTAATGGAAGCACTTTTACGAGGCCCCGGGGGAAAGAGTCAGCTATTGTTGTACCTGCGAGTTGCTGGCGGAAACCGGTTTGAAACTGGATGAAACTGGTTATTACTGGTTCGAACATTATTCCAGCAGCTGGCACCAAAGTCACTGTGTACTACAAGGGTTATTCTTCTTACATAGCTTAATAAGGGCTTAAATAATATTATTCCCCAATATCACTGACAACTGACATCACTGACCTCCATTATACAAGTACGATTAAGCGGCCATTTGCAAGTTTCGTCAAATTTAGTTCTCTTCCCTCTTACTGGGGGCGCTGATTCCGCTTCAAATAGGCACAAAAAAGTGGGTATTATAGGTCCAGCGTACTTGTATAATGGAGGTCAGTGACATAGATGACCGACAGCATTTTTTTTGCCGGTCATCTATGTCATCTTTGTTTATGCTATTACACTCAGGGCGAAAGTCTTCCCAAGGTCTTTCACTACTCTCGTTTCAACTATGCGGTACCCAAACTGTATGTAGCCAACTATTTGATGGTTAAAACTAGAACATTTTTAGTTAGGACAAATTAAAATGAAAACACGTTTATAATAAAGCCATCGCTGTGTCCAGTTACTCTATCAAAGTAAACGGTCCTGAGCCGGTAATAAGTGGTGTAAAGTTTAGTATGCGACTGCGAACTGCAACTGTTGTTTTCGTACAACAAGGAAATGCCAATTATGAATTTAATTTATTTCAAAAAGGTTCAGCATTATTATTGTTATTATTATCATTATTTGGGTATATTTTATTGAACGTATAAATAACAGTTGTCCACAGCTAAGAGTTATTCTAATTTAGAAAATAAAGAGAAATAGTAAAGAAAGGGAAATAAATCGTTTTGGTTAAGCTTTCATTGCTCTAACATTTCTGTCTTTCTATTTCACTGAAATATAGTTAATTTTAATGATGGTTCTATCACTAGGTATAGTATAAAAACTTTTTATCGCTCATAAAAGTTGTTTTAAGAAATACGAGTAGGTACATAGTTTTATCTTACTTAAATTATTATATTACTAAGTCTTGAAGAGGCTTTTTCTTAGCGAGCCTACTTATTCAAACTATATTTAACTTTTACAAGAGACATAAAAATATAATAAATCTTATTCGAATAATATTACGGTATTCCTAAAAGAGAATAACAACTGTTGGGTATGGCGCGAATTAATTTTTTAGTGGGTCGTAAAGCGAAAGATAGTTATTTTTATATCCACGTGTTAAATGTTCAACACATGCCTGATGCATAAGAGTGAGGCCACGTTGTATTGCGGTGCGTTGTCGCAGCGTTGTGTAGACGCACTAACGTTTTCGGTTTTACAAACTTAATTTATAACTACCTTTATTCAGCGGCTTTGCTTGCATAAATTAGGACTCCTAGGCAGTAAACGCTGGTTCTTCGAAATCCTTACTTAGTTGCCTACTTTTATAAAATATTTTTTATTTATTTATTATATTTGATTTTATATATAAAATATATATTGTGTTACTACAAATACATCCAAACATACGTGTACAAAGTTTTATGTTGATAGGTTAACTGCTTAGTTTTCACGTGAAAGCGTAACAAACAAACTTACATTAACATTCAATGACGTTTCCTTCTTGTATTATACGCGTAGCCAACGCGTGACAACAGAATATAACAGCAATGTGGCGTAAAATTAGGGCAAGGTCCTAGAAATTGTATACCACGTCGCCAAGGTAAAGTGGTAAGACAATATTATGACATGTAAAAAGTTTTAACGATGTGAATGGCGGCCGAAAAGGAAGATCTTCCGACCGAGCAAGATAGCATGTTCGATTATGCCGAAGCCCACTGACGTCATTTCAGACGTTGTATATATTTTGCCGTTCTCCGAAACTTCGATAGCGCGATGCAGGATTGTTAGGCGAATTGTGGGTACCGCCACATCACTGCCTCCCGAAGACCTGTGATATTCTTCGATGCGCTTGTGTTGTTAGATGTGAGCCGAAGCTACGCGTGCAATGACCAGGAGAGAGTACCGTGCTCTGCTTGCTGACCGGTCGTTGTAGCCTATGGTTGCCCCGTTCAAGCCAGACACGGGTTCGACCGGCGCGGAAGCCCTACGCGGCTTATGGTCGAGGCGACCCGGTTGCTTGATGTCTGCTGACGTGGTGCGGAGGGGCGGGGAGTGTTGATGATGATTGATGTCCAGAAGGATGTGTGTTCTTGTTACCAATTTAACGTTGTGAATGGCGGCCGAAAAAAAAGATCTTCCGACCGAGCAAGATAGCATGCTCGGTCAGGCCGAAGCCCACTGACGTCATTTCAGACGTTGTATGTATATATGTCGCAGGCGGATTGTATAATCCGCCGTTTTACATTAAGGCTAGCTGTATTAAAAAACAGGGCCGTTTTGTAATGTGACGATTTATCAATTAGCCGGATTGAATGCGGCTGAATGAGAAATGGCCGGAATGTATTAGTCGCCATACGTTATTCAAAACGGCTAGCCATAACGTAATAAAGCGAAAGATAAGTCGCCTTTTTGACAGTTTTTATTAGTTCCGATTCTTAATACTCTTGGCGCTGCCTGTGACATAACAACAATGGCTTTGTATACCGAAAGTGTGTTTCTAAATTGCGAAGTTTTGAGTGAATGAAAAAAAGAAAACAGTAAATTTCAGAACAATTTTCTGGTGCAATAATTAAAGAATTTCTATAATTCTCGATGTAAAACAGCAAAGAAAGTACCGGTACGAGAAAAGTACGATGCGGCTAAACGTGGGCCGCCTTATTGAAGAACGTATCGCAATGACAATCCGGCTTATCGTTAAACCGTCGCATTACAAAACGGCCCTGTTTTATAAAACAGCTAGCCGTAATGTAATACGGCGGATTATACAATTCGCTTGCGACATCTATATCTTGCCGTTCTCCGAAACTTCGATAGCGCGATGCAGGATTGTTAGGCTAATTGTGGGTACCGCCACAAAGTATATTATTACAAGTTTCGAATTTGTGATGCTATTGCGTTTCTACAACGCATCGCACAGCAGCAATGTGGCTCTAACGCGGCCGTATCAAATGCTATTGAACTGAATAAACAATCAAAATAGCCAATTTTGTGACGCAGAAAATTTTATGAGCAAACTATATGTCTACCAGAATCTGATGGCAAAAAGTGAGAGAATAAATTGACTCTAGCAATATCGGGGTAATTAGAATAAAACATTTTGATTTTTTTTTTTTTCTTATAGTGGCTGATTCTGTGTGTTAAACATGCAAATAAATATATATATATATATATATATATATATATATATATATATATATATATATATATATATATATATATATATATATATATATATATATATATATATATTTATTTGCATGTTTAACAATTAATTATCCAATGATCAAGGATATTTTATGAAAATCTGCTGTCAAAAATTGCCATCAGATTCTGGGTACACCTATAATTTGCGCGCTTTTGGTAGTGACAAGCGACTGCATTTTGATTGATGCTTGTTCTCCTAACTTCTAACTGTTAATTTTGTGAACTCATTACTTAAGTCCACAAAATCTTCTGTTGTATATATCGCGCATAACTTATAAATTACTAGGCAAAAATGGATATGGTAAGTGTAGTTTTTATTTTCAATGTTTTCGTTGGGGTTATAGGTAGATTGCGACTGTCTGAACAGCGAAAAAGTCATTTCAATAGCTGTTGTCACTTGCGCCTATTATCCCCTTCAGCTTCACCAAGTTTTGCGCTGCCTATGACATTAAAATTCACTCAATAAAAGTAAATGATCACGCAGTGAAAAGTTGTATGTCGGTATGACCCATTGTCAGGAACATCCAGTTAATACTCAAAGGTGATTAATTGCTTTAAATTACAGAAAAGTTCCGCTGCAACAATTGCTTGTTTCAGATTTACGGTTTGCCTGATATTCAGTCTTTTGAATCACACAACAATTGATAAAATCAATCGGGTATTTTTTGCGTTCAGGATATTTTTGTAGAACCGTGATTGGATGTTTTAGACTTAACTTACATTGGGGCAGAGTCAAAGCGACGCTTAACTTTTTTGCTTGCAGCATATTCGTTTCTATTGTTCTAATAATTTAGTACAAATTTCAACTACGCGTCTCGGTGCTCGCATTCGCTCATCGACGCTTCCGTGCGGTTCTACCCGCGTACAAACAAGGAATTATGTGGAAACCCTTCATTTTCCCACAGAAAAGTAGCCTATGTGCCCCGTGGTCTTTTTTATCTTTGTGCCAAATGACATAAAAATCGGTGCAGTAGTACTTACGTAAGATTAGCTCCTTCAAACTTAAAAACTGTTCAGTTATAATATTCGTATGATTATGAGTATCATGTAGTAAAATTTTAAATGTCGTCGTGTCTTATAATTTTGCACAGATTAAAGCTACTTGATTGCAATAAAAAGGTTTACAGAATGTAAAATTTCCAAATTTCTTATTCGACGGTGGTTTTTGCGCCTTCTGGAATTGTCTGCAAGATAAATGGCCCGGCGTTTTCGCGTCTTTTACAAATTTCAGAGATTTTTACGAATAATTAACTTGCTGAGACAATCTATTACAGAGATCACGATGCATAAATAAAATTCAATTCATAATACGTACAATAGTCATAAACACGTAACAAAGTAGTCTTATGCTAAAATATTTTGTATGAATCAAATATCTATAATCTTTAATCAGTAATTTTCCTCAACTTTTTCAACCAATTTGTTTGTTACGCGGTAAAGATCAAAATAGGTTTAGCTGTTTTAAGGACTCTATTACAGGGAGGCCGATCGTTCTTGTCGGACTGATCACAAGCCGTCCTGACCTAACTCGTATATTTCCATTTGGGTGAGCCAAATGGAAATACACAAAACGAGTTTGACCAAATCGGTCTGGCAGATTGCATAATATTAGTATTGATTCAGAATAAAACTATATTTTGATAATGACGTTAAGAGTTAGTTAGATGAATTTCACATTTACACACAGACTACGCGGTTCCCGGGCAGAAACCGAGCGGTTTCGTGTGTGTGAGGTGAAGTGTGAACGCTGTAATACAACGCCATACTAATAAGCTGCGAGCGGTTTAAGGCAATGATGTTCCTAAAATTAGCAGGTCGATGTCTGTCAGTACGAATATCGACGTAAAGGACATTAAAATAACATTCATATCAGTGCGCCTTGTACAGTGGCGGTTACGACGCACGCTATAGGGCGAAATAGGAGAAAATTATACATTTTATTTTATTTTTTTAATGACAGAGTCATTTATTAAAAAACTATTCGGTTATTCTATATTATACGTGGGAGAGCCATGCTTTGGCACGAATGGGCCAGCTCAACCGGAGAAATACCACGTTCTCACAGAAAACCGGCGTGAAACAGCGCTTGCGCTGTGTTTCGCCGAGTGAGTGAGTTTACCGGAGGCCCAATCCCCTACCCTATTCCCTTCCCTACCCTCCCCTATTCCCTTCCCTTCCCATCCCTACCCTCCCCTATTACCCTATTCCCTCTTAAAAGGCCGGCAACGCACTTGCAGCTCTTCTGATGCTGCGAGTGTCCATGGGCGACGGAAGTTGCTTTCCATCAGATGACCCGTTTGCTCGCTTGCCCCCTTATTTCATAAAAAAAAAATCTGTTAGAACTATAAAAAAGCTATCCTTTTTGGGAAAAAAATTATATCATTGTCATTGAAAATTACGAGATGTTCGAATTTGAAGTGTATTTTTATGGTGATATTCAAGATTTTTTTACAGAATTACCATGCCATTTTTCAATATTCTGTTCGGTTATTTTGTTACTTTGATCCTTTTTGAGTCCACATCAATTTTGGTGTAAGAGCATTCCACATTGTTCAGACTGGAAGCTTAAAAATCAGTCTTTTCGAACTGGCCTCGCCTTAACCGCGCGGGTCCTAACCACGCGGTTCCCGTTGTGTTTTAACAAGCCCTAAGTACATATAAACTATATAACGCAAAGATGAGTCTGTCGGTCGAAAGGTGTTAGGGTCATGTAAGGTCATTATCGTAAAAATAGTCCACCTGAGTTATATGAATTGATCAGAGCATAGGGCGTGTTTATATTGGTATTGCAACATCTCTTCTACTAAAGACCAAAAAGTAAATTGAGGAAAAAAATTGCTTATAAAATGTCAGTATCAAATTACTCGTTATTTTGTTTTAGGTATTCATCATCTTTTTAATGATATCATTTTCACAGTTGGTAATCTACACAAGTTTAGTCCGTATCTGTTACGTTGAAAAAATATTAACGTTTTAGGGTTCTGTAACCAACAAGTCTTCGTTGACGACGGAACCCTAAAATGGAACCCTAACCAGCTAATTTTTGGTATATTGATAGTTAATAGTTATATAATTTAAGAGTAACATTGTCCTACAAATAGAAAAATCCATATTTTAGGATCATCAAATCGAAATAATAAATTCTTTCTATCTCTGTTAGCTACCACTTTCGAGATTTTTCGCAGAAGAAATTGTTGTTCGTCTTATCAAAATGAAGCTACTCACAAAAAATTAGCTTGATAGTAATAAAAAAAAAATTTCTAGAGAGCCTGTACTATGACATTTGAAGTAGTCATTTAAAAAAATACATCGTCAGTTGCAATGTGAGCTAACCCTCTTTGTGTTCTCTCGATGAGCTCCTAAGGGTGCGTTTCCACTGACGCGGAGCGGGGCGGAGAGGAGCTTAGCGGTGCCCGAATTGACCAATCGTGCTGTTCCATTGAAGCGGAGCGAAGATTTCGAGCATGGTGATTGGTCAATTCGGCACCGCTAAGCTCCTCTCCGCCCCGCTCCGCGTCAGTGGAAACGCACCCTAATCATACCGTCTGTCTGTATCAGACCTATTAACGAAAAGTCGAACTGAACTAAGGTCACACGTAGTACGTTATAAGTAATTTTACCTCATGATTGGATTCTGGATATTTTCGCCTCATATTCTGAAAGTAGATGAAAATATTGGCGATATAATATTATGATTTAGGAAACATATTTTTTTCTATATTCATGAATGTAGTGATACGAAATTGTAACTGCCACTAACAAGAGAGTGAAATGTTGATGATGATTGAACTTAGAAGCGAATACGTTGCGAATAAGCTGCTAGCAAAACTTGTACCCCCTTACTAATAAACGTTGTATAAGCTTTGAATAGTTATACAGTGTTTTGTTCCTGTCACACAAGTGACATTTTTAATTGGATTGAAGAAGACAAAACACTGTATTACTATTCAAAGCTTATACAGCATTTATTAGTAAGGGGGGTAGTGTTTTATCTTCGTAGCACCTCTACATTTCTCGTAGCACTACCTCCGTAGCACCTCTACATTTTTTTTTGTAGCTCAACTTTCGTAGCACTTCTACATTGCTTGTAGTAACACCTTCGTAGCACCTCTACATTTCTCGTAGCACCAACTTCGTAGCACACTACTTTTCTCGTGGCACAACCTTTGTAGAACCTCTACATTTTACAAAGCATCGACACTTATGTAGCACCTGTACATTTTTGCAGCATCACATTCGTAGCACCTCTACATAATCTTGTAACACCACCTTCATAGCAGTTACTACTGGATGTAGAGTTCTACTTGGTTCCGAGTTCAAAAGATAGATTCGTGGTCAAATGATCTGAGGCCAAAAGGTCCAGTTTCTGCACCATTATTTGTACAGTAATTGTCGCAGTACATTTTGCTGTACATATTTCGATGGTACATAATAACATTCTACACATTTTTTGCCAGAAGTAATATTTTAAAAGCTAGTACTTTATACAAATCTTCGGCAGCAATGCATCTACTTCAATACAGCTTTTTCAATTAGCCGGGCTGTCATAGCGCAGTACAGGGCAGTAGGTCATCTAGCCACTACAAATATTAATTACTGATCAAGGAGCTCGTCAGATGAAAATATAATGAGCCAGTACCGGTATAAAAATATTTCGCTATTCGCTCAGTTGTGTTTATATTTTTGCTATTCGTCTGTTTTAATTATTTTATTGTATTGCTAGGTACTAGTTGATGCAGCAAACATTGTTTTGCTATACTTATAAATAATTTGCTATAATACGCTAAAGAGTTTGAAAGGAGGTCTTTGGAGGGAGCAAGAAGAAGTTATTTCAGATGATGTAAAGATATCTTTTAGAACCTAAAAGATAACCTCAGATATTTTTCTTCGATAGCGCGATTTAGGATTGTGTGTTGTTTGATCGGTGTTTTTTAGGGTTCCGTACCCAAAGGGTAAAAAACCGGCCAAGTGCGAGTTGGACTCGCCCATGAAAGGTTCCGCAGCAGCAATAAGGTTTATTTTTATGAAATTAAAAGGTTTTTGATTTATTTTTAAATTTCAGTTGATTTAATGAAAGTTAAATTAAGTTTACCATTTATCACGTATAAAAAAAAACTACTTGCTAGATTTCGTTTAAACCAATTTTCGTTGGTAGTTTTATAGTATCATCATATATTTTTTTAGACTTATCATGCCCCTACTTTAGAAGTTAGAGGGGGGGGGGACGACACACATTTTAGCACTTTAGAAGAGTCTGTCTCGCAAACTATTCAGGTTAGAAAAAAATGATATTAGAAACCTCAATATTATTTTTAAATACCTATCTATAAATACCCCACGCGCATAGGTTAGATGAAAAAAAAATTTTTTTGATTCAGTTGTACCTATGGGGACCCCTAAAATTTTTAATAATGTTTCCATTATTGTATCAAAATCTTAATGCGGTTCACAGACTACATCTACTTACCAAATTCCAATAGCATAGCTCTTATAGTTTCGGAGAAAAGTGGCTGTGACATACGGACGGACAGACAGACAGACATGACGAATCTATAAGGGTTCCGTTTTTTGCCATTTGGCTACGGAACCCTAAAAACGGGACCCTATTACTAAGACTTCGTTGTCTGTCCGTCTGTCAGTCTGTCTATCTGTATGTCTTCAAGCTATATCTCAAGAACCGCTATAGCTAGAATTTTGAAATTTTCACAGATTATGTATATCTGTTGCCGCTATAACAACAAATACTAAAAACAAAATAAAGTTTATATTAAAGGGAGGCTCTCATATAAGAAACGTGATTTTGTTTTGCTTTTTTTGCTCGTAATCAACAATGACAACAGCTAGGCACTTGAAATTTTCACAAAATCCTTAATTTTATTTGTACTTTCATAATTACGATATGTATAATAAATATTTAAGGGGGCTCTCACACAAAACAATTTTTGGCCTATTTTTAGGGTTCCGTAGCCAAATGGCAAAAAACGGAACCCTTATAGATTCATCATGTCTGTCTGTCTGTCTGTCTGTTCGTCCGTATGTCACAGCCACTTTTCTCCGAAACTATAAGAGCTATACTATTGAAATTTGGTAAGTAGATGTAATCTATGAACCGCATTAAGATTTTGATACAATAATGGAAAAATTATTAAAAACTTTAGAGGTTCCCATAGGTACAACTAACTCAAAAAAAAAAATCATCTAACCTATGCGTGCGGGGTGTATCTATGGATTATAGGTCTTCAAAAATCATATTGAGGTTTCTAATATCATTTTTTTCTAACCTAAATAGTTTGCGAGAGAGACTCTTTAAAAGTGCTAAAATGAGTGCCCCCCCCCCCTCTAATTTCTAAAGTAGGGGCATGATAAGTCTAAAAAAATATATGATGTACTTTATTATAAAAACTACCAAAGAAAATTGGTTTGAACGAAATCTAGCAAGTAGTTTTTTTTTATACGTCATAAATGGTAAACTTAATTTAACTTTCATTAAATCAACTGAAATATAAAAATAAATCAAAAACATTTTTAATTTCATAAAAATAAACCTTATTGCTGCTGCGGAACCCTTCATGGGCGAGTCCAACTCGGTTTTGGCCAATTTTTTTCTTTATAACAGTACGGAACCCTTCGTGCGCGAGTCAGACTCGCACTTGGCCGATTATTTTTTTTTGATGTAATATTAGTATGGATTACTGAAAAAAGTACGTGACAGCCAATCCTTTGCATTGCGTCGATCCATCGCAAACGAGTAGTCTCCCTTAATTACATACGATAAACTACGAACGAAATTCTCTATGAGATCATTTTTCATAAAGTCCATTAATAAAGCTGTTAACAATATGTAAACGTTTCACCGCTCATTATACTCTAAACTTCCATAGCAAGTGAAACTTCAGCGAAAGAGGTGTGGACTTTTCTCTCAGCAATGATAAAGTGATGACGTAAGCGTATAGAGAGTTAATCGTTTCGTACCTATTTTATTATCTGAACACATCCAATGTGATACCTACTTTCGATACTTGAACATTTTGATAATAAAATAAATGGGTGGTGATTAGGCGTGATTGTGAATGTGATTAGACCAGACAACTGACCTCCTGTAAAAGACGAAAATATGTAAAGCACTCCCTAGACAGTAATTCGCATGACATGCGTTACGTGCTGTAATGCACGCATGATCGTTTATTGTAGTGATTGATGCGAATGACATGCAAACTACGTGCTGTACATTGATTGACAAGTTCTTGAATTTTTCGTCCTGCAATATGTGCATTACATACACGCATGATCGTTTCGAGATCGGCATGTCATGCAACAATAAATACTGTCACGTAAATGCATGTAATGCTGAATTATCGTCTAGAGAGTGCTTAAGGTCGTTTGTCCACCGCCGCCGTCACCGGGACGTCACCGACAAAAATTCAAATAAATTACCACTTTATGACCTAGGTATAGGTTTTATTTTCTACCGACATTGGTCTAGCGATCCATGCCGCCGCCGAAGTGGCGTGAAGTAAAATGAAACCTACAGTCCGTGGACCGAGACATTCCGGTGACAGCGGCGGTGGAAAAACGACCTAACGGCACTGAAACACACTAACTTACGAAAAGGTTATCCAAACGGTATGTTGTATAATATAAATAAATGAAGAAATATTTAAAGTTTCGTGGGTATAGCAAAAATTATCTATTGTTAGTATAGCAAAAAAAAAAATTTATACATACATACTTACATAAAATTGTAATATTTCTGTGTAATTAGAGTTTTAACTTATTGATGTTGTTTATATCAAAAACTTGAATTTAAAAAGTACTTTTTCCAATACGAATAAAATCTAGGCCACGGGCCATTACAGTGAAAGTCTTAACATTTAACATGAATTTACGACGCATTACGGAATGTCCCCTCTGTCTCGTTGTCTGATCAAGTGATGTAGGTGAAGTGTGTTTGTGTGTACACACGCCAAGCTAAAAGAGATGTTTGCTCGACATTATAAACTTACCTTTAGCTCGTCCATTTTTCACGATTTCGAAAACTGATTGATATATTCATAATGTGACTCGTAAATTTACTTCGTTTTAAATAGGGTTTGATTGATTTTTATTATTTGATTTATAATTAACTGGGCTCTAGCCCAGAGCTATATAATATAATCTATATATAATAGAGCTTGAGAGGTATACAAAGATTCTTAGTAATGTAAGAACTATGCTCTGGTTACACCAGGCAGTCTAGTTTTTGTTTTAAATAAATTAGTTCTTAGTTATTCAAACTTCAACTGATTGTATAATAAAAGTAGCGCTGATTTACATCGCGTTACGTCCCAATGTGATTGTTGTTTTCTGCTTTATTTAAAAATTTAAATAAGAGCAAAAAACATAAACAATCTGAAAAAAATATTCTGTAGCATAATACCACAGTTTGTTTATTGAAAGTATATCTATAAAATTTCCGTTTTGATTTCGTTTTGTGTAAAATGTATCTGAAAAGTGTATTTTTCCATACGGAAATTTAATAAAAGTAAACAAATATTTTTATGAGTTTAGCCATCGTACGCGTGCTGTGTTGCGAATCTGAAAGGATTTTAACTTTATTTAAGATTTTTCAATCACGGTTCCATAGGTTTGATTACATTTTGTATTGAATGTGTCTAACTTGACTGGAGCAATTTATAAATAAAAATTACTCCGGTCAAGTTAGACATAAGAGTCATTTTGTGAATATTACGCATAGGCCAGAGCAGAGGGCGGTACTAGCACATGCAGTAAATAATCTGAACAAAATCTAACATGTTGCATACTTCATATCAGATCTTGACAGAAACTTTGTCAAACGTCGAACAAACATTTTTGTTTACTTACTATGCTGGTGCTGCCTATGCCAGAACGTTGCAGTAATATATTCTAATTATTATTAATATCGTCGTCATAATGTATTTTTAAATGAGCCATTTAAAATTCGAACAGGCAGCTCGCAGACAACAGGCAGCAAAACTGCATTGAAACACCTCGCGATGTTACAATAATTTTATTGCGCGTTGCAATGTAAGATAACCTTAAGCGTAGTGGTACTTTAACATACTAAAAATTTTGTTCAGAACTTGCTTTCACCATAAGAAACAAAGCTGTTCAAAGCCCTCAAAGATAAAGATCCCAGAAATGCTAAATTTTTTTTAGTGATTATACTTTCTGCCTTAGTCAACTGATACGGCCACGAAATTGTGTAGGTACTAAGGAACGAAAAACATATTTATTATTTTTACTACTATAAAATATTATTTATATTCTTACAATAATAATATCTTATTATTATGAATATTTGAACGCCTGTTGTTCTGTTAAAATAATAATTTGAGGGCAAATAGAGCTTATGTTTAGAGTTTGATTTATTCCGGTAAAATAATATGAGCGTTTTCATTTCATGATAAACGAGAATAAAATTAAACTAGCATAAAATATCGTTAAAACATTGAACGCAATTAATATCCGGTCAAACGCGATACGCTTTTAATTCCGACGAGTGATCTGTTTCCGGTCAAATGCGCGTCTCAATATTTAAGCTTCCGCTGATTATATTATTGTATTGACATCCAATCAATTAACGTTCTGTTGACAGATTATGTTTCAGTATTTGCAGTTCCATTCTATTTTCGTTTCGTTTTGCTTCGAGTTTATAGAAACATTTTTTAAACCTACCTTTATATTTAACCTGTGTCCTGCGTGAGAATATTACGACAATAAATAGGTAAAAATATGAAACACCTTTTTTGAATTCAATTATCAGGATACGTACAATTTCCAGGTATTTAATTTGTTTTTTGTTACTAGGTATATTTTTATAGCCAATCAGATTTTGAGCATTTAATGAACTGGTACTTGGTAGTTACAATTTACAACACACATTTTATTTGGCATCTGCATCAATAGAGTTTCCTTAGAATGCACAGTTGAGGTTTTTTTTAAATATAGAATAAGGGGGCAAACGAGCATACGGGTCACCTGATGGAAAGCAACTACCGTCGCCCATGGACACTCGCAACATCAGAAGAGCTGCAGGCGCGTTACCGGCCTTTTAAGAGGTAATAGGGTAGGGGAGGGTAGGGGAGGGTAGGGGAGGGTAGGGGAGGGTAGGGGAGGGTAGGGTAGGAAATAGGGTAGGGGAGGGTAGGGGAGGGGAGGGAAGGGAATAGGGTAGGGGAGGGTAGGGAAGGGAATAGGGTAGGGCAGGGGTTCCCAAACTGTGCGCCGCGGCGCCCTGGTGCGCCGTGGAAAGGCAAGAGGGGCGCCGTGAGTCGATCCTCCATCATTATCCGAAACCACAAATATTATAAAATAAAATTATAATATTAATTATACAAAGCAGGCACATGATTAAATATTTGTTTATTATTATTTGCCTGCTTAACCTAACTATAATAATCATTAAAGGTGTTTATTTATGTATCTTTTTGTAATAGCTAGGTAAAGAAGGGCGCCGTGACAAAATATTGAATGTGTAACAGCGCCGCAGGTTGAAAAAGATTGGGAACCCCTGGGGTAGGGGATTTTGCCTCCGGTAAACTCACTCACTCGGCGAAACACACCGCAAGCGCTGTTTCACGCCGGTTTTCTGTGAGCCCGTAGTATTTCTCGGGTCGAGCCTGCCCATTCATGCCGAAGCATGGCTCTCCCACGTAAAAATAACCTCTTCAATCTTAAAAAAACCAATTTAATAAAATTATTATTATTAAATATGTGTATCATATAATAAAAAATCTTAAACATATGTATAGTATAAAAAGTATTAAATATACTAGATAACGCCCGCAACTTCGTTGCGTCAAAATTCGTTTATCGCGCGGGAACCGTACATTTTTCCGGGATAAAAAGTATCCTATGTCCTTTCTCGGGACTCAAAGTATCCCCATACCAAATTTCAGCAAAATCGGTTCAGGGGTTTAGGCGTGAAGAGGTAACAGACAGACAGACAGACAGACAGACACACTTTCGCATTTATAATATTAGTATGGAAGTATGGATATGGAAGTATGGATTTCCGTTGTCTAGTATCCGTAACACAAGTCCTTCAGGAACTTAGCACGGGGCCAGACTGACGTGGTGTGAAGCGTCCATAGATATTAAAAAAAAAAAAAAAATATATAAATATATATATATATATATATATATATATATATATATATATATATATATATATATATATATATATATATATACGGAATTCCAAAAAGGGATAATATCGTCGTATCCTAGGAATAAGGGCGCTATTGCAAAAAACCCTACTTAACAGGAGAAGGTTTTTTGTGTTTATTTAAAAATATTGTTAAACAACTTTTAGAAATTAATTATGAAATTATCGCATAACTACATAGCGGTTGCTATGAAATTTTAAATGATACGTTTAATTTGATATTTCGGGTAGATTTGTCCCTTATTTCTTTTTTCGGCGGGGTCAAATAAGTCTCGTCAGACACAAGTAACGTTATGCCTTTTTTGTACGGATTCAACGGGGTCGTGAGAGCATTTATGTCTTTTTACTGATCATTATCAAAGAATTTATTTTTTAAAACCACATTGAAAGATCGTCCAAGTGCGAGTTGGACTCGCGCACAAAGGGTTCCGTACCATTATAGAGTAAAAATAGCCAAAAATTTGTGTTTTTTGTATGAGAGCCCCCTTAATTTTTAGTTTATTTAAATTTTTATTTAAGTATAATTTTTATTTAAGTAATACAACGGAACATTTTTTTCAAGAGCTAACCTGTTGCTATTATTGACATAGAGCAAAAAATAAGTAGCCTCCTTAAATATTTAATTTATTTTGTTTTTAGTATTTGTTGTTATAGCGGTAACAGATATATATACTCAATCTGTGAAAAGTTCTTGAGACAGAGCCTGGAGTCAGACGGATGGACAGACAGATATCGAAGTCTTATTAATAGGGTCCGTCTTTACCCTTTGGGTACGGAACCCTAAAAAACAATATAAATAGGCATATTGGAAAAAACATACTTTAAAGCGTTTTCTATTTCTCGACCCTGTAAGCAATCATAATAACTATTGGTTTCGTTCAACTTGTAAAATTTATGTATGATATAAAAAAACGTAATAAGACTTTGCAGTTTTATGACAGTTATTTTAAATTACCAAATAACATTATAACTAACGACTAGTTACTCTGACTATAGCATTGGTTAACTTTTATGACAATTAGATTAGCCAAGAGCCAGCGATAGCCAGATTTTTGTCATTTTATAAAAGCTTAAAGTTTTCCTGAATGAATGAACAGTAACTACAGAATTTCGATCGCGTTTAGGAGGTATTCAGTTTTGAAGGTCTACCTAGCCTTCGATACAGTGTAAAGCACTTTTCTTTTCTTACTTCTTACGGAAATGTAGGAATCTCATCTCAAAGTGTTGGGCATTTTTGACACTTACTTTATACTACCAGACACCCTTAATTATTCACTAAAATGCCAAAAGTATTACACTTTAAGGTGGTATGGCAGTGGGTAGTAACTGGCATAAGTTGTCTGGCAGTAGGGAGTTACTGTCATAAGGGTCCGGTAGTGGGAGACGAGATTCATACAGTTATCCCTAGGAAAAAAAATTGCCTTAAATTTTATCGAAGGTGCGGTAGACTTTCAAAACTGGATACCTCCTAAAGTATCCGCGACCGAAGCTCTATAATAGTTGCTTGCCGTTCTTACCTCTAAGATTCAAAATTCTTTCTTTATTAAGCATACAATAATATACAATAGTATAAAAGCTAGGTAGCGTACATCACGTCGTCTAATCCCATTCTAAGTAAAAACTTGTGTTATGGCAATCAGACAACGGATGCACGCCGAACAATTTTATCCTAATATATAATATTATTTACACATTCACACACACAATCACACTAATCACACTACACTCTATATGAGATACTAGCCTTTGCCCCGGCTTCGGCCGCGTAGAATTCGAAAATCGCGTAAAAACACGAATATTTAAGGAACATGATGTTTTTCCAAAACCAAAAGTAGCCTATCTTACTCTTCATTCTTTCAACTAAGTCTATGCTAAAAATAATGTCGATTGGTTGCTTCGCTAGGGCGTGAAGGAAGGACAAACAAACATACTTTCCCATTTATAATATAAGTATAGGTTAATTAGCATATTATAGGTACAGGAAAACTTTTAGCTTTTATAAAATGACTAAAGTCTGGCTGTCGCTGGTTCTTGGTTTAGCTGTATGAGTAGTTGCAATATGACGGAGCGGTGCCTATTCTACTCCAACATCAGCTTAGCATGATAACGCCAATATTTTGTATTTTAAATCAAATGCTTTTAAAATGAGACAATAGACGACATCCCTCGTGTCGCTTTTGGTAGAGTGTGATGACTGACGATACATCATCAGCATAGCACAAGAGATGTACTTAAAATTTTGGGTACGTTCAGTTACTAACAGTTCGTCCAATAAAGAAAAAAAATAATAGTGTATTAAAACAGTTTCGATACACTCACTCTCGATACACCAAAAGCTCTTTTCCTAAATGTTTTAATAAAAACAAAACTTCTTTTTTTTTTCATTTTCTTCAGGCACCGGGGACCGTTTTCGTTTTCTAGAACTTAAAAATACAAAAAAAACTCAAATTATAATGTGGAATATTATTTTATATTTGAATATTCTTGTAGCACACAACCTTTAACTATTTTTCTATACTACGGAAAAAGCCACAAAGCTCACTGCGGCTTTTTAACAAAATTTTATAACAAAACATTTTAAACTTTAAATTATATACTTTTCGAAATGGTGAATAAATAAAAGGCAAATTCATGTAATAATTTTGCCAATTATAACTGTTTAAATAAAGAAAAATTAAAGAAATAAATTTCGTACATGCAAAAAGGCAACAAAAGCCATTAGGGCAAACGATTCCCTAGTATTAGTACTAAGAGACGATTCCGTGGAAAAAGGCCACAGACGCAATAGTGTCTTTTATCCAGGTAATTACTTTTAAGATTGTAAAACATTTTTTGTACTTATTGTGTGTTCCCTTTAACGGTTTCTCGTCACAACCTGCTTCATTTTTAGGCACAGCTAATTTCTGTCTCCTCCGTTTCATTTTAATTTAAAGCAAACGTCTAATTTAAACAAGGAACAGTGCAATGACGCATTTCGCGAGTTCGCGGAATAATGGCGGGGTGGCGCGAGCACCTCGTCCCCGCCCCGCGAGTCCTTTCACGCACTCCAAGAAAACGGCCACTGAAGCCTATGTTGCTTTTTTCACCGGGGAATTTAAGAGCTAACAAATGTGGCATTTTTAAAAATATAATTTACTGGTTATTAAAATTAACTTTTTATTATTTTTTACACTGAAGGTTATAGATAATGAGCTGCCGATTACGATTTTGCAATAAAAATAAAAAGCCATAGTGACCAGGGCGCCCTTATTCCTAGGATACGACGATATATGGTATAGTTATTTTTACCGTAAAAATGAACGATTTCCGCGCTATAAACTTCAAGCAACATTAATAAGTATCTATTTTACTGTATTTTGTTTGTATTCTCTAATTATTGCTTATAATATAAAACAGCTACAAAATGAATAACACGTATTTAATCTAGGCCTTCATGAAAATATTATCCTTCATAAATTATTTATCTCAGCGAGACCATTTATGTCTTAAGTTATAACATATTATGACTATCGTGCCAGAACTGACTGCCAAATCTGATATTAGTAATTATTCAGCTTTCTTACTACTTATTTACTTGAGAGTTATTTTAAATCAATTCTTAATTGGGTAATAAAAACAAATCACGTCTTTGTAATGTTGTTCATTTCAATAACGTGACTTCTTAATATTTTGACTGTATGGCTCTTAGGTAGTGTATTAAAATTCTCAATTTTATTTGTAGTTGTGCAAAATAAAACGCAAAATAAAAATACTACTTATTATAGCTTTGCTGAGTTATAGCTTGTTATAATCGTATCGCGATATAATGCCATAGTAAATTTTGTCTAATTTTATGAGACATTATTTTTGAATAATATGTTCTAAATTCTAAGGTCTCCACAATTATAATTTTAAATTTAGGTCAGTTTAAGCTCAATTATAGTTTATTAATTTAGCCGAAAAGTGACGCGAAAAGACCCCACCCAAAAGGTCCAACGAAATTAAATAATTCACGGGCTTACAAAAGTTAAATTAATATAAGAGTTAAATTATTAACTTCATAATTCATGGGAGCAGAAGAAAAATGTGAAGCGAGTTTAAAAATAAAGCGCTGCGCAGTTAGGGATGATATCTGCCGGCATTGTGGCAGTTGCCGGCAGTCTGTTGCCGGCAGTCGCGTAGCTGTCGCCGCGCTCGAACCACGTTCGAATTTCGAATAGAACGTTCGGTCGCGACCGCTCGGTTGTGAATGAAAACTTTTTTGTGGCGAGCCGTGTGAGATGTGCTGTGTTTCGAAATTCAAATTTTGACGTTCCACTGGATTTTTCGTGTCGGATTTTGGATTTAGTAAGTTTTTGATTTTTTTTATTCGTGAAGAGTAGGTAGTTTAAAAAAGTATTAATATTTAATCAACAATTAAAATAATATTTATGGAGATGTTTGAGACTAATTAAAAAAAAATAGGAAGTCAGCTCTTCACTTTAAATAATAATGATTAGTATGTTGAAATGACATATTATTGATTGATAAATTCATAAATAACTTTATAAATAAATAAATAAATAAATAAAAGTTTATTTGACCCAATAGGACATTACACTACAATAATTCACATCAGCCTTATAAATGAGTCATTTTATGCCTCATTTATAAGTTTCAAATAGTAATTATTAAATAGCTTTAGTTATAATCTGAATTTAGCTTAAAAAACACTCGTGGTAGCTTCTGTGAGCTTTCAATTTCAGATAGTAGGTATTTTTCAATAAAAAACCTACGCGGTTAAAACCTAGGCTGATATTCTAACGTCTGAAAGCGTTGGAGTAGAAGCTTAAATTTTTTGAACAAATTTTGTAAGTCTATTTTAGGAGTTTTGCCGGGAATGTGAAAGAGTGCTGTTATGTTTTTGTATAATTTTCCTAAAATTGTGTTATCTGGGTTTTTAATGTGTAATATGGGTAGAATATTAACCATTAGATATTCGTTATCGTGCGTGCATGTTTGAAAGATAACAATTGCAAATACACAATGCTTGTAATAATAATTTTACATTTCAAAAGCCCGGAAACTTATAACGCCTTATAATTACATTGGAACCTGAATGATCTAGGGCTAGATTTTTAAAATTCTAGGGCACAATTTTTTTCTGAGAGATTGAGAAAGAACCTTTCACGTTCCTATTGGAAATCGATGAGCCTTTTATTATTTTCTAATTACATAGTGTAGTCTGAAATAATAATTAACCGACTTCAAAAAAGGAGGTTATCAATTCGACGCGTATGTATGTAGTATTTCCAGAACTGCCCAGTTTTCGTATATATCACTCTATATCAGCGTCTGAACAAAAGTGGCAAATTTCAAAAATGTATGTATGAATACAATGTACGTAAAATCTGTTCGTTTTTATGTTTGTGTTCACATATCTCCGGAACTGCAAGTCCGATTTAAGTGATTTTTTTTGTTCTACTAGGTATTATTCAACTTAGCGAATACTGCAAGTTTCATCAAAATCGGTTCAGTAGTTTTTGAAATAGAGTATTTTTATTTTTAATTACGTACAATTTTGAAGTCGGTTTTATCTTTTTAAAATACATATTGTGATTTTTCTTTTTCTTTAAGGCGAGCACTTACCTCAATTCCAAAACGATAACCTTGCGAACGCGAATGCCAAGCGTGTACGCATCGCAATAAGATTCATTTTAGCTTAGCATAAAATTGTAAGTTACGACGGGCGGATCTTCTCTATTTTATTTTTCGTGTGTTTTTTTAAATATCTTTCGAAATAAATATTAAAAAAAAAAGATTATTCGTTTCAGACCTTTTTAAAATAGATTCATTGACAATTTATAAATGGGGTTTCAGCCCGCCTTAACGTCGTCGTTTAATGTTTTTCCGATATTAAAGTTAGGCACTTGAATATACCTTTTGTTTGTTGCAATATTATTATTTAAATCTAATTATTGTAGCTTGTTATTCAGTATATTTGTGTAGCGTCCCAACTAGCAAATTACTCCCAACACACGTACGTTTTAATGAGTACTGCACTTATAAATTACTTATAATAGTTTTGACGTATGCTGTTTGCACTGTTAACAGTATTGAAAAATGCATTGTATACTCAAGTAAAGTTATTCTTATAAATACACTTACAAGCCTTTTTAAGTAAAAAATTCTAACCTTTATTAGATCATTACTCCTATAATGATCCAGGGACAAGAGTAAACATACTGAAGTATAGTTACTCTGATAATGAGCTCTTGTAGTAGCTTATAAAAGTTATAAGTATCGAAAGTCTTATAACGGCAAGGAAAAAGAGTAACTAGGCTTAAGAGTATGTACCTACTCTGGTTATTTGTGCTTGTAAGCTCTTATAAATCAAAATATTTTGGCCTTTATAAGTTAGGTCAGCTGTTTTGGTAAGAGCATTATGCGTTTAAGAGCATTATGGGTTCCGTACCATTATAGAGCAAAAACAGATTGTATTATCCAAGACTTTCGTTTAACTCTGATCTATTCCTAGTACTTAGGAATGTATCGAAAATTTAAATCCACATAAAATCCAATAATTATAAAATCGATGTTAAAATCGATTCAATTGAAAGCGATACCCATCTTCGTCGGGTATCTATTTCAATTGAATACGAAACCTTCAGCTTAATTTAAATAACAATATCTTTGTTTAAAACGTATATAGACTCTCTAACAACAATGGAACCCAAAACTATTGTTGAGGGTCCTATTCGCCCTTAGCTGACAATTAGCTTACGTTTAAATTTAGAACAGAATCCTATCCAGAACCTATCTACACAAAATAGGATAATTGACTGCCCTTAGCAAGTTTTTGTGGCCAGTTTCTAATGTTATTGACTGTAGTTTTTTCTAATCAATAGCGTCTTTGATTTGTAAATAATCTATATATGTATATTAATACGCGAGCGAAAAACTTTGGAACTCTTTATACGAAAAATGCGGAAACGTAGGAGCATGAAATTTCGCACAGTTGTAGTTTATATGGTGAAGGAGTGCATCGAGCTAATATTATTATTTTGAAATTATGCTTTTATCATACATTTTTTTAACAAATAAAACATTACACACACTAGGAGATTTTGATTGACAAGCCTATACACACGAATTCACACACACACACTAGGAGATTTTGTTTGACAAAATATTTTGATTTTGTTTGACAAGCCTATACTCTTTTATTTATCGTTGAAGTCTGTTGTCAAATTGAAAATAGATTTAGTTTTTTTTTATTGAATCATAAAATACTGTTAGTGTGACCGCACATTGGAGACACGACTGTAGTTAGACAATCTTGTTTCACATAGACAAGTCAGTCTTACGATTAAAGAGAAACAGTTGTGTCTATCACGTAGCGCACACCAAGTCGAAACTGTCTTTACTACGATGACGCAACGCATACAATTGTATATTAAACAGTAGAGAACGCCCAGACAGAGTAGACAGAATTATAGAGTATGTCGACTTAGAAGTTAGAACTGATGTTGAAATTTTTAAAGACGTATTATGACGAAAATCGCTAGGGTTGTTAACTTGTCACTACGAACTTAAAACTATAACATATTACAGGCATTAGGGTTTCCTATTACTGTATTTCTCTGGGATGTTAAACATGTTAAACACGTTAAAAACGGGATGTGAAACACGTCAATTTGAAATAATTTATGTTTACAACTAAGGTATTACAAATAACCTAAATTGAACAATACCTATCACAACAAAGTCAACAAAACAAAAAAAGAATTACTTAAATCGGACTTGTAGCTCCGCAGCATTTGTTCAGATGCTGATTAAAACATAAGGTCCAAAATTATATAAAAGTTGTTATTAACAGTTTATCATACATCAAACTTCCTCCAAAGCATAGTTTTTTTATGTCCTTTACAGTGGATTTGTGTCGTAGTTTCATATTAAACTTGGTGCTTACTTTAATATGGCATAGTCTACATTGAAAAATTCAGTGCCGTAAGGGACAAATAAGCAATTTTTTTTAATGTAAGGGACATGCTATTTTCTAAACGCGTAAATTTACGAAAATATTTTTTTATATAGTTATATAACTATATAAAGTTAAAAAATTGCTTATTTGTCCCTTACGGCACTGAATTTTTCAATGTAGACTATGCCATATGTATAGCCGACAAAATTCTAAGAAACTTTGCCATAAACACCTTTAAGATCGGACTAAATGAAAAAAAGTTACAGACGAATTTGTAAAAAAAAAGTTGTTTTTTCGCTCTCCTGAAAAGTCGTGTTTTGTCCCTTACATTAAGTGATATTTCCGGTGTCGATATAACCTCCTCCTTTTTGGAAGTCGGTTAATAATTTACGCTTAAAATAGTACATTACGCACCTAGGGCCAACGATGTCAATACTATAATGTATAAATAAGGTTATAATTAATGGTTAAACAAACTTACCTTAAGTGAAGTTTGACCATTATTATGAGAGTCGCTGCATCCGAAGAGACTTTATAATTAACATGGTAGTCCGCCCCTAGCTTCCGGCATCGAACACTTTTCAGAGCTTCCTGAAAAAATAAAATAGGTGGCGCAGCAATGGCGCCATTTCCGGGGCGGGATTTTTACCCCACCACCACCGGTTTCTCCCCACCAGTTTACCTCGGAGGTTCACTGCAGATCGGTCCTCATTCTTTTTAGAGAAGGTACAATTAAATAAATTACGATTTTCCAAAGACATTTTAGGGTTTTTGGGTGGGAGGGTAATAAAGTCTCTTCGGATGCAGCGACTCTCATAATTATGGTCAAACTTCACTTAAGGTAAGTTTGTTTAACCATTAATTATAAATCGTCGCTGCATCCTCGAGACTTTATAATTAACATGGTAGATGTTCAGAGTTCTTATGGAAAATCGTCATTTAAATCTTTAATACTGTAATATTAAATATATATTATATTGTAGAAATCAAATTTTTATATTAATTATTTGTACCTAAATATAACAGTGTATAGAACCATACACCAAGGAAAATAATTTCTCTATGATATACTTAAAGTCTGAGATGTATATTTTATAATAGTATTAACTGGTAACTAATAGTAATTAGTTGGTCAAAATTGTATTAGCAAAAGCATTTAACATTTATAGGTAAAACATAGGTAAAAGAGGTCTATTATAGAATTTATCAACAACGAGAGATCTACCTGACCACCCTATGACTCTATTCATGGTCTCAGTGGAAATGCCGCCACGACAATCCGCCGATGTAGAGGCATGACGAGTGCACTGTGCAATGTGCCGAAAACTGTCGAGTGCCTTTTTTTTGTCAATATTAGTCTATCAGCTTTATCTCTATTTCTAAGTGATTGTGTTTTTTGTAAGTAGAAAGGCTGGACAAATTTCTTTTTTATGATTATAAAAAGGAACGATTAAGTAAGGTTGATTTTTTTTAGGATTAGAGGTTTAATCAATAATTCGTCTTGGAGAGGTATTTGAAAAGTGGAGTTGCGTTTATTTATAATTGAGACTTTTATAAGAGAGTGTTTGCACGCGTTGAGCAGTTGCCAGTGCGAGTAGCTTTACTATTTTTTTTTATTATTATATA
The DNA here is from genome assembly GCA_905187585.1 of Cyaniris semiargus. Lineage (NCBI taxonomy): Eukaryota > Metazoa > Arthropoda > Insecta > Lepidoptera > Lycaenidae > Cyaniris > Cyaniris semiargus. The sequence continues at coordinate 4,687,155 of LR994558.1, read as the reverse complement.
TTATTATTGTTTTTTTATTATTATTATTATTATATATATATTGTTATTGTAAGTGATAAAATTTCATTTTGATACCAATTACTCACAAAATCAAGAATTATATTAGCGTCCCAAGTGTTCTGATGTTTAGGAAAACATGGTAAGGATTTGAAAACACCTTTAAGTAATCTACTGACATTACAATCTGTGCTAGACCTTTTACCTAACATGAGAAAAAGCGCCGAGCGTATGGTATTCACTCCTGAATAGCTAGGTCCTAAATTCCTAATCTTAATTGTTCAGTTATAAATTGTAATTTTATTTGATTTGAAACATTGAAACAATCAGCAAGCTTATTTTCAGTACAAATTTCCAAATTTGTTTTTATGTCGTATCGTATTGCTTAAGCGTGTTACTAGATAAAGACGAAATCATTAAATCAATTGTCTCTAGATTGCACGATTCATGTGAAAACGCTTCCCTGATAAACGGCACGACACCAGGGTAAGGCTTCACCACAAGGGGTGTGCGTTTCTGAAAGGTGATAATAAAGATCATATTCTGGTCTAAAATAGATAACCTCGTACGATAATATAAGTTTAAAAAAAAGGATACCACGCCTGACTAGGCCAGTAAGGGAAGACGATAATGCCAGATGCCTGATCGTTGATTATTTCACGTACCTAAAAATTTTAATATCAGTAGAAGTAACTACTCCAGTAATTTATTGTAAAGGTGTCAATATTCTATGCGTTAGGATGTCTTTTCCAAGAAACATACTTATAACATTTGGCATTAATATGGGAGGCAAATAAATCAATGTCTGGAAGACCAAATTTGTCAGTAAACTTGTGGTATACTTCAATGGACAAACTCCATTCAGTATCTATATTACTGCATCTTGACTCCCTGTCTACGTCAATTTTCTCTTTAGAATTGATATATGATGCAAAAATAAAAAAGTGGAGTTACTCGCACCATTAGCCATTTAAAAATTAGCTGTGCTTCATCATTAAGATGTTCGTACTATACTCCTCCCATTCTGTTGATGTAGGAGATTGCAGTCCATATTATTATCAATTCTCAAGAGAATTTCTTTATTATACAAGGAATTTGCAAAACATTTTAATTTTTAATCATTTTAAGGCTGCCCGTAACTTTTATAAATTAATATAACACATTGACTCTTCTTCGTTCCAAAATTCATTTGATGTTTCCCCATCGCAAGCTATTCCCCAACCTGTGAGGGAAGAATCCGAGAATATTTCAATATAATATTGCTCACAGCGAAGATGTTTGAAAGTAGTTAATATAAGTAATATTGTTTCGCCACCAAAAAAAGTAACTTCAAAACTGGTATTAATGACATTACTTTATCATTATAGTAATAATTATTATTTGATGTTCTAACAATTTCTCTCTTCCAAACCGCTTCCTGAATACTTGTATACTTAGTTATCCATAATCCGTCAACCATAATAAGTCAGTAGGCCTAAAAACTTTGCAGTCTCTAATAAATATCGAATTTATATTCTATATATATTTTTTTATACTAATTAAGCTTGAAATTTTAAGTCTTTTATTATGGGGTACCTAATTCCAAAGTCATTTTAGCTGTATTTATTTTGAAACCTAAAAATTTCATTATTCATGTGGATTACTATTTCATTGGCCAAAAAAGATTGATGTGGCTCGTAGACTTCAATGAGTAAAGGAATTATATATATCCAGATACATATTCGAGAACGACAGGATCGTTAGTGATAACTTTCCAGTTATTACAATGATGTAGCAGTTTTGCTAAAGCAGTTACCTCTAGTTCCTGTGGTTCTGTGATCTGTCCGTATGGCTCGTTCCGATCGGTGTGCGTCGTCGCAGTGCGTGGCCGTTTGTGCGTCTGAGCTGGTTCCCTATTCCTGGGCCCACTCTTTCTGCCTCTTATTTGGGTGGGCCCCGAGAGTTTACCGGCCTGTTAGGCAGCGGTTGATTATGCTGATATTACGATGTAGAAGGTTGTTGTGGATCATAAGACTTTTTAAACTTAATCTGTAGACCCGAACGTTCTGCCATTTTAGTAGCAATCGCCGCAATACACTGCCCAAAATAATTGTGCTTTTTTCTAATCGTTTGTCTATTTTAAACTGAATCAGTTAAAACTCAAGCTAGTTCCGGATTAAGAACTGGAGCTTTTAATAGGGTTAAATTTTCAGGTATATGGATGTTTTCCATTCATTTTTACATACACTCCTTACTTAGGAGTCCACAACAAATTGGTCCCCAACGTTCAGAGATCTCATCCCTAATCTTCGGCGCCAAAAACCTCCACTTTGTTTTTCAAAGAACCCAAAGCTTCTAAAATATCATTTGATAAAGATGGGATGGGTTGGGCCGCATTGGGCACTGAGTCTGTCACCTTGAGAGGTCGAGACAGATAAATTATTATTTAGTAGCTCCGGTAGAGCGTCATGTTAATTAAATCACTTCCGGTTGCATCAGCCTCAAAAGGCATATGCACAACGGATCGAACACTCCGTACGGATGAAATTAAATACTCGCATTCACTATCAGTGTGAAAGACTGAACAATAAAACTTTCATCAGCCCCTAAAAAGGGGTAACCAATTGGTATATATGGTCAAGATCGCATCAAGACTCTTTAAATATACCTTTGAAAAGAGTATGTGTGGCCATGATCGCATCATGACTCTCTAAACATACCTTTGAAAAGAGTATGTGTGGCCATGATCGCATCATGACTCTCTAAACATACTCGTACATATTTTGTTTTTATTTTATGTTATTTAGTATTCCAGTTTATGATATTTTAGAAAGATTGCCCATATTCACTTTAATATTCAGGATGAATTCCAATTAAGATCCTAGAAATAAACTGTACAAAAAAAAAAAACAGATCTGAATTATTATTTTTAACAAAAAAAGAAAACCGACTTCCAAGGTAAAAACAATAATAACATCCTTATAATATGAACTAAAAAGTATTAAATAATTTTTTCCTATCTAATAGTGCCTTTTTCCGAATTCGACCTCAACCTCAACTATTTCTGTACTCAATCTTCATCATTTTGAAGTCGGTACCAGATATAGCTGAATCTTCAATTCTCTGACTCTGACATCTTCAATGCACCGACTTCAAAATTATGAAGATTGAGTACAGAAATAGTTGAGGTTTAGCCGAATTCGGAAAAAGGCACTATTAGATAGGAAAAAATTATTTAATACTTTTTAGTTCATATTATAAGGATGTTATTATTGTTTTTACCTTGGAAGTCGGTTTTAATTTTTTGTTAAAAATAATAATTTCACTCTTTTTAGTTACCTCGATTGTTTTTCTTATTCCTATTATGATGTAGATTGTTTTCCTATGTAAGTATTTTCATACTAAGGGTTCAATTTATAACCTCAATCGTGGGAATCGCAGACACAATAGATTTTTAATTGTTATGCGGCAGCCGGGTGCCGCTTGGGGATTGATGGGTTAATAGTTAAACTAGTGTAGTACCTATCGAAGCAACTTACTTCTCTTTTTTCTTTCGAATCTCAAAAGTAATGTCAAATGTGTGTCTTACGCTCTGGAGTTAAGGTTGACTTTGTTATGTTCAATTTTGTGGTACATAAGTCGCTTAGAACTTGAATAATTTATTTTAAAACAACATTATATTTTTATTAAAATCGCTATGAAAAGTACCAATTATTATAAGGACATAAAGTGATGATATAATTATGGTGTTGTGGGGGCATATTGTATCCATATACAACCATGTGACACTGGTGACCCTGACGTGGTAATGATGATGATGATGATGATGATGATAATTTGCATAGTAGCATATGCTTTCAGTTCTTAAAACAGCGCCTAAACCCCCAAACTTGTATCTATAAGGAATCCGGAGTTCTCTTAGTATCTTCGGAACCATAGTATACATTGGTGCAAAATCTTGCGTTTTGGTAGCATATGCTTAGGATACTTCTCATAAAACCAAAATCACCATATGTTTCCATATAAATTTTGAGGAGTTCCCTCGATTACTCATGGATCCCATCATCAGATCACCACTTTTGTGAAAATGTGACCAAATTGGAGGGAAACCTAATAGAACAAAACAAAAATTTTTAAAATCGGTTCACAAACGGCGGAGTAATCGTTGAACATACAAAAAAAAAATCCACAGCCGAACATATAGCCTCCTCCTTTTTGGAAGTCGGTTAAAAAATAAGTGACCAACCTTCTTCACCAACTTCCGATCCATTCATTTTTCAAACGACGTTCCAAGCAACGAATCCTCATTTCTTCCTCCGATTTACAGAGTTTTCGCTTACCCTTGATATTTAAAATTACCATGAACTTATATTCACTTAAAAACACTTTAATAAATTATTAAGTTATTTCACTGTTCACTTCACAAAATTAAAGCAATATAACCTAGTTAGAAATGTTTCGATGCCCGAACACTAGAAACGAATGAGGACCGATCTGCAGTGAACCTCCGAGGTAAACTGGTGGGGAGAAACCGGTGGTGGTGGGGTAAAAATCCCGCCCCGGAAATGGCGCCATTGCCGCGCCACCTATTTTATTTTTTCAGGAAGCTCTGAAAAGTGTTCGATGCCGGAAGCTAGGGGCGGACTACCATGTTAATTATAAAGTCTCGAGGATGCAGCGACGATTTATAATTCTATGCCTAGGGCAGGAAAATAAGAAATGTCCCAGATCACAAGTATCACAGAAAACATGTGATCTGACGCTTTCTTATTTACTGCCCATGGTGCGCATACTATCTTTCTCCTCGCCGGAGGCGGAAAACGGCAACATCGGTAAGCGCAGCGGGACGAAAGTTGACGTTTTCCGCCCGGAGGTGAGAAAAATAATAATTGTTAGGGTTCCGTACCCAAAGGGTAAAAACGGGATCCCTATTACTGAGACTTCAATATCTGTCCGTCTGTCCGTCTATCTCCAGGCTGTAACTCGAGTACCGCTATAGCTAGACTTCTGAAATTTTCACAGATTATGCATTTCTGTTGCCGCTATAACAACAAATGCTAAAAACGCAATAAAATTAATATTTAAGGTGGGCTCCCATACAACAAACATGATTTTTTTAGGTTTTTTCGCTCGTAATCAATAATGGTAACAGCTAGGCACTTGAAATTTTCACAAGATCCCTTAATTATATTTACACTTTTATAATTAATAATAAAATTTTAATTAAGTAAATATTTAAGGTGGGCTTCCATACAAGAAACACAATTTTTTGCCTACTTTCGCTCTATACCGGTACGGAACCCTTCGTGTACGTGTCCGACTCGCACTTGGCCGATTTTTATTATAACTCACATACACTGTCTCGTCCATTCGACTCATTTGATTCTGGTAAGAATGCATTGTATTAAACTACACAATAATATTAAAAGGGTTTTGTTCTTTATACTTCATAGCACATTTTAAAATTCGATTGTATGCCAATATTTAAAATCTTCGAAAATCATTTCTCCAAATATATCGTGTTTGGAGTACAAAGAGATTCCATCAAAGCAATGACTGAGAGAACAATATTCGATATTTTTCATTACGGAGTCACAATAGATATTGTCGAGAACGACCCGACATATAAAACATTTTTTGTCGAGTAAATATAGGAAAGTGTGATTAATCATTTCCTGACAGGCAGAGAATTATGTAAATATCGAATGCTAGTGCGGATATAAGAGCTATAAGAGCTGGCGCCGACGTTAAGGGTTGCAAATGAGGCCTGATTCATTTGTTATAACAATCGTGGAGGGGAATAGGCAAAAGTATTGTGCCAGTTTGACAAGTCGTTTTTGCTCGTAGCGGAAATTTTAGTTTTGTCACTTAACTGCCCTATTTTAGGTAACGCGTCCAGTGATCCAGTGGTTTTAGAGCGTTGCTCTTGACTTGGAGGTCGTGGGTTCGATTCCAGCGTTGGAAACATGTTATTTCCAAGTTTGGTGAGGATGCTCCTGATGCGGGCTGATCACCTGATTGTCTGACAAGTAAGATGATTTATGCGTCAGATGGGCATGTAAAAAGTCGGTCCTGCGCCTGATCTCTCGCCAGTCTTGTCGGTCGTTCGTCCCACTGAGTTATGAGAGCAAAGGAAGAGGAACAGTGAGTGCTCTTGTGTATTGCGCACACACTTGGGAACTATAAAATTACTCCTGCGTAACAAACTGGCCACCGTCACCGAAACTGGTGTGGGAGTTATTATTATTTAGGTAAAAGGTGGCAGTGTGAAGATTTTGTTTGATTGTTTGAACTACTAGACCGATCTTTATGAAATTTGGCCCATATATAAATTAAATCACGGGGGCTACTTTTTTGCGGGAAAATGTACGTTGCCCGTGAAATTCCTTTTTTACGCGGACGGCTTAGCAACTTAATAATTAAGGTATTTGCGATAATTATTATGCTACACTAATATTATAAATATAAAATTGTGTCATACCTATACAGACTATCTTTATCTTTTTTCAATATATACACTTGAACAAAATTTTGTATGACGATACTTAGAGTTCCAGTTTACTAGATCTATAATTGTATATTTAGGACATGCAATAGTTTTTAACCTAGAAATGTCGCACTTTAAACAGACGATGAAAGATAGTTGCTGGATACATCTATTCAAATATAGTCCGACTGGTTTCACAGTGAATCCCGCATAGCCCACAGACAAAGTGAAATGAGACACATTTGTATAAAACAGCGGGCATAAGTCTTTACATACTCAAACAGTTATTTGGAATTGTGATGAGGCGCACGTCTTACTGCAAACTTTAAGCGGGCTTCAGTTCCGGAACTTTTAGATTGCACTTATCGCGAACTGAAAGTACCATTACGAAATAATTGTGCTGTACTTTAATACTGTACGGAAATGTGAATTTTTGGGTGTAAGTGCTGATTTTTAGGGTTCCGTACCCAAAGGGTAAAAACGGGACCCTATTACTAAGACTTCGTTGTCTGTCCGTCTGTCCGTCTGTATGTCACCAGGCTGTAACTCAAGAACGGTAATAGCTAGAGAGTTTAAATTTTCACAGATTGTGTATATCCGTTGCCGCTATAACAAAAATTACTAAAAACAAAATGAAATTAATATTTAAGGGGGGCTCCCATACAACAAACGTGATTTTTTTGGTCTTTTTTGCTCTATATCAATAATAGTAACAGGTAGGAACTTGAATTTTTCACACAATCTTTAGTTTTATGTTAACTTTAATATTTAATAATAATATTAATATAAAATAAAAAAATTAAGAGGGGCTCCCATACAAAAACACAAATTTTGCCCTAATTTTTCTCTATAATGGTACGGAACCCTTCGTGCGCTAGTCTGACTCGCACTTGGCCGATTATTATTCATACAGCTGGTTTAGAAAATATAATCATTGTTCGAAAATAGGTATTATATATCTAACCGATGTTTATTTGTTTTAATTTACTACGGATTTTTATTGTGCTTGTATTAAGAGATAGATACAAAAATGCTAAATCATATCATAAAATATCAATTTAGAGACAGTAAATGAGCTATTTAAAATTGAAATTTATTTACTACACTAGAAGATAAACCTTGAATGGACAGACTTGTCGCTTATGGTATTTGAATGCCTATTCCAATTTTGAATGGCTAATTATACAAGGTGTAACAAAACTAAGTGATAATACTTTAGGGTGTGTATGTGTTTCTTGTAGAGAGTTCACTGTGAAAGTGGCAGCGCTGAAAGAGTTTTTTTTTTTACTTTTGTATGGGCAAGCGCCCCAGCTTCGCGAGTTTCTCCATACAAAAGTGAAAAAAAATTTTGGTCTTTCAGCGCTGCCACTTTCACAGTGAACTCTCTATAAGGAACACATACACACCCTAAAGCAGGGGTCGGCAGGGAAAATTTTAACGAGGTCCAGAAAAAGACACTTAAAAATATTATTTTAATTAATAAAGGTATATGTATACCTTATCTATATATTAATTGATATTTGGTATAAAATACATTACAATATTTCGCGGTCCGAGATTCGATCTTTCGCGGTCCGCAAACTGACCGCGGTCCTTCTGTTGCTGACCGCTGCCCTAAAGTATTATCATTTAGTTTTATTACACCCTGTATAATACTGAATACATCATATCGCTTCGTCTTCTCACGTTGTAATAAGTGAATCTTAGCCTAAACTAAGTTTTAGATGTTGGCTAACGGTCAGTGCACTCACATAACATTGTAAGTTATGAATATCATTGTTTGTATCTGAGGCACTGACCTCCATTATACAAGTACGCTGGACCTATGATACCCACTTTTTTTTGTGCCTATTTGAAGCGGAATCAGCGCCCCCAGTAAGAGGGAAGAGAACTAAATTTGACGTAACTTGCAAATGGCTGCTTAGTCGTTGTTGGTTGTCATCACTAGTATTAGTTCCAAATACTCCCACTACTGCTATCAGCGCCAATATGGCGACTTTCAAACGTCATTTTTACGTCAAATTTAGTTCCTATCCCTCACATTGGGGGAGCTGATTCCGCTTCAAATAGGCACAAAAAATAGCTGTCATTTCAAAGGGTATCATTAGTCCAGCGTACTTGTATAATGGAGGTCAGTGCGCTGAGGTCATTTCTGGTGAGAATGCATTGTATTAAACAAACAGCTCTGAAGCTGACTATAACTAAAGGGATTGAAAGACTTTAACAAAGGAAAGCATACATACATCCCCATTATATTTTGCTAGAAAACCCTAGCAAAATATAATGGGGAGGTATTTGTGCTTAGTATAAACATACTAAGTATAATTATAGAACTTAAGTAAGCGCCACCGTAGCTGACTCGAGTAAAGTCATTAGTCGTGGGTTCGATACCCGCATTGGAAAAATGATGTTCCCTAGTTTGGATAGGAATTTGTAGGCTGGTAACCCGTCGGATACAGGACTAGCCTACATATTTCTATCATGCATGTAAAAAATGCAGGCTCTAGCGCCTTATCTCTCGCTTGTCGTGTCGGTCATTCGTCCCATTGGATTACAAGAGTAAAGAAAGAGTGTTTTAGTGGACTGCGCACACACTATGGCACCTACAAAAATACCCCTACGTAGCTGGCCTGAAACCGGTTTGGGAGGACTTGAATTATTATTAATTTAGCTGTGATCTAGCTTACTGAAAATTATTACCTAGAAAGAAAACTAGGCCTTTGCATCCGTTGTGGATGATTTATACAGTATTTTCAGAGCGAAGTAACCACTCCTCAAATACTGTAGTGCCTGGGACAAGATTTTTAAATGACCGTATGGTTGCCCAGCACATACGGCATTCTCGCAACATAGTCGGCCTAGTCCAGAGGAAAGAACTAGTCAATACGTCTGGGACCAACCATGTGCGGGTTTCCTCACGATGTTTTCCTCCACAGTATGAGTGTCCGTATTATGTACTTGAGATCAGAAAATGTCTCATTGGTACACGCCTCCACCCGGGATCGAACCTGCACCCTCTAGGAGTGCGAACCAAAGGTCTGCCCATTAGGCCACGGACGCTCTACCTTCACCTAGAAAGGGAGGTTGCGATAAACCCTTAAACCGATATTAACATGTATTGGTAATATCTAAATATAGATAGAAGCTTTAGGGTTCAGACTGTGTTAAGCCCTAGTTTATATAGGATATCGTAGGTTCAATTCAAGGCTTAGCTTATTTAGTAACGAGTAGCTTAATATAATATATGCTATTGTGCTGTTATTCAGCTTATCCGCCTGCATTTTACTAATTAATACTTTTTTATTAATAAAAAAAAAAACTTTTAAGCAAAATTTTATGTTGTTTCAACGAGGGATTGAAACCGGTAGAAAGCTAAGCTGGCTCATGATGACCCAAAATAAGTGATAACGAAAATGTTAGAGGTATATTATGATTTTTATGTTATATTCACCTAATATTAGCTATGATTGAACGTGGAGTCCAAATATCAATTCACATCAATGCAATGTTACGACTTACGAGGCGTTGCGATGCATTTTTAAATTTGGAACAACTCGATACCGCGAGTGGCATTGTCATTTCAATGTGTATACTATGAAGTATAATATATATCTATGGACGCTTCACACCACGTCAGTCTGGCCCCGTGCTAAGTACCTGAAGGACTTGTGTTACGGGTACCAGACAACGGAAATATATTTAATACTTTTATACTATACATATATTTAAGATTTTTATTATAGCATACACATATTTAATACACATCCATGACCCAGGAACATTGAAAAGCTTTTGTTCCGTCGGCGGGATTCGAACCCGCGACCCCCGGCTTGAGCTGCCACACACTCTTAACCATTGAGCCATAGAGGTCGTCAAAGTATATAAAGTTCTGTTTTGAATGAGAAGTTTAAAAGTATCCAATTGCATCGACGCGTTATGTTGCAGTGTGATTTTACCCTAAATAAGACCAAAGTCCGGACACGACTGGGTACTGTATGATATTTATACTGTAACAATATTGGATACTCTTCTAGTATATCATCTTATTTATATTATGTCATTGAGGATGTGGGCTTCATTAATTAGATAGAATATTTTCTTTTGAAACATCTACAATCCTCGAGTCCGCTAGTATTTCCTAACTCTACTAATTAGTAAAAGTAGGCTGACATCTGACCGATACTCTTTTATGTTTTCTTATCTTTTCTTTTTTTAATGTATCTTATTTCAATAAAAAAATATTATTTTAAATTAAAATTAGCAATGTTTTGTGTATAACATCGAGACAGCTCATTAAGAAAATTTTGAAACTTGAAGTTTGTAAGCTTACTATATTATAATTATTAAGCCTATTATATACCTTTCGGCAAATAATAATAATTAATTACACTAATATTACGAAGGTGACAGTTTACAAAATTTCGCCATTTTAATAATATCTAGCAACAAATATATTTTAATAATATCTAGCTATACGTGGGAGAGCCATGCTTCGGCACGAATGGGCCGGATCGACCGGAGAAATACCACGTTCTCACAGAAAACCGGCGTGAAACAGCGCTTGCGCTGTGTTTCGCCGAGTGAGTGAGTTTACCGGAGGCCCAATCCCCTACCCTATTCCCTTCCCTACCCTCCCCTATTCCCTTCCCTTCCCTACCCTCCCCTATTCCCTTCCCTTCCCTACCCTCCCCTATTCCCTTCCCTTCCCATCCCTACCCTCCCCTATTACCCTATTCCCTCTTAAAAGGCCGGCAACGCACTTGCAGCTCTTCTGATGCTGCGAGTGTCCATGGGCAACGGAAGTTGCTTTCCATCAGGTGACCCGTTTGCTCGTTTGCCCCCTTCTTTCATAAAAAAAAAAAAAAATACATAATGACAATACGTACCTACCTATGTATTTTTGTTAGTATGTAAATTAAGTATGTATTTTTGTTACTCGCACGAATAAAATCTCAACATAATTTAATACTAATGACATGATGATAGATATAAACAACACATCAACTACTTTTATTTCTATAAATTAGTATTTCTCGTGAAAACTGTTTTCAATTATTTTTTTTGTTAAACATTGTTAAAATTATAACTTTTCTTACTTCAAATGATCATCCTTTATACAACAGCCTGAAATGAACAAAACAATACTTGAATGAAATTCATCGTTATATTCAACATGAAATATGTGCCTAGGTCGAAATTTGTCTATTTTTTGTCTACGTCTACACACGTAGGCAGCCTACGTCTACTACTGTCTACGTTTTCGAACACGTAGATACGTCTGCAAGTATTTACGACGTACGAACACGTAGACAATCTAAGACAGTAGAATGATTAACTGTCTGACCGTCTTGTATTCTGGTGTGATTGATCAGCCTTTGATATTGACTATAAGGCTTGTGATACGAATATTCTTGCTTTAAAATTAATTACTTGGTACCCGCTCCGTTGCGCAGAAATACTGTTACCGCGCGGGAACCGTACATTTTTCCGGGATGAAATACTTCTCACCCCTGCAAAAGTTCGGGTGTCCTTTCCCGGGACTCAAAGTATATCCACACCAACATCGAAATCGATTCAGCGGTTTAAGGATGGAGAGGTAACAGACAGACACACTTTCGCATTTATAATATTACTATGGATGTCATCCCTTTGATATCGTACTTAAAATCAGTGTGGTAATACAGGACTAAAATTTTTTCGTGTTTTTTTTTTTATTCTTTCAGAATAAAGTTTTAAAAGTGCATAGTAGGTAGAGTAACACTTTTACTAATAAAACATACACTGTGTTTACAGATGTCGAATTTAAACAATGCTTTGTCATTGTCCGTAAGGGCATGTTCAGATGTGCGCGTATACTACGCGTGATCTGCGCGTGGACTGCTTAGTGAGCTTGGGAAAAAACGCTCGCGACATGCGCGCGGAATGCGGATTCAGCGCAGATTTGGCGCGAGCCGCGCGTGTGTTTTCCCAAACGCTACAGCCTACAGCGAACACGCGTAGAACACGCGTAGATTACGCGCACGTCTGAACGCGCCCTAAAGGTACTTTTATAAGGTATCAGACCAAACACTATTATTACAAGAACTATACACAATTAGGATCTTTATATTGAAGCGTAAGCGCCGAATAATAATTAAATTCTCTCGCCTGACTGAATAAATTAAAATTAGACTAAGACAATAAAACTCTGAAATAACTTTTATAAGTGGAGACGTAGTCAAAGAAATAAAAGAAAAAATAATATTCATTTAACTTAGTCAAAACACACCCGCATAATAAAAGGTCCTGAAATAGTTCCTCTAAGGCTTAGAGCACAAGGTGACATGAAACTACGCGACACTCTACGGAAGTAAGTTTTCTCCCTTTTTTTTTTACAAAAAGGAATAATTATTTTACAATAAGGAAGAGTGAAATTGTAAGAGTGAAATCACGTTGCATAACATTTATGGCGGCGTGACACACTCTTTTTGGATGGGTCATATTATAAAACCGACGTCAGGCGAGTCAGGACACGTTACCTGAACGAAAATTCGTAAGACGGAGGGAGAGTCCACTGGCGTGGCGTAGGAGAAACTAGGACAACACACACAAAATTTCCACAAAATTTTCTACCGCACTGAAAAGTACCTGCTGTTTCGTTATTATTAAGTTATTAACTTTCCCAAGCTTTAAGTTTATTTTTCTAAAGAATAAGCTTACACATCAGTGTCACGACAATGTTTTATTTTATTTAAGAAAAAATATTCATATCGTCAAATGCCCATGTATAATTATTATTCTCATATTTCTCTGCACTGCGCTCCGGTTTGTGTGTACAAACCCTTACTCAGACAAAACCTAGCTCAAGTTAGTGCTTAAAGATAAGTTTGGTATTTCGATGAAAATTACGGAAAGTTAAAACAATGGATTCAGACATAAATTTAGTACATATATGAAAGATACCACTTTAATTTAAATACTCTGTCGTTTATCTAGAAAGTTCTAGGAAATTTTCAGCTTCGGTATTCTCAAACTATATTAAAGACAAGGAATATGTATAATAAATAATAATCATCTGGCTTCATAGCTTAGTAGTAAGCTTCTATTTGTTACATTATGTTTACTATAATAATTATTATAATATCAAAAGTTATTTTATATGTAAGTTTATTAAAAAGTGAAACTGTATGCTACATACCTATATAGTTCAAAAAATCGACCTGGTGTTTTTTCATTTGCTAAATCTTCAAAAAATAAATACTTGAAAAATATATTTTATATTTTCTCTCAGATACACTTTTCTGGATATCGTTCCCTCTGCCAGTGCTGCCAACACAATGTCTAATTATGATCTTGATTCGTCCAAACTTTGAACGTAATTTGAGAGGATTTTGATAAATTACCGAAACTTTCTTTTGAAATTTCCAAAAAAGTTTCATTTGATATTTTCTGACTCTTGATGGAAATCGATAAAGACTTTTCTTGCATTTTTGTCGGTCTAGAGGCAAAGTATTAAATATTTTACTGTTCGCAACATAAACGTTACATATTCAGGTGATATAGACATTAGACATGCATGTAAGGTAGCGACAGTGTTACCAGAGGTAGAGTGTATGAGTTGTTTTAGGTTTATTTTGACATTTATTGAGTTTTGAAATTGGTGTAGATTTACTAGTTTTTTTAATAGATTTTTCTGTTTTAATATTCGCGGAAGCCCTGTCCTGAGTTTTGAAATCATTGAATGGTAAATATATTATGATATCGAATATTTATTATATTATCTTCAGACGTATTTTGATTCAAAATTGTTAAAAAATGATACGTTGACTACATCGTCAAAAATATTTACAGTTTGCAATCTTGGAAACCATATTGGAATACTTTTGCGTATGTTGCACGTATGAAATTTAGTTTCTCATATTGCAGAACTGAAATTCCGTGCAAAAAGTTTGGCACGCACGCACGGAATACAGGCATTGAACATTATTCGTTACAAGAATTTTCGTAACGGCCATACAATTTACCCCATTCAAAAAGTTGGCGGCTAGGAGCTATACAATTAAGCGGAAACTGGCTTTTCGAATTGGATAACATTTGAGCTAGGTTCTAACGTTTATCGCATAGGTGTTACGCTTCCACCATGCGATATTTACACCAATTTTAGGTACGAAAAGAGGTTTGATTTCCAAATTGAATTGCAAATAAACTAAGTTTAATATAACAAACAAGTTACCGGGGAATTTGAGATTCAAATCCTAAGCTATTAATCTCAGAACTTTCAGGAATGATATAAACAAAATCCCCAACAGATTTTGTATAACAATAATGCTTTATAGATAAGCTTTTGGCCATTAGACTGGGAGTATGACGGTCGAGGAGGCAATTTGGGACACGCTAGTTTACCCGGCCGATTACGTATTCAATTAGAAAATCGTTTTAAGGTGTAACCACACCTATAGACGTGTAACTGCAGCGGAGCGACGCAATACTTTAAAACCTAATACTGGAGTACGCAGTCGGGGAGTTCGGATGCCACGACCTTTTTTTGACCGAGTGAGGGAGAGATAGCTTCATCTTATATATAAAATTCTCGTGTCACAATGTTAGTTACCATACTCCTCCGAAACGGCTTTACTGATTTTTACCAAATTTTATATGCATATTCAGTAGGTCTGAGAATCGGCTACTGGCTACTTTTTATATTGATAAGTGCATTTGTTGAATAAATAATAGTAAATTATTATTACAACTCGAGACTGACGGCGACCATTGTTTGTGCGACGGGATAGCGATGGACGTTGCCATGGTGCCATACTTATTTAGTCACTTCAAAGTTCAATAAAATAATATGGGTGAAATATTTTATATGGCAAAACTGCGTTTGCCGGGACAGCTAGTTAAATATAATATTTTATGAAAAATGCCGGTCGTCCCGCTGCGTCGTAATACTCCCCACAGTGACAGTGGCCGGTCTC
Source organism: Cyaniris semiargus (assembly GCA_905187585.1). Classification (NCBI taxonomy): domain Eukaryota; kingdom Metazoa; phylum Arthropoda; class Insecta; order Lepidoptera; family Lycaenidae; genus Cyaniris; species Cyaniris semiargus. The sequence goes on along the minus strand of LR994558.1, from coordinate 4,671,738 downwards.
ATTGAAACCAGACCAGGTACACAGGAGTAATTTTATAGTGCCCAGGTGTGTGCGCAGTACACAAGAGCACTCTCTATTCCTTTACTCTCATAACCCAGTGGGACGGAAGACCGACACGACTGGCGAGAGATCAGGCGCAGGACCGACTTTTTACATGCCCATCCGACGCATGGATCATTTTACTAGTCAGACAATCAGGTGATCAGCCTGCATTGTCCTAACCAAACTTGGAAATAACATGATTCCAACGTAGGAATAGAACCCACGACCTCCGAGTCAAGAGCGACGCTCTAGACCACTGGACCACGGAGGCGTTTCACATCCATTTTTTCCCCAAGAATGTCAATAACTCGTAAAGGTCAATTCAGACCGCAGCGCGACGCGTAGATACATTTCTGAATTTGTATGGATTTGACGATTTGCAAGACGTCTCACGCTTACGAAATCTTTCAGTTCAGTATAAATTTAGAAATGCATCTACGCGTCGCGTTGCGGTCTGAATTGACCCTTATGCGTCAACTGTGAGCGGGTTGGGATTTTTATCGACTAATCACGCACGGGCTCACTAAGGGGTCAACGTATAATTATCCACTGTTTTGAAGTCAAATATTTACGTAGTAGCCCTTGCTTTTAGTAGGTCGAGTGTTAAATTAAATTTCATGGTGACTGTTTTGGTCGTAATCCTTGCTTAGTAGAAAAAAAAAACTTCAAAAGAAAAAAAAAAGCAAAAGTAGAAAAAAAAAGAAATATTAAGTAAGCACGTCCGCGTCATTTAAAAATCGGCCAAATGCGAGTCGGACTCGAGCATGAAGGGTTCCGTACCGGTAAAGTACGAAAAAAATTGTGTTTCTTGTATGGGACCTCCCCTTAAATATTTACTTTATTTAAATTTTATTACTAATTATTAAAGTACAAATATAATTACGGATTTTGTGAAATTTTAAAGTGCCTAGCTGTTACCATGATTACGAGCGAAAAAACCTAAAAAAATCACGTTTATTGTATGGGAGCCCCCCTTAAATATTAATTTTATTGCGTTTTTACTTTTTAGTATTTGTTGTTATATCGGCAACAGAAGTCTATCTATAGCGGTTCTTGAGTTACAGCCTGGAAACAGACGGACAGACGGACAGACGGACAGTCATCGAAGTCTCAGTGATAGGGTCCCGTTTTTACCCTTTGGGTACGGAACCCTAAAAAATGCATAGAATAATTATTTTTGGATTAGATTTTAAGGCAAAAATTAATACTTAAAAATGTAGAAATGAAAATCTGTCTTTTCTTGTGTCTCCGTAGCAACGATTTACGTTAATTAACATTCATTTCGGTTCAGCAGACTATCAAATTTCGTTTATTGTTATTCAAATTGTCAATAATAACAACGCTACTATTATTCATATGTAATTGATTTGAAAGTAGAATTCACCTTGCATCTAATCGAAAAATCTAGAACGAAAAGCTAGGCTAAAAAAGTATCTCCGTATCTATCCTAAGCCTAGCCTAGCTTTGTTAGCGTAAATAATAATAATAAGAAGAAGAACGTTTATTTAACAATAAGACATCACATTACACTACAATAAAACGATACACATTACAAATTTACAAAACACAAAGAAAAAAAAATCATAATAAACATACACATAAAAAATAATAAATAAAAAAAATAATAGCATAATAATAGCATAAGGATCGGTACAAGAATTGCATTGTTATGTCTTTAATTGTCAAAATAGGACACCACTCAGGCGTATCACCGCGGTGACGTACACCACAGTGCCTGGTGTTATGTGGTTCCTAGTAGTAAATTCCTAGTAGTAAATAGGTAACAGCCAGACAGATACACTTTTTAAATATAAAACTAGAAGAGGCCCGCAATACTCCTCTGCGCAAAAATTTGTTTATCGTGCGGGAACTGCACATTTTTAGGATGAAAAGTAAGTATACCAAATTTCAGCAAAATCGGTTCGGCGGTTTGGGCGAGAAGAGGTAACAGACAGACACGTCACTATTCACTTTATAATATTAGTATGGATTAACACCTGAAGACATAAGAAGACACACTGTCGCATCTTATTAGTACATGACTTTATTTAACGCACACTATAAGCTAGTGGCCAGGTTATTTCATTGTTGTGCAAAATTTCAAGTTTGTTTCAGGGTTACCTCGTTCACTCGAGAAACATTTCTTGGCTTGAGAAGTACTTTAATTAAGGCGAGGCGCCATTGTAAGCAGCAGCTGTAAAACAACACTGTCGATTAAAGTGCTCCTCTGAGAAAAACGTTGATTTTGTTCCAGATAAAAGTACCCTTTTCAAAATGAAGACGTGTTTTTTCAGCGGAAACCAAAATGGCGTCAATCGTGCCTGTCATGTTTTTATAATTTTTTTGCAGATTGAGTTTCTCATGATCCGAGTTTGACAGGAAATAGGAATGTTTTATCTCGTAGGATACGTAGGTACATTTTGCAGGGAAATAGATAGATAGATAGATAGAATATACTTTATTGCGTTCAACATATTGTACAGACATAATTCAAAGTACATTCAGCAAAGATACATGAACACAAAGGCGGCTTTATTGCTATTGAGCAATTTCTTCCAAGCAACCCTTGGTATAGGAGTACAATAATAATTAATTAGGGTACAACTGTGCACTAAATTCTATAAGTAATGAAACTTAACAAGTAAATTATATTCTAATATATGCCTAATAACTAAATAATATTTTACATTCTAATACACAAATAATAAGTATAATATATACTAATAAATACTCAATATTAATATACTAAATGAAATAAGTATGTATAGTCCATTGAACATAAAAAGAAGGATAAGGATAAATTAAAAATGTACACAAAACGTGTGTGACTTATCAGTATATTTTATAAAAAAATAAATAACGAATTATAGAATAATAATAATATTATTATACAAATAACTAGCTCACGTTGTACCAACACATGTCATAGTTGGAATTTTTTCTGAATAAAAGTAGATCTTGGCTAAAATTTGAAATTATTTTTTACTTTACATCAAAATCCTTTCAATAGTTTTTTTTCCAAACGAGTAACAAACATAGACACAAACTTCTACTAATATACCACACAACAAAAAGTTCCAACTAATAAGAAATTCTTACGAAGCTAATGTTTCCGTAAAAGCACTAATAAACATGATAAGACCATATTTTCCTTGTTTTGACTAACAACGTGGAAAGAATGATGACGTTTCAATTTGTGCTAATAGTGCTTGGGGTCGTGAACGTGCATTTTGGACCCTACTGCCGTTATTTTAAGATCGACTGTCCTTTGTCCTTGGATGATAGTAGGTAGGTACAATACAAGTAACACACAGTAGATCGTCTTCAAATTTATACCGAATAGAGTGCGTTAGCGTGAATCATACTTCCATACTCCCATATCCATATCCATACTAACTTACTAACTATACTAACTTACTAACTTAATATTATAAATGTGAAACTGTGTCTGTCTGTCTGTTACCTCTTCACGCCTAAACCGCTGAACCGATTTTGCTGAAATTTGGTATGGGGATACTTTGAGTCCCGGGAAAGGACATAGGATACATTTTATCCCGGAAAAATGTACGTTTCCCGCGCGATAAACAAATTTTGGCGCAACGAAGTTGTGGGCGTCATCTAGTTTTAAATAAATTTAAATATAAACCTCGTTAATTTTTAAGATCTCTTAGCGAAACTGGACTCATAAAGTAAATTTCTGCCAATAACGTACTATAGCTATCCCGAGTGTCACCATCAGATCGCGATCTACCAATAACAATCAACAACAGACAGACAATAATATCTAATCCACTAATAACATGTCCTCGTTGGCGCATTAGACCCACTTACACCTCATCCCACAGACTTAAAAATAGAATATTGCGCCTTCTTTTTTTTCTAGCTATGCAGTATTATGCCTATCCTCTCGTCTGTCAAGCGCCCAAAATGGGCATCTTACTCTAAAACTATTCAAAAGCTCTTCTTCTACTTTGCAGACCACCAATTTAGTATTTTGTTTCAAATATAAAACTATGTGTATTTGCGACTAATAGCTTATTTATTAAAAATTCTAATTATATAAAAATTATATATAGATTTCATGGTAATTTCTTTAGATAATTAAATCAGTTTAATGCGAGTAATTGGAAATTGAAAAATTTTTGAAAATTTTTTGACAGTTCGTGACAGATGAAAGGCTAAGCGACCACGGAGGCATTTCAAAAACGCCTCCGTGGTCCAGTGGTTTAGTGCGCGGCTCTTGACTCGGAGGTCGTGGGTTCGATTCCCGAGTTGGAAACATGTTGTTTCCAAGTTTGGTTAGGACAATGCAGGCTGATCACCTGATTGTCTGACAAGTAAGATGATCCATGCGTCAGATGGGCATGTAAAAAGTCGGTCCTGCGCCTGATCTCTCGCCAGTCGTGTCGGTCTTCCGTCCCACTGGGTTATGAGAGTAAAGGAATAGAGAGTGCTCTTGTGTACTGCGCACACACTTGGGCACTATAAAATTACTCCTGCGTAACTGGCCTGGTTTCAATGAAACCGGCCACCGTCACCGAAACCGGTGTGGGAGTTATTATTCTAAGCGAATTTGATTTCAAGGATACGACTGCGTCTACTATATGATTTTGTACTGTGTTAGGAGTTTTGGGTTGTGACTTTGTGAGGAAAAAGTGAGGAGTTGTCACGTATCGCGAGGTCGCCTGGCCTATCCTATAAAAACCGAACATGATAATGGCCTTAATGCCTCTGACACACAGAATAGTTATAAAGTATAATAGGCCAAGCGTTGACGGGCGCTTAAGGATTATATTGTGTTTATAGTATGAAGCCTAGTGCATAGTGATGTAACTTGACTAGCCGATAAACTAAACATATTATTTAGTGTTTCATTTTTATGTAAGCGACACGTCGCATTCCAAATAAATAGTACCAAAATTATGAATGCGAAAGTATGTCTATAATAATATCGTTGTGTATCTCATTTTTAGGGTTCCGTACCCAAAGGGTAAAAATGGGACCCTATTACTGAGACTTCGATGTCTGTCCGTCTGTCTGTCTATCTACAGGCAGGCAGGTATCTCGCAGGGAATCGAAGGTGGTGATTTTGCGTAAGTCTGTCTCGCCGCAAGCGAATAATTCGCATTTGTTGGTGTTTATTTCGAGACCCAATTTTTGAAGGCTTCTACTGAGAGTTCGGATATCTTCTGCGACTACCTCTGGAATCCTCAATTATATATGTACTTTAATATTTAACAATAAAATTAAAATAAAATAAACAATTAAGGGAGTCCCCCATACAAAAAACACAATTTTCCCTACTTTCGCTCTACACCCATACGGAACCCTTCATGCGCGAGTCCGACTCGCACTTGGCCGATTTTTTTTCTGTCTGTCTGTCTGACTGTTCGTCTGCTTGTCTATTAAAATAAGTACTTCATGCTTAAACTGCTGAATCAAATTTGATTGAAAAATTTACGGTAAGTACTTGAGAAATTGATTCATATTATGCAGATGACGGATCTTCAGCATTTAGTCGGTACAAACTTGGTCGATTGATGTAACTCGACCGAATATCGTAGGTAACTGCAGCATGAATCTAATAGGAATGATGACAAGGTCAAATATTAGCGAATTTTGTTAATAAAATAAAGAAATCTCGGTAAATATAAGTGTTCCCAAAATTTCAGCTTGATAGCATTTGTATTTTTTTTTTATTATGCGCCTTCAAAGTTGGATAATCAAGTCGATTTTTTTTCAATTAAATTTCTTAATATTTGTATACCTTTTGATAACTTATGCAATTAAAAGCAACTTTTGTTATGAAACCACTTTCATAAACGCAATATTTAATATACCTACCGAACAAAGTACTCTCCCGATGCGTACAAACTACAACAAACAAAAAACACGAAAGAGTGACGTCATTCTTTCGTAGCACTTTGTACGGAGCGTTTCGGGCAGGTATATTTTATGAGATGTTTGAATTGTCATATCTTGGTGAATTTTTAAGCTATCAGAGTCATTATTTCAGCGATGTTTCTATTTGTTAAGGGTCTTTCAATTACCAATAACAAAAAAAAAAAATAGTCATCATGCCTATTCTCTGGTGGTACATTAGCAACTACACTATAATATTTTCCTACTGATTTTATTTATTTTAAACTAGATGATGCCCGCAACTCCGTTACGCCAAACAATCGTTTATCGCACGGGAACCGTACATTTTTCCGGGATAAAAAGTATCCTATGGGATACTATGCCGGAAAAATGTACGACATATCGTTTTCCGAGACTCAAAGTATCTCCATACCAAATTTCAGCAAAATCGGTTCAGACGCTAGGGCGTGAAGGACAACAGACAGACAGACATACATACTTTCGCTCTTTAAATAATAATATTAGTGTGGAAGTATGGATATGACGACCTCTGTGGCTCAATTGGTTGAGTGTGTGGCAACTCAAGCCGGGGGTCGCGGGTGCGAATCCCGCCGACGGAACAAAAAGTTTTTAATGTTCCCGGGTCTGGATGTGTATTAAATATGTGTATCATATAATAAAAATCTTAAATATATGTATAGTATAAAAGTATTAAATATATTTCCGTTGTCTGGTACCTGTAACACAAGTCCTTCAGGTACTTAGCACGGGGTCAGACTGACGTGGTGTGAAGTGTCCATAGATATTATATTTATTATTGATTCAATTAATTTAAAACTGAATAGCTATATTCAATTGTAAGCCTACGCCATTATTTACTTACAAATGAAGGAGCATCTATCGCCAGTTATAAATCTAGGTTATGCGTCAGTATGTATCACAGGATGTACGTAACTGGGTGGGTCGCGTTGACAGACGAAATTAAACCCTAAGTTCCAATTACGACGCGTATTCTGTAAATTGAACAGTTTTTATTTAACTAATTTTGTATCTTTAGTTTTTTTTTAACTAAAAATGTAAATTTTGTGTTTCATTTACATTTTATTTTAAAGTTATTTAGTTTCACAAAAGGCATATTATATCAATTAATTTTTATTTCATTTTCTGTTTTCTATTTTAGAGGAAATAGGTACATGGAAATTCAAAACTGAGTACTTTTAAGCGAAGTTAGATGTTAAAATGTGATTTGACAGATGTCAAGACAAGAAGTTATAAGTCTACCAGAATCTGATGGCAAATTTTGACAGAAGATTTTCAAAAATATCCTTGATCCTACGAATAATAATTGTTTTTATTATTATATATATTTGTATGTTTCACACACAGAATCAGCCGCTATAAGGAAAAAAAGGATCAAAATGTTTTATTCCAATTACCCCGGTATTGCTAGAGTCAATTTACTTTCTCACTTTTTGCCATCAGATTCTGGTAGACCTATAGATAACTTCGTTGTCGAACCTAGCGAATGAAATACTCTACAATACTTTAGGATTTGTAAGTGTCCCTATGTAAGTTCACAATGAAAGTAGCAAATTTGAAAGAGCAGTTTTTTTGTAATTTGAAGATTCAACTTGTATGTGCAAGCGCCCGAGCTTCATGAATTTTCCCATATAAAAGTAAAAAAAAGTTAGTCTTCAACGCTGATACTTTCACAGCAAACTCGATCTAGAGTACCTGTACAAACCCTAAAGTATTATCACTTAGTTTTTTTACAGCTTGTATATTGCAAGATTTGATAAGCTATTAAGCTATATTTATTAAGCATCGAATATTATCTATACCAATGCATTTCGTCAAAACTACTAAAACTTCCTCTTGCAAAATAAACGATCTTTGAAGTTTGGAGTGTTTTTTGACTATTTGTAGTCCGCCATTAGCGCATTGTTACCAATAATAACACTTCCCGTTACTGCCACTTAAAACTTCGCCTGGTAGTTTTATTATCTTTGAGTTTTTACGGCATTTTTTGTGGGCACTCTGTTAGTACAAATGTACGGATGGATTTAATGGTTGAGGAGTTCTTAGGAAACACATAAATAGAGTCTCTTAAGGCTCCGGATACAGGATTGGCCTCCCCATATAAGGGATTTTCGAAATTCAATACAAAATCGATATAACATCGACGAGTTGGTTATTAGCAAACTCATGGTATGTGTATGTCGCAGGCGTATTTAATAATTCGCCGTTTTACATTACGGCTAGCTGTTTTAAAAAAACAGGGCCGTTTTGTAATGCGGCGGTTTAACGATTAGCCGGATTGAATGTGGCTGAATTAAAAACCGCCGGAATGTATTTGACGCCATACGTTATTCAAAATGGCTAGCCATCTATACATCTATACATAATATAAAAAAACTGTAGAAATGAAAATTCTGTACATTCTGCACATTAAAGATATTCAAAAAATAATAAGCGGGGGGTGTCACTACATCGCTATGGAAGCCAAAAATGTGGTTACTTTTTTGTCTGTCTGTCTGTCTGTCTGTATGTTTGTTCCCGCGTCACACATAAACTACTGATCCGATTTGAATGCGGTTTTCGCAGATATATTTGTCTTCTTCCAACTTAACATCTAGTGTATAAAATTTTTCCCCCCACCCCTCTAAGGGGACAAAAGAGGGGGTCAGATTTTGTATCAAACTTTTTTCTTTAACACCTAAATTACTGATCCGATTTGCATACGGTTTTCGCAGATAAATTTGTCTTTTTCTAACGTAACATCTGGTGCATTAAAAATTTTCCCCCCACCCCTCTAAGGGGACCAAAGAGGGGGTAACATTTTGAATCAAACTTTTTTCTTTAATGGACTTACTTCATATTATTTACTATGTTTCCCAACTTAACAACCCCCCTAAACTAAACATACAGATTTCGAGTGTCGTTTGATTATTATGCGGGGGGCTTTGCCCCCGGACACTACTTAGGGGGGCTGTGCCCCCTCAAACCTTTAAGTTTTGTTAAACTCTTCCAAATGGCCTTGCAAGGAACACAGCTCCAAACAAGGTCAACATCAGTCGTTTAACTTGAAAATAGAGTTATAAGTATTTATTTATCTGCTTTTACTACAACGATATTATAATTTCTTTAAATTAAGCAACACGTGAAATGCTCAATATATTTATATCATCTAAAAAAACTTTAACGAACATTGCTTCAACATCATCTTATAACTAAGAATATATTAATGGAAATTCTTTAAAAATAGTATAAGTAGGTCTACCAGAATCTAATGGCAATTTTTGACAGCAGATTTTCAAAAAATATCCTTGATCATTGGATAAATTTTTATATTTGCATGTTTAACACACAGAATCAGCCGCTATAAGAAAAAAAAAGGATCAAAATGTTTTATTCTAGCTACCCAGGTATTGCTAGAGTCAGTTTAAATAAAAAGAACAGAGAGAATTGCGGCGCGATCGACTCGCCGCCGCGTTTGTGGCTTTAAGTTTGATGGATCTAAGCGTGTAGCAGAAATAATATGTCTTACCATGACGATAACTATGACTTTTTAATAGTTGGCCTTCAAAGCAGCGTGGCCTTACATGGTCCAGGGTCGTTATAGCGCCTCAACAATGTGTGCAAGTGAAGCTATTAGATACTCGTAAATAGATAATAGTGCTGAGAGCACAGACATTAAAATATGCGTGTTTCAATGTAGTAGAATAAAGCATCTCAATAAATAGTGCGACCAAAACAATTTAATACTCGTTATAGATTTATGATAATTCCTAGCACAGACATTGAAATGTGTGTGTGTGTTTTCAGGAGTGACGTGATGTGGGCGTGACGGTGTCCAGCATGGCCCGGGGCACGCTCCTCGTCCTAATGTGCCTCATACCTCTGCACAGAGCTGATAATTTAGGTGAGTTATAGTCTAAGCCAGCCTTCCACAAAGGATGTGCCGCGGCACACTGGTGTGCCGTGGTCAGTATTTGGTATGCCTCAAAAAATGTCATCGTGTATATTCCTAGTTTATACGAACTAAACAAGGCAACATCTCAGGTTGATCGACGAATGGATGGTAACTTAAAGCATCCCTATACACGCTGATTAATTTCTGGTGTACCCCCAAAAATGTTCATTTTCCTAGATGTACATACCTAGAACAAAAAAAGTTTGCGGAATCTAATCTAAGCATTGAAATGAGACTCCTACGAACTATTTCCGTGCAACTTCTCATTTCCTCAGATTTTATCTTTTTCCTGTCATTGGTGAACTTAAAAGGTAGACGATATTTTATGTAACAAACAGGATGCATATTGGTCTCAGCGAATACAGTGGTTTTTGCTGGCAGCATAGGTAATACGAACTGCTTTTATTATTTGAAATGAGTAATTAAAGTCCTGATGGCATAAAACTAAACATTAAGAATAATATTCAGAAATAAATTGTATCATTAATTTGACAAGCGTTAGTAGGCTCTTCCTCTGAAATAAACAAGAGTTTTTTTAGGTAAATATTTTTTAAACGATTGAATAAATTGCATACAAACAACATACCAAAATGTTTTTAATAATACTATAATCGGTAACACAAGTCGTAACATAAGGACTTAGTTTCGCTATGAATATGTATACATAATACGCCAGTGCAATTTAGATTATATCCCGTTAGCATGTTAATACTGTTTGGAACTAGAATTTGTTTTCCTCTAGCAAATATCTGGGACTCCTGTATATTAAGGTATGTTTAAATAGTATAGTGCTTTTTAATAACCCTTTGCAATTTCAGTAAGTGTTACAATGTTTTTGATATGCTATATTTTCAATAATAAAATATTTAATAATGATAGGTATGTGGTTCAAACGTAATTACAGGAAATAAGCAACTTTTATATTAGGCAATACAATCTTACTGCGTTAGAAATATTTATATTCATGAAAATCGATCCAGTAATTTTAAGAGACGATCAAACTATAATTTATTATTATTATTATTGATTTCGTAAAATACTTGTAATATATAAACTAAAACTTATATGCTTGGGCCTTGGACAAATAAGAATTCTGCTGTTTGCCTTTGCACAAAAATTTTAGAGCGGTGGGTACAGGACACAACTTTGGGAAACTCTAAAAATATAATATGCTGATATTTTGCAACAAATTTTGTAGCCACAGTATTACGACGCTTAAAACCCCATTGTCGATGTTAGAAAACCGTTAACAGTCTATTAATTGAAAACCACTCACACAATAAAGTTTGGGATCCATTTATTGTGATTGGAGAACAAAACGTTACCGGTTCTCAAAGTTTATGGCCTTCATTAGAATTCGCGTCGCGGTCGCATAAACAATCCGACGTAGTTAAATTGAAATAACTTATGCAAAGTATTCCCAGCGATGTCGACGACAGACTCCATTTACAAGGGTACCTATACCATAATAGACAGAACGAACCAGTATGCCGACTTAGAAGAGGTCTCGTTTATTACGTTTGACGTAGTATATTGTCATATCAGCCGGCGCGCGCCTGAACAATGCGTTGCCATTCGTAGCAAGCTTACAGCGGACAGCAGTGGTACACGCGCCGATTCGTCAGTTTGTTTGAAGTCGGTCTACTGGTTAGTTCTCTCTATTGTGCCTATACTATAATAATGATAAATTAAGAAGAACAACGTCTTATTCAAAAAATTTAAGTAGATAGTCCCAAAACACTGAGCAGGCTGATGACGATGAACTATAGCTAAAGAAACTTTAGAAAATATCAGCTACTCGTATCAAACAAATAAACTAGATCAAAATCTGTCTGCCCGTAAGAACGCTACGATGTCACGGACAGACACACACACAGACAGATATACATACAGATATACCCCTCTTTTTGTCGGAGGTTGGTAAAAGATATAATTGCCAACATTCAATAGTAAAGACGTATAACCCGGCCAAAATATATAAACGGTGAGCCATTTCATTTAAACCTTATTTTTGCCAGGAAAAGAACTTTATTATATTGCTTTTCCAGCCATAAAAATATCTCCATTTTAAACCTATTTAGATAAGATTTAATTTAAAATTTAAGTTATTACTACCAATCGTACTTACTTATTTTTATTTTACTCAATACAGAATAACACAAGATTAACCTTATCGTCCCAAAGAAACCCAAAATATTACATGATAAATGATGTTACTCTAATCTTATTCAAAGATCCATTTCGATTCACGGCGATTCATAAAACACTTATAACAAGTACCTAGTCTTTTAAATTCTTTTAGCTTTCTTCTGACACTTGAGCCGCTACCGGAAATGTTAAGTACTATTGATGATGCTTACAGTAGCTTAATTGATATTATCAAATTCAAGTGTTTATGCTTATCTAAATTAAGGCCATCCCCCGACCATACATTTGACGCGTTGCCGAGAACGCACAAAAATCCTATTTTTTTAAATATCTTAGTTCAAAATTGATCTAAAAAAATTTAAAACCGGGAATATGTAGTTAATGAAATTGTCTATTGTCGTGTGTTTCAAATAAACGTAATTTGTAAATACTAGGGAGATGCTGAAAGTATGCTTCAATTTTAATAAATTGGTATTACTTTGGAAGCTAATACCATGAGTATAATAAACAAAAATAGAAAATTTAAAACGGGAAAAGGAATGTTGATATACTGAAGATTATTGCTGTATTTTTATTATAACTTTTTAGCGTTCAAATTATGAGTTTATAAGGCTCTAAATACGGTAAATTACGGAATCTCCGTAGGGGAACGTCCTTAACTTGCGCATGAGGCTGTAACCTTCCGAACTAATTATAATAATTATTTTGTACAAGATGATGTCCGCAAGTCTGTTGCGAAGTTCGTTTATCGCGCGCCAACCGTACATTATTCCGAGAAAAAAGTATATCCTATGTCCTTTCTTGGGACTCAAAGTATCTCCGTAACAAATTTCAGCAAAATTGGTTCGAGCTTGAAGAGTTAAGGCCGTCCCCCGAGCAAACGGCCTTGACCATACATTTGCCGCATTGCCGAGATCGCACCAAAACCCTATTTTTTTTACTTAGCTTAGTTCAAAATTGACATAAAAAAAAATTCAAACGGCAAATATGTAGCAAATGAAATTGTCTATCAATTGCCGTGTGTTTCAAATAAAAGTAATTTGTTAATATTAGGGAGATGCTGAAAGTACGCTTGAATTTTAATAAATTCATAATACTTTGGAAGCTAATATCATGAGTATAATGAACAAAACTAGTAAATTAATAACGGTGAAAGGAATGTTAATATACTGAAGATTATTGCTGTATTTTTATTATATTTTTGTAGATTTCAAATTATGAGTTATAAAGCTCTAAAAAGCAGTAAATTGTGGCATCTCCGTAGGAGGACGGCCTTAACTGACAGACAGCTGATACACTTTCAAATTTACTCCACTATATTATGATGCCAATTTCATTCGCGCTTAATGTCTATAACACGATAGCCGTGCATTTTGCCGAAATAAAAACTGTAATTCTTAACTAAGTTTTATCTTCTCTTTTATTAGCTGTTCTATTGTTTAAGAATATGGAGAGACAGGCAGACTTTTGAGCTTATAATATTATCACTAGATTTTTCCCGTTCACGCAAAAATTTGTTTATCGCGCGTGGACCGCACATAATATTTTTTTCGTTTTATCATTGACAATTTTTATCAACGCTTGCGGAGGCTGATAAACAAACTATATAATTTGGCCACTGACATATAAGTACTACGTACTAGACTTGACACCGCAACGCAATGCTTGGTCACATTCAACAGAATCTATATAGCCGCAACGCACTTAGTCGGCCGCAAACTCTTATGCGCACTAGACGTATGACATTTATAAAAAAACAAAATAAAAGTCACAAAAATGCCTTGGTGTGTCTTAAGATATTGTAAAAATAATTCCAAAAACACTTCCAAATGCGACGGAATAACATTTAATCGGTTAGTATTCTTATTTAATTATTTTCAATTAAAATACGAACATTACATTACTAGGCGAAGACGCGCGCCATTTCGCATTGTCATAGAGTAGTAGATTCAGAGGGGAATGTAGGCAGAATACAGATATCTATGATGAGACGACGATGAATGTAGTATTCACGTAGACGAGTTTGTATTTTGGTAATATAAATACGGTATTACGTGTACATTATACATGCGTACATTATAATTGTATTTATAAATATTTAAGTAATTTAAATAAGGTAAGTATGTAGTGGACTTTGGGTCTATACTTATTATAATATAATTATTATAAATGCGAAAGTGTATCTGTCTGTCTATCCGTCCGTCTGTTGGTCTGTCCGTCCATCTGTCTGTCTGTCCGTCTGTCCGTCTGTCTGACCGTCCGTCTATCTGTCTGTCTCTCTCTGTGTCTGTTACCTCTTCACGCCCAAGCCGCTGTAACGGTTTTGCAAAATTTTGGTATATAATATTTTGGTTTTTGACTGACTTCCAAAAAAGGAGGTAATACGTTTGGCTGTATGTATGTTTATTTTTATTATTTTTTGTATGTTCAACGATTACTCAGCCGTTGGTGGTCCGATTTTCGAAATCCTTGGTACGGAGTTAACTCGACCGTTTGTAGCTCCAAAACTGGGGGGTTTGTATAAGTATGGCCGCCAGGTATGGAGCTAACTCGACCGAGTGGTACTCACCTTTGAAATTTTCGGAATTTTGAGGCTACGTCATATTCTACTCTCGGCAATTTGCGGAGTGTTTCTTCGGAGTGATGCCTTCGGAGTAGAGTGATGATGATGATGTTTTTTAACTGACTTCCAAAAAGGAGGAGGCCGCTGCCACGCTGCCTAATAAGTGCTATTGTGTATTATTGTACGAGTATTGAATTTCAACGAAGGGCCGCTCGAATTGTTGACTGCCGTAGTGTTTTAAACAGGCTGGACCTCTTGGAATTGTGCCTAGATGTAGCTTCGCTCTGCATCCTCTATCAGTTGTATCACGGGAAGTGCTCTGAGGACCATCCCATCACCTTGATAAGTGGAGGTCTTCCACCGTGCATTTTTTGCGTAACTTTCTTCCGCGCACTGCAAAACTGTGGAACGAACTATCGCCAGAAGCATTTTAAGAAGAAGGCATATTCCCACGCATCTGCAGCTCTTCTGACGTTACGAGTGCCCATGGGCGACGGTTGTTCCTTTCCATCAGGTTCAGGTCAGGACCCGTTTGCTCATTTGCCCCGTTATTTTATATAAATAATCTAATTAACTTCTATGTCCTTGAGAAATCGTACTTGATGTTGATTAGTGAAAAAACCGTGTCTATATTTAGTGACTTGTTATATTATTATTTCGTTTATTTCTGCATGACTTAAATGTTGGATTTCACTTAACTATTTTTAACTGAAATCCAATTCTTTAGTCATTCAGAAATAAACGAAACTTTGTTTGTATTCCCCTATCTTAGATGAGCCGCCATATTGGATGTAGAATGACATTACATTCGTTTTTGAGTTATTCTCTAAAAGTTCTTTCATTTAATATCCATATTGTTATTATAGGACGGCATAGAAAATAACTATTCCGCTATCTTGGATGATCGGCCATTTTATATTTATAATGATGTCATACTGTATCGTGCATTGTCATTCAAACCAAACGTGTATACAAAATTCCAGCTCAATCGGTTAAAATATTATATGCACATACATACTTCGAAATTGAGTTCAAAAATTCCACCCGAACTTACATAATAATATGTACTAATATATTTAATAATATGTACATAATAATATACAGAGCAAGTTAAATAAAAGCTTTTAATAATGTTTAGTAAAAATCTTTGTTTTATTTTATCCACTTACTCAAATAGAGTCTGCGTTCATTCGAGTGTAGGCACAAAACATTGTCACTTCTGCGGTACTGATCTATAGCCATCACCGCCCCGCCTCTCACCCCGCTCATGCCTTAAGTGTGACATGTTTTTTGTTTGCAATGGCGCCTCCAGTACGTAGTACATAGTATCTCTATGAATTTGGCCATGAAGCTAAGTTCAAAACTGACATGATGAACTTTAATATATGGATTATTTATAAATTGTACAAACTATAAATATTGTTTTAGGTAAGTGTAGCTCTTAAAACTTCATGTACCATCGAGGAAATTGATTCCTAGGCAGTTGACAGACCAATGTCATTTGGTCGGATCATGTCAATTCAATGTTATTTGTGATCTGTCGGCTGGGTTTGACGTAACGCGACCAAATTACGTAGGTCCCCCATCTGCCTAGAAATCAACTTCTCTGATAGTACATACACTTCTTACAGTTTATGTCTGTGTTTGTACGTAGTTTAAGAGCAATTTACGAAATAGCATTATTATCACCCAAGCCTATAGTAGCCTACCAATGGAGTCTACAACGCAACTTGCAACATCAGAAAAGTTTTATGTGATACTGGTGTCTCGAGTGTCCGTAGGCAGCTAATTTTGCTCTCATTAGGTGTCTGCTTGTGTCCTTTTCGTTAAAAAATCATCGCTTTTGATCTCCGGAAACGTTCAAATAGCTAATTTTCAAGCTACCTCGATCATAAGCTAATCCAATTGAAGCTGAGCTGAACAAATCATGCCCTGACCTAATTACGAGCAATTATATTCAGTACGTATTTGCCTCGCAGCATTTGAACCGGGGGTGTATTTTGACCCCCCTGGACCCCCATTTTCACCCCCGCGTATGGCGGAAACGAAAATCGCGTGCCCTATGAATAATTTATCAAGACAGAGTTTGCGCTAATATTTCAAATGAGAGGAGCAATTTTATTTAACAAATTAAACATCGGCTAAAACGTTAATAAATTCAAGTAATATTAATAATCGACAAGATTATTCAAAGCGGATTATTACAGTTTGACTAGTTTCAACTTCCGTCGTAGTTTGAAGTAATATGTCTTTAGCAACTAGGTAGTAGTAGGTTAAACAAGACTATAATTATTAAATATATATATATATATTTAATAACTATAATTAATTTGACGACCTCTGTGGCTCAGTTGGTGGGCTGTTGGTAGCTCAAGCCGGGGGTCGCGGGTTCGAATCCCGCCGACGGAACAAAAAGTTTTCAAAGTTCCTGGGTCATGGATGTGTATTAAATATATGTATCATATAATAAAAATCTTAAATATATGTATAGTATAAAAGTATTAAATATATTTCCGTTGTCTGGTACCCGTAACACAAGTCCTTCAGGTACTTAGCACGGGGCCAGACTGACGTGGTGTGAAGCGTCCATAGATATTATTATTATTATATTATTATTATTATATATATATATATATATATATATATATATATATATATATATATATATATATATATATATATATATATATATGGGATAGCAACTAACCTATGTCCTTTTCTTACGTTACCAAATTACATTTACAGTTACATTGTTATATTCATTGTCGCACCAGCAACTCGTCAACGAATTTGGTTTGTTGATGAGTATTCTGTCAGCGCGTGATGACTGATTACATTCGCTACTTGATGTTATGTGCCATTGTATTAAAGCCTGTCTTTTCAACGTAACATCGCTTAATGTGGGATGACAATTAGAGAGTATAGTAGGCACGTGGATGACATTGTCATGGGAAGTTTATGAAACGACACCAGCGTTATTTTAGGCCACGTACAATACTTAGATAACATTGCCCAGGGGGGTAAGAGAAGTTGTCACTTATAAAACGTTTGATTTAAAAATTTGGCACTAAAAAAATTCTGATTGACAAAAGAGCGTGAGAGTTATCGAGTGACACCTCACAATCTGGTATCTTTGTTTTAATTTTAGTCAGTGTTAAAACATCCTTGTAAGATTATGGAAAAAAAAATTGTGTCAAATTTTTTTTTTTTGCCACCTTTAAAAATAAGATTATGTAAAGCTATTTTGCAAATCTGTACGATTTTAAATTGTAAAGTCTATAACAATAAAGAAAGTGTGCTCTGTAGCAGTTGCTGATAGCAAGCCACAGTATAAAAATGTACAGTGGAAGAACTGGATTGGATGGAAGCACACTTTAATATGATATCAGATAACTTAAAATAGCAAAAAAAAAAACAGATATCTTTATGTCGTACATGTGTCTAAATACATTATGCTGAAGAAACGCGACGAAACTTCCGCGACTGATTTGACACACCATAGGTGCCAAAGTCCAAACTTACTTGCTTACCTACTTTACAAAATTAGTAGCTGTCCGATCGAAACAACGCAACGTCATTTCGGTACTATATTATGTCGTAACTCAATCATCCCCAACTACAGTCACATGACTTTAACTTATTGTGCTTACAATTAAACTTGTTTCCTTTGTGATGATTGCACACATATTCAATGAGCAAGGATATGTCCTACTGTATGTAATTATACTGTATACTTGCTAACTATGAGATGTGGATTATGCACCTTGTTATGTAAATCCCGCGTTAAGTGCGAAATAACCGCCAAATAATGCGAATATCGTTCAGCGAGGCTCCAGCGATCAAATGTTATGTTAAGGGCCTTCCCCTACGGAGATTCCATAATTTACCGTATTTAGAGCCTTATAAACTCATAATTTGAATGCTACAAAGTTATAATAAAAATACAGCAATAATCTTCAGTATATCAACATTCCATTCCCCGTTTTAAATTTTCTATTTTTGTTTATTATACTCATGATATTAGCTTCCAAAGTAATACCAATTTATTAAAATTGAAGCGTACTTTCAGCATCTCCCTAGTATTTACAAATTACGTTTATTTGAAAAACACGACAATAGATAGACAATTTCATTAACTACATATTCCCCGTTTTAAACGTTTTTTAGATCAATTTTGAACTAAGATAAGTAAAAAAATAGGATTTTTGTGCGATCTCGGCAACGCGTCAAATGTATGGTCAAGTTCGTTTGCTCGGGGGATGGCCTTAAACGTTGATTACAGTTTGGTCATCGCGAAAATGTCACCTTAAATATTACTAGTAACTAGATATCGATTTGTCCTCAAAGAATGATGAACGCTATTAAGCATTTGTGTATCATCCCACAAAACAATTACGTATTGAGTTATAAATGTACCTAGTTGTATTCATTAAGTCATTTAGAAAAAGACTGCATTCATAATTCAATAAAAAAAATGTGGATTAATACACAAATCGACGGTCCCTACGTATAAAAGGTCATGTCCAAAATAGCAAAAAATTGTTATTGCATCAAGCATTTCCGTATGATGACACGCATATTCCTACATTATTATTATTTTTCTATCACAAGTAATTCCAAAGATAAAAAACTGGCCAAGTGCGAGTTGGACTCGCCCATGAAGGGTTCCGCAGCAGCAATAAGGTTTATTTTTATGAAATTAAAAGGTTTTTGATTTATTTTTATATTTCAGTTGATTTAATGAAACTTAAATTAAGTTTACCATTTATGACGTATAAAAAAAAAACTACTTGCTAGATTTCGTTCAAACTAATTTTCGTTGGTAGTTTTTATAGTAAAGTACATCATTTTTTTTTTTAACTTATCATGAAGAAAAACTTTAGAAGTTAGAGGGGGGGGACACATTTTACCACTTTGGAAGAGTCTCTCTCGCAAACTGTTCAGGTTAAAAAAATGATATTAGAAACCTCAATATGATTTTTAAAGACCTATCCATAGATAGCCCACACGCATAGGTTAGATGAAAAAAAAATTTTTTTTTGATTTAGTTGTACTTATGGGGACCCCTAAAATTTTTAATATTTTTTCCATTATTGTATCAAAATCTTAATGCGGTTCACAGACTACATCTACTTACCAAATTTCAATAGTATAGCTCTTATAGTTTCGGAGGAGCTGTGACATACGGACGGACAGACAGACAGACAGACAGACATGACGAATCTATAAGGGTTCCGATTTTTGCCATTTGGCTACGGAACCCTAAAAGACGTAAATGAGGACAAGTTGGGAGTTGTATCAGATTTTACTGTTGTATATACGGACATCTATACTTCCGTCTTGTACCGCGTTGGAAATTACGCGTCATTCCGCGTCATGTCGTACATGACCGTTTCCGACAATTATTTATAGACTTGTTATCATTTACGTTCAGTTATTATGAGACTATAGTTATTTTTCAGTGGGACTCGTGGCACAAATTCAATTAATTTCAAACCAATATGAGCATCTGAGTGTTATAAATAATCAGCAACATGAAATAATAGTTGCAACGGAGGCTGATGCTTCTTTTCACGATGAACAACCATCTGGACCTCACCGTTATCGATATAGAGCAAAAAATTCGCGTTTGTTGTACGAGGCCCCACAATAATCATTTATTAAATGCTTAACAGTGACCAGATATGTTTTGTGTACATTTTTTACCCACCCAAAGCGAATCAAAAAGGACTGCTATGATTTTAACATGTACAGGGCGTAACAAAACAAAGAAATAAAAATTACTTTAGGATGTGTATGAGTCCGCTGTTATAGAGTTCATTTTTTTGTACTATTGTATGTGCAAATTCATAACACCGCTGCACTTTTATTTTTGTAATCTTTTTTTTTATAGAGGGTTTGGTACAAATAGACCATGTCACTCTCGTAGAGAGCCATTTTTAAATACTACACGTAATTAATTTTTATCTCTTACTTTTAAACCAATCAAAACTAATTTATACAAAGCAATTGCTTCCTTAGATAAAGGAGCAGACAGAAATGGAAAGAATAGACTTACATCACAAACATTTATATCTAAGTTATAAAATATATCTTGTCTTGCTACTTCGTTCCGGACACATTCCATCAGCATATGCTGGACGTCCTCGACCTTATCACACTCTAAACAATTAGGTGATGCCGGTTTGAGCATTAAAAATGCAAATTTATTTAATGGAATGTGTCCAGATCCCCATTACACTAATTACATTTCTATTGTGAAACAGCTATCATATAAAACTTGGAAGGAATATTTTGAAATAACATCTCTTACAAAAGGCATATGGTCTAAAGTTATCCAACCGACACCGCTTAAAATACCGCTGCACTTGCTCATACAAATCACAAGAAATGCCCTTTTATCGCTGCTACTTTTAGAGTGAAATCTATATTATAAGGGTCGCATACACTCTAAAGTAGTATTAAATTCTACTTTTAAGGAGATACAGCCAGAGGAACGGATTAACAAGACAGTCAAACACTTCAACATTCAGACACAGAACCTTAAAACCTGTTGCGTATATGTAAAGGGAATGTCATGTTTATTAAATTTTAGCCGGGAAGGGAATGAAATTTTCATCTAAAGAACATCGAATCACCTTGTTCATTTACATATTTAGATTGAGGGAGTAATTAATAATAAATACCTGTTATCTTCCCCGCGCAGCTCTCGATGCATAAGCTATTGATTTAATAACAGTTCCTGGTATTCGAATAAGTTATTTTGTATAAAAAAATATGAAATATTGTTAACAAGAAATACTAGTTATCAAAAATTGATACTGTCATATTAAATTCATATATGAAATCCAGTTCGTAATTGCTTCTGTTAAAATATGATTTAATTTTTATATTCACAATATTATTAAAAAGTGCGCCTGTCTTTCTATCACCTCTTCTCTCTCAATATTGATTTCGATGAAATATAGTATGGAGATACTTAAAGTCCTGGGAGAGGACATTAAATACTTTTTATCCTGGAAAAATATACGGTTCCCGCGCAATAAACAAATTGTGGCGCAACGGAGTTTTGGGCGTCATCTAGTGTTCTTTTAAACATTCCAAACATCATGAAAACTATTTATAGTTTTAATAAGTTTAATTACGTGGTAAACCACGTTTTAAATACTTTTGAATATCATTAATCTGAACTGAAATACAGGAAAGTAATTAACCACTTCATCTTCAAAGGGTTCCAATTAATAATTCACTATAGTTTAAATTAAACATCAAAAATTTACATGAACGATATAATGATTACAAAGGGATAGCAATAGTATTATTGAAATGTAAATATTCGATCATTTCCTGCCTTTAAATTCTTAAATATTTGAAATAATTTATTTACATTGTTAGGTGTTAGGTACATTGACCTCTTTTCGTTGACGAGATTTGAACCTGAGACATAGATGATAGATTAACAGCATCGAACCACTAAGCCACAGATGTCTTCGTTAGTATAGGTCTCCCAGAATCTGATGGCAAAAAGTGAGAGAATAAAATGACTCTAGCAATACGGGGGTTATTGGAATAAAACATTTTGATCCGTTTTTTTTTTCTTATAGCGGCTGATTCTGTGTGTTAAACATGCAAATATAAAAATTTATCGAATGATCAAGGATATTTTTTTAAAATCTGCTATCAAAAATTGCCATCAGATTCTGGTAGACCTATAAATATTTTTTATCTACATACCTTATTCTTTGCCAAACAACCTTTTCGTTCTATTTGCAACGTCGTAGAGCGTGCGTAGCAGCGCGTAGCGAGGTGGCGTAGCACTTCACGGTTTTTGTTAAGGCTATAGACGCAATGTATCATTATAGCAGTTGATTCATAGGCAGATGGTGAACCATTATTATACAAAATATATAATATAAAAATGAATTTTGAATCTAGTCTTGGTCTTAATAATCCAAAGAACATAATTGCATTCATAACTCAGTACGTAATTTTTGTGGGTTAGTACACAAATATTTAACAGCGTCCATTTGATCGGGTTAGGTCTGTATATTTAAGTCAATCGGCTTTATCAAAATCCATTATAATAAAGTAAATCGGCGTTTGCCCATGAATCATTGTCCCTTATATATTAATATTTTACATTGTACCATTTACAATGGTTTTTTTTTAAATATAATTAATTTCAATTTTAACCCTCTAAAATTTCGTTTGAATAACAATTAAATTCAGTTTATAGTTTAACATAAATAACATTTGAAATACGTTTGAAAGAAGTAGAAATAACGTCAGATATAATGTTTTATCTAGTACAATATTGTAAATTGAAGTTGCAGCAAATATGCCGGCAGCCCAACTTTCAGATGGCCTTCTATAGAATATGCATTTTCATTCGTGTCCAAATATACGTTCTCGCGAAACATACAGAGTGATATTGTCAGCTCAACTTTGAAATTGCATGATATTATTATACACGTTTCTATATAATAATTAATAAATATACAGTTATATAAAGAAGTATAACATAATAAAGTCTTCATTGTTTTTGTAACTTTGTACATATCACCACACAGATCCTGACCGGACACGGCGGATTCGCCTTCTACTTGCATAGATTCAAGTTGAAGGAGGATCCGTCGTGCCTGGAGTTGAGGAGACGGTTCCTCACCTGTTACTCGAGTGCCCAATTTTTGCTAGCAATATATATGATATTGAGCAGAAATTGGGCACATCGATAACGGGTGAGTATCTGCCATCCATCCTGGGGGGGAAATCTTAAAAAAGCGGGAAATCTTCCTAGCTTTCTGCAGGACGATCGTGGGGTCAATAAGAGACATAGTAATAAATTGTGTGATAATTAGCTGTGATATTAGTGTAGTCATAATATTTGTGCTGTCGTTTGTATTATTCTCTGACATTTTTTTTTTGGATTTCATTTTATTGAATTTTGATTGTATTATTATTGAATTGGTTTTAATTAAAGTAGTAAGTATATTTTATTGCTGAAATTATTGTATGGAAATTAATAATGGGAACTTTGAAATGTAGAAGTTATAACATTAGAAATTATATTACAATAGGCGATCTGACATCCTGTACTAGATATATTTAAAAAATTATAAAACAAGATCTGATTGAAACTAACGAATTACAATATGTGTAATAAATATATAATGTATTGACATAATGGACATGTAAAATGTAGGAATATAAAATAAGAAAACAAAAGAATATTGTAAAGACATAGAGAATAAGAATAGTGTAAGAAATAAAAGACAATGCAATATATTAGCCATGTAAGAAAGTAGTAAAAGAAAAATGGCATAAAAAAGAAAAGAAAAAGATGAAAACGAAAAAGATATAAATAAAAGATAAAAAAAATAGCCCTGATCATGTTAGGGGGACGAATAAATAAAAAAAAAAAAAAAACTTTGTACACATCTTTTTTTTTAAATATTATCCAACGAATTGAAGTCTACAAAACGTGTTTAATAATCTTTGATTTTGCCATAGGCTCCGTACATTTCCCGTCAAACTCTTCGTTAAATTAAAGTTAAATAATCAATAAATGTTTTTAAGTGCTGCCGTAAGTTTTAATCGTAACCTTGAACTAAGGGTTCGTTCAATAATTACGTTAATAACATCAAACGTCGTTGTAGTTAATTATTGCGTATCTTGCTGACCAATCGCGCACGTACCCCTGAAATATGGGTCGTAATGCGACCCTCATAATGTTCCATAAATGTTAAGCTTTATCATTTCCATTAAAATGACCAGTTCATTTTGTATTATGTCTTTATTGGGTTAAAACATTTTGTATTGTTCCTCCAAAACATGTTAAATTGTTTCTTTATTTTAAATGTCATTTTACATAAATTTTTGGGTAATTCATGGACTTATTTATTTTTTTAAATAATTTGCAAAATTTTTAATAATTACACGACTGGTATTTAAATACAATTGTCATCAGGTGTTTGTGCTTTATTTGGTCGGGTTAATGTTATTTTACGGCTGGACTTCCCATAATTCGACTTAGACGCAAGCCCGTCATCTGCCTATGAATAAATTTCTCTGATTGTACAATGAAATTAATAAATTGAACACATTGCAGAATCAAAAACAAAATTTTATTGTTTTTAACAGAAAGTATTTTTTTTTTATCAGCCAAGTGCGAGTTGGACTAGCCCATGAAGGGTTCCGCAGCAGGAATAAGGTTTATTTTTATGAAATTAAAAGGTATTTGATTTATTTTTATATTTCAGTTGATTAAATGAATGTTAAATTAAGGTGTACCATTTATGACGTATAAAAATAACTACTTGCTAGATCCCGTTCAAACCAATTTTCGTTGGTAGTTTTTTATAGTAATGTACATCATATATTTTTTTAGACTTATCATGCTCCTACTTAAGAAGTTAGAGGGGGGGACACACACATATTTTACCAATTTGGAAGAGTCTCTCTCGCAAACTATTCAGGTTAGAAAAAAATGATATTAGAAACCCCAATATGATTTTTGAAGACCTATTCATAGATACCCCACACGCATAGGTTAGATTAAAATTTTTTTTGTTTCAGTTTTACTTCATACCCCTAAAATTTTGAATATTTTTTTCATTTTTGTATCAAAATCTTAATGCGGTTCACAGACTACATCTACTTACCAAGTTTCAATAGTATAGCTCTTATAGTTTCGGGGAAAAGTGGCTGTGACATACGGACGGACAGACAGACAGACAGACAGACATGACAATGTATAAGGGTTCCGTTTTTTGCCATTTGGCTACGGAACCCTAAAAAGGACCGCTATTTTTCTTTTATTTCTTATTTTTATAACCTTCTAAATTTAAATCGGCTTCGTGGAGTAAATATAATACGTAATGGAGCTGGCACGGCCGACCTCGGTGACAATAACAGTTGCACGTGACATCTGTGAAGAAAACGGTGAGATGATGTCGGGACTGTGATACATACGCGACTGAAAACGCACGGTCTTAACGCACCACGTAAAATAAGAGAAACGCCTAATATTGCATCTGGACTGGACGCATAGAATAGCAGCGCAATAATTTCGTACATTTTTATTTTTAATTTATTTGATAAAGAAAAACTTTTTTATGTATCTTCTGTTTTATTTTATAAAATAGTTTTTGTTATGTCCATTGAAAACGAAATAATAAAATGGTTCGTTGTTGTGCCAAGAAGTAAGCAACATTTTAAAGTCCTTGATTAGTTATCGATTAAAAAGATCTTGTTTTCTTTAAAATTTCTTGCGATAGTTTCTCGAATGGATATTATCTAGGCATTATTACAGACTCGGCAATCATAATGATTATTTGTACAATTTCAATTTTGTTTAAAAAATTAAGAGATTGAGTTCGGAGTTTTAGTACTACCTATAAATTTTACTAAGCCTGCGTTTTCACTCGCACATTGATCACGTCATCTACAAAGGATCTAAGTTAAAACGTTTATTCTGTCACCTTGCCAAGTGCGATGTGCCAAACACACTGCAAATAAAGATTTACTATATCCATTTAATTTATTTACTTTTACCTCTATGGTGAAGTGTAAGTCTGTGAATGAACTACAACGGAATAATTTGTATTAGTATAGAATTTATAAGTAACTAGACGACTCCCGCAACTCCGTTGTGCTAAAATTAGGTTATCGCGCAGGAACTATAAATTTTGATCCTTTGTCCTTTCCCGGGACTCAAATTTATCTCCATAGAACATTTCATCAAAATCGGTTCAGCGATTTAAGCGTGAAGAGTTAACAGACTGCAGGCAGACAGACAGACACACTTTCGCATGTATAATATTAGTATGGAAGTATGGATTTGACAGATTTGAAAGATCTCTCTAGGGGTCTTCATGTACCAACGAGGAAATTGATTCCTAGGCAGTTGACAGACCAACGTCATTTGGTCGGATCATGTCAATTCAATGTTAATTGTGATCTGTCGGCTGGGTTTGACGTAACGCGACCAAACTACGTAGGTCCCCCATCTGCCTAGGAATCAACTTCTCTGATAGTACAATACGAATAACTTCATTTTTTCAAACTAACGTTAGATAATATTAATTAAAATGTCCAGACAGCACATAACATTGTGGAAATATGCCAGCCCCAAAGGAGAACCTTCCAACCGAGTGGAGTGCTGTGCTCGGTCAGGCTGAAGACACTGTACTCATTTTAGTACCCCGGTTTGGTTATTTTAATCCAACATTCATGTAACTTCGATATTATATAGTGAATCCTACCAAACGACAGATTTTTGGCCTTTCGATCCTCGCCGCAAGCGACAAAATGCCAAAATTATAACAAAATGCCACTTTATGACATTGCTTCATTTTCTAGCGACCCATATGCCGCTGCTGCTTTGTTGTGGCGTAGAGCAAAATGAAACCTATACTCTTAGTCATAAAGTGGCATTTTATTTGAATTTTGCCGCGTCGATCGAAACTAATATGACGTAGCTTACACGATCAGTTTTTCATCAATCTGATTGATGGAATACTGATGGTTATAAAAAGTACATATTAAAAAAAAATATCAGTCCATCAATCCGTGGGTTAGACGATCAGTTTTCCGTCAATCTTTACCAGACTGATGGATCAAATTGATGAAAAACTGATCGTGTAACCTACGTCTATGGACGCTTCAATGACATTGACATTATTTAATAAGAATACCATTTTGTGGTTTTATTTAAACGTGAACCGTCATACCACAGACACTTCTTAAAAACTT
Source organism: Cyaniris semiargus (assembly GCA_905187585.1). Lineage (NCBI taxonomy): Eukaryota > Metazoa > Arthropoda > Insecta > Lepidoptera > Lycaenidae > Cyaniris > Cyaniris semiargus. The sequence continues at coordinate 4,644,397 of LR994558.1, read as the reverse complement.
CGATAGCGCGATACAGAATCGTGCGTTGTTTAGCTTAATTAAAAAAAAACGGTTCATTTTTCTTCGAAAATTCTATAATTTTCGTTTCTTTTTATTCAGTTTGCGCGTCACGTAAAAGCCACTAATCGGATTTAAAATACAATTACGTACTGGGTGATAAGTAGCGTGATTGTGTATAATAATATTGAATGCTCGCATGATAATATAATCCCTGGAAAATGGTTATATCGAGTCATTAAGTCAGATTTAGCGTTAAGAAGACGCTATCACATTTTTTCACAAATATCAGCGATTTTTAGGTACCATTTTAAAGAATTAAGAGTCACACTGCGAGGATATTTTGGTTTCAAATGAAACATATTATATTTATCTCCACGTATATACCATAATAATTTTATAGCCGCATACAAAATTTTCACATAAATACGTTTTAACCATCACAATAATCGCAAAAGATTAAAAAAATGGGGTTTGATTAGGTACCAGTATAGCTAAATACACTGAACTTAGGAAAACAAATATACAAAAAGTTGTTGCTTATTTAGTCTCCTGTACGAATAGCTAAATATTTTATATAAAATAAATAACATTTCCATTTATAAGAAAAATAAGAAACGCACTCAAATTTCTTCATACATTTTCGCCCTATCAAGAACGCGGCGAGCGTCGTAACCGCCACTGTACAAGGCGCGCTGATATGAATGTTATTTTAATGTGATTAACGTCGATATTCGTACTGACAGACATCGACCTGCTAATTTTTATGTGATAGCGTCCTTAAAGATTACCGTGTATGAATTAATTTAATAAAAATTGAAGAACACTAGTATTTTCAGAGAAATTACTAGAGTAATTCAAACTAACAAAAAATCTAACACAGACGCTATAATAGTATGGCACACCTAAATTCAAATTAAAATTGTTAATTCAAAATAAAAGAAAACCAAAAGCAAGGCAAAAAGTCTGAATTTTCTTCTGTCAAATAACGTGGTCGGCTTATTTACATTTTTACAAGCAGACCGGATAATGGGGACCGAAGACCGAACGTAATAAAATGTCTTTCAGGTCAGTATGGCGGCCGTTGGATTTTAGTTTCAGTATTTCTACGCCCTTTTAGCGTTGCCGGCCGCAGAAAAAGTTAAAATAAAATCGGTAAAGTAAAAATCCAATAGAATAAAAGAATGCAGCGCTTGTTAGTTCTAACTACTGGCAATTCTAGTACAAAATCTCTGCGGAAAGGCGTTTTATCTCGCTCTATATTTGGGGAAAATTTCGCTTTTATAAATTTTCTTGGGTGTTTGAATTGTGAAATCAGGTGAACATAGTATTTTATATACGTAAATGTTGTATAAAAGATGTTTTAACCCCGTTACAAGTGTGTGGTACGCTACGTAGATTTTTATAGATTTATAATAATGTTAATACTTGATTCATAGGCCATAGGCAAATCTTTTTAATTTGGTCATGTCAATAGTCACAGGTTTGGCTTAGGATTATTATCGTAGGTCCGTCTTTCGTCTAGGTAGTAGTTATACACTTTTTTAAGAGTAGGTACCTCCTACACAGTATCACACCTTGTTATTAAGCCTAAAGCATATTCAGTTTCTTCAAATTTTAATATTCCAGTAGCGTTCAAGGAAGTCAGTCAGATTCTCCGAATTTTAATATTCCCAATAAACAAATTATTAAACTCCGAATCCAATATTATTCAATAAAAACCGCCGAAGGAGTATGATCGGCATTTGACTTTCTTTGTTTCTAGTGCCTTTTAGGTCGAGGGAGTTCCTAACTTCATCCCGGCCACAAACAATAGAGTTCTTTGTGTCGGACAAACACGTGAAGTAACAAAGACGTTTTTGACTAACCAGCGCTCGGAAAGAGGGAAATTTTGTTTATCTTTACATACAATAACGCTTTGTTGAGTTATAACGAATTCCGTTTAATCGAGTATTTGTTTTTATCGAGCGTTTCGTGTTTAATTTGAAGGAAAAGTTTTTGTAAATACAGGTAGGAATTATCAGCATTAGGGGGCGTCCATAAATTACGTAAGGTTTTTATTTTTATTTTCTGACCCTCCCTCCCCCTGGTGAGATTTCGTGAGATTTTATTCATCCCCTTCCCCAATCCCCCAATCTCGCGTGAGATATTCCAAAATGTGGGTTTCTTCGTATACACGTTGGATTGTTTGACAGTCAGTCGTCAAAGTATGAATGAAATTATTTTCTTTCGAATGAATTAGTGAATGATCTTAGGGCCCTTCCACACGACGTATTTTTTGCGCACTGACGACGCGCGTTTTTGATGCGCTCGTCTTCTGCGTGTTTTCATCGCGTTTTTTAAGACATAAAGTTTAAAATGTGTCGGCTTCCTTGCGTTTGCTGAGCGTGCAACTTGCGTTTGTATCGATACAAACGAGAGTAAAAAACGTCGTGTGGAAGGGCCTTTAATCGTATTACGATGACGCTTACGATTAAATCTTAAGCATACGTACAATCTGGATGAAATGGACCAAAATAGTCATATTTTTTTTGTAACATTGAGAAAAAAAATTACGTGAGATTTTCCGTGACCCCCCTCTCTCCAACGTAAGATTAGATGAGATTTGACTTGACACCCCCTTAAACACCTCGCGTAATTTGTGGACGCCCCCTTACTATTTAAGACTGGAAGTGGTCTGCAACTTGCGATGCGCCGAAATTAAATTGTCGCGAGGGCTCTTCTTATTCTTCCAGGCTAAATTATTCTATTTATTTCATTTGTTTTAATACTTTTTTAATCACAAAAACCTTATGCGAACAAAGTTGTAGGCGACATCTAGTGATCCATACTAATGTGTAATATAAATGCGAAAGTGTCTATCTGTCTGTCTGTCCGTAACCTCTTCACGCCCAAGTCGTTTAATCGATTTTGTTGAAATTTGGTATGGAGATAATTTGAATCCCGGGAAAGGATATAAGATACTTTTTATCCCGGAAAAATGTACTGTTCCCGCAGGGCAAACGAATTTCGGCGCAACGGAGTTGCGGGCGTCATCTAGTCTCATATAATTAATTATTAATTCTAAAACAATCAAAAGTGCTATCAAATAACAAATTCGTAACAAAAGTGCACTTAAATTTTATTCAGCCAAAACCTCGAACATGTGCGTTTCATGGCCCCATTAACTTCGTCTGTTGAATATTAATGTTACTTTTACTATCTTACCCATCAGCTTCATATAAACAAACTTTTTATATTCTAAACACCATTTCAATATGTTATGATGAATATGTTATCTGTACACTAGCATTTGTTAGCGGCTTTGTCTTCTGAAAATTCAAATACAGAACAATGTATTGAAGAAGAAGAGGAGTTTTGCCGGGAATGTGAAAGAATGATGTTGTGCTTTTGTATTATTTTCCTAAAATTGTGTTAACTGAGTTTTTAATGTGTAATATTGGTAGGATATTAATCATTAGATATTCATTATCGTGCACAAGTGTAGGAAAGTGATGCAATATCCAGAAACGTGCTATTTTGTGTTCCCTCCAAAACTCCATCGAAAGTTTCAGTAAAGCGTCTACCACTTTACTGAATCGACCGACTTGACTTCTTGACTGTATTGACTTTTACTTAGACTTTGACTAGACTTTCGACCTGACAATATAGAAAAACGAAGCTTAAAATTGTATTATAGAATATTGTTTTCCCGCCATATTTATACTCGACACTGGCCATGGTTAAATAGCCGAAGTGCCATTATATAAAATAAATAAAATAAATAAATGAAGAAGAAGAAGAACACCTTTATGCCATTTTGCATTATTTTAGGGTTGATGTTTTTGGTTTTGGAGTACATACTCGTTATTTTTTTGCATAAATTTCTCAGATTTTAAATACGAACTTACTAAAACGGTTTCATATTTATTTTGGAATTTTAAAAATCCACTGAAGCCGACAAACCGCTATGCAGTTTGGCGAACTGCTAGCCTTTCAATAAATACTTTTGTTAGTATTATTTTTACTTTAAATTAAGTTAGGTAGGTACTTAATAACGTAACCAACGTAACATTCAGAGCTGTTAATAATCTTAAAGTATAAAAAGTTTATCTAAAAAGTATCGAGTAGAAGGTATGAAATAAAACTTAAATCTTTTGTGAGTCAGAAATCTCCTTACAAAATAAAGTTTTCTGTTCACAACTCGAGAGTTACCTACATTGTTTTATAACTTGTAAGAACTGAGTAACTTCCTAACTTAATCGTATAGATGTGAGGCAAATGCACGAGAAATCGAGCATAGGAACACTATTATAACTAGAGGCCGGATTATATGCATTTGCATATTTGCACATGCATTTGCATATTTTAGCCATTCTCAGCAGTAATAGCATATTTTACCTAAGATCTAGTTATGATGCATATTATTATCGGTACATTTACAACATTCTTCACTTATCCTGTGTTCCGAAATGCGACCAAATTTAATAACAATAACAGTTACAAAACATAAGGGCTATTGAGTTGTGACTTTTTACTGCATTTCGATTGCAGTCTGTAGCCGTGCGCATTTTTTGTTTTGACAGTTAAGACAATAAAATGAAAGAGACAGAAGAAAGTCGCGCTCGCTAACTACAAATTAAACGGCAGAACTTTTGCCAGAAACTGTAAGTGCTAACATAGCACCCAATTTCAAATTCTGCTCAGTTTCCTCAGTGAATGTGGAGTGAACCTTTTCTATTTACAAAAATATTCTTTAATGATCGTAGACACAATCTTATCACTGACAATAATTTAGAAAAATATTTGCTTGCTTACCGTTACAAAAAATTTAAATAATTTTAATGTCATATTATAATGTTACTGTACGGTCTATTATCGCCTGTCAAAAAATAATTTACTTACTAATTGTATGCAGATTTTGAATTTGCAGATTGTCATTTAATTTTGCATATTCTGCCAATTTTCGTGCATATTTCAAGCATTTATCATGCATATTTGCATGCATATAACAAGCTTTTTAGTTGCATATAATCCAGTCTCTAATTATAACTAACTGAAGAATATAAGCTTCTGGTTTTGAACAAAACGCAAAAAGACGAGTTAGCGAGGTATAAGTTTGACGTTACATTACAAGTTATAACGAAAGCCCGATTTTGTTGGGGTTTATTATTTTGTAGTTGACAATCTTTATAAACTCATAACTATAATAATATTCTACTTACCAAATATTTGCCTACCGTAACTTTTTAATTCGTTCATTTATCTATGACATATTTTTAATGACATAATTATTTTCGTACGTAATCATACTTACTGTCTTCAGATATAAATATATCAATATTTTTTAGGGCGGTGGAATTCGGCAGCGTTACCTACTAATTGATTGTTAAAAACGGACCCATAGAGTACAAACATACATAGACTGCCAAAATCATCACCATCTACATCTTAGTCTGATAAACACAATAAAATCTTAAGCAAAATCCAACGAAATCTCAAAGGCAACTCAAAATGAGAGCTAAATCACAGGCTATCTCAGTCCGCTTGGCACAACGACATGGATGGCTTTGGACTCGAGTGTTCTAAATTCAGGCAACGTTTTAGTATGCGGTCGTAATGGTACAAAGACGAGAATGTCTTATGTACTACATATATTTTAGTAGAGGTATGAGAGCAGTATTTTTAAACGCGCCAGAAGAAGTGTAAAGGTGGCTTTCGGATCTTTGCCACGAGCGACCGCGACCGAAAAAATTCAAACAAAATGCCACTTTATGACATAGGCTATAAGGTTTAATTTTACTACGCCTACGCTTCATCATGTCTTTGTCTTTGAATTACCTATAACATAACACGATTGGTCAACTTTTATAACATAGAATAATCAATCAAAAAGACCTCTGTAAAAAAAGGGATTCTAATTTTGCCAACACAGGAGAGTGATTTAAGCTTCCAAAATTTTTACATAGATTGGTTCAAGCATACACTATAATTTGCCCATAGCTTATATGAAATATATTTATGGTTTTTAAATTACGCGACAAAAACCATTTTGTCGCTTACGCCGTTTCCATTTCTTGCTGTTCCATTTCTTGTTTTCTATGAGAGGCCGGGCCGGCCTCTCATAGAAAACAAGCGATTTAAAACATATCCAACACGGTTTTTTACTTTAACGCGGCGTCACCTTAATGTCCTTTACATCGATATTCGTACTGACAGACATCGACCTGCTAATTTTAGAGACATCCTTGCCTTAAAAGACAGATGACGGACCTACATGATTTAGTCGGGTTATGTAAATTCAATAGTCTACATTCATTTTAAAATTTGCGTATGAATCAACTTCTCCGATAGTACTTGCTGATTACGCAAAATATTATAAGGTTACTTCGCAAAGCAAAAAAATATGTTTACCAGAAATGAGAAAGCGTATATAAGGCAACGTTTTAAAACATTTCGGCTAGTCTTTATAATTTGATGCGTAAATATACTCAGCAAAGTAAAAAGGTCTTTTATTCTTTAAATTTTTGCTGTTGTTCGTGACAGCCGTTGATTTTACAAAGAAGCAAATGTAGCACGAATTAGATTTTTTTATTTAACTTTTTAAAATACCCGACTTTTTTTTATTTTTGAAGCAGTCCGTGATTTTTCTTTTTAAATACAGCCAGTATTTTCCGTGGCTGATTTCATATTCATATTATCATAAGATGGTGGGATATAGTTTATGCTCCGGATATTAATCCAACCTAGAAGCTAGGTGTCAACCCCAGGCGCCCTTATAGTCTCTATAAATAGAGAACTTCAATTGACGGCTCGTCTAGAGCTCTCTCGGGTTTAAATATTTGAATGGAGAATTGTTTTGTTTTATTTTTTTCTAAGCCCATTGGCTTAGAAAAAAACTTGAAATTGTTTTGAATTGTTGAAACGGTTGAAATTTCTATTGTGCCAATATTATTTTTGGGCTAGAAAAAAGTTTTGTCCCGTGTATTTAGGGATAAGCCTTTCTAATAAAAAACACATTTTGTAATGACGAGTATGGACGTTGTTTTGTAATAATGTTATGTCCTCGTCTATCAATTTACATTAACATGCCATACAGACAAAACATCGTTAAAACTGTAGCATCTGCACATAAAATGCAAAAAAAAATATTAGTAAGGACCAATGGTGCCCATTTAAAAAACGAATTTAAAAAATATAATATTATGACTTGTACGTTTAATTCATCAAGCCCCATATGGTCACCGGCGTCCGAGACACAATAGAATATCTGTTGTGTCTCGCTTTCCCACGATCGACGGGTTAATATGATCTTGAATCTAGTAAGTATTCGATCGATTTTGATAAAATTTTGCACAGAACTAGAATAGACTCCTGATTAAATCTACTTTTTATTACTGCAAAATTACGTTTTTTGTAATTTAATTTTGAACCGCACACTTACGCAAATAGTTTCAAGTAATAGGTAGTGGCAAAATAAACGTCGGAACAGACCCGGGAAGAATAATGTTTCTATAAAAGAAATCCTCAGTGAAATATAGTGTCGTCCAGCCAATAATGAGTGTTTCGTATTCCACAATGGAGAGAATAATAAATACTGGAGATCCAATAACGAAGGTCCTTTGTAAAGTTCATTTTATTATGAATTTCTGGAATGGAAATCCATTTATACTTTAATGATTCAAAGAATTGAAATATTATGGCCCTACTACTTATAGACATGGAAAAACAAAAATTCCGGAACAGCCAAATTTTTTAAGAGTTTTCCAGACACCAGCATATATAAAAAATTCGCAACGCTTCGTGAGATTGCTTGCTTGAGGCGTCCCACAGTGTATTTTTTGTCCAAAAAATTGGCCATGCCTTTTTTTTTCGAAATCTTGAACAGAAATGTTATGTAAGTAATTTATTAGTATTTACATGCGTTAATTTCTTATTATGAACAATAAAAAAACACTTTTAATTTTTTTTTCAATAAAATTAAAAATTGCCATTACTTTTTAAATATTTACTCAATTGTCTTCTTGATTATTCTGATCGACAATAATAAAAAAACACACAATTTTACCTGATTTACATATTTTTTAAATAAGTGTTTAAAGACTTATTTACGATTTATGTTTTTTTTCTTTAATTTATTATGAACGTATTTCTAATTATTTGGATTTTATTTTTATATAGAATTGTTACTTAAATGTACAAGAATTCGTGTAAAAAAAATGAGATCCAAATAATAAAGGGCACCGAAGTTAGAGGCTTCTAAAGTTTTCTATGGTAACTATGATTTTAGGGTTGTCAATATTTCTATACCAAATGTTTTTATTCATTTGAACTTTGTTTTTTTTTTATTCCTGACTAATACTTAAACAGAAGGTTAGAGGAACTGCATTGAGTCACTAAAGTTACTCGATAAATCGAGAAAATATTTTTTATTGCCGTGAAATATTTTTAAGCAGAAACAAAAAAAAACGATTACTTTTTATTTTAGTTTTTAATATAAGTAAAGCAATATGCTATTACAGCAGCAAATTTGCAGTTATTATATTAATTTGACCTGTCAATCCTACATAACTGACTTGGATTTTTTTTAACAAGTTAATACTTTTCTAATGTACACATGGTGACATTTAAAATCTTTTATTATGTTTCCGGTATAAAATGGTCTCATATACTCGTAGGTTTAATAGCTATAGCCGGAAATCTATTGTTTAATAGGTAGCCGGTGCAGACCGGGTCCGGTTTCGGATTTTATTACCTGGTTCTAAAACGTCACGTGAACCGGGACTCCGGGTTCCAGGTAAAAAAATGAACATTTTAAATAATTTTATTGGGTAACGTATTTTAACTAGGAAAATAAAACAAAACATCATGTGGAAAAAAAGAAAGATTACATTTTCCAGAAATACAAACAGCACGTAAAATATATCATTTTTATGTTTTTTTATGCCAATCGATATTGTTAAAACACTGATCATAAGCCAATTAAAATACGGGATCATATTTTTATCAACCCACAGAGTTGGCAAAACAGGTATTAACCTATACGTAATTCTTTACTTAAAAGAACAAAAAACTTATATCCATAAGCTGTATTTTTCTTTTAAGAACTTTATAAATATGTATCATAAATTAGTGGTAAAACACATTAAACACCATGGAACACGGCGGAGGTACATCATATAACATGCAGTATAATAAACATAAATAACCAAAAACAGAAAGGTTCAAACCAAATAGTGACCTTGAGCTTCTCAGTATCTCACTGACTTAATATAACTTAACTCAATATAAGAGTGGCAGTGAAGCAAAGGGGAGCAGAGTAGTAAGGTATAACGCGAAGAAAATGTAAACTGTGGATAACATAATGAATTTCCACGCGGGCGGAGTCGTGGGCAGCAGCTAGTAAGTACAAAAGACTATTACTATTTGTTTTGTTGAAGTTACGAACTTCATTAGAAAAATGAGCATATAAAAACCTACTTCAAATATTATTCAACTATGTGAACTATGCGGTGACAACCCTTTCCAAAATAATATAAAATTGAATAACTCCGATGCCCCGCCTCATTTGGATCCCATTTTTTTTGGGTTATAAGTATTAATAAAAATAATATTTCAGTCTTAGTTTCAAATCCAAATATGAAAAGACGACGTTAAAAAAATTAAAACATAAATTTACAAAATCAGTCATAAATACGTTATCTTGAACAAATAAAGCCTGGATGTTTTTCGCTATCGTAGGGCTTTTAAGACACTGTTTAGACCAATTAATAAAATTTTAAAAGAATATCAAACTTTGAGCTATAACTGTTTCTATGTTTTTTCTGGAAACCATAGAATTTTTTTTCAAGTACTAATTTGCATTCTTCTATATGAAATGGGCAGTCGGGTGTGTTCTCGTCTTGCATTTATAATCACAAATCCTATAAAATTAAGTAATAAAAATGGCATGGCCAATTTTTTGGACAAAAAATACACTGTGCGTCCGTATAATGTAGAAAATGCCTCATTAGTGTACACACAACCACTGTAGATCGAACCTGCATCCTCTAAAATCATTATTTCGAAATAGGTTAACAAAGTTAACACTTTTAGAACGTCTACATGAGGCCTACCACCGGTTCGGGAACTAACGTCTCGAGTGCGTCAAAGGTTTACTCACTAGACTTTGGTCGCTTTTTATACATTAACCCCCTTAATAATAAACGCTGTATAAGCTTTGAATAGTTATACAGTGTTTTGTCTTCTTCAATCCAATTAAAAATGTCAATTGTGTGACAGGAACAAAACACTGTATAACTATTCAAAGCTTATACAACGTTTATTAGTAAGGGGGTTAATGTACTTCTAGTATTACTACTTTTACTAGATGACGCCCGCAACTCCGTTGCGCCAAAATTAGTTTATCGCGCGGGAACCGTACATTTTTCCGGGATAAAAAGTATCCTATGTCCTTTCCCGGGACTCAAAATATCTCCATGCCAAATTTCTGCAAAATCTGTTAAGCGGTTTGAGCGTAAAGAGGTAAGAGACAGACGGACAGACTAACACACTTTCGCATTATATGGACTGGATGATGGATTGTATGGACTAGATGACGCCCGCAACTCCGTTGCGCCAAAAATCGTTTATCGCGCGGGAAACTTACATTTTCCGGGATAAAAAGTATTCTATGTCCTTTTCAAGATACTTTGAGTCCCGGTCAGAGTATCTCCATACCAAATTTCAGCAAAATCGGATCAGCGGTTTGGGCGTGAAGAGGTAACAGACAGACAGACAGACACAATTTCGCATTTATAATATTAGTATGGATATTGATTTCATAAAGGGTTCCAACGAAATTTGGCGTTGCGGGTGTCATCTAGTATGCCTCAAACTACTAATACGTCACACTTGTCTCAACAGTGGCCCAGTACAATATGGCGTCGGCTTCGTGAGACACAAACACTGGTCAGTATACTGGGTTAAAGAAAACTCACCCAAAAAACTTCACATAAATAGTGATAGCTTAGACATGATATTCAAGGAACCCACTGAGATAACGCGAAGATAGTATATCAAAGAACCCGCAGCTTTTCCGGCACGTTGGTTGGAATTTACCCGTCCAGTGTTCAACATACCGCGAGGATGTAGTTGGACAAGACCCTTTAGCCAAGACGTTTTCTTTATCGCTTTTTTATAGAATCGCCGATCAAAATGTGTGGAATTTACATAACACGAGTCGAGCGTCAACTTCATGTTAACGAACGCTTACGTCAATTTCATACATTTTGATCGGCGATTCTATAAAGAAGCGATAAAGAAAATTTCTTGGCTAAAGGGCACGGACATGAATAAACAGGACTTAGTTCCTTTAAAGTATACATTTTATGCTAAAATGAATAGTTTTGTGCGATACATGAATTACGTTTATGTGACGTCAGTTCTGTTATAAAACCTGTACAGTCATGAAATTGTTTGAATGCTGTTTTGATATACAAACTAGACTTCTCATAAAATATCAAACATCACGTTTGTAGAGTAAGAGCTAGCGACAGCCAGACTTTCTGATTTCTGATTATGAAAATTAACCTTCAGGTCATTTTGTCCGTGTTTTATTTTTGTTACTCAATGACACCTAAATTTTTTAATTGTTTATGGCGCTAGAACCGTACAATTGTCCACCAAAATCTATCGACTCCTTTCCCGTGTCTCAAAACTCTCAAAGTATCTAAATCAGTTCAGCTGTTTAAGGCAAGGATGTTCCTAAAATTAGCAGGTCGATGTCTGTCAGTACGAATATCGACGTAATGGACATTAAAATAACATTCATATCAGCGCGCCTTGTACAGTGGCGGTTACGACGCTCGCCGCGTTCTTGATAGGGCGAAATAGGAGAAAATTATACATTTTATTTAATTTTTTTAATGACCGAATCATTTATTAAAAAAAACTATTCGGTTATTCTGTTAGAACTATAAAAAAGCTATCCTTTTTGTAAAAAGTGTAAGTTTGAAGTGTATTTTATGGTGATATTCAAGATTTTTTTACAGAATTACCGTGCCATTTTTCAATATTCTGTTCGCTTATTTTGTTACTTTGTTCCTTTTTGAGTCTACATTAATTTTGGTGTAAGAGAATTCCACATAATTTCTTCAGACTGGAAGCTTAAAAATCAGTCTTTTCGAACTGGCCTCGCCTTAAGCGTAAAGAGGTAATAGTCAGACAGGTATACATACAGAGTAACACGCTTTCTCATTTATTATATTTGTAAGGCTTATGTAAAATGGTCTTCTCTCTCCATAATATATTTTACATTCAGCATTACCTAACACCTAACTATTACTAATTTACATTTATAGTAAGTTTCCAGTTACAAATCCTACATAAGTCCCAAACTTTAGTCTAATGAAATACCAGTCTTGATATTAACTAATATGCTAGTAGAGCTTGTCTAATTTGAAATGACGCGCCCCACCTCTTCACTAGTTGATATAAATGAAAAATTTTGTACTGTGAATACGAGGGAGGGGCGCGTCATTTTAAGTTAGACAAGCCCTAATATTTTGTCACTTGATATAATTATATATGTTACCATTAATGTGCGTAAACCAGTTGGACTGCAGATAACAAGGTATTCTGCAGATTATCTGGGTGAGTCAGTTGAAGTGCAAAAGGTTTATTGAATTCTCATTAAATTACATAAAACAGGTTGTTGTTTAAATAAAACATGTTATTAATTAGTTGTAGAGAATCATTTAATATATTTTTTTGGACTTAAACAAAAGAATAAATTATTAAATTGTAAGTAAAATTTTACTCCACTAATAAAATATAACAGATTGTATCAACTAGAAAAAAACCAATCGATACAACAACACTCTTAGGTTGACAAGCTTAAGTCAAAGTTTTTAGGACTTTTACGAAGAAAGAGAATCATCATCCATCAGGGAATCTGCAGATTACCTAGGAAATGTGCACGTTAACGTTTTCTGCATTCTAACGGTAACATAATATATACTATACTGTACTCGGCGAAACATGGCGATAGCGGTCATTGACTCCCTGTCAAAAACTTGTCATTTTCTATACAAAGCCACGATTGACAACATCTGACACTTCATTGTCAATCGCGGTTTATATAGAAAATGGCAAGTTTTTGACAGGGAGTCAATGACCGCTACCGCCATGTTTCGCCGAGTACAGTATAGTAATATTCTCAAACTAGATGTTGCACGCAACTTCGTCGCGTCGAAATTTGTATATCATTTCGAAACCTTACATTTTACGACAACAAAAACTTTTGTATATATTTTCTCGGGATTTTACGGTATCTTCATACTAAACTTCATGAAAATCGATCCTGCGGTTTAAGTGTAAAGAGATTGTTACTTTGTTACCTATACAGAAAAATAGAAGAACAGATAGACTTTCGAATTTATAATATTGTGGATATTATGTAATATATTTCCCTACAGAATACGACAATGTGGCCTCCACATAAACCTTTTATTGTAATTGAAATCATTTATATGCTGTGAACCGTAAGATTTTAGGATCCGAAGATACAAGGGTTATTTGAGAACCCCAATGTCTCGTCACTCGTTACTGTCAGGTGTAAACCAATCACAAACGAGCTTACATCCAAGATGGCGGAGTATTCTAATTTCAAACGTTTGTATCAAAATCGTTAATTTTAAATGTTCAACTAAAATTCGAAGAATGAAATATATTTTCAACCGCTTTTCAATAAACGCATATTAAATTAAAACTAACTTTGTAACGGAGTTCATAATATTAATATGTATTATGCGCGCCGCTACAAAGTTATAGGTATAGGATTGTTAATGTATGCGTATAATAGATAGCTACTAGGAATACCAAAGTTATTTCTGTTCCAAACATTATAATATGAACATCCGAGTGATATTCTAACTATAATATCTCAGATCAAAACAGAAATAACAGCGAGAGTTATTTGTTTTTAGGGTTCCGTACCCAAAGGGTAAAAACGGGACCCTATTACTAAGACTTCGATGTCTGTCTGTCCGTCTGTCTGTCAGCAGGCTGTATCTCAAGAACGGTAATAGCTAGAGAGTTGAAATTTTCAGAGATTATGTATTCCTGTTGCTGCTATAACAAAAAATACTAAAAACAAAATAAAACAAATATTTAAGGGGGGCTCCCATACAACAAACTTGATTTTTTTGGCATTTTTTGGTCTATATCAATAATGGCAACAGGTAAGTACTTGAATTTTTCTCAAAGTCCTTAGTTATATGTTTACTATAATATTTAATAATAATATTAAAATAAAATAAATACAAAAAACACAATTTGTGGCCTAATTTTGCTCAATAATGGTACGGAACCCTTCGTGCGCGAGTCTGACTCGCACTTGGCCGATTATTATTTTAACTTTCTGATGACTGTGTTGTGGAGAACAAAAAGTTGATCAAGTTTTATAGTACATACTTAAAAGGATCTTGTGGGAATGGGTTGTTTTCTTTTTAGAATATGCACCAGATGGCGCGACGGTAGACACTTCTAGATTTTCTATTGGTTCCCCACCGATCTGAAATTATCTGCAGGTTGGCATCACTGACTACATATTGGTTGTGTTTCTAAAAAATATCAGTGTACTGTCAAGTGTGACATAAATCAAAATATCTTTAACCTAGTTTCCATTAGCATAATATTAACATAAAACTGTATGTATTTATACATTTCCATATATTTCTATGTTTTTAAAACCTTTTATTTAACTTGCTCTGTATGTATGTAAGTATGTGTGTTACGGTGGAATTTTGGAACTCAATTTTGAAGTAGATTGAGCTAACCGATTGAGCTGAAATTTTGCATACACGTTTAGCTTGGATGACAATGCATGATATGGTATGTGACATCACTCTAAATCCAATATGGCCGACCATCCAAGATGGCGAAATAGTTATTTTCTATGCAGTCCTACAATATGGATATTAAATGAAAGGGCTTTTTGAGAGTAACTCGAAAACGAATGTAATGTCATTCTACATCCAATATGGCGGCTCATCCAAGATAGAGACATAGTTATTTTTATTGCACTTCTGCAATATGGGTATCAAATGAAAGGACTCATCGAGAGTAACTCGAAAACGAATATAATTCCCTTCTACATCCAATATGGCGGCTCATCCAAGATACGATAATAGTTATTTTTAATGCACTTCTGCAGTATGGGTATCAAATGAAAAGGGCTCATTGAGAGTAACTCGGAAACGAATGTAATGTCATTCTACATCCAATATGGCGGCTCATCCAAGATAGGGGAATAGTTATTTTTAAAGCACTTCTGCAATTCAAGTCAAGTCGTGTCGTGTCGTGTCGTGTTGTGTCGTGTCGTGTCGTGTCGTGTCGTATCGTGTCGTGACGTGACGTGTCATGTCGTGCCTTGTCGTGTCGTGTCGTGTCGTGAAGTGTCGTGAAGTATTGTGTCGTGTCGTGTCGTGTCATGACGTGACGTGACGTGACGTGTCGTGTCGTGTCGTGTCGTGACTCGTGAAGTGTCGTGTCGTGTCGTGTCGTGACGTGTCATGACGTGTCATGTCGTGTCGTGTCGTATCGTGTCGTGTCGTGTCGTGTAGTGTCGTGTCGTGTCGTGTCGTGTCGTGTCGTGTCGTGTAGTATCGTGTCGTGACGTGACGTGACGTGACGTGACGTGTCGTGGCGTGACGTGTCACGTAACGTGACGTGACGTGACGTGACGTGTCGTGTCGTGCCGTGTCGTGCCGTGTCGTGTCGTGTTATATCAAGTCATATCCAGCCGGGTTTTAGAAAATGCCCGTTTGAATCCGGTCACTTTTGTAAAGTTAAATTTAACTTTTTAGTCACGCAGAAATAAACGAAATATAACAACTCGCTAAATGTAGACACGGTATTTCACTGATCAAAATCAAGTACGATTTCTTAAGGACTTAAGTTAATCAGATTTTTACAAATTCTTGAAACAAAACAAACTACAATCAAACAGACTAAGAAATCTAGCTAGAGAATAACTAAAAAACAAAAAATAAATGATAATCAAAAAACTTTTTGAAAAAAAGCTTTTATTTAAATACTCCAAAAATAATAAAAAAAATTTCCTTCAAAATTTTAACTATTAAGTTATAACCTCAATATAAATTATACAATTTGCATGATAATAAAAGCTTGTCGCGCAATTTGTAAATAAACTACCTAGTACCAATTTAACTGAGTAAATTGATATTATATTTTATATTTTAATAAATTTATTAAATAAGATTGTTACGTCTCGCGACAAGCTTTTATTATCATGCAAATTGTATAATTTATATTGAGGTTATAACTTAATAGTTAAAATTTTTAAGGATAAATTTTTTATTTTTATTTTTGGAGTATTTAATTAAAGCTTTTTTTCAAAAAGTTTTTTGATTATCATTTATTTTGCTTCGTCTCTCAAGTTTAAATTTCACGAAGAGCATACGCCTAAGCGATCATTGGCCTAAGCGAGTATACTGGTAACAGTTTAGGAAGACGCTGATATAATATAATATTTGTCAAACTGAAAACTGACAACTGAAAGAGTTTTGGCGGGAATATTACTTTGACACTTCTTCTACTTTTTATTGTTGGTGTGGTTTTTATTATTTTTTCCCAAATTGTGTTATTTGGGTTTTTGATGTTCATTATTGGTAAAATATTAGCCATTTAATATTCGTTATCGTGCACAAGTGCAGGTAAGATGTTGTCAAAATCAAAATTTATAATTCCTGTGACATTTGGTGTGAATAACGGTAAATAGGGCTATTTCTTACGTGAGTTTTAACTAAAACATCGTTATAATAACTTTATTATCCTATTCATTGGAATATTATTGCATCTTTTTTAAATTGAAATGTATCATGTTTTACATTCTTTTGCCCAGTTTTGTAGCAATTAATGATGGACAGGATGGTATTACCGATAGTTGTCTACCAATACGACATCTGGTTACTAAAATAAAAACTGTTTGACAATCAAATTAAAAAAATAAGAAAATGCCTCATTGAGTCGCATTGTCATGGAGCAGCTGTTCTTAAAAAATACGCAAAATATGTAAGTAGTGAACTATTTTATTGCATTTTCAAATTCGTATCAAATATTTGAATTCGGTATAAATTAAAATATACTGTTATGGTACTTTCCATCAATTTATTTTCAATGCAATCATTATATTGTAACGATATGAGTTTTTTTCTATTCCTGAAAAAACGACGTTATCACGTTAAGGCAAGAATGTTCCTAAAATTAGGAGGTCGATGTCTGTCAGTACGAATATCAACGTAAAGGACATTAAATAACATTCATATCAGTATCTCAGTCACTGTAGCGGTTACGACGCTCGCCGCGTTCTTGATAGGGCGAAATAGGAGAAAAATATACATTTTATTTTATTTTTATTAAAAAACTATTCGGTTATTTTGTTAGAACTATAAAAAGCTATCCTTTTTGTAAAAAAAATTACGAGATGTTCGAATTTGAAGTGTAGTTTTATGGTGATATTCAAGATTTTTTACAGAATTACCATGCCTTTTTACAATATTCTGTTCGGTTATTTTGTTACTATGTTCCTTTTTGAGTCTTCATCAATTTTGGTGTAAGAGAATTCCACATAATTTCTTCAGACTGAAAGCTTAAAATCAGTCTTTTCGAACTGGCCTCGCCTTAAGTAACTTTCGAAGACACTTTACCCTTTATAGCCCGGTATAATTAGACGCAAAAAGTCGACATCTCGGTAAATATATATAAGACTATCCAACACAAAATTAATTTTTCAATTCGAACCAGTACTTCCACAAATTCATTGGCTTTAAAATATAAGTACATAGATATAATTTTTCCAAACTTTAAGCCCGCTATTTATAAGGAATGGTAAGTCGTACAAAAAAAAGTGTTTGATATTTTTTGTAGAAAATTCTATGGTGTACAATCTTATGCTACCTATTTTTATGATAAAATGTACCGTTTGAGAAAAAAAACGAGGAAAACTTTATTTTCGTACCTTTGACCTTGAATAAAATTTTAATCACAAGAAGGATCGTCGGGGACTTTAGAAGTTTTATTTATAATGGTGTATTTAACATCTCTACAAATTTTCAGCTCTATGCGTATTATTCCGAGGTCGAATGTTTAATTTTCTTGGGCTATTACAAGAACCATGAGAATCAAAGACATAGCAATAGGTAAGAAATCACAACAACATTACCTCCTCCTTTGTGGAAATCGGTTAAAAAAGAACGCACACTATTCAATCCACATTCTTCGTGTATGAATTCCCCGAAGCATAAAAAGATGGCCGCGACGTTTATCAACACCCACATTATCTGAAACTTTATTATCTTCCCTTTTAGGTTCCTGTATCTATTTTATTACTATAATATAAAATATTTTTACGATAAGATATTATTTAAGGGCACAAAAGGGATAATGTGAATTGGAAAAACGATTAGAAAACACTTAGGACGGCCCAGATGAAATTTGTTGATAAACATAGTTGGCGAAGCCTAGACATGGACAAAAATGTTTACTTTTTCTTGACGAAAAACCATGTTTAAAAAAGCAACAGTTTTGTGGATACAAATTTGTTGGCGCAGAAATTTATCTATTTACGTCTTTTTCCGTTACTAAATATATTATCTTCATTCAAAAAGCTTAGCTTGATGTCGAGCAAATAGTGTAGGTATTATAAAAAAACTTTCTGCTTGCAAGCTTGTTTACTTTTTTACATAATAATATTTACTTATTAACGATAATTTATTACTTATATTTTATTAATCCTAATTGAAGTGTAAAAGCAATTAAAATATTCGAGCAAGAACATTTTAATAATCAGCGTATTAATTTTCAATATTCCGATCAAACGAGCGAGTTTCGCTACTGGAAATTAGAGTATTCGTCAAAAGCTGATTTTATATTAAATTATTGTTTTTTTAATGATACTAGATGACGTCCGCAACTCCGTTGCGACAAAATTCGTTTATCGCGCGGGAACCGTAAATTTTTCCGGGATAAAATATATAGTATGTCCTTTCCCAGAACTTAAGCAAAATCGGTTCAACGGCTTGGGCATAAAGATGTAACAGACAGACTATATTCCCTCTGTCTTTCTGTCTGACAAAGAAACAGAGACACATTTGGCATTTATAATATTAGTTAATGGATTAACTGACAGTGGTAAGTCAAAATCATTGAATGCAACTTGTCTCAGTCATTTATTAAGGCGAGGACTTATCTCAATTCCAAAACGATAACCTTGCACACAACCAAAGACCAAGCGTGTACGCATCGCAATAAGATTCATTTTAGCTTAGCATAAAATTGTAGTTTCTAGGGGCGGATCTTCTATATTTTTCATGTTTTTTAAATATCTTTTTAAATAAATATTAAGAAAAAAGATTGTTCGGTTCAGACCTTTCTAAAATAGATTCATTAACAATTTATTAAAATAAAATGTAAGTTATTCTTGTTAATACTTATATTTCGATGACAACGAGTTTTGTCGGAGGTGAGTTTGTAAATTAATTACAGCAAAAGTATTACTTTTTATTAAAATGTTTTGATTTAAGCCCTTTTAAATATTGTGCTCTATATCTCATATTTTTTTACATTTCGTTATTATATTGGAACTAGGTAAATCGGGTATCAAGAAATAACAAAATGGGGTTTCAGCCCGCCTTAACTTGACCAAAAATAAAACACAACAATATCGACAAAAACCCATAAAATGGAAATAAAAATACACATGCCTGTATTTACGATTTTTAACGGAACACTTCTAATTCGGTCAACCCATATTGACCATACGTCGTAAAATGTTGACCATACACGCACATTTGTTAAGGCGACGCCATTTTTAAACCCCGACGAAAAAAACGGTGTTATAAGTTCAAAATAATATTGTGTGATGTGTGTGTGTGTGTGTATGTTTGTGACATCGCAGCATCCAAACGGGTGGACTGATTTTGATCTTGTTTTTTTTTTGTTTGAAAGCTGACATAATCGAAAGTGTTCCTGGCAATAGTTCATTATCAACCCGCTCAGTGCTGGAAATTTTAGGTTTATCCTCTTCATTTGTTAGAAACTTCTAGTTATTTGATCCGTTCAATATTTTGTGCTGCCTGACAAAGTGAGTAACTTTGAAGCGGGGTTGTTTTTGAATTTCTTAATTTAACTTTATATGCGAACATAAACGCTCACTTTGAGCCATTGTTGACTTGTTTTGTTCATTTTAATAACGCTTTCTTATTGTTCTTTTATTGTTCAACTTTGTTTCGATCTTGCATAAATAGGATTGCAATTGTTTTCAGTTTTCGTTATTGGACTTCGCTCGTTTGACTTTCACTTTGTTTCATTTGTGATTGTTAATATTGTGAGTTGTAATTGTATACCCTTTTGTGGTTATAATTTTTCTCTTGATTTTCTTCAATGCTAAGTGCTTGGAATCTGGAACTTAGTTTAAAACTTTTCTAATAGTCATTTAAGCCTAAGTAGTTATAATATGTTTTTTTGTTAAAGTATAATTAATAATTAAGGTGTAAGGTTTTACAAAAATGTCTAAGAATACTACTGGAAATTCGTTATTTTTAGTTTGTAATGGATATAAAATACAAACTAGTTTGGTAAACTTTCAAGTTACTACTAAACTGCTAATTGGACGGTTACGAATAGGAACATAACTAGATAGCTATCCGAGGGTCAAAAGTTAACTCCAACAAAGTTATAAGTGGATGAAATAGTTAACTTATTTCTTTGGTCAGTGGTTTGGTCCAGACTTAAGACTTGTTCAAATCAAAGTCGATAAGCCTCTATCAGAAACTAGAAACATGACAAAAAATATACAATAGTAGACGTGGTCAGCAACTTCGTTGTTTCAAAATTCGTTTATTGCATGGAAACCGTACATTTTTCCGCAATTATAAAAAACTACACTATAATTTTCCGGGACTAACACATCTACATACGGCATTTCATCAAAATAACGTCAGCGAATGAAGGTAACAGATAGAGAAATACACACTTTTGAATTTATAATACCAGAGTCGATAAAAGAGACGATAAAATAAAAACACGTCCCTGTTGCACGTGCCATTAGACCAGGGGTTCCCAAACTTATTTTCTCTACCGCCCACTTTGAGAACAAATTATGTTTGAGCGTCCCCATTGTTTCAATTTAAAATGCATCCAGATGAAATAAATCACCCCCAAGCCTCTACACAACGCCCCCATTTTTTTTTCTGGGTCCCACACCGCCCCCCTTTAGACCTTCAGCGCCCACAAGGGGGCGTTGTCGCCCACTTTGGGAAAGACTGCATTAGACACATATTTTAAAATATCACTCAGGTTCTAGAGTCAATTAACTTTTAAATTAAAAAATTTGAAGTCAAATTTAGTGGCAAATATTTTTCATTTAACTGATTTCAATCACAACCGTCATTTGGAAGACTTAATTATAAACATCGTATAAGTATGGCAGTGATAAATGATGTGTTAAGTATGCCTGCCTGTCTGACTCAGAAGCTTCCCCTTAAACATGTGTTTGGTACAAGTTCCGAGTATCGCTATGTCGGGAGCACTTAAGTTAAGGAGGATAAAAGAGCATTGTATGGCAAACTTTAAACGGTTCTAGTTATTGTTGGCGACGTAATGGTCGCATATTTGTGTAAGTGTACATTAAATGTTTCGTGAACAACTTTCAGTACAGAGTTAATTAAAAATATGGTAAGTATGTATATTCATTTATTTTTGTGTTAACTTTTTTTATATTTTGAATTTCTTCCTATTGAAGATATTTACCCAGCGTTTAACTATTCGAGGTCCGCTAGCCTTGTCTGTTATGTCATTTTTCAAATTTAAAGACAAAGACAAGTAGATCTTGTTTTATTCGTTGTATATTTTTTAAAAAGAAGATGGTAAAGTGATAAAATTAAAATGCTGTACTGTGGGCAATTAAGTCCAAAGTACCTACTATTGATCAAAGGTAAAAATATAAGCACCTAGCAATAAAACTATAAATTTTTCTAATGACACAAATAAAGCTTCAATAAAATGATATTATAATATAATAATATCATTTTATTGAAGCTTTTCCAACATTCAATAAATATTTAAATTAATTTTCATTCAAAAGATTCTTCAGTCAATGGGTGCTTAAGTAGCGCAAGCTTCTTCAAGTCAAATACTTACCGCGCTTTAAATAAATAAATATTTAAGAACAATAACATTACGTTAACCTAGTTCCTTAACTAGTTTCCGAGTTCTCGAGTGTCCCACATAGCGATAACTTTAATAGAATGCAAAGCTTGCCAATCCGCATTTTGCATGTTAACTCTTACTTAACGTACAGAAACATACAGGGTGCAATTAAACCTACCGGCCAAATTCTTTTTAGGGCTTAGGTATCATTAGTGAGTCCATTTAACCAAAAAAAAATAGGGTGTTAATTTTTTTACAATGACATATTTTATCCCACATAAAATCGTTGCAGAACGGTCACTTCGCGGCGGTGGGTAGACCCGGGGTTACGGTGGTGCCAGGGAGGCGCGTGCCTCGCGCGCCGGCGACGCGTAGTGTCCATTAATTGTGGTGTTTTTTAGGAATACTTTCGGAGGCTATTTCTCAACATTTTAGTACTGAGTGATTATAAAAGAAAAAAAATATAGTGTATTTTTATTTTTAACAAGGATCAATATATCGAAATTTGGCCGGAAGGTTTAATTGCACCCTGTATATTTTTTGGCTTGCGCGACCTTGAATTTCTTTTTCATTCTAAATTATAAATATAATATATTAGAATATAAAGGATTTGCCATCCTAAATAAAAGCATTTGCTTCTTAGTTTGTATGTGTGCTATTTGCTTAAGTTAAATTATTTATTTAAGATTTTAATCACAAAAAATGACTTTTTTATAACATATACGAAGGGTCATGCTTTCAGGAAGCGATTATGCCACGAAATATAAAAAACACGACTCAAATGTCAATCCTAATATACACAAAAAATTACTTCGTACCAGCTAATAATAAAATAGTGTATATCTTCTTTAGGTTTTTGCCGTACCAAAAAAAAAATATCAGCACGCTTCATCTCATAACTTGGACCAATAAAAAACCAGCCTATAGATCACCCACGTGCGCTCTATTACGTACGGCTTGTCGTCTATGAAATACGAGATTATTTATAAATAGAACTTCCCCTTAATGATTCGTTGTACTTGTACTCGAGATAAGAGGGGGTATCTGTAAATATTTTCGTGTTGCGTGTGGTCACGACTCACGACTGTATAAAGTTTATGTGGGCTATAGACTATCTGTGTTTGGATTAGTTATAGATAGGCTTAATATGCGGGTACGATATAATTTTATTTTCATTGTAAAAATTTATATTTTTTGGTTGGTTGGGAATTTTAAAATGAAAGCCAAAAGAAATGGTTATTTATAATGTGTGCTATGTTTTGTGATGTTAAATAACTTATATAATACAGGGTGTAACAAAACTAAGTGATACATCCTGTATATTTTAAGAATGCGAAAGTGCCTTTCTATAAAAATATAAAAGTGTCTGTCTGTTACCGCTGCTAATTTTAAACACACACACACACACACACACACACACGCAGACTTGATAAAATATCTTTTTTGAGTATTAAGATAATAATTTGAGTTGCAGAATATATTATATATATTTATTATCCCCGAAAAATGTATAGTTTCCGTACGATACACACATTTATCGAAGGGGTCATAAGAATCTTGTATAATATCCATATTTACTAATATTATAAATGCGAAAGTGTGTCTGTCTGTTACCTCTTCACGCCCAAACCGCTGAACCGATTTTGCTGAAATTTGATATGGAGATACTTTGAGTCCCTGGAAAGGACATAGAATACTTTTTATCCCGGAAAATGTACGGTTCCCGCGCGATAAACGAATTTGGCGCAACGGAGTTGCGGGCGTCATCTAGTTATGATATAAAAATACGCCTATCTTTAGATTGTAGAAGTTATTTCTTACTTACACTTAGTTTCCGATCAAACTTTGATTAAGATATTTTTCTGTTTATTTACAGTTCACAGACTAAAAGTTCAAAGGTGGCCCCATAATTCACCAGTTTCTATAGATCCGTGTTAGGTCAAACAAAATGAAATATGTCGAGTTTAAGTTGGCAGCAGTCCATGCCCATACTTCGAAGTACTAAGGTTATTGCTCTCAAAAATGGGGCTCACCGCACAGCTATACCTACTGTACAATCATTGTAGAGTTCCGTATACGATAAATCATTAGATAATCATCAATTAAGCGTTAATGTGTATTTATTTTGTATTGATCAACCAAGTTATTAAACAGTGGTTTTAAAATTCGGGCAAATTAAAATTGCTTGCCCTAGCTGTCAATTTACAACATATTTCGGTTATTTAAAAAAAAAGCTTAGTGAATGTTAAAGTTTCATAAAGTCAACAATTTGTGAATGTTATATAAATTATTATTACAATTTATTTTAGTCATAACAAGAGGTATAACCTACCTAATTTTTTTTTTGTTGAGTGAGCAAACGTAAAATGTGAGTCGAATCAAAAAGCCTTTCTTGTAAAACTCTCGTCTTACTTACGATTTAAACGTCCCACAGTATCTCACTAATTTCGCTTACACTATCAATAGCTTAGGGTATTATAACTGCTCCATCATCGCACAAAGGAGGAGTGTAAGCCGCAGATTACAATCCCGGTATTCATTAGAGCCGAGCCGGCAGTAACCGAGTGAATTATATTGCCGCTTAGTGGACGAAATGGTCGCCTTTTTTGGGAAATACTGCATAGTTTTGTAAGTAGAAGAATTATTTAGAAAGTAGTTGTAAGTAGTATACTTTTTAAAAGTTACCTAGAATTAAATTGCCGCTTAGTGGGTCGCCTTTTTTGGGAAAATACTGCAAAGTTTTGTAAGTAGAAGTATGCTTGGAAAACACTATTGAGTAGTACTATAGTATACTTTTTTAGGGTTCCGTACCCAAAGAGTAAAAACGGGACCCTGTTACTAAGACTTCGATGTCTGTCCGTTTGTCCGTCTGTATATCATCACACTCATCAGGCTGTATCTCAAGAATCGCTATAGCTAGACTTCTGAAATTTTCACAGATTGTATCTGTTGCCGCTATAAGAACCAATACTAAAAATAAAATAAAGTTAATATTTAAGGGGGGTTCCCATACAAGAAACGTGATTTTTTTGCCTTTTTTGCTCGTAATCAATAATGTAACAGTTAGGCACTTGGAATTTTCACAAAATCCTTAATTATATTTGTACTTTAATAATTAATAATAAAATTAAAATAAAGTAAATATTTAAGGGGGCTCCCATACAAAAAACACATTTTTTTGTCTACTTTCACTCTATACCGGTACGGAACACTTCGTGCGCGAGACCGACTCGCACTTGGCCGATTATTTTTAATAGTTACCAAGTAAATTATATTGTCGCTTAGTGGAGGAAATGGTCGCCTTTTTTGGGAAAATAAAAAGTAAAAATATTGTTTGGAAAGTAGTTGTAAGTAGAATACTTTTTCGGAATATGTTGAAGTGAAGCATGCTTAGTAAATTGAAGTAGATTTTTGGGAAATAATTGCAAAGTTTGGTAAGTGGAACTTAGGGAAGTAGGATTGGGATGATCTTTTAGAAAATTGTTGTAATGTTTGGTAAGTAGGCTGTAGGTGTTTTTTGACGTGACAACGTCTAATAACTCGTTACTACGGGCCGCATACACGAAAAAGTTGACGTCATTGTCCCGTTCTGCAAGCGAGAGCGCGGCACGAACGAGAGAGAGGCATGATCGGCTTGAGCGATCGGCTCAGTTCGTAGTTGTCACGTCAAACTACCGTCCGTAAAACTTGACAGACAATCGAAGCAGACAACCAATTTTATAGATCAACATTCAGTGGTCGTGTTCGTCGGCGTAATTTTTAGCGCATGCGCTGCAAAACCATTTATTGCGCATGTCAAAATCATGGCAACGACAACATACACGTTGTTTAAACTTGACAGTAACTAAGTATATGTTTATATATACTTTGTTCGTGGCGTTGCCATGGCCCATGACATGACATGTTTTGGACATGCGCAATAATTTAAGGCAGTTTAAAAAAACTGCCTTTTATTGCGCATAATAAATAAAAGGCATTATGCAGCTAATGCGCTAAAAATTACGCCGACGAACATGACCAATGTTTACATTGAAATAGTTATTTTTTGATAAATGACTTGTGTAGAGGTTTCAAGAACTACATAAATTTTTAGTTAAACAAACGCTAACTAATATCCTAATTGCCTTATTCTGGCAGAAGGATATATTGCTGCAATGTTTTCACGCTAGAGGCAGCACCAGCACGGACTGTAAACACAAAGACCTTTGACAATATTTCTAACAATATTTAGATACTAGCTGTGCCCCGCGGTGTTGCCCGCGGTTTAAGTGATATATAATAAAAGACTATGAAAAGTACCAATAATAGGATCAAAACGGGACGATACATGGTTTTATAATGGTTTATGGTAGTGATGATGATGATGATGATGAATGTAATTTGCATAGTAGCATATGCTTTCCGTTCTTAAAACAACGTCGAAACTCCCAAACTTGTATCTATAAAAAGTCAGGAGTTCTCTCAGCACCTTCCGAACCATGGTATACCTTGGTGCAAAATCTTGCTTGTTGGTAGCATATGCTTAGAATACTGCTCACGTAACCGAAGTCACCACATGTTTCCATATAAATTTTGAGGAGTTCCCTCGATTTCTTATGCATCCCTTCATCAGGTAACCACTTTTATGAATATGGTACTAAATTGGGATGATAACCTTTACACCAAAAGAAAAATTTTGAAAATCGCTTCACAAACGGCGGAGTAATCCTTGAACATAAAAAAACGAACATAACAATTAACACCTCCTCCATTTTGAAAATCGGTTAAAATTGTAGCCGGTTAAAGTTGTGTATAAGCTATATTATTGTAAAGTTTCATAAAAATCTGTTCAGTAGTTTTTGCGTGAAAGAGTAACAAACATCCATACATCCATACGTACATACTACAACATCCAAACTTTCGCCTTTATAATATTAGTAGGATGACGTGTGCAGAATGTCAGATTTTGGTTGGATTATTTACTTTATGTGCCTGTAGCGCCCTCTGCTCCGACCTTTGTATAGTATACCATATTCAGTACACGAAATTGCCAGACACTACGTTTCCAAAATATCCAAAATATTTTTTGCGATTACAGGCATCAAAGCCATACAGATCAAAGCGTCTATATTTTTGTAAATGGCACCTAATTTGCATACCATGCGAATGTTTTGCCAGCAGCCCTTTTTGCTCTCATTTCCTCTCAAGTAACGCTGTAGGGACGTAGGGACATTTAACTCTGTCAACAAAATAGAAATATTCTAATAATAAATAGGCATTATACGTGGGAGAGCCATGCTTCGGCACGAATGGGCCGGCTCGACCGGAGAAATAC
This sequence comes from Cyaniris semiargus, assembly GCA_905187585.1. Classification (NCBI taxonomy): domain Eukaryota; kingdom Metazoa; phylum Arthropoda; class Insecta; order Lepidoptera; family Lycaenidae; genus Cyaniris; species Cyaniris semiargus. The sequence continues at coordinate 4,616,895 of LR994558.1, read as the reverse complement.
CACGTTCTCACAGAAAACCGGCGTGAAACAGCGCTTGCGCTGTGTTTCGCCGAGTGAGTGAGTTTACCGGAGGCCCAATCTCCTACCCTATTCCCTTCCCTTCCCTCCCCTACTCCCTTCTCTTCCCATCCCTACTCTCCCCTATTACCCTATTCCCTCTTAAAAGGCCGGCAACGCACCTGCAGCTCTTCTGATGCTGCGAGTGTCTATGGGCGACGGAAGTTGCTTTCCATCAGGTGACCCGTTTGCTCGTTTGCCCCCTTATTTCATAAAAAAAGGCAACATAAAAATGTTTTATATTGGTTATTTTTTTAACACGAAAAATCAAAAGATTGGGAACGAATAATAAACAGTCTTATTTTTTCGCTAAGTAAAAGAAGAACCTACTTTAACTTTGAATGAATCCTAAATATATTACTCTTCCGATAGTTTTTTTGGGTCACAGAAATCGTGATAGCAATAATCAATATAATTTGTACGCAACTGAGACAAGTACGTAGTTGCGTAGAAATGTGTTTTTCGCTCAAGAATAGTCCATTTTCCGTGAAAAAAACTATACTATGTCCGTTTAACAAAGATTCTGTTACATACATACAGCCCAAGCTAATAAAAAACATCGAAATCTCAGTAATAGGGTCGTGTTTTTATCCTTTGGGTACGGAACCCTAAAAATCTTCTCCTCAACCAGACTATACCAAGGAACAAAGTATGCGAGGTTATCGGCTCTGCGCCCAGGTCTCATCCTCGGTATTTAGGACCAGCCGGCCCAAGATGCGCAAACGAGAAAATTTTGTCTGCATGTTTTCTCGATGTTTGATGGTTTGTCTCTTTATCTCTATTGACCTTAACATGACATACATTTTTTCTCGTGTAGATCTGTCGTCAAAATCTATCGATATAATGTCAAAAAATGACGAGAATGAGATATCTCGTTGTATGCGCATGCTAGACGCATTGGTCTGAAGAGTCCATAGATAAAAAAATCTTCTCCTCAACCAGACTATACCAAGGAACAAAGTGCGAGTATACGTGATTATTATAATCGGCGCTGCTCTCCGGTCCCAGCCTCCCCAAGCTCGTAAATCCACGTGATCAATCGCACCGTCTCATCGGACCACTGCATCATTACTCATAACATAATATATTCTGTTTTGATTTTATACAATTATTATTCTCGCTAATTTTGATAAAGTTTGTAGCTTGAAACCATTTTGAACTCAACTTGATTACTTACTGCTGAATTGCCGTTACAATACGCTACTTGACCTACTTTTTTTCTTCATGCTAATCGCTTCTTAATCATTTATTTTCACCAAAAAAACAATAATATTTTAATATTTTAAGCAGTAGAAACCCATAAAAATGTTGATTGAATAATATGCCTTTTAAATGGCGCCGAAAACACTGTCCGTCATAGTGTAACGACATATTTTTTGATTTTATACTTTCTTTATTGAAAAAAAAATTATGTGCTAAACGTACGAGTCTAACAGTGCCAAAAAGTTAGAAAATAATTTAGAAATCATTTGTAATGTTGAAAACTTTTGGAGAAAAGTTTTGTCCATTTCATTTCCCAACTACAATAAATGGAGATAGTATATAAAACTGATGTTTTATTTGAATTATTCAAGAAAATATATTTTAAAATTCTTTCTAGGCTTACTCTTATTATTTATGTACAAATAAACTTACATAATATAACGAGCGCGATAAGTAAAAGATATTAAATTACTAGTGTGATGACGTCACATCCAAATCGGAAGTACCTACCGCAAAAGCGTTTTCGTCAGTACAAATTACAAAATATAAAATCATATTTTCAAATCGACTTTATCTATCAATCATAAGCCTTTATTTGATGATAAGGGTGAAATATGGTTTCCTAGGCCAAGTTCTACTAGAAGTATGCCTTTGTTCAATGAAATTGAATATAGGTCAAGTAGCCTATTGAGCATCTATATGGCATCTAGATAGTTCGTTGTTTTGTATCAAAACCACTTATACACAATATTGTATGGAAACTCTGTGCAAAATATTATCCTACTGGTTGCAGAGTTTCGCATTGAAGTGAGATTTACTTAAAAACCTAGTTATTACTGAATTGCATGGAAAAACTATAATTTTCCAAAATAAGTAGTAAACAATGTGCTAATGCAAGGCTTTCACAAAAACTATGGTAACTTAGATAAAAATTTGTTCAGTAGATCCTGCGTGAAAAAGTAACAAACATTCACAGTCACAAACTTTCTCCTTTAATATAATATTAAGGCGGGCTGAAACCCCATTTTGTTATTTCTTGATACCCGATTTACCTAGTTCCAATATAATAACGAAATGTAAAAAAATATGAGATATAAAGCACAATATTTAAAAGGGTTTAAATCAAAAACGTTTTAATAAAAAATAATACTTTCGCTGTAATTAATTTACAAACTCACCTCCGACAAAACTCTTTGTCATCGAAATATAAGTATTAACAAGAATAACTTACATTTTATTTTAATAAATTGTCAATGAATCTATTTTTAAAAGGTCTGAAACGAATAATCTTTTTTCTTAATATTTATTTCGAAAGATATTCAAAAAAAAAACACTCGAAAAATAAAATAGAGAAGATCCGCCCGTCGTAACTTACAATTTTATGCTAAGCTAAATTATGCGATGCGTACACGCTTGGCATTCGCGTTCGCAAGGTTATCGTTTTGGAATTGAGGCAAGTGCTCGCCTTAATGTGATAATAATATTATTATGTACCTATGTAATGTAATAATAAGTATTATGGTAATATTATTATGTAAGTACTTAATTTCAATGTTCTTTGTACATTGTATGTTACACAAACTTAACGTGAACAACGTAAAGTTTTTAGGGTTACGTACCCAAAGGCTAAAAACGGGACCCTATTATTAAGACTTCGTTGTCTGTCCGTCTGTATGTCTGTCTGTCTGTATGTCTCCAGGCTGTATCTCAAGAACCGCTATAGCTAGACTTTTGAAATTTTCACAAACTGTGTATATCCGTTGCCGCTATATCAACAAATAGAAGAAAGAAAATAAAATTGACGCTAGAAACAAAATAAAATTGATATTTTTAAGGAGGGCTCCCATACTACAAACATGATTTTTTTGGCTTTTTTTGCTCGATATTAATAATGGCAAAAGGTAATAAGGACTTGAAATTTTAACAAAGGCCTTAAATTTTATACGTATGTGTACTTTAATAATTAATAATAATATTAAAATAAAATAAAAAATTAAGGGGGGCTCCCAAAAAAAAACACAATTTTTGGCCTATTTTTGCTCTACAACGTGTAGAGCAAATGTTGTGCGAGATTTTATCTGCATTACACTACACTGTTATTACAATTTTGCCAGATTTTAGCAGAAAATGATGTTTGTTGCTGATTATGTTACACTGTTTTTACAGTTTTCTGTCCAGATTTTAGCAGAAAATTATGTTTTTAGTATAGTCATTAGTTGTATAGGTAATAGGTATAGGATTTTCATCTGTTCATGAATCAATTTCTGTGAAACAATAGAGTATGTTTGTAAATTGATTCAAACAACATACCTATCTGTGTCATTCCTCCCAGAGGCTCAGTCACGCTCAGAATATCAATAGCCTATTAGTATTAATGAGGAAGACCTACCCGATACGCAATTAAAAAGGAGGACCCTAAACGTCATGTAATGGTTCTGAGCTTGTTGACAAAGCAATCTCCATTCTAATCAGTTGGCCAAACGTGATCTGGGTATCCAGATCTTTTACATTTACATAATTTTATTACCCACTCGCAACAGATCACCCTTATTACTATAATACGAGTTTTCGGTAATGCCGGTTGTATGCTAAACAAAAGATTTCATTTAACATAAAAACCTCAGTATCTGAAAATAAAATGGCTGTGTAACGTACGAACTACGAAGGTTCGTCTCTACTGGTATGAAAACTCTTTTTTGTTTTCTGTTTCTTTCATTGACATAAGAAACGTTTCTTTATTTGATTTTTTTCAAATTATCTACTCGTTTGAAATCTCTGTTACTTTCTTTTTCTTAATTTGAATTTTATTTTTCTTAATTTTTTTGACTCTCTACTCGTTTAAAAATTTTGTAACTTTTTTTTTTAATTTCATTTTTTCGGATAGGAATAAAATATTTTAGAATTACATTAACGAATTTCATTAAATAATCGGAAAACCACTTCTATTCAGGAATTATAGTAAGCAATCACTTTCCACCTACAGCGTACTCTACTTAAGTGATTAAGTGCTATAAGGATTAAGTTACAATATTAATAATGTCGGTGGAACAATCTGAGTTATTGTAACATGTAACTGAATAGGGTTGGAGTAAGTTAGAAAGCTAAGATATTACACCTATTTTCATTCAAAAGCCCCTAAGCCAAGGGTTCTCAGTAACAAAGCACACTCTAGATGCTTAGGATAGAATTAGATAGGAAGCTATGTGAAAACGGTTCTTGAAATGAAATTTAGTTTGCTAGTATGGATGACTAGTTGTTACTCTTATATATGCCTAACTACTTAACGAATTTTGATGAAATTTAATACGTAGTAAGGTTATGGAAAAACAGAAACACTTTTATCCTAAAGCAGGGCTTCCCAAACTTATTTGTACTGTGACGCCCTTGGGACTTTGCCATTTCTTTACGACGCCCCTTAACCCAGCCCCCAAAAATACTTTCTAATTTTAGAACCAGCCTACATAGGTTATCATAAAAACACTATTTGGACGTTTATATTTTTATTAGGAAATAATGACCAAATCAAAACATAAGCATAAAAATTAAAAAAGATATAATTTTTGAAAGCTATTAAAGCCAGCAAGGCTGGCTAATGTGAAGGATGCGCTTGCTTTTCTGAGCATAGCTTCTGAAACCGGGGATGTGTAAATGACATATTTGGTTGTGTTGACATGCGACGCCCCTGGGACAATATTTAAATAGTGAAATGACTCGTCATTTTAATTCATAACAAACACACACCAACATCGATCTGTAAAGGCTTCACAATGGTTCATGTTGGCCTACTACAAGCCATCGCCATTGTGTAGACGGGGTAATGGTGTATGATGGTGGGCCATCTCGGTCATTGTATTCTATTTCCTCCTTTCGAAAAAGCAGCATATCACTATCGAACAAAATCTATCATTTTCTCCCTGAAAATCTGACAATATCCCTCCCCCGTTTCTTTAGTCTATTAACCTATACCTATTGTTACAGAGCTCCTGCTCGGCACTCTCCGGACGCACCAGAAGGCGGCTTGTGACGAGGAGATGGTGACGCTGATCTGCCCCCGGGGGACCACCATCAGCATCCAGGTGGCGCAGTACGGGGCTTCGGCGTCCCAGAGCGCCTGTGCCTCAGACCTGGCGGAGTACCAGCCGGTCGCGGTGGAGGTGGTGGGAGACACCAGCTGCACATGGCCTGGCACGCTGCAGGTATTTATTGACCCTGGAAGTGGTTTTAGTTCTAACGGTTCTTTTGATTCATTTTGTTAGACTCTGTAGGTACTATTGGTAAGTCGCGTTAGTTCTAACGTGGATACCTTATCCCATTCCTTCTACCTCTTTCTGTTTTTTTTGCGGGTCCCCAAGACAGCTTATGCATGTTCCTCGGGCATCATACGGGCATCATATTATCATAAAGAGTATGATGCCCGAGGTATTATAGGGTTTTCGTGATTGGTTGCCGCTGAGATCAATCCTGGCGAATAAAAACTTACGACAGCTGTTTAACACGACAATTGACACGAAATGTTGTAATTTTAAGTATAGTTAAATTTTGGTAATTATTGCATGTTTACCTGATTCTTTCATAATGATCCTTATTTTTGTTGAAATAATGGAGACCTGGGACGGCTGTGAGGTCACAGAATGGGTCAAGCGGAAGATCGGCGTTGGATACCTGTAGGTGTGCCAACACTGCCGAGCTTGGTCCAATTAGCGGCTGATTATTTAGGAATTTTAATGTCATTATTTTGTTTTACTCATAATTTAAGTATATACCTATATATATTTTCTTTGTTGTATCTTATAGTAATAGCTGCAAATAAACAATTATTCTATTCTATTCTATTCTAAATACCCTAGTTTTACCTCGGGGTAGGTAGGAAGGTGTCGGAAAATTCTTATTGTCAGATTGTGAAGACACGAGTCCATCAGGCGGGGACGCTCGTGAATTAACACACATTTTTGAATCCGCCTCCTAGGGGCAAATTCAAAAACAAAAATCATCATTTTACGTAGATTCTAAATATGAATAGAAATACGGTACGTATACACGTAGATGGAGCAACGAAAATTGTATGACCGACTGACGAGACGACGCAAAGCAATTCTAAATTATTCAAAATTGGAATATCGAGCGTGCCAATTGAATATGTGTCTTCTTGTGAAGTACATGAAGATTGCTATAGGTCTACCGGAATCTGATGGCAATTGTTGACAGCAGATTTTCAAAATATATCCTTGATCATTGGATAAATTTTTATATTTGCATGTTTAACACACAGAATCAGCCGCTATAAGAAAAAAACCGGCCAAGTGCGAGTTGGACTCGCCCATGAAGGGTTCCGCAGCAGCAATAAGGTTTATTTTTATGAAATTAAAAGGTTTTTAAATTATTTTTATATTTCAGTTGATTTAATGAAAGTTAAATTAAGTTTACCATTTATGACGTATAAAAAAAACTACTTGTTAGATTTCGTTCAAACCAATTTTCGTTGGTAGTTTTTATAGTAAAGTACATCATATATTTTTTTTAGACTTATCATGCTTTAGAAGTTAGAGTTAGTTAAAAGAAAAATGTTTTATTCCAATTACCCCGGTATTGCTAGAGTCAATTTATTTTCTCACTTTTTGCCATCAGATTCTGTTAGACCTATACATACGTTCACCCCAGTTCGAAATTCGAAATTCATCTTACAGCAACGGGATCGTCAAATCTGGATTATCTGTCACTCTGTGTCACGTAACACCTGGGAGAGATAGGAAATTCGAGCGTCACCTTATTGTGTAGGGAAGATGTGGGAGTATGATCGACCTCACAATTACTTGTAATGATGTGTCATCAGCATTATACAGGGTGTAGCAAAACTAAGTGATAATACTTTAGGTATGGGCCCCTTATATATAGAGTTCACTGTGAAATTAGCAGCGCCGAAAGATTAACAATTTTTTTGCTTTTGTATGGGAAAATTCATAACGCGCGCGCTGGGGCGCTCGCCCATACAAATGGCAAAAAAAAATTGCTCTTTCAGCGCTGCTACATTCACAGTGAACTCTGTAGCTAAAGTCCCTTCGTTTACATGTTTATTAGTCTATTTCAAAGAGCATTTTGGGTTACTTTAGACCCAACCTTAAGTTTCTGTACCCAGTCAATATCAAGAATGTTAGAGCTTGATAAAATAGTGGCGGTAAAGTGGCTTCTGTAGACAAGTGGCAACAGAAATCACAATACTTTCAAGTCAATATAAATTATAAGTAGCTATTTAAAATCGAATCCGAAAGAAACGGAATAGTGAAACAATGCAATGCAAATTAACGTTTTAGCTTGAGATTTATTCCTTCAGTTGAGTGCTGTGAGCCAGAAGAACATGAATAAAGAATGAAGTGCAATTGTTAAACAGGAATTTTCCTATTTCCGATTTACACCTGATAAAAATTGTGCTAAAAGTCTATAAAATATATATGATCAGAAAATTGAAAGAGGAAAAGTGTTAAGTGTCGAAAACGTTTTTAAACAAACAACTTAATTGCTCTTACAACTAAGTTGAAAATAGCCTAGCCTAGGATTTAATTTATAGTGTTCTAAAATATTTCGGCCCCACTTTACTTAAAACTAAAATACAACATTCCAATTTCCTTAAACATGGACTTCATCTAAACAGCGTCTATTTAGCACAAGCAAAAGAACGAGGTTTTAAACCCACTGTCGTCTGTCAGTGTTTCTTCAAAAATAGCGTTGCAGCTAATATGAATATTCATTATTATGAAGACATGAGTGGAAGAAGCAGGTAAGTAACAGTTAAACATTGCCGTTTTTTGCACAAATGGAGGCTTTTGAGCCCGGAAAAGGATTTAAAATAAAAAAATGAGGATTTTATGTATAGCCAGATAATGAAGTAGGTAAGTTACAAGGCTTGTTTAAATTATAAGGGAAAAAAATAATATGAATAATCTTCCTTATGTTATAAAATGTTAGTTATCTGGTTCTTCCACTCGCGTCTTTAATTATTATACTAAAACATTTCATAATTGAAGAAGCATACTGCTAATTTAATAAGTATAATAATAAGCGTTAAAAAGCGCTTGCCTTGGAGTTATTACCTTCGGGGAGTTAATTATACATTCAATCAACGCAGTGACTTGTAATTAACTCGAGCTTCCAGTTACTGGCAAATTAAACACTAAACTTTACCGGCGTACCAGTTATAGTTAATTTAAAACAAACATTTTTTATCTTGTCTTGTTAGCCTTTGGTACGATGGGATTCATAAGGAAGTAGTTTTATTTTAATGTACTGAAATACTTGATGCTTGCAACTTTGTAAGCGCGAAATCCACACTTCCATACAACGCACCTGCAGCTCTTCTAATGTTGCGAGCGTCCATGGGCGACGGTAGTTGCTTTCCATCTGGTGACCCGTTTGCTCGTTTGCCCTCTTATTTTATTAAAAAAAACTAATATCCATATCCATACTAATATTATAAATGCGAAAGTGTGTCTGTCTGTCTGTCTGCCTGTCTGTCTGTCTGTTACCTCTTCACGCCTAAACCGCTGAACCGATTTTGCTGAAATTTGGTATGGGGATACTTTGAGTCCCGGGAAAGGACATAGGATACTTTTTATCCCGGAAAAATGTACGGTTCCCGCGCAATAAACAACGGAATTGCGGGCATTACCTAGTAGAATATATTTTCTCATAAGAAAATGTATGTACTCGTGGTGAAATCTGTGCCTATCAAAATTGGTCAAGTAGTTTTGATGCAAACAAACTAACACAATCTCTAGATTTGTATTAGAATATCAGAGTGTCGCTTTTAGTTAAAGGCAATAGCTTAAATTTTATTCCCTAACAGCCCAAAACATGAATTTTTAAAATATAATTTAGTTTTTCACCAATGTAGCATATTATTCGACAGCAGATTCGAAAAAGAAATTAAATCAAACTTCAAAAACTAGTTTATTCGGTGTCAACGAAATTACATGGTCGGGTATATTCAGAAAATATTTGGAGATGATTTCTCTTCCGAGGGAGCTAACGGTCCCTTAACATTGCGACATGTTATTGCGAATCCCTAATCAAGTAACGGAAAAGCGAAGCCGATTTTCTATGTAAGTACATAAGCGTATACACCTTATGAGGATGTTGTACACCCATACGTATGTTTTCGATATGCGATTTCGGAATTCGTTTTCTGTATTTGGAATTCCGTGATTCGTATTCGGTTTTTTTCACGCACGAGCAAGCTTGCACTACGAAACTTACGTGCGGAATTCGTCCCGTTCGGAAAAAAACGAACGTATGCGCCAGTGCAGTGTTACTATATCTGGTGGTAAGTTAATTAATTATAATTTATAAGCCATGTTTTTTCTACTTATTCCATGCATACGGATTTCTGGAAAAAATGTAGTAACTCCATTTGTAACAGATGTTGACATTTAGCATAGCTACATCTACTTATTTAATTATAGCAATAAAGTAAGATCTGGTAATTAAAAAGCCTATCTACTTATTTCTAATGGTAATCAGTTAACACAAACACACGCCCTATCAAAAATAAACAACTAAATATAAAGCAAAAGTAAAGCTCACACATACATACATATTACACACATACATATTATTATAACATTGTTTGCAAGCTATAACGAAAGCGACCTTTAAAATGTAAGATTATATAATAATATTATGAAGTGCCAGAGATTAAAAATAATTGTCGCTGCATAACGCCTTCTACATAACAAACCAACCTCACTTTTTGTTTTACAAAGCTGTTTCATATCATTCGGTCTAAGTTTAATAATAATAATAATAATAATAATATCTATGGACGCTTCACACCACGTCAGTCTGGCCCCGTGCTAAGTACCTGAAGGACTTGTGTTGCGGGTACCAGACAACGGAAATATATTTAATACTTTTATACTATACATATATTTAAGATTTTTATTATATGATACACATATTTAATACACATCCATGACCCGGGAACTTTGAAAACTTTTTGTTCCGTCGGCGGGATTCGAACCCGCGACCCCCGGCTTGAGCTACCAACAGCCCACCAACTGAGCCACAGAGGTCGTCAGTTTATTTTGTCTAAGTATTAAAAAAACAGTCTAACACCCAAAACTCAACTAACCAGCCAATATAACCAACAGAAACCAACATTTCGCTTGCACAATTTTATGACCCCAGCCATCTGTTTCAAGTCGAATTCGTAAATTAACATTTAGGGTGTAATTTTAACTCGGAAACCATTGTTTCCATTACATAAGTCTTAAGTAGGCCAGCGTGATGGAGTTCTAAATGTCGGTAACGAGGTTTACGCCGTTTTATTTTCGGCCATTTTTACGACGCCATGGAGATTGGATTTACGCGATCCGGGTTTTATCATATTTTATTGTTATTGGGTTATTAGTGTCGTAAGTTAATAAGTTGGCTTTTCGGTTTGAGATTCACGATCCTCTTACGTTATATGCGATAATAAAGTAATGTGCGATTCCTGGAGTGGGTGGACGGAATGACAGTGGACATATTAAAAGAGATATTAGATAATCCAGCATAAAAATTGTGAAGCTCAATGTTCTTCAAAATAATTATGAGGCAAAACATGTACATCCTATATAAAACACAAATATTAATAAAAGAACAACATTTAAAACACGCAAAATATAAAAATCATTGTCTAAACAAAAAATAATTGCAGCAACAAATTTCACACAACTTTGTTGGAAACAATCAATTATAAAAAGTATTCAGCTGTGACAATAAAAGGCCAGTAAAAACGGCTCGGACGTTGTTTTTCTTAAGACCATTAAACCGTTTATATTCTGGAGATGCTCCCTGTCTCAGGGTCGGATAAACGCCACGATTGGGGGCCACCTTTTTGAGCGGCATGTTGCCGTCGGGTCACATATTTTATTACTTTTCCGCTTACATTAGCCTACACGTGTATTGGATAATCGGAGCAATATTACGTGTTTTGTAACTAAAATCTTATTTTCTACAAAGAAGATAAAATTGGGGCAAACGTGCAAACGGGTTACCTAATGGAAAACAATTACCGTCCCCCATGGACAAAATAAGTAGAATAATTACCATATCCTTCGTTCTTGCATACTAGGTCTATCTTTCTGTCTGCCTCCCTGCCTGCAGTGTATATGTCGCAGTCATCTGGTTGAATCTGTTATTTGACTGAATGACTAGCGAATTTATTGAATGAAACCATTTAATTTAATAATTAAAAGCCAACTCGTCATTTGTTTAACTGTAACGTTTAACGTCTAAACTAAAGGCCAACTGGTTAAGTCTTTAACTGAAAAATTAAATGGTTTCATTCAATGAATTCGCTAGTCATTTAATCAAATAGCAGATTCAACCAGATGACTGCGACATATATATTATGTTGCCTGTTTGTGCTTAAAACCGCTTAACTATTTTTTAATATTTGGTAGGTATGGAAATACTAGGAGATGCGGCAAAGGAATTGTTTTTATTCCTGGAATATTTATATTGTAAGGATGCCGGGAGATAAACAAATTTCGGCAATGGAATTGTTTGCAACATCTTGTCTTGCTATAAATGTTTGTAAATGCCTGTAGAAAATTCAGTTATATAAGAAAATATACATTGAATTTAATTTGGGTCAGGTTATCGTTACAATACACATGCCATCTGGTACCTACTGCCTAATTTTAGTCTGAGTCCGACCCTGAGTCACCCCATCAGGCGGGGCGTCTAATGACATGAATAAACATGAAACAATACTAGCTGTCTCATAGGGTTGTATGAGAATTTGTTGGTACATTTGAATTTAACTTGCTCTTGCACTTAAGGTACATTGTACGTCCTTGTATACTAATGTTGAGATAATGTGACTAATTTATACTGGGGACGAAGCATAATATAAGAAGTTAACTAAGTCTTAATGTAAACATAGCCACAGAGTATTTTAATGTATCAAATTTGTCTATAATGCTACCCATATACAAGTGCCACATTATTAAGCATCGTTTCTATAATAGGCTGATGCTAATATGCTCACTGCAGACGGCATCTATGAAATTGCACATTTAATCACTTGTTCCTTAGTTACTAATAATTGTAATAAGAAAACTTTAAGAAACTTGAAGTTGCCTAAGCAGTCGTGTAAAAATTGTTCTTGTGTGCGTGCGCAAATTCAGGCGCTTTAGTACGAAAATTTATTTACTAACATTTCTGTCTATGCAGTTTTATATTATTGTTTGTAAATTGTGTCTAAGGGTGTACATTAAAAGTGCGTCCATTCAACCAATTATTATTATCGGCCCCTTAAATCTATTAATTTGTACGTAAAAAAGTATGTGCGTACGTCCGTTTGGTCGACCATGTTTGTATTCCATTACTTTGGAAAGTCTTCTTCTCCGTTCCATCAATGTACACCATAGTTTTCTCCGCGCCCGCCCAGAACAATCTGCTAACTCACGTGTCGCAGTACTCGTTGTTACAGACGGTGGTGGAGGCGTGCCAGAAGAAGCGGCAGTGCAAGTTCCACACCAGCCCCAAGGCGTTTGGCGTCGACCCCTGCCCAGGATCCAGGCGCTTCGTCGAAGTCGCATATAAGTGTCGCCCATGTGAGTATAGCTTACTATAGTTTATGCGGAGTCGAGGCACAAGCGGCCATTAGCCTTCTGTAAACAACGTACTATTTCATAGTTTTCTATGCAAACTGCAATAAATGTCGCAGATTTTTGTGTACCTACACACACTATTTTAGAATAGTACGGTCAATGATCGCTAGTGCCTCGTCTCTCCATTTTGATTATACTGCCACTACCTATTATAATTATTATTGTCACTCATTTAAGTCGTCATTAATTCTTATTACTTTCATTAATGTTAAATCTATTTAAACCACATTATTTACGATAACACCACGTTATAAATCTTCTGTAACCGCATAGGTAATAGGTATAACTATATTGGTCCCATTAGTGGTCATAAAAGGCCTTCACATATAAAGGAAGGTTCGTCTTTGAGTTTATAACACCACTGTATACATATTATATATTATTATGGAGATTATTGGGTTCGGAGCCACGCTGAGCATATTAAGGAATCAATGGGACTTGCTCCACTGAATTAACCTATATTTCCACATAAAAGGGTAAATTTGGTTTTTTCGAGGTAATACTCGAGACAAGATCAAAGAGAGGCGAGAGTGTTATTTTTTATTCATATTAATATAACATAAGCTTGTATATCAGCAAAATAATCGAATACATATTACACCTTTAAGAGTGCTAAGGTAATAACACTATTTAATACATAATATAATAACGAGAATTTTATATATTATTAGATACTATATAGTTGTAGTGACAGAGTGTAATGCCTCCGTGGTTTAGAGCTAGGCTCTCGAATCTTCTTGGAGGCCTGGGGTTCAATTTTCGCGTTGGAACAACAATAATCTTCAATATTAGGTTAGACTTTGGAGCAATGCAGGCTGATCATCTGATAATTGTCTAATATAAGCAAGATAAACACATAAGAATCAAGCGTCTGATTTCTCTCCAGTGGTGACGGTCATCCATTCCTCTGGGTTATTAGGGTAAAGGGAGATATTATGCTCTTGTAGCTGATGTTAGATAGCCTGGCAATAGTACAATATTTTTTACAATATTTTATTAGACAGCCTAGTAATGATTCTATAGTACAAAATATAACATTAATTCATAAAATTTTGCTTTAGTTTTTTTCCGTAGTTTTATAAGTTTGAAAATAGAATCATAAAACATATTTTATACGAGGTAAACCAGCTTAATTCTGCTTAAACACACGAATATTATTGTAGAAAGAAAATAGTTAAATAATAAAAACTTAACAGAACAGTAAAATTTTATAATCCAAGTTGCCCCCGATTCCGTGTTTATAAAAACCTATTTCTTAATCCACAAACGTATATTTTTTCCACAGCAAAAAGTAGTACTTTCGTGCTATTATCGACCATATTATAAATTTTACAAAATTTACTTAGAATACATTTCAGAGTCTATTCGATGCAAACAAACACAACTTTCCTATATTGTATAGTGATTTGTTTTTATGGCTTAAACTATAAAAAATTGTATGCTTCTAATGAAATTTATTATTGTGTTCTCAAAAATATTTTATTTTAAAATCTTTTTTTTCAACAAATGATGTTAATATTATTATGATTATAAGATAAAAATATATCTACAAGTTTATGAAATATACAGAAAGGAATTGAGTAAATTACCAGGGAAATGATAACTCGGAAGAAGATCGTCCGCATTGCAGCCGAAGTCGTTCGTTAGTCTTATAAATGCAAATGAGCTTAACTCCGAAACAAAATACACGTAACGAGACTTACTACATAGACACGACACTCGCTTTATTAACTGGTTGACTCTGAAAATAAAAAATACTTTCTTAACCGTTTCTCTGAGAATAAAAAATACTTTATTAAGAGCGGGCTGTAAAATTTTGCTGTGTTTTCTAATGGCCCAAGATTAGGGTTGCAAAATTACGTAATTTTACCGAAAACGCTGGTAAAATACGCGTATTTTACGGTAATTTATATAAATTACGGTAAAATTACCGGCTACGTATGTATGCAGAATGGTGGTATGACGGCGGGCGGGGCGAGCGTGTTGCAAGTTGTAATTTGTGTACTGCGTGCGCGTCGCACGGTGTGAGTTGTGACGTTGCCGATTAGTGCTGTTTGCCATAATATTTTGCGCTGTTGCGACTTGTTGACAGTTGACGACACTCGACAGAGCATACAGCAAGCCGGCAGGCTGGCTATTATGTTGTTTTGACTTACTGCAGTCTAGACTTGCATTAAGTAACCTGTTTAATTGTTTATATCCACATTCTTAATGAAAATTATGCCACGAAATCAAATCTTTTTTTACCCAATTTTACCGTAATTTACCGTAAAATATAATATTTTACGTAAAATATCGTAATTTACCGAATTTTACGAAAGTAATTTTACCGCTTTACATCCCTACCCAAGATCCGACCGTAAAATCCTGCATGAATCGTTTTTTTCGATGAAATATATTTTAAAGTAATCTCTAGAACGTATGGAATGGATTAAGGTTGGGTTGCCTTGTTAAAAGTAGCCGCAAGTACCTCTAATTGAGTTTAATGTTCATGAGACAAATGCATAATTTGCATGTATATTTTTTTTCAATAAATTTTACATCATTTGAAAGAAAATGACGTGACAAAATAAGGTATAAATGGTTGCCAGTCCTAAGTCGGCCTCAACCTAGGGTTGCCAGCCCGTAAACAGACATAGTTCTTCGTCAAAATTGAAGCATCGGTTTTTTTAATAATTTTGATACAAAATTAAAGTTTTATGCATTTTGTACATGAATATCCATGGTTGCCAGTTGCACGATAGCCGCAAACTGGGGTTGCCATCACTTTTGTATACGACATCGCGTGAGGTTAGGAAGCGCAAGAAAAAGTAGCACACATTGTTACGTGCGATAAATGAGGATATTGCATAGCAGCTGCGACACTGATAGCCTAGTCAACGAATATTTGTGGATGGAAAAGTCCAAAACAGAATTTGACTTAGGAATTTGAGCGAGAAGTTCCTTTATACTTCCTATTTTTTTTTGTTAAACGAGTATCTATACTATACACTTATACTAGTTATAATATTATGAAAGCGAAAGTGTGTCTGTCTGACTATCTGTTGCTTCTTCGAGCCCAAACCATTGAACTGATTTTGCTGAATATTGGTATGTCTATAGACACTTTGAGTCCTGAGAAAGGACAAAAATACTTTTTATCCCCGAAAAATATACGGTTCATTCGCGATAAACGAATTTTGGCGCAACGGAGTTGCGGGTGTTATCTAGTTACTCAATAAATTATGAAGTATTCTTAGCCGTGATAGTTTTCTTTTTACCATATTATATTTTTTTAAAGATTTACAATTTTTTCGGCATCAATAATATGCACATAATATGCCAAATTACGACTTTAAACATTAAAGGTCCTGTAATCTCTGAGCATAACCGCGGACAGACAGACGGACAGACCGAAGCTATAAATTCCCTGTTGACGACGAAAACCTTAAAAAGTTACAGTTAAATACAAAAGATCAGATATAGAGATTTTTTTAAGCATATACTTAGTACAAAAAATATACCAAGTGCCGTTTTTAAGAATTTATTAAAAAATGACGTCTTCGAATAAAATTATAGCATATTAAGTTTATTCTTCGACATTAAAAATGTTAAAAAAACCAGCCAAGTGCGAGTCGGGCTCGCGCACGAAGGGTTCCGTACCGTTATAGAGCAAAAATAGACCAAATATTATTGTATTTTTTTGTATGTAACCACCCTTAAATTTTTATTTTATTTAAATATTATTATTAATTATTAAAGTACACATATATTTAAGGCCTTTGTGAAAATTTCAAGTGCCTACCTGTTGCCATTATTGATATCAAGCAAAGAAAGCCAAAAAAATCACGTTTGTTGTATGGGAGCCCACCTTAAATATTTAATTTATTTTGTTTTTAGTATTTTTTGTTATAGCGGCAATAGAAATACATAATCTGTGAAAATTTTAACTCTCTAGCTATTACCGTTCTTGAGTTACAGCCTGAAGACATACAAACAGACAGACAGACAGACGGACAGACATCGAAGTCTTAGTAATAGAGTCCCGTTTTTACCCTTTGGGTACGGAACCCTTAAAAAATACTAGTGGGTTTTATTGTTTATGAAACGTATTTAACATACAAGTTGTGGGTAGATTAAAAAAAATCTCATCTTGTCTGTCTGTCTGCTATAGCTAGATTTCTGAAACTTTCACAGATTGTGCGGTGCGGTACATGTTGTTATAGCGGCAACAGATATACACATTAGTGTACATCTGTTGCCGCTATAACAACAAATACTAAAAACAAAATAAATTAAATATTTAAGGGGGCTCCCATACAACAAATGTAATTTTTTTGCTATTTTTTGCTCGATATCAATAATGGCAATAGGTAGGCACTTGAAATTTTCACAAAGGCCTTAATTATATGTATACTTTAATAATTAATAATAATATTTAAATAAAAAAAAAAATTGAAGGGGAGCTCCCATACAAAAAACACAATTTTTGCCCTATTTTTGCTCTATAACGGTACGGAACCCTTCGCGCGCGAGTCTTACTCGCACTTGGACGATTATTTTATCCCGGAAAAACATACGGTTCCCGAGCGATAAACGAGCTTTGGCGCAACCGAGTTACTGGAGTTATTTAGTGTAATTACTAATTATTATTATATTATGTCAGTCAAATTTAGTTATTTAGTTCAGTGCGTCCGCCCGCCCGCTCGTTTCTATGAATTTTTTTGCCTGCCTGCCCGCCTGTCTGCCTGATTGCCTGCCTGCCTGCTTGCTTGCCTGCCTGCCTACCTGCCGTCCGCTCGTCTGTTCCTATGAAAATATTTTGTACTACATAGTAAAACAAATAATTCTGTTTGGGACTTTTCCATCCACAAATATTCGTTGACTAGGCTATCAGTGTCGCAGCTGCTATGCAATATTCTCATTTATCGCACGTAACAATGCGTGCTTCTTTTCTCTTGCGCTTCCTAACCTCACGCAATGTCGTATACAAAAGTAATGGCAACCCCAGTTTGCGGCTATCGTGCAACTGGCAACCATGGATATTCATGCACAAAATGCATAAAACTTTAATTTTGTATCAAAATCATTAAAAAAATCGATGCTTCAATTTTGACGAAGAAATATGTCTGTTTACGGGCTGGCAACCCTAGGTTGCGGCCGACTTAGAGCTGGCAAACATTTATATCTTATTTTGTCTCGTCATTTTCTTTCAAATGATGTAAAATTTATTGAAAAAAAAAAATACATGCAAGTTATGCATTTATCTCATGAACATTAAACTTAATTAGAGGTACTTGCGGCTACTTTTGACAAGGCAACCCAACATTAATCCATTCCATACGTTCTAAAGATTACTTTAAAATATATTTCATCGAAAAAAACGATTCATGCAGGATTTTACGGTCGGATCCCATACATAATAAGTATTACGATCCCGGAAGACGATATGAAATTTAGATTTATTTAATCATTGTATATTTATCTGATATTTGCCTAACGGAAAATAGGATTCACTTATTTTTCGAAATTATGAATCTTTCTGGACTTTTCAACAAATACCTGTTACACTTATTGAGTTACTATCATTAAATAACTTGCACTACTACAATCACAGACTTTATAAAATAATGGCTAAAGGAAATATTAGTATTGTATTTAATTTTTAAGTAATCATCAAAAACATTTTTGGGACTTGCGACCTTTACTTTCGTGCTATAATGCGAGAACCGTTGCTACGCGATATTGTTCACTATTAGCTGCAGCGCAAAGCACAATGCCCGGGGGCACGATTCTGGAATGTATGAATGGTGTGTAGGCGGGGCTAGCGTACTTTGATATTTCTGACAGCCCGCTCTTAACTGGTTCTCTTATAATATAAAATACTAAGGCAATGTAACTATCATAATCGTTGTATTGATTTTGTTCCGTTTTATACACAAAAAATATAACAATGACAACTTAACACAGTTAAAAACAGCTCAGGTTAGTTGTCACATAATATTTATGCTTTTATAATATTACCTGCCACGTTTCGCCCTTTGAACTATAGGGCGCTTTTCCTGTCCTGCGTGTCATGGCCCGCGTGCGGATCACGAAAGTCGACCGCATCCTATCATTTCATAGATGTTTTTCTTGTCGCCCAGGAGCATGTTGTCACCCGCATGCGGTCAAGATAATAATATTATCTTGACCGCATTATATATTATTTTATTAGATATTCTTATTTCTTAGTAGCTATATATTATTATGCTAAGGAAAGATGATAACATCAATAATTGTATATTTATTAGATTAAAATAAAACAAATACGATAGTTTATCCGACTTGGACCGATAGAATTTATATTGGAGAGTCTAGTTCCTAGAAATAAATGGAATTGGCACATAAAAAGTAATAGAGCAGAGAAAAGAAGTTTACATAAAATAAAACCTCTTGGCCTTATTTAAAAATAGAACCCTCTATTATAGGGTCGTTGCCAAAACATAAGAGGCCTGCAGGAGCACGTTATATTTGAATAAAATATTCAACGATTTTAACCCCAATTTAGCTTTAACTATGGCTATGATTTGGGCAATAATATATTTTTTACTTGGATTATGTAATATATTTTGTACATATTTTGTGAAAGCAATTATGTCTGTCAGGACTCAGGTGCCGCAATTAGTCCAAAAATAACTTTTTATAAAAAAATATTATGTCTAGAATATGGAAAAATATTAAACGAATTTCCGTTGTCTGGTACCCGTAGGCTGTATCATAAGTTCTTTGGTACCAGAATGTAGTGGTGTGAATGTGGATCGGTGTGATCCAGGAGCATTGAAAACGTTTTGTTTCTTCAGCGGGATTCAAACCCGCGAAACGGCGTATGCTTGAGCGTCAACCTGCTTACCACTAGGCACCGAGCCACAGAGGTCACCAAACTTAATGAATCCGTATAACTTTAATAAAGTACAAAATAAGTCAAATGAGTATAATAACCGCCGAATTCCTCGTGAAAACACTTCTTAAATTCTTTTGATATTATTATCTTGAAGCATTTAAAAACATCGCCAAATATAAGAAGCTTTGTCGAAAACAGGATGGAGAAAATTAAATTTATAACCAACTGAAAGATCTTTCATTTCATCGAGCACAACACAAAACAATGTTTCCGTTATTTATTCATGAATTTTTAAGAGAGGCCAGTTCAAAGATGTTCGCTATCAGATTTTTCTCGTGAATAACTTTTTATTTTTTAAATAAAAACCCTTTTAAAGGGTCGTTCAACTGTTACGTCTCAATGAATTCTTTGATATGTTACATAGTTCAACTCTTTTGTATGCGCAGCCATGCGCTGTGTTGTGTCGCGTTACGGCTATGGTTGTTTACCTTAAGACGCTGACAACTGCCAATGACCTTGATCTCGCATCACTATCGCACCACTGCCGATTTTCATGCCAGAGAGACAGAGATGTGAAGTGTTCACTCGGTAGCGTGGATACATTTTTCGTTTGTTAGAGGAAAAAATAAATATTATGGGAAATCTAGATGTCAGAACCGAAAATTAAATCTGGCAATCTTTGGATTTTTGTAAAACGTATCAAATAAACAAATTTTTAAAGCATAGATTGTATTATTACTTTAGTTAGAACTGTTTAAAGTTCCTGAAAGATGTGACTTTGGTATTTTTTTTCATCCAGTAGAAGTACATTATTTTATTATTTAAATTAGACAAGCTTTTCCAAATATAATCAAAAATCACATATTTTTTTTTGTGCCAATCAATGAAATACATACGTCTAGAAAACTGCACAAAGATGTCGAATTGGCAGATGTCTTCGCCTTAAGTGGCTATATTTATTTGAACATCGTTTGTGCTAACAGAGATATTGATATCATAAGCCGCGTACTGACCAAGCGAGTGGCCTCGCGAGGCAGCCTCGGACATTTATCGCAGTACGCATGCCGCGCGAGGCGGCCTCGGTCTCTAAGTTTTCTAATCCAAGGCTGTCTCGCGCGGTATGGCAGAGCCACCGTAAGGCTTAGTCAGCATTGACGCTCAGTTTAACTTGAAATAAACAACAAACACGCAACGAATAAGCGAGGCAAAACACTACCGTCTTGAGTGAGCGCGGCAAACGTACCGAGGCGCCTAGCACGCGGCGGCACGCTCGGGCGAGGCAGCGCGTGCGTTTGCCTCGGGCGAGGCACGTCCTGACCAACCAAGGATTTGCCACCCGAGGCAGCCTCGCGAGGCTGCTCGCTCAGTCAGTACGCGGCTATAGATAGATGGCACCTACTTAACTTGGTCGGATTATATTATGTTAAATCAAGCTAAAAGATTAAGATTAACATTGATATGACTTAGCCCGACCAAAAAACGTAGGTCCGTCAATTGCTTAGGAATCAATTTTTCCGACTGTAAATATTAACAATATTTGGTTTGAAATGTTATAAATTATAATGTTTTCTACAAAGTTTTTTATGAAACGAAAGAAAACGATACCTTACTCAAATCCATACAAATTTAGAAATGCATCTACGCGTCGCGTTTCGGTCTGAATTGACCCTAATTAAGCACAAATATACAAAGAAATAATAGACAGTTGTTGAATAAGAGTGTAATTAATCAGCATAATATCTGTTTAAAAATCATTCGGTCCAACTTATTATAGATTCTTGTTTATCAAGTTACCTCTTAATGAGTTTTAAATAACGAGTTACTTATGTGTCCGGTGTCTTACTCCAATTTAGTTTAGTATGTAATTAATTGTTAATTAATACATAAACATCCTATGTATCATTAATGTCATTTTAACTTCTTGAAGATAATATAATTATAAAGCTAATATTTAATAATTATTTTATACGTGGGAGAGCCATGCTTCGGCACGAACGGGCCGGCTCGACCGGAGAAATACCACGTTCTCACAGTAAACCGGCGTGAAACAGTGCTTGCGCTGTGTTTCGCCGAGTGAG
Source organism: Cyaniris semiargus (assembly GCA_905187585.1). Taxonomy (NCBI): domain Eukaryota; kingdom Metazoa; phylum Arthropoda; class Insecta; order Lepidoptera; family Lycaenidae; genus Cyaniris; species Cyaniris semiargus. The sequence goes on along the minus strand of LR994558.1, from coordinate 4,595,044 downwards.
TGAGTTTACCGGAGGCCCAATCCACTACCCTATTCCCTTCCTTTCCCTCACCTATTCCCTTCTCTTCCCATCCCTACCCTCCCCTATTACCCTATTCCCTCTTAAAAGGCCGGCAACGCACCTGCAACTCTTCTGATGCTGCGAGTGTCCATGGGCGATGGAAGTTGCTTTCCATCAGGTGACCCGCTTGCTCGTTTGCCCCCTTATTTCATTAAAAAAAAGCCAAAATGAGGACAAGGGAATTTTCTGAATTATAATATGACGTAAATTATTCACTGTTTATGGTTCATAATATTAATGATTATAGTAAACCAACCCAGGAGTGAAACCAAATTGATAATGTTTTAGAAATATTTTGAATAATTTGATTTAGAATAATATATAGAATTTTCTACTAAATTTATTATTTATTGTAATCCTTCTTTATCATACTAGCACCCATCTCACCAATCATTATAGTCGGACCATTGATGTTACCACTCGTCAAACTTGGCATTATGCTTGCATCTACGATACGAAGATTTCTTACTCCGTGAACTCTAAGGAAATTATCAACGACCGAATTCAAAGGGTTCGGTCCCATTCTACAAGTGCTCGACGGATGGTACACAGTTGTAACTGTATTTTTTGCGAAACACATCCAATAATTAGTCGTATTGAAACGATATCTGTTGCATTCGGGCCATTGTATTCTTGGAATGTAAGCGTTAATGGATCTGAAGAATTTGGTATTCACAATCTCTGTCAAGATATTAATTCCTCTGGCAGTTAGGACGAGATCACGACGATCTCCGAAATAATTAGCGTCGATGATAGGCTTGTCGTAAGGACTGGAAGTGTTCAGCGAAATTGAGCCAGTAGAATACGGATGTAGCAGAACAACGAAGAATAAATAAAGAGTTTTGTCGGGAAAGTATTGGAAAAGCGAGTTGATGACTTCCTCTTTATACCCCATGTTTCTTGCAAACGTTGTAGCATTCTCGAAAGCTATGAGCACATGATTCTGTAACTCTGGGTATTTTAAATACTGATGATAGGAATAGAACGAGTATAGGCTGTCGAGTCCCACTTGTGCTAAGTAACCGGTTCTGTTACAACAGTATTCTTCTATAGCACAGTTCATTTCGTCTCTACTATCGAATTTCGATTTATCTCCATATATGGGCACTATTACTCTGAGATGATCTTGCAAAAATTTTCCAACACTCGGTGAATTAACTTTCACCCTAATGTTCTTAGACTTTAAATGCTGATCAGGTCCTACTCCTGACAGCATTAAAAGCTGTGGCGAATTAATGGCACCAGCACATAAAATTACTTCTTTTTTTGCGTAAAATTCCTTGGTCTGGCCTTTTACATTAGCTTCTACACCATAAGCTGTTTTGTTTTCATTTATCAACACCTTCGTAACTAATGCTTCGGTTACAATTTTTAAGTTACTTCTTCCTCGTGTTGGTAATATGTAAGACCTGTACGTACCAAATCTTTTGCCACTTGCTGCGGTAGACACTGCAACACTGCATATACCGGGGCTTGTATATTCTACACTATTTGTGTCTACCACTTTTTTTATGTTTAAAGAATTCCACGATTCAAGTATTCTTTCGTGTAATTCCGCCCGAGTACTATTGAATCTATTCACAACTTGTGGACCTCTCTTACCATAGTTTCTAGTGACAAAAGGATTATTTTTTAATTCTGCATCTTGCAATGACTCAGCTTTTCTCTCAAAACGAAAAACGTTGTCTGGATTCCAACTCGGGTTGCCTTTGGCGTACCAAGATTGATAGTCTTCTTTGTTACCCTTTACATAAAACATACCGTTTAATTCGCTACTTCCTCCTAATAGTCTACCTCGAGTCCAATCTACTTCTCCATTTCTTAAAGCTTGACTTGTTCTGTCATTGTTAATAGTGGTATAATTCCAATCATACTGTGTTTTCCTCAATGTATTGGCGAGAGCTGGTACCTGGAAATATTCACATACGTAATTTTAAATTGTCTTTTTCTTTTATCTTTAAAAGAATTACAGTTTGAAAAGTCAAAAGGATTTTAGTATAACGAAAATTGCGTTTATTACAAATGCTTGTGGAGGTGGCTCTTTTCCAGCTTCCAATAGCAGTATATTCCATTCTCCTATTTCACTCAGTCTGTTAGCAACAACACTACCAGCAGATCCTGCTCCAATAATAATGAAGTCAAAGAATGGTTTATCTAAAATAAAATATAATATTGATGTCATTTTAATCTTAAAAATTATTTGCGATATTGATTCTTTAGGAGCTCCTCCATAATTTAATTTTATCTATTTAGATTTATAAAAGAAATGGATTAGCGATATTATGCTATAATCAATATCTTCGACTAGGACAAGAAGCTTAATCTATATCATTTTAATAAATAACAGGCTTTGTCCCTACGAATAATAAAAACTAAGGAATTGTAACTCCCATACTATTACCGTTTTAAATTTGGTTCCTTTCGATCTGTCATGTAACGTTAGCCTAGTACCGTTCAAGGCCACCTAAATATTGCAAATGTATTGAAATTAAGGTACACTTTTTTGACAAGTATTGTGGAGCATGTTTTTTGACGGAGTTACTTTTCCTTAGTTTTTACTATTCGTAGCTTTGTCCTGAATGACATGAAAATGGAATCACGCTACGGCCTAAACCACTGATCATGAGACTTGAAATTTGGAGGGAGTGTTTACCGTATGACGTAGGCGTGTAATAAGAAGGGATTTTTTGAAATTCCTCTCCCTAGGGGGGTGAAAAGGGGGTTGAAGTTAGTATGGGACAAATCTATTCCTTAGTCCGATCTGCTCGAAAATTTGCATCAATATTATTTGATGTATTTTATGGAAGATGTAATTCATAATTTGTTGAAATTTATCCTTAAAAGTGGTTAAAAAGCATAAACAGTTAACAGCGCTTAAGAGCGCTTTGCGGCGACGTAGAGAGTTAGAGACGCCAGACGTTGCCATGGTAACCCGGTAAGTTGTGGCTCCTCTCAAGCCCCAAGCGGTCGCATGCGACCGCGATAACAATAGAATTAAGCGTGTCCCAGACAGACGCGGCCTGCGGTGGCGGTAGCGGTGGCGATCAGTTGGATGACTTGAGAGTTCTAGGAACGACACAGACACACGCGGCCACGCGGCCAAGCCATTCAACTGACCGCCACCGCCACCGCCACCGCAGGCCGCGTCTGTCTGGGAGACGCTTAACAATAGATTTCCAAGAATCGCGGATCGAGGGATTAATTTGAGTAAATACTCTTTTGCTTATGAAATAAAGCCCCCATTCACGATAAAGCGATCGTTACAGTCATTCTATTTTGTAAATTATCTAGATTTGTACATTAAGATTAATTAGTTATTTACGTTCACGAGTATATATCAAGTCCTAAAATTGAATAAGTTATACTATAACTTAGTACACTTAATATAATAATTATTCCCTCTTACTAATAAAAAGTTACACAGCGTGTATAGAAGGTGCATAAGATTTTTTCTACTAATAATAATTTTTTTACAAAAGGCCTGTACAATGATGCTGTCATTTCCATACTAATTTCTCTGTATATACTCTGTGTAACATGTGTGTAACTTAAAAACTCCTGTTTAACTATTCACACGTTGAACGCATGCTTAAGAAGTTTTTATTAGTAAGAGGGATACCCCCTTACTAATAAACACTGTATAAGCTTTGAATAGTTATACAGTGTTTTGTCTTCTTCAATCCAATTAAAAATGTCACTTGTGTGACAGGAACAAAACACTGTATAACTGTTCAAAGCTTATACAATGTTTATTAGTAAGGGGGTTAATGTTTAAAAAAGTGAATGGTCGAAATTGCAACTAATGAAGCCTGCAGGGGTCACAATAAAATAATATTGTCGTAATAATTAGTTGTTAAATCTAAATATTAACTATATATTTGTAACAATTTATTGTTATTATAATATTATTTTCGTAAACTTTTGTAGAATTTAGACAGATTGTCATAAATGGAGGGCTTTACATTATGTTTTGTCATCATATTGTTAAAAAAATATTGGCGTTCGCAATTCAAAATTAATTATTCCTGTACGTTAAATTAGTGTTTTTTTTTTCATTGAGATTTAATTTTATGCACAAAAGATTGTGTAGTGCCAAATATTTAAAAATATTTTTTTTTTACAAGAAATGAAATTACACTTTTACTAATGTATATCATCTATAACCTATCCTACTAATATTATAAAGGCGAAAGTTTTTATGTATGGATGTTTGTTACTCTTTCACGCAAAAACTACTGAATGGATTTTAATATAACTTTACAATCAAAATCAAAATCAAAATTGTTTTATTTCTGAATAAATTTAAAATAAATTTGTTTTCAGAATGTCCTACGTGGTGCCTACCACCGGTTCGGGAACTAACCCGGCGAGAAGAACCGGCGTAAGAAACTCGCACGGGGCCCACTTTTTACCAAAAAAGTGAGAAAAATTTATCTGTTTAAAATAAAGTTTACAATTTTGTAACTTAATATTATTAAGTTACAAAATTATATATTATACTGTGTGTTATTCTGATGCATAAGCTATATTATCAGCTAAGCTATATTATATGCATCAGAATAACACATAGGCTACAATTTTAACCGACTTTCAAAATGAGGGAGGTGTTATGTTGGTTTTTTTATGTTTAACGATTTCTCCGCCGTTTGCGAACCGATTTTCAAAATTTTTCTTTTGGTGTATAGGGTATCATCCCAATTTGGTATTATATTCACAAAAGTGGTGACCTGATGAAGGGATCCATAAGTAATCGAGGGAACTCCTCAAAATTTATATGGATACGTGTGGTGACTTAGGTTTCGTGAGAAGTATTTTAAGCATATGCTACCAACAAGTAAGATTTTGCACCGAGGTATACCATAGTTCGGAAGGTGCTGAGAGAACTCCTGATTCTTTATAGATACAAGTTTGGAAGTTTCGGCGTTTGTTTTTGGTTGTTTTTAGTTTGCTTGAACGCTAATCTCAGGAACTACTGGTCCGATATAAAAAATATTTCAGTTCATTTATCGAATAAGGCTATAGGCTATATAATATTATCTTGCTAAGACTAAAAGAACCGAAGAAACAGAGGAAAACGTGGAAAAAAACAGGGTAAATATTAGAAAGGGTTTTATTTCACGAACTACTGGAGTAATTTTTATGCCAATATTTGGCACAGATATAGACTATACCACGTGAAGGGACATAAGCTATTTTTTTGCGGAAAAATGTACGGTTTCCGTAAAATTCCTAATTTACGCGGGCGACGCCGCGCCGCGCGGGACTTCTACCCTCTTACTAATAAAAACTATTTTATTATTAGTAGAAAAAATCTTATGCACCCTCTATACACGCTGTGTAACTTTTTATTAGTAAGAGGGTTAGTATTTAAATAAAAAAAAATAATTCACCTACTACATCCGATGTAAACTCGTCAGTAAAACAACATTGTGCTGCTGCAAGGACACGTATAGTTGCTGCAAATAGGTCCGCAGAACTACAAGTCGTGGAAGTGTTGCAACACGCACTGGAGTCCCTATACAAGTAGAATTGTTATTAATTAAATATTATGACAAAAAAAAGTTTATTTCGCGGATAAAAATAATAACAAACTCAATTTAAAGTCATGGATTTCCGCAAAGTAACGCCTGATTCTATTAACTATTTAACTAAATTTGATGAGATTAAGTATACTGCAGACAAATATTTTTTTTAAATTCATCAGAGAGAGAGGGTTAGAGAGAGTTAGGTTAGTTACGTAAATATAAAAGACTTATTGTTAAATTCTCATTATTAACTTAATTAATAATTCTTAAAATTGCTTTTAAGAATCAGTAAAATAATAATAATAAATAGAAAATGTAAAATACAATAAATATATAACTTACATTGTTTGAATTCTGAAATCACAATTATATTTACTATTATTACAAAAAATAAAAACATTAAAAGTTAATTTTGTAAGGATGCATGTTCAACTTACAAAATTTGAATGTTGACTGCTGTTCTAAAGAAATACGATGCTATAATTATTGTCACGAAGAATACATTAAGTTTAGCACACGATAAACAATTATTATTATCAGGTGCCCCTTAATTAAGTATTAGGAGCATGGTAATAAAATTACCTGTTCGTGTAATCGATGAAAATAATATGACCTAAAAAACTAAATAGAAAGAATCATTATATTTAGCTTAAATAGATGTTGATGAAAAATTAACTTAATGTTACGAAATTGCCTTTGTTGTCTTGTAATTAATAAACTTTTTACTTTGTCTAACTAAAATATTGTTTAGTTGACTGCTAGGAAAAACTAAAAATATAATTTAAAAAAATCTCGTTAATATTGTATTGTGTTTCAATATATTTTAACAAAATTTGGTTGTCTTTAGTAGCAACTAGCTAGCTATAATTATTATTATCAACGAAACGTAATTAACTATCAATTAAATTGTATATCACTTTGTACTTGCGTTAAATAACATTTCACAAGTTCTTAATCAAATCAATAAGTTAATTTACTTGCACTTTAATTATTTCCTTAATTTCTACTAGAAAGCATTCAATACGCTAATGCGGACTCTCCACCTAAGCCCATGATGGACAAACAAGGCGATAACGGATGTTTAGAGGGTAATAGTAAGTATTTAAGTAGGTATTTAATCATCGCTACTGCTGTAGACATTTGCACAATCGTGGTTATCCATCATAGACCATTGTAGATAAGGGCCCAACCTAACTGACATAATATTTAGTAACTTTTGCTTTATAGTAATTTTTTATCATATCTGCACCAAATTCTCCGATGGCGAGGATCGGCCCGTTATAATTCCCACTGACGTGTGTAGGCATCACACTTTCATCGATAATCCTCAAACCAGTAATTTGATGGACTTGAAGATAATTATTAACCACTGAGTTCTTTGCATAGCTGCCCATTTTACAAGCACCAGCTGGACGAAATATGGAAGTAACCATGTTTCTTGCGTAACACTTCCAATACCTATAAGTATTAAATGTGAAGTGATCACAATTGGCCAGTTTTATACGTGGAATATACGCATTTATTGATTTGAAAAATTTTGTATTTAATATTTCGGTTAGTTTCATAATTCCACGTGTCGTTAGTATCAAGTCACGATTACTCCCAAAGTAATTTGGATCAATGATTGGGGGTTCGTCAGCACTACCACTTTTCAATTTGATAGTACCTCTAGAATTTGGATGCAATAGTATCACATAGAACAAATACAAAGTTTTGTTTGGAATAAACTTAAAAAGCGATTCAGACACTTCCTCTTTGAATCCTAAGCTATCTGTGAAAGCTGTTTCATTTTCATACATTATTAAAGCAAGGTTTTGAATTTCTGGATAATTTAAATATGATTGAACAGAGTAGAAAGCAGAGATGTCTTCTAAGCTGCCTTGTGCCAAATATCCAGTTCTGTTGCGACAATATTGTTCTGGTGCACACTTCCTCTCGTTTCTATTATCATACTGGGATCTATCTCCATATATGGGTACAATAATTCTTAAATGATCTTGCAAGTTTCTACCAACAGCAGGTAAATCGACTACGCAGGATACATTTTTAGATTCTAGCTCATTCTTAGGTCCTATTCCGGAAAGCAACAGAAGGTGTGGTGAGTTAACTGCTCCGGCAGCTAATATGACTTCTTTAGAAACAAACACTTGTATTTTCGTACCATTGATAGCGACTTCGACTCCATAGGCCTTTTTATTTTTATCTACTAATATTTTCGAAACGAAGGCTTCTGTGACAATTTTGAGATTGTTACGTTTGTCAGCTGGAAGTAAATAAGATCTATAGGTATCGTATCTTATGCCATCTGCTGCAGTAAACACCGCAGGGCTACAATATCCGCGGTTAGTGTACACTGCACTATTTGTATCTTCGACTCGTTTAATGCCAATAGAGTCCCATGAATCAAGAATCAAGTGGTGAACTGCTACTCGTGTTGTGTTATATTTGTTGAGTACTTGCCGCCCGTTTAAGCCGTAGTTTTTGGCGATGAGAGGATTATTTTTTAAAGCTTCATTTTGCAGAGACTCTGCTTTTCTTTCATATTTAAATATGTTTTTAGGTGTCCAGCTTGGATTACCTTCGTCGGCCCAGCGTTGATAGTCCGGTTTTAGACCCTTGACATAAAACCCAGCATTGGTAACGCTACTGCCTCCTAATAGCTTGCCTCGTACCCACGTGACTTGTCCAGTTTTTAAAGCTTGGCTAGTTCTGTGATTATTTTCTGTCACATAATTCCAGTCGTATTTTGTTCTTGCTAAATTTCTCGATAGTTGCGGTATCTGAAATCATAATTATTCAAAAATACACAATAAGGTTTAAAAACTTTTAATTTCTAATTTTATTGCATTACAACAAACGCACGGATCCAAATATTGGTGGCTTAGGTCCTGCTTCGAGTAGTAGTACATTCCAGCCCTTAACTTCACTAAGTCTATTAGCCAGAACATTACCAGAAGTTCCGCCCCCAACGATGATGAAATCGAAGCAGTCTTTGTCTGAAATAAAAATATATCATCCAATTAATAATTATTCTTATGATTATTTGGCAGGTTTTGAAGGTTAAGTTACATACCCTTTCTAATAAAAATATTTGAACGATCCATAAGCTTTACGTTTGGCGTTGCGTTGTTCTATATTGAAAAATAATCTTGATAGACAAGACAAAATATCGCTTATCTATTATTGTGTTATTAGATGGAGGTAAGATTATTGTTTATTACCTTTTATTTCATCAGACACGAAGTCATCAGATAAACAGCACTGCGCTGCCGTGATCAACTTCAGAGTCGACGAGAACAGTTCTGCAGAACTGCAAACTGTTGTTGAGCAACATGTACCGGTAGCCCTGAAAGTATTAAATTCATTATAGAATTCAGATACTACTTGTTAAAATAAGTAGCTCCATACTAATGTTATATGTCTGTCTGTCTGTTACCTCTTCACACCCAAACCGCTGAACCGATTTTGCTGAAATTTGGCATGGAAATACTTTAAGTCCCGGGAAAGGATGTAGGATACTTTTCGTCCCGGAAAAATGTACGGTTCCCGCGTGATAAACGAGTTTTGGCGCAACAGAGTTGCGGGCGTCATCTAGTTCTGAATATTCACTTGGTAAATAAACGAATACTCACTCGTAAGCCATCGGAGCGTGGCGTGGTATCAGTCAGATGCAAATTGAGAATGAAAGAATGACACCTCGCGCCTGTTTTATTGTTCTTGTTACTTATCTGCTTTTCTTTCAGGTTTTATTTATCGACATGAAACAATGTTATAAACAGGAAAAGAATTTTAAATAGTTTAAGCGTATACTTAATTCAAATATTCATGTTGTAGCCATAATATCGTTTACAATGTTTCTTTCTTTGTTTACTTACTGAGTTTCAAAATATTCAGAATCAATAACAAATAATTATCGTGTGAGGAATCCATCCTTATCTAAAGATAATATTATATATATCATATGTATTATGTAAAATATTAAAATTCATTTTATAAATACGAAATTTATGCTTTAATCAAGTAACTAAATTCGATGAAATTTAATATAGAATTACTTTAGGTCCCGAAAAGAATAGAATATATATATTTTTATAAAATAAGGGGGCAAACGAGCAAACGGGTCACCTGATGTTAAGTAACTACCGTCGCCCATGGACACTCGCAACATTAGAAGAGCTGCAGGTGCGATGCCGGCCTTTTAAGAGGGAAATATATCGAACCATTAACACATTATATCAAGTATTTTGCCGCAACTTAAGTGTAAAACTAAGTTTTTTAGATTTAGGGCTGAGTATGTAACTTGTAAGGTTAGAAACTTGGCTCTACATGAGATCTTACTACTTTTTGACACCACGAACTATATGTTCTCGTATTAAATAGTTAATAGAATCAGGCGTTACTTTGCGGAAATTCATAGTTTATAATTTAGTTTGTTATTATTTTTAGCAATATTCCGCGAAATAAACCTCAACCTTTAAGTAAATGAGTGAGTGTAAGCATAGGCATGCGTACAGCACCCCTCTCCTTTTTTTTTTGTTCTCGTCTTGGCAAAATTTTTACATGAAAATGTTATTGATGGGATTTCATTTCTTTTTGTAAGTTTTACCACACACGTTTTAATGAAATTAAGGGACAAACGAGCATATGCACTCGCAATATTAGAAAAGTTGCAAGTGCTTTGCCAGCCTTTAAGAGGGGATCGGTTATATAAAATTAGGAGACAAACGAGCAAACAGGTCACCAGATAGAAATAAAGTAACTACCATCGCTGAGTTGCCAGCCTTTAAGAGAGAAAAGGATTAATTGAGGGAATAGGGAAAAGGGGTATCCCTATTTCCCTGTTCTCTTGCCCTTTTTTATGAAATTAGGGGGCAAACAAGCAGACCGTTCACCTGACGGAAAGTAACTGCCGTCGCCCATGGACACTGTAACATCAGAAGAGTTGCAAGTGCGTTTCCGGCCTTTTTATGAATGAATAGGCTAAGGGAATAAGCAGAAGAGAATAGGGATAGGGAATAAGGTACAGGGTGCAGTTGGGCCTCCGCTAAACTCACTCACTAGACGAAACACAGCGCAAGCGCTGTTTTACGTTGGTTTTCTATGAGTACCCAAAGGGTAAAAACGGGACCCTATTACTAAGACTTCGTTGTCTGTCCGTCTGTCTGTCTGTCTGTCTCTAGGCTGTAACTCAAGAACGGTAATAGCTAGAGAATACGTTTGATGTAGTATGTGATAATATGTCATATCGGCCGGCGCACGCCGTACTAATGCGTTAGTTACTAAGCATTGTGAAACATGTTGAAAGTGACACTCACGCCCAACTCGCGTATGTTTGAAGTAGAGGTCTCCTTAGGGTCAATTCAGACCGCAACGTGACGAGGCGAGGCGAGGCGCGGCGCGACATAAATTTGTATGGGTTTGACAGATTTCAATTGTGCGAGGCGTCTTTCAAATCTGTCAAATCCATACATATTTAGAAATGAATCTACGCGTCGCGTTGCGGTCTGAATTAACCCTTAGTTCTGTCTACTCTGGTAAAGACGTTCAGCATTATACAATAAACCATCGAGTAAATTGATTCCTAGGCAGTTGATAGACCGACGACATTTGGTCGGATCATGTCAATTCAATGTTAATAATAGTTGGGGAGGGGAAGAGGGGATTTTGGGACAAGCTCGAGCGTGTCAGATTAAGCTTGTATAGGCTTCCGACATGTGTCTAGTTATCATGGTATAGAAATCAGCAGCCTTATTGCCGACACTGATATCAAACTGATATCAGATTTTTGACACTTTAAACATCTAAAATATGGAGAAATAGAATGTTTAAAGTGTCAAAAATCCGATATCGGATTGATATCAGTTTCGGGAATAAGGCGTCAGATTTCTCACGTGGTGGGTTAAAAAAAATTTTTTTTTGAATATTGAAATGTCATCGGATTCGTCAAATTAAGATAGGGGATGTTTAGTATAATACCAAAGAAGCTTCCATATAAAGCACTGACGATTCAAAGGTTAGGTAAGTCTGTAGGTACATTTTAAAATTAAAAAAAATAAAGCTTCATATTTTCCTAACTAAGCTTCGCAGATATTTTATTTTCCACTTAACTAAATCATTTAGTCTTTGTTGTCTAAAATATTTTTATAATTTACCTAAATAAGCAATTTTCTGAATAAATTTTCTTTTTCAAAACTTTAAAATGGCTGCAGTTTTTGCACCCACCGCTAAAATAAAAAACGTTCTTATTATTTTTTTATCAGTTTTACGTAAAAAACCTACTAGGTCTCTATGACGCTCGAGTGATGAGCAAACGGGTTACCTGATGGAAAGCAACTACCGTCGCCCATGGACATTTGCAACATCAGAAGAGCTGCAGGTGCGTTGCCGGCCTTTTAAAGAGGGAATACACTCTCTACTTGAAGGTTTGCAGGTCGTATTGGTTCGGAAATACTGCTGGCGACAGTGCGTTTAAGGCTCCCATATACGAGGAGGCCGATTGATCGGATCAAACTCAGATCGACCTGACCGGACTCATTTTGTGCATTCCCGTGTGTCTACTCGAGTTTAGTCCGGTCGGCCTGCTATCTGTCCAACCAGATGGATCGGCCTCCATGCATTACAGATGGACTGTGTGTGTACCAATAAAATTAAATTTTTTTAGGGCCTGATTATACCTACAGAGTAGAGTGACGAGACAGTAGAGACAGACAATTTGATTTGCCGAGTCTCGCCAGTCGCCACTCTACTCGGTGGGTATAAAAAGGCCCTTAAAATGCATTGTTCAGTGAGATCACTAAACACACAGATATTTGTCAATATTTACCATCCGAATGTAGCCTTATACCTTCTGTGCCTACTATACTATTTCTTAATCGATCCTAAATTGATTTTTAAAGGTCGGCACCTGTACAATTTCTTTCCTTCAGTTCGCGAACGACTCGCCATGCATTGGATAGAAATAGATCATTGCGTTGCACAAATCCAAACTGGTCACGGCAATTTTAAAGCTAAACTTCATAGATTCAAGTTAGTTCCATCTCCTCTTTGCGAGTGCTCGACTGAAGACAGCCCGCAAGAACAAACTGCTCATCACATTCTCTGGGAGTGCGGTCTCTGGCATGAGGAAAGAACCGATTTGTTAAACAGCTTCGCTCGCGTGGAATTCAAAAATCGCGTAAAATACGAATATTCTTGTAAACCTCCTCCTCCATGGTTTGACCAACCTTCCCCCCTCCCTCCCCTTCCTCCTGGAAATGTTGCTTATAAAAAAAAATGGTGTCGCGTCGTTAGTGTTGAGTTTTGATTCCTCTTTAAGAACAAACTATGTCAATAATTAAAAATGAAATTATTCTAACCTAAACTAAACATCCACTATTTGAGTGTAATTTAATTACTAGGCTTCGCCCCCCCCAGCCTTTCTCCCTGAAAATGATGGTTATAACAAAACGGTGTCGCGGCGTTAGTGTTGCGTTGTAATTCTGTTCTGCGGTTTGGGCGTGAAGCGGTAACAGACAGACACACTTTCGCATTTTTAATGTTAGTATAGATGAATTTAAAATAGACATCGATCTACGAAAAGACCCGATTTCTGTATTTATAAACATCGAATCACCAAGAAATTTAGGTAAACAATGCATTATTGAACATTAGAATCCAATTATAAAGCAGCCTTTTCGTTTAAACCATTTCAAAATGTAATTTATTTAAGTGTTTTCCTTAAAATTTTCCGATATTGCCCAAAAATATATACCTTACACAGTTAGCTCAAGGCAGTATTTCCATTGCAGACGAGTTTCGAGAAAAATTACCTTTCCATATTCGAAAATACACCTTACACAGTAACCTCAAGGTATTCTTTCCATTGCAGACGAGTTTTGGAGCAAAGCTGGTGGGCTAATGTTAGAAAAATATATACCTTACATAGTAACCTCAAGGTTGTATTTCCATTGCAGACGAGTTCCGGAGTAAGGTTGGCTGCGAGAACGACGTGCTACATCTGAGCTGCAACCCTCACTCCCGGGTCGCCATATACTCGGCGCAGTATGGACGGACGGAATATGACTCGATACAGTGCCCGCAGCCGAGAGGCATGAAGGAGGAAAGTGAGTAACAAAGTCACTAGATCTGTCTTGATTTTAACGGCAGTGGTTATAACGCTAGATGTGTCTTATTTTAAACTGTAGCTGAAGCTATTATAATAAGAGCCCGCCGCGAATCCGCCATCCATGATCAAACGCATGTCATGTAATCTAGTGACCGCCAAGCAACCACGAAAAGTTTGATATGACCCTAATGACGATCACTCATTTGCAATAGATATTTCGACAGCGGAAGTAAAACTATAGAATGCAAAATGGACTAAGTGGGAACTAAGCTGGAAGTATCTTAAATCTTCATATAATATCTATGTATTACCTTGTTCATACTATATCTTGGGATAAAACAGTTCATACCAGTTCATTTATTGCGTCGGATCAAAACAGCTCATAATAATTAGGTTTGTCTGAAATTGGCTTACTGCTTGCTTTAAATTTGCAGGTCACGATTATTAATCAATTTCCCTAACAGATTGTTATATTGTCAAATTTGGTTCAGTATACCGTGTATACTTCATGCAGTAATAGTCCATTGAAATGTTACATGAGCTTTGCATTTTTTAGAGGACGCAATTTTATTTTTGGGACATGCGGAGGTGGTCAATAGAAGCTTAAGAGGGAACGCGGGTGCAGTAAAATTTAAACGAAGAAACTATTGCCATTACGCTTCACCCTGCGCCGGCACGTGTATTGTGATAGGGACAGATACAGTAAATCGAGGTAACGTAGTCCTCTGTTTCCTCCTTCAAAATAGAGCCTATCTAATTATTATTTTTTCAAATATCTTCATCAAGAGTGAGTCTATGCCTCTACGTTTTTAGAAGCTTTTATTTAACTTGCTCTGTATGTATGTAAGTATGTTACGGTGGAATTTTGGAACTCAATTTTGAAGTAGATTGAGCTAACCGATTGAGCTGAAATTTTGCATACACGCTTAGCTTGGATGATAATGCACGAAATGTTATGTGACATCACTCTAAATCCAATATGGCCGACCATCCAAGATGGCGAAATAGTTATTTTCTATGTAGTCCTATAATATGGATATTAAATGAAAGGGCTTTTTGAGAATAACTCGAAAACGAATGTAATGTCATTCTACATCCAATATGGCGGCTAATCCAAGATAGGGGAATAGTTATTTTTAAAGCACTTCCGCAATATGGGTATCAAATAAAAGGTCTCATTGAGAGTAAATTGAAAAGTAATAGAGTCAAGTCAAGTCAAGTCGTGTCGTGTCGTGTCGTGTCGTGTCGTGTTGTGACGTGACGTGTCATGTCGTGTCTTGTCGTGTCGTGTCGTGTCGTGAAGTGTCGTGAAGTATTGTGTCATGTCGTGTCGTGTCATGACGTGACGTGACGTGACGTGACGTGTCGTGTCGTGTCGTGAAGTGTTCGTAAGTATCGTGTCGTGTCGTGTCGTGTTATGACGTGTCGTGTCGTGTCGTGTCGTGTCGTGTTCTTGAAACAAAACAAACTACAATCAAACAGACTAAGAAATCTAGCTAGAGAATAACTGAAAAACAAAAAACAAATAATATCAAAAAACTTTAAAAAAAAAGCTTTTATTTAAATACCCTAAAAAGAAAAAAATAAATTTCTCCTTAAAAAATTAAAAATTTTAACTATTAAGTTATAACCTCAATAAATTGTTACGGATACACAGAGGCATCTAGCGTCAAACCAGCAAAACTTATCTAGGGGACACACTACACACAAATCCCCTACTCGATACTAGATGGCGTTAGGTGTATGTTTACTTACGCGTATTTTCTAGAAACATTCCACACTTGTTTACTTGTTTACGTGAATCGACCAAGGAAGTTTCTGGAATTCGTCTCGCTATATAAATAGCCGCAGGTAGACGGCACGGCAATTCAGTTCGATACGAGCTATCATCAAGGCGACTTCGGACTGAAAACAAGTGATCAATAGTGAGTGAACCAGCGAACCTACGACTTGGCTACGACCTAGGACAGTGATAGTGCTTAGTGTTTGGACTTAGTGATTTGTGTGAGCTAGTGTTAGTGAATAAAGTCTTCAAGAGAGTCACCAGGTCTTTCTCTCCAAATCATCGAACCCTAGCACGTAACAATATTATACTATTTGCATGATAATAAAAGCTTGTCGCGAGATTCGACTTAACAATCTGTCAGTATTTAATAAATTTATTAAAATAAAAATTATAATATCAATTTACTCAATTAAATTGGTATAAGTTTATTTTCAAATCACGCGAAAAGATTTTCTTATCATGCAAATTGTATTATATATTATTGAGGTAACTTAACACTTAAAATTTTAATTTTTTTAAGGAGAATTTTTTTTTAGGGTAAGTATTTAAATAAAAGTTTTTTGATTATTATTTATTATTTTATCTTAAAGATCTTTCAAATTTGTTTTATGGTCGGTGGATTGGCGGGGTACGGGGCATTCATTTTTTGCGATTTTTGAAGGGTCATATTTTTTATTTATTAGTAAATTAAAAAAAAAATCGAACTTAGAGGCATATCTTTAACAGATCCAAATAGACGCATTGTCCAGGGAGTAAATTGAGGAATACGTTTGTATGGAAAAACAGTGTTAGCGTAACCTCAAGTTTGTGGGGTCGACTCGCCACTCTTGTCCCCCGGCCGCCATCTTGAAAAAGGGGTGACAACACTATTTTTGCGATACCTCGGAAACTATACGTTTTACAAAAAAAAAAAAATTGTAAAATCATTATTTGTTCTAAATAGGGAAGATGCGATATTTTTATTTTTGTGTTTATTTTAAAGAACTCCATGTAGAATAGACCACAAGTAGGTATATTAAAAAATTAAAAGACTGGAATTTACTGTAAAAAATGCGGTTTAAAATTGTCAATTTAAATTTTGGCGCCAAAACGGATCTATAGTCTGTATGACGTCACTACTGTCCTGCCCCACGTTCCATTTAGCGTTAAAAACGATCAAAACGCTCAAAATAGAAGGCATTTTGAGAGTTTTGATCGTTTTTAACGCTAAATGGAACGCGGGGATAGCAGGTGTGACGTCACTGAACGCTGGTTGGTGTTTTGAAATCCGTTCCATTTCAAGTTACTTTTAATTCATAATTTTTGAAAAAAAAAAACTTTTTTTTTAAATATTAACCATGCAGTGGCCCTTCTTTTATATTTTTTTTAATATTTTAATAACAAAATTTTCATAAATATTATATTTGCATGTTCCCTATTATTTTCCCTACAAATATGTTTATATAACTTTTTACCTTAAATAAAACGATATTTATAAATACATCAAAACAAAATTTCATAATGCAATGAATAAATCAAGCGAAATTAAATATAGAAATACAGGCATCTAAGATAAAGTTCCGTGGATAAATGATAATATCCTAAAACTGTGTAAAGAAAAAGATAAATTATTTAAGCAATGGAAAAATGACCCAACAAACCAATACCTAAGATTACAATATAATAAATCACGAAACAAAGTACACAAAGTATTAGAATATCATAAAAACAAATATTATAAAAATTCTATAAAAAGCAATATTACAAAAATCCTAGAAAATTATGGCATCTAATAAATACAATATGTGGTAGAATAACACAATCCATCGATGAAACTATAAACAAAGCCTTTAGTAATCGCAACCTATCTTCAAAAAATATAGCAGATAAATTTGCCAATGAATTTCAAAACTGTGTAAAAATATAATAAATCGTTGTAAATTAAACGAAAAAAAAAATTGATATAGCAGACAAAAGTATATTTATTAAAAAAGCAACCCCGGATGTAGTCAAAGAAATAATTAAAAACCTTAACATACATAAAACTCCTGGACATGACAAAATAAGGGTGTTGGATATTAAAAGAATAGGCAGTAAAATTAACACCGCGATTGCTAACCTTATCAACACTAGTCTTAAAACCGGTAAATACCAGAATGAGCTTAAGCGAGGATCACTCCACCCTGTATATAAAAAAGAAAAACACGATGAATTCAGCAACTATCGACCGATAACCCTTCTCTCAACCTATAAAACCTGTCTTGAATTCAAAACCTAGAAACTAAAATTCTCAAAAACATTATGCCAACTAATATAGCAGAAAAATATAAGAAAAATAATAAATAATTATATAAATTTCGTAAAGTACTTCCAATCACACTTAAAACTAAATATTGCATCCTAAAAGATCATTTCTTTGACGACCACCTACAGAAATATAACATAGGTCACAATATTCAGACACGACAAAAAACAAAAAAAAAAAATATATCACGGGCAGCAAATGTCTATGGGCAGTGGCTGTATGCGCAACGCTCCCTTTGCCTGTCCCGACCGGGACGAATTAACAAAAAAAAAAATGTCTATGGGCAGAGAACAACTGAATACATTGTACCTCGCTTAATTAATAGTCTCGACCAAACAATTGTTAACCAAATTAGTAAAAAAAATATTAATTAATATAAATTAAAAGCATTTTATCTAAATAACGTTCTAAATGAATATGATTAAGTAAATATGTTTGTAAATTGTTTATTGTTTGTAAGATTAAGTTTATACTTTTCTTTCGTTATGTGTTTTGAAGATATATCTATTACTGATACTATAAATATAGCAAATTGTAAAACTAGTATTGTTAAAAAACTAAAAGTTACTATAGTATTGCTAAACATTACACTCCGGACAAACCTCAGTGGTTTATGGAGGGTAAATATTTGTATAATGTGTGTTTTTGTGAAAGTAAATAAATAAATAAATAAAGTATATAGCTGTCATATGTCTGTCTGACACGACATTTGACACGAAAGACCCTACCGTCCCTCTGGTGGCAAATTATAATAGTATCGAAAACCCTCATTGTAATTATAGGTCTACCAGAATCTGATGGCAAAAAGTGAGAAAATAAATTGACCCTAGCGATACCGGGGTAATTGGGATAAAACATTTTGATCCTTTTTTTTTCTTATAGCGGCTGATTCTGTGTGTTAAACATGCAAATATAAAAATTTATCCAATGATCAAGGATATTTTTTGAGAATCTGCTGTCAAAAATTGCCATCAGATTCTGGTAGACCTATACCTATTTTGACTTTTACTGTCTGGAATCTGAGATACTTACTATAAGATATACAGGGTGTAACAAAAATAAGTGATAATACTTTAGGGTGTGTACGTGTTCCTTGTAGAGAGTTCACTGTGAAAGTAGCAGCGCTGAAAGACCAAAATTTTTTTTCACTTTTGTATGGGGAAACTCGTGACGCTCGGGCCTTTGCCCATACAAAAGTGAAAAAAAATGTTCGTCTTTCAGCGCTGCAACTTTCACAGTGAACTCTCTACAAGGAACACGTACACACCCTAAAGTATTATCACTTATTTTTGTTACACACTGTAGAGTATACCAGAACAAACCAAGTTCACTCGCTTGAAAATGTTATTTTATCTAACGATTACAATCTTCGATTGCGCCGAGATAATACGATCAATTCTGAAAGGTACATGAATTTTGTCGAAAACACGGAAAAATACCGCGCTCGTAAATATCATGCGTGGTAGGACAATAGGTCACAACAACGTGTATTGACGTTTTATTTTTCCGTAAAAAGAATACAAAGCCTTGAATTATTATTACAGCTGCATATATTTTGGAAATTTTTAGCATTTATCCATCTATATAAATAAAAATGAATTAAACATTTCCCATTTTGTTAGTCTTGCTAAAATACGAGAACCGCTGAACCGATTTAGCTAATTTTAGTCTTGAAATATTCTTGGAAGTTCAAGGGAGGTTTATACATATAAGGACTAAGGAGAGAAGTGATACGAAGTTCCCCAGGTTTTATAATATTACTAGATGTAATATTATAAAAAATTGCGACGAAAACAAGTTATCAGACCCTAAGAATATTGCTAATGGTCATATTAATAAGTGATTTGTCTTCCAGGAAAATGATATAAGTATAATGAAAAAATATTTCGTAATTATGGTTTTTCTATTAAAGGTATTGTAAGACCCTCGTCCAGCGCCGAAAATGGTTCTTTTATGTTATATTTATAAGACAGGTCTTAGATGTAAGGGAAATTACAACGTTATTGGATTTTGGACGTGTATCAGACACACAATACTTTTACCTACGACTCCACCGTGCTTATACCTAGTTGCTGCTGTATTTCATTAAATTTTTCTAACTTTCTTAATTTCTTTTCTATGACAACAAGAAATGGAAAGGGCGTAAGCGACAAAATGGTTTTTGTCGCGTAATTTAAAAACCATAAATTAATTTCATATAAACTATGGGCAAATTATAGTGTATGCTTGAACCAATCTATGTACAAATTTTGGAAGCTTAAATCACTCTCCTCTGTTGGCAAAATTAGAATCCCTTTTTTTACAGAGGTCTTTTTGATTGATTACCTATTCTGTGTTATAAAAGTTGACCAATCGTGTTATGCTATGGGTAATTCAAAGACAAAGACATGATGAATACTGACAATGAACTTTAATTTCTTAGCTTTAGTCATTGCTGAGAAAAATCAATATCGCTACAGCCAAATTAGCAAGGCGTCGCCTTAAATAATATACATAATATACAGCACGACTGGTGAGACATGTTCAATACATCGAGGACGTGATATTTGGCTATTATATTAGATGAAAAAAAATAATATCAATTGATCACTGAGTAAATGTAGGTTAACCTTTTGCGTGCGACCCGTCAAAAATTTTGAAATACCTGGTGTCGACCCGGATTCCGGACGCGTTGACAGTCAGGGTTTGACAGCTCAGTTTTTAGCTACATTATGATTTTTATAATATTTCACCAGATTCTAAGTGGAATGATGTTAATTTACAATTAAAATCATATAGTTTATTAAATACTATTTATTTTCTTCTGAATTTATGTCTGTCTAAATATAAAAAAAATGACTTTTATTTTCTTAATTTTTTACTAAGCCGAACGAGGTAAAGACATACCAAAGTAGTTCCTTTCTTCTTCTTTTTAATTGCAATGTGTTTTATAGGATTAAATATATTTAAATACGCCGTTTTGAGCGGGAAAGAGGACGCGGCATATGGCGTCCGGATTCCGGATCCTCGACTGTTTAGTGTATGATCGCGGTCGGAATCCGGTTTGTCGACACGATAGGGGTTAAAGTTAAATAATTATTTACCCAACGCAAATGGACACCGCGCGCAGGAAGGGTAGCGGCGCGGCGCGGTGTTTCTTTGATGGCGCACGCCGCGCTGCCGCGCCGGCCGCGCCGGCCGCATAGTATGCCTACTTGCCTAGCCGCGTTATTCAATTATTTACTTACGTGTCCATGATTCATTTGGTCAAAAATTAATTACCTAATTTTATTAGATACATAATTATAAAGAGAATCGAGTACCGTATTGTCTCACTAGTCATGCTGTATTGTAAGTTAAAACTCTTTTCCACAGCCTGCCTAGAGCCTTACGCGACCGAGACGGCAATGCGGGAGTGCCACGGGAAACGACGCTGCGTGCTGTCAGCCGACAGCAAGATGTTCGGCAAGCCCTGCCGCAGCGGCAGCAGGACGTATCTGAAAATTGTTTACACTTGCGGTAAGTGCTGTTACGTATATAAAATTGTTTGTTACCGTAAAATTGTAAAAACCGCTGGATTGTGATTACTGAGATTGTAAAATATCGCGTACCTAACAGCGAATGTAATTGACAAATGAATAAACAAATAAGTATGGAGGCGCCAGGCATGATACTCAAGCTTTCCATGTCCATAATTCTATCGATCCATATTAATCATAATAATATCATTAAAATTATAATAAATACGGAAGTGTGTCGTTTCTGTCTGTCTGTATTTCTATCTGTTATATAACTATGAGGATACTTTGAGATCCGGAAAAGGCCATAGTATAGTTTTTATGGCAGAAAAATGTACGGTACCCGCGCGATAAATGAATTTCGGCGCAACGGAGTTGCTGGCGTCACCTAGTATAATTTTGTAATGTCGCCACAGAATACATATTACTAATAATATTACAATTTACTGGTATTTACTATTTTACGGTGACATTAACACTTGTGGCACAGAATCGATAATAGTACAAGCTTGTGGTGAACATTAAAGTGCATTATTATTGTTTACGTATACTTGCGATATCAAAGTGCAACTGAAATGTTTGCACATCTTTCAGAGAGTATTGTAAAAGCCCACACCACTCTCACAAGAAGCTCAAAATACATAAATGTGGATAGTCTATCTCGACTTATAGGCCTTGTGTACTTTTCTAGAGACACCTGGTTTTAGTCTGGATTTGTTTTTTGTCTTGCTTTTTTGAAGTTATAATTATAGTAACTTGATGGATTACCATAATAATAGCCACGACAGCAATAGGGAGCAAAAAGCTTCATCATGCATAAACATGTTCTTTATTTTTAAAATGCATCATCAGAGAAATTTATTCATACAACACGGTCAAATTAACTAGACGCACGGTTTGATGACGTCATTATGGAGCTCGCATGTTATATATATATATATATATATATATATATATATATATATATATATATATATATATATATATATATATATATATATATATATATATATATATATATATATATATATATATATATATATATATATATATATATATATATATATCAGCTACAACACGGTCACATTAACTTGACGCATCGAAATATATATATATATATATATATATATATATATATATATATATATATATATATATATATATATATATATATATATATATATATATATATATATATATATATATATATATATATATATAATTATATATTTCGATGCGTCAAGTTAATGTGACCGTGTTGTAGCTGAAGATGAGTGATGACTGACCTACCTTCATTTGTCGGGTTGCGTCAAGTCAATATCAGTCGTCATACATCTATCGGATAGTTCACATAGTACGACCAAATTACGTAGGTTTGTCATAATGTACTATCCCTTCCCCCACAACTTGAAAATTGTTTGTATTTGTCCACCTTGGGCCAATATGGAGAGGCCATTCTCGCAAAGATTTTTCCCGCAAAATCTCACCGTTAAAGGTACCGTAATAATTAAAGTTATTAAACTCCTCTCAGTCCAAACGTAATTGAAATATGACCTAACTGAAAATTGTTTACACTTGTGGTAAACTATCATTTTAAGGATTACTCTGACATGGAACATTTTAATCCAGGACGCTCGTTGTGGTATTGCGGTATTCACGTTGGGTTTCCGTTATTTATTTTACCAATATCGTGTTACCTATATTAAAATATACAGCTACTAGCTATGCCCCGCGGTGTTACCGGTTACGGTTTAAGTGATATATAATAAACGACTATGAAAAATACCAATAATTGGGTCAAAACGGGACGATACATGTTCTATAATGGTTTATGGTAGTGATGATGACGATGATGAATGTAATTTGCATAGTAGCATAATATTATGCTCTCCGTTCTTAAAACAACGTCGAAACTCCCAAACTTGAGTTCTCTCATCACCTTCCGAACCATGGTATACCTTGGTGTAAAATCTTAGTTGTTGGTAGCATATTATGCTTAGAATACTGCTCACGAAACCGAAGTCACCGCATGTTTCCATATAAATTTTGAGGAGTTCCCTCGATTTCTTATGGATCCCTTCATCAGGTCACCACTTTTATGAATATGATACCAAATTGGGATGATATCCTATACACCAAAAGAAAAATTTTGAAAATCGGTTCACAAACGGCGGAGTAATCGTTGAACATAAAAAAACGAACATAACACCTCCTCCATTTTGAAAGTCGGTTAAAATTGTAGCCTATGTGTTATTCTGATGTATAAGCTATATTATTGTAAAGTTTCATTAAAATCCTTTCTGTAGTTTTTGCGTGAAAGAGTAACAAACATCCATACATCCATACATACATACATCCAAACTTTCGCCTTTATAATATTAGTAGGATTATTTATTGATATTTACGACCAAAAGCTTAGTTAAATTAGAACATTTTCCCACTTACTAATATAAAAATGCGAAAGCGTGTCTGCATATCCCTCTGTTTGTTGCCTCTTTACGCCCAAACCGCTGAACTGATTTTGCTGAAATGTGGTATGGAGATACTTTGAGTCCCGGAATAGTCGCGCGGGAATCGATCATCTTTCCGGCACCAAAATTATCCTATGTCCTTTCCCGGGACTCAAACTATGTATCTCCATACTAAATTTCATCATCGGTTCAGTGGTTTAAGCGTGAAGAGTTAACAGACAGACAGACACACTCACATTTATAATATTAGTATGGATTAATGTAGACTTGGTACTTTCTAGAGCGTGATCTGATGAATTTTACCGTTTGGTCGTCGTATTAAAACCTTTTTCGTCCTTTCTCAATTATTCTCCTAGTAGTTAGCTCCCAAAAAAAGTTTTTATTAAGATGGAGTATTGTCCCAACTTGTATTGCGACGTTTTCTTCTAATGTTAATCGTGATCTATGGACTGTTACTTGTGTATTTTCCTTGTGTTTGTTTATGAGAGGGAAACAATAATAACAGATCGATATTCAATATTCTATTTACTAAATCTGACATCCACTGTCTACGGATTATTATAATATCTGCGTGTTATCTATATAGCGTAAATATTTTATCATTTAAAGACAAAATAGACTAATGAAAGTAATACTATTTTTATTCAAGTACCTAACACTTCTATTAAGTCCGGGCTGTCAAGTTTTGCTGTGTTTTCTAATAGGTATTACGATCCCGGAAGACGATTGACTTAAATGAAATTGAGATTTATTTAATCATTGTATATTTAATATTTATCTCATATTTGGCTAACCAAAAGCACGATTCACTTATTTTGACTCGATAGTTTTATTTTTCGAAATTATGAATATTTCTGGGCTTTTCAATAAATATCTGTTACACTTATTGAGTTACTATCATTAAATAATTTGCACTACTACAATCACACACTTTATAAAATAATACCTACAGGAAATATTAGTATTGTATTTAATTTTTAAGTAAGTAATCATCAAAAATAGTTTTGGGACTTACGACCTTTACTTTCGTGCTATAATGCGGGAACCGTTGTTGCGCGATATTGTTCACTATTAGCTGCAACGCAAAGCACATTGCTCGGGGGCACGATTCATGGAATCATTATATCGATTGGAGGATAGCGGGGTGTGTAGGCGGGGCTAGAGTGCTTTGATATTTTTGACAGCAGGCTCTCTAATGGATAAAGCATTGCTTGTCAGGGCGAGCGAAGCGAGCCCTATAAGTATATTCCGCAACCTGAGCAATTTTGTGGTACACTTTACGGAAAAACTATCGCGCCTATTGATTTCTGCTTTAATAGTAATTTATATATTATAAATGTGTTATCATCGGTCAGTCAAGGTTTGGTTACTATTAAAATATAAAAAAATGCCTTAAGAATTATTACCACGCAGAAAAACGACGCGAGCCCCCACAAAGCTCGGCTTTTAGCTAGTGTTGCTACTGTTGAAAATCAAGTTAGTTTTTGTTGCAGTTGTTCTGCGGTCAGCGTCATATTGCAAATTGCAATGCAGTTGCCTGAATTAAGTATGAATAATATAACGACAATATGCGTCATTATAATATGCCGTATTCATTAGATTAATAATATGTATGCGGAATTTTACATCGAAATTATGTTTGACGTATGCCTTTGCTTAATCAATTTTTTGGCATTGATTGGCTTAGCGATCAATAGCCAATATGACAGAAAGATCGGATCAGAGGGCGCTACTAGCACATACAGTAAACAATCCGACCAAAATCCGACATGTTGCACACGTCATATCAGAATATTGACAGAAACGTTGTCAAACGTCGAACAAAACTTTTTGTTTACTGTCTATGCTGGTGCTGCACTCTAGCGACAAAACATTTTTATAATATGATATTCTAATAAGCAAGCAGTTTTGGTGAATTGTGAATGTTATATTCGGCGCTGATAACGTGTGATGAGTGGATAGATAGGATTTATCTATTTATTTTGATAATGCCTAGAAGTTAAAAAAAAAAACACTTAATCTTGCCTTATAATACATATGAATTTACAAGTTACAACGCTATATAAAAAAAAAAAGATTCTAAAGGCCGGCATAATACTGGCATAAATAAAAGTAATGTTGCCATAAGTAAGGGAGAATAATATGAAATATGACCCTGTTATATGGCCACTCAATGGAACTACATTGTCTTTATCGACATTGTGATGGGGAATAAAAACAACAGCAATGAGGAGCATGATTAACGAACGTTCAGTTTTACCTCTGAGTGAACCTTAATGTGAAAGACATAAGGTGCACTCTCGCATAAACTCTGAGGTAACTCGGACTGCTGGAAACATTGTTTACACAGTATAAATACAGTAGAGTAAGTCAGTTTTGTCCTTGAAATCAATTTTGATCTGCAGTGTATCGCACTGGCGTAATTATTATACTGCAGCGAAACGACGCTACACGTCATAAACAAATATTATTTTGAAGAAATTATATTATGAGCTAAATCTTACTACGCTGCTGCTTAACTACGTGACACAGCCTTCGCTTTGATGCAGTGTAGTTACGTTACGTGCGGTCTCATCTTTAGGTTACTTATCTGAAATAATTTTATTTATTTTTATTTATTTATTTATTGAAATCAGGCATCTTGGCCCATATTATATATACCTTGAAGACTAACATACATACATTTATACTAAAACTAACACTAAGCACTAAACACGTATTGTTTGCGGCGTGGGGCGCGACATGTCCGGAAGTCGTCCTCGGAACCTCCTGTAGACGACTCCAATCGGCCTCCTTCTCGAAGGTATAATAATACTTATGTGTGCCTGTAATCGAACCTAAGTACTCTTAAAGTACCCCACAAACGATCAAATTGTTTGTCCAATTTTACGTGTTTGTCAAACAGTTTGATAGTGTACAGCTTTGTTTGAAGCGTTTGTCAAACAAACAAACTACGTGTTTGACCTGTTTGAAGAAAATTTGGATTTGCGTAGCGTATGACAAACGTGTTTGAACGTGTTCCGCTGTATTTGTCAAACAAGATCTCATGATCTCAAACCGATTCTAGCTAATTGTTTGACAAACTTGTTTGATGCACGTTTGATCGTCTGCGCTGCTGTTTGATGAAAACGTAAATTACATCAAACATGTTTGTCAAACAAATTTGATCGTTTGCGGGGTACTTAAGACCATGTTCTTAAACATGGTCTACTGTATATACTATATATATTATTCATATTGTGATGTTTACGCTCTTATTTGCTATTTTTCTGTGGTTTATCTAGTAGGCAAATATTAAACATGATATTTACTTGATAAATAATAGATGTTGCATAACTTTATAAGCGCAAAAATGATTACTCACTTATTAAAAAAAAAATGCTCGTGTTGCTCCTCTCTCTATCTCTCTAGCGTCTAGTCCATCAGCAGGTTGAAAACTTCTTAAACAGGTTAGAATTTTTTAACCCCCTACAGTCTGGATTTCGTCCTGGCCATAGCACCTCAACAGCATTAACAAAGGTAACCGACGATATTCGTCGTGCCATGGACAACGGCGAATTAACAATTTTAACACTGTTGGACTTTACTAATGCTTTTAACACCGTTGATCATGATATTCTCCTGCAACTCCTGGTCTCTATGAATTTTTCCCCTACCGTAGTGGCATGGTTCCGAAGCTATTTGTATAACCGTAAACAACGTGTTGTTGTCGAGGATGACGCCTCTGAGTGGTCAACAGTCAAGGATGGAGTCCCTCAGGGCGGTGTCTTATCACCTTTATTGTTTAGTATCTTTATTAACAACATAATAAAAATAATTACCTTCTCCTGCTCTCACATGTATGCCGACGACCTGCAAATTTATCTTCACACACCCGTTAATGACTTGCCATCAGCTATTGCAAGAACTAATGAAGACCTTAAAAGTATCTGCGCTTGGTGTAAGTCTCGTGGACTGGTTATAAATCCCGTCAAATCTCAAACAATTATCATTGGCAGTCCAGGGCTTCTGACAAGGGCTCAAGTTCATAACCTTTGTCCTGTAATGGTTGATGGTAAAATTATTCCTTTCTCGCAAACTGTTAAAAATCTTGGGATTCATCTTGACTCAACGTTGTCTTGGAACAAGCACATTAGTGAGACCAGTAGAAGAGTTTTTGGTGCATGGAGTGCGTTGAGGCGCTTCCAGAATTTTTTGCCGATCCCGACTAAAATCCTGCTTGCAGAGTCGCTCATATTGCCCATACTCGATTACGCTGACATATGTTTCACAAATATTACAGAGGAGCAGCTAAATAAACTTGAGCGCCTCCAAAACCTCTGCATACGATTTATTTTCGGTTTGCGAAAGTATGATCACGTTTCCCAATTTCGTGTCAAACTCAAGTGGCTGCCAATCCGACTTCGGCGGAATGCTCATATACTGTCGTGTTTATACAGTATTTTATATGACCCTAAGACACCACCCTACTTAAAAGAAAGGTTTACATTTTTAGATGACAATGTTAAAACATTTCGAAACTCTAATATGTCATTAATACCGCCCACTCGTAATACAAAATTTTATGACTCCTCATTTACAGCTCGTGCTGTCAGTCTGTGGAACAAATTACCCACATCTTTGAGACGTGCTCAGTCCTCGTACATTTTTAAAAATCGGGTTAAGGAACATTTTTTGTCACAATTAATCCATAATAGCTGATAATTACCGATACGTATTATTATATTTCTATTTATATATGTTTGTAGTATTTATAATGATTTGTATATATTCTTTAGTATGTATGTATATATGTATGTATGTATTTGTAATATATTTATATATGTAAGGATGTATGTATTTGTAATATATTTATATATCTTAAAAGTACACTCTTAACTGTCTATGTAGTCACCTACCATGTCAACTACTGTTACTATATTATTATAGTTCTATAGTTAAGGTTGTCTGGAAGAAATCGCTTGTAGCGATAAGACCGCCTTTTGTACTCTTTACTCAATAGTTACTAAGTTTCTGTACTTATGTCATGGTTGTTTTGGTGCAATAAAGAATTTTCATTCATTCATTCATTCTCTCTCCTATTCTTCCTCTCCACTCTCTTCTCTCTCCGAAACAGCTGCACCGATTTTGTTAAAATTTTGGTGCGCTTATATTTGAGAATCGACCAAAATATTTTTTCATAAACGAAATCCATCCCATTATTCGAAGATTATTTTTGTTTTATACCTTTCCACAATTTCGCATTGATCATACAACTCGAAATTTTCACCCTTACTATAACCACTGATTTAACAACTATAACAATAATAATAATGTAAGGCCAAACAAAGTTTTCCGGGTCAGCTGTTATTTCCCTCAAAATATCCTAAACAGTATTTATAGGTCGAATTAATCAGTCGAGTATAAAAGTATGCCCCGAACACCCTTGTCACGACCAAAAATAGAGTTTGAAGTTACAAGTCATCACTCATCGGGTCAAAATCAAAGTATTGTTAAGATTTTTGGAACGAAGTTCCTTATCGCGCGTTGCCAAAGGGGGCTACACAGAAAAGTTGTAACGACACTTTTTGTGTCGTTAGTTGTAAGCGCATGTTTCTCTATCTCTGTCTCTCTCATAGAAAGCAAGTTATTTTCGTTTCGTCTTTCTATTTCGCATTGAACAGTCTCGTGTAGCGACGAGCGACTTTTGAGTATATACAGGTTTTTTGTACATAAGAAATAATAAACTGGAACTTCGTTCCATCCGGGTGTCCCTTGATACCTTTCAAGTTTTTATTTTAATTTAATTTAGGAACTAGGCATCAAAATTTTTTTTTATATTACTTAAACTACATGACGCCCACAACTCTGTTATGCCAAATTCGTTTATCAAGCTGGAACCGTACATTTTCGTTAACAAAAATTATCCTTTGTCCTTTCCTTTCTATTAAAGTACCCCCATACCAAATTTCAACAAAAACTGGCCAAGTGCGAGTCGAACTCGCGCACTTAGGGTTCCGTACCGTTATAGCGCATAAATAGGCATTTTTTAATTTACTTTATAATTAATTATTAAAGTACACATATAATTGAGTGCTTTGTGAAAATTTCAGTACCTCTCTGTTGCTATTTTAGATATCGAGCAAAAAAGGGCAAAAAAATCACGTTTGTTGTATGGGAGCCCCCCCTTAAATATTAATTTTATTTTGTTTTTAGCTTTTGTTGTTATAGCGGCAACAGATATACACAAATCTGTGAAAATTTCAGAAGTCTAGCTATAGCGGTTCTTGAGATACAGCCTGGAGACAGACAGACAGGCAGACAGACGGACAGACAACGAAGTCTCAGTAATAGGGTCCCATTTTTACCCTTTGGGTACGGAACCCTAAAAACGATTCAACGGTTTGAGCCGGAGCGTGAAAATGTAACAGACAGACAGATACAGTTTTGCATTTATAATATTAGTATGGATTGGATAAAAGCAATAATATATATGTGTCGCAGGCGGATTGTATAATCCGCTGTTTTACATTACGGCTAGCTGTTATCAAAAACAGGGCCGTTTTGTAATGCGGCTGTTTAACGATAAATAAACAAATAATAAATAAATATTCTTTATTGTGCACACACTAAGAAGTAAAAACACAACAATTGTCAACTTATAACTAACTACAGTGTACAACGATTAGCCGGTTTGAATGCGGTTGAATCAAAAACCGCCGGAATGTAATCGTCGCCATACGTTATTCAAAACGACTAGCCATAATGTAATAAAGCGAAAGATTAGCCGCCTCTTTGACAGTTTTTAGTTCCGATTCTTAACATTCGTGGCGCTACCAATGACATAACAACAATAATGTCGTTGGATACCAAAAGTGTGTTGCTAAATTGCGAAGTTTCAGTGAATAAAATAAAGAAAACAGTAAAAAGAACAATTTTCAGGTGCAAATAGAGAATTTATATTATTCTCAATGGAAAACAGTAAAGAAACCAAATGAACAATGAACCGAGTTTTAGAGGTTATAACGCACATCAAAAAAATATGATGTTTAATGGGAATTCTTGAAGAAAGTGGGAAGATGACCGAGATATACTGCGCTATAAAAAAAACTATTTATTCATTAAAAAAAGGCAATTGAAATATGTGTGATTTATAATATTGTAAAGGTTAAAAATGTAAAAGTCAAATATTTTATTTAGTATAAAGTAATTATGATAATAATACTTGATAAGTAAAGAATATTGTAAGAAAAACTCTGTTAGCTTTTTGTGATTAATAAAATGGAATTTTATTTTAAACATAGTTTATTCTGCAAGCATGGTCACCCTACAATTTAAGTAGAAGTACGATGCGGCTAAACGTGGGCCGCCTTATTGAAGAACGTATTGTAATGACAATCCGGCTAATCGTTAAACCGTCGCATTACAAAACGGCCCGGTGTTTTTGATAACAGCTAGCCGTAATGTTAAACGGCGTATTATACAATCCGTTATCCGCCTGCGACAGATGCATAAAAGCAATACAAAGTTGAAACGTCAAACAGTGCGGCGCCGCTTGCAATTTGAGTTTTCTATCGCTAATAAGCATCGCCGCGTCGCGCAATGTTTCGTGAGCTGACTTTTACACATATTTTATTCGGTACAGCCACAGACATAGATCAAGATAGATACCGCATGTCGCTCCATTTGTATGAAAACGAGCGTGCCACTTTTTTCCTACCTACTGTGACGTACCGATGATAAGAAACGTGTCCATTATCTAGGCCAACGTTTCTATTTTAATTTCTACAGCTCAATACAGCACTTTTAGGCAAATAGGCATTTTTAAAATTCCGATTGACGTCCGATTCCGATAGCAGACTTTCGAAAGACGAGCATTGCTCGTCGTTTGGGAGCGCGATATGGCACGCGAAGTACATACACATGCGGTATCTATCTTGATCTATGTCTGTGGGTACAGCAATATTCAGAACGTATAATATCATGAATCTCTCCCTGAACTTTCTTAAAGTGCTCTATAAATATTTTTGTTCGATTGTGTATCTCGAGAAAGAAATCATACACTTTTTATTACAAGGTTTATGAGAGGAATATAATATTATCGTGCGTTTAATTTATATACTTCCCTAGTAGGCTTGTTTCCCTATCCAGTCCAATGCCATAGTATAATAACAAACAGTAACTCAGCCCCGCAATTTTAACAATTACGATCATGAAAGGGAGAAAATTCATATATTTATGAATCAGTATTATATAGTAAAAGCTGCATAGAATAAGACAGTAGTAGTAGTAGCACAGAACTAGCTGAACCTTTAATAAACTTTATTTGCATAGAAAATAATCTCGCGCACGCTCCCTGAAGCTCAATTATTTTGCTCTTTAAGTTATCTCAAATCCCAATCCCGATTCGGGCGGTCTAGACTCTAGTACAAAGATGCTCTACTGTATACAATTTATATTATGCTAGTAAGCTCGTTTCCGTATCTTGTCCAATACTTTCCCTATAATAAATCCGGTATACTTTCGTCGTTACCAAGTTTTGAATAATTCCGAAGGCTGAGCTATGATTTTTGCAATTATCATAACATTTTATTCGAACAAGGTGATTTGATATCCGAATATCATTCACACAAACTTTTTCAAGGAAACTATAGAATTTCCTTAATACTCACAAAAACGAAAGTAGGCCAAGTGAGAGGGAATATTTTATTTTGAAACAATATTTTTATTATTTTGCTTCAAAGCGGTTACCATATTATTATTCTGAAAATTTGAAGTTATAGCTATCATGGTAGGGGAGTAACTGCGTTTTCAGTCTGTCTGTCATAGTCATAAGACTATGACAGACAGCACAGACAGAGACAGATAGGGAAGCCACTGTAAATTAATCTTTGCCTAAAGATTAATTTACAGAAGCGATAGGGAAAAAGTCTTGGCTAAAGGGCCTCCTTTAGCCAAGACTTTTTCCCTATCGCTTCTTTATAAAATCGCCGATCAAAATGTATGGAATTGACGTAAGCGCATTCGTTAATATAACGTTGACGTTCGACTCGTCTTATGTCAATTCCATACATTTTGATCAGCGATTCTATAAAGAAGCGATAAAGAAAACATCTCGGCTACAGGCCCAGGCCATTTAGCCAAAACTTTTTCGTTATCGCTTCGTTATAGAATCGCCAACCAAAATGTATGGAATTGACATAAGCGTTCGTTAATATTATGACGTTGACGTTCGACTCGTCTTATGTCAATTCCATACATTTTGATCGGCGATTCTATTAAGAAGCGATAAAGAAAAGATTTTGACTCACCCCCCATAGCTTGACATCCATAGAATTTCATGTTTAAAGATTATAAAATACTTATAAAACTCATTTCAAAGCTATGAACGAGGGTTCGATATGTCATAAAACTTCTTTAAAAATCGGCCAAGTGCGAGTCGGACTCGCGCACGAAGGGTTCCGTACCGGTATAGAGCGAAAGTAGGCAAAAAATTGTGTTTCTTGTATGGGAGCCCCTCTTAAATATTTACTTATTTAAAATTTTATTATGAATTATTAAAGTACAAATATAATTAAAGATTTTGTGAAAATTTCAAGTGCCTAGCTGTTACCATTATTGATAACGAGCGAAAAAACCTAAAAAAATCACGTTTATTGTGTGGGACCCCCCCCCTTAAATATTAATTTTATTGCATTTTTATTATTTGTTGTTATATCGGCAACATAAATACACAATTTGTGAAAATTTCAGAAGTCTAGCTATAGCGGTTCTTGAGTTACAGCCTGGAGACAGACGGATAGACGGACAGACGGACAAACATCGAGGTCTCAGTAATAGGGTCCCGTTTTTACCCTTTGGGCACGGAACCCTAAAAAGGAAAGAAGTGGAACGTTCTTATAAGGTAGAAGTGGAACTTTTGTCCAAAATCGTGACGCCACGGCGCGGCGTCCTGATGCAATATTATTATTATTTCGATCCTCTTTTTCATGACGTGAACTTGAAATTTCACTCTCAACCTGCCTAAAGAAGTTTCAATTAAGGGTGGCCGCAAGCACAATATTTCCGTATTCGATCTCCGAATTCGTTTTCCGCATTCGTAAATTCGTGGAATGCATGGAATCTGGCTGGCTTTATCCTCCTGAATAGGAAGGTTTACAGAATTTTCAAAGTAAAATAAGTTTTGATAACAGCAAAAAGCCTTGGCTTGGTACTACTAATATATATTCTGTGCTTTGGCTACTATCACAGTTCAAGTAATTCTTTGCCGTGCTCTTACCACAAGCTATTACCAGAGTAACAGAACTAACGAGTAGGCCGACTCAGAAGAGATCTCGAAATTTATACGTTTGATGAAGTATAATATGTCATATCGACCGGCGCGCGCCGTACTAATGCGTTACTCAGCATTGTGAAACATGTTGAAAATGACATTAGCGCCCAACTCGCGCATGGTCGCCCGTTTCCTTAGTTCTGTCTACACGCTACTCTGCTATTACGGAGGCTGAAATGACATCTTGGATCTAAAAACCTTCTACTCAAAGTCAGTTAGATGTCCGACTCGCTTAGTGTCTTCTTTTCATTTTAAAATTGTAACATTGGCAGCCATCTTTGTAAGAAATAATAGGAAATTTTATACGGAAGTGAAACCTTCAACATATTAAGCTAATTGTCTTAAATACATTTTATTTAGATTCTAACTAGATGACACCCGCTACTTAGTTGCGCCAAAATTCATTTATCGCGCGGGAACCGTACATTTCGGGATAAAAAGTATCCTATGTTTCCCGGGACTTAAAGTATCTCCATACCAAATTTCATCAAAATCGGTCCAATCGTTTAGGCGTGAAGATATATTTATTTAAATAGCAGCGCAATCGCGCTATCATTTACATACAATTGCTTGTGATCTCGCGGTGTAGCCGCCAAACCGCGCGTTGGGGCGAACGCATATAAATCGATCCTAAAATCAGCCGCTTCCGCGTTTTATCATATCCAAACCCACAGACATAGATCAAGATAGATACCGCATGTGTATGTAAGTACTTCGCGTGCCATATCGCGTTCCCAAACGACGAGCAATGTTCGTCTTTCGAAAGTCTGTTCTTTAGTCTGCTATCGGAATCGGACGTCAATCGGAATTTTAAAAATGCCTAAATGCCTAAAAGTGCCGTATTGAGCTGTAGAAATTCAAATAGAAACGTTGGCCTAGATAATGGATACGTTTCTTATCATCGGTACGTCACAGTAGGTAGGAAAAAATCGGCCAAGTGCGAGTGGGACTCGCGCAAGAAGGGTTCCGTACCACTATAGAGCAAAAGTTTAAAAAAATGTGTGTTTTTGTATGGAGCCCCTCTTAATTATTAATTTTATTTACATTTTATTATTAAAGTATTAATAAAACTGAGTATTTTGTGAACATTTCAGGTGGCTACCTGTTGTCATCATTGATACCGAGCAAAAAATGTAAAATAAATCACGTTTGTTGTATGGAAGCCCCCTTAAATATTACATTTATTTTGTTTTTAGTATTTGTTGTTATAGCGGCAACAGATTTCTGTTTCACATAATCTGTGAAAATTTCAACTCTCTAGCTTTTACTATTCTTGAGTTACAGCCTGGAGACAGACGGACAGACGGACAGACATCGAAGTCTCAGTAATAGGGTCCCGTTTTTACCCTTTGGGTACGGAACCCTAAAAAGTGGCACGCTCGTTTTCATACAAATGGAGCGACATGCGGTATCTATCTTGATCTATGTCTGTGTCCAAACCCGAATTCAGAAATTCCCTCTAAAGAAAACAACGCAGTATTGCAACTTTATGGCGCTTTTTATTATTTTGTTTTCCTCGTGTTGAGGGTCAGTTAAATATTCTAATAACTTGAAATAAAACTTTTACGTTCAAATTTTATGTGGACACCTATGGGTTCGTAAAAGCTTTTTGTTTTCGTCATCGGACGGAGTTTTGAAGCAGAAAAATGTTTTTAACGATTTTACTACTTTGGCCACGGTATAAAATATCATGCAGTAAAGTTATATTATCCTTAAAATAAAAAAAATAAAAACTTTCACACAGAAAAGCTTAACGCTTCGGACGGGCATTGTTTTGCTACCTAAAGTTAAGTGACACGAACGTGTGCATACGCCCTATTCGGCTAATCAAGTATGAAGATTGTCTACTGTATATTTTTATATTAGGTTAGGTACCTATCGATTTACCATAGATTAAGAAGCTCGGATCTCGAATATAAATACGAAAGTTTTCCAATCTATTTTATATTCGAATCCCTTTTGCAACACTTTGTAAATAGTTTAGCCTACTTCGGAATGGCATTTAGTGCGTCACTTCAGATATTTCTTACTACGAGTTTATTAATAACTTGTTCTAGATTCTTTCATACTTTTTTTTGCTTGCGAACAAAATTATATATTTTTTAAACTTAGGTGTAAAATTAGAAGTTCATTTGAAAAATCTAGATGATTTATACCGACCTATTTTACTATTAGATAGTAATATAATTTGTGAGATTATTTAATAACGTCAGACTATACACTATATTTTCATCTTAAAACCATTTTAGACGAAAGTTAATGTAGAGTTTGTATTCATCCTACTAATCCTACTAATATTATAAAAGCGAAAGTTTGGATGTATCTATGTATGTATGGATGTATGGATATTTGTTACTCTTTCACGCAAAAACTATTGAACCGATTTTGATGAAACTTTACAATGATATAGCTTATACATCAGAATAACACATAGGCTACAATTTTAACCGACTTTCAAAATGGAGGAGGTGTTATGTTCGTTTTTTTATGTTCAACGATTACTCCGCCGTTTGTGAACAGATTTTCAAAAATTTTCTTTTGGTGTATAGGTTATCATCCCAATTTGGTACCATATTCATAAAAGTGGTGACCTGATGAAGGGATCCATAAGAAATCGAGGAAACTCCTCAAAATTTATATGGAAACATGTGGTGACTTCGGTTTCGTGAACAGTATTCTAAGCATATGCTACCAACAAGCAAGATTTTGCACCAAGGTATACCATGGTTCGGAAGGTGCTGAGAGAACTCCTGACTCTTATAGATACAAGTTTGGGAGTTTCGACGTTGTTTTAAGAACGGAAAGCATATGCTACTATGCAAATTACATTCATCATCATCATCATCACTACCATAAACCATTAAAGAATCGTGTATCGTCCCGTTTTGACCCTATTATTGGTACTTTTCATAGTATTTTATTATGTATATCACTTAAACCGCGGGTAACACCGCGGGGCACAGCTAATACTATTATAAGGGCGAAAGTTTGGATGTATGTATGTAATTATATTTCTTCGCTTCATTCTTCGATATATAATTAACCAGGTAGTCCTTTGCTTGTCTGCTAAGCAATCGCGTTTTTTTAAACACGTATGTGGGTACTTGAAAAAAATATTATACTGTCAGGCACTCGCTCACCAGCGCGCCTCATTCTTTGTTAACGCGAGGCAACGCGAGCACGTATACTTAGTAACCATGCCAAAGCGCAGCTAGGTATTATTATTAAGATGATTGAGTCAGTGTTGTAAGTAACTAAAGTCAGTGTTTTCTTATCGTGTAATAAGAAAATACATGTAAATACTATTAAATACTTAAATAAACGACAGGTACTACCGAGGCCAAGACGAGCCAATTATATTCAATACTAACCGGCATGTACTGCGACCGCGAGTCAGTAAACGTACAATGTGTTTGGACTGCGAGTCTTTATACACAATCTATAATATTATGTATGCTTTATCTGTTCTATAAATAGAATTATACAACTATATGTTTGCCGGATTGAGGGAAACAACTGCAGGTGATTACTACAATTATTTAATTAACCGGCATGTACTGCGACTGTGAGTCAATAAGTAGGTACTTACAGTGTGTTTGGACCGCGAGTCCTTTTACACAATCTATATTCTATATGCATCGGAATTGATCGCGGATCTCTGACGATGTTTTACCTATTCTATAAATAGAACTATATGTTTGCCCGATTGGGGGAAATAACTGCAAGTTAATTACTGCAAGTGTTTAGTTAAGTTATTAAGTTATTTTATAAACCGCCATAATGTATGGATTGACTGCGGGTCTCTAAACACAATTTATATGCATCGGAATCGACTGCGAGTCTCTGACGATGTTTTATCTGTTTTATAAATAGAACTATACGTTGGCCGGTTTGGGGATTAACAGCGAGTTATTTTATAAACCGCCATAATGTGTGGATTGACCGCGAGTCTCTAAGCACAATTCTTATGCATCGGAATTGACTGCGGGTCTCTGACGATGTTTTATCTAAAAATAGAAGTATAATATTATGTTGGCTGGTTTGAGGGGATTAACTGCGAGTTAATTACTATTTAAAATATATTGATATTTTTTAAATCAACATAATTTATGGATTGACTATGAGTCTCCGACAATGTTTAAAAATAAGAATTAGCAACTACCGCGCGTTTTCCTGCGCTCTTTGTTCTATAAATAAAACTACATAATTATTATTATAATATTAATATCTTTTCCGTTTTATAGAGAACAGCTATTTCGAGCTAATAGCTAGATTGACTGCGAGTCTCATCAGTTAACAACCAATGCGCGTCCCGCGCGATCCTTTTGTTCTAAATATAGAACTACGATTATAATTTATTATGTCTGCCGGTATATAATAATAATTATTAAATAAATTTTGCACCAATGTTGGGATTCGGGATACACCGCGAGTGTATAGCGAAACTTACTTATTATCTACGTAACGTGATAACTACTACCCTCAATAATTTTTGTAACATATTTTATCGACAAATAAGTCGATCATAATGAGCAATTAAGCTACCCCAATATATATTTTTTTAGGTCACTAACACCAGACAATCGGGGAAATATCACTAGAAGTGACCGATATACGGGTCGATCAGGTTACGAATGAACCCGAAGCTTTCCCACTCCTAAACCAGGTGCCAACGGTCGATTCTGAGTACCGGCACCGATAGAACCGGACCAGATCCGGATAGATCCAGAGCTCCTACTGACGTTAGGTGAGCCCTCGTTGGATTCACCAGATTATGGTTTTAAATGATCCCAAAAACGATTAAGCTACTGCTTATAAAACATTACTGATAATAAGTGTTGCAGATCGATTCCATTTCGATCAATTATTATTATCATCATAAATTTCACCTGACAAAGTCTCGATATTATCAGACTTATCAACAGTATCTGACTTATCTCGATATTAATTATTATCAGACTTATCAGATAATATATTATCAGACAAGACAACTTCGTAACGGAAACCTATAACACTCAGACTCGATAAGTCTTGTCTCAATATCAGACCAAGATTATTATTGTTTCGCTGAATAATTCCAGTGTTTGTTCGGAGAAACAAATTAGTACATACCATTAATCGGGTACCTTTCGGGCTCTGGCAAACCCTCCCAGCTACCCGTCAAAAGGAGGGGGGGCGTAGGTAACCGTCGGCTGGCGCCGCTAATACTGTACCGCTACAATCACTCCTCTTCGAGTTCGAAGAGCGTTGAGGGCTGAGGCGACTAAACGCTCAAAACCGCAGCAGTAGTGCTGACAGTTATTTTTATATATATTTTATAGATGTTACTATTATAATTATTGTGAGCTTAATACAGCTATCCTCAACCCGCGTCCCGCGGGCCGCATGCGGGCCACCGGGACTTTATTTGTAGCCCGCGTGATGTTAAACCTTTTTGAAACTTCGTTTCTAAAACAAAAATTTTAAAGACAATTTTTGAATAATTTTAAATTTGAAACCACTAAGTAAGTTTATTTCGAAATTATTGTTTACGTTTTTTTGTTAATAAGTGCCATGGGTATATTAAATCCACAACAAATATGTAAATATTTAAGTCTTTTACGTTTTACGTTTATTATATATATTATTATAACATAACTAGTTGTCCCGGCAAACGTTGTTTTTGCCATATAAAGTATTTCGCCCATATTATTATTTTATTAAAGTGACTAAATAAGTATGTCACCATGGCAAAGTCCATGATTGCTATCCCGTCGCACAAACAATGGTCGGCGTCAGTCTCGAGTTGTAACAATTTACTATTATTTATTCAACAAATTAATACACTTATCAATATAAAGATAAAAGAGTAGATGTTGTCCGATTATCAACCCTAGCCGATATGCTCGCTAAGATTCACGAAAATCGGTCGAGCCGTTTCAGAGGAGTTCAACCACGTACACCGTGACAAACAAGCTCACGCAATTCGTGAGCTAGCTCAACTGATAGGTGTTTTGACACCTTCATATCCTGATTCCTGACTCCCGCCGTGAAATTCGACTGGTTTTCAGTGATTAAAATATTTAATACTAAATAAAATATGCAATGATAAATACGATAACAGAATCACACTTATTTTTGAATTAATACTCTAGATAAATACTCTCTTCAATCTTATTAGTTAATAGACTTATTACAGAGATCTTCGTCCGCTCCATCGGAACCTTAGCCAAACAATTTGACAATGGCTGTAATACGATATCTTCTACAGCCATCACTGTGCACTGTCATTGTTTATGAACAATGTTGACATTATTGGTTGGTGACATTGGCTCCGATGAATGTGTGAAGCGTCATTCAAAAGAAGCTCTCCGGTAAAAAATCCTAGCCCATACCTGAGTAGTATAGTACCCGGGATCCACTTATAAATTAATTGTTTTTTCTTGCACTCTGTACCTACTGAATACTGATCATTGACTTGAAACTTTCTGCCTAATAAAACTCGGTAAAATAAAAAATACGGTTTTAAATAGCGGTATCGAAATTTATATTACAAAGACAAGTCCCGGGCGTGATCGGATCGGTGATGTTATTAAATTATGTAATTATTTTTTATTAAAAAAGAAGTTATATTTATGTTATTGCGCCGTACGATGGTTATGCAAGATTATATTAAATAGGATAATGCTAAGGTACGGGTTCCTTATTGCTAACGTTTAACGCCCTGCACAGAACAGCCACCTCCCAGTCGGTTAGCCGCTGGATAAAGCAGGTGCTGTGCGAGAGCGGCGCGGCGTCGACACGGGGACCGAAACTGGACACGATTTGTATGACAATTAATAAGACGACAGTCGACAGGCAGGACTGGCAACTCCAATACTTTCACTATTTTCCTAAGCCATCATTTTATCAACGAACAAAGTTTCGCTGAATCAGTTATACAATCACTATGATCTCAGTATGTTATCATTTGAATCACAAACCATAGAGGTCTCTTAAGTTTTGTTTCTACTGACTATTATTATTATTTATGGGCATTATATTGAATTCTTTCTCGAATTTAATGATTACTATTCATAATGTACACCTATATTATATTTTGTAAAAAAAAAAAATCTTTCTTCCGTTACCCTGAAAATCTACCTGGTTAATTATATATCGAAGAATGAAGCGAAGAAATATAATAAATGATCAAACGAACTTACCAAGTGAAGTTCGATCATTATTATATGAGTCGCTTCATTCAAAGATATAATCTCCCTCCCACCCAGTCTGCACGAAACTATGTTTGCTGCAGTACCCAAAGAAAGAAAGAAAGATTTTTTGCATTACCTCTCTCTAAACATAATGAGGCGCGTTGGTGAGCGAGTGCCCGACAGTATAATATTTTTTTCAAGTACCCACATACGTCTTTAAAAAAAAAAACGGATTGCCTAGCAGATAAGCAAAGGACTACCTGGTTAATTATATATCTTTGAATGAAGCGACTCATACAATAAAGATCGAACTTCACTTGGTAAGTTCGTTTGATCATTTAGTATGGATGTTTGTTACTCTTTCACGCAAAAACTACTGAATGGATTTTATTAAAACTTTACAATAATATAGCTTATACATCAGAATAACACATAGGCTACAATTTTAACCGACTTTCAAAATGGAGGAGGTGTTATATTCGTTTTTTTTATGTTCAACGATTACTCCGCCGTTTGTGAACCGATTTTCAATTTTTTTCTTTTGGTGTATAGGTTATCATCCCTATTTGGTACCATATTCA
Organism: Cyaniris semiargus; assembly: GCA_905187585.1. NCBI lineage: Eukaryota > Metazoa > Arthropoda > Insecta > Lepidoptera > Lycaenidae > Cyaniris > Cyaniris semiargus. Next base: position 4,553,249 of record LR994558.1, on the reverse strand, counting down.
TAAAAGTGGTGACCTGATGAAGGGATCCATAAGAAATCGAGGAAACTCCTCAAAATTTATATGGAAACATGTGGTGACTTCGGTTTCGTGAGCAGTATTCTAAACATATGCTACCAACAAGTAAGATTTTGCACCAAGGTATACCATGGGTCGGAAGGTGCTGAGAGAACTCCTGACTCTTTATAGATATAAGTTTGGGAGTTCGGACGTTGTTTTAAGAACGGAAAGCATATTATGCTACTATGCAAATTACATTCATCATCATCATCACTACCATAAACCATTATAGAACCATGTATCGTCCCGTTTTGACCCTATTATTGGTACTTTTCATAGCCTTTTATTATATATCACTTAAACCGTGGGTACCACCGCGGGGCACAGCTAGTCTATTATAATATGAAAATGAATTTCAATTTTGTTAGCCTCGCTTAAACACGAGAACGGCTTAACTAATTTGGCTAATCTAAAATTAGCCAAATCGGAATCTTGAAATATTTGTGGAAGTCGAGGGAAGGTTTATATTAGGAGGGAACGTATCACTATTCACTTCCCTTTTCCAGCTCACCGTCCACGCTTCATCTATGATCTAGAATCTAGATGACTACTACTTTATTACTACTATTACTGTAACTGTTACTAGAAATAGTTACAGTATACAGTTAATTTAAATAATGTCTATATTTCGAATAATATTATATAACCATGACATATTTCTGAAGAATATTAACAAACATCATTACGTTATACTTTCCAAAATATTCGACGACATTTTGAGGAAAAATATTTTATACGCAATTCGACGCATTTCCATTTCCGACACAGGTGAATGAGAAAAATAAATTCCTTCGTTCTTATTATTTCTGTTTTTGTATACTTTGGAGGTTTTTTGATCAAATCTTTGATTGAACTATCATAAATTTAATACCGAAGGAACAATTTCTTTGTTCCGATTCGCAGTAACACATTTCTTCGGAAACAACCGCGTTTATATTTATTCATTTTCCTTTCCCTGACGAAGCTCATTTTTAGGGTTCCGTAGCCAAATGGCAAAAATTGGAACCCTTAAAGATTCGTCATGTCTGTCTGTCTGTCTGTCCGTCCGTATGTCACAGCCACTTTTCTCCGAAACTTCTCTAACTCCCCCCCCTCTAACTTCTAAAGTAGGGGCATGATAAGTCTAAAAAATATATATCATGTACATCACTATAAAAACTACCAACGAAAATTAGTTTGAACGAGATCTAGCAAGTAGTTTTTTTTATGCGCCATAAATGGTAAACCTATGCGTCTGGGGTATCTATGGATAGGTCTTCAAAAATCATATAGAAGTTTCTAATATTTTTTTTTCTAACCTGAATAGTTTGCGAGAGAGACTCTTCCAAAGTGGTAAAATGTGTGTCCCCCCTTCTAACTTCTAAAGTAGGGGGGGGTATGATAAGTCTAAAAAAATATATGATGTACTTTACTATAAAAACTACTAACGAAAATTGGTTTGAACGAAATCTAGCAAGTAGTTCTTTTTTATACGTCATAAATGGTAAACTTAATTTAACTTTCATTAAATCAACTGAAATATGAAAATAAATCAAAAACCTTTTAATTTCATAAAAATAAACCTTATTGCTGCTGCGGAACCCTTCATGGGCGAGTCCAACTCGCACTTGGCCGGTTTTATTATTCATTTTCGTAGTAAATGAAGTTTTTTTCTTGGCGGACATTACACTAGATCGTGGTAGATTTGAGACAAATAAATTTTGATTAATCTATACTATCTATACTAATATTATAAAGCGGAAGAGTTTGTTTGTTTGATTGTTTGTTTGTTTGTTTGAACGCGCTAATCTCAGGAACTAATGGTCCGATTTGAAAAATTCTTTCGGTGTTAAATAGCCCATTTATCGAGGAAGGCTATAGGCTATATTTTATCACAATAAGACTAATAGGAGCGAAGAAATAGAGGAAAACGTGGAAAAAACGGGGGGAAATTATTTGAAAGGGCTTATTTGAACGCGCTAATCTCAGGAACTGCTGGTCCGATTTGAAAAATTCTTTCAGTATTAGATATCCCATTTATCGAGGAAGGCTATAAGATATTTTATCACGCTACGACTAATAGAAGCGAATAAATAGAGAAATATGTGGAAAAAACGGGGGAAATTATTTGAAAGGGCTTATCTGACGAACTACTGGAGCAATTTTTCTTTTATTTAGCAGAGATAAGAAATAGACCACGTGAAGGATGCTATTTTTTGTGGACTAATTTGTCTGTGAAATATCTAATTCACGCGGGCGAAGCCGCGCGGAACGTCTAGTCAAGTTATACTACTGCAATGTTTTTATGCTAAACGGCAGCAGAGGCAGTAAACAAAAAGTTTTTCGTTCGACGTTTGTCGCGTTACTTACTGTGAGTGCAACTAGCGCCCTCAGCTCCGACCGTTGGGTGATATTCCCTATTGACATGTCACTTTATCGATTTTTGCTTTTAGCTTCTTTGTCTGAAACTCTGAACCTACTTAACTACTTAATAATTGTATTTGGTTGAATATCAGGGCCAAATAACATTTAAATTAGTCCTAGTTAGAAAAATTAGAGCGTTCAAATAAGTTTCCCCGTTTTTTCCACATTTTCCTCTTTAATTCTTCGCTTCTATTGGTCGCACCGTCATATAATATAGCCAAAAGCTTTCGAAAAAAGACTATACAAAACAAAGGACTTTTTCAATTAGAACCCTAAATCAGTATTTCATGAGATTAAGAAGTTCAAACAAACACATAAGGGAAAAAATAAACTCTTTAGCTTTATAATATAAAGTACTAGCTGTGCCCCGCGGTGTTACCCGCGGTTTAAGTGATATATAATAAAAGACTATGAAAAGTACCAATAATAGGGTCAAAACGGGACGATACATGGTTCTGCGATGGTTTATGGTAGTGATGATGATGATGATGAATGTAATTTGCATAGTAGCATATGCTTTCCGTTTTTAAAACAATGTCGAAACTCCCATACTTGTATCTATAAAGAGTCAGTAGTTCTCTCAGCACCTTCCGAACCATGGTATGCCTTGGTGCAAAATATTACTTGTTGGTAGCATATGCTTAGAATACTGCTCATAAGACTGAAGTCACCACATGTTTCCATATAAATTTTGAGGAGTTCCCTCGATTTCTTATGGATCCCTTCATCAGGTCACCATTTTTATGAATATGGTACCAAATTGGGATGATAACCTTTATACCGAAAAAAATTTTGAAAATCGGTTCACAAACGGCGGAGTAATCGTTGAACATAAAAAAACTAACATAACACCTCCTCCATTTTGAAAGGCGTCAAAATTATAGCCTATGTGTTATTCTGATGTTTAACCAATATTATTGTAAAATTTCATTAAAATCCGTTCAGTAGTTTTTGCGTGAAAGAGTAACAAACATCCATACATCCATACATACACACATACATACATACATCCAAACTTTCGATGCCTCTCGCCTTTTAGTAGAATAGATTTTAATGATTTTAACTATTCGTATAGATGTTGAAGCTAGAGAGATTTTCCTCGTCCGTGAACAATGTGTGAATTAGCCAGTAACAAGTTTCGTCAGTTAAGTGGGCTGTGGGAGTGACCGCAGGCCCAGGTGGCTATACAAATACACAGTAGAGTAACTTTGCCGTTTCTTGCAGCCAAACTCAAACAACAATTTCATTGGCTGAGAGCTGTCTAGCCACTCTACTCGGTCGGTGTGATCAGGCCCTCAGAGCTTGATTATATCTATTGAGTCGCCATTGTCTTGCCGCTCTAGTCGGCAGGTGTAACAAGACCCTTCAGAGACAAGTGCGCGTGTTATTTTGATACTTCAAGTTATTTCAGGTTTGGGGTACAGTATTAATATTATGTTCTACTGTATATGTTTATACTGTGTAGGATTCTGTGGTCCCCTAGCCTCGGGTTAGAGGCGTACAGTAAGGGAAATAAATGTACGAAATTGATTGTGTGTAACGTTTGTTTGTAGTTATTATATTATCAAAACGCACGAAATAGGCTGGCTAATTGAGATAAACAAATGATCAAATATTTTAATGAGTATTATATTTTTGTGGAATGCCAAAGTTCTCCATTTTGAATTATAAATGTCGTTCGCTTAATAAAAAGCGTAAAATTATTTAATACTAGATTTTCCCACAACTGCGTTGCGTTTTACAGTATTTACATAAGTGAAAACTCTACATTTATCGTTTTCCTCCTTTCTTTCTTTCAAGTTTTTTTTGGGACTATTATAATATGGTAATTGGTATCCCTATGAAATTTTTATCTTAACCACTTGAACAAGTGACAAACAAACATACAGGCAGCAGAATATACAATTTCGCATTCTCAACTCCGTTGCGCCAAAATTCGTTTATCGCGCAGGAATCGTAGATTTTTTCTGGGATAAAAATTATCCTATGTCCTTTCCCTGGACTCAAAGTATTTTCATACTAAATTAAAAAAAAATCGATTCAGCGGTTTGGGCGTGAAGAGGTAATAGGCAGACAGAATATATAGCGTTTTCGGCATCTAGAACTGCCCCGAGGCAGGGCGGGCCGAATGGATACGAAAATAGCCGAAGTTTAAATTGCTACATAAACTACGTAAATACTAGTACTAATGGCCTGTATTCACTTTGATTAGTGCGAGTGCAGGTGATTAGTGATTAGGAGAAAATAAAGGACTTGCACTATTCAGTCGCTGTCCACACTAATTGCTTTCTCCTGATTACTATTCACCTGCACTTATCAGTAATCAAAGTGAATACAGGCCCTAAGTGCTAGGTCTAAGTGCTTCGTGGATCACCGGTTTTGTTCGGCTATTTCCGTATCCATTCGGCCTGCCCTGCCTGCCCTTCCCCGGGGCAGTTCTAGATGCCGAAAACGCTAATAGACAGACGCATTTTCGCATTTATAATATTAATTAAGGATTATTAGTTGGTATTACATCATTGACTATCGATTCCATTTTTAAAATTGGAATTTAAATTTTGTCCCCTCACAATGGGCCGAAGTTGCATTCCAAATTCGAATTGTACTTCGTTCCATTGTTCAAAATATTTTTAAGGCGGCAAATTCAAATATCGAATCGGCAAAAGTCCTCAGTATTCACTTTGTAGAGCAACCATTAACACAAAATCACGCCAAAGCGATGAATTAACGAAGTTCAAAATGTTACTGGTTTGGTAATCAAAGTGGGTACGCCTCGACATGAAAATACCTCTATAGTCGAAATGGAGAGACGAGGCACCAGCGGTTATTAACCTAACTAGTCTAGGAGCAATTTGCTAAATGCTCAAAATGTTATCGGTTGATTTTTAAGAACACAGTATAGAAATTTTATCTCTGCAACATATTTTAGAATATGAAGACCTGTCAAGGAAACAATATCGGTATTCTCGTAACAAATTTTAAAATTTTTAAATTTGCTTAATATTACAATGTTTCGGAAGTGAAATACACAGATTTTTATCTATTTTCAAGAAATAATTAGTGAACAACTTAGTACAAAGCCGTTGTGATAAATACAATATAAAAGGTGCTCTTTGGAGGAGGAGCCTGTCATTGTTTGACAAAATAAAGAAGCGAAAATATATGGATCTGCCGCCTGCCGGCCTTGCAGAGGTACTTTCGCGATTACCAGAATGATACTTGAAAAGATAATATTATGTTAGTTTGGATCAAGGACTGTAACTTATTGAGAGAGAGGCCTGAGCTGTTTTTACAGGGTAACTCGGTGCGATCCAACGCTCTGTTGCCTTGATAGGCATTGATATGATACTGACTGGGAACCGTCCGGGCAATTAGCACACGAGCCACGGCCAAACGACAATATAACGCCCAAGTCTACGCCGCATGATGAAAGGTACAGAAGACAAAGACAACAAGGCTGAGAGAGACAATAAGGAGATGCAGCGACGCCCTTATTTCACACCGGCTACATTTTATTTATTTGAATTATTCTTTAGTTAATCTTATTATTATTTATTTTCCTTTTTTTATCTTTACCTTGTTATTTATGTAAATAAAATACATTCTAAGGTTCTAGTTTTTAAGTTACATTTTAGTACAATGTCTGTGGACGTTAATAACAGCAGCCAGGGCATTGCATGCCCGCACTGCCCCTGTTCAAGTCGCCGTTTCAACGGCGTTCACGGGTTGAATATACATATCAGCCGCAAGCATAAAAACCTGCTCCCGCAACCTTCGTCTGATTCATCCTGTATCTCGACATCCCTCGGCAACTCCGCTCACCCCATCCAGGTCAGTACCGACCCCTTCGATTTCGACAGCCTTTCGATGTTCAAGCGTAGTGTTCGCGTACTGAAACACCCAAAGGAGCCAGAAGTCTTGCAGCTGGCAGACTTGCGGACCTGATTGATGCCTGTGTCGATAAAAACACCAAAGCGGCTTGGTACGAATTTTTAACATTTGCCTTCTTTGCACTAAGAGTACCCGATCAGACAAGCAAGTTATCCCTCAGAACGAAATTGAAACGTAACATCTACAGCTCCTGCCCCCCGCCTTGCGAGATCCCAACTTGGAAGCCCTTCAATCTGTGCAAAAGGGTAGAAATGAAAGTACACGAAGGTGATTTAGTAGGCGCGGCACGTCTACTTGTCTCAGACTGTAAAATCGCCCCCGCCGACACAAGCACCCTAGAGTCTCTGATCCAAAAACACCCCACACCATCCCGCCCATTATCCATGCCTCCCCGGTCCTCCGTCGAGACCATAGCCCCTCTAGTGCTGTCCTCCGCGGACGTCGTTTCCGCTATACAAAGCTTCAGTAACTCATCTGCCTCTGGCCCCGACGGCATCCGCCCGCAACACCTTAAAGAATTATTGTCGCCCTCCGCTGGCAACAACGGCTCGCGTCTACTAAAATCACTTGCAAATCTCTGCAACTTCCTACTGCAAGGCGAGTTAAACCCTTATGTGGCTCCACACCTATATGGAGCGACACTCTCTGCCCTCTTTAAAAAAGACGGTGGCATACGGCCTATAGCCGTAGGTTCGATCTTTAGACGCCTCGTGGCGAAGTGCGCATGCCGAGCGGTCAGGGAACCTATGGCGACACATCTGCAGCCCACCCAAGTTGGCTTCGGAACTGCCCTCGGCTGCGAGGCTGCAATTCACACGACGCGGGCCTTTGCTTTAAACCCCGCTAATAGAGCATTTTAAAAGTCCAAGGTGCAAGATGCAGCGTCCCCTTTATGAACGACGCAGAAATTGCCTAACACCAAAGTTATCCCGGAATTGACCCCCCCGTAGATGTCACCTCCCAGCGTACCTGGGACGAACTCTGCTCCAGATCCACCATTTTCGGAAACAGCGCTGGCCCGAATTAAGGCAGCGCGGAATCAGGTGCTTGGCTCCAGGCATTACCATCACCACACCTCGGCACTCTTCTCGATGATAACACCCTTCGAGTAGCAGTGGCACTGAGACTGGGTTGCGCGGTGTGCGAACCTCACCGCTGCCCCTGTGGTACTGAGGCTGACGCCTACGGTCACCACGGGCTTAGCTGCGTTAAAGCAGCCGGTCGTTTTGCTAGACACCATGCACTTAATGACATTCTTCGTCGAGCTTTGGTGTCAGCAGACGTACCGTGTGTTCTCGAGCCCCCCGGTTTGAGTAGAAGCGACGGCAAACGCCCGGACGGCCTTACCATGGAAAAAGGGTCGTTGCCTCCTATGGGATGCCACGTGCGTCAGTACGTACGCTACTTCGCACATTTCTAGCTCTGTCCGAAATGCGGGATCTGCCGCCGAGTACGCTGCTCGGCAAAAGCATAACAAGTACGCGGATCTAGAAAAACAATATCTCTTTGTGCCTTTTGCCGTCAAAACGGGAGGTCCGTGGTGCAACGAAGCAAAAGCTTTTGTTCGCCAACTCGGTCGATGGTTACGGGAATCAGGCAACGATCCACGCTCCGGGGCGTACCTAGTCCAACATGTCTCCCTGGCCATTCAGCGCGGCAATGCGGCCAGCGTGATGGGGACATTTGAGCAAGGTACGCTGCGGGGCGGTCTATTTGATTAATTTTTTTATTTTTTTTTTGTTACTTTTTAATTATTAAATTATTATTATTTACCTGTATATATTGTTATTGTTAATTGTAAGAATTTAATTTAATATTTAAAATACATTATTTATATTATTTAAGTTTTAGAATAATAATTTATAGTTAAAACCAATTTTCTCCATTGTCAAAAATAAACATTTTTTTACTTAAAGTTTGATTACCGCACGATTTAAAAAATGTGTGAACGAAGTTGTGGACAATATTTAGTTCGTTTTTGAAATAAATCCAATTGTGTTATAACTTATACTATAAAAAAATCTGCAATCAAAGCGTATTAGTTGACGCGTAATTCTCTTAGGAAAAAATGGAAAATATTTCCTATACGTTTCAAAATACATTTTTAAACCGGCTTATTCGTGCAATCGAAAAATTCCAATTTGTTGTCTATACAAAATATATTTTTGCATTTATATTTGAAATATTTAGGTTTTGCACTATGTTTATAAATAATGGCCATATTTTTGGACCTAGTAATCTAGCAATATTATTAATTTTATATTTTTTAAATTAAACGAGAAAGAATAGTATTCCATTTCTCGGAAACTACTTTAGGCACATAATATTTTCATTTAGTATTGCCCGTTTTGGAAAAGCGACATAATATAAGATATAAAAATATATAAATATAGAACATAACTTTTATGTCGCCTAACCTTATTGAGGGTTGCAATTACGATTTTTTCTGTTTTGTATTATTTTTTAATACAAGAATAACTGAAGTATACAGCTTTTCGCCGAAGAATATCGCTACAGCTTAATCTTATATTTACAAAACACAAAAAGTCACGTACGACGAACCGTTAAGATAAAATCTTAAAGAACACTCGAACCGCCAAAACGCCCTAAAATCTAAAATTAACCTTTATGTTCACCACAGTAAAAAGTATAAGAGCACCACTTGAATTCGAGTGGGCTATTTTGAGTTCTATCGTGGGGTCTTAAAGTATACTTTTCGTTGCAGTGCCGAGGACGGTTTTGAAGGAAAGGTACGAGAGCGCCCCTGAGGAGGACGAAGTCGCGCATGATGTGTCCGATCTCGAGCACGACGATATCGGTAAGTGCCACTTACAGTAGCTCTACTACGAAACCGTTTTGAGACTCAAACAATCGAATAAGAATGCCGCGTCCTGCTCTAACAACGTTATTTCTCGTTTGTTAGAGTAGGACGCGGCATTCTCGTACGATTGCTTGAGTCTCAAAACGGTTTCTTGGTACGGCCCCAGTTCCTTAAGGGGGCGACTAACCCAAAACTGTCGATTTTATAATTAATTTTATAGATTTTTATACTTGAAAATAAACCCCGAATTGTTTTATTTGCTAAACATAGATAGATACTACATTATATTTCCAAGAATTTGATCTCAGCGAAAACACGATCGATATCTTAAAATTTTCTTTAAGTATAGAAAAAATCACAAAGATGCATCTAATTTTCACGAATTTTTCATATATTGCCAAAACCGTGCATTAAACTAAGTTAATATTAACACATTGTATAAAATTCTATTATTGAGACACAGACCTGGCGGATTTTTAAAATGTTGTATATTTATCGAGTTATTAAGAAAAAACTAACTCGGCGATGATGCCGCGTCGTCCTTTTTCACCTGACATATGAAAGACGGGCGTGAGTGTAAAGAGAGAAGGACGATGTTTCATTTTTTTGCGTTAGTCGCCCTAACAAAATGTTGCTATACATTGCTACCAAAGAACAGTGCCGAATTTTTTTTTTAATGAGAGTAGGTCACTTTATTTCCGCCGCCCCATGTACGAAATCTGTAGGGCCTCTGTGGACGCTGCCACCCCTAGGCTGTGGCCTATAACGGCCTATTTTTAAATCCGGGGTTGCCAAAGAAGGGTAATAACCAAAACTGAAAACAGTTTAAGATGATGATACAGTAGAAGTACAGCTGTGTACTTGAAATATTATTACTCGATTAATATTATTTATTTTTTGTTACTTCAACCGTCGACCAATTTTAAGTGTATAATTCCTCTATGCTTCAAGATGTGTGCTCGTTTTTGGCGGATTAGACTAGACTAGACTGAAGATGTACGTGATACAAGATAAAATATATACTTATTAAATACACGTTATACTAGTATGTACCTACTCATTATTTTTTGTGATGAAAACTTCTTTAGCGGCGTTATGCATCACCCTTTTTCGGTATGGGCTAGGTATGGGTAATAAAAATACCACTAACCCGTCGTTTTTTTTTTCTCACTGAAGTAAGGTAGTGTTATAGAATAATAATATTATCTCTATAACACTGCCTTACATTATGTCATATTACTCATATTACATAATATACACCCCCTTTAAACTTAGGTAATGACCTACGTTTAAAGGGGGTGTATATCTATACTAATATTATAAAGCGGAAGAGTTTGTTAGTTTGTTTGTTTGTTTGAACGCGCTAATCTCAGGAACTACTGGTCCGATTTGAAAAATTCTTTCATCTATACTAATATTATAAAGCGGAAGAGTTTGTTAGTTAGTTTGTTTGTTTGAACGCGTTAATCTCAGGAACTACTGGTCCGATTTGAAAAATTCTTTCAGTATTAGATAGCCCATTTATCGAGGAAGGCTATAGGCTATATTTTATCACGCTAAGACTAACAGGAGCTAAGAAATAGAGGAAAATGTGGAAAAAACGGGGGGAAATTATTTGAAAGGGCTTATTTGAACGCACTAATCTCAGGAACTACTGGTCCGATTTGAAATATTATTTCAGTGTTAGATAGCCCATTTATTGAGGAAGGCTATAGGCTATATTTTATCACGCTTATACTAAAAAGAGCGAAGAAATAGAAGAAAATATGGAAAAAACAGGGGAAATTATTTGAAGGGGCTTATTTCACGAACTACTAGACCAATTTTTCTGTTATTTGGGTCAGATAAGAAGTAGACCACGTGAAGGATCACACGCTATTTTTTGTAGACTGAGTTGTCTGTGAAATATCTAATTTACGCGGGCGAAGCCGCACGGGACGTCTAGTTCATAATATTCAAGTTTTTAGGTTTAACACCGTTATCCTTAAAACCATCAAATGAGTCCGTCAAAATGAACAACTTTTTCTATGAGAACAACGCTGGGAACTTAAAAAAAATGCTGTCTTCATATCCATACAAATTGGATCGGATCGGCATTTTGTATGGGTATGAAGACGGATTTTTTTGAGTTCCCAGCATTGTTCTAATAGAAAAAGTTGTTCATTTTGACGGGTTCATTTGATGGTTATAAGAATAACGGTGTTAAACCTAACAACCTGTATAACAGGCATCAGTAAGCCCCGATAAAAGTAGTCGAAGCAAAAACTACTAAAGTACTCTATATCAATGTTTAAATTCCACATGCCTAGTGCCAACATAATTCTGTTGTTATTGTAAAATATTCATCTGCCATTGCGGCTTCGCGAGAGTAAAGACATAAAATATAGTCTGAAACAATTTTTGTTTATTTGGAAGATCACAGTATGAACTTAACTTCAAAAAAGGAAAGGACCGCTTTGTAGTTCTGCATCTTAATTGAAGACGTAAGTGGAAGAAGCAGGTAAGTAACAGTTAAAAATTACCGATTTTTGCATAAGTGGAGGCTTTTAGGACCGAGAAAATAATTTGAAATCAAACAATTGTGGATTTATGACTAACCAGATATATAAGCCAGATGATAAAGTAGGTCAGTTACAACTCACAGGGTTTGCTCAAATTATAAGGAAAAATGAGTAATTTTTATAAAATGATAGTTATGTGGTTCTTGTACTCACGTCTTTAATTCTTATTAGAATAACTGAAACGTGTCGATTTTAGACATAATATTATGTAACTAGAGTTTTAGAAATCAAAAAAGTGTAAATCTCTCGAAATTTTTTCTATGATAAAAACTACCCTATAACGACATACGGCCATGCCTTTAGTTTAGATGTTGCTATTGTTGCTTGCAAGTTGCAAATAGCAACATCTAAACTGAAGGCATGTCCTTCTCCACGGTTGGTGGTCTACTCTACATTATCAGCTGTGCAAGACATCAAAATAAATTCAGTAGTAGGAGCACATAAAATGTGAACTGACAACAGGGCCGAATCTACCATATGGCTATTTGGGCTTAAGCCCAGGGCCCCATGAATTCAAGGGCCCCCAGCTATGTCAAAGTCAAAAATAGACGATAATGCGAAAGAATTCATAATTTTATTAAATTAAACAAATCGTGTGGTTTGTACTTTGTATCCCTGCAAATCCTACGATCAAGGTTTATTATGCAATTTCGGTGTTGGTACTACGACTATTACGAACTGACAGTTAAAATGTAGCCGTAAGTAGTTTCAGCCCAGGGCCCCCTAGGCTCACGGTCCGGCCCTGACTGACAAGGCCTCACGCAGTGACTGCCCGCCGTCTCTAACATACATCGCCTTCCAGACACAAAACTGTTGACTCGCACATTCACACATACATCGTCCCTACAACACTAACAATAAAAAAAATAATGTAATTTTAGAACATTCAATTTACAGTGCCTCGCCATAAAAATACTTTTCGCCATAAATATCTTTTAACCTCAATCTTGTTTAGTTCTAACGACACTGTGGGGAACAAAGTAGTAAGTTTTCAGATGGGAATTGCGAGATAAGTGCAAAGTATACCCCCAATTTACTGAGGAGCAAGTTTGGGACGAGTTGGGGAGAAATCGGGACGAGTTTGGGACGAGTTGGGTCGAATTAGGACGAGTGTGGGACGTTATGTCTTAATAATTTCCGGGTGATAATTAAATGTTACTTAATATTATGTTAGCGTGTTTACCGGAAGTATGCTATGAACAGCGTTCCTCTAAAATTGTGCGCATTTTATTATACAAGGTGTAAGAAAACAAAGTGTCATTACATTACTTTTGGGTGTGTATGTGTAGTGTGTAGCTTGTATAGAGTTCACGGTGAAAGTAGCAGCGTTGAAAGAGTAACTTTTTTATTAATTTAGTATCCAGGGCAAATCATGACATTGGCGCATTTCTCAAAGTAATAAAGTAACGTAAACTCCCTCAGCGCTCCCTCAGCGCTCCCTCAGCGCTCCTTCTTTCACAGTAAACTCTACATAAGAGGCAAATACACACCCTAAAGTATTCTAAAGTATTACCACTTTGTTTTGTATTGCAAAGTATTAAGACTATTTCAAAATAGGTACGTAACAACAAAAGGACTGCCCTCACAGTATACGCACAATACCTGCACAGTTTTCGCAGCACATGCCGATATGAATAATCCCTGCAGGTAAAGTTGGTAATTGCAAAGTGAACAATATGGCGTCGTAACGAGCCTCCATGCATTACGTATGAGTACAGTCCACGACGTACTTTGATAGGAATATTTTCTAAAGTAGTTTTGGGGTGTATGGATTTTAGCTATACTAGCTAAAAGCCGAGCTTTGTGAGGGCTCGCGTCGTCCCACCTTGACTGACTGATGATAACACATCTACACAAAAATAAAAATTACTATGTTAAGAAACTAAAGACCATCCCCCGAGCAAACGACCTTGACCATACATTTGACGCGTTGCCGAGATCGCACAAAAATCCTATTTCTTTTTACTTATCTTAGTTCAAAATCGATGTAAAAAAATTTTTAAAACGGGGAATATGTAGTTAATGAAATTGTCTATCTATTGTCGTGTGTTTCAAATAAACGTAATTTGTAAATACTAGGGAGATGCTGAAAGTATGCTTCAATTTTTAATAAATTGGTATTTACTTTGGAAGCTAATATCATGAGTATAAAAAACAAAAATAGAAAATTTAAAACGGGGAAAGGAATGTTGATATACTTACTGAAGATTATTGCTGTATTTTTATTATAACTTTGTAGCTTTCAAATTATGAGTCTATAAGGCTCTAAATACGGTAAATTACGGAATCTCCGTAGGGGAAGGCCCTTAAAGCACAAATCAATAGGCGTGATAGTTTTTCCGTAAAGTGTACCACAAAATGTACAGGTTGTGGGATATACTAGGGCTCGCTTCGTTCGCCCTTATAACGTTTTATAAAATATTGGTCATTATTTATATTTGCCATTGACTTAACATTTATGTATTAAGTATTTATTCTATAACTAGTTCACGCCCGCAACTCCGTTACACCAAAATATCGAGCTGAAACCACATTTTTTTACGGGACAAATAGTGTCCTATGGCCTTTCCTTAAACTTCGTGCTTAATGTTGTTTCAAACCAATTTTGTAAACAAGTGTACTTAGAACGATAGTATTAACAGTAAGTAGTTCACTGAAGCAGATAGCAAAATAATGCATAGAGCGCTATCTATCTAACAGCTAACTTTATAAAAGGTAGAATACAATATTTCTACAATGCTATACAATTTTACATACATTACTTGAGTCAGTCTTCTTGTTGAAAATTCTTATGTAAGTAGGTACTTAGGTACGCTTGTATGTGTATTATATTTAGAAGGACGATGGTTAAAACATAGACAAACTTTTACTAGAACTATAGTCAAAATAATTTTAGGTGGCACCAGCGGTCATTGGCCTTTCTAGTCTAGGAGCTATGTGAAAAATGCTCGCACTGTATTCTGTTAACTAAAGAAAAAAATTGAACACTTATAAAGACACAGACCATTATAGACCTGTTGGTTGCTTTTAGTATGATAATCTCCAACTATTTATGAGTTCGAAGTTACCTAATACTTCATACTTAGTTCACATCGAGACATCTGCCACTTAATTGTCAAGCGCGGTTTGTATAGAAAACGATGAAATACTTACTGCGGCGCAGCGACCCAAATTGAGTCTTGGCCTCTGACACAAGCACACGCCATTTCTTCCGATCCTGTGCGACATCTTGCCATGATTCAGCTCGGAACGCCTTCAAGTCCTTTTCTACCTCATCCCTCCAGCGGTATCTGGGACGGCCCACCGGTCGTTTGCCAGTCATTTGCCTCACATACGCTTTTTTTGCCGCTCGGTCATCATTCATTCTTTCTACGTGACCGAGCCAGCGGATTCGGTGAGATTTGTATTCCCCGATAATATTGGGCGTTGCCACTTCTTCTCAATCTCTTCTTCTCTTCTCTTCTCTTCAATCTCAAGGTTTTTCCGTGGCCTCCAACTGCCGTCTTCATCCCTCGTCGATCCGAGAATCTTGCGCAGTATTTTTCTCTCAGCTTTGTTTCCTCCTTTTGAGTTAGAGTCCAAGTTTCACTGCCGCATAAGAGTATAGGTCGAATTACAGTTTTATATTATATTCGTATCTTCGTACCTACTTAGAATCTTGGACACTAAAATTATATGGAGCGCCGCACTACACCGAAGAGCATTTTGGATTCGGATGTCGATCTCACCTACTCTTGAATTTGTGTCGGTTATAGTGCAACCTAGATACTTAAACTTAGCTGTTCCTGTCTATGAGATGTTATCTACTGCAAGATCTTCAGGTGGTCATCGTTTATCTTTGTATACACTACCACATTTCCAGATCTCAGAGGGGATGTTGTCAATACCTGGTGACTTAACTGACTTAACTTCCTTATAAAATTCCCTAGAGTCGTTGGCCTTTATAAGGTTTTCCATATTCTGTACCATATTTTCCATGTGTTGTCTTTTAGCCAACCTTATCATTCTTTTTGTTCCCTTTGTTTTCTCTAAATAAATTGTTTTAAAATGTTCGTCCTGCTCAGCTAAAATTTTTAGTTTTCTTTTATCCTCTATCATAGCTTTACATTCTTCTGTTAGCCACTTAGTCCTTCCCTTTTTTTTTCTATTTTCCTAATACATTTATTCCAATTTCTTTTACTGTATTTTCCATTGCATTTCACGTCTCATCTACGCTGCTTGAAACTCGTGCCTGATTTTTTCTACTTTGAGATTTTCTATTTATTATATTTATTTGTCATCCTGATTTTTCTGTTTTTTATTTCTAACTATTTTAATTTTAGCTTTTAATTTAACACCTAACATATAATGATCACTGTCACAGTCCGCACCTCAAAAATTCCTAACGTCTTCTATGTATTTCTAATGCCTATTATCAATGACTACGTGATCGATTTGGTTAACAGTAACTCCATCGGGTGACTTCCAGGTGCCTTTATATATTTCTTTGTGAGAAAACATAGTACTTTATATAACTATGGACTTAGACGTCGCGAAACTTATCAGACGGACTCAATTGTCATTTGATTTAGACGTCGCGAAACTTATCAGACGGACTCCATTGTCATTTGATTGGTTATGTTTGCTGTATTTTCCAATGGTAGGGACGAATGCATCTTTCTTTCCTATTTTGGCATTAAAGTCACCAACTATTATTTTTGCATCGTACTCAGGCATTAGGTCATTTATGCGTTCCAACTCTTCGTAAAAATCGTCTTTACTCTGATCGTCACTTACTTCTGTTGGTGCATATGCATTCAAAATTGTTATATTGCAGAACCTACTTTTAACTTTTAATATTCTATCAGATATTGCTTCGAACTTTATGACACTACCCAGAAGTTTTTTCTGTACGATGAAGCCCGTGCCATTTACATGATTACTAGCTGCACCACTGAAAAATAGAACGCTGCCATCTTATAGCGTACATGTCCTGGCCACCTTACTTCTTGCAATGCTGCAACACACAGAAATAAATCAAGATAGAACGGCTAAGTGTGCAAGATTCGTTGAACGTTCATTCAGTCAGCGCGCACATCTCGACTTGATTACACCGGAGCGGTTGTGCAAAATTGCCTCATTGTGCAGTGTCTAATTGTAAAAACAGAAGTACGAAAGTGAATCGGTCAAAAGGAGGTATTTCTTTCTACGGGTAAGTTATTTGTTCTAACTAAAAGCAAAGCAAAAATTGACACGAGCGATTCCTTAGCAACGCACGCGCGTCACCGTTCTATCTTGATTTATTTCTGTGCTGCAACCCCTATTTTGTATCTTTGCAGCTCTCTGGATACTTGATACATTGCACCTAGCCTAAATAAACTTCTAACATTCCACGAAGCTAATCGGAGATCCATAATACATTGCCTTTTGTCGTCGAGTTTGGGATCAGATCGTTTTGCATCTTGTGTTAGTTCCGTAACTTGTAGATTTTTTACGTGGGAGGAGTGTTAACCCGCCGCACAACCCCCAAAATGCCGGAGGACCACATCCTACGTTGGTCGGCGAATCCATCGGATTTAGCCGTGTAGAGCTAGCTAGCTAGGCTGTGCTACCGACCTTCCCTCCATCCGCCACCCGGGGGACGCCCCCTATGCTGTGTAGGCCCAGCGCGGGGATAGAAAAAATAGAAAACGATGAAAAATGAAAGTTTTTTGATAGGAGGCCAATGACCGCTACGGACAGAATTTGGCAATTTGAGAATAGTTAATTCTACCTAAAATGAAAAACGACAGCATAAATGAAAATCGACTTACCGAAATACATTTTGATAAATAATTAAACGTTTACGGCAATGGCGTTATAAACTACCAGTAATAGTGTAATAAATAAACCGATACAGCGAAATCCGATAGCACAATTTGCTGTGTACACAGCGGCCAAGAAATTGCAAGCGCCAACCGCTCCCCAGATAAATCGCGCCAATGTTTACCATCGCGACTACTGCCTTGATTTGATAACATCAATTTGTAGTTATTACTTGTAGAAATTAACCCAATTCCGTGGAAAACTACCGAATGGATTTTGATGAAACTTTACAATAATATAGGTTATTACTTATTATCATATCAATTATTTGGAAATTAATGACAGGAAACTCAAAATATAATACACATAGTAAAGTCGGGAAAACAAATGTTTCACAGTGGGTTTTACTAACATTTTGCATATTATACGTGGGAGAGCCATGCTTCGGCACGAATGGGCCGGCTCGACCGGAGAAATACCACGTTCTCACTGAAAACCGGTGTGAAACAGCGCTTGCGCTGTGTTTCGCCGAGTGAGTGAGTTTACCGGAGGCCCAATCCCCTACCCTATTCCCTTCCCTACCCTCCCCTATTCCCTTCCCTTCCCATCCCTACCCTCCCCTATTACCCTATTCCCTCTTAAAAGGCCGGCAACGCACTTGCAGCTCCTCAGATGTTGCGAGTGTCCATGGGCAACGGAAGTTGCTTTCCATCAGGTGACCCGTTTGCTCGTTTGCCCCCTTGTTTCATAAAATAAAAAATAAAAATAAAAAATTATGCAGTCGGGGAAATAGATATTTGGTAGTAGCGTTTTTCTTAAAATTTTGTGCATTGTATAGTCGGGAAAATGAATGTTTGGATGAATTGGTAGGAGGTTGGATTCAAATAATGCGTCAATGTTCGGCAGTAGTGCTTATTGCCAATGTTTTGCACATTGGACAGTCGGGTGAATTAATGTTTTGCAATTCGTTTTGAAAATGTTGCACCTTATACAGTCGGGGAAATGAATGTTTGGCAGTAGGTTTTATTAAAATTTCACACATTGTACAGTCAGGAAGTAATGAATGCTTTGCAGTGGGTTATATTAAATTTTTACACATTGTACAGCCTGGGAAATAAATATGATATTGAATGTACTGTCACTTCTTGGTGGAAATTCATGTTCAATTAAATAATTATACACTTTCCTTGCACTTATTCCACTTTATTTTAATAGATTTATTACAAAATTATTATATACACGACCGGTTTCGAAAAAATCATCATCAGGTGTACTGCAGGTAATTTTAAATTTTTTAAACAATTTTAAATTTTTAAAAAGGAAAGTGTATAATTATTTAATTGGGAAATAAATGCTTTGCAGTGGGTTATATTAAATTATCAAACATTTAACAGTTGGTATATGAATGTTTTATAGCGAGTTTTATTCAAATTGTTTGGCAGTGGATTTTATTGATATCGGTAGTGAGGTTTTTTCTTAAAATTTTGTACATTGTTCAGTCGCGAAAATTAATGTTTGACAGTAGGTTTTATTAAAATTACGCACATAATTCAGTTACTTCATATGTGGCGTGGGTTTTATTATTATTTTGTGTATTGTAGTCGATGAAATTAAATATTTACCAGTGAGATTTTTCATAATTTTGAAAATCGTACAGTCGAGGAAATTAGTGTTTGGCAGCGAGTTTTTATTAAAACATTGCATACGTACATTCGTACGTACTATTTTACAGTCGAGGTAATGCACGTTTTGCAGTAGGTTTTATTCTTATTACGTACATTGTACAGTCAAGAAAATTAATGCTTGGCGATGAGTTTTTTTTCAAACTGTACAGTTTATTTGTTTTAACGCGCTAATCTCAGGAACTACTTTTTCAAATTGATAATTATTTTTGTGTTGCATAGACGCAGACGAAGTCGCGGGCAACAGCTAGTAACATTATAAATACTAACTTGTGTCCGTCTGTTTATCTTTCAGTCGGTTAGTTACCTTTTCATACCGATTTTGTTGAAATTTTGTATGGAGATATTTCATACAGATTTTGTTGGGTTTGGATATATTTTGAGTCCCGGGAAAGGGCATAGGGGATAGCAAGAGATACTTTTATCCCCGAGAAATGTACGGTTCCCGCGCGATTGGCGAAAGGAGTTACGGGCATCATCTAGAAATACCTAATTATTATACGCCTTATAATTTTGTACTCGATTGTTGTTAATATTATCTATTTCCAATGGCCTAAGGAAGGATAGAAGGATATTTGGTATTTAGGTATTTGGCATGTCAGCCACGACACAAATTTCGCTATTTGGTATTTCTGTGATTGCCAGAACGCGTCATGGCCGTTTTCATAAGAGATAAGAGCCACAACACGAATTTCGCGTCGTGGACATTTTACTGTGACCACAACGCGTTGTGAGCTATTTTTCCGCTCAATGTGCGTTTTCGATCTTTGAGCCGTGAGCGTAACATATTATATAAAAAAACACTTTGTATTCAGTCAGTGCAAGAGTGATTAATTTGAATTAATATTTAAATTATTCTAAAAAAGTAAGGAAATTCATGTTTTAGCTGTCAGAGAACATTATCTAAAGATAAATGACGGTTGATTCTGTATCAAAACTTTCGGTTATTGGCCGGTGAAATTTCATTAAATTAGGCCATTAAGGCTTTTATTATATAAAATACTTTGCGTATTTTAAACAGTGGAATAAATAGTATCAGAAATATTTAATTATGAAATTAATATTTGCATTGCTAATATTGATCTGATATGTGCCTGTGGTTAAAAGTACGTCCGCGCCGATAATAATAATTCATATTGAATGAGCTATGAGTTTATGAGACAGTGACATATTATATTAAATATATACCTAAAACGCACACTATCTTAGATTGTGTACGTTTGACTACTGCTATACCGGGACTCAAAATATCCTGTATACCTCCTACAGGGTAGAGGAAATTGTATTTAAAGTCTTATGTCAAAAATAACATTAAATTATGCATTATGCATTAAATTGCACAATTATGCATATTAATTTGCAATGTTATTATGCTAGAGTCAGCACCAGGACATACAGTAAAGAAAGGTTTTATTCGACGTTTGACAAAGTTTCTGTCAATATTCAGTAGGCCTACTACGAAACTGTTTTGAGACTTAAACAATCGGACGAGAATGACGCGTCCTGCTCTAACAACGTCATATTACGTTTGTTAGAGTAGGGCGCGGCATTCTCGTCCGATTGTTTGAGTCTCAAAACAGTTTCATGGTACAAGGCCTGATAGGACGTGTGCAACATGTCGGATATTGGTTGCATTATACTGTATGTGCTAGTGCGGCCTCTGTTTCGACCTTTGCGTAATATTCCCTGTTAAATCGGGTGTTTAAGGATTTACGGAACAACAATCATAGAAAGATAAATATGTACTATAATTGAGACAAAAGGTGTTAAAATAATGTTTTGCTAAGTACTCACATACGGTTTTACTCGATCGAGCAATCACGTAGAGTAAAAACAACGGCTCGGGCTTTGTAATGCTAATAATGTGTGGACGAAAGTCCACACATTCAACATTACTTATATAGTTTTACTCCAAATCGAGTAAAAATTATCGTGTGGACTGCAAAACTCACACGCTTGAGTATGGCCTCAGTAAAGCTCGACGGCTCGCGTCGAGTAAGTTCGAGAGAAATTAGATTTATTTAATTCCATCGAGCTGGCTCGAGGCGAGCCTTCGAGCTGTGAGTTTTGCGGTTCACACGGTAATTTTTACTCGATTTGGAGTAAAACTATCGAGTAAAACTGTATGTGAGTACTAAGCAATAAAGTATAAATTTTCCAATCTATTCATTTCCAATATTCGTTGACTTATTTATTTTATGAAACATATCAAAGACTTTATAGAGTCTTGCAATTGCTGATTTGACTCTTCTATTATGGAAATGAGTGGAATTTTCTCCGTACCTAAACAAAATGTTATCACAATCAGGGATCGGTTTGATCTGAAAATTTTGTGATTACAAATGACTTCTTCAAGAAACTCGCTCTAGAGAAAATTGTCACGTAAAAGATATTTTGTTCGCCGCTTACTTTTGTTTAAAATATTATGACATAAATATATAAAGACATACACGATACGTAATCGATATTATGTTACGAAAACATACATGTGAATTTGTTTTGCTCAAACTCAAAGTAAACAAAATGAAGCAAAGGCATATAAAATACGTCTTACTTAACATAGAGTGGGCGAATACCAAGAAAAAGTAATGTGAAACGCTTCCCTAAAAGGGTATTTTATTTCTGTACCACAAATTAAAATACCAAGAAAACTTCCTAAAACTCGAAATGTCTGAAATCGTAAAAAGTTCGAAATTCGACACTTTGGCACCCCAGTTCATAAAATCAAAGTGTAGAATTTTAATTCAATTCAAAAGCAATAATCAAAGTCAAATAGGTATAAAATATTATGAAATAAAAAAAAAAGAATTTTCCAGCAATGGGCATGGCTACTAAGAACGGCTTAAACGTAAACAACAGAGAGACAGACAGACACACTTTTGCATTTATAATATTAGTATGTAAGGTTTTAAATGAAACACTTCTTGTAAGGTGCCAAAATTCCCACGCAATATTAAAAATGCTGCGCTTCACATAAATTTGGTTGCTCACATTTTAATACAATATGAAATATATTTCTACTTCGCTATACACTTTCTGAGGATATTACCGACTCTATATCTTGTAAAAATATCAAAAGTATTTTTACATCTTACTAAGTGATACTCCCGCTACTCCGTGGCGCCAAAATTCTTTTAACGTATCGGGAACCGTACATTTCTGAGATAAAAATCTTACGTCCTTTCCCGGGACTTAAAGTATCTCCATACAAAATTTCGGCAAAATCGGTTGAACGGGTTTGGCGTGAAGAGGCAACAGACAGACTGACTGACATCTGACACTTCATTGTCAATCGCGGTTTATATAGAAAATGACAAGTTTTTGACAATGACCGCTACCGCCATGTTTCACCAAGTACAGTATAGTGAATAGTGAATATACATAATATAACTCCTGTCAAAAAAAAATCAAAAACCGGGAAAAATGTGTTTGTCATCTATACTAATATTATAAAGCGGAAGAGTTTATTAGTTTGTTTGTTTGTTTGAACGCGCTAATCTCAGGAACTACTGGTCCAATTTGAAAAATTCTTTCAGTGTTAGATATTCCATTTATCGAGGAAGGCTATAGGCTATATTTTATCACGCCAAGACTAATAGGAGCGAATAAATAGAGGAAAATGTGGAAAAAAGGGGGGAAATTATTTGAAAGGGCTTATTTGAACGCGCTAATCTCAGGAACTACTGGTCCGATTTGAAAAATTCTTTCAGTGTTAGATAGCCCATTTATCGAGGAAGGCTAGAGGCTATATTTTATCATACTAAAACTAACAGGAGCTAAGAAATAGAAGAAAATGTGGAAAAAACGGGGGAAATTATTTGAAAGGGCTTATCTCACGATCTACTAGAGCAATTTTTCTGTTATTTGGGTCAGATAAAAAGTAGACCACGTGAAGGATTATATGCTATTTTTTTTAGACTGATTTGTCTGTGAAATATTTAATTTACGCGGGCGAAGCCGCGCGGAACGTCTAGTATACTATAATAATAATTTACACTAAACGTGCCTTAAGTTAATTGTTCCTTTCTAACCATTGAGATCTTAAGACGTTTTTTTGGAATAATGCGCAACGAGCAAACGAATCACCTGATAAAAAGCGATGGCCGCCGCCGCGCCGTCGCGATGGCTTAGGCCCGATTTTATATAGTACCACGATATCACAAGCAATTGCATGTAACGATTTATTTACATACAACTGCTTCTGATTTTGTGGTTTAGCAAACTGCTCGCACGGACGCATATAATAATTATTATTCGAGCCTTAAATTCACTACCATCGTACTAAATGACTTGACTATGTGGTTTGAATGCCTCATTATTTATTTAAGAAGCCGCCCTTAAGGATACAAGGGTACCCGCAAGCGTGGGCTTAAACTGTCTTCTCTCTATATCTACGTCTCAAAACAGCAAATACCTTATCCATCAGGATTTGTATTTGACACGTTGTAATATCTTTTAAGAGATACTCAGATCTTGTAAAATAAGAACAGATTTTGGATCTCTTTAATATATAATTCTGATGTCGCCTTTGAAATGGCTTGATCGATTGTAATGAAATTTTGTGGTTAATGGGAAGGCTTCAGCTAAAATAAGATTGAGAACCGCCTGAGAGTCTGAGAATTTATTAACAATTTTTTAATCTTGAGTAAAGTTTAAGACAGAGCTCCACGAAAGATTCTAGGCAAGCCAATCGAAAATTTCTGAATTTTAATTCAGAATGTTATTTTCGAAGACTGGAGGAGATATTTAAAACTTTTTAGTGGCTCAAATGGAAAATATTCAAAAAAATCCCCACAAATATTAATTAATGACCTTTATTAAAAATAAAACACCTAACTTCGCCAACAAATATTTAATAATATTCTCCACGTGATGGACTGCAATATGAATAAGCCTTCTATTAATTATTAATTTCTAGGGTATTTCATACGAGTATTTTCGGTGCAAAATGCGTATATTAAATTTTGAAACTTCGAATATTAAAATCCTGAATATCACGGATAAAATTAATTACTTAAATTTTTATGATGAATTAATGATTGATCGATTGATTGATTGATCTCGATTGTCCAATTCTTAAATATATACTATACTATACTTAAAACTTCATCCAATTATTTTTGGTATAATAAAACAGCATACATAAAAGATCATGTGCCAAAATATCCACAGTGGGAGAGACATGCTTCGGCACGAATGGGTCGGCTCGACCGGAGAAATACCACGTTCTCACAGAAAACCGGCGTGAAACAGCGCTTGCGCTGTGTTTCGCCGAGTGAGTGAGTTTGCCGGAGGCCCAATCCCCTACCCTATTCCCTTCCTTTCCCTCCCCTATTCCCTTCTCTTCCCATCCCTACCCTCCCCTATTACCCTATTCCCTCTTAAAAGGCCGGCAACGCACCTGCAGCTCTTCTGATGCTGCGAGTGTCCATGGGCGACGGAAGTTGCTTTCCATCAGGTGACCCGTTTGCTCGTTTGCCCCCTTATTTCATAAAAAAAAAAGTTGTCTTTATCACACCTTGCTCAAAACTAGGCCAAGAGCAATACAGACAATAAGAGACAATTATACTAAGAATAAACAATAAACATCTCCAATAAGTCGGAAAATATAATCGCAACACCATTAATATATTAACAACCTTTCCTCAAAGACGTAATCCGTTTTCCCATCGACAAAGACTCAGACAAATCCGAGAAAATTGCAGGGCACAAATTAAACGCGGCTTTACTTTTATCTTATTCTGTCGTTATTAAATGGGTTTTCATAAGTTTGGATTTATAAGATTTGTTTAGTTCTTATTTTTCTTTGCTTAGGCACATACTTTGTTTATGTTTATATCTGAGAAAAGGTTCATTGCATCTTTGTGCTATCTCCCGCTTTGTATGGGGAGAGAAATTGGAATACTGCCTACTCCTCCTATTTTCTTCTGATTAATTTCGTTGCGGGTCCTGAGACATCTTTCACATGTCACTCGAGCTACCTGGTATCATAACCAAGAGTTTTCGTGATTGCGGATACCGCTGACGATCCTGGCGACACACGAGATACAGTTGCGGGAATGTGTGGTGGGCCAAGGCCCGTAAAAAAAAAAACTGGGAAAGGGTCGCGAAAACCTTGACTATTTTAATGCACCTTCATTTCTTGTTCGATCGAGTCCGTTTTCTATTTATAATTATGTTAATAGATGACGCCCGCAACTCCTTTGCGCCAAAACTCGTTTATCGCGCGGGAACCGTAGATTTTTCCAGGATAAAAAGTATCATATGTGCTTTCCCGGGACTCAAAGTATCGCCATACAAAATTTCAGCAAAATCGGTTAAGCGGTTTGGGCGTGAAGAGGTAACAGACAGACAGACACACTTTCGCATTTATAATATTAAGTATGGAAGTAAGTATGGAATGATGGATACAGACATATTATACTGCTTTAATTTCCAGCCAAGATTTAACAGAGCTTAAAACATTTTCTAATTTTGCACCTTACCCCATCAATCCCCAAGCGGCATCCGGCTACCGCATAACGTTATATAATATCTGCGATTCCCATTGATCGAGGTATTAAAACAGTATTAGGTTTTCTAGAATTATGCCGTTAAAAACAATTTCCCCCGGTTCAAAGGGCATGTTACTTCAAAATATAACCACAATATAAAACAAACAGTAGTGACCGTCCTTATTCTGAAGATGTGTAGCGCAGTGGTGTGAAGTTACTGTAATATCATTCCTATGAGTTTATTTTACCTCATATATTTCGAAGACTGTCGTCTCTACCTTATAGACACTATGGCTACTATCTGAAGAAAAATCTACCTTCCAGAGTGTTCGCTTAGCTTGGTTCGGTACCGTTCCGATCAACGTGGCAAGCGTTTCCGCAAAAATTTAAATAAAATGACACTTTATGACATAAGATATATGCTTTATTTTGCTCTACGCCACTACAAAGCAACGGCGGCATGAGTCGCTGAATTAATGTCGGTAGAAAATGAAACCCAGGACATAAAGTGGCTTTATTTATTTTCTCAGTCGCGGTTGATTGCCTCATTGATCGAAGCCTACATAAAGTTATTTCCACGAAATAATATTAACAGAGTGACAAACTGACATAGCAAAAAAAATATCAGGCAATTAAAAGTGAGACCGCACTTTCTGACTCGCAGCGGAGCGAAGGGACACTTTACGTTCGAGTTTCGACAGCACTGACGTATTGTCGCGTCTTGCTCTAAGTCCGTACAATATATTTCCGCTACATGTGGCGTCGCTCCGCTGCAATTTGGTAACACCTACTGCGGTTTCCCCTTGAACCACGAGTGTTCTTTTCTTTCACATTTCTACTGTGGCTATACTAAGTCTACTGTATATTTGTATTGTACTAACACTTTACGACATTAAGACACAATAATGTTAGCGCGTATTTCGGCGAGGTTATCTATTGAAAATATTAAATTGCTCGTAACATTCATCGCTCTTATAATTAGTCGGATAATTAATGTCGGCGAAAACGATGACGTCAAGTATTCGCTTTTATGGTACACTGATTTTGCAAATTTGTAAAGCTACATACAATATTATGAATTTTGAAATGAGGCTATCAGGAGAAAGGGGTATGTTTTAATTAAATTTGGTTTATTCTTTAATTTCTATTTACTAAAGTATTATGACGTCTAAAATAAGCAGTAGGCACGTAAAGTATTTTTTTATGTAAAGTATTTTTAAGTCCGGCCACTGACCAGGGAGAAAATATTATTTTGACAGAGATCTAATGCATCGCTAATTTTGTTTCCACGTACGGCACTTGGCATGAAGACCGAGATAATAATATTTTCGTGAGCGACTGAGACAAGCAACGTGTTAGGACTGAGACAAGTTAGGCTTTTAAGCGTTCCGTAGTAACTACAAGGAATCCCTATAATTTTGTTATGTCTGTACAGACAGAACAAAATTATAGGGATTCCTTGAAATTGAAGAAGATTGAAGATTGAAAACTGAACACCTGTCTGTTCAAACAGACGGACAGCCGTCTGTCCACTGACCACCATTGATAACTTAGGTAGCTATGAAAATTGACCAGGACACTCATTCATTGAGTACAGACTGAGACAAGCAACGTGTTAGGACTGAGACAAGGTAGGCTTTTAAGCGTTCCGTAGTAACTACAAGGAATCCCTATAATTTTGTTATGTCTGTACAGACAGAACAAAATTATAGGGATTCCTTGAAATTGAAGAAGATTGAAGATTGAAAACTGAACACCTGTCTGTTCAAACAGACGGACAGCCGTCTGTCCACTGACCACCATTGATAACTTTGGTAGCTATGAAAATTGACCAGGACACTCATTTATTGAGTACAGACTTTATTTTAACATTTGGCTCTATTCAGCGACTTTAACCAAAAATAAGCTATAAAAAATTAACGACCTCTTTTGTTTATAGACGAAACGAACGACCGATGGTGGGGCGAGTCAGCGGTGCCACCAGCCCCCGCGGTGGCTGCCGTACCGCCTCAGAGGCCGTCCATCGTCACCAACACCAGCAGAGAAGAGCCGTCAGCGTCGCCGCCACGACAGCATCTGTCCAATGATGATATAGGTGGGTATATAGGGTTTAGCTTTAGTTGCCGATTAAGACAGCGAAGTTGGGTGATCAATATGTACGATATGTATGAAATATTAATTAATGTCCCATAAAAAGGGAAGGCCGATCAATCGGTCGGACTGATCGCAGGCCGCCCCGTATAATATGGGGGCCTTAAGACTTTTGTCACTTGGTCGCTAAATGACATGCACTATATTGTCTTGACCGTGGTGATCCCAAACTTTTTAAATTTTCGTCATGAAAGAAGGATAAAAACATATAAAAAAATTACTTTAATTAAATGAAGCGTAAATGTACTTCATGCCCACGCTCTCTCTATGCTACAAGTCCTTACTCTGAGACTGTTCTGAAATCAGTGATGCATAACAACTTGATTAAGGTTCAGACTTGTTGATCAGACATTCGACCAGTTGATCGACTAGTCTTTCGACTGGTTGGACAATGTACAACTATAGAGGAGGGTTTTGTTAAAAATTTGGAAGCCTTTCAGTTGATTTTCCTGTCAGAACGTTGTTAACATTTATAAAAAGAAGGGAAAAGTTTTATAAAATATTGAGCATTTCAGAACTGAAATTTTTCAGTACTAAATCACAAGTTTACATACATAATTATTTCATTTATTATTTTAATAATAATAATAAATAAGTGGATATCTACATAATATGAATGTAACAAGTGGACTAGTCGTGTGATTGGCCCGCGGTAGCTTAATTAATCAAATATTCTTCATATTTCATATAACATATTTTTATGGTATTGTTGTATCAAGAACAGAAAGTTCAGTAAAGTAAAAATAAATGTCACTTTTTTACTAGATACCTTTATCCAATCTTTAGTATAACTTTGAATGCATTTTTATCCTATCTCCGTCGGATCCGGGAACCATTTAAACAAGTTTGACATTTTAAGTACTGTTACCGGATAATTTTAATACTTTTCCCTTCTATACGCCCAATAAATCTCAGGTATCATCCTGCAGGAGACTTAACGATGGAAGTTTTCCAACTTTTCTATCTCCAAATGTATGTCAGCGGTATAACTTGTTAGAAGGCATTTGTAGGGAGTGTTTTTATTGCAAATTCGTTCCCTTTGACAAAGTAGCCTGAAGAATGATAAAGTAGTTGGTACGTTATTTATAATAAATAAGTATGATATTTAGACCTCTTCTTTTTCAATGAGGTCGTTAGTTTGTCAAGCTGTATCTACATTATATTGTCATAATTAATTTGTTCTTTTTCTGCAGATCAATTCGACATGATGTACGTTTACGGGATCGCCGCTACGGCCCTCATCTGTCTGTTCTTCACCGTGATCGGTGTCGTCAAATTCATCGTATGCAAGAAGAATGCAGACCAAGGCAAGGGACCCGACGTGTCAGCCACAACGGACATCCCAAACGGCTTCAACGACAGCATATCCGAGGTAGACAACGACATTAACATCACCAGTCTCTCGGGACCAATCGACGCCGTCGATTCCATGAAGGAGATGCAGATCAACAGCATTGTGACGAGCCACAGCCCCAAAATCAATAGATACGTCGGTCGGCCCGTGCCCAATACGTACCCGCACGTGAGCAGTAACATGTACGGACAGGTCGCCGAATTCCCCGTGGAAATGCCGCTCCGGACGATGCCGCACGGCACGATCGGCCGAGGAGTCGCGGTCAACACTCTCCCCCGCATGCAGATCCAGGCGGAAATGGACCCTAACGCGAGGAGCTTGTATCGATATTCCAACGCGCAGTACTACTTTGGGTGACAAAAAAACGAGTGCCCGGACGTTTCTAGAACCTACTGTTTCTAGTATAGTGGTAGTGAATCGAACTTTGTATTGTCCTACTTTTTAATACAGAAACTGTGATATTAATTGAAACTCTCCTATTGTAGCGGACTATTCAGGAATTGTGGACATGGAAACGTTTTGTTCGCGATGGTTTTAGTCTTCAATAAAATTATTGTAATTTCTCGCTGTTCTTCAATAGATTCGGAACGGATTAAAGTTTCCACTGTTTCGAAATCTGAATGATAATGCATATCAAAGACTTTAGTTTTTATTGTTACAACTTTTCCAATTCTTTCCGATACTAGAGTATCCATTTTGTATGGTAATAGAGCGGGTTTGATTGTGGAAACGCTTAGAATAAATTTACTGAAAGGTATTGTTTAGTCAATTTTTACCGGGCATTTGTGCACTACGCGGAATTTTACTATCCGGCACTCCGATTTTTTATCAAGGCCTTTTGTACATGAAGTAGGGACTAAATAAAAATTCATACTGCCAGACGCAAAAAAATCTGGATATAATCCGTGTCAACTCATTTTGATCTAAATATAAATGAGAAACTCGACCATAGGAGACCTATCAGTCAGAGAGCGGTCACGCGTTCAAGCGTTCTGCGTTCGTATTCTATGTTCGAGCGGTCAGTCACACACAGGAAGAATTCTGACGCGGTCAGAACGTCATTTGTGAGTACATATTTTATGTAACGTAATACAACACAAAAAACGCAAAACTGACCTCTCGATCGCTTGACCGCTCTCTGTCTGATAGGTCCCTTAATGCACCAATAATTTCTGAACATAAAATAGTGTCAACATTGATACCATTATTGTGACCTATGCTAAACTTTTCTTACATTTGTAGATGAAAATGAGTTGCAACGGAGTGCACAAATGCCCATACGTTTCCTCGCAATCGGAGAATAATGTATTAAATATTATGAACAGAGAAATACTGTTATTTATATAGTGTGTTATTTCTGCAACAGGGCCTCTATTTTTGACCTTACTCACTTTGATTGATCGAGAAAGTATAAATATTCCGCTTAAACCTTAATATTGTTTTAGGATTATTCTATTATGTTGCTAAATAATTTGGGATTGTTATTACTAATTAGATACGTTATTTATTTAGACGTTAATCTATATTGCTACTGTATTTGAAATTCTCTGAAAACGAATTCAAGATATTGTTTTTGTTCTCAATTAGGAAAAAAATATATTTTTTTACGTTACCGTCACTTATAAAAATAACATTATTTGTCATTAAGGCCTTTAAAATTGTAGTGAGAAATGTAAATTTTACTTTAAAGGCCAAAGTGACTTGAAATACTAAAAGCTGATTTTTTTTTAGTAAAACAAAATAATATACCTAGGCTGCACAAATTTTAAGATCGACGGGCTTGCTTCTCGCTCCACCAATAAGACCTAAAAATCTAACCTCTTATGTTTTTGGCAAATTTTAATTTTAAAGTCGTACGAAGCCTATACTTTGCAATTTCTTTTTAAACTGATGCTAAGATAGGGACTTTTTCTTTTTCTTTTTGGGAACTAACAATTGTACCTCTTAAACACAGTGTCTTTTAAATATTGTATCTCAGAATTACAATAGGTAGGTAATGTAATTATTATTGTATATTGTAATATGTAAAGTAATTATTATTTGTAGAAAATAGTTGTAATATTGTAACGAAAATTATAGTAGGTAAGTAAATTATTTAGTAAGTTAATTTGACAGATTCTACTTTTAATTTTTAGGCTGACCGCAGACTTTCTTAATTTGAGAATGTCGAATTAAGACTCGTAGGAGTCGTAGGCCTTATTCGACTTAAAAATAAAGCACGCAAAAGTCGAAATCTTATGGGCCACGAGTGTTTTTTTATAAAAACCTGGCCTTCAACTTCAATTTGACACTCTTAATATAAATAAAGGCCGCCTGTGACCTATGTATGTACATATTAAGTGTTATTTTAGTAACAAGATAACTTCATTTTAGTCCATTAAGTTCAAAATTATTTATTTCTGTAACGTTTATACTTGACTTTGTCAGCGGTCTGATTATAATTTTCTGAATTTAAAAATTTTAATTTTATTTTTTTAACATATTAATAATTGTTTGTTGTCATATAAACAAAACGAATGTACAGGTAAATTTATATGTCGTAAATGAATTTACATTAAAATATAATTGACAAACATTTGTTTGTTTTATTTTTAAATTTATAACATCTTTTTTGGGGGTGAGTAATAAAAAAACATGCGTCAGGACACGTGACATCCGTAATACAGCCGACCGCCGGCGCAGAGTAGGAGAGGAAGTAATATTTTTCCTCTAGTTTTTTTCCTTTATCATTTCAGCCGGCACTTTTGCAACCGACTGCACCGATTGCAACTCTCTTTCATCTCTACAGACCAGTGGCGAAGGGTGAATATTTTCGGAAGGGAAGCCGGAGTATAAAATCTACTACTACCACTACTTACCAAAATGCTTAGCACTGATGTGTATGTCCGAGGTTCAAGTTTGCTTAACATGTTTTTTGTTTTTTATACGCTTTAAGGCGGGCTGAAACCCCATTTTGTTATTTCTTGATACCCGATTTACCTAGTTCCAATATAATAACGAAATGTAAAAAAAATATGAGATTTAGAGCACAATATTTAAAAGGGTTTAAATCAAAAACATTTTAATAAAAAATAATACTTTCGCTGTAATTAATTTACAAACTCACCTCCGACAAAACTCTTTGTCATCGAAATATAGGTATTAACAAGAATAACTTACATTTTATTTTAATAAATTGTTAATGAATCTATTTTAAAAAGGCCTGAAACAAATAATCTTTTTTCTTAATATTTATTTAGAAAGATATTTAAAAAACACACGAAAAATAGAGAAGATCCGCCCCTAGACACTACAATTTTATGCTAAGCTAAAATGAATCTTATTGCGATGCGTCCACGCTTGGCATTCGCTTTCGCAAGGTTATCGTTTTGGAATTGAGGTAAGTGCTCGCCTTAAGAACGAAGTTTCCTTTGGACAGCAAATAATAATAATCTGTGAGTGAACAGTCTATTTCATTTCTATTGTAACGAACCAACGACTATACGATGACGTCAGTATAACACACAATCCAAATTAATTTATTTCACCACACTTTAACACCAAAACAAATAAAATTCGACAAAACAAAACAAACAAGTTGTTTAAAATTCGCACTATCCGCCATAAATGTCAAACTTAAAAACCAGTAAAATAAAAATGTATTACGCGCGTGTCTAGATTTAATACCGCTAAATTCATTCTTATTAAAGTCGTATTACAAAAAATCCTACCAAATAAAATGTATGACGCGCCAGCAAAAGTATAATGCCGCTACATTCATTCTTAATTCGAAGCATAACAATTTTACTTCATGACTGATCTTTCTCGCTTGCACCTGTGCGTTGCTAATTAACCTTTCTCTGTAATAAGCCGTAAGGGATCGAGTTATTTCCGAGTATATTCGCGCGTGCTAGAACGAGACAGAACATGACGATCAGTTCACGGGAATGAAAAGGACAGATGATTTGTATGAAATATTTTTGTATGAAGAAGTAACTCGTAATTTATCGGCTTGCCGCTTGATTCTCTCGGAGATGTTCAGTGCATTGCCTATTTTTTGTAGGCGCTTAGTAAATTCAAACTATTTAAATTTTCAAGTAAATGAAAAATTTATTGCTTACATAATTTTGTAGGCAATTAGGTAATTCAAAGTTTTTTAAGTATGTATGTAAAATATTTATTAAATAAAAATGTCGTTGGCCCAAGGGAAGCCGACGGGAATCGGGTTATATGGACACTTCGCCACTGCTACAGACTGTGATTAACAACCCAATCTACGTTAAATTTTTCAATCTCCAATCTAAACAAAATTAATTTGATCAGTTTTTGTCTAAACTCCAAACGTTCATATTCATCAGAGCTCCACTCCGCAACTATTTTGGCTAAAAGCTTTAATAGAAAGTACTGGACCACTAAACGCGCCCAGTAAAGTAAAGTTTGGTATCTTATGAATGATAATTTACTCTAATATTACCCCCGGGTAAGGTAAAAGGGAAACCCTCACAAAGTTTTAGCTTAGTTTTATGTTATGAAAGGTATAATAACTCATTGGAGTAGAACTGGGTACATTTAGTATTGAATAGAATTTGTATTTCAAATAATATTATGCTTATTGCTTACATACCCTAAGCATAATATTATATTTTTGTAGGCTAATTTTGTTAACGGTAGTCGGTATGTTTTAAAATGGTATCCAAATTTTGAAAAATGAATTGACTAATAGACCTTACGAAAAAGGATTTCTGAAAAAAATCATTTAACTTTCATTCATTCAGAAATTTTCATTTCTTATTGTTATTTAGTATTGAAGTACCAGGAGCACATAACGTATGAGGAGGTGTTTGCATTCAGTTTTTTCGTTCCACTCACTAATTCTAAGATTATTCTTGTAGTTACCCCCAATTTTTTTGTTTCAATTCTTGTAAATTGACAAATTAGTAGCCTTAATTCCAGAGAAAATATACTTTTCAAAAACACCCTTTTTTAGTTAAATAAATATTCCCCACCGAACTCGCGGATGTGCGGCTACACCGCGAGATAACAAGCAAATATTGTATGTATGTAATGGTTTTTACTTTATTTAAATATCGGCGCGGTCGCGCTGTCATCATGTATTTTAGTACGGGAGCCCTATAACAATTTTTTTTTTATTACTATCAAGCTAATTTTTTGTGAGTAGCTTCTTTTTTTATAAGATGGTCCTAAAATATGGACTGTTTTATTTGTAGGACAATGTTACTCTTAAATTATATAACTAATAACCTATCAATATACAAAAAATCAGCTCGTTAGGGTTCCGTTATAGGGTTCTGTAATCAACAAAACTTGGTTGACTACTGAACCCTAAAACGGAACCCTAACAAACTGCTTTTTTGTATATTGATAGGTTAATAGATATATATAATTTAAGAGTAACATTGTCCTACAAATAGAACAATCCATATTTTAGGACCATCAAATCAAAGTATGAAATCCTTTCTATCTCTGTTAGCTACCACTTTAGAGATTTTTCGCAAATAAAAATGTTGTTCGTCTTATCAAAATGAAGCTACTCACAAAAAATTAGCTTGATAGTAATAAAAAAAAAATTGTTCTAGGGCTCCCGTACTATTTGCTTTTTAATCTCGCGGTGTAGCCGCCGAGCCGCTCGTTCGGACGGACGTGACGCATGTAAATACAGCCTAAAGGTAAAAAACCTTCCGATAGTAAGACAAAGTAATAAGTAGGTACTCGACATGAAGACTCGTGTCAACAACAAAACTATAACCTACTTCATAACAATTTTATCACGAGTTTATACGGTCACAGGAAAAAACACGTAATGAAATAAAAGGCAAACCGAGTTACGCCGAAATTAATGTGTGGCTCGGATAGCCAATGACCTGTGTGCCCCAGTAAACACTAAATAAAATCTAGCTGACTTTTGCACTAAATTATCCGCTCATAGAGTTTCTGATACGGACCGGAATGAGGTTTTAATGTTATAAGCGGGGAGTTGTACTTTTAAGAGAGGAGATATTTTTCGTGCCAGGAGCATAGTTCAAAATATTCAAATCGGTAAAAGACACTCTTGCTTTCAAATAGTTTCATAGGTTCAAAACATCATAGAACAGCTAGAATCAATTTCTGTATAGGTACTTGTTAATATCTATACTAATATTATAAAGCGGAAGAGTTTGTTAGTTTGTTTGTTTGTTTGTTTGAACGCGCTAATCTCAGGAACTACTGGTCCGATTTGAAAAATTCTTTCAGTGTTAGATAGTCCATTTATCGAGGAAGGCTATAGGCTATATTTTAAACGGGGAAAATTATTTGAAAGGGCTTATTTGAACGCGCTAATCTCAGGAACTACTGGTCCGATTTGAAAAATTATTTCAGTGTTAGATAGTCCATTTATCAAGAAAGGCTATAGGCTATATTTTATCACGCTAAGACTAATAGGAGCGAAGAAATAGAAGAAAATGTGGAAAAAACGGGGGAAATTATTTGAAAGGGCTTATCTCACGAACTACTAGAGCAATTTTTCTGTTATTTGGGTCAGGTCTTGGTTTTGGGACTGATTTGTCTGTGAAATATCTAATTTACGCGGGCGAAGCCGCGCGGAACGTCTAGTTTTTTTTATAATATTTGAAAGCAAGAGTGTTTTTGTGTTTTACCGATTTGAATGAACATATTTGGAGTCCCTGGAAAGGATATTATAGGATATTTTTGCTTGTGGCAAACCTTTATTTCTTCACTTACAAAATTTGCGAGCTACACTCGTCAAAAATATTTTTGAAGTTCAACAAACCTTGCGAATGTTTACATTGAGGTTAAAAAAACCGGCCAAGTGCGAGTGGGACTCGCCCATGAAGGGTTCCGCAGCAGCAAAAAGGTTTATTTTTATGAAATTAAAAGGTTTTTGATTTATTTTTATATTTCAGTTGATTTAATGAAAGTTAAATTAAGTTTACGATTTATGACGTATAAAAAAAACTACTTGCTAGATTTCGTTCAAACCAATTTTCGTTGGTAGTTTTTATAGTAATCACATATTTTTTTTAGACTTATCATGCCCCTACTTTTGAAGTTAGAGGGGGGGAGGACACACATTTTAGTACTTTGGAAGAGTCTCTCTCGCAAACTATTCAGGTTAGAAATAAAAATGATATTAGAAACCTCAATATGATTTTTGAAGACCTATCCATAGATACCCCACACGCATAGGTTAGATGATTTTTTTTTATTTAAATATAAAAATTAAAAAAAAAACTACTTGCTAGATTTCGTTCAAACCAATTTTCGTTGGTAGTTTCCATAGTAAAGTACATCATATATTTTTTTTAGACTTATCATGTCCCTACTTTAGAAGTTAGAGGAGGGGGGGACACACATTTTAGCACTTTGGAAGAGTCTCTCTCGCAAACTATTCAGGTTAGAAAAAAAAATGATATTAGAAACTTCAATATGATTTTTGAAGATCTATCCATAGATACCCCACACGCATAGGTTAGATGAAAAAAAAAATATTTAGTTGTACCTATGGGGACTCCTAAAATTTTTAATAATTTTTCCATTATTGTATCAAAATCTTAATGCGGTTCACAGACTACATCTATATCATAAATTTCAATAGTATAGCTCTTATAGTTTCGGAGAAAAGTGGCTGTGACATACGGACGGACAGACAGACAGACATGACGAATCTATAAGGGTTTCGTTTTTTGCCATTTGGCTACGGAACCCTAAAAAGAAAGTCATTATATAGGTCTACCAGAATCTGATGGCAAAAAGTGAGAAAATAAATTGACTCTAGCAATACCGGCGTAATTGGAATAAAACATTTTGATCCTTTTTTTTTTCTTATAGCGGCTGATTCTGTGTGTTAAACATGCAAATATAAAAATTTATCCAATGATCAAGGATATTTCTTGAAAATCTGCTGTCAAAAATTGCCATGAGATTCTGGTAGACCTATAATAAGATTTGCCCTCTTATGTGGCTTTAAAAATTAATTAGGTCAAAGGAAACCTACTAAATCATTCAAATGCGGCACTGAATAAAAACTTGAAAGCCACGATAACGAGGATTTAATTAATGAGGACGACTTAGCAAATGAGCATTAGATAATCTAATGGTGAATCAATAATACTGAAAACTAATGCAAAATAATATACTTTGAAAGCATTGGAGGAATGATTAATATTATGTCGGTCTATACTTCTGTATACAGATTTTATATCTGGGGACACGACAGTGCGGTGGCACAAGTGCCAAGTCGAGCAAAAAAGCGGCACGGCCGTATCATCCTCTTCTCGAAGCATTTCAGTCTCTTTTTGACCCCCCTATAACTTCGTTGTGGATATAACAACAAGCCTGAATTTTCAGTTGCAAGCATTGTATAAACACGGTATATTTAAAATTATATTCAATTTTAACCAGTAGTTTAAGAATTGTAACTTGTTAAATTTTCTTAATTTAGTCACTCACTGACTGACTGACTGACCGATCATCAAAAGTCTAAGGCACTTCTAGCAGACATAGAACCTTCACATTTATAATATAATTAGTATTTAGTGTCTAAATTAAGGAAAAACCTAAAAATTTTATAATTTCTGTCCAGTTTTCTAGATACATAACTGCGTGAATAACTTTGTAATCCCATATAAATAATGTACAGGATTACAAAGTTAAATTTGCAGTTCATGAATCATTGTACCCGTACCATCGATATCTCCGGTATATCATCGGTAGATAGATATCTAGTTAGTGTTTAGTGTCTTAATTAAGGAAAAACCTAAACAGTTCATAATTTCTATCCATTTTTCTAGATACACTAACTTCGTGAATAACTTTGTAGTCCCATATTAAAAATGTATAGGATTACAAAGTTACATTTGCAGTTTATGAATCATTGTACCCGTACCATCGATATCTCCCGTGCGTATAATGGAAGGAATAATATTTGTAGATAGGTATCTACATACATATTATATGAGGTACTAGCTTTTGCCCGCGTCTTCGCTCGTGTGGAATTCGAAAATCACGTAAAATACGAATATTCTTGTAAACCTCCTTTGGAAACATGATGTTTTTCCAAGACCAAAAGTAGCCTATGTTACTTTCCATCTTTACAACTAAGTCTATGCCAAAAATCAAGTCGATTGGTTGCTTCGTTAGATAGAGACAGGGAGTGGGCTTTGAGAAAAACTGTAGCTGAAGCTCAAGAAGTAGTACCTGGAAATAAAAAGAGGAAGACTACCTACAAAAATAAGGGTTTCAAGAAGATAAAAGTACATAAAATAACCCTTATATTCATAAGAAAAATATTAAAGATGTATAAAACAGATACAGAGAAAAGCTCCTGGAACGAATTGGGGGAGACCTAACCTAACCCCCAAAACCCTCCCCCTGGCTACGCCCGTGGTAAACACTGAACTTTAGTTTAATTTTTAGTTTTTAGGGTTCCATAGTCAACAAGGAACCCTTATAGTTTCGGTCTGTCCGTCCGTCTGTCTGTCCATCTGTCTGTCCGCCTGTCTGTCCGTCTGTCTGTCCGTCTGTCTGTCCGTCTGTCTGTCCGTCTGTCTGTCCGTCTGTCTGTCCGTCTATCTGTCCGTCTGTCTGTCCGTCTGTCTATCCGTCTGTTTGTCTGTCTGTCCGCGGTTTTGCTCAGAGACTATAGGACCTACAGAGCTGTTATTTGGCATGAATGCACATATTACTAATGCCGACAAAATGGTACATGAAATCATAAAAAATATATTTTTTTATGGTACCTTCCCTACACATCAAGCGGAGATGATTTTTTTTTTCGCGTCCACCCCATCGTGTGGGGTGTCGTTGGATAGGTTTTTTAAAAATATTATGAGTATTCATAGATCATTTTCCGATTTAGGGATCCGTTTGTGAAATATTAAGTTTTAAAGTGGAAAAAATCGTTAGAGGCCAGTGTCCCCCCCTTCTACCAACTAAACGGGGGCTTCTAGAAATATGAAAAAATTCACGGGAGTAGTAAATATGCTGAATTTAAAAGGAAAACTATCACGGCTAAGAGACTTCATAAGTTATTGAGTAATAGTCGATCAACTAAAAAAAAATTTTTTTTTCATTTTTTTATTCAAAGCTTTACAGAATTTTACAAGAAAACAATATGACAGTAGTTTCCCATACAAAAACCTATAAGGTTTATCTGTTTGGGAGAGACATTCTGTTTACATACTATTCTTAAAACTACTTTAGTATATTATTTTATAACTACTCTTATATAACATTTTAAGTTAACAAGTTATTATTTAGTTTTAGGTTTACTTTTTTTTTTTTCAGAATCAATGTTACACAACATATTATTAATTATTGTATTTCCACTTATACACATGCACATGCACATGCACACATACATGGATGTATGTACAATGTACATATGCACATGTAGTGTGTACATACAATATGTACACCTGTACACTCTTAAATTGTATATAAGCACATACTAATTACTAAAAGTTTCAGCTAATACTCAAGCTTGGATTTTTTAAATAATTTTTTTATATTTACTTTTGTAGTTAATTGAGTTTGAATACATGTATTGTAAATTAGCAGGTAATTCATTTGAGTAAAAAGGTATGATATGTTCTATTGTTCTAAAGCCATAAGTGTTCGTTATTTTTGGTAGACAATATTTCTTAATATATAATACCGGTCTTAAGTGGCTAGGTCTTACATGTTCCTTTAAGTATTCAGTGATTCTCATTTCAATTAGAATACAAAATTTTACTTTATCATACACATTAATGACATTACAGTATTCAAATAATTCTTGATGTTTATTTTTACATTTTTTAACTATGTGTTTGGGTGTTATGGTCTTAAGTATTATTATTTGTAGTTTGTAAATATCTTGGATGTATGACTTGAATGTCAGACCGTAACTGCTAAGTCCATAACTTATTACAGAATCTGCAAGAGACATATACAGAAGTCTTAAAATTTTATATGGTAACTTGTACTTGAGAACTGCCAGTCTACTTAATATTGATCTTAGTTTTGTACAGACATGGTCCTTATGAGCTCCCCAGTTAAAAACATTATCAATAATGAGGCCTACATACATATGATTATCTACATTTTCAATTGGTGTACATGCGCACTGAGCTGCGATACTATGCAGGCACATATGAGTGAGTGTGAGCAACGATGAGGGGCTTGTATTGGACTTTATTGTGCGGTGAGTGTATGTGCATAAGTTTAGTTTTTTCTGCATTCAAAACAAGCCCCATATCGTGAGCCCACTTACATAAGTTATCAAATGTCTCCTGCAGTTTGGCCTGTATTTCTACAATACTACTCCCTGGCAACGAGCAAGCAGGTGTCGTCGGCAAATTGATAAACTGAGGCTTTGTTCACAACTTTATGCATATCATTCACATAGAGGAGATATTCTAATGGACCGATTATCGAGCCTTGGGCTGTTCCTGTAGCTTTAGGAATATGAATGCTGTTCTCGCCTGCAATCTTTACTGAAGTAGCACGATTTGTATGGTAATTTTTAATCAGCTGTAGAAGGGGGCCCTGTATACCATGTCTTGATAGTTTATCGTATAGTGTGTTGTATTTTAAAACATCAAATGCTTTACTGAAGTCAATAAACAAAACAAGAATGTGTTTTTTCTTATTTAAATTCTGGTTTATTTCATCAGTAAAGTTTCGAAGCAGTTGGGTAGTGCTTTTGTTTTTTTGAAACCCATACTGGTTAGGGTTTATATAGTTATTCTTTAACAAATAGCTGTTAATTTGATCACACAGTAATCGTTCTTTTATTTTATCAAGACATTATTATTATTGGCCGATAATTATTATAATCTGCGTGATGGCCTTTTTTATATATTGGTCTTATAATACCTATTTTTAAAAGATCTGGATAGGTTGAAGATTCAATACAGCAGTTTATCAAATGTGTAATTATTGGTACCATTTTGTTTGAAACATACTTAATGTCCCCTGCTCTAATTCCATCAAATCCCGGCCTTTTTTATCATTTAAACTGAGGATAATTTTTTTAATGATTTCAGGGGTTGCTTTTCGAAGACGCATGCATCTGTCTGGCACTGTGGAATAGGTATCTTGCGAGAGAATAGGTATCGAGCATGAATTTTTGTTAGTTAAATTTTTAACATTTTTATCAAATTCCTTTGCGAAGTTATTGGCTATTTGGAGGGGGCTTAACTTGAAAGATTTTAAAATAATGGATTCTATGCTGGATGTAACTTTACCGGTTAAATTATTTATAATTTGCCAGATTTTACGAGGATTTTTAAAGTTATCACAAATATTTTTCATTGTATAATTATTTTTTAATGTTTGTACATATTTATTTACTTTATTTCTATATTTATTGTTTAATAATCTATTTTTAACGTTATTTGGATTTTTATGCCAAATGTGAAGGAGTTCATCTCTTTTTTTACACATTTTTGAAAGGGTTTCATTACTCCATGAGCACGATTTACGTTTACTTAGCTGGTTGCCGGGACTATTACATAATATAGTACATTTATCATATATCGTGTTAAAAATGTTATGCTGCATGTTATTAACCATGTCATTTGGATTTTTTAACAACATCAGAGAATCCCTATACTTGACAACTCAGAACGAAGCTTCTTATTATTTAGTTTAGTAAACATTTGAGCCGTAGGCTGCTTTAAGTTACATTGAGCGCCGAGTATCGCACAACCGGTTATACAGTGATCAGCTGGCGTGTCACTGATAACAGCCGTATACACTTCATGCGCTGTAGTATTTCTAATAAGAATGTGATCTATGCCTGACTTAGTAATACTATCGCCGTATTTCTCAGTACGTGTGTAGTTATTAATATCACATATAAAACCCAAGCTACTAATCTTATTCAAGTATTTTGTGATAATAGGACTCGGCTTTTTTAAGTCCAGGTTCATATCACCCATTATAATAAAGTTTTGTTTACTGGGAAAGTTATCGATTAATCTAGACAATTCTGTGACAAAGTTGCTTTTGTTCGAGTTAGGCGGCCTGTAAATTGCACATATACTATATTTAGCATTTAATATATTTATTTCACCTGATACACATTCAAAGTTATTAACTGTAATGTTGGAATGTATTCGGCGAAGTATAAAGGAACCTTTCATTCAAATTCCTTTGAAAGTAACTGAGATGATATTGTTAGTAGTGTAAAACACGTTATGAATGTACATTCATTGACCATACAAACATTAAAAAAAAACTAGCGGTACTACGGAACCCTATATTGCGCGTGGCCCGACACGCACTTGGCCGGTTTTTCAAGTATGAAAAGGGATTTAAAAAAATATTCGGAGTATATTTTTTTTTACAAATTTTAGTCCTTATGGTTATGTCATTGGAAAATCAGAAGAGGTTTCGCTTTTGTAACCAATACCCTACGGCCTATGTATTGTTGCCCTTTAGAATATTTTGACCCAAAAGTCCCATAATGTAAATGTAGGTGTCAACTGTCAATAATGGGGACAATGTTTATACAGTTTGACGTGCGTGGGACGTTTTCCCTTTTTATTCGGATTTCCGATACCGAATTAGTAACTTTTGCACCCACGCTCTCTGATTTGGAGTAAGTAAATATTGAGTTTTCGATTGGCTTATTTGCTATTTGGTGATATTATGTAGGACAGGTAAATCTGAATGGGACTTTAGGATAAATTAAAATTCAATTGCGTGAGACGTCATGCGAGTCTGTCAATTCAATACAAATTTAGAAATGCATCTACGCGTCTCGTTGTGATCTGAATTGACCCTTAGTCGGGTAAAAACAAAATTGACTGGAATGTCATTTACTACGGAGGTGCTACAAACTGGTGGTATTCAAAACCATAGAATTATAACCTTTAGAATAGGCATTCCATACAATCGTCAGCGCGAAAATGTGTCATCCTCGAAATGAGTGAGCTCACTCATCTGAGAACAGTGTGCCTTAGGACGCGGTGA
The DNA here is from genome assembly GCA_905187585.1 of Cyaniris semiargus. Taxonomy (NCBI): domain Eukaryota; kingdom Metazoa; phylum Arthropoda; class Insecta; order Lepidoptera; family Lycaenidae; genus Cyaniris; species Cyaniris semiargus. The sequence goes on along the minus strand of LR994558.1, from coordinate 4,510,092 downwards.
CAGTCGGACGTGTTTAGTGCATTGATTACGTAAAATATGCATTGAAAGCGTGAATGAGTGAAAGAGAAAGTAGTATATGCTATTACTGTAAGACAAAAAAGGACGACAATATTTTCTCGATACACATTTTGCATGGAAAAACATTGCTACAGTTTTGATGGCGTATGCCATATCCAAGTATTGACATCGTTGTTCAAAACTGGTACTTTATTTTACCCCACTGCACCAACAGAAGTAAGGTTTTTGTATGTTTGTATAATTGTTCGGTACGCTCTACAGCCGGAACAGCAGTGTCACGTCATTAGTGTTTACAGTGAGAGTGACACTGGATATACAAAAATTTGCATACTTTTGTTACAAAATGATCTAGCCTAAGAGCCAGCGACAGCCTTACTTTCGTCATTTCATAAAAGCTGATAGTTTATAACCCCTAATATGACCCCTATAGCTGTATTATAGTGTATAATATGATATAGTCTCTATAGCTCCTAGAGAGGTAGGAACGACCAGCAACTATGCAGTTTCGGTGGCGGTTACTTTGGGAGGTGTCCACTTCTGAAGGTCTACCAAACCTGCGATGAAATATAAAGCTCAAATTTGCTATCTTATTTCCTTCGGGATAACTGTAGGAATCTCGTCTCTCACTGCCGGACACTTATGACAATTGCTTCCCACTGCCAGAGAGCCATAAGGTATTGGAGCGACTACCCCTAAGGCTAAGAACTCACGGCGCGGTTTTTTCCCGCGCCCGCCGCGGTTGCGGGCCCACAGCCTTCGTAGAATACAGTTTTATATGTAAAAAAACGAAAGCTAAACTCACGGCGCCCGCAGAGTTTGCGGGCGCTAATCGCGACCGCGGCGGCTGCGGACCCGCACACATCAGCGGTCTCGTGAGTTCTAAAATAAAACCGCTCATTTTGGCGGGCCCGCAACCGCGGCGGGCGCGGGAGAAAACCGCTCCGTGAGTTCGCTCTCTAAGTATACTGAGTCAACTAACTTTTCCAAATTACACTTTTTGTTATATTTACAGTAATAAGATCATATTCTACCTGCTGGCTCTAAAAAAAAGTTTGTATCTTTATTAATACCGGAAATAAAATGACGTATACAGGGTGCAAGTGCATGACTTACTTATCGGTACGTAACACCAGCTATTTCTATAGGGTCAGGGCACTTATATATGATAGTATACACGTCGTTAGAGGTCGTCCATTATAAGCTGACACCTGCACGAGAGTTGGCAGCCTGCCGAATCGGAAGAAAGCCTATTGTATTTTTGGCACACAAAATTAATTCCCCACTAAAATCTCGTATGTGATAACGTAACCGTTTTGTAATTCGCGCCTGTGGTTCACAAACTTTGCCGTCAACTCGAGAACTTTGGTCCATTCGCGCCAATCCCAATTAATTGTGACTCAGAGCTAAAATAAGACAAACCTTACAGATCTACGACGAACTAGAGAAATAACATAATATTTAACCCAGGCAAGGCCCCCGCTACCATATGTGCAATGTGTGCAATGCACACGGACGCCATCCTCTAGGGGCGCCAAATCGCCATCTTTAGGGGCGCCAAAACCAAGGACCCAAAAATTTTGCCTAAAGGGGCCCTAAAATCCTTTTTTTGCACACAGGCGCCAGTAGCCCTTACGGGGGCCCTGAACCCAGGATTAATGTAAAGCTCAAGCGAACCTCAGGGGTATGAAAAACAGTTTTTTTCCCATTTTCCGATCTGCTTAAAATTCGGTTTAGCCGATTCGGAGGAATTCGGCAACAAAAGTTGCGACACGAGATCATTATGTAGTTGATAAATCCATAGCATATAAATTTTTTTAACTACATCTAGTATCTCCAAGCGCCAAATTTCATTTATCACGCGGGAACCGTATATTTTTTCGGGATGAAAAGTATCCTATGTCCTTTCCCGGGACTCAAAGTATCTCCTTGCCAAATTTTAGCAATATTGATTCAGCGGTTTGGACGTGAAGAGGTTTTGCATATTTATAATATTAATATGGATAGTTTTGTAACTTTGACCTGGCGTTCTATAGGCACAATACATTTTCTATATTAAAACTGCAAAAAGAGACGCAGAAAAGTAATCCTACATGAATGGAGTTCATATTAGTGAGCGCTGCATAGTGCGATTAGTGAGATAAGGAGCTCGTTTGAAGGTTTTATGAAGACAGGTGTATTATATTATTATATCTTACATATAATATTTTATAGCAGGTATTTAATAGACATCAGATTAATGGCTACTTTAATGATTTCTTAGGAGTTAAATATGCACGGTGTCTAGGTTTTTTTTTTTTTGACAGCAGTTAAATATATTTTACGGCGTTAATGTTGGTTGCTCAAAATTTTGGCGTTAGACAAAAGTGCCAACAAATAGATACTTCCGTCAAACGTCAACACTTGTGATGGTTTTGGCATACCTATTTATCTAACCTAACCTAACTACTTTATTTAAAAGTATATAAAGTATATAATATTTTTATACAACCTTTTTTTATTGACCATTTAAACCTAGGAGGCAACATGAAACAGTTTGAGAATATCTGTGTGTGTCTGCCATAGTACTAAAACAGTTACGGTGAAATGGAATATTTTAATACAATTTCCTTTTCGGTAAAAGCTTTTTTGTTTGGAACAATTTAGGAAAGCCATGGAAATAATTAAATCGATGTTTCAAATTAAGAGGTTTGTAGTTGAAATGTCGTTGTTTTTGTTTATTATACCTACGGCCATTGGAAACTCTTGTAAATAATACTGCCAAAGATTCAACGGTGAATGATCGTTTTCAAGGTTCAATTTCTTGAGTTGGCTACAATACAAAATAAAAATATATACAGAACACAATATACAGAGTGTAACAAAAATAAGTGATGATACTTTAGGGTGTGTGTGAGTCCCCTGTTTATAGTTCACTGTAAAACTTTAAGCAGCGCTAATTTTAGTCTTGAAATATTCGTCTAAGTCCAGGGAAGGTTTAAGTATATTAAGACTTAGGAGGGAAGTGTAAATATATCTACAGTTTACCGTGTCATCTAGTACTTAATATTATTAAATAATTTTATTAGATTGCTTCAAAATCAATAATAATAATGCCCGCAGGGCAGCTGCTTGTGGCGAACTGTTGGGGAGTAGCGACCCCAGTCCCCACGTACCCGAGTGCTCCCAGGGTCCAGGGAAGCCCCTGTTCTCCATCTCCGGCTTGCCTTCACCGGCCGGTCAGAGTGGAGTCGCGAGAGCTTCTGCTCGGAGGGAGGATGTGAAGCGTAAGTGGCGAGTGGGCGACGTGATGCGACCCTCTGAGTGTGCAAGTGATCGGCGTTTCAAATCCAGCGACACATCTCCTGCCTCAAGCCACTCTGTAAATGTTGCCGTCTCGGTGCACCGTGCGTGCGACCATTTTGAGGGGCTCATTCAAAGAGTTGGCGAGTCACTGTCTGCCAACTTTATGATACATGTTACAACGTTGTATCGGCAGACGCCACTAACATTAAGATTAAAACTGTGTAAGTTGTGTAACGGGCCTCTACGTGTTGGCTTCGGCCCCACGCATGCCTTCCAAAGGTCCGGTATTGAATTGCCCGTGAGCAAGGAGTGCTTTACACAAATAATAATAATAATATCTATGGACGCTTATCACCACGTCAGTCTGGCCCCATGCTAAGTACCAAAAGTATTAAATATATTAAATATATTATGTATATTTATGTATAGTATGAAAGTATTAAATATATTTCCGTTATCTGGTACCTGTAACATAAGTCATGTTACAGGTACCAGATAACGGAAATATATTTAATACTTTCATACTATACTTAATTATATATTTAAGACTTTTATTAAATGATACATAAATTTAATAGGTACACATCCATGACCCAGGAACATTGAAAACTTTTTGTTCCGTCGGCAAGGTTGGAACCCGCGACCCCCGGCTTGAGCGCTGACCACGCGCTCAACCACAGAGCCACACAAATTAGATTAAAGTTAGGTTTATTTTTGCAGTACGTAAAATCAGACTTAAAAATGAGGTAAACAACACGACGGAAACAAAATAATTCGAACAATGACCAATTACGGGACAAAGTGACTAATCCGAGACTTTTGATGTCAGATTAAGCGAAAGGGTTAAATGAATAATTCACGAGGATACAAGTTTTTGACACGACAAAACACAACCAACAAAACGTAAATAATTCACTCGCGCCAAATAGATATTTATGTTCCTGAGTCACTGAGCAACGGGTTCGTCACATTAGTCCGATATGTGACAATATAAGTCCATGTACATTGTGCATGGACGTATTTTAAAATCAATTTTTGACATTTCAATCTGTCATCGTCGTTCTTTTCTTTTCTTTGAATTCTAATGAAAACATTTTAAGTTTTGATACAACGAAACTGAAGCCTCGCGAGTCGCGACACTTAAGACGCTTGTGTCTTGGCCCGTATTTTTGGTCAGTACTCAAGATGCATCTCGGTCTCAAGACACGCTTCAGGCTCTGTGATTGGTTGGCTGTCAAAATTTGGACCAATCACAGAGCCGAACCGCGTCTTGAGGCGGGTCGCATCTAATTAGTATCGCGACTCGCGAGTCGCGACACATCTGCAGAACGTTCGGCGCCGAACGTTCGGCTCAATACGCTCGCAATGTAGGTATTTCAAGTTCTCTATGACACATCAGCGTAAATTACGCCGCGTTCAGTTAGCGCGTAACCTTCCGTCGGCGGAACTTTCGGCGCCGTACGTTCGGCAGATGTGTCCTTACGCTTAAAAACCAAAAATTTCGTTGTGGGGTATTATTAACCTGACATCCGCTGCCACGTATAGTTAAACACATTCCCTATCCCACGAAACTTGTAAAATACACGTGTCCAAGTTCCAACAGGGTCACCATGTTCCACGTGTCCGGAACCCCTGAGCTTAACACCAGGTGTTGCTTATTTGGGTTCGTTTCAAATTAACAGGTTTCAAACTTGCAAACCTCAAATATAATTACTTATATAAAAAAAGTTTATTGATATTAGTAACCTACCCGTGGGTCGAGTTTTAAAATTATTAATTAAGATCTATATATTTTGATACCCATACTAATAAAGAGTAGGGAAAAGTAGAATAGAATAGTTTTGACCATATTTTTAAGCATTTTAAAACGTTTCTATCAAGTAAGAACAAAGTAAAAGTAAAAGGACATAGTGTAAGGTATACAATATCCTGATTATCTATTTTTTAGTACGGGGCGTGTGTTTTTAACCGACTTCAAAAAAGGATGAGGTTATAATATATGTCTGTATTTTTAGTTTATGCTATTAGTGTCTAACTAAAATATTATGAACACCTGTTTTTTGTACACTTTTCTTTTATTCATACCTTTTTATCGTAATATTATGTAGATTTACAGGTATACCGATAAAAGTATGTTTGTATGTTTTCATTTGATTATAAATGAGTCGTAATGTAGGGACGACTAGGACCCTCAAATAATATTCAACGCGATAACTCGCGACGAGGATGGAATAAAAAATTTCAAATAAAATTGAATTATTGAGGCAGAGTATAAAACACCTAGATCCGTTTCAACAGGGTCACTTTTTGTGTAACACGAACAATTTAATTTTTAATGTCCTCCCGATCGTTACTCAAGAAATTATCAATTTCGTCAAGTGATTTCAGGATCGTCACAGGTGTTGAAAACCACAGGTTGTAAACGCGTTCTTTACGTGGTTAGTGTACGCATCCCGGTGCAAATATAGTGACGTCATACAACAGTTATTTTGCCTGGAGTATGTGCTATAATAATCCATATTAATAATATTATAAATGCGAAAGTGTTTCAGTCTGTCTGTCTGTCTGTCTGTCTGTTACGTTTTCACGCCCAAACCACTGAATCGATTTTACATACTCAATAGTCATAGGCTTGTTGAGTAGATAAATCCTCACAAAAAACCTAACGTCGCAACTAAGTAGTTGCGACGCAATTTGTATATCGCTAGAAAGTACCATCCTATATCCATTCCCGAGATTCAAAACATCTCCTTGTCACATTTTATCTTAATCGGTTAAGCCAGGGGTTCCCAAAGTGTGCGCCGCGGCGAAGTGCGCCGTGGAAAGGCAAGAGGGGCGCCGTAAGTCGATCCTCCATCATTATCCGAAACCACATTAATTATTAAAAAATATATAATATTAATTATGCAAAGCAGGCAGATGATTAAATATTTGTTTATTTATATTATTTACCTGATTAACCTAACTATAATCATTAAAGGTGTTTATTTATATATATTTTTGTAATAGCTAGGTAGAGTAGGGCGCCGTGACAAAATATTGTGATGTGTAACTGCGCCGCAGGCTGAAAAAGTTTGGAAACCCCTGGGTTAAGCAGTGTAGGAAGAGCTTACAAACATACTCTTTCGCATATTTATATAGATTTTATCGACAGATTACTTGAATTACCTGAGAATAATTAGCCGTTACGCCGAACATTGCCTGTATACAACACGCGATTCAAATGATCCTTCTAGCGATATTTTGTAGCGGTGCCAACTTCGGTACAGACTACAGACTGCTCGGCGTCGATAGCTCTGATGTTAAACTGGGGTTACCAGACCTTTGAACCATCAACAAGCGTAGTTAATTGGTTAACATTTTGACTATTGAGTATAATATAAACTTCTGTCAAAAAACTGTATAAGTCAACGACATATACCTCAGAGCTAAGTCAAAATGTATTATAATCTATATGGCCCTTTAATATACAAAATCATCCTGATTTGCCGACTGCCAAAGTTGTTGGCAAAAAAAGAGGATGATTTTGTATCCTGCTACAGCAATACAACAGGCAAAATTGCTATCGCAAGAGTGATAACCCCGCGGAATTACAGAGGCTTCTTGTACAATAATTGACGTTTCTATTTCGCACAATTTATGTCTGGTTTCTGAGGATTTTTGACAGAAGTTATGTCACACAGCACTATTGTATAAACGCGCTATAAACATCAAAACATATATTATCGACTATTTAGTCGGTAACGCTATTGAATGAATAAACTTCAGTTAAAACACTTCAGAAACCAGCAATTAGTCACATTGCTGTAACAATTGCACTTAACTTGCAGACTCAAGACACTCTAAGTACTGACTTCTTCATAGAGTACCAAGACAAGCTGATACCATTCTACTTCTTGTACTATAACATAAAAATTATTGTTAAACTTTAATTCAAAAGCACTTAAAATAAAGTTCACGATACAGTTTAAAAATAGTTCGCATTTAAGCGCTGCCTTGAAGCGGTTTTGGAGTTCCAAGGATTAGCGCGCGCTCGCATTAAAACGTACTTTAAGTTATTAAATTTCATTTTAAAAATGTTACTTTAACATACAAGAGATTTGTGAGAGCTTAATATTTTTTACATTTAAAATTCTCTCATGGCAAACCATAGAAGAGAGAATTAGTAAGCATGAGCATTAATCCATTTTGATTAGACATCCACAGATTACTAAATAGTAAATAGTTCAACATAATATTATGACATCACTATTCACTACAGCTGTTTTACGTTTAGCAAGGTTCCCATAGAGAAAGTTTCTTCCTGCGTAGGAAAGAAACGTTTTCTAAGAACTTTCGTCATTTTGTCCCTAAGTGGGCCCCTAGACGACCAATTTTATTGTGCAATATCATTGAACAATATCATTGAATAATTTATTTGACAATAAGATTGAATGGCAGGCGCGTTCAATATCAACCCTAGACGGTCAATAATATTGCATAATAAGTGATATACTTAATAAATTAAAATACTTATATAAGTAATAAAATTGATCGTCTAGGCTAGAGGTTCCCAAACTTATTTTGTCTACCGCCCTTTTATTAGTTCCCAAACTTATTTTTATTTTAGCGCCCCCATTGTTTCAATTTAAAAAATTTAAAATGCATCCCGATGAAATAAATCACCCCCGCCAAAGCCTCTACACAACGCCCCCATTTTTTTCTGGGTCCCACACCACCCCCCTTCAGACCTTCAGCACCCACAAGGGGGCGTTATCGCCCACTTTGGGAAAGACTGGTCTAGGCCCTAGGGGCCCGCTAAGATCTGTCACATCATTTCTACTTTTTTGCATTCCTACTTTAGTCATACTGATCCTGCTGAAAATAGCACCCCTGTAGGATCTGCTACGAATTCCTGAACTATAAGAAACAACCATTATCTCATATCAACATTAAATCAAAAATGTTACTTGTTGCCTTCGCCACGATGGTAATATTATGACACAATTAAGGCCCATCGCCCGTCGTAATAGACTACGACTCATCCTACACAGATGAAATGATAAAGGCAAATGACGTCATTAGTCGGGTCAAAGCGATCCTGGAAATAATTTTCTTTTCAACGCCCAAAGGTACTTTTGGGGGTTATTCGACGCTAACGCCCGTAAACCCCTCCTTTATCCTTACTAATAAATATTTCTCAACTTCCAAATTTCTTTTATGAATATAGCTTTCGTATTGGCAATGACGATACATTTCATTTGATGTCATTTAGATTGTTGATCATTTATTATATTTATGGGAGCTATATCTATAGTAATATTATAGAGCGGAAGAGTTTGTTAGTTTGTTTGTTTGTTTGAACGCGCTAATCTCAGGAACTACTGGTCCGATTTGAAAAATTCTTTCAGTGTTAGATAGTCCATTTATCTAGAAAGGCTATAGGCTATATTTTATCACGCTAAGACTAATAGGAGCGAAGAAATAGAGGAAAATGTGGAAAAAACGGGGGAAAATTATTTGAAAGGGCTTATTTGAACGCACTAATCTCAGGAATTACTGGTCGGATTTAAAAAATTATTTCAGTGTTAGATAGCCCATTTATCGAGGAAGGCTATAGGCTATATTTTATCACGCTAAGACTAATAGAAGCGAAGAAATAGAAGAAAATGTGGAAAAACGAGGGAAATTATTTGAAAGGGCTTATCTCACGAACTACTAGAGCAATTTTTCTATTACTAGACGTTCCGCGCGGCTTCGCCCGCGTAAATTAGATATTTCACAGACAAATCAGTCTACAAAAAATAGCCTATGATCCTTCACGTGGTCTACTTCTTATCTGACCCAAATAACAGAAAAATTGCTCTAGTAGTTCATGAGATAAGCCCTTTCAAATAATTTCCCCCGTTTTTTCCATATTTTCTTCTATTTCTTCGCTCTTATTAGTCTTAGCGTGATAAAATATAGCCTATATTCTTCCCCGATAAATGGGCTATCTAACACTGAAAGAATTTTTCAAATCGGACCAGTAATTCTTGAGATTACCGCGTTCAAATAAGCCCTTTTAAATAATTTCCCCCCGTTTTTTCCACATTTTCCTCTATTTCTTCGCTCCTATTAGTCTTAGCGTGATAAAATATAGCCTATAGCCTTCCTCGATAAATGGACTATCTAACACTGAAATAATTTTTCAAATCGGACCAGTAGTTCCTGAGATTAGCGCGTTCAAACAAACAAACAAACAAACAAACTAACAAACTCTTCTGCTTTATAATATTAGTATAGATTTGGGTCAGATGAGAAGTAGACCACATGAAGGATCATAGGCTATTTTTTGTGGACTAATTTGTCTGTGAAATATCTAATTTACGCGGGCGAAGCCGCGCGGAACGTCTAGTTATTATTATAATTTGTCTTATACTTAGAAAAATAGTCGGTATTTTCGTTAAGAAAAAGTCTAAAGGATCTCGGAATATGCTAAAGGATATTCTTAGTAAATATCCTGATCCATATTCTTCGTAAATATTCTATTACATAACTGACATGCTTCTAAAACTATAATGACAATATTAAATTACCGCTATCATTATCTAGCAATCACATAAGGGTAGGGTGACCAGATGTCAGGAATTTTCCTGACATGTCAGGAATTTTAGACATATTATGTCAGGAATGCGGTCGGAAAAGGGAAATGTCAGGAATTTTCGGCAAATAATTGAAACAATATAATTTTATACACTAAACTTTTATTTTTAATCACAATAACAAAAAAGGTTAAGGCACAAGTACTTTGGAGTTTCATAAATACATATTAAATTCTAACTTATAAATAATCGTAATTATCTTTTTACGATATAAACATAAATCAATCAACATTGACACATTAAAAATTAAAAAAATCAACACATTAATAGCTCGTGTCAGGAATTTTGGCCGAAAATCAGAATTTTTGTCAGGACTTTTGAAATTTGTATCTGGTAGCCCTACATTAGGGTATCTATAAGAAATTTTTTATAATAATTCTAATTTCTAGTTCTGCTTATCTACTGTAAAATCTGAATTACCAACAAAATAAAGAAATACGTATTTGTAACATATTTTATTAAAGTGTGTTACAGACACACAAACACACGCACTATAAAGAAATAAATAATTAAATCCTAAAAATAAAGTGCACATTTTAGGTCATTAAACGTTGGTTGGTATTCAAAAAGATGTTTTTTACATTCACATGCCACATTGGCAGACCCACAAATAGTTTTCGATCATCAACTATATTTAGAAAAACACATCCCTCAACTGCGTGTCCTTAAAAAATCCTATTAACAGTTTTAGAACAAGAGTTTTTGCTATAAATATCTGTTATATTTTTACACATGCGGCGCAGCTGTGGAGCTCCATCGTGACACTCTCTGTCACTCAACCGAACAACAAAACAACGGAACCAGGTCGATAACACTTCTGATAACAGATATATCACACTACAAGTTTCCCGAACGTATGAAATTGAATCCCGTAGGAACCGTTCACGCGCTATTCGTAGCTTAACGCATATCCTGTGGTCTACTCTTATGTGCTTGCTAAATTTCATAACAATCGGTCCAGTTTTAAAGCCGTTTTATTTGCTTTTAACCGACTTCAAAAAAGGACATTTTGATGATTCTTTTTTGGTTGGATTCATAGGTTCAAAAAAGGAGGACATTTAGATGATTATTTTTTGGTTGGATTCACAGGTGGTCATACATGATAAGGAAGTGCTGTTTTAAGTCGCTTTGTAAAATGTTAAAATAATAAATAATCCATACTAATATTATAAATGCGGAAGTGTGTCTGTCTATCTGTCAGTCTGTCTGTCTGTTACCTCTTCACGCCCAAACCGCTGAACTGATTTTGCTGAAATTTGTTAAGGAGGCACTTTGAGTCCCGGGAAAGGACATAGGATACTTTTTATCCCGGAAAAATGTACAGTTCCCGCGCAATGAACGAATTCTAGTAAGGAATAATTTTAGGCATAAATCATAATATCATAGCAAATGTTACTGAAATATCCAGGTATATATTTTGTCTGTTAAAACCTTCTCTTGCACTCTAAACCAGTGTTTTTCAAACTATGGGTCGCGACCCCTAGGGGGGTCGCGAAGCCTTACTCGGGGGGTCGCCGAACGCGACAGAAAGAAAAAGTTGAGGTATAATAGATAAATATACCACACTAGGGTCTAGGAAAAAAATCATTACCTAACGTAGGTATAGCCTTTTAATAAAATTATTTTTTTAGCTTTCTATGACACGAGGCGGTCGCCAGTATATTTCAATCTGTAAAGGGGTCGCGAAATCAAAAAGATTGAAAAACACAACTCTAAACAATATGATTTAGGTACTGCAAGGGTGTATTTATTGTGATAGATTCAGTAAGAGTTATGAGCCGTGAAGTAGCAAGACAAATGTGCACGGCAGCCGGCGAGGAGCCAAAACTCTCATTGAGAAACTTTACAACAGATATCGGGAAAATCAAGATTAAAAATTTAATCTAGGAGAAGAAGCGATTGGATCTGGAAGATTCTGAGACGAGATTGATTTTATATATTATGAGTATAGCATTAATAATATTAAAGATTCAAAGACTTTATTTGCAAACCAAGTAGAATACAAACAATTGAAGTAAAAACTTAGCACCTTGTGCTTAAGAAATTTTTAGACATATTTTATAACTTAAATAGCTGTCCCGGCAAATGTTGTTTTGCCATATAAATTATTTCGCCCATATTATTTTATTGAAGTGACTGAATAAGTATGTCACCATGGCAACGTCCATTGCTATCCGCCGCACAAACAATGGTCGCCGTCAGTCTCGAGTTGTAATAATTTACTATTATTTATTCAACAAATGCAAGTTTATATAAAAAGTAGATGTTTTCCGATTCTCCACCCTAGCCGATATGCTCGCTAAGATTCACGAAAATCGGTCGAGTCGTTTCAGAGGAGTTCAACCACGCACACCGTGTCACTAGAATTTTATATACTTACTAGACGTTCCGCGCGGCTTCGCCCGCGTTAATTAGATATTTCACAGACAAATCAGTCTACAAAAAATACCCTATGATCCTTCACGTGGTCTACTTCTTATCTGACCCAAATAACAGAAAAATTGCTCTAGTAGTTCGTGAGATAAGCCCTTTCAAATAATTTCCCCCGTTTTTCCACATTTTCTTCTATTTCTTCGCTCCTATTAGTATTAGCGTAATAAAATATAGCCTATAGCCTTCCTCGATAAATGGGCTATCTAACACTGAAATAATTTTTCAAATCGGACCAGTAGTTCCTGAGATTAGCGCGTTCAAATAAGCCCTTTCAAATAATTTCCCCCCGTTTTTTCCACGTTTTACTCTAATTCTTCGCTACTATTAGTCTTAGCGTGATAAAATATAGCCTATAGCCTTCCTCGATAAATGGACTATCTAACACTGAAAGAATTTTTCAAATCGGACCAGTAGTTCCTGAGATTAGCGCGTTCAAACAAACAAACAAACAAACAAACAAACTAATTAACTAACAAACTCTTACGCTTTATAATATTAGTATAGATAGATATAGATTAGATAATATATTTTATGAACTTTATTATTATAATTTTTTAACAACAACTTAATTATCTTTAGAAAAGAATTCTTTCAGGGAGTGAAAACAATTTTTAATTAGGTACTTAAGGTTTTAATTTTCTTTTGAATGAAATCAATTTACTTTCACTTTTTGTTTCTTCTGAATTCTGATAGATGCTTATACATATCATAATATTTTAACTTTCTTGTAATAATAGTTTATTGCCATCAGAAAACTAATTACATAACATTTTAAAGAACACGTAATTATAACATTATTACATAAAAAATATATTGTTAATTGCGCAGCCCCTACACTAAGAAATTCTTGTGCTGTAGAGGTTGCCTACCAGTTGACATAAATTAAATTTATTATGAAGACATATTTTAAAAGACATCAATAGAGAATTATTTAACAATTCAATAGGTATCTAAATTATATTATTATTATACAAATACAATATAAATATGAATTCTTAGTGACACGTATGTTGATACTGTATATTATATATTTGTAATATAGGGCTTTCGTTTAATATTTTTATTCTGGAGTATGGTAGTGTCTTAGGGACTTGTTGGTAGTGTGTTTGTCCTCTCAATTTTTGAAAACAAATAAGCTACAATAGAATAAGGCACTTTTGAATAACAGGATAATCTTTAAAGGCCAGGATATGTAGGAAAAAAATAATTGTCGAATCCGGTTGCACCGATTGCAGGCCTTCTCACCGGGTCAGTTCCCAAACCAGTGCAAGGCCATAATATAGAAGTTTTGAAAGGATTTTTATTAAAAAACTAGCTGACCCGGCAAACGTTGTGTTGCCATATAAATTATTTCTAGTATATATATAAAAAGTAGATAAAAACCTATTCACAGGAACCTATGGGGGACCTACGTAGTTTGTTCGCGTTACGTCAAATCCAGCCGACAGCTTGTACTAATATGTATTCTGTGCCCACAGATCAAAATTAAGATTAAATTGACATGATCCGACCAAATGACGTTGGTCTGTCAACCGCCTAGGAATCAATTTCCTCGATGGTACATACATAATTTTATTAGGTAAAATAGGTGGAGCTGTTTTGGAGGAGTTCGCGCACAAACACTGTGACACGAGAATTTTATATTATATTAGACATTTTTAATAAAAATGTTTAAGTTTGATAAACGATTTTGTCGTAACGAACAGCAGGCGACATGTTGTTAACTTGTGAAATTTATAAAGAGACCGAGCAGGAACTATAGGCATATTGTGCAATATGTCAAGTAAATAACCAAATGTAAGTATCATTCTACACCAGCTGGCCGATTCTGTATCGTACATTTGTGAGTTAATCACGAGTTAGTAACGAAACGGAGGAGTGAGTAACGGAAAGTGCCACATTACGTGGGACTTATACGTGGGAGAGCCATGCTTCGGCACGAATGGGCCGGCTCACCGGAGAAATACCATGTTCTCACAGAAAACCGGCGTGAAACAGCGCTGGCGCTGTGTTTCGCCGAGTGAGTGAGTTTACCGGAGGCCCAATCCCCTACCCTATTCCCTTCCCTACCCTCCACTATTCCCTTCCCTTCCCATCCCTACCCTCCCCTATTATCCTATTCCCTCTTAAAAGGCCGGCAACGCACTTGCAGCTCTTCTGATGCTGCGAGTGTCCATGGTCGACGGAAGTTGCTTTCCATCAGGTGACCCGTTTGCTCGTTTGCCCCTTCATTTCATAAAAAAAAAAAAAAACTTCCCAGCACATTTGTTGCGCACGTTCCTATAACAAAAAAAAGTAAAGCCCTGTATACACATTGGGCAAGGCATTGATCCAGAACATTTAGCCAACTTATGGCCAAGAGGCCTACTTGGCCATAGGTTGGGAGCAGCATTCCGTTATCTACACTTTGGCCCAATATACCAGATCAATGCGTTGGCCCAATATGTACAGCGAGCTTAAAAAGCCTTGTTATTAAGTATCATTGTACGGAACTAATAAACAACTCTATTTTCCGGCCTATCGTTGACCTACATATTTTATAGAAGCTACGCATTCATTTTTATCGACGAAAATCAAGAATACAAATCAGTAGTATTTTCCGTATACGAGGGTCTTGTCCTTTATTTCGGTTTAGGAAGATGTGGTATGGTGATAAATTCCCAATTCTTTCTGTACCGTTGAGCTGTTGGGACAAACGAGATTCGTCCCTGTCATGTCGGTGAAAAACAAAATTATTTTGTCCTTTTTATTATCCTGCGGTACGGGAGATGGTTTTGAATGTTGAAACGTGAGTTTGGTATACGTAATTTATATACTAGCCCTCTTACTAATAAAAACTTCTTAAACATGCGTTCAACGTGTGAATAGTTAAACAGGAGTTTTTAAGTTACACACACAGTCTATACAGAGAAATTAGTATGGAAATGACAGCATCGTTATACAGGCCTTATGTCAAAAAATTATTATTAGTAGAAAAAATCTTATGCACCCTCTATACACGCTGTGTAACTTTTTATTAGTAAGAGGGTAAGTGTTGTCAGTGTCTTTGTTGGGCAGATTTTATGTTTTTTTCGAGAAAAAACTTTGCGCTTGCGTTAACTACGTTTTTTCCTGAAACTCAAAGTAGCTTCGATAAAGATTATCTAAAATAAGCGGTTTAAGCACGAAGTGTAAAAGACGGATGTACTTAGAGCAGGCATGCATTTTCGTTACGCCTTAGACAAATTCCCCTTATATCCTCTCCTACGCTGCGCCGGAGGTCTTCTTCCTCTGTCTTACGAATTTTCGATCAGGTCACGTATTCTGACGCGAATTTAAAATTATTTACCTATCCCAAAAATGCGCAACACATAAGAAGTTTTTACATCAAAAACGATAATATCTAATAATATCTATGGACGCTTCACACCACGTCAGCCTGGCCCTGTGCTAAGTACCTGAAGGACTTGTGTTACGGGTACCAGACAACGGAAATATATTTAATACTTTGATACTAATATATTTAAGATTTTTATTATATGATTACACATCCATGACCCAGGAACTTTGAAAACTTTTTGTTCCGTCAGCGGGATTCGAACCCGCGACCCCCGGCTTGAGCTACCAACGCGCTCACCCACTGAGCCACAGAGGTCATCGAAAAACAAGCATACATACTACTTTCTCAACATCCATTATATTTTACGAACTATAAAAAATAGACTCAAATATTTTGGCCAGAGTTTTAGCCTCGTATATTCTGCGCTGTTAAATTTAATAACGTTAACCGTATCTGCATGTTATCCTGTGGTTCCATCTCTGTATATTTTGAATACTGCACTTAATGTAATGACGGTTATCCTAGGTATAACTTGGAGTTACGACCTCTTACTTCAAATGTATAATATGATAAAATCGTCTAGCCATTCGAATATTAAGTTTGATGTTGAATGAAAACACTGTTTTTTTTTATGAAATAAGGGGGCAAACGAGCAAACGGGTCACCTGATAGAAAGCAACTTCCGTCGCCCATGGACACTCGCAGCATCAGAAGAGCTGCAGGTGCGTTGCCGGCCTTTTAAGAGGGAATGGGAAGAGAAGGGAATAGGGGAGGGAAAGGAAGGGTATAGGGTAGGGGATTGGGCCTCCGGTAAACTTACTCACTCGGCGAAACACAGCGCAAGCGCTGTTTCACGCCGGTTTTCTGTGAGAACGTGGTATTTCTCCGGTCGAGCCGGCCCATTCGTGCCGAAGCATGGCTCTCCCACGTATAAACTGTTTGGGGTTTCATAACATGATTTTTGTTTTGTCACAATATGTGCTTGGAAAAGTCTGCGAAACTTGATTACAGTTTTTCATCATCACGAATTATAATTCTCCATGACTAGATGATCTTTTTCTTACAGTAGAAACCTTCCCTGGCTTCCACGAATATTTCAAGACCAAAATTAACTAAATCGCCGTCCTCGAGTTAGCGAGGCTAACAAAGTTTAAATTTCATTTTTATTTAAATATAGACGTAGATATATTATGACATACACTAGAATGTAAAAACTAAAAAGCGAGAGACACAACAATTATGTAGCAAAGTCAGCAATATAATTATTAATTTAAACATTTTGTGAATATGACACAATACAAAGTACTGTAAAAGGTAAACTAAATGTACCTATCAAATAGTAAAATAACGATAATTTTGTTAAACTAAATCTGTTTGAATGAGTATTGATTATGACACCATTATAGTGTAAAATTAAAGCAAGATTAAATTAATGTTTAACGTTATTCGGTGATTACAAATGCGGTTTCCTAATACGGGCTCTAAACGCTGTTTAATGCGATATTTAAACCAACACCCTGTTGTAATGACGTGGACGCCACAAATTGGTCCACTAATGCAAAAGTGTGTCCGTCTGCATGTCTGTCTGTCTGTCTGTTACCTCTTCACAACCAAATCGTTGAAATATCTCCATACCAAATTTCAGCAAACGGACTCAAAAGTCCCGGGAAAAGACAAGGATATTTTTTATCCTGGAAAAATGTACGGTTCCGGCGCAAGAAACTAATCTTGGCGCAGCTGCGGGCGTCATTTAGTAATGAATACATAAACCGCACATTTCTATAAATTTTGTATTAAAAAAAATAGTGTTTCGCCCGTCTGAGAAAGTATTCCTGCCCCCCCGATTCACGATCGTCGGAAAGTTCTCACGCGGAAAGTTCTTATATTCTGTCGGTCTGGCGTAAACATATTTTGACCCCTATTTGACTACCTTAGGGGTGAAATTTTTACTGTCTTACTGTCTCACTCAGAGTGAAACATTAATTACTTAAATCATTTAAGTATCTTGTCATGATAATTCCTTAAAAATCATAGCCCACAGTCACTCTTGCTTTCACCTCGATACACCTAACTGCAACGTTGACTGTAACACAATTGAGCAAGTTTTGGAACACACTTATCTTGGATTATCTATAGATCACAAGTTTAACTGGGAAAGTCATATTAATAAAGTTTTTTTTTTATGAAATAAGGGGGCAAACGAGCAAACGGGTCACCTGATGGAAAGCAACTTCCGTCGCCCATGGACACTCGCAGCATCAGAAGAGCTGCAGGTGCGTTGCCGGCCTTTTAAGAGGGAATAGGATTATAGGGGAGAGTAGGGATGGGAAGAGAAGGGAATAGAGGAGGTAAAGGAAGGGAATAGAGTAGGGGATTGGGCCTCCGGTAAACAAAGTATGTACAAAGCTACGAAACATAATGGCCAACTTTTACATTATTAAAAATAAGCTTACTTTTAATACACTCTTGACAATGTATAAAGCCCTAGTTGAAAGCATTGTATCTTATGGTCTCAGTACATACGGCCGAACATATAAAACTTACTTGGATAAAATTTATAATTTACAATACAGATTTCTAAAAATTATTACACCGCTAAAAGTTAAAACTAAATTTGATAACCCGTCTAAATTATTTAAATACTGTAATGTCCTACCTATACACCTAAAAGTCCAATACCAACTTCTAATAGAACAGTACTTCCGAGACGATATTCAAATAATAAAAAAACACGTCATTACCACTAGAAGTGTATCCAATAAAAAACTCGAGACGCCGAAATTTGATAATCAGTATGGCAAAAGAACTTCCCAATATGTCATAGCTCATCTAATAAACAACCTGCCTATAAAGATTAAAGAAGATATAAATAAATCAAATTTAAAGAAGTCACTCAAGACTTACTTTGCGGATATGGAGCATCCTATATAAAACTTGTTTACATTGTCCTGAGCATTGAGCAACCTATCTGCCGCGCCGCGCGCCGCGCCGTGGCGTGAGCGCGGAGTACGATGGATCGCTCGGCTACTATATTGTTAGTTGTTACTTGTTATGTTGTCATTTGTGTAATTTAGTTTATAATTTTGTTAAATACGTAGCTTTAATGTTTGTCTTCCTTTTGTAGCTTATTTATCTTTTAAAATAAGAGAACCTCTTGTATATTGTCTACACAACTCGGTTACTGGTTAAAGACAATATTTTGTCAGAACTGTAAACTTTACATGTAATGAAATAAAATAAATTAATAAATAAATAAAATAATTAATGTTCCACCCTGAGTGCGGCAGCATTTAATTTAAATGTAATAAATTCAAAATGTTGACATAAGCCCCATACATAATCTGTCAAACTCTTCATTAAATTGAAGGTTAATCATAATTAAATGTCTCTGAGTACGACGGTTTGTGGATGTTTATCATAATATATTTTGTGTGTTTCAAGTTTCTAGCTCTGTGCATTGCTTATCAATATATCAGTTAATCAGCTTTTCATTTTATTACATTTCACATTTTGCTATTGTCACTTTCTTCATTTACTTTTTTACTGCCAAAAAGAATAAAACAAAAGAGACAAAAACGTCTACACGCCCAATAAAAGGAGGAAATAAAAAAATACAAAGACACTAATAAAATCTAAGCACTTGTTATATTGAAGTTTTGTGTTTGTTTTATTCCGGCAATCGTCAGCGGTATTCCGTAATGATAAAAACTTGGGCGAGGGCCCCGGAAAGGACTTTTACAAATCGCTCTTATTTCTCACATCTATCTGATTAAATCCGATGATTTGTAAAAGATGTGTTATCATCTACATACGTGAAATATTGAATAACAGATGGGTGTTTTATTTCGATGATTTAGCAAACTAGCTGCTAAGAAAGATGGCTATGGAGAATAACAACGTATGGATGGATATACCCAATGGATATTTATAATTAATAATAATGTATAATAACTGTGAAAGTGTGTTTGTCAATTATCTCGCTACGATTGTATTTTATTGAATTTAACAACAAGATACACGGCTCGGAAAAGGACATGGCACAGTTTTTACCACAGAATATGAAACGTTCCCGCATATTCTGTTACCGCGTATAAAAGGGAAAGTTTGGGATGGATAGATTGATGTTGGTTACTTTGATTACTTTACCACGCAATACATTGGTGAGTGATACTTTGTGACAATGGACATTTTCTTTCGATCCCGAAAAATAGTATGCGTTGTTATACTTTTCTACCGCAAGAAGAATCCTTCTTATATTGTATTTTTATCAGTTTTCCTAGTCTAATATTGAAACTCTGCTAAGGCTTTGTTCATACGGCACAATCCTGCACACTTTTTGCACGTTTTTTTGCAGTATACGTCTTAACGAATAAATAGTGGCGCATACAATGTATATAGAACCATTCACACGTCGATTGTACTGCACGATTTGTTGCAGTACAATAGAAGTAATGTGCACAAGACGTATACCGCAAAATAACGTGCAGGAAACGTGCAGGACAATGCCGTGTGAACCTACTCTTAAGCTACCTGGTAACTGGTAGCTAAGAATGGTAGCTGCTCATACATATACAGGGTGTAACAAAACAAAGTTATAATACTTTAGGGTGCATGTAACCCTCACATAGAGTTCACTGTGAAAATACCAGCGCTGACAGAGCAAATTTTTTTTTTTTTGTGGTTTGTATGGGCAAGCGCCCCAGTGTCATGAGTTTTCCCATACAAAAGTTAAAAAATCTTTCAGCGGTGAACTCTATACAGGGACTCTATACTCATAAAAACCCTAAAGTATTATCACTCAGTTACACGTTGTATTTACCTAAAATTTCAGTTAAAAGACATAAGCTCGATACAGTAATTTCATCCAAGGTGTAATCCGTGAGTCCACATTTACCCAGCGTTTTAATAAAATTTTCACTTTATATAGTACCAAGTCAATCTCGATTATCCAGCTCCATATAATAGATGTGACGTACAGCCGGACAGGACAAATTTATAGCGTTAAACCCTGAAAAAAGGACTAAAGGTCTGTATTATTTTATGTCGGCCACATTTTAGAGTCCGGGCGCGTACTAAAATATTTACAGACATACATTAACAAGAATGAGAGCACACGAAAACATTGAAGCTATATTTTGTTTTATCACAACATAGAATAAGACAAAGTCGCTTTTTTTCCCTCATGTCCCTTTGTTCCCTTTAATCTTTAAAACTACGCAACGGATTTTGATGCGGTTTTCTTTAATAGATGGAGTGATTAAAGAGGAAGGTTTATAAGCATAATAACATTCATTTAATAGTGAAGAAATACTGTTGTTTTGGGGTTTCTAATGTGATGTCGTAAATAAGTTAAAAAAAATCCGCTTACATTGCAAACGCAGGCTGAACCCTACGACATTTATCAAAATAATGTACCAAGTATTGTACACAATGAAAAGGTCTACAGAAAACTTCGCGATGGTATATGTCTATATCTTATGGATATCCCACAAAAACATTTTTTTGTCATTTACTTTTAACTACAAATAGTGGCTAATTTTCGAAGCGATTTTAACAAATACGGCATTAATCCTTTTCCAATTAAATACTTTAAATACATTATTGATTTAATATAGATCTATAATATGGCCCTTTACAGCATATGATTTAAATGAATATTTTCGAAGATAATATTACAGATTTAAATATTGCGGGACGTAGCTTTTGTGGCGGTACCGAGTACCGGCCAATGCGGGCCACGACCCACGGCTAGTAATGAATATAAATCAAAACTACTGAATCGATTTTTATCATTTTTTCAGTGAGTGACATCTAAGGCTATATAGGGTGTAAAAAAACTAAGTGATAATACTTTCGGGTATGTATTAGTTCCTTGTATAGAGTTCACTGTGAAAGTAGCAGCGGTGAAAGACCAATTTTTTTTTCTTTTTTTGTATGGGGAAACTCATGACGCTGGGGCGCTTGCCCATACGAAATTTAAAAAAAAAATGGTCTTTCAGTGCTGCTACTTTCACAGCGAACTCTCCACAAAGAACACATACACACTCTAAAGTATTATCACTTAGTTTTGTTACACCCTGTATATTTTATACCCGTGCGAAGCCGGGGCGGGTCGCTAGTTAGATAACAATATAAAACTACTTTGAGATTCAAAAGTTTGCGTTAAAAAAACCTAATTAAGCCGTGTATAGTGTTATTAAATAACTAGATGACGCTCGCAACTGTTGTGTCAAAATTCGTTTATTTGCGGGAACCGTACCAATTTTCCGGGATAAAAAGTATACTATGTCCTTTCCCGGGATTCAAAGTATACCAAATTTCAGCAAAATCGGTTCAGCGGTTTGGGCACAACAGACGGACAGACAGAAAGACAGACACACTTTCACATTTATAATGTTAGTATGGATTGCAGTTATCTTTTTTGGCATGCCTAGAACCTTAAACATAGAGTTAGCCCTAAATATTGAGAAAATTAGTTCGTATCTTAAAAATATTTCTGATAACTATTTCTTTCCACGCCGCAAGAAGCTTTAATCATCAGAAGACAAACTCACTAAATCCGCAAAGGAAATCCCTCTGACCTCAGACGTTTTAACTAAATCGATTTCCAGTGAAAAACGTTCACCTTGTGATATTTGTGAAACAGCCCACAAAGGGACGGGACAATCAGGATTGGGACATAAAGAAGTCGACAAAAGGACCGGTCATATGATACCGAGGGTTGAGTCAACAAGATCATGATATTTGCAGTAGAACATTTCAATAAGACATGAGTAGACAAAGTGGGTAACTAACAATCCGTACTAATATTATAAATGCGAAAGCGTGTCTGCCTGTCTGTCTGTTACCTCTTCAAGCCCAAACTTGTACTCAGAACAAGTATTCAGAACATTGAGCATAGGTACTTTGAGTCCCGGGAAAGGACATATTAAGATACTTTTTATCACGAAAATATGTACAGTTGCGGGCGTCATCTAGTTTGAACACATTTTTTGCATAAATGGAGGCTTATAGAACCGGGAAAATGATTTCAAATTAAAAAAAATCGGCCAAGTGCGAGTTGCGCGAGGACTCGCGCACGAAGGGTTCCGTACCATTACAGAGCAAAAATAGGTAAAAATTGTGTTTTTTTGTATGGGAGCCCCTCTTAATTATTTATTTTATTTAAATTTTATTATTAATTGTTAAAATATAAATAGAACTGAGTATGTTGTGAACATTTCAAGTGCCTACCTATTGCCATTATTGATATCGAGCAAAAAATAGCAAAAAAATTACGTTTGTTGTATGGGAGCCCCCCTTAAATATTTAATTTATTTTGTTTTTAGTATTTGTTGTTTTAGCGGCAACAGATGAAAAAGCTTGCCCCCTTCGAGGTAAAGGGACAATTGTTTACTATGATAAACTTATTACATTTGTGTTCATTTTTTAATAGTTATTTACATTTATTTTAAAATCTATGTTCTATCTTGCAATTTTTTAATTTATGCGTTATTACAGTTTTTCTTATTTCTATACATATATGCTTCGTTTTACAATTCCAAGTTGCTCTACTATTGTGTTTATATAACACTATTTCATCATTTATTTTTAACAATTTTGTACTTGTACATATTTCTTTTTTACAGTTCTTCTAATACAATTGTCCTCTCGAGTCTCGGAATAACAAGTTTAGCGCGTGTTAATAAAAAACTATTGCTGAAAAAGTGACCCTGGTCTACCATGGTAGTCCACGCGTGTACTCTAGTGTTAAAATAGAGTTCCGTCTATTTTAAAGGGCAAGATTATTTTACAGTTTTCTAATTTTAAGCACGGTGGTCCAAAATGACCCAATCTGTTGCGGCAGATTTATTATTCATAATGCGACGCTCAATAAAACCAATATCAAGTTTAAAACTGCTGCTCCAGATTTACGTTCCGTATGCGTTGAGAGGGTTAAACGCGGTACTTTATTATGTGAACATACGATTAACATACGGTTAACATTCGATAGCCGCGTAATCGTTATTGTTACTCGGTCGCTGTTAAACATTTGTGTATTAACCCATATTTTTTTTTCATTTATGAATGCAGTCTTTTCTAAATGATCTTAGGAACATGACTGCATTCATAACCATGTGAGCTTAGTTGAGCTTGACATAAACCACAAAATTACGTTGATCCGTCATCTGTCTCTGATAGTATTTGCACCTTAACATTCTGCTCGAGACGGTTTGCATAGAAACACATAGACTGGGTACATACCGCGAATATAAACGGAGGTGTATTTCAGGATTTGGAATGCGAGCGACATTTGCGTCCAAAGTGCCGTGCAAGTGTTGTTTTTTAGCACAGACATAGATCAAGATAGATACCGCATGCATTTGTATGAAAACGAGCGTGCCACTTTTTTCCTACCTACTGTGACGCACCGATGATAAGAAACGTGTCCATTATCTAGGCCAACGTTTCTATTCGAATTTCTACAGCTCAATACGGCACAATTACGCATTTAAGCATTTTTAAAATTCCGATTGACAATAACGGTGGAGCGCAGACTAAAGAACAGACTTTCGAAAGAAGAGCATTGCTCGTCGTTTGGGAACGCGATATGGCACGCGAAGTACATACACATGCGGTATCTATCTTGATCTATGTCTGTGTTTTTTAGTATAAATATAGGTCTATGAGTAACTGAACTACAGATTTTAGCACGCAGCAACGGTTTGTCTAATAAGCTAAATTTAACTTGTAAGGGTTAGTACTTAGTTCACATTGTAACGTGACTAGGCAAGCAATTGGGAATATAACGCTAAGGTGCGCTGAGCAGAGAGCGCTACTGACACATAATATAGATATAGGTCTACCAGAATCTGATGGCAATTTTTGACAGCAGATTTTCATAAAATATCCTTGATCATTGGATAAATTTTTATATTTGCATGTTTAACACACAGAATCAGCCGTTAAAAGAAAAAAAAAGGATCAAAATGTTTTATTCCAATTACCCCGGTATTGCTAGTCAATTTATTTTCTCACTTTTTGCCATCAGATTCTGGTAGACCTATAGTAAATAATCTGACTTAATCCGACATGTTGCGCACATCATATTATCATATCAAAATATTGACAGAAACGCGGTTGTCAAACGTCGAACAAAATTTTGTTTACTGTGTATGCTGGTGCTGCACTCTAGCGAAAACTAATATAATACTCCCCACACCGGTTTCGGTGACGGTGGCCGGTTTCATTGAAACCAGGCCAGGTACGCAGGAGTAATTTTATAGTGCCCAGGTGTGTGCGCAGTACACAAGAGCACTCTCTATTCCTTTACTCTCATAACCCAGTGGGTCGGAAGACCGACACGACTGGCGAGAGATCAGGCGCAGGACCGTCTTTTTCATGCCCATCCGACGCATGGATCATCTTACTTGTCAGACAATCAGGTGATCAGCCTGCATTGTCCTAACCAAACTTGGAAATAACATGTTTCCAACGCGGGAATCGAAGCTACGACCTCCGAGTCAAGAGCGACGCTCTAGAGTCTAGTCCACTGGACCACGGAGGCGTTAAAAATAAATGAAAACATTGCAGTAATATATCCTGCGGTGTATAAAACCATTTCTGTCAAAACTGTCACTTAGATCACTCTGGTTTTAATGTCAAATACTACTATCTACTTTACCTGTACTACTCATCAAAAGAAGTGTCTGTAAGATAAGTAAATAAGCTTACACCCATATGACCCCTACCTAAATCATTAGTAATTGAAGAAGAGGCAAATGATGATGATATACAAAAAACTAATACCATCAAAGAGTCAGATTAGTGATGGCACGCTAATCTCACAATCGGCATCAAAAGAAAATGGCCGATACGACAAAAGCGCTCCACTAATCCCCCATAAATCAAGAATATAATGTTATTTTTCCGTGATAAGTAGACGATCAGTAGAACACGCCATGGATTATATCCCCATCATGAGATTAAGGGTGTTTATGGAATGGCGCAATATGGCTTATGCGGTTTCAGACGTAAAAAATCTGTGAAAACATGGGGACTGATAAATATTTATTGAGACGCGTTTCAGAGTGTTTATATTATTATGAACTTAACGGCTGCACTCAGAGCTATTGATTACTGAACTTTAATTGAATGAAGATTTTGACATAAGTTACATACTGAGTACTTTTTTAACTGTCAAACTCTTCGTTCGATTATTAATATCTAAGGACTAAGTTATGTTATTATTCGTTTATCGTGCGAGAACCGCAATTTTTTTGGTATAAATAGTATCCTATGTCCTTTCCCGGGACTACAAGTATCTCCATACCAAACAGCGAAATCGGTTCAGTGGTATGGGCGTGAAGGGATAACAGACAGACACACTTTCGCATTTATAATATTAGTATGGATATTATGTCTGAGTGCGTCGATTTGTGGTCTTAGTTGAATGGTAGCTTTGAGGATTAATAATCTGCGACAGAAATGGTAAATTTCACATATCAGTAGAGCCTGTATATAGCAAGTTAGGTTAGCCCTTCTTCTGTCCCTATAAAGATAAACAACGGGTTGCACACCGATAGTGCTGGCAAAAACTAAACGGCAAGCATACATAATATTATATATTTTCATTCTTGCTCTTCCTACGCTCTTACTTATTCTTTTGCGAATCCCAAACAGTTTGTGGCGATATCGATAGCAATTGGCGACTACAAACGAAGATCTTCCGACCGAGCGAGATAGCATGATCGGTCAGGCCGAAGCCCATACTGACATCATTTCAGACTTTATAATTATTATGACAATATATGTCTTGCCGTTCTCAGAAAATTCGATAGCGCGATGCAGGATTGTGGCGCTATTTGAGGGTACCGCCATAAGTTAACTGTCCACCAGGCTCTCTAAGATCATACTAAAAAAGATTTAGGTTGCCGCATTCCATCCTGACTTACAGAAATGGGTCGCCACACAAATGTCAGTAGAAAATGATACCTATTAAAGCCACTTTAAGTCTACATAGCGGCACCTGTAGTCCTAGCACAGCGACCAGTGGAAATGCGAAAGTATAGACAAACTGTGGAGATAAACTTAAGGTGCCGTTCCGAAAAATTCAATTAAAATACCACTTTATGACAGACTATAGTCCTAAAAATTCATATAGTATCCTACTTTATGACATATACTATAGTCTGTCATAAAGTGGCATTTTAATTGAATTTTTGTCGGTCGCGATTAGCCGCGGTAAAGATCGGAACGGCACCTTAAGTTTATGACCACAGTTTGTCTATTCGCATTTCTACTGGTCGCCGTGCTAGGGCTAGTGGTGGCAAATGGAATATCAAAAACACTCATCGGTGGGAATTAGCGTTGGGCCAACAAACAATCCCAACAGCTGCATCCAAACAAAGGAACCCGTTAAAAGTAACTGCAATAAACCTTACTGTACGTGCTGCAACTGTTGTCGATTTTTTTACTTATTTGGTGGTTATTTAATTACTCTGTTCGCGAATCGTGGACAGCGGGGCTATCTCGTGAATGGCGATCGGTGTCTATCGCAAAAGATGGCCCGAGAGCTTTTATTACGCCGGTTCTTTTTCACCGGGATTGTTCACGTACCGGGATTGTTCACGTACCGGTTATAGACTTGAAGTTCAAAAAGAGTGTAATAAAATATCCGTTTTGAAAATGAACAATTTTTACTTGGCTCAATAATATTATTACATTCAAATTTCAATATCCATACTCACATTAGCGTACATGTCTGTAGTATGGATGTAAAATGTTTCCGTCTGTTACTTTTTTACTTCGCCTCTAGATCTATTATCTAATAAACATAATTATTATTAGATGTATTATTGTAAAATGTGTGGTCAAAAAATGAGGAGTTCAGAGTTACAGGTAGGAGTACGTCAAACAACGTACTCAAGGCCATCCCTTGAGCAAACGACCTTGACCATACATTTGACGCGTTGCCGAGATCGCACAAAAATCCTATTTTTTTACTTATCTTAGTTAAAATTGATCTAAAAAAAATTAAAACGGGGAATAAGTAGGTAATGAAATTGTCTATCTATTGTTGTGTGTTTCAAATAAACGTAATTTGTAAATACTAGGGAGATGCTGAAAGTATGCTTCAATTTTAATAAATTGGTATAAATTGGAAGCTAATATCATGAGTGTAATAAACAAAAATAGAAAATTTAAAACGGGGAAAGGAATGTTGATATACTGAAGAATATTGCTGTATTTTTATTATAACTTTGTAGCTTTCAAATTATGAGTTTATAAGGCTCTAAATACGGTAAATTACTGAATCTCCGTAGGGGAAGGCCCTTAACGTAACACTTATTAATTCTATGAAAACATTGTGCACGCATTTTCTTAACAATTATTATGAAACTGGTTTCATGTGATTGCTTTGCAAGGGAATTAATGGCTAGTATCTATGAAATATGTCCTTTCAGTCCACTGGAAGTAAATAGTGAGTTTCCAGACGGTCCATGCCAAGGGAAATATGTATAAATCCCGTTTGAAACGTGCTAGCAACTTGACAAAAGTGACGTCTAGTGACTAGCTATAAGCTGATCAGTGATCAGCTTACAGTCGCTTACAGTAGCCAGTGGCAAAAGTATAATTATTCCAACTCTCTGATATTAACTTTTAAAAAAAATGCAATAAACTTATAATGCTAGTAATAAAGTCATAGTAAAATTTACTGACTATTAAAAACAGTACTTGCAACTTCTTTCGTTGGATAATGACCAAATGTAGCTTAATTAAGGCGTTCCATTCAACTGATATGTGCATGCATGCATGCACAATATATTATTTTTTACCTATACTTACCAAATAGTTTTTGAGACAATCAAGTATGCGAGTTACTGGTATAAACAATAATAGCAACAAACGCTGCATCCTTAACTATTTTTCTTGATAAGTTTTTATAATATTTATGTTCGAAATTGTATAAAATATTGCATACCAATTATGGTATATTATTCATCTACAATTTCTTCTGGGACATGTGGAAATGCTACATAAACGATAATGAGAATAAATTGTTATAACATGTTAATAGACTAGTTTTGATATTGTAAAAGAAGAGAAGAAGAATATTATAATAAAATTAAAACAAATACTATTTTGGCTGCCGATACTTTTTCCGAACTCTTTATTTATTTTCATTATAAATCGGAATCGGAAAGCTAAGGACATCACATGAACAAAATAAACAGGAGTCGTTAACATTACCAATTCGTTCTTAACTTTTTATTTATTGACATTCTTATTATTATTCACGACGTTATCAAATAAAAAAAATCGGTCAAGTGCGAGTTGGACTCGCGCACGAAGGGTTCCGTAACATTATAAAGCAAAAATAGGTAAAAAATGTGGGTTTTTTTATGGGAGCCCCGATCAATTATTTATTTTATTTAAATTTTACAATTAATTATTAAAGTATTAGTACAATTGAGTATTTTGTGAACATTTCAAGTGCCTACCTTTTGCCATTATTGATATCGAGCAAAACATAGCAAATAAACATTTGGGCACGGAACCCTAAAAAAGTAATTTACACGCAATTGTCATTATCAGTATTACCGTGTTTATTCCCCGTATAGCCCCGTGTACTATATAGTACCTGAAGGACTTGTGTTACAGGTACCAGACAACGGAAATATATTTAATACTTTTATACTATACATATATTTAAGATTTTTATTATATCATACACAAATTTTATACACATCCATGACCCAGAAACATTGAAAACTTTTTTGTTCCGTCGGCGGGATTCGAACCCACGACCCTCGGCTTGAGCCGCCACTCGCTCAACCATTGAGCCACAGAGGTCGTCAAAGTACATTGTTTCATGTCGATAAATAAAAACCTCAAATAAAAGCAGAATAGTAACAAGAACAAGAAAACAGGCGCGAGGTGTCATTCTTTCATTCTCAATTTGCATCTGACTGATACCACGCCACGCTCCGATGGCTTACGAGTGAGTATTCGTTTATTTACCAAGTGAATGTTCAGAACTAGATGACGCCCGCACACTGTTGCGCCAAAACTCGTTTATCGCGCGGGAACCGTACATTCTTCCGAGACGAAAAGTATCCTATTTCCCGGTACTTAAAGTATTTCCATACCTTTCAGCAAAATCGGTTTAGCGGTTTGGGTGTGAAGAGGTAACAGACAGACAGACATATAATAATAATAATAATCATTTATTCACTTGATGTGGTTTTACAAAGATGGTTTAAAGCGATTATTTATCATTGGTATATACACATCATACCATTACAGTGCAGTGGTGTGTGAATATTGTCACCGTAATAATTATTTTCCTTTTACTAGATGTCAAATACGAGTTACAAATTACATTTTTTTTTTACTTTCATTTTGAGTTTATTACATCTAGATAAATATTGTCAAGACCTACGAATAATAAAAACTAAGGAAACGTAACTCCCATACTTGAACCGTTTTGAATTTGGTTCCTTTTCGCACACTAAAATATGACAATAGCTACGAAACACTAACACTCAAATTTAGGAAATAAAGCCGTTGACAATAAATGTCACTTTTATAAATACACAAAATTGTGTACCGAATACATGCATAAAGTATGCATGTATTCGGGTCTAATTTTGTAGACTCGCGGAACAAATTTTTGACACAGTAACTCTTCCTTAGTTTTTATTATTCGTAGGTCAAGACTTACTTTAAATTATGTCAAAATATAAATAAATCCAAATAGCAAGTATAACAATTCATAATTCATTGTCAATAGCATAAAATAAAAAATGTAATTATTAAAATAATTAAATAATTATACACTTTCCTTGCACTTATTCCACTTTATTTTAGTAGATTTATTACAAAATTATTATATACACGACCGGTTTCGAAAAAATCATCATCAGGGTACCTGATGATGATTTTTTCGAAACCGGTCGATTAATTGAACATGGTCGTTAATTGAACATGAATTTCCACCAAGAAGTGACAGTACATTCAATATCATATTATTAAAATACCTACTTAAAAATAAATAATCACTATATTAAATTTAGATTAAAATTTCAAAAAATCCAATAAATATATGTACTTATACAATAATTTTTTTTTAGTAATACTTGATTATTGTGAATTTAAAAAGTCTCTAACAGAGTAATAACATTTGTCTATCAAATATTCCTTTAAAAGGTTTTTGAATTGTCCAATATGTAATAGTTTTATTTGCTCCGGCATTTTATTGAATATTTGAATTGCCATGCAGAATATACTTCTGTGCATTAATTCTGTATTGGCCTTAATACTACTTAATCTATTATTAAGTCTTCGATTCCGTGGAATAGAAGTAAAGGTCTCAAATAATTCAGGATTATTTTTAACAAAAACCGCGGTTTCGTAAATATATAAGGATTGAACTGTAAGGATTTTAAATTTCTTAAACCATGGTAAGCAACCATCTATCGTTTTCAATTTAAACATGGATCTGATGCACCGCTTTTGAGCTTTAAATACTAAATCACGTTGTACGGAGTTGCCTCAGTATATAATTCCGTAACGTAGATGTGACTCAGCCAAAAACATATCTATACTAATATTATAAAGCGGAAGAGTTTGTTAGTTAGTTTATTTGTTTGAACGCGCTAATCTCAGGAACTACTGGTCCGATTTGAAAAATTCTTTCAGTGTTAGATAGTTCATTTATCGAGGAAGGCTATAGGCTATATTTTATCACGCTAAGACTAATAGGAACGAAGAAATAGAGGAAAATGTGGAAAAAACGGAGGGAAATTATTTGAAAGGGCTTATTTGAACGCGCTCATCTCAGGAACTGCTGGTCCGATTTGAAAAATTATTTCAGTGTTAGATAGCCCATTTATCGAGGAAGGCTATAGGCTATATTTATTCGCTAAGACTAATAGGAGCGAAGAAATAGAAGAAAATGTGGAAAAAACGGGGGAAATTATTTGAAAGGGCTTATCTCACGAACTGCTAGAGCAATTTTTCTGTTATTTGGGTCAGATAAGAAGTAGACCACGTGTAGGATCATAGGCTATTTTTTGTAGACTGATTTGTCTGTGAAATATCTAATTTACGCGGGCGAAGCCGCGCGGAAGGTCTAGTAATAATATAATATTAGTATGGGTCTACCTATTTTAACAAGTAGTATCTGAATTCAGGGCTACCGGTGCATGTTGCTCAAGAACAGCTTGCAGTTCTGCAGAACTGTTCTCGTCGACTCTGAAGTTGATCGCGGCAGCGCAGTGCTGTTTATCTGATGACTTCGTGTCTGATGAAATAAAAGGTAATAAACAATAATCTTACCTCCATCTAATAACACAATAATAGATAAGCGATATTTTGTCTTGTCTATCAAGATTATTTTTCAATATAGAGCAACGCAACGCCAAACGTAAAGCTTATGGATCGTTTAAATATTTTTATTAGAAAAGGTATGTAACTTAACGTCCAAAACCTGCCAAATAATCATAATAATTATTGCTTAACATAGGGATTATATATTTTTATTTCAGACAAAGACTGCTTCGATTTCATCATCGTTGGGGGCGGAACTTCCGGTAATGTTCTGGCCAATAGACTTAGTGAAGTTAAGGGCTGGAATGTACTACTACTCGAAGCAGGACCTAAGCCACCAATATTTGGATCCGTGCGTTTGTTGTAATGTAATAAAATCAAAAATTAAAAGTATATAAACCTTATTGTGTATTTTTAAATAATTATGATTTCAGATTCCGCAACTATCGAGAAATTTAGCAAGAACAAAATACGACTGGAAATATGTGACAGAAAATAATCACAGAACTAGCCAAGCTTTAAAAACTGGACATGTCACGTGGGTACGAGGAAAGCTATTAGGAGGCACCAGCGTTACCAATGCTGGGTTTTATGTCAAGGGTCTAAAACCGGACTATCAACGCTGGGCCGACGAAGGTAATCCAAGCTGGACACCTAAAAACATATTTAAATATGAAAGAAAATCAGAGTCTCTGCAAAATGAAGCTTTAAAAAATAATCCTCTCATTGCCAAAAACTACGGCATAAACGGGCCGCAAGTACTCAACAAATATAACACAACACGAGTAGCAGTTCACCACTTGATTCTTGATTCATGGGACTCTATTGGCATTAAACGAGTCGAAGATACAAATAGTGCAGTGTACACTAACTGCGGATATTGTAGCCCTGCGGTGTTTACTGCAGCAGATGGCATAAGATACGATACATATAGATCTTATTTAATACCAGCCGACAAACGTAACAATCTCAAAATTGTCACAGAAGCCTTCGTTTAGAAAGTATTAGTAGATGAGAATAAAAAAGCCTATGGAGTCGAAGTCACTATCAATGGTACGAAAATACAAGTGTTTGTTTCTAAAGAAGTCATATTAGCTGCCGGAGCAGTTAACTCACCACACCTTTGGTTGCTTTCCAGAATAGGACCTAAGAATGAGCTAGAATCTAAAAATGTATCCTGCGTAGTCGATTTACCTGCTGTTGGTAGAAACTTGCAAGATCATTTAAGAATTATTGTACCCATATATGGAGATAGATCCTAGTATGATAATAGAAACGAGAGGAAGTACCAGAAAAATATTGTCGCAACAGAATTGAATATTTGGCACAAGGCAGCTTAGAAGACATCTCTGCTTTCTAATCTGTTAAATCATATTTAAATTATCCAGAAATTCAAAACCTTGTTTTAATAATGTATGAAAATGGAACAGCTTTTATAGATAGCTTAGGATTCAAAGAGGAAGTGTCTGAATCGCTTTTTAAGTTTATTCCAAGCAAAACTTTGTATTTGTTCTATGTGATACTGTTGCATCCAAATTCTAGAGGTACTATCAAATTGAAAAGTGCTACCACTTTTCAATTTGATACTACCTCTATCGAACTCTGCTGACGAACCCCCAATCATTGATCCAAATTACTTTGGGAGTAATCGTGACTTGATACTAACGACACGTGGAATTATGAAACTAACCGAAATATTAAATACAATTTTTTTCAAATCAATAAATGCGTATATTCCACGTATTAAACTGGCCAATTGTGATCACTTCACATTTAATACTTATAGGTATTGGAAGTGTTACGCAAGAAACATGGTTACTTCCATATTTCGTCCAGCTGGTGCTTGTAAAATGGGCAGCTATGCAAAGAACTCAGTGGTTAATAATTATCTTCAAGTCCATCAAATTACTGGTTTGAGGATCATCGATGAAAGTGTGATGCCTCCACACATCAGTGGGAATTATAAAGGCCGATCCTTGCCATAGGAGAATTTTGTGCAGATATTATGATAAAAAATTAATATAAAGCAAAAGTTACTAAATATTATGTCCGTTAGTTTAGGCCCTTATCTATAATAGTCTATGGTGGATAACCACGATTGTGCAAATGTCTACAGTAGTAACGATGGGTAAATACTTAAATCTATACTAATATTATAAAGCTGAAGAGTTTGTTTGTTTGTTTGAATGCGCTTATCTCAGGAACTACTGGTCCGATTTGAAAATTATTTCAGTGTTCGGTAGCTCATTTATCGAGGAAGGCTATAGGCTATATATTATTACGCTAAGACTAATAAGAGCGAAGAAATAGAGGAAAATGTGGAAAAACCGGGAAAATTATTTGAAAGGGCTTATCTCACGAACTACTGGAGCAATTTTTATGTTATTTGGCACAGATAAAAAGTAGACCACATGAAGGATCATAGGCTATTATTTGTGGGCTAATTTGTGAAATTCCTAATTTACGCAGGCGAAGCCGCGTGGAACGTCTAGTACTTAATATGTCCCTCCAAACATCCGTTATCACCTTGTTTGTCCATCATGAGCTTAGATGTAGAGCCCGTATTAAATGTAATATTTAAATTAAGTAAATAATTGTTACATTTTGAAATTCAAGTAAATTAAGATATTGATTCGATTATGAACTTGTGAAATGTAATTTAACGTAAGTACAAAATGATATACAATTTAATTAATTGTTATTTACATATCGATTGATAATAATTATTATTGTAGCTCGCTTGTTGCTACTTGCTACTGAAGAATTTTTGTTAAAATATAATATTAAATCAAAATACAATATGACAATAATAAGGATAAGATATTAAGATAAGATAATATTTAACTTATCTTATAATAATTATTATAGCATCATATTCCTTAAGAACTACAGTCAACGACAACATTCATGTTTTGTAAGTTAAACATGCATCGTGATTATTTTCTGTAATAATTTAGTAAATATAAGTGTGATTTCTGAAATAACACAATGTAAGTATTATATTTTTTGTTGTCTAGATTTTATATTGTTTATAATTTTCGTGATTCTTAAAAGCGAACCTATTTCATTAATTTATAATGGGTATTTTACATTGAGTCTTTTATGTTTACGTAATTTACTTCTCTAACCCTCTCTCTATGATTGATTTAAAAAATACTAATCTGTAGTATACTTAATCTTATCAAATTTAATAACAATTCTACTTGTGTAGGGACTTCAGTGCGTGTTGCAACACTTCCACTACTTGTAGTTCTGCGGACCTATTTGCAGCAACTATACGTGTCCTTGCAGCAGCACAATGTTGTTTTACTGACGAGTTTACATCGGATGTAGCAGGTGAAATACATATATATATATATATATATATATATATATATATATATTTTTTTTTTTTTTTTAATTTAAATATTATACTTCTTGTCCTAGTCGAAGATATTGAATATAGCATATCCAAGTAAGAAAATTCTCCTATAGTGCACAGTTTATAGGCTTGCAAGTTGCAGCACTAGTAACTCTCGCTTAGTGGTTTCGGTTTTACTACCAAGCTTATAACAGGTTACACGGAGTTTGTTTGGGTTTGTAGTAGACTGTTCTTATAAGTTGACTTATAGTCGTGTATAGAACGAGATTATAGGCGCAGTAAAGGCTAAGATGGCCTATACGAGTGTTTCAAAGGTGTAAATATACTTGAGAAAACTTGCTCCAGAAAGTTACATTTGTAATAGACTACAAGAAGTAATTATAAATCCGCTATAAGGTCACACGCCAGTAATAGTAATTTATAGAACGAAATGCACTTATTTCTAAACACAACTTCGTAAATACGCCGTGTTCAATGGGCGAACAAAAATTGAGATGTAAAACACAATATACTTCACCGGAAATACTTACGCGTTTGCCGTTGTTAGTGCCAATTTAAATTGTATAATATGAAAAATAGTTTCATGTTGTTTTCACTAAATGGCACATGGTGCTCGCGCTAACGCTTGCACGAATGTAATTTATATAGTATGGTTTCATGTTGTTTTCAATAGATGGCGCTGAGGTTGCTTCTAAATCGCGCTATCGCTTGTACGAATGCCATTTATATAGTTGTAACAGATTTTTGTTATTGTAAGATCAGAAATATAGTGAGTGTTAATTGATTACGTATTATTAATTAACCCTCCAAGTATATATGCACGTATAATATTACGTGCAAAATACTTGTTAATACGTTTGTATTAATATAGATAACCTAACTTACCTTACGTTTATTTTTAATTTTGTTCATCCGTCATCATTTCAACGTCACAACACAATTCACAAAATATGTTTGAAGTAGCTAGTAATAGAAGCGCTGACTACGTAACAGGCCTACCTGCCCCCCTAGCATACGCCATCGGGATATCTCGTGGATATCTCACTCTCGAGCGTAATGATATTGTCGATATCGATATATATCTCTTTTTTGCTAACATGCGTACGTCAAGACTCGAAAAATAAATTTCTCGTTCGTATATAGTTCTTTAGTATATAGACAAAAATAGCACATTTAAAAAAAAACAAAATTATCTCTAATTTTGACGACAGACGTACGAGAAAAAAATGTATGTCATGTTAGGGTCAATAGAGGTGAAGAGATAAACCATTTAACATCGAGAAAACGTATAGACAAAATTTTCTCGTTGGCGTATGCTAGCACGGCTGGGGTTCTATAAGATGCTCATAGTTGGCTTCGTGGGAGTAGATAATTCTGCGTAGTCCAACAATAAGTGTATTATTTTTCTAAGTAGTGCTAGGCAAGTCTACTATGAGTGTTTTATTAGCAAAAGTACGCGTATAAATGGGCCCTTTTCCGTGGTTATAAACGTTTACTAGCCTGTTATAGTCCTGGCCCCGGAACCACTACAAGACCAGATTTTGTTACTTGGGATATTATAATATCGCTAATCCATTTCTTTTATAAATCTTAGAACAAAATAAATAAAATTAAATTATGTCTTCTATTTACTGAAGTCAAGGCTGACGCTGGAGCTCCTAAAGAATCAATATCGCAAATAATGTTAAAAAATTGTAGTGCTTGCATGCGAATGCATCGATTAAAACGACATTAATATTATATTTTATTTTAGATAAACCATTCTTTGACTTCATCATTGTTGGAGCAGGATCTGCTGGTAGTGTTGTTGCTAACAGACTGAGTGAAATAGGAGAATGGAATATACTGCTATTGGAAGCTGGAAAAGAGCCACCTCCACAAGCATTTGTAATAAACGCAACCTTCATTATACTAAAATCCTTTTGACATTTCAAACTATACTTCTTTTAAAGATAAAAAAAAAACAATTTAAAATTACGTATGTGCATATTTCCAGGTACCAGCTCTCGCCAATACATTGAGGAAAACACAGTATGATTGGAATTATACCACTATTGACAACGGCAGAACAAGTCAAGCTTTAAGAAATGGAGAAGTAGATTGGACTCGAGGTAGACTATTAGGAGGAAGTAGCGAATTAAACGGTATGTTTTATGTAAAAGGTAACAAAGAAGACTATCAATCTTGGTACGCCAAAGGCAACCCGAGTTGGAGTCCAGACAACGTTTTTCGTTTTGAGAGAAAAGCTGAGTCATTGCAAGATGAAGAATTAAAAAATAATCCTTTTGCCGGTAGAAACTATGGTAAGAGAGGTCCACAAGTTTTGAATAGATTCAACAGTACTCGGGCGGAATTACACGAAAGAATACTTGAATCGTGGAATTCTTTAAACATAAAAAAAGTGGTAGACACAAATAGTGTAGAATATACAAGCCCCGGTATATGCAGTGTTGCAGTGTCTACCGCAGCAAGTGGCAAAAGATTTGGTACGTACAGGTCTTACATATTACCAACACGAGGAAGAAGTAACTTAAAAATTGTAACCGAAGCATTAGTAACGAAAGTGTTGATAAATGAGAACAAAACAGCTTATGGTGTAGAAGCTAATGTAAAAGGCCAGATCAAGGAATTTTACGCAAAAAAAGAAGTAATTTTATGTGCTGGTGCCATTAATTCGCCACAGATTTTAATGCTGTCAGGAGTAGGACCTCGTCAGCATTTAGAGTCTAAGAACATTAAGGTGAAAGTTAATTCACCGAGTGTTGGAAAATTTTTGCAAGATCATCTGAGAGTAATAGTGCCCATATATGGAGATAAATCGAAATTCGATAGTAGAGACGAAATGAACTGTGCTTTAGAAGAATACTGTTGTAACAGAACCGGTTACTTAGCACAAGTGGGACTCGACAGCCTGTACTCGTTCTATTCCTATCACCAGTATTTAAAATACCCAGAGTTACAGAATCATGTGCTCATAGCTTTCGAGAATGCTACAACGTTTGCTAGAAACGCGGGATATAAAGAAGAAGTCATCAACTCGCTTTTCCAATACTTTCCCGACAAAACTCTTTATTTATTCTTCGTTGTTCTGCTACATCCGTATTCTACTGGCTCAATTTCGCTGAACACTTCCAGTCCTTACGACAAGCCTATCATCGACGCTAATTATTTCGGAGATCGTCGTGATCTCGTCCTAACTGCCAGAGGAATTAATATCTTGACAGAGATTGTGAATACCAAATTCTTCAGATCCATTAACGCTTACATTCCAAGAATACAATGGCCCGAATGCAACAGATATCGTTTCAATACGACTAATTATTGGATGTGTTTCGCAAAAAATACAGTTACAACTGTGTACCATCCGTCGAGCACTTGTAGAATGGGACCGAACCCTTTGGATTCGGTCGTTGATAATTTCCTTAGAGTTCACGGAGTAAGAAATCTTCGTGTCGTAGATGCAAGCATAATGCCAAGTTTGACGAGTGGTAACATCAATGGTCCGACTATAATGATAGGTGAGATGGGTGCTAGTATGATAAAGAAGGATTACAATAAAGAATAAATTTAGTATAAAATTCTACTAACCAACCCAGGAGTGAAACCAAATTGATATTGTTTTAGAAATATTTTGAAATTTGATTTAGAATAATCATTTTTAATATTATGAACAATAAACAGTGAATAATTTACGTCATATTATAATTCAGAAAATTCCCTTGTCCTCATTTTGGCTTCATAATTATTTTATCTTCAAGAAGTTAAAATGGCATTAATGATACATAAGATATTTAAGTATTAATTAACAATTAATTACATACTAAACTAAACTGGAGTAAGACACCGGACCACTGACCTCCATTATACAAGTACGCTGGACTTATGATACCCTTTGAAATGACAGCTATTTTTTGTGCCTATTTGAAGCGGAATCAGCGCCCCCAATGCGGGGGAAGAGAACTAAATCTGACGTAACTTGCATCTCATCATCTCTAGTTTACCTCAAGATAGTATCGATCACCACCCCAAAAATTTTTCTAAATATTTTCGAAATGTAAAATATCATGCAGGAGTTCGTTGTCAGTGCAAAAATTATCACACCTAAGTTGCTCGTAACACGCCGTTGTACCTACCCAACTGGATACACCCCCCTAAAGGGGAGGATTTTAATTTTTTTTTATTTATCTTTTATTTTTCGTTTTTTTAACATATAAACTGCAGATAAATGCAAGTTTTGTTAAAAATTACTATTGGTTTCATTTTGGCGGTTAAATGGGTTAATCTCTAAATACACCACTTAAACGTTTTCAAATCGTTCAAGTAATATCACATCTGAGTCGGCAATCCCAACGTATACATTCGATTTACCGACGTCGTATTTCAGCACAATGGCTTCCCAGTTCCCTCACAGTCATAAATTAAAGGACTAATCCTGGCGAGTCACCCGATGAATCAAAAGCAGCTTTGTCACCAAACAAGGATGTTTAAACGTCACTCGCTACTGACATATTCTATTTTTAAACGACAGATTCAAGGAATATTTACACCCTCGATAGTTTCGTACGTTAACAACTTTTTTTATGGGGAGACCGCACTAGAGCTCTGCCTTAAACGGGGCGTGGATCATTATGGGGTTTCAGTGGTTATTACAGTGGCAAAGAACAGGGAATGACCTAATGAATACATTTTCAGAAAAACGACTTTCTTTACCGGTATGTCGGGGCATTCCCAGGATTCGGCCATTGTCAAAAACGTCTTTTTGGTGCTAAATTATTACTTTTTTTTTAAATTAAGTGATTAGGAACTAAGCCACTATAGGCAAAGATTTGACTTCAATGGAGTTAAAAAAATGTGACATTTCCTGTTCTTTAAGCTTGTTCCCTTAAATTTAGACAAAATGATTTACAAAATGGAATGAACTTAATTTAATGTAAATAGTAAATGCGTTTACTATTACTACAATCCCCAATACACGGAATCTTCGTTCGTCGATAAGTAATAAGTTGAGGGCTTAGGAGATAAAAGGATCAGGTATAGAGACGTTCCCTTGGCTAAGGCTGTAAAGTCTCCTTCCAAAACAGGATATCACAATATAAATTATTTATAGTAATTTATAATATCCATACTTCCATATCCATATTGATAGTATGAATGGGAAAGTGTGTCTGTCTGTTTGATACTTCTTCAGGACCAAACCGCTAAACCGATTTTGCTCAAAGGTGTGGAGATATTTTAAGTTCCAGGAAAGGACACAGAACATATTTTATGCTTAAAACATGTACGGCTCAGGCGAGATAAAGGAATTTTGGCGCATCGATTTGCGGGCATCGTGTAGTATTATTATAAGCCAGGATACCCACAGGTAGACTACTTACTCCACATAGCTTCACTACATACGCAATGTGTGGCTAGCTGTATGCATCAACCACATACCTCATATGTATACAAATGCGAATTACGAAGCATTTAAGCCATTGAAAATTTGACTTTATTAACTGCAGAAGAAGATTCATTGAATTGACAAACTTGCGATCCGGACACTGCCCTAGGCAGCACAACACCCGAAATGACTATTCCAATTTTAAATAGGGTACATGCAAATATAATATTTATGAAAATTTTGCTATTAAAATGTTAAAAAAGTATAAAAGAAGGGCCACTGCAAGGTTAATATTTTATAAAATATTGTTTTTTTACAAAAATTACGAATTAAAAGTAACTTGAAACGGAACGGATTTCAAAACATCAATCAGTGACGTCACACCTGCTATCCCCGCGTTCCATTTAGCGTTTTTATGGAGTTCTTTAAAATAAACACAAAAATAAAAATATCGCATCTTCCCTATTACACATTTTATGGGTGAGGCCGCCAATTTTTGCTGATTTGGCACTGAATTATTGCGTTGGTAGCGTAGATACTTCTACTACAAGAAAAATTGTCTACGCTGCTCTACATATTAAAATGGTAGCGAATTTTTATTTCTACGCTACTTTAGCGTTGAGAAAATCAAACTTATCTCTGTAGATAATACACAATTTGGTTTGTATTATAGTCCCAAACATAGCCCTTTTGACTACTCACATGATGCATTGATAGTTTTTTGTGAAACAGTAATACTTACATTTGTGTCACAAAAACACCTCCTTTAAAAACTGTGTACACAGCCCGTCTGAGGTTCAAATGTGAACTGTCGAAAAATGGCGGATATTACAAGATTTTTCATAAAGTACGTAAAAACTCAGCATTGCCACCTTCCTATTTTGCCTTCCCTAACACTTAACGATAATAATAAATGGGTATTATTGGTGACGATTAAAAAGTGGGGTAGCATTGATGTTTCTAAGGATTCATTTGATTTTAAAAAGTTTAGAAAGATACTTAGTTATCTTAAAATACTATAAAAATTAGATGAGGTATTAACCATTTATATAAATTTAGTATTCATAACATATCCAATTTATCTTCAAATCTGTCATACTTACTGCTACAGCGACAGTTGAAGTGCACCTCTTCCACGGCGGATGGCATATTTTAAGCTATTTTCTTACCTTTTTTTATGTTTATTGTGAATATATTTTTAGACTATAATTTGAACCGAAATAATTCTAATGCATTCTTGAGTGCTTTATTTTCTTCGTTAGAATCAGTTTTTGAACATAAGATAAACATAATAATTTTTAAAATACCGAGGGCGGAGAAAAAATATTACCAAATTAGCAAAAATTTGCGGCCTCACCCTTATACTTTTTTAATTTCGCCTCGCTCTCAAATCAAACACTTTCTACTATGATCAAAGTAGGAATTAAATCTACTAAATATCTACTTCCCCACAAATGTACTATCAGAGAAGTTGATTCCTAGGCAGATGGCGGACCTAAGTAATTTGGTCGCGTTAAGTCAAACCCATCTGACCGATTACAGCTAACATTGAATTGACATAAGTCGACCACATGACGTAGATCCGTCAACTGCCTAGGAATCAATTTCCTCGATGGTACTATCAGAGAAGTTGATTCTTAGGCAGATGGCGGTCCTATGTAATTTGGGCGCGTTGTGTCAAACCCAGCTGACTGGTCACGATTAACATTGAATTGACATGGATCATGATCCGACCAAATGACGTTGGTCTTTCAACTGCCTATAGGAATCAATTTGCTCGATGGTACATTCGGTGTTTAAAAAAGTAAGTTATCATGCAGCTCAATGAGCAAGTTGCTCCACAAATCCGCTTCACAGCTTTGGCACGACACAACATAAATGTAAAAAGTATTTTTTTTAAACTTCTATATTGTGCTATGGTACTCAGCGGCATTTAATAATTAATTAACTTTAATGAAAGCTTTGACATTAACTCATTATCTGTCAAACACTTAATTAAATTTAAGTTTAACAATCATCCTTAAAACTTTGTTTTCAGGTAGATTTTAATTAGTGAAATTTATGATTCTGTTTATATAGCTGTCTTTATAAAATGTTAATTAGTTAAGTTTTGAATCATTACATTATTGACCCAAATTGTCGATATTCACTCCAAACAGTTACTAACTCAATTAAAGATAATATTATTCATAAACAATAACCCCAATACCTCAAGAACTGCACCATTCGCCCGGAAAATACTTCAAAAAGTTTATAATCCGGAGCTCAAA
Organism: Cyaniris semiargus; assembly: GCA_905187585.1. Classification (NCBI taxonomy): domain Eukaryota; kingdom Metazoa; phylum Arthropoda; class Insecta; order Lepidoptera; family Lycaenidae; genus Cyaniris; species Cyaniris semiargus. The sequence continues at coordinate 4,467,092 of LR994558.1, read as the reverse complement.
GATATACCATTTAAGCAGCTTTCCCGTCTAAGCTTTCGACAGGCGAAAAGCGCCAAAAGCGCAGACCGTTTCCATTTTCTTTGACAGTGTAAACGTGTTAACAAAGGGGTACACCGATAACTCTGTTTGTGAGCTTTTGGGGACATTCGGTGAAAAAACATGGCACTTTATAACCGAGGAACGCCAAAGAGATGTTTTTATAGGTTTTATTTGACTTGCTATTGGCAAACAGAATCGACGAACGGACGTGTTTTTATGGGGTTATGTTGACGGTTTAAATGTAGTTTTAAGCGAATAATCGAACGTGTAGGCATATTTGTATATTATGCCCATGATCGCCTATGCATAATATTTTATAGAAGTTAGAACGTATCTTAGTTTATCATGATGACAATTAATATAACCCCCATCCCACTCAGGAGTGATATTTTATAGTGCCAAGTGTGTGCGCAGTACATAAGAACACTCTCTATTCCTTTACTCTCCTAACCCAGTGGGACGGACGACCGACACGACTGGCGAGAGATCGCAGGACCGACTCTTTACATGCCCATTCGACGCATGGATCATCTTACTTGTCAGACAATCAGGTGGTCAGCCTACATTGTCCAAGAGCCTCGTGTTCTAAACCACTGGACCACAGAGGCGTTGATGGCAATTATAATTTTCATCGTTGCCCAACGTGAACACTTCAAAGGAGAATTAAATAAACAAAGTAAATGAGAGTTTTTAACATCAAGGACCTGTAAAATATAGGGAATGCTGTTTACATAAAACCATAAGATTGATTTGACGTAAGGTAAAATATTGAATGTAAATTACTACTATTTTTCCGTTTCATTTGTACCCAAATTCATTAATTTTAATTAATCACGTTCCTTATCAGTTTCGTATTACCGGTGACGTTTGTTAATTAATTAAGACTAATTATAACGGGGCGTGCTCGAGTGTAAAACTGATTTCTATCGCATTTCAAAAATAATCATAATGTATCTAAGCGTAAAGTCGGGTCGTATTTTTGACATGTTGTTGGTTTGCCATTATAGACATAATATATTGTAGTTATTAGTATACTTAGTTTGTGTTGTAGATTCCTGATTTGAAATTTTGCAACAGTAAAGTCACGTTGGTCCGTGGTGGATAACCATGATTGGAAAGCTATAGCAGAGTAGACAGAACTAAGGAGTACCTCGACTTCAAACAAACGGACGAAGATACGCGAGTTGGGCGTGACTGTCACTTTCAACATGTTCCACAATGCTGAGTAACGCATAATACGGCGCGCGCCGGCCGATATGACATACTACGTCAAACGTATAAATTTCGAGATGTCTTCTAAGTCGGCCTGCTCGTTAGTTCTGTTTACTCTGACTATAGTACGCACAATCGCCGTCGATCATTGGCATTTATCGACAAATATATCCCACTAGCTACTAGCTTGTGCTCGCGGCTTCGCTCGCGTTAAGAATTACGATATTTCATCCCATCACCCAATTTATCAAAATCCTGTCTCAGAGGATGCCTACGTCATAGTAGCTTTATGCATGCAAAGTCTCAGCCCGATCAGTTTAAAATTGACAAAGTTTCATACAAACTTACGCCTACGTCATAATATCTACCTGCATGCCAAATCCCGATCCGTCCAGTGGTTTGGGCTGTGCGTTGATAGATCACTATGTCAGTCAGTCAGTCAGTCAGTCACCTTTGAGTTATAATATATTATGTATATGAAAATATCGGAAATAAAAAAGGGTGAAAGTGCCAAAATTTTCGAAACGTATTTTTTACCAGAAATGTATTCTATGAGCCATCGCCAATAACCTAAAATAAGCATTAAGTGACTAGCATAGTTTTTTGCTCGGTATTTACATCTATAAGAAAGGCGGAGGAGCAGGACGCATAGCGCATTGTTTTATAAAAGGGAGCCGCCAGTGTTATGAAAATGGTGAATATTGCACCGTTGACATTGTTACCGGTTCGAGAAGAAAAAGGCGCTATGAAGCTATTTTAAATAGAATTTTTTTTTTTTTTATGTAATAAGGGGGCAAACGAGCAAACGGGTCACCTGATGGAAAGCAACTTCCGTCGCCCATGGACACTTGCAGCATCAGAAGAGCTGCAGGTGCGTTGCCGGCCTTTTAAGAGGGAATAGGGGAGGGTAGGGATGGGAAGAGAAGGGAATAGGGGAGGGAAAGGAAGGGAATAGGGTAGGGGATTGGGCCTCCGGTAAACTCACTCACTCGGCGAAACACAGCGCAAGCGCTCGGCTGTCCCATTTCAAAACCTAGTAAGGGCCTAAAACAAAATTTTGTAGGAGAGCTCATAAACGAAATATATGTCAGTAGTGGGTAGTACGCTGACTCGGTATCAAACTTTAAATATTTCAACTTTTTAGTGACTTTTTAGCACTGGTGTTTTTGTATTCGGTAGGGTAGGTTAGGTTAGTGAAGTTTATGCAATAAAATGATTTATGTAAAAAGTGTCCCTTACTAGGTTTTGAAATGGGGCAGCCGCGCTGTTTCACGCCGGTTTTCTGTGAGAACGTGGTATTTCTCCGGTCGAGCCGGCCCATTCGTGCCGAAGCATGGCTCTCCCACGTATAGCATGGCTCTCCCACGTATGAATAATGTTTTATTGCTTTCATTATTTTTACTTGGTATTTTAATATTATGTTGACTCAAAAATTTGGTAACTTTGTTGTTTTTGATTATTTACTTCTATAATATCACATCACTCGTCTTTGTGTGTCTTAAATGTTCAAACTCCAAAGTGCCAATTTACCGAAAGGATCTTGGGACTTAGATCTTTATTTAAAACATAATGCATGGCACTTAGAGCCTTATTTAAGTTACTTAGAATTGGACTTACAGTTTTCTTTAAATCGTCAATTAAAATGTAAGTTTGATAAACTAATTGATAAGTAAAATACTTTGTTTTTTCTAAACAAATAAACAGAATTGATTATGAAGATGAGCTAGGTACTATTTTAATCAACAATTCCTCCACATTTTGTTTTTGGCACATAGACCCTTTTTTATTTCCAGTATTCATATTTAAGTCTCGTTAGTTGTAACCATCATGGGAAAAACCAAGAGGCCATAATACAGACCACACTAAGGGTCAATTCAGACCGCAACGCGACGCGTAGATGCATTTCTAAATTTGTATGGATTTGACAGATTTGCAAGACGTCTCACGTAATTGAAATCTGTCAATTCAGTACATATTTAGAAATGCATCTACGCGTCGCGTTGCGGTCTGAATTGACCCTAAGGGTCAATTCAGACCGCAACGTGACGAGGCGAGGCGAGGCGCTGCGCGGCATAAATTTATATGGATTTGACAGATTTCAATTGCGCGAGGCGTCTTTCAAATCTGTCAAATCCATACATATTTAGAAATGCATCTACGCGTCGCGTTGCGGTCTGAATTGACCCTAAGATGTAATTGGTAAAGCCTTAATGCCCTATTTCAATTTTAAAAAGGAAAACACAAACGCGCGTTCTAAATGACAGCGCCATCGCGCCATTATCTAGCCGACAGATTTTAATGACGCTCGTTTTTTGCTGAAAATGGAACACACGATAGCGATTCCCGCGGAATGAGCTTTAAACGTTTTCAATCTTGCTGTAAAACGGCTTTAAAAGTTAAAAATACCGTTAAATTTGATGTACCAGCTGCGCCGAAAAAACCGGACGCTTAATGAAGCCGTAATTAAATATTATATTCGCCAAAAGCCGGTAAAAAGGCGGAAATGAGCGAATGTGCGGTCGCCCTTGTCGGAAAATGTAAGAAATAAACAGTAAATGTGCAAACACAATATTTTCCATCTTGTACTTGGTACTACTAATATATATTCTGTGCTTCTACTTTGAAGTATGAAAATTAAGTTACAAATAACGCTGAGTCTTTCGCATGTCGTTAATTTCATTCACGAAAAAAGTAGTAATAAATTTAATCATTATATTTATGTATTTTATAGTTTTTTCTAAACGAAAATTAATAGTAGGTATATTATATTCAATATTGCAATGTTATCACGCTAGAGGTAGCACCAGCATAGACAGTTAACAAAATGTTTTGTTGTACGTGAAATAGAAATAGAAATCGTTTATGTGAGACACCGTTTCTGTCAATATTTTGATATGACGTGTGCAACATGACGGATTTTTGTCGGATTATTTCCCGTTCAAGCTAGTAGCGCCCTCTGCTCCGACCTTTGCGTAATATTCCCTAACATAATATAAAAAGGTCGCTATGAACACGGTCACTTCAAATTGCAACGTGACGAGGCAATTCAAAATTGGAACAGGCAGCCTAATACACCAAGCCTGTCAATTTAATGTATATCTTATTGTGTAGCAAATAAAGTTCAGATTTAAATGGCTGGTTTAAAATGCATCGCATCGTATCATTGTGGCCTACCCTAACAGTAATAAACCAACTACTATTTTCTTAGTACATGACGCCCGCAACTCCGTTGTGCCATAATTGGTTTAGCGCGTGGGAACCGTACATTTTAAAGTATTCTATATCCTTTCCCGGAACTCAAAGTACCTCCATACCAAATTTTGCGGTTTGGGTGTGAAGAGGTAACAGATAGACAGCCAGACACACGTCTTTCGCATTCTTATAATATAAATGACGCCCGGCAAAATTCGTTTGTCACGCGGGAACTGTACATTTTTCCGGGATAAAAGTATTCTATGTCCTTCCCGGGACTCAAAGTTTATCCACACCAAATTTCAACAAAATCGGTTCAGTAGCTTGGGCGTGAAGAGGTAACAAACAAACTTACTTTCGCATTTATAATATTAAGTAGGATTAGTATGTACGTCCAGCTCTTTCAATAATAATTATTAGGTATAATATCTGTCTCATAACTCATTACTTAATAACACCTACTCTACTAAACAGATGGCACAACCGCCGCCATCTTGGTATAAGAATAGGTTAATGACGTCACACGCCATTGATCAGATCCGATCGATTTGATCCGACCAGCCGACAACTCATCACTTTCTATCTCAAGATAATTTCAATCTGTAGATTAGGAAAGAGCGTATTTAGTGAAAACTTATAGCCGCACTTTTTGGGATGGTTTAAAATGTTAGTGTCAGGCCACGTTACCTGATAAAAATTCGTAAGACGGAGTAAAATAGATCATATATAGTAGACCTTTTAAGTCTGAAACCTGAGCACATAAGTTTTGATACAATCAGTCCAGACTCCTGCCGTTTCGGAAGAGTTTGTGCAATTAAAACCGTGACACGAGAATTTTATGTAAAAGAAATTATTGTTATGAAAAAAAGTATTTCATTACAATTTACAATCCATATCTATCCATACTAATATTATAAATGCAATCGTATGTCGTCTATCTGTATGTTACCTCTTCACGCCCAAACCACTGAATCAATTTTACTGAAGGGTATGCCGCGGCCGTATGGGTATTCTTTGAGTTCCGGTTGGTACTACTAATATATATTCTGTGGTTCCGGGAAAGGACATAAGATACGTTTTATTCTGAAAAAATGTTTGGTTCCCACACGATAAAGGGATATTGGCTTAACGAAGTTGCGGGCCTCGCACAGTACAAAATATCATTATTAATTGAATACAGTATAAATCTATACTTATCTATACTAATATTATAAAGCGGAAGAGTCCGATTTAAAAAATTATTTCAGTATTAGATAGCCCATTTATCAAGGAAGACTATAGATAAAGATAAAGAAGGCTATATTTTATCACGCTAAGACTAATAGGAGCGAAGAAGTAGAGGAAAATGTGGAAAAAACGGGGGGGAATTATTTGAAAGGGCTTATTTGAACGCGCTAATCTCAGGAACTACTGGTCCGATTTGATAAATTCTATCAGGGTTAGATATCCAAGTCATCGAGAAAGGCTATAAGTCATATTTTATCACGCTAAGAATAATAGAAGCGAAGATATAGAGGAAAATGTGGAAAAAACGGGGGAAATTATTTGAAAGGGCTTATTTGAACGCGCTAATCTCAGGAACTACTGGTCCGATTTGATAAATTCTATCAGAGTTAGATATCCAAGTCATCGAGAAAGGCTATAAGTCATATTTTATCACGCTAAGACTAATAGGAGCGAAGAAATAGAGGAAAATGTGGAAAAAACGGGGGGGAATTATTTGAAAGGGCTTATCTCACGAACTACTAGAGCATTTTTTCTGTTATTGGGATCAGATAAGAAGACCACGTGAAGGATCATAGGCTTTTTTATGTGGACTAATTTTTCTGTGAAATATCTAATTTACGCGGGCGAAGCCGCGCGGAACGTCTATTAAATAATATAAAAAGTACTACGGTCGTAAAGTTTTAACCTTATAAGCGTATTTGATAAGTACCCGTAAAGAAATTCTCTTACATCCAGCAACCTTTACTTAGTATCTGTTTTAAGCTCCGGAAGTGTAAGAGTTTAACAATACAAGCGTTCTGGTGAAGACGGTACTTGTAAAGTAGTTAGGGACTTATAAAATGTTGTGTTGAAAACACAAAGTGCATCTTCTACCTTACTATGAGCGATGTTATTGTAGATGGCGGGCCTAAGTAATTTGGTCGGCTTTTATCTAGCTTCTTCAGAACTATTGTGTACTTTTTTGGAACGATTAATAATGTTATGCTGGCTCCTCACGGCGCGTAATAAATATCACGAGCCGCGCTGCGCCAGCTCGAGCCACGCGCCGTGTAAAGGAGGTGGCTCGAGGTGGCGCGGGCTGGCTCGAGCAGGCGCGTCCGATCCGATTTTAAGTCGGTAGGTAACTTCAAGGGCGCGGCTCGGCGCGACTCGAGCGGCTCATAAATCATGATATTACGCGCCGTGAGAACGAGTAGCGCGGACTCGCCTGTTGGCTCGTACTCGCTCACCGTACAAATCGGCTCGGCGCGGCGCGGCTCGTGATATTACGCGCCGTTTGCGCGCCGTAGCTCGTGATATTAATACGCGTCGTGAGTAGCCAGCATTAAGCTCGCGTCAGTTCATGTGACCTGGACCGTTTATTTATTAGACGTTGAAAAGTAGACCGGTGACCGTTTCTAGAAAAGTAATATGCCCCTTTCTTTCGACCACGCGGTATGTAAAAATGTATGCCTGCTGTTTCACTTAATTTTTATATTTTCTGTCGGCACTTCCGGAGTCCCGTCGTTGTTTTTTAGTAGAGAAGAAGAACGAACAACATGAAAGTTACCTAAAAACAGGGTATCCCCAAATTTTTTATAGTAGCGAGAACCTTTCGATTACACTATCGTCATACTATCTTCACAAATAAATAATTAAACGAAGAAAATTTAAAGCAGCCCAGATTAAAAAATATATAAATTACAACACCTCTCGTTTTCTCGGGGGGTTAATAAAGAACGACATTTTAGCTGTTGTTTCATCTTACGATTATCTATTTACTTCATAATACTCCCCACACCGGTTTCGGTGATGGTGGCCGGTTTTATTGAAAACAGGCCAGGTACGCAGGAGTAATTTTTATAGTGCCCAAGTGTGTGCGCAGTACACAAGAGCACTCTTTATTCCTTTACTCTCATACCCCAGTGGGACGGATGACCGACACGACTGACGAGAGAACAGGCGCAGGACCGATTTTTTACATTATGGCCATCCGACGCATGGATCATCTTACTTGTCAGACAATCAGGTGATCAGCCTGCATTGTCCTAACCAAACTTGGAAATAACGTGTTACCAACGCGGGAATCGAACCCACGACCTCCTAGTCAAGAGCCATGCTCTAAACCACTGAACCACGGAGGCGTCTACATAATATCAGTATAATAGATAACAATATACATTATAATAACAATATACAAATCGTCTAGACGCGAGTAGTGTTTTTATTATAAAGAAGCACGTCTTGATCTCAAATAGAGGTTATAAAATGTTTATTTTGACTGAAATAAAAACGACAATAAAAGACGTGCATCGCAGTTTTAATGTTAGTCTGAATTTTATGTTCAAACTGACTTTTACTTTAGTATAATATTACTAGCTGTGCCCCGCGGTGTTACCCGCGGTTTAAATGATATATGGGTGAATTTCCCAAATGGCTTTTTTTTTGTCTTCATTGAAATTACTATTAAAAAAAGGGAATATTGTTGTAAATTATTTGTTTTAGTATTCAATGGGTAGCTATAGGATTGTGGAAAAAATATAATATGCCTAGGACTATTACAAAGGTAGAAATAAATAACTTAAAGATCTATTTTTATCAAATCGGTGCTGTTCCTCTACTTTTTTTACAAACAAAAACGCTTATATACTAACAAATATGAATAAGTTAAAGGTATAACTTATATTATTTCATAGAATATTAGTTTATCTATTATTATATACCATATTTTATTATATAATTAACGATAATAGTTACTTACAGACGCAAATGTACTTGTCCTGAGAATTTTTCTCATATCGCTGGATAAAAGCAATTTAAGCCTTACTGTTCATTGACGAGTCGGATAGTCTCCCCACCCCAATTTTAATTTACTCCTTAGTGTGTGCTTCCAGGCAGTCAAGACGGATGTGTGTAAAAGCGCTGCATATTCCCGCCAACAACCTAAGTACGCCATTAAATATGCTCTCGGACAATAATTTCATAATATCGGTGATTGAATTTTTTTAATGTAATGAATAGTTTTAAAATTGTTGTTTGGTTCTAATGAATGTAGTAAGTGATTAAGCTTCATTATCTGTAACCAAATTTATCTTAGATATAATGCATTTTTTATAATTTCCTAAAAAGTGTGTTTTTTCTCACGTCGCTGCTCTCATATCGGTGTAATCGGTGGTCATTTTAACCACCGATATGATAATTTACAATGAAATTATAAGAAAAAACCAATCGGTGTCTTAAATCTAATATCGGTGTTTGGAATCATGACCAACCCACAGTTTTGTCACATCGGTGGATTGCTTTATCATATCGGTTGATAATTTTACCATATCGGTGAATCGTTTTATCATATCGGTTGATCTAGTGGCATTTCGTTAAGTAATATATTAAGTACATCCTACTTAATAATATTATAAAGGCGAAAGTTTGGATGTATGTATGTATGTACGTATGTATGTATGGATGTTTGTTACTCTTTCACGCAAAAAACTACTGAACGGATATTAATCAGAATAACACATAGGCTACAATTTTAACTGACTTTCAAAATGGAGGAGGTGTTATGTTCGTTTTTTTATGTTCAACGATTACTCCGCCGTTTGTGAACCGGTTTTCAAAATTTTTCTTTTGGTGTATAGGTTATCATCCCAATTTGGTACCATATTCATAAAAGTGGTGACCTGATGAAGGGATCCATAAGAAATCGAGGGAACTCCTCAAAATTTATATGGAAACATGTGGTGACTTCGGTTTCGTGAGCAGTATTCTAAGCATATGCTACCAACAAGCAAGATTTTGCACCAAGGTATACCATGGTTCGGAGGGTGCTGAGAGAACTCCTGACTCTTTATAGATACAAGTTTGGGAGTTTCGACGTTGTTTTAAGAACGGAAAGCATATGCTACTATGCAAATTACATTCATCATCATCATCATCACTACCATAAACCATTATACAGCCATGTATCGTCCCGTTTTGACCCTATTATTTGGTACTTACTTTTCATAGTCTTTTATTATAATATATTACTTAAACACAGCTAGCATTAAAAATATTTTAATTTAATTTCAAAAACTCTGTTCTTGATCAATATAAATAGTTACATTAAAATATAATATTATGAAGATAATAGTATCATATCTCTGAATTAGTATGTCATTTCGGTGGTTAAACTTATCACATCGGTGCACAGAAATAAAAATCGGTGCCGGTTTATCATATCGGTGGAAACCAGAATTCAAACTGAGTTTTCTCCGTGGTCTTAAATGATACGTTAATGATATTAAATTTGGGAACATTTTGTGTCCTAAAGAATACATAAAACCTGAAAAGTATATAAAATATATATAAATAAAAAAGTTCACCGATATGATAAAAAAGGCCATTTGTTGAAATTCACCCATATAATAAAAGACTATGAAAAGTACCAATAATAGGATCAAAACGGGATCAAAACGGGACGATACTTACATGGTTTTATAATGGTTTATGGTAGTGATAATAATAATAATAATAATATTATCTATGGACGCTTCACACCACGTCAGTCTGGCCCCGTGCTAAGTACCTGAAGGACTTGTGTTACAGGTACCAGACAACGGAAATATATTTAATACTTTTATACTATACATTTATTTAAGATTTTTATTATATGATACACATATTTAATATACATCCATGACCCAGGAACTTCTTGAAAACTTTTTGTTCCGTCGGCGGGATTCGAACCCGCGACCCCCGGCTTGAGCTACCAACAGCCCACCAACTGAGCCACAGAGGTCGTCAATGGTGATGATGATGATGATGAATGTAATTTGCATAGTAGCATATACTTTCCGTTCTTAAAACAACGTCGAAATTCCCAAACTTGTATCTATAAGGAGTCAGGAGTTCTCTCAGCATCTTCCGAACCATGGCATACTTCGGTGCAAAATCTTGCTTGTTGGTAGCTTAGAATACTGCTCGCGAAACCGAAGTCACCACATGTTTCCATATAAATTTTGAGGAGTTCCCTCGATTTCTTATGGATCCCTTCATCAGGTCACCACTTTTATGAATATGGTACCAAATTGAGATGATAACCTATACACCAAAAGAAAAAATTCGAAAATCGGTTTACAAACGGTGGAGTAATCGTTGAACATAAAAAAACGAACTTAACACCTCCTCCATTTTGAAAGTCGGTTAAAATTATAGCCTATGTGTTATTCTGATGTATAAGCTATATTATTGTAAAGTTTCAATAAAATCCGTTCAGTAGTTTTGCGTGAAAGAGTAACAAACATCCATACATACATACATCCAAACTTTCGCCTTTATAATATTAGTAGGATTATTTATGCATAGATTTAAAAATTCAGGAGTCATATGGGGCGACTAAAGCAAAATTGATGATCTTATAATTCATTTTTAGGGTTCCGTACCCAAAGGGTAAAAACGGGACCCTATTACTAAGACTTCGTTGTCTGTCCGTCTGTCTGTCCGTCTGTCTGTCCGTCTGTCTATCCGTCTGTCTGTCCGTCAGTCTATCTCCAGGCTGTATCTCAAGAACCGCTATAGCTAGACTTCTGAAATTTTCACAGATTGTGTATATCTGTTGCCGCTATAACAACAACTGAAAACAAAATAAAATTAATATTCAGGGGGGGCTCCCATACATCAAACGTGATTTTTTCGGCTTTTTTCGCTCTATATCAATAATGGCAAAATGTAGGCACTTGAATTTTTCACACATTCTTTTGTTATATGTATACTTTAATATTTAATAATAATATTAAAATAAAATAAAAATGTAAGGGGGGCTCCCATACAATTTTTAGCCTATTTTGGCTCTGTATCGGTACGGAACCCTTCGTGCGCGAGTCCGACTCGCACTTGGCCGATTTTTATACCTAATAATAAGCTACGATTTTTTTCGTTTCTTAAACATAGCTACTGCAATATATTTGCGAGGATCTGTACTAGTAGTAGGAGTCCTCAACTTAAAATACGGTCCCATCCTGAAGAAAGCATGAATCTTGGCATGAATGTAGCTGTCATGTATGTGCTTCAATGTAGATATGGAAGCACGTCCAGAAATAATGTTCCCCCCCCCCCTCCCCCCTTTTATCTCCCTCATTCCGGTATTTCGAATTTTCTACGAAAACGATAAGACTGAGAAGTTTACTCTTCAGAGATTAAATTATCGTTGATAAATTACCTACAAAACGATACTACATTATATAGTGGTAAGATTAATATATTTCTGTTTACAGCCACCAACGTATTATAAAATTGTAAAAACAGGCTAACTTTTTTTTTCTTGCTCCATTTATAGGAAAACAACAAGAGTGGTGATAAAATAGGCTAAAAAAGTTAGATACCTTATACATTGACCTACAAAATGACACCTATTTCATAATCATAGAGGCATTACCTCCAGAGTTACAGCTTACCGCGTCTGACTCAAGTACTCTTTTTACCTTTTTACAATTTCTTAGATTTAGAGCTAAGGGTTTCAAGAAATTTATTAAAAATACAGTAAAATACAGTGAAAATTATGTAGTTGTCATATATGTGCTTTAATGTGGATATAGAAGCATGTCGACAAATTATTTTTTCCCCCCATTCCCCCCCTTCCTATGTATCGTATGCTTAATCGTGGTTTTTCTTATTTTTTATGAAAACGGGTACAGCCATCAGAAAATTGCCAAAGAACAATATGTTGTTCATTAATTTCTCTACAATATTGTCTTAGGACGTATGTTGATAGAACTTATAGTTTACAAAATATGTACTTACATGTACATAAGAACAAGGTAAAAAAGAGTACCTGAGTCAGACGCGGTAAGCTGTAACTCGGAAGTAATGCATCTACGACTATAGTATATTAGTATATTATAGTATAGTAGTATCGTTTTGTAGGTAATTTATCGACGATAATTTGTTCTCTGAAGAGTAAACTCCTCAGTCTTATAGTTTTCGTAGAAAATTCGAAAAACCGGAATGAGAGAGATAAAAGGGGGGGGGGGAACATTATTTCTGGACGTGCTTCCATATCTACATTGAAGCACATACATGACAGCTACATTCATGCCAAGTTTCATGCTTTCTTCAGGATGGTACCATAAAATTGATTTTTGTTAGGACAAGGAGCCGTACTATAGCGAAAACATGATATCTTAAAATTTTCTCGATCGAAAAAAATCACAAAGATTCATCTAAATTCTAGATTTCACGAATATTTCATTTACATATTTTCAAAATTGTGCTTTCAACTGAGTCAATATTTTAATAAATAATATAAAATTCGATTACCGAAAGACTGGAATAGCGAATTTTTAAATTTATCGAGTTATTAAAAAAAAACTAACTTGGTGCTGATTCCGCGTCGTTCTTTTTCACTGAAAGACGGGCGTAAGTGTGAAGAGAGAAGAACGATGTTTTATTTTTTGCTTTATTCGCCCTAAATAAAAAAATACCAAGTAAGTTACGCCATGTACCATCGAGGAAATTGATTCCTAGGGTTATTGTGATCTGTCGGCTGGGTTTGACGTAACGCGACCAAACTACGTAGGTCCCCCATCTGCCTAGGAATCAACTTCCTCGATAGTACATTCGGCTCAATGGCTTTTACCTCAAATCACAAAAGTCAAAGGAAAATTCACAAAGGTTTCGAAGAGTAGCTTACTCTTAGAAAATGGGCCCTTTATAGCCATGATAAGTACTTCCGTTAATTTAACATAGTCGAAGTTTGAAATCATGGTATGAGATTTGATATAAAACATTACAAATGACATTTCACCGCGCGATACTTCATTGAAGTAACAACAATTTTATCGAGATTTTCTATAATAATAATTAATAATTATATATAGTCAGTGATCCTTAGAACAAACTTTTTTTTGACGTTTTCAATCGACAAACCAAGTTTTGTTGATTACAGAACCCTAAAACGGAACCCTAACCAGCAGATTTTTTGTATATTGATAGGTAGTTGCCTATATAATTTAAGAGTAACATTGTCCTACAAATAGAACAATCCATATTTTAGGACCATCAAATCTAAATATTAAATCCTTTCTATCTCTGTTAGCTACCACTTTCGAGAATTTTCGCAGAGGATATTGTTGTTCGTCTTATCAAAACGAAGCTACTCACGAAAAATTAGCTTGATAGTAATTAAAAAAATTTGTTCTAGGGAACCCCGGACTAATAGTTAAGTCAACAAAGACATCAACTCTTTCAACTATTTTTTATTTCTAACATAATTTAAAACTCTCATGTAATATTTAACAAAGGAAAGAATTTATCTTAACAAAACAAATGCTTGGAATGTAGTTTTATTATGAAAGCAGTACTATAGCTATTCATATTTTCTGAAAGCTCAGGTGTGCTTTGTTTAATAAGATGAAATATTAAACATTGTTCACTTAACGCACGACTTTACAACAAAAATTACTTAAGCATGTATTCACGTTAAGTTTGCAGTGCGTCCGTGTGATTACCAATTATAAAACATAGAGCTTAGACCATAATACAGGTGTTTCAAATAAGGTATACTAATCCGGAAGGGGGTGACTCAGTGTCTGTTAAGACAGACAGACTGACGGACACTTACGCATTCATAATATTATAGTATATATGTTACCTATTCCTAATTTAAATGTAACATTTTAATCATTACTAAAGTAAACTTTTGTTATGCTTAAATTATCCTTTCAACCGCTATTATTTTAACATTTAGAGTGGGCAGAGGCGTGGTTATAGTTCCAGTTATGGTCAAAGTCATGGTTATAGTTAAGGCTATCTTAACTTTAACCTTAAGGCTGTCACAGACAGAGCAGGTAATGTAAAGATGTATATTATAGCACGATACATCTCGATACATCTCGATACATCTTTCTATAGAAATCGTCAGGAGACCACACATAACAGCTATAATGTATATTTTTACATCTTCGTATCATAAGATACAGAGCTATATGAAAATATACATTTACATTTTGATACATCTAAATACATCTCAATACATTTTCGTGTAAAATATACATATCTTCTCTTCATAGGATGTTCATAAATTTCTGTGATTATATTATTATGTACTAGTGACCCGCCCCGGCGTCGCACGGGTATAAAATATATAGCCACTGAAAAAATGATTAAAATCGATAGCCTATGACCCTTCACGCGGTCTACTACTGCTTATCTGTGCCAAATAACATATAAATTGCTCCAGTAGTTCGCGAGATAAGCCCTTTCAAATAATTTCCCCCGTTTTTTTCCACAATCTCCTATTAGTATTAGCAAATGGGCTATCTAACACTGAAAGAATTTTTCAAATCGGACAAGTAGTTCCGGAAATTAGCGCGTTCAAGTTAGCCCTTTCAAATAATTTTTCCCGTTTTTTCCACATTTTCCTCTATTTCTTCGCTCCTATTAGTCTTAGCGTGATAAAATATAGCCTATAGCCTTCCTCGATAAATGGGCTATCTAACACTGAAAGAATCATCAAAATCCGTTGCGTAGTTTTAAAGATTAAAGGGAACAAAGGGACATGAGGGAAAAAAAACGACTTTGTTTTATAAATATGTATAGATGATAGACAGACACACGGTGTTACTACCTCAGCACAGCACTTCATGGCAGTCACTGCAGGCGGTCTGTTCCCCAGAGCCTTAATTTTCAATCAAATATCTTCAATTCACATCGTTCTGTTATGAGCACATATTGTAACATTTTGCGCGCATCAAAATCACAATCCGCATCACCTTCTGATGAACTATCTAGTAAATCTAATAGCAAGTAACTCGAAGGGTCCATAGTATTACGATTTACGACATTAAAAATAAGAACAGCCTGTATAACACCTCAGCAGCTGAAATGTGCGTCAAGCGGGGCGGCTACCATTGAATTATATTTGGGAGATAGGATTATACGTGGGAGAGCCATGCTTCGGCACGAATGGGCCGGCTCGACCGGAGAAATACCACGTTCTCACAGAAAACCGGCGTGAAACAGCGCTTGCGCTGTGTTTCGCTGAGTGAGTGAGTTTACCGGAGGCCCAATCCCCTACCCTATTCCCTTCCCTACCCTCCCCTATTACCCTATTCCCTCTTAAAAGGCCAGCAACGCACTTGCAGCTCTTCTGATGCTGCGAGTGTCCATGGGCGACGGAAGTTGCTTTCCATCAGGTGACCCGTTTGCTCGTTTGCCCCCTTATTTCATAAAAAAAAAATGTAGGGAAAGATACATTACATTACCTGTTGTGTGTTTATTACATTACATTAATATAATGTAAAGCTATACATCCCGGGATGTAATGTATATTAATATACATTACCTGCTCTGTGTGTGAACCCCTTTAACTTTGACCACAGAATTTGACAGATGTCAGTTGCGTTTATTTTTTAATTAAAGCTACAGTCAATGGGATTGAGAGTATAAAAAATGGAATTATCCGTAAAAATCGACAGGAAAATATTTTTTATAACAACACTTTGAGCCATAGTAAATTTCCACGAAAAAATTTCGATATAAGTATGAGCGGTCATGGCGTCCTTAACCAAAGATTTGACATTTTTCACTGTAGTTATAGTTATTAGTTATAGTCAAAGTTACAGTTATACTCGTAGTTAAAGTAAGTTGGTGCAACCCACTCTAAGTAAGTGTAAAAATAATTAATAAAAGTACATTATTATGTCTATTTTCACTTTTTAACTTCGTTAAAGTATAAAATTGTGATCCTTTCCTGAACACATGAAATTCGTAGAATGGGACGGAAAGGCATTCCAAACTCGCGCTTTTTATCTTATTGTGTCACAGGAATGTACGTACAAAATGGTATGAAAAGCAATTACTTACTTTAAATAAAGCAGTTTTAGGGTACCGTACGTAATAAAATACTTAGTGATTTGTTTCATGGATTTTAATGCACTAAAGTTTTATTAACTTCAATAATTATAATTATTATTATTAAATTATTTTTTTTTTGTATTTCAAAGAACCGTTTATTTATTTATTTTGCTTTTAGGTATAAAATACTTTTATTGGCTTTTAATTATTATGTCATGTAAGTATTTTGAATAAAATACCTAACAAAATATAAGCTAAAATATGCCAAGATTATTTTCTACCTCTATAACATAGGGGTTGAAAATTTTTTGTGGTTAAGGAATCTTAGCCGTAACTATGCAATTGATACAAATTTCACCGGGTTATCTAGTATCTATTGAAATAAATATAATATGCATGCAGAACATCCATACTAATATTATAAATGCGAATGTGTGTCTGTCTGTCTGTCCATCTGTCTGTCTGTCTGTCTGTCTGTCTGTCTGTCTGTCTGTTACCTCTTCACGCCCTAATCGCTGGACCGATTTTGCTGAAATTTGGTATAGACACACTTTGAGTCCCGAGAAAGGACATAGGATACTTTTTATCCCGGAAAAATGAACGGTTCCTACGCGATAAACGAATTTTGGCGCAACGGAGTTGCAGGCGTCATCTAGTAATATTATAACCTTCTCCTTTTTGTGAGTCGGTTAAAAATATAGAACAATGAAGAAATTCTATCTTTTCTCGCTCGTAATTTAAGATATAGAGCAAACAAAGGCAGACGTTGATGTAGGAGCATATCATTATCAAATTACATGACCCACATTTAAAGCTTCCGTTTGAATAGACGATCTATGGATCACTTCCGTCAGCTTTAGATTAATTCTGGATCAATTGGTAATTTAGTAATGGATTATGGATATTGTCTTTCATTGCAAAATGTACTTGTAAAATACTATATGGACTATTAAAGTATTTGTGTATCATCCCACAAAAAATTACGTATTGAGTTATGAATGAAGTCATGTTCTTTAAATCATTTAGAACACGTCTGCAGTCATAAATCAATAGATTTTTTGTGGGTTAACACACAAATGGTTTACAGCGATCATATAGGAACTTAAATATGCACTTAGGCCTCTCTTCACGATGGGTAGTATTTTTTTATTACAATAATTATAAGGGTCGTCTATGGGCCTTTCGCCCATATCCTTTGTTTGTCGCTTTTTACATTATTTTTTTGCGTACCAAGTTTACATTTTCGCTTAATCTACTGTAAGTCCATCACGCCTTTGGACCTTTTAAATACGTTTTATACATTATACATTATGATACATATAAAAAACTAACTTACTTAACTATAATAACTATATATTTATCACTATTTTACAATGTTTGATGCCCTGAAGGGCGTGTGTGGTCCCAGTATGGTAGCCAGCAGATCCGACTTTTCCCCTTGCCCCTTGATCCCTTTGCCTTTAGATGTTGTGGCATTGGCTTGGTGGAGAGGGGTCACTCAAGCTGGGTGGAGTTTCAAGGATGTTAAGAAGATATCGTTCTGTGACGAATCTACCGGCTGCCAGCTAGTGGGGTCGCCAGACCCATGTCCTCCATTGAGTTGCCAGGGGATGTATGGGGGGGACAAGGCCTGTCAACTCCACCGACCTGTCTGGGTTCTGCACTTAAGTTATAACATACAGTAATGTTAGTATTGAAGGTAATATTTACTCAATATTAGTAGTAGAAACATTTTGTTGTTTAATATTTTATTTTTGCCGACCTTTGAAGACTGTGCCTCGCTATATGGCCAAGGACTTGGTCGTTCCTGTCGTTGGTGGCCATTTTGGTGTTATATTCTATTATAAAATCGGTTGACGCCTCCAAAGATCTTTTTATAAAGCTGGCCACGGCGTCCCCATCAGTGTCAGTGTAGTACTTAGACACAGGTGTTAGTGTGTCGAGATATAGCTACCACTGGGTGAGGCACGCTGTCATGAATATCCATCTTTCGGGATTTGGTCTGTATGATGTTCACCGAAGGACTCGTTAATCCCTGAGCTTCGTGAATTGTGGGAACGTGAGAGCCCGTTCCCGAGCCGTAGCCTATATTCGTTAGGGCTACTTTCTCCTCCTGCGTGTGTACGAGATACAGGGTATTTAGATCAGTTTTAGGTATTATCGCTCCTGTATATTTATTTAGCTTTAGGGACCGCACTCCTTCCTCCGATGAATATATGTTACTGTAGACCATGCTTAGGGCGTAAGCCACATCCATAGGGCTCCTGTGTGTGCAAGATAACTCCTGGGTAATACTGTTTACCAGGTTTGGACGAGCGTAATTGAGTTTGAAGAGGTTTTCCCGCTCAATGAATGGAAGTTGATGAATGAGTTATCCTCGTTGGCGCCTATTAATAGATTTGCCATGACGATTGAGCCGAAATAGTTCATAAGGGCCTCGTCAACTATCATCCTTTTGTAGGCTCCCTTTGTCCCATTTACCAGCACGGAGGCCATGGTACGAACCTTATGTTTAGAGCCTGTCCAGATGAGGCGTTTTACGCGCGAGTGAGCGACTCGTGCGTTTTACGCGCGTACCCGAGATACTAGAGCTAGCTTTTCTTACTCGCGCATAAAACGCTTGCAATGAGCGGGACTCAACTCGCCCGTAAAACGCGCGAGCGACGCGCGAGCCGAGATACTTGGGTGCCATTGCAGCGTCCAGCCGGCCTTAGATGCGCAAACGAGATAATTTTGTCTACATGTTTTCTCGATGTTTGATGGTTTGTCTCTTCATCTCTATTGACCCTAACATGACATACATTTTTTTCTCGTGTAGATCTGTCGTCAAAATCTATCGACATAATGTCAAAAAAACCGGCCAAGTGCGTGTCGGGCCACGCGCAATATAGAGTTCCGTAGTACCGCTAGTTTTTTTAAATTTTTGTATGGTCAATGAATGTACTATCAGAGAAGTTGATTCCTAGGCAGATGGGGGACCTATGTAGTTTGCTCGTGTTACATCAAACCCAGCCGACAGATCACAATTAACATTGAATTGACATGATCCAACCAAATGACGTTGGTCTGTCAACTGCCTAGGAATCAATTTCCTCGATGGTACATTTATAACGTGTTTTATTTACACTACTAACAACATCATCTCAGTTAATTTTAAAGGAATTTGAACGAAAAGTTCCTTTATACTTCGCCGAATACATTTCTTTTAGTTGATCGACTATTACTCAATAACTTATGAAGTCTTCTTAGCCGTGATAGTTTTCCTTTTAAATTCAGCATATTTCCAACTCCCGTGAATTTTTTCACATTTTTAGAAGCAACCGTTTAGCTGGTAGAAGGGGATACTGGACTCTAACAATTTTTTCCACTTTAAAACTTAATATTTGACAAACGGATCCCTAAATCGGAAAATGATCTATGAATACTCATAATACACCCCACACGATGGGGACGGGGTGGACGCGAAAAAAATAATTCATCCCCGCTTTATGTGTAGGGAAGGTACCATAAAAAAAAATTTTTTTTAAAGATTTCATGTACCATTTTGTCGGCATCATTAATATGTGTATTCATGCCAAATGACAGCTTTGTAGGTCCTATGGTCTCTGAGCAAAACCGGGGACAGACAGACAGACTGACAGACGGACGGACAGACCGAAACTATAAGGGTTCCTTGTTGACTACGGAACAAGTATAGTACGCGCGAGTCAGTTGTGAATGGACGTATTTGATTGGAGCGTGATAACTTCGAGTCCATGTTTGTAGCGTAAATACGCGCGTAGAACGCGGTATCTGGATGCAATATAAATTGAAACGTGCGTATGGACTTCGCGCGGAAAACGCCTCCTGGACAGGCTTTTTTTCATTTCGTAGCGATAACCTCCACCTTAAATCCTCGGTAGCATGATGGATGATTGGCACCCTGATTGCGGAACTTTGACCTTCCACAGTTGATATCTATTGTGGGTGATTATAGACGAATATTATACATTCAAAGCTTAAAATTATTCGTCCATTATGGGAATGCCATGCCAAAATGGAAACGCCAAATTATTTGTCAAACAGGTATAGTTGTATTTTTGTTTAAAAATACTGTATACAGCAAAAAGTTTTTAGCAGTCATCCTTATAATATTATATTGTCACCTTAGATTTTTGTTTGAAAATACAATGAATGTCTGTAGTAAAAACTCTTAAAATGCAAAGAATCTTACCTTACATTAAATGAATTAACAATTACGGAACCCTGCAGGAGAGGCGACAAGCTTGGCCAGTTTTAGAGGTCAGGAAGGAATTATTTGATGTTTTGAAATATGTGCCGGGTCCGGGAAGTTTTTTACTGAAAAGGAAATGAAATTATATATTTAATTTTTCCGGGATCGCTTGCGCCGAAGTTCAAAGCATTTTTTTCACATCCCCGTAATTTTTACTGCAGCATTGACATACCAGTATAAATATAATGCGTAAAAGTAGTATCAATTGTCAAACTCAAAAGTTTTACGCGAGCACAACATGATTGCAACATTTTTGGTCCAGATGGTTTACTGTTTGATTTTTAGAGAATAAACATAATTTTAACAAAAAAACGACTGCTAATAGTGAAATTTCCTCATCGTTGGCCCACATGGAAATTATCCTCTTTCCAACAAAACAAGGATCATCCAAACGGCGAAACTATCCGCGAACAAACATAGAAAAAATATACGGTCGAATTGAGGAACATCGTCCTATGAAGTCGTAAACACAAACTGAAGGACATCCATACTAGTAATATTATAAATGCGAAAGTGTGTCTGTCTGTCTGTCTGTCTGTTACCTCTTCACGCCCAAACCGAACCGATTTTCCTGAAATTATGTACCTATGGAGATACTGTGAGTCCCGGGAAAAGACATAGAATACTTTTTGTAACGGCAAAATGTACGGTTCCCGCGCGATAAACGAATTTTGTCGCAACGGAGTTGCGAGCGTCATCTAGTATTATACATATATAAGATCTAATTGAGAAACCCCCTCCTTTTTGGAAGTCGATTAAAAATTACGAGTTTCTTACGCCGCGCCGGTTCTTCTCGCCGGGTTAGTTCCCGAACCGGTGGTAGGCATCGTAGTTTGTTGTAGTACGTTGTTTTTCCGACGTTCAAAAAGTGTATTCATGATAATATCTATTTTGATTAAAAATATATTTTATTTATTTTTATTTTAATTAAAGGAAAGTATAAAATTTAGCATCTCGTATCGTGGTTTGGACCATTGTACGTCCCAACCTCACGCGGGTACACTGCCGTAATTAAACGCTGTGCGACAATGTAACGATGACTGTTGCTTCCGAGACCGCAGCCGCTGGCCCGGAAACACAATGATGGAAATGTTCTAGAAGCGACATATATTCTAAGAATATTACGCAAAGGTCAGAGCAGAGGGAACTACTATAGCAATGTTTTGACGCTAGAGACCAACATTATAATAGACAGTAAACGAAAAGTTTTGTTCGACGCTCGACAACGTTTCAGTCAATATTCATCTATGGCGTGTGAATTGTCAGATTATTTATGGACTATTGTGTGTGTGTGTGCTAGTAGGGTTATAGACTTTAAGGGCCTTCCCCTACGAAGATGCCGTAATTTACCTTATTTAGAGCCTTATAAACTCATAATTTGAAAGCTACAAAGTTATAATAAAAATACAGCAATAATATTCAGTATATCAACATTCCTTTCCCCGTTTGAAGCATACTTTCAGCATCTCCCTAGTATTGACAAATTACGTTTTTACGACAATTTCATTAACTACATATTCCCCGCTTTAAATTTTTTTTTAGATCAATTTTGAACTAAGATAAGTAAAAAAAAATAGGATTTTTGTGCAATCTCGGCAACGCGTCAGGTCAATGTCGTTTGCTCGGGGGATGGCCTTAAAGTGTCTCTAGTCTCGCGGAATTCTGTCTGTAGCGGTCATTGACTCCCTGTCAAAAAACTTGTCATATTTCGTCGTTTTCTATACAAACCGCGATTGACAATTAAGTGACAGATGTTTCTAGTCTAAGGGCGATATCGTGTTTTGCATACACGATGTGAACAGAGTATAAATTATATCGCGGGCTTCAAGCCAGAAGGGCGTATAAAAAAAGTCGTTTTTTTAAAGAAGAAAATAGATGTACCTAAGTGCAATATTGGGAGTTTTGGAATAGTTAAAATACAAAAGATCATTTCACGTATTTATGGAAAAACTTTCATAGACATGCAAATTTTAAGTTGTAACTTGTAGAGGTCTATTTTCTTCTTAAAAAACTACTTTTTTATACGCCCTTCTGGCTTGAAGCCCGCGATATCACTGCAAACTCATAAATAGTTGGAGATTATCATACGAAGAGTTACCAAAACGTTTTACGATGAAACTATAATAGTGTGTTCCTTTCCAAGAATTCTATTTTATTCTTAAGTTAACAGAATGCAGTGCGAGTATTTTTCACATAGCTCCTAGACTAGAAAGGTCAATGACCGCTGGTGCCACCTTAAATTGTCCTGAATATAGTGTCTTTACAAAATGATGGCATTGATCAAAATCTAATTGACAAAAACACAAAAAGTTAATCGCGCGGGATTCCTTTTATGATAAAAAGTATCTAACGTCCTATCCCGGGTCTCAATTTCTCAAAGTATCTCTATACCAAATTTCAGCAAAATCGTTTCAGTAGTTTAGACATGAACAGGTAACAGACAGACAGACACTTTTGCATGTATAGTATCAGGATAGATTGTTTGCAATAGAACTTAGCAAAATAATTAAAACCTAAAGAAGTTCTTATCAACTAGAATTTTTCTCTAAAGTAAAAAGAACAAAAATTTTAATAGGGGAAGCAATTTCGTTCTTTGATAGAAAAGGTTTTTATGAGAAAATTATATGATGTGCCAAATTGCGAGAATTCCAGGATAATTATTTCTAACAATCAAAGTCTTCAAAGGAAGAACACACTTGGAGTGAAAATATTTACATTTGAAAATATAATACACAAAGTTTATACAGTGATACATTATCTATATAGTAATCTTGTACGGAAATACTATATATATATATATATATATAGTATTTCCGTACAAGGAAAATCTTGTCTTATGTTATTGTTGCCAATTATATTATATTAGAGTTGTTGTTCAATGAAAGTGTAACCGGTAGAGGAGGTAAACTACTAAAATTATGAATATGAGAAATGTGTATGTATTGTTTAACCTAAGTTTGCACCCTGCATATTAATTACATTCATACCAATATTATAAATTCGAAAGTGTGTTTGTCGATCTGTCTGTCTGTTACCTCTTCCCGCCCAAACCGCTTAACCGATTTTGCTGAAATTTTGTATAGAGATACTTTGAGACCCGAGAAAGGACATAGGATAATTTATTCCCGAAAAAATGTACGGTTTCCGCACTATAAACGAATTTTGGCGCAACGGAGTTGCGGGCGTCATCTAGTTTTATAATAAGTATAGTAAGTACTAGATGACGCGGACGCCCGCAACTCCGTTGCGCCAAAACTCGCTTATCGCGCGGGAACCGTACATTTTTCCGGGACAAAAAGTATCCTATGTATAGTTTATCACAGTCTACGTTATTAACTACTTATTATGAATCTCACACAGTTGGCCCATCAAGATTTAGCTTTTCGCCTACGTCAGAGCATGAGGTAATGACAATAATAAAAGGCCTCAAGTCTAACGCTGTTGGGGTTGATAATATATCCTTACAAATGTTGAACTTTACACTGCCCAACACCCTTAAAATCATTACTAACATTGTGAATAAATCCCTACCAACCTCTACCTTCCCCTCAATCTGGAAAACTGCACTTATCAAGCCTATCCCGAAATGTCCTAACCCTTCCTCCCTTCAAGACCTACGTCCTATTAGTATCCTGCCCTGTCTGTCTAAAATAGTTGAAAAAGCAGTATATAAGCAAGTTATGAACTATCTTGAAGCAAACAATATCTTGCCTAAGTACCAGTCAGGTTTTCGAAAAAAGCATAGTACAGTAACTGCTTTGCTTGATGTTTTAGATAACATATTATCAGCTCAGGATGAGGGTATGGGGACTGTTCTTGTATTACTCGACTACTCGAGGGCATTCGAGACAATTAATATACCCCTTCTAATTAGTAAACTCAAATATTATGGTTTTGAGCTTTCTGTTATCCACTGGTTTTCTAGCTACCTTACGCATAGATATCAGAAGGTAGAAACCACAACTCGCAATGACAAAAAATCATATTCGTCAAGTGCTAGATTGGATCAAGGTGTGCCTCAGGGATCGATCCTTGGCCCTCTACTGTATATCCTTTTTAGTGCGGACATTTGTCAAAAAATAGTATACAGCAAGTACCACATGTACGCAGATGACACACAGATTTACTTAAGTTTTTACCCTAAGGACACTACCGAAGCTATTAAAAAAATTAATGAAGACCTTCAACATATAGCTGAGTGGTCCGCCTCATGTGGTCTAGTTTTAAATGCCAGCAAAACTAAATATATCATATTGGGCTCAAGGAAGCAGGTCGCTGATATTGTGGATCTAAAACCAAGTATTTTGATTTCAGGCCAAGTAATTGATCATGTCAATATAGCGCGTAATTTAGGGGTTTTATTTGATTCATGCTTAAAATTTGAACAGCATATGCTAGAGGTAGTTAGGGGCTGTTTTTATAGACTAAAAACCCTATATAATTACCGTACCTACCTCAGTGAGGATATAAGAATTAGGCTATGTGAGACACTTATTCTATCTAAACTAAACTATGCCGATACAGTTATGGGTCATGCTTTGCTCACCAGAACGGAGAGGCTGGTACAGAGGGTCCAGAATGCCTGTATGCGTTTCTGTTTCACAATCCCCCCTCGAGCTCATGTTACACCATTTATCAACAGGGCCAATCTGCTTAAAATGAAGGAACGCAGGAAGCTTCACTTCGCTGCACTTCTGTTTGACATAATCCTTACACAATGTCCATCCTACTTATATGAGAAGTTGACTTGGCTAAGTGATATCAATACCCGTACTCGAGCCTCCAAATACCGGATCCTGACACCACGTCACAGGACAACAGCTTTTCGTGGATCATTTAGGTACGCTGCTTCCCGATGCTGGAACAACCTTCCGCCGCCTCTTAGGGTGCTAAAAACAAAAAAAACATTTAGTCGTCATTACAGGACTCATTTACTCCAAATCCAACATCCCTCAGCGTAATACCTCTCTGTGTATGCACCTCTGGCAGTGGTGTAGGGTTGTTCGGGTGCCGGGACTATCATGCGCAATTCCTTCCCGTCCGTTATGCTCCGTCCGTCTGCTATTGTACCGCGACATCATTATTTCACACCTTATAACTTCGTACAATGTAAAATATCACTGTTCTCTTCATTAAATTTTTATGTTTAGTGCAGATAAGGGATATGCCACGTCAGTAATGATAAACCACGTGTCATTAATATAACCTGTGAATTGTGACAATAACCCACAATAACCTAGAACTTAGAAGTGTCATGTGTCAGTGTCATAGACAAGAATGTGTTGTTTTTTTTTTTTTCTCCAGTTTGTAGTTTGTACCTTATTTCTTTTTTTAATTTTAATTTTATTTTTTTTTCAAGCAAAGTTTAGACTGCCACTTATACTCGTTTTTTTTTCTTTTTTTTTGTAGTTTTATTTACTTTTGTTTATTTAAGTAATTCATGTGTAGTTATAGAAATTTTGTTTGTGATGTCACACCTTTGGTCCCAGCAGAATATCAGTGCAGCAAACTCGTAGTTGCTGCTAATGCTGAGCTGGGTCCACTTTTTGACATCACACAATATAATATTGTAATATTGTGTTTATAATTATCTTTATGTATTTTAGATTGTCTTTTAATATTGTGTTGTGTGATTTTCAAAATAAACATATTCTTATCTTATCTTATCTTATCTATGTCCTTTCCCGGGACTCAAAGATCTCCATACCAAATTTCAGCGAAATCAGTTCAGCGGTTTGGGCGTGAAGACGTAACAGACAGACAGACACACTTTCGAATTTATAATATTAGTATGGATATAGATAACTGTTTTTTATAGAATTCTCGTGTGTCGTCCTCCTCTGCAAACAGAACTGCTACTGCAGAACTGATTTTGACGAAATTTCGAACGCTTATTAGGTCTGATAAGAATATCCAAAATAAAGCTTTGAACAGTCCCGCGTCACTGACGCGTAGGTTACGCGTCAGTGACGCGGGACGCGGGACGCGATACGGGAGCGTCTGCAACGCAAAACTGGGCGTGCACACCTGCGCGACTACGGTGCGAACCGTCAAACTTCATTTGTCAATGAAAAGTCACTGAAGACGCGCGACTTTATCTGGTGCAAATTATGCTAAATTGTTGTGGTAATGTCATCTTTATACTTAACATCAGAGTCGGTTGGGAGGTACTAAGCTTGCTTTTGATTTGGAAGGTGCAGAGGAATAAAACACGTCCACAATGGTCAAGACTCAAGTCGAATTAATTTAATATCATGACACAATCTATCAAAACGTAAACAAATCAAAAAAACATAAACTAAAGAGTTGTACAAAATAATATAAAAAAGGTTTTAAAAAGAAGTCTAGTTATGTACACTTCAAAACACACGTCTGACAACTTGACGCGCACGTCCCGCTTTGCCGACGCGAACATTCCGCGTTGCAGTCGCGCAGGTGTGCACAGCGCATAAGATTACATGGGCAGCGTCCGCCGCGCGGTTGACGCTCCCGCTTCGCAGTCGCTTTGGTCGCGTAGGTTTGGCCTAAGCATAATAACAGTGTATAGTTTATGTTTCATATCCAAAATAACAGTGTATAGCAGAAAAACGTCTGCCGAAAAATGAATTATCATAATGCTATGAAAATTTTACTACATGATACTTTATATCCATGTTCGGGCATACATACGCATTTCCATACATCAAACTTTGATCCCCACAGAGCATAGTCATGGTTGTATCATAGAGGGAATACTGCTAAATGAGGAATACGAAAGGTAATTTCTGTATAGATTGGTTATACTTATGGTTCAACGATGTTAATATGAATAGCCTTCGATTAAAACGTTATATAACCCTAAGTATCATCAGATCGACAGAGCCTCGCCCTTCCCAAGAATTCACATATTGCAGCGTTAGGAAGGACACGGTCCTGGCGATTCCACTGGCTGGCATCTGGTAGATTCGACACAGAACGATATCTCTTCATCACCCTAGAAACTCCACCCAGCTTGAGTGACCCCTCTCCACCAAGCCAATGTCACAACATCTAAAGGCAAAGGGTGGAGCTGCATAAAATCTAAGGAAATCGAAAAATGTCGGATCTACTGGCCGCCACACTGGTACCACACCGTTCAAAACATTAATATTATAATTATGTAATTTATAAAACAATAAATAAATATATATGTATATATATATATATATATATATATATATATATATATATATATATATATATATATATATATATATATATATATATATATATATATATATATATATATATATATATATATATATATATATATATATATATATATATATATATATATATATATATATATATATATATATATATATATATATATATATATATATATATATATATATATATATATATATATATATATATATATATATATATAAAATTCTTTTTACATATTAAAATTTCCAATTTTTATCGGTCGTGAATTTTTTTTTTTATCAGGGGGGGTCATTGAAATAATATTATTAATTTTAATTAATTGTAGTCCATCCATCATAAAAAAAAAGTCCATGGCGTGATGGACTACAATTAATTAAAATTAATAATATTATTTCAATGACCCCCCCTGATAAAAAAAAAATTCACGACCGATAAAAATTGGAAATTTTAATATGTAAAAAGAATTTTCCAAAACAAAGTTATTTTATCTTAATTGAAACTACAAGGAAACAATACTTCAATATTCTATACACAATTTCTGTATAGTTTATGAATAAGGGTTATAGGTATACTAGACTTACATATAAAATGGTGTCAAAGCTTTGTTAGCCGCCGATTGTCTCATACAAGGAATTTCGGTAATAGTAAATCGTGTATTCCGGAATTGAATACATAAGTGACTGAAGTGGGTAACTAACATTTTACAAGATGAGAGAGAAACTCATTTTCTCACGTATAATTTAAACAAACCTTTTAAGTCCGGGCTGTCAAATTTTGCTGTGTTTTCTAATAGGTATTATGATCCCGGAAGACGATTGACTTAAATGAAATTGAGATTTATTTAATCATTGTATATTTATCTCATATTTGGCTAACCAAAAACACGATTCACTTATTTTGACTCGATAGTTTTATTTTTCGAAATCATGAATATTTCTGGGCTTTTCAACAAATATCTGTTACACTTATTGAGTTACTATCATTAAATAATTTGCACTACTACAATAACATACTTTATAAAATCATAGCTAAAGGAAATATTAGTATTGTATTTAATTTTTAAGTAATCATCAAAAACATTTTTGGGACTAGTGAACTTTACTTTCGTGCTATAATGCGCCGGACCGTTGTTACGCGATATTGTTCACTATTAGCTGCAGCTCAAAATACAATTCATGCGGGCACGATTCATGGAATCATTGTATCACGATTGGAGGATAGCGGGGTGTGTAGGCGGGGCTAGCGTGTTTAGATAATTTTGGGAGCCCGGTCTTAACTTACCTAGGCACTTCATCATCCAGCTAATATATCTAATAGAATCCACATTTTTAGGGTTCCGTACCCAAAGGGTAAAAGCGGGACCCTATTACTGAGACTTCGATGTCTGTTGCTGTCCGTCTGTCGCCAGGCTGTACCTCAAGAACGGTAATAGCTAGAGAGTTGCATTTTTCACAGGTTATGTATTTCTGTTGTCGCTATAATAACAAATACTAAAAACAAAATAAATTAAATATTTAAGGGTGGCTCCCATACAACAAACGTGATTTTTTCGACATTTTTTGCTCTATATGAATAATAGTAACAGGTAGGCACTTGAATTTTTCACAAGGTAGTTTATTATATATGTGTACTTTAATATTTAATAATAATAATAATAAAATAAAAAATTAAGGGGGCTCCCATACAAAAAAACACAATTTTTGGCCTATTTTGCTCTATAACGGTACGGAACCCTTTGTTCGCGAGTCCTACTTGCACTTGGCCGATTATTTTTATTTCAAATCATTTTCCTAGTCCTAAAGCTGCTATACTAAACACTTTGCAAATTGTCAGTTACCCACTTCATCCACTCCTGTCTTCAATTGTGTAGCATCCACCTTTCGGCCTGTGGAATTCTAGTGCGTTTTGGAATTTATTCACAAAGGGCTGGCTGGGGAAAGTTGGGATGTTGTATAATTTACTATAGGCATCTTACCCACAGCTGAATGTAGCTAACAATGGGACCAGAGATTGTTGAAATGTGTAGATTCGTTTTGGAACATGAATGTAAACGCGTGAGAGTACAATTATTATTAAGTTAATATTTTGTTGCTTTACTTTTTGAGTGTCAGCGGCCAAGTGCGTAGACTTTTTGCACTCGAGGTGGCGCAGGTTCGATGCCGGGTGGAGGCGTGTACCAATGAGACATTTTCAGATCTCGAGTACATAATACGGACGCTCGTATAGTGAATGAGAACATCGTGAGGAAACCCGCACCTGGTTGGTCCCAGACGTATTGACCTGTTCATTCCTCTGGACTAGACCGACTATGTTGCGAGAATGCCGTATGTGCTTGGGCAACCATACGGACATTCAAAATCTTGTCCCAGGCACTACAGTATTAGAAGAGTGGTTACTTCGCTCTGAAAATACTGTATAAAAGCTGCACTTGTGATAGCGGCCCTACGTTTTTAGCCGCGTTATGTGAAATCAACGTTAGTCGTAATTATAGGTAGACCAAGTATCATACCATCTTCTACCATCCATTATAAACATAAATCATTTTTCTGACAGTAAGTAATATCAAAGCAAATATACCAAAATTATGTCTTACACCACTTCTATAAGCTTACTCGGTCTATAAATGTGAGCAATATTAGAAGTTTGTCGTGGTCTGAGCTCATTGTCTCCTTCGGATAAGATTCGTATTGAAGTCATCAGTTATGAGGGCGACCATATGTGTGATTTCATCGGGATTTTGTCCACAAACCTATCACCAGTTTTTCATAATTCATTATTATAATAGTATAGGACTGAACGAAAATAGAAAGAAGTAAAGAGTACAAGAAGAATAATACATAAATATTCAAGAAATAGGTAAAGAAATATACAAATAGATTTTAAAAAAAGCAAAAGCAAAATAATAAACTACGATAGGTGGACAAAGCATTATGTCCGGTTTCTCAGCTTTTTTGAAAGCGTTATTCAATTGTCAGTGTTTTTAAAGCAAAGAACTAGTAAATAGATGAACTCATGTAAAAAAAATCAGAAACTGATATGGGCATTAGTTATCAACAGATTCCAGGTGCATCTATAAATTAGCTCTTTCCTTACCCTAGCCCAGCTCTAGAGGATAAACAAATCCAAAGATAAACATTCTATTGCGTATTGTCGCCTTTGATGAAATAATTCGGTACGGGGTTCGCAAAACATTCAAATTAAACGGAAACTCCCCGAGCACGCGAACTTTGTCAATATGCGTGCAATATGCCTGTGTTTCATAATTCCATAACATTTGATAAAAGCGTTTTATTAAAACCGCGTTTCATCTTTAGCCGACTTTTCATAAGTTCGCGGTGACACGGTTTTGAGATTTTTCATCCATATAGAAGAGCAACTTATTTTTTCCAGGAACACCAAAGCGCTCTTTTAGTTGGGTGTCATATTTGAGTCGGCCATACAATTTTTGTTTTGGCGAGTCAACTGAAGGCTTATAAGGTTGGCATAAAGCAACATTAGAGAAGTTAAGTACTGTCAGAGAAGTTGATTCATAGGCAGATGGTGGACCTACGTATTTTGGTGGCGTTATGTCAAATCCATCAAATAGCTCACAGCTAACATTGAATTGACACAATCCGACCAAATGACGTAGGTTCAACTGCCTATGAATCAATTTCATCGATGGTACATGTCTAATCGTTATAGTGTGTCACGGCTCACGGGCGTCTACCATCACGCGCTCCATCTGCACACTTCCTGGTTCATTTCAATAAAAAAAGTTTATTTTGTCATTTTTCTACAACAAAATCTCGCACTAATTGGCCGACCATTGTTTCTTAAGAAATTAGAATTCCTCGAGATAACGAATCGTGATTAAAGAAATTGAAAAACGCCCCAATCGTCATTGGAAATCAATTCGATGGCCCCGAGGGAATAAATTAAAATAAAAATGGCCGAGTGGATCGCATTATCGTTTACTTTGTCATATTTTTGAGACTTAAAAGGCTGGGGTTGGACGTTGCGACGTCAGGTTTTTGGGGTGAGGCCACAACACTGCGTTGCGGCGACGCATCGTAAAAACCTACGATAAAAGTAATGAAATCTGCAATCTATTTGCATTGCTGTTCGACATTGTTTTTTTTTGCAATACGATGTACAATGCGACAACGCAACGCAGTGTTGTGACCTGCCCTTAGGGCCACTCGACACGTTTATTCATGATAAATATTTGCCACCATGATTGTAAAGCTGACCATAGACACATTACAAATATGCCACTCTTTATATTTCACTGACCTCCATTATACAAGTACGCTGGTCTAATGATACCCTTTGAAATGACAGCTATTTTTTGTGCCTATTTGAAGCGGAATCGGCTCCCCCAATGTGAGTGATAGGAACTAAATTTGACGTAAAAACACAGAATACAAATTACTCACGGACGTAAAAATGACGTTTGAAAGTCGCCATATTGGCGCTGCTGCGGCCACTACTGCTTAGTGGCAGTGTGGGATTTGGAACGAATACTAGTGATGACAACCAATAACGACTAAGCGGCCATTTGCAAGTTACGTCAAATTTAGTTCTCTTCCCTCTCACTGGGGGCGCTGATTCCGCTTCAAATAGGCACAAAAAAAAGTGGGTATCATAGGTCCAGCGTACTTGTATAATGGAGGTCAGTGTTATATTTGTAATCAATCTTATTTGTCTAGACCAGCTATACCCAATCTGCGGCAATTTTTTCAATTCAAACCCACCGGAAAAATAGTGCAGTCGTCGTGGAAAATTTTTGGATTTTTAAATAGCTAATTTTGAAGAACATAATTATTTATTTACAATCTATTTGGTTGCGGTCCGCGACACTAAGACCAAAACGTATATTTTGTGGCCCGTATAAAAAAGGTTGAGTACCACTGGTCTAGATGGTCGAAATATATAAAGGTTTGTTATATATACAAAAATACTCCTTTAAAACTTATCACACAATTAGTATGGTAGGAAGAAAGAACCTTTAAGAATGTATGACTGTAAGTCAATCTAGTCCAGTAGTGTTAGTTCAGCCACGTATGGTAACCTGAAATTAATTATAGTCATTTTATTATAGACTATAGTCAGAAATAATAAATAGCTTAAATTCAAAAACTCGACCAAATCTGACAGCGCGCCGGTGCGTTAGCCGCCATATTGGTTTGAAGTTTAAGCCTATTTTATTCTTATTTTATTATTACTATATTCTTATTTCCTGGTTATAATATTATAATTTTATCAGAATCTTTGGGGTCCCAAACTCGTTACCAAGTCATCGCTAAATATTTACATTACCATACAGAGAAGTTTGTGTAAGTGCTGACGAGGTAACCCTAAACAAACTATCCCCTACTAAAATTTAATTGAAGGCAGTTCCTTTTAGGACCCCACTGTCCACGTAGACTAGTTTATAGCAGTAAAAAGCTAGCGAGATTTTACGGTTTCGGACATGAAAAATGCGAAAATTTTATGTCTGTACCTCTTTCTTTCGTTTTTTGTGAACACTAACCCACTTGTTAATAAAAAACTAGATGTCCTGGGGAACTTCGTGCAATTGTACTACTTCCCTCTGAATATAAACATTCCCTGGACTTTGACGACTATTTCATGACTAAAATTAGCTTAACCGTTTTCGTGTTATAGCGTGATTATCAAAATTAAAAAATCACTTTTCTATAGATTACATTAGTGTAGGTAAAAGTGAAGTTTTTTTTTTGTTTATAAGGGGACATACCCAATTAAATAATTCGCAACAGGTACAGTGTGGTAGTGATAAACAGCAGAAGGTTTCTGTTTGATTTTATTATATCTAATTATATATTTTTCATAATACACAATTTCTTTACTGTCTTTATAATATAGCTTTTTGTCTTTTAATCCCTGCGTCAAAATGAACGAATATGAAGTTAAACAGAAAATATCTAAAGCTTATAATATGAAAATAATTCATTCAGGCCATTCCCCGAGCATACGACCTTGACCATACATTTGACGCGTTGCCGAGATCGCATAAAAATCCTATTTTTTTACTTAGTTCAAAATTGATCTAAAAAAAAATTTAAAACGGGGAATATGTAGTTAATGAAATCGTCTTATCTATTGTCGTGTGTTTCAAATAAACGTAATTTGTAAATTTTAGGGAGATGCTGAAAGTATGCTTCAATTTTAATAAATTGGTATTACTTTGGAAGCTAATATCATGAGTATAATAAACAAAAATAGAATATTTAAAACGGGGAAAGGAATGTTGATATACTGAAGATTATTGCTGTATTTTTATTATAACTTTATAGCTTTCAAATTATGAGTTTATAAGGCTCTAAATACGGTAAATTACGGAATCTCCGTAGGGGAAGGCCCTTAATTAAAACAATCATAAATTAATGTCTTTGAGTGCCGTATAACACTTACTGTGTCTAATATTTTTAAATGGATCATGCTTCGTCTCGTCTGAAAAGATCCTTATAAAGTATCATTTATATAACATTCTTAATTTAACATTTTAAGTACAGAGGTGTATTTCAAGGCTCAATGAACACAGAACATTAATTTTATTATTCTGTCTGGTTATCTTACACCTTAAACTTTGTAACTAAGTTTTTCGCAAAGTCAAATCTTTTGTAACTAATTTAGATTAAATTCAGATAAAGACTTAGGTATTATTTTTATTACAAGGTTTACAAATTGAAGGTAAAATCAGCTTTCTCCTTAATTATCTACCTACAATTCTACTTTCTTATTTGAAAATTAAACATTTCGTGTATATAAAATGTAATTAGAAAACATTTTCTTGTTTATCGCTTGTAATTTTAAATACTAAATAGGCAAAACTTAACCGATTCAATGCGGTGCACATTTTTGAAGACTTTCAGTCGTGGCGGCATACAATTTTCTCGTGACACGTTAGCCGCCATAGAAGTAGATGACACAGCTACCGTGTCACCCGCCACGTTCAAAAAGGTTTATTGTTTTTCTTGGTTTTTACGAGTGTATTAACTTGATTTATTTATTTTAACCCAAACCATTGATGTTAACGGAAGGCTACGTTGTTTTGAGTTGATTTCGAGTAGTTTTACTAAGTGTTAACCTGAAAATTGCAGGTAAGCTATTTTTTATTAAGATGTTGCAAACCTTTTGTAGGTTTCAAAGTTAGAAAAATGAGTATATTAAATAGAACGTCTATTCTTTCCCGGCCCTCAACTAGCGCTTTAAAAAAAAAGTTTACTACTAAAAAGCCCGGCCGCACATTATCCGAATTTCTGATCAGAAAAATTCGGACGCTCATACATTTTGACACGTCAGAATTCTGGTAGTATGCGGGGTCCACTACAAAATGTATGAACAAAATGCGTTCCGGCGGGCGTCCGAATTTTTCTGATCAGAAATTTCGGATAATGTACGGCCGGGCTAAAAAAGGAGACAGCCCCTACATTTTTTCAATTCACAGAATATTCAGAAACGAAGCTTGAGGCTTGTTTTACGTGGAAAATTAAATTAAGACGGCTTTGTTCGGAGTAGAACCTTCTAAAGTGTAATTTGAGGGAGATACAATCGCTTTCTAAATGACACGGCTCACGTGTCATACGCCACACGTTAAAAACCGCAATGAATGCACCTTTAAAAAAGGTTGACGGCCCCTACTTTTTTTCAATTCACAGAATATTCAGAGGCGAAGCCTATAGGCTCGTTCTACGTGGAAAATTAAGATGATTTTGTTTAGAATAGAACCTTCTAAAGTGTAATTTGAGGGAGATACAATAGTTTTTTAAATGACACGGCTCACGTGTCATACGCCACACGTTGAAAACATGTATGACACGGCTTCCGTGTCATCCGCACGTGAATTGGTTAAGTCTAAGCTTATAAAACCTCATCCTTTCAAAATATTTACCACCAGCAGGGCTAGCATAACAACAGTAGACATGCGAAAGAATCGACATACTGACAAATTTTATCGACAAAATGGCGGATTTCCATTATCTAACTGTCACCTTGTCTTGTCTGTCACTTTGTCTATTCTTCCGTAGAAAGAAACCGTTTCTATGGTGACCATGCTACGCCTGCTGATAAAGTCCGTAACGCTGATGCACCAAAATTCTTTTATCGCGTGAGAATCGTATGTTTTTTTCAGGATAAAAAGTAGCCTACGTCATTTCCCGGGACCCAAAGTATCTCCTTACCAAATTTCAGCAAAATTGATTCAGTGGTTTTTGCATGAAGAGCCAATAACAAACAGACAGACACACTTTGCATTTAAGCAGCTCTTAACTACTTAGCGAATAAAGTTATTTAACGCGCAACAAGAAGATGTTTTACTGCTAACACAT
Organism: Cyaniris semiargus; assembly: GCA_905187585.1. NCBI lineage: Eukaryota > Metazoa > Arthropoda > Insecta > Lepidoptera > Lycaenidae > Cyaniris > Cyaniris semiargus. Next base: position 4,430,816 of record LR994558.1, on the reverse strand, counting down.
ATAATTAAAGACATGAGTTGATGAAATGGGTAACTGACAATTTGAAGACTTTCGTTATTTTGCATAAATGGAGGCTTTCGGATAGGGAAAATGATTTGAAATTAAAAAATGTCGATTTTATGTATAGCTAGATGATAAAGTAGGTAAGTTACAAGATTTGTTTAGATTATATAGGAAAAAATGAATACTTGGAAGAGCAAGACATAAAGTTAATATACCTAGCGGAATAGAGAAACAAAGGCCTGAGCAAGCGAGATGTCACTATCAGTAACACTGCGTGGTAAAAAGAGACGTGTGATACATGACAGCAGAACTCTTTTTTTGACGTCCAGTCGGCACTTATCGGCACGTTGACAATTTAATCTCATAGAATTCATGTTCAATCATGCTTGTGTAAGTGTATACGTACACATATTTTTACACACAGATGTAAACCAATTTCGGTTCCGTTTGACAGCTCGAGATTGTTGCTCTATTCCGCTAGGTATATTAACTTTATGGAGCAACATAAGAATATTGTAAAATGTTTGTTTCCCACTTCATTCATGTCTTCAATTGTTAGCAAAACTCCAAGTTTCTGGAACAATTAGAATATATTTTAATGTGTATCACTTAGTATGATATACGAGAACCACTCTCAATGCCTGCCTCGGGATTAATTAATCTAGTGGATGAACAGTCGGACAAATAAATCGGTTTGGATTATGTAGCGGGCCTTCTAAGTTTGTTGAAGGTTTAACTGTTTAACTACTTATATTAGGATTAGATAGAGTTGTATTCAGAGTAATATGATAAAAAATAAGCTTAAAACCTGCAGTTAAAGTGAAAATTGGTTATGTGGAAAGTTTATAGTATATTTTTTATGGCAAAAAGGATTCCTAACTAGTTTAAGTGAAAATTGGTGTTTATGTGGAAAGTTCATAGGATATTTTTATTATGGAAAATTCCTGAATTGCACAAAGTTGCGGGCAACATCTAGTTCTTCTTGTATAGTATAAGCTTAATTGCAAGGTTCACAAGTATAGTATATTATGACTCCAAGCTCTACTAAGAATTAGCCGTAGAATAAATTCTTGGTTTCAAGTCGTTATAAGTATATTGAAATTAATAATAATTTAGGATTAGTGACTTCCAACGCTTATTTTCAGCTGGAAGAGGAAAACAAAGATGAATTTCCGTTTTCCGCACCCACATATTTTATATTGTGGCATTAATGACACATCGGATATTGAACGCGACCGACGCGATTCTGCTAATGACACAGCGTCACATCCAGTGGCGTATTCGGCTAGCGCGGAGCTCGTGGCACATTTGAGGGAGGGGCTCCCTCTGTAGCATGCTTTGATACCATGATTTTTCTTTTCGGAAGAATAGAAAAAATGGCCGATTGATTAAGAAAATTTTCCCTGAAATTTCCTATTATTTCACATTGATTTTTAAAGGCCAAGGTATATCAGAAAACTATTTTATTACCAGAACATAATGGTAGTGTTATTTATTTCTATGCCCTATAAAAATATTTTCATGTTCCCTGGACAATTCCAGACTTGATGTTTTAACGCGAGTAGAACCCCCAAATCTTGGAGCTCGTAGCAAGTGGTGCAAACGCTATGCGGCACGGGGCCTGTAACACGTGCTACTGGTGCTATGTGGCGCAGGGCCTGTAGCACGCGTTACAAGCGCCGTAGCACTTGCTACGGGCCCCGTGCTACATAGCGTTTGCACCACTTGCTACGGGCTCTAAAAAGGGCTACAAGTTCTATATGGAGCGGGGCCCATATCACATGCTACAAGCGCTATATCCGGCCCTGGGTATACCGCGCTCCTGTGTGTGACGCACAATGACGGCCGCGTCACATAATTGTGTCATTACGGTCGCGGACGCATGACATTAGTACCCATGATTGAATTGCTAGTTAACCGCAATACGCCATTTATGATTATTAGGGTAAAGGACTGAACACACTATAGTAATATTATGTCACTTTTCTTGAAAGCCTATTTGAAATTACAGCACGAGGAGCCAATTCTGGATTCACAATGTGTAATTCGACTCGTATTCGTAACTGTTTAGTTACTTAGTTTATAGTGATATCCATGTCGTCACTAATGGCTTTTGCGGAAGACCGGCGCTGAATACGCCTCCGGGTGTACCAGCCCATGCCGAGCATGAGCCAATTTGCGGCTGCTAATTGGAATTATATATTATTATGTAAATCTGCACCATGTATGTATGTAGTTGCAAATAAACTTTTTATTATTATTATTCGGAAACTTCATCGCGCGACATCCAATAAACGCTCGCCGCGCTAGGCATTGAGCAATGACCGCAAGGTAAAGTTTCCGAATCCGTGTCGAACGGGAATCGTGAATCGCCCTGCTGTCTGCTGATCGACTCGAATTAGAATACCACGTGGTTATTTATTTGACTCGTGACAAGACATTTCCAACTTTTCAAGCCTAATAAGTAATAAGGTAATAAAAGTCTAATAAGGTTAGATAAAAATTAATATTAGACTTGCGTCATCATACGTGACTGGATCGAAAATTCGTAAGACGTGGAGTGACCGCCAGCGCGGCGTATTAAAATAAGTTATATCGCTTATCTTTGCATGCTTTTCGTTTTCCATTTTCCGTCACTTTTCGACTGCAACTGTTTTTTTTTTTAAGTTATAAATAAGTATTTTATTTTCATCGTATTTCAAAACTCAATAGTTTTGCTAATAACAAATTAAGGCAGAGATAAAAGATTAATAAGTTTTTAATACATTAGAAGCTAGCTGAAGAATGACCTGAATTAAAAAATCACTTATTTTCTCTACTCTCTCTTCTTATTTCTTTTCTTTGTTAGATGAATATAGTGTGCTCGGGTGCTTGTGTTATTATGATAATTGTTATAAGCCGTACCATTATTGATTAGATTAACTAGAGAGGCCATAATATGAGGAATCAGGATACGGGAAATGTAAAGTATGTAGCTAAACCATGTAGTTCACTATAGTTAACTACAATTATTATAGTTCATGCTATTATTAGTTAATACCCAATTGTTAGGCTCAGTTTATATGCGTCCGTGCGAACGCGCGGTTTTGCGGCTACATCGCGAGATCACAAGCAATTGTATGTAAATGAAAGCGCGACCGCGCCGCTATTCGTTAAGGTGCCATACACGGGACAATTTGTCGCTTCGATCGATCGTCAAGAAAATCGTCCAATCGGTCTTTTGACCATAAAATCTTTTGCGATATTGCCACACACGTACAATTACTCGTTTGATTTTAACATCGAGGCGACAAATCGTCACGATAATTGTCCCGTGTTTGGGCACCTTGACGTACAATGCTTGTGATCTCGCTGTGTAAAGGCCACGCCGACAAAAATCGAGCCTTAGGAGTTAGGGCCTGTCCACATCTCCACGTAATGACGTCGTCAACGTGGAACGGTGCGGTAACGTGGCAAGGTACGTTGACATGACGTGCAAATTTACGTTAACGTAACGTAAAATACACATCACGATATTTTAACATTGTACGTCGCCATGCCTTGTAAAACTGCTACATTCTTCAGTACTGATCTAGATGTGGACCGCACAATACGTATTCTGCTTTTGCTTTTGTTTAAAATGGAGAAAGAGAAGAAAAAAGACGTGAATTTTTACGTTACGTTGACGTAAATTTACACGTCACGTCAACGTACCGTGCCACGTTACCGCACCGTTCCACGTTGACGACGTCGCGACGTGGAGATGTGGACAGGCTCTTACCTAAATGCAGGGGAAGTAATAGTTAGGGATAGTGATTTTTGCATTTTCTTTCTGTATGTTACATGTATGTGTATAAAAAATAAATTATGGTAGCGTAGCACATAAAATACAGTTTACAATTTATGGAAGTCCATCTGGTTTTATAAACGCTTAAACAGGTCAACTAATTTTCGTAAGGTAAGCAGATACTTTAAGTCACAGGAAAATCTTGATAGTTTTTATTCTGGAAAAGTACGACTGGGCGATAAACAACGACGGAAACAAAGCTTTAACATCAGCTAATAATTAGTAGTCATGTCATAATAAAAATAAACGAATTAAGAGCACCTCAACTTTAAGTGGCGTTTGTGAATTCTGTGCATTCGAAAGGTGTGCTAGAACAGAAGTGCAGCGGCTATAAAAATCCTTATAACATCGGGAGACATTCGTCTTCCATAAAATTGTCGCGCGAGATATTCCAGGTAGTCCGGAGGTGGCCTGGTTTTATATGACTGATGTGGTTTTAAAACCGGCGATAGTTTTGAGGTTTTCTGGAATAATATTAACCTAAAAATGTGGATTTTAGATACGATTAGAGTGTACATATTTTTTTATTATTATAAATCTTTTTTTGGTAAAAGGATTAGTGTTTTCAAAACTAGTAACAGTTACATCCATACTATTATTAATATAAAATATTATAAATCTGTTACCTCTTCACGCTTAAACCACTGAACCAATTTTACTACAATTTGGTATGGAGATACTTTGTGACCCGGAAAAGGACATAAGATAATTTTTATCCCGGAAAATACACGGTTTTGACGCAGCTGAAGAGCAATCAACTACTTCAACAATCTGTCAGTCTGTTACCTCTTGCGGGCAATCAACTAGTACTTGTATATTTTAATATTTTTTTCCAATTGAAATTTTCCAACTGTATCATTTTTAAACCAGCGGAGTAAGGTATTATATTTATAAGACACACCCTGGACTATTATCTGACGTAGAAAATCTGTACGTTGAAATAAAAGTTCGGTTCACTTCGCAATATTGTACATTTCTCTTTTCAACTGGGTTAAGGATAAAAGTTGGAGATATAAATATATATTTTCAAATAACACTAACATGATTGAAAACGTTTAAACCAATTTTAAAAATGGTTTTCTGCTGCTCTACAACTTTACCAACATTTTTGCAGATGCAGTTGAGAAATGTTTGCTTTTAACCAGGCTTGATTAGGTTAGTTTTTCTTATATCGATTTTATAAATAACGAAGTAAAAAATTCCGTTTTTACTCTTTATTGAAATGTTTCATCGTAACATTATGTTATTCAAGTAAAAGATTTGTTTGTTCCCGAAACAAACGGCCCCTTTTGATTACATTCGGCACATTTTAGATGTGCTGAATAGGAGGAAAGTCAAAATTATAATCACGGCAAAATGCCTGGTCCGGAACCAGGCCAGGCCAGGAATAAACCCAACAAACGAGCAGTCAAATCGCCTAATGTTTAATATTACTTTGTACCTCAAAGCAATAGTTATCAAATTAATTAACTCTACAAATCTGCAAACGATCTAGCCCCGATCTCATATCAGTAATCCCATTACTTCTAGACAGCTGGGTTTGATTTATTACAAATATTAATCTAATTCTATCCCTTACTTAGCCCTTAATCATGCCTTTCTTTAATTTAATTTACTTGACCGTTAGGGTGGGTTGACACTGCTTCGATGTGTTGCGTCGTTGGAACGCCGTATAGATCCGTTGCGGTGACGTACGTCAATATAAGACATGATGTTAACAGCACATCACTTTCATTGTCTGTCTAAAGAACGTTAGAGCAATGCCACATTCAGTGTTGCCACACCAAATTTGAGAAAATCAGTAGATATCATGCCAAAAATTGGTAGATCTACCACCCTCATATTAAAATTTTTTAGAATAAAAAAATGCTAGTTAGAGTTTTATTGATGGTGTTTAAACATAATTATTTTTATTGAATAATTGTAAATGTTCATTAGTCGGCTCTTCGTTCCTTGAAATGAACCTCTTCGTATGAAGCAAACTTTCCAAGTTCCAATATGTCAGTGCTGAGTCGGTTTCTCTGACATGTCTTTAAATTGTTGACAGAGGAGAACAAGCTCTCAACATTTGCACCGCTATGTGGAAGTGCAAGTAATTGTCTCACAAATCCACAAATCAGGGGAAACATTAATGGGGACTGGTCTCTCTCCGGCCGGTCTCTAATAAGCGAACGGCTCAGAACAGCTGCAGCTCGTGTAGTAGCAGTCCGTTTTTTTTAAAATGATAATTGCTGAAGGAAGTATTGTGCCAAGACGACTCAATGCACCAAAATGCTATCCGAGAAGTCTGTAACGTTTATTATTTGTACGTGAACAATGATATGTTGAAAAATAGGTACATTTGATACCGAAGTTGGTAGATAGGTAGAAGGGAGGTGAAATATGTAGATCTACCATAAAGTTGGTAAATGTGGCAACACTGGCCACACTGCTCTTCTACAATGCCGTACGTTGCGATGTTTGTACGGAATAACGCATACCGCATACCTTGGTTGCGACGACCTATAATATCATTTCCGTCCCACTTCATTTTGTTCCATCAAAACAGCGCGCGAGACGACGCAACGCAATGTGGCATTAGGCATAAAATAAAATACGTTTTCTACTTTAGGGTGTGTATGAGCCGCCTGTATAGAGTTTACTGTGAAAGTAGCAGCGTTAAAAGAGTCACTTTCTCTTAAGGCGGGCTGAAACCCCATTTTGTTATTTCTTGATACCCGATTTACCTAGTTCCAATATAATAACGAAATGTAAAAAAATATGAGATATAGAGCACAATATTTAAAAGGGCTTAAATCAAAAACATTTTAATAAAAAATAATACTTTCGCTGTAATTAATTTACAAACTCACCTCCGACAAAACTCTTTGTCATCGAAATATAAGTATTAACAAGAATAACTTACATTTTATTTTAATAAATTGTCAATGAATCTATTTTAAAAAGGTCTGAAACGAATAATCTTTTTTTTTAATATTTATTTCGAAAGATATTTTAAAAAAACACACGAAAAATAAAATGGAGAAGATCCGCCCTTCGTAACTTACAATTTTATGCTAAGCTAAAATGAATCTTATTGCGATACGTACACGCTTGGCATTCGCGTTCGCAAGGTTATCGTTTTGGAATTGAGGTTCTTATCTGCTCGCCTTAACCTTTGCATGGGCGAATTCATGACGCTGAGGCCGTTGCCCAAAGAAATTACAAAAAAAAAAAATTAAAACGACAAAGTCGTGCCGCTTCTGCGACAACGCAACGCACCGGTAGTGTGGCCTCGCTATCAGGGTTCGCAATTCTAAGACATAGGTTGAACGGTCAGTTTGGCATCAGTTTAGTCCATCAGTCTAATCCAGACTGACGGGAGAATGATCGTGTAACCGTTGATTGATTGATGGACTGATCATTTTTTATTATGTACTTTCCGGTCATTATTCTGGCGTCAGTCTCTGAGTGATGGACTGACCTGATGCCAGAGAGACCGAGTAACCGTTTTGTGTAAGTACTTACAATATTTACTAAGATTCTAGATAAAGAGTCTTCTATCCGCACTTATATTGTCCAAATTTTTTACCAAATTTTAAGACCTACACGCAAAATTTCAAAAAAATCTGTCCATCCGTTACGAAACACCACGACACGAGAATTGTATATATAAGATTTACAAGATAATATCCCTGTTGGCTCGGGACAGTGAAATTGCATGTCCTATAGGGCAGTGTTTTTCAACCTCTTTTATACTGCGACCCCCCTGGTATAAAAAAATATTTCCCGACCCCCCCTCTACCCTTTACTTATTTATCAAATATGTATATTTATGAATATACATCCTTCTGTTAAAATTCCCTTACTTAATGGATAAATATTTAAGTATTTTTGTGTTTTTTTTTTCCTTAACAGCATTGGTGTGGCACAACGATTTGCAGATTCTGCGAGGAGAAGGACGAGACACCTATTTACCTTCTCCTTGACTGTCCAGCTCTTCTATAGAGCAGAAACGGGCATCTTGGGCGCTACGAATTCTCATCTGCAGAGGAAATTCGTGGCACCAACACTAACCACATAGATAATTTCTGAGCAGCATTGGGTTGGGGACGGTACTCTGATGCGAAGGAGTCACAATAGATCCTAAAGGGTCGCAGTGACGTCAGGGCTGCAAGTTGCAACGACCTGCCTTCGGAGGTTTTTTTTTTTTTTATTGATAAAGTTCTCTCAACCTCTCGCGACCTACAGAAGCTTCGCGACCATCCAGGGGTCGCGACCCACAGTTTGAACATCACTGCTATAGGGCGTTTGAGTGATGAGGCTCATTCGTCTGGGTTAAGTCGGGACCGAATCAATGGCGGACATCTGATTCGCAACAGTTTGTTATTGATAACAAAACTTTGTCTAGGCCCGTTTTTAGATCGATTGGAACCTTTAAAGGAACCTTTATAAATTACTAAAGTCTTTTTGTCGAAGCGAATGAATTATATTGAAATACCACATTTCTCTATTGCTTCCGGTGAATAGGTAGTATTTGTTCTCCCTTAGGAGAGGGGTTTTGAGAAATACAGGAAGTATTTCTCAAAACCCCTTAGTGGATGGTTACACCACTTATACCATACTAGCTTTTGCTAGCGGCTTCGCTCACGTTAAGAAGTATCTATATATTAATACGTGAGCAAAAAACTTTGGACCCCTCTTGACAAAAATGCGGAAACGTAGGTGCATGAAATTTCGCACAGTTATAGTTTATATAGAGGAGTCGAGCCAATATTGTTTTAAAATTATGCTTTTATCATACCTTATTTTAATAAATAAAACATTACACACACTAGAATATGCACACTACGATATTTTGAATGACAAGCCTATACACACGAATTATACTCTTTTATTTATGGTTGAAGTCTGTTGTCAAATTAAAAATGGATTGTTATTTTTTTTATTAAATCTGAAATAGTCAATACTTTAAACGGTGAGCTAAAAGAAGAAGAAGAAAGTCAATATTTTGGTAATAAAATATTAATAGCATTAAAACTTATTATTAAATTTAAGGTCGATATATATATATATATATATATATATATATATATATATATATATATATATATATATATATATATATATAAAACTCAAAATAACGAGTACAAAGAATAGATTAATTTTTTTAATGTCTATACAAATATTATAATTATATGCGTAAGTGTCGTTTTGTTTGTCTGTTAATTCTTCACGCCTAAACCACTAAACCGATTTGCTTGGAAATACTTTTAATCCCCGGGAAAGGACATTGGATACTTTTTATTCCGGAAAAATGTACGGTTCCCGGGCGATAAACTAATTTTGTCACAACGGAGTTGCGGGCGTCATCTAGTAATTCAAATAAAAACAGATTTAATTACATTTGAAATGATAGCAAACAAAATTACCTTTTAAAACAAAATGCAAACTCGTAGTCCAGAAAATCTGCAAAATACACTGTTACATTGTTTATCGTATAATGTAGGATGAGAGTAATAACATTTTCACGTTATTTCATTAAAACCTCGTTCATTGTTCGTAAGTGTTATCTTCTTCTAAACTTTTATTACGCCAGGAAGCTGGGTGAGTGTAATGACTGATATAATTAACATAAAATGACTTAGCTATTATAGTGTTTAAATAACTTTAGAGTAAAATGTTAGGCGTGAAGAGAATTTTGATTCCATCGAAAACCGTTTTTAGGATACTCCAAAAATGAGTGTTTGTCAGTAAAATACCTGTTTGAGTGCCTAGTATGTAATGAGTAAAAAAAATTATACCCCAGATTCAAGTATTTTAAAACGGATAAAATTTAAACTCAGGATAATGCTTGCGTCACATCCTGAGTTTAAAGACTTTTTGGGTCATGTGACATGTCTATGTCAGAAAAAAAATTCATACAAGAAAAAGTTACGCCATCTAGCTGGTTATAACATTTCTAATCTTAAAAATATTTTAATCTTAAAAATAATAAATATAATGAATTAAAATAAAATAAAACTTAAAAATGGCTCCAAGCAAAATAGTTTGATCACGCATTTTATACCAACCTGCTATGTCTATTATAATAAATATCCATGCCCAAATTAATTTTACAACAATATTGTACACTTTTCATTAGTATAATTTATAGTATTTAATTACAAGGCCTATGTTAACAGATAAGCCGTGGACCACGCCGTCGGGTATGCCCATAGACTAAGAGAAATGGACCGAGCCAATCTCATTCAGAATTTACTTCTCGCTAGAAATACAAGTGAGGCAAAAAACTTATCTCTTACTGAAGGGCTGCAGACTAACATCCGTATTCTTAGTTGTTTCCTCAAACCCGCCTTGACTCAATCTCAACGAAGGTGACCTTAAGAAACTCCTCAAATTTGGTATTCTTAAACGTAACTTCTACCTCAACGAATTACTCCTTGAGTGGAGGTGGAGGTGGAGGTATAACGTCACAGAAATTATTTTTTAGAGTTAACACCGACGGAAATCGACCCCAATTTGACAGATTGTCTATGAACTCCTCCTTTAAAAAAAATATAATGTCAGTGCCATTGTCAAATGTCACATTGTTATGTATATTTTTTGTCATATCACAGGCCGCCATAATTAAAGAAGAAGGAGTTTTGCGTTGAGTTTTTGTATTATTTTCCTAAAATTGTGTTATTTCGGATTTTAATGTGTAATGTTGGTAGAATACCATTAAATATTCGATGTCGTGCACAAGTGTGGGCAAGTGATACAACTTCAATAACGTGCCATTTTGTGTTCCCTTCAAAACTCCATCGAAAGTTTTAGTAAAGGGGCCTACCACTTTACTAAAACAACTGACTTGACTGGTTGACTTTACTGACTACTTTTTTAGACTTTTACTAGACTATCGACTTGATAATAATCTGGAAAAACGACTTTAAATTTGAAAACTTTTCATGAAAAAAAATTTCTCGCCATATTTTACTTGACACTGGCCATGGTTAAAAAGCCGAGTGCCATATTAAGAAAAAAAAAGAAGAAGAAGAATTTAGTTTACGTGATCAGCTGTTGTTGCGATTTAATTGTTTGAAAACTCGTGTTGTTTTTTCAATTTTAGTTTAGCGTATGTATATTAATGCTTGTTTTGTTAAGTTTCTAAACCTAAATTGTTTCTTGAAGTCCTTATCACTATACCGCCCTAATTAGTTTTGAGCGTCACGCAAATATCTGCGCCAAGGAAAATTGTGTGAATTTTCATGGACATAATCCAAAACTTATTAAAGTTTTAATGCTAAACACAATTTCTTGTAATTAATGGTTGGAAACAGACAGTGAAGACACTCAAGAAAGCTTTAAGGTACATCCTGAACTGCCTCAGGTTTGACAGTTCATTCGTCACCTCTAATAAGAAAATCCCTCAGGTCAAGGAAGTTTTATTGAACTAATGATACGATTTTTTGGATTGAGGTTAAGTCGAGTGGAGAAAATCGTAAGGAAACGATTACGAATATGGGTGTAAAAGTGTCTTTCCGATCCTCGCGGCAAGCGATCGCGAATGACAAATCTTCAAATAAAATGCCAGTTTACGCCCTAGGCTATATTAAGGTTCCATTTCGCTCTTCGCCACTACAAAGCAGCGGCGGAATGGGTCGCTAGACCAATCTCGGTATAAAACGCTTGCCGTGAGGTTCGAAAAGTCACCTTTAGCTAACGTGGATGATTTACAATCCTAGACAAAGACAACTATTGGCCGCATGCTCATTTCATTTCTCTTATTACGATCATTTTACGATCTCTTCTGAGACGGCCTATTCTGTTTACTCTGATATTATATTGCAATGTAATTTTAAAGTAGTAAACAAAAAGTTTTGTTCGAGGTTTGACAACGTGTCTGTCAATATTCTATGTGCAACATGACATATTTTAGTAGGATTATTATATGTGCTATTCACTGACCTCCATTATACAAGTACGCTGGACTTATGATACCCACCTGCTTTTTGTGCCTATTTGAAGCGGAATCAGCGCCTCCAATGCGGGGGAAGAGAACTAAATCTGACGTAACTTGCAAATGGCCGCTTAATCGTTATTGGTTGTCATCACTAGTATTAGTTCCAAGTACTCTCACTACTGCTATCAACGCCAATATGGCGACTTTCAAGCGTAATTTTTACGTCAGATTTAGTTCTCTTCCCCCGCATTTGGGGCGCTGATTCCGCTTCAAATAGGCACAAAAAGCAGGTGGGTATCATAAGTCCAGCGTACTTGTATAATGGAGGTCAGTGAATAGCACATATAATAATCCTACTAAAATATGTCATGTTGCACATAGAATAGCTGTCATTTCAAAGGGTATCATAAGTCCAGCGTACTTGTATAATGGAGGTCAGTGGTGCTAGTACTTAGTAGCTCCCTCTACTCCGACCTTTGCATTATATTCCCTCTTAGTTTGAATTGGCTCATTTAAAAATGCATTGCATGATACCGACGCGTCGCCTAGGCAATGCATTGGCAAAATCACCTTCGGGGAGATAAAACATACATTTTTTTTTTTTAATTACGCTTTGCTGTCCCATAATATACAATCAATAATTGAATACTAGGGATGCTCCATCCTTTCACTAGGTATATGGGTACACCCCGACTTCCAATAACATTGAACCTTTATATCTCGCCATTTATTATTGTAACATTTCTACTGTTCTGTTAAACTTTCCTTTAGGTTATGGTAATCCTTGTTTATTGGCATTCGTAAGCTTTGTTTTAGGTTTACAAAATAATCGCCAAGTTTTAAAACGGTTGCTATATTTTCCTATTGTATTTCTGTATTTTGTATTGTCATGAATCCTGAGCGCTTATTGTCCACAAGATGACCCAGTGTAATAATAATAATATCTATGGACGCTTCACACCACGTCAGTCTGGCCCTGTGCTAAGTACCTGAAGGACTTGTGTTACGGGTACCAAAAAGCGGAAATATATTTAATACTTTTATACTATACATATATTTAAGATTTTTATTATATCATACTCATAATATTTTATATACACATCCATGACCCAGGAACATTGAAAACTTTTTGTTTCGTTGGCGGGATTCCAACCCGCGGGCCGCGACCCCCGGCTTGAGCTGCCACACACTCTTAAGGCTGCAGTCTTGCAAAATTCACTCGATCCGAATTATTTGCGCAACTTTGTATATTTTTTTTTGACAAACTAACACTAACTAATAAAATAACACGAAATATTATTATTGTGTATAATATAAGTAATAGCTAGTTATTTTTTAAGTTCATCTATGTGGATAATGTTAGGTAAATCAAGCGTTAAAAACAGCTCTTTCGTGCCTAATGTCATTTCGAGTTGTGTTTGTGCGCTTAGTTTATGGCAATAAATAATTAATTTACAAATCTGTTCAGCGCATAATAAGCTCAACATTCTCGTCTTCAAAATGCGCTGATTAGTTTTTTCTAATTATGTTTCTTTTTCTCATTCAGAGGTCACAGTTTCATCAACATTCTCTGTTTTTATCTCTTAATAAACGGGTTATTTTATAAAAACTATGCATCGTAAGTATGTAATAATTAGATTATTTTGATGACAAGAGTTCAATAAAGCAAATAAAAAAAATCACCTAAATCACCTTACTCCAACAATAATAATAATCTCAAAAGACCTACAAAAAAAGACAAGAATTGCAAGGGAAATTCCTTAGTGGCTTCCCTTTCCCTTTCACAGAGGTCGTCAAAGTGTACTTCGTGTCACTTCCCTCCTAAGTCCTAATATAAACCTGGACTGAACTTCCACGAATATTTTGAGACTACAATTAGCCAAATCGGTAAAACAATATTTTGAATTTTATTAAAATCGTATGTATATTTTAAGATATTTAGTATTTTCTTCTTAAAATAATAGCTAAGAATCTTACGCGAGCACAGACAAAAATCACAAGCAGCCGGTTCTAACAAAGCCATACCTAATTAGCGGTTTTGACAATAATATGCTGCTACTTTCACAGTGAACTCTATACAAGGGACACATACACACCCTAAATTATTATCACTTAGTTTTGTTACACCTTATATACGGTCGAATTGAGAAACCCCCTCCTTTTCGGAAGTCGGTTAAAAACCATATTTAACGACGTTTACCAATTTTAGACTGATAACCACCAATATCATTGCCCATTCCAAAGGGGACTCCCTGTCAAAAAAAATTTGACATTTTCTATATAAACCGCGATTGACAATATACAGATGTTCCTAGTCTAAGGGTGATATCGTATTTTGCATAGTCGATGTGAACTGAATATGAAGCATATCACTTCGAACTCATAAAAAGTTGGAGATTATCATTCTAATTTGTAATAATCTGTGTCTTTATAAGAGGTCAATTTTATTCTTAATTAATATTCTAAATATAGTGCGAGCATTTTTCATTTAGCGCCTAGAGTAAAAAGGTCAATGACCGCTACCGCCTCGTTTCGCCGAGTACAGTATAGTGTTTGTAATTACGATACAAACAAAGACATATAACTCCCCAAAGATCCTTATAAGCCGCTGAATGGAGATTCAGTGCCAGCAATATGGCAACCCGGGCCGTAATTGCCAGGCCATTGTGCCAATACACTCCTCAATAGAATACTGGATCATATCGATTAAGTGGTGATGTGAACATTCTAGGATGCCCAGTGCCAGCTTCGATTCAGTTTCTGATAGATATATAACTAACATTTTATAACATAAGAGCAATTACTTTTTTGCATTATAATTTAAACAAACCTTGTAACTTACCTACTTCATCATCTGGCTAATATTGTATCTGGCTATACGTAAAATCCACCTTCATTGATTTAGAATCATTTTCCAGGTCCTAAAGCCTCCACTTATGCAAAATAACGTACAATTTTCAGTCGGTCACCCACTTCATCCACATACGTCTGACATTGAATGTAATAATTAAATTTTCCTAAAGCTTGCTGAAGGACTAAATTCCCTACGAAGAATGCAATCCCTCTTTCTGTTTAGTTTGTACTTCTGCTTTAGCTCCCGGAGTTTGGCACTTGGGTCTTCCTCTCAAGACGAGCCTTACCCTTGGTGTCTGCTCTTAAATTTTCTAACAAAATTGAATATCGAATCAATCACAGCCGATATCTTGCTATATACCGCAGGTTCAGTCTGCAGGTACGTAATTATCCGACTGGAATTCCAGTCTAATGACCTGTAAACGACGATAATGCGTGTATTTTTTAACCTGTAGTAATTTGAGACGCTAAACAAAATAGCTAGAAAATGTGATGCGGCATGCACTGTAATGGGCATCGAAGTTCCTTAATTTACTTTAAGTTACAATGTTAACTTAAAGTAATTAATTAAGGAACTTAACTGTAATTAAATGAAGATTTTGACATAAGCCCCATACATTATCTGACAAACTTTTTATTCAATTGAAGTTTAATCACCATTAAAATATGTCTCTGAGTGCAGCCGGAAGAGTTCCTTACCGTTGTAAGTTAAGGCCAGGTAGTCTGTAATTTACATGATTTTGAATCAATAATAAACAAACAAATAGCGACTTTTAAAAGCCAAAAAAATACACATTGTTGTTTACTAACGGCCGTTCCCAATATTCAATCTATCTCTGGTTTGACATACAACCGATCGCAGCTAACATTGAATTGACATAAAATATATGTCTCTAATGTCTAATGAGAGCTATTCGTATCTCTAGTATGGCAAAACCAGAGATAGACCAAATATTGGGAACGGCCGTTAATGTACCTACTTTGACAATTTGTGGTTCGAAATATAATATTGAAAACTTCACTCGATCAAAAATAACTCCGAAGAGTAGGCTAAATTCGAATATTTTGTGATTCATGAAGCTTATGATAGTTTTACTTTCAAAAATCATATCTACGAAAAGCTCATAACTTAAAGAAAAATAATTTGTGGTTACATTTGGCATTTTGGTCTTTATCTAAGTGAAAAGTATAATTTTCTCCTATTTAGCCCTATCAAGGACGCGGCGAGCGTTGCACAGTGTACGGAGGAGACGAAAAATCGGAAATTTTCTATTTTCTTCAATTTTATATAGGCATTAGTAAAATTAATGCGAGAGTAGAACACCCGCGTGTCAATTCGAAATAGTTTTGATGCTACGAGCTACCAAAATTTAGCGTTTTTTTGCGGCCCGGAAGGGAAAAATCCATATTTCTCCAAAATTTTTACGTAATTAATAAAATTTTGTATTCCACCTGAAAGCCTATTAAATAAGGTTATTTTAAGTTTTTTTCCTGATCCGCCGAGTCGATATTTTACCTACAGTAAAATAATTTTCATTTTTAGTTTTTTTTTTTTTTTTATCCAAAACCAAACAAAATGCGCAATCGAAAATATCGACAAATTAAAGGTATACAAGCATTATATACGCACAAAAAAAATCACTCGTCAGATCCGTTTACTATTGGAGATATTTGATCGTAAAATCCTACGCTAGGGCTGCCACCATACGTCTTTCAATGGA
This sequence comes from Cyaniris semiargus, assembly GCA_905187585.1. Classification (NCBI taxonomy): domain Eukaryota; kingdom Metazoa; phylum Arthropoda; class Insecta; order Lepidoptera; family Lycaenidae; genus Cyaniris; species Cyaniris semiargus. The sequence continues at coordinate 4,414,489 of LR994558.1, read as the reverse complement.
TGGCTGTCAATAATGCAATAGAAATAGTTACCTATTACATTAACATTTATAGTATGAAAGTTATATATGCTTTTAATGAGTATAATTTAAAATTATAAAAAAAGTCTTAGAAAAAACATATAACCTCCTCTTTTTTAGAAGTCGGTAAAAAATCGGATATCAGTTCGTAATACTTCAAACAATTAATATTATTTCTAGTATTTACTAAAAAAATCGAGGTAACTGATGGTCACGCGAAAACGAAAAGACTACAAATAATACAGCGTTGCGTCGTTTGATAACCCTGTTGACAATTAAGTTTGTAAATTGAATAAATTAATTTAGAACTGTTAGTAAACGGATCTCACGGGTGTTTTTTTTTTTTTTTTTGTGTGTATAGAATGCTTGTATACCTTTAATTTGTCGATATTTTCGATGCGCATTTTGTTTGGTTTTGGATAAAAAAATAAAAACCTAAAAATGGAAATTATTTTACTGTAGGTAAAATACACAGCGGATCAGTAAAATAGGTTGAAATATAGTATAATAAAATAGGTTAATAGGCTTTCAGGTGGAATACAAAATTTTATTTATTTTGTAAAAGTTTTGGAGAAATATGGATTTTTCCCTTCCGGGCCGCAAAAAAACGCTTAATTTTGGTAGCTCGTAGCATCAAAACTGTTTCGAATTGACACGCGGATGTTCTACTCTCGCATTCATTTTACTAATGCCTATTCAAAATTGAAGAAAATAGAAAATTTCCGATTTATCGTCTCCTCCGTACACTGTGCGTCGTAACCGCCACTGTACAAGGCGCGCTGGTATGAATGTTATTTTAATGTGCAATTACGTCGATATTCGTACTGACAGACGTCGACCTGCTAATTTTAGGGAGTACCTGGCCTTAAAGTAACTTAATCTATCGGTTATACGAGGATCTAAAAAAATCGAGTTGAACTCCGGGAGTCAGTATAAATGACCTCTATCGCCACGTATCATCACGTGAACTATTTACTATAGGGGGATTATTAGTATAACAAAACAAAGTGTAAGTAAACAGAGAGGTCACATTATAAAAATAAGTAAAAGCACTGCCCTAAGGCTAAAGTATTTGTTTTGTTACACTATTTAAATGTTATACTTAATCATCTAGTCATCTTTTTTTTTTTATGAAATAAGGGGGCAAACGAGCAAACGGGTCACCTGATGGAAAGCAACTTCCGTCACCCATGGACACTCGCAGCATCAGAAGAGCTGCAGGTGCGTTGCCGGCCCTTTAAAAGGGAATAGGGTAATAGGGGAGGGTAGGGATGGGAAGAGAAGGGAATAGGGGAGGGAAAGGAAGGGAATAGGGTAGGGGATTGGGCCTCCGGTAAACTCACTCACTCGGCGAAACACAGCGCAAGCGCTGTTTCACGCCGGTTTTCTGTGAGAACATGGTATTTCTCCGGTCGAGCCGGCCGGTGCCGAAGCATGGCTCTCCCACGTTACACGTATCTGTTTAAATATTATAATTTTAACGAAATAAACAGACTTCAAACAATATTTTCTTACCTTCAGACCACCTTTGAAATGTCTTCTTTCCAACAAAAACGAATTAAGTTATCCGCGAACAAACATAGAAAAAGTTTTGTAGTCGGTAAAAAATGTCATGAACATTTCAATAAACTGACAGGTAAATAAAATACCTGTGCCCAAAGTACCTGAATTCCCATTATCCCCTCAGGCTTTTTCGTCGATTGAAAATTCTGATAGTTACCTAAATATACCCCATGTCAAAGAGGAGTGTTACTAACTTATATGTCGACAAATAGTTTCAACAGCAAAGCACTAACTGTGTCAAACAAAGTCCGATCATTGTTTATGGATGGCCAAATTGATCTCGGTTTTTTGTCTAAGGTCAGATATTGCAATGCAACGTGACGAAGCGATGCACTGAACAGACTTGCCACCACTCACCAGTGGTGTTGGGCTGCATATTCCAGCTTTGAATACATTGCATCGTCTGATTGTCTGGCATGAAATATATTTTTTTGATGCCCTCCTCACGTGACACGACTGGCAAAAGATCGGTGATCTCTTGCTAGTCATGTCAAGTCACACTGGATGTTGAGAGTAATAGAAACGAGTGTTCTAACTTCTAGTTTTCTACGCACACACTTGAACACTAATTACTCCTGCGAAGCTGGCCTGGAAACTGACCGAAACCGAAACCAGTGGGGGATTATTTACATAACACTCGAGTAATAAGTATATTTCTTGAGGAAAACTCAGCAATACTTCCATCCCAGTACAAGTTTTGTTGGATTGAAAAAAACGCCATTACTAGAAGTGTACTCGGTACAAACTCGATCGATGTTCAAACTTTTAACGATAAACAAGTTCGAACCGAAAGTCATTAAGTGTTGCGGAGTCAGCGGTGTGCCAAATGAATCGAACAGAACCTCGGCCCTCGGGACTTTGGTAATGGTTTTATTATTAATTTACATGGTTTTATAATTCTTAACAATTGGACCCTCAATAATTTGCTTCTAAAGAAAAGTTTCATATTAAGGGCCTTCCCCTACGGAGATTCCGTAATTTACCGTATTTAGAGCCTTATAAACTCATAATTTGAAAGCTACAAAGTTATAATAAAAATACAGCAATAATCTTCAGTATATCAACATTCCTTTCCCCGTTTTAAATTTTCTATTTTTGTTTATTATACTCATGATATTAGCTTCCAAAGTAATACCAATTTATTAAAATTGAAGCATACTTTCAGCATCTCCCTAGTATTTACAAATTACGTTTATTTGAAACACACGACAATTATAGATAGACAATTTCATTAACTACATATTCCCCGTTTTTTATTTAGATCAATTTTGAACTAAGATAAGTAAAAAAATAGGATTTTTGTGCGATCTCGGCAACGCGTCAAATGTATGGTCAAGGTCGTTTGCTCTGGGGATGGCCTTAAATATGAAACTTTTCTTTAGAAGGAGGGATAAATTTTACACCCCGACTAATACAAATATTTACGCAACGTAAACGTACGACGTTCGACAGCATTACTTCAGAGCCCCTAGCCAACACGTTTTCTTTATACTCCGATCAAAAATCTATGGCATTGACATAAGCATTAGATAAGGTTCGATAATAATATGAAGCCAACATTCAACTCATGTCACGTCAATTACATACATTTTGACAGTGGCGGGCAAGACCTAGTTTTGATGTGGGCGAAACATATTTTGCGGAACGGATTTTGTTGAGAGAAATTATTTTTGACACTTATTTAAATTAAATTAATTTGACACGAATTAAAACTCGTAAATCCTAAAATAATCCTCGTGGTGTGTGGGGCGCGAGACTGTAGGCGGTGGTCCTCATCGCCCACGCCTTACGCCGCCTCTGCATTTTGATCGGCGATTCTACAAGGTGTAACAAAACTAAGTGATAATACTTTAGAGTGTGTATGTATTCCTTGTATAGAGTTCACTGTGAAAGTAGCAGCGCTGAAAGACCTAATTTTTTTTTTCACTTTTGTATGGGCAGGCGCCCCAGCGTCATGAGTTTCCCCATACAAAAGAGAAAAAAAAATTTGGGTCTTTCAGCGCTGCTACTTTTACAGTGAACTCTCTACAAGGAACACATACACACCCTAAAGTATTATGACTTAGTTTTGTTACACCCTGTATACATAATATAGAAGCGATAAAGAAAACGTGTTGGCTGAGTACTTGCAACTCTCGTGTATGCCACAAATAAATCAGATATTCACAGTGGGGTCCAAAAGACCCCCGCGACCAACCGCGTGAGTTAATTGTAAATTTTTGGTAATTTCTCGTAATTTCTCGTAAACAGACCTGTGCCTCATTTTTTATTCATAGCCGTAAACAAAATTATGCGCCAAGTCTTTCATTAGGTGTCCCTAAATATGGCGCGCCTTATTTATTAACCTATATTTAAAAAAAACTCGTTTTTGAGATTAATTTATTAGAATGCTAGGTATAATAGGATATACTAGGATTTTTAACTTCATTATGACAATAAAATCTTAAAATCCTGTGGGAACCGCACATTTGAACGCGGTCAACCAATAGGAACGAAGATAAATATTTTTAATGTATTTTAATCAGGCTCTTAAAAGAATAAAAGGTATTAATAAAGTATTATAAAGTTTTATTATTGAGTATTGCATTAATTAATAAAATGCTAACAATAATCTTAAAGAAATTATTGTCTTGCCAATCATAGAGACGTTGTCTGAGATGCATTTAAGAATTAATTACTTTAGTGCATTGTTTTCTAAGAAAATACTTTTCTTAACCCTTCAAGTCTTTGTTTTATAATAATTATTAAAATTATAACTATTTTCTATTTCATAATAAGTAGAGCGCGTACGGAGTCCCACTTTTGGGTAAGTAAGGACTTTTTTATATTTAAAAAGTGAAAACGACGTAAAGTTTTGTCGTGTATGAAGATTTTTTAACGGAGAGACACACTTTCCTATTTTTAATATTAACACCACTGAACCGTATTTACTGGGTATGAAGATACTGTAGGACCCGGGAAATGACATAGGTTTTTTTATCCCAGAAGAATGGACGGTTCCCTTCGCGCTACAAGAATTTCAGCGCAACGGAGTTGTGGGCGTGATGTAGTTGAAAGTAATTATATTATAAGGGTAAAGCAGAACGAGCGAAATTTGTGAGTCGCAGAATGTCGGTCGCGTAAATATCTTTTCATAATTCATACAAATCATGACTCACAAAATTACACTCGTGTGAATCAAACAGGACTTTTGTATAGAACTGAATGCAGCAGAATTTCTGCCAGCCGAAATTCTGCGACTCACAACTCACAAATTAAGCTCGTTTAGCTTCATCCTATACAGTATGACGCCATTGCGTTGCGCCACAATTAAGAGGTAATTAATATACACAGTACAACAGATTTAGAATTAAATGACATTATTGCAATACATTATAATACCTAGCTAAAGGCCCAGCTTTGTGAGGGCTCACGTCGTCACACCTTGACTGACTGATGATAACACATCCATACTTCCATACTAATATTATAAATTCGAAAATGTGTCTGTCTGTCTGTTACCTCTTCACGCCCAAACCGCTGGACCGATTTTGCTGAAATTTGGTATAGAGATACTTTGCGCAATGGATTTGCGGACGTCAAATACATTTGAAGTGCATCTAAGCTTAGCATTGGATTGGATTTCAGCTCTTTTTTTAGGCGAACAATTAGCCGATAGGAACTTGACCACCTTTTTAACGGGTATGTTATTATATTTGGTGGGATTATTTTTAATTCATACGCAGAAAAAACATCCTGCCTACAATGAAGCCGGTTAATTTGTTAGTGGTTTGGCGTAAACGTTTTACGAGCGACGTGATTACACCATGAGGCTAACGATACCTATGGGACTCGTAGGGATGTTATAAATTTCATATCGATAAGCAGTATCGACTATCGATATCGATTTTATATTTTACTAGCTGACCCGGCAAACGATGTTTTGCCATATAAATTATTTCTAGTATCAATGTATGAAGTAGATAAAAACATTTTCTCAGGCGTAACGAATGTACATACAATCATTAAAATCGGTTGAACCGTTTTGGCGGAGTTCGCGTACAAACACTGTGCCACGAGAAATTTTTATATTAGAATAATCCTTGCCTATTTCAAAATTAAAAATTATTATTTGTGTTAACTTTTCCATACAAATCTCAAAAATTTGGCGCATCAAAACATCAGTTTGCCCATACAACAATAAAAAACAATACGCTTTTAGAGCTATTATTTTCACAGTGAACCCTACATCGGGGACTCATATACGCCCTGAAGTATTAATTATCATTTTATTTTGTTACACCCTGTATAATCATGGTTGCAACAATTGTTATCAATCATGGAGAGAAGCCTTAAGAGTTAAGACACTAACCTACTTCAATGATAATAGGATTTCTCGGTGATATAAGGTGACGGTTTTATACCTGGACCATAAACTGTTTATAGGGCGACGTGACGGGACGGTCGTGTTCAGACTGCTGCTTTACTTCTGGGCATTTCTCCGGATTTGGATTATTTAGTTGATTCCCTGGTACATTTTTATTTCTGCATATTTTTTAAAATCAATAATCACATATTATTCTTAAGTGAATTATAAAAATAATTATCTATTTGGGCCCTTTTACTTCACAATTTTAGAAGATATTTTGATTTAAATTTTTCTAACCTAGGGAATCAACAAAGCTTATAGAAAAAAGCTTTTTCAGCTAAATAAACATGTTCAATTAAAATATAAACATGTATAAAATTGACTACAAACTAAACTTGTTCGTTAAAACCAAATACAATGAATTGAAAATGAATTTATTTGAAATATTTTGACTTTAAGAAAAAAAAATTATATATTTTACTTATTGGTATCATTTATTTGTATCAGAATATGAAGAGAATGTAATTTATTGTAATAAAAATAAACAGATATGTACCAATTAGATAAATAAATGTAAAAGATTTTGATTCCCTACTTAAAATACCCAGGGAATCATCAAAATGTATGTAGAGGGAATCAATAAAAAGTTACTTTTTCCTGAGGCGTACAAAAACCTTGCATGTAGGTTAAACAATAAATAGACTAACTAAAAACCATACTCATTATCGTCGTTTACATCGTGTCTAAGCAAACTTAACTTTGGAAATGACATTGTAATTAGCGAATAGGGAATCAATTGTGTAAGGAACCAAGGGTGAGGGAATCAGATATTTTCCTTTGTAACTCGGAAACGGAGCAACGAATTGTGTGACCTCCTTCTATGATGTTTAGAGGGCTACCGAACCTCCCGCCCCTGCGCACCCGCAACCACGTGCTACTTATAACTAGGGAGGTACGAGCCTCCAAGTGAAGCGTATAGGGAATCACTATGTGAGCCAGGACAAATCTTAAAATGACTTTTTCTATTTATATAACGATATGTATGTTAATTTACAACTTTTTTTATAAATATTTTGTTCATGCTCTAACGATTTAATTACTTTTAAATTAGAATTTCATCGTATTTGTGGTATTTTTTTGGGAATTTATGGTAAATTCTGGGGACAGGACAGGTCCAGGGAATCAATTTTTCGACCTTTAAATTTATTTTAATTATATTTACAATTAAGTTTTTCTAAAAAACCTAAGTGGCCCAGTTAGATCACACCTTATATTACTATAAAAAAATACGGAAGTCTATTTATGTAACTCTGCGGGTACTTTATACGTCCGGACAACAAAATTTTGCGGTTTGGAGAAATAGCCTTCTACACTATACTCTGGTAGAATCAATTTAATCTAAGCGTATGAAGATCCCGCACATTTTTATGCGAAAAAATGCCAAGACGAGTTCACTGGTTACTGGTTAGCATTGTCAAAATGGCAGAATATTAGCCAAACTTGTGACTCTACACTCGGGGCCTATACAATAAATAATCAAAATAACGAGGCACAGAATTTCATAGAAATTCTCCGTTTGGCTAGATAAAAGCTACAACTAGGTCGAATAAGTAACAAACATTACACAATTCAATATTTTTCTTAATATAATTATTATTATTAGATATTGGTCAATAATTTTTGTATTTTACTGTTTTTAGTTGCCTTATAGGTAATATTTTCGTACTTATTATGGCAGCCGGAATAAATAAAATCGTCACGCTATTAAAAAGATATCAAAATCGTATTTCTTTTTCGAACTTTATATTTATTAAAGTTTACATCCCTAAACTGGAAACATGTGAACGAAATAAAACTCCGTTTATGTGCTGACCACAGCCATCAATACAACTCCTCAAATGCCTACATATACCTACTGTGTATCTGAAAAAGCTTAACAAATTCTAAGCCAGTATTTTTCAACCTTTTTCATGATGCGACCCCATGCTATGAAAAAATATTTCGCGACATGCTGGCCCTAAGTATCACACATCTTGGAAAATGCACAAAAACAAACTACGAAATCACCTATAAAATGATCTTCAATAAAATTATTACTATCTTATTTCATGGAGTATATTTTCGATTTATAAAATTATAACCCACTGCTATAGCAAATCAAGCAAATACTGTTCCATTAATGGTAAACTCCAATAACATTTTCAAAATTTAATTACATTTATGTATGTTTGTTCTCCGGTAAGAGTTTTTGCCTGAACTTTCGATACTTAAAATTTAAGAGAACAATGTGTGTCTAATGTTTTGGGTTCTCAAAGGCAAATGTTAACTTAATATTTTGGGATCAAACATGTTTGAAAGCTTAAAGTTAGATACTTGTTTAACCTGTTAGGGTTCGGGCCCTTAGACAAGATGCCTGTAAAATGTAAACAGTGTCGAAAATAGAAATCAAATATTTATGGCAGCGGTCGGCAACACGCGGCCCGCGAACGTCTTACTTGCGGCCCGTGAATGTTTTGTGAATTAAAGTTATACGTATCAAAAACAATGTTTTCTAATATTGCCAGTAGTTATCGCCAGTCGCCACTTAAGAATCTAGCTGTTTGTGTCATTTTATAACAAACACTTATTTCCTGTCATTATATGTAGGTATATTAAGCTTCTAGGGTTAATACGAGTATGAGGTCTGCGGCCCGCCTTTGGTTTATTTTGCCACCTTGTGGCCCTTCCCTGCAAAAAGGTTGCCGACCGCTGATTTATGGGATTCGAAAGGTATAGGTAACATATTTTATAGGCCGACCATGGAACACTAAGGGTCAATTCAGACCGCAACGCGACGCGTAGTGCATTTCTAAATTTGTACTGAATTGACATATTTCGTGAGCGTGAGAGGTATTGCAAGTCTGTCAAATCCATACTTTAGATATGCATCTACGCGTCGCGTTGCGGCCTGAATTGACCCTTATGAAGACAAGCGTAAAACGCGCGATTTGTTTAGGTACGTGCGTTTACATCTGCATAATAAAATATGCGTTTTTTTCTTGAATAAAATTTAACTATGTAGATCATAATTATTTACATGGTTAAATTTTATTCAGGAAAAAAAACCGGTTAGCTACATACCGCCTAAATAAATTAATGTACACACGCGAATTTTTCTAAGCATTCTTATGCAGCATCAAAATACGTGAAAATAATTACTCACAATTACTATATTTCTAATTTCTATACTAGGATGAATATAAAAAAAATATTATATTTCTAATTTCTATACTTGGATGAATATTTGTGAGGATTTTTTGCCTTCGCTCGTTAACACTAATGGCGTCGGGAGTGTTACTCCAATAGAAACTTTTAAACGGGAAGATGAATTAAACGAATCCATTGTTCGAACTGATTTCTATAGAACCACTTATGGAGGATCTGCTAAACTTTGCGTGTAAATAAATGTCCTTTTTGTGCATGCTAAATTGTACATTAGCTACTTTTTATCACAGCAAAATGTACGATTCCCATTGCCTATTGCGTCGCAAATCGTAGTAATGGGAAAAGTTTAGTCCGGATTGGCAAATGTATGTATAATGTAACGATTTATTAAAATAGCGGCGCGGTTGCGCTGTTTTTTACATACATACAGTACATGATACATGTACTTCGGATGCTTCTGTGTATTCTATTCCTTTACTTTCATAACTCAATGGGACGGAAGACCGCACGACTGGCGAGAGATCAGGCGCAGGACCGACTTTTTACATGCCCATCCGACGCATGGATCATCTCACTTGTCAGACCATCAGGCGACCAGCCTGCATTGTCCTAACCAAACTTGGAAATAACATGTTTCCAGCGCGGGAATCGAACGCACGACCCACGGTCAAGAGCCACGCTCTAAACCACTGGACTCCGGGGGCGTTATGCTTCTGTGCTGTTTACATATTGGGCACTATAAAATAACTCCTGTAAAGATCTGATTTAAAACCAAAGGTATTATTATAAATAATTCGTCTACTATTATGAATGTCAGTTACTACGGAACTGGTCGTTCTCGTTGCGACCTATTTTCATAATCATAGTCCCAACTCCCATTTCATAAGACTAACAAAACCAATAATGAAAAATTGATGTAACGACCAAAAATATTTCAATTATTCTGTGTAATTTATGAAAAAATACCGTGATTTTTTCTCCTAAGTTGTATTATTTATTTTGACGATTCTTTGGTAAAACCTAAATAAAATCTTAAGACCGGGCTCCCAAAATTATCTAAACACGCTAGCCCCACCTACACACCCCGCTATCCTCCAATCGTGATACAATGATTCCATGAATCGTGCTCGCATGAATTGTATTTTGCGCTGCAGCTAATAGTGAACAATATCGCGTAACAACGGTCCGGCGCATTATAGCACGAAAGTAAAGTTCGCTAGTCCCAAAAATGTTTTTGATGATTACTTAAAAATTAAATACAATACTAATATTTTTTTTTTTTTTTAATCTTTATTTTTTATAGAGTTTGGTACAAATAGACCATGTCACTCTCGTAGAGAGCCATTTTTAAATACTACTTACACATAATTAATTTTTATCTCTTACTTTTAAACCAATCAAAACTAATTTATACAAAGCAATTGCTTCCTTAGATAAAGGAGCAGACAGAAATGGAAAGAATAGACTTACATCACAAACATTTATATCTAAGTTATAAAATATATCTTGTCTAGCTACTTCGTTCCGGACACATTCCATCAGTATATGCTGGACGTCCTCAACCATATCACACTCTAAACAATTAGGTGATGCCACTTTGCGCATTAAAAAGGCAAATTTATTTAATGGAATGTGTCCAGAACGCAACCTTAAAGCTATTAACGTATATTGTCTGTTCAAAGAACCTTCAAACCAGGGTATTTTAAGCGGAGTCGGTTGGATAACTTTATACCATATGCCTTTTGTAAGAGATGTAATACTAATATTTCCTTTAGCTATTATTATATAAAGTGTGTTATTGTAGTCGTGCAAATTATTTAATGATAGTAACTCAATAAGTGTAACAGATATTTGTTGAAAAGCCCAGAAATATTAATAATTTCGAAAAATAAAACTATCGAGTCAAAATAAGTGAATCGTGTTTTTGGTTAGCCAAATATGAGATAAATATACAATGATTAAGTAAATCTCAATTTCATTTAAGTCGATCGTCTTCCGGTATCGTAATACCTATAACGGCCGTTCCCAATATTTGATATATCTCTGGTTTTGCCCTACTAGAGATAGGAATAGCTCCCATTAGACATTAGAGACATATATTTTATGTCAATTCAATGTTAGCTGCGATCGGTCGTATGTCAAACCAGAGATAGATTGAATATTGGGAACGGCCGTTAGAAAACACAGCAAAATTTGACAGCGCGGTCTAAAGGGAGGAAGGCACACATTAATAAAAAAAGGAATTTTTCTCTCTCTATTACTCTCAGAAAAGTGAATTCATAGGCAGATAGCGGACCTGCCGAAGAATCAATTTCTTCGATGTTACATTAATATAGTTTTATACCTAATAATTATAACAAAAGTCGAAACTTGTATACTAATTTAAAATTGATGTCTAGTACTATTTTAATATTTCTCGGCCCAAAATGGCCGAAGCACCACGTTTAATCGGGGGCCAACGGGAAGCGTACGTCGGGAGCACGAGAAAATATGCGGACTGCGGAAATAAAAACAGTTGAAAAGGTGCAAAAAAGAAATAGAACGGTGAATTTAAAAGCCCTTTTAAAATATAAATGTCACCTGCAGTTTTTACGGTATTTTACGGTTTCGGTTACGGGTATCGGTTTATTTCATGGTGTTTCAATGAATATATCTACTCAGTAAAGTTGTTCACAATCGAAACTCTAATAGATTAACTGTCGCACTCAGACTCTCGGAGGCGAAATTTTTTTACTTAAGAATGCACCTGACCCTAACTTGACTACATACTTAAACCTAGATCTCAAAATCTGTAAGGTCTAGAAAACTAATTTTTTTACACAAGTAACTTCATGAAGATTAAATGCTCAATACGAAAACACGATTACTGGAAAAATGCTCGATAGTTTTTTTTTTTACAAAATACCTTGTTTTAGACACATTTTTGCTTGGATCTTCGAATTTTTTTTAAAAATCAAACATCGTCCTTCTCTCTTCACACTCACGCCCGTCTTTCATATGCCAGGTGAAAAAGGACAACGCGGAATCATCGCCAAGTTAGTTTTACTATGAATAAAAGACGAACTATAATGATAATGAAAAAAGTATTTTGAGCAAATTTAGGTTTTATCAATGCCTTTTAAGATATTAAAAAATATTAAAGAAAAGACAGCAAAATTCGAAGATCCAAGCAAAAATGTATCTAAAACAAGGTTTTTTGTAAAAAAAAAACTATCGAGCATTTTTTCAGTAATCGTGTTTTCGTCTTGAGCATTAAATTAATTAATCTTCATGAACTGAAGTTACTTGTGAAAAAAAAAACAGTTTTCTAGACCTTACAGATTTTGAGATCTAGGTTTAAGTATGTAGTCAAGTTACGGTCAGGTGCATTCTTAACTCCAATTTCGCTATAATTATCACATAAAATCTGACTAAAACCGTGTAAAATTTGCAATAAATATAATTTACATGAATGAAAATTCTCAATGCTTAGAGTGGGTTGCAACTTGCACCAGAGGCGTGGTTATAGTTACAGTTATGGTCAAAGTTAAGGTTATAGTTAAGGCTAACTTAACTTTAACCTTAACTTTGACCACGGAATTTGACAGATGTCTGTTGCGTTTATTTTTTTGTTAAAGCTACAGTTAATGGGGTTGAAGGTATAAAAATTAATTAAGTATCCGTAAAAATCGACAGGAAAAATATTTGTTATAACAACACTGTGAGCCATAGTAAATTTTCACGAAAAAATTTTGATGTAAGTTTGAGCGGTTATGATTATCGTTAAATTTATATTACGGCGTCCTTAACCAAAGATTTGACAGTTTGCACTGTAGTTATAGTTAAAGTTACAGTTATAGTTAAAGTAAGTTGGTGCAACCCACCCTTAGAATCCATACTACTATAACTATAATATTATAAATGCAAAAGTGTGTCTGTCTGTCTGTAACCAATTCACACTCAAACCACTGAACCGATTTTGTTGGAATTTCGTATGAACATATCTTGAATCCCGGAAAATGACATGATAATTTTTATCCATAAAAACGTTCGGTTCCCGCGCGAAAATTTTTGTCACTTAAACGAAAATTCTCAATTCACAGAATCTCGTATAACTTAACCCTTAGGCTTAGCCCTTTAAGCGAGACGGCTCACTTTCAGAGTTCAACGCTCATTAAGCATCATCAGTTAATCGAATAAACGTCGAAGTTGAACCGGTTTTTAGCGGCAGCAAGACGAATACTTAACCAACCGTTAAACAGGGTTTAAACATGCGATAAAGTTCCGAGCTTACGTAGTGACAGTGCCCACATAATAGTGGAAGTTGGACGTTTGTAGCCGCACTGGTTTAGTCCCTGATTTAAGATTGAAGATACCGTGGTAAGTGTTTCTAGCATTGAGAAAAGTTGTAGCAAGTTGTAGAATCGCCCTGGATTCAGCTTTAGAAAATTATGTCTTGTAAGTACCTAAGCTACATTTGAATTAGAGTGACCGTGTTCTTATTTTTCTACTTTAAACGGAACACGCCAAACCGCTGAACCGATTTTGCTGGGTATGGAGATACTTTGAGTCCCGGGAAAGAAAATAGGACACTTTTTATCCCGGAAAAAATGTCAGTTCCCGCACGAAAAACTAATTTTGGGGCAACGAGCTGCGGGCGTCATCTAGTCTAAAATAATACCTAGACACACAGATAAACAGCTGACGTCTGTAAATCTTTGTCAAACAGATATCACAAAATCAAAAATGGCAATACTTTATGAATAATTATCCGTATCCCTTCTAGACGGCCAATGAAGTGTACAAAAACCTTGGGATTCTCTCATAATACTTTATTGTTGAGTGATTTTCCCGCGCAGGCCAATATAAACTTATTGTGTTCAACATATTGGCTCTCTAGTGCCACTACAATATATTTTTCATTATGATTTCAAAGCTTAAGATGGGCTACGACGTATTTTTGACGGACTTTTTTTACTGTTATTTTATAAACACTTTACCATTTAAGGCTATCCCCCGAGGAAACGACCTTCACCATACATTTGACGCGTTGCCGAGATCGCACAAAAATCATTTTTTTTTTACTTACCTTAGTTCAAAATTGATCTATAAAAAATTTAAAACGGGGAATATGTAGTTAATGAAATTGTCTATCTATTGTCGTGTGTTTCAAATAAACGTAATTTGTAAATACTAAGGAGATGCTGAAAGTATGCTCCAATTTTAATAAATTGCTATTACTTTGGAAGCTAATATCATGAGTATAATAAACAAAAATAGAAAATTTAAAACGGGGAAAGGAATGTTGATATACTGAAGATTATTGCTGTATTTTTATTATAACTTTATAGCTTTCAAATTATGAGTTTATAAGGCTATAAATACGGTAAATTACGGAATCTCCGTAGTTGAAGGCCCTTAAAGGAATAAATTGTTACACGAAAAGCAATTACGCCATTCTTCAAGTGTATTTGATATTACTCGCAACTTCATTGCGCCCATTTTATTTATCACGGGGAAACCGTACATTATTTCAGGAAAAAAGCCATCCTTGGGGTTCAAAGTATCTAGATATATCCATAATAAAAATCAGCCAAGTGCTAGTAGGACTCGCGCACGAAGGGTTCCATACCACAATAGAGCAAAAATAGGCTGAAAATTGTGTTTTTTGTATGGGAGCCACCCTTAATTATTTCATTTATTTAAATTTTATTATACATTATGAAATTAAAAATAAAACTGAGTATTTCGTGAATATTTCAAGTGTCTATGTATTGCCGTTATTGATATCTAGCAAAAAATTTAAAAAAAATCACGTTTGTTGTATGTGAGCCCCCCTTACATATTGTTACGTGCTAGGGTTCGAGGATTTGGAGAAAAAGACCTGCTGACTCTTAAAAAGACTTTACTAGCACTGACACTAGCTCACACAAATCACTAAGTCCAAACACTAAGCACTAGATCCAAATCACTGAGCACTATCACTGTCCTAGGTCGTTGCCGAGTCGTAGGTTCACTGGTTCACTCACTATTGATCACTTGTTTTCACTTCGAAGTCGCCTCGAAGATCGCTCAGATGAAACTGAATTGCCGGGCCGTCTATCTGCGGCTATTTATATGGCGAGACGAATTCCAGAAAGTTCTCTCGCCCGATTCACGTAAACAAGTAAAAAAGTAAACAAGTGTGGGAACTTTCTAGAAAATACGCGTAAGTAAACATACACCTAACGCCATCTAGTATTAAGTAGGGGATTAATATTTTCTGTGTTTCCCTGATCAGTTTCGCTGGTTTGACGCTAGATGGCACTACGTGTCCGTATCAATATTTAATTTATTTTGTTTTTAGTATTTGTTGTTATAGCGGCAAGTCGGCAACAGATATACACAATCTGTGAAAATTTCAGAAGTCTAGCTATAGCGCTTCTTGAGTTACAGCCTGAAGACAAACAGACTGACAGACAGACAGACGGACAGATGGACAGACGGACAGACATCGAAGTCTTAGTAATAGGGTCCCATTTTTACCCTTTAGGTACGGAACCCTAAAAATCGGTTCGGCTTCTTAGGCGTATAGTTAACAGACAAGCAGACAGACAGTCTGTCGCACTTATAATTATTCTAGTAAGGATTAGTTTGATATTACTGATATTCTTTCCGAATTAGTGTATAGTGTATACCTATCTATGCTAATGATCTGGTTAAGACCTATGTAACTTCATCGGATTCAGGCATATAGTTAGCCTATGTACAGCCGGGTAGCTAATTTGCCTAACCACCTAGTTACGATCAATAGTGAGGCAGATCTATGTAATGTCAAACCTAAATTGCCCCATTTTGGGGCAGCTTATGTGGGACCACTTCTTGCTTGAACATGCCTCGTCTATAAAATATGGGAGATGATTTTTCATTATCGAACACGCACTACTTCTTGCGATTTGCTCCTTTGTTGGAAAATGTGAATGTCCTTTTCAAACCTCGGAAAATTAGGTTTTCACACAGACATAGATCAAGATAGATACCGCATGTGTATGTACTTCGCGTGCGGCGTGCCATATCGCGTTCCCAAACGACGAGCAATGCTCGTCTTTCGAAAGTCTGTTCTTTAGTCTGCTATCGGAATCGCACGTCAATCGGAATTTTAAAAATACCTAAATGCCTAAAAGTGCCGTATTGAGCTGTAGAAATTCAAATAGAAACGTTGGCCTTGATAATGGATACGTTTCTAATCATCGGTACGTCACAGTGGTAGGAAAAAAGTGACACGCTCGTTTTCATACAAAAGGAGCGACATGCGGTATCTATGTCTGTGGGTTTTCTTATCATAGTTGTATTAGTACAGTCTGAAAAATAAATATCTAACGGTTAATTGACGACAAAAAGAAGAATAAAATAAGTTAAATAGATTTACGTTTTATTTTCTCGCTAGAGGCAGTACCAGCACAGACAGTAAACAAAAAGTTTTGTTCGACGTTTGACAACGTTTCAGTCAATATTCTGATATGAGGTGTGCAACATGTCGAACGCCCTTTGCGTAATATTCCCTATTGTGTACTTATTATGGACCCGCCTTAGATGTTTCGTACTATAAGAAAAACCAACATAATATATAAAATAAATACGTACAAAAACTCTTAATATAAATAGTCCATTTCTCATAGTTTACGTCGTCTTAGTACAATAGTGTTTAAATTTTCCTTCGCAAAAGAAAATATAAGTTGAGCAGTTTCTTGGCGATAAGGAAAAGTTAAGGGGTCAAAGTTTTTCCAATGTCTAGTGTTAGAGTTTAAATATATCGGGTTTTTTGTTGCGAAACTTTAATATATTTTACTTTATTTTATATTCAACATGCATATGAAAAGTTATTTTTGAGGTCGGATTTTTGGGAGGAAAAGAGGTGTGTAATAAGTTCTAAGTTTAACATGTCGTGAAAAGTTGTTTTTGAACTCTGATTTTTGAGTAGGAAAGAGGGGTGTAATAAGTTTTTGACGTGTCCGTCTGTATGGGTGTATGGCTGTTTGTGGCATCCTAGCATTTAAACTGAAACTGGTTGACCGGTTTGATCTAGTTTTTTTGTTACCTAACATGATCGAAAGGCTATAGGCTATATTTTATCACGTTAAGACTAATAGGAGCGAAGAAATAGAGGAAAATGTGGAAAAAACGAGGGGAAATTATTTGAAAGGGCTTATTTGAACGCGCTAATCTCAGGAACTACTGGTCCGATTTGAAAAATTCTTTCAGTGTTAGATAGCCCATTTATCGAACAAGGTTATAGGCTATATTTTATCACGCTAAGACTAATAGGAGCGAAGGAATAGAAGAAAATGTGGAAAAAACGGGGGAAATTATTTGAAAGTGCTTATCTCACGAACTACTAGGGCAATTTTTCTGTTATTTGGGTCAGATAAGAAGTATGAAGGATCATAGGCTATTTTTTGTAGACTGATTTGTCTGTGAAATATCTAATTTACGCGGGCGAAGCCGCGCGGAACGTCTAGTAATATATATTCGAGGGGCCGCAAACATGGAATGGTACTAAATCGACCCCATCAGGCTGGGAAAGTAATAGCGTGTACATGTTAGTGGCGGTGTTAAACTTAGTTGTGCGTAACTAAATTATATCGGTGCGGAGCGGTTGTACAGCTGTGTGTATTGTCATCTACAGCTTCTGTTATCACTGATAATAATACTTGAGGCCATCGCCCGAGCAAACGACCTTTGACCATACATTTGGCGCGTTGCCGAGATCGCATAAAAATCCTATTTTTTTTACTTATCTTAGTTCAAAATTGATCTAAAAAAAATTTAAAACTGGGAATATGTAGTTAATGAAATTGTCTATCTATTGTCGTGTGTTTCAAATAAACGTAATTTGTAAATACTAGAAAGTTGCTGAAAGTATGCTTCAATTTTAATAAATTTGTATTACTTTGGAAGCTAATATGAGTATAATAAACAAAAATAGAAAATTTAAAACGGGAAAAGGAATGTTGATATACTGAAGATTATTGCTGTATTTTTATTATAACTTTGTAGCTTTCAAATTATGAGTTTATAAGGCTCTAAATACGGTAAATTACGGAATCTCCGCAGGGGAAGGGCCTTAAGGGTGTGTATGAGTCCCTTGCATAGAGTTCACTGTGAAAGTAGCATCGCTGAAAGAAAAAACTTTTAAGCTGCTGCAGACCTTTTATCGCGGGCTTTGAGCGCGGCGACCGAATCAAGAAACTCCGTAACGAAATGAGCTAACACACCCCACTCCGACCGGCAAAGTGGTGCGGCGTTGCCAGATTTCGGCACGGTGTTCGTGTGCGTGCGAATAGACGTATGCGAATTATAATTGCACAATTTGATAAAAATGCAATGCTTTACCGCGGCAGTCCCCGAGTGCCACACGTATTTTTTTTAAACTTTTGATACTCGGGCGCTTACACTTACAAATCACAAACAAAATGTTGCTCTTTCAGTGACAACAGAGAAATCTATGCTTGCCTAACATATTGGTCACATGACAGGTTAGCTTTATAGCTTATCTATGCAAGCAAACCTTCAAATACACTAAGAGCCGCGCCAAACCGGAATGGCAGCGGCGCGGCGAGGCGAGCACTTTCAGTGTCATATGATTTTAAACTTTATCTTCATTATTGTAATACATAGATTGAGAAGTATTTGACCGCCCACCCGGCCCGTGGCCGCTCGTGGCAGCCGGCGGCCGCGATTTCTCAAACGATACTATGTATTACAATAATGAAGATAAAGTTTAAAATCATATGACACTGAAAGTGCTCGCCTCGCCGCTGCCATTCCGGTGTGGCGCGGCCCTTAATCTCTATACTACTAAAATTGGCTAACGTATGTATTATTATCTACAGGATACCCAAATTCAGAAGTCCAGCGAGTTATGTTACAGTGGTTCGATAAGCAACCCCACAAAGCCATAATACGCTTATATGAGTGGCATTACGGGGATTAAATGCACTTGTGGCAGTAAAATCGCGGGTTAACCCCCCGGCGGTTGTAAACCCGTAACAGTAAACTACGTGCTGGGAGGGTTGTTCGTCTAGTAATAGCCTGTACAATAAATTCATAGGACCTAGATTATAGATAGCACCTAGAAACGGGACTAGTACGGAATTGCTCGTAAGTCCTTAAATTTTTATATAAGTATTTTGTTTTAGCTGTACCTACATATATGTAATAAATTTTTGACTGGATTAAGATGGATGTAAAATCTGAAATTTTAACTTTAACTACGCATGAACTGAGTTGAACACAGGAATGGTTCTTTATTAAGCTGTAATAAATAATAATATTTAACGACTTCGATTACTGAGACTTCGATGTCTGTCCGTCTGTCTGTCCGTCTGTCTGTCCGTTTGTCTGTCCGTTTGTCTGTTTGTCTGTCCGTCTGTCTGTCCGTCTGTCCGTCTGTCTGTCCGTCTGTCTGTCCGTCTGTCTGTCCGTCTGTCTGTCCGTCTGTCTGTCTGTCTGTCTCCAGGCTGTAACTCAATAACCGCTATAGCTAGACTTCTGAAATTTTCACAGATTATGTATTTCTGTTGCCGCTATAACAACAAATACTAAAAACAAAATAAAATTAATATTTAAGGCTCCCATACAAAAAACGTAATTTTTTTTACCTTTTTGGCTCGTAATCAATAATGGTAGCTGTTGCCATTATTGATTACGAGCGAAAAAGGTCAAGAAAATTACGTACGCACTTAAAATTTTCACAATATCCTTAATTTTATTTGTACTCTAATAATTAATAATAAAATAAAAATAAAATAAATATATTAGGGGGGCTCCTATATAAAAACACAATTTTCGCCTATTTTTCCTCTATAACCATACGAACCCTTCGTGCGCGAGTCCGACTCGCACTTGGCCGGTTATTCATTCTAATATTCGATATGAAGTTTCTAACGTCTGTTGTTTGGACCATAATATTTTGTTTTAGAAACAACACATGATATTCTGTTAATTATTTCGCAATAGATATAATTTTAAACAACTTCTACACTATAATGTTCTCGTCTAGACTGGCAAATGAAATTTTAACTGCCATAATTAAAACACACGGTCGAATTCATAAAACTAATTCATCGAAACATGTTTTTCATTTGTAAATATTCATTAAAAGTTGTGAAGTGCACTCATTGGGGACTCGCAGCGAATTCACCAACTACGCTCAGCATCATCATCAGACTGCATTAAAAATTATACTATATACTATATACTTATAACTAATAATGGTCTAAGATCAGAACTTAGGTCGACCTTCACCGAGCTGATGAAAAATAAATATTTTATACTTAACGTATATTAGAAAATAGATCAAGAATAGGTTGCCTGCTCGCTCGCGATAAAAGCTATGCAAAAGCTTAAAATTTTGTGTCCATGATTTTTAGTCATTTGGTGACCATGTCTTTTCAGTTTTTCCGGGACTTAAAGTATCTCCATGTCAAATTTCAGAAAAATCGGTTCAGCGGCTTAGGCGTGAAGAGGTAACAGACAGACACACTTTCGCATATCATATTCAATGAGTTTCTAAAATACTAGAGTAGCAACGTCTTACAAACGATTCTCAGAAATGCGTAACCACTTGATAGTTCAAAAGACGATGTCAAGTCATTATGTCATTATGTAGGTCAGATATGCCTGCAGGCATCTTCGAAGTGGCAACGCGTTGCTGCCGTAAACTGCCAATCTAGTTACATTAGTAACATAGAATATCATTGATTATATTAGTATAGATTTAAATGTGAAAATCGTTATACGGTAACACTCGAAGCGAGTTTCAAGAATTCCAACTTCCAAGAAATCAGTACCCGGATTCTTCTATATTAAACCAAATTTATCCTTTGTTCCATTTTCAAAAAAACAATAGTATTCTTTTACACTTTAAACAATTCAAGACGTGAGTGGAAGAATAAGGTAAGTAAAATGAAAAAAATTCACGTTTTTTTGCTTAAATGGAGACTTTAGGGCTGGAAAAATCGTTTGAAATAGAAAAACTATGGATTATATGTGTAGCCAGATATATTAGCTAGGTTATGAAGTAGATAAGTTACACGTTTTTCTAAAATAATTAGGGAAAAAATGAGTTATTGTCCGTATGTTACGAAATGTTACTTGTTCGATTCTTCCACTCACGTCTTCAATTAACTTAGCTGTAGTTAATTATTGTAATTGTGGTAATTCGTATTAACTTTAATAAACTAATAAATAAATAAATAATAAATAAACTTAGAAACTAATTTTTAGAATTTATTTGGACGATCAGAAAGCGAAGACGACTTTTATAAGAATACCTTTAATTATGTAGGTTGATAGAAATGAGACTGGATAGCACAAAAAATGAAGTTGCATTAGGGTGAAGCCAAAAGAGCGTAATTTCGTGAGTCGCAAGTCGCAGAATTTCGGTTGGCAGAAATTCTGCTTCTTTCAGTTTCATAGAAAATTCCTGCATCATTTACACGAGTGTCACGATTAGTATGAAACATAATTTACGGGACCGAAATTCTGCGACTTACAGCTCACAAAATTACGCTCGTTTGGCTTTACTTTTAAAGCCGCAATGAAACAGCAGAATCAGGGTATATTCCGTAATGCTGATTCCATCAACTATTTATTATTCCGACAAAGTTGAACCATTTGTGAGTTTAAGCTCGGTTAAAAAATTATGCTCAATAATATGAAAACTTCTACCCGGCTTCCTTGAATTATTCATAAGCTAAGTTTCCTAGGAATTGTTCGCGATATAATTATATTTCCAACCTGTCCGGGGTATGATGGAGAGGCCAGGAGGTGCTAACGGATAGCTAGCTCTACGTGACGTCTACGTATTTGCTGCATTTTGTGCATTTATTCGGCGGCTTAAACCTTGTTTAGCGGTTATTTACCTTTAAAAAAATAAATAATAATAATATCTATGGACGCTTCTCACCACGTCAGTCTGGCCCCGTGCTAAGTACCTGATGGACTTGTGTTACAGGTACCAGACAACGGAAATATATTTAATACTTTTATACCATACATATATTTAAGATTTTTATTATATTATACACATATTTAATACACATACATGACCCAGGAACTTTGAAAACTTTTTGTTCCGTTGGCGGGATTTGAACCCGCGACCCCCGGCTTGAGCTACCAACAGCCCACCAACTGAGCCACAGAGGTCGTCATAAATAAAACTTTAAAAAATTGTCCTCATTGTCATATAATCATCATTTTGCAAGTGTATTAGTGTAAATTCCACCGCATGAAGGGTCATGACTCATGAGTCATGGTAATGACATCCGCTAAAAGCATGCGTCTATTTTTATGTTATAGATATACAGGGTGCAAATAAATCTTCCGGCCAAATTTCGATATATTGATCCTTGATAAAAATAAAAATACACGTATTTTTTCTTTTATAATCACTCAGTACTAACTTGTTGAGAAATAGCTTCCGAAAGTTTTCCTAAAAACACCTTAATGGACACTACGCGTCGCCGGCGCCTCCCTGGCGCTACCCCCCGCGTCACCCCTGCTCTACCCACCGCCGCGAAGTGACCGTTCTGCAACGATTTTAAATGGGATAAAATATGTTATTGTAAAAAAATTAACACCCTATTTTTTTGGTTAAATGGACTCTCCTATTATGATACCTAAGCCCTAAAAAAATTTGGCCGGTAGGTTTAATTGCACCCTGTATATCTATAACATAAAAATATTTCCATATTACACGAGATTTTTATGTATAAACTAGATGTAGCTCGCAACTCCGTTGCACCGAAACTCGTTTATCGCTTAGGAACCGTACATTTTTACCTTTATAAAAATCCTATGTCCTTTCCAGGGACACAAAGTACCTGCATACACATCACGTTGCACCCGCGATAATGGAATCGCCCATAACTCTCTATATTTTGTTACACTATGTAAGCTAAGAATAATTATAAAATGCGGCTCTGACGGCGCGTGCTTGCTGATAAATACGCAATCATCTTTACATAAAAGTATTTCCATATTTCACGAGATCTTTATGTATGTACTAGATGACGCTCGCAACCCCGTTTATCGCTTTTTTTTTTAATTAAATAAGGGGGCAAACGAGCAAACGGGTCACATGATGGTAAGCAACTACCGTCACCCATGGACACTCGCAACATCAGAAGAGCTGCAGGTGCGTTGCCGGCCTTTTAAGAGGGAATACGCTCTTTTCTTGAAGGTTTGCAGGTCGTATAGGTCCGGAAATACTGCTGGTGACAGTTCGTTCCAGAGTTTTACAGTGCGCGGCAGAAAGTTACGCGAAAAACGCACTGTAGAAGACTGCCACTCATCAAGGTGATGAGGATGGTATATTTTTCGCGTGGGACGATGGCGAAAAGTTGCAGGTGGTATGATTCCGAACAATTCCTCAGAGCACTCCCCGTGATACAACCGATAGAGGATGCAGAGTGAAGCTACATCTCGGCGTAATTCCAAGGGGTCCAAGCTTTTTGAAACACTATGGCAGTCAGCAATTCGAGCGGCCCTTCGTTGGATACGATCCAGAGGGAGCAGTTGGTATTTTGGCGCCCCTGCCCAGAGATGAGAACAATATTCCATATGAGGCCGAACCTGCGCCTTGTAGAGTTGTAGGCGTTGGTCCGGACTGAAGTACTGTCTCGCTCTGTTAAGAACACCAAGCTTCTTCGAGGCTAATTTGGCCTTACCCTCTAGATGATATCGGAACTAGACTTCGCTCGATATGTTGACGCCAAGTATCTCAATGCTAGGGGAGATGGTTAATGATGTGCCCTCGAAACGAGGATATACGACCATTGGTGACTTTTTAGTGGTGAACGCGCAGACTTGTGTCTTGGCGGGATTGAATTGGACCAAGTTACGTCTGCCCCATTCAGAGACCTTCTCCAATGAATTCTCCACCTTAGACACAAGTTCGTTTCGACTCTCAGTGACATTTTGCCGAGAAATATTGGGGGAGCCGGTATATACAGCATCACCTGTACTATCATCCGCATAGCAATGAATGCCGTTGGTCTGTAACATGTCATTGATATGCAGTATGAATAGAGTAGGCGATAGCACACAGCCCTGAGAGACACCAGCATCAACAGACTGAGTTTCCAAGCATTCACCGTTAACTACGACCTTTATGCTTCTGTCTGCTAAGAAACTAGTGACCCACTTGCATAATTTCTCGGGCAGCCCGTATGATGGAAGCTTTGATAGCAGCGCTTTATGCCAAACCCGATCAAAGGCCTTCGCAATGTCCAAACTAATATCCAATGCCTCTCCCTTCGACTCAATTGCCTGAGCCCAACGATGAGTCAGGTACGCCAAGAGATCACCAGCCGAGCGACCCTTACGGAACCCGTATTGTTTGTCGCTTAGTAATCCCTGGCCGTCAAAGTATCGCTTGGGAACCGTACATTTTACCGTTATAAAAAACCTATGTCCTTTCGTGGGACACAGAGTATCTACATACTCTGCGTTGCCGCGATAGTTGAATCGCCCATAACTATATTTTGTTACACCATGTAAGCTTCATAAGTCGACTATTTGAATTCCATACTATGAGCGTAGGTTAATCCTAATATTGAATGATTATCAAATATCACCTTTTACACCAAACCTTGTTCAAAGTACGGAATTCGCGGAAATTCCCCGAATATTTCCCATCAAAATAGGCTCTAATAGAATCATGCAAACTGAACTTTGCTCTTGAAATAAGCCCGTAAGTAAACAATCAGAATTCGGAGCCCGGAGGAACAATCTATAATCTACACCTACATTTTACATTATGTACATCGAGGAAATTAAACGTTGAGCTGGTTTATATAATGCTTCTGAAATAAATAATATATTTTTTGTTTAATATTAGAGAAGTAAATTGTTTCATAGTAACAGCACGTTTTCAGGCATTTTTGTCTTTCATGAATCTCATGAAATCACTTTATTTTGTGGTGTTAAAAAGGACCTTAAATTATATTAATTTGGACAAATTATCTACTACCAAATCCATATTAATCTATACTAATTTTATAAAGCGGAAGAGTTTGTTAGTTTGTTTGTTTGTTTTAACGCGCTAATCTCAGGAACTACTGGTCCGATTTGAAAAATTCTTTCAGTGTTAGATAGTCCATTTATCGAGGAAGGCTAAAGGCTATATTTTATCACGCTAAGTCTAATAGGAGCGAATAAATAGAGGAAAATGTTGAAAAAACGGGGGGAAATTATTTGAAAGGGCTTATTTGAACGCGCTAATCTCAGGAACTACTGGTCCGATTTGAAAAATTATTTCAGTGTTAGATAGCCCATTTATCGAGAAAGGCTATAGCCTATATTTTATTACGCTAAGACTAATAAGAGCGAATGAATAGAAGAAAATGTGGAAAAAACGGGGGAAATTATTTGAAAGGGCTTATCTCACGAACTACTAGAGCATTTTTTCTGTCATTTGGGTCAGATAAGAAGTAGACCACGTGAAGGATCATAGGCTATTTTTTTGTATACTGATTTGTCTGTGAAATATCTAATTTACGCGGGCGAAGCCGCGCGGATCGTCTATATTATAATAGATGCGAAACTGTGTCTCTCTGTCTGTTACCTCTTCACGCCCAAATCGCTGAACCCATTTTGCTGAAACTTGCTATGGAGATACTTTAAGTCCCAGGAAAGGACATAGGACACTTTTCATCGCGAAAAAATGTACGATTCCATCGCGATAAACGAATTTTGGGGCAATGGAGTTGCGGGCGTTATCTAGTTCATAATCTATAGTTAATATTATAAAGCGGAAGAGTTTGTTAGTTTGTTTGTTTGTTTGTTTGAACGCGCTAATCTCAGGAACTACTGGTCCGATTTGAAAAATTCTTTCAGTGTTTGATAGCCCATTTATCGAGAAAGGCTATAGCCTATATTTTATTACGCTAAGACTAATAAGAGCGAATAAATAGAAGAAAATGTGGAAAAAACGGGGGAAATTATTTGAAAGGGCTTATCTCACGAACTACTAGAGCATTTTTTCTGTCATTTGGGTCAGATAAGAAGTAGACCACGTGAAGGATCATAGGCTATTTTTTTGTATACTGATTTGTCTGTGAAATATCTAATTTACGCGGGCGAAGCCGCGCGGATCGTCTATATTATAATAGATGCGAAACTGTGTCTCTCTGTCTGTTACCTCTTCACGCCCAAATCGCTGAACCCATTTTGCTGAAACTTGCTATGGAGATACTTTAAGTCCCAGGAAAGGACATAGGACACTTTTCATCGCGGAAAAATGTATGATTTCATCGCGATAAACGAATTTTGGGGCAATGGAGTTGCGGGCGTTATCTAGTTCATAATCTATAGTTAATATTATAAAGCGGAAGAGTTTGTTAGTTTGTTTGTTTGTTTGTTTGAACGTGCTAATCTCAGGAACTACTGGTCCGATTTGAAAAATTCTTTCAGTGTTAGATAGTCCATTTATCGAGGAAGGCTATAGGCTATATTTTATCACGCTAAGTCTAATAGGAACGAAGAAATAGAAGAAAATGTGGAAAAAACGGGAGAAATTATTTGAAAGGGCTTATCTCACGAACTACTAGAGCAATTTTTCTGTTATTTGGATCAGATAAGAAGTAGACCACGTGGAGGATCATAGGCTATTTTTTGTAGACTGATTTGTCTGTGAAATATTTAATTTACGCGGGCGAAGCCGCGCGGAACGTCTAGTAGTAGTATAATATTATAATCAGATAACGCCTCACGCCTTTAGGGTCACCGCAGATATACAATTTCAAGTTGGCCACTATCGTACAACTAAATTGCATAGTATCACAATTTAGTTGGACAACTTTTTAATTGCAGGTAATCGGAAAGGAATCGCGGTTCTTATACGATTGGTGTCCAATTATTTAGTTGTACAATTTAGTTGGAAAATTAACGAGATTAATTTGCGAGCTCTCATAAACTCAAACTCAAAAATTTTTATTCAGAATAATTTATTTCAAATGTTCTCTGAACGTCGGGACTATACTGGTGCCTACCACCGGTTCGGGAACTAACCCGGCGAGAAGAACCGGCGTAATAAACTCGCACGGGGCTATCTTTTACTAAAAGATGGAAAATTACCAAAAAAATATATATATAATTACAATGTCATTATGATTAAATAAAATACAACAAGACTAAGTGTACAATACATATTATACAGAAACAGCTCTGCAGGGGGCGACCTTATTCCCATGGTGTACTATCATTCATGAAGTCAGTAACTTTATAGTATGCCTTGGTACACAAACGTTCTTTAACAACTTTTTTAAATTTATTAATTGAGAGATTTTGAACGTCTTTTGGGATCTTGTTATATAAAGTCATAAGTCGTTATAGCTATTGGTATACTATGCGATGGCCAACTTGAAATTGTAAGTCTGCGGTCGCTCTAAAATGTCGCAACACGAAACCGACAAAAGGTTCCTCGCCCATTTCCGTCGTATAGTAATTTGATAATGACTCGTGTTATATGGGCGACCTTGATACTATCTCTATGTATACTATTTCAACCCCATGCGGTGATTGATTACAGCTGTGCTATCCTTAGATATCTGTACAATATACAGTGAATATTATACAACATGTTTCGCAATTACTTCCTCGCGACGAAATTAGTTTTTCGCAAGCGAACCGTCCATTTTATTGGGGGTAAATTGCTATCTATGTCTCTTTTGGAAATCAAAATCTCTCTCCCAATTTAATTCCGTCAAAATCGGGTCAGTCGTTTGAGCGTGAAGAGGTAACAAGAAGATCTCCTAATATTACGTAGTTTGCCCGACTTTTGATGGAAGTTTAACATTTTTACACATTCTAAAAGTGTAAAATGCCATTAAAAAAGTTTTCACTTCAAGAAATACCAGAGGCGTTAGTGCGAGTTTTATTCGATCATACGCATCGAGCGCGTAAACGCGAATTTATATGGGATCAAAGCAGCGCCATCTACTGGCTAACGTGGATACTGCTTTGATCCCATATAAATTCGCGTTTACGCGCTCGATACGTATGATCGAATAAAACTCGCACTAACCCCTCTGAATACATCCTACCTTCATGTACTATAAGAGAAGTTGATTCCTAGGCAGTTGGCGGACCTAAGTAATTTGGTCGCGTTACGTCAAACCCATCCGACCGATCTTAGATAACATTGAATTGACATAAGCCTACCAAATGACGTAGATCCGTCAACTGCCTAGGAATTAATTTCCTCGATTGTACCTAAAATATCATAATATAACGTATTGTATGAAACAAAGAAAATTTTATTTGCTTTCAAACCCAAAAAGCGTATTTGTTATTGTTACCGCTAACATAAATTACCAACTTGTTTAGTTGTAAATGAAATAAAGTTTTGCCAAAACTATTGTCCAGGTTTATTCTACCTCGGGGTTTCTTTGAATATCACTTTAATATCCTTGAAATAAAGGTGATGGAGGAGTAAAATAAGCCTGAATGGTGTACAGGGAGTGCATAAAAAGAACAAACTCTGTGCAGGTACAGAGACGTCGGCTTGGCAGCGTTTCAAGATAAGAATGTTTTCAAAAATACGAGTCCCGGAACACGGCTTTTGATGCAAGTTTTTATTAATCCAATGCCAAATAAAATGTTGATATTGCTTTTGGAGTTCCAAATTCCGCATCCATACTAATATTACCTACCATACCTATTCACGCTTAAGTCGCTGAACCGATTTTTATGAAATTTGGAACGGAAATATTTAAAGTCCCGGGAAAAGATGACGCCCGCGACTCCGTTCAACCAAAAATCATTTATCGCGCGGGAACCGTACATTTTCTAGAAATATAAAGTATCCTATGTCCTTTCCCAGGACTCAAAATATCTGCCCACCAAATTTTATCAAAATTGATTCAGCGTGAAGAGGTAACGTACAAACAGACATATACACTTTCATATTTTTAAAATGAATAAGTATCGCTACTTTATGTGCAATACAACTCATCTCCAAGTGGGTTAAAAGCGGTCACTTTTTGAACCTCTAATCCGTAAGCGAGAGGCTTGAAATGAATAAAGATTAAGAACGCTACTATTGTAACGCTTAGCGTGAAAAACTTAAGTCTACTATCACACTAGAGTTAAGGCGATACTGCACTACGCGACACGACATGACGCGACACTTCACGTTCCGTTCGAATTTTTGTAAGGGTCAATTCAGATTGCGACGCGACGCGTAGCTGCCGCGAGATGCATATTTTCTAAATTATCTAAGGAATTGATAGATGTAACTTGCGTGCCGTCTCCACGTAATTTAAGTCTAAAATTTTAATACTAATAATAATTAAGAATTTAAGATTTTTTTTCTAGAAATTAAGAATTTTAAAAGCTGGCAACACACCTGCAGCTCTTCTGATGTTGCGAGTGTCCATGGGCGACGGTAGTTGCTTACCATCAGGTGACCCGTTTGCTCGTTTGCCCCTTATTTAATAAAAAAAAGAAAAAGAAATGCGTAGCTGCCGTAAGATGCATTTCTAAATTTGTACTGATTTGAGATCAATTTTGTGAGATATCATGCAAGACACTTTGAAATCTGTGAATTCTCTGTCTGGATTGACCCAACGTCAGTGCGGCGGCGTTTTACAAACGTCAATAATTGTGTGAAACGAAAAGTATCGCGTCGTGTCGTGTCGCGTAGTGCGGTCACGCCTTTAAAGTCACGCTTGATAAAACGCAGCTATAGTAAAATATAGTTGATTGTTACTAATTATTTGAATAATAACCTATAATAAGTAATACTTAATATAATTGTTTAATTTATAAATAAACTCGGTTCTATTTCTTGCCGTCGCGTCGCGCGTCGTTTCAAACTAAGAGTCAATACAGACCGCAACGCGACGCGTAGATGCATTTCTATATTTGTACTGAATTGACAGATTTCAAATGCGTGAGACGTCTTGCAAATCTGTCAGATCCATACAAATTTAAAAATGCATCTACGCGTCGCGTTGCTGTCTGATTTAACCCTTAGTTTCTTATAATGTTTCAACCAAAAGCGAGCAGCAATTTTATATGTAACAGCTGAATTATTTTTAAGTAGGGAACTAAACTAACTATTCCATAGTATGTATTTACTATATTACTATTTATGAATATTATATGTGTAAAAGCGATTGAAAATAATCGGCCAAGTGCGAGTTGGACTCGCGCACGAAGGGTTCCGTACCACTATATAGCAAAAATAGCCTAAAAATTGTGTTTTTTGTATGGATTTATTTTATTTTATTATTAATTATTAAAGAACAAATACAACTGAAAATTTTGTGAAAATTTCAAAGTGCCTATGTGTTGCCGTTATTGATATCGAGCAAAAAATAGCATAAAAAATCACATTTGTTGTATGGGAGCCCCCCCTAAATATTTAATTTTGTTTTTAGTATTTGTTGTTATAGCGGCAACAGATATACACAATCTGTGATAGAAGACTAGCGGTTCTCGAGTTACAGCCTGGAGACAGACAGACGGACGAACGGACAGACATTGAAGCCTTAGTAATAGGGTCCCGTTTTTACCCTTTGGGTACGGAACCCTAATAAAAAAGTGAAAACTAAAGAATAAATTAGATAATATTAATATCACTCACGAAGCACTTAAACAATGGTAAAAACCTATACCTCTATACCGGTAGATAAAGTATTTTAGGTTACTTGCATTTTAAATATTCTTTTAGTGCTTAAAATCAACTAGGTAGTCAGTCTCTCCATGATCACTGACCGTTGACCAACGTTTTCAAATCTCTCCAAACATTCGCATCATTTCCCTATGTGACTAACAAGCGCTCGTGCAAATGCGGTCTTACCATTGGGATGGCTGTCACGTCGCCCCAAGCTGCCAAGCGGGACACGGTCATGTTGGAAAAACTCCTGAACTGAGCTTCCCTATATTGCCTGCTTACTATTCAAAGTGATAACATCTTGTGAGTCGACTTAATTTAGTTATATAGTAAAGTAATTGATTATTTAGATCGTTGTTATGTATGATAACTTATTAACGGTAAAAATATAATGATAACTTGTTTTGTTTCAAAATATAATATCATGATGCCTATCGTCAGTATGATCAATAGATTACAGGTCTACCAGAATCAGATGGCAAAAAGTGAGAAATTAAATTGACTCTAGCAATACCGGGGTAATTGGAATAAAACATTTTAATCCTTTTTTTTTTCTTATAGCGGCTGATTCTGTGTGTTAAACATACAAATATAAAAATTTATCCAATGATCAAGGATATTTTATGAAAATCTGCTGTCAAAAATTGCCATCAGATACTGGTAGACCTTTAGTTACTTAGTGCCAATAGGTGTAGGCTTTAAGGCACCCAAATCATGCAAATCTCATGGCACATTTTTTAGTGTTTTAATGCGATTACCTAAACAGGTAATCTCATTAAAACACAAAAAAATTGTAAAAACAATCGAAATAGTAAGCGTTCTTATTGACTCGACTAAACCAGGGGTCAGCAACCCGCAGCCTGCGAGCCGCATACAGCTCTTTGGATTACAAATTCTTTGGCTACGCAAATATTCTATTCTTAAAAACTTCGTTTATTTTTTTTTACCTTACACAGATCTTTATTCCTACGAAATAATGGCTCACTCTTATAGAAACTCTAAAGTGAAAAATTCAGAACTGAGTAGCAACAATATTTAACAATTTCATTAAAACATTAACAGTACTTTAAATAATAGATGACTTGTTTGATTGACGGCGCATAGTAAAACTTGTATAATTTATTTATTTATTTATAAATCCTTTATTTGCACATAAACATACAAAATGAACAACACAACAAAAGAGACACAAAACAATGAAAATACAATTACAATAAAATTTACAATTAATAAAAATGTGCAAATTGGCGGCCTTACCGCTGTAAGCGGTTTCTACCAGGCGGTTGCCTGGTAGAAACCGCTTACAGCGGTAAGGCCACCAATTTCAATAATTTTTCAATCAATATTTAAAAATAATTGAAAAAACAATAGTATAAAAAACTGTTACTTACAATAATGTGAGATAAAATAAACTACATAAACTTTACATAGGTATAATAAGGCAAAATATGAAAAAATGGCAGAAGATAAGAATTTTAGGATAATTAATATTAGTACACCAAAATTTTCATATTGAAGGAAATAGGTCTAAGTAGTGTTTTTTGACACGTTTCTTAAAGATATTTATGGATTCAGAGTTTTGTATAGAATCAGGTAAAGAGTTCCAGAGGCGAATAGCGGAGATGGTGAATGAATCATAGAATGAAGTTTTATGGGAAGGGAAAGCAAGCGTAAGTTTCTTTGCAGAGCGAAGAATAGGATTGCCATGACCTAGAAAATTGAAATTTGATTTTAGGTAGGCAGGAGTTGAGGGATTAAAAAGGATATTGTAAAGTAAATGCAGCACGTGAGAATTTCGACGCATCTTGATCGGAAGCCAGTTGAGCTGAGACCGGTATTCAGACACATGATCAAATTTTCGAAGGCCAAATATAAAACGGATGCACAAATTTTGAAGACGTTGAAGGGAAGAAAGTTGATTTTCGTTTAGATTACAGTAGCAAACGTCAGCATAGTCAAGAATTGGAAAAAGTATAGTTGTGGCTAGTTTTATTTTGGTTGCAACTGGCAGGAAATTGCTCAATCGCCTAAGAGATGCAGTGGCAGCATTCAGCTTTTTGCGTAGTTCTTGGACCTGGAAATCCCATGAGAGGGTGCGGTCAAAGTAAACTCCAAGATTACGCACGGAGGAGCTGTAAGGAATAACATTTCCATCAAGAAGAATGTCAGGTAAGGTCTTCCAGTCTACTTTCGCAATAAGCTGCCTGCTGCCAATTATGATGCATTGAGTTTTTATTGGGTTGAGGACCAAACCATCGGCATTGCTCCACTCCAAAATTTTCTCTAAATCAGCATTCATTTGGGCAATACCGTGGGATAGTAAGGGAAGCAGGACCTGAATATAGATTTGAAAGTCATCGGCATACATATGATAGGAAGAGGAGATTTTACGAGAAATAGAGTTGATGAAGATGGAAAACAGGAGAGGGGATAACACACTGCCTTGAGGCACACCGGCAGAGATATCACACCAAGATGACGATATGTTGTCAATTTTAATGCGCTGCCGGCGTCCCTGAAGGAAACTGCGAAACCATTCAACTACGATAGGAGATAGATTGAGCGAGCTGAGAAAAAGTAGTAGAATATCATGATCTACCGAATTGAAAGCGTTACTAAAATCTAGGAGTGTAAGTATAGTTAAGTAATGATTATCCATCCCCAGACGAATATCATCGGCAATTTTCACCAGGGCTGTGGAAGTGCTATGTCCGAAACGAAATCCTGATTGTAGTGGATTTAATAGATTGTGTATGTTGAGGAAAGATTGAAGTTGATGATGTACAGAGCGTTCTAATATTTTTGAAAGAAATGGGAGGATAGAGATCGGACGATAATCAGAGTAACTATTGTGAATCGGTTTTTTGGGTAGCGGTATTATATTGGTATCTTTCCAGGAAGAGGGAAAGACCCCGGTAGTAAGAGAATAGTTAAGGATGTGGACAATGATTGGAGCTAAAATATCTAACAGTGGAACTATCATATTTCGACCAATGCAGTCACTGCCCACAGCCCTTGACGAAATTGACACGATAGAATTCTTCACCTCGGTGACAGACAGTTCCCTAAATGAAAAAGAAGCATGAGCAGAAGCAGGTAAGTCGGACAGATTATGGGTAGTTTGAGCTTTTCTTTGTGTGTCAAAATCTTGTGCCGGTCTGGCGAAATGGGAATTCAAGTGTTCTAAGTTTATGTCGGAAGGAACAGATGCTTTGGATTTTTTGCCTACACCCAATGACTTTAAAAATTTCCAAACTTTAGCCTGGTCGGCATTTTCAACACATGAATGAATATGGCGCCTTTGCGCATCCCTGCACGCGGTGTTACATCTATTACGTAGTTGGTTGTAGATTAACTTGTCTGATTCCAGGTGAGATTTCTTAAATCTAGCTTTCGCTCGGTTTTTCTTGTTAATTAAGGTTCTGATTTCGTTTGTTAACCAGGGTGCTGGTAAGTGTTTTATTTTAACAGGACGCAAAGTGGCATGGCGGTCAAAGAGATTAATGATAGTGTTGTTAAAAAAAAATACTTTGGCGTCAATTGTCGGAGCATGAAAAAGCTCGGTCCAGTCCACCTTATTTGCGTCCTCACGAAGGTTATCTATGTTCATATCTTTAAAAGCTCTTTGCATAGTCACTTTCGGTTTAGTCTTAGAAGTTCGCCATTTGTAGGATAAATAAATACAGTCGTGATAGGAGAATCCGTCGGCTGGGTGCTGGCCGTGCGTGTCAACAAGATGAGGTGACGACACCATCATCAGGTCTAGGAGAGAGGGGGAGGAGTGGGGATAGTGATGCGTAGCTTGGAGAGGAAGTAAACTTAAGTTAAAGGAGTTTATTAAGGAAGATAGTTTTTTGGAACGGTAGTCGTCTTTTAGAAGACAAGTATTAAAGTCTCCCATGAAGATAATATGGTCGTATTGAGGAGTGAATTCGTCTAGGATTTTGTCAAAAGAGGAAAAGTAGTTTACGGTAAGATTGGGGCTATAAAAGACACCTAACAGTAATTTAGATTGGCCATTTGTAATTTCTATTAGAAGATGTTCGGTCTCGTCAGCAGGTGGTGGTTGAGCAGAAGTTTCTACGATTTTATAGCTGATATTGAAACGGAGGTAAATAGCTACCCCACCACCGGATCTGCCAACTCGATCGTTCCTGATCAGTTGATAGCCAGGCAAGGAGTAAGACGTAGAGGACAGACATGGTTTGAACCAGGTTTTAGAAACTAAGATAGCATGAATACAGGATTGAGAATCAAAACAATTAAGGAGGTCGGCGTAATGGGCAGGTATACTTTGGGCATTTATGTGGATAATATTGAAATTTTTCTGTTTAGTTGATAAGTGAAAGGTAAGTGTGGAAAGTAATGGGTTCGAAGCAGAACAGCTATGAAAGCTTTCATCGCCGCTATTTGAGTCAGAGCAGGAAAAAAAACTGTCATCAAGACTTAAATTAGAGGATGACATAAAAAGTTGGTGTAGATATATTTATCTGCTTAAATATATAAAATAACAATATCGGATATCTTGAAGGGAATGATAATGTTAAAATTCATCGCATTTGTTATTATTGTTGCTGGGACACCTTTACAACGACTCTTTCTTTAAAAGATGTTCGTTGTATATTCCTAGTAGAGCCATATTATACCTTGTACTATGAGTTATAATCTTAATACGAGATTTAAACTTATACTACAGTGAGTATAGAACAATACATTTGTTTCATACAAACGCAGCGCCATGTTCTGTTTATATTTGTGTGCGCACGCGGCGCGGTGCAAATATGCACATAGCCCAGAGCCTGTCCATACGGCGCGTTGCGTCAGCGTTGCGTCGACGCAGCGCTGCCGTTTGACGCATAGCCGGCCACACGGGCGCTGCGTCATCGCAGCGTTATTACGAAGCAGTATTAACGTCAACACTGAACACCCCCTCCCGCTTCGTCTCGGGGGCTGCTGTCCGTCATGTGTGCGTTGCGCGCTGCTGTCATGACGCAGCACACACATGACGGACAGCAGCCCCCGAGACGAAGCAGGAGGGGGTGTTGACGTTAAGGGTGGGTTGCACCAGAGGCGTGGTTAAAGTTACAGTTATGGTCAAAGTTATGGTTATAGTTAAGGCTAACTTTAACTTTAACCTTAACTTTGACCACAGAATTTGACAGATGTCTGTTAGTCCGACAAGGCTTTAAATGAACGTGGTCGGGGGCGCTGCTGGTAAAGGAGAACTGTCAAAAATGGCATTTTTGTATGATGACAGCGTTAGTTCCTTTTTTGCCCCGTTCATTTAAAGCCTTGTCGAGCTCTATGGTTATGGTTAAATATGGCGTCCATTTTTGACTTTAACCAAAGATTTGACATTTTGCATTGTAGTTATAGTTAAAGTTAAAGTTACAGTTATAATTAAAGTAAGTTGGTGCAACCCACCCTAAGACTGCTTCGTAATAACGCTGCGATGACGCAGCGCCCATGTGGCCGGCGATGCGTCAAACGGCAGCGCTGCGTCGACGCAACGCTAACGCAACGTGCCGTGTGGACTGGATCTTACACTCCTACTACAAATATGAAATAACGAGGTGTCGTAACAGTGTCGGTGCGGTTGCACTTGGCCTACACACACACATTTAAACCGATGCGTTTGTACGAAGACATTTTACTATTCTACGGACAACTTAGCAGCAATTTTCCTAAAATTTCTTTTGATTTTGACCCGTATTTCGTGAAAAATGAGGGAAAATTGTGAAAAAGTGGAAGTTCGGAGTTGGGATCGATTTATCATTAGACGCCCGTCACCGTGAATATAGGATCTAAGTTCGCCTTTGATCGCTTCCAGATGCTGTTTACTCAGAATATCGGTGTTTTAGTCTGTAAATAATACCTACGTATTTAAGTATAGTATAGTCTACTCGAGTAAAGTTTGTAGGGAGTCATCATTAGTTAATTCCAGTTAAATCCCAACGCAAATAGAGGGTGTATTATTTTAACTGTCTGTATGTCCGTAGCGTTGTAGTCTTAAACAGATATATTATGTTGATCAAGTTTTCCGTAAAATCTGACGTTATAAAGTGGGATTAGCTTTAATTCATAATCAAAAACTTAAAATCATCTGTCTAATATTATAAAGGCGAAAGTCCGTTTGTTTATTACCTTTTCACGCAAAAACCGCTGAACCGATTTTGCTGAAATTTGGTATGGAGATACTTTGTATTTCGTAAAAATGAACAGTTCTCTCGCGATAAACGATTTCGGCGTTATCTAGTGTTTTATTAAAAATGTTTAATCGTCTTTAGAGTTATTTATTTAAGCGTTGCTTACATATTAAAGCAACAGTAATATAGTATTTAATGAATTTTTTTTAAAGAAAACGTTAAAACGTTATTACGGGATCTACAGCTACCCAAAATCTTTATATAACAGCACAGACCTCTATACCTACACATAGAGACTAGTAAAATAAGCTTTAAACTGTCAAAAGACACTCCAATTACGGTTAAACATACGCATAATATCAGACAATATATTGATAACAAGTGAATTTTGCTTAATTAAATTAACTGTCAACATCGGGATTCAATAGTCGTTAATTGAAATCAAAAACATCCCCAACCCTACTCCAGGGCGGCCCTAAAAGATGAATTATTCGATAGACCGAGAAACACACAGACACGTAATTATTTTAAAGTTGGCAATTAACTGATCTAAATTTATTAACGGAATAGGATCCATACTGATATTATAAATGCGAAAGTATGTATGTCTGTCTGTTACTTTTTACGCTTAAACCGCTGAACCGATTTTGATGAAATTCGGTATGGAGATACTTTGTAACCTAGGAAAGGACATAGGATACCTTTATCGCGGAAAAATGTACGGTTCCCGTGCGGTAAACGAATTTCTGAGCAATGGAGTTGCGGGCATCAACTAAGTAGTCAAAAAAATTAAAATTGATTGAACCAGCTAACAAAACCAGACGAACCAATTATAATTAAACATCAACAAAAAATTTACATTGTGTAAGTTATTACTGTTGTTTACGAGCAAGATTTAAAACAATGCAAGTAGGACATTACTTTATGTAAAAATGTAAAACCAGACACACGAATTTTTTTTTTAATAATATTTAAGCAGCAACAGTAAAAATTAATATTATAATCATAAAACAAGAAAAATCTATACCTTGCGTTTTCAAAACTATAAGTTTAGTTGCGTATTTGACTAAAATTAATTTTCTATTGACATTTTAGCAGATTCTTATATCTATGGCCCAGTCCTTTGTGTATCACACTTGTTTATTTTGACCACGACTGCCGTTGGCTTAGTCACAATCTGTGACTACTATTTAATCGACATTAATCTTCCAAGTGCTAAATATACTTTGTTACCAATTTAGTTTCAATGAATCATTATTACCTATCGGATAGGTAATGATGATTCATTGTTAATACTTTCAGTCTGTATATGGATAGGTCCTATCCATATACAGGGTGAAAGTATTAACAAAACAAAGTGATAATGCTTTAGAGTTTCGGGTGTGTAACAATCAATCAATCTTTTTTATTCAGTGTTGGTAAACATAATATAATAATATACACTTTTTTAACGTCAAAACTACTTAACAGTGGTGCCTACCACCGGTTCGGGAACTAGCCGGGCGAGAAGAACCGGCGTAAGAAACTCGCACCACCACCAAAAAGGTGGAAAATTATATGTCCCTTACATAACTGTGTAAGTAGCAGCGCTGAAAGAGTAACTTTTGACTTCTATTTTTCTATGAGCCATACAAATTTTCCATGCCGTAACTTTTATAGAATTTAGAACATACCCAAGCAACATTTTAAGTTCTATATCATATTATGTTTAATGGTTGACATTTACTCTACAACTGTTTAACTCGACTATATAATAGCTATACAGCATGCTATAATGCTCTTATACAACCAGTTTGGGCCCATGATAATCAAATTTACTATGGAACCTATGATTCCTGTACTTATTCGGTTTTAGCTAAACCTTCAAGCGGGCGCGCGCTCTTTTGTAACGGCAATGGTCGCGCGTAACCTAAAAGACGTCGTAGGTAAATTGGAGAAACAAACCACTTTTGATTCAACATTATATAATATTATTTCATTAATTTAATTATTACTCTTTTTAAAAGTAATCAATTCATCCAGAAAATTAAACGTATTTTTTGTAAAAACTTAGTTATAAAAACCCAAAGTAGTTTATCTTGTGTGAACAGGGGCAGGAAAAGTGATCGGAATTTCCTTATCGTAGTTCCGATTTTTTCTTCATCTAGCAATAACACTCGATGTTGTTGGTCAACGATGACTTAGTTTTATAAATATATCATATCTATTGCCTCAATTATATGAAAACTACATATAAAATAATACGAGAGGCGCGCGGAATCTTTTCGACGCCGGTGCCGCGACCAAAACAATTCTCCTTGCTGCAAAGGGGGTGCGGAGAGTAAGTGTAAGCTATTTATTTGGTAGATAGATAAATTATGAAAAGCTGCTGAGAGAATGATACGGATTAAACGAGAAATATCTATAATATCAGCGAAAATGTATTGAAAGGAGTCGATTCGACGTCGCGCGACCGCTTGAAGGTTAAGTATCTTCGACCTAATTTTCCAGGCGAGAGCACAACAGAACCCACGCAGACGTTTAAATATCTCCATAAAGGACTTAACAAATCGGATATTTCGTATTAGGCACACAATGTTTTACCACAGAATAATGAGCTCTACTCAAACGAAACAGGGCTTTGCCGTTTGTTAATTTGAACAATTTGATAAGACGAACACGGGGCGCCGGCATTATTCTTAAACTTCATTAAATTAAGTTTGTAGGTACTGATTGCGATTGCGTTTGGTAGGTTTTGGGGGAAGTTAATGTGACGGACGGACTTAATTAAATACAAGAATTAATTTTGCGATTGTATTTTGTATTTCGCTTTAAGAAAGTTACATACATAGTAATTTGTAGATTAATTGTGGACCTACTATTGTTCTTCTTATTTTGAAGTAATAATAATAATTAAATATTATGTTTTTAAGAAATGCTCCAAAGGAAATGTTTTGGTATCACTACACTGGAAAAGTCATTGATGAAATATACGCAGTTATTACACAAACATACATGTAAGTTCAGTAATTGCGTATAAGCTATAGCTTATATTATATAGGGTGTGTGTATATTTAGAGTGCGTATAAGTCCCCTGTATAGAGTTTACTGTAATAGCAGCAGCGCCGCAACTTTTATATTGTCGATATTATAACGGCGCGCTTGTCCATTAAAATCACAAAAAAAATGTATCTTTCAGCGATGTTACTTTCACAGTGAACTCTATATTATAAGGGACTAAAGCTAAAGTATATATACAAACTGTTCATATATGCATTTAGTTATAAACAATAAATATGATTAGATAAGTTCGCAGATTTAACATCATAACTAATTATAAGTATAACAAAGTTGACTTGTCGTTAAATTTTTATTCTTTTTCTTTTGTTCTAATTACTACTGCTACAACTACTAGGTTATTAGAAAGCGTAATTATCACATTACATATTTTCTAACGTCCCACATTGAAATGAAAATATCAAAGGGAATTCGACAGTAGCCTACATAATTAGATAGGTAACCATCGAAATATAATACACTGTAGAATAGTAACTCTTAAATACGTTTGACCGCTCAAATATGGCTCCAATTACTACATAAATACGTAGCAAATGCAACTAAAACCTTCCCTCTTAGAACGTCGGCAACGCACCTGCAACTCTTCTGATGTTGCGAGTGTCCATGGGTGACGGTAGTTGCTTTCCATCATGTGACCCGTTGGCGCCTAATTTTATTTAAAAAAAAACTAAAATAATTGTATGACCGACCGAGTTTGACATCCATCTGAAAGTATGATGTTCACAAAATTTCACAAAAAAGAAACCTAGGAGTGCATATCGTGGGATATTTTTTGACTCACCTGCAGGCTGCAGCTCTTCTATAGCATTTATAATTCGCAGTCGGTAACCCATTTCTGTGGATAAAAAATCTCATTTAAAAAGGTAACGAATAACGAGCAAAGACAAACTGAAATTAACATTTCTGTGTAAAGTGGAGCTAGTGTGCCGCTTAGCATTTAACCTACTTTCAAAGGGGGAATAATTTATAGATCAATGCCTCATTTATTTTTAATTACTCAGTACCTAGGAGTATTAGCAATGAATTTGTGATGGAGCGATGAGAATTTTTGATATTTGGTTTTTTTTACCTGGTAATATACATGGGTAGTGGAGCTTATATACGCGACTCATATAAAAATATATGTGGCACTCGGGGACTGCCCCGGTAAAGCTATTGCATAGCATTTTTATCAAACTATGCAATTATAATTCACATACGTCTAGTCGCACGCACACAAACACTGTGCCGGAGTCTGATAACGCCGCACCGCCGCCGCGCCGCGCCGCCGCGGCCGCCGGTTGGAGCGGGGAGTGTTTGGTTATTTTCGTTACGGAATTTCTTGACTCGGGGATAACTCGAACGTACGTGCAGCGTGCTGAGAAAGAAAGGTGCGTAATAATGATAAGAGTGTGGGAGAGAGAGGGGTGGATATTCTATGGCTACATTGCTATCTATTGTCACGTAAACATTATTTGTCAGATAAAAAGATAAGAATTCGAAAACTATTTTGATTTTATACGCTTTTTTACTATGTCCCGCTTTTGACGGAAGAATCCCGGTATTTTGACTCAAAAAGTTCCAAAGGCGTCGGGTCAAAAAAAGTCTGGCAACGCTGACCAAAATCTTGAATCATGCTACAAGAGCTTTCTAAGTTTAGCGTTATACTGTTTATATACAGCTGGTGAAAACCTATATAGTCTGAGCTGTGGCTTCAATCTGACCAATAAAGTAAAATATTTGCCCATTTGCTGCTCGATTTTCTGAGATTTTAGCTCTAACACGTGGGAGAGCCATGCTTCGGCACGAATGGGCCGGATCGACCGGAGAAATACCACGTTCTCACAGAAAACCGGCGTGAAACAGCGCTTGCGCTGTGTTTTGCCGAGTGAGTGAGTTTACCGGAGGCCCAATCCCCTACCCTATTCCCTTCCTTTCCCTACCCTATTCCCTTCTCTTCCCATCCCTACCCTCCCCTATTACCCTATTCCCTCTTAAAAGGCCGGCAACGCACCTGCAGCTCTTCTGATGCTGCGAGTGTCCATGGGCGACGGAAGTTGCTTTCCATCAGGTGACCCGTTTGCTCGTTTGCCCACTTATTTCATAAAAAAAAAAAAAAAACATCAGAACTTGATCCACCTAAAAGAACTCGCATAAAAATTTAACCTAGTGTACAGTATGTACAATGGCTCGGCGAGTAAATTAAACACAGATTACTGTATAACTAAACACTACTACTCTGGCGGCTGCTGATGAAGAAGTGATCGTCACTCTGAAGTCGGGCGACCACACCAACCATCCCCACTACCAAGTATGCATGTCCATCTTTATATATCTATATTTTTTTAGAA
Source organism: Cyaniris semiargus (assembly GCA_905187585.1). Lineage (NCBI taxonomy): Eukaryota > Metazoa > Arthropoda > Insecta > Lepidoptera > Lycaenidae > Cyaniris > Cyaniris semiargus. The sequence goes on along the minus strand of LR994558.1, from coordinate 4,372,180 downwards.
AGCAAATAATTACAATTAAATTATACAATTTGTAACAAAACTAAGTGATAATACTTAGTGTGTGTACGTGTTCCTTGTAGAAAGTTTACTGTGAAAGTAGCAGCGCCTATTTGTTACACCCTGTATATGCTAAATATCACTCCAGAATAGACAAGTACAATCATGAATAATAATGGTGTTTTATTAAATGTACTCGACAATTTATTTGCTCTCGTCATTTCTTTCATGTATACTTTATCTCTAACTCCAATAGTAGATTCTGTTACATGTATCTTCCTGTCTGCGTATTCTCTTCTGTTCGATTGACTGGTTTGATGGTTGTAACTTCCCAACAAATATTACCGCTGCTAATATAGCTACTGTAGAACCTGAAGTGTTATAAAGGTTCTACAATTGACCAAAGTAACCCCACCCAACTCTGGAAATTCCTTTCGTCCCTTGGTATAGGAAAGTCTTCGGTTAGTTTAGATAGCACGATAGATATCAACGCTCTTAGCAACCATTTCTCTAAACCACCTGTAAGCGTTGACCAAGACACCAAAGCGCGCACCATTTCCCATATCTCCTCTTTTCCTATCCCCTCCTGTACTCCATTTTCGTTCCGGCCTGTCACTGAGGATGATGTTAAGAAACATATCACAGCTATAACATCCACTGCTGTAGGGAATGATGACCTTAGTCCCCGTATAGTTTCCCTTTCAATTTCTGAACTCTTGCCAATTCTCACTCATATTTTTAATCACTCCTTGGCAACGAGTTCTTTCCCTTCGGCATGGAAACGTACCAATGTAATTCCTTTACCTAAAACCCCTAATCCCTCTTCTTTATCCCAATTTAGACCAATCTCTATTTTGCCCTTCCTCTCCAAAGTCCTTGAAAACATTGTCCATAAACAGCTTTCCCAATTCCTTACCTCTAATAATTTGCTCTCTTCCTTTCAATTTGGTTTCCGTCCTGGTCACAGTACTGTTACAGCACTGCTAAAAGTTACTGACGATTTACGTCTAGCTATGGAGCAAAAATGTATAACTATCCTGGTACTTCTAGACTTTAGCAGTGCTTTTAATTCAGTTGACTTTGACATCTTCCTTTCTATCCTTCGTTCCCTCAATATATCATCCGCAGTGATAGACTGGTTCGATTCCTATCTTCGGGGGCGCTCGCAGCGGGTCCACCATGGTGAGACTACCTCTGACTGGTGTGATCTCGATGCGGGGGTTCCACAGGGTGGTGTTCTACCTCCTCTCCTTTTTTCAATTTTTATAAATACAGTCACCTTAATAATTTTGTCATGTAACTTTCATCTCTACGCAGACGACTTGCAAATATATCGTCGTTCTCATGTTGATGATATTAGTACAGCTGTTAGGGACATCAATGCTGACCTACAACGAATAGCAGACTGGGCAAAATCGTTTGGTCTTTTAGTCAATCCCCACAAATCACAGGCAATAATCGTCGGTAGCAGGTACATGACACAAAGACTAAACGATGTGCCCAGTGTTATATACAATGATACTCCGATTGCTTATACACACTCAGCGAAAAACCTTGGAATAGTCATTGATAGCAATCTGTCCTGGCAACCTCAAGTTAATGAGGTAAGTAGAAAAATATTTCACTCGATACACATGCTTAAGCGTCTTTAGAACTTTTTGCCCTTCAAAACTAAAATTCCCTAGTCCAGTCACTCATTTTCCCTATCCTTGATTATGCTGACTCCTGCTACCTAGATGTGACCGAAGAATTGCTGACAAAGTTAGGACGTTTGCAAAATCTTTGTATTCGTTTCGTCTTCGGTCTTAAAAAGTATGACCATGTCTCTGCTTTTCGGTCACAGCTAAGGTGGCTTCCGATTCGCCATCGGCGAAATATCCATATCCTTTCCCTCCTTTATAATATCCTTTATAATACTTTGTCTCCCTCTTACCTCGTAGAGCGTTTCAACTTTTCACGATCCTTAGACGTCCCTTGCAGATCTAATGTTAGGACAAACCTTTCCCTCCCGTCCCATCGTTCCAACTTCTTTTCCTACTCCTTTACTGTTCATGCAGTCAGATTGTGGAATTCCCTACCCCACACCATCCGTGATAGTCCTACTATTACTGTCTTTAAAAGACGCTTGAAGGAGCACTGCCTCAGCGCTGAATCCAACTATGATTAGTATTAAATATACATATTGTATGTATTTATTGTATGTATTTATTTTTAGTATTTATAGTTTATAGTATAGTATAGTATGTACTTATTATAAAATTATAGTTTATTATTAATATTAGTATAATGTACCTAGTATTTTGTTGAACATAATATAATAATAATTGTATTACATAATAAGTAAGTAGTTATAATTTTTTTTTTTTTCATTTCTGTTTTTATGCACGCCTTATGTGATGTTTGTAATCAAATTTCTCTTTTTAGGACTGCTGGAAGAAATTTCTTTAGAGATAATCAGTACCTTTTGTGTCGTTTTTCTTCATAACTATAACTTGTTAAATGTTTTTGTGTGCAATAAACGGTTAAATAAATAAATAAATAAAGGTTGACTTGGAGCTGTCATTATAGGTTGTGGCGACAAAAATGAGTTAGTATTAAAATATAACACCTATAGTGACATTACAGGTGTATAAGAGTAGATTATGAAGGTTAAAGTCGAACTGTAGCGATTATTATCCCTACAGTACTTCACATATAGCTTTAAGCGAATCTTACCACTATAAGATCTATATCATATTCTATTAACTTCTTAAGTCCTAGGAAAGCTATTGTATACTCCTTTGGTGCGCTTTTAGTGGCACAAAGGATGCAGTTAACGCTACTAGCTCTACAAGACTGTTTTTTAACACTTTTACAAAACCAAACTCCTAAAGGGTTGCAAAACTCCTCTATGTTATTTAGGGCTGTATATTAGAGTTATTTCCCCTATTAATAGTACCTATAGTGTCAACAATAGTTTCTATATTACATAACGTTGCATTTTTGAGTTCATTAGCACCCACCATGAATCCACCATTTTTTGAGTACAAACTAAAATAAATTAAATTATTTGTGCCGTTTTTAAACAACATTAAATGTCGCTTTTCTAAACTTTTTCAACTTTTAATCAAAAGAATCGTAAGATCCCCAAACTACTACGGGCTTACGAAATCCATAGGCCATAAACCTTTTGTCCGGATTTGCTACTTGATTTTCAACTTAGACACCATTGGACTTAAGAGTTACGCAAGTTGGTAGCTCCAATCATAGATAATACAATATACATAATATATAGGCTCCAATACCATTTGCAATAAACTTTAAATTGAGCAGTCTAACCTGAATGTTATGTAGAAGATCTTCGGGTTCATTCACAAGTTTTATCATTAATGAAAACACAAATTAATGAAACACAATTTTCTATATTATAAATTTTAACAAAATACACGACCGATTTCAAAATATTTCATCATCAGGTGTACTCAGTGTCGGTAGTTTTAAATAAATAAATATCATCAAAACAAATATTAGGGTTAACAGCATCATAGAAGTTGGTAGAATTTTTCTTCCAAGTACGACTTTTCTATTAATTTAGAAGTTTTATCATTAATAATATTACCCTTGCTGCCGGTATCAATATAATATATATCGGTATGCAGAAATGGCCAATAAATCCATATTTCAGACATATTGGATGAATGTTAGTTTATGGTAACAATTTGTTAACCGACTCCGCGTTGAACGTTCTTTGGGAGCTAACATTATGAAGCTCGCAATTTATTGTTTTTAAACTATTAGCTTCTGGAATAATTTTATCAAGAGTAACATCGTTGCCAAGAGTATTTTTATTTTGCCCACATAAAATTTAGGTCTTGCGCCGCCACTTGCCTTTAGCCTTTAATCTTTTTGTTTTAAAGCCAATATACATCCTCAAATAAATAAGGTCCTTCTTCTTCCAAAAGACGGGTAAAAATTAAACATTTTCATGTGTACGTTTTTCTAGTAGATTAGTAGAGCGTAAAGCATAGAGTGCCAATGGCAAAAAAACGAGTATGTATTTCTCATATTATAATGTTACATGCTAGAAATTGTTTTTAAAAATAGCGTATAAGGGTTAATTCAGACCGCAACGCGACGCGTAGATGCATTTCTTAATTTGTACTGAATTAACGGATTTCAATTGCGTGAGACGTCTTGCAAATCTGTCAAATCCATACAAATTTAGAAATGCATCTACGCGTCGCGTTGCGGTCTGAATTGACCCTTAAACGTAAACACACTGTAAGAGACATCCATTCCTATGGATTACTATTAAGTATTATTGTCCTATAGGTACATATTAAAATATGTCATTCTAAATCCCTACTAATAATTTAAATGCGAAAGTGTGTCTGTCTGTTACATCTTCACGCTTAAACGGCTGAACTGATTTAGATGAAATTTGGTATGGATTTACTTTAAACGTCGGGAAAGGAAATAGGATAGTTTTCGTTGCGAAAAATGTAAGGTTTGTGCGCGAGAGACATATATGCAGAGTTGCGGGCGTCATCTAGTTATTTACTTAAGCTTTTCTGAAAATGGGTCTGTTTAGTTGATAAATTAATAAGCAGAACATATTATGTGTCATGTCTCTCAGACTTAAATATTAAAGAGCAGGTGGTGGCGACAATCCAATCGCGGGCTCCTCGCGCTGTTGATAAAACGGGGATTTTCTTTTCATAAATTGAAATTGTTAACGGCTTAACCGACAGTCGGCAGTTAATTTGCTCCAGGTTCTCTAGGTACTAGTTCTCATTAATAATTGTATCGAAACGGGTCGCGACGGGTACTGCAAAGATTTTTATAGTAACTATACTGTACTCGGCGAAACATGGCGGTAGCGGTCATTGACTCCCTGTCAAAAACTTGTCATTTTCTATACAAAGCCGCGATTTACAACATCTGACACTTCATTGTTAATCGCGGTTTAAACAAGATGTAACAAAACTAAGGGAGTGTCTTAATCTATATGGCACTTTACAGCATAATATGATTTAAATTAATATTTTCGAAGATATTACAAATTTAAAAATTGCGGGACGTAGCGTTTGCGGCGGTACCGGCCAATGCGAGCCACGGGCAGTAATGAATAAATGAAAACTACTGGATCGATTTTAATCATTTTTTCAGTGAGTGACATAGGCTATATATTTTATACCCGTGCGAAGCCGGGGCGGGTCGCTAGTATAGTATAAATTATGCCTCCGCTAAAGCAACGAAAATTGTTACATACTGATCCAAGTATGATACTAACGCAAGGTATGAAAATTCTACGAAAATTCACTAAATGCACCTTGGTGTGCTACGATACGCTAAATAATGGCTCTACGAAGAACCATTATTTTGACTCAGTTACTCTCACGTTATTTATAATTCGTAGTTTATGTATTCAAATAAAATACACATTTTAAATGTCGATTTGTGTCCTGGCTCACGGCCAACGGTTCTTCAGGAACTGCCCTAAAATTAAAGGACGAACTTTCCGCATAACAATGAGCCAACCCTTGTCTTGTTTACATTATAGAGTGCAGGACTGAGGGAATAACGGATTTTTTAAGTGGCTAAAACATGATCAAAACGAAGCATACAATTATTATTATTATTATCGACGACCTCTGTGGCTCAGTTGGTGGGCTGTTGGTAGCTCAAGCCGGGGGTCGCGGGTTCGAATCCCGCCGACGGAACAAAAAGTTTTTAAAAGTTCCTGGGTCATGGATGTGTATTCAATATGTGTATCATATAATAAAAATCTTAAATATAAGTATTAAATATATTTCCGTTGTCTGGTACCCGTAACACAAGTCCTTCAGGTACTTACCACGGGGCCAGACTGACGTGGTGTGAAGCGTCCATAGATATTAATATATTATTATTATTAACTAGATGACGACCGCAACTCCGTTGCGCCACAAATCGTTTATCACAAGGGAACCGTACATTTTTCCGGGATAAAAAGTATCATAATTATGTCCTTTCCCGGGACTCAGAGTATCTCCATATCAAATTTAAGCGATATCGGTTCAGAGGTTTAGGCGTGACGAGGTAACAGACAGACACACTTTCGCATTTATAATATAATTAGTATGGATAGGAATTAGGATTAAGTATGGACGTATGGATTTCATATAAATTTTGACATTTTATAATTTGAAGTTTTGTGTGTTTGGCCTTTAGCAGACGGATCACCAGGCACCACTCACCCTGATGGACTCAACAGAATCATGAGCGAGCATCAAACTGTCACTAATTGACAAGTTTAAAAGCTTATAGTCAGGGAGCCCTAGAACATTTTTTTTTTATTACTATTGTTAAGGTGTACAATGCAATATTATATAGGTATTTTATCTGTGTAAAAATAGTTCTTTGTCTATGAAGTTTAGAATCTATGGTCAATGGCGTCGAAAAATCTTGAAAGTGGTAGCTAACAGAGATAGAAAGGATTTCATACTTTGATTTGATGGTCCTAAAATATGGATTGTTCTATTTGTAGGACAATGTTACTCTTAAATTATATAACTATTAACCTACCAATATACAAAAAATCAGCTGGTTAGGGTTCCGGTTATATAATTTAAAAGTAACATTGTCCTACAAATAGAACAATCCATATTTTAGAACCATCAAATCAAAGTATGAAATCCTTTCTATCTCTGTTAGCTACCACTGTCAAGATTTGTCGCAGATAAAAAAGTTGTTTGTCTTATCAATATGAAGCTACTCACAAAAAATTAGCTTGTTAGTAATCAAAAAAAAAAATTGTTCTAGGGCTCCCTGACTATTAACATAATCTCCTTATTTTTTTCTCTAACCAATATTTATTATATTTTATACAATAATTAATACATACTTGTATCTTTACTCTAGTTAGTTCATTAGCTTTCTTTTGTGTCATTAAAAAGGAAAAATATAGTTTCGGGCTTCGGGTCACAAAATTATTTCACTGTGAATTTATGATTTTAATTTTCAAGAGGAAATTTTCAGGTCAAAAAGAAATGAATGATGTTATAAATTCTTGCCAAGTAATTTTAATGACCGACGATCTATTATATCACTAGTAACTGCCTGATAGCTTCGTTATCCTTCCTGTCGAAATTCGAAATCAAAATGCTAACGATTTGTAGTTAGGGGATCGTTATGTAATATTATGTCATTTACGGATTCCTTGCGTCCGCGCGAACAAGCGGTTTCGCCGCGACACCGCGAGATCACAAACATGTAACACAAGATGTAACAAAACTAAGTGATAACATGTGTGTATGTGTGATGTGTCCCTTATATACAGGGTGTAACAAAAATAAGTGATAATACTTTAGGGTGTGTACGTGTTCCTTGTAGAGAGTTCACTGTGAAAGTAGCAGCGCTGAAAGACGAATTTTTTTTTTCACTTTTGTATGGGGAAACTCGTGACGCTCATACAAAAGTGAAAAAAAAAATTCGTCTTTCAGCGCTGCTACTTTCACAGTGAACTCTCTACAAGGAACACGTACACACCCCAAAGTATTACACACTGTATAGAGTTCACTGTGAAAGTAACAGCGCTGAAACAGCAAATTTTGTGTGATTTGTATGGGCAGCGCCTCGCGCGTCATGAATTTTTCCATACAAAGATGAAAAAAAAGTTACTCTTTCAGCGCTGCTACTTTCACAGCGAACTCTATATAGGGGACCTTGGTCCCCTATATAGATGATAAGTGATAAAACTTTAGGGTTTCTCTGGAGAAACCCTAAAGTTTTATCACTTAGTTTTGTTACACCCTGTATATCTATTATAGTATATTTATATTATCTGTATATTTATATTATTAAGATACACATAATAATAATATTATAATAGATAGAATCATAGAATTATAACCTTTAGAAGAGGCATTCCATACAATCGTCAGCGCGAAAATGTGTAAGTTGTAACCCTCGAAATGAGTGAGCTCACTCATCTGAGAGCAGTGTGCCTTAGGACGCGGTGACAGTCGGACGTGTTTAATGCATTGATTACGTAAAATATGCATTGAAAGCGTAAAATGAGTGAAAGAGAAAGTAGTATATGCTATTACTGTAAGACAAAAAAGGACAACAATATTTTCTCGATACACATTTTGCATGCAAAAACATGCTACAGTTTTGATGGCGTATGCCATATCCAAGTATTGACATCGTTGGATAGAATAGCTATTCGACAGGGTAAGAAAATAAATTGCTTAAATGAAAAGAAACAAATAAAGTTGTTTTCATCAGATTTTCGTCTGAAGTAAAATAATTTATGTAAATACACGTACTTATATTTTGTTTTCGCGAAGATTAAACGAACGTCATGAAAAAAGCCTTCGAAGATCAAAAGTTGGGTTATGCCTGTGTTTTTCAACCTTTTTTATGAAGGGCATGAAAAAAGAATCGTGAGCCCAAACGAAAACATTGATTGTTTATTTTTCAAATTCAAATGTCTTTATTGCCAGAATGTTGTTGATATAAAGGTATTATTAACTACTTATAGTTCTAACATTCTGCCATAACAATGGCGTGCAATTAATTTAGGGTTACGTATCCAAAAACGGGACCCTCTATTACTTAGACTTCGATATCTGTCCGTCTGTCTGTTATGGGGGACTCCCTTACAAAAAACAAGTTTTTGCCCACTTTCGCTCTATAATGGAATCCTTCAGGCGCGAGTCCGACTCGCACTTGGCCGATTTTTTACTGAAATACTTCTTTCGACCTCCGGCGACCCCTACAAAAACGCAAACCACAGGTTGAAAAACAATGGGTTATGCAAACAACTTATCTCTTTGATTATACGCTCAAGCAAGTTTATTGTCAGAATGTTCGAGCAATCAGATACCACTGTGGGGGTCTATTCAGAAATAAGGGTACGGAAGTATTTCAGACGAACAAAAAACCTCACCAAGAATGTTTTGTGAAGACGCAAATTAAAAATACAACATGACTGGTGAGCGGTGAGACATGTTCAATACTGAAGGAGAGTATTCTGTACTCGATTCTCATTATAATTATGTAATAAAATTAGGTACTTAATTTTTGTCCGAATTTCCCTTTAAATGAATGAATCATGGACACTAAGTAAATTACGCGGCTAAGCAAGTAGGCATACTATGCGGCCATATGCGGCATGCGCCACCAGAGAAACACCGTGCCGCTACCCTTCCCGCGCGCGGTGTCCATTTTTTTTTTGTAACAGTGGGAATTGCATTACGCATTCCTGGCAGCCCGGGGGAAAGGCCGTTGGGATATGTGGAACTCCCCAGGTGCTGCGGTAAGGAAGAACACCCAGGTTTATTGTTCGGTAAATGTCCACCTTGAGTCAAGGATGAGGCCTAGGTATTTCATCACCGATCCGATTGGCACATCGATTTCTCCGATTCGGAGGGACGCGTTCGGAGGTGGGCGCTTACGGGGTCCATAAAAAAAAATTGCCTCCGTTTTCTCGACTGCAACACGCCCTTGCGCCTCAATACGCGCTACCATCTGGGCCGCGCCCACTCTCGCCAGACAAATTGCCTCCTCGAAAGATTCTCCGCAGGCCAGAATGTAAGTAGTAGTCTGCATAACAGACGAGGCGCAACCCGCGGAGAAGTGCCGCCCGTAAAACGCGGTCATACCCGATGTCCCATAGGAGTGGGCCAAGAACTGACCCCTGCGAAACACCGCACCACGATCCTTATAACACGTCCGCTACGTCCGACGACTACAATGGTTCTTCGTCTCAAGTATCCTGCTACGGTACGGCGCAGAAAGAGAGGCAGCCTATGGTAACGAAGATCATCTTCAATTGCCTCGAAGGGCAAGATGTTAAAGGCATTGGCGATGTCAAATGATACCGCCAATACAACTGCACCGTTCGCCGTTCGTTCCTCGCAGAACTTGACCTTCATGATCGCGTCTATGGTCGAGCGTTGTGCACGGAAGCCGAATTGTGCAGCGGATAAATTCGGCCCTTCCTGCTCAAGGTGTTTAATTATCCTAGACGCGATCACAATGCAAGGAGTTTTCCAGCCTCGTCTAGTAACACTCTCGGCCTATAAGCTGAGGGTGAATCCGTCGGGCGACCGTCCTTTCTGAGGAAGACTAGCTTTCCCTTTTTCCAGGGTTGAGGAAACTCCGACTGGGTGAGGCACGCGCTGAATAGTTCTTGCAGCCTCTCTTTCAGCGGTCCCAAGGCCTTGACCCAAACCCGTCCAGGAATTCCGTCGGGGCCGGGCGCTATCTTCCTCCCTCTCAGCCTTAGGATTGCCGCATCGAATTCACCCTCTGAGACAGGTGGGATTTCTCCTAGCGGCGCCGTCTCGTTATTAGTCGGTAAATCCGCTACCGCGACAGTCGGGAAAAGTGCGGACACGATCGTTGGAAGTTGCTCGGGAGGTATAGCGTCTCCAAAGCTGGCGGGCCGCGGCCGATCTTATTGCGCTGTATGGGCGACCCCACGGGTCCCGATCAAGTTCCGCCAGCATTTCCTATCGTGCCGCCTCCTTTGCCTGCTAGCCAGATGGAGAGCACTCTTGGCTGCACTATACTCAGATCTGAGTCGCCTCTCCAATGACTTATTACGCGTCCTTTCCCGCGTGCGGTGTCCATGCGTTGGGTAAATAATTATTTAACTTTAAGCTACATTTACTCAGTGATCAATTGATATTATTTTATAAATTATTATTTTTTCATCTAATATAACAGCCAAATATAACGTCCTCGAGTATTGAACATGTCTCACCAGTCACGCAGTATAACATGGGTAATTGTTGAATATTTAAAGTTATCGCACATTTATCAGCATGTATGAAATTATGTGAAACCTCGCACATTCCTCGGCACCGTACGCGTCGCATTTCGTGTACCTACTATGCGGTGCGAACGACGCGTACGGCGCGTACGGTGCTGACAAAAGTAGGGTCAGCTTTATTCTCTCTCTTCACCACATTTTTTTAACATCAGACTTTGACTAGCCTGCCACAAAAACCTAAGCCGTACCTTTGACACTCCTCTGTACGCCAAATTCTTTTCTTCTCTAGAAATCAATACTAATATTGTAAATGCTAGTTTCTATATTATGTCTGTCTGTTACCACTTCATGCCCAAACAACTAGTGATGAGCAAAGCAAGACCAAGACCAAGACCAAGACTCGAACAGTCTTGGTCTTGCTTGTGCAGTCTTGGTCTTGGTCTTGCTCAAATCTGTCTGGTCATGGTCTTGGTCTTGCACGCCTAGTCTTGGTCTTGGTCTTGCGAAAAGTCTTGGTCTTGCAAACATTTTTCAAAACTTTTTGTAAACGTTTTAATTTTCTCGTTTTTAAACCTAAATTATTAGACTTATCTTATCTTAACTTGATAAGAGAATGATTCTTGAATTGAAAATACTAATGAAAAGTAGAGAGTCAACTCAGCATAGATAAAAATAAAAAATTTGAAAAATAAGAACTTTCCCTCGGATTTCTTCTAGAGTATTTTTAGGGTTCCGTAGCCAAATGGCAAAAAACTGAACCCTTATAGATTCGTCATGTCTGTCTGTCTGTCCGTCCGTATATCACAGCCACTTTTCTCCGAAACTATAAGATCTATACAATTGAAACTTTGTAAGTTGGTGTAGTCTGTGAACCGCATTAATATTTTGATACCAAAATAGAAAATTTATTAAAAACTAGACGTTTCGCGCGGCTTTGCCCGCGTAAATTAGATATTTCACAGAGAAATTAGTCCACAAAAAATAGCCTATGATCCTTCACGTGGTCTACTTCTTATCTGTGCCAAATAACAGAAAAATTGCTTCAGTAGTTCGTGAGATAAGGCCTTTCAAATAATTTCCACCGTTTTTTCCACATTTTCCTCTATTTCTTCGCTGTTATTAGTCATAGCGTGATAAAATATAGCTTATAGCCTTCCTCGATAAATAGGCTATCTAACACTGAAAGAATTTTTCAAATCGGACCAGTAGTTCCTGAGATTAGCGCGTTCAAGAAAACAAACAAACAAACTCTTCCGCTTTATAATATTAAGTATAGATATAGATTGTAGGGGTCCCCATAGGTACAACTGAAACAAAACAATTTTTTTGGAACGAAGTTCCTTATCGCGCGTTGCGAAAGGGGGTTAGACGGAAAAAGTTGTAATGACACTTTTTGACCGACACTTTTTCCACAGACATAGATCAAGATAGATGCGGTATCTATCTCGATCTATGACTGTGCTTTTTGCTATAGTTGTAAGTTTGTATTGTCAATGAATTTATAACGTGTTTTACACTACTAACAACATCATCTCAGTTAATTTCAAAGAAATTTGAACGAAAAGTTCCTTTATACTTCGCCGAATACATATTTTTTAGTTGATCGACTATTACTCAATAACTTATGAAGTCTTCTTAGCCGTGATAGTTTTCCTTTTAAATTCAGCATATTTCCGACTCCCGTGAATTTTTTCACATATCCAGAAACAAGCGTTTAGCTGGTAGAAGGGGGGGACACTGGACTCTAACGATTTTTTCCACTTTAAAACTTAATATTTCACAAATGGATCCCTAAATCGGAAAGTGATCTATGAATACTTACAATATTTTTTTAAAAACTATCCAACGACACCCCACACGATGGGGTGGGCGCGAAAAAAAAATTCATCCCCGCTTGATGTGTAGGGCAGGTACCATAAAAAAAATATTTTTTTAAGATTTTATGTACCATTTTGTTGGCATCATTAAAATGTGTATTCATACCAAATTACAGCTTTGCAGGTCCTATAGTCTCTGAGCAAAACCGCGGACAGACGGACGGACAGACCGAAACTATAAGGGTTGTTGACTACGGAACCCTAAAACGGGACCCAATTACTTACACATCGCTGCCTGTTCGTCTGCTTATTTCCAGGCTGTATGACAAGAACTTGAAATTCATGTTAAGTAGATATATTATTATTGTTATAAATATTTTATCTCATATTATAGTCACTGCGACTAAGTAAAAATGCTTAGCAAGAGTCTTGCATGGAGCAAGACTCTTGCATAGTCGGTCTTAGTCTCGTTCTTGTTCTTGCACACCTAGTCTTGGTCTTGGTCTTGCTAGTCTTAGGGTAGTCTTGGTCTTGGTCTTGGTCTTGCATTTTTTGCAAGACCAAGACCAAGACCAATTTTGCTTTTGCAAAAAGGTATTGAGATACTTTGAATCCTGGGAAAGGACATAAGATACTTTTTGTCCCGGAAAAATGTACGGTTCCCACGCGGTAAACGAATTTTGGCGCAACGGAGTTGCGGGCGTCATCAAGTAACTAATAAGTAGGTAATAAGATTTCCATAATATATTATATTTTGTATTCATCTTCTTACAATTTTAATCTATCTTCTATCTAAAAAGCCTACTCGATACGTTAAGAGGTTCTTGTTGGGTCATCGGGTACGCTAATGAAGCCACCAAGTATGTCCTGCTAAAAGGAGCCAAGTCCTTACGATTCTTGAGTGCACTGTACACTGTATATGTGCAAAAATACAACATGTTGCTCGCAACTTATGACACGGGAGCCGAACTTTTTTTGGAATAAAAACTATCCTAAATCCTTTCTCAGGACTCACAATTTGTCCATCCAAATTCAAATCACATTTAGTGGTTTAAGCTTAAAAAGGTAACAGACAAACTGATAAGCTAATAGACACATACTCGCTTTACATGTACGCGTATATAATAATAGATATAAGAATGGATTCTATATATTACGATGTACCTGCTTATACTTTTTACGCGTAAAAAAGTTTATACTTACAAGCATACTATCCCCCTATCTTCCTATAGATAAGTCCAAGAAACCCTTTATAAACATACACAACGCTTGCACCAATTCTCCAGGCTGTAACAGTAATTCCATGGCCTCTCAGAAAAAAGTTTACCGATTACCGGAGTCAGCGCTCAGTTCAATCAAAGCGTATGTTTCCCCAGCGAGTCTTAGTACCACCTGCGGCCTGGATTCATTTATTTTATACATTCCTTTAATGAAATTGGAGAAATCAACGTTTCACGCTATCTGCAGATTTATTTTGTCCGCCATTTTGTAAGAGTAATAAAGAATTTGATGAATGGTTGTATCTATAGATCGTAGAGTATAGAGGCTACGCTTTAAGTAATAGGGAATATTACGCAAAGGTCGGAGCAGAGAGTGCTAATCTAATCTAATTATTTATTGTATGTGCTACATATAAAATACTCATAAAATTGTAACTTTTCTATCGAGTTTTATATTACGTGTAAAAATATATTATGTAGAGTCAAAAAGAAAAATGTTGTTAACGCACTAGTAGGTAGGTAGTTACTTTATTGTTAAACTAGCTTAAGTTAGAGGAAATAAAAGGCTTTATTATTTTTATTTTATTTTATTTATGTGCTACATACAGTAAATAATTCGATTAAAATCTGACATGTTGCACCAATGAGTTTCTAAAATACTAGAGTAGCAACGTCTTACAAACGATTCTCAGAAATGCGTAACCACTTGATAGTTCAAAAGACGATGTCAAGTCATTTAATTGCATTATGTCATTATGTAAGTCAGATATGCCTGCAGGCATCTTCGAAGTGGCAACTCGTTGCTGCCGTAAACTGCCAATCTAGTTACGTTAGTAAAGTAACATAGAATATCATTGTGTTGCACTGCTTGCACACGTCATACATGAATATTGACAGCAACGTTGTCAAACGTCGAACAAAACTTTTTGTTTCCTGTCTGTTCTGGTGCTGCTGTCTAGCGTGAAAACATTGGAGTTTTGTTAACGTTGAAGTTTACCTACTACAAATTTAAAAGCATCTTGTGACCATGGTAACATTTTCGTGGAGGCGTGGACGCTAAATACAATTTTACAAGGATTTCATAGCATTGGATGACATTTTCACAAAAAATGGAACAGAGGTTAATGTGTCTCAAAGTCTATAAAGTACTATTTTACAAGGGTCTTAGCTCCAAAAGTCTCCGCGAGGCAAAAGACCCTTGACTAAGCTCTTAAGAGGATACACTAACACTGTTTTTCCATACAAACGTATTCCCCAATTTACTCCCAGGACAATGCGTCTAGACAAATGATTTTTTATGCAATATTGGGATCTGTTAAAGCTATGCCTCTACGTTCGATTTTTTCGAAATTTACTTATATATTAAAGAATATGACCCTTCAAAAATCGCAAAAAATGAATGCCCCGTACCCCGCCAATCCGCTGACTATAAAACAATTTTGAAAGATATTTAGATAAAATATAAACGTAGAGGCATAGACTCACTCTTCCTGAAGATATTTAAAAAAATAATAATTAGATAAGCTCTATTTTGAAGAAGGAATCAGAGGCCGTAGCCAAAATCCCTTTCGGTAAAAACGATAACGAAATTCGTTATCAAAATGTATGGGATTTGACATTAGTCTTCGCAAGCGAAATGTCATGCGATGACTTATGTCAAACTGCATACATTTTGATAACGAATTTCGTCATCGTTTTTAACGAAATATACTTTGTCTAAGGGGCCAGAGGACTACGTTACCTCGATTTACTGTATCTGTCTCTATCACAATACACGTGCCGGCGCAGGGTGAAGCGTGATGGCAATAGTTTCTTCGTTTAAATTCTACTGTACCCGCGTTCCCTCTTAACGTATTACATATGGCCGAGTTGACTGAAAGGAGTAAGTGACGGCTATTTCGCATTCACTGTGCAAAATGATACTCGACACTGTACGGATAGGTCGCATCCAAGCCTCATATCATCAATCCTTGCATGAGTTGAAGGCCTGTAACGCTGTAAATAATCATTTCTGTCATTTTCATCACACGCCACGCACCGGGCCACATCACGTCAGGTATAATGTGGTGTAAAGTTTTTTAATCCCATTTATATTCATAGAGCTGGGACGCGCCGTGCACTTGGGGCCACAGAGGAAATCACGTTCAAGAGATTTTTGTGAAAACGAAATTATTTCCTGTAATTTTCGACTGTGTAAATATAGATTTTACGAAAATAGGGCAAGCAAAATGTGTGAGAAGATGCGTTTAAATAATAATGTTAAATTAAGAAAAACAACCCCCGCCCCGATTCATGAAGTAGATAAAACCAAATTGTTCAGTACTGCGCGGGCTGATGATGATGAACTAAAGCTAAGAACACTCTCGATAAAGTCAGCTTTTGAACAATAAAAACTAACATCGAAATCGGTCCAGCCGTTTGGATGCTACGATGCCATGGACACACACACACACACAGACAGACAGACACGCTTATAACACGCGTCCTTTTCGTCGGGGGTTAAGGGCTCTTCTACACGACGTTTTTTTACGCTCGTTTGTATCGATACAAACGCAAGTTCAACGCTCAGCAAACGCAAGGAAGCCGACACGTTTTAAACTTTATATCTGAAAAAACGCGATGAAAACGCGCAGAAGACGAGCGCATCAAAAACGCGCGTCGTCAGTGCGCAAAAAATACGTCGTGTGGAAGGGCCCTAAAAAAGGGATTTGAGACTTTATAGACATAGAGATTAGAGATACATGTATTAAGTACGTCTGTAAATAAAACATTTTATATAACTCTTAAGTCTTAACGTATGATCATAATTATTCATAAAGTTTTCATTTCTCAAATATAGCTACAAAGCAATGACGTTTGTAACTATTTCATCCATCTTTAGGCCATTTTTACATGATAAATAAAAATAAATAAATGGTGATGTTCTTGTATTTTCTAGGTCGCCTTAACATTGAACCGTTGCCGCGTTGGTCGTACTTGCTGCTTTGATGTTACACAATTTCTGATCCTTATCATAATATTTTCATTAGAGATGTTCCGATCATGGATTTGGCCGACTAGCCGATTAGTCGGTTGCAAAGAAGCCGACTAATCGGCCGACTAGTCGGCCAAACCAATCATGGTTTCGGATGTTTCCGTAACGCTTCGTTTACTGCTGATTCGCGGGTAAGTCGCATACGCCGCCTGCGAAAGTGCAAACGTGTCGGATCGTGTTTTGGTTATG
This sequence comes from Cyaniris semiargus, assembly GCA_905187585.1. Taxonomy (NCBI): domain Eukaryota; kingdom Metazoa; phylum Arthropoda; class Insecta; order Lepidoptera; family Lycaenidae; genus Cyaniris; species Cyaniris semiargus. Next base: position 4,355,179 of record LR994558.1, on the reverse strand, counting down.
TTAACGTCATGATACAGTTGATGGTTTTCATGCTACGTTTCCATGCTTGCCGAGGCTTGGCAAGCGTCCACAAGGCACAAGTGTCCACTAATCTCGCTTGGCATTTGGGAGTCGTTAACACGCTTGTGAATGCGTCAGTGTATTACGTACATCCAAGCATGACGGACACCGAACTTGTGTCGGCTATTAACATCTTTGGGATTCCAGATACATTTTTTCGGTTTGGTAATATACTAAAAACGATAAACTCTCTTCGTTCGACCAGCTACTCATTTTTAGGGTTCCGTACCCAAAGGGTAAAAACGGGACCCTATTACAGACTTCGATGTCTGTCCGTCTGTCTGTCCGTCTGTCTGTCCGTCTGTCTGTCCGTCTGTCTGTCCGTCTGTCTGTCTGTCTCCAGGCTGTATCTCAAGAACCGCTATAGCTAGACTTCTGAAATTTTCACAGATTGAGTAAGTATTTCTATTTAATTGTCGTTACAGCAACAAATACTAAAAACAAAATAAAATTAATATTTAAAGGGGGCTCCCATACAACAAACGTTATTTTTTGCCTTTTTTTGCTCGTTATCAATAATAGCAACAGGTAGGGACATTAAATTTTCACAAAATCCTTAATAATATATGTAATTTAATAATTAATAATAATATTAAAATAAAATAAAAAAATAAGGGGGGCTCCCATACAAAAAACACAATTTTTGGCATAATTTTGCTCTATAATGGTACGGAACGCTTCGTGCGCGAGTCCGACTCGCACTTGGCCGATTATTGAGTCAGAAGTCAGCACTAGACGTGCGTTCGTCGCGAGATCACAGCGGTCAGCGGCTACTAAGCACAGATTAATAGTATATATTGTAGACTACTAAGCGCGCGCCAACGTGTGAACGCGTCGCAAACGTTTGCCGCAAACGCCCTTTGATCTGTGTCCAAAAACCGACACCACTCCGGATCGTATACAAGCGTCCGCAAGCTCACGCAAGCCTAGCCAGATACTCTCTTCACATTCTCATCACATTGGGGGCACACTTTGGCCCGCCGCCGCACCAGACGAAGGTTTAAGATTTTACTTGCCGCAGTGAAGGTGTTAAATACTGTTAGACAAAATATAATACACGGCCAGTCTGTCATCATTTGTCTTAATTAATCTGAGACTGTCGCAGGAATTATGTCTTTAAAAAATAATAAAGTCAATATTTTGACAATAGAATAAGTATCAATAGAAAAACGTTGAAATTTGAAACTTATAATTTTCAGGTCTATTGTAATATTAGAAATAATAAACTGGAACTTCGTTCTATCCGGGTGTCCCTTGACACCTCTCAAGTTTTTTGGTGGGATATATATTACACTATTTCTGATCTTTATCATAACATTTTCTTTGGAGAGACCCAAACAAAATCAGATATTATAACTTTTCTCATTACGGCGATATTTACAGGCGCTATTTAGGTATTAATTATGTAATGACATCGGCGGTCATAGCTGACATATTTATATGATTGTTTCTGCGAGCTCGCAGTCCTCATATTACCTACGTAATTGGATTTCGTGTATGACACGAGTGGAAATTACTATTGTCATTCGCATTCCTATTATTTATAGTACAGGTTCCCTAAAACATTTTTTTGACTTGATTACTATCAAGCTAATGTTTAAGTAGATCCATTTTGATAAGACGAACAACAATTTCTTCTGCGAAAATTGTTGAAAGTGGTAGCTACCAGAGCTAAAAAAAATTTTTGATTTGATGGCCCTAAAATATAAATTATTCTATTTGTAGGACAATGTTACTGTTAAATTATATAACTACTAGACGTTCCGCGCGGCTTCGCCCGCGTAAATTAGATATTTCACAGACAAATCAGTCTACAAAAAATAGCCTATGATTCTTCACGTAGTCTACTTCTTATCTGACCCAAATAACAGAACATACTAGTAGTTCGTGAGATAAGCCATTTCAAATAATTTCCCCCGTTTTTTCCACATTTTCTTCTATTTCTTCGCTCCTATTAGTCTTAGCGTGATAAAATATAGCCTAGCCTTCCTCGATAAATGGACTATCTAACACTGAAATAATTTTTCAAATCGGACCAGTAGTTCCTGAGATTAGCGCGTTCAAACAAACAAACAAACAAACTAACAAACTCTTCCGCTTTATAATATTAGTATAGATTAACCTATCAATATACTAAAATCAGCTGGTTAGGGTTCCGTAGTCAACGAGGACTTGTTGATTACAGAACCCTAAGACGAAACCCTAACCAGCAGATTTTTGTATATTGATAGGTAATTATTTATATAATTTAACAGTAACATTGTCCTACAAATAGAACAATCCATAATAATATATTAGAACCATCAAATCGAAATATTTAATCCTTTCTATCTCTGTTAGCTACCACTTTCGAGAATTTTCGCAGAGGAAATTGTTGTTCGTCTTATCAAAATTAAGCTACTCACGAAAAATTAGCTTGATAGTAATCAAGTCAAAAAAATGTTCTAGGGAACCTGTATAAAGGTGCGTTTCCACTGACGCGGAGCGGGGCGGAGAGGAACTTAGCGGTGCCAAATTGACCAATCACCATGCTCGAAATCTTCGCTCCGCTTCAATGGAACAGCACGATTGGTAAATTCGGGCACCGCTAAGCTCCTCTCCGCCCGCTCTGCGTCAGTGGAAACGCACCCTTATTATGCTATAGCAGCTCAAAAAGAACAATATTATAAACCACAAATTGATATCTAACATATTTTAATAGTAATGAAGTCAAAAGGTACAAAAGTAAATTGCGAGTGTATCGCAATTTATTCTGTGTATCGCAATTTATTCTATCATTAATATCTGCATTTGTTGGCGCAAATCGTTACGAATCAAAATCAAAATTAATAACAACACACTCAACCGAACATCCAATTAAGCAGAGCCATAGCGAAACTGGAATTATACAATTTTACATTATATTCCAACCGCGTGATAATACTTCAGTAAGTATTTATACAATGTGGAAATGGTTTTTGACTCTCTGCTCTGGCATCAAACATGGAAGCCTAGCTACGCCCTTTCTAGTCTAGTTAGTATTTTATATACTACTAGCTATTTCGGCAAAGATTGTTTTGCCATATAAAGTATTTCGCCCATATTATATTATTGAAGTGACTAAATAAGTATGTCTCCATGACAACGTCCATCGCTATCCCGTCGCACAAACAATGGTCGCCGTCAGTCTCGAGTTATAGTGTAATATTTTACTATTATTTATTCAACAAATGCACTTATCCAGAGCTAATAAGAAATTTAAAAAAACCCCCGCCAAAAACTTTTAAAAGTAATGAAATAATATTTACTGACTTTAACAAATTCAGTGCCACTAACACACCTTGTGTGTCTTGTGTGTCCACACTAATCTTTATCTCCATGCCGCGAGCACGCCGGGCGTGCCCTCCGTTTTTCATCAATATCTCAAAGATAAGAGTTTTTCACCGAAACGCTCAGAGCATAAAATTTGTGCCGTAAGCTAATGGATTCTTAAGTGGTTCCAGGATCTATTTTTTTTTATGTCATCGAAAATAATTTATTATGTAATGCCGCGAACATGCCAGGCGTGTTCATCTACACGAGCTCTCAACCTTTTATATTGATTGGTCAATTTACTAAATTTTTAATGCGAATAATAAAATATAGTGCTTTTTTTTAATTATTTGAACAAAAAAGATCTATAATAAATTACATAAAACAGCACAAGCACTGGGCACGCCATGCCTGCCATCACGGCACGGCTCAAAATAGCTGAAATACGTAAATATTGACAATACAATGTGCTATCTATAGGTATGTCATAAGGTACCAATAGGTATCGAATGATTTACAATTCATCACTAATCCACCATGTCACAAATCACAATAAGTGCACTAAAATTTTTAACAAGTATAAGTTATCGGCTCACCTTCTACTTTTGGACGTTTATTTGATGGGGGACTATCTGCTTGCGTCGCATCGACATCATTAGTGACCGACCGAACTTTCGGTTTCGGTTTCGGTTTCGGTCAGTTTCGGCCAAAAAATCTAGTTTCGGCATTAGTTTCAGTTCCGGCCAAAATATAGCCGAAACTTTCGGCCCCGCCGAAACTCTAGAGTTCGTGAATTATCGTGCGTCGTTCGGTAAACTTCGCAGTTAACTCGTGCATGCTCACCGGTGAGGCCCTGGCTTGTTTCGCCACCGTCCATTTAATCGTGTTTTGAGGTTATGTTTTGCAAATTAGTGCCAAATTACTAAGTATTTATTTTGTTTATATCAGTACTTCGGTTTATTTTCATCAAATTGTCTAAACTTATTCTTATCGAACATTAGAGGTATATTGTTGAATTTTTTATTTTTTTATTTTATGAAATAAGGGGACAAACGAGCAAACGGGTCACCTGATGGAAAGCAACTTCCGTCGCCCATGGACACTCGCAGCATCAGAAGAGCTGCAAGTGCGTTGCCGGCCTTTTAAGAGGGAATAGGGTAATATGGGAGGGTAGGGAAGGGAAGGGAAGGGAATAGGGGAGGGTAGGGGATTGGGCCTCCTGTAAACTCACTCACTCGGCGAAACACAGCGCAAGCGCTGTTTCACGCCGGTTTTCTGTGAGAACGTGGTATTTCTAAACGTTTATTTAATATATTATGTACCTGTTGATGAATTATGTGCTATGTTCATATTTTAACAATGTTTCCCAAACAAACGATTAAGTAAATGCTATTAAGTATATGTAAATTGATTATATTATTGTGTGTGAAGTTTATTTACTTATTAATTTTGTTTGACTATGAGATATAGCTCGCGAGATTTTTCTAGTCAATCATCTCGCCTCATTCTTTTCCTTTTACCACGCGTTTTATTTTTATTTAAAATAATTAACCTTTAACTATAGACGCGCAGTCTCACAGACCGTTCCTATCTTGATAGAATCTTATCTACCCCACTTCCCCGTAAGCTTCACACTTGCGGCCCTCATTACACAAGTCGACAAAAAATATTTTTTCTGGTGCGTGTTACTTAATGACTATTATCCAATTATTTGCATTGAAAATTAACCAGAAACATAAATTGAAAAAAAAGAAAGTTTGCTTTTATAGTCTAGGCGAAGATAAATAAAAATATAAGATTTTTTCAAAAATTTTAGAGACTAAAACTCGTCGTGACCAAGATAAAGGGGTTTGGGGGGATATCAGAGTTGGAACGGGAAGTTTGCCGCTGGCACTTACTGTGCGTATTTAATTTTTAGAGAAATTATGAGTTTTATGTACTTTAAAGCGTAAAAATATCTTCAAAAATGTGTACAATGGACGTAAAATGTTTTTGCTGTATTTGCGGAAAATTTATTAAAGTAAGTGCGAAAAAGTCACTTGCACCGACAAACAAAATGATTTATCAAGCCTTTGAAACAAATTTTAAACTTCTTATTAAAAACCAGAAAAAATATGGGTGCCACATATCTTACGCACTTATCAAAGAGGCATGCTATAACTTATAAGCTATGTTTGGAGTATGCTCACCAAAATTAAAAAAATATCAAATTTTAAACCTAATTTATACTAATTTATATAGGTGTATTTTTTTTCTAATTCGTTTTAGTGAATGTTAGTAATTATATACCTAAATGAAATAAATAATATTATATTTTATTTTTTTGATACATAACTGAAAGAAGAAAATTCAGGGTTTCTTCAAAATTTTAAAGTTTCTATAAAAGCAAACTTTATGAGTTAAAATCTTTGTTTCTCTAATTAGTTAAGTGTAAGACATCCAAATTGGGTACACAAAACTCAGGCACAAAAATCGTGTTGAATAGTGTTATCTTAGGTTTAGTGGCAAAACGTCCTCTGAACCAAAAAAAAATGGTGACGCTAACTGCAAATTTAATTAGTAATTTTGTTTTTAACTTCGACTACGGTCTGTGAGACTGCATGTCCGTGTTTCCCATATAAAGAATATGACTGCAATTAATTGTGTTTTGAGTAGTAAATGCCTTGAAATAAATTCTGCTCATGTTTTTTAGGGAAATCCTTCGTTCTAATACATTAAAAACTTGGAATAAAAAAAACGGAATATGATACTGAAAATTTTCTAGGGAACATATTATTTGAGTCTAAGATTAATAATATTTATTTTAAGAAATGTCATAAAGATTAAAGAGTAAAAAATCCAATAAACAAATGTAACAGAACAGTAAATTTCAGTATAATAATCGTCATTTTAAATGTTTTATCAAGTTTCGGTTTCGGTTTCGGTTTCGGCCGAAACTGAGAGTTAGGCCGAAAGTTCGATTTCGGTTTCGGTTTCGGCTGAAAAATCAGTTTCAGTCGGACACTAGTCATCATATTCCCCTGTTTCTAGCTCATATTTCCTATTCTCTAAAAAATCATAAATAAGTAACCAAAGGTTGACATTCACTGATCAAATTACGATAAATACTTACCCCGGAATCTATTTACTGCGATAATTAAATCATAAACACTTCAAAAAACAAAATATATCAGCAGTAACTTAAGAATGACTAACTTTTAACTATTTTTAATTAAGAAAAAAGGCTTTTTATGATTTTACCTCTTTACAGTGCCAGTGAACACGCCTAGCGTGCTACGTAATTTCATCCTGCAGTGCCGAGAGCACACCTAGCATAGTTTGTGTTTTTTGTATGGCAGCATCGCTGGGAACTACTAGAAAATCGTGGTGGCATTAATGTGTTAAGTTTAAATAATTCCTAAGTATTTACTCAGTATAAAGTAATATTTTAGTCCATAATTGTTGTCACGGTCTGTCGAGCAGACAGACAGACAGACACGTCAAACTTATAACACCCCTCTTTTTTGTCGGGGGTTAAAAAAAATTCTCATCCCAAAAAAGTGCAAAACGCCGCTAAATAAGTTTGCACTTCAAAGTGTGTGGTGGTAGACACCCTAACAGCTGGACATAGAGTAAGAGCCAGCTACACCCAAACGTTCGTTATTTTGTAAGAGCTTAAAGCTTTCCCGTATATGACCCCTAAACAGAGGTAAAAATGACCAGCAACTATGGAGTATCCAGTATCCAGTTCTGAAGGTCTACATGATCTTCGATAAAGTATAAAGCTCAATTTTTTCATCTTATTTTCTTTGGGATAACCATAGGAATCTTGTCTTCCACTACCGGACACTTATGACAGTCGCTTCCCACTGCCAGACCACCTCAAAGTCTAATACTTTAGGGGTATTATAGGCGAAAGGCAATAGAGCGTAACTATTTAATTGTTAATTTGTACAATCATAGCTTGTATATTAACCGTAATTGAAACCAATCTCTACTAATATAACCCTAAATCGGTGACTATTAGTATAATTACAAACCTAAGCTATCGAAGTTTGCAGGGCAGCTAACGAGGTGTTGAAAACGTCTTACAAACTTTGAGTGGGTTGTTAGGAAACCAATAATTACTCTTGATGTCATATCAATCATTAAAAGGGGAAAGATTGTAAAATTATTACCAAAAGAATGTCAATTTTTAAACCACGATTACAATTATTTTGGCCCTTTTTAACCGACTTCTTTACACTACTTAAGCTTTTTATAACACAAAAAATGTTTTCGAAAGTTCTATTTCGATGTACTTATATCAATCATTGAATATGGAATAGCTGAAAATATATTTCCAAAAACAAATCTCAATATTTATGCATTCTGTGCAAAAGTTTTTATGTTTTTTGCGAATTAAGTATTCGAATTTTTATCACATGAAAAAAGTTTTCGGATTTTCTTATTTGTCATGTATCAATTTAACAAAAGTAGAAAGATTGTAAATAAAATATTTCCAAAAAAAAATAAATTTTTAAGCTACCTACTTGTTTATTCTGGGCGATATTTTTTTACCTTTTTGCTGTATTATTTGTGCTTTTATCAATCATAAAAAATGTTTTCAGAATTCACAAAGGCGAGTATAAATTCAAGTGATAAAAATTCACAAGCCGATTTATAGCAATAATAAACATTTAAACAACAAAAATGCACTGAAAATGTCCGTCGATCAAACTCGAACAGCTAAAATAAACATAACTTTTAATATATAAATTTCAATTTTTACACAGATTCACAAAATATTAACCCATCACATAAATGCATTAAATTCGAGCCGGGAGTATTTCATTCCACTTGGCCGGTAAATTAATGTAAAATACACCTTAAGATGTAGGCGAGAGGGTGTAAATTTGATCGGTGATATCGTGTGTAAATAACACTAAGTGTCGCAGTTACGGCAATTTACTTAATGTAGTCATAAATACCCATTACTGAGTAAACAGGCTACCGGTCAGTATTTTAAACACCGAACCGAACTGCCAGTATACGAACGATATATTTATATTTGTAGTTTCATCGCGTGGCAGGTGACAAAAAACAGTTTCTCGCTGCAAATAGGTGTCTGAAAGGTGATTTTTTGGCCATTATTTTGAGCTGTAGCTCCAAAGTTAAGGCCTTGCCGAATCTGCTTATGAAAAACGAATTAAAGAGGGTGGAACAATTTCCCCATTCAGCATCGCTAAAGCCGATAAGGTTTGGCCGATAGTGCACTGCATGATGCATCTTGACAACAGACAGACTGACGGACAGAGAAGACCTCTATTATAAAACCCCGATTTTACCCAAAAAATATTTTTTATACATATTTATTGGTTACGGGGCCCAGAAAATGATTTTATTCCGAGCGAGTGCACTATCGAATATTCCGAGTATCTAATATTAAACATTTTTCGGTAAAGTCAGTACCCGATTCTCCTTTATAATACAACATTAACGTAGCTTTCATTACCGGTTCGATCTAGTCCATTTTCTATAAGCTACGAAAAAGTATTCTAAATTCTAATAAAATGTTAACCTAACGACAAATGCGATCTGTAGGGTGATTACGTGTGATCCGACAAGCAAGCAACAGGCGTTTGACTGCTATATAATATACTAGACGTTCCGCGCGGCTTCGCCCGCGTAAATTAGGAATTTTACGAAAACCGTAAATTTTGCCGCAAAAAAATAGCTTATGTCCCATCACGTGGTCTACTCTATATCTGTGCCAAATATTGCCATAAAAATTGCTCCAGCCCCCCTAGCATACGCCAACGAGATATCTCGTGGATATCTCACTCTCGAGCGTAGTGATATTGTCGATATCGGTATATATCTCTTTTTCGCTAACATGCGTACGTCGAGACTCGAGAGATAAATTTTTCGTTCGTATATAGTTCGTTAGTATATAAACAAAAATAGCACATATATAAAAAAAAAACAAAATTATCTCTAATTTTGACGACAGACGTACGAGAAAAAATGTATGTCATATTAGGGTCAATAGAGATGAAGAGATAAACCAGTTAACATCGAGAAAACGTGTAGACAAAATTTTCTCGTTGGCGTATGCTAGCACGGCAGGAGTTCGTGAGATAAACCCTTTCTAATATTTTTCCCCGTTTTTTCCACATTTTCCTCTGTTCTCCTCTTCGGTCCCATTAGTCTTAGCGTGATCATAATATATAGCCTCTCGATAAAATATGAGCTATCTAACAGACTAACACTGAAATAATTTTTTAAATCGGACCAGTAGTTCCTGAGTTTAGCACGTTTAAGCAAAACAACTCTTCAGGTTTATAATATTAGTATAGATATTTTTAAATCGCTTGACAAACTCGAGTCTCGATCAAAAAGACTATGAAAAGTACCAATAATAGGGTCATAATAGGCTCATAATCAAGGGATGATGCATGGTATAATATGGTAGTGATGATGATGATGAATGTAATTTGAATAGTACAAACTTTCGCCTTTATAATATTATTACGGATACGGACACGTAGTGCCATCTAGCGTCAAACCGGCGAAACTGATCAGGGAAACACAGAAAACATAAATCCCCTACTTAATACTAGATGGCGTTAGGTGTATGTTTACTTACGCGTATTTTCTAGAAAGTTCCCACACTTGTTTACTTGTTTACGTGAATCGGGCGAGGGAACTTTCTGGAATTCGTCTCGCCATATAAATAGCCGCAGGTAGACGGCCCGGCAATTCAGTTTTATCTGAGCGATCCTCGAGGCGACTTCGGAGCGAAAACAAGTGATCAATAGTGAGTGAACCACTGTGAACCTACGACTTGGTTACGACCTAGGATAGTGATAGTGCTTAGTGATTTGGACTTAGTGATTTGTGTGAGACTTAGTGCTAGTAAAGTCTTTTAAAAGTCAGCAGGTCTTTTTTATCCAAATCCTTCGAACCCTAGCACGTAACAATATTATAGTAGGATTGCAGAATTTCGCATACAAAATTTCTGACCGATAGTCTATATTATGCAATATCTGCTGTCAAACGCCTCTTGCTTACTTGTTGCAACATACGGAATCATCCTGCCGGTTGATAAAAACTCCAAAGTTTGTACTAGCTATTGCTTCTTTCGAGGTTACCTGTAAAAAGCTGCTTCCAACTGTAAAGCCATCAATTTGGTCTTATTCTTTTTTGCTAATTTTTGTAATTTATTTTTGTTTGAATAAAGAGATTTTTTTATTATAATAAATATATTACTGCTTAAAGAGCAAGGCAATACGGCATAGTAGAATCGTGGTACAGACCTGTCTATGGAGTCTAATATAATCCGGGGCGGGAACGACGCAGAAGTATTTGTGACGTCACCACGGCTTTGTCTAAAATCTAATTTAAGTCTCTTTGCATTTTAGAGTCGGATTTCATGACCGCGGGCTCTTCTACTATGTCTGAGTAAGCGTTCACAAAAGGTTTTGTGCTAGACATTGTCAAGACTAAATTACATTCAATATTATACAGCGTGTTCTACCCGTTTCATGAGGTGTTGAGGTAAATGCATATTTTATACGAGTAAGCGTTGAACATTCTGAGAAGCGGTAAGCGCAGATTAGTAAAAACAGATGAAAAGCTGCATAATAGATAATATGCATAGACGCAGTCTTTCTGGATACAAAGTTGAAGCAGATCTGAATTTGAAATAATGTTTTATTTTTATTTTCGAAATACGCATTTTTTCAGATAGACTCCAATGAAGCAGCAAAATGACTCGGTCCGCTCGCTTGCATTCTGAGCGAACATCAACATGTCGCAAGTAGTTTGGTGTTAGCTTCATTTCTTAGTTTCTAAACACACCATGCCGAAGATACGCGGCTGAAGTTCAGTGGCCGATATTACGTTCCGACGCATTCGGCTTATATTATTATGACACACAATAAGAGCCGAAATTACGCGATGGAAATTCAATTGCGCAACTTTGTCCGAGTATTCAATGTCTCAAACGCCGCCGAATTGACGCTGAAAAAAAAACATTACCGCCGAATCGCTGCCGAACTTACGCTCGACCGAAATTCGGCTGTAAGCTATAACGCGACGTAATTTCGGCATGGTGTGTCATCGGTAATTTAAAATAAATTGCAGGCGTAATCATGCCGAACTTCGGCCGCGTATTTTCGGCTTAGTGTGTTTAGACACTAACCCCCTTACTAATAAACGCTGTATAAGCTTGAATAGTTATACAGTGTTTTGTCTTCTTCAATCCAATTAAAAATGTCACTTGTGTGACAGGAACAAAACACTGTATAACTATTCAAAGGTTATACAACGTTTATTAGTAAGGGGGTAAGACTCGATTAATTATAAATATGCGTCCGCCCGAAAGCGCGGTTTGGCTACACCGCGAGATGACAAGCAAATATTATGTATGTAAATGACAGCCCGATCGCGCCGCTATTTAAATAATCGGCCAAGTGCGAGTCGGACTCGCGCACGAAGGGTTCCGTACCATTATAGAGCAAAAATATGCCAAAAATTGTGTTTGATTTTTATATGGGAGCCCCCCTTAACTTTTTATTTTATTTTAATATTATTATTAATTATTAAAGAACACATATAATTAAGGCCTTTGTGAAAATTTCAAGTGCTTACCTTTTGCCATTATTGATATCGAGCAAAAAAAGCCAAAAAAATCACGTTTGTAGTATGGGAGCCCCCCTTGAATATCAATTTTATTTCGTTTTTAGTATTTTTTGTTATAGCAGCAACGGATATACACAGTTTGTGAAAATTTCAAAAGTCTAGCTATAACGGTTCTTGAGATACAGCCTGGAGACAGACAGACGGACAGACAACGAAGTCCTAGTAATAGGGTCCCGTTTTTACCCTTTGGGTACGGAAGCCTAATAAAACGTTACATACTAGATAATAATAATATTGTTTGTGATCTAGCGGTGTAGCGGCCGAACCGCTCGTGCGCGCTGACGCGTAATATTATAAATATTTATATTATAAATCCAGCCAAATTACTCCAAGGTCGAATCACTCTCACCTCAAATAGGATTGTTCGAAACGCTATATAAACTATTTACTTACTTTGTCTCGTTTAATCCGTCTGAGTGAAGTGCAATACACATCGTGTCGAATACAGATTACAGATACATTGTCACTGAGTACACTTTACAGTGTTTTACTACAGAAAACGTTTTACAACTTGTACTCAAAATAACTACAGTAGCCCTAGCACGGCGACCAGTGGAAACGCGTAAGTATAGACAAACTGTGGAGATAAACTTAAGGTGCCGTTCCGAAGTTTTTCGTTCCGAAAAATTCAATTAAAATGTCACTTTACGACAGACTATAGTCACAAACTGTGGAGATAAACTTAAGGTGCCGATCCGATCTTTTTTCGTTCCGAACAATTCAATTAAAATGCCTCTTTATGACAGACTATAGTCCTAAAAATTCAAATAATATCGTACTTTATGACATATAATATAGTCCGTCATAAAGTGGTATTTTAATTGAATTTTTGTCGGTCGCGATTAGCCGCGGTAAAGATCGGAACGGCACCTTAAGTTTATGTCCACAGTTTGTCTATACTATCGCATTTCAACTGGTCGCCGTGCTAGGGCTCCAGATTAGATAAAATTAATAAAATACATTTTACTTTACTTATGGCGTTTATTGTTTTATAGTAGGTATGCAGCTGTTTGTAATTTTCGAATTGCGCCATTCTCGAGTTTTAGCGAGACTAAAAAAATTGAAAATTCATTTTTAGGGTTTCGTACCCAAAGGGTAAAAACGGGACCCTATTACAAGACTTCGTTGTCTGTCTGTGTGTCCGTCTGTCCGTCTGTCTGTCTGTCTGTCTGTCTGTCTCCAGGCTGTATCTCTAACTGCTATAGCGAGACTTCTGAAATTTTCACAAATTGTGTATAACTCTTGCCGTTATAACAACAAATACTAAAAACAAAATAAAATTAATATTTAAGGGGGGCTCCCATACAACAAACGTGATTTTTTGGCCTTTTTTGCTCGATATCAATAATGGCAATCGGTAGGCACTTGATATTTTTACAAAAGCCTTAATTATATGTCTACTTCAATAATTAATAATAATATTAAAATAAAATAAAAATTTAAGGGGGGCTCCCATACAAAAAACAAAATTTTTGGTCTATTTTTGCTCTATAACGGCACGGAACCCTTCGTGCGCGAGTCCAACTCGCACTTGGCCGATTATTATAAAGATAATTACTCCAAACTTTCCTACCAAAGCTAATAATTTTTACATGTTGCTGTTTCTGTCCGTTAGCCGACTTCTCCTACGTAACAGATAAAGACAGCAAAATATTTTTTACTAAGGGCTACAAAACACAGATATTAACAAACTCAATTAATCATTAAATCTGCTGAGGCAACGAGTAAGATTCTTTATATTCCGTTAAAAGAGTCCAAACTCCAAAAGCCTTTTTAAAAACAGAAACCCAATAACTAAAACGGCGCAAGTAAAAAGCGTCCCCCACATAACTCTTTATTTCCCACATAAATATTTAAAGGCTATGAATGTAGACGTTCTTATCAGAAAACATGTGGGTACTATCAAAAAATCACTAAGATATAAACTGCATTATTATTCTGTTCGAGCCCGCCTTTTCCTCTTAGAATCCACCCAGTTCCAAATTGCTCCGAAGGTACCCGCCCGTTCGGAGTATATTTTTTACCGGAGAAATCAAAGTCATTATGTTAGGAGGGTATTTTAAAAAGTTACCGAGTGTTTGGATTCGGAGATGGACTTGGAATTTCGCTTTAATGGCTTTTGATACTCGATTATTCCGTTCGTTAGTTTCTAAGAGCTCCTCATTTTAATTGATTGTGCTGATGAGGGCGTGTGAAGAACTTTTGTCTTTTCTTAGTGTCAACTTGAAGGCGGCACTTGAAGGATATTTTTCTGTCTAAAGTCAACACTATATGCCCTTGTAAAGTCCCAAAAAAATCATTAGATGTATTTTTCCATGGTATCTATACCCAAACCCAAAAATACATATTTATTTAATATCTATAAAGTGTAAAAAACTAAAACCAGACTACTAAAAACACGCTCTAAAAAGTACGAAACAAGAAAATAAGGAGACTATTTTCTTGTTTCATACTTTTTAGAGCGTGTTCTTAGTAATTAGTAGTCGGGTTTTAGTTTTTTAAACTTTATTTTTATTTCAATTATTTTGGGGCTATAATTCGCTCGATAAATTTCTTAACCTTTTTCATATTGTATTGAAGTGATTTTATGAATTCGTGCAATAATCAGGCGATTGCAAGCATACCCGTGAGAAATAGCTAATAACGTTTATATAATATTTGAAATGTGATAACAAAGCTCTTTCATTTGATCCCCACACGACATAGTCAGGAAATTTTTTTTTGTTCTATTCTTTAAGTCCCCTAGATGGCGCTATAGTCAATTTAACGTGATGTCATGTAGCCTAAAACCAGCGGACGATCAAGAGGCTTCCAATGACACCTCATTTGTCCAAATAGGATAAGTAGTTTTAAAGTTACGAGGGAACAGATGACCATCCATACCCACATACATACGTATACAGGTCAAAATCATAACCCTCCTTTTTGCTTCGCCGTAGTCGGGTAAAAATAAGTACTATGACTACTACTATTTTGTCTATATTTCTATGAAATGTGTTTTGTTTTAGCTCCGTGATTGGAGCTCTCTAGACGTAAATTCATCATGGTTCTGATCAATATTTCAAAATTTTAATTTTATATGAGTTTTCCGTTCATGTCTTCCATCATATCGTGTATATCCACGAACCCGTTAAATATTTATTACGCACCAAAACTAGAAGCATCAGTTATAATTTCGCATTAAATAAATCATTGTTTGCTTGTCAGTAATATATCACAGTTCGGGTGGTAGAGTTATTTAGACGAACAAACAGAACTAAATATTTACTGTAAATCAATAAGGGGCACGTGCTTTTGAATTCGTCCATGGCATTTCCAATAAAATTGAATTGGCGCTGGAATTAAATTTTTAGTTTACAGCGTGTAATTCCAATACGGGTGACAAATGTTATTGGGCCATCATCAATATGATAAATACAATCTGTAAAAATATGCTAGTACAGCTTGACCATAAAGAGTTAAAATCCACATTCATATTATAAACGCGAAATTTTGTCTGTCTGTCTGTATTTGGTATGGAGAATAGAGTCCCGGGAAAGGACATAGGATACTTTTTATCCCGGAAAAACGTACGGATCCCACGCGATAAACAATTTTGGCGCAACGGAGTTGCGGGTGTTAGATTAGAGTATATAAATGTTACCGTTAGAATGCAGAATACATTAACATGCACATTACCTAGGTAATCTGCAGATTCCTTGATACCATCCGAAGAACAAGGGGCATTTTTGTATGGAAGCTGTACCCAAGCTGTAGCACATCCACACATAATATATCAAATGAAAGGGCTTGAAAAGCTCAACATTTTATTGTATGACGTAAAATCTCTAAACCATGGGAAAAAAAAAGTTAACGAGGGTAGAAGGTAAAAAAAATCATGAAAAAAACAGCCTGTATTATTGCATCAATTTATAGTGTTGCTGATAAGCAATCATTTCTGGAAAGTAATCGTATATTATGGCAAACTTGAGGAAAGTGTCGTATTTTAATAAATTGTTTCATTTTTTAAAGAAATGTATGAGAAAATAATTTTTCTTTCCTGGATTTTATCGT
Source organism: Cyaniris semiargus (assembly GCA_905187585.1). NCBI lineage: Eukaryota > Metazoa > Arthropoda > Insecta > Lepidoptera > Lycaenidae > Cyaniris > Cyaniris semiargus. The sequence goes on along the minus strand of LR994558.1, from coordinate 4,339,111 downwards.
ATATAATCACTTTTAAGTTTTTTTTTTTAATTAGCAATACTAGCGATTGGTGCAATAATACAGAATGTTTTATTTTTTCAAAAAAGTCAATTTTATTTTTTCAAAAGTCAGTTGCCAAGTCTTCAATTGACTTATCGAAACTAAATATATCTGAACAATGTAATTTTATAATAGTTCACCTTAATTCATAAATTTTATCCTTCTCCCCCTTCCCCCCGTTTTTTCCACATTTTCCTCTATTTCTTCACTCCTATTAGTCTTAGCGTGATAAAATATAGCCTATAGCCTTCCTCAATAAATGGACTATCTAACACTGAAAGAATTTTTCAAATCGGACCAGTAGTTCCTGAGATTAGCGCGTTCAAACAAACAAACAAACTAACAAACTCTTCCGCTTTATAATATTAGCATAGATTACGTTGCAAACGCCTAATATGTCATTCAACAATGACGCATAGAATTCGATTGATTGTATTTAATGATTATCGGGATATTGATATAAATGATATTGTCATTATATTCGGAGCTGATTAAAGGCAAATTAATTATAATATTATGCATAGCTTTGACACGGACATGCGTGTCGCAAACCAGTAGCCATTGAATTAGGATCATCTGGATTTCACCGCATTGTTAGCCGTAATTAATACAAATTATTATTTTACCTATTTTATTAAATTTATGTTCTATATAAATAGAAATAAATTTTCGATTCTGTTAGTCTTGCTAGGACTCGAGAACGGCTGAATTGTTTTGCCTAGTCTTGAAATATTCTTGAAAGTCCAGGGGAGGTTTATACGGCAAGATTAGGAGTTGAATGATACAAAGTTCACGGGTCATTTAGTGTTAGATAAATATGATTTTTCTTTCAAAAAATATATCTCTCCATTACAATAATATCTTTTAAACAAATAATCGACTATCGATATATTTTAAATAAACATCGTTTATTTAAAATATATGTCAATTTTAAATAAACGATGATTTGAATAATACTTATAGTTAGTTAATTAGATTATTTGTTATTCATTTGCAAATTAAGAAAAGTTAAAGTCACGTTTTCACAGTGACAAAAAAATATGGTTATTTTAAACTTAGCGCAAGTAGGATTTTATTGTTCTACTGAAAACAAATAAATCATACTTGCGCTAGAGAATAACTGGCGTTGTTGAATTGTATCTGGGGACACGGCAGTGCCCCAGACAAGTTATAGTTATAACTTATAGGTAGTAAAAATTAAAATACAATTTATCAACATAATTTCCTAACAACATTTACAATCTAACGACGGTACTAACGTCCATTGTTATTATATTTTTAATTGAACTTCTACTTAGGTTTCTTTTAGAACGTCAAGATGAATTACTGCCGTGCATTAACAAAATGAAAACTTTTAACAAATTAATGTATTGTTATTGTAACGCCCGACGTTGGGAAGCATTCTTGGAAAGTTTCTCTTTGTGAGAAGTTGCGAGCTTGACTTTTATAAGTACAAGGGTACACCAGCAAAAGCAAAACGAATAAAAACTAGTTGGCCGCGACTTTGTTTGATTTTTGAAGTGAACGGCGTGCACTATTCTGTGGGTAAAAAAAAATTTAAAACTCGCGTCATTTGACCTCATCGAGAATTCGTAAGAGAAGGTAGAGTAGATGGCATCACAGCTATGGAGAAGTAAGTAGTACATAGTAGGCGATATTTATTATTTTCTATATTCTTTTTATCTGCTGCTTCTGCCATTTCATTTTCATTTTTTGGACGGCACTACACCTATGCTTGTTCTGTAAATAGGTATGTTAGTATTATAAAAACCAAATAAAAAGGAGGCTGAAGTTGCGAAGTACGACTGAGGCCGGTCAAACTACGCCTCGCCGTGCGCACACACATTTAACGAAATTCTCACTTCTTAAGGCCATCCCCCGAGCAAACGACCTTGACCATACATTTGACGCGTTGCCGAGATCGCACAAAAATCCTATTTTTTTTACTTATCTTAGTTCAAAATTGATCTAAAAAAAATTTAAAACGGGGAATTTGTAGTTAATGAAAATGTCTATCTATTGTCGTGTGTTTCAAATAAACGTAATTTGTAAATACTAGGGAGATGCTGAAAGTATGCTTCAATTTTAATAAATTGGTATTACTTTGGAAGCTAATATCATGAATATAATAAACAAAAATAGAAAATTTAAAACGGGGAAAGAAAAGTTGATATACTGAAGATTTTTGCTGTATTTTTATTATAACTTTGTAGCTTTCAAATTATGAGTTTATAAGGCTCTAAATACGGTAAATTACGGAATCTCCGTAGGGGAAGGCCCTTAAAGTGAACCGTCGCAATGTGCATTGTGCAGTGTATGTGGTGTACTTGAAAAACCAAACTTTTCAGAAAATTTATTGCTGCCGTACATTTTTCGGCTGAAAATCAAACTTGCGTCCATTCTCAGGACCTAAATAATCTCATCAGATTTCATCCAAATTCAAATTTGCAAAATTAATGCACTGTAATTTACGGTTAACAAAACCATGTTCGCTTAAATTTTTACGCAGAAAACCATCCAATATTACACTATATTTGATAATGTTAAATTCAAATTTTAAACATTTTAAAAATAATGTTGCCATAACAAATTCATCGGATATTTCCCGCTTAAACGGCGATAAATGAGAGTTTATAGTTGAAAAATGGCGCCCGCTGCAACGGTTTTTCATCGAAGACAATCTTGCCTTTTTTATTTTGTGAAACATGCTCGAAACTGATACTAGGAAGGATTTTATTATAACTTTAAGGTGAATACTGAACTGAAACTTTATAAGAATCTATATTAGAGTCTGAAAGACGTTATTAGTAGTCAAAAGTTTTAAAAAATTAGTAATGGATATTGGATATTTATTAAAACAATATTAGATTTTTCCTGCAACTTTGTTGCTCTAAAATTTGAAATCTCGGAAATGTGGGATAAAACTATCCTATTTCCTTTCCCAGGACTCAAAGCATCTTTAAAGTAGGTATATTGATTTTAAATTAGTTCAACGGCTTAATCGATAGTCGTGATAGTCGTCGATATACGTAGTATGGATTTTCCTCTGGACTTTCACTGAAATCGGAGAGAGAAAGAATATTTCGATTAATTAAATGAAGTTAAACCAATATGTAGCTTTCACTGATTTTAGATTTCCGTAGCACATTGTACGGTTCCCGCGAGAGACATTCACAGAATCGCGCTGTACAAATTTTACGCACGTACACCCATAATTTAGGGCACATTACAATACCAAGTCATAAAATGAAAAAGGAATAAAAGTCGAGTAATGTTTCGTATTTATTCCTGTTTGGGAAGATATCTGGGGATATTTATCGCGCTAATAGAGCAGGCGCTGGTTGGAGTTGAGTATGCGAAATATGAGTGACGCTCTGTGAATAGGTTTGAACTTAGAAAAGGATTCAAATTATTATTATGAAAATTGCTAGGAGTCGTATTAAGACCGGGCTCCCAAAATTATCTAAACACGCTAGCCCCGCCTACACACCCCGCTATCCTCCAATCGTGATACAATGATTCCATGAATCGTGCCCGAATGAATTGTATTTTGCGCTACAGCTAATAGTGAACAATATCGCGTAGCAACAGTCCGGCGCATTATAGCACGAAAGTAAAGTTCGCTAGTCCCAAAAATGTTTTTGATGATTACTTAAAAATTAAATACAATACTAATATTTCCTTTAGCTATTATTTTATTAAGTGTTTTATTGTAGTCGTGCAAATTATTTAATGATAGTAACTCAATAAGTGTAACAGATATTTGTTGAAAATCCCAGAAATATTCATAATTTCGAAAAATAAAACTATCGAGTCAAAATAAGTGAATCGTATTTTTGGTTAGCCAAATATGAGATAAATATACAATGATTAAATAAATCTCAATTTCATTTAAGTCAATCGTCTTCCGGGATCGTAATACCTATTAGAAAACACAGCAAAATTTCACCGCGCGGTCTTAATATTTTTTTACATCCCACCCAGTGTAAAAAAGGACCAATATGAGGCCGCGTTCAGACTTGCTCGTTTTCTGCGCGTATGCGGTTTGTGTAAGTGTATGAAAATAACCTTTATATAATTTACCATGGAACCTCAATTTGCTATAGCGTTTGGAAAAACACGCGACGCGCGCTAATTCTTCTCCTGGCAAGATTCAGAATCAAAATCGGCATGCGTTTCTGAGTAAAGGTGATCGCACATTTGTCAGCAACGTTCACGCCGCACGCGCCGTACGCGCCGCATTTTAAAATTCGTTGCATATAATAATAAGAAACCGCGCACTATCACCCGCACCGTACGCGCCGCATTTTGTACACGAAATGCGGCGCGTACGTTGCTGATAAATGTGCGATCATCTTTAATCCTCATTCACATAAGCGCCACTCATATTTCGCATACTCAACTCCAGCTAGCGCCTGGTCTATACTGTTTGGGAAGATATCTGGGGATATTTATCGCGCTAATGTCTGACCCGCCGATGGCCGCCGCTGTAAATCAAACGAAGGCCTGTTTTTGCGCCGCCCGCCCGGAAGAAGCACGATGTAAATTGTGTTTATTTTAGGTTAATAGGCCAGATATTAGTTTAATGTTTCGCTTGCCTGTAAATGCCTGTTTAGATTAGGTATTCTAATTTTTCTAAATTAAAACAACAAGACTGAGCACTGAATTTCAACGAAAATTTGATACTTTGTGAAGTTTTGTGCTTCGATTAGCCGTTTAGGCTTTAACCGTCAAACTTATACAAAATTCTCGTGTCCGCGAAACGGCCTTTCCAATTTTGTTGAAATGTTGTGTGCTTTCGGTGGGTCTGAGAATCGACAACTATTTTTTATACCCCCATATATTAAGGGCGATTCGCACCAAAATTTTAATCGTTTTAAACATTTTTTTTTTCACAATTAAGAATTGAAAAAAAAAAACACGCAATTCTGATACATTCAGCGATTGCAAAACAACGTTTGCGGGATCAGGTAGTACTAAGTTTTAGGTACGTTCAAAATAAGCAACGCACATACCCGCACATCACGGTCAACCAATAGGTATGTACGTCAAACAGGGTTGTAATGGCGTCCCTGTCGACGTCCCTGTAGACACAGAACTCATTTCAATCTGGAGGCAATATTGTTAGCGACATTTCCGGATATGTATATCTGACGGAAATGTCTCTGGCAGTAAAGGTACAGTAATAATTATTTTAAGTTGATTTTAAACTAATTATATCTATAATTATTTATACTCAAAGTGAATTAATTAATTTTGCAAATATTTATAATAATTACAATTTATTTGTTTAATTTCCGGTTACTGATTGTTATTAAGATTTATCATTGCAAATATATAAAAATGTAATAATGTAATAGATTTTCATTAAATTACTTGGTTAATATTATAATAATATTGATTAGATTATTAAATAGTTGTAATAATTTTATGAATTTATTATTTTTATACAATGTCCGGTGCCGCCCACTCTACTCTTCCGGTACATTGTAAGAGTGTAGAGGTGGCAGTTGCTTTATAAGAAGATGGCTGCTTATTTTGTGACAATTGCCGACTGAGCACGGAAGTGTAACTTGTAAATAGAGTATACTGGTGAACAATAAAGTGTTTAACAAGTTATCAGTGTGTTTAATATTTGGCTGACGCCAACAATATGCAAACGTTAATTACCATTGATTAAGACCGGGCTCCCAAAATTATCTAAACACGCTAGCCCCGCCTACACACACCGCTATCCTCCAATTGTGATACAATGATTCTATGAATCGTGCCCGCATGAATTGTATTTTGTGCTGCAGCTAATAGTGAACAATATCGCGTAATAACGGTCCGGCGCATTATAGCACGAAAGTAAAGTTCGCTAGTCTCAAAAATGTTTTTGATGATTACTTAAAAATTAAATACAATACTAATATTTCCTTTAGCTATTATTTTATAAAGTGTGTTATTGTAGTCGTGCAAATTATTTAATGATAGTAACTCAATAAGTGTAACAGATATTTGTTGAAAAGCCCAGAAATATTCATAATTTCGAAAAATAAAACTATCGAGTCAAAATAAGTGAATCTTGTTTTTGGTTAGCCAAATATGAGATAAATATACAATGATTAAATAAATCTCAATTTCATTTAAGTCAATCGTCTTCTGGGATCGTAATACCTATTAGAAAACACAGCAAAATTTGACAGCGCGGTCTTAATCGCGGATGAGGATGAGGGTGCGAGGCGTCCATAAATTACGTAAGAAATTTTATTCAGTATTTTGTCTGTCATCTTCTGTCACCGTTATAAATTATACACTTTCTATAAATACAAATCCTTCCTTCTTAATACACAACGTATAACCATTCTGGGTACGGTGTCTTTGACTGTCATGTGACTTTTCAAATGTACCAGATAATGACAGGCAGACCATATATTATCTTCTTCTAATATATACAATTCTCGTGTCACTGTGTTTGTGCGCGAACTCCTCCAAAACGACTCAACCGATTTTAATGAAATTTTGTATGTACATTCGTTAGGCCTAAGAATAGGTTTTTATCTACTTTTTATATTGATACTAGAAATAATTTATATGGCAAAACAACGCTTGCCGGGTCAGCTAGTTCACTATGTAAACATGTTTATAAGTATGGGGACGAACAGATATTTTATTCGCAAGTGGATTAAAAAAATATATCGTAAAAATTTACTGAGTGCGAAAATCTCGAAGAAAATCGCGAAACTTCCAGAATTGTGTATCGGGAATATAACGACGAAAATAAAAGATTGTGACTACAGAATAGATGAAAAGCCATCAAAAATTTCTTTTACAATCCACATAAGTTTTTACGATATCGTAATAATAAAGGTAAGAGATTAAGTTTGGAAATTCAGAGGAAAGTCGGTCGATGATATAGTTTATGTGGATATTATTAACTTAATTTTGGAGTAGGGTTGTCAAGTTGATAGTCTTAGCAGTCCGCTGGTGGAAAGCGTTACTCTGGGTTGTAGTTTCAATTTCTCGAAAAAAGGTTTTCGAAAATTTTAGTACAAAAATATAATCACCCGATTGACTTATAATCAAGACGATCCATGCTTCGAAAGGGTATTTTTAATGTCGGGCTTGACCTCAACCACTCAACTGTTCCAATGATACCTCATTGGAACGGTACCCGAGATAATAGGAAGAGAGAATGCTCTTGTGTACTACACAAGTACACACACTAGGGCATTATAAAATTAGTCTTATATCCTGGCTTTAAGAGCCTACTGTCAAAACGCTAGCCCCGCCTACACACACCGCTATCCTCCAATCGTGATACGATGATTCCATGAATCGTGCTCCCGGGCAATGTGCTTTACGCTGCAGCTAATAGTGAACAATATCGCGTAACAACGGTTCCCGCATTATAGCATGAAAGTAAAGGTCGTAAGTCCTAAATATGTTTTTGATGATTACCTAAAAAATTAATACAATACTAATATTTCCTTTAGCTATTATTTTATAAAGTGTGTGATTGTAGTAGTGCAAGTTATTTAATGATAGTAACTGAATAAGTTTAACAGGTATTTGTTGAAAAGTCCAGAAAGATTCATAATTTCAAAAAATAAAACTATCGAGTCAAAATAAGTGAATCGTGTTTTTGGTTAGCCAAATATCGGATAAATAATAATAATAATAATATAATAATAATAAATTTTATTTTATTTTCTCACCACAATCACGGAATACATAATTAGTAGTACATACAATCATTAACAATATTCAATAATACTAGGTACAGATTTCTACTTATTACAATTGTTTGTGGGAGACTGGTGCCTAAGCTGGGCGTTAACCTGTATTTCAGGTCACCAGGCCTCTTTCCCCGTTTTTTACATTTTGCAGAAAATTACTAGTATAATCATAATATTATGTAATTATCAATTATGTAATATTCTAATATTGGTGTGGTTGATGTTAAAGTTAGTAGAGTATGTCTGGTGAATGTTTGTATTATGTGTGTATTTGTGTTTGCGTGTGTGTGCGTGGGTGTGCGTGTGTGTGCATCTGTGTGCGTGTGTTTGCGTGTGTGTTCTTGTGTGTGTATGTGTGTGTGTTTGTGTGTGTTGTGTGTGTGTGTGTGTGTGTGTGTGTTTGTGTGAATTCGCGAGTTATGTTCTGGTAACAAAAATTAGTTCTTCAGTTTCCTCATATGTTTTTGTTTTCAACCATTCAGTGATTTGGCTTTTGCAGGCAGATTTTGTTAGGGGGAATAGTTTTGTCTGCATGTTAATTTTATTGTAGACATGTTTCCCGAGGAAGCAAAAGAACCGTTCAGCAAAACGTGTGCACAGTTCGTGATTTGTGTCGATGGGATTGTACTTTCTTTCCCCTGTGAATAGTATAGGACTGTATGTTGTTAGTTCGTGCTGTTTGACGACTGTGTGAAGTATGAATAGTTGACGAATCGTTAGTACCTTGAACACTTTTTTGTAGAGATCTTCTGTAGGGAAGCGGTAAGGTAGGCCGTTGGACACTTTTAGTATTGCGCGTTGGGCTCGCTCTAGTTGTAACAGCGTTGTTTTGGGTGCGCCGCCCCACGTTGTTATACAGTATATAAGTAGCGATTGACATAGTGCATAATATACCATTCTTTTTAGAGCTTCATCCGCGATATCCCGTAGGTTCCTAAACATCGGTATTAGTTTGCGGATTCTTGCTGTGAGTGTCTCGATGTGCGGACAAAAGCTGAGACTAGAGTCCAAGGTAACTCCAAGGTATGTTGTTGTCGTTGTTCTCTCTAGGGGCTTACAGGTACATTGAACGACATTAGATCTTGGACAAGTATGTGCTGTGATTGTGTGGGTGGTGGACGTGGGATGGGGGTTGCGTATGGCGAATTCGATATATTTTGTTTTGTCGGCGTTTAGAGTCAGAGTGTTGCTCCGTAGCCATTCGGAAACCTTGTCGAGTCCACTTTGAGCAATTTCATATACTTTTTCCCAGGTATCCGAGTAAAACAAGAGGGCTGTGTCATCAGCGAAGGTAAAAATTTTCCCGTTTTGTAGCATGAGCGTACACAAGTCGTTAATGTAGATGATAAATAGGGTCGGGGCGATTGCGCTGCCTTGGGGAACACCGTGAGTTGTAAATAGTTCAGTACTAATGTAATCATCTACCTTAACGCTCTGTGTACGCTCAGTGAGGAAATCTGTGAAAAGCTTGAGCTGGGTTCCCCTTATACCCGTTTGTTCCATCTTCTCTATAAGGGTGGCAACAGAGACAGTATCGAATGCTTTGGCCAAATCGACCAAGATGCCTAGCACCTTCTGACCTTCGTCTAGTTTTTTAATGACTAGGTCAGTCAAGTCGTGCACTGCATCACTAGCCGATTTGCCTGCTCGAAATCCGTACTGCGAAGTTGACAGAATGTTGTTTTTCTCGAGGTAAGAGACTAGTCTCTTGTTCATTATGCGTTCGAGCACTTCTGATAGGTTGATATATAGGAGATAGACGGCAATTGGTCTATAGTTTGAAACCTGATCTCTATTGCCAGCCTTATAGATAGGATGTATAATAGCTTTTTTAAAAACTTTGGGGAATACGCCAGAAGCGAGTGATAGATTACAAATATGCGTTAGAGGAGGGGCAATTAGGTATATGTTTTGCTTAATAACATTAGTTGGAATTTTGTCCCATCCCACCGCTGAGTCGTTTTTCAAAGACATTATCACACTTGTTACTTCCTTTTCGTCTGTGGGTAGTAATGTCATGGAATGGCAGGGTGAGTTTTTGGTAGTTGGGTGATTTTGGGATGTGGATGGGATGTTATTAGCTAGAGTCTTACCTATACTAACGAAATAATTATTTACTAATTCCACTGATTGATTTGGGGAGGATGCAAGTGTAAGTAAGTCGGTGGCGCTGCTTTTTTTTGTGTTTCTATTTGTTATTTTATTGAGTATCTGCCAGAGTGTTTTTGTGTTGTTTCGAGATGATGTTCAGCTTTGTTGTATTCATTTTTTAACTTTTTTAAGATTTTTGAGCAATAGTTTCTATATCGGTGGTAGGTTGTGGCTAGTATGGGGTCATCTGGGAATTTTATTAGTTTTTTGTCCATGTTGTCCTTGTGTTTTAGACAACGAAGGAGGCCCGGTGTAATCCAAGGTTTTATGATTGTTTTTCGATTCTGAATCTTAATTATTTTTGTGTTTTTCTCGATTATTTCCTTAAGAGAGTTTACTAAGAAATCTGCAGCAGTGTTGGGATTTTGTGTGTTGCATAGTTCGGTGTAGTCTAGATTGGCTATTTATTGGTTTACGTGTGATCTTATTTTTCGTTGGTTTTACTTGTGGTATTTGGAAGATAAAATATGATTGTGTCATGATCGATGATGGTTGTTGGTGCTACAAAGACTATTGCTCGAGAATTTGATTTTAACATTACGTGGTCCAAACAATTGGTAAGACGAGTTGGTAGTGTGTGTGCCGCTAGCAGTCCATATGATGCAAGGAGAGTTAGGTAATTATTTTTATTAGGGTCTGTGGAGTTTTCACCGATATTTATGTTGAGGTCACCAATAATAATAATGTTTTTGGTCCACTCTATTTTTGTTAAGGTGTTACTTATGGAATTCAGAAAAGGTGTTATATCTTTTTTCGATGGTGATCGATATATAGCTAGTATAATTGTATGGTTATCGACTTTAATTTGTAGGCAGTTAGCATCTGCTAATATTGGTTCCTGTACGGATGCCGGATAAATATACAATGATTAAATAAATCTCAATTTCATTTGAGTCAATCGTCTTCCGGGATCGTAATACTTATTAGAAAACACAGCAAAATTTGACAGCCCGCTCTTAACGCCAGCGTTACTAAAATAAAACTTATCACATACTATTTGATTTATAGACAAACTACAGACCATATATAATTTGGTCAGGTTATGTAAAATCGATACTAAATCACGATTATACATAACCGGACTGAAAAACCTGAATATTGACTTAACGGTAACCGACTAATAACGTCATCTGTTTATGAATTTTCGAGGGTACATTTATAAAATCACATAGTAGCATCATACGCCACCAACAAATTATTAATGTAATACTATTAGGGTTCCGTAGTCAACAAAGAACCCTTATAGTTTCAGTCTGTCCGTCCGTCTGTCTGTCCGCGATTTTGCTCAGAGACTATAGGGCCTACAAAGCCGTAATTTAGCATGAATGCAAATCTTAATGATGCTGACAAAATGGTATATAAAATCTTTAAAAAAAAAATTTTTACGGTACCTCCCCTACACATCAATGCGGGGGTGATTATTTTTTTCGCATCACCCCACCGTGTGGGGTGTCGTTGAATAGGTTTTTGAAAAATATTATGAGTATTCATAGATCATTTTCCGATTTAGGGATCCATTTGTGAAATATTGAGTTTTAAAGTGGAAAAAATCGTTAGAGTCCAGTGTCCCCCCTTCTACTAGCTAAACGGTTGCTTCTGAAAATGTGAAAAAATTCACGGGAGAAGGAAATATGCTGAATTTAAAAGAAAAACTATCACGGCTATGAAGACTTCATAAGTTATTGAGTAATAGTCGATTAACTAAAAAAAATGTATTCGTAGAAGTACAAAGGAAATTTTCGTTCAAATTCCTTTGAAAGTAACTGAGATGATGTTGTTTGTACTTAGTAGTGTAAAACACGTTATAAATGTACATTCATTGACCATACAAAAATTATCAAAAACTTACTAAAAGCGGTAGGTACTTACTACGGAACCCTACATTGCGCGTGGCACGTCACGCACTAGGCCGGTTTCTAATATTTTAATAATAATAATAATATTAAGCGTTTATTCAGTACATACACATTACACCACATTACAATAAACATTTCACAAAATAAGACAATAAGTATATAGAAAACAATATGGATAACACAGAAACAAAAATAACATGAAAAAGAATTAAAAGTAAAACATAATAAATATTTAAGTTTCTACCTTCAATTTTCCATGCTTTTGTTAATAAATAGATCGTGATTTTGAATTAAGCCGCAGGTTTACCACGAATATTCTATTCACCGAACTAGATTTATTATTCACGATATTAACAATGTGGTGTGGTAATCCGCGTATGTATTGAGATATAAAATATTCAAAAAAAATTAAAAAGTGATTTGAAATAAATTAGTAGTGATACTCTAGATAAAGCTTTTTTAAATATTCTTAAATAATTTGCTCACAGACTACTTCAAACGGATTTCTATCAAGTTTTGGTATGGTATTTAGTTTCAGGCTCTGGGTTCACATAGCTTAGGTTACTTATTTTTCGAATGAGCACCTTACACATAGGTACTTACACATTGTCTAGTTTTATTTTGGCGACTTAGGGTGCAGCCGAACGAGCGTAATTTGTGAGTTGTGACTTGTGAGTCGCAGAATTTCTGCCGGACAGAATTCTGCCCAGCAGAAATTCTGTTGGACTGCCACACGAGCGTAGTTTTGTTAGTTGTGTTGTGAGTCGGGGAATTTCAGTCGCAGAAATTTGTTAGGCTGCCAGATGACTGATGAGTGCATTTTATTCAGTTGCTGTCCAACGTTTAAGTATACCAGGTGTTTGTGTCGTGCAATGGTTAAAAATTTTGTGCATTTACGAAGCATAATATTTAGAAGACACAGAAGATAATGTCAGAAAAAGAAGCTGGGTAAATTCACTTAATAAGGATATAAGTGGTTCATTTCAATTTGAAAAATTATAATAAAATATGATTATACAGGGTGTAACAAAAATATGTGATAATACTTTAGGGTGTGTACGTGTTCCTTGTAGAGAGTTCACTGTGAAAGTAGCAGCGCTGAAAGACCAATTTTTTTTCACTTTTGTATGGGCAAGGGCCCGAGCGTCACGAGTTTCCCCTTACAAAAGTGAAAAAAATTTTTCGTCTTTCAGCGCTGCTACTTTCACACTGAACTCTCTACAAGGAACACGTACACACCCTAAAGTATTATCACTTATTTTTGTTACATCCTGCATAATAATAAAAATGGTAATGTAGTACTTGAATAATTAAGTAAGTATAAAAGAAATAAAAATGATAATAATAGTAATAAAAACGAAATAAATATACATATTACATTTACGCTGCAAAAAATTTTACCCCCAAAAATATCCCCAAATTACCCCCTGAAAACCCACTGTTTTATCCAACTAAATTTAGTAGGAAATCCCCATAGTTGGCAACACTGCCCGCGCTCCCCGCGAACTGAATTCGGTCGGAATAATGCGTGTGAGCCGGCAGACAACTCACTTTGAGTCGCCGTGTGAATCAAACAGGACTTTTGTATGAAACTGAATGCAGCAGAATTCTGCCCGGCAGAAATTCTGCGACTCACAACTCACAAATTACGCTCGTTTGGCTTCAGTTGTGAGTCGCAGAATTTCGGTTCGGCAGAATTCTGCTGCATTCAGTTTCATACAAAAGTCCTGTTTGATTCACACGAGCGTAATTTTGTGAGTCATGATTTGTATGGAAAGATATTTTCTCACCTCCGGGCGGAAAACGTCAACTATCTTCCCGCTGCGCTTACCGATGTTGCCGTCTTCCGCCTCCGTCGATGAGAAAAATAGTATACGCACCATGGGCAGTAAATAAGAAAGCCTCAGATCACATGTAATGTATAGTAAAACATATGATCTGAGGCTTTCTTATTTTCCTATTTTCCTACCCTAGGTGCGTAATGTACTATTACGCGGCAGAAATTCTGCGGCTCACAACTCACAAATTACGCTCGTTTGGCTTCACCCTAACCCAAAATTGACGATTTTATAATTCATTTTTATACTTGAAAATAATCCCCGAAATGTTTCATTTTCTAAACATAGATACATCATTATATTTCCAAGAATTTAATCTGAGCGGAAACACGATATCTTAAAATTTTCTCGATAGAAAAAAATCACAAAGATGCATGTAATTTTCAAGAATTTTTCATATATTGCTATAACCGTGCATGAAACTAAGTTAATATTTTAACAAATTGTATAAAATTCTATCATTGAGACACTGACCTGGCGGGTTAATAAAATGTTGTATATTTATCGAGTTATTAAGAAAAAACTAACTTGGCGATGATTCCGCGTCGTCCTTTTACATCTGGCATATGAAAGACGGGCGTGAGTGTGAAGAGAGAAGGACGATGTTTGATTTTTGCGTTAGTCGCCCTCTTAATGTTCTGTTTTTGGCTGATTAATTTACTTGAAGGTGTCACCCCTAATTGCAGTGGACAATAAACAGTTTATCGCCAATAACAGGTCCACTTCTTAGATTGTTGTTTTATTTCGCGAAGATTGCTTTAGTTTTATCGCTCAGTCACCACGAATAATACCATAGAGCCGAGTCAAAGAACTGGAACTGGAACTTCCACGAAATGGAAATCCGGATGTACATTTCGTGGAATTTTCGTACTTTCCGTTGGTTGTTACACTCGGATATGTCACACAATTTTTATTGTTCTAGAACAGCCACTTTCAGAGCGTGCCCCGCGGAGTGCTGGGCAAAGGCTTTGTAGGGGCTCCGTGAGCTACTCATAAATTGGATTTACTTTCTAGAAATGACACAATTCATTCGAAGACAAAACATTTTTTTAAGGTCCGTCCTTGATGTCACTTAATTCACAGTGTTTGAGAACCGCTGCCCTAGAACTACATTTTTATGACAGTAACTGTAGCCATATTATTTGAGAGGTCGAATGTACTACAATTACTATTCTATAAAATGGTATTTCGATGTTCAGAGCTAACAGACATGCCCTAAAAGGCTAGGATTTGAACATTTTATTTTATAAACCCGGCAAACTCTGGGGAGTAATTGTAACTGAATTACAATTTACACTACACTATGAGAATAATTCGTGTCTATGAGAAGAATAAAATAATTTTGTACATTTTAATCCGACTGTGACCATTGCCAGTATTTTTTATCTGAAAACTTATTAAGCAGCGTTGTGCACTTTGAGGGGTAATTAAAAAATGTTAAACTCGCTTTGAGACACGTGATCTGATCGAAAATTCGTAAGATGGGGAGAGATATCTAAAACCGCTAGCCCAGCGTAGGAGAGAGCCATATCCCTCTCTATTTCTACCACGCGGCAATCTATGCCTACGCCGGCTTTTTTCGACTATATTTTAGTGTGTAATATATAATGTGCAAAATTATGTAGTAATAGTTCTACCTGATTAGTTTTAAAACTTTGCCTACACTACCTACGTTGCGTAAACTAAGACTAAATTGAATTTTATGTAACTAAATAATAATTTTATGGTTATCATATTTTTTTCCAAGAACTAAACTTATACTTGTCTCTTATGGCTTTGAAATCCTGTCTAACTAAATAGATATATGGTTATAATATTTTTTTTCTTAAAATTAAATTAACCGCACTCATAGAATTTTAATGATGTTACTTCATTTTATGAAGAGTTTAACAGATAATGTAATTACTCTTAATAATCGTTTCTAAGTGCAGTAGTAGGACTTGATTCCTACGAATCTTATCTAACTATTATGTGGTTATCATAGTTTATTCATTTTCAACGTAATATGCAATTCTAGGGTAAAAAATAACGAAAGTTTCCCAGAATCCAGGCGCTCGGTAAATCAAAAGGGCGGTATGGGGAAGTGAAAACAATATCAGCTTCCGTTTCCGGTGAGGACTAGTTCCAGAAAATTATATAAAAAATTACATTTATTTTATGAAAATATCCTTGTTTCTTGGAAGTGAAGCCTGTAGTATTAGAGAAATATTTTGATGAGAAAGAAGTGCCTACAAAGCTAAGGCATTTGATTTTGGTAGTAATGAAGAGATATTACACAATCACTATACTTATTTTTAATAATATCGTTTTTTTTTTATATAAAATAATAATTTATCTCAAAAAGCTACCGTTTTAAAATTCGACAATGAAATGATTTTTTTAACCCTTATTATAAGTTGTTTTTGGATGTTTACAAGAAACAAATATATCATAAACGAATATACAAACATTATTTATATTTGTTTAAGTGCAGTTAAATACCAGCTCAAGAGTTGTGCTGATTTAAATTTGTATTAAACTTGTATGTAAGCATAAAAGTTTGAACCCGCTCGCAAATAAGGCTGTGAGCACACCACGAATTCGGCGAAATATTTATTCGGCTCAAATAGCTCAAATTACTTAATAAAACAAATAATGAAATACACGAAAAAGTTCTGCAACAGTTCTGTCACAGTCTCTAAGATTACTATAAAGCGCAAGCCTAGCCTGTCCATAGCGGTCATTGACCTGTATAATAACTTGTCTTATTATTTCATCTTTTTCTACACAAATCGCGATTGACAATGAAGTGACAGATGATCTAGTGCAAGGGCGATATCGTATTTTGCATACTCGACGAGAACTGATTATGAATGTATTAATACTTCGAACTAATAAAAAGTTTGAGATTATCATTCTAAGAGTTACCAAAAAGTTTCCGATGAATCTAAAATAGTCTGTGTCTTTGAGTTTAATTTTTTCTTAAGCTAACAGAATACAGTGTGATACAGTGCATAGCTGAAAGACTAAAAAGTTTATTGACCGCTGGTGCCACCTTAATTCATTTTGACCTTTAATATGGTTACTACGCTAGTACTGTGGTACAGTCGACCTGACAAATTGCCCTACGTTTTTGAAGATAAGTTATAAAGTTAACACTATTTCGACCTTAGCACAATAAAAATAAGGTTCAAATGTACCTAAACCGAAATTGAGTAACTAGCTTAACAAGCGTAACTAACGCTCGCTAGGTTCAAGTCAATAGATGTATCGGCCTGGGTGCTACATCAAATAGACATATAACTACATAGACTAGAGGTCGCCCAATGGTCGAAATTCGACAAATAATAATTTAATTTATAAATTTGAACGCTATTAGTTCGCAATGATGCAAGTATTCGTATATTCGTAAGAGTTATAACTCACGCTATGACATTATCATGTCACCTTTACGTCGCTGCAAAGCGCTGTTTTTAAAAAACACCGCTTTGCGGCGACGTAGAGACGCCAGACGTTGCCATGGTAACATCACTGGCTGCGTCACGTTGGCTTCCCAGTGAGTTATGGCCCTAAGGATAATATTTATTGAAGTGATATTTAAAACAAAGTCGACACCATGGTAACCGTTGTCGGTGTCACAAATAATTAATGTAATAAAATGTAACAGTGTTTGAGATTCAATAAAAAAAATGCTATCTATTGTTAATTTGATCACAGACTTCAACCATAAACCAAAGAGTAAAATTCGTGTGTATAGGCTTGTCAGTTGTCATTTAAAAAGATGGTAGTGTGCACAATGTAGTGTGTGTAATGTTTTATTTGTTAAAAAAATGTATAAAAAAACATAACTTTAAAACAATATTGGCTCGATGCAGTCTTTCTCTATATAAACTATCTCTGTGCGAAATTTCATGCTCGGACTACGTTTCCGCATTTTTCGTAAAAAGGGGTCCAAAGTTTTTCGCTCGCGTATCAATATTCACACTTTCACATTCACATTTCACATTCAGACACACTTTCGCATTTATAATATTAGTATGGATACTGAATGGAAAAATCAATAAACAATCGTCTATAAACTGTTAAAAATACTTATTCTTCTTCTATAATATAAATAAAAATGAATTTTTAATTATATTAGCTATCTAGCTAAAACTGAAGAACGGATGAACCGACTTGCTACCTAATTTTATTATTCAAATGTTCCTAAAAGTCCAAGAAAGGTTTGTACGGTTAGAAAATATTATGTAAGGAGGGGAAGTGATATGAAGTTTCGGTGAACTCATAGTTATTTATTTATACGAAAAACATCCTCCTTTTTCAAGCAGTCACATAAAAATTCCTTTGATAATACCGGTGTTAGGTAATAAATAATTAATGACTAACGAAGATAAAGCAAAACCAAATTAGACCCCTAGAGAATTGAACTTGAGTCACGAAAGAATTACCTAATTAAGTAGAATAATTAGCAAACTTAGATATCACGAGAGTTGCGTAGATTTTTTGCTAAGTTTTTTATCTGAGTGATGACATTTTTTTTGCTACAAAGCACAAAAAATTATACAAATTTTTACCCATACTAAATATATTATTTTCTTCATAAAAGAGTCCTTTAATGGGATTTTCACCCATCCTTTTCTGTCTCTTGTCTAATTTTTTGAATCAAGAAATTAAAGTTCACCTTAAAATCTAGTTTTAATTCATTACGCCTTCTTCTAAAATACTCTCACCTAGTAAATCTTCCCTGGAAAAAATGGTTTAAACCTTCTCGAATTTTAGCGAGACTAACAAAATTGAAATTAATTTTTATTTATATAGATTATATTATTTTGAAGTTTGGAACTAGTGTGTACCAGTCCTAACACTTTCTTTCAGCTTAGCTTCAAGAAGTATCTGGTTGACAATCCCAGCTTTTAAAATACTTCTTAGAACAGCTTTGGTTGTGAGAAAAGAAAAACGAGGGCAAACATTTGAGAGTTTCGATTTGAAATATCTTATAAAAAGTATGTTACGTTTAAAAACCTCTAGGGAAGTTTATTTTACGTTTCAATTTTTAAGTAAGCTGAGGGTTCATTCACATTGTAACCTGTAACCCGCTGTTCGTAAATCTGTTAATTCAATGTAATTTTTTATTGTTAACTTGAACGCCTCCGTGGTCCAGTGGTTTAGAGCGTGGCTCTTGACTCGGAGGTCGTGGGTTCGATTCCCGCGTTGGAAACATATTATTTCCAAGTTTGGTTAGGACAATGCAGGCTGATCACCTGATTGTCTGACAAGTAAGATGATCCATGCGTCGGATGGGCATGTAAAAAGTCGGTCCTGCGCCTGATCTCTCGCCAGTCGTGTCGGTCTTCCGTCCCACTGGGTTATGAGAGTAAAAGGAATAGAGAGTGCTCTTGTGTACTGCACACACACTTGGGCACTACTATAAAAATTACTTCTGCGTAACTGGCCTGGTTTCAATGAAACCGGCCACCGTCACCGAAACCGGTGTGGTAGTTATTTTTTAATTTTTAGGGTTCCGTACCCAAAGGGTAAAAACGGGACCCTAATCGCTATTACTAAGACTTCGTTGTCTGTCCGTCTATCCGTCTGTCCGTCCGTCCGTCCGTCTGTGTGTCTCCAGGCTGTATCTCAAGAACCGCGCCCTATAGCTAGACTTCTGAAATTTACACAAATTGTATATACATCTGTTGCCGCTATAACAACAAATACTAAAAACAAAATAAAATTAATATCTAAGGGGGGCTCCCATACAACAAACGTGATTTTTTAGACTTTTTTTGCTCGTTATCAATAATGGAAACAGGTAGGCACTTGAAATTTTCCAAAATGCCTTAATTATATGTGTTCTTTAATAATTAATAATAACATTAAAATAAAATAAAAATTTAAGGGGGGCTGTCATACAAAAAACACAATTTTTGGCCTATTTTTGCTTTATAACGGTACGGAACCCTTCGTGCGCGAGTCCTACTCGCACTTGGCCGATTATTTAATTCAATGTGTATCTTCTTATGTATAGTCAAATTGAAAAAAGGTGTCCGCAGCGGTCATTAACCATTTTAGTCTATGAGCTATATTTTGAAAAATGTTCGCTTTGTATTCAGTTAACTAAAGACAAAATTGAACTCTTATAAAGACACACAGTATCATAGATCATCGGAATACCTCTCGGTTACTCTAAGAATGATAATCTCTAACTTTTTATGAGTAACTTTCACTTCGTTATCAATCGCGGTTTATGTTGAAAACGATGAAATATGACAAGTTTTTTGGCGGTCAACGACCGCTACAGACAGGATTCGGCAATACGAAACAAAATTCATTCCATGGCACTGACGCGTCACTTTGCAATGTGACTGACTCTAAAGCTGGTTTCAGACTACGCCATAATATAATAGCATATAGTATATAGCTCATAGCACAAGAATATCGTGCACCATACATTGTTATGGACAGTACGTTCACACTGTACTGTACTATATATATTATTGGCTTGCTATACGCTATGTATGGTGCGCGATTTTCTTGTGCGATGAGCTATAATATACTATATGTTATTATATTATAGCGTAGTCTGAAACCAGCTTAAAGTTCGATTTATATGCGTCCGCGCGACAGAGCGATTTCGCCGCTACAGTCTACACAACGAAATAACAAGCAATTTATTGGCTTATATATTTCGCGGTCGCGCGGCGGCGCGCCTCAATGTACATACAATTGCTTGAGATTTCGTTGTTGCCCAAACCGCTCTGTCACACGGACGCATATTATAATAGATATACATATTATACAGTCTGTCAAGAAAGAGTAGACGCAGCTTAGTTCAAAATTTTCTAAACGTAATCAATCACGCTCAAAAGGTTCTCTTTGTATTTTCACAGAGAACGCTTATACACTTTAAATATTATCACTAGACATCGGATTATATGCATTTGCATATTTGCATATGCAAATGCATATAATGGCACTTTTTAGACGATAGTGCATATTTTGGCAATTTTTCGTTGATAGTGCATATTTCAGTCTTATTATGCCCTCGTAGTTTCCAAACTAGCTATCATAAATTCATATAATACACACCGAGGCCACGAAACAGAGGTACGTTAGATCAAAATACTTAAAATATTATGTGGCCTCATCCCTATTTAAAGATTTCCGCAATACACCCGATAGGTACAATATCTTTCTAGAAACAAAATATTTCTTCGTAGTTGGCAACATTAGAAAAAAAATTGAATAAAGTCGATAATGAACTTCCATGGGCACTAAGATTGCAATCGGAAAGAAGAAAAGAACTCCTGGATTTGATGCAATTATGAAAATTGGCGCATTATTATGGACAACAACGGAAAACTCTTAAAAAAATATATAAATTTGAATAGTAAATGACTTTTGATTGTGCATATTTTGTGCATATTTCGGCTATTTTTCTTGCATATTTGCATGCATATTTCGGCACTTTGATCGTGCATATAATCCGATGTCTAATTATCACCTTGCACATTTTTATCTCGATTTAATAACGTTTTCATATTTTTTATGTGATTTAAAAATTTTGTACAGCGTCTACTCTTTTTTGACAAGCTATAAATCGAGCCTATGTTTATTAAAAAGGGGCTAAAATGCTCTAACGAATCACTATTATATTTAATATATTATCAGGGTTCCGTAGTACAATAGACTCCGTTGATTAGATGGTCTCAAATTCCCGACGAAGCTGATTCTCCTCCCGTCTTAGTTTGCGATGCAAAGAATTTTTAATTAATGTCCAGTGTTTCCTTTAAAAGAGTTTCATATTACACTTTGTATATTTTTCAGCGGAGGATTATATTTTTAAAGGAAACACTTACCTATCGATCCTTCTACAAGTGCGGGTGAAAAGTTGTGTTAAGTTTACTATGATATTAAGGTACCTTCCGGACACTATGTTGGACTAGGACACTAATATGTTGCACTATGGGAGTACCCGCAAAAGTGAAAACAAAGCAGCAATGGCAGGCAAACATTTTCACTGGGGTATAGAAAGAGAGTTTCTTGTCCTGCGCCTTGCCTTTACTTCCTTCGTTTTACGTCAGAATCACGTGATTCTGGCGCTTTTTTTACACCATTAGGTAAATAATATATTATGTTCAAGCGCCCCAGCGTCTTGAATATGTCAACACAAATCACAAAATATGTGCTCTTTTAGCGCTGCCACTTTCACAGTGAATTCTATTTTATATAGGAAACACATACACACCCTAAAGTGGTATCACCGTATCACTTAGTTTTGTTACACCCAGTATATCCATACTTCCATACTAATCCATACTATACTATAATATTATAAATGCGAAAGTGTGTCTGTCTGTCTGTCTGTCTGTTCGTCTGACTGTCTGTCTGTTACCTCTTCACGCCCAAACCACTGAACAGATTTTGATGGGTATGGGGATACTTTGAGACCCGAGAAAGGACATAGGATACTTTTTATCCCGGAAAAATGTACGGTTCTGCCGCGATAAACGAATTTTAGCGCAACGGAGTTGCGGCCGTCATCTAGCATACCATAAGATATGATGCCATTGACTCACTTACCGGTTAGTACATAATACAGATCAAACATACACCCAGTCAGTTCTCGCACACCAGCCTCAATACTCAGCCTGCCATCATTTATCATAAACGGTTCATAAAGTTACTAGAGAATAGAGAGGATGAGTTTATACTAATACTAGCTGTCCCGGCAAACGTTGTTTTGCCATATAAAGTATTTCACCCACATTATTTTATTGAAGTGACTAAATAAATGTGGCAACGTCCATCGCTATCCCGTCGCGCGTCGCACAAACAATGGTCGCCGTCAGTCTCGACTCACTCGAGTTGTAATAATTTACTATTATTTATTCAACAAATGCACTTATCAATAGGTATAAAAAGTAGCCAGTAGCCGATTCTCAGACCTACTGAACATGCATATAAAATTTGGTAAAAATCAGTAAAGCCGTTTCGGAGGAGTGCGGTAACTAACACTGTGACACGAGAATTTTATATATAAGATTATAAATATGCGAAGTTTGTCTGTTTTCCTACATGGGCAACTTTATCGCTGCAAGTATAGGTCTACCAGAATCTGATGGCAAAAAGTGAGAAAATAAATTGACTCTAGCAATACCGGGGTAATTGGAATAAAATATTTTGATCCTTTTTTTTTCTTATAGCGGCTGATTCTGTGTGTTAAACATGCAAATATAAAAATTTATCCCAATGATCAAGGATATTTTATGAAAATCTGCTGTCAAAAATTGCCATCAGATTCTGGTAGACCTATAAACAGTTTCTGTGGTGTCCTTTTGCGTGCTCGAGGTCACGGTATGATAATAATAAAAAAATTGCGTTGCGTCAAAATTCGTTTTTCGCGCGGGAACCGTACATTATTCCGGGATGAAAAGTATCCTATGTCCTTCCCCGGGACTTAAAGTATCTCCATACAAAATTACAAAAAATCGGTTCAGTGGTTTGGGTGTGAAGTGGTAACGGACAGACAGACACACTTTCGCATTTATAATATTAGTATGGATCTTTTATTATACTATATTTATAAAATTTAATATCATAAAATAATAGTTTTTGCTTTTAAGGCCATCCCCCGAGCAAACGACCTTGACCATACATTTGACGCGTTGCCGAGATCGCACAAAAATCATATTTTTTTTACTTATCATATTTCAAAATTGATCTAAAAAAAATTAAAAAGGGGAATATAATTATAGTTCATGAAATTGTCTATCTATTCTCGTGTGTTTTAAATAAACGTAATTTGTAAATACTAGGGAGATGCTGAAAGTATACTTCAATTTTAATAAATTGGTATTACTTTGGAAGCTAATAATATCATGAGTGTAATAAACAAAAATAGAAAATTTAAAACGGGGAAAGGAATGTTGATATACTGAAGATTATTGCTGTATTTTTATTATAACTTTGTAAATTATATTTGTAATTTTTTCAAATTATGAGTTTATAAGGCTATAAATATGGTAAATTACGGAATCTCCGTAGGGAAGGCACCTAAGAAAAACTTACGAAAAAACCCGATATTTCTGTTTTAAGCTCTCCTGAAGTAATATTTTCCTTGTCCTGAATAATAAATCTGGTTTAATTTTAGTTTCAATAAAGATTACAGATTATCTTATTTAAATTTAAACAGATCGTTATGATAGCAATCTCTCGGGAGAGATTATCGCCCGAAGTAGATATTATAGAAAATGTTTACCAATACCCCTATTTTGCTATTTCATTGCGACACTAATGCAGCTACGATTCAATCACATATCAAACAGCGCAACAATACGCCAATCGAACAAATAACTAACTTTTACTGCCGCACTCAGAGACTAACATTAATTACCTACTTAGCTGCAATTAAATATGAAGATTTTGACAGTTAATGTATGAGGATTGAGGCGTATGTCAAACTTCATTTAATTACATTTAATAATACTCTGTGTGCTGCAGTTAGTTTTGATAAAACGGAAAAAGTATGAATTATGACGTTGGTTTAAAATTTCATGAATTCGAATCCGTACTATATTATGAGGACTCGTTCTCGAACGGATAAGAAACAAAGCTGCATTGCTATAACAGTAATCGGTAGAATCGAGGTACTGATGTTTCCCGCAACTTCGTAAACAATAAAATTGCTATAGCTTTACTACTCAGGAATTGTCGGAGAAGTTGATTCATAGGCTGATGGCGGTCCTACGTATTTTGGTCGCGTTTTATCAAACCCAGCCGACAGATGATAACTTACATTCAGTTGGCATAATCCGACCAATTGATGTTGGTCCGTCAACTGCCTATAAATCAATTTTTTCGATTGTAGATTTTGCGAGATAAAAACTACGCTATGTCCTTTTCCAGGGCCCAAAATTGGCATCAATCGATTGAGCTATTTAAGCTTAAATCAAGACTATTAAAAACTATATTATGATGGCTTGATAGATAGAAAATTTATAACCTATTATACAATTGACAACATTTCAAATATTTTTTGTACTTGTTTTATGACGAAATATAAAAGTAGAGGTTAAATTAGGAGACCCATATTTTTTATTTTTGAAAATGTGGTCATTTTCATTTATAAAACTTGTTTTTTAATTCTGATCATTCTAAAATGACTTAAGCGCCAAATGACGTCATTGGTACGGTTGAACAATATTTTGTTGCACGTCATATCTGATTTCTTAAAAAAAACTGTCAGTACTGTCACTGACTTTGTGGTACTTTACTTTGAGGTTATTGAATACGTTACGTTACGTTTTTTAGGTTTTATCCTACAAGCAATGGTGTGTATCGTATTCTGCCGTACCAATGACGTCACAAGTGGATTTTTCGTTTAAATTTTTTTTTTTAGGAAATTAATGATTAAAAAAATCTGTAATTTTTTTAGGACTTCGGAAATAAAAACAAAGAAATGGTATTTTTTATTTTTGATGATTAATTAAATGAAATGTTGTCAATTCTTTACAAAAACATAAAATATAGTTAGGTTGTAAAGTTATTATATTATTTGTACAAAGAGGGTAGGCCGGGCGCCATCTTGTTTTGGCGCAGGTCTGCCAAGATTTTTGCCTAGATTTTTTTCCACGATCGAGGGGTAAAATATACAGACACTCATTTCGCCGCAAACACTACGTAAAATATTTAAAACCTACATCTTTTTGGAAAGACTACGTTCTATCTTTGCATTTACTATCTTAAAAGTTCAAACCACACTACAATAAAGATAAGAAATAAGAATAAATAAGTTGTCGCGTTTATGTTTAATAGTTGTTAAAGTACAATTAAGTTGAGAACTCGGTATAATAAGAAAGAAGTCGTGGAATATCTATATCATTATAAAATATATCCCGGACAGAAGTTATAACGATGCCTTTAGCTATTGGACAAGAACTGGTACAATAAAATAAAGTGTCGCCATTTTTAGAGCCCGACTTTGGTCAGATTTATTATAAAGTTTTTTCTCTGTGAAATATTATCTATATTTTAAATTATTGAAGTGCCCTGGATCATTAAATATTCTACAATATCTTTATTGCACACTACTTGATGCCTGCAACTCCGTTGCACAAAGATTAGTTTATCGGGCGGGAACCTTACATTTTCCGGGATAAAAAGTAATGGGGGAAAATGTATTTTCTCGGGACTGAAAGTATACATTACATGCCAAAAATCAAAATCATTTCACCGGTTTAAGCGTGAAGAGGTAACAGACAGACTTACGCATTTATAATATTAATTAGTGCGGATACATAACACACGAAAAACATAACACTACTGACGCAGTCGGACAAATATAACGCTAATTCCCATAACCGTAATATGAAAAGCTGCTATCTCATATTCCGCTTAGCTAGTTCTCGTAAATACGCAATTAAGCTAATGGGAAAGTGAATTTATATTTATCGCATATCCCTCATAACATTGTATTGTCGCATATATTGCCACAATTTTTTTCATATTATGTTATAGTTGCAAGTATTATGCACTATTAAAGTAAGGTAGTGGGCTTTAAATGTGAAAATACTCTCTTGTCCGACATTTGTATAGAAAAACCACGTGCTAAGATATCTTTGTAGGAATGAACTTTATGGCCACTCCGCGTTGAGTTTTAAAGTTTCTGAGTTGAGATTGAGAAGTTTCTATATCTATAGCAACCATTCTCAAAGTGTGCTCCCTTCTAGGGGCTCCACAGGAATACTATTAATAATGAGAAAAATACACCTCTGTATAAATCACTCTCCCAATTAAATTTTTATGAATTTGATTACGCCTTAATAACTATGCAAATGCTTACGCTAAAATAACTACGCACATAATTTTTTCTTGTATTTTGGAGTTCCGTCAGAAATTTCACTTTTGAAAAGATATCCGCCACCAACAAAAGTTTGAGAACCGCTAATCTATAGCATGCATAATAATCAACGTCAATCACGACTATTTATATATTATATTATCCTTATTAATATTATAAATGTGAAAGCGTGGATGTTTGTTACGCTTTCACGCAAAAACTACTTGACGAATCATCATGAAACTTTGTACACATACTCTTGGAGGTATCAGAAGTAACATAGGATACTTTTTATCTTAAAAAATACTTATTACGAAAAAAAAAAATGTTGACATGGACGCGGACAAAGTCGCGGGCAACAACTAGCTATATTATATATAAATACTCTACATGTTCTTAATCCCTTTATACCCATCTATTGGTCCAAGTTCCAACAGCTTTGATTATTTGTACTTTTAAACGTTGATCACAAGCAACTATGAATCCTTTTAGAAAATATTAAGCTTTGAAATAAAATAAATACATAATATTTATTATTTGAAAGCATAAAACCAGCTGCTCATTGGACCAAATTAGCTACGTTAGCTAGCGCTTGAAAGCTGACTTATACATTTTATGAGCTGGGTAAGCGAACGAGTTGCTTATCTCATTTTCTACAATTTCGAGTGCTTTATTAATGTTAGCAAAATTTAAGGACTGATTTGTATAGTCCGCTTTAATATGTGGTAGCTATAAAATATCTTAGCTGCCACAAAACACGTAACTTTCCTCAAGAGCCACAGAATACGAAGACCACACGGGAAAAACAAGGAATGTCAAAAAAGTACAATTAAGAGAAAAACAGTTTTATATAGTTTAGGGTTGCCAACCGTCCTGTTTTCCCAGGACATGTCTTAGTTTTCTTAGTGTCCTGGGACGTCCTGGTTAGTTTTTAGATAGCGTTCTGGGTTCACTACAAATTATCTAAGTTTAAAATTTTGTTGTAAATAAAATTGTTTGTTTTATATTATGATAAATATTTTTAACTATATTGTTTTATTGATTAAAAGACATTATTACTTTAATTTCCTGAACCTTAGTGTCTTTTGTCACTAGATAATCTATTCTACTATTGCGAGTCTTGTGTCCTGTTTTTGGGCGAATAGTCCTGGTTTTTGTAACTTCAAACCTGGTTTTTTAAATTTTAGGTTGGCAATCCTAATATAGTTTGAAAGTCTATATTATTTCTTTCATTTTAGACTCTTTAAAGTGAAATATTGAAACAACTTATTACAATGTTAACTGCTTTGCTTGTACTTCTAAAATTTGATTTGTTTAAATAGGTTTTAAGTTATGGTTCAGAATCTGAAATTAGTGCCTATCACTCCATAGCAGAAACCATTTTTGCCATTGACATTCCTGGTTTGTGCATTGCATTGACATTCACTATTACAACTCAATTATAAAAGTAACATAAGAAATATTTAACATTTCTATGTTACTTTTATAATACATAATAATAATATATTAAACATATATATTTAGCTTTTTTTTTTTAATATTTTGGATTTAATTTTTCTTATTAGAGTTTCCATAGAAATATTTACTTAAGGCGAGGACTTATCTCAATTCCAAACGATAACCTTGCACACAACCAAAGACCAAGCGTGTACGCATCGCAATAAGATTCATTTTAGCTTAGCATAAAATTGTAGTTTCTAGGGGGCGGATCTTCTCTATTTTTCATGTGTTTTTTAAATATCTTTGTAAATAAATATTAAGGATAAAGATTATTCGTTTCAGACCTTTTTAAAATAGATTAATTAACAGTTTATTCAAATAATACTTATATTTCGATGACAAAGAGTTTTGTCGGAGGTGAGTTTGTAAATTAATTACAGCGAAAGTATTATTTTTTATAAAAATGTTTTTGATTTAATCCCTTTTAAATATTGTGCTCTATATCTCATATTTTTTTACATTTTGTTATTATATTGGAACTAGGTAAATTGGGTATCAAGAAATAACAAAATGGGGTTTCAGCCCGCCTTAAGGAGTTTATCGTTCGAGAAAATTAAACGACGCAAAATAATAACTAAAAGACGTGACAAAAACGTTAGAGATGTAACAATATCGTTTATTCATATTCTCAGTTCATTTTCTTAAGATCATTTTGTTTGTACATTATGTTTATATTGGTCAGGGTAAAGAAAAGTTTTATGCTTATTTAAACGTATAGTGACGTATAGGATATCGATTGCGAATTTGCGTATCAACCGGATAAATCAAACAACAGGCCATTTAGTGACAACCCTAGGTATAAAAAATCCGACCTTTTATTAAAAAAAATTTGAATCGGATATAACTTCTGACACAGAGGTTATTAGAGTGATTTTTTATAATATTGATAAAGGATTACTCACACTATCGTTTCATGCTTAAAACTTTTTCTAATTCGATCTAATCGCGAAATTAAAAATGAAAAACTAAAATTAATAAATTAATTAATATCTCCCTACTTGATCACAGTAGGTTAACCATATTTGGAGAAAAAGTAAAGTATTAAGTGCTTATTTAATTGATATATAAAAAAATGTTATATGATTAGTTTTTTTTTTTTTTATTAATTTTTTATGCAAATTTATGACCCGGAAAAATGACAACTTTGACACTCTTTAAAATAAAAACCACAAAGAATATCGATCTAGGAGTTTTACTCTAATGTTTATATAGCTATCAACTATAGTATTTTGAAAGAAAAACGCGGTGAAACAAAATCGAGGTTTTTATCACACTGTGAGACGTTGCTAATCTAGTATTTTATAAGCTCATTGTTTTAAGCTGTCTCTTAAAATGTAAGCATTATCAAATCTGTAGATTCGGGTAGTATGGCATACACGGCCACGTCGTTATGACGTCACCAAATATCTATAGATATTTTGACTAGCAGTGTGATTACTTAGGGTGGACATAGACTATAGTCTATGTCATAAAGTAGGATTGTATTTGAATTTTAAGGACTATAGTCTATGTCATAAAGTGGCATTATATTTGATTTTTTGTCGGTCGCGGCTAGCCGCGGTAAAGACCGGAACGGTACCTTCAGTTTATCTCCACAGAGTTTCTTTACTTTCGCATTTATACTGTGGCCATGCTAGGGTCACTGGTGCTGCTTCGCTGTCGCAATTTAATGACGCAAAAATTTGCTGTAGCAATATACATAATCTACCTGTCATTTTTACCTTCTGGCTACTCGATCTATAACTTGTATAAAATAATACGTTGTACCGTATAGCTTGTAGTAATAACATTAGCTTAATTCTCTCTACAATTTTGTATGAATGATACCAGGAAGCTGCACCTGTGCCGATAGCGAGGCGGGAGTTACTATCTCGTACTTAAGCTTAATGAATGAATGGGCCGGCTCGACCGGAGAAATACCACGTTCTCACAGAAAACCGGCGTGAAGCAGCGCTTGCGCTGTGTTTCGCCGGTAGGCCCTATTCCCTTCCTTTACCTCCCCTATTCCCTTCTCTTCCCATCCCTACCCTCCCCTATTACCCTATTCCCTCTTAAAAGGCCGGCAACGCACCTGCAGCTCTTCCGATACTGCGAGTGTCCATGGGCAACGGAAGTTGCTTTCCATCAGGTGACCCGTTTGCTCGTTTGTCCCCTTATTTCATAAAAAAAAATGTTTATAGTATATCCTAGTTCCTCCAAATTAAACTGGATTTTGTGTAGATGCACGAATTTATACAGATACAAACTCCTTTAGGTTTTGTTAAGGCGACGCCTTGATAATTTGGCTGTAGCGATATCGATTTTTCTCAGCAATGACTAAAGCTAAGAAATTAAAGTTCATTGTCAGTATTCATCATGTCTTTGTCTTTGAATTACCCACAGCATAACACGATTGGTCAACTTTTATAACACAGAATAAATAAAATAAAATAAAAATAAAAAAGCCTTTTATTTCTTGTCAATTACAATTTGCTCGATCAAATCACATTCTAATTATTAAATTTATAAGCAATAGGGTAATTAAATCAATTTAGTTTAAATAATAATTACAAAATTAAACAAGTCATAACAATAGTCATGTCAAATTATTATAATTAAATCATATTATTAAATAATAATTACAAAATTAAACAAGTCATAACAATAGTCATATCAAGTTATTATAAATTAAATAAATTATAGTATTAAAATTAAACATAAGTCATGACATTAGTCAAGTCAAATTTTCATTATTGAATAGATTTATTGTCATGTAATTTGATACATTTTTAATATAGAATTTAGTCATAGTGTGTAAGCAAGTAAGAACCCCTTCTCAGGTGAAGGCCTCCTCCAGAGATTTCCATATATTTCTATCGCCCGCTACTTCTACCCAATCCGGTCCGGCTACATTCGTGATGTCGTCCGCCCATCTTGCTTGTGGTCTGCCTCTTTTCCTGTAACCTGCTGGTCCTGGCCAAACAGTTGTCCGTATGGTCCATCTGTCATCGGTCATTCTGGCTACATGACCTGCCCATTGCCATTTTAATTTTTGGGCGTGCTTGATGGCATCAGTAGTTTCAGTCTTCTCTCGTATGATTTTGTGAGGTATTTTTTGTAATTTGTTTATCTACATAATACTCCTTTCCATACCTCTTTGACTGGTCTTAATTTTATTTTTTGCCTTATGGGTGAACTTCCATGTTTGGCATGCATATGTCAAGAAAGGTAAGATGCACGAATCCATTATTTTCTTTTTTAATTTAACGGGAAAATTACCTTTTAGTACTTCCTTGTAGCTCCAAAATTTATTCCATGTTTTTTGAGCTCTTCTGTCTATTTCTTGTTGATTGTTTTCTGAGGTAAAAGAAATTTGTTTGCCAAGATATATTTAACTGTTTACATATTCTAAAGTGACGTCTTCAAGTTTTATCGGTTTCTGAATGCTGTTTGTCATTACTTTAGTTTTAGATAAGTTTATTTCTAGGCCGACCTCCGAGCTTGCTCTATGTAGAGCAGATATCATGCATTGTGATTCTTCATAACTGTCGCTAAAAAGAACTATGTCGTCAGCAAATCTTAAATGTGATAGTTTCTTCTCTTTTATATTAATTCCCATATGTTGCCAATTCAGATTACTTATGACTGACTCTAGCACAGCTATAAAAAGGCGGGGCGAGATGGGGTCACCTTGACGAACTCCCCATTTGATTCTTATAGGTTGGCCCACTTCTTCCAAGTGTACTCTACTTTGACTCTTCTCATAAAGGTGTTTTAGTATGTTGATGTATCTTTGATTGACATTTTGGTCGTGAAGAGTTCTCCAAATAGCAGAATGAGATATTGTGTCAAACGCTTTTTGATAGTCAATAAAAGCCATGTAGAGCAGTCTTTGAAATTCTTGAAACTTCTCTATTATTTGTTTGAGTGTGTGAATATGGTCTGTAGTACTGAAGCCTCTTCTAAAACCCGCTTGTTCTATAGGTTGTTTGTTTTCAAGTGTTTGTCTAATTTTTGTCTCTATGATTGAAGAAAATAATTTGTATAGCGTAGGCAGTAGGCTTATTGGTCGATAGTTAGAGATGTCCTTTGGGTTGCCTTTTTTATATAATAATAATAATAATATATTTCGGTAACCAAACCAAAGTCCTACTTCCGAGAAAACCACAGCATACATAACATATTGAATTGCACAATAGGGAATATTGCAAGAGGTCAGAGCAGAAGGCGCTTCTAGGAAATACAGTAAATAATCCAACCAAAACCCGACATGTTCCACAGTCATGTCATATCAGAATATTGACAGCAACTTTGTCAAACGTCAAACTTTTGTTTACTGTCTATGCTAGTGCTGCCACTAGCGTGAATACTTTGCAGTAATATATATTAAATACAAATACTATTTAAATCCTAAAACAGTCTATAAATTATCACTATCTTGTTACATCTCGATTTGCAAAGCAAATTAAACTAGTAAGCTTAATAGACAGGAACAAGCGTCTGCTCGATTTGCATTTGGGCCCTTCCACACGACGTATTTTTTGCGCACTGACGACGCGCGTTTTTGATGCGCTCTTCTTCTGCATGTTTTCATCGCGTTTTTTCAGATATAAAGTTTTAAACGTGTCGGCTTCCTTGCGTTTGTATCGATACAAACGAGCCTAAAAAAACGTCGTGTGGAAGGGCCCTATATATCATGCTTCAATAAATGTACAGTTTTGGAAATAATACTACTGTTATTTTAATCCAACTTAAGACTCGATTTATATGCGTCCGCGCGAACGTGCGGTTTGGCCGCTACACCGCAACTCGCAAGATTTGACCCTCCATTAAGAACTGTGATGAGTTCATATGTGAATACTGGCTATTGCGAAACTTTTACAAAATAACTTGCCTATATTTCAAAATAGCATAAAACAAAGAAACTATGTAACTAGATAAAAGTAATTATAGTAATAAGTACTAGAAATTATTAACCATTTCTACGATCGCCGGTGCAACATCAAAATTCTCAAATCTCTTAAAGGTGAATTAAATCGTAATTCTCTAACAAATTTTAAAATTTTCTATATGGAATATATAATTATACTAGTAAGTTTGTAATAAAACTGCACCAAATTGTAGTTTTTTTTTTTTTAATTTTCAGTTTTTTCCTGCTTACAGCCTTACAAAATTAATCATCTAAATCACTAAAAACGATTGAATAGTGTAATTTTTACAAAAGATTTCAACGTATTGCTATATAACTATACTACAACTAAATATTAATTTGAAATATATGCAATTTTAATTTAAAAATATGGGAAAAAATATCGCGTCCCTTAGATGATATTGCTTAAAAACGCTCTAAATTATTCGAATTCCATTTTTTACCGATAAAAGTTGTTTTGTTAGTAAATACACATCTTCTTACGTATATTCCAATTGAATAATGTAACTAATGCCACATTTTAAAAATTCTCGTTAAGATCCGTCTGTAGCGGAATGGCCCAAAAGCAATAGTACGCCACGCTATTTAAATAAATCATTATTCATTATAATATAGAATTTTTTCAACAAAAAATCAATTGAATCTGTCTATATAACATAACGACTAACCACATTTTTTAGTTACATTTAAGCTTTAATTATGTTTGTAGTGGCCTTAACTACGTGAAATGACTGTCAATAATTTTGTCCATGTTTGACCTATGTCAAAATTTTTATGGTATATGCTCAGAAAATTAAGTTTAATTTTTTATATTTGGTATTTTTATATTTGGTATGGCTAATAGATAATTAAGGAAAAAATTTAGAAACTTATATTTTTTATTCAAAATTTTCATTTTTTCGTCACATGTGAATGGAAGCCTTAAAAGTGACTTCTATTCCTTTAAATGCTAAATTTTACAATATAATTTATAATTTTGGGTATCCATACGTTCCCTAAATCAGTTGTATGTTAAGTCATTTAAGGGAAAATAATACAAAGAAATCTTTTAATTACTTACTTAAAAAACAGATGAAAATATGAGCGGTCTGTCAGACCCCATGCCCACAAGTATGTTACAATTTTTAGGTGTCCACAGTTAAAGGTTAACTTAACAATGTGCACGGTACATCCGCGGACGTCCGCGGATGCAAAAACATCCAGCCAGATTCTTTTCGGACGTCCGAACGCTCAAGGTCGCGTCCGCGACTTATGTCAGACAATGTGCACAGTTTAGTGTATTTTGTATTAATCAGATAGAAACAAGCCGCATCCGTCATCCGCGACTTATGAAAACGTCCGATAATTTGTTTCCAGCTTAACACTAGAGGAAAGGGTATATATTATACTAATACTAGATGACCCGGCAAACGTTGTTTTGCCATATAAATTATTTGTAGTTGTAATGTAGTTCTTTATTTGTAAAGAATATTATTGTATTGAAGTGATTAAATAAGTATGGCACCATGGCAACGTCCATCGCTGTCCCGTTACACAAACAATTATGGTCGCCGTCAGTCTCGAGTCCAAAACTAATAATTTACCATTGATCTATGTCTCTGTAATTTACTATTATTTATTCAACAAATGCACTTATCAATATATAAAAAAGTAAACAGTAGCCGATTCTCAAACCTACTGAATATGCATATAAAATTTGGGAAAAATCAGTAAAGTCGTTTCGGAGGAGTACGGTAACTAACATTGTGACACGAGAATTTTATATACTTATAAGATAGTATAGTTAGACTTGAATTAGTTATACTCACACATATTTCAGCTAAAAGTAAAGATTTAAATAAAAAAATATATAACACAATATTTTAAAGGTTATTTCATTTCCAAATTTAAGCACAGAAATAATTTTAATCTACCCATATTAAAAACTAGATGTTCAGCGCGACTTCACCCGCGTAATTTAGGAATTTCACGGAAACCGTAAATTTTTCCGGAAAAATAGCCTATGTCCCTTCACGTGGTCTATTCTTCACGTGTGACAAATAACATAAAAATTGCTTCAGTAGTTCGATCATTAGGATAATAAGCAATTTCATATAATTTTCCCCGTTTTTTCCACATTTTCCTCTGTTTCTTCGCTCCAATTGGTATTAGCTTAATAATATATAGCATATAGCCTTCCTCGATAAATGGGCTATCTAACACTGAAAGAATTTTTCAAATCGGAACAGTAGTTACTGAGATTAGCGCGTTCAAACAAACAAACAAACTCTTCAGCTTTATAATATTAAGTATATGATAAACAGATTTTAGAGTCCCCTCAAAAAGACGAAAAAATGAGTTACGCAATATTAGAATTAGGCGGACGATATACAAGGTGTAACAAAACAAAGTGATAATACTTAAGGATGTGTACGTGTTCCTTGAGTTCAGTGTGAAAGTAGCAGCACTGAAAGACTAAAATTTTACACCCTGTGTATCTTAGTTCCGTGTATAACTTGAAAAGTCGGTGGAAAAATGCAAACATGGTTGTTTGCATAAAATACTGTGGTTAGTAGCCACATAAAAATAATTAGTTCCAAAAATCACTCGTTACAAAACCTGTGAAGCAGACCAAGTCGCTAGGTATGAGAGGTTAAGATATAGGGACATAAATCAACATCCCCGTCAAAAATTTATATTTCCATCTTGGTCAAATCATGTTTGACATGTGATGCGTGCCAGGCGAATGAGAGATTGTGAATAAAAACGTTTTGATAAGCGATAGCGCGATCTAAGCCGTGCTTAACGCCATCTAGTAATGATTTTCGTTAATTCTGTAGCGAGGGTCTGATTACAAAAGACCCTCGCTTATCCGGCCTCTGGCTAATCAGGCGCACCTTGTAATCCGACATGCCTATTACTGGTTAATTTTTAAAAACATTACTTTGGCCAATCTTTATTTAGGTACGTAATTTTTTGTTACATTGCAAGCAACGGTTATGGTTACAGCTCGCTGATAAGTACCTAGGTTTAGGAAAATTATTTGTAGTTGAGATAAAATCTTATCATTATGATTTTAATGTATTGTAATGTGTAAAGACTAAAGATGTTGACAGTACTCTATAATCCGACAAATTCGCTAATCCGACATGGCCGTTTGTCGGATTACCGGGGGTCTACTGTACTGACACCATTTAATCTCTACAATTTTAATCTAGATAACCAATTTTATTAAGTACCAAGGGCTACTCTCTTGTCGCAAATCTATAATAGGCTACTTGACCTACTTTTTTTCTTCATGCTAATCGCTTCTTAATCATTCATTTTCACAAAAAAAAACTAATATTTTAGTATTTTAAGCAGTAGAAACCCATAAAAATGTTGATTGAAAAATATGCCTTTTAAATGGCGCCGAAAACACTGTCCGCCATAGTGTGACGTCATATTTTTTGTATTTTATACTTTCTTTATTGAAAAATCTTTTATGTGCTAAACGTACGAGTCTTAACAGTGCCAAAAAATTAGAAAAGAATTTATAAATCATATGTACCTAATGTTGAAAACTTTTGGAGAAAAGTTCCAACTACAATAAATGGAGATAATATAATATAATATAATATAATATAATATAAAACTGATGTTTTATTTGATTTAAAATATCCATAATTCCATACTATCCGTACGAATATAATTATTATTGCTGTCTGTCTGGCGCAACGATTGCCAAAACGCGTCGTGGCCGTTTTCATTAGAGCCACAACGCGAATTTTGCGTCGTGGATGTTTCACTGTGACCACGACGCGTTTTGAGCTATTTTTCCGCTCACTGAGCGTTTTCGGTCTTTGAGCGTAACATAATTAATATAATCCTACTAATATTATAAAGGCGAAAGTTTGGATGTATGTATGTGTGTATGTATGTATGTATGTATGGATGGATGTATGGATGTATGGATGTATGGATGTTTGTTACTCTTTCACGCAAAAACTACTCAACGGATTTTAATGAAACCTTACAATAATATAGCTTATACATCAGAATAACACATAATTTTAACCGACTTTCAAAATGGAGGAG
Organism: Cyaniris semiargus; assembly: GCA_905187585.1. NCBI lineage: Eukaryota > Metazoa > Arthropoda > Insecta > Lepidoptera > Lycaenidae > Cyaniris > Cyaniris semiargus. The sequence continues at coordinate 4,302,224 of LR994558.1, read as the reverse complement.
GTGTTATGTTTGTTTTTTTATGTTCAACGATTACTCCGCCGTATGTGAACCGATTTTTAAAATTTTTCTTTTGGTGTATAGATTATCATCCCAATTTGGTACCATATTGATAAAAGTGGTGACCTGATGAAGGGATTCATAAGAAATCGAGGGAACTTCTCAAAATTTATATGGAAACATGTGGTGACTTCGGTTTCGTGAGCAGTATTCTAAGCATATGCTACCAACAAGTAAGATTTTGCACCGAGGTATATCATGGGTCGGAAGGTGCTGAGAGAACTCCTGACTCTTTATAGATACAAGTTTGGGAGTTTTGACGTTGTTTTAAGAACGGAAAGCATATGCTACTATGCAAATTACATTCATCATCGTCATCATCACTACCATAAACCATTATAGAACCATGTATCGTCCCGTTTTGACCCTATTATTGGTACTTTTCATAGTCTTTTATTATATATCACTTAAACCGCGGGTAACACCGCGGGGCACAGCTAGTATATTATATTAAAACGAATCCAATTATATCCCTTGGTCACGACATCACGCGTAAACGGCTGGACCGATTTTGCTGAAATTTGGTATGGAGATAGATACTTTGAGTCCCGGAAAATAACGTAGGATACATTTTGTCCCGGAAAATGTACGGTTCCCGCACAATAAACTTTATGATTTACGCCTAAACTATTTATTAAATATATGTGGGAGAATAAGAAACATTTTTAATTTTAATTTATAAATAATTACTTCCGCAATAGTTTTTGTTGGATAGTCAGTTGTTAGTTGCTGAATAGTCAATTGATATTTGGACAGTCAGTTGACAGTTGATGGATAGTCAGTTGATACATCATAGACAAACACGCCTCTCCCCCACTCGGTTCTTTTCCCCTTCTATCCCCACAAGTTTATAAAAAGAGGATGACTTATTATCGACAGATCAGAAGTTGTCTGATTTTGGGCACGGCAAGACGTTGCTCTGAACTGTCTTTAGAATAACTTGGAAATATATCTGGTAAGATGTTCTATGTTTATAAATAATAAATTTATAATAATAAATTGATAATGATAATAATTTATTTATGATAATGATGCTTAATGAAGTATATTATACATATTTTGTTTATTTGTGATGTAGTTATTTAAATAAATCGTTTGTTTTATATATTTTATGTTTCTTTTATTTTTCTCCTACATCAGATGTGGGATTGAAAACAAAAACTGCGCCCATTTATGTCTGATTTCTGGGACGTTGTTACTAAATCGATATGACCAATAGTGATGTCAACCGAACCATTGCAGTCGCCAATTTTCGGACAAGAAACAGCCCGTGGTCCGTCTGAAAGTGCGGCGGACACTTACCAGGACTATTACTACTAAAACTGCGAAAACAAAGTGGATGTCAACTGTTTATATTTTGGAACCCAACAATATCAAATTTAAATCGAAAGTTGACACTGGCCTTTTAACGGAAGAAGCAAGACGGTTAAGCTGAAGTATAGTACAAAATATTGAGGTGTGGATTTGAAAACTGGTGAAAATTTCAATTGGTTGAAAAGGCAGGTAAGGCCCTAAAGTGCTCTAATTTACCACTCTGATTCTACGAAATAGGTAGTATTCTGAACATGTTTATGAAACTATTGTTTATTGGACAAGGATGTCAGGAACGGAAGCTCGAGTACATTTGAACTTGTTTACTTTGTAGTGTGTAATATGCGATGTAAATCATAGTTTGGCTATTTTAATAGATCTGTCGTTAGTGTTAATAAACAGCTTACAATCTCGTCAATTGAAAATATTCTTGAGATTATTATTTTTCTGTAAAACTTACAAGACTTACAACATATTTTCTAAGAATATAGCCATAGACCATTTACAAAGTGTTTGTATAATGTAAATTTACTTACATACTGTGTTAATTCATTTTTATTTTCTTTCACAAATGACACTCCATAATTCAATAACAAGAGAAAATTCGCAATCACTGTACAAGTGTACACGTCTTATTCACTAACTGTAAGCGTACTGAGTGTATGGGATTACAGATTAAACTTGGCACAAAATATAATAAATACACTTCTCAAATAACATGTATAATCTGCTTGATAAGTACAAACAAAAATAATTTATTTTCTAACAAAAAGAAATCACAAGTACTGAGGGTAGTTAGTAAAAATTTGCGTAAATATAGAATGCCATAGATTTCGTATTACTAGATGTGGCAATCTTGTCGTATGATCTAATATTACGTTGTTATACGTAATACTCTAATTTTGGTCTTATTTGTTAGGTTTAGTTTAACAAAAGACGAAAAGTTAAACTACATATTGTCGTAATGAGATGAGTTGTGACTTGTGAATCTATTAAAAACTTGTGGTTTCAAAGTTTTGGTTTACTATTGTTTGCTTATTATTATTATTGAATAAGTCAATATTAAAATTACTGTCACTGAAATAATTCATTTTGAGCAATTCTAATAAGAGTTGCTTTTACAATAATTGATGAATATTTGAGTATAGATCATATTGGTGGAAAACATTATTATAGGGTTATAAAAAGAATTTATACAATTCTGTGCTATTTTACCCAGGTACACATAGTTTATTATGTAATATATCTGTTACATAATACAGAAAGGACATAGATACATTTGAATAGACACAGTTAGAGGCATATTGTGTGTGTATAATTGTTTACATAGGTTTTTGAGTGTTAAAACCTAAATGAATCTTTTGTAATGTTTTGAGGAGGAATTAGATCTTAGAACGAATCCTAACATTTTATGGGCCTTAGTGTTGATTTTATACCTCTAGTTGTGTTTAGAGTCATGACCGCGAATTGTATTAGATAACACAGACAATAGTGGATTGTATTTAGAGACCACCCATCTTCTAAAGAATAGTTGAATCGGTTTACCCATAAAAGTAAATTATGTAAATAGAAAGAGACTGGTAATTCTTGCAATAATTGTAATAGTTAATACAATTTTATTGCTAATAATGAACATTCTTTCTGATTAGATCAGGCAGGTATAGCAAGGAAACTTAAAAACAGTTATTGTCAATAAATAGAGAACAATTTTGAACGATAGAATATTTACCAATATATCTGTGTTTCTCTAAAGGTTATGGGGAACATCTAGATTCTAGAACCACGCCATGGTACTTGTTTAATTTGTGGACTGGAGGTTGGGCAGGCCGTGAGAGCAGTCTAGCTCAGTCAGCTGCTCTAGTCCATATAATGTTCTTCCAAGGGGTTCCACTTGGGTTGTCCACCCAGTGGGGCGGTGGGTGCAGTGGCCATCCGCATCCCAATACTGAGTTGGTCTTCAATATTATTTTTTGTCTTTTCTTTTCAATGTGTATAGGTTTAAGTTAGGTTAGGTTAAGTTTGGATCAGGTTAAACTAACCTGGTTTTCAGATTTTCTTCATAATGTCTATAATGTTGAGGGTCGTTGAACCCAAAATTTGCTTTTGAGTGTGTTCCAGGTTTTTAGGAAACAAAAACATGGGTTGTATAGCCAAAATATACGTCAGAAAACTATTATAAAGTAAAATGTTAATTAGTAAACAGAAATTATTAGTAATGGATTTGTTATGGCACATTAATGTTCAGGATTTTCAGAAGTTTTAAAAAACATATTTAATCAAAACTGAATTTTTCAATTCTATATGACTGTTGAAACTTAGGAAGCACTGAACCGATTTGGCTAATTTTAACCTTAAAATATTTGTGGAAGTCTAGAAGAGGTATGTGCTGACCTAATATTATGTTGGAAACCTTTATTCACTGACCCTACCAACCTCTCCCTTCTTCTTCCTGGTCACTTCCTTATTGGCCGACCGCTAACTTCGCTGCCAAGCGAGACTTCTTCTCATGCTCTAGGTCTGACGATCAACCGATACCAATCGATCTGGCGTGATTATGGTCGCTTGGCCAACGATCATAATTTCGGCTAGGTTTTGATTGTATAACGTACAAGTACTCAATATTATAATAAGTGATATGTATGATTTAATTCAAAATATAACTTTTATTTATGGTCATGTGATTTGGCCAATATTATTTTATGCCATGATATTTGGTGTGTATGGTCATGTGATTTGACCAATATTATTTTATGCCATGAGATTTGGTGTGTATGGTCATGTGATTTGGCCAATATTATTTTATGCCATGATATTTGGTGTGTATGGTCATGTGATTTGACCAATATTATTTTATGCCATGAGATTTGGTGTGTATGGTCATGTGATTTGGCCAATATTATTTTATGCCATGAGATTTGGTGTGTATGGTCATGTGATTTGGCCAATATTATTTTATGCCATGATATTTGGTGTGTATGGTCATGTGATTTGACCAATATTATTTTATGCCATGAGATTTGGTGTGTATGGTCATGTGATTTGGCCAATATTATTTTATGCCATGAGATTTGGTGTGTATGGTCATGTGATTTGGCCAATATTATTTTATGCCATGAGATTTGGTGTGTATGGTCATGTGATTTGGCCAATATTATTTTATGCCATGAGATTTGGTGTGTATGGTCATGTGATTGACCAATATTATTTTATGCCATGATATTTGGTATGTGAGGTCATGAGATTTGACCAATATTATTATATTATACCATGATATTTGGTGTTTGAGGTCATGAGACTTGGTCAATATAAGTCATTCGCGAGCTTAAACAGCTGCTCGTCAGAATGGCCGTGTGGGAGAATAAGAAACATTTTTAATTTTAATTTATAAATAATTACTTCCGCAATAGTTTTTGTTGGATAGTCAGTTGTTAGTTGCTGAATAGTCAATTGATATTTGGACAGTCAGTTGACAGTTGATGGATAGTCAGTTGATACATCATAGACAAACACGCCTCTCCCCCACTCGGTTCTTTTCCCCTTCTATCCCCACAAGTTTATAAAAAGAGGATGACTTATTATCGACAGATCAGAAGTTGTCTGATTTTGGGCACGGCAAGACGTTGCTCTGAACTGTCTTTAGAATAACTTGGAAATATATCTGGTAAGATGTTCTATGTTTATAAATAATAAATTTATAATAATAAATTGATAATGATAATAATTTATTTATGATAATGATGCTTAATGAAGTATATTATACATATTTTGTTTATTTGTGATGTAGTTATTTAAATAAATCGTTTGTTTTATATATTTTATGTTTCTTTTATTTTTCTCCTACATATATTTTGATGAAATTTGGCATGGAGATACTTTGAGTCTCGGAAAAGGACATAGGATACATTTTGTCCCGGAAAAATGTACGGTTACTGCACAATATACTTTTATGATTTGCGCGTAAACTATTCAATCGATTTTGATGCTTTTTTTTTTGGTATGGAAATACTTTAAGTCTCGGGAAAGGACAAGGGATACTTTTTGTCCCGGAAAATATACTTCCCGCACAATATACTTTTATGATTTGCGCGTAAACTATTAAATCGATGTACGGGAACAACTATAAACTAAAGTCCACGCGGACGAAGTCGCAGGCAACAGCTAGTACTAAATATAAATACTAATAAACTAAGGGACAATATTGAAAATCACCCAAGTGCGAGTTGGACTCGCGCACTAAGGGTTCGGTACCGATATAATATAGCAAAACTAGATGTTTTTTTTTTTTTTTTTTTGTATGGGAGCCCCCTTAAATATAAATACAAATACCGTGCTGAAGTCTGGTAACGTGATAAAAGCTATGCAGTAGCTTAAAAATGTAGTTTTTTCCCGATTTTTGTCCCGATAGTAAGCGATTGCTTCCAAAGCTGATTTAGACCCAATTCCACGAACTGTAGTGTTGATCGTTTGACTAAATCATTCCTGCTCTACTGCTAACGTGAAGAACGAGCGACTTTGACAGACGAAATTGGCACTTAAATACCTTTGAAATGGCCAAGCTAGTGCCATTTTGACGACAATACTAACTGATAAATTACGGCGACAAACAGCTAAGCAATCGTTTTCCCTGAATGTGCGATGTTTGGAAATACCAATAGATTTGATTTTTAATGAACCAGATATGACCTGTTTTTAAAGTAAATTCTATGCGATTTTAAAGTAACGCGTGGAAAGTAAATGAAAATAATAGTTTGAGAATGTTTAAAAATGTCCCCTTTGTTAATAAATAAATTGTTTTGTCCTTATCTTATACATTGGAAAAGTGGCTTGATAGACAAGGAAAAAAGGTTTATCGTGTGAAAACTATACATTTTCCGGGTAGAAGACTGTTTTATGTACTATCAGAGAAGTTAATTCATTCGACTTCAAGTATCTCTATATCCAAATTCATCAAAATCGGTTCTATTGTTTATGCGCGACGAGCTAGCAAACAGACACACTTTCATATTTACCATTATAGTATGTTTTTTTTAACATAGCATATGGACAAAATACAAAGTGAACAACAAAAAATATGAGGTATAAAATAGCTTATTATCTCGGCTACTTCCCCCTTCCTTACCGTCACAGCCTCATCCTTCAAAATATATTCAGCCAATTTTATTTAAGCCGATTTGTCAACCTGTCCACGGTGAACGAAGTTTTGTATTGCCCTTACAAAAAGTGTTGCCCTATTTAAAAACAATTTCTTGGAAGACGGTAAATGTGGAACGTTTTGTCGTGAACCATTAATACAAGTTCCTAAGTGAAATTGCAGTCAAAGCTGACTTACTTTGCTTATTGCTGTTTGCTTGTTAGTAAAATTGAATGAGGAATACTACGCAAAGGTCGGAGCAGAGGGCGCTAATAGCACATACAGCGGGGCTAAAATGGTCGCATAGCAATTCCTCTCAATCAATTCACAAAATGAATTGTCAAAACTGTCAAACGCACGAATGTCAAATTTAGACCAATTCAATTGGTCTAAATTCGTACTAATTTGACATTCGTGACTTTGACAGTTTTGACAATTCATTTTGTGAATTGATTGTGAGGAATTGCTATGCGACCATTTTAGCCCCGCAGTAATTAATTTGACCAAAATCCGTCATATATTGACTGAAACGTTGTCAAACGCCGAACAAAACTTTTTGTTTACTGTCTGTGGTGGCGCTGCCTCTAGCGAGAAAGCATTGCAGTAATAATATATAATCCTATTGTCGACGACCTCTGTGGCTCAATTGGTTGAGTGTGTGGCAGCTCAAGCCGGGGGTCGCGGGTTCGAATCCCGCCGACGGAACAAAAAGTTTTCAATGTTCCCGGGTCTGGATGTGTATGATATAATAAAAATCTTAAATATATGTATATATAGATATTATATTATTTTGTTGTAGTACTGTTCATCTGTTTTTTTTAACAAATTTCTAATAAGTCTGTTGATAATCCGTCAGATATTTAAAAGCCAAAATATTACATAATTAAACAGTAAACCAACATCATACTAGACAGCCCGAATTTCACGCACACATTAGCGTGATTTCAAATGACTTTGACGGCCGCACTCAGATGATGATGATTAAAATTCGATTTAATATAGAGTTTGACAGATGATGTATAATATATTATAATAGCTTATTTATCTAGCCATACATCGAATCCACATCTTTTTGATTTCTAATAATTTTCCGCGTCCTAAAGCCTTCATTTTTTAAAAAACAACTCTTGTCTTCCATTACGTATGTACCATTTTTTTCAATTGATTTTGCATTACCCAAAATCTGAAAAAGCCGGAACCTCTTCAAAATGCGTCTTACCCTAGAAATATCGCTTGTTTGCGACAAGGTAGTCATTACTAAAAAAAGACGAATTTGCAGAAAATCCATTTAAAAGTTTCAGATGTACGTAACTTGGTAACTATCAGCTATTGAAGAACATTAGTTTGCAAGAAATGTTGCCTGATTCGTAAATAAATGTTATTATCTAAGTTTTTTTAGCTACTATATACCTATAATAACTTATTGACAAGTAAATGTGACGAGGAATCACTTATGACGTTGTTGCTGTTAGAATTTAATATATTTTGGTACTATTCTGACTAATGTCGTTGTATGAGCAATTTTTTTCATAGTTTGAATAAATAAAACAAGAAAAGTCATTACTGAAACAAAACTTTTATTAAATAAAATATGGAAACCAAAATAGACAACTGCTTTTTCTCATGAGAAAAAAAATATTCTAAAATAAAAGAAATCAAAAAACGCAAAACTTATGTGATGCACAATCTTAGTACACAGTTATTATTGATATGGAACATAGTCTTAAGTTTAATTTAGGAACTAGAAATGAGATCAACTTATTTACTTAGTTAACTAGAAACGAAATAAACTTGCTTACTTAGGTCCTGTACCTAAATAAGCAAGTTGATCTTGTTTCTTGTTACTGAAACAAAACTTGAACAACAATAAAACATAAAACTACTACAGTCATTATTCAATACTTACTCTCATCACAAAAACAATCTAAATTAAAACCAATCAACAACTTAATCTACAGTCAGTATTGTTAAGGCACATAGTCTTAATTTTAGTTTAGGAACTAGAAACGAGATCAACTTTAGAAACACAGCCTTTTGTTTAATATCATATCTTTATAAACTTTATAGAAACGACTCGTCCCACACGTAGCACTCTACGGCGTTATTTTTTAGGTCATTGATTGTGAAATTCAGCACATTTAACTTGCACTTATAGTAGAAGACTGAAATATCTCCTTTTGGACATTAAAACACGGCTTGGAGGTCGTATACAGCCACTACAGCATCACTATCTTCTTTATCTCTGGCTTTTTCTAATCGGCATAGTTGTTTTACTTTCAAGTGTTTGTCATGTTCTTCTTTTTTATTTTCTTTATCGTCCGAGTTTTCAAACGCGGTACAGACATCACACAAATCTTTTTTCGGCGTGAAAAAAGAGATATTATATTCCTGTGTAAATATTCTGTAAAGCAGAATATAATTGCCAAAAGGAAGATTTTGCTTTTGTTTGCTTTCAACATAATCTTTGTGTATGTCTGCGATGCTTTTGCTGCCATCTATATAAATTTTGCTAGTATTAGCACGAGTGTAATGGGATTCTATCTTGGGAATAGATTCTATGTGCTCCCTTATTCCTTTTTTTATGGCTTCATCGACGTGTGCGTGGTTGTCATGTTTGCCGCGCTCATCCTCAGCTAACAAACAATTGGCAACTTTATCTTGTTTCTCCAAAACAGTTCGAATTGGACGGTCATTGATGCATACGGTGTTTTTGAAAAACATTTTGCACACCCTTATTGTTTTGTTGGGTAATTTCAGATGGAATGCACTATTTTTTTGTCGAGGTTTTCTCGTTCCACCTTCACGGACGTATCGGTATTTTGGAGTAATAACAGTCATGCTCCTTGAAATATATTCCCATTGTTTTTTATTGTCACCCAATGCCCAAAACTTTTTAAACAATGTTTTTCTTTCTTCTTCCGTGAATTTAGACTCACATTTCAGTCTACATTTTTCTCCACAAGGTTCTTTAATTTTTCTCTCCTCTCTGATCTTCTTTTTTGTAGTCTGATAAGCTTTTCCTGTGTTTCGTAATCTTTTGGCAATATTTTTCTTCCATTGTGCTTCATCACGCTTGCGTTTTCTTCCTCTCTTTTTTTCAGGACTCACAGCAGGGCTCGTTGGGATTCTCCCTTCTCTGGAAGTAGACGGCCTTGCAGAAGTATTAGTCGTATTTGGAGCCGAGGTCGAGGGCAAATTTTGTATAGAGCTATCAAAGACAGACAATATTTCGTTTTCTTCGTCGGCATCGTGGTTGTTTTGACTTGGGTTTTCGGGCGGTATATACATTGGATCCTTAACAGAGTCGTCGCTATCTGAAAAAAAAAATTGGCATTTACCTAAGTTACATTACATTTAATTATTCAACAGGTAGGTAATAGGTAAATAAAGCTTACCTTCACAAAAGGATTCCGAATCAGCTGATGATGATGAGTCTGAAGAATCAGTTGATGAGTTGCTAGAACTGCTACTGACATGAGTTTGAGTAGAATTACCATAGCCTGCAATAATAAAATTATAAATTAAGTCAAATCAGCAAACAAGGTTAGCAAAACAACAATAATGGCACTGATAATATTATACCGGTTTCATTCAATGAAGGTCTTGTTACATCTGTTTCTTCGCTGTTTTCTTTGGGTGTCTGGGTAACTCCTTTCGAACCTGAAAGATAAGACATAAAATTAAAACAACAATATTAAGCATCTTACACAAGAGGTAGGTAGGTCAGTACTACTAATACGTACTGCTATCAGCCGAAGTACATTGTTCCTCGCTGGTGCCCACAGTATCATTTTTATTCCGTTCTAATAAGGCTAGCATCTTCCTACCCCTGGACTCCATCATTACATGACCTGAAAATATAACAAATTAGTTAGTTGATTTTTATCATACATAACGTTCTAAAACAACTTGTTGGAAAATAAAGTAAATAATTATTGTCACTGTTTACTTTTAAAATGGCATAATCAAAAATAAAATTTTTGGCAATCAAAGTTTGACACTTAGCTTAACATCAATATCGTCTTTATTCAAAGTTTGACTTCAATAAGATCAGCTTTTTTCTACGATATAGTAATAACTCGAAATATTTACATAGCTTAACTTCGACATTTTTTAAGCAACATCGTCACATTTTGCAATAAGACATTACAAGAAAAAAGTAAGAATGAAAATTCAACTTACCTTTATCATCAACAACGTTTCAATTCGAAATATTTCAGTCTTGACGAAAACACGCACAACCACCCACTGACACTGCCGCGGCGCAACTGAGTAGTGACGATGTCGTAGCAAAGGACCAAAACGAGCGAGATAGCGATATATCGTCACAACTTATGTCTCGCTCTTCCATGAACGTTCGCGAGAAATGTCGTTTTTGAAGCAAATTCTACTCTTTTCACAGATTTTATCTGTATTATTAATTAAAAATTTCGGTTTTTTGAGTTATGACTACGTTGTCGCAAACAAGCGATATATTACATTAAATAAATAAATGTAACAGTGTAGGGTAAAAATACAGTCGGTGACCCCCTAGTTAGCTCTATCCTACCCGTGTCAACGTCACAAAAATAGTTTCTATGGCCAGCCGAAAGATAATATTTAGGCCGCACCCAATATTGAGTTTCTTTGTTGTTTAGATTTGAGATGAAGGTGTTTTGGTGATGAAAACGTTCGAGTAGATTAGAGTTTCGTAATCAAAATCCACTGCAGGAAAGTGTTCCTTTTTTTTTGCTTACTCCTAGTGAGGAATAAGCAAAAACTAGATATACCAATAACTATGGCTTAGCAAAGTAAGCAAATCTTTAAAACCTTTCTTTTATTATTATGTTAATTAATTAAATTATTATGTACACATTTTTGATAGCTATATGAACAATTTCTAAGTATTTTACAATTACCTTACAAATTAAACGCCCAACTTTTGACGGCTAGTTAAACTTAGCTTATGTTATAAATAAGGGATTAACAAAGTGTAGTTTAACAGTCGCCGGCCTAAACTGGACCGGCCGTCTTTCATCGTATCTCCATCAGGCCTCTGCAGAGTCGACAAAAGACATAGTACTCTACACTATTATATACAAGACAGCATATCTAAGGCAGAAATAAAATCCATACTTACTTCTATTCTGTACGGTTAAATGTACGGTTCCCGCGCGATAAAAGAACTTTGTCGCAACCTTTAATAATATAACCCAACCTACATAATAATATATATGCATCATGCCCAAACTGCTTAACAAATTTTGCTGAAATTTGGTATGGAGATACTTAAGAGTCCCGGGAACGGACATAGGATACTCTTTATTCCGGAAAAATGTACGGTTCCCGCGCGATAAACAAACTTTGTCGCAACCTATTATAATAATATAACCCAACCTACATAATAATCTATGCATTAGCCAGTAGTACAGTACAGAATTAAATACTATGTGAAGGGTCCACTGCAATAATGATGAACGTCCAAAAAAAATTAAAATATTAACGAGTAATGCCATTCGGTTACTTGAAATAATATCTTTAAAATGTATTTACAAAATTAGCAATATCGCTTGTAGTTCCGTGATAAATGTTTTTTATATTTCGGCTACACGGCTAAAACGCTCAACGTCACAGGCGTTTGCTTCAAAATAACCTTTAGGCCGTGTTCACACCAAACCGACTGTGAGCCGCCGAATGTGAGCGAACGTTACGCAGTTTATTGTATTTCCATACATATTCACTTTTTCGTTCACACCTAACCGACAATACGCAATTACGCTAGGCGTAGGCGCGGACATTCGAATCCGTATATTTTCACGTTCACACTGGGGCTCACAGTGAGCCTGCTCACATTCGGCGGCGTATAGTCAGTTTGGTCTGAACACGCGCTTAATTCCAAGTTTTGTTACACTGTTATAAATTTAAAAACCCAATTATCTTAAAACTAACAACTTAGGACATTCATTTGTGACCAGCGGGGCTAAAATGGTCACATTTAGCAATTCCTCTCAATCAATTCAGCAAATGAATTGTCAAAACTGTCAAACTGACAAATGTCAAATCAGTACAAAAATACAGAAATGAATTGCAAGCAGAGTTGCATTTTGCGATTTTAGAAAAAATGAATCATATTATGATTCATATCATGATTCCTCAAAGCGACCATTTTAGCCTCGCAGAAACTTACGTTACAAATTCACGTACGTAGTCTACGAAATGCTACGTCCGCGTAGCAGTGTGCTACGAGCTGTAGCAAGTTTCTTGTATAATACAAAAGGATTCGCTTGTAATGTAACGTTACAGAGTCGAGCATTACATCAGTGAGGGAAGAGAACCGAGCATTACAATGCGCACCTTGTAAAGATACAGTATGTAATATCTTGATACAACTTGTAACATCAATGCTACGTGACAGTGAAGTCAACTTGCTATGGAATGCTCAGTCGAATCTATAATGTTACATTACACGCGAATGCTCGTCAGTCAGGGAGGTAGTATTGTAATGTAATGCTCAAAAACAAATCTTTAGTGTTACATTACACGCGAATGCTCCCGGTGAGGGACCACTTTTATACAAAACGCTAGAGAAAGTTATTGTTACGACCGAATATACGTGTAGTAATATTTTTTCATTTTAATTACAGTTACTATCCAAAGTGGCTTTTAAAAATGGACATAGTAGATGAAAACTGTAACTAAAGAAGAAGTGCTAAAATGAATTTCGTGCTTGATTTGAATTAAAACTCAAACTGCATTATTAGTTTTTTCGGGCGAAAGTATTCTCTGTATCTGTCCATATACAGGATGTATCAAAACTAAGTGATAATACTTTAGGGTGTGTATGTGGCCCTTACATAGAGTACACTGTCAAAGTAGCAGTGCTGAAAAACATATTTTTTTTCTTCCATAAGTACATTTTTATTTCAATACGTTATCGTAAAAATTTTTGTCAACCCTAATACTACTACAGAACGCGAGAGCGATGACCTTATCAGCTGACAGGGCCAATGCGCGCTGCCCGGTGTTTCAGGGATCAGTAATAAAATAAAATTTATTTTTGAAAGAGAAGTTACAACTTTATAAAAAGTTTAACACGTTTTCAAATTTATTTAACTTCACATTTCCATATTAAAATATTTCAATTTTTTTTACTCGAAATATGTTTTATTATTTACTGTTGAATAATAAAATTAGTTCATAACATTAATATAAGATAATAACGGTAAAAAGGACAAAAAATTAAATACATCAAAATATATGCAATATCCTATTTTTCTTGAGTAATGTACGTGGAACCACTAAAATTAAAAAGTATTCATGCTTTTCAAAAGTGGGCGCTAGCTCCGCCCACTTTGGAAGCCATGACAAATTTTTCGACGCTTTAATTGGTCGCGGCGCATACACATGCTGCCCGCGTTAGACCAATCGACGCGTTTGATTTTGAGTCTATGAATGAAAGTCTACGTTGACTACAGATAGGGCTGTAACTCAAATATTTTTTTAAAATTTTCAAATTTGTTTTTCTCTAAAAACGTGTGGCTTACAAATGCTTAGTACTACTTTTTGGATAGACCTACACCCAAGGATTACCTCAGTTAATTTTTGTTACACCCTGTATAAACAAAATCAGTCCAATATACTCTTCGATTCAAACGAATGCTAATACTAAAAAATAATTTGTGATAATATAAAATGGTTACCAACTTACTACATGTACTTAAGTTACTACGAAAAAACACAATATACATAGACAAAATCTTTATCCTTCATTTTTACGTAGTCGTCAGGTAAACAAACATATCCTGCCGTTCTAATACGCGTATTACACATTTGAAGACATGAGTTGAAGAAGCAGGTAAGTAAGAGAAAAAAATGCGATTTTTTGCATAAATGGAGGCTCTAGGGCCGGGAAATGGTTTAAATTAAAAAATAATGTGGATTTTATATATATATCCAAATATATTAGCATGAAGATGATGAAGAAAGTAACAACCTTTTTTAAAATTATAATGGAAAAAATGTGTAATTGTCCGTATGTTATAAAATGTTAGTTATCTGGTTCGTCCACTCACGACTTTGCTTTGTTTCCTAAAAACATTCTGCTACCTTTTTCTAAGCTAAACCCCCTTTATTAAGGTGCTATTCTGCCGCGCTAGTGACTCGGCGTTACACATTAAGTTTTGTTGTTTCCCAAAAACATTCTGCTACCATTTTTTACGCTAAACCTTGTGATTGAGGAGCTTGTGATTCAGAATGTCCAATAAGCTGTTCACACAGCTAACAGCTCGTGCAGCTCGCACTCATGCATATGAGGCTCGTTAGGGACGTGACTGAAAATATTCAGCAGGGCAGAGTTTTCTCACTGGCCTTTGCCGGTTTGTTTTACGTTGGATTCGTATATTGTAATTTTGAGGTAAAAGATTGTTCATTTTTCTCTAAAAAAACGACAAAAATATAATATGTAATTTGTAAACAATTAAATCATAGTTTACAGAGAAAACTAACAATATCTAAATGTGGAAGACACCTGCATTGTTTCATATTTGTAATATGCCTGTGTGTCTTATAAGTATCTGATTAGTAATATATTCCAAAACTGTTTAGCTAGTTTTGAAAAAATAGGATTTGTTGATCCCTAGTGCATTTACGTTTGCCATTACACGAGTACCTTCTTTTTTTAATTTTAATACGAATTAATTACGATTTTTTCTTCTTATCGACAGAATTATTTATTCGACAAATAATTTCACCTTGAATACACTTATCTCTAGTGGCACGTGGATCTTATACGATAATGAGCTTTTCACAATTCATCGAAATTGAAACATAATGCTGAAAACAATTTGACCTATTTTCTCCGATAAATTGACTTAATTTTTTACAATAACAAACATAATGAAAATTAACCTACTACATATATCTTCTATCTACAGGGTGTAACAAAACTAAGTGATAATACTTTAGGGTGTGTATATAATCCATGTGGAGAGTTCACTGTGAAAGTAGCAGCGCTAAAGGCCTTTTTTTTACTTTTATATGGGCAATCGCCCTAGCGTCACGACTTTCCCCATACAAAAGTGAAAAAAGTGCTGCCACTTTCACAGTGGACTCACTACGAGGAACACGTACACACCCTAAAGTATTATCACTTAGTTTTGTTACACCATATATAGTTCATACATACTTCCACACTAAACTAGACGTTCCGCGCGGCTTCGCCCATGTAAATTAGATATTTCACAGACAAATCAGTCTACAAAAAATAGCCTATGATTCTTCACGTGGTCTACTTCTTATCTGACCCAAATAACAGAAAAATTGCTCTAGTAGTTCGTGAGATAAGCCCTTTCAAATAATTTCCCCCGTTTTTTCCACATTTTCTTCTATTTCTTCGCTTAGCGTGAGCGCGCTTTAGTCTTAGCGTGATAAAATATAGCATATAGCCTTTCTCAATAAATGGGCTATCTAACACTGAACTAATTTTTCAAATAGAACCAGTAGTTCCTGAGATTAGCGCGTTCAAATAAGCCCTTTCAAATAATTTCCCCCCGTTTTTTCCACATTTTCCTCTATTTCTTCGCTCCTAATAGTCTTAGCGTTATAAAATATAGCCTATAGCCTTTCTCGATAAATGGACTATCTAACACTGAAAGAATTTTTCAAATCGGACCAGTAGTTCCTGAGATTAACGCGTTCAAACAAACAAACAAACAAACTAACAAACTCTTCCGCTTTATAATATTAAATAATAATAAAGATGTGAAAGTGAGTATGTCGGTCTGCTCGTCTGTCTGTCTCAAACCGCTGAACCGATTTTACTGAAATTTGATATGGAGATACTTTGATTCCCGGGAAAGGACAAGGGATACTTTTTATCCCGGAAAAATGTACGGTTCTCGCGCGATAAACGAATTTTTGCGCAACGGAGTTGCGAGCGTCATCTAGTAACATAATTTATATGGACACCACTCACAAAGCTAATTGTTAGAGGGAAACTCTCTCATCTCTTTCAGTATGAGAGCTGTAGAATCAAACAACTGACAGGTATTTCTATAGATGCAGTAAGACAAACTTACATGGAATCAAGTTTGGCAAAAGCTATGCTTGTTTGTTGTTCGTCGTTGTTGTCTCTAAAAGCTAACAAAATTTAGATATACTCGTACTTTGGTTTTTAGGGTTCCGTACCCAAAGGGTAAAAACGGGACCCTATTACTAAGACTTCGTTGTCGTCGTTCGTCGTCTGTCTGTCTGTCTGTATGTCTTCAGGTTGTATCTCAAGAACCGCTATAGCTAGAATTTTGAAATTTTCAGAGATTGTGTATATCTATTGCCGCTATAACAACATATACTAAAAACAAAATAATATTTAAGGGAGGCTCCCAAAACGTGATTTATTTGGCCTTTTCTGCTCGATATCAATAATGGCAGCAGGTAGGCACTTGAAATTGTCACAAAAGCCTTATTTATATGTGTACTTCAATAATTAATAATAATATTAAAATAAAATAAAAAATTAAGGGGGCTCCCGTACAAAAAACACAATTTTGGCCTATTTTTTCTCTATAACGGTGCGGAACCCTTCGTGCGCGAGTCAGACTCGCACTTGGCCGATTATTTTAAATGGATGTTGATAACTAGATAATTTAATTATACTTATTATCAAATTAACTACATATTAAGTAATCTGTAATTATTACTCATTGGAAACTATTAAGTGTTAGTAAAAATATTATATTTAATAGAACATTGTCCGTAATGAGATAAGTTTGCTTGATGCCAGATACTAATTTTATATCGTTACTCAACAATATATTCTATTTACATAATTCAGACACTCACTTCTGAAAAAAAAAAACGTGTGGCACGCGGGGACTGCCGCGATAAAGCTATTGCAGTTAACAGATATTCTACACGCATACGTCACGCACACAAACACCGTGCCGAAGTCTGCCGAACTGAAACGACCGCTCTGCGTGGGGGTTGTTAGGTTTATTTTCGTTACGGAATTTGTTGATTGCTTTAAAATCTAAATACACTTTTATCCAATTCAAATCCAAAGTACAGAAGGCTAAATTCAACCAAACCTAATTACATCGGACAAAAAGCGCCACTTCATTTCGTCGGGCCTCAAGAATTCATGCCGCAGACGAGTACAGCCTCAGAGTGCAACGCGGATGTCGTTTTATGATACATTTTTAATATAGTGCAGCACGACATGGGCATAGATGGGAAGATAGAGCATCAATTCTTTATAATAAATTAATGTAAAGAGTACATTTTTTGGGATTCAGTTTAGGAGAAATATAGAGTGGAAAGTGATGAGCAAAATTGGTCTTGATCTTGCAGTCTTGGTCTTGGTCTTGCAAAAAATGCAAGACCAAGACCAAGACCAAGACTACCCTAAGACTAGCAAGACCAAGACCAAGACTAGGTGTGCAAGAACAAGACCAAGACCAAAACCGACTATGCAAGAGTCTTGCTCCATGCAAGACTCTTGCTAAAAATTTGACTTAGTCGCAGTGACTATAATATGAGATAAAATATTTATAACAATATTTATATCATCTACTTAACATGAATTTCAAGTTCTTGTGATACAGCCTGGACACAGGCAGACGAACAGGCAGCTATTGTAAGTAATTGGGTCCCGTTTTTACCCTTTCAATATGTAACCATGCATTTAAACTAAAAATTTGGGAATATACGTGGCGGCGGAAAAGGAAGATCTTCCAACCGAGAGAGAATCCGAAAATCCGGATTTTTTAAAATAAAATAAATCGGCCAAGTGCGAGTTCGACTCGCCCATGAAGGGTTCCGCAGCAGCAATAAGGTTTATTTTTATGAAATTAAAAGGTTTTTGATTTATTTTTATATTTCAGTTGATTTAATGAAAGTTAAATTAAGGTTTACCATTTATGACGTATAAAAAAAACTACTTGCTAGTTCTCGTTCAAACCAATTTTCCTTGGTAGTTTTTATAGTAATGTACATCATATATTTTTTTGACTTAGAAAAAAAACGAAAAGAAAGAAAAAAAAATAACTGGCTTGCTTTCTATGAGAGAGAGAGAGACAAACAGACAAAGAAACACGCGCACGCCGCACGGCTTACAACTATAGCAAAAAGCACAGAAATAGATCAAGATAGATACCGCATCTATCTTGATCTATCTCTGTGGCAAAAAGTGTCGATCAAAAAGTATAAAAGACTTATTCCCGCTAAAAGATCAGCCTATGCTGAATTGACTCTCGACTTTTCATTAGTATTTTCAATTCAAGAATCATTCTCTTAACAAGTTAAGATAAGATCATGTAGCTAGTCTAATAGTTTAGGTTTGAAAATGTTTTTTCGAGAAAATTAAAACGCTTACAAATAGGTTTGAAAAATGTTTGCAAGAGTCTTGCTTTTTGCAAGACCAAGACCAAGACTAGGCGTGCAAGACCAAGACCAAGACCAAGACCAGACAGATTTGAGCAAGACCAAGACCAAGACTGGTCGAGTCTTGGTCTTGGTCTTGCTTTGCTCATCACTAAGAGTTGATCACGGGAAAAGCTTAAGTACGATTTTTTGTCGGAAAATGTACATTTCCTGTGCAATTCTATTTTTATCGCACAAATCTAGCGGGAATCATCCAGGGTAATCCATGATCTTAAATTTAAAATTCATAAGTATAAAAATCCGGATCAGTTATTAAGAAAAAATAGAAATATCAAAAACGTAATATATGCGTTTGATATTTTCCACACTTTCAAATTTATAATATTAGTATGGATATATGACAAAAAGTATGGATTATTATTAAGTCTATAATATATTATGTTCTAAAATCTAATATTCGGTGCTGCGTGCTTTCTAAAAACCAGCTCTTAAATTTAGTCCTTAAAATTTGATAGAAAAGAATTTTATTTTATTTTTTAGTTTGGTCTTTTTAACTCATACACCTGTTATGTCAACATTTTTTTGAATATTCACATCGTATACTTATTAAAGTCTGAACTGATTAGTAATTAAAAAATTAACTTAAAATTATTATTTACTCTTATTATTACTATTTAACTAAATAATCCTCTTAAATATATATCCGTGGCAGCTTATTCAGATGTATCCCAAGTGACCGAAACGTACATCCAGCGGTTTTAATCTACCGCTATATTACGGCGGAATTTTGTAGCTCAATTTTTTCATTGAGGTATTTAGGATCCGTAGATTTAGTGTTAATAACTCTTTTTTGCTGTTTTTTTTTTCGTGTTACACCCGTGTTCTTTTAGAATAAAATATTTTACTACTTTTCTGTATTAAGTAAAGCTATAACTCGTTTTGGTTTAAATTATTTAATACAGAATGAGATGTTGTCGGAGATTTTATAAACGCAAAAGGACATCCTGCATAAACCGTACATTTTACAGAGGTATAAAGTTAGGTTTGCTAATAATATGTATCACTGGCGAGAAAGTTTTTCTTTACCCAACGTCTCTACTTTGTTAAAACTTATTTTAATCTAAATGTAAACAGATTAATAATAGCCTATTGCTTTTTTTCGTTTGCACGGCGAACGTTTGAAATAAAACGGTGTACTTTGAATACGTAATATCTCATCAAAAACTGTCGAATAAAATTATTTGCTTTTTTAATTGCAAATAGCTATTAGACACAAAACCTGCGAGACTCACAAATTTAAATCTTGTAAAACAAAGCTTACAAAAGAGTTTCTTGTTTCCACTGTCTTGCGGTAAAAGTTAAAACTTGTACTAGCAAACTACTAGACTGCTCCCTGGGCCATTGCCTCTACCTAGACTAGTAGGAGACTCTCTAGAGCGGTTATACTCAAGCTGCGGCCCGCCGAGACTTTACCAGTGGCCCGCGTGAAGTTAAACCATTTTGAAATTCACACCCACCGGCAAAATAGTGCAGTCTTTATGAAAGTCGTGAATATTTTACCACTTTTAGACGGATAATTTTCAGGAACTTTATTATAACTCTTAAAAAATTTTGTTTGCGGCCCGCGACACCAAGACCAAAACGTGTTGGTGGCCGGTACAAAAAAGGTTGAGTACCGCTGCTCTAAAGCCAGTGTGGTACTAGTAGACTCCCTAGGGTGTGGAGCTTACAACTGGTATTGCTTTGTGGATTAATTTTACACATGTCTGAGCGCTCGGTTGAACTCCTGAAATGTGCACAATTAATTTAACAAGACACTTAACGTGTTGTATATTAAATACGTAGGTATATTACTTTTACTGTCGCACTCAGAGACATAATAATTACAATGATTATTATTAAACTAAGATTGAAGTATTTGACAGATAATGTATGGGGCTTATGTCAAAATGTTCATTTTATTACAGTTAAGTAATTAATATATATTCGTCGCTGAGTGCGGCAGTTAGAGTTAGTTCACATTACAACGTGACGAGGCGAAGCATTTTTAAATGAGTCATTCAAAATTTCAATAAAGATGCCTCTTCACAATGGTCCATGCTGGCCCACTACAAGCCATCGCCATTGTGTAGACGGAGTAATGGTGTATGATGGCCAGTGGATTGCCAGGCAGTAATGCGAGCCATGCGCCATTGTGTTTAACACCAAATCATCGTGGTCTACAGTTCACGATGGCCTTCAGTGGGTCATCGTGGGCCATTGTGTACTGGCTTAACATCGCAAAAGGCAAATCTGTCAATTCAGTGTGTCTTCTTGGGTCAAATAAAGTTCAGTTTTGAGTGTATCATAGAATAATGCGTCGCATCTCTTGGTCATGTTATGTGAAGTGACCTTTACAGAATAAGAGATACAGTAACAAAGAACGATTTATTCTAAGACTTCACATAATTTATAGCCTAAATGAAATTGTGGTCTAATCTCCTAGCGAGATAGCCCTTAATTAAGTATTTACAATTAATTCTAGAACATCCAGCCTAAATCATGACAACTGGAGAATAATTAGTACAAGAATAAGACTTAAAGAAAACAAACAACCTTCTCTTTTTCGGTCGGTCGGTTCGCCGGTTAAAAAAAAGTTGTCAAAGTCATCCAACAGATTTATGTTTGATGCATTTATGGGTTTCTTTTAAACCTCTGTCTGTCTGTCTTTCCTTTACAAACATCACTAATAATTATTATGAACATTTTGAGACAATTTATAAAAAGAAAAAGATGATGATGCACATTTAGAACATCAGCTAAAACTTAAGTCTGAGTTCTAAAGCTGAGTCAGACTATAATGAAAAATATTATCAATTAAATAAGTATTTAAAATTAATAACATACCATCAGAGAAACTGATGATTAATAGGCAGATGAACTACGTTATTTGGTCGGATTGTATCAATATATATAGTCTCGGCTGGGCTACACACAACCTGACCAAATTACGAAGGTACGATTTTAAATATATTCATTTCTTTCGTGTAAAACCTTATAAAAACTTACATCTTATTTAAAACCTTTAAATAACTTACGAGAAAACGAATAGAACCGACAAGTTAAACTTAACAGGAATAAAGTCAAGATAATAAAGAACTGCGACAAAACAACGAATGAGAACCAGAGAAAAATGTTTGGTGACACTTATTTACATTCCAACACAACATAATTCAACCGACCACAGTTCTGTCTGAGCTCGGGCGAACCATATAATAGTTTTTTAAGTAAATCCACAGCATTTCTCAGTGCAGGCCAGTATTTTTCAACCTTTTTAAGTCGTGACTATACGACCATACCATACCATACCACCATGACCATACCGTTTGGTATCCATACTTAATATCATAAATGCGAAAGTTTGCCAGTCTGTCTGTTAACTCTTCACGCCTAAGCCGCTGAAAGGGTTTTGATTAAATTTGGTATGGAGATAATTTGAGTCACGGTAAAGGACATATAATACTTTTTATACCGGAAAAATTAACGGTTTCCGTTGCGGGCGTCATCTAGTGAAAAAATATATCGCGGCCCCCGGCCCCCACCCTTTATTTCTTTATCATGTATGAATATAATCCTTTGTAAAATCCTCCTTCTTTATATTTAAATTTTTTAATATAAATTAATGTTTTTTTTACTAAAATACTTCTCTTGACCTCTGGCGACCCTACAGAAGCGAAGCGCAAAATACCGTTTGAAAAACACTGGTGTAGGCAAACTGGAGCTCTAAAGAAAATTGCCGTAAAATTTGCGTGCTTTTGCATAATGCATCCCCGGTCTTACGTAATGCCTTGTTCTCTAAGTACTTTTAAAATGCATGAGTCCGGATTGACTGGAGTACTTACTACTGAGCACTGAGTACTGAAAATTATGGATTGTAATGATTTCGTTCTATTGTTTTTGGTAACTCTGCAGTAGAGAGTAGCCGAGTGAAATTTGTAACAAATATAGTGTAAATTATTTAGCGACAATCTACGCGACAATCTATACTTTATAATATTACAAAGCTGAAGAGTTTGTTTGTTTGTTTGTTGAACCACTAGACCAGAGGTTCCCAAACTTATTTTGTCTACCGCCCACTTTAAGAACAAATTATATTTTAGCGCCCCCATTGTTTCAATTTAAAATGCATCCTGATGAAATAAATCACCCCCCAAGCCTCTACACTACGCCGCCATTTTTTTTCTGGGTCCCACACCTTCAGACCTTCAGCGCCCACAAGGGGGGGTTATCACCCACTTTGGGAAAGGCTGCACTGGACCGATTTCAAAAATTCTTTCACCAATATATAGCTAAGATGTCCCTGAGTGCTACAGGCTATGTATGTACCACATGCGAAGCCGGGGCGGACCACTAGTCATGTCATAAAATGAGAGTTAGGCATGTTTGTGATTTTTCAAAAGCTTTTAATAATATTCAAGTGTATGAATAAATAAAAACTAAAGTATTTCAAATATCAGCATATGCAGGTTAATTTTTACTTTTGTTAATTTTATATATTTTGTTTATAGAAATGAAGAAGACTGAATCGAAATCGGAACGAAGTTGAATAAATGTGAAAAAATATAGAATCGGTACATCATTGTACTTTTTTTTAGGATATCAATCCCAAAGACAAAAACTGGCACAAACGAAATAATTTTAATACACTTTCGCTTCAAACAGTTGGCAGACTAATGAGTCCAGTCTAACAGCCCTTGACATCTTCGAGGAAGCGCTATCAGATAATTACCACCAAAATCCTCGTTAATAAACTCATTAAAATTTCAAAACTTCGGGTTTATCTTTTTTGCCGAATTGATTTTATTAAAACTTAAGCTTTGTTCTGAAATATTGTTTATTTTCGTTATAATTGACACCTTAAGCCACCCGCGAAAAACAGAACCCCTTTGCTGAAGGAATGGTGAATAATTATATATTTACTGATAATATAAATATTAAAGTGTAGTCTGTCTATCTTTCTATAATATGATATCCTACCTTTTCAGACAAAACCATTCAACCGTTGGTTTTAATAAAATTTGGAAAGAATTTTAAATCCCTGAAAAGTACAGGGCATAATTTTTATCCCGGACAAAATATATACGTCTCTCGCGCGATAAGCGAATCTCGGCAAAAACACTTGACACGCGTAGACTTAGCGTGAATACTCCTTACTAATATTATAAATGCGAAAGTGTGTCTGTCCGTCTGTCTGTGACCTCTTCACGTCCAAACCGCTGAACTGATTTTGCTGAAATTTGGTATGGAGATACTTTGAATCCCGGGAAAGGACATAGGATACTTTTTATCCCGGAAAAATGTACAATTCCCGCACGATAAACGAATTTTGGCGCAACGGAGTTGCGGGCGTCATCTAGTGGCCTATATAATTTTAACTAATATTCACCAGTACTTATCCTTACATTTCCAGGTAAATCCATATTTTGTATAAAACGACAAATCTTTCCAAAGTTTTCCAAATCCTTTAATTCTTGGAAGTGAGTGCATTTGACTGACGTATTGGTCTTAGCGACTTACATATTCAAAGAAAAGGACCCAGTTGCAAATTCTCCGCGGAATACACAGATATGTCAAATAGGACTTTATCACAACAGCCCAAGGTTGAAAATAGTTTATTGTAACAAATCATGTAGGTCACGCATTGATTCGTAGTACAGACACAGGCTAAGATATCAGGATGGATGCATTTGGAGATGCGATGCCTTTTAATGTAATGTTAAAGGTTAAAACAATATTTTGAATGTCATAATTTTAAGTTAACATAATATAGAGAGAAACAAAGTCCCATCTACATGTGCTACAGCCTTCAGAAAAAGCGTTTAAAAAAACGCGTTCATTTCAGTATAAAAGCGTTACCGTGGTGTAATTTTTTGCCTTATTTATGAAAAGTTTTAGCCATTTTACATAAAAGAAATTAAAACCTGTCTCCATACAGATTTATACAAGTTACACCGAGTTCCAAAAGAAAACTAAAAGAGCATCGTCGCGTAACATTTATTCCCTAAACTAGCTGACCCGGCAAACGTTGCTTTGCCATATAAATTATTTTTGTAGTTGTAATGTAGTTCTTTATTTGTGAAGAATATTTATAAGAAGACAAATATATCGGCGACAACAGTATTCAAATCGGATCAGTAGTTTTCGTGTTAATGAAAAAAGTTTGATACAAAATCTGACCCCCTTTTTTGTTCCCTTAAAGGGGTGGGGGGAAAAAAATTTATTCTCCAGATGTTAAGTTGGAAGAAGACAAATGTATCTGTGAAAACCGCATTCAAATCGGATCAGTAGTTTTCGTGTGATGCTGGAACAAACATACAGACAGACAGACAGACAGACAAAAAAACTAACCACATTTGTGGCTTCTATAGCGATGTAGTGACACCCCCCGCTTATTATTTTTTGAATATCTTTAATGCACAGAATTTTCATTTCTACAGTTTTATTATATGTATTATGTATAGACTAGATCCTTATTTTAATATATATAAATCGTACAAATAAGTATTTTTTTTCGTGGCATCTATAGAATATCCATATTTCCATACTAATATTATAAATGCGAAAGTGTGTCTGTCTGTCTGTCCGTCTGTCTGTCTATCTGTCTGTTACCTCTTCACGCCCAAACCGCTGAACCGATTTAGCTGAGATTTGGTATGGAGATACTTTGAGTCCTGGGAAAGGGCAAAGGATATTTTTTATCCAGAAAAAATGTTCCGTTACTGCACGACAGCACGATAATCGAATTTTGGCGCAACGGAGTTGCGGGTTTTATCTAGTAAATAAATAAATCGTATAAGTACGTATTTTTTTCATGGTATCTATGTATTCCATATACTACATACATCACTATACAGTATTCACATAAAAATACAAACAGTAATCCCAGGCGGGCTCTCGCCTGACCGTCGTACTTATCTCGACCTATACGTTAGCCGACCTCAAACGAGGACGGTCTGCGGCGCAACCGTCATTTGTCTGATAATACGTAATGCCATTGATTAATAACGTACAGATACGTTTGGAAAATAAGCAGAAAATCAGAACCATTGCAGCATACTACAATAACCGTTGCACTCCGTTGCTTTAAAATATTAATGCTTAACTTTATATTTTATCGTCTTAGACAGTAAAACTTTTTATTGAATTAAAGTTGAGTAATCATTAACTGTCCGGGTTCCCTAGAACAATTTTTTTTATTACTATCAAGCTAATTTTTTGTGAGTAGCTTCATTTTGATAAGCCGAACAACAATTTCCTCTGCGAAAATTCTAGAAAGTGGTAACTAACAGAGATAGAAAGGAGTTAATATTTTGATTTGATGGCCCTAAAATATGTACTTATTGTTCTATTTGTAGAACAATGTTACTCTTAAATTATTTAACTATTAACCTATCAATATACAAAAAATCAGCTGGTTAAAGTTCCGTTTTAGGGTTCCGTAGTCAACGACGAGTTGTTGATTACAGAACCCTAAAACGGAACTCGTCACGTTGCCAACGTGACCCGTCGATATTGCATCGACGCGTCTCCTTATAATGTGGCCTGACCCTTCTGAATAGAGAATTTAAGGCCATCCCCCGAGCAAACGACCTTGACGATACATTTGACGCGTTGCCGAGATCGCACAAAAATCCTATTTTTTTTTACTTATCTTAGTTCAAACTTGATCTAAAAAAAAATTAAAACGGGATATATGTAGTTAATGAAATTGTCTATCTATAATTGTCGTGTGTTTCAAATAAACGTAATTTGTAAATACTTGGGAGATGCTGAAAGTATGCTTCAATTTTAATAAATTGGTATTACTTTGGAAGCTAATATTATCATGAGTATAATAAACAAAAATAGAAAATTTAAAACGAGGAAAGGAATGTTGATATACTGAAGATTATTGCTGTATTTTTATTATAACTTTGTAGCTTTCAAATTATGAATTTATAAGGCTCTAAATACGGAAAATTACGGAATCTCCGTAGGGGAAGGCCCTTAATGAAATTCTCGTGTCACAATGTTAGTTACCGTACTCCTCCGAAACGGCTTTACTGATTTTTACCAAATTTTATATACATATTCAGTAGGTCTGAGAATCGGCTACTGGCTACTTTTTATATTGATAAGTGCATTTGTTGAATAAATAATAGTAAATAATTACAACTGAGACTGACGGCGACCATTGTGCGACGGGATAGCGATCGACGTTGCCATGGCGACATACTTATTTAGTCACTTCAATAAAATAATATGGGCGAAATACTTTATATTAAAGCAAAGCAACGTTTGCCGGGACAGCTAGTTATAATATAAAGGTTTCACAAACATACAACAATATCGACTCTTGTTTTTGCGCTAACTGATTCTTCCTTATATTTTATATCAATGGTAAATCCGCATTATTTTTAATGATTATGTTTGTTTGAAGCCATTTTTTTTTCGCGTAAAAAATTACGAGGCACCTAATAAAGCGTTTTCCACAATTACGGTATAAATTAAGTATATAAACCGCTTTTGTGAATAGCTTTTTAACAGACAGGGTTTGTGCTTTAAATTATTATGTCTTTATTTTTTTATAATGTTGTTTTTAACGTTTATATGGAAACGGCAAAGTCAAAGACAAATCTTATTTAACCAACATGTTGGCAACTTTACAATACGACAATTATTTTTATCAAGTAGATCAGTGGTACTAACCCTTTTTTATACGGGCCATATTATACGGCCTTTTGGTCATAGTGTCGCGGCCCGCAACTAAATTTTTTAGGGTTGTGGGATATGTGTGGTGGCCACAAAGGAAGATCTTCCGACCGAGCGAGGTGGTATGCTCGGTCAGGCCGGAGCCCTGGTGATACATTTCAGCTGTCGTATATACCGAAGCGCTTAGAAAACTTCGATTGCGCGATGCAGGAATGTAAGGCGAATTGTGGGTACCGCCACAGGGTAAAAAAAGTAACGTCTTCAAATTGTCACGACTTTGCACTATTTTGTCGGTGAGCGTGAATTTCAAAATGGTTTGACTTCGCGCGGGCCACTGACGAAGTCCCTGCTTACCGCAGGTTGAGTATAGCTGAACTAGGTGATCCCGTGAACTTCGGATACATTCTCAGTTCTCTCTCAATAAAAACCTTCTCTGGACTTCCACGGTTCAGCCGTTCTTGAGTTTTAGCAAGACTAACTAATGTTGAAATTCTTTTTATTTATGTATATGTTACCGTTAGAATGCAGAATACGTTAACGTGCACATTACCTAGGTAATCTGCAAATTCCTTGATACCATCCGTTAAAGTGTGAAAGAGTCATGGCAAGATTGTACCTTAGTGTTTTCGGAAGCGTCTAAAAATGTGACATATACAAAAACTAATCATTTAATTTGCAGTTTTTTTTCACGTAATTGTTTTTATATGTAAAAGCCGGAGTTATTTTGTAAATAAATAAAAACTCTCAATTTATTTGTATAAAATGGCCGCATCCAATGAGGTAATAAAACGTTTATGATTGGCCCGTTTATCTAAAACACGATGACACTTGACAGTTGACGTTTTCACTTGACGGAAAATGGCTGCCTTACGATAGTGAATACTGAATTGTGAAAATGGAAACGCAAAGTAAATTGCAATATCTGCGTGAACACTGTAAACTCTTCGCCGATATCGGATCATTGACCAGGAACACACGATTATGTTCTTTACTGTGCATTTGGGTGTATCCGCAAATCGTAAGTTTTATTACACCTTTAGTTAATATCTTAACACCGACAAGATGTTCGAACTTCCAATGAATGCATAATATGCAATAGTATGCATTCATAATTAGTTAATGAACAGCTTTTAGTTCTATTTAATCCAAAAAATAATAATGTTCCTTTTTATACCTACTTCATAATAATAAGCTACATAATATGATAACCTTTTGTTTCAGATAACTGTTCAAGATGATTGTTTGTGAAGCTCGTTGGGAACTAGCAATAGCTGCAGTTAATCACAATATGCAGCAAAACATGACCAGTGTAGCAGTGATCAAGCTGGAACTAGCCAACGAGATCACATTCGTGTAGGTATGCCTTCTATGTGGATGTTCTATTGCACGAAGGCAAAGTGATATTATTATAAGAGAGATATATATATTTAGATGATAATATAGTTAAACGAGAGGATGATTAATAAATACTTTGAAATATCAATGAGTTTTTTATTTACTTAAACCATTAAAATGATACAATTAAAACGCGCTACCTAGTAAAACTCCCATATACCTATATAGATGTATTTTAATCAAAGATGTGTTTATTTTAGATTTTAATTTAATATAAAATCGTATTATAAGAATATAAGCGTAAATAAGGCGGGGAGTCAACAATTAACATTATCATTTAGTATAAAATAGCATATAGGTAACCTCAAAAAACAAATATATGAATAAGTATTTTTTGTGGCCTCGATAAGACAAAATTGTTTTTGAATATGATTATGTAATGCATTTGCTATCTTTTAGATATTTTTGCAACCTTAGACGCCGGAAAAAAAATCCAGGTATTTCGTTGTATGGAACTCTGCCAATGTTCTTTAAATAAAAAAGCTTATATATGCACTTTACCTAGTTATTTAGCATTCTCTTCCTTCGTAAAAGTCCTAAAAACTTTGACAGCTTGTTAACCTAAGACTGTTGTTGTTTTGGTTGGTTTTTTTTTTCTAAGCAAGTAATATTTTACTTTAAATTTAATATTTTTAACCCCCGACCAAAAAGAGGGGTGTTATAAGTTTGACGTGTCTGTCTGTCGGTCTGTCTGTCTGTGAGTCTGTCTGTCTGTCTGTCTGGCATCGTAGCTTCCAAACGGGTGGACCGATTTTGATCTAGTTTTTTTTGTTTGAAAGCTGACATGATCGAGAGTGTTTTTAGCTATAGTTCATCATCATCAGCCTGCTCATTGCTGAAATATCACGGTTTATCTGGTTCATGATAGGCCGATTAGCAACTTGCAGTCGTCTGATGGGTTTTATATTTTTCATTCTGGTTCGTGACACTTATGAATATATACATATTAATTAGGGGTCGCAAACCGGGATACCGAATTTCGAAAATACCGGGATACCGGGCCAAATTTAGGTCTAAGTAATACCGGTATTCATTTTACAAAAACCGGGATATTCGGTATTTTCGGTTTTGGTAAAATAAATAAAAAAACAAAATATGCTAATAGAAAAATGCGCCATTTGATTCATATTACGTTCTTTTAGTTACAGGTAACCATAACTATTAAATAAGTACTTAATACTTAAGTGGATTTCAAAAATATTCAAAATGGTATCTTTTATCAGCCACACTTTATACTACGACGTCCCTAAATGCCGAAATTTTCACGTGTCTATCTTTACAGGCTCAAGAGTTATATTCTTGTACAGTATCTTCGAATTTATCTGCGAAAACCGTATGCAAATCGGATCAGTAGTTAACGTGTTAAAGAAAAAAGTTTGATACAAAATCTGACCCCCTCTTTTGTCCCCTTAGAGGGGTGGGGGGAAAAAAATTATACACCAGATGTTAAGTTGGAAGAAGACAAATATATCTGCGAAAACCGCATTCAAATCGGATCAGTAGTTTTCGTGTGATGCGGGAACAAACATACAGACAGACAGACAGACAAAAAATAACCACTTTTTTGGCTTCCATAGCGATGTAGTAACACCCCCCGCTTATTATTTTTTGATTATCTTTAACGTACAGAATTTTCATTTCTACAGTTTTATTATATGTATAGATTAGATACTGATAGGTTCAAAATAATATATTTACATCCTCCATCATCCCTTATTTTATCCCCATGGGGGTTGAATTTATCAAAATCCTATTTAAGCCAACGTTTTTATCATAGAGGCTCAAATCTTTAATAATTTCAGTTCAATCAGTCGAAAGTCTAAGAAAATTCATAAAAACTTTCATCCCCTATTTCATCCCCTTAGGGGTAGAATTTATTAAAATCCTTTCTTAGGGGATGCCTTCGTCATAATCGCTTTATGCATACAAAATCTCAGCCCGATCGGTTTAAAATTGACAAAGTTTCATACAAACTTTCATCCCCTATTTAACCCCCTAAGGGATTTAATTTTTTAAAATCCTTTCTTAGGGGATGTTTACGTCATAGTAGCTTTATGCATGCAAAGTCTCAGCCCGATCGGTTTAAAATTGAAAATTTCATATAAAATTTCATCCCCTATTTTACCCCCGTAATTTTTTTTTTAAATCCTTTCTTAGAGGATGCTTACGTCATAGTAGCTTTATGCTTGCAAAGTCTCAGCCCGATCGGTTTAAAATTTACAAAGTTTTATACAAAGTTTCATACCCCATTTTATTCCCTTGGGGGTAGAATTAGGGGTGGAATTTTTTAAAATCCTTTCTTAGGGGATGCTTACGTCATAGTAGCTTTATGCATGCAAAGTCTCAGCCCGATCGGTTTAAAATTGAGAAAGTTTCATACAAAATTTCATCCCCCATTTTACCTCCTTTAGGGGTTGAATTTATTTAAATCCTTTCTCTGGAGATGCCTACGTCGTAGTAGCTTTATGCATGCAAAGTCTCAGCCCGATCGGTTTAAAATTGACAAAGTTTCATACAAACTTTCATCCCCTATTTTACCCCCTTGGGGGTAGAATTGATCAAAATCCGTTCTTAGCGGATGCTTACGTCATAACATCTACCTGCATGCCAAATTTCAGCCCAATCGGTCCAGTGGTTTGGGCTGTGCGTTGATAGATCAACATGTCAGTCAGTTACCTTTGAGTTTTATATATATAGATTGGCCATTGTCAACCAGTTAACATGGTTATTGATACCGGCAGCAAGGGTAATATTATAAATGATAAAACTTCTAAATTAGTAGAAAAAAGTCGTACTTGGAAGAAAAATTCTGCCAACTTCTATGATGCTGTTAACCCTAATATTTGTTTTGATGATATTCATTAATTTAAAACTACCGACACTGAGTACACCTGATGATGAAATATTTTGAAATCAGTCGTGTATTTTGTTAAAATTTAGAATAATATATAAAATTGTGTTTCATTAATGTCGTGTTTTCATTAATGATAAAACTTGTGAATGAACCCGAAGATCTTCAACATAACATTCAGGTTAGACTACTCAATTTAAAGTTTATTGCAAATGGTATTGGAGCCTATATATATTTTATTATCTACGATTGGAGCTACCAACTTGCGTAACTCTTAAGTCCAATAGTGTCTAAGTTGAAAATTAAGTAGCAAATCCGTACAAAAGGTTTATGGCCTATGGATTTCGTAAGCCCGTAGTAGTTTGGGGAAGTTACGATCCTTTTGATTAACAGTTGAAAACGTTTAGAAAAGCGACATTTTATGTTGTTTAAATACGGCACAAAAATTTACTTAATTTGACGACCTCTGTGACTCAGTTGGTGGGCTGTTGGTAGCTCAAGCCGTGGGTCGCGGGTTCGAATCCCGCCGACGGAACAAAAAGTTTTCAAAAGTTCCTGGGTCATGGATGTGTATTAAAATTGACAAAGTTTCATACAAACTTTCATCCCCTATTTAACCCCCTAAGGGATTGAATTTTTTAAAATCCTTTCTTAGGGGATGTTTACGTCATAGTAGCTTTATGCATGCAAAGTCTCAGCCCGATCGGTTTAAAATTGAGAATTTCATATAAAATTTCATCCCCTATTTTACCCCGTAATTTTTTTTTAAATCCTTTCTTAGGGGATGCTTACGTCATAGTAGCTTTATGCATGCAAAGTCTCAGCCCGATCGGTTTAAAATTGAGAAAGTTTCATACAAAATTTCATCCCCTATTTTACCCCCTTTAGGGGTTGAATTTATTTAAATCCTTTCTCAGGAGATGCCTACGTCGTAGTAGCTTTATGCATGCAAAGTCTCAGCCCGATCGGTTTAAAATTGACAAAGTTTCATACAAATTTTATCCCCTATTTTACCCCGTTGGAGGTAGAATTGATCAAAATCCTTTCTTAGCGGATGCCTACGTCATAACATCTACCTGCATGCCAAATTTCAGTCCGATCGGTCCAGTGGTTTGGGCTGTGCGTTGATAGATCAACATGTCAGTGAGTCACCTTTGAGTTTTATATATATAGATTTTGCATATTATGCTTGCAATTATTATTTAAAAGCGATGCCAAAATTGAAAATTCAGAAGATCCTCTCAGTGACTTCGGAACCAACAAACAACTTTGAATGAAAACTCATCAAATCACTAAGTGCTGCATGGCTGCATTAATTTATGCAACGCCAAAATTCTCAAATACCTTTCTTTAAAGACTCGGAAGTTCTGTTCAATGACTTTGGATCCAGAAGCGCCTTAGCTTTATATAATTCAAGCTTCTTAAAACAACATCTTTGTCACAACATACTTATTATTTCGTAAAAAAATTTAGGAGTTCTTTCGATACCTCATGGTATTTTCATGACTTTGTTGGCCATAACATCAAGGTCAGATTATATCCTATAAAATATCAAAAGAAGTTTAACTAACTACAGAACAATTATTATCAAAGACATGTTACGATGAAAATACTATGAGAAGTATCAATAATAGAATCATAGCGTGATGATGCATGGTGTAATGAAGGTAGTGATGATGATTATTGCTATAATTTAATAACTGCATAATATCCGTCCAGTACTTTAAGCAACGCCGAAATCCACAAACATGTCATGTCAAATCGGTACCTTCGGAACCCAAGGCATACCTTGGTGCGGAGAGGTTGCAAGAACTGCTGGTAAGCGTCGCCCTGATGGAGGCAATGTGCCCCCTATTTAAAGAGTGGGTGATCCGGAGACACGGAGTACTCTCCTTTCATCTGACACAGATGCTGACCGGTCACGGCCGCTTTGGTCGGTACCTGAGTCAGATCGCGAGCAGAGAGAGTGACACGAGATTTCACAACTGCACTGCCTTGACGAGCTGGACATCCTGGACGGAACAACGCGCAGCCCTTACGGCTGCCATTGGATTGGACATCTCCCTGCCAGCAATAATCCGGGCAATGCTGAGCAGCGAGATTGATGACACGTGGCAGGTGATGAATGACTTTGCCCAGGAAGTCAGCAAGAAAGGAGCCCCCTCCTTTGCAGTGCTGACCGACCGCAGAAGAGAACGGGAGGCGCTAGACCCCTTGAGACGGCCGAGGAGAAGACGCGCACCACGGAGTGGCTTAGTCGGGATACTCGGGGTGGCACCGCCGCCCATTGCACCGAGTTTCAGAGAGAGCCGTAATGCGCATGGTGCTCCTGCACATCGCGGCCCTCGTGTGGGCTTTTCTAGGCCACCCCGCGAGACGACCTAGAAATGCCTGCATGTTTTGATGAGTCTGCGAAACGCGGACAACCGTTGGTAGAGCTGGGGTGGGTTGATCGTGTCCATAACTATGCCTAAACGGGGAGTGGAGCACCATGGGGTTTTAGTGGGTAGTTCCTCGGAAAGTCCCATACATACCCTGGTCGATGCCCCAATCCGCCGGGGATGCGCAAAGCATTTCCCTATGTAAAAAAGGGCTTGGTATAAATGTTACTTTTTGGTAGTATTTGCTTGGATTACTTCATAAAAAAACTTAAAATCTACATAATATGTTTCTATATTTTCGAAAATTTCTCCCGATTTGACATGGATTCCATCATTATATCACCTTTTTTGTGGTGTGGTACCAAATTCAAGTTATAACTTATACCCTACAAACTACAAAGGATGTAGCTTTTCAAAGGTAAAATAATTTTTAAAATCAGTCAAAATTTTGTTTATTTCAGGAGATAAATTGATTTAGGCATATTTAGGTTAGGAACCTACTTACTATTCCTCCGCAAACTAATTTTATTGTACTAAATTTGTTAACTTTAGCTTAATCCCGGAAATACCGAAAATACCGGTATACCGGTATTGGTCTGGAGCCAATACCGAAAATACCGGTTTTGCTTAAATGGTTCGGTATTGCGACCCCTAATATTAATGGAAAGTTGACCCTGGTGCTGCAGCATCACCTGGTAATCAATAGGTTACCCAACTCCTAACCAACTTAGAGCAGAGGTTTCGTGTTTGGACTCATTTTAATTGCGACAACCAATAAGACGTACATAAGCAGTAAATATTTGCATGCTGCTGCTGCAGCATCACCTGGATTGTATAGGAGCCGAGCTCCGTATGAACCCAGGGTGGAGGTTTCATGTTCGGACTCATATTGACGGCCTCATCCAAGAGGACATTCATAGATGGTATTTATTGTAATATGATTTTCTATTGATAGGAATTATTCTGCACTTTAACCAACACAAGTTTAAAAAGCATGAAATAAAATTAAATTAAGAAATTAAAAAAAAAACCCCGCCAAACCACTTTAAAAAGTAATGAAATAATATTTACTGACTTTAAGTTTAAATAATTCCTAAGTATAAAGTGATATTTTAGTCCATAATTGTTGTCAAGGTGTGTCGGGGGACCGCTAATGTAGATGTTTGATTTCACATAACATTATAGTTTAAGGGTCAGTTCACAGCGAAAGGAATCGAGACAATCAGTGACTTGGCGATACAAAATGACAAAGTCGCTGTTGGCGGTCCCCCGACACACCGTGACAACAATTATGGACTTAAATATCACTTTACACTTAGGAATTATTTAATTATGTCGCGGGTACCGCCGCAGCCGCGCGGCAGCCGCGACATAATGTGAAGGCAGCCTTACTCTGCAGTCTAAGGGTCACAGCACACGTCATATCAACTCGGAAAGGGATCGTCACCGTATCGCCTTTCGCCTCGCCGTCAACCAGGCGTCAACCTAACGTATGCACGTAACCAAAGCGTATCAGTAGCGCCTGCACGTCAACTCGGCTACGGCTAGGCGACGCCTCGCTTACGGCTCGGGGAAGGGGAAAGGGGCAAGGGTGGACGAAGAAACGTAAGCTTGAGTACGGAGAGACGTAAGTACGGCGACGACGAGCCGTAAGCGGGTTGACTGCTAGTTGACCCCGCGTCGCATCCCGGTTCGGAGCCTGTTCCGAGACGAGGCGATTACGTTACGGTTCCGCATAGTGTGCGTTGCAGTAGGGAGTTTCATAAAAACAATATTGAACGGCTCGAGGCAATACGGTGCCGCCGATCCCTTTCCGAGTTGATATGTGTGCTGCGACCTTAACTGGTGTACGCACATTAACGGTAACGTATTATAATATACTATACAGGGTATTAGGTTTAACACCGTTATCCTTAAAACCATCAAATGAGCCCGTCAAAATGAACAACTTTGAGTTCCCAGCATTGTTCTCATAGAAAAAGTTGTTCATTTTGACGGGCTCATTTGATGGTTTTAAGGATAACGGTGTTAAACCTAACACCCTGTATAGATTAAGTTGTACAAGTTTTATTTCTTTATTTAGGACTACTTGCACGAATTTGAGTTGAAATCAACCATTAAAATATCATGCCTTTTCTGATTTAAGTACAGATGTCAGATACAGACTGGCGTAAGGCTTAATGTAGCCAGGAAACAATTTTAACTTTTTTAAGGCTGTATGCAAAATAACAGCAGTGGTTTACTGTAATGAATGAGTATTTTTGCAGCGGTTACCGTGGGGGCGGTGCAATAAATTGTGTCGGTCGGGCGTACATCACAGCTGCTTCACCGCATTAAGGCTTCAGTCTCGAAATCAGCGGGCAGCGGGGCGGGAGCGGCGGCGGCGGCGGCGCTTTCTATCCATCTTATCTATACTTAATACTACTTAAAGCGGAAGAGTTTGTTAGTTTGTTTGTTTGTTTGAACGCGCTAATCTCAGGAACTACTGGTCCGATTTGAAAAATTCTTTCAGTGTTAGACAACCCATTTATCGAGGAAGGCTATAGGCTATATTTTATCACGCTAAGACTAATAGTAGCGAAGAAATAGAGGAAAATGTGGAAAAAACGGGGGTAAATTATTTGAAAGTGCTTAGTTGAACGCGCTCATCTCAGGAACTACTGGTCCGATTAAAAAAAAATCTTACAGTGTTAGATAGCCCATTTATCGAGGAAGGCTATAGGCTATATTTTATCACGCTAAAACTAATAGGAGCGTAGAAACAGGAAAATGTGGAAAAAACGGGGGAAATTATTTGAAAGGGCTTATCTCACGAACTACTGGAGCAATTTTTCTGTTATTTGGCACACATATGAAGTAGACCACGTGAAGGATCATAGGCTATTTTTGTGGACTAATTTGTTTGTGAAATATCTAATTTACGCGGGTGAAGCCGCGCGGAACATCTAGTATTATATAAAATTCTCGTGTCACAGTGTTTGTGCGCGAACCTATTTTAATGAAATTTTGTATATTGTTAGGCCTGAGAATAGGTTTTTATCTACTTTTTATATTGATACTAGAAATAATTTATATGGCAAAAGAACGTTTGCCGGGTCAGCTAGTTATATACATATAATATGCGAAAGTTTAGACAAAACCTCACTGTTAGTTGGGACAATTTTGATATTACCGGGATG
The DNA here is from genome assembly GCA_905187585.1 of Cyaniris semiargus. Lineage (NCBI taxonomy): Eukaryota > Metazoa > Arthropoda > Insecta > Lepidoptera > Lycaenidae > Cyaniris > Cyaniris semiargus. The sequence goes on along the minus strand of LR994558.1, from coordinate 4,264,832 downwards.
TCTTGATGCTGACGTAACATTTTCTTGTATAATGTTTCTAATTGTCAGAAACCAATTCAATTGGTCTAAATTCGTACTAATTTGACATTCGTGAGTATGACCAATTCAATTGGTCTAAATTCGTACTAATTTGACATTCGTGCGTTTGACAGTTTTAACAATTCATTTTGTGAATTGATTGAGAGGTATTGCTATGCGACCATTTTAGCCCCGCTGTACTGTACTAAATATTATCATAATATGAAGGCTCTCTTTTCATTAGCTTTGATTATTTGACTAATTTAAAAATGTAAAGTTTTTTGTGTCAACTCTTTATTAATTTATTTAAATTAAATCTATCTTAAAACCAATCTTACTTTTATTAATAATATCTACTTTAATTAAGGTTTATTTTTATACATCAGAACAATAAAACAAATATTTTATGGAATAACAAAGGAAATTAAATCAAAATCTAATTAATTAATCGTCATAGGAACCAGCTCTTCATTTAGATTAAATCTTAATCTCATAATTTCTTAATATAAAATCAAAAATGGGATTTTCTTACCTATTTATAACAAGAGATCATATTTGTTCGTTTTTTGCATGGGATGGACTCTGAAATTACTTACTAAAGGAACTTGTAAAAGTATCCTATATGCCCTTTCCCGGGACTCAAAGTATCTCCACACCAAATTTCAGCAAAATCGGTTCAGCGGTTTGGGCGTGAAAAGGCAAAAGACAGATAGACACACTTTCGCATTTATAATATTAGTATGGATAAATAAAGTAGTATTGAAGAGGATAAATAAACTTATATGAATAAATAAAGCCAAGTTATATTCACGAAAATTAAAAGACAGCCTTGTATCAGGCCCTAATGTATTCAGATGGTTTACTGTTTATACCTGAGTTTGTACCTAATATAATTAACATATAGTAGACCTCTTTATACTAGACTGTCCAGTGCAAATATAATCGACATAAGTATATAAAAACTTATATAATTTTATAAAATAGCAATACAATGCAGCACGTCACAGTTTTCCCGTAAAGGTTGTATCTTTGTTGAGGGAATTTGAGTTTTATAGGAATATACATAATGTTGACAATACTATACGTATACTAACTGTTACTAACTGATATAATATTAAAAGCTTTTATTTAACTTGCTCTGTATGTATGTAAGTATTACTTACATACATACAGAGCATGTTTACAGCAAAATTGAGTGACAACATTTCACCCGAACATACATATACATATGACGACCTCTGTGGCTCAGTTGGTGGGCTGTTGGTAGCTCAAGCCGGGGGTCGCGGGTTCGAATCCCGCCGACGGAACAAAAAGTTTTCAAAGTTCCTGGGTCATGGATGTGTATTAAATATGTGTATCATATAGTAAGTAAGTAGATATATTTAACCGATTGAGCTGAAATTTTGCATACACGTTTAGTTTGGATGACAATGCACGATTTACTCTGTAGTAGGTACAGTTTATACTGTCATTTACAGAAACTACAATAGCACAGTATTTTGCGCAGCTCGGTCCGCCAAAATTTCATAGCCTTATTTACTGTTCTGTATGACAATATTATTTAAAACATAATATAGGTCTACCAGAATCTGATGGCAAAAAGTGCGAAAATAAATTGACTCTAGCAATACCGGGGTGATTGGAATAAAACATTTTGATCCTTTTTTTCTTATAGCGGCTGATTCTGTGTGTTAAACATGCAAATACAAAAATTTATCCAATGATCAAGGATATTTTTTGAAAATCTGCTGTCAAAAATTGCCATCAGATTCTGGTAGACCTATAATAGCTCATATGATATGTAATACTCTGTAACATGGATTATAGAAACTACGATAGCGCAGCTATTGCCCCCTTTCGTCCGTTACTCTACTGTATGATATTATACTGTGGTATTACCATACGTATCGTTTTTACCGCGGTTCTCATTATGGGGGTCAGGGCGACCCTATTAACTTGATCAACAGTGAATTTGCAAAACATTCGATTACTTGTGATGGTTGGGACTTTAATGGGTTTCTCATACAATCATCAGGGTAACATAGTATAAATAGCTGAGGTAAAAATATGTCGTGCCTTTGAAATCATTTTTGCGTAAAATAGGGACAGTTTTACGTTTGTTACTAATACTAATCTATATTACTACTTTAAGTTATCCGAAATCACGCTAATGTGTGCGTGTGCCAGTATATTCGGCAGGATCTAATATGAAAGTCCTACTGTGGTGATATCCACAATTAGCGCCACAATCCTGCATCGCACTATCGAAGTTTCAGAGCACGACTAGATTATTACATGCAACATCTGAAATGACGTGCGTGGGCTTCGGTCTGACCGAGCATACTATCTCGCTCGGTCGAAAGATCTACCTTTTCTGCCGCCATACGCATCCCTAAACTACTGTTTATTATAATATTATTGTGATGATGATGAGCGTACTTGAAAACAAGTACATTATACAATGCGTTGAAACAAATAGGTACATAATACAATGTTCTGTTGTTGCATGCTCCATCGTGTTTTCATTACCCCGCATTATGTCGGCTAATTAGTTTATGTGTGCCATTTAGAACTTTTATTTTCTAGATGTTCTCGAAAATAGGGTAAGTGAGACAACGTATGTAGGTTATCTTCTTCGCACTTAAAAGTTATAATTTGTGTAGGTTTTTAAGTAGGGTAATTTTAAGCATTACACAAATTACAGACATCCGATTTAGATTAATCTACTGTAAAAACTAGAATTATGATACAATTCTTGTTCTACCAGCATATATTATGTATAAGTATATACAGCCGAAAATAGAACCTTGCCCTTTTTTTGGATAATAAAATGAAGTACGCTTCGTCTCGTTCACAAAATAACAAATAATTTATTTGTTCTGCACTTCCTCTATGCGATCGCTAAATACTTCCAAAATACATAGCAATACACTATGTATATATGTGTATGTGTTGTATACACTATATAACTAGCAATACACAACAATAAAACCGGCCAAGTGCGAGTTGGACTCGCCCATGAAGGGTTCCGCAGCAGCAATAAGGTTTATTTTTATGAAATCAAAAGGTTTTTGATTTATTTTTATATTTCAGTTGATTTAATGAAAGTTAAATTAAGGTTTACCATATTTATGACGTATAAAAAAAACTTCTTGCTAGATCTCATTCAAACCAATTTTCGTTGGTATTTTTATAGTAATGTACATCATATATTTTTTTAAACTTGTCATGCCCATACTTTAGAAGTTAGAGGGGGGGGGGACACATTTTACCACTTTGGAAGAGTCTCTCTCGCAAACTATTCAGGTTAAAAAAAATGATATTAGAAACCTGAATATGATTTTTGAAGACCTATTCATAGATACCCCACACGACACACGCATAGGTTAGATGAAAAAAAATTTTTTTTTAATTCAGTTGCACCCATGGGGACCCCTAAAATTTTTAATATTTTTTCCATTATTGTATCAAAATCTTAATGCGGTTCACAGACTACTTCTATTTACCAAGTTTCAATAGTATAGCTCTTATAGTTTCGGAGAAAAGTGGCTGTGACATACGGACAGACAGACAGACAGACATAACGAATCTATAAGGGTTCCGTTTTTTGCCATTTGGCTACGGAACCCTAAAAGTAGCCCCTTTCCTTCCTCGTGGTCTTATCTATATCAAAACTCATGAAAATCACCGACGATTCTCGTATCGTAGCATCAGTATCCAGTTACCACATGTCCTATAAAGTTAGTATGACAGTAGGCACAAGTTAGGAGCGAAGATAGAGTATAGTGTAGGAGCAAACTTGGTGCCCTGCGAGATGCCGTAATTGTGTTACTTGTTGCAGCTAATTCCTACTGTCAGGGACAGACAACCGCATGTTACGGTGTGACATATAACGCTTATCACGGGAGTCTGTTGGCCAATTCCTGGGGTTTTTAAGCTATTGCATAGCTTTTAGCACGGGGTTTGAGCGTGGCGAACGCATCAAGAAATTCCGAAAATAATCCTAACACCCCCCCACTCCGACCGGCAAAGCGGTGCGGCGTTGCCAGAATTCGGCACGGTGTTTATGTGCGTGCGAATAGACGTATGCCAATTATAATTGCATAAGCTGATAAAAAATGTGTTGCGATAAGCTACCGCGGCAGTCCCCGAGTGCCTTTTAACAGTTTATCTATTCAGCGATACATAACTATTAATTTAAGGCTTTACTTTTATGCGGTGGCGCGAACGCGAGATCACAAGCAAATGCTAGGCAGATGGGGGACCTACGTAGTTTGGTCGCGTTACGTCAAACCCAGCCAACAGATCACAATTAACATTCAATTGACATGATCTGACCAATTGACTTTGGTCTGTGAACAGCCTAGAAATCAATTTCCTCGATGGTACATGTAACGATTTATTTAAATAGCGGCGCGGTCGCACTGTCATTTCCATATAATTTGAAAGGATGCTATGATAAGTTGTATGCCTCGATTCGATTGGCCGTTTGGGCTTCAGTGACCAGACAAACTCCGAAAAAAAGAAAAAAAAACATGTTGACTAATTTTTAAAAATCTAACAAAAATATCAAGACGATCCGTTTATAATTCAATGAAAGTCTTAAATACGGGAATTGGGGCGTTGTCTGTTTCTGCACAAAAAATTAATTTGCACACAGAATATTCTGGAAATCAATTAATTTTCCCCGGAAAGTGTGTCTTTCATTAATTTTGTGAAAATTCCTTTTCCTGTTTCTTCAAATATTTTTCTCAAAATCAAAGCTTTGATAAACACTCTGTGTAAAATTAATACGGACGTAGGGCTGCCGCGCCGAGTCGGTAAAGCCGGACACAGTCAGGGTTATGCTTGTTCGGCCAAAATTAAACGGAATTCGGCTTTTGCTGACTCTTTTAATGTATAATTTTATAATATGAAAATTTTAAACCTAATAAAAAGATCTAAAATTTTACCTATTAGAATATGGTACATCGTTTAAATAAAGAAGTATAGATTCTAAGGGTCAATTTGTACTAGCGCAGAGTCGAAGCGCATCGAAGCGAATTACTAAAACTGAACATAACAAATTCAGCCTTAATTCCAAAGCGTTAACGCACACATTTACTTCTGAGAATTAAAAAAGGCGCGCGAATCCGCGCGAATGCGCGCGAAATCGACCGACCAACGCTGATTGGTCTCGCAGAAGTAATGTGTGCGTTACGCTCTGGAGTTGAGGTTGAATTTTCTATGTTCAGTTTTTGGGAATTCGCTCCGATGCGCTTCGACTCTGCTCTAATATAAATTGACCCTAAGTACTCGATTGCAGGATTTCCGGCTTTGTTATACAGATGTCCGGCTAAGCTGACTGCTTTGTCCGGCTTTCCAGTTTAGCAACCTGGTAGCCCTATACGGACATTAAAACAGCTGTTCGGCTGGGCTTGGATGTAATTTGTGATATATTTCTGCTTGAATGGGTCTGTGTCAATATTTGCATGCAAAAATCTACGTTTTGGAGTCTTGAAAATGAAAAGAAATCATTGCTAAGACACATTGCATATCGAAACCTGCATTTTATTTATTTATAAGTAAATAAATAAAGTGCGGGTTTCGACAGCGAAGTAGGATAAAAAAATTGGGATTTGACATAACGCATCGCTAAGTAACATGTCAAATCCCATAATTATTGTTTTATATTATTTAACTTTGCTGTCGAAATTTTCGGATACATTTTGACTAAATACCCTGGCACGTCAGATAAACTAGTCCTGTTCAAAAATTATTTTACTTTAACGCAAAGCTGAGCAAGAAACAATTTGTTAGTCCTAACTCCTAAGCGAATTTGTCTAGCCGCCGTACTCAGAGATATTTAATTATTATTAACCTTCAATTAAATGAAGAGCTTGACAGATAATGTATGGGGCTTATGTCATAATTTTGGATTAATTACATTTTAAGTAATTAATGTTCCACTCTTGAGTGCGGCAGTAATTTCGATAAGAAAAATCATGGCTGCAATTGTACAAACGTAAACCAAGAAATATGTATAATTTAGATTATAGTATATTATGTAAAGACTTGATCCTAGGAGTATGTTATAGCTTAAAAAATAAAAGCTAAGTTATGTTAACTTAAGTTTCCACTCATGCACTCTACAACCACTTTATTCATAAGCTACAATTATAAGATAAACAAAAAGCTTTCGACATTCACCACGCTCTTCAAATCCAAAAACAACTCGAATTTAACTTCGAAATGAATAATTTACAATCTTTTATTTTTCTTTTCAATACGTTGTATTTTAATGTGAACCGCCTACTTAATATTAACTTTCAACAGTTATTAACTGCAAAATAAACACAAATAAGCATCACAATATAAATATGTAAGGACCATGAACCATGTAAGGCCACTCTAACGGGAAAATGCTTGTTATTCGTTTATAAACTAAATAAATTAAGAAAACAAATTATCAAGTAATGCTCTGTTTAATAAGGTATCACATTATAAATCTCTTTTTAACCTAGCTTCAATAGCCATTTAATAAACTTAAGTTTTGTTAAGCTCATCCAAATGGCCTTGCAAGGAACACAGCTCCAAACAAGGCCAATATTATACATCAGTCGTTTAACTTGAAAATAGAGTTACAAGTATTTATTTATCTGCTTTTATATGTCCATACCTGACAATACAGACAGACACACTTTTGCATTTATAATATAAGTATGGATTTAAAGTATATTAACTAACAAATTAACACAAAAAAAATGGAAACAAATTAAAATATTTGCACTTAACATTAAATTATAAGATAAACTAAATAAGATCTCTTGCAAAGTACCTACAAGAACTTTCTAAAATGAGTTTTATGGCAAAAACTTTGTCGTTGTACCAACACAATTACTAAAATTTTAATTTTTAACAAGTAATTAAATTTAAATTTGGTTTAGACTGTAGTTTAATAACACATCAGAGTGCATATAGTCAAAATGCATTCACCAATTACGATAGCGGAGCTAGATGTCAAAAAAAAATTATGGGATTTGAAATAACGTTACATCGCAAACGCCATGACACTTAGCGATGCGATAAGTCAAATTCCATACATACGTACATTTAAAAACTTGTATGAAACTTGCGGCCCGCTCCGCTGAGTCTCCTCACAGCGTGCGCAAAGCTTAACAGGACTTTAAACCTTCACGTATAAAGTTATGCGATAATTAACAGAAAATGGCTTGTGAGCTAGATTAATGGAATAGCTTGAATGGCTGGGGCGCTGGGTAAAGCTGGCTATGTGAGGAATTAGCTTGTCCCTGGATATCATTATCAGCGAGTTGGGAAGCTCTGAAGTTAGTCGTGACTCATGAATAGGTAGTTAGAACCAGACTTATGAGAGAAGTAGATTTCAAAAAGCATATTATGTAAATCGTATGATATGTATTCATACTAATATTATAAATGTGAAAGTCTGTCTGTCTGTTGCCTCTTCACACCCAAACCGCTGAACCGATTTTGCTGAAATTTTCTATGGAGATAGCTTCGGTCCCGAGAAAGGATTAAGAGCACTATTTTTATCTCGGAAAAATGTACACGCGCAACGGAGTTGCGGGCGTCAAGTCAGGAATATAAATGCGCCACTTCCATGGCAGCATACCTCTTTCGAGAAGATGGTCGGTCGACGGTCTGGTATATTAAAACAAAAAATCATGAAAATTGACTTTTATTAATCTGACTGAAAAGATATTTTGTTTCCAACACTTCATTTTGCGCAGAGTAGGTAACACGTTTTTAATTCCAACTTGCCAGGAAAATTGACGTTTATTTTATCTTCTAGGAGGGGGGCAGCTGCCCCCCTGCCCCTACCTGGGTATGCCCATGTTTGTATCCTTTTCACGCTTAAGTTTTAACCCATCAATCCCCAAGCGGCACCCGGCTGCCGCATAACAATTGAAAATCTATTGTGTCTGTGATACCCACGATCGAGGTATTAAGCAGCTTTTCCTATTTTGATGAAAATTCTAAGGGGGGGGGGGGGGGGGAGGGGGGAAGGGGGGATTTCACAAGAAATTAATTTATTCACAAAAATACAGTTTTACAAAAACATTGATGGAGTTTTCTATTAAGTACAAACTTATGCCAGAAATCTCCGCTCTCTAGCAATATTTAAGTCTTGAACAGTTTACATCAGTTCGATAGTTGTTACATAATATTATTATAGCTATGAATCTAAGAATCATTATTCGAGTACCTCAAAGCAAGTAGCGGGCAGCAGCTAATCACAAATTCTGCGAAAGAATCCATTAGATACCGAATGTTTCAAACGGTATTAAAGGGAATTACATCCTTAAAGCGGGGCTTATTGCATTTTTAACGAGGAATCAATTGGTTCTGTTTATAGCGATACTTGCTTACAATGTAGTTTTACACTGAGATTAAATACAAAGTCTTTATTGTCATCCATACCATCTATACTAATATTATAAATGCGAAAGAGTGTCCGTTTGTTACCTCTTCACGCCCAAGTCGCTGAACCGATATTGCTGGGTATGGAGGTCACACATTGAGACCCGGGAAAGCACATAAGATAGTAGATACTTTTATCCCGGAAAAATGTACGGTTCCCGCGCCATAAACGAATTTTGGCGCAACAGAGTTGTCATCTAGTAAATAATAATTTACAAAGTTTTTCAAAAATATCAATCCTCCATCCTAGGCGCAGCCTGTTCTACGACGAAATTAATACCTAAGTAAGGGAACGTGCAGATGTGCGCGTGTTCTACGCGCACGCGGCACGCGCGCGGATTCAGCGCAGATTTGGCGCGTGCCGCGCGCGTGTTTTCCCAAACGCTACAGCAGAACATGCGTAGAACACGCGCAGATTACGCGCACGTCTGAACGCGCCCTAAGGCTGATTTTAGTCTCACGCTGACCGGTACGCGTTATTCAAAAACGCTTAGCAGTACCTATATTTAGTAAGTATATAACTTTTATATTATTAAGCAAACTGGAAGATCATTCCAGTGGTATTTTGGTCTGTACAATTAAGGCCAACGTCTGAGGGTTTCGCGTGCCAGAACCCAGTAAATTAGGTACAGTCAGAATTGCTCACATAACTTGCACGTAACGTCTAGTTTCTCAGCTTTTCCTCTTTAATATAATAGATAAAGTAGCAGATAAAGCAGAGAAAGGACGGTTAAACGGAATTTCTTGGAGAGATTCTGCTTGGGGTGTTCAAACCACATCCATGAAAATAATACTAGAATGTTGCTTGCCTTTAAAACTGAAATGTAATCTTTAAAAAATATACAGGGTGTAACAAAACAAAGTGATAATACTTTAGAGCAGGGGTCACCAATTAGTTTCCCTCGGGGCCCATATTAAGAAATGAAATGGTCCACACATAAAAAAAATTAAACGAAGGTATATTTACATATCAGTGAGAAAAGTGACAATTTTTGTAGCAAATTATCTCTCTTATGTTTGGAGTGAAATTGGTGCAAGCTATTGATATTAAATCCTGGAGATGTTCATCAGTAAGTCGAGACCGAAATTTATTTTTAACGCAGTTCATCTTCGAAAGTTCTTGGTCCGCACACAATGGGTCGGCGCGGCGGTCCGGATGCGGACCACAGTCCGCCATTTGGTGACCCCTGCTTTAGAGTGTACATGGGTCCCCTATATAGATTATAGAGTTCACTGTTAAAGTTGCAGTGCTGAAAGAGCAAAATTTTTTTGTGATTTGTATGGGCGAGCGCCTGAGCGTCAGAAATTTTCCCATACAAAAGTAGAAAAAAAGTTATTCTTTCAGCGCTCCTACTTTCGCAGTGAACTCTATACAGGGGACCCATACACACCCTAAAGTATTATCACTTAGTTTTGTGACACCCTGTATATGTGGAAAGTTTTCAGTTCATTGGCGAATGATAACATGAAAATTTAAATAGATGCTATATTTTTCTTTTGGCCGTACCAATAACCCCTAACGAAGGCCCTTAGGGGCTTGCTCCTCCGTAAGCCTGAAAGTGAAGATTAACCTCCTTTCTAATAAATCTATAAGTACCTACTAATATTATAAAGCTGAAGAATTTGTTTGTTTGTTTGAACGCGCTAATCTCAGGAACTACTGGTCCGATTTGAAAAATTATTTTAGTGTTAGATAGCCCATTTATCGAGGAAGGCCATAATATAATATTATCACGCTAAGAAACAGAGGAAGAATTAACTACTGGAGCAATAATTATTATGTTATTTTGCACAGATAAAAAGTAGACCACGTGAAGGATCATAGGCTATTTTTGGTGGGCTATTTTTTCTGTGAAATTCCTAATTTACGCGGGCAAAGCCGCGCGGAACGTCTAGTACTAAATATTACATAACGAAAAACTATACACTTGTATATTCTAGGCTGTCTTTGTTTGGCATATTGGAAAAGTCTCATGACAGAGAAAGACGCCTTGATAATTTGGCTGTAGCGATATCGATTTTTCTCAGAAATGACTGAACCTAACAATGATATTCATTTCTTGCTGTTCCTTTTCTTGTTTTCCATGAGAGGCCGGGACGGCCTTTCATAGAAAACAAGCGATCTAAAACATATCCAACACGGTTTTTTTAACCGACTTCCAAAAAGGAGGAGGTTATATGTTCGGCTGTGGATTTTTTTTTTTTTGTATGTTCAACGATTACTCCGCCGTTTGTGAACCGATTTTCAAAATTTTTGTTTTGTTCTATTAGGTTTCCCTCCAATTTGGTCCCATTTTCACAATAGTGGTGATCTGATGATGGGATCCATGAGTAATCGAGGGAACTTCTCAAAATGTATATGGAAACATATGGTGATTTTGGTTTTATGGGAAGTATCCTAAGCATATGCTACCAAAACGCAAGATTTTGCACCAAGGTATACCATGGTTCCGAAGATACTAAGAGAACTCCGGATTCCTTATAGATACAAGTTTGGGGATTAAGGCGCTGTTTTAAGAACTGAAAGCATATGCTACTATGCAAATTACATTCATCATCATCTTCATCATAACCACGTCAGGGTCACCAATGTCACATGGTTGTATCTCAATGTCACATGATTGTATATGGATACAAATTGTAATAAGATACGTAGAATATACGCGATGGTTTACTAGGTAACTAAAAAGAGTGAAATTATTATTTTTAACAAAAAATTAAAACCGACTTCCAAGGTAAAAACAATAATAACATCATTATAATATGAACTAAAAAGTATTAAATAATTTTTCCTATCTAGTAGTGCCTTTTTCCGAATTCGGCTAAACCTCAACTATTTCTGTATTCAATCTTCATAATTTTGAAGTCGGTGCCAGTTCCAGAAGTTTCAAATATTCTGTCAAAGAACTGAAGATTTAGCTATCTGGTACCGACTTCAAAATGATGAAGATTGAATACAGAAATAGTTGAGGTTTAGCCGAATTCGGAAAAAGGCACTACTAGATAGGAAAAATTATTTAATACTTTTTAGTTCATATTATAATGATGTTATTATTGTTTTTACCTTGGAAGTCGGTTTTAATTTTTTGTTAAAAATAATAATACTTTAATGCGGCGTTGCGCTGCGTTTCTTTATTAAGTAAGCTTATAATAATCTAACGTAATCGATAATAACCTCCTTTTTTGACGTCGGTTAAAAATATACGATGTAAGACGCGTCCTAATGTTCAAAACAAGATTTAGTCTTTAGAAGCTATGAATAAAATATGTCACATTGAAAATCGCGCAAACGATTTTTCGATACGGTAAGTGTCCATAAAGCGACGATATTCTCCCACCTTCAAATTGATATTGTGAATAAGATATTTGATTAAACCTATTCGAAGACGGTACCTCTCAATATTTACCCAATACTCAAATACCCACTCAACTTAAATGGGAACCAAATCGCCTAATCTTTAAAAGAACCGAAATATTTTGTATTTGTGTCGCATTAAATGTGTGTATATTATATAGGAAGATAAGTAAAATAATGATTGCCGATATTTTATTAATTTATTATACACCAATGTTACTTTTTTCACCAAAATTTTGACTGCAACAAAATTATACCATCAAATTAAGATGCTAATAAGTAATTTCGAGAAGAACTGCGACTCTTGAGAGCCATTGCTCCGTGCTCTTTGCAAATCAGACTGCGGTCTGCGGCTCTTTAATGCCACACGATAACATATCTATACTTCCATTATACTAATATTACAAATGCGAAAGTGTGTCCGTCTGTCTGTCTGTCTGTTAACTCTTCACGCCCAAACCGCCGAACCGATATGCAGACATTTGGTATGGAGATACTTGTTATCCCGGGAAAGGACACAGGATACTTTTCATCCCGGGAAAATGTACGGTTCCCTCGCAATAAACTAATTTTGGCGCAACGGAGTTGCGGGTGTCACCTAGTTTTATCATAAAAATGGGTACCTAAAATCCAATGAAGGATAATTATATGCATCACTAGAATATCAGCTCCTACTTTTCAACCACTCACTTTTTCGAAGCGTCTAGAACAAGTTTTCATCAATTTTCTCTTTCACATTCAGGCCTTGTACCATGAAACTGTTTTGAGACTCAAACAATCGGACGAGAATGCCGCGTCCTACTCCAACAAACGTGAAATGACGTTGTTAGAGCAGGACGCGGCATTCTCGTCCGATTGTTTGAGTCTCAAAACAGTTTCGTAGTAGGCCTACAGGTACGGAGCCAGATATACTGTAGATATGGTTTCAATAGTGACGATACTAGTTAGGTAAAGAAATAACATTTTACACGGAAATTTAATTAATGAATGCGCTTTTTTCGTTGATAACGAACTACGATATAACAAGGTAAAATCTACTCATCTGCGCATTGCGTTATACTCAGTCTTTCCCAAAGTGGGCGATAACGCCCCCTTGTGGGCGCTGAAGGTCTTAAGGGGGGCGGTGTGGGACCCGGGAAAAAATGGAGGCGTTGTGTAAAGGCTTGGCGGGGTGATTTATTTCATCTGGATGCATTTTAAATTCAAACAATGGGGGCGCTAAAACATAATTTGTTCTCAAAGTGGGCAGTAGACAAAATAAGTTTGGGAACCCCTGCGTTATAGGCTCATAGATATGCACAGAGCATACAAAATATGTGCCCAGAAAACATTTTAATAGGCAACTGCCTAGACTCTATCTCTTTTGACTTTCCCTGTTTACTATACAAGTTACAACTTCTCAATCTCTTTTTAACCGACTTCCAAAAAGGAGGAGGTTATATGTTCGGCTGTGGATATATATATTTTTTTTATTTATTTTTTTTGTATGTTCAACGATTACTCCGCCGTTTGTGAACCGATTTTCAAAATTTTTGTTTTGTTCTATTAAGTTTCCCTCCAATTTGGTCCCATTTTCACAAAAGTGGTGATCTGATGATGGGATCCATGAGTAATCGAGGGAACTCCTCAAAATTTATATGGAAACATATGGTGATTTTGGTTTTATGAGAAGTATTCTAAGCATATGCTACCAAAACGTAAGATTTTGCACCAAGGTATACTATGGTTCCGAAGATACTAAGAGAACTCCGGATTCCTTATAGATACAAGTTTGGGGGTTTAGGCGCTGTTTTAAGCCCCCACACCATAATTATATCATCACGTTATGTCCTTATAATAATTGGTACTTTTCATAGCGATTTTAATAAAAATATAATGTTGTTTCAAAATAAATGATTCAAGTTCCAAGCGACTTATGTACCACAAAATTGAACATAACAAATTCAACCTTAACTCCAGAGCGTAAGGCACACATTTGACAATACTTTTGAGATTCGAAAGCAAAAAGAGAAGTAAGCTTCGATAGGTACCTACTACACTAGTTTAACTATTAACCCATCAAGCCCAAGCGGCACCCGGCTGCCGCATAACAATTAAAAATCTATTGTGTCTGCGATTCCCACGATCGAGGTAATAAATTTAACCCTGGCCTTAGTATGAAAATACTTACATAGGAAAACAATCTACATCGTAATAGGAATAAGAAACACAATCGCATTGAGTGTGACTCTTAACAAATTGTAATAAGATACGTAGAATATACGCGATGGTTTACTAGGTACCTAACTAAAAAGAGTGAAATTATTATTTTTAACAAAAAATTAAAACCGACTTCCAAGGAAAAAACAATAATAAAATCCTTATAATATGAACTAAAAAGTATTAAATAATGTTTCCTATCTAATAGTGCCTTTTTCCAAATTCGGCTAAACCTCAACTATTTCTGTACTCAATATTCATAATTTTGAAGTCGGTGCCAGTTCCAAAAGTTTCAAATACCTATTCTGTCAGAGAACTGAAGATTCAGCTATATCTGGTACCGACTTCAAAATGATGAAGATTGAGTACAGAAATAGTTGAGGTTTAGCCGAATTCGGAAAAAGACACTATTAGATAGGAAACATTATTTAATACTTTTTAGTTCATATTATAAGGATTTTATTATTGTTTTTACCTTGGAAGTCGGTTTTAATTTTTTGTAATGACTTCTAACGTCCACTAGGCAAATACCTAGTCTTCGTGTATTTTGACGTTCCAGGTGTTTCCTGGGTTGATCCCAATCAATCTCTTTTGACTTTCCCTGTTAACTACCTATACCTATAACAGGGAAATAAAGTAGTAAATAAGTTACCACTTATGGGCGACTTCCAATCTCTTTTGAAATTGACTAGGCAACTCATGGCATAGACTGCAACAAAAGGCAATTTCTATCCGCCGAACTTATGACTATCTCCACTCTACGCGTCTGTCAATTGCTGTTCCGTAAGCGAATGAATTATAGAATAAAATATGGCGGTGCATCTCGTGCTGTAACTACTAACTCACATCCCGCCGGCACTGCGCACTGACTTGGAACAACAGGCGAAGACGCATAGAACATACGGGGTAGTATTCCAAATTCAAACTACATAATATTTGAATTTAGAAGCATGCGTGTTTAAAATCAGAATGTAATGTGTAATTCGAATAAAGAATGTTCGTTTTTGCGATCTCAGAGTCATTGACGAAAAAATATTATAGAAATGGGGAATATTGCGCAAAGGTCGGAGCAGAGGGCGCTACTTGCACATACAGTAAATAATCCGACATTTTGCACACCTCATATCAGAATATTGACAGAAACGTTGTCAAACGTCGAATAAAACTTTTTGTTTACTGTCTATGCTGGTGCTGCACTCTAGCGTCAAAATATTGCAGTAATTATAATTATGTCTTATTAGTAATGAACTTATAATTAAACTTATTTTTATCAAAAACTATTTAAATAAGTTGAAAAAATTACAATATGTCACCTTTTTTAAAAGGTTATTTTCATATTATGTAGTCACATGCTGAAAAATATTATACATGCATATTGCATATTCTTGTTTTCAGTTTAAAATCCCAATACAGTATCGTATGTTTACCGCCACGTCGTTAGCTGCAGCGAGACGGCAAAATGCATATATGCCAACAAATAACATTGCGATGGAAAAAGAGGCCAATTATATTTATCTTTTAATAGGCTTCATGCAAGTTTTAGTACTTAAACACACCCAAGAGCGTCGACATCACGCGATGCGATATCGTACGTTGCGCCCGGGCGATAAAATACATGTAGGTACGTGTGAGAGAAGCTGATGTTTTAGTGTGAAACATAAAATTTGATATCCATATTCCATACTTCCATACTAATATTATAAATGCGAAAGTGTGTATGTCTGTCTGTCTGTTTACTGTTACCTCTTCAAGCCCAAACCGCTAAACCGATTTGGCTGAAAATTGGTATGGAGATACTTTGAGTCCTAGGAGAGGACATAGGATACTTTTTATCCCGGAAAATGGACGGTTAACCGCAACTCCGTTACACCTAAATTCGTTTATCGCTCTGTAAACCTTACATTTTTCCGGTATAAAAAGTAGATATCCTTTCCCCATACTTTTTTTAATGAAATAAGGGGGCAAACGAGCAAACGGGTCACCTGATGGAAAGCAACTACCGTCGCCCATAGACACTCGCAACATCAGAAGAGCTGCAGGTGCGTTGCCGGCCTTTTAAGAGGGAATACGCTCTCTTCTTGAAGGTTTGCAGGTCGTATAGGTCCGGAAATACTGCAGTGACAGTTCGTTCCAGAGTTTTACAGTGCGCGGCAGAAAGTTACGCGAAAAACGAAAAACTCATAAAGTATCATAAAGTATATAGACTCATAAAGTATCTCCATACCAAATTTCAGCAAAATCTGTTCAGCTGCGGTTTGGACGTGAAGAGGTAACAGACGAACAGACACACTTTCGCATTTATAATATCAGTAGGGATAACTATACAAGGTTATAGTTAGTATTTGTCCGGCACATCGCAAAAGTCACATGACAAAGACAACGGACCATGAATAGTTAAACGCCGCGTAGGTATATATAACAGGCTGACCGCATTTTCCGTATACGATTTCCTAATGTGGAATTACAATTTGGAATTCCGTGAGACTAGCGCATACGTTTGTTTTTTTCACGCGCGAAAGCGCCGGCTTGCACTTGAAACGTACATGTGAAATTCGTTCCGTTCGGAAAAAAGCGAACGTGTGCGCCAGTTAATGTATTTTCATCTGATTCCATGCATTCGGTTTTCCGAATACGGAAAACGAATTCGGAAATCGTATACGTAAAACGTGTGTATGCGGCTAGCCTAAGTAAGAGGGCTTAAATATAATTAAATACAACACAATCCCAACTGTACATCTTCCCAAAAGTTTATCTCGGCTATGAAATTGCTTAATTACAGTGGAACTAAAATTACAGCGTTGCTTGCAAATAATTGCGGTGATAAATTGCGGTCGACATAAATAATTCGCCGCTGCGGTTCACTCTGACGCACAACCTGACGTAGGCGAGGCCACGTTGCTCCGCTGCGGTGCGGTGCGACGTAAGTTCTTTGTGTTGGGCCATGATAATGATTGTCACCATGATTGCGAATTTGCTCTCTACAGCAGTGATCCGCAAAGTGTGTGCTGCGGCATAATAGTGGACCGTGGTCAGCTGCAGTTGGTGTCCATCGTTCTAGTGCTAAGCGCCAAAAAAGGGACATCTCCGGACGATCGACGAAGGGGTGGGAGCTCAAAGTAAGCCCTATACTAGTATACATACTGATTAATTTGTGGTGTAACCCCAAAAATTTTCATTTGTACCTCGTAGTACCTTGAACCAGGGCTCGGAACCGGTATTTTTTTAACCAGGTTAAAACGCTCTTTGACCAGGTTTTTGGATAAGTGTTCGCTCGGAGCGAAACCGAGATGCGAGCGGTATTGCTTCTGAAATTAACCTGGATAATTCCTCGCGGAAAGTAACTAGTGCAGTGATATCTTCTATCCCTTTCTAGTGCACCATCTAATAGCCAATAGGCCATTTGTTTTGAATGTGTGGACAATGGGTGAGGGTCGTGGTGTGTGAGAGGGCGAGGCGAACATAATCGCGTCGCCGCCGCCCGCCGTCGATGTGATTGGATAAGCTTAGACTGCCTTCACATTATGTCGCGGGTACCGCCGCAGCCGCGCGGCTGCGGCGGTAGCGGCAGCCGCGCCGGTGCCCGCGACATAATGTGAAGGCAGCCTTATTGTATTTATTCGTCGATTAAATATGACAATTAATAACTAAATATAATTGAAGACATTAGTAAATGATTAGGTAACTAATATTTTATAACATAAGAACAATTACCCATTTTTCCCTTATTCTTTGAACAAACCTTGTAACTTTCTACTACATAATCTGGCTAATCGATCTGGCTATACACAAATTACACAAGATACACGGCTATACACAAGATTTTCAAATCATTTTCTCGGCTTCCTTTCTAAAACCTCCATAATCCATAATATAATTTTTAAACTGTTAAAATTATATTATGGATTTGTCTTCAATTTTTTCAATCTGTCTTGTCTTGTGTCTTCAATTTGTCTTGTCTTCAATTGTTCTTTTAAATACAAGATAAGGGATGATATTTTAATGAAAAAGACAAAACGATAATAACATAAAAATATTATTCAGCAACACTCAGGAATTTTGAATAAATAATATGCATTGTGTAAAAGCGCCATCTATCGTCGAGCGGCGGAACTAACTCTGCACTGTGAGCAACGTGTTGGCGTATTGGAACTCCGGGCTGTTTTCGTACTCCGACATGTCTAGCGCCACCTCGCAACTCTCACGTACTACTGGCCGAGGATCGTGTAGGTATCTGTAACAATATTACTTATTTGCAAAACTTTACAAACGTTTAGCAAAACTATGTAACATCGGTGGCAGTCGTCCTAATTCGTATTGTAATTAGCACCTTGGTTTATTGTTTGAAAATACTATGAATGCCAATAAAAAGACTTTCTCAGAAGTTTGATCTTTGAAAGTATGGCACTTTCAAAGATACTACTGAGTAGTTATGTGGCTCTATGTATGCAGAGATGTGACTTATCTAAGATACAAGTATCTAAAATACAGATACAAGATACAAGATACGTATTTTCATTTTGTATCTAAAATACTTTTTAAAAAATTATTTTGTATCTTGTATTTAAATATATTTTGTTTAGTATCTTAGTATTTTGTAAATACGTTTTCTGATGAAATACTTTTAGTAATATAGTATTAGTAGAAATTTATAAAAAAATACTAATTAGTCCAACATCACATTGGTAGATGGCCACATGTTTTTAGAGGATTCTGATTAATCCATTGCAAGTGGTGAAAATACGGCATCTACTGCCAGCACTGCTGACTTAGAAACTCTACAATACCTAAATAATAACGATATAAGCTTAAAGAGCTTAAATACTTACCCTACAATATATATATATATTTTTTTAAATATAACACCTGTTTGCCAAGTTCTGCCCCTGTGGAGCGACTCTTTTCTTTTGGGGGTATGATTCTAAGCCCTAAGGCCTCATAGAAGAAACATGAGCGATGAAATATTTGAAAAACTAGTTTTTAATACAGTCTTTTACTTAAAAATAATATAATATTTTGTTTTGTCATATTTCAGCGATTAACGCGATTTATTCGTAAATTTCATTAAGGCGGTCCCCCTACGGAGATGTCGTAATTTACCGATTTTTAGAGCTTTGTAACTCATAATTTGAAAGCTACAAAATTATAATAAAAATGCACCAATAATCTTCAGTATACGAACATTCCTTTCCACGTTATTAATTTCCTATTTTTGTTTATTATACTCATGATATCTGCTTCCAAAATAAAACCAATTTATTTAAATTCAAGCATACATTCAGCATCTCCCTAGTATTTAAAAATTACTTTTATTTGAAACACACGCCAATAGATCGAAAATATCATAAACTACATATTCCACGTTTTAATTTTTTTTGGGTCAATTTTGAACTAAGATAAGTAAAAAAAATAGGGTTTTGGTGCGATCTCGGCAACGCGGCAAATGTCAAGGTCGTTTGCTCGGAGGACAGCCTTAATATCAATTGTCAAAAATAAACTTGAATTCATTAAAATAAAATCTTGTTTTCTTACAAAAGTATTTTTATCTTAAGAAGTATTTAGAAGATACCTATTTTGTATTTAGTATTTCAAATACTATTCTACAAAGTATTTTGTATCTGGTATCTGAAATACTTAATTTACAAGTATCTTGCATTTTGTATTCCAGATACATTGTACAGGGTATTTTGTACATCTCTGTATGTATGATTATAATCAGTACTAGTTTTTGCTCGCGTCTTTGTTTTTTGTCGGAGATAAAAACAACCCTATGTTTAAGTATCTCTAAGCCAAACTCCATTGAAATCAATGACGAGAGAACAGATGGACAGAAGAATCCTTACTAATATTATAAATGCAAATGTGTGTCTGTCTTTGTTGCTGAAAAATGTACGTTATCACGCGATAAACGAATTTCATCACAACAGAATTGCGGGCGTCATGTAGTACTAATTTGGCATTTATAATATTTGTATTGATTGTAGGAAAATACATTCTGATATGACTTGTGTAATTTTAAGACATGACTAAAAGGAATGTAAAAGTTTGTAGTTGTTTTAGGTTTAAATTTAATTAATAAATACAATATTAAATACCTCTTTAAAACTTCTGTACATTCCTCAGTGGCGATGGATCCCAAGGCCTCTGCTGCTTCGTGTCTGACCATCTCATGTTCGTTGACATCTTCTAGAGTCTTCTTGAGGAAAGGTACACTACGCTCGTCTTGCATCTGTCCAAATATGAATGCCACCTCATGACGGAAGAGGGCACTGCTTGCTCTAAAGCCTGGAAAGTAGAGGTATGTTGGTCAAAATTTTTTCTAAAAAAAATATTTTTTTTAAAGTTGCATTAGTAAGTGGTCACTAAACATGGGAGAAGTTATTATCATCATTATGAGGACTGTAATAATGAGAGTGTTTGAAATTCTATTTGCCACCAGGTGCCACTATGTAGCCATATCGTCGTATCCTAGGAATAAGGGCGCCCTGGTCACTATGGCTTTTTATTTTTATTTCAAAATCGAATTCGGCAGCTCATTATCTATAACCTTCAGTGTAAAAAATAATAAAAAGTTAATTTTAATAACCAGTAAATTATATTTTTAAAAATGCCACATTTGTTAGCTCTTAAATTCCCCGGTGAAAAAAGCAACATAGGCTTCAGTGGCCGTTTTCTTGGAGTGCAAAGTGAGAGTGAAAAAACGCGCGGGGCGGGACGAGGCGCTCGCGCCATCCCGCCATTATTCCGCGAACTCGCGAAATACGTCATTGCACTGTTCCTTGTTTAAATTAGACGTTTGCTTTAAATTAAAATGAAACGGAGGAGACAGAAATTAGCTGTGCCTAAAAATGAAGCAGGTTGTGACGAAAAACCGTTAAAGGGAACACACAGTAAGTACAAAAAATGTTTTAAATTCTTAAAAGTAATTACCTGGAAAAAAGACACTATTGCGTCTGTGGCCTTTTTGCACGGAATCGTCTCTTAGTACTAATACTAGGGAATCGTTTGCCCTAATGGCTTTTGTTGCCTTTTTCTATGTACGAAATTTATTTCTTTAATTTTTCTTTATTTAAACAGTTATTATTGGCAAAATTATTACATGAATTTGCCTTTTATTTATTCACCATTTCGAAAAGTATATAATTGAAAGTTTATAATGTTTTGTTATAAATTTGGTTAAAAAGCCGCAGTGAGCTTTGTGGCTTTTTCCGTAGTATAGAAAAATAGTTAAAGGTTGTGTGCTACAAGAATATTCAAATATAAAATAATATTCCACATTATAATTAGAGCTTTTTTTGTATTTTTAGGTTCTAGAAAACGAAAACGGTCCCCGGTTCCTGAAGAAAATGAAAAAAAAGAAGTTTTGTTTTTATTAAAACATTTAGGAAAAGAGCTTTTGGTGTATCGAGAGTGAGTGTATCGAAACTGTTTTTAATACACTTTTTTTTTTCTTTATTGGACGAACTGTTAGTAACTGAACGTACCCAAAATTTAAAGTACATCTCTTGTGTTATGCTGATGATGTATCATCACTCATCACACTCTACCAAAAGCGACACGAGGGATGTCGTCTATTGTCTCATTTTAAAAGCATTTGATTTAAAATACAAAATATTGGCGTTATCATGCTAAAGCGCTTATTCCACTTCACTAAATTTAGAAGTTCTAACTAGGATCCTAAAAAATTTAGTAAAGTGGAATAACATTTAGAAAGTTAGGATCCTAATTAGGATCCTAAATAGGAAAAAATGTGGCTTCTGAATGACTAAATCAGTGTTGCCAGATGGTTTCAACCTTTTATCTGTAGTGAGAACTGCTAAATCTGTATTAAAGTCAACAAAATAATAACCTATTAATCATTATCTACGCTTTTTTTATGAAAAAAGGGATACGTATTGCCTTGATAAGGTGATAATCGTATAATAAATAAAAATATACTTAAATTATATTTATTTTAAGTAAAAATACATAATAAAATCTAATAAAAAAAATTGAACACACTAAGGGCCTGTTTCACTACTTCCTGATAAAGTGCCAGATAGGCTATCCAAACTTTTTTGACAGATTCTCCATACTTTATCAGCTGTCAAGTTAAGTTGTGGATAGAATATCTGGCACTTATCAGGAAGTGGTAAAACAGGCCCTTAACATAATCAAATAAAATAAAAACATGGCAATAAGATAGAAATATGTATATTATTTTCATTTGTAATTTTTTTTTTACATGGAATAAGCGCTTAAGCTGATGTTGGAGTAGAATAGGCACCGCTCCGTCACTTTGTAACTACTCATACAGCTAAACCAAGAGCCAGCGACAGCCAGACTTTCGTCATTTTATAAAAGCTGAAAGTTTTCCTGTACCTATAATATGCTAAATAACCTATACTTATATTATAAATGGGAAAGTATGTTTGTTTGCCCTTCCTTCACGCCCTAGCGAAGCAACTAATCGACATGATTTGTAGCATAAACTTAGTTGAAAGAATGAAGAGTAAGATAGACTACTTTTGGTTTTGGAAAAACATCATGTTCCTAAAATATTCGTGTTTTTACGCGATTTTCGAATTCCATGCGGCCGAAGCCGGGGGCAAAAGCTAGTATCTCATAATATAGAGGTAAGAACGGCAAGCAACTATTATAGAGCTTCGGTCGCGGATACTTTAGGAGGTATCCAGTTTTGAAAGTCTTCCGCACCTTCGATAAAATACAAGGCAATTTTTTTTCCTAGGGATAACTGTATGAATCTCGTCTCCCACTACCGGACCCTTATGACAGTAGCTCCCTACTGCCAGACAACTTATGCCAGTTATTACCCACTGCCATACCACCTTAAAATGTAATACTTTTGGCATTTTAGTGAATAATTAAGGGTGTCTGTCTGTAGTATAAAGCAAGTGTCAAAAAGGCCCGACACTTTGAGATGAGATTCCTACATTTCCGTAAGAAGTAAGAAAAGAAAAGTGCTTTACACTGTATCGAAGGCTAGGTAGACCTTCAAAACTGAATACCTCCTAAACGCGATCGGAATTCTATAGTTACTGTTCATTCATACAGGAAAACTTTCAGCTTTTATAAAATGACAAAAATCTGGCTATCGCTGGCTCTTGGCTAATCTAATTGTCATAAAAGTTAACCAATGCTATAGTCATGATTGATTTCAGGGTCGAGAAATAGAAAACGCTTTAAAGTATGTTTTTTCCATATGCCTATTTATATTGTTTTTTAGGGTTCCGTACCC
The DNA here is from genome assembly GCA_905187585.1 of Cyaniris semiargus. NCBI lineage: Eukaryota > Metazoa > Arthropoda > Insecta > Lepidoptera > Lycaenidae > Cyaniris > Cyaniris semiargus. Next base: position 4,241,586 of record LR994558.1, on the reverse strand, counting down.
AAAGGGTAAAGACGGGGACCAGTCCAGGGGACCCTATTAATAAGACTTTGATATCTGTCTGTTCATCCGTCTGTCTCCAGGCTCTGTCTCAAGAACTTTTCACAGATTGAGTATTATATCTGTTACCGCTATAACAACAAATACTATAAACAAAATAAATTAAATATTTAAATAACCCTTAAGGGTGCTCCTATTACCCATAGAACAAACGTGATTTTTTGCTATTTTTTGCTCTATGTCAATAATAGCAATAGGTAAGCTCTTGAAAAAATTTTCCGTTGTATTTATACTTACATAATAATTGACGAAAAAATTAAAATAAACAAAAAAATTAAGGGGGCTCTCATACAAAAAACACAAATTTTTGGCTATTTTTACTCTATAATAGTACGGAACCCTTTGTGCGCGTGTCCAACTCGCACTTGGACGATTTTTCAATGTGGTTTTAAAAAGTAAATTCTTTGATAATGATCAGTAAAAAGACATAAATGCTCACACGACCCCGTTGAATCCGTACAAAAAAGGCATAACGTTACTTGTGTCTGACGAGACTTATTTTACCCCGCCGAAAAAAGAAATAAGGGACAAATCTACCCGAAATATCAAATTAAATGTATTATTTTAAATTTCATAGCAACCGCTACGTAGTTATGCGATAATTTCATAATTAATTTCTAAAAGTTGTTTAACAATATTTTAAAATAAACACAAAAAACCTTCTCCTGTAAAGTAGGGTTTGTGCAATAGCACCCTTATTCCTAGGATACGACGATATATCATATTGTTAAGAATTTATCATGTTTAAAATTACCTTCACCCAATGCGTTAATACTTTCAGTGGTTCCCAAGTTTCTCAAACTGAACATTGCTCGGTATCTCTCAAACAATGTTTTGCTCTCATCCATTAGTACTTGTCTCAAGTTCTCCACATTATCCTCTGCACTCGGAGGTGCAGGGTCTATTGATGCAAATTTACTTCTGGATAACTTGTCTTTGGCATCATCTTCGGATATCCAGTTAAGTCTTTGTAGGGCAATCTGACAAGTTTCCGCTACTTCTATGGCTGGATCATGCTGGTATTTCTCCAGTAGTTCTAGCAGGTTTGGATCACCTATTGCTCCTAATGCTTCACCTGGAAACCATATATTATATGAGGGAGTGTTGGTTGAATTTCATTAGTGTGCATTAGCTGGCTTGGTTTAATTGCCATGAGCCACCAACACCAAACACCAAAACAAGGGTTGGAGCTAGCACTAAAGCAGTACAGGCAACTTTATCTAATCTAATCCTTATCTTATACGTGCTAGAGGGCTCGTACCCACCGGCTTCGTGTCGAACTATGGGATCCTCGTTTTTGTTCTCCAGAATACTCCTCAGAATTGGAATTGCTCTCTTATCCTGCATCTGACCTAGGCAATAAGCTAGCTCGTGTTTAAGCAGCACTGACTCGTCTTTGAAGCATTCACTGATACATTTTATTGCAGTTTCTCCACCCAAGTTGCGAAGAGTAAACAGCGCTCGAAAACGCTCTTTCATTGGCCTTTGTGGGTCGTTCAGTACCTTACCAATACCTTCCAATACGCTGTCACTGACGCTCATTGTGAATTTTTATAATAAATCCCTTTAAAAGTACTAAAAATATGTTTAAATTTAAATATTTACACTTTACGACATGTGAGCTACGTGCTTGTGACGTTTGTAATGTGACAAATGACAATTGACAGCTGTATTTTTTTCTTCTTATTATGGCACTTCGGCTATTTAACCATGGCCAGTGTCGTGTATAAATATGGCGGGAAAACAATATTCTATAATACAATTTTCAGCTTCGTTTTTCTATATTGTCAGGTCGAAAGTCTAGTCAAAGTCTAAGTAAAAGTCAATACAGTCAAGAAGTCAAGTCGGTCGATTCAGTAAAGTGGTAGACGCTTTACTGAAACTTTCGATGGAGTTTTGGAGGGAACACAAAATAGCACGTTTCTGGATATTGCATCACTTTCCTACACTTGTGCATAATAACGAATATGTAATGGTTAATATTCTACCAATATTACGCATTAAAAACCCAATTAACACAATTTTAGGAAAATAATACAAAAACACAACATCACTCTTTCACATTCCCTCGGCAAAACTCCAGCTGTATTATGTCAACTGTCAGGTATCTTTCTGTCTGTCTGTCTGTCTCCAGGCTGTTGTAACTCAAGAATGGTAATAGATAGAGCGTTGAAATTTTCACAGATTATGTATTTCTATTGCCGCTATAACAGCAAATACTAAAAACAAAATAAATTAAATATTTAAGGGGGCCATACAAAAAACGTGATTTTTCAAACATTTTTTGCTCGGTATCATTGATGACAACAGGTAGGCACCTGAAGTGTTCAGAAAATACTCAACTGTATTTATACTTTACTTTAATACTTAATCATAAAATTTAAATAAAATAAATAATTAAGGGGGCTCCCATACAAAAAACACAATTTTTTACTATTTTTGCTCTATAATGGTAAGGAACCCTTCGTGCGCGAGTCCAACTCGCACTTGGCTGATTTTTTAATATTGAAGGGCTTCACCTTAAGGAATTTGTCGGACATACAGCTTGGCAAAGAAGAGTCTGACGCGGTGACAGCTGGAACTAAGAGTTTTTATTTATGACAACACTACATTACTTGTCAACTCTAGTATATATTGTGTCAAAAGCGAAGCGTAGGATTGCCTGTATATTTTAAAGAAAAGCGCCCTCATTTAATCCACACTCTTCTTTGCCAAGCTGTACATTTGTTTACAATGAGTACTTTATTTTATTGTATGGACGGGGAGATTTTCAGGGTGATGGACACTCCATAAGAATCATGATTTTTGTCGGACAAGTTGACCACAGTTTCCAAATTAACATTACGAAACAAATTTCAAAAAATGAAACTTGTATATATACGAGGAGTCATAGTGACGTCATATCGACATTTTTGATGTGGTGGACAGTCCATACGCAGCATGATTTTTGTCGGATAAGTTGACCACAATTTTCAAATTAACTTTACGAAACAAATTCAGGACCTATACGACCTGCAAACCTTCAAGAAGAGAGCGTATTCCCTCTTAAAAGGCCGACAACGCATCTGCAGCTCTTCTGATGTTGCGAGTGTCCATGGGCGACGGTAGTTGCTTTCCATCAGGTGACCCATTTGCTCATTTTCCCCCTTATATTATTTAAAAAAAATGAAACTTGCATGTACGAGGAGTCATAGTGACGTCATATGATATGACGTCACTATCTCATATGACTCATATCGACATTTTCGGGGTGGTGGACACTTCATACGCAGCATGATTTTTGTCGAACAAGTTGACCACAATAATTTTCAAATTAACTTCACGAAACAAATTCCAAAACATGAAACTTGTATGTACGAAGAGTCATAGTGGATCATCAAGCATTTGAAAACGCAGCAGCGCCGAAACTTTTCGCATTGAAAAGTTTGTCGGACTCGTCGCAAAAAAGGCACTCACAAACTTTTACATTTGTATGTATCAAAAAAAAAATTAGTTCCTTGTACTGGGGACTATAATACCCTATTACACAAAAAAACGAAACAATGCAAATTTTAAAAAGCATACCCGCTGCATAGAAACTATTGGCGGCTATTCTTTTCGAAATTCGTCTACATGTAAAATTTTATTTGATAGACATTTGCCGAAAGTCGTGAGATGAAAGTTAAGAGCCTGTCCAGATGAGGGGTTTTACGCGCGAGTCTGAAAAGGCCTTTCGGCCATAAGCAGCTCTAAAAGCAGTCGATTGCTATGTGACACTTTGGTGTGGTGTGAGTTGTGACCCATAAGTTACTTTTAAATGATGAGCAACAAATTGATCTATATCGTTAAATATTAACTCGCCATTAACTACAGCTAAGTATGGTGGTGGGAAGGGATTGCAGGTCCGATCCTGGGTGAAGGCGTGAACCAATGAGACATTTTCAGACTTCAAGTACATAATACGGACGCTCGTACGGTGAATAACATCGTACGGTTAGTCCCAGACGTATTGACCTGCTTATTCCTCTGAATTGCGATAATGCCGTATGTGCTTGAGCAACCATACGGACATCACGAGCACTTAAAAATAACGGGTTGTCAATGTTTTTGTTATGATAATACATTGTCGCACGACGCTGAATCTCAAGGTCAACGGGTAAAACTCCGGCTAACACAGGCAAGGCTTCGGTGCTAGTGGTCCTGTAAGCTTTGCATAAGAATATAAGAGCAAGACGTTGGCTTTGTAGCAACTTGCGACGAGCCACGCCGATAGTTGCTCTGTCGGCCCACACGGGGGCCATGTAGTAGCCTGTAGCAAATGCTACCGAGGTAAGTCGCAGTGTAAATTAATTTTAGGGTTTTGAATGAGAGGCCCCATGTCGACGTAGATATTTTGGTAAAGGAGTAAAATGTGCTCGTGATAAAATTAAAATAGCTAGATTATTTGAACCTTTAGAAGACTGTGCAAAGCCTAATCTCCGAATGGCAGACGCGATGGGACTGTTCCACCAAAGGGCGCACATTTATATTTTTTTCCCTAATATTTGTGAACAGCTATCTAAACATTGGATAGATATTGATCACTGCGTTTCTCAATTCCGGACCGGTCATGGAAATTTTAAAGCCAAAACTTAACGGATTTAAACTAGTAGCATCACCGATGTGCGAGTGCTCGACCGAAGGCAACATGTTTGAACAAACTGCTAATCATGTTCTCTAGGAGTGCGGTCTCTGGCAGGACGAAAGAACTACAATGCTAAACAACCTACCTACTGTGTACATCTGGACTCTGGAGTCCCATACTACGGTAATCTCGTGGACAGCGCTAGGAAATTCCGTGCCTTCAAGCGTTTTTGTCACAATTATTATTGGCAACAGTCTAACACAATAAATTAAATTAGCTCTAGCTTAGTAGTCACTATTATTATTATCGTTTATTCCCATGGTGCTTCCCCTTCAGTTCTTTGACTTTCGGTCACTGCAACTTTGTGCTGTCTCCCGCTTTGTATGGGGAGGGAATCTAGAATTTTTCCTACTCCTTATTTTCTTCTGATTAATTTTGTTGCGGGTCCCAAGACAGCTTTAGCATGTCCCTCGGGCTCCCTGAGATCATATCAAAGGGTTTTCGTGGTTGGATACCGCCGTCGATCCTGGCGACACAGGAGATACAGTGGTGGGAATGTGTGGTGGACCAAACCCCGATCAAAAAACCGTACGGACATTTAAAATCTTATTCCAGGCACTACATTATTTAAAAAGTGGTTATATCGCTTTAAAAATACTGTACAAGTCAGCTACAACAGGTGCATAGGCCTTGTTTTTGGATTAAAAATCAAAAATAGAATGATTTTCGCTTCTTAGTTTAATTTCATCAATCCGGACCGGACCGGATCCGGCCGGATTGATGGGAATCCGGTCAAATCCGGTCCGGATTGAAAATGACGCCGGATTGCAATCCCTATGCGCGAGTCGAGATACTTGGGTGCCATTGCAGCGTCCAGAACTACGCGCGAGTCCGTTGCGAATGGACGTATTTGATTGGGGCGTGATAACTTCGAGTCCATGTTTGTAGCGTAAAAACGCGCGTAAAACGCGGTATCTGGATGCAATAGAAATTGAAACGCGCGTATGGACTTCGCGCGGAAAACGACTCATCTGGACAGGCACTAAGGATTTTAGCTACGGCCTACGCGCCAAAACAGACTTAAACGTCAAACTACCCGCCCATGAATCTTACAATATAAAACACCCTTTAATCTTTACACCTAATGCTTCTAAGCAAAAAACTAGCCTAGCCGTCTCACAATAAGGAAAATAGTCTTTTACACATGCCTAAATAAATATTGCACAAATTTTATCAGTAAGGGTTATTTCACATGGTAACGTGACTAGACAATGCGGTGCATTTTTAGGGTTCCGTAGCCCAATGGCAAAAAACGGAACCCTTATAAATTCGTCATGTCTGTCTGTCTGTCTGTCTGTCTGTCCGTATGTCACATCCACTTTTCTCCGAAACTATAAGAGCTATACTATTGAAACTTGGTAAGTACATGTAGTATGTGAACTGCATTAAGATTTTGATACAAAAATGGAAATGTTATTAAAAATTTTAGAGGTACAACTGAAACAAAAAATAATTTTTTTCATCTAACCTATGCGTGTGGGGTATCTATGGATAGGTCTTCAAAAATCATATTAAGATTTCTAGTATAATTTTTTTCTAACCTGAATAGTTTGCGAGAGAGTCTCTTCCAAAGTGGTAAAATGTGCCCCCCCCCCCCCCCCTAACTTCTAAAGTAGGGGCATAATAAGTCTAAAGGGGTGACAGACGTGCGAGTAACTACGCGGACTTATGGCTCGACGATCTTAATCGCCTGTGTGTCACCTAAAAACCGCGTACTTAAAGATTGCCGCGCAAGTTCGCCGTCTTGGAATTTACTCGTAGCTCGTCTCGGCTCATGTTTGGCAAGACTGCGAGCCGCGAGCCAGGGGACATAGTAATCCAGTGTGACTTGTGAGCAGGGTTGCCAGGTCTTTTTCAAATAAATACCGAACAGCAAACAAAAAATCGGCCAAGTGCGAGTCGGACTCACGCACGAAGGGTTCCGTACCATTATAGAGCAAAAATAGGCCAAAAATTATGTTTTTTGTATGAGAGCCCCCTTTTAAATATATATTTTATTTTAATAACATTATTGATTATTAAAGTACATAATATACATATAATTAAGGCCTATGTGAAAATTTCACCTACCTGTTGCCATTACTAATATAGAACAAAAAAAGACCAAAAAATCACGTTTGTTGTATGGGAGCTCCCTGTTAAATATTAATTTTATTTTGTTTTTAGTATTTGTTGTTGTAGCGGCAACAGATATACACAATCTGTAAAAATTTCAGAAGTCTAGCTATAGCGGTTCTTGAGATACAGCTTGGAGACAGACAGACGGACAGACAATGAAGTCTTAGTAATACCTCTAGGGCAGCGGTAGGCAACAGGCGGACCGCGGTCCGTATGCGGACCGCCAAAGGTCGTATCTCGGACCGCGAAATATTGTAATGTATTTTATACCAAATACCAATTAATACATAGATAAGGTATACGTAATACCTTTATTAATTAAAATAAAATTTGAAGCTACATAGGACAAATGTGTTTTTTCTGGACCTCGTTAAAAAATTTCCCACAGTATCCGGACCCCACCTAAAACTACTTGCAGACCCCTGCTCTAGGGCGTCTAGTGTCCCGTTTTTACCCTTTGAGTACGGTATGGAACCCTAAAAAAGAGTTATAATAATTTATTTACATATTATATTATTAACTTAAAATACAAAGAATCATTGCACAAGAGCAACTAGCTAACCTAATTACTTATAAAAATTATATTTTTTCTTCTGCTTCCAGCAATGTCTTATTTGCTTATATATATAAATAGCCTATGATCCTTCACGTGGTCTACTTCTTATCTGACCCAAATAACAGAAAAATTGCTCTAGTAGTTCGTGAGATAAGCCCTTTCAAATAATTTCCCCCGTTTTTTCCACATTTTCTTCTATTTCTTCGCTCCTATTAGTCTTAGCGTGGTAAAATATAACCTATAGCCTTCCTCGATAAATGGGCTATCTAACACTGAAAGATTTTTTCAAATCGGACCAGTAGTTCCTAAGATTAGCGCGTTCAAATAAGCCCTTTCAAATAATTTCCCCCCGTTTTTTTCCACATTTTCCTCTATTTCTTCGCTCGTATTAGTCTTAGCGTGATAAAATATAGCCTATAGTCTTCCTCGATAAATCGACTATATAACACTGAATTTTTCAAATCGGACCAGTAGTTCCTGAGATTAGCGCGTTCAAACAAACAAACAAACAAACTAACTAACAAACTCTTCCGCTTTATAATATTAAGTATAGATAAATTGAACGAGAAATATAGATAAAATGAAAGAGAAAACGAGACGAGAAAATTAATAGTAAACCTTAATTTAACTTTAATCAACTGAAATATAAAAATAAATCAAAAACCTTTTAATTTCATAAAAATATGCCGCGGAACCCTTCATGGGCGAGTCCAACTCGCACTTGGCCGGTTTTTTATATGAGCCATTCAAAATTCAAACAGACAGTGTTCCACGTGGTTCCACCGGCAGGTCTGACGATTCAAAGTGTGTCTCCGTATGAAAAAAATAAAGTTCAGTTTTGAATTTTCAGTTTTTGAAAATTCATTTATCATCACATCACCTCGTCACGTTGCAATGTGAACTAACCCTAAGTCCCAAATTAAATATAAAAATACTAGTCATATCTACGCGATTATTGGTCAGTCATTTGATCATTTTCTGTAGTAGCAGACGTCCATTCATGTTTACAATAACTACGAATAACATAGGTGAGTGGTGACTCAACATAAGTTAATAGGTAAAGTCGACTGTCGATTATTTTGTTTACATAGTTTTTTTCTTATTTGATATGATGTAACGTAAATTAAAAAAATATACATACTTGTAAATATTTTGTATGTTATAAACTATTTACTATAGAATTGACTGCTACGAATTACGTATGCTTTCTGAATACTACGTTGCGCAAAATGATATTCGCCGGGAACCACACATTTTTCGTTATGCGCGGGCTATTCGATTTCTGTCTAATGTTTATGAATTTCTATCTATAAGTTTGAAATGTATTCGATGCCAAACCGTACATTTTTTGGGGTAAAAAGTATCCTATGTCAAAAAAAAAAGTATGGGTAAAAACTTAAAAAGTATGTTTCCCGGGACTCAAAAGTCAAAGTATCTCCATGCTAAATTTCAGCAAAATCGGTTCAGTGGTTTAAGCGTGAAGAGGTAACAAACAGACAGACACACTTTCGCGAGGCATAATATTAGGATGGATGAAATAATCCGCGCGCGATCAGATTGGGATCGGAATGACAGTTTTGTTGACGCGCGCTGACATTTAGCCAGCCGTAGGGTCGACAAACAAAATGGCGTTTTTGTTCGCGGACATTTCTTTTAAGTTTTGTTTTAATTTTTTTGTGATATTAATAGGTAATATCATATGTGATATTATTATAGTAATTGATTAATAAAATAATACCTGAATCATAGTCATTGGTAAAATATTACCAAGAAATCTTTTTCATGAAAAATTTGGGTTTGCTGAAAAATAAAAAAATAGTAACTGAAAGAGTTGAAGCTGCCACAGTGTTGACCAAAAACACAGTAGGTAATATCTTTAATGTACAGAATCGGTCTATTACGTGTTTTATTATTATTATTACATAATATGTAAAAACCTATAAATTAATTATTAATGTTCAGAAAATGTTTGCTAACGCTACTTCATTTACACACACATTAGCAAACCAAACTGTCACTCGGATCCCTTTCTGATCGCGCGCGGATTCTGCACTTAGGCACTCTACACTACAGTGATCTACGCTACTAGCTAGTCTACATCTACCTAACGTAAAAACACGCGCACTTCTTTTTAAAAAATTAATCATGTTAAATATGCCTACAATATACTTAATTCATAATAACAATGATATCAAACATCCTAATGAAATCTTTAGAGTGTTTTAATGAGCCATTAAACTATAATACAAACAAAGTAGCGTTTTAAATACCATTGTTTATATTTTTTACGATCTTGCTGCAATATCGTAAAAATTTTATGTTCGATTTTCAAACAGAGATTTTAGAGCACTCAACTAGGTACTTTATGGCTTATTGTCTCTAATTGAAGACATAACTGGGTGAAGTGGATAAGTAACATTTTATAACATAAAGGCAATTATTCATTTTTCCCTTATAATTTGAACAAACCTTGTAACTTACCTACTTCATCATCTGGCTAATATATCTGGCTATACATAAAATCCACATTTTTTTGATTTCAAATCATTTTCCCAATCTAAAGCCTCCATTTATGAAAAAACTTCAATTTTCAAATTGTAACACTCACTTCCTCCACTTACTCTTCAATTGATTTTTATAACCATTTTGTTGATTGCTATTTGTTCTCTATTGTCGAAGTCTGGTGACCAAGATTACATTTTATATTGCTACTATAGCAGACCCGGCCACGCGTTGCTGTGGCAAAGGTTCTTTCTATATTATAACATTGTAATTTGTAGTAAACTATTCAATGAACTCTATATAAGGAACATAATATAAATTATAGAGTTCATTGAACACAGCCTAAGTATTATCACTAAGTTTTGTAAACACCCTGTACTACATAGGAAAATTTGCGACGACCCCACTGCACCTTATAATTTGCGCGTACATTTGCTGCGTTTTGGTTAAGTTTTGATCCAAATGCAAACCAATAATTGGTAATTAGATGGCAAACGGAATCCTAAATGTTTTAACACAACCAAATGAATTTGTCATTGTAGCTCTTTACCGTGCATATTATGTGACATTCAAATTAGTGGCATAGCCTTGCTTTGTTAAATTTTAGATCAAAATAAATTGAAACACATTCAATCTCATTTATTCTTTATTTTATACTATCGCTAGATGATACCCGAAACTCCGTTGCGCCAAAATTCGTTTGTCGCGTCACGAGTGGGATCCGTACATTTTTCCGCAATGATAAATATCCATTGTTATTTTCCTTCTCTGAAAGTGTCTCCATACACATTTAAATTATAAATCGTCGCTGCATCCTCGAGACTTTATAATTAACATGGTAGTCCGCCCCTAGCTTCCGGCATCGAACACTTTTCAGAGCTTCCTGAAAAAATAAAATAGGTGGCGCGGCAATGGCGCCATTTCCGGGGCGGGATTTTTACCCCACCACCACCGGTTTCTCCCCACCAGTTTACCTCGGAGGTTCACTGCAGATCGGTCCTCATTCGTTTCTAGTGTTCGGGCATCGAAACATCTCTAACTAGGTTATATTGCTTTAATTTTGTGAAATGAACAGTGAAATAACTCAATAATTTATTAAAGTGTTTTTAAGTGAATATAAGTTCATGGTAATTTTAAATATCAAGGGTAAGCGAAAACTTCGTAAATCGGAGGAAGAAATGAGGAGGATTCGTTGCTTGGAACGTCGTTTAAAAAAATGAATAGATCGGAAGTTGGTGAAGAAGGTTGGTCACTTATTTTTTCAGATCTGTTTTTTTTTGTACAGTTTATTTTTAGGATGTTAATTGGAATTCATCCTGAATATTAAAGTGAATATGGGCAATCTTTCGAAAATATCATAAACTGGAATACTAAATAACATAAAATAAAAACAAAATATGTACGAGTATGTTTAGAGAGTCATGATGCGATCATGGCCACACATACTCTTTTCAAGGTATGTTTAGAGAGTCATGATGCGATCATGGCCACACATACTCTTTTCAAAGGTATATTTAAAGAGTCTTGATGCGATCTTGACCATATATACCAATTGGCTACCCCTTTTTAGGGGCTGATGAAAGTTTTATTGTTCAGTCTTTCAGACTGATAGTGAATGCGAGTATTTAATTTCATCCGTACGGAGTGTTCGATCCGTTGTGCGTATGCCTTTTGAGGCTGATGCAACCGGAAGTGATTTAATTAACATGACGCTCTACCGGAGCTACTAAATAATAATTTATCTGTCTCGACCTCTCAAGGTGACTGACTCAGTGCCCAATGCGGTCGAACCCATCCCATCTTTATCAAATGATATTTTAGAAGCTTTGGGTTCTTTGAAAAACAAAGTGGAGGTTTTTGGCGCCGAAGATTAGGGATGAGATCTCTGAACGTTGGGGACCAATTTATTGTGGACTCCTAAGTAAGGAGTGTATGTAAAAATGAATGGAAAACATCCATATACCTGAAAATTTAACCCTATTAAAAGCTCCAGTTCTTAATCCGGAACTAGCTTGAGTTTTAACTGATTCAGTTTAAAATAGATAAACGATTAGAAAAAAGCACAATTATTTTGGGCAGTGTATTGCGGCGATTGCTACTAAAATGGCAGAACGTTCGGGTCTACAGATTAAATTTAAAAAGTCTTATGATCCACAACAACCTTCTACATGGTAATATCAGCATAATCAACCGCTGCCTAACAGGCCGGTAAACTCTCGGGGCCCACCCAAATAAGAGGCAGAAAGAGTGGGCCCAGGAATACGAAACCAGCTCAGACGCACAAACGGCCACGCACTACGACGACACACACCGATCGGAACGAGCCATACGGACAGAACCACAGGAACTAGAGTAACTGCTTTAGCAAAACTGCCACATCATTGTAATAACTGGAAAGTTATCACTAACGATCCTGTCGTTCTCGAATATGTATCTGGATATATATAATTCCTTTTTCTCATTGAAGTCTACGAGCCACATCAATCTTTTTTGGCCAATGAAATAGTAATTCACATGAATAATGAAATCACTAGATTATTACAATGTCAGGATGTTCCTGGACAATTTATTTCTATAATCTTTCTCATTCCTAAGGATGATGGAAGTTATAGATTTATTCAGAATTTTAAAAAGCTAAATTTATTTATAAAAACTAGTCCCTTAAAATGGAGGATATTACCACTGCTATCAAGTTAGTATCGAAACTAGACCTTACAAATATTGATTCAAAGCTTATTTTTGTATTCCCATACACAAATCAAGCAGAAAGTTTTTGAGATTTAAATTTATTGACCTAAGAATTTCAATACTTGCCCTTTGGTCTCTGCAGATTTATTTCTGTGTTCTGCACCATTCGTGTTTACAAATCTTATGAAACCTGTCATAACTAACTTAAGAAACCGGGGTAGTATACTATTTAGATGACATATTATGTGTAGACAATTTTCACAAATTTTATTTCTGCAGTGATAACGTTAATGAATTGTCTTTGTAATCAATGAACAGAAAAGTGACATATTTCTGAGTACAAGAAAAAGATTTTTAGGTTTCAAAATAAATACAGCTAAAATGACTTTGGAATTAGGTACCCCATAATAAAAGACTTAAAATTTTAAGCTTAATTAGTATAAAAAAAAAATATATATATATATATATATATATATATATATATATATATATATATATATATATATATATATATTTATAAATTCGATATTTATATTGTATATGTATATATACAATATAAATTCGATATTTATTAGAGACTGCAAAGTTTTTAGACCTACTGACTTATTATGGTTGACGGATTATGTATAACTAAGTATACAAGTATTCAGGAAGCGGTTTGGCAGAGAGAAATTGTTAGAACATCAAATAATAATTATTACTATAATGATAAAGTAATGTCATTAATACCAGTTTTGAAGTTAGACTTTTTTTGGTGGCAAAACAATATTACTTATATTGACTACTTTCAAACATCTTCGCTGTGAGCAATATTATATTGAAATTTCCCTCACAGGATGGGGAATAGCTTGCGATGGGAAAACGTCAAATGAGTTTTGGAACGAAGAAGAGTCAATGTGTTATATTAATTTATAAAAGTTATGGGCAGCCTTAAAATGATTAAAAATTAAAATGTTTTGCAAATTCCTTGTATAATAAAGAAATTCTCTTGAGAATTGATAATAATATGGACTGCAATCTCCTACATCAACAGAATGGGAGGAGTATAGTACGAACATCTTAATGATGAAGCACAGCTAATTTTAAAATGGCTAATGGTGCGAGTAACTCCACTTTTTTATTTTTGCATCATATATCAATTCTAAAGAGAAAATTGACGTAGACAGGGAGTCAAGATGCAGTAATATAGATACTGAATGGAGTTTGTCCATTGAAGTCTACCACAAGTTTACTGACAAATTTGGTCTTCCAGACATTGATTTATTTGCCTCCCATATTAATGCCAAATGTTATAAGTATGTTTCTTGGAAAAGACATCCTAACGCATAGAATATTGACACCTTTACAATAAATTACTGGAGTAGTTACTTCTACTGATATTAAAATTTTTAGGTACGTGAAATAATCAACGATCAGGCATCTGGCATTATCGTCTTCCCTTACTGGCCTAGTCAGGCGTGGTATCCATTATTTTTAAAACTTATATTATCGTACGAGGTTATCTATTTTAGACCAGAATATGATCCTTATTATCACCTTTCAGAAACGCACACCCCTTGTGGTGAAGCCTTACCCTGGTGTCATGCCGTTTATCAGGGAAGCGTTTTCACATGAATCGTGTAATCTAGAGACAGTTGATCTAATGATTTCGTCTTTATCTAGTAACACGCTTAAGCAATACGATACGACATAAAAACAAATTTGGAAATTTTGTACTGAAAATAAGCTTGCTGATTGTTTCAATGTTTCAAATCAAATAGCATTACAATTTATAACTGAACAATTAAGATTAGGAATTTAGGCTCTATATACGCTCGGCGCTTTCTCTCATGTTAGGTAAAAGGTTTAGCACAGATTGTAATGTCAGTAGATTACTTAAAGGTGTCTTCAAATCCTTACCATGTTTTCCTAGTTCTTGATTTTGTGAGTAATTGGTATATTATATATATATATATATATATATATATATATATATATATATATATATATATATATATATATATATATATATATATATATATATATATATATATATATATATATATATATATATATATATATATATATTTAAAAAAACAACAATAATTTATAATAATAAATAAAATAAAAAAATAGTAAAGCTACTCGCACTGGCAACTGCTCAACGCGTGCAGACACACTCTTACAAAAGTCTCAATTATAAATAAATGCAACTCCACTTTTCAAATACCTATCCAAGACGAATTATTGATTAAACCTCTAATCCTAAAAAAAAATCAACCTTACTTAATCGTTCCTTTTTTATAATCATAAAAAAGAAATTTGTCCAGTCTTTCTACTTACAAAAAACACAATCACTTAGAAATAGAGATAAAGCTGATAGACTAATATTGACAAAAAAAAAAAAGGCACTCGACAGTTTTCGGCACATTGCACAGTGCACTCGTCATGCCTCTACATCGGCGGATTGTCGTGGCGGCATTTCCACTGAGACCATGAATAGAGTCATAGGGTGGTCAGGTAGATCTCTCGTTGTTGATAAATTCTATAATAGACCTCTTTTACCTATGTTTTACCTATAAATGTTAAATGCTTTTGCTAATACAATTTTGACCAACTAATTACTATTAGTTAACAGTAATTAATACTATTATAAAATATACATCTCAGACTTAAGTTAAGTATATCATAGAGAAATTATTTTCCTTAGTGTATGGTTCTATACACTGTTATATTTAGGTACAAATAATTAATATAAAAATTTGATTTCTACAATATAATATATATTTAATATTACAGTATAAAAGATTTGAATGACGATTTTCCATAAGAACTCTGAACATCTACCATGTTAATTATAAAGTCTCGAGGATGCAGCGACGATTTATAATTAATGGTTAAACAAACTTACCTTAAGTGCAGTTTGACCATAATTATGAGAGTCGCTGCATCCGAAGAGACTTTATTACCCTCCCACCCAAAAACCCTAAAATGTCTTTGGAAAATCGTAATTTATTTAGTTGTACCTTCTCTAAAAAGAATGAGGACCGATCTGCAGTGAACCTCCGAGGTAAACTGGTGGGGAGAAACCGGTGGTGGTGGGGTAAAAATCCCGCCCCGGAAATGGCGCCATTGCCGCGCCACCTATTTTATTTTTTCAGGAAGCTCTGAAAAGTGTTCGATGCCGGAAGCTAGGGGCGGACTACCATGTTAATTATAAAGTCTCTTCGGATGCAGCGACTCTCATAATTATGGTCAAACTTCACTTAAGGTAAGTTCGTTTAACCATTAATAGTTCAGCCATTTAAGCTTGCAGAGGTAACCCGTAACAAACAGACATTTTAAAATACTACCTTACTAAAGTTAGGATTACTAAGAATTTTTTAGCTATAACATAACTTTTATCGCGGGCTTTGAGCGCGGCGACCGAATCAAGAAATTCCGTAACGAAAAATACCTGTACGGCGTTGCCAGATTTCGGCACGGTGTTTGTGTGCATGCGACTAGACGTATGCGAATTATAATTGCATAAGTTGATAAAAGAATAAAGATGCTATGCAATAGCTTTACCGCGGCAGGCCCCGCGTGCCACACTTTTTTTTATTATTTATTAAATTCTTTTTAAATTTCAGATTTACAAAATGGGGAACTTCATAGCATATTACTGGTACGACTCGAATGTAGAGCCTATGACAGGTCTGACGAAGTATGAAGTGTATTTAGTTCAGAAATCCTGGAAAGTCCTCAACGCAGATCCTATTAAAGGCGGTGCACTTATATTTAAAAGGTAAATTATATTATGTATTTTGTAAGATTAAGGGTCTACCTGTAACATAAAAAATCACCTAGGTTCATGGTGTACCCTGTATATGATTATTTATGTTTCACTTTTTGTTGTGTTTTGCGTACTTTTTTATGTTTCCGGATTACTCGTCCCTTATGCACCGATTTTGATAATAATTAATTTATTATTTGTTAGAAAAAAGACATTTCAAAGGCGGTCCCATCACTCCCATGGTAAAGAAATACTTACTGTTTAAAGTCTTTCTCGTTAAAATTATCTTCATATTATCTCCATCGACTCATCGCTTAACTAAATTACCCACTTCTTCCAGACTGTTCATAGCGTACCCGGAGACCAAAGAGTTCTTTCGCACCATACGCCACGTGGCCGAAGACGACCTCGCCAGCAACGGGCAGTTTAAGGCCCACGCACTCAGCTTTATGTCCAACTTCAACAACTTCGTCACCAACCTCCAGCAGCCGGAGATCTCGGCGGCCCTGATGAATAAAGTGGGGGAGAGTCACGCCAAGAGGAGGATCAAGGAAGGGCATTTTAGGGTGAGTCACAACTATCAAACTTCACCAGACTTTGACGACCACAGTCGTAAAAGACTTTTACGACTATGGTACTTTCACTAAAAGTCTATTTAAAAGTGCGAGGGCTGAGACTTTGATCTACTTTTGCAGTTAAACACTTTAATAATGTCTATACTAATATTATAAATGCGAAAGAGTGTCAGTTTGTCCGTCTGTCTGTTACCTCTTCACGCTCGAACCGCTGAACCGATTTTGCTGAAATTTTGTATTTTATTTTTGTATGGAGATGCGTTAAGTCCCGGGAAACGACATAGGATACTTTTTATCCCGGAAAAACATACGGTTACCGCGCGATAAACGAATTTTGGCGCAACGGAGTTGCGGACGTCATCTATTTATGTATTTATTTTTGAGTGTACCGGAAAAATCTACACTTCCATAAAAAAAATACAGATATAACTGCGTTGTTTGAGCTTGAGCTGTATGTATGTAATGGAATCTTTGAGCACGATACTTTCCTATCTCCAGTAGTCTAATTAATTCGAAACTTTGCATACAATGCAATCATTTGTTAATTTTTTTTTATGAATTCGAGTAATTCTAATAAAAGTTGAAAATAAATAAATCGTGTATTTTTTTAAGTTTCTTTAAAATATTATTTTTATTTTACTTCGCAGGACCTGAAAATCGTGCTCACCGGCATACTTCGCGATGATCTACATCTTGACGAAACCACAGTGGACGCGTGGAACAAAACGGTAGACTTTATGTGTAAACACATCTTCGAAACTATGAACAAGACTGGAAAAGATTAAATTATAATCAGCAGGTCTATCGGGCCATTTGGAGTTTCCTGAGGTGTTTTTGACGGAAGTTTATGTATTCAACATTGTTGATTGGTTAAGTTGGAATTTAGCCAATTGGCTAACTTGTTTGATTAAACAAGCTATACTCTACTTGGCGAAACATGGCGGTAGCGGTCATTGAGTCCCTGTCAAAAACTTGTCATTTTCTATATAAACCGCGATTGACAATGAAGTGCCAGATGTTGTCAATCGCGGCTTTGTATAGAAAATGACAAGTTTTTGACAGGGAGTCAATGACCGCTATCGCCATGTTTCGCCGAGTACAGTATAGCGAGTAGACTATATTCTGTCAAAAAACTTCAGAAACTGGAAATAGAAGTGTTTCGAACTTTTATTTGATAATTCGTAGAAAGTCTACATTTTAAATGAATTGTATTATGAAACAACCAAAATTGTTAGAAGATACTGTAGAGAAACTCCAATCGCCATTTCAGACTTGCAGATAATATCAATAAATTAGGTAAGTAATAAAAAAAATATCTAAGTAAGAATTTTTCAATAAGGAAATTAAATAATGGTATTATTATTAAGAATATTATTATGAATTATAAAATGGTGTTATATTATTTATATAGAATGTTGTTTTTTTCCTTTCCAATAGTACTTAAATCCAAGACTCTCTAATTTCAAGGAACACAGTACAAAATTTTCAGCAAAACCACAGTACTAGTTGAGTAGATATATACAATTTAATACATATTAATAGCCATATTATATTAAGGTCTATGGATATGAATGAATGAATGAAAATTCTTTATTGCACCAAAACAACCATGACATTCAGAACTTAGTAACTATTGAGTAAAGAGATATAAATACAAGTCTCCTGTCACAGTCAGGTAAAAAAAATACTTAAACTTGTGTTACCGCCTACGGGTACCAGAACTACCAAACAGCAAACATTTAGTATCAGGTTTGAACCGGCGATCCTCGTCTTGAATTTTCAACCACTGAGCCACAGAGGTTTTAATCAATGTGAGACAGTAACGCCTCCGTGGTCTTGTGGTTTAGACGTGGCTCTTGACTCGGAGGAGGGTTCGATTCTCGCGTTGAAAACATGTTATTTCCAAGTTTCGTTAGGACAGTGCACGCTGATCGCCTGATTGTCTGACAAGTAAGATGATCCATGCGTCGGATGGGCATGTAAAAAGTCGGTCCTGCGCCTGATCTCTCGCCAGTCGTGTCGGTCTTCCGTCCCTCTGGGTTATGAGAGTATAGGAATAGAGTGTTTTTGTGTACTACGCACACACTTGGGCACTATAAAATTGCTCCTGGCATGGTTTCAATGAAAAACGGCTACCGTCACCGAAATCGGTGTGGGAGTTATTATTAATCAATGTGAGTAGCCACAGATACCCTTTGAATATAACTGAAATATTCGAATGTGACCACGGCTCCTGATGATGTCCACATCTCATATTCAGCGAGTATGCCATTGTGTAATGGAATTAGGAGGTGCGGGGCGCGGGGGGAGGGGCACTGGAATACAAGTCCAAATGACGCGTGACTCCGCCACGGTCTGCATTATTCACGGCGATACAAGGAGGTAGAGCTGCTGGATGTGACACATACTTTTTTTGAAGCGAAACTTCTTGACTTGGGAAATAAGGTGGCGAATTTATTTTAGTTTTATTTTTTAATAAAATAAGGGAGCAAACGAGCAAACGGGTCACCTGATGGAAACCAACTACCGTCGGCCATGGACACCCGCAACATTACAACATTAAGAGGGAATGCGCTCTCTTCTTGAAGGTTTGCAGGGAAATACTACTGGTGACAGTTCATTTCAGAGTTTTACAGTGCGCGGCAGAAAGTTACGCGAAATACGCACGGTGGAAAACTGCCACTCATCAAGGTGATGAGGATGGTATATTTTTCGCGTGGAACGATGGCGAAAAGTTGCAGGTCAGTTGCGTGGTCTAAAGAGAAAAAATAAGAAAGAAATGAGTGTACATTTCTTTATTACGCAGGGGAAACTCTATACGTGTCCCGGGATGGGGAGAGTACGCCGGGAATTTGTGGGAAAATGTGACTCACACAAACATTACACCACAAGTTCCAAAATACCAAAAGAAAGAAAGCATAATTTTTATTAGATAACTAGCGACCCGCCCCGGCTTCGCACGGGTATAAAATATAAAGGCACTGAAAAAATTATTAAAATCGATTCAGCAGTTTTGATTTATATTCATTATTTTCTACCCGTGGCCCGCATTGGTCGGTACCGCCGCAAAAGCTACGTCTCGCAATTTTTAAATATGTAATATCTTCGAAAATATTCATTTAAATCATATGCTACAAAGGGCCATACAGATCTATATTAAATCAACAATGTATTTAACCCTTCGATCGCGGATTCTTGGAAATGCTATTGTATTCTATTGTTGTCGCGACCACCGGTGCCCGTATGGGGCTTGATGAGTTAAAGTATTTAATTGAATAAGGATTAATGCCGTGATGGTTAAAATCGCTTCGAAAATTAGCCATTATTTGTCGTTAAAAGTAAATGACAAAAAACTGTTATTGTGGGATATCCATAAGAGATAGACATATTCCATCGCGGAGTTTTCTGTAGACCTTTTCATTGTGTATAATAATTAGTACATTATTTTAATAAATCTCGTAGAGTTTAGCCTGCGTTTGCAATGTAAGCGGAAAAAAATGTTATTATTTACGATATCACCTTAGAAACCCCAACAATAACAGTATTTCTCCACTATTTAATAAATGTTATTATACTTATAAACCTTCCTCTTTAATCACTCTATCTATTAAAGAAAACCGCATCAAAATCCGTTGCGTAGTTTTAAAGATTAAAGGGAACAAAGGGACATGAGGGAAAAAAAGCGACTTTGTTTTATAATATGTAGTGATCATGAATATCTATGCAAATACAATCCCCTTTTAAAGTTACCTGTTTTATTGTTAATCAATAAAAATATTGCTTATTAAATAAACAGAAAAACTTGTACAATTTTTTTATGGAATTTTGGGTGCAGCCGCCAAGCCAAAACGCTAATCATACTTCACACCTTCCCACTACTTATTGGCCAAAGCAAGCAAGTTGTTGAGGAAAATATTGGACTAAACACTAGTATAATAGTGATGGTAGTTAAATAGAATTTGCATTATAAACAGATCAGCCTATGAAATGTATATAATAGGCGTGAAGGCCAAAGACACTGGCAAACGGTAGGCAAAAGAGCTTTTCCGACTCTAGAATATTCGAACTTTGAATTTCGAAATATTATTGTCCTAAATCTGCATAGCCGATTATCTAAGACGATTTCAATTATTACTTTAACCTTTACAGATTACATAGAGCTGCAAGTTCCTCGTTTGAATTTAGAATATTTTTTTTCGTGGTCGAAAGGTGGCTGCATGGCGCGGTTTTAGCCAACCTATCAAAACTTTTTACTAGATCATCATTACGGTCTGTAAGTTGTGATACCCTCGAAAATATTAGGATGGGACCACGCATGGACATTACGAAATTTGAATTTAATTTCTATATAAATTCTAACTTCTTGTTTCGGCACTCATTCAGTTTTACTATTCCTGAGTTGTTATCTCGAAAAGACCATTGCTTCATCTATCTTTCTGTTTAAAAAAACGACGTTCTTTATTCGAATTTCGCTGTCTCTTCTAGAGCGTGGTAAGCGAGCGTGTTGCATATTTAACACGTCCCGGTTGTCACGTCTTATTTCCTCTAAACACGCTGACACGTCACACGCCTGAATTGACTCTGGATTACGGAGGTAGCTTTCCGATCCTTTTGTGATCCAAGTTCCAACCCCCATTCTTTGAAATTTACTCATTTCAGGGGCGATTTTGAATCGTCAAAATCTGAGGAAGAGTTAGATTTTTTCATACAGTATCTTTCAGCATTTAAATCAAATAAAACAATGTAAACTTTACTCTGTCATATTTTTTCAAAGACAAAACAGATATGAACAACCATGATTGAACTATGTTTTTTTTTAAATATATATATGGACGCTTCACACCACGTCAGTCTGGCCCCGTGCTAAATACCTGAAGGACTTGTGTTACAGGTACCAGACAACGGAAATATATTTAATACTTTTATACTATACATATATTTAAGATTTTTATTATATCATACACATAATATTTAATACAAATCCAGACTCGGGAACATTGAAAACTTTTTGTTCCGTCGGCGGGATTCGAACCCCGACCCCCGGCTTGAGCTGCCACACACTCGACCAATTGAGCCACAGAGGTCGTCAATTTATACTATTATGTTTATACTATTATTTTTTTTATGAAATAAGTGGGAAAACGAGCAAACGGGTCACCTGATGGAAAGCAACTACCGTCGCCCATGGACACTCGCAACATCAGAAGAGCTGCAGGTGCGTTGCCGGCCTTTTAAGAGGGAATACGCTCTCTTCTTGTAGGTTTGCAGGTCGTATAGGTCCGGAAATACTGCTGGTGAAAGTCCTTTCCAGAGTTGTAAAACGCGGCAGAAAATTACGCGAAAAACGCACGGTGGAAGACTGCCACTCATCAAGGTGATGAGGATGGTATATTTTTCGCGTGGGGCGACCGGCGATGGCGAAAAGTTTCAGGAGGTATGATTCCGATGAAACCGGCTACCGTCACCGAAATCGGTGTGGGAGTTATTATATCACATCACGGA
This sequence comes from Cyaniris semiargus, assembly GCA_905187585.1. Lineage (NCBI taxonomy): Eukaryota > Metazoa > Arthropoda > Insecta > Lepidoptera > Lycaenidae > Cyaniris > Cyaniris semiargus. Next base: position 4,219,171 of record LR994558.1, on the reverse strand, counting down.
CGCACGCGTGAAGGTCGCATCAGTTATGTTATATGTAGTAACTAGTACATAATATATACTACGGGGTAAGCGTCATTATATTATCACAAAAAGTCTACATAATTTGACCAGTCTACGTTTTAACGTGACGCTTCCGTCCATCCATCAGATGGCGTGACTAGGGAAGTTCAGCCATTAATTTAATCAACTGATAAACTAAGGTCAAAGCCGAGACATAAACTAAACTATATATCATACATAACATATCATAATATAGATAACAAATACCAATTAAACCGTATTAACCCAACAAAAACACTATAATTATCATATTAATGTATCCATTATTTTATTAAAAGTGTGTTTTGTTAATTTTTGAAGTTAATTCGGTGAGCAACATAATATTTTTACCTTTTTTATTATGTGAAAAAATAAGATAAGGAATTTGCTTCAGGTTTTGTTTGCAAACTGCAAAATGTTAGGAACTCTACATTTTTAAATTTATGTGAATAGAAAAAAGGTTACGTTAAAAATCGCTGTACGATTACAATAAGTACCTACTCAATATTATATTCCTAGGTTGAGAGGATGACCTGAGCTACACACTTGGGCACTGAATTGCTCCTGCGAAGCTGTCTGGTTTCCTGGCAACGGGAACCTGGCAAAATGAACGGCTTTGAACATTCTTCTTTCTTCAGTTGATGCATGCATACATTAGGGTCGAATCACAGTAGAACATCACGATTTTATGCGTCTAGCGATAGATTTTTAATCAAGCAAATCAACATTCAAATACTCAGCCAACACCGTGGGTATCAAGTCTGTCAATTTAATGAGTATCATCTTGTGTAGTGTAAATATCTCTCATCGCAATTCGAACTGACTCTTACTCCTTGTCAGCTGTCCGGTCAGTCACCGTGGTCATGACGTGGTCGGGACGTGTCGGGTCGTGGTCAGATACGTGGTCAGTGCGCCACAATGCCATCACTCAATGCAGATGCTGACTGCAGCGCTCATTGAATATTTATGGGCGATTAGGGTTGTCTCCTTTAAGTTTTGGAATTTGAGTGGCGGCCCAAGCTCAGTTGGGCGAAAGCCTGAATAAGTCTTTAGATATTTCTAAAAGTGGTACAATGATTCTAAAATAAAAAAATATGGTGAGAAGAACTGTATTATTTTTAATATTATTATTAATTCAGAGCGTTCAGAGCGTCCGTGGCCTAATGGCTCGCACTCGTAGAGGGTGCAGGTTCGATCCCGGGTGGAGGCGTGTACCAATGAAACATTTTCTGATCTCAAGTACATAATACGGACGCTCCTACGATGAAGGAAAACATGGTGAGGAAACTCGCACATAGTTGGTCCCAGAAGTATTGACTAGTTCTTTCCTCTGGACTAGGCCGACTATGTTGCAAGAATGCCGTATGCGCTAGGGCAACCATACGGACATTTAAAAATTTTGTCCCAGGCACTACAGTATCTGTCTGAAGAGTGGTTATAACTTCGCTCTGAAAATACTGTATAAATCATCCACAACGGATGCAAAGGCCTAGTTTTTATTATTAATTCGATGGGATGTCCGTAAAAATAAGTTGAATAACTCGGGTTTGAGGTGCGACAACTTAGGGAGCATACCCATACTACGTGACCTACTTTTTAAGATTTTTTGACCTTTAAAATTGGACGTTTGTTTTTGAAGTTATGGCGAAATTAAAATATTACAATTTCTGCTGCACGGCCCGTTGCGAAGTGGGCGTCACCAGGGCAGGGGTGCGCGTGAGGGAGCAGGGAGGGGAGCTTAGATCTATGAGTAAGGTACCCGCGTGGCTCAGACGAGAGGTCGGCTCCATAGATAATACAGTATATATACTGAGAGTCGGCTCCTTTAACATCCACAGATAATCTGTGCAACCTGCGGATAATGACTGCGTCGTCGATGTTAGTGTCGGTGTCTGTGAATTGACCTGGGAATCATTTTGCTGACCGCGTCTTTCGTGGGTAGGCTTTTTGCAGCGGTAACCGACATCCACGCGGGCGGAGCCGCGGGCGACCGCTAGTAAATTATATTTACCTAAAACCAGCGGCGTAGCCAACCTTTCAGTTTTAGCTGTAGATCTACAGTTTTTCGGAAATCCTCTCAGTTTTCAGTTTAGGCCTCGAAATCTACAGTTTTTATGAGCTAGCTAGCGTCATCTATTTTATTATATTAAACTTAATATAATCAAAACAGAGGTAATGGTCATCAATCGATTTAATAGATGGCGTTAGTTGCAAACAGTCGTAGAAAGTTAGGATCCTAATTACCGTACTAAATCAGAAGAATAGGGGCTTTTGATTGGTGCAATCAGAAGCTTCTAATTAGTCTTCTTTTTATAATAGGATCCTAATTAGGACGTCTAAATTTAGTAAGGTGGAATAAGCCCCTTACCGACATCGATCGCGCGGTCGATTTTCTTTCTGGTTTTTAATTCCCGGCTTCCTAAAATATATTCTATTTATTACCATAATTAAATGATAAAAAATCATAAAAGATAAAACTGTAGATTTACTGTTTTTCAATTTGATATTTACAGTTTTCTACAGTTTTTTTTTTCTAGCATATCTACAGCTTAGCTCCGTGATGAGGTTGGCAACACAACCTTCAACCTAACTATAATCATTAAGGCGCTCCCCCTACGGAGATGCGGGATGCCGTAATTTACCGTTTTTAGAGCCTTATAATAAGTCATAATTTGAAAGCTACAAAATAATAATAAAAATACAGCAATAATCTTCAGTATATGAACATTCCTTACCCCGTTATTAAGAGCGGGGTGTCAAATTTTGCTGTGTTTTCTAATAAGTATTACGATCCCGGAAGACGATTGACTCAAATGAAATTGAGATTTATTTAATCATTGTATATTTATCTGATATTTGGCTAACCAAAAACACGATTCACTTATTTTGACTCGATAGTTTTATTTTTTGAAATTATGAATCTTTCTGGGCTTTTGAACAAATACCTGTTACACTTATTGAGTTACTATCATTAAATAACTTGCACTACTATAATCACACACTTTATAAAATAATTATTATAGGAAATATTAGTATTGTATTTAATTTTTAAGTAATCATCAAAAACATTTTTAGGACTTACGACCTTTACTTTCGTGCTATAATGCGTGAACCGTTGTTACGCGATATTGTTCTGCAGCTAGCTAGCTGCAACGTAAAGCACATTGCCCGGGAGCACGATTCATGGAATCATTGTATCACGATTGGAAGATAGCGGTGTGTGTGGCCGGGGCTAGCGTTTTGACAATAGGCTCTTAATTTCCTATTTTTGTTTATTATACTCATGATATCAGCTTCCAAAGTAATACCAATTTATTAAAATTCAAGCATAATTTCAGTATCTCCCTAGCATTTACAAATTTCTTTTATTTGAAACACACGCCAATAAATCGACAATTTTAATTGGACAAAAAATCAATTTTGACAAAAATCGGGTTACGCCTTTTTGCCTCCGAATTATGATCCTCCTAGTAAAAGTTTTATTTACATAGATTGCACAACGTAAAAAAATATTGGAAAAACCTTTGATTTTCCTCAACTTTCTAGTTTTTTGACAATTCACTGCACCTTATTTGATTAGATAATAACACATCCAAATATTAAATAAACATGATAATTACTATTGCATGCCGTGACAGGCAGTTTGTTTTGGGGATCCGTAGTACTATTCAGTTAACCATAAGGGTTGGTGTACACGGAGAAGAGACGAAACGTAATGACTGATGATGCGATAGTAGTCATTCAAAATTTTATTACATATTCACTATGTAACATTATAATATAACTTTTTTCAATAAGTATGTCATCTATTTGATTCTATTTTGATTGTCGAATTCAAATATTTTTGGCAACGAAACGCTGCACATACAAACACGTCGCTGCGTAGAGCCACTTATTTTATTAGTCCCAAATACAAAACTGGAGAAGTAATTTGAAACAATTTTGTATGTTTTTTATCTTTTGCAAAAATATTATAATTTATGAATTATGAGTTATACCTAGTCGACTGTAATCAGTAATATAGCATTAACCCAGGGGTTAATGCTATATTACTGATTACAGTCTACTGATCTATAAATATTATTGTACTGGGGCCAGGCCAGACAGTCGTCAAAACACGTAAATATTTATTATTGTAACAAACTGCGGATGAAAAATAATTATAATTAAACTATTAAACTAAGTGAAAAAAAAATCTGGTTACTAAATTTCTGGGACAAGAGTTCATCTATTCAATAGCGTTGTTGATGGATTAATAATATTTTGACGCTATTCTCAAATCGCGGAATTCTGTCTGTAGCGGTCATTGACTCCCTGTCAATAAACTTGTTATATTTCGTCATTTCCTATACAAACCGCGATTGACAATAAAGTGACAGATGTTTCTAGTCTAAGGGCGATATCGTATTTTGCATACGATGTGAACTGAGTATAAATTATATCACTTCAATCTCATAAATAGTTGGAGATTATCATGTTAAGAGTTACCAAGGCGTTTTCCGATGAAACTGTAATAGTCTGTTTCATTTACAAGAATTCAATTTTATTCTTATGTTAACAGAATGTAGTGCGCTGTGCGAGTATTTTTCACATAGCTCCTAGACTAGAAAGATCAATGACCGCTGGTGCCACCTTAAATTGTCCTGACTATAGCAAATGAAATGCGCTTTATGTACTCCTCATACACCTCATAAACCGGCAATGGGCATAAGAGTGTATTTACTTAATAACTTATTATTACTTCAGATGAAATGCTATACTGAGACAATTAAATACGGAACCAAGAACGCCATACAAAATTCAGAGCTTTGAAAATAAAGCCTTTGGCGAAAGCACAGGACAAAAGCTACTTCAATTACAATATTATAATAAACCAAAAGTTATATTGCAACTGATTATTAAGTATCAAAATCGTAGTACGCAGCTTTAGTATATACTAGCTGTGCCCCACGATGTTACCCGCGGTTTAAGTGATATATAATAGAAGACTACGGTATATGAAAAGTACCAATAATTGGGTCAAAACGGGACGATATATATTATGGTTTTCTATAATGGTTAATGGTAGTGATGATGACGATGATGAATGTAATTTGCATAGTAGCATATGCTTTCCGTTCTTAAAACAACGTCGAAACTCCCAAACTTGTATCTATAAAGAGTCAGAAGTTCTCTCAGTACCTTCCGAACCATGGTATACCTTGGTGTAAAATCTTACTTGTTGGTAGCATATGCTTAGAATACTGCTCACGAAACCGAAGTCATCACATGTTTCCATATAAATTTTGAGGAGTTCCCTCGATTTCTTTTGGATCCCTTAATCAAATCACCACTTTTATAAATATGGTACCAAATTGGGATGATAACCTATAATACGCCAAAAGAAAAATTTTGATAATCGGTTCACAAGCGGCGGAGTAATCGTTGAATAAAAAAAACGAACATAACACCTCCTCCATTTTGAAAGTTGGTTAAAATTGTAGCCTATGTGTTATTCTAATATATACATACATACATACATACATACATACATACATACATACATACATACATACATACATACATACATACATACATACATACATACATACATACATACATACATACATACATACATACATACATACATACATACATACATACATACATACATACATACATACATACATACATACGTACGTACATACGTACATACGTACATACGTACATACATCCATCCATCCATCCATCCATCCATCCATCCATCCATCCATCCATCCATCCATCCATCCATCCATACATCCATCCATCCATCCATCCATCCATCCATCCATCCATCCATCCATCCATCCATCCATCCATCCATCCATCCATCCATACATCCATCCATCCATCCATCCATCCATCCATCCATCCATACATCCAAACTTTCGCCTTTATAATATTAGTAGGAATTCGGATGTTTATCTGCCCCATAGTAATTCGCACTAACTTTTTGTAATCTTACACAAATGTTGCACAAATATCAGTTTTTTAGGGTTCCGTACCCAAAGGGTAAGAACGGGACCCTATTAGACTTCGTTGTCTGTCCGTCTGTCCGTCTGTCTGTCTGTCTGTCTGTCTGTCTGTCTGTCTGTCTGTCTCCAGGCTGTATCTCAAGAACCGCTATAGCTACACTTCTGAAATTTACAGATATTATGTATATCTGTTGTCGCTATAACAACAAATACTAAAAACAAAATAAAGTTAATTTGCAAGGGGGGGGACTCCCATACAACAAACGTGATTTTTTGGGCCTTTTTTGCTTGATATCAATAATGGTAAGAGGTAGGTTATTTGAAATTTTCACAAAGGCCTTAATTATATGTGTACTTTAATAAATAACAATAATATTTTAATAAAATAAAAATTTTAGGGGGGCTCACATACAAAAACACAATTTGGCCTATTTTTGCTCTATAACGGTACGGAACCCTTCGTGCGCGAGTCCGACTCGCACTTGGCCGGTTATTTTATTTTATTATCACGTTTGTTTATATACCGTATTGATTATACAATACTCGATAATTATATTTTCCTTAAACATTTTCCTCGTCATTTTACGTTTAAATCGTTGTTCAAAATATAACTTAGGGTCATTTCACAATATAGATACAGATGAAACGCGACGCAACGCTGGAATTTTAAAATAACGATAACATAAAATATAAGACTTTGGACACTATCCTAAGAACAATTTAAGAGTTCGAATTTCGAACTGCACCACAGAATATATATTAGTAGTACCAACAGAATGCCCACTCGCGAAACCCGTTTAAAGAAATAACGACTCATGCTACGATACTATAAAGTTCAAATTCCGACAGCGCAGTGCTAGGTGCCTACAATAATATTTACCTGCAAAGCCCTCTCTTTCTATCGCGTAAGAGGTACCCTTTCTGACGAAATCAAGATTGTCACCTTTTAGAAAATAAAATAATCTTCTTTTAATTATTATAGCTACTAATACCGAACTTTTTATAGTAATAATCAAATTTTAGTAACCCAACCTATATTGTATAATAGTTTTATATTCGATTATAGTGCAGGAGCTGGTCAGAAATTTTTTACAATTTACACATAGTAACTTAGTTAACTAGTTTCTGTGTAGTATGTGGTTTGTTTGTAACAAATTGGTTTACTTGCTATGTTTGTGTATTTTTTATCTTTTTTTTTTTTGTATTTTAAAGTCTTAAATTACCTTATTGAAATTATTCTTTGACCTTTATTTCAATTGTTCATATTTATCAGATTAGTAACGATTCTGTCACAGCGGTTAAATCAGTACGTAGGTATATGCGACGAAAAAATATTGCGCGTGCGTCACCGCTCGCTTGTGAGTCCCTAGTGATCTGCCCCTTTAAAGGGGTACTTACATTTCGATACCTACACGCGCGAGTGGGACAGGCCTGACTGCACCAGGCTGCGTTGCGCGGCGTAGCATATAAGGCCATAAAAGATGTTTTTATCAGCGAGCTATAAAAAAAATCTTAAAAATATAGCGTCGCGACTCGCGTAGCATCACGATTCTGTGTGTTGCGTCACGATTAAGTGTGAACTGACCCTTAATTTTTAACAGCGTTACAATCGCTTTTTTATACTGTGGGTGGGCTCGGACATATAACATACTCATTACTCATAGTGCATACAACATACAAGTTCACACAGATTATACATCTTGGACTGGACGCACTTGGATCTGAAAAATGTACGTATTTTTCGTATCTTAATACGAGTCATTAGAATTTTTCATTAGTGGGACACTTTACACTTTGATCGCAAAAATAAAAGTTTGTGGTTTTTATACGTCGTAAATAATAATTGAATTAATATTGAGGGGCATTCACGTTACAATAAAAATAGAGTATTAAGGGCCTTCCCCTACGGAGATTCCGTAATTTACCGTATTTAGAGCCTTATAAACTCATAATTTGAAAGCTACAAAGTTATAATAAAAATACAGCTATAATCTTCAGTATATCAACATCCCTTTCCCCGTTTTAAATTTTCTATTTTTGTTTATTATACTCATGATATTAGCTTCCAAAGTAATACCGATTTATTAAAATTGAAGCATACTTTCAGCATCTCCCTAGTATTTACAAATTACGTTTATTTGAAACACACAACAATAGATAGACAATTTCATTAACTACATATTCCCCGTTTTAATTTTTTTTTAGATCAATTTTGAACTAAGATAAGTAAAAAAATAGGATTTTTGTGCGATCTCGGCAACGCGTCAAATGTATGGTCAAGGTCGTTTGCTCGGGGGATGGCCTTAAGTAATTCCTGGAGTATGTAGTACGTTCCTATTATTTTTATTGCCGAAATAGGCAAATAGTAAACCTTTAGTTTATATTTCATGAAATCCCTTGACTTTGTGTATAATGATTTAAATTAAACAAATGCCATACAATTTTTGCTACCCATCAGTATAATCCAAAATCAAGAACATGTGCAACCGGTGTGATCTATTTCACATCATAAAATATATTGTTAGCGCACAATCGTTACGTGCATGTCAACTGGCAAGACAAGCCCAACTCCCTCCTAAAAGGAGAGTACGGCCGTCGGCCACAGCGACAGGCAAATGAGCTGCTCTGCATTATGCTCCATATTGAAATATTGTCTGAGTATGCCGATTGGCTTGATGAGGACAGTCTAAAATCTCTAAATATTTGAGTTACGTTATACCTAAACAAGGTAATATACAGTCATACAGATAAAGAAACAGACGGACACCCTTTCACATCTATAATATTAATAGATGACGGCCGCAACTCCATTGCAACTCCATCCATCAACATTTTTCCTTTCCCGTGTGGAAAATTGGTATGGAGACACTCAAAGTGTCTCCATACTAATTTTTTGCAAAATCCGTTCAGTGGTTTGGGCGTGAAGAAGTAATTGACAGACAGATAGACGAACAGACTTTTACACTTCTAAAGTTATAATATTAGTATGGATATGTTACAATAATACTATGTAATATTGGTAAGAAATTTAATTTTTTCAAGTCATTTTTTGTTAAATATTTAATTATAAATAATAAATAAAAAAAAAAATGTAAAAATAACAATTATTTATAATATTTTCCTACTTACAATGCCTATTTTAACCAAATTTCAATCAAACTTTGCTTGTCCAATTACTGGTTTTGGGTGTCCAATTACTGGTTTTGGGTGTCCAATTACTGAAATTCTGTCCCCTGTTTTTACCTACCATTCAGTTTTTACCAAAAAATCAATATAAACTGAAAAACCCTCGCATTTTTATGTTTGCATATCTTAAGTTAGATAATTAATGAACAGAAATATAATATCTATTTCTATTTCATGCGAAGTATTTAATTTTTTACAGCTATTTCTGTAAAAAAAATCCTTAGCTGACTGGTAGTTTACGGTATTAGTAATTTCCCGCTTTCCCAAAATGTTTAATTTTCCATCAATAGTAGAGAAATATTTAATCGGATTAAAAATATAAAATATTAGAATATGGAATTAAAAATATTGGAAAAGAAAATAGAGGAAATTGAGAATATTTCTAAAATTTTATAATTACGTTCCCTACCTTCACTTACTATTTTTATACATATTTAAAAAAAATGATTTGCGTGCATTAGATAGATTTTTCGCTAATGCCACAGAATATAATATATTAGTAGTACTAATGCTATGTGAGTTGTGACATAAAAAAAAAACTTTCGCGTTGGCATCTTAATAACTTTTTAATTCAAAACAACAAAATACTTTCATCTTTTATTTAACTAAAACAAACATAAAACATCACAAGAAGCAACTACATAATTAAAATCTTCATTAACATACACACAACAAAATGAACCTTACGACATTGCCATAAAGGTTATCTATAGGTAAATTAAATCCAAACGCGTCGTAGCCCGTAGCGTATAGGGCGGGCGGCTACGTAGTAAACACTAAACAGTCGTCTTTTAGACGTACGTTAGTACGGACGTTATACGCGCAATTATACAACTATTCGTATAATAAACAGTCGACTTATACGATATATACAAAGTTTTGACAGTTCTCGTATAGGATTAACGCATGTACAGGTATGTTTTTAAATGTTTTTGCTTATTTTATAATGTTTACAATGTAGAGAATAGTATGCACAATAATATAAACTCCTGTTTATTGTAGTTCAGGTCATAAACATATTTTATTATAGGTACTCTTAACGAATTCAAAGTGTACCAAAGGTTTTGTTAAAAAAGAAATAAAACTACAATTAAAATACTTCATTATTGTTTTGTTTTACAATTAACAAATCGTAGAACGTTACGAAACTATGCATATAAAATATTGTATAAGAAAGAGTAAAAATTACAATGTACTTTTGAGAAGAAGAAATATTTTGTTTTGTATTGCAAATAGGCCCCAAAACTACTAGACTGATTTTGATGACATTTGGCACTGATATAGAATAACATATTATGAAAGGAGTAAGGACTAATTAAGTATATATTTATCGCATTAAAGTACAGTTGCTGAGGGATTTGCATGATGTCAACGTATATTGTAAATAATACAAGGTGCAATGTTTGTTTCTTTTTAAGTATATTTTTCTAGATGTTGTCCATAATTTTATTCGCATTAAAATTTACTATCGTCGGTTCTTTTCTGGGACTCAAAGTTTCTTCATATCGATTCAATGGTTAAAACATAAAGAGTAACTGCCGCACTCACAGACATTTAATGATGATTAAACTTTAATGTAATTAAGAGTTTGACAGAATTAATAATGTATGGGGCTTGTGTCAAAATCTTCATTTAAGTTACAGTTAAATATAGTCTGCATTGTTCGTCTCTGACTTCTGAGTGCGATAGTCAGATACATTTTCGAATTTACTATTTTAAGTATGAACTAAAACAATGTAGGTATGTAAAAAAAAAATATGTGTCTCAATTTTGCTGATTTTAATAAACCCCGCCAAAAAAGAGGGGTGTCTGTCTGTGTGTGTGTGTGTGTGTGTCTGACCAATCTATAGCATCGACGTAACATTCAAACGGGTAGACCGATTTTGATCTAGTTTTTTCTAGTTGAAAGTTGACAAAATGAAGATTGACGAGTACGTTCTTAGGTTCATCACTAATTTAAACAACTTTCTATGATTTAATTGTTTTAATATTTTACATTCCGAATCCTGACAGTTATTTAAATAACGAAATAAAAAGTAAAATCAAAATTATCGTAACTACAACTTAAATATCTTTCTAAATAAATATTAAGAAAAAAGATTATTCGGTTCAGACCTTTTTAAAATAGATTCATTAACAATTTATTAAAATAAAATGTAAGTTATTCTTGTTAATACTTATATTTCGATGACAAAGAGTTTTGTCGGAGGTGAGTTTGTAAATTAATTACAGCGAAAGTATTATTTTTTATTAAAATATTTTTGATTTAAGCCCTTTTAAATATTGTGCTCTATATCTCATATTTTTTTACATTTCGTTATTATATTGGAATTAGGTAAATCGGGTATCAAGAAATAACCAAATGGGGTTTCAGCCCGCCTTGAATAACAATACTAAATTCTAATTTATAAACTGAAGTCTAAAAATGCATTACCGACGATACGAAAAGAACTATAAAAGATCTATAAAACATTTATTAATATGATTATGAATAGGCATATATAATATGTAGATAACATAGTTTTATTTTGCCGTTATTTATATGAAACCGAATTCAATGAGCCGAAATTAGTATAAATCACAACAGAACCATACATTTTTGCGTAATAAAAACTATTTGATAGTTTATGTTAACATCCTTTTTTTTATCAAAACGTGTCGTTTATTTGGTGAAATATTAATTAGTAAATGACGTAGTGGAAATAATCCAAGTAGATTTTTTATTAGTGTCAGATTTGACACATTATTATAATGGATAATCATGTCACATTACAAAAGACGCGCGAAATAATTGGACGTGTTTGATACTCGATTATGGTGTTAAAGGTCATATGACGTCATGGTGTCACCACGGCCGCAGGTGGGGCAAGTTGACCTAATATCCCATGACATTCGAACACCATGACATGTAGGTCGCGTAGGTATTCTGTGGGGACACTTTTTAGTAATAGTTTAAATGACGAAGTTAATTGAAATCGATGACAAAATTTATTGAAAATTCATACTTGAAATATTATGAATGCGTATCTGTAGTAAATGTCTATCGATATATGGTTGAAACTATTTTGATGAAATAAGTCATGAAAATATTTTGAGTCCCGAGACGTCCTTTAATAACATATAATATTTGAATATATCAAGTATCGAACACTATATTTTTGTAAGCCTAATGCCTATTTTTATTTGATTTTTATGTCATCACTGATGAGTGATGAACTGATGACATTTTAACAGTTCACATAGGTACTTACGTATTATTTTTTTAATAAATAACTATGATAATAATTAATAATAATGTCAGTGTCAAACACATTTTGTGCGTCAGTCGACATTTTTTTAACTATAGACATATTTTTTTTATTATTCAAGTATTAAAAGTTGATTATTTCGTATATAAAACTTTTTATGAATCCACTTGTCATCAAATACTTATTTACCTATTTGAACAATAAATGCTATGACGTAAAATATGTTTTTTTTTAAAACGAGGTTGCAGAACAAACAAAAATAGTAAGATGATCTCAAACATTTCAAAACTAAGAATATGGCACAGGTTTTTGACACTGTAATTGTTAAGTATGTGAAACATTATTAATTAATTATATTTTGAAACTTTTATGACAACAGAGATGAATATTAATTACATAACTGTAATTAAATGAAGATTTTGACATAGGCCCCGATACATTATCTAACTCTTCATTAAATTGAAGTTTAATCAGCATTAAATCTCTGAGTGCGGTGGTTATAGTATTTTCTTCTCTAGTCTTAGCGGGGGCACAGCTAGCCTGCATTTTTCATAGTTATAATTGAAGACGTGAGTGGAAGAATCGAACAAGTAACATTTCGTAACATACGGACAATAACTCATTTTTTCCCTAATTATTTTAATAAAACTTGTAACTTATCTACTTCATAACCTAGCTAATATATCTGGCTACACATATAATCCGTAGTTTTTCTATTTCAAAAAATTTTTCCGGCCCTAAAGCCTCCATTTAAGCAAAAAAACGGAAAGTTTTTTCATGTTTCTTACCTTATTCTTCCACTCACGTCTTGAATTATTATTGTATTTTGGCAAATTACAGTATACTATGTAAACACTGTAATTTGCCAAAGTTTATATCAACGCAATTTCACACGGATGAACGGGGAAAAGCATAAATGTTTTACAGCAAAAAAAAAAAAGTCCAGCAAAATGCAAATATTTGAGGTCCGCCTTATGTAAGCAGTACACAGCGGTGAATGTTTTATGTAAAACAGAACACAGGTGCTCCCATAATGCTCGCATGCCCTGCATAAATATTACTTTAACAAAAAATACTTCAACTTTTCCTCTTAAGAGCGCACGGAGTATACGCTTTCTGTTTTATTATTTTTAAGCGTTTCAAATACTATGAAAGCCTTTTAAAGGATGTAGCTCTATAATAAACTAATTTTATTTCAATTACATATTTTATTTACTTAAAGGTTTTTTTAAAGTTAGCTGTTATCGAGTAGCATAACATGTTGAATAACAAATCACATTTTATTTTTATCACAATAAATTTCACGCTTATAATATTTTTTGTATGTTGTTTGTTAATTCTTCATTTGGACGAATTGGACGGATTTTGTTCAAATTTCCATGGTAGTACCTAGTTTAGACACCTAATTTACATAATGGGCCAATATGCCTGAGTTAAATAAATAAATAAATAATAAATAGTATAGGCTACATAATATCCAAAAAATAATACTATGGTAGTGTGAAAGTGTGATAAATAAAACTTGAGTGGACGGAGCCGTGCGTAAAAACTAGTGACACAGATCTAATTCAAACTTGTAATTTTTCAGTACATTTGTTTCATTAATTATATTATTATCGTTGACTGGTATCAATCATTAAGTAATATTAAATATCTAATAAAATTAACTAATCAACGTTATCTTAAGCTTATCTATTTGACGTCTACTTATCTATCGAAGATAGTATAATAATAAATCATTCAATAATTATTATTATAATATTATAGATTGCAATAATTCTGGGTATCTATGTGACTTACGAGAATACGCGGAACTCAAGGAATGGCCGTTACTCTTTTCACTGGCATCACTCTTGATTGGCTATCAAAATATTAACCAACTGGCAACTACGCCATTGAATTGATAAGCTACTGTCAAAAAAAATTGAAATCGGGCATGAGTGTTCTAGACTAGGCTATCAAACACATAGATTCAAGAGTTTCCTATAAATTACTTGCTACGAATTGCTACGCGGGCGGGATTTTATTAGGCGGGCAGTGTTTTGCTAGGGCGGTGAGATTTTCTTTTCACAAATACGATTGCATTTTAAATAAGTAATTTTATATAAATGCTAAAGTGTGTCTGTCTGTCTGTCTGTTACCTCTTCACGCCTAAACCGCTGAACCGATTTTGCTGAAATTTGGTATGGGGATACTTTGAGTCCCGGGGAAGGAAATAGGATACTTTTTATCCCGGAAAATGTACGGTTCCCGCGCGATAAACGAATTTTGGCGCAACGAAGTTGCGGGCGTCATCTAGTAAGTAATATCCTTTACCACATATGTATAACAATTTACCATATTATATTGCTGTAAATGTTTTGTAAAAATTTATTATATGTAAACATTATTTTTACTCCTAGGCTACTTTTATCCCGGAACAGTAGCGTTCCCTTTAAAAATCTACGTAAAATCGCGAGCAAAAGCCAGTAACAAAACTTTGAACCACTTAACCCAAAAAACTATCAACAGTTGGGAGGAAATAACATAAAGCGTTAACCCCAAAGTGGCCTTTCTTCGCAAGTTTACGATAACGACAATAAATTATTTACGGAGTTCAAATTCAGGTCAAGAACAAGATGAGGGGACCATAGACTTAGAGATCTAGACTAAACAATACACTTATGAAATTGACAATCTTTCTCTATAGCATTATTTCGCTTTAGGAAGTAAACAAAATAGCTCAACTCATTTAAAAACTACTTTGTCACATTTAAAAACTATAGAAAACTAAAGACATCAAAAGGCTCAAAAATCGTTTTAATTTGGAAACTGATTTGATCGAGTGTTCTTAGCCATTATTCTTGGTCAGCTCGATGACTTCGGGAAATTTTCCTTTTTTTGTATTCTTTAATATAAGTAAGTATAATTCAAGACGTGAGTGGAAGAATAAGGTAAGTAACATGAAAAAACTTCCCGTTTTTTGCTTAAATGGAGGCTTTAGGGCCGGAAAAATTATTTTAAATAGAAAAACTATGGATTATATGTGTAGCCAGATATATTAGCTGGGTTATGGAGTAGATAAGTTACAAGTTTTATTAAAATAATTAGGGAAAAAATGAGTTATTGTCCGTATGTTACGAAATGTTACTTGTTCGATTCTTCCACTCACGTCTTCAATTAATAGTTATCTTGCAGATCTATATAATTATTGAAAAACAGAGACAAAATATATTGACTGCACGATAGTTTCTTCTCTCCAACTCTTAACTAGATTCGAATTCATATTCAATTCAAATTTAAATTATTAGGTTTACTTTACATTTAAATATGGAACGCTCTGTTCAATGTTCATTCTTTAAGTCTATGGTTCAGACGTAAAATGTCCACGTGCGTACAAGCAACGTACAAGTATTAACATACTAACAAAGAACTTACAGAAATACCCCTTTGACACTAAAGGAGTATTTTGTTGGTAACGCGTAAAACATGATCTCGTCTAGGACACTTGCATTTATGCGTTTGTATTAAAAAATCTGCCTTTATTATAAAGCTAGATGACGCCCGCGCCAGAATTCGATTATCGCGCGGGAACCGTACATTCTTCCGGGATTAAAAGTATCCTATATTATGTCCTTTCCTTTTGGTATGGATGGATACTTATTAAAAATTTTGATCTCTTGTCAGTTTGTGCAACTTTTATGAGCTTTTACGCCGTTCACGCTCAATTTGGCTTAAAACTGTACTTTTTAAACTTGAAAAAATCATCAACCACTTATCTTTGTAAAAATGTTGATTACTTATTTTTATAGGAAATTTCATTGTCTATATAGTTAGTACAGAAAAAAATACGATTTATAACTTTTTTGACAGATTCTCCATACTCTATCTGTCAAGTTAAGTGGTGGATAGTGTGGATAGCCTATCCAGCACTTATCAGGAAGTGGTGAAACAGGCCCTTAATCTCGATACCTTAATGTCAAAGGTTTTCTTAAATTCCGTTTTAGTATCAGTTTCGAAGCTTACAAAACCAGCGACAGAGATTTCCGTTGTCTGGTACCTGTAACACAAGTCCATCAGGTACTTAGCACGGGGCCAGACTGACGTGGTGTGAAGCGTCCATAGATATTAGATATTATTATATCTAATTAGAACAAAATTATAACCTAATTACAAGATCCTGAAGCAAATAGTTACTTTTTTTTTTAATCTTTATTTTATGAGCATAATTTAAATTCAAAGAATGAGAAATATCAAGTAAATAAAACTTTTTTTTTTTACCTATTTATTTAACTTAATTCAATATAATAATAGCTTCATGTCATAGAAGAACACTTCAATTTAAAAAATAGTTTTTAAATATCAACAAATCTTTTGTTATTTTTTTTTTCTACAAATATTTTAAAACTACTAAAATCGCTGCGCGGAAAGCAATTCAAATGTCCGCCAAAGCCGCGAGGCTTGTATGGAAAGTTGTAAAAAATTCAAATATGAACAATTGCAATTTAATATATTTTGTGTATTACATATTTAAATACACAAGTATACCCACAAAATTATTGGCATGGAAATTCTTGTAGTAAAATATATATAAACGCTCTCAAATGGCAAAATACATTGAAAAAGTCACATGACAGACGAAGGCAGCAGACCTTGTATTCACTGTATTAATATTTTTATTAGCAAAGCGGCTTAAAAGGTTACATTTTTGTGGTAAATATATAATATGCGCGGTAAAATTTCTTGTTTGAAATTCAAAATGTTGTGGTAAACCGCGGTAAAAAGGCTAATCTAACTTTTTTATTTGTCGTAAAAGGCGTTTATTTTAACTACATCCGGCGCGCGTCTCCGCTTACGTCTAGACGCTGTCAGCAGACTTCCTCCATGTTATTTTACATTTATTAGCATTTCGTAACACCGTTGAGTCATTTGGCCTATGAATACGCTTTGTTTTTAGCTTTTAAAACAAATTTAAAAAACATTTCGAGTGATAAAACTTTTCATACGAAAAACATTATCTAATAAATATGTTTAGGAAATAAATGTTAATTCCGAAACGGTTTGAAAATATATTTTTTATATCATAATAAAATTTCATTGTTTTTCATTAATTATAAGTTTTTTGGCAAAAATAAGTTTGTGTTGAAAGAAAAGAAAACTGCAAATGAAATATTTCGCTTCAGCTTTATACGCTTGTCGGAAAATCTCAAAACTTACAAAGGAAATAAAAGCTACAAACTTTCAAGTAAACTACTAAAGTAGAGGACAAAATTGGCACATTCGATTTTTGTTTGAAAATACAATGAGTGCCAATAATAGGATTAATAGGATTTTCTGTAGTAGGTATAAATAATAATTAAACTCTTGAAGTGCCAATGATTGGGCGTATTACCTTAATAAATGTTGTCAGAGTCCTGCCTTTACTTTAATTTTCTCTACAATCGTACATTCACTTTGAATTTCTTCGCGAGACTTTCTTTTCAAGGTCGCACCGTTTTAATTCAATAAGTCGCCGGCAATTTGTTGTGAAGTTCCCGCGGGGGGCGGTCGGGGTGCGAACGGGGGGCGGTGGGGGGACGATCAGGGGACGAACGGGGTACGAAGGGGGCGGTGGGGGGCGGTGGGGGGCGGGGTAATGAACGCGTTAGCGCCGCGCGCTGATTGCTTGGATACCTTCCAACATTTTAATATCAAATAGGAAGTTATAGCAGGGGGTTAGATGGCTAATACTAGATCTACTGTTTTATAATAAATACTAGACGTTGCAAAGGCTTCGGCTAAGATTACGACGAAGCCGAAAGCTTACTGAAGATTCGAACGAACTGCAGTTACCTGAAATGCAGTTGCTAATAATTAATACTTCCATATTTATTGTAAGGTTGTTGTGTGGAAGTCCGTCTGGGAGGTAAGTCCGTCTAGCGGCAATAACTTCCATATTTGAACGACTAGTTTCATATGGCTCAGTGGATAAAACAATATTGCAGAGTTAGTTTGACCTAAGAAACAAACATGTCGCTACTAACTACCTCTTACAAAAAAAACGTTCTGCCATTTTTTCCCGTTTTGTACTCGCAGTCGGAGTGTAAGTCTCTGCCAAAAAAAATTAAAAAAAAGTGGAAATACGAAGGAGTTTTTGGAGTTTCTTGGATTACGTAAGTAATTTAGTGATCCTTTTACTTATTACTGGTGTTCAATTCGTTAATATCGCTTTAATTTAGTCATTATCACCTGCAATATATGTCTTACCTAAAATTGCAATGATCGGGAAGTCCGTCTAGGGAAATATTATTGCATAAGGAAAGGCCGTCATAGGCCGGTCTTGCCTCGAATCAGATATTGTCAACCTTTTCAAACCTACATGTCTTTATTGTTAATTTGCATTAAAAATAGGACTACTGGATCATAGCATTGCCCAAATTTTACTGCACGAAAAGAGCGTACTCCTTTTTAAAAAGTCGGCAGCGCACTTGTGACACTGACTCCCCTGGTGATACAGGTGTCCAACGGCGACTGTAGTTCACTTACTATCAGGGGATCCGTTTCCTCGTCTGCCCCCTCTATCGTAAACAAAAAAACTTGTAAAAATGACTTTTTTTTTTGTAATGCCATAATTATTCGTTTCAGATTTATACACGTCATGAAGAGATGCCAGATCTACTAGATGTTGATTGTTTTTTGCAAAAAAATGATTTAATAAGTTTGAACCAACAAAATTTAAAGTGGCCTCGGTTAACAACTCACTTCATACTAATTGTAGCCTGGTTCACAAGTGCCATTTCGAAACCTGAAATCCACCACCGAAAATTATGATTTTGGGCTCATTCAATTTGGAATGGCATCTAGAACATTCTATGAAAAGTCCAAGAGGGGCTGATAAAAATTATAAGTAGAGGAGTATGTTGAAAAATGTATTATCGCATAAATGATAATAAAGCAAAAATGTTGATTTTGCACTAATTATTATAATTTTGAATTTGTAATAAACATTTTTGTTTATATTTAGTGTTTAATTTTTCAAAAAAAAATAGCTACAATTTTAATGATAATGTTTGCAACCACTTAGACTTACGATATGACGGACTTGCCTTAAAATGATTTAAATTGAATTTTCTCGGAATGCGAACCTTATTACCGACATCTTAAATACATATTTGAATGGCCGTTTTGCGGCTCTGCTAGAAACTGTTGCCATCCATATTACTTCACAAGTTAGGGCTATATTGCTACTAGACGGACTTACCTCAAACTGTAAGGGAAGTCCGTCTACACGCCGAGTTTTAAAAAAATACCACGTTCATAAAAAAATACTGCAACTAAGATTATTTTTAGATCATTATAGGTCTAATTAATATATAGCCTATAATTTCCAATGACACAAGTTACTTTAAAAAGCGAATCTCAAGTCAATAAATTATGTTAAACTTTAATTTTAGAAAAGTATGCCGGACTTACACACATTGACCTTATTCATAACTTTTATATTTCTATTATTTTACGGTTAAGTACTAAAAAAATCAAGTTTTCAAATCATCTTCATAGTTCATATAATTATTTTCTAATTTGTAGAAAATGTATGGTTGAAAACTTGAAACTAATCATTAAAAATTCTTTTGAGATTTGAAACTTTTGACTTTCGACTCAATTGAGTAATAGGCTTAAATCGTAGCTTAAAGGTCACACATATCAACTCGGAAAGGGATCGTCACCGTATTGCCTTTCGCCTCGCCGTCAACCAGGCGTCAACCTAACGTATGCACGTTAAAAAGCGTGTTGCATCTAGTTATTGACCATCGCCTGTCGACTGGGCGACATTAGTAGTTATACTGTTTGTTTTGGCCGGCTTTCGCAATAAACGGATTGTACTCTAGCGACTAGTTCCCACAAACTTATATTTATATTGTGGTTTATCGCTGTTAGTATAACACATTTTATACGTGGGAGAGCCATGCTTCGGCACGAATGGGCCGGCTCGACCGGAGAAATACCACGTTCTCACAGAAAACCGGCGTGAAACAGCGCTTGCGCTGTGTTTCGCCGAGTGAGAGAGTTTACCGGAGGCCCAATCCCCTACCCTATTCCCTTCCCTACCCTCCCTTATTGCAGCTTGCAGCTCTTCTGATGCTGCGAGTGTCCATGGGCGACGGAAGTTGCTTTCCATCAGGTGACCCGTTTGCTCGTTTGCCCCCTTTATTTCATAAAAAAAAAAACACGTAGTAACTATTTGGTAATCCGTGGTATAACCCACTTGTATTCGATTTTATTACATTGTAAACATAGCGCAGAATAGGAGGGACTTCCCCTACGGAGATTCCGTAATTTACCGTATTTAGAGCCTTATAAACTCATAATTTGAAAGCTACAAAGTTATAATAAAAATACAGCAATAATCTTCAGTATATCAACATTCCTTTCCCCGTTTTAAATTTTCTATTTTTGTTTATTATACTCATGATATTAGCTTCCAAAGTAATACCAATTTATTAAAATTGAAGCATACTTTCAGCATCTCCCAATTATTTACAAGTTACGTTTATTTAAAACACACGTGACACGACAATAGATAGGACAATTTCATTAACTACATATACCCCGTTTTCAATTTTTTTAAGATCAATTTTGAACTAAGATAAGTAAAAAAATAGGATTTTTGTGCGATCTCGGCAACGCGTCAAATGTATGGTCAAGGACGTTTGCTCGGGGGATGGCCTTAAATATCACAAACTAGAATATGACGCCCGTAACTCCGTTGCGC
The DNA here is from genome assembly GCA_905187585.1 of Cyaniris semiargus. NCBI lineage: Eukaryota > Metazoa > Arthropoda > Insecta > Lepidoptera > Lycaenidae > Cyaniris > Cyaniris semiargus. The sequence continues at coordinate 4,197,971 of LR994558.1, read as the reverse complement.
CAAAATACGTTTACCGAGCGGGGACGGGGGATTCCGGGATAAAAAGTATCCTTTGTCCATTCCCGGGACTCAAAGTATCACCATACCGACTTTCAGCAAAATCGGTTCAGCGGTTTAGGCGTAAAGAGGTAACAGACAGACAAACTTTGGCATTAATAATATTATGGATTGTGGTTATTAGCTGCTATACGGTATACCTACCTATTGCACTTCCATTCATTTAATTTCATTGTAAACTTAGGCCCGTATAAATAGTCAGTACTCAAGATGCATCTCGGTCTCAAGACACGGTTCAGGCTCTGTGATTGGTTGGCTGTCAAAATTTGGACCAATCACAGAGCCGAACCGCGTCTTGAGACCGGGTACTGACTATATATACGGGCCTTAATGCAGTACGGGCCGCTACAATGCTACCAATTTATATCATCCTCGCAATAAAAAACAATTGCACAATAATTTAGAGTTTAGACTCGATTTTTTAGCGGAATAAAACGGAAACGAATCTGGATTTTGTGATAGCTGATAAGTTTAATTTGAATATGGCTTATTATCTTTTGATCTCTACATTTGTCAAGGACGTACGCGGTACGAGTCGCATGGTAAACATACCTTGCACCCACGTTAACAACATCATTGCCGACTTCCAAAACGGATTCTACTTTATCATAATTATGTATAAGTACAGTATCATTTGGACATTTTTTACATTTAGAATCTAGATATGCCTTTTTGAACAAAAATATTATTCTTTTCGCGATTTCCTCTCATTCTAAACAAATTATGTATGTATGTATTACATGCTTTGTTAAACTTTATTGCGCTGCTACTTATCAATATCATTTAAATCGGTAGCATAACAACTGAGAAACTTACTGCGTACTTCGTAAATTTTATTGATGTTATGATTTTATACTTCAAAACTGAATAGTGGACCATTGAACTACGTATAAAGTAGGTAATATACAGGGTGTAACAAAACAAAGTGATAATACTTAAGGGTGTTTGTGAGTTCCATGTGTAGAGTTCACTGTGAAAGTAGCGCTGAAAGAGTAACTTTTTTTTTGTATGGGCAAATTCATGACGCTACTTGCTTCACTTGCTCATACAAATTACAAAAAAAATCGTTCTTTTAGCGCTGCTACTTTCACAGTAAACTCTATACAAGGTGTAACAAAAGTAAGTGATAATACTTTAGAGTTTCTATGTGTCCCTCATAAAGAGTTCACTGTGAAGGTAGCAGCGATGAAATAGCAAATTTTTTTTGTGATTTGTATGACCAAGCGCCCGAGCGTCATGAATTTTCCCATACAAAAGTAGAAAAAAAAGTTACTCTTTCAGCGCTGCTACTTTTACAGTAAACTCTATATAAGGAATACATACACACCCTAAAGTATTATCACTTACTTTTGTTACACCGCACGTGTAGAGCGTCGCGTTTTCATTTATATCAAAACTCACTGCGTACTTCGTCAATTTTATTTACACTTCAATTAAACGTCATCCCAAATGATTGTCACTTGAATGGACCATTGAGAGGCTCGTTCGCCCAATTGCCAGCAGTGAGCCAGCACAAAGCCCCCCCGAGCACCATTCAACATCAATAATTGACAATCTATTGACATTATATCAAGGCCTCGTAAGTCGTATGGCTACCAGCACCATAATATGTGATTGTATGTCACATATAATATGTGAGTTGTGATTTGTGACTTGTAAAACTAATAGTTTTTGTAAGTTATTTTTCGTTTATAGCTCCGTATTGATATACGGAGCTATAAACGAAAAATAACTTACAAAACAGACATATATTTACCTTAAATTGCTCTGGACAAAAAATTGAGCTTAAGCTTGTTAAAATTAACGAATAAAATTTGTTTTATTCCTAAACTCGATGACGCCCGCAACTGCACATTTTGCGGGATAAAAAGTAGCCTATGTCCTTCCCCGGGACTCAAAGTATCTTCATACCAAATTTCAGCAAAATCGGTTTAGTGGTTTGGGCTAGAAGAGGTAACAGACAGACAGACAGACACACTTTCGCATTTATAATATTAAGTATGGATAAACTTGAAACAAATATTTTCAGAATATCTACATGACCAGCTACCATGCGCCGGTAACAACCGGCGGCGGCCTAGTTTTTTTTTTTACCAATAAACATATTGGTAAAAAAAAAACTAGGCCTTTACATCCGTTGTGGATGATTTATACAGTATTTTCAGAGCGAAGTAACCACTCCTCAAACACTGTAGTGCCTGGGACAAGATTTTTAAATGTCCGTAGACCGTATGGTTGCCCAAGCACATACGGCATTCTCGCAACATAGTCGGCCTAGTCCAGAGGAAAGAACTAGTCAATACGTCTGGGACCAACTATGTGCGGGTTTCCTCACAATTTTTTTTCCATTAGCTTGTGTGTTGTCTAGTCATGTGCTTCATCAGCATGACAATACCTATGTTATCTCAGTACATAACGCACATGTGACTGTGCGGACAAAATATATTAATCGGGCTAATATTTAACTGTGTGTACTGCCGTGTAAACATCATTATCATCATCCTTAAAGCCTCCGTGGTCTAGTGGTTTAGAGCGTGGCTCTTGACTCAGAGGTCGTGGGTTCGATTCCCGTGTTGGAAACATGTTATTTCCAAGTTTGGTTAGAACAATGCAGGCTGATCACCTGATTATCTGACAAGTAAGATGATCCATGCGTCGGATGGGCATGTAAAAAGTCGGTCCTGCGCCTGATCTCTCGCCAGTCGTGTCGGTCGTCCGTACCACTGGGTCAAAAAACTTTTAGTAGAGGGCCTCTAGTATCGCTATGTCACTGAAAAAGCTACGATAATAATTGGTTGACAAATAGAGGCAATGGTTTAGGCTCTATAATCATCCATGACTTAAGTACTTCCTTAGTGGGCTTTTCAAATATTATGGGCATATTTTAAAAGCCAAAAGCTAGAGGCGATGTAAGAATAACATCCATACTAATATTATAAATGCGAAGGTGTGTCTGTCTGTCTGTTACCCCTTCACGCCCAAACCGCTGTACCAATTTTACCGAAATTTTGTATGAAGATACATTAGAATCTAGTATTTAAGACAGGGTGTAAAAAAACAAAGTTTGACAGGGCGTGAATGAGTCCCCATATGGAGCTCACTGTGAAAGTAGCAGCTCTAAAAGAGTATTTTTTTACTTTTGTATGGCAAAGACGCTGAGACGCTTGCCTATACAAATCACAAAAAATTGCTCTTTCAGCGCTGCTACTCTCACAGTGAACTCTACACAGGGGACTGATACACGCCGTAAAGTATTATCACTTTGTTTTGTTACACCCTGTATGCGTACAACTATATTACATACCTACATAATAGGTATAGTATATATATTTTTTTTTATGTAATAATGGGGCAAACGAGCAAACGGGTCACCTGATGGAAAGCAACTTCCGTCGCCCATGGACACTCGCAGCATCAGAAGAGCTGCAAGTGCGTTGCCGGCCTTTTAAGAGGGAATAGGGTAATAGGGGAGGGTAGGGATGGGAAGGGAAGGGAATAGGGGAGGGTAGGGAAGGGAATAGGGTAGGGGATTGGGCCTCCGGTAAACTCACTCACTCGGCGAAACACAGCGCAAGCGCTGTTTCACGCCGGTTTTCTGTGAGAACGTGGTATTTCTCCGGTCGAGCCGGCCCATTCGTGCCGAAGCATGGCTCTCCCACGTATATTAACTGTTCAATCAATAAATCAATTCGTTCTAATAACACTTCGCCCGCCATTACGACATGCTATTATAATTTGATGTCGCCAACTGAATCGAAATAATAGAGTCCGATACTACCTACTTGTCATATACCATAAGTGTAACAACTCTTAAAGCACTTACTATAGGTCTACCAGAAACTGATGGCAAATTTTGACAGCAGATTTTCAAAAAATATCCTTGATCATTGGATAAAATTTTATATTTGCATGTTTAACATACAGAATTAGCCCCTTTAGGAAAAAAAAAGGATCAAAATGTTTTATTCCAATTACCCCGGTATTGCTAGAGTCAATTTATTTTCTCACTTTTTGCCATCAGATTCTGGTAGAGATTCTGGTTTACTAAGAATTAAATTAAGTTTTCTTTACTGCCGCACTCAGAGACGACGAAGATTTTGATAAGCCTCATACATTATCAGTCAAACTCTTCATTAAATTGAAGTTTCATCATAATTTAATATCTCTGAGTACGGCAGTAAGTAATAAATATAATATAGTTACAAACTCAAAATAAATAGAGACATAGACTAAGGTAGAAATAATCTGCCAGCCACCAGTTTTCTGTGTTAAGATACTTGTACTAATATGTATTCTGTGGTTAAGATTCGAAATTTTAAATCTAACAGAGTTCTTAAAATAAGTAAAGATAGCTAATTTGCTATATTTCTAAGAAGTTGGTAGGTCCTTAGATGTTGCTATGTGTGCTTTGCACTTTACCCACCCAATAGGAAATCCCGTAGATCCATACACTATTAGGTTGCGTTGAGTCTATATCTGCCGAATTTATTCGAAATTGGTCTATTATCGGAGCCTATTCAATGCAAACAAACAAATTGTAATATCATACACGAATAATGAAATAACATCTATTACGACATAATACGTACGTGTCCAGTCCAACGTAATAATGCCTAAGTGTGAAAATGTTTTCATAACAGGCGCTAAATGTATAACGAAAAAGGTAAACTTGTTTATTAAATCTGACAGTCTATTCCGAAAACAACAAAATAAATTCAAAGAGAAAAAATAAATTGCTACATTTTTTCAGTCTTTCAAAATGAAGGTCTAGAATTACCTCTAAATGCAGAGCAGTCTAAATTATAATGCCCTGCAGTGTCTGAGGTTTTTAACAGAAGTTAATCTTGTATACAAGGTGTAACAAAACTAAGTGATAATACTTTAGGATGTGTACGTGTTCCTTGTAGAGAGTTCACTGTGAAAGTAGCAGCGCTGAAAGACCAACATTTTTTTTCACTTTTGTATGGGCAAGGGCCCGACCGTCACGAGTTTCCCCATACAAAAGTGAAAGAAAAAAAATCGTCTTTCAGCGCTGCTACTTTCACAGTGAACTCTCTACAAGGAACACGTACACACCCTAAAGTATTATCACTTATTTTTGTTACACCCTGTATAAGTATTGAAATGGTTTTAAACTATTGTCACAAAGAAAATAAGAGCAATGAAGTAAAGAGTTGCGAAATAGAATAGAATTATGTATTAGAACAAACTTAAAAGTATCTAACGGAATACAAACTGTACAAATAGGTGGTTACTGCTTCTAGTAGTTTCTTCTAGACAACACACATAGACGATAGTATATACAGCCGAACATAGATCCTCCTCCTTGTTTGGAAGTCAGTTAAAAAACTTTGGTGTAGACTCTACATACTCTACCTACACTGTAGACTGTAGAGTGTAGACCCGTGGTCGTCAAACTGCGGCCCGCGACAAAGTAAATTATTATTAAATTATGTTCAACTATACTACACAATGGTTAAAATTACGCCATATTTAATGATAAATGTAACTGGCCAATTCTGGCCGGTTATCGTTAATGTTTAGTTAACAAATGCCAAAATAATAACCTAATCTAGTTGTTTTATGGTGTGAACTGGGCTTGATTACACCTATTGAGTAGAGTGGCGAGACAGTGTTCTCGACCAAAAAAATTTGCCGAGAGTACTGTCTCGCTACTTTACTCGGTAGGTGTAAAAAGGCATTAGTGTGGAACCGCTCTTGGAGCCTCTTGGGACCTTTACATACACTGTGGCCCGGTGCTGGCACTCACATTGTCATGTGTGGCCCTTGGCCAGTAAAGTGTGACGACCGCTGCTGTAGAGTATTCGCTCGGTGGGACATCTGTTATCTATTTATCAATAATATCTTTATTTAATTACTCACCTGTAAGTTTACCATGTCATGTGATAAGTTTAACTGAAAACGACGACAAACATTTAATTTACTCTCCTGACACGATAAGAGTCACAAAGTCACAAAAGCGGTGGAATTTCAGCAAAATCTACTAGTGTAGTGTTAGTTGCCATGTTATTCTTTTACCTGTGCTCTAGTTTTGTGCTACTCACCGCTTTCGTGGTTTTGAAAAGAATAAAAAGGGGACAGAAGGTAGGCTTTAATATCGCGGAGTGCTTTCGTTATGAAGGCTTAGGCGGTGTTTGATAAAGTTTGAAGTTATTTTTCACCCAGAATCCGGAAAGTCCTCTTTTCAGGGGCGTAGCTACCGCTGTATATGCCGTATCAATTATACGGGGCCCCCGGGCCACATGGGGCCCCCAACGTGCGTAAGCAAGCAAAAATAAATAATAATACTTTCCATTTCGTAAAAGTAAAAAGGCAACCTTACCTTAGGGTCCTAAATCAAATTTTTATATACGGGGCCCGCTACGCCTCTGCCTCTTTTACTGACTTTTACAGATAGTTTGTAACAATGACTACTGGTTACACCCCTTTATAATAAAAATATGTACTTGTGCTTACAGATGTTAGTTATAAATCTTTTTGTTCTTGTCTGATACGTAAGAAAGTGATTTACAGAGAAGGACAAAACATTGAGTAGCCTCTGTGTGGAATTTTATTGGCAGGTTTTACTGTGCGTGTAATCTTATTTTTATAGGGCTACGAATAATATAGTTTTTATTATTCGTAGTTATAGGAGTTTTATTTTGTATATTATCTACAAGGTGTAACAAAACAAAGTAATAATACCTACTTTAGGGTGTGTAATGTGTATGTATCACTTATATTATAGAGTTCACCTGTGAAAGTAACAGCGCTGAAAGACCAATCTTTCAGCGCTGTTACTTTCACATGTGAACTACACACCTACACACAACTACACACACATTACACACCCTAAAGTAGGTATCATTACTTTGTTTTGTTTTTTTGTGATTTGTATGGGTGAGCGCCCCAGAGTTATACATTTTTTCATACAAAAATATAAAAAAAGTTTGTGTACTCTTTCAGCACTGCTATTTTCACAGCGAACTCTACGTAGGGGACCCAAAGGGGACCCATGAGCCATAAGCACGCTAAAGTATTATAATAACTTAGTTTTGTTATACCCTGTAGAGGTAATAACAATCCTAGTAACTTAATAAGTTAATTTTACTATAATATTATAATAAATAAACTTTATAAAATATATTAAGTATTAACCAATAAATTGGGCGTACGGAAGCTTATACTCCATTTAAACAACAATAAACTCGGAATATGCGATATTGCGGCGATAAAGCGCAAAGTTTTGGCATTTCATAATGTAATTGGCCCATGAGGCTTAGCGGCCGAGGTCAGGGGTCACGGCCGGAGGTCAAACAGGTTTCGTTTCCTGTCCTTTAGGTGACATTTGGAATATAATATATTATAAAAGATAGTTGTAGAGTCAAACACCGCTTAACGTAGGGGATTGTTGTGCTTAAGGCCATCCCCCGAGCAAACGACCTTGACCATACATTTGACGCGTTGCCGAGATCGCACAAAAAGCCAATTTTTTTTACTTATCTTAGTTCAAAATTGATCTAAAAAAAATTAAAACGGGGAATATGTAGTTGATGAAATTATCTATCTATTGTCGTGTGTTTCAAATAAACGTAATTTGTAAATACTAGGGAGATGCTGAAAGTATGCTTCAATTTTAATAAATTGGTATTACTTTGGAAGCTAATATCATGAGTATAATAAACAAAAATTGAAAATTTAAAACGGGGAAAGGAATGTTGATATACTGAAGATTATTGCTGTATTTTTGTTATAACTTTGTAGCTTTCAAATTATGAGTTTATAAGGCTCTAAATACGGTAAATTACGGAATCGCTGTAGGGGAAGGGCCTTAAAGGATTTAGGTAATCAGCGCTTTGTATCGGGGTGTAAGGTCAGTTCACATTGCAACGTTACAAGGCGTTGCGATATCTATTTTATGAGCTATTCAAACTTGGAACAGCTCAACACCGCGGAAGTCTGTCAATTCAATTATTGTGGTCGTTGGTCAACAAAGTTTAATTTTGAATTAATGATTTAAAAATGCATTACATCGCCACGTCACATTGTAAATTGTAATGAGGACAAACCATGTTTTTTTCCATGTTATTAGTGTTACTGCCGCACTCAGAGTCATTTAATGATGATGACTTCAATTTAACGAAGAGTTTGACAGATAATGTATGGGGCTTATGTCAAAATATTCATTTAATTAAGTACAGTTAAATAATTATTTATTTATTTAATACTTTTTGCACAATGTACAATGGCGGACCTAATGCCATAGGGCATTTTTTACCAGTCAACCACTGGGTAGTAACAGAGACAAAACTAAAAACACAGGTGCTTTCTGTGTAGAAAAAGAACACACATTTAGGAAATACATAATTAAATATGCAATAAATACTGATAAAGATAATAACAAATACTAGGCATACGATATAACGATATAATATTATAATAATCTATAAATATATTATACATATTATACATGTATAATAATATATATCTACATATTATGCATATTATACATGTACATAAGTGCATATTATACACATCCATGTACTATATTAATTTATTTTACTTAAGATTCTGAATTAATGTTTGTCTCCGATAAAAAATGAACAGCAGCGTAAGAAAAAACTATAAGAAATCGTGCTGAATTAGGCATAAGTACCTAACTAAAATGAATTTTCTTACACTAAATGTAGTATTATATATTATGCTATGCTGTATACATAATACAGCAGGTGGTTCCAATTTCCTGCTTTTAATAACTTTTATTAATTTCCCTAGACAGCGATGGGCGGCTGGCTGAGCTACATCTGGTGGGGCGGCGACCCCGACACACCCAACCCCGTGTCCGGCCTCACGCGCCGCGACATCCACGCCGTGAGGACGTCGTGGGCACCAGTATATAAGGACCCGCTTGGCAATGGCACGGAACTGTTGAGGAGGTGAGGGATGGCTTAAGACATTTCAATGACATTAGCATAATATGAATAGGTGTAACGTGGTGCAAGTTCCCAATGGTGATTGGTGCTGCAAGAGAAGTGAGGCCAGTTAAACAGGATGTAACAAACAAAGTGATAATACTTTATTGTGTGTGTAGAGTTCCGGCCCTGTATAGAGTTTAGAGTTTTATGTTGGATGCGAGTAGCAGGAGATCGGTCATCTTGGCGTTCATTGAGAGAGGCCTATGTCCAGCAGTGGACGAATATAGGCTGATATGATGATGATAGTTTACTGTGACTTCTGACACACCAGGGGCGTAGCTACCGCCGTATATGCCGCATCAATTATACGGGGCCCCCGGGCCACAAGGGCCCCCAAAGTGAATAGAAACTTTCCATTTCTTTTATTAAATTCACAAAATATGAGAAATGTAAAAAAGGCAACCTTTCCTAAGGTTGCCTTTTTTACATTTTGCCCCCAAACAAATTTTATATGGGGCCCCGCTAAGGCACGCTACGCTTCTGTGACACACACATAAACACCCTAAGTATTATCACTTTGTTTTGTTACAACCTGTATACCCGCGACATGCAGATGTCAAATCTTGGAGAAGTAAAAACTTTAAACATTTTAGTAGTTAGTTTCATGAAGAACCTATTTAACTCAGTTTGTATTGAGACCTTAACCTGAAGGTGGTAATTTGTAATCTCAGGGGTATACTACACTACGTTGTACATAGGCAGATGGGTAGCACTTAGATAAAAATTCATAATTAAATTAAATTTAACTATACCTTCGTCTTCCACAATTTTTTATAAGCCTATTAACCAGAACTCAAAGATGACTTTCGAATTGATTTCACCCTTTCAGACTGTTCACCGCATACCCTGAAACTCGGGAGTTCTTCAAGATGGTGCGTAAACATCCCGAGTCGGAGTGGGTGGGCAATCCGCAGTTCCGCGCCCACGTCATGAACCTGATGACGTCACTGGACCTCGCCGTCCGCAGCCTCCACCAGCCTGAGGTGGTGGCAGCCATGATGAACAAGCTGGGAGAGTCACACGCAAGACGGAAAATCAAGGAAGAGCATTTCAACGTAAGTTTTTCTTTATAAAAGAAGGGGGAAAATGAGCTAACGGGTGATGGAAAGCAAGTACAAAAAAGTCTGTTGCTTCAGGGTTAGGTGTTGCATTTACTTACCAAACGTCAAACGTGTCGCGTCGATACAATACGATGCATATTTAAATCTCATACTTTATCGGACATGTCACATGGGCGGGCATTCTTAAACTGTGCTGAAAATAAGAAGTTGTTCGATTTTCAGCGATACAGATTATCCTTGGTCAAAACCCTGAGACGAGACACAAACTGCATAAATTATACCAATAGATAGCCTACATATAGAGAAAGAGACATACTAGAGCCTACTCTACATACGCTATTGATCTTGTGGTTTAAGCTTAGGGTGGTGCAATATAAGCAGATGCTTAAAATTGCACCATCTAATTCTTTAGTCTCAGATTCACACAACTTAGATAAGTTATGTGAATTTTGAAACTGAAACTTAGGCCCGTATTTTTGGTCAGTACTCAAGATGCATCTCGGTCTCAAGACACGGTTCAGGCTCTGTGATTTGTTGGCTGTCAAAATTTGGACCAATCACAGAGCCGAACCGCGTCTCGAGACCGGGTCGCATCTTAAGTACTGACCAAAAATACGAGCCTTAAAAGCCGATGCTTACAAAAGTACCTACACCTAATAAAACCTCAACTTTACATTTCAGTGTCTAAAGAACGTGATTGTGAAGATGTTTATCGAGGTGTTGCACCTGGACGACGCTACTCTCAGCGCCTGGGGCAAGACCGTGGACTTCTGGTACAAGCACATATTCGAAACACTCAACGCCGAAGCAGCCAGATAACCCATAATCAAAACCTAAGCCTGTTTTCCTGGCAAAGCGGCGCCGTCATAATATAGCGGCCGAATACTGCGGTAGATGAAGCAAAATGGTTGTTTCAGAACGGTACTTCATATTTTGCATATTTTATAAACCGTTCATGCACCGTTGTAATAGATACGGCTGTTTTTAAAGCGGTGACGTTTTTAGAGGATTAAAGCTTACTAAAGTCCGGTCGCTAGATATGGAAATGAGTAATTTTACAGTTGCTATAAGTTTTTTACTTTTTTCTGTTTAGCGCCCGTGCTTTAGTTACATAGGAATATGTATTGCTTAGCTATACTTTTCATGAAGATAGAGGAAGATTGTAGTTTCGTTCGTAGTAATAAGATTTTTACAATTATTCCCAAAGATTATTTTATCAATGTTATATATTTTATGTTAGACGAATAATAATTGTTTAAATATATTATACAATCTGAATATAATATTAAGTGTAAATATTTGCTTTTGCAATGTTAACCATCAGAGATATTATTGTAAATAAAACATTAGTGTAGTGATATGTACTGGTATTATTTGCAAATCGACGATTGCTTAGTAAATATTATGAGAACTTATCATTAGAAACAGGCATACATAAGGTATCTTTGTTGTAAATTTTAATCCTACCAAATATCTACCAATCTACCTGCGCAATACTCACTATTTATTCAAATGTAAAAAAACGTTGAGTACCGATGTGCAAAAAATAGCAAACATGATTTTGTCTATACGGAAAATAATATTATAAAAACTTGTAGACGCTTCCACGTGTAACCAGTTTGCCATATAGGCGTTTTGCAGACGACGGGGCGGGGCGGGCTTTTTGTCCACGAAGCAATAAAGACCGCGTCTGCCCGTCGATGTCTGCGGCTGCCCTCGCCGCGTACACAAAGCACACGACGGGCGGAGGCAGTCAGTTGACGTTCGTTCTAGTGGAGAGAGAATAGAGCTAGCCGCCCCGCGCCGCCGTCTGCGTTACAGCCATGCCACACGCCGCGGTGCGGCGCCGCACCGGAGGTCATCTCGCCGGTCGCCGGGCTACCGGCCACACGGTGAGTGCGGCGCCGCAACGTTTTGCAGTACTGTAGCAGCGAGCCAGCGACGGACTCGAGCTCCACCAATACATACACCCCTCCCCGCCTCGTCTCGATTCCGGTGCGCGTGCGGTGCACAGGGTTCCCAACCGTCCGGTTTTCGACCGGACTGTTGGATTTTAGAAGAAATTGTTGGGGTCAGGTCACTAACTTCCGACCGGATGCAATTTGTCCGGTCACATAAAAAATGTTACCGCGACATTGCTAATTCGCCGGCGACGCGGCGGCGTAGGTATAGGTCTACCAGAATCTGATGGCAATTTTTGACAGCAGATTTTCAAAAAATATCCTTGATCATTGGATAAATTTTTATATTTGCATGTTTAACACACAGAATCAGCCGCTATAAGAAAAAATAAGGATCAAAATGTTTTATTCCAATTACCCCGGTATTGCTAGAGTCAATTTATTTTCTCACTTTTCGCCATCAGATTCTGGTAGACCTATAGTTATAGACAGCACGCAGGCATGCATGTTGATACATCTTAAATAAAACTTTCATTAGTACTTTTTTTTTTCGATTTTACTATTTTTGTGACTAGATGAACAAACTGTTCAACAGTTAGGTGGGTGCAAAAAGTTTGTAATTTTTTCCTATGGCGCTACGAATAACAAAAACTACTACTAGTTTTTATTTTTCGTAGCTATGGCGCAATAAACTGTTTTAACTATTAATTATTATTATTTAATTTGCTGTCCGGTTATGGCGGCTGGAAAAGTTGGCAACCCTGGCGGTGCTACGCCGGAGCGCACCGGACGGCGCCGTGTGCCATACCAATCATTATTATAATATGTAGGAAACCGGAGCGGCACCGGTCAGGCGCCACACCGCATCGTGTCGCATGGCTCTTACTGCAAGTAAACTGTAGAGACTCAAACAATCGAATGAGAATGCCGCGTCCTACTCTAACAACGTCATTTCACGTGTGTTAGAGTAGGACACGGCATTCTCGTACGATTGTTTTAAGTCTCAAAACGGTTTCGTGGTACGGTCCCTAATTTGTGTGATCCACGGCGGGCAGCCGCGGACATGCCATGCCGCCAGTGCCCGCCGGGCACCTGCGGCGCGGTCTTTTTGCCCTCTGTGTTCGTTGGTAATATAGGATTCCCTTTGTGCTATCGTTCGCGGCGAAATTGACCGACCCGCCCCGCCCTGTCGTGTGCAAAGCGCCTTAACAGCCAAGTTTCGCGCAATACTAGCTGATCATAATACATACTAATATTATAAATGCGCAAAATATATTATTATGTCTGTCTATCATGCTACCTCATAAGACACATCTAAACCGAGTTTGATGAAATGTGGTATGAATATGCTGCAAGTTTTGGATAAAAGTTTTATCGAAATTAGCCGCGTACTGACTGAGCGAGCAGCCTCGCGAGGCAAATCCTCGGTCGGTCAAGACGTGCCTCGCCCGAGGCAAACGCACGCGCTACCTCGCCCAGCGTGCCGCGGCCCGAGCCGAGCGTTGTCGGTTTTTGTCGATGCTCAAAGGCGCCTCGGTACGTTTGCCGCGCTCACTCAAGACGGCAGTGTTTTGCCTCGCTTATTCGTTGCGTGTTAGTTGTGCGTTTCAAGTTAAACTGGCTAAGAGGTGGACCGGCCATGCCGCGCGAGGCAGCCACGAATTAGAAAACTTACAGACCGAGGCCACCTCGCGCGGCATGCGTACTGCGGCAAATGTCCGAGGCTGCCTTGCGAGGCCGCTCGCTTGGTCAGTACGCGGCTATTTACAAATGTAGGTACGCTTTCCGCACAATAAACTGTCTATCTATCTGCATATGTCTGCATGCTACTTCAAGGCACATCTAAACCGAGTTTGATGAAATTTGTTATGAAGATGCTTCAAGTCCTGGATAAAGAATATAGGTCACAGCACACACATCAACTCGGAAAGACATCGTCACCGTATCGCCTTTCGCCTCGCCGTCAACCAGGCGTCAACCAGGCGTCAACCAGGCGTCAACCAGGCGTCAACCTAACGTATGCGCGTAACCAAAGCGTATCAGTAGCGCCTGCACGTCAACTCGGCTACGGCTAGGCGACGCCTAGCTTACGGCTCGGGGAAGGGGAAAGGGGCAAGGGTGGACGAAGAAACGTAAGCTTGGGTACGGAGACGTAAGCACGGGGACGATGAGCCGTAAGCGGGTGGACGACGAGCCGTAAGCGGGTTGACTGCTAGTTGACCACGCATCGCATGACGCATCCCGGTTCGGAGCATGTTCCGAGGCAAGGCGATTACGTTAGGGTCAATTTATATTAGAGCAGAGTCGAAGCGCAGCGAAGCGCGTCGAAGCATCAAATTCGCAACAAGTCGAACGAATGCGCGCGGATTCGCCAGAGTGCCTACAGTGATACAGTTCCGCTTAGTGTGCATTGCAGTAGGGAGTTTCATACAAGGCGGAACGCCGAGGAGAGGTGGTGGTGGCGGTGTCGTTCGACATCGCCAACGCCTTCAACAGCCTCCCTCACAGCGTAATACGGGAGGCACTGGAATATTTCAAGGTGCCCCCGTATCTCGGGAGGCTGTTGAACGAATATCTCTCCGATAGGGAGGTCGAGTACGAGGACGGGTCGGGGTCCCTAAAGAGGCGGAGCGTCGAGTGCAGCGTCCCTCAGGGCTCAAATGTGGGCCCAGATTTATGGGACGTCGGCTACGACTGGGTCCTGCGGAGCGGTCTCCTCCCCGGAATGATGCTAGTCTGCTATTGCGACGACACTTATGCACTATTTCGGGGACGGACCTTTCAGGAGGCTGCGCGGCTGGCCGAGGTGGGAGCATCCCTCGTTGTCAGCCGCATAGAGCGGTTGGGGCTTCGGGTACGCTTAGGCAAGACCGAAGCCCTGCTCTTCCGCGGACCCGGGAGGAGAGGACCCCCACCCGGAGCTCGACTCCTTATCGGAGAGACGGAGGATAAGGATGAGTCCGACGCTTAAATGTCTTGGGCTCATCCTGGACGGGAGGTGGACCTTCGGCCCACACTTCCAACAGCTGGGTCCGAAGGTCGTGAGGGCGGCGTCAGCGCTGGGCCGGCTCCTGCCTAATATAGGAGGGCCCAGCGAAGCCTGCAGGCGCCGCGGCTATACTCCGGAGTCTGTCGGAGTATAGCCATGTACGGTGCTCCAATTTGGGCGGATTCCCTCACTGCTCGCAATAAGGCCCAGCTGCGAAAAGCGCAGCGGGTCATAGCAGTGAGGGTCATCAGGGGGTATCGTACGGTCTCCTGGGCGGCAGCTACTGCCCTGGCGGGAGACCCGCCGTGGGAGCTGGTTGCAAGGGTCTTCGCCGAGTTGCACCTCCCATACCCCCGGGGTACTTCAGCTTAACTGAGGCACATCCCCAACCCGGGGCACCCATAAAGGGTTTCCTCTGCGCATCAAAAAGTTTCATACAAACAATATTGAACGGCTCGAGGCGATACGGTGCCGATCCCTTTCCGAGTTGATGTGTGCTGTGACCTATATGTATCGAAGTTTACAAAAGTACGCTTTCCGCGCAATAAACTAATGTCATCTTATTGAAGTTGCGGGCAACGTCTAGTAATATTATGGTTTATATTTTTATTAATTTTCAATCTAGGGGCTCCTACACATAACTGCGAATTCGCATCGCAAATATCTGCGACAAAATTCATAATAAAAATGACATTACGATGCGATGCGAATGCGATGCCCATATGAGGAAAGGTGCTGTCTAAATAAAACACGCAATTTTATATTTTTTTTTATTTTTTTTACAATTAATCAGATAACATACATATCAAACCAGCCGAAGTATGGCTAAACCCATTTATTATCTAAACTTACGAACAATACAAGAAATTGATACATCTCAAATTCGCCTTACAATTAAATATATAGATATATTATTATATATGCATCAACTCTACATATAATCTACAAGCTACTTATCATAATCTAAGTTTGCATAAATTCAAAGTAAATATGCCCAAAAGAAGTATTGTTCAACTATGAATATACATATAACTTTTTGGCAATTAATTGAGTATCATTTCTGTGCATAGCAAAATTAATTTTCTTTAACATGTAACTTAGATCTTATTTATAAAGAGGCCACAAATATAACATACGTTTCTGTCGTCAGTTCGATTACATAGGGACTTTTGTTAAACATTATTGCCTATACTATAAACGTTACTCCTATGAAATGTAAGAAAAATATCCTTACTCGATAACTGAATTAGCCTAGCAGTGCTGTGCAGTAGTCTGGTGCACCGTTGTGCGTACACGTTGCGTACACTTGCGCTGCCGGCCGTACGTGCGGGCGAGCGGGCGTGCGTGCTTGCGTGCGTGCGAGCGAGCGTGCGCGGCGCCGCACTGCCCCGCACCGCCCGGCGTACGGCACGCACTTACCATACAACACTTCACATAATGATCAAAACAACTATATGTCATCTACATAAAACTTTCTCCAAATGTTTTTATATTAAAATATCTACTTATTGTAACTTCTAATTAGTTACAGCCAACTTTACAAATAATTGATACATTAGACTCTCAAATAGATCTCTACTAACTATTATTAATGGTAAAAATAAAGAATAAAATACTTCTAAACATTGCATTTCAATCACATAAGGTTTAGTATAATTATACAATAATAACATCTTTTTAAAACCCGAACATAAGTGTTATAAGAACATTGATATCGTTGAGTTCTGGAATGGAAAATAGCACACTTAAATTCACTAACAGTTACACTTACATAATAATTATTGTTCTGTTTTTGTTTGTAAAATACATTGCTTTAATGTCGATTAAGAAAAATAATAACAATAAAAATATATCAACTACTATTATACGCCGACATACTCGTAGATTAACGTAACTTAAGAGAAAGTTAATACGGTGTAGTACCAAATAACAGTGAAGCCGATAAGTACGAGGGAGAACATAGTCATCGAGTCGTGAGGTTACTGACGAGGTATATAGACATAGTTAACGACGACCGCTGCGGCGCGGCCGGCGCCTGCTTCTCTTATTTGGTACGTGAAGATAGGGACAACGAGTCGATCCAAAACTTTACCTCTACTCACACGAACGTACTCCTGCCTACGAACAATATGGCCACAGAGACGGCTGTTAACTCGGCTTCGGAGTAGCGTTCGCGTAAATAAATCTAAGCATTCCGAAACATTAAACTTTGGTTGTATATCAATACAAATATGGCTCCTCCGTAACTCGGCTACGCGATATTACCCGATAACTGGAAAATGTTGTACATTCAATTATATCAATTGGCTATTTAGGAATATGTGAACAGTTCATTTCGCTTACACGTTAGTTACGGAACAATACCAATCCTTAAAACTATTTAATTTATAATACAAGCGAGCGACTCGTGCTTCCTACGATAAACTGAGACGCAACTGACGACACTAGACATTATGAAGAGTTAAAATAATTAAAAATAAATTACACAAAGGAAAAACTCAAGGAACACGACAGCAATCATATTGCAAATACATTTGTACTACATAAAAATTAATACACAACCTTTTGCGCGAAATGAATTAAGGCTCAGGGCCCGCAGGCGGATTTTCTATTCACTGGATAATTTGACAGCCGCCCTTTGCTCGTCCCGACTCTCAAATTATTACAATAAATAAAAAATCCTCGCTACAATGCAAACTACTCCACGACATCCCCCTATCGTCGCCGAGCGTAGAACTGTTTTACCATTATGTTCTGTGATGCTGTTAAAGCGCCATCTAGCGGCAGCGAACGTCAAACGTCATTTCAATATTATGCTGATCGGTAAAACGGTTGACGCGCAAGACTCCAACAGGGGAACGCGTGTAAATACCCGCATTAGGCCTTCTGAAACAGGTGACTGGGACAGCTTACATTATCCCTTACAATTGTTACACAATATTACAACATACAGTACCTGTTTCAACATTAATACTACGTTAAGAAATAAAATCTCTAGAGATTTTCAAAGTCTATTGATAAAATGTTTTTAATATAACGTTACTGAGAATTACCAATATTTAGAGACGAAACGGCTTAAACCTATCACTTATCGACGCATAAAACTATTGATTACCTTTTTATTGATAGTAATTTAACGTCACTGAAATACTTCTAAACTACGTTGTACTTTAACTCAAAGGTGGTACCAAAAATATATTTTATCATAAAAAACAACGCCAATCGTTAATATATAGAGAGATGTCGTACGAACTACGAATACTATAGGCGATTAAGTTCTTTCTCCGTAATTATGTTAACTTAGGGGCTTTATAAAAACCTAACAGGAGGGGTCGCGGATATGAAATACAACGAAACGATACGAATAAGAAATGTTAGACGATATGCAACGTTAAGATCAGTATTACAAACGAAATTCAAATGACATCGGTGGTATTCAGCAAACGCTCAGTCTGTTGTCTATGGGAAAGCGATGTCACCACATTCTACCGCACAAAGTCACGATGGCCAACACTTAGTCATGACGGCTAACTCGTAGTCACGACGGCTAACTCGTAGTCGCGATGGCTAGGTATCAGCCGATCTGACTTCGTGAAATGGAATATGTAGTAGGGTCAACACCACTATACTCTTAAAATTACTCTTAACAGCGCAAAATATAACAAGCTAATTGCACAATATGATTACATGATTTAAAAAGTATCATAAGCATGGAAGCATATTTCCACAAGATCAGTCAGAATTAAGTAGATTTTTTTGGGATTTTTATATTTTTTACAAAAATAATATTTTGAGTAACAAGCAAATGCTTTCTAATATTAAATTTGTATACATTTTATTGCAATAAAAAGTAAAAAGCTATGTAAAAATAACAGAAATAAATCTGTGGTAAGGCAAAACGTTTATTTACAATTTACATTCGAGTCAGTGGCGTCGACCCCACGGGAATACTAGTGTTCACTAAAACACATCAACACACAAATTAATAAAACACTCGTTCATAAATCAAATAGTTTGAGCGAAAAATGACTCGCGCACGGCGTACGCGCTAATGTTAAAAAAATATGCGAAGCAGTTACGTCTCGGCGGCGGCGCACGGCACCGTGAAACATCTAATAAAATAAATATTTATCTGACTCCCTGGATAATATTAAAAATATTTTCTTAATCACAGATATCAGTCTGTTAAAATTTAAATTAAGTATATTTTCAGAATTGGATCAAACGCTCCCTTTTTCACTTACATAGGGTTTATTTATTTTTTTATTCAAGTACAAACAAGGTACAATAGTGACTAACGTAACACCGCAGAGTATCGTTCGGACGCCGATCCTACTCTGTGCTTCTTGTGAATTGGTCGTTGGTGCGCTTTGTGGGGGCGGGGCTGCGTGTGAGGCGGCGCGGTCGGGCATCGTGCGTCTCTTTCCCCGGCGTACGATAAACATGAACATGTATTATATTGTCGCGCAGCGTTTAGCGTCTGCCCCGAGAAGCGGTGACACGCAAGACGGCCGCCGCACACGCACCCCGCGACGTCGCGAGGACGTCGGCGCGGGCTCGCGCGAACGGTAAACAAACTCCACAGGTACAAAAGAGATCTAACGAAAGGATAATACAACTAGGACTTTATTAGGATACGAATAAAATTATGCTCGATAACAAAAAGTCGTTAAAGCGATGTACGAATGCGAGAGAGACTAGAGAAGCGGTGTGCTGTGATGCGCAGCAGGAGTCTACTGCATCAATTACTTCGCTGGGGTGGGTCGCACACGCTCTCCAACGAGACAAATGCGAGATAACCGACTATACTACGGCGTCGGCGTGCGGGCCGCTAGACCCGACACGCTCGGGCCCGAACGCGACTATCTGGGTACGCTGATCCCGTGTTAAATCATGCCCTCTCTTTCGTACACACGAGGGACACGGCTAACAATATTCAACGAAGGCTAAACCGTAGCCCAGACCGTCGCGCGCGAGCCGTACTGACCTACGATAACATTACATATACGGCGGCTAAAAATATTCTCAGCGATCACATTTATATTACCAAATAGAGAATTTAGCTTACTACGACATATTAATCGATGGCCCTCTGTTTACACGTAAAGTCACTCAGTACAATTATTATTTTAAGTTGCGCGCGTCCACGAGAACACGCTTCGTCTTACGGCTACTATATACCGATAATACAAAAATCCATTCGCTATAATTAAGGTAAATTTTAGATACTTTAAACGCTAAAATGTATAATATGAAACATCCTAAATAAACTCTGATATTACAATTTTAGGCGTTAGCTCAAATATATTCTCGAGTGACTACGACGAATGAGAAATAAATGCAATATTATAATACTACCCGGCCGTCGCTCGCGGGGCTCCAAGCTGCCCGGACCGCCGGAGCCGTATTTGGTATTATCGCACCACGGAACGAGACTAGAGGCCGACCCCGCCCTAAGGAAGACTAGTTGCACGCGATCTCCTGACCACCGCTGACTGCGAACTGTCGCTGTCCACCAGACACCCGCGGTTAGTTACCATTCTCACCGCTAGAGGCGCTGAAACCGATCCGAGTCATAACGGCTATAAGCGACACAATCCCACTCAGCGTCTGTACCGAGACGTCGACGTTTACGTATGTACAAAAACATTACGAGCAAACAACAAATTGAACCTTAAATCAAAAGGCCCCCCCCTCCACCGACACCGGTCCGGATCGACTAACATATTGGTCCCTACGAGAGTCCAGCGGCGGCTGACGCCGAGATCCACTGCCGATCGTACCGCACCGTCGATAATAACGTCTTAAACAAATTAATCTATGTATCACATAAAATTCGACATTCAAAAGAACGAGGATGTCCGGGGTTTTGTGCTTCGGTGCTCGATCGACGGAGCAGCCCCGGGGGTTCGAGACGACGAGACGACGAGACTACGAGCGGACGAACCGAGCGAAGTGCCGGAGCAGCTTGGAAAGTAAATGGCTCATTTGTACGAGTACGTTTGTGATATCGCCGAGTGCGGCCGGCGCTTTGGCTTGGTGCGGCGCGCGGCCGACGGGCCGATGCCGATGCGCTCGATGGCTAAACTTCATGAAAATAACACAAATAAATAGATAAAAATATTTACACGGTATATATAATATATAAAATGTCGATTGATGTCATAACACTTATAATAAAAAGTAAAATAGCTAAGCTCATATATGTTTACACAAGGCGAGCGGTGCCTAGCGCACAGTTCATTACTCGTCCAGTTCCGAGGGAACTGCACCTGCCGTCGTGCCGGGTAACCGTACCACACTTCATTGAGGCACAATCATTGGTTTTTATTCATTGCTTTTCTATTTTTTACGATTTTTTATTTTTAAGTTTTTTTTTATTTTTTTTTACATTTTTTTACGTTTTATTAATTTTATTATTTATATTCTTACATTTTACGTCTATGATAATCGTTATATATAATTACTTTTAGGTACGTAAATTTACTCTAAATAACAGAAACGAGTCACGAAAAAATGTTAGAAAGTGAAAGCGAAAAGCGTATTAAAATCTTTTAAGAATATAATTTCACATTATATACATACTACATTTAAGTTTAAGGTATAAATATACAACAACGTAATAATAACACAGACTAAATTGCACGTGGCGCAATCGTGTGCAGGAAATAATGCAGTCCTTGAACCGAGAGGAGATTCCGTTGGCGGCGCTAGCGCCACTCTCACAACCTACGTGCGGGCGCGCCGCTCGCCGCGTGCGCGCGACGCCGTGTGGGCGGGGCTGCGGGCACACGAACGTGCGCGCCGCACACCTAACACCGCTACACCACAACGCTTATATTATGTCTCTTTATTATACTCATTAAGTACTGATTACGTTAACTGACTAACTTCAAGGCATGACTTCTTTCGTCTTTAATCTATGGACAACATACTCTACGGGGCACTGGATACTTATACTTTCGTTACTCATGTCTTTTTTCACCTCTTGAAATACGAAAACTTTTATAAAAATTAACTTCTTTTTATTTATCTATTTTATTGCTGTACTAAATTCACGTTACGACCGGACTTACGGCATGAGGCATCCTGCATCGATTTGGACTTAACGCCGTTTACAAATTATACTTTATAAATTTTCCTACATCAAAACGATACGAAACGAAGACCCTCACACGAATTGAGCTCGACAACAGTAGAATTGACAGGAGGCATGTAGTAACGCGTGCGCTGTTGCATAGATGTAACACGAACGTTTTAGGAACATCAGATCAATAACCCGTACCGAAAACTAATTTCAAATTAATTTGGAAGATATGTCTCAGTAGAGATGCGATCGGTCACATTCCAAACATAATATCTTTGATACACATTCTTTGGCACCTAACGTTTACGTCGCGTCGGTCGACACGTGGGTTCTCGTCTAGGCAAATAATCGAGTTTCGCGCGGTGACTTGTGCCCCCGGCACAGCAACGTGCAGACGATGAGATGACTTCACCGGCGCCGCGGCGGTCGGTCACGATCACTGATAAACATTAAGACGAAATGCTAAATATCTTCTATTTGAACACATACAGAGAAACATTTAACGCTAGAACTACAGGTCCGAAGCGGTCGAAGAGTCCAAACGCACGAATATCCCAACCTCGCAATCGACTAACTTACTAGATAAATTTGTGAAGAGTCCTCGAGCACGAGACCCGATAAGGTACAGCAATCACTTACAGCTAACTTAGCACTACGTCGTTATCAAGATCACTGGAAGATGCTCAAAATACCACACACGTCCGCGTACTCGGCGGCGGTCGCGCCCGCGCCGGCCGGGGCTCGAGCCGACCCCGCATATGGTAATGATATATTTTGGCAGAGTATCTCTGTGGCACACCATCAATAAATTAAAGAGTAAATAAAATTGTAAATAAATTTTTTCATCGTAACGAACATTTACAAGTGCGATCGTTGCCGTAAAATATCAGTAGTACGCTTAAGAAACTATCGTAGGACTTAGGTGTAAGCTTACGCTACGTTGATGTAATACCGAGAGACCTACCGCTACAAGTATATTATTAACAGAATATCTAAAGCATATGTCACTTTGAATAACGTTCAAATTGAGCCTATAGAAAATACCACAAATCTTTTATTAAATAGATATTGATATGGCTAAATTTAAGTTAGAACTTTATCCTTAACTATACACAAAAGTGTAATATTTAAATTACCGTCAATTATAGTACTTTATAACACTTCTCACAAATGTATGTAATATAAAATGATAAAACAATTTTCAATTTAATATATTAGATTACCCTTACATTAGTCGTATAATCTAGTTAATAATCGTTTCATATATTAAACATAAAGTGGCACTTGAATCACAAATACTGGAAAAAATTTGGGGAAAACTCGACTACGACGAGGGCGGTCGCGACTCTCTTCTCCAATAAAATAGATTATATCCTTACATTAGGCAAGATACTTTACATCACAGGACCCCGGCGCCCGCCGCTCGCCCGCCGGCTCCCATCTCAGACTATGCGGCTTAAAGGAATTTATCTCTACAAGAATGCACTTCGAATCTCATCGATTACAAATTTTTTGTTTATTTTTATAAAAAATTACAAACTAATTATAAAATCTTTGTTAGTAGGGCGAAATGCACTTACACTTTTATTGCTGAATAAAAATATCACTACTGGAAAAACGAAAGCTCATCGCGCATGAGAATTTTAAACAGAATAAATAATTAAAATACGAGACGGTACAATAAAACCACAAATAAAAAAAAACACGAAAGAAACTCGGAACGTAATCGCCCGGCGCGAAACAGCAACATCCACCGGGCGCAACAAAATAAATACAGACTAAAATAAGGCCACGGGGCGAGTGACTGAGGTAGCCCGCGACGCAACTACTCTACATCCCATAGCTTACGTTATTTGGTAAGATCCGGGGGGTGCGGGCGGCGCGCGCGCGTCACACCCGCGCCCGCCGCCCGCGCCCCCTCTCCAGCTATAACCTCCGTACATTATATGTCTGCCGTTGTATATAATTCTTATTTACACTAAGTAATCAACATGAACACTTACGACACAGTAGATAATAGTATTGTGGACAGTCGGCTACCGCGGCCGCGGCGCGTCGCGCGGCGACGAGGCGCGGCCGGTACCACGTGACTAGGCGAATAAAATTAGTCCGACCCCGTACGGGGGCCGGTGAAGCGTAATTACACTAGACGCGGGGGGCGGAGGCGGGGGCTTAGATGGCCTCGCCGCCGAGCAGGTCCGGCGGCAGGAACGAGTTGAGTGACGACGGCGTGCCGCGCTGCTCGTGCTGCTCCGGCCACAGGCTCGGGAAGCCGCTGCCCCACCCGTCCTGAATAACATAACAGTGTAAATATATATCCTACACTAGGATCCCGACTCAATTTTTAAAGCAAATTTAAAGTTAAAAAAACTTGTCACTATCACTGTCATGATTAACACAGGCAACGCACATCTAACATTGCTCCAGCACTAGGCGCAATATCAATCAACCAAGTCCTTACAATAAGCTGAAAATAACATGTCACGTGATTTCGATCTACACTTTTGGAGACTGATCTCCATCTACATTCATCATACATCTTTGGCCCGCTCTCCTCGCCCATAAAGATTCCATTTTTGCTGAGCAATCTTGTGTGTTTTATGCACCACCACTTGGGTCTCAGCCTCATTCTCTGATGTTTGATGAATTTTCTGTAAAAGAGCTGTCATACCTTGGAGCCGCCGCTGCGCCAGCCGCCGCCGCCGCCGGAGCCGAGGTGCTGCAGGATCATTTGAACCTCCGACTCGGCGGGCGACTCCGCGAAGATCGTCGTGTTGCTCAACACGCAGTTGTTGAGGGCCATCTGAGCCTGTTATATACATTTACCATTAATATCGAGAAAAAATTCCAAGTTATCCTTACCAATAGGAAAGACGCACATAATGCTGGCTTCTCACGAGCCGCGCCGCGCCAGCTCGAGCCACGCGCCGTGTTAAGGGGGTGGCTCGAGGTGGCGCGGCCTGGCTCGTAACTTCAAAGGCGCGACTCGGCGCGGCTTGAGCGGCTTGAGCGGCTTGAGCGGCTTGTGATATTTCGCGCCGTGAGAACAGGTAGCGCGGGCTTGCTCGTGCGTAGCTGCTGTTGGCTCGTGAACGCTCGTACAAATCAGCTCGGCGCGGCGCGGCTCGTGATATTATGCGCCGTGAGAAGCCAGCATTAGGCTTTAGTCTCTAAATCAATGGGGTGACAATGTATAGATTTATATGGATAAGCTGTCTAGTACGCCGCGCGCGCGCCGCTGCCGCTCCCGCTCCGCTGCTGCTGATTTCGAGACTGATGCCTAAAAAACTGCCCGCGTAAATAAGGAAATTTGAGGAAACCGTACATTTTACCGCAAAAAAGAAGCCTATGACCTATGTCCTTTGGTGTTTTTTAAAACACCAAGTGACGTCACTCTAGTCTTAGGGCATTGCTGCGAAGATAAACATTTTTTTTATCATTGTTATCTTAAGCTTAAACCACAAATTGAAAAACTCATCAAGGGCTCTTTATTTAGGAAATACTTGGTAAAGAAAGTATCCTCCATTTTGTAAACAAAGATTTCACGATGCCGTATAATGAATATTATGCCAAACTCTACACAAAATATCCCAACCAGTAAACACTTCCAGACCCATACTAATAAATAGCATCATGTTAACAATGCAGGTTTTAATCAAATGTCTTCCTTTTATGTCTAATAAAGGGTACATGTTTTCCACTCTCATTTGATTATCTTGTTTTATAAACCCTAAGTTGATAAATTTGTAAGTAATCATGTCTGATGTATCTTATCAAAGATAAGATAGGAAGTTTATTAACAAAATGATTTATGCTCTATATCAGGGGTCACCAAATGGCGGACCGCGGTCCGCATCCCGACCGCCGACCCGTTGTGTGCGGATCAAGCATTTTTGAAGATGAACTTCGTTAAAAATAAATTTCGGTCTCGAATTACTGATTAACATCTCCAGGATTTTAGCTTGCAACAATTTCACTCCAAACAAGCAAAAAAATTGTTACTTTTCTTATTGATATACAGTAAATAAATACATTTGTAATTACCGTAATTAGTAATTACCTCTGTTTAATAAATGTTTTTTTTTTTTTAATATAATTTGTGGACCGCAAAGGTCATTTGATTTCTTAAAACGGACCCCGAACGAAACTAATTGGTGACCCCTGCTCTAAACTCCGATTTTTAATTAAAGATCAAAAAAGCTACTACAGATACGTCACTGTCAAAGGTGTCAAAGTGACTTATGTCATTGTCAAATGAATATTTCAGGTTTCGCCAACCTTTTTGCAATATGTTACTTTATTTATTATTGGCATTACTGGTCAACATAATGATTAAACAAGGTTTTTGTGAAATAATCCTTATTGATACAAGCTTTTATATTAATATTAATGGTTTTTACTATAACCATCGAATGAACATAACATGTCAGGATAAACAATATCATGGTGTCATGGCCGAAAAAAATGGCGGCGATAAGGTAACGACCATAAAGCGAGCTACACACAATTTTTCTGCTATTTTGTAAATTAGGTAGTACATGTATATTTAAATTATAATTAAGTATGTTACTTTAGCCTGTAAATTATTGCACCAAATGTTATGAATACCTGAAGTGATACCAGTAAAATACCAGGTATACTACCAAAAATTACCGATGTTTAAGATTTTATTAGGGCGTTTTGTATTTATGTAAAATAAAATAACTCAGGTTATTTAAATCATCTGATTAAAATTACTAATAATTAAAATTATCTAAGCCTTGTTTTTTAGAAAAAAGGTATATACTCTTGCACAAATATTTTATTGCAGTGGCAATATTGTAGTAGTTTTTTTGATCTTGAATTAAAAATCGGAGTTTATATTGTGTTGTTACTAGACATTTTATATGAAATTTTGTTCCTTTATGTATAAAAAAAATGTTAAGGCCCAATTCCACCAATGGCTGTTAAAGTTAATGCTCGAATTAGTAACATGTTACTTCTTTCGTTTTTTATATGAATCAAAGAGAAGACATGACATTTTAACAAGCTGTTAACACTAACAGATGTTGGTGAAATTGGGCCTAAGAGTCATCAATTTGCAGTCTATTTATTATCATTGTCTTACCTTAGCAGCCTCCTCGCGAGTAGAGTAGCGGGCCAAAGCCAGACCCTGGTTCAGGTAGAGATGGAAGTTTTGCAGAGGCCCATGTTGCAGACAGAGCGTCTTAAGCGTCGATCCATCAATCTATGAAAAAACGTTTATTTTAGTAATCAATACCGATTTTTATGTGTATACAACTAAAACTTTACGGGCTCCCACACAAAACTGCGAATTCACATCGGATCGTCATGTCATTCTTAGTATGAGCTTTGTTGACCTTTAGTCTAATTGCATTCAATAATTTTGGCAGCAAGGTCAGAATTTGACGTTAAGTAAAGCGCCGCTAAGTAATATGGCGCTAAAATGTTACAAGCTCACGCAAACAGCGCTGCACAACCTGCACTATCCGTATACATTATACATTATAGATACGAAGTATTTATTATATAAATTATAAGTAGTACGAAGCTCCTTACCTGAGCAGTGAGGTTCTTCAGCAGAAGCCATGTGGACGCCTGCCAGGAGGGCACGGCGCGGGCGTTGCCGTGGTGCTGCGGCCACTTGTTGAGGCCGGGCGGCGCGGGGCGGGGCTTGGAGCCCCACGCGTCCCCGGGCTTCAGCCCGCTGGCGCTGGTGGCTGGAGGGGCGTAGCTCCAAGTGGACGAGGAGAGGCTGCGCTCCCCGCCCGGCGGAGACGTCTTCCCGCTCAGCATATCCGTGTCCTTGATAGCGGTCAGAGACAGCGGGGACCGGCCTACTGAACCGGGAGTCATTGCCGGGTCGTCTTCGACGTTCTTCATCTGGTTACCCTAAGTTTATATCATGTTTAAAATTGATATTCAAAATATGCTAATCTAATTATTATTTTGCATGAATGAACACACTCTACTTATTCCTTCCTCTTCTCGTCCTTATTATAAATTGTTTATTACGATATATATTTTTAAAGTTGTAGAAGATTTTGTACCTAATAACATTTATTGAAACGTAATATTATCTAACTTACACTTTCGTTTCTTTAAGTTGTAACTTGTATGTGAATTATCATATACAAGTTGCAACTCAAATAGTAGAATCAAACTGATATTTCGTTTGTAACACTATTAACAGAATAGACAGAACTAAGCTATTAATTCAGAATTTTATCCAAATTAATTTGCTGTAAACTTAGCATGACCTCAATAAAAGAAACACTGACAGGCTAACGAAAACTTTACTTTATTCTTTCCATGATTACTAAGATCTCATCATCAACTAACCTTCCAAGGCTTGCCGGGCTCGAACTCCGGCACCAGGTCGTACACTGGGGGGTGTGAGGGATGCGCCGGCCACGCGTCCTTACCGTCCGCCACGTCGGCTCCGCCATCACCCCACCCTTCGCGACCCACGCCCCATGTGCTAAGGAGAAATGTGTGTTATAGTATACATGAACACTTGTATGCTAAGATTACAACCGGAATGAAACACTGAAAGAACTAACGACTAACGTCCCCTCGCGACCCACGATAAATTTTATACTTAATTTTTTTTACTTTAGTAGTCAATTTATAGTCTGACTTATTGAAGTTAAGCATTTGGCTTCAACACCAACATCATTAAAGAATTTGTTACGTTTTGATATTTATTAAAAAAACAAATAATAAGACATTTAATGCAAGTAACCTTAGCTTTTATTTGGCCTTTCTGTGACATATTTTGTAACTTCTACATTTGCAAAGTTAAACATAGCTTTAATCTATAATTTATGTTCTATTAATTCTGTTTTTTTTAAAGCACTTGAGTAAGAAATAATTACAATATGGGGGAATGAAATAGTTAAAATATGAGAGAGATTGGATACTTACGAGTCAGGCTGCAGTCCAATCTGGTTGAGCGGTGGGCTAGTAGTGGATTTGGCTGTGCCTGGGGCACGGCTGAAGTCAGTACCGTCACCGTCCTTGTCCAGGGACGGCAACTTCCATTGGTTTAGTCTTGATTGTTGATTGCCAGCACCATATCCCTATGTAAATACAAAGTACACTTTTAGCAAAATTCTGTTTTGCGATATAAATTATTTTTTTCTTAATGAATACATTCACCTAGCTTCACATAAAATAAGAGTAGGAAAATATAAGTTTTTTTTAAGAAACAAGTACGCAATATGTTTTTTAGGTTACAGGATTTATACGTTTCCATAGGTTAGTTCTGTATATTCTGGACCACTTTTCTGGACATTAAAAAATTTAAGCCAAGCAACACTTACCGATTGTGAGTCTTTGGAGATTCCCATATCACTGAAGTTGCTCTGCAAAGTGTTGAGAGGGTCATGGCTCTGCTTAAACAAGTCGCTGCCTCCAGTCTGCTGCTTCATGTACAGCGCTTGCTGAGTCGCGATCTGGTTCTATAATAAAATAAAAAATAATAATTGTTTTATTTCTGAGTAAACTTGAATCAAATCTTCGTGATGTACCACCTACCTATACTTACCACTCTTTTCTGTATTGAAAAGTAAAACATTGTAACATGTTTAAATTACCATTGAATTGAGATAAAGAATTCAAAGTTCTAAAGTATAGTTTATACACAGCCAATACTGGCTGCCAATAAGACTGGCAGCCAGTATTGGCTTGGTATGTCGCGTGTGAACAGTTTTTGAAGCCAGGCCAACGCTGGCTGCCAGTACTGGCGAGAATAGAGCGCCCGTCTATTTTTCTAGCCAGTGACCTCCGCCCGCATACCCCTCGACCCCCTCGCCAACATTGCGGACATGTGTAGACGCATCTCGCCAGTCACTGGCGAACGTTTGTAGGGTGTATATCTGTTTGGAATTTCTGCGACAAAATGCCGAGAAAATTAAACGAAGAGGATACTTTAAAATTTATACAACTTTATAGAGAGCACGAATGCTTGTGGGATAAGCATTGTGATGCATAAAAAAAATATAGAAATGTGCGCTTCGGCACTCGATCAATTCGCGTAGGATCAACTCAAAAGGATCTTTTAATCTTAGTTGTTTCAGCAACAAGGCAGAAGCTCTAGTTATAGGACTATCTCTAAACCATTTTATTATCCAAAGTAGTTTCGTTTTTTTTTTCTAATATTGCAATTAACTCTTCCCATAATAGTGCAAAGATTTTCCTTTAACATTGCTTTTCCAAAAAACTTCGCCCCGAATTTATTATTTTTAACTGCAAACATTTGCACACCCGAAGAAAAATCCATGAATGCGATGGCCTCGTCTAAACAGGGGCCAGGCCAATGCTGGCTTCTGCTGGACTAGCGCCAGTGTTATTGGCTGTGTGTAAACTATACTTAAGACCGAATTTTTTAATTTCATTAAAAGACTTCCAACTCCCAAGTCAATGTCAAGTCAACATAATATTATTGTTTTTAAACCTGTTTTTGTTTACGTAGTAGAATGTCGCAATATAGGCTCTACACACACACTTGAATAAAGTTAAGTTAAAGGAGTATTTTACATTTGAACAGTATGAATACCACAATATTTTTAATGACGCCAATATTTATTTTTTTATATAAAAGTAGCAGATGATTTAAAACAACGACTTCGTTTTTTCAACTTTTTTCTATTTTCGGTATGATTCGATCCATAAGTAGTTTATAATTACCTGTAAAGCAGTAATCTGCTGCTTGGCCTTGGAGATCTGCACGGAGCACTGCAGAGCGAGCGAAGAGTTGGCCTTCGAAATCGCAATGGTGTGTTGCTGCACAAGTTGCTGCAGCACCTTGATCTAAGAACGACTTTTGATTAATATCAAAGATGGATGGCTGCTTAGTTCTATCAATGTATTCTACACTTCTGAACCAGTTTAGATGAAGTTTTGTGTTATAATATATATAATATATAAGGATTGAGTCGCGGTAAAAAGCTAGCGAGACAATTATAAAGCTGCGCGTCCACCGGGTCGGAATCGGAGCGTACGGTGCGGACGAAGCGTCGTCATTTATAATTTGTCAGGCGCAGAAATGACGTTCCAGTGCACGCAGTACCATAGAAATCAATACAAAGTAACAAATCCGTCTGCTGCGTACGCTCCGATTCCGATCCGCTGGATGGCTGGAAATCTCCGTGTTAGGCTGTTTACACACACGCCGCAGCGGCACGGTATCGCCGCGGCGGCGCCGTATGTAAGGGCAAATAGAGATACAAGGATGAGTAATGGAGCGGCACCGCCGCGGTGGCGGTGCCGCTGCGGCGTGTGTGTAAACAGCCTACAGCATTTACTGCCAGATAAGACACACTTACAAGTTTATGGTATTCTATCTCACTTTGCTTTTACTTTACAACACACACAAAACTCCGTTCCTAAAGATATCTATCAATAGACATCTTAGGTATAAACTTGCTTCGACAAGGTCATTTACTTGCTATTGTTTTTTTTATCTGTATCAGACGGCGCATTGTTCATAAGTGCATGTTAACAATGACACTTGTATGCAAATGCATTAGCAAACAATGGATGTTAAATGTTATGAATTATCGCCTCAATATCATAATAATTAATAAACCCATTAACGAGAACGAATCTTTTGTTTATAATTGTCCAATTTGATACGAAATTGCCATTAAAATCGTGTTTTAAATGGCCTCGATTTGACCAAAATAAATATGTATGAGTGTATATTTTGCAATAAAACAATTATACTTAAGATTACATATTATTAAATCACAAAGTGATACAAATCGTTTTAATTTTTCCTCTGGAGTGATTACCTACTGGCTTTTCTCAGCCTATCAAATAACTATCAAAATTAATATGTATCAGTGTATATTTTGCAATAGAATAATTATTATACTTAAGAAAATAAGATTACTTATTGAATAATCTTCTGTCTTTGAGACTTCTCTTAACCTATCAATCTTCAATTTGGGATAATAATTATGATGACGAGACACAATATAGATGTGTATGTTTGACTTTAAACACATTTCACGCTTCAACTCCCAAGCGGCCTGATCAAGCCGTGATAACAATTTAATAGCTATTGTGTCTGGATTTCGCACGATCGAGGTATTAACTTACCTGTTGCAGGAGCTGGTTGAGCAGCACCAGGGTCTGCGGAGCGAGAGGCTGGTTGAGTATCTGGTGGTTGAGGTAGCCCGCAGACACGGCCATCTGGATCTGCTGCACCAGCATGCGCAGCTGAGCCGTGCTGGGTTGACCACTGTTGCTTGTCCCACTGTGGGGTGAATGATGTGTCAATTGATTGTTTTTTTTTTTGGATATTTCAAGGAAAATGATAAATATATGTGTCGTGTATTCTTCTCGCCACACTTACAATAGATTGCAATGTTTTGGTCTTTGTCTGATATGTTAGTAAATTCGTTCGAAAGACAAAAACAAAACATAGTATGGCTTATTTATTGTGTAACTTTTTTATTAACAATTTTTGTTATTATAAAGCAAGACAGGCATGACTCTTTGATAAGAGTGGTCCAATTAGGAACTTGGTGTTAACTTTTAACATTTGGGGCATTCAGTTTTTGCATCGTGTTTGTAATAGCCTTATTCTTGACATTGCATGTACTCTAAAAGTGGTAAGCTAACCTGTTGGGGTTATACGAGGGGTGGTGTTGCACGGAAGGTGGTGGCGGGGGGTTGAGCAGCTTCTGGACGACAGCTGGCGAGACCGCCGGCACGCTGGGCTGCGGGAACGGCCCGTGGTGCGGGAAGTGCTCGTCGCGCCGCCACCCGTCGCCGCGCGCCGCCGCCAGCAGCTCCAGAGCCTCCTCGGCGTTCATGTCTCGGCTGCGGAGCGCCGCCTCGGCCTCCTCCTTCTTGTAGCCGAGCTCGACTAGGTACCTGTGCAAAATAAGTGATGTGTTTAGACATCAAAGTAATGTAAATTATAGATTGTATTTTAATTTTATTCAATATAATCTTCTAAACGAGCGACTCGTAAACGCACCTGAACTGTTTGCTGTTCCACACCATCTCCTTGGTCCACTGCTTGCTGAGCCCGCCCATCTGGGGCGGCTTGGGTCCGCCCCACTCGTTGATGTCGTCGGGCCAGCCGCCGGTGGGTCCGGAGGGCTTGGGTTTCTGCATGTTCCACATGCCGGGGCCAGCCGCGTCGGGCCAGGCGGGCACGTCGCGGTCGGGCCAGCCGGGCGTGTGCGGCTCCTCCCACGACCCGTTGCGCTGGGAGTGGCTCCACACGGCGTCGGGCTTGGTCGGCGTCGGCGGCATCCGCTGCGGCGCCGGCGGGCCCTGCGGCGCACGCATGCCGCTCATGCCGCGCTGCGCCCACAGCGACGTGCCGTCGTCGAAGCCGCCGCCGGCGCGTCGAGCGGCGGGCGGGGACGGCTCCTCCCATCCCGTAGCCTTGATACCGTCTTTGGGACCCTGTGTGAAAAAACAAGTTTGAATTACAGTCGTAATTTAATTAACAAAGCATAATTGATAACTAAATAAAACCGCAAGAAAACAAACCGCAGCATGTCATGATAAATTATTATCATTTGTTTACCACAACTTCCTTAGTAACGGTGTCACTATTTTATGCAATAACATAATATGTCCAAAAATATAGACAGTCTACTGAGTATAATGTATACCTGTGATCCCCACTGGTTGACGGCGCCCGGGGGCATCATCTTGTTGGGGCCGGCGGTGTGCTGGTGCTGGCTCCACATGTCGCCGTTGAGGCGGCCGGAGATGCCACCGCGCAGGTCGTGTCGGGGGTCGGCCGCCTGGCGCGGGTCGGCGGAGCGGTGCGGGTCGAGGCGCGGGTCGGCGGGCCGGTGCGGCTCGCCCCATGCGTTCCAGTCGTCCTTCTTCGTGACGCCCCACTGCTGCGTGTGCTGCGGTGGGCCGGCAGGCCACTGCTGCGGCGGCGGCGGTCCGTTCCACACGTTGGCGGAGTCCGCGGCGTCGTCGTCCTCGCCCCACGTGCCGCCGATGTTGGTGGTGGGGGTGTGGCCCCACGGGGTCTTGGCGGCGGGCTGCGGCGGGGGTTGGCCGCCGTTCCTCAGGTTGGCCTCCCACAGGTCGGTGCCCAGGAATGCTCCATTGTTGACGTTCGGCTTCCAGGCTGGTGGACCTCCAGCCGCCGGCTCCACCTTGGATCCCGGCTCCGGAGACCCGGGCACATCCCAGTTGGTGTCTTGATTCACATGTTGCTAAAATATTAAAATACATCAATAATGTAATCAATACCCAACAAAAACTAAAAAGTACAAGAAAACAAACTATAAAATTTATTTTTGTTAACATAAGTAAATCAAGATTATGTTCATAGATAAACATGCTACAATTAATAATAAAACTCATTGATAAGCAAGTTATCATATTGCATATTAATGTGATTGTTATTATATTGATAACTCAGCTTAAATAAAATTTATTGCAAAAACATACTAACCTTACTTTAACAAAATATGTTTATCAGTTAAAATTTTAACATGTCACATGTGTAACAAACTAAACAGCCATTTACACTCATTTTACTATTTAATAACAAATGTAAATATTTTTTTCAAGATACTTACACCACCCCAACCGTCTTGACTAAACAAGGCCTCCCTCATGGAGCTCAGCTGCTCAATCTTGGCAGAAGATGTGTTATTCACACTCCCGTTACCGTTGGCAGTGGATGGGCCATTGGCGTTCACCGCATTCAAAGGATTGCTCCCTCCACCATTTCCATTTGCAGAGCCATTGGATCCTGAGAACAGAGATAAAATGGATTCATCATTTTGATTTCATTTGAACTGGCCAAAAAATTCTAGCTAAACCAAATTAGTATATTAATTACTATCATATTTTGTTTTATATTAAATACAAGACATTTAAATTGGAAACATCAGCCTATCATACTGCACTACAGCTTTGCTTACATTTAGTTCAAAATTATTTGAAACAAAATATTTTCAAGGACAATTTTTTTATATTCATTTTTAATCATTTTAAATACTGCCTTATAGATTTTTACGCTAAGTGTTGTAGGAGCGGAACAATGACATAGTTTACGTAAAAGCTGACGAATTAGTATTCATTATGCAAAGTTGTACATTTCATTCCTTTATTTAGATCAGCACTCACTTGTTTGTCCAAACAAGTATAACTTTGTGCATATTATACCTGTTTTGTCTAGTATCAAGTTAGAAAAATAATTGCTTAGTTGACAAAGTAATAAGTAGTCCAATCAATAAAATGTACTATTGAATATCTAGCAAGGACACAGTTTACCCCCTCTCCCTTCTTATAGCTAAGCCCCATCTAAATTAAAAAATAGAATATTTGTATGGAAATAAGCTTCAATAACACTAAATTGATTCAAAGGGAGACCAACAAAATTTGGTTGGGTTGTGACTTGTTAATAATTGTTATCTACTAAAGGACAGACATAACATAACCCAATCAAATCACATAGGCAAATACTTACCATTGCTTGGAGGTGCATTGTTGTTGGATTGTGCGTTTGGCATGTTCTGTGAGTTGCCCTGCCAATTCTGGGAGGCTCCACTGGTTGGTGGGATCTGATTGCTACTCCCCTTGTTGCTGTTCACTGTGAACAAAGACATTTTTAGTATTATTTTTTTTATAAATCTTACACTGGCTTTTAGTTGGCGATTATGAGATGATGTTTTTTTTTTTTTTTGTGAAGTTTAAATTATTAGACAAAAACAAAAGAATCTGATTATAGAATTTGAGGTTATAATAGTATAACGAAAATTTCAGATCCAACAAAAAGGAGAGGGGCAGGGGGTGATGATGATGAATGAGGCGTGTTCTGTCGAGGGTCACCAATGTGGGATATATGCGTAGTGGCTGGTGACCGCAAAGGAAGATCTTCCGACCAAGCAAGGTGTTATGCTCGGTCAGGCCGGAGCCCACGTGATACATTTCAGCTGTCGTATAGTATACTGACGCACTTAGAAAACTGCGATAGCGCGATGCAGGAATGTGGCGCTAATTGTGGGTACCGCCACAATATATTTATTGATTAAGATCGCAAGTCCAAACCAGAAGTTTATAATACTATTTTTGCACAAATGGTATCATCCCCAACTTAATACCAAGATGGTAAGGCATAAAATACCTAAGGTGCAGGGCGTAATAGTTCTTGCAAAGTAGACAACAAGAATTATTATTGTTTGAACTTTAGGCAAAAGAACAAAGAATTAATAACAACTTACTGTCAGCTTGTGATGTAGGCGGCCTCTGAGCGCTGTTCCACTGAGTATTGTTTGTACTATTAGATTGGGAGCTAGAACTGCCACCCCAGTTGCCTGCTGCAAAAAAATATATTCAAAAATGGAACAAATTAAACAAAAACATTGCAACTTTTACATCATACAGTTTTTAAATTCCTGTTCTATATTTTATGCAATGGCATTTTAAGATTTTCCTTTAAGTGTGAATAATTATTATGCAGTCAGTTTTGTCCTTTTTGGTACATTACAAGTTATTTTTTGCTCTAGTATACATTGTACAACTAAACAAGAATGCAGTTGTGACATAGTTTGATAATTATAGACATATAATTTATAGACAAAGCAAAAATGTAGCAATTAAATGTCTCCTTTAGAACTTGAAAATGAATGAATTTGGCTAATTTCTGTGTTAAAATAATTAAAATAACTTTATAAGTTCACAAGTTTTATATCTTTAAAGGGATGAAATTTTTGTGTTAAATAAGGGGACAAAACATTTGACAGATTGGTTTGGACAATAAGTTTTAAATAAAAATACTTACCATTATTAGAAGCAGGTGGGCTACCCCAGCCACTTGCAGCATTGAGAGAGCTCTCTCCTCCTCCACAAAGCCTCATCCGGCGCGGGACACCCCACGAGTCCACTTCCGAGCATTTCGCCATATCCTTGATTATTCTTTCCTCCTTTTGTATCATATCCAGCATTCCATCAAACGTGAGATCACCGTTTGCGAAGGTTTTCAATACTGGTAAACTCTTCTCATTACCGACTTCCAAAACATTATTGTCATGGTGTGTTCTTTGATTGTCGTCATTTATCATTCGAGTGTTCGTTTCACATATCATATCATGAGCAGACTTTTCGTTTAGTAATTGCGTCTTTTCTGTGCAAGGCTCATCTCGTATAACATAAACTGAAGATTTAAAAGCGTAATCAGACTTGTTCATATATTCTGGCGCTTCAGACACCATCTTATAGTTTAATTTAAAGCTACAGAAATACGGGTCACTGTATGGGATACCCTGGACTGTTATGGCGTTAATAGTTAAAGGAATGCTGTAGTTCGGCATGTCGCCAATCATTTGGTTTTGTTGGATACTATCAACAATTTCTACATTATAAATATTATTATCTACCATTTTTACACTAACTCGCTGACTCTCATCCTTCTCTTCGACTCGCTTAAAAGCACCAAATTTATTTGTGTTCACCGACATAGAGGTGAAGTGATTACATTGCATTGGTTCGGTAACAGTATTAATATTGGAGTAACAATTATCCTTAATTAGACATGGAACACATAATATTACAGAAACTTTAGACATCAGACAATTATATTATAAATAGAATAATTTCCTACAATATCCACCTAGTATTATGTTTATTTTCACAGATTGCATATTGTTTCATTAAAGACTAAGTAACAATGGTTCGTAGTGATGCAGTCAAAAAGCAGGTAGCAGTGTTAGTGCCTCTGTGGCAGAGGACCAGGTGAGATCACCACTGAAGCTGTCGTGGATACGCCTCTAGCCCCGTTTGGCCCAGCCCTTGAAACAAAACACCAGTGTCAACTCAGAATGTAGCTTCATAACTTATTACTGCAGGCTGTTCAGATATATTTTACTTATGAATGGACCCTTATGTTTTAGCATAAGGAACACCCATAAGAAAATTAAGGTAAAATAGCTCCTAACAGTATTGAAAAGCTACTAGCAATAGAACAAATTATCGTTTGAATATGAATGGTGACATTTAACCTAAAACTAGGCTTACCTTATAGGACGGACGACAGGCTGAGCTGTATATCACAGATAATGCGGGCTCGGCAGATCCGTCAAGCAGCTTGGCAGTCGGCTCGTATCGTTTCACTTTTCTGCACCAAACACATTACATTTTTCCAACACAATAGACATAATAGGAAGCTGCCGCAAATCAATACAGGGACATCAAAACTGCTATTGTTTGAGGTTACCTCAAGGACAGTCGTAGAATTATAATTGTATCGAGAAAATGTCCAGGTACATGATACGTCCAGCTTATCGTGATATTGCGTCGCGGCGATCGTTCATATTCGCACAGAATCTACGCGGTCCGCGAGTGGATTCGAGCACTGCACGATGAATCTTAATTCACGACGCAAAATGTCGATTTCTGCACTTTTGATTCCCTGTATTGGTATTGAGCAAAATCACTCTATTCGCACCAGGTTACATTATGTGCCTAGGGCTCCTTGTGAGTATAGTATTCGTTGGCCTAGGGTGTAGATACCTACATTTATATATTTCGGCCTTGAGACTCTATGTTGAATATCTACGGAGTCGAACACATCTATGTAATATGTATATTTATATATTTATATCTATATCAACTATCTACACATAGAGTGAAAGTTTATCGCGACCTACACCGAATATAACGATTACTATAAACAAATATCTATTGCCTCGATGAACTGAGCTCATAAATCATACAATTCGAGTAAATTTACAACAAAATATCACACTTTTGCACTAGAAAATACAAAAAATTCTTACGTGACACGAACGAGCGCAACGGTGTTATATTACTAGATAGAATGAGATAGCAAATTCTGCTATACTGACATTCCATTTATTAGAGTGAGACAAAAGAAACGCTTGAGAAAGCGATGCCATAAATGATAAAAGTGTCGTAGGTACCACGTTATAAATGCTATTTTTTGAGAAAAAACTGATCTTACCTTTATTTTTAATGTACTTGGCACATTAACTGCGTGGATTTATATAAAATCACATATCCAAACCCCAGAGATTACAGCTTCGACGGCTGGATGGAATGATTTCGTCGTCGGGGTTCTCACGATGAGTTACGAAACCGATCGTATTGAAAAGGACCGCTAGCCCATTGTAAATCCATAGTCGCGACGCAATTTTATTATAGTCGGACTATACCAATTTTATTATAATGTTGTGCCGTGTACGGCTGTACGGCATAGATACTACGGCATATTATGTACTTATTGGTGATGCTATACTATACCTACCTACTTTAAAGTACAAGACGTACCTACCCAAATACCGTAGCTTAGGAATTAGGATTTATGAATAGAATTACTGTACATTGTACATTACTGTGACATAAAGTAATTAGAACGAAGTTCCTTACCGCGCGTTGCGAAAGGGGCTAGACGGAAAAAAAACACTTTTTTATTAGTACCTGCATAGTAGGGGCAGAGGGCGTTGATAGTATTCCTGTGCGTCAACTAGATGGCGTTTTTGAGAATAAACAGCGACATCTACTCCTGTAGATGTCGCTGTTTATTTAAATTTTATTAAAATACTAGCTGTTGCCCGCAACTTCGTCCGTGTAAATGTGTGTTATTATAATCGAGATTTAGAAAATTTAATACCCATCAAAAACTATTTTATTTGGATAAGGATTAATATAAGGTACAATACACTCGAAATTTTTAATTTACATCAAAGACCCAGGAACATTCAAAGCTCTTTTAAGTAACTTTCGTCGGCGGGGCTTGAACCACAGATATCGTTTTGAAAAATCCTTTCTTCGAAGACCGCTTGGCGTGGACAGGGGATAGGGGCCACAGGACAGGGGCCAGGAACATGTGACGGAGACAAAAGATAGACGAAAAAAGACGGGATATTTAATGTAGGCATCTATGCCTCTTTAACTTTTACCTCTTGCTCTTGTAGGTCAGGAATCGTGATGCTTCCCTAAAATTTTATATTATGATCTTAGGGACCCCGAAGGACATGCTCAAACTGGTTTGGGACCCGCAACGAAATTAATCAGAAGAAAATAGAAGTATGAAGAATTCTAATTCCCCTTCCCATTAAAAGCTGAGATAGCACAAAGTTGCAGAGACCGAATATCAAATCACTGAAGGAGGAGCACCACGAATATAAACTGTAATAATTGTGACTACTTAGCTATAATAGCTAAATTAATATTGGAACTTGCTGTGTTAGACCGTTGCCAATAATAATTGTGCCAAAAACGCTTGCAGGCACGGATGTTCCTAGCACTGTCCCAATATCACCGTAGTATGCGACATCAGATTTACAATGTAGGTTGTCTAGCATTGTAGTTCTTTCGTCTTGCCAGAAAAAACTCTCCCAGAGAACATGATGAGTGGTTTGTTCAAACATACTGCCTTCAGTCGAGCACATAGGTGCTGCTATCTACTAATTTAGATCCGTAAAGTTTGACCTTAAAATTCCATGGCCGTTAAGGGATTGAGATACGCAGTGGTCAATGTCCATCCAGTGTTTCGTTAATCGTTCATGAAAATTAGGGAAAAGTTATAAAGATGTCGACCTTTGCTGGAATTGATAATCACTTTGAGTGTCGTTGTAAATTTAGAGGAGTTTCTTCAATTCCATTACTCATAGATCCCATTAGGAAATTTTCACCTTCGCGACCATAGCATCAAATACAAATTATATGCCTTAAAGTAAGAAATCTACAAATCGGCACAGAAACGGCGAAATAATTATCAATTTCAATTCTGATCCTTTCAATGCAAAAGAATACTTACAAAAAAACAACAAAAGCATCATAATGTGGTTATGGATGGTGTAATGATGGTGGTGATATGGCATGTGCTTCCAGTATTTAAAAAAAAATATAAGGGGTCAGGAGCTCCGTTCAGTAACGGAACCTTCCGAAGCCCTATCTATACCCTAGGATATGACTTGGTTTCAATCTTACTTTTTGGTAGCATATTATGTTAATTTTACTTAAAAGAAGTGAAAATTACCGTTTTTAGGGTTCCGTACCCAAAGGGTAAAAACGGGACCCTATTACTGAGACTTCGATGTCTGTCCATCTGTCCGTCTGTCTCCAGGCTGTAACTCAAGAACGGTAATAGCTAGAGAGTTTAAATTTTCACATATTATGTATTTCTGTTGCCGCTATAACAACAAATACTAAAAACAAAATAAAATTAATATTTAAGGGGGGCTCCCATACAACTAACGTGATTTTCTTGGCTTTTTTTGTTTTGCTCTATATCAATAATGGCAACAGGTAGGTACTTGAATTTTTCTCAAAGTACTTATTTGTATGTATACTTTAATATTTAATAATAATATTAAAATAAAATAAAAAAATAAGGGGGGCTCCCATACAAAAAACACAATTTTTGGCCTAATTTTGCCGATTATTCTAAACATGGTATCAAATTCGGGCTTACAATCTATACAACAAAAAAAGAATTTTGACAATCGGACCACAAACAGCAAAGTAAACATTTACTCCTCCTTTCTTGGAAGTCGGTTAAAAAAAGTATCTAAGATGTTGACCAGGGATGTAAGGTATCACCATGCCAAATTTCATTGAAATCGCTCAAGCGGATTCAGAGATTAGCCTGTACAAACAGACAAACAG
This sequence comes from Cyaniris semiargus, assembly GCA_905187585.1. Taxonomy (NCBI): domain Eukaryota; kingdom Metazoa; phylum Arthropoda; class Insecta; order Lepidoptera; family Lycaenidae; genus Cyaniris; species Cyaniris semiargus. Next base: position 4,156,269 of record LR994558.1, on the reverse strand, counting down.
ACAAACAGACAAAGAAACAAAAATTTCAAAAACAGTTGAGACGTGTTCTATTACACTTCTAACATACCCCTGACTCGTTTTTTCAAGTTTATTTTCAATGTACAAAAATTTTACCTCTACGATTTTATTATATGTATAGAAATCATTGACATAAGAAACTAATATGGACACGAAATGACCACGAAAGAAACGAGCCTGCCTTCAAAATTTGTAAAACAAAAATGGCGGATTTTACTAGAGATGTCACTGAATTAAAAAAAAATCGATATCGATACTTTTCCAAATAATAGTAAAGACATAACATACATAAATTATAAAATATCTCTGACCTCTGCTCATTTTTATAGAAGTAAAGACTCGCATAAAATAGTAGATGGTTCATTAGGGTTCCGTCAAACCCAAAGGGTAAAAACGGGACCCTATGGGAGCGAACTCACGGCGCGGTTGCGGGCCCGCGCAAATGAGCGGTTTTATTTCAGAACTCACGAGACCGCTGATTTGTGCGGGCCCGCAGCCGCCGCGGTTGCGGTCAGCGCCCGCAAACTCGGCGGGCGATAATCGCAAGACGGGCGGTTGCAAGGCGGGCAGAAACGATCAGTTGAGATCCAGACCGCCATGGACACACACCAAAAACGAGCTGTTGCGGTATACTTACTTTACAGAAGAATACAGAAAAAAAAACCCAAAAGGACGGGCGGTTTTTACTACGGTCGCCTACTATGGGTACTGCGATCACCCGCTAAACTATCGCAGAGCGCGCGGGCGCAAACCGCCGAGACTGCGGGCGACCGCCGCCCGCCGGTACAGCGGAAGCCGCAAACAACCGCGCGGGCCGCGGGCGAAAAACGCATCGTGAGTTTTGCTTCCGTTTTTTACATACAAAACTTGATTCTACGAAGGCTGCGGGCCCGCAACCGCGGCGGGTGCGGGAATAAACCGCGCCGTGAGTTCGCTCCCTATTACTGAGACTTCGGTGTCTGTCCGTCTGTCCATCTATGTCTCCAGACCAGACTGTAACGTAACTCAAGAACCCCTATAGCTAGACTTCTGAAATTTTCACACAGTGTGTATTTCTGTTGCCGATATAACAACAAATACTAAAAACAAAATAAAATAAATATTTAAGGGGTCTCCCATACAACAAACGCGATTTTTTTGCCCTTTTTTACTCGTAATCAATAATGGTAGCAGGTAGGCACTAGGCACTTGAAATACTCACAATATTCTTAATTATATTTGTAAGTAAATAAAATAAATAAATAAATAAAATCTTTATTCCAATTTTTTTAACATTACACAACCACAAAAGAAAAAAAATATAAAGAGAAAAGACTTTAAACTTTAATAATTAATAATAAAATAATAATAATAAAATTAAAATAAATATTTAAGAATACAAAAAACTCTCATCCAAAAAACTCAATTTTTTGCCAACTTTCGCTTAATAACGGTACGGAGTGAGTTTTTACTGTTTTTTAGTAAAATTATATTTAAAAAGGGAGTAATGAGTATGGTAATGTTATTGTAATCTTACAACAAAGTGTTCTGGAAACATGATAGCTTTAGGAAAGGTCGTGGTAGGCCCCCTGCAAGCGTCATAAACTGTCAACGGCTGCCGTCGACTGCCGCCGACACGTGCCGTTCGTCTGTAAGAAGCCTTAAGGTCCAACAAATAAATAAAGAGAAATCCAGTTGAGAAATCTCCTTCCGTTTTATGGTTTTAGTGTTATCTGGAACTATGGTAGTATTTCTTTCTTTCAAAAACCCTGCTAGTCTGGCTGAAGGCTGAAAAATAAATAAAATTATTTAATAATCAAAGAAAAACCAAATCGTCGTTATACATCATACTTATCTATGTAATTTCGTGCAATTTGCACAATTTTCCTGAAGTAAAATAACTTCACCAATAACATTTTTGATGGTACAGCATCATCTTTAAGTCTCAATTTGTCAAATGTTCTATTGAAGCACCAATCTTCAAAATGGATTGAGCAGACAAATATCCTTGTTTTTGTCATGTCAATATTTTGTTCACCAATAATATTCAACCATGATTTTCTTTTTTCTTTATCATTAGGTAATCTAAAAGTATAAATAAACACATACATTGTAAAAGTGATGAAATTATTAGGTAAAAAAAACTTTAAATAAAATTTATCGATAAAGCCACATCACTATTGTTCATACAATAGTACTACCACGTATTTTATATAGAAAACATCAAAAATATAAGGAACCAGGCGGTGAAATGAATAGAACCTTTTGTAATAGATCATTTTTAGAAAACACAGTCATCTGGATTTAAAAATCTGATGTATTTCGAAGTAAAATACTAAACTTACATAATATGTAAAGACAAATCTGGTTGTTTCTTTCGGATTTTAGTACGACATCCAACAATGCTGCACGCGGTCATATTTCGGCACTCCAAATCTCACTTCCTAAAACAATTTTTACCGAAAAGAACTAGAATAATATCGAAAAATTTAAAATAAATCCCGTTTGTTTATGTACGTTGACAGGTCAACTACCACTCAAATTGTAAAACAAAAATGGCGACAATGAGGTTATATTATGATAGGAGGGCGCCTTATATTTTGACAGCTGATAATGTTACTCTTTCTAATTAACGATTCAGTAAATTGGGTGAAAGAGCAAGCTCATATCGGTGTGTAAACGTCAAAAGCATGTAATGTTATGTCCTACCAGCCAGGACATAACAAAGGAGTACGTCTGCATATTTCATGTTTAAAAAGTGATAATAAAAGTGTTTAGTGAACGTTTAATGCAATATCTTGTTGGGTTTTGTGGTTCCGCTTAATAATAAACCATAAAAACGGTCAAGGAATGCCTCAAACACGTGGATTTAACATAACATACGTAAGTTTTCAACAACGTTTTTTGGACTTATCAATCAGTATTTTCGTAAGCTGAAAAGAAAATTTATAAGTTTAATAATCCTTTAATCATGCTATATAAGGCATTGGTAATAAAAATGTCACATCAAGTAATAATTTGGCTACAAATATTGCATAGCTTTTTACGTGTACTTTAGGGATGCACCTTGCTTGAAGTATAGTTTATCGATAAAAATATTGTCATGGACTAAATGATATTTTTTTTCAGGATTTGAAAATGCTTCAAAATAGACGACGAACAGAAATATTTAGACGCAAGTTTCATGCAAGCTTTTAATCCTTACTCCCTTATGAAGGCATCACAATATTGGGATTATCATTTCAAACGTAAGTTTGAAACAATGATTTTATTGAAATAAAAAAGTTCTAACGGAGAGTAAAATGATTAACAACTCTCACACCTCCCCCCTGTAAGTACTCAAATCGTTACTTGGATCTACTTTTTGAAATTTTATCCTGCCATTATTCTTTTTTAATAAAATGTAAAATTTTAATAAGGCTAAAGTCATAATCATTTAATAAAATAAATTTAATACTTACTTCGATCGTCGAATACCAGACACAATAGATATTCAGTTGTTATGCGGCACCTGGGTTCCGCTTGGGGCTTGATGGGTTAAGTATGGAAAACTTGCATAAAGCATATTGGCCCGTATACAATATTATATATGTATATATTTTATAGTATTAAGTACATTTAATGACACTAAACCAACTATTTTTTTAGGTTTTTGGAATGCTTCTAAAGAAGAGTTCAATATGATGGTGATGACAGAGAGACCTATAATGAAGATAATATTATTTTTAAGTTTAGATTATAACCGGGTATTCTTCGAGGTGGTGAGATGGAGTGAGGAGGGATGGTTTAAGTGAGGAAAATCCCCCCTTATCACTACCACCTTCAGGCGACCCCCCCCCCCCCCCCCCCCCCGTTAAGGGGACTGTTGTCAACTGTTTTCAGTGTTTTCGAGGCATACTAAGGTTAGCTAAAGTTTATATTTTTATAATATAAATTTAAGTATTCACTACTCGTATACTCGCAGTTAATCATTAATTGTGGGTCAACCCACATTTTTAAAGTTATGGATGCCGTTTTAAATGATCTAAAGAACATGACTGCATTTATATCTCAATACGTAATTTTTTGTAGCATGATGCACAAATGCAGTCATCAAACAGAGTCCAATAATTATAAAACAGACAACCTTCCCCGTAAACCATATTTAAAAATTGCTAATTTCATCTTTTTTCATTTAAATCTTGACATGTCCAAATTTTGTTATGTGCAAAAAATGGAATAAATACTTTTTGAATATTGATACTAAACAAATTATTTTTTAGGTTAAAGAAATGCACCTAGAGAAGAGGTCAATGTGATGATGATGACGATTGAGAACCTATAAGGAAGTTAATATTATAAGAGAACATATTCAATAAAACCTTATGTTTGAATATTTTTCATTTAATTTCAAATTTTTAATATGTGTGTAAATATATTATTCAATGTGTCCTAACACCGGTGTCCGATCCTTACAGGTTATGATGTATGGCATATTTTATTGACTGAAGGATCGGATACTGGTGTTGGGACAGTGGACATATTATATTATTATGTGTCCCGTCACCAGTATCCAATGCTTTAACGTCTTTATTTCTTCGATAATACATAGTAATTGTTATTTTACAAAATTGTAGCTTAATAGTTAAGTATAATAAAGTATATTGGTTCTGCTGTAGTTTATGTAAAAACTGTTGATTTTATTGATATTACACTCCGGAGTCCGGACAAGCCTTCGTGGCTTATGGAGTATACATATTATGTATATTTTTAACTATTATATAAGAGTGCAATTATATACTTAAATATTTTATAAATAAAATAATATCTTTTCACCATATTGAAAGCGACTTCTAATTTAATGAGCATAATATATCCTACATTGAACATGCGGATCGAATTGATAACCTCCTTTTTTTATGTCGTTTAATAAAAATCTATATATAATTATGGTCGACTATTGGTCGATAGCTGTAGTCTAATTTTATATTTTTATCGATATACAAGCAGATATACGCCCATCCCTACACGCACACTACGGCAATTGCACACAAGCATAAAATGGCCACGCGCTGGCGAGCTAAGAAGCCATCTACCTATATCCTCTGTGAATGGCGATTTGGTCGCAAAGTGGCATTTTGGCAAATATTTCTTTCAAAATGGTAAACACTCAAACTTACAGTTATCTTTTTTCACTAACGTAAAAACGCATAAGCAAAAGGCAGATACTTATATGATTATAAATTTATCGACGAATTGACGTAATCAATTCTATACATAGACAATTGCTTCGGATCCATAGGTTTAGAGGTCTTTGATAGAAATACGTTTAAATAAATTTTATTAAAATTCCACAAAAGTGTCGTTGTTAGTATACCTGGACGTCAACTAGATGGCGTTTTTTTTGGAATGAAGTTCCTTATTTTATAACTTCGTTCCATCGTGTCCCTTGACACCTCTGTAGTTTTTATTATTCTTTTGATGACCGGGCTGCACCTGCGTAGTGCTTCGTGTTTAAAACGATACCATTGGACGATAATAAGCGTGTATCGTCCAATGGTACCTATCGTCTCATAGCACGAAGCCTCGTATGATAGACGCATGTGCGGCCACGGCATCACTCATAAGTCATAGGGCCAATTCACACCGGAATGGCAGCGGCCGGCAGCGGCGCGAAGAGCACTTTTAGTGTGAAATAATTTTAAACTTTATTTACATACTTATAACTACTAGTATCGCTTGGAAACTTCTAAAAGGCCTCGAGGCGCTTAAATTTATTTCACACTAAAAGTGCTTTTAGTCTGCCGGCCTCGCCGCGCCTCTGCCGGCCGCTGCCGGCCGCTGCCATTCCGGTGTGAATCGGCCCATACTGTATACATTATGTCGGCTGTACACTCTCGCCGAGAGCTCTCGGGCGAGAGTCTCGTGTCTCAGTATATATACTGTATTATCTATGGTCTCGTGCGAGAGCCCCTTGCCCGAGTGCAATCATGTACTATCAGAGAAGTTGATTCCTAGGCAGATGGCGGACCTAAGTAATTTGGTCGCGTTAAGTCAAACCCATCCGACCGATCACAGCTAACATTGAATTGACAAAAGCCGACCACATGACGTAGGTCTATCAACTGCCTAGGAATCAATTTCCTCGATGGTACATTCTCGCATAGTTCAATCGTATATTTTATGAACGAGAAGATGGACGAAAACGCTCTCTGTGCCACTCTGTGCTATGAGCTATTATAAATAGCTTTTAAGCTTTTAAGCTTTTTTTTAGCTTTTAAACTTTTAAGCATTTTTTGGTAGCGATTCATCGTTAATGTTACCAGCCTCAGAAAATAACCTCACTATGCTTTCTTTCCTTCTCCGCCTCTTGAGATCTTGATGCTACATAGCAAACACTGGACCATTTTATTATTTTTACTACACATCTCATAATATTCCCATATGGGCGGTTTTTAGGGTTCCGTACCCAAAGGGTAAAAACGGGACCCTATTACTAAGACTTCGATGTCTGTCTGTCCGTCTGTCTGTCCGTCTGTCTGTCCGTCTGTCTGTCCGTCCGTCTGTCGCCAGGCTGTAACTCAAGAACGGTAATAGCTAGAGAGATGAAATTTTCACAGATTATGTATTTCTGTTGCCGCTATAACAACAAATACTAAAAACAAAATAAATTAAATATTTTATTTAATATTTAAATTTTCCCATAAGTACAACAAACGTGATTTTTTAGCCATTATTTGCTTGATATGAATGATGGCAATAGATAGGCACCTGAAATATTCATAAAATTAGGCTACTTGACCTATATTCAATTTCATTGAACAAATGCATATTTCTAGTAGAACTTGGCCTACGAAACCGTATTTCAACCTTAACATCAAATAAAAGCTTATGATCAAAGAGGATTTAAACAACGTAACAAGAGGTCGGACTTAGAAGAAAAAAAATAAACTTCCGTTATTTTTTTAATTTGAAGTTTCAGTTAAAATTTTTAAGTGCAAAACCTTTTACTCCAAACATACCAAAAATTTAAAAAAAAAACAAAAAGAAATGAGCTCAAATAAATGTTTTATTTCAATAAAGAATATTGTACATAGCTAAATAAATAGCCTAATAAGGTAAATTAAACAATAAAACAGATTTAGGGCCTGTTTCACCACTTCCTGATAAGTGCCGAATAGGCTATCCACCACTTAACTTGACAGATCAAGTAAGGAGAATATGTTAAAAAAGCTGTGAATAGCCTATTCGGCACTTTATCAGAAAGTGGTGAAACAGGCCCTTAATCCACAAGCTTTTGTTGATTTCTATATAATAGATATTCAATATTATAATATTACAGTACAGTTTTATGTATTTTATTTATAAATATAATAGAATAGCTGTCAATGCTACTCTACTTGATTGCCTTATACAGTAAACTCTATATAGGGAGGGGATTAAAGCTGTGCGTCATATGTCGTCATATATTTGTCAGGCGCAGAATGACGTCGACGATGTAGAGGGAATCAATAAAAAGTTAGTTTTTCCTGAGGTGTACAAAAACTGTGCATGTACAACAATGGCCTTTGCATCCGTTGTAGATGATTTATACAGTATTTTCAGAGCGAAGTAACCACTCCTCAAATACTGTAGTGCCTGGGACAAGATTTAAATGTCTGTATGGTTGCCCAATCACATACGACATTCTCGCAACATAGTCGGCCTAGTCCAGAGGAAAGAAGTAGTCAATACGTCTGGGACCAACTATGTGCGGGTTTCCTCACGATGTTTTCCTTCACCGTACGAGCGTCCGTATTATGTACTTGAGATCAGAAAATGTCTCATTGGTACACGCCTCCACCCGGGATCGAACCTGCACCCTCTACGAGTGTGAACCAAAGGTCTACCCATTAGGCCACGGACGCTCATGCATCGACGCTCGTGCATGTAGGTTAAACAATATAGACTAACTAAAAACCATACTCATTATCGTCGTTCACATCGTGTCTAAGCAAACTTAACTTTGGAAATGACATTGTAATTAGCGAATAGGGAATCAATTGTGTAAGGAACCAAGGGTGAGGGAATCAGATATTTTACTTTTTAACTCGGAAACAGAGCAACGAATTGTGTGACCTCCTTCCATGTAGCACGTGGTTGCGCACCCGCAACCACGTGCTACTTATAGCTAGGGAGGTACGAGCCTCCAAGTGAAGCGTATAAGGAATCACTATGTGAGCCAGGACAAATCTTAAAATGACTTTTTCTATTTATATAACGATATGTATGTTAATTTACAACTTTTTTTATAAATATTTTGTTCATGCTCTAATAATTTAATTACTTTTAAATTAGAATTTCATCGTATTTGTGGTATTTTTTTTGGGAATTTATGGTGAATTCTGGGGACAGGACAGGTCCAGGGAATCAATTTTTCGACCTTTAAATTTATTTTAAGTATATTTACAATTAAGTTTTTCTAAAAAACCTAAGTGGCCCAGTTAGATCACACCTTATATTACTATAAAAAATACGGAAGTCTATTTATGTAACTCTGCGGGTACTTTATACGTCCGGACAACTAAATTTTGCGGTTTGGAGAAATAGCCTTATATACCTAGCTCAATTTTGTACTAAATCTTAACGTAATGACAACGAAACTCGGAAATGTATTTTCTAGCCTTTTTAACTTAAACTGGAGCCACATAGCCATATTATTAAAAAAATATTGTGTCAAACTATTTGACAGCTTGTTCGTAACATCAAAATTTTGGGATTGGCTCTTTGGTTGAGTGCTGTCAACAAGCGTCCTTTTTTATTTTTAGTTTTAAAGGCGTTTTTTCAGCTTCTTGTTTATTTTTTCATCATTAGTTGATTAATCCTAGCGTTATCTTGTGTTTTGTCATATAGTTTGTGTTGTCCTTATCGTAAGTACTTAGTATTTGTAAGGTGTTTTGTTTATAGGTTAAGCCGGTTGTATTGGTAAATAATTATGGAATTAGATACTGACCCTCCGGACCCCGGAGGTGGTCATGTAAATAGTAGAAAGCGGAATAATGAGGATATTAATGAGCCTTCAGCAAAAAAGGCAACAACTAATACACATTCGGTGCCGTCAATTCAGTTGCACTACGTTAACCCAGATTTTGCAAATAAAAAAGTTTACAATGCCGATGACGCTGCGCCTTATATTGTCCATGTCACAAAGCCTGAGACCGAAAGGGGTCCTGTCCTTAATCCCATCCAGTTTGGACAGTTCGTTTTTAAAAATAATGTACAAAATATTAAATTGGATGGAATTAAAAAGATAGGCCGTAATCGCGTTTCAATTGAATTTAAATCTCCCGACCACGCTAACTCTTTTATTGACTTGCCTGCCTTATCAAGTGCAGGATACATTGCAACAATACCGTCATACAGCGTATCTCGCATGGGCATTGTCCGCAATGTCCCTGTAGACTGGTCTATGGAGGAGTTAGTTGATAATATGCAAGTTCCATCAGGTAATGGCAAAGTAGTTAGAGCACGTAGGTTGAGTCGCAAATCTATGAATGACCAAAACTCCCCTGTTTGGCTACCTACCCAATCTGTGGTTCTTACAATCACAGGACAAAAATTACCTCCTCATGTTTACTGCTACTACAACTCATTACCAGTTGAAGTATATAAATTACCCACAATACAGTGCAATAAATGCTGTCGCTTTGGTCACGTTAAGGCACAGTGTAGGTCAGAACCCCGGTGCTTTAAGTGTTCACATAAGCACGAAGGAGCAACATGCACTGCAACTTCTTTAACTTGCATGCACTGTAGTGGTCCACATGCAGCAAATGATGTTTCTTGTCCTGAGTATATCAGGCAAAAAGAAATAAAATTTGTTATGAGCCGGGAAAGTATCTCATACATGGGGGCGTCAGCTCGATTCCCCCGTGTGAGACGATCCTTTGCCGATTCTGCTAGGACTTCTCCTTCTGCAAATTTGAACATTTCTAGACAGACTTATAGACAGACTGATAGACAGAATGACAGACTGACAAATTCTCCCTCCACCACATCCTATAGGAAGACTGTGTATATTCCCCGTCGTCCCATTTCTCCTGTGGCCCCTGGGTATGACCATGAGGCACATAGAAATATAATTGAAGAACCAGAATGCCAGTCTCCTAATGGATGTGCGTATCCCTCACCTAATGAAAAGTCCCCTGTTTCCCAGAACGACAAACTGCTTGACAATCTTTCTTACTTTTTTATTGATCTCATTTCTAGATTTGGCGACTCCCTACCGAACAAAACTCTTTCCAACCTGACCCATATCTCAAAACTGTTGCCCAATAATGGCTCACACTGTAATACAGTGGAACAGCCGGAGCATCAGGAATAAAAAACCGGACATTCTTAGTTTAATTAATTTGCATAAACCATCAATTCTTGCCGCCCAGGAAACCTGGCTGGCACCGGGATCTCGTTTTCGAATTCCGGGCTATGCCTGTTTCCGGGATGACAGGTCTGATGGCAGGGCTGGAGCAGCCATTTTGGTCTCCAGCCATTGTACATATTCTGTATATAACCTCCCTGTACATAGTAGTTGTTTTAACATTGTAGCTGTGTGTGTATTAGGTACTATTTATATGTCTGTGTATGTCCCTCACCCCAACCCCTCCATTTTCTCTGAGCTTTCCTCAATTTTCTCCTCAGTTCCCTCCCCTTTGGTTGTGTTGGGTGATTTTAACACCCATCATACCTCCTGGGGCTCCCATTCAAATGATTCAAATTCCCCCATCCTGATTGATATTTTTGATAGCAGTAACTTAGTTGTCCTAAATGATGGATCCCCAACGCGTCGGGTTTCTCCTCTGCAGAACCCGAGGAGTGTGGTGGATCTATCATTATGCTCCCCTTCCCTAGCTCCTTCATGTTCCTGGACAGTCATTCCCACCTCTTATGGTAGTGATCATTTCCCAATCCTAATTACAATCATGTATAGACAGACTAGACAGACATTACCATCTCCTCCCCCTCGCCTTAAATTTAGAACATCTAATGCTAATTGGTCTCAATTTGCTGATATAACGGATTCTGAAATTAGCCATTTATTACCTTTGGACAACAGCGAAACACTTTCTGTTTATCAAAATTTAAAAAACGTCCTTCTTTTGGCTGCGGATAGGACCATTCCACTTAAATCCACAGGAGAGCAGAGAACTCTGTCTCCCCCCTGGTGGGACTCTGAGTGCACCGGGGCTTGTAGGCGTCGTAAGGATGCGGAAAGACTGTTTTCTAGGGCTATGACTCTAGAAAATTATTTAAATTATAAAAAAGTGGCGGCTGAGGTTAGACTCTTACTGTCTGAAAAGAAGAAAAATGGTTGGCGTCAGTTTTGCCTGAGTCTTTCACCATCATCTCGTCCCTCGCTTATTTGGAAAAATATCAAAAGATTCCGCGGTTCTTTAGTCAGCGATTACCATCCGTCCAATGACCCATCTGAGTGGATACATGCTTTCTCTCAGAGGGTGGCACCTCCGTCAGTTCCAGCTTTTGACGAGTGTCATAATTATATTTCTCATGATCCTCCTACAGGATATTTAGACAGTCCTTTTTCTCCGGAGGAGTTTCATTTAGTCTTAAATTCATTAAAGGATACCGCTCCTGGCAGTGATGGATTACCATACTCATTTATAGTGAACAGTGGCCCGGTTACCCAAGGAGTGTGCCTAAAGGTTTTAAATGATATATTTCAATCTGAGATGCCCCCGGAGGAATGGCGAACTCAAATCATTCTACCGCTACTAAAACCAGGAAAACTTAGTGGTGATCCGTCTAATTACAGACCTATCGCTCTTTCTATTACCTTAGGAAAAATTTTAGATCACATGGTCAAAAATAGATTGGAGTGGTTTATGGAGAGTAAGGGCATTTTATCCAAAACACAGTTCGGTTTTCGAAAAGGCTTTAGCACTATGGACAGTCTCGGGTCTTTCGTGACTGACATACGCATTGCCTTTTCGAAAGGCGAACATGTGGTAGGTGTGTTCCTTGACATTTCATCGGCATATGACAATGTTCTTCTTCCGGCTCTCAGGCAGAAACTGCATTATCTGAGTGTCCCTGTGAAGATGATCAATTACATAATCAATTCCCTTTCCTGTCGTTTTGTTGTAGTTTCCACCCAAAATTTAACCCTCCCTCCTCGAATAGTTTATAAAGGCCTCCCACAAGGTAACCCTCTTAGTCCCCTCCTTTATGACATTTATAGTTATGATTTAGACCTTTCCGTTAGTAGTTTTTGTGAGGTCTCTCAGTATGCCGATGATTTGACAGTGTACATTGCCTCTAAGGATATTCTAGAATGTTCCGAGCGCCTTAACACTGCAATTCGATACCTCATGGAATGGATGGACCGACATGGACTGAGTATTTCGATTCCAAAAAGCTCTGTTGTAGTCTTTTCTCGTGCCAAAATTACACCTTCAGTCAATATTGGATACAATGATCAGGTTTTCCCAGTAAGAGAAAGTGTCAAATTTCTAGGTGTCTATCTTGATTCTAGGTTGACTGGAGCCTATCAAATTAACCATATTATAAAGAAATGTGAGAAAAACATAAACGTTTTACGAGCTGTCAGTGGTGTATGGTGGGGTTCTCATCCATATACCCAAAAATTACTCTACAATGCTCTTATCCGCAGCCATATGGATTATGGATCATTTTTATTGGAACCCTGTAACAAGGTTCCTTTAAAAGATCTGGACAAAATTCAGGCAAAATCTCTAAGGATCATACTTGGGGCAATGAAATCTTCTCCAATCAATGCCCTACAGGTTGAATGTGTCGATCCGCCTCTCAACATCCGGAGGCAGTATCTTTCAGATAGGTTTTTATTTAAGGCATTTCAGAACTCGTCACATCCACTCTTAAGCAAATTACACAAATTATCCCAATTAACATCAACATCTGCTTATTGGCGGCATAGAAATTTCCCTTGTCTCCTGATCAGTTACCATAAGTTAACCCAACTTCCTTGTCCTATTGTCCAGTGCAGACTCAACCCTCTTTTTTCCACCCCTTACGAAGCACTGACATTCTCTCCCAACATCATCCTTAACTTTCCTATTGATAAAGGTTCCTCTCTAGCAAATACTCAGTTTAATCAGTATATTAATCAGCACTATAGGGATTGGATGCTTATCTTTACAGATGCATCTAAACTTTCGGTGGATGGTTGTGTGGGTGCAGCTGTCTGGATTCCGAGAGTAAATGTGATTTTAAACTTTAAATTACCTCCTAACTCCTCTGTATTTACAGGGGAGGCCCTTGCTATATATGAGGCCATCTCATTTATTGAGTCTCATGATCTCAGTAAATCGCTTATAGTCTCGGACTCCAGGAGCGTTTTGGAGGGTATATCCGCTAACCAGTTCCGCTCTAAGTCTAGATTTCCTTTAATCCTTAAGATAAGACAGCTTCTCCTTAGGTGCCGTGTTCGCAGTATCCATGTTGTGTTAGCATGGATACCTGGCCACAGTGGAATTACTGGTAATGAGAGTGTGGATGCCTATGCTAAAGCCGCCATAACATCAGGTGGACTCAGTCAATACCAACTCTATTGTCAGGATTTAATTCCAGTTGCAAAATCTCAACTTTCTAGCAAATGGAATACACTATGGGACGGCTCAAGTACCATCAAAGGCAAGCACTACTATGATATTCAAAGTAGTGTACCAGTAAGACCTTGGTTCTTTAAATATTCACAGTGTAGCAAACCAATATGCTCGACAATCTGCCGTGTTAGACTTGGTCATTGCTGCTCACCAGTGTTCCTTGCTAAAATTAGGGTCAAGGATCATTCTCTCTGCGAGTGTGGTCTAGATGAGGGTACCTTAGATCACATTTTCTTTTCTTGTCCTAGAAACCAATCGTCCTTATATGACTGTCTTCCCAATTCTATTCCTCGCCCTATAAATTTTAAATCGGTTTTATCTTATGTAAATACCCCTTTTATTGAAATTTTGTGTACATATATTCGTGATAACAATATTAGATTGTGACGTTTCTACTAACATTTATGTTTGTGTTTGTTTTAGGTCAATCAACTCCTGTAAATATGTTATAATTATGTAACCGTACACTTGTTACTTCACCAGACCTTAACTTCATAGAGCAAAGTCTTCCGAGCCACTCTGACATTGGCAACTCACCGAGTCGGCCATTTTTAAAAGAAGAAGAAGAATTTTGGGATTCCTCTGTCAAGTGTCGAGCGCGTCGGTTTGTTTTTCCAAACTTTTGCTTATTCATTTGCCGGATTTGGTATCTGATATCTTTATATTAGTATATATTTATCTTGTTTTGTCCTGTGTTCGTGGTAAGTGTTTGTTTTAAGTGTTTTATGTTACCGTAAGTCATGGAGGGAAATGAACCTCCTGACCCTGACCCCACGCCTCCTGATATCCCGAATGATTTTCCTTACTCCCCCGTCTTAACTGCTCCTCTTTCATCCTTCACAGCTTTAGAAGCTTCTGCTAGAAAAAGATCCTCTACAACTCCGTTAGTTTCTTCTTCTAAACAACCGAAACAAAATGATCACAGAATTCTTTATAATAATCATGATAAGCGGCCTTTTATAGTTCATATTACCAAAGTAGTGAGTGATCCATCATCTAACGCTACTCTTCATCCTGTTAAATTTGGCCAGTTCCTTAAGAAAAACGATATCCAAGGTATACTCAACGATGGCGTCAAACGTGTTGGTCGAAATAGACTATCAATAGAATTTATATCTTATGAATATGCCAATATTTTTTTGACCCATCCTTCTCTAATTGAAAACGGATTTAGCTCTTCCATACCAACTTATAATATAACTCGCATGGGGGTTGTTAGATCCCCACTGACTGGTCACCAGAGGAAATCATAAATAATCTCGAGGTCCCCTTAGGATGCGGCAAAATTATAAAGGCTCGACGATTTAATCGCAAAGTAATAGTAAATAACTCCACAGAATGGCATCCTACCCAATCCGTAATTTTAACTTTTGATGGCCAAACCCTTCCCCCTAGAGTTTTTTGTTTTTACACTTCACTTCCTGTGGATTTATACAAATACCCTACCGTCCAATGCTTTAATTGTTGTCGCTTTGGTCACACAAAAAATCAGTGTAGATCTAAAGCAAGATGCTTCAAATGCTCTAAAGAACACAACGGAGATAGTTGCTCCATCACTGAAGATCATTTCCTCTGCCTTTACTGCTCAGGCTCTCATTCTGCGGTAAATAAAAGCTGTCCAGAATACATAAGACAGACAGAAATTAAGTCAAGGATGGCTGAGCAAAATATTTCCTATGAGGAGGCTTCTAAATTTTTTCAACCCTCATATCGGTCTTATGCTGATGTCTCAAGATCTAAATTTACTCAACAACATACTCCCTCTCCATTAGTTATCCCATCATATATTAATAAACCAATAGGTTCTTCATATAAAAAAACAGTTTTTAGTACTAGAAAACCTCGTCCTGTCCAAGTGCCAGGTTATGACAAACATGCTCACAATGCAATTTTAAATAGTTTTAGAATCCCGGAATCTCAGGATGGCTGCGCCCTGACTGAATTAGACTCATCAGTAACAATTGATAATAATTTTAATATAAAGGATTTACTCATTAATCTTTTAGTGAATCTTATTAATAAAAAAGACTCAATATCTGACCACGTTGCACATAAACTATATACAATTATCAACCAGCCCAATGGATCATCTCAAGATGCTACAATGGAATGCGAGGAGCATTCAGTCCAAAAAACATGAACTTATACACATCACAAATACCTTGTCTCCTTCTGTTATATGTGTAACAGAGACATGGCTAAAGCTTAACCAAAACTTCTACCTATCAGGATATTCATCATACCGCGATGATCGGGATGATGGTTATGGTGGATCTATGATTCTTGTAGACAATAATATTACATCTGTCAACTTAACAATTCCAGAACATAACAATAACGATATCAACATAGTTGGTGTAAAAATTGAAGGTGTTAATATTTTATCAATTTATATTCCCCACCCTGATATTTCTACTTTATCATTTCTTCGTAATATTTTTATTAATTTTCCCCCTCCCCTCCTTGTTCTAGGAGACTTCAATTGTCACAATATAATGTGGGGCTCAGAGGTAAACGACTCCTTTGGTAATGATCTTGGAGAATTGCTAGAGGAGTTAAATCTCTGCATCCTAAATAATGGACAAGCTACAAGAATAACTCTTCCTGGACAAAGAAAGAGTTGTGTAGATCTCTCATTTTGCTCAAATGACTTGTCAACCCTTTTACAATGGGAACGTTTTGACAGCACATATGGAAGTGATCATTACCCTATTAGTATTGTTTACCCTCTTAGATGCATCCCTCATGTAGATCATATCCCGCTACTTAAATACAGATTGACTCGTGCTAACTGGGACCTATACAATTCTATTTTAGAATCAAAAATTTCATCATTACCTGAAATCAATCTAGTAAATTTAAATCAATGTTACTCTGAGTTATGTAATGTTATATCTGAAACTGCAGATTTACTTATACCCATTAAAAATTCAGTCAAAAGAAAAATATCGTCCCCTCCATGGTGGGATAGTGAATGCACAGAGATGATAAAAACCAGGAAGTCGGCAGAAAAGACGTATAACAGAAACATGACCGAAGAGAATTTCTTAAACTACCGTAGAGTATTAGCTCAATCTAAACGTCTTTTTAGAAAAAAGAAACTTCTCAGCTGGCGTCAATTCTGTGCATCTCTCTCCCCCAGTACTAGTTCTAGTGTAGTTTGGAATCAAATAAATAGATTTCGTCGTGGTTGCTCTCCCATAAATTTTCCCCGTATTTCTTTTGAAGTTGCCTCATCCTTCTTTAATAAAATTGCCCCTCCCTTTGTCCCTAACATTTGTGACTTGCCAAATACTTCTCAATCACTCCAAAATCATCAACTCTGTCATCCTTTTTCTATGTCAGAACTTAAATCCGTCCTCTCCCATGTCAAAGATTCCACCCCTGGAGTTGATGGCTTCCCTTATTCATTTCTGAAAAAAGCTGGCCCAAAATTTTTAAATTATTTTCTCAAACTTTTAAATTATTTTTTTGACTATAATTCTATTCCTCAAGAATGGAAGGTACAAATAATTTTACCAATTCTCAAACCTGGCAAACCACCAGATGAATGCAATAGTTATCGACCCATTGCCTTGTCCTCCACTTTCTGCAAAGTGTTTGAACACCTCTTAAAGAATCGGATTGAATGGTTTGTAGAAAGCAATAATCTTATTCCGCCTTGTCAATTTGGTTTCCGCAAAGGCTTCAGTACCCTTGATAGCCTTAGTATATTACTTACCGACATAAATATAGCTTTTTCTAGAAAGGAGTTTCTTATTGCTGCATTTCTCGACATATCGGCTGCATATGACGGAGTCCAACTCTCTGTGCTCAGGTACAAGTTACAACAGCTGAATATACCAGAGAAGTTCATCCTCGTCATCTGTAACCTACTGATGGGCCGGAAGGTAAAACTTCATGTCCCTGGTTATCATTTTGATTCTCGTTTGGTATGGATAGGTCTTCCACAGGGGTCGGTGTTAAGCCCAATCCTTTTCAACCTTTATTCCTCATACCTTCATTTCTCCCTCAATCTTAATTGCCGCATTCTACAATATGCTGATGACCTAGTCATTTACATTTTACTTTCATCATTTTTGGCAGCTATATCATCTCTGCAAATTTCATTAGATTCTCTTATTAATGCTTTACAAGAGATTGGACTTCAGTTATCAGCCTCTAAAAGTAATGTGGTAGTCTTCAGCAAGAAAAGAAATATTCCACATATAGATCTTAGAATTGGAGACCAATCCATACCAATGAAAGATAATGTTAACTTCTTGGGTTTAATATTAGACTCTAGGCTGTCTGGGTCCAAACATTTTAATTATATAAATAAAAAAACTGAACGCAATTTAAACGTCATGAGAGCTTTAGCAGGTGTTTCCTGGGGTTCCCATCCCTCTTCTCAAAAAATTATTTACAATGCCATAGTTAGAAGTGTCTTTGATTATGGCACTTTTCTAATCCATACATGTAATAAATCTTCACTCAAGTCCTTGGACCGATTACACTCAAAAGCACTTCGCTGTGTTCTGGGTTGTATGAGATCTACCCCAACAAATGCCCTGCAAGTAGAATGTGGCGATCCTCCTCTATCCATACGTTTCCAATTTTTGGCAGATCGCTTTTTCTTTAGAACAAGTATACGCTCAAATCATCCTCTAAAAAATAGACTTAAATGTCTGAATAATTTATGTTCCACATCTTCCTTCTGGCAACATAAATCTTTTCCTTTATTAATAAATAGCTATAGAAAACTATCAAATATTCAACAGAACATCCCCACCCAATCACATTCAAAACTTCCTTTATATGAATATCCATATGATACGCTTACTTATATTCCAAATATCTTTACTAATATTGGTTTTTCAAAACAATCACCCTCATCTAATGAATTATTTTTATCAGAATTGGATAAGAGATGGAAGAACCACCACTACTTCTTTACTGATGCATCTAAATTAACGAATGATGGGTATACTGGCATTGCAGTGTATTACCAAAACTCCAGGATAGCACTGCAATTCCAGTGTCCACCCCATTCTTCTGTTTATACGGGTGAATGTATTGGTATATTAGAGGCTTGTTTATTTATAGATTGCCATAATATATCTAATGCAGTTATATTCTCTGACTCACTGAGTGCCCTGGAATCCCTATCTTCTAACACAATATATAACAAATTATATAGCTCTATTCTACTCAAGATTAAACAATCTCTATTAAATAGTCATAAAAAAGGTTTCAATATTTCGCTTGTCTGGATTCCAGGACATTCTGGCATCAAAGGTAATGAAGTGGTGGATTCTCTAGCTAAGTTTGCTTCATCTCATGAAGTAGACCGTAAATATTTTGAGTATCAGACATATGACCTCCTCACTCTCCCACAAACATATGCCCGTAAATCTTGGCAACTAGATTGGGAACTGTCAAGCAAAACTAAAGGAAAATTCTATGCATCAATTCAACATTTAATTAGACATAAGCCCTGGTTTTGGAAATATAAAAAATTAACAAAGAATGTAGTATCCACCTTGAGTAGAATCCGTCTAGGACACTGCTGCACTCCTGTGTTTCTAAACAAAATTAGAGTAAAAGACTCCTCCCTATGTGAGTGTGGGTTAGATGATGGTTCCCTTGACCACATATTTTTCAACTGCCCCATGAATTCCCCTCTCTTACATATTTATGACCACCTTCCAAATATCAACATCCCTTTACCTATTGACTTCAGATCTCTTCTTTATCATTTTGACAATAACAAATTAATATTCCTATTATCCAAATTTATAAATCTAAATAAGATTAGCATGTAACAATTATAATTCTACCCCTAACCTAATCATTCGTTTTGTTTATCCTTGTTTGTCGACTCCACCTTTACGTGTTCTAACTTCATATTGATTTACTAAATTTGTGTTTCAGACTCCAATACCAAAATCAAGCAATAAATTATCATGTTCCGTTTTTCGTTTCTTTTTTATTTTTAATACTTGACACTGGCAGAATGTCGCTAAAAAGCGATTGTTTGCCACAAATAAAAGAAGAAGAAGAAGAAGAACATCAAAATTTGCGATCTAGTTACAATTTCAACCTTATTTATATCTGTCATAAGTCGTTTTGATGTTGATTGCTTTATATATTATAATATTCAAGGCAAAAATAATATTTTACTTTTGCCGATTATTTGATTAGTAACGTGTAAATTGAACAAAATCAATCATAATAATTATCATAAAAGGAACAAACCTATCAGTTTTTAGCATAAGGTGCTTTTGTAAAAGTATCATTTGTTTTGAGGATTAAGAAGAATTCGGCCAGTGTTCTACTTAGATTTGTGATATAGAGCGAATTAATATGTTTTGGTTCGTGAAATGCCTCGTCGACCGTGGATAATAAGAAAATTGTTTAGAATGCCTTTAACTGAAACAGCTGGTGATCAATACTCAGTTTGGGTAAGTTTTAAAATGATAAATTTTGTGAAAGTAATTGAAGTTGTTTTGTTTTAGCAACATTTAAGTAAGTATATTAAACGCCCTCCAAATATAGTAATCTAAGTAGGCCAGATGTTTGAAAATGGAGCCAATTTGTTTATTTACTCAATACAATATTATGCTAATCTAATTACTTTTGTATAAATACTTTTGTCTATGAATGGGATTTAAAAATTAAAATGAAAAAAAAAAGTGTTCCAAATACGAAAGTTTACAGATTTCTTTTAAATTCAGTGGTAAAAAAGTTATAAATTTGTACTTGGTAATATATAACATAATTTACAGGTAGGATTGATATACATATTCAATCTTATTGTGGGTACTGGTGCGCTCACACTGCCGGCTGCCTTTGCCCGAGCAGGATGGGGTCTCAGCACAATAGCACTGTTATTCCTGGCTTTCATGAGCTTCATGACTGCCACATATGTCATAGAAACCATGGCTTGTGCTAACGCTGTTATCAAGTGGAAAAGATTGCAGTTTATCAAAAGAAATAGTGTAAGTATGGCTTTGTTAGTAATTAATTCTTTAAAGTCTTATAGCAAAATTTTGTACACCTAAGACTATATTAACTGTATTCACAAGAATGGTCTGTTAATTTAGCTGTTTTGACAATGTTGCAATTTGCATTATGTTTTTGCTTTTTCTTTTGTGTATTACTTGACTACCCTCAAAGCAATAGTTATATTAAACATGGTTCTTATACATTGTAAGTATGTCAGTTACAAAGAATGTAGAAACATTCTAAGGGTCAATTTATATTAGCGCAGAGTCGAAGCGCATCGAAGCAAATTACCAAAACTGAACCTAACAAATTCAGCCTTAACTCCAAAGCGTTAATGCACACATTACATCTGAGAATTTAAAAAGGCGCGCGCGCCGCCGGGCGCTTTCGCGCGAATGCGCCCGACCAACGCTGATTGTGTGCGTTATGCTCTGGAGTTAAGGTTGAATTTTCTATGTTCAGTTTTTGGTAATTCGCTTCAATGCGCTTCGACTCGGCGCTAGTATAAATTGACCCTAAGAGAATTTAATAAAGTATCACTTGTTTATTATAGATACAAGAAAATGAATCTGACGAGGAACCATCAACATCCCAACCCGGGTATGGAGACTTGGAAGATCCCCTTGTGTGCGGGGAGACAATACCATCACGATACTACAGTCTGGACAAGCGTATAGAGCTCGGAGAAATGGCCAACTTGTTTCTCAACAAGACAGGAAGAACTATCTTTTACTGTACACTCTGTATTTATCTGTATGGGGATCTGTCCATATATTCTGCAGCCGTGGCTAAATCACTCATGGATGTTGTGTGGTAAGCTTTTGAACATGTTATTCTTTCAAAAATATATTGTGAAGAACATTTTCATATTTTGATTGAGCTTCAGTCAGCTCACACAGGGAACAGGTGCCGCATTTTAATGATAAATTTAAATCGTTTTTCGCTAACTAGATATTTTTTAGTGTTCAATAGTCAACAAGGAAACCTTATAGTTTCGGTTTGTCCGTCCGTCTGTCTGTCCGTTTGTTCGTGGTTTTGCTCAGAGACTATAGGGCCTACAAAGCTGTAACTGATCGCACATTTGTCAGCACGAAATTAAATAGTTCACGAAATGCGGCGCGTACGGTGCGGACGAATGTGCGCGGTTTCACATCATTTCATAATTCATACAACGAATTCTAAAATGCGGCGCGTTCGGCGCGTGCGTGCTGATAAATGTGCGATTACCTCAAAAAGTGATTATGAAGTTTTGGTTTGCCTAAACCCGTTAATTTATAATATACGAAATGGCTGCCTACAATTTCATTTTTTTAAACACTTAGTTTAAAAACGTAAAATTATCATATTTCAGCTCATCGGTCCCATCAAATCTTACGAATAGCACTGACTGGGACGTGCTACCATGTTTCACATCCTCTGAAGGCATCACACGTTTCGAGTGTTACCGCATCGCTCTGCTGACTTTCTTCGGTGCGATGGGCCCCTTTGTGTTCTTCAATGTGCAGAAAACTAAATATCTACAGTTGTTCACCTCAGGCATGCGCTGGCTCGGTAAGTGGCAACATAGTCTATAATATCTATAATATAAAAATGAATAATGTGTTGCTGATTGCTAATTTCGAGAACAGCTAAACAAATTTCGCAAATTCCATTAAGATGTGTTTGCAGTGGCGTAACTATAGGGTGGCAGGACTGGCAAAATGCCCAAGCTCCCGACTCAAAAGGGCCCCGGCCCAAGACGCCGCGCCGTGAGGTCAAACGTTTTTTTATAAATTGTTTTATTATTATCGTGACGACTTTTACTGATAGGGCCCATCAATTTGCCACGGACCCCGGATGTCATAGTTACGCCACTGTGTGTTTGTTATTTTAGCTGTCAAACTTCACTCAAAAAGCTTAAGAAACTGGATTATCGCAAAAACACTATATAAAAAAATGAAATCTATAGGCAGTTTGCTTTCATTTTGCAGAAATTTATCACACAAAATAAATTTATTCCGGTCTTTTTCCGAATTTGCTGCAACTAATATAGGTACTCTGTATGCTCATTGCAAACAGACACACATAAATTTTTCTTTATATACATATTACATGTAAATGATAATAACTTGTTACAGCATTCGCCATAATGATATCAATCGCTATCGTTCTACTGGCTAAAAACGGACCACAAGGTAAGCCACCAGCATTCGACTACACCGGAATACCAACTCTATTTGGGGCCTGCGTCTACTCCTTCATGTGCCATCACTCCCTGCCAGCACTGATCAGCCCGATCAGAGGAAAGAGTCACCTCGGCATCCATCTCTCTCTAGACTACCTACTCATAAGCATCTTCTATCTCCTTCTAGCGTTCTCGGGCGCGTTTGCGTTCGCGCACCTCAACGATCTATACACTCTGAATTTCATCCCAACGGACAATGAGAATGTATTTTTAGAAGTTATAGAGTATTTCTTAGCGCTCTTCCCCGTTTTTACTCTGTCTACTAGTTTTCCAATTATAGCTATAACGCTAAGGAATAATTTACAGGGTCTCCTCCTAGATACGAGTCGCTTGGAGACGTATAATTTTGTACTCAGAAAACTACTGTTTCCGATAGTGGCTGTGGTGCCTCCGATTCTCTTGACTTACTTTCTGGAGGATATTAGCGTTCTGATCAAATTCACTGGGTCTTACGCTGGGACGGGTATACAGTACATTATACCGACGTTTCTAGTTTTGGCAGCGAGGCGTCATTGTACTAATTTACTGGGGTTGGGTGTTGTTAATAAATACAAGAGTCCATTTTCGAACATCGCTTGGGCAGGGTTCGTATTGATTTGGGCGTTTGTCTGCATCATTCTGGTATCAGTGAATATGCTGGAAAGATCATGACATTGAGCACGCACACGATGAAAAGAGGAAAAGAGAGAGAGATAGAATTAGTCTGGTGGCTGGTTTCTGAGTTTTTTTTTTTTTGCCAGGAGTTTATAAATTGGCTACATAACTTACAGCTAACTGGCACTTCTGATTGGCTTACGTTAAAAAAATTAACCAATAAACGAATAACGATGCTGTTGTTTACATAAACTCTTGTCTAAAAATTACAAAAATTGGCCATTGGTGAAGTCAGTTTTGAGTACACTTACTACACTTTTTAAATAGTACAAGTATTTTATTTATATTTATAAAAACGGATTGTGCATTTAAAAAGGAACAAAAATGTCTCCTTCTCTCTTTAAACTCTGCTTACTTTATTCAATATGGTGCATAACGTTAACCAGTTAAACTAAAAGGACAATAATAATATAATTAATGCACATAAATTATTATGCAGCATGACTGGTGAGACATGTTCAATACTCGAGGACGTGATATTTGGCTATTATATTAGTTGAAAAAAAATAATATTAAAAAATAATATCAATTGATCACTGAGTAAATGTAGCTTAAAGTTAAATAATTATTTACCCAACGCATGGACACCGCGCGCGGGATGGGTAGCGCGCGGCGCGGGTCGCATGCCGCCGCGCCAGCCGCATTACATAGTAATTTACTAAGTGTCCATGATTCATTTATTTAAAGGGAAATTTGGTCAAAAATTAAGAACCTAATTTTATTACACAATTATAATGAGAATCGAGTACCGAGTACTCTCCTTAAGTATTGATCATGTCTCACCAGTCATGCTGTATTACGTAATTCAAAATAATGTTAGAAATATAAGGAATATAGAAAGATAGAAGTTATTTTATAGTTAGTACTTGTAGTATAGGCTTTATGTATATGTATAATCTATATAATGTAAAGCTTTTTTATGAAAAAGGATATTTACTTTTTATCACTTTTAAATTTAGAAACACTTTTACTTAATTTTTTTATCTAATAAGTAAATAATAGATTAATTTTATTATTTATGTGTTCATTTTAAAACAAGACGTTAGTTATAATAAATGCAAGTTTTAAATGAAATACCTTCCAATATGCATGAAATCTGTTCATTTAGATTTTGCATTTATATTGTGCAGTATTTTAAAATTGTACCTAATTATTATATTAACAATTGCAATTAAGTTTTCGTGCCATACAAGTATACTCAGCTATACTCTCTTATGGGCCATGGCAACATTATAATTTTTAAATTATTACCTATTAAAACCTAGAAATATCATGTTTTCTCTTTCATTAATTTATATAAATAACGCGAGAGCGCGCATAATATGTATTATGGAAAGCACGTTTTACCTACAGTATATAGACCGGTCACCGAACACGATTAGCTAGCTTGTACTTTCTCTTTCATTCACACGCGAGAAGATCGTTTTATTGTGATTTAATTTTATAATGCCCAAATGAATGAAATTGTTTGACGACCGAGATATAGAGCAGGTGCGCCAGAAGAAGAAGAATATTTTTTATAAAATATATATTTTTTACATTATTATCATCCATTGCGAAGAATATTATTCATAAGTATTAAAAGTGATTTGTGAAGAATGTACCTACAATTGGCAGCTTAGTTCATAAAAACAATGACAAACGGCAATTATTTTAACATACTTTCTTTGCATTATTCACTGCCTTACCTGCCCTTATAACGCGTATAATATGTTTCTGTAGACTTACGAACAAACACTATCATATTATATAATCATCAGTCATCAGCTATCACATTCGACAAACAATAAAGTCACGTTTTGTAAAGATTTTTCGAACCCACAAGTCGATATTCAAAACGCAAACGGTGAAGACAATTTTCATGCCATTTCCGTGGCTAAAAGCCAGTAGTCCACACGGCGCGTTGCGTCAGCGTTGCGTCGACGCAGCGCTGCCGTTTGACGCATAGCCGGCCACATCTTCACATCAGCGCTGCGTCATCGCAGCGTTATTACGAAGCAGTCTCAGTCTTGATCCAACCGAAAAAGTTTATCCGTATATCAATTAACGGTTTTAAAAGGAAAGGAAGGTTTATTTTTATGAAAATATAGGTTTAAAACTGCCCAAATCCAAATGAATTTTTTAGTGTGTTTTTTAATCGTTGATCGAGAAAATAGCATGATGTACTTACAGGAAATCTATAGTTATAGGTACATATTAATTTATTTAATACTGAGTGTTACCATTTCAAGCTTTTACTAGCACTTGTTACCTACTTGCCAATATAATTGTAATTCCAAAAAATATTCATTTAGGGGAAACTGGGGACACTAGATCCCTGTGGGACACACGGTACACTTAATTTACGGAAATTCTACCGAAGCTATGTTTATAAATGCTAGCAACACTTTTTGTCTATGGTACGGGCAAACTTTTTTTCACAGTCGGACATGTGTCAACCATTTGACGTATCAAAGTCACAGGTCTTTTAGATTCTATGGCGGCGGAAAATCATTTTGGCGGGTATTTACAGGCTTTTATTTATTACAAAAAAAAATAAGTATTTTCAAAAGAAACAGTTTCATTATGTAAGATATTTGATTAGTGATGCGTTTTAATTGAAAAATAACGTTTATCTAATAAATTCGCTTGCGAAATTATTTCTAACCTGATACTATAAAGGAGACTTGGTACATTTTTTTATGGGAGACTTGATTATAATATTTTTTGGATGTATTTCTTCCTATGGGAGACATGATCCGATACTGTTACAAAAGTAAAAATTTTTAATCATCTTATTACAGATTATGAACGGTTATTAAGTTTACTTGAATATTTTTTTTTTGATTATTCTTGGAGAGAAAATAAAACTAACACTTGATAAATAGCCATTTACTTCTATCTTATGACCCATGTGTCCCTGACTATGGAATACATAATCCTCTCCTATCTATGAAACTAAACCATGTCTCCTTTACCATGGGAGACTTGATCCGCCCCGGATCAATTCATCCAACTAGGAGGATCATTCCTTCCTTAATTACATACGGGACACTTGGTGTAAATCCGTTTTACCAGTTTTATTTCAATAACTTTTGCAAACATAGTATAATCCTAATTCCCGATACACAGATAGTACTTGTTTAAATTATGCATCGTTTAGTCTAAACACGTGTTTATCATAAAATCAAAGTGGGGGATCAAGTGTCCCCAGTTTCCCATATCTTGCTTATACTGCCATATGGTTTTGTAAAAATATTCTTACCCAAAGATTGCACAACAAAGTATGCAAATTAAATTTTGATTAAGTTATAATAAATTTAATTATTATTAGAAAATGGCGTTTGCAACATTTAATTTTTAATTAGCATATTATTGTATTACATGCTGTGATAGGCTACCATTTTTAAGTCCGAATTAACTAGAATTTAATGGACTGATGTGTTTTTTTTAAGAATGTATTTTTCTATGAGTAATAAATTTTAATTTGTGTTGAAAGTTTTTATTTTATTTATTACCTATCTTTACTTCCATAATCCATTACTTACAAATTTAGCAATACATACAAAAAACAACAAAACAAGGCTACATTGCTCTGTTGTGTCGATGTCCAATGGTCGAGGTAAAAATAAAAGCAGAGATGAGGTTCAAGAATTATTTATTCGTTTATCATGTTACATACTTGTCACTTATCGCGTATACAAGCGACAAAAGCTTCATAGCTCAATTGACTTTGGCATGGAGTTACATCGTATTTGTGCAAGCCGCCGGCCTTACCAGCGGTCCTAAGCAATTCTACCAAACCTGTTGGCTCACTGAATGTCTTATTGCTTGGTCTGAGACTTGGTAACGTGAACTAAATGTCTTTTAACAAATCACGATGTTTAATAATAAATTGTTTTAATTATCAATGCCGAGAAAAGATATAGTAGCAATGTTAAGATTGCGCTCTGGTCACATTCCATCAAACGTTTTCAAATTTATGATGGGTAAGGTTGACTCTCCAAATTGTGCATTATGTGGAACACCGGAACATGTACAACATGTATTGATGGAGTGTGGTCGGGGCGAATCCCGACGTAGTAGCCTCGGTGATGATCTTTTAGGAAACATAGGAGTCTGTAATAGTTTTCTATCCTCACCTAATTTAAGAGAGGCCCGAATTCTACTAGACATATATTTTGATTTTATTATAAGTAGTATTTAAGTATCTTATGTCGTGATTATATATTTTGTTTCATGGGGGTGGCATAGTCGGTCACCGACAAAACCCCTTTAATAAATAGATAGAAAAAGAAAAAAAAATTGTTTTGCAAAAAATGCTATAAAATTAAATAGGCGATTCAGTTGTGACCATCTGTTTTATAGATACCTAAATTTATTCGCACTCAACACAAGCTTTTTTCTCCCCTTATATTAAATAAAACACTTACGGAATGTTTTTATAATTTCTTCTGAAGACTGTTTTATCTACCGATCGAAAAATTCGAAACTACCGCCATCTACATTGTGAAAAAAACTTGCGTTAGAAGATTATATCCAAAGATCTATAAGATAAAAACCATTGAGATATTCATTCTCCAAAAAAATATACTAGTAAACAAAGACTATGAAAATTCCTGTAATACGATGCTACTGTTGTTTATTTATTTTTTTAATTACATTTTTACTATTTTTTTTCTAAATGTTTAGAATTTTTAGAATGCATTTTAACACGGTAAAATGTTCTGTTACATAATAATATCATGGAACTATTTGTGGTAAAGGAACTGATATTAAAAATTAAGATCGAGTACTAAAATGTTACTAATATAATAAAATAACTCACGTTAATAATTTCAATAAGTACGTACAACTTATATCGAATCGTCCCATAAAAGTAACCGCTACTTTTTATAACAAAATAAATAATAATTACTTACAAATACAGCTAATATTAATTCGAATAATATCAAACATTCCAATAGAAATTTCAATTATAAATAAGTAATTATTGAATCTATTTCATATTGACCAATATGAAAATGCCGAATTTCATGCAGTATTCAAAATAATTATTAAAATCATGTCTATTTAAAATAATATTATAAGTTCTTATTACAACATGTATGAAAAAACAATAAATTTTGCTATTGAAAGTTTAAACTTGTATTTATGGTCACATTCGCGTAATTCATATTGACCAATATGAATAAAACATGCAATACTGAAGTAATAGTTACTTGAGATTTAAAAATAACGTGAACAGTGGCTAGCCCTATCATCTATGTATCCCGCACTGCTATAGCGAGGTCGCGGAGCATGTAGAATTTTATACATCGCTACTGTCTCATTTACAAACGAATTTATTGCTATTATTCTCCTATCGCGGCCTCACATAACGCGACTGCCGACAAACTTGCGCGAGTGAAACACACAAGCGGCGTGTACGTAAACGTACCAAATTCTACGTACTCCGGAATCGCGCTTCAGTAAGATTCTTGTGTGCTGTTTTACCCACGCGTGTAACGCCATCTATTGGCGCGAAACTAACACGACAAGATACATTGCGCAAAACTTTATCACTGGTATTTTCCAATCCAAACTCACGAGTGCGGGCTCGGTGTAACTAAAACTACGATCTGACATCACGAGGCCGGGGGCTAACAATTAATTAACTAGCTACCGCTAAGGCTATAAGGTGGAGGGCGGCACTATGATGTCGTTCCGTCGCAGCGCCGCGCGGAACGATTCTAGAGACGAGCGGAGGGTGAGGCAGAAGCCGCGTGACGCCGGAATGAGGGGGTAATCCGGGGGGGTTAGGTCGGTACGCTGGCCGTTGGAGAGCGCCACTAACCCCTCTAGGCGCTCGCAGAGGGGGGCCGATGAGATGCGAAGGTGTGCGAGTATCTCCTCACGGAACGGCTCGGGGGGGTTCATAAGCATACGCGTCATGGACTGCACCAGCTTGAGTAACACCATCTCGTTATACATGCGAGAGTTCTCCTTGCCTTGTTGTGTTCCTGGCAATGAAATTATTTATTAGTTTGACATCTTGCTTTCCACATGATTAAAAATTAACTTAGCTATTTAAAATATTCATATAATTCAGTATACAGATATAATATGGGTGTGCTTCCTACAGCAGCACAACAGTGTGTACATACATGGGAACGCCTGTAACTTCAGGTTCTATTAATTGAGGAGCTGGCGAACAAAACCGGACAAGTCCACCAGAGTGAGAAAGTATATTTTTTTTCGAATCGTCTTCTCTTGACCCATCTGCGTAACCCCTGTTAATATTTTCAATCAAAATCGGTTAAAAAGGCTTTAAAAGTCCGTCTTCAAAGAAAACCGGATTAGTTCAGTAGTAGTAGTTTTTTCTCGCGGACTAATCCGGTTTTGTTCGCCAGCTCCTCGATTGTTATAAAATCTCGTTTTGGTCTGGGCTGTGTTTTATTTGTGTTACTACGACACAGCACATTATAAATAGTCAGATAAAACACGCACAACAGAAGTATATTACAACTAGTCACGACAATTGGCTCACAACATCACGACACACGCACGCACACACGCACAAACACACATACGCACTCACGCACACACGCACGCAAACACACTCACCCTTCTGCTTCTCGTAGCCGGCCTCGTTGAAGTAGGGCTCGGCGTTGAGGATGAGCCCCTGCAGCGAAACTATCACCTGTAGCAGCGAGCTGTCCTTGCCCCACACCTCCACGCCGCGACCCGACCACGTGCCCAGCAGGGACACGCACACCTGCATTATATATTTTATTGTATACAATTACAGTCATACACATCAAATCATTGTTAAACGTAATTTGTTCGGGTTATGTTAAGCCCTAGCATTGTCACGTCAAAAGTCAAAACCCCAATAAACTATGTAGATCTGCTATCTGCCTATAAATCAATTTCCCGGGTGGTACAGATTTCCATCAGATGTACCTTGTTATACGACGGACTGGAGAGGAAAGTATATCGACGCGCGTCGACGAAACACAGACAAAACCACTACAAAACCACAACAAAACATACATTTTTTTCCGATTCCGATTGATTACGGTGGGTTTTGGCTTTGCTTTTTTCTTCTTTAGAAATGAATTACTGTTTAATGTTTATACAAAGCTTATTTATGTGTCTTTGTCAGGCACGAAAAGTCATTGGACAGACAGATAGACAGAGACAGAGATGATACCATACCTTGCCGTCCTCATAGAGGTTGGGGTTGAGGCGGTCGGAGCAGTAGGAGTGGTAGTGGCAGAGCGGCGGCGCGCGCGGGTACTCGCCGCCCAGCTGCACGTCGAACACGAACAGCCCGCCCTCGTACGGCGTGCGCCGAGGCCCGGCGATCATCACGGACAGAAGGTCGATGCGGTCCTCGTAACCGCGGACCCACACCTGCAAGTTGCAAATTATTGTTATGCATTTTTACTGTCAACAAAAAAAAAAACGGTAATCGCGTAAAGATTAAAATCCACAGACAAATGATTGATTCAAACTTTGATATTGTACTGACTCGACGCGAATAAACTATAGTTGTTGAATTCAACATATTTTAAATAGTGGAAGAATCTGTTTTTTGTTGTAGTTGGAAAGTATCTGTTTACTACCTCTTCACGTTATAAAGATACTTGGCGTGTCGGTCTTTTTTATTGCACGATATATATGATAAAGTTGCGAGAAACATGTAGTGCAACTGTTACACTACAAATTCTACAATAAGTTTTCCGCAACTTTGTTGTATGTTACATAAACCTTTAAAAAGCCATTTAAGCGATAATTTTTCCGAAGTGTTGACCTCTTTTTCTTCTTAACAACATTGATACATAGTTTAAATCTATACTACAAATTATACTACGCAATAAGCAAGCTAAATAGTAAATAGTTTACCCCAGGCGGCAGATCGCTCTTCAGCAGCTCTATCTCGCGTTTGACAGCCGAGTAAAAGCTAAGCGGCTCCGACAGCTGCAGCATTGACAGGCGGAAGCCTCCGCCCTCAGACCCACATGCTACACAATAAAAGAGCTAATAGCTCACCCCGGGCGGCAGATCGCTCTTCAGCGTTAATCTCGCGTTTGACAGCCGAGTAGAAGCTGCGCGGCTCCGACGGCTGCAGAATGGACAGGCGGAAGTCTTCGCTCCCGGACCCATATACTACGTAATAAATAAGCTAATAGCTCACTCCGGGCGGCAGATCGCTCTTCAGCAGCTTGATCTCGCGTTTGACAGCCGAGTAGAAGCTGCGCGGCTCCGACGGCTGCAGCATGGACAGGCGGAAGCGGTGCGCGGCGGGCGCGGACTCCAGCACGCAGAAGCCCTCCGCCCCCGGACCGACTTCCACCTCGGGCTCCGGGGCCGGCTCCGCGTCGCCCTCGGCGGTCGCGAGGGGCGCGTCTTTGGACGCTGGAACATATTTAAAAAATGTTGTAAAACTGCTTAGAATATTGTTAAATGAAATAAAAGACTACTTCACGTTTCTGAGGTTTTTTAACTGAGGTTTCTATTCGATTGCTCTTCTGATTGGCTAACGTCAAAATATTAACCAATGAATAGTGCTGTTGAATAGACTTTATGTTTATAGAACGCGACGCATTGCAACGCAACAGAGCAATAATTCGTTGCGTTATGATGCGTCGGTGCAGCGTCGATACTCCGACGTCGTAACGCGTATTAGCAAGTTATTTGTTCGTCTGGCGTTTTCGCGCGTCGCATCTGTGTTGTCGCGCGTCGTTGGAACGCAATGTAATGTAGTTTCGCTCAAACTTACCGCTCTTATCAGACGTGGCAGTGGTGTCAGCAGACTCGCTCTCGGCATTATTCTCTTTCTTCTCTCCTTTTTCTATTTCATCAGCTATGCTCACCACTAGAGCTCCGTATTGACTGAAAATAATTGCAAGAATTAGAATTACTTGTATAAAAATATACATCTGTTACATAAACTTTATCATTTAAACCCTTACTTATGAAACAATGTTTAACTGACAAGCTATCTCTTTTTATCAAGTGACTTTTCCAACGTGTCGGATAAAGACAGAAATAGTATCCCTCTTAGCCTGTGTTTTCATAAGTAATAGTTTGTCACAATAATATTTACAATAAGGATTTAGGCAACCGCAAGCAACCCATCTATATTGATGTGTTAACATTTAGGTATAAGCATAATCTTGAATATTTAGTTTATGAATATTTTGTGTCCTACGTTAAAAAGGATATTTCCTTGGTATAAAAACCGATTTAAAGCAACCGTTTCCACTTCTTCTAAATGTTTTAAACGTGCTATTAATATTTTAACATGTTAGTCAGTTACTAAAACTATTTTAGTGAGTTTCAATAAATTTTTATTATCGTTTTAACAGACTATTCACTATACTATCGAAACCAAAATCCATCACAACGATTCACAGTCAAATCTATGGTTACTGGTTAGTGACGTCACAAAACATTAAACATCAACTTTCATAGACAATTTACCCATGCATATGGAGTGCGGATTTTTGGAATATTGGGTATAACGCATAAGGACTAGCACACGCCAGCGAGAAAATTGTCTTACTGCCGCACTCAAAGACGAATATTACTTAACTGTATTTTAATGAAGAGATTGACAAACAATGTATGAAGTGTCAAAATCTTCATTTAATTAACAGTTAAGTAATTAATATTCGTCTCTGAGTGCTGCAGTTATTCATCCGCCATTCGCAAATATCAATTTTAGTGCACAGAAAATAGAGTTTAAAATCGATTTTATGGGCAAAACATGATCGTTTACGTGTACGGCATGTATTGCGGGAAAGTCGACTTTATTTAGCGTGCACCAAAGTCGATATTCGGTTGACGAGAGAGACAATTTCGACGCAGTGCGTTGCTTAACTTACATTGAATAAACGACTACGCGTCTAATGGTTAACGTCAAACGGAGAAATTAAGTTACCACTTTTACGGAGTACTAACTACTCGTGAATAAATCTAAAAATAAATAGTCTACTTCATAAATGAAATGTCAACTAGTTTCTAACTACGGCTTTAAAAAAAAAAAAAAAAGTCACACCGTTTCGGCCAATATATAAAATCTAGTATTTGCTGTAATACGTTTTGTATGTAATGTAGAATTAAGTAATCTTTTGTTTATATTTATTAATGGAGTGCTAGATCATTTCTGATAATAAGTTTGAAAAATATGAAGACGAATGGGGAAAGAGTACACATACTGCATATAAATTTTCATGCAACACCTTACAAATGCATAGTAACCATTACAAAAATGAAGGAAGAATGACATAACATATAATATTTTATCCAAGGAGACTACATGGCAGGTTAATAAATGACATGGTACCATTCTGTCCATGAAAACTTATTCGTCAAAAGCGTTTAATTAATGTGGAACGCTTATAGTTCGTTTCACTCCTAATTTTAATGCTCATTGCTAACTGCAGGTACAGATCAGACTCATGCGCCCCTATGGTTGGTTTCAGAACTATTGTTTATTTCTTTTGGACAGATAATATCTCTAATTCCAAAACCAGGTTTATGTTATCAAACACAATTATCTGACTTACTAACTGCTTTACCGACATTTAATAACATTATTTTTTTAACTATGGTTAATAATAAATTCATTTCTGGAAATTTACACTAGATGGCGGTTTTAGATTTATCGGTTAAGCAGTTTGCTAGCAAACAGACAAATATTTTGCATGCACTTATTTAGAATGTCACGTCTTTTTCTAAATAGTTAATCTTATTAAAACAATGCCAAAAATATAAAAAAATTATAAACAATAATTATAATTATATTTTAAAATGTGCAATACTTATAAAAATAATTATAAGAAAATGCATTTTTGTAATATTTACAAGTGTGGCATTAAATATATATTATTATGTGCGGGGTTAAAATATTTGTGGAGCACAGAGCAATGCAATTCATAGAGATAACCTGTTTACAACCTTTAAACTTTGATTCTTAAAATTGGTCGATTTCGTATATTATTAAAAAGTAAAAATATATTAATTACTTCTAAATTCGATTTAATTACAAATCATACAGAAATAAGAAATTTAATTGATAAAAAATTACTTTTGTTGTAAAAGGCTATCTCTTCATTCATTTGCTCTTAGGCAAGGAGGGAGGTAAAAAAAAAAATAAAGTGAGGCTCACACTGAAAAGTGGTAGGGTAACTTCTCTTCAGTCGCGCTTTGCTTTTTCATTAAGTCGTTTAGGAATTCGGCCAGCTCATGCGGCCTTCTCCTGCGGAAAACAAATTCTTTTATGTATGAAAATTGTTCTCTGATCACTTTAACCGATTTCAAAATTGGATGCGGTCATTATCCACATCTTTGATTTCCAGTTTGTGCGTCTTTCAATATTTTGAATAGGCAATCTGTCTATACTTTTACGGAAAGCAATATAATTAATATTATTAACACACGAAATTAATCTTAATAAAGTCAAAGGTCACAGTCATTATGTAAAGTCAAATGTCATAGTTATGTCACCCATGTCACTGTTACGGGTTACCTGTAAACCGAAAGTTTGCAAAAATTGGTTCATGGTAAATGTTAGATACATCTATGTTTCTGACAAAAACGTTTTAGCGTGTTGACACACGGCGCCGCAGCGGCAGCGTTTTTCGCCGCCGCACAGTGGATCGAATCGAGGATTTCGGGGACATAGGGACCGACTTTTGTTTTTCAAATTTTTATTTATGCCAATGGGTAGAGCTAATTAATGTTAACAAAAGTTATTCTTTGCAATTTTTTCTTAGGCTTATTGTGTGCCCAAAGTTGCAACCTTGCCAGAAATAGAGGTGAGAAAATTATAAAAAAAATTAATTAGTAACTATTGACTTTTCTAGTTTCTAAAATTATTGTAGGAACTTTTCATGCAAAAAAAACATTATTCTAGTAAAATAATGCTTAAAATTACTTAAAATAAAAAAAACTCGATGCCATGTAAATATTATCAACAAACATTAACTTGTAGGTAACTAATCCGTTTGACAATAGTAAATAGTCCTTTGTATTGTGTATTTTCTAACAATCGCTTAATGACAATGAACCAAACAACATTCAAAATAAAGAGCTCAAGTAATTGTATAAGGGCTTAAAATAAACCCTCATTAGCCAATTAAGTAATTATAGTTAATTAGTGTGGCATGGAATATATTATCTTTGTAGGTCTGGAAAATTATAAAATCTCGTTTTGTTTAGCTAATGGCGTTGTGTTTTAAAAATTTGGGAAGGAATTTAAAAAATCCAATATTTGATACTTAAATTTTATTATTAAGTATCGAAGAAAACATTTAAAAATATTATCAGTATGGTTTTTTAACAATAAAGATTACAAACAGTAATATTTTATCCATTTTAGCGTCGTGTACATATTCCCTATTAATAATAAAGTTGAAAAATAAAAAGTAGTGAGTACATAAAAATTACGATACCATACATAATACAAGTAATAAAATTATTTCTAAATATGTACATACTATCTTTAATATACAAAACCCAAATTTAAAAAGCTTACTCACTATCAGAATCGTTATCCTGTAATTTGTTAACGTCAATAAACTCTATCTCAGAGTCTGTCGGCAAATTCAACAGAAGCTCTTTAGCCCGTGAAGAGAGAGCTATTTTGTTGTGCTTTGATAGTCTTGGTCTAAGACTTGTGATCTTTGGATCTGAGGATATTAAAAGATTATGTAATATATCCTCATTTGTGGCTTTTCTACTTAATTTTCTGGAATAGCTCTCCCTGAATTTCCGAAAATCTTTGTTACGAGCTTCTGCTGCTTCTTCTGACAGATTGCCGATAGGTATTGTACCAAAATGCTGAATAATATCAGTGCCATGTATTAGGAGTTTGTGTAAACTAGAAGGCATATAATACCAGGGATATAAATTTATGTAGAGTTCTGCAGTCTCTCTACAGAATAAAGAGAATTTAGAAAGGTTGACGCACTCTCCAGATGCTATAGTCTGAAGTATTACATGTAACCTTTCTATTAATTCCTGGCTTATACCAGTAATACGGGCTGCAGTGTCTGCATCCCTGAAAAATCTTCGGGCAGTGTTGCCATCATTAGTGGTTCCGTCTCCTTGTTTCACCTGGTCTATTAGTAAGCCGCAATCTTCTCTAAATGCTCGTTGTATTTCACACTTTCTAAGCTTAATTTTTTGTTGATTTTCACCCCTGCCACTCCATTTTTTAAACTCCATACGATATGCTGCATAAGAAAAATGGGACATTATTAATAATGAAAATGAATATTTTGTAAAAGAGGAATGACTCACAGCTGTAAAAGTAATTAATAGCTAAGGTATGATAAATAAGAATAATTATTGTTACCTATGTGAAGAAGGCACTCCATACACCTGATCCAGCAGTGTAAAGATGACAGTCCGTACTGGTAAATTTCTTCATTCTTGTGTTTTTGGTCAAGCAGTTCAATATTGTTCATTTCCGATGGCTTTGCTTTGCAAATATCGCAAACGGCTGTCGACGTATCTGATAAATATGACGTTATCTTTCCGTCAATCATCGTCAAAAGTAACTGGTGAGACACTTCAATTTGATTCAGTCTTGATGGCTGAAGCGCTTTAATTTCTTCTGTTATTCTGTTTTTAATTAACATTACAGTGGTATGGGTTTCTTTCGTAAATTGAAACATTAATGGACGACAGTAAAACGTGGATGATGGTCTTTCGTTTTCCCAAACAATAGTTCCATCCGATTGTTGTAGCCTAACTGGCACTAGACTGGCCATAAAAATACTGGAGTCTTCAAATTCTTTGTTTATTTTTTGCTTGTACACACTTTGACCAGAAGCTCCGTCAAAACCCCATTTACTTACAAGCTCTAAATTTATTGTTGCGTCCAAATCCATAGATATTGCATCCAAAAGTCTTGATACAGTCAAATTGAGTAAAGCTTGCAGTTTAATTGAAGCCCCGTCCTCAGTAATACTTATATCCTTTTTATCTGGATAACAATTCAATTTAGCTTGTTGCAATTTGTAATACGATGGATACAACTCTGAACCATTTTCACTCGCAGACTCTCTTAAGTTTATATATTGCCACTTTGACAACTTTAGCGAAACTAATAAAGCTAGTGCCTTATCAGGTGAATACGTATCACTCTTAACCTTCTCGTTGCTTAAGCATGCCTTGACTTTATTTAAATCTTCTGGGTGATTGAGTAAATGGTTCATTATTTTTGAAATTTCTTCGTTTCCACTGTTTTTTAAATTTCTTGTTGATATGGCAGACATTTCTTCAGGAGAAAACGAAAGATCTTTATTTATTTCATCTAAACGTCTCCGTTTTTGTCGATCACTTAAATCTTCAAAAGGTTTCCTCGGAGTAAAGGTAGATGTGGATGCGTCTGAAGTGGAAAGTGCTGGTGGTAGATTCTCAGTATTATCATAAACTTCGTTCTATTGGTTCAGTATTGACAACTTCAAAATTGATTTCTTGGGGCCAATTTATTGACGATTCTAACCAATCGCCATTATTTTTAATAAATTTAGCTAATGTTCGGCTACATTTTTCCCATCTGGCACACACATTTGAACAAAAACGCGTACAGAACTTTCTAAGCACGGCACTATTTTCTTCAGTCACATTTATTTTCGATTGTAGAAAATCAAATAGTTTTTTACTATCTGACAAACTTTTCAATTGGTCTCTTAATACCATAAATAAATCTATATTATTCACAAGACCTTCCATTATACCAAAATAAAGAAAATTAAACACTGTGAAATGATGTATGTAGTAGCACGTTTAAGCATTAACTAATTTTGAAATATCTATTACGGTCCTTTTATATTTTTCCAGACCTAACAAAGATAATAAGTTCTATGACACCCTAATTAACTATTAATGATTGGCTAATGAGGGTATAGTAAAAGCACTTAATATGCCATTACTTAAGCTCTTAATCATGAGTGTTGTTCGGTTTATTGTCATTAAGCGATTGTTAGAAAATACACAATACAAAGGACTATTTACTATTGTCAAACGGATTAGTTACCTACAAGTTAATGTTTGATGATAATATTTACATGGCATCGAGTTTTTTTTTTTATTTTAAGTAATTATAAGCATTATTTTACTAGAATAATGATTTTTTTGCATGAAAAGTTCCTACAATAATTTTAGAAACTAGAAAAGTCAATAGTTACTAATTATTTTTTTTTATAATTTTCTCACCTCTATTTCTGGCAAGGTTGCAACTTTGGGCACACATTTATGGTACATAATACTAGCAATGTAGCCAAAATATAAGAAAAAAAAGGTTTGAACGCGGGATCTATTGGGACTTGGCAAAAATTTGGGATTTTAAATGTTTTTCCATACAAGAAATTTAAAAATATGTTTTTTTATACTTAAATAATAAGCCTAAGAAAAAATTGCAAAGAATAACTTTTGTTAACATTAATTAGCTCTACCCATTGGCATAAAAAAAAATTTGAAAAACAAAAGTCGGTCCCTATGTCCCCGAAATCCTCGATTCGATCCACTGTGCGCCGCGGCGCCGCAGAATCTGCGGTGTCCACCGCAGGTTCTGCGGCGCGATCATGGGTCCGACTATAGGTCAGTTAACTAAATCTGGCACGAACAACACATTTACACATTGCTACTGTTTATAAATACAGCGTGATGTTACAAGTCAGTCACGTGTGATCGGCGCGCGGCCAGCGTTCGGAACCGTACAATAATTATCGTACACATACGATAATTTTGTGCCTAAGGCTGTTTAGACATACGCGAGGCAGCGGCGGCGGCTCCATTCTCATCCTTGTGTTTCTGTTTGCCCTTAGCGTGTTTACACACGGCGCCACCGCGCGCACTGCGACGCGCTTTTAGACTAGTTTCCAGGGGTAGGACATTTCCATACAATGGCAAATTTAGATAGCATAATCTGTGAATTTAGGTTTTAATCTGTGGTTTTTAATTGACACCTGAGGGGTTAGTGCGAGTTTTATTCGATCATACGCATCGAGCGCGTAAACGCGAATTTATATGGGATCAAAGCAGTGTCCACGGTAGCCAGTAGATGGCGCTGCTTTGATCCCATATAAATTCGCGTTAACGTGCTCGATGCGTATGATCGAATAAAACTCGCACTAAGGCCTCTGTAATCTTATGCCGAAAATAGTTGCTAACTAGGTAGTTGCTTTGTGGTATCACAGATGGCATCGTAACATCGTAGTCTATACATCCTTTTTTTTTAAATAAGATTTTATGGCCTAGTAACAAGACCTTTAAGCCATGATGCAAACATATATATTTTTAAACATACTGTAAAGTGAAATTGCATAAGTGTGAGTACACAGTACACGTGCCAGCTTTAATTAACTGACCTATAGTCTCGTATGTTTGTTGAAAATTGCGGCACCGCCGCGGCAAAGACTCGCCGCGGCGGCGCCGTATGAAAAGGGCCCATAGAAATGTATGCCGCGGCGTGTGTGTAAACAGCCTTAGCGATGTGCGTGGCGGCCGAAAAGGAAGATCTTGCGACCGAGCGAGATAGCATGCACAGTCAGGCCGAAGACCACAGACAACATTTCAAACGT
Organism: Cyaniris semiargus; assembly: GCA_905187585.1. NCBI lineage: Eukaryota > Metazoa > Arthropoda > Insecta > Lepidoptera > Lycaenidae > Cyaniris > Cyaniris semiargus. Next base: position 4,116,223 of record LR994558.1, on the reverse strand, counting down.
TGTATATATCTTGCCGTTCTCCGAAACTTCGATAGCACGATGCAGGATTGTTAGGCGAATTATGGGTACCGCCACAACGTCATGTTTAATGTTCGGGTGACGGCACAGCCGCGTACCCGCAAGGTCAGTGTTATATACTTGTATGATCAGTGACATATACTCTTAAGCTCGGTGTTCATATACTCGTAAAATCAGTGTCATATACTAGTAAAATCAGAGTCCTATGCTTGTAAGATCAGTGTCATATATTCGTAAGGTCAATATCATATACCCGTAAGGTCGATATGACAAACTCGTAACACATACCGGCTGACCTCCGCGTGGGCTTTAACCAGCTGCGCGTGAATCAACGAGCACAGCTTGTAGCAGACATTGCGGGCGTTGCCTTCCACGTCGTCAGCTGCTGGAAAATACACCATCAAACAGTGCCATATTGACAATAATAGAAGTTGCCTGCAATTTCGGTGCTTTAAAATTTCATTTTCCGGCACATATTATAGTATTCTATGTTTTTTTCTTGGGGTTCAAAGTATTTTCATACCAAATTTCATTAAAAACATGAGGTAACAGATATACACAGTTTATTGTTTCTATAGCTGGAATCGACAGGCGACAGCCAATGAACACGCGTCACTCGTAGTTATTTTCCGAATCTGAGTCAAAAGGGGATTTTAAATCGATGGGCTGGAATAAAAACTATTTTACATACAGCAACTGCTTGACTTTGTTTCAATGTGGCACTAATGTTGGAATAAATTATCTGTTAAAAGGATTTGTTAAAAATTTTAGAGTAGTTCATAACGACTACGATATCATCTTTCAACAATCGTGTAGTTAGTGGGGGGAGAAAAACAAAAACTTACGATTTTCAGACGTGCCGTCCTTAGCGGCGCTGGTGTCGGAACTCGAAGCCTGGGCCTGTTCTACATTCAAGCTGAGCGGTTTCTTGGGGAAGGTTGTCTCTATCTAAAATTAAAAATATAATATTGACATATTGCTCGTATACGTACACGTACGCCGATTGCGTCCAATTTCGTCGAGTGATCTTATTGGTTGGATTACCCACAGGGGGGAGCTCATTGAGCGGCGCGTTTTGAAACAACCTCTGTGTAAGCTAGTCCTACTGTCATAGTCAGTAACTGTAATAAAAAAAGATTTTGACTTGACATAAGCTCCCCATCTGTCAAACTCTTCTTTAAATTGAAGTTTAATCTTTAACAAAATATATCTCTGAGTGCGGCATTTAGTGTAGTTACCTCCATAGGTTCAACAGTGACGTTGCTCGTCGCGATAGTTGACGGCGACGGCTCGTCGAGCGGCTCGGCGTCGTCGGCGGGCGCGAACAGGCGCGCGAGCTGCTCGTGCACGCGCCGCTCGCCCGCACGTGGCGTGCTCGCGCCGCGTTCACGTACGCGTTCTAGCAAACCCTGGAGAGGAGTGAATTAATGTTACATTGCAAATGCAGTGTGTAGTGGCTATATTGACCAGTTGAAAAGAATACCGCGATAAATAAAATATGACATATAATTAATGGATTGAGCCGCAAAAAGGAACTGTCGGATCTACTGTTTCATACGTAAAAATTATATTATTCTATTGCATTGTGTTTCGTCGCTTTTTCTTTGCGTGTTCACGAGGCCAGTGTGTAACAGACATAAGAATGTCATTACATGAGTACAATTTTTTAATTACTAAGAAAAAGTTAATAAATAACCTAAAACTTCTATAAAAAATACTCAATATTATCTTCAAGCATTACATAAAACAGGATAATTAATAATTAAACTTACCAAAAAGTGATCTTCATGGAAGAAAGTCGTACCCATAAGCCGGTCGAGAAACCGACAATCCTTGTACAGATACAACAGTTTCCGCATTATCTAAAATGAAAAAAGAGTTAATAAGAATAGTAACGAAGTATTCTTAAAGACGAACAAAAAGTTCGAGCGTCGAGCAAAATAAAAAGAGAAAGGCAATCAAAGTCACTTCTGACTACTTTTTCGGTGGCAAGTAAGCGCACATACAAGTAATAGATAACATAATATTTAATGCGAATTCACCGCAATATGTGTTTAGTTTTGTTATTTGTATTAAGTAATACTTTTAGCTTGTTTGTTACATACAATGAATATAATAATCTCTATACAATGTGTAACAAAACATAGTGATAAATTGATAATACTTTAGAGTTTAGGTTGTGCATATTGTGTCCCCTATATAGAGTTCACTGTAAAAGTAGCAGCGCTGAAAAACCAATTTTTTTTGCGATTTGCTCTAGCATCATTAGTTTTTCCATACAAAAGTAAAAAAGGTTACTCTTTCAGCGCTGCTACTTTCACAGCGAACTCTATACACACCCTAAACTATTATCACCTAGGTTTTTTACGCCTTGTATATAGAGAAACCTACCTCCTGGCTCTGCAGCGTGGGATGCTTAGCGAACATCTCCTCCAGGCGGCGCATGGCGACCCGGCCGCGCTCGAGGTGCGCCGCGACGCGGGGCTCCAGCAGCCGCGGTAACGCCGCCTCGCCCTCCGCCGTCGTGGACGCTGTCATGGCCGCTACATGTAAAATTAGTATTTTAAATTAATTCGGTGTATTTTTAAACGACACGTCAGTCGGCAACAAAAGTCATCCTAAATAAGTACAATGCTTTATGTTATTCTAAGGCTTAGATTCTGACACCTTAGTGGGTTTACACTTTACACCAAAAGAATAAAGAGCAAGAACTGCACAAGAACATTCTTTCGTATTCGTTTAGTGTAAACTATAATTCGTTACAACATACTTTAGATCGTTTACACCAATCGAACCAACAAGAACATCAAGAATAAGAATTTTTGCTCTATAGATGAGAATCATTTAAACCAAACGAGGGTTCGTTAGGGTTCACACTACACTCAAGAGTATATAATCCCACAAACATCTTTTGTTATGGTATAATTCTATCATTTGTAAACATATTTTTTCATTACTCCAATCCATATTTACGAAATAACCTTTGATAAACTAACCTAAAACCAGCCGCCAAAAAGTAAAAATATCAAGAACACTAGAATCCCTTTGAAGAGACCGCCTCGAAGAGCGAGCACGTCCGAACACGAAAGAACGCTCTAGGCAACTGCTCGAGCGCTCTTGCGTCGGTTTCACCAAACGAGCGAGCATTCTTAAGAGCATTCTACCTATTTACCGCCGAACACGTGGCGAACACACTAGAACAACGAAATAATGCTCGTTGTTTGTTTACATCAAAAGAGCTTTACTAGAATGAGAATTCGCTCGTTTGGTCTAAATGGAGCTTAACAAATCTAAAACAACAATTTTCAACCACCCACAAAATGGGTGGGCACAAACTTTGGTGGTATCCGGATGGGTAAAGAAAAGTCTCTTGCTCGCGAGTAACACGTATTGACAACTATATTATATATTATAATGTCCCAATCATATTCATTATAATTATATATTATAATGAATGTGTTTGGGACGGCGCGGCGGGCGCGTTGTTACAACGCATAGCTCTGTAAGTGTCTGCGTAAGTGCGAGTGTGTGTACGCACGAGGAGCAACAAACGCGTCATGCGAGTGTAGGATTCTATATACGTATGTGTACGCACCTGGCGGCGGCGGCTGGTCGGTGGGCGGGGCTGCGGGCACGTCAGGCACGTGCATTTCCGGGTTATGGGAGGAGCTCTATGTGTATTATGTGTGGGTGTTCTGTGTGTGTGTATGTATACACACCTGGTGGCGGCGGCTGGTCGGCGGGCGGGGCTGCGGGCGCATCAGGCGTGCGCGGCTCCGGGTCATGGGCGGAGCTCTGCGTCTCCCACGAGTCGTCAGACGCGGAACCCTCCGAGCCCCATAGCTCCCCATCCTCGCTGTCGTACTCGCCCACCTGATACAAATTACTGTTTTGTATTTATCCATAATAATATTATTTTAATAATAACTAAATTTGGTCCTTAAATAAATAAATATACATCCTACAAAAAGTTATTAAGAATGAAAAACAGTGTTGTAATTAAGCGTTTGCCAAAATATTACGCTTTTTTAATTATAAATCAATAAGAATAAGAAATAGTACAGGTTACAAATATTTTTTGATTACTATCAAGCAAATTTTTCGTGATTAGCTTCATTTTGATAAGACGAACAACAATTTCCTCTGCGAAAATTCTCGAAAGTGGTAGCTAACAAAGATAGAAAGGTGTGTTTTATTTGTCTTTAGAGATAGAAAGGATTTAATATTTCGATTTGATTGTCCTAAAATATGGATTGTTCCATATTTTAGTTCTAGGGAAAAATATTCTAGGGAACCCGGACTAAAAGATATTTATTCCACGATTACTTTACACATTAACGCAAGTGAGAGGTATTTATATCAGTAATAATATACAGCACAAACCTTGTACAAATCCTGTGGCCAGCACATGCTTGTGTGTCCGTCTACCCACCATACTTTCACACGACCGGACGGGAAGTTGTCGATCACCTGCGAAAACAAAAAAAAATATTTACATTGATTCATCCGCTTGGAAACTGCAATGCCTTGCATAGACATAATATTTAACTTAAATGACAAATGTCTGTTTTCGTCGAGAGTAATAAATAGTAATAAAGATAAACATCCGTAGCCGCTTGTTTCATTTTTGCGTTTTACAAGGCATGTTGCCTCGTTCTCGCACGTTCGCAAATATCGCTATCTCACCTGTCCAGCGGTGCAGTTGGCGTCCTTGCTAGTAAAGTTGGCGTCGGAGATGGCAACATTGCCTTTTCTTCAGGTTGTATATGCTATCTCGTTCTCGCACAGCAACCGCACATATCGCTATCTCACCTTTCCTGCAGTGCAGTTAGCGTCCTCGTCGGTGAAGTTGGTGACGCGGATGAAGACATTGCCTTTTCTTCGAGTTGTATATGCTATCTCGTTCTCGCACACCGTCTGCACATATCGCTGTCTCACCTGTCCTGCGGTGCAGTTGACGTCTTCGCCGGTGAGGTGAAGGCGACGCGGATGACGACAGTGCCTTTTTCTTCAGGTTGTACATGCTGTCTCTTTCTCGCACACTATCCACACATATCGCTATCTCATCTGTCCTGCGGTGCAGTTGACGTCTTCGCCGGTGAGGTGAAGGCGACGCGGATGACGACAGTGCCTTTTTCTTCAGGTTGTACATGCTGTCTCTTTCTCGCACACTATCCACACATATCGCTATCTCATCTGTCCTGCGGTGCAGTTGACGTCTTCGCCGGTGAGGTGAAGGCGACGCGGATGACGACAGTGTCTTTTTCTTCAGGTTGTACATGCTGTCTCTTTCTCGCACACTATCCACACATATCGCTATCTCACCTGTCCTGCGGTGCAGTTGGTGACCTCGCCGGTGAAGATGGCGACGCCGATGAAAACATTACTTTTCTTCAGGTTATATATGCTATCTCGTTCTCGCACACTATCCACATATATCGTTATCTCACCTGTCCTGCGGTGCAGTTGGCGTCCTCGCCGGTGAAGTTGGCGACGCGGATGACGACGGTGCCGGGCCGGTACTGGAAGTCCGGGTGGTCTTTGAGATCGTACACGCTCATCTCGCTCTCGTACAGCATCTGTGGCCTGAACATGTAACTAGTCCAGTTTAGTCGTAGAACAAATGGAATTAACTGCCGAACTCAGAGTCGAACATTAATTACTTAACCGTTATCAATTAACTGGCAATAAGAAACATTATATATCGTTAAATAACAGCTGTTTCTCCAAATTCCAACAGTTCATGCAATATTGTTTACTAGACGTATTACGAATTTATCCTACTAATATTATAAAGGCGAAAGTTTGGATGTATGTATGTATGTATGGATGTATGGATGTTTGTTACTCTTTCACGCAAAAACTACTGAACGGATTTTAATGAAACTTTACAATAATATAGCTTATACATCAGAATAACACATAGGCTACAATTTTATCCGACTTTCAAAATGGAGGAGGTGTTATGTTCGTTTTTTATGCTCATCGATTACTCCGCCGTTTGTGAACCGATTTTCAAAATTTTTCTTTTGGTGTATAGGTTATCATCCCAATTTGGTACCATATTCATAAAAGTGGTGATCTGATGAAGGGATCCATAAGAAATCGAGGGAACTCACCAAAATTTATATGGAAACATGTGGTGACTTCGGTTTCGTGAGTAGTATTATAAGAATATGCTACCAACAAGCAAGATTTTGCACCAAGGTATACCATGGTTCGGAAGGTGCTGAGAGAACTCCTGACTCTTTATAGATAGAAGTTTGGGAGTTCCGACGTTGTTATAAGAACGGAAAGCATATGCTACTATGCAAATTACATTCATCATCATCATCACTACCATAAACCATTATAGAACCATGTATCGTCCCGTTTTGACTCATTATTGGTACTTTTCATAGTCTTATTATATATCACTTAAACCGCGGGTAACACCGCGGGGCACAGCTAGTATAAAATAATACTTACACAGGCTCGTCTGCACTCGTATAGGTGCGGTACCAGTGCACGATTGCCGTACGCCCGTGGTGGTCGACTCGCTGCACCACACCGTACTCTCTGTGCTTCAGCTAGTTATCAAATAAATTAAAGTTGGTTAGTTGAATAATAATAAATAAAATTTCAGGAAACCTCGATTAACACTTTTTTTTTTATTATGGCACTTCGGCTATATAACCATGGCCAGTGTCGAGTATATTATGGCGGGAAAACAATATTTTTATTACAATTTTCAGCGTTCGATTTTCTATATTGTCAAGTCTAAAGTCTAGTCAAAGTCTAACGGCCGTTCCCAATATTTGATCTATCTCTGGTTTTACCCTACTAGAGATAGGAATAGCTCTCATTAGACATTAGAGACATATATTTTATGTCAATTCAATGTTAGCTGCGATCGGTCGTATGTCAAACCAGAGATAGATTGAATATTGGGAACGGCCGTAAGTAAAAGTCAATACAGTCAGGGAGTCAAGTCGGTCGATTCAGTAAAGTGGCAGAAACTTTACTGAAACTTTCGATGGAGTTTTGGAAGGAACACAAAATAGCACGTTTCTGGATATTGCATCACTTTTCCACACTTGTGCACGATAACGAATATCTAATGGTTAATATCCTACCAATAATACACATTAAAAACCCAATTAACACAATTTTAGGAAAATAATACAAAAACACAACATCACTCTTTCAGATTCCCGGCAAAAACCGATTAACACTTTTGATCATGACAGCTTCAAAAAATCTAGTTCAAAATAGTTTTAAGCTTTTGCAAACTATAATGCGATTAGTGGAAACCCTGACGCCAATCTTGAAACGCGTTGTTAGGTTTTAAATTGAAACACGCATTTTAAAACCAAGTATTAAAAATTACACCTCAACAAGGGTAAAAGTTACAGCATTTTCCAACAAAGCGCGTAACATAACACAGTCATCAAACGTTATTCTATAATCCGAGCTATCCAACGAATTTGCAGCATTATAGATCATCATAACAAGCTAAATACCTGTTGTTTCTCCTCAATATTGGCAGCACCGTTGATAACAAAGTCCCCGGGGAAGCACTCTTGTCCGTCCAGGTGGTGGATAGGGTACAGTTGAGTCGACGGTATACCCATCTCGATAGTTCCATCCTGTGCAAATAAATTATAGGGTCAACGTCGTAATAATAGGTCAATTTATAATAGTGAGTAACCTAATATTTGCAACATAAATACAAATAATATGATATAACCTCTCCGCGCTAGCCTATCCTAAAACAAGCGGTATGGAACTTGCAAATACTGGCATAATCATTTATGATGAGTTGATTATCAATGGTCAACGTCGATTAAGCATGCTATAGACAGCTTCACAATCATCGTAATCCATCATGGCCCAAAATGAACCTTTAAATCTTGATAAAATCGATATCTGTTATCGCTATGTCTACATGTTATTCGATATTGCAATAATATGGTTTTGATAACGATATATTATCGATTTTGCTATATTAAACGCGACGAATGCTACCATATAATATGTGTTCTTGTATTCCCGCTTGTCACACAACCATTCACAGGGTGTTGTTCTGTAAGCGGACACCTAGACCATGAATTTTATTCCGCAATATCACGTATTGTGCAAAATTATTGACCGTCTAGGGTTAGTATTAAACGCACCCGCCTTTCAATCTTATTGTCAAATAAATTGTAATATTGTTCAATGATATTGCACAATAAAATTGATCGTCTAGGGGCCCACAAACACGCCAGCTCCAATTATTATATTCGTCTCTCTCTACAGTCTCCGCTCTCACCTGCCACACGACGTTGGCGCGGCTGGAGGTGTGCAGCGTCTCGACGACGACGCGGTCGCTGCGGCGCGGCGGCGGTGCGGGCGGCGCGCGGCGGGCGGCCCGCTTGAGCCGCTTGCCGCGCAGCAGCCGCACCGCTAGCTGCGGCGAGCGAGCACCGCGACCGGAGCCAGACGCGGCGGACGAGCAGCGAGACGACCAGGTGGCGCCACTGGACACAATATCAAAATGATGAAAATCCGTCATGCCCATGTTCGTTGACTTATTTAGCTTTAGACGACGCAAGTCTCAACGCATCATTGTGGTTCATCATAAAATATACATTATTATTTATTATGTAAGTTTCATTGGTGAATTGATAAATTTATAAATAAAATATGTGTATAAAACGACGAAAACAAAAGGGGCGACGCAACGGAGAAGAACAATGTGGCCGCGCGTTATCGTGTTTACTTACCTGTCAGTGTCACTGCCGTCGCTGCTGGTGTTCTCCCAGTTGTCTGAGTCGTCGTCGGCGAGCTCAGCCGCGCGAGAACCGTTCAGCAGCGCACCCTCCTTGGCCGGCTCGGGGCTGATGACCAATAATAAACTATTTGTGTATCGTCAAAATTACGGGATGTGGCAAGGGCCCATAAATTAAGTAAGAATTCTTTAATTATTTTTTTTTCAGAGAGTTTCCCAAGTAAGCTTTGATCTTTTTGATTTGATCACCACAAAAAAAATACAATATTAAATGAACACGAACACTAACTACGCTTTGATAGACAGCTCTTGTATGGCCAACTTTTAGCCTCAATATGGCATGATATAAATATTATTATTTTTATTTATTCACTAGCGCTTTTTATTGGCTTAGTGCTAACTTAAAAACATTAACCAATCAACAATGCTGTTGAATAAACTCCTATCAAAAAACTCCACAAACAGAACTTAAGAAGAAAAAAAGGTTAAGAATTTAAAACATACATTCAGACATAAAAGGTAAAAATATATTTTTTTTTATTATGAATTATGTTTGTACAAGAGCGTTGTTGCTTGGTTAATATTTTGACATAAGCCAATTTATATTCCACTCACCTTATACCCGAGTCATTCTTCTCCTCAGTAGCGGTATCGTCCTGGCTACCAACGGACGGCAGTGTGGTGTCACTCGGCTCTATCTTGATACTGGGACAGGAAGTGTCTGCCTTGAGCACTTCATCCAGAGATTCCAGTTTCTCATCAGCACCGTCCACGTCCATTTCATGCTGAAGAAAAAGTTTTTAAGCTTTATAGGATACCAAATGACGCCCGCTTTGTTGCGCTAAAATTATTTTATCGCGCGGGAAGTGGGAACCCTACATTTTTCCGGGATCCTATGTCCTTTCCCGGGACTCAAAGTACTTCCATGACCAGCAAAATCAGTTGAACAGCAAAAAAGACGCACAATCAGATATACAGACAGACACATTTCGCATTTATAATATTAGTATGTAAGTATGGATTTAATGGAAATGGCATTTTACTTAAAATATATTTGTTTATTCAATGCTTTTACAATTTAAACCATATATTATAGTAAACGTTAAATGTGTAATATATGTACAGTGCTCCCAAAGTGATAATGCGCATAGAAGTTTTCGTAATTTTTCGGCAACGGTCGGATTTCCCGAGCGTCGGAACTCGGAAGACGTCGCTGCAAAGCGCTGTTTTTAAACTTAACTTTAAGAAAAACACCGCTTTGCGGCGACGTAGAGGCGCCAGACGTTGCTTGAACGTTACCATGGTAACGTCACTGGCCACCAGGCCACGTCGCGATGGCTTACCGGTGAGTTATCAGTTATAGCACTTTGACGGACCGGCGACAGCGGACAGCCACCGGCTATATGATATTTACTTCTATTTCCTTTGAACAAGGTGCAAAATTCAAGTGCATTGTTTGGGGCTCTTACGTTTAATAGATTCGGGTGTTTTCGTGATTACGACAATTAGCGAAGATTTGCATGCGCATTATTAATTGCGCATGCAAATCTTCGCGTGAGTAGCTGGAGGTAAAGGAGTGCGGGATGGGATAGTGGCATGATCGTAGTGTCGCGGCACCCTGCACTCGAGTTATACGCCTGCAAACTGCGTTCGGGTATGTTATAACATACCCGAACGCAGTTTGCAGGCGTATAACCTGCCACATAGTTGGTATACATATTTCGTGACAGAAACTAACATTGTTTTTTCTGCTATTTTAATTTACTTTCTTTGTTTCACTATAGATTTAAATATAAAAATGGACGTTGACAGTGCAGAAAACCGACTTCGGTCAATTCTGAAAGAAGTACTAAAAATATTTTTTGTGAAAATCAGGATAAAAACTCTAAGGAAACCGATTTCATCCGTAACTAAGGCTTGACTTAAACTAACGAACATCTGAAGTTGCGGAAAGACCAAAAAAATATTTCGACATATATACGTCAGAGAATCTCTTCCCAGGTCAACATACCACTTTCTTCCACTCAAAATCTTCCTGGTCGTTATGTTAGTTGTGGAGATTGGCCATACAAAAAGGAATGGAAGAAAAAATACGCATGTGCAAGCTGTACAAAGGCGATATTATGTCATACCCTGCCACATACTCCTTGTTACAATTTTTCACCACACTCTCGCCGGGTTAATGATAACAAACAATGAACAAACCTTAATCAAAATTGTACAACACAGTAAAATACTCAATTTGGAACGTCGATTCTAAACAAAAGCCTTTGGTATTGTGCGAGCTATGTACGTTTTTAAGACGTCATTTAAGATACTTACATCAACAGACTTTAGTTTCCTGTGAGAAGAAGCGCGCTTCTTGGGCCGGGAGGGCAGGTGCTCCGAGTTGGTATCACTCTTCGAGGGTTTCTTGAGCGGGCGCGTCTGTTTGCGCAGGTTCCTGTAGTATTTACCTGCAGACAATGTCATGTATTACTATTGGATTTCAAAACTAAATATGTAGATTATGTCTAATAATAATAACGCCCAGCATCTAAGTACACCCTAAATTTATAAAAATCCTCAAGGCTCATTGATAGATCAATTTCAGTAATACATTTTATAATTTATCGGTATAGATTATGTTTACGTGCTAAATTGCGCTCGCGGAAATTGTAGATATTCATACATTGACTGCAAGTTGCAACTTGTCTTTTGACACCAAATCAAAAAAAAAAAAAAATTTCAAATTGATATCGTCATCGATAACCGTTTTTTTAACGTCAAATTTACAAGGACACGCAACAAACACTATACAATATATACTATACGAACATAACATAGCTTTCTCGCTTTACAGGTATACCAGCTCAAAACTCACTCTGCTGTTTCCGCCACTGTTTCTTGCTGATGAATGTGTCTTCGGGGCCGATGGTGAGGAAGTTCCTGTCGCCGACCTGCAGCGTGCACGGCTCGAACACGTTCAGCAGTTTGAGCTTCTTGAGATCTTCGCCTGGAGAAAGATATGTTTTTATGTTAGACATACATTAAACATAGCATTACACTTTTACTACAGCGGGGGGATAAATATATATCGAAACAGGAGAGGTCAGAGCAGGTACATCAGGGCGTTATTGGTCCTCGGACATAGTGACTTCGGGAACAGACAAGTTTCTTGGTGGCTATCCTTTGGTAGGCTCTCAAACATAATGTCTGAATCTTTTCAGTTCTCATAAATGTTAACACCAAATCCCGCCAAGAAGCATGTCCAAGCATTTTCAGCTTGCGTTCCACCAATCATAACAAACTTAACATTCTAAATTTAACTTTACACAATCTTTTAAATCTGATTGGCTAACGTGAACAGGTTTGCCAACATATCAACGTTAATCATACACCATCTTACATTGTTTACCAACCTAGTAAATTAATCAAATTCGCAACTATAAACAGGCTTGTCAATATGGCTAAAGTTGTAAAAATTCAAATTAGTAACTGTGTACAAGCTTGCCAATCATTGAGATCTAGACTACTGGAGAGAGCCTAATATCGGTGTATAAGCGTGAAAAGCGTGTCAAGTTAGGTCCGAGTTACTCGGTCATAGCAAAGGAGTCGGTCTGCATATTTTATGTAATAAAAGAGTTAATAAAGGTTTTTAGTGAATATTTTATACTAGATACTAGCTGTGCCCCGCGGTGTTACCCGCGGTTTAAGTGATATATAATAAAAGATTATTAAAAGTACCAACAATAGGGTCAAAACGGGACGATACATGGTTCTATAATGTAATTTGCATAGTACATATTTTCTTAAAACTTTCCGTTCTTAAAACAACGTCGGAACTCCCAAACTTCTATCTATAAAGAGTCAGGAGTTCTCTCAGCACCTTCCGAACCATGGTATACCTTGGTGCAAAATCTTACTTGTTGGTAGCATATGCTTAGAATACTGCTCACGAAACCGAAGTCACCACATGTTTCCATATAAATTTTGGTGAGTTCCCTCGATTTCTTATGGATCCCTTCATCAGGTCACCACTTTTATGAATATGGTACCAAATTGGGATGATAACCTATACAACAAAAGAACAATTTTGAAAATCGGTTCACAAACGGCGGAGTACATAAAAAAACGAACATAACACCTCCTCAATTTTGAAAGTCGGTTAAAATTGTAGCCTATGTGTTATTCTGTTGTATAAGCTATATTATTGTAAAGTTTCATTAAAATCCGTTCAGAAGTTTTTGGGTGAAAGAGTAACAAACATCCATACATCCATACATACATTCAAACTTTCGCCTTTATAATATTAGTAGGATTGTTGAGTTTTGTGGTTCCGCTAAATAATAAACCATAATAACGGCCAAAGAATGCCTCAAACACGTGGATTTAACATTAAATACGTAAGTTTTAAACAAAGTTTTTTGGGCTTTTCAATCGGTATTTTTGTAAGCTAAAAAGATAATTTACAAGTTTAATAATCCCTTATTCGTGCTATATAGGGCATTAGTGCTAAAAATGTCACATCAAGTGATAATTTGGCTACAAAAATTGCATAGCTTTTTACGTGTGTTTAGGGATGCACATTACTTGAACTATAGTTTATCGATATCATGATCTAAATGACTTTCTTTTATACGCTTATATGCTTCAAAATGATCGACAAATAGAAATATTCAAGAAAATACACACACATTACTTCTATGAAAACAAGCACAAAATGGCCACGCGCTGGCGGGCTAAGACTCTATTTATAATACTTAATCTGTGTTGCCAATCATGATCAAGCTAATAAGAAAGTTAGCACTGTCTACCAACATAACATAACAAATAATAAATCAAATTAGTAACCGTACTCAAGTTCAAATCAAAATAAAAGGATGTTAACATTGTCTGCCAACATTACATAACAAATTAATTAAAACACGTCTACTGTAAGTTTCGCCAACATGACGATACTAATGAAAGAAAGTGTGGCGGTACCCACAATTCGCCTAACATTCCTGCATCGCGCTATCGAAGTTTTCTGAGCGCGTCAGTATATATACGACAGCTGAAATGTATCACGTGGGCTTCGGCCTGACCGAGCATACCACTTCGCTCGGTCGGAAGATCTTCCTTTGCGGCCACTACGCATATCCCACATTGGTGACCCTCGACAGAACACGCCTTCTTCATCATCATCACTCCCCGCCCCTCCGCACCGCGCCAGCTAGCATCGCCTCATCGGGTACCTCGTCCACTAGCCGCAAATCGCAATGTACCGCGGCCTGGGCGACTCCGCATCGGCATCAACGGGTTTTCCCACTACACCGACAGCAAGCAGAGCATATCTCTCCTGGTCAGCACGTAGCATCGGCCCCGCACGGCAGCTATCCGACTCACTGGATCCCGTGCAGCAGCATCACAGTTCCGACTCACTGGGACACACTGCAACAGTTCCGACTCACTGGAACTCCCTGGCACTGGCGACTCAAGCGACAAGACTTCAAGATTCGACCTCCGGTCTTCGGGGGGGAGTGATGTGGCGGTACCCACAATTCGCCTAACATTCCTGCATCGCGCTATCGAAGTTTTCTGAGCGCGTCAGTATATATACGACAGCTGAAATGTAAGTATCACGTGGGCCTGACCGAGCATAATACCTCGCTCGGTCGGAAGATCTTCCTTTGTGGCGGCCACGCATTATCCCCACAAAAGTTTACATATTTAATTCCGTATGGCGCTTCTTGACCCTCCAAATAATAATGAAATACCTACCACACCACAAGAGTGCCATGTTTCTAAACAACTCATCACTGCAGGGAAGGTAAGAAACCACCCCTCAAACAAGAAAAACTCAAAAAAAAATACTACATAGCGACATTCAATGTTCGATCATTAAGTAACGAAGCTAGAATAAAAGAACTTGAGTATGCAATATCTAAGCTAAAATGGGACATACTGGGAATATCCGAGGTTAGAAGAGAGGGATATAAAATTGAGGAAAGAGAAAGCTATATTCTCTATTACTATGGAACTACAAAAGGAGAGAAGGGTGTTGGCTTTTTAGTAAAAAAGAAAGGTTACATAGAAGTACAAGACTTCATAGCAATATCTGAGAGAATAACCATACTAATAACAAAAATACATGGAGTGACATATAGCATAATTCAAGCTTCAAAATGTTCTCTTGAAGAAATAGAAAACATGTACACTGACTTAGAAATGGCAATGTGCAAATGTACACAAAATATAATACTTATGGGAGATATGAATGCAAAGATTGGTCAACCTAAAATGAATGAATATATAGTCATGGGTAACTATGGTTATGGTAAAAGAAACAAAAGAGGAGAAATGTTTATAAATTTCTCTCTGCAAAATAAACTCAAAATTACTAATACTATGTTCAAAAAACCCGATAAACTAAGATGGACTTGGATGTCTCCAAATCAAAAATCCAAGAATGAAATAGATTTTATCGCCACAAACCAGCACATGAATGTACAAAACATAGAAGTAATAAGCAAATTACAACACCCGAGTGACCATAGATTAATCAGACTAACTATGACTACAAAAAACAACAAGAGAACGAGAAGATTTTATACAAGTCTACCAAAAACCTCACCACAATGCGATCCTACGTGGTATTCAAAATTCCCCCTTTCCGAGTGCGAAGAAAACATACAATATCTAAACAACGTGATCGAGAACCTGCTGCTTCAAAGCCCAAAGGCACAAAACACGAAATGTAAAAGACAAAAAATAATATCACCTGAAATTGAGTTGCTAATTAACCAAAAATATGAGCTCAAATACAGGAAAAACAAAAACAAAGAAGAAAAATTAAGACTAAGCAAGTTATATAGAGCTATACACAAAAAAATTAAAAAAAATATTAAGCAACAAAGATTAGAAACAATTAGTAAATACCTAGAAGAAAAGAGAGGTGTTAAAAAAGCATATAAAAAGATTGACAATATAAAGCAACAACTACCGCAGCTGACAAATAAAGCAGGAAACACAACTACAAAAAGACAATATATAATGATGATAGCCACTAATTTCTACAAAGATCTATACACAGAAAACAGTAAGAACATAGAGATACTCGAAACAGAAGGATTCAATGAAGACCCGGTTGCACCATTCCTGGAAAGTGAAGTAGAGTTATCAATAAAAACACTCAAAACAGGTAAAAGTCCAACCCGATGGGATTACAAATGAAATGATAAAAGAGAACAAAGAATATATCATAAAACCATTAACTAATCTTTTCAATCTTATTTTGAAGAAGAAAGAAATTCCGGATTCTTGGTCAACCTCAGAGATAACACTATTGTATAAAAAAGGAGATCCCAAGCTAATAACAAACTACAGACCTATTAGCTTAATATCCTGTATTTACAAAGTATTCTCTACAACTCTGCTAAGACGCCTTAATAGAACCGTTGACAAAAATCAACCCATCGAACAAGCGGGCTTCATGAAAAATTTTTCAACCATAGATCACATACACACCCTTGGAAATATCCCACAATTGGAAAATATATAGAGTATGACCTCCCAATCTACAAAGCATATATAGATTACTCAAAAGCCTTCGACTCTATATCACACAACTCTATCTGGCAGGCTCTTAAAAAACAAGGTATAGAACGGACCTATATAGAATTAATTAAAAATATATATAAAAACAGCAAGTCGCGAGTACGACTAGACATAAAAGGACCAATATTTCAAATAGAGCGGGGAGTAAAACAGGGAGACCCTCTATCGCCAAAGCTTTTTTCTAGCAGTTCTAGAATCCATCTTTCAGAATCTAGATTGGGAAAAAGCTGGAATCAATATAAATGGAAAATTTATATCACATTTGAGATTCGCCGACGATATTGTGCTTCTATCTGAAAACCCGGAACAACTGCAAGATATGCTAACATCTCTCTGCCAACATAGCAAGGTTGTGGGACTACAAGTGAACAAAGATAAGACAAAAATAATGACGAACCGATGCAAGAAACAAATATTTATTGAGTCAGAGCCAGTAGAATATGTAGAAGACTATGTATATCTGGGCCATAATATTTCTTTCACTTCCTGTTCTGATAAAGAAATTGAACGGAGAATAAAGATAACTTGGAACAAATACTGGTCAATGAAGGAATTGTTCAAAGGAAAAATACCAATAAAACTAAAAGCCAAAGCCATGAACATCTGCCTAACACCTTGCTTAACATATGGAAGTCAAACCTGGTCATTGAAAAAATCACACTTAAACAGAATAAAGTCCTGTCAAAGAGGTATTGAAAGAAGCTTCATGGGTATAAAACTTAAAGACAAGATTAAGAGCACAATCATTAGAAAAAAACAAAGGCCAGAGACGCTGTTAAACAAATACTATCCATGAAATGGAAATGGGCAGGTCATATTCAAAGAACGACAGATGAGAGATGGACACAGACTGTGACAAACTGGAGCCCTATATACAAAACCAGAAGGCGTGGTAGGCCAGCCAAAAGGTGGAAAGACGACATTATAGAAGTAGCTGGAGTCCTATGGACGAGACTGGCTCGAGACAGGCAAAAATGGCAAAATTTGGAGGAGGCTTTTACCGCCATAGGCGGTCCTTATATAGAATAATCATACTATATTATATTAGAAGAAAAAGTAAATAAATGAAAAAACTTGTATTAAGGGATAATAAAAAGCTTAAAAAAAAATAAAATAAAAAAATGGCGCTTCTTGACAATGATTGCAGTTAACGGTTTAGTGAATAATTGCAAGTATGCAAACTCATGCCAACAGATGGCGCTACACGTCTCGATCCGACATAATATATATATATATATATATATATATATATATATATATATATATATATATATATATATATATATATATATATATATATATATATATTTTTTTTTTTTTTAAATAAAATAAGGGGGCAAACGAGCAAACGGGTCACTTGATGGAAAGCAACTACCGTCGCCCATGTTCAAGAACGGTTTGACTAAGATTCTTAAACTCTTCGCACGCTCATTGGTTAACGCGCTTTACGTTTTAGCGCTAAAATAACTAAGATACTTTTAAATGTGTGTTTTGCGATTTAGTTATAAAACATCGCTCGCACGAGGAACAAAGTTATTACGCTAACTTCGATGACAAATGTAGGTTTAGATATTTGTTATTTTTAGAGGTGTAGGTTACAGCCTACGTAGGTTATGTGCCTACTTCACATTAGTTGTCATAAATACTAATTAGCGTGTTAATGATTGAATCAAATCACTTCATTACTACAAGTCACGCGATAAGATTAAAATCGCATTTTACTCGCCTGGTTTGGGAGCGTTCAAGTATTACGTAGCGCATATTTTGACACGCTGTAAAACAGGAGAGGGGGAGTCATACCAAAAGATCAGTTTGTGTAATAATTATGGTTCGACATGATTGCTGTGCAATGTTCAATGAAGATCATTTTACCGAAATAGGAAAAAAATCTTTACCGGGTCTTAAAGTATCTACATACCAAACAATAAACATCATCTATAGATCGTCAGGACAATTTAAGGTGGCACCAGCGGTCATTGACCTTTCTTGTCTAGGAGCTATGTGAAAAATAATCATACTGCATTCTGTTAACTTAAGAGCCTGCTGCCAAAAATTTCAAAGCACGCTAGCCCCGCCTACACACCCCGCTATCGTCCAATCGTGATATAATGATTCCATGAATCGTGCTCCCGAGCAATGTGCTTTACGCTGCAGCTAATAGTGAACAATATCGCGTAATAAAACGGTTCCCGCTTTATAGTACGAAAGTAAAAGTCGTAAGTCCCAAAACTGTTTTTGATGATTACTTAAAAATTAAATACAATACTAATATTTCTTTTTGCCATTATTTTATAAAGTGTGTGATTGTAGTAGTGGAAGTTATTTAATGATAGTAACTCAATAAGTGTAACAGATATTTGTTGAAAAGCCCAGAAAGATTCATAATTTCGAAAAATATAACTATCGAGTCAAAATAAGTGAATCGTGTTTTCCGTTTAGCAAATATCAGATAAATATACAATTATTAAATAAATCTTAATTTCATTTAAGTCATTCGTCTTCCGGGATCGTAATACTTATTAGAATAAAATTAAATTCTTGTAAAGAAACAGACTATTATAGTTTCATCGAAAAACGTCTTGGTTACCTCTTTGTATGATAATCTCCAACTATGTATGAGTTTGAAGTGATATATTTATTCATACTGTGTTCACATCGTGTATGCAAAATACGATATCACCCTTAGACTAGAAACATCTGTATTCTGTCACTTCATTGTCAATCGCGATTTGTATAGAAAATGACAAGTTTTTGACAGGGAGTCAATGACCGCTACAGACAGAATTCCGCGATTTGAGAATAGACAGACACACTTTATCATTCATAAAAAAATTTATAACGACAGCAGTTAAATTGAATTTGATTGTGAAAAATGGACATTGAACATGAGGGCTGGGCTCAGAGGCGGCCCTAGGGGGTGGCGAACAGGACAAAGGGCCTCGCAAAGATCTGCCGCCCAGAGCCTCGCAGACTTTCCGCCCGGGGCCTCGTAATGGATAAGGCCACCACTGGCTGGGCTGGACAACGTACCTTCCACAAGGAACTTGGGCTGCTGCGGCGTGTCGGCGTCGTCGAAGAGGTGCGTGCACAGCGCGCGACACTGCCAGTGCACGCTTACAGTCTCCGTCATCACCGCCTCCACAGTGAACTATGGACATGAATCCAGTTAGTGAATAAAATAAATAAATGATTATTTTTGAATAAATTTGAAACAAATATTTTCAGAACGTCCTACGTGTTGCCTACCACAACTCACAAGTGAATATAGTTTATCTCTTTTACTAAAAAATTTTTAGTCTCAAGCACACCAATACATGTAAGAGTTGATCTGTTTGACAAAATGTAATGCTTAAAGCAGGCATGATATTCTTTCAAATTTATGGAAATTAAGAATCCAGTAAATATATACCAATTTTTTCAAGTAATCTCATTAAAATTTTGTTGTTTCTAGGTAGGTTGTAACTTCTAACATTTTGTCGTCACTTGTAAGTACCGTACAACACATTATGCACTGTAAGCGTACATGTCGCCTCGTGTTACTATAATTTACCAAACTAAACCACATTATGAATTAGCACATTCCACTATCTCAGAAGATTCTCTTATCTATGAAATCCACAAACCCAAAACAATCACATACCTTGTGATCATGCATTTTATGCTTTCTAGCCGCTTTCATTTCCTTAGTCATGTGCAGCCAGTTGGCGGTATCCAAGGAGCCGAGGGGACCGAAGACCACCTGCCCTGGGTAGAACTCGGAAGAGGAGTACGGGGTTGCTCTACGACGACGCATGGAGTAGTCTTCGAGGGGGCATGTATCGAGATCTGGGTATTCCAAACGAGAACCGTCTGCTGACACTAAACGTATTTTACTGTGGACGGCCTGTAGAAGGGAAAAACTTCATTATAAAAATAATCCATACTAATATTATAAATGCGAAAGTGTGTCTGTCTTTTATGGTTGTACGGTTCCTGCGCGATAAATTAATTTTGGCGCAACAGACTTGTCGGCGTCATCTAGTCTCTTATAATGTTTTGTTGACATTTTGTATGAATAGATGTGCAAGTCTTCTTAAAAAAGACTTGCACATCTATTCATACAAAATGTCAACAAAACATTTGCTGCTTTTATATTATGTGGATATTACTATGTATTACAGTATACATAGCAATAAATGATAAGTAAATTTATGGTAGGTAATTAAAACAGCAAGCATAAGCGTTAGGAAACAGATGTAAAAACTGAGTCACTAAAGACACAGTAAATAAAAAAAACACAGTCTTATAAATTGATGCTGGTAATACCTCGATCGTAGGAATCGCAGACACAATAGATTTTCAATTGTTATGCGACAGCCGGGTGCCGCTTGGGCATTGATGGGTTAAGCATTTGTGTACAAACCCAAAAAAAATATGTATTGAGTTATGAAAGCAGTTATGTTCTTTAGATTATTTAGAACAAGAATGCATTCAAAATATTTAAAAAAAAATGTGGCTTAGGACACAAATGCTTTACAGTGACCAAATATGATTTAAGTAGTCATTTACCTTTGATGTTCCAACCCATGAATCCAAGCACACAGCTAGATCAGGTGTGAATTCCTCCAGAGGCTGCAGTCTTTCACTGGCAACGTTTGGGATGACATGTTTGGTGCCGACGATCTGCAGTGCTGCAGTCATTACGATATCCCGGCAGTAGCCTCTCTGTGTGTCTTTACCGGCTATGAGACGGCGAACTACATCGCCTGGCATAAGAGACCTGTCGGCCAGGCCAACCTGAAAAACCGTAATACATTAACACCTTGGCTGCCGTAAGCATTACTGGTGGGATCAAAATCCTATTGTAAATTGTAGGGGAATGGAAGCAATTACCGAAGGTAGTATGGTGAGCATAGGGCAGCCAACATGTTAAATACGGCGCACGCCCTAACATGTCCATAGGGATCATCAGGATTAAGGGGTCCCTTGTAAAAAAATTGCCATATTTCATTGTTTTCTCTTAGACTGGAAAGGTCAATGACCGCTGGGACCACCTAGTCATTTTGACTATAGATAATAATATGGCCAAGTGAGTGAGTTTACCGGAGGCCCAATCCCCTACCCTATTCCCTTCCCTACCCTCCCCTATTCCCTTCTCTTCCCATCCCTACCCTCCCCTATTACCCTATTCCCTCTTAAAAAGGCCGGCAACGCACTTGCAGCTCTTCTGATGCTGCGAGTGTCCATGGGCGACGGAAGTTGCTTTCCATCAGGTGACCCGTTTGCTCGTTTGCCCCCTTTATTTCATAAAAAAAAAAAAAACCATGTGTTATGTAAATGAATGACTGTACAATAAAAATATTATTATGTCTGAGGGTTAAAAAAATATTAATTTTCAAAGAAAAAATTAATGTTATTGAATGTAAAAATAAGGGGCCCTTGACCAATGGATTTTCATAATATTATGATAGGTGTCTTTTTAAGTTTTCATTATGTTAAATATTAAGGAACCCCTCAAGCATGCTTAATATAAAATTTCTGAAGTATGAACTAAAGTTTTGTAACATCAAGAACTACATAATAGCTTGATTAACCAGTATTATTGCTGTCATTCGGAATCTGGATAATATTTGAAAATCTGGATAGTTGAATGTATGAAAAAAGTGGGTTTGGTGCATATACGTAGCACTGTATAAAATTATGTGTTTGTTATTAACGACACAGAACAACAATATTATGTGATATATCTGGATATGGGCAAATCCGTATAACTGTGGGCCGGATAATCAAGTTTCTACTGATAATAAAAATTACTTATTACTTTTTTTTTTGTCATTAACTGCAAATAGACATTTTTGCTTATTTTGCAATAATCACCAACAAGCATAATTATTCAATATTCAGTTTTGTAAGTGGTTACACATATGAAAGTTACAAGGTACGGGAATCCATGCATTGAAAAATCTTAACCAAAAACTAGTCAAAAATGTTTTTTTGACAAAAACAGATTTGGAAATATAGATTATTAAAAGAATTTTAACCTACAATGTGATATTTGTATGATGTTATTAAGTGGGCTAAAAGGACTAGAATCCAGGCCCGTAAAATAAAATAATAAAAAAAAAAAAAAAAGATGTTATTAAGTTCATGTTGCATTGCTGAGCTAGTAGTACCAGTGAGCATAAGCAATTAGATTATATTGATTTTAGTGTGGATTAACAAACAATTACATCATAAAATCAAAAGCAATGCATTAATTGCATGTTCTCAATAATCAATAATGTGCATTACAAGACGTGTGGGTACATTAATATTTTGTTTCCAACTACTTTGTTGCAAATGTTCCAGAATTGGAATTATGCTAACAGCTTTTTGAGCCTTAATTTTAAGGCATAGGCTTCAAATGTTTTTATTAACAAGAGCTTTTTACTTACCGACTTTTCGGATATGACCCTTTCGGTGCCTGATGGATGCCAGACAACGCGAATTTCGCCCTTCTGTATAGGAGTTTCTATGTCGCTCTCTTGGTCGCTGGAGTTGGCTTCGTAGTTTTCCAGCACCAGTCCAAAAACGACTTGACCGTGGTTGTTGATTTTGTATACTTCATCTTCGTAAAAATATTGAAAGTCGGTAGGTGATCCTGGATTTTGCCCCGCCATATTGACGGGAAATAATTTCAGACACAAATAATTTTGTTTTTACGAGATTACGTTCCTTCTGACAGCTGATTGCAATGTGTGGCGCATGCGTCAAAATAACAATAAATTATGCAACGAACACGCCAATAAACCGCTTTTCTCAATAATTTCTTATTGTAACTGATTAATCAGTTTAAAACATTCACTTAATTCAAAATAAAAACTAACGTTAAGTTTTATTTTTTGATTAAAATGTTTTCTATATTCTATTTTATTATTTAAGAGCGTGATAGACTGGCAAAACTTGTAAGTTATCAAATGTAAATGGTGAAGACGCAGAAACTTTTATGACAGTTGACATTTCATGTCTAGTGTCAAAAGCAAAAGTCAAAACAAAATTCAAAGTTCAATTTTCATTTACAGCATGATACAAAAATTACATTTTATTTATTTACATATTTTATGATTTTTTTTGAGAAAATCTTGTAACTCCTTTAGTGGCGTCCATTTATCTACACTTATTGGAAAATGGTGAGGCAAAATGTAATTGAATACTCATAATCATATTAATAAAAATTATTTATTTACCATCTCAGTCTACCGTAATAATATTCCTGCAAGTTTCGTAAAATTTTCTTGTTTGATGAGTAATGCGCATAATGTATTAATTATGACTGTGTTATTAAGTAGTCCTTAAAAAATATTACAGACCTTACAAATCAAACTGGAACTGACGGAAATTTTGTAAGACTATTTTAAAATACGTACAAATCGTAAATCATAATACCTTTTTTATCTCGTTACCTTTGTTATAAATTGGTAAATTTATCAAGTACCTAGAACATGTTTTTGTATAGGTATTATTGCTCCTAGTTTACAGCTAGAAGCTTTTCATCAGGTAAAACCAGCTAAGTCAATATTATTAAAATATTTTGTACTTTAAAATAGGGCCAATTTTTATTTTTAACTAATTGAAGGCTCTTTTATATTTATGGTACCTGTAGTTGTATTTTTAACCGACTACCAAAAAGGAGGAGTTTATATTTATACCTTGTTGTTATTTGCCGATACAAAAAAAATGCAATATTGATGTTGCATTTTATTGAGCAACTTTAATAATAATGGTGTTAAGTAGTAGGCATCCAAGATAGATTTTATTTAGTTTAGGCACTAACTAGTGACCTAAAGAATAGCCCTTTGTTTGACGTCACGAATGGGGCTAAGTGCCTAACTATGTCGATATCGCGATATTACAGAGACCAATCGGAGGCCAGAAAGGTCAATCATTCCTATCTACATTCATAGTAGTTATTATAGCATGTTTAGATAATAAACAATAAGTATAATATTATGTAAATAGGTCGTTTTAATATTTATTTATGATACAGATGCAATATATCTAGCTTCCGACATCCTTGTGGCTTACAGTGGCACAGCTGAGCGCTGACGTACTTGAGCATCCTCTGTTGAACGGCGATCAATACCGCGTTATCAACGCTGTGTGGGTGTTTACTTGCGCGTAGTGCTATTACGAGACCCTAACGAAATCGTCGTGCCTTACACAACTTTTCCGGTCTGTTTTTAAGAAATGTAAACCAAAATGCCGTTGCCGGAGCTCATAAAACGTGCATCGAGCTATTTTCTCGGGCTCGAGTTCGACGACAACGAGGAGCCACCGGAATACGTTGACAATGAAATATTGTTTTGCAAGAACAACGTATGCGTTCATCCGCCGACTGTTGCGAGACACGAGTTGGATATAGTACACCATCCGGGCTATCTCACCGTCACGACCAAAGTGTTCACGGATCAACACAATAACGCAAAACGACCCACTTTATTCCTGAACTGGATACCTAATACCACGCTCAAAAGGTGTCCTTCGGCCGTCGAAACAAGTCCGAGCGATGAATACGGGTACGGAAATAAAAAAACGTATCCGCGGGATATTCCCGCTAACAAAACAGACAACAAACCCAACAAAAAGTATGCAAATCACGAGAACGCATTTTCCGATTCCTCGGAGACGACAAGTTTGAATTCAAATTCGGATAAACAAAGCGTAAAGTCCAGTGACACAAGGTGCACGCAAAACGATTCCACACACGAAGAATTGACTACCAGCTCAAAACCGACTGTGAAATCTGTTGAGGGAACGAAAAATGCTTATACATCTGTTTATAACGATGACAAGGAGCATTACGAGTTTAATCAGCACACGCGTTCGCAATCTATGACCTCGGTCAATATAACAATTGCGAACCCAAATATTGAGAACGTTGATCTGACGCCTGATTCTGTGTCCAACAGTTTCATGAGGTCGTTATCACTTAGCTCCTGTGACGAAGGGAATCCTAATTGGATGAGCACTCCAGAATTCCTTGCGTTGAAGCATAATTTAGTTTTTCCAGACAGCGCACAAAGCTCTCCAGTGCCGCAGAGACGAGCACCCTTGAAATGTAGAAGGTGAGTACAGAATTCCTTGTAAGAATGAGATGTAAAACTTATATTGTAGACTCTGGTGCAAGGGAAAGTCTGCATGCTATCTATTTCAAGTGCCCAACGATATCTAAATACTAAATTTTTTACATTCGTTTTTATCTCAATAACTCACAAGTAAATATTAATTATTTATTTACCTTCCTTTAAACCTATGTTGTATTAGTAATTTTAAAAAGGAAGCTCTTTTTGTATGGTTTCAATGAAATGCGATACTTTCTGATCCCTATCCTTTTCTCTGTCCCTTTTTAAGTTCGTCTTTTTTATTAATTGATCATGAAAATTCAAAAGTTATTCGATTTTAAAGAGCTTATCTAAATAAAATTTTTCACGGTTTATCTTTAAAACGATGTAAGGACTAAGGACAACTGTAACAAGCACTAGAGAGAATCTGGGTCAAAGTAGGATACGTGCCAGGAATAATTTTGTATTAGCTTATCTCGAAATTGCCTTTTCCTCGCCTATTAGTGAACTCCAATTAGTTATTTAATAGAAGTAGGCTTAAATTCACTTTTTCTATTATATTTAAAAAATAATGATTTTGTTGAAAGTAATATCTAGTTCCGTTAATGTGAAGGGCACGGGTCTTTGAGAGAACATTATCGAGAAAAATGCGATCTTTATAGCAGTGTCCTCGAATTCCTTGCGAGGGAATTTCTCATTAAAAGGTAAATAATAATAATAATATAATAATAATAATATCTATGGATGCTTCACACCACGTCAGTCTGGCCCCGTGCTAAGTACCTGAAGGACTTGTGTTACGGGTACCAGGCAACGGAAATATATTTAATACTTTTATACTATACATATATTTAAGATTTTTATTATATGATACTTACACATATTTAATACACATCCATGACCCAGGAACTTTTGAAAACTTTTTGTTCCGTCGGCGGGATTCGAACCCGCGACCCCCGGCTTGAGCTATCAACAGCCCACCAACTGAGCCACAGAGGTCGTCGAAAATGCATTTAGTAATCGTAAATGCATTTAGTATTCTTCACGGAAATCCTAAGATCTTTATTAAATATTTGACTTGGCTTAGATTAGAAACTAAATAACTTTATGACATTATCGTGCTGTGAAGAATAAAATTTATTGATCGTAGAATTAAAGAAGTGGAAGTCCTTTATTATGCACATTGTATCGATTTATGTATACCGCTTCAAAGTTCACAGTTATACTTGTCTAAAGGCTAATAACCCTGTCTTCACAATAAGTATTAATTACTATTAATTCTTCTATATTGGTTTAAATTTTTATTTTAACAGCTAATAGCTTACGGTAGAAAAAGTGGAAGAGTTGCGTGATGAAAAACTTTTCCACTCATATTAAAAGCTCCAAAATATTAGTGGTTATCTTAAAATGTTGTGTATAAACTATAAATAGATCTCTAGAGTCGGGATTTGCAATTGTTCCGGACGCTTATTCACCATAAGCTTTCAATTGTTTTAGATTTTCTGTGGACTTGAGTCAGATGCGTTCTCTACGGCTATTCTTCAATGACGATGACTGTACTTGTGGGCAGCTTGTGGTCGCGTCAAGGGAATCTCAGTACAAAATCCTTCACTTCCACCACGGTGGGCTGGATCACTTAGCGCAGGTGTTACACAGATGGCATTCGTTGTTGCATAACATCAAACTGACGCCAGGTACTTATGCTAGTAATGCTTAACATTCAACCGCTTTCCTAGTTTTGCTTGCTTGTTCATTTATAATTTGGTATTGATGAAATCGTTATTTACTACTAGCTGACTCGACAGAAGTTGTCGTGTCTTAATGATGATTATTTCATTCGAATTGGTATAATTAAGAAAAAAATTGATTAAAAATAGTTTCTCCATGCCAAATTTCATCAAAATAGATTAAATAGTTTAGGCGCAAATCATAAAAGTATATTGTGCGGGAACCGTACATTTTCCGGGATAAAATGTATCCTATGCCCTTCTCCGGGACTCAAAGTATCTCGATACCAAATTTCAGCAAAATCGGTCCAGCCGTTTACGCGTGATGTCGTGACCAAGGGAAATTTGGATTCATTTTTATTTATATCGATTTAGATATCCACTAGCTTTTGCCCGCGGCTTCGCTCGCGTGAAATTTGAAAATCGCGTGAGGCATACGCTTGGGACCATGATATTTTCCTAAGACCAAAAATTAACCTATGTTACTCTCCATCCTTTCAACTAAGTCTATGCCAAAAATCAAGTCAATTGGTTGCTTCGTTTGGGCGTGAAGGAAGGACAAACAAACAAACACACAAACACACTTTCCCATATTTTAAGTTGAAAGAAGATAAATATATCTGCGAAAACCGCATTCAAATCGGATCAGTAGTTTTCGTGTTAAAGAAAAAAGTTTGATACAAAATCTGACCCCCTCTTTGGTCCCCTTAGAGGGGTGGGGGAAAAAAAATTATACACCAGATGTTAAGTTGGAAGAAGACAAATATATCTGCGAAAACCGTATGCAAATCGGATCAGTAGTTTACGTGTTAAAGAAAAAAGTTTGATACAAAATCTGACCCCCTCTTTTGTCCCCTTAGAGGGGTGGGGGAAAAAATTTTATACACCAGATGCTAAGTTGGAAGAAGACAAATATATCTGCGAAAACCGCATTCAAATCAGATCAGTAGTTTTCGTGTGATGCTGGAACAAACATACAGACAGACAGACAGACAGACAGACAAAAAACTAACCACATTTTTGGCTTCTATAGCGATGTAGTGACACCCCCCGCTTATTATTTTTTGAATATCTTTAATGTACAGAATTTTCATTTCTACAGTTTTATTATATTATGTATAGATGAAATTCAATGTTATAGGCTCAGAAGAACAAAATCTTCCCTACCGACATTTTATGGTATGTCGACCTGAAGTACAAAAGTCCGAACAGCATCCAGAAGAAGGAAAAGTTCCTAAAATCACCCCAGATCTCTTCTACGGGAAGATAATGAACGCGAAAGGTGTTATAGAAGATGACCTATTTCTGAGAAAGTGTATCTTCTTTGGCGGGCTGGATAAGGAGTTGAGAAGAGAAGTCTGGCCTTTCCTCCTACATTGCTACCCATACAATTCTACTTATGACGAGCGAGAGATAATTCTCCAGATAAGAACGAGAGAATATGATGAAATAACGAGGAGAAGGTTAGAACGAATGACGCCTGAGCAACATGCTGTCTTCTGGAAAAACGTACAAAGTGTGATTGAAAAAGATGTTGTTAGAACCGACAGAGGAAATCCTTTCTTCGCCGGTGATAACAATTACAATATAGAGATAATGAAGAATATTTTGCTAAATTATGCTGTTTATAATCCAGTCTTAGGGTAAGCTTAATTATTTCAGATTAATCGTCAATGTCACGTTAGGACTGTTCTAGTTAAAGGCTTTGTATTTCTCAGGTACACACAAGGCATGAGTGATCTTTTGGCGCCCGTTCTGTGCGAGATCAAATGTGAGGCGGAGGCTTTTTGGTGCTTCGTCGGTCTCATGCAGCGGGCCATTTTTGTATGTACTCCCACCGACAACGATATGGACAATAATTTGGTGAATATTATAATATTTTTTATATTACCATATCTAAGTGCCTTTTGAATATTACTAGCCTAAATAAGTCCCAGTACTTCAAACGAGATCAAATTAAAAGCTGACTTAGAATGTCAAACTTTTCGTTTCAAAGGCTATTCCACACTCGCCTTATAATATTCAGTTTTCGATTAATCGAACCAATTGCTTATTTCAGTGCTACCTCCGTGAATTGATAAGGATAATGTTGCCGAATTTCTACAAGCACTTAGAGAAACATATTGATGCGATGGAACTTCTGTTTTGCCATAGGTGGATTTTGCTGTAAGTACCTAATCTATACACATAATAAAACTGTAGAAATGAAAATTCTGCACATTAAAGATATTCAAAAAATAATAAGCGGGGGTGTTACTACATCGCTATAGAAGCCAAAAATGTGGTTAGTTTTTTTGTCTGTCTGTCTGTCTGTCTGTCTGTCTGTATGTTTGTTCCACTATCACACGAAAACTACTGATCCGATTTGAATGCGGTTTTCGCAGATATATTTGTCTTCTTCCAACTTAACATCTGGTGTATAAAAAAATTTCCTCCCACCCCTCTAAAGGGACGAAAGAGGGGGTCAGATTTTTTATAACACTTTTGCTTTAAGTCGAAAACTACTGATCCGATTTGCATACGGTTTTCGCAGATATATTTGTCTTCTTTCAACTCAAAATCTGGTGTATAAAAATGCCCCCCCCCCCCCCCACCCTTCTAAGGGGAGCAAAGAGGGTCAGATTTTGTATCAAACTTTTTCTTTAATGGACTTACTTCATATTATTAACTGTTTTTTCCAACTGAACATCTGGTGTATAAATTTTTTTCCCCCCACCCCTCTTAGGGGACAAAAGAGGGGGTAAGATTTAAATACTTTAAATGGCAAAACAACGTTTGCCGGGACAGCTAGTAAGTAATAAGTGAATATAAAATTATTATGATAAAGTATGTAAGCAAGGTCTTTAAAACGAAAGCACAAACTTGCGTTCTGACGAACTTATCACCTTTTAAGTTTTAACATTAGACTTTTAAAATTTTGTCTTCTAGATGTTTCAAACGAGAATTTACCGAGCCAGTGGCGTTACGGATGTGGGAAGCGTGCTGGTCCAACTACCAGACTGACTACTTCCATCTGTTTCTGTGTCTGGCTATTGTGGCTGTGTATGCCGATGACGTGATAGCGCAAGACCTCAACACAGACGAAATGCTGCTGCACTTTAGCTCGTTAGGTGGGCCATATTTTAATGTTATTATTGATCACTAAGGCTTAGGGTATTTAGAACTATTTAGACGATTTTTTTTAATTTCACAAATTACATTGTAAGGCTTAGGGCCTAAGCCCTACAATGTAGTCTGTGAAATTAAAAAAAAATGTACTCCGAATTTATATCAAAAATCAAAAGTTAGTAATATGAATTTACTGGTGACTGGATTGAATTCCTATTGAGTATAAAGTACCGTTTCTATTGAGTATGGAGTACCGACTTTAGGCTATTATATTAAAGGTTCTAAATATATTTTCCAGCCATGTACATGGACGGACGGATGATCCTACGGAAAGCGCGAGGTCTGGTATATCAGTTCCGCCAGCTGGTCAGGATTCCCTGCACCTTGGCCGGTATGTGTCAACGCTGTGGCCCTGGTATATGGGACTCCACCCATCGACCCAGCGTCGAGTGCACCGGCGCGCATGATTTCTGTGAATATGCTGTACAATAAAATATTTATACAAATCTCCGTTGTACCTGCTAATTTCGATGTGCTCAAAATGAATTTTCAGAGTGAAATTGCCAATGTTAAATCAAGAATTAATGAATTGAAAGGAACAAGTAAGTAACGTTTTTTGTGAAACATTTATTTTTGAAAGATAAAAAAATAATGTTGTTGGACTCGCTCACGAAGGGTTCCGTACCGTTATAGAGCAAAAATAGGCAAAAAATTGTGTTTTTTGTATGGGATTGTATGCCCCCCCTTAATTTTTAATTTTATTTTATTATTTTTATTAATAAATAAACAACAAATATAATTAAGGACTTTTTGAAAATTTGAAAAGCCTACCTGTTACCATTATTGATATCGAGCAAAAAAGGCCAAAAAAATTACGTTTGTTGTATGGGAGCCCCCCTTAAATATTAATAATGTTTTGTTTTTAGTATTTGTTGTTATAGCGGCAAAAGATATACACAATCTGTTAAAATTTCATAAGTCTAGCTATAGCGGTTATTGAGATACAGCCTGGAGACAGACGGACAGACGGACAGACATCGAAGTCTCAGTAATAGGGTCCCGTTTTTACCCTTTGGGTACGGAACCCTAAAAACAGTCTTCGAAAGCTGTAATTAATTTTACTACGAAAAAATTATAATTTTATAATTTTTTCGTAGCAAAATTAGGCAGAGGCACAGTACAAGAATGTAACTGGAATATTAAAATCGAGCGCAAAATATATTTAAATTTATTTAAGTTCTTAGAAAAATTGAGAAAGAATTTTAATATCAGTATTAAATTTTAACAAACAACATTCATACGTTGAAGGGTCAATTTAAACGTAGATTTATAATATTAATTATTATGAGGTTGGTAAATCTATTATCCACATTATGTTACTGTTGATACTGTCTGCTCATTTATTTGTTCATATACTACTTATTTCGTGAAGAAAGACGATACATAATCTAATTTTCATAATATTCAGGACATCATAACATGTGAGTTACATAATATTTTTGGATAAGAAAAAAGTTAAAGCTGTATTCGAAAAAATATGTTTTATCTAGTCTAGACATTTCATATTAGGCTATACATATCATAGCAGTGACGCGACGGCTGTATTACATCATAATAATATTAGTATATTACTAAGTACATAATATAATATCTAATGCTATAATATTATTATACACTGTAATGGAGCGATGTCATTACTTATGTTTTGATATTTAAAAGGTCGAAAGTTATCCTATCAGCGATGCCATAAGAAATAAAGTAGATATTTAAATACTTTTCATCATTATTATGTTGAATGCAAAGGTTTCTTCCTCAAAAGCTATTAAGGAGAATCATCGGGTCGATATCAGAAAATATATTCAGTGCCTCATAATAAATGCATTTAAAAAATTGCTAGTCTGTAGTGAAAAATTTTGTTTGATAATCAAGTTTTGTTGGTGGTTTAATAAGATATTTAAATACAGTAATTTTTATATTGATAAATATTTATGTCTGTAGAAGCTTTCGGATTCGAAAGAGCCGAGTTACAGTTGAATGTAGGTACACTCATGTCGTAAAAGTGTGTCGATATGCTTTATAGTCGTTTTTTTGCAAATTTTATACCTTGGAATAGTTTAAATATGTAATGTACGCATAATATATTTAATAACGTTATTGTGGCAATTTTTAATTTGCTTCTGTTGTTTTTTTTCTGTATCTATCGGAATATTACATGATTATTTATATTAGATTTATCTTTCTCTTTTAAAAATATTCAATAATACACGAATCTTAGGTACAAGTGATCATTGTATGTTTTAAAATTAATTAGAATTACTTTTGTTAAAATGTATGTTTCCTCATTATATATTTTTCTGTGATAATTTTAGTAATTCACTTGTATTCAACATGATTTAGAATTGCAAATATATAAAAATAAATGTATTATAATGGCATGTTATTATTTGTTTCATTTGTTTTGCTACGTGTATAATGTACATCCTTTTATATCCATTCGCAAATCCCAAGCCAATCAAGGTTATAGTTTCGAATTTGTGTGTGACTGAATAATGTAACTTGAGATAAGTCGATTTTTTTCGAACTTTCTATAAAAATGCATATTTTTTTATTTCGGTTGATACATGAAATTGCAAACACACTGTATATTACTGCTGCCCTAGCACGGGGATTGTCGATCTAGATTCTAGAAGAAATAGTTAACGACAAGAAATAACTATAGTTCCTGTTAGATCCGGTTCCGGTTAAAATAGTTCCTGTTTTAAAGCAAATATGGTCGTAGATTCATCGACAACAGAAATCATTTTTAATGTAAGTTTTTCGAGCAACTTTTACGACCTATTGTTTTGCGAGCTCGGATTTACAAAAATTTTATAAAATATTAATAAAAAGGTACTTTGTGAATGTTACACAATTTGTCTACCACTTTGGCGATGTAGATTTATTGAGGGTGGAATTATCAATTTTCCCACGCTAAATAATGGGTAATAAAAACAGTTCACAAAATGCACTTAAAAATACATAAAAATAAAATAACATTGACAATGAATCTACGACCCTATTTCCTTAAACGTAGGATACTTATATAGGAACTTAAACGTAGAAAATAAATTGACTCTAGCAATACCGGGGTAATTGGAATAAAACATTTTGATCTTTTGATCCTTTTTTTTTCTTACACCTAGCAGCTGATTCTGTGTGTTAAACATGCAAATATAGAAATTTTATCCAATGATCAAGGATATTTTTTGAAAATCTGTTGTCAAAAATTGCCATCAGATTCTGGTAGACCCACTGACTTCTATAATATGTATTATAGAGGTCAGTGGGTACTGGGTAGACCACTGACTACTGACCTCCATTATACAAGTACACGCGCGCGCGCGTACTTGTATAATGGAGGTCAGTGTCCATTATACAAGTACGCGGCCATTTGCAAGTTACGTCAAATTTAGTTCTCTTCCCTCTCACTGGGGGCGCTGATTCCGCTTCAAATAGGCACAAAAAAGTGGGTATCATAGGTCCCGCGTACTTGTTTAATGGAGGTCAGTGGGGTAGACCTATACAGTCCGACAAGGCTTTATATGAATGTGTCAAACTGTCAATGGGCGCTGCTGCTGGTAAGGAGAACTGTCAAAAATGACGTTTTTGTATGATAGAAGCGTTAGTTCCTTTTCTCGCCACGTTCATAAGCAGCCTTGTCGAACTGTACGTAGTATCCCCTTAGTAGTCTGTGGTTTTCACCCAGCGTTGCCAACCCCTCAGTTTCAGCTGTAGTTTTTCGGAAATCCTCTCTGTTTTCAGTTTAGGCCTCGAAATCTACAGTTTTTATGAGCTAGCTAGCGTCATCTATTTTATTATATTAAACTTAATATAATCGAAAGTCGAAAAAGAGGTAATGGTCATCAATCGATTTAATAGATGGCGTTAGTTGCAGACAATAGAAAGTAAGGATCCTAATGGGGCATTTTCTTATATTTTTAATTTGATTGTCAAACAGTTTCCATTTTAGTAAATAGATGGCGTATGGGCAGGCCTGTCTCACTTCCATACAAACGGCGCAAAATTGCCGAGATATTTACCTACTATTCTGGAAAACAACCTAATTTCAACCTTTTGCATTGCGTTTAGCGTTCATATTACAATAACTGTCTGCCGTCTCGCTTCAATCTGCCAGGGCTGTCAAGCGAGCGGCGCGGCGGCGCGGGGCCGGGTAATATTACTTTTGTATCGCGGATGCGTGCGTTGCGTGTGCGACAAGTCGAGCGAGTGCCAGCCTATCGAGACTAGTCCGGTGACCGGACGCTTGCGTTTATCATACCTAAACTCGGGAGTGAGACTTCTGTACCGTAAGGTACTAACTATGTATTCTGTGGTATGGGTAGACAACTATCGGTAATACCAGGTAATACCATCAATAATGGGTTGTTTTCTTTTTTAAATCTCCACCAGACGGCGCGACGGTAGACACTTCTAGATTTCCTATTGGTTCCCCACTGATCTGAAATTATCTGCAGGTTGGCATCACTGACTACATATTAGTTGTGTTTCTAAAAATTTCAGTGTACTGTCAAGTGTGACATAAATAAAAATATCTTAAACCTAAGCGATCATTGGCCTAAGCGATTAAGCCAGTATACTGGTAATAGTTTAGGAACACGCTGACATAATAAAAACTTGTCAAACTGAAAACTGACAACTGAAAAGTTTTGGCGGCCATGTTACTTTGAAACTTCTTCTACTTTTTATTGTTGGTGTGGTTTTTATTATTTTTTCCCAAATTGTGTTATTTGGGTTTTTGATGTTCATTATTGGTAAAATATTGACCATTAAATATTCGATATCGTGCACAAGTGCAGGTAAGATGTTGTCAAAACCAAAATTTATAATTCCTGTGACATTTGGTGTGAATAACGATAAATAGGGCTATTTATTCCGTGAGTTTTAACTAAAACATCGTTATAATAACTTTATTATTCTATTCGTTGGAATATCATTGTGTCTTTTTCAAATCGAAATGTATCAAGTTTTACATTCTTTTGCCCAGTTTTGTAGTATTTTTTTTTTAATGAATCATCATTAAAAAAAAAAAAACATGTGTGGGGAATTTGTGGGGAATCAGCAAAATTTATATCCCCAATTTGGGGAATTTGACCGTGATTTTTGGGGAAATCTAATAATTAGCATTGGCAAACCTGGTTTTCAGTTTCACAAGTTTTTATTAGGGAGTTTTGCTGGGAATGTGAAAGAGTGATGTTGTGTTTTTGTATTATTTCCTAAAATTGTGTTAGTTGGGTTTTTAATGTGTAATATTGGTAGAATATTAACCATTAGATATTCGTTATCGTGCACAAGTGTAGGAAAGTGATGCAATATCCAGAAACGTGCTATTTTGTGTTCCCTCCAAAACTCCATCGAAAGTTTCAGTAAAGCGTCTACCACTTTACTGAATCGACAGACTTGACTTCTTGACTGTATTGACTTTTACTTAGACTTTGACTAGACTTTCGACCTGACAATATAGAAAAACGAAGCTGAAAATTGTATTTATTGTTTTCCCGCCATATTTATACTCGACACTGGCCATGGTTAAATAGCCGAATTGACATAATAAGAAAAAAAAAGTTTTTATTATGTCAGCGTGTTCCTAAACTATTACCAGTATACTAGCTTAATTGCTTAGGCCAATGATCGATTAGGTTTAAGATATTTTTATTTATGTCACACTTGACAGTACACTGAAATTTTTAGAAACACAACCAATATGTAGTCAGTGATGCCAACCTGCAGATAATTTCAGATCAGTGGGGAACCAATAGAAAATCTAGAAGCAACCCATTAGCGTACTAAATCAGAAGAATAGGGGCTTTTGATTGGTGCAATCAGAAGCTTCTAATTAGGATCCTAATTAAGACGTCTAAATTTAGTAAGGTGGAATAACTAATAAGCCCCTTAGCCCTTACCGTCATAATGTAGGTAAAACAGACATAATAATGTGTATTTCATGATATTTCTGGTTTTTAATTCCCGGCTTCCCAAAATATATTCTATATAATACCATAATTAAGTACAATAAAAATCACAAAAGATCAAACTGTAGATTTACTGTTTTTCAATTATTTGATATATTTTACAGTTTTCTACAGTTTTTTTTCTAGCATATCTTATATCTGTTACGCTCAAAGACCGAAAACGCTCAGTGAGCGAAAAAATGGCTCACAACGCGTTGTGGTCATAGTGAAACGGCCACGACGCACATTTCGCGTCGTTAGGGCCACAAGTCACAACGCGAATTCGCGTCGTGCTATTTTTAAATGCTCAGAACGCATCATGGCTTTTCTAGATTACCAGAACGCGTCGTGGCCGTTTTCATTAGGGCCACAACGCGAATTCGCGTCGTGGCTGTTTTTAAATGCTCAGAACGCGTCATGGCTTTACTCGATTACCAGAACGCGTCGTGGCCGTTTTCATTAGGGCCACGACGCGAAATGCGCGTCGTGGCCGTTTCACTATGACCACAACGCGTTGTGAGCCATTTTTTCGCTCACTGAGCGTTTTCGGTCTTTGAGCGTAACATATCTACAGCTTAGCTCTGTGATATGGTTGGCAACACTGTTTTCACCGCCCACCGGATTGTTTACAATTTTATAACCTAAATTCATTTTGTCTATATTATTTAAATTATATTTTAATTAAGGAACAAATTTAATTTAAATAAAATATTTTAAAAAAATATATATGAGGATGTAAGTACATAATACCCCTATCTCGTATTAAGTTAAGTCTAAATAGTAAATACGTGATATTTATTTCTGACGCGAACGAGCACAAAAAGTGACCATTGATTATTGAATTATGCAATTCACAAGACTGTCATGAATATTATTAATTTGTATACATAAAACAAGCGATTAAATGTTGCATAAGCATTTCAAACTACCTACTGTGTTAAACAAAATCGGATGACTTGCGTTGATTTTCTTAGTTCCAAATTTTGCTTGTTCACTTTCTGTTCACAAAGATAAGATTGATAACATATTATCTACGCACCCGGCGTAATTTCAAGCACAATATGTTGCGATCTATTATTGTTTCAACCACAATAGTTTTATCCCAGAGTTTCGTAAGACAGGCAAAATTTTCTACAGCAATGGCTAGAGAAATACCAAAAACTATGAAGGCAGTTGGTCTGTATAAATACTTACCTATTTCCGATCCAAACAGTTTAATCGATTTAGAAGTAAGTGTACCAAATGTGGGTGAAAATGATGTGTTGATCGAAGTGAAAGCTGCAGCAGTGAACCCAATCGACACCAAGATACGTTCACCGAAGCCAATTGTTGAAAACTCTCCTCGTATTCTTGGATGGGATGGCTCGGGTGTGATAGTGTCCAAAGGAGAAAAAGCTCAGCTGTTCAACATTGGTGACGAAGTCTTCTTCACTGGCTTTGTTAGTAAGAATGGCTCAAATGCTCAATATGTGTCTCTTGATGAAATTTTTGTTGGAAACAAACCAAAAAATCTATCCTTTGAAGAAGCAGCAGCTATGCCATTGACCTCTCTAACGGCATATGAATCTCTTTATGATCGGCTGCAACTGTCAACTAAAGACAAGGGAAAGTCAATATTGATTATAAATAGCGCTGGAGGTGTCGGTTCAATTGCATCTCAGCTTGCCAGAAATTTGGGCCTTAAAGTCATTGGTACGGCATCAAGAAAGGAGACCGAAGAATTCTCTTTGAAGTATGGTGCGCACATAGTTTTGAACCATACACAAGATCTGCTGCCTCAGTTAAAGGAGAGTGGCTATTCAGATGGAGTAGACTATATTCTACTCAACTATGATCCACTTCCTTACTGGAACACCATGATGGATGTAATCAAACCTCAAGGAAAAATCTGTGCCCTAGTAGACAGCAGCGGTCCAGTTGATTTAAAGGCACTAAAGGATAAAAGTATAACATTGGTCCATGAAATGATGTGGACCAGAATCAAATATAATACGGATGATAAATTCAGACACCATGAAATTCTACAGGAAGTTTCAAAAATGTTTGAGAACGGGCAACTGAAGCATACTTTAACTAAAGTAATATCGCCGATTAATGCTCAAAATCTAAAGGAGGCTCACAAGATAATGGAAAACAAGACTATGATAGGTAAATTAGTTTTAAGTAAGTTTTGAATGTAAATAAAATAAGTATTTTCACTTGACAATTTATTATGAAGTGTTTGTTTTTTTTTTTTTTGAAAACAATTTCATTTGATGAAATCTTTTCTTGTCTAACAAATCATTGCTAACAAAACAGAACCCAGAACTATGTTAACATTCAGAACATCAGTTATTTAGATTTATATTATTCTTTAGCACATTTGGATCAAACTCTTTACCCTGGAAAGGTGAACCTGGAGCATTCCATGCCTTTTTAAGAATGTTCATTTTTTTCATTTCGTCGCTGGTTGGCAAGCCTTTGTATTTCTGCTCTTGATTCCATTGTAGTTCATGAACCTAAAAAAATTACAATTTGCAAAATTAAAATGCCTCCTGTTCCCAAAATAGTTTTCATCCCTTTAGTTACTGAAGTTTAGTTATGTATTTACATATTTTTATTTGGCAGTCATATTATAGTAGAATATTATATGAGGACATAGGATACTTTTTAATTTGGTAAAATATTATTGTTATAATAGTACCTTGGGATTTATTTCTGAGCTTTATATTATTTAGCATCAGAGAAGAGCCCTTAAAATAATATTTGGTTTGGTTAGGTTAGTATTAAGCCTGACAGGCTTATATTTTATTAGTTGTAGATTGTGCTATGTTACCAGGGTCTGACAAAACGCAACCAGGTAAACGAGATCAAGAATATAAGTAAGTAACCTTGGCAATGTGATCCTCAGGTAGTTCATTCAAAGGTCTGGAACAGTCTATTTTTGAAAGGTCAATCTCCTCCTCACTGGTAAAACATTGTTTCCACCAACGCTCTTGAGCTTTTTCTGAAATATTATGGTATAGATAAGTCTATAAAAATCCTTAGGAGAATGAAAAAAATGTGTACATGGTACAACATTTTCTGTTTTAAATATACAATGGCTCATGTTGAGTTTAAATTTTGTTTTTTTTTTTACTGAGATCTTTACATATACAAAGTCCTTGGCAAATAAAATTATTATAATTATTATGAAAGTGAGTTATTTTGCAAAGTTAAAAATTGAGAACATATTATATATTTATACTGCAGGAACAGGTTGTTTCTTACCTAAATGTATCAACAACTTCTTTTCACTAATTGTCCAAAAACTTTCTATTGTCTTAATTTTGAACGGTAATGTGTCTTTGAGAATGGTTTCTCTGTTCCGTCTTGTTATCAGAAGATCATTTGGGTTTATGGTTACTTTAAGATCTTTTGAAGATTTTATATCAGGAGGTAATCTTACTGTTATATCTGAAAAGAAGAATATCAAAATTATCATACTTTAACTCGGAATGACGAGTTTATCCTAAGGCATCCATTACACGGTAGGTTTTGCTGTCAGTTTTACCACAGTCATGGCTGTGACTGATGCATAACCTGTCGTGTAATGCAGTGACTGATGGTTGCATGAAATTGATTGACCGTTATCTGGATATTTTGGTTTTTTGTCATGCAACCATCAATCATGGCTTTTGAGTGAGTTTTGTCACATCTGACAAAATTGGAAAAAAAATTAGAAACATATAAGTACCTTTGAAAATTTTGCCTTTGACTGGCATAAAACTGAAGAGAATTTAGTGACCGTCTAATACTATATAATATTCAATTAATATAATTCATGACTGACGGAATTGACTGACGCTTGCATGCGCACATAATGGATGCCTTAAGATTTTTTGTCCTTCTCTGATAGAATAGAAAAGTAGATTGACAGTCAAGGACATTATGGAACTAAAATGTCTGTATCTGCAGTATGGAACCCTTCATTTATATATTCTTGAATAAGGTAAGGCAGAAAGAATTAAGCAATGGCCAATTTTATGTAAATTATAGAATCTTTCTATATTGCCTATTTTTGTAATATCTATTCATTTCAAGACTAGTTTTAACACAAACCAACCTAAGTCCATAATAGTTTGTGACCAGGAGTAAGTGTCTCTTACAGCTCCATTATATGACTCACTGTCTTTCTGCGTCGGTATTATCGGAGGCTCATAGTCTTCCGGGAATATTGTTCTATCATCTTTAACTTCATCTGCCTTAGTTTCTGGTGTGGGTTCAGTTTCTTTGGCAGACTCTTCTGGTTCAACATCATCAGCAGTAACCTCCACTTCTTGAGCAACAGTTGAACACATAATCTCATTGTTTATATCAGCTGGTTTTTGAGAACTTACGTTCTTTGGGTCACATTTACGTAAAACTTTAAGCACAAGTTCCTCGGCCACACCAGGTGGAAATCCCATGTTTTCGTACGGGCCTTCTGGTATGTGATAAAAGTCGGTTCTGTAAATATATGAGTTTTTATGTAAGAAAAGGTCATATTGTCTTGGTAAGTAAATTACAGTAGAATTCGGAACGAAATAGTACTGCCACCAGTCACAACTATTGTTACTTATGTTGCAAAAGTTAAAATTAACATAAAGTTAGAAAATTTAACAACAAAACTTACCGTCTTGCAAGGAAATTGAAGACCGACGACAAGAATCCTACTATGGATTTTTCATTCACTAAAATGGATGTAAGGGCTTCGTCATACTTTCCAGGTTCTGCGAATTGTGCCATTATGTTACTTTCAAGCTATAAAATAAGTATTCAATTTGTGACAAAATCATTAGAAAAGCCCGTGAAAAGCTTTGTCTTTGACAAATGACAAAGAGTACTTCTTCTTCTTCTTTTTATTATGGCGGCCTCAGTGAGTTGCCAATGTCAGAGTGATTTTGGGGAGGCTTTGCTCTATATTGCAGGTCTGGTGAAGGAACAAGGTACAGTATAATGTTTAAAATTTAAATTCTGTTGAATATACCTAAAACAAACACAAACATATAGAGGTTAGTAAAACATCACAATTTTATATTGTTAGAACGAATATATGTACACAGAATATCAATAAAAGAGGTATTTACATAACATAAAATTGATTTAAAATTGACAGGGCGAGGAATATTGATAGGAAGGAGGTCATAAAGGGAGGAATTGTTTTTGGGACAACAGAAAAAGATATGGTCCAAGGTACCCTCATCTAAACCACACTCACAAAGAGAACTATCCTTGACCCTAATTTTTTCTAAAAAAACTGGGGAACAGCAGTGTCCTAACCTAACTCTGCAAACTGTCGAGCAAACTGTTTTGCTATTTTGCGAGTATTTAAAGAACCAAGGCCTAACTGGAACTTCACTTTGAACGTCAAAGTAATGTTTGCCTTTTACAGTACTTGAGCTAATCCATTCCCTATTCCACCTAATGTATAAATGTTTTTTAGCCACAGGAATCAGATCCTGACAGTATAACTGGTAATGAGTTAGTGCACCCGTTGTAACTGCTTCCTTAGCGTATGCGTCCACACTCTCATTACCAGTGATACCGCTATGGCTCGGTATCCAAGCCAAAACAACATTTATACTTTGTACATGACACCCAAGGAGAAGCTGCTTTATTTTCAAGGCTAAAGGAGTTCTAAATTTATTACAAAACTGGTTGGCCATGATACCTTCTAATGCACTTTTGGAGTCCGAAAGGATAATGGAGTTATTGAGTTTGTGAGACTCAATGAACAAGATAGCCTCATAAATGGCAAGCACTTCCCCTGTATACACAGACGAAGTGGGAGGCAATTTAAAATTTAAAATAACATTAACCCTCGGAATCCAAACTGCAGCACCAACACAGCCATCATCAGATAATTTTGATGCATCAGTGAAAACAAGCAACCAATCCCTGAAGTGTTGATCAATGATGTTCTTGAATTGAGAGTTGGCCGAGGAGGAACCTTTTTCTATAGGTAAGTTGAGCAAAACTTTTGGAACAAATGGTATAGCTTTAAAGGGTGTGGAAAAGAGAGGATTAAGGGAGCACTGGTAGACAGGACAAGGGAGACGGGTTAACTTGAGGTAGCTAACTAGGAGACAGGGGGTTTCTTTGTATAACCAGTAGGGCATGGAAACTAGTTGGGACAGAGTGTGAAGTTTGCCAATTAATGGGTGATAGGAAGATTGGAAAATTTTAAATAGAAACCGGTCTGATAAATATTGCCTCCTGATGTGAAGTGGAGGGTCAACACATTCAACCTGAAGTGCGTTAATTGGTGTTGACTTCATGGCCCCAACAATAATCCTTAATGACTTGGCCTGTATCTTATCTAGGTTCTTTAAAGGAAGCTTATTGCAGGGCTCAAGTAAAAAAGACCCATAATCAAGATGACTACGGATAAGGGCATTATACACAAGCCTCTGGGTGTATGGATGAGAGCCCCACCATACTCCACTCAAGGACCGCAAAATGTTAATATTTTTTTCGCACTTTTGTGCTGTGTGCTGATTTTGGTATGTCCCTGTCAATTTGGAGTCTAAAATAACACCTAGAAACTTGACCCTATCCTTAACCGGAAAAACTTGATCTCTGTATTGAATACAAATATTGGGTATTGTTCTGGCCCGGGAGAAAACAACTACTGAACTTTTTGGGATAGAAATTGATAAGCCATGTCGGTCCATCCATTCCATGAGATATCTAATGGCTGAGTTCATGCGAGAAATACACTCCATAATATCCTTTAAGGCAATGTAAATTGCTATGTCGTCCGCATATTGAAGGATCTCACAGAAACTTAAAACTGACAAATCCAAATCATAGGAGTAAATTTTGTACAGGGTAGGACTGAGAGGAGATCCTTGGGGAAGGCCTATGAAAACTCGCATGGGAGGTAAGGATGAATTTTGAGTGGATATTACGATAGAACGGTAGGAAAGAAGATTACATATA
The DNA here is from genome assembly GCA_905187585.1 of Cyaniris semiargus. Classification (NCBI taxonomy): domain Eukaryota; kingdom Metazoa; phylum Arthropoda; class Insecta; order Lepidoptera; family Lycaenidae; genus Cyaniris; species Cyaniris semiargus. The sequence goes on along the minus strand of LR994558.1, from coordinate 4,073,010 downwards.
AAATTTGTCATCCTCACAGGAACACTCAGCTGCAGCAATTTTTGCCTGAGCACCGGAAGACGGACATTATCATATGCGGCCGACACATCAAGAAACATTCCCACCACATGTTCGTTTCTCGAAAAGGCTATGCGGATATCAGTCACAAAAGTTCCTAAACTATCCATAGTGCTATAGCCCCTTCGAAAACCGAATTGTGTTTTGGACAAGAGCCCCTTACTCTCCATCAGCCATTCCAACCTATTTTTAATGAGATGTTCTAAAATTTTGGGTAAAGTGTCCGAAAGTGCAATGGGTCTATAACCTGATGGGTCACTACTAAGTTTGCCCGGTTTAAGGATAGGGACTATAATTTGGGTCTTCCAATCCTCAGGGGGGACTTCAGACAGGAAAATAGCATTAAGGATTCTGAGGCAAGTTTCTTGAGTAGTGGGTCCACTATTCACTATAAATGAATAAGGAATCCCATCAATGCCAGGAGCAGAATCCTTTAAAGAGCCCAAAACCAATCTAAATTCCTCCATCGAAAATGGAGCATCCAAATCATGACTACAACTTTCAGAGGTAGAAATAAAATTTTGACATTCCTCCAAAGAGGGTACCGATGGAGGCGCTAATCTGTTGGAAAATTCGTTTATCCAACTAGATGGATCGTTGGACTGACGGTTATCGCTTTCTAAAGAGCCACGAAATTTTTTAACATTTTTCCAAACATCTGAAGGCCGAGACATGGGTGAAAGACTCGAACAGAATTGCCGCCACCCATTTTTCTTTTTCTCTGATAATAAAAATCTTACTTCAGCAGCAATTCTTTTATAATTTAAAAAGTTTTCCAGTGTCATCGCCCTACAGTACAATTTTTCAGCGTCTTTACGACGCTTTACAGCACTGGTGCATTCGGCATCCCACCACGGAGGGGAGATAGCTTTTTGATTCCCTGTTTGCTTTAGAGGAATTGCCCTATCCGCAGCCATCAAGAGCACATTTTTAAAATTGCTGTAGGAGGAAAGGATGTTGTTAGGGTTGACAGGAGGTAAGTGACAAACTTCAGAGTCTGTTATGTCTGCAAATTCAGACCAATTGGCAGAACTAATTTTATATTTGATCCGGGGTGAATTTGTGGGTATTGATGGTCTAGTCTGTCTGTATGTTATTTTTGTTATGATGGGGAAATGGTCACTACCAAAAGAATCTGAAAGGACTGCCCAGGAACATGAAGAGGAAAGGGAAGGGGAGCACAATGACAGGTCTACGACACTCCTCGGGTTCTGTAAAGGAGAGACCCGACGAGTAGCAGAGCCATCATTGAGGACCACCAGGTTATTAACATCAATAAGATCGATGAGGGAGGAGGAATTCGAATCGTCAAGGTGGGAGCCCCAAGATGTATGGTGAGTATTAAAATCACCCAATACAACCAAGGGGGATGGACAGGAGGAAATAATGGAGGATATTTCGGAGAATATGAAAGGATTTGGATGAGGGACATACACAGACAAAAAAACAGTATCCAAAACACAGACAGCTACAATATTAAAATTACTACTATTTACAGGTAGATTATGTACAGAATATGTACATTGGCTGGAGACCAAAATGGCTACTCCAGCTCTGCCATCAGACCTGTCGTCCCGGAAACAGGCATAGCCCGGCACCCGAAAACGAGAACCAGGCACCAACCAAGTCTCCTGGACGGCAAGAATTGATGGCTTGTGAGTATTTATAAGCCAAAGAATGTCGGATTTTTTATTTCTGATGCTGCGGCTGTTCCACTGTATCACAGTGTGAGCCATTATTGGGTAACAGTTTTGTGAGTGAGGTCAGGTTCTCAAGAGTTTTGTACGGTAATGAGTCGCTAGACCTTGAAATCAGGTCTAAAAAGAAGTAGGATAAGTTGTCCAGAAGGTTGTCATTTCTGGACAGGGTAAGGTTGGTGGATGGGGAAGAGATTTCAGGATCTGAAGGAAAAGCGCAACCATTAGGAGACTGGGAAGATGGTTCTTGGATTATGTTACGATGTGCCTGGTGATCGTAACCAGGGGCCATTGGGGGAATAGGGCGACGAGGAATATATACTGTCTTTCTGTAAGATGTGGTAGTGGGTGAATTGGTTTGTCTGTCTGTTTGTCTAGTGAGGTTCACAGAAGCTGAATGAGATGTCCTGGCAGAATCAGCAAAAGAACGTCTCACCTGGGGAAAACGAGCCGAAGCTTCCAGGTAAGAGATATTTTCCTGACTCATTACCAACTTAATCTCCTTTTGCCTTGTATATTCAGGACAGGAGGTGTTGTTGGCTGCGTGCGGACCACTACAGTACAAACACAATAAGGATGTTACAGTACACGTTGCTCCTTCATGCTTCTGTGAACATTTGTAACAACGGGGAAGGGACCTGCATTGTGCTTTAACATGGCCAAAACGGCAACAGTTATTGCATTGGATAGTGGGTAACTGGTAAGTTTCAACGGGGAGGGAGTTATAATAACAGAACACACGAGAAGGAAGTTTTTGACCGGTTAATGTAATAACTACAGATTGGGTGGGGATCCAGGTGGGAGAGTTTTGATCATTCAAAGTCTTGCGACTGAGCCTACGTGCTTTTACCACTTTACCGAAACCTGATGGTACTTGTAAGTTTTCTACCAACTCTTCCATTGACCAATCAACAGGAACATTACGTATAATGCCCATGCGGGATACACTGAATGCCGGTATGGATACAATATATCCAGCACTTGAAACAGCAGGTTGATCAATGAAAGAATTAGCATGTTCGAATGATTGAAATTCAATCGAAACACGACTACGGCCAATTTTCTTAATTCCATCAATTTTGATGTTATTTATATTATTTTTAAAAAGGAAATGTCCAAATTGGATAGGGTTAAGAAAACCGGTATCAGACTCAGACTTCGATACGTGAACAATGTACGGCGCAGCATCATCGGCACTATATACCTTTTTGTTGGCAAATTCGGGGTTCACATAGTGCAATTGTATTGATGGCACTGAATGTGTATTACTAGTTGCCTTTTTAGGCTGTGGTTCCGGAATGTCCTGGTTTGCTCTTTTTCTATTATTTGTACCACCACCGGGGTCAGGGGGATCAGTGTCAAGCTCCATTAAGCCGGTAAAACAAACACTTAACCTAAAAACAAAAACTAACTAAAACTATATACTTACGACGAATCAACCACAAAATATAACAGTCAACACAAAACACAAATAAGATATTTCAACAAATAATGTAAATACACACAAAAATGTAAGAAAACAGTATTAAAATCGAAAATAATGAAAAGACGCTTGTTGACAGCACTCAACCAAAGAGCAAAGTCCTGACAAAGAGTAGCTAGTATAGTACAGTGACAGTGTGCAATGACATTGACATATGACAGCTGTTTGATAACTAAAAAATGTTGCTACTTTTTGTATTGATTTTCTACCAAATCATTTTTTAAACTTACACAGAAATACTACTAGAGTTAAAAATGACAACAATCAATAAATTAATTTGTTATTGGAAGGTTTATAACAGGAGGATTATTATTTTTTGAAGTAAAACTTCTTAACGCACGTTTGACTAGCGGAGTAAGCTGGCAAATGCGTGACGAGAGCTTTACGAAAAGTGTGATCGGCAGGGCAGAGGGCTATTACTTAAAAATAGCGATCAACAATTCACTAGCAATAATTGCGCGATCAATTGCTAGGTATAAACGAGTTGGACTCGCCCATGAAGGGTTCCGCAGCAGCAATAAGGTTTATTTTTATGAAATTAAAAGGTTTTTGATTTATTTTTATATTTCAGTTGATTTAATGAAAGTTAAATTAAGGTTTACCATGTATGACGTATAAAAAAAAAACTACTTGCTAGATCTCGTTCAAACCAATTTCCGTTGGCAGTTTTTATAGTAATGTACATCATATACTTTTTTTTTGGCATTCGACGACAAACCACAAGGCGTGCACATGTACACTAGACCAGACGGCAAACTCTACAATATTTCTCTCTTACGATCAAAACGAAACCGTGAAAACTTGTTCTTGCACACTTTGTACTTGCACAGGGGTCATCAGAAAAACCAGTTATATCATTAGACGGATCCCCTTTAGAAGTCGTTGACAAGTTTTGCTATCTTGGTTCGACGGTCACGAGCAATCTTTCACTTGATGCAGAAATTGAGATACGAATTGGTAAAGCAGCGACCTTGTTTGGTAAACTTCGTGCAAGAGTATGGGATAGTAATAACCTCACGGTCCGAACGAAAATATTAGTATATCAGGCCTGTACTCTCAGTGTGCTCTTGTACGGAGCTGAAACATGGACTACGTATGCGAAACAAGAGCGACGACTTAATACATTTCACATGCGTTGCGTACGCGGCATTCTTGGAATTAAGTGGAAGGATAGAGTCACGAACGAGGACGTCCTTGCTAAGGCACAGTTAGCAAGTGTAGCAGCTATACTCAAACAGCGAAGACTGCGTTGGCTTGGACATGTGCATCGCATGCCGACTTACAGGCTGCCGAGACGGGTCATGTTGGGGGTGGTAGCGGATGCTAAGAGGGGTATTGGGCGATCGAAACTACGTTTCAAAGACTGTATTAAACGTGACCTTGCCTCCTTCAACATCGAGCAGAATGCGTGGGACGAGCTCGCCGAAGACAGAAACCGGTGGAGACAAAGTATAGCTCAAGGAGTCCGTTACAATGATCGAAAATGGTTCGACGGGTTGGCTGAAAGGCGTGTCAAAGCTAGCTCTAGCGATAATTCACAACCTCATCCATCAAACAATGCTCTCTTGTGCACAAATTGTGGACGGTCTTGTCGATCCAGAATTGGACTCTATAGTCATCAAAAGAAGTGTCTGAAACAGAAGCTTGCAGTCTGCACCCATATGAACCCTACCTAAATCATCAGTTATTGATGAAGAGGCCAATGATGATGACTTTAGAAGTTAGAGGGGGGGGGGGACATTTTACCACTTTGGAAGAGTCTCTCGCGAACTATTCAGGTTAGAAAAAAAATTATTTTATTTATTTTAATTTATTTTATTTTATTTGGAAAACAAACAGTTACATAATAAAGGTAGTGTACATATCTAGAAATATTACAAGAAAACCATTAACATGTTTTCACATATAAGATTCTAGGTAACATTTTAAAGAAAGCTTGTTAAACAAAAGAAAAATTACAGAATATAATCATATAGAGACAATTAGTGAAATATGGTAAAAAGAAAAGATACATCCATGAGTAATAAAAACAAAAAATATAATAATAATAGTAATAATAATAATAATATATAAATACATTATTGGGTGAATTTTAAAAGGGGTGTTATCTGTTTTATTTCCTATACTAGACTTCTAGATGAGAATCGCTTGAGAACCAGTGATCTGTAATTTTCTGCTTAATTTTGTCAGGTTTGTCGTTGAATAGGTCTAAGTCAAGTTTATCACACAATTTATTTAGATTATTTGCGGATCTAATGAAGAAAGAGTTGGATTTATAGTTAGTGGTAGTAACCGGTACATGAAGAAGTTTGGGTTTTCTAAATGTTCTACTAGGTACATTAATAAGGATTTTGGATAGTAGTATAGGGGAATCAATATGGCCTTGGGCAATTTTTGCAAGGTATACGACATCTGCAATAAATCTTCTTTACTGTAAAGGTAGAATATGGTGTCTGACACATCTTTTAATGTAATGGTCATCTGAGGTTTTCGTTTTAAATTGCAAGAATCTAAGAAACCTTTTCTGAATAGATTATAAATTATATTAGAAACCTCAATATAATCTTTAAAGACCTATGCATGGATACCCCACACGCATAGGTTAGATGCAAAAAATTTTTTTTGTTTCAGTTGTACCTATGGGGACCCCTAAAATTTTTAATAATTTTTCCATTTTTGTATCAAAATCCTAATGCGGTTCACAGACTACATCCACTTACCAAGTTTCAATAGTATAGCTCTTATAGTTCCGGAGAAAAGTGATCGATTGCAATCGTATTGTTTTGACTGATACGTGATACGAAATTGCGATTTTGGAGCAATTATCGCGGAGAGGAACGGAGAGGTGCGCGCGCACATTTTCTTCTTTTGACCTGTCGATCGTGGGAAAACGAGACACAATAGATATTCTATTGTGTCTCGGACGCCGGTGACCGTATGGGGCTTGATGAATTAATGTACATATATATACAGGGTGTAACAAAACGTGATATTAATAAACTGAGGTAATTCTTAGGTTAAAGTGTATCCAAAAAGCAGTACTAAACATTTGTACGCTACCCGATTTTTGAGAAAAACGCAATTTTAAAATCTTTGAATTTTTTTTTGAGTTACAGCCCTGTGCACTTCTGTACACTACTCCACGTGGACTTTCATTCATTGACTCAGATTCGAACGCATCGATTGGTCTAACGCAGGTGGATCGCGTGATCGCGTGAACCAATCAATGCGTCGAAAATTTTTCATTCAAGGCTACTAGCTCCACCCGGTTTTTAATTTTGTGGTTCCGCATAATTAACTTAAGGGAAATAAGATTCTAAGTTTGTTCTTATGATTTTATTTTAATGTATTTTTTTAATTATTGTTCTGGATTAATTGTATGAAATAATTTTATTATTTATTATTTTAATATTTAATGATAAAATCGATCGTCGAATCGAAAAGATGTAAAATCTAAAACTTTCACATTATTTTAAATGAGAAATTAAATATGTATTACACTTTTAAATTTTAATCACCAAGCATCTAACACGCTTCTTTTTAAAAAATAAAATATCTTTCGTTACTGAACCCTAACTCCCGGCGGCTTCGATCACCTGAGGAGTCGGATCGGAATCCTAGGAATCGGATACTAGGGTTGACAAAAATTTTTACGATGCGGTATTTAAATAAAAATGTATGGAAGAAAAAAAAATGTCTTTCAGCGCTGCTACTTTCAGAGTGAACTCTGTGTAAGGGACACATACACACCCTAAAGTATTATCACTTAGTTTTGTTACACGCTGTAGACAGAGACGGATTAACCTTTAATCAAATTAAGCAATTGCCTAAGGCATCACGTTTGAGGGGGCACCAGAAGAGTCAAGATTCAAAGACCGATTTTAGTTGACATACGGGTAGGGGGGCCCCACAGGCAAGGATTGCTTAGGGTATCAAGTAGTCTTAATCCGTCACTGCCTGTAGATGGAGCTCAAGAAGTTTTACTTCAGTTGTGTGGTCTAGAGCACGCTCGTTTTTTTTTATTTAAGGAGTTTACTAAATGCTTGCATGACTGTGTCTAAAAAAGTACTCACGACTCACGCAACAGACAGCGGATATTGAATAGTTGAATGCTTCGAAAATGTTTCTTTGTTTGTAAAGGTTCCGTAATTTATATTTTTAGGGTCCCGTAGGAGCTACAAATACCCCTTACAATTTCGCTTTGTCTCATGTCTGTTCATCCTAGTTTGTTCGTGTCCTGTAAAGAGAGAAGAAAGAAGAAGTTTTAATTTTTGTGTCTAACACTACTTATTTAGTAGTGTTAGACACAAAAATTAAAACTAACTATACTAAATGAAAGAAACTAAAAATATACTAAATGAAAGAAATTAGTAGAAAATAGTATGCTATTTTCTACCAATTTCTTTCATTTAGTATATTTTTAACACGCAACATTCGAAGGTGGTATCATTAAAACAGGTTCTATAATTTACATATTTGCCACTTGGTGGAGCTAGCTCGCTTTCGAAAGTTTCACATCCGCAAGAGAGCGGCAAGGCAAGACAGGGCGAAGTAGGCAAAGACGTCTCGCGCGCGAACTCGGTACGCTGCAGGCGATGACCGCATTCATATGAGTTTTTGTGAGAGTGCTACCGTGATCTCCGTTTCGTTGAGTGTCTACGAAAATGCTGTATAGGTGAAGATTAGGAAAACAGTGTTGTGATTGTGCAAAAGTAGTTTTTCCCTTTCTATCTGTACCTTTGAAAACTAAAGAAATGCCTTGCTCAGCAGTAACTCTGTCCATAGCGACCATTACGGCTATCGTGGCCGCTGCCTTGATGGCTATAGCATTTTCTACAGATAATTGGCTGTACATCGAAGTGAAGCGGAGCAATATACAGGTAAATATTATTTTCCAGCCAACATGTCGAAACTTTTACTGTAGTTATGTGTAATTACCCTCACTACGTAACAATCATCATTATGCGCTAAAAGTCCGTGTTTTCTCGGACTTTGAATTATGAAAAAAAATCAACTTGATCTAAGTATGGCAAAGACCTCCTCCATTTTTGGAAGTCGGTTAAAAAACCAGTACCTATCAAATTTTTTTAATATAAAATGCTACGAATAATATAGTGTTTATTATTCGTAGATAAAATGCATAAAAAATACAGAATAAGAAAAATTCAAAATAAATATCCAGCCAGACTCAAAAGATTCGAAACGCAACGCATACGCATGTCATAAGCACTGGGGTAACCAAAATTGCGTAAAACGTAGGAAAGTCCTTCGTAAAGAATTCCTCCTGCGTGTTATATTTTAAAAGTAACAAAAATGTTGAAATATCAAATATTCATAAACTACGTGTGACTGTGAGACACGTTCGCTGTGCTGTATTGAAATGAGAAATCAACAAATATGAGTAACAATAGCAGGTACAAGAAACTGATTGTATTTAAACGGGCTTTTTGCTCTCAGCTTGTTTTGTTTTAAGATCTGGTTTTCCTTGTGAATTATTATGTATTGTATTTATCCTCGTAGTAAATAATTAATTCATTTATATTATAATTAAGTCGTAACAAGTTACTCTTTTTTATATTATTAAAACGGATATCGCGAGACGGAGACCGAAGTAATAATAAAAATTGATTCTCGGCAAAGCTTACAGCTCAGAGTAAATAATCCCATACCTTTTTAAGAAAACAATATTGAAATAGCTGCCTTCGCACTAATTCAAAGACTTCAATAAAATTAAAAAGTAGTAAAAGGCGACAAATCGTAACATATTCTTATTTCGAGTCCTTGCCTGGGCACCGTTACACAGACACGTTACGCATAAATATGCACGTATTTAATAGCACGAACATGTGTGTAACTGTACTATTCCGTGAGCGCTCCTGCGCACTCGTGCACACCGACCTGCCCTACTATATCAGTTAAATTGCTTTTTTGGAATCCATGAAGACAAGAATGTGAAGCCATCATCTATTTTGATAGGTTTGCAGAGATAAAACTGCGAGATATCCGACGAAAGCACGTACTACGTTTAAGTAACGTCAATATGATAGAAACAGTTTTTATCTTATAATGTTATTTAGTAAGTAAGTTTTAATAGAAAATATAATGTAACTAGATGACGCCCGCAACTCCGTTGCGCCAAAACTCGTTTCTTGCGCGGGAACCTACATTTTTCCGGGATAAAAAGTATCCTATGTCCTTTCCCGGGACTCAAAGTATCATTTTTGGACTTAATACCTTGACCATAAAGGCCGGATGTTGTCCTGTGTGTGTATGTGTAGGTGTGTTTGAATGTGTGCGTTGTATGCGCTTGTATTTGTAGATGAGTTGTGTTTGTATGCTCTATTTTTGTGTTGGATGAAGATAAAAATTAGTATGGTATACACTGGAAAGTGTAGGAAATATGTATGTTTGAAGACATTCAAATACTTACCTAAAATCAACACTCACATTGTGCTAGAGGTATACATGTTTGTGTGTGTTTTGTTATTACAGCTGTTGGTAAAAATTCCTAAATGTATCCTATAGTTCTTTCAGAGTTATGTGTCTTCTAAATTTCTGTTATAATAATCCTTATGTCTTTGAAGTGTAAAGACCTAGTTAGAAGTAAAACCACATCACCTAAAATTTTGATCAAAAGTTGAGTTACTCTACTCAGTAGAAGAAAGAGCCTGTACTGTGGTGGTGGTTGTACCTATATGTTTATAAGTAAGTATCGGTGTGTATATGTGGGTCGACTATCAAGTAACCACACATTAGTGTTATTTTTCACAGATTTAAGTAGTAAAACAATTCCGTACCACATCGCCTAAAACATGTCTCTGTATTGAGCGACTTTTATTCTCAAATAAGTACCCATTTACTCTAGTAAGTAGATAGTAAAGCCTACTATAATATCGTGGTAGTGTTGGTACCTATATTTGTGATGCTTTATAAGTACAGTCTGTCAAGAAAGAGTAGACGCAGTACAAAATGTTCAAAACTTAATCACGCTCAAAAGGTGGTTTTTATGGTTCCGTACCCAAAGGGTAAAAACGGGACCCTATTACTGAGACTTCGATGTCTGTCCGTCTGTCCGTCTGTTTGACGTCTATCCGTCTGTCTGTCTGTCTGTCTGTCTCCAGGCTGTATCTGAAGAACCGCTATAGCTAGACTTCTGAAATTTTCACAGATTGTGTATTTCAGTTGCCGCTACAACAACAAATACTAAAAACAAAATAAATTACCTAAATATTCAAGGGGGGCTCCCATACAACAAACGTGTTTTTTTTTTGCTCGATCTCAATAATGGCGACAGGTAGGCACTTGAAATGTGCACAAAATACTCAACTGTATTTATTATTTAATAATTAATAATAATATAAACTAAATAATTAAGGAGGGCTCCCATACAAAAACACAACTTTTGCCTATTTTTGCTCTATTATGGTACGGAACCGTTTTTATTATCGCACCGCACACACAAAGTTTGGAATTGGGGTTATGTTATGTATCTGAACACATATTCCAGTTATTCAGTTATTTACTCATCAATCAATTTAATATAAATCGTTTAGATGTGGGATGGATTCTGAGTTGTTTGCACATGCCTAGGTCTAGTGCAGCTTTGGCTATTTACAATTTATTACTGGAAGTTGATGAGTGAATTTCATTACGCGGATACGATGGGGTTGACATGTCTTATTGACAAACCCCCCCCCCCCAAAATAGTTTAAAAAAACATATACCAGTTAGAATACAGTACACAATATGATAAGATAGAAAATTAGAAATGAACGTACTTTCAATAAACTATATAAACTAGAGATCGCCCAATGGTCGAAATTCGACCTCAAATAAAAAGTTAAATTATGAGTTTCAAATTTCAACGCTTTTCTATTGATATTCTATTGTCAAAATATTGACTTTATCATTTTTTAGACATAATTCCGGCGACAGTCTCAGATTAATAAAGTCAAATGATGACAGACTGGCCGTGTAATAATTGTCTAACAGTATTTAAGATGCAACAAAAAAACTAAATCTATTTTCAATTTGACAACAGACTTCAACCATAAATAAAAGAGTACAATTCGTGTGTATAGGCTTGTCAATCAAAATCTCCTAGTGTGTGTGTTGTAGTGTGTGTAATGTTTTATTTGTTAAAAAAAATGTATAATAAAAGCATAATTTCAAAATAATATTAGCTCGATGCACTCCTTCACCATATAAACTATAACTGTGCAAAATTTCAATCACCTACGTTTCCGCATTTTTCGTCAAAAGGGATCCAAAATTTTTCGCTCGCGTATTAATATATTATAGATGTACTTCAATAAATACGTCAATGTAAACTGTAAAATCAATTTTATAGCATCCACGTATAATGTATTAAATCCCCTGATTTTTTTGACAAACTAAATAAAAGACTCAACTCAATCTTGTCAAAAATTTTACCTGCTGTCTGCCTTCCGAGAAATCACTTACGCCTGTTCTACGAGTATATTACTCTTTTCGTTGAAGCCAGAAGTTTTAAACGTTTTTGCTGCAATACATAAATTAACAATTTCGAGGCCGCCAAAAGCTCTAAGGCCCGTATTTTTGGTCAGTACTCAAGATGCATCTTGGTCTCAAGACACGGTTCAGGCTCTGTGATTGGTTGGCTGTCAAAATTTAGACCAATCACAGAGTCGAACCGTACTGACCAAAAATACGGGCCTAAACAATGCGCTTCATGAATAAGCACAATGCAAGCTCCATTTCGTTCTGTTCATTGTAATTAAACGAAACAAGCTAGTCTAATAAAGGAAATTTAATAGACGTAGAAAGTAAATTTCGTGAGAAGCAGCCATAATAATATGTGGTGCGATTATATGTTACACTTTTAATGGAAAGTTCTCTTATTGTTTACAAGAACGAACGTCGAATTCGTACAGGCTCGTAAATGGGAAATAGCATGCTGCATGATAGATAATATCACGTAGAGCATCAATTGCCTAGAAAAGGGACGAAATGTAGTTTTTGAAGAAAGATAAATGTATGGTCTTCCCAAGCAGGCAAATGTACCTAACTAATAATGTCCCGGGCATCCACACCCTAGCGTACATTCTAAGAATCAGTTGGCAATTCTTTCCTCGTCAACAATTATATATTCAGTTTACGTGTAAAATGTTGGCATAAATCAATTATTCGTTATGCAAACTAAATGAAAGTCGCTGCAACTTGTTTCGTGAGAATTTCGCAATTACCAACCTTTTTGTTTGGTCTTGAATTATGTGGCAAGATGCTGATAGGGGAATTGAGATATTTGTATGTAAAAAGCTGGATATTAACTCGGTTTATCCGACCTGGACGAGAGAGTATTGCTTATTAGAGAGGATGTTATTGCACTTAACATTCATAATATTGACTTTGATAATATTTAAAAGCATTTATTAATCAAAGTTAATAATTATCAATGTTAGTAGGTAACTAGTTAGCAAAGTGGATGGGCAACATTTCTATTTCATCTGAGTCCACTTTGATGCCAGAATTTTAAGGTTTTCCATATCAAAAATATAACGTTATGTTTGAAACCCGATATTTAGAAGCGTCCGGAACAAGTAGGTAATTTATTTGACATCAGTATTCGTGACAGGATGTGCCTTTTAACCTGTGCTACCTGCTCCACCGGAAGACATCCTAATCCATAAATAAACATCTCAATTCACAAGTATCCTACAAAATCTGTTTAACCACATCCGTGTGTTGTGTCTCTAGCGGCGATATTTATCTAGACAGATATTTTAATAGAATAAGCTAAAATAGCGCACTAAAAACAAACAGATCACAATAATACAGCCACTTAAGTGTAATATCAAAATTGCGTGCCGATTTCGTCATCTAATTTGACAAATACCACATAATTGGTACAAATTTCACTTGAAAATTGACCAAAATGACGATTTCCTTTTCATCCGCAGCCGCAGAATTATGTTAGCATAACTGTACAGCGAAGTCGGTCATTGAGAATGTCTTAAAATGTCCTTCGAACGCCCGTTTTAAAACTGGTTTCCGAACTAGGCTGGTCCAATATAATATGATGCTAAATAATTATGAGTTTGTGCTCTTTTCAAGACATAATATGTTAGTGATCGAGGCGAGTTTCTGATACGAGTTCAACTTATATTTAGTTTTGGATCAAGTTTTTAGGTGCTTGTGTCTGTTAATATGTAGGTTTTGTTTATATTGCCCTTTTAGATGTTTTTCGCCAAGCTAAATATCTGCTAATAAAAGTCTAGGATGCGGCTAGAGGAGGCCGCTGCTGTTACCACTTCTGTAGGTCTGGAGGCCTAGCGGATAAAGAGACACCATGGGGTTTTAGTGGGTAACCCCAGGCGTGCTTATTACCTCAAACTCGGGCGAGTCCCACATACTGGCTCCCAAGCCCGTCTGCGTTGTATTAAATACCTACCCACATTATTGTTAGAGTGAAAAAGTATAAGCATATAACTTTATATCCTCAAAAAGATTTCCTGTGCATCTCATTGATAAACCGAGGCCCCCATAACTACTCGTATGCGTCTCAAACTGTCCACTGTCGAGGAAAATCTAATAGTATTTACTAAATAAAAATATTATGACCATTTAATTTCTAATTAACACATAACGCAACCTTACACAGTCCAATACACGCAGTTTCCCTTTCCCTTCTATATTTTGTACCGGATATTTCCACAAACATAATGTAATGCCGATCAATATCAGTCATTAAAGTTGTTTTAATTTTAAATGTTTTATTACTAAGACCTCTAAAATTTTTTCATTAGACATTTTTTGTAGTTGAAATAAAATTTAAACCTGACATAATAAATAAGTAAAAAAAAATAATAATAATTAAATCTTACAATTATGACGATCTATTGTTGGTAATGTTTTGTTGTGTTACCTACTTATAACCGCGTAAAAACGCTTTGTCTCAACTTTGTCCTGCAAATTTAAAAAAAGTATGGTGTTACTACATTTTTCCATTGCAGCATATTTCCAAAACAGTATTTTATTTTTGTTTTTTAGCTTCAGAACACGACTGCAAAATATTTTTCTAATACGATTTATGTCTTGTGACTGTCAGTTTTTGATACTGGAAAGTCGAGTCGAGAGAAAGCCGAGAGATTATAATAAATTAGCACCGAGGTATTTCCAAATAACGGAATAGCGGTTGCAACGGACATTTTATAGTCTTTGGGACAAAATGGACGCTGTTAAGCATTCGTGTACTATCCCCACATAAAAATTACGTATTGAGTTGTGAATGCAGTTATGTTCTTTAGATGATTTAGAACAAGACTGCATTCAAAATTTAACAACAAAATAAATTGTGGGTTAGGACATTAATGCTTAACAGCGACCAAATCGTATATTTACAGAACTTTAGTAATTACTAAGTGTTGCCCACTCTTCGTTGGGCTGAAGTGGAACGGTCCTAGGTCTCTCTCCAGACCCCTTGGACCACGGTAGGTCCAAAGGGTAAGAAGAAGAGGGCTACACCATCTACAGCCGCCCCGAAGAAGAAGAAAAAGCCCAGGCTTCGGGTCCGCGCCACTGCGGCCGTCGCTCTTACAATAGAGGAGTCGGCTGTGAGGGCGGGTCTGACCTACGCCAAGGCCATCGAGGATGCCCGGCGGGCGGTGAACATTGTGGAGCTTGACATTCCACAAGTCCGCTTCCGCCGGGCCCGAACTGGAGGACGCCTTCTCACCATAGCTGGTGAGGGTGCAAGAGAGAAGGCGGACGCCTTCGCCGCGAGGCTTAAGAGTGTCCTGCCTCCGGAGGTGAAAGTTGGGCGGCCAGCCGCATGCGCGGAGATGCGCATCGCCGGCCTCGACGACTCAGTGACGGCCGCTGAAGTAAAGGAAGCGGTCGCACTCGAAGGAGAGTGCCTGGCCGGCGATGTCCGGGTGGGGCCAATGAGAGAGGGGCCACGGCGGGACGGATCGTGTTGGGTCCGCCTCCCAGTCGCGG
Source organism: Cyaniris semiargus (assembly GCA_905187585.1). Taxonomy (NCBI): domain Eukaryota; kingdom Metazoa; phylum Arthropoda; class Insecta; order Lepidoptera; family Lycaenidae; genus Cyaniris; species Cyaniris semiargus. The sequence continues at coordinate 4,057,797 of LR994558.1, read as the reverse complement.
CCGCCAAGAAGCTCTCGAGCTCTGGGCGACTGCGGGTTGGTTGGGTGTCGGCGAGAGTGACGTTGTTGGCCGCGAGGCCGACGCGCTGCTTCCGCTGCCAGGACACCGGCCACGTGGCTGCCAAGTGCCAGTGCCCGGTGGACCGTAGTCGGACTTGTTTCCGGTGCGGAAAACCGGGGCACAAGGCGGCGGAGTACGGGGCTGCAGAACCAAACTGCGCCCTGTGCGAGGCCGCTGGCAGGGCTGAAAGGGGGCATGTGCTGGGCGGCAGCGGATGTCCGTCTGCTGCGAAAAAGCCGGCCCCCCGAGAAGAGAAGGCCCCGTCCAAAAAGGCTCGGCAAAAGCCGAAGCCTAAGGGCGCGCGGGCTCCGCCCGTCTCTGCCGCGATGGAGACGGAGGCCCGCGGGCGGCGATCGGGGGATCCCCATCCGCATAAAGGGTCCCGAGGTGACAGCCCCCCTATAGCCCGGGGGGCTCTCGGTGAGGTCAGCGGTCAAAGCCGCTGGGAGAAGGTGCCGGTTGCGGCTATGCGCGCGGGAAGGGGCGGAGTTGAAGTCGCTCCGCGGTTCCCGTCCCTCCCGCACTAGGCGCATGACGGAGGGCTGCGGGGGTTTTAGTGGGTAGACCTCTTGTAGGGAGTCCCACATACCCCCGCCCCTTCCCCCGAGGGGGCGGGGGATGCGTAAAGCATTTCCCCACCTCAAAAAAAAAAAAGGTCTCTCTCCAGGAATTAAGAAATCTCCAAAATAATTATTTTCATCAATATCGGTTCAATAGTATCAGCATGAAAAGATAGACAGAAAGATGAACTTTTGCATTTATAGATTATCTCTATCCGAATTTGATGGGCACAGGAAAAGAAGTTGAAAATAATCGGCCAAATGCGAGTCGGACTCGCGCACGATGGGTTCCGTACCATTATTGAGCAAAATTAGGCCACAAATTGTGTTTTTGTATGGGACCCCACCTTATTTTTTTATTTTATCTTAATATTATTATTAAATATTAAAGTACACATATAACTAAGGACTTTGAGAAAAATTCCAGTACTTACCTGTTGCCATTATTGATATAGACCAAAAAATGCCAAAAAAATCAAGTTTGTTGTATGGGAGCCCCCCTTAAATATTTTATTTTGTCTTTAGTATTTGTTGTTATAGCGGCAATAGGAATACATAATCTGTGAAAATCTCAACTCTCTAGCTATCGCCGTTCTTGAGATACAGCCTGCTGACAGACAGACGGACAGACGGACAGACAGACATCGAAGTCTTAGTAATAGGGTTCCGTTTTGACCCTTTGGGTACGGAACCCTAAAAATGTGTTATTTTTGCGGCATTTATTTTTATTTGCTCACTGCTATTTAGTCAAATTATCATCTCCGCTCTCATACTGCATTAAGCACAGTATAAGAATTCTATGAATAACAGTAATTTAATTTGAGACCAAAAACTAACTTAACCGCTACATTTTTTCTACAAACATGATATCAGCCTTTTCGGCCTTACAAAAACAGTATGGATAAAGTTTCGAATGGTTCACCGTGTCTTACAATCGGCTATGTAATTGAGACGGTACATCCGAATCTATGAGAGCCTTCAACCGTGGGAAATTCGATATGGCCTTCTAATATTTTTTCAATGAAGTTTCATCAACTAACCGACAGCTGGTAATTGGTATACATTTATAAATTACTAGATGACGCCCGCAACTCCGTTGCGCCAAATTCGACTATCGCGCGGGAACCGTACATTTTCAGGGATAAAAAGACTTAGATGTTCTTTCCCGGAAGTCGTTTCAGTGGCTTATAAGCGTGTAGGACAGACAGACACACATTCGCGTTTCTCATTATAATAATAGTATGGATTAGACAATAGACATGTGATTCTTGAGTACCTACTATTAGTAAGTACCTAATTGTAGGCAAACATTAAAGAATAAACGAGCAAACATACGAATACTTTTGGTTAAGTACAACTTTTTTATAACACACGGCCGCACTTATAGACATTTAGTGTTACTTAACTTTAATTCAATGAAGAGTTTGTCAGATCATTTTTGGAGCCTGTGTCTAAATCTTTAGTACTTAAATTAAAGTTAAGTAATCATTAAATCTGAGCAGTGGCGGGGCAAGACCTAAATTTGATGTGGGCAAGATGTATCTTGCGAGGCCCCCTAAAATTAATTTTGCGGGGTCCCTGATGGATGACGCAAGAGGGCGGATTTGTTGAGAGTAAGAATTTATTAATTATTGATACTCAAACTTTTATTTATATATAATATGAACTTTTTATTTGTGAATATTTGAGTATTATAACTCGTAAATCCTAAAAAAGAGGCCCCTTAGACCGCGAGGCGGCCGTCCGTGAGCAGTCGCCCACACCGCCCTCGCCTTACGCCGCCTCTGAATCTGAGTACGTCAGTTAATATATTAATTGGGTGTAAATATTTTGTCCACTCATTGTCATTAGTATGACCAACTTGCAGAATTAAGGTGATTCACATTACATAAGTGTAACATAATGGTCATTTAGCTTACATTGTCTTGGAAAGTGTGTCTAATTTTCAAGTGTTTTCCCAACGCCTTTCACATCTGTTTTCCCACCTTATATTCTTGTCCTAGTATCGTTTTTCTCTTCGTAATGTCATTGGGAAAATCATTATTGTCGTATAGCAATATTTCTTTCAGATGGCAATACCTGTTTAACAATCTAATAACGTAATCGCGTTTCTCATATTTTACGTAGAGGTGCAGTTGTTTTAATAAATATATGACTAGTTTTATAAAGAACCAATTAAAATAGCATGTTTTCAGTTCAGAGGACATTCTTGATTTAAGGCTAGGCTAGACTTATCATCGACTAGACGTTCAGCGCGGCTTCGCCCGCGTAAATTAGGTATTTAACGGAAAACGTACATTTTCCCGCAAAAAATAGCCTATGTCTCTTCACGTGTTCCTCTCTATATCTGTGCCAAATAAAATAAAAATTGCTCCAGTTGTTCGGGAGTCGGGAGATAAGCCCTTTCAAATAATTTTTCCCGTTTTTTTTTTCACATTTTCCTGTTTCTTCCCTCCTATTAGTTTTAGCGTGATAATATATATTTTATTTTTATTTTATTTCTCAGGAAAAACTTACTGCAATAAAAATAATTAAAACAAATTCAGAATTAACTTATTACTTAACTCAATACTGCGTGACTGGTAAGACATGTTCAAACTCGAGGACGTGATATTTGGCTATTATACCTATTAGATGAAAAAAAATCATAAAAAAAATAATATCAATTGATCACTGAGTAAGTTAAACAATTATTACCCAACGCATGGACACCGCGCGCGGGAAGTGTAGCGGCGCGGTGTTTCTTTGGTGGCGCACGCCGCCGCCGCGCCGCGCCGGCCGCATAGTATGCCTACTTTTTTTTTCTTTTTATGGCACTCGGCTTTTTAACCATGGCCAGTGTCAAGTATATAAAATATGGCGGGAAAACAATTTTCTTGTGTACAATTTTCGGCATCGCTTCTCTACATTGTCAGGTCAAAAGTCTAGTCAAAGGCGGAGTAAAAGTCAATACAGTCAAGGAGTCATGTCGGTCGATTCAGTAAAGTGGTAGGCGCTTTACTGAAACTTTCGATGGAGTTTTGGGAGGAACACAAAATAGCACGTTTCTGGATGTTGTATTACTTTCCTGCACTTGCATGATAACGAAAATGTTTAATGGTTAATATCCTACCAATATTACACATTGAAAACCCAGTTAACACAATTTTAGTAAAATAATACAAAAACACAACATCACTCTTTCACATTCCCGGCAAAACTCCGTATGCCTACTTGCCTAGCCGCGTAATTTACTTGTCCAAGATTCATTAAGGGAAATTCGAAAAAAATTAAGGACCTAATTTTATTACATAATTATAATGAGAATCGAGTACAGAATACTTTCCTTAAGTATTGAACATGTCTCACCAGTCACGTTGTATATTGAGTTGTGTAGTAAGATGAGTGACTTTAAAAAGAAATACAATATTGAAATAGAAAACATAAAAAAACAGAGTTAAAAAAGGCAAAGTAGAAAAAAAAATATATAATAATAATTATACAAAAATTAAAGTACATAATATTCATATTCGAGCACCGCTGGAACAAATATCTACTAGTTTAATTGAGTCAAACTATCCATTATTGGAGAGAAAGTAATCCAAAGTTGCAAGCCGTCTAATAGAAGAGGGTTTAATGGAAAAGGCATCCACATCAGGGTGAGCGCGCAGGAAAATATTAAATTGAAAAGTAGATCGACATATAAAAGAGTTACGTCGATAATTTGTGTTCGCAAGTGGCACATAAAATGGAGCATAAGAGCGAAAATACGGTTTACGGTTTGATTAAATTGTGTATGTCCGTGTTGTCTATTGCATTCCCGTAAATCTTGTTTAGATAGACTAAATCGGATATGTTTCTTCGTGCTCTTAGAGGCAGAAAATGAGCATATAGCCGTCCTTGATAAATGAGCTATCTAACACTGAAATAATTTTTCAAATTGGACCAGTAGTTCCTGAGATTAGCGCGGTCAAACAAACAAACTCTTACGCAGTACGCTTTATAATATTAGTCATCGATATACCTATTTGAGTAACTCAATGTGCGCATTAAAAGCTATTGAAAATAATATTAAAATAGCAAGAAAGTGACGGGTTTTCCTGTTACCTCTTCACGCTTAAATCAATAAACTGGTTTAAATAAATTTAGTATATGGACACTTTGAGCCTCTGATGAGGACAAAGTTAAGTTTTTACTATGCAATGGTATAAAGTCTAGGGCAGTGCTGATCTTATATTTTTTATGAGTGTAGGCCACTTTATTTCCGCTGCCCCATGTACGAAATCTGCCGGGCCCCTATGGACGCTGCCGCCCCTAGGCTACGGCCTATACGGCCTATTTACAAATCCGGGGCTGATCTAGGGTTACTCTCCGACAAACGATTTAGGTACTTACTGAACAATATTGTGGGCCACATATTAAGTCATGATTCACGATCATGGCTTATGAGTTTTTGACAACACTTCGTGAATGAACCATAATAGTCGGGAGTAATATTGTTGTCTTGTCGTGTCACTCACTTGTGACAAGTTTCACTTGTGTACAGAGGAAGTAAACAGTCACGCTATACTCGTAAGTCGTAACTGAAAGTTTCACATCCACAAACAGTATTCGTACCGTCACAGATTACTAAATAGTTACTACTAAGTACTTACATTACAGTGCCGTAGCCAGACTGTACAAATATCAAGATTACTTGTAATTTAGTACTGTCACTACATATTAGAAGAAAGGCTTAAGGTGCCCATACACGGGACAATTATCGTGACGATTTGTCCGCTTCGATGTTAAAATCGAACGAGTAATTGTACGCGTGTGGCAATATCGCAAATGATTTTATGGTCAAAAGGTCGATTGGACGATTTTCTTGACGAAATAAAAAAAAAAAAATCGAAACGACAAATTGTCCCGTGTATAGGGCACCTTAACTTATTTCGTTGCAAGTTCCATGATAGCTTTAGCTTGTCCCTCAAACACTCCTAACATCATAATATTATCAAAAGGTTCTTGATTGATTTTGGCGACACAGGTGTTGCGGTACTGAAGGCCGAGGCGGAGACCAAGGGCCAGACATGGTCACGACATCCCGCCTTAGTAGGAGAGCTCGGGGCGTCGGTATGGGGCTGCCGTCGGCCGTCGCCCATGACATCGAGTCCCGGGAAGGCCACGATGCCCTAGGTGTTCCAGCGCATCGTCGCGGAGTAATGTGGAATTGTGTATCCACGAGTTGAGCCTGAAGAGGCAGAGGTGGTGGGGCTGCGGTCGTGTATCACGCGTTTCCCGTAGTCCCACCTTCAGGAGCAGGAACACCGTTGGGGTTTTAGTGGGTAGTCCCGGGTGCGTCATCCGTCCGCCCCGGGGAGTCCCACATACCTCGGTGGTCGTCCCCAGGCCCCGGGGATGCGTAAACGCATTCCCCCAACGCAAAAAAAAGGTGTTGCAGTACTAATAATGTTTGTTTAAATCTTATGACTATACCATATAAAGTTTCTAACAGAGTTTTTAATAACCCAGTATACATATAACTGATACCTTACTCAGCTATTTCATACTGACTTGCCGAGGTCACGTCGAGTTCCGCATATTATAAACAATTGTATGTCGTGGCTGAAACAACTTCGTCATTTTGATTAAATGGCGAAATTTACTCATAGATCAACATAGTTTAATATGTCAGAATTTATCAACGCATTATTGTTATAAATGCGGAAGTGTGTCTGTAAGTTCTTTACGCTTTAAAGTAAAACAGCTGAAATGATTGTCATGAATTTTTGTATGCAGATGCCCTGAGTACTGGAAAAGGTCATCAAACATTTTTTATACCGAATAAAATGTATGGTTCTAGCCCGATAAACGAATTTTGAAATAACAAAGATGTGGGCAAATCTTGTGTGTGTGACCACATTTTTGGAGGAAAAATACTATAGGATGTGTAAAAAACCATGGTCCTTAACGATTCTTTATTGGAAATCCCATCCATTTTAGATATTTTAGAATTTCGCCATAACGTTTACGAGGCTTCCTTGCTAAAGCCTAGGGGCCTTAGGGGCCTTTTTAAGCAATATAACTAACTGAACAAAATAGACCCTGAAGTAAATGTTCCCACAGGCAGTGATGGGCGAAGGCTCCGAAGGTTTTTGAACTTCATACCTTGACCATAAAGGCCGGATGTTGTCCCGTGTGCGTATGTGTGGGTGTGTTTGAATGTGTGCGTGTTTGTTGCGCTTGTATTTGTATGTATTTGTAAATGAAGTTGTGTTTGTATGCTCTTGTGCATTTGTGTGTTGAATAAAGATAAGCATTAGATTGTGTTAATATACTGTAAAATATATTAAATATGTATGTTTGAAATACATTCAAATACCTGCCTAAAATCAACACACACACACATTGTGTGTGTCTTGTTATTACAGCTGTTGGTAAAATTTCCTAAATGTTTACTATAGTTCTTTCAAAGTTATTTTTTCTCTAAACTTCTGTTTAAATAATCCTTATGTCGTTGAAGTAAAGACCTTGCGATTTTGATCAAAAGTTGAGTTACTCTACTCAGTAGATGAAATAGCATGTACTTACAGTAGTGGTGGTTGTTCCTACATTATGTTTATAAGTATGTGTATGTATGTGTGAGTTGACTAATAAGCCATAAGTCATCACACATTAGGTTATTTCTCATAGCTTGAAGTAGTAAAACAATGCCGTATCACATCGTCACACACACCTGACACTTGTATCTGTGTTGAGCTAGTTTTATTTTCAAGTAGGTACTCAGTTACTTTACTAAATAGATAGTAAAGCCTACTATATCGTGGTAGTGTTGGTACCTATATTTGTGATGCTTTATAAGTACAGTCTGTCAAGAAAGAATAGACGCAGTACAAAATTTTCTAAACCTAATCACGCTCAAAAGGTTGTTTTTTCTCTTTGTATTTCCACAGAGAACGCTTAGGGTGGGTTACACCGACTTACCATTACTTTAACTTTAACCATAACAAAATTTCAAATGAACTGTCAAATCCCTAATAAAAGTCCATAATGGACGCCATATTTGACGATAACCTTAACTATAAAAACTCCTCTGGTGCAACCCACCCTTAAACACTTAAAATACCACCTTCGCCTTGCACGATTTTATCCCGATTTAATAAGATTTTCATATTTTTATGTGATTTCAAAATTGTGTACAGTGTCTACTCCTTTTTAACAAGCTGTATGTGTGTAGCCTGAAGGTATGGGTATGTCTGTAGCCTGTAGGTATGTGTGAGTGACGAGTGTGTGTGTGTAGGACGTCAGTCGTCATTGCAAGGTGAACGAGTCCTGCGCTCGACCTCAGACACGCATCGGTTAACGAAAGCAAACAAAAAATGGAAAGTCACAAGTAAAATGCTCTCAAATTGAACATGTAACCATATATGGTAATGGATCTATAGATCGTGATCGTCTTATTAATTTTGAGTGATAGCAGAGACTAGACATGTGATAGTAATGAAGAAAACTTCCATTTATGGTGGTGGATCTATAGATTTTAATCATCGATCGATCATCAAGCGAAAAATGTGTTAAAATCATCATAAGCGTAAATAAAGGAATCTCCTAATATGGCAATGGATCTATAGATCGTTATAAGATAAAGAAATGATTAAGATAGTTTTGGATTGGGCGAAGTAAACTTCTTTGGGAGAAAGCGAAATAACTTTCACATGAAGTGTCTAATGCGTATTGTTTTTGATGGCCAATACTTTTCATACCTAAAAAATAGTAATAAGTCTTTCAAGATATAAAAATATGAATTCTTTAAAAAGGCCAAAGCAATTTACATACTGATTATTACGTAATTTAACATGAATATTATATACAATGTATTATATAAGTAGCTAGCTAGATTATACAATAAAACATTTTATTGGTGAGTACAAATTTTTATAATAATTATGTTTGATATTTTATTTTCAAAGTTTGTAGCCGTAAAACGCTACTTAATTTGAGAGGTCGTATCATCGTATGTTATCCTTATCACTGTATCCGGTAAAGCCAGTGACACATGATGTAATCAAAATAAAAGTGATCATACTGTAGAGTGTGTATGAGTCGACTGTATAGAGTTCACTTTGAAAGTAGCAGCTCAGAAAGAGTAACTTTTTTAGCTTTTGTATGGGCGCTGACGCTGGGGCGCTTGTCCATACAAATCATTAAAAAAATTGCTTTTTCAGAGCTACTACTTTCACAGTGAACTCTATATAAGGCACACATACATACCCTAGAGTATTATCATTTGTTTTGTTACACCCCGTATAAATAAATATTTTTATAGTTTTTAACTCACTACAGCTGTCAGTACTAAAATCAGTGTCACTAACAAAAGATTTCAACGCGCGACAAGGTCTCGAGTTTTTTATCTATTTTTTTTTCTCTATATGTATTTGTGATTACCATTAGGTTATTTCAATAAAACCCCATGCTGTGTTGATAAAAACTGGCATATCGACAGGCTGATTATAGAAATATACAATGGATATTAACGTATACGAATTTGTACTTTAATAGAACTAGTTAAGGTTGAATTTTATTCTATTTATCTTTAACTGCGTATTTCTTAAGGCAGGTGGTTATTTATAATTCAGATGAACTAAAGATCATCTGCCTAGAACAATAGTTATTATATTTTGCAAATGTTGATTGTTTGTGTAGTAAAATACATTAATTCTTTAGATACATAACTGTATATTTCCCATAATATAGCTTGCTTTACTCAGTTTGTTTTTTCCGATGCATAATTCTTAAGATACTTTTTTTACTAAACTCAGCTACAGGCAAACCTCTTTCTTGTGGTTGAATTTTACCCTTAGTTATAATTTAACTTAGTTATAATTGTATTTAAACTTGGAAGTTAAAAAAATCAGCTGCTCAGATAGCTTATTTTTATAATTTTACAAATGTCATCCATGCCGAATCTCAAATGACGTAGATACGCACAATTCACGAATACTAATGATTCCTAAATTTTTTAATCTAAACTTTAATTCGACACACTACTTATTTACTTAAACAACGTGATTTGTGAACAAAACCACTCATTTCTGCGGTATCTAGGTACCATTACTAAAACAATAGCTCAATAAGTGGTCAATGAATATTAATATGGGCTCCTGGTTTTAGCTGATAAAAACCCCGGTCGTTGACCCGCGGGCGAAGGAACGTCGCGCTCCAGTGATGAACTACCAAGTACCAGGGCCAGCAGAAACAGGAAGAGTGCATATCCATACTAATATGTATTATAAATGCAAAAACATGTATGTCTGTCAGTCAGACAGCCTCTTCATGCGGTGAATTGATTTGGGTTGGTATGGACATTCATTATAGGGGCCAGGGGCCGTACCACGAAACCGTTTTAAGACTCAAAACAATCGTACGAGAATGCCGCGTCCTACTCTAACAAACGTGAAATTACGTTGTTAGAGTAGGACGCGGTAGTCTCATTTGGTTGTTTGAGTCTCAAAACGGTTTCGTAGTAGGCCTACAGGAAAGGACCTAAGATAGTTTCATCTCGGAAAATTTACGGTGTCCCTGCAATAAACTAATTTTGACGCAACAAAGTAGCAGATATTGTAACTATCCTATGTCCTTTACCAAAATCCAAATTTAATGTAGATTGTTTCAGATACGTTAATTTTTATAGTCCTTACTCCGTACACTGTAGGTACTCCCAGAAGTCGCTTAACAGACGAAGATATTGTAGGAAAAACTTCATTCTCGTCGTCGTAGATCAGTGTTTTCCAAAAGTTTTTTTATGATGCGACCCTACTGGTATGAAATAATCAGTCAAGTGCGAGTCGAACTCGCGCACGAAGGGTTCCGTACCGTTATAGAGCAAAAATAGGCCAAATTTTATGTATTTTTTTTGTATGAGAGCCCCCCTTAAATTTTAATTTTATTATTAATTATTAAAGTACACATATAATTGAGAATTTTGTGAAATTGTCAAGTGCCTATCTGCTGCCGTAATCGATATAGAGCAAAAAGAGCAAAACATAACGTTTTTTTATAGGAGCCCCCCTTAAATATGAATTTTATTTTGTTTTTAGTGTTTGTTGTTATAGCGGGAACAGATATAGGTACATAAGCTGTTTAAATTTCAGAAGTCTAGCTATAGCGGTTCTTGAGATACAGCCTGGAGACAGACAACCAGACAGACGGACAGACAACGAAATCTCAGTAATAGGGTCCCGTTTTTACCCTTTGGGTACGGAACCCTAAAGTATTTCTACCCGCAGGAGGTCTCGAGTCACACCCACAGGTTGAAAAACACTGTTGTAGATAGTAGAGTTGTAAACCAAAGTAAACAATGCAGTCAAACAAGCGACCCTACCATACCCTACAGTCACTTTCCTTTCACGCGAAAGCAAATCATATTTGGTGTTTGTTCGTGACAAACGAGAATGCTGCGTCCTGCTCTAACAACGTCATTTCACGTTTGTTAGAGTAGGACGCGGCATTCTCGTCCGATTGTTTGAGTCTCAAAAGAGTTTCATGGTACAAGGCCTGGTATATTATTATGTACTGGATGACGCCCGCAACTCCGTTGCGCCAAAATTCGTTTATCGCGCAGGTACCTACATTCTTCCGTAATAAAAAGTATCCTATGTCCTTTCCCGGGACTCAAAGTATCTTCATACAAAATTTCAACAAAAGCAGTTCAGCGGTTTGGGCGTGAAGAGGTAATAGACACACAGAGAGGCATTTTTAATATTAGCGCATGAATAGCGCTTTTTAGGGTTCCGTACCTCAAAAGGAAAAAACGGAACCCTTATAGGATCACTTTGTTGTCCGTCTGTCCGTCCGTCCGTCTGTCAAGACCCTTTTTTCAGGAACGCGTGGAGGTATGAAGCTGAAATTTATATCAATTACTCAGGTCTACTGTCCCTTGAAGCTGTGAAAAAATCAAACTTCTAAGCCAACGCAATCAAAAGATACAGCCGTTTATGCCGCAAATTTTCGACACTTGCAAGGGAATCAAAACCTACAGGGTGCTTCCCGTGAACTCAGAATCTTGAAATTTGGTACGAAGCAACGTCTTATAGCATAGATAAAGGAAAAATTACGAAAACCATAAATTTTTAGTTACATCACATAATATATTTTTTTTTAATAATTTTAAACTTACTACCCATTTCCTCATAAACGCGTAGAGGTATTAAATTGAAATTCATACCAAATACTCAGGTCTATAATACCTTTAAGCTGTAACAAAATCAAACTTTGTAAACCTTGCAGGTTTGTACGGAACCCTCGGTGCGCGAGTCCGACTCGCACTTGGCCGGTTTTTTTTTTCATTAAGAGCCTTCTTGATGAAAAAAAAATTAAAATATATACAGCCGGACTATAGAACCTCCTCCTTTTTGAAGTCGATTAAAAATGATACTAGCTGGCAATTGGCCCGCCACGCATTTTCACTTCAACTTGGTACTATTAATATATATTCTGTGCTTCAACTGCAACTTCTGTGTCCCCGGAGCAACTGTGGCAGCCAATCACGAAAACTGATAGCACTTCAGGGGTGCCCGAGAGACAGGATGTTTAAAGTTTAAACCCTCAAAGAAATTAATCAGAAGAATGGCGTAGGATATGTTCCAATTTCCCTCCCCTGGCAAGGCAACGGCCAACGAGTCAATTGACGAATATCTAACCTACATCCTACTCCTAATTTCTTCTGATTATTTCGTTTCGGGTACCATGACAGCTTTAGCATATCCCTCGGGATCCCTGCGATCATATCAAAGAGTTTTCGTGGTTGGATACCGCTGTCGATCCTGGCGACACAGGTGATACAGTGGTGGGAATGTGTGGTGGGCCAAAGCTAGTTTTAGTAAGTTGACGAAGTGTTCAAGCCTAAACCTTTAGGCTTGAACACTTCGTCAATTTTACTCTTCATTTCACACATTCGATATTCATCCCATCAAAATTATCGCCTGAAATATTATTTTATAAACGTTATGAGCCAATGTATACTCATAAACTGTTTTAGATACCTCTATTAAATGTTAATTGCAACATGTAATTATTATTAATTGTAAATTATTACGTGTGTTTAACTGCCATTCATTATGTATTTAATGTTTTCTGCATATGAACATTAAAACATTTCCTGTATGTTAGATATTTACCAGTTTATGTCAGTTTGTTCTTTTAGATCTCTACGTTGCGCTTATTACCGTTTATGTTAATCCATCTTCCATACTAATATTCTAAATGCGAAAGTGTGTCTGCCTGTCTGTCTCTTACCTCTTCATGCCCAAACCGATGAACCGATTTTGTTGTTTGGTAAGGAGATACTTTAAGGCGAGCACTTACCTCAATTCCAAAACGATAACCTTACGAACGCGAATGCCAAGCGTGTACGCATCGCAATAAGATTCATTTTAGCTTAGTATAAAATTGTAAGTTACGACGGGCGGATCTTTTCTATTTTATTTTTCGTATGTTTTTTTTTAAATATCTTTCGAAATAAATATTAAGAAAAAAGATCATTCGTTTCAGACCTTTTTAAAAAAGATTTATTGACAATTTATTAAAATAAAATGTAAGTTATTCTTGTTAATACTTATATTTCGATGACAAAGAGTTTTGTCGGAGGTGAGTTTGTAAATTAATTACAGCGAAAGTATAATTTTTTATTAAAATGTTTTTGATTTAAACCCTTTTAAATATTGTGCTCTATATCTCATATTTTTTTACATTTCGTTATTATATTGGAACTAGGTAAATCGGGTATCAAGAAATAACAAAATGGGGTTTCAGCCCGCCTTAAGTCCCGGGAAAGGACATAGGACACTTTTTATCCCGGTAAAATGTACGGTTCCCGCGCGATAACGGCGTCATTTAGTAATAAATAATTGTGAATGTACCATCAGAGAAATTGACAGGCAAATGGTGGACCTGCGTTATTTGGTCGGGCTATGTCAAGTCAGTGTTATTTGCGATGTGTCCATGACCTGACCAAACTACGTAGGTCCGCCATCTACCTATGAATCAATTTCTCTGATAGTACTTATTGATACAAATGGAGATTTTCTAAGTCTTGATTACGAACAAATACGTTATTCTATAGAGTCAGTGGTTAAGGCGAGGCCAGTTCGAAAAGACTGATTTTTAAGCTTCCAGTCTGAAGAAATTATGTGGAATTCTCTTGCACCAAAATTGATGTAGACTCAAAAAGGAACAAAGTAACAAAATAACCGAACAGAATATTGAAAAATGGCATGGTAATTATGTAAAAAAAAAACTTGAATATCACCATAAAAATACACTTCAAATTCGAACATCTCGTAATTTTCAATGACAATGATATGATTTTTTTTACAAAAAGGATAGCTTTTTTATAGTTCTAACAAAATAACCGAATAGTTTTTCAATGAATGATTCGATCATTAAAAAAATAAAATAAAATGTATACTTAATTTTCCTTTATTTCGCCCTATCAAGAACGCGGCGAGCGTCGTAACCGCCACTGTACAAGGCGCGCTGATATGAATGTTATTTTAATGTCCTTTACGTCGATATTCGTACTGACGGACATCGACCTGCTAATTTTAGGAACATCCTTGCCTTAAAACACCACAGCTAGTTAAAGCAATTGTCTACAAAATGACTCCATTGCTCTAATAATACCTATATATTATAATGTTGTCTTATTTACACACTCAGACATACTAGCCACAGCTGCTCATACATTCTTACATCAGTCATCCCAGGAATGCTAGTGCTCATAGAAAAGTATGGAAGTCTACAGTAAAAGAATTTCATGATGATTAAAAAAACTTCTTAAAACTCTTAAGTACCGTTATCTTGGTATTTATTTTGTTACCATTAGCCTTCAAAAGAATACCGCTGGGATGCTTAAGCTTGAAATAGTTCAATTTGCTTGTACCTGCCCAGTCCAAACTCCCAAGTTAATCAATCGTCCACGCCTTAAGACCGGTCCAAGTATGTGCCCTGAGGCACTCCCGACTAGTTCGTAGTAACTTTGAAATAATTGCAGCCAAGACTTTGTTTATAGTCCTGCACATTGAGAGGGTATTTTATAGTAGATACTTCTGTTTTAATATTTTGTTATCTAAATGGAGGTATAAGGCTACTAATTTAAATGTCACGTATTAAACACGTGATATAAAGGAATATAAATGTACAATAATTTGGTCAAGCTTCAATAGACGACCTACTAGTTGGCTAGTTAGCTAACTAGACGACGATTTGACGACCTCTGTGGCTCAATTGGTTGAGTGTGTGGCAGCTCAAGCCGGGGGTCGCGGGTTGGAATCCCGCCGACGGAACAAAAAGTTTTCAATGTTCCCGGGTCAGGATGTGTATTAAATATTTGTATGATATAATAAAAATCTTAAATATATGTATAGTATAAAAGTATTAAATATATTTCCGTTGTCTGGTACCTGTAACACAAGTCCTTGAGGTACTTAGCACGGGGCCAGAATGACGTGGTGTGAAGCGTCCATAGATATAAAAAAAAATAGAGAATATTATGCAAAGGTTGGAGCAGAGGGCGCTACTAGTATATACAGTAAATAATCCGACCAAAATCCGACATGTAGCACACGTCATATCAGAATATTGACAAAAACGTTGTGAAACATCAAACAAATTTTTTTGTTTACTGTCTATGCTGGTGCTGCCTCTAGCGTGATAAGTGATAACATTGCAGTAGTCATATTATGTCTTTTTGATTGATGTAAACAAAAAATAATCAGATCAAAATGTACGTCGTTGTTATTTATAAAAATGAATGTGAGCTTTGAAAAAATAAGAGAGATTATTAATACATATTTTGTAGTCTACAATCAGTATATTATTTCTTTCGATTTGCAACTGCTAATTCCTTAAAATTTTTATTGGAACAAAAAAGAAATGGAGTCGAAAAAAATTTTTGTTGCTATTTTCTTTAACATTTTTTTTTCTTTCCAGACATACGTAACGGAGAATACGGATATCAACTCTCAGGGTATCCTGGAGAGTCTGAACAGCAAATATTTCTACTACACCCGAACACGGGGTCTCTTCAGGATCTGCTACCCCAAAGAACGACCGCCTACAGGTATTTTATAATTATTTTTTTCATCCCAAACAAAAAAAATGTTGTGTCTTTAGTGTACATTGCCCTGTTTTCACACCATTTTATTTATCCACTACTGTTTATGGTTTGCTGAAAGAGATCTCTTAGGGCTGATTTTTCCATCGTCAGATAAATTTTATCACTGGAATAAATTTGGCGTTTTGACAGATTTTATATGAAAAAAATGTCAAAGTGTCATATTTATTCTTTAGGTAAAAGTTATCTGACGATTGAAAAATCGGCCCTTGAAGAGATAAGTAGATACGCCAATGTTATATTGTCACTTTTATAATATATTATTATATGTCTTAATTTTGTTCATAAAGAGAATAAATAAATAAATAAAAAATAAGCATGGCCGTTAAATATTTGAAGTGTTCAATACGTTTAGGTGTGTATATTGTTACTTTAAGCCGTGCTTTAAGGATACAGTAATATTATTATTCCTATGTTAAGACCGGGCTCCCAAAATTATCTAAACACGCTAGCCCCGCCTACACACCCCGCTATCCTCCAATCATGATACAATGATTCCATGAATCGTGCCCGCATGAATTGTATTTTGCGCTGCAGCTAATAGTGAACAATATCGCGTAACAACGTTCCGGCGCATTATAGCACGAAAGTAAAGTTCGCTAGTCCCAAAAATGTTTTTGATGATTACTTAAAAATTAAATACAATACTAATATTTTCTTTAGCTATTATTTTATAAAGTGTGTTATTGTAGTCGTGCAAATTATTCAATGATAGTAACTCAATAAGTGTAACAAATATTGGTTGAAAAGCCCAGAAATATTCATTATTTCGAAAAATAAAACTATCGAGTCAAAATAAGTGAATCGTGTTTTTGGTTAGCCAAATATGAGATAAATACACAATGATTAAATAAATCTCAATTTCATTTAAGTCAATCGTCTTCCGGCATCGTAATACCTATTAGAAAACACAGCAAAATTTGACAGCGCGGTCTTAAGCTGACATCATCTTCGCATAAATTCGCATTAAATCATAATAAGGATAAAGATAATAAAACGTAGTTAATAATTAATAATTACAACCACAACAGTTACATTCCATATATTATAATTTATAATTATAACGCACCCGGTGTTAGCAATGCTACAAATGTTTACTTAGCTGCTCTTTTTTGAGCGTCCGGAAAAATTACTGAATACATTGAAACTGTATGTTGTTTACCGTTTTCATACAATTAAGAGTCAATAACTGATTAATTACGGGTATAAAGCAGTATTTAATGTGAAGAACTCCGAATATTTTCTTTTATAATCCAATTAGTACAATCCATACCGAAATATGGAGAGCTTGGCTCGACTAATGACTATTTTAATTGCACGTGTTATATTTATTAAGTCTATTGGACCGAGGAGATGGTGATATACGATTATGGTTATTATACTGGGAGCTTAAAGGTCATTTTCGCGTGGGATCATATCACAAGGCAGGTGTCTAACTGGACAATGTACATGACTAACATTTCTTCATAATATTACCGTATGGATGGTATTTTGCTTCCATGTTGACCTCGATAATGATTAAATATTCTTATTCGTTCGATAGTGTTTAAATATCCGTTTTAAATGCCTTATGTATTATTAATTATTATGTTTCTGTGGTTTTTCAACAGGATTTTTTCTCTTCAGCAACGTTGCTGATTGGTTCACGACGATAATTGAATGAAATTAAAAGCGCTAATGAATAAACTAACTTCTGTCAAAAATCTCAAAAGCCAACCTAATGGTTGGCACTTGGCACTATAAGTACTAAAGTGCTTACACGTTCATTTGACTTGAATGATTAAATACATAAATAATAAATAAATATAAAAAAAGAACAATAAATAATACTAATACACTATACTAATCTATACTAATATTATAAAGCGGAAGAGTTTGTTAGTTTGTTTGTTTGTTTGAACGCGCTAATCTCAGGAACTACTGGTCCGATTTGAACAATTCTTTCAGTGTTAGATAGTCCATTTATCGAGGAAGGCTATAGGCTATATTTTATCACGCTAAGACTAATAGGAGCGAAGAAATTGAAGAAAATGTGAAAAAAACGGGGGAAATTATTTGAAAGGGCTTATCTCACGAACTATTAGAGCAATTTTTCTGTTATTTGGGTCAGATAAGAAGTAGACCACGTGAAGGATCATAGGCTATTTTTTGTAGACTGATTTGTCTTTGAAATATCTAATTTACGCGGGCGAAGCCGCGCGGAACGTCTAGTACTATATAACACTATACTATACTATATACTACACTATACTATACTATACTCACAGAATACAGAAGTGACTATACTTTATAATACTAATTTTAATACATAAATATTCAATACATATCTTGCTTGAAAATTACAACATTAATTATAAAATCTAAATATTTACAGTACCTTTATTTATGATCCATCATCCATGTTATTTAACAATTGAGTAATTTATTTAAATATTTTTTGTAGTTATTTATTTATGTTTCGTTTCCCTACCTCAACAATAATTACCTCTATGGTTCACAAAAAATGTAACGTATTGTCTGTATTTTCTTCCCATACAACTTCCGCGTCAGCGCTCGTGAGAACTGTGTAAAAGAGAAGTAATTAGTAGCTGTCTCTTTCTAGATAACGTTCACGATTCAAAGTGCAAGTGAGATGAGATGATATCTCTATCTCTCTACATAATCACATAATATTATGTAGTTGAAACAGCGTGTGGGACACGCATTTTCTAAATCTTAAAAGGCTCGGCAAGAATTTAACCTGTATCTTAGCCTAGAAAACGAAGTTGTTATAATAATTATGATTGATTTCACTACACTTTCCTGCTTTCGACGCACGACAAAAACGATCTTATTCGAAAGTGATAGAGGTGAAAATCGCTCCTTTAACTATCGCCAAATATTTGAAAGTTCATATTTATTCAATGCGTGTACTTGACACCTCATATGGGCCGTCTTGTACATCACATAAAATATTTTATGTCCTCTTTGAAGGTCTAGGACGATACGTGATTAGATAATTAAATTCAATGCAAATGCATACAAAACTATTTAAACGATTTTGATGTGAATTGTGCAATTTTAAAAGTTTAGCTAAATTGGCATAGAACAAGGTTAATAATAATACTTTCGAATGTAAATATGTAAGAAATAAAAATCAGATTAGTTTGAGGTTATTTATTTTATTAATGGAATGAAAAATTGTAAAAGACAGCTCCAAATATTTTTGTTCTTTTATTTTTCTTCTGGTAATTTTGGTGTCATTTTAGTTTCTTACGTTTACTTTTTTATTTCCTGCATTTACTGACACAGTCTCAGTACATAGGCGAAACATAGTGTTAAATAACAATGCTATAACACGTTACATAATATAGCATTCTCTCATACAGATAAGTCACAAGCTAACACTAATTAAATGCAAATAGAGTGGGTTCAAACATATTACGAAACTACTGTATTACTATAATCAGAGAAATAATAGAATAATATTGTAAAAAAGCACTTTATATTTAGATTTAAAAAAAAACTTCGGTCATATGTAGATTCTTGTTCTACGCCAATGGAGTCGCTTCTAAAAATTGGTGTATTTTTTTTTTTGGAATGCTACTGAAATGTATTTTACCTACTTTAGTGTAGAAGTGTGTGTATGTTTATGTGTATATGTACTAGTGTGAAAATGTGGTACATTATTATGTACCACACGAATAGTAAAATTCTCCGAAACTGTAGCGAAAGCGACCTGTCTTACAATAGACAATTTCAATCGATGCCAAGGTGTTGTATAACAGTCGTAACAATGATAAGGTCGAATGGTTTCCGACGGAGGTCACCTGACCCCTGGACGGAGGACATTTGACCACCACAATATACTTCCACCCATAGATACTGATGACCGTACGAAATTAGCTTTTTATTATTTATTAGCTATATTAGCTGGTTTAACCCGTCCACTGCTACACAAAACAAAATTAATTGTTTCATAGGCTCAAGGCTGATGTGAAACTTGTAAAGTGTTTGTTTATACTGTTTTTAAAATATGAATGCTTATAAAATCTTTATTAGAAAATAAGAAGAACCATTTGACCAGAAAATAATTATTAAACAGTATAGGATCAGCTGTTCTTAGATTTATGCAAATAAAAAACCGTAAAAAACACGTAGTAATCGCCCTTTAATTGTAGTTATAGTACCAATTAAAAGTGTACTGGGTTTAGACTTTTTCTAATTATTATTTATAAATTTTATTAAACTAAAAAGTTCGTATAAAAGCCATAAAAGCTCCAACTGGCATCTTAAGTTCTTAACGTAACGTATCTCTTAATAGTTAATGAACATTTGACGTTAATTATTATTTAAAATAATGCTTATCTAATTAAGCCACTTGTAATCTGACTTCTCTAAATTAACTTTCTATTACTAAAACTCAACTTTCTAGATAGAACCGTATACTTAAAAACTGGCTGCGTTATCAAGTCATCTAAAGGTGACTTTTCGATCTTAGCCGCAAGCGACCACGACCGACAAAAATTCAAACAAAAATCAAAATGCCACCTAAAATTGTTACATCTAAAATCAAAATACCTCAATATTTAAAATTTTGCTATTCAATTTATTAAATTTAAAATGTGTTGTCACAAAACTTAATCATTTTAAATTAAATAAAAAAACGATTTTTTCATACAAATTTAATAGATCTAGTAAACCTCGCCAGTGTTATTAAAACTTTGCCAACGTCCGCTTATAAACGTTTTTAATATGTTTAGGAAATCGTTTATTTGTCAAGTCCGGTCAAACCTGCATTAACTAGTGACCCGGTAGTTATTTTTGGTTTATTAATTATTTGCGATACATAATTAATTTGCTTATTGTTAATATTATAACAATAAACAAATTAAAATGTCATAATAGGTTAAAAATGTAATCATGATTTCTTGTCTCTTTTAACTTTTTGTAGTTTTCGAAATCAAAATCAAAATATTTATAACAAAGTTAACACTTTTAGTATGTCTACATGAGGCCTACCACCGGTTCGGGAACTAACCCAGCGAGAAGAACCGGCGCCGCGTAAGAAACTCGCACGGGGCCATCTTTTACTAAAAAGATGGAAAATTGTTCTTTTAAAAAGAAAAAAATTACAATAGTAACTTAAACTAATTTACAAAAAGCATATAAAAATGTGAGATGGAAAATTGTTCTTTTAAAAAGAAAAAAATTACAATAGTAACTTAAACTAATTTACAAAAAGCATATAAAAATGTGTTAGCAAGCAGCTTACAGTAAGTCAGCTTATTTTTCCTAAGGTGTGCTATCATTGAGAAAATCAGTTACCTTATAATAAGCCCTAGCACACAATCGTTCTTTGAATTTATTAATAGGGTATAATAACCTTATTAATTTTCACAATCTGAATGGATTCGGGATAATCATCAGCTAATACCGCAGTGTTTTAGTAGCTATAGGGCTGCGTTCTCTTACTATTTCTTCAGGGCTCAGGCCCAGCGAGTCTTACATGTCCGTGGTGGGAGCCCCCAATCTCCCACGGAATGCGGAACGGCATTTCTCGGCGAAAATAGAAAATATTAATTATAGCTTATAGCTAAATTCCAAAATATTAAAAACCGGCCAAGTGCGTGTCGGGCCACGTGCAATATAAGGCTCCGTAGTACCGCTAGTTTTTGAAATTTTTTGTATGGTCAATGAATATACATTTAAAACGTGTTTTATACTACTAACAAAATCATCTCAGTTACGTTCAAAGGAATTTGAACGAAAAGTTGCTTTATACTTCGCCGAATACATTTTTTTTAGTTGATCGACTATTACTCAAAACTTATGAAGTCTTAGCCGTGATAGTTTTCCTTTTAAATTCAGCATATTTCCTACTCCCGTGAATTTGTCCACTTTAATACTTAATATTTCACAAATGGATCCCTATATCGGAAAATGATATATGAATTCTCATAATATTTCTAAAAAAACCTATCCAACAACACCCCACACGGTCGGGTGGACGCGAAAAAAAATATCATCCCCGCTTGATGTGTAGGGGAGGTACCATAAAAAAATTATTTTGTTAAGAATTTATTATACCATTTTGTCGGCATCATTAATATCTGCATTCATGCCGAATTACAGCACAGTTTTGTAGGTCCTATAGTCTCTGAGCAAAACTGCGAACAGACAGACGGACGGACAGACCGAAACTATAAGGGTTCCTTGATGTCTACGAAACCCTAAAAAATACACATAGTTACTATTTGAGTCTTACTGCCGACAATAGGGGAGTGCCACCCGTAGTTTTTTTTGTAGTACGATTTCAACCTGCTACAAGTTTAAGAAACCCCGACTGTATGAGTGTAAACAGACGTAGAAACGATAGGACCGGTTGAGATTTCACCGGCAGCGCCGAGAAAGCACCGCCCCGATATGTGCTAAAGTAAACTCAACAGTATGGATAACCTTATCCAAGTGCTTTTTGAAGGTACGCGCACATTATGACGGCATCGGGGCGGGTCGTATTTTCCATACATGTTTTATAAAATGTATGGAAAATTTGGCCTGCCTACGCCCCGTCATAATGTGCGCGTACCTTTAAAGCAGCTCTAGTTATACTAGCATGGGCGGCGGCTCATTTTTCATTGGTAACTCGTCTGCTCTTTTTCTGGTAAATTAAATAAAGAAGTCAAAAATGCCACTCTCATGTAACTCTCATGTAACTCTCATGTCACTGAAATATGATGACATTGTGCACATTTAGTTCTTTACACAAAAATCACCCTGTCTGCGATTACAATTTCGCAACAGATTTTATTGGTTCGTCTTGGTGGAGGTACACCGTACACCCTTGCCCCCAGATACAAGAACAGAAATTTTCCTACAAAATGTCTCTCTATAATCACCAGCCGTTTCTATCACAGTCGACACTAAGCTAACACCAAAATCGGCCAGCAATTACTCAACTATTTTACTGCACAATGCGTAAACCTGTGCAATAAATCTTGTAGATTATTCAGACGTGTTCAGGTAAATGTTCAAACGATTACCGACCTAAATACCGGAACGGGTTTCCGACAATACATTTGCTAGACTTGGCCAAAAACATAGAGTAAGTATAGACAATATTTAATGAATAATCACATTCCTTTCTGGTTTATTATACTAGATGACGCCCGCAACTCCGTTATGCGAAAATTCGTTTATCACACGGAAACAGTAGAATTTTCCGGGATAAAAAGTATCTTATGTCCTTTCTCGGGACTCAAAGTATCTCCATACCAAATTTCAACAGAATCGGTTCAGCGGTTTGGGCGTTAAGATGTAACAGACAGACACTCACTTTCACATTAAAATATTACTATGGATTCTTAAAACCTCTAATGTTTGGTTTCAAGAACCCTTTTTAAGTGACTTCCAAAAAGATTCGTCTGCTTATATTTTTTCAGTTTTTAGTCTCGAATCTTCTATCCTTTGCTTTCAAGTACATTTTAAAACAAAAACTCATCAAGTGGTTAAAAAAACGCCCCTGCAGTAGCCCTCACGTCAGAAATGCTGAAAAAACACCTAATAAAGCACTTGAGAAAGAGAAGACATACAGCAATCGGTTTGCTGTTATCTGATAACCAGTGGGTTTTGGAGAAAGGTGATCCAAAACAGACAAGTGCAAGTATCAAGTGCATTTGTTGACGGAAATAGGAGGCACCTGAGTCTACATGACAGCTAGCAACGTATTTGATACTTTGCAAATGCTCTTTGTGTTGACTGAAATAAGAAGCTGATTGACGAATGAAATACGAATGAACTACTGTGTAAAATCCGACTTGAAAACAGTTTTGGTATGGTAACGATGCAGTCTCGGTTTCATAAAACTGTAAAGTAGTATTCTTTTCAAATATCGCACCATCTTCAAACGTATTCTGTAATTCTGATCGGTGCAAACTCAAAAACACACTCTTTTGACATTTGTTTGACGTATGTGATAATACCATTTTTCAAATTGATAGGATTCGGGCTGGACCAAAGCTGCATTAATGTTGGATTAAAATCTGGGTTGATTTTTGGTTGAAGTCGAATTGCGATCGACAGTGTCAACAGCTAAGAAACCAAAAATGTATGTGATTTGACCATAGTTCAAATTGGTCGCTACGAATATTCATCCACAGAGGAAATTCGTGGCACCAACCCCAACCACGTTCAATTTATGAGCAGCATTGGGTTGGAGACGGTACTCTAATGCGAAGGAGTCATAATAGATCCTTATGGGTCACAGTGACGTCAGGGCTACAATGATCTGCCTTCAGGAAGAGAAAAAAAACTCAAACCTTAATCCTAAGATTTTAGCTTCGCCGTCGAAATTATCCAAAACAACTTGACTTACCCAGCTCTACTAAATATGCTCATTCAAACTTTCGAAACCGATACTTAACCTCTGACTCGAGATAGAGCGCCTGTGCTACATTTTCTCTTCAGATCTTATCTCGTTGTTTTTATGGACCACCTATAGGTGTGTCATAACATTAGCTTCGATTTTAATGTAATTCTAATGAGTGTATGTTGCGTTGCGCCAAAATTTGTTTTAAGGCGGGCTGAAACCCCATTTTGTTATTTCTTGATACCAGATTTACCTAGTTCCAATATAATAACGAAATGTAAAAAAATATGAGATATAGAGCACAATATTTAAAAAGGTTGAAATCAAAAACATTTTAATAAAAATAATACTTTCGCTGTAATTAATTTACAAACTCACCTCTGACAAAACTCTTTGTCATCGAAATATAAATATTAACAAGAATAACTTACATTTTATTTTAATAAATTGTCAATGAATCTATTTTAAAAAGGTCTGAAACGAATAATCTTTTTTCTTAATATTTATTTCGAAAGATATTTAAAAAAAAACACACGAAAAATAAAATAGAGAAGATCCGCCCGTCGTAACTTACAATTTTATGCTAAGCTAAAATTAATCTTATTGCGATGCGTACACGCTTGGCATTTGCAGTCGCGGGGTTATCGTTTTGGAATTGAGGTAAGTGCT
Organism: Cyaniris semiargus; assembly: GCA_905187585.1. NCBI lineage: Eukaryota > Metazoa > Arthropoda > Insecta > Lepidoptera > Lycaenidae > Cyaniris > Cyaniris semiargus. The sequence goes on along the minus strand of LR994558.1, from coordinate 4,033,028 downwards.
CGCCTTAAATCGTGCGGAAAACGTAGGTACATTTTCCGGGAGAAAAAAGTATCTCCATATCGATCAAAATCGGTTTAGTGGCTTAAGCGTGAAGAGGTAACAGACATTTTTTTAATTTTTTTATTTAACTCTTTATTGTACACAAGAAAAATACATAAAGATACAATTAACATGGAAAGACGGCACAAAGGAACTGCTTATTTCTAAAAAATCTCTTACAGCAGCCCTACGGAGAGGTACAGTGTAAAAGACAGCAGATAGGACGTGCGCAATCAATAGTTATTAACTAATTAACTATAAATAAACTTATATTATATACTATAGGATCGAAAGATTAGGGTCTGGACGAGAAGGATTTTAGTTTTCATGGGCAAAAAGTTTTGGAGGCACTTCAACTTATGCAACGAGTAGTACACCTTTTTACTGACTTCACTAACATGAGTAATCCAAGAAAGGTTATTATCTAAAATTAGGCCTAGATTTTTGGCAGTGTCGGTAAAAGGAATGATAGTGCCATTATATACGATACTAGGGCCCGTATTTTTGGTCAGTACTCAAGATGCATCTCGGTCTCAAGACACGGTTCACGCTCTGTGATTGGTTGGCTGTCAAAATTTGGACCAATCACAGAGCCGAACCGCGTCTTGAGACCGGGTCGCATCTTAAGTACTGACCAAAAATATGGGCCTAGGTGCATCACGTACACGCTGAGTCATGTATTTACTGCCTATGATCATGGCCTGTGATTTACCTGGATTAACCATCAGACCAAAATATGACAGCCCATTCAGCAATTCTTCACAGAGACATACACACTTTCGCATTTACAATATTAAGTATGGAAGTATGGATGTAAATATTATAGCTAAATTGCATATTGAAATTACGCGTACTATGTCCTATTGACGGTAGCTTTACCATTATAAGCATGGTGGCAATGAACACAAAGCTAGATAATTACAATCAATTTTAGGCTGACAAAGGTTGAACAATTTGTATTGTCTTCGCTAATACTAATTGTATTTTAATCTATGCGTCATGTTTCCGTTTTTTAAAGGTCTTAGAGATATTATGTTAGCATGTAAACCTGTATCTGGAATCTAAATTCAAAAACTTATAAAGCACTTTTTTGTGCTCTAACATCAGCTATGTTTTTAAATTTATGATTTAATGCTTTTGGTATAATGAATAGTGTTATGCGCCCTGTCCACGTTGGCCTATACCCTATGATAACAGACTTGCAATGTGACATAATATTCGTCTATGATTGCCCACGATCGACATCGATTGTACTCAGAGAAGTTGATTTCTAGGCAGATGGCGGACCTAAGTAATTTGGTCGCGTTAAGTCAAACCCATCCGACCGATCACATGCTAACATTGGATTGACATAAGCCGACCACATGACATACGAGTAGGTCCGTCAACTGCCTAGGAATCACTTTAATCACATGCTAAATACAGCTTCGCCATCATGATTATCCATCATGGCACAAAATGAAGAGGGCTTTTAGATCTATCTTTCATTCATACGTCCTTTGAATAAATTATAGTGTTCTGTATAGATGTATCCTGATTCCTGTGTAAAGTGAATAACTGTTATAGCGCTATAAAGATATAATCTATTGTATGCTATCAAAAACCTAATCTAAAACTCAAGGTTCAGGATTAGAAGCTTCCTTTAAAAGTATACAATTTGAAATATGATGTCATGGCCGATGATGTTTGATCATCATAACATCATGCCATAAAGATTACAATGATCTAATGATTTGTAATGTTAGTACAGTCACCATGGATAATATGAATTCGGTGCTTTAATTAATCAAGCCCCATACTCTCACCGGTGATCGAGACGCAATAGAATATCTATTGTGTCTCCTACGATCGACGGGTTTAACGAGACAATCGTGTGCATTTATTTCACTAACCGTCTACTGACCTCTACCGACCATTAAGGGTAGATACCCTTAATGGTCGGTAAAATCTTAAGAGATAGGTACTTCTTAAGATTATAAGTTTATGTTTTATAGATTTATGTTCTTAAGGGGTTCCGAGACGAACAAACAGCTTGGCGGCAACCACGTAGACTTCAAGCAAAGGCTAAAAATATAAAATCACATCAAGCATCAAGGAGCAAAATCATAAATGCTTAACTCAAGCATCAAGCAAACATTATAAACGGTCAATATGCTTGAAGCAAGTAAAAATCTACGTGCTTGCCGCCAAGCTGCTTGTTTGTCTCGGAACCCTTTAGAAAGGTACATGACAAACAGGCGTCAATAAATAGGTACGTTTTTGTTTCAAGAGGTACCCTGAAAGACCACTAATACCCGGTTCCTGGTATATGAGGGTTTTTGACTAGAGTTTATCGATCAATATCACTGATGCTTTTGATTGGCTTATAAAAATTGGTTAAAATGTTAACCCATCAACATTCAACAACGCTGTTGCTTCTTAGAACAACCTTCAGAACCAGGAATAAGGTAAGCATTAGAGTGTGGTAAAAAATTGAGTGCCACTGATAGTAAAGACGCTTTGTCTGGACGGAGTATAGCTACTAATGGTTCTAACACTAGGCCTAGGCGTAGTTTCGCAATCGGCCGGCCCTGGTCTAATGCCATATCGATGTGGTAACCGCCGGCGTACCGTGAAGGAATGTACGGATGCTCCACCACCCGTTTGGGTTACACAATTGGAATAAACTATAAACTAAGCTGGTAGGTATTACGGAGTTACGTGGAGTGACAAGTTGAATACGGTCTATTAATGCCTCCCACATCAGTTTCGGAGACGGTGGCTAGTTTCATTGAATCCAGGCCGGCTATGCAGGAGTGATTTTATACTGCCCAAGTTTGTGCGTAGTCGTAATACCTCTCTTCCTTCACTCTTATCCAGGCAGGATTTACTTTCAACATGCCCATCTGACACATAGATCATTAATCATATTTCTTGCCAGACAATCAAGAGCAGTCCTCTATGCTATAATTCAAGATCTCGTGTAAAATAAGAAACAAGTTGAAAAGCCAAAAAGTTTGAAAATTGAAACTGTGCTTAGACAAAGCGCTTACTATTTTTTAGCAGAATTTGGCTTAAAACGATTACGTCGACTTTAGTAATACATGCATCTAAGTAAAGTAAATAATATAAATTCAAGATGTCGATGGCTTGTCCACGCCCGCACTTTCTCCACATCCGCTCGTCTAGCTCATTACCGGTATGCATATTCTGGTGAGTTACTACCAAATACGGCAAGCATGGAAATAGTTTTAGATTGGAAAAAAGTATAGAGTATTAAAATTGGAAAAGAGCCTATATATTAGCATGAAACATTAAAAGAGCATTAGGTGAATGGTAAATAGGCTCCTACGTAAGGGGAAGCTGATCAATTCGGGGGAACTGATTACAGGCCGACCTGATTGAACTCATGCACACATACGGGAATGCTTGAAACGAGCCCTGTCAGATCCGTCTGCGATCAGTCTAAGATCGAACGGCCTAAAGGGTCTTGCCAGATCTGTCTGTGATCAGTCTAACCGGATCGTACGGTTAATGTAAAATAAGTTCCAAATCTCATGTGATTTGAAATAGATCTATCTTTGATATAATAAGATATCTATACAAACAGATCGTGATGGTATAATTATGCGTGTACGTGATCATGTGACGTAATAATTGCTAGTCGTCTCCCAGTCACGAAATTCTGATCAATCATGAGATAATGCGGCTGCGCATACTTAAAATACTATATTTGTTTATGATTATTGCATATCTGTTGAATAAGTAATTGGTTGTTCTAGAAATCTGCAGGCTTTTTCGTTGGGGGTTGAGAGAGGATAACGATTAAGATCTTTATGGTATTTAATGGTGCCAGAAAATAACTAGACTTTAGTCTAGTATTGATAACTAGCATCTATTATATATATCTATATATCTATTTAGGAATAAACTGGACCTCAATGTATCAAAATGTTATGTGGTGACATTTACTCGTAAGGCCAACTTAATAAGTTATAGTTACAAGCTCAAAAACAAGGAAATAACACTTAAAAATTCTATAAGGGACCTCGGAATTATAGTGGACTCTAAATTATTATTTGATGACCACGTAAATTATATAGTAAATAAAGCATCTAAAGCACTCGGATTTGTTATCAGATCTAGTACTCATTTTAAGTCTATTAAGGCCATCAAAATCTTATATTGTTCATATGTACGAAGTATCCTGGAGTACGGTTCCGAGGTTTGGAATCCTTCTCTTATGATATCTATAAAAATAGAATTGAATCAATCCAGAAACACTTTCTAAGGTTTCGTCAGTTTAAGTGCCACCTTAACCTTCCTAACTATGAGGCAAGGTGTAATAAATTTCACTTCCTTCCCTTATGTCTTCGCAGAGACATTTCAGATCTAGTTTATTTATGTAAAATCATCAACAATGCCATTGATGGCCCTGATTTATTATCAAATTTTAATTTTAATGTCCCTAGCAGATACTTTCGTAATTACGTACCGTTTCATGTTCCACCTTTTAAAACATTCTACCGCCGTAATTCTTTTGTTTGTAGAGCTAGTGCACTTTTTAATAGTTTCTACTCAGATAGAAATATCGAAGACATCTTTAAACTAAAAACATCCGAAATTTGTAGGCTTTTATCAAATGAATTTTTTAAATACGAAGAATGATAGTGTTGTTGCATTTGTGATATTGAGTGGTTTCGAAATGTACTTAATTACTGCGTTTTGTGAGTGATGAGATGTAGTACGTATTTAAATTAAGTTATATTGTTCGTTGTTAATTATTGTTGTTGCTTATTATGCTTATTATTATGATCAAGTCACTAGACTTAGACTTACAACTGTGCATGTTATCTATGAAAGCTTTACTTTACTTTTATTTGTGAAAACTTTATAATTGGCTTTGGCGTTATTATAATTGTATCTTTATTGAAATTGTTTGCAAGCTGTTAGTTTTCTGAATAAAATTAAAAAAAAAAAATCTTTCCAGAAACGTTAGTTTTTGAGACTCGAACGACGCGACGCTAAAAATCGTTCGGCAACGCCGGCGATTGAATTATTGTCCGTATACATAATCTTGAAAATATTTAGTTAAAACGTCTTTCGTTGTAGCCACTTCCTTTGACATCAAACACTTCGAGCCGTGACATAGTACAAAAATAAAATTTTAAAAATAGTCGAGTAGAAACTTGTTGATATTCAGATGCCCTTTGATATCGTCTGATGCATGATTGCTCCATATGAACTTGATATAGTCTCTTTGGTACGCGCACCTTTGACGCATTGCACGGTGCACCTTTCTAGACTCTAGTCCATCTACAGAGCTGATACATTGGCACATAATTATGGACAAAGAGCGATGAAAGAGTAATTTGCGTTGGCACGCTGCATTAACGGTGCAACACAACGGGACAACACGAGCACGTGTCACGGCAACGCGGAAGACATTACAGCTAAAAATTTACATCATTACCTATTTTTTACGGTACAGGAGATGATGGTATGGCCTTTAAGGTCATTAATATCCACAACACTAGAGGAACCTTAGAAGACTCGAAAGGTTCTGGCGTTTAAGAAAAAATATTTACAGTTAAACGTAAATCCCTTGTTTTAAAAGTCTTCCCCCCTTTTTTTCCATTTTGTTATTAATTATGAAAGTATGAATAAAATTTATCGAATTGTATTTTGAGAATACTTCAAGTATCTTCTTATCTGTTGCCATTATAATTGATATCGTGCAAAATATGCCAGAAAAATATTTTTTGTTGCATGGGAGTGCGTTACTACCAGGCATTGCACAGGCATTTTGAACGTCAAAATACTTGTAAATTATTGTTTGGTCCGTTTGTCAAAGCGGGACAATTTCGGCCTCGCGGGGGACACCGGGACAGACTGCCTGAAAGCGGGACTGTCCCGCCCAAAGCGGGACGTATGGTCACGTTAATTATGCGTGTTGATCATGTCAAAACTAAATAAGTATAAAGTACTGAACGTTGTCGGCAAATTCCCAAGAAGTTGGTATATTGTGCGGGAAGTGGGCACCGTTAATGTTTCCGGGATCGAAACCCTCCTTGTCCTGTTTTTCAGCGGTTAGAGCCTAAAAGGGTAATAGACAGACATACTTTAAGAGTATGGATAGAGTAATCTTTGGATGAGATATCTACCAGTTTATATGAAAAATGAATATTCAGCTTATTGAGTATCACAATACATACAACGTTGAGAACGTAATGCTACCACATTGTTTACAAATATGTGAATTAATTGTTCTGTGGGCGATGGAATGCCGTGGGCGGTGGTAGTCATATAAATTGTACTACGAATTACGAGATACTAAAATGGAATAGGAAGGTAGCAAGTTTTATTAAATTGGGAGTTATCAGACGCCTTCCATTATGTATGTTTCCTGAAAATTCTAGTATTTTATCGGTGGGAACATGCGTGGAGGGCGCAAAGGAAGATCTTTCGGTCGAGCGAGGCGGTATGCTATGGATTTCAGATAGAAAACTTCGATAGCGCGATGCAGGATTGTGGCGCTAATTGTGGGTACCGCCACATCTCGCTTTCATCAACAATCGAATAGTTATAGGACCCCGTCCAGAAAATGAGTGGAGGTCTTATAGTTACCTTAGCTTCCAAAAGCAAGGAGTACTTCTTTATGTTCACATACGTAACACTGTCTTTTCATATACCCATCATTACTTTCTTACCTTTCAACAATTACACAACAATAATGATCATTAGTCCAGTAGCTGTACCCGGTGATGATACGGAACAGTGAGGTGGAATTAGTGATTAGTTTCACAAGCCAGTTCCACTCCACCGACTACTATGGTGTATGGGCAAGTTTCACAACGCCTTACCTATGTGTTTCGCCTTGATTATGGTGTGGATATTTTTGTAGAAATGCAGCCGATGCGTGTTGCGTAGCTTAAAGACCCCTCATCACGTTGAGTGATGAGTAACCATGATTGTGAGTCTGTCTATTAAAGGCTCATTCGTTGTTCATGATCAGCAATCATAGACAAATTTGCCCTTCTATAGGTTCGTAGGCGCTTGTTTTGGTCCATTAAGGACCAACGCCGAGAGACAGTATAAGGGTTTGAGTTGTGACTTGTGACCCATATACTAGGGATGCCACGAATAGTGAATTGGCCGAATACCGAATACCGAATATTCGGTAACGCTGTCGGCCGAAGCGCCGAATATTCGGCCGCCGAATATTCGGCATGAAATACGTACTTTTCGGGGGCGCGGTAGCTGGATTAAGACAAGTCGCAACCTGTTTTCCTCGTTGCGTTTTCAAACGAGTCATTTGCGTCAAACGAATTGGATTTTTATTTGAAAACAGTTCGCCTAGATCGGAAGGCCGATCCTTACCAGTGGTTGTTAGTAAACGAAAAACAATATCCAAACCTTTCGAAATTTGCCAAAGTTTATCTCCTGGAAGTAGCGTGTATAGTGAGAGGTTATTTTCTGAGGCTGGTAACATTTAAGATGAGCAGCGTAATCGTTTGCTACCAAAAAATGCTGAAAAGCTTGTTTTTATCCATCACAACTTACCACTGATCAATTTTTATTACTAAAGTGTTGTAATTTGGAAATAAATACATAATTTTGAGTAATATAATGGGTTTTTTTTTCCATGATTTGGTATTCGGTATTCGGCCGAATAGTACGTATTATTCGGCCGAATACCGAATATTGCTATTCGGTATTCGGCCGAATAATACGTACTATTAGAAAAGTAAAAGAAGCCGAATAGGCCGAATACCGAATAGTTGCCGAAATTCGTGACATCTTTAGTTGCAACGCGTATATGGTAAAGATGTCACGAATATTCGGCAACTATTCGGTATTCGGCCTATTTGGCTTCTTTTTTTGCTATTCGGTATTCGGCCGAATAATACGTACTATTCGGCCGAATACCGAATACCAAATCATGGAAAAAAACCCGTTATATTACTCAAAATTATGTATTTATTTCCAAATTACAACACTTTAGTAATAAAAATTGATCAGTGGTAAGTTGTGATGGATAAAAACAAGCTTTTCAGCATTTTTTGGTAGCAAACGATTACGCTTCTCATCTTAAATGTTACCAGCCTCAGAAAATAACCTCTCACTATATTCGGCCGCCGAATATTCGGCGCTTCGGCCGACAGCGTTACCGAATATTCGGTATTCGGTATTCGGCCAATTCACTATTCGTGGCATCCCTAGTTGCAACTATGTATGTATAATAGCAACGCAAAATAGAAATTCCTATATTGCAGCGTTTTGACTTGTTTCGGTGTAGTGTGAATGGTAGTGGTTTATTATATCAAAATTCTCCGAAGTCAGCGGGTAGGTTTGCGTTAATTAGTTCGGAATTCCCACAAAATGACCGTTTTTTCGTACAATTATTTTACCAGATTCCTAGGTTTAACGGGAAATATTGTCAAGTAATACGTTGAGCACACATTTTCAGTTAAGGTATTCTAAGAATTGTGCGCATCTAAAAGCACAGTAATAGATCAACAGCTGTGTTTCGGACTTTCGGACTATGTGGTGAGAATTCCGTATCTTCTTGGACTTACTATACGATCTATAAGTTATAACATTACCTGTCTCTGGCAGTATTTAAAGAGTGGTGAGTTCGCTTAGAGAATACTATAAAAATATTTTACAGCGGATTCAACATTTTTAAGGCTCTGTAATCTTTGTCCTACAGATATCTACAGGGTGTAACAAAAATAAGTGACAATACTTTAGGGGTGTATGTGTTCCTTGTAAATAGGTCACAATTAATATGCAAATCACAAAAAAATGCTCTTTCAGCGCTGCTGCTTCTACAGTGAACTCTGTACAAGGGACACATACACATCCTAAAATAATATCACTTAGTTTTGTTACAACCTGTATATTATGCATTCTCGTCTGTGTGCATGAGTCCAGTCTGGTCGGCTTGCGATCAGTCCAATTCGAACAATCGGCATCCTCGAATGGGGCCTTAAATATGTACAGTAGGGCCTCGATAGTCCGAACCCCAGCTAATCCGAATACCTCTATAATCCCTTCCCCGGAGCGTCGGAACCGGTTGCAAAGATTCCACATACTCAAGCTGTGTCTGCCTTAAATACTTGCTTGGAATGGGCAGAAGAAGTCGATATTTCTATTTCGGAAAACTAAATACTGGTCGTCATAGTACTATACTTGAATTCTTTAAGAAAGTTTAAATAAGAAATACCTACTTTTAGTTTTGTATGAGTAAGTTTTGCATGATTAAAATACAGTTTTTATTATTGTTCTTTTATTGCCAAAAATGTCTTTAAAAATGTCTACATACTATAATCCGAACGCTGCGTAGTGCGTACATCCGAGGGTATTTTGGGTGTTCGGACTTCGGACTATCGAGACCCTACTGTATGTCCTTGCGTATTTAATATTTATCAAACAAACAACATAGCACTGGCCGTGGCTTCGTGAGAAGCATTGTATTTTATATAAGACTAGGAGACTATACTTCCGCATATCAACATATAACTGTTAAGATAAAACTAACTGTTACTTTAATTCGATAGAACTATTATGCGTACCCTACTTAAGTTACTATATACTTCGTAAATAAAACTTTCGAAGGTATCTTGGCTATAATGAGAGAGATTTTATATTTTTAGACTTCATGGAGAGTAAGTCAAGCTTAAAAATTAAAATAATCGTGAAAGAAAAAAAATAAATTAAGGCAAATTATTAAGAGATATAATAGTAATTGTTAAGCTAAATAATAAAGAAAAATACGTGATAAAGTTACTTATATAAGTTGAACTTATTAATTTTAATTTAATGAAAAGTTTGTATGGAGTTTATGTGAAAAGTTTTTTTATTAATGTATAATATGTGTTATGTATTTTAATTTGTATGCAGGGTAATAATAATTAATTATGTAAATACAAATTTTTATGAGGCTCGTGTACGAACGAAGAGTTAACTTAAAGTATAAATTACTTACAGTAAAAATAACATTACGCCACAGCATAACCTTCACAACGATGATACCGCGCCAGCTCAAGCGTAGCGTCGGAAGGTTGGAAATAAAGTTTAAATATTATTGAAATTATATTGGTGTACTACAAAGTTACGTGGTACTTACTATAAAGACTTTAGGAACTGTTGTGTATTTACACAACAGTTCCTAAAGTCTTTACCTCACTGGGATTAAATATCTCCTTTTATTTACCTTCTACAACTCTACAAGGCTGCAGTGGCAAGTGGCCAAAATCAGAACAAATGTTGTTACTAATTCTTGTTAGACAGAAAGCTGGGTTTGACGCTCACTCCTGTCTATGTGATCGAAGTATTATTCTGAATCCAATTCCAAAATTAAAACATTGTATGTAAGTTGTAACTGCTGCTTGGCAATTGGCATCAACGCCCCCATGAAAAGGCATCTAGTGCCACTATCCTTGTCCATCTGTGTGTTCACAAATTGTCTTTTCTTGTCAAACTATTATTTCCTTAAAATAAAATTACTTCAAAGTATAACCCTAAGGTAGCGGTAAGGCCGCCTATTTGCTATTCCCTGCCTTTATATTGTTTTTGTTATTTTATATTGATATTTTTTTAAGCAAATAAAGAATTTATAAATAAATAAACCCTTCCAAAAATGCTACGAATTTTTGGACCTAAGAGTTAATTCTTGTGCTTTGTAGCGAAGAGGTACTCTCATAGCAGAAGCACAATAGTCTGGTAGTAGAGTCTACTTCTAACACGTGGGTGACAACAAACCTGTTCAACAATCTAGGGTGGCAGATTTCTATTCCCTAAAGGTCAACAGATTAAACATTGTTAAACAAGGACGCACTACAACTTTCTCTCTCGAATGCCGACTAGACCGGGTCACCTATTTGTATTTTGTACCCACTTCATATTTGGTTTGTCGATTGTGTTATAAGCATAATAGAATTAGTTGTCACGGTAAGCCTATGCAAGAAGCTGGGCTTATTATGTGTAATATATTTGCTGTAGCTACTTAGATGACGCCCGCAACTCCGTTGTGCCAAAATTCGTTTAACGCGCGTTACCGTAGGTTTTTTCCGGGATAAAAAAGTATCCTATATCCAAGACTCAAAGTGTCTCCATACCGAATTTCGGCAGAATCAGTTCAGCGGTTTGGGCGTAAAGAGGTAACAGATGGAAAGATACATTTTCGCATTTATAATATTAGTATGGATTATGATTTATGTGTGTGTCTGTGTGTATGGTACACAAAGATGCAATAAGTAGCAACTCTGCAAGGCTCTTTTGGCTAGTGCTCGTAGTCAAAAATCAAAATTGGAACGCCATCTCTAATCCACCAGTCAATGTCATCGAAATATGATTTTGCATGTGGCCAAAATAAAAACTAAAGTCCGCTGTATACATTGGGCCAACGTATTGGGCCAGAGCATTGGGTCAACGTGTACAACAGTGTGGCCTTAAGTTAAGCCATAAGTTTGGGGCGACATTTCGTACTCTGCAGTCTACACGTTGGCCCAATGTGTTGGCATAATGAGTTGACAGTTGGCAATGTATACAGCGGGCTTTAAACTGGTTGTTTAGCGAAAAGTCAGGTTCCACTTAGTAGTGATTCCGCCCTAGTAATTGGTGTAATTACTGATTACCATATTGTACACACATCGACATACTTACGGAGATTCGAGCAGTCTAGAAAAGTCTAGACAAGGTAATAAATTAGAAATCGATGATCATCATTTTTAGGGTTCCGTAGTCAATAAGGAACCCTTATAGTTTCGGTCTGTCCGTCTGTCCGTCTGTCTGTCCGGCTGTCTGTCAGCTATCTGTCTGTCTGTCTGTCTGTCTGTCTGTCCGCGGTTTTGCTCAGAGACTATAGGACCTACAAAGCTGTAATTTGGCATGAATGCACATATTAATGATGCCGACAAAATGGTACCTAAGTATGTGAAATCCTAAAAATTTTTTTTCTATGGTATCTTCCCTACACATCAAGCGGGGATGATTTTTTTTGTCGCGTCCTTCCCATCGTGTGGGGTGTCGTTAGATAGGTTTTTTAAAAATATTATGAGTATTCATAGATCATTTTCCGATTTAGAGATCCGTTTGTGAAATTCCTACGAATAATAAAAACTATAATTAATATTAAGTTTTAAACTGGAAAAAATCGTTAAGAGCCCTGCGTGTCCCCCCCTTCTACCAGCTAAACGGTTGCTTCTGGAAATGTGAAAAAATTCACGGGAGTAGGAAATATGCTGAATTTAAAAGGAAAATTATCACGGCTAAGAAGACTTCATAAGTTATTGAGTAATTGTCGATCAACTAAAAAAAATGTATTCAGCGAAGTATTTTAAAGGAACTCTTCGTTCAAATTCCTTTAAAAGTAACTAAGATGGTGTTGTTAACTAGTGTAAAACACGTTATAAATGTACATTCATTGACCTTACAAAAAAAAAAAAAAACTAGCGGTACTACGGAACCCTATAATGCGCGTGGCCCGATACGCACTTGGCCGGTTTTATATCTTGTTTGTTCTGGTTGGTGAAAAGGCTTTCGTTACCACTACGCTTATTTTAAACCTAAACGAATATTATACCGAAACGATACTTATAGTTACTACTTTTAAATACTTTTGAGGATCGAAAAAAATATTGGACTCCTACTACAGTAGCAACCGTAGGGTGGGCGGTCGCGGTAGGGCGGGCATGGATGACGGTTCGCAGCCTTCCTTGCCAGTTTTATTTTTTTAATGCTACCACCTTCAAGCAATGGAGCAATTAAGAAGACACCAATAAGACTTCTAAGCCTTTATTCACAAGAATTACAACATTGTAATACACAGCTCTACATCACATTCTTACAAGTGACACAATATGGACACAACCCTTCATTTTATGTCATATATACGATCAACACAAAGGTTCATTTCATGTATTACGTATTTTATTGCACATACTAATTTAAGGTGCTTATCTTGTGACTACACCATAAAGTTAATATACCTAGCGGAATAGAGAAACAAAGGCCTGAGCAAGCGAGATGTCACTATCAGTAACACTGCGTGGTAAAAAGAGACGTGTGATACATGACAGCAGAACTCTTTTTTGACGTCCAGTCGGCACTTATCGGCACGTTGACAATTTATTCTCATAGAATTCATGTTCAATCATGCTTGTGTAAGTGTATACGAACACATATTTTTACACACAGATGTAAACCGATTTCGGTTTGGTTTGACAGCTCGAGATTGTTGCTCTATTCCGCTAGGTATATTAACTTTATGGACTACACATAGTATTAAGTATAGGTACCTTATAGTCTACACTCATCGCATATTCATCGTCACATCTGACAATGCTAATTGTACAGCCTTGTGTCCGTTTGTTTGTCACTCAGGGTATGCGCATACTAACGAGAACTGTTAGCGCCTACGTGAAATATATATCTTGATAAAACTTCGTTATTTGAGGCGCAAATCAAAGAATGTTCTTCTAACCGAGTTATTTAAGTCTTCTAACATAGGTTGTGAATTCGAATAGTATTTTACTAAATGGGTGTATAAATTGCAATTGACTGGATTTCCCGAACCGATTTTTTGCGCGGCAAGGCTGAAAAACTATCCTATTTTTTTAAGATAAGGTTTTTATTTTTGATTTTAAAAGTAAAACATAATGCTTATAATTTGGCCCCGTCGTTATTTTTTAACAATAATTATTATTTTCCAAGATAATAAACATAAATAGGTGATTTCCAATTTTGGTGGCTTGTCGTCGACCTATTTTACTCAATGTCTAGACAGATTTACAAGAAACTTGACACTGGATTGGATTTTTATCTTTATATAGTCGTTTAATATAGTTGACTCTTGACAATATATGAATTTTATTGTACTAAATTCTGTAGTTGAGTTTTTATGACACAGTTTAGGTCTGTCGCGGAGATTTTACCAATTTTGGTGTCATTTACGAAACGTTGTTTCTACAAAATACCATTGATCCCTTAGACTGCCTTCACATTATGTCGCGGGTACCGCCGCAGCCGCGCGGCAGCCGCGCGACTTCCATACTAAAGCGAGTCGCGCGGCTGCGGCGGTACCCGCGACATAATGTGAAGGCAGCCTTAAGCATAAAAATACGCCATTTACTTCATTCAGCTACACGATAACCCGTTTAGGAGGTGGCTACGGGCTGGGTCGTACCAGTTTCCAGCCAGAAATGAAAGAAAACCGTTTTATCACAAAACCCCTGATTTTATGCAATTTTGGTGTACTTAAATTATCCTACTTGTGGCAATAATATCATGTTGTTATTTTGAATATCGGTAGATTTTTGGTTTGTTTATAGTTAAGTTAATGTGTTATAACTTTAGTGCACGTAGTTTTTTTTAAAGATTATTTTTCTCGCAAATTCCAATTTTGGTGGGTAAATTTTGGTGGGTAAGAGGGTGTGTAAAACATTATTTTTACAAAATACCATTGACTCTTGAAGCATAAAAAATACGCCATTCACTTCATTCTGTCACAAGCTATATCGTCTAGGTGGTGGTTGTCGTACCAGTTTCCCGTAAACACCTAATCTCTAATTTTGGTGAAAAAAAAAAAAATGCCACCAAAATTATATAAAAAATGCAAGTTGTTGAAATCCACTCAATTAAGATCGCAATCAAACTACGTCATTAAAAAATTAAAACAGCTGTAGTCTCAACTCTAAAGTATAATAATAATATTATATTGTTACAACAGCATACGTTTTAAAAAAGTGCGCATGCGAGTAAGTCACAATTGTTTTTTTCATTAAGATAATTAGCTCCCAAGTCCCAGGTTGAGGGGTTTATTTTATCTGCATTCTGTGTGCTGGGTTTGAGTCACTACTCACTATTCACCATGAAGAAGTTAGCTGAAATATTATCGCACCAATTCCTCATCATCTTCTTCCATTCGTCATTCGAGACGTTGTTTTTACACAGAAACTGTAGCCAACTTCGAGGGCCGCGGCCCGCGTCCACCACCATCTTCGGACGCAGCAAAGACCCACATACTTGCGTATAGAACCCCCATCCCCCACAAGATGCAAAAAAAAGGCAACTTCGTCGCATGTGAACTCACAGTCAGGACTTTGCACGTCAGCTTCGTTATGAAACCTGACACAGATCATACTCTCGTGCGATTTCATCAACCATTGTGTTACATTCACACGGCCGTTCTCATTAGTTAGATCTGAAAAAGTATTACATTTCACTCGGCAAAAAGTGTTGCGGAAGATAGGAAGGTAGCGTGGTTGGTAGCGTAGATTACACGCTTCGGTTCTGCCGCATTTTCCGGATGTTTGATCAAACAAACTGCGACTTTTGTTTTGCGTTTTTGAGATCACATTTCTCAATAATCAGGTTTCGCGAACAGCTGCTGATAAAATTCCTATAAATATGTTAGTCATATTATAATATACGGATACTGGGACCTGGTGACTCAGCCAAATGGTATTTAGCTGACTTGTATGTCTAGTGTCAATTTGTAAGCGAATTTTAAGATAATTATGTACGAATTACGATAATATGTATTTACTGCTGTTTTAATGTTTCCTAGGCGAGTTTTAATGAACGGAACTAGGTTCTTGTAACAAGTTGATCAAATAAATTGTACATAGGTTAATTTTATGAGGCATTATGATAATAAAGGCATTTACAATTATTTTAATCCAGTAATCCAGCGCTTGATTACTATTGGAATAATGTACTGCCACTGGAATCCACTGAATTGCATTCCAGAATGGGTCCATGTAGGTACCCGTTTACATTATTCCAGTAGCAATCAAGTTGGATTGGATTACTGGATTAGAATAATGTAAACCGGCCATTAGGTTAGGTGTTTGTTAAGGAAGCTGCTATTATGAGCGCTGATATTGTTTACCTACGGTTTTCCCGTTTACAGTAATAAATTCATGCATCAATAAATTGAGTGAAGCCACTGAGTATAAGATAAATTAAATAGCAAATAAGTCGGGAAAATTATAATAATACTAGATGCCCCAGCAAAACATGTTGTTTTGCTAATCATATTATTCCGTTGGTGAATACATAGATAAATAGTAGATAGTTATAAATAAATAGGTAACAACGTGGCCTATTATATGCTCTTATTATTTGTACAATATGATCTTGACAATCGTTTTTCGTTAATTCCAGTGGAGATCTACCTGTCGCCTGTGGAGACGCACTGCAGCAATGTGGACTACTTCATCCCCGACGAGAACAACGAGACCAGAGGACTGGCTGATGACGCGATGAACAGGTACGCCTAAGAACTACTGTACTTTCTGAGTTCTGACTGTCCAAGAACTAAGTGTACCTACTACGTTATGTAACTATACCTTGCTAGCTTTAAACTCTAGCATAATGGGGTCTAAAATTAAACGTCTTCAAGGATTACAATTTACACCTACCAAGTAGAGTGGCGAGTCAGTGGCGAGACGGTGCTCTCGACCAATCAAATTGTCTGTTTGCACTGTCTCGCCACTCTTCTCGGTAGGTGTAATCAAGACATTCCAAGCCTTACCGAGTCTTACTTACCTTACCAACTGTTTTGGGGTTCTTAGGCCATGTGGAAATTCTTACACACATTTGGCTCATAGATCGTAGTCCGTAGCTTACGATTTTTTATTTATTTAAACTCTGTTACATAGATACATAGTACACCGATTCTGCGAACTGCAAGAAAGCGACGGATAAATCTTTTGTTTCACACTTTAAACGGCAATGTATCATGTTGCATCTCGCTCCATTGTTATTTCATCGCCTTTTTGCAGTTCGCGCAGCGTCGGTGATCTAACAGCATAGCAACTAAGAAGAACTAACTATAACTTTGATTATGCGCTGAAGTTTCTATAGTCATTAACCGTATCTCCCGACTGTTCCAGGTTACACATGGCGCGGTCGTGCGTGGCGCTGTTCATGGTGGCGTTCCTGGCGCTGTTCGTGGCGTTCTGGACGGGCGTGGTGGGCTGCTGGAAGCGCTCGCCCGGCAACATCACCGCCACCGCCATACTTATGCTCGTCACGTGTATGTATTAGGGCATGTCCGCACTGCGAAATTCTCTGACACATTGAATCTTCTGGGAGTATCCGCACTGCCAATGAAAAAAGCAGTGCGTACAGGCACTTACTCTGTAGTGTAAATGTGGTGTCTGGTGAGAAAATAAGCCTAGAAGCTGTAATTCAATGCAACGATGTCAATACTTGGATATGGCATTTGCCATCAAAACTGTAGCAATGTTTTTGCGTGCAAAATGTGTATCGAGAAAATATTGTCGTCCTTTGTTGTCTTACAGTAATAGCATATACTACTTTCTCTTTCACTCATTTTACGCTTTCAATGCATATTTTATGTAATCAATGCATTAAACACGTCCGAATGTCACCGCGTCCTAAGGCACACTGCTCTCAGATGAGTGAGCTCACTCATTTCGAGGGTGACACATTTTCGCGCTGACGATTGTATGGAATGCCTCTTCTAAAGGTTATAATTCTATGATTCAATGTAGATTAAAATACCGCTATAGAGAAGTTAATGAAGACAGAAGAACATTAATGTTTATCCCTCAATTCCTCGAAATACATTAGTGATTCCGAATCCCTTGTCTCCAAGACTTCCGTGTTGACGCATAACCAACATTTTAGATATTATGCAACGCATTACGCATCCTTCTTGATAACACGGTTCGGTGCTAGGTTGGGAGATAGGAATAAGTAAATTTTGCCGCCACTCAATTTTGCCGCTCTGGACAAATGCCCGGCTCACCCCCCTTAGATCGGGCCCTGCATAGACTGACAACATTTTAAAAAGGAGACCTAAGAGGACAGTACTTTTTTTCCAAGACTTTCTCTTGCGCTCCTTACCTAGTTTATTCTATTGTCCAAAATTATAAACAAATCTTCATTATTAGACATTTTTAACGAGTCCATCATCATGTTTCCAGGTCTGCTAGCGGCAGGCTCGATGGCGTTATGGCACGGCGTGGAGTTCTACGAGAAGGAGAAGGTGGTCGGCGAGGAGTTCTACCAGCAGTGGCCCAATGTAAGTTGGCAGGAAAATCACTCTGGTGTCCATATTCCACTTACGTGAAGGCCTTTTTAAGTAGCTTTGTCCAAGTTCTTAATGTGGAATATGGAAACCGGATTCATTTCATTAAAAACCTACCTCTTTTTATTATACTTTATACCTATGATTAACACCCGTATCATTAGTCGTTTCCTCGAAATCTCCTCTACTCGACTCAACCTAAGTCCTCCAAAATTATGAAGTTTTGTTGAACAAATAACAAAATTTTTTAAGGATTGGGGTTGAGCCGAGTGGAGGAAATCTCGAGGAAACGACTGAAAATACGGGCGTTAGAGCCAATGAAGAGTTGTGATCTTGAACAGACAGCTAGTTCAATAATTAATTTAATACAACTTTACCGTCTCGTCTGTGTCATTTTCTAAA
Source organism: Cyaniris semiargus (assembly GCA_905187585.1). Classification (NCBI taxonomy): domain Eukaryota; kingdom Metazoa; phylum Arthropoda; class Insecta; order Lepidoptera; family Lycaenidae; genus Cyaniris; species Cyaniris semiargus. The sequence continues at coordinate 4,014,541 of LR994558.1, read as the reverse complement.
AAAATAATTAATTTCCAAGAATCCGCGATCGAAGGATTAAGCAAACATTTTTAGTTATAATGTCACCTATTAATATTTTGTAACGAACCAAAAAACAGGTGTTAAAAGACAACTCGTCGATATGGTACGACTGGTCGTACATCCTGGCCTGGCTGGCCGTGGGAGTGTCTTTCGGGAGCTCTATCCTATTCTTCTCAGCCGCCGTATGTCTGAGCAAAGAGAAACGTCGCGAACAGCAGAATAACGTGCAGTACATAATGCCAGGTTAGCGGCGCGGCCATATTGTGGCGTCCGCCATCTTGTGGTGATTGTAAAGCTTCGAGGTTATGGAGAGATCTCGTCTAATTAATCTAATGTATATATTTTTACTACTGTTTCATTTAATATTTATCCCTAATGGCCTAAGTTTATCTATTCGACAGCGTTGTTATTTTGTTAATTTGACGTTAACCAATCAAAAACGCCAGTGAATACTTAAGTCAGTGAACTTCAGAAACCGGGAATAAGTAGTTTAAGTATGTTAACTTTAAGGCAACCATATCATAATAATTACAAAAACCATTAGCGATAAATATTAAACACATAACCTAGATTAAGTCCACAGAGTAAGTATTTCATACTAACAAAATGCTTTCTTTTCTTTTCATGTTTCTTCTGAAACGTGGCTACGACGAATATCTGGTTTACGCTAACGCTTTCATAACATGTACATAACATAAACCAGATATTGAGGGATAACGCCCGCGTGTGGTACGACTGGTCCTACATGGTGGCGTGGTGCGGCGTCGGTCTGTCACTGCTGTCGGCCATTTTGTTCTCGTCGGCCGCCATTTGCTTGCGCGGCGAGCGGGAGAGGGAGGAGGCGCTTAATATGCAGTACCTAATGCCGGGTAATGCTTTTATTTACTTGCTTTGCCACGATGGTATTGTAAATAGGAAAAGGTTCGGGATGCATGCTTAACATTAAAATAAGTTTACATAACTCCCATTAAAGTACAGTTAAAATGGTATAACCATTAATATCCGCCCACCATTTATTAAATTTAAATGATTTTAGCTTACATGGTTCAATTTGTTTTGTTCCCTATTTTATTACAACCCATTAATTCATAGTTAAAGTACTCCAATTTATTTTCATGAAGACCTCTGTTTTTGTAATCATTCAATTTACCCAAACATACTTTACTATTCGAAGCTTCGTATACCACGTTAAACATGAGACATCTGTTTTTATTATCATCTAATTTACCCAACATTACATTATTTTATGCCAAGCTTTCTAACACAACCTTAAATATTTCAGTATACCCGCAAAAGCAGCAGTACGCGTACGCCGGATACCCCCCACCCCAGGCGTACCCCGGTCCCTACTACCACGGCTCGCAGTACGGCCCCTACAACTACTGATCTCGCGACCAGATGAGGGACATTGTGGCGGCAACCTTCGCCAACCCCCCCGCCCCGCAGGCGCCCGCGCGCAACCCCTCCCCGCCCAACCCGCAGACCCCCTCCTCCATCGAGACCTACAACTCGCATCGCAGGGTTAAACGACCTAAACTCGGCGACCGACGAGTCTACCGACCGGTCCGACGACACACGCTGTCGCGCATCGATGAGACGCCGCCGCAGACGAGACCGAGGTCGAAGAGTCTGCAGCACTCGACGGATTTCTCGTCGACGCGACAGATCTTAAGATCGCGGTCGAACATCTCGGCTGATACGAGTCGCAGCGTGCCGGTGTGTAACCAGAGCCAGGATATCGACAGCACGAGCCCGCAGTACGCGGAGCCCAAGTACTCGTCGGGCTCGTCGGACGAAAGGCCGGCATCCATGTCGGACCTGCCCATCATGGTGCCCCTGGATCCGGTGACCGGCGCCTACATCCCCTACCCGGAGTACGCGTATTACGACGACAGCCGCCGCAGTCGCTTTCGGTGGAGGTGCAAGAAGTCTGCCAAGCCGAACAACCTGTTCCTGGCTTTCATGTATTAGCGCGGCGCGAGTCGCCGACCGATCCGGTGAAATTTGAACTTTAACGCAAGGGCTTAAAGTCGAAAACGAAACAACGTGAGCCTGAAGCGGTAAGCTTAAAAATGGTATATTAATTTGGACTTTATTGCTTCTAAATAAGGTTGAAAATAGTACCGGATCGGTCGTCGACAGACCATGGTTGTGGAGTTTCGATGCCGTTACAGTGTGCGAGCCCGCTCCTGCTTCTATCTCGACGTACACTGCTATGGGTGGCCCGAATCTGGTGAGACGATATACTATTGGCACCTTTTATTATGGCACGAGGGTATTTGCGAAGCGAATTAATCCACCAACTTTTCAAAAATAATTTAAAAATTAATATTTCATGTTCAAGTGTGAATATTATTCTAAAGACAGGTAGCAGAACAAGGTGTATTTTTGATAAAGGCCTAAAACCTTCTTGCTTTTTAACTTGTTCATATAACATTACTATCTTGGTCTTTAGGCAAATCTATAGAAACAATAGCAATAAGGAAAGCACAGCGTTAAGTTACGAAAATAAAAATCTCTGTCAATATTAATAATTGTGATTAAATAAATTATTATGTCATTCGTCTAATATGTTCGAAAGAGAAAGCACGATATAAGTTATCCCATATTGCCACAAGATGGCAGCACAATCGCCATTTCGCTTCGCAATCCCCAGTGCTACTGAGCACGGCTGTACGAAACTCTTACACCACCTCGAAATTTCGTTGTTGATTTCCATCGTTTGAACAAAAACCATACGAATTTAGTGTAAAATTATTTAAGAGGTTTAGGAGTTAACTCCGCCATAAGTGAATCGAGGGAACAAACATTTAGGGTAAGGTCTTTTATATTGTAACCATTTCTTGTGCGAATGGAAACTCAGGAATATAACAAGATGGGAATACAGATTTCAAACAAATAGCCAAAAATTAATAAAAAGAGGCTATATAACACTGACAATATTATTCTGTAATTTATTTCGCCTAAACACAAAATAACAATAATATACTGTAGTAAACTAATATGGTACGGTGGTGCATATTGCCAAGAACATATTCTCTCTTGATATATTCCTGTAATTATGTACTTAGTGCCTTCGACTTATGTAATGCTCATTTATGTATTTAGAATTATCATATCTTAGGGTAATGTTTAGTTCAATGTACTTGATTTTATACAACATATTTATAACATCGAAAAGGCGCACATTTTTCGAATAACACTTTTAGGATCCACTGTCCAACAAAAATAGTTTTTATATCCACCCCCTTTTTATAAAAACACAGCGAATATTTAAGAACTGTTTGTCTTTGTATGGCACATTAGAAAAGTGATAAGACAGACAAAAAGCGGACCTCGAATATATGCTGCGTTATTATATTTACTAGTAAGGATGTCTAGCCTAACATACTATGATGCTACCCCATATATTCCAAAGTGCAATAGATTTGTACGGGATTTTTTTTTCAGTATGGTATTAGATTTAATTTGTATTATATCTTATACCTAGCGACTGATACAGGATCCGTCCTACGACGTATGTTTAAGTACACATCGAATATATATTAGTCATAGTCAATAATAAGTCAAATTGTAAATTAATCAATTTAGATTTTATATTATGTAATTAGTTATTCGGTATATTTTTGATTATTTTCCATTTTAGATTATCGTATTTAAAATTTTCGGAAATAAATTTATAAAATTGCACGCGGATGTTTCATTTCTTATTGAGAATCCATGCGTTGTTAACATAACCACTTGAAAATTAATTTGAGTCACAAAATATTAAAAACAACAACTATCTAAAGTTTGGTTGTTGGTTTAAAAAAGAAGCCTGTAGCCAAAACTTTTTATTTATCGATGGGCGTATGTCGTGCTTATATGTTGATAAAAACAATATCTTTAGTGTTTTAGTAATAAATAAAATTTAGTATTGAAGTACCAGGAGGGCATAACGTATGAAGAGGTGTTTGCGTTCATTTTTTTCGACCTCACTCACTCATTCTAAGATTTTTCTTGTGACTACCCCCAATATTTTGTTTCAATTCTTGTGAATTGACTAATTAATAGGGGTAGCCCATTTGATTTAAACTATGAAGGTTTCTTATAAAAGTTTTTCGATAACTCGAAACGATCAATCGCCAATGAGTGTCATTCATAATAATTAAACTATTATAACTGTCTTTATAAAATTTTTATTACAATACTTCATAATATAAAAATCAATATGGCGAAATCTGGATGGAATGTATTATTGACATCACAAAAGGCTTAAACTATCACACCTTATCTATAACAAAGCGTAGGAAATTTCAATTATCTTAGTACATGGTAAAAACTAAAAAGTTTTTAACGTCTTGTAAAAGTATAGTCTTAAATCAGGAATACAAAACATCAATGCAAAACACCTAAAATAGAACTCCAAAAGAGAATTCAAACACTCAAGTGTTGGAATATTTGACATTAGTATTTGACATTTTGCCATTCAACTTGACTGCATTATTTTAGAGTTAGGGTCAATTCAGACCGCAATGCAACGCGTAGATGCATTTCTAAATTTATATGGATTTGACAGATTTGCACGACGTCTCGCGCAATCGAAATCTGTCAAAATCCATACAAAATTAGAAATGCATCTACGCCTCGCGTTGCGGTCTGAATTGACCCTTATATTTTCAGTGCTCAGCACCCGTAGCACGGCTACAGTAGAAATACGAAAGTATAGACAAACAGCGGAGATAAACTGAAGGTGCCTTTCCGATCTTTACCGCGGTTAGCCGCGATAGACAGAAAAACAAATATAATGCCACTTTATGACATAGACTATAGTCCTAAAAATTCAAATAAAATCCTACTTTATGACATAGACTATAGTCTATGTCATAAAGTGGCATTTTAATTAAATTTCTGTCTATCGCGGCTAGCCGCGGTAAAGATCGGAACGGCACCTTCAGTTTATCTCCGCTGTTTGTCTATACTTTCGTATTTCTACTGTAGCCATGCTACGGGTGCTGAAACATTTTCCTAGAGACTAGGATTCCTTATAGACGCAGCCTAACATAAAAAATGTAAACTTTATTGCACACTGCACAGCTTTGTCATAGCTAAGGTGTGGTTGAATAGGCATGATGACTATTTTTTTCTTATCGGTAATTGAAAGACCTTTCAAAAATAGAAACATCGGTGAAAATTGACTCTGATAGCTTAAAAATTCACCAAGATATGACAATTCAAACATCTCATAAAATAGACCTGCCCGAAACGCTCCATACAAAATGATACTCGATTATGACCTTAGAGTAGCTTGTAGGCATCGCGGGAGAACTTTGTTCGATAGCTACATTAATAATTTTTACCGGTATTTCTTTATTTTATTAACAAAATTCGCTAATCTTTGACCTTGTCATCATCCCTATTAAAAAGTGATGCACACAAAACACGTGGATAAAACAATTATATCTAAATATAAAAGTATCACAAAACTTGACGAATAAAATTCTTTAAATTGTAGTTTCATATAAAAATAGAGTTCAGCTTTAAAAATATTTTTTTTCTACATAAAAATAAGTATAATCATGATTCTTTGTATGTCAAACTTTGAAAAATCTATTTTAACTGGCTATGATCTGAGCAACTGGTATTTTAATTTTAATTCATCATTTATTAACTTTACCTGTTTTGAGCTCTCAAAATAAAACACAATTTTATTTACTGCATAAAAGTACGCACAGGTCATGATGGGTCGCAGCGGAGTAGATTGTATTCCACAGGCGTGCAATCTGCTCCGCGCACGCGCACTAGGCCATAAAAATTTAAAATGCGGCCCGCTCCATCGGCCTCGTCATAACATGCGCATATTAGTCTACTGTTGTAAGGTAAAATGGATTTGAAATCTAAAATGGATGAATTGGAAATCTCCAATCACCAGTATGGAAAAATAGCCATATGGCGCACTTGCCGAGAAGGTGCACTTTGACACACTTATATTTTGTCAGGCATATAATATGACTCACACGGCGCTCTATGAAATGTATGTTCAAATACTTATATGGCTGTATCTATCATAGGGCCGGGGTGCGAAAGGGCCTGCTTTCTCTCCTGCACAGCAGTTACTAGCTTCCTGTACGGCCCTAGAGGGAGCCCTAGGGACTTGAGGTCGCTCTCTGTGAGCAGCATAAGGGCGTCGAGGTCAATCTGCTCCTCTCTGAACTTCTGGATATACTGTGAGAGTCCCCACGCAGTGAGGAACCGCTCTAGGGAGGCGTACGCCGATTCTTCTGTTTCGCCTTCCTCGTCCGATGTTATTGTTGAGCTCCCTGGAAATTGAAACAAGGTTTTTATTTCGTAATTTATGGTTATTTTACTGATATAATATGAAAATTTACTTTGAGTCCAGCCGTTGGCAGTGCCGAATTTATAATTTTTATGATTGTAGACCACTTTATTTCTACCGCCCCATGTACGAAATCTGCCGCCCTCCTATGGACGCTGCCCCCCCTAGGACGCTGCCGCCCCTAAGCCCCGCCCTGTACGGCCTATTTATAAATCCGGGGTTAGCTGTTGGTATACTTTCCCTCCAGTGACCAAGCGTCATATTTCAAAGAAGAGTTGGGTAAATACGCTAGAAATTCCCTGAAAAATTAGATAAGCATCGAGAATGTCCTCACCGGAGTTGTCTTGCCAGTCGGCAGGCTGGTAGTGTCGGTGAGCGAGCGACCCCGCCGAACCGATAGACATATCCTCGCTAGCCGGCAGAGCGCTCAGTGTGGCTGTGATTGATCGTCTGAAACACAAAGATAGAATGATGATAAGTTAGTTGAAAACGGTAGTATTGCTATTATAAAATATTGTTAGGACCATAATGAATTGAAAAAGTGCTTATAAATATCAGGGATCAGTACTGGGTCCTGTGTTGTACATCCTATACACCTTCGATCTTCCCCACTGCCTTCAATGTAATCTAAGCATCTTTGCCGATGACACTAAAATATTTGCAAATCCATTAACTGACTACAACCGACTTCAAGATGACCTTAACAAAATAGCTAACTGGTCGAAGCAGTGGCTTATAAACCTGAAAATTTGAAATTGAAAATTCTTCTAAATGCACAGTGCTGCACATTGGCAAATGCAATCCTCACTTGAAATATAAATTAAATGATACCCAATTACTAGAGGTCAATGTGCAATCTGACTTGGGTGTAAAGATAACATCTGATCTAAAGGGAGAACATATTTCATCCATCACAAAGAAAGCAAGGAGTCTAATATACCTAGTGAGGAAAGCATTTCGTGAGCTTACACCAGAAATGATGCTCCAAATCCTCAAAACTTTCATAAGACCAATATTAGAATATGCATTCCAGATCTGGAACCCCTATTTTGCTAATGACATTGAATTGTTGGAAAAAGTACAGCGTTCCTTTACTAAAATACCCAGAAAACTGAAAAGACTGTCATATGAGGAACGTCTGGAAGCCTTGAAAATTACAACTCTGAAACAACGCAGCTCTATCCCTGCGTTGTTTCAGAGTTGTAATTTTCAATTTCGATTTAATAGAAACCTATAAAATCCTGAACGGACATTATGACATTCAAGATATACAAAATATATTCACTTTGAATGATAATACACATTTGAGAGGCCATAACATGAAGCTCTCTGCCAGTTCCTCAAAAAACAATCCACATAAACACTTTTTGTGCAATCGAGTTGTAAGAGCGTGGAACAGCTTGCCAGAGGATGTTATAGCAGCCCAGAATGTAAATAATTTCAAGAACAGACTTGACAGATATATGAAAAATCACTGTTAAAATGCACAGAGAACAACCTGATACAGGCAACATCAGTTGTGCCAATTGCTCGCCTGATTACCTATAATAATAATAATAGTAGAGTGTTATTAAAGACAATAATATTACGCGGTTGGTCGCGACTTCTTTTGCTACCTAAATATAGTAATTTTACAACGTCGTTTTCCAGTAGCAAATTTTAGTTTAAAATCTGATGACAGCGTGGGGAAGTATCCCCTAGTAAGACAGTCAGTAGGGTTTCTTCGAAATTGGAATTTGGAATAAGTATACAATAATCAAGTTCACAAAATATACTCTGTAAATCTTTTAATAAAACGTTATAAAATCCTGTAGAGTAGAGTGCGCTGAAAACTTTCGCTCTACACAAAAAATATATTATCCAATTTCCCTTCCCACATTCTGACACAATGCAAAATAGATATTATGCCATCGAAATGCATATTAATTATAATTATCTGGGTGTGCTCGTTTTAACGGCGCTGTTAAGCGATATCTATCGCACAGTCAACATAACTTTGTAGTTTGTTTGTTCACTTCAGGGAAGTTGATTTAAAGGCAGATGGCGGACCTACGTAGTTTGGTCGCGTTATGCCAAACCCAGCCGACCGATCACAGCTAACATTGAATTGACATAAGCCGACCACATGACGTAGGTCCGTCAACTGCCTATAGGAATCAATTTCCTCGATGGTAGGTACCATAATGTTAGTCGCGATCTGTCGGCTGGTTTTGACATAACGCGACTAATTTACGTAGGTATCCTCTACTTATGAATCAACTTTTCTGATATGTTCGTGAATGAATGAACGAAAATACTTATTTCTAAATAGATTAACAAAATTAACACTTTCAGAATGTCTACATGAGGTCTACCACCGGTTCGGGAACTAACCCGGCGAGAAGAACCGGCGTAAGAAACTCGCACGGGGCCACCTTTTACCAAAAAGGTGGGAAAAAACTAATTTATACTAAGTATGTAAAAATGTGATACATTTATATAGAAGCGGCCTATAGTCTGTCAGTTATTTTTTCACAAGGTGTAGTTATTATTGAGAAAACCAGTTACAAGTTATATCGTACCTGAATGCGACGCTGCCGAAGCCGGGGCGGTCGAATATGCTGGCGGGCTCCTGCAGCAGCACCTCCTGCCCCAGACCACTGTCCTCGTTCTGGGCCGCCAGGAAGTCAGGTTGGCTGGCCGACCTGAAAAAAAAAGATGTGGTGGTAGGCACCATAGTCCCGACGTTCAGAGAATATTTGAAAAAAATAATATTCTGAATAAAAAATTTAGAGTTTGAGTTTGATAAAAATTGAAGAAACTAGATAAACTATCAGTACTGTGTATCAGTTTTGTGTAAGTCCGTCCCGATAGACCTAAAAGGCGGATGGTAATATTTTTGGCAATCGAAGATTAAATTATTCGCTGTGCTATAAAGAAATAAAATAGCACATTATTCTGGCCGAATGACTTTAGATTTTTTGTTCTTAGATTTACTTATATAACATCAAAATATACCAAGTCCTTACAACGTGAGACATTATGAAACAACAGTTCTTCTTAATGTGAATGTGAAGAGTAAAACAGCGTTCCTGATTTATAATAAAGCGTGAAAGAGACAGCTATACCTGGTGAGCGTGCTCGTCCGCTGCGGTTTCTGCGGCGCGTCCGTGAACACGTCCGCCACGGCGCCGCGCGCGCCCGGACCCGCACCGAATGTACCCACGTACATCACCTGAAAACGTACATTATTATTATTACTTCTTATAGTTTTTATAATTCGTAGCTTTTTAATATAATGCGATTTCCGTGTCGAGTAAGGGTCAATTCAGACCGCAATGCGACGCGTAGACGCATTTCTAAATTTGTACTGAATTGAAAGATTTACAAGACGTCTCACGCAATTGAAATCTGTCAATTCGAATCCACACAAATTTAGAAATGCATCTACGCGTCGCGTTGCGGTCTGAATTTACCTTAAAAGGTATGAAGAAGAATTATAGTAATAATAGCGTCTTTTTCATAAATCGTCAAGTCATAAAGTCAATGAGTCAAGCTACACAATTATATTGTGGACTATAAGTCTATACCAAGTGGCTTAACACCAATTTTGACAATTAATATGATGATTTTGTAACCTAGTATGAACCTTATAGTACAGTAATACCCCGACTTACGCTACCCCGTTTTACGCGAATTCGGAGATACGCGGCTTTTCATTTCCATCATTCAAGGCGAATCAGTGTCAGATCCTATTAACAAATCGATAGCATAATACAAAATGTGGTAAATTTCGTCAAACAAATAATTTTAGAGGACGATGACGATGACATTTAATCTAGAATTTCTAGTTTTTCACAATCAAGAGCAGTGGCGGAGCAAGACCTGAATTTGGTGTGGGCAAGATATATCTTGCAAGGCCCCCTAAAATATATTTTGCGAGGCCCCATGATGGTTGACGCAAGTGGACATCAAAACTCGTAAATCCTTAAAAAACCTCGTGGTCCAAACTCCAAAGGCGCGAGACCCCTTAGACCGTGAGGCCGTGGGCGGTCGCCCACGTCGCCCACGCCTTACGCCGCCTCTAGCTAACAATTGACGAACTTCAAGATATATGCGTAACCATGAGCAAGACATTAAACAAACTGTTCAGACAACATTGTTAGAATATCTTCGGTTTAGGTTACTTTATTCATAATAAGTAATGTAAATTGATTGATTTTACAACATTTTTCATTTAACATTTTTCTTCTGAATGATTGTTTTCTGTATACTCTGGTCCCAATTAAACTTATTTTATATAATTATGTATTTATATGCAAAGTTGAACCCCGAGTTACGCGAATTCGACTTACACGCAATCGCTCGGTCCCACCTATCGCGTAAGTCCGGGGTATTACTCAGGTATTAATAAAACGTGAAATTTGAAAAATGTAAAAATCGGGAAAAATTTGCTTAGGAACATCGCACTACAAATTACAATATTTGCATCCACCTCTGAATCTCTCCGTAGTCCACTCAGCGATGTAACTGAGCGTCGACCTGTCGTTTCCACTTCCCCAACCTGAAACACAATACACCTCAACATTAAAGCAAAACTATAAATCAAAATAGTTTATCACGCTCGACGTAGCCACTACACACGAGTATTGATATAATTTGTGTGCAGCGAGTTCCAAAGAATCGAGTGGGCGGACAGAGCATACATTGCATGGTCTACTTTTGGGCTTGCCATCATATTCCTTAAGGCGGCGACTAACCCAAAATTGTCGATTTTATAATTCATTTTTATACCTAAAAATAAACCCCTATTTGTTTCATTTTCTTAACATAGATACTACATTATATTTCCAAGAATTTGATTTGAGCGAAAACACGATATCTTAAAAATTTCTCGATAGAAAAAAATCACAAAGATGCACCTAATTTTCACGAATTTTTCATATATTGCCAAAACCGTGCATTAAACTGAGTTAATATTTTAACTGGCCTGGCGGATTTTTAAAATGTTGTATATTTATCGAGTTATTAAGAAAAAACTAACTTGGCGATGATTTCGCGCCGTCCTTTTTCACCTGGCATATGAAAGACGGGCGTGAGTGTGAAGAGAGAAGGACGATGTTTGATTTTTTGGGTTAGTCGCCCTCTTAACAAAAACGTTAAAGCGAGTATTGTACTATCAGAGAAGTTGATTCCTAGGCAGATGGCGGACCTAAGTAATTTGGACGCGTTATGTCTAACCCAGCCGACAGATCACAATAAACATTGAATTGACATGATCCGACCAAATGACGTGGTACTGTCAACTGCCTATATGAATCAATTTCCTCTACTTTTGACCAAAAGGGCGCTGGAGAGCAGTACACACAGTGGCGCTTTATAACTATACCTGTTTGGTTCAGTTTAGGGTGGGTTGCACCAGAGGCGTGGTTATAGTTACAGTTGTGGTCAAAGTTATGGTTATAGTTAAGGCTAACTTAACTTTAACCTTAACTTTGACCACAGAATTTGACAGATGTCTGTTGCTGGTCCGACAAGGCTTTAAATGAACGTGGGCGGGACGCTGCTGGTGAAGGAGAAATGTCAAAAATGGCGTTTTTGTATGATGACAGCGTTAGTTCCTTTTTTCGCCACGTTCATTTAAAGCATTGTCGAGCTCTATGGTTATGGTTAAATATGGCGTCCATTTTTTACTTTAACCAAAGATTTGACATTTTGCATTGTAGTTAAAGTTACAGTTATAGTTAAAGTAAGTTGGTGCAACCCACCCTTAGTTTTTTAGATTAAAATTTATACTAGAACGTACCTTAAAGTCATCTCCGGCGTTACGAGTCAACGTGCCGTTTCGCATCTTGGTGGCCAGCGCCTTCTTGTAGACGGCACCGCGGCCGCGCGCGCCCGAGTTCACCGTGCCCACCAGCGCCGAGTACGTCGGCCGCGGCTCGTCCAGCAGGTTACCTGCGGTATAAACATCACTAGCTTATTTGTCAAGTTACCTGGAGGTTAGGACGTAGGATTTCAATACTAAGTAACCAGGGGGTGAGCCAAGATCTTTTCGTTATCGCTTCGTTATAGAATCGCCGATCAAAATGTATGGAATTGACATAAGACGAGTCGAACGTCAACGTCATATTAACGAACGCTTATGTCAAATCCATACATTTTGATCGGCGATTCTATAACGAACGATTCACCTGATATTACGGGCTATGAAACTTGGTATGTCTTTTGCTATCACTATTAACGCAAGAAAAGACATGATGTTTTGACAAAGATACGCTAACAGGCATCGGTGAAATTGCAGCTATGACTATTATCAACTTAAATAATGTAGAAGTTTAAAAAAACAAAAAAAAAAACACGTTATTTTTTAATTTTACCAAATATTGCATTGTCATTGGCTCCTTATACGTATGCAAAGTTTCGAATTATTTTGACTACTGGACAAAGGTAAAATTCGTGCTCAAAGATTCCGTTAATAAGAAGGTTGATAAATAGAAAATAATATACTAATGTCTTGTAATAGGACTTCTCAAAGTGTGTGTTCGCGACGTAGCAAAAAGTAATTTAAACTATGTACAGCAAAAAAATTAAATCCTAGCCTGCTGAAGACGACAACGACATAACTTGTCAGTTCGGTCAAAGTAGGCGTACAGCAATCCATACTAATATTATAAAGAAATCGAAAGTATTGGTCTGCTACCTCTTCACGCCCAAACCGCTGAATCAATTTTGCTAAAATTTAGTATAGAGATACTTCGAGTCCCGAGAAAGGACATAGGGTACTTTTTGTCCCGGAAAAATGTACGGTTCTCGCGCGATTTTGGCGCATCGAAGTTGCGGGCGTCACCTAATATGATTTATATTTTCTCAATTACTAGACTTCCCGATTCGAACTGTAAGTCTTTAGCTTATTCTAGAACCAAACTATGCAGTTTAATCAGTTTACAGTTGTTACCACTTAGCAACAGACTAGTTATAGCCCCGATTAAACTACCTAGGTCTTAACTAGAGCCACTAGCTTAGACGATTTCGAAAAATATAATAATATATATAATAATATATATAATGTTATACGTGGGAGAGCCATGCGTCGGCACGAATGGGCCGGCTCGACCGGAGAAATACCACGTTCTCACAGAAAACCGGCGTGAAACAGCGCTTGCGTTGTGTTTCGCCGAGTGAGTGAGTTTACCGGAGGCCCAATCCCCTACCCTATTCCCATCCCTTCCCATCCCTACCCTCCCCTATTACCCTATTCCCTCTTAAAAGGCCGGCAACGCACCTGCAGCTCTTCTGATGCTGCGAGTGTCCATGGGCGACGGAAGTTGCTTTCCATCAGGTGACCCGTTTGCTCGTTTGCCCCCTTATTTCATTAAAAAAAAAGCATGCACTTAGTCATTTAATTACACACCCGAGCTAGAAGACCGTATCATCTTCTGCTTTATCGCCATCAGCACGTTGCTGGGTCGATGCGGCATGGCGGTGACCTCCTCCCCGTACCCGTTGTCCCACTCTTTGGCCAACTTCTTCAGCTCCTTCCCCGCTAGCACCTCGGCCTTGCTCTGTCGCTTCATGTACTGCTTCTGCAGTTTCTCGTGGTCCTTCTTAGCTTTCTCTTTGAGGGATTTAGCTTTTTTTCTGGAAGAGTGAATAGATGTGTTTTTTAGGGTTCCGTACCCAAAGGGTAAAAACGGGACCCTATTACTAAGACTTCGATGTCTGTCCGTCTGTCTGTCTCCTGGCTGTAACTCAGGAACGGTAATAGCTAGAGAGTTGAAATTTTCACAGATTATGTATTTCTGTTGCCGCTATAACAACAAATACTAAAAACAAAATAAATTAAATATTTGAGGGGGGCTCTCATACAACAAACGTGATTTTTTTGCAATTTCTTGCTCGATATTAATGATGGCACCTGAAATGTTCACAAAATACTCAATTGTTTTTATACTTTAATAATTAATAGTAAAATTTAAATAAAATAAATAATTAAGGGGGGGCTCCCATACAAAAAACACAATTTTTGCTCTATAATGGTACGGAACCCTTCGTGCGCGAGTCCAACTCGCACTTGGCCGATTTTTATTTATGATAAGTTGATAATAAAAATTGTATGTGTGTAAAATTAATATCTACTAGGCTACATATATATTATTTGGACTATCGACTATCGACCAATCTGCAAAACATATTATTATTATACATTTGAAATAATACTTGTTTTTTAAAATTCATATAGTTTTGAATATTATAGTTTTTTTACACCTACATAGTTGTAACTGGTACAGTAGATGATAATATTATATTGTCAATGTTGTCTACTTTAGAGTTTTTTGTTAAGGGAAACAAACTTACAAGAAATTGATTCATAGGCAGACGGTGAACCTAAGTTGGCTGCGTTGTGTCAAGTCAAAATTAGTCTTGATCTGTTGCTTAACTGAACCCGACTAAAATACGCGCGATCTGAATTGAACCATGTAACTCCCTCGACAAAATGTACCCACTTATCGCTATTCTCCATCTTCCCAGCGGCCTGGTCGAGGAACCTCAGTATATCCTCTCTGCCGTTGATGCCGGCCAGCTCCTGCGCAGTGTGGCCGTCCACGTCCATCGCGAACAGATTGGCTCCGAAGTTGACGAGGAATGTCACGCACTCCTTGTGCCCCCGCGCCGCCGCGAGGTGCAGCGCTGTGTTGCCAAAGTAGTCCGCTTTGTCGGGCTCACCGCTGGAATATTTTGAATTAAGTGTCATGGCCGTACTCAGAGAATTTTAATGATGATTTAACAAAGTAGAATTTACACAGGGCCTGATCTAATTGGGGGCCAGCCGGGCATTTGCCCAGAGCGGCAAAAATGAGGGTCGGCAAAATTGACTTATTTATTTATTATACATTCTTACAACTATCATTACAGACTGATATCCAATTCGATAGCGTAGTAAATAGATTATAATTTATATTACATTTTTTTTGTATTTCTATCCTCCAACCTAGCCATTAGCCATCCACCACCCAACTTTGAGAATTTTTCCTTCCAACTTACTTCAGGTTGGATAGTGTAAATATTTAAGTAGTTTTACTTAAATATTACCCCATCATCCCCCAACAAAACCAGCTCATGACTTTAAATATGGTTTTCTGTACGTAAAGGGCGGCGGAAATCATCTTTGCCCCGAGCGGCTTAAAACAGCTAGATCGGACTCTGAATATATAGTAAAAACGCAGCTAACTTTTTAGTTTTTCGTCTCGCACAAAAATGATTATGTTCATAATTATTACGTAGGAACCGATAACCGTTTTTAGGGTTCCGTACCCAAAGGGGAAAAACGGGACCCTATTACTAAGACTTCGTTGTCTGTCCGTCTGTCTGTCTGTCTGTCTCCAGGTTTTAACTCAAGAACGGTAATAGCTAGAGATTTGAAATTTTCACAGATTATGTATATCTGTTGCCGCTATAACAACAAATACTAGAAACAAAATAAAATTAATATTTAAGGGGGGCTCCCATACAACAAACGTGATTTTTTTGGCCTTTTTTACTTTAAATCAATAATGGCAACAGGTAGGTAGGTACTTACTTGAATTTTTTACAAAATCCTTAATTATAGTGTGTACCTTAATATTTAATAATAATATTAAAATAAAATAAAAAATTAAGGGTCCCATACAAAAACACAATTTAGGGCCTAATTTTGCTCTATAATGGTACGGAACCCTTCGTGCGCGAGTCCGACTCGCACTTAGCCGATTATTCATATCTGATTCCTATTATACATTACACATCCAATAAACGATATCAATTGTTTCTGTAGCTCGTAAAACAAATCCCTATAATAACAATTATTGCGGTGACGTGTAACCGCTTAATATTTTTATTTCAATAATCTTATCGATATCGTCACAACTTGAAATCGTAATCGATTTATTTTACTTTACTATCAGTATTAAAATAACTGCCAATTAAATCCAATGTTAATACAATTTTGATACAGTCTCGGTATAATAAAACTACAAGATTCTCATGAATTATCAAACGGCAAACCAACGTCAAACGTTTATTGGTCAAAACAACAAAAATATGTTTACTTTCAACTGTATTAAAATACAATTTTGCTATTGATAGGATCCAGGCCTGTACCATGAAACTGTTTTGAGAATGCCGCGTCCTACTCTAACAAACGTGAAATGACGTTGTTAGAGCAGGACGCGGCATTCTCGTCCGATTGTTTGAGTCTCAAAACAGTTTCGTAGTAGGCCTACAGACTCGAAGCTGTATAAGGCCCGTATTTTTGGTCAGTACTCAAGATGCATCTCGGTCTCAAGACACGGTTCAGGCTCTGTGATTGGTTGGCTGTCAAAATTTGGACCAATCACAGAGCCGAACCGCGTCTTGAGACCGGGTCGCATCTTAAGTACTGACCAAAAATACGGGCCTAAGGTTGCGATTCTACTGGTGATGAGCTAAGCTGCGTTTTGCCTCTCGCATAAAGCGCAACGATTTTGCGTTGCGAGGGATGTGTTTTTGAGATCCAATAGAATTGGTGTGATAAGCGTGATCAGGCAAAGCATGATATTCTATTGGATCTTAAAATCACATTCCTATTATCAAATCGCTGTATTCAGACCGTAGCGGTCATTGACTCCCTGTCAAAATACTTGTGAAATTTTATATATTTCTATACAAACCGTGATTGACAATAAAGTGACAAATGTTTCTAGTATAGTAGCTCATCTGTCAAGCGCCCAAAATGGCCGTCTTACTCTAAAACTATTCAAAAGTTCTTCTTCTACTTTGCAGACCACCGATTTAGTATTTTGTTTCAAATATAAAACTATGTGTATTTGCGACTAATAGCTTATTTATTAAAAATTCTAATTATATAAAAATTATATATATAGCTTTCATGGTAATTCCTTTAGATAATTTAATCAGTTTAATGAGAGTAATTGGAAATTGAAAAAAAATCGAAAATGGTTTGACAGTTCGTGACAGATGAAAGGCTAAGGGCGATATGGTAATTTGCACACTCGATGTGAACTCAGTATGAATTGTATCACTTCAAACTCATAAATAGCTGCAGAATATCATAGTAAGAGTTACCAAGAAGTTTTCCGAGGAATATATAATATTATAATTATAGGTATCAGTCTGATTAGATTCACGATTTTCGTTCGAATCGGATTTAGAAACTTTACCGTGCATTCATGGGTCAACGCATTGAGCGTTTATTGAATGTCGCGCGATGAAGTTTCCGCATCCCAGTTGAACGCATTGTAGACTAGGGTCTAGGGCCTAGCCAAGACCTTTTCTTTACAGCTTCTTTAAAAAAAGGTATGGAATTGACATAAAATGAGTCGAACGTCGATTCGAATCGTTCGAACGAATCTATAAAGACACGACAAAGAAAACTTCTTGGCTAAAGGGCCTGGGTAGTCCAGGGCTGTTTAACCTGTAAAGGTTTTCAGTAAAACCTACCCTCTCCCACACAACAGCCTTAGCGCATCAATGTGTCCTTCGAAGGCGGCCCAAAGCGTCGGCGTCATGCCGGACTCGTCCTTGTTGTTGCATTCCTTGCGCGTCGCCTCCCGCAGCACCTCGAGCAGGCCATCCTTCGCTGCCCTGGGAATGTAAAAAAACATAATGTAAATAACGTTAAATTAAGAAATTTAGAAACAACCCCCGATTCAAAAAATTTTAAGTAGATCAAACTAAAATTTTTCAGCACTGAGCGGGCTGATGATGATGAACTATAACTTAAAACATACAATAAATACTATAATTTCAAACAAAAAAAAACTAGATCAAAATCGGTCCACCCGTTTGGATGCTACGATGCCACGGACAGACACACACACACAGACAGACAGACATGTCAAATTTAATATAACATCCCTCTTTTTTGTCGGGGTTAAAAAGATACGTTGAAATCGGAGGATTATGCTTTCGATAAGATCAGTAGTATATTATGGGCGAAAATGCAAGAAAATGTAAAACAGCAATATGTGGAAATTAGAATGTAGACATGGTAGATTCATCATTCAAATTTCAATATTTAAGTTTTATGTCGCCCTCAAGGCTTTTGATTGGGAATGTCAATATAATCCTACTCCGTTGTCTACTTCACATCTATGCTAACATCAATATCTTACTTGTAGATTGTGAGCCTATTGCATGGAAACAAACAAACTTCTCTTCTGAAATGAGTATAGGCAGTAATAGATTTAGATTTATGTATTTTTGTAATTGTTAGAAGTAGTAACATATTATCATTGTTATTTGTTACGTAGTATCATGGCATTCAGATGAGATTGCTAGTAGATAATATATTCACGATTCCGGTAGCGTAAAAAAGTAGCATTTAGTTGACAATAGCACTTTCACTGCGCAGCGGTGAAGCAACGTGCTCGCGCTGTGAAACGACCTTTATACAGAGCAGTGCTCGTCAATCTGTATCCCTTTATTTACACATCCACCCATATTAATATTATTATAAATGCGAAGTGTAACCAAACCGCTGAACCGCTTTTTAAAGAAAATTTAGTATGGAAATACTTTGTGTCCCAGGAAAGGATATCTAAGGATGCTTTTTACCCCGGAAAAATATACGGTCTATCTTTAATTTTCTTAAATAGAGATATGCTTATTGCTGTGCCTTAATCATAACTCATAGGTTACACGGTCAGTCGGGCATCAGTCTCAGACTGATGGATTGAACTGATGCTAGACTGACCGTGTAATCGTACTCTAAAAGCCATCCCAACGCGCATATCATTTCGACATTTCCGAAAGTCGAAACATAAAAAATAAAAATAAAATCCATAACGTTTCATTGGTAACTGGACACCTGCGGATGATAAATAATCGATAAGGAAATGCTTATTGAATTTAAACCCTATTTCCATAAACATACGGTTTACTTTGAAAGTGGTAAAATATTAGCCCCCTTTAGCACAGTCGCTGAACCATATAAAGCACGTAGTTTGTGGTGTATTAGAAACATTTGGTGTATTTTTGTTAATGACGTAAGGCACGTACAGAAACAGATAGAGGCAAAACTTTTATAGACACGATAAAGGCTAAATGGATAACAATGATTGTGAAAATGTCTACACTTTTGTTATCGTCAATCATTGAGGGTCATAGAATATACCGCATCTTCACGAATATTATAAACAAAGAAATTGGTAAAATGTTTCTGGCGGGTGCTAAAATATTATTTCAATAGGTTAAGGTCCAAGATTTCTAAGGCTGTTTGGCGATCCACACGATTTTGCGATCTATCAATTCGATATAACCGAAATCCGAGCTAAATTAATCAGAGCCCTAGCCATCGGAACTCTATAAAGACTTTTGTCACGAAGAGTTCTGTTGTTACGAAAAGTTCTCGACTTTTTAAAGCAAATAAAATAGTGCGCCCTTTTGGTTATTTTTATTGTGGACTTAAAGCTCCTGTTACGGCCCTGCGGGGTAAACCTAGCTGATTAGCTACGCCCCTGGCCCCTGCGGGGTGAACGTAGCTACGCCACTGCACGGAAGTACAGGGTAGGAGACACGCTTGACGGGCGCGGTCGTTCACCAAACACCACACAAGGTCAATGCCTCACATTATGTACAAAGGACTAGGTCTAGTACATTAGTCATAGGCAAATGTACTATCAGAGAAATTGATTCATATGCCGATGATGGACCATTACTCGAAATCCTGTATCGCCAGGATCAACAGTGGTAACCAACCCCGAAAACTCTTTGATATGATCGGTGCCCGAGGGACAAGCGAAATCTGTCTTGGGACCCGCAACGAAACTGCGGACGGAAATGATGATGGACCTACGGAATTTTGGCCGGTTATGTCAAGTCCAAATAATAGATCACGACAAACATATGGACCAGATACAATGCTACCAAGTAACGTAGGTCCGCCATCTGCCTAAGAATAAAATTTCTGGTGTTATCCACCAAGTTCTATCTTTCGCAGCTTATATGGAACTAGACGTTCCACGCGGCTTCGCCCGCGTAAATGAGGTATTTCACAGACAAAT
This sequence comes from Cyaniris semiargus, assembly GCA_905187585.1. Lineage (NCBI taxonomy): Eukaryota > Metazoa > Arthropoda > Insecta > Lepidoptera > Lycaenidae > Cyaniris > Cyaniris semiargus. The sequence continues at coordinate 3,994,183 of LR994558.1, read as the reverse complement.
CAGTCTACAAAAAATAGCCTATGATCCTTCACGTGGTCTACTTCTTATCTGACCCAAATAACAGAAAAATTGCTCTAGTAGTTCGTGGGATAAGCCCTTTCAAATAATTTCCCCCGTTTTTTCCACATTTTCTTCTATTTGTACGCTCTTATTAGTCTTAGCATAATAAAATATAGCCTATAGCCTTCCTAGATAAATGGGCTATCTAACACTGAAAGAATTTTTCAAATCGGACCAGTAGTTCCTGAGATAAGCGCGTTCAAATAAGCCCTTTCAAATATTTTCCCCCCGTTTTTTCCACATTTTCCTCTATTTCTTCGCTCCTATTAGTCTTAGCGTGTTAAAATATAGCCTATAGCCTTTCTCGATAAATGGACTATCTAACACTGAAAGAATTTTTCAAATCGGACCAGTAGTTCCTGAGATTAGCGCGTTCAAACAAACAAACAAACAAACTAACAAACTCTTCCGCTTTATAATATTAGTATAGATAGTAGAGACTAGAGACATTCGAATTTCGAAATAATTTCTGCTGGATGAGTTTATAACTTATGAGTTATGACTTATGAGTCATGCGATCTGCGGCAGGCTGCTCGACTGACTTCAGTCAAGTCGACAAATATCGAGCAAAGTCACTTGACTTTTAGCAGTTCTCGTGCGGCGTATAGTAACTTCAATCTTTGTTCGGTTGTAACTATCAGCCTCAGTTCGATCCTAGATTCTTGGCATGAGAATTACACCTTACCAAGCCTCGTAAGTGGTGGTACCTTCGATCCTCGGTCGATTGTAAAGGAAAGCTTTGATTGAAAATTCGAGGGATTCAGTTATCGGTAATCTTGTCAGTAACCGCAGGCTGATTAGTACGGCTCCTTGCCCTAACAAAAATCAATTTTATGGTACCATCCTGAAGAAAGCATGAAACTTGGCATGAATGTAGCTGTCATGTATGTGCTTCAATGTAGATATGGAAGCACGTCCAGAAATAAATTTTTCCCCCCCTCGCCCCCCCCCTTTTATCTCCCTCATTCCGGTTTTTCGAATTTTCTACGAAAACGATAAGACTGAGGAGTTTACTCTTCAGAGAACAAATAATCGTCGATAAATTACCTACAAAACGATACTACATTATATGGTGGTAAGATTAATATATTTCTGTTTACAGACACCAACGTATTATGAAATTGTAAAAACAGGCTAATTTTTTTTTCTTGCTCCATTTTTAAGAAAAGGACAAGAGTGGTGATAAAATAGGCTAAAAAAGTTAGATACCTTATACATTGAGCTACAAAATGACACCTATTTCATAGTCGTAGAGGCATTACCTCCAGAGTTACAGCTTACCGCGTCTGACTCAAGTACTCGTTTTTTTACCTTTTTACAATTTCTTAGATTTAGAGCTAAGGGTTTCAAGAAATTCATTAAAAATACAGTAAAATACAGTGAAAATTATGTAGTTGTCATATATGTGCTTTAATGTGGATATAGAAGCATGTCGACAAATTATTTTTTCCCCCCATTCCCCCCCTTCGTATGTATCATATGCTAAATCGTGGTTTTTCTTATTTTTTATGAAAACGGGTACAGTTATCAAAAAACTATTAAATAACAATATGTTGTTTATTAAATTCTCTACAAGATTGTTTTTGGACGTATGTTGATAGAACTTATAGTTTACAAAATATGTATGTGTATACATGTAAAAAGGTAAAAAAAAGAGTACTTGAGTCGGACGCGGTAAGCTGTAACTCGGAAGTAATGCCTCTACGACTACGAAATAGGTGTCATTTTGTAGCTCAATGTATAAGGTATCTAATTCCATTAGCCTATTTTATCACCACTCTTGTCGTTTTCCTATAAATGGAACACGAAAAAAAAGTTAGCCTATTTTTACAATTTCATAATATGTTGGTGGCTGTACACAGAAATATATTAATCTTACCACTATATAATGTAGTATCGTTTTGTAGGTAATTTTTCGACGATAATTTTGTTCTCTGAAGAGTAAACTCCTCAGTCTTATCGTTTTCGTAGAAAATTTGAAAAACCAGACGAAGCGGGCGGACTGATCGGTCGGTTGTCGTTGCCCGTCGGGTCAGGCAGGCAAGGCTACACCCCATTCCACCACCCCGCGCCCCTAATGTCGCCATAGCTCTGCTGGTACCTATCACGCGGTCGCGCGTAGCTATTTTAGGTATTTAGTAGACATATAGTACTATCTTTAGTAAAATGTTTGCATTTTTTAATGAAACTTCAAAGTTACATGTACATATTTTGTAAACTATAAGTTCTATCAACATACGTCCAATGACAATATTGTAGAGAAATTAATGAACAACATGTTGTTCTTTGACAGTTTTCTGATAGCTGTACCCGTTTTCATAAAAAATAAGAAAAACCACGATATAGCATACGATACATACGAAGGGGGGGAATGGGGGGAAAAAATAATCTGTCGACATGCTTCTATATCCACATTAAAGCACATATATGACAACTACATAATTTTCACTGTATTTTACTGTATTTTTAATAAATTTCTTGAAACCCTTAGCTCTAAATCTAAGAAATTGTAAAAAGGTAAAAAAACGAGTACTTGAGTCAGACGCGGTAAGCTGTAACTCTGGAGGTAATGCCTCTACGATTATAAAATAGGTGTCATTTTGTAGCTCAATGTATAAGGTATCTATCTTTTGTAGCCTATTTTATCACCACTGTTGTCGTTTTCCTATAAATGGAGCAAGAAAAAAAAAGTTAGCCTGTTTTTACAATTTCATAATACGTTGGTGTCTGTAAACAGAAATATACTAATCTTACCACTATATAATGTAGTATCGTTTTGTAGGTAATTTATCGACGATAATTTGTTCTCTGAAGAGTAAACTCCTCAGTCTTATCGTTTTCGTAGAAAATTCGAAAAACCGGATTGAGGGAGATAAAAAGGGGGGGAGGGGGGAAAAATTTATTTCTGGACGTGCTTCCATATCTACATTGAAGCACATACATGGCAGCTACATTCATGCCAAGTTTCATGCTTTCTTCAGGATGGGACCGTATTTTAAGTTAAGGACTCCTACTAGATCTTCATTTGACGCTGCATTTGTTTGTAAACCAGATGACGCCCGCAACTTCATTGCGTACCGTACATTTTTCGGGATAAAAGTATCCTATGTCCTTTCCCATGACTCAAAATATCTACATGTCCAGATTTCAGCAAAATCGCTTAAGCCGTTTGGGCGTGAAGAGGAAATAGACAGACAGAGAAACACGCTTTCGCATTTATAATATTAGTATGGAAGTATGGATTTTTTCGCTGCGCGGCGTACTGTATCTTTGCGGTTGTTTTCGCTGCGCGGCGTACTGTATCTTTGCGGTTGTTTTCTAGACAATCTTATATCGGCTAGTTTGGCGACTTCCGAGGCGCAGGACAAAAAAGGCGTAGAAAACCGTCCAAACAGGTTCCGTACGTTTTATTGGCATTTCCAATAAACACTGAAAGCTATTTTCTATCGCAACGTCACACAAAATCGAACTTTATTTCTATAGGTATAAAGATCTGTTTAGTAAACAAAGACATACAGATCGACTAACAGTTTTAATCCTACACTAATATTAAGGCGAAAGTTTGTATGTATGCAAGGGCGGATCCAGGGGGAGGGTCATGGGGGTCATGACGTGAACCACTAAGTAAAATTGTTAAACATACTGATTTTATTTCTTGTGTCTTGACCACGACTATGTGACCCCCCCTGGCGCCAAAGCTGGATCCGCACTTGTATGTATGTATGTATGGATGTATGGATGTATGTATGTATGGATGTTTGTTACTCTTTCACGCAAAAACTACTGAATGGATTTTAATGAAACTTTACAATAATATAGCATATACATCAGAATAACACATAGGCTACAATTTTAACCGACTTTCAAAATGGGGGAAGTGTTATGTTCGTTTTTTTTATAATCAACGATTACTCCGCCGTTTATGAACCGATTTTCAAATTTTTTCTTTTGGTGTATACTGTATAGTGTATAGGGTATCATCCCAATTTGGTACCATATTTACAAAAGTGGTGACCTGATGAAGGGATCCATAAGTAATCGAGGACACTCCTCAAAATTCATGTGGAAACATGTGGTGACTTCGGTTTCGTGAGAAGTATTCTAAGCATATGCTACCCACAAGCAAGATTTTGCACCGAGGTATACCATGGTTCGGAAGGTGCTGAGAGAACTCCTGACTCTTTATAGATACAGGTTTGGAAGTTTCGGCGTTGTTTTAAGAACGGAAAGCATATGTTAGATAGCTCATTTATCAAGGAAGTCTATAGGCCAGGGGTTCCCAATCTTTTTCAGCCTGCGGCGCAGTTACACGTCTCAATATTTTGTCACGGCGCCCTACTTAGGTAAAGTAGCTAAGTAGCTATTAGAAAAAGATACAATAAACACTTTTAATGATTATAGATTATAGTTAGGTTAAGCAGGTAAATAATAATAAACATATTTAATCATCTGCCTGCTTTGTCTAATTCATATTATAATTTTATTTTATAACTAGACGTTCCGCGCGGCTTCTCCCGCGTAAATTAGATATTTCACAGACAAATCAGTCTACAAAAAATAGCCTATGATCCTTCACGTGGTCTACTTCTTATCTGACCCAAATAACACAAAAATTGCTCTAGTAGTTCGTGAGATAAGCCCTTACAAATAATTTCCCCCGTTTGTTCCACATTTTCTTCTATTTCTTCGCTCCTATTAGTCTTAGCGTGATAAAATATAGCCTATAGCCTTCCTCGATAAATGGACTATCTAACACTGAAACAATTTTTCAAATCGGACCAGTACTTCCTGAGATAAGCGCGTTCAAACAAACAAACTAACAAACTCTTCCGCTTTATAATATTAGTATAGATATTTGTGGTTTTGGATAATAATGGAAGATCGACTCACGGCGCCCCTTTTGTCTTTCCACGGCGCACCAGGGCGCCGCGGCGCACAGTTTGGGAACCCCTGCTATAGGCTATATAGGTATTATATTATCACGCTAAGACTAATAGGACCGAAGAAACAGAAGAAAATGTGGAAAAAACGGGGAAAATTATTAGAAAGTTTCACGAACTAGGTACTGGAGTAATTTTTATGTTATTTGGCTCAGATATAGATTAGACCACGTGAAGGGACATAAGCTAATGTTTTGGGGGAAAATGTACGGTTTCCGTAAAATTCATAATTTACGCGGGCGAAGCCGCGCGGGACATCTAGTTATCTATAAGTATTGTCATAATGATTGCGAACTTTTATCCCAGGTATGAAGTAATTAGTAATTACTATTAATTAACGATTTTGTTGTTCCTAATTATTGTGTGTTACCTAATGCATCAACATAAAATCAGGCCGGATTGTTATTACCAGCTGATTCCTTCGGATTGTAGTTTTTATGTGATGATGAGAGAGATGAAGATGAGTGCAGAATTTGGATTAGTCTAACTTCTATTCCATCAGATGTATTTACTATAAACTAACGTACAAACTACAGTAAAAAGTAGTTTTTTATTCAAAATTTCGTGGTTATCACTGACAAGTAGTTGAGGTGCCGATTACATTTTTGTAAAAATGTAATTTTTCGCATGGACCTCGGTTCCTTCAAAGATACAGGGCCTCCTAAAGCTTCCTTATTAGTTTCGTAAATAAAAACTGGGATAAGTATACACAATTTTGTGTTTTGAAACTCCGTCCAGTAGATCCTGTTTAACTTTAAAATATTGAATTCTATGCTACTACTTTTGCTTCTTAATGACTACCTTAGTAAATAACCAATGCATGAAATTTAGTCAATTACTGTTTTCCTGTTTTTTAATTGCAATTACCCGTAATAGTAAACGGGCAAAAAACCTGAAAGTCCATAAATTATTATAGGCGTTAACAATCGATTAATATACAAATAATCTTATCTGCGAGATAAACATCGATGTCTATGATAATACTGAATTTTTGTAAGAAAATTACTGAGTAATTAATAAAACAACATAATACTTACTTGTGGAACCTGTCTGTAGTCATTTTGTTTGTTTTAGACGCAGCAAACTTGAGAAATGGTCATTGTAACTAATCTCACTATCACCGCTAGTTAGTAGTTGATAAACGCGAGAAAGTTTGTCCAGCTTGTCACACTTTACACTTTAATTCGTTATAGTTATTCAAATTTATTCACTGATAAATTAGCGAAACTGTTACTAATACTCGTAACAAGCTAATGTCTTTATTTTACAACACTTCGAGAACAATAAAAAGTGAATTCACTAAGCAAAAGTTAATAAATTCAATATATGTTTTCGTATCACAGTCACACAAACTTTATTTTGCAAAAACTTCAAACACCATTGACATTTCCCAACACTTTGACACTGAGAAAATATATCAGCGTCGGAACAGCAGTGAAGTTAGCTTATAACTACAATCTATAATGAACTCGTGGAATTTGCTGTAAAGCGACATCTATGTTTGAATATTTCAACTATTATGACAACTAGTTATCAAACATTGACTGCCATCTAGTGTCGACTGGATCTAAATGAGATGCTTACATTTCACCGATAGATGGCCAAATTATTCTAAAACGTAGTTCTTGTTTTTTATTTATTAATTAAAGAAGTCGGTAAAATCAACTTAGCTCTGATAAGTGATAATATTGAATTATTATATTTTAGCTTTATGTTAATTACATAACTATGGGTCTACCAGAATCTGATGGCAAAAAGTGAGAAAATAAATTGACTGTAGCAATACCGGGGTAATTGGAATAAAACATTTTGATCCTTATTTTTTCTTATAGCGGCTGATTCTGTGTGTTAAACATGCAAATATAAAAATTTATCCAATGATCAAGGATATTTTTTGAAAATCTGCTGTCAAAAATTACCATCAGATTCTGGTAGACCTTATAGCTTACGTGTGCAATATTTTGCTTATGCTTATCATAATTCATAATATATCTGTGTGTAAGTATTCAAAAAAAAAAGTGTTTTAATTTTTTTTCTTAACGATTAATTACTGTATGATAATAATATCTCCTTTGTATAATTAAATATTAATAAAATAGATTTTTTTAAATATACAGTGTGTAACAAAAATAAGTCATAATACTTTAGGGTGTGTACGTGTTCCTTGTAGAGAGTTCACTGTGAAAGTAGCAGCGCTGAAAGACGAAATTTTTTTTTCACTTTTATATAGGCAAGGGCCCGAGCGTCACGAGTTTCCCATATAAAAGTGAAAAAAAATTTTCGTCTTTCAGTGCTGCTACTTTCACAGTGAACTCTCTACAAGGAACACGTACACACCCTAAAGTATTATCACATATTTTTGTTACACACTGTATATCACAATTATTCACAGTTCATGTTGGCTACTTATTTTATGTTGCAAAAATATGGAAGCATCATGGAAGCCATTACTTATGTAATGTCAGTTTAATATTATAAATGCGAAAGTGTGTATGTCTGTCATTTTGGCGCAATGGAGTTACGGGCATCATGTTCATTAAAAGCTATTTAAATATATTTTAGCGAAAGCTGGCTCTTCAAAGCTCTACGCCTGGGTTTGGCTGAAAATCTACGATATAAGAAAAGACATAGAGCGATTACAATAGTCAATAGAGCTCTAGCCCAGAGCCCTACTGAAACGCAATCTACCTCTAATCCATGATAGATAACGTATGACGGTGTTGTTTCAGTTTAGATTGTTATGTCGGCATTGCAGTGTCGGCGAAATGGAGTACAACACTCTACAAGCGAAATACATTACAGCTAATGGATTCCAAATATTTGCGGCCAGATAACGCTCAAGTTATAAGTAAACTTATCACTACAATCCATTTATTTCAACTAATCCTAATGGTGGTTATAAACTGATAGCTTTTTCATCGTGACGTCGGTAATCTATAACGCTTGGCGATAAACTGTTTATATAAAGCAATAATGTAAAATCATAGTCGTATTTATCGTTACTTACTCTCTCTATTTTAATTTATTTTGATCTATGTTTATCTATTAACTATAAACGATTAATATGACTACTCGTATTAATCATAACTTTAATTATGCTTCATTTCTCTAAAGCTGAATCTTAATTGATAAGAAATACGACAGAGAGGAATTTTTTAACCGACTTCCAAAAACGAGGAGGTTCTACGTTCGGCTGTGTTTATATTATTCGAGTACTTATATATTTTTTTGTATGTTCAACGATTACTCAGCCGTTTATGGCTGATTTTCAAAATTCTTTTTTAGTTTGTAAACGTTGCGTATATGTAAATCAACATTATAATTTAAATGAAATTTAACTATGTACTTCATTTAACTTTTTACCTACCTATCTAATAAACTAGACGTTCCGCGCGGCTTCGCCCGCGTAAATTAGATATTTCACAGACAAATTAGTCCACAATAAATAGCCTATGATCTTTCACGTGGTCTACTTCTTATCTGTGCCAAATAACAGAAATATTGCTCCAGTAGTTCGTGAGATAAACCCTTTCAAATAATTTCCCCCGTTTTTTCCACATTTTCATCTATTTCTTCGCTCTTATTAATCTTAGCGTGATAAAATATATCCTATAGCCTTCCTCGATAAATGGGCTATCTAATACTGAAGAATTTTTCAAATCGGACCAGTAGTTCCTGAGATTAGCGCGTTCAAACAAACAAACAAACTCTTCCGCTTTATAATATTATAGTATACAAGATCTACAATTAATTAAAACATTTTATGGTTCTTTCTTTTATAGTTTAGGCAGCGTACGCAAAATAAGTAACTTTTCTGGTTGATTTTTTACACCTTATGTCAGAAAAACCCAAATATCTTACGGAACCCTATTTTTTTCCAAGATAAAATTTAGCCTATGTTACTCGTGGATAATGTAGCTTTCGAATGGTGAAAGAATTTTTTAAATCGGTCCAGTAGTTTTTGAGCCTATTCATTACAATTAAACAAACAAACAAAGTTTTCCTCTTTATAATATTATATATTAGTGTAGATAGATTCTGAGAAACAGTTTCTTCGAATTTACTATCTAGTAAATACTATTCTAGTAAGTAGTAAAAGGTCTCATCACTTTTCAGCTAGAGGGATAAAACAACTAGGTAAGGAGTGATCAGTGATGACCACTAAAAGCTAAAATTAAATTTACTATTTTTTTAGGGTTCCGTACTCAAAAGGTAAATACGGGACCCTAGATTACTGAGACTTCGTTGTCTGTCCGTCTGTCTGTCCGTCTGTCCGTCTGTCTGTCTGTCTGTCTCCAAGCTGTATCTCAAGAACCGCTATAGCTAGACTTCTGAAATTTTCACAGATTGTGTATATCCGTTGCCGCTATAACAACAAATACTAAAAACAAAATAAAATTTATATTCAAGGGGCCCCCTTGAATATAAATTTTATTTTATTTCCATACAACAAACGTGACTTTTTTGGCCTTTTTCGCTCTATGTCGATAATGGCAACAGATAGGCACTTGAAAATTAACGAAATCCTCAGTAATATGTGCAATTTAAAAATAAAAAAAATAAAAATTTAATAACTAATAATAAAATTAAAATTAAATTAAAATTTAAGGGGGGTCCCATACAAAAAATTAAAATTTTGGCCAATTGTTGCTCTATAACGGTACGGAACCCTTCGTGCGCGAGTTCGACTCGCACTTGGCCGATTTTTTTATTTTAAAACGCATGGCTGCACGGTTGGTAATGAACGTGGCAAAATACTCTTACGACGATTTTATATTAAATGACTAGTCAAATGGCAAAGTGTTTAGTGGTGGTGCCATCACCCACGCTCATCAATCAAAAAGCAATTTGGTATTCAAGTAATCATATTTAGTAGAGTCTATTAATATTTATTTAGCTTATACGATTAGATAATATTAAAGTTACTTTAGTGACGTCACCGCCTATTGACGCTACCATTTTCAGTTAGTTTTTTTCGTAAATAATAAAGGCAGAAATTTACAAATTCAAGGAGATTTATATGTCTTTGTTTTTCCGCCATACAGATATTACACAGACAAAGCAGATTATGCAGAACTTGTTATTATCTGTGCCCCAACTGGCGCGAGAACGAGACATGATTTACGGTCTCCCCACACGTCAGAAATCTAATTAGCTCAGAACATTTCCGATAAATCCACACGGAACGTGTAATAACGTCATAATCCCGCGCGAGATGATTGCCTCGCCGCGATATATCTTTTTTATAACCGTTTATCGCCCGATAATATAATAATCGTAAGCTGACAATAATGGCATGCCAAATCTACCTACCCCGTAACCTCCGAACTGTATACGAATTCAGTTTGGGGGGCTATCAAAGAAAAATAAACGCTACCCTATGGATGGAACGATTTGAATTCGTAGACTGCCCGCGCGCCGCATCCGCCGTTTTCGATTTTCAAAATCGACGAGTTTCGAAAACGGAACATGTACAAATTGGGTGAAGTTCGGCGCGCGCGGGAAAGCAATATGTTTTTATTTCTTTTTAATTTCCGGTACGCTTTAATGGCGTCGAAATCAATATAATGGTGAAGCGGCCAGCGCCATTTTAGCATTTTGTGGTTTTGCTCATTTAACGTCATTGAGCGAATTTAAACCGGGAGCGTAATGAATGTTGTCATTACCTTGTTTACTTAACGTCATTATTCATTTTCAATACTACCCTCATTACGGATAATCATTGGATAATTGATTTCGATTTCGGACTTGAACTCTGCTCTTTATAAGCTTTTGAGTACTCACTGCTTTTAATGGTATGAGTGGCAATTTGCAATAGAGATTAGTAATTGGCGCAGTCCTGATAAAAGTGATTAGATATAACTTATCATCTATTATAATGTTGACAGGTTGGCTCTGCTTATTGCTTTTATAATATTAAAAGCTTCATAATGTTATTTGATCATCACATTAGTATTTTATATATATTTAAAGAAATTATTTTATGCCATGTCAGAATGAGCGAGTATAATTAGTTGGTATACAGACATGAACACGCAATGGATAGATAATATACTTAGAAGTGTACATATGTGTAACTAGAGAGTACGACGCTTCCTTTCTGAAAGCTTTGAGTAAAAAAAAAAAAAACTTTAATGGTTTACACTTTGATTCATTTCTGTGTCTACACTACACATGTAATAAGTAGGTATAGGTCTACTCTACCAGAATCTGATGGCAATTTTTGACATCAGATTTTCAAAAAATATCCTTGATCATTGGATAAATTTTTATATTTGCATGTTTAACACACAGAAATCAGAATCAGCCGCTATAAGAAAAAAAAGGATCAAAATGTTTTATTCCAATTACCCTGGTATTGCTAGAGTCAATTTATTTTCTCACTTTTTGCCATCAGATTCTGATAGACCTATACATTCTTTCAAACATTCATCATGAGGACGATATTTTTCTTCGACTTTAGATAACTTATTAGTCTTGATAAAGGCGACTCGCGCCACAAATCACGAAGCAAGTTAATATAATAAAACACGGGACTTTTTAAAATTCCGAACACAACGGCCGATCCTTCGGGCGATTGCGTCGCGTCTGGGAAATGTACTGCCGTCGGGAACCTGAAAAATTGCAGAGGAAAATCTTTTTTAAAGCCTCTGCAAAAACTGTCAATAAAGAAACCCCTTGTTTATTGGATGGCACTACAGTTAGTAACGTTTCGAAAAAAGTGAGTTTAAAAGTTATAGAAAACCAGAAAATATTTGTTTAAAGCTCTGTGTGAGAAAATTTTGAATTTCGAAATTAAAGTAATTGTCCGGTTCCCGAGGTTTTTGGCGTAGGTTTATCTATTCAGTATGAACATGGTCATTTGTTGAAAAGTTATATAATAATTTGACGTTAACCAATTTAAAAGTGCAAGTGAAAAGCTGATTATATCCTACTGTTTAAACATCTTACACCGGGCAAAAGTAATTTTAAATTTCACCATAATGTTTTATCTCTTTTAAAAATAAAAAAATAATAACACAAGCTGTTTTAAATGAACTCAATTTCTATGAAATCAAACACATTAGTGCTTCTATTACAAACACTTTGTTGGCTTTGTCGTGACAAATCGCTTCAACAATGGACGTATTACAATTGTCCATGGTTTTCATAATAAGTTAATGCGCCGCCATATTGAAGAACTAGCACGCGGCTTTGCCTGTGTAAAATATATAGGTCTACCAGAATCTGATGGCAAAAAGTGAGAAAAGAAATTGACTCTAGCGATACCGGGGTAATTGGAATAAAACCGGCGTGAAACAGCGCTTGCGCTGTGTTTCCCCGAGTGAGAGAGTTTAGTGGCCCAATCCCCTACCCTATTCCCTTCCCTACCCTCCCCTATTCCCTTCCCTTCCCATCCCTACCCTCTCCTATTACCCTATTCCCTCTTAAAAGGCCGGCAACGCACTTGCAGCTCTTCTGATGCTGCGAGTGTCCATGGGCGACGGAAGTTGCTTTCCATCAGGTGACCCGTTTGCTCGTTTGCCCCCTATTTCATTAAAAAAAAAAAAAAACATTTTGATCCTTTTTTTCCTTTTTTTTTCCTTGATCATTGGATAAATTTTTATATTTGCATGTTTCACACACAGAATCAGCCGCTATAAGGAAAAAAAGGATCAAAATGTTTTATTCCAATTACCCCGGTATCGCTAGAGTCAATTTATTTTCTCACTTTTTGCCATCAGATTCTGGTGGACCTATAATTATGTATAATCTATAGTGTCAACTGTGCGTACCGACAAGGACAAAGCATCGTGTAATGTAGTATTTTGATTTCTGTAGCTATTTTCATAGTATGAATCTAGTCTAAAATATGTCCTCTAAATTTGATATAACATACTTTTAATTATAATTTATAATTATTATTAGTAAACAATGTAGACACTTTAACTTAAGTTATAGTGTCTACAGTCTACTGCACCACATAGACAATTTCTATTCTTAAATATTATACAGACTACACTTACAACTTTATTATTAGTGTATAACAGAATAGATCATCAAATTATACGTTAAGCAAGTCATTCCTGGCCAATTGATCGTGGATTAAGTGCTCCTTCCGCCACTTAGCACATTGTTAGCAGAGACACACGTAAACAGCCATAAAAGAAACAGTTATTTCCATAGACAATAGCTACCATAGAGTATAGCTGCATTATCGTTTGTGGTCTGTTCATTTAAAACTTTTATCGTTTAGCAAGTCCGCTTAAAAAAATATTCGATTTTGAAATAATTTGAATATTTTCGAATATGAATGTGTTAATTTTATATCCTGTTTTTCCTGAGCTCCACATTAAAAATGTATTTATGAGGAACACAATATAAGCACAGCAAAGGCATAATTATGATGAAGGCATGAGATGTAACAATAATAAAAAAAAAATATAAGTACATAAATAGCTACAGTAATTAAATTATTTTAATAACAAAATGCCTGCACGTCATTTTATTACCTGGGTAGGTTTAGGATATGGATTTATTTGAAACTAGATGACGCCCGCAACTTCGTGGCGCCAAAATTCGTTTATCGCGCGGGAATCGTACATTTTTCCGGGATAAAAAATATCCTATGTCCTTTCCCGGGACTCAAAGTATCCCTATACCAAATTTCAGCAAAATCAGTTCAGCGGTTTAGGCGTGAAGAGGTAACAGACAGACAGACAGACAGACACACTTTCGCATTTATAATATTAGTATGGAAGTATGGATATTACCTACAAGCAAAAGGTCAGATTACTGATTGCCGTATAGAATATCCTCTCATCGTTAATAAGAAGATACAGACTAAATATTGTGGCAATGTAATTATTTGCGCGCGTAATGGCGTCGCTTCCGCCGGCCGCCATTAGTGGTCATTTCCGGCTTCCTGCAGCCACCAGCCACTCAATCCCTATAGGACTATTAATCATTTTTTAATAGATCATGATAGTCCATAGGATGATTGTTCAGTTTACCTTTACCTGTATAAGTAAGTTCAATCAACAAGGTATCCTACGATTATAATTTCGGAACTGACATTTTTGTTGAAACTAGTTAGTACACTGACGGCCGTGCTCAGAGAAATTGATGATCACTTAACTTTAACGGAGATTTGGCATTAGGGCATAAACTCCATGCATTTTCTATCAAACTCATCATTTAACAAAATTAAGTTATAATTAAATGTATCACTAGTAAACCGTAGAAGATGTTCTTAATTAATAATTTTCACAACAAGTGAAGCTCTGTCTCACACGGCCGCACTCAGACTTCATAGACATTTTAATGAAGGTTTTTGACAGATGTATCGGGCTTAATAAATGTCAAAATATTCATTTAAATATAGTTAAGTAATTAATATTCGTATCTGAGTGCGGTAGAACTTCAACAAACTGGTACCCTCCGATCGATAAACTCTGTGATGCAAAAATATTTTTTATCTTTATTTTTCAACATTGTTGAATTTGCGAGCGCACAATAAATAACTCGTGCTGACAATTTTCATCCGTCTCCAGTCGAGTCCGGAGTTCAGCGAGTTCACCAATAAATCCTGCTTTGAGTTCAAGTGAAAAACGCTGAAGACGCCTTTACAGAGACGACACGATATACGACCGATACGACTTATCGGTGCCATGCAAGCTGCTAGTAAAAATAATGTGTGGAACTCTAACAAAATAACAATAAGAATTATCAAGTCTGTAATGATTTGAAGTACCTATCCAGAAATATTATTATAAAACTTAATATTTCTCCTACGATTGCTTGCTTTAAATTTTGCTTAGTACAACGGATATCGTAGTTGTGTAGTTGTTGTGGATATTCTCAAAATTACTTATATATTAAAACATCTACGGTTTTGTAACTAAATACTTTATTGCATTCGTACGGAAAATAGACAGGAAAATTCTAACAGCAAAAGTAAATGTCAACGCGTCATATAGAAAAAACAATAATACAAAAAACATAATAAAACTCCTTATAAAATCCACTACAGTAGTACTCAATTTCCTACAAAATTTTGAATTGGGCTTTCGAAAGAACGAAAATGCAAGCAAATAACGCAATTCTATATCCAGTATAGAATTGCGTTCTTTGCTTGCATTTTCGTACCTTGCATTATTAATATTATACTTGATAATATTATTCCTAGTGAAAAGTAAAACTAAAGATTATTATTAATATAGAATCGGTTATTCTGTAATAAGTAATTAGTTTCGAAGTATTTCTTAGATTATTATTTGAAAGTAAGGCCAAAGTTTATTAGACACACGTCTCTACAAAATATTTGAAATGTTAATAAATACTTTTGTTGCCAGTGTCCTAATCCTTTGAGGACAAATATGAAGAACAGACATTCGCATTCAACTTTCGATTATTTTCGAAGTAACATCAATAAAAGTCGTGTTGTATAAAGGGAATTTAAACTCTTCCTGCCTGTAACGAGTTTTGAATTGGAAAATCTACTTAGAGACCAACTTTCAAACTTTCGGTTCTGTTTTATTTTTACTATGTTTTTCTTGTTACTTACATCTGTACTGTTGCAATTAACGAATTCTTTATCTAAAAGCAATATTATATTATATGAGTGCTTATTACGGATTAAGATCAAGAACTCTACATTAGTTTTGTTATTTGTAATTCCTACTGGATGCCAGAAAATATATTTCTTTTCTATCTGTATATAAATTGTAGGTAGGCCTGCTATTTCAAAATAATTTTACTATCTACATAAATAATACAAATTATGTAACAGGGTGTAACAAAACTTGCTCGTTCAGCGCTGCTACTTTCACAGCGAACTTTATATAGGGGACCCATACACACCCTAAAGTATTATCACTTAGTTTGGTTACACCCTGTATAAACGAGTAATAACAAAATGTTGAGTGTTGCTACTAAACTGCTAAACATGCATTTTCTGCAAATTTATAGTACATAAACTGTCATCAAGAAAAGCGCTAGAATATATTTGCAATTCCAGGTATCGAACAATGCAGTAAAAATAGCAAAATAATTACTCTCACACCACAGAAATAATCGCGCGCCGCCGCACGCAACACAATAGAAAATGTGTGAAACATGAGTATTAGCAGCGGGGGCATAGATTAAAAAATCATCCAGGATAATAAAGAGCTTATCGGCTGTGAGATCTGACGCCAATGCCTAGCGAATGGAAAAAAGTAAAAAGGCGGGAACGCGACATAATGCCAACATGGCGGGCCGGTTGGCGGCACTGATTGCGATCTGACAGATAAGAGGGGTGGCTTTGTCTTGACGATTGCTTAATTATAAATAAACATGTGCTATGTTATTGTGGTGGATGTCGGCTAATGCGTTTTCTGCTAAGTATTGCGTTATGTACTAGGTTTCTTCTCGTATTAATGTTTTTAAAAACCTTCCACGTTTTTGCAGAAGCGGACACCGGACACGTCATTACGACTGCACTCAGAGAGAGAGAGAGAGAGAGAGAGTCTGTCATTAAATGATCACCTAACTTTAATTTAATGAAGAAACTGACAGCAAATAATCTTTAAATGTCAAAATCTTCATTAAATTAAAGTTTGGTAATGCGAGATCACAATACATTTGCGAGGGTCTGTACTAGCGAAAACTTCTTAAAATTTTGTCGATTGAGTGCGGCAGTTACAAAGGTTATTAATTTTCCACTGTTGTTATTCCACTTACAGTCGAGGAATGTAAAGAAAGCAATAGTCAACACATTAACTGCCCCGCATTTGTGAGTTTTTTGGGTCAGTTTTCGTAGCCATCCTTAGACTAGTACTCGCTTATTCTGATTAAATACGAATTATTCATTTTTCATTTGTATTTAATAATATTTTTATATAAATAAAATGTATATTACACTATCACTTTGTTATGTGTCTACAAAAACTTATTTGCCTATGTAAATTCTATTCCTGAACCAATAAGGGAGTGAGAGAAAATTGACCGAGCAAAGGAAATACTAGTTTGTGGGAATGTGCGAAAATAAACGAATAAACAAGTAAAAGCTTTCATTCTTTTTCCACTAAGCTTTTACCGAAATGTAGGGTGACTGTGTTAATGTAAAGAAAAAGGATATAGAGCCAAAAAAGACAACGTCCTGCCAAGACTCAAGAAACCCTAAAAACTTGAAGATGTGTGGCAAAAATGCACCCGAAATCCTTATATAATAGCGATAGCCATTTTCCTAGGTTTTTTTGACAAGAATTTATTTTTTTACGAGCGTTATTGTTTGGTTTACTTTTTGATTTTAACCAAACGAGATTTAAAAGTCCTGTCAAAAAACCTTAATCCGTTGCTGAATTTATAGTAAAGCGCTTTAGTTGACGCAGTATAGAATCCATAGCAGCAAATAAAATATGCACAGCATAATATTATACTGAACGTAATATGACATTAAAATGTTAAACTACTTAATTATAGTAATTATTTTGTTTCGTAATTCATAAAACCAAAAAAAATAACAATAGTACAGAATTTTATAACAACAAAACAATAATATAACGTCCTGAAAATCCTTGAAAATCTGTAACTATGCTCATCCAACCCTTGGGTATATTTTCCGAACGGAAACCTTCTTTTGGGGAGCGAATCCGATGTCGTCCGTACTTATTTGAATACAATAAAAATCGTAATAAAATAAACTGGCCGCAATAATTTTTATCGTAAGAGGGCCGGCGTATTATCATTTAAATTGGGAGCAATATGGCGAAAATTCGGGGGCAGAATAGATCAAGATGGGGAGGGGAGTGTTGCTTTAAATTGTGTTTTGGCCATTACAATATGAATGGACGCGTATAATGAACATATTTAGTAATTTTTCCGGTAGCTTATAGGTTATCTACATTATGTCTGCAATACGTGAAACGAGAGGAAGCTGCAAATTTTGTCGTGACAAAAATAATTTCAGTAGCGAAGTCTGGTTTTTCTTAGACCAGCCCTAGCCTGCATAGTAGGTAAGAATTTTAATAAAGATCTTCAAAATGTTAAAAATCTCCAAAAAGCGGTAGATATCCAAATAAATGGTTAGCCGTTAGAGATGGAGTTAATATAGGAACCCATCGCTACTGCTATGTATGTTCTTTACACAATCATAATTGTTTATTTATTGTGAATTTAGGTGTTCACTGTACACAGATATTAAGAATTAATTATAAGTAGTTGAATTCCTCCAAATTCTGCCAGAACATGCAATATTATAGTATTTTTTGACATCCTTTCCATGAATTTCAGTTCTCACCATAAAAGGTTTAGAAATTTCGAAACCTAAACCACATTTAATAAAAACCGGCCAAGTGCGTGTCGGGTCACGCGCAATATAGGGTTCCGTATAGTACCGCTGGTTTTTGATAATTTTTGTATGGTTAATGAATGTAAGTACATTTATAACGTGTTTTACACTAATAACAACATCATCTCTGCATTTACGTTCAAAGGAATTTGAACGAAAAGTTCCTTTATACTCCTCCGAATACTTTTTTTTTAGTTGATCGACTCTTGTCTTCTTAGCCGTGATTTTCCTTTTAAATTGAGCATATTTCCTACTCCTGTGAATTTTTTCACATTTCCAGAAGCAACCGTTTAGCTGGTAGAAGGGGGGGACACTGGACTCTGACGATTTTTTCCACTTTAAAACTTCATATTTCACAAATGGCTCGTTAAATCGGAAAATGATCTTTGAATAAGTACTCGTAATATTTTTAAAAAACCTATCCAACGACACCCCACACGGTGGGGTGGACGCAAAAAAAAATCATCTCCGCTTGATGTGTAGGGGAGGTACCATATTTTTTATTTAATTTTTTTACCTTTTGTCGGCATTATTAATATGTGCATTCATGCCAAATTACAGCTTTGTAGGCTCTATAGTCTCTGAGCAAAGCCGCGGACAGACAGACGGACGGACGGACAGACGGGGACAGACGGGGACAGACAGACGGACGGATAGACCGAAACTATAAGGGTTCCTTGTTGACTACGGAACCCTAAAAAGCTATTCGAAACTACAATCCCATAGTTTTATCTGAGTAAAGTTCATTTCTAGTCGTTTAATTTTGTGCGACGTCTTACGGGCATTTCTCCAGATTTGGATTATTTAGTTGATTCCCTGGTACATTTTTATTTCTGCATATTTTTTAAAATCAATAATCATCTATTATTCTTAAGTGAATTATAAAAATAATGATCTATTTGGGCCCTTTTTCACTTCACAATTTTAGAAGATATTTTGATTAAAATTTTTCTAATCTAGGGAATCAACAAAGCTAATAGAAAAAAGCTTTTTCAGCTAAATAAACATGTTCAATTTAAATATAAACATGTATAAAATTGACTACAAACTAAACTTGTTCGTTAAAACGAAATACAATGAATTGAAAATGAATTTATTTGAAATATTTTGACTTTAAGAAAAAAAATTTTTATATATTTTACTTATTGGTGTCATTTATTTGTATCAGAATATGAAGAGAATGTAATTTATTTTAATAAAATTAAACATATATGTACCAATTAGATAAATAAATGTAAAAGATTTTGATTCCCTACTTAAAATACCCAGTGAATCATCAAAATGTATGTAGAGGGAATCAATAAAAAGTTAGTTTTTCCTGAGGTGTACAAAAACTGTGCATGTAGGTTAAACAATAAATAAACTAACTAAAAACCATACTCATTATCGTCGTTTACATCGTGTCTAAGCAAACTTAACTTTGGAAATGACATTGTAATCAGCGAATAGGGAATCAATTGTGTAAGGAACCAAGGGTGAGGGAATCAGATATTTTCCTTTGTAACTCGGAAACAGAGCAACGAATTGTGTGACCTCCTTCCATGATGTTTAGAGGGCTTCCGAACCTCCCGCCCCTGCGCACCCGCAACCACGTGCTACTTATAACTAGGGAGGTACAAGCCTCCAAGTGAAGCGTATAGGGAATCACTATGTGAGCCAGGACAAATCTTAAAATGACTTTATCTATTTATATAACGATATGTATGTTAATTTACAACTTTTTTATAAATATTTTGTTCATGCTCTAACGATTTAATTACTTTTAAATTAGAATTTCATCGTATTTGTGGTATTTTATTGGGAATTTATGGTGAATTCTGGGGACAGGACAGGTCCAGGGAATCAATTTTTCGACCTTTAAATTTATTTTAATTATATTTACAATTAAGTTTTTCTAAAAAACCTAAGTGGCCCAGTTAGATCACACCTTATATTACTATAAAAAAAATACGGAAGTCTATTTATGTAACTCTGCGGGTACTTTATACGTCCGGACAACTAAATTTTGCGGTTTAGAGAAATAGCCTTACAAACCTCCTTAAACAAAAAAAAAAAAAACACCTAGCTCTTTCCGTATTCATTACAAGTGGTAGATTTTAATTCGAATATTAAATTTTAATGTAAACGTCATCACCGGCGACCACCACCACCAGTAATGGTGATCTCCCCACAAGACGGTATTCCCTGGAAACACATTAGTACTGTGAGGGGGGAACATGGATATGAGAGGAGCGGAAAGCGGTTACTGGGTATGATTAGTAAGTTTTGTACTCCTAACGGCCGCGCTCGGAGAGGTTTCATGATTACTTAACTTTAATTTAATTAAGAGTTTGACAGTGAGTTGGGAGTTTATGTAAAAATCTTCATTTATTGAATGATTTGCATTCACACGACATCTCTAAATCTAACTAACTGGAACAGAGTGGAACATTAATAATTATTTAAATGTAATTAATTTAAAATGTTGACATAAGCCTCATACATTATCTGTCAAACTCTACATTAAAATGAAGGTTAATCATAAATGTCTCTGAGTACGGCGGTAAGAAAGAGAACATATTTTTTCTTTTCCCTAGAAGTTAGATTGTAGAGACAAGAGATTGTAGAGTTTGTAGTTCTACTAGGAAGGTACTACATAAACGAGCTACTAGAAAACTAACTGACTGTATTATCCTTAGTCTTAAAATTATTAACCATTAGATGAAGCCCGCGACTCCGTTGCGCCAAAATTCGTTTATCGCGCGGGGACGGTACATTTTTCGGGATAAAAAGTATGTAAAAATTAAAAAAAAAATTAAACTTTTGAGTTCTTTCCCGTGACTCAAAGAATCTTCATAACCAAACTTCAAAAGGAATTGGTTCAGGGTTTGGGCGTGAAGATATAACAGACAGCCAGACCGAAAGACTTTCGCATAATTTATAATATTAGTGTCGAAATATGGATCACTCCTTCAGGCGCAGTCGAGTAAAATAATAAATATAATATCTCCAACATGTGCGCACCCTGGAAATTGGCCTGTAAGTTAGGGGCCGCCAAATGGAAAGAGAATCACAGTTGATAAATGATTTGAGTACAAATGTTATTTTGATCTTGCGCGATATCGTCGGATTTGTTTTGGGGGCGCGTTGTGAGGGGCACAATTACAAGGAATTACTTTTGCTTGTGTATAAACCAATTTGACAATTATTGTTATTAACTCTGGTAAAGCCTCAATTTTCACGCTGGATTTTGGTGAGAATGTAATGTAAATATCACCTGCAGATTTATGAAACACTTATATTTGCTCTGCATCCTCTATCGGTTGTATCACGGGGAGTGCTCTGAGAAAATGTTCGGAATCATACCTCGGGCCATAGAGATAAAATGTACTACGTACTAGAGGCGCCATTGCAAACAAAAAACATGTCACACTTGAGGCATGAGCGGGGTGAGAGGCGGGGTGGTGATGGCTATAGATCAGTACCGCAGAAGTGACAAAGTTTTGTGCCTACACTAGAATGAACGCAGACTCTATTTGAGTAAGTGGATAAAATAAAACAAAGATTTTTACTAAACATTATTAAAAGCTTTTATTTAACTTGCTCTGTATATTATTATGTACATATTATTAAATATATTAGTACATATTATTATGTAAGTTCGGGTGGAATTTTTGAACTCAATTTCGAAGTATGTATGTACATATAATATTTTAACCGATTGAGCTGAAATTTTGTATACACGTTTGGTTTGAATGACAATGCACGATACAGTATGACATCACTATAAATATAAAATGGCCGACCATCCAAGATAGTGGAATAGTTATTTTCTATGCCGTCCTATAATAACAGTATGGATATTAAATGAAAGAACTTTTTGAGAATAACTCGAAAACGAATGTAATGTCATTCTACATCCAATATGGCGGCTCATCTAAGATAGGGGAATACAGACAAAGTTTCGTTTATTTCAGCATGACTCCATTTGTAATACTTCAGAATTCAGATTATGAATCAAAATCACAATATTTTCCAGATAAATGGGGTTTTAGTATAAATAGCGAGGAATTCCCTCGATTACTTATGGATCCCATCATCAAGTCACCTTTTTTATGAACATGGTACCAAATTCGGATTAAACCCGATACAATAGCGAAAAAATCTTGAAAATCGGTCCACAAATGGCGAAGTGATCGTTGAACATACAAAATATATAACCTCCTCCTTTTTGGAAGTCAGTTAAAAAACATCATCATCATCACTCTACTCTGAAGGCATCACTCCGAAGAAACACTCCGCAAATTGCCGAGAATAGAATATGACGTAGCCTCAAAATTCCGAAAATTTCAAAGGTTGGGTTAACTCCGTACCTGGCGGCCATACTATAAGTATGGCCGCCAGGTACGGAGTTAACTCTACCAGTTTTGGAGCTACAAACCCCCCAGTTTTGGAGCTACAAACGGTCGAGTTAACTCCGAACCAAGGATTTCGAAAATCGGACCACAAACGGCTGAGTAATCGTTGAACATACAAAAAATAATAAAAATAAACATACATACAGCCAAACGTATTACCTCCTTTTTTGGAAGTCGGTCTAACCCTTCTAGGGTTAGCCGATTCCCGGGAAACCCTTTTGAGTTATCAGCGCGGCGGGGCTAAAATGGTCACATAGCAATTCCTCTCAATCAATTCACAAAATGAATTGTCAAATCTGTCAAATTAGTACGAATTTAGACCAATTGAATTGGTCAAACTCACGAATGTCAAATTAGTACGAATTTAGACCAATTGAATTGGTCTAAATTTGACATTCGTGATATTGACAGTTTTGACAATTCATTTTGTGAATTGATTGAGAAGAATTGCTATGCGACCATTTTAGCCCCGCAGTTATGTTGGTCTTACTTTCCTTAAATTCATAGCATAGCTCATGCCTGTTTTCACCAATCGCCTCCTAACGCTTTAGTGTTTCCTAGCGGTCTTTTAGGGTCATGTATCTCTTAAAATGAACACGGTTTTGAAAAATGTATGTTTTACAGAAGTTCTTATCCCTTAAGGACGTTGGTGACACACAAAAATTAGTAAAATATTGAAGGATAGGTACCACTAATACCGCTATGGAACACTTAGCGTTAGGAGGCGGTTGGTGAAAACTGGCACCAGTCTCTTAAATACTTACAAAATACAAATGAAAGGCAATATATATAATTACTTTTTATTACGTCATTTGTATTACAGTTCAGTTGTTTGACTTCTCAGGCTGGATTTCCCTGAAATATTTCATAAGGTTAGTTGATTATTTTTGTTGCAATACCCACTTTTCTTTTGGAGAATCACACGTTGAAATTGATTAAGTAGGTAGCTTAAATTCGTTAATCGCGCGGAAACCGTATTTCTTCTGACTTAAAGTAACTCGTCACACTAAAGTGACGTGTAAACAGGAAGACAGACATCCATACTTAATATTATAAAAGCGAAAGTGTGTCTGTCTGTTACCTCTTCACGCCCAAATCGCTGAACCGATTTTGCTGAAATTTAGTATGGGGATACTTCGAGTCCCGAGAAAGGACATAGGATACTTTTTTATCCCGGAAAAATATACGGTTTCCGCGCAATAAACGAGTTTTGACGCAACGGAGTTGCGGGTGTCAACTAGTACCTACTTTTAATATTAGTATGGAATTATAACCACTAATCCAGTGAAATACAATCTCTTACAAACTTACAATCTTATAAGCGATCCAAGCCACGGTAGTATTCTTCAGACGAGGACCAATCAATGGGTTTATTTGTCCCACGTAGATTATAAACCAACTGTAAAAGAATGTTTACATTTTACACGTCATCTACTCTAACTGATTTACCTTACGCTTGAGTCTGAAAAGAAGAATGCCGTATTTGCTTGGGCAACCATACGGAATTTAAAATCTCGTCCCAAGAACTATAGTATTTGCAGAGTGACTGCTTTGCTCTGAAAATACTGTATAAATAATCCACAATGGATGCAAAGGCCTTGTTTTTTTTTTAAGTCTAAAAATCTGCCCGTCAGTGATTGTACCATCGAGGAAATTGATTCCTAGGCAGTTGACGGACCTACGTCATTTGGTTGGATTATGTCAATTCAATGTTAATTGTGATCAGTCAGCTGGGTTTGACGTAACGCGACCAACCTACGTAGGTCCCCCATCTGCCTAGGAATCAACTTCTCTGATAGTACTATCATTATCAGGGAAATTGTTTCATACACAGATGGTGGACCTACGTCATTTGTTCGTGTTATGTCAAACTCAACCGACATAATATAAGGCTTCTTACAGACGAACGGCACTTGTCGACGGCTGCCGTCTGCAAGTGCCGTTCGTCTGTAAGAAGCCTTACGAACAACATTGATTTGGCATAAACCGCCTAAATCACGTTTAATTCTGCTGCACTGGTCCACAACGGCCGAGCAGGTCGTGGAGTACATCAGGAGCAAGACCCACGTCTTCGTCTTGAGGGTCGAGCGCTTGGAGTCCCGCCACAAAGTGAATTTTAGCTCCTTTGTGGTGAGAGTCCCGATGCACCATCTACCGACCTTCGAGAAGGAGGAGTTCTGGCCGATTGGAGTCGTCTACAGGAGGTTCCGAGGACGACTTCCGAACACGTCGCGCCCCACGTCGCAGACAATACGTGTTTAGTGCTTAGTGTTAGTTTTTAGTATAATTGTATGTATGTTAGTCTATAAGGTATTTATAATATGGGCCAAGATGCCTGAATTAAATAAATAAATAAATAAAAAATAAAAAATAATCATCAAGAAGATTTTAAACTTGGGCGCAGTCTATCTCGACGAGCAAGATCTTGAACCTCCAGTGCTTTTACCCTAATTTTTTATCATCATGTTTTCTTTGACATGTAGAAGGTATACTGATTACTGTGTATACAAAGGTGTAACAAAACAAAGTAACAATACTTTAGGCCCTAAAGTATTGTCACTTTGTTAGTTTAGGGTATGTGTCCCTTGTATAGTTTTTCAATTCACTGTGAAAGTAGCAGCGCTGAAAGAGTAACTTTTTTTTCACCTTTGTATGGAATTTATGACGCGGGAGCGCTTGCCCACACAAATCCATACGAAAATAAAGTTTTACTCACAAAAGCCACATACACACTGCAGTCATAGCAACACAAGTGCGAATCAGCCTGAAAAATATTAAAATACATTAAACTAACTCCAATAAACATATTATATAACCTGGCTAAAACAAATTGTTATGGCAATTTTTATAGAGCTCGCGACTAGGCTCCATCCATGTCCATGTAAAGGACATACAAGACTGTACCTAAGTCGGTTCACAGAATAAAACACGAAAAGCAAACAGACATTATGGCTGGCCGCGAACGTTTTCCGTATTTGATTTCCGAATTCGTTCTCCGTTTTCGGAAATCCGAACGCATGGAATAAAAAAACGAACGTTTGCACAAGTGTCACGGAATTCCGAATACGGAAAACGTGTCTTTGCTACCGACCTAAAACAAACAGGTAGGCCTAGAATTTTGGCACAAAATATAATAATGTTAGAATGGACATACCCCTTTTCCTTGCTTTTTCTGAACGGCACACTTTCAAGTAAAATATCTATTAAAGCGGCTAATGTAACGTACAGTATCGGGCCAACAATATTATCTTCCATTTGGTCTGTATTAAGTTTCGGCGAATCTTTGACAATCGTAGTATCATTTGCTAATCGTCTGTATTTGTTAAAGATTGTCTTAGAAACGACAGTTGTTCGAGTAGGAGTTGGTCCTGAAATTGTCAGTTTGGAAGGTGTGCAGTATCTGATTTTCTGCTTCTGATCTTTACATTTTTCTGTAAAAAATTAAAGAGTTATGGAACATAGGAATTAAGTCTCGAAACCAGTGGACAGCAGGGCGGGAGCGGCGCAGCGGCGCGGCGCGGCGCGTGATATTGTTTATAAATATTTTATATTATCCATTATAAATCGACTATACATTATCGGCCGCTCCCGCCCCGCTGCCCGCTGGTTTCGAGATTTCAGCCTTAATGCCCTATTATAGATATGAATTTTGTCAGGTTTTGCTTCAACAATATTTGGCTAGCTAGCTAACTCGATGCTGGTATAGGACCGTCATATTTCTACCAGGGTTCTGTGGTATAAATATTATAGTAGTTCTACCTTATGTAAATACTAATAAGACTCATCTACTTTCACTATTTCCAATGGAATGCCCATCTTTAATTGAAATAGAGTATACTATTATAATATTAGTATTATGAATGGTCATAATTCAAGTCAAAACTATAAAAGTAAATTTTAAATGTTAGTCTCGCAAAACTCAAGAGCGGCTGAACCGATTTGGCTAATTTAAGTTTTTAAATAGTCGTGGAAGTCTAGGGAAGGTTTTTATATTAGGAGAAAAGAGATACGAAGTTCACCCGGTCATCTACTAAATATAAAATATGGTGTAAAGTCTAAACTAAATGTTTAGGTTTGAAACCTCGCAAGCGCCTCGTATGTCCACGATAAGGTAGATTCACTGAGCTGTACTCTGTTACTTCTGTCCCCATGTTATCAAATTATCACGAATATTGTTAACGAGAATATCGTCCGATATTTTGGACCAAATTCTTAAAAAGAATTGTCAGAATATTTGACGATTATTAAAAGTTTGTTTTTTCTTTCCTTCATGTGGTTTGGCTCTTGAGTCTTGCGGATGTTTCTGCCTCTGCAATCTATGGTAGATATAGGTCTACCCATAAAGTTTTATGGGTAGACCTATATTAACTTTATTAACTTTATATTAACTTTATGGGTCTACCAGTATCTGATGGCAAAGTTTGATGGCAGATTTTCAAAAAATAGCCTTGATCATTGGATAAATTTTTATATAAAATTTGCATGTTTCACACACAGAATCAGCCGCTATAAGAAAAAAAAGGCTCAAAATGTTTTATTCCAATTACCCCGGTATTGCTAGAGTCAATTTCTTTTCTCACTTTTTGCCATCAGAATCTGGTAGACCTATATATAATATTAAGAATGCCACTCCGCACCCACCATGCCAAGGATTTACCAAAGACCTTTTCTTATGTCAATGGTATTTACATATCAAACTGATCCCAACTTATACGCCGGCCGCATGCATACGTTTTCCGTATGCGATTTCCGGATTTATTTTCCGTATTCGAAAATCCGATTGCATGGTAATTGGTATCAGCAGAAAATACGCTACCTGCCGCACGCGTACGTTTTTCTCCGTGCAGAACGAATTCCGTAGTGTAGGCCGGCGCGTTCGCGCGTGAAGAAAACTAGCGTTTGCGCTAGTCTCACGGAATTCCTAATAAGGAAAACGAATTCGGAAATCGAATACGGAAAACTTGCGTTTGCGGCCAGCCTTAATTTCCTCGGTCTTTCAACCCTATAGTATATCCCGTTTTGGAAAACAACCAATCATAATGAAATTACGATATCAATCAATGCGAGATGTTAGGAAATAGTTGGAGTGTTTTATGGTGTGCCCCAGGGCAGCGCGATGGACCGATAGCGGGGATATGCGCGCGCGCATGTAATGACTCTATTACCCGTTTAGAGGAGGCGGGCCAGTACTGTGTCTTCATTACGAGGATAATATGATGTGGAGACGGACTTTCTTCGATTTAATTTTTTTTAATTTTGTCGTGACGTAGTGCAGGCGTTTATAAAAAGTGACCATTTATTTAGCGTTGTGCTTTTTTTGGAGTGGGTGAAAAATGTTGAACTTGCGTGACCTGATTGAAAATTCGTAAGACGGAGGGAGAGTAGAGAAGTCATTCCTCCTTCTCTTTCCGTATACCATCAGTTCTAATTCTTTTTTCTTCCTCTGGCACTTGAAACTTGGTCCGTGAGGCGTGGCATGGGCGCGTTGTTTATGACTATTTGAGATACATATAGAGGTCTACCAGAATCTGATGGCAAAAAGTGAGAAAATAAATTGACTCTAGCAATACCGGGGTAATTGGAATAAAACATTTTGATCCTTTTTTTTTCTTATAGCGGCTGATTATGTGTGTGAAACATGCAAATATAAAAATTTATCCAATGATCAAGGATATTTTTTGGAAATCTGCTGTCAAAAATTGCCATCAGATTCTGGTAGACCTATAGTAACAACAGAGTAGACAGAATAGTTATATCTATTGTGGTAACATTGGTAACAATGATATTTATCCATCATGACCCAACGTGAAAAGCTGCAGCCTTCGGCTTTATATTCGAAATTTAAAAAAATAAACGTCTGTGGTAAGGATTGTATTTCTGTAAAAGTATCGCCTCCATACTATCCCGCCGAACATTATCTTCAATATCCTCGATCGCAGGATAGTATCTGCTGGGAAATAGCAAAGAATTTATTGACCAGATAGGTCTCGGTCGTGACGGTACACCCTGATGTACTATCTACATCTTTATGATTATGACCTTAAGGTCACGAATTGATTTTTACATCGGTCACACATTTTTTTAGAAGAATATAATAAAGGTATTGATTTTTATTAAAACAGACTTTTCTTTTTTTTTTTATTAGATTCTTACAAAATATGAGATTCTAGTATTATGATGCAATATTCAAGGAGCGTTTCTTGTGCGATCCAGGTAATTTTCTTTCAAGCAGCAAAATAGTTTTTCATAAAATTTTAAAACATGCGTTTATTTGAAAGGATTTTTTGACATAATGAATATTAATAAAGCTAAGTAATTTTAGATTAGAATTATTTTACTAAAACTAAAAACAATGCGGGTATTTTAATATACCCTACTCGGGGGCGGAAGTCGCGTTTTGACAGGTGTCACTTTGACGTTTAGGTCAAGCGTCCCGGCTCTTCAATTTCCGGGAGAAAAGGTCGTTGACGTGATTTGAATTTCGCGATGGTTCTATTGATCCCACATTTGTACACGTCTGCCAAGTATTAAATCACGAGTCACGACTTTCAATTTTTTATGACTGAATTTAATAGGAAAAATTGCGTTCGATATTTGAATTTTTTGATGACCCGTGGTCATCAAAAAATTAAAATATATATGGTAAAATTATGTATTATACAACTAAAAAACGAATCCTATGTTTTCATTCTCATAGTAAAAAAAATATTTTCATAATTATTATAATCGCTTTTTGCACTTTTGAAAAGAGATAGTATTAGTATTATTATCACTTTTAGCAAAACAACGGTGTCTGGCCACGGCCTAAGTAGATGTTGCTTACGACTTCGTTCGTGCAATAATTCCATCGAAGTATCCCCATGACAGACAGACAGACGAACAGACAGACAGACACACCTTCGCAATTATAATATTAGTATGGAAGTATGGATTTTACCTTCGAATATGGAACTTAATTCTTAAAACACGCCAAAGTATTGTAACAAGTGTATTCAAAAGATGTGTCAGGCCCGTTATGCTGTGACGCCTGCAGTGTATCACACTGATTTATTTTTATTCGGTTGGCAAGCGTCTGCGTTTGCTGCAGTATTTTCTTTTTTTATTATTTCACAAAAATCTGTTTTGAAAATCGAAGTTCCATGTTTTCAATTGTTTAAAAATTTACCAGATACAGGCTGAGTTTAAACCAGAGACACCCACTTACTTTTCTGCGACATAAGTATCACAAAGAAAAAGTAACTAACGATGGTAAACACTGGAACTAAAATCTAAAGAAATTAAAATTATCACATGTAAGGCTTATAATATTATCTATATAGAAAGAAGTCGAGAAGGACTAAAGTCGAAAGCCTGAAGCCATAGATAAGATATTATGCTATGAATGTTAGGTAGGTATCTGCATTTTTTTTCTGAGATTTGTCTGGATATTCCCCCCTATTTACTTCACTTAATTTGTGAGCTCTATAAGATGTCAATTGGCTTAATTAAAGACGTATTATAAGAAGAAAAAAAAGTAATTGTCCTTATGTTATAAAATGTTAGTTATCTGGTTCATCCACTCGCGTCAATTCTGACTTTCACCACACGTGATCTTTGCAGCACTGAATATCTTCGGCCCGTGATGATGATGAACGAAAAAGCTGATGACAACTGCACCTTCTTGTTACGAGGGGCAATAACTAACAGTAACAGTGATTTGTGTGTTATTGTGCGACTGTCAGCGTCTACGTGCTCGCTCCTACTTTGTTGTGGAGGAAACCGCGGAATAATGTATGTTTAATTTATGTTTCTTGGGGTTGAGACATACGAGCCTGAAAGATGCGTTTCTATGAAATGAACCAATGAAAAGCAAGACATAATATGCCGATAAAAACAGACTTAAGCTTTGGTATACCAAAACGATACCCTATGAATAGCCAAACGCGCGATAATTCTTAATTCAGCTTCTTAAGAGGCCGGGTGCCATCGAAATTTTCATACATACCTACGTAATACCAAAATCATTTTCTCATACGAAAATATTTAACACGTTTGAGTTATTTTTCAGCTTAAAATAGTAATTACCTAGGTTCCTACATAAAAATTTACTACAAAATATTTAAACACTAAAAAAAAAAATTAATGTTTAAATATTTTGTAGTAAATTTACTACTAAATATTTAACCACTAAAAATATATAAATAAATAGTTAATTTACTACAAAATTATTTAATACTAAAATATATTTTTAAAGTTTAAATATTTTGTAGTATTTACTATTTATTTATATATTTTTTAGTGTTTAACTATATTTTTTAGTGTTTCAATATTTAGTAGTAAATTTACTACAAAATATTTAAACACAAAAAAAAATTGCAGGAACCTAGGTAATTACTAGTTTAAGCTGAAAAATAACCTAAAAATGTTAAATATTTTCTAATGAGAAAATAATTTTGGTATTACGTATGTATAAAAATTTAGATGGCACCCGGCCCCTTAATTTGTCTTTCAAGTAAATTCCAGCGAGGCTCTAAAACATCCTTCTAGTATCGTTTATACTACTAACACTTTTGCTCTATCATCAGTCCTCAAAGAAGGCTTTCTTCTTCCTTTGCCAGTCTGTCACTTTGTCACTTCTATTAAAGCAATTCTTTCTTTTATAGACACCATTCTTTGCTTTGGCTTTACTAACTGTGCTGGCGTGGACGCCGCCTTAGAACACAGATAACTGCAATTACAAGACTGTTTACATAAACTGGCGTCAAAATATCAATCTTTTTATTTCCCGCTAAATGAAATGATAATTGATACCTTATCGCTTGGATTTCGGACGACGGAGGTCATAATGACAACGCGCAACGTGACGCGGTGCATTCATATTGTCTCTATGTGTTAGTTTTTAGGGTTCCGTACCCAAAGGGTAAAGACCCTATTACTAAGACTTCGCTGTCTGTCCGCCCGCCTGTCACCCAGGCTGTATCTTGAGAACTTTCCCATACCACTAACGATATTTTCGCCCTTTTTTGACCGACTTCCAAAAAGGAGTAGTTAATACGTTTTTTTGCTCGATATAATTAATAATTTTGGCAACAGGTAGCTGCACATATTCGTGCGCGAGTTCGACTCGCACTTGACAGACTTTTTTGCTAGAGGTCAGTTTCAAACGAGACCGATCAATGCGACGCATTTTTAAATGCCCCATTTAAAATTGAACTTTATTTCCTACAGATGATGCATTGAATTGACAAACTTGCCAACGGTGTTGGGTTGTGTATTTCGAGTGACTTTTTTTTTAAAGTTCATCTTAAAACCTCGCGACCGTATGCTAATTTATTTAAATTTTAATTCATCTATTCGATGATAAGTTTAATAAACTATTGAATGTACGTATGTATATAGCATAACGACTTACAGATTCTGCGAGGAGGAGGACGAGACACCTATACACCTTCTCCTTAACTGTCCTTAGAGCAGGAGCTCTACTACAGAGCAGAAACAGGCACCTTGGTCGCTACGAATACTCATCCACAGAGGAAATTCGTGGCACTAACCCCAACCACATCGTTCAATTTATGAGCAGCATTGGGTTGGGGACGGTATATTCTGCGAAGGAGTCACAATAGATCCTCAAGGGCCGCAGTGACATCAGGGCTACAATGACCTGACATCAGGACAAAAAAATGTAAGGACATATTTTAGGCAACAATGACCGAAAACTGCAGGTAACATGCTAAGTTTTCTTGAAGCAAAATGTCTAAAATAAAAAGTAATGCAATACCGTACTTTCTAGATACTACTTATCTTGTCTCTGGTTTTCCCTAACAATAAAACAAATAATATTGCGCAATAAAACAATTTAAGTAGGTACATGTTTTTAACAATTATAATTTACAACGCAAAAGAGGCAGTCAGATAATATTTACATGGTCCAGTGTAATCAAAATAAAATGCGGTCAGAGGGTACAAGATAAGCACATGTATTAATTTTGTTAACCGTATCAGCATGTTAAATAATTATTATACATTTTATATTAATACGCTAAGCAAACAAATTAAGAAGATTTAGAAGAATTGTGCGTTCGAGGGTAAATTTTCGGTACTTGAGGTGACTTTCAGATCTTTATTTGAATTGTTGTCGGGTCCCTACTCCCTTGCCGCGAGGTTCGGAAAGTCACCTTTACAGAAAAAGTT
This sequence comes from Cyaniris semiargus, assembly GCA_905187585.1. Taxonomy (NCBI): domain Eukaryota; kingdom Metazoa; phylum Arthropoda; class Insecta; order Lepidoptera; family Lycaenidae; genus Cyaniris; species Cyaniris semiargus. Next base: position 3,961,304 of record LR994558.1, on the reverse strand, counting down.
TATGCGTGGAAGGACTGGAAAAACCTTCTTAATATAAAAATATCCACAGCCGAATAGTGATGAGCAAAATTGGTCTTGGTCTTGCAGTCTTGGTCTTGGTCTTGCAAAAAATACAAGACCAAGACTAGGTGTGCAAGAACAAGACCAAGACCAAGACCGACTATGCAAGAGTCTTGTTCCATGCAAGACTCTAGCTAAAAATTTGTACTTAGTCGCAGTGACTATAATATTATGAGATAAAATATTTATCTACTTAAAAAACTTTGTTTTTTTTGTTGGAAAACTTTGTTTGTTTGTTTGTTTAATTGTAATGAATACGCTCAAAAACTACTAGACCGATTTTAAAAATTCTTTCATCATTCTAAAGCTACATTATCCACGAGTAACATAGGATAAATTTTATTTTGGAAAAAAATAGGGTTCCGTAAGATATTTGGGTTTTTCGGACACAAGGTATAAAAATCAACCAGAAAAGTTACTTAATTTGGGTACGCTGCCTAAACTATAAAAGATAGAACCATAAAATGTTCTAATTAATTGTAGATCTTATAAATATCTACAAAAAAGTCCGCGACACACTATACCTATCTATGTCGAGTGAGGCACAACAACCATTTTTTTATTTAAAAATCTTGATTTTTTTTTTGGACTTCATTTAAACGCGTTTATTTTACTCATGCTATTAATCCTTATCAAAATAAATTATTTCATCACTAAGCACAGTTTATGTAGATAATATTTGGTCTTTGAATGATTAAAATTGGACGTTTGATTTTGAAGTTATGGCGAAATGAAAATATTACGATTTCTGCTGCACGGCCCGTTGCGAAGTGGGCGTCACCAAGGCGGGGGTGCGCGTGCGGGAGGGAGTTTAGATCTATTAGTAAATGATGATTTAAATAATACTTAATTATTCACTAAATCTAAATAATATATAAAACTCAAAGGTGACTGATTGACATAGTGATCTATCAACGCACAGCCCAAACCACTGGACGGATCGGGCTGAAATTTGGCATGCAGGTAGATGTTATGATGTAGGCATTCGCTAACAAGGATTTTGATCAATTCTACCCCCAAGGGATAAAATAGAGGATATACCGATCGGGCTGAGACTTTGATACCTAAATAATAATAATACTTCTTAACGCGAGCGAAGCCGCGGGCAAAAGCTATTTGGTATAAAGAAACTTTGATTTCCACAAAGAGCAAACCACAAAACCCACGATTTCCACGCAATTAAAAATGCCACCGATATTGTTAGTCATAAATACATAATAACACATTACTTTTATACTTTTTTTACATGAAACATGTAAGGCCACTCTAACGGGAAAATGCTTGTATAACAATATAATTATCTACTCAACATGAATTTCAAGTTCTTGTGATACAGTCATGCATTTAAACTAAAAATTTGGGAATATACGTGGCGCCCGAAAAGGAAGATCTTCCAACCGAGAGAGAATCCGAAAATCCGGCCAAGTACGAGTTGGACTTGCCCATGGAGGGTTCCGCAGCAGCAAAAAGGATTATTTTATGAAGTTAAAAGGTTTTTGATTTATTTTTATATTTCAGTTGATTTAATGAAAGTTAAATTAAGGTTTTTATGACGTATAAAAAAAACTACTTGCTAGTTCTCGTTCAAACCAATTTTCCTTGATAGTTTTTATAGTAATGTACATCATTTATTTTTTTAGACTTATCATGCCCCTATTTTAGAAGTTAAAGGGGTGGGGGACACAGATTTTACCACTTTGGAAGAGTCTCTCTCGCAATCTATTCAGGTAAGAAAAAATAAAAAAATGATAATATTAGAAATCTCAATATGATTTTGAAAGACCTATCCATAGATACCACACACATAGGTTAGATGAAAAAAAACTTGAGAGATGTCAAGGGAGACCCGGATGGAACGAAGTTATTTCTTATGTACAAATAACCTGTATACACTAAAAAAACAAAAAAAAAGATAACTGGCTTGCTTTCTATGAGAGAGAGAGAGAGAGAGAGAAAGAAAGACGCGCACGCAGGCCCGGATCTACGTTTTAAAAAGGGGGGAGCAGAATCCCAAATTGCCGCCCTCCAAGCAAAAATGTGCGTTTTCAATTGGTACTTAAATAAAATGCTATGATTTTTATAAAATTGTTTATTAATATAATAAAATTAAAGGTTTATTTTTCTCAATTTCATTTCAGTGAAATCGTCAATTACACTTTCATAATTTAGGTTGTTGGCTATTTCGCTCTCAATGGACAATATAGCCAAACCCGACAAGCGCCCTTGGCACATTGTGGAGCGTAAATAATTTTTGATAAGCTTCATTTTACTGAAGCTTCTCTCACATAAAGCAGAAGTTACAGAAAGGGTTGCATAAATTTTAAGAGCTGTGCTCAAGTTAGGAAATGCATCCTGTAAATCGTTTTTTTAAATAACTTGCGGCAAAGCGGCAAAAGATTGGGAGGTGGCCTCCGGCCGCCCCCCAATCTTTGCCGCTCAGGGCAAGTGCACCCACTCGCCCCCCCTAGATCCGGGCCTGCGCGCACGCCGCACGGCTTACAGCTATAGCAAAAAGCACAGACATACATCAAGATAGATACCGCATCTATCTTGATCTATGTCTGTGACAAAAAGTGTCGGTCAAAAAGTGTCGTTACAACTTTTTCCGTCTAGCCCCCGTTCGCAACGCGCGATAAGGAACTTCGTTCCAAAATATTTTTTTGTTTCAGTTGTATCTATGGTAGGGTTGTTGAGGAAGTGATTATGAGGAAGAGGAGGAGGAAGAGGAATTGTCACGCGCAAATTTAGAGGATGCGGATGAGGAAGAGGATATTTTTTGAGGAAGAGGATGCGGATGAGGAATAGGATGATAGGAAATTAAATACTAGCGGACCCAACCCAAAAGCCTTTCTTGTCTGTACATAACTAGGTACATACATTACACAAAAATAGTTAAAAGGGCATTTTCCAGTGGACCAAACTATGAATCTAAACCATTCTCAAAACACACACAATAAAAAATCATCAAAATCGGTCCAGCAGTTAAGGAGGAGTTCAGTAACATACACAACACACACACACACAAAAAAAGATGAGTGAAAGATACAATTCTCGCGCTCTGGCGTGTGCGTTATCATGATTGGATACGCGACGCGCATGCGCAGTGAAATTCCTCATAAATTCCTCTGAAATTTTGAGGAAGCGATAGCGGAAGAGGATTTTTTTATTTTTATTTATGAGGATGCGGTAACGGATGAGGAACCCAAAATATTGCGGAACTTTCGCATTATGAGGAAGCGGAAGAGGAATCCTCAGCAACCCTAACCTATGGGGCCCCTACAATTTTTAATATTTTTTCTATTTTTGTATCAAAAATTTGATTTTGATTCAAAATCTTAATGCGGTTCACAGACTACACCTACTTACCAAGTTTCAATTGTATAGCTCTTATAGTTTCGGAGAAAAGTGGCTGTGAAATACGGACGGACAGACAGACAGACAGACAGACAAGACGAATCTATAAGGGTTCCGTTTTTTGCCATTTGTCTACGGAACCCTAAAAATACTCTAGAAGAAATCCGAGGGAAAGTTATAAGAACTTTCCCTCGGATTTCAAAATTTCAAAATTTTCATTTTTCTAAAGGACATTATTTCCGCTGAAAGATCAGCCTATGCTGAGTTGGCTCTCGACTTTTCATTAGTATTTTCAATTCAAGAGTCATTCTATTAACAAGTTAAGATAAGATCATGTAGCTACTAATAATTTAGGTTTGAAAATGTTTTTTCGGGAAAATTAAAACTTAAAAAGACCAGACAGATTTGAGCAAGACCAAGACCAAGACTGCACAAGCAAGACCAAGACCAAGACCAAGACTGGTCGAGCCTTGGTCTTGGTCTTGCTTTGCTCATCACTACAGCCGAACAAAGAACCTCCTCCTTTTTTTAAATTCGGTTAAAAATAGTCTAACGAAATTACGCGATTTGCTGTTTTATTTATATTAATGTTTTAGTTATTTACACTTTTTAAGGATAGTTAATAGCGAGAAGAAAGTCTTACGTTAGGTTTGTTGTTAAATCTTTTTAGACTACGATTTTTCGCCGCATGCTCCAGAGTGACGAGGCCTGACAGGTGGCGGTCTCTTACTGCGAATATATCATTTCGCAGAAGGGCATTTCTTCGGAGGCGAAATTTTTGACGGCAACGGACTTTTTTCTGTAACCAGGCAAAAGCAATCAATAAAAATATTTTTTTAAATACTTGAGCTCTGTGTCTACCTAGAAACAACTGTCTTTTTTTAATAATTGTAGTTGCAGTATAGGAAAAATTTTTTTAAAGTCCGTTCTTCTCATTACCATGGAGCGTCCTCTTGCCATTTTCTTCAACAAAAACGTCTATAATTCATTTCCTGTTTGACAAATCAATGCAAAATAAAATTATAACGAAATTACATTAGTTTACCTGTTATAAAAAATAAATACAGTGGGCATTGCTACATTACAGTACTTATAAATAAATAAGAAAAGAGTGTCCAACGTAAAGTTATAATTCCTGTGGCACAAGTTGCGATCGATCATAACTTTTCTGGTAAAAACAATGGGAGTGTATCTTACCGAATGCAGGCAAGCCAGTCATATGTGAAAGAAGCTATCAGGCGGATGTGCGGCTTATTGATTTCTATCCAGGTGTTTGGAAGGTAAATATATCATTACCCTTTGTTTGGTTCGCGTAGTTTCTCATTTATGTGTCTACTATATCGAGCTTATTTTACTATTTCAAAACTTTAATCTGCGTGTCAACTCATGCTCTTGGGTTACATATTTATGTTATGAAATATCAAAACTGATACTTGTAATGATTATGAGCTATGCATAATTATAGGCATAATTTTCATTTTTGAAATATGCATTTTTATGTGCTATTCACGAGTTCTGTAGAGTACTACGACTATTGAATATCCTTGCATAAAGTTTTTTTTAATTTTTAAGACTTTTAAATTTCCTTATAAAAATTTGTTTGTAACTTATGATTACAGACATTAGAATAACGTAAAAACGATATCACAAATTACAGAAGAGAAAAAAAAAAAAGAATAGAAAAAACTAAACAAGATCAGGAAAAGCATGCAGTGTATATAATATGGCTAACGGAGAAATAAAATATATCTATTCTGAAGAGGAGGAAATATTTGAAAAAAGTGTTTCTTCTGTAGGAAAAAACATCGATCTACAGAAAGGATTCTTCTTCCTATAGAAAAAAAAATATTGTGAAGATTTTAAGGTTCTACATTTTTTTTCTCCACATAAAACAATTCTATCTGGCCATTCAGACTCGGAGTCATATAATATCTTTTACTTTAAGAAGTCTCAGAAAAAAAAGAAGAAAAAAATTTATTCAAGTTGCTAATGTTTGCTATTGACTTCTATTTCAGTAAAAAAAGACTGATACGGACACGTAGTGCCATCTAGCGTCAAACCGGCGAAACTGATCAGGGAAACACAGAAAACATAAATCCCCTACTTAATACTAGATGGCGTTAGGTGTATGTTTACTTACGCGTGTTTGCTAGAAAGTTCCCACACTTGTTTACTTGTTTACATGAATCGGGGGAAGGATCTTTCTAGAATTCGTCTCGCCATATAAATAGCCGCAGGTAGACGGCCCGGCAATTCAGTTTCATCTGAGCGATCTTCGAGGCGACTTCGAAGTGAAAACAAGTGATCAATAGTGAGTGAACCAGTGAACCTACGACTCGGTTACGACCTAGGACTACCTAGTGCTTAGTGTTTGGACTTGGTGATTTGTGTGAGCTAGTGTCAGTGCAAGTAAAGTCTTTATAAGAGTCAGCAGGTCTTTCTCTCCAAATCCTCGAACCCTAGCACGTAACAACTGGTGTCAGAAGTGGGATTTGGAGATGCCATTGACTCCGAGAAAGGACTTCAAGGGAAGTGTCAGGACAAGGGCGCGACGGGCTGCGGAGGCCACACCCACTGGGGACCAAGCTCCACCCATGGCGGGGCAGGCCCCACCCTCTGGCCCCGCCCACCAGGCTCCGCCCACTGACCACGCCCACCAGGCTCCACCCACTTCGGGTGAAACCACGCCCACTGGCTCCGCCCACCCGGCCACGCCCACTCAGGCCACGCCCACAGGCCCCGCCCACTGGGCTCCGTCGACTAGCTCCATTCATCCTGCCACGCCCGTGGATTCTACGGCCCCTCAAATGGCTCTTCAATTGGAAAGCATAATTGAGTTAATTCAGGCTTTGCAAGATGCCCAAGACCGCAAGCTCGGCGCTTTACAGGAGTCTCAAGAGCAACAAAAGGACCTCCAAGAAAAAGCGCTTGGGGCTATAAAGGATGTCAGTGACGCGGTGGTTAAGCTTCGAAAAGATGTCGACGTAGTAAAAGAACGAGTATCCGGGTTAGAGTTGGTTGTGGAAAATTTGAAAACCGGCTTCACTGAACTGCAGAAGAGAGTAGTGCGCCTTGAAACTACGGGAGTTGCGGTATCTAGTGGAGCCACGGGAGTGGCGCAAGGGCCAAGAGTCAAGGTACCGCCGTACGACGGCACTACTTCATGGAACGCATATCGTCGGCAATTTCAGGCTGTTGCTACCGCCAACGGATGGACGGAGGAACAATGCCTGACCGCCCTCATTGTTGCGCTTAGAGGGCAAGCTTTGTCGGTCCTGGAAGCACATACAGGAAATGGGTTCCAAGACCTGATGGAGGCACTTGAATCCAGATACGGGGAGCGACACCTGGAGCACGTGTTCCGTGCCCAACTGCGTGACAGAGTCCAACGCTCAGAAGAAGGACTTCAACAATGGGCGTTGGAAATTGAAAAGCTCGTCAGGAAGGCATATCCAGGAGCCGACACCAAAATGGTCGACACAAATATTGCTCAAGGATTTGTCAACGGAATCAGGGACCTGGAAGTCAGAGCTGCAGTGAGGCTACGTCACCACACCTCGTTAAAGGAAGCGTTGGCGCATGCTTTAGAGGTCGAGGCTGTTCGGCGTGACATACGGCAGACCTATGAAATCCGCAAGGTCTCTGAGAAAGTCAAAGAAGTTAAGGCTCCTGCAAGGAAAAGATTTGAAGCCATGTGCTATAAATGCGGGGAGAGGGGCCACCTCCAGCTCAACTGCCCGCAGAAGAAGACCCAGATGGCAAGGATGGAAAGGATCGAGGAGCAAATAGAGGAGCTGAGGAAGCAAGCAGTTTCGTCCCCTGTCCGGAATAAGGGGAAACGAATAGAATCCAGGACTAGATGGCGAGTATTGGACAATGATGCTATGAGGAAGGCTCAAGAAAGAGATGACGACCTTCGGCACATCATCACATGGAAGAAAAGGGGTGACGTGAAACCAATCTGGAGTGAGGTTGCACCCACTGGCGCTGTCACTAAGGCGTACTGGGAGCAATGGGACAGTCTGATACTTCAGGACGGAATACTCTACCGGAAATGGGAGAAGGCTAACGGCAGAGAGTTCTACTTTCAGATAATCGTCCCAAGGGCGAAAGTACCAGATGTTCTCCGCGAGGTACATGAGGGCGTATCAGGGAGTCATCTAGGTGTCAAGAGGACGCTAAGAAAAGTACGAGAACGATTCTTCTGGTTGCATTGGCGAGATGATGTGCAGGATTGGTGCCTCAAATGTACTACTTGCGTTGCTGTGACGAAACCACAGAGCAGGAGTCTTGGGGACAGCGTGACGCGTTACCATGGCAGTAACAACGATGCTCGGGACGAGCATCTCTAAGAGGGGAGTAGTGATACGGACACGTAGTGCCATCTAGCGTCAAACCGGCGAAACTGATCAGGGAAACACAGAAAACATAAATCCCCTACTTAATACTAGATGGCGTTAGGTGTATGTTTACTTACGCGTGTTTGCTAGAAAGTTCCCACACTTGTTTACTTGTTTACATGAATCGGGGGAAGGATCTTTCTAGAATTCGTCTCGCCATATAAATAGCCGCAGGTAGACGGCCCGGCAATTCAGTTTCATCTGAGCGATCTTCGAGGCGACTTCGAAGTGAAAACAAGTGATCAATAGTGAGTGAACCAGTGAACCTACGACTCGGTTACGACCTAGGACTACCTAGTGCTTAGTGTTTGGACTTGGTGATTTGTGTGAGCTAGTGTCAGTGCAAGTAAAGTCTTTATAAGAGTCAGCAGGTCTTTCTCTCCAAATCCTCGAACCCTAGCACGTAACAAGACCATAAGAACAAAAAATAATTTTGAGAATTACTTAAACTCAACTTCTTGTACAAAACCAAACAAATACTTATTTTGATTTTTCTTTTGATAATCATACTATTTTACTACTAGATTACGCCCATAACTCTATTGCGCCAAAATCCGTTTATCTCGTGGGAACCGAACATTTTTTTCGGGATAACAACTATCCTGCGTACTTTCCCAGGACACAAAGTAGCTCCATATCGAATTTTTAAAAAAATCAGCTCAGTGATTTGGGCGAGAAGTAGTAACAGACAGACATACTTTCCCTTTTATAATGTTCGTATAGAAGAAAAAATCACTTTGTATGAATTTAAATCAAACGTTTTGTATGCAAATTAATTTTAAATTATCAAGACTGAACTAAGACTGGTTTCTAAGAGTACTATAATCACTAGTTACTTTATTTTAGGATCATACAAGGAATGTAAGTCGTTTTCAAACATATAAAACAAATGTTATGCTACAAAAACTATAACAAATGTTATAGTTTTTGTCAGAAGACGATTATTTTTAAATAAAAATATTTTATTTAGATATTTTTTAATTTTTTTGTTACTTTTATAACTACCCTGTATGCAATTATCATTACCCTAGCCACAAAAATTTTGAACTTCGATATTACTAAATCTCCTCTATGAAAACGAGTCCCTTAAGTAAAAGTAGGTTATTTGACCATTATATTATCATAAAAATATGAATTCCAGACAAAAAAGTAACGTTTGAAATTGACCATGGTAATGAGACGAAGAATCGTTTTCCGAAGAATCACCCAGAAAGAGTCCGCGGAGCGGAACAGAGTCAGAGAGGATGATCATTGATCAGTCCTCTGTTCCGCTCCGCCGGCGTAGGACGGGAGTGCGAAGGCGTCGCTAGTATCGCTACGCGAACCTCCTCTTTTTAGGGTTCCGTACCCAAAGGGTAAAAACGGGACCCTATTACTAAGACTTCGATGTTTGTCCGTCTGTCCGTCTGCCTGTCACCAGGCTGTAACTCAAGAACCGCTATAGCAAGACTTCTGAAATTTTCACAGATTGTGTATATGTGTTGCCGCTATAACAACAAATACTAAAAATAAATTAAATTAAATATTTAAGGGGGGCTTCCATACACCAAGCGTGATTTTTTTTGCTATTTTTTGCTCTTAATCAATAACGGCAACACATAGGCAATTGAAATGTTCTCAAAATACTTAATTGTATTTGTACTTTAATAATTAATTATAAAATTTAAATAAATTAAATAATTGAGGGGGGCTCCCATACAAACAATTCAATTTTTAGCCTATTTTGCTCTGTAGTGGTACGGAACCCTTCGTGCGCGAGTACAACTCGCACTTGGCCGATTTTTTTTTATAAATTAAGAGGGTAAACGAGCAAATGGGTCACCTGATGGAAAGCCAATACCGTCGCCCATGGACACTCGCAACATTAGAAGAGCTGCAGGTGCGTTGCCGGCCTTTTAAACTCTTGTCTAATGGGGCTCCAGGAGAGGATGGGAACCTCCCCGCCTTAGCCAGCCCCGGCGCCGAGGGGAATGCTTTTGGTGGAAGTCCGCGGTCCCTATGAGGTAGACCGTCCGGTCATTGAGGGTGTCCTGTGTTAGACAGATCCGGGACACTCTCCGTTCAACGGCTGATGGCTGATGGCAACCGCAGGTAGATTTAATGGGTCGGCTAGCGCTTCTCGTCAGCCAGTCCCGCATACCCCCGGGGTGCTTCACTTTAACTGAGGCACATCCCCAAACCGGGACACGCATAGAGCGATTCTTCTGCGAATCAAAAAAAAGCGCGTCAACGTCGTTTTTACGCAGTCGTGTTACGTGGGAGAGTCATGCTTCGGCACGAATGAGCCGGCTCGACCGGAGAAATACCACGGGCTCACAGAAAACCGGCGTGAAACAGCGCTTGCGCTGTGTTTCGCCGAGTGAGTGAGTTTATCGGAGGCCCAATCCCCTACCCTTTTCCCTTCCCTACCCTCCCCTATTTCCTTCCCTACCTTCCCCTATTCCCTTCCTTACCCTCCCCTATCCTATTACCCTATTCCCTCTTTAAAGGCCGGCAACGCACCTGCAGCTCTATTGATGCTGCGAGTGTCCATGGGCGACGGAAGTTGCTTTCCATCAGGTGACCCGTTTGCTCGTTTGCCCCCTTATTTCATAAAAAAAAAGTCGAGTTACGGTTATTTAAGCTAATAAAGAAGATAATAATAGACGACTTACAAGGGTTAAAATATAGTAATAATAACAACTCCAGAATGTTCTAATTATTTACTTTTAGAGCTGATTAGGTAACTAACACGAAAAGAAGCGTCAGTAACAAATTTAATGATGTGATAGAGGTTATCATTAAGGCCGTTTCCCGAGCAAACGACCTTGAGGATTTCACTACCTCACCGCCCCGCCTCACCTCTACAAAGTTACGTAATTTTATTTAGCGACATCTATTGTAGACTGCTTGTACCAATATAAAATCGAAGGCGTTGTGGTGCCATCTAGTATTTATTTATGATACTAACAACAGACACGACTCTCTTCAGAAACCGTGTAAGTCAAATAATTGTGTTTTTGAGTTAAGTAAAATAAAAAAAAAGAAATTATATTTAAAATATTTATTACGATTTACGAATATACTTTTATTTACAAAACATACTATTCACATTATAATAATAAAGGAGAGGCATATCGTACCAAGAAATGGAGCACTTTATATTAACAAATTAAAGGGCTTGAAAAGTTGGACATTATATTATTGTATGACAAAAAATCTCAAAACCATAGACAATTATTTCCGGAATGTAATCGCATAATTAGGGCAATATAGAGGTAAGTGTTGTATCTTAGTATAATACTAGCGACCCGCCCCGGCTTCGCACGGGTATAAAATACATAGCTCTGAAAAAATGATTAAAATCGATTCAGCAGTTTTGATTTATATTCATTATTACTACCCGTGCATTGGTCGGTACCGCCGCAAAAGCTACGTCCCGCAATTTTTAAATCTGTAATATCTCCGAAAATATTCAATTAAATCATATGCTGTAAAGGGCCATATACATCTACATTAAATCAACAATGTATTTAAGGTATATAATTGGATAAAAATTAATGCTGTATTTATTAAAATTGCTTCGAAAATTAGCCATTATTTGTCGTAAAAAGTAAATGACAAAAAACTGTTCTTGTGGGATATCCATAAGAGATAGACATATACCATCGCGGAGTTTTCTGTAGACCTTTTTAATGTGTACAATACTTGGTACATCATTTTGATAAATCTCGTAGGGTTCGGCCTGCGATGCAAGCAAAAAAAAAAATGAAATTATTTACGACATCACATTAGAAACCCCAGCAATAACAGTATTTCTCCACTATTTAATGAATGTTATTATACTTATAAACCTTCCTCTTGAATCACTCTATCTATTATTTGGCATGGAGATACTTTAAGTCCTGAGAAAGGACATAGGATAGTTTTTATCCCGGAAAAATTTACGGTTCCCGCGCGATAAACGACTAGAAACAAACGATAAACTAGTTGTTTATAATTATAGCAAATAGTGCAATAATACAAGTGTGTTATTTTGCATGAGAATAAAAAAACACCTTTATTATTGCACCAGCGATAGCGATTTAACGGCTGGACCGATTTTGCTGAAATTCGGTATAGAGATACTTTGAGACTCGGGAAAGGACATAGGATACTAGTCCGGGTTCCGTAGAAGAATTTTTTTTATAACTATCAAGCTAATTTTTTGTATCTTCATTTTTATAAGACGAACAACAATTTTATTTGCGAAAAATCTTGAAAGTGGTTTCTATCTCTGTTAGCTACCACTTTCAAGATTTCGCAAAAAATAGCTTGATAGTAATCAAAAAAAAAAAATTGGTCTACGGAACCCGGACTATACATTTTGTCCCGGAAAAATGTACGTTTACTGCACAATATACTTTTATGATTTGTGCGTAAACTATTCAATCGATTTTGATGAATTTTGGTATGGAGATACTTTGAGTCTCGGGAAAGGACAAGGGTTACTTTTTGTCCCGGAAAATGTACGGTTCCTGCACAAAAAACTTTAATGATTTTCGCCTATAAATTTGGTATGGAGATACTTTGAGTCTCGGGATTTCGTTTCGTTTTCGTTCGGGTTTCTAATGTGATGTCGTAAATAATTACATTTTTTTCCGCTTACTTTTTTTTCAGCCTGCGTTTGCAATGTATTGCAAACGCAGGCTGAACCCTACGAGATTTATCAAAATAATGTACTAAGTATTGTACACTATGAAAAGGTCTACAGAAAACTTCACGATGGTATATTATGTCTATCTCTTATGGATATGCCACAATAACATTTTTTGTCATTTACTTTTAACTTCAAATTATGGCTAATTTTCGAAGCGATTTTAACCAATACGGCTTTAATCCTTATTCAATTAAATACTTTAAATACATTATTGATTTAATAATATAGATCTATATGGTCCTTTACAGCATATGATTTTAAGAATATTTTCTAAGATATTACAGATTTAAAAATTGCGGGACGTAGCTTTTGCGGCGGTACCGACCAATGCGGGCCACGGGTAGTAATGAATATAATTCAAAACTGCTGAATCGATTTTAATCATTTTTTCAGTGAGTGACATAGGCTATATATTTTATACCCGTGCGAAGCCGGGGCGGGTCGCTAGTATATTATACAATAAACAAATCTTTATATAATATATTATACCAATATATACATTATATTATATATTATTATATATATTATACCAATTCAAATTAAATAATCATCGTTAAGACAGGACAACGTCTGTCGGGCCAGCTAATTTCTTTTAAATATTAAACAATATACTAAGATACAACACTTTCTTCTAGTTTGCATATACGATTACTTTCTGGTTCCTTAACGTCAACACTATAAATTGATGTACATAATACAGGATGTTTTTTGTATTTTTTTTTTTTATCTTCTACCCTCGTTAACATTTTTCTCCCATGGTTTAGAGATTTTACGTCATATATTAAAAAGCAAGTAAAAACTGATACCGATTTACTATATTATTGCTTCTTTGTAATAAATAAAGGAACTAGCCCTAGGGGTAAGCATCTGTCATTAATAAAAATCGAAAAATCTGGCTGGAATCTGGCAAAAAATTGGCTTCACCTTACTTCAAAAAACGAAAGAAAAATATGGATATGCCTTTCGGTACACGTAGTTAATATTATGTATGCTACTATACGTTTTGGTTACAAAATTTCAACTACTACCTTAAATTTAACAAAAATAAGTCTTATTTTTCTATACTAGTAATAACTACTAAATAAATATAAAAAACTAAAATATTTTTGCAAAATTGTTTGTAAAAAGGCCACATAATTCTATGGCTTTTTATGAAAGTTTAGGTATAAAAGCGTCGGAATTTCCGATCTCCAGTCATTAATTACATTACTAGTAAAAAATCATAAAAATCTAAAAATCGTATCGTAATCGTAATCGTCGTCGTATCGTAGTAAAATCGTCGACTGTAAGCCATTTTGTGTTTCTTATTTATGCTGCATCCAAGTGGTCCATGATTAAAAATTTCTTGCAATTTTGAAAAAAGTGACTGACAGCGATAACTCTCCTTCCAATAAATTTTCCATTTGATTCTTTGTCCTTTTTTTCGGTGGTATGCAACTGCACTAAAAAGAAATAAGTAGGTAAGCCTTTAATATATAATATGTGACTGACACACGCTTAACTGATAACCCATTATAAGCCTTTCGACCAATAATAATACCTCATGATCATCTTTGCCTGTGGTTTCTGTTTTTTTTTTTAATTCTTCGATTTGTTGAGTTTGATCATCCATCGCAATTAACCTGAAATTAAAATAACTTTAAACGAAAGTTTCAAGTGATTTATGATTTATTTTACGCATAAAATGTATTCAAATAAGTAATTTATGGATGTTGTTATAACTGCAATCAACTCCCCCGCGGTTTAATCCGCGGACTATAGATTTTCCCGTGGGAATGACAATTTTTTTTTTCACAGTAAAAAGTAGCCTATGTGTTAATCCAGGGTATGAGCTAGCTTCATACCAATTTTTATGAATTTCACTTCAGGCGTTTAGGGGTATAAAAAGTAACAAACATACACACAAACTGTCGCATTTATAATAATATTAGTATAATTAATGATTATGTAAGTTTAGTACTTACTCGTTATTACTTTCTTGACAAAGTTCAAAAATTGATTGCACGGGCAGTTGATCGGCTATCAAATGTTCTTGGGTTCTAAAATAAAAAAGAATCTTTTAAAACTATAAGCAAATACTTGTTTTTACAAATACAGTACAGGTTCCCTAGAACATATATTTTTTGACTTGATTACTATCAAGCAAATTTTTTGTGAGTAGCTTAATTTTGATGAGACGAACAACAATTTCCTCTGCGAAAATTCTAGAAAGTGGTAGCTAACAGAGATAGAAAGGATTTAATATTTCGATTTGATGGTCCTAAAATATGGATTTTCCTATGTATAGGATAATGTTGCTGTTAAATTATATAACTATTAACCTATCAATATACAAAAAATTTGCAAAAAATATACAAAAAATTATTGTTCGTCTTATCAAAATGAAGCTACTCACGAAAAATTAGCTTAATAGTAATAAAGTCAAAAAAATGTTCTAGGGAACCTGTACTTTGTTAATAAAAATTAACTAAAATTTGCACAATTCATTACATAGAAATCTACCATGTTGACACTTGACGTCATTTCTTCCACTTTTTTTTATATAATAGGGATGGCGGTTCTATCTGAAGAAAAAAAAAATTAAATCAATTCGAATCATGACCGAATATCGATCCAAAAAAAAAAGAGGCCAATATGATCGATTTTTGAAAAATAGATTTTTTCATTTTTTTTCGTCAGTTTTTTAATGTAAATTTTTTTTTTTCGAAAAGACTAGCCATCATTACATGGATCTAAACAAACTAGCGCCATTATTATCATAAAAAATGTCAAAGAAATATCAAGTTTATCAACTACCCTTGGATTATTATAGTAGGAGAGCCCAAGAGAGGGTTTTGCGACATGCTCGAGCGTGTCAGATTTAGCTTGTATAAGGCTTGCGACATGTGTCTAGTTATCATGGTATAGAAATCATATTTCTCACGTGGTGGGTTAAAAAGTTATTTTCTAATATTGAAATGTCAGCGGATCTGTCAGATTAAGATCGGAGATGTTCACTGACAATTTAAAGATTAGGTGAGCCTGTAGGGACATTTTAAAATACATATAAAAAATAAAGCTTCATATTTTCCTGATTTTCACAGGTATTTTATGTTGCACTAAACTAAATGATTTTTGTCCTTGTTGTCTAAAATCTTGTTAAAATTTACATAAATAAGCAATTTTCTGAATATATTTTCTTTTTCATAACTTAAAATGACTGCAGTCTCCATGACGCTCGAGTAACACGAATAGCACTCTGGGCTCCCCTACTATTATATGATTTGAAAATTTGAAATATTCGTCCCCCATCTTACACAATCTTGGTGTGCCTCGAAAAGACCGAGAACAGTCGAAACTTCAAAATTTAAAAAAAAAAGTAATTTATTCAAAAGGGGTTTACTCCTTTCAAGTTTCAACCTCCTCCCCTCATCAAAATTGTATATCTAAGCTTTTACCTTCGACCGATCTTATTACGAGCTTATTTTTCTTACCTGTTATCATTTTCTTTCGGTTGCAAATTGCAATGTTGATAATGACGACTTACAGGCTTCTATTTCACAAGCAGTTGTCTTTTTCTTGAGTCTAAAACAAATAATAATTTTATTAATACATCGATACAATTAATTGACATCACTGAAAAGTGAAATTTTTGACTTACAGCGTTTTTGTGTTTCGAACAGCTGTTCTTGTAGAACAGCTGTTCGAAACTGGTAAAATAACATGGCTATAAAGTTTGCAGTCTCAACTCTCACCATACCTACATATTATAATATCATGTAATTTATAGTCATTAAATTAGGTATAATATTAATTTGGTAGGTACTTACATAATTTCGTTCATTTTCTGCGCATTCTCTTTCCTTTGCCGGATACGTCTTGCTTCGGCATTTTTACAAATAAAACGTAACACCACTTGAACATTTTAATTAATAAAAAGGTTAATTAATAAAAGAGCCCTTTTTCTTTTTTTTAGGTAATACACAAATAATAACACAATCACAAGGTTCAAGAATTCTCTAAGAGTCCTTACGCAATAGGTATTTGATATGAGCGTCTTTTCGCAGTAAACAACACAATAACAAAATTAAACGCCAAAACAAAATAAAAATATTATAATGTGAAGGCGCGGGCGCATTAACAAGAGTCAGCGGGTACGAGAGACACGGGTTCCCCGTCCGAGAAGTCTTGCGACACTGCCGCCCGTCGCCCGCGCACGGACCCGCAGTCTACCGATTTACCGAGTTCGCACCGAAATTTAAAGTTTTTTAAATAACTTAGTTCAAAATTGACCAAAAAAAAAAATTAAAACGTCATATATGTAGCTTATGAAATGGCCTATCTATTGGTGTGTGTTTCAAATAAACGTAATTTGTAACTACTAGGGAAATGCTGAAAGTATGCTTCAATTTTAATAAATTGGTATTAACTTTGGAAGCTAATATCATGAGTATAATAAACAAAAATAGAAAATTTAAATCGAGAAAAGGAATGTTGATATACTGAAGATTATTGCTGTATTTTTATTATAACTTTGTAGCTTTCAAATTATGAGTTTAAAAGGCTCTAAGTACAGTCAATTACGGAATCTCCGTAGGGGAAGGCCCTTAACTTAACTATTACAGATTTTTTATTCATGTCGCCGCCAGATAACATTATTTATTGAATATTATCTACAATTAGAATTGGGTTTTGTATTGAGGTTATTTTTTAATGAGCCGGCAGCTTGAGTGATTAGATAATAAACACCCTGTACTACATAGACACTCCCACATGAATTAATAGATTTTTTTGTTACAGTTTTAAGTTTTAACCTCTTACGGGAATTTTATCCAAATGAGAAGCACCTTTAGCTACTAATATGTCTGGTTCAATTGTATCGCATAAACTACTATTTTGATAAATGTGTGAATTATTCACGTTGAAGGCCGAAACGCATCTTTCATTTGTTAATTTCTCAGTTTCCAAGGTTTCTTATTATTACAGAAGTGCATGTACTTATTTATTAGTTAACTTTTTCATGATCGTTTATTAGGAAATAATGTTGTTTGAACTTAGGCAATCAAAAGCGTTACTGAATACATAAACTCCGATCAAAATCTCAGTTTATTTTGTAAAAACCTTTCAACGTACACCATTCATGTTTAAAAATATTTCAGCGTGCACAGTAGCGTACATAACATTTAAGACAAAACAAGAGGGCAATATATTAAAACTATTGGTCTATCCCCAGCTGTAAGTCATCTTTATGGGCAATTCCAACTGTTATTTCGGCAATTCCGTAAAATATCGCCATTGCCGGCAACTCTCAAGACTATGTTCCAACTTAATTGGATTTATATTGTTTTAAAAATCGAATTAAAATCATTTTGTATTGTTGTTTATTGCGGAAAATACAGGGGTGATTTTCGAATGAACAATTTATCGTTTCAAAGTTGATCGCTGATATTTCTACAAGGTGTAACAAAACTAAGTGATAATACTTTAAGGTGTGTATGTATTCCTTGTAGAGAGTTCACTGTGAAAGTAGCAGCGCTGAAAGACCAAATTTTTTTTTCACCTTTGTATTGGGAAACTCGTGACGCTGTGGCGTTTGCCCATACAAAAGTGAAGAAAAAATTGGTCTTTCAGCGCTGCTACTTTCACAGTGAAATCTCTATAAGGAACACATACACACCCTAAAGTATTATCACTTAGTTTTGTTACACCCTGTATATCATTTTAGAAGTTGACTCTATGGTATGGTATGGTATACGCATATGGTTGACCCGCAATTTAGTTAGCGCAGTTTACTTATTGCACGTGCTAAGATAAATACAACATAATGCGGCCAAAGTACGGATGGCTATGCTAGCGTATGAATTTTCTTTTAATAAATTTTGAAGACGTTTCAATTTGTGATCTAATACATTAAATGAAACAAAAAGAAACTTGACTGTTAATAAGTGTACTTGCAACGTGTACACCGCTTGCACCATTGCTGGTGAATAGGTCACATATATAAATTGGTAGCATTATATGTGACCATACTGGACTTCCGAACTAAGATCAATAAATTGAATTAGTGTACAAGAGACATCTTTCGCATTAAAACCTGTCTTATTCGTATCAAAAACTCTTCTCTTCGCATCAAAAACTCTTCAGCAATTATTCCTTCCCAATACGCATCATGGCAGCACAAACAAGACATGTATCAGCCACGAGGGAGGCATAAGTTAAGCGGAAACAGCTCCGGGCCGCGATGGATTTACAGCCAACGCCGATATAGTGAAAAATAATGGACGAATTCCCCAATATTATCTTTTTTATTGTTGGAAAGATATTGTTTTATTGGTAAAAATGTAAGTTGGGTTTTTGTTTAAAATGTGAAATTTAATATTATGTTATAACTAGGTTTTTTCAGAGGTTTTTCCCGCGTTAAACAGTATTCTTGGAATGCAAATTCCGATTCCCTATTTAATCACTTTAGGGGTGGAATTTTAATAGTTTCAAATTGCACTTTTTTTTTTATTCTAAATTGGACTCCCAAAAGGGGATAGATTTTAGTATATTACTTCAACAATGTACCTAACATTGTTAGGACTTTTATATTACCTACTAACTGTAAACCCCTGTCTTATCATCTTAGGGATGGAGGAGTTTAAAGTTTGCGAATGTATGTACTGCATTGTATATGCTAAACGAAATGCCGCCTACCCACCAACATTTTGAGTTTTTAAGTATCAAACAATAAAGGTACAAGTTGGAAGCCGGCTACATGAAGTTGCAGCAGACGACGTGTCGTCGCGACACTACTGGTTTCTATGTATATCTATGAATAGTGTCGCTAGCTTCGTGTCGCTAGCTGCGGTGGGTGTTTCATAGAAATACATAGAAACCCGTAGTGTCGCTGCGACACGTCGTCTGCGGTTGCTTCATGTCGCCCGCTGCCAACCGGCACCTTTAAACGAAGTTGCATGTAACATATAGCACAATTATAATAACATATTATGATATGTGACAATAATAATATCATCTAACAAACGAGCGAGAACAAACACGGCGCGATAGCGGGCGTTATTGAATAGACTTCGGTATTATATCTCACAGATAATTAGTAATGAGGGCATTGACCTGCGGACAAAGAAGCTGATACATTTGTCATATGAGTTTTGTCTTATAAATAGGTAACAGACAGACCGACAAAGTAACTTCAGTGTATATTATAGCAAAAATTAAACAAATAACTGCTTACTTTTTAAACATCGTAGATTATATAAAATGAATGAGGTACAAGTAAAACAGTGTTAAGATACTTTTCCATTAAGCTGTGCGAGGAGGTCTTATTAAGAACCAGTAGAATTGCTCCTTTTTCTGACCTAAACGCAGCGATTCGTTTGGATATCCACATCGACGATGTGACGACGACGACGACGATATCTACATCGCTATGTCGCTACGTCGCTACATCGCTATGTCGCTACGTCGCTACATCGCTATGTCGCTACGTCGCTACATCGCTATGTCGCTACGTCGCTACATCGCTATGTCGCTACGTCGCTACATCGCTATGTCGCTACGTCGCTACATCGCTATGTCGCTACGTCGCTACATCGCTGTGTCGCTACGTCGCTACATCGCTATGTCGCTACGTCGCTACATCGCTATGTCGCTACGTCGCTACATCGCTATGTCGCTACGTCGCTACATCGCTATGTCGCTACGTCGCTACATCGCTATGTCGCTACGTCGCTACATCGCTATGTCGCTACGTCGCTACATCGCTATGTCGCTACGTCGCTGCAACGCTACGTCGCTACAACGCTACGTTGCTACAACGCTACGTTGCTACAACGCTACGTTGCTACAACGCTACGTCGCTATACCGCTACGTCGTCGCTACATCGCTACATCGCTATGTCACTACGTCGCTATAACGCTACGTCGTCGCTACATCGCTACATCGCTATGTCACTACGTCGCTATAACGCTACGTCGTCGCTACATCGCTACATCGCTATGCCACTACGTCGCTATAACGCTATGTCGTCGCTACATCGCTACATCGCTATGTCACTACGTCGCTATAACGCTACGTCGTCGCTACATCGCTACATCGCTATGTCACTACGTCGCTATAACGCTATGTCGTCGCTACATCGCTACATCGCTATGTCACTACGTCGCTATAACGCTACGTCGTCGCTACATCGCTACATCGCTATGTCACTACGTCGCTATAACGCTATGTCGTCGCTACATCGCTACATCGCTATGTCACTACGTCGCTATAACGCTACGTCGTCGCTACATCGCTACATCGCTATGTCACTACGTCGCTATAACGCTACGTCGTCGCTACATCGCTACATCGCTATGTCACTACGTCGCTATAACGCTACGTCGTCGCTACATCGCTACATCGCTATGTCACTACGTCGCTACAACGCTACGTCACTACGCTGCACCGTATTGCTCTGCTAATGCAGTTTAGCTATAAATCAATCAATATGGTAATAATGGTAAGTAAATTAAACCTTAATAATAATTATTGTTAGATAAAATTTTTATAGTCATTATTTTTATAGTAATTAACACAAACCGTTATTAATTTTACAGCTTCCTTTCTTTGTTTGATACGTTTTTAGGTGTTCCGTACCCAAAGGGTAAAAACGGGACCCTATTACTAAGACTTTGATGCCTGTCCGTCTGTCCGTCTATCTGTCTGTGTGTCACCAGGCTGTAACTCAAGAACTGCTATAGCTAGACTTCTGAAATTTTTACAGATTGTGTCTATAATAATATAATAATCTAATACTAAAAACAAAATAAATTAAATTTTTAAGGGGGGCTCCCATGCAACAAACGTGATTTTTTTGCTATTTTTTGCTCGATATCAATAACGGTAACACATAGGCACTTGAAATATTCACGAAATACTCAGTTGTATTTGTACTTTAATGATTAATAATAAAATTTAAATAAATTAAATAATTAAAGGGGCTCCTACACAAAAAACAGAATTTTCAGCTTATTTTTGCTCTATTATTATATACGTGGAAGAGCCATGCTTCGGCACGAATGGGCCGGCTCGACCGGAGAAATACCACGTTCTCACAGAAAACCGGTGTGAAACAGCGCTTGCGCTGTGTTTCGCCGAGTGAGTGAGTTTACCGGAGGCCCAATCCCCTACCCTATTCTCTTTCTTTCCCTCCCCTATTCCCTTCTCTTCCCATCCCTACCCTCCCCTATTACCCTATTCCCTCTTAAAAGGCCGGCAACGCACCTGCAGCTCTTCTGATGCTGCGAGTGTCCATGGGCGACGGAAGTTGCTTTCCATCAGGTGACCCGTTTGCTCGTTTGCCCCCTTATTTCATAAAAAAAAAATATGGTACGGAACCCTTCGTGCGCGAGTCTAACTCACACTTGGCTGATTTTTTTTAGAAAACAGTGACAGCTTGGTGACAGCCACATATTATATCGTGAGCATGAAACAATCTTTTTCTTGTTATGGAAGTTTTTTCAATAGTTTTCACCAAAAAATATATAATAACCTCATCATCTTCAATTATTTTCAAGTTTAAATTAATATTTCAACTTCCAATATTTCGCAAGTCAATTTGAGATTGTAATTAAAAAGCTAGGGAACGGCCAGGGTGTTTAATCTGTGATCTGAGCGGAGGGATTTGACAGCCCGTCACTTAGCCTCTGATTAATGTTCGCTACTGTACTGTTATTTAAGTGATAAAATCGTTAAGTACTGACGGCGAGTCAAGTGCGAAATTAAACTCATCATCAGCATGTCAAGGCGAGGATAGTTGGTTGGGTATATATATATATATATATATATATATATATATATATATATATATATATATATATATATATATATATATATATATATATATATATATATATATATATATATATATATATATATATATATATATATATATATAATAATAATAATAATCTTTATTGTACACCACGAACATATATACATTTATAACATACACATCAGTTAAATAAAAGTACAATTTTGGCGGCCTTATCGCTAAAAGCGATGTCTTCCAGGCAACCATCAAAACGTTTAAGAGAGTATCACATCAAGAAAAGAACAATTAGGGTGGACAAACAAGTAAACATTAAGTTAAGAACAATTTACATAGTTTGTTGATTCATATTGTCGGTCAGATAGAACTCTTTGAGTTGTCGTTTGAAAATGCTCAGAGATGGCGCTTTTCTTATCGTATTGGGTAATGAATTCCAAAGTTTAACTGCAACGGACGCAAAAGAATTACCATAGTATTTAGTCTTTTGGGTTGGTACATTCAGTTTGTAAGCTAGACGAGCATTCTCATCCTCAGACGAGAATGTAAATATCTCCTTGAGGTAGGGTGGAGCCATAGGGTCAAAAAGCACATTGTACAATAGATGCAGCACATGAGAATTCCTACGGTAACGGATCGGGAGCCACTTCAATTTAGTCCTGAACTCCGAGACATGGTCATATTTGCGTAGTCCAAAAATGAAACGTATGCAAAAGTTTTGAACACGTTCCAGTCTGTTTAGCTGGTCTTCGGTCAGATTCATGTAACTTACGTCAGCGTAATCCAAAATTGAGAGCAGCAAAGTCTGAGCAAGCATAACCTTAGTTGGTATAGGCAGTAGATTCTTAAGACGTTTTAGGGACGCAGAAGCTGCAAAAACTTTTCTACAAACCGAATCAATCTGACATGACCAGGACAAAGTTGTATCGAAAAGCACACCCAGATTCTTAACCATGTCAGAGTAATTTATCTTTGTGTTATTCATCACGACATTAGGGATATCAGACTGATCAAGTCTACGTAACATGCCCTGGCTACCAATCATAATGGCTTGAGTTTTATTAAGATTCAGCTGTAGACCGTGATTCCTTGCCCAATCCCAAATGTGTGACAGATCTTCATTTAATTGTGCAATCGCAGCTGACAAATTTTCAATGCTAGAGTGTACATAAATTTGAAAATCATCAGCGTACATGTGATAGAATGATGATATTTTTTTGCTAATCGTGTTTATGAATAAACAGAAAAGTAGAGGGGACAGCACACCGCCTTGGGGAACGCCAGCAGAAGTGTAAGCCCAGTCAGAAAGTAGTTCGTCAACTTTGATTCTTTGCCGACGTCCTTTAAGGTAACTGGATAACCAATTTATAACAGACGGGGATAAATTTAGAAACACGGCCAATAGCTGAAGTAAGACATCAAAATCTACACAGTTAAAGGCATTTGAAAAATCTAGTAAAACTAAAATAGTAACTTTCTTGTTGTCCATCGCCAGTCTTATGTCGTCAGTTATTTTTGTTAGTGCCGTTACCGTGCTATGTCTTCTCCTAAACCCAGATTGATACTTATTAAGTAGGCAATTGTCATTAATATATGCATTAAGTTGGCGGTAAACTAATTTTTCAAAAACTTTTGAGAGAAAAGGTAAAATAGATATTGGACGATAGTCTGAATAATTGCAAGGATTGGATTTTTTAGGGATTGGTATTATTAATGCATCCTTCCATTTGGAGGGAAAAACTCCGCTAGATATAGAATAATTGAAGATATATGTGATAATAGGAAGAATAATATCAAGGATGGGAAGAATCATATTTCGGCTAACAGAATCATCACCAACAGCATTAGAGGCGATGGACAACACAGTAGTTTTTACATCACGGATTGTAAATTCACTGAAGACAAACTGTTCGTTTATGAGGGTGGGTGGGTTTAGAGATAGGCTCTGTAGAGTTTTAAGCTTGACGGCATTATCATAATAGCAAGTATTAGTGGAAAAGTGACTGATTATATTATTTACATCGTCAGCTTTTAAGGAACTATTCTCTCGTCTTTTACCAACTCCCATCGAATTAAAAAATTTCCAAACCTTACTGGCGTCCCCATTCTCGACAGATGAATGAATATGTCGTCTTTGTGCGTCTCTACATAATCTGTTACACTGGTTACGTAAAATCTTATATCTTTCGATGTTTGCAGCGGATGGATTGAATTTTAGCCTAAGTTTTGCACGAGTCTTCTTTTTTATCATAGCCTTTATGTCATCGGTTAGCCAGGGATTAGGAAGATGTTTCAGTTTAATGGGTCTTATAGGTGCATGTTTGTCATAAATAGCAACAAGATTTCGCGTCAGCATTTCAACTTTAGCATCAACTGAAGACGCCATCCACAAATCAGACCAGTCAATATCTTTCGCGTCAGCCTTTAAAGCTTCTATGTCCATACTTTTAAAATTACGCTGCATAACAACCTTAGGTTTTAATTTTGGTGGCTTTAAATTATACGACAAATATAAGAGATCATGGTAAGAAAAAGTGTGAGATGAGAGTTGACCATGTTTCGCAACAAGATTTTCAGAGGAAACAATAATTAAGTCTAGTAAAGAAGGGCTGCATTGAGGCATATTATGTGTTGCATTGAGAGGTAACATGTTAAGATCACACGATTCAACGATTGATCGTAGCTTTTTGGCTCTAATATCATTTTTTATCAAACACGTATTAAAGTCACCCATTATTATAGTGTGGTCATAAAGCGAAGAGAAATTTTCCAAAAGAGATTCAAAAGACGAAAAGTAATTAATAAGTAGTGATGGACTATAAAAAACACCAATAATTAATTTAGCATGACGTAGTTCAACCTCTATAAATAAATGTTCAGCCGTATCGACTGGGGCAGGTTGTGGCGAGGCACTTATTACATGAAAAGGAATATTAGATTTGAGATAAATAGCAACACCACCGCCGCCCCTACCAACACGATCATTTCTGATAAGTGTAAAACCTGGTAAAGAGTAGCTTGTAGATTCTAAACAAGGCTTTAACCATGACTCGGAGACCAGAATGGCATGCACGTTTGTTGATTCAAACGAAGTAAGAAGTTCAGGATAATGCGCAGGAATACTTTGCGCATTTATGTGAATGGCATTAAAACATTTCAAGGAGGTATCTAAACATGTACTTAATGCGGATCTTAGTGATAGGTTTAGAGTATCATCACTCAAATATTCGCCTGAAGAGGAGCATGAGACAAACTCATCACTTTCCGGTTCACTCATTAACCAACAATATTAAAATTAATTCAATTATAAATTATAAAATAATAACTTAAAAATAAACTAGTAGTGTGAATATAAGCAGTAAAAAGGTAATTACAGTTTTAAAATATTTAAAGCAGTAGATACTACTTTAATACCAAAGGCATAATTTTACCAGCTATTTTTACTAAAATTAAGCATAAGCCACAAGTCACAACTATTCATAACATGATAATTATTAAAACAAAGATAAATCAGAGCACAGCAGAATCAGCAATATAAGCAGCACAGAAATATATAATATACTACATTAAATAAATATTAAGCTTAAGCAGTGTTTTTTATTTAACAAATAGTAGTAGAAGAAGCAAATAAATATAGTACATAATATGATGTCAGCCAGGAATTTTGCCTTTGTAGCTAAAAGAAAACAAAAAAAAAAAAAACTGTCAAGACTGCAGTGACATCGGTGACATCTGAGTTCTGAGAGATTTGCTGGGATGTCAATTGTCACTTGTCCGATGTCAAAAGTTGATGGTGATTTTTATGAAATTCGTGAAACAGCTAGATTTTAAATAAAATAATTAGTCTACCTGCGAAATTTAGTTTCAAAAGTAATTAACAATTGGCATCCATTTATTTTAGCTACAAACCCTTATATAAGAAAGCAAATTAAGCTTAAAACTAAGTGTGAAACTACACAACACTACACAAAAGATTCATAGTGATTACTATTCTATACACAAAAAAAATTAGCTCATGCAGTCTTACTTCTTAATAATCTGCTTCTTTGAGCGCGTGAGAATTGCTGGTGCTGAAGCCGTATCGCTGGTTCCCTGACTATCATGAGCTTTAGAGCCTGCAATGCCATCCAGGTCTTTTACACAGACCACCCGGTGGCGGGAGCCATTAGGGGCTAAGACATGAATATTACCATCCTTGGTCCAGCACTTTGTCATTCCAAAACGCTGCCGAGCTTCAAGGAATGTTCTGTATCTATATTTTGTCAAGAACTCGGACATGCTTACACCAGTGCCCTTAAGACTCGTCTTGGAGAACCAAATATTGTTTCTTAGCTCAGTATTCTTGAATTTTATGAGAATGGGCCTAGGTTTGTCCTTTTTGAAGCGACCTAGCCGAATGCATTTTGTGAAAGAATCAGAGGAGAGAACCTGTCCTGGAATGTGGTCATTAAAAAATTTGGACATTATACCTGGAATGTTTTCCTTTTCCTCTTCAGGCACACCATGGACCAACAGCATCTTTTTCCTGGCATGCATTTCCATTTTATCACACTGCATAGACAAGGAATCCATTTGTTTTTGGAGCGAATTCAAAGCAAATATAACAAGCTTCTTAAACTCAAGAAATTCCTCCTGGATCTTGGCCGGATCTTTTGTTTGTGTTACTGCTGTGCTTTCCTGCAGACTTTTCTCAAATTGAGACATTTTTTTATAAAACATTTCGGACATATCATTTAAAGTTTCTTTTATGGACTCCATCTTGTAAGAATAAATTTTATTTGCCAAATTATGATTTATTGAGAGTGTTGTGTTCGATTCTTATTATGTGGGAGATAAGCTGGTAAGGTGGGCAATCTAATTATTCATTACTTGTTAATTTTATAAACGTAAAATATCTATATATATATATATATATATATATATATATATAATATTCAAACAATATTGATAGTATGTGTAAGTAAGTTTGTTACACTATTATGCGAAAACCATGCGCGTTTTTGAGGTATCAAAATAACTTAAGGCGGGCTGAAACCCCATTTTGTTATTTCTTGATACCCGATTTACCTAGTTCCAATATAATAACGAAATGTAAAAAATATGAGATATAGAGCACAATATTTAAAAGGGTTTAAATCAAAAACATTTTAATAAAAAATAATACTTTCGCTGTAATTAATTTACAAACTCACCTCCGACAAAACTCTTTATCATCGAAATATAAGTAAGTATTAACAAGAATAACTTACATTTTATTTTAATAAATTGTTAATTAATCTATTTTAAAAAGGTCTGAAACGAATAATCATTTTTCTTAAGATTTATTTCGAAAGATATTTAAAAAAAACACACGAAAAATAAAATAGAGAAGATCCGCCCGTCGTAACTTACAATTTTATGCTAAGCTAAAATGAATCTTATTGCGATGCGTACACGCTTGGCATTCGCGTTCGTAAGGTTTTGGATTTGAGGTAAGTGCTCGTCTTAAAAAAATGTGTGACACTCAAAGTATGTAAACAAGCGCTAGGAACGAATTTTTCAAAATTATATCCTAAGGTAAATTTGAAAAATTCACATTTTGAAAGATAACACAATGATATGTTTTTGTCTCTTCAGCGACTTTTCCAAAGGATCTGTCAATGACAAATAATCGTTTAGCGTGTCAATTTTTAGGGTTCCGTACCTCAAAAGGAAAAAACGGAACCCTTATAGGATCACTTTGTTGTCCGTCTGTCCGTCCGTCCGTCTGTCAAGACCCTTTTTCTCAGGAACGCGTGGAGGTATGAAGCTGAAATTTATATCAATTACTCAGGTCTACTGTCCCTTGAAGCTGTGAAAAAATCAAACTTCTAAGCCAACGCAATCAAAAGATACAGCCGTTTATGCCGCAAATTTTCGACACTTGCAAGGGAATCAAAACCTACAGGGTGCTTCCCGTGAACTCAGAATCTTGAAATTTGGTACGAAGCAACGTCTTATAGCATAGATAAAGGAAAAATTACGAAAACCATAAATTTTTAGTTACATCACATAATATATATTTTTTTAATAATTTTAAACTTACTACCCATTTCCTCATAAACGCGTAGAGGTATTAAATTGAAATTCATACCAAATACTCAGGTCTATAATACCTTTAAGCTGTAACAAAATCAAACTTTGTAAACCTTGCAGGTTTGTACGGAACCCTCGGTGCGCGAGTCCGACTCGCACTTGGCCGGTTTTTTTTTAGTAAAGTGGCCTGAAATATTCCTCAGCCACTTGCGAATTCGTGCCCACCTGTACCCGTAAAGCCTAACCAGATGGCAAGTCGTTACCGGCGGTATAATTATGCAGACAAGTTATTTGTCCCCGTCACCGTAATGATGTTGTATCGCCGGGAATCATTGTCCTCAGCTAATTACTTGTGATAATGACTGTACTAAATTAGCGCTTTCGCTACATTATTAAGATTTTAAAGTAAAGTCGCGATTTAAGATTTCAAGGACATTCCGAAATTTAAAAAAAGAATTTAAAAAAGAGAGCTCCGTTTAAAAAAGGACTTTACACTTTTTTGTAAAGTTTAGCTTTTGTATCAGACATCTGTACTCTTCTGTCTATATTATTTAAGCTAAACTCCGTTTTCACCCACGGCACGGTGGAATAGTAACTGTTGTTGTAAAAAGTTGTGTGTGTTTCTTTCTAGCTAAATTATTTATTCATTTCCACTTCATTCACCAGCAATGCAATAAAACTTATCAATTGTTCAGATTCAAAGTGACATAATGTTGTATTTATGTATCGTTATCAAAGCCGCAGATTTTATTACACATAAAATTACACTCAAAAGGACCGAAGGACGGGTTTAATTTGCAGTTCTATGGGGTATTTTGAACCCTATTCCCCGGTGTTAAGGCGGTGCTGGGTGTACGTGTGTGTTTGTACGTCGTATTTTATAGTATGATGACCTCCGTTTCCGTCCTATTGACTCGATTCATTCAATATTGTTATCAAAAGTATTAATTGACGGAAAGTTTGTTGGTATTATTAGCATTTGGATAGAAACTATAGTCTAGTATTTTTTGAAGAATGTAGCCGACACTCTTCAAAAGAGATCTCAACTAGGTTTTTAATCTTAAAATAAGCTGATAGATACACCCATGCAAAGTTCCTGCGACTATAACCAAACCAGTTGTCATGCGGAAAATTATTTTGACTATTGGTTAGGTACTGCTTGGGCAAAATTTTAACCATAATATACCTCAAGCTAATCATTTAGATAATTTACAATAATATTGTTCATCACCATTCGTCATACAATACCTAATAAATACCGTAAGGCGAAGCCAAATGGAAGGGAATGATTTTGGCAGTCTATGTAATATGTATGTACTTACCCTCGTATAGCTCGTATCGACTTAGGACTCCCACACAAAACTGCGAATTCGCATCGCATCGCAAAAATCTGCGAAAAAACTCGTACTAAAAATGACATTGCGATGCGATGCGAATCCGCAGTTTTGTGTGGGAGCCCCTTAGAGCCCTCGCAGACTGCAGACTTTTAGTCGGCCGATAGTTTGATCGAAAGCGTAATGTACGAAGATGTATGAAGGTGCGCACACTAAACGATTTGTATCGACTATTGGCCGATAATAATGTACTGAAACTCCCATTTGGTCAAACTATCGGCCGACTAAAAGTCTGTAGTCTGCGGGGGCTCTTAAACTACTAGTCCGATTTTTGCAAGTTCAAATTGGGTTGTATTGAAGCACAAAATCGCTGTTTTGATTACAACTGTACAGTAATGATGCCAAAGGTGACATATAGGGCACTTTTTTTACGTGGTCGGATCATACGTAGTTTAAACTTATCACTTGTTTGAATACCTATTATTATGTCGGTTGTTAGTTGTTTCTACGAGTAAAAATTCTTTCTCACGTATCTGTTAGTCAGCAGGGTCGCACGCTGCGCTCCGCGGGTGACCGTGTCAGTCACAAAAACTGACCTAACACGTCATTTGTCAGCACCCCACTGTGATACTCAAGTGATATATTTGTTGCTATTAATGCTGATTAATTAATTATTCCGATGTGGTTCGACGTGTTAAATATCTACTTAATACATGCCAAAATTTTATGTTGTATGAAAAACTAAAACTTCCTTTATTATAGGCCAGCTTAGGTTGACCGGAGAGTAATATATTATTACTAGACGTTCCGCGCGGCTTCGCCCGCGTAAGTTAGATATTTCACAGACAAATCAGTCTACAAAAAATAGACTATGATCCTTCACGTGGTCTACTTCTTATCTGACCCAAATAACAGACAATAACTCTAGTAGTTCGTGAGATAAGTAATTTCCCCCGTTTTTTCCACATTTTCTTCTATTTATTCGCTCCTATTAGTCTTAGTGTGATAAAATATAGCCTATAGCCTCCCTCGATAAATGGGCTGTCTAACACTGAAAGAATTTTTCAAATCGGAACAGTAGTTCCTGAGATTAGCGCGTTCAAATAAGCCCTTTCAAATAATTTCCCCCCGTTTTTTCCACATTTTCCTCTATTTCTTCGCTCCTTTAGTCTTAGCGTAATAAAATATAGCCTACAGCCTTCCTCGATAAATGGACTATCTAACACTGAAATAATTTTTCAAATCGGACCAGTAGTTCCTGAGATTAGCGCGTTCAAACAAAGAGACAAACAAACAAACAAACTAACAAATCTTCCGCTTTATAATATTAGTATATATGAAATTTTTGCTATAGTACGACAGTTATTTTTCTGCGTAAACGTCTTTATGTAAGCTGTAGAAAACACAAGTAACTATCTATTGTTGATGGATTACTATATACTGATATCCGATATAAAAATTATTATGAAAAGTAAAATATGTGGTATATAATGTATTAAAATAATAATGAATCAAAATGAATTCATTATAACTAACCAATTTAATGAAGATTTTGGATTTTGCTGAGAGACATAAACGTAATATGAAATATATACATAATTCATAATTATACATAAATAACATAATTGATAATTATTATTAATTATGTATACTCAATTTATTATTATTAATTATAATAATAATAATATCTATGGACGCTTCACACCACGTCAGTCTGGCCCCGTGCTAAGTACCTGAAGGACTTGTGTTACAGGTACCAGACAACGGAAATATATTTAATACTTTTATACTATACATATATTTAAGATTTGTATTATATCATACACATATTTAATACACATCCAGACCCGGGAACATTGAAAACTTTTTGTTCCGTCTGCGGGATTCGCACCCGCGACCCCCGGCTTGAGCTGCCACACACTCAACCAATTGAGCCACAGAGGTCGTTATTATAATCATTAAATGTGCTCTCTCTAACTGCCGCACTTAGGGAGGAATATTAATTACTTAACTGTAATTAAATGAAGATTTTGACATATTGTGCCCCATACTGCATTATCTGTCAAACTCTATATAAAATTGAAGTTTAATCATTATTAAATTTCTCTGAGTGCGACCGTAAGTGCGGCTGTAATTATACAATTTAAAACAATTTTGTATTTGGAACATTTAGAATTTAATCCAACGGAATCAAATGCACCTGATGAAGTGAATCCATTACGAAATTCTATAAGATCGTAAGAAATCGGAATGCGCGTATCGAATCGGTCACGGTATCGATGATCGGCAAAAAAATCGAACGGAAATCGATGAGAATCGAAATTGAATTCGATATCACCAAAACTCGAATTGAAAGACGATTGTCTGAAAAAAACATTCGAATCATTTCTGGGGCTCGTTTTGAGTTCGGCTGTGAAAAATTGGGTAGTGTTGGGACCTTCCATCTTATCGATAAAAAAATCTTAATAATATGTTCCATTGCTAGGTTGATTGATGTAACTTTTTAGCAAATAATAATAAACATTGTAGACTCGACGTTCAAAAAGTTATTATACAATATTAATTTTTGTTTTTTAGAAGCTATTCATGACTAATATCTAGAAGTTATAGCTTCTGAAAAATATTATTTCTATACAAAAGGAGAAAACTTCGATTGTTTCAGTAAATAGTTTTTATTCTGATTTTTATTACTAAGATTAGTTTTAAACCTATGACGAAAACAGAGGGTTGTTATAAGTTTGACGTACCGTGTCGGTCAGTTTATGTCTGTTTGAGGCATTATAATGCGACACGATCGACAGTTATAACATCCAAACGGGTGAGCCGATTTTGATCTAAAATTATCTGAAAGCTGACATGATCAAGAGTATTCTTAAAGCCATTGTCTATCATCATTAGATCGCTTACTAAAGAAGAAAAACATAATATTGTTTATCGATATCGATAACCACTAACATCCCACCACTACACAAAATCATGTAAAACAGCGGAGGATGACATTTCAAACGGTAGCCGGCTCCCAGCGGGGGGCGGTGCTTGTCCGCCATCTTTTTTTTTTCTTTTTTTCACCGTTGTTTATCCAGCCAGCGTGTTCAGTGGCCGAAGCCGGGGCAATCAATATACCTAACCACGGAATTAAAAGTCCACCGTAGCTGTTCAAGATTATTTTAGCTTTTGGTTTATGATAATGGTCCTTATGTCTTTGGTATAAAGGTCGTGTTGGAATTAAGGGTGTGATAGTCACGCTCCACCAGAGCCGTTTGATTGTCACGAAAAAATTGTTTAAGCCATTACAAAATGGTCAAGCGATCATTGTTTTAGTCTTAGATCACAAAAACGCCGGATTGTACTCAGAGAGTGCTTGCATAAGTAAAAATAAATGAAACAGCAGTAGCAGGCATATATTTTCTTCGCGCAGTAGAAAGAGATCGGAATTTAACTTCATCTTCTACGATACGCCGGCGCGGCGGTCTACTCTCTTTCCACCTTACGAATTTTACTCTAAAATATATATTTTTTCACTATAAGTACATATTATATCGTTTGGGCAAAACTCCGTCTGCCTGCTAGTAGTCTGCCTGATATATGTAGTAGGTACTAGATATATAAAAATATAAGATGATATATAAGATATAAATTAATAAAAGTAAAAGATATATAAGATATAAATTAATAAAAGTTAAAGTGAATAAATGCAAATTTTTCAGGTTCACAAATTAAAACAGATATTTTATTTCACCAACGTAAACATAACCAACTAAATTAAGAGTCGAAAAAGAAATCAAAAATCCTCTAACAAAATACAACAAACACGACAATTTCACACTTTATTACGGCAAGTATTAAAGCTAATTCCATCACTTGACACGTGCCATTGCTATTGCAATAAAAAAGAAAAAAAAAACAAACAATTCGCAATCTTATGGCCAGTGCACTATGCGTCAAATTTAACAATACTCGCCGAGTACCATCGTCGACAAAACGCGTTACAAAATAAACTCTACAGCTTTGGAACACAATTCGAATTCGTCGTTCGAATTTCAAAAATATTTAGAGTTCCCTCCAATTTTGATGCAGCAATTCGTAGATAGCACACAAAGATCGTATGGACCATAGATCACAGAGTAATGCGGTCACGCTCTATGGTATTAAGTGTCAGTTATCGTCTCCACGGGGCTTAGTGCGCTTATAATACATTTTTATGTTTATACGCTCCCCTTGTAGAGTACGGTTTACTCGGATTGAATACGGCATTATAATGAAATGATTCATATTTAAGTGAGTCTCTCCCCCGGCTTATAATTTGATGGTGTCAGGGTTCGGAAGCTATGTTTCTTATTAAGGCGGTGTTATGACTTTGCTTTATTGCTTCGAGTTTTTTGTTTCGTTCAGGTGTTAATCTTGTATTTGCGAAGTTGTTTATAATGATTAACTTTTCGAAACCGACATCTGTCTTTTAATTTATGACCGTGCAGGCAAAAACTTTACGATGACTCAATTCATTTTGTTGTTCCATTTTTTACGTCGCGAACGTGATTGTTTTGTTTTTGTTGTTGTTTTAATAAAACTTTGACATCTATTAGAAAAAAACAAAACAGCTTCTTGTTTATGTTACTCTTATCTTACAACACAACATCAATCAAATAATATTTTAATTAAAGAGACTACATAACAAAATTAGTAATAGAATTGTTAAAAATATTTTAAATGACGTACCGTAAAATAGGTTTTTATTTTATTTGAAGCTATTTTTAACACACTCTTACGATTAAAGAAAACGCAGATTCGTTGAAACATTGGCTACGGCTGTTGCATTATACTATGATCTATCTAAGTATTTACTCAAAAGCGATTTGTCCGGGGGTTCCCGGAGTAATCCGGGATGACCCGGTACCGATGATAACGCGATAACCGGTAAGTAATAGACGAAATGTCATCTTAATGTGTATGTAATCGTTGGGCGCGTGGCGGCCGCGTGGCGGCGCGCGCGCGGTGTTTGTACCCGGGGATTCACCGGGATTAGCACTTTAGCTCGCGCTTGTACCCGCCCGGATTTAATTACTGATCGATCCGCGCGATAGTACCGCTCGTAAATTAGACAATGGATTTATGTGTTGCGGTTTTGTCTGTCTTAACACAAATTAGGGGAATCTGATGGGAAATAGAACATCTTATGCTAA
This sequence comes from Cyaniris semiargus, assembly GCA_905187585.1. Lineage (NCBI taxonomy): Eukaryota > Metazoa > Arthropoda > Insecta > Lepidoptera > Lycaenidae > Cyaniris > Cyaniris semiargus. The sequence goes on along the minus strand of LR994558.1, from coordinate 3,926,456 downwards.
TAAAATCCCTGAGTAATAAAAATATTTAAGCCGCGTATTCAAGGTCTGTCAATCTTGTTTAGTAGTTTACCAATGTAAAATCAGATAACAGACAAAGACAGTGAATAAGAATAGTTGTACGTTGCGTAATAGCCATACTAATATTATAAAATATACGGATCCTGCGCGATTAATTTTGGCGCATCGGAGTTGTGATTTAGTAAAGGGATGAGTAGAATTTTATTTATTCATATTTGAAGTGAACAAAATGTCTAAATGGACGAGATCTTCGAGAAGTCAGATTCAAATAAACTGATGATGACTGACTTTGTTAGCAAATAAAAGGGCAAGATACAATAGCAATAAAATGTGTAGTGCGAATAGAAGGATTTGGATACACCCACCGGTCAGCGGCTGCCAAACTATATGACTGGGACGCGGCATGAGGGATAGAGCCAACAAATTATTTATTTTTATTCCTCCTTAAAATATATTAACACAGCGAATAACTATACACACAAGGTCTGCTTATCTTGGTCTGGCATATTGGGAATCTGAAAAACATTAAGTAGTCATTCCCTTTTACAGTACTAAACCTTGAAAAATACGCTTCAATAATATTATTATCTATGAGCAAGAGGGTTAGAACTTAGAATCAAACATTATAATATGTACATCTTTTGAACTTTTGTAATATGTCTGATGATAAAAGATAAAAAAAAATATATCGATCGATTGTGAATTGTGATTGCTATTACTGCACTACACACTAGCTAAAAGCCGATTTTGTGAGGGCTCGCGTCGTTTTTCTGCGTGATAATCTTTAAGGCAGGTTTTTTTTATATTTTAATAGTAACCAAACCTTGACTGACCGATGATAACACATCAATATATAAATAAAAATTACTATGTTAAAGCACAAATCAATAGGCGTGCCGCGTGATAGTTTTTCCGTAAAGTGTACCACAAAATTGCTCAGGTTGTGGGATATACTATAGGGCTCGCTTCGCTCGCCCTGATAAAACATGCCTTCTGGCCTTTATTGAAACTCAGAATTTAGATGCCCCTATAACCTGCCGATGAAACTGATACCTAATTGCTTACGATATTTACCCATTAATAATAATTGGTAATTTCTATAGGCGCAGGAGACACCTGACTACTACTATTACCAGACTATTTAATAATAACTTAAAATTGTCTGCGTGTCTTTATGTAAGCTCTGGGTTTGGAATTTTATATTTTGTTGTCTTAATCACATAAAGCCATCCAATAGCTGTTATTCGGTAGTGTAAACATGGCGGCTGGTTCAGCAGACCTGCGGACATTCAATTTTGTTTTACGTCGCTTGTGACCTGAATAATTGGAAACCGATTTGACCACCATGTATATATTGCGCATATACAGAGTGTAACAAAACTAAGTGATAATACTTTAATTAATATATACGTGTCCTAATAGGACTTTTACAGTGAACTCTATACTTAGATAGGACAGTCCTACCTATATTATAAGTATAGAGTTCACTGTAAAAGTAGTAGTGCCAAAAGTTTTGATAACAAAATAAGTAATTAACAGTCCGCCTTTCTACCTGCCATATATATCAGCCGTCCTAGCATACGCCAACGAGATAATATCTCGTGGATATCTCACTCTCGAGTCGAGCGTAGTGATATTGTCGATATCGATATATATATCTCTTTTTCCTTAACATGCGTACGTCGAGAGAAAAATTTCTCGTTCGTAGACTAGCTTCACAGATAATAGGTATATATCGACAAACTACTCTTCTCATTTGTCAAAATCTTGACAAAACTCGATAAAAATGTGTTGTCATGTTAGGATTCGTAGATAAAAATAGCACAGATTAAGAAAAGAAAAACACAATTATCTCTAATTTTGACGACAGACACGAGAAAAAAAGTATGTCATGTTAGGGTCAATAGAGATGAAGAGATAAACCAGTTAACATCGAGAAAACATGTAGACAAAATTTTCTCGTTTGCGCATCTTAGGCCGGCTGGTTTCTTAGGTTTTATGACAGAAGACGCTTTTTAATGGATAAGATCAAAATGCTAACCAATTAACAATGTTAGAGTATACATATATATAACTGCTATATTTTGACGCTAGAGGTAGCACCAGCATAGACAGTGAACAAAAAGTTATGTTCGACGTTTGACAACGTTTCTGTCAATATTCTGATAAGATTTGTGTAATATGTCGTCAAGTTTCAACCTATGCGGAATATTCCTTATTGATAAACATATTCTGTCAAAAAAAAAACAAAAAAAAACTGGCCATAAGAACCGGTGAATATAGTTAAGAAAAAGTTCAACAACAGAACAATAACAACTTTCGTTCTAAACATCACTCAACCCTAAAATGCTGATGGTATTACACATTACATAAATAGGTGCTTATATTATGTATCATCATAAAAGTGAAGAGGTGATATAAGCGGATGCCCGGGGCCCGCAATGAAATATAAATACAAATGGCGGCCGGGGAAAAATGAAATTCCACTTTGTAAACGTTACCTTTTCCGGGAAAATCGCGGGCTTGTTTATTACGTAATTACACCTAATATATTTTTACGTGGAGGAAAATATTTACGTATAGATTTGGGGTGTGGAAAGAAGAAAAATGGGTATATATCTAGACTCCACAATTTTGCGTCATAGATTCAATAACAAATTAAACACAAAAGTATGGTTTAGAAAGATTTTTTTTTTTGCAAACTAATTTCTTGTGGCGGCGTTAACATTAAAAAATTGAATAATTATAATATTTATCAAAGCAAATGCGTAACTTTAGGTCTACCAGAGTCTGATGGCAATTTTTGACAGCAGATTTTCAAAAACTATCCTTGATCATTGGATAAATTTTTATATTTGCATGTTTAACACACAGAATCAGCCGCTATAAGACAAAAAAAGGATCAAAATGTTTTATTCCAGTTACCCCGGTATTGCTACAGTCAATTTATTTTCTCACTTTTTGCCATCAGATTCTGGTAGACCTATATATGCCCGGTTTCTAGCGCTTTTGATTGCCAAACGTCTAAATTAACAACGCTGTTTTTCTTTTTTATCTCATTGTTAAAAAACTTATAATGTGCTGTTTATCACCATTTGTACATCTTTTAGTGTCATAATGAGTCTAGAGCCCCATGCTTATCTTAACATTTTTGATCTCGATAGAGAATGTCGCCTTACCAAATTAAATATTTAACCGTTTGGTGTCAACGCGACCCCTGACAATACTCGCGGGTTGTTTTGGCATCTGCCACTGTTTTTGTTAAGATTTATTTTACCTTATACTTCATACGAAAATGAACCCTATACAGTTGGAATAGAGGTTGTGTCAGAGGTGAATTAATAGTAAACGTCCATTTCGGTTTCGATTGCGGTACAATAGTAGCAGATAATCTGATAAATGATTCAACTCAACCCGTCACTTATGGTGACTTCGACCCCAAAGTGATAATGTTTTATTGTACTGTAGTGTCAATAGGTAAGGTTAAAATTGTCACAATAGGGACAAAGAACACTTGATAAAAGACTTGATGAAGTTTAATTCAATAGACGTGCTCTGATGACTGATAGTACATTAAATTGTGCACCAACTGGTCAGACCTACAAAATTTGGTGGGATGACTATGACATAAATCAAGTCCAACCAACAGATCACGACAAAAAACAAGTCTAGAGATTGGGCCGTCATAGATATACCATGATTGTAAAGCTCTCTAGTCTCTGTAGCATGCAGTCGATGTTGATTACAAGACGAACGTGCTCCTCTATACGATCGTAGTCGCCTGTATTTGTCCATCATAGTTTAACGTGAAGAGGCTTCAAAACTTTGACTTGATAATAATGATATACAGCGTGTAACCAAACTAAGTGATTATACTTTGGGGTGTGTATGCAGTGTATGTGTGCCTAATAAGTTATATAGAGTTCGCTGTGATAGTAGCAGCGCTGAAACAGTAACTTTTTTCACCTTTTTATGTAAATACAATATTATCATGGTGCTTGCCTATACAAATCACAAAAAAAATTTTGCCCTTTCAGGGCTGCTACTTTTACAGTGAACTGATCTGTACAAGGGACACATACACACCCTTAAGTATTATAACTCAGTTTTGTTACACCCTGTGGGCCGGCCAAATAACGTAGATCTGGACTATGATTCAATTTCTCTGATATAAACCACATTAGAAGTACAATAAAAGCGGCACATCAAGATAAGGTGGTAACATATTGTGGCACCCGAACTGTTATCACGAGCTGTAAAAGCTGTTAGTGCACACCTGTCGAAATATGACGCTTGTACAATACCGATAGAGGATCCGACATGAGACATCAGACAATCTGTATCTGATTATTGTAATTTTTAGTAACTAATTTTATTCTACCTCTAACGGGACAAAGGAAAGGATTGTGATAGGTTCAGCTAAAATAATACTGCACAGCACATTTTTAGGGTTCCGTAGCCAAATGGCAAAAAACGGAACCCTTATAGATATAGTCTGTCTGTCTGTCCGTCCGTATGTCACAGCCACTTTTCTCTGAAACTATAAGAGCTATACTATTAAAACTTAGTAAGTAGATGTAGTCTGTGAATCGCATTAAGATTTTGATACAAAAATGGAAAAATTATTAAAAATTTTAGAGATCTCCATAGGTACAACTAAAACAAAAAAAAAATATCTATGGATGGGTCTTCAAAAATTATATTGAGGTTTCTAATATCATTTTTCTCTAACCTGAATAGTTTGGTAAAATGTGTCCCCCCCTCCCCCTAGGTAATAAAGTAGGGGCATCATATGTCTAAAAAAATATATGATGTACTTTACTATAAAAACTACCAACGAAAATTCGTTTCAACGAGATCTAGCTAGTAGTTTTTTTATATGTCGTAAATGGTAAACCTTAATTTAACTTTCATTATATCAACTGAAATATAAAAATAAATCAAAATCCTTTTAATTTCATAAAATTATTATTGCTGCTGTGGAACCCTTCATTCAACAAGTCAAGTCCAACTTGCACTTGGTCGTTTTTTTTTAATTATGATTTATGGCCTGGTAACAAGACGTATAAGCCAAATAGTCCATTGAAATGTTACATGAGCTTTGCATTTTTTAGAGGACGCAATTTTATTTTTGGGACATGTGGAGGAAGTCAATAGAAGCTTAACCTCAAGTTTGTGGGGTCGCCACCCTTGTCCCCCGGCCGCCATCTTGACAACACTATTTTTGCGATACATCGGAAACTATATGTCTTACAAAAAATTTTTGTTTAATTTTCATTTTTGCGCTTTAACTTTTTTTATTACATTTTACAAAAAAAAAAAACCTCAGACCAGAATTAGCTAGTGGTGCCTCGCTATTCCTGAGTGAGGAAGTCGATCCATCTTTGCTCACTCTTGTTGGTGAACGTTGTTTCATAGCTTTATACGGCGGTAATAAAGACGACTCACTTGACGGCTTGCGATACAAAAGATTTGCCAAGACAGTGACTAAAAATTCATATAATTTATCATCGCTGCCTCCAACACAAATTCGTTTTCACAGTCTCCGAGTATATCACCAGGTCCAGTCGTGGCTCGGAAAATATCAAAATCCTGAAGATTGGAGTTGGAAAAAGCATGCTGCAAACATTTGGATGCCAATACAAACTTCCAAGCCTCCAGCACCCCCGATCTCATGGAATTAATTTTCTACAGATGCAAAGGAAACTGTGGAAGCATGTGTGGCTGCAGAAAAGCAGGCTTAAAATGCTCTACAGTATGCCTCCATTGTTCTGGCGAAACATACAGTAATATAAAAAAATTCTCACTTTCTTGCTTATAACTTTTAAATTTTTAATATAGGGTAAAAAGTTATATAAACATACTAGATGTCCCGCGCGGCTTCGCCCGCGTAAATTAGGAATTTTACGGAAACCGTAAATTTTCCCGCAAAAAAATAGCTTATGTCCCTTCACGTAGTCTACTCTATATCTGAGCCAAATAACATGAAAATTGCTCCAGTAGTTCGTGATATAAACCCTTTCTAATAATTTTCCCCGTTTATCCACATTTTCCTCTGTTTCTTCGGTCCTATTAGTTTTAGCGTGATAATATTTAGCATATAGCCTTCCTCGATAAATGAGCTACATAACACTGAAAGATTTTTTTAAACCGGACTAGTAGTTCCTGAGATTAGCGCGTTCAATCAAACAAACAAACTCTTCAGGTTTATAATATTAATTGTATATATTTTTAAATCGCTTGACAAACTCGAGTCTCGATCTAAAAGATTATGAAAAGTACCAATACTAGGGCCATAGTCATGGGCCGATGCATGGTGTTATATGGTAGTGATGATGATGATGATGATGATGATGAATGTAATTTGCATAGTAGCATATGCTTTCCGTTCTTAAAACAACGCCGAAACTCCCAAACTTGTAGCTATAAAGAATCAGGAGTTCTCTCAGCACCTTCCGAACCATGGTATATCAGGTATAGGTACCTCGGTGCAAAACCTTACTTGTTGGTAGCATAGAACAACAGCTTAGAACACTTCTCACGAATCGAAGTCACCACGTGTTTCCATAATATAAATTTTGAGGAGTTCCCTCGATTACTTATGGATCCCTTCATCAGGTCATCAGGTCACCATTTTTGTGAATATAGTACCAAATTAGGATGATACCCTAAACAGCAAAAGAAAAATTTTGAAAATTGGCTCACAAACGGCGGAGTAATCGTTGAACATAAAAAACTAACATAACACCTCCTCCATTTTGAAAGTCGGTTAAAATTGTAGCCTATGTGTTATTCTGATGTATAAGCTATATCATTGTAAAGTTTGATTAAAATCCATTCAGTACTTTTTGCGTGAAAGAGCAACAAACATCCATACATCCAAACAAACTTTCGCCTTTATAATATTAGTAGGATTTGTAGGCAAAATTATTTGAAACAAATTATGATTTGACAATTTTTTTGTAAGACGTATAGTTTCCGAGGTATCGCGAAAATAGTGTTGTCAACCCTTTTTCCAAGATGGCGGCCGGGGGACAAGAGTGGCGACCCCACAAACTTGAGGTTAAGCTTCTATTGACCCCCCCTACATGTCCCAAAAATAAAATTGCATCCTCTAATAAATGCAATATTCGGTCCTTAAATTGTAACATTTCAATAGACTAAAATACTGCGCAGCTTTAACGGCCGTTCCCAATATTTGATCTATCTCTGGTTTTGCCCTACTAGAGATAGGAATAGCTCTCATTAGACATTAGAGACATATATTTTATGTCAATTCAATGTTAGCTGCGATCGGTCGTATGTCAAACCAGAGATAGATTGAATATTGGGAACGGCCGTTAGAGAATAGAGACAATGTCAGATAGCAAAAACCATTAAAAGTCCTGACATTCTTAATTCAAATTAAACTAAAAGGTATTCATGCCACATTCATCACACCGATCGAATCCGGTCAGACTGTTCTCAGGCCGACTTGACAGCCACAGGGCAGCAGCAGCAGCGCAGCAGCAGGCGCTCACCGGTGCCGCGGTGGAGCCGTGGTGTAAGCTCACGCGGTCCTGCCCAAGGCGCGTAGTGGAGTGCCGTACTGTTTTTAAGTGGGTAGGTGCTACGTCTACTACCATCTTTCGAGCGCAGCGCAGACCTACATACTTTCAGACAAGACCCCCTTCTCCCACAAGATGGTTAAAGGCATTTTCTTGGCAAAAAAGGCCGACCTGACGGGCAAGGCACACGCATTTGTCTTGTACTAATTCTTTAGCATGTTCTTAAGTATGGGCTTCGCGGCTTGCGCGTTTGCTTGAGGTACCACTAGATTCGTCAGTCGTTCGTGAGAATGACACTAACTGCTGCACTCAGAGATGATTAAACTGCAATTAAATGGGGGGCTATGTCAAAATCTTCATTTAATTTCAGATAATATGTAAATATTAGTCTCTGTGCGGCAGTTTGTCTATGTCAACTTGCGACTATCCATTGACAATGGAGTCAAAAATCAAAAAAATCAAATCAGATATAATAAATCTTTTTCTATTGTTTTTTTTTAAATCAATTATTTACTAAAGCCAATAAGAGGACTGAAGAACTTTAGAGATGTAACACTTGTCTTATCTATTAGTAATATTGATGGTGTGGGGTATGGGCAGATGCGCTAGTTAAGGGTTATGACCCGCCCGGGACAGCGCCCCGGGAGACCCACCACTTGTCGGGGACACAACATTGTGCTGATTCCGAATCGTGACTTTACAGGAGCAAAATATTGTATAATTGTGTTTTAGTGTAAACTTTTTGGAGAGAAATGTAATATCTTCATTATCATCTAAATACCATACTATGGTAGAGTTACTAATTAGGTCAATAAATGGTTCCACGCAATAAAAATCAAGGCGTACTTAGTTGGTTGACATACTCGGGTCAGTCATACAATTTTCCCTGTAGGCTTAGCTAGTAGCAGTGCTACATTTACTGCATTTTAATTCGTTGTACAATATTTAAAATCGTACAGGTACATAATAATAACTTTATGGCAGATGTTGAGTTTACTAACTCAGTTAGCGACAAAGTTGGCTGATTCACCAGGCAATTTTGTTGCGGGTCAATTTAGACCGCAACGCAACGCGTAGATGTATTTCTAAATTTGTACTGAATTGACAGATTTTGATTGCGTGAGCGCGCGGTGAGACGTCTTGCAATTTGCAAATCTGTCAAATTCATTCAAATTTAGAAATGCATCTATGCGTCGCGTTGCGTTTAGAATTGATCCTAAAGGCCAGGCCACAACACTGCGTTGCAGCGTCGTACGCATCGCACAAAAATGCGATGCGTTGTCGCAACGCAAAAATTTCATATAGCATAGCACTCTTTACATCGGAAATTTTCACGATGCGTTCTGCGGCGTTGAGATATACGATGCGACGTCGCAACGCAGTGTATTTGGCCTAGCCCTTAGACACAATATAACCTACTCACGTCTAAATACATACGTAATTAGTTATTACGTCTGCACTCTACAGTTTCCATACCAGTATTCATTTCAATTTTAAGAAAATCCGCTGGCCGCTGCAATACATAAAACCCTCAAAACATTGCACATTGCCGCTGCTGATGATATCACGTTTAAAGTGGTACATCTGAGGGAGTCGATATAATTGTGGTGTTTAAACTAACACAAATAATTACGTTCTCGCCACGCGCCGGCATACTGTCTATTTGCTATAACTGGGGCGGGCTTATTCTGGATGTTAGTTCTGGTTTTAAATTGTTTTTAAATTGTTAAATGTTGATTTTTAACACTTACATGACTGCTTTATTCTATATTATTACTAGCTGACCCGGCAAACGTTGTTTTGCCATATAAATTATTTCTAATATCAATATAAAAAGTAGATAAAAACCTATTTTCAGGCCTAACGAATGTACAAGCAAAATTTCATTAAAATCGGTTGAGCCGTTTTGGAGGAGTTCGCGCACAAACACTGACACGAGAATTTTATATAATTAGAGATAGCGAAGGTATCTCACAATTCAAGGAACATTTACATGTTGTCTTAATTACACTAATGCTTGTTAATGTTATTATTTTTTTAAACATTATTTTTGTTTAACACGAAGAATGAGGGAGACATATTAACATAATGTTTATTTTTTTTTAAATTGGCACAAAACTAAAATAAGTCTCGTAAAAGCTTTATATTGTATTTTACATATTTTAACACTTCCCCAACTTGTAGTGTAGCTTAGACGCAAAAAACTTCTGCTCATCAACTTTAAAGCAAAGGCAGCGTTTTAGCATTCAGGCCTAGGCGTTGGAAAACCTACTAGTTAAAATAAATTAGAAATTAAAAACAGTAGAATATTTATTTGAATAACAAGAGATTCATAAACAAAAATTAATAAAATTGACATATTTTAACCCATCGTGTGATCTTTCAGTCACAAAATGTAAACAGAGATAATATAACAAACGTCCCAGAATAGGGCCGCGGGAGCCCACTGTCCCCCACCACGGTGGGGAGAGTGGGGAAGCTATTAAGCCAAGCCAAAACTAATTTAAATTAAATCCTAGTGAATTACCCGAGGAGGAAATTGTCGAGCACCCTCGTGCTCTCAGAGAGGTACGCTCGCGGGGAAAAGTCGGAAAATATTACAAGAGTTATTACTGTTTATTAGCTAATACCTTTTAAATTGAAAATTCTTATAAATCCAATTAATTCCAAATTATATATGCGATTGTCTTTCTGTCTGTCATGCCTTAATTGCTCTGAAACCGATTTTGATGAAAATGTGTAGGAATATATTTCAGTCTCGGGTTAATACTCACGATAATTTTTATTCCCGCATAAGATTGCGGCGTATTTTGCTTTTTCCATAAAAAAAGTAAAAGCTCTACGCCATGTGACACGTCGTAGGCTCGTAGCACTGCACCGCAGCGCGTAGACAACAGATGTCGCGTAGCACTCAGAATGCAGACTCTGAAATTGGTCACGTTAGTATAATGCTTTCTAGTTTTTAGGGTTCCGTAGTCAACACGGAACCCTTAGTTCCCTCGTGTAATGTCGCGGTGTGTAATATTGTGTCGAGCTAGCGACCGGTCGTGCTCCGCGTTACACACGCAGCAAAAATATTAAATATTTTTGCGAATCGCGCGGCACATTGCCGCTGCACGTGACCATGGTGCTCGTGGCCAATGATACTATGGACGAGGTTAGCATCATGCAGATCTGCAAGTCCTCCTTCTCCAGCGAGGAGATTTGCAAGGGCAAGCAGCTGCTGTACGAGATGCTCGGACAGAGTGCGAATAGCGTGCAGGACATCATCTCCCTCCTGATCCAGATGAGGTGCCGGCTTTTGTGGCAAAGGAGCTGCACAAGCTGCCGCCTGTCACGCTGGACCACGTCGACGTTGTTAGCCAACTGAAGGACATCAGGTTCCTGAAGGAGGAGCTGGCCGGAGTTCGGGGTAGATTGCAGGCATCACAGTCTACAATCAGTAATTTACGTATTGAATTATCGCAATTAAGAAGTGGTAATTCAATATGTAGGTCACCTGATACCGCAAACGTCACCCGTCGTCGAGGCGCGCAGGCGATCACGTTTAGCCCGTCAGCAATATCGGACGGATCAACGAACACCGCCGCTGCCGCCCCCGCCCGCGTTCTCCTCCCGGTTGCGCTGACACCGAGTCCACAGGCGACTCAGCAAAACTTAGCGACTGTTGCTGGTCGCCCGGCGCCTCCCCCGCGGATGAAAACAAATGGGGAGAGTGAGAACCGCAAGGCTCCGGAGAGTCGCAAGACGAAGGAGAGCCGCAAGGCTACGAAGAGCCGCAAGGTGGAGTCTTCACGACCTGGCAAGGACGGGTTGCAATGAGGAGGAAGGAAGCAGGGGTTGCAATGAGGAGGGCTCCATACTGGTGGAGAGGAGGACGAAGAAGCCCGCCGCCCGCAACCATCGCGGCACCGCTGAGCTGCATCTGCAGAGCGAGATCCCCGCGACGCCCCTGTACATATCTCGCCTGCACTGGTCCATGCAGGTCGAGGACGTCGTGGACTACGTCCAGAAGAAGACGACACTGCGCCTGAGGGTCGAGCGTCTGCAGTCTCGCCACAAGGTTAACTTTAGCTCCTTTGTGGTGAGAGTACCGACGAATCTTCTGTCGATTTTCGAGGCGCCGGAGTCCTGGCCGATGGATGTGGTCTACCGGAGGTTCCGGGGGAGACTCCGGAACGAAGCGAGTCATGTCGCCAGCAAAACTTGACAGTGTTAGTTTATAAGTATATATGTTACGCTCAAAGACCGAAAACGGTCAGTGAGCGGAAAAATAGCTCACAACGCGTTGTGGTCACAGTGAAACAGCCACGACGCGAAATTCGCGTTGTGGCTCTAATGAAAACGGCCACAACGCGTTCTGGCAATCACAAAAAGACCATTTAACGCGTTCTGAACATTTAGGCTTCGGCCAAACCTACGCGTTAGTAACGCGGGACGCGAGCGCGACGCAGGACGGGAGCATCTGCAATGCGAAACTGGTGTGCACACCTGCGCGACTACGGTGCGAAACCGTAGATTATTCCCGCTCTGCCGACGCGAACGTCCCGCGTTGCAAACGCTCCCGCTTCGCAGTCGCTTTGGTCGCGTAGGTTTGGCCGAAGCTTTATTCTTAGTTCTTACCATATCGTCGCTTGGTAAAAATACCAACGGAAGTCAAATTTGAAAAGTTTTCAAGACAGACAAAAAACTTCTTATAAGAAATAATTTTAAATTAAATATTTTAAATAATCGTTTTAAGTGATTTTTCAAATTATTAATAATATTATTTTGTGTTCAGTAATTTGTTACTTCACATTATGTTGTTTTTTTTTTCATCCATAATAGCCGAATATCACGTCCTCGTTCTTGAACATGTCTCACCAGTCATATTGTATATATATTATATATTATATATTATATACAATTAATATGTATGTTAGTTTTAACTTTTAAGGTATTTAATATTTATTATATTATGAATATGTATGTTAGATTTAAGGTATTTGTTATATGGGCCTCTGATGCCCGAAATAAAAATGATTCACCGGTTTTGCTCAGAGACTAAAGGGCCTACAAAACCGTAATTCGTCATGAATGTATATATTAATGATGCCGACAAAATGGTATAAAAAACTCTATAAAAAATTTAAGGTATCTACACATCAAGCGGGGATGTTTTTTTTTTTCAAACTTAACACTTGTACATCCTCAAACCCCTGAATTATACAAAAAAAAAAAACTTTTTTTTATTCACAAAAAATATTTTCAGCGTTGTGTTCTTCAGCGTACCTCCTATATTGCTTGCGGGCGGCGCGTCCCGGCTTAGGGGCGCGTCGTTATATGTACCATTTGAATATTATCCCCCCTCACCCCGCCACACCCGGGGGGAGGCCTCAGACTTAATTAATGCAAATTTGAGTGCTAACAAGATTATGAATCCGTGCTTTTTGAGAGAACACTTAAGTGGTGTGTAACTTAAGCGGCCGTATCTGCATATTGTGGGTGGAAAAATTTGAATAATTTTGGACCTTCGAGGTGTGTGGAGGCTTTTGATGATATATTGAAGTGTACGGTCTTATAAGCTCTGTATGTCTTTGATAACGAAAGCTTACAAATAACTTTATAGCACTGAGCACACATAATAATTTGTTACTGTTATTGGTTGTTACTTAAAAGTTAAAATAATTTTTGATAATATTTTAGAGACAAAGTTTTAAATATTATGGAAAAATACAAGTGCGCAAACTGTATAAAATCAAAATAAAAAATTGTTTTGTGACAGAAATTTGAATATCAGAATTAAAAACAAGTCACGACTGAACCGACCTGCATTTTATACAGTACTCTACATATTAGTATGCTGAACTCAAACTGATTATTCTCTAGTGTCAACCCTTCCTATGCTTCAGTAGCTGAGTTATATTAAAAACGGTATAGCTTGTAATAAAACTGTTTGATTTTAATTAACTGAGCATTAAATTATTACGTATTAAGGAGTTACTTAGAAGGCGAATTTTTTTGCACAAGTCTTTATGAAATGAAATGTGATAATATCATTGAATGTCTCTGACTGCGGTTATCAGTTAATAATAGATAATAATAATAAGAAGACAGAAGATTAAGAAAACTTTTATACTATTTATTAATCTTTAAAAATCTGTTTAAACATGTTACTTAGGATTTTTGACAGGAATGTTTATTTACTATTACTAAGGCTTTTGGCTAACGTCAAACAATTGATCGATCGCTATTGTAAAGAAAGCCTCCCGAATTAACAACGCTACCGAATAGACATTAGACAGCCTCTCGTCAAAAACCTAAGTTCCTAAATTCCTTTGTCACTGAAAGTAATTTGAAACTTTTTAGGGTTCCTTGTTGAAGAAATGATCACTAAGGCTGCCTTCACATTAAGTCGCGAGTAGTGCGGCAGCAGCGCGACTTCTATATTAAAACGAGCCGCGCGGCTGCGGATGAAGGCAGTCTAACCCTTGGAGATAGCATCCCCTCAAGAAAACCTTAAAATCTACCATAGACAATATCGAAGCAATTCCTTTATTGAGAGTAAAAACGTACAAAACCATCATAAGACAAGGCGATTCCTTTATCACTGAAAGCAATTTGAAAGGTACATTTTAGGGTTCTGTATGTAATGATCCCTAACCCTTCCGTTGTGCCGTTAGGCCCGTTACCGTGCCATCCATCATCGCCATTTTAATTTCAAATCAATTGGCGCCGCGCGTGTCCGCCATCCATCTCGCCTTATCAATAAAAAATATGAACAGATTTAATCTTCGGAGATTACGGACGAGAAATAGGAAGTTGAGTTTGTGAATTGGAGTTTGGAGTAGGAAAAATCGATAGCGTTATTATAATCTCTACTGTACTCTGTATTTATCTAATATAATATCTCTGTTTATACTATCCCGCGGTAATCGTACATTTTACCACGATAAAAAGTATCCTATGGTCTTACCCGTAGTCATCATAAATTCATTCAAATTGTCCCAGTAGTTTCAGAGCCTAAAGTATAGACTTATAGTATGAAGAGAATAGTTTTGTTGGTTTGCTTGCACCCTAGAGCTATGAAATAAAATGGACGGTTTTATACAATTTGGCACACCGCACAAAACAGGGAAAGAGCTACATAGGCAACTTTTTATTTTTGATTCCCTTTACTCTTACAAAAATGGAATGTAAACACCGAGTCTTGTCAGATCGGCCTGCGATCAGTCTAACCAATTCTATCAACCTCCCCGTATTTATTTATTTATTTATTTATTTATTTATTTATTTATTTATTAGGCATATCAACAATATGAATACCAGCTTACATTAAAAAAATAAAATTAGGACCTTTTACAGCATTCATATCAATTAGAGACATGCACAACATTATTATTAAAACACAATGCAACATTTGGTAAGACTTAAAAACTAGAAAAGTTAATCAGAATCAAATTATTACAATGTCAATAATGAAAATTACAAGAAATATTGGATAATAATGTCAGAAAATACTAAATAACTTATTAAAATTACAAAAAAAATATATATGATAATAATATATATATATATATTTTTTTGTAATTTTAATATATTTAGGGGGCTTTAGTGTAAATACTCTCTCCTTTTTTGGCCAATCATTCCGAAATTGGCAATAATTTATTCTTATTGTAATCTTCGATACTAATATATTTTGGCGGTTAATTCTTTATTATTACTTTCAACCGTATCTCAAACATTATTCTTATCTAGAAACAGCCTCGCTTCGTATCTAAGGAGCGGTAAAACAATGTAATTGTACAGATTTAAGCCCACAATGATATAACATCAATAAAACAACTAAAGCGCCCATTCTAGGCGGACTGTAAACGGTTTCGCGTCTCCTCGTAAGCCGGGCTGTAATGAGAAGTAACGACGGGATCGTGCAAGGCCCGCCTAATGCGATAGAGCGGGACGCCAATAGGGATAGCAGCGTGTTAGAAAGAGATAGATGGAGCACATCGAAACAGAATTGAAGATGAATGTGCAGTACAGGATCTACATTATATTGTTGTATTATTTAGTGATTTTTTCGCGAGAACACAAGATGTTAAAAGTAGGTATTCGCTTTAACAATAAAATGTAATCCATACTTCCAGAATTATATTATAAATGCGAAAGTGTGTCTGTCTGTTTGTCTGTCTGTTACATCTTCACGCCCAAACCGCTGAACCGATTTGTTGAGTATTATACTTAAGAGTTTAGACTTTAGAATGTGTATGCGTCCCTTATCTATATAGAGTTCGCCGTGAAAGTAGTAGCGCTGAAAGAATTACTTTCGTCTTCTATATTTCTATGAGAAATGCCCTAACGTCATGAATTTGCCCTTACAATAAAAAAAAAACCTAGTAAAAAAGTAACTCTTCCAGCGTTATGTGTAGAGTTATAGAAACCCCCATACCACTTGGTGAATATGAATTTAAAAACGAGCTAGAAGCAACATATTGTTCCCACGGTGTTCAACAAATGCTTATCTTAATATGACATTAGAAAGGTTAAGTTAATTGTGAAGCTGTCATTTAAACTTTCTTATGTCAATCAAGGTGACTGATTAGGGAGAATATCATTTCATCGCAACATCAAAGGCAATAATTACGCTAATTATTTTCTCTTAAACTTCAAAAATTAATAAAAATATGCAACAAAGTGAAAATATTAACGAAAGCCAAAGCTTTTATACTGTACTCGGTGAAACATGGCGTTAGCGGTCATTGACTCCTTGTCAAAAACTTGTCATTTTATATATAAACCGCGATTGACAATGAAGTGTCAGATGTTGTCAATCGTGGCTTTGTATAGAAAATGACAAGTTTTTGACAGGGAGTCAATGACCGCTACCGCCATGTTTCGCCGAGTAAGTACAGTATAGTACTTAAGGACAACTTCCAACATTGCATGACGATGCAATGTTGGAAGTACTAAAAGCTTTGGTTCGTTTCAAACGTTTGTAGAGTTTTAAAAAGTTATAAGTTATACCTACCTTTTTTTTCATGTACTCCATTAGGTATGTACCTACATGAAAATGATTATATTCGGATCTTTTTAGTTTTTTTATTACTTATTATTTAATAACTATGCATTAAACTTACTACCTTAAGGGCCTATTTCACCACTTGCTGATAAAGTGCCGGATAGGCTATCCACAACTTTTTTGAAAGATTATTATTATGTCAAGTTAAGTGGTGGATGGCCTATCCAGCACTTATCAGGAAGTGGTGAAACAGGCCCTAA
The DNA here is from genome assembly GCA_905187585.1 of Cyaniris semiargus. Taxonomy (NCBI): domain Eukaryota; kingdom Metazoa; phylum Arthropoda; class Insecta; order Lepidoptera; family Lycaenidae; genus Cyaniris; species Cyaniris semiargus. Next base: position 3,909,636 of record LR994558.1, on the reverse strand, counting down.
GTATTTAAAAATATTTTACACAACGGATAAGAGATCCATTGTTTCCGTCCATCCAAACTAATATTATAAATGCGAAAGTGTGTCTGTCTGTCTGTCTGTCTGTCTGTTACCTCTTCACGCCCAAACAGCTGAACCGATTTTGCTGAAATTTGGCATGGAGATACTTTGAGTCCCGGGAAAGGACATAGGATACTTTTTATCCCGGAAAAAGGTACGGTTCCCGCGCGATAAACGAATTTTGGCGCAACGGAGTTGCGGGCGTCATCTAGTGTCTTATACATTTGAAAACTAACTTTATAGACGAAGGCAACAACATGGAATAGCTTATTCGTTGTATACTTATATTTTTAGTCAGGAGAATATTATACAAAAAACCCGACATGAAGATAGATAAGTAAATTATAGGTAAGCAAAATTGTACAGCTCCAAATCCTCCTCCATTTATGTTTTAATTTAAAGTAAATAAATGAATTTGAAAGATTAAGGGCCTGTTTCACCACTTCCTGATAAAGTGCCGTATCTTAGATACGGCACTTTATCAGGAAGTGGTGGCTATCCACAACTTATTTGACAGATACTTCATACTCTATCTGTCAAGTTAAGTGGTGGATAGCCTATCCGGTACTTATCAGGAAGTGGTGAAACAGGCCCTTACAAAATAAAAAGTCGATACTAAAAAATAAAGTTTAAAAAACTAAAACCCGACTACTAAAACACGCTCTAAAAAGTACGAAACAAGGAAACTGTTTGTACTTTATATAGATGATATGGAAATGTTTAAAGGATAGCCGTGGTCTATGTATGCCCCTTTAGTTTTATTATTATCTATAATTAATCTGTTTTGGTATAAGGTAGCATACGACCACGGCTATCCTTTAAACATTTCCATATCACTATAAACTGTTTCCTTGTTTCGTACTTTCTAGAGCGTGTTTTTCTAGTCGGGTTTTAGTTTTTTATATTTTTATTTCAATTATTTTGGGGCTATGATTCGCTCGATAAATTTCTTAACCTTTTCAACTCCTCAAATGATCGAGGATCATAAGGATTTTTTACAATTTATTTGGTTTTAGTGAGCAAATGAATAGTTATTTATTGTTTCATATTTAATAGAAGTTATTTATGAATTCTTGCAATTATCAGGTGATTGCTAGCAAAGCCGTGAGAAATAGCTAATAATGTTTACATATTTGAAATGTGCTAATAAAGCTCTTTTATTTGATACCCCACACGATACCGTCAGGAAAAATATTTTTTTTTATTCTTTACTTTAAGTCCCCTAGATGGCGCTACAGTCAATTTAATGTGATGTCATGCAGCCTATAACCAGCGGACAATCAAGAGGCTTCTAATTACACCTCATTTGTCTAAATAAGATAAGTAGTTTTAAAGTTACAAGGGAACAAATGAACATCCATACCCACATACATACATACATACAGGTCAAAATCATAACCCTCCTTTTTGCTTCGCCGTAGTCAGGTAAAAATAAAGAAATGATAAAAGCGCATCAACCGATAAAATTATAGACGATACAACGAGGTAGTTTTTTTGATTTCGGAAGGTTCAATATTTGTGTCAAAAAAATTAAAAAAGTTTGAAATTTACATATTTTGGAGAAATTCAATATTTTATTACTTAAGATTATTTATAGACCCTAAGGTCATTTTTATTCATATTTTCTGTTTGAATTATTATATTACACAAGTCAAGACGACGCAAAAGCTTAAAGGCCTTAGGTACAATAACTTTAGTCAATATAAATTATACAAATAAATCCTGAAATAAAAATATTGACTTATAACTAAAGATATTTATTATTATTTATAGAAGTTTAGGGCAACAAATTTGTAAAAAGTTTTTTCTCCTAGATCTACAAATAGCTTCTCGTAGTAAACAATAATGTAGAGGCTTGTAGAGCACTGAATTATGTTTTGAATCACTGATTTGTAAAGATAATATAAATTGTCATATAAAAGTAAATCAGACAAAAACCCTAAAAGAAATCAAGGAAAAACCTCTTTATATACCTTTAATTAAATACTAATTAAATTCGCCGTACAAAAGAGAGCGGGACATTTAGCCGATACTAATAAGATCGTCAAACAATTACGTTAGAGCGAGACGGCAACAAAACCTCGGACCTCTCGCTCCCTCCCACCGCCCTCTATTTAACTTTTAATTTATACTCATTCCTTTATATCTTTTATTGCTTCGCCCGACGCTCCTAATGTGCCGGAGGTGCTCCTCGCACTAATTAAATTCATGCAACACTAAGCTTTCCGAACACCCCCCGTAGGCGCCACCCACCGCCCCCCTCTGTCGCATCAGCCAATCAGAGGCCGCGCGGCGCCCGCTCAAAGGCAGCGGGCGGAGGTACAGTCAGTGCGATGTTCCTGATAGACCTGTCAAGTCGTCCGCGTCGTTTGTGTCTTGACACATTTTATTATTATTTATGTCAATTAGGTTATTACTTTTTTGTTTAATGGATAAAGGTATTGTGAAATTGATTGGTCGGTCATTATTGATGTCGGGATGTGTTAATCTGTTTGATTGATTGTGTGGTCATTAGAGCGATCTAGTTGCGTTTTTGTTGCGTGCGCGCATAGCTCGTGATTGCCTGTCAAATTAAAGATGAGTTTGGAATGAAGCCGCCTTTCTTATTCACCTTTTATCTTTTATCTCAGTGGAGTCATTAATTTACATCTTCTTTAGATTACCTTTCTAAGTATAGAAATAGAAAATGCATAAGAATTATCTAGATTATTTTTATGAAGCTTTTATGTAGATTAAAAGCCAATCGTCAGATTTTATTAAATAAATATTTTCTAACAGTGCTGTTTCTTTCATAATAACAATTTTATGTAACATTTAAAAAAATATTACCTATTTCTTCCATTTATCTTACAGATTATTATAGGTCTACCAGAATCTGATGGCAATTTTTGACAGCAGATGTTCAAAAAATATCCTTGATCATTGGATAAATTTTTATATTTGCATGTTTAGCACACAGAATCAGCCGCTATAAGAAAAAAAAGGATCAAAATGTTTTATTCTAATTACCCCGGTATTGCCAGAGTCAATTTTTTTTTTTCACTTTTTGCCATCAGATTCTGGTAGACCTATACCTACCTTTTTCACAAACTTTATATAAATTATTTTATTATAGGTGGCTTTATCAACTTGCTAAAATGTATACAATAACTTATTAGGGAAGTTACTAGTATATTAATTTTGTGTTAGGTAAGCAATTTTAAATAATAGACATTAAAAAATGTTTGGTTATATTAAGAATAACACGTTTGATTGAACTTTTTTTTTTTGTAAAAAATCAAAATTCTTATCTAAAGTTAAATTATTTTATGTCGTCTACTGTAAGTATTTTTTAATCTCCGTTTCCATATAGATAAAATGTATGTTAAATAAACATTCAGGTATGTAAAGGAGACATTTTTTGACAAATCTTAACTGCAAGTCGGTTTTCAAATATAAGTAATTTTACTAGACAATTTTATTGTTACCTACCAAACCATTCTGTAATAATATTGTGATGAGTTTATGACATAAAATCTCTAATTATACTGTATTTAAAGTTCTCATATATCAAATAATAAAAAATCTCCGTTTCTATAAAATCACCTTTATTACAAAACTCAATTTTATGGACCTTTACAATTTCTACCATTAGCTCATACTATAATAAATTACAACACGACAAAGTCCATCAAAGTAGAAGCCACGCTGACCCCACATTGTTTACAATCGAACACAATTTAATATAACGATCGTATTAGGGAAACAGACAATGTATGTGCCAACAATCTATAACATCTTACCGATAATCTAAAAATACTTTTTTTTGTAGCGGCGCGCCACGAAGCTAAAAAACATTATGACAGCCCCGCAACCCCGTACAAACATACGACGGCCTTATAAATCCACCGATCGCGCGATCACGAGCGAATTTACACGCTAAATTGAAAGAAATAGAGCTCGTTTCGCATCACCCGCGTCCACCGTCTACGATATCGTTAATTCCACGTATGGCATGCCTAAATTTATTACCGTCTATTCAATAGCCATCTGTAACATCGCGACATAAGGTCGAGTATCGTGTATCGCCGCACGTACCGTCGGAGGAATAAATCTATAATATGAAGGGGGCGGGGAATTAATTTGCGTGGGGGGAGGCTCCGCCCCGCGTCGGGCGCCATAGTCAGTGTCGGTCGCGAGGGCGTCGCATGCACACGTCGCGAGTGAGGATGGTTCCGCGGGTTGCTAGTGTGTAACCGGTTGCGGGATGGTGCTGGAGGGCGGGTTGCCGGCGCCGCTGCAGCTGTACGCGGCGGCGGCGGCGGGCCTGGCCCCGCGCCCGGCGTGGCCCCCGTTCCTGCCGTTCTTCGGAGTGCCCCCGCCGTTCCTTGCGAGGCCCCGGCTCCCGCATCCGATGCCCACGAGGGCGCCGCACGGGCCGCCCAGCGAGGACTCAAATGAGGACGGTGGAAGTAGCAAAGGTAGGTTAGAACAAACTTTTATTAGTAACTTATACTATTTAGTAACTTTTATTACTCTTAAAAGGCCGGCAATGCACCTGCAGCTCTTCTGATGTTGCGAGTGTCCATGGGCGACGGTAGTCGCTTACCATGAGGTGACCCGTTTGCTCGTTTGCCCCCTTATTTAATAAAAAAAAACTTACTCACTTTCCGGGAGAAACGAGAGCTATTTACCAAGCTTTTTAACCCCTGATTACTTGTCGGAAGAAGCGAGAGCTTTTTACTAGAAATTCAAGCTTTTTAAAAGTTATACAAACTTTTATTTACTTATCGAGAGAAACGAGATCCTTTTTTTTCCTCGAGCTTTCCTATTTACTTCACGACAGAAACGGGAGCTTTATAAGAGAGATTAAAAAATTACCTATGTATACCAACTTTATGTGAGCAACTGTACCTTATGTCAAATTTTAACTGTCAATATGTTAAGTTTTTTTTATGTTGATTTCGTAGTTGATTTCATATCAAGACTATAAAAATTGCATATCTTATTGCAATATCCTTTACAAATGAATGTGCAATAAACCTCATTAAACCATTTGACATTTAATTAAAGAACTTAAATACGAGCCGTAGTGCTCTAAAATTATTGCAATCATTATATAAGCTATATGGATTAGCATTAATGTATTATTATTGGTTAAAACATCTATTATTCTGAGTAATGTCAATAACAAAAGTGCTGGAAAAATGGACCTGTATAAAGCACAGGGGAACTAAAAAAAACATCTGATATTCTACAATGTCCAAAGCCCTGAAGCATTTATAATAAGCATTAATTAATCCATACTAATATCTTATCCCGGAATACTTTTTATCCCGGAAAAATTTACGGTCCCCGTGCGATAAACGAATTTTAGCGCAGCGAAGTTGCGACCCGGCGGCCGTCATCTAGTTTATGATAAGCATTAGTTGCTTGGTTATAACATTTGTTATTCAGCTCTACATGGTACAAAGCTCTTAAGCGCTTAACTAACGTAGTAACATATTATGTAACCTTTGGTGTAACAGGGATATATTACAATATGTAATAACCATAACTTAATAATTTTGTGTACCATCGAGAAAATTGATTCCTAGGCAGTTGACGGACCTACGTCATGTGGTCGGCTTATGTCAATTCAATGTTAGCTGTGATCGGTCGGATGGGTTTAACTTAACGCGACCAAATTACTTAGGTCCGCCTAGGAATCAACTTCTCTGATAGCACAATACGCAGAAACTAACATGACGCCTGCTTTTAAGAGTTTACAACTTCTGCGAGTTATAAACTATATTATGTCCATAAATTGTGTTATATTTATAGCAATTATAATATTTTATTTTTGTAAAGTTTATTATGCTCTGAACAGTAAAAATTATTAAAAGCTCTTAATTTTACGTAATCCACCTAACTAACCATTTATTTTGTAACAATGTATATCAAAAGTTTAAAGAGGCGGAAGATTTTTTTCTTTGTATCATAAATATTAGGTACAGCTATATCGTTTAGCATAAGAAAGAGATTTAACTGCCGCAATCAGAGACGAATATTAAATAATTAGGTACTTAGCGAGCCCTAGTAAGTATATCCCACAATCTGTACCCACATTTTAATTTTAACATAGTAATTTTTTTTTTATGTAGATGTGTTATCATCACTCAGTCAAGGTCTGACGACGCGAGCCCTCACAAAGCTCCGCTTTTAGCTAGTTAAATTAGGATTTTGATATAAGCCCCATACATAACATGTCAAACAATTCATTAAATTGGAAGTTTTATCATCATTAAATGTATCTGAGTGCCACTGTTAGAGAATAACTGTTCTTTACTAAAATCAAAATAGTGCTGCACATAATTTGTTATTCATTTTAACTTTTTTATATTATGAAGTTTTGTGACGCAGCCCGCGAAACTTTTATCCCGGAAAAATGTACGGTTCCCGTGCGATAAACTTTGGGTCCGTTGCGGGTGTCATCTATTTTTAAATATTTCACAAATCAGGGGCCAGGTATAATATGATTTATAACAATTAGAAAAACAACGAAGATTTCTTTAACTCTACGCACTTTAAAGCTTTCAGCTCTTAATTACTATATTTTATTAATAATTTTAGTGGTCGTAACTATATAACTAGTACATGAAATGTGAGTGCTAGAGGAACTACAATAATAATTATAATATCACTGGAAATATAATTGCTTAATTTTGCTCTACATTGCTTTTTCGCAATCAGCGCCATTGCATTAACTATTTTAGAACCATGTATAGTGTATTTTATAGTTTTTCTTATGATTGCTATTTTAAATATTAATAGTACTAGAGATCGCAAAATGGTGGAAATTCGACCTCAAATAAAAAATCTATATACTCGTATTAATACGCGAGCGCAAAACTTTGGATCCCTTTTGACGAAAAATGCGGAAACGTAGGTGATTGAAATTTTGCACAGCTGTTATAGATTATAATTATTATGGTGAAGGAGTGCATCGAGCTAATATTATTTTGAAATTATGCTTTTATCATACATTTTTAACAATTATAAAACATTACACACACTACAACACACACACTAGGAGATTTTGATTGACAAGCCTATACACACGAATTGTACTCTTTTATTTATGGTTGAAGTCTGTTGTCAAATTGAAAAAAGATTTAGTTTTTTTTTTATTCCGTTTTATTTTTTTTATACTGTTCTAAGACAATTATTAGGTACACGGCCAGTCTGTCATCATTTAACTTTATTAATCTGAGACTGTCGCAGAAATTATGTCTAAAAAATAATAAAGTCAATATTTTGACAATAAATCAATAGAAAAGCGTTGAAATTTTAAACTTATATTTTAATTTTTTATTTGAGGTCGAATTTCGACCATTGGGCGATCTCTAGTTAAATTAAAAGTTTCAAATTTCAACGCTTTTCTATTAATATTGTATTGTCAAAATATTGACTTTATTATTTTTTAGACATGATTCCTGTGACAGTCTCTGATTAATAAAGTCAAATGATGACAGACTGGCCGTGTAATAAAATTGTCTAACAGTATTTAAGATTCAATAAAAAAACTAAATCTTTTTTCAATTTGACAACAGACTTCAACCATAAATAAAAGAGAACAATTCGTGTGTATAGGCTTGTCAATCAAAATCTCCTAGTGTGTGTGTTGTAGTGTGTGTAATGTTTTATTTGTTAAAAAATGTATGATAAAAGCATAATTTCAAAATAATATTAGCTCGATGCACTCCTTCACCATATAAACTATAACTGTGCGAAATTTCAATCACCAACGTTTCCGCATTTTTCGTCAAGAGGGATCCAAAGTTTTTCACTCGCGTATTAATATATAGATTTTAGGGGAGCTACCCTGGCTACGGCTAAGATTTATAACTAAGTTGTAAGAAGGTAGAGTCTTAATTATTATATCTGTATTAAGAGTCTTATTGATACTAACAATTATTCTAATTTACTATCCCACAATTCCTAATATTTTGATTATTTACTATTGGCCTCCAACTAATAAAAATAATTACTCAGCGAATAACTACACAAGATCTTAGGTCTGTCTGACTTTATCTGGCATGTTGAGATCGTTACATGAGACAAATACAGCGGGCCACGGATAGTGAAGTTGTAAGTGGCGTTAATATTTTATTAGTAATATGGTTAGGTTACATTAATATAAAATGAATTTTATAAGTCGTTTATAGCGCGGGAACGATAAATTTCCCATAAAAAAAAACTATCCTATGTCCTTTCCCGGGATTTACAGTATGAGCAAACCAAATTTCAAAATTGATTTAGCGATTTAAGCCGAAAGAGGTTGCAGACGTACAGAAATACTTTCGCATTTATGATATTAGTATGAATTCAATAATTGAATAAATAATTTAAAATATCCAAACAATTCGCCGTCGGATTTTTTAAAAGTTTTTTACTCTAATTTAAATACCTAATTACGAATATGTTTAGATTGTCGTATCTAAATTACATCAAGCGACAAAGTTTATATTAGGTTGTGAACAAACAATAAATTGTTATATGAATGATACTCGGAAGCGAGATTTCAGTTCTCAGTTATACAAGAATGGCTTCTACTTTACGTACCTACCTACATGAATATTAATAATATTATTAGAGAATAAATAACGTTCTCAATATTTGGAAATGTCGACTAGTCTATACAAGTTTTTATTTTTATTTATTTTTGTATGGTTTGTCAACAATTGCTAACACTTTATAGTTTGCAATATTAGACTTCGCCACAGAATCCGGGGACACGGTAGTGTCCCCGCCGAGACGAGCCAAGCGAAGCGCTAGGGCACTACCTACCTTTTCTCGAAGTGTTTCGCTGTTTTTTTTTGAACCTTCATAGAATTGGTTTTACATATTAGTATAAGTTACTACGCTTAGTTAATTTTAAATTCAGTGATACAACTATTTACAGACAAACATAAAACATTAAAATACTTACAAAAATAAGCTACAAACAATCTATAAAAGTAATAAAGACGTAATAAAAGTGTTAAATTAATTTTTTTTTTTATGAAATAAGGGGGCAAACGAGCAAACGGGTCACCTGATGGAAAGCAACTTCCGTCGCCCATGGACACTCGCAGTATCAGAAGAGCTGCAGGTGCGTTGCCGGCATTTTAAGAGGGAATAGGGTAATAGGGGAGGGTAGGGATGGGAAGAGAAGGAAATAGGGGAGGGAAAGGAAGGGAATAGGGTAGGGGATTGGGCCTCCGGTAAACTCACTCACTCGGCGAAACACAGCGCAAACGCTGTTTCACGCCGGTTTTCTGTGAGAACGTGGTATTTCTCCGGTCGAGCCGGCCCATTCGTGCCGAAGCATGGCTCTCCCACTTTTAAGTAATAAAAACAATACATTACGACATTGGTTCTGGTTGTAGTAAACTCAAAATTTTAGATTATGTAATAGGAAAAACACAATATGTAGATTGTAGGGTCCAAATTTTCAGTAGGTATACTATTTATTTTATTGGTTGTTTTAAGTGAATTTTTAGACCAATGTCCAAGTCTTCATTTTCGGAGAGACTGTTGTAAGCCTTACAGATACTTGTCGAGCTGACAGTGCTATACAATACATTCCTATATTATCTGGTAATGTCTTTTCACAAATGTAAGCAAAAAAAAAATGTGTTCAGTATTTTTTCAATGGTGTAAATTATGTTACGGCTAAAGCAGTCTAGTTGTAGCCGGTTAGATCTAGGTATAACAATAATATTAATCTTCGTTAAATCTGGTTTAAGATGATTGTTTTCGGGTTAAACGTATACCAAGTTCAACCAAACTTTGCTAATACCACACTCATCAACGCCTGGGCGGCCTGCTACCAATTACCATTGTTAATTAATTGTCAAATATCATGTCTTTCTATTAACATGAAGAACGAATGAACGAAAGGTATTTTAAAAGTTAATCTGTGGTCATAAAACTTGCAGTACTTATTTGTCTTCTATGAGTTTGTATCTATACTAATATTATAAAGCGAAAGAGTTTGTTTGTTTGTTTGTTTGTTTGTTTGTTTGTTTGTTTGTTTGTTTGTTTGTTTGTTTGTTTGTTTGTTTGTTTGTTTGAACGCGCTAATCTCAGGAACTACTGGTCCGATTTGAAAAATTCTTTCAGTGTTAGATTGTCCATTTATCGAGGAAGGCTATATTTTATCACGCTAAGACTAATAGGAGCGAAGAAATAGAGGAAAATGTGGAAAAAACGGGGGGAAATTATTTGAAAGGGCTTATTTGAACGCGCTAATCTCGGGAACTACTGGTCCGATTTGAAAAATTCTTTCAGTGTTAGATAGCCCATTTATCGAGAAAGGCTATAGGCTATTTTTTATCACGCTAAGACTAATAGGAGCGAAGAAATAGAAGAAAATGTGGAAAAAACGGGGGAAATTATTTGAAAGGGCTTATCTTACGAACTACTGGAGCAATTTTTCTGTTATTTGGCACAGATAAGAAGTAGACCACGTGAAGGATCATAGGCTATTTTTTGTGGACTAATTTATCTGTGAAATATCTAATTTACGCGAGCGAAGCCGTATTATAATATCTGTATTACACATATTTTATTACATGAGTTTCGATCTTGAAATATTTACAGTCTTTGTATACAGATTACAGACTTTATTATTTTATTAGTAGGTAAGGCGGACAATAGGAAAACCTTATTCTAAACAAGATCAAAACTCATTGGATTATGCAAAATAAATAACGCTTATTAATTCATACATAACTCCTAAATTTTGGACACTTTATTAAGGTTTAAATATCATAATTAAACATTAACATCATTATATTACTTCTTACATTGTGTAATTTGCGTTTAGTCACGTTTTGGTTAATGTTGTTATAATTATGTGCGAAATAATGGCTACAAAAAGCCGCAATTATTGTACGTAATTTAAATTATTTTTATTACAATTTTATGGAGACAATTATTATGTTTTGTAACGTTTGTTTTATTAATTTATTGCTAAGCTAGAATATGTTTACCAAAAGTCGTCTAATGCTCACGAACCGTACATTTTCAACTGTGTAAAAAAGAATAATTTATGTATTTTTAAATATGTACTTACACATTAAATACGCGTAAAGATGTAACAGATATGAGAAGATAATAGATATTATACTTTTACAAACTCATCATATTCTCTGCAACCATTGAGCATGTAGCGTTTACTCGGTTCTACCAGTACCTACCTAGTTAGCGCGTAATAAAATAACATAATATTATGGCTGCATTTTAACTCGTTTTCGTAAAAACCGGCCAAGTGCGTGTCGGGCCACGCGCAATATAGGGTTCCGTAGTACCGCAAGTTTCTAGTTAGTTTTTAATGGTCAATTAATGTACACTTATAACGTGTTTTACACTACTAACAACATCATCTCAGTTACGTTTAAAAGAATTTTAAAACGAAAAGTTCCTTTATACTTCTCCGAATACATTTTTTTAGTTGATCGACTATCACTCAATAACTTATGAAGTCTTCTTAGCCGTGATAGTTTTCCTTTTAAATTCAGTATATTTCCTACTCCAGTGAATTTTTTCACATTTCTAGAAGCCCGCGTTTAGTTGGTAGAAGGGGGGGACACTGGCCTCTAACGATTTTTTCCACTTTAAAACTTAATATTTCACAAACGGATCCCTAAATCGGAAAATGATCTATGAATACTCATAACATTTTTAAAAAACCTATCCAACGACACTCCACACGATGGGGTGGACGCGAAAAAAAAAATCATCCCCGCTTGATGTGTAGGGAAGCTACTATAAAAAAAAATCTATAGGTCCTATAGTCTCTGAGCAAAACCGCGGACAGACAGACAGACAGACGGACAGACAGACGGACAGACAGACGGACAGACAGACGGACGGACAGACCGAAACTATAAGGGTTCCTTGCTGACTACGGAACCCTAACAAACATCTACCTACCGTCAACGTATGGCAAAATAGCATACCTTAGAATTACCTAAGTGAGGATAACATACTTAATATCCTATAGGACGAGGTGTCATATATGCATTTTCCGATGCTCCCTTACAAAAAAGGGAATTTTCGCCGTTTTTAGGGTTCCGTAGCCAAATGGCAAAAACGGAACCCTGTCTGTCTGTCTGTCCGTATGTCACAGCCACTTTTCTCCGAAACTATAAGAGCTATACTATTGAAATTTGGTAAGTAGATGTAGTATGTGAACCACATTAAGATTTTGATACAATAATGGAAAAATTATTAAAAATTTTAGGGGTCCCCATAAGTACAACTAAATCAAAAAAAATTTTTTTTTCATCTAACCTATGCGTATGGGGTATCTATGGATAGGTCTTCAAAAATCATATTGAGGTTTCTAATATCATTTTTTTCTAACCTGAATAGTTTGCGAGGGAGACTCTTCCAAAGTGGTAAAATGTGTGTCCCGCCCTATAACTTCTAAAGTAGGCGCATGATAAGTCTAAAAAAAATATATGATGTACTTTACTATAAAAACTACCAACGAAAATTGGTTTAAACGAAATCTAGCAAGTAGTTTTTTTATACGTCATAAATGGTAAACTTAATTTAACTTTCATTAAATCAACTGAAATGTAAAAATAAATCAAAAACCTTATTGCTGCTGCGGAACCCTCTATGGGCGAGTCCAACTCGCACTTGACCGGTTTTTTAAATATACGGAACCCTCTATACGATAATCCGATTCGCACTTTAACTATTCTTCTGTGACACAGTTCCTAATTACATAATAGTGATAAAATCATAATTACACGAATAATTAGTCTGTGCAAACTTACGGCTGAAACCGTATGGATATTATTATTCAACAGTTTCATTTCCTTAAATCGTTTTTAATTAATTTAGAACCCGATTTGCATATCACATATTATTTTTATAGACGATTAAAATAACATGTATATTATTATAATATAATATTTATCATAATTATGACAGCTGAATTAAAACCAGAATTTTAAGGATGTCATTAACATCTGAAACATAATAGAGTATTTTATAATGTTTATGAGTTACTAGCTTTGCCCCGAGGTGTTAGGTGATTTTTTACGAATACATTTTCAATGATTTTCCCATAGGAATAAGACATTTTTCCGTTGTAAAATATAGCATATGTGTTAATCCAGGATGTCAGCTAACTCTATGCCAAATTTTGTCTTTAAATTTTGAGGAGTTCCCTTGATTACTCATGGATCCCATCATCAGGTCGCCATTTTTATTAACATGGTACCAAACCATAATCACACCCTATACAACAAAACAAAAATTTTGAAAATCGATTCACAAACGGACTAATCATTGAACATACAAAGAAAAATCTACAGCCGAACATAAAACTTCCTCCTTTTTGGAAGTCGGTTAAAAAAGACAAATGATGGCTTCTTCGGTATGGGAATTAAATTTTTATTTTAAATTCATTTTATTATGAATTATTAAAGTAGAAAAAAGTACAATTGCGTATTTTGTGAATATTCAAGTTCATCGATTTTCCCATGGAAATTGTTGTCCAGGATGTCAGCTAACTCTATGCCAAATTTTGTCGAAATTGCTCCAGCCGCTTAAGCGTGAAAACTCACGAACTCACAAACTTTAGCATTTAATATATTAGTATGATATGACTAGTATGATGAGAAGTTTCGTTGGGAATGTTGTAAGACGTAGGTTACACGATCAGTTTTTAATCAATCTGATCCATCAATCTGATTGACGGAATACTGATGGTTATAAAAAGTACATATTAAAAAAATGATCAGTCCATCAATCCGTGGGTTAGACGATCAGTTTTCCGTCAATCTTTACCAGATTGCTATAGATCAGATTAATGAAAAACTGATCGTTTAACCTACGTATAAGACGATCAGTAATCAATATGCTTGGAGTCCGGACTTCCGGACTTCCGTCCCAGCCGGGACGGAAGTCCAAAATTAATAAATTTATCAATATATTTTTTAGTTTATATTGATAATAAAAATAATATTCCTTCAAAAATATTATTATTTTGTCTATTTATTATATGAAGGAAGTTTTTATTACATTAAAACTACGAATAATAAAAACTAAGGAAAGTGGAAACGTAACTCCCATACTTAAATCGTTTTGAATTTGGTTCTCAAGGTTCTTTTCGCACACTAAAATGATATGGCAATAGCTACGAAACACTACATTCAAATCGACAAAATAAAGCCGTTGACAATAATTATAATAGGCATGACGAAAAATTTTTTTTCTTTTGTTGGTAAGTGAAGGGCCATTCAAAAATAGAAATATCAGTGAAAAAATGACTCTGATAGCATAAAAACTCTCCAAGATATCACAATTCAAAACTCACATAAAATAGACCTTCCAAAAACGCTCCATACAAAATGTCAGCTGACTATGACGTCACGCCTAGCTAGTTTGTTCGATAGCTATGTTAAATATTGAGTTTATGAAAGTAGTTTCGTAAGAAAAAATGTTAAAAATTGCATAACTTATCGAATGGTGCACAAAAATTAAGGAATTTTATAAAAAAATATTCGACTCGACTTAACTTGACGAAAAAACTTTGAAGGCACAAAACAAAAAAAAATATAATAAGTTATGAAGCTGAAATTTTGGGAATACCTTTTTTTCATCGCTATGTCTTTATTTTATTTAATAAATCAGCTAATCTTTGACCTTGTCGTCATCCCTATTGTCACTTCTATAATTATTAAGTACACAAAATTCTTGCATGTATTCGGGCCTCTTTTTGCATAAAGTATGCATGTATTCGGGTCACGTTTTGTAGAATCGGAACAAATTTTTTGACACAGTTACTCTTTCTTAGTTTTTATTATTCGTAGCCAATGTTCGTAGCATTAAAAACTATTCTATGACCTTTCATCGGATCCGTGTTTTTTTTTCACAAAACTTGTTGTTATGACTTATGACAAACTTCAATACACAATTTTGAGGTTATTTGGCATTCGAGGTTTAAAATTGTCGTAACTTTTTTTCTTGACAGTTTTTACCCATGTTTTTACTGCGAATTATATGTAACGTATGCGCTGTAACATGCAGCCCTGAGTTTTCAAATGTTTACTACCCAGTCACTAGTCAGATACCTACTATACCTAATGAAATAGAAATATTATTAAGTTTTCCATATTTTTATTTTTAAAAACTTACATTAGGGACTTTCAACATTAGGTAGACATAATATCTATTGCCTTCTAGGGTGTTATTTTATTGTCAAATAATTTTAAAATGTGTCAAAAATTATAAACTAATATTAATTATGTTACTGCTATTAAAAACATGATTTTTTAATTATATAACAAAAAAGCTATTTAAATTGGTACACGGCCATTATCAGTGTTGGTAAATTTAATGAATAATTAACAGTAATTTATGTTACCAATAATAATGTAAATTGTTCTGTTTAATAACGTTTAGTAGTACTAACATAATTTTAAAATTAGAATAATAATCAGGTTTCTAATTTGGTTTCGATGTTTCAAGTTTTTTTTAATAATAATCTTTAGTTACCAAAATTATTACACTAAAAATAAAATTTGTTACAAAATATCATGTCCCATACAATTCAAACCAACTTCAAAAAGAAGGTTATATTATATTCGACCCGTATTTTGTTTACTTATTTTCAATATACATTTCTTAGCTGTTAAATATTAACATTTAACAGTCAATTTAAAAATTTGATTATGTAGATTTATAACAATACCCAATAAATGGTCTACAAATACCTATGTGTGCGTAATTCGCAAAACAAACTCCTCAGGAGTCAGGACCGTACATTTTGACACCATTTAAAGACCCGTAGTTTGCTCTGTCTGTGTATAGAAGCAAATATTTTTTCCCCTCCGGGCGGAAAACGTCAACTTTCGTCCCGCTGCACTTACCGATGTTGCCGTTTTCCGCCTCCGTCGAGGAGAAAAATAGTATACGCACCATGGGCAGTAAATGAGAAAGCCTCAGATCACATGTGCGTAATGAACTACTTTCCTCTTTATAAATAGCTAATAGCGAAATGCAAAGCTTGGTTGCATAAAACTTGTTTTTATAATATCTACCTAAAAAGGGATTAAAAATGTTTGTAGATTTATTCCACAGTCAATCGATATTGTAATTTTGGATGAAACTTTGTATCACATATTTTTTGGAGGTATTAGGAATTAGTAGAATAACATAGTTTTTAATTAAATTTTATAAAAAAAATATGTTGTCAAACAATTTTAAAGTGGGCCATTTTTTCAAAATTACACCCCAAGGCGGATAAAATAGGAAATCAACGTTTGCTCCCCAGAAATTATAATACACACGGGCAAGGCTAACGGATGAAGATATTATAATATAAAATAAATATAACAAATCATTTTTTATAGGAACACAAAAGTAGAACTAGTTCCTATTAGCTAAACACCCTGAAAGCTATATTTCAATTTTCAACTAATTTGTTATATCTACTGCTGTATGTGTACATAGGTACATTACGGCCACTTGTCAAGGAATAAATTAATTCGATATTTATTACTTATTATAATTAAGGCATAATTAGTAGTTAAACGCCTGTAAAGATAACATTTTCCTTATAATAATTTAAACTTTTTGTCAAACTCGTTGCCCCATTAACACACCTCTATGATTGACTCTATGACATTATAAAAGCGAAATTCGTGAATGTGTGTGTTTGTTAATTTTAACAAATTGACGCAAAAACTATCTACTGAAAGAATTTTGTTAAAAAACTAGGACCTAAACCTAGAGGTTATAAAGTTCTGGATAAACAGTAAACACATAAGTTATTTAAATCCCGAAATACATACAATGTATCCCGACACCGGTGTCCGATCCTTTAATGTCGTGATGTATCATCATGTATGGCATATTTCATCGACAAATTGGCTCTCTTTGTCCTTTCTCTCACGGTTGTAAAATGGCGGCCATTTTAGTTTTTCTCGGGCTTTCATCTAATCTGACCAATACTTCTCATGTAAATATCCTATGAAGATAAAAAAGGTATCATTTGATAGCTAAACTTGTGGACTACGCTTACACAGACAATATGTTATGAATTTCATGTAATAAAACATAGAAAAAACAAAATTTAAGAAAAAAAATTTGTGTATTTTTGTGAAAAATCTAGCGCTGGTTCTTTTTTATTTTAAAAATATAGAGTAGGTTTTTGTCTTAAATAAATTCCTTTACTTCTATGCTTTAAGTCAGATAGTTTAGAAGTTATAACGATTTTATTATTAAGTATTGGTCAGATTTGTATGACAGCCAGAGAATTGTTTTTTTTTTCAAAGTTAGAGAAAAAAAAATTGAGAGCCAATTTGTCAAAAAAATATGCCATACATTATGACATTAAAGGATCGGACACCGGTGTTGGGACACATTGTATATAGATTTCCTGAAACCGTAAAAAGTAACTAAGTTTTGTTAAAAAATACTTAAATGTATTTTTATCTATTGGTACTGATATCAAAAAGAAAAGTTTGTAAGCTTGTGAGTTGTGACGCTAAAGAGCTACTGAACCGATCCTAAGCATTATTTTACCAATAAAAATCGCCGTTGTCTATGATTTTTATAGGATAAAAATATGAAAAAATAGCTAGTATTCTATATATACCAGCTGGAGAAATAGTATATTGCCTGGCTGCACTAGTTTAACAATCTATAGACTTTCCTGATTATACCTTTTGTTCGTAGACCGTTATAGAGCGACAAACCGACAAACATTTATAACATCATTACACCACATACTCCAAGCTTTATTCACACGAGTCACCGCGTCATAGCCGATGTACGACATTATGACAACAAGGTGGACATAAAATTTTTATGTTTATTCTAACCCGCTTAGTTTGATTCATGCGACAATCTACTTAGCTAGACGTAACTTATCGCTTTAATATTATTAACTTATTCTTTAAATTCTCGCTCGTTTGAATAAATTTAAAAAAAAAAAGAAAAAAAAGCCGGCAAGGTGCGAAGAGGTAACGAGTAATCCAATGTAAGTTATTAGTTGTAGAGTGGGGCCCCCGCTGTGCCCCGGCCGTGGCCAGCCGGGGCCAGATTTTATCGATCTCTTTGTCGGCCGGGCGAGGTGTTAGGAATTAGGATGTTTAATGTTCTGTGGATGACGCATGCCGCCTCTGACAATACACATAATAGATATATCAATATTTTTAAATGATTTATCGGGATGTGTAAATGAGGCTACGAGATGGAATATTAATTCCATCTCGTAGCCTCATTTTACTTGATATGCCTTTTTGGACGCCCTTCTTCCTGACGTGTGACCTACAGGACGATTCACGATTCCCGTTCGACTCGGATTCGGAAATTTTTACCGTGCGGTCATTGGTCAATGCCTAGCGCGGCGAGCGTTTATTAGATGTCACGCGATGAAGTTTCCGAATCCGAGTCGAATTACGCATTGTAAATCAGGGCCCTGGGTACTTGTACTAATATTATGTATTCTGTGCCCTGGGCAGCCTGGGCACTATTAGGCTACCAGTTCTTCACAGCTCTTGCCGCATCCGGGGCATCATTGCATCAATCAGCAGAAAAGTATTCTCATGCAGCATGCTCCTCAAACACAATAATATGTCAAACATCGCATTTGACTTTTTGATAAATTTTTGATGACGACCTACATATACAAGGTGTAACAAAACAAAGTGATAATACTTTAGTGTATGAGTCCCCTGTACCTATTGAGTTCATTGTGAAAGTAGCAGCGCCGAAAGAGTAACTTTTTTTAAATGATTTGTATGGGAAAATTTCCGACGCAGAGGCGCTTGCCCCTGTCACAAAAAAAATGCTCTTTCATTGCTGCCACTTTCACAGTGAACTATATACAGGGTGTAACAAAAATAAGTGATAATACTTTAGGGTGTGTACGTGTTCCTTGTAGAGAGTTCACGGTGAATGTAGCAGCGCTGAAAGACCAAATTTTTTTCTCACTTTTGTATGGGGAAACTCGTGACGCTCGGGCCCTTGCACATACAAAAGTGAAAAAAAAAAAAGTCTTTCAGCGCTGCTACTTTCACAGTGAACTCTCTACAAGGAACACGTACACACCCTAAAGTATTATCACTTATTTTTGTTACACACTGTATAATAAGGGACACATAGGTACACACCCTAAAGTATAATCACTTAATTTTGTTACACCTGTATAATATATTTTTTACATTTTTATTTCTTTGAAATTATTTTGCCAACACGATCACATTATTATAGGTCTACCAGAAACTGATGGCAATTTTTGACAGCAGATTTTCAAAAAATATCCTTGATCTTTGGATAAATTTTTATATTTGCATGTTTAAGACACAGAATCAGCCGCTATAAGAAAAAAAAAGGATCAAAATGTTTTATTCCAATTACCCCGGTATTGCTAGAGTCAATTTATTTTCTCACTTTTTGCCATCAGATTCTGGTAGACCTATAGTAATTAGTGCTAGAAGCCTGGATTTTTTTGTTTATTTTAAAATTATTAAAATATACAAAATAAAAGCTTGCTTTTAGTTATTTATAATGAAATTAAAAAAGCTTTAGAGGAAGTGTGACAATTTATGAACAACATAAGAGGAAATTGTCCAATACAATGTTATGTGGACAAAAATATTAAATACAAAAAAAAAAAACAATTCTAATTACAAAGAGAGGATATCCTTAAAATGTATTTCAATAGAATAACCAACGGATGTGATAGATAATCGCAATACGGTTAATGAAATTAAAAATAAATGTTTCATAATTTACTAAAGCGGGTAGAGTTCAAAAACCGCTAATGGATTAAGAGTTAGAGAGTAAAGTGTAGATATTATGTTGTTATTACTAAGCCATATGCACATAAACCCTGATGTAAGTTCTGTTTTTACAATAAAACATTAGGGATATAGGAGGCTCAAAGGAAGATCTCGATATCAAAATTCACGATCTAAGATTGCGGCACACCACAGATATTATGTCGATCATGACTTTTGCCGAAGCCAAAGATAGAGTCAAAGTAGCTATAGGTCTACCAGAATCTGATGGCAATTTTTGACAGCAGATTTTCAAAAAATATCCTTGATCATTGGATAATTTTTTTATATTTGCATGTTTAATACACAGAATCAGCCGCTATAAGAAAAAAAGGATCAAAATGTTTTATTCCAATTACCCCGGTATTGCTAGAGTCAATTTATTTTCTCACTTTTTGCCATCAGATTCTGGTAGACCTATACATCTTCTGACGCTTCTACGTACAAAACTTGATCACCAACTCAGGACAGGCTGTCCTTCCTCCGAATTCAGGACTTGTTGACTTGCTTGTTGGCTTGAAAAGCCGCATGAGTTTTACTTAAAATCGAGTAAACATAATATAATAATATAACATGTTTTACACGTTACAGTATCTATAAAAAAAACCGGCCAAGTGCGTGTCGGGCCACGCGCAATACAGGGTTCCGTAGTACCGCTAATTTTTGATTGGTCAATGACAGGACATTTATAACGTGTTTTACACTACTAACAACATCATCTCAGTTACGTTCAAAGGAATTTGAACGAAAAGTTCCTTTATACTTCGCCGAATACATTTTTTTTAGTTGATCGACTATTGACTCAATAACTTATGAAGCCTTCTTAGCCGTGATAGTTTTCCTTTTAAATTCAGCATATTTCCTACTCTCGTGAATTTTTTCACATTTCTAGAAGCAACCGTTTAGCTGATAGAAGGGGGGGGGGACACTGGACTCTAACAATTTTTTCCACTTTAAAACTTCATATTTCACAAATGGATCCCTAAATTGGAAAATGACCTATGAATACTCGTAATATTTTTAAAAAACCTATCCAACGACACTCCACACGGTGGAGTGAGTGCGAAAAAAAAATTCATGCCCGCTTGATGTGTAGGGGAGGTCCCAAAAAATATATTTTTTAAGATTTTATATACCATTTTGTCGACACCATTAATATATGTGCATTGTGCATTCATGCCGAATTACAGCTTTGTAGGTCCTATAGTCTCTAAGCAAAACCGCGGACAGACAGACAGGCAGACAGACAGACAGACGGACAGACGGACGGACAGACCGAAACTATAAGGGTTCCTTGTTGACTACGGAACCCTAAAAAGAACTCTGAAACCCTAAAATCGCCAACCTTAAAAAATGATAAAAAATATATTAAATGAATTAAAAACCAAAATGATTGCATAAATAAATTGCGTTATTTAGAAAGCTCTAATTATTTAATGGCAACTTCCTCTGTTTTGAGGCAATGACATCAAGCCAACAACCTGCCAGCGCCATGACTAATCATGTCGATCAACTGAAAAATTTCTTTGTCTCAATATCCGAATAACTGTTTTTAATTGTCAACGAAATCGTCAATGAAATTAGTTATAGAGGGATGGTGTTCTGGGAAATGCTTTGAAATGAAAAAACGGATAAGTGCGAGTTGGACTTGCGCAAGACGAGTTCCGTACCATTGACTGGGTAAACATCATTATTCATTACTATGATTTTTTTACAAAAACAAATTTGTTATGTGTGAGAGCCCGCTTTATTATCAAGGCGCGGCGCCCGAAGTGAGCCCTGGTATATCCCACAACCTGAGCACTTTTGTGGTACACTTGTTACTAATATAATATGTATTCTGTGACTTTACAGAAAAACTTTCACGTCTATTGATTTGTGCTTTAACATAGTAATTTTTATTTATATGTAGATGTGTTATCATCAGTCAGCCAAGGTTTGGTTACTATTAAAATATAAAAAAAAAAATCAGCCAAGTGCGAGTCGGACTCGCGCACGAAGGGTTCCGTACCGTTATAGAGCGAAAATAAGGAAAAAAATGTGTCTTTGTATGGGAGCACCCCTTAATTATTTATTTTATTTTAATTTTTAATATTAAATAACACATATAATTGAGGATTTTGTGAAAATTTCAAGTGAATATATGTTGCCATTATAGATTACGAGCCAAAAAGACCAAAAAATAACGTTTGTTGTATGGGAGCCCCCCCTTAAATATTAACTTTATTTTGTTTTTAGTATTTGTTGTTATAGTGGCACCAGAAATACATAATCTGTGAAAATTTCAGAAGTCTAGCGATAGCGGTTCTTGAGTTACAGCCTGGAGACAGACAGACAGACGGACAGATAGACGGACAGACATCGAAGTCTCAGTAATAGGGTCCTGTTTTTACCCTTTGGGTACGGAACCCTAAAAAAACTGCCTTAAAGATTATTACCACGCAGAAAAACGACGCGAGCCCTCACAAAGCTCGGCTTTTTGCTGGTTTATTTTATTTTAATAATAATTAAGTATAATAATTTATTTATCATCAAAATTAATTACATATTGCCCATAAAAACAGGTACTCACTTACAGGTAAAAGTTTGACATTATAATAATTTTGATATTTTATAATATACAACTTAATGTAAGTCATCTGTGTCCGAAGTCCGAACTAGATAAATCTGTAATTTTGCTCTTTCTCTTTATATTTTTCTGCTGTTTTGTGAAAATGACAAGTGACAACTGAGTTTAAGTCTGCAGGTGACAGACAGGCGGACAGAGAGACAATTCTTAGTAATTATTAATAAGGCCCCGTTACCGTATGGGAACGCAACCTGAAAATTTAAAGGAGAAAGGAAACAAAATCTTATTAATTCGCATACACAGAGATAAGGATCTCGTTTCGTGTGTGTAGAATAATACCATTTCAATTATCAGTTAGATTATTATAGGATAAAATATCGTATGTTTTCAATTTGCGATATTTATTATCCAATTAATTATTTATTCATGAATATTGGTTCGATAAATGTCAGAGTTGTCTCATACGTAAAAAAACACGAAAAAAACACAAGATATCCAGGTAAAAACGTCGTAAGCACTAAAAAATTATACAATTTATAAAATACTGAGCTTTGCTCGAAGTTTTAGTAGTAGTAATTGCAAAATGCGCGATCTCCCAGGGAAAACTACTTTCGTTTTTCGTCCTCCTCCACATACTAAATTTCATGGACATTGTTGCAGCCGATGCCGAGAAAATCATTACATATTATAATTTTAACCCACAAGATTATCTTGTTAAAATTAAACGATTAAAGTGATAAAGAAATCAAGTTTACCAAACCTCCCCTACGTTAGTCAAGTAACATAGCTAAATGGCACAATAAACAGAAATCACAACTCGTCAAAAGTACATCAATAATAGGGTAAGGGGAGACGGCAGGGATAGACCAATACACCCTCACTTTAAAAACCAATCTAATGTCGTCATGAAAACGACGGAATTAGAAATAAACAACCAAAAAGTTTTTATTGTCAATAAGATGATGTGTCGAATATTAAAAATAAAGAATTTGAATTTAGAATTTCTGATTAAAACCTTTTTATTAAAATTAAAACAAACGATTTGTCGTTTTTAAGTTTTGCGCATAAACAATTTTTTACGATAATTTATTGACACCTCGTGATCTGTGTGAAGAAAATATTAAAAATCAAACGCAAAAAGAACTATGTCCATTTGACCCTAAGTCATTCGTAAATTAATAAATTGCTTTCATAATCTTCGATTTAAATCTATATTCGTAGCGAAAGCATGAGATATGGTTATTAATATTTGTATAGTACTTGATGGTATGTTAGTTTCCTTGACATATTACATACATAAATTTGTAATAGCTTGTCCTTGTCTCTCATATTGTCACGTAATAAATAAACATTTAATAATTACGTGTCGCCTGTCGTAAATATTGTTACATTAAAGAGCGCGTGACATAGTGGTCATAAAATTAAAAACTTTGTTTTTTATTAGCTAGGCCAAATATGTAAATTTATAAAGCAATAGCTTCGAATTATATGTGCTTGAAACTAGTAAATTCAGATTATAACTAGCTGATCCGGCAAACATTGTTTTGCCATATAAATTAATTCTAGTATCAATTAAAAAAATAGATAAAAATCTATTCTCAGACCTATAAATTTAATTAAAATCGGTTGAGCTGTTTTGTGACACGAGAATTTTATATATTAGAGATAAAACAATCCGCCGAGACGAGCCAAGCGAAGCGCAAGGGCACTACCTACCTTTTCTCGAAGTGTTTCGCCGTTTTTTTGAACCTTCGTAGAACTGCTTTCCGTTGTAGCTGATAGTTCATATTTTCAGAATATGATTTTATCAATGGACTTATTAAGCATACAAAGTCTCAATTAAATAGATCTAATACTTTAGATTTTATAGATATCTAAAATACGCCGATTTCGTCACTGACACACTGATGGTCATCAAAATGTTTGGCTACTTCTTGAAGTGCTAGAAAGCTGAAATTTTGTATGTAATCTAAGTTTAGTATACAACCGACAAAAAAATTCATAAACTTGTAATTTTCTTCCCCCATCCCTTAAAATGGGGGGGTGGAAGTTAACCCTCATAGAGTTGGTCTCCAATGTACCAGATAGTTTATATTCTCAAGATATGATGTCAATAATAGGCTTATTAAACATACAAAGTCTCAATTGAATAGGTCTAATACTTAAGATTTTATTGATATCTAAAATACACCGATTTCGTCACTGACACTTTGATGATCATCAAAATGTTTGGCTTATACTTCCTGAAGTGCTAGAAAGCTGAAATTTGGTATGTAATCCAAGTTTAGTATACAACCAACAAATAAATTCATAAACTTATAACTTTTGCCCCCACCCCCTAATATGAGACTTTCACCAATTTTGTGAATTAGGTCATGAAAGTTTACTCGGGACTGTAGACTGTAACTAAAAAACTAAGAACCTGCAATACCTTCGCCATATTAATCGATCGCGGATTCTTGGATATGCTATTGTATTCTATTGTTGTCGCGATCACCGGTGCTCTTATGGGGCTTGAAGGATTAAAGCAATTAAAATAATTTTATGATTTACATAAGTAATTGTATCTATGTAATTGATGTACCTACTGTCGGTTCTTGGTGGAAATTCATTTTAAACACAAATAAAACACAATTTTACGTGCACTTTTGTCACTATATTCATGAACTAGTTACTTAAAATACCCAAGAACCGCTGTGCACATTTTAAAAATAAACAATAAATATTCAAATTTCAAGCCAATAATATGTTCAGTAGTTTTGGCATGAAAGCGAGATAGACAGACTACAGATACAGACAGCAGACATACTTTCGCATAATATTAGTGTGGAAACGGATTAAAATTATGTTTGCTAATCTTAACATCTACTGTTGGGACTAGGTTGGGACAAAATTTTCGGACGATCACCGTCAAGCTAATATAGGCCCAGATTAGGAATTGTCATAGTACGATGTAGCCATGATGTAGCGGTTCCTCAGCGGTAAGGTCTAATACTTTTGATTTTATTGATATCTAAAATACTTACGCCGAAATTTGGTTACGCCGTAAAATAAGTTTAGTAGGGGTAATGGAAGTTTAAATATGAGACTTTCACCAATCTTATGAATTAGGACATAAAAGTTTACACGGGATAGAAATTAACTAAAAACCTCTTAATTAAAAATATTAAAAAAAGTAAAAAGACTGCCTAGCAAGTAGCAACTTACAAAAAGGACTGAAATCCCACCAAAAACATTTCATGTAAAAAAAAAAGATAAAGTAATAGACTTTAATACGTTTGATTAATCGGTGGAGGTATTATATTTACTTGATATTTTAATATGGTTAAAACTGGATTTACAGGAAAGCGTCACACATTTCGCTGCCAAAAAAGAAAAAAAAGTTGTTTAATGTCAAATATAAAAAGCTCACTCAAATAAGCAAAAACTTGATTTGAAAGAGGAAAAAGGCGATAAATACTTCCGGTGGGCAAACGAAGCGTCGACTGTTAAATCAAAAAGCGTTTTAAAACCTCCAGTCAACAGTCGATCATTTATCAAAGTGACAGTGCGCGGGAGTGCGTTACCACTTACCGCTGCGTTACACACAGGAGTTATCTTGTTACCGCCGTATTACGTAGCTCACCTACGGTAGGTGTTACCTTGTTACCGCTGCGTTACTGTGGAGTGTGGGGACACTGAGGACCAAAAATGATGTGCCTTCGTTATAATTGGTGGTAATCAAAATAGTACTCTTTGTATTATAATTTTTTTATGTAATTGCAGCACGCATGTCATTTTATCATTATAATTATATATTGCATACACAGTTTCTGAGGTTTTTTTTGACTGCAGTTTACCTAAATTAACAGTACTGTTAAAATATAAACCACCGTTAAAGATTTTTCCCTCTTCAAAAAAAGTAAATAAAACATATTTACAGTAGCTATTGTTCGTAAAACAGCAAAAATCATTGCCCCTTGGCGTAAAAAGCGTCGTAATGAATCTAATTACGAAGTTAATGGTATCTATTAGTCAAGTGTGCAAGGTGGGCAAATGTGACCGAGACCGCGTGCCAGCTCATTTCAAGGGTCATTTCCTCACATGCCCTACGAGGGGACACCAGACTTGACAAAAAAACTCCAAGACTATTACAGCTGTCTGAAATTCGATCGCTTTTCGAATTCTCTGTTTTTTTTTTATCTAGAGGTAGAGATATCCGCTTCATCTGACCTACGTGCAAAATGGAAACCGTACATTTTTCGCGAAAATTGAAATGATGTGGAAAGCGTAAATTTTGCCGTGATAAAAATAACCCAATATCCTACCCAGTGCCCATAATAAAAATCCATTCAGTAGTTTTTGCGTGAAAGAGTAACAAACATCCATACATGCATATATCCAAACAAACTTTCGCCTTTATAATATTAGTAGGGTTTCTTATTAATATAGATTAGTTATTGCTATTATAGAAATAGTGGATATTAATTAAATAAGAGTTTAATCAAGATAGATATAAAATTAATTGCTTAATATCTACTTATACCAGCTTATAGCAAATAAACTTATTAATACTGTGTTCGAGAAATGAGCTTACAGAAGCTTTTACTTCTGTCTTAAACTGTTACATAAATGTTTTGATGGATAAAGTTTAATAAGTTAGCTACTCCTGTTGTGACTTGTGGTTTGCTAATTATTTTTTTTATTTTAGACTATCAGCTATTAAAATAAGTTAACTTTATTTTTTTCTCTTAGTACTTACTTAAGTTTATATTGCTAAAATTATGAAGTAATTAGAATTTAGAAAGAAATTAGAAAATAAATTTAGAGCTGTATTCACGCTTCGAGTAAAAAAAACACTTTAAAACCCGCTCAAAAAGTGGGCCCACTTCATGCACCCAAATAAAAATAATATCTATGGACGCTTCAAACCACGTCAGTCTGGCCCCGTGCTAAGTAACTGAAGGACTTGTGTTACAGGTGCCAGACAACGGAAATATATTTAATACTTTTATACTATACATATATTTAAGATTTTTATTATATCATACACATATTTAATACACATCCAGACCCGGGAACATTTAAAACTTTTTGTTCCGTCGGCGGAATTCGAACCCGCCACCCCCGGCTTGAGCTGCCAATTGCCACACACTCAACCATTGAGCCACAGATGTCGTCAAAATTATTTAACATATTTTGTTTTTTTTTTTTATTATTTGTTTTATTTGTTTTTTATCGTAGCAACCGCTAAATAATAACACATCACTTCTAAGTCCCACCGAAAAAGTGGCACAAAAAAGGCATACTTCCATTTAGCATTTGTTCGATTTTCCGAATGTCAAATTCAAATTGAACTTTGACACGTCGGTAAGCGGGCAGACGCGTGACCAATCAGGCGTCGCGTGCCCCAAAACACGCATTTGTCTCATTCGACGCGCTTTTTTACTATTTACACTAGTGCCCCTCACTACGAGAATCGGTCACGGGAGACGCGAGACTCCGCGCCAATATGTCCCGTACTTTAGCGGTTTATTGGCTAGGTAATAACGAAATTGGACCCTGGGGCTTAGCTTTACTTTATGATACCGTAAAGACACTACAGCCGTTTAATAGATGCAGCTTTTACGCATAATTTACAGAACAGTATACACCTTGTTCGCATTTTGTGTGATTAGTCTACTTAACATTATTATAAGCCATTTTAAAACTTCTAAAATCCAACATTCCTTAAAATTCCTGTTTTTGTTTATAGGTACTTGTTTAACAACTATTAATCTCCTTTGTTTCCGTCGACATTTATATCTATTTTAATCAAATATTTTTTATCCCAGCGCTAATGAATAAATAATAATGTATTTATACACTTTTTTGCACAACTTTATACGCCTATCAAATTGCAATTATAAAAAAATGTTACAATTACAATTACCCGTAACATTTTTTGTGCAATTCACACATACTGCCATTGTTTTCGTGGGACTGTTAAAAAAACGTCACCCACGTTTTTTTTTTCTAAAACAAATTTCTAATTTCACACTTCCGGGTGCGTTATAAATTAGAATTATAATTAAAATGTTATACAAAATGTACTTTATTAATTGGTTTTTATTTTTTAGTTCGATAAACATTTTATTTACAGTAAGTGAGCTATATCTAGTTTTAAATTAGAAAAAATGACAAAAAAAGTAACATGCATTGATCCGTAGTTTACCCATTTTTTAAAAATAAGCTAGTAAAGTATGCCAACTTTCAGTATGTAATTAATATTATAATTTTACTGCCAAAGATATAATAAAATATAAGCTAAGTAATACTAGTCAAAATCACAAAATAACCAAAAAAATTACAGAGTGAATAATTACTTGACATTGAATTTGTGTTTTTTTTTAAGAAAAAAAATATTGCCGCTAAAAAGTTTTCATATTCGCTATATTCTTCCTGCAAAACGGAAAAGGTTAACCCTATACAAAATAGGTCTTACTTTCCATTTGGGATAACAATAGATAAGATTACCACTTACACAATAGGATCGACAAACACGAGCCAATAATCCGCCTAATCCGACCTAATATAACCCTGAGAATATCAACAAGGGGCCTGAGAGACCTCGCACCATAACTAACCCTATTAAAAAGTGGCTCCAACCCTCCGGTATTAATGTAGCATAAAATTAACCCGTGCGTCACGCTCCGTGGGCCAAAAGTACCCACGACTCAGTCTGCCCTGAAGAGTTCTTGTTTGTGCCCTAACGTTTGTTTTACACAAAACAAGTAACAGATATTTTGTGCCATTTTTAAACGAATTGTAAACAGGTGAAGGTTCTATGTTAAGCTGTTTTTTTCCTAGTATACCCGTATTAGAGACTGCATCTGGATTTCCATTTGTTTGTTGTTTATTAATAATATATAAATTACACTGTAGATTTGAAATGTAGAGTTAAATGATATACTTTTAGTTACACTTACATGCACTTACCTAGCATAAGGTAAAAAGCAGTTTAAAAACAACGAATTTTTTTTAACAATCAAAATGCAACATAACTTTAAGTCGACATCAAAACTTAATTAACTATTAACGGTTGTGAACACTAAATTTTATTGGAACGATCAACATTGTATGGAGCAAAAAGTTCACAGTTTTATGGGTAGGCAGCCGAGCAATAAATTTCTAAGTTTATTAAGTTATGACCGGCCATCTGTGATCTGTAACGAAATTGTTTCTAACCCCACGACTTATACCTGCAGTCCTGCGCTAGCGGTGAGCTCCGGCTTTGTTCAAAAAAACCTTAAACTGATCAAGTTAATCCGTATTTTCATACTAACAAATAATAAAGTGTCTCTCTTTCGGTATTTATGTATGTTTGCTCTTCACGCTAAAACCGTTAAACCCATTTGATGTAAAACAACATACTATTTTTCCCCCGAAAACATTTCTTTGATTCCTTTAAGAATCACTCCTGCTAAATGGCTTGTAACTAAAAACTTGTCTACGCTTTTGCACTGAGGACAATATCCA
Source organism: Cyaniris semiargus (assembly GCA_905187585.1). Lineage (NCBI taxonomy): Eukaryota > Metazoa > Arthropoda > Insecta > Lepidoptera > Lycaenidae > Cyaniris > Cyaniris semiargus. The sequence goes on along the minus strand of LR994558.1, from coordinate 3,879,699 downwards.
ACCCTTCCTATGGGAAATTTTTAAAAGGATCATAGATTAAAAGTTTATAATTGTAGACCCAACCTGTGTGCTTACAAAATTTTGCATTCCCATACAAACAAACATCCTCACAAACTTCTTTCCACATTATTTAAAGAGCAATAATCAATTTGTATGATAAATGGTCGATCGAGCAAACAAAATTGGAGACAGGTGTCCCAACTCCCAAGGTGACCTTCAGCGACCTACTGTGACCTACATGACTGACCTGGTCGGTCATGTTTAGATAAACTTTAGCATTTTGGTTGTTGTATTTGTTGATTAAGCATGAGATTATAATATGACGAGATGAATGAGAGATTAAGTGTTTGGGAGATCAACAAACATAATATAAATCAGGTTTTAAGAACTTCCTTGACGGATGATATCCTATTTAGATTAGATAGCTCAATAATTTTGAGAAAAATATATTACCCGCGCTTGCATCTAATGAGTATCGACATTTTCAATTAAAAAAAAATATGCTTGTTGCTCTATTTATTTAAAATAAATAGATTTAAATGGGCAAAGCAAATAATAGGTTAAAATTACAAATAAGTCAAATAACTCATTTATTATTTACTCAAATACTTTACACTTTTTAAGTACTTTGACATTTGTTTTCTCAACTTCCTGTCCACTTTGGAAGCTATACAACATGTTGCAACATTCGGTAAACTACAAAAAGATATCAGAAGTGAGGCACATTGCACAATAACGTCCAATATCGAGCGCGTATCAATGAAATATAATTATTTAACGTGTCTCAGAGGGCACGATATAACCCTAATAAATCGAGAAGCTGTCTCAGATAATGGAACCCTTGTTCAGCCGACGTCTTCGTAATTTGGGCCAACGTAATTAATAGTAATGAAATAGTTACATTTGTTTAAATTAACAACATGGAACCCTGTAGCGCTAGAAAGGACTAGAAAATTATTTTTTGAACTTCCAAATAATATTAAATAGGTTATATAATAATTATTCGGCTGAACGATAATATGTAAAAAAAAATTAAGTTAGCTCTATCAAACATCAGTGTTTATTTTTAATTTTAAAGTCATAATATTATGATTAACTACAATGAAACTTTGGCTCTTGGAGATAAAAACATATTTTCATATTTTTGATTTAATAGACTTAATATAACGCGACCAAATATAATGTTGTTTAAATAATACTAGCGACCCGCCCCGGCTTCGCACGGGTATAAAATATATAGCCTATGTCACTCATTGAAAAAATGATTAAAATCAATTCAGTAGTTTGGTTTATAATATTCATTACTACCCGTGGCCCGCATTGGCCAGTAAGTACCTCCGCAAAAGCTACGACCCGCAATTTTTAAATCTGTAATATCTTCGAAAATATTCATTTTAATCATATGCTCTAAAGGCCCATATAGATCTATATTAAATCAACAATGTAATTAAAGTATTTAATTGAATAAGGATTAATGCCGTATTGGTTAAAATCGCTTCGAAAATTAGCTATTATTTGTAGTAAAAAGTAAATGACAAAAAAATGTTATTGTGGGATATCCATAAGAGATAGACTTATACCATCGCGGAGTTTTCTGTAAACCTTTTCATTGTGTATAATACTTAGTACATTATTTTGATAAATATTGTAGGGTTCAGCCTGCGTTTGCAATGTAAGCGGAAAAAAATGTAATTATTTACGACATCACATTAGAAACCTCAAAAATAACAGTATTTCTCCACTATTTAATGAATGTTATTAATTATTATACTTATAAACCTTCCTCTTCAATCACTCTATCTATTAAAGAAAACCGGATCAAAATCCGTTGCGTAGTTTTAAAGATTAAAGGGAACAAAGGGACATAGGGACAGAAAAAGCGACTATGTAGTGATGTTTCGCCATCCGCCAATGTAATGTGACAATAGTCAATACGCAAGTCGAAATATTAGTTTTCCAATTATATTTAGTTCATGAAAGACGTGTTGGTTATTATAGTATGGAAGGTAACTGGGTGATTCATAATGGCTCCCACAGCCCACTAGATCACCAGCATGACTTAATGTGATGGGACTGGTTGTGGTGATTAGCAGAACGGTTACCACCACACCATTAGTCTTCATTACACTACTTAGTGTCCTGACTTTAGACTAGATTTATAAATAACTATGATTCATAGCAAAGATAATATTTTAAGATTAAGGGTTCATTCGTTAAAAAAGTTTTTAAAGATTTTTTCTTCTAGCCCAAGCTGAATTTTTCTTTTTGTACATGTATAGAGGTAGGAACGACCAGCGACTATGACGTTTGGGTTGGAGTTTCTTTAGGAGGTATCAAGCGGTAATGGTGTACTTTTCCTAAAAAAAATTAAAAATTAGCCAATTGCGAGTCGGACTCGCGCACGAAGGGTTCCGTACCGTTATACAGCGAAGGTAGCGAAAAAATTGTGTTTTTTGTATGGGAGCCCCCCTTAATATGTATTTTATTTTATTTTAATATTTTATATTAAATATTAAAGTACAAATATAATTACGGATTTTCTGAAAATTTCCAGTGTCTACATGTTTCCATTATGGATTACGAGCCAAAAAGGCCAAAAAAATCATGTTTTGTTGTATGGGAGGCCCCCTTAAATATTAACCTTATTTTGTTTTTAGTATTTGTTGTTATAGCGGCACCAGAAATATACAATCTGTGAAAATTTCAAAAGTCTAGCTATAGCGGTTCTTGAGATACAGGCTGGAGACAGACAGACAGACGGACATACATCGAAGTCTCAGTAATAGGGTCCCGTTTTTACCCTTTGGGTACGGAACCCTAAAAATGATCTGTAGGTACTTTTCCTAAGTATAGCTCAATTTTTTAACACGCTTTTTTAGCTTGGGCTGTATGTATGTAACGGAATCTTTGAGCACGATTTTTACCTATCTCCAGAAGTTTAATTATTTCGAAAATTTGCATACATATTAAGAGTCCATGACAATGCAATAATTTGTTAAATTTAGTTTTTTTTAACTATTAAGTATATATTTTTTTCTTCGGTATAACTCTAGCAATATAGTCTCCCTCTGCCTTTTGCTTATAACATTTGCATACCACCGTCAGTAGAAAATTTAAACATTATATAGGTCTACCAGAATCTGATGACAAAAAGTGAGAAAATAATTTGACTCTAGCAATACCGGGGTAATTGGAATAAAACATTTTGATCCTTTTTTTTCTTATAACGGCTGATTCTGTGTGTTAAACATGCAAATATAAAAATTTATCCAATGATCAAGGATATTTTTTGAAAATCCGCTGCCAAAAATTACCATCAGATTCTGGTAGACCTATACTTAATATCACAACGACTAATACTAAGCTTATAGGGTACAAATCTGGCAAGTGCTGATAATGATGATATCGTCGGTCAGACAGCTGGCTGCTGGATTTATACGGCGGAGAGTGACGTATCTGTCCCGTGGGGGCTGTTCCGCTGACGATGTACATGCTCTAATGTACCGGAGACTTGAGTATCGGGAGTCCAATAGAGTGCTTACTGCTTGGTGATAGGATTTGTTTAAGTGAGAAGTATATCTTGTATGAATTAGTTAGCATTGTTTGCCACTAGTGGCCACTTTCGGAGGTTTTTTTGACGCAAGTTTACCATTTTATTGGCATTCTTGATTAACAATGAAGTTAAGACCCAAAACTCAAAGTTTTTTATTCAGAATATTTTTTTTTAACAAAATGATTTTTGAGCGTCAAAAAAGAGTGTGAGAACTGAGAAGTGACAAAAAATCACTGGCTAAACTCAGGAGAGTTTCATGATTACATAACATTAATTTAATGATGATTTTGAAATAAACTGCATACATTTTCCGTCAAACACTTCATTAAATTAATCATTAAATTAATCATTAAATTAATGCAGCTGTAGCAGTCAGCACTTTATGCGTAGTATCAAATGGAAGGAATAATGTTTCTAAATCCTATATATTTTAATTTTACTTATAATACTCCCCACACCGATTTCGGTGACGGTGGCCAGTTTCATTAAAACCAGGCCAGTTACGCAGGAGTAATTTTATAGTGCCCAAGTGTGTGCGCAGTACACAAGAGCACTCTCTATTCCTTCACTCTCATAACCCAGTGGGACGGAAGACCGACACGACCGGCGAGAGATCAGGCGCAGGACCGACTTTTTTACATGCCCGTCCGACGCATGGATCATCTTACTTGTCAGACAATCAGGTGATCAGCCTGCATTGTCCTAATCAAACTTGGAAATAACATGTTTCCAACGGGGGAATCGAACCCACGACCTTCGAGTCGAGAGCCACGCTCTAACCTAACCACTAGACCACGGAGGCGTAATTTTTACTTACACACTACATAGTAACTATGTAGAAATCTGTAGTTTCTGCAAACGTTTTTCTACCTCCTTTTAGGAGTATCTCTTTTAAACAGCAGTTAATTTATTTTGCATTATGATCAGACAATGAGGGATGTATGAGGGGAGGGTGGGCAGATTGTGTGTCTACCGCACTGAAATATCGCTCCCCTGTGACTTCGGGGGAGACGGGGTACACTTGTTCGTTAACCAACTTGGTAAGTTGGACCGTAATGAAAATATGCCCACGATTATTAACTAGTTTTCCGAACTGAAAGAAGATCTTGCATTATTTGGCGACAAAAACCTCCAAAAAGAAAATCTCGCAGGAACCGTACATTATTTCGTGATTAAAAGTTTTTTTCCAAGTAGTCTACTCTATACCCCCCGTGGTTTATATAAAAATCTGTCTAGTAGTTTGGTAGCCCATATTAATTATTTTAAGTATTTAAGTGCTGGATATCTTTATTTTAAACGCGTTTAGATTAAAGTGATATATTACTAGCTCTGAGAAAAAATTCATGCGAAAGAAAAGAAAATATGGCCATTAGATTTACCTAATTATTCTATGGCAGCTATTGTTGTTGTCTATAACTTAATCAGTAATCCTTAACTAGTAGTTCATACTAAACATTTTGACTTTATATAAATATAAATTAGCATATATTTGACCAAATCAGTTTAAGCAGCTTTCGTTTAGCCCGAGGCGATATCGAGATCGAAACTCGATAAACTCAAGAACATCATACTTTCAGTTCGGAAATTGTTGCTGGTAAGGAGAGTGTAATAAAATTTTAATACTTTATGGAAATCGATAGCTCTGAAACGTGTTCGACACTGGTTCTCATGGTTTGGAATGAAACACCTTCGTGTCTTGCCAGTTGCCACTTGCCACTGTGTTTATGTTGCAACTCGCAAACATCTACAGTAGAATCTCGCCAGTTATACGGATTCGCGATTATCCAGTCTGCAACCGAAAGATCTCTTAATAATAATTAATTTATAATAAACCTTGATTTTCTATGTTTTTTTTTAAAAAAAGAACTTAACATATACTATTATTTGAATATCCGAATGCCTAACGACAACAATTTGTCTGGATAATCGGGTTCCTACTGTAGTGAAATAGCTGCCGTTACTTGTATGCCGATGGCCAAATAAATTAATAAACCAAATGTAAAAATAATATTTACTCATATTGAAATAAATATTTTTTAGTCTTTTTACTGGAAACAGACCATATTTAGACAATCGCTTAAGCCAGGGCTTCCCAAACTTATTTGTACCGTGACGCCCTTGGGACTTTGCCATTTCTTTACGACGCCCCTCAACTTTATTCCCAAAATATAAAAACTCATGCCGTTACTAAGAAGCTTCTGTCACAAAATCTGTCACCAAGCGAATTCAGCTACTATGGTGTGGTACCACGGGCCGCGGTATGCAAAATCAATTTTCTGTTTCGGTGAACCGCTTTAATGCCCCAAATTTTCGTGTAGCTGATGTCTTCATTGTGTACAGGGCCGGACTCAGTGTTCTTATTCTCTTATCGAGTAAATGACCCATAATGTTTTACTCGGCATCTACTTGTTATTAATAATCATGTGCGAATGATCTCAATAATCAATATTTCCTTCATAGCTACTTTTGAGTCTTGGCTCTTACTATTAAATAGTACCAGCTCACCTGCATTGCTACGACGACGAACAAGGTTTATGCGCATCTTAATCATTTTATTCATATCCAAAATAGATAAGGTACAGAAAAGTAGTACTAGTAAGGTTGAAATCGATGCTAATTCCCGATCATAAAAGTTGTTCATTTCCATTCGTTTCTTCCAATTCCACTCCCTCCAGTCCGCGCCGCGCGCCCGTGACTCAAGGTGCACATTTAGCCTGAAAATTATTGCTTTATTATCGACGGCGATTTCGTAAATTAATTTCCACGGAGCGACGGAAATTATAGATGGACACCGTTCTGGTTTTAACAAAAAACATGTGAACAAATATTATGTAAGCTGGTTTTAAGACGGAACCATAATCAGTATTAAACGTATTTTATTATTATTTTCGAAGGTTTACTTAGGTTGGAAGCTTTTAAGTGGGAGAAAAATATGCTTAGAACTTTTTTGGAGTAAAAGAGCTTTTAGTGTTCGCAGATCAATATCTTCGGAGCCTCGAGTTTAAATTAGTATAAAGTGAAAAAAATATTAACAACACTTTTAACATCAAATCAACATTATTATTTATAAATAATTATTAATTATGTAATCTGTTAATTCTTTTATATTTGCACGGAACTGAAAAAGTTTCTAAAATACCACGGCCTAAAAATATTAAGAAATGAACTAATTGAGATTGCCGCAGCCCGCAAGAGGTAAGCCGTAAGACGTGCTAACCGCCATTTCACTCTGAATCGAACTCGTTCACACTTCGATATTTGATCGAAGCGTTCACATCGCTTATTAAACGGGCAATTTTTCAAGCCTATAATAATTGACTTCATATTTGTATTTCTCGGGTTCCCAGAAACGATGCCATAACCGACACTCGATATTGCCTCGTTAATGTCTTATTCAAAATCTTATCTGGCCGAGATAAAACCTGTGATTTGGCCCCAATCAACCAATTACAATAACCCACTGTACACCTAACCCCAGCATTACGGTCGCCCAAAAAATTACTTATCATAATGCGTTTCTTAAAACCGATTACGATCTACGTCGACGAGTTTCTATAATTATTTCTCATCTTCACGGGGACAAAACGCTTAAAAATACACAGAAAATACTGGGAAGTTTTTACACGTACTTAACTCGGTCTGACCCATATATTTTCTTGTAAGTACATTTAATATTTACTTACTTTGAGTCAAAACTCTCGTGTAATTATGAGTTTACGAGAATACTTCATTACGGAGGTTTTACTGTATTTTTATGCGTGAGCTCGTCCTCGAATTGATTCTGAGAATAGTAATTGTTCAGCCTTACAATGATTGTGCTTGTAAGTTTGGAGTTTACAGGGTGTACGAGCCGAGATTGTTGTGTAATGACGTCATTATTGTTGCAAATGCTAAAAAATATTATATTTATTTATTGTGCAGGGTACTTTTGAAAGTTCCTTTGATTTAATATATATAAATATATGCTTGAATATTTGAAAAAAAAAACGAAGGAAATAGAAATAAAAAATAAATTAATGTAATAAATTAATATTACTACATAGTATAAAACAAAGTCGCTTTCTCCGCTTTATGTCCCTTTGTTCCCCTAAATCTTTAAAACTACGCAACGGATTTTGTTGCGGTTTTTTCAAATAGAAAAAGTGATTAAAGAGGAAGGTTTATAAGTAGAATAACATCCATTAAATAGTGGAGAAATACTGTTATTTTTAAGGTTTCTAATGTGATGACGTAAATAATTACATTTTTTTCCGCTTACATTGCAAACGCAAGCTGAATCCTGCGAGATTTATCAAAATTATGTACTAAGTATTGTACACAATGAAAAGTTCTACAGAAAACTCCGCGATGGTACATGTCTATCTCTTTTCATTTGCTTTTTACGACAAATTATGGCAAATTTAAGAAGCGATTTTAACCAATATAGCATTAATCCTTATTCAATTAAATGCACTGTTGATTTAATATATGTATATATGTATATGACCCTTTACAGCATATTATGATTTAAATTTTAAATGAATATTTTCGAAGATATTACAGATTTAAAAATTGCGGGACGTATTGCGACTGCCAATGCAGGCCACGGGCAGTAATGAATATAAACCAAAACTACCGGATCGATTTTAATCATTTTTTCAGTGGCACATAGGCTATATATTTTGTACCCGTGCGAATTCGGGACGGGTCGCTAGTATATTTATAAAATGCAAACGTAATATCGTTAAATAGCTATTGAAAGATTAACAATTTATATTATCTAGTCGCAATTATTTTTCAATTCAATTACAAAATTATTATCTCTTGACAGCTAAGTAAATAATATGTTTTTGGTTTCCGCCTGTCCTTTTTTTTGTTGGCTTTTGCTAACACCGGGGGTGTACTTTGCCGCATACAAAAGTATAATAATAATTTTCATCAACGTTTTACTATATCGTCATGTCTAAAGTCTAGTCAAAGTCTAAGTAAAAGTCAATACAGTCAAGTAGTCAAGTCGGTCAATTCAGTAAAGTGGTAGACGCTTTACTGAAACTTTCGACGGAGTTTTGGAGGGAACACAAAAATGCACGTTTCTGGAAGTTGCCTCATTTGCCTACACTTGTGCACGATAACGAATATCTAATGGTTAATATTTTACCAATATTACACATTAAAACCCCAGTTAACACAATTTTAGGAAAATAATACAAAAACACAACAGCACTCTTTCACATTCCCGGCAAAACTCAAAACTATTTTTGGTCTTTCGTTTGTAATGTTTCGTTTCTTTGACACGATAATTTTTTTGTTTTCTTTTAATGATAGGTATCATCACGACACTCATAAAATTTATTATCAGCCTAATCAAATAATTACTGGTCTGTCAGTTTCTAAGGTTCAGATTAATATTCAATTGTGTTGAAATTTATAAAAATCTGTGTGTTTTGAGCTTATTAATTATTATATTATTATTTAACTCATTAAAATACAAGTTCCCTGTTACCTGCATGTCGCCAACTCGTATTTTTTTGTCAATAAAAAGATTTCTTATTCATATAAGATCTAAATTATAAACTAAATGTATCAAACTGAAAAAAAACACAATACACTAATGTTTTAAGTGACTAGGCATATATAATAACTAAGCGACATAAACGCTTTGTGATTAATCTCTTAAAAAACCTAAGCGACAAACGATTGAAATATTTTTCAACGCAAAATTTAAGACTCTTTTGTTATTTTGATATCTTAGAAGTTAGACGACATAAAGTAAATTGATCTTTTCTATTCAATGAATGCGATTGTATTTGCGATTTATTCTGTTACCGGGGTATATGGGGGACAGTAATTTTCTATGAAATATGATAAATTGCCCGGAGATAACATCTCAATGTACGATTGTCTGACTGATTTACGTTTCTTATTAGCAATAGACATGTGGGAATTTATGTTTATTAAATTTATAATTTACTAGGCAGACATGTTGAAATGGCTGGTGTTTATTTCTAGTTTACGTTCGCGTTAGTACTTAGTATAAATATTTGTTTGGTTGTTGAGTGATTACTAGTGACTTGTGAGTATTAAAATAAATATATGACTAAAGTGTCTTGATTTCCTTAGAGCAGATTCTGTAATGTGTATAAAAACTAAAAAGTCTTAGATAATTTAATACAATTTTCTTTTTTAACTTTTGAAGTTTTAACAAAGCTAATTCCCGAGATTGTAGCAATCGTAACAATAAAAGTCCTCGACAAAAGTTTTGAATCAATTAAATTAGAATCACGCGAAACGGCCAGCGTTTCGCTTATCGGCGGCATTACTCATAGCAAACAACAAAACAAAGTAGAATAATAATTATTAACTGTGCGAATTTATTAACCGCGTTATACAACCCTCAAATAGATACTTAGCGAGTCCCCCTCCCGAGCGACATTAAAACATTGAGGCAGACTAAATTAAAGCGCGCCAAAACTGTTCTTTGCGGGCCCAAGGCGGTCGTTTGTTTTAATACAATAAGCCTAGTCGTCTCGCTTGCACCGCTCATTAGACCGATACGTCCGTCCCGCTCGCTCCCGCGTAATTTAGCTTTTCTCTTAGGGCGACATACCTCATTGATCTAGTTAGTGACTAGAATTGTCCGAAAGAGTTATCGCTTCGAAACGTCATGCTCCATTTATCATATTTAATTAATATACAACGTATTAATTGAGTTCCGTCGATAATCTCGTTTTAAATCTATTTCACGATCGCGCAGCGCAATGTTAATACAAAATAACACGTTCGGCGCGCGGCAGAAGCGAGTATCTCTTAATCACTTGTAATTTATTTAGCTCTAAAAGCAGACCGGCTAATTTGTAGTCGTCCCGTTCCAACCCTCGGGTCCGCCGTTATTGCCTTCTCTCTCTAGGGACTCATTTTTAATTAAAATCGCCGAGAGAAAATTAGAAATTATATTCTATTTTCAGAAACTTGTTCTGACGCTTTGTCGGAGATTATCTGTTTTTTATGAGCCCCCAGTCGCGGCTTCATTTTAACGGCCAAAGGATTGTCTAAATGGACTCTGTTAGCTGTCGGTGTCTTTACGATAATGTCTTATTCAATTCAATCCGACGCTCCGCTGATTGGAAACATTTTCTTTGAGCGTTTCTAATTGTTTTGCGATTCATTTTTTCTCGCTTTTCAATCTTTCTTATTACGTATTTAATAATTTGTTGCACGCACTTAACACTTTGCACTTAATATCATCATGTTATTTATCGTGTCATCGAATTCTTATCAAATCTTCGAATTTTTCAAAACGCCTGATACCACATCCATGCCACCCTTGGACAAGTTCTCGATTAACGCACTTTTCTAAATGAATTATTATAACTTAACCTACCTTTTTTCCAGGTGGTCTCGGTGACGACGATGGAGACAGCGGTAAGCGGCGTCGCTCGCGCACGAATTTTAACTCGTGGCAGCTGGAGGAGCTGGAGCGAGCATTCCTCGCGTCACACTACCCTGACGTGTTCATGCGAGAGGCGTTGGCCATGAGACTGGACCTTAAGGAGAGCAGAGTGGCGGTTAGTATTTGTTTTTTTTTTTTATTATGAAACTTTCACAAACTTTTAAAAATAGCATGCCAAATTATTCCAGAGGTCCATCTCAACTAAGCTTAAAATCTATTTTGTTTTACTTACACTAAATATAAGAGTTGTTTGCCTTCTGTACAATAAACACCAAATTAGTAACGACACTTAATTTTGGCGGAACAAACTATTTGCGCTTAAACAATAAAATGTCGCTTAGGAGTAGTTCGCTTTTAGTCTGTGACAAACTAAGCGACACGCGTCACCTCTTTACGCGTTTAACGGGTTTGAAAATAGAATTTACTTACTGTTGTAGCAAACAGTCGTTATTTTACGAGGTAATAGGTGCAGTGCTAGCATTGTTATCAGCAAGTTGGCGTTTATAGCTTAGTTTTCAGTAGAGCATTATCTCAGTCTTTTGTATTTCCTGTGAAACTAACTTTAATGATAAAGTAAAGCGAAGAATTCTACATAATATAGACATTTTATATTGATAAATTGACAGACTACATTCTCTTTTTATATAAATATCTACAATAGGAGATTAAAATTATAAATCATATCAATTATGAAGTTAAAAAAAAATGTGTACTTTTCCTAGGTAACAAATTTTCTTTAACTTCGACTTAGGATTCATAAGACTTTTTGCGCTTAAATAAGATTCAAAAGGCTTTTCTTTTGGCATCGTTGTAATGGATGTAAGAACCCCAGTGCGGTCAATACAAATGGCGGTGGTCCGGGGCTAAGCGGCCGTCGGGGACCGCGGTCACGCAGCCTCTTACGGGTTCCGGATATACCCATCGATTTGGTACCCCAAATATCGTGATAGGGCTGCCTAGGAAAGTTTTTTTCTCAAAAAATATTTGACGGTTAAAAAAGAAGGGTCAATAATTTACTTATGTCGCTTAGCTCTTTTTACCTATAAAATATTCAGAGTTAGTTAAGGTTAAGTAGCTTTTACCTAAATAGATCGTGCCAAGATACAAAGGACATACAAAAACTATCGGATACTGTGAACCCTAAGGAAGATCCATAGGCAGTTTGATAATGATATATATTCGTATGATCAGCACCAACGCCGATCGTATCCGGCTTATCCGCCATCTCCGCCGGAGAGCCCCGCACTCCTAATAGTTGGTATAAATCAAAAGATTGCAATCTCGCCGGCACCCCTGGGACGCGAGCGAGACGGCACGATTGAATAGCATAGATTTAAATAGCCGGGTCAGATAAGGACGGCTACAGATCTCCGAGCTCCGGCCGCGCGGGGACGTCACAATTCGATTACAGCTCAATAAACTTAAAGTGACTTGTTTGCGTCTGTAAAGTGGATTTTTTCCTCCTTTTGATTTTCCCATTTTCCGCCGGGGCCCGCTTTATCATTTCGGTCGGTAACTTTTACTATTAAATGTTTTTGATGTATTATTTTGGCAAGTAAATAAAACAATTCGTATGGGAATATGGTAACCGGGGGCGGAAGATGTTAAAAATACATTTTTTTACCAAAACGCCCAATTCTAATCTAATATTCATCCCCGCCAGACTTAAAACTTCCGAAAACTCCTCGCGCCCGTAAGCGGGAAAGTATCGACTTCATTTTAAAATTCATAGCATAAAATTTACATTTATATGCCAATTTCATTCCCTAGCAGGGCGGCGGCGCGCGGTTTACGCACACATCAGTATTCGGGCCGCATCCACTGCGGTTACACCCTTAAATATAAAAAAATGACGTTACATCCTTCGCCTCGCTGGGAAAAAAAGAAAAGCGCGAGGTTTAAATATGGAACACTAAATGGAACACTTAGGAGACAAAATGCGGATAGAATATAAAATTGAAGGTGTTGTTGCCGTCCTTGTCGCCGATACGTATTGTTATTGCCGCTCTCGCTCTGCTATCTAACGTGAGCCGACTTCGCCGCCCTAGGCTTAGCGGTAAAAGATAGACACGATACTAGGGTTGCTGCTGCACTAGTAAACAATACAGCCTTTGGATAATACCGAATACCGACTAAAAGTGGCTACAATCTACATGTTGTATTTTGGGATATATTTTAAACATTCCATTCCAAATTAAGTACCTAATGATTAATTGATTTATCTCATTGACTGTCCAACATGAAAGTACAAAATATATTAGAATTTGGATTTAATGAATATGAAAGCTATTTTCCAACGATAAAATTGTAATTTCAAACGGAAATCCAATCCAAATCCGATCCAAGAAATCCAAGTCCAAATCATAAGTCTCAAAACCTTAATGTCGAAACAATGAAAAGTTGGAGTTTGGACCAAAGCCCTGTCTTAGCAATAATAACAATTTCAAATTATTATTTTCATAATAACAATTTCAAATGCCAATGGCAAAATTGCATAATATGACAGGCCGCACGAATTATGATTAATGTGTCAAACGCGGTAGGCAACCCTAGCGAAATGTTGCCAGGAAATGTATCTTACATGTGCCATTATTGCAAATCTCATACATATTTACGATAAAGACGCAGAATACAAGATGTTGCCAGCGGCAATACAAAATGTCTCATTGTCCAACTTTAGAGAAACAAAGCAACAGTGTAAGGTGTCAAAACTATTGATTTGACTTGTATTTAAACGTATAATACATATTTTCACTTCAAAATAATATAACAAAATATCTATTGGTAGTTGGTTAATATTATGTATGTACAGAAAATCAAACAGCAAACTAATACGTGTATAATATTATAATTATTTATTCTCCATGCAAAGTTTTGTTCGTTAGGAAAATCGCTTGACAGTCAACGGCAAAACATTAAGTTATTGTAAAGTCTGTACATACACCTCTAATAAAAAAAATACGTGTGGCAGTCGGGTCTGCCGCGGTAAACCTATTGCAGTTAGTCAACACGCACTATCTAGTCGCACGCACACAAACAACGTGCCGAGTCTGCCGAACTAAAACGACGTTAGACGAGTGTCAGGTTTATGCCAGACACATACAAGCAAACCTTGTTGCATTAACTGTTTAAATATCATTATTAGTATGACCATCGTATATTTTATTAGCAAGAGGTTAAGTATTTATAACCTTACTTATGTAAAATATATAAACAACGATTAAACTGTAATATTGTTAACCGAAGAACGTGACTTTCGTATAATGGCGGCCGCAACAATGGGCGCGACCAATCTGCAATGGCGCGCACAATTCATTATTATTCATTTATATTCATTTTATATGCATTTTTGTTATTGTTTTCCTAATTGTCATGACGCCAATTAGCTGCTCCAACATTCGTGCTTTTAAATTAATAATCAAAATACTAAATAGAGACATTTCTACTGGCTTATTTTCACCTCTGCCACAATACCGTATTACCTCTGCGTTATTCAAATGGTTGTTTTTAGTCTTTATAAGACTTATGGCTGGTTTACATTATTCCAATTAATCAAATCCAGCGCTTTTTTGCAAAATTTTATCCAGTGCCCGTTTACATTATTCCAATAGTAATACAGCGCTGGCCAATCCAGCTTCACATTATTCCAATCACTCGATTGGAATAACTCATTATTCCAATCACTGGATTGAAATGTAAACCGGTCATTAACGTATTGAAATACAATATGGCCGGCTTCCATCCAAACGGACTTGCATTTTTAATTCAATTAATAAAAAATTCGTAGACGTGCTACGCCGCGCCGCTACGCGATTTCGTAGGCGCATTTGTTTCTTCTAAATTAAAAACCTAATTTTATGATAACGCCTGCAACTCCGTTACGCCAAAATTAGTTTATCGCTCGGGGACCGTACATTTTTTTCCGTGATAAAAAGTATTCTATTACCTTTCCCGGGACTCGAAAAATCTCTATAACGAATTTCAGAAAAGTCGGTTTAGCGGATTGGACGTGAAGTGGCGACAGACAGCCAGACACACTTTCGCATTTATAATAAGTAGTAACAATTAGAAACCTAATTTAACTATGTACTGATGCACAATTAAATCCACATATATTTTGACGACCTCTGTGGCTCAGTTGGTAGCTCAAGCCGGGGGTCGCGGGTTCGAATCCCGCCGATGGAACAAAAAGTTTTCAAAGTTCCTGGGTCATGGATGTGTATTAAATATGTGTATCATATACCTAATAAAAATCTTAAATATATGTATAGTATAAAAGTATTAAATATATTTCCGTTGTCTGGTACCTGTAACACAAGTCCTTCAGGTACTTAGCACGGGGCCAGACTGACGTGGTGTGAAGCGTCCATAGATATTATTATTATTATATATAAATTACAACCGCCCCCCCCCCCCCCCTATATAAATCATCATTTTATAAATCAACTTTTCTGCCCCATCTCCGTTTGCACTACAACTTCGCAACCTCAAATAAAAATCACGTAGTACTTTTAATTAGTCCGGGTCGGAGTTCTAATCGAAATACATTGATTACGGAATAGAATACGAACTGTAATGGCCTCTCGTTCCCTCTCTAATGAACCTCTCCCTCCCACCTCCCGGCGTGGGAGGGTCATTAATACTCCTCCCTCAGGACTTCGGTTCTATTCCACGTTTTTGGAAGGTGAATCCTGCAATATGTTGGTATAGATCAATTAAGTTTGTTATGTAGAGATGGAAATAGAAATACGGAAAATTAGAGAATTGGTTTTCAGATATTAATGCTAGCTAATAAGAGAAAAGTTATAGGACTGCTTCGTCCATACTATATTATAAATGCAAAAGAATCTGGTAGTCTGATACTTCTTCCAGCATCACTGAAAGGATTATGATGGGTAGGGAGACGCTTTGAGTCCCGCAAAGAGATAAAGGATAGTGTTGACTATTTGTCATATAAAATATATAATTCTTGAGCGTTTTAAACAAACGTCTACGAAACAAAGTTACGGGCAACATTTAGTAATTACTCATTTATCATTATCATTTATCATTGTCATTATCATATAATAAAAATCTTAAATATATGTATAGTATAAAATTATTAAATATATTTCCGTTGTCTGATACCCGTAACACAAGTCCTTCAGGTACTTAGCACGGGGCCAGACTGATGTGGTGTGAAGCGTCCATAGATATTATATATTAATACTATCGATTTACTAAGAAAGAAACCACTAACGTACACAAAAACTGATAATCGTCACCCACAATTGGTACTCCGTGTAAATAACACGGATGATGGGGAGATACATCGACTGTACATAAGGTTTCCCCTCGCAAACGACAGGAAAATTTCCTCCCGTTGAGGAAATAAAAGTGTCGCCCTCAACCGTAATGGCGACGATCGCGTTTACACACGATTTGGTAAATCTTGTTTACTTGGAGAGGGAATAAGTACGAGCATACTTATTGAGATTTATACAAGGTGTAAAAAAACATATGTATCCCTATAGAGTTCACTGTGAAAGTGGCAGCGCTGAAAGAGCAAAATTTTTTGTGGTTTATATCCAGGGTAAGCGCGCTGCTACTTTAACAGTGAACTCTATATAGGGGACCCATACACACCCTTAAGTATTATCACTTAGTTTCGTTACACCCTGTATAAGCGAGAGATCGAGCTTTGATCGCATTTTAACGAAAGAAAAAGACTAAATTTAGATTAAGATGTGGAATAAATTTCTTTGGTACAAAAAAAATATAATAAAACAAATAAAGGATATGCGGAAAGCCCACAGACGAATCAAAATTGCGTCAAGTAAATAAAAAACTCATGTCCGAGTAACTAACACTTTATAATTTTAAATATGGCTAATAAATAGTACTCTTTATTAAAAACAGGAGCCTTTTCATTTGGATATGGCTCAATAAAGTTTTTTGAGCAGTTAATTTTTCACAATTTTTATTATCATCTAATTCGAATAAAGTGACGTGCTTATTTTTATGGAGGTACAATTTAATTGTATATACAGAAAGCCGATCAAGGGTTCTTTATTAAATAAATCCAGCTATACTCAACCTGCGGCCCGCCGGGACTTTATCGGTGGCCCGCGTGAAGTTAAACCACTTTTAAATTCACACCTACAGACAAAACAGAGCAAAATCGTCGTGAAAGTCGTCAACATTTTTCCACTTTTAAATTGCGATTGATGAACGTTATTTATTAGCCCTAAAAAAAGATGCGGCCCTCGACACCCAGACCAAAACGTGTTTGTGGCCCGTATACAAAAAGATTGAGTACCACTGTTAATCCATTAGAATCCGTTGGACGTAAAATATACGGTTTTAGGTTTGGCGTAAATATGGAGGACGCCAGGACGGTTATAACATCTGTCTCCCCACATTAGACGGACTTTAAGCTTTTATGCGTTTTGTTGTTCCGTCGCCAAATGGTAAAAATTTAACCTTTCTTTATAAACTTTAAAAAGCACAAAAGCTTAAAATGCATCTAATGTGAGCTAATTATTGCTATACAATGATATAAATGAGGCAAGACGATATTTTGACAGATAAATCTTTATAAAAGGAAAAATGACTCCAAATTGTACCGAATTCATATTTTATTAATTATTTCTATGTATCTCTATTATCCAAGCTTTATGAGCCTTGAATCGTTATACACTTTATACAGTTAATTATAAATGATGGTAACAGATATATTTTTTAAACTTTTTTTTAGCCGTTACGCAGGCCCTTTTGCGTATATACAATGTACATTGCATGTTTGCTGAAAATATAATATTTTGCAGAGCATCATTAAAGTATACCAAGATAGTATGGATCTACATATAAAGTAGCTAAAAGTATTAGATGATCTATTTTTAATAATACAACTGCATAACTGCACCCACGGATCACCGAAGATCACGTCACTGTTATTAATATTGTTCACAAATAGCGTTATTTAATTAAGTAAACAATATTGTTTCTCGGTACATTATAATTAGTACAGATAACCAATAAAACTAATTTATAAAGCTGAGTACACAATGTGAAAATTGTTTTATTACACGCACAAATGATAATATGACTTATCAGTAATGACTGGACTAGTCTGATTCATCCTGTAATATTGTTAGGTAATGTAGAAAGTCTTCACAATGGACATTTTATCTAACTTGCTGAAAAAAAAGCTTGTCTAATAAATAGAACGACTATCGAATACACTTCTGAAATTATTAATGTTTAGTTAAAACATCTAATAATTGGCACCTTAAGAGTTTATACTACGTAAAGTACCGTTAGTATTTTAAAATAACTAGCTACAAGCCGAGCTTTGAGAGGGCTCGCGTCGTTTTACTGACTGATGATAACACATCTACATTTAATATAAATAAAAAATACTATGTTCAAGCACAAATCAATAGGCGTGATAGTTTTTCCGAAAAGTGTTCAGGTTGTGGGATATATTAGGGCCCGCTTCGCTCGCCCTGATAATGTAAGGTGCCTTTTAACAGGATGATTGTCAACCATCGGGTAGCTAGCGCTTACAGTGTAGACGGGGTTTAACATGACATTGGGTCACATACAATATAATTTCGATAACACTTTGACAGCAATACGACCATTTTTAAGATAACAAGCATCAGCATCTTATTCGTCATCAACGACTTATTGTTGTGTATAAGGAAATACGGGTTGAAGAAAATACGTGTTGTGCATAAGAAAATTTTAATAAGAAGACATTATTCTATGATTGACATCATACTTCATAAGTAATATTTTAGATTACTAACTAAGGAGTTCCTATTACAACATGCCCCCATAATCTAAACATATTACATTAAAATAAGTAACATTCATAGAAAAATAAACTAAAAGTTTAAATTGATAACCCTAGAAAAATTCCAAATATCTATAAAATTCTAGGTTATCAACCCTAAACCTTTAACACATCTTAAATGCGATGTACGCCTTAAAACTTTCGTAAAGACATCTGCCATAAGATTTTCTGACGGAATAAAATTTAAAGAAATAATATTTTCGGCAACTTTCTCTCTTACGAAATGGAATTTCGTATCAATGTGCTTACTCCGTCCGTGGTGGATTGGATTATGTGCTAACTTTTGTGCACTCTGACTGTCACCAAAAAGAGAAACAGTATCTATCCTTCCACTTACCTCATAAATAAAGCGTCTAAGAAACACAGCTTCTTTAGCAGCAGAGCACAAAGCCATGTATTCCGCTTCTGTAGAAGACAACGCAACCGTAGGTTGCTTCTTTGCCTCCCAGGATACAGGACCACCACCTAATATAAATACACATCCTGTATAAGAACGACGATCGTTAGGATCATTCGCCCAGTCTGCATCTACAAATCCAGACAAATACTCACCAGTTTTTCTGTATGTAATGCCGTAGTCTATTGTACCTTTCAGATACTTTAAAACTCTTTTACTGGCTTCCCAGTGTGACTTTCCTGGATTCGCATTAAATTGGCTTAGATAGCTCATAGCATACGATATGTCTGGTCGTGTATTTATAGCAATGTACATTAGAGAACCTATTAATGCTTGATACGACCGACAATCTTCAAATGGTTCCGTTTCGTTCAAACTCAACTTTTCTACAGCTAAAGGAGTACTAGCGACTTTACCTTCACACAAGTTATACTTCTCTAGCAACGAATTAATCATTGTCTTTTGATTTACACGAATAACACCATTTTTCTTAGAGATATTTAAGCCGAGGTAAAAATTCAATTCACCTAGACTTTTAAGGGAAAAATATTTATCCAAGTCCGATTTGACAATGTCAAAATGACTCTTGTCTTTGTACAGAACTATAATGTCATCAACGTATACGGCCAGTATGACAACCTCATTAGCAAACTTTTTGGTGAACACACACGGCTCCGAAGGAGTTTGTATAAAGTTCAAAGAAACTAAGGTGTCCTTTAATTTTTTGTTCCAAGCCCTTGGCGCTTGCTTCAGACCATAAAGTGACTTCTTTAAAAGACAAACTTTGTTATTTTCTCTTTTTTCAATGAAACCTTGAGGCTGTTCCATATAAACCTCCTCTTCAAGATCTCCGTAAAGAAATGCAGTATCCACATCGAGATGTTGCATGCTCAGGTCCATCTCCGCCGCCAAAGCCAAAAGGGTACGAAAGGAAGAATTCCGTACAACCGGGGCAAACGTTTCGTTATAATCAATCCCCGCTTGTTGTGCGTAACCTTTTGCGACAAGACGAGCCTTGTATTTCTTTACATTGCCATAGGCATCCTTTTTGAGTTTAAATACCCATTTACATGGAACTATTTTCTTTTCAGGTCTATCGACCAAAGTCCATGTTTTACGTAACTGTAGAGATTTAAATTCATCCTCCATAGCGGAACGCCATTTGCAGCTATCTACAGAATCAATAGCTTCTTGATAGCTCTTAGGTTCGTCCGATATACTATCAACTGAGTTAGTTAACCAAGACATGAAGTCAAAACCAAAAAACTTAGTTTTCTTACGTACACGTTCCGGGTAACGCCTGTCTATCTGTGCTGGTCCGTCCTCAGGAACAACAGCAACAACTGCTTCTGATTCCGATACATCTGATTCATTATGGACAAGTACATCCTCGTGAATAGTAGCTGGAACATCAGGAGTATTAACATCAATTGTTTCTGGTTCAGCTACATCAGTTTCACTATACACAGGCATATCATTATAATTCATAGCAGTAGAACTTTCAAGTTCTATATCTGGTACAATCACCCCTTTAAAACTCCTGTCTAAACTATGTACAGGCGAAAAATCTACAGATTTATTAGTCTTCAACCCAGTGAAGCAATCTTCAAAAAATACTACATCTCTAGATTTTACTAATCTTCTAGGATTCGCAGCGTCACGCAGAAAATAGGAATGAGGATCATTTGAATATCCTACAAATATATGTTCACTAGTTTTACTATCTAACTTACTTCTATGACAGGATGGAATATTTACAAGTGCTCTACAACCGAAAACCTTCAAATGACTCAAGTCAGGCTTAGTATTAAACCACCTTTGATAAGGCGTGCCACAACTCAAAGCTCGGTGAGGGCTTCTATTCTTAAGATAAACAGCTACATTAAACGCGTCTTCCCAATAAGATTTCGGAAGTGAACTCTCAGCCAACATTGAACGTGCTTTTTCCACAATAGACCTATTTGTGCGTTCTGCAACGCCATTTTGCTGTGGACTATATGGCACAGTTGTCTGATGAATTATACCCTTTGCCGTTAAATGTTCCAGAAAGTCTTTATTTACATATTCTGTCCCATTATCAGTTCTTAAAACTTTAATTTGAGCACCTGTCTGCCTTTCAACCAGCGATTGAAACGAGCAGAACTTATCCTTAACCTCAGTCTTCGAAGAGATAAAGTAAGCAAAAATCATACGAGAATAATCATCAATGAATAATAATACGTATTTATTACCTTGAAATGATGTTGCACTCATGGGTCCACAAATGTCCGAGTGAACCAACTCCAAAATCTTTGTACCTTTTTTGTAAGGAACTTGCTTAAAAGGTTTACGGGCTTGCTTACCTTCTACACAAGCAATACAGCTTGTCTTATCGACAATAGTATAGTCGATACCGACGTTGCTATTCTTCAACTGGTTCATACCTATACGACACAAATGACCTAGCCTTCTATGCCATAATAGAAATTTAGAAGTCGAGTCAGAGTGCACATCATAGGCATTATGAGGTTTATTAACTGTACAGTCTAATTTGTACAAACCATCACAAACTGAACCATGTAAAAGAGATTTGCCTGTGTAAGAAAAAGTTTTAGCATTAAAAAAGTTACACCCATTGTTATCAAACAAAACAGTAAAACCTTTATCTACTATCTTTTTAACAGAAAGCAAGTTAACACTTAACTTAGGTATATATGTGACATCATTTATACTATTTATAATATTGGATTTAGTATTAATATTAACATTACCAATAGCTTGACATTGGATCTCATCTCCATTAGCAACAGTAACTTTACCGAAATTCACGTTTTTTACGTCAGATAGCCAGTCCAACCTCGAAGTTAAATGTGTTGACGCACCAGAGTCAATAAACCAAACATCTTTCTTGTTTTCAGAGACAGCCAGGGCCGTAAGAGCAGTATTTTCTTTGCCTTTTTCTTTTTTCTTACGAAGTGGACACTCTGGTCTCTTATGTCCAGGCTCTTTGCAGTCATAGCATACTATATTAGGCTTCCTTTTCGTAAATGCCTTTCGAAATTTACTTGCCTTTAAAGCAGCTTCTGGCTCTTCACTGCGTGACATTTCGTTTAAAAATTTAGTTTTAACCAAATCAGTGGTTATCTTGATGTTGCTATTTTCGAGACCCATAATCATCGGATTATACTTTTCTGTGAGTCCGCCTAATAATATAGCTGCTACTGAAGCATCTTCAATCTTTTTGCCAATATCATTTAGGTCTTGTACAGTACTCATTATACCATTAATATATGTTTCCATATTATCGTAATCAGAGAGACTCATTCTGTATAATCTTCGTTCTAGGGCAAGTCTCCGTCCCATTCCGCGGTCTTCATATGCGTTTTTGAGGGAATCCCAAGCCTCTTTTGCACTTTGGCAAGTTCGGACATGTGTGATGGCCGGACCATCTAAACTAAGGCATATTTTTGCCAACGCCTTCTGATCACAACGTTTTTTAGTTGTTTCGGGAGTTGTATCTCCTTCCGGATACCCTACTATTGTCTCCCACAGGTCCTCGTGCACAAGGTAATTCCTCATTTTAAACTTCCATGCCGTGTAGCCCTCGCGGCCACACAATTGAATGCATATACTAGGTAAAGTAGTACCTGAGGATCTTTTGATTGCACCATCTCCACTAGAGCTTGCCATTTCAACACATTCCCTTTAATCTACTAATCTATTATTAAACCTACAGCTTCGTGCTGATAACGTGCTGTGTATAAGGAAATACGGGTTGAAGGAAATACGTGTTGTGCATAAGAAAATTTTAATAAGAAGACATTATTCTATGATTGACATCATACTTCATAAGTAATATTTTAGATTACTAACTAAGGAGTTCCTATTACAACACTTATGAGTCACGTTTTAATTAGTTACAATTTAATAGAAAACACTAGATGTTGCTAACAACGAATTTGCGTCATAATTTTTCCGGGAATCGTGTATTTCAGAAATAAAAGTTTTCCCGGGGCTTAAAGTATCTCCATACCAAATTTCATCTAAATTGGTTGAGTTGAAATTTGAATTCATGAAATGTGGGGCAAACTGACAGACACACTTACGTTTTTATAATATTACTAGATGTCCCGGTGAAATTCGTAACACTTTCCTCCTAATATAAACCTTCCCTGGACTTCCACAAATATTTCAAGACAAAAAAATAGCCAAATCGGTTCAGCCGTTGTATTTAGCGAGACAGAAATTACATCTTATGTACCGACTTCTCTTATCTATATTATCTTTGTATTACAAGACTTAAATATTAAATTTTCCTTCTTCTTCCATCAGGTATGGTTCCAGAACCGTCGCGCGAAGTGGCGCAAGAAGGAGCATACTAAGAAGGGCCCGGGGCGGCCGGCGCACAACGCGCACCCTCAGTCCTGCTCAGGAGAACCCATACCGCCACACGAGCTCCGCGCCCGCGAGAGGTGAGCAGATTACGAGCTACAGACATACACACAATAATGTAATGACAGACTATGAGCAACAGGCACACACTACACAGGCTTGTTCAAAGTAGCCCATACCGCCGCACGAGCTGCGCGCCCATGAGAGGTGAGCAGATTACAAGCTACAGACAGACTCACAGACTTACATATACAGCAGATAGCACAGACAGACAGACGGTCTTTTTTAAGGAAGTCGAAGACTCCGCACGCTGCGCGCCCGCTATAGTTGATTACGAAATACAGACAGAACGAAAGACATAATATAGAAATGGTCGATTTTCACAATATTCAGTTGCCAATTAGTTTCTCCTTCGTTAAGTGGCTTAAAAATCGCTGAAAGTTAGCAGTCAAAATTAAAAACTTACCCTTCTTGGCTTGCCCAAAAGAAGAGTCTGAAAAGTTCCTCTACTCTATCTGCTTAGTCAAGAATAATCATCCAACTTTATAATGCCATAAAAAATAATAACTGTATTAGTAGGTTCTATACTTATTGGGCCCTTCTGTTTGTATCAGGGCGCGAAGAAGAAAGAAGCTGGCAAAGGCACTGGAGCGTCAGGCACGGAAGCTGCGAGCGAAGGGCATAGCGGTTGACCTTGAAGCGTTGAAGACGGAGTACCTGGCTCAGCACAGGAACAGCGGGCTGTACTCCGACTCTGATGACGGAGAGGAGTGTATGATTGACGTGGTAGGGGGAGACTCATGTCACGACTCCGGCCCAGAGGACTTCTCTCTGTCCGGCCGTCTCCGAGCACCCTCAGGCAACGACGCCATCAACAACTCTGACAGTTCGACTTCCGACGGCCGCAACTTCAGCCCGCTCCCTGACCCGCAGCCGTCCTTCTTCAAGCAGTTCTCCGGGGGCGACTACGAGAAGTTCGACTTCGACTCTGGCCGAGCGGTCTCCTTGGATCTCAGCGGCACGTCCGCCACCGACCAGGACATGACCAAAAATGGTGGATCAAGAAAACATAATCCTTTCAGTATAGAATCACTTCTTAATACGTGAAAATAACTTAAGATTAATAGAGGCTCTGGTTTGGGTGGCCTTCGACCGAACGAAGACTTGAAATTCAATAGACTAATACCTAATATTTTGTATCTTTATCATCTTTAACAGATCTATTAAATACCTGATAATTAACGTTATGTTAAATTTTAAAATGATTCGTGATATAATAGATAAGGTAATAGACATATTGACAATGGAAATCTGTCACTTTATACCTAAGTTATATCACTTCTTTCGCATTACTTCTGTGGTCATGCTAAGCCTGTTGAAATAAAAGTCTTCATTGGTCGATCGCGCCCACTATTGTACAAATATTAACAGATGTTTTGTAAATGTTCCTTTTCTAATGTTAACGAACTCTTATCATTAGTTTTAATCATGGGTCAGGCGGTAACTTGAAAGCGATATTTTTATCTCCGTCGCACCAAGAAAGAGTAATCTATAGGTACCGTACCGATCTTTGACGCAAGCGACCACGACCGACAAAAATTTAAACAAAATTCCACTTTATGACCTAGTAGTGGCGTAGAGCAAAATGATACCTATAAGCTACGAATAATAAAAACTAAGGAAACGTAACTCCCATACTTCAATCGTTTTGAATTTGGTTCTCAAGGTTCTTTTCGCACACTAAAATAATATGTCAATAGCTACGAAACACTACATTCAAATTGACAAAATAAAGCCGTTGACAATAATTGTCACTTCTATAATTACACTAAATTCTTGCATGTATTCGGGCCTCTTTTTGCATAAAGTATGCATGTATTCGGGTCACATTTTGTAGAATCGGAACAAATTTTTTGACACAGTTACTCTTCCTTAGTTTCTATTATTCGTAGCCTATAAGGGTAAATTCAGACCGCAACGCGACGCGTATGTGCATTTCTAAATTTGTACGGATTTGACAGATTTGCAAGACGTCTCACGCAATTGAAATCTGTCAATTCAATACAAATTTACAAATCGCGTCGCGTTGCGGTCTGAATTGACCCTAAGCCTATGTCATGAAGCATTTTATTTGAATTTTTGTCGGTCGGGGTCGCTCGCTGCGTGGATCGGACCGGTACAAGTTACAGACTCGCTTCTTAAGACTTATAGGTACCACTAACATATCTTCTGTAAATACTAGGTGTAGGTCTTGTATTATATAGGCTGTAGTGTACATACGTATATTTATTTCAATATTAATATATAATTTCGCAATATGGGGCAATACTGTTGATCATTTATTATTTTATTTGGTGATTTATTGGATATTTGTTAACGAATGTTTACGTGGTGACCTTGAGATATTGCAATTTGTTCAGTTTGTCACACTAATTGTGCACCTTAAGGAAACTATTATCAGGTGCCTTAAGGCGCTCAAATTAATAGCACTAATAGAATAGACAGGTTGATACTAATTTAGCATATGTTTGAAATATAGCAACATTTCATTTAAGAGTCTAAAAACCAAATTATTTAAAATTATTCATTTGCATGTTGTTAATGATGTATTTAACAGATATTCGACAAAAATGGTATTGGAATAGTACTATCAGAGAAATTAATTTATAGGCGTATACATACGTAATTTAGTCGGGTTATGTTATGTTCAACCGAGAGTTAACGATGAACATAACCCGACTAAATAACGTAGGTCGTCTGCCTATGAATCAATTTCTTTGATGAATACCTTAATGCAAACGAATATCAATTTTTATCTGGTAGACACTATAGATTTTAGAAGAGTTTGCGGAGTTCTAGAAAAAACAGATTTTTGGCACATCTAAGTTTTTTGTGGAATATTTTCCGTATATTATTGTGAGTAAAATATGTAGGGCTATTGTACTTAATTTTATAATTTAATTCAATGTTATAATGTAATATTTATTCTACTGTTCTTGTCCTGGGGACTGTACAATCGTAATATAAAGTAACAAGTAATTTTTGTAGTTTTAATTTCTTATTTAATATAAAAAATATTTTTTCTGTTAATTTTTCTGTATTGGCTGTCTTACTATATTTATTCTAATCTTTAGCTGAAAAATCAAACCAGACACCAGCATGGAGACAATTCATTCAAAGAAAAAAAAAATTTTTGCTGGAGGTCCGTCAAAAATGCCACTTCTTAAAAGGGTTCCGCCACCAAAAAAGTTTGAGAGCCGCTGATCTAAGCCGAGCCGCTAAAGCTATTTTCCTAATTGCACACTAACATTATAGTGGATACCTACAAAAATATACAGCAAACTGCAAAACTAGCGAGTCCACTTTTAAATCAATTAACCTTTGCACGAAGTAAAACTTTAATCGTTTCGCGTGCGCTGTAACATTGTAATGACGTTGCTACAGATGCCTCAATAACCATCATTTACGTGCATATAATTATTATACCAGTTCACGACGTTATTGTAACGTTACATTGTCATTACCTTTAGTAGAAGGAACCCAAACCCCAGCATAGATAATTATTACCTAATATAATTTGTTGACAAAAAACTTCGAAAAAAGTAACGGAATCTGCGTCAAACTAAATGGCCCCAGAAAAGCCAAAGTCGAGCAAGGCCACTCTGACATTTGGATCATCACGTCTGGCAACTCATTTTACTCTCATTCTACTTTCATTCTACTCCCGATACATAGACTAGCAGGCTTAGCATGGTCACCATAGAAGCGGTTTCTCTCTACGGAAGAATAGACAAAGTGACAATAAGACAAAGGAAATCCGCATTTTGTCATTAAAATCTGTCAGTATGTCCATTCTTTCCCGCTTCTAATGTTGTTATGCTAAGATAGTAATCAAAGCCACTAGATATAGTTTTCGTTTTCGTTATGGATTTCTTTAACGCTTCGCGCCGATTAAAATGAATGGAATTGACATGTTATGAGTCGAATATCAACTGCATATTATCGAACGCTTAAATATCAATTACATGCATTGTCGATTGTCAATTTACAAAGAAGCGATAAAGAAACCGTGTTGGCTAGGGGTTCAAGTTTTCAGTACAGTCAACCTACGATGTACACCGATGGTAGTATCCTGTCTACTCTGGTAGTATGTACCATCAAGAAAATGGTTAAAAGCCTAAGGAAGACCTACGTCACTTGGTCGGATTACTTCAAACTTTAACCAGACCCAATTACGTAGGCCCGTCAACTACCTATGAATAAATTTCTCTGATGGTAAGTCGAGCCCAGTATTTACTATGAAAAATAACTCTAATATTATTGTTGAAATGATAAAAATTGTTTAGATTA
Source organism: Cyaniris semiargus (assembly GCA_905187585.1). NCBI lineage: Eukaryota > Metazoa > Arthropoda > Insecta > Lepidoptera > Lycaenidae > Cyaniris > Cyaniris semiargus. Next base: position 3,851,759 of record LR994558.1, on the reverse strand, counting down.
AGCCACAGTTTACTTAAATTTAACTTAAACACGGTGTCGGTCTTTGCACAATATTAGTAGAACATAGAAAAAGCTGGGTCACATATAATTTTCTGTTTAAGGCTGGCCGCATACACACGTTTTCCGTATGCGATTTCCTAATGTGGAATTTCTATTTGAAAAACAGTGAGAGTAGCGCAAACGTTCGTTTTTCTTGACTTGCGAACGCACCGGCTTGCGCTCGAAACGTACGTGCGGAATTCGTCCCGTTCGGAAAAAAGCGAACGTGTGCGGCAGTTAATGTATTTTCTTTTGATTAAGTGCATCATTCGGATTTCCGGATACGGAAACCGAATTTGGAAATCGAATATGAAAAATCCATGAAGAAGAGAATATATAGACCATCTGTCGCCGAATCTTACTTTAAACCGTTAAAAAGGTTTATCAAATTAAAACAATTTTAACTGCTGTCTGCTTCACACACAGCCATAGGAAACAATATTTTTAACCTCTGACGAAGAAAGTTGTTAGCAACTTCCACAATATGGTACAATATTTTGCATTCCGATTCCTGACACTTATTAGAATTATTGTACTACGTACTTCATTGTTTTTTTTTAATTTCTTAATTAAGTACCTAAATTATTGTTTTCACGTTTCACCAAACTCAGTATAAAACTAAACGTATATACCTACCCCAGTCACGGTACACCTCTCCTATTTTTGGTCTGTATATTTTGTAGCAATCATTATGCTATTAGGTACCTACAAAATAGTTTAAGCTAAATATATATTTACCATCTTACTAATAAAAATATCCACCACTGGATATACAGAAGCTATAGTAGAACAATGTTTTCTTCTTTTCTATTGTATTGAAAGAAGTTTTCCATAGACAAGGACAAAACCATGTATAACTATACCATCTGTATACACTGTGTGTATTTCTTTATTAATAAGGTAGGTATAGTTTATATTATGAGAGTAAGACGTGATAGATATTGTAAATTTACATCATAGTATAAAATGTAAAAATTATGTTGTAATTTATTCAATCAAAATATAGGTAACATGACTTAAATGTTATGAGATTTTCTTTAACCCCTTTTCTCTACTTAGCAGTCTAGAGACGTTAAATTATTGAAAAACTTGAATGTAATGAAAAGGACATAAACTCCTTATAATGTTTTTGTCCAACTCTTAATTAAATCTTATGGCCGTTAAATTATCACTAAACTTGAATTTCATGAAATTTTTACATAAACTCCATGATAATATATTTTGGCCCAACTCTTTATTAAATTAAAGCTAAGTTAATTAAAGTAAGTAAGCTGTGGAAAATAGATATTCAAAACTCAACATACGGCTTCTCTAACGTTGAGCCATAGTGGACCAATAGAAGTTAGAACAAGCCAAAGACAACTTTGCAATCATGGTTAATATTATTCATTATGGCCCAGCGTGTATGGAGACCTGTACGTATAATCCAATTCACACATTAAGCTGAATGCACGTTGCTTTGCGCTTTTTTTTCTTTTTTTTTTTTTGTTGCGCAGACGCAAGCGTCACGCGCGTTCAGCCGGGGTCAGGTATCAAAGCGGCCGTCATAACGCACCGAATAATTTCGCCGTATTTAAAATTATTAGCCATTATTTGCGTTTAACTTTCGACTTTTATTATTAAATTACACGCGTTTGTTATTTTTAAACTGTAATGGTCGATTTGAATATAGGAGTTTCAGTTTCGTGAGAAAGGTATTATGAAAGGTTCGAGTGGCTTTTATAATCCTTTTTAACCCCCGACGAAAATACTGGGTGTAATAAGTTTGACGTGTCTCTTTGTCTGTCCGTGGCATCGTAGCATCCACACGTGTGGACTGTAGAAGCTAGGTAGTTGGAATAAAAAAAACCCTTAATGCGAGAGCCTGACACGGTCTTGGCCAATTTTTTGACGTTTATCAGAATGCGATTCGCTGTTTGATAGAATCAGAACTGGATCGGAGCTATATCAATATTGGCTTAGCAGAATCAGTGTATGATATTATAATCTTCTGATCCCGATATATCCATGCTTATCTGCATACATTATTCATACATTTGCATAATTAATAGTATCTAATTATACATATATACATAAGTGCAGGATATGATCCCTTCTTAGAGCGGCTATCTCTATCTTGCACTGTAGATGTGAGTGAGATGAAGATATCGTAATAAAATAGGGCTTTAAGAATTATTATAACGTCTTAATTTCATTTTATCTTTTTATTGCGGTTAATTATATTTCATTTGGCAGTAGGCTATCAGAAAATGTAAAAAAAAATCTTATCAGAAAGACTACGACTTCTATCTTTTATATGAATTTCATCGAATATCATTATAGAAACCCTAAAACTTTATGTTTCGATGCTATATTTTTATGTTGAATGCTCAGATCTACAACCGTAATTAAAAATCTAAACTTAACTTGTTCTATTTTTGAAATTATACGGAGCGAAAAATAAATAGAGCGATTCACAGATAAAGATTACCCAGCTAATTATAGTTTATGAAAAATAGGCTCATTTTCAAATCATTCTATTCGAAGCTGATTATTTTTAATGAAGTCGAGTTATCGTTGCACATTATCTTTTCACCTCGGAGAGAATAAATGTATTTATTTCTAGCTGATTTCTGTACCTCCTTAGATATATTATACAAAGACTGAATAGTGGACAAATTTTGATGAAATTGTGTATGCACTAGCATACCTGGGAAGCACATAGCCTAACCTAATGTATAAGAATAGGTTAGTTTTCATCCTGTCAAAATAGTAGTGTGTGTAAATGTGTAATTTAAGCGCAAGCTACGATTTAGAATACTCAAATTATCTAGTTTTTAACCGACTTCCAAACATTTTCATCTCTTTTGGGTTTTAAACCTAAAGAGCTTTTAAATGCCTTTGATATTTTTGTAACAGTAACGAAGTAAGGCCGCAAGAACTGTGGTAGTGGGCGTGCTAACAACACACTAACACGGTGGGGCGACGATACAAATCAGGCGACACGCGCTCTAACGTAATCACTTAATTACGCGACACCTGTGCTAGGGCTGCCAGAAGCTGTTGGGTAAAACGGGTTCTGTAGTCTGTAATATATAGGGTCAATATTATTAATTCCGTTTCGTGACTTTGCTGAATGAATACACTTAAAATAAGCTACATTCCTACTTAAAAAATCTGCTGTTTGATACATAGTAACTTAAAAATTGGAAGTAATACTACTTCATTCATTATAATTTAAGCTTAATTCATTTTCTGAAGGATAATACACATTTAGAACAGTATTGTTTTCTAAGGTTTTTACCAAATTTTAGGGGTGTCTCTCGAAAGCTTCCTGTACGTTTAACCCATGGTCGCCAAAGATCAATAATTGCTCTTTCTTTTCCTCTTTGTCAAAATAGAGTCTTGTTCGTGTAGAATAATTTAATTCTACACTGGACAAGTATCTTCTGCCATCAACAATTTCAGAATTTGGAATGCATTAAGTTCTGACCTACCGTAATCCGTAGATCTAATATTTCACCCACACACCGTCAAATTCCAAAAAGTGCCACCCCTACACATTAAGTCGCGGCCACATTTTATTATATCAATTTGTGGCTATTGAAGGTAGAGTTTTTGGGCTAATTCATATATAATTGCGGGATTGGTCTTTTGAATTCCGGCATTATGAACATATCTGATCCTTACTATTAATAGTTGATGCATTAGGGTAATACAAATCCGAATTTTAAAGGAGCATCCTATTTTGACCTTTATATACTCAATGTGTGATGTTTAGTTTTGATGAATTTATTGTGGATTATTATTATTTCATTAGAGAAAGAAAAACTTTTTATTTCTGACATATAATGTATCATCAGAGAAATTGATTTATGTGATACGGACGTTATTTGGTCGGGTTATATGAAGTCAATATTAGTCGTGATCTGTAGGCTGAGCTGGCCTCGAGATAGCCCGACTAAATTACGCAGCCAATATTATAATACAACTATTCAAGGTCCAATATCTGTCACATATTATGCCAGACAAAGCCAAGCAGAGTTTCTAATTGATGTTTAAATATTTTTATTAGTAAAGGGTAACAAAAACAACACGTATCTCTAGTCGCGTGAGGCAAGTTTAAATTATTTTTAGTCGGCGCTCGAAAACAATGAGTGAAATTAGTGTAATTTGCTTTATAGATTTTTTTACTTGGACAAGTTTTCGCTCACTTAGCGCTAGCGTGCTGGCCCGGTTCACGACATGCTGCTTAGCATATTCTGAAATCTAGATTTTATATTGTGGCATAATGATTATGGTTCTTTTCCAATAAAAGGTAATTTTATCGGAAGGCAATCCAATATATTGGGTGTAACAAAACAAAATGATTATACTTTAGGGTTTATAATATGTGTCCCTTGTAAAGAGTTCACTGTAAAAGTAACAGTGCTGAAATAGTTACTTTGGATTTTTAGGTTCTATGAAAATGCCCCAAATTCTGTCTGTTACCTCTTCGGTTCTCTTCACGTTTACACTGCTAAACTGATTTGGTATGATATGTCCCGAAAAGGACAAGGAATAGCTTTTTCCCGGAAAAGGATGGAGTTGCGGGCGTCATATTATAGTTTCTAATAAACTCACAATCATAAAATCATCATCAGCTTATGGTTCCGTAGCCAACTAGCCGTACCCCTAACAAGGGGTAAGATGGCGTGAAGCCACCCCATAAGTTACGGCATTAAAAGTCGCCAGGAAATTAGAACGTTCCCTCACAGTGTAGCCCCGGCTTAATGACTACCTGCCCGCCCGCTAACGTCTCTATTATAAGTACGGCCGAGCTCACAAGTGTACGATTAGGGAACTAAAAAAATAATATTATGAATGCTTATTAGTTGCACAGTATTACTTCATTAGAAATTGTAGTTTTTTTCTATTCAACGACTAGCAAAAAAATTCAAACAACTTAAAATTCTTCAAAGTAACAAAATTTTAAACATTTTAAGTTGTTTGTTTACCGGATACAAAGTAAATTATACAACTTTATAATGTAAAAATCCCCTTACTTACCATAGAAGAAAAAAATATTAGATACCTAAGTAGTATTAATATTTATCATAATATTAATGCTAATCCGCATTAGGCTATGATGGATAACAATGGTTACAAAGTTGTGTATAACATGCAAAATTGATGTCGACTATAGCCAATCATGGACGAATAATATGCCTATAGGTCTACCAGAATCTGATGGCAAAAAGTGAGAAAATAAATTGACTCTAGCAATACCGGGGTAATTGTAATAAAACATTTTGATCCTTTTTTTTTTCTTAAAGGCGGCTGATTCTGTGTGTTAAACATGTAAATATAAAAATTTATCCAATGATCAAGGATATTTTCTGAAAATCTGCTGTCAAAAATTGCCATCAGATTCTGGTAGACCTATATGTAGATATAGGTCTACCAGAATCTGATGGCAATTTTTGTCATCATCATGTCATGTCATGTGATGGCATCGTAATTGTTTGTCAATACAAGCTATGGACCAACGTTAATTTACCAGTTAATCTGCAATAGTAAAATATACCCAAGTATCAACATTTTATAATTAAAAAGTGTACTAGTCTGCACGACTGTACACAAAATTTAAGAAACTATTAAAGCATGTTACAATTCATTTTAAATTTCCTTTAAACATGAAAATATTAAAAACACTTTAACATTGAATGTGTAGTTCCAATCTGATTATGAGATTAAATGGAAAGATTACAATTATGTGAAAGTGATATATAAAAAAAAACACTATAAAGGGCTAAAAAGTAACGAAGTTACATTAATATTATACTCGTTAAAGTAGAATATGGGCCGAATATTTTAATATAAAATTGTAGAAAATAGATATAGGAACGTGTCTTTTTCTGTTTCTCCACACCATCGCCTGACTGTTTTACGCGGCCGGATATTTAGTAAAAAAATATGTTGACATATTATATAGTAAAAATTTGACTAATTATGTTAGATTATTCATTAAATAAAAGTTAAGTAATCATTAATTTTGTTTACTGAAATCCGCGAACAATAGTCATAATAAAAATACTGACAGATTAAGGGCCTGTTTCACCACTTCCTGATAATGTGCCGGATAGGCTATCCACAACTTTTTTGACAGATTCTCCACACTCTATCTGTCAAGTTAGGTGGTGGATAGCCTATCCGGCACTTACCAGGAAGTGGTGAAACAGGCCCTAAATAATTTAATATTCTCTGAAACCTAAAAATCTTGACTCTAGACTGAAAAGTACGCGGACAAATTCCTCCTAGTCGGTCATGATCTAACTGTCAATATGATTAACTTTGTGAGTTAACAACAAACCAGTGTATTGTATATAAAACTACGATCTGTTATGATTGCTGCCCATTGATGTGGTATCTCTAGATTCTACAGATAATATATTAAGACGAATTTTTATTGAAATTATATTTATACAGGGTGTAACAAAACTAAGTGATAATACTTAAGGGTGTGTACTTTGTGTCCCTTATATAGAGTTCACTGTGAAAGTAGCAGTGCAGAAATAGCAAAAAAAAAATTTGTGTTTTGTATGGGCGCCCCTGCGTCAGGAATTTTCCCATACAAAAGTTGAAAAAAAGTTTATCTTTCAGCGCTGCTACTTTGACATTGAACTCAATATATGGGACTGATACACACCCTAAAGTATTATCACTAAGTTCTGTTACACCTTGTATAATGAAATAATATTAATATTACGTATGCTTATTTAATAATATTATATTCTTAACTTATGAAATTATATCACAAAGAATTATTGAAAATTGAAAAAAAGTTTAATTACGTTTTATAAAGTTATAGATATACAAACTATAATCCTTTATTTTCCATTTTTTAACTCTTGTAACTTGTGTTAAATACTAGGTGAACTATCAAACGTTTTGGCTTGTGGCAGTATGCTTGAAAGCCTCAAAAGAAGATCTTCCGACCAAGCTATGAGTCGTAAATTCAGACGTAACAATTCGTTTCAGAACCTTAACTTTCAAATAAACTTTAATAGCGTGATATAGGGATGCGCGCTGTCCGCTACAACGTTATTTTACTTAAAAAAAAATATGCAATGCTTTCACAACAATTTATGATTTTTTTAACACGCTTTTATTAGCTCGGGCTGTATGTATGTAACGGAATATTTGAGTACGATTTTTACCTATCTCCTGTAGTCTAATTAATTCCAAACTTTGCATACGTATTAAGAGCTACAATGAAATAATAATAATTTGTTAAATTTTTTGAAAATAAATAAAAAAGCGTGTTTTTTTAAGTTTTTCAAAGTATTATTGCACTTTTTAAGATATTTTTTGTAGGGATGTAAGTCTATATTACCGCATCAACGGGTCACAATTGGCCGTTGTAAAGTGGGCGTCTTATTACGGGGCGATACGGCACGGTAAGTGATCGCCCGTATTTATACCCATCGCTTTATTTCCGTTTATTGCTATTTATACCCATTTATCACCGTTTATAATGATTTATCTTTATTGCTACGATTTCGAGATCAATTAGATTAAAGTGCTTAATTATAAAATAATTTAAATTGCCGGCATTTATTTTTGAATGATTGTTTAGAATGTGTGAAAGTAGTATTAATTTAATATTAATCTGTATGTGAATTGGCATCTTATTAGAAAGATAATATTAAAAATTTGAAATATGCATTAGTGAACAGACTTTTTATATTGCAGAATTTACAAGATCGCAAGCTCACTAATCAAATAACAATGGTAGAAACCTTAGTTAAAATCCTTTAGAATCTTATATATAAAATTCTCGTGTCACATTGTTAGTTACCGTACTCCTCCGAAACGGCTTTACTGATTTTTACCAAATTTTATATGCATATTCAGTAGGTCTGAGAATCGGCTACTGGCTACTTTTTATATTGATAAGTGCATTTGTTGAATAAATAATAGTAATTTATTATAACTCGAGACTGACGGCGACCATTGTTTATGCGACGGGATAGCAATGGACGTTGCCATGGTGCCATAGGTACTTATCGACAGAGAGCTGGCGACCAAATCGGTCATGTAGCTTCAGCTGTATTAAAACTCCGTTAGCTACTTCCCTGAACAACCCTTTCTGATAATCTGCGTGCTGGCAGGCCGTAGGCGATGGGTGTGGAAGTAGTGGAGCGGGGAAAAAATGAAAAAAAATGTAGGTTCAGCTGTATTAAAACTCCGTTAGCTACTTCCCTGAACAACCCTTTCTGATAATCTGCGTGCTGGCAGCCGTGGGCGGTTGGTGTGGAAGTGGTGGGGTGGGGAAAAAAATGAAAAAAATGTATGTTCAGCAACTTTGACTTTTTTCGTCTGTACGTCTGTCTGTCTGTCTGTCTGTCTGTATGACTCCAGGCTCTATCTCAAGGACCGCTATACATAGACTTCTGAAATTTTCACAGATTATGTATGTCTGTTGCCGCTATAACAACAAATACTAAAAACAAAATAAAATTAATATCTAAGGGGGGCTCCCATACAATAAACGTGATTTTTTTGGCCTTTTTTGCTTGTAATCAATTATGGTAACAGCTAGGCACTTAACATTTCTATAAAATCCTTAATTATTTTATTAATTAATAATAAAATTAAAATAAAGTTAATCTAAAGAGTATCAGAAAGGGTTGTTTAGGGAAGTAGCTAACGGAGTTTTAATACAGCTGAACCTACATTTTTTTTCCCTACCCCATTACTCCCACACCCACCGCCCACGGCCTGCCAGCACGCAGATTATCAGAAAAGGTTGTTCAGGGAAGTAGCTAACGGAGTTTTAATACAGCTGAACCTACATTTTTTTTCTTTTTTTTCCCCACCCCACTACTCCCACACCCACCGCCCACGGCCTGCCAGCACGCAGATTATCAGAAATGGTTGTTTAGGGAAGTAGCTAACAGAGTTTTAATACAGCTGTACCTACATTTTTTTTTCTTTTTTTTCCCCACCACACTACTCCCACACCCACCGGCCACGGCCTGCCAGCACGCAGATTATCAGAAAGGGTTGTTCAGGGAAGTAGCTAATGGAGTTTTAATACAGCTGAACCTACATTTTTTTCCCCACCCCATTACTCCCACACCCACCGCCCACGGCCTGCCAGCACGCAGATTATCAGAAAGGGTTGTTCAGGGAAGTAGCTAACGGAGTTTTAATACAGCTGAACCTACTTTTTTTTCTTTTTTTTTCCCCACCCCACTACTCCCACACCCACCGCCCACGGCCTGCCAGGCGCCAGCACGCAGATTATCAGAAAGGGTTGTTCAGGGAAGTAGCTAACGGAGTTTTAATACAGCTGAAGCTACATGACGAATTTGGTCGTCAGCTCTTAGTCGATTATTTAGTCACTGCAATAAAATAATATTCTTTACAAATAAAGAACTACATTACAACTACAAAAAATAATGTATGTGGCAAAACAACGTTTGTCGGGTCAGCTAGTGAGAGATAAATTAATATCCCGTGGTGTCATGTCACTCGACCACTGCATACAAACACTTCAAACTAAAAACAACTTCAAAACAAACTTAGATCGCACATAGACTGGTTATATTTTAAAAGAAATCAGAATTTTTAGTCACTTTTTTATTTTTGAGTTAAGATAATATTGTTCAATGCGTACTTCCTATTGACTTCGATTATAATATAACCTCAAAAACCCACAATTATACACGAATCAAACAAGCCCAAACCTAATGTAGGTGGACAAATTTAACACGTAACTGAAGCCAATCTAACACAAGGCGATCCGCCGTAATTGTCTCTCCATATAGAGAACCATATAATCAAAATCGTATCAGACAAAAATCAATTTTTCATCGGTCGATTTAAAAACTATACAAAGACGTATCGACCAATTTATCGTGGCCCCTCGTGGCGGCTCACGACGATACAATTTCGTGTTTCCTGTTCTTTTTTTTGGAGGGATCGGGGCTCTTCTAAACTGGAGGTTGCCTAATAACAAGTGTGGGTACCTAAGGCCACTAAAATTGATTTAAATTCAAGGAGAACGGTTGAGCTAACGTCAAATTATATCTGTATCATTATTGTATGGTATTCTTTACAGAGCTGAGAATATTATAGTACGGGAGCCCTAGAACAATTTTTTTTATTACTTTCAAGCTAATTTTTTGTGGTAGCTACCACTTTCGAGATTTTTCGCAAATAAAAATGTTGTTCGTCTTATCAAAATGAAGCTATTCACAAAAAATTAGATTGATACTAATTAAAAAAAATTGTTCTAGGGCTCCCGTATGTGAGTGATAGAATTATCAAATAATGATTATGATTTGTTAAGCAAAGTAAAAAAAAATATTTAAGACAAACAAAAAAATAAAACGAGCTTAGGAAAAGACAGCAAAGTAGAGCACAACTTTTATCGCGGCAGTCCCCGAGTGCCACACGAATTGTTTTTAGGGTTCCGTAGCCAACAAGGAACCCTTATAGTTTCGGTCTGTCCGTCCGTCTGTCTGTCCGTGTGTCCGTCCGACCGTCTGTCTGTCCGCGGTTTTGCTTAGAGACTATAAGGCCTACAAAGCTGTAATTCGGCATGAATGCACATTTTAATGATGCCGACAAAATGGTATATAAAAAAACCTTTTTTTACGGTACCTCCCCTACACATCAATGCGGGGGAGATTTTTTTTTCGCGTCCACCCCATCTTGTGCGGTATCGTTGGATAGGTTTTTTTAAAATATTATGATTATTCAAAGATCATTTTCCGATTTAGGGATCCATTTGTGAAATTTGTTTTAAAGTGGAAAAAATCGTTAGAATCCAGTGTTCCCCCCCCCTTCTACCAGCTAAACGGTTGCTTCTGGAAATGTGAAAAAATTCACGGGATTAGGAAATATGCTGAATTTAAAAGGAAAACTATCCCGGCTAAGAAGACTTCGTAAGTTATTGAGTAATAGTCGATCAACTAAAAAAAATGTATTCGTAGAAGTAAAAAGGAACTTTTCGTTCAAAATCATTTGAACGTTACTGAGATGATGTTGTTAGTAAAATAAAACACGTTATAAATGTGCATTCATTGACCATACAAAAATTATAAAAAACTAGCGGTACTACGGAACCCTATAATATTGCGCGTGGCACGACACGCACTTGGCCGGTTTTTATTGTAATGGAATTGCACGACGAAAATTAGCGTAGTGTGATGTGTAATCATGTGTATGTGTGTATGAGCGTGTGAGTTTGAAACGAATGTGTTTGAAAATGTGTTGCACACCTACATATGCGCTATGTCAAATCCCATACATTTTTGATTTTAGAATTCGCTATCAAAATTAAGTATCGAATGCAACTAAAATCACTAATCCTAAAAACTTTTTGTTCACTTTTTGTTACAGCATTTTAAGACGCGAAATCCTCGCTCGCGTGTGCAGACCATCCAAATTAATTTTACCTTTAACATTCTACGCATTTAAACCTTTTGTGATCAGCATAAGGTCCTGTTAGAGGTATAATAAGCGTGAATGGAGTACAAGGCGTAATTTCCCCGTCACAATTTGCTCGTCAGCCGCCTCCGCCATTATTAAGACGCCCTAACACGCTGCCTACAAATTAATTTACAAATATCTGTTACACTGAAGGTGTGGGAGACACGGGTTTCAGGTAAAGCAGTTTAGTTACTGCTTTATCTTCGTCCATGAAGAGAATTTTCTAAGCAAGCAATAAATAAAAAGATTCGTAAGAATAGCATGTAGTATAAAAATATTAAGAAGTAACTTTAGTTTGAAGAATTGTAATGAAAGCCATATATCCCAGAACAGAATACAGAATAATTACAGAATTTACAAAGTACTCTCGTGTCGAAATAAAGAACTAGTCTGTATTACTGTATGTAGTCATTGCTTAAATTTTAAGAAGGCAGTCGTTCCTATTTTAACTTAGATTCCTTCCATGTTCTTGTACATCCACAGAACTTTTAACACTTTTTTAAGATACATTGATTTATATTATAGGGTAAGGAGGTAAGGAGCCAAACAAAAACAAAAAATTCTTAGAAATACTTTAGGCAAAGTTCAAATAAACAGAAATACATGCACTAGTTCTCTTCCTATTCGGCCTTAAAGCGTCTCAAACTTTAAAGGTCCCAAATTCCCAATCTGTCAAAATCGCGACGCCAAACGAACACCGGACTAACGATACAAAAACAGTCAGGAAGTCGGACAATAAAAAACAAATAAGTGTTCCGAACAAATTAAGTTATAAGCTGGAACGTATGAAGCCATCATCCCGCCGGTGTAATCATATTAACGACTACAAAAGGAGCGGCAAAAAACGTAGAAATTAGAGGATCGAGAAATGTGGGCCAAACACAACATCGCCTAATTATAGCTGTTGTTCGTAAAAACAATTTTATGTGCCCGCGGCCCGCAGGCGCATGCACACTGGGTGATTTTGATTTTTGATAAACATAGCAAATCCATACTAATATTTAAAAATTCGAAAATGTGTGTGTATGTTACCTCTTCACGCCCAAACCGCTGAATCGATTTTACTTACATTTGGCATGGGGATACTTTGAGTCCCAAAAAAAGGACATAGGATACTTTTTATCCCGGAAAAATACACGGTTCCCGGGCGATAAACGATATTTGGCGCAACGGAGTTGCGGGCGTCATCTAGTATGCAATAATACAAAGCCGTTAGTAGGTATACATCACGTCGTCTAATCCTTTGCTAAGTTATACTAATTGTGTTATGGCAATCAGACAACGGATGACGGATGTACACCTAACAATTTTCTTCAACAATTATTCATATACAATATAGGTACATAATATTTACACTTTCACACAATACCTAAAACTGACACTAAACTCTGAACGTGAGACTCGTGTATTTTTCAATAAATATAGCAAAAATATTATGTTTTAATCACTTACGGATTTAGTCGCGGAGCACCTTCCCAACCCGACTTTTTGCCTGCTTTCCAGCGGCCGCGGTCACAGGTGAACTGCAGGCCTAGCATAACAACAGTAGAAATGGGAAAGAATCGACATACTGACAGATTTTATCGACAAAATGGTGGATTTCCATTGTCTGTCACTTTGTCTATTCTTCCGTAGAAAGAAACCGTTTCTATGGTGACCATGCTACGCCTGCTGAGGTGACAGACGTCCAACTCGCTTTAAAGTTGTTGAACTACCCGCAGATTCAAATTATTATTTGTGTTCCGATCTACGCAGAATACGCTCATATAATATACGTAGAGGTATTAAATAGCTAAATGAATGATATTTTTTAATTAAGTAAAATTATACGATATTCTGTCACACCCGTTGGAAGAAAGCCAAACTGGATATTTTTCACTACGATAACTAGATAATTATCTAGGATAATACGGTAACTATAAATATATAATATATATATATATATATATATATATATATATATATATATATATATATATATATATATATATATATATATATATATATATATATATATATATATATATATATATATATATATATATATATATATATAGTTATTACGCATTTATTTACGTAGTTTTTATAGTTACAGTATGTTGTACAGTACAGTAGTTCAGTATAGTACAGTATGTTACACAAAATTGTGACATTTCGTGACATTTCATATGATGAAGTTTTGAGCCACGATTCGCGTTTTGGACTTTGGATTATCAAGGATTTTCTGCACTTATCTGGTTTGACTCACAACTTTTAAAATGTTGGAGTGATCTTTTAATGTCTTGTTTTACAAAAATCATTTTATTTTTATATATGACTCTTTATTATAATAATATGCCCTTAATTATAAGAATATACTCTTATTACATCAATAGAACACAGCTGTCCCTTCAAAAAGTTAATTCACATTATTTTCATCTCTAAAATCACCCAGTGTGCAACTGAGGGCGAATCCTTTATTATTTCGACGTGTATATTTTTATTTTTGTTCCTTCACGTTTATTATTTATGAATTATTATTATTTGGGGATTTATTATTAGCCTGGCAAGCGCGTCGTTTTCAATTTGCCACAAGGTGCCTGCCAGGTAACTCGGACCTTTCTGGCATTTGTTTTACATTTACTTAATTAATCTACTTCTCTCTCTTCAAAATTGATTCGGATGGTGATTAAAGTTGCCAGAAAAACTATTAAGTAAAGGAAATTAAAAAAAAATGTTTTGTACAATTTGTGAATGTCTGAAGTTTTTTTTCAATATTATATCAAGTATTGTTGCAGCATTAATTGTATTTTGCCAATTACATTCTAATTAGACTTGTCTCCCTCGATAGGCTAGGTACTTTGACTCAACTTACAAATACTCGTAAACTAATAAGTATTTATATAATTAGTAACTTAGTACTTTTAATTAAAAAAATTAGTACTTTTAAAGTTCTAAGACCCCTGATAGACGTACGAACTTTAAGCACACGGGTTTTAAGTTCGCGAACTTACTCGGCTCGACGTCGGTGATAGACGTACGAACTTTAAGCACGCGGGTTTTACGATCGCGAACTTACTCGGCTCGACGTTGGTGACACACGAGAATGGCTCACACTGGATTACCATGTCCCCAGGCTCGCGGCTCGCGGCCCCCGGCTCGCGGCTCGCGGCTCGCCCCTTGTAGTCTTGCCAGACGTACGAGCCGAGACGAGCTACGAGTAAAATTCCAAGACGGCGAACTTGCGCGGCAATCTTTAAATACGCGGTTTTAGGTGACACATAGGCGATTAAGATAGTCAAGCCATTAGTCCGCGTACTTATGGTGGATTTACACGGGTGACTAACGGGGCGATTTTAGTCATCCGGCAAGTCACCAGTCGAATCGCCTGTCCAAGTCGAATCGCCACCCCATTTACACGGGTGACTAACGGGGCGATTTTAGTCACCCGGCAAGTCACTCGCTACAGTAGTATTCGCAGCAAGCGCTCGCTTGCGACTGAGCGTTTGCACGGTCGATTTTAGTCACCAGCCGCATGCGGCCGCTGGCCGCACGACTTTGGGGCTTGCGACTTTAGCCGCATGCGGCGTAGTCGAATTGCCATTTACACGGTCGATTTTCGCCGTGCGGCGTAAATCGTGCGGCTTTAGTCACCCGTGTAAATCAAGCATTACTCACACGTCTATCACCCGGCACCCCTTTAAGGATCACTGAAAGAATCGTACAGCATTCCCGTCGATCGTGGAAAAACGAGACACAATAGCTTATCATTTGTTATCGCGGCCGCATGTGGCCGCTTGGGGCTTGATGAATTAAATAGCGATTCAAATTGAATCTTATTCACCACCCAAGACTTGGATCTTTTTGTGTCCTGTCTTGTTGCGGAGTGACAATGAGCCTATTTAAACTAGGTGTATGACAAGTTTTCTTATAAACTTGACTACGACACTATTGTGCTAAAGTTGACTAGTAGATTATGCCATAAACCATTAAATACCTTAAATATATACTTGACTGATATTATACTTGATTTCTTTACTAAATTCTCAAATTGTAACGTTAGCTAAATAGCTGACTCTACTTACAAGTTACATCTAAGAGCCAATTTCAAAACACACCAAACTTTTGAACCGCCATGATGATTGTTTATTTAACAGGTATTTACGTAAACGCGGCGGTATCGAGTATAATAGTTTGTTAAGCGGCCCAACGTGAAAATAATAAGCCGGCAATAACAGTTACCATCAAAAATAACTGCTCCTCCGCGCGCTGTTCGCGAGATAAACGCCCGGTTTGGATGAAGAAAATAGTTAAGGTTTTTCATAAATGTTCTTTATGCTATATAGGTTCTTTGTGTAAATGAAAAAGTGTAAATGAAAAAAAGGGAATAGAAAGTTGTAAGAATCGTTGTGGAAGGAACATTAAATTGGTTCACATCAAACATTCTAAAACCAAATTAAAAAAAAAAACTGGAACTGAATTCCAAGGTCAAAGATTATTACACTTTATTTCAACTAGATAAAAATTATTAAATACTTCTTACACTTCCATAGTTATTTCCAGTATTCGCCTAAACCTCAACTATTTCTGCACAAATTCTTCATTATTTTGAAGTCGGTACCAATTTTTATGTCAAGAATGAACAACGAATGAAGAAGGTGGCACTTCACATGGCGATTTGTATTTGCGTATTTGATGTATTCGCCAAACAATCACCATGTGTAGACGGTATGTAATATGTTTGACAAAGAATGGGCCTTATTTGCCTATTTGACAAATATGACCAATACCAAATACACGTATCCCGTACCTTTGTCGGTTTTCGACGCACATCAAAAGAGTCAAATAGGCAAGTAAATAAAATCAAGTAAAAGTTTGGTATTTGACGTCCACGTGTGGAAGGTCGTATTTGCCTTTATTTGCCTGTTTGTGTATACGTCAATAATTTTGCCAAATGCAACAAATAGCCAATAGCAAATACCAATAGCCATGTGAAGTGCCAGCATAAAGCTGATTCGCTGCTGTTAAACATTTTGTCAGTTTGTTACACTATTGAAATTCATACTTACTAATATTATAAATATGCGAAAGCGTGTCTATCTCTGTCTGTCTGTCTGTTACCTCTTCACGCCCAAACCGCTGAACTGATTTTGCTGAAATTTGGTTTGGAGATACTGTGAGTCCCGGGAAAGGAGATAGGATACTTTTTATCCCGGAAAAATGTACGGTTCCCGCATGATGAACGAATTTTGGTGCAACGGATTTGCGGGTGTCATCTAATATCTTATAAACTCCATTTAAATAACGTTCTGGGATTCCGTATAAAGTTTTCATTTAACACAATCCCTTGTATTAAGCGAGTTATGGTATCCGATACATTTTATTAACATCGGCGGCTGGGCGGTTTGAGAACGGCGTGAACTTTGCGCTAATCAAATTACCCAATCTCCTTTATTAATAAAAGCCATGAACCTGTGTTCTGTACTTTCAATATGCTACTTATATTCTTTATTAAGTGTTTGTATGTTTGGAAGTTTGTTACAAAAGGTAGATTACGCTTAAACCCTCAGACCAAATAAAAAGTTTTTATTTGGTCTGAGCTAAAACCACACAAAATTATTATGTAAAAGTGTCTCTAGCTGTTAGCTGTTGTTAGTTTGTTACTTCTTCGCACTTAAAAGGATTCAGATGTTTGGTTTGCTATGAGATATTAAATGACGAATTTTTGTCTCAACGAATTATGTTTAAAGTTTACATGGGCAAAATTCTGAAAAGAATCTACTAGTCGGACTAGTCCTAACAGACAAGCCTCTTTTCTCAATTTTTCGTCAGACTTCGACAATTTTCTCAGTATTTTCAACTAAAACTTCATGATAAAAAAAACACTCCATGATTTAAAAAAAACTGTTTTTTTTCGAATTATTTTTCAAGTGGCCAGCACAGACATGCAACCTCTTCATATCAAAAGAGGTTGCATATGCCATGCCTTGGCCACTTACGACCGGCGAACAAAGCTGTGAAGCATGATTAATATTGCAAAACAAAATCATTTAAGACCAGGCCGATATAGCACGCGAATAATGGCGGGGCGGCGCGGCGCGGCGTTCCTGAGGCGTGCGGCGATGTATGATAACCGCTTAACACGAGGTAATATTAATAACGAATATTAATTGTAAGGCCCTGTCAAGTTGTAGGAATTTTGAGGTTAGGTTAGGTTTTGTTTTTTTTGTGTTAGAGTGGTTTTCGGTAGTTAATGGCCTAGCTTAGGATCGAGTTTCCGTCTGACAGTTAGACACACTTTTACATTAAGAATATTGGTTTTTACATTTCTGTGTTTTAGAGTCAGCATAAACATAGTAAACATGAAAGTTTTCAAATCTCTATTTTTTTAACTCATATACAATCTGGAATGATGATGACTTGAAACTTATAGCGTATTCGGCATCTAGAACTGCCCCGGAGCAGGGTAGGCCGAATGGATATAAAATAGCCGAAGTTTAAATTACTATAGGTCTACCAGAATCTGATGACAAAAAGTGAGAAAATAAATTGACTCTAGCAATACCGGGGAAATTGGAATAAAATATTTTGATCATTTTTTTTTTCTTATAGCGGCTGATTCTGTGTGTTAAACATGCAAATATAAAAATGTATCCAATGATCAAGGATATTTTTTGAAAATCTGCTGTCAATTGATCAGATTCTGGTAGACCTATATACTTAATTTAATTTGGTATTACTACTTAGTTATTACTAAGTCTAAGTGCTTCGTGGACCACCGGTTTTGTTCGGCTATTTCCGTATCCATTCGGCCTGCCCTGCCCCGGGGCAGTTCGTGATGCCGAGAACGCTATTAGGTTTTATTTAGTTTAAGGTTAGTTTAATTCTCCAATTTATTCTGATTATGAATTTTTTTTATAAAATAAGGGGGCAAACGAGCAAACGGGTCACCTGATGGAAAGCAACTACCGTCGGCTATGGACACTCATAACTTCAGAAGAGCTGCAGGTGCGTTGCCGGCCTTTTAAGAGGGAATAGGGTAATAGGGTAGGGGAGGGTGGGAAAGGGAATAGGGTAGGGGAGGGTGGGAAAGGGAATAGGGTAGGGGAGGGTAGGGAAGGGAATATGGTAACAGGGTAGGGGAGAGTGGGGAAGGGAATAGGGTAGGGAAGGGAATAGTGTAGGGAAGGGTAGGGAAGGGAATAGTAAAGTTCCCTCCTCTGGGAGGGGACAGGCGGCGCCGGAAGCTGAAATGTCCGAATAATGCCAGGACATCTCAGCTTCCTTCAGGCCAACGTAAACCACTGCGCTGCGGCTCAGGATCTCTTCCTGCAGACCGTGGCGGAGTGGAGTGTTGACGTGGCGGTGGTCTCGGAGCCCTATTATGTTCCTCCTCAGCCGCATTGGGCTGGGGATGATGAGGGCTCCGTCGCCGTTGTCGTGAGACCAGGCGCTGGACCCCCCCTCATACCCAGAATGAAAGGGCCCGGGTACGTGGTGGCGGCTTGGGGAGAGTATGCCGTAGTCGGGGTATACTTCTCCTCAAACCACAATTTAGTCGCCCTAGAGCAGTTCCTCGATGCTCTAGGGCCGCTGATCAGGAGGCTAGCCCCCCTCCCTGTCATTGTGGCAGGGGACTTCAACGCCAAGTCCTCGGCGTGGGGTTCCTCTGTCACTGATCCGAAGGGGAGGGAAGTGGAGGGGTGGGCTTTAGCCTCGGGACTGTCACTACTGAACACAGGGACAGTCCAGACCTGCGTGCGGCGGACGGGCGGTTCAGTGGTGGACTTGTCGTTCGCCACTCCCGCCGTAGCGCGCAGGGTGGAGGGGTGGAGGGTGGTAACGGAGATGGAGACGCTCTCGGACCATCGATATATACGGTTCGAGGTGTCTCCAGCCTCCGCATCGAGTCCAGCGTCTCGGTCCAGGGGGCGAAGTGTATTCCCGCGTTGGGCAATTTCAAAGCTCAACCGGGAACTAGCGGAGGAGGCGGCTATAGTCGGCCGTTGGAGCTTCCCATCGTCTGAGGCCATGGGGGTGGACGAGTTGGCTGGCTGTTTCGGCAAAGTTTTAAATAGCGTTTGCCGAGCAGCCATGCCCAGAATTTGGGATCCTCCCCCGCCTCGGTGGGCAGTTTACTGGTGGTCGACTGAATTGGCCGACCTTCGCGCCGCCTGCAATGCGGCGCGTCGCGCCTATTGTCGCAGTAGGCGGCGCCGCCCCCAGGACGTAGAGCGTGATGACCGGCTGTACAGGGTCTACCGGGCGAAAAGGGAGATCCTGCAGCTGGCCATCAGTCAGGCCAAGGAGCGAGCATGGCTGGAGTTGGTGGAGAGGCTCGAGAATGACCCCTGGGGCCGACCGTATAAACGGGCGCGAGACAAACTTCGTGCCCAGTCGGCCCCCTTAACGGAGAAGCTCCAGCCGCACCTGCTGGATAATATAGTCCGGGAGTTGTTCCCGGACCCCCCAGCAGGCTTCGCTCCACCGCGGATGGCCCGACGGACGCTGGACTCGATGGAGGAGGGTGTTCCGCCACCTGTCACCGATGCTGAAATGGAGACGGTTCTATCCCGTCTCCGAAGTAGGAAGAGGGCGCCCGGTCCGGACGGGGTGCACGGTAGAGTTCTAGCTCTAGCTCTCGTGCACCTTGAAGATAGGCTTCGGGAACTGTTTAACTGTTGTATCCAGAGCGGACAGTTCCCGGGAGCATGGAAGAAAGGTCGACTCGTCCTTTTACCGAAGGGCGGGCGACCACCGGACTGTGCGTCGGCGGTGCGGCCGATTGTGTTGCTGAACGAGGTGGGCAAGGCGTATCTCGGGAGGCTTTTGAATGAGTATCTCTCTGATAGGGAGGTCGAGTACGAGGACGGGTCGGGGTCCCTAGAGAGGCTCAGTGTCGAGTGCGGCGTCCCTCAGGGCTCAAATGTGGGCCCGGATTTATGGGTCGTCGGCTACGACTGGGTCCTGCGGAGCAGTCTCCTCCCCGGAATGGTGCTCGTCTGCTATGCAGACGACACATATGCATTATTTCGGGGACGGACCTTTCAGGAGGCTGCGCGGCTGGCTGAGGTGGGAGCATCCCTCGTTGTCAGCCGCATAGAGCGGTTGGGGCTTCGGGTACGCTTAGGCAAGACCGAAGCCCTGCTCTTCCGCGGACCCGGAAAGAGAGGACCCCCACCCGGAGCTCGACTCCTTATCGGAGAGACGGAGGTCAGGATGAGTTCGACGCTTAAATGTCTTGGGCTCATCCTGGACGGGAGGTGGACCTTCGGCCCACACTTCCAACAGTTGGGACCGAGGGTCGTAAGGGTGGCGTCAGCGCTGGGCCGGCTCCTACCTAATATAGGAGGGCCTAGCGAAGCCTGCAGGCGGCTATACTCCGGAGTCTGTCGGAGTATAGCAATGTACGGTGCCCCAATTTGGGCGGATTCCCTCACCGCTCGTAATAAGGCCCAGTTGCGAAGAGCGCATAAAGGGTTTCCCCTACGCACCAAAAAAAAAAAAAAAAAAAAAGGAAGGGTAAACTCACTCACTCGGCGAAACACAGCGCAAGCGCTGTTTCACGCCGGTTTTCTGTGAGCCCGTGGTATTTCTCCGGTCGAGCCGGCCCATTCGTGCCGAAGCATGGTTCTCCCACGGTGAGAATCCACAAAATCGGCTCGATAAATTCCTGGTCTCACATTTTTGTTCAACAAAGCACCATCTTCACTTTGTTCAGTCTGTTGACAGGTTGTGAACCCAGACGGCGTAGTTGGCACTAGTTAAATTAGTTTAGTCTACAATGTCTTAGCGGTTCGATTCCCGGGTGATTTAATACTTGCTCAAAGTATTGACTTTGTAGTTTGTATGGCTGTAACTTATTTACTACAGTACTTCAGTTTATATACTACAATGTTTAACATTGTTTAGTTTTAGGAAAATCAATTTGCTTAGATAGGAATTCTTATTTAAAAAATACATGAATAGTACAGGTTGAGTATTTTTTAAGGGTCATTGGAGTCAAAGTATAGCTGATACGTACAAAATATTCTATAAAGTATTAACATTATTATGGCTAGCTTGAAATACGTGATAAACAATATGTTAAATTAAACTATAATAAAAACATACTATATTGAAAATATTACCTTTTAGCTACCATACTTTAAGAGCGGGCTGTAAAATTTTGTTTTTTTATTTTTGTTTTCTAATAAGTATTACAATCCCGGAAGACGATTGACTCAAATGAAATTGAGATTTATTTAATCATTGTATATTTATCTGATATTTGGCTAACCAAAAACACGATTCACTTATTTTGACTAGATAGTTTTATTTTTTGATATTATGAATCTTTCTGGGCTTTTCAACAAATACCTGTTACACTTATTGAGTTACTATCATTAAATAACTTACACTACTACAATCACACACTTTATAAAATAAAGGAAATATTAGTATTGTATTTAATTTTTAAGTAATCATCAAAAACATTTTAGGACTTACGACCTTTACTTTTGTGCTATAATGCGGGAACCGTTGTTACGCGATATTGTTCACTATTAGCTGCAGCGTAAAGCACATTGCCCGGGAGCACGATTCATGGAATCATTGTATGACGATTGGAGGATAGCGGTGTGTGTAGGTGGGGCTAGCGTTTTGACAGTAGGCTCTTAATAGACCGGCTTATTATAAGAATATCAAAGAATATAAGAAAAGCATTCCAATAGAAAACATAAAAAGATAACTTAATTCCTCGCTACATAAAACTCACTAAATACGTGATTCTTTATTTTTATATCCCCAAAAAAGACATCTACTCGTAGGCACACTATTTACTACCTCTATCACTTCTAGATTTCCAGTAACAAAATGGCGGCAGTACGGCGTTTATAAAGTAATATTTCGTTGCAATCTGAGCCCAATAAATCCAGTACCGGGGTGTGTTTATCCGTCTGTAATTTATTACTCCGTAACTGTGTGTGTATCTGACTTGTAATTTCTCAAATACACACCTCGACCGTAGCTCCTCTGTGTTAAATGGTTCCACTGATATGCTTTAACGGCTGTGAATTATTATTATAATATTTTAATAACACTTTATTGGAGTTATATGTTACTATATTATACTCTTATACAACTTTTGACTTAAATTGTAGCTTAGAGTGTGTCTATGACCCTTATATTGTAGAGGTATAGTTCTTTTAGGTTAGTGACATAACGGGGCGGTGGTGTGGGACACCGCCGCCCATTGCAGGGAGTCCTAGAGAGAGAACCGTGATACGTAAGGTTTTCCTGCGCATCGCAGCCCCCCGTGTAGCGGGATGGCGACGGGTCTGCAAAATGTGGATGATCGCTGGTAGAGTTTCGGTAGGTTTTATCCATAAAGTTAATATACCTAGCGGAATAGAGCAACAATCTCGAACTGTCAAACGAAACCGAAATCGGTTTACATCTTTGTGTAAAAATATGTGTACGTATACACTTACACAAGCATGATTGAACATGAATTCTATGAGATTAAATTGTCAACGTGCCGATAAGTGCCGACTGGACGTCAAAAAAAGAGAACTCTGCTGTCATGTATCACACGTCTCTTTTTGCCACGCACTGTTACTGATAGTGACATCTCGCTTGCTCAGGCCTTTGTTTCTCTATTCAGCTAGGTATATTAACTTTATGGTTCTATCGTACCCGCAACTCAGCACCATGGGGGTTTAGTGGGTAGACTACGCAGGAGTCCCACATACCCCGGCCGATATCATGTAAAAAAAAAGGTTAGTGACATAAAACTCAAAATTAATTTCACCACTGTTAAATATGTTATCACTTATCATGGAGAGAAAATGTTCTTATGTTTGCACCGAATAGGCAGCGATACTATGTAGATTAATTTAAATATGGTATCAAATTGAATTATTTTCGTATTGATAGTAAAGTTGCCGGTTGGCAGCGGAAGCAAGGTTATAATTATATGCATGAAGCAACCGCAGACGACGTGTCGTCGCGACACTACTGGTTTCTATGTATTTCTATGAAATACCCTGCGCAGCTAGCGACACGAAGCTAGCGACACTATTCATAGAAATACATAGAACCAGTAGTGTCGCGACGACACGTCGTCTGCTGCAACGTCATGTAGCCGGCTTCCAACTTGTACCTACACTGTGTAGTGCGTATCGACGCGTTGAAATCTTTTTTATTAGCTACGCGCTCGCGCCCGTAGGCACGCGTCGTAGATGTCCCTACGTATTTGGTCTAAACCACAAAATGAGTCACAAACTTCATTTAAGATGTTAAAATATTTTATGTGTGTGACTTGATTCGTTTGCACTAATAGCTCCAGGGCTTAGATAAGCTTTTAAGATCTGCGCAGATCAGGGACTTTGTCTTAAGCATATTTAGAACATTTTTTGTCTAAACACCTTCTAACTAAAAAAAAGGTTATAAAACAAGAAAAGGAACCGTTCCGTACAGTTTGTTTATTTACATTTTTAAGTTTTTAAACCTATTGTTTTAGAGAAAATCAAAGACAAAGAAGACAAGTAAGAAGAAAATAAGTACTTTTTACAATTAAAAATTTACGATATCATTGTAAATACTAAAAAAAAAAAAAGCAAGACTACCTATATCCAGTAAGGTTAATATCTGGCGAACATAATTATAACATAATATCCCAAGAAATAACATAATTTTACGTCAAAACTTTTACACCTAGTCGTAAAATAAAATCAATTCTCCGTCAGTGTTATTAATAAAATAATAAACTTCCTTAATTTAATGCGGGCCATAAAGATGTTCCGTCGGCACAATAAAGTGAAATGGTAATGGGTGTGTTTCCACTTTCCACTGCCGGCACGATAACGGCACGGCACCGACCGACACGGCACCATCCTGAACTACGGGAATGGTCCAGCAAAAAGCCGACTGTCGGTGTCACAAAATCAATAGGCCCTAGGATTCTAAATGCGTAAGTCTGTCCGTCTATTGCCTCTCAACACCCCACCTGGGACCAGACCCGGAAAAAATATTGCACTTCAGCCATCTTGGGCCGGACGAGTGAGGCTTCTTACAGACGAACGGCACTTGTCGACGGCATGCGTCGACGGCAGCTGTCAACTGTCGATGCTGCCGTCGACAAGTGCCGGTCGTCTATAAGCACAGTAAGTGGTAACAGGCAAGCTGCAGGCTGTGAAACGCAGTAGCGGTATATTTCTAATTATTTGATGTTTGCGCTGTACTGCTAATTCGCGCATTTGTGACATTTGTGACACAGATGCATCAAATGAATTTTATCATCAAATCTACGGGGTATTCATCAGGCGATCCATTTGCTCGTTTGCTGCTGATTTTATATGGGAAAACTATAAATAGCATTGTAAATACAATAACTCATCAATATTAGTGTAGATGATAGTTTTACCCTCAAATAATTTATTTGAGGGATAGGTCCTTTCCCACTATTGGCAAAAGCTCTATTTCTTTGCTAATCGTGATTCTGTGTTCTGCAAGTC
The DNA here is from genome assembly GCA_905187585.1 of Cyaniris semiargus. Lineage (NCBI taxonomy): Eukaryota > Metazoa > Arthropoda > Insecta > Lepidoptera > Lycaenidae > Cyaniris > Cyaniris semiargus. Next base: position 3,826,782 of record LR994558.1, on the reverse strand, counting down.
CTTATCAAAAGTATCCGAAAAAAAGTAAATAAATAAAAAGAAATCGAAATCCTCGCGCCACCTTTCAATTAATTTAAAACGAGTAGAATTTTCAACGAACATTGTGATATAATTATAAAGTTCTCCTTGATATGGACATAAAAGTATTAAGAATCTTTTAAACAAATCACCTGTAACCATAAGTAGTTATTATAAATGAAAAATTGAAAAGAACGTCTCTATATCGGTCTTATAATTTATTATTGGAGATGTGTATCTTGATTGCTTTCCTTCCAGCTTATTATAAGTTATTATAACTATAATATTATATTAATATATTGATTTACACCTTTAGTACGAGAAATATACGTATAATATTGTTATTTAAAGATGGCTGGGAGCTGTTATCATCGCCTCTTTCCATTATAAAAAAACTAGGTTTTAAGCTATTGCATAGCCTTTATCGTGGGCTTTGAGCACGGCGACCGAATCAAGAAATTCCGTTACGAAAAAAACCTAACACGCCCACTCCGACCGACACAGCGCGGTGCGGCGTTGCCAGACTTCGGCACGGTGTTTGTGTGCGTGCGACTAGACGTATGTGAATTATAATTGCATAAGCTGATAAAAAATGTTATGCAATAGCTTTACCGCGGCAGTCCCCGAGTACCACACGTATCTTTTTAAGAAGTTAAACATAACAGAAAAGAGAGGGAGTCTTTCTCTTCTTTCCGCCAACGGCGTACCCACCATTCGTCTTACGAATTTTCGATCAAGTCACATAATATTCTGGAGCAAGTTTTACATTTTTTCCCTTCCAAAAGGCTCACAAAGCCGCTATCGTCGTCACTACAAAAATCCGCAATAGCTATCTTTTTTTCCCTCGTAGGATCGAAGGGTTAAAAACATTATATTAAGTATAACTACACCTAATTGGTAAAATAAATTTTAGTAGCTATGTATTATTATTTAAAATATGGCTCGAAAGTGATAAAGCTTGTGTGATTAAATATCTGGATATAATGGAGTCATCAGCCATGACAGTTTCACACCTCGGCTCTCCTTATAACTCGTTTTCTTTTTTTCTTTTTTCTCGTCGGCCATGACACTCTCCTTTGTGAAGCCATTAAAAGGTTATTTACAGTAACTTTCGAGTTAATTTACTTATTGTTATTGTTGTTGTCAGGAGTTTTAAGATTTGTAGTTTATTGTTGGAGTAGTTTTGTAACAGATAGCTTTAGTATTTGTCATTATTGATAGGTAGTAGAAACATAGACTACGAATAATTCTGTGTATTACTCGAAATCTTTTTCAAATTGTATATAAAATATTAAATAATTACACCGAGTAGCCACTTAAGAGCGGGCTGTCAAATTTTGCTGTGTTTTCTAATAAGTATTACTATCCCGGAAGACGATTGACTCAAATAAAATTGAGATTTATTTAATCACTGTATATTTATCTGATATTTGGCTAACCAAAAACACGATTCACTTATTTTGACTCGATAGTTTTAGTTTTTGAAATTATGAATCTTTCTGAGCTTTTCAACAAATACCTGTTACACTTATTGAGTTACTATCATTAAATAACTTGCATTACTACAATCACACACTTTATAAAATAATAGCTAAAGGAAATATTAGTATTGTATTTAATTTTTAAGTAATCATCAAAAACATTTTTAGGACTTACGACCTTTACTTTCGTGCTATAATGCGGAAATCGTTGTTACGCGATATTGTTCACTATTAGCTGCAGCGTAAAGCATACTGCCCGGGAGCACGATTCATGATTGGAGGATAGCGGTGTGTGTAGGCGGGGCTAGCGTTTTGACAGTAGGCTCTTAAACCAAGTTTATAAAATCGTATACAATTTTACGTCTTAATAAATATTGCAATAAAAATGTCATAAAAACATCGGAGTAAGTTAAGTACTTACCTGCTGATTACAATTGTACCAAATTCTGAACAGATTTTGATGAAATGGTATGGAGCACCCGAAAAGGGCATAGTATAGGAATTAATCCAGGAAAACGCACGGTTTTGCGAGATTTTTGCACAAATTCTTTTGCAACAAACTTGCTGGCTACATCAAATTTGGATGGTTAAGCATTTGTGTAACATCCTACAAAAAATGCGTATTGAGTTATGAATGCAGTCATGTTCTTTAGATCATTTAGAACAAAACTACATACATAACTCTTTTTGTGGGTAATACACAAATGCTTAACAGCGACCATCCATTCTTTAAAGTCGGTTAAAACCTATATCAAGTGTAAACAACAACAACAACAACAACACCAACATTATGTACACAATAACTAACAATTTCACCTCTACACAGCGCCATAAATTAGATAACATTTTCCATCAATTTGAACTTCATTAAAATTAATTAAGCCGATTTGCATTTAAAATGGCGTGTTACATTTTAAAAGATAATGACGAAAATAATTAACTCTATCGTATATATTATATCTTAATTAACTATACGCGGAGTGTTTGCTTATTTTCTTGCGCACGCCCATCGCCGCATCGGCCAATCAACGGGTAGAACTGTCGTAGCGTGATTAGAGGAATTATAATGATAATAATGACAATTACTGTGCTCGTGAAAATTGAGTGTAAACCACGAGATGAGGCAGAAAATTTCATACATGATATTTGTTTTGATGCTATAGCATTTACACATTGACTTGAGCGTTTTGATGCTCTATGAGATATTATGTTAGCTATAACAAAGCACATTCTCAAAATTTTCCGCTGAACAGTGAGTACGTTTGAGCGCTTTGCGCTTAAACGCTTTTTACGGCGTTACAACTTACAACCTTTTAATTTTGCAAGTGTTTAAAATTAAAAACATTTGTGCAAAGGATACTCTTAATTAAATTATATACTGACAAGTGGTACCCGACTAAAAAACTGCTACAAGAAATTATTTTACTCAGAATCAGAGATGTCAATTGAAACATTAAAAATATAAGTCGATTTCACGGCTACAAATCGGAGTCGACGTAAATAATTCATTGGTCATAATTATATTCACTTAATTCGGTTTGACAGAGTGACGTATGAGCTAGCGAACCGACGCAGCGGGCGAAGCGAGCGAGCCAATGTTGTCAACCTATGCCTTGATTACACCTACCGAGTAGATTAGCGAGACAGTGGATTCGGCCGAACACATCCGTAATAAACAAATCGAGTGCTCGGCAAAGTGTAATCAAGGCTTTAGCGACTTTGTTTAGAAGTAACGACTTTTGCTTAAGTCTTACACCCGTAATATTAGCTTCCTCCTCAACTCAACTCAAACTAAATACTCAAAAATTATGACGTTTTGTTGAATAAATGACATAATTTTTGAAGGATTGATGTTAGGTTGAGTGAGAAAGATTCGAGGAAACGACTAAAAATACGGGTACTAAGTGATGAAAAAAAATTATCGCTAAAATGTATTTAATTAAAATTAAAAAGTAACATGTTATTCGTTATTGCGTCGTACGTTTACGTTCCTATTAACTTATCAATACATTTCTTGTTTTTTCACTTATCCTATTCCCATGGCCTATGTTTAGCGACTTTTGATTTTTAAACGATTTAAAATATGGAGGAGGTTTCTCAATTCGACGTTTGTTATGATGTTTTTGGAACGAAGTTCCTTATTCATGTTTTTCGCGGATAACTTCGCAGCTTGTGAACCGATTTTAATTATTCTTATTTTGTTGGAAAGAGGATACTTTACAGATGGTCCCATGATTAGGAAATATTGTTTTAAATCGGTTTTTCTTTACTTTATTTTAAGTGTAGGGACTCGAAGTTCTCGTAGCTGGCAACACCGTGTCTCGGCGAGTGAGCGGCGCGTTTGAGGCGCGAGGTGCTAATAACGAGGCGTCCAGCCGCGCGCTTCCCGCTGCGTGAGGAATGCCAGGTGGAAACGCTCGTCGTCGACACATTGCTTTCGCCGACTTTCAGAAAAGGAGGAGGTTTTATATTCGTCTGTTAGAGCCTGATTACACTTACCGAGTGGAGTGGCGAGTGCTTTCGGCTGATTTTTTCGGCCACGAGCCACGGCCCTAAGATTTCAATATGGATCATCGTAGCCCGAAATAAATGATATTTCATAATTAAATTTCAATTTATATTATCAGGCTTTATACATAGGCTGCACTAAAAGTATCGGGAATGGAATATTTCCATTGTTCCTGTCACATTAAAATCTTTTTAATTGAAAACTCCTTGGTTTTAAAAATCGAATACCATTTATTTATTTAAAAAAGATTCTCGGTCTTGTCACAAGGTCTTGTCAGACTTGTTTAGTCGTTGAGAAAATGGAATTTACTCGAGAAAATTCTAGAGGTACGTAGTTATACTTATATGTCAGTGTAGAGCGATGGTTTATTATGACTTTCGAAGTGGTTTAACACAAAAACAGTGTGTTGACCGGATTATTTCTGCATTTGGTGATGAAGCCCCATCCAAAACCACAATTTATCGCTGGTTTGCTGAATTTCAACGTGGACGTGTCAAGCTCAGTGATGATCCCCGTCAAGGTCGTCCAAAAACTGCAGTCACCCAACAAAACGTTGATGCTGTGCGTAGGCTGATTGAGGAAGATCGACATGTGATATACCGCGAAATTCAGGCAACTTTAGACATTGGCATGAGTCAAATATAAATAATCTTGTATGAAAAATTAGGTTTAAAAAAGTTGTTTTCCCGATGGATACCGCATTTGCTCTGTGAAGAGCAAAAAGCGGCTCGCGCTACTTGGTGCGCCAGAACTCTCGAAAGATTCCACGCAGGATCCTCAAATGCTGTATACAACATCGTATCAGGTGACGAATCCTGGATATACGCGTACGAACCCGAAACAAAAAACCAGTCACGAGTTTGGGTGTTCGAAAATGAGTTAAAGCCAACAAAAATTGTTCGTTCACGGAGTGTTGCCAAAAAAAATGGTGGCCACGTTTGTCTCCAAAACCGGCCATGTTGCGACTATTCCTCTTGAGGGACAAAGAACGGTTAATGCAGAATGGTATGCTAGCATTTGTTTGCCACAGGTCGTTTCTGAACTCCGTAAAGAGAACTGCAACCGCCGCATCATCCTCCATCACGACAATGCGAGTTCTCACACCGCGCACAGAACAAAAGAGTTTTTAGAGCAAGTAAACATAGAATTATTAGACCATCCGCCGTACAGCCCCGACAGTCTAAACCCTAATGATTTCTATACTTTCCCTAAAATAAAGAATAAATTGCGTGGTCAGAGATTTTCATCACCTGAAGAAGCTGTGGACGCCTACAAAACGGCCATTTTGGAGACTCCAATTTCCGAATGGAATGGATGTTTCAATGATTGGTTCCATCGTATGGAAAAATGTTTCAAATTTCGCGGAGAATACTTCGAAAAGCAATAAATACATTTTTAAATAGTAATGTTGTGTCACTTCCTTGATTCCCGAAATTTTCAGTGCTGCCCTCGTATTATATTTTTGTGGAATATTTTTAACTTAATGTGTTATTAGTACGTGTACGTATGTTACGTAAGTTTTATTGGTTACTCTAGGTGTACTTAGGTAGAGAATTGACGCATTTCAGGGCCTTCCCCTACGGAGATTCCGTAATTTACCGTATTTAGAGCCTTATAAACTCATAATTTGAAAGCTACAAAGTTATGATAAAAATACAGCAATAATTGTAAGTATATCAACATTCCTTTCCCCGTTTTAAATTTTCTATTTTTGTTTATTATACTCATGATATTAGCTTCCAAAGTAATACCAATTTATTAAAATTGAAGCATACTTTCAGCATCTCCCTAGTATTTACAAATTAAGTTTATTTGAAACACACGACAATAGATAGACAATTTCACTAACTACATATTCCCCGTTTTTTTTTTTAGATCAATTTTGAACTAAGATTGGTAGGTACTACTAATATATATTCTGTGACTAAGATAAGTTAAAAAATAGGATTTTTGTGCGATCTCGGCAACGCGTCAAATGTATGGTCAAGGTCGTTTGCTCGGGGGATGGCCTTAAACTATTAATTACGAGTATCTCCATCTGCTACGTGTCTCGTTTAAATTGTTTATTCACACAAAAGATGTTTTAAATTTTAAATCGCCTTAACAACAAACCGTTACTAATAAGTAAAACTTATTAAAGACACTGTTAGTGCCATACTTAGCCTTAAAAACGCTTAACAAAAATTAAATCAAAGTATCCAAAACCGGTGAGCGCACTCCGAATAAGACATCACGGGTCTATTAAGTATAATCACGCGCACCTTCCCGCCGTGATAAACGACTAAATATAATTGTTGTGACTTCGTTTACATGTGCTCGGGTAATCCGACCTCTTTATTTGGTCGGGTTCGATTGATTCCAGACGTAATGGCACTCTGAATGGTTTCGTTGAAATCGTGAAATTATTTTATATTGATTAAAAGGTTCGTCGTGGCTCGTGGTGATAAGTATAGCTTGTTGTTGCTAATACTTACAGTTTTACGCATAATATATTTAGCGTCATGGTAGAGTTATAAAAAGTTATTATTGAAGTTATCAAAATCCTAAATATTTTTACTGACAGCAACATGTACCTTTTTTGCCCAAATTATAATTGCGCTAAAAAGAAGATAATGTTTTTTACTTATTTTCTAGAGATGTGCCGATCATGACTTTGGCCGACTAGCCGATTAATCGGTTGCAAAGAAGCCGACTAGTCTTTACTTTAGATACTTTCGAACTTATGTACCATTCCATGTCCCACCCTATAAAACATTCTACCGCCGCAACTCATTTGTCTGTAGAGCTAGCGCACGTTTTAACCATTTTTATTTAGATAATAAAATTGACGACATTTTTAACATATAAACATCTGAAATCTGTAAGCTTTTATCAAATGCCTATTTTAAAAATCAGAAATGAAAATTGTTACATAATTTGTATTGAGTAATTTTCAATAACCGGTTATAGCGTTTTGTGAGTGCTGTGGTGTATTATTTCCTATAGTTTTTTGTAATTTTCTTACTGTTATTGACTGTTGTTTCCTAATTTGTTTATACTTACTTTTCTTGTCGAGTCACTAGAATCATAGATTATGTTTTACTTTACGTCTTATCTAATTGCGAAAACTTATAATTGGTTTTATGTTTCTAATTTAACTGTACTCTTACTGTAATTTCTGCAAGCTGTAAGTTTTCCGAATAAAATAAAATAAAATAAATAAAATAATCGGTCGACTAGTCGGCCAAACCGATCACCCCAATATGATTATGGTCCAAACTTCATATCGAATCTCAAAATTTTATCTACCAATTTTATGATTGTCTGGAGATTAAAGCCTCTTCAATAAATTATTATTAATAAGGGAACATACCCATACTACGTGACCTATTTTTTAAGATTTTTTGACCCTCTATCCCCCCTTGGTAACCACGCGTAGTATTATGCAACACCCCCCCCCCCCTTCAAGTTTTCACGTGGTATTGACTAATGATTTTTAATCAAATTTAAAGATAGGCAGAATAATATAACTAACGAAATACTGGAAATCATAATCATCTCTAATATTTTTCAGAATAAAAAAATAGCCTATGTCCATCACACAGGATGTAGCTTTCCGTGGGTGAAAGAAATTTTAAAATCAGTTCAGTAGTGTTTTTACATTGTTTGTATGTTTGTATGTAATGCCAAAAAACACAATTTTTCCTATGTAACGGAAGCCTTCGTGCGCGAGTCCGATTAGTACTTGGCCGATTTTTCTTATTCGCGATCTGACCAAGTTCTTCAATTTTTAACAATGTCAGACGCTCTAGCTCATTCATGTGCTCATTTTTAATGGCATAACAATTATTTATTAATAGTTTTTTCAGTATAACTTGCACTGACAAAGAACCCTTGTAACATTTTATAAAAGCTTTGTACAGCCGATCGTACAGTGATATTATTGTACAGCATGAGCTTTCTTCGACTTGCTTGACAACTTCACCAAACTAAAAACTGCCTGCCAATCAGGCACTGTTTGTCAGGTAGTTTATAGTTTGGTGAAATTGTCAACGTTTTAATATACGATACGTGCGTCAGCTCCACCAACTGTGAAGAAGCACCCAACATTGCGCGCCAGATTCGAAGATAGTCAAAAAGCGTTTCGTTTCTCTCGGCGAAATCGACTATGTGACAAAAATCTAAACCCCCTCCCCCCTCTGATCCGAATGATCGTAGTATTTTAAGACCCCCCCCCCCCCCCTCTAAATAGGTCACGTAGTATGGGTATGTTCCCTAACTAGATGACGCCCGCCACAGACGGACAGACACAGACAGATAGACATACTTTCGCATTATAATATAAGTATGGATAATAATTATTATATATGAGCGACTGTACATCACTTCACACATTAAACTTACATTGTGTACAAATAGTTTAGTCGACGTCCTACTCCCACCGTGGCTGTCCACTGATTGAGCCATCACCGACGCAATCCGGCTGCTTACGCACAAACAAATTTACAACTACCCCCCGTTTGCATACCCACTACCTTATCACAAGGGCATAAGTTTGAAAGTTGCATGTATTGTTTGTTTTAATATTTTCTTTACAAACATGGTGTCGTAACTCAGTACAGTCGGAAATATTATTTGTTGCGGTTAACAGCTTCACATACAATGTATTGTTAAACGCATTTTAGTTTTTATGTAAATGAAAGTTTGCGATTATTGATGTAAAGATTGGTTTTGTTGTGAGAAAGTTGGAATGGAATCTGAAGAGGATGAAAGGGTCATAAAAATATATAAATTTATTTTTATGTAATTTTTTTATAAAGTAAAAAGTTTTATTATTACTAGATGTTGCCACGAATTTTATGGAACCGAACTGCTCGGAAAGTATAGTTATGTATTATACGTTTCCGGAGTAAAATATCATGAAAATCGGTAAAGTAGTTTACGCATGCAGAGGTGATAGATATAATCGAGTGTACTTTTTTTTAGTATGGCATTATGGACGTTAGAAAAGTTAATATGATCACATAAATCTTTCTTCAAATAACTAAGATATTAACACCTTTGGAAGTAAAACATTCATTATACTAAAGAAAGCCATTGTTTTAACACCTCCGGCAATCATTAAGATAAAAACAAGATTAACTCCGAACATAATCGACTTTTAATAAATCGATCACGAATCACGATGAAGACATCAAATTGAAAATCATCTGGCGATAATAAAACCGGGTTCATTACGACGCGTTATTACACTAGTGAAAATGTCGCCTCAACAAAACACTATTAAAAAAAAGAATAATGACTTCTTTGCCGTCATTACTGCGTTCGGTCGATGGAGAGATTCCTATCAACGCGCCCGCGATGGAAACTCAACTTTATCACTTGTAGATAGAGTTTAAATCCTATTGGTAACGAGAAAATAGTTTTCATAGTAAAATAACTTTAGCTGTGCATATTTTAGAGTGAAATTTCAATCGTACGACCGTCGGATGCGACTGCGTAGCGAATCGGTGTGACAGCTAAGAAGGTTATTATTAACACATTTTAGACATTTACATGAAATGTGTAATAATGAAGGAAATGATGGACTGGAGGGAAAATGTGATTGGATTATAGATGATGTCTTAATGGCAGGAGCAAGTCTAGTCAGTCTATACTGTACTCGACGAAACATGGCGGTAGCGGTCATTGACTCCCTGTCAAAAAACTTGTCTTTTCTATATAAACCGCGATTGATAATGGACTAGGAACATTTGACAATCGCGGTTTATATAGAAAATGACAAGTTTTTGACAGAGAGTCAATGACCGCTACCGCCATGTTTCGCCGAGTACAGTATAGAAATAATTTTTAAAGTCTGCTCTCAGATTTAATGATGATTAAACTTCAATTTAATGAATTGACAGATAATGTATAGGGCTTATGCCAAAATTTTCATTTAATTACAATTAAAGTTCGTCTCAGAGTGCGGCAGTAAGAATCATCTAAGTACTGTAAGAAATTTGTAGACTCTTAAAAATTAACGAACCATAGAGATTTTTTTTTTAATATTCTCAATATAAAGATATTCTTATTATAAGGATTTCATTAATTCATTAGGCTTGATTTATATGCGTCCGCGCGAACGAACGGTTTGGCCGCGTACAGAGATCACAAGCCATTGTTTTCCATTTCCACAGACCATAGCCAATCGCGCGGACGCATACTAGCCAGATGCGACATATTTTGACAGGAATACGAAAAGTTACGTCATCTTAGTCCATGCCAAATTGCAGTGCCAAAAATCAAAGTGGTCCTAAAAACCCCAAAGCCAAAAATCAAAATGGCCACACCGTTTGACCACGCATTTTGGCTAGACTTGTAATGGCTGTTGTCACGTCTGTGACTAACATAGTACCTATCTCTATAACTATCTCCATATATTATCTATGTATCTCTTTATGGAGCTGTATCCCTGGTAGGTGCTCAGCAGCCCACAAGACTCAACAGACACCGTCCCCATATAATTAGGGTCCCGCTCACATAAATCAATATACCTAACGTGCTGTGCCGAAACTGTTTTTAAACTGGGACTCAGTTTAGTTTTAAACTGACTGCACTTTTTTTTAAACTTTTTTTAACGTTTTAAATACTAAAGTGTAGAGTTAAAATTTATGAAATCCTGGTAACAGTATTAAAAAATATCAAGAAGATTTTTATTTATGTTCTTATATTCATGATCCAAAACAGAAATTAATATTATTATGTTGCCTGACGAGGAAAATAGATATTCTGAAGAGCTAAAAATGTAGTTTCAGAACCTTTTCAATTTTGTCTATCTCCTATCTACATCTACACTAATATTATAAAGAGGAAAACTTTGTTTGATTGTTTGTTTAATTGTAATGAATAGGCTCAAAAACTACTAGACCGATTTTAAAAATTCTTTCACGATTCGAAAGGTACATTATCCACGAGTAACATAGGATAAATTTTGTTTTGGAAAAAAATAGGGTTCCGTAAGATATTTGGGTTTTTCGGACACAAGGTGTAAAAATCAACCAGAAAAGTTACTTATTTTGCGTACGCTGCCTAAACTACAAAAGATAGAACCATAAAATGTTCTAATTAATTGTAGATCTTATAAATATCTACAAAAAAGTCCACAACACACTATACCTATCTATGTCGAGTGAGGCACAACAACCATTTTTTTATTTCAAAATCTTGATTTTTTTTGGACTTCATTTAAACGCGTTTATTTTACTCATGCTATTAATCCTTATCAAAATAAATTATTTCATCACTAATCACAGTTTATGTAGATAATATTTGGTCTTTGAATGATTAAAATTGGACGTTCAATTTTGAAGTTATGGCGAAATTAAAATATTACGATTTCTGCTGCACGGCCCGTTGCGAAGCGTCACCAAGGCGGGCGGGAGTTTAGATCTATTAGTAAATGATGATTTAAATAATACTTAATTATTCACTAAATCTAAATAATATATAAAACTCAAATCTATCAACGCACAGCCCAAACCACTGGACGGATCGGGCTGAAATTTGGCATGCAGGTAGATGTTATGATGTAGGCATCTGCTAAGAAAGGATTTTGATCAATTCTACCCCCAAGGGATAAAATAGAGTATATACCCATCGAACTGAGACTTTGATACCTAAATAATAATAATACTTCTTAACGCGAGCGAAGCCGCGGGCAAAAGCTAGTAGTTTATATTTTGACTACTATGTATGTCCATTTAAAAAATTCACAAATATACTATAATATAGTAGAATATCATGTTTTTACAAAAAAACTTGTTCGTCGACGACTTAAATCAATTAATGATCCAACTTAAATAAGACGATGCAATAAAGTATACTATTTATGAATACATCTGACACGGCTGTTGAAATATCTAAAAACTTGTGTCAGGCCACAAATCATTCCAAATATTATTTATTCAAACCTCATTTGTAAATTAATTAAACTCTAAATGAGATTATTGAAATATTTTAATGATCGAAATTAATTTTGAAAGTTGGCAACATTTTGTTTTATTTTCATCATCGAGAGATTTGAGGCAAATGAGTTTGCGCTTATATTATACTTATTGTAACAAAAGAAAATGACAATACTGTTGTGTGTTTTTGTCCCTTATGTAGAGTTCACTGTGAAAGTAGCAGCGCTGAAATAGTTACCTTCGACTCGTTTCTATTGAAACGTCATAAATTTGGCGATTACAATAATTTAAAAAAAACATTATTTCTAAAGTATTATCATTTAACATATTGTTTTGTTAATTGTGAAAGCCTAGAGTATTAATATTCCTTTAATAGTTAATACCTACCTTTAGTTTATAATGTATCTACCAAGGCAAAACTGAACCAATTATAGGTATTGCGTAGTTATAAGCTCAGATTATACATGCGATATACTGTAAATAAACAGGCTATAAAAATTGATTTACTTTACATACTGCCACGAATATGTAAAGCACGGAATAAATTAAAATTTTAATACCAACAAGACGGTAGCGGCTCTATAGAGGCAGTTAACGAAAAAATAAATTTAACACGAGCGGGCTCGATATGAAATAATTTCGTCCACTAATCCCAAAAATATATGGGCCATAAATAATCACCTGTATAGCCCTGTGTCAAGCCCGGCGTAGAGCGGGGCAGATGTCGATAGTTTACGTTTACTAAAAATTAAATAAATTGTAAAAGGTTGCGCTCTTTTATCTATTTTCAATTTTTTAATAAGAAATATTACGCAAAGGTCGGAGCAGAGGACACTTCGTCACGTCATATCAGAATATTGAAAGAAACGTTGTCAAACGTCGAACAAAACTTTTTGTTTGCCGTCTATGATGGTGCTGCCTCTAGCGTGAAAAGATTGCAGTAAGATTTCCTCATCTATTGAAGAAAAGTTTAATGGGATTGATAAAAAAAAGTTTAACTCGCTTCAGGACTCAGGACACTTGTGCCAAAATTCCTAAGACGGAGTGACAGTAGCTCGCAACAGCGGCGCGACGTAATAGAGGAAGTATTATCCTCTCATGTAACATAAGTTTTCACTTCTGACAGCACTCTGAGAGTGCAAGTCATGCTAAGTTCAGTGCGCCTCCTGTCAATACCAGGCCACGTCATTGACCAGTATGCCTGCTGCTCCATTTGTTTTCAGCTTTTTTTATTGATGACCTTGACTTTTTCCTTTTTCATATCAGATTGAAAAAATTTAGGCTTAGGGTCGCACTCAGGGACATATTTGATTAAACTTCAATTAATAAAGACTTTGACAGATAATGAATGGGACTTATGTCTAAATCTTCATTTAATTACACTTAAGTATAAGTAATAAATATTCGTCTCTGAGTGCGGCAGTTAAAATCAGACTTGTGTGTAGTAGGTAAGTTGTAGTAGCTCTATTTATATCGATATTTCTAATCGTCCCATCTCTAAGGTTCTAAACGACTATATTAAACGTGTTTTGTGATTGAAACGGCTGTACCTAATAAGCAATAACACAGTCTATAAACCCTACGGGCCACGATACTTAAAATAATATTTGTTACACTTTCTTCTACGAAACTACGACACTTTTATTGCTCAATCAGTTTGTCTATATTCTACTATAGAAGACGTAGAAATTCGGCCATTGACCTGTGACTAGTTGTCTCTTTCGATGACACGCGAAAATATGGCAGTCCCGCTCTACCCTTTGTAAAATATATCGCATACAACGTGTGTGATAGGTAGACAAGTAGTGATAGGTCAATGGCCTTTCGTTTTCTGTAACCAGGGTATGGATATGTTTATTTTTCAGTGACTTCAAATCAGTAAAAGTAAATCCGAAAACTTGTTTAACTTATAACTAACACAGAACACCCCACTATTTAAGTCTATCCACATGAATCTTAAGCACTATATGATTGTATTATTAAGTATTCTAAAGCACGCGTTCTAGGCTCCTAAATTTTCTCGACACCTTTCTTTCCTTTCATAATAGGGCAATATTTTATAAACACAGGCAAACACGCCCTATTCTATTCTGGTAATAGAGCTATATAATTTGACACGGAGAGATGGGCACGTACCTGGGTATTTACCCATCTACCCGGTATTTACCCTCACGTACCCGGTAAATACCCGTATCTACCCAAAAGGGCGGGTAGATAAAATTCAATACATAAGTCACAACTTTTGGTAAATGTTAGACTAATTTCCTATTACTTTAGTCTTTTTTATTTACATTATATTATTTTATTACATTTTTATACTTAAATGTCAATTATTTCATAATAAGTGACTCACATTCAACGAAATTGTCTGTGGAAAAGATTGACAGATAGATCAACGTACAGGCCTTTAGATTTAGAAACGTGAAATTTCGTATACACTCGATGTAAAATACACTAAATATGGATTAAAAAAAAACTCCCAAAGGTTTTAAATAATAATTTTAAATTTATATGAAACATTTTATTCCTCGGACACAGTATTTGCATTAATCTAAATATATATAACTCAAAGGTGACTGACTGACTGACTGACATAGTGATCTATCAACGCACAGCCCAAACCACTGAACGGATCGGGCTGAAATTTGGCATACAGGTACAAGGTAGATGTTATGGCGTAGGCATCCGCTAAGAAAGGATTTTGATCAATTCTACCCCCAAGGGGATAAAATAGGGGATGAAAGTTTGTATGAAACTTTGTCAATTTTAAACCGATCGGGCTGAGACTTGATACCTAATTAATAATAATACTTCTAAACGCGAGCGAAGCCGCGGGCAAAGGCTAGTATCATACAAAGGTAGTAAAAAATAAAGAATAAATTATACCGGTATGTATCAGACTTTTCGAAAATTCATTTCTTGGAAGTGTAAAAATTTTAATTCAACGCATGTGACAGTGGAAAATTAGCTTAATTTGGAATTTTAGATTAATTTATTTTCTGTTAATAATAATTTTGATACGTCAATACTTTCAAGTTATAGATCGCACAGTGTGACATAATTTTCCAACAATATTGAACCACTGACATTGTTTAACCTATAAATATTCCTCATTTTTAGGCCCTGTTTCACCACTTTCTGATAAGAGCCGGATAGGCTATCCACCACTTAACTTGACAGATATGGAGAATCTGTCAAGTTAAGTGGTGGATATGGAGAATCTGTCAAAAAAGTTGTGGATAGCCTATCCGGCACTTTATCAGGAAGTGGTGAAACAGGCCCTAAGGATTGAAAATATTAAATTTCACACACGTGTTCCTTTTATGATTAAATAAGGATTTTTCAATTCAGCAACTTAAGGGCATATTGTCACTCATCTAGGTGATGAGTGGCAATATGCTACATTTTAACTTAAATAATTTATTACACAATAATCAATACGGTTTTACTAAGAGTCGATCCACAACGGATGCTGGTATAGGTCTTTTTTATAGTATATTTGAACCATGGGAGGAATTGCAGGATGCCCTAGGGGTTTTTTGCAATCTCTCCAAGGCTTTTGACTGTGTTGAGCATGCTACATTGATCAGGAAATTGCACCACTATGGCATTAGGGACTCAGCACTCAACCTTTTGACATCTTACCTCAAAAATAGAACTCAAAGGGTTGACATTAATAGTAAAAGGTCCAATGGGACCAAAATAGAATTAGGCATCCCACAGGGATCCATTTTAGGTCCATTT
This sequence comes from Cyaniris semiargus, assembly GCA_905187585.1. Lineage (NCBI taxonomy): Eukaryota > Metazoa > Arthropoda > Insecta > Lepidoptera > Lycaenidae > Cyaniris > Cyaniris semiargus. The sequence goes on along the minus strand of LR994558.1, from coordinate 3,811,105 downwards.
CTTTTTCTCATCTACATAAACGACTTACCTTATCTTGTTAAGGATAATGATAATGAGATAGTACTTTTTGCTGATGACACTTCACTTATTTTTAAAGTGAAGTGACAACAGTCAAATTACGACGAGGTAAATAGTACTCTCTCAAAAATAGTACATTGGTTTAACGTTAGTAACTTACTTCTAAATTCTAAGAAAACTAAATGTTTAAAATTTACTTTGCCCAACGTTAGGCAAGTTAAAACCAATATACTATTAAATGATGAGAAGATGGATTTGGTGGACACCACTGTATTCTTAGGCATTTCACTAGATAGTAAACTACAGTGGGGTCCTCATATTGCTAATCTTGCTGATAGGCTCAGTTCTGCAGCATATGCAGTCAGAAAAATACGGGAAAATTCTGACGAAGACACAGCAAGGCTAGTTTATTTCAGTTATTTTTATAGTAGAATGTCGTATGGCATCCTTTTATGGGGAAACGCTGCCGACTTTAATACGATTTTTGTGCTGCAGAAGTGAGCTATACGTTCAATTTATAAATTTATTTTACCATTTATTTCATGCATCTTATAAAATGTCAGCTTTTGAATCTCTGAGAGAAAAGTTTAAAGAAGAAGAAGTTGGTATTCTAACTGTTGCTTCTCAATACATTTTAGATAATGTATTATATGTTAGAAAGTATCTTAGTAAATTTACAACCAAAAGTGACAGTCACGGAAGAAACACTAGAAATAAGTACAAGCTAGAAATACCGGTGATCAGACTTAGTAAAGTTAGTAAATCTTTTAAATGTCAATGTATACGTCTTTAAAATAAAATCCCAGAAAACGTTCAAAATATTCCCATTAATAAATTTAAAAAAGTAGTCAAACAGCGTTTGTGTGCCAAAGCCTATTATGAGGTCAATGATTTCATAAACGATGGCACATCTTGGGAGTAGGATGGCTGTTTTCAAGGCTACTTCTACATTATTATATGACTTACAATTATGTATGTTCATGTTTCCTACTTATTAGTAAAAAGCGGAACCCGTGCGAGTTTCTTACACCGGTTCTTCTCGACGGGTTAGTTCCCGAACCGGTGGTAGGCATCATGTAGACTTTCAGAGAATATTTGCAATAATTTATTCTGAATAAAAAATTTTTTAATTGAGTTTGAGTTGAGATGAAGATGGTATATTTTTTGCCTGGAACGATGGCGAAAAGTTGCAGGAGGTATGATTCCAAACAATTCCTAGGAGCACTCCCGTGATACAACCGATAGAGGATGCAGAGCGTAATTCACATCTCGGCGTATTTCCAATAGGTCTAGCTTGTTTAAAACCAACCAACAATTCGAGCGGCCCTTCGTTGGATACGATCCAAAGGGAGTACCCAAAGATGAAAACAGTATTCCATGTGAGACCTTGAAGAGTTGTAGGCATTGGATCGGACTGAAATACTGTTTCGCTCTGTTAAGAATATCAAGGATTTTCGAAGCTAACTTGGCCTTATCCTCTAGACTTCACTCGAAATGTTTGCGCCAATTTTCATGCTGGGGAAGATTGTTTAAGTGGTGCCCTCAAACGAGAATATACGACCATTGGTGACATTTTTGTTGTGAACGCGCTGACTTGTGTTTTGGTGCGGTTAAATTGGACTGAGTTACGTCTACCCCATTCAGAGAGTTTTCGGCTCTCAGTGACATTTAGCCGAGAAATATGTGGAAAGCCAGTATATAGGGTCACATTATCTGTACTATCATCCGCATAACAATGAATGCCGTTGGTCTGTAACATGTCATTGATATGCAGTATGAATAGGGTAGGCGATAGCACACAGCCCTGAGGGATACCAGCGTCAATAGATCCATCAACTACGACTGCTAAGAAACTTGTGACCCACTTGCATAATTTCTTGCGGACTTCGTATGATGGAATCTTAGATAAAAATGCTTTGTGCCAAACCCGATCAAAGGCCTCCGCGATATCCAAACTAACAGCTAATACCCATAGTTTCAATCGCCTGAGCCAACGATGAGTTAGGCACGCCAAGAGAGCCGAGCCGAGCCTTAGTAATCCCTGAGTGTCCAAGTGTCGAAGGAGCTGGCTGTTTATAATGGATTCCATCATCTTCGAGAAGAGGGAGGTTTTAGCGATCAGTCTGCAGATCGGATTGGAACGGTCACATTTTTAAGTATCGGGTTAACAAAAAGCTGAAAGCTGTCTTTCAAGAAGCCAAAACTATGTGAGAAGGATAGGAGAGCCAAAAAAGACGCGTTAAGACCGGAGCCAACTCTGGAGCCCTCACTGGAGCTACTCCTAACTCAGTGCACTGAGCGCTTATGAAGCCGAATATCCGACATGACGCTCGTACATCGCGATATGGTTGGCGGTTTCTGTCCCTCATCATCAAGGGTCGAGTTGGAAGCAAAGAGTATGTGATAAGATCGGCATTCTCTTATGCGTGTTGAAGGAAATACAGTGCAAGCGCTATTTCACTCCGGTTTTTTCGGAGTCGACCCATTTGTACCGAAGCATCGCTCTCCCACGGTTAAAAGGGTAAAATTTTTCTTTTTATTAACGCACAGGCTAAGAACTTTTTCTATTTGATCATTAGTTGCGTTTACACAAAAACAGTTCTCATTTGCATAATAACCTCAAAGGGGTATTATACCCCCTTCAGGTTGGAATTGTATACGCTCAAGGTTAGTTAGTGGAACCTTATAATTTCTTAGACACAATTACACAACAATATTTCGTATTAAGTGCCTATCAACAAATATTGAATTACGAGTACGTACGTTTATTAGAATTTTTCCAAGTTCAGCCTAAAGGAGAGATTAATGTTTTAAATAAAAGCACAGAAAAAAAACTTAAAATTTTGCACGCGTGTTTCCCTTAACGATGAAGGCGTCCACTAAGACGATTTATTTTAATTCAACCCCCAAAAGTGTTAAATGCTAACTTTATTACTATAAAAAGTTAGTATACTTTAAATAATATTAATATCACACATACAAAGCCAAAATTTAGGAAAAAAGTACAAAAACACAGCGTCACTCTTTGACATGCGCGCCGAAATTCATGAAAAACATGGTTTTGTATTGCAAACATACATTAGTTTTAGACTTTAATGGGCTTATTCAAACAGTTACGGGCTAGTGACCAAATTTGCATTATTTAATGGAGGTTTTACTAACGATTTACCAACAAAATATATGTAAAAACGTACGCTGAATTATAAATACCCACCATTTTTGGGTATTTACCCAATCTACCCGGTAAATACCCAATGTACCCGGTAAATACCCAGGTGGGTAGATTGGGTATTTACCCATCGCCCATCTCTATGACACCTCACCAGTGAATAGCCAATTATTAATATGGGCCTTTGATTAATTGTGATATCAGCATTTAATTTTCGTGTTAACACCGGCCGCATCCATTGTGAGTCGTTCCTTTGTCCGCCGTGACGTTTCAATTTTGAATAAATTAAATTTCGAACGCCTCATTTTTTCCGAACCTCTTCGAATGCGGCCAGCGTTATAATTTATTACTGTAACCGAGAGCGTATTTATTTACACCTTTTTGTGTTTAAAGTAGCTTAGACTGATATAGATTTTTAATCTGATATTTAATTTTACGACCGCAGTCCCGGCGAAATTAAATTAAGATTTTATTAGCTGGAAACATTACTTGTGAGTTCTGATAACTATAAATTAGATTATTAAATACCCATATTTTTTATTTACTGTTAATTTTACAGAAATAATATATATGTATATTGAATAAGTAACCTTTCACGACAGCCTTGATTGAGCATACTAAATGTTATACAATATCAAATATGAGACATGAGTTAGGTAAAATGGAGTAAGTATGTCTACGCAAATAGGCTGAAATCGAAAACATTAATCGAATAATTGAAAAGAAAATAATTTAAACCCAAAATGAAACAAAAATAAAGCAGTGAAATTAAAACGACTAGGTTAAATTGGTTTCAGTTACTGGCCAATGAGATTATCCAATTATCACGTTTATGGCTGCAATTTGGAAGATGGCCGCGCTCGTTCCAAATTTGAAAATTCGAACCTAGCATTCGAATCAATGGATTTATTCTAATTTTATTATCCAATTGTTAGCAATTTACTGAAATGTTTGCCAGGATAATAGATTTTAATAGACATTTTTCTATTAAGTATTATTTTAATGAGTAGATATTAATTTACTGTGTAAGTTATTTTAAACGGCGTACAGTGAGATTTAAGGCAATGATTTTATGGTCTACCTAGTTTCTTAAATCATGTAGAGTTGTAGACGTATAATATAATGGACATAACAGTGACCCTACTTTTTAGTTATTTGGAGCCGTCTTAACATTTACAAACATTGACATAGAAGTGACTTTTTCTAGTAAGTATTACTACTATTCCTCAAACTGTTGATCATAATTTTCTAGTACTAAGATATTTTATATCAAACCTAAGCATAGTATCATGCACTCAAGAATTCGTTGCAGATGATGCTAAAACAAGGTACAGCAAAACAAGGTAGAGTAGATGTACAGAAGATTAATTAAGCTTGCACAAACCTCATTACAGGTAATGATTGCTAATAAAGTCATTATGGTGGAGGTGAGAATATGTCATCAGAGCAAACAGCCGACGAATCAATTTCATTTCACGCGAACAGATCATTAAAGATGAATTAGAGCCGTGCGTGAGACTTTCGGAGGATCGTTTACAATTTAAGACCCAGTTATACGCATATGATTTGCAGAATGTTCTAAAGATGCTTTATTTCAGCTTAGTTGACTTAGAAATTCTTTTTTGTACATTTGGCGGTGCTAAAAATTACCCTTTGTCATTTTCTGGGGCTCAAAATATTAAATCGTTATCAAAATGGGTATTTTATCTATTTAGGTAGCTCGCAAAACTTTAAAATCTAAAATGTGTTTAAAAAAAAAATGAAACGAAATTTTACCCGATTCGTTAAGAATAATATTATTTTTATTGTACTAGCTGACCCGGCAAACGTTGTTTTGCCATATAAATTATTTCTAGTACTAATATAAAAAGTAGATAAAAACCTATTCTCAGGCCTAACAAATGTACATAAGTACAAAATTTCATTAAAATCGGTTGAGCCGTTTTGGAGGAGTTCGCGTACAAACACTGTGACACGAGAATTTGATATAATATTAGATTGTATGAGTATATTATAATTTATACCTCTCTATTATGATATCTGCTTCTCGCGTACGCGTTGGTCGTTTGATTTTAATAAAATCCGTTTAGTATAACCGAGCTTTAACACTTGCCACTTCGTTTGTCGTAGATTAAAGTGTATTTTAATATTGTATTATTTTACCTAACAATGCGGAAGAAATCATCAGTGGCTGCTTCTTGAGTTTTGATTGCTGTAAGTAGGTCTTCCAAATTGACTTCAGATATTATCTTGTATGAGAAATAATTTAGCTTTCTAGGCTTGCAAGTTACAACTTACAGATACTTTCAATTATATGCTTAATATTAAAAAATAAAAACCAAGTCTTTTAGTTTAATAATTAATTTTATTACACAGTTTTTAATATAATGTTTGAATACTTGAGAGTATTGTTGTTTTAAAAATAATTTTTACAAGAACACAAATATTTTATTTCACATCATTTCATGTCCATCGTTCTAGAATGAGTATTGAGTTCCCATATTAATTTAAACTGACAGTGACAGTTTGTAATGGCGGGTAATTTGTCCCCACTCTATAGTCTATACACTATCCCCCTTACTAATAAACGCTGTATAAGCTTTGAATAGTTATACAGTGTTTTGTCTTCTTCAATCCAATTAAAAATGTCACTTGTGTGACAGGAACAAAACACTGTATAACTATCCAAAGCTTATACAACGTTTATTAGTAAGGGGGTTAGAGTCTATGACTCTATAAAGCAACTATAAAGTGGCATAGACTATAGATTGCAGTACGTCTGAGATCTTATTTATTTCATTCATAAGCTCAATACGAATAAATCATTCAATATGTAAATGTTATTTAATTTGGAACGCAGTTATCTGGGTGCACGGTAGTGCACCCGCCGAGACTAGCCAAGCGAAGCGCAAGGGCACTACCTACCTTTTCTCGAAGTGTTTCGCCGTTTTTTTTTAACCTTCGTAGAATTGCTTTCCGTTGTAGCTGATAGTTCATATTTTCAGAATATGATGTTATCAATGGACTTATTAAGCATACAAAGTCTCAATTAAATAGATCTAATACTTTAGATTTTATAGATATCTAAAATACGCCGATTTCGTCACTGACACACTGATGGTCATCAAAATGTTTGGCTACTTCCTGAAGTGCTAGAAAGCTGAAATTTGGTATGTAATCTAAGTTTAGTATACAACCGACAAAAAAATTAATAAACTTGTAATTTTCTTTCCCCATCCCTTAAAATGGGGGGGTGGAAGTTAACCCTCATAGAGTTGGTCTCCAATGTACCAGATAGTTTATGTTCTCAAGATATGATGTCAATAATAGGCTTATTAAACATACAAAGTCTCAATTGAATAGGTCTAATACTTAAGATTTTATTGATATCTAAAATACACCGATTTCGTCACTGACACACTGATGATCATCAAAATGTTTGGCTTATACTTCCTGAAGTGCTAGAAAGCTGAAATTTGGTATGTAATCCAAGTTTAGTATACAACCAACAAATAAATTCATAAACATATAACTTTTGCCCCCCATCCCCTAAAATAGGGAGGTGGAAGTTTATATGAGACTTTCACCAATTTTATGAATTAGGTCATGAAAGTTTACTCGGGACTGTAGACTGTAACTAAAAAACTAAGAACCTGCAAGACCTTCGCCATATTAATCGATCGCGGATTCTTGGATATGCTATTGTATTATTATATTGTTGTCGCGATCACCGGTGCTCTTATGGGGCTTGAAGGATTAAAGTAATTAAAATAATTTTATTAATTACATAAGTAATTGTATCTATGTAATTGATGTACCTACTGTCGGTTCTTGGTGGAAATTCATTATAAACACAAATAAAACACAATTTTACAATCGATTTTGATGTTTGCAGTATTCCCTAAGTTGAATAATAATAATGCAACAAAAAAGAATAACTAAAATGTAGCATTGTACTTGTACTATTTATTACCTATCTATTCTGTGCTTGTAGTTCCGGAGATATGCAAACACAAACATAAAAACATACATACATACATACATGCATGCACTTTTGAAATTTGGCACATTTGTTCAAACACTGATATAGACAAACATATAAAAAAAAACTGGGCAGTTCTGTAAAATATATTACAGAGATCTTTGTATTACATACATACGCGTACATACATACATTGATAACCCCCTTTTTTGAAGTCGGTTAACCATAATCCATACTATAGTTACTATTAATATTATAAATGCGAAAGTGTGTCTCTCTGTCTATCTGTCTGTTACCTCCTCACGCCCAAACCACTGAGCCGATTTTGCTGAAATGCTGAAACATACAAAGTCTCAATTGAATAGGTCTAATACTTTAAATTTTATTGATATCTAAAATACTTACGCCGAAATTTGGTTACGCCGTAAAATAAGTTTAGTAGGGGTAACGGAAGTTTAAATATGAGACTTTCACCAATCTTATGAATTAGGACATAAAAGTTTACACGGGATAGACATTAACTAAAAACCTCTTAATTAAAAATATAAAAAAAAACTAAAAAACTGCCTAGCAAGTAGCAACTTACAAAAAGGACTGAAATCCCACCAAAAACATTTCATGTAAATGTTACCTCGACGACCACAAAAGGTTTGCCCTGTGAAAAAGACATCAGATCTAATGTGGAGCCAAGCTTCTGAATATACACGGCCTAACTCTATCGACCATAACTCCAACAAATTCTACATATCAGTAAGTATGTATGGCTTGGCTGTTTCGTTACTTACTTTAGATCAGAAACTAAATATTCGTCTCACCTCCACGACGGTAGCGAAACCGAAACCTGTTTTCACAGGGCAAACCTTTTGTGGTCGTCGAGGTAACATTTACATGAAATGTTTTTGGTGGGATATTTTTTATACTCATGTATTGTTATAAAGTACCGTTTATATTGAATTTGGATAAACACGTTGGAATTAGAGAAGAGCAAAGATTTTAAAAGTTGGGAATAAGGATAAGACAAATCATAAAATTCTCAGAAAAAACCCTGCTTTATACACGCGCCATCTACACCAATGTGAATGACAATGACGTAGATGGAGTCACTTGTATGAATGCTTGTATGTCAAAATAACCCCAAACAATGCCTAACTGGGTAAAAAGTGGAGAAAAGTAGAGGCAAAAATAAATGTATTTGACCACGCTTTGCCTCCACTTTTATACACGCATAAGAGACTGAAGAGGACGCAAAGACCGAAAGCATCACTTTCAACACGCCAACTTTATATTACAAAAACGGAACGTGCGAAAACAAAAGAAGCGCAAAGAGTGGTGAGACAGACAGGGCGGGGCCTCGTAGGCGTTTATTAACATGTCACTGTGAAACCATAAACACGGGGACCGGTTTAAACAAGACGCTTCTGAGATGCACTTAACCTCGCTTTGTTCCCGAGTTAACATGTTGTCTATGGTTTATTGGCCGCGATAGTTTATGATGGAAAAAATTGGCTATTGCGGTTTGAGGAAATTCTGTTGTGTCCTTTTGAAAAGGGAAAATATTACGGCCGCACTCATACAATAAATGATTATCTAACTAATCAATATAATGCATAAACTGCTGCAAAATAATGCATAAACTGCTTTCATTATCTGTCAAATTTTTCATTAAAATTAAATTTTATTCATGATTATATTATGTCTTTGTGCGCCAGTGCGGCAGTAAGTAGGCAGATACATCAGAAAATATATTATTTTAATTAAACTAAGAAACGGCCTGTACAAGAAAGACGGTTGCAATACCGGCAAAAGAACACTGGGATACAAGAAAGAGAGTATAATATTACTACCTCTTCTACGCCGCTGCGGCGGCCTACTCTCCCTCACTTATTTTCGACCTGGGTCCTGAGGCCCTAGACAAAGTATCTTTCGTTAAAAACGTCGTATTATCATCGCTAAATGACATTTCGCTTGCGAAAACTAATGTCAAATCCCATACATTTTGATAACGAATTTCGTCATCGTTTTTAACGAAAGGGACTTTGGCTATGGCCTCTGTATTTGCCCATCCCAAAAAAGTGCACAACGTCGTCGCTAAAGAAGTTCGTCTCTAGCTGCAGCTGCGTTTTGCGCGTCTTATCATCTTTAAAGATTCTAATTTTAAAAACAGTTTTATAAAAACAATTTCCAAGACGCGGCCAAGACATTTAACAAAAAGCTCACGAGGCATAATCAAAACAAAATGATCTTATTACAAATGAGCATATCCATCAAGCGTGGTGTAAAAACGCGATAATGCGATGTTCTTTATTGATGTAATCAAGTGTTACATTTCTATTAAGGCATCAATCCGGTCGGAGGCGTCGTCGGCTTCTCTAACTATCTTTTAATTGTGGGCTACGGGCAAACAGCTCAATGTTGATAATAATTATAGCGTACGGTTCGTGCTGCCTTTACAATAGGATCACTTGACCACATATTACTAAATAGTTAAACGTAAACTTGACTGTCTTGCTCTGCTGTTTCGTTTTAATTTCTGCTGGTAACTATCGGATTACAGGCGAATAACAGCACGCTTTTTTTTCGTTTGCTTAAGGGGGCGACTAACCCATAATTCATTTTTATACTTAAAAAAACCCCCCTAATTGTTTCATTTTCTAAACATAGATACTACATTATATTTCCAAGAATTTGATCTGAGCGAAAATACGATATCTTAAAATTTTCTCGATAGAAAAAAATCACAAAGATGCATCTAATTTCATGAATTTTTCATATATTGCCATAACCGTGCATTAAACTAAGTTAATATTTTAACACATTGTGTAAAATTCTACACTGACCTGGCGGATTTTTTAAATATTGTATATTTAGCGAGTTTAATTAAGAAAAAACTAACTTGGCGATTGTCCTTTTTCACCTGGCATATGAAAGACGGGCGTGAGTGTGAAGAGGGACGATGTTTGATAATAAGTTTTAAGAAAACAAACTTTAATATATTATACATATATACACTATAAATTGTAAATAATAATATATTGTGTGTAACGATTAGAACTATACTAATTAACTATTTTAGATTATTATCCGGTTCAATAAATTTTGGACAGTTTTTAAAATTTGAATATTAATATTTATTTGCCCAATGCACGCCATATTTCGAAATTATTCGGACAAAAAAAAACATGTGTACTGAGACAAAATGAGCCTTGAGCGAAACTTCAGGTGATTATTTATTTGAACAGCTAATGTGCGTTTAATTTACTAATATAGGGCTACTAAAATAGAAGTTGCATAAATTAGAAAAATGAATTTATGAAATAGTCTAAACATGTAAAATCCTATTGCACATTCAAGGTTAGTCTAATTTGTCAAGCTAATATTAATTATTATCCATAAAAGGCGTCTAGTGTTAGGTACGAATAAGAATTAATTTATAGTATCACATTAATGTCGTTTAAAGTCGTTTTAGCACCTTTAAGTGCAGCAAATAGCAATATTATTGTAATTTAGCACCTTTAAATATGTATACTTATTGTGTTTTTTACGGAGCATCTGTGCCAGTGCTCTTTCGAGTCGACTGGCCAGTGTAAAGCCAGCACGGCCCTATTGACGCTACCGCTGTACGTTCATTACGTGCATAATTACTAATTCTGGCCCAAATCAAACGCATTTACATTGCGAGAAAGTGTAATTAATGTTCATTACACGAATGACACAAAGGTCTTGTACATCCTCGAGGTAAATTTTGAGTAATTATCAAGCCACTCTTGAAAAGAGCTGCATAGAATTCGTACGGGGTCAGTACTGAAGAACCTGTAAGAGAATTTTGGAGATATCTGAAGATATCAGCTCTCTATTTTTTTACAGATAAAATATATTTGCAACCTAGATACGTACAATTAAAATCGTAAACATATTTTTACCCATCCATTCATAGCTTTGAAACTTACCTAATTCATCTTTATATTATAGCTGCTGTGTTTAAAGCCCTTAAGTGTGATGCAACCATTTTTCTCCACATAGGATGCAGAATTGTTTAAACTACCCTCAACTAAAAGCTAAAGCCTCTTAAGGTACCCATACACGGGATAATTATCGTGACGATTTGTCGCCTCAATGTTAAAATCGAACGAGTAATTGTACGTGTGTGGCAATATCGCAAACGATTTTATGGTCCAAAGGTCGATTGGACGATTTTCTTGACGATCGATCGAAACGATAAATTGTCCCGTGTATGGGGCACCTTAAATATAAAGGTGCCCATACACGGGACAATTATCGTGACGATTTGTCGCCTCGATGTTAAAATCGAACGAGTAATTGTACGTGTGTGGCAATATCGCAAACGATTTTATGGTCAAAAGGTCGATTGGACGATTTTCTTGACGATCGATCGAAACGACAAATTGTCCCGTGTATGGGGCACCTTACAAAGAAATGTATCAGACCTTGCTTAGGAAACTAGGAAAATATTACAAAATATTTAAAGGACCTATTAAAATAACGATATAGGTAGGTTCATATCTATAATATGTTAGGAGTTAAAACATCAAAGAATATGATAGGTACCTTTGTGGCTGTTTAAATGCAGTAGTTTATCTACTAAGCACTAGAATTCTTAAAGAATAATTTAATCACCAATTATCCTACCATAAGTGGGATTTACGAGCTCGCCACGCAAATCCCGTAAAGCTTACTATTAACACGTCAAAAGTGATAGCACACACACATTACCAGATAACTCAAAACATAACAACCGCCAATTTAGCGTACGGGCGCGTGAAATAGAGACATTAGCACGATTTACCGGCTCTAACTACCTAGGAAACTATATCTAGACTATATCAATAAAGGCTATTAACATCGATCAAGTTAAGTATCTGTCCAGGTATTTGGAATTATGCTAAACGCAGTGGAAATGATAGGTCGTTTCTGCCGAGAGCGCCGCTGGATGTGAAACGTCAATCATTCTCCTTCTTGTTTTGTATGGCAACACTGAGCGCTTAATATCTGTGCGCGTTCTTTTTTCAAATTGTAGGTACAACGTTAACTTTTTTTCTAATTATGTAGAGCTAACAAATCTCTGCGCTCTACTGTCATAAGTTATAATAGGTTTTTTTTCTGAACACAGGAGCCAGGACACTACAAAACTACTGTTCGTCGCCAAAATTAGTTATTTATTATTGATAGCTTCTCTACTATACATAGGGCACTAACTCCCAAGCCAACAAACCCGCTAACGCACCTAAGCCTACAAGTTGGCAGCGGACGTGAAGCTTCAGCAAACAGTGTCACAAGTCACAACATTATAATAATATATCGAGGAAACATGAGTGTGAGTTTTTGTCACTTCTCACCGATTTTTATGATATTATCTAGTACAGATATGGAGTAGATCACAGGGAAAGACAAAGGCTACTTTTTTGCAGAAAAATGTACGGTTCCCGCGAAATACCCTATTTACGCGGCAGTGCCGGATCCCGGATGTATTTTTTTTATGAAATAAGGGGGGCAAACGAGCAAACGGGTCACCTGATGGAAAGCAACTACCGTCGCCCATGGACACTCGCAACATCAGAAGAGATGCAGGTGCGTTGCCGGCCTTTTAAGAGGGAATACGCTCTCTTCTTGAAGGTTTGCAGGTCGTATAGGTCCGGAAATACTGATGGTGATAGTTCGTTCCAGAGTTTTACAGTGCGCGGCAGAAAGTTACGCGAAAAACGCACGGTGGAAGACTGCCATACACTCATCAAGGTGATGAGGATGGTATATTTTTCGCGTGGGGCGATGGCGAAAAGTTGCAGGAGGTATGATTTCGAACAATTCCTCAGAGCACTCCCCGTGATACAACCGATAGAGGATGCAGAGTGAGCTACATCTCTTCGTAATTCCAAGGGGTCCAAGCTGTTTGAAACACTATGGCAGTCAACAATTTGAGTGGCCCTTCGTTGGATACGATCCAGAGGGAGCAGTTGGTATTTTGGCGCCCCTGTCCAGAGATTAGAACAGTATTCCATATGAGGCCGAACCTGCGCCTTGTAGAGTTGTAGGCGCTGGTCCGGACTGAAATACTGTCTCGCTCTGTTAAGAACACCAAGCTTCTTCGAGGCTAACTTGGTCTTACCGTCTAGATGATATCGGAACTGGACTTCGCTTGATATATTAACGCCAAGTATTTCAATGCTAGTGGAGATTGTTAAAGCGGTGCCCTGAAAACGAGGATATACGACCATTGGTGACCTTTTAGTGGTGAACGCGCAGACTTGTGTCTTGGCGGGGTTGAATTGGACTAAGTTACATCTACCCCATTCAGCGACTTTCTCCAATGAGTTCTCTATTTTAGACACAAGTTCGTTTCGACTCTCAATGACATTTAGCCGAGAAATATTGGGGGAGCCGGTATATACAGCATCACCTGTACTATCATCCGCATAGCAATGAATGCCGTTGGTTTGTAACATGTCATTGATATGCAGTATGAATAGGATAGGCGATAGCACACAGTCCTGAGGGACACCAGCATCAACAGACTGAGTTTCCGAGCATTCGCTGTCAACTACGACCTTTATGCTTCTATCTGCTAAGAAACTTGTGACCCACTTGCATAATTTCCCGGGCAGCCCGTATGATGGAAGCTTTGATAGCAGCGTTTTATGCCAAACCCGATCAAAGGCCTTCGCAATGTCCAAACCAACAGCCAATGCCTCTCCCTTCGACTCAATCGTCTGAGCCCAACGATGAGTTAGGTACGCCAAGAGATCACCAGCCGAGCGACCCTTACGGAACCCGTACTGTTTGTCGCTTAGTAATCCCTGGCCATCCAAGTATCAAAGAAGCTGGCTATTGCTAATGGATTCCATTATCTTCGAAAAGATTATCGAATTATCGATTATCGAAGAAGTAATTAGTATATTTTCTATGAGTGTAGGCCACTTTATTTCCCCCGCCCAATGTACGAAATCTGCCGTATCTAGGCAGCGCCCGCCCCTAGGCCACGGCCTATACGGCCTATTTATAAATCCTGGGCAGTTACGAGGGCGTAGCCGCGCCGCGCGCGGAACCTCTAGTCTGTAGATATAACGTTATTCTCCAATTTAAGCGGGGCACACACGCTCCTAATTGTAGCTTCGAGCCCGGAATCCAATTAGGATGGCCTGCGAACGAGCCTCCTGAATTATATATTATTCACATCTTGTTCGCCTCGCTTTTTGTAATTGAAAGATATATCTGATGTATTTTTTAAGTCTCAGCGTATCTTGTCCTGACAATATATTATTAGGAGTTAGTCTACTGTATTTTGGGTTGTTTATTATGTTGTGACTTGTGCCTTCTTTAACAACACATAATAATAAAAACTAGACGTGACTAAAGACACTTCAAAAGAAAGAAGATCATGTAAATTCTTATTATTAATTTTGGATACTGTTTGTCGCTGTAAATCTTAAACTTTACCTACACTCTTAGATACGTTCTACCTAAATATATCAAAGAAATTGATTTAGGCAGTTGCAATGGACCAATGTTATTTGGACGGGCTATGTCAAGCCCAACCGATTATTAATTATTATATTGTTTTTACGCCCTAGCACACATATTCTAATTATACTATAAATTGAATTACAGTTATTTAATTATAATAATATTATTGTGCAATATAATTCAGTTCATGAAAAATCTAACTTCCAAGTTCCAACTCTTGAACATAACATGTACATACTACTGCCACCTATTGTCGAATAGCAATAAATTCTAGGTTGATTAAAAGCTTCGTGGCAACGCCATCTATTAGTAAAATAAAGTATCCTTTGAACCACAGTGAACTTCGTTCAGTTCATATCATCTATCAATCGAAAATGTCAAACTGAATTCTGCAGCTGAAGCCTAAAAGTAAAATATACGAATTCGAAGAAAGTTGATAAAGTAAAAGTAAACAAGTAAATTTATGTAAAATATATAAGCAAGAGTTAACAGTAAATACTCAAGTTGCTAAAATGTAAGCTATCATTAATATTATAATTTTTTTACTGTAAAAAGAATAAGCATGCAAGTTTTAAAGTTTATGTTATATCAACAAATTATAACAAAATAACATTTTCTTACAGGAGTTTTGTAGATTTAGCTACGTTAGCTTTACACAGACGCCATGAAATAGAAGCTAGAATTAAGACGTTTCTAGAAAAATGCGATACTGCAATACAAGACATAGAAAAACTTAAATCGCAGGTAGGCACTACAAAACTTTTGCTTACTGCCGTCAAAATGCAATGTATTTTTTTCGGCAACTTATAATGAACTAATGTTAATACTGATACCATATATATACAATGGTTTTAACCCATCAATCCCCAAGCGGCACCCGGCTAGGGTTACCATATAGGTATTACAAAAGTCCTGACAAAAAGCCGGACATTTCAATAAAAGTCCGGACTTTTGACTTTTTGTCGTACTTAGTTAAAAGAACAAAAAACATTTTTCACCTTACCCACGCACGACATACGGAAATGCACTCCAGAACATCAAGAAGCCTTTCGAGATGACATGAAATCTATGTACAGAATTTGTATCGAGTATCTTGATAAATGGACAAGACCGCTGTCTGATTTTAAAGTCTTTGACTGGATTCAGTTGAAAAAGAGCGAACTGATAGATTTCAAAAAGCTCATGGATTCTGTTATTTACATGAAAGGCAAAGGAATTGTGGTCGATGACGTTAGGCTGTTCGACGAAATAACTGCAGTGAATTCATTTTTGTCACAACAAAACGATGAGTTCTTTAGTTTGATGCTCCATAAAAATGCGTAACCATTTTTAAAAACTTTTCTATCGAAAGACTTCCCGTTCTATTAAAGATTTGCCAATTTCTTTTTTCTAGCCAGGCTCAAAACGCGAGTGTAGAAAGAGTGTTTTCTCTTATGGGAGCACAATGGACAAAGGAGAGAAATAGGTTGTCTGTGCCTCGGTCAGGGCATTGCTCATGATCCAATACAACCTTAAAAACATGAGTTGTGAGGAATTTCATAAAATAATTTTAAATGAACAAGAGTTACTTAATCAAGTATCAAGTTCTGAAAAGTACAAACCCATAGTATAAAGTATTATACTAACCAAAAACTAAGATTATTTATAATTTTTTATATCAAAGTTTTTATGTGTTGATTGTTTGAAAACGAGAACAACTTTAGTATTGATAGAAGTTTTTTTGATCTCTTTTTAATTAATAAAGACGATTTATAATTTTGTTTTTTTTATCTTAAAAATTTTATTTTACTTGTGTAGAACTTCTAAATTCTACACAAGTAAAATAAAAATTTCTATGGTTTTTTTTTTATTTGACCTTTAAAGTTGATTTAGTAAAGATTTTAACATTTTGTTGTTCGATAAATGATAATATAATGATGATTAAAGACTCACTCGATGTAACTTTACTAGTTTTATTTCTCATATTTCATTGAGTAATAATTAAAAATCCGGACAAATGAGAAGGCCGGACAAAGTCCGGACAAGAGTCTAAAAGTCCGGACATGTCCGGATTAGTCCGGACATGTCCGGATTAATCCGGACGTATGGTAACCCTACACCCGGCTGCTGCATAACAATTGAAAATCTATTGTGTCTGCGATTCCCACGATTGAGGTATTAAATAGACCTAGTAAATCCATACTAATATTATAAATGCGAAAGTGTGTCTGTCTGTCTGTCTGTCTGTCTGTTACCTCTTCACACCCAAACTGCTTAACCGATTTTGCTGAAATTTGGCATGGAGATACTTTGAGTCCCGAAAAGGACATAGGATACTTTTTATCCCGGAAAAATGTACGGTTTCTGCGCGATAAACTAATTTTGGCGCAACGAAGTTGCGGGCGTAATCTAGTATTAAATAAATAACAATAATCTATTAAACACTGTTATCTTCATAATATGAATTCCTAAATATGAAAACAAAACCCACAAATTGCCAATAATACTGAAAAAAAAACATGAAATGTTAGGTTATTCATCAAGCCCCAAATGGTCACCGGCGTCCGAGACACAATAGAATATTTATTGTGTCTCGTTTTCCCACAATCGACGGGTTAAGAATTTTTTTCTGTCCACAAATTCTTATTGTTGTTCCTTTTGTACTATTACCATTACAAAATTTTAAAATCTACAAAGTTTACTGTAAGTAATTCATCAGTTAACTTAAAATGAACTGTAAAAACTTGTAGATTCAGTATCGTTCTTAAATCTTCTGTCTTTTATGCACACTTGTTGCACACAAGTAATATTAAGCACACAAGGCTAAAAAGGAACTGAAAAAAGGACTGGCCTTTTGTTTTCTGTTAGTACTTCAAAGTGCCAATATTTATTTATGCACATTTTCTGCAGGCATGTGGCTTTGTGGACCGTCTTAATTGTGAACCATCAGAACTGAAGGATCGTTTTCTCAGCGCCATGCGACAGTTAGATGAGTATACATATCTACTGACGGACTTAAATCTTGCTATTGGAAAACTCGGTTTGTATTTTATTATTTTAACTGCTTTGTTTAAAGAATGTTTACTTTGCTCTGAGAATAGGGATGATGACAAGGTCAAATATTAGCGAATTTTGTTAATAAAATAAAGAAATCACTATAGAATAACAATTAAGACCAATTTGTTACCATATTCTAGCAAATAAAGATTATGATTATAATATTTATAACTTGTGTTATTCTGTCTTCTATTAATAAGAGTATGTTTATTACTTTAAATAAAAATTATTTTTAAATTAAATATAATTTAAAAATAATTTAATATTTATTTTTAAATTATATAGGTAATTATTAAATAATTATTTAAACATAACTTTGATTTTTCATGAATAGAAATAAAATTCCAGTGTATTGAATTTTTGATACTTTTATCATTTTAGTACCTACTTAATTTTCAGACTTACCGAGCAACATGCAGTATACTCCGCCAGTCCAAGATTCTTTCGTAAACATACTCAAACCAATCCAGGCCCCTGTTCCCAACGGAAAATATAATCTGATGGATGCTCTGAGCGAACCTACTCCGTCCACCTCCACTGCCTGTGCCAACAGCTGTCCTCCAGAGAAGTACAAACCAAGGAAGATACCGAAAGAGGAGCAGCTACTAATAGCTTTCTCCAGTAGCTCATGTTCTTCAGAAAGTGTTCCATTTCCGTACAACGAAACAAAAGAACCGTTGCAGTATCAAATAGATGGAATTAAGAAATTGACTTTGGATGGTAATTGTTGTTCATTTTTTAATAATGCTTGTTGCAAAAGCATAAACCAATTAAAAAAGTGTAGTAATTTAATTAGTTGACAATATTTACTTTATAAAAACTTTGGGCCCATTTCTAAAAACAGGAATAATTACACCTTTCTTGAGTTGAAAATAGAGTTAAAGATTTCAATGGATAATGTCAATATTTCTTTTCACTTTCTCTCTGTTGTTTTATTATTATCATTTAATTAATCCTATTTTATTTGTCAAAGGTATTTAAATAAAATTGTATAATTTCTTAGATCCAATGCTCACTGGTGTACTCATAACATAAGTATGTATAATTATGTAGTTTACAACTTGTTTTCAGATTCAGCATACTCTGATGAGTTGAACCTGCCGGCCCAGTCTGTGCTGGAGGTAGACCAGACTTACTCGGTGATCATCACGCACACCGACGGGCCCATGTTGTGGGTCATCATAGATAGCTGTGGCCTTTATGAGTAAGTACCATTGAGGAAATCGATTGCTAGGCAGTTGACGGACCTACGTCATGGTCGGCTTATGTCAATTCAATGTTAGCTGTGATCGGTCGGATGTCAATTACTTAGCTCTGCCATCTGCCTAGGAATCAACTTCTCTGATAGTACCTTTATTTTATTAGTCATGTTGAATTGTATCGGAAATCGAATTTAGATATCTCAAATGTTTTGGGTTTATTTCAATTAAAATGGGTTTGACATAAGACAAACGGCTTGGTGATTGCGATGCGTTATGTTATAGGTCTACCAGAATCTGATGGCAAAAAGTGAGAAAATAAATTGACTAGCAATACCGGGGTAAATTGGAATAAGACATTTTGATCCGTTTTTTTTTTCTTATAGCGGCTGATTCTGTGTGTTAAACATGCAAATATAAAAATTTATCCAATGATCAAGGATATTTTTTGA
The DNA here is from genome assembly GCA_905187585.1 of Cyaniris semiargus. Taxonomy (NCBI): domain Eukaryota; kingdom Metazoa; phylum Arthropoda; class Insecta; order Lepidoptera; family Lycaenidae; genus Cyaniris; species Cyaniris semiargus. The sequence continues at coordinate 3,791,773 of LR994558.1, read as the reverse complement.
AAATCTTCTGTCAAAAATTGCCATCAGATTCTGGTAGACCTATAATTCCCATAATAACCTCCCTTTTGTCGAAATACATGTATTTATTTGGTTTACAGCAATAATGACATAATAATGAATGTTGGCTAATAATGTCAAATGACAGTACATTGTAATAAAAGGGTTTATTTAAAATTTTTTTTAGGTTTCTGAAAGAAATGACGGATTTCTACAAAGATAACACTATTCCGATGAAAATGGAAGACGTAGTGAATCTAATATACTGCGCCTGCTACGACGAGGACACTAAATTATATTACAGAGGCCTTATGATTAGGCTCAATGAGGTAAATGAAAAGTAATGTTTAAAAAAAACTATAAGAGATAGAGAAAAATGCTAAAAGGAGTTTGTAGCTTTAATTCGATAAAAACAAAATTTGGATAATCAGTTTTTTAAGAAAGCAATATTCCCAGTTGGGAATGGTTTTTTGCGTTATTCCCAGTTGACATGAAAAAAAAAAACACTTTATTATTACACTGTTCAATAATGTTGCACTTAAATCGACATTCTGTAAAAGGATAATAGATAAATAGTAGCCGTCTTGCCTGTGCTATTGCTGTGCTAAATTGCATCAAAAACGGTTCAATCGTTTTCAGCAACAGAGGGCGCTGTATTACATGACATTATAATGTTTGAGTTCCAATTTTGAATAGCTTCTTTAAAAATTTCGGGGTCACCTGGTCGTAGGGTGAACATGACTAGTGATTGGACAGACAGTTTTTCTTTAAAATCAGGTAGTTTTTGAAGCAACCTTAATAAATATTGTGTTTTTGTGCTTTGTCCAGTGATTGGTACTGTACAATCACTAATCATTTACCCCATTTAAATAATCCATTTTTAAATAAGCTATTCAACATTGGAACAGGCAGCCCGCTAGCGGCAAACCTGTCAATTCAATGTGAACCATCCTTTGTAGTAAATAAAGTTCACTATTGTGTCACAGGACGGCAGCACCGGCGAGGTATTCCTCATGGATACGGGCGAGGTGCGCTCCCCGCGCGTGAGGGACATACAGCCGCTGCACGCGCGCTTCCGCCGCACGCCGCCGCACGCGCGCTGCTGTCATCTAGCGGGAGTGAGTTTGACAGTTCTTCTGCTTCTTTTTTTTTCTTATTATGGCGCTCGGCTATTCAACCATGGCCAGTGTCAAGTAAATGGCGGGAAAACTATTTTCACCATCTTTTTTCTATATCGTTAGGCCTAATGTCTAGACCAGTGATTCCCAAAGTGGTCCAGGTGGACCCCCAGGGGTCCATGTGAGACTAGACGGGGGTCTACGTTGGCCCTGACAAAAAATGGGGGTAAATGGTGCTTCAGGGGGTCCGCAGTATGCACCAAGATTTTGAAAGTGGACCACGAAACAAAGGAGCTTGGGAACCTCTGGTCTAGACTCTAGTCAATGTCTAAATAAAAGTCAATGCAGTCAAGAAGTCAAGTCGGTCGATTCAATTATAGTGGTAGACGCTTTATTGATGGAGTTTGGAGGGAACACAAAATAGGACGTTTCTGGAAGTTGTATCACTTGCCCATGCTTGTGCATGATGACGTCTAGTTGTCAATATTCCACCAATATTACACATTAAAAACCCAATTAACACAATTTTAGGAAAACAATACAAAAACACAACTCTTTCACATGCCCAGCAAAACTCTTAAATAATATTATTTTTACACAGTTATAATTTAATGTTTTTTTTTTATGATATGCAGATAGACACCAGCTATGAATCTGAGCCAGCTGAGAAGATAACGAATATGATAAAGGAATATGTGCACTGCCAATGCACTATAACGATAGATGATAAGTCAGTATCATTCATATCAGTAATAATAAAAATACTTTCAGGCTGCCTTCACATTAAGCCGCGCGGCTGCCGCAGTACTCGCGACTTAATGTGAAGGCAGCCTCACAGTGTATAACTATACAAGGTCGGCCTTTCTGGCACATTAAAAAAGTCGCATGACAGACAATGAGAACGAATCTTGAATAGCCATACGCTGTGTAAAAATCTTTATCAGTAAAGCCTAGTCCGCACTAGGCCAGTATTTTAGTCAAGTAGCGAGTATTTTAGTAGCTAAATGTGTCTGAACACTAAAAATTTAGTCAAGTAGATTAGTAAGTAATTTAGTCGAGGCAATCCATTTTAATCTATTTTTCGCGGACGAGTAGCACCTCCCACCACGAGTCCGCACTACTGGCGCACCGGCTAAACAAGTCCGAACCTTTCGAATTAGTCGAGTTCATTAGTTACCGCAAAAATTTACACAACTTTAAGACATTCTCAAACTTTCGAAGTATTCTTTGGGATCTTCCAATGCTAATTCCTTCAGAAGACAATTAGTAGGTCCTAGTTTATCCCTTCTATCGATCCATTTTCGTATCCATAGCTTATTTTTATTGATCACACTTTCCTCATCTACCTCTTCTAAAACCGCCGTTAAGATTAACTTAATCAGTTTATTTACTTTATTGCGCTGTAAGCTGTTCATCTTGCAAAACACCACTCTCTTGTAAACTGTACTCGAACGAAGTGCGAACGATTTTGGGGCAGAAGCGAGAATTTTAGCTACTAAAATACTCGGTACTAGACTAAAATACTGGCCTAATGCGAAGTAGCCTTAAGACGGTTAAAGTTTTACTACGCAACTAGCAAAACGTAATACATAGTTTTTGTGTCGTTATTTAACCATATATTGCGGGTTCGAAACTTGTTAAGCCTGCTTTTGTTTGTTGTACCATCGAAGAAATTGATTCATAGGCAGTTGACGGATCTGCGTCATTTGGTCGGATCATGTCAATTTAAGAGCGGGCTGTGCAATTTTGCTGTGTTTTCTAATAAGTATTACGATCCCGAAAGACGATTGACTCAAATGAAATTGAGATTTATTTAATCATTATATATTTATCTGATATTTAGCTAACGGAAAACACGATTCACTTATTTTGACTCGATAGTTTTATTTTTCGAAATTATGAATCTTTTTGGGCAATTCGACAAATATCTGTTACACTTATTGAGTTACTATCATTAAATAACTTGCACTACTACAATCACACACTTTATAAAATAATAGCTAAAGGAAATATGAGTATTGTATTTAGTTTTTAAGTAATAAAAAAAAAACAGTTTTGGGACTTACGACCTTTACTTTCGTGCTATAATGCGGGAACCGTTGTTACGCGATATTGTTCACTATTAGCTGCAGCCTAAAGTACATTGCCCGGGAGCACGATTCATGGAATTATTGTATCACGATTGTAGGACAGCGTTGTGTGTAGGCGGGGCTAGCGTTTTAGCGCGTGTAAGGTCGTAATCTGTCGGCTGGGTTTGACATAACTCGACCGAACTACGTAAGTCCGCCATCTGCTTATGTCGTAGGTTACTCGCTCAATTTGCTATCAGCTCTGTCCATCAATCTGAGATTGACACCAGATTGATGGCTAAAAAGTACATAATAAAAAAATTAACAGTCCATCAATCCGTGGGTTAGACGTTCAGTTTCGCGTCAATCTTTACCAGATTGATGAGAAACTGAACGTGTAACCTACGACTAAGAATCAACTTCTCTGATAGTACAATATGCAATGTGTTCTCAAAGCTCATCGGAATCTCTGGGAGTATACATCAGGTTGCCTACAGGAGAATGTCTCAACGACTTGGTCTTGCAGGAGGAACGTGATCACAAAAGTGAGTAAAGGCTAATATTATTAGACTGCCTTCACATTAAGTCGCGAGTAGTGCGGCTGCCGCACTACTGGCGACTTAATGTGAAGGCAGCCTTATTGTCCATCCACTCCATTAATAAAAAGATTAGTCAGTCTTAACATGGATCCAGTAGACATGCAAAAAAATATAAACCTGACAGATTTTAAGAATAAAGTGATAGATTTTCTTGTCAATCTATCACTTTGTCTATGGTGATCACTGACAATGCTGATAGGGGATTTATGTTTTTCGCATAATGTCATATATTTTTGTCTTATTACCACTTCGCGTAACCTCTTTTCTCATAATAACAATTTGGCATAATCATTTCTTGGCGTAATATATTATCTTAAGGCGCATCATTTAGCTTAATGTCAAATCAATGTTAGACGAATACTGTCTAACATTGATTTGACATTAGGTACCCCAACCAAATTAAGTAAGTCCCACCAACTGCCTATGAATCAATTTCTCTGTTAATATAATTAATTTTTATCACTGAAGGTCCCCCAAGAAGTCGCGTGAAGGCTGAGCTGGATGACCGGAACTTCGATATCACCGCCTGTCCCGAGTATGAGGATCCCGTAGAGGCTGTTACGGTAAACTGTTCATACTAAAAGATAAATTTACAAACACATATCGCTATCCCTTTCACTCGCGCACAAATAGCAAATTTCAAAGCAATATTTTTTTAAGCGAAACCGTTACACCCAAAATAAACTTTTAAGCCTGTTTAGAACTTTTTAATCGCCCTAGTCAGGAAAGTTGGTTGGTGATTGGTCCCTGGCATATTCACCAGTATTGTATACCACTGGACTGGGCTGAATATGTTGTTACTTGTGATGAATATCATACTATGTTCTTGGACATTTAAAATTACAATATTTGTGACGACCTCTGTGGCTCAGTTGGTGGCGCGTTGGTAGCGCAAGCCGGGGGTCGCGGGTTCGAATCCCGCCGACGGAACAAATTTTCAATGTTCCTGGGTCTTGGTTGTGTATTAAAAATATGTATGGTATAATAAAAATCTTAAATATATGTATAATATAAAAGTATTAAATATATTTCCGTTGTCTGGTACCCGTAACACAAGTCCTTCAGGTACTTAGCACGGGGCCAGACTGACGTGGTGTGAAGCGTCCATAGATATTATTATATTATTATATTTGTGTCCGAGCTCTCATTTGCTTGGGATAATACTTAATAAATCATTCAAAACCGATACAAAGGCCATTTTTAAGATAAATTATAATGAAAGTAAGAATCGTTGTAGTAAAATTAATCAAATGTCAACAGGGGTACCGTAACAGAGACGAGATGGACATATGCATGCACTACAAGGGAGGCCCAGAGAAGACTTGCTTCAAGGGAACAAGGTGCAAGAAGAGACATGTACTAATGCATCCAGGTAAATATGTTTTTATGAACATAAGCTACTTTACTAATAAAGAGAACACTTTATGCAGTTGTTATATACTCTTTTGTCCTAGCATGATGTTCTTTAGAAAATGGTTGATAGACAAGGACAGAGTATACATAATATTATGTCCGTTCCAGTCCGTCAAAGTATACCTGACCAAATTTTACCTTAATTGGTTCAGCTGTTTAAGCGTGAAGAGTTAACAGACATACAGACACACTTTATTTATAATATTAGTAATAATACCTACTGTAACTGACAACCAAAACTGTTTGTCTCTACAGATGGCTGGACGCTAGACCGCGTCTCCGTGCCGGTCCACGTGCCGACGCCGCTGCTGCCGGCGCCGGGCTGCTGGGTGCGCGTGCTCGTCACACACGTCGCCTTCTACAACACCCTGTACGTCCAGATGCAGAAGGACCAGCCAGGTGCGTGGCAGTGGTGAATGGTGAACGGTGAAGTGTCATGACTGGTGAACGGTGAAATGTGGTGACTGGTGAACGGTGAAGTGTGGGACGGGTAAAGTTTGATTAAAGGTGGTAAAGTGTGGTCCTATCTTTGGCGAAACATGGTTCTAACTTTGGTGAAGTGTTGTCCTATCTTAGGTGAAGTGTGTTGTCTTTGTTGAAGCCTCCCAACGCTAATGGCATATATTAAACATGCTAAAACAGCGTATTTCAGGCACAGTTTGGTCTAGTATGAAGCTATATACTTCATCATTATTACTTAATTATTATAGCTTCATACCAGACTGGAAAGTCTGAGATCATACTGATTGTTTTTACACTATTTGGGTAAGATATGTCTACCGTTCTGATCCATGCAGTTTCATTTAACATCTGCTAGTGCTTGTGAAGTTTCATATAGCTTTTAGTTTATTCCAGAAGAGCATAATTAAATTTTTGTTGTTTTGCCTTTTTCATAAAATATTCACATGTTCTGTTTTCATATTATAATATTTTACTCTATGGCTTATAGAAGTAAAATGGTACAGTCATTAAAGTCAATATTTCATTTGTAAAAGAAATTTAAATTGTTTGTTCTCCCATTTTTGTTTTCCTTTCCTTTTTTATTGTTACAAAAGCAAGTTTGATTTTCTGATTAAGAATAATTGTTTCTTTACTTCTGTCTTTTCCTTTAAACTAACCTAAATCTTTTCCACTAAACTAACCTGTGATGACCCTCTAAAAGTCTAAGGGCCTGTTTCACCACTTCCTGATAAGTGCTGGATAGGCTATCCACCACTTAACTTGACAGATAGAGTTATGGAGAATGTTGTGGAGCCTATCTGGCACTTTATCAGGAAGTGGTGAAACAGGCCCTAAATAACATAGCCAAAATATTAAATACAATCTGCACCTACTAAGAAGTTTCATCTATTATAAACTATGCTTTAAGACTGTTTTCATATGATAATAATTATTCTGCTTATTCGCTTGCTAATACAATAAATACATAAATCTGCAAATACCTACCTTTCCAATTTGTTTTGAACTCAAATTATTGTTTAGATACTATCAGAGAAGTTGATTCCTAGGCAGATGGGGGATCTAGGTAGTTTGGTCGCGTTACGTCAAAGTTCAAACCCAGCCGACAGATCACAATTTACATTAAATTGTCATGATCCGACCAAATGACGTTGGTCTGTCAACTGCCTAGGAATCAAATTCCTCGATGGTACATTTATGAAAACAATAATATCAAATTGTACTAATGTGGCATTGAATTTCTTTATCGCGCTAATAAAACGTGACATTTAAATTAGTAGCCGCTTTGTTTACATTGGGATCGAAATGAATTGAAACACAGGTCATAGACCTCATACTACCAGCTAATGCATGTCACAATCTCAAACCGACCTCACAAAATCAGCTGATTAACTTCACAGCTTTTTTATGTCCAAAGGCAGATTAAGAGCGGGCTGTGTAATTTTGCTGTGTTTTCTAATGAGTATTACGATCCCGGAAGACGATTGACTCAAATGAAATTTAGATTTACTTATTTAATCATTGTATATTTATCTGATATTTAGCTAACGGAAAACACGATTCACTTATTTTGACTCGATAGTTTTATTTTTCGAAATGAATCTTTTTGGGCATTTTAACAAATATCTGTTACACTTATTGAGTTACTATCATTAAATAACTTGCACTCCTACAATCACACACTTTATAAAATAATAGCTAAAGGAAATATTAGAATTGTATTTAGATTTTTAATAATCATCAAAAAAGAGTTTTGGGACTTACGACCTTTACTTTCGTGATATAATGCGGGAACCGTTGTTACGCGATATTGTTCACTATTAGCTGCAGCCTAAAGCACATTGCCCGGGAGCACGATTCATGGAATTATTGTTTCACGATTGGAGGACAGCGTTGTGTGCAGGCGGGGCTAGCGTTTTCACAGTAGGCTCTTAAAGTCGAGTGATACCGTCGCTGTTACTCAACAAATCCATTCTGTTGCACGAAAGGATAGAAATATGGCAGTAATAAAAGCTAAGCCGTTAGTAGCTATTTATTTCACATACAAAAAACATAAAAGTTAAAGACAAGCATATGTTTACCTCGACAGGACAACCTTAGATGTTGTCCCAGTTTTCGAGTCCAACATTTTTTTTACAATAAAGTTATAGATTTGGACTCCAAGTCGTTATACCTGGTGACATGACACGAGTTACGGTACTCACATAAAGGTTCTTTAGAAGCTGCAATCCCACATGACTCCAAAAAGCCCATAATATGTTTCAGAGCTAACCCCACCGCGATTCGGTGAGGTGCTGCCGCCGGCGACGCTGGAACAGCTTGTACAGGACATGAACAGCCCCGCCTCACGAACCGCCATGAAGCCGCTTACGGTTAGTATTACGATAGATCGTTTCGATATATCGCTGATATGGATAGCAAAATCTTATAAAGGATGTAACCACAGACATAGATCAAGATAGATACCGCATGTCGCTCCATTTGTACGAAAACGAGCGTGCCAATTTTTTACTACCTACTGTGACGTACCGATGATAAGAAACGTGTCCATTATCAAGGCCAACGTTTCTATTTGAATTTCTACAGCTCAATACGGCACTTTTAGGCATTTAGGCATTTTTAAAATTCCGATTGACGTCCGATTCCGATAGCTGACTAAAGAAAAGATTTTCGAAAGACGAGCATTGCTCGTCGTTTGCGCTGCTACTACAGTAAACTCTATAAAAGGGACACATACCCACCCTAAAGTATTATCGTTTTGTTTTGTGATATTTTTCGCTTTGCTTTTTTGGTTGCCAAACTCCTCTGAAACGGCTGGACCGATTGAGAATCTGCCAACGTCTATTTTGCATCCTCAAAATGACATTGTAGCTATACCAAACGGTGCGTCGTCCTGAATCGCGCTATCGGAGTTTTTAAACGTTAAATGACTCCTTGCTTGTTTGAAAAGTATTATAAACATTATTAGTTTCTTAATTTTAAACATTATTCGGTCAAATTACCTAGGTCCGCCATATGCCTTTAAATCAATTTCTTTGATACCTACATAGACTTTTTTAAGCATATGGCAGCAAATCGTACATTCTCTGATGTTCATAATTCCTTTCAGTTGGTCCCCGCAGCGGGTGAGCTGGTGGCGGCTCTGTACCCGCCCGACGAGCAGTGGTACCGCGCCCGCGTCATATCCACCTCGCCCGGAGACCAGAACATAGAGGTAACGTGATAACAGATCATTGAAACCAGCAGGGTGATTCACGATGTCTATTTGACTCGGACTCGAAAACCATGCCGCATGATGAAGTTTCCGAATCCATTCGGTCATTGGTCAATACCAAGCGGCGAGCGTTGTGAGGTAAAGTTTCCGAATCGGAGTCGAATGGCCCAGAAACCCTGCAAGGTTCAGTGGTTTAGAGCGTGGCTCTTGGCGTTGGAAATAATATGTTTATTTCCATGGTTTGGGACAATGCAGGACATATTTTCTCTTTTTTTTTTTTCGTTGATTAACAAGAAAGATAATCGAAAAGTCTGTCCTGCGCCTGATCTCTCGTCGGTCATGTCTGTCATCCGTCGCGTCGTATTGGGCGTGTCTAAATAAACTAGATCAAAATTCCTTTTGGATGCTACGATGCCACGAAGACACTAACTCACACGCTTACAGACAGATAAGTCGAACATATACCACTCCTCTTAATCATTTAATCCATTCATCGGGGGGTTGAAAACGTATACGTTTCAGGTGATGTATATAGACTACGGCAACCGCGTGTGGGTGCGTTGGGAGTGCGTGCGCGCGCTCGAGGCGCGGTGGTGCTCGCTGGCGGCGCAGGCGGTGTGCTGCACGCTGGCCGGCGTCACCGTCGAGCCCCCCCTGCCCGACGCCACCACCGCCGCGCGCGACGCCCTCGACCACCTGGCTAAGGAGAAGCGGCTGGACGCGCGCGTCGTGTGAGTACTGTATACATAGACTCTACAGTTATCCGCGAACAAACATAATATATATGGTCAAATTGGGAAATCTTCTGCTTATTTAAAGTTCATTAAAAATACTATCAGAGAAATTTATTCGTAATCAGCACGGCAGACTGACTAATTTGATTGGGTTAAGTTAAGCCCAGGCAGACTACCCTAGCTCACCGAAGAGACCTAAAATAAAACATACTCCTCAGAAAAAAATATATCTAAAAAGTCTCATTCGACTGTTTCAGGGAAAGAGATTTCGACGAGCTAACAGTGGAGTTATACGACGAGTCGGGCTTCAGCATCGCCGAGCAGTTGCTCACTAACCCACACGTCAAACCCAAACCATACTCCATCCTGCCAGAGAACTACGAGACACAGAAGATTACTGTGCCTTAACATACTTTTTATTCATACGGAATATTTTTGTTCAAAACATAATGCGACTCACTGCCGCACCAGAGACGAATATTAGTTACTTAACTAGTATTAAATGAAGATTTTGTCAGATAATATATGGGGCTTAAGTCAAACTGTTAAGGGGCCGGGTGCCATCGAAATTCTCATACAACGTAATACCAAAATCATTTTCTCATACGAAAATATTTAACATGTTTGATTTATTTTTCAGCTTAAAATAGTAATTACTTAGGCTCCTGCACAAAAATTAACTACAAAATATTTAAAAACTAAAAAATATTTTTTATTGTTTAAATATTTTGTAGTTAATTTTTGTGCAGGAACCTAGGTAATTACTATTTTAAGCTGAAAAATAACTCAAACGAAACAAAAAGAAAATGATTTTGGTATTACGTTGTATGAAAATTTTGATGGCACCCGGCCTCTTAAGTAATTATTAATATTTGTGTCTGAGTGCGGCAAAGTGCTAATGCTTAATTGGAACGTGAATTTGTTTGAGAGTGCTTGATTGTGCGAAGCGTTGCTATAATAGAAACATTTAAAGTTCAGCATTATGCCGCATAATGCACTCTAGTGCTGCAATTGTATAATAGGGATTATTTGCGATAGCATTGACTCGTTAATCTTTCTCTTTCATTCGCACAATCTTCCACAGTTAGATTAGATAGCGGTTTCATACAACGTCATATCCGTATTAGAGCTGGATTGAGTGCGTAAGATAAGATAAGATAAGATAAATATTCTTTATTGTGCACACATAATATTATAACAATTTAAATACATTTTTTAAAACACAAGTATAACACAATGGCGGCCTTATTACTAATTAGTAATTTCTTCCAGGCAACCACGGATAGAGGAAACATAATATATTAGATAAAATAAAATAATACTAAACTTTAATAAAATAATACTACAATTTTCATGAAAGTAAACACTAAAACCGGTTTCAGTCATACTGAACCTTCATTTCGTAGAATACGGCTGTGTGTAAAAAAAGTCTCAAAAGTAACCCTTAAGCTTGGGCTTATCAGAGATCCGAATTAAAAAAAAATATCTGAATTCGGTCAAAGGTTTCTAAATCCGTTATTCACGGGTTCGGACGTAGTACAAAACCACTCTTACAGTGTCTAGAAATTTACCTCCTTTTATTAGCGCCCAAAAATATGTCTTTTTCATTGCTACGCGATAACATTAGCAAATGAAAGAGATGGGTAGATGGGGTCAATATACGAATTGCTCCACGACCGGACTATAGTTCGGTGTTTAATGCTCGAAACTATAGCGTGCGTTGTAATATTATGACGAATGAGGAATGTCGGTCTAAGATGATTTTTTATTAATCTTTTAAAATTTCTTTGTTATATTATGCTCAATCAAAGAGATGTGGTGCTGTGTTTTTCTTCTGATTTTTCATATCAACTTAGATAAAATTAAGTACTTTATTTTTAGCGTCTATTATATTAAGGCACAAACTTAATAAGAAAAGAAAAGATTTTGATACACAAAGGTAAAAACCTTCCTTTGTGTACTAAAATTCTAGTATGTGCTACACGTTGTGAGGATTAACTTTGCTGTGATAGAAATATATATCTCTCAAATATTTCGACTGTTGCTGAATTTCAAAATAATGATAGTTTAGATTGTTAGAAACACAATCGTTATTTTAAACAAGCAACACAAAAACAAGATAATTTACGTGACATGAGAAATTTAAAGTTTTTACTTTATTTATAAAACAGTCAAGACTTATAGTGATATTATTTACTTTTAAGTAAAAATCCTATGAAAGTACTAGTGCAGTATGGTATCTTTTGGTAACAAATTGGTATCTTGATTTTAATATTGTGTATGTTCTTAAGTTTAAAAAACTACTACTAAGGGGAATTGACCCTCAGAAAAATATATCAGTTCGCCGTTTATAGTAAGTGGGTTCTTTTTCTTTTTTTTTTTTTTTACTTTTTGGAAATAAGTATTTTTAAGCATGCAAAATAGATATTTCGTAATTACCTCTATTTAGGGCCAACCCACACTTACCACAACCACAACACGTCGCAACGACAAAATGCCGTCAAGCAGTGGTTACGTGTGAATGGTGTCGCTGCAGCTTTTTGTAGTTGCGTTGTGGTACCGACAAAATGTCGACGTGGTTGCGTTGTCGCCAGTAGTTGCGATGTGATTACTTACGAAAGTCAATGACAAGTGGTCGACAACAACTGCAAAATGTGGTATGTGTGAATAGTCCAGTTCATTTACAATAATATACGCCCGACCACGTGGTGTGGTTGTGGTACGTGTGGGTTGGCCCTTATAGTGTTATGTTAAGCTATTGTTAAACCTACTTCTGTCAAAAACGTTTTTTGTTAAAACTGTTACTGAATAAAATTATTTTTTTTAATAAAGCATTCTTAAAAACCGAGGTTTTCTACTTTCGTTAAAATTCAATTCAATTTAATAAAGTAAAATTAACTTTGGATAAATGTTTCAGGTATAATATACCTTACACAACATTATCCTATAAAGATAATGTTCATAACGTGTTTTTCTCAACTCACGCTGGGTTTCTGGGGCAGAGAGGAATCGTCGCGATGCGGAACGATTTTTGACTGCAGCATATTCACCTCTTTTGTTCAGTACTCTGCTATAAAACGCGCGCATTCGCTCTTCGACGCTTCCGTGTTTTTATATCAGAAATTTTGACTTAAATAATAGAATAGAGATGAATATGCTTTGGCGAAAAACATGACGCGTCGCGTGACTCTGCCACAGTGTGAGTTGACTGCTGACTCGCACCACTATTATAGCTATATATTTTTTACTTTGCTGTATTGACGGGCTTATGTCAAAATCTTCATTAATTGAAATTAAGTAATTAATATTGAGTGGCAATGAGAATTTTATTATTTTATCAACATGAGTGTTTTATAAGTTGACTTTTAAGAGAACTAAACAAAACACAAGTTTAAAGAGTATACATTTATTTACAACTAATCAAACCTACTCTACTGCCAAAATTAAGGCACAATATTTATACATTTCATCAGGCAAAATAGGCATAATAACAGAATTGAAAATTAGAGATTACAAAGAATATGCACTTTGTAGTATCAGGTTCATGTTGACAGCAATCATAATTGTTATTGTTTGTATTACGCCTCTAGTCCACCGACGCTGCGAACTGCGAAACAGCGGCGAACCGATTTCCTGTCTCATCCGCCACACGACAATGCGTTATATTGCATCTCGCTCTATTCCTGTTTCGCATTGGTTTCGCAGATATTTCGCAGTTCGCAGCGTCGGACTAGAGGCGTTAAAACAAAAATAAGTTTTTTTTTATGTATAATACAAAGCTGCCAATAAATCAGATTACTGATAGAATATGCTACAGATAAAAATACACATTATCTATTTTCTATCTGAATTCTGAAGTCTAGGCGTTAATGAAAATATTTTGTTAGATTTCATACATGAGATTCCTAAATTAAGATTTTTAAACTCAATAATATTGTTAGACATTAGACAAACGCGAATATTTTTCTATTAATATTAATAATAAATAATAAAATATTGTGTAAATAAATAATATTTTCTTAATTATTAAATAAATAAATACTGATATATTTGTTGTGCATTGTGCAAGTTCATAAATAAAATTGATAAGTACTTAAAAACCTTTCGGTCAGTAGATATAAGGGCTCCCACACATAAACACGATACGACGTCGCGTCGTGGAAATCTACGACACGACGTCGTAACGTGTCACGAAAAAGTTGTTGTGGTCTATTTTTAAGGCATTGTACTTCTTTATAAAGTGACTCCCGTTATTCATGCTTGAAAGAAATGGGTGGATCCAGTATCTTCTGAGTATCTGTCTTTTCTTTCTTCGTTTTCTTATTAACAGCAGAAGACACGTTGTTTAGAACCTTTTTACTGAAGGTCGGACTGGTTCTAAATATTAAAAAGTTATTGTCGTCGATATGAAGTTTTATAGATTTTTGGTTGTCATTCTCTCACAATTATTGAATACAATGCTCTAGTGTACAAAGGTATTTCTATTTCTTCCATTCACGTTCGCCTATTACAACAAGCGGCTTCACAACACACGTTACGACGTCGTGTCGTAGATTTCCACGACGCGACGTCGTATCGTGTTTATGTGTGGGAGCCCTAAGTTAACACTAATTATATATTACCAAGATAACTCTCGGGCTTAACACAACGCACAATGTATGTTTAGGTCAAAAAAATTCTATGACACAAAAAGCTTCTTATCTATACAGGCTGTAACAAAACTAAGTGATAACACTTTAGGGTGTGTACGTGGCCCTTAGCGCGCCCGCTAAAACTCGCGCGGGCGCACGCTCGCGTGTGTATAAATGAAAAATAGTATGGGCCGCCTGGGGCCCGCGTCCGCGCTCCGTCGCACGCGCCTGCGCTCCCCATACTATTTTTCGTTTATACACACGCGAGCGTGCGCCCGCGCGAGTTTTAGCGTTGGCCCTTACATACGAGTACACTGTCAGAGTAGCAGCGCTGAAAAACATTTTTTAATTTTTTTCTTCCATACATTTTTATTTCAATACCTTATCGTAAAATTTTTTGTCAACCCTAATATTGTTGGTAAAAATAGCATTAGCAATAATTAATTGTTAACTGTCCATTAGGAATAATTAAATTAATCGTACTTGCTAAAAATAAAAGCTTTTTTTATTTTGCTTTTTGGATAGACCTTCACCCAAGGATTACCTCAGTTAATTTTTATCACTTAGTTTTGGTACACCCTGTATATTAGTAATAATTTATTTAAAAAAATCACAAAAGTCAAAACTTCATTGCACTTAACTAAGAAAAGAAATAATCATTATCTATTTACTATCTAGATATAAAAAGTACTATTCTACAATAATAACATTATTAAGACCAATTTTCCTCCGATTACATTTTACCATTGAACACTTAGGTGACGGTTTAATGGATGACAATGTAATGAATACAATTTTCCTTCTAGATAAATGCCCCACAATGATATGAATTTGAATAATTAGGATTGGATATCATAAAATTGATTTATAAAAATGCCACAAGCTTTTACATTTGCTATGACGTTCATGTTATGGTAAGGCTACATACATGCATTTCTACATACATGGTTACATGGCATGATTTAACATGATAATACTATGAAACCACTGACCTCCATTATACAAGTACGCTGGACTAATGATACCCTTTGAAATGACAGCTATTTTTGTGCCTATTTGAAGAGGAATCAGCTCCCCCAGTGGGAGGGATAGGAACTAAATTTGACGTAAAAACACAGAATACAAATTACTCACGGACGTAAAAATGACGTTTGAAAGTCGCCATATTGGCGCTGATAGCAGTAGTGGGAGTATTGATGACAACCAATAACGATTAAGCGGCCATTTGCAAGTTACGTCAAATTTACTTCTCTTCCCTCTCACTGGGGGCGCTGATTCCGCTTCAAATAGGCACAAAAAAAGTGGGTATCATAGGTCCAGCGTACTTGTATAATGGAGGTCAGTGTATGAAACATACAGAGATACATTTAATTTTCAGAAATAAATAACTTTGGTATTTCAGATTCCAGGCGGATTACTTTCACAACAGATATGAGACGCCAATTATCGTAAGAGTTTGTCTTTTTTGGAGTATACGACTCTGGAGCCACAAATGTGCTGAAATATGATATGAGTTCGTGCGAGTTGTCACCATCAATATCCGCAATCATCAAAGACTTCTCTTGATACTCCAAATCTGGTTGGCATAAAGGTAATGTCGATCCTTCCTCGACTGTCCCTCTATTACATATTTGAACAACATCCATTTGGCTTACATTAACGTGAACATATGCTTGGAGTTTATCAAATGACACTAACACTATTCTTTCGGAGATATCGTGAGCAGTAAAGTTCTGATACTTTATAAAGGACGAAATGGAGGCTACATTCATCGTAGGTCGGTAGAAAGTATCATATGAATTCTTCGGACTCTGATTTTGAACATTGTACCTCACCTCATCAATTTTAAGTGCACCCTTTGCCAGGTGTGCACTGTTCCACTGTCATAGTTTCAGCACGAAACCCCGTATAGTGTTTGCAAATGCGAAAGAGCTCGGTTGCATGGCAAATATGTGATTGGCAGAATACTCCCAGGCTGCGTTTGTGGTACCATTTTTCTCGAGCATCAACTTTAGGCTCACTCTACAGGAATTGGGACACTCACCTGAATTTTCTACGACCAGTTTACCAGGCCCATTTGTAAATATTTCCCTTGTATTTCCAAAATTTTTCTTCAAATTTATATTCACTCTTTTATTGATTTTTGGTGTGGATACAGTTTGGTTTGTGGGTTGGTCTAATTTAAATATTTTCTTGTACAATAGGCTGTAGGGTATTCTGTGAAACTCCTCCAATGTTCCATTTTTGCAGAGGTATGTTATGGGATCAGAGTCACTGAGCAGCTTAACCATTCCACAGTTTTCTAGGAGAATAGGTTCTCCGATTATGCTGCCCGTAGCTCCTGAGATTGCGAGCAAGGAATTGTGGTTTGTACTTGGATGGATAGTGGCCACGGTGAGGAGATCGTTAACTTGATCCTTATCTGTATCCTTGATGACGATGGGGAAGTCTATTGATACAATATTACTATATATTTTCCCCTGCTTGTGTGTGTACCAGTAGTAAGTACCCGATAGGGGGTTGAGGGCAGCAAACAAGCCCTCAGTTCCAGACACAATACAGTCCTTCTGCTTGTCCCTGTTCACATCTATCATATGACAATTGATTTCTGTGGGTATTCTTGACTCCCTGGTGTACCATCCGACTTTTCCCGTGCTACCCACAATTAAAATCACACCATTAACATTATCATTATTGTTTGACTTCTCCTCCTTCATGTGGTTGCCTCGATATATAAAAATGAGATTTTTGGTGTGAGGGAGAGCCCCGTCCACGACCTGGACGGCGCCAGACAGTTCGATCTCATCGTAAGGGTTCTCCCAGCTCACGGTTCTCTCCTGCCACTCGTTTCTGGAGCAGCTGCCCACGTTCGAGCAGGGTATGCACCACAAGAAAATTATGACCGTGAAAAAACAAACCAAGATAGACGCAATAAATGCGCAGCGTCGGGGAAATGACATTTTCGTAGACATGTCCGACTGCAGGAAACTCACGTTATCCATGGTGCTCTCCACGGTATTCGCGTTCGTGTTGTACTCGTCCATGTCGCTCATGCTGTAATTCTTCGACGACTGTAGACCACTGTTGAAATCTAAATTGTTGCAGCTATCGGAGCCCATAGTTTTTGCATTGTTTAGTTTCTGATCGTCATCAGATTCGGAGTCGGAGAGGCCTTGTTTTAATGGTGCGTAGTTACCACCATTTCCGTTTGCTGTCATGGCTTGATGAATTTATGTTTTACATTTCGCAATGTATTTTACGACAATAATAGAAAATCAAAAATCAATACAATTTGACATCGGCCACAGCACCGATGACAGAAGAGAAATAAATTGACGTTTGACCGTTGACGTCTGTCAAATTTTTTAACATTGTCCCTTGTATATTGCAATGAATTTTTGATCGAAATCCTTTTGAAAGACATTTCATGTGCTATGTATGTGCTTCTGGTACTGAAATAAATATTAACTTATTTCAATTCACAAAAAAATAAACAAAATATTGGGGATAGTCACAAGAAAAATCTTATAGTAGGAACAGACGCCCCGATTTGGTCGGTGCCGACCAAATCGGAGCTGACATACCAACCATTCCGACATTGCTACAGATTGTCCGACGGTCGGCCATCGGCCTTCCAACCGTCAGTTGACTTTGTTATTGTTAATGAAGTAGTGAACGGACGTCATTATATTCTCTTTGTCATTGCCGTCGATGCATTTACGGCCGTTCCCAATATTTGATCTATCTCTCGTTTTGCCCTACTAGAGATAGGAATAGCTTTCATTAGACATTAGAAACATATATTTTATGTCAATTCAATGTTAGCTGCGATCGCACAGTGTTTTTTTCGACCCCTAAATCGGACATCAGATTTTGGGGTCGAAAAAAACACTGTGGATCGGTCGTATGTCAAACCAGAGATAGATTGAATATTGGGAACGGCCGCCGGCGCCGCCGGTATTATCTAATAAAATCGGCCAAGTGCGAGTTGGACTCGCGCACGAAGGGTTCCGTACCATTCTAGAGCAAAATTAGACCAAAAATTGTGGTTTTTGTATGTGATGCCCCCCTTCATTTTTTATTTTATTTTAATAATATTATTAAATATTAAAGTACACATATAACTATTTTGTGAAAAATTCAAGTAAATACCTACCTGTTGCCATTATTGATATAGAGCAAAAAAGGCAAAAAAATCACGTTTGTTGTATGGGAGCCCCCCTTAAATATTTATTTTATTTTGTTTTTAGTATTTGTTGTTATAGCGGCAACAGATATACACAATCTGTGAAAATTACAACTCTCTGGCTATTACCGTTCTTGAGCTACAGCCTGGTGACAGACTCCTATTAATCCACAAGAATTGAAACAAAATATTGGGGGTCAAAAATCATAGAATTAGTGGGTAGGTCGAAAAAATTGAATGCAAGCACCTCTTATTTGTTCCTGCACGTTATGTGCTCCTGGTACTTATAGGTCTACCAAAATCTGATGGCAAAAAGTGAGAAAATAAATTGACTCTAGCAATACCGGGGTAACTGGAATAAAACATTTTGATCCTTTTTTTTTTCTTAGCTATTTCTCCAAACCGCAAAATTTAGTTGTCCGGACGTATAAAGTACCCGCAGAGTTACATAAATAGACTTCCGTATTTTTTTTATAGTAATATAAGGTGTGATCTAACTGCGCCACTTAAGTTTTTTAGAAAAACTTAATTGTAAATATAATTAAAATAAATTTAAAGGTCGAAAAATTGATTCCCTGGACCTGTCCTGTCCCCAGAATTCACTATAAAGTCCCAAAAAAATACCACAAATACGATGAAATTCTAATTTAAAAGTAATTAAATCGTTAGAGCATGAACAAAATATTTATAAAAAAGTTGTAATTTAACATACATATCGTTATATAAATAGAAAAAGTCATTTTAACATTTGTCCTGGCTCACATAGTGATTCCCTATACGCTTCACTTGGAAGCTCGTACCTCCCTAGTTATAAGTAGCACGTGGTTGCGGGTGCGCAGGGGCGGGAGGTTCGGTAGCCCTCTAAACATCATGGAAGGAGGTCACGCAATTCGTTGCTCCGTTTCCGAGTTACAAAGGAAAATATCTGATTCCCTCACCCTTGGTTCCTTACACAATTGATTCCCTATTCGCTAATTACAATGTCATTTCCAAAGTTAAGTTTGTTTAGACACGATGTAAACGACGATAATGAGTATGGTTTTTAGTAAGTCTATTTATTGTTTAACCTACATGCACAGTTTTTGTACACCTCAGGAAAAACTAACTTTTTATTGATTCCCTCTACATGCATTTTGATGATTCCCTGGGTATTTTAAGTAGGGAATCAAAATCTTTTACATTTATTTATCTAATTGGTACATATCTGTTTATTTTTATTAAAATAAATTACATTCTCTTCATATTCTGATACAAATAAATGACACCAATAAGTAAAATATATAAAAAAATTTTTTTCTTAAAGTCAAAATATTTCGAATAAATTCATTTTCAATTCATTGTATTTGGTTTTAATGAACAAGTTTAGTTTGTAGTCAATTTTATACATGTTTATATTTGAATTGAACATGTTTATTTAGCTGAAAAAGCTTTTTTCTATAAGCATTGTTGATTCCCTAGATTAGAAAAATTTAAATCAAAATATCTTCTAAAATTGTGAAGTGAAAAAGGGCCCAAATAGATAATTATTTTTATAATTCACTTAAGAATAATATGTGATTATTGACTTTAAAAAATATGCAGAAATAATAATGTACCAGGGAATCAACTAAATAATCCAAATCCGGAGAAATGCCCTTAAAAATGCAAATATAAAAAATTATCCATGATCAAGGATATTTTATGAAAATCTGCTGCCATCAGATTCTGGTAGACATATAATTACTAACTAATTACAATACTAAATAACAATAACAAATGAATTATTTGAATTAATGAAATTTATTATAATTTTGTCAACTGTGTCGGCTGGGTTTAAGGCGCGATTCCACCGCGGCGCACGCTGTGCACAGGATTGCCAGATCAAAGACCGGTCAAATCGCCACTTCGTTATAAAAAGATAGCCCAAAGTAGCGCAATAAAAAAAACTCGGTAATTAGATGTAACAATAAAACGTAATACCTACGTATAAATAATATCATGCATGCTCTTACTAGGTACTATTCTATTACATTGGAATTATGTATTAATATGTATTTAATCAATGTTTTAAGGGATATTTATAAAGTATTAGTGGTAACCAGTTGTTTTGATTTTTGTGTTTTTTTCACCTATAAAAGCGATATTCAGCAATGAAAATCTATAATTTATATTATGTATTTATTTATTTATTTACAAAGTAAAAATCTTTTATGCATATTATATCGTCATTTGCTGCAAAAAGTTGGTGTCGAGTAACAATTATAGTAGCCCAATAAACAACGCATCGCTGCGTTCGTTGATATGGCCGCGTTCACGAAAACACAATAGTAGCCCAATAGGCGATAAGTAAAAAAACGTGTCGCCCAACAGGCGATAAGTCGCCATTCCAAATTTTTTGTAGCCGCGAGGGACCGCAAAATAGCCCAATTGGCTACTTGTCGCCCAATCTGGCAACCCTGGCTGTGCACGGCGGCCACGCGGTGCACGGATTTATATTGTTTGACCGACCAAAATACGTAGGTCGGCCATCTGTCTATGAATCAACTTCTCTGATAGTAGTTAGTACCTACATTATCCATGCGGGCCATAATGTGCAAAATTTTTCGAAATTTTTCATAACTAAACTCGTAAGAATAAAATTAATCCCGGGAACCGTTTATTTTTCACGAAGATAATGTATTTCGCCTTTCGGGGCAGCCAGAGAGACAAGATACTTCCGCAATAATAATATTGATGATGTTAGGTTCAACAGCAGTTTTAATAAAACAACAAGGTTTAGATTCCATGTATATTTTTTTTATAAATTAATTGAAATTTCTCATACTAAATTAACTCATATTAAAAGATAATTCCGATAATATTGATGATGTTAGGTTCAACAGCAGTTTTAATAAAACAACAAGGTTTAGATTCCATGTATATTTTTTATATAAATTAATTGAAATTTCTCATACTAAATTAAGTCATATTAAAAGATAATTCCTCTATTATGTCTCGCATATTGAATCTTCAGCATTTACATAAATGCATCCATGAGGTTGTGCTTTCCACTGGTTTACTTTACACGACGTTTACAATTAACCTAACTGAGATTATATTAGGTACATAATTTACTCTATATTAGTATGTTTTATGAACATCACTAGCCAAACCATTAGACGCTACTACCATTAAATGGTACGACTCGAAGAGCCAAGATTTGACTATTCTAATTAATATTACAAAATAAATAATACAACAAGAAAACATTTATATACACACTCAGCCTCTACAATTATTGGATAACTTTAAATATTAAAGCGACATGCATACTCTGGATAATTTTAATGAAAGTTTGATGTAATCATGTGATAAATTCATCTGCAGTTAATCAGTAGCAGGGTTCTGTTTTTTAATCAACCATTAATACAGTTTCAATCCAGTCTAGATTCTTTTGAACAACAAAATAAAATATTTTCACATACCATCGAATAAATTTATTCATAGGCAGATGGCGGTCCTACGTCATTTAATTTTGGTCTAGCTATGTCAATTTAATATTAGTCGTGATCTTTGACTTAATTCATCAAGCCCCATACGGTCACCGGTGACCGAGAAACAATAGAATATCTATTGTGTCTCGTTTTCCCACGATCGACGGGTTAAAACGACCAAGTTATGTAGGTCCGCCATCTGCCTATGAATCAATTTGCCTGATAGTACCTATGTCAAACAAACAATAAAAAACATTTTTGGAGTTTTGACCAATCTAAATGCTTTTGAGGTAACTTTGACATTTTATGAGAATACTATCTTGTAATTACTGAGACTGCATTGAAACTGTAATCTTGTAATTACTGAGACTGCATTGAAACTGTAACATTATTTAGAATAATCGACCTACAGAATCCTATTTTAAACACATCTAGGTCAGTGAGATACATATTTGCAATGGCACATTCTAATTATTATTTTTTTAAATCTCAACATTGTTACTATTCCGTTTAACAAAAATATTGTTTGAATCACAAATGTACATTTATGGTTATATACAATATAATAAGCTAAAATTTCTTAATTCAAGAAATAATGCTTGAATTTTTCTTCTTTCAAAATATAATATGAACACTACTATAAATACCCCGTTATTAACAAAAAGATCTAGTGTATACAGATGCTATAGTCACATCAGTATAAAACATGTGGATCTTTTTATAAGGGAGATCTGGAGCACTGCCGTGCCCCAGCCAAGTCTAGAGCAAATGCATGGCTGCACCATACTTTTCTCGAAGCAGTTTGCGGCTATAGAATATACAATAATCTAGGTTTTATTTTAGAATCTGAGAATTAAATTAAAATTTTATATTTTCTAGAGTGTGGCTTTTTAAAGTTGATAGAGGCTGCATTACACAAAATTTGGTTAGACCAAGTTATAAAGAATGTGGATATGTCAAACAATTTCAGTACATATTCAGTAATCTCTAAATTTGGCCATACAAGCTATGGTCCACAAGACTAACTGACCATGTGCTATTTGTGTGGTAATAGAACTGTGCATTTTTGCAAATAACATTAATAAAATATGCACAAATTAACAAATGACAGGTAACCTCTACTACAGACCATAGTGTATGGCCGACTAAACACTGCAGTGGTATATCATAGGAACACAAACAAATTATTGTATTTGTCACTATATGTACAATTATTTGAAAAATAAATAAAATATAGCTCTATAATGTGATGATAACTTAAAATAATGGACAAGATTAGGCATTACTTAAATCTGCTTTATAAATAGATCAACTGAGCTGGCGTAGTGTTTAATACTTTACCGCCATAATCATTTCATTTCTGCCACCAGCTCGGCTGTTACGAATGACAATTAAATAGATGCAGGATATCAGTCTTGCTTTAATTCTTTTTATATACAGATTACAGACAGTATTATTTTATCTGTATAAATATTTAGCTAATATGATAATTGAGTCCCATATCAATACTTAGAGTTAACATACAACTATAACGGTAAAGGTTCCTGCCCTACTCTAGCATCCTGTACTAGCAATTAGGAATAATTTTTGTACACAACACGTTCTTAATTTAAAACAGCTACACATTTACCTAATACCCTAATATCTTCGCTAGGCATCACTCTGACACAATTGATCTATGACAAACATTAGATTGAGTATGGATATTCCCCAAGATAGTCTATTAACGTCGAGGGCAGGGGTAGGAGCCTGTGCCTCGGTGCCGTCCACAGTTTTGGCGTTAAGGGATTCGAGTCGAGCGTCCTATGTACAGCTAGCCGAGATAGGTGGAGGAGTGACGGTGGTGATTTTTTCAGGGGTGACTTGAGGAGGACGGGGGAGTGTTGACAGCCTTCCCGATCCACCCACACTGTATTCTCTGTCCCTCTCTCTCCCATCCTTATGTAGTAATGTACCAGCTCGACGACACATCGAAACCGGGGCATATACCTTGCTAAGGGTCGGTCGCAGTCTAGCCTGTAATGAAAACAAAACAATAATGAATTTTGTTACCGACATCGACATTATAAAAAGACCTCGCCGTTGAATACTTCTGGCAATCAACAATTGTTGTCACTTCTAGGGAGTTATTAATGTCTTGGATTAACCACATAGTTCTGAGAAGGACAGTGACACACCCACTCAGTGAAAAAGTTGAGTCAATAATATTATACATACATACACACAAATTCATGGCATTACAAAACCAGAAATTCCCTTGATTACTTTCTGAGTCACAATGGAGTGGGGAAATTAGAGAAATATTAGAAAATCCAGTGATTATATCCAGTATTAATCCAGAATATTGTCATTTTGTTTCAATAACTCTATAGTTGTTTTGAATTTTTTTATAACTGAAGCAAGTGCTACAATATTACTTTTTACAAGAAAGCTACCAGCTAGTTGGAAAAGTAATGATTATAATACATACAATGTTGATTTATAATAATAACTTAAATATTAATTTTATTTGTTGTTATAGCGGCATCAGAAACACACAATCTGTGAAAACTTCAGAAGTCTACCTTTCGCGGTTCTTGAGATACAGCCTGGAGACAGACAGACAGACGGACAGACAACGAAGTCTTAGTAGTAGGTCTCGTTTTTACACTTTGGGTACAGAACCCTAAAAAGTATATTTACCTAAAGAAACCCTGCTCATAATGAAGTCTGACCGACGTGGGACCTCGCTCTGTCTGTGTGGAAAGTGAGAATATGAAATTCCGGTCTCCTGAGTCTCTGATGAGGAAGGCACCGACACTTGCATCCTTCAAAAGATTCCTCGCCCCCTAGAAAATAAAACAAGTAAGTTATTTTACCATGAAGTAAACAATAATTTGAAACAAGTTTTAAGGCAAGTTAATTAGCACAAACTTGTCAAATACTTCAACATGTTTTACAAGTTATGTCTTGCTATAAATCTTGCTATAAATACATATATTTATATAGTACAAGCAAAAATTTGAGGCTCGAGGAAAATCAATTCCAAAAATATTATTAGATTTTTACCTACTTAGCATAGAGATTTTCTGTGACAAATAATTTTCATAATGATCATAAGAATATGCTTGTAAGGGACATCACAGACAGTAAAGATACTAAATTAATTTAAACTGAGATAAGTACATATTCTACATTAACCCGTCAATCGTGGGAAAACGAGACACAATAGATATTCTATTGTGTCTCGATCACTGGTGAGCGTATGGGGCTTGATGAATTAAAATACATAGATAAAAATATGAATGTAATATCTAGTGATATCTGTGATGCCCATTACTTTTAAACCTTCAACTAAGTAATAATAAAAAAAGAAAAAACACACCTGCCAGTCTAGGTTCCCATAATACCATCCTGATAATCTTAAAGCTCTTAGCGTATCTGCTAGCCGTCTTAGTTCATCATTGTATGGTGAAGGTATTAATGGTGACGATGGAGTGTAGAGTGGTGAGTGTGGCAAGTATGTCGGCTGGATGGTTAACGTCGGAGTCAGGGGTGTCACAGGTGACTGCAAGTGCTTGGAGCATGCCAGCGACACTCGCAGCTCATGTTTGCAGTTGGGGCAGCAAGCTATGCCGGTCGACCAGTTGCTAAGTGGGACCCCCACTTCAACACACGCATCTAGAACAATAAAAATACAAATTAGTATTAAAGCCAAAATTTGTTTGTGCCTAATATTTTATAATCTTTATAATACTTATTTACTATATTACTTATATACTATAATACTTATTTTATAAAAGTTTATCGGTCAGATCGAGAAAGAGGTAGGTAATAATATCTCTAAACAGACAAGATTATGTAGATATAAGCTATCAGTGAGGATTTGTAATAGCCTAATCTATTTATTTAACAAAATATGATATACCTATTAGATATATCATCTACTGCTTATAGACTTCTATCCAGAAATCAGTGTCACACTTTAAAAAAAAACTGTGGCCCTATATTACACAAAAAAAATATTAAATACTCAAAGACCTAGCAACAATAGATTATAATATTATGCATAATGGGCATTTACGTTGGTTGATGACATAATATTATGATTCACATGTTACTAATTTATTGGAGCAATTATAATGTCTAAAGTCATTGATCCTAGGATTAAAAGGAAAGTAAATTTCATCCTCAATTTAATTGTACATTAAATTTAAATTAAATTGTGTATTATCTTGGTTTACATTTTATACTACATGCCGCCGTAAGGAAAAATAGGATATAGACAAAAATATAAAATAGGAGAAAATTGATGCATTGTAATACAAACCACTACTTTAATACTAGAATATAATAGTAATAGAATAAATGTGCCTTTTTCACTCTATTTTGGAAAATATATTAGAAACGTTTTTTTTTCTCACGATGGCAGTAGAAATATGCTTTTCAGTGTATTTACTAATAAAATATACTTTACAGCCAGGTATACTTTTCTAGATTTGTATGATACGGCTAGGGATCAGAACCTTTATTGTTTGTTAGTAATTTTAACATTCATTAATTTAATTTCGAGGCTTAAATTATTTACAAGGAACCCAAGTTCACAAAAATTGTCTTAAATCGCGATAAGTGATTTCGTGAAAAGATAAGACGAAAAAGTTAATAACCTAAGATTCTGATAAACTAACGCCAGTGCGTTTCCTTGAATCGAGTAATGAAGCATCACTGTCAGACGTAGTTTTTATCGTAATTCTACGTAATATCGATTATGATAAGCTGTTTTTCTTGAATAATTCAAGAGTTTATTTAACGTGAAAAGTCTGCGCGTTGATAGGTTCAAATGGACCAAATGTTTTCTAAAACGTAAGTTATTTTAGGAATCGAGTATTTTCGAAAATGCTCACTTTGTGACGGCAGTCTCGTTGCTATAGTCATGTTTAAAGGAGTAAGCTTTTCACGCCTTTCCAATAAACACATTGACTGTTCACTTTTTGGTGGACTGTTGCTCGTTCCACCGGCCTGATTCCTGGAGGCCACGGTTTGGTACAAGTTCAACACGATATTAAACTTTCAAATCCAATGGGCACTGAACACACCGAATCACTTTTGGTAGATTCCATCCGAATTCCAATTTGTATAAGGCATAATTGCAGGTAGCACTGTATTAAACAATCCGAATGACTTCACTAACTTAACTATGTTTAAATTAAGTATCTTCTAAGCATTTAAAATAATGTTTAAACGGAAAACTAGAGTTTCTCGTTAAACACAAGCACGCACGACGGCGGATCGCGAACGAATGAAACAAAAACGAAACGTCAGTCGTCAAAACTCGTCTCAAGTCTCTCTGAAGGAGACGCGCGCGCTGCGGAGCGGAGAGCTGGCGAATGGCGAGCGGCGACTAGTCACTATAGTGACTATTCTATCGGCCGAACTCAAGACTTGATTATGAAACCCGAATGTTCATAACTTCCGAGAACTCATTTACCAACTTCCAAATTCCAGCTATCGTTATTTGTTTGCTGTTTTTTAAGGCTTCACGAAATTTACAATTAACAACTGTTCGTTTTAGTTTTTTTAATGACATTTAAACTAAACTTAAAAGGTACTGCAGCAGATATACGTACCACGGCCTACCGTAATAGTTACCTACCTAAGATTCATAGCATTCATCTTATAATAAAAATATGCGAGTTTTAAATGAATGCTAGAAGTTTGAACTTCATGAAAACGTGTAGTAGACTAGTAATATACTGAAATTCATATTTTGTATAAGTAATGTATTTAATGCATTACTTTCGTAAATAAAATATTATCAAATTTTAAAATATAAAAAGCCCTATACATTGCACTTAGGTATATTAGAACATAAAATATATCAAATTAAAAATTAAAAACATTACAATTATTTTGTTAGCAACTTATAAAGCAGACGCAGGTGTTCATTTTGCATTCGAAATTTAAACGTGCCATAGAGCGTATTCTCCGTACCGGTCTTATATTTGGCGTTCTCGGAATCTCCTACCTGCGCTGACGCTTTCACAACACATCTGCTGTTACAAAATTTGGCCTCAAAGTTAATACTATCCTCTTATTATACAGCTGCGTACATTTTTTGCTGAGATTTTTTGCTTTGATCAAAATGTTTGTAGTGTAGTGTATACATGGCAAATATTATGTATAATATTTATTATGTGATATTGTGGCGGATATCAATATTCAATTACATATTATTACATATATGATATACCTAATAAGTAGTAAAATAAGTAGATTCTAATCTAACGGCAAAAATTATTGGCGCTAAGTATAAGGTAAAGGTTAATACTATAATAATAATAATTTACTTGTTATGAATAATAAATAATCGACCGATGCTTATTTAAGCATCGGTCGATTAGCTAACACTAGTTGGTAAAGTCAGAGCAACGACGAAACGAAAAGTACGCGACAGCTGCTGCCAAATGCTAAGGTTTTAAATCCAAGTTATTATTATTCATTTTCAAGGAGACTGGTATTTACTGTAATGTCATTATAATATTTTTATGACCCCATAAATCAACACTGATTGTTATACGTTTAAACGGCAGCTGCTTGAAAAGCTGTTCCCCGAGTGAAGAGGCATATGATCACATTATTGTAGTGTTGCTAAAAAACAATATTAATTATTATGGAGGACCGAGGAATAGGATAATATAGACAGCGGTGTCAAAAGTTTTTATTAAATGACCCGTCACATAATTTTTATTACTAACTCGTACAGAGTAACGGCAAATCGCTATATAAATACATATTTTAATAATAGACGTAATTTACTTATTTTATACAAAGCTACTACACTCAAATCCAATAAAAATATTTTTCCAACAGGATTTAGCCAGAAATAATCTACGGCCACTGGACCGGCCTGACCTTTACAGAACCAGTGTTGTAGCTTCAATTTCCTTCCACCAATAGGTCCTCTTTGAAGATGTAAGCCTAATATATTTTAGGAGGTCAGTTACTAGGAAGTACAATACGTAAACCGATTTCGATTCAGTGCGAGTACCGTTGTTCCGAGTATTCTCTTCTTTATTGACCAAAAGCCTCTTAACGGTTCCGGGAAGTAACTTAAAGTGGGTGAAGAGTGAAGACTGAGGAGTGAGAGCTGAGGTACTTTGAAGGCTTATATATGGTTTACCCGAAGTTATTAATAAAAACTTAAAGAGGTGTCAAGGGACACTCTAATGGAACGAAGTTATTTCTTATCTTCAAAAAACCTATATACCTACATATACACTCAAAAAAATGTTTAAAAAACGCCATCTATTGACGCCCAGGAATACTAACAACGCATCGCTGTTTGTTCTCAAAAAACGCCATCTAGTTGACGCACAGGAATACTATCAACGCCCTCTGCCCCTACTATGCAGGTACTAATAAAAAAGTATCGAGGTCAAATAACGTTCTGTCTAGCCTCCTTTACGCCGAACGCGCGATAAGGAACTTCGTTCCAAAAGGTTTGAGAATTAGAAGAAAAGTGGGATTAAGCTAGGATAAGTTGACTATAAATATAGTTCTAGGAAGAAATTAATTATTAGGCAGGTAAGATTAACTTTAATAAACGAGTTGTAATTTTTAAAATTAAATTACTTATTAAATAAAATATGTAAATAAAATAATATTAACACAAACAATATAACATATCACTTCATGGAAATTACTTTGGTGTATAAAAAATATGTAATTTTTAAGTCACTAAGGGTCTTCTAGGAACCGCTTACAATGCGACGTCAACACTCAGGCTGTTGACCGCAGAAGATATTTCCATTATATTATGTAAAGAATTTAAATATAAATTAATTTATACAATTGTTTGTAATAATCATTATTCACTAGAATCATTAATTTTATTTTTTTCTTAGTGAAGATTGCAATGTATCTTTAAGATACGACATTATGACAGGAGTCAGGAGCAGGACGCTCCGGAGTCCGGAACGAGCTGCAATTTTATTTTTAGTCTCTATCGCGCAACACATTTATGTAATTAAAAATTTTATGAAAAAATGTGGCCCAGCCCAGAACCTTTCTGCATCCCGTCAACACGTGCACGTACGTAAAATAATTATATGATTTGATGGGGACGTTTTTGTTTATCGACCACAATGAGCTATACTTATAAATCATAATCGTGGTTTTCCCACACAGAGCACGTTATAGTTATTCGCTCACTAACATATGAACCCAATGTAAAAAACCCCATGATTTAGCCTACGTGGATTGTGGTTATTTTACAAACTATTTTGCTGCTTAAATAAAGATCGAAACTAGAGCTATTTAAATAACAAATTACTCCAGGCACTCCAGGGCACAATTATTCTGGAATTTCTATTCAATAATACCTATCTTTTGACGCTTCGGAAATCGGAAGTAAGTTTAAAACTGCATATTATAGCTCTTCGTTCTGCATGGTAAATACATTTTATCTGCACTCCGTACATTGTATTGTACTCAAATGCTGTCGCTAAGGCGTTTTCTTGAAAGTCGTGAATGACGATATCTTTCCGAGAACAGCCTTTGTCGCTATTTCTGTAGCTAATGCACGGATATAATTGCTAAGGTGTAAATTCTACGCCTCTGTATACTCGGAAAGGTGATTAATAATTTTGTAGGTTGGTTATGATATGACACGGCCATCGTTTCGAAACGATAAAAAATTAACAGTTAAAAACTGTTCTTCGAAACAATTGAAGTTAATATATTTTTTAACCTTTCATGATTAAATAAAAATCTACTTTACAATAATTAGGTGCAGCTGTTTTTATAATCGAAACGAATGGAAAGTATTTATTTATTACCAAACCATTTTCTCATATTATACACTTTGTTTATCAGAATATTGAACACATCACCAATGTAAATGTAATTGTAACAAGAGATAATATTATAATAAAATAATGAAAGATCTTTTCGAAGTGTCCTACGAATACCACGAAATGTAAGTCCTGAGTTCCTGACAAAGCGAATTATGAAGGATCATATTAATGGCTTAGATACCTAACATAAACACTATTCACTATGCAGTATGCACGTCTAGACTCGAGACTCTACTTGGATCTTAGACTATTAGTCACGAATGGAGCGATAACAGAAAATCGTGACACATACACACTTCTTCCTAATTTTATCGCAATATACCTATCAATTTAGAAATATGAATTATAAATTATTACGTTTAGAGAGTTAGAACTTGCAACAGCATTAGGTTCACGTTAGAATAGGGTTGCCAACCAAAAAAAAACAGGTTTATAGTTACAAAAACCAGGACAATTTTGTCCAAAAACAGGACACAAGACTCGCAAATCGCAATAGTAGAATAGTAGAATTATCTAATGACAGAAGACACAAAGGTTTAAGGCCATCCCCCGAGCAAACGACCTTGACCATACATTTGACGCGTTGCCGAGATCGCACAAAATATCCTGTTTTTTTTACTTATCTTAGTTCAAAATTGACCTAAAAAAAATTTAAAACGGGGAATATGTAGTTAATGAAATTGTCTATCTATTGTCGTGTGTTTCAAATAATCGTAATTTGTAAATACTAAGGAGATGCTGAAAGTATGCTTCAATTTTAATAAATTGGTATTACTTTGGAAGCTAATATCATGAGTACACATAAACAAAAATAGAAAATTTAAAACGGGGAAAGGAATGTTGATATACTGAAGATTATTGCTGTATTTTATTATAACTTTGTAGCTTTCAAATTATGAGTTTATAAGGCTCTAAATACGGTAAATTACGGAATTTCCGTAGGGGAAGGCCCTTAAGGCCATCCCCCGAGCAAACGACCTTGACCATACATTTGACGCGTTGCCGAGATCGCACAAAAATCCTATTTTTTTTTTACTTTACTTAGTTCAAAATTGATCTTAAAAAAAAATTAAAACGGGGAAAATGTAGTTAATAAATTGTCTATCTATTGTCGTGTGTTTCAAATAAACGTAATTTGTAAATACTTGGGAGATGCTGAAATTATGCTTCAATTTTAATAAATTGGTATTATTTTGGAAGCTATAAATATCATGAGTATAATAAACAAAAATAGAAAATTTAAAACGGGGAAAGAAATGTTGATATAGGTACTGAAGATTATTGCTGAATTTTTATTATAACTTTGTAGCTTTCAAATTATGAGTTTATAAGGCTCTAAATACGGTAAATTACGGAATCTCCTTAAGGTGACGCCGCGTTAAAGATAAAAACCGTGTTGGATATGTTTAGATTGCTTGTTTTCTATGAGAGCCTGGCCCGGCCTCTCATAGAAAACAAGAAATAGAACAGCAAGAAATGGAAAGGGCGTAAGCAACAAAATGGTTTTTGTCGCGTAATTTAAAAACCATAAATATATTTCATATAAGCTATGGGCAAATTATAGTGTATGCTTGAATCAATCTATGTACAAAATTTAGAAGCTTAAATCACTCTCCTCTGCTGGCAAAATTAGAATCCCTTTTTTTACAGAGGTATTTTTGATTGATTATTCTGTGTTATAAAAGTTGACTAATCGTGTTATCCTATGGGTAATTCAAAGACAAATACATGATGAATACTGACAATTAACTTTAATTTCTTAGCTTTAGTCATTGCTGAGAAAAATCGATATCGCTACAGCCAAATTATCAAGGCGTCGCCTTAATCATAATTCATAATAGACGTGAGAAAAGTAAAAATTATTGGAAATGATGTGAGGTCCGCACACGATTCCGTTGTCATGCTCATGACTACGGAGCTGGAGTCACGAAGGATAGCGCATGACTTCGTTAGTAATCATTGTAATGCGCCGTTTTATCGTTTGATTGTTATTTAATCAATATTCTAAGCTCATATGCATCAAATAAAGTTAATTCCTAAAATAGTGTAAGAGGTCTTCTCCGAAACGTCTTGCAAAATTACCAATTAAAAGTTTTGAGAACCCTGACCGGATGTTGCACTGAACGAAATCAACCGGAAATTATTTTCGAATTTTAAAATACTTTTTTTAATGTCTATGTTATAGCGAAGCAAAACTGCAGTGAATCAAATATCAATTATTTAACTAGAACACTAAAACATAATTTTAGCGTAAATGTTGTACTAGGAAATGTCGCGATGTACAAACATTTCTCGAGAACTCTTCATTAAAACCTGAGTCACAGGGCTAAGGTTAGCAACACGATTTATTTTTAGTTAACCGGCCTTGCCGCTGCGGAAAAAGTAAAAACAAGGAACGGAATCTCATCATTATGCCACAGGACACTCCTTGGTACCTTTATTCTAGATAACTTTTCACTTTGCAGGAATTGTACATACCTACTACATAGTGGCTAATTTGGTAAACTGCATAATATTTTGCTGACAAAGTCGTAACTCGAATTGACTATACATATTCCCCGCGTTCCACTTAGCGTTAAAAACGATCAAAACGCTCAAAATGCCTCCTATTTTGAGCGTTTTGATCGTTTTTAACGCTAAGTGGAACGGTATAAAGCGTCTCTAGCGGTTGGACTGATGAAGTGTAATGATACGTTTCTACTCTTGCCGAGGCTTGGCAAGCGTCCACAAGCACAAGCGTGTAAAGAGAGTATCTGGCTTGGCTTGCGTGAGATTGCGGACGCTTGTATCCGATCCGGAGTAGTGTCGGTTTTTGGACACAGATCAAAGGGCGCTTGCGGCAAGCGCTTGCGACGCGTTCACACGTTGGCGCGCGCTTAGTAGCCGCTGTGATCTCGCGAACGCACGTCTAGTTCTGACTCAAAAATGAGTAGCTGGTCGAACGAAGAGAGTTTATCGTTTTTAGGGTTCCGTACCCAAAGGGTAAAAACGGGACCCTATTACTAAGACTTCGATGTCTGTCTGTCTCCAGGCTGTTATTCAAGAACGGTAATAGCTAGAGAGTTGAAATTTTCACAGATTTTGTATATCTGTTGCCGCTATAACAACAAATACTAAAAACAAAATAAAGTAATTTTTTAAGGGGGGCTCCCACACAACAAACATGTTTTTTTGGCTTTTTTTGCTCGTAATTCATAATGGCAACAGGTATGCACTTGAAATATTCACAAAATCCTTAATTACATTTGTTATTTAATATTTAATAATAAAATTAAAATAAGTAATTATTAAGGGGGGCTCTCATACAAAAAAACACTATTTTTTCGCTTTATAACGGTACGGAACCCTTCGTGCGCGTGTCCGACTCTTACTTGGCCGATTATTGTAATATTACCAAACCGAAAAAATGTATCTGGGACCCCAAAGATGTTAATAGCCGACACAAGTTCGGTGTCCGCCATGCTTGGATGTACGTAATACACTGACGCATTCACAAGCGTGTAAACGACTCCCAAATGCCAAGCGAGATTTGTGGACGCTTGTGCCAAGTGTTGCCAAGCCTCGGCAAGCGTAGAAACGTACCATAACATGTTATCACTACCACCATCATTACATAAATTGACTTTAAAATACATTAACCTGTGAAAGCTCCTCTTAAACACAGTAGATAAAATATCACAGTCTTCAATATGACTTTATATTAATGCAATGTTTTCACGCTAGAGGCAGCACGCTAGACAAAAAGTTAAGTTCGACGTTTGACAAAGTGTCTGTCAATATTCCGATATGACGTGTCCAACATGTCGGATTTTGGTCGGATTATTTCTCTATGTGCGCCAACGATATCAAAATACTACGTACGTTCTAATTCTATGATGTGCGCTACTAGCGCTTCCTGCTCCGACCTTTGCATAATATTCCCTACTAGCTTTTGCCCGCGGCTTCGCTCGCGTTAAGAAGTATTGTTATTATTTAGGTATCAAAGTCTCAGCCCGATCGATATATCCTCTATTTTATCCCTTGGGGGTAGAATTGATCAAAATCCTTACTTAGCGGATACCTACATCATAACATCTACCTGCATGCCCAGCCCGATCCGTCCAGTGGTTTGGGCTGTGCGTTGATAGATCACTATATCAATCAGTCACCTTTGAGTTTTATATATTATTTAGATTTAGTGAATAATTAAGTATTATTTAAATCATTATTTACTAATAGATCTAAACTCCCTCCCGCACGCGCACCCCCGCCTTGGTGACGCCCACTTCGCAACGGGCCGTGCAGCAGAAATCGTAATATTTTAATTTCGCCATAACCTCAAAATCAAACGTCCAATTTTAATCATTCAAAGACCAAATATTATCTACATAAACTGTGATTAGTGATGAAATAATTTATTTTGATAAGGATTAATAGCATGAGTAAAATAAACGCGTTTAAATGAAGTCCAAAAAAATTCAAGATTTTTAAATAAAAAAATGGTTGTTGTGCCTCACTCGACATAGATAGGTATAGTGTGTCGCGGACTTTTTTTTGTAGATTTATAAGATCTACAATTAATTAGAACATTTTATGGTTCTATCTTTTATAGTTTAGGCAGCGTACGCAAAATAAGTAACTTTTCTGGTTGATTTTTACACCTTGTGTCCGAAAAACCCAAATATCTTACGGAACCCTATTTTTTTCCAAAATAAAATTTTTGCTATGTTACTCGTGGATAATGTAGCTTTCAAATGGTGAAATAATTTTTAAAATCGGTTCAGTAGTTTTTGAGCCTATTCATTACAATTAAACAAACAAACAAACAAAGTTTTCCTCTTTATAATATTAGTGTAGATTAGGTAGCGCACGTTACAGATCATACCTACCAAATAAAGTATTTTCTATTCTATTCTACTTATATATTGTAACACCGTATTTTGAGTGGAAAATCAACAGCAGAGAGTAATAATTACCTATCTGAAAAATAAAAATATAAAATTGGAAACCATTATAATAATTTGTACTTAATCTAAAGTACATACTAGACATTTCATTGTGACTTCTCAGTTCTCGCTAATTTAAAGGCATAATATTATCAAAACTGCCGCACTCAGACATTCAATTATGATTAACTTCAATTTAATTATTAGTTTGGCAGATAATGTATGAGGCTTATGCCACAATCTTCATTTAAAATTACAGTTAAGTAATAATTATTCGTCTCTGAGTGCGGCAGTTTATTAATAATAGGGAAAGAATGTTTAGTTCTATATTATTATATCGTGTGTGGTCTTTAATTCTTGTTCTACGTAGAATTCTTCCTATAGAAATAAAAGCAATTCGCCACGCATCAGGCACGATTATTTCGTCATCAATTCTATTCGGTCTGTCTTACGACTTGTCTTTGAACAGGTAGATACGTTTAAGAGTGCACCTTTTAAATAATGTTTGGTTTTAATTTGTAGCTTCAAGCTACTCAAATTAAAATTTGAGTCACATGCCTATTTGATAGAGTTTGCAGGCAAATGATTGCTTGTCCGGCCAAAATAAATGATGCCCGGCTTTTCCGGGATGTGTCCGGTTTTTTCGGATTGTGTTCGGCTTTTGCGGATCCTGTCGAGCTTTTTACATGGTTATGTTTAAATTCGTGTAATATTACCCTTAGTTAGTAACGTAAACCTTAGTAGACGTAAATCGCAATGCCACCGTCTTCACATAAATGTAAAAAGGAGAGCCAAGTTCATTACAAACATTATGCTTGTTCATACCCAAACGCTAAAAACGGGACCCCATTACTGAGACTTCGATGTCTGTTCGTCTTTATGTCCGTCCCTCTGTCTGTCTCCAGGCTGAATCTCAAGATCCGCTGTAGCTAGAGTTCTAAATTTTTCACAGATTGTGTATTTCTATTGCCGCTATAACAACATATACTGAAAACAAAATGAAATTAATATTTAAGGGGGGCTCCCATACAACAAACGTGATTTTATTGGCCTTCTTTGCTCATAATCAATATTGGCAGCCGGAAGACACTTGAAATATTCACAAATCTTTAATTATATTTTTATATTTGATAATTTATAATAAAATTAAAATCAAATAAATATTTAAGGGGGGTTCCCATACAAAAAACACAATTTTTGCCTACTTTCGTTCTGTCCGACTCACACTTGGCCGATTTTTTTATTTTTTTTATTTTTTCCTGAGCTTACACACAATTACCGAGGTATGTAGATTCCAAATTTCAGCCTTCTAGATCATCATCATCATCATCATCATCATAATCTTTATTTGCAATAATATGGTGTGTACATTAAGATGTTACAATATGTTAAAAGTGTCTCACATATTATTGTCGTTTTAATCGACGTGCAAATATTTAATTAACATTTTGTCAAATAATAATAATAATATTAATATAAAAACATTCTTAAAGTTATTTGTTAACAAAACATGAATACATGTCATTTTTTTTTACTCTTAAATGTCAAACTTAATATTAAATTTTTTACATCGTCATATTTTAATAGATAATGGAATTAAATAAAACATGTCAATTGGTCGGTCAAATTACAAATTAAAATTAATTAAAATAGGTTAATTACATTAAATGTCAAAAGGAATTGAAAATTACCGAAGTATGCAATATAATATTATACAATAATTAAACAAGACATTTTAAATAAAAAGAAAAAAAAAAGATAAATAATATTAATGTCATAAATTCACCCTTAGTCTTAATAAGTAAGGATCTAATAAAATGTTGTCGTATATGTCATATACATATTCTATATAAGTATTCAAAGTTAATTTAAATTTATTTGTTACTGCTATATCGTTAAAGTATTCTTGTACTGAATAATAGCATTTTTTTTAATAGCCATTCAAATAGAGCCTTCTTGAACTTATTATAACTATTATTGTCCTTTTTTAAATTGTCTGGCAGGTTATTGTATATTTTAATTGTCATACAGTAAGCGTTTTTGCTATTTAATGCTGATTTTTGTGTAGGTATATTTATTTTGTTTTTATTTCTTTTTTTTTCTGGTTTCTTTATTGTCTTTATTTTCAAATAGAAAACCATGCTTCTTTACAAAAAGACATGATTCTAGTATATACAAACAGGCCAGTGGAAGAATTTTAAATTGTTGAAAGAGCGGTTTGCAGTGAGTGAACTTGTCTACCCCTGCCATAGCTCGTATAAATTTTTTTTGTATTATAAATACCCTGTTCACATCCACCGAATTGCCCCATAGTATCAGACCATATCTTAGAGATGAGGAGACATAACCATGCTAACTTACTAAGGTGGCTTCCTTAGATACAATATTTTTTATTCTTTTAAGCGCAAATATGAATCTATTAAGTTTATTGCAGGTATTATCTATATGTATTTTCCAATTCAGGTTTTTATCTATATGTATCCCTAAAAAAATAGCTGATGATACACATTTCATTGGCATTATTTTATTTTCTAAATTTTTATTTTCGTCAATATTTTCTTTATAAAACTTAATAATTTTTGTTTTTTCTAAATTTACTGTAAGATTATTAGTTTGTAGCCAATTTGTAACATTTTTGATTTCATTTTGCAATTCGTCATTTAATATATTTCTTGGGCATTTTATTAAGAGAGTGGTATCGTCAGCGAACATACTGCAGTCATATTTTATTATTTCTGGCAGATCATTTATGTAGATTAAAAAGAGATCTCTTTATTCATCATTTATGTAGATTAAAAAGAGATCTCTTTATTTTATTATTTCTGGCAGATCATTTATGTAGATTAAAAAGAGGCATCTGGAAGTAGGTTAGAATTTTGATCTATAGGTCAGTCAGTCAGTCAGTGATAAAAATGACGATTTTCGGACGTGAATATCTAAATAACCATTTGAGATGTGTTTATGAAATTTAGAGCATATAATATTTATTTTGCAAGTCTCATTATATAAGCCAAATTTGACACGTTTATGTTAAATAGTTTTTGAATTATGAGGGGGTCAAAAGTGGCTCCAAATGGTTCGTGTAATATTACACACGGTGCTGCTCGCCAGTCTCTCTAGATTTAAGGTAACGCCGCGTTAAAGTAAAAAATCGTTTTGGATATGTTTTAGATCGCTTGTTTTCTATGAGAGGCCGGGTCGGCCTCTCATAGAAAACAAGAAATGGAACAGCAAGAATTAATGGAAAGGGCGTAAGCGACAAAATGGTTTTTGTCGCGTAATTTAAAAACCATAAATATATTTTATATAAGCTATGGGCAAATAATAGTGTATGCTTGAAATAATCTATGTACAAATTTTGGAAGCTTAAATCACTCTCCTCTGTTGGCAAAATTAGAATCCCTGTTTTTATAGAGGTATTTTTAATTTCTTAGCTTTAGTCATTGTTGAGAAAAATCAATATCGCTGCAGCCAAATTATCAAGGCGTCACCTTAATATGATTCTCGTAGTCAATCAAAAAGTCTAGGGGTTCATCGTGAAATACGTTTCGCAATAAGTAAATAATATTGGATATTGCCATAAGATAAATATCATTAATGAAAATAATGATAAACATCATCCTTATTGAGGGAATAAGTGCTTTTCAATTTCGAAATGAAACCTCTGTCGAAACATTCCGAGAAAACATCGATATTAAAAGCCAATCAGTTTACATCACTCCGAGTTCTCGCGAATAACTTTTTTATTGTGCCAACAACGAGCGAACAAGTTTTCACGGAAGGAAGCCAGTTAAAATTTTGCTTGAATTTTTGTCACTTGAATTTCGAACACTGTGAAATATGAAATGAGTGATGACTCTGATGAGTATTGATAATTTAATAATTATTTAGCTATATCGATATATAAAGCTTTGGATTTCAATTTTCAACGTTTTCTCTTACTCTTAGGACTATTTTTTTCCTTCTTAATTCTTATTTTAATTAGTTTAGGTAGTAAAGCCACCGTAAATCGCTCCTAAGTCTAGCTAGCTGTTTGTCCCTACATACAACAACAACTAAAAGCACAATAATATTTCGGTCAAATCATTAAAACGAATTATGTTAAATAGAGTAGTGGGAGAGGAGGTTTTATAGTATAGTGAACGAACATTGGTAAATATATCAGGGCGACAGAGAGCCCTAGTATATCCCACAACATGTTGGTACATTTTGTGGTACACTACGGAAAAACTATCACGCCTATTGATTTGTGCTATAACAAAGTAATTTTATTTATGAACCCCCGCCAAAAAGAGGGGTTTTATAAGTTAGACGTGTCTGTCTGTCTGTCTGTGTGTGGGTCTGTCCGTGGCATCGTAGCATCCAAACGGGTGGACCGATTTTGATCTAGTTTTTTTTGTTTGAAAGCTGACATGATAATATGTAGATATGTTATCATCAGTCAGTCAAGGTTTTTTATATGTAGATGACGTGTCATCATCAGTCAGTGACGACGCGAGCCCTCACAAAGCTCGGCTTTTAGCTAGTAGAATAATATACCTATTGAAGAGGTAACAGACAGACATACACACTTTCGCTTTTATAATATTAAGTATGGATCGATATAATATTTATAACAATTAATATTAGTAGTCTGACAAGCAAAAGCCTAAATAAGACATACACTCGTTTCCAAATATCAGGAATGGTAGCTATGTAAATCAGGTCAATTAATTTACCTGTACACGTGTGCCGTAATTGGACACCGTAATCTAGACGGTAGACACATCATCGAATTACGTTTGACGTTTCCTTGAACTGAAACTCGGTAATCAATAATCAATTTTGTAGCACTTAAGTGAATAGGATATTACTGACTAGATGACGTCCGCAACTCTGTTGCGCCAAAAGTCGTTTATCGCGCGGCAACCGTACATTTTTCCGGAATAAAAATTAAAAAAGTAAAGTAACTTAAAGTATCTCTATAGGCATAAAGGCTAATCTGACTAATCTCCATACCAAATTTCAGCAAAATTGAGTCAGTGGTTTGGACGTGAAGTGGTTACAACACTTTCGCATTAATAATTTAACTTTTTATACGAGACTCACTATCAACGATGCTTCTAAGTTCTAAAACTATCAACAGAAAGAATAATTTTTAGGCTTTTTTATTTTGTATAAATTTTAAAGAATAGGATCTATAGGTCTACCAGGATCTCATGGCAAATTTGGACGAAAGATTTTCAAAAAATATCCTTGATCATTCACTGACATATAAGTACTATGATCATTGGATATTTTTTTACATTTGCATGTATCACGCACAGAATCAGCCGCTATAAGGAAAAAAAAAAGTATCAAACGTTTTGTTCCAATTTCCCCAGAATTGGTAGCGTCAATTTCTTTTTTGCCTTTTTTGCCATCAGATTCTGGTAGACCTATAACTCCTATAAGTAGGATGATTATAGTCTATGCGCTGTCCTATGTCCTATTCGGTAACGCAAATTTCAAGAATCATGACAACAGACAAGCCCTTTTCAATGACAATGAGATATATGCCAATTATAACCTCTCTGAATGATCAATTTTTATATTTTACATATTACGTTAAATTATATTAGCAGAATTCTATACTTTGATACCTTTAATTATTATTATTGTTAATTAAATTTTTAATGACATTTTATTCTTGTTTTTTTGGTTGCTAATTTAGTATTCCATTATTACACAATATATTATGTAAATATAAATTATTAATTTTTGAATTCAAAAAACAACATGCAACTTTATAGGTACATCGATAACATGAAAAATTTTACATTCCTGTCTCATCTCACAATATCACATAAACATTGTCCGTCCATTGCCATTTGGCATTTAGAATTAAAAAAAAACTCAGATGTAATTTCATTCCTTGCCCGGTATCATTACTAGAATACCATGGTCAAGAATGTAATTCCATTGATTTATTCAAGTTTGAACTTTATGGTGAAGTGAATAAGGTAATGTATGGAATAGCAAGATCATGAATGCAAAACGTATTTGAAGATAACGCCATTCTCCCGTGGCCTACGACACCAAA
Organism: Cyaniris semiargus; assembly: GCA_905187585.1. NCBI lineage: Eukaryota > Metazoa > Arthropoda > Insecta > Lepidoptera > Lycaenidae > Cyaniris > Cyaniris semiargus. The sequence continues at coordinate 3,750,081 of LR994558.1, read as the reverse complement.
GCAACGTCACGACTCACGACTTACATTCATTATAGCCGCTATAAAGTTACAACAGCGAGTTACTAGCATAGGTTTTGCCTGCAACATTGCTTTTATAAGTATTTTTATTTCAAATAAAATACTTTTTTATTAGTAAATTAAATTAAAAATAATAATATTAGATAGGTTTATAGATATAACATACCTAGAAATATAGTTTTAATAAAATAAATGACATTCTATAATGAAATATTTATTTTGTACTAGCTGTCCCGGCAAACGTTGTTTTGTCTGTTTTCCTGCTTTTCTCTTGAAGTTTTTCTGGTTTTTTATTCTATAAACCTCACGTAGCCCGAGACCTTTCCAACGAATGCAAAACCGTGGAAATCGGTTCTTGCGTTCTGGAGTTATAGCGTCAGGAAGGAAAACTCGACTTATTTTTATATATTAGATTTAGCTGCTTCGTAATTTTCATTGTAAAATGTAAAGTAACTAAAAGACAAGAACCTCGCATATTTAAACTGAACGTAAACGAAAAAATAACAGGTTTAAGATATTTATAATAATGATGGTCGTTTAACTAATTTACAGAGATGATTGCTATTAAGGCCATCCCCCGAGCAAACGACCTTGACCATACATTTGAAGCGTTGCCGAGATCGCACAAAAATCCTATTTTTTTTTACTTATCTTATTTAAGAATTGATCTAAAAAAATTGAAAACGGGGAATATGTAGTTAATGAAATTGTCTATCTATTGGCGTGTATTTCAAATAAACGTAATTTGTAAATACTAGGGAGATGCTGAAAGTATGCTTCAATTTTAATAAATTGGTATTACTTTGGAAGCTAATATCATGAGTATAATAAACAAAAATAGAAAATTTAAAACGGGGAAAGGAATGTTGATATACTGAAGATTATTGCTGTATTTTTATTATAACTTTATAGCTTTCAAATTATGAGTTAATAAGGCTCTAAATACGGAAAATTACGGAATCTCCGTTGGGGAAGGCCCTTAATTTCCCGTTTGGAAACCATTCAAAATCAATTACTCCTCGTCGATTAACGATAATTTTAGCTTTAAGAGGATATATTTTTGTTAAATATCAAGTTTTTGTTGTTTTTAAACAATTTCGACCTTTACTCACGCTGTTGCGATGCAACGTTAATTGAAAATTCGAGGAATTGACGGCCAGAGCCGAAATTCCATCCCATCGAGCCTTTCATATCTTTTAGGCCCCGTCCGCACTGCGAAATTTCACTGCGCGATATATTTTATTCTTGCCAATTTATTCACATATTTTTTTGTTTGGCAGTGCGAATACTCTCTTAAGATTCAATATAGTTGGGGAGGGGAAGAGGGGATTTTGGGATAAGCTCGAGCGTGTCAGATTAAGCTTGTATAGGCTTCCAACATGTGTTCAACAATCAATATTTATGGAAGTAATTGCAAAAAACAAGTCAAAGTATAATTTCGCCTGTATGACCTGTATCTCGATTATTATCAAATTTAAGAAAAGAAAAAAAAAATACACAATTAAACTTGTAGATAATTAAATTTCCTCCAACTTTGATTCTTATGAATTTTTTCAGTAAACAATATTTAAGTCCCTTTTTGGCACTAACGCCCCCAGCGTTAGTGCCAAAAAGGGACTTAAATATTCACACCTCCAGGCGCCTTTCTTTTACGTGGTATCCCCATTTTTATAGGTCTCAGTAGCGCCTTCTTCATTATCACCGAATAACTCTGGAAGTTCAACAAATTTTTCGCGAGAGTGATCACCAGTCACAGTTTTGACAAACAACAGAAACTTTCAAGCCCGCTTTGCGACATACGCACATTCTAATTTTTCTTGCATTTAATTTACAAGAAATCATTTTAGGGTTCCGTACCCTAAGGGTAAAAACGGGACCCTATAACTAAGACTTCACAGTCTGTCCGTCTCTCTGTCTATCTGACTATCCGTCTGTCTATCTCCAGGCTGTATCGCAAGAGGGGTTATATAGGTAGAGAGTTGAAATTTTCACATAATATTATGTATTTCGTTTCCCACGATTTTATTGGCCTTTTTTGCTCTACTTATATGAAAAATAGCTGCACTAAGACACTTAAAATATTCATCAAATATTTAATTATATTTGTACTTTTATAATTAATAAATAAATTTGTGGTATATGTGCGTGGTGGCCACAAAGGAAGATCTTCCGACCGAGCGAGGTGTTATGCTCGGTCAGGCCGGAGCCCACGTGATACTTTTCAGCTGTCGTATATATACTGACGCGCTCAGAAAACTTCGATAGTGCGATGCAGGAATGTTAGGCGAATTGTGGGTACCGCCACATCACTCCCCCCCGAAGACCGGAGGTCGAATCTTGAAGTCTTTTCGCTTGAGTCGCCAGTGCCAGAGAGTTCCAGTGAGTCGGAACTGTCGCAGTGAGTCCCAGTGAGTCGGAACTGTGAAGCTGCTGCACGGGATCCAGTGAGTCGGATAGCTGCCGTGCGGGGCCGATGCTACGTGCTGACCAGGAGAGATGTGCTCTGCTTGCTGACCGGTCGGTATAGTGAGAAAGCCCGATGATGCCGATGCGGAGTCGCCCAGGCCGCGGTACATTGCGGCTAGTGGACGAGGTACCCGATGAGGCGATGCTGGCTGGCGCGGTGCGGAGGGGTGAGGAGTGATGATGATGAAGGGAGGCGTGTTCTGTCGAGGGTCACCAATGTGGGGTAAACGTGGTGGGCACAAAGGAAGATCTTCCGACCGAGCGAGGTGTTATGCTCGGTCAGGCCGGAGCCCACGTGATACTTTTCAGCTGTCGTATATATACTGACGCGCTCAGAAAACTTCGATAGTGCGATGCAGGAATGTTAGGCGAATTGTGGGTACCGCCACAAATTAATAATTATAATAAAAATAATTATAAAAGAATTAAAATAAAATAAATACTTAGGGGGAGCTCCCATATAAAAACCACAAAATTTTGCCTATCTTTGCTTTAGGTATAATGGTACGGAACTCTTCGTGCGCGAGTCCGACTCGCACTTGACCAATTTTTAATAATGATTCAGGTGCAGGTTGTGCCATAGTTGTTATAGGGATAATTGAGATTAGGGCATCGAGACCGGGTTTTCCCGAAACCCGAAAACCCGGGAAAACCCGGGTTTTGGGTATCACGAAAAAACCCGGGTTTCAAAAATGGAACCCGGGTTTTTCGAGATTTTCGGGTTTTTTTGTTTTTTTGAAAATTATTGAAGGCAAGACCTGATATTTTAAGGTATTTATAACAAACTAACAAACTAGCATACAAATTCTTTATTTTTATAAATTAAGTATAGGTTTAATTATTTCTATTGGTCATAATTTAACAAAATATAATATTTTAAAGTAAAAGTTTCGTTTCAAGAGCATTAAAGGCTAATTATTGTCACAAAAACATTTATTAAAAATAATAATTTGAAAATCCTACCAAAACTATTCAATGTAAAAAAAGCCAAGTCTCTTCAAACAATCTATCCATCGCAAAAAGTTTTCAAATTTCATAGAAGCAGGTCTTGTTAAACTTATTAGGGTTCCGTACCCAAAGGGTAAAAACGGGACCCTATTACTTAGACTTCGATGTCTGTCTGTCCGTCTGTCTGACAGCAGGCTGTATCTCAAGAACGGTGATAGCTAGAGAGTTGAAATTTTCACAGATTATGTATTCCTGTAGCCGCTATAACAACAAATAAAATCAACATAAAACAAATACTTAAGGCGGGCTCCGATACAACAAACTTGATTTTTTTGGCATTTTTGGTCTATATCAATAATGGCAACAGGTAAGTACTTGAATTTTTCTCTAAGTCCTTAGTTATATGTATACTTTAATATTAAATAATAATATTAAAATAAAATAAAAAATTAAGGGGGGCTCCCATACAAAAAACACAATTTTTGGCCTAATTTTGCTCTATAATGGTACGGAACCGTTCGTGCGCGAGTCCAACTCGCACTTGGTCGATTTTTTTTATAGTTTTCAATCAACATTCAGTGATTGACCACAGTTTTCTTTATTATGTGATCAAAGGCTTACAAAATAAAGTGTGGACAGCTTCAAAGGGTTCTAAGTCTGCTGAAAGTACCGTAGACTTTTGATGATGAGCAAGTCACTAGTTAGTGACAAAACGTTGTAACTTGTATGGACCGTTGCTGATAAAATACACCCATCAACAAAGTCTTAAGGATATTTGTATTTTTGGAATATCTAAAAACCTGTCAGGAATTTTTGAAGACAGTGTATGGAACAATGATAGCTTATTTTTTGGTATTTAATAAAACATATTATTAAAAAAAAAATCCGACTTTTATCGTTTCTAAAACAATCACAGATATCTAGTCATAAAATAATCAATGATAAGTCAACAAATCTTTATTTCGTTTTATAAACTGAAATTTTCATTCGAATGAGATATTTTTATTGCTGATTGTCAAATAAATAGTAATAATTTATACTGATCTGATGTTTGGCATACAGTATTTTAACTAAAAAATATTTTTTGTGCCCTGCTGCGGTATCACGCCCAGTCTTTGCAATTTAAAGTCATTATTTTCAGTCGTCTAACTTACTAAAAACCTTAAAAGAGATTTTTGTTTGTCGTTATGCTTTTTGTCATTATTTGTTATATTCACAATATAACAAATAACGACAATATTAAGACAATGCAATCAGTAAAAAGGTTCCAAGAGAGCAACCAGCCCCTAGAAACTGACAAAACCATGCAGAGGAGTTTCCATCAAGTATTCACATCATACTTGATGGAAACTCCTTTGTATTCCAGTATTGCAGTCTGGCAAATGCGGCAGATTGCTTTTCATTGCTTGAGAGACTGATGTTGGTAACAACATAATCGGACGAATGATGGCTTTCCTGAGCGGCCGTGGATGTCATACTCACTGCGGAATTATTAAAACACGTGATTTTAGTGAACCCAGATGAAATACAAGCCGAGTTTTTATCAGCACCAGCACCAGAGACAATTTCTTGTATGTAACACCATACCACCATGGTTAATTTTCCAAACTCATTAAAAGCAACCTTCCACATTTGCCACGTGGTCTGTTCTGATCAATTACATGGTTATCTGACATGAATTCTGTCTATTGTGACTAGAACTAATAACTACAAAAATGGACGCTTTACACCACGTCAGTCTGGACCCGTGGTAAGTACCTGATGGACTTGTGTTACAGGTACCAGACTACGGAAATATATTTAATACTTTTATAGTATACATAAATTTAAGGTTTTTATTATATTATACACATATTTAATACTCATCCATGACCCAGGAACTTTGAAAACTTTTGTTCCGTCGGCGGGATTCGAACCCGCGACTCCCGGCTTGAGCTAACAGCCCACCAACTAAGCCACAGAGGTCGTCAAAAAAAGCTTTGAGGTGTAGTGTAATGTAAGATTTTCTAGTAAGTTAGATGACAGAGAAAAGTTACCTTAAATTGCAAAGAACATACGGCTTCATACCGTAGCAAGACAGACAAAAGGCAATTTCAGGTAAAAACTAGGCACAAAAATTTATTTACAGGGATAAAGCATGCCAACATCCATCAGGATCAGGACTAAATAATTATTAATAATTTGATAATCAGCAATAAAAATGTAAAAGATTAAATAAAGATTTGTTGGCATATGTTTTATATTTAAGATTATTCTTCTTATTCTTCTTCAAAAATTCTGGATAGATTTTTATATATTTCATAAAATACAAATAGGTACATTAAATAATATATGTAATTTGGAGGTGAAGCTTGTTGTGATACTTAATTTTGGAAAATCCCGAAAATCTTAATCCCTAGCTTTGATAAGATCCAAAATATAGGAGAGATAAAATAGTCGCTTCGATAAAAGTATGATACGGCCGTGCCAGCTTATTCGAGAATTGGTTGGGCACTGCTGCGACCCCAGACAATGGTATTTAAATAGTATTTTATTGGATAGGTGATGGCAATCGCAGAAAATCATGTGTAAAGTATTTTCGCATTGTTAATTTTTGAATTGTTAAAAAACCCGAAAAAACCCGAAAAACCCGGGTACCCGGTTTTCATCAAACAAAAAACCCGAAACCCGGGTTTTTAAAATTTGGTCCGGGTTTCGATGCCCTAATTGAGATACAGATGAAATTATACTGACTCGTTTTTTGCAGTTACTTCCGTAAATATTAATTTTACCATGAAAATTATAAGGACTAAAGTTGTAGAAAATCTAATTTGCGACAATTAATTTGGTCCTTATCATTTTCGTGAAAAAATAAAAAATAAAGATTTGACCTTCAAACCAATATGGCGGCCAACGCACCAGTCGGATTTGGTCGAGTTTTTGAATTTAAGCAATTTATGATCCCCCCTAATTTAAACAATTGTGCAAAAAAAATCTGACTATAATTAATGTCAGGTTTCCATACATGGCTGAACTAACCGTACTGGACTAATAGTGATGTTTTAAACGAGATATTTTAAGTTAACAGTAGAGAAACTCATAAAGTCAGCCCTACTCTGTGGTGAATTAAATGTCTGTCATCTCTACCTATACTTCTATGAGTAAGATATTATAATAATAAATTACGTATGCTCGAAACAGAGCCATCATTACCTCCATGCTTCTAAGGCCTGTATTATCTAAATCGCTTTTACCCATAGATATCAGAGGGTTTAATATCTCTATGCTTTTACCGATATGCTTATACTCAAGATCAGTCTTGAGATGCTGCTTTAATAGTGTGGCTTATATCAACTAAGTGTGAACCTTAATAAACAAAACTCTGTCTTACTGTTATTTTTAATAGGATGTTTTGTGTGAACTTTAAGGCGGGCTGAAACCCCATTTTGTTATTTCTTGATACCCGATTTACCTAGTTCCAATATAATAACGAAATGTAAAAAAATATGAGATATAGAGCACAATATTTAAAAGGGCTTAAATCAAAAACATTTTAATAAAAAATAATACTTTCGCTGTAATTAATTTACAAACTCACCTCCGACAAAACCCTTTGTCATCGAAATATAAGTATTAACAAGAATAAGTTAAATTTTATTTTAATAAATTGTTAATGAATCTATTTTAAAAAGGTCTGAACCGAATAATCTTTTTTCTTAATATTTATTTAGAAAGATATTTAAAAAACACATGAAAAATAGAAAAGATCCGCCCCTAGAAACTACAATTTTATGCTAAGCTAAAATGAATCTTATTGCGATGCGTACACGCTTGGTCTTTGGTTGTGTGCAAGGTTATCGTTTGGAATTGAGATAAGTCCTCGCCCTTCTGTTAAAGCCAGACTTAAGTGCTGCACGCTCTAATAGATGATTAAAGACCATCTCGAGGCGCATCACAAATTGGTATTGAGTACTTATATGAGTATGAGAGCGGTTTATTAAGTCTATGAGGAGTCTAGAGACTTTCAGGGAATGATCTTAATTTTGGATGTCATCAATTTAATATATTATATAATATATTTTTTTAAATCACCGTTGCCAATACTGCGCCTTCAAGAGGCTTTGCTCAAAGTATTCGTAAATGAAATTGTAATGTTCGATATTTTCATTCGATACATTTAATTTGTGCTAAGCTGCCGCAACCTTCGCGCGTTCTGGGAAGCGCGCGACCGGTCGCATTCGGTGCCTTCTGAGAACGACGAGCATCGTTATTTTTAAAACTCATCCCCGTTATAGCTCCACTAGTACACGTCATGGAATATAAATATACTTACGATCTCTCGGGGTTTAGTGTAGAGACAATGGTAGAGAGAAGAAGCCTTAGAGACTAGCACTCTCAATATCTTTAAGTTACACTTTACTACTTCTGCCTATTACTCTGTACCTACTCATTAGCGCTTTTAATTGGCTAAATATTACCCAATAATTAACAACGTTGTTGAAAAGATAAAATCTTCGTAAAAAAACCTCTGAAATCGGAATTTTGTGTCACTGACTGCGGTTAAGAGCCCCCGCAGACTGCAGACTTTTAGTGGGCCGATAGTTTGATCGAAAGCTTAATCAGTACAAAGATGTATGAAGGTTCAAGGCGCGCACACTGAACGATTTGTATCGGCCGATAATAATGTACTGAAGTCTGAAACCCAACTTCGTCAAACTATCGGCCGACTAAAAGTCTGTAGTCTGCGGGGGCTCTTAGGGCGACCGCAGACTACAGACTTTTAGTCGTTCGACTGAAAGGTGTATTAGCGTGTTACCTAGGAACTTTGGTCCAATATAGGTTATTGTGGCGTGCACAAAGTCAGTAACCTCTTATCTCCCCTTATATTTAGAACTACAAGGCTGGACGTTACTACTGCACGTAATCGACGGCACAATTTCATAATTAAATTGTTATTAATACGATGGTTTGTAATTTAGACAATAGGTATAAAAAAAACTTTAATGTGAGAAGGACAAGATCCCACTATTTTGTGAAGTTTAAGACTGACTGACTCTTGTAGATAACTGATAAGTAATAAGTCTACAATCTACGTAATATTATTATATCACAGTTATTATAATCTATGTACAGGTAAAGACTAAAGGCCCCCACAAACGGAGAGGCCAATCGGATGATTGTTCGCAGGCGGAAGCCAGGTTAGCCTGCGATCAGCTTGATCGACCGATTGGTCTTTCCGTATATTTGGGGTCTTTTTAACCTTATATCGACGCGACGTCATAGAAGCCATGTAGATAAAACAGCATAAAATGCAATTGATTGTGAGGTGAAAATTCATGTTCAACCGTAATGTTTTCTTGCACTATTTTCACTATAATATTTTTCTGAAAATTTATATAAATTGAGATAAACATAATAGTAGAAATAGTGCAAGAAAAGTGTGTTGCAGTGCAAGAAAAGCGTGTTGCACAGCATATGCACCAATGTTTTTGCCCTACTGGCTACAACCAATCTTCCTCTTTCTATTTACGGAGCAACACTGAACACATGTTCCATTGATTGATCACTGATGATAAACAAGGTTATTTTTATTCCCTCGCACACAGTTCAATTAAACCAATTCGCTATGAAACTTTATACTCAACGATACGAGAGAGGACAAAGAATGTGAAGTTTTGCGAATACACAAATAAAATTTTGTAGGCAAAGAATATGAAATAAAGAATTAAAAAAAAAAAAAAAAAAAAAACAACAAACAACAAGTCTCTTCGGTCGGTCTGATCACAGGTCGATCAGACCCCCGCGCCCGGCCCCCACGTATATATGGGGGCCTTACATTGCAGGCAAGCAAAACGATGTACCTAATACCTACTGTTGATAAGTAAGATTAATCGTTGCTTAGTCACCCGAAGACCAGTGGTCGCTATCAGATAAGTAACATGTTCATAGAATACGTCAGAATACCACGTAAACCTAGTGATTAGGATATCGTAGATAAAGTAATTTAAATACTATTATAGTCAAATGGCAATCATTTAGATACCGCATTTTCCTCAGATTACCGCACAGATTCCTGGAACGGTCTGATAGGGCCTCTATCTGCTGTCATTTCCTACTAATCGTAGACGAGAAAATACTTTGGCCCCTATGTATATCCAAGGCTGGATGGAGACATATTCTGAATATGTCCATCTCACTTTAATTTTCCTCCATTTCTGTCAGGCGATGATATCACAAGACAGCATTCAGACAGCAATCAGCCTTGACTCAACGTATAATTACTACATATCAAGATAGTAACAGGTGGTTGCAACCTTAACCTACTCGCAGGAATTCGCTATCACACCTTCTTGACTTTGTAAACAACATTTATTATTGCTTCAGCTATTTAAACAGCTTATCTGTAGCCTGAGACTTGAGAGGCAGACACAATGGCACTAATGTCATGTTAGATGTAATGCAAAATGATATGTAGCTGTCACAATCATCTGGTTGAATCTACCATAATTAGCCCAGTAGAGTTAGTTCAACGATGTATGGAGAACAGAAATTAATTATAGTCAGAATTTTTTGCACCAATGTTTAGGGGGTAATAAATAGCTTAAATTCAAAAACTCGACCAAATCCGACTGGTGCGTTAGCCACCATATTATTGGTATATGAAGGACAAATCTTTTTTTAGCCATATCTCCTTTATTTTTATTTTTTTTACAAAAACCACCAACCAAATTTGTCGTGAATTTAATTTTCTACAACTTTAGTTCCTATAATTTTCATTGTAAAATCATGGTAAAATCGATATTTATTTTTTTCAGAAATCAATATTTAAGCTCCTACGCCTATTGTAAATGTACCGGAACCCAAGCGACTGGTTAAAACTGGATATTTTCGATCATGGATGACCCTATGACAACTACGGCACAACCTGCACCTGAATCATTATTTAAAATTGGCCAAGTGCGAGTCGGAATCGCTCATGAAGGGTTCCGTACCATTATAAAGCAAAGATAGGCAAAATTTTGTTCTTTTTGTATGGGAGCTCCCCCTAAATATTTATTTTATTTTAATTTTATTATTAATTAATAATTATTATAGTACAAACACAGTTAAATATTATTTTTGCATATTCAAAGTATCTTAGTGCAGCTCTTTTTCATAAAGAACAAAAAAGGCCAATAAAATTGTGTTTGTTATATGGAAGCCCTATCAAATATTAAATTCTCTCTCTATCTATAACCGTTCTTGAGATAGAGCCTGGAGACAGACAAACGGATAGTCAAACAGACAAACCGACGGACAGGCAGCGAAGTCTTAGTAATAGGGTATTGGGTACGGAACCCTAAAATGATTTCTTGTAAATGCAACGAAAATTGTAAAATAACGTGCGGATGTCGCAAAGCGGGCTTGAAAGTTTCTGTTATTTGTTAAAACTGTGGTGGTGACTCTCGTAAAAATTTGTCGAACTTCCAGAATTATTCGATGATAATGAAGAAGGCACTACTGAGACCTATAACTGGGGATACCACATAAAAGAAAGGCGCCTCGAGGTGTACCTACCTCAGCGTTAGTGCCAAAAAAGGGACTTTATTGATATTTATTACTGAAAAAATTCGTAAGAATCAAAGTTGTAGGAAATTTAATAATCTACATCTTTTATTCCATATTTTTTCTGTATTTGACAATAATCGTGATACAGCTAGAACAAGCAAAATTATACTTTGACTTGTTTTTTGCAGTTATTTCCGTAAATATTGATTTTAAAATAAAAATTATAAGGACTAAAGTTGTAGAGAATCAAATTTGCGACAAATTTTCTCATTCAATATCATTTTCTTAAAAAAATAAAAAATAAAGGAGATATAGCTAAAAAAAGATTGGACCTTCAAACCAATATGGCGGCTAACGCGCCAGTCGGATTTGGTCGAGTTTTTGAATTTACCTCTAAACACTGGTGCAAAAAAATTTCTGACTATAATTAATAAAAAAAAAAAATCTAACTCTACTGGGCTAAATCATAAATGACTAGCGAAATCATTGAATACAACCATTTAATTTAAATCTAAAGCCCAACTCGTCAAGTCTTTAACTGTAGATTAAATGGTTTCATTTAATGATTTCGGTGCCCATTTACATTATTCTAATAATAATCCAGCGCTGGATTGGATTGAATCACTGGATTGAAATAATGTAAGCCGGCCATTGGGTATACCGTATAGACTATAGTTCATTCATTCATTGTAAAATTGTAAGTACATAATATTCAAAGAAAAAAAAAATGCATTTTTTTACAAAAAACAAATAATAATATTTAAAGTAAGCATATTCCATAAAGTATAAACCGGCCAATAAACAGTTAATACCGGTTTCTATGCAGAGACATTGTGACCTTTGCCGAGCTCGCGACAGGCCAGCGACATTACGCTTATAATAATATCAGATATGTAAACTCGCTTTAAATATTATGATCTTTATTATAATGTTGTTTGCTCTTTCTCGTGTTAAATATTAACTAGGAAAATCATTATTTAAAACCACTTTGAAACGCTTATTTCTTTTTTAACGGTTGCCACCACAGCTTTTCTTTATCCTACACAGCAAGGAAAGGACAAAAAAAAAATCGTTTCAAATCATTCACTCTTTTCAATTTATATTTCTTTAATTTTCGCTGGATGAACGGTTGCGACCACAGTTTTGGTTCATCCCAAATAGCACTGGAAGGAAGTAGTTCGAATAGACCAAAAAATACCCAACAAAAAAGTTAAAGAAAAAGTAATTATTATCATTCTACTTATACCGCAGGAAACGTTTACAGTTTCTCAGTAGTCAGTATTCAGTAGATGCTCAACTCTGGGAAGAGCTGTTGTAGGAAAGTGCGCTTCTCTGCAAAACCAAAGGGACAAGACCTAGAAAACGGCTGCAACGAAGTATATTAGTCCACTAGTCCACTGTCCAGTGTTCTTTATCGGTATAAATGTCAAAATATCTTCGTTGGTTATGTTCGAACACTTACAAATTAGCAGCAAGCTCAAGATTAAAATTAACTCATGAATTGATCATTAAAGAAGTAATTAGTATGCAGTTAATTTAGGTACGCCTAAAATTGGACCTACAGCAGACGTATCAGCTAGACGTATTTTAGCTTAACTAGAGCACACAAATCTACTAATTAATTTTGGGAAATGGAAATGTGCTCACTCTATTTAAGCGTAAAATTGGACACTACATGAGTCGTTGGCCTAGGACAGTGTCCACAAAACAAGCACATATCAGATTCAGAGAAATTGTCCTAGTTAAAATTTCAATGGCGGAATACTGCGAACGAGTCCAGCAGTTTCGTCTAACGAGGGATTGGAATGTTTCTTTGATGTCGGTCCGCACTCGAATTACGAACTTACAGTCGTATATTTAAAATATGTTTTCGCGTGCACCGAGATTATCCTGTTGGCTCTGATATTCTTTTCATACTGCAGAGTGGTTCTCGATAACAGAACAATATGCTTTTAATGAGAGGATGAACAAACTTAATGAGGAAAGATTAGCAAATATGAAATAGCAATGCAAAGTCTTGTTTTGTCTAAACAGCTTAAAGAATAAAAGTAGAGCTGGCAAAAACTTACTGGTTTATCAGTCAGTCAACTTAATTCACTTTCTAAATACGAGGAAAAACAGAAATAGTGAAAGTCAGTCAGCTTTATAACTGTTATACGTTAGTTACTGTTTGTAAATTTAGAGCAACATAAGAGCGACCTAGTATTTTGCTGCACAAAATATTCGCTTTGAAATAACTAAAGGTTGATTGCGCCATCCACGTAGATTTTATGCCATGGGAATATTGCCATAATAACTATGCAACCGAATATACAACCTCCTCTTTTTTGGAAGATGATAATAATGGTAACAAATCGAGAAAATTGTAACATGTAACTTGTAAGGTGTAACCATAAAGTTAATATACCTTATTAACTTTATGGGTGTAACATAATAAGTAATAACCTTAATCCAATCCAATGCAGTGCTTACCACTTTTTTAGCATTTCGCACGAAAGAGCTCTTTGTAAACTTTATTTTTTTCACTCTCTTAACTCAAGTTTGAAAAAAAATCTTTGCCGTTTAACGATTTCGCGAATTTATCTTTTAAGGATATGTTCTTGTTTCTGTAAGTCAGGGGTCAACGTTTGTCGCTCGAACAATACGCGTCCTTCTGCGAACAATAACCCCGACAAAAAATAATTTCTCATAACAACCCTCGCGGAGGCTTCCAAGGATTAATTACGGGTTCCGCGTAGTCCCGCCACCGCACCGGCCCATTCGATTCTCGGTACTCGAATCGAAAAACGAGCAAAAAGCGTCGCGCGGCGGCGCGGCGGCGCGTTCTGAGAACACGCATACCTGCGCCCGCGCACCATCCATTCGTTCCGACGCATTTTCCTACTGCTTCGTTTTACCAGGTTTTACTTTAATAGATCCTTATGTCGTTACCGCAAAGGTAGGGCCTTTGCGGTAACGACATAAGGATCTATTTTATAAACTCCGAGGTAGAATAAGTAAGAACGGACGGTATTTCTGCTTTATTTTACCCCTACATCTTTGTGTCGACGACATAAGATCTATGTTCGAAATTCCGAGGTAAATTAGCTCTGAACGGGCTGTACTTTTTCAATTTCGATTAATCGATTTTATCTCGAGGCGATAAGTAATAATCGGAACGACTAGGATTAGTTTTTGTCTTCGCGTTATTGATAGACGTAGGTTAGTTACACGGTCAAATTTTCATCAATCTGATCCATCAATCCGGTAAAGATTGACGAAAATTTGATCGTCTAACCCACGGATTGATGGATTGATCGTATTTTTATGAACTTTTTCTAACCATCAATGTATTCCGTCAATCAGATTGATGGATCAGATTGATGAAAAATTGATCGTCTAACCTACGTAATTCACCGAAATTCGGCATGATTACGTCTGTAATGTATTTTAAATTACCGAAGATACACCATGCCGAAATTACGTCGCGTTATATTGTATGCGTAGCGCATTACCTGCGTAATCATGCCGAACTTCGGCCGCGTATTTTCGGCCCAGTGTGTTTAGACACATAGAATACGGTGTTTACATCGGGATGATGTTAATTTTTTTACTGAAACTAATTTTTGACAGGTGACAAAGGTTTGTCAAAGTTTTGAATTTCAGAGGGGTTAGTGCGAGTTTTATTCGATCATACGCAACGAGCGCGTAATCGCGAATTTATATGGGATCAAAGCAGCGCCATCTACTGGCTAACGTGGATACTGCTTTGATCCCATATAAACGCGTTTACGCGCTCGATGCGTATGATCGAATAAAACTCGCACTAACCCCTCTAAACCTTCAAAAAATTAGCTTTGGGAGAGCTGTTTCTACATAATTTACTAAATAAACATTAAGTATTTTGAATTTTAACATAAATTTTAATTTACATTGTAAATCAAATCCGATAGGATATTGCTGACATATTAATTAGGTAATAGCATTACATTTTCTATACGAGTTCAATTTCCAGCGAAAACTGAGTTTAAACGAATTCCAGTAAAATCAGCCAATCAGCGTGAATGGAGAGGTTAAAATGTTTCATCCCGATCGAGTAACATTTAAATATACAATTATTGTGTTATAATATGTTATTCTATTTATTGCATAGATTAAATTTTATAGTTTTAGCTTTAGCTGTTTGTTCGATAGTTCAGGGTGGCATAATTTCATAAGTTTCCTTTGACGACTTACGAGAGGCTTAGAAACTTTGTTTTTTTTTTTTTAATTTTAGTTAGTAGGAACTAAATTAACAATAATTATAGGTCTACCAGAATCTGATGGCAAAAAGTGAGAAAATAAATTGACTAGCAATACCGGGGTAATTGGAATAAAACATTTTTAACCTTTTTTTTCTTATAGCGGCTAATTCTGTGTGTTAAACATGCAAATATAAAAATTTATCCAATGATCAGGGATATTTTTTGAAAATCTGCTGTCAAAAATTGCCATCAGATTCTGGTAGACCTATATATGTACATATAGTATTAACTTGTTATTAGAATAGCCTGTGCTAACCTATTTTAGTTTAATCTTAATATACTAATCCTTGCTAAAATCTAAATAAAGATAGGAACTTTGCTCTACATTAGATACACATTTTTATAGTTAATGTCTTGGCCACATTTTACAATGAGGATGTTGGTGAAATAAAATTCTAAAATCAAATCAAAATCTTTAAAAAAGAACCACCGAACGTCTACTCTATGCCTCTATGGGGCATATTACACGCATCAATATTATCGCGATTCCGTGATAATATTGATGGTGTAATAGGCGGAATCGCAGTATCGCAGTAGTACTTGTGATTCGCGTGATACTAGAATCATGATAATATTGATGCGTGTAATACCTGCCATTAACATAGTCTGTATTATAGAGGTAGTTGATACTCTATAAGTCTATAACATAGTTTATATTCATAATTCAAGAGATATACCAATTCTATAACATGGACTAGTTTTCCTGGAAAATTTACCTGCATAGTGGCGGTTATTGCATATTAATTAAATTGTAAAAAGTGAAAAATGATACCTTCAGCTTATTAATTGTCTACTGGGAACAATGAATACACTAACGATAGCATTTTAGTTTAACTTAAGTTTGATGGTTTAAAGGCGGTAGTTATACAACTTTACTTTTCCTTATTATCTGTGGGCTTAGATTCTCCGCCATAATACAGTTCGAAAAATGTAGAGTTCACATAGAGTAGAGGCATTTTTAATATTATGTCCTTTGTGACTCGGGCTCCCTGAGATCATATCAGAGAGGTTTTCGTGGTTGGATGTCATTGTCGATCCTGGCGACACATGAGGTACAGTGGCGGGAATATGTGGTAGGACAATGCTCATTAAAAAATCGACTTATTTCGTATTTTTAATTTTTTATACTTTTACTATTAGGATGTATGAAAACATAATTCTCTGTTTCCACGAACGATATTCCAGATTAGAACAATAAGCCTAAGTCTATCTTAGTTTGAAATATCTAGCTATTGCGTCCCTGCATCGAACAATGGATTACTATTTCCAGGTACACGATTTACCTCGTGAGTTCCCGGTAAATGGCTAACAATGTACAATTGTTGGCTGCACAAGCGTGAAGCGGTAGCCGTCGAAAGTAATGGCCGTCTGACTTCTAACTTCTAAGTTCTAAATAAAAAAAATTAAAAAAATTGCCGCGTTTTTTTTATTTTTTATTAATTCTATAATGGCTAGGGAATACGATATTCGGGTTAAACGTATGTTCCAACTGGACTCTTATCTATAGAACTGTTTAGGTATACTTCTCAAGCCCTAAGCGGTCGCATGCGACCGCGATAACAATAGAATAACAATAGATTTCCAAGAATCGCGGATCGAGGGATTAATATTTAAATTGACGGTTTAAGCCAGAAGCTACTTTTATCGTGTTTAAAATTACTTATAAGTTATAAGTATAATAGAATAAAATATACACACAGTAGCCAAGTACATGAACAAAACAACGATAATGCGTAGCATCTGGCAATTTATATTCATAAATACTTAGTGTGCACAATTGTGAACGTCTGTTTGTATGGTAATGAGGAGCAAATTGCGGCAGGTGTTGGATGTACTATAAATATTTTAATTTAACGATGTTAAATAAAGCAATTACTTGTATTTTAATTTTGTTCTAGAAACTTTGGTGACAGTCAGCATACAACTCTAGTACTAATATAGCGGTGGAATTGATCCATAGGCAAATACCCTCGTTATTTGGTCGAGTTCTATCCAGCCCAGCCGAACGTATATGACTAAGTACTAACATTGACTTTATATTATAATGGGACGAGATTAACAATGTCCGCTATCTGCCTATGGATGAGATTTCGCAGGTGGTAAATGATAAGGATTAGGTACGTATTGCTTTAAAATTAGAAGACTAATTCTTTGCGAAAGTGGTATCCGAAATAATCTGGTATTAACTAAAAGTGGATTACAAAATAATGTTACCAGTGCAGTAAGTTTCTGTAATTTGCATTCTCATTATGAGAAATCTTAAAAAAGTAAGCATCGCGCATGTCTTTAGTTTTGTGACCTCATCGAATGACGTAGAAAAAAACGTATATATACTTATATAAGTAATTAACACTATTGCAATTGTTATAACTTATATCATTAAAACAAAAACTAGCAAAAACAAAAGTCATAATGATTTACAAAATGTAGGGTTATTGTCGACGGTTATTGTGCTTAAGGGGCCGGGTGCCATCGAAATTTTCATACATACGTAATACCAAAATCATTTTCTCATACGAAAATATTTAAAAATTTTGAGTTATTTTTCAGCTTAAAATAGTAATTATCTAGGTTCCTGCACAAAAATTTATTACAAAATATTTAAACATTAAAAAATATAGTAAAACACTAAAAATATATAAATAAATAGTAAATTTACTATAAAATATTTAAACTTTAAAAAATATTTTTTAGTGTTTTACTAGTGTGTTAGTGGTTAAATATTTAGTTTTTTAGTGTTTAAATATTTTGTAGGAATATTTTTTTTGTGTAGGAACCTAGGTAATTACTATTTTAAGCTGAAAAATAACTCAAACATGTTAAATGTTTTCGTATGAGAAAATGATTTTGGTATTACGTATGTATGAAAATTTCGATGGCACCCGGCCTCTTAATATACTGTAGTCTGTACGTATGTATGGCTATGTCATAATTTAATAAAATGTATGATGGCTATGTCATAACATAAAGGTACAGTTACACATGCTTATTTCAAGCACGAAAGCATGCTTGAAACGAGCAATTGCTGCTTTCTAACACGTGTGCCCAAGCATTGCTCAAAATAAGCATGCTTATTTCGAGCATGCTCAAAAATCGACAGGCGTGCGATTTTTGAGCATGCTACCTGCAGCGCGGGAGGAGGGGGCGTGGTTTAAGCACGTGAGGACAGGTTTGTGGTAGTATTAATCAGTTTTTCTCTTATAATTATTAGCATGCTTAATAGAAGCAAGTGTATCGAGTTCAAACAGCATGCTTGTTTTAAGCATGCTATTTTTGAGCATGTGTAACTGTACTAATACAAGAGTCAAACATGGCATTATGCTCTACAATTTTTCATTGCACGTAGATAATTGTAGAGCGCAAAAAATTGGATGAAATTTTCAATTTTGCTCCACTTCTTTCATTTTGTAGATTAAAATTTTATCTTTGTTCTCTATTGTTTGTTATCTATCTATTTACGCAATTTACTTGCGTAGTAAATACATTAAAATAGAAAGTGATGTCTGTCCAAAGCCTGCCTCGTTTTGCAACAAAAGTAACTTTTTACAACTGCCACACCTATTGTAGGATGTAGCAAAAACGTTTCGCGAATACGGAACAAGAGACATAATGGCGATTTTTTTATCACTTCCCTTTTCTGTATTGTTTGGCTGTAACTGTACAGCCAGTAATGGCTAACTGTAGATCTCCAGGTAATGCGGATTTCCGTAGGCATTTGCATACACAGCAAGATTATAATTTATAATCAAACGGAAAAAACACTGCTAGAACTTAGATAATAATATAATTTAATACATATTGTAAGTATATTTGGAAATTTTAATATGCAGCTAAGTGTACGTAGGTATATAATGACGCTTTTTTATAAAAGTTAAAAAGATTTAAGGTTCTCAATTTATTTGCATTTTTTGCATCTTATGCGTTAACTCCACCGAATGTAAGCCGATGTTTTTTATTTCTTCTTTGTAATCGATTGACTGTTCTCTCCCATAATATCACCATTTAATTATAACCATGTGTATAAAATTTTTGCAAGAGGCGGTCTAGTAAAACCCCCTCTTTTCTCACAACCAATTCTAAACGTATAATATTTAGTAACAACTCATTTAAGCCACAGTCTATATTTTGGACTCTACCAATAAAATAAAAAGTGTGTTATTTATAAATAAAACTGAATTATAATTAAGATATAAAATAATCTATGCAAAGTTGTTGATAGATCGCTTGAAAAATTCACACATTTTTAATTTAAGTATCTCTTTTTTTCAACAGCTTGTTTGAAATTGCCTTCACCAACAAGTATTTTTCAATATTCGTTCAGTTATTCGGACCATTTCAGTTTGCAAATGGCCTCCACATGTCGGAGTTCGAGCTCTTTGAAACGATTTTCGATATTATTGAGCTATGTTCCATTACAAAGCATATTCATAATGGTAACGAGCAATTCCATGCACTGTTAGCTCAGCCAATAGCGTGTGTATTGTGTACTCAAAGAGATATCACGTGCAGATGTGGAAAATGTGCTAGTTACGTTCTAAACCTACGCAAAGAAATCCCTTTGTAGTTTGTACGGGAGCTTTGTGTGGGTAGAAAATAGTGGTGAGTACACAAATCACAATACACATGAAGCTCGTTACCTTAATATCCATACTTAAATGCGAAAGTGTGTCTGTCTGTTACCTTTTCACGCCCAAACCGCTAAACCGATTTTGCTAAAATT
This sequence comes from Cyaniris semiargus, assembly GCA_905187585.1. Taxonomy (NCBI): domain Eukaryota; kingdom Metazoa; phylum Arthropoda; class Insecta; order Lepidoptera; family Lycaenidae; genus Cyaniris; species Cyaniris semiargus. The sequence continues at coordinate 3,730,119 of LR994558.1, read as the reverse complement.
TGGTATGGAGATATGTACTTTAAGTCCCGGAAATGGATATAGGACACTTTTTATCCCGTAAAGATGTACAGTTCCCGTGCGATAAACGAATTTTGACGGGCCGGCCTTTCATAGAAAATAAGCAATCTAAAACATATCCAACACGGTTTTTTACTTTAACCGCGGCGTCACCTTAAGTTGTGGATAGCCTATCCGGCACTTATCAGAAAGTGGTGAAACAGGCCCTAAGGCTCTTACAGGGTACAGCAGTATTATACAAATGGGATTAATAAGAAACAGCTACTTGTACATAGCTAACATAGCTCTCTCGGGCTTCATTAAAATGTTAAGTATTTTCTCGATATTTATTTTTTCTCGATATCTCGATAGATATAAGCGAATATTATCCCTAAAGGAAGGTTGTAAGTTAAGGCCACAAGAAGGTGAGGCAGCTAAATCGTTTTTCCTAGAACTTTGCCAATAGATTTAGACAATTCGGCATAGATAGTGACTTCCGCAATGACTGTACAGTTTTCGCGATTAAGGCACAGAGTCGGGTATTTACAGAGATAGAATTTATCTTAGACGATTATAGAGGTAAAATAGTGTTTGTTACGTAGTTTATATATATTATGCTATTTGATACTGTTTTCCTGTAACAAATATCTATAATATGAACCATAGAAACTTTTTGGCAAACTCTACCTTAAGTGTGGTATTATGTGTTTTAAGATTAAGATAAGAATAAAAAAATTCGTACGATTAGTGGTGTCTTTAAATTGTAAATCTTGTAATCTATATTTACTATTATTAAATTATCATTCGTCGTTTAAATAATATTAGTCTAGGTTAGGTTTGGTTCGAAAAAATAAGAACGATTATTTGAATGAAAAAGTAAAAATATCACATTTTCGGTGAATTAATGGAGAAGCTAATAAGGTGTTTATAATAATATTTGCGTATATTAAAGACTAAGTTAAACTTAAAGAGTGTGTCCTAGTCTTATTACTTGTGAGTTGTGATAAAAAAAAAAAAAAAACTAGCACCAAGGAAGAGATGTATGTAATCTGTGGGCGTACTTCCGGAACTCGAAGGGCAATTTTACGTCTCGCTAGCTCTACGTGTATCGCCACCGTCACACTCCGGCATACGACTTTGAATCTAAATGCCTTGTAATAAGATCAAAATGAGGTGCACAATTTAGCGGTGTCTCTACGTGCTGTACGTAGAACAATCAACAAACGTACGGGGGCTATTTTCTAGCGTTATTTACGATCTTATTACGATGGTCATACGGTCCAATATACACAGGGTTTTGTACATTCTACATAATAACACTCCCCGGCCTACGTTGTGTGACCGAGTATATTATGTATAATACGTTATATTAATAATAGGTTCTATAGAAAGTTGCTACCGTAGAGAAACGAAGCTATAATAGATACTAAAGAAAACTGAAGAGAAAATTACAACAAACCACACTACAGCAAAAACGTGAAATGTGAAACGTGAAAGAATAGCTGAGAAGGTTGCAGAGGTTATTTTAAATATAGAGCGTTGGTCACAAAACACTCCCTTGGGTTACGCCATACTTAATTTTAGCGAGATAACATAATTATCGGGAACAAACCACACAACAGCAAAAACGTGAAATGTGAAACGTGAGAGAATAAAATTATAATATTGAAAGTTTTTGACTCTATTTCATTAATATTATGATTATTATTATCATATTTTGATATACTATAAGTTAAAAATTAAAATGTTCACTGTATAGTGATTCGTATTTAATTAAACTATAAAATACTAGCTGTCCCGGCAAACGTTGCTTTGCCTTAATATCTTTTATTTCGCCCATATTATTTTATTGAAGTGACTAAATAAGTATGTCGCCATGGCAACGTCGATCGCTATCCCGTCACACAAACAATGGTCGCCGTCAGTCTCAGGTTGTAATAATTTACTATTATTTATTCAACAAATGCACTTATCAATATATAAAGTACCCAGTAGCCGATTCTCAGACCTACTGAATATGCATATAAAATTTGGTAAAAATCAGTAAAGCCGTTTCGGAGGAGTTCGCTGACTAACATTGTGACACGAGAATTTTATATATAAGATAAGAGAAGAGAAGATAATATTCGCAGCTACTGTTTACTGTCAGTAAACTTGTTATTTAATTTGGATAATGAAATGAATGAAATATTTATAAATACAGCCTAAATTTTTAATTTAATTTCCTTTCTATATTCACTGAAACTTTGCTCTACTAATCTGAGTTTCACGTTAATTTGAAGTTTATAATACAAAAGAATAATAACTATTTAATCGCATGATGGCCGATGGGTTTGGATTCTATAATTTTATGACTGTCGAAAGTTTCATATTATCGTTGTCTTTTATTTAGCTTTTAAAATTAATCAAAAGCAATTAATTTAAAGTATCACATGTTATGAGACGATTAACAGTTTAACACCATACCCACTTGGTTTCTAGAAATAGAGTTGCAGAAGCTCTAATTCGACTGATGAAATATAACAAGAAAATAACAACGATTCATTCTTATTTTTATCCGACATCTAGACGCCAATTAAAGGTCATATTCAATGAAATAGCTATCTCTACGTCAGGAAAACGTTGCGTATCGTATATAGAGTACACAGTAGTTTATCTCCGAACTATAATTACGCTGTGTACATGTTTACTGTCAAGAATTCAAGATACGCGGCGATAGGGAAACGAAAATAGACTATCAGTCGAAAACAAAGTCGAGGGTTACCGCGGTTACGAAATGTCTCGAAAGTTCAACAGAAGTTAAAAGAACTTTACAAATACGCTGAAACAGACTAAAATTAATTAAATGTAAGACTGAGAATTTAGACTACTTTAGGAATATATTAAAATACGACTTTCAGAAGACTATTAATAAGATCATATTACCATTATCTATTGAGTATTAAAAGTGATAACCCTAACTCACACATGGTGAGATAGAAACCAGCTGATCTTATAAGAAACACTAGTAAACAATAGCTCTTTCTTAATAAACTTTCAACTAGAGCGCATCGCGCACGAAAGTTCTGAATGAAGTTTCATTCATAGGTTAGGAACTTAGGAGTAATAAACTAGTACATACCTGGTAGTTTGACCACCATTGGAGGTGCGAAATGGTGTTTGGGATCCAATGTAAATGTCTCAACAACGACACGGAAACACAAAACCTACAACTGTCGATATTTCCTCAAATCCACTTTATAGCCTCCTCGTTTCCGAGTAAACTCTTACAAGCAGTTTCGCAGAAGTCGATCGCTCCGGAGAAATTAATTTGCAGAAACTGTCGTCGCCGGCGGCCGGGGGTTCGCGTGCCGCTGCAGAAACGTATTCTGGGAACGCGCACATTCAATTTCACTGCACCGGCGTATTTATCACAGATATCGATATCGGGAGGTGAAAGTTCGGGGCGCGGCTCGCGGCGGCGTGGTTCCAGCGTCGCGGTAGAAAATCGACTGGTTGTCGCGCGGGAGACGCGGCGGGTAAACACAGAAGCCGGCGCGGCGCGGCGTGCGGCGCGCCCGCACTTCCCAGAACCGCCAACCTTGGCGCTTCCGAGAACATACCTCGTGCCATTGTCACTAATTCATATAAAAGTTATATCTACGCAGCTGGCGTATGTACTGCTCGAACGTATTCAAGATGTCTAGCGTCTATCAATCATTCTTATTTGTGGCTAGGAAGCAATAAACGTCGGGGGGTTCGTCCACTGGCGATCAATTCAGTTGGGCGAGCTGTGGAACTGTCTACAGATGCAGAAGTTGTCAATAAAATTATTTTTCTTTAACCAAGACATTAGGTCTATAGAGGTAGGTAGGTCTGTAGTCTGTACCTTGACATCTTAGGAGTTAAGACATAGAGAAACTTTAAAACGAAAAAATAATAATAACTTCTTATTACAGAAGCCACAATGTAAAACAAGCACAAATAACCTTTGCGTATTTAAAAACATTTTATTATGTCTGTCTCACCTTTGAAAGTATAAAAAATATGTAAAAAGACGTCTGCATATTAAAACTACTCTACGTAGAGTAACTTTCGAAACTACGCTTTTCTCGAAAAATTTATATTTTTTAGGGTTCCGTACCTAAAGGGTAAAAACGGGACCCTATTACTAAGACTTCGATGTCTGTCCGTCTGTCCGTCTGTCCGTCTGTCCGTCTGTCCGTCCGTCTGTCTGTCTGTCTGTCTCCAAGCTGTATCTCAAGAACCGCTATAGCTAGACTACTGAAATTTTCACAGATTATCTCTCTTATTTTATTTAAATATTATTATTAATTATTAAAGTACACATATTATATTTAAGACCTTTGTGAAAATTTCAAGTGCCTACCTGTTGCCCTTATTGATATCGAGCAAAAAAGGCCAAAAAAATCACGTTTGTTGTATGGGAGCCCCCCTTACATATTTAATTTGTTTTGTTTTTAGTATTTGTTGTTATAGCGGCAACAGAAATACATAATCTGTGAAAAGTTCAACTCGTTCCGTTCTTGAGTTACAGCCTGAAGATATACAGACAGACAGACAGACGGACAGACCACTTTTCATTAGAGCCACAACGCGGATTTCGCATCGTGGCTGTTTCACTGTGACCACAACGCGTTGTGAGCTATTTTTCTGCTCACTGAGCGTTTTCGGTCTTTGAGCGTAACATAATATTATATAAAACTCAAAGGTAACTGACTGACTGATTGACATAGTGATCTATGCACACCACTGGACGGATCGGGCTGAAATTTTGCATGCAGGTAGATGTTGACGTAGGCATCCGCTAAGAAAGGATTTTGATCAATTCTACCCCTAAAGGGATGAAATAGGGGATGAAAGTTTTTATAAATTTTCTTAGACTTTCGACTGATTGAACTGAAATTATTAAAGATTTGAGCCTCTATGATGAAGACGTTCGCTTAAATAGGATTTTGAGAATAAAATAATCCCATGCCATGGGGATAAAATAAGGGATGATAGAGGATGTAAATGTATTATTTTGAACCTATCAGTACCTAATGGAACGAATAAATTAAGACGAACAATTAAATTGAATATTATGTAGTCATAATATTGTCAAGTGCCTCTGTTGTCAATATTTATGTCGAGCAAAAAAGGCCAAAGTAGCGTTTGTTGTATGAGAGCCCCCCTTAAATATTTGTTCCATTTTGTTTTTAGTATTTGTTGCTATAGCGGCAACAGAAATACATAATTTGTAAATATTTCAACTATTTAGCTTGCGAAGTTCTTGAGATACATTCTGAAGACAGACAAACAGCGAACATTGCAATAGGGTCCCTTTTTTACCCTTTGTATAAGAACCACAAACAAAAAGGGAAATTATCCATATTTGTTATTATACTATGTTAACGAGGATGAAGTCGCGGGCAACAGCTAGTATCTAATAATATGCACTAAAAAGTAATAAATAATTCTTACTCTTTAATAGTGCCTTTTTGAAGTCGGTACCAGTCTCAAAATTTTCAGATATTCTGGCATTGACTGCGAACTCACGATTAAATTAGCTGGTACCAACGCGACTTCAAAATAGTGAAGACTATAATATGTATTAAGTACCGAAATATGTAGTTGAGATTTAGACGAATTCTCAAAATTATTCAATACTTTTTGGTTCATATTATTAGTTATAGTTTTTACCTTGCAAGTCGGTTTAATTTTTTTTGTTAAAAATAATAATTATTTTTTTATACTCTGTACAACATCGCGCCACGGCTTACGATTAATAGAAGCGAAGAATCGGTAGAAACGTAGAAATAAAAAGCGGAAAGATTTCTGGTTAGGGTATAATATTAACTTTCGTTTTAATAATAAGCCTAGGCATTTAGTGGAAATGGCTGGACATGGACATAATGTAATGTGATCACTGACCACCGATTGCGTTACTTGGCTCATTATGTTAATTCCGTTGCAAGAAATTTCTAATGACACTTCTACGTTGCTACGTAGAAGTGTCATTAGAAATTTCTTGCAATTAACTACTACACTGAATAAGTGTTTGCTTAGTAGCCTTAATTATTATAGACATCTTGGTAAATAAAACTGTTTATAGTTCTTAGAAGCTAATTGTTTCTATGAAAATTAAAAATTTTCGCTTTGAAAGTAATTACAACAGGACATATTGCTGCAATGTCTTCACGCTAGAGGCAGCACCAGCATATACAGTTAAACAAAAACTTTATTTCGACGTTTGGAAACTTTTCTGACTTCTGTGAATATTCTGATGTCACTTCCCAGTAGGGTACTACCCACTAAAACCTCCACCCCCCGCTTAAGGCAGAGTTGCGGGTACGATAGAACTTATATAGAGCCTACCGCGACTGTGGTTGGAGGTATAGTAGTAGGGTATCAATTGTGATGGATGACGAAAACGTAATATGTAAAAGCTTCTAATGTTTTCTAAGAAATTATGATCAATTTGAAATCGATAGCGAGCTTGTTATAAGGAAAATTACTAATCATCACCATTCAAAACATCAGGTATTTCTAAATTATTAATTAATCATCTGAATAGCTTCCACTCCCTAGCCCCATACAGAGGAAGACTTTGTCACCTAATATGGATTCTCAACGTTGGTCCAATTTAGACTGCAATATATTACGAACGCGTAAAGAATGGGGCATTTATTTTGTCAATTGATGTATATTATGGATTATTATTATGATTGTCCTTTTGATTGACCAGATCGACGTTAACTGTGGACGTTATAGTGAGAGCTTTGGAAAATACCACCATTGGGTGGCATAATAGCTGGTTTTCATCATGGATTTACATTCTACATGGAGATGTCCATCTTTACTTAGATGACATCTTTTTACATAATTACCGAATTACTTAGGTTAGGGGCTAGGGCTAGGGCTCTTAATTAGGGCCTGATTACCCCTACCAAGTAGAGACTAGAGTGGCGAGATTTATCAAATTGGCCTAGTCCACTGTCTGGCCACTGTCACACCCCTCTATAGGTGTAAAAGGCCCTTAGCGTGTTGTCACGTATGGTGGGACGCTGAAAGCCGATGATGAACAGACAATGGGCGATTTCTCGGGGGAGGACAATCAATAAGCGAGATAATCGCGTATTCTCAGTAAGCGTGACATGCGCCATACTTCCCCGAAGTGTTTCTACATACCGGTACTGTTGAGCACACAAGTGAGAAAACTCATCATTGATACCGAGAAGCGAGTTTCTCGCGAGATGAGTTATCGGTTGTATAAAATATGTTTAATTTAAAATGTGTTTGTAACTAAAGTAATTAATTGATATTATTATTATAGGTATGTAGTCAAATAACGTTTGGAAAGCTGGTACCTAATAAAAAAGAGTCCTGTCAACCAAATATCAATCCACTTTTCCTAACTAGCTCAAAATACTGTGTAACTTGAATTAAAAACTCCTTTAGTGCCATTGTGCTGCACTTTCTTCGGAGGGTTAAAAATGTTAAACTAGCATTAAGACTTAGGGCCCGTGACCTGATCGAAAAGTCGTAAGATAAATACGATACTATAAACTGTATTAAATATATTTATAGTACTGCATTTAGTCTATTATTTATTTATTTATTTATTTATTTATTTATTTACATGGAAAACTTACAGCTACGATCTTAGCTATTATAGTATTTATATTTTGCATTGTATTATTTTATCTTAATTATAAGTGTATTAATATTTAATTAACTTATATTTATCTATGCACACCCTTTTTGATATTTCCCATCAAATTTCTCTTAGTTCTATTATATTATATTTCTCGTAGGACTGCTGGAAGAAATCTCTGTTAGAGATTAAAGCAATACACTGGTCTGTTGTCGTGTATCGTCTTTCTTTTTGTGTATATTTTCATGTAAAACTGTATATTGTGCAACAAATTGTTAAATAAAAAATAAGACGGAGGGTCTACCCTAGTAGGGATAATATTGTAATACTGTGACCCTAGACCGCCGGCAACTTGCTACTCTCTAGGAAATAATATCCCCCTCACCTTGTAGCTACGCTTACTTCCGCTATTTGGTTAGTTCCAGAGTGCACTCACAACTCGTTGTTTTTAGGGTTCCGTACCCAAAGGGTAAAAACGGGACCCTATTACTAAGACTTCGTTGTCTGTCCGTCTGTCTGTCTCCAGGCTGTATTTCAAGAACCGCTATAGTCAGACTTCTGAAATTTTCACAGATTGTGTGTTTTTGATGCCGCTATAACAACAAATGTTATAGCGGCAAAATCAAAATAAAATTTATATTTAAGGGGGACTCCCATACAACAAACGTGATTTTTTTGGCCTTTTTTGCTCGATATCTAAAATACTTTAAATTTTCACAAAATCTTTAATTATATGTGTACTTTAATAATTAATAATAATATTAAAAAGGATAAAAATAAATATATTTCAAACATATTACACACTTACCGCAAAAACTTAATAAATAATTATTATAAAGTTACAGCTAATTAGTTATATAATATTGTACAAAATTATAAAGTTGTTGTAATAATTACTATAAATATTACTAAAATATAAAAAAAAAGAAGCAAGACTATATATAAAAAACTAAATCTAAGTCGGAGGCTGCGGGCAATGTACCCAAGAGGCTGGCAGCATTACCTCGCTGTATCGCAAGACTGATACGTTGGCCGAGGCAAGCGCCAGCTCTGGGATCGTTGGTCTTCTCAACCAGTCTTTGGGATAACTCTTTGAACAGTAGCTTGGCACCAGGGCCCCACGGACCCAGGGTTTCAACGCCGAAAGGTACAAAAATGTAATCATTCCCCAGTGCTTCATATTTTCTTCTTTTGTTTGTTTCTGCTTGTGCCGCCGCAGCTCCCGCCTCTCTTGTTGTGGCCGTCACGTGCGACGCCGGTAGCGTATCCACGCAGGTGGCGTCCCAAACAAGAGGCCTCCCGCGGCTCCACGGAACGAGCGTCATTCCGTCGGGCCTTTTGCCGTCGTCACGTGCGATACCGTTCGGCTCGAGAGTGGCCGGCACGTTGACGGAGACAAGGGCCCTGCGGATCACGTCGTTCAAGGAAGCATGACGGGACTGGCGGCCGGCGCTGCGTCGACAAGACAGACCGTGGTGACCCTGGCGGTCTACTGCGGCGCCGCAGTAGCAGCGGTGGGGTTCGCTGATATTAGCAGCCAGTAGCCTGATTCCGGCTCAGCGGACGCTAGGAGACGCGCGCGATCTGTGGTAGACGAGGAATTTAGTATGTCTGATTGTGCCAAATTGATTAGGGGTTCATCCCAATTCTTTTGGATGTTAGGGTTAACTGGAACAAACACGTTTCCAAGCGTTGATCGCCTCAGCAAGTGACTCAATGCCTATGTTTTCAAAAGAATTGGTGATGATATTGATGAAAAGAGGATGAATACTGTGAGCTGAAGAAAGGAAGGCGGGAAGAGACACGCTGGATACACTTCTAAGACCCAAGCCACCGAAACGAATGGGGAGAGTAGCTTGGGCCCAGGAGGTGTCAGAGATTCGGCAGTTGAAAATATTTATTATTGTGTCTTTTAAAATAGTGTCTAAATGGGAAAGAAGGTTGGGATACTCCCATAGAGGGCAGCACCTCAGGACATATGTAAATTGGGGCACAAACAAACATAACCGAATTATTTGGCCATATGTGATTTTAATGCGACGAGTTTGCCAGAAGATTCTACGAATTTTTGTTTTTGTTCCGAAACATAAGGCTCAAAACCGTCGTTGAATATGGGGGCACCTAGAAGGCGGAGGGATTCTTTACTGAGAATTTTGATACTAGGGGCCAAATTGTTAAATTCAGACATTATTACGTCGTGTGGCTGTGCGGTTAGGCCGTTAACAAAAAGCTCACATTTGGAGAAATTTAAATCCAAATCTATTGATTTAAATTTCTCTATTAATACCTGCAAATCGTGGAGAACTGTAGCCGGGTCTCCACCGAGGGTGCCATCATCCAAATACCAAACGTTAAATTCAGATTGGAGGGATGTAATTGTAGAATGTATGGCAAGGCTGAAAATAGCGGGGCCCAGAGGATCGCCTTGCTGGCAACCAGTAGAGGATAGTAGGCGATCGCTGTTGTATAGAAGTGTCGAATTGGCGCCATAGCTTTGGAGGATGTATTCATAAATTTCGGGAATGTGGTTATGAACTTCTTTGAGCAGAGCACTTCTAGATACGGAGTTGAATGCATTTTTTACATCAACCTTCACGATCACTTGTCCGGTTTTGGATTTAATATAGGTGCGGAGGGCGTGGATGGCGGCTTCACATCCACCCTTACTCCCGAAGCCAAGTTGTACAGGCTGAAAAGTATCTCTAAGTTTATTCGTAATGTGTTTGCAACAAATTTTTGATGCGATTCTACGGTAGGTGCAGCCGACCGCTATGGGACGAATACCACCGTCTTTTTTCTTTAAAGCGCATAAGTTAGCGCCATATAAAATACTCGTAAAATCGTTGTGGACCTTGCCAGATAGCATCAAATTTATTAAGGCCGTCAGGTCCTCTAGAAGCGCTCGGCTGGAGTCTTCAGGTGCACTGATTAAGTCCTTCAGGTGCTGGGGACTTAGGCCATCGTAACCGCTGGCCGACCCAGTCCTGAAAGACATTATCGCGTTTTTTACATCTTTTATGGAGGCCTCTACGGGTTGCACAGAAGGTCCAGACGAAGATGGTATGTTCGGTGGTGGGAGTGTGGGATGCTTGTCACGGAGGGCTTCTAGGGTGTGTGCGTTGTATTGGGCTATGCTATCACTGGACAAAAGCATGTTGGCAGCACCTTTTAGGTCTCCATCACTGATCTTTGACTCGATTTTGTGTATCGAGTTGTGTTGTTTACGAAGAAGATGCGGGGGTGGGTTATCATGGGAGTGAAAGGGTAGTCAGGCATTGATGGTGTGGTTGTTAAAGTTGGAGCAGTTGTTTTTGATGATGGAAGTGAGTGATTTTTTTTTTATCTTGGATTGCATGTAGGACATGGAACGGAAAAGTGAGGAGACTTTCCCATCGCTGGCAGCTGTCGGGATGCGAAATGACCTCTCTAATTAGGGATGAAAGTTGCTTGGCTACTTGAACCCTAGCACCTTTCGGAATGCGTTATATTAAAATAAAATAAAAATGTAAGGGGGGCTCCCATACAAAAATCACAATTTTTGGCTTATTTTCGCTCTATAACGGTACGGAACCCTTGGTGCGCGAGTCCGACTCGCACTTGGCCGATTATTTATTTTCTTTACCTTTCCCCCACCGGTGACACAGGAAACAAGTAATAATATTAGCCGTTACGGGCAAATAATCCGAATATATGGCGTGTGCTCACTACTCGAGCACTTTTCTCCGCGGTTGTCCGCGACAGATGGTGTGCACGTGGGTGGATTTTGTCAATAATAGTTCTGAGTGCTCTCGCTATGCCAGTCACTTGCATGCAAGCTTGCTACTCGTGCAAGTATGCTAGTCGTTAGTTGTTACTCGCTTAAAAATGCATTGTGCAAGCAGTTCGTAAAATGAGCAAGAAAATAATTCGATTCGAGACTTCAGATTTTTTTGGAAATAGGACATGTAATTTTCCAAATTTCCATGACGGTTATGCTTAATAACTTATTTGTAATTACTGCTGAGTACAGCTGACGCAACACTGATGTCTGATTGTAGATTCAACAAACTTTTATTTGCCTTTATGCTCCTCTAGTTTTAATATTAACTAGAAAAACACTGTTAACTTGTTGCCATAATTTTTTTGCCATACTCATCATATTTTGTCATTGATAATATAGCTTCTGACTTCTTCAAAAACACAATAAACGAGAAAGAACATAATACATTTTTACAACTTTAACCAACACAGTAAGTACGTCCTTTATTCAAGTAACTTATAGCTACCATGTGGGCTTGCTCGTTAAAATTTGGCGCCAGCGATTTCGTAAGCCGCTTTCACTTGGAAAAATAAACATTGAAATAGGCAGAGAGTGCCGGCAATGGCTGAGAAAACATTAAACTACTGGCCCCGTTACGAAACAAACGGAACAAGAAAACCTTTTGGTAATCGGTTATAACAGCAAACAATTTGAAATTTGAATATACTACATGCAATATGATTTATAACATTACTATAGATGACGCCCGAACTCCGTTGCGACTTGCGCTAAAATTCGGCGAAAATACATTTTTCTGGGATAAAAAGTATCCTATGTCCTTTCCCGGGTCTCAAAGTATCTCTATACCAAATTTCAGTAAAATTGGTTCAGCGGTTTGGGCGTGAAGAGGAGGCAGACAGACACACTTTCGCATTTATAATATTAGTAAGTATGGAAGTATGAATGCTTAGGTATGTGAGTACTCAGTAGTATAATATGCGAATAGTCAGAAGTTTAGCTCCACAAAATGCCTAAAAGGGCTATATTTTTTTTATAGAGCGACATGCGTTGACATCTCACACTGGATTTAAACTAAAATTATTTTAATATCTGTATACTGCTCGCTTAGCATGGCATTCTTAAAAATTAAAAACCGGCCAAGTGCGAGTTGGACTCGCCCATGAAGGGTTCCGCAGCAGCAATAAGGTTTATTTTTATGAAATTAAAAGGTTTTTGATTTATTTTTATATTTCAGTTGATTTAACGAAAGTTAAATTAAGTTTACCATTTATGACGTATAAAAAAAACTACTTGCTAGATTTCGTTCAAACCAATTTTCGTTGGTAGTTTTTATAGCAAAGTACATCATATATTTTTTTACACTTATCATGCCCCTACTTTAGAAGTTAGGGGGGGGGGGGGGGGCACATTTTAGCACTTTGGAAGAGTCTCTCTCGCAAACTATTCAGGTTAGAAAAAAATTATATTAGAAACCTCAATATGAATATTTTGAAGACCTATCCATTGATACCCCAGTCCCCACACGCATAGGTTAGATGAAAAAAAAATTTTTTTTTTATTCAGTTGTACCTATGGGGACCCCCTAAAATTTTTAATAATTTTTCCATTATTGTATCAAAATCTTAATTCGGTTCACAGACTACATCTACTTACCAAATTTCAATAGTATAGCTCTTATAGTTTCGGAGAAAAGTGGCTGTGACATACGGACGGACAGACAGACAGACATGACGGGTTCCGTTTTTTGCCATTTGGCTACGGAACCCTTAAAACTATTTCTTTCTTCGGAAGAATGTCATTTTGTCCCTAAAATCTGTTACTACTTGTATTCTTTAGCATATCTACTGTGCTTAACCTGGCTCTACATCAACTATTTCCTTGCCACAGCTTGCGTAAGCATACCCTATAATAGTATAGGTCTACCAGAATCTGATGGCAATTTTTGACAGCAGATTTTCAAAAAATATCCTTGATCATTGGATAAATTTTTATATTTGCATGTTTAACACACATAATCAGCCGCTGTAAGAAAAATAAAGGATCAAAATGTTTTATTCCAACTACCCCGGTATTGCTAGAGTCAATTTATTTTCTCACTTTTTGCCATCAGATTCTGGTAGACCTTATACCATGTTAATTTAATATTCACAGACAGTCCACAGATTGTAATCTAGTTTCACAGAGGTCTGACAATTGAGTATTGACTATGACTGATCGATGATTGGTAGAACTGTCACGATTATACTATCAGTCATCTCCAGTCCATGGACGGTTGTATGACTAGAATATGTCCATTTTCCAACTATATGACGCCCGCAACTCCGTTACGCAAGTCTATCGCGCGGGAATCGTACACTTTTCTAAGATAAAAAGTAATCTTATGACCTGTCGAGGCCTTCTAAATTCTAATGATATAGGCTGAAATTTTAAAAGTTAAGCAAAATCTAAAACCATAAGATATGCTTCCTTTAAAAAGCAAAGTATTACTTTACTACAAGTTACATTAAGTAATTTTGATAGGAACCCGTACATTTTGCCACAGTAAGGTAGTCTTTGCTACTTTCTCGTGTTTTTCTCTATGCATTTTTTTTTCAATCGACCACAAGTCGTCACATTAAGAGTCACAAGTGTACATTAATATATTATGTATATTGTATATACTTTTAAAATCTGGCTCTACAAAAATCAATTTATCGTTTCTAGGATCCTAAAATACCTACAGCCAAACACAGAACCTCAATTTTTGTATGTCGGGTAAAAAATAAATTAGATCTAGGAACTATTTGCTGCGGAAAAAATGCGCATCATTTTTCATTTGAATGATTTGTTTGTGCGGAAAAGTACAATTGAATAGAGTTCTGGGTATCGCTATTCGCTATTTATAATGACAGCTGTTGGAAACCTACTCTGTTACTTCCTTGAAGTTTTTTTGTGTCAAAACCCTTTCCATATAGCAGTTTTACCACAAATAATTACTAACTACCGCACTTAGGGCCTGTTTCACCACTTCCTGATAGGTGCTGGATAGGCTATCCACCACTTAACTTGACAGATAAGAGTATGGAGAATCTGTCAAATAAGTTGTGGATAGCCTATCCGGCATTTTATCAGGAAGTGGTGAAACAGGCCCGAGACATTAAATGATTATCAGGAGACATACCTCTCCGCAATTATAATAATTTTGTACGCGACCAGTATTATTTTCCTGTAAGGAAAAAACTGAGTAAGTATAAGATAAAAAAACTGCGTTTCTTTGTTTGTTATTAATTAAAATCCAGTAGTTTAGTCGCTGTGAGGGCACATAATATATACATTATACACATAGGTACTCTCAAAATTATTAACTTTCCTTTTGACTTCTTGGTCGGGTAAAAATTAAAACCCGAATGAATTTCAGAGTACACTAATTCTCTTCCCCTTCGTCTAAATATAACTGGATTCTTCGTCGAAAAGTTTCGGTTGTTTACCTCTCGCAGTTATTTACCCAGTGAAAGAATTTTACGCGGGAAATTACTGTATGATTTCGCGCGAAGCGTTTAGAATTAGCAAAAGCGCGGCGACCATCTTATTGATCTTTCTAGGATATTGAAAATACTACTCAAATAATATTGTTTTATTTGCTTTCCATGGAGAAAAAGCGTTATATTATGAATAAGTTTTGTTTTTATTATTGTATGTTGTTTGATAGTAAAATGTTTTCAAAAATCACAGTTATACCAATCAGCTTTATAAAATAATTTTGACTTGCCAAAATATTTGACTTTACTGCATTAAAGTTAGCTGCATAGTAAGTACTATGTAAATATTTTATGGAGTAATAAAATCTAAAAATATAACAGAGGATTACATTCACACGAAAATTAAATGAAATAGTGGAAAAAGAATTAAAAATGTTGCTAAATAAAAATAATGTAATTAGCCTTTGTAGAAAAATCACAAATTGTAATCTCTACAAAATAAAATAACGAATAGAGACATTTTCAACACACGAAAAGTTTCTGAACGTTTCACTATTCCTCAAGCCTCATAAAAGGCATTATTCCGAAACAGAATAAATCACTTTCTATTTCCATCGTGGTCGTGAAATAAGTCGAGCGAGTCTGGCAACCCTCGTATAATAAATTATCTTGACCCAGTACTGTAATGGATTAGACAGTTTCTTTGAATCAACAGGCCTATCCCAGTTTTTACGAGTTCATGGCCCTAATAGTGCAGTTGATATATTGTGTAGTTAATCATGCGTTTGTAATTTAATTTCATTGGAATTAACGATCATTTGCCAATAACTACTTTCTATCTGCGATTAACTATAGAGCAAAATATATTAGGCACTTTATGGCTATAGTTTGAGATTTATTATGATTTAAGGGCGTATAAAGATATTTATTAAAATATTTAAAAGAGTCAAAAAACGTTCTCAAACCTTGCGAAACTGCGAAAAATCTCCGTCCAAGACAGAAAAAACGATTTTTACATTTTCTTCATTTAAAAAAAAGAACAGACAAGTAGACTGTCTGAAAGAAGAAGAAACTTCTTAATTTTTTCACACTTGACATTACATGAGTCGAATCGGCGATTCTATAAAGAAGCGATAAAGAAAACGTCTTGGCTAGGGACTAAGGGCCAACCCACACTTGGCCAACCAACTTGATCCTTGAAGTTCCAGCAAATCGAATGGTGCGTTCACACTCGACTGAACAATGTAGAATCATTCTAATGTGAATTGAGCAACTGGCAACATTGCATTCGTAGAAAACATCAAAACAACTATAATTGCCAATGTTCTATTTCATGATTACTTTTCGCAGAACCAGTGATTATGATTATCAGTTTTTATGAAGTATTGTGTACATAGATAGGTATGATGGTTTTATCTGCTTAAATTAACATTAATTAAGAAGTATTTATATGTATAAGTTACTTATAAGTTATAACCATTTCGTGTATTGGCGGTTCGAAGAAAAAATTAAGAATGATTACGATTTACGACAGCCCTCGATTAAATAACTTTTATTTAACAAAGATTTTGTCACAAATTCCTTACAATATCTGCTCAAATTTACTACTTTTAATAGCGGGTTTACACTATTCCAATGGTATGCAATTCAGTGTACTCAAGTGCGTTCCAATGCCTGTTTACATTATTCCAGTAGCAATCAGCGCTGGATTGGATTACTGGATTGGAATAATGAAAACCGGCCATTAGTTTAGTAGTAATAAAATGCTCTGCAGTTACACTATTTGTATTAATTAAATAATTACTAGTATACAAACTGGGCCCGGAAAATATGTAAAAAATGTTATCAATTCACGGTTTCTGGCGATTTTGATAACATTAGCGCCACTTATCACGTCGAGTTGATAAAATAATATTTTACTACGGAAAAGAGCGTCGTAACCGCCACTGTACAAGGCCTGCTGATATGAATGTTATTTTAATGTGCATTACGTCGATATTCGTACTGACAGACATCGACCTGCTAATTTTATTGACTACCTGGCCTTAAGAAGCGTTATTATTAATTAGGTATCAAAGTCTCAGCTCGATCGCTGTAAAATTGACAAGTTTCATACAAACCTTCATCCCCTGTTTTATCCCCTTGGGGGTAGATTGATCAAAAATCAAAATCCTTTCTTAGCGGATGCCTACGTCATAACATATACCTGCATGCTATTCAGCCCGATCCGTCCAGTGGTTTGGGCTGTGCGATGATAGATCACTATGTCAGTCAGTCAGTCAGTCACCTTTGAGTTATATAATATATTTAGATTAGATTGTTTGTACCTATGTAATTTAATAGTGGTCTTGTGATTAGGTCGTTAATTACGCTGGCCGATAGCCGGAAACTATTGTATGATGTATCATTTCCAATAATGGTATCGATTAAATGCGATACAGCGCATACTAAAGCCAAATATTCAGTTTGCAAAAATAATATTCCAACCGCAGTTTTTAAGCTATTGCATAGCTTTTATCGCGGGCTTTGAGTGCGGCGACCGAGAAAGAAATTCCGTTACGAAAAACACCTAACATTCATCTAACGTCGTTCCAGTTCGGCAGACTTCGGCTCGGTGTGGCTCGGGGTGTGGTGCTCGCTGGTCGGTGCGACGTTGCCAGACGTTGCGGCACGGTGTTTGTGTGCAAGTTAATTCATATTATCGAATTATCTGAGATCATAAGCGTGACATAAATGGCTCCATATTATCGTCTGAATTATATACATTAGGCTTAATTATAATATTTAGATTTCTTATACTGTATAAGGCAATACAACGTTTGCCAAATACCAGCGCATTTAATATATTTTGTAGTTTAGGGGGCTGTTTCACCACTTACTGATATTAAGTTCCGGATAGGCTATCCACAACTTATCTGACAGATACTCCATACTTTATGTGTCAGATAAGTTGTGGATAGCCTATCCAGAACTTATCAGGAAATGGTGGAACACAGGTGAAACAGCCCCTAAGTGACCGAAATGACGTCGTTGTGTGCGCGGGTCCTAATATTTTATTGCAGTATCATTACCGTGGTTCTGCGAACCGCTCCAGCGCGGTATAATTACCGATTGGGCCGACATTAACTAAATTATACAAATTGTGATATCACAAACATCCTGTATTCCGATTAATTGCATAAGGAATGTCATCACTAGACCTCAAGCAGGAAACTGCCCATTTGCATGCACTTCTACGGATTATTTAACAGATTTATTTGCTTTAATTGGATAAAGTCGTATATTTACTAGCTGGGCCCCGCGGTTTATTAGGGAAAACAAATTGTGACATTTTCCCGAAGTAAAAAGCTAATGTGTCAATCCAGGGTATCAGCTAACTCCATACCAAAATTGCTCCAGTCATTTAGACGTGAAAATGTAACAAACATACACACTCACAAACTTTCGTTATGATAAGGCTACTGCTAAAAATACTATTCTGGTGTCCGGACGTTCGCGTTAGCAAGAATCGCTAAGACTATTATGTAGAGTTAAATTTACTGGTTTTTGAGGTACTACTGAAAGCACTATGGCGATCTAGGAAACAGGATACACATTGGAATTTATTCTGTTAATCGAAAAAAAAACTCAATTTTGGGCATAAGATTGGTCCTTTGTAAGTGGTAACCCATTCATTCAAAACGTTTTAAGGCGACGACGCCTTGATAATTTGGCTGTAGCGATATCGATTTTTCGCAGCAATGACTAAAGCTAAGAAATTAAAGTTCATTGTCAGTATTCATCATGTCTTTGTCTTTGAATTACCCATAGCATAACACGATTGGTCAACTTTTATAACACAGAATAATCAATCAAAAAGACCTATGTAAAAAAAGGGATTCTAATTTTGCCAACAGAGGAGTGATTTAAGCTTCCAAAATTTGTACATAGATTGTTCAAGCATACACTTTAATTTGCACATAGCTTATATGAAATATATTTATGGCTTTTAATTACGCGACAAAAACCATTTTGTCGCTTACGCCCTTTCCATTTCTTGCTGTTCCATTTCTTGTTTCAAACAAGCAATCTAAAACATATCCAACACGGTCTTTTTCTTTAACGCGGCGTCACCTTAAGTATTCAAAGTCATTTAAAGCCTACGAATAATAGTTTTTATTATTCGTAGTTAAAAGCACAGTACGATAGTATGCTATTGTTCTAAAATCTAAATGTAGGCAGCCAATTTAACCTTTAACATACAGTACAGCAACAGTACAGCAACAGTACAGCCCGTACAAATCCTACAGTTACTAAGCTGAGCCATTTGTACGGGTAATGTGTGACATTTAAATTGATAGCATTATATCATTATTAATTTTATTTAGATGAAAATTATCAGAAACGGAGTATGTAATGCCTAGTCACTGGAACTACAATAGCTTCAATACAATATCCAGATGTTTCCGAGTAGGAGCCGTTTAATTACAATTCGCGGTAAGGAGCGGCCCGTCTGAACGTAATAACTGCATTCACAGCCATTCTACCTCTCACATCACCCTTATGATATCAACATAAGGACCACATCATGGAAACTCCGAGGTAATATAAGTCCGAACGGGCTATAATTACTAATTATTACGTTCGCTGAAACACGTTACGGTTACGAACCGCGGAATGATAATACAGATTCATTAGGCTATCGCAAACATCAAAGTATCAAAGTATTTAGTTATTAAACATTTACATAACATTGATCAACTTTTTGTGAAAAACATTTAAAATAGACTCAAATCGCCACACTCATAAGATTTTAATGACTACTTAACTTAAATCTAATGAAGAATTTGAAGACAGTTGTTGATTGGCTTATTGCTATTCATAAAAATTCCATCTTAGATCCATCTCATGAATGGTATGGACTGATTTCTTAGAAATCAAATATAAGAAACTTCCATAAGAAACTAGTCCATTTTGGATAAAATGATCCAATGCAAGTACCTAATTCGGCGGCCTACGACTTTTTTTAATGATTGTGTAAGCAAATTTATGATGTTGGCGCTTTTTGCATAGAAACCTAGAAGTCAAAGTAATTCTTTTTAGCGTTGCCAATTTCATGGTGACCTCTATATTATGTATAGTGAAAGACATACACATTGCACACCAATTAATAATTAATTAATTATTAATTATTATCACTCAATTTTGTTACACCCCGTACACGAAGTAAGAATCAATCTCATAAAATTTTAAAATAGGTACCTAAAACGGGCTTACAATTTTAAGCAACGCTGGCCTGTGGCAATCGTTTACATCGCGTGGATTCCTAATTCCTACCTAAACAAGGCATCTTCAATCCCACACTTAATTAGTATGGACATCAGCGCCTCTAGCGGATGTAATCGTTGTAAATGTTTAAATCATGTATAAATAGTGATCTACCAGCAAAAACCTGTAATGGTGCACAATAATGCATTGACAGCAGTGGCGCGGCGTAACTACAACATCCGGGGCCCGTGGCAAATTGATGGCACCCTATCAGTAAAAATCGTCACTAATAAAACAATGTATAAAAAAAATTTGGGTCGAGGGCCCGTGGCATTTTGCCAGCCCTGCCACCCTATAGTTACGCCACTGATTGACAGCTGATAAATATAGTAGGACACGTGCAACTTTAAGATCATTAGGCACAATTGGAGGCAGAAGGCCTGATAAGTGTCGGATAGGCTATCCGTAACTTATCTGACAGATTGAGTATATGGAGTATCTGTCAGATAAGTTGTGGATAGCCTATCCGACACTTATCCGGTAGTGGTGAAACAGGCCCTAGTATGTATATTAAAATTGTAACTAACTACAGATTTCTAACCTATCTAGGGCAAAAGGCGCTTCACCTCACTTGATTATTATTATTAAGCACTATGCAGCTGTGTCTAAAAAGTTATAATATTAAGGGCCTGTTTCACCACTTCCTGATAAAGTGCCGGATAGGCTTTCCACAACTTTTTTGACAGATTCTCCATACTTCATCTGTCAAGTTAAGTGGTGGATAGCCTATCCAGCACTTATCATGAAGTGGTGAAACAGGCCCTTAAATAAAATCTATAAATATTGAATATATTTTGTATTAACTAGATAGTGTGAGCCGATCCTAAACGGTGAGTTGTAAGTGTAACTGGTAAGGAAGGAGCAATCAGTGTAAGTGCCATGTAATTTCGGCTTCTATGAATTTATTAACTGTAATTAATCTCCTTTACAACATAATATTACGCTTTAAAACATTATCCCTGTTACTAATAAAAACTTCTTAAACATGCGTTCAACGTGTGAATAGTTAAACAGGAACTTTTAAGTTACACACACGTTACACAGAGTCTATACAGAGAAATTAGTATGAAAATGACAGCATTGTTATACAGGCCTTATGTCAAAAAATGATTATTAGTAGAAAAAATCTGCACCCTCTATACACCCCGTGTAACTTTTTATTAGTAAGAGGGTAAAAGTGCTACTATATCTGTGTGTCTAATGGCCGGTTGACATATTTCCAATCCAGTAATCTAATCGAGCGCTGGATTACTACCTATTCGAAAAATGTAAACGGGCACCGGAATGCACTACTCACTACTCACTAGAATGCAATTTGGAAATTGAAATACATTTTAGACTCCAGTATCCGTTTACATTATTGAAGTAGTTATCCAACGCTGGATTGCTACTGGAATAATGTAAACGGGCACTGGAATGCAATTCAGTACATTCCAGTGTCCGTTTACATTTCTCCAGTAGCAATCCAGCGCTGGATTGGAAATTGGAATTTTGTAATCCGGCCAAGACGAATTTTTTTTTCATGCTTACATATTTTTAAAAACGTGGGCTTTCTTCTAAAGAATAACCAGTCTTCATCACAGGTTCATATTAAGTATGGAATGGAATTAGAATAATAGTACACGACCTAGTGGGGGAATTACTCACAAAGGAGACTTGTCTGTTTGGGACCACTCGACTCTTACAAAATTGTGCCAAGGCCCAAGGCTCGTCCTTAGGGTCAATTTATAATAGCGCAGAGTCGAAGCGCATCGAAGCGTCAAATTCGCAACAAGTCGAACGAATGCGCGCGAATTCGCCAGAATGCCTACAGTGATGACGCGTAGACTCGCTTGTGGGCACTGGGCGCATGGATGCGCGAGAATGCGCGCGCACCAAAAAGCGTTGGTCAAGCGACTTCGCGCGAATGCGCGCGCCTTTTTAAATTCTCTGAAGTAATTTGTACGTTAGGCACTGGAGTTAAGGTTGAATTTTCTATGTTCAGTTTTTGGAAATTCGCTTCGATGCGCTTCGACTCTACGCTAGTATAAATTGACCCAGAACAGGGGATTCTCAAAACTCACTTCAATCAATGTCCTGTTCGCGCGTAATTGAGATAAAACAGCCTGCGATCGAAGCTACATTCGAGGCTAAAGAATCGGGTCCCGAGACACCATGACGAGTATAATTCTTGTCACTTGTACCCCCTAAGTCCCTACCTATGGGCTATGACGTACTCGGCCCGAATCGGCGTACTATCTATACGTGTCAACGACTCGTCCTCGGTATAAAGTGAGATATAATAACTTTACATGATAATGACTGCCTTCGTAGTATTTAAATCATTCTGGGAACGCGATAGTGAACCGTAATGAGCCGAGTTCACATGAAACCATTATCGGTAGCGCGAATTTGTTGTAATTGAAAAAGGTAAATAAACTTTTATGCAATGAAGGTTATTGTGTAATACACTTTATCTTGTTTAAAAAATAAAAATAGAACGTATGTACAGGCACAGAATATATATTAGTAGTACCAATACAGGGTGAATTAAGTTTCTAGAATTTGCCATAGAATTAGAACGTTGCAAGATGAATGACACGATAAGAATCTTTCTATGGCAATTCTTTCTAAATTCTGCAAAGTTTCGAGACGGAATTAATAATATTATACCATTATTACTAATAACAACATTCAAAACAATAAATATAGTTAACAGTATCGTCGATAGTGGACTGTCCGAAATCAGTCCACGCACACTTTAACATTTACCCTCTTACTAATAAAAAGTTACACAGCGTGCATAAGATTTTTTCTACTAATAATCATTTTTTGACATAAGGCCTGTATAACGATGCTGTCATTTCCATACTAATTTCTCTGTATAGACTCTGTGTAACGTGTGTGTAACTTAAAAACTCCTGTTTAACTATTCACACGCTGAACGCATGTTTAAGAAGTTTTTATTAGTAAGAGGGTTAAAGTTTAAAGCCATGTGAATTGTGATGAAGTAGATAAGCAACAAGGTTTGTTCAAATTATAAGGGAAAAAATGAGTAAATGTCCGTATATTGTTACAAAATTTTAGTTATCGTGTTCTTCAACTAATCAATTCACATCTTCATTTAATGATGAATGATGATTAAACTTCAATTTAATGAAGAATTTGACAGCTACCTAATGTATGGGGCTTGTGTCAAAATCTTGATTTAATTTACAGTCAAATAATAATAATTATAAGTCTACCAGAATCTGATGGCAAAAAGAGAGATAAATTATAAACAAAAAACTTTTTGAAAGAAAGCTTTTATTTAAATAGTCTAAAAAGAAAAAAATAAATTTCTCCTTAAAATTTTTAACTATTAAGTTATAATCCTCAATATATTATACAATTTGCTTGATAATAAAAGCTTGTATATTATACAATTTGCTTGATAATAAAAGCTCGCGAGACTTAACAATCTATCAGTACTTGATAAATTTATTAAAATAAAAATATAATATCAATTTACTCAGTTAAATTGGTAAGTTTACTAGTTTATTTACAAATCACGCGACAAGCTTTTATTATCATGCAAATTGTATAATGTATTGAGGATTATAACTTAATAGTTAAAAATTTTAAGGAGAAATTTATTATTTTCTTTTTAGACTATTTAAATTAAAGCTTTTTTTCAAAAAGTTTTTTGTTTATAATTTATTTTTTGTTTTTTAGTTAGTTATCTCAGGCTAGATTTCTTAGTCTGTTTGATAGTAATTTGTTTTTTTTTTCAAGAATTAAGTCCTTAAGAAATCGTACTCGGCTTTGACAATTGAAAAATCTATATTTAGCGAGTTGTTATATTCCGTTTATTTCTGCATGACTAAAAAGTTAAATTTCATTTAACAAAAGTGACCGGATTCAACCGGGCATTTTCTGAAACCCGGATGGATTTGACTTGATGTCACGTCACGTCATTTCACGTCACGTCACGTGACGTCACGTAAAGTCACGACACAACATTACACGTAACGTCACGTCAAATCATGCCACGTCACGTCACGTCACTTCACGTCACGTCACGACACGATACGACACGTCACGTCACTTCACGTCACGTCACGACACGATACGACACGTCACGTCATGTCACGACACGACACGACACGACATGACACGTCACGACACGACACGACACGACTTGACTATTACTTTTCAATTTACTCTCAATGAGCCCTTTTATTTGATACCCATATTGCAGAAGTGCTTTAAAAAAACTATTCCCCTATCTTGGCTAAGCTGCCGTATTGGATATAGAATGACATTACATTCGTTTCCGAGTTACTCTCCATAAGCCCTTTCATTTGATACCCATATTGCAGAAGTGCATTAAAAATAACTATTTCCGTATCTTGGATGAACCGCCATATTGGATGTAGATTGACATTACATTCGTTTTCGAGTTACTTTCAATGAGCCCTTTCATTTGATACCCATATTGCAGAAGTGCATTAAAAATAACTATTCGGTTCCCCTATCTTGGATGAGCCGCCATGTTGGATGTAGAATGAAATTACATTCGTTTTCGAGTTACTCTCAAAAAGCCCTTTCATTCAATATCCATATTGTAGGACTGCATAGAAAATAATTATTTCGCCATCTTGGATGGTCGGCCATATTGGATTTAGAGTGATGTCACATACCATATCGTGCATTGTCATCCAAACTAAACGCGTATGCAAAATTTCAGCTCAATCGGTTAAATATATCTACTTCAAAATTGAGTTCCAAAATTCTTCCGTGACACACATACTTACATACATACAGAGCAAGTTAAATAAAAGCTTTTAAAAATAAATTGACTAGCAATACCGGGGTAATTGTAATAAAATATTTTGATCCTTTTTTTTTCTTATAGCGGCTGATTCTCTGTGTTAAACATGCAAATATAAAAATTTATCCAATGATCAAGGATATTTTTTGAAAATCTGCTGACAAAAATTGCCATCAGATCTGGTAGACCTATAGTGCGGCAGATAATGTAATTTAGTTACTTACCTATATAGTAACTATTTAGTAATCTGTGGTTATAGTCTTATATACCTGTCAAAAACTTTTTGACTCCTTTATTTCCTTTTGGCCCCTTTACACACATTTGGTACCCAGTAACTTTACAATACAGCAACGTAGAGAACTCATACTCTACTGCATTTTCACCATGGTTCTATCGACAGATCCAATACGAAAACTGCGCGCACACGTTACATAAAATGTTTTCCTTTTAGGTGCACCGTACTAGTATGAAGTAGGTATCTTTAATTAAGGCCATCCCCCGAGCAAACGACCTTGACCATACATTTGAAGCGTTGCCGAGATCGCACAAAAATCCATTTTTTTTTACTTATATCTTAGTTTAACATTCATCTAAAAAAATTTAAAACAGGGAATAATTATGTAGTTAATGAAATTGTATAACTATTGTCGTGTGTTTCAAATAAACGTAATTTGTAAATACTAGGGAGATGCTGAAAGTATGCTTCACTTTTAATAAATTGGTATTACTTTGGAAGCTAATATCATGACTATAATAAACAAATTAAATAGAAAATTTAAAACGGGGAAAGGAATGTTGATATTATACTGAAGATTATTTTTTCAGATAATTCAAATTTTCAGCAATATTGCTCGGCCGTTCTAAGTGAATAGTGATGCAAACAAGGATTTCGATTTTCCGTAGAATTCTTCATCACGAACAAACGGTAGTTAGTACTAGTCACTACCTAAATATCTACTAAAGGTTTTAATTACTTTTAGGGTGTAAAATTCCTATACTAATATCTTCGAAATTTATATTTTGAATTCTTTAAGTTAAAGGATGGGTTAAAGAGGTGTTTTTATCGCAATACCTAAGCATTTGTCATAAAAAATGTGACACACTACAAAGAACCCTAGCCCAATTCCAGCGCCCTCTCTAGTTAGTAAAAAAAACTGTTTTCTTTTAATTGTACTGGAACCGGAACAAATTGATTTTCCTCGAAACCACAGAATACATATTAGTACAAGTATCAAAACTACGATTTGATTACGATTATGAGTAGCGAGTAGCGACTAGCGACACATACTGAATTACCCTGTTAGGACAAAACGCTGTAAGTTGTAACCTGTAACACGTCATCTTGCGAAAAATGAGTTTAAAACTTCTTAGCTCAAAGCACGTCTTAGGGGACAGCGAAATGTAATATGGAATATTTTGGTCGAAAACTTGTCCTGAATTTTGTGAGTTCAATCAATACAAAGCTTACATCAAGTAGATTAATTTATACTATATTGTTACAAAACAATGTAACCCGGGTTGCATTGTTTTGTCGTAACAGGGCCGTGAAATCAACAATGTTCTAATTATTATTGTCGTATCAACTTGTAGTCATTTGCGCAGCTGTCGACAGCTACCGTGAATCGTGAACCACTTCCGTTGCGGGTTCCGTGAAGTGCGATCACTAGAAGCTAACCCCTTTTTTTCGGGCGTTGGCCCACCACACATTCCCACCACTGTATCTCCTACGATATGTCGCCAGGGCCCGTACCATGAAACGGTTTTGAGACTCAAACAATCGTACGAGAATGTTGCGTCCTACTCTAACAAACGTGAAATGACGTTGTTAGAGCAGGACGCGGCATTCTCGTCCGATTGTTTGAGTCTCAAAACGGTTTCTTAGTAGGCCTACAGGATCGACAGCGGTATCCAACCACGAAAACCCTTTGATATGATCTCAGGGAGCCCGAGGGACGCGCTAAAACTGTCTTGGGACCGGAAACGAAATTAATCAGAAGAAAAATGGAGTAGGAAGAATTAGTTAACCCCTTTACTAATAAAAGCAGGCCAAGTACGGGTCAGCCTCGCGCACGTAGGGTACGATTTACGACAGGCGTCAGGCAGACACCGAAGTGTTAGGGCTCCCACACAAAACTGCGAATTCGCATCGCATCCGGCATCGCCAATATCTGCGACGAAACTCATAATAAAAATGCAACTGCGAATTCGTTACAAATCCGTAGCCGAAGGGTGAAAACGGGACCCTATTTCAGCTAAATAAAGCGGGACCCTATTTAGCTGAAATAGGGTCCCGTTTTCACCCTTCGGCTACGGAACTTTGAAAAGATCCTCATTGTATTTAAGGACAGCCGTTTAAATAATATGCAATATTTTGTCCTTGTCTGTTGAGCAAGATTACCGACATATCAGACAGAGAGAAAACAATGTTCAACTATAAACGCGCGTTCAGACGTGCGCGTTTTCTGGGCGCGCGGATTTAGCGCGCGTCGCGTCTTGTCCCAAACGCCATAGCAGTTTGCTGTTCTATGCTCATTACATAAAGCTTATTTTCTTATATTTCCACAAACACCGCGTACGCGCAGAAAACGCGCACGTCTGAACGCGCCCTAGACGTGTACAGTGTACACAATATAATTTTAACCGACCCGACTTCCAAAATATGACTTACCACTATGAAAGTAGCAGCGCTGAAAGAGCAAATTTTTTTTTATTTGTATGGGCAAGTGTCTGCGCGTCATGATTTTTTCCATACAAGAAATGGAAAGGGCGTAAGCGAAAAAATGGTTTTTATCGCGTAATTTAAAAACCATAAATGTGTTATGTGACGTTATCAGCGTGAAGGGACCTTATTGTCGGTATTGAGTTATTAGCATCCCCATAATCTTCATTCAATAAGCTATCGAACCATGTAAATAACATGCGTGTAGGCCTGGCAAATATTTAAAAAAAAAATGTTGAAACTCGAAAGTCGTAAAAGGTGATATTGAGAAAATCGCATTCAAACTTCGAAACCCAAAAAAAGTATGTTATTGTGGGAAGTTATATAGATATAATGTTTTTTGAGAAGTACATTATATGGTCTTTTAGATTTTAACTTCAATTATATAATTTTATAGCCTTATTCCCGTTTTTTATCACGCCAAAGTGCATGATGTAATGAAAATGCCCAAGATGGTTTTTACTAAATATTTCATTTATAGTATGTTTTCTATAGTATTTTATGAAACAATAATATAAAACGGGTAAGTTTTTACTAAATAAAAACGACTGCAATATTAAACGACATTGTTTATTTTATAAAAAAATATTTGAACAAATGAAACATTGTGCTTCAATAATCTTATTAATCAGTCAAAATCAACAAAAATATATATTTACTATGCTTAAAAATAGTCAAATGAATTCAAATATATAAAGTTCTATTAAAAAAGTAACTTTTTTCAGTCTTAAAATTCAAGTTAAAGTTTAGTAAAAAGCTGGTACAATCACTAAACATTTTATAAAAGGGACCTTATTGTCGGTGATTAAAAATTTAGTGATATCACATAAAAATGAATATAAATTTTGATTAACATTGAGGTTCTTATTTTTAAAATAAATTTAATTATCCTTTAGTAACAAGACGTGTACCAAAACAACATGCAATTTCTCTTAGTTATCATAAAATATATTAAAAGGGACCTTAATGTCGGTCGTTACATTTTTAGTAATAAAGTTAAAATCAGATACAAAAATACTACTAATTTCGTAGTTGTAACAACGAATTATAATTTGTCTCTCTATTTATACAATATTTAATGATAAATCAACAGGCGGCCAACCTCAAAATAAACCAATTAGGGTAAATTGTCGTAACTGGCCACATAATATTATGTGTCCAGTTAAGACGATTATGACCGATTTGCCATTATCGCCGAATTGCCATTTAGGCAGTCGATTTTCGCCGTGCGGCGTAAATCGTGCTGATAGTCACCCATGTAAACCCCGCATTAGCCTTTTCTACATAGCTTTGCCACATGAGCAATAAACAGAAAAAAAAAGTAAAGTATCGCAAATGCAAACTTCTATGGTACAGGTATTTACTATTTAGTATAGGCTTCTAGTGTCTCTTAGATAAAATTTAAAATAGTTAGTATGTTGTACTCACTAGGTTCATTATAGCTCTCGGAATCATAATTTACAATGTCCAGTCTTTCCTTGAAAAAAAATCCGCGTCTTCGCAATCAACTTGTTTCTTTATTTCAATACACTCTAAAACAAATAGACTTTTTAAATCGAGTAAAATAAAAAAGTAAAAACAGTACATTTTTTAACTGATAGTTGTTAAATACCTAATAAAAAACTAATTAGAAGTATAAGTAATTTACCTGATTTGTCAGTGCGAAACATATCACCCGACTGTTCTGTGTCGCATTGTGTAATGTCGTCCAACTCCGAATCAGGTACAAATACATTGTACGCGGACCCTGGTCTACGTACAAAAAAACATAACATACATAGTTAAAATAATAAACACTAAGTAAGTAAAGGATTTACCAGGAAATCCTGATAGAATAGAGGAACACATGATAATTTATTTCGAAAGCGGTCGTGTTATTTGTTAAAATTTATAATAATTTCTTAATATAGTTGGAAAAAGTGCATGAAAAATTTAGTTTTATAAGTGTTTTGTGTAGTGTGTGTCAACATGAGTTTCCACCAAGAACCGACAGTACAACAAATAACATAATATATTACCAGGAAATATTGAAAATAAATAATTCAAGTATATAATTTACAATTCGATAATAATCGTAAAAAAGTAGGAATTCAAATTGTATACAAATCAAGTTGAATGATATTATAAAAGCAACTTCATAGTAGTATTTACATACTTAACTTACGCCTTTCATTAGAAAAATCCATTTCTTAAAGGCTCTTCGATCCAAAATAAACAGCGCCAACACTATCCGCACGTCTAAGCAAACACAAGCTCGAGCACCAACTGACGCACTGACGTTTAACGAAAAAACCAATTAACAGGCGGGTACGCAGCGAGTGAGCGAGTGGACAGAACCGACGCGCGACGCCACGAATCAGAAAGAGACGACAAATCCTTTGATACACGCCGCCGTACAACCCGTAGCGTATCTGTGCACTGTGACCCGCGTGATGCTAAACTATTTTGAAATTCACGCCCACCGGCAAAATGATGTAGTCGCGACACCAAGACCAAAAGATATTTGTGGCCCGTATGAAAAAAGGTTGGGGACCACTGGTCAAAGTCTTTTAACCCGATACCGTGCCGACAGAAAGCCGCAATCGACTCTCGGCTGCAGCACCGACAATAAGGTCCCTTTTTTTTAATTTTAGGTTCAATTTTAACCTATAAAAAATCGTTTTTAAAGCCTGTGTCTTTGTTTAAATATCAAAATTTAGAGTCTGTTTATTAATATGGAGTAAAAAAAGAAAAAATGTTTTTTTTTCGACGTTTTACTTTAAAGGCGATTATCTCGGAAACTAGAACCGACAACAAGGTCCCTTTTCCCAGATATATTCACAAATATATTTCATATAAGCTATGTGCAAATTAAAGTGTATGCTTGAACCAATCTATGTACAAATTTTGGAAACTTAAATCACTCTCCTCTGTTGGCAAAATTAGAATCCCTTTTTTTACAGAGGTCTTTTTGATTGATTATTCTGTGTTATAAAAGTTCACCAATCGTGTTATGCTATGGGTAATTCAAAGACAAAGACATGATGAATACTGACAATGAACTTTAATTTCTTAGCTTTAGTCATTGCTGAGAAAAATCGATATCGCTACAGCCAAATTATCAAGGCGTCGCCTTAATAGTACGTAGTAGGACATAATTTATTATTACTAAACATTAGTTACTGGTAGACGGTAGTACGTTGTACGCACTCACTGTGACTCGTCATTCAGCTAAATAGCGTGTTCCATTGATCTCATTAAAAATATCGTGATCTTCTTCTTGGAAACGTGATTAGGAGTTAGGACTACCGAGAAATAAGAATGTAGATAATAGATATTATTATTGTGTTAAATCACAAAGTTTACCTCTATTTCTCGTAAATGTTTTTGTAATCTTTTATCTGCGTAATTAGTTAATTACTATACGGCCTATACGGGGTGTAACAAAACAAAGTGATAATATTTAAGGGTACGTGTAGGTAATGTGTCCCTTAGATAGAACACTGTAAAAGTAGCAGCGCTAAAAGAATTACTTTTGAGTTTTGACTTTTGACCGTGTTCGGACCAAACTGACTATACGCCGCCGAATGTGAGCAGGCTCACTGTGAGCCCCAGTGTGAACGTGAAAATATACGGTATCGAATGTCCGCGCCTACGCCTAACGTAATGGCGTATTGTCGGTTAGGTGTGAACGAAAAAGTGAATATGTATGGAAATACAATAAACTGCGTAACGTTCGCTCACATTCGGCGGCTGACAGTCAGTTTGGTTTGAACACGGCCAAATATGTTTCTATGAGAAATGCCCAAGCATTATGAATTTGCCTATACAAACATATTATGCCTATGAAAAAGTTACTCTTTCAGAGCTGCTATTTTTCTCAGTGAACTCTACATATCCAAGGGGCAAATACACACCCTAATTCCTAAAGTATTATCACTTCGTTTTATTACATTCTGCAATATTATTATCTACAATTTTATAAAGAACTACATGTTGTCCGGGAGCCTCACTTTTTTCATAATAACTGTCATAACTCATAAGGTTCTTACCCAGGACTTAAAAGTAGTAGATAAGTATTAGTGTGGCTAGCCTTATTATTTGTATGCCTAGTGAAATAGATATTCCTACTCCACATCACAAACCTATAATCATAGATAATACAATATACATAATATATAATATCCTATAATATAAAACTTACTTACTGAAAATATCCACAGCCGAGCGTAAAATAAAACCTTCTCCTTTTTTGGATAAATAATCTAACCTTTGCGCAAATTGTCTTTAGAGCCAAAATTGTTTTTTTTACGTTGTTGGTAAAATTATGAGCGTGTTTTCTTTACAATGTAAATAAGACTTATCAATTCAAGATTATGTGAGATATCAAAAGCCAGCACCAGAGTAACCCGGTCATAAAGTACTTTTTGAGTGCAAAATATTTACACAAATAATGACCCGGCAAACGTTGTTTTGCCATATAAATTATTTCTAGTATCAATATAAATACGGAACCCTAAAAGTAGATAAAAACCTATTCTCAGGCCTAACGAATGTACATAAGTACAAAACATTAAAATCGGTTGAGCCGTTTTGGAGGTGTTCGCGCACTAAACACTGACACGAAAATTTTATATATTAGAATTTAGACAGTATTTATTGAGTATATTACTTACTAATTAAGGTCCTTGAAATGACGTCTACTAATGTACTAAAGTACTCATCAGTCATTAATATAATCTTTGTTTGTGATTTACATAAACGCATCATAAATAGTGAAACCACAAAAGTCAAAATATAATGTTATACTGTATACATAATAATATTATATGATTTGTGAATCATATAAAACTGCTTTTATGAGTTAAGTATTATCAATTATGTAATGTAGCCGCGACCTGTCTTGTTTTAGGTGTAACTTGGACCAAAGTAAACATAATATACTAATATATACCTAAATAATTCTTAAACTGTACTTCTACGACACTGTACTTCTACGACACTGTAATGCTACTAAAAATCCAAATCCTAAAATCTAAAAAATATAAAAACTATTATTTTTGAACGTAAACGCGATTCAAGAACGAATATTATCTAAAACCTCGGAAGTCAGCTTGTATGTGTTGCGGTCGTCGGCATCAAGTGTGAAGTGACTGCATGCAGCGTCACGTGACATACAATATAAATGTAAACAGTAGCGTAACTCTGCCGTATTGTTTAATTTTGTTACATAATATGTATGTCGAATTAGTGCATCAAAGATACAAATACGCGCGACATGAACATCATACTACATAATGCATTGCACAGTAAAGTTATCTGGGTGTGTACATTTGAAATACAAGGTAAAGAAAATAAGAGTTTGGAAAGTAAAAAAGTTGAGAATGTGCATAATTATTATTTTTTGCAAGTTGTATTTTATTTTATTCAATTTTACAAAATTGACGATTTGTAGTCGTGTCGTGTTGGTAAAATGTGGCCCGAAATCACGTTATATATTATTATGTGCGATATGCCGATACAATATATTAATACATGATAATCGACTAATCTAGTATCGAAAATGTAGATGGTCTACTGTATACCATTTATACTGTGCGCGACACGTGACTGACAATAATCACGAGCTAGCAGCTGCCGCCTGCCGTGTGCCGCCGGCCGCGTCGCGCTGCCGCTCCCCACCGCGCCGCGCCTCAGTCGCGACGTCAGCTGCACACCGACCGCACGTCGCCGTTGTCAGCAGCACCCCGCTACACCGCGCAGCTGCCGCCATCTTGAATAACGACCGCGCCATCTTGAAAATGGCCTTGAACATCTGCAACTCGGACAGCTTCGACGTCGAGCAATTCGTCGCCGAAATACAAAGGCGACACAGCATTTGGAATATAAAATCAAAAGAGTACAACAATAGGCCGCGAAAGATTAGAGATTGGGAGGAGGTATGCGAGGCTATGGTACCGGACTACCCGGAGAGAAATAGAGAAGAGAAAACTGAAATAGGTGAGTTTACAATTATTTATTTAATTTAATTAAAGACAAGTTATGATTATTGATAAATTAAATAACACTTTTTTGTGATGTCACATAAATATTATGACACTTTTTATTATGTATTATGTGTTTATTAAGTGTATAATGTATATGTAATAAATAGAGTTATAGACTATAGACCAGGGGTCACCAAATGGCGGACCGCGGTCCGCATCCGGACCGCCGCGGACCCATTGTGTGCGGACCACACATTTTCGAAGATGAAAATAAATTTCGGCCTCGACTTACTGATGAACATCATTAATGTCAATAGCTTGCACCAAATATCATTTTCACTTCAAACATCAGAGAGATAATTAGCCACAAAAAAAAATCACTTTTCTCATTGATATTTAAATAAATACCTGTGTAAATTCCATAATTATTTTTTTTATAAAATGTGTGGACCGCGAAGGTCATTTCATTTCTTAAAATGGACCCCGATCGAAAAAAAATTGGTGACCCCTGCTGGCTGCTATAGACTACATTGATTAGTGATTACACTCTGTGTGTAATCACTAATCAATGATATTCTACATAATATATATTATATATTTGAGTTTTTCATATTATATCATTGTGTGTAATATTATTATTATTATTGCGTCTGCCGTCTGCGCGCCGCGCCGGTCGCTACAAAGCTACTCAACCGCGAAACGCAATACACAATGCCGCAATTTGACAACGTCGCATTGCCTAGTTTTGGATATTACGGGGTTGGCTGCGGTAGCATAATAATTTAATAATGAATTAACTAGGCCGATAGCCGACATAATAAACGGCTTAATATGTACATATTGATATAATTTTATTCTCAACTAGCGACCCGCCCCGGCTTCGCACGGCTAAAAAATATAGCCTAGCTATGTCACTCACTGAAAAAATGATTAAAATCGATTCAGTAGTTTTACCCCAGTCAACTTAGAGCAAAATACCCCTGTAACCTTGCATAAATTCGCACCAAGCTGAAAATCGGTAATATTCTTAAGAAAGTGATTACGAATAAAATTTGAAAGTTCCCCATAATTCCCATGCGTGCTAAATTTTTTATTCAAGGTCAAAGGTCCAAAAAATTTGTTTTTCACAATTTTTGGCGAAACGGTAAGTTTTTTCATAAAAATACCTCAGATAAAAATTGTAGGCCATAAAATTGTCTACAAAAATGTATTATTACTTTTTTCATTCCAGTCACCGTTTTTCACTCGAAAAGTTGTAAAAGTTGTTTTTCTCACAATTTGCATAAGTACGCCTCGTATAGAATGTATGCCTATACCAGTGTCAGATCCTTTTATGTTATGAAATATAGTATTATTTATCTACGAATTGGCTCTTTTTTTAGGGTTCCGTACCCAAAGGGTAAAAACGGGACCCTATTACTAAGACTTCGATGTCTGTCCGTCTGTCCGTCTGTCTGTCACCAGGCTGTAACTCAAGAACCGCTATAGCTAGACTTCTGAAATTTTCACAGATTGTGTATATGTGTTGCCGCTATAACAACAAATACTAAAAATAAAATAGATTAAATATTTAAGGGGGGCTCCCATACAAAAAATTCAATTTTTAGCCTATTTTTGCTCTGTAGTGGTACGGAACCCTTCGTGCGCGAGCACAGAATATATTATATTAGTAGTACCAAGCGCGAGTACAACTCGCACTTGGCCGATTTTATTTCTCTCTCTCTCGCGGTCTTAAAATGGCAGCCATTTTAATTTTTTCTCGGACCCTTATTTTCATTAACCAATGCTTCTCAACTAAGTATCCAGTAGTCAGAAATATGAAAAAGGTCGCATTTATTAGGCAAACTCATGGACTACAATAATACAGGTAGTTTATTAAAAAAAATTATTTAAAAAGACAGAAAAACAAAGATGAATGGAAAAAGGGTCAATTTTTTGTTTTTTTTTATTATTGGCTTTTTGTGGAAAATCTGGCTTATCAAACTGGTTCTTTTTTATGTTAAATAATAGAGAAGGTATTTAGCTAGAATAAATTCTACAACTTCTTTGCTCTCAGTTAGATAGTTTAGAAGTTATAATGAATTACTTATGCCTACTCCGGTCAATTTAGACATTCGAAGCTCTAATTCGAAGTTAAGATGAAATCCCACCAAGCTGAAAATCGGTAATATTGTTTAGATTGTATGTAGGTAATGATCATGTAAATTGTAACCTATCGGACCGTGATTAGTGAATAATATTATGCGTAGTACTTATTGCGTTTTAATTGTTTAGCATTAAATGCATAGATTATACCCTCGGTCGGTACTTGGGGTCTTGTATTTATGATTTATGAACTTTTTGACAGATACCAGGATAAGTTCATAATTAAATATTTTCCGGTATTTCAAACTTCAAACGGATTTAGACCACCGCCCGCCGCCGTCCATCGAGGAGATTATATTTTTAGGCCGATAAAATGCTCTTTATGACCTGGGCTATAGGTTTCATTTTGCTCTACGCCACTAAAAGCAGCGGGGGCATGGGTCGCTAGACCAATGTCAGTAGAAAATGAAACCTATCGCCTAGGTCATAAGTATTAAAGTGGCATTTTATCGGCCTCGGTGGACGGCGGCAGTGGACAAACGGCCTTATAGTAAAGTTATAATACCTGTGGGAATTTTACGCCACGTTAGTGAAGTTAGGGTCAGGAACATTGCATCGCGACGCGTCGATGCAGTGCGGTGCAAGATTAATGAACCATTCGGAACTGACATTTCTTACTTCAAAATACACAATATTGAATTGACGTACTTGTTGGGCTGCCTGTTGTAATGTTGATTTAGCTTATTTACTTACTAGCTAAAAGCCGAGCTTTGTGAGGGCTCGCGTCGTCAAACCTTGACTGACTGATGATGGCACATCTACATATAAATAAAAATGACTATGTTAAAGCACAAATCAATAGGCGTGATAGTTTTTCCGTAAAGTGTACCACAAAATGTACAGGTTGTGGGATATACTAGGTCTCGACTCTCGCTTCGCTCGCCCTGATAAATACACCCTTTGCACCTTCGATCAAATATTTCTTTGCACCTATTAAACACACAGCACACTTGTCCATGTGTAATCGAAGACAGTGCAGCCGAGACTGGATCTGTCTTCGTCTGTTGATGACCCTATCAGCTCCTTGACAATACGTGTTCTTTCCAGAAAACGAGCTCCAGAACAAATGGAAGGTGCTTCGGGACTGCTTCGTCAGGAGTCTACGGAACCAGAACCGAGCCAGCGCAATGGGTACCGTCGCCAGGCCCTACAAGCACCACGATCTGCTGACCTTCCTCCTAGTGACCTTCAAACACTCTTCGAGAAGACGAAAATACAACTACAAAGCTGTTATTAAAAAACACGAGGACGCCCAAAAGGAGCAGGAACCAGAAAAAGATTCACTCGTAGATTCCACGAAGAAGATAGTGAAGAAGATGAAAATGCGGAACGTCGAAATGCCCCAAGCCCACCAAGAGAGGAAAGTGGACGCGACGGAAGATTTCGTGGAAACGATCACTAATAATGTCGTGAAGAGGATAAATAGTGATAATCACGATGAGGACAGGCAGTTCCTTCTGTGTTTGCTGAACGATATCAAGCGGATACCCAGTGAGATGAAATTGGATGCGAAGAGTGATATAATAAATGTGATAAGACATTACACTAGCAGGTCCAGCAAGCAAACTCCTATCCATCTGGAGTACATGGAAGATCCTCTGGTGACCATGCAAATGAGTGACAGTGAATCTGAGAAGGAGTTTAAAGTTAATCTTACAAATTGACTTTTATTTAAGTTAAATGCTCGTACTTATATTTTGTAGGTTAAATTCTAGGTTTTAGTGAGCTTAAGTTAAAAGGGTTAAAACCTTTCGGTTTTTATATTTGTGAAAGACGTGACATGATAATATTTATTATTTTATAGTTTATAGTTATATTATACTCTATGCGAATGGTAATCCCTGCAAATGGTTACTTTCTAGTAGTTTCTAGGTATATCCAATTCCCTTAAAATGATAGTGTTTGCGTTAAGGATGTTTACATAATATATAAATTCTGCTTTTGGCATATCATTTCTACCTCAAAAATGTACGGTTCTGGCATTACGCGCTGAGGTCGCAGCTGCTTTGAACTCTGAAGTATATTCAAAATGACATTGAAAAGGTTGGTTACCGTTCCCCGAATTCGTTATCGCCAGAATCAATATTATTTCGCCACATGGCCTTCCTCGAACTGTCATAGACAAGCCGTCTTGGTTCGCGCACACCGTGTCGTGCCGCAGTTTGTGGAACGGAGCGCAATGCATTGACAGATTTAGTGCCATGCCACACGATGCGATGCGGCGGCGGCGGCGGTGCG
Organism: Cyaniris semiargus; assembly: GCA_905187585.1. Classification (NCBI taxonomy): domain Eukaryota; kingdom Metazoa; phylum Arthropoda; class Insecta; order Lepidoptera; family Lycaenidae; genus Cyaniris; species Cyaniris semiargus. The sequence goes on along the minus strand of LR994558.1, from coordinate 3,692,101 downwards.
GCGCCTGACCGGTGCCGCTCCGGTTTCTTACAATATATAAAAATGTATGGTATGGTATGGCACACGGCGCCGTCCGGTGCGCTCCGGCGCTGCACCGCACGCGCTCCGAAATCGAGACGAGGCGGGGAGGGGTGTATGTATTGGTGGAGCTCGAGTCCGTCGCTGGCTCGCTGCTACAGTACTGCAAAACGTTGCGGCGCCGCACTCACCATGTGGCCGGTAGTCCGGCGACCGGCGAGATGACCTCCGGTGCGGCGCCGCACCGCGTCGTGTGGCATGGCTGTTAGGCTGCCTTCACATTATGTCGCGGGTACCGCCGCGCGGCTGCGGCGGTACCCGCGGCATAATGTGAAGGCAGTCTTAGAGTGTAAACTGTGGTACTTCCAGAGTCCGCTTGCTATAACATAATGTTGATGGGGCGCAGCGGGCCGCATCGCAAATTCGCCTAGTTTGCCGCTGCGGCCCGACAATTTATGCTAATTTAGACTACCTAGTACCTTCAAGCGATACGAGCAATTTTTTGCTCTCCGCCTTAGCACGCTGCGGCCCGTCATAGTGAGCGCGAATCTATGTTCCCCCGAACTGTGTTGCCAGCTGTAGCTCTGGTTACTTATTTCGGGAAAATTATAATGATTGTGATTCGAGCTAACGTCTGAAATATTAACTGGTTGTTGGCAATGGCAATTACTCACCTTACATTCGTAGGTACCCTTCGGTGAGAAGCGACAAATACAGTTTCGTGCTTAATCACAACTCAAATGTATTCGCCAGTTTTGATAGCGAAGTAAAGAATAAAACATTTTGTTCCATTTTTGTCCTTATAGCGGCTGATTCTGTGTGTGAAACTTGCAAATATATAAAGGACCTTGGGGGATTTTGCATGAACCCCGTCCCCACCCTTCAACAGCCATGGGTGATGGGATGCGTCTTGATTTGTTCACTGGGACCCAGAAAAGTTGAGACTTTGAGTACCTGTGTTAGTTTCAAAATCAATTGGGTTTTTTAAAAAAATCAACTTGTCGCCAACAAAAAATGTGTTTATTTTTTAACAAAATATCACTTTTTTCTACAAACAAAAAGCATATGAGGGTTCCGTAGTCAACAAGGAACCCTTATAGTTTCGGTCTGTTCGTCCGTATGTCTGTCTGTCTGTCTGTCCGCGGTGTTGCTCGGAGACTATGGGCCTACAAAGCCATAATTTGGTATGAATGCATATTTAAATATTAATGATGCCGAAAAAATGGTATATAAAATCTTAAAAAAATATATTTTTGGTTCCTTTTCTACACATCAAGCGGGGAAGTTTTTTTTTCGCGTCCACCCCACCGTGTGGGATGTCGTTGGATAGGTTTTTTAAAAATATTACGAGTATTCAAAGATCATTTTCCGTTTCAGGGATCCATTTGTGAAATATGAAGTTTAAAGTAGAAAAAATCTTTAGTCTAGTGTATCCCCCTCTTATACCTAATATTCTAAGTCTGTTTAGCTGATACAGGATATCTATATCAGCTAAACAGTTGCTTCTAGAAATGTGAAAAAATTCACGAGAGTAGGAAACACGCTGAATTTAAAAGGAAAACTATCACTGCTAGGTACTTACATAAGTTATTGAGTGATAGTCGATCACTAAAAAAATGTATTCGGAGAAGTATAAAGAAACTGGCGAATGCATTTTGACTTATGTACGTTTTACAATGCAGAATCAGAGTACATGTAGATTTGTAGAATCTTCTACATGACATGGTGCCGCTTACTTCCGGCCTATTATTTCCCTGATTCGACGTCACTTTAATAATAAGTGATACTGAATATATTATTATATGTAATTAATAATAATTATAATTTACCTTCGATTCACTTGTTTTGTAAAATATTTTTTTCATTCCATTAAGATAAGAAAATTATTTTTTAAATAAACGTTTCTAAGAAAACTGGTGTATTAATTTTTCGATACCTGGGCACTTTTATTTAGGTACTTACATTAACATTTTAACATTTAATTACTTACAGTTTACTACAATTTTTATGGGCAAAAACAAAAAAGTTTCCAGCACATGTTAAATATCAAAACACTAATTTATTTGCCATTTATTAAAATAATTACACTGATCTGTTGCATAATTTAATTTAACTTAATTATTATTTTATACAACTACCCTCTAGTTTCGTTTCCTAGTATTAGCTATTTAAATATAATAAAAAGTTTAAATTATGGCTTGTCTGGCCAAGTGCAAGCAATTTTGAAGCTATTTTCAGTAGTTAAATTAAAATATTCCTCAAATTAAAGAATTACTTCTAGGAATTTATCATTTTGGGGTGTGTTAATTACAGGTTAAATTAAAATGTTAATTATTATTATTATTATGTGGTCTTTACGTACAATTTTAATATCAAAACAGAGCCTGTAGCCAAGACGTTTTCTTTATCGCTTCTCTATAGAATCGCCGAGCAAAATGTATGGCATTGACATTGTAACACGAATCGAACGTCAACTTCAATTTAACGAATGCTTATGTCAATTCCATACATTTTGATCGGCAATTCTATAACGAAGCGATAAAGAAAAGGTCTTGGCTAAAGGGCCAGGCCAATGCGAGTCGACATCGACAGGGTGATTACGTGTCTTGCTACAGCTACGCAACAGGGGCTCGACAGCGACAAGCGCACGAAGGGTTCCGTGTTAACATGTTTGTTGTCTAGGACCCAGCTTAAACATTCATTTTATTTTGTTTAAGTATTTGTTCATATAGCTAATAGCGGCAACAGAAATACAATACAGTATGAGTATATTAAGAAAAAGTAACTGTCTTACAATCGAAGTTCTTGAGGACAGAATACATACATACAGACGGATAAACAGAAAGTAAAGTGTCTTAGTAATAGGGTCCGGTTTTTACCCTTCGGGTACCGAACCCTTTTATCTACCTATCTGCCGGCCTAAGATGCGCAAACGAGAAAATTTTGTCTACATGTTTTCTCGATGTTAACTGGTTTATCTCTTCATCTCTATTGACCCTAACATGACATACTTTTTTTCTCGTGTCTGTCGTCAAAATTAGAGATAATTGTGTTTTTTTTTTCTTAATCTGTGCTATTTTTGTCTACGAACCCTAACATGACAACACATTTATATCGAGTTTTGTCAAGATTTTGACAAATGAGAAGAGTACTTTGTCGATATATACCTATTATGTGTGAAGCTAGTCTACGAACGAGAAATTTATCTCTTGACGTACGCATGTTAGGGAAAAAGAGATATATATCGATATCGACAATATCACTACGCTCGAGAGTGAGATATCCACGAGATATCTCGTTGGCGTATGCTAGGACGGCCAGGGCCGTCTCTAGCCCATGTGGCGCCCGTGTGCAAATATTACCCTAGCGCCCCCTAGCAAGCAAGCAGTACGATTATAAAGCAAAGATGGGCAAAAAATTATGTTTTTTTTATGGGAGCCCCTTAAATGTTTATTTAAGTACAAATACAATTAAGTATTTTGTGAATAAGTCAAGTGTAGCCGTTATTGATATACTTAATGGCCAAAAAAATCACATTTGTTGTATAGGATTGTATCCTTAATTATTAAATTTATTTTGTTTTTAGTATTTTATATTAACCCTTCGATCGCGGATTCTTGGAAATGCTATTGTATTCTATTGTTGTCGCGACCACCGGTGCCCGTATGGGGCTTGATGAGTTAAAGAGGCAACAGAAATACATAATCAGAGAATTTCAACTCTTTAGCATAGATAATATAATAGAATATTATAATGAATGCCATCTATGACCAGAATAAATATGAGGTGAGCCGTAAGACCTTTAAACTGCCTAAAAGTTAATCAAGACCACCTCAAAGTCTAATGACTTATATAGGTGGTCTGGTCTGGTAGGGGTCGGGTCTGTTCTTGGCCTTTGACACACAGCCGAGTTTAAAAAGCGAGGAGAGCGGGTGCTATCAGACCTGGCAACCCGATGGCGCCACCAGGCGCATGTCGTTACGATACGCACCTGGCAAGACCAGATGGCGTCCTCAACTGCCGGCCGCCGAACTGTGAAAGCGATCTGGTCGATACTAACAGTGGATGGCACATTCAAGGGGCGCCCTTACCTTCGGTCATTACCTGGACCATACGGACAGAAGGAAACCATCGCCTAGGTGTCACCACAGCCTGAAAAAGACGATAGGACGCAGAATACGCTCATTGAACGCTCTGCTTGGGCTGAGCAACGGGCTGAGTTTTGCGCCGTCCTTGGATTGGACTTTACTACTTGTTGGGAGGCAGTAGCTTATACCCTCTGCGAAACTGTTATGTCGCAAACGGAGGCTGCTGGCTGCATAAAGAGAGCGGGAAGCAAATTAATACGCAGATCCCATGAGAAGGAGGCACGGAGGGCGTAGGCTGCACGAAGCCCGGTGCGACCGCAAGGGCGCCGTCAAGAGTACATTTGCTTGTGATCTTGTGGTTTAGCGGCGTAAACGCGCTTACACGCGGACGCATATAGATCCACCCTGACGTGAATCGCGCGGCTCTCATTTTGGCGCCCATCTTGATGACTAAATATATAATCTTCATTTATGTGTTTTAAGGTTCATTTAACGTTGAATAAATAAAGTTTATATGTATTTATATTGCAAAAGCCGAGCCGCTCGTGGCGCCTTGCTTTGCTGTAATTCGACAAATATAAGAAGAGCTCCAGATGCTACACAAAATGTACATAATATGCAAACTGGAGTTCTTTTTACGTTGGTCATTAAAGCGCGGCGGCCGGCCAACGTGGGCGCGTGCCGAGTGGGGCTCCGTTGCGAGCGGCGCTCGGCACACGTGTGCAACGCACACCCTGCACCTAAGGGAAAGACGCCCCTGAGGACGGCAGACTGACTACAAATACTGGTCAAATTAAAAAATACATGATTGTGTTGTAAACTACGAAGTTTCATTGATTTCAAGAAATATGTAGGTACTTGGTAGATCGCACAGGGTGTTGTTAGTAAACAGTAGATCCTAAGGTTTAATCAAGTTGGCCACCCCTGAGTCCTGACCTTTATGCTTTACTACCAGACTGAGTAAAATTACTGTTTGTATGACTGAGTAAACTACCTGGAATCTGGATGTCTGCAATCAAATTCTCATTTTATCACCGTATAAAGTCAAAGATATATTTTAATTCTTTCTCCTTTTATTCGCGTAAATCGCGTGTAAATAATTATGCAGATAAAAAAATACATACCTAATTAAAACATTTTTCCTTTTAAAAAATTTGCGGAAACATAAAGTAGGTAGTACTTTATGTTTCCGCAAATTTTTTAACCTAAGTACTTAGGGTCATATTTTATTATTCTGATTTTAGCTTGTGTCGAAATATCTTAGTCAGAAAAATTTAGCAATAATTTTAAAAGATCATAAAGGATAATTTTAAAATAATTATATGATTGACTGTCTAAAAGTGCATATTAGACGCCTCTAACATGTTTTCTGATTGTCTCTATTCGTAATCTTGCTATAAGAAATCTACCTACTTGAAATTCTGTAAGTACAGACTACTGCAGTTGCTGTTGATAAAAGGTCAGCAAACTCGTTTAAAGTTGATCCAAAGAGAAAAACGAGACCTCACTAAAGCGACACGACACGTCACACGACACTACGCGACACTTCACGTTCCATAGAACTGACGTTTGTAAAACGTCAGTTTCACGATTGTAAAACGTCAGTTCTATTGTGGTTCTATGGAACGATGGAACATGACATGTCGTGTCGTGTCAAGTTACAAGTACAGTCCGACAAGGCTTTCAAACGAAAGGCACGTCTTGTCGACGGCACGCGTCGACGGCAGTCTATGGATTTTTTTTCATTGATTTTTTTTTTGACAACGCCTCTAGTCCACCGACGACGCGACGCTGCGAACTGCGAAACAGCGGCGAACAGATTTATTGTGTCATCCGCCACACGACAATGCGTTATATTGCATCTCGCTCTATTCCTGTTTCGCATTGGTTTCGCAGATATTTCGCAGTTCGCAGCGTCGGTGGACTAGAGGCGTCCTTACTCCTTTTTCCTAGTCTAAGGGCGATATCGTATTTTGCATACTCGATGTGAACTGAGTATGAAGTATGAACTTTATGAAGGATATCACTTCGAACTCATAAAATGTTGAAGATTATTATCATTCTAGAGTTACTAAGAGGTTTTCTGATGAATCTATAATAATTAATCTGTGTCTTTATAAGAGTTCAATTTTTTCTTAAGTTAACTGAATACAGTGCGAGCATTTTTCCTATAGCTCCTAGACTAAAGAGGTCAATGACCGCTACCGCCTCGATTCGCCGAGTACCTACACTATAAGATCAACTCCTGTCAAAAAAATAACTCAATACAGACCTAGCGCAATACGTTTGTTGTGGTACAACTACTCATATATGATATATCATAATGTTATCTACCGTACATTTTTATGAATGAGCGCCATTACTGTTATGTTCTTTCATAAATTTCTTTGAACGAAAACAAGATTTTCTTGTTTTCTCTCATGAGTCGTGTGTCTACAAGATCTAATCAGACGCCTACGTGGCCATATTATGTTCCTTATGTGGGCTGTAGCCTGTAACTTACTTCACTTCATATTAAAGCAAGTCTTACAAGATTATGCTTGCTCGTCTACACTCAACATTATTAGTAAGTGAAAGTGAAAATAGAACTCACAGAATTGAGTCTCATCAACAAAACTTGGTTGACTACGGAACCCTAACCACCTGTTTTTTTGTATATTGATAGGTTAATATGTAGTTATATAATTTAAGAGTAACATTGTCCTACAAATAGAACAACCATATTTTAGGACCATCAAATCAAAGTATTAAATCCTTTCTATCTCTGTTAGCTACCGCTTTCAAGATTTTTCGCAAATAAAATTGTTGTTCGTCTTATCAAAATGAAGCTACTCACAAAAAATTAGCTTGATAGTAATCAAAAAAAATTTTGTTCTACGGAACCCGGACTAAAAATGACTCACATTAGTTACATTTCAAACTGTAGGTACAGTTTTGACAAAGCTGTTAAGTTTTGCCTATAACGCGTCGCGCAGTCTTTCCGCAATAAAGATATATCTACATAATATTATCCCACCAAAAACATTTCATGTAAAATGTTACCTCGACGACCACAAAAGGTTTGCCCTGTGAAAAAGACATCAGATCTAATGTGAAGCCAAGCTTCTGAATATACACGGCCTAACTCTATCGACCCTAACTCCAACAAATTCTACATATCAGAAAGTATGCATGGCTTCGCTGTTTCGCTACCGTCGTGGTCCGTGGAGGTGAGACGAATATTTAGTTTCTGATATAAAGTAAGTAACGAAACAGCCAAGCCATACATACTTACTGATATGTAGAATTTGTTGGAGTTAAGGTCGATAGAGTTAGGCCGTGTATATTCAGAAGTTTGGCTCCACATTCGATCTGATGTCTTTTTCACAGGGCAAACCTTTTGTGGTCGTCGAGGTAACATTTTACATGAAATGTTTTTGGTGAGATTTCAGTCCTTTTTGTAAGTTGCTACTTGCTAGGCAGTCTTTTTAGTTTTTTTTTATATTTTTAATTAAGAGGTTTTTAGTTTATGTCTATCTCGTGTAAACTTTTATGTCCTAATTCATAAGATTGGTGAAAGTCTCATAAAAAACTTCCATTACCCCTATTAAACTTATTTTACGGCGTAACCAAATTTCGGCGTTAAGTATTTTAGATATCAATAAAATCTAAAGTATTAGACCTACTCAATTGAGACTTTGTATGTTTCCCGGGATTCAAAGTATATCTATTATCTATACTAAATTTCAGCAAAATCGGCTCAGTGGTTTGGACTTTGGGCGTGAGGAGGTAACAGACAGACAGACAGACAGAGAGACACACTTTCGCATTTATAATGTTAATAGTAACTATAGTATAGATTATGTTTAACCGACTTCAAAAAAGGAGGTTATCAATTCGACGCGTATGTATCTAATACAAAGATCTCTGTAATTTTTACAGAACTGCCCAGTTTTTTTTTTGTTTGTCTATATCAGTGTTTGAACAAATGTGCCAAATTTCAAAAGTGCATGCATGTATGTATGTATGTATGTTTTTATGTTTGTGTTTGCATATCTCCGGAACTACAAGCACAGAATAGATAGGTAATAGTACAAGTACAATGCTACATTTTAGTTATTCTTTTTTGTTGCATTATTATTATTCAACTTAGGGAACACTGCAAACATCAAAATTGGTTCAGTAGTTTTTGAGACAGAATTTTAATTCTCAATTCACGCCAAAACTACTGAACCGATTGTAATCAAATTTTGTACACAGATAGTCTAGGTGTACAAAATTTCATTGCAAAACATGGATTGTGAAATAGTTTTATTTGAAAATGACATAGGCTACGTTTTGATGAGGGAAAATATCTTATTTCCCTGGAAATATCGATGAAAATGAATTTGTCACATATTAGAACTACAGTAATTCTTATCGAGGGTATAGTGCTAAAACCCAATAAGTGTCAAAAAATCAAAAAATGCTTTTTTAGTCCATCTTGATCAGTTTTTTGCGCTCTTTCTAGTAGTGTAATCAAATAAGCAGAATTCACAGTGTAAAAAAAGTTAGTTGAGGTAAAAACCCAATAAATTGCCCTTGTTTAGCCATGACTGAAAAACTAAAACACAATAAAGCGTGTTAACTTTCTAAGTCCTTTTTTACTTTGAGCTAAAACCACAAAATATGATTTATCTGTATTTAGTATTGACAGTTTTCAATTAGAATTGATGAAAGGCTTATGGTAATAACCATTATTCGTATTAATTGGATTTTAGCTTTAGTTAAATAATTAAGACAATACACAAACCAGAAATACTAAAACCAAATAAAAATATTTGTTGGCTTTTCATGTTTAATTATATTTCGAAATAAACAGTTATTTTTAGCAAAATTACCTTTAAAAAGATAGTTGTGAAATAGGTACATGCCTTAATTACTTTTAATCAAAGGAATTACCTAAGTCCGTCAAAGAAATAAGTATTTTTTCTGATACCCGCAGTGGGAAAAATAGGAATCAAAACACTTTTGCTCTGGGCTGTTCAAAAAATTGACCACTTATTTTAGGAAAGTGGTCATACTCATATGGAGGTTGACTCCATGCATGCAGCTATTAAAGCACCGTGAATGAATGGAAGAACATTTTACAGCCGCTAGGAAGAAGAGGTCGAAAATTATCATAAAAGAAGAGGTAAAGCAAACAATACAGATTAATAATTAATAATAATAATAATAATAATATCTATGGACGCTTCACACCACGTCAGCCTGGCCCTGTGCTAAGTACCTGAAGGACTTGTGTTACGGGTACCAGACAACGGAAATATATTTAATACTTTTATACTATACATATACATATTTAAGATTTTTATTATATGATACACATATTTAATACACATCCATGACCCAGGAACTTTGAAAACTTTTTGTTCCGTCGGCGGGATTCGAACCCGCGACCCCCGGCTTAAGCTACCAACAGCCCACCAACTGAGCCACAGAGGTCGTCTAAAGTAATTATAAAGTCAGAGAATTTAAGTTCAATGAGCTGTAAGACTTGAAAAACCTTAGCGCTGCTATTATAAAAACAAAAATAAGGGTACCTAATATGAATGAAACTGTAAACTGGCTAAAAATAAAACGAATTAAAAACGTGAAAGGAGACTGTATTATAAATATGATATATCTAACAATTTTCGAAGTATTAATATTTCGAAGAATTATAATAACGCACCAAAATTAAATTAAGAAATTTAAAAAAAAAACCTTTAAAAAACTTTAAAAAGTAATGAAATAATATTTACTGACTTTAGTTTAAATAATCCCTAAATGTAAAGTAATATTTTAGTCCATAATTCTTGTCACGGTGACGATGCTTTTTTAACTTGTGTTGGTTATAGTGCAAAATAATCCCTATCAACAGGATCATATCCCTATGATTACCATATATGAAAGTCCTTTTCGATAAGGCCATTAATATGCCCAAACACGAAACCTCCACTTTGGGTTTATAAGGAACTCTGCTCCTATAGAATCCAGGCGATGCTGCAGCAGCAGCATGTAAATATTTACTGTTAACTTATCTACGTCTTACTGGCTGTCGTTATTAAAATGAGGCCAAACACGAAACCTCTGCTCCAAGTTGGCGAGAAGTTGGATATCCTATTGATTACAGGTGATACTGCAGCACCAGATCAACTTTCCACTAATGGGTATATGACGTATAGGTAGCGTATAATATTTACAAATCACAAATTTTACGAGCTAGAGTGAAATATTAAACCCATCAAAGTACTACTGCAAGTTGCTAACGGCCTTTCATGAACCAGATAAACCCTGATTTTCCAGCACTGAGCAGGTTGATGATGGCTAAGAACACTCTCGATCATGTCAGCTTTTAAACAAAAAAAAACTAGATCAAAATCGGTCCACCCGTTTGGATGCTACGATGCCACAGACAGACACACACCCAGACAGACAGACAGACACACACGTCAAACTTATGACACCCCTCTTTTTTTGTCAGGGGTTATAAAACCTGAGCAAAACGATATTCGAACCCGCCTTCAGTTAATTTACAAGAATTAACTGAAATAGAGCTTTTATATTCTACAAGCGTATTCCTCTACGTATCGCAAAAAAGAAGGATCTCATGAAAATGTGCGAAAAACTTATTATTCCCGAAGAACTCCATGCGTGGATACGAGATATGAAGACACACAGCCAACAACCGGCTTTTGAGAGTGAGGAGGCGCAATAAATACGTTTTTTATGTTAAATTTCTTCAAAATAAATTGATTAAAATACAAAATACGTCTTATTTGTTTGGACGAAAACCCAATAAGTCGGTACCCTACGTAAGTTATATATTTTTTATAAAAAAATTAACCACTTTAATGACTTAAAAATATGTTTTTATTTTAAAAGAATGTATATGCTTTTAAAGCAAAATTAAATTTAAATGTTTTTATTTGAATTAAATATGTATTTTTGTTCTTGAATCTTTAAAATTGAATATCTCGAAAGTAACAATTACACTTATTGGGTTTTAGCACTATACCCTCGTTATATGTGACAACAGATGACGCTATTTATTTTTTCGTAATATAACGTTGTTTAATACGGATATAAGAGTTCACATTTAATAAAATTACATAAAAATAGAAATATGTAAGGTACGTAAACATGAATACAAAGATTCCACCCAATAAAAGTTTATATAGGCAGTTTTCAATAGAGCATTAAATTTAGTTCGATATCTGTTATTTTAGTTTTTGTATATGACAAGCGATGGCGCTGAGGAACCGCTACATCGTACTATGACAATTCCTAATGTGGGCCTATATTAGCTCGACGGTGATCGTCCGAAAATTTTGTCCCAACCTAGTCCCAACAGTAGATGTTAAGATTAGCAAACATAATTTTAATCCGTTTCCACACTAATATTATACGAAAGTATGTCAGCTGTCTGTATCTGTAGTCTGTCTGTCTCGCTTTCATGCCAAAACTACTGAACGCATTGGCTTGAAATTTGAATATTTATTGTTTATTTTTAAAATGTGCACAGCGGTTCTTGGGTATTTTAAGTAACTAGTTCATGAATATAGTGACAAAAGTGCACGTAAAATTGTGTTTTATTTGTGTTTAAAATGAATTTCCACCAATAACCGACATCAGTAGGTACATCAATTACATAGATACAATTACTTATGTAATTAATAAAATTATTTTAATTACTTTAATCCTTCAAGCCCCATAAGAGCACCGGTGATCGCCACAACAATAGAATACAAAAGCATATCCAAGAATCCGCGATCGATTAATATGGCGAAGGTATTGCAGGTTCTTAGTTTTTTAGTTACAGTCTACAGTCCCGAGTAAACTTTCATGACCTAATTCATAAAATTGGTGAAAGTCTCATATAAACTTCCACCCCCCCATTTTAGGGGATGGGGGGCAAAAGTTGTAAGTTTATGAATTTATTTGTTGGTTGTATACTAAACTTGGATTACATACCAAATTTCAGCTTTCTAGCACTTCAGGAAGTAGCCAAACATTTTGATGATCATCAGTGTGTCAGTGACGAAAGCGGTGTATTTTAGATATCAATAAAATCTTAAGTATTAGACCTATTCAATTGAGACTTTGTATGTTTAATAAGCCTATTATTGACATCATATCTTGAGAATATAAACTATCTGGTACATTGGAGACCAACTCTATGAGGGTTAACTTCCACCCCCCTATTTTAAGGGATGGGGGAAGAAAATTACAAGTTTATGAATTTTTTTGTCGGTTGTATACTAAACTTAGATTACATACCAAATTTCAGCTTTCTAGCACTTCAGGAAGTAGCCAAACATTTTGATGACCATCAGTGTGTCAGTGACGAAATCGGCGTATTTTAGATATCCATAAACTCTAAAGTATTAGATCTATTTAATTGAGACTTTGTATGCTTAATAAGTCCATTGATAACATTATATTCTGAAAATATGAACTATCAGCTACAACGGAAAGCAATTCTACGAAGGTTCAAAAAAAACGGCGAAACACTTCGAGAAAAGGTAGGTAGTGCCCTTGCGCTTCGCTTGGCTCGTCTCGGCGGGTGCACTACCGTGCACCCAGATAGCCGTTAACGTAGGTAAATCTTAGATAGTAGACATTAGACACCAGAGAGCCTAGCCAACACGTTCTTCTTTATCGCTTCTTAATAGAATCTGGGGAATTAAATAGAATTTTGGGTCACAAGATTTTGTGGTACATAATACCTATGCAGAAATAAACGACTGGACGTAGATACCACCAGTGAAATATATATGTTTATAGACAGAAGACGGACCTACATTACATACATACATTACATTATAATTACATATTATAGTAAAAATTTGTTTATTGGGAATGGTAAGGCATTGAAACTATTAATGAGCCTTTTCTATTTAACATGCACCTCTATCCAATGCCTTATCAAACCATAAAGATTTTCAGTTAATACCCTTAGAAATTAGAATGCTGTTATGACTACCTTTGACACGCTGCATGAATGACACCACTCGTTTCCTTATTATGGCGTTAAAGCCATCAGTGCGCATTTCGGCAAACATTCCTGAGGCACTGCAGTACCTCGGTAGTCCTAACAGCATTCTAAAGATAATATTATTGTACTGAACACGAAGCGCATTTATCGCGCGCTGGGTGTAGGTCGCATATTCCATAGATTGCATATTGTGTAAAAGGACTGACAGTAAGCTTTAATAAAAAAAGTCACTTTTACCCCTGCAGAGTATCTTGCAAATCTACGAGCTAACATGTTCCCACGTACGGCCAACGCCCTTCGCTCCCTCTCAAGTCTCAACATCTCTCAATGTCTACATCGTCAGCAAGCGTGTCAGTTACCCAATGACCCAGGCATTTGAATTTATTGACTTTAGCAAGTGGAACTTCATTAACTTCATTAAAGGAAACACGGGTGGTATTGTGCTAACTTTTTTTTTTTTTTCACGTGGTTGAAAAACAAGAAGTTCACTTTTCTTAGAGTTATACCTGAGTCCTTGGGCCTCGGCATACGCTTGACACTTGCCTAGCAGTTTTCTGAGGCCACTGACCGAGGGACTCCATGTCATCAGCATAACTAATGTTGTTCAGCATTACTCCGCCAATGGAACAACCGACATTAGTGTTGCTCAGCTCCTCGATCAGCTAATTTATGTAAAGGTTGAACAGACGAGGAGATGTTAATCCACCTTGTCGAACTTCACACCTTAATTTATACTTGTTAGAGAGAGCCCCAGACCACTTTACATTACAACATTCGCTTGGTTCTTGTACCAATAATCAAAAATATTTATTATCTCAATTGGAAGATCCATCTCATCCAGCAATTTGTTCCGTAGTATCTGATAGGACACCATATCGAAAGCCTTCGAAAGAGGTCCAGAAAACATGCATAAACTGGAGTGCTTCTATCAGTATAGTATTTGACAGTCTCCTTGAGAGACAAAATTCCGTTTCTGTAGATAGCCCTGCTCTAAAGCCAAACTGGGCATCGTGTAACTTAAGATTCTTGTCTATTGATCAAGCAGACTGTCTAGGAGTTAGGACCTTTGCTATGTTTGTTGCTAGCGCTATGGACCTATAATTCGCTTTACTGGAGAAATCTCCACTCCCCAGTTTAATTTTTGATTATTGGTACAACAACCGTCTTCATATAATCGCCAGGCAAATACGTGTGCCTAATGCATAAGGTGTAAAACAAAGATAGAAAGAACCCTTGGCAAATGTGAGCCTGCGTATTCTCAGATGCTCGATGCTAATTCCATCATGACCTGGGGATTTACCCTTTGTCATAGCGCGTATTGTGTTAGACACCTCTTTCGCAGTTAAAAGCGTATCGGGTGAGCAGATGTCCGGCTGGGCAAGTGGTTATTAGACTCGAGCGGCCGAGATACAGTTTGGCCGGGATAAGGGCTCTTATCTAAATGTTCTCCCTAAACATATTGGCAATTCCAGCTGGCTCTTGCATGCCTTCGACATTGAGTAGGATGCACGGCCTTGGATTGAGCTTATTAATTTGATATTTAGTCGATTATATTATCAAATCAGTTTGTCATAATGCTGCGCTTGACAAAGCCCGATTAAATTACGTAGTTCCGCCTATGAATCAATCACTGATAACACCTGGTATTTCAACTATACAATTGTTCATACCTTGTTTGTCTACGGGAAAACACAGCCAGCGCGTGCCTAGCATGAGGTAACTGATATCAGTAAACAAAGATTAAATAATCCTATAGGAAACTCCATTTTGTGTTATGTAATTCATAGCTTATATTATCGTCATTCGTCACTTTGCGGAAAATCATAGCATACAGAGGCGGCGTAAGGCAAGGGCGACGTGGACCACCGGCCTCCACCTACGGCCTCGCGGTCCAAGGAGCGTCGCGCCTCTTGGACAACGATAATTTTTTATGGATTTACAAGTTTTGATACTCAAATTATTTTTATAAATAGAAAAATACGTGTTGCACTCGGAGATTAGTAGGTATAATAGTTTAAATCCAAGCTGCATCGGATTTCATTGGTATGCTATTTTATTGTACCTCCAGTAAATAAAAAATTGCGACAGTGTTTTTAAACTATTGTTATTAAAATCTTACCTGCAGATTCGGCTGCATCTGTCATGTCATCAATAGTTAGATGCTGCTGGCTAGCGTTGATAGGTATACCTGTTCAGATTCTGAAAATAAATATTTTGAATAAGTAAAATTTTGGCTAGTTGATTATAATTTACTTATATAAAATATATATGTCGCAGCCAACTGCTTAAAATAGCCGTTTAATCAAACAGCTAGCCCTTTGACTGAACAACAACAACGCGCGGCGGTACCCGCGTCATAATGTGAAGGCAGTCTAAAGAACTCAAAGTACGTCCTAATCGGGCTAATACCAAATTTTATCATATTAGCTGTCCGTCTGTCACCGTGGTTAACACCTTGCTTTCTTCCTCCTTCGTTCTCCTGTTAAGTTAATGTACAAGCTACGTCTAGTTCAGGGGTTCCCAAACTTATTTTGTCTACTGCCCACTTTGAGAACAAATTATGTTTTAGCGCCCCCATTAATAATAACATCTATGGACGCTTCACATAAATCACACCACGTCAGTCTGGCCCCGTGCTAAGTACCTGAAGGACTTGTGTTACGGGTACCAGACAACGGAAATATATTTAATACTTTTATACTATACATATATTTAAGATTTTTATTAAAGCATACACATATTTAATACACATCCAGACCCAGGAACATTGAAAACTTTTTGTTCCGTTGCACAGTGGAAAATTTGGGTCCTTATCGGATCAAAAATCTGTAACTTCAAGGTTTTTCATCGTATTGAATTGAGATTTGGCACATGTATACAGTGATATACAAAGATTTTAAAAATAATCAATTTTTGTATTTTTTTTCATTGTATACATATTTATTTTAGGTTAAAAAAAAAGAAAAGATAAAAAAGTAATACGAGTAGTTTATTTTTTATAAATAAGTAGTAATATGAGTAAAATTATACTTATCACACAAGCATAATAAAATACATAAAATTATAAAATCGTATAGTACCTATCTATGCCTCACACCAAACTAATTTATCTTAGATTAGACAAATCTTATAATATTATTGGTTTTATTCTAGGTTTTAGTTACTTATAATGTTATATCTAATTGTTATTATCCTCGCTATTTCTAACTAAAATTACTTCCGGTGTAAATGTAGGATCACCTTCAGGTACCACCTTCAAAAGACTTAGTGCCTCTTCATCAAGATCCTTCACATTTCTCACATAAGGTTTTCTTAAACTTGAAACGTATGGATCTGAAGTATATAGAAGCGTTTTAAATACGTCTTCATTTGTAGCTATACGGGAACATTTTCTGGCATGGTGCAGGCGCATATTTCTGTAGTCTTTATTGCGCGACTCTTGTGCATCTTCCGACAGTTGCCCAATAGGAAGAACAGAAAAATGTTTGATCACGCTTTCTCCGTGTATAAGTAATTTGTGCACGGAGGATGGCATGTAGTACCAATCATAGTTACTAACATAAATTCGCGCAGTTTCTAAGGCATAAACTCCAAATTTTTCGGGATCGATCATCATTCCAGAAGAGAGAGCTTGTAAAATAATATACAAGCGTTTAATCAATGTTTCATCAACACCTGTTATGTTCGCCGAGCAAGTGTAATTGTAAAAGAACCTTCGTGCTGTATTTCCATCACTTGAGTTTCCACTTAATTGACGAGGTTTGTCGATAATTAATCCTAGCTCTTCCCTGAAACGTTTTTGAACAAATTCCTTCTTTTCTTTCTTCAATTTCTTTTTTTCTTCTGTTGTAGCAGACCAAGTCTTAAAGTCAAGATTGTAGCAAATGTGTAATACCATTTCCATGCAGCGAATCCAGGCATGCAATGTGGATAATCCATATTGGTAAGCACTTTCATTTTCAGGTCTAGCAGTCACTTTTAATAGGTCATTCATAAGTCGAGGAGTAGCCCCACATATCGTGCACGTAGAACCCGATGGAGTTTCTGTTAGGACCTGAGCCACCTTACCATCAATCATTGTTAGAAAAAGTTCGTGCTTCACATTTACTGCAACACCATCTTTGTTTATTAATGACGGGCGTAAAGATTCAATTTGTCTGGTAATTTCGTCTACAACTGCCTTAGTTTTTTCAGGAGTTTCTTTACAAAATTCAATAGAAATGGGTCTACAATAACGAACAGATGAAGGTACTGGATTTTGCCAAATAATGGCTTGTGAGAGGTCATCAATTAATCTAATGGGAACTAATGAAGTGACGAACAGATTGGCATCTGAAATAGTTTCCGATTCTTCTGGCAGTTTCTGCTTGTATTGACTTTGGCCAGATGAACCATCACATCCCCATTTACAGTAAAGGATTAAATTTCTGTGTTGTTCTAGGAAAACTGGATTAATTTTTAAAATTCTGGCAACTGTGTGGTCCAGTAAGTCTTGTATATTAATCACTTTAGCATAAGTATTTGTGATTTCGATTGTAGAAGATGGTGGATAGCAAGTTTGTTTTATTTCTTGTATTTTGTAATATGGGGGAAACATTGTACACTTTCTTTCGTTGGTTAAATTTCTTAGGTACATATATTGTGCTTTAGTTAGATCCAAATCAATAAAAGCACTCAATGCTTCTGTATCAGATAAAATCTTCATTTGGTTTGACTCTTTCCACATAGTCGAGAAAACTTTTTTCTTTTCGCTCTCAGAGTTTCTTAGCTCTTCAACAAGATGAGCCTCTGCATACTCACCTAAGGCCCGCAGTCCTTGCAAAAATGCGTTACAAATGTGCTCAAACCCATATTCTTCTAGTAAAAGAGTGTTTTTCCTTTTCTTTGTTGATTCTGAGGAGTCTCCATAAGCAATGCACGGTCTTCCTCGTTTACCAGAAGTTGATGGCAGTGAATGTGCTTCAGACTCCGGAAACTGTACTGAATATCCTGACTCCAGCCAGCTTGTATTATTTCGAATAAATTCGTCCTTTTTCCGTGATGCTTGAGCCCAGCGCTTATTGAAAGAAGGCAGAATATTTCTTTGAATGTCACCAATTACAAAACACAAGATGTTTTCAGAAACATTTAATGTTTGCTGTAGAACTATGGACAACGATTCCAAGGTTCTGCCACGCTCGATATAGGGAATGATGAAATCGCCCTTAGTACAGTTGAAAGTTGACATTTTAATGGAAATAACCAATTTAAATAAGTGTCACTCAATATGAAATACACGCTGAAGTGTGCAATTTGAAGATATTTGCTTCCCCTTATATACTAGTTTTTTAGATATGAAATACGTACTAATATGAATGTTATGCATATTTACTCATGCACGACGAGTGCAAAATAGATGATAAGCTATTGCTATCAAAATATTGTGGTTAATATAGTTTTTGTAAACTATGTCAGCAGTAACCGCAAAAGATACCGAATTATCTACTCCGACCGCTATCACATTTTTTCCCATAACTTCCAGGACCGCAAACTTCCGCAGCTGATTTTTTTAATTTTTCATTTATAAATAGTTAGGCTATTAAATAACACATAAAGTTGCGCGTCGCGAGCCGTCGGTAAATGTGAAAACCTTCGACGAAAAAAAAAGAAAAGTGAAAAATAGGGTATGTCAATTTTTAAGTACTTACTCAAAAATAAAAAGCATATTAAAAAAAGTTAATAGCTCATTATTAAGAACATAAAATATCCTTTTTAAAAATGTATAAAACCGCATGCATGTGCTAAATACTTTTTTCACAATATTCATTTGAATTACGTGTATGCAAACATTTGAATGAGCCATCCGCTACTTCAACTTACTTCAACCTATGAAAAAAAAATATTTATGCAGTTTTAGAACAAAAAAATGTCTGATTAAGATTATTTGGTTATTAGAGTATCGAATGCAATAAATATTTCATTCAAATTGTGATATTTTTAAAATCCATTTATGATATGCTCTAGTTCTACCATTTTCCATAGTGCGTTGGCGGGATTCGAACCAGCGACCCCCGGCTTGAGCTGCCACACACTCAACCAATTGAGCCACAGAGGCCGTCGTTTCAATTTAAAATGCATCCAGATGAAATAAATCACCCCCTAACCCTAAGCTTCTATACAACGCCCCTATTTTTTTTCTGGGTCCCACCACTCCCACCCCACACCGCCCCCCTTTAGACCTTCAGCGCCCACAAGGGAGCGTTATCACTCACTTTGGGAAAGGCTGGTCTTATAGTTGCACAAAGGGAAAAAAATAGGGTAGCTGAACACAAATGTTCCTTACATGACATAGAATACCTACTATGCCATATTTAGTTTTTCCATTTTAGGACCTATGACGTAAAGTTTAAGGAAACTATTTGTTTGAACTTTTAGGCGATGACCAAACGATTCATCAGAAAATTCGTGATATGCTTACGCAACGAAGGTAAGTAGCAACCTTAACATACTGACCCGTTTGGACGCACTCCAGCCTCGCCTTACCTTCAATTACAGTCCGACAAGGCTTTATATGAATGTGTCAAACTGTCAATGGGCGCTGCTGCTGGTAAGGAGAACTGTCAAAAATGACGTTTTTGTATGATAGAAGGGTTAGTTCCTTTTCTCGCCACGTTCATATAAAGCCTTGTCGAACTGTAACTGTTTTCATAGTTATGACTTATGAGCATAGAAAGTATTTTGATATCGTTGGTTATGAGTATAATATTATCTTTTCCTGCTAGGAACCCGACTTACACAGATATTCTCCTGGTGAATGTGGTTTCGGAAACTGTGAATAATAATTTTCTGACACTTTATACCAGTAACTCAATGGTCACTTTCATATTTTGCCGTGGCACAGCACGGCCCATATTATATCACGAGTCACGACCTACTGTAAAATAAGAGTCCAGCAAAATGTACGAAATCATATTATGCAGATTGCAGACTAAGATAAGATGTTCAGACTCAGAGATGTTTGGCTTGCCGTTGCCGTAATATTTCGGATTCCGAGGTGTTTTGACAGGAGTTTTTCTACTCACTAGAAAGAAAATCTAAGATTTTTTTTAAAAAACAGGTAAAGTCTGCTATGTCTTGGTACTAACGGGAAAAATTTCGTAAGCCAGGAAAAAGTATGCAGTTTATTTTAAAAACAGAACACCAACAACTGGAATACCCGATCACAGACAATGGGAATACCCAAAGGAAATAGATTTTTCTTACCAACTGTTATATTTATGAAATAGCTCCCTACTTAATATCACTTCGCTATAGTTTTGTAGTTTATACTGACGTAGAAACAAGTAACTATCGAAATTAAAATGATTTCCCGGAATGTTACTAAATAGGAGAAACAATAATAATAATAATTAATTGCCTTCCAAAAACGTAAAACCGCAGTCGCTTAAACAGTTTACCGGAATTTTAACCAATTAAAGGTAATTTGGGTATGAATAAAGATTTTACCAACTAAATATGAATATTACGTCATTAAAATTATCATTTACATTTTACATTTTATGGAATTGTTATATTTTGTTGATGCAAATAATTTTACTCCGAGGTGGCTACCGCAGCATGAAATAAGGGTTGGGAAACCCTGGCTTGGTGATTGCGAAGTTGTAAAGTTTGCGAGTGTGGGCTGTAGAGTCAAAACTCAACGTATGTATTATATAATATGAGCAATACTTTCATTAGAATTTATTAATTCATAAGATTTAACATTTTCTAGACGAAAAAAAAGGCCAAGTGCGAGTTGGACTCGCCCATGAAGGGTTCCGCAGCAGCAATAAGGTTTATTTTTATGAAATTAAAAGGTTTTTGATTTATTTTTATATTTCAGTTGATTTAATGAAAGTTAAATTAAGGTTTACCATTTATGACGTATAAAAAAACTACTTGCTAGATCTCGTTCAAACCAATTTTCGTTGGTAGTTTTTATAGTAATGTACATCATATATTTTTTTAGACTTATCATGCCCCTACTTTAGAAGTTAGAGGGGAGGACACATTTTTCCACTTTGGAAGAGTCGCTCTCGCAAACTATTCAGGTTAGAAAAAAATGATTTTAGGAACCTCAATATGATTTTTGAAGACCTATCCATAGATACCCCACATGCATAGGTTAGATGAAAAAAAAAAATTTTGTTTCAGTTGTACCTACTACGGGGACCCCTAAAATTTTTAATAATTTTTCCATTTTTGTATCAAAATCTTAATGCGATTCACAGACTACATCCACTTACCAAGTTTCAATAGTATAGCTCTTATAGTTTCGGAGAAAAGTAGCTGTGACATACGGACGGACAGACAAACAGACATGACGAATCTATAAGGGTTCCGTTTTTTGCCATTTGGCTATGGAACCCTAAAAATGTGCAGTTTGCAACTCTTAATCATAGATCCTTTCTACACGTCGTGATATGCTGGACAATCACAAGATGCGCCATGGTTTCCACGACTGCGCTGTGCGCATGTCTGTAGGCACGTTCGTGTCCGTTTGTAATAGGGAAAATATTTGCCAAATGCCAACTACCCCTTTGTACGTGTACTGGCCAGTATGAAAAACGGGATTGTTTTAAAAATCTTACGCGTACTGCCCTCTAGGGCCCTATTCTAATGCCTCGAATCTCGCTTCGATCGCAGGCTGTCACACTCGTAAGCGCGCGGAAGTGAAAATAGACCAGGGTCATAATTTTGCCCACTGCACTTCGCAACTGAAGATGTAGAGGCGAAGTCTTCCCACCTACAAGTCCAATTTTTGTGCGCAGTTGACGCGATTTACGCGTGTAGTTTACAAATAACAGTTCCGAGAAGTGATTCTCGTTTATTTCGATCACGGGAGCTGGCGCCGGCGACGCAATTACGACTTTTGCGTAACTATTCCTGATGACTCACGCCCGAGTGTCCGCAATGAGAATTTTAATTAGCAAAAGTAATGCAACAGATGATTTCGGTGTTGCCAGAAATTTTTATCGCCAAGATTTGGGAGGAAAGTTTTTAAAGAGTTTTTTTTTGTCACCTTTCCTGTCCTTTTTTCTAATTTCCTTGTTAGTTGTTCGTAATCCTCGGGCCTTTAGAATCTTCAGGCTCCTTTATGACAAATCACTCTGCCACGGCTCAAAATAAATCTGTTTTGGGATATTTCTTTGCATCCAAACTCCAAAAGCTTTTCATTAGCTTTGCAAGTCAAACCTTGATTGCAGCAGGTAGGATGCACAATAGTCATCGATTATTATAGGCAATTAAGGACCTATACGCCCCTCTACCTGCGGCAGCTAGCATCAAAAAGCTGGCAACACCAGCGTCATTAAGTATTTTGCACACATAACTCATATATATTGTAATTACCATGAGATTTGCATACCACTGAAGCACTGGATAGTTATTGTTGATTATGAATAACGACAATGATCTATGATCTAGGAACTAGTTCCTCATAATGCTAGAAACGTTAAGCCTTGTTTATGCAACGAATCATGGGACACGGGTAAACATAATAATTATTATGTAATATTCATTTTACCAAACAATTACTTCGTCTGGATTATGGATGCTTAGGGTGGGTTGCACAAACTTACTTTAACTATAACTGTAACTTTAACTATAACTTTAACTATAACTACAGTGCAAAATGTCAAATCTTTGGTTAAGGACGCCATATTTAACGATAACCATAACCGCTCATACTTATATCGAAATTTTTTCGTGAAAATTTACTATGCCTCAAAGTGTTGTTATAACAAATATTTTTCCTGTCGATTTTTACGGATAATTCAATTTTTTATACTCTCAATCCCATTAACTGTAGCTTTAATAAAAAAAATAAACGCAACAGACATCTGGGGCGTTCCACGCCAAGCGGACAGGAAAAAAAAGTCGATGTCTCCGATTTTGATAATATTTGAATATGTTATACCTACACGTGTTATTAATACGTGTGCCAAATATTTTTGTAATATAATGTCTAGATTAAGAATTATGGGACTTTGAAACGTGACTTTCCTATTTGGCACTCAGTGCTTCAAAGCCGATTTTGAATTTGAATAATTAAACCACTGAACTTGTTACTCTATTTAATAAGCTTATTAACTGCATTTTTTAAAATGAAAAAAAAAATTTTTTTCTTTGAACAAAAATGCAAATTTATTTTTTTCTTGATTTTCTCAGAGGGACCATTTTGATTTTTTAAATATTTTTTGTGTAAAATAGCTAATATTCTATAGAATATTCCTGCATAACTCCTATAATGGGTCGGGAAGTGGATTAGAAGCTAGACTGAAAATACTGGCAAATAACATCAATTTTGATGTAGTGAAAAGTAACATTCAATAGTTTTTTGAAAGTGTAACAGGCAAAAAATTTTATACGTGGGGGTGCCATGCTTCGGCACGAATGGGCCGGCTCGACCGGAAAAATACCACGTTCTCACAGAAAACCGGCGTGAAACAGCGCTTGCGCTGTGTTTCGCCGAGTGAGTGAGTTTACCGGAGGCCCAATCCCCTACCCTATTCCCTTCCCTACCCTCCCCTATTCCCTTCTCTTCCCATCCCTACCCTCCCCTATTACCCTATTCCCTCTTAAAAAGGCCGGCAACGCACTTGCAGCTCTTCTGATGCTGCGAGAGTCCATGGGCGACGGAAGTTGCTTTCCATCAGGTGACCCGTTTGCTCATTTACCCCCTTTATTTCATAAAAAAAATCTATAACCGGCTTTGAAGCACTGAGTGCCAAATAGGAAAGTCACGTTTCAAAGTCCCATCATTCTTAATCTAGACATTATATTACAAAAATATTTGGCACACGTATTAATAACACGTGTAGGTATAACATATTCAAATATTATCAAAATCGGAGACATCGACTTTTTTTTCCTGTCCGCTTGGCGTGGAACGCCCCATCTGTCAAATTTTGTGGTCAAAGTTAACTGTTAAGGTTAAAGTTAAATTAGCCTTAAGTATAACCATAACTTTGACCATAACTAACTATAACCACGCCTCTGGTGCAACCCACTCAATCAAATTGCATTTGATAACTTCGACAGCGAAGTTACATGTCAAAGGTGTATGGATTTTGTCCAAATTCTCAAATGTGAGTTAACAAAGTAGGTACCCGGACATGCTTCTCTACCTTGTTACTCTGCAATAACTAATAAGGATTAACAGTAGCACAGCGTTTCTGCAAGGAACTGTACAATCAGGAAAATCAGGAAAATTATAATTATTGTCCTCAGAGAACAAGCACAAATTTCAATTTCCTCAATCATACATAAGTGTCGTACGTACATGTATTTTGTCACGCTCGCCACCACAACAATATTTCCCAAGAAACATCACATTAACTAACTTGCTACTTACCTACTATGTAAATTAAACTTGCTACCTTCTCTATCATAATTCTTTTTTTTTTTTTTATTAAATAAGGGGGCAAACGAGCAAACGGGTCACCTGATGGTAAGCAACTACCGTCGCCCATGGACACTCGCAACATCAGAAGAGCTGCAGGTGCGTTGCCGGCCTTTTAAGAGGGAATACGCTCTTTTCTTGAAGGTTTGCAGGTCGTATAGGTCCGGAAATATTGCTGGTGACAGTTCGTTCCAGAGTTTTACAGTGCGCGGCAGAAAATTATGCGAAAAACGCACTGTAGAAGACTGCCACTCATCAAGGTGATGAGGATGGTATATTTTTCGCGTGGGATGATGGCGAAAAGTTGCAGGTGGTATGATTCCGAACAATTCCTCAGAGCACTCCCCGTGATACAACCGATAGAGGATGCAGAGTGAAGCTACATCTCGGCATAATTCCAAGGGGTCCAAGCTGTTTGAAACACTATAGCAGTCAGCAATTCGAGCGGCCCTTCGTTGGATACGGTCCAAAGGGAGCAGTTGGTATTTTCGCGCCCCTGCCCAGAGATGAGAACAATATTCCATATGAGGCCGAACCTGCGCCTTGTAGAGTTGTAGGCGTTGGTCCGGACTGAAGTACCGTCTCGCTCTGTTAAGGACACCAAGCTTCTTCGAGGCTAATTTGGCCTTACCCTCTAGATGATATCGGAACTGGACTTCGCTCGATATGCTGACGCCAAGTATCTCAATGCTAGGGGAGATGGTTAAAGATGTGCCCTCGAAACGAGGATATACGACCATTGGTGACTTTTTAGAGGTGAACGCGCAGACTTGTGTCTTGGCGGGGTTGAATTGGACCAAGTTACGTCTGCCCCATTCAGAGACCTTCTCCAATGATTTCTCCACCTTAGACACAAGTTCGTTTAGACTCTCAGTGACATTTTGCCGAGAAATATTGGGGGAGCCGGTATATACAGCATCACCTGTACTATCATCCGCATAGCAATGAATGCCGTTGGTCTGTAACATGTCATTGATATGCAGTATAAATAGAGTAGGCGATAGCACACAGCCCTGAGGGACACCAGCATCAACAGACTGAGTTTCCGAGCATTCACCGTCAACTACGACCTTTATGCTTCTGTCTGCTAAGAAACTAGTGACCCACTTACATAATTTCTCGGGCAGCCCGTACGATGGAAGCTTTGATAGCAGCGCTTTATGCCAAACCCGATCAAAATTCATACCTACCTAATGACAAAGATTCACAGAAATACCCGTCGATGACTATTTTTGGTGATACGAAAGTTGACGTGTGGTGTGACGTCACAAGGCTAACGGAAGTTCCATCCCACTGCACACTAGTATTGAGTATCCACTTGTGACACAGTGTAAATACAGTAGACGATCTTCATACTAGTCGGCTCGATTGGCGCACGCACACATTAGCGTGATTATAAATAACTTACAGGCTGCAGCAGATGCTCGTTATGGTTTAGGTAAGCTTGTTACATGTTTGAGAGAGTTTGACTTCAAAGGGTGACAGATAACCAGGGCAACGTAAGGGCTACTGGCGCCTGTGTGCAAAAAAAGGTTTTGGTGCCCCTTAAGGCATTTTTAAATTATCTTTTTATAATAACAATCATTTATTTGCAATAATAATAATCATTTATTTGCAAAGAATGTTGTTTACAAAGATCTTGTAGTAAGTTTTATACAGTATCAAACATTCTGCTTATGAAGCATGCAAACATTAACATAAATATTTAGTTATTACAGCGATTTTACATTATAAATTTTCTATAAATATTATAATTGTCTTATTAGAAGATAGCCACATATTAATTAATAGATAACAATAGATATTTTTTTATGATAGGTAGGTGAAATAAAGCAAATAAAAATCGAGATCAAGAGCCAAGAGCGAGACGGACTCGCGCACGCTCGCTCGCTCGCTCGGCAAAAAACCTCGATTTTGATGTGGTTTCCCCACATTTCCTTAGATAAGTTTTTGAAAGAGGAACATAAATGTTTAACAAAAATAAAAGTTGAGTATATAGTATCATACTCAACTTTTATTTGAAAATTACATATTTATGTTTTTTTTTTCTTTTTAAAAATTTTTTTTGGGCCCTTGGTTTTGGCGCCCATAAAGGGTGGCGCCCGTGTGCATTGCACACATTGCACATATGGTAGCGGGGGCCCTGCTCAGATAGCGTCTTTAGAGGGCCAGACAATGCAACTGTGTGTGCGCCGTTAAAGTTGTCGCTGTTTTTTCACGTTCTTTTCCCTCTAAGTGTATACTTTCCCAATTCCCAACAAGGTCGCCGTGGTCCGCCAATGTCCTCCATCTTTCTGTCATGTCCTAAAGAACCGCTGATCAGCCAGGACGGTCGCAGCCAAGTCGCCCTTTGGTGGATCAGTGCATAATAAAAATGAAAAAAAAATAATTTAAATACGTTTATTTCAGGCTATTTTAACCCATATTTACCCTTAACCCATAATGCACACCCTTGCAACCTTCGCGGCACAGTTATTCTGCTCACTACTGTATGATGTTTATTCTATGTTTGAGAGAAGTAAGATGACTGACACGCCAAAGAAATATGTAATTACGAAATTGTGACGTCAACGAAACGTTACGTCTCGTTTGTTTGATTAAATTATTGTCGAGATTATCCTATCCACGTTTGGTCATCTACTAATCTCATATGGATAACCAGTCACTAAATTTGAAAGCCAGTTTATAGTTTGTACTATCAGATAAGTTGATTCCTAGGCAGATGGGGGACCTACGTAGTTTGGTCGCATTACGTCAAACCCAGCCGACAGATCACAATTAACATTAAATTGACATGTCCGACCAAATGACGTTGGTCTGTCAACTGCCTATATATCAATTTCTTCGATGGTACAATCAACGTCGATCATGCGAGATTAAAGAATAATCGCCAACGTGAAGAAAGATAGATATACTTACCTACTTCAAAATACAGCACTATTTAGTATTAAACTGTAGACCTATGTCTACTTAATTAAAAAATAAAAATGTTTTTCGTACACGTTGTCCCTATAATATGGCTTGGAAAAACCATTGGGGAGAAAAATCTCTCTATGTTAAATTAAATTAATATTAACTTTTTTTCCAACTTCATCTTCCATTGATTAACTGTTCCCAGGTGATTCCCAGTAAATATGTCGAAAAACGGTAAAATGAAATGTCATTCGTCCCACGTAGCCACCCCAGCACTAGAGTTTCGTAGAAACATGGCAACACTCGTTTCGTTACTTCCTACAACCGTGGGACGCCGGACGTGGTAGTTGTGAGCCAGGGCCAGGGGTGCTCAATTTCATGGAAAATGTAAAAGAGAATAATTTGAAAATGGAATTCTATTTCATTTTTGTTGGTGTGGACTGTGCTGGCGTGGTAGGCAGTTTCATTGTTTAAAGAGTAAATTAATAAATCATTAATAGAATAGAATAGAAAATTATTTATTTGTACAACATAAAACTAAACTTAAACTTAAAAACACAATATAGGAAAACTATGTACAAATAAGCGGTCTTACTGCTAACAGCAGTTTCTGCCAGACAACCTTTAATTTTAAAATACAATACTTATTAAAATTAAAATTTTATATTTAACATTAAAATTTTAAATGCTTAATGCACTTTATTAACAGTATTTAGCTAAATCCACAATTGTACATAGTTTACACGAACGCTTGATATTTCCTACGTAAAATATAGGTATGAAAAGAACCTTTTATTTCATCATGAACTGAAAATAAATATTTATTTTGTGATACCAGTGATGCGAGAATGACTACAATAGCGAAAATCAACGGAAAATTAAATTGTCGTTGCATTTTTTAGCCAATATTAGCTCTGTGTGTCATCGGAAGTATTTGAAGAGCTTTGGATGGTATTCGCTGACGCAAATCACGCGTCACCATTCATAAATTGTTTCGTAACATTTTTTTCTTTGTGCGAGATGAAAATAGAAGCTATTTTTACGCTCTTGATGACTTATTTTAGAAACGCATAAACTTCTCAGCATAACTTTTATAGTCGGAAATGTCGGAATAGAAACGTTAGAAAATTGCTCGTAATTTTGCACGTTTTCCCTCTATTGTGCCTAATATCTCTACTTTCTACATATATCTTATAAATGATGCTAATACATTATGCAATTACCTTCATACTAATTACTAAGTATTACCAGACAAGCCGAATTTACATTGTCACCGCGGTAGTTATGCCATAAGTCATAACTCATAGTATAAAATATAATGGTTATGTCTATATTGATTATTGTGCCGCGGGCAAAAACAATATCTAAGTAGAGACATATAGATACTTATTTGAAGTTATTTTTTCAAGTAGATGTAAATACTGTCGGTTTTTATAGTTATCTATAAAAATGTGCGCGACCCCTGTCGATCGCACGGGTGCGTGCGCGGGTTCTATGGAAGCGCACCGGAAGCGCCGCAATTTGCCCGCGCGGCCCGCTCTCCATGCAGCCGACTGCAACGTGTCTATTACTGAGATTGATATGCGAAATTGATCTTTATTGTACGAGTATGGTTCTTTTGAAAGAGGTATCGAAAAAGCATGAATCGGAATTAAGGTACGTATTGCTTACTGGTACATAGTAGCAGTAAGCAATACATATACAGATAATTATATAATAGTTAATTACAAATAAACAAAATATAACTCGCGTTAAGTTTTAAGAAGAGGAATAGCACGTTGATCTGTAACGCTTACATGGAAGAATTATTATGGTGCGAACAAAGACTTCGAGGTAGAAGAAAACCTAGAGTTCTGAAGAGAAGAGCTTGCCAAAGAAATATACACGGAACAACTAAAACAACAACTCTCCTTTTGTCACAATCGGATAAGCAATGAGGTAAAAGCGATAGAAATCCCCTATTATAGTTATTTCACCAGAATATCTATAACGTTGTAAGTGGAAATGTAGTGGAACGTTTTTCTCGGAAAATGAGAGTATCGTAAAAACAACGGATGTGTAGAAAATAGCTGCTAAATTAGAAACCTAAACGACTTGTCCTAATACAGTCTGGAGGAAATACTTCTAGTTTGAATTGGATACCGCGAAAAGGAGTCCTTATCTAAGGCCGCAAACAGACGCGAGACAGGCGGAAAAGTTGTCGCGCGATATCGCTACACTACCTATTTTGTCGCATGTCGTAAGCGCAACCTGACTGGGGACTAAACAATTGTATACATGCTCGAGAACCTAGCAATCATGGAACTCTATCATGGCTCAACGTAGAGACTAAGGAGAATGGACCTCTATAAATTATATTATGAAATCTGTCGCTGGATTGACAGTTTATACCAGTCGCAGCTGCGAATCACAATTCACAAGTAGCCAAACCTAAGTGCTAGTTTACATTGATACAGTAATAATGCGCTATAGTAACACTGGAACACGGCGCTAGGTCAACACTGTATCGATCTGTACGTGTTTTAGGCCGTGTTCACACCAAACCGACTGTGAGCCGCCGAATGTGAACGAACGTTACGCAGTTTTTTTGTATTTCCATACATATTCACTTTTTCGTTCACACCTAACCGACAATACGCCATTACGCTAGGCGTAGGCGCGGACATTCGATACCGTATATTTTCACGTTCACACTGGGGCTCACAGTGAGCCTGCTCACATTCGGCGGCGTATAGTCAGTTTGGTCTGAACACGCGCTTAAGAGCGGGCTGTCAAATTTTGCTGTGTTTTCTAATAAGTATTACGATCCCGGAAGACGATTGACTCAAATGAAATTGAAATTTATTTAATCATTGTATATTTATCTGATATTTGGCTAACCGAAAACACGATTCACTTATTTTGACTCGATAGTTTTATTTTTTGAAATTATGAATCTTTCTGGGCTTTTCAACAAATACCTGTTACACTTATTGAGTTACAATCAATAAATAACTTGCACTACTAAAATCACACAATTTATAAAATAATGGCTAAAGGAAATATTAGTATTGTATTTAATTTTTAAGAACTCATCAAAATCATTTTTGGGACTAGCGAACTTTACTTTCGTGCTATAATGCGCCGGACCGTTGTTACGCGATATTGTTCACTATTAGCTGCAGCGCAAAATACAATTCATGCGGGCACGATTCATGGAATCATTGTATCACGAATCACGATTGGAGGATAGCGGGGTGTGTAGGCGGGGCTAGCGTGTTTAGATACTTTTGGGAGCCCGGTCTTAATCCAGTCCAGCATCCAGAATCAGACAGTTTCTACTATACCAAAGTAAACGAACACTAAGTTAGTTTTTCTCTCCGTTTTCGTTTAGTAATTTACATGTTATCTAGACGAGGTTTTTATGTTGTGCTTACACCATATAGACTACGTTTTTTGTATGAAACTATGGCTGGTTTCACTTGCGTTTCATAAGAGGACACACTATCACATTTTACATAACATTCCAACAAGCTTTTTATCGACTATCAAAAATGGAGTTAGATATCTCGTTAGCAAAAAAGGTTTCTCGGTATTTTTTGTACACGTTAGGTACACTAAGTACCGCACTATAATATTCAGGCATCATATTAATACTCTCTAACTAAGAGCTAGGATCCAAGTGTTAACATACAAAATTAGTTAAGCCATAATCACGAGTCACGACCACATAGTTAAGCCATCTTACTCTATCTCTTTAGTTAATCTTCTTTCTCCTATATATCCAGACGATGAATTAGTAGATAATAATTTGACGACCTCTGTGGCTCAATGGTTATGAGCGTGTGGCGGCTCAAGCCGGGGGTCGCGGGTTCGAATCCCGCCGACGGAACAAAAAGTTTTCGTTCCTGGGTCATGTATGTGTATTAAATTTGTGTTTGATATAATAAAAATCTTAAATAATATTTCCGTTGTCTGGTACCCCTACACAAGTCCTTCAGGTACTTAGCACGGAGCCAGACTGACGTGGTGTGAAGCGGCCATAGATATTAAAAAAAAATCGTCTTATTAAAAAAAATCTAACTGCGCGAGTAGGTACTACTTATTCCTTAAAAGTTAAATTCGACGAGTCATTTAGGCTTTAGAAGAGGTAATAGAACAAGACATAGGTAGGTAAGTCTGTTAAAAACATAATCCATCTTTAGATTTCTGTTAAAAAGTTTCAGTATGATAATAACGTCGATTACCGAAAAACAAACAACGTACAGACTACAGCTAGTACTTACCTATATATGATTGTATGTACCTACAATTATAATAATAATTAAAATATTATAGGTCTACCAGAATCTGATGGCAAAAAGTGAGAAAATAAAATGACTCTAGCAATACGGGGGTAATTGGAATAAAACATTTTGATCCGTTTTTTTTCTTATAGCGGCTGATTCTGTGTGTTAAACATGCAAATATAAAAATTTATCCAATGATCAAGGATATTTTTTTAAAAATCTGCTGTCAAAAATTGCCATCAGATTCTGGTAGACCTATAGTCTGTTAGGTTAGGTTAATAGGTAATACCTACCCTACCCTACTTATATGACTTAGATATCCATACTTTTAATATTATAAATGCGTAAGTGTGTCTGTCTGTCTGTCTGTTACCTCTTCACGCTCAAACCACTGAACCGATTCGATTCTGCTGAAAAGAGATTGCCCACTTTCTATAGACACTGGCCATTCGTGAACAGTTCATTAAGCTAATGATATGATATGAATGAAATACTTCAGATCAGTAAAAAGGAGAATATAAACCTAGTTTTGTATCAGACTTTATATTTAGTTACATTTCTATGTGTTATTGGAAAAGATAAACAATCAAATAAAACAACATATTTTTAATGAATTTTTTATTATTCTGCTTCATAAGTAAGTAATACTTGATCAAGAAACTGGGCAGGGGGATCAATATGATCTTGATACCTTGCCCAGGCTAAAAACCATAAAATTGTCATAATATGAGTGTATGATCGACCGCACATTGATTAAAACTAAAGTGTGCCGTCTCCTTTGTAACAAATCGGTCCCACAATTCACACATCGCTGCGTTGTTGCTTCATCTTTTGCCAACAAGTTGCCTTCAGGCACGAGAAGTGCTGAGTCCATATTCATGCCAGGGTTATCGTCCGAGCGAGATTCGGTTCTCATAGGTGTGCCGGGGTCAATGTGAAGAGCAGTATCGGTGTCCATAGAAGTACCAGGGTCGTCAGAATGGGAAGAAGAGTCGGAATCCATTGTAAAAAGCCAAGTAATTATTGCAATAATATCTCACACGAAAACATTCACGATGCACGAAAACAATTCGAATGACGTCTCATACTTTGACATATCGTATTTGCATTGCCATAATATTAAAAAGTTATTGTATATTTTTTTAAATCGATGACGTACATTTTTAAAGATTCACTATAAAAACTATTTAAATAAATACGTTATTTTATTAAGTCGAACCTATCAATAGCAATCATTATGATCGTAACGATATAATAGCCCTCTTATATTTTATAGCATTTACGACGAAACCCGATCTTCGCTTGAATTATCCTTGTTAGTCATTTTTTGTCTCGATGAATAAGATGTTATAGGAAATATGATGTCATTAGGTAGCCAGGAGCTGCTGTAAAAAATTGGTTTAGATATGCTCTAAACCACAGACTAGTCACAATATTTCACAGGCACAAGTTTCGACTGTCCTTGTACTTAGTTTAGACTTTACACCGTAAAATTAAAAAAAAAAACATATTTATCGCATAACGGGTTGTAAGACTAATTTGGGAGTTTATGTCCACGATCGTTTATTTCTTACCGAAAATACTTACATAGCAGCCACCGATAAATATAAAATAAAATTTTATTTCAACTAAGCCGTTATACTAACAATAATTATTGTTAGTAACGGCTTAGTTTAAAGTAATAACCGTCTCCTTTTTAATTAGTCGGTGAAAAACGCTTACAGACGCTTCATTATTGCCACGGTACAATAAAATATTATATGAATGTTTCCAAGAACGCATTCGCAGCCTCCCCTATTCCCGGAACACCGTGACGCCGCGCTTGTGTCCAATTATTTACTATTGTCAAGTAAACCAGGGGTACCAAAAATAATAAGCAGGGGTTCCTAAAAAAACCCTAAAGTTCAAACAGATATTAATAATAATACTCCCCACACCGGTTTCGGTGACGGTGGCCAGTTTCATTGAAACCAGACCTGTTACGCAGGAGTAGTTTTTATAGTGCCCAAGTGTGTGCGCAGTACACAAGAGCACTCTCTATTCCTTTCACTCTCATAATCCAGTGGGACGGAAGACCGACACGACTGGCGAGAGATCAGGCGCAGGACCGACTTTTTACATGCCCATCCGACGCATGGATCATCTTACTTGTCAGACAATCAGGTGATCAGCCTGCAGTGTCCTAACCAAACTTGGAAATAACATGTTTCCAACGCGGGATTCGAACCCACGATCTCAGTCAAGAGCCGCGCTCTATACCACTAGACCACGGAGGCATCTATATTATTATGTACTTTCTAGTTTCTACATATTTTAATTTTGTCACATCTTACCTACTGTACTGT
Organism: Cyaniris semiargus; assembly: GCA_905187585.1. NCBI lineage: Eukaryota > Metazoa > Arthropoda > Insecta > Lepidoptera > Lycaenidae > Cyaniris > Cyaniris semiargus. Next base: position 3,658,049 of record LR994558.1, on the reverse strand, counting down.
TTTTTTTTATAATGCGATTTTATAATGCTTCCATACTAATATTATAAATTCGAAACTATGTCTGTTTGATACCTCTTCAGTCAAACAGCTGAATCAATTTAGTTGTTTGTATGAATATACTTTGAACCGCGGAACCTTCCATCCAATCCAAAAATTCAATTCCAAGAATCCATACTTCCATATACATACATACTTAATATTATAAACGCGAAAGTGTGTCTGTCTGTCTGTTACCTCTTCACGCCCAAATCGCTGAACCGATTTTGCTGAAATTTGGTATGGAGATACCTTGAGTCTCGGGAAAGGACATAGGATACTTTTTATCCCGGAAAAATGTACGGTTCCCGCGCGATTAACGCATTTTGGTCCAACGGAGTTGCGGGCGTCATCCAGTTACTTTATATTTTAACCAGTTAACACTCGTTTTAACTTTCCTGGAAACGGTAGGGTTAAGATACCTAATAATTTGCATTACTGCGAAATCACAAGAAGGTCTTCGTTTTGGCAAAGCGTCTAAATTATCTTTCCGAGAAATGCTGCAGCAATTTTGATATCGTGACGCGGAATCAAAACATCGTAATTATGAGAATCGAATATATTTGGACCGCCAAAAACGTGGGAGTATTTGTGTAGAATCTGCGTGCTTTTGGTGGAATTTTCTAATCATAATTCGGCAGCGTGATGCACGCAATACTTTTTGCAGTTAATTAGAAACTTCGATATCTATATTAAGAGGGCGACTAAACCAAAAAATCAAACATCGTCCTTCTCTCTTTACACTCACGCCCGTATTTCATATGCCAGGTGAAAAAGGACGACGCGGTATCATCGCCAAGTTAGTTTTTTCTTAATAACTCGATAAATATACAACATTTTTAAAATCCGCTAGGTCGGTTTCTCAATGATAGAATTCTATACAATGTGTTAAAATATTAACTTAGTTTAATGCACGGTTATGGCAATATATGAAAAATTCGCGAAAATTAGATGCATCTTTGTGATTTTTTTCTACCGAGAAAATTTTAAGATATCGCGTTTTCACTACGTCGGTTACTCGGAAATATAATGTAGTATCTATGTTTAAAAATGTAACAATTCGGTGCTTATTTTCAAGTATAAAAATGAATTATAAAATCGACAATTTCGGGTTAGTCGCCCCCTTAATATCAAAGAACTAATCTAGACGTTTTGCCGAAGTTTGATTATCGCGCGGGAACCGTACATTTATCCGCCGTGCAAACTATAAACCTATCTTCCTTTTATTCCTGAAAAGTTGTATTTTTGAATTACGCAGTGTTAGAACTTAAATGACGCTGTTTCTTCCAGAAACTTAAAGTATAGCATTGGTCGATTTCTAGAGACATGGTTGCTCTCCTGGAACCTTTTTACTAGTTGCATCGACTTAATATTGGGTTGATTTGACCAGATTATTCTGGTCTTGGCCTAGTCTGCAGGGTTTTCTGACATGAAATCTATCTACAGCTGTGACTAGAATAGGCAACGTTAAGGGGGCAGAAACCCCATTTTGCTATAGTAACGAAATGTAAAAAGATATGAGATATAAAGCACAATATTTAAAATGGATTAAATCATAAACATTTTAATAAAACACAATACTTTGGCTGTAATTAATTTACAAACTCACCTCCGAGAAAAATCTTTATCATCGAAATATAAGTATTAACAAGGAAAACATACATTTTATTTTAATAAATTATTAAGGAATCTATATTAAAATGGACTGAACCGAACAATTTTTTTCTTAATATTTATTTCGAAAGATATTTAAAAAACACATGAAAAATAGATCCCCTAGAAACTACAATTTTATGCTAAGCTGAAATGAATCTTATCGCGATGCGTTACGCTTGGTCTTTGGTTGTGACTTGTGTGCAAGGTTATCGTTTTGGATTGAGATAAGTGCTCGCCTTAAATACATATCAGAAATTTTCTAGTAAGATAGATACCAGAAAAAAATATTACTTTAAATTACAAAGAACATAGGGCCTCATACCAAAGAAAGACTCAAAACTGTACTGTATTTTAGGTAAAAATACTCAATACTAAGTATCGATTAAAATTCATTATTATTAATTTTACTATTCGCAATAAAAATGTAAAAGATTTTGTCTCATTCGAATGAAATTTTCAGTTTAATAAAACGAAATAAAGATTTGCTGGCATATAACTTTTCTGTCGCCAATCGCCATAGAAAAGCCAATGATTATTTATTAAAAACAAAAAAATCCGGAAAGTTTTTTATGTCTTATTAAAACCATAAAATAATACCATAAAATAAAACCATAATAATACCATAAAATAAAACCATAAAATAATAACTTATTAACAGCTTTTATGTTACTGGGCGTTATGCCCTGCGCAATAACGATTTCACTTCTACAAGCATACTTGAACGCTTACAGTAGTGAAAACGATTCAACACCTGTCTGTGTAATTGAAGACGTGAGTGGAAGAACCACATAACTCACATTTCATAACATAAGGGCAATTATGTTATGAAATGTAAGATGTGCTCATTTTTTCCCTTATAATAATTTGAGCAAAGAATGATAATTCTTTCATTTAGATTATATAAAAATTTGAATGAGAGAATGATAATTCTTTAATTTAGATTTTTATATAATTCATAAAATACAATTATCCTTAGACTTTGTTGATGTGTGTATTTGAAAATCGACCACTTTAGAAGCTACAGCACTTTATAACATGGCAATGATTGGAGATAGATACAAAGTGTAAAAGACATAGTCGTAGTAAATTTTATAAGCTTTCATTATGTACAAACCACTTTTTCTCTACGACGTACCTTACTTTGACATTGGAACATACACGCGTATGTCACCCGAACCGGACTCGGAAGGGGAGAGGGACGGCCCTCTTTTAAGCAATAACATTAATAACTTGAGCTCATCTACCGCGATAACTCGTACGCAGCTTAGTGCTACCGCGCGCGAGCAGCCTCACTCGTCAGAGAGTGAGTAAGGGGTCAGACCCCTTAAGAGCAGGGGGGACCCGAGTCCCCACGTCAGATAAAAATAGCTTATTTTCGTAGCTCTCCCCAATATTGCCCGATTAGAATATCACACGTGTGACTTTTTGCTTATCTCCAAACCAACTAGCAACAGACTAGTTATAGCCACGATTATACCATGGTCTTAACCAGACCAGCGGGGCTAAAATGGTCGCTTTGAAGAATCATGATATGAATCATAGTATGATTCATTTTTCTAAAATAGCAAAATGCAACTCTGCTTGCAATTCATTTCTGTATTTTTGTACGATTTGACATTTGTCAGTTTGACAGTTTTGACAATTCATTTTCTGAATTGATTGAGAGGAATTGCTAAATGTGACCATTTTAGCCCCGCAGTAGCTTAGACCCTTTCGAAAAAAAAATCTACGACGTACCGTTTTAAAGTTATTAGCAAAAAACTCAAAAACGGAAACTTTGAGCGGCGGATTTTTAGTATTTTTACCTTCTGGGCATCCTGAACACATTTCTGAAGAAATTACTTAGGTTGCAGCTCACGCACTCTACTCCTGCTTTATTAGGTGGACTATTATAATATACAACATAAAAAATATTTATTTACATAATATATTTAATGGAAAAGTAAGGCAATGGATACCAAATTTTAGAGAATAATCAATCGTCGTCTTATAACTAATTAACTGCCCTGCCCTGCACAATAACGATTTCACTTCTACAAGCATATTTGAACACTTATAGTAGTGAAAACGATTCAACACCTGTGTAATTGAAGACGTGAGTGGAAGAACCACATAACTCACATTTCATAACATAAGGGCAATTACTCATTTTTTCCCTTATAATAATTTGAACAAACCTTGTATCTTATCTATTTCAATGATCATCTAGCTAATCTATATGTTACCGTTAGAATGCAGAATACGTTAACGTGCACATTACCTAGGTAATCTGCAGATTCCCTGATGGTCCGTTAAAGTGGGAATTGTTAAATAAAAAAAGCTTATATTTGGACTTTACCTAGTTAGTTTGCATTCTCTTCCTTCGTAAAAGTCCTAAAAACTTTGACTTAAGCTTGTCAACCTAAGACTGTTGTTTTGATTGGTTTTTTCTAGTTGATACGATCTGTCATATTTTATTAGTGTTGTATCATTTAACTTAAAATTTAATAATTTATTCCGTTGTTTCTGTCCAAAAAAAAAATATATTTAATAATTCTCTCAACTAAATAACATGTTTTATTCAATCAAGAATCTGTTTTTTAAATTTATTTCAAATCATTATTTATGCAAAAACGGCAATTATTTTACTGTTACTTACCTGGTTCTTCCGCTCACGTCTTCTATTATTTCTATACGACAGCGAGGTCCTATGTAATTTTTATTGTTGTTGTCAGTCAATAACTATGCCCTGATCCTCAGGTTAGACTTGAACATGTTGACGCATCCCCTACATAGTGACTACGACAGTCTTTTCCTTTTGCTAGTCGTTTCATCATCACTCCCGTCCTCGCGATCGCTAGCGGCCGACAGCACTTCTGTCTCCGCGTCCGTTATGTCTGGGTCTTCTGAAATCGAGATATCATTATAATCATGAATTATCATTATCATGACATGAAGCAAGAAGCTTGGCAACTTGATAGTCACCAATTAGAAGTCCTTTGGGGAGATTTTTAAATGTCAAGTCTGACTTTGTCGATTTCTATCAAGATTTTTTGTTAAAACCTCGTGCGATTATCGATCGATTAAGGGAGAAGAATTTATTAAAAAACTAGTGGTCCGCCCCGGCTCCGCCGTGGTATATATATCGCAGGCGGATTGTATATTTAGCCCTATTACATTACGGCTAGCTGTTTTCAAAAACAGGGCCGTTTTATAATGCAGCGTATCGACGATTAGCCGGATTTAATGCGGCTGAATAAAAACAGTTTTAGTTCCGTTTCTTAACACTCGTGGCGCTGCCCGTGTTATAACAAAAACAATGACAAATTGCGAAGTTTTAAATGAATTAAACAAAGAAAACAATGAATTTAAAATCAATTTTCAGTTGAAATAAATAATTTTTATTCTTCTCAATGTGGAACAGTAAAAAAACTATGGACTAAGGACCGAGTTTTAGAGGTTTTAATGCAGATTAAAACTGCTAAAGTGGCTATGGATTCTGGTGTCCGGCGGAATGTGGCCGATGAAGATTATTTGATCTTAAAGAAAAGTAATCCCGAAGATCCTACTATTCGAGTAGTACCCATGGAGCAGTATTTTGATACTTTAATGAAAATTCACAAGGAAAGTGGCCATGACAGTCGAGACAAAATTCTGTACGCAATCAAAAATAAACTTTACATTCAAAAAAAGGCAATTGAAATATTCGTCTCGTTATGCCCGGTCTGCGAATCTAAGCGAAACTTACCATAATAGCATTAAACAATACCATCTAATAACTAAAATTGATTTTCATTTTCAACATTGTTTTATTTTGCAATCATGGTCACCCTACAATTTAAGTAGTAGTACGATGCGGCTAAACGTGGGCCGCTTTTATTTATTGAAGAACGTATAGCAATGACAATCCGGCCCTATTTTTGAAAACGGCTAGCCATAATGTAATACGGCTAAATATACAATCCGCCTGCGACATATACATAGCCTACAGCACTCAGGGACATCTTAGCTATACATTGGTGAAAGAATTTTTGAAATCGGTCCAGTAGTTCCTGAGATTATCGCGTTCAAACAAACAAACTCTTCAGCTATATAATATATTAGTTTAAATAATGCTTAGAAAACATGAAACTACTTTTAAAAAATCTGTTGCTTCTTAAAACAAAACAAAAAAAAGTATACATTAAAAACAATAAAAAATATACATAAATTTTGCTAAGGCCTTACCAATCTCTCTCTCTGCCTCCTGCTGCTCTATAGCCCCGAGTACCTCCTGTAAGACCGGCCCCTTGATGCGGAAGTCGCGAGCCGTGCCCAGAGACATGTACTGCTGGTAATTCGTCTGAAATTATATTACGCACATCATTATCATAAAATAATTTATTTTATTATAAGGGTCTGGTTGTAAGAAATGCTCATCTACCAACAGACTTTACTTAGGGATACCACACAAAACTGCCAATTCGCATCGCATCGCAATGTCATTTTTTGTTGCAGATTTTTTCGTTGCGATGCGAATTCGCAGTTTTGTGAAGGAGCCCTTAAATATCAACCAAAGTAGGTTTCATTTTTAGTTTGTATTATAATTAAATATTTTATTATATTAGCCTATAATTGTCCCAAAAAGCTTTCCCCAAAGTCTCTTACTCACTCCTGCGTCAGCGTCTTTTATATAGATATATTTTCCTTAATCTATGGTTATACTATAACCCTCTTACTAATAGAAACTTCTTAAACATGCGTTCAACGTGTGAATAGTTAAACAGGTGTTTTTAAGTTAACACACACGTTACACAGAGTCTATACAGAGAAATTAGTATGGAAATGACAGCATCGTTATACAGGCCTTATGTCAAAAAATGATTATTAGTAGAAAAAATCTTATGCACCCTCTATACACGCTGTGTAACTTTTTATTAGTAAGAGGGTAAATATTTTATTTAGTTTTATTCAACGACTCTTATAATAACAGTCGGTACATACCTTAGCCTTCTTCTCCAGCAATATGATATTCTTGCTGAAGTGTTCGGCCTCCAGCACGAGGCGCGGGATCGTCCTAGTAGCGCGTCCGCCGCTCGCCTCGCAGTACGTGATCAACGAGTCGCATATTGATGATAGTTTCTTGCCGCATAGCTTGAGAAGACGCTCTAGACTGGATGGAAAAATAATTTGATTATGATGTCGGTGACTATAATTTTAGCAATGATATGTTTGTTGGTAACAAAAATGTATACAAAAACTCAAAACATTTGAAAGCTTAATAGTTCCAAAAATTCGATTCGATTCGATTATAAAAATTGTATTCATCGTTGTGTCGTAGGGAAGTGACACCAAGGAGAATGTTCACAGAGCATCCGCCAGTTAAGTAATTTGGATGAAGTTGAACTTAATGAAGTTCAACTTCATCCAGAAGCAATGGCTTCTGGTCACAATTTTGACATTTTAACTTTTTAAAAGTCAGTTTAAAAAGTATAAACGTCTAAATATTGACATTACAACTTTTCGAACTGTGTTTTAAAAAGTTCAAACGTCTAAATTGTGACCATAAGCAATGAAGTTCGTGTCCATAATAAGGGGACCAGCCCGATTAATGCATCGCGTCGAATAACGCGTCGCAGATTCGCCGCGGCGTCATATAAAAAACCTGTTTAGTGCATAGTTTTGCTTTATCTCACCGCAACGGCACGGCCATGTGCGGCGGCAACTGTCGTGCGAGCGTCGCCAGTAGCGCGTACAGTCTCGTCACCGCCGCCGGCGCCGCGTCCCCCGCCCCCCGCACCCGCGCCGCACCCCCCGTCACTCGGCACAGCTGACATAGCTGGATCACTATGTCCTCGTAGCATTCGCGCAGCTCTGCACAATATACAAGAAGAAATTAAAAAAAAATTCAGCAGTGAGCATGCTAATCAACATTATGGCAAAAAATCCTCTCGACTTGACGTTATGTCAACTATCAAACAAAAAAAATCAAAATCGGTCAACCCGTTTAAATGCTACGATGCCATGGAGAGCCGCTGCTTTCGTCAGGGGTTAAAAACCCTCGATTATAGATCCTCGCCAACTGATGCTGGCCAGCGCTGTTGGCATATATTCTATAGCGTGCACGCAGGTGCGTGCACACGTGCGTCAGCGTCGTTTGTCCCAACTGTGCATCTAATAGCCGAGCCAGCTTTGCTAGCCAGTTAATTATTTATTTATTTATTTATTAAATAATGTTAAATGACTTGGTGGAGGGATTTGCCCCGAGCATCTACAATCTACATAATAGCCGAGCGAGCTTAGGTTAGGTATACCTTTATCAATCCTCTGCAGCTGATGCTGTCCAGCGCTGTTGGAGGCGGCGTGCAGGTCGCGCGCGCGGGCGAGCACGTGTTCTATAGCGCGCGCACGTACACGCAGGTGCGTGCATACGTGTGTCAGTGCCGTCTGACCTGAGCGTTCATCTACGCACGGAAACTCGCGGCTGTCTTCCTCCGCTGATGACTCGTCCTCCTGAGGATATTATAATATAAATAGGTTTGATCCTTATTGTAGTGTAGTCCTTATTTTAAGTGATAATAATACTTTTTTTTCTATATTTAATTAAAAAAACGCCCCAACACCATGAATTTGTCCATCCAATTAAAATTTTGTTTTTAGAATAAGTATACCTGTATTAAATTTAAAGCAATGTTATAGCAATGTGTGGTTGGTTATCAATTTAAATAAATATTTTAAAAAATGTTACTCTTTTTAGTGCTGCTACATTTAAAGTGAACACACACCAAAGTAACACCCTAAAGTAGTATCAATTAAGTTTCTTACATCCTGTAGACATTTATATAAACAAGTTTATTACATCGATCAAGCCCAACGTAGCAGTCAGCTTCAGCATCAGTTCGTCCAAGAACTGAGCCTCCCTGTGTTCCCTTAAGGCCGCAGTCAGCAGCGGCGGTATCAACGATATACACTCCTGTTTACTGCGCCGTGTGTAGTCCTCTAGTTTGATGATTACCTGAAATTATAACAGTGCGAGTTGGACTCGCGCACGAAGGGTTCCGTACCATTATATAGCAAAAATAGGCGAAAATTGTGTTTTTCGTATGGGAGGCCCTTATATATTAATTTTATTTTGTTTTTAGTATTTGTTGTTATAGCGGCAGCAGAAATACACAATCTGTGAAAATTTTAGAAGTCTAGCTATAGCGGTTCTTGAGATACAGCCCGGAGACAGACAGACAGACAGAAAGACAGACGGACAGACGGACAGACATCGAAGTCTCAGTAATAGGGTCCCGTTTTTACCCTTTGGGTACGGAACCCTAAAAAAATTATCGATGTATTTATGGAAACCCTGATTTCTAAGGTAAGTTGTGTTTCATATCATCACATGAAGAAAATAGTCCCGCCGTGGAATTTCGTAGACTGACTTGTCACGGTCTCATTTATTGGCGCCCTTTAAATGTATTTTGTTTTATTACTTTTTGGTACCTTTAGTTATAGCATCACAAATACATAAGTTGAGAAAAATATAACTATTTGCCACGGTTCATATTCAACCTAGAGGATTCTGTGCTAGAGGTAAACAGACGAACGGACAGACACAACTAAGCCCTTACAACGCCTTACGCCGATTTGACAATTTGGGTAAGGAGCCCTAAAATAACGTATAAATTACAATTATTCATACAAAACCTACCGCATTAAGCTTACTGCACGCCAACACGGGTGTTTCTAGCAACACTGTAGCGACAGCGATCAGTGTTGCTATCAACTTCTTGGCTACACTGTCTCTCTCGTCGCCCACGTCGGCGTCCAACTGAACTAGCTCTGTGTGGATCTTCTCTAGGATCTCCGCTACACTCATAGATACTGGGGAGTCCTGAAGGCCAGCTGAAAACAACGTAAACCTCTCTGAATGATGTGAACTCTATCTGTTTTCTAACTACAGTAATCCCAGATAAAATGTGCCTAAGCGTAATATGAAAAACCTGCGTTGCCCGAAACTTAATTTGCAAATTCATACATGACGCAAGAAGTGTACAGTTTTCTGGGTCAAAAATCCATTCGATGTTTAAAGCATAAAGTTAATATACCTAGCGGAATAGAGCAACAATCTCGAGCTGTCAAACGAAACCGAAATTGGTTTACATCTGTGTGTAAAAATATGTGTACGTATACACTTACACAAGCATGATTGAACATGAATTCTATGAGATTAAATTGTCAACGTGCCGATAAGTGCCGACTGGACGTCAAAAAAAGAGTTCTGCTGTCATGTATCACACGTCTCTTTTTACCACGCAGTGTTACTGATAGTGACATCTCGCTTGCTCAGACCTTTGTTTCTCTATTCCGCTAGGTATATTAACTTTATGGTTTAAAGTAGAAGTATCTCTAGTACATTTTTCATCTATGTTGGTTTTACGGTCTAGGTTTCGTTTTAAATTTAAGTATTGATATTGAATATGGAATACGTACTTATATAAGTGAAAATCTTCTCTGCTTTAAGCTTGTAACTCTGTGATAGCAGCACATCCAGACAGGTCTTGAACAGTTCCAGAATCGCCAGCGCCGTGTTATCGTCAAAGTTGCAGATGTCTTGAAACCTGAATAATAGAACGATTGGAATAATGAAAAGGTAACGCGCCACCACGAAAACATAAATAATGAGGTCTGCGTGATGTAGTGAAACGGCTTTTATCTGGGAAAGTTGTAATATTTTAGGACTTCTGATAAGAAATGTTCATAGAACTTCTTAAGGCCATCCCCCGAGCAAACGACCTTGACCATACATTTGACGCGTTGCCGAGATCGCACAAAAATCCTATTTTTTTTTACTAATCTTAATTCAAAATTGATCTAAAAAAAATTAAACTGGGAATATGTAGTAAATGAAATTGTGTATCTATTGTCGTGTGTTTCAAATAAACGTAATTTGTAAATACTGAATGCTGAAAGTATGCTTCAATTTTAATAAATTCGTATTACTTTGGAAGCTAATATTATCATGAGTATAATAAACAAAAAGAGAAAATTTAAAACGGGGAAAGGAATGTTGATATACTGTATTTTTATTATAACTTTGTAGCTTTCAAATTATGAGTTTATAAGGCTCTAAATACGGTAAATTACGGAATCTCCGTAGGAGAAGGCCCTTAAATTAAAAAACCACTCCTCTTTTAGTCACAGTCCACATTTGGCGTAATAAATTACATTATTCAGTTCACGTCGCCACTGTCATACATACCGGCATAAGCACGTTTTATGTAGCAGCGCCGCGACGTAGAGTACGTCGAGTGCATGCGAGCGGTCGGCGGCCTGCACGCACGACGCGACGCCGCGCACCGCCCATACGTGTAGGGCGGTTTGCGTGCGTACCATATTGCGTTGCTCTGTTGATGACCATGTCACTTCCTCGCTTAAAATTAAGATATCGTGGTCGATTACAAAAGTGCAAAGTTTCATAAAGATTTGAGATTAATAAAGTCATAAGCTACTTACAAAAACTAGTCAATATGTCAGTAATAATCAGCAAATAGAACTCAACGTCACACAGTTTCAATTTAAAAAAAAAAATCTTTTAACCTGTTTTCGAATAATAATATTTATCTTATTTTTTATCTGTATTTGTAACTTTTCCAATATGCCAGAAAAAGACAAGCCAACCTTGTAGTTATTAGCTGGGTAACATAATTTAAAAGTAAGAATGTATTAAAAAAATACATTGTTTTACAAAACTCTCACCTATACAATAAATGTAGAAATCTTAAACAAAGTTGCAGGTCCCACAAACACGGCAAGGGTTTGAAGGGTCCAGCCCTGTCTTTAACTAAGTTCGACAATTTTGTTGCCTTCCCTTTTTCCTTTTGACTTTTTTCTTTTTCTTTTTGCGACTTTTGACTCTTCTGTGATTTAACCGATTCCTTTGTGTCATTTAACTTGCCCTTTTTGTTACCTTTTGAAGTGATCTATAAATAATAATGAGATGGACATTATGGGCCGTTTACATTCAGCCCCATTGGGCTGGGAAGTGAAGTGAGTAGGGGAGTGGGCGCGAAATATTCACTCGCGCTGCCACTCGTCATGCCGCTGCCCGACGAGGCAAGTATAAACGCTAGCTGAGTGTAAACGCTCACTCGCGTCGTTACTGCTGCAGAAGTATTCTGAGCAATATTGCCGGCAGCGCGAGGAGCAGCGGCAGTGGCTGTAAACGCTTTATAATCAATAATAGCAGGCGATAGACGTTGTCCTGTCATATCAATGAAGTTTAAATTGTCAAAAACGGTAAAATATACTTCATCAGAAATAATTGTATATTCAGAAATTTCTCATTTTCAAAGTAATTTTATCAAATTTTCTTTTATAATAACCTTCATCACACATTATCAAACACAATAATCAAGAAACTAACGAAGTCGGTTCAGCTGTTCTCAAGATGCTTACCAACAATTTTTAGCTGCTCATTTTTAACCGACTTCAAAAAAGGAGGTTATCAATTCGACACGTATGTATGTAATATTTCCAGAAATGCCCAATTTTTATATATGTTAGTCTATATCAGCTTCTGAACAAATGTGCCAAATTTCAAAAGTGTATGTATGTATGTATGTAAGTATGTTTTTATGTTTGTGTTCGCATATCTCTGGAACTACCATTCCGATTTCAGTAATTCTTTGTTGTACTAGGTATTGTTCAACTTGGAACAGTGCAAGTTTCATCAAAATCGGTTCATTAGTTTTGGAGATAGGGAGTTTTAATTCTCAATTACATACAATTTTGAAGTCGGTTTTATCTTTTTAATTATATTTTAGATAGATATAAATCATAATCCGAATCATCTTCTGATAAACTATCTAGTATATCTAATAGCAAGTTACTCGAAGGGTCCATAGTATTGAGACATTAAAAATAAGAACAGCCTGTATAACACAGTGCGTAAAAGCAATATTTATCACCTTAGTATTATCAAGCAGCTGTTTACACTCTCTGAACAGCCTGCACAGGGTACCTCCATTAGTGTTTTCCGCCGTCCACTGCATCACCTGATGTGCTATGAGCGCCTCGTAACACTGTAACACCTGCTGCACCTTCAGACTCTTGGCTTTGGACTCTGGAGTTAAGTCGGTTAGATCTAGGTCTTCCTGAAATGATGATATCATTGTGCAAAAAAGCATCAAGATTTAAGAAAAGAAATTAGTAAAAACTAGGAGGAATTTTAATAAAGGCTTGAATTTTGAATTATTTTACTCGCGCACGAATTTAATGCAGTCTTATTTCCAGCGATAACTCCGCGTAAGATAGCAATATTTTTATTTAGGAGTAAAAGATATAGATAGTATTGGACTTTTAAAAACTGTCACTGTAGACAGCGATCAAACTTTAAGTATACTTGCATCAGTCTTGAAAAGTATTCGTGGATCTGTTGCCTCTTTCTTCGTCATATTTGTGAAAGAGAACTGAGAAGGTACGATATTTTACCACAGACATAGATCAAGATAGATACCGCATGTCCCTCCATTTGTATGAAAACGAGCGTCCTGCGTGCCACTTTTTTCTGAATAGACATTCGATAGTTCTTTAGTCTGCGCTCCACCGTTATCGGATTCGGACGTCAATCGGATTGAAAAAAATGCCTAATTGTGCCGTATTGAGCTGTAGAAATTCGAATAGAAACGTTGGCTAGATAATGGACACGTTTCTTATCATCGGTACGTCACAGTAGGTAGGATAAAAGGGGCACGCAGGACGCTCGTTTTCACACAAATGGAGGGACATGCGGTATCTATCTTGATCTATGTCTACGTATTTTACAGATAATTAGCCAATTAATGCCAAACTGTCGTAAGTGGTTGTTTTAACAAGTATATAATAATTTTCCAATTAATGCCAAACTGTCGTTAGTGGTTGTTTTGACAAGTATATAATAATTTTACCATCTCTCCAGTAGGATATAAGCTACTTTTGCACAGCTTGTCCATGATGTTCATGAGTTTGTTTCGTAAATAACTGCCATTTTCGTTCTGACTCAAGAACATGTCGTCGGATTCCTCACCCTGGATCGGTTGCAAAAACTGTGCTACTGCATATAAGAGATTTCCTATTGGTTCCTGAAAAAATATCTTTTAAAAAGATCTTTACAGCGAAAAGCTGTTTTTGCATGTCAAGTGATTTATCTAACGTAACTTACAAAGACAACAATATTACCTTGTGTATTTGTGTATGTTCAATATTTATTTTAGCTATAGGATTTTTAGGATATGAGGTAAATGATATATTTTTTTTAACTAACAAACTTTTATATATAAAGTATATATTTAAGGAATTTACTTTTTAACTCAAAAATATTTACACAAGGACATTTAATCTTTCCAATATTTCAGGAAAAGACAAGCAGGACTCATGTCGTTATTCGCTGTTTTAATATTTTTATTATTTTCAAGCATTTATTAGAGGTTAACAGCACAAAATACCTACAATCAACACAGCATTAGTGGCAGTTGTTTGCACACATTTCTCCCACAGTATCGGCGGCCCGTCATCGGTGTCAGGTAAGTACTTGATGAGATGTTCGTACATCAACTCTAGTACCGCCTCGTGTAGGGACACCTTCTCTCTTGTACAGTCGTAGAGTTCTGAAATAAATAGAAATATATTAGACAAGGACAAAACATTATTTATTTATTTATTTATTTCCATACTTATTTCTACCATTACAGGTTTACCCCAATGCGATAGAAACATACAAATAAAAACTTACCACTAAATAATATTCAAAAATACACTGTATCCATTAAAATAAACAAAATAAAAATAGTTTTATTTCTTAGTTGAATCAAATCTTTTCAGAAAGTCTACATGATGAGCTACCACCGGTTTGGGAACTAACCCGGCGAGAAGAACCGACATAAGAAACTCGCACGAGGCCCACTTTTTACCAAAAAAGGGCGAAAAATTAGTCTTTTAAAATATGAAAATTACAATGTCATGTAAGTTAATTTCGAACAATGTAAAAAAAAAGGTAAGTTGTTTATATATCACAATTTTTTTGATTAGTGGGGGGGTTTGTGCATGTCGATATGGATTGTGCATGCTATAGACAGCTTCACAATCATAGTTACAATCATGGTCCAACGTGCAGAATAGTTTTAATATAATATTGGTTAATTTACCAGTATAAAGCAGGTTCTTAACAGCGGCGTCCTGTATGAGACAGCGCCGCAGTATCGACACCACTTCGAGGCACATGGTTTCGTTGCGTACGCGAGACGTCACCCTGTAGAAAGAAAACAGCAAGTTTAATTATAATAATACAGGGTGCAATTAAACCTTCCTGCCAAATTTTTTCCAGGGCTTAGGTATCATTAGGAGAGTCCATTTAAACAAAAAAAATGGGTGTTATTTTTTTTCATGACATATTTTATCCCATTTAAAATCGTTGCAGAACGGTCACTCGCGGCGGTGGGTATGAGCGGGGGTGACGCGGGGGGAGGCGCGCGCACGGGGGCACGTCACGCGCGGGCGACGCGTCGTGTCCATTAATTGTGGTGTTTTTTACGATAACTTTCGGAAGCTATTTCTCAACATTTTAGTACTGAGTGATTATAAAAGAAAAAATACGTGTATTGTTATTTTTAACAAGGATTAATATATCAAAATTTGGCAGAAAGGTTTAATTGCACCCTGTATATGTAAATTAAGAAGACAGTGAAATGGAAAAGCACGGAGTGACAGCTTTACTTGTCACAGAACTGTAAGAAAACCCTAAAGCTGATCGCACATTTGTCAGCACCGTACGCGCCGTACGCGTCGAACGCGCCGCATAGTACGCGCGTACGGTGCGGACGAATGTGCGAGGTTTAAAATAATTGCATACAACGAAATCTAAAATGCAGCACATTTGGAGCGTGCGTGCTGATAAATGTACGGTCACCTTAAAAAGTCCGTTGATGGTGACGCAATTTATAGTCCGGTTTGTTGCGTCGTCAGAACGGAATGACGCATTGTATGCCACATTACACATAGCTTTTTGCGTTGAGGTAACGTGCGTTATTACAATACAGGACGCAACAGCGCAACGGGTCATTCACCCTGCCATTTCATCTCCTGTCAATAGTTCCGATAACACAATGCGTTCTACGATGTAACACGCAACGCAATGTGGCATATAATATCATAAAACATGTAAATTTTAAAACGTCGGAGAAACGCTGCTTCTGCAAGGCACTGTAACTCAACGCCTTCGTTGCGTCACAATGCGTTGCAGCAGCGGCTTTTTTTTGACGTTTACAGTATTATGAATCAGCGTAACGAGCGTGTGTGCGTGCGTGCGTGCGTGCGTGCGTAGCGTAGCGTGGTAGGCCTCATGTAGACGTTCTTAAAGTGTTAATTTTTAACCGATTTAGAAATAAATCATTTTTCATTTTCAGCGTGTTTACTCATGCGGCGCCGCTCCACTCGGCATGCAGGTCGACCGCCACCTGCCTGAAGTACGACGCGCCGGCGTGCGAGTCCGGCTCCGACTGACTGAGGCCAGCGGACAGCTTCACGTGCCGCAGCACCGTGTGGAAGCCCCATACTGCCAGCTGCTGCTGTATTTTTTTTTTATGAAATAAAGGGGGCAAACGAGCAAACGGGTCACCTGATGGAAAGCAACTTCCGTCGCCCATGGACACTCGCAGCTTCAGAAGAGCTGCAAGTGCGTTGCCGGCCTTTTAAGAGGGAATAGGGTAATAGGGGAGGGTAGGGATGGGAAGAGAAGGGAATAGGGGAGGGTAGGGAAGGGAATAGGGTAGGGGATTGGGCCTCCGGTAAACTCACTCACTCGGCGAAACACAGCGCAAGCGCTGTTTCACGCCGGTTTTCTGTGAGAACGTGGTATTTCTCCGGTCGAGCCGGCCCATTTGTGCCGAAGCATGGCTCTCCCACGTAATAATGCTGTTGTATACTCACGCGGCGCCGCTCCGCTCGGCGTGCAGGTCGACCGCCACCTGCGTGAAGTACGACGCGCCGGCGTGCGAGTCCGGCTCCGACTGACTGAGGCCGGCGGACAGCTTCACGTGCCGCAGCACCGTGAGGAAGCCCCATACTGACAGCTGACGGTGCGCGGAATCCCTGTAAAAGTAATATGAGTAAATTGGTTAAATAAAGATTAGCTATCTCAGTCACTATAAGGGCCAACGCTAAAGCTCGCGCGGGCACACGCTCGCGTGCGTTTAAATGAAAAATAGTATGGGCAGCGCAGGCGGGTGCGACGGAGCGCGGACACGGGCGACGACGCTGCCCATACTATTTATTTATTTATACACACGCGAGCGTGCACCCGCGCGAGTTTTAGCGTTGGCTCTTAAACTTGTACATCCTAGTACCCTGAGAGCATTCGAAGTAAGCGTCTATGACTACGCCGCGATAGAACGGCACATAATTTAAGTACTATGGAACAGTAGCAAACGGCGTTCGAGAACAGCGTCAATGTCGTTGGTCGTCGCAGCTGAGATATAACCCCTGATGGAATAAACAGGCTCACTCACACAGAGTACAATTAGGTATCTGTGTCGCAGCGTCAATGTCGTTGGTCGTCACAACTGAGATATAACCCCTGATGGTACAAACATAAGGCGCACTCACACAGAGTACAATTAGGTGTCTGTGTCGCAGCGTCAATGTCGTCTGTCGTCGCAGCTGAGATATAGCCCCTACTGCCCTGGACATAAGGCACACACACCTGGAGTACAGCGCCTTCCTGCACACCATGAGCACGGTGTCTCGCACGCGCGCGCTGAACGGCACGAGCGGGCGCACGGCGCGGTACACGGCGCCGTCGCCGCAGCTCTCTAATACGCCGCTAAGTTGCGGACACCGCTCCACCGCTACGGGCGTTAATTTGCACAACACATAGAGGCAGTCTGGAAATTAAATAGAAGATTATTTCCTACTTTATTTAAGAGTTCTCATTGGATTTGTCTGGTTGTGCACAAGGTAGAAATTCATACACTTTCTGCAGCACTACATAAACTTTCACGTACCGTGCAAACGAGACGACAACATAATATTCGAGAGACAAATAGAGGTAGGTCAGTGGATGAATTTCTGTTATCTTGTCATCTGTAGCTGTCTTTTATTAAAACAATTCAATTTATATTATTAAAGTCAAATTAACACAAGAGCGCACATAATATTATTATATTACTAGCTGTCCCGGCAAACGTTGTTTTGCCATATAAAGTATTTCGCCCATATTAATTTATTGAAGTGATAAATAAGTATTTCACCATGGCAACGTCCATCGCTATCCCGTCGCACAAACAATGGTCACAGTCAGTCTCGAGTTGTAATAATTTACTATTATTTATTCAACAAATGCACTTATCAATATAAAAAGTAGATGTTGTCCGATTCTCAACCCTAGCCGATATGCTCGCTAAGATTTACGAAAATCGGTCGAGCCGTTTCAGACGATTTCAATTACGCACACCGTGACACGAAAATTTTATATATTAGAAGAAGTAACTGCGTCTCTCACCCACGTGTTGCGGCTGCGGCGTGTCCGCCAGGCGGTCCGCGAGCTGCGCGATCACGTGCGGCGCGGTCTCCGGCTGCGCGCGACTCAGCCGGGCCAGTATCAGCTCGCCGTGCGACCAGCACGCGCGTGCGACAGGCTTCGTGCGACCGACGGAGAGGAGAGAGAACGCGAGGCCGATTAGACCCGCCGAGGTGAGCTGACGGTGGTTGGCGCTGCAATATAACGATGGAATGAGCTAGCAGTAGGCGCGGTCTCCGGCTGCGCGCGACTCAGCCGCGCCAGTATCAGCCGTGCGACCAGCACACTGCACTCGGCCGACGGGCTTCGTGCGACCCACGGACAGGAGGGAGAACGCGAGGCTGATTAGACCGGCTGAGGTGAGCTGACGGTGGTTGGCGCTGCAAAATCGTGATGGAATAAGCTAGCAGAGATTATAACGTCACAAACTAGCGACTAGCAGAGCAAGCGAGTTTTATTCGGAATGTTTTCACGTTTGGGCAAGGCAACTAACCCATAAACAATCTACTTTCATTAATAGTTTAAAAACCCTTTCATTTCTGATATTCCCTAATTTCCTTGCAGATAGCGGCATTAACGACTATACGCGTAAAAACGACAGAGCGAAATTAGAAATACAACGTGACGCACACGTAAAAAACATTTACTTATATGAGACAGTAAACATATCAACATATCAGCCCACCGCGAGTCGGCTAGCTTTTTCCCGACTTGCATTTGATACAAAACATGGAATTTACCTCTCATTGGTGAGTACTTTAAGGAGGTTGGCGACGTCGAC
Organism: Cyaniris semiargus; assembly: GCA_905187585.1. Classification (NCBI taxonomy): domain Eukaryota; kingdom Metazoa; phylum Arthropoda; class Insecta; order Lepidoptera; family Lycaenidae; genus Cyaniris; species Cyaniris semiargus. Next base: position 3,639,078 of record LR994558.1, on the reverse strand, counting down.
GTCGGGGGGTAGAAGCGAACGAACCCACGCCGCCTCCCTACAACGTATGTCGTCCATCTCGCGTTGCTCTATCGCCGCCTTTATCGTCTACATAATAAGAAAACTGCATTAAAATCGGACTAGTACTTTTAAGTACGTCGAATCCTTATTGCAAACTCTATCTAGCGCGTTTTGATGGGTCGTAGTTTTACATCTAGAATTAAATAGGTTAATTTTATTCCGGAATTTCCGTGTAATACTATATTAAGGCTCTCAAACATGACTGGGAATTCGCATCGCATCGCAAAAAAAAGTCATAATAAAAATTTGTGGACGTAAATGTAAAAAAAAAAAGTTATACAAACATCCAAACAAACAGTCCTATAATCGGCTCCCTTGTCTGCAACAGCTAGCGCCAGGTTAACTAGCATGGGTGCTCGTAGCAGCTGCGTTCGAGGCCACGCCTTAAGATGCCGCCGCAGCACCTCGGGCTCCGCCCCCGAGCTCATGTGGTAGAGGCAAGTCGAGAGACACCGGCTTAGTTCGGCAGGACTGTATGGCACTGGGGATGTTGAAATGTAGATTTTAAACAAGTTATTTTAGAAGTAAAGGAGACTGTGGAGAGTTGTCTTGTAGGTTGACTTATTCTCAGAAATTCAAGCTATTGTGACAAGAAAGTGTGACATTACTTTACTGAACTTGAAGATCAGTTTTTCGTGGTCTGTGTGATAAAAAAGCGAGATAATACAATTTTCTAGCGCTTGGGGAATAGTATAACATGTTTAATAATTTGATTTTTTAGCTATTAACATAGACTAAGGAAATGTATATTTTCTCTATGCTATTAGTCAACCTACCCCTAAAGGCAACTATCCCCGGTCTCCCCTATATCAATCTAAAAAATTATTTTGCTGAAATATTTATTGATGCAATGCCCAAGCAAAGACGAATCTAAATACATCATGAGCTCAAATTTGGAATTCAGCTCTAGTCTACAGCTTGCCAAAGAATACACACCACAAACAGCCCCCTTCCCGGCGCAGTTGGTTTAAAGTGCGCGTCAACCGGATCGGAATCGGAGCGTACGGAGAGGACGGATTTGTTGCTTTGTAATTTGTATTGATTTCTATGGTACTACGTGCAATGGAACGTCATTTCTGCGACTGACAAATCATAAATGACGACGCTCCGTCCGCACTGTACGCTCTGATTCCGACCCTATGGACGCGCAGCTTAATAAAGTCTTTTAAATATTATCACCATACATCAACAATTTGCAAACCGTATGCCACAATGAGAACTTACCAATATCGTCAATATCCATGGTGGTGGACTCGGAGTCCTGCGGTGGGGGCTCCAACTTGTTGTAGATGCGCATGTTGAAGTAGTGACTCACGTGGGACAACACCACTTCCAAATTGTATGGCTTACATAATCTGAAAATATTACACCTTTATAAGTCTAAACTCCAGGGTAACTTTTTTTAATTTCTTAAATGAGAATATTGGCGGAAAGCCGAAATCAAATCATTTTATCAACATCAGTTCAATAGTTTGAGCATGAAGGGATAACCAACAGACTCGCATTTACAATATTAGTATGGGTTACAGATAACGCAAATTGATAAATCCTTACTTGAGAAGTTGATGAACCAGAGGAGGCAGAGTATCAGGATGCACATCTATAATATAGGAGCAGGTCTTATTCACAACCTGTCTGTGATCATTGCGTGGTAACTGCATATCTCTGAAAATTTCAAAAAGTAACAACTTTTTATTCAACTAGAACAGTGGGATTAAGCGCGTATTCAGATCAAACTGACTATACGCCGCCGAATGTGAGCAGGCTCACTGTGAGCCCCAGTGTGAACGTGAAAATATACGGTATCGAATGTCCGCGCCTGCGCCAAGCGTAATGGCGTATTGTCGGTTAGGTGTGAATGAAAAAGTGAATATGTATGGAAATACAATAAACTGCGTAACATTCGGCGGCTCACAGTCAGTTTGGTGTGAACACGGCCTAAGGGTTCACAATAGTTACAGATACTTATCCATGTGTCTTTTCGAACATACCAAAGACAGCATGGATTAGTTCTGGGCTATAAGATAAGATACTATTATTGAGCATTGAGCCAAAAAGGTGTTTTTATGAAACTTAAGCAAAGCTTTATGTTAGTACATAAGTCTTTTTGGGTACTAAGATGTGACACTGTAAGTTCCATAAGAAACTATTATTAATTAATTGATTATTAGTGCTCTTGCAGCGAAAAACTGATCAATACTGTACTGGCATGGTGCTTAAGTCACGCCCCCCGCCACCCGCGCCGCAGGTAGCATGCACAAAAATCGCACGCCTGTCAATATGCTTGTAAGCAGCAACTGCTCGGTTAAAGCATGCTTTCGTGCTAGAAATAAGCTTGTGTAACTGTACCTTTAGTCCCAGAATGACACAACTAGGTCTTAAACACTTACTTAAACATGGCTGCCAACTGTACCAAATGTCTTTCCTGCCACCGACACTGGCAGAGGGTATGTATGCACTGTAATTTATACTCCGCACCCATCATCTCCGTGCCACAGTGATTCACCTTCTCCTGTGATGATATCACATTCAAACATTCTGGTACTATATCCCTCCAGCTGTAATTTGAAAATAAATTTGAAATGGGTTATAAAAAATATGAGTAATTGTACAGACTTTTATACACAGAAATTATCTTATTAAGTTGTCCGTGGATGATAATGTAAAATATGTGAATTCTTTAGTCTAGTATGTAAACTTACTTAACTATAAAGTGATGCAAGATCTTGCTGACTCCCCACTTAAAATATCATCAAACAATTTTATTATTGGACAAGCTTTGGCTCCTACTCACATCATGTTAACATCACTGTCTTCAACTATTGACTGCACACTGTCATTGCACCAGCGCAACAAATGCTCAACAGGCAACCTTGGAAGTTCCAGGCACAACCTGCTGATCACATCTCCAGAATGTGCTATAGAGGTTGCCTCCTTTCTTATTGTTTTTAACACTATATCAATAACCTGAAAGAAGCAGGGTTTCCATGCAAATAATACTGTATTAGTGTAATCATAAGATGGACATTGGATTATTTAATTTAACATACCTTAACTTTATTGTTTTCTGCAAAACCATCCAATACACAGTTAAGTACGTTCGCCCCATCGCTGTTCAATATTCGTCTTGGTAAAAACTTCAATACCTAAGGTTATACAAAGGTTTTTTTTACTACTATTCATACACACTGGGTGTAGTATTAATTTAATTCACTTAGGATAAGAATTTGATTGTCATATTGCTTTTCACTGTTTTTTGCAATTTAGCACAGCTAAACACTTGTTACAATTTGTTTTACTTTATTATTTATAAACTTTACCTCATACCTGTTCACAATTCGACTTACAGCATTCTCGCAATTCTTCCCGTTTACTACTTGAATGGCCCAATTTCTTTATAATTTTAAATATTGTATCGATTTCCATCATAAAGCAAATAGAATTAGATCTTCATTTAGGTCCAAAACTGTTTTTAATTCCGTAATTATTTTTCAAAACAAACGCAAAAACCGCCAATCGCAATCTATGTTTATGACAGCTGTCAAGTGCCATAACGGGCAACAGCAGGTATTAGGTGCTGCGCAGACGACAGACTATCCGTGACGCACTTTTTAGTCTGTGGAAATATAACCTATGCAATTATATTATTATGCAGTAACGCACACGACTCGTCTCGTACAAGATTTTTTTTTATAAGAGAAAAGCAGCTATAGCAATAATACTCACATGCGTGTTAAAAAATTAACGCATGCAAAACAAGACAGATTATTGTTTATGATTATTATCTATATTATATTATTAAACATCTTTCAGATCCCATAAAGATGGGTATGTTTTTTTACAAAAAAATTAAATCCTTGTGGTCATCAGGCTCTAATTGTTATAAGAATTCCTTATCTAATTATTAAGTACTATGTTTATTATCAAAATTATATACGGTACTCTATGCCGTCTACATAATAGGGCACTTCAATACTTGTGATTCGCGTGATACTAGAATCATGATAATATTGATTCGTGTAATATGCGCCATTGACCGTGTAATAGGGAGCTTCAATACTTGTGATTCGCGTGATACTATAGGTCTACCAGAATCTGATGGCAAATTTTGACAGCAGATTTTCAAAAAATATCCTTGATCATTGGATAAATTTATACATTTGCATGTTTCACACACAGAATCAGCCGCTATAAGGAAAAAAAAAGGATCAAATGTTTTATTAAAATTACCCCGGTATTGCTAGAGTCAATTTACTTTCTCACTTTTTGCCATCAGATTCTGGTAGACCTATAGAATCATGATAATGGAGCGTATTACACGCATCAATATTATCATGATTCTAGTATCACGCGAATCACAAGTACTACTGCGATACTGCGATTCGGCCTATTACACCATCAATATTATCACGGAATCGTGATAAATGATAATATCGCAATAACGCAGTATTGCCAGATGTACGATAATTAAGTGCAGTAATAATAATTTATTTATTTCAAATCTTATACAAACAAAAGCTTATAAATCAGATAATTTCAATTAAGATAATTTCCATGCAAAATTAGTAGTTTTAGCGTTGGGAGCTGTACTAGTTAAATACTGTGACACAGCTCCCATGCGGCCCGCATGCGGCCCGCGAACATCTTACTTGCGGCCCGTGAATGTTTTGTGAATTAAAGTTATATGTATCAAAAACAATGTTTTCTAATATTGCCAGTAGTTATCGCCAATTCGCCACTTAAGAACCTAGCTGTTTGTGTCATTTTATAACAAACACTTATTTCCCCTCATTATGTGTAGGTATATTGAGCTTCTAGGGTTAATACGAGTATGAGATATTCTGCGGGCTGCGGCCCGCCTTTGGTTTATTTTGCCACCCTGTGGCCCTTCCCTGCAAAAAGGTTGCCGACAGCTGCTTTACGGGGATAAATAAAGACTTAAAAGTGTGTGTTTAAATTGATTATTTGCTTTAATTTAATAAAAGTTAAAACAAAGGTTTTGAAAACGTACTATTTTTTTTTAATTTAGTGGGAAAAAAAAAATATTGTGGGTTTTTTTAGGTTAAACATGATATTCACAGATCAGATATTAGTTACTACGTAAATGATATTTCGCGTCTGTTTATACAGTCCGACAAGGCTTTATATGAATGTGTCAAACAGTCAATGGGCGCTGCTGCTGGTAAGGAGAACTGTCAAAAATGACGTTTTTGTATGATAGAAGCGTTAGTTCCTTTTCTCGCCACGTTCAACGGTTCATGTATATATATATAGTTGTTTTATGCCAAAAATACCAAATTTGGCATAAAACAACTATCTACACGGTTACCCATTTGATATGTATATTTAAAATTTATTATTATTTAAAAACTTTACAAAGTGACGTGTAAATTGTAATGGTGTAATTTATTTAAAATACACCTTGAATTTTGAAATTTGAATACACCATACAACCGTTAATTATTTTTTTGATACAGTAACACAGAATTTAACGTCTTTTCACTTTTGTAGACCGTAGTGACGTCATCTCAGTTTATGTTTGGCAGTAGAACGGCTGTGAGGTATTGGGATTACGAAACTGAAGAAATTCTATAATCTTCTAAAAACTCTGTTGTTGAATACCTACAATTTTATTATATCTGTCGTGTTTTGCGTACTGTAAATAGCTCTTTTTAGTTCAAATAAACCTTAAACGTTAATGAAAAATTAAGAAGAAGTTAAGGTTAAATTTGGCGGCATTGCTCAAAACCACAAAAATAGATTTCTTGTGGAATATTGGGTGCGTAGTGTGAAGTTATCTTGCATTTTTAAGTGAAGTGGATCAAAGTTAATAAACAGTGTGAGATATGTGCTGGAAATAAGGTAAATTACAGCATCAGAAGAGTTTAGAACATCAGTATGGAGAACTCGATCGTTGGTGGTTTGAGATCAAGATCGCGATCAAAGACTCCCTTCTTGCGGTCGAGTTGCGACCACGAGAACTGCACAGAAGTTGAGGAACATACTCATCATAAATCTGGACGGAGAACACCCATCAAAAGGAGCACACCAATCAAGTAAGTTCTTCCTCGCCTACCTCTTGCCAATATTGTTTTTACAGACTTTAGACACTGTAAAGAGTCATGTTTTCGTTATTACAGGCAAATTAAGTAATCTGATGCACAGATAAGACTAGAACAAGCAAATTAAAGTCAATAACATAATCATAGTAACTAACACATTATGTAGTTCAAGCATTGTAAACAAACACATAACTTTTATGTTAATTGGCAATTGCCTACTGTGATATTATCTAATAGTTACAAAAACAATAATGTATGTAAATAAAGGATTTGTTTACACTTCCATTCTATTAAACTATATTTTCATATAGATAACTAACCTATCTCCTCCAGTATTTAAAAATGGCTATACCAGATTTCATTTAAATCAGATCAGTTTTTAAAGAGTGAAGAGGAGTAACAGACAAACACTTTTTACAATATTACATGCTGGATGTTTGGTTATTATTTAAGTATTATAAGCTAAACTTAGCTTGTTTACAAGTTTTACAACATGCAGAAGGTCACTTATTGTGTCACTATTTGTATTCCATGGTGACATCAGTAAGGCTTGTCTGAGGTCAATACTATTTTGGCCTTCATGTTACACATGTATCGGCTTTGACCACAAGGTTCTATGGAAAATGAGAAATCTATGTTTAGAACTATTTTATGTTTAATTTTGAACTTGGAACATGCTGTTAAAATAATACTAATGGTTTAAACAGTCTAAAGTATGCTCCATTCTCCTAAATACTGATTACATTTTAATTAACGAGGTGTCAATTTTATAGTAGTGGCCTTAGTAAAATAAGCTGAAATAATTATTGTGCATATTTTTAAATGTTCATCAGAAGTATATTTTTATAAGCTTATCTAATTATGCTAATTATAGAGTCTAAAATAACAATAAAACAGGTAATACAATACAACAATCACATAATATTTTTTAAACATAATAAGATAAAACACAACAACAGGAGTAAATCATGTCTTTAGTGTTTGTTCTTATGATATTACAAAATGCTCCAAGTAATAAGCATTAAATTCCGTTTGCCTTGAACAATGTGTAACTTTAATAGAGGTAATACACAGTTAGGAGATACATAAATATGCATTCACACTATTGAAGAAATACTGTGGGAAACACAACAATGTTAATATCTTTTGTAAACACTTTGATAAATATTTGTAGATAAGAATAAAAATGTATTAATACCATGTTAAAGCTGATTTTAAACTTATCATCCAGATCATCAACCTTTCAAGTAAACAAGTCTGGACACTAAGTGTCCAGACTTGTTTACTTTCAAGGTTACAATTACAGGGTAAATTAACCCGTCGATCGTGGAAAAACGAGACACAATAGCTTATCTATTGTCATCGCAACCGCATGTGGCCGCTTGGGGCTTGATGAATTAAAGGGTACAATTAAAATCAAGCAATAAGAGGACACAGGAAATCCATAGGGAATATTATGCAAAGTCCGACCTCTGCATAATATTCCCTAATGATTTCCTACAGAGGGCACTACTAGCACTTACAGTAAATAATCTGACCAAAATCTGATATGTTGCACATGTCATGTGATCATGAACAAAATCTGATATGTTGCACACGTCATGTGATCATGAACAAAATCTGATATGTTGCACACGTCATGTGATCATGAACAAAATCTGATATGTTGCACACGTCATGTGATCATGAACAAAATCTGATATGTTGCACACGTCATGTGATCATGAACAAAATCTGATATGTTGCACACGTCATGTGATCATGAACAAAATCTGATATGTTGCACACGTCATGTGATCATGAACAAAATCTGATATGTTGCACACGTCATGTGATCATGAACAAAATCTGATATGTTGCACACGTCATGTGATCATGAACAAAATCTGATATGTTGCACACGTCATGTGATCATGAACAAAATCTGATATGTTGCACACGTCATGTGATCATGAACAAAACTTTTTGTTAATTGCTGGTGCTACCTCTAGCTCTAGAAAACATTGCAGTAATAAATCCTATTTCCTGTTTTATAAGGTTCTTAGGTAAACTTGTCCTAATAAATACATTTTTTTCATGTTAAATCTCATGTATGATACGATTACATTGAAACCATAATCAAAGATATAGAAAAGCCAATGAGTTTCTAAAACACTAGAGTAGCAACGTCTTACAAATGATTCTCAGAAATGCGTAACCACTTGATAGTTCAAAAGACGATGTCAAGTCATTATGTCATGTCATTATGTAGGTCAGATATGCCTGCAGGCATCTTCGAAGTGGCAACGCGTTTCTGCCGTAAACTGCCAATCTAGTTACGTTAGTAACATAGAATATCATTGGAAAAAGCGGTATCAGGGTATGGGTTTCCAGATGATATTTTGAAACAATATTGCTACTATTTAGTAATAATTAAATTTTTTATTGTAATAATACTAAGCAGTACTTGGAACTAATAAATTGTGATTTTTCACAGGCAACTGCAACAAAATTCAAGGAAGAACACCATAGACACTGTTGATGAGGAAATAGAAGAGGTCCAGCCATCCCACAGGACAAGACAATCAACAAGATCAGAGAAACTGATAAAGACCTCGGATTACTCGTCAGAAGAAAGTTTGGACAGACTGAGAGGGCATAGGAAAGAAATTATACAGGTATGTTATATTTTTTAAGGTGCAGTGGTAGTTGCAACTATGTAAAATGGTTTTTTTAAATAATGTTTTTTCTAAAGGAAATGTCATTATTTAAGTATAAAAAAGGACCGTTTTAAAATTGAGAAAATTTACTATACGAATAGAATATATATCAGTACACAATTTGAAAAATTCTGCTCGATAGAAAAAAATCTCAAAGATGACTATTATTAACGCTATTTTTCATAATTAACTCATTTTATGGCTAAATTACACACTTTCTAGAAAAACAAAAAATGTACATTTGTCATAACATAACCTAAACAATTTGATATAGGTATTTGATTTGTATAATACTAAAAACAAAAGGTTTTTTCTCCTATTTCGCCCTATCAAGGACGCGGCGAGCGTCGTAACCGTCACTGTACAAGGCGCGCTGATATGAATGTTATTGTAATGTCCTTTACGTCGATATTCGTACTGACAGACATCGACCTGCTAATTTTAGGGACTACCTCGCCTTAAACCTCATTATCATAATATTATGAACATACTACTGTATAGTAATGTGTAATCTTTGGTTGTAATCAGATTGTGTAAATTCCAACAGTTTGTACAGGTGATGTTATATTATGTTTGTATCTTCCAATTATGTGTGCTTACAGTATACTACCTATTCTCTGACATACAAAGGCCAGCTGTCTCAGACTAGAACAGATTATAACAAACACCGAGACAAGATAATTTTATATTATGAGACTAGATGACGCCCGCAATTCCGTTGGGCCGAAAGTCGTTTATCGCGCGCTATATTATTGGAACGAAGTTCCTTATCGCGCGTTGCGAAAAGGGGCTAGACGGAAAAAGTTGTAACGACACTTTTTTTGTACCTGCGAAGTAGGGGCAGAGGGCGTTGATAGTATTCCTGGCCCCTGGGCATCAACTAGACAGCGACATCTACTGGACGTTTAAATAAATTTTATTACAATTCCACAAAAGTGACGTTGTTAGTATTCCTGGGCGTCAATTAGATGGCGTTTTTGAGAATAAACAGTGACATCTACCGGACGTTTAAATAAATTTTATTACAATTCCTTCACAAATTAATCGAAGGGAACTTCGTTCCATACGGGTGTCCCTTGACACCTCTCATTTTCTAATCTTTGATCTTTCTGGGGAATCAAAGTATCTGCATGCACAATTTCATCAAAATCGGTTTAGCGGCTTAAACGTGAAGGGGTAACAGACAGACAGACACACTTTCATTTTTAATATTAGTAAAAGATATTGTCTACAGATACACCTACGTCTACAGTGCGTTACAGAATACATTTGTGTCAGTAATGTGCCCTACTACTGAGTCATTACTTTGGCTTGTGTTTCAAGGTGAATGTCGCGTACGGCGTAACATATTCTGCGCATATTGTTACGAACTAGTTTTTATTTTTTATTACTTACCTACTCATTATGCATTTATAAGCAGGCATTAGCTATCATGCCGGGTTTCTGAAAAAAAAACATAGATCTATTCAGAAATTCCTTATGATTTAGTTAAAAAAGCTTCTTATCCTCCGCTAATAAGAGAGAAAGTATAGAGTAAGGCGGCCGCATACACACGTTTTCCGTATTCAGACATTAGAGTTGCTTTTTTCCGAACGGAACGAATTCCGCACGTTCGCTCGTGAAGAAAAACGAACGTTTGCGCTAGTTCCACGGAATTCCAAGTCGAAATTCCACATTAGGAAAACGAATACTGAAAACGTGTGTATGCGGCCGCCGCCGGCCAGTCTTAAGGCGACGCCTTGATAATTTGGCTGTAGCGATATCGATTTTTCTCAGCAATGACTAAAGCTAAGAAATTAAAGTTCATTGTCAGTATTAATCATGTCTTTGTCTTTGAATTACCCATAGCATAACACAATTAGTCAACTTTTATAACACAGAATAATCAATCAAAAAGACCTCTGTAAAAAAAGGGATTCTAATTTGCCAACAGAGGAGAGTGATTTAAGCTTCCGAAATTTGTACATAGATTGGTTCAAGCATACACTATAATTTGCCCATAGCTTATATGAAATATATTTACGGTTTTTAAACCCCCCCTCTAACTTCTAAAGTAGGGGCATGATAAGTCTAAAAAAAAATATGATGTACTTTACTATAAAAACTACCAACGAAAATTGGTTTGAACGACATCTAGCAAGTACTTTTTTTTATACGTCATAATTGGTAAACTTAATTTAACTTTCATTAAATCTACTGAAATATAAAAATAAATCAAAAACCTTTTAATTTCATAAAAATAAACGTTATTGCTGCTGCGGAACCCTTCATGGGCGAATCCAACTCGCACTTGGCCGGTTTTTACATTAACGCGGCGTCACCTTAATGCGGTCGCTCTACGATTACGCACAATATGTCGAGTCTTCGGAGTAGTAGATTGTGCGTCGTGCTATTCACAGTTTTGGAATAGTGGCGGCAATCGGTTAACTATCATAGTCTTATTTGAACCGGTGCCTTTAATTCTAGCTTGCATACAAAATGTAACTATTTATAACAATAATTTCACCTCAGAATTCCAACCTTTGCCATTTGAATGTCACGAATTACGATTCACGAATCACGACAAACTGCGCGTTTGAAGTTATTTTGCTTTGGCGTTCCAAGAAAATTGTTTCCGAATTCGTTAGCATAAGGGTGGAACCAAACGAGCGTAATTTGTGAGTTGTGAGTCGCAGAATTTCGGCTGGCAGAAATTCTACTGCATTTAGTTTCATACAAAAGTCCTGTTTGATTCACACGAGCGTAATTTTGTGAGTCATGATTTGAATGAAAAAAAAATTACGCGACCGAAATTCTGCGACTCACGACTCACAAATAACGCTCGTTTGACTTCACCCTTAGGGTCCTTACTTCTTCTACCAGATGTGAAATATACAGTTGAACATAGGACCTTCTTTTTTGGAACTTGGAACTTTTTGGAAGTTGGCTTAATAACTGAGATCGTTGCACTGATGTGTGTTTAACTTAACTTGTGCCAATCCGAGTGTCAGTTAACCCTGTGCTTAAATATGCTTTTTTAGGGTTCCGTACCCAAAGGGTAAAAACGGGACCCTATTACTAAGACTTCGTTGTCTGTCCGTCTGTCCGTCCGTCCGTCCGTCCGTCCGTCCGTCCCGTCCGTCCGTCTGTCTGTCTGTCTCCAGGCTGTATCTCAAGAACCGCTATAGCTAGACTTCTGAAATTTTCACATATTGTGTATATCTGTTGTCGCTATAACAAAAAATACTAAAAACAAAATAATATTAATATTTAAGGGGGGCTGCCATACAACAAACGTGATTTTTTTGGCCTTTTTTGCTCGATATCAATAATAGCAACAGGTAGGCACTTGAAATTTTCACAAAGGCCTTAAATATATGTGTTCTTTAATAATTAATAATAATATTTAAATAAAATGAAAAATTAAAGGGGGCTGCCATACAAAAAATACAATTTTTGGCCTATTTTTGCCCTATAACGGTACGGAACACTTCGTGCGCGAGTCCGACTCGCACTTGGCCGATTATCTTTCATAAATACAAGAAGCGACAGAAATTCATACTACACTTAACATTATAAATTGCGAAAGTGTGTCTGTCTGTCCGTCTGTTACCTCTTCACGCCCAAACCGCTAAACCGATTTAGTTGAACATTTCCCGGGAAAGGACATAGGATACTTTTTGTCCTGAAAAAATGTGCTGTACCAGCGGCGCAATAAACTAATTGTGGCGCAACGGAGCTGCGAGCGTCATCTAGTAACATAATATTTAACCAAGGGTTAAGACGTTAAGAGCCTGCTGCCAAAAATTTCAAAGCACGCTAATCCCGCCTACACACCCCGCTATCCTCCAATCGTGAATCGTGATACAATGATTCCATGAATCGTGCCCCCGAGAATTGTGTTTTGAGCTGCATCTAATAGCGAACAATATCGCGTAACAACGGTTCCCGCATTATACGCCGCACGAAAGTAAAGGTCGTAAGTCCCAAAAATGTTTTTGATGATTACTTAAAAATTAAATACAATACAAATATTTCCTTTTGCCATTATTTTATAAAGTGTGTGGTAGTGCGAGTTATTTAATGATAGTAACTAATAAATGTAACAGATATTTGTTGAAAAGCCCAGAAATATTCATAATTTCGAAAAATATAACTATCGAGTTAAAATAAGTGAATCGTGTTTTCCGTTTAGCAAATATCAGATAAATATACAATGATTAAATAAATCTTAATTTCATTTAAGTCAATCGTCTTCCGGGATCGTAATACTTATTAGGAAACACGGCAAAATTTGGCAGCCCGCTCTTAACTTAAACGAATGGCGCAAGTGGATCTAGATTCTAGACTCTAGACATCATGCTATCTCTTTCATAAATACGAAGAACACACATGATATGATTAACCAAGGGCTAACTTTAATCCAGGTCTGCGCAAGTGGGCCTGAGCTGTTTAATTCTCTGAATATCATTCAGTTTGAAACCCTAGACTTATTTGGTCTAGTAACTGTCGTGACTAGATTGTGACTGTACACTGACTAAACTGACTGTACAGAGGTCGTTCAACTTATTTACTCTAATTGAATACCAATTATAATGCACCATAAATAACAATTTGAACCCAACACACCTACACTAACAGTTAATCCTAGGACGGTTGTTCATTGAAAAATTTACTCTAACTCCAATTGCTCAAGGTTGGTTTTTGTTAGGTATGATAGTGCATAGCAACAGCCGGAGGTTGTGATAAAATGCAACAAAGTAACGAAGAAAGTTATCTCCTAAAACGTGTTCTTATGTAAACAGCTCAGACCAACTAACTGTCCGTTCATATTTAATATACATTTAACTTAGCACTTACTTCCATAGAGTTTATGCGTTTATAACTTTGAACTTGGAACAAAGTGCCTATAGTTATTATAAGTGGTACTTAAAACTTTTACATAAGATATTAGTACAGAACATAAGCATCATAATAGGGATGATGACAAGGTCAAAGATTAGCGAATATATTTGTTAATAAAATAAAGAAATAACGGTAAAAAATAAGTGTTTCCAAAATTTCAGCTTGATAGCATTTGTATTTTTTTTATGCGCCTTAAAAGTTGGATATGCAAGTCGATTTTTTTTTCAATTAAATTCGTTTCGGGCAGGTCTATTTTATGAGATGTTTGAATTGTCATATCTTGGTGAATTTTTAAGCTATCAGAGCAATCAGTCTCTTTCACCGATGTCACAGAATATATATTAGTAGTACCAACAGAATTCCCACTCGCGAAACCCGATTCAAGAAATAACGACTCATGCTACGATACTATAAAGTTCAAATTCCGACCGCGCAGTGCTAGGTGCCTACAATTATATTTACCTACATGTGCGCTCTCTTTCTATCGCGTGAGAGGTACCCTTTCTGACGAAATCAAGATTGTCACCTTTTAGAAAATAAAATAATCTTCTTTTAAAAACCTACTATAGCTACTAATAGCAATTAGCAAACTTTTTTATAGTAAATCAAATTTTAGTAACCCAACCTATATTTTATAATAGTTTTATATTCGATTATAGTGCAGGAGCTGGTCAGGAATTTTTTACAACTTAAACATAGTAACTTGTTTTTATTTCTGTGTAGTATGTGGTTTGTTTGTAACAAATTGGTTTATTTGCTATGTTTGTGTATTTTTTATCTTTTTTTTTTGTATTTTAAAGTCTTAAATTACCTTATTGAAATATTTCTTTCACGTTTTTCCAATTGTTCATATTTATCAGATTAATAACGATTCTGTCACAGCGGTTAAGTCAGTACGTAGATATATGCGACGAAAAAATCTTGCGCGTGCGTTACCGCTCGCTTGTGAGTCCCTAGTAATTTGCCACCCGCGGGTGGTACTTACAGTAGTTACAGTTCGATACCTACACGCGCGAGTGGGACAGCCTGCCGAAGTTTCTATTTTTGAAAGATCTTTCAATTACCAATAAGATTATTTTTAACAAAAAATTTAAAACCGACTTCCAAAGTAAAAACAATATTTAACATCCTTATAATATGAACTACAAAGTATTAAATAATTTTTCCTATCTAATAGTGCCTTTTTCCGAATTCGGCTAAACCTCAACTATTTCTGTACTGAATCTTCATCATTTTGAAGTCGGTACCAGATATAGCTGAATCTTCAGTTCTCTGACAGAATAGGTATTTGAAACTTTTGGAACTGGCACCGACTTAAAAATTATGAAGATAAAAATTATAAGACGCTTAGAAGTTAGAACTTGAATCATTTATTTTAAAACAACATTATAATATTTTTATTAAAATCGCTATGAAAAGTACCATTAATAAGTACATAACGTGATGATATAATTATGGTGTTGTGGGGGCATATTGTATCCATATACAACCATGTGACACTGGTGACCCTGACGTGGTAATGATGATGATGATGATGAATGTAATTTGCATTTTGCAGAGTAGCATATGCTTTCAGTTCTTAAAACAGCGCCTAAACCCCCAAACTTGTATCTATAAGGAATCCGGAGTTCTCTTAGTATCTTCGGAACCATAGTATACCTTGGTGCAAAATCTTGCGTTTTGGTAGCATATGCTTACGATACTTCTCATAAAACCAAAATCACCATATGTAATATGTTTCCATATAAATTTTGACGAGTTCCCTCGAGGGAACTCGTCAAAATGTGTGAGGTGATCTGATAATGGGATACATGAGTAATCGATTACTCATGGATCCCATTATCAGATCACCGCTTTTGTGAAAATGGGACCAAATTGGAGTGAAACCTAATATAACAAAACAAAAATTTTGAAAATCGGTTCACAAACGGCCGGCGCGCGGCGGAGTAATCGTTGAACATAAAAAAAAAAAATAAAAAAAAAAATCCACAGCCGAACATATTATAACCTCCTCCTTTTTGGAAGTCTGTTGAAAAAAAATAGTCATCATGCCTATTTATGCAGTTTACAATCTAAAGAAAAATGACGAACCAAGTGGAATACTGTCGCGTTTAATGGAAGGAAGCAGCCAATATGAGTTGACCCTACGCGCTTTCTAAACGCTCAATCAAAATTAGGGATTAGGGCAGGGGTGTCCAATCTTTTTCAGCCTGCGGCGCAGTTACACTTCACAATATTTTGTCACGGCGCCCTAGCCCTACTCTACCTAACTATTATAAAAAGATTAATGATTTTAGTTAGGTCAAGCTAATAATGAACAAATATTTAATCATCTACCTGCTTTAGATAATTAATATTATTACTTTATTTTATAATATTTGTGGTTTCGGATAATGATGGAGGATCGACTCACGGCCGCGGCGCCCCTCTTGCCTTTCCACGGTGCACCAGTGCAAGGCGCCACGGCGCACACTTTGGGAACCCCTGGATTAGGGTGGGTTTCCACTGACGCGGAGTCGGGCAAAGAGGAGCTTAGCGGTGCCCTAATTGACCAATCGTGCTGTTCCATTGAAGCGGAGCGAAGATTTCGAGCATGGTGATTGGTCAATTCGGCACCGCTAAGCTCCTCTCCGCCCCGCTCCGCGTCAGTGGAAACGCACCCTTAGGGGTTATAATATGGTCACGAGTCAGCTCTTTAAAAGATAGATCGATGTGTAGATGGTATAAAATGTATTTCGAAGTTACAAAAATATTGCATTATTAACGAATAGCAGTATGTATAGTAGTTTAAGGCTTATAACTTTGCTATTTTTATCAAAAAGGAAATTGATTAAATGGTTTATTAAAAATTATACTCATTTTTAATTTCAAAGAGAGCATATTCCCCATTATTGTTATATTTTGTTACATAGACATTCTCACTCGCGGCCCGCGGGTGAAACAGATAGCCATTAGCCTGAATGCGACATTCGAGGTATAAGAATTAGCCCCACGTACGAAGTAAAAGAAAACTATTTTAAAACAAAAATAAATGCCCCACGCTATATCTATCTGTAGAACACTGAACAAATAACTTTGTTAGTTGCATGTTTGACCTCATTTAACTTGTCGTATTAATTTTATTTTATGGCCCTGCTCCCCTAATAGAACCCCACCCTAAATAGCAAATGGTATCTGGGTCAATCCTAATGCAATGTGGTTCTAACAGAACGTCAAGGCGAAACTGAAGAAACTGAAGTTCAGCTGTTGCCGTCCTTTGAAAAACCAAAGTTTACCCAGACAATACGTGCTAAACGATTGGCGTTAGCTTAAATGTATAAACATTGGACTTAGGAATACTGGAAGGAGGAAAGCAAGTTATTTTAATAGCATTTTTTTTTTAATTATAAAGTTAAAGGTAAGACCTTAATATGCCTCAGATCCTCCTAGACAATTCCCAGTTTTTTTTGCCGATGGTGACATGAAAAATTTGATGAAAGCTGTGTCGTTGAAGGAGTCAAAGCTCCTTCGTCGGTGACGATATAGGGGCGAGATTTGCTCAAAGGGGAATGGTCGACTACATTTGGTTGAAGGAACCATGGGTTAAGACCAATACCTGCGAGTTTTACAAACTCATCTCCATCCCCAGATGGCTGAATAGCAGCCAGACGGCACTTGCATATCTATGCAGGACTCTACACCTTACCATAAGGCTAAAGAAATATTAACTTTTTAAAAGATAACAATGTTACCTTATTAGACACAAAAATGTATTGTTTTTCAAGTGAGTATAATAATTTGACCACCGACGCGACGGTATGTTAGAACCTCCCTCAAGTCTCAGTAGTTCTTTGCCGCGGATAGCCCACGCTCCATACATTATTGCCCATTCTCCTTTACTTATGTCGCTTAAAATTTCATGTAAAATGTCATACTTTTCCGATGCCATTATTTTCAGTGCAAGGAGAACGATTTTTTGTTTTAAGTTTTAATGAGTACCATAATAATAAGTATTAATTAATACAAAAAGCAAGATGGTAGCTCCTGTCCAAATTGGACTTGGCCTTTAGCACGGCAGATGGTTTTGAAACAAGTACCGCACGTGGTACTGTGGTACTTGTCTGACATGCCATACTTTTTGTATAAACTACATTCCGTCTCCCAAAATAACTTGAAACAAGGTGTATTGAAATTCAATTATATGTATTAAACTAGATGACGCCCGCAACTTCGTTGCGCCAAAATTCGTTTATCGCGCGGGAACCGTACATTTTTCCGGGATAAAAAGTATCCTATATCCTTTCCCGGGACTCAAAGTATCCCAATACCAAATTTCAGCAAAATCGGTTCAGCGGTTTAGGCGTGAAGAGGTAACAGACAGACAGACAGACGACAGACACACTTTCGCATTTATAATATTAAGTATGGAAGGAATTCATAAACAAAACATTTCAGCTTCATCAGGGTTGTTATTATAATATTATGTCTCAAGGTTAAAGTCGCTAAGAAACTTCAAGTTTAAATAACTCTGAGAGAACTCTAATGACTAAAACAGATTTTTGTTATCTGTTACTATAAATTTTAAGATAAGCAAAGACGATAAGGAACGCGCATTCTTTATTACGAAATACTGCTCAGCACTATCACTTACCATAAAGGTATTAGCCATCACTTAGAAAAACGTAGTAAAAAGCCAACTGACTTAATTAAAACGGTGTTAAAGTGAGTGTTAAATATAAGTTTAAAATTACATAAAAGTTCAAACTAAAATGTTTATGGACATTCTCCATCAGTGCAGACTTGTAGAGACTAGAATCTAAAGACACATTCAATTTAGTGTTAATCCTAAAATAAATGTAGGGCAGACTTACAAGGACACGTGAATTTCTGGAAAAAAATATACGTAATATATTTTAGAACTGTGTCATAATTAAAAATAACACTTTTTTTAAATTTAAATCAAATCAACAGACAACAATGTCTAAAAAAATATTCATTTAAAACCGACCGCCCGTCATAGTGAATTTACAGACTCACGAAGACAAAAATATTAACAAAAGAAAGTCTGTAGGTATCGTGTTTCGAAACTGTCAATGACTCTTTATCAATGCAATAGATAAAAACCGGTCAAGTGCGTGTCGGGCCACGCGCAATATAGGGTTCCGTAGTACCGCTAGTTTTTGATAATTTTTGTATGGCCAATGAATGTATGTACATTTCTATCGTGTTTTACACTACTAACAACATCATTTTAGTTACGTTCAAAGGAATTTGAACGAAAAGTTCCCTTATACTTCTCCGAATACATTTTTTTTAGTTGATCGACTATTACTCAATAACTTATGAAGTCTTCTTAGCCGTGATAATTTTCCTTTTAAATTCAGCATATTTCCTACTCCCGTGAATTTTTTCACATTTCCAGAAGCAACCGTTTAGCTGGTAGAAGGGGGGGACACTGGACTCTAACGATTTTTTCTGCTTTGAAACTTCATATTTCACAAATGGATCCCTAAATCGGAAAATGGTCTATGAATACTCGTAATATTTTTAAAAAACCTATCCAACGACACCCCTGACCCCACACGGTGGGGTGGACGCGAAAAAAAAAACATCCCCGCTTGAGGTTAAAAAAGTATTTTTTAAAGATTTTATATATCATGTTGTCGACATCATTAATATGTGCATTCATGCCAAATTGCAGCTTTGTAGGTCCTATAGTCTCTGTGTAAAACCGCGGACATACAGACGGACAGACAGACAGACGGACGGACAGACCGACCGACCGACAGAAACTATAAGGGTTCCGACTACGGAATCCTAAAAAGGCGTCACAGACAATACAATTAAATACATACAATTATCTCTTATTTATTAAATGTATTGACAATTGAGGTCCATAAGAATAACTTCTTATCTCCTTATAACAGACGCCAGGCAAAATGCAGCTGCTGCTGAAATTATAAATGAAATGAGCAGCATTACTTAATCCATGTGTATTGTGTGTACGGGCGACAACACTGTCGCTGTTATTTTATTTAATATTAATTTAGCGCACACCAAAGTACAGCCTGCTTCTCCAGCAGGTATTCACTGACCAAGCCATACGCACATGAGCAATAACACCGTCTTTGTCGTTCACTATTTGTATTTTGATCAACGAATTTCATTCTTCTGCAGTTGTTTTCCATATGTCTGTGTGTATTTCCTGTCTTTTCCGTGTAAAAATCGACTGGCATTGTTATGCAAAGGAGATGGAGAAATAGACCGGTCAAGTTAGACCAAAATACCCCTGTAACCTTGCATAAATTCGCACCAAGCTGAAAATCGGTAATATTGTTAAGAAAGTGATAACGAATAAAATTTGAAAGTTCCCCTTAAATCATAATTCCCATGTGTGCTAAATTTTTTATTCATGGCCAGAGGTCCAAAAAATTTGTTTTTCACGATTTTTGGCGAAACGGTAAGTTTTTTCATAAAAATACCTCAGATAAAAATTGTAGGCCATAAAATTGTCTAAAAAATGAATTACATAATACTTTTTTCATACCAGTCACCGTTTTTCACTCGAAAAGTTGTAAAAGTTGTTTTTCTTACAATTTGCATTAAGTATGCCTATACCAGTGTCAGATCCTTTTATGTTATGAAATATAGTATTATTTATCTACGAATTGGCTTTTTTTTTCTCTCTCTCGCGGTTTTAAAATGGCAGCCATTTTAATTTAATCTCGGACCGTTATTTTCATTTGACCAATGCTTCTCAACTAAGTATCCTAGAAAGATGAAAAAGGTCGCATTTAATAGGCAAACTCATGGACTACAATAATACAGGTAGTTTATTAAAAATTTTTATTAAAAAAAACAGAAAAACAAAGAAGAATAGAAAAAGGGACAAATTTTGTTTTTGTTAATTATTAGTTTTTTGTGGAAAATCTGGCTTATCAAATTGGTTCTTTTTTATGTTTAATAATAGAGGAGGTAAATACCTCCTAATAAATAACTGAGAGCAGTGAGAGCAAAGAAGTTGGAGAATTTATTCTAGCTAAATAGCTAGAATAAATTCTCCAACTTCTTTGCTCTCACTGCTCTCAGTTAGATAGTTTAGAAGTTACATATAATGAATTACTTATGACCCATGTGTGCTAAATTTTTTATTCAAGGCCAGAGGTCCAAAAAATTTGTTTTTCACGATTTTTGGCGAAACGGTAAGTTTTTTCATAAAAATACCTCAGATAAAAATTGTAGGCCATAAAATTGTCTAAAAAATGAATTACATAATACTTTTTTTATACCAGTCACCGTTTTTCACTCGAAAAGTTGTAAAAGTTGTTTTTCTCACAATATGCATAAGTATGCCTATACCAGTGTCAGATCCTTTTATGTTATGAAATATAGTTTTATTTATCTACGAATTGGCTTTTTTTTTCTCTCTCTCTCGCGGTTTTAAAATGGCAGCCATTTTAATTTAATCTCGGACCCTTATTTTCATTTGACCAATGCTTCTTTTATTTTTAATCATATTCTAAACAATATTACCGATTTTCAGCTTGATGGGATTTCATCTTAACTTTGAATTAGAGCTTCGAATGTCTAAATTGACCCAGAGTAGTCATAAGTAATTCATTATATAATTTATATTATATAACAAAAACAAAATTTGTCCCTTTTTCTATTCTTCTGTTTTTTTTTTTTTTTTTTTTTTTAATAAATTTTTTTAATATACTACCTGTATTATTGTAGTCCATGAGTTTGTCTATAAAATGCGACCTTTTTCATCTTTCTGGGATACTTATTTTACATTTACAGTTCTTTACAGTTGATGACGATGCAATGCGATGAGTCAATGTGGAGCTAAAATTATTTTGCTAATTGCTCCGTACACATCCAGTTTTAGTATCTGGTACTAATGTGCCAGTGTGAGCGTCTTCATAATTTATTCGTATTATAAAGAATTTTAGTGTGAGTTGTGACGCTTGCGATCGACAAAACAAAATATGTAATCATTATGTCCTGTAATAATTGCATGCATACATGGCATACGTAAATTTTCACTAATACTTTCCATATCGGTGTCCTGATTTCTGTATCTTGATGATTTTCGTGACTAGACTCGACTAGATCGTCTAGATATAGTATGCACATTCTTGTGTTAAACTATTTAACGGTCCGCTTGGTCATCAGAATCGTATCGGGGATCTTAATTGACCTATTGTCCGGCCCGCATTATTGCGAACACAATTTACTTAGCAAGTCTAGTCAACTATTGTTCGCCGCCATTGACTTATATATATAAACTAGACGTTCCGCGCGGCTTCGCCCGCGTAAATTAGACATTTCACAGACAAATCAGTCTACAAAAAATAGCCTATGATCCTTCACGTGGTCTACTTCTTATCTGACCCAAATAACAGAAAAATTGCTCTAGTAGTTCGTGAGATAAGCTCTTTCAAATAATTTCCCCCGTTTTTTTTCACATTTTCTTCTATTTCTTCGCTCCTATTAGTCTTAGTGTGATAAAATATAGCCTATAGCCTTCCTCGATAAATGGGCTATCTAACACTGAAAGAATTTTTCAAATCGGACCAGTAGTTTCTGAGATTAACGCGTTCAAATAAGCCCTTTCAAATAATTTCCCCCCGTTTTTTCCACATTTTCCTCTATTTCTTCGCTCCTATTAGTCTTAGCGTGATAAAAAATAGCCTATAGCCTTCCTCGATAAATGGACTATCTAACACTGAAAGAATTTTTCAAATCGGATCTGAAGTTCCTGAGATTAGCGCGTTCAAACAAACAAACAAACAAACTCTTCCGCTTTATAATATTAGTATAGATGTTCGCCGCTTATTAGCTGTCGTCAAAACTGCACAAAACTTACACTATTAATGTCAAAAGTATGAATTAGTGTGGTCAGTGGTGAGTAAAAACACTATACTAAAACATAGAGTATATTTTCCTTAGTCTATGACTAAAATCAGAATAACGAGGCAAGAATTTCATACAAATGACATTTTATAATATGAAGTTTTGTATTAGCTAGTGCCTCAGCCAGTGCATGAATTGAGACACTTATTTAGACCTTCAATAGAATAATTGTATATTTCTTTGTTAAATATTTCAGTATTTAACTTAGAGTAACTCCAGTCGGTTGTTTTTATTAATTCAATTTAATAATATCCTGTAAGATATCCATGGGTTTTTTTTATTACATCAATGCATAGTTGTTAAAATATTGACTATATTACATTGCGCTATAAGAATTCAAACTAATATAGCCAAATCGGTATTCGGTACCCCGCGTCGGTTTATTTATAAACCGTCCACCATATGGACATTATTATAACCCCTACCCAACTGAGCTTTGGTCGTCCTTACAGTAATTGAAAGTGCGATTTCTTTCAAATCTTGACCTAAATTACGGTGTATATATAGGATTTTTTCGAGGTAAGACGTTTGTTTCTATGGTGCATGACGTAGTTTAGTCGATAAAATGAAGGTCGGTTCTGTTAGTCGGTTAAATTGTTATGCTAATTAATTTTATGTTTGTGCCATTATTTTTGTTATTTTACAATGTGAACTTGTTGTAGATAACGTGAATTAATGAGGGGTAGGGTTAGTTAAGTTACTGGTTAATTTTAAGGTTAGAAATACAGACCGTTTTTACATTTATTAACTAACTCTGAAAGGATCATTATATTCCTTTCAACGATATTGAAGCTTGTTATTTACTATGGATTTATAATCTATACTAATATTATAAAGCGGAAGAGTTTGTTAGTTAGTTTGTTTGTTTGTTTGTTTGAACGCGCTAATCTCATAGGAGCGAAGAAATAGACGAAAATATGGAAAAAAAGGGGGGAAATTATTTGAAAGGGCTTACTTGAACACGCTAATCTCAGAAACTACTGGTCCGATTTGAAAAATTCTTTCAGTGTTAGATAGCCCATTTATCGAGGAAGGCTATAGGCTATATTTTATCACGCTAAGACTAATAGGAGCGAAGAAATAAAAGAAAATGTGGAAAAAACGGGGGAAATTATTTGAAAGGGCTTATCTCACGAACTACTAGAGCAACTTTTCTGTTATTTGGGTCAGATAAGAAGTAGACCACGTGAAGGATCATAGGCTATTTTTTGTAGACTGATTTGTCTGTGAAATATCTAATTTACGCGGGCGAAGCCGCGCGGAACGTCTAGTATTATTATATTATCATTAGTTTTGTGAATTCTCTGTATTGCTTAGTCGCACAGTGTAACGCATTTTTAGGGTTCCGTAGCCAAATGGCAAAAAACGGAACCCTTATAGATTCGTCATGTCTGTCTGTCTGTCTGTCCGTATGTATGTCACAGCCACTTTACTCCGAAACTATAAGAGCTACTATTGAAATTTGGTAAGTAGATGTAGTCTATGAACCGCATTAAGATTTTGATACAATAATGGAAAAATTATTAAAAATTTTAGGGGTCCCCATAGGTACAACTGAAACAAAAAAAAATTTTTTTTCACCTAACCTATGCGTGTGGGGTATTTATGGATAGGTCTTCAAAAATCATATTGAGGTTTCTAATATCATTTTTTTTCTAACCTGAATAGTTAATATAATAATTTAACTTTCATTAAATCAACTGAAATATAAAAATAAATCAAAAACCTTTTAATTTCATAAAAATAAACCTTATTGCTGCTGCGGAACCCTTCATGGGCGAGTCCAACTCGCACTTGGCCGGTTTTTTCTTTTAATCAAAGAGCCGATCATTTCTAAAAATCTAGAAATATTTGTAATTAAGATACAGTGTCTCCAAAAGTGTAACATTTGTTCGGATTTGGCAAATTTTCAATCATTTCACTTAAATTCTGTAGCAGAAACAACTAGTTTAAGTTTAAAATTTAGAAGAAAATACTGGTTCCTACCAGTTAGAACTGCTTCAAGCCAGCTGCTTATTACAAAATGTGTTTGCCACTCACAGCTACTATCCAGAGTCTAGACATGCGTTATTGGATCGATAACTTATATTTGCTGAGATCCTTCTGTTTATACAAGTGACAGTGTGTGTGGGCTCCCTTTTATCAAACAAGAAAAGATAGTGTCAAAGGAAATATAAACAACGCGTTTATTCAGCAGTTAGCCAGTGGCAGGGCATTTATCAAAAGTTGTGTGGTGAATGAGGATTGAGGATGTTGTATGGCGACTGTTGTATTAAAATTAAACCTAAATTATCTTCTTAAGCTGATTATACCAGAGACTTCAAAGCTCATGATATGGCAATGACGTGAATAATGTGGTCCTTTACCTCGCCTCTAGGAACACGCTTTCCAGTTTTTTACGTAAACGTGAGGGTACCACAAGAGCTCCTTGAGATACTTCTTGATACCCCTATAGTAAATATAAGTTTGGGCCATTTTTGGTATCATTGTTGTATTGATTTATCTACTAAGGTGCCTAATAAAATACTCCCAACTTACATCCTGGTTCATCTTTCCCAAATACCACAAAAACCTCGCAATTTGTAATGTGCACGTAGCGTAACAGCTCCGTTCAGAGTAATTTTACCTCCGGCTTTCTACGAAAGTGAACCCTATTGCCTCCTCATAAAGGTCCTCTCTGAGGTCTACATTGAGCATGATTCACGGTCGGCCATTGCAACGAACTCCGCCGTTATCGATGAAGTCATAAAGTCTCACTGATTTGCCGTGCTCGTGACGTCACAGTGACCTTGAAGGCTCTGTTATTAGAGTACATAATCCTAGCATAAGAAATTGTGTTCTTCATGAAAGGATCTGGGGTCCGATTCTCAAGGCTCGATTGTCTAGAAGTCTGTAGCCTCCGATCATAACGACGTTCGACGCTTGAGAATCGGGTCCCTGATTTAAGTATATCAGTAGCACATTTTGCAATGTGCTTGGTTTTGTATGCGAGAGTTTCCTTTACGGAAGAATATACAAAATGCGACAATTGACCAAAGAAAGTAATTTTGTTTTTGTAATCTGTCAGTATTTTTAAACTATCGCATTTCTCTTGTGGTTCGCTTAGTCTGCTAGTTGTAAAAGACGCGTAAAACATCTATTTTATGGCTATCAATGCAGTGCTGGATTACCGCATAGGCCCGTGAGGCCCGGGCCTAGGGCGGCATGATTTTGGGGGGCGGCAAAATGCGGCCGCAAAAGGCGGCCCCCAAGGAGGGCGCGCCAGTTTTCAAGGGGGGCACGAAAATTTTGATAATGTGAAAAAATAAATTAATATACTCATAAAAAAGACTGAACGCGCAGTACTCTGTATAATCTATACTAATATTATAAAGCGGAAGAGTTTGTTAGTTAGTTTGTTTGTTTGTTTGTTTGAACGCGCTAATCTCAGGAATTACTGGTCCGATTTGAAAAATTCTTTCAGTGTTAGATAGTCCATTTATCGAGGAAGGCTATAGGCTATATTTGTATCACGATAAGACTAATAGGAGCGAAGAAATAGAAGAAAATGTGGAAAAAACGGGGGAAAATATTTGAAAGGGCTTATCTCACGAACTACTAGAGCAATTTTTCTGTCATTTGGGTCAGATAAGAAGTAGACCACGTGAAGGATCATAGGCTATTTTTTGTATACTGATTTGTCTGTGACATATCTAATTTACGCGGGCGATACATAGATGTATAATGTATTCTGTGAACCGCATTAAGATTTTATACAAAAATAGTAATAATAATAAATTTGGGGGGGTACCTTATAAACTACAAACGAAAATTTGTTGGAACGAGATCTGACGAGTACTTTTTTTATGTCATAATTCATAAACAGCAATTATCGTGCATTTAATCAACCTAAATAATAAAATACTTAAAAAATGCTTTTAATTTCATAAGCGTGTTACCTACTTGCTGCTACGGAACCCTTCATGGGCGAGTAAGACTCGCACTTGGCCGCTTTTTTTGTTTACAGTAGTTAGTAATTATTTTATTCAATGATTTTTATTAAACGAACAAATGGGTCAGCCTGATGGAAAGAAACTACCGTCGCCCATGGACACTCGCAACCAGTAGTGGCGTTAGGGGGGGCTACGCTGGGTGACCGCCTGGGGCGCCGGGTAAAATTGGGCGCCGCACGCCATATAAAGGGGCGCCTGGCCGATTTTTTCGTATGTATTTGAAATTGAAGAGGGCGCCGAAGGAATCTCGCCCAGGCACTGGTAGGGCTATCGCCGGCCCTGCTCGCAACATCGTAAAAGTTGCAAGTGCCGGCCTTTTAAGAGGTAGTAGCCAGTAGGGTAAATTGCTTGAATAGGGAAAGGGAATAGGGGAATAGGGGGTAGAAAATTGGGCCTCCGGTAAACTCACTCACTCGACGAAACACAGCGCAAGTGCAGTTTCACGCGTATTTTCTGCGAGGCCGTGGTATTTCTCCAGTCGAGCCGGCCCATTCGTGCCGAAGCATGGCTCTCCCACAGCAATGAGCGTCCGTATTATGTACTTGTGATCAGAAAATGTCTCATTAGTACACTCCTCCACCCGGGATCGAACCTAGCACCCTCTCGAGTGCGAATCAAAGGTCCCACTAGGCCACGGACGCTCGTTATTAATCGTTAGGTATTAATAATTGAGAAAATTATTATTTTTGTTATCTATTATATGCTAGTTTAATAAAAATTGTGAATCAAAATATTATATAGAATTTTATTGTTAAAAAAAGGGCGGCATATGAGACAGGGCCTAGGGCGGCAAAATGCTTAATCCGCCACTGTATCAATGCCTATAAAATCTTAATTCTGCGGTAAAAATTCATCAAACTTTACTACCGTCTACCGCACGTCTAACCTCCTTTGATGTTTTTTTTTAGGGTTCCGTACCCAAACGGTAAAAACGGGACCCTATTACTAAGACTTCGATGTCTGTCTGTCCGTCTGTCTGTCTGTCCGTCTGTCTGTCTGTCTCCAGGCTGTATCTCAAGAACGGCTACAGCTAGACTTCTGTTTCACAGAATGTGTATAATGTATATCTGTTGCCGCTATAACAACAAATACTAAAAACAAAATAAAATTAACCTCTCAAGCCCCAAGCGGTCGCAACTCGCAACTCGCATGCGACCGCGATAACAATAGATAGAATAAACAATAGATTTCCAAGAATCGCGGATCGAGGGATATGTGATTTTTTTGCTATTTTTTGCTTGATATCAATAATGGCTAGTAATGGCTATAAGGCACTTGAAATTTTTACAAAATCCTTAATTATATTTGTACTTTTAATAATTGATAATAAAATAAAAATAAAATAAATATATGTAATTGATTGTACTGTTGGTTCTTGGTGGAAATTCATGTTGAACACTAATAATACACAATTTTTCGTGCACTTTTTCCACAACAAATTTTAACAAATTACACGACCGGTTTCGAAATAAATCATCTTCAGGTGTACTTAGTGTAGTACTACACTAAGTACACCTGAAGATGATTTATTTCGAAACCGGTCGTAAATTTGCTGTGGAAAAAGTGCACGAAAAATTGTGTTTTATTAGTGTATAAAATAAATATTTAAGGGGGGCTCTCATACAAAAATCACATAAATTTTTGGGCTATTTTTGCTCTATAACGGTACGGAACCCTTCGTGCGCGAGTCCGACTCGCACTTGGCCGATTTTTTAAATTCCGTGTGATGTCCACAGAACGAGCTAAACAGCCAGTATGAGCGCGTGTCGACGAGCACCGGGTACCGCACGCTCGCTGACGTCACCCTCAGCCCTATCAACGTGAGGAATGTGACGCAGGACAGGTGAGATTAACACCCACACATTGATAAGATAACACATATATATTTAAATATGGAATAGCTGAAAGAAGCGCTTAATAGGTTACCATCAGAAAATTTACCGTGCGGTAATCGGTCAATGTTTATTGGATGTCGCGTAGTTTCCGAATCGTAGTCGAATTGTGCGCATTGTAAATGCCCCAGGGGGCCTTTAATAATTCTCATGACTCAAATGTTTCTTCGAGCGCAGGTTTCTCATGCGCCAGAAGTGCTGTCTCATGTGAGAGTGTGATAGCCTGCGATCGAAGTGACATTCGAGGCATGAGAATAAGAGAAGGCTACTGGATAGAGTTACGTTGAGAATATGAATTTGAATTCTAACCGTCCGCTTCTTCAATGACGTCACACTTATTCCACCAAGAACATGACGCGCAAGCGCGAGGAAGTGAAAACGTATACAAACGTTCATTCATTATCCTATATCCGTTGCTTATATGTATAACTAGACGTTCCGCGCGGCTTCGCCCGCGTAAATTAGATATTTCACAGAAAAATTAGTCTACAAAAATAAAGCCTATGATCCTTCACGTGGTCTGCTTCTTATCTGATCCAAATAACAGAAAAAATGCTCTAGTAGTTCGTGAGATAAGCCCTTTCAAATAATTTCCCCCGTTTTTTCCACATTTTCCTCTATTTCTTAGCTCCTATTAGTCTTAGCGTGATAAAATATAGCCTACAGCCTTCCTCGATAACTGGGCTATCTAACACTGAAATAATTTTTCAAATCGGACCAGTAGTTCCTGAGATTAGTGCGTTCAAATAAGCCCTTTCAAATAATTTCCCCCGTTTTTTCCACATTTTCCTCTATTTCTTCGCTCCTATTAGTCTTAGCGTGATAAAATATAGCCTATAGCCTTCCTCGATAACTGGGCTATCTAACACTGAAAGATTTTTTCAAATCGGACCAGTAGTTCCTGAGATTAGCGCGTTCAAATAAGCCCTTTCAATTAATTTCCCCCCGTTTTTCCACATTTTCCTCTATTTCTTCGCTCCTATTAGTCTTAGCGTGATAAAATATAGCCTATAGCCTTCCTCGATAAATGGGCTAACACTGAAAGAATTTTTTAAATCGGACCAGAGATTAACGCGTTCAAACAGCGAGTATAGATAAATTGATCTAAAATCTTGATTCAGATCTTTTGCCATCTAAAAACACTAGCAAATCTAAATATATATAAATCAAAGGTGACTGACTGACTGACTGACTAACATAGTGATCTATCAACGCACAGCCCAAACCACTGGACGGATAGGGCTGAAATTTGGCATGCAGGTAGATGTTATGAGTTATGACGCGACGTAGGCATCCGCTAAGAATTTGATCAATTCTACCCCCAAGGGGTTAAAATAAATAAATAAATAAATCTTTATTTCAACCCTACAACAGGTCATATTTTTAAATTAAAAATAACATTAACTATTACTTATTAAATTAAATTTAGAATTATTATCAAAAGTAGACTGAGCATACGAACCACTGCTCAACGATTCACATGCGCAAGGTAGTGACATCCCGCATATGAATCATCGAACAATAATTCATATACTCAAAGTCAAACCTATTTGCTATCACTTTTAGAATGGTGTTGTCGCTGCCCCTCACCCTCCGCGCCAGAGATGTGCACCGCTTTCGCATGGTCGTATAAAAACAATCCACGCGGGCGTTGGCAAACATCCCCGACGCGCTGCAGTATCGCGGCAGCGCCAACAGCACTCTAAAAGCGTTATTGTACTGTATGCGAAGAGCGTTGTACTGTCGTTGCGTATAATCAACCCACAGGCTACACGTGTAGAAGCTGGTGCAGAAAGCGTGCGTAATTGTACGTAATTTGGTGCGTAATTTAACTCTATTCAGGATAGAGTTAAATTACGCCTCCATAAGGTCGACCTTGCAGCATGCCGGCCGTAGTATCAACCGCTGAGGTACCGGTGAAACCGAAGTCGCTGTCGATTGTACCCAGGAGCGCTATCTCGTTAGGTAGCAACCAAGTTTCTTGAAGTGCAATAATACTTGATTGTTTACATAACATTCTGATATTATCAATCGAACGCTTTACGCTTTTGCAATTAAAGCTTGTAAAATATGTTTTGATAAAATTAGTTTCGTTGTCCATCATTCAAAGATTCATCTACATCGTTATCAACTCTGCGCTTTTTATACGTCACGAAGCGGCGAAATATTATACCCTGAGGCCATATTTTCTCATCTAAGAACAATGACAGTTTGTGGTCCGAAACAAAGAATTTTTAGGCCTTATAATTTTTATTGTCATTTTTGAACATAAATTTCTCCAATACAACCTTTTCGTTGGTTTTTTCGAATATATATTCCGTTATATCCTGCTCCGTTGTATCCATGTGGACTC
Source organism: Cyaniris semiargus (assembly GCA_905187585.1). NCBI lineage: Eukaryota > Metazoa > Arthropoda > Insecta > Lepidoptera > Lycaenidae > Cyaniris > Cyaniris semiargus. The sequence continues at coordinate 3,608,238 of LR994558.1, read as the reverse complement.
GAGTAATAAATATTGGAATTTTCGTTACTGCAGCTTTAAATTTACCACAACTATCACTAGTACAGGATCCTGTTTTGCCACTAAATCGATAGATATTCTTCTTCTCCTCCGTTCGACTACTTGCCAATTTCCATTGCTTTTCAGAGCTTCGACAAAAAATGGTTTAGCAATAGGCATAGGGTATTTATTTTCAAGGACGCTTGATTGGGGTAACTTCTGTCCTACTCGTTCTTCACTCGTATGCACAGTAGGAGGTTCAATCTGTTGCACGGTAGGTAAAATATTTTCGTCGACATTTGGGGACAATGTGTAATCCTCGTTTTCATTTACCTCAAGATGAGACAATCCCATCGGCCCACTGTCTAGGTTTATATTTCCACCTCGTTTTAAATTGACGTAACCGTCCGGGAACCTATTTTTCAAAGCGTCCGTCGAACTAGGTATTTTATTTTCCATTTCTTTCTTCGTAATTTCTAACTGATCCAAAGTAACGTATTTTGATTCAATTTCATCAACTTTCGATTTTACAATAAGTAAATCCTTTAGGAGTTTCGTAACATCAAGATGGTCGAATGTTATCGGTGGAAGCTTGTCCAAATCTCGGGCAACAAAAACCGGCAGTATTTCCGATTCTTCCCTCTTCATCAAGGAAATTATGTCTTCAAGATCACGATTTTCCTTGCCTTGTCTTTTTCTTAATATTTTACGCCTATCTGATGGCAACGAATCAAACAACAACGACTTCGACCGTTTTATTTGTTCGCTATTGAATGACGAAGCACAAATTCTAACCAAACTTTCTTCATCTATTACCGAGATTTTATTTTGAATATATGCCAATAGTTCGTCAATTACTATATTCAGTTAGTACACTTGACTAATGTAGCCATTATTGAAAAACACACACGCGATAACACGTATTAATTAGCACAATGCATAACAATGCGCGCAGCTGTCTCCTTCCGCTGCGCACGCGCGACTCTAAATATGGGATAAAATAGGGGATGAAAGTTTGTATGAAACTTTGTCAATTTTAAACCGATCGGGCTGAGACTTTGCATGCATGAAGCTACTATGACGTAGGCATCCGTTAAGAAAGGATTTTGATAAATTCGACCCCTAAGGGGATAAAATAGGGGATGAAATTTTGTATGAAACTTTGTCAATTTTAAACCGATTGGGCTGAGACTGCATGCATAAAGCTACTATGACGTAGACATTCCCTAAGAAAAGATTTTGATTAATTCTATACCCAAGGGGATAAAATAGGGGATGAAAGTTTGTATGAAACTTTGTCAATTTTAAACCGATCGGGCTGAGCCTGCATGCATAATGCTACTATGACGTAGGCATCCCCTAGGAGAGGATTTTAATAAATTCCACCCCTAAGGGGATGAAAGATTGTATATAATAATACTTCTTAACTCGAGCGAAGCCGCGGGCGAAAGCTAGTATGTACTAAGGCTTGGTTTTATGTAAATCTATATTATACAGTGTGTAACAAAAATAAGTGATAATACTTTAGGGTGTGTACGTGTTCCTTGTAGAGAGTTCACTGTGAAAGTAGCAGCGCTGAAAGACGAAAAAAATTTTTCACTTTTGTATGGGCAAGGGCCCGAGCGTCACGAGTTTCCCCATACAAAGGTGAAAAAAAATCGTTTTTCAGCGCTGCTGCTTTCTCAGTGAACTCTCTACAAGGAACTCGTACACACCCTAAAGTATTATTATTTATTTTTGTTACACCCTGTATACTAAAAGGTGACTGACTGACTTAGAGATCTATCAACGCACAGCCCAAACCACCGGACGGATCGGGCTGAAATTTGGCATAACATCTACCTGTTGATGTAGATGTTATATATTATAATACGCGAACGTCACTATCGGTGCGATTATATGCAAGACAGGTGAGGAGTATAAATAGCTCTGCTCATTTAGGTTGACCATGAACATCTGGAAACTGTCTACTATCAAATAACGGACACCATGTGGCATGCGCCTGTAAGGGAGCATACCCATACTACGTGACCTACTTTTTAAGATTTTTTGAAATTTTTTCTTTTGGTGTATATATAGGCTATCATCCCAATTTGGTACCGTATTCATAAAAGTGGTGACCTGATGAAGGGATTCATAAGTAATCGAGGGAACTCCTCAAAATTTATATGGAAACATGTGTAAAGTAAGATTTTGCATCAAGGTAAACCGTGCTTCAGCAGGTGCTGAGAGAACTCCTGACTCTTTATAAATACAACTTTGGGAGTTTCGACGTTGTTTTAAGAACGCAAAGCATATACTACTATGCAAATTACATTCATCATCATCATCACTACCATAAACCATTATAGAACCATATATCGTCCCGTTTTGACCCTATTATTGGTACTTTTCATAGTCTTTTATTATATATCACTTAAACCGCGGGTAACACCGCGGGGCACAGCTAGTATTTAAGATATACTATAAAGGTGTAACAAAACTAAGTGATAATACTTTAGGGTGTGTACGTGTTCCTTATAGTGAGTTTACTGTGAAAGTAGCAGTGCTGAATGAGCAAAATTTTTTTAACTTTTGTATGGGCAAGCGCCTCAGTGTAACTAGTTTCTCCATACAAAAGTGAAAAAAAAATTGGTCTTTCAGCGCTGCTACTTTCATAGTGAACTCTATGTAAAGAACACATACACACCCTAAAGTATTATCACTTAGATTTATGTAGGATATAATTTATATAATAATAGTCTAAAATTACAATAGAACAATCAGAGAAATTAATTTCTAGGCAGATGGCGGACCTAAGTAATTTGGTCGCGTTTAAAGTTAAACCCAACCGACAGATCGCAATTAACATTGAATTTTGACATGATCCGACTACATGACGTTGATCTGTCAACTACCTAGGAATCAATTTCCTCGATGGTACATACTACCTATTTTAGTCACGACTGTAGTTCAAATTGTAATCGAACACCAAATATAGTAAATGAACACCAAGCTTGACAGCTTCACCAAACTTCAAAATGCCTGACAAGTGACAACAAAAAGTGCCTGTTTTTTTTAATGGCTGTTGGCTATAAATAACCATAATAAATGCCAGTGTCAAGTATTAAATGGCGAGAAAAAAAAATTCGTATGACGCTTCTCTCGGCGAAATTGACTACGTGACAAAACTCTAGACCCCCTCCCCCCCTCTTGTGACCGAGCGTAGTATTTTGAAGACCCCCTTCCCCCCCTAAATGGGTCACGTAGTATGGGTATGTTCCCTAATAGGTTCAGGCGGTTCAGCAGTTACTGATGTTTCCACTTGGGAACTCTTTATGCAGACTTGGCCACGTTGGTCCATACGAGCGATTGCGAACTCGTAGAGAAGCTTGATATGCTTGCCCGCGATCTACGTCTATTTTGCGTGATAACATACAGCTTCGTAAACATCGTTATCCAACTTGGCCCAACGTGGATTAAACACTTTTTGGTCACGATGTCCAGCAATGTTGTGAATTTTGCTCGTCCTTTTGTTCTCTTTTTTGGAACGTTATGTCCAATTACCTCTAATGTAGCCATCAATACGTCAATGTTTAAGAAGTTGTGGAATTAATTAACGGACGATAAAACAAACGTTGCATGTACTTGACATCGTTTGTTTATGTAGATCTGGGTCAATTTGTTGGTCTTGCCATGTCCATAAAACGGTAAACATTTACAAGATCTCAAACTATCAACTACTTTGCGGCTTAAGGTGATCCCACATTTATTAACAAGCACGCGCGGTGCGCGCCGCATTTTAGAATTCGTTGTATGAAATGTCAAATGATGTTAAACCTCGCACATTCGTCCGCACCGACCGCACCGTACGCGCCGCATTTTGAGAAGTATGCAGCGGCGCGTACGGCGCGTACGTACGTTACGGTAACTACCTTATTATGGAAAATATAGGCGAACTAGCGACCCGCCCCGGCTTGGCACGGGTATAAAATATAAGTATAGCCTATGTCACTCACTGAAAAAATTATTAAAATCGATTCAGTAGTTTTGATTTATATTCATTAGTACCCGTGGCCCGCATTGGTCGGTACCGCCGCGCCGCAAAAGCTACGTCCCGCAATTTTTAAATCTGTAATATCTTCGAAAATATTCATTTAAATCATAATATGCTGTAAAGGGCCATATATATCTACATTAAATCAACAATGTATTTAAGGTATTTAATTGGATAAGGATTAATGCTGTATTTATTAAAATTGCTTCGAAAATTAGCCATTATTTTTCGTAAAAAGTAAATGACAAAAAAATGTTATTGTGGGATATCCATAAGAGATAGGCATATACCATCGCGGAGTTTTCTGTGGACCTTTTCAATATGTACAATACTTGGTACATTATTTTGATAAATCTCGTAGGATTCAGCCTGCGTTTGCAATGTAAGCGGAAAAAAACGTAATTATTTACGACATCACATTAGAAACCCCTACAATAACAGTATTTCTCCACTATTTAATGAATGTTATTATACTTAAAAACCTTCCTCTTGAATCACTATCTATTAAAGAAAACCGTATCAAAATCCGTTGCGTAGTTTTAAAGATTAAAGGGAACAAAGGGACATGAGGAAAAAAAATCGGTCAAGTGCTAGTCGGACTCGCGCACGAAGGGCTCCGTACAGTTATAGGGAAAAAATAGACAAACATTGTGTCTTGTGTATGGGAGTCTCACTTAATTATTTATTTTATTTAAATTTTATTATTAATTATTAAAGTAAGTATAAATACAATTAAGTATTTTGTGAACATTCCAGGTGCCTACCTGTTGCCATCATTGACATTGAGCAAAAAATGGCAAAAAATCACGTTTGTTGTATAGGAGCCCCCCTTAAATATTTAATTTATTTTGTTTTTAGTATTTGTTGTTATAGCGGCAACAGAAATACATAATCTGTGAAAATTTCAACTCTCTAGCTATTACGTTATCGAGTTACAGCCTGGAGACAGACAGAAGGACAGACAGACATGGAAGTCCCTATTACTAATAATAGGGTTCCGTTTTCACCCTTTGGGTACGGAACCCTAAAAAGCGACTTTGTTTTATAATATTTATAGATATGAACAACTTACATTACTTTTGACTAAAATTGCTCTGCACTCTACTGTTACATTCTAGATAGAATAGAATAGAAATCGTTTATTTGCCAAAATAAGGTACAATATTATTATGATGTTAGTCAGGTTAACAGTTCCCTTATTTTGCCTTTGGATGGCGTGCAAATTTTACAAGTCACTTACAACTAAATAATTAAGAGTTATAATTATTCACTACAATTCATTTTCTTATCTTCAATTATTATTCTCCTAATTTAATACCAAACGTCTTAATAATATCATTAGTAACATCGTCAATTTGTCCTTAATTCATAAAATAAACAATACAATTTTCAGTAAAGTAATAATGTTATGAATTCATCAAATGATTTATTTCGATATGATTATTATTATTATTTTTCTTTTTAAGTTCTGACTTCGGATAGATACTATGTTCAACGATAATTATATAATATATAATATTAAATTCACTGTCATTTTAATGTCAATAATAATAGTAATCATAATATTTAATAATAGTATAAAATAAATTAATTAATGGACTTATTGACATCTGTCAATAAGTCCATTAATTAATTTATTTCATTTTATTCCTTATAGAGGTACCTATAATAATTCATAATTTAACATTAATAATTGTAAGCAATAAATTATATTAGTCATATTAATTTATGTCAATGTCATTTAGATTATAATGTTAATTTATTGTCATTTAAATAGTCATTCACGTTGTAATACATTTTAGATAGTAGCAATTTATAAAGTTCAGTTTTTAATTTTCTCAAAGATAGGTCCTTTAATATTTTTGGAAGTTTATTATATATCCTAACAGCAAAGCAATAATCATTTTTGCTGCAGATATTTATCCTTTGATCAGGAATGCAGATTTTGTTATGGTGTCTGCAGCTTTTAGTTGCTGTTTCAGTTTTCTTTGTATAGAAATCGTCACAATATTTATGCAAAAATGTACAGATTTCTAGTATGTAGAGACAGGGTAGGGGTAGAATAGAATGTCTTTTAAATAATGGCTTACAACTATCTAAGAATAGATAGAAATAGGCTTGAATAGGGATGATGACAAGGTCACGGATTAGCGAATTTTGTTAATAAAATAAAGAAATCACGGTAAAAAATAAGTGTTCCCAAAATTTCAGCTTGATAACATGTGTTTTTTTTGTTATGCGCCTTCAAAGTTGGTTAATCAAGTCGATTTTTTTTCAATTAAATTTCTTAATATACCATTCGATAACTTATGCAATTAAAAGCAACTTTTGTTATGAAACCACTTTCATAAACGCAATATTTAATATACTTACCGATCAAAGTTCTCTCCCGATGCGTACAAACTACGAAAGAGTGACGTCATTCTTTCGTAGCACTTTGTATGGAGCGTTTCGGGCAGGTCTATTTTATGAGATGTTTGAATTGTCATATCTTGGTGAATTTTTAAGCTATCAGAGTCATTCTTTCAGCGATGTTTCTATTTTTTAAGGGTCTTTCAATTACCAATAAGAAAAAAAATAGTCATTATGCCTATTGTTTCTGTCTCCAGGTCAACTCGCTTCAGCAGTCCCGCGTACAGCGCGTGCTCCACGGACAGCTCGTTCGCGGAGCAGGCGCTGGCGGACGCGAGCGTGCTGCTCGACCGCGAACCCAACACCGAACACCTGCCGTACAAGCTGTACAAGATGGCCGGCGAGTATTGGAAGTGAGTTTGTTACACTGTTACATTACTCCAACCCTGCTCGTTCACGGAGCAGACGCTGGCGAACGCGATCGTGCTGCTCGACCGCGAGCCCAACACCGAACACCTGCCGTACAAGTTGTACAAGATGGCCGGCGAGTATTGGAAGTGAGTTACACTGTTACATTACTCCAACCCTGCTCGTTCACGGAGCAGACGCTGGCGGACGCGATCGTGTTGCTCGACCGCGAGCCCAACACCGAACACCTGCCATACAAGCTGTACAAGATGGCCGGCGAGTATTGGAAGTGAGTTTGTTACACTGTTACATTACTCCAACGCTGCTCGTTCACGGAGCAGACGCTGGCGGACGCTATCGTGCTGCTCGACCGCGAGCCCAACACCGAACACCTGCCGTACAAGTAAAGCTGTACAAGATGGCCGACGAGTATTAGAAGTGAGTTTGTTACACTGTTACACCCCACTGTGTGTGGGCCTTAGGCGTATAAATATACCATTAGGGTAGGCTGTGCCCACGCAGCTGCAGTAACAGCCGCACTCGGGTACATTTAAAGATAAAATATTCTCAATGATTTCAAAGGTTTGACAGGACATGGAATCTTTGTTTAATTACAGTAATTAATATTCGTCTCTCGAGTGCGGCAGTTAGACTGTGCCCACCCAGCTCCAGTAAGATTATGCGACCAAAACTGTTTAGGGTCCACCACTTGGCTTCAAATTCTGGCTATGACATCTAGGGGACCATTTTTAGATCATGGTGCTAAATATATCAATGATCGTTGCGCCACTTTGAGCACCGACTCTGCTACATATTATTTCAATTCAACAGTAAGACAGCTTTCCGGAGCCAACGGAGCCTTAGCGCGTGTTCAGACCAAACTGACTATACGCCGCCGAATGTGAGCAGGCTCACTGTGAGCCTCAGTGTGAACGTGAAAATATATACGGTATCGAATATCCGCGCCTACGCGTAGCGTAATGGCGTATTGTCGGTTAGGTGTGAACGAAAAAGTGAATATGTATGGAAATACAATAAACTGCGTAACGTTCGCTCACATTCGGCGGCTCACAGTCGGTTTGGTGTGAACACGGCCTTAAATCTAACAGCAAAATAAATATTCCAATATTCTTGATACAGCTAGCGCCACTAGTCACTCTTATTCCGAACAATACCGATAGTGTAAGCACTACCACTAGTAAGGTTTTTTTATGGTTCAATATTGTATAGTTGTCAAAAGCTTAACCAATTTCCTTATTCCATCCTTCCCAAATTCAGTAGTCGGCAGTAACAATAGCCGTTACTTTTTAAATTTAATCACGAATATAGAAACGTGTTTTTGAAGGACGTACCGGAATCGAGGGCAGCTGCCCATACCACCAGTGTTATTTAGGGAGACATCTGCATTTTTTTGCACATTTTATGGGCATATGCTTCCTTGCAGCATACCAAATGCAATATCTTTAAGTAGTTATTTTTGATTGCTCACTTTCTCATAATATCTTCTTAAGACTAATTTATTTAAGAAATACATTATCCTTTTTGTTAGCTGTATGTGATAAAACAATTTTTAGGATATTAGACAGGACGATTAGCCAATACTAACTACACCTAATTTAATAATATTTTATTTGATAGGTGAAGTATCAAGTATGTAATAAATTATAATAAAATTGAATAAATGGACAAGTTACAGATATTTCCTGATAATAATGCTTCTTATAGTGCTCACAGAGGATATTATTGCAGCATGTGTCCTCGTTAAATAGACTAAATGAAGGTTGCTGGTATTTGCCTGCGGGCGTGTGAAAATATAATATTATGTATGAGATATTTGATTCCCTATACTTAACCCTCTCAGGGGTGGAATTTTGGAAAAATCATTCCTAGTAAATTTATTAAGGTTTTCTAGAAAGCAAAATATATAATTTGCCTTTTAAGAAACCTGCTTTTTTAACGTCTCTTACGGGCGTTTCTAAAAATAATGAATTTATTGTAATAAAAGAAATATTAGAAGAAATTCATTCTCATAAGAAAAACGTTCATACCACTTAAATTGTGATGAATTGAAAAATTCATTGCAAAATAAGGGTCCGCCTTTACAATTTTATTAAGAGTAACATTTTTTTTTTTTGTCAAAAATAAACCTCGAAGAATGCGGTAGTAACTTTACTACTGTTGTAATTTTTAACGACAACATCAAGTTTCTTCTAGTTCTCGTAAAAGGAACATAATATTTTGATGTCGTTATTTTTGTAACATAAAAGCAGGTAGACAAAGAAAAATATAGCTATTCAAATGACGTTAGACCGTTGTTAAATGTAGTTTTGTATAAATAGTGGATGTGATTTCAATTTAGTTTGGGGATTATATTAAAATTAAATTAATAATGGAGACTTCGGTAAAAGTGATTGAGGTGGAGACAATCGAATATGAAATGAGGTTAGTGTTTTGTTTGTGGTGAAATAAAAAACTAATTTGAATTTTAAAACCATAAAGAAACTTTTTAATTTCATATTGAGAATAGATTTCTGTCTGTCTGTTTCTTACGTCTGTCTTCTTTCTTTGGTATGGAGAAAGGAGGTAAAATAGTTTTATTGCGGCAAAATGTACAGTTACACCACGATATACGAATAGCTGCCCGACCAAGAACATCTAGTAGGTACATAAAGTATCCTCGGTCATTTTAAATTTAAAATATCTAAAATAAGTACCTAGTTAATCAACTGAACAGTTTATTAACATCTGTATGGTTCATTTAAAACTAAATGACGGCTGCAACTCTGTTGCGACAAAATTCGTTTATACAACGGACATTTATTCGGATTAAAAGTATCCTATGTCCTTTCCCCAGACTCAAGGTATATCCATACCAAATTTCAGAAAATTTTGTTAATTAGTTTGGGCGTGAAGAGGTTACAGACAGACAGACAGACACACTTTCGCATTTATAATATTAGTATGGATATGCCATAGAAACTGTTACGTCCGAAGCAATGGCCTGGCAAGTGGCAATAGATTTATTGTAAACTTGAAACTAAAATGGTCACTTTGAAGAATCATGATATGAATCATAATATGATTCATTTTTCTGATATCGCAAAATGCAACTGCTTGCAATTCATTTCTGTATTTTTGTACTGATTTGACATTTGTCAGTTTAACAGTTTTGACAATTCATTTGCTGAATTGATTGAGAGGAATTGCTAAATGTGACCATTTTAGCCCCGCTGATTGTTCTAGGAATTGTCCGTTAGTATTTAGTACATTGTCGTGTATGCTGTATGCACACAATCTATATTTATTCCTCTCAAAATGTCATATCATAGCTGTTCTCACTTCTCAGTGATGCAGTGCCCTGTGCCACGGAGTTGAGTGAAACTTGTGTTTCTTGATTGTTTTTGTGCTTCTCGAGTGGTCATTAAGGGTTAGGAACTAACGACGTTTTGTAAAAATTATGAGATGTGCGATTAGTAACTACAGAAAGTGTAGCTATGTTTCATCCAATGAGTGCTGGCTCCTCATAATAATTTGAGTGGTAGGTAAAGGTTTGAAAATTTGATAGAATTTTACCCCAACTGCTAATAAGATCAGTATATTTAGACATAGCTTGTACGTTTAAAAGTGACTTCGTTTAGCTCAAATATAAGTACTAGAAAATAATAATTTGTCTCCAGTTCTTGTTCTTTCTCAACTCCAAGTCCTTTAAATAACAGGGGCAAGTTTATTCGCGTGTTATAGTTATATATATAATTATATTATAGTTTTGCGTTCTTGTATGTAAACCGTCTTCTGTATAATATCATCATATTATATTATGTCCGTTAGCATGTGTTATTAACAAAATATTTCTGTGTTTCCAGCAAATACCCCAAAACGGACTACACGTACTCCCCCCTGTCACGTGACCGGGTGGAGCTGGCGCCGGGGCAGGTGGCGGTGCCCAACATGTCGCGCCGCTCCCTGTCGCAGTTCCGCGTGCAGGGGCCCAACACGGTGGACGAGCCCGACATCCCCTACACGCGCCTGTGGACCACCACCACCAGGAAGCGCATCACGGTGTGTACTCCCCCCTCTAGCTGACAGTCACAGTGTGTACTCCCCCCTCTAGCTGACAGTAGCAGTGTGTACTCCCCCCTCTAGCCCCTTGAGGCCTTATCACACTGGCGGTTTGCGGGTCGAGCTAACGCGCGGCTGTCACTACATCATACAAGTAGGAGGTTTGACGGCGGCGGGCAAGCGGTGGTTTCGCGGCGCTGGCTAGATATTTGGGCGCTGTTCCATTTGATAAGTTCCTAGCCCGTGTACTTTTAACCGTTCAGAGCTATGTTCATTTTGAAGGACACAAGGATCACGATTGTGGAAATTACAGGATGACTTGGATCCACGAATTACAGGAGGGTCTACTAACCAGTTACTATTAAAAGATTTTCTCTGACGCCTCTAAAGAGTCATCCATAGTTAGAGCTTTACATTTTACACGTAGATGTCTTAATTTAAAAGTTGCCTACATTAAAAATCTGGTACTGGTTATTACTAAACAACTTATATAATGTTATCAATTATTTTAGACGGTAGACAGTTCTGATGATGAAGGCACCTACATCCGTTCACCCTACAAGCAGCAGCAGCAGCACTGGTGGATAACACAGCTGTTAATCAGCATGGTGACAGCAATCACTACCACCACCAGCAACGCGTATAGAAAAGTTTTCGGACCTTCGCATAGATATCCGTATACAGAGAGAAACCCTAAAAAAGGTAAGCAACAGAGTACATTCAAACGCTAATATCACTCACTCAAACAAATACACTCCTACAAACAGAATTTTTTCAATGATTGTCTTAGACCGTTACATAGTCCGGTAAACTTAAAAAAATACCCAAAGCTAGGAGCATTGGGTGGAATTTCTGTTAGTTTGTCACAAGGTGCTCCACAAAAAAATAAACAGACGTAAAGATAAATAGACTTAATTTTCTGTGTGCTAAAGTTAATAATCATTAATCAGAATACAATAGTCGACGACAATTTTGTTGCCCGTTCACACTAGTTAAGCACTAGCATATTTGGTTCCAGTGGTTTAGAGCGTGGCTCTTGACTCGGAGGTCGTGGGTTCGATTCCCGCGTTGGAAGCATGTTATTTCCAAGTTTGGTTAGGACAATATGCAGGCTGATAACCTGATTGTCAGACGAGTAAGATGATCCATGCGTCGGATGGGCATGTAAAAAGTCGGTCCTGCGTCTGATCTCTCCCCAGTCGTGTCGGTCGTCCGTCCCACTGGGTTATGAGAGTAAACGCACACACTTGGGCACTATAAAAATCACTCCTGCGTAACTGGCATGGTTTCAATCAAACCGGCCACCGTCACCGAAACCGGTGTAGGAGTTATTATTATTATATTTGGTTTAACCTCCTTATCCTTTGTTTCAGCCGACATCGTGTCTTCTACAGCATCGGCGGTGGCAGCGCCTTTCTACTGGATGTACACTATCATCAAAACTGTCGTTACCACTACCGTCACTACTGTCACGGAAACTGTAAGTGTCACAATAGCAACAAGGAGGGTCGTATGGCGCTACGTAGCCGTAGGGTCTATCGTGTCAAATGTTGTGTCAGACAGACATGTGACAGCTATATCGTGACATTTCGAAGCTATTTCGTGACATATAACAGCTGTTTGACACGACAATTGACACGATAGACCCTACGAGGCTACGCCTACATAGCGCCATACAACCCTCAGTGGCCTATCATTTATCAAAGTCAAATGCTATTAGGATACGATTGTCATTAGCGATGTCCTAAAACATTTCACCCGACAAAGTTGTTATTTGCTTCTTACATCATATTATGACGCTCTATTCTAAAAAGATTTCGCTCTCTTGGTATAGAGCGGCATATGATGTTAGATAAATGCTACATAATATGTAGCAAGCGATACTTATTGCCCTGAAAAATTGTAACATATTGGTTTATAAAAAAAAACTTCTATTACAATGTAGCTTATATTTGCTATCTCTTTCTAGTTCACGTCGGACGCCGTAAGCGAGAGCGGGAAGAAACATCAGGTGGGCGAGCGGCGCTGGTGGCCGTGGCTACTGCTGCTATTGCTGCCGGCCTTTGGATATGGATGTGAGTATTGTAATTATTACATTCATTCGTAGCCCTACTTAATTTTTTTAAGACATTGACTTCATTAAACACGACAAAATCATGTCGGTATTAATATAAAGTAGTGCCTTAATATAATTATCGGGAATTACAGTATATTAAATACAATAGGTATTTACAATAGATAGACTGGAAGTTGTAATTAAAATTAAATGCATCATATTTAGGGTATATTCGCACAAAATCTTTTTATGATTTTCATAGGAACAATAATAATATTATGACTCTAATACAAATAAAAATATATACAGCGACTATTCCACAAGGTTGATTACTTTTGTTGATTACTATTCGTTAATCCTTAAGGTACAATTCCGTGCATCGCGACCGTCGTAAGCCGCGCGCGGCCTACAACTGTCGTCGGCCGCTCGCGACAGTCATTGTATGAAAATGTATGGCACCGCTTCCGAGGCCCGCGACAGACGCGCGCGGCCGACGACTGTCGCGATGCACGGAATTGTACCTTTCGATCGCGGATTCTCGGAAACGCTATTGTGTTGTATTGTTATCGCGGCCCACTTGGGCCGTATGGGGCTTGACGGGTTAAAATAGAATATATACTACAAAGGTAAATAGTAACACTAAAAAAGTGAATAAGCAGGATATAGTTATACAATAATCAATTTTTTTCAGTGCACTACTCATACGAAAATATGGAACACCTGGCTATGCCAAACTTTACAGATTTCTACGTTGATTTGTCCGAGTTCTCCCTACCGTTTTTGCCAACCATCCAATTGCCAGAGATACTGCCCAAACTGAATATATCCGTGCCAGAGATCAACATAACTCTGCCAAACGTGTACGAAAGTTTGCCAGCGTTGCCAGAGGTGACTAAAACCTATACGGTTTATAAGGAGGTGATACAGAATAGGATGGCAGATGCCTCAGATTATGTCAAAGTGGTAGCGGAGAGTTGTATGGAGGAGATACGCAGGGTGTGGTCTAGTTACATCGGATGATACACGTAATATTGTAAAGGACGAACAAACAAATATTTTATATGTATAATTCACATAGATTAAGTATATATTATCATTATTGTATATTTAAGTTTTATTTTATAGTTAATTCTTAAACTTATTTATACTACTAAAAAAACTCACATTTCACAGTAGAAATTTAATATTAGGGAATATTTATCAAGAAGTAAACCAGACTTTCCATAATATTATTTAAAGTTGTGCGTAATACCCTATATCCAAAAAAAGAATTTACTATACAATTGAAAAAACGTGCATATTTTCTTAAATTGAAACCAAAAAAACTTTAAAAACTTTACTTAAAATAACTCTGTTCAAAATTTTGTGCCATTTATTTATGATAAAATTTTGTCTATCGATTATTATAGATATATTCGCTTTTTGTTGTCATTCCGCCTTTAGTTTTAGATATAATAAACTAAAATTTAATAAATATTTAAATATTTATTATTATTTTATTAACATTAAGGAGTTCCCATTATGCAAATAATATTTGTTCATTCGCTTTAGCTTTCCTACTTTACAAAATATAATATATTGGTATGTTCTGAGTTTTGAAAAAAGAGTAACATAATATTAAATAATGATTTCTTAAGTTTACGCGAGTATCACTCATGATATTACAAGGAAACACTTACGGATTTACTTCGCGGAGCACTTAGTAAAAGTGCTCCGCGAAGTAAATCCGTAAGTATTTCCTTATAATATAATATTAAATTACAAAATCATAACATGTATAAAATAATGTTTAAAATGTTCCATTTTAGAGGCTTATAAAGTATTATCAGATTATACATACCGATATAATAAATAACAGTTATTTTCTTAAAAATCTTTATTCTTAATAATGTTTGAAAAAGAACATCAGGTGTTTGTTATTATAGAGAAACACTTACGAATATTTTGACCGTTCAAATCTTTATGTGATAGAAGTATTTAAAATTCAAATTTAAATTATGTATACGTAACTAAACATATGCTCGTGCCTATGTCCAGCAGTGGACGAATATAGGCTGATATGATGATGATTATGATGAACTAAACATTAAACATTTAACATAACTAAAGATGTAAAATTGTGCTAAAAACTTAACTTAAACTAGGAACAAATATTTAGAAGATAAAAATAATAAAATTGGCCAGTAAAAAAATACAAAAAGTCCCTAACATTTAAAATAATATGAGTGACTCTCTAACATTTATGTGTACTTAATTTGCTTTTTATTCGAAATCTAAAATGAGTATAACAATATGTGCTAAAACTAACGTATTTTAAGTTATGTTTAAGTTTTAAAGAGTACAAAAATTGTTTTTTTTTTTTTTTTCTATTTATTTTTAAACTATTTTTTTTTTTGCTCATAACGAGAATGTATTTATTATTCTTTGCTTTATTCTTCACTGAAGTGAAGGTTGCGCAAGTAATCTTATTTGCAGCTAACTTCAGAAGTAATATTATTGTGTTCATGTAATATTAGAGCCGGTTTAGAATTATTTTACTTCAGAGATTGATCCTTATGACTTTATTTTAAAGGTCGTATCTAAGGTAAAATAAATTTGTAGAAACTGTAATCTTTAGTACCTTTTGCAATCTGTTGCCATGATAGTCCTTAGCTTAAATTCTCTATTTTATTATTGTTGTATCTTAACGAGTCTAACAACTAGTCTTAAATATTTTTATCGTATATGTAATAACATACTTAACACAAAAAAAAATTGTGTATGTCTTTTTCAAAGAGTTGTTTTACACAATTGGTATTTTTGCATTTAAGTTTTATTCTGTCTATATATTTGGGGTTACATTATTATTGTTTAAGCGTCATTAAATATGAAAGTTAAAACATTAAATGGTTATGGTTCGTACACATCTACGTGGTATATTTCTTAGGGTCACATTGCTACACTTAAGCTATACAGTATACACTATTCAAAATTAAAATGTTAACTAAACGAAAAATAAAAGTTGCATTGCAAAAGCGTGATGCGCAGGTCGACGCAGCTCGAAAATTGTCACCATGTGAACTGACCCTTATTAGTAATAGTGTTCATATTTTACATGACTTTTCACTGCAAAAGTGTGGTGTAAAAGGCATCACTCAAATATTTTATCCAATATATTATGTTTTATAATATCACATTATATTATGATAGTGATCATCAGGATTCACAGATGTTTTAAATATTTAATTTTATAAATATTATATAGTAAAGAAATGTGTATTTTTCATGTGGGGCTTAGAATTTAGATGTTTAATAATATATTTTTTAATATTTATGCTGATTGAGAAATATATTATTTATGTGTACAGATTGTTTTTTCCTCGATTCCCACATAATTCTTCCCTGCAAACATTTTCCATGGCGTCGATTTTCTACTCACAAAGTGAATTCGAGGCGAGTATAATTCGTAATGTCTATGAAATCGTGTTTATTTCATACATCGGCTCTCGTCATCTAAAAAAATGTAATTGCTGTAAGATAATTAATATTTTTTTACG
Organism: Cyaniris semiargus; assembly: GCA_905187585.1. Classification (NCBI taxonomy): domain Eukaryota; kingdom Metazoa; phylum Arthropoda; class Insecta; order Lepidoptera; family Lycaenidae; genus Cyaniris; species Cyaniris semiargus. The sequence goes on along the minus strand of LR994558.1, from coordinate 3,591,794 downwards.
TCACAATATTTCGACATTCTAAATTTGATTTTTGGAGGTAAGATTGGAATTTAGGTAGCTATATTGTACGTCTTATAATCGAATTCACTCGGTGAATTATAGACGTCTAACAGGGAAGGATAGAGCAAAACATCACCTATTGAATGCAACATTTAGGTGAGTTTAAAACATTTGTTTGTTTGTTGTTAACTCTCTGTCCTTCCCTGTGTCTTTCTCCTTCTAATCGTGTGGGAAGGACAGAGAAGAGAGACATCTTAGTAACTCTCGTTTCTTCTTTCAGGTTACACGTACAAGGACTATTTCGTAGATCTACCGATTGATAACTACAAGCCGCCAGAGATAGTTGTGGACGCAGATTTGACGAAGCGAGTCGCAGCATTGGAGAATTGGGCTCTAAACGTCGATTCCAAGCTGAAATCTTTCGATCAAAAGTTGAACAAATTCGAGGACCTCGAATCCAAAATCGAACAGTACTCGTTCAAGTTTTTACAGAATAACCTCCTGCAGATACTCAACGAGGACAATACGGACGCAATGGCGGCAAAACTGAAAGAGCGTTTCGACAAAATATACGCAACGAACGAGCAAATGCAAACCATTAGTGCGGAGATGATACAAAGATTGATAGCGACGTGGCAACCCGAAATGGACGAGGATAAAATCAGGCAGGTGATACAGGAATACCTCCTGATGATTGAAAAGAGACAGATGGAGTTGATAGTAGAGAAAGTGAGGGAGTACGTGAAAGAGATAGAAATACGACCGACGCAGAGTGGTTCTATAGATTTGGAGGCGCTAAAGAAATTGGTAGCGGGTATGCTGGAGGTATACGACGCGGATAAGACTGGACTGGTTGACTACGCTTTGGAGTCTGCAGGTATTTATCCGTCTATTTACTGATCTGTTAATAGTCTTCTTTATTAGTTTCGAGCTTGTTTGTTGACTTAATGGTCGGAGGTTAAACTCCTGCATTAGAACTACTAATAAAATCTGGTTACGAAAACAGTGGATGATCAGGCATTTTGTGACAAAAACAACAAGGTGATCCATAAACAGATGAGGATGTAAAAAGTCGGTTTTATGACTGATCACATGCCATTTGACGTGTCGCCATGGTATGCAAATAGCACTCTTTTCTTCTTTACTTTATAATTAAGTAAAGAAGAAAAGAGTGCTATTTTATAATGCGCTAAGCCGCACTAAAAAAAATTGCCTTGTTACAATAAAAAATAACGCCTAAAATTTTTACATCAAAATTATTATTTTACACCAAGTTTTAATACTTTTTTCCAGGTGGCCAAGTTCTATCAACGAAATGCACGGAGCTGTACCAGATCAAGACGAAGCAGTACTCGGTGCTGGGTATACCGGTACTGTGGTCCTACACCTCGCCCCGCAACGCGCTGACGCCAGGCGCCATGCCGGCCGAGTGCTGGGCCTTCCAGGGGTTCCCGGGGTACCTAGGTCAGTATTTAGTAGATAAAGACTTGACGACCTCCGTGGCTCAGTTGGTGGGCGTGTTTGTACATCAAGCCGGGGTCGCGGGTTCGAATCCCGCCGACGGAACAAAAAGTTTTCAAAAGTTCCTGGGTCATGGATGTGTATTAAATATGTGTATCATATAATAAAAATCTTAAATATATTTATAGTATAAAAGTGTTAAATATATTTCCGCTGTCTGGTACCCGTAACACACGTCCTTTAGGTACTTAGCACGGGGCCAGACTGACGTGGTGTGGAAAGCGTCCATAGATATTATTAAAGGCTGCGTACAATTGTAAAATCGCTCGGAACAAGTGGAGAGGGTAATGAATCTCATGTACTATCCTAGGTTATTTAGTTTCGTTGTGTCAAACGCAGTCGACAGATCATGATTAGCATTGAATTGACAAAACCCGACCGAATCGGTGGGACCGACAGGCGCTTCCAGCAATTCTTCGTGCGACAACAGATTTCACGTTCAGAAGAGTACTATATTAAAAAAAAATGGTGTACTGTTATATTCTGGTATCGGAGCATGAGCAAAATTCGTACGTAAACCTATCGCTTACAAAACAATACAAAAGATTTTATATTATAAAGTCTCTGTTAAATTAATATTATGTAGTCTTCATTGAAATTACTGTAGCTTTTCTAGTAAAAAATTAACAAAATAAAATACAGTGCTATTCCAGTGCCATAATCTTGTAATTTTGGTGTCTGCTATTCCAGTGTACCGCAAACTTTTTGTGTTCAAGGCACATCTATGGTAATAAAATTTTGAGATACACCACAAATTAATCCGTGTGTGCAGGGGTGTTCTGAGTTCTCATAAACTAGGAATAAGTACCTTTTCCTAGGAACACCAACTACTGACCACGGTACACTAGTGCGCCGCGGCACACACTTTGCGGAACACTGCGCTATTTTACCAATATAATTAAGAATCAATCTGTACGGTGGTTAACTTATAATCTTGTTTTTATTTTATTGAAATAATTTTAATTGTCTTTGGGCTTTTCGCCCACATCCTTTGTATGACGCTTTTTTACTTTGAACACGATTGATTTTATATTATCTTATGTTTCCAGTGATCAAGACGTACGCCATAATCGAGGTGACGGGGTTCTCGGTGGAGCACATGTCGCGACTGCTGGCGGTCGACGGCAAGATTGAGTCCGCGCCTAAGAATTTCTCCGTTTATGTGAGTATTTTGTACTGTCTGTCTGTCTGCTGAGTTTGCTTTTCACATAAGGCCGGCCACATACGGCCCGCATCTTGCAGTCGGGAAACGACTGCAAAATGCGGTCGCCGCACGGTGATCTGCAGTTTTCATACTAAATTCATATCCGCCATACACGGACCGCTCGAGCAGTTCTTGAGCGGTCGGTACCAACGCGACCGCTCTAGAGCAGTCGGCCCCGACGGCAACTTACGGTCCGTCTATGGCCGGGCTAAGGGCCTCCGCTAGCTGCTTTTCACGGCTTCCTCTGCCGTGTATGCACCGGTTCGCGTCAACTTGCGAAGGCCCTAAAGGTGAGACCGCACTAAGCGACACTACGCTGCAGCAAAGTAACGCGACACTTCACGTTCTATGTAAATGACGTTTTGTGTCTCGTATACCTTATACGATTTCATAATAATCTTTGAATGTGTATGTACTATCAGAGAAGTTGATTCCTAGGCAGATGGGGGACCTACGTAGTTTGGTCGCGTTACGTCAAACCCAGCCGACAGATCACAATTAACATTGAATTGACATGATCCCACCAAATGACGTTGGTCTGTCAACTGCCTAGGAATCAATTTCCTCGATGGTACATTTGTTAGTCCTGAGAATAGGTTTTTATCTACTTTTTATATTGATACTAGAAATAATTTATATGGCAAACAACGTTTGCCGGATCAGCTAGTAAAATATAAATGATTGGTCGCTCCGCCTAATTTACGAGGGGAGGTCCAAAAGTTCGCGGAATGAAAGGGTTGTTAATAAAATATAACAATAAATTTATTTTTCCTTTTCAATATAATCACCCTTAAGTGTAATACATTTATTTGATCCATGGATTATTTTTTCTAAACCATCGAAAAAATATTTTTTGTCTTTGGCCTCAAAATGCGCCGAAATTGCCTCCTTCACTTCGTTATCGTCGGAAAATTTCATTCCGCTTAGCTCTTTTTTTAAATTTGGAAACAAATAAAAATCGCTAGGGGCCAGGTCTGGACTGTAGGGTGGGTGAACAAGTGGTTCGAATCCATGCGTGTGAAGAGCAGCCATGGCAACTCGGCTCTTGTGAACCGGCGCGTTGTCTTGCAAAAGCAACACACCCTTAGCCAATTTTCCACGACGTTTTTCTTTAATTGCCTCCTTTAACTTTTCCAATATTGATGCGTAGTATTCTACGGTTATAGTGGTACCTTTTTCTTTATAATCAATCAGTAATATTCCCTCACAATCCCAAAAAACAGTGCCATCAACTTTCCAGCCGATTCTGACACTTTGAATTTCTTGGGAGGTGGTGTACCCTTTTTGTGCCATTGCATGGACTCCTGTTTTGATTCAGGTTCAAAGTGATGAACCCATGTTTCATCTCCAGTAACAATCCGCTCCAAAATCTGCACAGGGTTGTCTCCACACACCTCCAAAAAGTGCTTAGACGCGTCGATGCGCTGCTGTTTTTGAAGCGGCGTGAGCATTCTCGGCACCCATCTTGCACTGACTTTTGTCATGCCCAAGTGGTCGTGCAGGATCTGCAAAATGGTTGTATCTGATACTCCAACAAATGCAGATAATTGTTTTTTCTTTAAACGTGTGTCTTCCAGTACAAGTTTTTCGACTTTTTCGACGATGTCTGATGTGGTGGCCTCAACTGGCCGCCCAGAGCGAGGGTCGTCTTCAATTGAATCTCGACCATGTTTGAAAAGTCCATGCCACTTATAAACCATTGTTTTACCAGGGCACTGATCTCCATAAACGGCTTCCATTTCATTAAAATGGTTTGAACGTTTTTTCCTTGCTTGGTAAGGAATTTTATCACAGCGCGATGTTCAATTTTCTCCATAGTTGCAGTTTGCTTCCGGATTGACTTGTTTAGCAGGCGAGTACTCGTAAACGAATGGCGCTATAGGGTTGAGATTTTATATATATACTAATTATGAGTGCTCAATTAGTATGACACTAAGCGAGCTACCCTATCCCCACTCCATCCCCTCCATTCCGCGAACTTTTGGACCTCCCCTCGTAGTTACGCCTAGTGCGGTTTCACCTTCAGGGCACACTTCATCACAGTAAAGCAGCACGTGCCGTTCGAAGTTCAAAAATCTTCTCTTTTTCGACTCACTTTTATTTTTATTTATTTTTCCCTTTCTAGATTCAAGTTTTTGTTCAAATTTTTTTAGTCTATTATAATAAAATAAATAAAGTAAAAATCATAGCCATAGTGTAAAAAACTGTTATTTGTACAATTTAGAAAGTTTTTTTTTTAAATCCTTGGTGAGTTAAGATGTAAATTCATTCAGTAGATGACTTTGCTATATTATTTTAACTACTGCTTTTTGGTTATCAAAAGTAGTTTGTAGTTACATTGAAAAACTGTGATTTATCTGTAAAGTACTTATTACATATTATGATATACATACCTTTATTTACTTTTAGTCATGTCATAAGTTTTATGAGTATAGTATACCACATAGCACCTTTCATCCATACTTGACTCATTCTACCTTTATACATTAAAAATTCATAACACATAAAACAAGTAGTATTTCATTTGATACATAATTTTGTCATGTAGAGATAATTATTATGTAGATTATCAAATTAAATTCTGATGTCCTTTATTATGTAGAAATTAGTTTGTAGTTATAGCATTCTATAATCGAAACTGTCAGATGAGGCACAAAAACTTTATATTGGCTGTGGACACACAAAATATTTTTTGAATTCCATGCCTCATCTCACAGTTTTGATTATTCCTACTTCATAGGGATTCATCATCTATTATATTTTTCAGGGTCTGCAAGGTGAATATGATCCAGATCCGCATCTATTCGGTTCATACATGTACGATGCCAACGGTACCTCCATACAGCACTTTCCTGTCCAGTATCCGAAGACAACAACAATAGATGGAGTGGATTACCCCGTAGCACATGACATCATCGAGCTAAGGGTCGAAAGCAATCATGGCAATCCGACTTACACCTGCCTCTATAGGTTCAGAGTACACGGAAACCCGGTCAAGAATATCCATACTGTCGGTGAGACGTAACATAGTACTTACTCATTCCTATATTCTAATGGACACTGAAACGCAATTTATGAAGCACAGAAGTCGTGTACTGCAGGCCTAAAATGGCCATTTTGAGTGTTTAGTAATATAGGTTCCATTTCACATGTCATAAACTTAAGATGTCAAATGAATTAGGTGAATTGTAAGAAGTTACTTTGTAGCAACTTCTACCAAATTATTGTACAATTTACTCAATGTTTTCATTTTAGACCTGCCTCTCCCTATCATTTTGCCACATAAAGACAGGGACAATGTCGATTTAGGAGCTTTCAAATAGCATTTCTGTGTTCATTAGTTATATGACCATACAGTTAAAAGTACAAAGTTCTGGATGTAGCCAAAGAAGGACTCGAAATGGAATGTTAAAATACGGAATCTATGGTACAAATTGTCTATGGACAAAGGCTATGGTTATGACGGAATGTAGATTAAAAATTGTGTAAGACTTTGAATTTAAATTATTATAGTTGTAAGTTATGTTCTAGTTTAAGTACACAGGTGGGAAATATTTGAAGTTAGACTTCTACTTAAATTAACTGGCAGAAATATATGACAGAGCAATATAATATAAGGTGTGGTAAAGTCGATAATAATCTGCCTTCAGGGTATTTGATCTACTGCTTATGAAAAGACAAGAAGGCAGGAAAATAATTATCGTACTAAAAAAACTAATTTTAGTTTTTTTTTTTAGTAACATATTATTTATTTCCTACAAACGTTTTTATATAAACAGAAGATCATATCCCTAAAATATCATTAATCGTTTTTATCACACCTTATATACAATTCTTGACTAAGCTTAGCAGTTAGCGCAGTCCAAATGCTAATATACAGTGCAAGATTAAATATTTTTATAGTTTCCCACCTGTTAATAAGAGTCATAGGCTCGGAGTATAAAATTTTTAAATTGTGAAATATAATATTGGTTTATAATTGTTTAACAAATGCTACAGTCAAACTCGAATTATGTTTTAAACAGTATGTAAATTTTTTATACACATCGTTCAAACAAAGGACAGGGTTTTGAATAATGGCTGATTTCTAAGGCTTTTTGATCGAAGTTTATCTATTCAACAGTGTTATTGATTAGTTAAAATTCTGACTTTAGGCAATCAAAAGTGCTACTGAATAGATAAACTACAGTCTTAGAAACCGGGGCAAAAGTCTGTATCATGTAGACTTATATTGTCAAGTCCCTGTCTTTGTTAAAACGAGTTCGGGTTAGTTCACACCAAAGCGTAATGCGACGCTAACTGAACTGTTTCAATCACAATAACTTCTAGTACAGTTGCGTTGTCTCGGTGTTAACTAAACCCCAATAACAGAATCGCACAACGTTGCGGAAATACGCTTAGTTGTTCTGAATACTTTTATATGAATATTTATGTTTAGATTTAGTTTATTTATAATTAAGTTTTAGATTGTTATTTTTTAAGTTTTTTTTTAATAGCGGCCTACGTATATTTATCGCTTTTAAACATTTGACTTACGGGACTCAATGAGTGTTTAACTAGGAATATAAAAAAATACCAAAATGGAATTTTAACAATTGCAATATATTTAAATGAAAATTTTAACCATTTTTTTGTGTCAGATTTTGAAAAATTATCATTAAAAATGTATTCATTAACGATAATATAAGATTTTTTAAGGCAAAAGTTATATATAAGTAAAAATTACTTGTTAGATTAAAAATTAGATTTAATGTTGCGATTATGCTTTCACATACTTTCCTAATGCTTTCTTTCCTTCTTCTCTCCATTTTTCTTTTTATTTCCTTTTCAAATATGTATGTTTGTAAAACATGTAAGTAGTTTCTTTAAGTTTTTTAAATTAAAATAGGAAATTCCTTATAAAATTCTTAATGTTAGGGTACATACTTAGATTTTAAAGGATTCCTAGTCCATATAGATTAACTCCACTTAGTTAAAGAGTTATTGCGTCTCAAAATAATGTAGTTATGATTACGTCCTACTGTATCTTACTGTAGTTTTAAGTTGCCGCTGCACAATTTGGCTCGATATCATTTTTACCCACCAAATTAAGAATTATTACAATGATCAAGTAGAAATAATATGTCAGTAATTGTCACTGACATTGTGTGTTTATAAATTTAAGACGTGCTTATTTTAGGTTTTGTCCAATTGAAAAAGCTGCAAAGATGTCTTTAGAGAGGATTTTCGTAAGACGCGATCTATGAGAAAAGTCCCTGTAAATAATTTTAAAATAATTAGTTGTAAAGTATTCGGAAGTTTTTAAGTTACCACTAACCTACTCTATTACTTTTTCTATAACGCAAAGTTTGTAAAATAGACTGCTGTTTCACATTATTTATACACCGCACATAGGTATTACATAATATGTACTAAACGCCAACTAAGAATAGTCTAAAAAATCGCTTTTGTACAAAAAATAATTTCCAATGTAAGTATATTATAACGTTGTTGAATTACAATTTTTACCTGCACTTTTTATGACTGTTAAAGTTAGTTGTATCTGGGTCATTATATAAAGAGATATTTAAAATGAATATTGCAAGCAAGTCATTATTAATTTTCTGTGTATTACAATATTCTACTTGGCTCTGTTGTTTTCTGATAACGAAATGAATATACCTGTTGTTTTTTCCTCAACGAGTTCCATTTAAAGGACAATAATAGGAATAGAGAATAATTTATAATATACTGATATCAATACTAATATTATAAATCCGAAAGTGTGTCTGTCTACCTCTTAAATAGGTGAATCAATTTCCTCGAGAAAGATAAATCTAAGATAATAATATCTTATCTTGCTCACTAATGCTGAGAATGTATGCTCACTAAAACACAGAATACCGTATAAGTTTTTGTCTTGCCTTTAGATCTAAATACTTTAGTGAGCATACAGAATTGGCATTAGAGAGGAACTAAGAAGAGTTTTCGGAAGAAAAAAGATATTTACAAACAAATTATTATCGTTACTAATAACAATATGGATCCTATTTTGCTGTAGTTCAGTGTTTTTGTCCTATATTCTGGTAACTGATATCGATATTTTGATAAACAGAGAAGTGAGAAATATTGACTATAAGCACAGAATACATAATTAGTACCTTATGCTATAAGATACTGAGATTATCGTCATCATCACCGACTAACATGTTAATGTTTTGAGAACAAAGATTCTCAAAATTACGCTTAAAAACCAATAATACCAGTAAATCACTGACTGTCAATGTTTATCACTTCATTTGTTATCTTATATTTTATAACAGTATTGGAGAATGTTATCTAAATAGTTGGAATGTTTTTTTAGGGTAAAAAGGAGCGCTTATTTTGTACCGCACAAATGCAGAAGTCCATGTAAAGTTAGCATATAAACATAATATTGTATTGTAGGCACCTATTTTTCTTGTGATGTGTATAATAAAAGTTTTAACCATAATATAATTTTTTATTGCTCCTACGGCCGCGGCAGGAGTTTGGACCTTACAAAGTTACACCGGACTAAACATGAAACAAGTTTGAATATGGTGACAGTACACCATTGTCCATCTTTAAAATATAGGCTGTGTTCAAACCATAGAGAAAATATGGTTCAAACCAAACTGACTGTTAGCCGCCGAAAGTGAGCGAACGTTACGCAGTTTATTGTATTTCCATACATATTCACTTTTTCGTTCACACCTAACCGACAATACGTTATTACGCTAGGCGTAGGCGCTGACATTCGGCGGCCGATTAATAGAGCACGTCACTACGCTCCGCGGACGCTGATGGCCAAGCTACGTAGCTAAGTCAGCTATAGCGTATGGTCAGCATAGTGTCAACGAAAAATACCGTATATTTTCACGTTTACACTGGGGGCTCACAGGGAGCCTGCTCACATTCGGCGGCGTATAGTCAGTTTGGTTTGAACACGGCCATAATGAGAAGAGCTTAATCATTACAGTTCATCTTATCGAAAAATGTTATTATTTACATGAACTCCTCAGTGACGGATTAACCCTTAATTAAATTAAGCAATTGCCTAGGGCATCACGTCTGAGGGGGCACCAGGACAAAAAACATCCGTCCTTAGGGCATCACATCTCACTCTCACGTCACCAAAAACCACACCAAAAAAAGTTTCTAGGAAAAAACTAATGTTTTTAGGTGGTAAAAGTTTAAAGACCGATTCTAGTTGACAACAGACAAAATAACTTAATAGTTATTTTGGTACTGCGGACTGCCTGATACTCTAGTAGTTTAGGGTGTTTAGGCAGTCATCGTCATTGACTATCTGTACTAGTACCTAGCTAGACAAGGTTTGGTATGCATAGCCACGCGGTCCGCGGCACGCCCGCGCCACGCCGCGCCGTAATGATGTCATCGAATTACGAATAAAAAAAACAAAAATCTAACGATATTTTAACCGGGTCTATAAATTAGTAGTAAATACTGTCTATAGAACAGCTAAGAGGTGCTTACTACCTGGGTTCTGTTTGATATGAATTTTAATACCTAATTTAAATTTTAAGGTGTTGAAAACAAAATTATTATTAGACTTTCGTTGATGGGCATTTCTCCGGATTTGGATTATTTAGTTGATTCCCTGGTACATTTTTATTAGTGCATATTTTTTAAAATCAATAATCACATATTATTCTTAAGTGAATTATAAAAATAATTATCTATTTGGGCCCTTTTTCACTTCATAATTTTAGAAGATATTTTGATTTAAATTTTTCTAACCTAGGGAATCAACAAAGCTTATAGAAAAAAGCTTTTTCAGCTAAATAAACATGTTCAATTTAAATATAAACATGTATAAAATTGACTACAAACTAAACTTGTTCGTTAAAACCAAATACAATGAATTGAAAATGAATTTATTTGAAATATTTTGACTTTAAGAATTTTTTTTTAAATATATTTTACTTATTGGTGTCATTTATTTGTATCAGAATATGAAGAGAATGTAATTTATTTTAATAAAAATAAACAGATATGTACCAATTAGATAAATAAATGTAAAAGATTTTGATTCCCTACTTAAAATACCCAGGGAATCATCAAAATGTATGTAGAGGAATTCATGCATGTAGGTTAAACAATAAATAGACTAACTAAAAACCATACTCATTATCGTCGTTTACATCGTGTCTAAGCAAACTTAACTTTGGAATTGAAATGCATTGTAATTAGCGAATAGGGAATCAATTGTGTAAGGAACCAAGGGTGAGGGAATCAGATATTTTCCTTTGTAACTCGGAAACGGAGCAACGAATTGTGTGACCTCCTTCCATGATGTTTAGAGGGCTACCGAACCTTCCGCCCCTGCGCACCCGCAACCACGTGCTACTTATAACTAGGGAGGTACGAGCCTCCAAGTGAAGCGTATAGGGAATCACTATGTGAGCCAGGACAAATCTTAAAATGACTTTTTCTATTTATACAACGATATGTATGTTAATTTACAATTTTTTTATAAATATTTTGTTCATGCTCTAAGAATTTAATTACTTTTAAATTAGAATTTCATCGTATTTGTGGTATTTTTTTGGAAATTTATGGTGAATTCTGGGGACAGGACATGTCCAGGGAATCAATTTTTCGACCTTTAAATTTATTTTAATTATATTTACAATTAAGTTTTTCTAAAAAACCTAAGTGGCCCAGTTAGATCACACCTTATATTACTATAAAAAAATACGGAAGTCTATTTATGTAACTCTGCGGGTACTTTATACGTCCGGACAACTAAATTTTGCGGTTTGGAGAAATAGCCTGATAACCAGTCATTACATTAGTCATTAGTCATTAGTCAGCCAGAACATTAGATGGCTGGTTAGTAAACAATATTTGTTCAGTTTTGGGCGTTGGCTACAGGGTGTCGAATTATTAAATATTTTTATTTAAACGAACTAATTATTGTTATGAAAGTCAGGGGACCAATCAATTAAATTATTATTTATGTTCGTTCAGCCCGAGCGAATTTTGTAAGAAGTATATTTATATACAGTGATGTCGCATTACTACCACTGTTTTTCAATGTCGCTCGTTATGGAAATCCAAAATGTGAAGAAAGATAACATTTAATTTATTACGATATGACGGACGAAAATCGAAATTATAATAATATATTGTCGATGATGATTGATGATCTGGCGCGGGCGTTACAACTTGCAGCGAAAGTTAAGTTCATTGAAATCGGGATAACAACGCGTTCGGCGTTTCGCGTACATCAGCTATCCCCAACCCGCGGCCCACGGGCCGCATGCGGCCCGCGCGCCGCGTCGCGCCGGGACTTTATTTGTGGCCCGCGTGATGTTAACCCATTTTGAAATTCACGCCCACCGGCAAAATAATGTAGTCGTCGTGAAAGTCGTGAATTTTTTTCACGGAATATATACCACTAGACGTTCCGCGCGGCTTCGCCCGCGTAAATTAGATATTTCACAGAAAAATTAGTCCACAAAAAAAAGCCTATGATCCTTCACGTGGTCTGTTTCTTATCTGATCCAAATAACAGAAAAAATGCTCTAGTAGTTCGTGAGATAAGCCCTTTCAAATAATTTCCCCCGTTTTTTCCATATTTTCCTCTATTTCTTCGCTCTTATTAGTTTTAGCGTGATAAAATAAAGCATATAGCCTCGATAACTGGGCTATCTAACACTGAAAGAATTTTTCAAATCGGATCAGTAGTTCCTGAGATTAGCGCGTTAAAATGAGCCCTTTCAAATAATTTCCCCCGTTTTTTCCACATTTTCCTCTATTTCTTCGCTCCTATTAAGTGTAGCGTGATAAAATAAAGCCTATAGCCTTCCTCGATAACTGGGCTATCTAACACTGAAAGAATTTTTCAAATCGGATCAGTAGTTCCTGAGATTAGCGCGTTCAAATAAGCCCTTTCAAATAATTTCCCCCGTTTTTTCTACATTTTCCTCTATTTCTTCGCTCCTATTAGGCTTAGCGTGATAAAATATAGCCTATAGCCTTCCTCGATAAATGGGCTATCTAACACTGAAAGAATTTTTTAAATCGGTCAAGTAGTTCCTGAGATTAGCGCGTTCAAACAAACAAACAAACAAACTAACAAACTCTTCCGCTTTATAATATTAGTATAGATTTTCCACTTTTAAGACCGGGCCCTCAAAATTATCTAAACACGCTAGCCCCGCCTACACACCCCGCTATCCTCCAATCGTGATACAATGATTCCATGAATCGTGCCCGCATGAATTGTATTTTGCGCTGCAGCTAATAGTGAACAATATCGCGTAACAACGGTCCGGCGCATTATAGCACGAAAGTAAAGTTCACTAGTCCCAAAAATGTTTTTGATGATTACTTAAAAATAAAACTGTCGAGTCAAAATAAGTGAATCGTGTTTTTGGTTAGCCAAATATGAGATAAATATACAATGATTAAATAAATCTCAATTTCATTTATGATTTAAGTCAATCGTCTTCCGGGATCGTAATACCTATTAGAAAACACAGCAAAATTTGACAGCGCGGTCTTAAATCGTTAATTTTTGATGAAGGAACGTTATTTTTTAACCCTATTTTTTTTTGTTGCGGCCCGCCTCCCGCGACACCAAGACCAAAACATGTTTGTGGCCCGCATGAAAAAAGGTTGGGGACCACTGGCGTACATAGTAGATGTCGCGGCGCTGACGTGACGTGGCGAGGTTTTTTAATTTATTTGTATGAAGACATAGTATACCTACTTGATACTACATACCTCAATCATATAGGTACTATGTGGGTAGTAAAAATGTATAATTGCCACAACATGCAGTTTGTATCTATTTCAGACTGTTTCATGATCGAGTGAAGAGTTTCTCACGCGATATATTTGTATTATTTTTGGAGAAGCGAGAAGCGCTGTTTTATTTTGGTACGTAGGTCAATGCCGAGCGTTGGTCTCGGGCGTATAAATAGAGTGCATCTCGCACCCGACCTGCATGCGGCATGCACCAATGTCAAGGACAGACAAATTAAAGACAAGTTGAAATTTTTCAGATTTTTTTTTGTATTTTCATATTTTATAATTTATAAATGACCTAGTAAGAAAGTAGTCTTATTCGTTTCAGCACATACAATCATCATTCATGAGATTACAAAACAGATCCTTTGGCGAATGCAGTACCGATGCCGGCAGAAGAGGCGCGCCCGCGGCGCCGCGCTTCGTTCTGCCGTTTCTATTACCATTTAATTAATTACATATAATATCTTACGTACAATTAAATTAACGGTTATTACAAGCCTGAGTTGAGCAGCCGGCCGCGGGACCGGCCGAGCCGCGGACTGCTGCTGGGGCGGCAGTGGCGCACCTTCTGGGCGCTTAGAAGCACTTTCTGTGCACGATGGAGGGACCAGACTCGTCGTACTCCTGCTTCGAGATCCACATCTGTTGGAAGGTCGAGAGGGACGCGAGGATGGAGCCTCCGATCCATACGGAGTATTTCCTCTCCGGTGGGGCAATGATCTTGATCTTCATCGTCGAGGGCGCGAGGGCCGTGATCTCCTTCTGCATGCGGTCGGCGATGCCCGGGTACATGGTGGTACCTCCGGATAATACTGTGTTGGCGTACAAGTCTTTACGGATGTCCACGTCGCACTTCATGATGGAGTTGTAGGTGGTCTCGTGGATGCCGCAAGCTTCCATACCCAGGAATGAGGGCTGGAAGAGAGCCTCAGGGCAACGGAATCGCTCGTTTCCGATGGTGATGACCTGACCGTCGGGAAGTTCGTAGGACTTCTCGAGGGAGCTGCTGGAGGCGGCTGTGGCCATCTCCTGCTCGAAGTCGAGGGCGACGTAGCAGAGCTTCTCCTTGATGTCGCGCACGATTTCTCTCTCGGCCGTGGTGGTGAAGGAGTAGCCGCGCTCGGTGAGGATCTTCATCAGGTAGTCGGTGAGGTCGCGACCGGCCAAGTCCAGACGGAGGATGGCGTGGGGCAGGGCGTATCCCTCGTAGATGGGCACGGTGTGGGAGACGCCGTCGCCGGAGTCGAGCACGATACCGGTGGTACGACCGGAGGCGTACAGGGAGAGCACGGCCTGGATGGCCACGTACATGGCGGGTGTGTTGAAGGTCTCGAACATGATCTGTGTCATCTTCTCTCTGTAACAAATAAATAACGACCATCAGTAAATTAGAACAAGTAAAGAGAAACATTCGTCTTGGATGTTAAAGAGTCGGGAATGCAAACGTATTATTAATGTTAATTGAATTAATTCGTTCAAGTTAAAAAATTTAATTTGTCAAATTGATTAAGCCTAATATTATGTATCGTGAAATTCATCAAACAAGAAAAATGGCGCAAAATATTCAAGATGAATGCGTGAATTTATAATTTACTAATTAATGAATTACTGAAGCTATTGATCAAATTAGGAAACCAACGCACCTGTTGGCCTTAGGGTTGAGGGGCGCCTCTGTGAGCAGCACTGGGTGTTCCTCTGGTGCGACACGGAGTTCATTGTAGAAGGTGTGGTGCCAGATCTTCTCCATGTCATCCCAGTTGGTGACGATACCGTGCTCGATGGGGTACTTCAGGGTGAGGATACCTCTCTTGCTCTGGGCCTCGTCACCTACGTAGGAGTCCTTCTGACCCATGCCGACCATGACGCCCTGGTGGCGGGGTCTGCCCACGATGGACGGGAAGACGGCACGGGGTGCGTCGTCTCCGGCAAAACCGGCCTTGCACATACCGGATCCATTGTCTACTACCAACGCGGCAACCTCCTCGTCGC
The DNA here is from genome assembly GCA_905187585.1 of Cyaniris semiargus. Classification (NCBI taxonomy): domain Eukaryota; kingdom Metazoa; phylum Arthropoda; class Insecta; order Lepidoptera; family Lycaenidae; genus Cyaniris; species Cyaniris semiargus. The sequence continues at coordinate 3,576,298 of LR994558.1, read as the reverse complement.
ACATTGTGAATTAGTCTGTAAAGAGAAGAAACAAAATTAAATATAAGCAAGCATACTCCATGGTAACTAAAGATAAAGCTAGCTATTTCTATTTATGGTTTCCATTAAGTGGAACGGACTTCGCCCACTGACGCGGCGAGGCTGAGACCTTATAAGGTTCCGGCTAATAAGAGCCTACACGGCAGACGTGGCGTAACACGCGGGCAGATAAATCATTGCACTCAATCCTCAAGATAATCTTTTAGAAGTAGAATAACTTCTGGAAGATTTGACGGTTATGCCACGGCCACGCCCTACCGCAACCGGCGTTCCCGGTATCCCGAAGCGGCGCCATGCCGGCTTTTGTCAATCCACATGCATTACACTTTTTTGACACTCAATCACTAGAGATGCACTCATTTCACATAAATACACGAACGACACTTACTTTTAATTAAATAAGTCCTAAGCAAAATAAATTATTATATCTATTGCACAGCCTAGGTCGTGCTGCACAACACCTCAACTCGAGTACACTTCGTGGAATGTTGGCGCTGGGGACAAACGGAGTATATAAACGAGGCTGGAGTTTGGGGCCCCCTTCCCCCGAGCGCGCGACCGCGGCGGGCTCTCCACCAATCGGAGCGTTTCTGAGTTTTCGTTACCATATATGGTATTGCGATGCAGGGAGCCTGCGCGTCCCCCTCCCCTCGCCGCGTCGCCCGCCGCCGCAACCGGCCCTGATAGCGCGCTACTTGATAACGGCCTCACCGCTGTTGCCATTTTACTAAATTCTCACCATATCTGGCGAGTCCGTATGTTGAGAGAGATACAGATTGCATGTAGGTACATACTAACAGATTTTTACCATATTCGGGCAGGTATTTTATTGACATACAGTAATGGAATGCATTATGCTGCAGGCCTGCAGCCATTTAGTTAAATTGGCCAGCCAGTTCATTAGAGCATACTAAACATTCAATATTTTCTTTGCAAATTAGATAGTGTGTTTTGATTCCACTACTTGTACATCTTCGAAGTAGTGATGGGACTCGAATCAAAATTGAGTAAGTATTCGAATCCATTCGAATCACCACGAAAATAATCGAATCCTTAATTCGAATCAACCTTTGATTCGAATAGACTGTTAATTCGAATCAAATCCTTGATTCGAATCACGATTTAAATCAATAATTATACAGAAAGACTTAACAACAACGAAATGAAGCTGTCCATTTATCATTCTGTCTGTGTCTGCTACGCTTTCACGCATAAACCACTGAATCGTTTTCGATAGGAGTTAGTATAGACCTTTGTAAAGGACATAAGCTACTGCATTTATTCCACTGCTGGGAACTATATCACGAATTGTTGTAAAAGTTGCATTGACGTGATTCGAATCAGCTCGTTAATTCGAATCAGCTCGTGGATTCGAATCAACTCGACAATTCGAATCAAATTATGTTCGAACCAATTTAAAAACTGACTCGAATCGAGAGATAAATGTCATGATTCGAATCATTCGAATCATTCGAATCAAATGTGATTCGAGTCCCATCACTACTTCGAAGGTTCTTGGTGTTCTTATAACTCAATATTAATGCTGTTAACAAAGCTCAAACGTTTACAGAATCTCTGTAATACTCTGTATCCGTTGTTTGGACTTCAAAAATTTGATCACGTTACACGTATCAACTATCAGCCCTCAGATTGAGGCTCAAGTGGCTTCCTATCCGTCTCCGTCGCAACTCCCATATCCTCTGTTTACTTTATAATATTTTGTATAATCCCCTCTCTCCATAATAATTATCTGCTCGATAGATTTAACTTCTCCCGCCCTCCTGAAATCCGGTGTAGATCCAGGTCAGAACAAACCTCTCTCTACCATCCCATCGTTCCAATTTCTACTCCTATTCCTTTACCGAGCACGCAGTCAGATTATGGAACTCGCTTCCCCACACTGTTCGTGACAGTCCGACTATCGCTGTGTTTAAAAGACGATTGAAATTTATAATCATATTATTATTTATTGACTAGACGTTCCGCGCGGCTTCGCCCGCGTAAATTAGATATTTCACAGACAAATCAGTCTACAAAAAATAGCCTATGATACTTCACGTGGTCTACTTCTTATCTGACCCAATAACAGAAGAATTGCTCTAGTAGTTTGTGAGATAAGCCCTTTCAAAAACTTTCCCCCGTTTTTTCCAAATTTTTTCTATTTCTTCGCTCCTATTAGTCTTAGCGTGATAAAATATAGCCTATAGCCTTTCTCGATAAATAGGCTATCTTACACTAAAATAATTTTTCAAATCGGACCAGTAGTTCCTGAGATTAGCGCGGTCAAATATGCCCTTTCAAATAATTTTCCCCGTTTTTTTTCACATTTTCCTCTATTTCTTCGCTCCTATTAGTCTTAGCGTGATAAAATATAGCCTATAGCCTTCCTCGATAAATTGACTATCTAACACTGAAATAATTTTTCAAATCGGACCAGTAGTTCCTGAGATTAGCGCGTTCAAACAAACAACAAACAAACTAACAAACCCTTCCGCTTTATAATATTAGTATAGATTTTATATAGGTAAGTTTTATATAGTTTTAGTATTAATTTGCTATATTTTACACTGTATCTCTCCGTAGGGCTGCTGTAAGAGATTTCTTTTAGAAATAAGCAGTTCCTTTGTGTTGTTTTTCCATGTTAATTGTATCTTTATGTTTTTTCTTGTGTGCAATAGGTAAAGAGTTACTTAAATAAAATAAATAAAATATTGTTGTTTATTTAATGTATACCTATTTTATAATTCATACACTGCCTAGGTGTGGGATTGGCTGGCCTTGTGTGGTCGGTGGGCTGGCCAATTCAACTCAACTATAAATGACTGCAACACATATCAACATGATGACTTTACATTTAAAGGCAAAGTTATAAACCTACAGAACCTAATGTAAGAATTGAAGGAAATAAAAAAATTGTGGACCGAATAAGGACATGATAAAGCCAAACATTGGATCTCCCTTTCTTTAGAAGTCGGTTAAAATATTTGTCGTGTGATCCAAAGCTTAGTCACACGAATTTCACATAAAGCGGTGATTTGCGCGTGTATGTTATGGCAACATTGATCTTGCGACCCAACAAGCTCGCTGTTCTGGCGAAGTGGCGACTGGCGAACTCAGACACGCCACAAGTCGCCGAACCGAAGACGCTTTTATTGTTATTCAGATAGGTATATAAAATATACAAGTTCGTTGACTGTATCACTTGGAGATGTCAGGTCATTAGATTATTGGCACCGTGTCAATAATTATGAGCAACAATGAATCATAATTTTATCGATATCGAGTTAGTACCTATGCAAAAATTGTAGGGCACTAATTGAAGTTGCTTACTTAAAATTCTAAAAATATGATTTAAAATAATTCTTACTTACCAATTTTTTGCAACTGTAGTTATTTTCTAAGCTTTATTAAATTTTCCCAAATTGATTTTTTCGCGTAATAATTTCAATGTGACATGAATGACATTCGACTGACAGAATGGTAAAGGAAAATTGGAAATGTTGATTTGGTTATAGAACCTCTATGGTCATGGTGATGAACCGTCTGCATTGCCTTATATGGACCGAGGACTGTGATTGGTGAACGATGGCAACCGTTACTATACTTACACGCTACTCACACATTAATTTACAAACTTAATCCTTGTGTGCGTTTAGAAACAAACAACTCTTTTATTTTTGGTTAGGCTATGGACGCTATGGTTAAATTAGGTACGCTGATGATAGGGTGACGTTGTAAAGAATCTCATGACGTAGGTGTAGTAACCAGTTTAATTGATATTTGTTTTGACCGGATTGTAGTCTCAACTCCCATCGTAGCATCTCATTCATGCAATTTAGTAGTAATCAACTAATCATTAATAATAATTAGAAAGACTACATGCATAGAGCATGCACGCTTTCTTTACGGGGCAATGCAAGAATCAAGATGCCAAATACAGGTGATTTGCCATGCATGCAGGATTGCAGGCTGCAGCTGTCATTTTGCCAAACATTGGACCCCTAGTAACAAGTGCACGATGCTAGTTGCTACGATGTATCATCGCCTGTGAATTGTGATAACTGATAACTGATATCCCTTGTTCGTTATTTTATCATCAATGTAAATTATTCATGTAAACATTAGCTGTATTTACATAGTTATATCACGCAATAAATATTACGTTCTGATAAGGTCAAAATGCAGATGAAATGTACTTATTAGAATTATTAGTCGATTTTATTAATATTCATTATTAGAAATGTTTGCTGGTCGGATCGAAATTTTATTAACTTTCCCTGATGAATTGATGATTTTAACCGCGACAGTTTTTAACTTTTTATTTTCTAAATTTTTGACCAGTCATTGACTTCTTTTATTTACATATTCTAAAAACTTTGATACTCGTCATTCTTCTTACGAATTGAAAGATATGATTGGAGAAATTGGTGTTATGCTTAATATTGTGAACATGGTAAAATGCATGAATTGGCAAATCATTTGCAAGACATGCATTTATGCAAATAACAATAGTTGTTCTGCTCACGTACAAAGATGCCGAAAATTATTTAGATTTTTCACAGGTGCTTTTGTTGGCAATGCATTTAGAGCAGTGGTTCTTAACCTTTTAGTCATGAGGGACCATTCTACCAAATGTTTGTCTTGCCGGGGACCACCCTGTTGGTTTACCTAAATTAAGGGTGGTTTTATAAAGAAAACAAGCAGAACTATAAGGGTAAAGCCAAACGAGCGTAATTTTGTGAGTCGTGAGTCGCAGAATTTCGGTTGGCAGAAATTCTGCTGCATTCAGTTTCATAGAAAATTCAAAATTCCTACTTCATTCACACGAGTGTAATTTTGTGAGTCATGATCAGTATGAAAAATAATTTACGCGACCGAAACTCTGCGACTTACGACTCACAAAATTACGCTCGTTTGGCTTCACCCTAAATAATAATAAAATTAGCACAAAAATCTAAAAGTTACAGATTTTAATTTAATGTGATTTTTGTGACTGCATATTCGACTTTACTAACTTCTGAATTCTCATGTATTATTAGGATGGCTTCGCGGACCACTTGGAATGCCTTCAGGGACCACCAGTGGTCCGCGGACCACCGGTTAAGAACCACTGATTTAGACATTAGAGTTTACCATCGCGTCGGTACCATCATCATTCGGACTGCCCTGCCGCGGCCGTAGTCATTTTAAATATTATGACTAAATTGTGGTCTGATTTTTAAGGCTTTCCCTACTAACAGTTTCGCCAAGAAGCAATGAGTAATACAGTTACTGCGTATTTGCTCGTATTTCTTAAAAACTTACGTCTGGTGAGTCACTAACGCGTGGTCGCGATGAGTCAGTGCGTCCCTCGTGTCCCCTAGCCAATTCGCTAGGCCCTAGGGCCGCACTTCCTAAACATGGGGGCCATAATTGATGGGTCAAGGGCAGGAGTTTCGCTTTCATTTTCATTTGCAATGGACACATGAGCAAAAATTGCTACGAATTTAGTGGCAACTGGCATCTAGCAAATATCGAATTATTTTTGGCAAAATGTTACTGAAAAAATTGCTGGAAATATAGTGCTTATCTGTCAGCTGCTAAGACCTAGATACCATAATAATAATTAATTACCAACCTCCTTTGCATTAGCATTTAATTATGCAGAATGCTAATGAAAACTAAATTGCACGACTACTGAAAGTGTATCTAAGTGTTTCTAGTGGTTAAACGCAATATAATTTTGCTGCAGACGACAACTAAACAGCAGATAAATAATTTACAATGTCCATGGGAACATATAGCTAAAACAAGAGCATGTTTAATACATGAGCAATGTTATTATTCACAGCGTGCGTCAATATATCCTTTGATAAGTATTTTCTATGTGCCAAGTTTCCTGATAAGCTGCGCAGTTCGCACGCCCAGCAATATATTCTTCGCGCAGGATGGGAGAGTGAAAGTGGGAGACTTCGGCCTAGTCACCGCCATGGCTGATAACCTCCAAGATGAGTCGGAGTCGACGCCACGGACAGCTTTGTAATATGAATTGTGATTAATATCATTAATCATCAATTAAGTTTTCAAGGTCTGAGGCCTTAGTGCGAGTTTTATTCGATCATACGCATCGAGCACGTTAACGCGAATTTATATGGGATCAAAGCAGCGCCATCTACTGGCTAACGTGGATACTGCTTTGATCCCATATAAATTCGCGTTTACGCGCTCGATGCGTATGATCGAATAAAACTCGCACTAACCCCTCTGTAGAATTGACAATCACAGAAAAGTTACGTATGATCAGAATCTTAAAATATGAATCCCTTTCTGACTTATGGTAGGGGTAGGTTCTCCTATGCAAATGCAATACAGCCAAACTATTTTTTCTAACTTATCCTTACCATTGATACTAATTTTTCAAGGATATTAATATTTCTGATTTTGATAAGAAAAATATATCACAATTCACACTTATTCATGAATTTGGTCTAGATGTGATTTTGAATTTAAATTATCTTTTTCTATAAGTACATATTTAATACCATTAACTTTGAGTTTTTCATATTATATCATTGGCCATTAACCAATTGAAGAAATTATATTTTTTATTATAATAATCAAAAGAATGTCTTTGAATTCGAACGAAGGCTGTTTTAACATAATATTATTATGAGTAAGCGATATGTATTCAGCCGTTGTATGTTACGCGCGTTGTATGGCGACAATACATTTGTAATTCTACGTGTTTGCCGAGTTTCCTCTATTGAGTCATATTCACCATTTAACGGAAACCAAAACGGATGGGTTGGAGACACCATGTTTTAATTTTCATATTGTTTGATCATAAGGGCTTATTCTAAGTTGTCTGGATATAAAATCTTTCCACATTGCAGAATTTTTGTCGGCAACAGGATAGACTGAGCTTATTATTTTGCTCTTATCATCTATGTGATTCATTTAGCTAAATCAAATTCTGGATGTTGCGTTCGACTTTCGAGGTTATGACCTTTTAACAGCATAATAAAATACTAAATTAAATTTCATCGCCAAAACATTCCCCTTGGGGGTTGCAACTCGCATCCTTAATTGAACATTTTGTGTTCGAAGTTCGAACTACTTACCTCTACGGAACAAATTAAATTTTCATAAGTAATTATTTTTTTATAATATTTCTCAATCAATCTTCATAATTTCTCGAGATTTTCATACAAATTTCCTCTCGATAAACCCTGGAGAGGACAGAATCAGACTTCAGGATAGCTTAGCCCAAGTCTAGACTGAATAATTTAAGTTATTGCTATCAAAAAGAACATAATCTGGTTAGATTTCATAGAATAACCGTAAAACCAGTCGCACTCAAAATCGCACACCAGACAAGACTCAATTTTAGGGTTCCGTAATCCGTTCCCTAAGGGTAAAAACGGGACCCTATTACTAAGACTTCGTTTTTCTTGCACTTATAAAAACAGTCCACAAAAATGTTTTAAATCCTGCTAAATTACCACACCCACCGCCTTGAATAGGTACTTACTCGTTTGTCCCAAATCCCGGATTCTAATAATTATGTATCACCATTACCTACCAAAACAAATAAAAATCGATCCAGCTGTAATTTCAGCGTAATGAGATACCAAACAAACACTACTTTCTCACTTATAATATTAGTATGGATAATTACTATCAATATCATCAGACAAAATTCCAAATCGCAAATGTTTCCTGTTTTAATTTAGTTTCGATCCAAACGCGAGTCGCTGGCCTTGAAATTGGCTCGAATCCCTGAGGAGTGAGGACTAAAACCTGCACGAAACTCGTACCTGTTGTGCACAAAAAATGGCGGATATCAGGCCTTTTGTGATGCTGAAGCAGGTTGGGTTGTCGCAATGCAGTCGTGCGTATTTGTGTGCGTGAAGCCTATTGACGAAAACAAGGATTGCACACATTTTCGTACGGCTAAGGTTAGTTTTCAGGTAAGTATTTTAGTACTAATAATATCTCCACAGGGAATACTATACGAGTTCTGCTTGACAGACAAGGACAAAAAAGTAAAAACCTCGGATGCGCTGCGTAGTTTTACCAGCAAATAGGTATTTATTAATTTGAATTTACGTCCATGCGCAAAATCTATACTATCTATACTAATATTATAAAGCGGAAGAGTTTGTTTGTTTGTTTGAACGCGCTAATCTCAGGAACTACTGGTCCGATTTGAAAAATTCTTTCAGTGTTAGATAGTCCATTTATCGAGGAAGGCTATAAGGCTATATTTTATCACGCTAAGACTGTGGAAAAAACGGGGGGAAATTATTTGAAAGGGCTTATTTGAACACGCTAATCTCAGGAACTACTGGTCCGATTTGAAAAATTCTTTCAGTGTTAGATAGCCCATTTATCGAGGAAGGCTACAAGCTATATTTTATCACGCTAAGACTAATAGGAGCGAAGAAATAGAAGAAAATGTGGAAAAAACGGGGGAAATTATTTGAAAGGGCTTATCTTACGAACTACTAGAGCAATTTTTCTGTTATTTGGGTCAGATAAAAAGTAGACCACGTGAAGGATCATAGGCTATTTTTTTGTAGACTGATTTGTCTGTGAAATATCTTATTTACGCGGGCGAAGCCGCGCGGAACGTCTAGTAATATTATAAAGCGGAACAGTTTGTTTGTTTGTTTGTTTGAACGCGCTAATCTCAGGAACTACTGGTCTGATTTGAAAAATTCTTTCAGTGTTAGATAGCCCATTTATCGAAGAAGGATATAGGTTATATAACATCACGCTAAAACTAATAGGAGCGAAGAAATAGAGGAAAATGTGGAAAAAACGGGGGAAATTATTTGAAAGAGCTTATCCCACGAACTACTGGAGCAATTTTTCTGTTATTTGGCACAGATAAGAAGTAGACCACGTGAAGGATCACAGGCTATTTTTTGTGGACCAAGTTGTCTGTGAAATATCTAATTAACGCGGGCGAAGCCGCGCGGAACGTCTAGTAAATAATATAATATTATTACATAATATATTGTAATTTGTACAGTTGTCCTTGGTGCTGTTATAATGGACATGAAAAAAATCTACTAATATAATACTTAATATTTTCTCTGCCTTCATTGCTTGCACGTTGCAGTGTTCTGAGTTTCAGACTGACTAGGGAAGACTATGCCCAGTGCATCCAGGCCTTCGCTTCTACGTCACCTCCCTGTGATGAGAGGTCTACATAAACTGGTGCTCGCAGTGTATACTTATGTCTAGCTGATCAGACAGAGGGTTGCATCGATCGCGCCGTCCTTGACCGTCGGGGGTGGCTTGAAGATAGGGTAAAAGTAGATAGGGCAAAGTGCACTTTTAGCAGAAATTTCGTTTGATCGTAATTCGTAAGCGATTGCGATCCAACATTTGTGTTATTTAAGTTTATTTCAATTTTAAGCCCAACAGCAGCACAACAACAAATCGAACTAACTCAAAAACCAACAAACCCTCATAAACCGGGCAATAGTGGTGCCAGAATTAAAAATATCTATAAGTATATTAATACCCGAGCGAAAAACTTTGTATCCCTTTTGACGAAAAATGGGGAAACGTAGGTGAATAAAATTTTGCACAGTTATAGTTTATATGGTGAAGGAGTGCATCGAGCTAATATTATTTTGAAATTATGCTTTTATCATACATTTTTTTAACAAATAAAACAATACACACACTACAAGTTACACTAGGAAAGATGACAGATTTTTACATAATCAGAACTTATTCATGTGGAGAAATTCAGGCTAACAACTCCGGAATGGCTGACTCACATTTTCTTATAATTTTATTTTCATCACCTTATGTATCGGACTTGGCTTTAAGGCCAGGTAGTCTCTAATTTACACGACTTTGAATCAATAATAAACAAACAAATAGTGACTACAAAAAATACACATTGTTGTTTACTTAAAGGCTTTAAGGCCAGGTAGTTCCTAAAATTAGCAGGTCGATGTCTGTCAGTACGAATATCGACGTAATTCACATTAAAATAACATTCATATCAGCGCGCCTTGTACAGTGGCGGTTACGACGCTCGCCGCGTCCTTGATAGGCCGAAATAAGAGAAAATTATACTTTTCACTTAGATGAAGACCAAAATGCAAAATGTAACCACATATTATTCTTCTTTAAGTTACTTATGAGTTTTTCGTAGATATGATTTTTGAAAGTAAAACTATCATAAGCTTCATGAAAAATAAGAAAAATATCACAAAATATTCGAATTTAGGCTCCTCTTCGGAGTTATTTTTGATCGAGTGAAGTTTTCAATATTATATTTCGAACCACAAATTGTCAAAGTACATTAAGCATCTATCAGGATTCAGGAACATTAAAGAGTTCATTTAGGTGGGCGGTGGTCAGTGCAAATGTCCAAATAGTTTTAGAAACATTCATAACGCTATTATATCGACATTCGACAATAAACTATTTACTAGACGGCATAGAGATATCTAGACGGGTTTTTTTTTTTCAAAATTTAATTGACTAATTTTGACATTAATTTTAATAGATATCTTTAAGATTTTTGGCTCGTCTCGTGGTATGGACCATAATATATTTATTATCGCCAAAAAAGTATTTACGCAGCACGCTCCTACAAATAATTGATGGCGAATTCGTATACAGACGTAGTAGGGACGGAAAATCGATAGACATGCCTTTGCCCTTGCTTCATAATTAAATAGTCGGTTCCCTAAACCGAGTTTACCCCTTGGTAGTACCATATTTCGAATGACGTTTCGATCCCGGGCTGTCTCACTCGTACTAAGGGTTGCCAACTTTTTTGGCAAGAAATAAAGTATATTCAGATCTCTGAAGTATTTTCAGTACTATTTTAGTAAAATGAACAGTACGATCGAGGTATTAATTAGAGCTTCTCGCAAAACTATATTGAAATTTAAAAAAAAAAAACTGAGCGTCTAGGTTTAATACGCCTTAATAAAGTGTTGACATTTTGATGCTGAAAACAGTGTACGAGACGATAAAAACGAATTACGACATAGAAATATCATCCAGAGGTCGCTAGTGGTGAGTGAACGCCGGCAATGCCGAATAGAGAGCCTCTTTGTTATTAAACATTTTCTCCTATCGAAAATCGATACTTTTCACCAATTGATACTTCAGAATACTCATTTTATAAAATAATTTTACAGTAATGATATATTTTAATATTTAAAATGATAGTAGGTACATAAGATTCTTATAAGACTGAAAATAGTCATGTTCGTTTCGTAGTATATAATTTCTGTTCAAATTTAAGTTTCTAATAGTTAATATTTATCGATAATTTATCTTTGTTATAGTTTGTGTTGAATTCAAATAGTTTTAAGCAATAAAATAGCAAGTTTTAATTTCTTATAAATTTTCTTATTAGAATAGGATAGATAGATACAAAGTATCATGTGCTGTATAGAGACAGATAGACTATTTGATTTTACGATAACGGTCGGTATTCAGTAATTATTTCAACTGTTATTGCTATAATAGGGGTGATGACAAGGTCAAATATTAGCGAATTTTGTTAATAAAATAAAGAAATCACGGTAAAAAATAAGTGTTCCCAAAATTTCAGCTTGATAGCATTTGTATTTTTTTTGTTATGCGCCTTCAAATTTGGATAATCAAGTCGATTTTTTTTTCAATTAAATTTCTTAATATTTGTATACCATTCGATAACTTTTGCAATTAAAAGCAACTTTTGTTATGAAACCACTTTTATAAACGCAATATTTAATATAACTACCGAACAAAGTTCTCTCCCGATGCGTACAAACTACGAAAGAGTGACGTCATTCTTTCGTAGCACTTTGTATGAAGCGTTTCGGGCAGGTCTATTTTATGAGATGTTTGAATTGTCATATGACATATCTTGGTGAATTTTGAAGCTATCAGAGTCATTCTTTCAGCGATGTTTCTATTTTTTAAGGGTCTTTCTATTACCAATAAGAAAAAAAAATAGTCATCATGCCTATTGCGATGGTAGGTAGGTGGTAAAATTCACTGCTTATTTTATAATAACAACTATTATTAGGGACCGACCGAACTTTCGGTTTCGGTTTCGGCCAGTTTCGGCCAAAAAATCTAGTTTCGGCCTTAGTTTCGGTTTCGGCCAAAATACAGCCGAAACTTTCGGCCCCGCCGAAACTCTAGCGTCGTTCGGTAAACTTCGCAGTTAACTCGTGCTTGCTTGCCAGCGAGGCCCCGGCTCAGTTCGCCACCATCTATTTAATCGTGTTTTGAGATTATGTGTTCCAGATTAGTCCCAAATCAGAAATTAGCACTTCGTTTTATTTTCATTAAATTGTCTGAACTTATTTTTATCGAAATTATATTATTGAATTTTATTTCTACGACAAACGCAGGCTTATTTAATATACATAACTATTGGCAAATTACGTGCTATTATAACAATGTTTCCCAACAAACGATTTAGTAAATGCTATGATAAATTTTATTGATCACATTATGTGTGAACTTTATTTACTTAAGAATTTTGTTTAACTGAGAGATTATAGGATATATTATGATATATCTTGCGAGATTTATCTAGTAAATCATCTCACCTCACTCTTCTACCACGTGTTTTATTTAAATATTTAAAATTAACTTTTAACTATGGACACGCAATAATCTGATGGCAAAAAGTGAGAAAATAAAATGACTATCAATACGGGGGGAATTGGAATAAAACATTTTGATCCGTTTTTTTTTTCTTATAGCGGCTGATTCTGTGTGTTAAACATGCAAATATAAAAATTTATCCAATGATCAATGATATTTTTTAAAAATCTGCTGTCAAAAATTCCCATCAGATTCTGGTAGACCTATACTTTACTATAAAATTAACTACCAACGAAAATTGGTTTGAACGAAATCTAGCAAGTAGTTTTTTTTTATACGCCATAAATGGTAAACTTAATTTAACGTTGACTAAATCGACTGGGATATAAAAATAAATCAAAAACCTTTTAATTTCATAAAAATAAACCTTATTGCTGCTGTTGAACCATTTTTACTTATCTTAGTTCAAAATTGACCTAAAAAAATTCAAACGTCCAGTATGTAGTTAGTGAAATTGTCGATCTGTTGGCGTGTGTTTCAAATAACCGTAAGTATAAAAAACAAAAATAGGAAATTAATAACTATGAGAGGAACGTTCATATATCGAAGATTATTGCTGTATTTTTATTAAAATTTTGTAGCTTTCAAATTATGAGTTAATAAGGCTCTAAAAACGGTAAATTAAGTACGGCATCTCCGTAGGGGGAGCGTCTTAAAGAATATCACATTGTTATTACACCCACGTACATACCCATTTATTACGAACAATATTAAACCATTTATTTACAAACAATTAATGAAACAATAAACATGGTTCGCCTTTGTATACGAGTGGCCAGAGTAACCATCAACCTCTTAAAAGTAAATTATTTCTTGAAAAATAAGCAACATGCGGAAAAAATATACCTACATTACCTTCCGGTATTAATTATTATTATTTTTCTCGTAAGCTGACTCTAAAAATCGGCCCTCCTCTAGCTAGCGCAGGATAGCTTAGGTAGAATATGAAGCAATTAAAAAAAAATCTCATTACACAAGCTAAGCTTTTATTTAATTAAAATTTAAACGTCATTAAATTGAATAATTTTCATTAACATAATGATAAACATGAAAGTGGAGAGCGCATCATTATTAATTTGGTTTATCGTTCCTAATTATCGCTCGGTTTTCTACAAATTTACATAAGCGGAGAAAAGGACTGCTTAAACGAAGGCGAAGGCACAAGATAATAATGTAGCAATTTCTATTGTTAATTTTAAATTTATTCGTAAATTAAGATTGACAGCCTAATTTCTAAATTATTCTGACACGCGTATAATTATATTATATTAAAAAAATTAAAAATCAATGTTGGATAGTGATGGATAATCATGATTACTAACCACGATCGCGAAGCTGGGCCATCTTTGTACCATCGAGGAAATTGATTCATAGGCAGTTGACAGACCTACGTCATTTGGTCCGGTTATGTTAATTCAATATTAGTCGTGACTCGTGAATCGTGTTCTAACGGCTGGGTTTGACATAACGCGACCAAATTACGTAGGTCCGCCATCTATCTATGAATCAACTTCTCTGATAGTACATGGATACGGAATGCGCCACTAAACATGTTCGTACCTACACATTTTGTCCATCAGGGTTCGTCAACATTGAGAGGCCGTATTAGATTTTGGAATTTAAACCACTTCGCATCATGGTTTTCTATCATAAAATATCATAATCCAACACTGACATATAAGTACTACGTACTACATAATATCTCTATGTAATCCAACGTGAAGAGGCGCCATTTAGATATCATTTTTCAACCATCTTTTAACATTGACATTGGTTCAATGATCAAAATCGTCATTGCAATTTGGATCATTGACTGCTTACGTCTTCCGACCTCCTGAACTTCGATTGTGCAAGAGCACCCTGAAGTAGCTGCATTGTGATTCGTGACGTCACGCGGCAGACGGAACCCAGACGGTGGGTGTGTCCGTCTTAATATAGATCTCGTCTACGGACTACGCCCGAAATACCCGGACTATTGATAAACAAATTGTTTAAATGTGAACTCAAGAACTTGCAAGTTGCACACCGTCATAATTTTGTTTTTAAAAATCGAATATTGCGTTCCATTTTTCAACGCAATTTTTATCGATTATCGATAATAAATAATAATACATACAAAAATATTTTTTAAGTAACGCTATTTTTTATAAAAAAAATTGCTATTCTGCTTTTTTAACAATATTCCTAGTTCATAATTTTTTTTTTCTTTTCATAATAAAATTGTTTAAATATTGTAATCCATGTTTCAATTTTATGATGTACTCCTATTGTACGTCCATATTATTAAGTTTTCGCTGCTATCCAGACCGCTACTCAGACAGCGGGAGTGTTTAAATGAAATTAAAACATGAAAGGATCGATATAATGTATGAAGCCACTGTTAATAATGATAATGGAACTGTAGCTTCTAGAAATATGGGTGAGGTATAATGATGGTTAATAGAATAATTATAGATTATGATTTATGACTAACTTTCTTCAATATTAGTTTTGCTTACAGAAAACTATAAATAAGCATAATCAGTATTAATAGATAATTATGTCTAATATTATTAAACATGACGGTAATAAAATATATAATTATTATTCCCCAGCCTAGTGCTACAGATTTAACATTTATATATTATTCAACATTTATATGTTCCACTTTTCCGCAAACAATAGCCTATGTACCATAACGTGGTCTATTCTATAAAAATTGCTCCAGTAGTTCATAAAATAATAAGCAATTTTATATAATTTTCCCCGTTTTTTCCACATTTTCCTCTGTTTCTTCGCTCCAATTGATCTTAGCTTAATATTATATAGCATATAGCCTTTCTCGATAAATGGGCTATCTAACACTGAAATATTTTTTCAAATCGGACCAGTAGTTCCTGAGATTAGCGCGTTCAAACAAACAATCAAACAAACTCTTCAGCTTTATAATATTAGTATAGAAAATAATAATAACCCATTACACGGAAGGAAAACTTTGTCACAAACAAGAATAGATGTGTTGAATTTAATTGTTATTCTGTAGGAAAGAGGAAAATATTCCTCATTTGGTAGGTGACATCATGAAACCGCAATATGTTAACATTTTCCGTAATATTAGTAATTTATAAGGTAAATCAATATTTCAAATGACATGAACAATGTCAATTTTAATAACAAGTTAACGTATGGCCAAACCGATCAATATTAGAGGTAAGTAATTGTTTTTAAAATAGATTTTTTTTGCCAAAATATTCAAAATGTAACTGTTCTCCGACTTTTCAAAGAGAATATTTTAAATATAGCTCACACAGTAATGTAATACAATAATTGCAAAAATAACATAAGAGCAACTACATATTATTATAATAAATGACAATAAAAGGATGACCAATTAAAAAACTTATGTTGCGGCTTAAGAGAAACTCATCGACACAACTTTACTGAGAACCATGTAACTTACGATGATCATGAGTCATAAACTAATGACTAACGCAGGACGCCAATAACACGAACTTCTTGGTAACTTACTATAAAATAAGATAGTAATCCTGGTATGTAATGAATTTGTCTTGCATCTTTTTTGTAATTTTGGTGATAATAAAACAACTAAAATTATACCGGTATGTTCTTTGTTTTATTAAAAATTGTTAGTCACTTTCAATAAATAATTTAAAATCTTTGTCAAATAAAAAATACGGATGCGATCCGTCTTTACGTAATATGCATATTACGATACCTTACAACCTATTATTAAATACTGCACTCGCACTTAATTATTATTTACATCACAAGAGTAATTTGAGCCACCCTAGCAGGGCCTCGGTGTAGGCATCATAACGACTAGTCTTTTGTTGTTGGCGCTTAGAAGCACTTTCTGTGGACGATGGAGGGACCAGACTCATCGTACTCCTGTTTGGAGATCCACATCTGTTGGAAGGTCGAGAGGGACGCGAGGATGGAGCCTCCGATCCATACGGAGTATTTCCTCTCCGGCGGGGCGATGATCTTGATCTTCATCGTTGAGGGCGCGAGGGCCGTGATCTCCTTCTGCATGCGGTCGGCGATGCCCGGGTACATTGTGGTACCTCCGGATAATACTGTGTTGGCGTACAAGTCCTTACGGATGTCCACGTCGCACTTCATGATAGAGTTGTAGGTGGTCTCGTGGATGCCATTAGCTTCCATACCCAGGAATGAGGGCTGGAAGAGAGCCTCAGGGCAACGGAATCGCTCGTTTCCGATGGTGATGACCTGACCGTCGGGAAGTTCGTAGGACTTCTCGAGGGAGCTGCTGGAGGCGGCGGTAGCCATCTCCTGCTCGAAGTCGAGGGCGACGTAGCAGAGCTTCTCCTTGATGTCGCGCACGATTTCTCTCTCGGCCGTGGTGGTGAAGGAGTAGCCGCGCTCGGTGAGGATCTTCATCAGGTAGTCGGTGAGGTCGCGACCGGCCAAGTCCAGACGGAGGATGGCGTGGGGTAGGGCGTATCCCTCGTAGATGGGTACGGTGTGGGAGACGCCGTCGCCGGAGTCGAGCACGATACCGGTGGTACGACCGGAGGCGTACAGGGAGAGCACGGCCTGGATGGCCACGTACATGGCGGGTGTGTTGAAGGTCTCGAACATGATCTGTGTCATCTTCTCTCTGTAACAAACAAATAACGACCATCAGTTATCATTCCAAAATAGGAAAAGTGTTGGAACAAGGAAAGAAAAAATTAATATTTAATTCGTAAATTACAATAAAGCTACTAAATTGTAACGCGTGGTACATACCGGTTGGCCTTAGGGTTGAGGGGCGCCTCTGTGAGCAGCACTGGGTGTTCCTCTGGTGCGACACGGAGTTCATTGTAGAAGGTGTGATGCCAGATCTTCTCCATGTCATCCCAGTTGGTGACGATACCGTGCTCGATGGGGTACTTCAGGGTGAGGATACCTCTCTTGCTCTGGGCCTCGTCACCTACGTAGGAGTCCTTCTGACCCATGCCGACCATGACGCCCTGGTGGCGGGGTCTGCCCACGATGGACGGGAAGACGGCACGGGGTGCGTCGTCTCCGGCAAAACCGGCCTTGCACATACCGGAGCCATTGTCTACTACCAACGCGGCAACTTCTTCGTCACACATATTGAATTATTCTGTAAATAGAAAAAATAAATTATTAATCTTCAGTTTATTAATATTAATAGACAAAATGAATATCTACTAACCGAATACTAACAGTTAGCGGTCATTGGCATTGGACTCATTCCATTATGTAACGTTCTCCTATTAACTATCGAATGTTTTATTATTCAATTGTTTGAGAAAACTAAATAAATCTACATTACATTAATATTTAATTCATCATTTGAGTTATATTTATTTATGAATTAAATAATTATATTGAAATTTGATCGTATTAATAATTATAATTATTTTATATTGTTAAAATAATATATTTACAGAATGAAAAATTGTTATATGTAAAACTTAATTCAATTTAAATAACAATTTACATCGAATAATAAGAATTACTTCATGTCTTCATTTTAGTATGCTTTTAATGTTAGGGGCACTGTAATAAATAACTATTGGAAAATTTAGAAGTTATGTCATTCCTACTAATTTTTATCAATGTACGTCATACACCTTTTACGTAAACAACTTAACTCGTATCACGTATGCAAAGATGGAATATGAAGAGTTTTATTCAAATTACTTCAAAAGGAACCATTAAGTCGTACTTTCATTTTATAATTAGCGTAATAATAAAATTATACATTATTATATTACTTCAACAACTTAAATGGAATTTGCAATAGTAATAAGTTTGCATTTTTTAGTAGTTAATTTATTACATATTTATTGTTATTACATATACAAATTTCATCATAGGTTGCATGAGTCTTATGATTTATAATTGAAATTTTATTATCTTGTTGCTACATATCACTTATCAATGATAAGGTGTTTTGAAATAAGCCTAGGTACGTACGTGTTTAAAAATGTGTAATACTGATAACACGTTACACTGTACACTACTGATATTAGATATTATACCTACCGAATACCAATATAATTTGTTTTGGGGCATCATAGGCCCATATTACAAATACCGAATATGGTATTTGTAATATGGGCCTATGATGCCCCAAAACAAATTTATAAATAAATAAAAAATATTAATATAAAAAATATTTACTTAGATAAAAAAAAAAGCTGTTAAATAATAATATTTTAAAACTATATTTCACAAAAATATATATTTTTAGTAAATCTGAATTCAATATTTAATTTTAAACTAGTTTCAAAAATCAAAAGTAAAAACAATATCGATAAAATTGGCGCATTCCGCGGCGCATCCCTAAACATTTTCAGCGTACGCGCATTGTACTTTACCGAAACTGAAAAATCACTGCACTCAATTTGAAGCCTTAACACTTCACAATAAACACCATTTTAAAATAAATAACGGGATAACTTACATAAAATAAAATTATAGTAAAGTGACTACTAACTGCCGCTTCGTCCAGCAGGCTTTACGAAAATGAGCCGCGAATCGCCGGCATTGACTATATAAAATACCTCTTATCAAAACCCCACCAATCGCCTCATATGTTACCATATATGGTAGCGCAGTGGACTGATAAGGCTGCGCCTTGATAACATCGCTAACAGTGATGAAAAAGGCAAAGACCTAGGGCTGGCCACGTATACCCGATATCCAACTTTCGAGCCAAAAATACAGGGTGTAACAAAAATAAGTGATAATACTTTAGGGTGTGTACGTGTTCCTTGTAGAGAGTTCACTGTGAAAGTAGCAGCGCTGAAAGACGAATTTTTTTTTTCACTTTTGTATGGGGAACCTCGTGACTCGTGACGCTCGGGCCCTTGCCCATACAAAAGTGAAAAAAAATTCGTCTTTCGGCGCTGCTACTTTCACAGTGAACTATCCACAAGGAACACGTACACACCCTAAAGTATTATCACTTATTTTTGTTACACACTGTATAATATTACGTTACGTTCGCTCGTGGAACTTTGATCGATGTTAATTGACTATTCTTGATTAATATTTGAAGATTGGTTCTATTAATTAATTATTAATAATAATAAATAGTTAAATTAGTATTAAAAATGTTATTACCTTACGATGATTTAATTTTTGTTAGTATTAGATTAAATTTAAAAAAAAAACATGTAAAATATGTACTAAATTATAGGACAGCTGTCTTCTTCAAGCCAAGCGGACTCTACATACGTCTTTACTACACAAACTCTACCTAAGTCTTCGCAATTCGTATTTGGTATTTCGTTACAGTTAAATGAATACAGTTTATTATGAATAATATTTATTGTTTATTTCGTTTCTGTCTTACAATCTTTGTGTAATGTGAAATAGCTAAAAATTATAATTAACTATTATGGTTTATGTACACAAGTTGTAGTTTGTCAAAGGCTAAAGTTACATACTATTAACCTTTGATTTAAATTAGCTTTCAACTAACCTAAACATTATCCCTCTTACTAATAAAAAGTTACACAGCGTGTATAGAGGGTGCATAAGATTTTTTCTACTAATAATCATTTTTTGACATAAGGCCTGTATAACGATGCTGTCATTTCCATACTAATTTCTCTGTATAGACTCTGTGTAACGTGTGTGTAACTTAAAAACTCCTGTTTAAATATTCACACGCTGAACGCATGTTTAAGAAGTTTTTATTAGTAAGAGGGTTAAAGTATGACTATTGACTGTATTTTAAAAAGATAAAACCGACTTCAAAATTGTACGTAATTGAGATTAAAAGTCCCTATCTCCAAAACTACTGAACCGATTTTGATGAAACTTGCACTATTCCCTAAGTTGACCAATACCTAGTACAGCAAAAAAAGAATTACTGAAATCGGAATGGTAGTTCCAGAGATATGCGAACACAAACATAAAAAGTAAAAACATACATACATACATACATACATACATACATTTTTGAAATTTGGCACATTTGTTCAGACGCTAATATAGACTAAAATATTCGAAAATTGGGTAGTTCTGAAAATATTACATACATACGCGTCGAATTGATAACCTCCTTTTTTGAAGTCGGTTAAAAACTGAGGTTTTGTACTTACTATATTATATTAACCGCGTATTTATTAAGTTTACATCAAAAGTACTTTAGCATACCATTATAAATCACAAATATATAATATAATTTGTTCTCATTTGATTACGAATCATGGCGCCCGCAGGGGTCGTTGAACTCGTATTTTGCAAATGGAGTGTTGCCGAGTGCCTGTTGACAAGTGCTTTTAGTTTTTTAGTTCTCCGGCATGTAGAGTAGGTAGGTACTAGTTATGAGAATTGTCTAGACTCTAGACAGAATGTATTTTAGGAACATTGAGTTATAACTTATAAGTAGGTACTATCCTACTAATATTATAAAGGCGAAAGTTTGGATGTGTGTATGTATGTGGGTCAATCAACTTTTCGACCCACATTTTGGAGAAGAATTCAGGATTTTTTTATTTATTGTTTACTTTAAGATATTAGACATTGAAGTATACATTCAAATAGCTTCAATACTCTAGCATTATATATGTAAAAGGGCTAGACCTTTATTGCACAGTTTTCTTTTTATTCTAAAAAAACGTAAACAACCCCCATAAAAAGTGTCTATCGCGTTACCTGAGAGGAGTATCTTGGTTAACAAGAATAAAACATAGTATTGAATTAGTTTTATATATTCTTTACTTTGGCATGCATAATTAAACAGTTTGGTATATTCAGTCTTAATTTAAGTTACATGCATGAGAACATAATCTCAATAATATGTATTTAGCGTTACCATAGAGATCAAATATTAGCATTTATTTTTAATAATTCTGTATTTAGAATAGCTAACGCTTCAAAAGTCTTCGTAAATAATAAATAACTTCTAACGCACCTTAAACTGTTAAATAACAAGTGATACCGCTGTAAAAGGTCGTGAAATAACAATATAATCATTGAAAAAAAGAGGACATAAAAGTAACACCAGAGACAATCTGGTAACACCTAAGACACTATAATATTACTCAAAACAAAGTAACACCGGATACATTTTAGTGACACGGAAGACACACATTTGAGAAATCGGATGAAGAATCCTAAGGAATGCTTACCTACAATGGAACTGCTTAGAAATTTTAAACTACGCTATTATAAAAAAATTACTTAAGAAACCAAAAATATTAACATTCTTATCATAAACATATTATTAAAAAAATCAACGAATAATTCTCATAATCTTAGCAAGTAATCAACAGTCTTGTAGTAGAAGTTGTAATTAGTTATAACTATCATATATAACTACCTAAAAATCAACAGTCACTTTTCAAAAACATCTATAGGATCATCAAATTTGTAATAAACCCGAAGTCCTTTTTTCACAATTGTAGGCATTGGCAGAATTTTGATAATATCATCATATTCTACATAATTGACATCGTGTTCATCCATTCTGAATATCTTCGCATCTTTTTTACCAATTACTCGCAAAAACATAACCTTTACCTCCCCGTCATCTTCGATAGTGGTCAAAGCTTTGCAAACGTAGGAATATTTTTTCTTTTTCAAGTTATCGCTATAAACAACGACATGCAAAAAGTCACCAATTGAAACCTGCATTGAACTAGAGCCTTTATAATTACTGGTCGACGGCTGATGTTCATCCGCTCGTGCACCAAGGTCCTTTGATGTTTTATAGTTTTCTTTATCACCAGAGTATAATATATTCTTTGCCCCAGAGGGTACTTGCATTTCATCGTCATCCATATCAGAGGAACTGTCATAAATTGTTCGGTAGATACTGGTGCGGTCGCTGGGCAATGTATTGTGAATATCCTTCAATACGGTAAGTGAACTGAGTGGCACATCATCATCTGATGATAAATCACCACGCGCAGGTTCAATGTTGTCTTCTTCTAGTGATTCATGTGTAGTCTGTTCGATGGCATTTATGTAATATATCTGAGGGTCGTGGCAGTCACAAAAACCTCTCTTGAGAGATCCGCAAAAACAGGTCAGTGGTCGATATTTTAAGTAATATCTGCTGTCTGTGAATATGTGGTGCACTTTCATAGTTCCAACCAGTCGTGGTATATATTTAGGTAATTTGTCTTGTATATCTTTAATAGCAACCTCTTCAATTAAATATAGTTTTATTTTGCTAGCATTCTTTAAGTGTTCCATGAATTGATTACAATTTGCAATATCTTTCCCATTTGCTACTATTCTGTCAGCAGTTCGCTTAAGAAATCCACCTATTCCATCTGCAGGGCCCTTTCCATGCCCCGCTTCAAAAAATGACCACGTTGTAGCCGCAAAGCCGTAGTCAAAGATTTTGTGACATAGCAAATAAAAATTCTGCTTTTGGCGGTACTGAGTGGACGGGCCGTCAGAAAAGAAATGTACTAAGTTAATAGATTCATACTCACTCCTTATCCATTGCATAATTGGATCCAAATGAGCCCAAATTGCAGCAGGCTGATGACAAGTGGATGAAGAAATTGTGCAAAAAGAGTTTGATTTATACTTCTTTTCCAAGTCGTGAGTATAGACAATGACTGTATGTAGAGATACTTGATTTCTAGAGCCCCCAAAGTGATGTGATTGCACCTCTTCGTTATATTTACAGTTGTAGTTTTCACTAAAGTCAACAACTATGGCGCATTCATTGGGTTGTAAGTTGTCCAAGCATTCCCGGAAATTATGGAACTGAACTTTTATATTATACACGTGCTTTTTAAAATTGGTCACATCCTTTTCATATGCCTTCAGAAAGTGTGAGATGTCGTCATTTAATTCTTCTTTAACATTTTTTATACTTTTGAACTTCTTCCCATCTTTCTCATAAACTTCTTCTTTCCTTATCCATTGGCTATATTTGATTGTACCTTGAATTTTTTCTTCGTTGTATTTTAAGCTTTTGTTTTTACACGTCTTGCAGTCATTATACATACAATTTTTTGACCGATCATCGCACACTGTTACTTTAATGACATCACATAAGTTGTCGCTTTTAATGATCCCTTGTTTCTTCAGTGCTTGGGTTTTGTAAGCAAAATTGATGTGTGTTTTGCACAAACAAGTTTCACGGCCATCAGCAGAAGGTCTTACAACAAAAAATGGGCGATTTTTCGTAAAATAATAGTAAGAACAGGAAACCCCTGGATTTTCTGCTTTGAAATGTTTGTGCAAACTTTTCATTGTATCGAGCAGGAACCTTTTCTGAAGTTTGATTCCGTTTCGGGTAACGGTCTCTTTCTTACCTGCAGTTGCTCTTGAGATGTCATCTCGCAGAAAAAACCTATGAATTTTCTTTTTTAGCAATATGGCGTTATTGTTAATTGACACCTTGGTTGTATATTGCCGGTTTATTCCAAATACTTCATTTATCAATTCATTTCTCTTTCTATATTTTACTATTCGATCATCCTTTAGTATGCTCTTTAAGAGTAGTTTCTGTTTCATATTTTTAGTTTTATGATATTTGTCTCTAATAGAACTTGTCAGGAGTCTATATTTTTTCTTTACTTGTTCATTTTCGTCTTCACTCTCTGACATATTTTTTTTACTGCGAGATAATCGTTTTCTGAATTTATCACATTTCTTCTTTAAAAACTGTATTTCCTTTTCCATTTTTTTATTTTCTCGATACAATCTACTTCTGTTACTTTTGACCTTACGACGGCCGCGTTCATGTGCTAAATTTGAAGATGGTGATCCACCAGGTAAAGGGTTTACAGGACCTTGAATGTTCTGCACGTCGGGTGTCGGAGAAGTTGGTGGTGTTTCAGTTATAACTGCTTGTAGATTCTTCTTTCTTTGACGATATTCTCTCTGCCTCAGTTTCCAGATAGTATTTGCATTTCTTTTTTCTTTAGGCGTCAAATCTTTAACAAGCCGTTTTGTTTGATGGTAGTGCTGACGGTGTTTTCTTTTAGCCTCTTCATATTTTTCCTTATTTTGTTTCAACCGTTCTCTGTATCTCTTTTGTTTCTCGGCTGGAGTTAACGCCATTTTAAAATGATCCAGAAATCTGGAAAAAAGGGATATACATTTGTTAACAATATAATATGATAAGGCGCAGCGCAGACGACAGACTATCCGTGACGCACTTTTTGTCTGTGGGAAATAGAACCTATACAATTATATGCAGTAACGCACACGATGCGCAAAAAGTCCGCATATAATTGCATAGGTTCTATTTCCACAGACAAAAAGTGCGTCACGGATAGTCTGTCGTCTGCGCTGCGCCTAATCTGAACCTTGAAATTTATATTAATTAGTACTACGCTTCTTGGATAAAGTGACTTGAATTAGACATACACACGCACTAGTTTTTAGTTCTTTTACAACAACCGTAGCAAGTTGGATCGCATTTACGTAAATACGTATTAATATTTTTTAGTTTGCAGCTATTACAAAGATAATTGAGAAAATATTCATGAAATTGTCTCTGGAGTTACCGTTGGCGTCTTTCAAGTTACCACAAAAGTAACTCAGTACACAAGTAACTCAGGTGACATTTGTCAGTATTTTTCAAATAAAATGAATTCTACTCAGTATTAGTTATACTCGTATATACCAATCAAAATGTTTATTCTATGTCCTTGAAATACAATACGATTCAAGAAATAAATATCAGTACTTACCGATAAAATCGTGGTAACTCAGCCGACAGCGATTAAACACACGCACTACCTTCGAGAGCTCGTCGCCGACTGACGGCCTGTCGGCATTGTTAAAGGACTTCGCCACCGCGCCGACCGAGAGGCCACCAATATTTTTACTAGGTGGTGACCGAATTATTGTCCTTGTAGGTTTTTACGTCTTCAAGTTTTAAAGGTAACTCAGTAGACTAATATTAAGAAAAAAATATTTGGACAGTAATTCTTGATTTTTTTTCAGAAATGTATATCAACTGGTAGCATTTATTAATTCGAAATACTAAAGTATATACTTTATTTTATAGAATATAAAAAAATTAGACACAGTTTTCAAGGAAAATATGTGATTTTGCGGTGAAGTGTATTGACATCACGCGTTTTGGACAGCAATAATTTGTATGGAAGAAGAATTTGTCAATGGAGTTACCACATAAATTATTTTAATTTGAGGATATTTTTGAATAAAAACGTATAAGTCACAATGATTTACAGTCTAATAATACGCGAGTACCTCACATGATGTTAATTTCAATAGATTTATGGAGTTTTGTTCAAAAACTGCCGAGGACAGCGAAGTGTGGGTCGAAAAGTTGATTGACCCATGTATGGATGTATGGATGTTTGTTACTCTTTCACGCAAAAACTACTGAACGGATTTTAATGAAACTTTACAATAACATAGCTTATACATCAGAATAACACATAGGCTACAATTTTAACCGACTTTCAAAATGGAGGAGGTGTTATGTTCGTTTTTTTATGTTCAATGATTACTCCGCCGTTTGTGAACCGATTTTCAAAATTTTTCTTTTGGTGTATAGGTTATCATCAATTTGGTACCATATTCATAAAAGTGGTGACCTGATGAAGGGATCCATAAGAAATCGAGGGAACTCCTCTTTATATGGAAACATGTGGTGACTTTGGTTTCGTAAGCAGTATCTCCATACATAAGTATCTCCAAGAGGTGACAGACAGACAGACAGACAGACAGACGGACGGACGGACGGACGGACGGACGGACGGACAGACAGACAGACACACTTTCGCATTTATAATTTTTAGTATGGAAGTATGGATTAATATAAGTACTTAATCCAATTAATCATCGTATTGGAAATAAATAGCACGAAATTGGATACGTGTGTTACAATTTTCTATGAAAATTAAACAACTTCGGACTACCTAATCATTTCCTTAAGGATTATTATCGTAATTCGTAATCTTAAAAGTCGTAATCTGTGGAATTTGGTTTCGTAATTTTATGAGGCGGTGACACTTAAGTACACTTAATAATTGGCCAAGTGCGAGTCGGACTCGCGCACGAAGGGTTCCGTACCGTTATAGAGCGAAAATAAGGAAAAAAATGTTTTTTGTATGGGAGCCCCCCTTAATTATTTATTTTATTTTATTTTATTTTTAATATTGAAGTACACATATAATTGGGGATTATGTGCAAGTGACTATATGTTGCTATTATTAATTACGAGCCAAAAATACCAAAAAATGACGTTTGTTGTATGGGAGCCCCCCCTTAAATATTAACTTTATAAACCTTAAATATTAACTTTATTTTGTTTTTAGTATTTTTTGTTATAGTGGCACCAGAAATACATAATCTGTGAAAATTTCAGAAGTCTAGCTATAGCGGTTCTTGAGTTACAGCCTGGAGACAGACAGACAGACGGACAGACATCGAAGTTTCAGTAATAGGGTCCCGTTTTTACCCTTTGGGTACGGAACCCTAAAAATTGAGTACAATTTAATGTTCTAAAACATGAATTCTATTAAATGGTTTCCGAACGCAATTATATCAAAGTAAAAGTAGAGAAAGAGATTGTTTGAAACTTGTGTTAATTTGGAACTGGTGTAAAACGCAGCAATTAAATATAACTAGACGCGCCCGCAACTATATTGCGTCAAAATTCGTTTATCGCGCGGTAACCGTCCTTAGTTTCCGAAAAAAATCCTTTATCATGAGCCGGGAGTCGAAGTATCTGCAAACTAAATTTCATTAAAATCGGTTCAGCGGTTTTTGTGTCATAGTCCTACTATCCTACTTCCTACTAATATTATAAAGGCGAAAGTTTGGATGTATGTATGTATATGTATTAATGTATGGATGTTTGTTACTCTTTCACGCAAAAACTACTGAACGGATTTTAATGAAACTTTACAATAATATATCTTATACATCAGAATAACACATAAGCTACAATTTTAACCGACTTTCAAAATGGACGAGATGTTATGTTCGTTTTTTTTTATGTTCAACGATTACTCCGCCGTTTGTGAACCGATTTTCAAAATTTTTCTTTTGGTGCATAGGTTATCATCCCAATTTGGTACCATATTCATAAAAGTGGTGACCTGATGAAGGGATCCATAAGAAATCGAGGGAACTCCTCAAAATTTATATGGAAACATGTGGTGACTTCGGTTTCGTGAGCAGTATTCTAAGCATATGCTACCAACAAGCAAGATTTTTCACCAAGGTATACCATGGTTCGCAAGGTGCTGAGACTCCTGACTCTTTATAGTTTCGGAGTTTCGACGTTGTTTTAAGAACGGAAAGCATATGCTACTATGCAAATTACATTCATCATCATCATCATCACTACCATAAACCATTATAGAACCATGTATCGTCCCGTTTTGACCCTATTATTGGTACTTTTCATAGTCTTTTATTATATATCACTTAAACCGCGGGTAACACCGCAAGCACAGCTAGTCCATATATAAAGCTATATAAAGCTTGGTAACCAAGCCAAGCCAAGTCATAATTTAGTAACTACTCACGCGTTTTTACTTTTATTATATTTTTTAGGGTTCCGTACCCAAAGGGTAAAATCGGGACCCTATTACTGAGACTTCGATGTCTGTCCGTCTGTCTCCAGGCTGTAACTCAAGAACGGCAATAGCTAGAGAGTTAAAATTTTCACAGATTATGTATTTCTGTTGCCGCTATAACAACAAAATAATACTAAAAACAAAATAAATTAAATATTTAAGGGGGGCTCCCATACAATAAACATGATTTTTCAATCATTTTTTGCTCGGTATCAATAATGACAACAGGTAGGCACCTGAAAATTGAAATGTTCACAAAATACTCAGCCGTTTTTATACTTTGATAATTAATAATAAAAAAATTAAATAATTAATTAAGGGGGGCTCCCATACAAAAAACATTTTTTTTCTATTATGGTACGGACTACGGAACCCTTCGTGCGCGAGTCCAACTCGCACTTGGCCGATTTTTTTAATAGCCTTCAATAGATCCCCTATGTCTTTATCGTAAGAGAAATCGGATGTACCTACACTGATTAATACAGACTAGACTTAACAGTTAGGGTGGGTTGCACCAGAGGCGTTGTTAAAGTTAAAGTTATGGTTATAGTTAAGGTAAATTTAACTTTAACTTTAACCTTAACTTTGACCGGAGAAATTGACAGATGACAGCTGGTCCAACAAGGTTATAAATGAACGTGGGCGGGGGCGCTGCTGGTAAAGGAGAACTGTCAAAATTGGCGTTTTTGTATGATGACAGCGTTAGTTCCTTTTTTCGCCACATGCATTTAAAACCTTGTCGAGCTCTATGGTTATGGTTAAATATGGCGTCTTGATGGCGTCCATTTTTAACTTTAACCAAAGATTTGACATTTGGCATTGTAGTTAAAGTTACAGTTAAAGTTAAAGTAAGCTGGTGCAACCCACCCTTAGTATTTTTTGCAAGTTGTTCACCGACCGTTGAAGATGTGAGAAAAAGTGGATTCTGAGATAATTAATTCGCTTATCTAGATAATGCGATATTATACAGGGTGCAATTAAACCTACCGGCCCAATTTTTTTTAGGGCTTAGGTATCATAACGGGAGTTCATTAAACCAAAAAAAATAGGGTGTTAATTTTTTTACAATAACATATTATTTTATCCCACTTAAAATCGTTGCAAAACGGTCACTTCGCGGCGGTGGGTAGAGCGGGGGTGCGCGGGGGGTGACGCGGGGGGTGGCGCCTCCCGCACGCGCCGGCGACGCGTAGTGTTTTTTAGGATAACTTTCGGAGGCTATTTCTCAACATTTTAGTACTGAGTGATTATAAAAAAAAAGTGTTAGTAGGTATATTTATTTTTAACAAGGATCAGTATATTGAAATTTGGCCGGAAGGTTTAATTGCACCCTGTATTATAGTCTACTAGATGACGCCCGCAACTCCGTTGCGTCATAATTCGTTTATCTTTTTTTTTATTATGAAATAAGGGGGCAAACGAGCAAACGGGTCACCTGATGGAAAGCAACTTCCGTCGCCCATGGACACTCGCAGCATCAGAGGAGCTGCAAGTGCGTTGCCGGCCTTTTAAGAGGGAATAGGGTAATAGTGGAGGGTATGGATGGGAAGGGAAGGGAATAGGGGAGGGTAGTGAAGGGAGGGTAGTGAAGGGTAGGGGATTGGGCCTCCGGTAAACTCACTCACTCGGCGAAACACAGCGCAAGCGCTGTTTCACGCCGGTTTTCTATGAGAACGTGGTATTTCTCCGGTCGAGCCGGCCCATTCGTGCCGAAGCATGGCTCTCCCACGTATTGTGACCACGCGGCGATTTTGGCCAGACGTCTTCTTAATGGCTCGAGTTCTGTCAAAGCAACAAAAAATTGGTCTTCTCATAGGCTTAGCTGTTGGCTCAATGAAAACCGAAATATATAAAAGGCGAAAAAGATGGTTGAAAGAATTTTTGCTCCACGAAAAATTATGAATTATGAACTTTCTGAACTACTTGGAACCAGCAGACTTTAGAAATTACCTACGAATGCTACGAATGCTATAATCTTGATTCTAGAGATTGATGAGCAATTGCTGTCAAAATTTAACAAAAAAAATTACAAATGAAAATAATATAGGTACCTACATATTTCTATCTTATTGCCATGTTTTTATTTTATTTTATTATGTTAAGGGCCTATTTTACCACTTCCTGATAAGTGCTAGATATTCTATCCACAACTTAACTTGACAGCTGATAAAGTATGGAGAATCTGTCAAAAAAGTTTGGATAGCCTATCTGGCACTTTATCAGGAAGTAGTGAAACAGGCCCTTAGTGTGTTCAATTTTTTATATTAGATTTTATTATGTATTTTTACTTAAGTATATTTTTATTTATTATACGATTATCACCTTATCAAGGCAATACGTATCCCTTTTTTCATAAAAAAAAGCGTAGATAATGATTAATAGGTTATTATTTTGTTGACTTTAATACAGATTAAGCAGTTCTCACTACAGATAAAAGGTTGAAACCATCTGGCAACACTGATTTAGTCATTCAGAAGCCACATTTTTTCCTATTTAGGATCCTAATTAGGATCCTAACTTTCTAAATGTTATTCCACTTGACTAAATTTTTTAGGATCCTAGTTAGAACTTCTAAATTTAGTGAAGTGGAATAAGCGCTAAGGAGCAGCACAGACGACAGACTATCCGTGACGCAACTTTTTAGTCCGTGGAAATAGAACCTATGCAATTATATGCAGTAACGCAGACGTGTGCGTTACTGCATATAATTGCATAGGTTCTATTTCCACGGACTAAAAAGTTGCGTCACGGATAGTCTGTCGTCAGCGCTGCGCCTTATCCTATCCTATACACGCAATATACACACATACAAACGCTACTGTGTTTCTTGAGAAGTCATTTTCAAAAGGATTTTCAAAAGGTTTAAATTTTTTGTTCTTCATTAAATTACGTAAATTATAGGTTATAATTTGTGATCTCATTGCATTATTACATTTATTTCATTTAAGTCACTAAAATATTGATTGTTTCTTGTTCATTTTTAAAATAAACGTTGATTATTGTCTTTGTATTGTGTTCATACAATGTTGTTTAATTTGAAAAATATACTTAATTATATTCCATAATATTAAAATACTGGTTACTACAATGGTTACTATCAATTTGCAGCAAAAAAACGCATTTTTTTCAATTATTCTGCTCAATCTCGAAAATCCCGAAAATCTTGATTCGCGACCAAGATCTCGTCCCGAATCTCAACAAGATCTCGAACTGACCAATCTTGATTCAGAAAAAAGACGCCAAGATCTTGAATAGTCAATCTTGGTCCAAGATTGCATTCCCCTCATCGGGACGTCTGGCAACGCTGCTGCACACATACCTACTTTCTTTATATAAACTTTCGGATGTAAGTTATCCGTCGTTATTAGTATAATAACGGAGTTACATTAGCTTAGGAAATGTCTTGTTAAAAGAAAATTAAAGATCTATAATAATAATAATCAATAGTTTGTTTCCTATTACATATCTGTACGAAATAAGGAAGACGTGAGATCAATTAATGATTTCGTTAACAATTTACATTATTATACTTTTCTATTTATTTATTTTCATATCTATGATAGAAGAACAAGTGATTTAAATGCTTGATATTTATTAGTGAGATAAGTAAATTGTAAAAATTGCTATAAAAAATAATACTTAAATAAAAGTTTAAATGGATATGAAAGATCACAAATAATATTATGTAAGTACGCATCTTTTGATTCTGAATAAAATAGTATTCATACAAGACATGTTTCGTTTGCCATCTGTTGTAACTTGTAAGTTGTAACGTCTTGTAAAACTATATTTAATCCAGCTGACAGAGACGTTGGGCACGTAAACGCACCGTAGCGCAACAAAACGGGTGGCGCGAGCAGCGCGGCGTTGCATGCCCTCTATACCAGCTATCCCCAACCCACGGCCCGCCGCGCCGTGACTTCATCTGTGGCCCGCGTGATGTTAAACCATTTTGAAATTCACGCCCACCGGCAAAATAATGTAAAGTCGTCGTGAAAGACGTGAATTTTTTTCCACTATTAAATCGTTTTTGAATTTTTTTTTTAGAACAAAAAAAATTTTGAACGTTATTTTCTAACCCTAAAATTTTTTTGTTGCGGCCCGTCACCAAGACCAAGACATGTTTGTGGCCCGTCTGTAAAAAAGGTTGGGGACCTCGGCTCTACACATTCACACAGCGGCAACGTCGCGCAACAGCGCACCGCCCCGTTAGCTAATGACGCATGCGTAGAGAATGTCGACACCGGCGAGCCGCGAGCAGTTGAACGATAGCGCAAACGAGTGACGCACGTAGTTTCTTAACAATGACAGAAGACAAAGGGAAGACGCTGGAGCTGATAGAAGATTACAGGAAATACGAGGAGCTCTGGGACACCAAGCACAGATTCTACTCGAACCAGACTAAGAGGAACAATGCGCTGATAGCGATCGGCAAAAAACACAAACTCGACATAAAGAGCGTAAGGAATAAAATTAAGAGTTTGCGATCGTACTTCGCGAAGGAGTATCGCAAAGTATTGACAATGGAGAACTATCAGTCGACGTGGTTTGCGTACAAAGCTATATCTTTTATTCGGGACTCGATGACACCAAAAGAACAAAACGTTCTTAACCCGTTAGAGGAAATCGCTGTGAGTATAGTAAAATAGCTTTTCATGAGCTGCGCGTGCGCCGTTGCATTCCCATAGTTTTATTTACGGGTTACTCAGAAAACGGCTCAGTGCAATGCGAGACATTCGCGCTGCGCCGCGTCTTGCACGGTGCACTTTCTGTTTCTAATAACATTTAACCTTGACCACCCGGTAGCATGAAACCTATAATATGAAATACTAAAATTCATTGCAATTTCCTGCATATCCTATGTTCTTAATTATTCTAGATCTAATGTATCAAGATTCAAGATCACCATCTGTCTATTGATGAGAATGTCTTTGTTGAGGCTTCGACTTTGGTTCGATACAAAACTTGTCTTTCACTCGGCGTGATCTTGACACATCAAGATAAATGTAACGGGTTTTTATCAAACAAGAGCATTAGGTTAATCTGCGACAATCGTTTGGAGTCGAATCATTGCGGCTTCATTAAACAAATTAACGTCACAACTCATCACAAATAACAATAGAACCATAGAATAAAACCTATGGACGTTGACCTTATGATGACCTGAATAATTACCTAGGTATTTTGATAAGTATTTACTTGTTTCTTATTTCTGTGTTTACCAGTTCATTTACGACGGATCGAAACTATCCGTGACAAATCGTCCTTAGGTCTTTTTTCAAATCGCCATTGTTTATATAAGAAACATCCATCCAACAGATTAATAATTAATATACTATTTTTCTCCAAAAAAGGTACTGAACATTATATTTTTTCAGCATTTCGACTGCGGCGACTTGCAAGAAATAAATCCAGACGATCAAGCATATGATATGCAGCACGAATACCTATATCCAGCACAGATTAAAAATAAAGGCTGCGATGCGTACAGAGAAGAAGAAAGAATGCGAGTAGCTGATGACAGAGACGAAAGCGGGGTGTACGGCCAACTCGTTGCACACAAGCTCAGGAATCTTAACCCTCGGAATAAACTACTAGCTCAACGGCGAATAAACAATATTCTGTACGATTTGGAGCTCTCAGAATTGGACCCTTCCACGTCAAATCCGAAGAAATCCAGGAATGCCTCAGGAAAAGTATCACCGGTTACTCCAAATTCGGGTTACTCTTCTAATGATGAGTAAATACAACTGATTGTTGAAATTGTATGTTGTTATGTTCATGATAATGTTTACGTAGAGAATTAAGATTTTTGCAAAGAAAGACTGAATATGTAGAGTATTCATAATTCATTAGATAGATACTTATACAGAAAGGTAAAATTGTATGTAGCTTTAGAATATTTTGTACAGAGATTTTATTGTAGGATAGGTTAAACGATAAACAACACAGGTGACTTTACAGGTATCTGTCGTTAATATTGTTACACTAATTATTTAATTAATTATTATTATTGTTGCTCATATGTAATCATGTTCGCGTAGAAAAGTATCCCACAAAATCCGTTTTCATATCTATAATATATTATGCAAATTCAAAATTCATCGCGCTGGGGCGCTTGCCCATACAAATCACAAAAAAATTGCTCTTTCAGCGCTTCTAATTTTACAGTAAACTCAATACAGGGACACAATACACACCCTTAAGTATTTTCACTTTGTTTTGTTACAGTCTGTATAAGGCCAAATCTCGTTCTGTTAAAATATTTCATCTAGAGCAAGTTACTTCTCAACTCTATATAATATATGATAATAATATTATGTATATCATGTATATGCCCTAAATCTACAAGTACTTTTACAACTTAACCCCCTTACTAATAAAGTAATAACCGCTGTATAAGCTTTGAATAGTTATACAGTGTTTTGTCTTCTTCAATCCATTTAAAAATGTCACTTGTGTGACAGGAACAAAACACTGTATAACTATTCTAAGCTTATAGAACGTTTATTAGTAAGGGGGTAAATGTTGTGTGGGGCTTAACCATTTCTTTATATTTACATGGGGGTGAGGTGATAAATTAATTCACTGCTTCTATTTTACTATTAAGCTATGTATAATTTCTGTAACAACAAAGTTTCAACAAATCAAAAATTACAGTTTCTTCGAAATATTTTTGGTTTTTGAAAGCACTGTAGTATGTTCTTCATTAAAAATTGTTATTAGTCCTAATAGTGTAATTTACGTTATACATTTCTATTTTTAACGAGAGAAATTTTAAAATTATAAATTAAAATTTTTGAAAATTGTTTAGCGTGGTGTTTTGATTATTTTTGGATTAAAAACCGGGTTAACTTATTTATATGCCTAAGCACGTGAATAAATTATTATTCATGGTCAGTTTCTGAGGTGTTTTAACAGAAGTTTTATCTACTTATACAACATTGTTGTTGATTGGTTATTTTGTCGTTAGCCAATCAAAAGTGCGAGGATATAGTAATCAAAAAACCTCAAACGCTTCAGTAAATTTAGTTCTAAACATTTCTATATTTTTTCTTTTGTTTGTTGCCTCAAACGAGACGCTTCTATGGCATGGTCCCCATATGCCACGGTAAAAGCACTTACATTCTAAGGTAGGGCTTGACTCATGCCCTGTGCCTACAAAGTAAAGTGGTGTGAAGTATTTATGTATAAATGCGTTTCGTCTGCCCGTATCGATTGTGCACCCCTATGCAGTCTGCGTCAGACATGACTCAGCCCACGCCCTCACTTTCAATTTATTTTCACCCCAAAATACGATTTATTCCCGCAAATTTTGCTCTCATTTCGTCCAATAAATCCTTAAATACGAAAGCCGCATTTAATGAAGCAAATATAGGAATTTATAATAAAAAAAAACAATTTTGAACCACAAGAATTTATGAGATACCAAATTGACAATTAATTTTGCGAAATTAAAACCTCATACCTACCATCCATTTTGGTACGGTAGGTACATAGCTTAGCATTACACTTAGCATTACAAAAAGTAATAAGTACAAGGAACTTAATTGAACTTGTGTCATTAATAAAGCTATATTAAATGCCTTTAAGGCCTACATTTCCCTGTGAGTTCTAATTCTTAAGTCAGCAGACACTAATTCTATCAGAACTCCTACAAGTGAAATGACACTTGAAGGTTTTTATAAAGACTGTAACTCTATCAAGTGTTAATTATTTTAAAACCATAAAGTTAATATACCTAGCAGAATAGAGAAACAATCTCGAGTTCTCAAACGAAACCAAAATTGAATTACATCTGTGTGTACAAATCTGTTTACGTGTGCGTGAAAATGATGTTCCTACTTCCTACATAGTACATTTTTCTTAGAGTGGGTTGCACCAACTTACTTTAACTATAACTTTAACTTTAACCATAACAAAAAGTCAAATGAACTGTCAAATCCCTAGTAAAAGTCCATTATGGACGCCATATTTGACGATAACCTTAACTTTAACTTTAACTACGCCTCTGGTGCAAGTTGCAACCCACCCTTAGAGCTCAAATTGTCAAAGTGCCGAATTGCCGATAAGTGAAGACTGAATGTCAAGACCGTGATCAGATGAAATAATCGGCCAAGTGCAAGTCAGACTCGCGCACGAAGGGTTCCGTACCGTTATAGATCAAAATTAGGCCAAAAATTGTGTTTTTTGTATGGGAGCCCCCCTTAAATTTTTATTTTATTCTAATGTTATTATTA
This sequence comes from Cyaniris semiargus, assembly GCA_905187585.1. Taxonomy (NCBI): domain Eukaryota; kingdom Metazoa; phylum Arthropoda; class Insecta; order Lepidoptera; family Lycaenidae; genus Cyaniris; species Cyaniris semiargus. The sequence goes on along the minus strand of LR994558.1, from coordinate 3,539,868 downwards.
ATTATTAAAGAACACATATAATTAAGGCATTTTTAAAAATTTCAATCTGCCTATCTGTTTCCATTATTGATAACGAGCATAAAAAGCTAAAAAAATCACGTTTGTTGTATGGGTGCCCCCCTTAGATATTAATTTTATTTTGATTTTAGTATTTGTTGGTATAGCGGCAACAGATATACACAATCTGTGAAGATTTCAGAAGCCTAGCTATAGCGGTTCCTGAGATACAGCCTGGAGACACACAGACGGACGGACAGACGGACAGACAACGAAGTCTTAGTAATAGGATCCCGTTTTTAGGGTTCCGTACCCAAAGGGTAAAAATGGGACCCTATTACTAAGACTTCGATGTCTGTCTGTCCGTCTGTCTGTCAGCAGGCTGTATCTCAAGAACGGTGATAGCTAGAGAGTTGAAATTTTCACAGATTATGTATTCCTGTTGCCGCTATAACAACAAATACGTGGGAACGTTTACGTGGGAGAGCCATGCTTCGGCACGAATGGGCCGGCTCGACCGGAGAAATACCACGTTCTCACAGAAAACCGGCGTGAAACAGCGCTTGCGCTGTGTTTCGCCGAGTGAGTGAGTTTACCGGAGACCCAATTCCCTACCCTATTCCCTTCCTTTCCCTCCCCTATTCCCTTCTCTTCCCATCCCTACCCTCCCCTATTACCCTATTCCCTCTTAAAAGGCCGGCAACGCACCTGCAGCTCTGCTGCGAGTGTCCATGGGCGACGGAAGTTGCTTTCCATCAGGTGACCCGTTTGCTCGTTTGCCCCCTTATTTCATAAAAAAAATACTAAAAACAAAATAAAATATTTAAGAGGGGCTCCCATACAACAAACTTGATTTTTTTGGCATTTTTTGGTCTATATCAATAATGGCAACAGGTAAGTACTTGAATTTTTCTCAAAGTCCTTGGTTATATGTGTACTTACTTTAATATTTAATGATAATATTAAATTTAAATAAAAAAATAAGGTACTTACTGCCGAAGCACACAACAAACTTATTCGGAGGTATGCTCATATCAATACAAAAATATTAATTTTTAAACCTAAATTATATATTCTTTCCACTAATTTCCTTTTTTTGGAATATAAGCAACGATATGAATAAAACAATGATAATATATTGTATTATTTTGCTACATATCTGAACTGAAAGAAATGCAGGTTTTCTTCAAAATTTTAAAGTTTATGAGTGTTGTAACTGAAGTGGAATAGAATAATTTAAAAATCAAAAGCACAACTTTTCAATAGGTAAACTTTTTCATTTATGTTATCAGCTACACATTCCTTTTTTCTTTTCAATTTTCATCCACCATTACGGAAATCGGAGGTTTGCATGATTTTTACGCTCTAGGCACTCCACTATATTGTATTCTGTGATAAAGGTGATTTGCATCATACGACACGTGGGCAGTGCTCTAAATAACGTTTCGTTAGGTTTCGATTTTCGATGGGCGATATTTAATCCGTATATCGTAGAAGCAAACTTATTACGCGTAGGTCATCGACCCGGTTCTATAGCGTAGAGCCCTAGACTAAATGCTAAGGTTTTCTTCTCGGACTATAATAATAATGTTACGATTTTAAACATTTTATTTTTAAGAATGACAATATAGTTAAATCATTAAAAATATAATCTCTCGTAATAGGGTCCCGTTTTTATCCTTTGGGTACGGAACCCTAAAAATGAAAAATTACGAATTAAACACGTCATTTCTATAAAATATGAGAAATGTAATTTATAGCTAAAAGCAACTGCTGCAACTTGTCATATTGTCGTCAATGAATGATTTTCAACCGAAACGAACCATAATACCATAGAGTCACAGAATTCAGAATAAAACCATAGAGTATGGCATGTACTTTATAAATAACTCAGTTTAAGCAGTTTCCTGAAACTCTGGTTATTATTAAACACCTCGATTATTTACACGTCTGAACAATATCTTCAGGAAAACAAGTACAGAGTACTCATAGATTTCCTGCTAATAATTTAACTGATTTATTGTTCATAATGTTGCTAACTTGATTGAGATTATAAAATATTGAACAAAATAAGATTTAAGTTATTATAGTACCATTGTACTATACTTTCCTTAATTTGTTTACCGACATTCGTTTATCGCGGGCAAACCGTAATTTTTTACGAGACAAATCTATACAATGTCCTTTCCCTATGTATCTAGATATTATGTATGTCAAATTTTATTAAAAATGATGACATTACGATAACATTCATATCAGCGCGCCTTGTACAGTGGCGGTTACGACGCTCGCCGCGTTCTTGATAGGGCGAAATAGGAGAAAAAAACCTTTTGTTTTTAGTATTACACAAATCAAATATATCAAATGGTTTAGGTTATGTTATGACAAATGTACTACATTTTTTGTTTTTCTGGAAAGTGTGTAATTTAGCCATAAAATGAGTTAATTATGAAAAACAGCGTTAATAATAAGTCATCTTTGAGATTTTTTTCTATCGAGCAGAATTTTTCAAATTGTGTACTGATATATATCTATTCGTATAGTAAATTTTCTCAATTTTAAAACGGTACTTTTTTCATACTTATATAATGACATTTCCTTTAGAAAAAACATTATTTAAAAAACCTATTTTACGTAGTTGCAACAACCACTGCACCTTAATGTACCTCGTAACCTAATGCGATAAGAGAATCGAGAATGTGAGATTAATCTGAAAGCTATTGTATTTTGTTATTAACATTTTTTTTACTTAACTATTTTGTAATGAGATATTAATTAATGGCATAAGTGCAACGTTTGATTTATTACGGTTTATCTTGATAAGTAGAGAGAGAGTGAAAGTTTTTATTACACTTTTCCAAATTATTATGGCTTAAATATATTTTACCAATTCAGCTTATAAATCTCAAGATCAAGTCGCAATGTGGTTTTTAGTTTTTTACCAATAGCTCGACAAAATTAAGAAGATATTTGTTAACCACGTGCAAAGCAGGCTGATCACCTGAATAACCATGTCCAGTTTACCATTAGACAATTCGTCTGCTCTTCACTACAAAAAAATCCAATCCTAGAGTCGACAGATCGTATTATGACTTATGAGTAATATTGTTATCAATTTGTTTTCAACGTGAGTCACGACTTACGAGATGAGTCAGAAGTCAGAACTCCGAGTCAACAAGATCATCAGAAACTTGTTATCAATGTATTGAGTGATTTGAGTGTGAATATATAAACATTAGAATTCGGAAGGTTACGTAAACCACTATTTTAAAATATGTTTTCATATTTTTGTGGCAAATTCCAAAAATACTTATGACCATTTAGAGCATTCTTGTAAGCTGCTGTAATTTGTAACTTGTGACTTTGTGAGATTTGTGTTGTGACACGACAGTCTTAATAAGACAGACTTTTCCAATACAAAATATTTTATAGAATAGAGTGCATATTCTAACGATTTCTTCCACTTTAAAACTTTATATTTCACAAATGGATCCCTAAATCGAAAAATGATCTTTGAATACTCGTACTTAATATTTTTTAAAAACCTATCCAAAGACACGCCACACGGTGGAGTGGACGCGAAAAAAATATCACCCCCCAGTGTCATATGTCAGTGGGGGGCCCCCACTGACATGTAAGTACTACTCACCCCCTCTTGATGTATAAGGGGATTTATGAATATGATAATAATATACATATTACAAGGACAAGGCTTAGATATCACAAGGAGCGAGAAGTGATGACATACGAATATTTCTTTGAATATTACTTTTTTTATCTCAGCATTAATGTAAATATTGTGATAACGATAACGCAACGTTTATTGCAGTATTTTTGATAAAAATTGGGTGTTATAAAATTCTATAACGTTATTCTAACCATGATAAAAGTTTAGATTGTAGAGTTTTATATATTTTGTTATTTTTTAAATTTTATTAATAGTTGCACCGAATGTATTAACAATATGAATACTTTAAATCTCTTTATTATTTTCGTAGCTTTTAGTTTGCTTATATTTATTTTTGCAAAAAGCAAATTTTAACTTTCAAGCTACATTTTAATCTTCGCGGTAGGTAATTAAAAATAACGAACGCATCGCTATAATGAGCGCCATTACTTAATTAAACAACAAAAACTATGTAAATTATATTTTTACAGCTATAGAGGCGAGTCACGGTACATAATTGTTTGAAAGTTCAACTTTAGTCGGTAATGAGAGAAGGGGAAAGCAAAAAAATCATTTTTGAAAGTTGGTTTTCAGGTTCCAATAACGAAAGGAGGGCTTCAAGGGGCGAAATTTTCAAATTCTTTTGGCTGCTCTAGTTAATGTTAAACATAACCTATAAATGTGTAGAGAATTTAATTCATTTGTTTAAACGGCATGAAAATCGAAGTTTTGAAATGATTTTTCATTCTTTAATTAAATCTCAGACACAATCTATAATTTTGTAGAGAATTTGTTTAAATTTGTCTGTCCAAACTGTATGAAAATCATGAAAAACGTCAATAGTTTCATGTTGGATGTTAGTTCATTTAATGTGAGTAATGAGTATACAAATGCTGCATCAAATAGAGTGAGGTAAAGTCAATTATTTATTTGTTTGGTACTATTGAGTGCCGTAATGGTTGCTGGGAAACTGGACTGGACACCCTCTATACACGCTGTGTAACTTTTTATTAGTAAGAGGGCTAGTGTTTTAGTCTGCACTTGTATTTGTTGCCACACTTTACTTAAGGCACAATTTGGTGTATTGTATTACATTACATAAAAGACTCTTTGTAATTGACAGAGAAATAGTAAAAGCGAAATCTCAAGAATCTTCATCTGGCAACCCTATCAGACAAGGTCGAGGCGAGCCATTTGGCTGACGCAAGTTCATTGAACATGATTTGCATTCATAACTGTGTACACGCACACTATACATAGTGATTTGAGTTAGTTACTTCCAAGTTCCAATAGGTTTTCCACTTGGCGCGAAGCCAAAAAATGACAAACTTCACAACCATTAGCCCAAAGGTGTTGAAAGCATTTTACACATAATATGATTTTTGCTTTCGTAAAGCTGTGGTTTGGCTCTATTTGCAATGCGCGAAGCATCGCACAGTGTCTAACCTGTGACCCTGAAATTAGCAGGTCGATGTCTGTCAGTACGAATATCGACGTATAGTAAGGATATTAAAATAACGTTCATGTCAGCGCGCCTTGTTCAGTGGCGGTCACGTTACGAGTTACGACTTACGACGCTCGCCGTGTCCTTGATAGGGCGAAATAGGAGAAAAAAAACCTTTTTACTTAAGGGGGTGACAGACGTGCGAGTAAGTACGCGGACTTAGGGTGAAGCCAAACCAACGTAATTTTGTGAGTCGTGAGTCGCAGAATTTCGGTCGCGTAAATTATTTTTCATACAAATCATGACTCACAAAATTACGCTCGTGTGAATCAAACAGGACTTTTGCATGAAACTGAATGCAGCAGAATTTCTGCCAGCCGAAATTCTGCGACTCACAACTCACAAATTACTCTCGTTTGGCTTCACCCTTATGGCTCGACGATCTTAATCGCTTGTTTGTCACCTAAAAACCGCGGACTTAAAGATTGCCATTTGCCGCGCAACTTCGCCGTCTTGGAATAATTTTACTCGTAGCTCGTCTCGGCTCGTAAGTCGTACGTCTGGCAAGAGTCAAGACTGCGAGTTGCGAGTCGCGCGCCGCGGTCCGCGAGCCGCGAGCCTGGAGACATGGTAAATGGTATCTAATCCAGTGTGAGCCATTCTCGTGTGTCACCGACGCGACGTCGAGCCGAGTAAGTTCGCGATCTTAAAACCCGCGTGCTTAAAGTTCGTATTCGTACGTCTATCTCCGACGTCGAGCCGAGTAAGTTCGCAAACTTAAAACCCTTAAGCCTTAACCCTTTCGTACGTCTATCAGGCCTTTTAGATAATTAAACCAAAATAAAAAAAAAATGTAACCACAAATTATTCTTCTTTAAGTTATGAGCTTTTCGTAAATATGATTTTTGAAAGTAAAACTATCATAAGCTTCATGAAAAATAAGAAAAATATCACAAAATATTCGAATTTAGCCTCCTCTTCAGAGTTATTTCTGATCGAGTGAAGTTTTCAATATTATGTTTCGAACCACAATTGTCAAAGTACATGTAAACAGCAATGTATTTTTTGGCTTTTAAAAGTCACTATTTGTTTGTTTATTATTGATTCAAAGTCATGTAAAATTGGGTTTATAGAGCCTTAAATGCCCATTTGCTGGTGCTTATTTGTATATGTCGCATCCTATTTAACGACTAACGTACACAATAATTCATAATAATCTAACAATTACCTTTGCATTTATAAATTGCGTTTGAAGTTATTAGTTCAGTTATTCAGTAGTAACTAGTAACACTTATTATGATCAAATACATCAGCATACTAGATTATTATTTAATCATTCTAGCAGCAGCCTTCGCTATTAAGGAACCTCTTTGACACCATGGCATATTCCATAATGCTCGCCTACTACCTTACAGAGCTCTACCATTACAGCCGATGGATAAACAAAGTAGCTCAATCCCATATCAAGATTGCCTTCGCTGCAGCCCTCTAAAGGCTGCTAGCCGTAAAAGGCCCAGCCGTGCGTCAGGCAGCAGGCTACAGCGCCATTTTAGGACGGCCACATGAAACCTTGCAGACTGTGCCGCCTAAGGAGAAATCATATTAAAACAAATCCTATTTACTTATAGGCATATTTTCGCTTGAACACATGGCGGGACTTATATGGTGTTTTCTACGAGTATGGTTGTTTTGGGACATCAAGGTTTATGGAAACTAGGCCTGTAGTTCTCTGTTATCTGTGTGCCTATTGAAATACTCGATTGGGAGCGTTTTTATGTTTGAAACACAGCTAGATATTTCTAGAACCTAGCCTTTAATACTTGAATAGGCAAACGATAACTCTGCCGTGTTCTTGAAAATTAGTTTTCTACAACGTTATTCTCGTTGGATTGCTAGATGTACAGGGTTATCTATGGGTCAAGTGGTTAGTAAAGTTTTTAAATTACGCACCGTTTTTTGTAAACCCGCAGCTTACTTATGCCCGGTGTATGACGTTTTTTGGCAAGAGTTTATCTCTTTTTACCCTTTTTAGCAGGAAAGCCAATCAAAAGCGCTAGTAAAAAGATAAACTCCTGTTAAAAAACCTCAGAGCCCGGGCATTATATTGCTGAATCTTAATTCTTGGATATTGGTCAAAAATCAAAATATAAGTGACATTTTGGGACTTTTGCATAAAATATATTCCGACGAAACATCTGGCGGAAGGAAGTACACGAGTCAAGGCGAGGCCCTCGATAAAAACCGGCAAAAACCGACTACCTTATAAGTGCATGCATGCTCTTACCTTGGAATTGAGGTTATGTGGCTACGCAACATAAAAATAGTTTCTATCAATGTAGTTCAATGTAGTCTTCAAAGACTGAACTCTGAAGTCTGAAGGTTTGAAACGTGAACATTGTTCAACGTCCATGCTATTTACTAAAACAAATACGAAAGTGTGTCGGTCCTCACGCCAAAACTATGGAACCGATTTTAATAAAATTTTGTGTGCAGATTCTTCCTGCAAAGGACATAAAGACGGGTAAACAAATTTCGGCGCAAAATTTTCTATCATAATAGTTATATGTATTATTATTCATATAGTGTGCTGCGCGCGGAGCCCTAGGGCTCCACAAAGCTTTTATAAGGGCTCCGCGAGTGATATATCATATAGACTCATAGAGTATACTTATATTATGAATCTATTTTAGAAATACACATCTTGCCACAGTGGCTCAATTTATTTTGTTTTGGGGTTCCGTCAAAAATTTTGCCTTTCAAAAGGGTTCCGCGACCAAACAAGTTTGAGTACCGCTGACTCTTTAGCATCCCTAATCTAACTGCCATTAGTTTTTAGGGTTCCGTACCCAAAGGGTAAAAACGGGACCCTATTACTAAGACTTCGATGTCTGTCCGTCTGTCCGTCTGTCCGTCTGTCCGTCTGTCTGTATGTCTCCAGGCTGTAACTCAAGAAGTGTAATAGCTAGAGAGTTGAAATTTTCACAGATTATGTATTTCTGTTGCCGCTATAACCACAAATACTAAAAACAAAATAAATTAAATATTTAATCCCATACAACAAACGTGATTTTTCAAACATTTTTTGCTCGGTATCACTGATGACAACAGATTGGCACCTGAAATGTTCACAAAATACTCAGCTGTATTTATGCTTTAATAATATTTAAATAAAATTAATAATTATTAAGGGGGGCTCCCATACAAAAATCACAATTTTTTACTATTTTTGCTCTATAATGGTACGAAACCCTTCGTACGCGAGTTCAACTCGCACTTGGCCGATTTTTATTTCTATAAACATCCACATGGGTACTACTCGTTATTATCTACATAATTGCCAATCTAATGACAAACAAATTTTGAAAGTGTCTAACACTTTCTTTTGTTTATTATATTAATGCGATAATTAATTTAATAGTCAATTAAATTTGCCGTCGGAAATTATGCATGTGGAATATATTATTATGCATACGGTGAAAATGAAACACATAATATATTAAATATTTTGTATAGTCTCTGCATAATATTATTTGTTATTGAATGTCATTATCACAAATGTTACAGTACATTTTATACAATATACAGGCTAGGGGAACCCTCTGAAGAAGAACCATCGTCAGTCGTCACCATTGGCTATTGTTATTTGTTGTAGACTGTAGAGAGTCGAGAGAAAAGTAGTTTTCTTCGGAAATAATAGCGCGAGCGTAGACATTGCGTAGACTCATATAGAGTCAGAAAATTTAAAGATTTTGGCTCTACATGCACTCTCTGGAAGACCCAGAATAATTTTAATTTTTAGATAATTATGTACAAGCGAATGTGTGTTTGTCTGAATGTTTGCTACTTCTTTGCACATGTCGCGGTATAATATAATGTAATCGCGCGACCAACGGGCTAGTAGTAAGTAACTAGTACCTAAATAATAGAGTGAATAGACAATAGTACAATAATTGATAACAAAATACATGACATCAGAGTTTGTTATTACAAACATAATATAATCGGCCGGAGGGCAGGGTCCGTAGAAGCTATTTTAGGAGGATTTGTCTAAAGCAGTGGTCCTCAACCTTTTTTTTATACGGGCCACAAACACGTTTTGGTCTTGGTGTCGCGGGCTGCAACCAATATTTTTTAGGGTTAAAATATAAACGTTCTATAAAATTAGCGATTCAAAATTAGCAAAATTTTCACGACTTTCACGACCACTTTGCACTATTTTGCCGGTGCGGATGAAATTTTAAAATATGGTTAATTACACGCGGGCCACTGAAAAATTCCCGGCGGGCCGCTGGTCGCAGGTTGGGGATAGCTAGTCTAAAGCTATATTTGCTACATATTGTTTCATAATATTAGCGTGGAATTTACAGTAAATACCACAGTTTTCCTCGTCACGTATAATCATGAGTCTACAAAACAGCTCTTGGTAATGATAATGATATTATTACATTGAAATTCATAAATCCTGATTACTGATGATCCAACATGGCGTCATCAGTCCCAGAAATAACAATCATAAGCTCTTTATTATCTAGTTAAGTAGGTACATGGTGTTATCACAAACATTACAAGCGAACGCCGAACTGTTTCTAAATAATTTACTAGTAAGTATAGACCGTCTTAAATCTCAATTTGTCGATTACAATTTATCAACACGCAGAAATTAACTTGGCACCTGCTTTCCTTAGAACGAGATACTTAACTTCTGCGTGTTGTTGTTTGTGTAAACAGTAAACTCCTTCAGTTTGGAACCACACATCCTACTTCCTACTAATCCTACTAATATTATAAAGGCTTGGATGTATGTATGTATGTATGGATGTATGGATGTATGGATGTATGGATGTTTGTTACTCTTTCACGCAAAGCCTACTGAATGGATTTTAATGAAACTTTACAATAATATAGCTTATACATCAGAATAACACATAGGCTACAATTTTAACCGACTTTCAAAATGGAGGAGGTGTTATGTTCGTTTTTTTATGTTCAACGATTACTCCGCCGTTTGTGAATCGATTTTCAAAATTTTTCTTTTGGTGTATATTATCATCCCAATTTGGTACCATATTCATAAAAGTGGTGACCTGATGAAGGGATCCATAAGAAATCGAGGGAACTCTTCAAAATTTATATGGAACATGTGGTGACTTCGGTTTCGTGAGCAGTATAATTCTAAGCATATGCTACCAACAAGCAAGATTTTGCACCAAGGTATACCATGGTTCGGAAGGTGCTGAGAGAACTCCTGACTCTTTATAGATACAAGTTTGGGAGTTTCGACGTTGTTTTAAGAACGGAAAGCATATGCTACTATGCAAATTACATTCATCATCATCACTACCATAAACCATTATAGAACCATGTATCGTCCCTTTTTGACCCTATTATTGGTAATTTTCATAGTCTTTTATTATATATCACTTAAACCGCGGGTAACACCGCGGGGCACAGCTAGTATTTGATATTAGTATTGCCTTTTTCGGCAATTTTTCGGCACATGTTCCTTCCACGTGGGAGGTATTTTTGTACTACAATGTCGTTTATTTTTAGCACGAGCAGTGTATCAGAAATGTATTTAATCACCCAAAAATCGTATTTGGAGGTCAACAACTTTTAAGAATTGTAAGTCTAGAATCTGGAATCTGGAATGGAGGTATACTTGTACAATTTGATTAAGTACCTACTACATTAAATTAAAATTATGATTATGCGACAAAAGCTACCTGTTACCATTGTTACTAAATTCATACACTGCAGAAGACGTTCGCGGTGTAATAATTGTAAACTTTATTCTTATTCTCAAATTGAAAATTGAAACATGAACGCACCCACCTAAATTTTAAAATAACGTTCGATTTTCAAATTATATAGCAAAAGCTCGCCAAGCACCAAAATTAATTAGGCAGATTGCGCGGCTTGGTGTCTTTGGCCTCGAGCACGACCGTTAAGAATTTAAATTCAAAGCACGGATTTGATTTCGCTAACGGAAATTGACTGATTACGGTTCGGAGGAAACGAACCCGCTTCCAATGTGGGAATAGATAAGAAATTACATGTTTTTCGCACACAGAAATCAGAATACACATTTTATCAATCAATATTTTATATTCAAAGCATAATTTAAGTAACTATACTTTGTACATCGAAGGCGGTGTAGGAACTAGGAGTATAATATTATAGTCATTCGATATTTGGCTCTTTCCTTCAAATAGTAGAATAATTATTATTATATAAACATTATTGCTTGTCGCTACTATATCGCTACTATATCTACTAGCTTTTACACTTTTCTAACTTCTTCATGAATAATTCCTAAAGGTACTCTCGATAGCTATGTATGTGGGCATTTCTTCGGAGGCGAAATTTTTGACGGCAACGGACTTTTTTCTGTAACCAGGCAGAAGCAAACAATAAAAATATTTTTTTTAAATACTTGAGCTCTGTGTCTACCTAGAAACAACTATCTTTTTTTGATAATTGTAGTTTCAGTATAGGAAAAAAAATCTTAAAGTCCGTTCTTCTCATTACCATAGAGCGTCCTCTTGCCATTTTCTTCAACAAAAACGTCTATAATTCATTTCCTGTTTGACAAATCAATGCAAAATAAAATTATAACGAAATTACATTAGTTTACCTGTTATAAAAAATAAATATAGTAAGCATGGCTACATTACAGTACTTATAAATAAATAAGAAAAGAGTGTCCAACGTAAAGTTATAATTCCTGTGGCACAAGTTGCGATCGATCATAACTTTTCTGGTAAAAACAATGGGATTGTATCTTACCGCATGCAGGCAAGCTAGTCATATGTGAAAGAAGCTATCAGGCGGATGTGCGGCTAATTGATTTCTATCCAGGTGTTTGGAAGGTAAATATATCATTACCCTATGTTTGGTTCGCGTAGTTTATCATTTATGTGTCTACTATATCGAGCTTATTTTACTATTTCAAAACTTTAATCTGCGTGTCAACTGATGCTCTTGGGTTACATATTTATGTTATGAAATATCAAAACTGATGCTTGTAAGAATTATGAGCTATGCATAATTATAGGCATAATTTTCATTTCCGTGGGTCTCATTACCCTGGTCAAAAGACCAGGGTAATGATAAAATATATTAATTTTGTCCTGAAATATGCACTTTTATGTGCGATTCACGAGTTCTGTAGAGTACTACGACTCTTTTAAATTTCCTTATAAAAACTTGTTTGTAACTTATTATTACAGACATTAGAATAACGTAAAAACGATGTCACAAATTACAGAAGAGAAAAAAATAAAAAAAGAATAGAAAAAACTAAGCAAGATCAGGAAAAGCATGCAGTGTATATAATATGGCTAACGAAGAAATAAAATATATGTATTCTGAATAGAAGGAGGAAATATTTGAAGAAAGTGTTTCTTCTGTAGGAAAAAACATCGATCTACAGAAAGGATTCTTCTTCCTATAGAAAAAAAATGATTGTGAAGATTTTAAGGTTCTACATTTTGTTCTCCACATAAAACAATTCTATCTGGCCATTCAGACTCGGAGTCATATGATATCTATTAATTTAAGAAGTCTCAGAACAAAAAAAGAAGAAAAAAAATTATTCAAGTTGCTAATGTTTGCTATTGACTTCTATTTCAGTAAAAAAGACCATGGGAACAAAAAATTATTTTGAGAATTACTTAAACTCAACTTCTTGTACAAAACCAAACAAATACTTCTTTTGATTTTTCTTTTGATAATCGTGCTATTTTACTACTAGATGACGCTCATAACTTTATTGTGCCAAAATCCGTTTATCTCGTGGGAACTGTACATTTTTTTCGGGATAAAAACTATCCTGCGTACTTTCCCAGGACTCAAAGTAGCTCCATACCGAATTAAAAAAAAAATCTGCTCAGTGATTTGGGCGAGAAGTAGTAACAGACAGACATACTTTCCCTTTTATAATATTCGTATAGAAGAAAAAATCACTTTGTATGAATTTAAATCAAACGTTTTGTATGCAAATGAATTTTAAATTATCAAGACTGAACTAAGACTGGTTTCTAAGAGTACTATAATCACTAGTTACTTTATTATTTTTAGGATGATACAAGGAATGTCAGTCGTTTTCAAACATATAAAACAAATGTTATGCTACAAAAACTATAACAAATGTTATAGTTTTTGTCAGAAGACGATTATTTTTCGATAAAAATATTTTATTTAGATATTGTTATTTATGATTACCATGTATGCAATTATCATTACCCTAGCCACAACATTTTTGAACTTCGATATTACTAAATCTTCTCTATGAAAACGAGTCCCTTAAGTAAAAGTAGGTTATTTGACCTTTATATTATCATAAAAATATGAATCCCAGTCAAAAAAGTAACGTTTAAAATTGACCATGGTAATGAGACGAAGAATCGTTTTCCGAAGAATCACCCATGTACATTTTACGGAATATAGTGAAAGACAACCCGACAACGCGTATAGACGCGTTCCGTGAGAAAATGAAATTGGGAATGTTTTCTCAGGTCTGTTCTCATAGTATTGTTATGGGAATCATTGTGTTGTATGCACTTGCAATATAATCATTATCATCATTACATCTAGGCAGATACATTTTTAATTAACAACAATAATATCACATAATATCGTGTAACATTAACTTAAAAGTTAAATTATATTTTTATGTTGATTGCTATTTGCTTCCCTCTTTCCACAACTAAGCCTGAAAAAACAAAAGTGTTGCTATTTTCAAGTGTAACATATTATGGTTTATTTACTAGTTTAGTACTAGGTTATACGATGAAATGAAAAAAAAATAAGACAAAATAACGTTCGAATCAAACGTTTGCCATAGTAGGTAACTAGGCGGAAACTACGGCGGAAATGAATATCGTGAATCGTGATCTAATCGATGCTAAATCTAATAAATCTAAATTCCACGCCTATTGTCAATTCTTCTTCCTATTAACAGGATCATATTATATCCCAATGAATACCATCTAGGAATGTCCTTTTGGATGAGTCATGAGGCCGTCAATATGAGTCCAAACATGAAACCTCCACTTCGGGTTCATATGAAGCTCGGCTCCTATAGAATCCAGGTGATGCTGCAGAATTAGCATGCAAATATTTACTGTTTATCTCCGTCTTACTAGTTGTCCCAAACACGAAGCCTCTGCTCTAAGTTGGTGAGGAGTTGGGTATCCTATTGATTACCAGGTGATGCCGCAGTACCAGGTCAACTTTCCATTAATGTGTATATATTCATAAATATTACGAACTAGAATGCAAAATATAAAGCCCACCAAACGACGGCAAGTTGCTAATCGGCCCTTCACGAACCAGATGAACCGCGATTTTCCAGCACAGAGCAGGCTGATGATGATGAAGACAGACAGATCGACAGACAGACACGTCAAACTTATAACACCCCTCTTTTTTGTCGGGGGTTAAAAAATAGCCTATGATCCTTCACGTGGTCTACTTCTTATCTGTGCCAAATAACATAAAAATGGCTCCAGTAGTTCGTTAGATAAGCCCTTTCAAATAATTTCCCCCGTTTTTTCCACATTTTCCTCTATTTCTTCGCTAGCGTGATAAAATATAGCCTATAGCCTTCATCGATAAATGGGCTATCTAGCACTGAAAGAATTTTTCAAATCGGACCAGTAGTTCCTGAAATTAGCGCGTTCAAACAAACAAAGAAACTAACAAACTCTTCCGCTTTATAATATTAGTATAGATAGATAAATAATTATAATGAGGAGTACCTAGAGGACCTTATTAGAGACCTATTATAAATTTTTGTCATTTCAATCATAAAATTAGAGAGCAAAAGATGTTCCCAAATTCTAGTTACAAAAGAAATATTGTTAACGATGTCTTCTGTCTGTAGCAGTGACGGATTAACCCTTAATCAAATTAAGCAATTGCCTAGGGCATCACGTCTGAGGGGGCACCAGAAGAGTAGGTGAAGGTTCAAAGACCGATTCTAGTTGACATACGGATACGGGTAGCAATCCATGCCTGTGGGCACACACAGGCATGGATGGATTGCTTAGGGCATCAAGTAGTCTTAATCCGTCACTGGTCTGTAGTACTCTGTAGGATCTTGTCTATAGGCACAGTAGGAATATTGTAATACTGTGCTAGGCACAGAATACCTACATATTAGTACAAGCTATAGGTACGATAATATAATAACAAACTGCGATGACGTCACTTGACCTTGGCAGGTGTCAGGTCTGCGCGTCAGGAGTTACATCATTGCCGTCACCAACCGTCACGTCGTCGGTGCACGTGCACTGAAGTGGGGCACCAGTCTGCAGACATATCTAGATCATTCCGCAATTTTCTTCCGACAATCTAGGTCCTGGGAGCCTAGCACGGAAATCGGAGTAGTAGTTTGAATCAATAACTCAAAAATGCGCAGTTCCCAGGAATTAAACCTGATAGATGGCTTCTGGTTTCTTCTCGGTAGCAGCCGTTACCTAGTACAGTTTGTCCTGTTTAAAGATGACATTACCAGCTGGCCCAGCTGCTAATAACTACCTATTTCTAGCTCGACGACAAATTATAAAATGCTCAGGTACTTTCGGTTACTCGCGGTATTCGGTTGATGCAAATCATACACTATGGTAACGATTAACTAATGATAAGTTACAATAGTCAAAAACACGAACTTATTTCTAAACAACAAACGTGGTTTACGTGGTTACTACACCACATGCGCCAAAATATTTGGGTCGCTCACCGCTCATAGCGCAACCAATATGTACATACAGTATAATGTAGCAGAGGCAGTGAAAAGCTATGTTGAGCTAAAAGTAAACCATAAGTACAGGAATATAATACATCGGATAAGCTAAACGGAAGAAAATATAACTTATTTTTTTTCTAAAGAGAATTTAGATTGAAGGTGACGCCTTGATAATTTGGCTGCAGCGATATCGATTTTTCTCAACAATGACTAAAGCTAAGAAATTAAAGTTCATTGTCAGTATTCATAAACCCTCTTACTAATAAAAAGTTACACAGCGTGTATAGGGGGTGCATAAGATTTTTTCTACTAATAATCATTTTTTGACATAAGGCCTGTATAACGATGCTGTCATTTCCATACTAATTTCACTGTATAGACTCTGTGTAACGTGTGTGTAACTTAAAAATTCCTGTTTAACTATTCACACGTTGAACGCATGTTTAAGAAGTTTTTATTAGTAAGAGGGCATGTCTTTATCTTTGAACTAGACGTTCCGCGCGGCTTCGCCTGCGTAAATTAGATATTTCATAGACAAACAAAAAATAGCCTATGATTCTTCACGTGGTCTACTTCTTCTCTGGCCCAAATAACAGAAAAATTGCTCTAGTAGTTCGTAAGATAAGTCCTTTCAAATAATACCATTCGTAAGATAAGTCCTTTCAAATAGACCAGTAGTTCCTGAGATTAGCGCGTTCAAATAAGCCCTTTCAAATAATTTTCCCCCGTTTTTTCCACATTTTCCTCTATTTCTTCGCTCCTATTAGTCTTAGTGTGATAAAATATAGCCTATAGCCTTCCTCGATAAATGGACTATCTAACACTGAAATCATTTTTCAAATCGGACCAGTAGTTCCTGAGATTAGCGCGTTCAAACAAACAAACAAACAAACAAACAAACTAACAAACTCTTCCGCTTTATAATATTAGTATAGATAGCCTATAGCCTTCCTCGATAAATGGACTATCTAACACTGAAATCATTTTTCAAATCGGACCAGTAGTTCCTGAGATTAGCGCGTTCAAACAAACAAACTAACAAACTCTTCCGCTTTATAATATTAGTATAGATTACCCATAGCATAACACGATTGGTCAACTTTTATAACACAGAATAATGAATCAAAAAGACCTATATAAAAACAGGGATTCTAATTTTGCCAACAGAGGAGAGTGATTTAAGCTTCCAAAATTTGTACATAGATTAGTTCAAGCATACACTATAACTTGCCCATAGCTTATATGAAATATATTTATGGTTTTTAAATTACGCGACAAAAACCATTGTGTCGCTTACGCCCTTTCCATTTCTTGCTGTTCCATTTCTTGTTTTGCAACGGCCAACGAACATAGATTGGATCGCACAACGCTTCTATGGGCAATGGACACCAAGTCGCAACAGGGGCTACAGTGCGGTCGCAGACTGCAGAGCATGTAGAAATTGATACATTGTGACACATCGCTTCTTCTCTCTTTTACCTGCACACGACTATAGGTCTACCAGAATCTGATGGCAAAAAGTGAGAAAATAAATTGACTCTAGCAATACCGGGGTAATTGGAATAAAACATTTTGATCCTTTTCTTTTTCTTATAGCGGCTGATTTTGTGTGTTAAACATGCAAATATAAAAATTTATCCAATGATCAAGGATATTTTTTGAAAATCTGCTGTCAAAAATTGCCATCAGATTCTGGTAGACCTATAGTTAAGTATTGTGTTTTTACAGTTAAACTTGATTTTCCAGCACACAAAAAACTTTATAAATTTTCATGAAATATTCATCTTTTAAATTCTTAGATTTTCTTCAACATACCTATATAAACTCTTTAGCTTATATGTGTTTTCGTCACGATATGTCTCCGTGGTCGACTGACACACAGAACAAGAGGAAAATTGCTGTGAAGAATTTTAATTGTGTTAAAATGCTCGCTTTCATTCAGTTCAATGGCAATCATATTATCTGTGTCAGCATTTTTTCCATAGTTTAACAATGAAACGACAGAATATTGCGAGCTACGAGTAATAACACGAGTCGGACAAAACGCTAAATGACTATTTTTTTAAATTAATAAATTAAATACAGCTTGGCAAAGAAGAATCTGATGCGGTGACAGCTGGAACTAAGAGTTTTTATTTATGACAACACTACATTACTTGTCAACTCTAGTATATATTGTGTCAAAAGCGAAGCGTAGGGTTGCCTGTATTTAAAGCGCCCTCATTTAATCCACACTCTTCTTTGCCAAGCTGTAAGTATATAATAAGGTATCTTTCACCTTTTTAAGAATATTAAACGTTGTCCACGATAATATCGCTCTTTCAATAACTTTTTTATGTTCGTGGCCAATCCCTTCTTTGGTTCTCAGTTCTCACTTCTCACCATGCAGGTAGAGCCACGTATAGCCGTCCCCGATTCCAGGAATTTTCAGATTATATCGACCTCGGTGTGTATTTTTAGCGCGTTATGGGTACGTCTGCAGTTTGCACCCTAATTAATTGAAGTTTGAACGTTAGAACTTGCGATAGAGTAAGAGTGTAGACTTTAGACTTTAGACCAAAGCCTTTTATTATCTTAGGTGTTAGTAAAACTTACACATTAGTTCTAGTTATAACTCTGTCTGTAATAACTAATTAAGCATAGAGTAGATACTTACCCCCTTACTAATAAACGCTGTATAAGCTTTGAATAGTTATACGGTGTTTTGTCTTCTTCAATCCAATTAAAAAATGTCACTTGTGTGACAGGAACAAAACACTGTTTAACTATTCAAAGCTTATACAACGTTTATTAGTAAGGGGGTCTATGTTTAATTTGTTATTACAGACAGACCGACACATCACAATAATTTGCAATGCATACCGATGTTGCTCCAATATAGAGTCTGTTATGTGCTTGTTCTGTATTCTGAGTTATATGCCTCAGAATGCAGAACAAACGAATTATGTACATACAGCATAAGTCATAACAACCAGCTTATTGTGTAAAAATATTAATTAATCATTTCTACAAGTTGATTTCACAGTGTAGGTACTTATTGCATAGCCAGTCTCTAATATAAAATTATGCAGCCTTCCTATTACCTAAATGTCAATTTATCATGTAATGTCACAGATTACTAAATAGTTACTTGGTAATGTAGTAATTAAAATTAGAAATTTCTCATAAAAGTGAAGGCATTGTGTAAAGCTCCACACTATTAAGGGACTGTCCGGCGTCCGCATTGCGAATTTTCACAACGCGATTTTTTTTTCGCGAATTTATTAATAAACTATAATTTTTTCGTCGTCAGTGCGGATACTCTCAAAAGATTAACGGCCGTTCCCAATATTCAATCTATCTCTGGTTTGACATACGACCGATCGCAGCTAACATTGAATTGACATAAAATATATGTCTCTAATGTCTAATTTGAGCTATTCCTACCTCTAGTAGGGCAAAACCAGAGATAGATCAAATATTGGGAACGGCCGTTAATGTGTTACAGCAGTGTTTCCCAAACTTGTCGGGACCGCGACCCATCTACAAGAAAGTTAAAGTTCGCGGCCCACCTTGTGTCATGAACACAAAAAAGCAGCGGTATGTTGCTGCCGCAGCATTTACCCATTATTTCTTATCGTAATTCACCACCATATTATCATTATCGTCAGCCTTACTTACCCGCCTATGCCCGCCCCCGTCCCGCACGCACCCACGACGACGAACGAACGAGTAAAATGACAATCGAACGAGTACGACAATCGTCCTATAGTTTCAGGGCCCACCCAAAATCTACCCGCGACCCACCAGTGGGTCGCGACCCACACTTTGGGAAATACTGTATTACAGAATTGCAAGAAAAAATCCGCGCGTTTAAAATTCGCAGTGCAGACAGTCCCTAATACATAATTTTTCATAAGAGTGCAGTGTGTAAAGAATTAAAGTTTTCTAATTTTACATGAAAATAGAGGCATACTGCAAAACTGCGCTCTACTTCATGCTTCTGTGTAACGGAGCCTATTCCGTGGCTCGACAGACCGGCATCGGCATTCCAAATAATTATCACCTCTTACAGTTGACGAAGTAACCGTAACATACACATTTTGCGAACGATCTCAGCTCTCGACAGCGCGTGAAAGTAACAGACATAAATGAATAGAGAAAGTAGATGTAGTCAATGAGAACAGTATACAAGCTTCCATGTACACTACAGTCTACAAGGCGTTTAGAGTTAATTTACCCTTGACAGGACTAATATTCCGGCCATAGTTACTTTATTGTAGCCGAGGCAAAGATTTCGGCCTCCGGTAACAGCTGGTTAATATGGTACCCAAGCCACAGAATACATATTAGTAACAACCCAAGCATAGGTAAAGTGCGCGCACGATAACTCTGCGCGCGACAGGTGGCGTGCCAGCGTAGGGATTCATTAAAAAAATGGGTAATCCCAATGATATTTTTTTAAATAACATTGGTAGTCTTACTTTAATATCTTTATTTACTTATTTAAATTATGTATAGGAATAGGCGTATCGATTATCATGTAAACGTGGCGGCCCGACAATTAGTTCTGATTTCAGCCGCGCGCAAAGTTATCGTGCGCGCACTTTTAGTTTTAGTACGTATCTATAAGGATGTCATTCAAATGTCAAGATGGCCCCAAACAGTACCGAAGTGTTTTTTAGGGTTCCGTACCTAAAGGGTAAAAATGGGACCCTATTACTGAGACTTCGATGTCTGCCCGTCTGTCTGTCCGTCTGTCTGACCGTCTGTCTGTCTGTCTGTCTCCAGGCTGTATCTCAAGAATCACTATAGCTAGACTTCTGAAATTTTCACAGTTGTGTATATCAATTGCCGCTATAACAACAACTAAACAAACTAAAATTAATATTTAAGGGGGGCTCTCATACAACAAACGTGATTTTTTTGGCTTTTTTGCTCGTAATCTATAATGGCAACAGGTAGGCACTTGAAATATTCACGAAATCTTTAATTATATTCGTAGGTACTTTTATATTTAATAATAAAATTAAAATTAAATAAATAATTCAGGGGGGGCTCCTATACAAATAAACATTATTTTTTCGCTTTATAACGGTACGGAACCCTTCGTGCGCGAGTTGGACTCGCACTTGGCCGATTATTTGTTTTCGCGTCTAGTCTATGGCATTGGTAAGATGGCATAGATAAGGAGGCTGATGGTAAGACCTCCAAAGAAAAAAGCTTAACCGCAACTCTGCCAATAGAGTATTTTTCGTCGTGTTCAATTAATATTCCAAAGTGCCGGGTCGCAGCACTCAAGTATTCATTGTCCCTCAAGCACTTTACAGATTAGCTGACTTAAGTACATATTATTATAATGTAGTGTCGAGGTCGTTGTATAATTCAAGCCAGGAGGTTACTATACTGCGCTTTTGTATATGTCGCAGTGATCTGAGCCCCTAGCCGGATTCAAATCGCTTCGTTACGAAGAAACTTGTAGATTCGTTAACGCCAATGCGATACCGAACATTTTGCTTTAGCCAAGAACCGGTAAACTTTCGTTTCGCTGATTCCATAGCATTTCTACTCTCGTTGTCGATAGGCCCAAGAATTGACGACAATTGTCTTTGGTTTGATATTATCTATGGTTATGCTTGATACGAGCCATTGTAATAATTGCCGCGCCTCATATTAAAAAAGAATAACTGTCAAATATCAACTGTCAAATGTCAACTGTCAGTCAGCTGTTTGAGTAAAATTTATTTTAAACGTAGAGAGAGAAGGGTATCTGTCTACGATTTTAAAGCTGTTTATAGCTGTTTATAGCTGTTTATAGATAAAGTATTAAAGTATAGATGTAATCTTAGCCCGTCATCGCGTGGCCATTTTGTGCTTATTTTCATACAAGTAGTGTGCGTGTATTTTCTTGAATATTTCTATTTGTCGATCATTTCGAATCACATTATAATCCAGAAAAGAAAGTCATTTAGTTCATGATATCGATAAACTATAGTTCAAGTAATGAGAATCCGTAAACACACGTAAAAAGCTATGCAATTTTTGTAGCCAAATTATTAATTGAGTGACATTTTTAGCACTTATGCCTTATATAGCACGAATAAGGGATTATTAAACTTATAAATTATCTTTTTAGCTTACAAAAATACCGATTGAAAAGGCCAAAAAACGTTGTTCAAAACTTACGTATTTAATGTCAAATCCACGTGTTTGAGGCATTCTTTGGCCATTCTTATGGTTTATTATTTAGCGGAACCACAAAACTCAACAATATCTAGCATAAAATGTTCACTAAAAACCTTTATTAACACTTTTATTACATGAAATATGCAGACCGACTCCTTTGTTATGTCCTGGTAAGTAGGACATAACATTACACGCTTTTGACGCTTATACACCGATATAAGGCTCTCTCTTAATCTATATCTCAATGTATATATTATTTAAATTAATGTCATAGAATATTAGATACTACAATAAATATAGGTACAGAGAATTATCCGTTTACTGTATTTCAAAAACGCAAAACGACTTAATAATATAACCCATGGCATGAAATTACATTTTAAGAAAACGTAAGTAACATTAAATATTAATTATCAGTGAATAATGTGAAAATCAACATTATTACATACTCTCGATAATACAATTATTTAATGTTATACTAATATTATATAGGCGAAAGTTTGTGAGTGTGCGTGTTTGTTACTTCTTCACGCTAATAGTGTCAGTCGTTTTATTCGGGTGGCCTGTGGCTGACATATTTGCGCCGAACCTATAGCGTCCTGCGCGTCCAATACAACAATATCTTCAGAATGCTGCTTGGGCTGCCATGATGGCGCTGCAGTGCGTCAAAAATGTTTGCCGAGTCTCGCGTTGACGGCTTTCACGCAGTGATGCGCAAAAAAGGGGCCTCGTTTTCGCAGAGACTTCGTAGCAGTGAAAACAGCATTCTGAAGGTCATTGCCTCTAAATTAGATTGTCCCATTCAAAAACACTGGATGGAGATAGGGATAGGCTTGATGTCGTAAAATAATAAATATTATACTGATTACTCCTAACACTACTAACATACTCATATAAGCTAATTGTTACTAACTGTCACTAACAAATCTATGGACAAAATTAGTCTGAAATAAAGTTTTATTTATTTATTATTTGTAGACTGATTTGTCTGTGAAATATCTAATTTACGCGGGCGAAGCCGCGCGGAACGTCTAGTTAGTTAATAATTATTGAATGTGCACGTCCTATCTGCTGTCTTTTTCATTGTATCTCTCCGTAGGGCTGCTGTAAGAGATTTCTTTTAGAAATAAGCAGTTCCTTTGTGTCGTATTTCCATGTTAATTGTATCTGTATGTGTTTCTTGTGTACAATAAAGGGTTAAATAAATAAATAAATCCACAACAAAAAGTCTTAACGTTTATAATATATATTATTTTAACATAACTAGCTGTCCCGGCAAACGTTGTTTTTGCCATATAAAGTATTTCGCCTATATTATTATTTTATTGAAGTGACTAAATAAGTATGTCACCATGGCAAAGTCCATGATTGCTATCCCGTCGCACAAACAATGGTCGGCGTCAGTCTCGAGTTGTAACAATTTACTATTATTTATTCAACAAAATAATACACTTGTCAATATAAAGATAAAAGAGTAGATGTTGTCCGATTCTCAACCCTAGCCGATATGCTCGCTAAGATTCACGAAAATCGGTCGAGCCGTTTCAGAGGAGTTCAACCACGCACACCGTGACAAACAAGCTCACGCAATTCGTGAGCTAGCTCAACTGATAGGTGTTTTGACACCTTCATATCCTGATTCCTGACTCCCGCCGCGGAATGCGACTGGTTTTTAGCGATTAAAATATTTAATACTAAATAAAATATGCAATGATAAATACGATAACAGAATCACACTTATTTTTGAATAATAATTGTTAAAATATTCAGCCTGGTGGACCGAGAACACAATATTCTCGACTTTCAATCATATTAATATGCAATAATCACATTATCGACGACCACAGAGCCGGACTCAGTTAAAGCAGTAGACTCCTTAAAATTTATTCTAAAATACTTTACTTCGACTTAGATTTTAGATAAATACTCTCTTCAATCTTATTAGTTAATAGACTTATTACAGAGATCTTCGTCCGCTCCATCGGAACCTTAGCCAAACAATTTGACAATGGCTGTAATACGATATCTTCTACAGCCAACACTGTGCACTGTCATTGTTTATGAACAATGTTGACATTATTGGTTGGTGACATTGGCTCAGATGAATGTGTGAAGCGTTTTTCAAAAGAAGCTCTCCGGTAACGGCCGTTCCCAATATTTGATCTATCTCTGGTTTTGCCCTACTAGAGATAGGAATAGCTCTCATTAGACATTAGAGAATAGAGACATATATTTTATCAATGTTAGCTGCGATCGGTCGTATGTCAAACCAGAGATAGATTGAATATTGGGAACGGCCGTAAAAAATCCTAGCCGAGTAGTATAGTACCCGGGATCCACTTATAAATTATTTGTTTTTTCTTGCACTCTGTACCTACTGAATACTGATCATTGACTTAAAACTTTCTGCCTAATAAAACTCTGCAAAATAAAATAAAAAATACGGTTTTAAATAGCGGTATCGAAATTTATATTACAAACATCAACTCCCGGGCGTGATCGGATCGGTGATGTTATTAAATTATGTAATTCTTTTTTATTAAAAAAAGAAGAAGTTATATTTAAGTTATTACGCCGTGCGATGGTTATGCAAGATTATATTAAATAGGATATTGCTAAGGTACTGGTTCCTTATTGCTAACGTTTAACGCCCTGCACAGAACAGCCACCTCCCAGTCGGTTAGCCGCTGGATAAAGCAGGTGCTGTGCGAGAGCGGCGCGGCGTCGAGTGTCGACACGGGGACCGAAACTGGACACGATTTGTATGACGATTAGTAAGACGACAGTCAACAGGCAGGACTGGCAACTCCAATACTTTCGCTATTTTCCTTCGCCATAATTTTATCGACGAACAAAGTTTCGCTGAATCAGTTATATAATCACCATGATCTCAATATGTTATCATTTGAATCACAATCCATAGAGGTCTCTTAAGTTTTGTTTCTACTGACTATTATTATTATTTATGGGCATTATATTAAATTCTTTCTCGAATTTAATGATTAAGGTGACCCGGGGTTATTGGGACTACGGGGTTATTGTAGCTTATTTATTTATCTTCCTTGTCATTCCGTTTCGTGCAAAGTGACATCTATGAGCGTATAAAGGATCTAAAACTTACCAAAATAAATCATAGAGGGCGCTCGTATCGCACCTGGTGTTTTACCGACGGCGTCATGTGTTTTGGTCGGCCATTTTGAACAGTGTTGCGGTAGAAAGCTCTGGTGTTTTATATTCATAATATCTGTTTTTACGGGCTTTTTTCGTCAAAACTTTGCAGTAAGTACAGTTTAAACATACAATTCATCGTTTTTGCTTATAATTTAGTTCCTGTGACGTTGTTTTCCAGAGTTATTCACACAGTTACATTAGCCTCGCAAAAAAAATTAAATGGGGTAAATGTAACTAGAGTAAAAAGACACAATAGCCCCGGAAATATTAGTATGAGATTACGATGACTAGTGATGTCAACGCCAATTTTGTGTCGATAAAATTAATAATAGAAAACTTTGAAAAAAATATATAGAACTAATTATTATGTCTTTAAATGTATGTAGGTATGTTTGTATTTAAATTGCTAAGAAACTGAGAAAGACTTAATTGTTATTTTTTATTAGATCTATCGTCTTTGAACTTTTGGAATATTGCAATTTAATATTTTTCTTTTTAAGATGTGGACTAATAATCACCTGAAAATCATGACAATTCGTAAATGCTCCTGAACTATTTATCCGATCGCCATGAGTGCGCCTTCGATGAATTGTCGTTTTTGTAAGCTGGCGAAATAAAATACGGGCCAAGTAGGTATCGTACTATGCACGATGCAAAGGTGAAACAAGACATTGATGTGGGAATTGTGGGATATTTTTTTAAGGCACCGTATTACGCCGTTATTAGGCGGTTTAAAAACTGACGCCAGCGTATACAGTAGATATAGGATAACCTTTGCAGAAATACGCAAAGCAGGCAAGCATGTTTTTTTATTGAGGCGATTGATGAATATGATCTTTTTTTCTATTTTTAGATGGTTCGTAAATACAAGAGAAAGCGAGATAAAGAATACTCTAAAGATGATTTGCAGAAGGCTGTAGAGGCGGTAAAAACTAAAAAAATTAACAATTATAAAGCATCAGAAGTGTTTGGTGTTCCGAGGTCTACCATAGTAGCGCATATAACTGGTACTCGAGGTCAAAAGCAGCCAACACCTGGCAAACCTACGGTGCTATCCAGGCAACAAGAGGAACGGCTTTCTTATTTGCTACATGTCATGGAAAAAGCCGGCCATCCTTTAACAAGGAAAGAACTCAAAACTTTAATTGGTGAATATATACGCAGAAATGGAATAGTCACCCCTTTTAAAAATGATATTCCTGGGGATGACTGGTGCCAAGGTTTCATGAAAAGAAACAATTTGTCAACGAAGAAGCCCCAAAGCGTCGAGGTGGCCAGGAAAAACGCTTGTAACCCATTTACAATATATCATTATTATGACTTATTGGAATCAGTTGTGCGGGATTTAAATCTGACGGACAAACCAGAAAGGATATTTAACGTCGATGAAACGAGTTTTTGTAATGACCCCTCATCAAGCAAAATAATTGGTCAAAAAGGTTACCCCTCAACAAGGACAACAAGCGGCCCTGGGCGAGATAACACAACAGTGCTTCTGGGAGCCAACGCACGTGGTGATAAAATACCCCCGCTGATCGTCTTTAAGGGTAAAAGTCTTTGGAACGAATGGTTTTATAAAAATGAACATGTGCAAACGGCATATTCCGTCAGTACAAATGGATGGATGGAGACGACAATTTTTGAAAAATATATTAGAGACGTATTTATACCAGCCATAGGAAGTGAACGGCCAGTGCTTCTTGTATATGATGGCCACAAAACACATGTTGACCTGGGAGTTGTGGAATTGGCCGTTGATAACAATATCACAATTTTGAAGTTACCGCCTCATTCCTCACATGTGCTACAGCCGTTAGATGTAAGCACGATGAAGTCAATGAAAGTGCACTGGGAGGACACCCTCGTGAAGTGGCAGCGGCTCCACTCTGGTACAAAAATGCCAAAAAGTGAATTTTCAAGATTACTTACTGAAGTTTGGGACAATCTTAATCCAGCAATCATACAAAATGGTTTCAGAAAGTCAGGAATTTACCCTGTAGACAGATATGTGATTCCTAAAGATAAGTTTGATATGGTGGCGTTGTCAAAATGGGAAAAAATTCTTAAAGATGGATTAAAACTAGATGAAAACAATAAGGAAGATCCAAATAGTGAGGAAAGACAATGTACAGGAGAATTGGAAGAAAACAATAATGAAGATCTAAATAGTGAGAAAAGACAATGTATAGGAGAATTGGAAGAAAACAATAAGGAAGATCTAAATAGTGAGAAAAGACAATGTACAGGAGAATTGGAAGAAAACAATAAGGAAGATCTAAATAGTGAGAAAAGACAATGTATAGGAGAATTGGAAGAAAACAATAAGGAAGATCTAAATAGTGAGAAAAGACAATGTACAGGAGAATTGGAAGAAAACAATAAGGAAGATCTAAATAGTGAGAAAAGACAATGTACAGGAGAATTGGAAGAAAACAATAAGGAAGATCTAAATAGTGAGAAAAGACAATGTATAGGAGAATTGGAAGAAAACAATAAGGAAGATCTAAATAGTGAGAAAAGACAATGTACAGGAGAATTGGAAGAAAACAATAAGGAAGATCTAAATAGTGAGAAAAGACAATGTACAGGAATGGATCGAAAGCAAGTATCGCAGACCCCAGCCATTTTGAACGACAATCCCAATTCATATGCTGAAGACGTGCCTTCACTCTTGACCCTGGTTTTGAATCATATCAATGATCAACAGAACATGAATAATTTAAAACAAATTCAATTTAGAAAGGCCGAAAAATGTAAAAGGACAGGTAAATGTGATAATGTGACCACATCAAAAAATAAAATAGTGAAACCCCCTGACACTATTACGCTTGATACTCCACATAATAATTCTGCAAATAAATATATGAATGCAGGCACCTCTTCAATTTCCATTCTAAATAATAAAATTTTAAACAAAGGGGATCCCGAATTCGTAAACATATCATTTGAAGAGTTGTTGCTAAAAACCATCTCTCGAAACAATCCATCGACAAATCCACGAAAAAAGGTACCGGGAGGTGCAGAAATACTCACTTATAAAGATTTTATTAATTCTATGAAGGAAGAAAAAGAAAAGAAAGAATTAGAAGCAAAAGGAAAAAAATTAGAAAAGGAAAGAAAGAAAGAAGAAAAAAAAATTAGAAAAGGAAAGAAAGAAAGAAATGAAAGAGATACTAAAAAGGATAAAAATTGAAAATAAAGGTGAAACTAATAAGAAAAGTAATAAGAACAGGAAAGCGAATAATAGGAAAAGTAAAAATATTCGGATTCAGAAAAACAAGAAAATTATATATGAAAGTAACTCTGACACTGAAGACGATTCTTTATACAGTTTGAAAGATTCGTCAGATGAAGAAGATTCTACTGATTTTTTTCAGACCTTACTAAAGGAAAAAAATGAAGAGGAAGATAATATGTTTATAAATGGAAAAAATCTGAACTTATCACAGGGATCATCTAAATTGGTTGAAACCATTACAACCACTGAAAAGAATAGAGTATATCAGATAGAGGACATGTCGAAAAGCAATAATGAAAGAAATACTATAAAGAAATATAAAAGAAAATATACCCAAAAACAGAAAGACTTGAACGGAAAGCCAAGTATAGTATCTAGCAAGAGGACAAAAACTGCCGAAAAAGTGGAGGATAGCAACAATCTTTACAAGGATAACAATTTCCCCAGTACTTCAAAAGAAGAATCGAAACCGGTTTTATGCCAAAGTCCCAAAGAAGGTCAATTTGTCTTGGTCAAGTTTTCTACAGCCAAAGGTAAAAAGGATTACAAATACGTTTGTGTCATAGAAGGAATCAACGACGAAAGAATTGTTGTCAAAGGCTTAAAGTCCTTTAAAAAGAATAAAAAGATATTTCGCGTTGTAGAAAATGACATATCAATTATTGATCTGACCCAAATTGTTGCGTATCTTCCCACACCAGTGTGTGACGATAGTGAAAAAGTGTTTGTTTTTCCTTTCGATGTTGCAATTGCTGAATTGTAAACTAGTAAGTGAGGACTATTTAGTGTTATGATGCGGATACGAAAAAAATTATAACTTTTTTGTTTTTATTTTCACAATTGATTTATTATTAAGACCACCTGAGAATTGTTTAAATGTTAGGTAGGTAGGTAGGTAAAATACACCTAAGATTATTGTCAATTTTAAAGTCTGAAATACTATTAAATACCCCACGCCATAATTAGAGAGAATGATATGTTACCAAAAGGAATGTGATATAGATATAATTAAAGATTTTTAATCTAAGTGAACTTACGAGGTTATTTTTTATACAAAAAGGACGCTCTCTTACAAACTGGCTAAAAAAGATAGCATTTTCTTCATAATTTAACCAATTTCTTAGAGACCGTCCTCATCCACAACATTATCGATTTATCGACATATAATATTAGGCTAATCCCAACACTATCATAATGGTAAAAAGCTACAATAGCCCCGTTTTTTTAAAAAACTATTTTGAAAGGAAAGTATGCCCTCTTACGTTGTTTTAGAGTTCAAATCATTTTGTAGTTTCCCTTGGTACTTCAAATTCTGTCGGGTATATATTTATATCTCCTTCATATAAATATGGGAAGATGATAGTTACAATAGCCCCGTTTACGGGGCTAATGTAACTTTTACCGGATTTTAGGATAAAAGTGAACTTTTGGATAAATGTTTTCGTTATTTGCTACTATATTTAGTTAAAAATAAATAACGGATACTTATCAAATTAGGCCACCTAAATAATTTTCTTGTAAATTATTCACTGACTAGTGGAAGACAATTCAAAGTTGCCAGTTGTATTTTTTTAGTTACAATAGCCCCGGGTCACCTTACTATTCATAATGTACACCTATATTATATTTTGTAAAAAAAAAATCTTTCTTTCCTTACTCTGAAAATCTACCTGGTTAATTATATATCGAAGAATGAAGCGAAGAAATATAATAAATGATCAAACGAACTTACCAAGTGAAGTTCGATCATTATTATATGAGTCGCTTCATTCAAAGATATAATCTCCCTCCCACCCAGTCTGCACGAAACTATGTTTGCTGAAGTACCCAAAGAAAGAAAGAAAGATTTTTTGCATTACCTCTCTCTAAACATGAGGCGCGCTGGTGAGCGAGTGCCCGACAGTATTATATTTTTTTTCAAGTACCCACATACGTCTTTAAAAAAAACGCGATTGCCTAGCAGATAAGCAAAGGACTACCTGGTTAATTATATATCTTTGAATGAAGCGACTCATATAATAATGATCGAACTTCACTTGGTAAGTACGTTTGATCATTTATTATAGCATCCCATTTAACGACTACACTTACTTCTAGTCAAAACGTTAAACGTCGCAGTCAACGTCTTGACGAGTTTTCCTTTAGTCATTCAATTGAATGGTGTCATTCAATCAATGCGCTAGTCATTAAATCGAATCGCAGATTAAACCAGATGACTGCGACATATATATTGTAAAAGGGTCATGACTCATGAGCTCATGACGAATTGTGTAAACATGGGACTCTCACAAAATATTGTAAAAAAAATATATAATACCTATACTAGCTGTCCCGGCAAACGTTGTTTTGCCATATATGATAGAATAGAATAGAATGGAAAATACTTTATTTGTACAACTTAAAACTAAACTTAAAAAACACAATAAAGGAAAACTATGTACAAATAGGCGGTCTTACTGCTAACAGCAGTTTCTGCCAGACAACCTTTGTGATATAAAGTATTTCGCCCATATTATTTTATTGAAGTGACTAAATATGTATGGCACCATGGCAATTACGTCCATCGCTATCCCGTCGCACAAACAATGGTCGCCGTCAGTCTCGAGTTGTAATAATTTACTATTATTTATTCAACAAAATATGCACTTTAAATCAATATAAAAAGTAGATGTTGTCCTATTCTCCACCCTAGTCCCTAGCCGATATTATGCTCGCTGAGATCAGCGACTGATCAAGAGTTCTGACCGCCCTAGGCTAATTATGAGGACGCGCCGATACAATAGAATCAGGGACTCTCAAGCGCAATTAATTTTAATGTTTTGTCTCGGTCTAGTTGAAATATGTAGATTTCAGCGCCCCCCCCGATCCTCGCGCCCTAGGCTGCAGCCTAATTAGCCTAAGGGTTAATCAGGCCCTGGCTAAGATTCACGAAAATCGGTCAAGCCGTTTCAGAGGATTTCAACCACGCACACCATGACAGGAGAATTTTATATATTAGAGTAGCTGTCCCGGAAAGTATGTCACCATGGCAACATCCATCGCTATCCCGTCGCACATACAATGGTCGCTATCAGTCTCGAGTTGTAATAATTTACTATTATTAATTATTCAACAAATGCACTTATCAATATAAAAAGTAGCCAGTAGCCGATTCTCAGACCTACTGAATATGCATATAAAATTTGGTAATAATCAGTAAAGCCGTTTCGGAGGAGTACGGTAACTAACATTGTGACACGAGAATTTTATATATAAGAAGATAATAATATTTAATATCATGGCAAGCACAGACAGTCAATGGTATAGGCACCCCTACAGACTTACTAGCCAGGAAAAACTTTTAATAATTTATAATTATTTACTAATATTATAAATGCGAAAGTGTGTCTGTCTGTTACCTCTTCACGCTTAAACCCCTGAACCGATTTTGATGAAATTTGGTATAGTATACAGGTTTTTTTTTTTATTAAATAAGGGGGCAAACGAGCAAACGGGTCACCTGATGGTAAGCAACTACCGTCGCCCATGGCCACTCGCAACATCAGAAGAGCTGCAGGTGCGTTGCCGGCCTTTTAAGAGGGAATACGCTCTTTTCTTGAAGGTTTGCAGGTCGTATAGGTCCGGAAATACTGCTGGTGACAGTTCGTTCCAGAGTTTTACAGTGCGCGGCAGAAAGTTACGCGAAAAACGCACTGTAGAAGACTGCCACTCATCAAGGTGATGAGGATGGTATATTTTTCGCGTGGGACGATGGCGAAAAGTTGCACTCCCCGTGATACAACCGATAGAGGATGCAGAGTGAAGCTACATCTCGGCGTAATTCCAAGGGGTCCAAGCTGTTTGAAACACTATGGCAGTCAGCAATTCGAGCGGCCCTTCGTTGGATACGATCCAGAGGGAGCAGTTGGTATTTTGGCGCCCCTGCCCAGAGATGAGAACAATATTCCATATGAGGCCGAACCTGCGCCTTGTAGAGTTGTAGGCGTTGGTCCGGACTGAAGTACTGTCTCGCTCTGTTAAGAACACCAAGCTTCTTCGAGGCTAATTTGGCCTTACCCTCTAGATGATATCGGAACTGGACTTCGCTCGATATGTTGACGCCAAGTATCTCAATGCTAGGGGAGATGGTTAATAAGTGCCCTCGAAACGAGGATATACGACCATTGGTGACTTTTTAGTGGTGAACGCGCAGACTTGTGTCTTGGCGGGGTTGAATTGGACCAAGTTACGTCTGCCCCATTCAGAGACCTTCTCCAATGAATTCTCCACCTCAGACACAAGTTCGTTTCGACTCTCAGTGACATTTTGCCGAGAAATATTGGGGGAGCCGGTATATACAGCATCACCTGGCTATCATCCGCATAGCAATGAATGCCGTTGGTCTGTAACATGTCATTGATATGCAGTATGAATATAGTAGGCGAAAGCACACAGCCCTGAGGGACACCAGCATCAACAGACTGAGTTTCCGAGAATTCACCGTCAACTACGACCTTTATGCTTCTATCTGCTAAGAAACTAGTGACCCACTTACATAATTTCTCGGGCATCCCGTATGATGGAAGCTTTGAAAGCAGCGCTTTATGCCAAACCCGATTAAAGGCCTTCGCAATGTCCAAACTAACAGCCAATGCCTCTCCCTTCGACTCAATTGCCTGAGCCCAACGATGAGTCATGTACGCCAAGAGATCACCAGCCGAGCGACCCTTACGGAATCCGTATTGTTTGTCGCTTAGTAATCCCTGGCCGTCCAAGTATCGAAGAAGCTGGCTATTGATAATGGATTCCATTACCTTCGAGAAGAGCGAGGTTATAGCGATTGGTCTGTAGTTTGAAGGATTTGAGCGATCACCTTTTTTGGGGATCGGGTGCACCAAGGCTGTCTTCCAGAAAGCCGGGACGATGCCAGTGGAATAGGAGAGCCGAAAAAGACGCGTCAAGACCGGAGCCAACTCTGGAGCACACTTTTTCAACACAATAGGCGGGATTCCGTCAGGCCCACTCGACTTTGGGATAACAAGGGAACGGAGGGCTTTTCGCACTGAGCGCTGATGAAACCGAACATCCGACATGATGCTCGTGCGTCGCGGTATGGTCGGTGGTTTCTGCCCCCCGTCATCCAGGGCGTCCTGGGCCAACGATCCATTTCCTACGTGTAGGGATGGTAGGGTTGGCTTGCATAAATTTTCTTCAATAGCTTTGGCCAGAGACCAGAATGCACGGGTTCCCGAGGGGAGGCGCTCAAGTCTCTTGCCAATTCTATTGACGTGCTGTTGCTTTGCCCGAGTAATCTCTTTCTTGAGGGACCTAGAGGCAAGGTTGTACTCCTTTTTATATGTGCTGGTATTTAAATCCCGAGCAGACACTGCGTTGGCCCAGGATTGGTAAGCCACCTGCTTCCGGCGAGAAGCTTTTTTGGGGGATGAACCAAACCAGGGACGAAATCTGCCGCCAGTTGGCACTACAGAGGACGGAATAAAAAGTTCCATCCCCTGCATCACCACATCGGCAACAGAGTTGGCAGTGTTGTCGGGATCATCCGGCGAGAAGCACACGTGCCCCCAAGGATAGGATGCAAAAAACGACCGCATCCCATCCCAGTCTGCTGACTTGTAGTGCCACACACGACGGTATTTAATAGCACGCTGTCTTAACACCGTCGTAAGTGGCACAGAACTCCTAACAAGGCAATGATCCGATGAACCAAGTGGTGCGGTTACGGATATTTGGTAGCCGTCAGGATTTGAAGTCAGCAGGAGGTCCAACAAGGAAGGATTCTGACCATCCACATCTGGGATTCGCGTAGGCGTAGTAACCAGTTGTGTCAAGTCGTTCGCAAGGGCAAAATTGCAGACAGATCTCCCCGCATGATCAGTTTTACTGGAATTGAGCCAGTCGGCGTGGTGGGCATTAAAGTCGCCAAGTATTATGATCTCTGCGGATGGGATCTGCTGCTGCACAAAATCTGACGCAGCTTGCAGGTGCTCCAAGAGTCGGTCCGTCTCGGGCTCACCACTATGGGACCTATATAGGCACGCATAGACGCGAGGGTGGTCGTCGCAATCTATGCGGAGCCATAAGATCGACAGGTCCATGACCTCAAGATTGCTGAGGCGGCGAGAGCTGATATCATCTCTGATATACACACACACTCCAGCTTTGGGTAGAAAGGAGTGCTCGAGATAATACCCTGGGTGGGAAAGGTATGATGTGTCACTCTGAGATGATATCTGCGTCTCGGTTAAAAAGAGCAAAGCCGGCTTTGCCGTCTTAAGGTGGTAATGGACGGCATTAAGGTTGGAGTGTAATCCCCTGATATTACAGGAGTCCATGTTTAATATCGAGGGGGGTGCCTTTGTGTGTTTGCTCTTGCCCCGAGCAGATTGGAGCGCAGTTTTGCCCTCCCCAGAATACGAGGGGCAGCCTGGACGTCCACGTTCGGTTCCAGGGGTTCCTGAGCATGGACGTCCAGAGAGGGATTCTCCAACGCAGTTGGTACCCTCCTGGGGTAACGACTTGTTTTTCAACTGCGGCATTTCTAGGGGGGTAGGGGATTGGGCCTCCGGTAAACTCACTCACTCGGCGAAACACAGCGCAAGCGCTGTTTCACGCCGGTTTTCTGTGAGGCCGTGGTATTTCTCCGGTCGAGCCGGCCCATTCGTGCCGAAGCATGGCTCTCCCACGGCCAAAAGTAACGGTAATATATATACGATATAATTATGCCATCACTATCATCTTATTTTTTTATAGTTTCTTACAACTTTTTCCATTACTATAAAACCTTGTAACAATACTAGGAGCGGCATCTGCCCATATTTGGTTCGAATTCCACAGTAAGCAGATAGATACAATAGCTCACGGAACGATGATCACGAAGGTAACAGCTTTTTGGTTTGGGTTGCCGGATAGAGTTAACAAGGCCTCACAGAAAACTGACGTTAAAAATGATGTAGAATGATGAGAACAATCAAAGAGTTAACCACCACAGTGGCCAAGTAAATACTGCATAAAAATCAGTTACTTATGGAGCTTTTTAAACTAACAATAATTATAATGTTTGTAAATTAATCAACAATAATTTTCGAAAAATATGTACCCGGTCACTTGTCTGCTCAAGACTTGTAACGTATAGTGCCATCTAGAGTATAACTTTAAAAAGATTCCTCTAATGTTATTAAATTTATCTACATGCTAATGCCATCTATGAATAGCAAGATCAAAACAGTTCATCTGTATACTGCCATACTGCGAATAATTTATCCTCACGATCGAGTATTATATATACGATTTATGATAATAATATAATACCTTTTATAATTTCAAAAATTTTATGTTCGCCTGCCGATTTATAATACATTTGCAATTTCGTCTGTTTACGCCAATAAAAAGATTCATCCTTTTATAGACAAAAGTCGGGTCGGTCAATAGTTGCCAGGTGAAAAAAAAGAACAGCTGTCTGTCATATTATAAGTGTCAGTGTCACACCGCACTCATTTGACAGTTCAAAGCAAGCATTAAAATTTTCGAGTACCTAGGTGTTTTTATTTTCTATTAATTTTCAATATCTAATAAAAAAAATAGTTTAAAAACAGGCACAAATGACTTTTGGTCAAAACACGGGTATAGGAGTGAACTCGAATACTGAAAACGATGCGAGTTTGTTATTTAGAGCTATGACAGACAATAGGTATTCGAATACAAAATTCCGTTTTGTAATTTGAGTATTTATTGCGTATTGGGAGAGTAAACACTATTTTTTTTCAGGAAACGACTTCGGGAGGACGATACCTGTGAATTTATGCCTCTATCGAAGAGGATAAATAATCTGCACATAAATAATAATCTCACAAGTACTAGTCATTCATCTGATTCAAATCAAAGCAATGGACCAAGTGAAAATGGGATCGCATCTCCGTGTTCCTCAATAGAATCGGAAAGGAGACCTAGCTATGATCCTGGAATGAGCTCAACAGATAGCAGTTACTATTACAATAATAAGTTACTATTCGAATTGCATTTAGAGAGACTACAAAGGAATGGACAGCAATATCAGTATTAATAGTTTAGTTTTAATATTTGTTTACGCTGATTGTGTTTTTGGTGTGAATGTGCATGATTTGTTATTGATAATTAAATTTTAATCAAACTGTATTCATTTATTAAATTAATTTATCATTTATCAATGACCTATTTTAAAAAGCAATAAATTTAAGTGATGACAATCCAATCACGAAAGTGAACTTTATCTATTGGCCAATCAAATATGTCTACGAAATGCGTGAACGAATTAGAATAGAGCTACTAGTGCGCCACCTAATGAATATGTGCCTAAACGCCAAAACAGTAATGGCGGATAACATTTGTTGTAAATGTAGCTGAAGAAATGTTTATTTATTGTGTTAGTGAATGTTAATACAAAGCTGAATGGTTTTCGAGTGAATAATTACAAATGCCGAAATTTGATCGTCTACGAGTAGCTTAGGTAAGAATTTAGAATAGTGTGCGTGTGAATATCCGTGACCTTATTACTAAGCGAGCGGTACTCTGTACCGTTACTCGGAGCGCGTGGCCGTCCCTGCGTTGTCGCGAGAGTGCCGCGCGAGAGGGCCGTACAACCCCTCCTCTACAATTTCCCTGGCGGTGGTGGAAGGAGTCGGGAGCGGGAGTGATTTGGTATCGAAGCACTTGGAGGGGATCCCGTGATTTTGGTGGGGATGCGTATCGCGCGTGATGGACGCTCAGCTGGGCAAAAAGACCTGGTAGGGGTGAATAACCTTGCAGTCTGCACCTTTGAATGAAGCGAGCATGATAATATTATGAAATGATTTACTTTGTTGTTTTGATTCGTACAAAAATATTTAATTGCGTAACGGCTAACGCAAAACTCTTTGAAGTAGAACCTTGATAGTATTTCGCAATTATTTATAATATATTTGGCCTGTACATTCCCGATGTTTGATTACAATTTTCTCGTAATAAATATTATAAATAGATTTTATACGTCTTGTTTACGCGTAATGAACGTAACTGTAAAAGATGTAGGACCAACAACTTTAGATATTTACGAGTTTTTACTTTTAAACTCGAGCCTAAAAAGTTTCTATGTTTCGTGTTGGGAATATAATATCGAATATGTATGTACTTATACGTAAGATTACCCAACGAAACAGGCTACGGCTACTGAACCGAAACCACACCTCACTTGTGAAAGTACCAGAAGAGAAAGTGGTGCCACGCTAGAGCATACACAGTCGCCCGCGGGCCGAGTATGGGCGGGCGTAAAAAACTTTCTTTAACCCACTTTCTCGAAGACGCAATCTCGTCGCTCAGTGTGATTCGTCTGGTGGTCGGTAGTGGTATGAGCCCTACCTACTCCCGGAGTCCCGTGCGCGAGTGGTGGGACGGTCGTGGGGGTACGCGTGTCGTGAATGAAGCAAGTGGGACAGTGTTTTTTTTTTGTTTTTTACACCCACCACAGTGGTGAAGTGCAATGTGTGACATGCAGAAAATGCCTACAAGAGACGATGCCTCTTGGTAGGGTTCTTTTAATTATTATGCTGTTATTGAAGAATACTTTAGTTATAATATTAGTAAGCCGTTATGTATTATGATTACCGAGGCCTAGACTAATTTGAAAAGTCCTTAATCTTTACAGAATACAATGTTAATACTAAAATAACTTGTAACATGGGAGTTTTTAAGTTTTAAGCAGAAAATTATGTTTTCAGTGAGGAAGATTCCGATATGAATTTTGCTGCGTTTAGTTCTGCCGGTACGCACTTTGTTACTACCGGCAGTCAGCTGCCTGTTACTAAGATCCAGCAGAATGTTTCTAATAATGGTTCTCTATCACAGGTAATAACCAGCTCAGTAACTGCCTATCAAATTTTTTTTTGTATTACCTATTACAGACTAAAATGAAAAACCTTTGTAGAGTTAAGAAACTATGAGCTACAAATTCCAATAATTATGTATGTATTACAAACAAACAAATAAACAAATATACTTTATTGTGCACATACATAAGAGTAAAATTTACATTAACAAACATATTTAATAAATGAGACATGTACACAAGGGCGGCCTTATTACTTGAAAGCAATTTCTTCCAGGTAACCCTATAACAAAATAATATCTGTAGTATGCATACAATAACTGTAATTAGTTTTATAATTACTCAATTACAAAACAACATCCAATTGACTTTAAAATCAAAGAATACAAGTATGAAACAAATAATGGTTTCCCATGTCTGGTTAACATTAGACCTACTAAAGTGACTTTCACTTGGATGTTAGGTATCTTACATCTTAAGTATACTTACATATCTAACTTGAAACTTTCAAATTCCTATCTATTGATTAATGATTAAGACAATAATTCTTTCTTCTGACATTATTTAATAACATTTTTTCCTTGTTATATTGATATTGATTTTAAAACTTGAATCTTAACTACAAAGCTAAAAGTTTAGACAGTCATTTACATTATGAAGCATTGCAACTTCATTGCTTTGTATAACTCAATATTGGATTAAATTGCATAAATATTTTACACATTATTCATTCATATTATACAAATTGTACTTTTTAATTTCAACAAGGTAGATACATCTGAAATATCACTGACCTTTTGCAAATGATTCTTAAACTTCATTAAACTTCATCAAATGAATAATAAATGGTAGTTTACGTTGTTTTATTCATTAAAATTTGAGTTGCAACAAAACACTGTTACTCCTTAATATTTAAAACATGATTTTGACTTAACAGAAGAATCAGGATGAAATATTAAATCTACTCTAGCCGTAATCCTAAACTTATATCCCCGTTTCAGGTGGTTGGTATGGTAGGCAATATGGGTGAGGGTATGCAGTATGTCCGCACCATTGACGGCTCCACCCTGCAGAATACACCACAGCTCATAACTGTGCCTATATCCTTGCCTGGGGCGAAACCTGGTATGTACCATTGAGGAAATTGATTCCTAGGCAGTTGACAGACCAACGTTATTTGGTCGGATCATGTTAATTTAATGTTAATAGTGATCTGTCGTCTGGGTTTGACGTAACGCGACCAAAGTATGTAGGATCAACATCTGCCTAGGAATCAACTTCTCTGATAGTATATTAATATTAGATTAAAATGTAAAATAAGACATATTTAGATTACACTAACATAGCTATTAAAAATAAATATAAATAGGGTAAATGAGATGTTTTTTAAATTTTTGCTAGATGTAGACACCTGCAACAGGTGTTTTTAATGAATAAATTTTTGTTATTAGCCATCATAAACCTATAGTAACGATTTATTATTTACATCAGGCTCTATTAAATTTTTCTCTAAGATAAGATTTTTTGTAGTAAAATATGTCCAAATAAAATAAGAAAGAACAATTATATTCAAACCCATTATAGCTTGTCCAATAGCAAAAATTGTGAGCAAGGTACACTTCGTTTATTTACTCTTTGATCTTTTTTTAGGTGATCCTCAGCCAACAGTACAGATTCAAGTGCTGGGGCCGAACATACAGCTCCAGCCGCAGCAGCAGCCCAAATATCAGATGCAGATACCCATACAGGGATTCCAACAAGGTACAACCATTATTCCATAATTATTTAAAATGTTGACCTTTCATATTGTCTTGACTATTTATGGTCTTCTATCTACTAACATTAACCCTTCGATCGCGGATTCTTGGAAATGCTATTGTATTCTATTGTTGTCGCGACCACCGGTGCCCGTATGGGGCTTGATGAGTTAATATTATACCTATTTTATGTAATTCTGTCATAATAAAGTCATCAAAACATAATTCTGTCTATGGTCTGACAAAGAAGGAAGATAGGAGATGAAGAATTAAATTGACACGTTTTATTCTATGCTCATATTGTAACTGCAAATGTGTGTCTGTCATTTACCACTATATGTAATAACTACTTTTTTTAGGGTTCCGTACCCAAAGGGTAATAACGGGACCCTATTACTAAGACTTCGCTACTGCTAGACCTCTGAAATTTTCACAGATTGTGTATATCTGTTGCCGCTATAACAACAAATACTAAAAACAAAATAAAGTTAATGTTTAATTTTGCTCGTAATCAATAATGACAACAGCTAGGCACTTGAAATGTTCACAAAATCCTTAGTTATATTTGTACTTTAGTAATTAATTACAAAAATAAAATAAAATTTAAGGGGGGCTCCCATGCAAAATACACAATTTTTTGCCAACTTTCGCTTTATAACGGTACGGAACCCTTCTTGCGCGAGTCCGACTCGCACTTGGCTGATTATTATACTATTTTACACTATTTTTAATTATCCAATATGGACATTCTATAATTATTCATACTAAAGGACAAAGGATAGATTAATTGATCCCAGTAAAATCCTGTTTCCGTGCGATAAATTAATTTCTTTACTAGCAAAGTTATGCATAAATTACTAGTATATTCAATGTCACAATTTGACAACACTTAATACTAATTACGCAAAGGTCGGAGCAGAGGTTACGGTTAGAGGTACTTGCACATACAGTAAATAATCCGACCAAAATCCGATATGTGAATATGTTGCATGTTATGTCATATCAGAAAATTGACAGACATGTTGTCAAAAATCAAACAAAACTTTTTGATTACTGTCTCTGCTGATGCTGCCATCTAACGTGAAAACATTACTGTATTAACAATTTAAGTCAGTATTTCCCAAAGTGTGGGTCGCGGGTAGATTTTGGGTGGGCCCTGAAACTATAGGACAATTGTCGTACTCGTTTGATTGTCATTTTACTCGTTCGTTCGTCGTCGTGGGTGTGTGCGGGACTGGGGCGGGGCATTCGAACGCAAACGCAATTGTAAGTAAGTAAGTAAATAACCATATCATAATCGTCAGCCTTACTTACTATTCTTATCGTAGTTCACCACCAGGTGAACTACGATAACAATTAACGGGTAAATGCTGCGGCAGCAAAATACCGCTGCTTTTTTGTCTTCATGACACAATGTGGGCCGCGACTTTAAACTTTCTTGTAGATGGGTCGCGGTCCCGACAAGTTTGGGAAACACTGATTTAAGTTATTAGTCTGTAAGCCTTCTGAATATAAAATAAATAAATAAATAAACATTGCAGTAATATAATTTGAAATTATCCTATTACAAAAAGAAGGCCTTTGTGTCACAGGACACGCTGATTATCAACCTAGAACACGACGCGCCAACTTTGCTATGACACAAATACAATATTGTTGGTACCAGCAAAAAGGCTAACAATAATATTGTAATTCCTAACGTAATTTAAATAAGTGTACACTCGAATTATGTAACATTATGGTATTGTATGCAACCTATTAACCCATCAATCCCCAAGCGGCAGCCGGCTGCCGCATAACAATTGAAAATCTATTGTGTCTGCGATACTCACGATGGAGGTGTTAATATTGTGAATTTCAATATTTGTGATCTTATGTAAGTTGATGAAGTAAATAAAAAAAAATAATTACAAAAATATCTGATATTACAGGTAGTGCGTTACTGACGCTAGCATACTCACCGGAGAATATCGACAATGGACTGCTGGGGCTGGGTTCGTCGTCACTGCCCGAGGGTCTGCAGGTGCTGACGATGCCCCAGGAGATGCAGATACAGCACAGACAGCAGGACGTTAAGGAGGAAGCTACATCAAATGTGCATCAAGTAATTTACACGTTTAATTGCTAACTACAGGGTGTAACAAAAATTAGTGATAATACTTTAGGGTGTGTACGTGTTCCTTGTATAGAATATATCGAAAAATTTTTTTCACTTTTGTATGGGCAAGGGCCCGAGCGTCATGAGTTTCCCCATACAAAAGTGAAAAAAAAAATTTCGTCTTTCAGCGCTGCTACTTCCACAGTGAACTCTCCACAAGGAACACGTACACACCCTAAAGTATTATCACTTATTTTTGTTACACCCTGTATATTTGGCCGGTTTAATACTGTAGCAGCAGTAGTGGTAGTTTCACACTATGTATCTGTCTAAGTCAGCGGTTCCCAACCTGGGGGTAATTACCCCCGCAGGGGTAAAACGGCAATTCTAGGGGGGTAACAGAGTTGGCACGAAAAAGTATTATAATAATAAACAAAATAATAGTACGGTAGCATGGCGCTCTTAAACTTGCGAATTCAAAGCAATCTTCGACCTTTGAAAGCAAAAATCGACCTTCACACTAGCTGCTAGTCCAATATTTATATATTACTAGTTACCTAAACGTGCAATTTCTTACCTAATGAAGATATTTTTGTTCGAATTTGTGTGGTTGAATTATTTTAAACTAGCTAGGGGTCAACTTAATTCCCATACTTGTTCACAGGGGTAGTGACATTGAAAAGGTTGGGAATCGCTGATCTAAGTGCTAGTTCAGACACAGCGGAAACCGCGCGATTTAGACCCGTGCCTTTTATAATATATAATATAATAATATAATATAATATCTATGGCCGCTTCACTCCACGTCAGTCTGGCCCCGTGCTAAGTACCTGAAGGACTTGTGTCACAGGTGGCAGACAACGGAAATATATTTAATACTTTTATACTATACATATATTTAGATTTTTATTATATCATACACATATTTAATACACATCCAGACCCGGGAACATTGAAAACTTTTTGTTCCGTCGGCGGGATTCGAACCCGCGACCCCCGGCTTGAGCTGCCACACACTCAACCAATTGAGCCACAGAGGTCGTCAAAACGTGTCGTTTTATGCGTTCGTAGCTCATTACAAAGGCGTTGTATAACAACGTTCACACTTAACCACACGATTTCTGCACGGGAAACGCGCGATTTCCGCTTTGTCTGAACAAGCACTTAGTCCCAGAAGTGTTTATTAAAAAGTAAGGTGCCAATGTTATATTCCAGGTGTTCATAACGCCCGACCAACAGATTGTCATTAGTGGGCCAAACGGACAGAAAATACTGAACAACAACAACGCCAGCTCCGACAACAACAACTCGGAAATTACCATCAAGGAGGAAGTGTGTATTGAGGATGTAAGTACTATCTCTATTGTACTTACATTATAAAGGGAAAAGTTTGTGTGTATGCGTATCAAATCTAAATTGTATGTAATGTGTTTCCAAAATGTTGAGTTCTTTTTACATATTACACTGTAAAAAATTTTATTTGTGCAATTTAGTGTGTAAATAAAACACATGTTGACACTTTACCACTATAAGGCCCGTATTTTTGGTCAGTACTTAAGATGCGACCCGGTCTCAAGACGTGGTTCGGCTCTGTGATTGGTCCAAATTTTGACAGCCAACCAATCACAGAGCCTGAACCGTGTCTTCAGACCGAGATGCATCTTGAGTACTGGCCAAAAATTGTGCCTAAGTGTCTTAAGGACACTTTTTTTTAAGATACTCAACAAAGTGTTTTAGTAAATGTACACAATAATTTATCTTAAAATGTAGATAGTATCTTACTATAGCCCCCCAATGCGCTATTACAGGCATTATTTCCTCACCCGTTAGTACTAGTAACAAGACCAGATTTTACCGAAAGCAAACTTTCATATTATAGAATACAAATTATTATAGAATATAACATTAAAATGGCCACCAAGGACAGATACCATCAAGTCCTTGGCCGCATACCGAGTTGTGGTCTTCAGAGGTCGGCAAAAATAAAATGTTTACCACTACTAACATACGAGTTAAATATTATCTTAAATACTAACATTAGTGTATGTTATAATTTAAGTGTGGAACCCAGACAGGTTGGTGGAGTTGACGGGCCTTGTCCCCCACAATAACATCCCCTGGCACTTCACACGTTGCAACTTTATGGAAGCCAAGGGTCTGGCGACCCCACTGGCTGGCAGCTGCTAGGTTCGTCACAGAACGATATCTTCTTAACATCTTTGAATCTCCACCCAGCTTGAGTGACCTCTCTCCACCAAGCCAATGCTACAACATCTGAGGGTGCGTTTCCACTGACGCGGAGCCGGGCGGAGAGGAGCTTAGCGGTGCCCGAATTGACCAATCGTGCTGTTCCATTGAAGCGGAGCGAAGATTTCGAGTATGGTGATTGGTCAATTCGGCACCGCTAAGCTCCTCTCCGCCCCGCTCCGCGTCAGTGGAAACGCACCTTGAAAAATTAGTGGTTTTGCGTCAGTGACGGCACAGACTCCGCGTTAGTGTCGTTGTGCTCGACGCCGAACCATACATTTTTCACAGTCACGGCGTCACTGACTTTAAATGCTCGCTTCGAAAGGCTACCTTAAAGCAAGCTTCCTACTTTGTTGCAGGAAAGTTCACAAGGCACGGAAGCGAGCGACGTACAGTGGCAAATCGACAACCCGTCGCCAGACCTCGTCAAATATCTCAACTCCCTCGCGCCGCAGGTACGAACAATCGAAGAAATTGATTTT
Organism: Cyaniris semiargus; assembly: GCA_905187585.1. Taxonomy (NCBI): domain Eukaryota; kingdom Metazoa; phylum Arthropoda; class Insecta; order Lepidoptera; family Lycaenidae; genus Cyaniris; species Cyaniris semiargus. The sequence continues at coordinate 3,495,017 of LR994558.1, read as the reverse complement.
AAGGCAGGTGGCCTACGTCATTGAGTCGATTTATATCAATTCAATGTTAGTCGTCATCATTCGTCTGGGTTTGACATAACGCAACCAAATTACAATCCGACATCTGCCTATAAATCGACTTCTCTAATATTATGATTTAGATATGTATTCCCTTTTCTATAGTTTATACAGCGGATGGCTTATACTAGGTTGCTGCCTCATCGGGCACTGTCGGAGCCTGAATTTTGGGGTTACGAGATTTGGGAGAGGGCGGGGCTCACGAATGTAGTGATTAGTGTCCTTCTAGCCCGTAGGCTAGAAGGACATGATAACTCGGCTTTTTCAAAATTAGAGCTGACACAAACAGGCACCGCCATGTTATAATGTCATGCCATTTACATATTGTGGCCGAATTATGAACTAACGTCGGTGTCATTTGAGTGACAACTGTTCAGCAGCCACGCCCGATTACGCGTCAAAGCATCATAAGCTCTACTACTCTATAATAATAATATCTATGGACGCTTCACACCACGTCAGGCTGGCCTGTTCTAAGTGCCTAAAGGACTTGTGTTACGGGTACCAGACAACGGAAATATATTTATTAGATACTTTTATACTGTACATGTATTTAAGATTTATATTATATGATACATGATACATTGAAAACTTTTTGTTCCGTCGGCGGGATTCGAACCGGCGACCCCCAGCTTGAGCGCTAACCACGCGCTCAACCACTGAGCCACAGAGGTCGTCACATATTGAAGTTAGCATTGCCCGCAGCAAGCGCAGCAGTTGCCGCCATCCCTGCAGCAGTTCCTCCGCCTGAACCCTGCTGACTTGAAGAAGGACGAAGCTGTCGCCGATGCCATGGACGAGGACAGGAGAGACAATATCACCGAAGCTATAGTTGACGAAGGTGAGTGCTAAAGAATGCATACTAAGAAAGTAAATGAGAAAGTACCATCGAGGAAATTGATTCCTAGGCAGTTGACGGACCTACGTCATGTGGTCGGCTTATGTCAATTCAATGTTAGCTGTTATCGGTCGGCTGGGTTTGACTTAACACGACCAAATTACTTAGGTCCGCCATCTGCCTAGGAATCAACTTTACTGATAGTACGTCTGTTTGTCTTTCTCCATCTCTGTCTTTACCTAACTCTTCACGCTAGTTTTAAATGAGTACGTGTTGTCCGCAACTTCGTCGAGCTGAAGTTCGTTTCACGTGTGAGAAATGTTGTATTTGCGATAAAAACTGTCCCACGTCCTTGGCTTGAAGTATCTCAATACGTAATTTCATCAAAATCAGTCGTTATTAAACCACCGGTTTAAAGATGAAGAAGTGACAAATAGGTTATAGATAGATACATTTTTAGATTTATAATAATACTGATATGTCTTGCACTGGTAATATTATGTGATATTCGCCCCCACTGAGCTTCATGAGTACTTTCGCTTGTTTTAAAATTAGCATGAAATAGATTATCTATATTTAAAATAAAAATAAATTTAAAATTTTGATAGTCTCGCTAAAACTTGAGAACGGCTGAACCTATTTGGCAGATTTTAATCTTGAAATATTATATATTTCATATAATGTACTAGACATTCCGCGCGGCTTCGCCCGCGTAAATTAGATATGTCACAGACAAATCAGTCTACAAAAAATAGCCTATGATCCATCACGTGGTCTACTTCTTATCTGACCCAAATAACAGAAAAATTGCTCTAGTAGTTCGTGAGATAAGCCCTTTCAAATAATTTCCCCCGTTTTTTCCACATTTTCCTCTATTTCTTCGCTCCTATTAGTCTTAGCGTGATAAAATATAGCCTATAGCCTTCCTCGATAAATGGACTTTCTAACACTGAAAGAATTTTTCAAATCGGACCAGTAGTTCCTGAGATTAGCGCGTTCAATCAAACAAACAAACAAACTAACTAACAAACTCTTCCGCTTTATAATATTAGTATAGATTAGGATGAAAGTGATACGAAGTCCAGCGGATCATCTGGTAAAATATATAATTGTCGTTTTCAGATGGAAATATACACATACAGAGCAAGAAGAAGAAGAAATACAAGAGGAAACCCCCGAAACCGGCCGCTCCGAAGCCCGGACAGGTGATCATCACCACTGCGCTCGACGGCACACCCTTGTGGTGCTGTCCAGAGTGCGAGATGGCTTTCCCCGAGAAGGGGGAGTTGGAGGCGCATCTGTCGGTGCACAAGATCGAGAGGAGGTTCATTTGTGGCATCTGCGGGGCGGGGTGAGTTATTATATCCTCTTAGGGTCAATTCAGACCGCAACGCGACGCGTAGATGCATTTCTAAATTTGTACTGAATTAACAGATTTCGTGAGCGTGAGACGTCTGTCAAATCCGTACAAATTTAGAAATGCATCTACGCGTCATGTTGCGGTCCGAATTGACACTTGGGGTGCGTTTCCACTGACGCGGAGCGGGGCGGAGAGGAGATTAGCGGTGCCGAATTGACCAATCACCATGCTCGAAATCTTCGCACCGCTTCAATGGAACAGCACGATTGGTCAATTCGGGCACCGCTAAGCTCCTCTCCGCCCGGCTCCGCGTCAGTGGAAACGCACCCTTAAGATGATCGCATATTTAGCACGCACGCACGCGCCGAACGCGCCGCATTTTAGAATTCGTTGTATGAATGATGTGAAACCTCGCACATTCGTTCGCACCGTACGCGCGTAAGCGTACGTTTCGTGTAATATGCGGTGCCTTCGACGCGTACGGCGCGGACGGAGCCGACCAATGTGCGATCAGCTTTATTAATAATGATGTTTACGCACCGTAGAACTATTCAAGCTTAGCTGTCTTTTTATGTCATGTGACTTTACCAATTTATCAAACAGAGACAAGCAGATCGTGTAGAGTCGTTCGCTATATAAATAGTTGCCAACGCGGATCTTGCCTAGTCTAATGGATTTAGAATGTAGTTCCTGACACCACCGAGTCATAAGCAAAATTGGTCTTGCAGTCTTAGTCTTGGTCTTGCAAAAAAAGCAAGACCGAGACCAAGACTATCCTAATACTAGAAAAACCAAGAGCAAGACCGAGAACAGGCAAATTTGACCAAGACCAAGACTGTACTAGAAATGCCAAAACCAACACTGTCTTGTTCTTGTTTTGCTCATCACTCCAACACTCAAACTGTCCGAACTTACCCCGATGACTGTATCAGGTTGAAGCGCAAGGAGCACCTGGAGCGGCACAAGCTCGGCCACAACCCGGAGCGGCCGTACGGGTGCGGCATCTGCGGCAAGGCGTTCAAGCGGCGCGAGCACCTCAACCTGCACACCGTCATACACTCCGGCGTCAAGACCGAGCTGTGCGGCGAGTGCGGGAAAGGTGCGTACCGTGTTATGACAGGTGTCAAGGTCATAGTAGTACAACGCCATAGTAATACGCTGCGAGCGGTTTCCGCAGTGTCCGAACGAGCACTTAAGCTGCTCACTAAATGAATGTCGTCTTCAGGTTTCTACCGCAAGGACCACCTGCGCAAGCACATGCGGTCGCATCTCACGCGGCGCGCGCGCGAAGAAGTTGGCCACAGCGACATCAACAAAAGCACCGCTGTGCTGCCCGAGATTACTATACACGTGAGTACACTGTACACAGTACATATTATACACGCACAAGCGCACATGCACGCACGCACACAGCACATACCAGAGTAGACAGAACTAAAGAGTACCTCGACTTCAAACAAACGGGCGCGACTGTCACTTTCAACATGTTTCACAATGCTGAGTAACGCATTAGTATGGCGCCCGCCGGCCGATATGACATACTACGTCAAACGTATAAGTTTTGAGATCTCTTCTGACTCTTCTGAGTCGGCCTACTCGTTAGTTCTGTTTAGAGCGACCGCACACTTACAATTTCAAGTTGGCCAACTAAATCGTATAGTATCCTGTTAGCTATGGCGGCTTATGAGAGCTCGCACATTGCATCCAACTAAATTGTACAACTAAACAATTGGACACCAATCGGATCAGAACGGCGATTCCTTTCCGATTACCTACAATTAACACGTTCGTTCCCACTACGATTTTCATGATGTCTTCTCGTATGCCGCCTACATTGTACGGCGGACTCGCCAAGTGAGTCGCCGGCACTGCAATATAAATTGAATCGACTCACCACGTGAGTTCACTGGCACTACGTAAGGGTAAATTCAATTTTTTGTTATTTCTGTGGTCGTTACAGTGTAACTAAGGTGTTTAACGCAATTAAAAAATGTTAGGTGTTGTTGTAGGACTATTCAGCTTGTAAAAATGGCAAAAAACTCTTTGGATAAAATAAAAGGTAAGTGTTTCGTAATTTAAGCAGTGGTTGTCAATCTTTTAAAATTTGGTTATTGTTAAGGATATATTTTGAATTTATAATACTTGTGAATAGTCAATTTTACCCTGAAATATTTTAATACGGGCTTTAGATTAAAATGTATTATTTTTATTGTGGATACGACGAATTCAATTGGTAATAATCAAAAAAGAAACCATTTTTAAAAAGTTTAAAATCTACCGAATTAAAATTAAATGATAACTGTAGCGCGTGTTAGTTAGTAATTGTTATTTTTTGTATGTGTGCGTAATACTATTAGTAACGACTAACGACGCCCGCCGAACCGAACCGATCTTGTTGCATCGGAGCTCGAGGTAAAAGGGGCACCGCGGGGTGGCGGGGTTCTGAAATGCACCGGCGACCGCGACACCCCCGCGCCGCGCGCCAGTCGGGACGCGTGAGCGTAAGCTGCACTACTTGATTGTACACTTTGTTGTTATTGTACGTAATTATAGTGTTCAGTGAGCCACACCTGTATTTTAGAGCATAGGTAAAGACTGAATAAAGATATTGTGCATTAAATAACTTATTAATATGCAACAATAATAATGTCTATACGTGAAACAACATTTTATTACGTTCAAAATTTGTTAAGAAGTTCCTGATCTTTTGTGTGTGACAACTAATAAAATACACGAAAAAACTAATACAAAATAATGATATCATGTTCGTTTCCTTGGATCCTAATTTTTTTCATTTTTATTATCCTATTCCCGACAAAGACAAATCCGAAAACACAAAAATCATAAAAATCTGTTCAGCCGTTCTTCAGTTATAATTAGTGTAACTAACACGACTTTCTTTTATATATAATATAGATATAGATTCTAATGAAACTAGTTTGTTGTATATTAGTTCCTTATCACAAGTATGTACTATGTAGGTAGTCCATGCTATTATGTTGACGTCGTCTTCTAACATGTACATATTTACAGTTTGAGGATCTATGTCCGGGAACTCACCTGGTGAGTTCAAGTCATTGCAGAATCGTTTTTTTCCTTTCTAAAATAAACGGGATCTCCATGCCCGGCCCACCGCATAAATCTTTAGTTTAGCATATATTTAGTCTAAACTATAATTTAAAGCAGAAAATACGGATGCATTTTGGAAATATTAGTGAAAAACACTGAACTCACCAGGTGAGTCGTCGGCACTGGAATCAAATTTACGTGAACTCTCCAGGCACTGAACGTGTTAAAAAGTTGTCCAATTAAATTGTGATACTACGCAATTTAGTTGTACAATAGTCGGCCAACTTGAAATTGTATATGTGCGGTGACCCTTACTCTGCACAATTGCACATACGCTCGCAAGAGGTCGTATGCCAACAGCATTTGTATTTCATTGTATTATCAAAAAAATTGATTCTTAGGCAGTTCACAGACTTACGTCGTTTGGTCGGCTTATATAGCTATCTGTTGGCTGGATTTGACATAAAGCAATCATATTACGTAGGCCAGCCATCTGCCTATGAATCAACTTCTCTGATAGTACTAACTCCCGATTAAAATATCAACTATTTTATTTGTACGCTATTTAATATCTTATGCTTAAGCGGGCACCTAGATGATCAATTTTATTGTGCAATATCACATATCGTGCAATATTATTGAACGTCTAGGGTTGATATTAAACGCGTCCGCCTTTCAATCTTATTGTCAAATAAGTTGTTCAATAAAATATTGTTCAATATTATTGTACAGCCGCACTCAGAGACATTTAATTATGATTAAACTTCTAATTAATGAATAGTTTGACAGATAATGTATGGGGCTTATGTCAAAATCTTAATTTTAATACAATTAAGTAATAATTAATATTTGTCTCTGAGTACGGCAGTGAAAGTTGTGCGCGGCCTTTAATAATAATTGGGTTACGCTCCGTTCCATTTTTAAAACGTCTTAAAATACTAAATAGATTTTGAAAATAGAATTAAAATCATTATTAGTTTACGCTCCATTCCATTTTCCAAAGGTCCTAAAGCATTTGAAAATATAATTTAACTAATAACTCTTTTTTTCTGTCAGGTGCCGTCGGCGGCGAACATGCCCGTTCAGATCAACATCCCGCAGCACGTGATGTCGTCGCTGGCGGCGGGCGCGCGCGACGAGTCGCAATTGCCTATATTATGAATATAATATAGGCAAGTACATCAACAACTTGCCTATATTCATAAAATTTATAATTCGTATAAAATTTGTGTGGTAAAAATTTTCATTGTTAAGGTGGCTGCCAAATTTAATAACGTTAAAGGGCTCCCACACAAAACTGCGAATACGCATCGCATCGCAAATATCTGCGACAAAACTCATAATAACAATGACATTGCTATGCGAATTCGCACGAATTCGCAGTTTTGTGTGGGAGCCTAAAGTTTAATCAAACGAATTTAATAAAACACAACTAGAGTTAGTAACTTTTTTCATGTATAGGTCGAGCTTACGTGTGTAGCGTTAAGCGATTCATGTCAGCGAGCGTTTTTATATTCAGAAAGTGACAGTTATATAAAACGCCCTCTAGTCCTTTGTAAAACGATACTTTGTTTACTTTGTTTTATAATGTGTAAAAGCTGTCTAGCTGTACAAATTTTATAATATATAGTTCCAACTGGGAAATTGGTTTACAGGCAGATGTTTGACCTACTTTATTAAGCCGGGTTGTGTCAAAATATAATCGTGATCTGTTGGCTAGGCTTGATACCCGACTATATCATGTATGTTTGCCATGTGTTTATTAATTAATTTCTCTGAATATACATGATAAAAATGTGACAGTTAATAATTTAAACATGACACTACTGCGTAAAGTAGCCATGGAAAGTTGCGAATGTGTTCGAATCTCCCAACAAATAAAATAGCAACTGTGATAAAGCTAAACTTTATTTTAATCGGCAATAGTTTCTTAAATTATTATTTTTGCCATAAAATCGCGCAATCTCTTTGAACATAGAAATCTGGGTAAATTCGGAAACAGGGTAAGTACTGATTTGTTGTTTCATCGCGCACAGTAGGCCAAGTGATCAAAAAACTTGCGTTTTTTTTTAAATATTCGCAGGATGAGTACATTATGTCTTGCGACAGCAATGCAACTGGCTATTGACAGCTGTACTGTACAATTTCGCCTATTGGACTGCTGTCGGAAGGTGCAAAATCACCCTGTTAGCCTTTTATCTTATATCCGAATTTACCCAGATTAGTCTCTAGTTTTTAAAAATGACAAAAGAGTTGATTATATTAATATAATCGCCGATATTTGTCAGCTTTAATGTAGATGTAAATTGTTTTCGTATTATATTTTTGTACTTAGACCATAAGTTAGGGCATTGTATTTGTAAAAAAATGGGGGTAGCGGTGCCCAGCTTTTTCCAAAAAATATATTTTGTTATCAATTTTTATCGTGTAGTTTTATATGAAAGTAATAATCGAGTATTGTTTGAATATTTACTGACGACTTTATATATACAACTATTATTTTAACTTCATTTTACATGTTGCATAAAAAACGCTCCGCTACTCCCTGTTCTCGGTAGAACTGTCTACTAAGGTGAGGTGCTCTTATAAATCGTAACGAACCTAATGTAAGTAGTATGTAACGTGTAAATGATATCTTTAGTCTCACTTCACACTAGAACCGTTAAGAATGTACATTGTAATAAATACTGTTTTTTATTAACAGAATGCGCGCCGCGATTGCTCTGAAGTTAGCCGTTATTGTAAGGAATTGATCACGTGGCAGCTATCCGATACTTTAAATGAATAAGCTCATTAAATTGAGATAACTTATACAGTGGCCGGAGATTATTAATTTATTGCAAAATATTGAATATTTTTGAGATTATTTATCTGTTTCACAAGCGGCTAACTTCGGGCACATGTCGGCGCGACAATCGACATACACAATAACCTAGCATGTTAACCAATATAGTTGTTACGCGATTTATTTTTATAGTTTCGAGTATTTTTAAAGCATAATTAGTTGAACCCGAGAGGTTCGTACCTTTTAGACGTAATTTTGTACACAACTTTTTATTTATTAATGATGAGATTAAAAATAAAGTGCTGATTTTTTTATGTCTGATTTTCAATTATACCAGTAATATTATGTATGTTCCAATAAAAACCCATTAAAATAGCGAAAGACAAACCTTAGAAGAAGAAGACGGTATTCACTCTTGCTACAACTCAGAGGCACTGGCCGGAGCAAGGACCTTCCAGTTTTAAAAGGTAACAAAAAAAATTTTTCGAAGCCTTCTTCAAAATTTATTTAAAGTGTAAACCTAGATTATAAATTATATTGTTAAAAGCGGTTCAACTGTTTTCGCTTTTTTTAATTTCGGAGATTACTATAATAATAAAAAAGTTACTTAAACTTTCCCTCAAAGTTCCCGCAAGGATATTGCGATCAAATCCCCGCGACTCACCCACGGGGCTACTTAAGACCGACTAAAGAATAGGTAACGTTACACGTGGGTTTATTCATGGGAACGGGGGTTTGCCCCATCCCCGGGGCCCCATGCCGCCCTCAACGAGCGCCGGACACACGTGACGCCCCCAAAGAGAATATAATCACTAGGTCGCCCCCTAGCGCCCCTATCGCCGCCCCCCGCCGCGCGTGCGCGATCCGCCGCGCAGCCGCCCCGCGCATGCCGCCATACATCCCCAACACTATTTTAGGCCCGTCTAACTTATTAAACGCTCCGAAAAACCACTAGCCGGATAAGAATCAGGTAATACGTCCTCCCCGACTTTCATTTTACTCGGGGCGCGTTTCAGCGCCGAGTTCTCCCCGGTTTAAAGTGCGATGGGATGGGAGTGCAGTTAAAAATAAAGCGTCGAAAGCGTAGACTGGGGTGAGGCAGAATGGCGGGGGTTGGGTGCCATTCCTTGCCGCCGCCCGGTCGCGTGAGCACGTACGATGTTGGCAGGTCGCGATGAATTTCACGCCGTTCACGGGGCACATCCCCGCGGCGGTGCCCACCATCCACCAGTTCGCGGCCAAGTTCGGGTACGAGCAGGAGCGGTACCAGGGCGGAGTGCAGCTGGTGCCGGCTGGCGGGGTGACGGTGGATGGAGTCAAGTTCCGCCAGGCTGAGAGCGTGGTGGTGGTGAGCTCGGCGCAGCCCGGCACGGTCGCGTTGGCTGGCTTGGCACCTATACATACCGGTGAGTTGTTTACATATTAGTGTTGTTGACGAACGCGGTGTACTAAGTTATGATCTTATACTAGACGTTTTGAGCGGCTTCGCCCGCGTACGGCGTAAATTAGATATTTCACAGACAAATTAGTCCACAAAAAATAGCCTATGATCCTTTACGTGGTCTACTTCTTATCTGTGCCAAATAACATAAAAATTGCTCCAGTAGTTCGTAAGATAAGCCCTTTCAAATAATTTCCCCCGTTTTTTCCACATTTTCCTATATTTCTTCGCTCCTATTAGTCTTAGGGCCTGTTTCACCACTTTCTGATAAAGTGCCGAATAGGCTATTCACAACTTTTTTGACAGATACTCTATACTTGATCTGTCAAGTTAATTGGTGGATAGCCTATTCTTCACTTATCAGGAAGTGGAGAAACAGGCCCTTAGCGTGATAAAATATAGCCTATAGCCTTCCTCGATAAATGGACTATCTAACACTGAAATCATTTTTCAAATCGGACCAGTAATTCCTGAGATTAGCGCGTTCAAACAAACAAACAAACAAACTAACAAACTCTTCCGCTTTATAATATTAGTATAGATAGCCTATAGCCTTCCTCGATAAATGGACTATCTAACACTGAAATCATTTTTCAAATCGGACCAGTAGTTCCTGAGATTAGCGCGTTCAAACAAACAAACAAACTTCAGAATTATAATAATTATTAGTATAGATACCTATATTAAAATAAAAAAAATCTAAAAATGCAAATTAAAATCTACATCGAAACATTCGTAATTTTGTCCTAACCAGATGTGAGTAATGTAATTCAGACCTAATTAGATTTTTAATAATTCCTAAAGCAAAATGTAAACACGTCACCATGATCGACAATATATTTCAGTTTTTCAAAACGGTTTACTACTATGGTTCTCCAGTAAATATACAGAACTACCTCTAGGTAGCCTACCAATAGAAAATTAAACAACTTCCAGCATCGTCAGTGAACATCGGCAACATAACGTACGGCGGGCAGGCGAGCTACATCGAGAGTGTGCAGCTGAAGGGCGAGCGCGACAAGCGGGAGTACCGGGAGGAGCACCACGATATCATGGCGACCATGATGACGCAGCAGGGGGACTTGTTGAGTGAGTTATGTTTTACAATGTGACGAAAGGAGTAAGGGCCAACCCACACGTACCACAACCACACGACAACCACAACCACACCACAACCACAACCACACCACAACCACAACCACACTACAACCACAACCACACCACGTGGTCGGGCGTATATTTCGTATTGTAAATGAACTGGACCATTCACACGTTTGCAGTCGTTGTCGACCACTTGTGTGATACCGACCACATCGCAACCACGGCCGATCACATCGCAACCACGAGCGAACTAGTGGCCGACCACATCGCAACCACGACACCGCCCGCGCTCTTCCCCCCCTCCGTTTCATTGACTCGTACGTAGCTACATCGCAACCACTGGCGACAACGCAACCACGTTGGCATTTTGTCGGTACCACAACGTAACTACAAAAAGCTGCAGCGACACCATTCACACGTAACCACTGCTCGACGACATTTTGTCGTTGCGATGTCGTGTGGTTGTGGTACGTGTGGGTTAGCACTAATCGTTTTGGCATTTTATAAGGCTAGGGAGAAAAAAAACGGCCCACTTGGTTAATTGGTGTTCGTTGCTATTTGACAGTGGACACCCGCTACACCAGAGTATAACTTTGCATGTGTGTTGAGGACCAATTAAGAGCTGGAAGTAGTAATAATTTTTCGAATTCAGATATTCTATAATGCTCAATTCCAGGCCATGTTACATTTTTACCGCATGACATATTTGACAAATTAATTTAATAGTTGTTCAAATATGTTTATATTTACTCATATCTAAATTCAATGAAACGTAGATATACTTTGCCCACTTGAAACCCTGTACATTGACCGCTTTATCTCCAGTAAACCAAGCGCCGCTGCAGCAGGGCACGCAGCAGCTGCTGGTGGTGCTGCACGAGCCGAAGGAGGCGGCGGCCCTCGCGCGCGCTATCAAGCAGGAGAACAGACCGGACCGCGCCACTGCTGCCGCGCCCGCTGAGTTCATCAGTAAGTTGGAAATTCAGGAGGCTAAGCTAGGGAAAACAAGCTACACCATATTTTATTGTGAAATCTGCCTCCCGTAGCGCTTATTTAAGGCTGCTCTCTCCCTAAAATTAGCAGGTCGATGTCTGTCAGTACGAATATCGACGTAAAGGACATTAAAATAACATTCATATCAGCGCGCCTTGTACAGTGGCGGTTACGACGCTCGCCGCGTCCTTGATAGGGCGCGAAATAGGAGAAAATTATAATTTTCACATGGACGTGACTGTTCGATTAAAAATTCCTGGTGAGGAACTGTAGTGTAACTGATAATGTATTAATTATTAAGAAGTTAATAGAATATTTGCAGAAAAGTCGATGACCACGGTACATTTTTTTTCTGAAAACCTATTGAGTTTGGAAAAAAATCCTCGTGAGCAATTGAAGATTAAAGACCAGTCTTACAATATATATTTTTTTCGGTATTGTGCTTTAAGTTCTACCAGTCTTTACAGAACTTTGTACTTAGTCGAAATTGCCAGGTAGCGCCTTAAAAATAGCATCTAAAGCTATTGGGCGTCCTCTATAAGTGCTAGTTGACATTGTAGCTTGTAGGCGTTCTCTACTAGACGTTGTGGGTTTTCGAATAATTGGAATCGGTATTTTTTTTTTCACATTTATCAAACCTTAGTTTTCTAGAGACTGTACGTAAAGACTTACTTCGAAATTTTAAATAAATGTCATACAAGTTACAACCATGAGACATGGTAATTAATTATCAAAAAAATTACTAGGAACTATGAAGTATTGTAATATGTCTTACCCGTTTTTTTATCTCCAGGTATAGGCGACGTGTCGGACGCGACGTGGCAGCTGGGCGGCGGCGTGGCGGACTATCTGTCAGCGCTGCCGCTGCCGCTGCACCACCTGCTGAAGTACTCGCGCGCCGACACCGAGCCCACCGTCGTCACCGTCGCCGCCAACCCGCCCATGTCAGCCGTTACTGCCGTGAGTAGATACTGTCCCCCAAGTACAGGCGACGTGGCAGCTGGGCGGCGGCGTGGCGGACTATCTGTCAGCGCTGCCGCTGCCGCTGCACCACCTGCTGAAGTACTCGCGCGCCGACACCGAGCCCACCATCTTCACCGTCGCCGCCAACCCGCCCAAGTCAGCTGTTGCTGCCGTGGGTATTTTGTAGTGGGAATATTGTTTACGCCAAGATTTTTTGACAGAAGATGTCGTTAAATTTTTGTTTACGGCAAAAGTGATACTGAGCAAATGCAGTCGGGTTTTTAGTTTTTTTAATTACTTATTTCACTTGTTAGTAATCGACACCGAGGGTACTGCAGCAGTGTAGTCAATGTTACAAACAACCTTAATGTCTTCACGTGTAACTTTGTAAACACTAAAATTACTCCACTCTAAGATAGAGTGAAGTAATTTATTTCATAGATATTTGTCCCTTATCCTTATACCTACCTTATCTTACTTATTTCATAGATATTTGTCTTATGACACAAATATCTATGAAATAGATAACAGTGCTGTTTAATTATTGTATGCGCAAGTGGAAGTGACTTTATTTTAATCAAAATTGTTCTAAAATCAAACATACCATGTTTCAGAACCCACCGAATCCAGCCAACAGCGTTGTGGTGCAGACCGCCACCATCGTCAGTCCCGCCACAACCAACGCCAGCACCAACACCAACGCCACCAATATCAACGCTGCTACAACCTTCGCCAAGAAGAAGAAGAAGAAAAAGCTGCTGAAGGAGAAGAAGCCGCGGCCTAAACCGGGGGAAATTCGACTGACGACTGCATTAGGTATTGCTTATAACATGATAAATTTTTAGTAGTTAGATAAATAATTAACTGATTTTCTAAACATAACTTAAACAAATGATATTCTTCACATCACCTCACGTTTTATAGGCTTGAAATCGCCCAACATTAAGTACGAACTACGAGGAATTTTTAAAGTTAGAACTAGTTTGTTTTACTTTTTGTAGCTTTATCACTGCCCAGTGCCCACTGGTTATCAAATCAGCGTCTTCTCAGTCTCTTTATAGTTTATACTTAGTATGTATTGAGAAATATTTAGGCATGTTTTAGTTTCTAACGTTATTGCAATAATTACACTGGTCAACAGTAGTTTTGTTTCCTGAAAACTAAAAGATGTTCCTGTAAGAACTTTGTGCCCTGTCGGCCCATTCTGTATCGTACATTTGTGAGTTAATCACTGAGTTAGTAACGAAAAGGAGGAGCTCGGCCAGCTGATCATATGTTTCTTAGAAATTTTCTTTCTATCAGCTCAGGTTTTTAAAATATTTCATTCCAAAGTTTAAAAAATCTAGAATTTTAGTCTATTTCGAATCATTTCACAAATGTTGGAATAATTTATTTACATGAGTTTTGATAAAATATGTTTAGTAAATATACACATCTCTTATTTAGATCTCAATTTAAATTGCATATATTTTTTTTAAATTAAAATATGGGTTGAAAACTATACTTTCTTTTTTCATACAAAAATTGTTACTTCACGTAGTATAAGCTAGGTGCCTAAAGCAGTTTGAAAACCGTCATAACATTGGGGAAATTAGTCATAACTCATTGAAACAAGTTACATTCTCAATAAGAAGTGTATCTCTCTGGCATACATTTATCAAAACTAATAAAAATGATTACTTTCAGCTGCAATGTGATTCTGAAATGGGCTAAAATGCAAGATTTTTGAAACTTTGGAATGAAATATCTCAAAAACCTGAGCTGATAGAAAGAAAACTTTGTAGAAACATATATTGTGCACACAAAACACTTATAGAAACTTTTTTTTTTATGAAATAAGGGGGCAAACGAGCAAACGGGTCACCTGATGGAAAGCAACTTCCGTCGCCCATGGACACTCGCAGCATCAGAAGAGCTGCAGGTGCGTTGCCGGCATTTTAAGAGGGAATAGGGGTAATAGGGGAGGGTAGGGATGGGAAGAGAAAGGAATAGGGAAGGGAAGGGAATAGGGTAGGGGATTGGGCCTCCGGTAAACTCACTCAAACACAGCGCAAGCGCTGTTTCACGCCGGTTTTCTATGAGAACGTGGTATTTCTCCGGTCGAGCCGACCCATTCGTGCCGAAGCGTGGCTCTCCCACGTATAAACTGCTATTAGTTTGCAGGCAACAATATTTTTTTTCGATTTTGTTGGCATGTGTTATCATCAAATATTAGGAGTATATTAAACTCTTGTTATTGAATCTCTCAGACGGTAGCACGCTGTACTGCTGCCCGGAGTGCCACATGGCGTACCCCGAGCGCGGCCTGCTAGACCAGCATCTAGTGGGACATACCATGGAGAGACGGTTAGTGTAAACTGCAGTACAATGCCCACGATAACTCTAATAAGTTACAACAGAGAAGACCGACTTTCCTTCGCAATGCATGAAAGGTTGTCCCGAAGACAAAAAGGCTTTCTTTAAAAGTGTAGCATTAGGCGTTCGCGTTCTTTGGGCGTATGAGCAATGCATAAGCGTCGCGCTCGCGGCGTTCTCTCGCTCACACACCCGAGGAACGCCCACGCCTAATGTAAGGGGCGCCTAATAAAAGATTGGTGTCCAGTGTGTCTTAGGCCGGTATAAATAGTCAGTACTCAAGATGCATCTCGGTCTCAAGACACGGTTTAGGCTCTGTGATTGGTTGGCTGTCAAAATTTGGACCAATCACAGAGCCGAACCGCGTCTTGAGACCGAGATGCATCTTGAGTACTGACTATTTATACCGGCCTTAGATTAAATACGTTATTGCGTTAATTGATCGATACGATCAACGAC
This sequence comes from Cyaniris semiargus, assembly GCA_905187585.1. Classification (NCBI taxonomy): domain Eukaryota; kingdom Metazoa; phylum Arthropoda; class Insecta; order Lepidoptera; family Lycaenidae; genus Cyaniris; species Cyaniris semiargus. The sequence goes on along the minus strand of LR994558.1, from coordinate 3,479,596 downwards.
GAACGCGATTGATAAACTTGCAGTTAGTTTCCAAATTGTTAGTCAAACGGTAAATAACATGTAGGTACAATAAAGTGGACCCTAGATGGTAATGCAGCATGACATTCATTTACGTGACAATATTCATTGTTGCATGACATGCCGATGTATTGCAGGTCGTAAAACTAAACAAATTGTCAATCAATGTACAGCACGTAGTTTGCATGTCGTTCGCATCAATCAATACAATAAACGATCATGCGTGCACGACAGCACGTAACGCATGTCATGCTGCATTACCGTCTAGGGTCCCCTTAAAATCCGCATGTGTCGTCAGTCGTCACTCGTCAGATATTATCACATGCGGTAGGAAATAAACAAGTAATTGACAAAGTAATATCTTAAGATTCATCTGCGACATCTGCAACGCGGCGCTGAAGCGCAAGGACCACCTGACGCGGCACAAGCAGTCACACAACCCCGAGCGGCCGCACGCCTGCTCCGTCTGCCTCAAGGCGTTCAAGCGCAAGGAGCAGCTCACCCTGCACTTCGTCATACACTCCGGCGAGAAGCGACACGTCTGCAACGAGTGCGGGAAGGGTGCGTACAGCTGACAGACAGCCCTGGATAGGCAGTATAGTCCTATGGGTGGCAGCGTCCTGTCATGGGGGGGGGGGGGGGGGGGGGGGGGGGTCCTAGGATGGCGGCAGAGTTCGTACGTACATAGGGGCCCGATGTAGCTATTTAGCCGCTCCGAGCAAAGATCATTTCCGCCCTTTACATACGGAACAAGTGCAGGTTTTGTTGGGGATGACGGGGGGTATATGTAAGTAAACTACCTTCATGTTTCCACTATCCAACCTGAAGAAGGTTTAAAGGTAAAATTCTCAAACTTGGGTGGTGGATGGCTAATAGATAGGAATAAGTAAATTTCGCCGCCCCTCATTTTTTGCCACTCTGAGCAAATACCCGGCTCGCCTCCCTTCGATCGTGCCCTGCTGACATGTCGTCCACTTGTTAGATAATATTCCTAAATCTGTAGACTTAGATTTGTTCACAACTGACTGACTGCTTTATGAATACTTGCTCCAGTAATGTTCGTTCATACAACTGTCCCTTATATTTAAGGCATTTTTGTTGTTTGTTATTTGTAATAGATGTTTGCGTGTAGCGTTAAATTTTCAATGTACAGTATTTGTGATTCTTTAGTCTCACTTTACATGTAATTTTACTTAGTTGTATGTGGCGACTGTGATGTTTGAACTTTCAGTTAATTTATCCTGTATTTATTTGTGAGGACCTGTAATTGGCTTCCTAGTTTCTAGCTTAAGTTATAGGTCTACCAGAATCTGATGGCAAAAAGTGAGAAAATAAATTGACTCTAGCAATACCGGGGTAATTGGAATAAAACATTTTGATCCGTTTTTTTTCTTATAGCGGCTGATTCTGTGTGTTAAACATGCAAATATAAAAATTTATCCAATGATCAAGGATATTTTTTGAGAATCTGCTGTCAAAAATTGCCATCAGATTCTGGTAGACCTATACTTACTGTATTTATTGATAGCTGTTGGTCTTCCAGACAAAATAAAATTAAATAAAACATATTAGTCCACAACTTTAAAACTGCGGCAAGGGAATGACAAAGCGCTGCAGTATCTGCAGTTTTCTTTGGTCAGGGGTAGGCCATGCTTTTGACACAAATTAAAAAAAATTTGGGTGTAGGCAGGACTCTTCTTTTTCTCAACTACGCCCAGACGACGCTTACACTGATATAGAAATTTTATTTTGTAGGATGAACAATAAACACCTTTCAAAAATTTGCTTACATTAGAAAATAAACCACACCCTATAGGGTATTTATATTATTTATAACGATAAACATTGCAGGTTTCTACCGCAAGGACCACCTGCGCAAGCACACTCGGTCGCACATCGCGCGCCGCGTGAAGGCAGAGCTGTCGCAGCAGGCCTCCACGCCGCCGCTCTCACAGGTAACTAAATAAAAATTATAGTAATAGGCATGATGACTAATTTTTTTTTCTTATTGGTAATTGAAAGACCCTTAAAAATAGAAACATCACTGAAAGAATGACTCTGATAGCTTAAAAATTCACCAAGATAATATGACAATTCAATCATCTCATAAAATAGACCTGCCCGAAACGCTCCATACAAAGTGCTACGAAAGAATGACGTCACTCTTTCGTAGTTTGTACGCATCGGGAGAGAACTTTGTTCGGTAGGTATATTAAATATTGCGTTTATGAAAGTGGTTTCTTAACAAAAGTTGCTTTTAATTGCATAAGTTATCGAATAGTATACAAATATTAAGAAATTTAATTGAAAAAAAAAATCGACTTGATTATCCAACTTTGAAGGCGCATAACAAAAAAAAATACAAATGCTATCAAGCTGAAATTTTGGGAACACTTATTTTTTGCCGTGATTTCTTTATTTTATTTACAAAATTCGCTAATATTTGGCCTTGTCATCATCCCTATTATAGCCTCTGAGCCACTGGGCTACATTAAGCACGTGCCCAGGGCCCTACTCTAAGCTCTAGGTTGTACCTAATGTAGTTACTTATATTTCTAAAAAGTACGTAACTTACCAACTATAATAAGCAACGTTTCGCTCGCTCGCCTTGGATTTAAATTTTAACATTTATTTTAATTGTAGTCGGTAGTCTGGACTGTCTTTTGCCATCAGAGATTAAATCATTTGTATCAATTGATTTAGTGAAACGGATTGTAGGGTTTTGGAATTGTACAAATGGTTTATGGTAATAATATTATGTTTTGCAGCAGTCAGTGCCAGCCCCGTCTATAGAGCCGTCCTGACCCGACGACAAGCACGACCTCATGTCGCTCATCGCCGCCGCCAAGGACGCCTTCTGATAGACCCATATAAGGAAATAGGGGAGGCACAGGTCATGTTATGTTTAGGCCCAATTCCACTAACGTCTGTAAGTGCAGCTTGTTAAAATGTCATGTCTTCTCTTTCATTCATATGAAAAAAGAAAGAGGTAACGTAACGGTACTAATTCGAGCTTTAACGTTAACAGTCATTGGTGAAATTGGGCCTTTATATTAAAAAAAATACTGTTTTTCTTAATTTTGATCTGAATGTAAATAAATCTCAATGTTAGTTATAAAATATAGTATATTGCACACAACTCAGATGACTTGTATTTAGCGTGCAGTGATGCGATAAGTATTATTTGTTTACATTTAGATTAAAATTAATTCAAACGCGGCAGTTGCTACGAACTGTTTTTTCTGAATCAATAAAATGCAGCTTTGATGTTATCAGCAGGCATATAGTGGCATGAGTGATGAGTTACAGACTCATGGCCCATGACTAACAAACTTCATAATTGAAGACGTGCGTGGATGAAGTGGATACTTAACAAAAAATTTGAAAACTGACTTTTTAGTAGGTACGTTATAAGGTTTGTTCAAATTAAAAAAAGAAATAATGAGTAATTGCTCTTCTGTTGTAAAATTGTAGTGACCTACTTCATCCATTCATGTCTTCAATTACCTAATTCAGACCCGGCCTATCTGAAAGCTGTGTTCATTAAACACTTCCACTATAAATAAATAACAATAATTAAGAAATAGATAAGACTTCTCACTGCATTCAATATCTCTTCTGTTCAGACCTCAGAGCCATTTTATTCTACATATAAACAAGACACAATAGAATGTTAGTACCTACAAATTATAATGATACGAATTTAAAAGGTACACAGGAAATTATCTATCACTGAAATTATAATTTATTAAAGTGGTTCTGACATAACAAATGTGATGAGACATACTTTTAAGAATCTGTATAAAAGTAATTTTTATTATTCCAACTTCCATTTATAATAAGAAATACATAGTACATAATTGTAGTTTATACACGATTAAAGGAGCTAAGAAATCGCCTAATACTCATGAACTGTGTATACTCATCATATTTTCAAATTGCTGGCGTTTATTCTTTGTAATTGCAATTAAATAATTGAATTAATAAAGCTTCACTGCCATGCTATAGCGGCCACAATCTGCAAATCTGATGAGTATAGTTAAACCTTACCAGATAATATTGCGTAGGAAAGATAATATACGAATACTTATGATATTTTATTCGAAATAGCTCTTTACAATCAACTATAGCAAGAGTAGATGTAATACTAAGTCATTCTTAAAATTATTTCATTTTAGACCAAAAATTTGATACGCAACGTTTTAATGATTGCTATTATGCTTGCTATGGTGATTGTAAAATTAACACAAATGTAAATATTTCATTAAAAATTAATTTATTTTAGCAAAATCTACCCAAAATTATTTTAAAGTTCGGTGGGTTTTCTGTGATCGAATTTTTTAATGTTTATATAATTTATTCAAAGTTATAAAAGCGTTGGTGATACGAATCATTTTGAAAAAGTGTTATTTTTATATGATGTTAATTAAAAGTTTTATAGTGTTCTGTTCGAATTATCAATCTTGTAGAACTCTTTAAATTAGTAGTATTAATATTGTTGCATCTAAAAAAAATAAATCTGTTCATTATTGCTAGTTTATTTTATTCTTTACATTTCACATTTCCGCGTAAAATGATTAACGTTTATGGAAAAAAGACTTTGAAAGATTGATACGGAATCAGTAATTTTATCCTAACAATCACTTTTTAGTTTAGGAATCGCAACTATTGCTGCTACAGTCCAATAATGATCGTTTGGCGCGTGGTCAACATCAGAATTAATGCCACAGCGTCTTGTAAATTTCTATAGTTGAGCTGTTGCGAACAAAATTACCCATAAAAATATCATCTCTTGTGCCACAAGATCGTTGTGTCCGTCTGTGATTAAAAATATTATTCTTAAAGTTATTGTTACCTACATTTAATAAAAGAAAGTATAGGTTCAAAATATTTTATTTGTACTCCGAGTCACATAATATCTTACAGAATAGAATCACAATGCGCCTATATAACGTCGAGAGGAACTTCCAATACAATTTAAACATATTTGGTACGAGTCATGGCATCTACACTTGTGATTACATCATTTTGGGTTTAGCCAAAAACCAGATAAATTATCCTATGTACAGGCAACGAGCACAAACTTAGCCTGACAGGAAGGGATGATATTCATCGTGCGTCACCTTTAAAACTTTTAGGACAAAATTTATTCTTCATTGAGCTAAACATCTAAAGATATGTATGTACAAAAAATGTGTAAACTATGTTTGAAATTTAAAGAACACGATAGAGCAACGAAATCTTTTTCACACTTCATTTTTACAATTTTGTAGTAGAAACTATGAAAACTGAGTATCTAATGATATTTTTGATACTAAGATTAAAATTCGAATACTTAAAATAAATAACTATAAACTAAATAACAATATGAAGTCGGTTTAGTGGTACGATTGTGACAGTTTTATCATTTCGTGGAACATTTAAATTTAATTATAATAAAAAAATCTATTTACAATAAAGAAGTTAAATATCCGCTTACTAAAAAAACATTTTTTTTTGTCCTCGTCATCTCAGACAAAGATAAAATTCTGTGTAAACAGTATAAACTGTAAACTATTCAGTTTTGATCATTTTACGAAGTTATTATAATATAGTAAGTACTGTAAAATTTTGCTACTGACATGATATTTCATAATAAATTTAAGCATACACTGATTAAATGTTTTATAATATATAGTTTAATTGAAAATGTGTTTGGTCCCTATAATATTCATTTGAAACAGGACATAAGTTTAGTAACCGTAATTTATTAAAAAAAATATCATAATTTAGTACAAACATAACTAAATTTAGGATTAAAGTTAAAAAAAAAAAAACTAAAAATGTGGGACACCAAATACCAGTTTGTCTTAAAATTATGTAACTTTTACGAATGAGTATTTCAATATCTATTTACATACCTACTGTATTTCATTATTAGTTGACATAGAAAGAAGAATATTAGCAAAGAAGTGTAAAGATTTTATTAAGTATACAAAAAATTTTTGTAAGTACTAAAAATTATTTAAAATCATAAAACGGAATGTACAAACCATGGACGTAAAAAGTGTACAAACATTTTCATTTCATTGCTCGATACAATATTATTGCATTTTATACATTAAATTCATATTTTGTACATGTACATATTTCTAAGCTGCTGGTAACTAAAAATTAAACTATGGTTCATAATTCATATCGCTTGTACTTGGCGTTTTGTCAGTAAAAGAAACTACATCCTTACATGTATGTTTTTGGCCGACTTTTAGAACACCACCATGTTGTAAAGTGTCACTTTAGTGACAACTTGTGCCACTAACGTCACCTGAGCGCTAAACTTGTAAGCTTGTAGGTCTGTAATTTGATTCTAATCGGTCATGTGACTTTACTAGTTTAAACACTCAATCTTTAATTCTCGCAAATGACCGTGTTACCATTCCCAAAGACCACCTTTGGGTCCCAGAACATTTCATTATGGAATAGAAATGGTACACGGACACTATATTCAAATGTCAGAGTGTAGCGTGCAAAGTCCATCGAAGATAAGGTCCGTTTACCTCGCTATATCACGGTAATAAGGTTTATTTTTCATGCAGACAATTCATGCGATGCGCAAACCGAAACCGCTCAGTCCATTTTCAAAGTTAATCCTTCGATCGTGGATTCTTGGAAATCTATTGTTATTCTATTGTTCTCGCGATCACCGGTGATCTTATGGGGCTTGATAGGTTTTACCGTGCAGACTGATGCGGCACATCAGCATACTTCTATGGACAATAGACTGATCCACACAGTATTATACACTGGAGCTGAACGTTCTCTTCTCGCCGTTGTCCATCGAAGATACGGTCCGTTTACCTCGCTATATCACGGTAATAAAGTTTATTTTTGAATGCAGACAATTCATGCGACGCGCAAACCGAAACCGCTCAGTCCATTTTCCTCGCTATACCACTGTAATAGAGTTCATTTTACCATGCAGAAGACTGATCCACTAGTCTACATGTATTATACACTGGAGCTGGAAGTCTCGGGGTCTACGGTGAACGCTCGCTTCTCGCCGTTGTCCATCGACATCACCATCTGGTAGGGCACTTTGATCTTCAGCGGCACGCGCAGTTTCGTGTTCGATGGTGCCTGAAAAGAAACACGTGTAAATAAAATGACGACGAAAATTGTGTGTTTTTGTGAATGTGCGTAAGAGTATTTGTAAATAAAAATAAAAAAATACGTGTGGAACTCGGGGACTGCCGCGGTAAAGTTATTGCATAGCTTTTTTTAGGGTTCCGTACCCAAAGGGTGAAAACGGGACCCTATTACTGAGACTTCGATGTCTGTCCGTCTGTCCGTCTGTCTCCAGGCTGTATCTCAAGAACCGCTATAGCTAGATTTCTGAAATTTTCACAGATTGTGTATTTCTGTTGCCGCTATAACAACAAATACTAAAAACAAAATTAAATTAATATTTAAGGGGGGCTCCCATATAACAAACGTTATTTTTTTCGCCTTTTTTGCTCGTAATCAATAATGGCAACTGCTAGGCACTTCTTTAACAAATAATAATAATATTTAAATAAAATAAAAATTTAGGGGGGGCTCCCATACAAATACGCAATTTTTGACCTATTTTTCTCTATAAACGGCACGGAACCCTTCGTGCGCGAGTCCAACTCGCACTTGGGCGAACGACGCTAGGCGAATGTTAGGTGTTTTTCGTTACGGAATTTCTTGACTCGGTCGCCGCGCTCAAAGCCCGCGATAAAAGCTATGCAATAGCTTAAAAAAAAGGTGCGAGTGTTTCACAAAAGTTAAAATGGTGCCAAATGGTTTAACTTTAATCCGGAGGCCATTTTACAAAACGTAAAGTTTAAAAAGTTTACAAAAATCTGTCCTAACTTTTTACATAGTGTACGCTGGTTATTTAATCCATATACTTCAATACTAATATTGAAGTATATGGATTAAATAACCAGCGTACACATTATAAATGCGAAAGTGTGTCTGTCTGTCTCTAACCTCTTCACGCTCAAACCGCTGAACCGATTTTGCTGAAATTTGGTATGGAGATACTTTGAGTTCCGGGAAAGGATATAGGATACTTTTTATCCCGGAAAAATGTACGGTTCCCGCGCGATAAACAAATTTTGGCGCAACGGAGTTGCGGGAGTCATCCAGTATTGTATAACTTACGTGTATCGTAATTTCAGGGAGTACATCGGCGATGTCCTGTTGTTTGTTGTTCTTGTCGTGTTGTTTGTTGTTCTTGTCGTGTTGTTTGTTGTTCTTGTCGTGTTGTTTGTTGTTCTTATCGTGTTGTGTGTCGTGTTTGTTGTTGTTGAAGCTGGCGTGGGGCAGCTGGTCGATGGGGAACAGGTCCGGGATGTGTTTCTTGCGTTTCGGGGGCTCCTTGGTCCGGAGCCGCGCGTGAACTATCATGTGCTTCTGTAGATGGTCTTTTCTGTAGAAACCTGGAAATAAAGAGTCATATTTAGAAATTATTCGTTACGTATACTATCAGAGAAGATGGTTCGTAATTTGGTCGCGTTAATGTCAAACCCATCCGACAGATCACAGCTAACATTGAATTGACATAATCCGACCAATTGACGTAGGTCCGTCTACTGCCTATGAATCAATTTCTTCGATGGTACGTACATTGATCCGTAAAACGCCAACAAAATATATTATTTCTAAATACGGCTTATACAATTTTTAATAGATTCGAATAGGATCATTACACTAAGCGCAAGCGCACGTTACGACTGTTGCGTACTCAGTCATAAAACATGCGCGTACGAATGCGTACGCGTACCTTAAAAATCAGTATTGCGAAATTTCTCTAAATCTTCATTACATTAAAGTTAAGTAATATTTAAAGCCTCATAGTGTTTCTTTCTGATTCGGTCTAATCAAATCAAATTATTTTCATTCAGAGTTAATTTTTAGGGTTCCGTACCCAAAGGGTAAAAACGGGACCCTATTACTAAGACTTCGTTGTCTGTCCGTCTGTCTGTCTCCAGGCTGCATCTCAAGAACCGCTATAGCTAGAGTTCTGTAATTTTCACAGATTGTGTATATTGATTGCCGCTATAACAACAAATACTGAAAACAAAATAAAATTAATATTTAAGGGGGCTCCCATACAACAAACGTGATTTTTTTGGCCATTTTTGCTCGATATCAATAATGACAACAGGCAGGCAGTTGAAATTTTCACAGAATCCTCAATTTGATGTGTACTTCAATAATTAATAATAAAATTAAAATTAAATAAAAATTTAAGGGGGGCTCCCATACAAAAACACAACTTTTGGACTATTTTTTCCTCTATAACGGTACGGAACCCTTTGTGCGCGAGTCCGACTCGCACTTGGCCGATTTTTAACAAAATTCTCTCTGAACGTCGAAACAATGGTGCCTACCAACGGTTCGGGAACTAACTCGGCGAGAAGATCCGGCGTAAGAAACTCGCACGGCGTAAGAAATTCTCAACAACTTACAACATTTTTTTAACACGCTTTTATTAGCTTAGGCTGTATGTATGTAACGGAATCTTTGAGCACCATTTTTACCTATCTCCAGTAGTCTAATAGGGTTTGAAATTCAAATTTTTGAAATGTATCTTAAACAAATTCTATAGTGCTTATGTGACGCTAAAAAATAAAATAACTTTTTTTTTTCTCGCGTTAAGTATGAAAAAAAATTCATTATTTTTACATAATTTCAAATTTCGCGCGTATTTCTCAAAAACGCTTCACAAAGTGGAAGCCATGTTTGCTCTGTGGTCATGACGTCATATCGTGAGTAAACAAACAGCACTAATATTTTGCCCAATAGTTTTTTCTTTAAAATTAAAAAAAAATAGTAATTATTATACTCCATATCGTTTGTGTGCGGGTTCTGAATGCAAGAATACGAGTGTTAAAACACCAGACAAATTGTGGATTCAAATACCTATGGATATAAATATGAGAAACAAAGCAGAACAAAAGTCGGGATCGGGAATTTATTCTTGGTAAATGTGTGTTGTCACCTTTAACGTAACCGACTTCCATGATTTTAATTTTTTAAGGATATTAATGAAATGAAATGCTTCAGTTGCAAGAAAATGTTTTAGGAAGTAGGCAGGTTAGGTTTGTTTGTTTCCATCAATTGACATTGACAGTTGACACTTTTTTTGTGTACTATCCTAATGACGTCATTAGCATGGCGGAAAAATTTCTGAGTGTTCAAAGACAGATAAAAAATCCTAAAATCTTTGAACTACATTAAAAAATATATAAAGCTATCGTATGAAGTCAAACTAACATTTTCCGATCGCTTTTCCTCTTGAACTATCATAATAATACATTTTTTCATTTTTTCTCATATACACTAAAATACCCTATTAATTCGAAACTTTGCATACGTATTAAGAGCCATTGACAATGTAGTAATAATTTGTTAAAATTTTTGGATAAAAAATTTAATTTTAATTTTTTAACTATTTTTTTTTATTTTTTAAAATGTTATTTTTTTAAACTATGTATTATTATTTACCTTTATTACAATCGGGACAGAAGACGGTCTTCTCGCCGGTGTGTATGAACTGGTGTATCTTGAAGTGGTCCTTCCTCTTGAAGGACTTGCCGCACACTTTACACACGTACACGCGCCGCGGGCACGGGATCGCCGCTTCGGTATCCGCCGCGGGGTACTCAGATACTACCACCTGAAAAATTTAAATTATTCGTGAATTTTTCATTTTGAGTAAGGATTTGTGCTTCGATTCGCCGTTTGGATCTTTGTTAATCGTTATAAAACCCTCAGTATATAATTTTTTAATTGTATAAAAATTACAAAAAAATAGTACAGATAGCGCGCGAGTTGAACGCCGAGCTCAGGAATGCGGTAGTGCTGTGACCTAATTAGAATTAATAATGTCACTATGTCGATACATTTCAAATTGGCTTTTAGTTTAACATTATAATTTTCGAAAAAAAAAACAAGAAAGTAATTATCACACTTTTTTTTTAATTCAAAATAAAATAAAAAAATAGTTTTTTTTAACAGAACTTGATGGACTCGTTTCAGTCATTATTAAAAACAACAATTACACGCGGCTGTAACTTGAATTTATCAACATTTTTTTTAATTTAAAATATTTTTTGTTTCAACAAATAGTAACGCGATAACACACTACATGAATGATAGCTGTCAAGTTCCGCACAGTACTACACTGCAGGCGTGCGAGACGCGGCGGGGATTGCCCCCGCCCTTCGTCTCAGGCCCCAACCGCATTCAACTCGCGCGCCATCAATATATACTGAGGGGGAGGTAAGGTGCCTACTCGTGAGAACTTATAATAATAATTGGCTCGATGTCGCCTATAATATTTCTACTGTATCTTAGTTAAGCTGTTGGTTTTCCAAATAAATAAAAAAGACAAGCAGAGCGAAACACTGAAGCGCCGGTACAGGTCATATACCTCAGAACTGTAGTAGAGCGACGCCTAGTGCAAAAAGTCTTACAATTCTATACAATGAATATTATTCGTCTGCAAAGGTGAGACCGCACTAAACGACACTACTCTACAGCGGAGCGACGCGACACTTCACGTTTCATAGAACTGAAGTTTTTTGTCACGTAGCGCCGCTGTCGCCTTTAAAATGAAACTGTACTAGACGTTAACTGCACTTTAATGGAGCGAAGGATTGACCACAACGCTCCAGTACAATGGGATGTTAAGTGTCGCATTGCTTCGCAGCTGTTGCTACGCATAGAGCGCTCCCACATTTACAGTAATGCTCTCTGCTCATTGTATTGTTATCTCGTAATACATATACATAATATTTAAGATTATTTTGTCATGTCGGTGAAAATCAATAATAAGTATAAACGACACGTACCTCCAGCAACTCCATAGGGTTGTTCTCCTTCTTGTCTACGTGCGGCCCCGCCTCCCCCGCCTCCTCGTCCGCAGCCCCGCCCTCCGCCCCGCCGCCCTGACACGAGTGCCGCTCGTATAGACTGTGGTTGTAGAAACCTGACGAATGTTACAGAAAATAATTAAAATCTACTAATATTCATGTCGATCACTCTTAATAAGACGAGTCGAGCCAACACTATATACTATCAGAGAAGTTGTTTCATAGGCAGATGGCGGACCTATGTGATTTGGTCGTGTTGTGTCAAACCCAGCCGACATATCACGATTAACATTGAATTGACATAATTCGACCAAATGACGAAGGTGACTCCGTCAATGCTTATGAATCAACTTCTTCGATGGTACATGAGGACAACACGTAGAACATTTATATGGACAGTTTGGATTTTTTATTAGTAAGGAGGTGCGTTTAAAACCTTAGGTAAATTCAATCAGAAATAAATAATTTGATGTATCATTGAGAAAAATCGACTTCGATTATGTATTATGTGTCACTCATAAGTCGATTCTAAATATCAGGCAGTAAAAATCGACACCATTTTTCCACTCATTTTTCTAGTCTACATCTATTTCTTCAACTTTTCTCCCGACCCCCCCCCCTACTTTTTACTTCCAATTCCCTCACCTTCGCTACACGTGGTGCACCATATAAGCTGGGTGGGGTTGGTGGGGTTGTGTCGTGAGTGGACGTTGTAATGGGTCTTGAGGTGCTGTTTCCGCTTGAACTTGCGGTGGCAGATGCCGCACTCGTGGTTGCCCGCGCCGGTCTTCTGTGGCCAGGATTGTTTTTGTGTCTGGAATTAAAAAAAAAAGTATGATTTTTTAAATCGTTAAAGTGAAGATTTTAGGTCATACAATAAAAGAGGATGAATTTTTATTATATTTTAAATTTTAATACTTCGCAAAATGCATACACTTGTGAATATTAACAACTTTTTTTAAACTACTAGAAAAAACAGTCGCTTCAAATTATAAAAGCGCCTCAGAGCCTTATCCAGCCCCGGATTTATAAATAAGCCGTTATAGGCCACGGCCTAGGTACGGCAGCGTCCATAGAGGCCCTACAGATTACGTACATGGGGCGGCAGAATAAAGTGGCCTACTCTCATAAAAAATATAAATTCGGCACTGGCCTTATCATTTTAGTACAGCTGTTCTCATTGGTTAGCTTACATTACTTGTCCTTCAAAACCAGACAAGGGATATAGGTGATAAGTCAATAGACAAATATCTATTTCTCCTGCGAGTTGCGATCGAACTGTGGTATTTTTTTTATTAGAAGTAATTTGAGTCGTCTATAGGCTTTTTGCCCATATCCTTTGTATACTCACTTTAATATAATTTGTTTACAGACAAAGTTTACAATTTCTCTTAATCTACTTAAAATTCCATCACGCCTCAGGACTTTTTAAATTTTTTTTATTATTTTAATATTAATATACTCACAAGTTTGGGTGCAGCGCCGTTGCCGTGCTCGAAGGGCCGCACATGGGACAGGTTCACGTGAACCAGCAGCTGGTCTGACGTGTGGAACGCTGCAAATATAACGTACAATTAACTAACGAGCGACCAATGGGGGCTGATGATGACTGGAAACAATGCTCTGTAGTAAACGAACAAGTTGTTGAAACAAAAAAAAATCCATACTAATATATGCAAATTTATTAGTATGGATGTAAAACTGTGTCTATTTGTCTGTCTATCTGTTACCTCTTCACGCCCAAACCGCTTTACCGATTTTGTTGGATATGGAGATATTTTAAGTCCAAGGACATATGCAGATACTTTCAATCCCGGAAAAAATGTAGGCTCAGCGACTTTAATTTCTTTTCCAAACAGTTTATCTGTACTTCCTGTGCACCCAAAAAAAATTTAAATCGATCGGGTGATGGGAAGGGGTTGCCAGCGTTAATTAAAAGTAGCAAAATAATAATTAATAATATTATTTTCATGTGGGCTCAGCTGTGTAGGCTTTTTTTCTGACGCGAGATTAGTTATTATGTAATTCCCAAAAAAATAGCCAGACAAAAATATCGGTGGGAAGGTACCGAAAAAAATTGTTGAAATCGTTGAATTTCGTACGAAAATTCGCTGAGGGGTAGACAAAAGCGGACGTGGAGGGGATCCCAGCCGGTTGACAATCAAATATTGGACAGCTCACAGCACGCTCATCACCCTCCTGCCTCATGATAGTTGTCCATGTGAAAAAATTATAAACTTGAATAAAAAAGGGAAGGTTTCCCACCGATATTTTCTGGCTATTTATTTTTGGGGATTACATACTTACTAATCTCGCGTCAGAAAAAAAAGCCAACACAGCTGAGCCCACATGAAAATAATTATTATTTTGCTTCTTTTAATAAACGCTGGCAACCCCTTTCCACCACCCGATCGTGTTTTTTTTTTGGGTGCACAGGAAGTACAGAGCAACTGTTTGGAACAAAAATTAGTCGCTGAGCCTTCATTTTTTCCCCACCCCACTATACCCGCACCCACCGCCTGCCAGCACGCAGATTATCAGAAAAGGTTATTCAGGGAAGTAGCTACCGGAGTTTAATACAGCTGAATCCACATGACCGATTTGGTCGCCAGCTCTCCGTCCGAAAGAAGACGATTGGAAACACTCTTTGCGAACCGGCCAGGATTAACTAAGGTCCAAAATACGAAGCAATGAGTTTTGTAACTCGATGGCAGTGGCGGGGCAAGACCTAAATTTGATGTGGGCAAGATAATATATTAAAGGATGACGCAAGGAGAAGGATTTTGTTAAGAGAAATAATTTTTTGATACTCCAACTTTTATGTATAAAAATATGAGTTTCAAAACTTGTGTCGCGGTCCAAGGGTCGCGGTCGCGAGGCGCCTTCGACCGCGAGACCGTAGGCGGTGGCCCACGTCGCCCACGCCTTACGCCGCCTCTGCTCGATGGTTTGTACGTTAGACGATATAGTAATTTATTTGCCTAAAAACAAAATAGCAAATGGTCCCAACCATGATTAACTCATAGTTTGAAGTTGTTCTACAAATTACCAAGGACATCAATTTCTCTATGATGGATATTAAAATGTATGCTAAAGGTGTGTAACATGCATATTCAGTAGACGCAAGCTGCACCGTCAAGATATTCACAAGGACTTACTCGGTAACTGTAGATTATGCAAATTCTATGTGAAGGCTTAAACTCGTCCTATAGTCTTGCGTTAAGGGCCATGATTGCACCTACGGCTCTCCGTAGGCGAGACAGTGCACTCGGTATGTTTACCTATTATGGATGTGCTCGGCCGAGGGCACTGACGCCACTCTACTCGGTTGGTTGTATCAGGCCATAAGACTGCAGTGAGTCATCGAAAAGTAGGTGAATTTGTAATTTCGCGCGTTTTGGACTATTTTGGATAGTTGACTTGCCCGAGTTATAAGGTTTTCTGACAGGAGTTTATCGACTAATTAGCTTTTGATTGGTTAATGTCAAAACGTAAACGAATTAATAACTCTGTTGAACAGATAAAGTACAGTCAAAAAAGCAGTAACTGGCCAAAAGTACAATCTTTTTCAAACTTTACTTTGGCAAAATACAATATGAAGTTTAAAACTTTTTATAAGTTAGTACCGCGACAGATATCTTGTTAGAGCAGAAAGTGTTGATATAAAATCGATACTTGTTTTCAATAACAAAAAAAAAATCAAACAAAAATCACAAACGGGCGTCGCGCATGTCAAAACTCCACCCCCCTCCTGAAATAAATTAAATCTCAAAACCCCTATAATCTGGCAACCCCTAAACTCTCCCCCTCGCTAGCCCAAGGGGATCACCCGAAATAGGGGAGGGTCCAATGAAGGTCAGACTAGGGGTAACACGAGCGAGTGCTTGCACGGTTTACAATATTTTATAAATTACCCGACCACGACGAAAAAAGAAGAGTAATATTATGAGTGTATGATTTTGACACCGTAGAACCTTAACTCCAGGTTCGATTTTAAGAAATGAGTTGTCCATAGGTTTGTTCTCACACAAAAGAATAGTCATCGGTTTAGAAACTTCAGCGAGTGTCTTATATTAAGAACTTTAACTTCACCAAACCTTAATCTCTATCTTTTGTTTTTGACCAATGTCGGCAGAAAATGAAACCTATAGCATAGTTCATAAAGTTGAATTTTATTTGAATTTTTGTCGATCGCGGTCGCGTGCCGCGAGAATCAGAAAGCCACCTTTATACTTACAATAGTTGTTGCCCGCGACTTCGGCCGCGTTAACATAGTATAATAACAAAGATAGTTTTGCCCTTTTTGTGGTTCCTTATACAAAGGGTAAAAACGGGACCCTATTTAAGCGAACGTCTTCATCATAGTAACTCCAATCTTTAATTTCAGTTCAATCAGTTGAAAATCTAAGAAGATTTATACAAACTTTCATCGCCTATTTTATCCCCTTAGGGGTGGAATTTATCAAAATCCTTTAGAGTTTAGGCGATGCCTACGTCATAGTAGCTTTATGCATGCAAAGTCTCAGCCCGATCGGTTTAAAATTGACAAAGTTTCAAACAAACTTTCATTCCCTATTTTATCCCCTTGGGGGTAAAATTGATCAAAATCCTTTCTTAGCGGATGCCTAGTGCCTACATCATAACATCTACCTTTGTATTACCCGACTGCGAAGGTTATACAATATTCGAGAGTACGTATTGTTTGGAACGTTCTGACTCCTGTAGCCTGAGGCCGTACCACGAAACCATTTTGATGGATTAATTCTATCTTGAGAGAAGATGTCCTACTACTTGTTTACAGTAACTGTGACTTGTAATAGTGACACTGATCAAAAAGCAAAGGCAGTAAGTAGGCTGTTTAGTTTTTTAAATTACCGTTATAACTTTCTTGGCCTTTCATCTGTCACGAACTGTCAAACCATTTTCGAAAATTTTTCAATTTCCAATACTCTTATTAAACTGATTAAATTATCTAAAGAAATTACCATGAAAGCTATATATAATTTTTATATAATTAGAATTTTTAATAAATAAGCTATTAGTCGCAAATACACATAGTTTTATATTTGAAACAAAATACTAAATCGGTGGTCTGCAAAGTAGAAGAAGAACTTTTGAATAGTTTTAGAGTAAGACGCCCATTTTGGGCGCTTGCCAGATGAGCTATTATGGCTGATTTTTCAATCGTCAGATAACTTTTACCTAAAGAATAAAATATATTAGCTCATCTGTCAAGCGCCCAAAATAGGCGTCTTAAAGTGCGCGCACGATAACTTTGCGCGCGGCTGAAATCGGAACTAATTGTCGGGCCGCCACGTTTACATGATAATCGATACGCCTATTCCTATACATAATTTAAATAAGTAAATAAAGATATTAAAGTAAGACTACCAATGTTATCTAAAAAAATATCATTGGGATTACCCATTTTTTTAATGAATCCCTACGCTGGCACGCCACCTGTCGCGCGCAGAGTTATCGTGCGCGCACTCTACGCTAAAACTATTCAAAAGTTCTTCTTCTACTTTGCAGACCACCGATTTAGTATTTTGTTTCAAATATTTAACTATGTGTATTTGCGACTAATAGCTTATTTATTAAAAATTCTAATTATATAAAAATTATATATAGCTTTCATGGTAATTTCTTTAGATAATTTAATCAGTTTAATGAGAGTAATTGGAAATTGAAAATTTTTCAAAAATGGTTTGACAGTTCGTGACAGATGAAAGGATATGACACTTTGTCATTTTTTTCATTTAAAATCTGTCAAAACGCCAAATTTATTCCAGTGGTAAAATTTATCTGACGATTAACATTATTTGACGTGTATTCATGCTACCCATAAAACTTGTATCATACTTTTCAACCTTACCCCTTGGTAATAAATAAGCGTCAAAAGTGCGACTTGCCTTCCACATTACAAGCCCCACACGGCTTTGCCGTGAGTCATATGGCATGGCGCCCCCCACATTGCCTCACCGAGTGGCATATTGCGACCGAAGGGGGGAGGGAGGAGCCCCCTTTCCCCCTCGACGGTAACAGGTTTGAGTGTGTACATCTGTTCCGCACGAAAATAGATTCAAAAATATTTTATGGGTACTTTTTGGGTAAAGCTGTTGATGGCCTTGTTTAAAAATTAAAGGGCAATATACTAGTACTAGATGTTCCGCGCGTCTCCCTCTAAGTAAATTAAGAATTCCGCGTAAACCGCACATTTTCCAGTAAAATACGTGTGGCACTCGAGGACTGCTGCGGTAAATTAGCTATTGCATAGCATTTTTTATCAACTTATGCAATTATTTATATTTATTTTATTTATGCAGTATTTTTTAAGCTATTGATTTTGCATAGCATAGCTGCGCCGCACCGCTGTGCCGGTCGGGGTGTTAGATTTT
Organism: Cyaniris semiargus; assembly: GCA_905187585.1. Lineage (NCBI taxonomy): Eukaryota > Metazoa > Arthropoda > Insecta > Lepidoptera > Lycaenidae > Cyaniris > Cyaniris semiargus. Next base: position 3,461,292 of record LR994558.1, on the reverse strand, counting down.
ATTTTCGTTATGGAATGTCTTGATTCGGTCGCCACTCGCCACTAGCCGCGCTCAAAAGTCGCGATAAAAGCTATGCAATAGCTTAAAAGTTGCCTATGTCGTTCCCCGTACTCTATATCTAATATTTATGGAAATACTTAGAGTCTTGGAAAAGGACATAGGATAGTTTGATCTCAGCAAAATGTAGGGTTCCCAGCGATAAACTAAATGGCAAAACAAAGTTAGGAATGCTATGGTAGTTTTATAAGCTAAATGTGTTAGGAATTTCGGTCCCTAAAAGATGAGATTCGAAACCAAAAAATCTCTTTTATTTATTCATTGTATATTTCGTGGAATATTTGGGTATGTAGGCGTAAGGGGTAGCCCCCCCCCCCCACACGGTCGATATCTAGGTCGCCCTGGGGGTAAAGGGATGGGCATCCGACGTGACGGACTTGTATATCTGTTGTATATAATAGTATATAACATGACATGATATATTATGTAAAGACCAGTTTGGTAGAGTAAGGGTTCAGATCAAATCCTTATATTGAAACTATATATCTATAGCATGCACAATAGACGTATTTAAAAAAACTCTTAAAGCGCCTCATTCCTCAACTTTCACAGATCACAGTGAAATCTACAAGGGACACATCACACATGTAACACGCCCTAAAGTGTTATCACTTATTTTTGTTACATCCATACTAATATTATATATTAATAATATAAATGCGAAAGTGTGTCTGTCTGTCTGTCTATCTGCCTGTTACTCTTCACGCCCAAACCACTGAACCGATTTTGCTGATGCTGATGAAATTTGGTATGGAGAAACCTTGAGTCCCGGGAAAAGACATAGGATATACGTTTCATCCCGGAAAAATGTACGGTTCCCGCGCGATAAACAAATCATCTAGTCCTGTATACACATGTTCGTAACCGCCCGTATTTGTCAATCATGATCATTGGCCAACGTTGAGAAGCACCACTCAATTCTCATACTTTTTGGTTGCTTCTTGGCTGGCATGTTTGCCCAAATATTTGGTAGGTATTAGATAACGTTACGATTACGCTCATTCTCGCCCCTCTGAACTACTGACCTGTCAGCTATCGCCTGTCCTATCAAGCAGAAATATTCTCAGTTCTGACGTTCTCTTTGCGTTTGTTGACAAAACGAGCACTGACTTCAAAAAATATTTGCCCTTGAAAATTCTGGTGCGTTCAACGTTCGTAATTTTGAAAACTTTTATTTTCTAGTTTACGTCGAGACTCAATTAATTTAGACACAGTACTTGTTCAATAATAATCAATTTGTCATATTATTATGCTAATGTACTATTAACCCGTCGATCGTGGGAAAACGAGACACAATAGATATTCTATTGTGTCTCGGTCACCGGTGACCGTATGGGGCTTGATGAATTAATCATGATATTATGGAAGAAAATAATGCATTTTCGAATTCTGTTATTGATGTTTATTTTATCAAACGAAGCTTCTTATAATATCCCATTGGGGTAACAAAAGGCCAGTTTTAGCTCGTATCAAGCTGATCATGATGATCAATTTAAATTTAGAACCGGGCACCGCCATCTTGGTCGAGTAGGGGGCCGACCCTATTCAACGGTACCTCCATAGCCCATATTATGAGACTAGAGGGGATAAAATACACACGTAATATTTCCATAAAGGCCCCTCTCATGTTCGGCCATGCTGGATGGCCATGATTGCGCAACCTGTGTAAAACGTGTGCATGTACTATCAGAGAATTTGATTCATAGGCAGATGGGCGGACCTATGTAAATTGGTCGCGTTGTGTCAAACCCATCCGTGATCCGACTGATCACAACGACTCTCATACTCATTGAATTGACATAATCCGACCAATTGAAGTCGGTCCGTCAACTGCTAATGAATCAATTTCTTCGATGGTACAATTGACGTCGATCATGGGTGATTAAAGACGACTATTAATTAAGTCCCTCTACATGTTAATAATCGCTTGTATTTATTTGTCCATTATTTGCCAACGTGGTTGGTCGACTTAAATTGTGCGAAAGACGATAATAAGATAGATTACAGTGTTTCCCAAACTTGTCGGGACCGCGACCCATCTACAACTTCTACAAGAAAGTTTAAATTTCGCGGCACACCTTGTGTCATGAAGACAAAAAAGCAGCGGTATGTTGCTGCCGCAGCATTTACCCGTTAATTCTTATCGTAGTTCACCACCATATCATCATCGTCAGCCTTACTTACAATTACGTTAGCGTTCGAATGCCCCGCCCCCGCCCGCACGCACCCACGACGACGAACGAACGAGTAAAATGACAATCGAACGAGTACGACAATCGTCCTATAGTTTCAGGGCCCACCCAAAATCTACTCGCGACCCACCAGTGGGTCGCGACCCACACTTTGGGAAATACTGAGATAGAAGGTTTAAGTTTATGTTGTTCAAAACATCACACTTCTTGCAAGTCTGTCAATTTGAGTAATGACATTGCATTTTTTATGATGTCATCGTAAGGTACGGTCGACTGGAGGTCGCCAGCGTTACCCTTCAGACATCCCGACTCCCAGGGATTTGAGGCTCTTCAAGTTTCAACACATTTTAGGACAAACTTCTGAAATCTGATACAACTTTTTTACCCCTCTTGTACTAATATGTATTCTATGCCCCGGCGAATACAGAGGGTTGTAAGTTTGGCGTGTCTGTCTGTGTGTCTGCCCGTGGCATCGTGCATCGTAGCATCCGAACAGGTGGAACGTTTTTGTTAATTTTTGTATAGAAGTATGCTCTACATATTGGTTGATACAAACTTTAGATGCTGTAGATATGCTTGGTCTGGGTTTTATATCGTCAGTCAATTTGATAGACCGTTCGCAAAAAGACGGTATCGTCCTCAAATTTTAGAGTCATCGGGGAATTTCTCTAAGCGGGCCCCTAGACGATCAATTTTATTGTGCAATATTATTGACCGTCTAGGGTTGATGTTGAACGCGCCCGCCTTTCAATCTTATTGTCAAACAAATTGTTCAATAATAATGTTCAATGATATTGCACAATAAAAATGATCGTCCAGGGGCCCACGCACCGACGACACTTTTGTGTTTTTTGACAGAAGTTTATCTGACCGCTAGTGATTTTGATTGGCTAGTGTCAAAATATTAAACAATCAACAACGCTATCGAAAAGATAAAAGTTGGTTCAGCGATAAGAACGTGAAAAGGTAACAGACTAACACAATGCAGATTGCAGACACACTTTACAAATTTTAGTATGCATTTTACTGACTTCCAAGAACGACTTTATTCAAAATACGCCTTTAGTTTTCTTGGTAGTAAGACTAACTATAGGTCTACCAGAATCTGATGGCAAAAAGTGAGAAAATAAATTGACTCTAGCAATACCGGGGTAATTGGAATAAAACATTTTGATCCGTTTTTTTTCTTATAGCGGCTGATTCTGTGTGTTAAACATGCAAATATAAAAATTTATCCAATGATCAAGGATATTTTATGAAAATCTGCTGTCAAAAATTGCCATCAGATTCTGGTAGACCTATACTAAGTAAGCTTATTCCATACTTGAATAAGTTTGAGTAAGTTGCCGTTACAAAGTTTGTGGTATTAGGGACGGACAAAAAGGGGTTGTAAAGGGGTCCTAAGAAAGGGGGAAACCCACTTCCCTTCCCACACTGCTTACGCAGCTGTCCCATAGAGCCAACTTTATACAAGTTTTAGCTGTTTATATTATAATCTATAATAATATAATATCTATGGACGCTTCACACCACGTCAGTCTGGCCCCGTGCTAAGTACCTGAAGGACTTGTGTTACGGGTACCGGACAACGGAAATATATTTAATACTTTTATACTATACATATATTTAAGATTTTTATTATATAATACACATATTTAATACACATCCATGACCCAGGAACTTTAAAAACTTTTTTTTCCGTCGGCGGGATTCGAACCCGCGACCCCCGGCTTGAGCCACTAACAGCCCACCAACTGAGCCACAGAGGTCGTCAATAATAATATAGTCACTATAATAATATATTATAGTGACAATAATATTATGTTAATACCTCGATCGTGGGAATCGCAGACATAATAGATTTCAATTGTTATGCGGCAGCCGGGTGCCGCTTGGGGAGTGATGGGTTAAAACGGTAACTGATATTTTTTTTTTGTTAACCTGTATATCATTTCTAATTAAAAGTGGTTATAGAAAAGAAAATAATTTATATGTTTAAACGTATACGATTTATAATAGGGAAGACATTTTAGCAGTCTAAAGGTGCCGGTTGGCAGCGGACGACATGAAGCAACCGCAGACGACGTGTCGTCGCGACACTACTGGTTTCTATGTATTTCTATAAAATACCCTGCGCAGACACATTCATAGAAATACATAGAAATGCGTGTCGCGACGACACGTCGCGCGTCGTCTGCTGCAACTTCATGTAGCCGGCTTCCAACTTGTACCTTCATTTGCACCTAAACTTTTAGTCATTATTTAACTTTAATGAGTGTGACAAAAAATGTATGGAGTTTAAGTAGAAATCTTCATTAAAATAAAATAAATTAATCATTAAACGCCTGCAAGTGCGGTCATAACTATTTGTTTTAACTTTCATCCTAGCGTCTTCCATAGACCTTTTTTGGCTTCGTCGTAGTCCGGTAAGAAATGTGCAACATTTAGCCGCTTTCACCATGGGCCCTATCACCGACAAGGTAACAATGAACCAAAAATGAGCAACATTTAGCCGCTTTCACCCTTGGGCCCTACCACCGGCAGACCACCAATTTACCAAATACCTGCAACATTTAGCCACTTACCCTTGGGCCCTACCACCGGCTAACAGTTAGCCAATCATCCTTGTTACGAAAATAGCCGACCTTGTGGTGTGTACCGGTTCGCGCGCCTTTCGCCATGGGGTCACCGGGCTAAGCGTGAGCCGTTTGAACGTATGAGGACATGTTTATATGTAAAGGGATATGTTACTACCAGAGGGACATGCTTCTATCAAAATTATTGAAGACGTAAATCGAAGAAGTGGGTAACTAACAATTTGAATATTGTTTTCCTGCATGGAGGCTTCAGAAGCGGGAAAATGATTTGAAATCAAAAAATAGTCAGATGATGAAGTACGTTACTTCATCATCTGACACTTACGTCTTCCATTATGTTTAGCTATCAAAATGGATATATTTCTCCAAAGAGAAATGTTGCTAATTGCTATTAATGTAGATAGGTTCTGAAAGGTTTCTATCCGTTCATCAGTGCTTGTAATTCTTAAGTTGAGCCTAATGTAGGGCAAAATATTTTTAACACTGCCAACCTACCTTGGTAGATACTAAAAACCAGGTAGGTAGATACACCTACACCCAATTACGTGATTAGCATTGGAAGTAGATAAACGCCTATTCATACACCTACCAGCTACGTACCCTGCCCAAATCCTAATTACTTTCATTTACGTATTATACAGTGTTTAACAAAAATAAGTGATAATACTTTAGGGTGTGTACGTGTTCCTTGTAGAGTTCACTGTGAAAGTAGCAGCGCTGAAAGACGAACATTTTTTTTTCACTTTTGTATGGGCAAGAGCCCGAGCGTCACGAGTTTCCCCATACAAAAGTGAAAAAAAATTTTGGTCTTTCAGCGCTGCTACTTTCACAGTGAACTCTCTACAAGGAACACGTACACACCCTAAAGTATTGTTACTTATTTTTGTTACACCCTGTATAACACGAAGCAGTTAACTCGGCACCTCGTCTAATGACACTATGGCAGCAGGTGCTAAGATAATTTCTGCGTGTTGTACATCTAGGAAGCTGGAATCTGCACTTCACGATTTTAAGCCGACTGCTAAAAATTAAGTTATTTACGCCCAATTTTTAACCGACTGCCAAATCTGAAGTTATTTACGAAGCAAAAGACAGGACTTTCCGAACAATTAGTAACGAAGCTATATAGAGTTTTCGTGTTTTTAACGTATCCAAAGTCCCAAATCGTATATCATAGGACCCAAAATATCCCCACATTTCCCCGCAAAATCGGGTGGTGTTCTGCGCACGGCTGACGATCGATATCCCCCCATTTACCCCAAAATACCCCGGGGAGGTAAAAGCTCCCCTTAAACATCGCCCAACTATTTCGGTATGCTGGGGGGTTAGCTACAGTGCCAAGTATCATCATCTACAGAGGATAACTTTTGCTTATGGTCGTAGGACTCGTAGGTTTAAGAAGAAGGAGATTTAAAAGGGTTAAGTTCAAGAAAAAGTGAAAGCAGAAAGAATCCCTAGTGTAAGACACTTGACACTTCGAAGATCCTATAGGTAACCTTGGAGAATACCTAGACCAGGGGTCACCGATTAGTTTCGCTCGGGCTCAAGTTTAAGAAATGAAATTACCTTTGCGGTCCACACATTAAAAATAAAAAGTATTTATTAAACAAAGGTAATTACGTAAATTACAAAGGTATTTATTTACATATCAATGAGAAAAGTGTCAATTTTTGTAGAACAATTTTTATTTTTAACGATATTCATTATTCATCTTCGAAAATGCTTGGTCCGCACAATGAGTTACTAAAATACTAGAGTAGCAACGTCTTACAAACGATTCTCAGAAATGCGTAACCACTTGATAGTTCAAAAGACGATGTCAGGTCCTTATGTCCTTGTCATTATGTAAGTCAGATATGCCTGCAGGCATCTTCGAAGTGGCAACGCGTTGCTGCCGTAAACTGCCAATCTAGTTACGTTATTAACATAGAATATCATTGGGTCCGTACACAATGGGTCGGCGCACAGTGGATCGAATCGAGGATTTCGGGGACATAGGGACCGACTTTTGTTTTTCAAATTTTTATTTATGCCAATGGGTAGAGCTAATTAATGTTAACAAAAGTTATTCTTTGCAATTTTTTCTTAGGCTTATTATTTAAGTACAAAAAAACATATTTTTAAATTTCTTGTATGGAAAAACATATATAATCCCAAATTTTTGCCAAGTCCTGATAGATCCCGCGGTCAAACCTTTTTTTTCTTATATTTTGGCTACATTGCTAGTATTATGTACCATAAATGTGTGCCCAAAGTTGCAACCTTGCCAGAAATAGAGGTGAGAAAATTATAAAAAAAATTAATTAGTAACTATTGACTTTTCTAGTTTCTAAAATTATTGTAGGAACTTTTCATGCAAAAAAATCATTATTATAGTAAAATAATGCTTAAAATTACTTAAAATAAAAAAAACTCGATGCCATGTAAATATTATCATCAAACATTAACTTGTAGGTAACTAATCCGTTTGACAATAGTAAATAGTCCTTTGTATTGTGTATTTTCTAACAATCGCTTAATGACAATGAACCAAACAACATTCAAAATAAAGAGCTCAAGTAATTGTATAAGGGCTTAAAATAAACCCTCATTAGCCAATTAGTAATTATAGTTAATTAGTGTGGCATGGAATATATTATCTTTGTAGGTCTGGAAAATTATAAAATCTCGTTTTGTTTAGCTAATGGCGTTGTGTTTTAAAAATTTGGGAAGGAATTTAAAAAATCCAATATTTGATACTTAAATTTTATTATTAAGTATCGAAGAAAACATTTAAAAATATTATCAGTATGGTTTTTTAACAATAAAGATTACAAACAGTAATATTTTATCCATTTTAGCGTCGTGTACATATTCCCTATTAATAATAAAGTTGAAAAATAAAAAGTAGTGAGTACATAAAAATTACGATACCATACATAATACAAGTAATAAAATTATTTCTAAATATGTACATACTATGTTTAATATACAAAACCCAAATTTAAAAAGCTTACTCACTATCAGAATCGTTATCCTGTAATTTGTTAACGTCAATAAACTCTATCTCAGAGTCTGTCGGCAAATTCAACAGAAGCTCTTTAGCCCGTGAAGAGAGAGCTATTTTGTTGTGCTTTGATAGTCTTGGTCTAAGACTTGTGATCTTTGGATCTGAGGATATCAAAAGATTATGTAATATATCCTCATTTGTGGCTTTTCTACTTAATTTTCTGGAATAGCTCTCCCTGAATTTCCGAAAATCTTTGTTACGAGCTTCTGCTGCTTCTTCTGACAGATTGCCGATAGGTATTGTACCAAAATGCTGAATAATATCAGTGCCATGTATTAGGAGTTTGTGTAAACTAGAAGGCATATAATACCAGGGATATAAATTTATGTAGAGTTCTGCAGTCTCTCTACAGAATAAAGAGAATTTAGAAAGGTTGACGCACTCTCCAGATGCTATAGTCTGAAGTATTACATGTAACCTTTCTATTAATTCCTGGCTTATACCAGTAATACGGGCTGCAGTGTCTGCATCCCTGAAAAATCTTCGGGCAGTGTTGCCATCATTAGTGGTTCCGTCTCCTTGTTTCACCTGGTCTATTAGTAAGCCGCAATCTTCTCTAAATGCTCGTTGTATTTCAGACTTTCTAAGCTTAATTTTTTGTTGATTTTCACCCCTGCCACTCCATTTTTTAAACTCCATACGATATGCTGCATAAGAAAAATGGGACATTATTAATAATGAAAATGAATATTTTGTGAAAGAGGAATGACTCACAGCTGTAAAAGTAATTAATAGCTAAGGTATGATAAATAAGAATAATTATTGTTACCTATGTGAAGAAGGCACTCCATACACCTGATCCAGCAGTGTAAAGATGACAGTCCGTACTGGTAAATTTCTTCATTCTTGTGTTTTTGGTCAAGCAGTTCAATATTGTTCATTTCCGATGGCTTTGCTTTGCAAATATCGCAAACGGCTGTCGACGTATCTGATAAATATGACGTTATCTTTCCGTCAATCATCGTCAAAAGTAACTGGTGAGACACTTCAATTTGATTCAGTCTTGATGGCTGAAGCGCTTTAATTTCTTCTGTTATTCTGTTTTTAATTAACATTACAGTGGTATGGGTTTCTTTTGTAAATTGAAACATTAATGGACGACAGTAAAACGTGGATGATGGTCTTTCGTTTTCCCAAACAATAGTTCCATCCGATTGTTGTAGCCTAACTGGCACTAGACTGGCCATAAAAATACTGGAGTCTTCAAATTCTTTGTTTATTTTTTGCTTGTACACACTTTGACCAGAAGCTCCGTCAAAACCCCATTTACTTACAAACTCTAAATTTATTGTTGCGTCCAAATCCATAGATATTGCATCCAAAAGTCTTGATACAGTCAAATTGAGTAAAGCTTGCAGTTTAATTGAAGCCCCGTCCTCAGTAATACTTATATCCTTTTTATCTGGATAACAATTCAATTTAGCTTGTTGCAATTTGTAATACGATGGATACAACTCTGAACCATTTTCACTCGCAGACTCTCTTAAGTTTATATATTGCCACTTTGACAACTTTAGCGAAACTAATAAAGCTAGTGCCTTATCAGGTGAATACGTATCACTCTTAACCTTCTCGTTGCTTAAGCATGCCTTGACTTTATTTAAATCTTCTGGGTGATTGAGTAAATGGTTCATTATTTTTGAAATTTCTTCGTTTCCACTGTTTTTTAAATTTCTTGTTGATATGGCAGACATTTCTTCAGGAGAAAATGAAAGATCTTTATTTATTTCATCTAAACGTCTCCGTTTTTGTCGATCACTTAAATCTTCAAAAGGTTTCCTCGGAGTAAAGGTAGATGTGGATGCGTCTGAAGTGGAAAGTGCTGGTGGTAGATTCTCAGTATTATCATAAACTTCGAGTTCTATTGGTTCAGTATTGACAACTTCAAAATTGATTTCTTGGGGCCAATTTATTGACGATTCTAACCAATCGCCATTATTTTTAATAAATTTAGCTAATGTTCGGCTACATTTTTCCCATCTGGCACACACATTTGAACAAAAACGCGTACAGAACTTTCTAAGCACGGCACTATTTTCTTCAGTCACTTTTATTTTCGATTGTAGAAAATCAAATAGTTTTTTACTATCTGACAAACTTTTTAATTGGTCTCTTAATACCATAAATAAATCTATATTATTCACAAGACCTTCCATTATACCAAAATAAAGAAAATTAAACACTGTGAAATGATGTATGTAGTAGCACGTTTAAGCATTAACTAATTTTGAAATATCTATTACGGTCCTTTTATATTTTTCCAGACCTAACAAAGATAATAAGTTCTATGACACCCTAATTAACTATTAATGATTGGCTAATGAGGGTATAGTAAAAGCACTTAATATGCCATTACTTAAGCTCTTAATCATGAGTGTTGTTCGGTTTATTGTCATTAAGCGATTGTTAGAAAATACACAATACAAAGGACTATTTACTATTGTCAAACGGATTAGTTACCTACAAGTTAATGTTTGATGATAATATTTACATGGCATCGAGTTTTTTTTTTTATTTTAAGTAATTATAGGCATTATTTTACTAGAATAATGTTTTTTTTGCATGAAAAGTTCCTAAAATAATTTTAGAAACTAGAAAAGTCAATAGTTACTAATTATTTTTTTTTATAATTTTCTCACCTCTATTTCTGGCAAGGTTGCAACTTTGGGCACACATTTATGGTACATAATACTAGCAATGTAGCCAAAATATAAGAAAAAAAAGGTTTGAACGCGGGATCTATTGGGACTTGGCAAAAATTTGGGATTTTAAATGTTTTTCCATACAAGAAATTTAAAAATATGTTTTTTTGTACTTAAATAATAAGCCTAAGAAAAAATTGCAAAGAATAACTTTTGTTAACATTAATTAGCTCTACCCATTGGCATAAAAAAAAATTTGAAAAACAAAAGTCGGTCCCTATGTCCCCGAAATCCTCGATTCGATCCACTGTGCGGCGGTCCGGAACTCGGAAGCGGACCGCGGTCCGCCATTTGGTGACCCCTGAGTCCTGACCTAGACGATCTGTCAAGTCAGTACTGTCTGCTTATTGAAGCCTCCAGTCATGGATAGTCTCGACGGCCATGATTGCGAAGCTGTCTATCTATAAGCATAGACGAATATATGCTACTGCATATTCGTAATGTCCCAGTTGTAAGTTGTACTGGTCCTTAATGTAGACGTGTAGAGGCCGTATTAAGGAAAAAAACTAACTACTATAAAAGCTCATAACTGGTACAAACAAAACAGACAATATTCAACATTCAATTCCCAAATTATGTTTTCAAAGAATTCTTTTCAAATTTCAAATAGGGCATTTAAAAATCGAACGTTCTTTTTTTAAACACCCTCAACGTTATTCGGCCAGTGGGGGCCTCTACCTCGCCCCCTAGTATCGAAAAAATATCCAGAAAAAATTATAGGGCCCCAGGAGGGTCGCACAAAAAATCTCTACCTAACCTAGTGGGGTGTCTTGCTTTTGTTACTTTTATGTTTGCCCACATAATGTTTGGTTTGAATTTGTAGACTCATTTTGAGTACCTATTTAACTATTATTCTAAAATTCCTCCAATATTAAAGTTGTCAATTATTATAGGTAAACAAAGTTTACTGTAACAAATAAAACTGTTTTGATCACATATTAAGGATCAAGGAAAAATCTTTGACACCGGTTTTGTCAGACTAGCCGATTAAAATACTTACAGTGTGCTTACTTCTTAGTAAACCTTTTTTTTGAAGGGGTCTTCTAACAATATGTAGAGAGTTAGAGACTGTAGAGTTTAACAATTAGAACCCCACTACAATGTGTATTGACTATTGTGTTTTATTTTCTATTTATAATAATAATCGGTCACGTAGCTTAGTTAAGCCGTGAAAGCCTCGCCTCAAAATATTGATATTTTAGTCCTTCTTTACCTGACACGTGTAAACTTTTTAGGGATCCGCAGTCAAAAGTCTGGATCAAGGTTGAGACTTAAGACGAAGTCTAATCAGGCTACATTTCAAGATACCTGACAGTACGAGTAAACTATCGAAAGTCAAAATCGTCGGTCGATTATGATATCAATTTGGTGTGCCAAAATTATTATTATTATCAATTGCTCATAATAAATCATTTACAAAATGTACACAGCCGAACGTAGAACTTTTTTTGGAAGTCCGTTAAAAAAACAGTGTATTTAGACAGACGTTATGGTCAGTCACAAGTTTAGTTAACAGATAAGGACAAGACATTGACGTCTATGTAATATGTATACATTGTATTATTTGCTATAGATCTATTTTAGTTCGTCGAGGTATGTATGTTTAAGTCTGTAAGGTGTTTATAATATGGGCCAAAACGCACGAATAAAATGGTAAATAAGTAAAAAATATAACAAGACTTAAGTCTTGTGCCTCGTGTCATGGTTTAACTATACATATGTAATAATAATTCATGTGATTTTTGGCTTTTACTGAATCCTGAAAAAAGTATGTAGTAGCATTACTACTAGAATAAGTCGCGTTAAGTCCCGAATAATAAGTTTCAATTTACTGAACCCCTCGCTTTAGTCAGACTCGAACCTGATTTTATGCTCGGCCAACGCCTGTATAACTTTGTGAAACCCTAAAAGCGTTGTGGGGGGGGGGGGGGGGGTGTTGCCATGGCGACCGGTTACTTCCTGGAGGGCCCCTCTCTGGGCCTCCCCCCCGGGGCGTACAAAAAAGCCCCAAGTGGAATTTCGCACGGAATAACTTTCAACAGCAGTTTGCTAAGTAAACTTTTTGCTGTTGATTTGAAATTTGAGATAATTATTATTTCTTTTAAACTGTTCCAAAAAATGTTATCTTATTATTCGACGTATGGATTTTTTTATATTTATCACGTAGAATGATTTTGCCTGCAACATCGTTTGCAGGCAAAAACTATGTGCTTTTCTAGGACTAAAAGTACCTATACCAAATTTCATGAAAATCAATTCAACGGTTTAAGCGTGAAGCTCTAACAAACAGACACACTTTCGAATTTATAACATTAGTAAGTATGGATTTAGTAAAAGCCTTCGCCACAAACTAATAACTTGGTTTGATCAAGTAATGAATGTGGGTTTGGTCTCCCTCCCCCTAACACTAACGGCCCCCTACGGTCACATAGCACGCTATGCCACTAAAGTTGACCTCACGAAATATATACTGAGCTTAGCGGGACCCGCCAATTGCGTATTCGTAGCGATATCAAATTTATAATAGGACTTTGTTTCTGGCTACGAAAGAAAAGATAAAGTGACAGATTGCAAAAGAAAATCAGAGCCTATAACTTTCTTAAATAAAAGTGCTGTTACATGCAAAACCGAAACGTAGAGAGAAAATTACTGTCTTTCATTGATATCCATTTAGTAGTTATATTGATTGAAAAAAACAACAACAAACATACAAAACTTTAAGCCAATAAAAGCATGAGGAGTTTTCAATAGGTGCGTATTCGTAACGTTATCGAAAATGATTTATGAAAATTTTGAGAAGTTTTTCTGTTCAGAGCAATTTCACCTTTTCCAAGACTTCCATGCCTGCATTAAGACCATCCCCCGACCAAACGACCTTGACCATACATTTAACGCGTTGCCGAGATCGCACAAAAATCCATTTTTTTTTTTACTTATCTTAGTTCAAAATTGATCTAAAAAAAATTTAAAACGGGGAATATGTAGTTAATGAAATTGTCTATCTATTGTCGTGTGTTTCAAATAAACGTAATTTGTAAATACTAGGGAGATGCTGAAAGTATGCTTCAATTTTAATAAATTGGTATTACTTTGGAAGCTAACATCATGAGTATAATAAACAAAAATAGAAATTTTAAAACGGGGAAAGGAATGTTGATATACTGAAGATTATTGCTGTATTTTTATTATAACTTTGTAGCTTTCAAATTATGAGTTTATAAGGCTCTAAATATGGTAAATTACGGAATCTCCGTAGGGGAAGGCCCTTAATAAGCATCACTCTTATAGAAAGGTCAAAACCACTCTGAACAAAATATTGGACTTCAAACTTTCTCGCACTCCGTACAAAATTTGGTGGAAAAGTGAATCTTCAGGTGGCTACAAGACCACCTTGACTCTTGCTGCAGAGCGGGCATACTAAACGTGCGGTCAATAAAACTCTGAACAAAATATACTATAGGTCTACCAGAATCTGATGGCAATTTTTGACAGCAGATTTTTAAAAAATATCCTTGATCATTGGATAATTTTTTATATTTGCATGTTTAACACACAGAATCAGCCGCTATAAGAAGAAAAACGGATCAAAATGTTTTATTCCAATTACCCCAGTATTGCTAGAGTCATTTTATTTTCTCACTTTTTGCCATCAGATTCTGGTAGACCTATAACTAAGGACCATAGATTTAAATCTATGCTGAGGACTACGAACTCACCTTTCCCGCACTCCGTACAAAACTTCTCCTTCTTCTTGTGCGTCCAACTGTGGATCTTGAGATGGTCTTTCCGCTTGTAGCTCTTGCCGCAGAGCGGGCAGACGTGTGGTCTCTCAGGGTCGAAGCCGCCGTTGACATAATTCTCGTATGATATCTCATCCTTGGCGACCAGGAACTGCTTGGCTAATTCCATCGCCGGGTCGAAAGAATCATCGTTGCTGCAGTCTGTCTCCATCTAAAATAAAAAAGTATATGTATACAGTCGAACATAGAACGTCTCTCCTTTTTAGGGTTCCGTATCCAAAGGGTAAAAGCGGGACCCTATTACTAAGACTTCGATGTCTGTCCGTCACCAGGCTGTAACTCAAGAACCGCTATAGCTAGACTTCTGAAATTTTCACAGATTGTGTATATGTGTTGCCGCTATAACAATAAATACTAAAAATAAAATAAATTAAATATTTATGGGGGGCTCCCATACAACAAACATGATTTTTTTTTGCTATTTTTTGCTCTTAATCAATAGCGGCAACACAAAGGCAATTGAAATGGTCTCAAAATACTTAATAATTATAAAATTTAAATAAATTAAATAATTGAGGGGGGCTCCCATACAAAAAAATCAATTTTTAGCCTATTTTTGCTCTGTAGTGGTACGGAACCATTCGTGCGCGAGTACAACTCGCACTTGGCCGATTTTTGGAAGTCGTTTAACTCATAAATCCCCAAAAGACACCCGGCTGTCGCATAACAATTGAAAATCTATTGTGTCTGCGATTCCCACGATCGAGGTATTACAACAATGATTAGCATTTGAATTTTAAACGAATTTCAAACACTCCATCTCACACAGCGAAAACACTGAAAGTCAGCATTTGAATATTATTATCTAAACGATTTTTTAAACTATACACATTATATTGTACATATTTGACTGACATTTTCTCATAGCTATTAGCTACTGATGAAACGGTTCTTAATATTGTAAAGCCTAAACCGTAAGCAGATTTATGAATTCATGTTAAGTTTCAAGGGAAAAAATGAGAACAAATTACGAATAATTGGCCAAGTGCGAGTTGGACTCGCGCACGAAGGGTTCCGTACCATTATAGAGCAAAAATAGGTAAATAATGTGTTTTTTTTTTTTGTATGGGATTAATTATTATTTATTTAATTTTTTCTATTAATTATTAAAGTATAAGTAATTATAACCGAGTATTTTGTGAACATTTCAACTGCCTACCTGTTGCCATTATTGATATCGAGCAAAAAATAGCAAAAAAAAAATACGTTTATTGTATGGGAGCTCCCCTTAAATATTTAATTTATTTTGTTTTTAGTATTTGTTGTTATAGCGGCAACAGATATACACAATCTGTGAAAATTTTTAGAAATCTAGCTATAGCGGTTTTTGAGATACAGCCTGGAGACAGACAGACGGACCGACAGACGGAGAGACATCGAAGTCTTAGTAATATAGGGTCCCGTTTTTACCATTTGGGTACGGAACCCTAAAAAATATCCACAGCCGAACATATTATTACCTCCTCCTTTTTGGAAGTCGGTTAAAAATTGACCAATGACACTACCGTGTTTGTAAACAGTGAAAAAAAACTCATCGAGTTATAGGAAATTTCAAATTAATCATAAGTCGCTAGAACGCATGATTCACTGCCTTCTTGTCGAGAATAAATCATATTAATACTATATAAACACATAATATTATGACCTATCCTTGTTAGGCCATAATATTTTGTGTAATAATCTTATGGCCCAACAAGGTTAGCAACTATTGCAGAGGTCTAGACACTAGAGTCTAGATTATCAGTCTGTTAACAACTTATCACGTACCTCAAAATCATCTTCCTCATATTCATATGCCATGGTAGGTACTACAAGAACACGATTTACAACTAAACTTTTACTAAGCACTCAGCACCATAAAAAATATATAAATACCACTTTTAAAACGAAACTCGACGTCCGAGTTTCGACAGAGAACGACAGACAGACACTGCGAAACTGGTCGAAAATGTGAAAAGGGGCGTAAGTTGTAATACCGTAGTGGGACGGGCAAAAAACTCTACCTAGCCCGGAGGGGTTTTGTTGAAGAACTGGCCTCTTTTTTATAACCTATAAAATTCTTTTAAAAGTTAGTCGCAATTTTTTTTGTGGTGGTAAGATGTCCTGTTGTGAATAGTTTTACCTAGAATTGGTGGGTAATCCTGGTAAATGCATGGGTAGCGGGGTCTACCGTCTACCCTATAAATGGAAAAAACCCAATGTTTCGCAATCAATGCCAATTTTGTAAAAGAAAAAAACTTACATAAAAATTTGTACTCTTTTATGGGTTAAGCCCCAATACGCACACGCTCAGAGTTGCCTACTATAGGTCTACCAGAATCTGATGGCAATTTTTGACAGCAGATTTTCAAAAAATATCCTTGATCATTGGATAAATTTTTATATTTGCATGTTTAACACACAGAATCAGCCGCTAAAAGAAAAAAAAAGGATCAAAATGTTTTATTCCAATTACCCCGGTATTGCTGAGTCAATTTATTTTCTCACTTTTTGCCATCAGATTCTGGTGGACCTATAACTCTGGAAAACCCTGTATATGAAGCTTTTTCGTGGAAGCATTCGTCTGCCCTACCTCATCAGTACAAAAAGCCCTTAAATATATATTTTTTTATATTTAACGGCTTTTGACTTGATGTTGGTGTGTGATCATAAAGTTAATATACCTTATTAACTTTATGCGTGTGATGCGAATAGACTACAGGAAAAATAAGTACACCAACATAATATTACCTCAGTGTACAACAATTGTCATTTCATAATGGGTTAGCTTTTACTTGTTTTTTTGGCTGACCGTGAGTGGAAGAGATCATTAATCAACTGTTTTAGACCACACGATCGTCAGAAGTCTTCGTCGTCCCATACTTGCATTCTTATATCGACTCTAGTATTGCGAAAATAGAGTTCACTTTTCCACAAAACATGATATTTCCCTGTAGTCAAGTTTCGTCGAAAAGTAGACTCTGTTTTGCATGTAATAGAGTTTATAATCGTAATGCATATTATTATGAGCGACGAGGCATTTTTAGGGTTCCGTACCCAAAGGGTAAAAACGGGACCCTATTACTAAGACTTCGTTGTCTGTCCGTCTGTCTGTCTCCAGGCTGTATCTCAAGAACCGCTATAGCTAGACTTCTGAAATTTTCACAGTTTGTGTATATCTGTTGCCGCTATAACAACAAATACTGAAAACAAAATAAAATTAATATTTAAGGGGAGCTCCCATACAACAAACGTGATTTTTTCGGCCTTTTTTGCTCTATATCAATAATGGCAAGAGGTAGGCACTTGAATTTTTCACAAAGTCCTTTGTTATATGTGTACTTAAATATTAAATAATAAATAAATAAATTATATTATTAATAATAAGTAAATAAATTAATTAATTAATAAAATAATAATATTAAAATAAAATAAAAATTTAAGGGGGGCTCCCATACAAAAAACACAATTTTTGGCCTATTTTTGATCTATACCCTACGGACGGAACGTACGGAACCTTTCGTGCGCGAGTCCGACTCGTACTTGGCCGATTTTTTACCTACTTTTGCTGTATAATGCTACGAAACCCTTCATGCGCGAGTCCAACTCGCACTTGGCTGATTTTTGTAGATCATACGACCTTAGAGGTTCCAAATCGGCAAAGCACCTTGCGAACCATCCAACATTGCAAATGTATGTATATTGTATAATCGTCATCCTACAGGGACCGTACATTATAGTTTGTAAAGCCTATGTTGTGCCCTTGGTCAACACTCAACACTATGAATTCTATATTATGTGCTCATCAAAATCAGCCCAGTAGCTTCTGAGCACTTTCGATGCAGCAAACAACTAAGTAGGTACATGTTTTTTCCGTATAAGGGCGAAGCCAAACGAGCGTAATTTGTGAGTTGTGAGTCGCAGATTTTCGGTTCGGCAGAATTCTGCTGCATTCAGTTTCATACAAAAGTCCTGTTTGATTCACACGAGCGTAATTTTGTGAGTCGTGATTTGTATGAAAAGATATTTACGCGGCAGAAATTCTGCGACTCACAACTCACAAATTACGCTCGTTTGGCTTCACCCTAATACTCTTCCTGGTGATGATGATGTGAATGTAAACCGCTACTATATTAGCCGACCATAATAAATAATAATCCTTCTAAATATGTCACAAGTGTTAAACAGTGTTAACTGTAAAGGCACTACAATAGCACTATAAGCACAGAATAGCTAATAGTGCAACCTATAAGTTGGTAGAGTTAACATTTTTTGTTTACGTCCAGATCAAAATGAAACAAAACGGAACAGTGAGAATCAATTTTATAATTTTATTTCTCTTCAGTTTTGAAAATGGAATATTGTATTTTGCTTGTAATAGTGATTATGCTTGTAGAACTGGATATTTCAAAAAATATTTTCCGTAAAAATCGCAAAAATAACAGCTTGTTAGCAGCTAGCGCCCACCCCGAGAGGATTAGTGAGTGGGGTGCGAAAGGGGTTACCCCCTTGGGTTATGCCACCCCGTACATAGCCCCCATATACTTACGTATGTACCCTGCCTGTTATGTACTGTCTAGCCTGTAGGTGGGTTCGTCGGTGTAACACGAGTACATGTGTTACTGACCTAAATATTAATTGACATGACTATAATTATACCAAATGGGTTATGTTATTAGTCTTACAGCCATGTTTTAAGCAACTAGGGCGAAAAAAAGTTTTTTTTTTTTTAAGTTTGATATTCCATTCGTTCTTACCATTATGGCACGGAACCCTAAGAGGTATAATATAATGTATTATTAGAACAGGTACAGTCGACGGCAAATCTGTTTTAACACCTTTGCACCTTATTGTCGAGTTGAGTAAGAGCGAAACCCCATTGTTTTGGTGGTAATATTAGTAGTTGATTGTGAAAATGCGAAATAGAAATACTGACAAACTCAAGGGACAAAATGACAGTTTTCTTTTGTCTATCACTTTATATATTCTTGCCTAGAAAGAAACCGTTCTGACCATGCTAAGCACGCTAGAATAAAAATGATTTTGACTACACATTGGACAGTAGACTTACTTATAATGGCTTTTGTAGAATATTCTACTTTAGAAACATTTTCACTTGAGCAAAAACTTCTCACAGTTCACAAGTAACGGATCCCTTCGGTCCCCACTTAAAGGGGGAGCTCCCTTTTAGCGTAAGGGGGAGATCCCCATTGCCGCGCGTGTAGGGGGGACTAAAATTACTTCAACAATATGGAGGTACCGCCGGATCTGGCTCACCAATTTTAGACTTTATTTCTTGGCAATAACTCATAATAATAGCGTTCTTAAGTTGTCGCAATATAGGTAGATAAATTAGATAGAGATTGAAAATATAACATACAAAATGTTAAATTTCATTACGTTAGTACTTAGTAGTTATTCTTGGTTTATATCGCGATTAAAGTGTAAAAACTAAAAACTAACCCTAGTCTCTACAAAAATCTTAGATCCTTATGTAGTCACAGCTCACAGGAATCCAGCCAAATAAACTTATATACCAAACTAGATGACGTCCGCAATTCCGTCGCGCCAAAATTTGTTTAAAATCGCGCGGGAACCGTACATTTTTCCTGGATAAAAGTTAACCTATGTCCTTTCCTGGTACTCAAAATATCTCCATACCAAACAGCAAAATCGGATCAGCGGTTTGGACGTGAAGAGGTAACAGACATACAGACAGAGAGAAACCCTTTCGCATTTATAATATTAGTATGGTAGAACTCTACCATACTAATATATAAAATTCTCGTGTCACAGTGTTTGTGGGCGAACTCCTCCAAAACGGCTCAACCGATTTTAATGAAATTTTGTATGTACATTCGTTAGGCCTGAGAATAGGTTTTTATCTACTTTTTATATAGACATAATTAATATGGCAAAACAACGTTTGCCGGGTCAGCTAGTACTTTATAAAGGTTAATTTTGCTCATGCGGTGATTTCAAGCTTAACTCTGTGGAGCTCTCACATTGGCAGTTTTGCAAGCGTGGGTTAGTGGCGTTGCAAAAGGCACTTGTAGGGGCATAGCTCATGGCGCGTGGTGAAACACCGTCGACTGACACAACAGAGGTCTGTATTTGGTAGTTAACACACACAACTTTTGGTTTTCTTAACAGCATCACAGAAGGCGAAGATATCTTCCTACTTAATGTCACAAAATAAATCTATAAATAATTTAAATCAACAAGCAAACAAAACTTAGGAAAGGTTTCATCGAATAGGTCTCGAAACTACTGGACCTATATTGATACAATCCGGCACAGATAATATACCTCCTTTAATAAAAACATTATTAAAGGAGAATTACGAATAACTAAACTAGGTCTCCTTGTCTGGCATATTAGAGCAGTAACACGACAGACAAAGACAGGTCCTTGAGAAGTTCTACTCTGCATAAATATCTTATGTAAGCCATACACGCTACGGTCTACCGGAGAGGTCACCTATGCAGGTCACCTGCACAGATGTCTGATTTTGCGCCGGTCGCCTGCGCAGGCCTAAAAAAACTGCACAGGCCTATTCCCACACACATTCCAGTCTACCTGCGCAGGCATACCTGCCCAGGTGGACCTCTCCGGTAGACCGTAGCGTGTATGGCAGCCATAAGGGAGATAGAGTACGAGAGTTTCACGCTGACGAAATTGCAATGATAGAACAAACAGTACCGTTATCATCTTCCTAACCTACAGCGGGCAGTCGACCTACGCAACCGGTTGGCAATGGTCTCTGTGAGTACTACATACTATAATACCACAGACATAGATCAAGATAGATACCGCATGTCCCTCCATTTGTATGAAAACGGGCGTGCCACTTTTTTCCTACCTCCTGTGACGTACCGATGATAAGAAACGTGTCCATTATCTAGGCGAACGTTTCTATTCGAATTCCTACAGCTCAATACGGCACAATTAGGCATTTAGGCATTTTTAAAATTCCGATTGACGTCCGATTCCGATAGCAGACTAAAGAACAAACTTTCAAAAGATGAGCATTGCTCGTCGTTTGGGAACGCGATATGGCACGTGAAGTACATACACATGCGGTATCTATCTTGATCTATGTCTGTGTATAATACTATGAGTAATAGTTCAAAGTTACTTAGTTTTTACAAAAATGCTCTGTAGTTAAAATAATTATAATAGTTATCATGTTAAAGTAGCGCACACTTTGGATGACTTTTAGGCAGCCTCTAAACCTACTATATTGAACAATATTTAATTGTACAATAAGATTGAAAGACCGGCAATTGAAAAAATAATGTTCCATATTAACCCTAAACGGTCAATATAATTGCACAATACGTAATATTGGGCAATAAAATTGATCGGCTAGCGGAACGCTTAGAGAACTAAATGGTCCATAGCTTTACAGAGCATACATACCCTAAAGACAAACTTTACGTGCAAATTGTTCGAAATACAGATGACAAGCGCTCAACTTGTGTTTATACAACAATATATGACGTCCGTAACTGCGCCAAAATTCGTTTATCGCGCGGGAACCGTACATTTTTTTCCGTTTTCGGGATAAAAAGTGTCGCATGTCCTTTCCCGGGACTCAAAATATTTCCATACCAAATTTCAGCAAAATCGGTTCAGCGGATTGGGCGTGGAGAGGTAACACAGACAGACAGACGGATAGAAAGACACTTTCGCATTTAAAATATTATGTATAGACATTTAAACAAACATGATCTCTATTCATAAATTTAAATTTACAAACCGACGTTTCTTATCTGTGGGAAATCTGAAAATGTGGTTAGAAAACCGCGCTTATATACAATTTTAGAATGTTATCGAAATATGACCGGCATTTTAAAGTACATAGCGGTAGGTACTTGTAAAGTAAATAATGTAAGGGACCGAAAGGGAGGGAGACCCACCCTCTACCCTGGGGGTCTCGAGGGTATTAGGGGTGCTATTTTATCTCTCACATTTAACGCTAAATATAGAACTTGGCCCTATACGACTTCTTTAGGGAGCTGATGCTGGTCATGTCGAATATCATGATTAAAAATCACCATGTGTGATTAAGAATTAAAACGCCTTTAAACTTAAGAACCTCTTCTTGAAGGTTTGCAGGTCGTATTGGTCTGGAAATATCGTTGGCGACAGTTCGTTCCAGAGTTTTACTGTGTGGGGTAGAAAGTTACGCGAAAAACGCACTGTGGAAGACTGCCACTCATCGAGGTGTTTGATAAACATCTAAAAACGCGCGGTAAGTTGTCGAGTCGTGCGGATTTCTGGGGCCCGATTCGCAAGCATCGAATCTCACGCGCCATCCCTGCGATCGAATCGACATTCGAGAATTGAGAATCGAGCCTCTGGGGCTTAAAGTCACTTATACCTAACTTACCTCAGCAGCATGATCACTCTCCGTGTTTCCTGTGTCCGAACCAGCCTTGTATTCCTCATCATCATTGACCTCCATCTTGATGTTGGTCAGACCCAAGTCACTGATCATACCCTGGTCCATTAAGTGTTTGTTGTGCGTTTGTATGTGCTTCTGTAGGTGGTCTTTCCGGTTGAATTCTATAATAAAAGCTGCATTTCATTTAAATAAACAGATATTTTAATTTATCTGTGTAATATGATCAGTGATGACTGATGACAAAGCATAGCTATTTGAAACTTGCCAAAACCATCCATACTAATATTATAAATGCGAAAAAGTGTCTGTCACTCTGTCTGTAACTTCTTCACACCCAAAACATTGAACTGATTTTGCTGAAGTTTGGTACAGACTATAGGTACCATTGAAGAAATTGATTCATAGGCAGTTGACAACGATGACCTACATCATTTGGACGGATTATATCAATTCAATATTAGTCATGACTCATTCAGAAATTCATTTGCTGAGTTTGACGTAACTCTACCAAATTACGTAGACCCGCCATCTGCTTATGAATCAACTTCTCTAATAGTAGATAGAGTTCCGGAAAAGGACATGGGATAGTTTTTATCTCAGAAAAATGTACGGTTTATTGAACGGATAAACAAATTTTGGCACAATGAAGAACCGTGGGCGTCGCGTCGTCTAGTACATGATAAACTATTAAATTTTACAATAACATGAATCTTAATTCATCAAGCCCCATACGGTCACCGGTGACCGATTTTCCCCCGATCGACGGGTTAAACTACCCATACATGATATCTACTCCAAGTATGTATATGGAATAGCTGCACTGCACATTGCTGCCATAAGTTTGAAGCTATTCAAATTATAGGTCATAACTAGATGACGCCCGCAACTCCATTGCGCCAAAATTAGTTTATCGCGCGTTTCCAGGATAAAAACTATTCTATGTCCTTCTTTGGACTCAAAGTATCTCCATACCAAATTTCAGCAAAATCTGTTCAGCAGTTTGATCGTGAAGAGGTTAGAGACAGACAGACAGATACTTTCGCATTTATAATATTAGTAATACCATTATTCTATTATATAGAATCCATATTTTATTTTTAAAATGTACTCACTTTTACTACAGATTGGACACGCCAGAACCTTTACATCAGAGTGGATGGTGATGTGTATGTTGAGATGCTCTTTCCGCTTGAACCCCTTCCCACACTCCGGGCAGACGTGTGGCCTTATCCCGGTGTGTTCTTGCATGTGTCTATCTAAATGCTCTTTCCTTTTCAAGCTGCAATAAAATACAATTTATAAGGTACACAATTTATAAGTTTTTATTAAGCAATTTGCATATATTTTTTAGGTGCAATTTAAACAAATCTAAGATTTGCAGAAAGTAGTATGATGATGTTATAAAGTATGAAAATAAATGAATTATGAATTGTTAATTAACATTATTTGGCAATGAGGCCTTTAACACTCCAAAAATCATATCAAAGCTGAAATAAGATTTAGATGAACAGAAAAAGGCAAAGTTAAACATGTTTTAAATTTTGTCATGTTCACCCTTTCATTCTTTATATTAAAGAAAGAAAAGGCATAATATCTTGACTAACTATTATCATCACGTAATCATGGAATTAATATATACTACTGCACATAATACACTGTTGCAAAGGAGCCTTAATTAGGACTAAATAACAGTCATAATATTTAGTTTAGGTATAGAAGTAGCACCTCCATCGTGGGTATCGCAGACACAATAGATTTTAAATTGTTATGCGGCAGCTGGCTGCCGCTTGGGGATTGATCGGTTAAGTATGTTATTCTGTGAGGGATTTATTATATATGGGCCTAGGAAAAATAATTTAAAAAAAACATACCCCTTCCCACAGACTTCACACACAAATTTAAATTCATCATAGTGTGATATTAGATGAAGTTGTAGATTGTCCTTCTCATCATACTCCTGTGAGCACTCTACACATGTGAATATTGTCTGTCCGTCTTCATTCTTGCTCACTATTGCCACTCTGTTATGAGCATAATGTTTTTTAACACTAATCTCTGACTCTTTGTCTAAAGAAACAAAACAATAACATAAGAAATTAAAGTTCTACAAGTATGTAAAATTGTAATTTTTTTGGGTTTAAATATTTTTATAACTTTAATAAAAATAAAAGTTACTTATTAGTGATTGAAAAAGAAAATTAAAATATTTTTAAAAAGTATTACTTTTTAGAATTGTTTTTAAATAAATAAAAAATTACCTTCTATGTTACTACACATTGTTACTATACATTTGGAACTCAAGATACAAAAAAGTCTAAAGCCTCGCTATAGTGTTCTGAATTTGAAAATAAAAACTCGAAATAAGTTTCTCCCCTAACAATGTGCCGCTAACGGTAATCTTAGCCCAAGCTCCCCTCCGAATAGGGGTTGACTACCCTTTGTCAGCTGCCTACCCCAGCATGTAGGGGGCGGGCTGCGACCCCACTTTATACGCTCCGAAATAGCTTTGTTATTTGTGGCACTGACGTATTTTTTATGTCCGTTTTTTACATTCGAAAATTTGAGCGTACAATTGGCTGGTAATTTTTGTAATTTGTAGATAGGCGGGAAAAGTTGAGATCACTGTATTCACCCACTTTTACAACACTTTTTCATACTTTAGTTTTCCATTTGTGTAGTCAAAATCGTTATGTATCTTTAGTTATTGCAAAGATTAAAAGTTTACGGCTCTATTATCACTGTTTATAAGCCTGGTTATAAGCAAAAAAACATTTAGGTCACAGTAAAATACTTCGGTTGTATGTACTGAAAACGAAGCACCTGCTTGGCACCTGCGTACGTCACCGAACAAACGCAAACACAAACTGAAGTTTTATAATAAATTAACTGTCAACTGTCAAGTGGCATTGACAGCTATTTTTTTCTAGCCTTCAGATAAGGGCTATGAATTGAACTTGTCATCAAAAAATGTGAAAATTTTCCTTTTGAAATGAACTTCTCACGTCCGCGTCCTGCTGAATGCTGATTAAGGATGTACCGTCACTACCGTATATAACATTTACAAATTCAATATATGACCTTAATTCGAAATATTATGTTGTAGAATAAAACATCCTGCATCGATTAATACCAAAAAATCAATACCTTACCGATAAGTTACGTGAAATAATTCATTTTAAATTTCCATTTATCGTACGTAATTTTTGCTGGAAGTGTTACAATTTTTGAAAATTCGTCAGAATTGGAAACTTTGAATCCAATGATATTCTACTTATACAGATCTGTTACGTCCGTACTATTTTCCGGCTTAAAGCGTGTTACAGACAGACGCGGCCTGCGGTGGCGGTAGCGGTGGCGGTCAGTTGGATGACTTGAGAGTTCTAGGAACGACACAGACACACGCGGCCACGCGGCCTAGCCATTCAACTGACCGCCACCGCCACCGCCACCGCAGGCCGCGTCTGTCTGGGAGACGCTTTAATCTCTTCCGAACAATTTTCAAATTCAAAATTGCAAACATTGACAAATTTGACAGATAAGTGAAACAAAAGATACGAAAAACCATTTACATAAAAGAGACAGTTCTATTTTTAAACGTAGAATCGTATCGCTGTCTCTTTCTTCGCCTGAGCTATGACGAAAATTCGATTTTTTCCAGATTGTTCGAAAAAATAATTGAAAATGTAAATAATCGAGGTATTTATTGCAATCAAGACATGTGGTAAGAGATTTCATGTGTTTTGTTTTCTTTTGAGTCATAATTGGTACATTTTCGAAACACGCACGACGTCATTTTCATTTTATTTAAGTAAGACAAGACGCGGCACGTTCGTGACTGCGCTCGATGCAGACTAAATAACAGAGGGCCGTATTTGAATCTTCACAACGCGCGCGGTAGTAACATCTGCTTTGAGTTTTTCATCATTGTTTGTATCAAAGATAAACGGCTAAAAACTGCTTATCAATTTCTTTGTACGATTTGCGATTTTTTAAGCCCAAAAAAAGTGGGTTCACCAGTTCTTGTTTGTATAGATGCACTGACCTCCATTATACAAGTACGCGCGTACTTGTATAATGGAGGTCAGTGTATAGATGGCAATAAATTTTATATCAAAATGCAAATGGAGTTTTGCCGGGAATGTGAAAGAGTGATGTTGTGTTTTTGTATTATTTTCCTAAAATTGTGTTAACTGGGTTTTCAATGTGTAATATTGGTAGGATATTAACCATTAGATATTCGTTTTCATGCACAAGTGATGACAAGTGTAGGAAAGTGATGTAATATCCAGAAACGTGCTATTTTGTGTTCCCTCCAAAACTCCATCGAAAGTTTCAGTAAAGCGTCTACCACTTTACTGAATCGACCGACTTGACTCCTTGACTGTATTGATTTTTACTTTCATAAGACTTTAGACCGGACCAAAGAGGAACTTAACTACGTAACAAGAGGTCGGACTTAGAAGAAAAAAAAGAAACATCCGTTATTTTTTTAATTTGAAGCTTAAGTAGAAATTTTTAAGTGCAAAAACTTTCACTCTGAACAGACCAAAAATTAAAAAAATTAAAATAAAAAAGAAATAAGCTCAAATAAATGTTTAATTTCATTAAAAAATTATTATACATAGCTTAATTAAACAATAAGACAGATATAATCCACAAGCTTTTGTTAATTTTTATAATATTCAATATTATAATATTACAGTATAGTTTTATTTTATTTATATAATAATAGTATAGCTGTCTATGCTACTCTACTCAATTGGCTTATACAGTAAACTCTATATAGGGAGGGGATTTAAGCTGCGCATCCACCGGGTCGGAATCGGGACATACGGTGCGGACGGCGCGTCGCGTCGTCATATTATATAATTTGTCAGGCGCAGAAATGACGTTCTAGTGCACGGCAGTACCATACATATCAATACAAAGCAACAAATTCCGATTCCGATCAAGTGGACGTACACCTTTATACATACACACTTTAGTATTATTACTTTGTTTTGTTACACCCTGTATACGACAGCTGAAATCTATCGCGCGGGCTCAGGCCAGCTGCATACCACCTCACTTGATCAGAGGATTTTCCCTTGGTGGCCGCACCACTTATAATCCCATACCTTCCTTCTCCTAAAATCTCCTTAACAGCTATTGCCTGCTGACTAAAATGTTGCAAACTAGTATAGGGACCTAAAAATCTGAAATTAATGAAACATTTTTCATTTACTACATTTCCATACATAAATTATTAAGTATAGTTAATAACCTTATGTATTATTACAATAAAACAATAGACACATTTCAACATTTCCCAAATTAACTGCATACATATACATAATACATTATAATATTTTCTATGAAATAATAATCTATCTTTTTCATATTAATATAGTTTAAGTTGTAAATTATTGTACAAATATGCAAATAATACTACGACATACTTTGTATTAGAACATGGTATGACATAGTTATGTTTTGCTTCAATTTATCAATTTACGGTTATATTTACATTTTACAATGCTTACCTTTCGTTTTTCAATAATTAATCCACTTAATTTACAATTTTTGTAGTAGTTGCTACAAAATAATTTTCACAAAATGAAAATCGAACTTTGAATTTTAAACTTCTTCTTCGTCTTTTTTTTTCATGTAATTTATATTCTCTATGGTCTATGGCTGTATGGGCAACGCTCCCTTTGCCTGTCCCGACCGGGACGAATTAACAAAAAAAAAAAATCTCTATGGTCTTTACTTAAGGTGCTACGTTTTTTGGAACCCAATTTTTTTTCGTTCGGAAGTTTCACCCACCGGACCGGACGATATATTATGAAAACGATGCTAAAAATTGTACTATACTAGAACATTGTTTCCCGCCAATTACTCGACACTGGCCATGGTTTTATAGCGGAAGTGCCATAATAAGAAAAAAAAAATGCAAATGTCAATGTCAGTGTCATGTACATGTGATCGCAAAGCTTCAGGCCGCGAACAAGCCGCGAATTTTTCACAAAATATTTTGTATTCTAATAATTATTCTTTTTATCATAAGTTGAACACACTTTATAGTATAACATAACAACACAAACCTCCGTTTGTGACAATGGAATACGAAAAACAACTTGAAAATCTTGCCATAAACTTGTTCGAAATCGACGCTGTTAAATTTGGAGAATTTACTACTAAAACTGGTTTAAAAACACCCATTTACTTTGATTTAAGGGTTATTGTTAGCTACCCAAAAATAATGGTAAGCATAAAAACTATTTAATTACAGAATAAAATGTATTTTTAAAACAATTTCCCTGCTTTATTTTTATAGGACTCGATATCTCAGTTACTGTATGAATTTGCAGTAAAGGATAACAACTGCGATCATTTGTGTGGAGTTCCATACACAGCCCTGCCAGTTGCTACATTACTGAGCATTAAAGCGAAAAAGCCAATGCTTATGCGACGAAAAGAATCTAAATCCTATGGAACTAAGAAAATGATTGAAGGTCATTATAAACAGGGCGACACGTGCCTTATTATAGAAGACGTCGTAACATCAGGATCTAGTGTATTGGAAACTATAAATGACCTCAGAAAAGAAGGGCTTAAAGCAGAGGAAGCTATTGTGATATTAGACAGGGAACAAACTGGAAGAAAAAATTTAGAAGACAACAATGTGAAGCTGAAATCACTATTCACAATGACACAGCTTCTTAAAATATTAGTTGCAAACAAAAAAATAACTGAAGAAATGAGTGCCAATGTTAAATCTTACTTGCAGAATATTCAAGCCCCTGTTATTGGTAAGCAACATACAACAGTATAAACAATGTCAAACGTAACATATTATTCATTATTATAATTAATTAAAAATTATTGTTTTTATAGCTACCAGTCTCCAGAGGACTCTAATACCATATGAGAAGCGAGCAGAACAAGCTACAAATGTTATAGCAAAGAAGCTTTTTAACATTATGGCAGTCAAAAAAACAAACCTTTGCCTGTCTGTGGATCTTACTATGTGCGCCCAAATACTAAATCTTGTGGAAGAAGTAGCGGTCCATATTTGTTTATTAAAAACCCATGTCGATATAATTGAAGATTTCGACTTGGATTTTACAAAGAAAATTAAAGAGATGGCACAAAGACACAATTTTTTGATTTTGGAAGACAGAAAATATGCTGACATTGGCAACACTGTGTCTCTACAACATACAAAGGGCTTGTACAAAATAAATGAGTGGGCAGACTGTGTCACTGCTCATTCTTTGCCTGGGGAAGGAATTTTGAAGGCTCTAAATGACCAAGATAATGAAAGAGGGGTCTTCTTGTTAGCTGAAATGAGTTCTGCGGTAAGCTACATATTATTTGATTTCTAACGAAAATAGGTATTTTCAACACTTATTTACAGCATTTGTTATATTTTTTATTATATAAGGTCTTAAGGATTAGCTTAAAAAAAGTTAATTTTATTTTTCAATTGTTTAACACAATTTTTTATGTATTTTAGGGTAATCTTATCACACCACACTATACAGAAGCTACAGCAAAAATGGCTGCCAAATACCCTCACTTGATCACTGGATTTGTTTGCCAAAAGAGGGATACCTTTGTGGACCCTGGCCTTATCCAGTTGACACCGGGAGTTCAACTAGAAAGCTCTAAGGATGACCTAGGACAAGTATACAACACACCAGAAAAAGTGGTTCTAGAAAATGGGGCAGATGTAATTGTTGTTGGTAGGGGTATTGTTAAAGCTGAGAATCCCAAAAACCAAGCTCTTGTCTATAAAAATAGACTATGGGAGTGTTATGAAAAGAGAATTTCCACCTCAAAGTAAAACAATGTTATGTTCAATATTTTGATGCTAAGGTAATTTTTGGACTACCTCTATTTACTACCGTAACAATCTATTACATTTTATATAGTATACGTAAGGATATGAAAGTTGAGTGGGTGGGTTGTTTTATATAGACATATAATTTTGATAACAGATATTTTACATTCCGTTCATGGGACCAACATTTTACATGGGTTTTGAATTTACAAAGAAAATTATGTATTAACCTATATTATTGTTAACGTATTGAAGTTTTTGTTAATTTTAAAGTATTTTAACTTTGAAGTAAACATTAGTTTTTATTTTATAGCATTTATTGTAATTCTTGGTAAGTATAAAATACCTGTTATGTTACAAACTTATATAGAAGGACCATTAAATGAAATTCTAATATGTAATTGTATTTCTGATATCTTCCCTGTATTACCTAAATTTAATTAAAACATATTTTATTGGAAAGTTGCCATTATGGATGCTGTGTCTTACAAAGAAACCTAGAAATAAAACACTATACACTTTCCCGTTCCATTTTTTACCAAATATCTTAATGCTTTGCGCAGTCTATGCATATTATTATTTATTATACATCCTCTGTAAGGTAACATTGGATAACTATAGGTCTACCAGATTCTGATGGCAAAAAGTGAGAAAATAAATTGACTAGCAATACCGGGGTAATGGGGCATTTTCTTATTTTTTAAATTTGATTGTCAAACAGTTTCCATTTTAGTAATATAGATGGCGTATGGGTATGGGACAACTATCGGTAATACCATCAATAATTGCTACAAAACTGGGCAAAAGAATATAAAACTTGATACATTTCAATTTGAAAAAGACAATGATATTTCAACAAATAGAATAATAAAGTTATTATAACGATGTTTTAGTTAAAACTCACGGAAGAAATAGCCCTATTTATCGTTATTCACACCGAATGTCACAGGAATTATAAATTTTGGTTTTGACAACATCTTACCTGCACTTGTGCACGATAACGGATATTTAGTGGCCAATATTTTACCAATAATGAACATTTTGTCCGTGGGAGAGCCATGCTTCGGCACGAATGGGCCGGCTCGACCGGAGGAATACCACGGCCTCACAGAAAACCGGCGTGAAACAGCGCTTGCGCTGTGTTTCGCCGAGTGAGTGAGTTTACCGGAGGCCCAATCCCCTACCCCCCTAGAAATGCTGCAGTTGAAAAACAAGTTGTTACCCCAGGAGGGTACCAACTGCGTTGGAGAATCGCTCTCTGGACGTCCATGCTCAGGAACCCCTGGAACTGAGCGTGGACGTCCAGGCTGCCCCTCGTATTCTGGGGCGGGCAAAACTGCGCTCCAATCTGCTCGGGGCAAGAGCAAACACACAAAGGCACCCCCCTCGATATTAAACATGGACTTTTGTAATATCAGGGGATTACACTCCAACCTTAATGCCGTCCATTTCCACCTTGAGACGGCAAAGCCGGCTTTGCTCTTTTTAACCGAGACGCAGATATCATCTCCGAGTGACACATCATACCTTTCCCACCCAGGGTTTTATCTCGAGCACTCCTTTCTACCCAAAGCTGGAGTGTGTGTGTATATCAGAGATGATATCAGCTCTCGCCGCCTCAGCAATCTTGAGGTCATGGACCTGTCCATCTTATGGCTCCGCATAGATTGCGACGACCACCCTCGCGTCTATGCGTGCCTATATAGGTCCCATAGTGGTGACCCCGAGACGGACCGACTCTTGGAGCACCTGCAAGCTGCTTCAGATTTTGTGCAGTAGCAGATCCCATCCACAGAGATCATAATACTTGGCGACTTTAATGCCCACCACGCCGACTGGCTCAATTCCAGTAAAACTGATCATGCGGGGAGATCTGTCTGCAACTTTGCTCTTGCGAACGACTTGACACAACTGGTTACCCAGATGTGGATGGTCAGAATCCTTCCTTGTTGGACCTCCTGCTGACTTCAAATCCTGACAGCTACCAAATATCCGTAACCGCACCACTTGGTTCATCGGATCATTGCCTTGTTAGGAGTTATGTGCCACTTACGACGGTGTTAAGACAGCGTGCTGTTAAATACCTACCTTCGTGTGTGGCACTACAAGTCAGCAGACTGGGATGGGATGCGGTAGTTTTTTGCATCCTATCCTTGGGGGCACGTGTGCTTCTCGCCGGATGATCCCGACAACACTGCCAACTCTGTTGCCGATGTGGTGATGCAGAGGATGGAACTTTTTATTCCGTCCTCTGTAGTGCCAACTGGCGGCAGATTTCGTCCCTGGTTTGGTTCATCCCCCAAAAAAGCTTCTCGCCGGAAGCAGGAGGCTTACCAATCCTGGGCCAACGCAGTGTCTGCTCGGGATTTAAATACCAGCACATACAAAAAGGAGTACAACCTTGCCTCTAGGTCCTTCAAGATTACTCGGGCGAAGCAACAGCACGTCAATAGAATTGGCATGAGACTTGAGCGCCTCCCCTCGGGAACCCGTGCATTCTGATCTCTGGCCAAAGCTATTGAAGGAAATTTCTACAAGCCAACCCTACCATCCCTACACGTAGGAAAAAAGACAAAGCCGATCTTCTGGGCAAGCTCTTTGCGTCAAACTCGACCCTGGATGACGGGGGGCAGAAACCACCGACCATACCGCGATGCACGAGCATCATGTCGGATGTTTGGTTTCATCAGCGTTCAGTGCGAAAAGCCCTCCGTTCCCTTGTTATCCAAAAGTCGAGTGGGCCTGACGGAATCCCGCCTATTGTGTTGAAAAAGTGTGCTCCAGAGTTGGCTCCGGTCTTGACGCGTCTTTTTCGGCTCTCCTATTCCACTGGCATCGTCCCGGCTTCCTGGAAGACAGCCTTGGTGCACCCGATCCCCAAAAAAGGTGATCGCTCAAATCCTTCAAACTACAGACCAATCGCTATAACCTCTCTCTTCTCGAAGGTAATGGAATCCATTATCAATAGCCAGCTTCTTCGATACTTGGACGGCCAGGGATTACTAAGCGACAAACAATACGGGTTCCGTAAGGGTCGCTCGGCTGGTGATCTCTTGGCGTACCTGACTCATCGTTGGGCTCAGGCAATTGAGTCGAAGGGGGAGGCATTGGCTGTTAGTTTGGACATTGCGAAGGCCTTTGATCGGGTTTGGCATAAAGCACTGCTATCAAAGCTTCCATCATACGGGCTGCCCGAGAAATTATGTAAGTGGGTCACTAGTTTCTTAGCAGACAGAAGCATAAAGGTCGTAGTTGACGGTGAATGCTCGGAAACTCAGTCTGTTGATGCTGGTGTCCCTCAGGGCTGTGTGCTATCGCCTACTCTATTCATACTGCATATCAATGACATGTTACAGACCAACGGCATTCATTGCTATGCGGATGATAGTACAGGTGATGCTATATATACCGGCTCCCCCAATATTTCTCGGCAAAATGTCACTGAGAGTCGAAACGAACTTGTGTCTAAGGTGGAGAATTCATTGGAGAAGGTCTCTGAATGGGGCAGACGTAACTTGGTCCAATTCAACCCCGCCAAGACACAAGTCTGCGCCTTCACCACTAAAAAGTCACCAATGGTCGTATATCCTCGTTTCGAGGGCACATGTTTAACCATCTCCCCTAGCATTGAGATACTTGGCGTCAACATATCGAGCGAAGTCCAGTTCCGATATCATCTAGAGGGTAAGGCCAAATTAGCCTCGAAGAAGCTTGGTGTCCTTAACAGAGCGAGACAGTACTTCAGTCCGGACCAACGCCTACAACTCTACAAGGCGCAGGTTCGGCCTCATATGGAATATTGTTCTCATATCTGGGCAGGGGCGCCAAAATACCAACTGCTCCCTCTGGATCGTATCCAACGAAGGGCCGCTCGAATTGCTGACTGCCATAGTGTTTCAAACAGCTTGGACCCCTTGGAATTACGCCGAGATGTTGCTTCACTCTGCATCCTCTATCGGTTGTATCACGGGGAGTGCTTTGAGGAATTGTTCAGAATCATACCACCTGCAACTTTTCGCCATCGTCCCACGCGAAAAATATACCATCCTCATCACCTTGATGAGTGGCAGTCTTCTACAGTGCGTTTTTCGCGTAACTTTCTGCCGCGCACTGTAAAACTCTGGAACGAACTGTCACCAACAGTATTTCCGGACCTATACGACCTGCAAACCTTCAAGAAAAGAGCGTATTCCCTCTTAAAAGGCCGGCAACGCACCTGCAGCTCTTCTGATGTTGCGAGTGTCCATGGGCGACGGTAGTTGCTTACCATCAGGTGACCCGTTTGCTCGTTTGCCCCCTTATTTAATAAAAAAAAAATCAAAAACCCAAATAACACAATTTGGGAGAAAATAATAAAAACCACACCAACAATAAAAAGTAGAAGAAGTTTCAAAGTAACATGGCCGCCAAAACTTTTTCAGTTGTCAGTTTTCAGTTTGACAAATTTTTAATATGTCAGCGTGTTCCTAAACTATTACCAGTATACTAGCTTAATCGTTTAGGCCAATGATCGCTTAGGTTTAAGATATTTTTATTTATGTCACACTTGACAGTACACTGAAATATTTAGAAACACAACCAATATGTAGTCAGTGATGCCAACCTGCAGATAATTTCAGATCAGTGGGGAACAAATAGAAAATCTAGAAGTGTCTACCGTCGCGCCGCCTGGTGGAGATTTAAAAAAGAAAACAAACCATTGGAATAAAACATTTTGATCCTTTTTTTTCTTATAGCGGCTGATTCTGTGTGTTAAACATGCAAATATAAAAATTTATCCAATGATCAAGGATATTTTATAAAAATCTGCTGTCAAAAATTGCCATCAGATTCTGGTAGACCCAAGGTAGACCTATACATTTTTAATTTATTCAAATATTTCAAATGTTACGAAAAAAATGTCTTTTTTTCTAACATTGAATTAATATTTCTCCTACAGCAACACTTTCACTGCCTGCTGTCAAAACCTTTACGTCAATGTCAAAACTCAAAGCTGTGCTATGGCCTGAAAACAAAACAAAGAAATTAGTTATCGATAGAAATGGACAAAATAGCTAAGGATTTAAATATAAGCCCTAAAAATATTTTTGTCACACCTTTACCTAACACATTTTCTATTATTGTCCACTACAATTGGATAAGAAATTGGCTAAAGAACTTGGAAGCGGACGATTCCTTATATAATTTGGATAACTCAGCCCTAACTGGTGAAAGTGTATCATATCCACAAAAGAAATTGTTAATTAAGGTATTTATTTGTGCCTTACCATAATATACATCATTTGGATATATTTTACCATTATAATTTTTATGTCAAACTTTTACAGGTAATAGATAAAAAAAATTCAAAAGTTTTGCCACTTCCGCGGTATAAATTTAATGAAACCAGCTCGGAACTACCCCTGACCTTCTCCCAACTCCTACAGTATGTATCACAGAACAACCAAAGAAATCTATGGAAGGAATCATATAAAAAATACTGCCAAAACAATGAATGCCCAAAGGAAACGGCCATAGTCAATCTAATAGAGCATGACCAACTACTGTCTGAGATTATTGTGAGGCTGTACGGCTGCAACATTGTGAGAGTGAAAGACGGTGCAACTAAGTATAATGAGTACAAAGATATAGCTAATAAACATGTATTAAAATCATATGAAACTCATGTCAATTTACTGGCAGCTATTTTTGCTGTGGAGACAGACAATAATTTCTATATTGTATACAGGGGACACTATGAGAACAATTTATTGGATTGCCTTAACTTCAGTCCTACTTTAATAGACAAGACATATGCTAGAGGCTTACTTATAATCTATCAACTTTTAAACTTCTCAAAAGCCTTATGTGATAGAGGATTGAGCATAGGCACTCTGACTCTGCAGGATATATATCTAAATGAAGATCTGTGGTTGCAAATAATACCACCAATAACAAACAACTTAAAGTGTCTGGATCCTTCTTTAATCTGTGAACAGAGCAGAGTCAAAACTTTAGCATCCTCTAGCAATGATGAGCCAAAGAAAGCAGAGGAATGGAGGTGGAGAAATGATGCAGTGCAGCTGGAGAAGCTATGTTTGTTGTGGGTTAGAGGAAGGATATCTAATTTGGACTATCTTTTGCATTTGAACATTCTGGCAGGACGGTCACCCAATGATCCCCAGGCACATTTCATGGTTCCCTGGGTGACAGATTTCACTTCTAGATGTGGTAAGTTGCATTTTGTTAATGTTTCTTGCTTCAATAATAATGAATTAAAATTAGCTTCATAACCATAGGCGGCGTAAGGCGTGGGTGATGTGGGCAACCGCCCACGGCCTCATGGTCCAAAGGGGCCTCGCGTCCCTTGGACCACAAGGAATTTTTTTGGGATTTACGCATTTTGAGACTCAAATTTTTACTTATAAAAATGATTATCTAAATATAATCCATTAGGAGGCCTCGCAAAATGTATCTCGCCCACAAAAATTAGGTCTTGCCCCTCCACTGTTCATAGCATTATCCAAAAATAAAATATGTGAGAGCATATAGGTATGAGATGTATGGATGTAAGTTATTGTTTTGTGGCAAAACTACTAGGCTACTTTTCTAGTATTAATCTAATTAAATAATTAAAAACGCACTGTTTATTTGTAATACTGATTCTGTGCAGGTGGTGCTGCATGCAAAAGCCGAGAGTTAACAAATGTTTTTATTAAAAAAGACAATTTTTAATAATTCCAGGCAGAAACTGGCGAGACCTGTCAAAGTCGAAGTACAGACTGAACAAGGGCGACAGGCAGCTGGACATGACGTATGACACCAACTGCTCTGGCCACATTCCCCACCATGTCACTGATGCTCTTACTGACATCACATGCTATGTTTATTTGGCTCGCAGGTATGATTTTGTTTTTTTTTGTAATGTGTAAGATTATAAAGACTTCACTTTAGGTGTCACAGATACAGAAAATATCTACTTGGACAGATTCATAAACTGGATTTTAAATCTATAACATTTTGTTCATACCTGAGTACTACACACTGATTTTGTTATGCATCACTATCAGTAAACCCTTGTAAATGCAATATCGATATATTAATTTATCAAGCCCCATACGGTCGCCGGTGACCGAGACACAATAGAATATCTATTGTGTCTCGTTTTCCCACGATCGACGGGTTAATATGCGAGTGAAAGGAACACAAATTGAGTCAATGTCCGAATTTAACTATCAGTACGCCATAAGTCTCTTTATCGAACGTCGAGTCTACAATATTATACAAGAGTATTGTAAATGTACTATCAGAGAAGCTGATTCATAGGCAGATGGCGGACCTACGTAATTTGGTCGCGTTACGTCAAACCCAGCCGTTAGATCACGACTATTATAGTTGAATTGACATAACCCGACCAAATGACGTAGGTCCGTCAACTGCCGATGGTACATACAATACAAAATGTTTTATCAAACATTTTTGAGATTGAGTTTGACTTTTAATTGGTGTATTTATATTGCAGAACATCAAAGGATATCCTGTGTAAATATGTCCGTAACAAGTGGGTGCCGGCGGAGTACCCGGCGTCGATACAGCGCATGCAGGAGTGGACGCCAGACGAGTGTATACCGGAGTTTTACACAGACCCTACCGTGTTTAAAAGCATCCACGAGGATTTGCCTGTAAGTTGTTGCATGTTTAAGCCTTAGCCGGCTCCTAGACGATCAATTGTATTGTGCAATATCACGCTTCAATTTTATTGAACAGTTTATTTGACAATTAGATTTAAGGCGCACGATGTTCAATATCAATCCTAGACGGTCAATAATATTGCGCAATACGTGATATTGCGAAATAAAATTGCTCGACTAGAGGCTCGCTAATATGACTTCAGATCAGATCATTATTATATTATACCGTCAGAGAAATTGGTTCATAGGTCATACCCATAAACCTATGTTATTTGGTGGGATTATATCTAGTCAATGTCGGTCGTTATCGGTCGGCTGGGTTTAACATAACCCATTAAAAAAAAAACATCCACAACTGAACGTATAACCTGCTCCTTTTTGGAAGTCGGTAAATAATTTGGTCCATCTGCCTCTTATATTATTTATATTTCTCTGATAACTGATAGTACGTGTATCGTAAAAAAATCTATAGTTACGCCTTAACCCGTCGATCGTGGGAAAACGAGACACAATAGATATTCTATTGTGTCTCGGTCACCGGTGACCGTATGGGGCTTAACCACTGACCTCCATTATACAAGTACACTGGACTTATGATACCCAACTATTTATTGTGCCTATTTGAAGTGGAATCAGCGCCCCCAATGCGGTGAAAGATAACTAAATATGACGTAACCAAGACGTTTGAAAGTCGCCATATTGGCGCTGATAGCAGTAGTGAGAGTACTTGGAACTAATACTAGTGATGACAACTGTTGTTATTGGTTGTGGTTACGTCAGATTTAGTTCTCTTCCACCGCATTGGGGGCGCTGATTCCGCTTCTAATAGGCACAAAAAACAGCAGTCATTTCAAAGGGTATCATAAGTCCAGCGTACTTGTATAATGGAGGTCAGTGGGCTTGATGAATTAAAATATTAATGTATCTCTCCTACTTCGTTAATGTTCGTGTCTCAAACGACAGGTGTCAAGTGAAGTTGACTAACTGCCGCACTCAGAGTGGAACAATAATTACTTAAGGATGTATATAACATTTCTAAATTCAAAGATTCTGACTGAAATTCTAAATATATAGTAGAATAAAACATCCTGCATCGATTGATACCAAAAAATCAATACCTTACCGACAAGTTATGTGAAAAGATTCATTTTAAAATTTCCATGCATCATACGTAATTATTGCCGGAAGTGTTACAATTTTTGAGAATTCGTCAGAATTGGGAACTTTGTATCAAAGATAAACGACTAAAAAACTGCTTATCAATTTCTTTGTACGATTTGCGATTTTTTTAAGCCCAAAAAAAAGTGGCTCCACCGGTGATTCTGCGGAAATATTTCAAATTGAAATTGATGAAAACTTTCCTTCGAAAAGTAATGGCGATACAGCTGTTAGATTAGACATTCGTTTCATTTCAATGCGCATGTGCAGCTTTCGCGCATGTGCAATAATAGAAATTAACCATAAAGATAATATACCTAGCGGAATAGAGAAACAATAGCCTGAGCAAGCGAGATGTCACTATCAGTAACACTGCGTGGTAAAAAGAGACGTGTGATACATGACAGCAAAACTCTTTTTTTGACGTCCAGTCGGCACTTATCGGCACGTTGACAATTTAATCTCATAGAATTCATGTTCAATCATGCATGTGTAAGTGTATACGTATTACGTACACATATTTTTACACACAGATATAAACCAATTTCGGTTTCGTTTGACAGCTCGAGATTGTTGCTCTATTCCGCTAGGTAGGTATATTAACTTGAAATTAACATCAATTTCTGTCAGATTTTGGCACATGACTCTAACACTGACACTAATTTTTAACTTTGCGTATGCGAAACGAACACGACCATTGTGTTTGTAATATAATAGCGGTGGCCAAATTACATCTCAATTTTTTCAATAATAATTAAATATCGAATAATTCCTTAAAAATCTATTATAAATAATCATTATAATTAATAGTAAGTGTCTGGGTGTCCAATTTTTTACATATTTAGTACTTTCATAATTTCATTGGAGGTACTACGGAATTTGACCTTATATACATCCTTATAGCCGCCATTCCACCGCGGCGCACGCTGTGCACGGCCACGCGGCGCACGGATTTATTAGTTTGACTACGTGGGTCAACGTTTCCACTGCAGCACACGCTATGCACACGGCCACGACTATGTACAACTGTAGCGCACCACAGTTTTGAATACTATGTACACGCTTACGTGTATCCCGTGCACAGCATGCGTAGCGTGGCCAGCGTTGAGCTACGTGTGCACCGTATTCGAGCAAGCTACGTGAGTCAATTCGTGCGTAGCGTGTCCGTGGGTTGCAGTGGACACAGTCACATAATATTTTCTTACAAAGCGAAGCTTGACGCACGTGCGTAGTCTCTCCGTGCGCTGCGGTGGATTGGCGCCTTTAATGTAATGGAACATTTCAAAATTTGACATAAGCACCATACATTATCTGTCAAACTCTTCATTAAATTGAAGGTTAATCATAATTAAATGTCTCTAGTACTGCGGTTATATTACTGAGTAATAGGTTTGTATTTAAAACACGTGCTAAGCGACTGTATTTTACTTTTTAACGGTCACCTTGCTTATTCAAGGATCTAGGACTACCGTCATGGGCGACGTGCGCCGAGGACTTTATCACTAAGCACAGGGAGGCGTTAGAGAGCACACACGTGTCGGAAAACTTACATCACTGGATCGACATTACTTTCGGTTACAAGTAAGATAATCGACCATCCATAGTACGTCACACGATTTTCATGATTTTTACACCCCCCATCCCACCTTGTCACAGGTGGTCACATTGGCGTGACTTGACGTGACGTGACTTGACGGATTGACGTGACCCCTCTCTAGTTTGACGTCACAAATTTACAATTTTACATCTAAAAATTAAAGCCACCTTAACATTTTAAATTTCGCTATTTATTAAATTTCAAGTGTGATGTCACAAAATTCCTTGCCACACTTCGTCGACCTCCTACCCCCCTTTAGGTGTGACATACTTTATGGATGGCCCCTAATGAAATATTTTGAAATGGAACATCCATTTCAGCATATTATTATCATATTATGTTGTTACAGTGCGCATGACCATAATGTAGTTCAATAATTTACTCTAAATTGGGGCTTTGACTCGTTTTATCGTCTACGTTAAAACACAGACTTTTTATATTTAATAAAATAATTACAGATAAGACAGTACAAGCGATTTTGATGTTACAGATTATCAGGCACAGCGGCAATAAAGGCGAAAAACGTGTGCCTGTCGTTAGTGGACGGACACACGCGCGTGCGTCGCGGATCCAGCGTGCAGTTACTGAGCGCGCCGCACCCGCCGCGTCGTCCGCGCGCCCCGCCCCCCGCCCCGCCCCGGCTGAGATGGACCGCCCCGCGCGAGACCAGTTAGTATACTGTACAAATTGTATTTTATTTGTCGAACTTTATCAAGTAGGAGTTGTAGAAATTAAAAACTGTTTTTGAAAAATTAGAAAAAAAAATTATACGTGCTATTTTAGGACTTTTTAGCGGGCCCCTAGATGATCAATTTTATTGTGCAATATCACGTATTGTGCAATATTATTGACCGTCTAGGGTTGATATTGAACGTGCCCGCCTCTCAATCTTATTGTGAAATAAATTGTTCAATAATATTGCTTAATGATATTGCACAATAAAATTGTTCGTCTAAAGTCCCACTAAGTAATGAGTGATAATATTGATACTTACTCATTATCTCTAATTTTTATAATCTTTCCTCTTATTGTAGAAAAATCTGTTCGTGACAGTTCGGATGACTTGTCAGACGAAGACGAGGAGTCCACCAGTCTTCCCCAGCACATCTCCAGACTAACGGTCCCTACGCAGCGCGTACGCAGACACAAGAGTAGTACTCGAGCCCGCTCGCTCTGTAAAAGCCAAGAAGACGACGCCAGTATTAGCGAAAGCAGAGCCTCCTCGCACTCTAGACACTACAAAGTACAGAGATCCGAAATGGGAAAAGGCGTTATATACCTACCCAAAGAATTCAACCCGGCAGCCACTATACAATCTCTCGAAACTCTAGATAACTTCCGCACAAAGTGCTTCTTCAGCAGAGCCGAAGATAAGGACAAGCATAAGGAGAATGTATCTTTAAATCTATGTTCCGTAGAACAGGAGCCCAAAGCAAAAAGTGTATCGGATGAAACGGCTTTCACGAATCACATGTTCCTAGCGTCGTACGAACATGCGTATCTGAAGAAATTCGACGCGAATCTTGAGACGGTTATGAAGGAGAGAAAGAATAGAATGTTCAACACGAGGTATACTACAGCGGCCGGTGTATATAAGCAGTTTATATCGGAGAGCAGGAAGCAAGATATGCTGGTCATAGGCTGTTTGATCGTTGAGATATTTCTACACAATCATATGCGTCCGCTGAGACTAAATAACAACAATTTTCAAGAAAGATACAACAGCTGTCGCACCGTTCTAAAATATAACTATAACTCGTTGCCCAAATGTGTAAGTTACGTAGCGTCTTTGATCTTAAACGTGGAACCTCCCACCTTAAATTATAGAAGTGAGTTGCAGCCGAAGAGAGAAGAGAATATCATAGTGACAGATAAAGGTTTACCTCCACCTACACCTTCGCAGCTTCTACAACCGTTGCTAATGCAGCATTTGATACCTTTTCCTCAAAATTTTCATATACTATACAATTTATTGAGTACGCTCCACGAATTTGAGTTAACCAGCAACGAGCTATACGTAATGTACACATACGAATGCGATGGGTTGCAATGCGAGAAATATCAGAACGTCGACAAAACGAAATTGTATTTCGTTCAAAGAATCGCCGAAGGAAAGATTCAGGCTTGCATAGCACACTTGGGCATCCTAGTCAACCAAGTTACCAACGAAAATCAGTTTAACTTCCTAGATATATTCCTCCAACATTATATACAGCTGTTGAAAAATAAAGATACCTCAGTCCTAGCGGCTTGGCACTTATTCGATACAATAAGCAAGGCTTTAGGTCCGGTCGAGACGAAGGACAAACTTTTGAAGCATATACTCAATTTGTACGAAGACGATGATTTTGTTTACGAAAGAACAGATCACAAAGTGACCGATGTCGACGTGTACGCTATAGCAGGGTTGGCGAGCAAGCAGAAATTCGTTAAACTGTACCACCATATATTTCTCTTGCAGCTAATGGTTCGTCTCGGTCTTCAATGCTTCCTGGATAATTTTATCCAGCACCTAGTGGAAGCTGTAGGTGGTTACAAAGATATATCCTCTGAAACCGGCACCCCTGGTCATCTCTGTAATAACCGAACCATGTGCAACAAGAAACCGAGGTATTCGGACGATAACGTCAAAAATGCCTTAACAGCCCCATCAGATATTTTCTCTCCGGATACCTCGTACGGTTCGGAACAGATAGTAACACCGAACCACGATGTGACTATAGCTGAAGTGCATGAGGTATTACTAGAAAAGGATTCTGATAGCAAGAGTGAGACGGATCTATTCCATTTCGAAACGGATAAGGAGAGAGTACCCAGTCGCGGTAGTAGGAGTAGATCTCCCACTGGGTCTATAGATTCTTTGACACCAAAAGAGTCACTACAGACCCCGTCACCGGCTGCAGAATTTGCTGCCCAATCGAACTCTAGATTTTTCACAACGTTACCGAGCAAAGAAAACGCAACAAACGGACATGATTTAGAGTCGAAGGCAATGTCTCCAACCATGGATATACCTAAACCGATGTTCACGAGTCACTTACATTTCGCTGACGGCGAATCTTCTTCCGCCGATGGA
The DNA here is from genome assembly GCA_905187585.1 of Cyaniris semiargus. Taxonomy (NCBI): domain Eukaryota; kingdom Metazoa; phylum Arthropoda; class Insecta; order Lepidoptera; family Lycaenidae; genus Cyaniris; species Cyaniris semiargus. Next base: position 3,417,180 of record LR994558.1, on the reverse strand, counting down.
GGAAAATCGAGCAGCACCGACCAAAGACAACCACAGAACCTAAATTTCAACGATAGAATGAAGAATAATCTGGAAAAATCTGATAAATTTGAGGAACAGGATACTAATAAGATATCAGATATGAGCTCTGAGAGTTTGATATGGTTAGCCCATAGACTCGGTGCAGTACTAACTTGCAGGTATATAACGAGGAATCTTCTGAAGATGCTGACTCTTTGTTACATTGGTAAAGAGAACTTGTGTCGATGCGATAGCGAAGTGAAAGATGAGTTCGATGAGATCTCGATAGTAAATAGCAGAATCGTTGGCGACAAGAATGCGATTAAGGTGATAAGGTGCCTCACGTCTATAGTTGGTGAGTAATGAGTTTTTTGTTTAACTAACTAGTAAGAAATGAAAACATTATTGCAACCAACGATGTTAATACTTGGATATGGCATACGCCATCAAAACTGTAGCAATGTTTTTGCATGCAAAATGTGTATCGAGAAAATATTGTCGTCCTTTTTTGTCTTACAGTAATAGCATATACTACTTTCTCTTTCACTCATTCACGCTTTCAATGCATATTTTACGTAATCAATGCACTAAAAACGTCCGACTGTCACCGCGTCCTAAGGCACACTGCTCTCAGATGAGTGAGCTCACTCATTTCGAGAGTGACACATTTTCGTGCTGACGATTGTATGGAATGCCTCTTCTAAAGGTTATAATTCTATGATTGCAACAAGCTAAAACGTTACATATTACTGACAAAAAATTGCCTCTATTATTAGCTTAATGTTTTTAATTATTTTGGGATGATTTTCTGCGATATTAATTTTTAAAAACAAAAAGTTTTTCTCATTATAATTACGGTCGCACAGTAATCACATAGGAATACGAAAATTTACTCATCGCTATTTGTCTTTTTTACTCTTGCACGAACATATTGCTATCTCTTCATAGAAATTTTGAAGTGCTCCTCGACCGGATTATAGATTCGTCTGTAAACCTAAATAATATTTACCACCGACTTCTTTGAAATTTCTAAATGCCTTTAATGTTATGTAATTTGTGAGCCTATAAACCCTCTTTTCCAGCAATGTACGGCGAGCAACTAATAATATTCCAATACCTGCCGCACATGGGTGAGCTGATAGCGTCGTGTCGCCGCCGCCTGTCCGCGCCGCTAGAGGGCGGGGTCGTCGCGTACCTGCAACTCATCAAATACCTCATGCCCTTCATGTCTGATGTTAAAGTTATGGAGCAGCTGCAGGTATAGTGTAGCTATGTTTTCAATTCATTTTAGTCAAATTAGCACAGAACTTTGCAGTGTGTGTCAATTTGAAGTTTTGCCTTTGTTAGTATAGTTTTAGTCTATCTTGATAGGCTCTCTTATACTAAAGTAGTCATTTTGCGCTTTAGGCCAGTCGAATTTACCAAACTTTCAATTTATAATTTTTGTCAATATGTAATGTGAGTTTGAATCGGCAAGATTTTTAAAACTCCTACTGTTTATTCCACGAAACATCTTATCAACATGCTAGTTGTCAAAAAGACTTTACGTTTAAACTTTTACTAAAATTATTGTATAATCGAGTATGTAATTTAATTACATACCTTATTAATCTATCGTCGCATTAAAACGAATTTCATCTATAAACTATTTTTCTCCAGGACACTTTTCTAAAGTCGATCCTGCAGCCCGCACTGCGTCTAGCGTCTACGGGTCGCTGCGCATACCCAAGCGGAGCGGCGGCGCGCGCGGCGCTCGCACGCAAACTGTTGGACGCAATGTACGCACTCGCACTGCGTGTAGGCCCGGAAATGACGAGGAAATTGCTCTGTGTTGGCGCTTTACAGAGGTTAGGATTTTATTTTATTAGCGATGTTTATTTTTACCTTAAATTTATAAAATAAGGTTATATTGCAACGTGGTCCTAAGAAGTTTATTTGTTGCAGATTTTTCTTGGCGTTCGATAAGGCAACGGGTAAGACTGATAACTGGCCAAAGCAAGAAGAGGCTAACTTAGATAAGGTAAATAATATAAATTCACATTTTAAGTGTATATAAATATATTTTTTATCGTTGAATGCATTAATCAATATTTCTTAACTAATTTAATTATTAAAAAAAACAGGTATCTGAAGACGACCCAACGGATTCAAAAATGGAAGGCTTCCTGGAGATATGCCGCGACGGCAGTACCGCGGAGTGGGCGGTGCGCGACGGGCGCGCGGTGCGGTCCGACATACCGGAGCTGGCGTGCTCGCCGCCCGCCGTGCCCGACACGCACATAGCCGCCACGCTCACCGTGAGTACACCACAGACATAGTGATATATGGAGATATGCCGCGACGGCAGCACCGCGGAGTGGGCGGTGCGCGACGGGCGCGTGGTGCGGGTCGACATACCGGAGCTGGCGTGCTTGCCGCCTGTCGTGCCCGACACGCACGTAGCCGCCACGCTCACCGTGAGTACACCACAGACATAGTGATACATGGAGATATGCCGCGACGGCAGCACCGCGGAGTGGGCGGTGCGCGACGGGCGCGCGGTGCGGGCCGACATACCGGAGCTGGCGTGCTCGCCGCCCGCCGTGCCCGACACGCACGTAGCCGCCACGCTCACCGTGAGTACACCACAGACATAGTGATACATGGAGATATGCCGCGACGGCAGCACCGCGGAGTGGGCGGTGCGCGACGGGCGCGCGGTGCGGGCCGACATACCGGAGCTGGCGTGCTTGCCGCCTGCCGTGCCCGACACGCACGTAGCCGCCACGCTCACCGTGAGTACACCACAGATATAGTGATACATGGAGATATGCCGCGACGGCAGCACCGCGGAGTGGGCGGTGCGCGACGGGCGCGCGGTGCGGGCCGACATACCGGAGCTGGCGTGCTTGCCGCCTGCCGTGCCCGACACGCACGTAGCCGCCACGCTCACCGTGAGTACACCACAGACATAGTGATACATGGAGATATGCCGCGACGGCAGCACCGCGGAGTGGGCGATGCGCGACGGACGCGCGGTGCGGGCCGACATACCGGAGCTGGCGTGCTCGCCGCCCGCCGTGCCCGACACGCACATAGCCGCCACGCTCACCATAAGCTAAAACTATTCTCGTTAAATTGTACATTTCGGTCACAAGAAGAAAAAAAAAACAAAAAATAAACGTAAAGAAGGAATGAGCACCACTTCGGTCGGTCTAAGAAACTTACTTTCTTTTCATAAATAAAGGTCATACAAAAATGAAAACGCTCCATATCGCTTTATATGTACATTAAATTAATTCCCTCAGAGGATTTAACTCAAGGTCACATGTTATAGGCGCAAGAAGAGCTGTTAATGGTGTTTGACGAGGATTTAGCGTACCACGCATACACGACGTTCGCCAAGTTCATCGGCGCCGACAGCCTCGACCGATGTCTGAAGAACGGCGACACTATACGCGCACTGTGTGCCAAGTACAGGCAGAAACATAATATACTGTGAGTTGTTTTATTTATGTTAACCGACTACGCCAAAAATCAGAATGATTTTGTCATTAAAGTTCATAATGATTGTAGAGTCTTACCTTAACAACTTTAACAAAGAGACAGGACCTTGGTTAGCGGCTAACCAAACCAACCTCACATTGACCAAATTATAGAATATATTATATGTCATCAGGAAATATTAGTTTGGTAATATTTCCATCCCTATTAATTTAGTAATATTTTCATTCCCAATTTGTTTAACCCTTATCGCTTTGGCGTTGGCAAACGATCTCAATAAAGAAAAATTTCAGCGACGAGCCCGTCATATGCATCGACATAGCCCCACGGCCGGATCTCGCCGACCACACGGGCTCTAATAGCTTCGGCAACGTCACGCTCGTCGGCAACAGGATAGACGTCGTCGACGATGCCGCGCAGGTCGACGGCTTCGACGTCGTCGCATACAAGATGGATACGGGCTTCAAGAGTGACAGGTTTGTGTTTTTTTTTGTTGCAAAATGACAGGTAGTTTTTTTTACTTGTAAAGTTGTGGTCAAGGTTATTTTGTTTGGCAACTCGGTCGGATAGCGTCCAACGGCTTAGACGCGGTCGTTTTAAAGACTGACCGATTATTGTTCCTTCCTTACTGCTTAAGCTTGAGCTGGAATAAATAAAAAAATGTGATGATGATTATAAAAAGTCTAATCTAGTTATCTCTCATAACATAAAAGCTACCTACTTGAGGAAGTCCCGCTAAAATGACTAATCAGGCAGATAATCAGCCAAACATTTTATACTAAAATCCTTACAGTATGATCTTAATATTATTGTTCGCCAGCATTTAAGTTAAATTAAAAAAAGTTAAATTCAAATTTCGAACAGGCATCTGCGCGGCGACTGGCTGATCTACTGGGAGCACGAGATAGGGCGTGCACACTCGCGGTTCAACCTCAAGCAGATCCGCCTGCAGACGTTCGTGGGTCACACGCACTCCGTCCGCTCCATACACGCGCTGGACAACGAGCACAGCTTCATGAGCGGCGGCAAGGACAAGACGGTGCGCCTCTGGTCGCTACGGAACCAGGTGAGATCTTATATTATATAAAATTCTCGTGTCACAGTGTTTGAGCGCGAACTCGTCTAAAACGGTTCAACCGATTTTAATTTTGTATGTATAACGCGGTCAAATAGGCTACTTGACCTACTTTTTTTCTTCATGCTAATCGCTTCTTAATCATTCATTTTCACCAAAAAAACTAATAATTTAATATTTCAAACAGTAGAAACCCATAAAAATATTGATTGAAAAATATGACTTTTAAATGGCGCCGAAAACACTGTCCGCCATAGTGTGACGTCATAAAATTTGTATTTTTTACTTTCTTTATTGAAAAAAAAAATTATGTGCTAAACGTACGAGTCTAACAGTGCCAAAAAATTAGAAACAAATTTAGAAATCATTTGTAATGTTGAAATCTTTTAGAGAAAGTTTTGGCCATTTCATTTCCCAACTACAATAAATGGAGATAATATATAAAACTGATGTTTTATTTGAATTATTCAAGAAAATATATTTTACAAATCTTTCTAGGCCTATTCTTATTATTTATGTACAAATAAACTTACATATCACGAGCGCGATAAATAAAAGATATTAAATTACTAGTGTGATGACGTCACATCCAAATCGGAAGTACCGCAAAAGCGTTTTCGTCAGTACAAATTAAAAAATAAAAATCATATTTTCAAATCGACTTTATTTATCAATCATAAGCTTTTATTTGACGATAAGGGTGAAATACGGTTTCCTAGGCCAAGTTCTACTAGAAATATGCATTTGTTCAATGAAATTGAATATATGTCAAGTAGCCTATTAACTTGACGCATGGGTTGATGACGTCATTATGAAGCGGGCAGGGCATTGCATTCCAGCGATGCGTCAAGTTAATTTGACCGCGTTGTAGGCATGTATGTGTACATACATTTGTTAGGCTTGAGAATAGGTTTTTATCTACCTCTACTTTTTATATTGATACTAGAAATAATTTATATGGCAAAACAACGATGCCGGGTCAGCTAGTAAATAAATAAAAGTTTGGATTTAAACGTCACTAAGCGGTTGGCGAGCCGTAGCAGAATTGATGTTAGAAGAGGCGATACTGCTGTGCTGAAAAGTGTTCTGTGATCATAGAATGGCCGCTATATACCCGCGGTTCGACCTCAGCTTATCCGGCTGCTTTGTTAGAAAATGGTCATGCTTAAATTGCTTTTCATTACGCCCTTAAATAAATGAAATAAATGTTTATTTTTTTAGGGAGATGGCAACGCCGTAACGCAATGCAACTGGACGTACACGGGGCACAAGAAAGGCGTGTTGTCTTTGTCTTTCATTGAGTCTCTACGTCTCGCTGTCTCAACCGACTCTGTGGTGCACATCTGGGATCCTTTCATGGAGAGTGTGGTGTCACAGGTTAGATTCTTTTTAAATCTTTTTGGTAATCATGGTTATCTACACGTTGACAGATGCGAATACGATGTAAGTGGTCTTTATCGATAATTACCAATAAAATATAACTTTTATGTGACTTACAGTGGGTGGCCAAATTATTATACTCAGTGTGAGTGATTGTTGTCGTCCTTTGAAAAACCAAAGCTTACTCAGACAATGCGTGCTAAACGATTGGCGTTTGCTAAAATGCATAAGCATTGGACTGAGGAATACTGGAAGGAGGAAAACAAGTTATGTAAATTGCATTTTTTTTAATTATGAGGTTAAAGGCGTAACCTTAATATGACCCAATTGATTCAGATCCTCTAGGACAATTCTCAGTTTGTTCACCGTAGGCGACTTGAAAATTTTGATAAAAGCTGTGTTGTTGAACGAGTGAAAAGTCCTTCGTCAGTTACGATATGGAGCGAGATTAGCTCAAAGGGGAATGGTCGACTACATTTAGTTGAAGGAACCATGCGTCAAGACCAATACCTGCAAATTTTGCAAACTCCTCTCCATCACCAGATGGCTGAATAGTAGCCAGACGGCACCTGCATAATTATGCAGGACTCTACACCTTAACGCCAAAAAAAAAAACGATTAACTTTTTTAAAGATAACAATGTTACCTATTAGACATAAAAGTGTATGTACTTTTTTTCAAGTGAGTATAATAATTTGGCCACCGACGGTAATTTCCCATTTGCTTGACAATAACATTTACACAGGTAATAAATATAAAAGGCTTGCTTGGCTTTATTCCTGTGTAAATTCCTTATTCGATGTGGAAATTATTTTTAAGTACCTAGATGTTATATTAAATTGTATAATATTACACCTTCCCCACAGTTGGACAACTTGAAGTCGGCGGTGAGTATAGTGCGCGCGCTGCCCGGACCGGCGTGCACGCTCGTCGCCGCAACTAACGACGCCACGCTGCGGCTGATTGACCCGCGCGCGCCCAACAACCCGCCAGAACTCAAGGTATACTATAAGGCCTATTACTATTTTTAATCACCACGGGCTTTATTTTTTTCTATTGAAGTTGTTGTCTTAAAACGAAAAATAGTTTAACAAAACAAAAATATCTAAAATGTGCTTTCTTCTCCAACGCGCTTTTCAGTTCTCAGTCCGTTCGTTGACTTACAAACTCGAGACAATGATCGAAGATTTAGTAAAAAAACCCTAACGCGAATACGATAAAATACTTTAAAAATGGACGCTAGAGGAATTCAAGGCCGGAATATCTCGTGTTAACAAAAATATGTTTATCTTTGTAGGTTATAAACGGCGGCAGCGCGTTCATCCGCTGCATGTGCGTGAGCCCGGGCGGCGGGTGGGTCTGCGCGGGGCTGTCCAGCGGACAGCTAGTCGTTATAGACATGCGTACTGGCCTACCGCGGGCGCTGTGGCGGGCGCATGATGGCGAGGTGAGTGTACGCACACACGCACGCAAAATATTTACACCAATTAGAAACAAATATTAAACAAAGATGTATTCCGTTTTTTCAGGTTCTCCGTCTAGCCGCTGTGGACGAGCACAAAGTTCTCAGTTCGGGCCTGGACCAAACCACGGCATTGTGGCGCGTCGATGATGGCGAGTTAGTCGCGCATTTAAAGTGAGTGAAAAACATATCCTGTTCCCGAATAATGCCGAAATCGTATTGACGTATCGCTACTTATCCCTTTCACTTGCGAACTAAAATGTTTTACTGCTTGTCCAGAAAAATGAGATGTAGCGAGAAACTAACGTTAATGCTAATGAGATAAAAGAGGACTTGTAAAATGTTTTTACTTTCAATTTAGAAATCTTAATTGAGAACAAATATCTTATTCTAAACATGATGTTATGGATTAGGAAACCGTGTTCCATGCGTATTGTATGGCCTGACACATATTTAACGTGTTTTTTCAAGAAAATATAAATCCATAACATGATGCTGTTAAGAATTTGTGTATCATCCCACAAAAATTACTGGTATTGAGTATATAAGCCATGTTCCTTAGATTATGTAGAAGAAGACTGCATTTATAACTTAACAAATGTTTTTTTGTGGGTTAGTACACAAATGCTTAACATCGACTTATGTTTATGATAATGATGACAATTTCAATATGTTTTCAGGGGAACAACGGAACCCGTCCACTGCCTGTCCGTCTACTACAATGAGTTGATATCGGGCACGACCAACAACCGTATCGGAGTCCACACCTCCTTAGACCAAGAGGCCTCCTTCTCAAGTACCAAACTTCGTTCTGATACTTTCAAAGGAGTATTAACTTGTATGTCTGTGTTGCCGCTCAACAGATTGTTGTTGCTAGGCAGCGACAACGGCACTATAAGTCTGCTGTGCTGATTGTTACCTTATCTTTATAGTTGGTTTTGTACTTTTTGTTGAGCCAATTTTTTGTGGAAGTCGGCTGGACATGAAATTTCGTATATTTATTTAAAGCTAGTTGTCTCACTCACACACAAATATATTGCTGTTGCCGTGTTGAGTTTATGCAGTTAATTCGAGCGCGTGTGAAAAAAACAAGTAGCAATAAATGAATATACGAAATTCGTTTTGCTCCGCGACTGTAATATAGCAGGGCTCCCAATTTTTTGTTGCCAACATAATATTTAACTGCGCATAATAAATTCAGGCATCTTATGTTAGTACCATTAATTCTTCAAAGTGATCCTTCTAATGATACATGAAATACAACTTGAAATGTTACCTCTTGCCAATTTAATAGAAGGAATAGAAAACTCTTGCTCCTTATCACATGTTTTATTAGAAAAAGTCGCAAATCAAAGATCTCAATGATAATTATAATCAAAAAATAAAATTAAAATCGGTTATGTAAATCAAATGTATAATTAATGGGATAGATCCAAAATGTCCATAGAATGATCTCAATAATATCATGCTCACAAAATGTAGGCACAAGTAGTGCGTTATATACTCGTAATCTGAATTTAGCTATTTTATTAGTATTCTATATTTTTTTCCTTTTAATATTTGGGCTATGTGCATTAAAATTTCGAAAGGCTGGTTTACAAAAATGTAGTAAGCGAAGAAACCTCGTGTTAATTAGATCAATTATTCGAATAAAGTTTGACTAAAAAACTCAAATTATATTCAATCATCGCTTTTCAGGCATATTTTTTGCTTAAAAACTCGAGAGATAATTAAAAATAAAAGTAGTTATAATAAAATGTAATTAAAAAAAAATAACAAGTATTATATATTTTATTATAAGCATTTATTATGATTGCGCTATTCTTTTTTTTTACTACTGGAGTTTTTTATATAAATATTAATTTTATATCCCATGTATAAGTGGCCAAGTATTAACCTTAACATCTATAATTATAATTATTGTGCTTCTATAATTAGCACGGACTGTATAAACATTCCAATAAAGGGTCAATTTATACTAGCGCAGAGTCGAAGCGCATCGAAGCGAATTACCAAAAACTGAACATAACAAATTCAACCTTAACTCTAAAGCGTTAACGCACACATTTCTTCTGAGAATATAGAGGGGCGCGAGCATTCTCGCAAATTCGCGCGAATGCGCCCTACCAACGCTGATTGGTCTCGCAGAAGTAATATGTGCGTTACGCTCTGGAGTTAAGGTTGAATTTTCTATGTTCAGTTTTTGGGAACTCGCTTCAATGCGCTTCGACTCTGCGCTAATAGAAATTGACCCTAAGTAATTTTTATTTGAATATTAGATTTAAGTTATAATTACCTATATGTACTAATTTTACGAACAAACATTTTAGATATTGCTTTAAACTGAATATGTCCTGTTTTATTTTAATGACGACTTAGCAATCATATCACAAAAATAACGCTCTACAAGTACAAATTATAATATGTTACCAAAGATATAAAGTTTATAATATAGTTTGTGTATTTCGAATATAACATATAACATTGTATGTAATTTATAAGATATCTATTTAAGTTAATATAAATAATAATGATGAAAATATTTTTTTTGGAAATAATGCATTTGGCAGGTATACAAAAATTTTTATTCATTGGCAGGATTTTTGAAATGCTACTTGTGCTAGTTTGAGTTGAAGAGAATTGTGAAATTAATATTATAATATATGTCATCTCTCTCTTTTTGCGTATGCATGAAAGGGAAGGGTTGATTTTTTCACAAACGATTAGCTATTGCTTTCTTTCATACATACTAGCTTTTGCCCGCGGCTTCGGTCGCGTTAAGAAGTATTATTATTATTTAGGTATCAAAGTCTCAGCCCGATCGGTATATCCTCTATTTAATCCCTTGGGGGTAGAATTGATCAAAATCCTTTCTTAGCGGATGCCTACATCATAACATCTACCTGCATGCCAAATTTCAGCCCGATCCGTCCAGTGGTTTGGGCTGTGCGTTGATAGATCACTATGTCAATCAGTCACCTTTGAGTTTTATATATTGTTTAGATTTAGTGAATAATTAAGTATTATTTAAATCATCATTTACTAATAGATTTAAACTCCCCCCCGCACGCGCACCCCCGCCTTGGTGACGCCCACTTCGCAACGGGCCGTGCAGCAGAAATCGTAATATTTTAATTTCGCCATAACTTCAAAATCAAACGTCCAATTTTAATCATTCAAAGACCAAATATTATCTACATAAACTGTGCTTAGTGATGAAATAATTTATTTTGATAAGGATTAATAGCATGAGTAAAATAAACGCGTTTAAATGAAGTCCAAAAAAATTCAAGATTTTTAAATAAAAAAATGGTTGTTGTGCCTCACTCGACATAGATAGGTATAGTGTGTCGCGGAATTTTTTGTAGATATTTATAAGATCTACAATTAATTAGAACATTTTATGGTTCTATCTTTTATAGTTTAGGCAGCGTACGCAAAATAAGTAACTTTTCTGGTTGATTTTTACACCTTGTGTCCGAAAAACCCAAATATCTTACGGAACCCTATTTTTTTCCAAAATAAAATGTATCCTATATTACTCGTGGATAATGTAGCTTTCGAATGGTGAAAGAATTTTTAAAATCGGTCCAGTAGTTTTTGAGCCTATTCATTACAATTAAACAAACAAACAAACAAAGTTTTCCTCTTTATAATATTAGTGTAGATGAATGAAAACGCCTAGACTAGCGCAAGTGCGCCTAAGACCTTAATTATACTCTAGTCCGTCCGAAGTTATTTTACTTCTTGTAGGACCGTTATAGCAATGATGTAAGGACTACTTTTATGTAAACTCAAAGGTAAAATAATTGTGAACGGAATAAGACGTAGCAATAATTTTCAACAACTCAAAATAGTGCCAAACACTAACTGCGTTGATACTTTATAGTTATTTTTATTTGGTCGCGTTAAGCATTTGTGCCACAATTATTATTTTGTTGAGTTGTGAATGCAGTCTTGTTCTAAGTGATATAAAGAACATGACTGCATCCATGACTCAAATACGTATTTTTTTTTTGTGGGATAAAGATAATACATAAACGCTTAACAGTGTCCATTTAATCCTGATTGTATTTGTGATTTTGACAGCAATTTTTATATTTTAATTATTTTAAGGTGAGTCCAGTCCCTAATTCTAATATTTTAATGATATATTATTGTAGCTTCTTTCCTTGTTCGATACAGTCTGTTTCCTATTAAATACAATATTATGGTGTTTTCATAAAAGGTCAATGTCGTTGTTTTGTCATTACATCAGACTAACTGTGCCCGGCGGTGATACCCGCGGTATATTAGGGAAAATAAATTGTGATATTTCCCCACAGTAAAACGTAGCCTATATGTTAATCCAGGATATCAACTAACCCCATACCAAAATTTATTAATATCGCTCCAGCTCTTTAGACGTGGAGAAGTAATAAAAATACAAACTCATAAACTTTCGCCTTTATAATATTATAGTGTGATGTGATTGCCATTTTGAATTTGGATAGCAACAGGACTGGATCAAACGAGAAACGAAAATGTATTAATGTATTTTTAAAGAAAGCAGAATTGGGGTACAGATTCGATGTGACCGTGTCTAGACGCACCGTTATAATCTAAATCAATGAAATGTACTTATATAATATTTATTACCTATCAGTCAATTTAGCAGTGTTCTACTACCACTGACCTCCATTATACAGGTACGCTGGACTTATGATACCCTTTGAAATGACAGCTGTTTATTGTGCCTATTTGAAGCGAAATCACCGCCCCCAATCCGGGGGAAGAGAACTAAATCTGACGTAACTTGCAAATGGCCGCTTAGTCGTTATTGGTTGTCATCACTAGTATTAGTTCCAAGTACTCTCACTACTGCTATCAGCAACAATATGGCGACTTTCAAACGTCTTGGTTACGTCAGATTTAGTTCTCTTCCACCGCATTGGGGGCGCTGATTCCGCTTCAAATGGGCACAATAAACAGCTGGGTATCATAAGTCCAGCGTACCCGTATAATGGAGGTCCGTGTCTACTACTCATTCAAGAATTTACTGACAGCTGACAACTAAAATAAAATACAGCTTGGCAAAGAAGAGTCTGACGCGGTGACAGCTGGAACTAAGAGTTTTTATTTATGACAACACAACATTACTTGTCAACTCTAGTATATATTGTGTCAAAAGCGAAGCGTAGGGTTGCCTGTATTTAAAGAAAAGCGCCCTCATTTAATCCACACTCTTCTTTGCCAAGCTGTACCTATAGTGAGTGTGGCAAAGCGCGCCACCCTGGCAAGTGCGCCATATAGCTAAAATTCCATACTGCTCTACATTTGAGATCTTCAATCAGCAGTATGCAGTTATTACTTATTTTTAAGTTCTGCTTAACGATCCCTAAGTGACGAATATCTTATCGAGAAGTGTTGCCAGTTGCCACTATCGTTCAATATAAAGTAAGAACCGAAAAACTTCCGTTTAAGCTATTCGTCACATATTTATAAACAGGCTTTAGGAATACTACAGAAAATCTCCAATAACTTGGATCTAAAAAGATAATTAATGGAATGGAAAATTTTATTAGGATGATAGTCCGAAATCTGAACGCATAATATATGTGTATAATACTAAAATATAAGAGAATAATATTGTATATTGTGTAACGAATTATCTGTTGTACACTAGTAAATAAATATATTGTAACTGAAATAGTTTTCTTTTATTTGTAGATAACTAATTTTAAAATTCAGTTTTAGGCGGGAAGCTATAATAATTTTTCAAACTTACTTCACAATATAAACCAAATGACAAATAAATTACATTGAGATAAGAAACTATAATCCTCTTTGATCCGATCTTTTTAATATAGAATTACTCTGTAAGTTTACTGTCAATTCCTAAGCATGTCACTGTCAAAATATGTTAATCTGATAGACTTCATTGTCAACAGCTGGAAAATTTTACGCAAACAATACATAGTGGTTCGTAAATATAAGATGCCAATGCGTGGTCGGTCTACCACCTCACTTGCCCCGCCGATGCGAGCCGGCAACCACGAGTCGCAGCTCAATGTTCTGAAGGAGGAACCCCTCACCGCAGTGCACTTCCTCAGCCCGTCACAACTCGAGGTGGTCTTTCGCACCAACATCAACACTGGACTCACCGCGAGCCTCGCTGAGGAGCTGCTAGAGTTGTACGGCCCTAACACGTTCAAGGAAGAAAAAGGGCCCCGCTACTGGAAGATATTCCGACGCAACCTCTTCGGCTGGTTCCAGTGCGTCCTCTGGGCGGGCGCCATTTTGAATTTCATCGGATACGTCTGCTCCCTCTACATATACACCGAGCACTCCGGAAAAGACTACTTGTACCTCGGAGGTGTCATAACCGCGACCGTCGTCGGCACCGGACTCTTCGGGTTCTACCAGGAGGCACGAAACATGGCCGTCATGAGCGGCTTCGAGAAGCTGATCCCGTCGTATGCGACAGTAGTCCGCGACGGCATGAAGCTCAGCGTCCCGACGAGCGAACTAGTTATAGGCGACGTCGTCGAAATGTTCGGCGGAGAGATCGTCCCCGCAGACATAAGAGTTGTGACTTGTACGAATTTCAAAACGGATATGTCGGCGCTCACGGGCGAATCCAAGCTCGTCACTCACAGACCGGAATGCACCCACTCGAATCCCCTGGAATCAAAAAATATGGCGTACTACGGCTGCCCGATCTCCGAGGGAACCGCGACTGGCGTCGTCGTGGCTACGGGAGAGGGCACCGAGATGGGGAAAATCGCTGGCCTAGTGTCCGGTCTGGAGAAAACTAAAACTCCCATCGCTAAGGAGATCACGCATTTTATAAAGCTCATTTGCGGCGTCGCGTTTACGATGGGCTTCATTTTTTTCGCGATGGTTTTCTACATGGAGCGCAACTGGATCTCGGCTCTACAATACATGCTCGGCATCATACTGGCGAACGTCCCGGAGGGACTCATCGTGACCTTGACTGTTTGCATGACTTTGTCCGCCAATAATTTGAAGAAAAAGAACTGTCTGGCAAAAACGTTGCAAGCCGTCGAAACGCTCGGTTCTACTTCGTGCATATGCTCGGATAAGACCGGTACCTTGACCGAAAACAAGATGAGCGTCGCTCATTTATACTGCAACTTCACTATTTTCGATAAAATTGATCACTCCCACGTCTCGCAGCCCGCTTATGCCACTCTATGTCTGGCGGCGTCGTTGAATTTGAGAGCGGTGTTTGCTCCCGATGAAGACGAAGTAGATGACGATCAGATACATAAGAAGAAAATAATTGGAGATGCCTCGGAACAAGCGATACTGCGCTACATGGAAGTCAACCGATCCGCTACGCAGACTCGAAACGACAATCCAAAGGTTGCGGAAATACCTTTCAGTTCAGCTTACAAGTATCAAGTCACCATTCACGAAATGCAAGCGACCAACAGCTACTACCTAATAATGAAGGGGGCGCCAGAAATAATATTGGATTATTGTTTGCGCCTCTTGACCGACGAGGGCGACGCCGAGTTGAATCCCGAGTTGAAGAAGGAGATAAAAGCGAGCTTCATCAAACTAGCTAACATGGGTGAGCGTGTCATAGGATACTGCGATTATAACTTGCCAGTACACGAGTATCCCATAGGGTACATATTCGACACCGAGAGGAAAAATTTCTCCATGGAGAATTTTAGATTCATTGGAGCGATTTCAATGATTGACCCTCCTCGGAAGGATATAGAAAAGTGCATTGCGCTTTGTCGCCAAGCCGGTATACGCGTTATTATGGTGACCGGTGATCACCCGGTCACGGCGCTGGCGATATCCAAAAAGTGTGGGACGATAACGCAGCCCAACGCATACGAATACGCCTTCGAGCATCACATCGAGGTGGCCGATGTTCCGGAGCACGTTAAAAACAAATTCCAATCTGCCGTCATCACCGGGAATCAACTACGGAAGATGACCAGCAACGAGCTGAAAGCGGCTTTCACCAGATACACCGAGATCACATTCGCGAGGACGAGTCCGCAACAGAAACTCACTATTGTAGAAACTTTGCAGTCGTTGAAACACGTCGTGGCGGTAACCGGAGACGGCGTCAACGACTCGCCGGCTCTGAAGAAGGCTGACATCGGAATCGCTATGGGCATCACCGGAACCGAAGTATCAAAACGAGCGGCCGACATGATTCTCCTGGACGACAACTTCGGGTCGATAGTACTCGGCATAAAGGAGGGTCGACGAATTTTCGACAATTTGAAAAAGACCATCGCCTACACTCTAACCTCGAATACGCCCGAGATGCTTCCTTTCGTGCTGTACGCAATATTAGGAATACCTTTACCTATGACACTGATCATGATTCTGGTGATAAACGTCGGCACGGATCTGCTGCCTGCGATGAGCCTCGCGTACGAGACGTCAGAACAGGATATCATGTCGATCCCGCCTCGAAAAACAACCGACCACCTCGTCAACGGAGTCCTGATATACATGGCCTACTTTCAAGTTGGGATGATCCAGTTTTTCGCTGGAATGTACGCGTACTTGGTCGTGTTCGCGCAGCACGGCTTTTTCCCTGCATCCTTGATGTACGTGCGCAGTGCTTGGGAGGACTCGTCGAGTAACGTAAAGAATACAATAGGCACGGTATGGAATTATGAGAATAGAAAGTTTTTAGAGCGCAAAGCGCAAACTGCTTACTTCGTAGCAGTTTGTTGGACGCAAGTGTCAGATGTTATCATTTGCAAGACTCGTCGGATTTCTTTGCTCAAGAAGGGCATGACGAACCACGTGTTGAATATAAGTATCGTAATCGACCTCCTAGCTGCGGCTGCTGTTACTTACATTCCAATTTGCAATGAAATCTTTGGAACGGCTCCTATAGAAGCCGCTGATTTCTTTTTGGCTATCCCATTCTTTGTCTTGATGATAGTAGCTGACGAAATAAGACGGTTTATAATAAGACGTGGCCTTTCCAAATGGGTTGAGAAAGAAACCTACTACTAGAAAACTTTTAAGCCAACATTTTAGTTATTATAGTATAGGAGGTAGCAACGTTTTCGAGAAAGTATTTCAGGTCGGCTGATTTTGTGATATGTCGTCATTCTTGCTCTTCTGGCATTCTTGCTCTTCTAATGAATGCAACTACTACCGGCAGCCAGACCGCCCAGACTTTAACCAGAAGAGCAAGAATGACGACATATCACAAAATCAGCCGACCCTAAATACTTTTTTTTCAAACGGTGCTACCTCCCGTACCATTATAAGTTAATATATTTCCATAAGGTTACAAAACGTGGGAGAGCCATGCTTCGGCACGAATGGGCCGGCTCGACCGGAGAAATACCACGTTCTCACAGAAAACCTGCGTGAAACAGCGCTTGCGCTGTGTTTCGCCGAGTAAGTGAGTTTACCGGAGGCCCAATCCCCTACCCTATTCCCTTCCCTACCCTCCCCTATTCCCTTCTCTTCCCATCCCTACCCTCCCTTATTACCCTATTCCCTCTTAAAAGGCCGGCAACGCACTTGCAGCTCTTCTGATGCTGCGAGTGTCCATGGGCGACGGAAGTTGCTTTCCATCAGGTTACCCGTTTGCTCGTTTGCCTCCTTTATTTCATAAAAAAAACGTTATTAAGTTTAGTTTTATGCACTTTGTGTTCTAACACTTTTAAGTAGTAGATGACTATGTTTTAATGTCTCAACTAAGTTGATTATCTTTTAAAATAAAATATTATAATTTGTTACCTAATTATTGGTGGTTTTTCCTTAAAGAGATGTGTTAAATTTTGTATGACCCCAGTCCCTACTATGAGAGAGCATACCATTGGTTGAAAACCCCTGCAGGCTTATAAAGTACAGATAGCGCGCGAGTTGAACGCAGAGCTCAGGAATTAAGAAATTAATTTATTAATTTCTTAATTCCTGATTAGAATTAATAATGTCGATATGTCGATATATTTCAAATACGCTTTTAGTTTAACATTATAATTTAAAAAAAAAACAAGAAAGTAATTACTTATCACACTTTTTATTAATTAAAAATCAAATAAAAAAATAGTCTTTTTTAAAAGAACTTGATGGACTCGTTTCGGTCATTATTATAAACAACAATTACACGCGGCTGTAACTTGAATATTGTCGAAACTCTTTTATACAATTTATTCTTTATTTAATTTAATTTATCAACATTTTTTTTTTAATTTAAAATCTTTTTTGTTTCAACAAATTATAGTAACGCGATAACACACTGCACGAATGATAGCTGTCAAGTTCTGCACAGCACTACACTGCAAGCGTGCGAGACGCGGGGTGCGGTCGGCGGGGGGATTGCCCCCGCCCTTCGTCTCAGGCCCCCAACTGCATTCAACTCGCGCGCTATCTATATGAAGTTATGAACTTGCACACTGCATGGGCGCGGTCCGTATGAAACCGCAGTCCGTACTACATACTCAAGTCTCAACATAATTTATCCGCGACCTACATTTCGTTGTCTGTCTGATACGCAATTTATGGCTTATCATTAGCTTAATAGCTGTGATTAGCTGATTAAGCCTTTAAAATTAATTTTAAAAGCATTTGCCATGTAATTAAAAAAAATTGCACCCTCGTTCATATCTCGAAAATATTTTAGAAGAGATTGCTCGAGTTCAGAGACTTCAACGGGAGCAATGCATTTCTATGGTTTTAAGGGAAAAATAGATACAAAAAATAGAGAATGCTAAAGAACGCTTTGAGTTTGGCGTGTTGTTTTGTTCGATATCACGACTTCCTAGAAGTAAGTTCCTTTCTACACAAGTCCATTCTGCTTCTAAGTACCATGCGCAGTCTTAGATACAACTCAATGGTCTGTGTAGCGCCGCCATATTGTCTCATGCTGGATCATCAATCAATAAGACGTTGCTGCGTTGCAAAAAACACGTATTATTCACGTCGTAAAAACGCAATGCCGTATCTAAACAGAACATACAATCTACATCGTGGATACAAAATCTATACTAATATTATAAAGCGGAAGAGTTTGTTAGTTTGTTTGTTTGTTTGTTTGAACGCGCTAATCTCAGGAACTACTGGACCGATTTAAAAAATTCTTTCAGTGTTAGATAGCCCATTTATCGAGGAAGGCTATAGGCTATATTTTATCACTCTAAGACTAATAGGAGCGAATAAATAGAGGAAAATGTGAAAAAAACGGGGGAAATTATTTGAAAGGGCTTATCTCACGAACTACTAGAGCATTTTTTCTGTTATTTGGATCAGATAAGAAGTAGACCACGTGAACGATCATAGGCTTTTTTTTGTGGACTAATTTTTCTGTGAAATATCTAATTTACGCGGGCGAAGCCGTGCGGAACGTCTAGTAGATTATAATAGTAACTTATGATATTAACCTTGCGACACTTACGTCGCTTATAACTTTGAAGAATGGGTCAATAATGGTTCGTGTGGCCAGTCTTGGCACCGTTTCGCACACGTGTTCCACTCGTGTCTGTTATCACGGACATAGTATAGTGATATATAATTCATTGCCTTTCATATAGAATATCTAGCATAAATATTGAACTGCGAGGAATTGTCATAGAAAAGCACACGGTACACAGCGGCTACATTTTGGTTGGCATCGTAAGCTAGTCAACATTTCTTGCAATAAAATTGAATTTCGTGTTCATCTTCATTCCACCTAGACCACATTACACTCAGGAATAGGCCGTGTACCAACCCAAATGTAGGTACGCACCTACAAGAGTCCCGATCCAAGACGTTTTCTTTATCACTTCTTTATAGAATCGCCCATCAAAATATATGGAATTCACATAAGCGTTCGATAATATAAAGCCGACAATCGACTCATAAGTCATGTTATGTCAATGCCATACATTAATACAGAAGTGATAAAAATACGTCTTGGCTAAGGGCTCTGAAATCCCTACCAATAACGTATCCCTACCCTACACGCGTGCACATCCCCATCTACACCGCAAAAGAACCTTTCAATATTTCTGCCGAGCGACGCGTTTCCTATGCATAAGAAATATAGGTGCAACATTCTTAAATTGGGCGAAGTAGCAGCCGAACGCTTGTTCGCCTATAAATTTCAAAGTACATATTGTCCTAAAACCGCAGCTGGAAAGTCTCTATCATTAATTAGGCACTGATAAGCTCCGACATTCGTTATCTCTTGAAACTGCAAGCGGCATGTTGCATCATGTATTACATTATTTATGTTGCTAGAAACACTCTTAGGGCCAAATGTGCAAGATGAAGTTATGAATTAGAAGTATAATTTATAAGGTTTTCAAAACACGTAGAGTGGTTTTTGTTTCGTTCAATTTCCTGACGTCACTCTTTTTCAGTTCTCAAATTTTCTGTCAATCATGCGTTTTCAAATTTTGTAGTCCTTTCCTTCAAGCAAATTAGCAAATAAGTGTTCATAATTTTAAATGAACATTTAGTATGATGTACAAGAATTTGAATACGAATAAAGCGTCTCCCAGACAGACGCGGCCTGCGGTGGCGGTGGCGGTGGCGGTCAGTTAAATGGCTTGGCCGCGTGGCCGCGTGTGTCTGTGTCGTTCCTAGAACGTTCTAGGAACGACACAGACACACGCGGCCGCCACCGCCACCGCCACCGCAGGCCGCGTCTGTCTGGGAGACGCTTTAAGAAGGCCAAAATCCTTCTAAATCTATACTAATATTATAAAGCGGAAGAGTTTGTTTGTTTGAACGCGCTAATCTCAGGAACTACTGGTCCGATTTGAAAAATTCTTTCAGTGAAATAATGGATGCTGTTAAGCATTGGTGTACTATCCCACATCGGACTAGTTTTGAGTAATGATTATGAAAAATCATTTTAATTTTACGTTCAGTTTTAAGAAAAAACGTATAAAAATGGTTAATGCTAAATTGCTATAGGACTTATTACATTTAGCATTAATGTCCTATGTGATTTAACACATTAATGCAAAATTCTGATTTGTTCTTTCAATACAAATTTAAGTGCTTATTTTAACAAAATGTTATAAAATTACCTCGTCACGCCCACACAGCTGAACCGATTTTTCTGAAATTTGATATGGAGATATTTTGAGTTCCGGGATAGGACATAGGATCCTTCTTATTCCGAAAAATGTACGGTTCCCATGCATTCAATAAAAAATATTTCTGCTTATACCGCTACATGGATTTCGATGATATTTGGTATGCAGATACGTTATGTCTCGGGAGAGGAAATAAGATACTTTACATCCGAGAAAAAGGTACGGTACCCGTGTGATAAACAAAAATGATTTGCGCCTAAACCGCTGAACCGATTTTGATGAAAATCGATGCGCACATACTTTGACTCGTGAAAGGACATAAGATAATTATTATCTTTAAAAATGTACGGTTGCCGCGTTATAAAGTTTCTTATTTTGCGCCTAAACCGCTGAACCGATTTTGATGAAACTTGGTATGGAGATGCTTTGAGTCCCGGAAAAGGCCATAGGATCCTTGGAAAAATGTACGGATCCCAGGCATTAAATAAAAAAGATTTCTGCTTATACCGCTACATGGATTTCGACGATATTTGGTATCCAGAATCCAGATACGTTATGTCTCGGGAAAGGACATAGGATACTTTATATCTGGAAAAAAGTATGGTATCCTTGTAATAAACAAAAATGATTTGCACCGCAGAAACGATTTTGATGAAACTTTGACTCTCGTGAAAGGACATAAAATAATTTTTATCTTGAAAAAATGTACGGTTACTGCGTTATTAAGTTTTTTATTTGGCGCTTAAACCGCTGAACCGATTTTGATTAGATTTGGTATGCAGATAATTTAGAGTCTCGGGAAAGCACACGGGATATTATTCATCCCAGAAAATGTACGGTTCCCGCACAATGAATAAAAATGATTTATGCTTGTACCGCCAAACTGATTTCGATGATAGTTCGTATGCGGCTACATTGTTTCTCGGGAAAGAACACTGGATACTTTTTATCCTAGAAAAGCCGCTAAACCGATTTAGATGGTTATATAGATATTTTAAGACCCGGATAACTGATAAGGATATAATATAATGGTTTTTATATCCCATAAATGTACGGTTCTGCCTCCAAAAAACTTTAATCTTTTGCGGATTAACCGCAGAACCGATTTTGAGGAAATTATGATGGGCAAAAATGTATGGGCTCTGGTATAGGGCTCAACAAGAATTGATTGTATATTTTTTGGAAGGTATACCCATGTACATTAATGACCAATAGGGCGCTTGTCAAGATTCGTTGTACTTTTTGAGTAAAGCCACGTTAAAAGTGACATCAGCGCTTGTACATTTCATGCGATAACATCACGTTATATTATAACATGATCATTTTTAGTGTTCCGTAGTCAACAAGGAACCCTTATAGTTTCGGTCTGTCCGTCCGTCTGTCCATCTGTCTGTCCGTGTGTCTGTCCGTCTGTGTGTCCGTATGTCTGTCCACGGTTTTGCTCAGAGACTATAGGACCTACAAAGCTGTAATTCGGCACGAATGCACATATTATTGATGCCGACAAAATGTATATAAAACCTTAAAAATATTTTTTTTGTAGTACCTCCCGTACACATCAAGCGGGGATTTTGATAGGTTTTTTTTTAAATATTATGTATTCATAGATTATTTTCCGATTTAGGGATCTATTTGTGAAATATTAAGTTTTAAAGTGGAAAAAATCGTTAGAGTCCAGTGTTCCCCACTTCTACCAGCTAAACGGTTGTTTCTAGAAATGTGAAAAAATTCAAGGGAGTAGGAAATATGCTGAATTTAAAAGGAACTTTTCGTTCAAATTTCTTTGAACGTAACTGAGATGATGTTGTTAGTAGTGTAAAACACGTTATAAAATATGTATGTACATTCATTGACCATACAAAAATTATCAAAAACTAGCGGTACGGAACCCTATATTGCGCGTGGCCCGATACGCACTTGGCCGGTTTTAAACCTAATAGTTAAGGTATGTTGTGAATTGACATTATTACACAGACAATGTAAGCGAACGACTGACTGATTGAAAGAGAGAGCGAAAATCGCCCGTGATTGTTACCTGATCCGCCGTCCAAGGGTGAGCGGTATAAGGGAGGGGTTAAACTACTACTGTGAGCGTAAATCTAGGGTGTACAGTCTAAGACAAGACATTCGTTACCTTTCTAACAGCAAAAAAATCTTACCACATAGACGATAAAAACTACTTCAGTGTCGCCGGCCTTGTACATTGACTGTAAATTATTTCGTAATGTACAAATGTTAGGGACTGGGCGCCATATAACTTTTTTACCTACTCACTAAGAGCTATCTAATGGTGTATAATTTATCTTGATTGAGACTATATACAACATTGCCCATCATCCTTTGGTATGGAGATACTATATAAGGCCCTGAAAAGGACGTAGGATAGTTTATAATGCGGTAAAATGTACCACTCATACGTGATAAACTAATTTCTACATTGACTAAATTTAATCAAAATCGGTTCAGCAGCTTAAACGCAAATTAATAAAGTTTGTTGCGTGAAAGCCGTACATTTTCCATGATAAAAATTATCCTATGTTCTTCTCCAAGACCTAACGTAATATCTATATACTAAATATCATCGATATCCTAAGCCAAAATCATTTTTGTTGACTGCGCGGGAACCGTACATTTTCCGGGACAAAAAGTATCTAATGTGATTTTAAGTGACTCAAAGTATCTGCATACAAAATTTTATCAAAATCGGGTCAGCGGTTTAAGCGCAAATCATTTTAGAAACATAGTACATAAATGCTAAATACAAAACCTCACTTAAAGGAATAAGCAATAACCATTTTTGTACTCTAGAATATGCTACAGTGGGTTTTCAAAAAAATGGATTTCACTGTCGTAAACCTTATGTTCTAAAGAATAAAACTGCATTATTAACTCAAAACCCGATTCTATGTGGAATAGAAAACGAATGCTAAACAGCAGCCAGATTATTTATCAAGGAAAGCTATAGGCTATATTTTATCACGCTAAGACTAATAGGAACGAATAAATAGAGAAAAATGTGGAAAAAAAACGGGGGAAATTAGTTGAAAGGGCTTAATTCGTCGTCTAAAAGTGTTAACCTGCTAACTCCAAAAGTACAAATTTTCAGGATACAAATAAAACATTCCTATTCTAAAAGTAGGCAGAAAAATGAAAAACTGTAAATACCGTTGGCGGGGAATAATTTGTATTTATTATTTTTATTACAAATAACATGCTGACTTGTATTTTTATAAAAATATCGATAAAAAAAGGAGTTATAACAATTTATTTTCACAATAATACCATGGAGAGCAACCCAGATACGGAGTTATCATCTTTTATTTTTTACAACAGTCTAATTAAATTACTTTAGTATAACAAATTTTACTTAAAAACAATATTTTTATAATATATTTAACGAAATAATATTCAGAATCTTTTTTTTTTCTGATTAACTTATAATATTATAACCAAAGCCTAATGTGGCAGACTATCATAAAATTCATGGTAATCTTTTGGAAGAACTAATTTGATCTGTTGTAAGTCCTGGAACTTGCGATCTTTTATGGGTAATCGATTTTCGTGTAGATTTTCCAATTCATGGTAGTATTTAGGATTGACAGTGGTTTTTCTTTGTGGCAGCTCTGACCACAGTTCAGCAAATCTCAATTTGTAAGAAATAATACCGGTAGGGCTGTACTGGAGTGCACGAATATCATTTACTTTTGCATCTCCAACTGACCTTCCTGGTCTTATAGTTTTGTAGGATTGGACAGTATCAAACTTTTTGAAAAAGTAGTGACTCAAATATTGGACATAGTATGGCTCTTTTCGAGCACTTTTGATGACGTCAATGTAATCTGCAGGGACGTTAATCACCTTGTTTTTCAGACGTCTTTCGATAGCAGAATGCATAGAATCCACTTCCATTTGGGTGTGACCCACTTCTAAATATTTTTGTTCTATCCACAGGTTATGTTTTGCGGCTGTATTAAGCAACGCGTTTGACATCACTGCATTTCGGTTTTGGTACCCACAGCCATCAGAATAAAATATAATTCTATTACTTCCAGCTGGCAAATTTCGTATAACTTTATTTTCTAAAAAATCCACCCAAATGGAAGCAAATTCTTCAGCATTCATGCCACCCTCACACTCATTCCACAAATAAGAGTAGGCGTCCTTGTTTTTTAAATTTTTAAAGCACAAATTGTGGACCTGTAACTTTGTCTTATAGTACAAAACGCTTACTTTTGACACAGGACAAAGTAAAACTGCCTGTGTATCGACAGCAAAGACAACACAATTGTCCGAATCTTTGTCATTAGCTTTTTCTTTTCTAGCATCATCTTTTCTCTCCATGTGTAAGCGGTACTCGGTTTCTTCGACATTTCCTTGTTTGTATTTAGCACATTTTTCACATTCGTCCTTTTTTGGACGAAATAAAGAAATTTTTCTTTCTTCCATAATTTTATAGAACGCTGTGCTTGATAATGGTTCTGAGTTACGCGTACGACACCAGTCTGATTCATAAAAATCATAAAGAGACTTTTTAGTCTGCCACTAAGGTAATAGATAAACTCTCGACGTAGATGAACGGCAATAGTGTGATTCCATAACTGGAAGAGCATCAAAGAATGCCGTTAGGTTTTTTTGCTTCTCTTCATGAGGATTAACGTTCTGCAATGCGACACGTTGTTGTTGGGGTTTCCTGTCAGTTTTCATGTTATTCTTCCAACCATGCACTGTCATTCTTCCAATATTAAGTGTGTTAAGAAACATGGTTTGGCAAACTCTTAACTTGACATCTTCATCTCCTGTTAAATAATATACCAAAGACTGAGTTCTTCTTGACTCTTCGAAATTCTTTCGGCCTCTTGGTCTTTTTATTTGAACACTTTGCACATGCTCGTTAACGTATACCTTCTTTTCTCCCCACGTCAAGGTGTTCCAAAACTTTGTAAAAATTTCTCTTCTGGTTTTTTCTTGTACCTCTTTGCACTTCAGACTTTTTGACTCTTTGCATTTGCATCGCTCTTTTATATTTCGTGGTTCTTTTTCTTTTTCATAAGTCCATTTCGAATCAATTTTTACTCTTCCATAATATTTTTGACCATTTTCCCTTAGGCTCCTGTTTTTTTCCGCAAACCATGTTTTGCGATCAACCTTAGTTTTTTTGTTTCTGTTTTTACTTTTTATAGGAAACTCTCCATCAGAATCTGTACTTGAATATGGCACCAAAGGCTCGTTATTAGTGATGTCCTGTAAACAGTCGGTGTCGATCATTTCAATATCGACGTTCTCAACTTCAGTGAGACCCATCTCTTCCAGGTTTGACGTCTGGAGAGTTTGAATATTATCCACTGTAGAAATCTGTAAAATATCCTCGTCATGCCGGTTCGTATTGAACTGAAACACTTCGTCACCGGGGTTAATAGGCATTAAAAGGAAGTCGGAAGAAGTAGCAGATACGGCGTCACTTGGGAAACAATAGGTGTTTGCAACTGAAGAAGATGGTTTAGACGAGCTTTGAGGTGGATGTAATGGGACACTGACAATACAATCGTCAGTGTTCATTTTACTTAGGGTATGACCATGTCCTATTGCTTGAACGTCATTGTATTTGGTAGGTGTTAAAACCACTTTATCATTTGGAATGACAGTGTCAAGATCTAAGAGGGTCAAGCTGTCAGAGCTATTTTCAGCACCTTTAAAAGCATAAGAATTCACAATATAAGCCATGCTTGAAGAAGTGTTACTTAAATCAGGCGGAGTTTCATTAATACACATTTGGGCTATGCGTTTCCCTCTAGAGTACTTAAATAAAACATTGCCTCTACCTTTATCCATCTGCAATAAAAGTAAACCTATATTAGCATGCAAACCTGGCGCAAAGGATAAATTAATAGCTTAGCAGTTTTATCTAGGCTTAAGTCTTCTGTAGACTTAAGGCATCTGGCGAAAATGAGAGTAAAAATTCAATGAGACGAGAAGCCTTTACTAAATTTTATTTAAGTTGATATAATAATTTTGCATAGTTAATAAAATCAGACGTTACTTTTTGGAAATCCATAGCATACAATTTAATTAATATCTAGCAAAATCCCGCCAAAAATACCCACAACCTACAAGCAAATGTGTGAGTGCACGCATAAGCATGCGTAAAGCACCTCTCTCCTCCCACACTGCTTAAGCATACACTCAGAGACAAGATCGTGCAAACACCACCACCACACACATTTGCTTGCAGGTTGTGGGTAGTTTTGGCGGGATATTGCTAGATATTAATTAAATTGTATAGTAATTTTGCAATCAGCATAACTCTTTTCTTTCAACAGAAGTGAAATGATAACTCCATAATTTAAAGCAATTACAAACATTATCGTAAAGGAAAATCTGTTAACTCCAGTAAACAAATGGAGCAATTATTTACAAATAGGTTATTAAAGTTATTACTTCTCATAAACCGTATTGTATAACTGATTGATGTGTAAAAAACACTTTTTATGGTACTTACCTTTCATAAATAGTACGAAAACAGACGTATACCTTGTTTTGTATTTCTTTTCCAATAAGATAGAGCGGACAACTTGTCCTAGCAAGCGCGTTCGAACAAAATGGCGGAGTTGACAACTTTTACGCGCGAAAATTTGACACAGTGGAGTTATCAGATATGATTGGGCGTGTTTTTTGTTGTTTTGTATTAGTCTTATGGATTTATCATTTTCTACAATTGCAGGGCTTTTTTTTCTCTTTCCAACGATACCAAAAACTTAAAACTGATAAAAATGGAGTTAGCAGCTTAACACTTTTAGACGACGTTATGTCACGAACTACTGGAGCAATTTTTCTGTTATTTGGCACAGATAAGAAGTAGACGTGAAGGATCATAGGCTATTTTTGTGGACTAATTTGTCTGTGAAATATCTAATTTACGCGGGCGAAGCCGCGCGGAACGTCTAGTATTGTATATAAAATTTACCGAAGTATATTATTATATTTTTAGAGTAATGAAACATTGAATAAATATTGAAAAATAAAACGTAACGTTACTTAAAAACAATCACACACTCGATGCAAGGAACTCGTCATCCAATAGTTGACATTGTCCTAGACTACAAGTGCTATGGAGTAGACGTTGTTTTTATTTTTCAACGTTGAACGTAATGTTAACATGAACCTGTCTGTTAGTGATTGCAGGTATTCGGAGCACTGGGCCGCTGTCAAAGTCTCCGTACAAGGCGGCCGACATAGTTATGTGTATTTCAAACACTTTTTATAATCATGTTTAATTTTGTATGTAAGGAACGCTGACGAAACTTTAAAGGGCGATTGGTATTTTTGTATATATGATTGGTATAGCATTCTGAGAACAAGATTTGTATTACCATCTACTATAAGACCTATAATTATCATAGAACACCTGAAACAATAAAAAACACGATGAAACAATAGTCATGAATAGACCGAGGAGGTAACAAGATATTTATAGTCTTTTTTAATTTTTATTCACAAAAATAATTATTGGTAATTTGAGCCTTTTTAAAATGTAAAAGCTTTACATTTTAATTTTAAAAAGTTTAATATATCTAGAAGAAATAGGTAGAAAATATGATGACTGATAAACATCTAGATTCTTGAAAATACAGTTTAAAGTAACCTGAAAATAATTTTATTTAAATGTAATCTCAGATGAAGCTTTAATGAAGCTCATTTAACCTAGATAGCTTTTAACAGTCGCACTTAACATTAAGCACTTACTACTACTTATTACTGTACGCATAACACACGAAAGCTTTTATAGGCCTCAATGTAACATATTAAATATGCTTAGTAAGCTAAATCCATACATTAATTTCATGTGAGTAAAGGAACTGGTGCAAATCCTTGGTGTTGCAATCGACTCCTGCGCCTTTATATACGCGGGCCGTGTGTGGACTGTACCTGTGTTCTACCGACGCACGACAGTCATGTACGCTAAGGTATTATATTTTTTATTAATAATTATTATAGTAAAAAAAGGAATTAAAAAAAGTAAGGTTAGAAAAATGCATGGAGTGGATTATGA
The DNA here is from genome assembly GCA_905187585.1 of Cyaniris semiargus. Lineage (NCBI taxonomy): Eukaryota > Metazoa > Arthropoda > Insecta > Lepidoptera > Lycaenidae > Cyaniris > Cyaniris semiargus. Next base: position 3,388,702 of record LR994558.1, on the reverse strand, counting down.
TTTTGTTATTTGTTCTTTGCTTTTATAATTAGGCGAATTTAACTAATTTAAAAAGTAATTTCATTTTAATCAACATAAAGACTCTAAACTACATATTGTATTAATGATTGAAATGATTTTTATATTAATTTGTACTTTCTGTATCAGATTTTATACTTAGATAATATTTTTACTTGCCCAGCTATATTATAATGCACTTGTATTATGTATTTTACTACCTCTTTAGTAAAGTAATATTGATGGACTAGCGCTTGCAATTATAATAAAAATAAATTGTCTAAATTAAAATATACTAAAATAAATTCCAAAATGCTACGACGTAGAGGGCCTACGCCGTAGCGTGGCGTAGTATATTTCGGACTACTAACTCGAGATTCCCTTAGTATTTCTAATGCTACAACTTTGATTTTCCAGTGTCATTGAAGGTTATTTTCATAATTCAGAATCATTCAGAATCGCCTATTTAAAAGCGATTGTCCGAAACACAATTTGAAAACGCTACGGCGTAGAGAGGTCTACGCTGTCCATGTTTTGGGATGGCTTTGGGTCTTGCTTGAGATAAACTTCGCGCTCAAGCTTCAAGGAATCAACTATTTCAAAGTATCTCCATATCAAATTAACTCATAATCGGTTGAGCTGTTTAAGCGTGAAGAGGTAATAGATAGACAGAAAGACACACACACTTTCGAATTTATAATATCGGTAATTAAGTATAGATACAGATTGTTAAGGTACAATTCCATGCATCGCGACCGTCGTAAGCCGCGCGCGGCCTACGACTGTCGTCGGCCGCTCGCGACAATAGTCAGTGTATGAAAATGTATGGCACCGCTTCCGAGGCCCGCGACAGACGCGCGCGGCCGTCGACTGTCGTAAGCCGCGCGCGGCCGTGTCATATAATTTTGACACGGTCGCGCGGGGCCTACGACAGTCGTCAGCCGCGCGCGTCTGTCATAAATTCAAGACACGGTCGCGCGCGGCCTACGACAGTCGTAGGCCGCGCGCGTCTGTCGCGGGCCTCGGAATCGGTGCCATACATTTTCATACACTGACTATGGTCGCGAGCGGCCGACGACTGTCGTAGGTCGTGCGCGGCCGCGATCGATCGCGATGCACGGAATTGTACCTTAAGGATCCCTTGAAGCTCGTATGTCAAGTATACCTAAATGTAGCTACGCCTCTGATGGGCCCCTGTGTGTAGTTATTGATCGTGTGGTGCTTGGTGTCGGCGGCGGCGGCGGCGCCGGGCATCTACGACGGGCTGGGTCTGACAGGCCCTGCGATCTCGTACGCGGCCCCCGTCGCCCACTCCATCGCCCCCATACAGCCCATTGTAAAGGCTGTTGCTGCACCCGTAAGTACTATTATTGAAAATGTTATAGAACAATCTATGAACGTAAATGGGTATTTTCTACCAGCTAATGCACATAAATGGGCATTTTCTACCAAAAAATTTTAGGGTGATGTAGAAACATGGTAGAATATAGCGTAGTTAAAAACTAACACTTAAATGATTTTGGGAACCCGGCATGAAGAGAAGAACCGGCCGACATCTAAAAGACAAACAAATTTTAGAATTATTGTTCTTGTACTTTCTTGGGAATAGAGTACAATGTGATCTTCTGAATATTTTTAGTCACAATTTAATGGCATAGCGATATGCTCGTATCCGATATAATATATTAATAGCGATATAATTGTGTGTAACCTACCAATTTTAGTATCCGCAAATCGAAATAAACTAAATACAACAAACGTCTTCGTAGGTTGTGCGAGCGGAGCCCGTGGACCCGAACCCAGCGTACAGCTTCGCGTACGGCGTCCAGGATCCGTCCACCGGCGACCACAAAGACGCCCAGGAGACGCTGCAGAACGGCGTCGTCCACGGCTCCTACAGTCTGGTGGAACCCGACGGCCACATCAGGAAGGTCACGTACACCGCCGACCACGTTAATGGCTTCAACGCGGTCGTGCAGAGGACAGGCAACGCCCATGCGGTGAGTAGCAACTGCAATCGCAGCGCTCGAAAGCAACGTTTGTCGTCTTTCTTTTTATATGGGAAAAAAACATAAAAACTTAAAACTGGATTTTATTTTCAGGCGCCTGTCGCAGTAGCCCACGCGCCGGTGGCGTTGGGCCACGCGCCAATTCTGGCCCCCGCGCCCGTGGCCGTCGCGGCCCCCGTGGCGAAGCTAACCCTGCCTGCAATCGGCCACCCCTGGTAGCCCACCACCTAAACAACCGCTGAGCGAGGAGGAATGAATTGGGGAATGTGACTGGGTTTTACCAGGCACTCCGTCTGTGTGTTCCTTGGCTACTCTGTTGTGGTGATGGGTCCTGGGTTCCTCGCCGGCGGTGACGTCTCGCATGTGCCTTGATATTGTCCTATTGTTAATTTATTTAGTTCTGCTTTGACTGTTGCTACGGACCTGATCTTAACGCGTTGTAAATGTAAATATTATGTTTAGTTTTAAAACAAATAAAGTTTTTTGCCTAATCGTTGTGTTCTTTCAGGATCCCTTTTATCACAATTTTATAAATATTATGTAATTAAAAAACTTTGGAGGTCAAAACCCAAGTCCATGGGTGCTGCCTGTTTTTTTTTTCAGTTTTATATTATGGCGCGTTTATAGTATGGCCTTCACTCTGTAGAGAGATCCTTACAAAGATATAAATAAAAAACTGAACCAAAAATAGCTTGATAAAATGGTAAATAAATATTGTGATAATTGTAAATTTGTAATGTATAGTAAAATATTGTATAATATTAAAACTTGGCATCAATGTAAGTAAATAAATTATGCTAAAATATAAATTATTGAAAATTAAAATATATATTATGTATGCTTAAATACATGTAAATATATAAAAAATTACAAAATAGATATTGTGATTAAAATGACATACACAGTACAATAATAATAAGATAAATGAATAATTATAATAAAAATGTACTTACAGAAATAACAACTGAGATGTATGTGTATATAATATGTATATAAGATTAAAAAATTTAAAATTAATAAGATCTAGCACGAATATAAACTAATGTATATTATTATACAAATAATAAAAATGTCACAACATTATAATATAGCATATATATTATATAGTATTTAAAATGAAAACTGACTTATGTACTATCATTAATGTATATAATTATAGAATAAAAACTGCAATTAGCTGCTATTGTGATTATAATAATATTATGTAGTGACACTAGCCAAATAAAACTTGTTAAAGACATAATATTATGTAGTTAACACAAAAATGTACAAGGATATAAGTAGACATTTAAAATAAGATTTACTCACTATCATTATTCTATAGCATTATGCAAACTGTAAATAAATATTATGATAATAATATTGTATAGTACCAAATATTAAGAAATTGAAAAATTACAATAGTAGTATATTGCATAAATGTAAATACTTAAAAGAAAAAAAAAAATACTATTTAGAACTGTAAATATTGTATCTATAAAAAATTTGTAATTAAAAATATTATTTAGAAATATGAATGTTGTAGCTACAAAAACTATAAATAAATATTGTGGAAAAACTAAGATCTTAGATGCAAATAAATTTAAACCATGACTGTAATGTATAATATTGTTATAAAATAATCATAATATAAATAATTAAATATATACAATATCTGTAATGTTATGCGAATTATCATAATATTGTATCAAGATATTATTGTAATGTAATTAATCTTTTTAAGGAATTAATAAAGGCTTTATTTATTATTATGGCGCGTAGCCATCGCTAATGCTTTAAGTACTCACATACGGTTTTACTCGATCGAGCAATCATGTAGAGTAAAAACCACGGCTCGGGCTTTCGTCCACACATTCAGCATTACTCGATAGTCGATAGTTTTACTGCAAATCGAGTAAAAATTATCGTGTGGACCGCAAAACTCACACGCTTGAGTATGGCTTGAGTAAAGCTCGACGGCTCGCGTCGAGTAAGTTCGAAGGAAATTAGATTTATTTAATTCCATCGAGCCGGCTCGATGCGAGCCTTAGAGTTGTGAGTTTTGTGATCCACACGATAATTTTTACTCGATATGAAGTAAAACTATCGAGTAATACCGTATGTGAGTACTTAGCATAAGTAGTTAGTGTTAAGTTATAACCAAACATCAGAGAAGTTATTTAAAGGAGAATCTAAGCGATCATCTTCTATTTTATTAAAATGAAGCATTTCTAATAATTCATCGAATTTAGATAAAATCAAATCTAATGTAGTACCTACAATTTCTAAAGTAACTAGCCAGTATAGGTGTATATTTTCCAAGAAACGTGCAGGCAATAGTAATGAATGCCCAGATAGAGTTACACTTAATATGGCGGACGTTGATCGTTAAAGTTCCTTTGGAAACACCATAGCGTGCCCTTACAAGTATTGAGGAATTTTCATGGCATTTGACTCAACAAGCAACAGGTTTTAAGATGATAAGTAACAGGTTTAAAGTCTTTCTTTTAAATTTTAAAGTTGTTGAAAAATATAGAATGTGCCTTTGATCAAACTAAAGACTATTTTGTCAGGTACTCAGAGAACCAATGATCATAGCGCTAGGAATAAAAACCTACGTTTATAAAATATTCCTAAAAATTTAACACACGCCTAAAAGTCAAATCGTGTGTTCTATTTGCAATGGTCAAAAGATTAATTGGCTTTACAGACCAAAGCGTAATTTAACCATTTGCTCTACTTATATAGAGCCCCTTTAATTCGAAGGTCCACTACATACCCACCCAGAGCCAAATAAATACTATGAGGCAATGTTAGTGAGTCAGGCGAAATGTAGCGGCCCGGCGGATTTGGCAGATCAAGAAAGGTGATCTCATAAATCTAGACCCTATTTGGTGCGGTCTAGCGCCTAAGCATGACCTAAAACTAGTCGCGATTAAAATCTAGACAGACTGACTTATTCCTAATTGATCAAATTTCATTCGCATTTTGTTATCAAAACCGCGAGGCGAGGCACACAATGTTTTACATAAGTTTTCGAGCTCACAGTTTAGGTTGTAACACTTTTGATTTCTATGTTTCAATAAGAACACCCTGAAGAAACATCCTGCTACTCTCTATATTAAGGGACACATTAGTAATGTGGGTGGTGGGGACACATTAAAAACTTTGGGGTGTGTATAACCCCAAACACCCCAAAGCAGCTATGCTCAACCTGCAGCCCGTCGGGACTTTATCAGTGGCTCGCGTGAAGTTAAACTATTTTGAAATTCACGCCCACCGGCAAAATAGTGAAGTCGCCTTGAAAGTCATGAAAACGGCCCGCACCACCAAGAGTCCAAGACCAAAATGTGTTTGTCGCCATTATAACAAAAATTATAATAAAAATTATCACTTTGTTTTGTTACACCTGCATAACGACACCCAACAAACATTATAATATACACTTCAGTTTTATAATTCCCAATAATACTATTTTACTGCTAGGAAACTAATCCAACAAGAAACGCAGCTTCATAAATGTTGCATATTGCATTAAGTGTATAACAGACCAGAGACATTATTAACTAGATGACGCCCGCAACTTCGTTGCGCCAAAATTCGTTTATCGCGCGGGAACCGTACATTTTTCCGGGACTCAAAGTATCCCCATACCAAATTTCAGCAAAATCGGTTCAGCGGTTTAGACGTGAAGAGGTAACAGACAGACAGACAGACAGACAGACACACTTTCGCATTTATAATATTAGTATGGATTTATTAAACACAGGTACAACATACGTGTACAACGGAAATAAATATTTATTAGGCGGTGGCCGCCCAAAGCAGTAAGGATCAAGTCTAAATATCTAGGTTAGCGTAACATGTATCCGATGTTTGCGAAATACCAGTATATAACTTATAAGTACCTCGATTCTACTATCTTATGCTATAGTAATGCAGCTTTTGCAGCGTTTCTTGTACGATCCAGGCGACGTTATCAAATAGAAAAGATAACGAAGAAAGACAGAAAAAAAGGAATTTATGTACAATCGGGGAAATTGATTCCTAGGCAGTTGACGGACCTACGTCATGTGGTCGGCTTATGTCAATTCAATGTTAGCTGTGAACGGTTGGATGGGTTTGACTTAACGCGTCCAAATTACTTAGGTCCGCCATCTGCCTAGGAATCAACTTCTCTGATAGTACTTATAGAATCTTTATTAAATTAGAATAATTCAATATTTCTAAGTGCGGCCGATAAACGTAAAATTTACTTTGAAATGATAACAGCCTTTTAATTATACTATTTATTTTATTTGATACATTTATGTTTGGAACAAAATTAAAAGTTGGGAAAGTTGACTACTATTTGATCGCCTCTTCTAGAACGTTAGGGCTTGTACACAAAACTGTGATGCGACGCAATGCGAATTCGCAACGCAAAAAGTTGCGACATGAATTGTTGCGATGCGATTTCGTGCGGCATGGCGTCTTCCTTGGTGACCATTCCTTCGACGATCGTCAACCGTACTGGACGTATTTTAAAAACTAGGTTGCGACATGGATCGTAAAAAGACGTGTGCACTTTTGTTAGTGCTTAGGAGATACAGGCAAAAGAAACGAATAAGATTTTGGGTTCATCCATTTATTTCTATTATGAACGCCGAAGGGAACTATTTTCATCGAAAATATGAAGCTCTGAAAACAGACGAAATTTTTTTTTTTGATTATTAAAATTTGAGAATGAACATATCTTCATCCGAAGAGCTTTTTAGTTTATTAACTAGCGACCCGCCCCGGCTTCGCGTGGGTATAAAATATACCCTTCATTTACTTACCCTTCGTTTTGCAAGCCGAAGCGGAGTGGTTTTTCTTATTGGTTCGCTAGTTATTGTAATTATTGGTAGGTAACCATAACGTCCAGGATTCGCGCCGTACTTCCTCAAAGTACAGCCCTCGTTAGTCATCTCATTCCCTAAAAACTATTTTTACACATAATTTATGCAGTGCACTGCTTATATTATTATTTATTCTCAGATTACTTAGATATGCATAACAAAATAATAATGTCTATATTAACTTATTATAATAATAATCTAACACTGACCTGGTCACTGAAGCTGCAATATACACAATAATATAACAATTTAATAATAAATAACCAGGTGTTAGGTCTGTCTTGATCAGGCCTCGCTCAATCACGGTGTGCGCGCGCGCGTATCCCTTATCTCGTTGCAATCTAGGTCAGTCGTCAGCCGGGCGCCAGGTGTTTTGAGCTATGACGTGACGTCATGTAATACAGTTAGGGTGTGAGAGGGTAATAGTTTTGGAATAGTCAATTGCTCAAATATCTTTATTTATTATATAATACAATATATACGTCATATTATTATACCTAATATTTTGATTTATTATTTAGTTTATGCATAGGTACTGCGACCATTATAATACGCATTTGAACATTATATTTATTATTATTATTGTCTATTAGTTTGTACTCAGTACGCCAGTGACCAGTGTGCATCTGTCGAGCGATCGACATCAAGGCCTCACAGAATACCAGGGATCGCGGTGTAGTACTATACGATGCCGCGATTATCACCTGAGTGGGGTCTTTTTCAGCAGCGCTCGCATTACACTGCATTAATTTATAATTTTAAGTAGGTATCTACTTGCGACAAATTGTTTTTGTTTATTATTATTTTATTTTTTTATAATGTATTTTACTTTTTTATTTTGTACCCATGTGCTTTATTGTTTTCTTCTTTATATTTTTATACGTATATTTTTTTTTATATGTATATTTTTTTGTCTTTTATTTTTTGTTTTCGCTGTCATCTGATGTAATGTGGTGTAATGTGTATGTGCTTATTGAATAAATGTCTATTATTATTATTATTATTATTATTATTATTATTATTATATAGCCTATGTCACTCACTGAAAAAAATATTAAAATCGATTCAGTAGGTAGTTTTGATTTATATTCCCGTGGCCCGCATTGGTCGGTACCGCCGCAAAAGCTACGTCCCGCAATTTTTAAATCTGTAATATCTTCGAAAATATTAATTTATATCATACGCTGTAAAGGGCCATATAGATCTATATTAAATCAATAATGTGTTTAAAGTATTTAATTGGATAAGGATTAATGCCGTATTGGTTAAAATCACTTCGAAAATTAGCCATTATTTGTAGTTAAAAGTAAATATATGACAAAAAAATGTTATTGTGGGATATCCATAAGAGATAGACATATACCATCGTGAAGTTTTCTGTAGACCTTTTCATAGTGTACAATACTTGGTACATTATTTTGATAAATCTCGTAGGGTTAAGCCTGCGTTTGCAATGTAAGCGGAAAAAATGTAATTATTTACGACATCACATTAGAAACCCCAAAATAACAGTATTTCTCCACTATTTAATGAATGTTTTTAAACTTATAAACCTTCCTCCTTAATCACTATCTATTAAAGAAAACCGCATCAAAATCCGTTGCGTAGTTTTAAAGATTAAAGGGAACAAAGAGACATGAGGGAAAAAAGCGACTTTGTTAATATGTAGTGATGTCACCACATCTCCAGAAACGATTGTACAAGGGGAGAGTTCCTATTATGCCTCTGGAAATAATTGGCCTCACTATCCGGTAAGTAAAACAATAATTCTTTACATTAGTTTTTACTAAGAAAAGAGATAGCGTGTTTACAAACGCGCCGCAGCGGCAGCGGTACCGCCACCGCGACGGCGCCGCTACATACTCATCCTTGTATTTCTATCCGCGGCGGCGATTCTTTGCCGCGGCGGCAGTGGCGAGCGGTGCCGCAGTTTTCAACAAACATACGAGACTAGTCGAACCCATGATCGCGCCGCAGAACCTGCGGTGGACACACCGCAGGTTCTGCGTGGCCGCGGCAGCGAAAAACGTTGCCGCTTCGGCGCCGTGTGTAAACACGCATAGAGCCGACAAAAGTGTTGTCAACAAGTGTGACGTAACATCGCAGGAATGCGCGATGCGACTCAATTCGGAAGTTCTTGCGACGCGACGTGCGAGCTCGCAGGTTCTTGCGATGCGACGTCGCATCGCAGTTTTGTGTACAAGCCCTTACATAAGGATCAAGCGAACTATAGTCAAACCGAACCGAACAAACGCATGTCATATATGATATGCGCTGCCGCCTGCGCCGCTATTTAAATAATAAATTTTAAGTTCCGGATTTGTGTCACTATTAGGCAGCACTTCTTCATATTATAAGAGAAAAAAAATCAACCTGTAACACACTCGGTCAGGTGTGTCTGTCTTGATTTCAAGTTTCGGATTGGCGACACTACTTCGCAGCACCTTCGCTCCTTATATGGGTATTCTGTTCTGCTGCGCCCACTTGAGTATGGGTCGGGTGATGTGGTCTGCGCGGGCGTGGGGGCGGGGGCCTCGCAGCAGCGCCAGGGCCTCCCGGAGCTCCACCGCCGCTGGGCCCCGCTCCGCCCCCGCGTTGCCCCGCTGATGATCCGTCCCTGCACGCGCCCGCTCCGCCGCCGCCGCCTGCGCGCAGCCGCACACCGCGCCGCGCAGACCCTCCCACATTTCCGGACCACCGTCCAGCCTGAAGGAATAATGAGGGTTTTCGATATTTCTTATGGCGGTTGTATACACTCGTCGAGCTAGCCCGAGATAGGCCGAGTGCGAGTGTGTACAGGCATGCTCTCGACGAGAGCCTTCTCAGCCGAGGATCTCGGGGAGAGGCTCTCGTAGAGTGTGTACAGCCGCTATTATACTGCTATGGATCAGGTCTGACAAACACGAAGCGCTGTCTAGTTTACAGTCTTTCGACACTCTCCACTCTGTATTTGTTGGATCTTTGTCTTGTCAAACAGTTGTCAGATCTTGCGAACTCAAAAACCTAAATGAGGGCTTTTAAGTTCGAAAGTGCCAATTTCGGTGTAGTCACTACTTAACTACACTTTTGCCTACATTTTTAGGGTTTCGTACCCAAAGGGTAAAAACGGGACCCTATTACTGAGACTTCGATGTTTGTCCGTCTGTCTGTCGGTCTCCAGGCTGTATCTCAAGAACCGCTATAGCTAGACTTCTGAAATTTTCACAGATTGTGTATTTCTAGTGCCGCTATAACAACAAATACTAAAAACAAAATAAAGTTAATATTTTAAGGGGGCTCCCATACAACAAACGTGATTTTTTTGGCCTTTTTGGCTAGTAATCCATAATGGCAACATGCACCTAGACACTTGAAATTTTCACAAAATCCTCAATTATATGTGTACTTTAATATTTAATAATAAAATGAAAATAAAATAAATAATTAAGGGGGGCAAACCACAATTTTTTCCCTACTTTCGCTCTATAACGGTACGGAACCCTTCGTGCGCGAGTCTGACTCGCACTGGGCCGATTTTTTCTTAACCACTAAGCGTAGCCACCATAAAGATTGTCGCTTTCCTCAAAAGAATAAGCAAAGATATCGATTGACAAAGAAGAAGTGAAAAAAACTAAGAGCATTTAAGGATTATGGAATGCCCTCATGGCAGAAACATAAACATTCTTTCAAGAAGAGAGCGTATTAAATTACCTATTAAAAGGCCGGCAGCGCACCTGCAGCTCTTCTAATGTTGCGAGTGTCCATGAGCGACTGTCTTTGCTTTCCATCAGGTGACCCATTTGCTCGTTTGCCCCCTTATTTTATAAAGAAAAAACTACTTTTTTATGTCCAAGTCTCGCGTATTGTAAGAATGAAGTTAAAATCGCTCACCTGTCAAGCATGTGGAAAGCTTTGGCAGCCACCAGAAACTGCCCCATGCGGTAGCTGTCGTTAGCCACCAGCTGCAGCAGCGCGAAGTTATCCGGGGTGCCTGCCGACTGGAAAACTAACCAAAAATTAGCAGGGCGAAACTTTACGATCGCTTAGCGAAATTGTTGGGGGTAATCGGCGCATGTGCATTACTTACAACGTGTCACGGCTTGATCGACAAGATCATTGCCATTAAGTTTCAGTTTCTGAGTTTTTTTACAGGGTGTCTAATATCTATATCATATCGCTTTTGATTGGCCAACGCGAACGTCAAATTTGACCAATCAACAACACTGCTGAATAGTTCTAGAGTATCTATTAGACAGTATTGTTAGGACTTTATACCCTAAATTAAAATAAAGCTTTACACTCAATTTCACCAATGACTGTTAAAGTTAATGCTCCAATAAGTATCACGTCACCTTTTTTATATGAATGGAAGAGAAACATGACATTTTAACAAGCTGCATAACACTAACAGACGTTGGTTGAATTAGGCCTTATTCGTGTAAAAGAAGATAGCTGGATCGTATAACGGCTGACCTTGACGCATATCTCCCAGGCGAGGTGCGCCTCCCTGTTCATGACGTGGCAGCGGCAGAGGCAGGCGAGGTACGTGAACGAGCCGGTGATGGCCTCGTCCCGCACGCCCAGCAGGCTTTCCTCCGCCTCGCGGTACAGGCCCGTAGCCACCTTGGCCTGAGGGGATGGAACATTTGCATCACCAGGTAGTATGCAATTCAGTCGCAGTTTAGTCACAATTAAGTGGCACTTCAGTCGCATTAAGTTGCATTTCTTTTTTAGTCGCAGTTCAGTCGCAATTCAGTCACAATTCTGTCGCAAGTTTGTAGTAATCCGGTTGAAATGGTCACAATTCAGTCGCAATTTAAGTGCCGTTCAGCCGACAGCCGAAATTCAGTCGCAGTTAAGTTCAGTCAAATGAAATAAATACTTTAAATACTAATTTAATCTAAATCGGTTAAGCCGTTTAAGCGTAAAGATATAACAGATAGACACACCTACCTATTTACAATATTAGTAAATACCATTACAAGAACTTCTGACCTGGGCGTAATTAAAATTAAAGGTGTCATCGTTGATAAAGAAGCTCTTGATGGAGTTAAGGTAGACGAGCACCTCGTCGAACTGCGAGGCCAGGAAGTAGGAGGAGGCCATGCACTGGCGGCCGGGGATGGTGTCGCACTCCGCCGCCGAGCTGCCCACCACGTGGAAACTCTGCATCGCCGTCTTCATCTGCTCCTCCTGGGAAAAAAATGGAAATTCCATCTGGAAGTAATGGAATACACGACACAAGGCTTTCCGATAATTCATTTACCGCTACGGGGCAGATCTAACAGTTAACACACACAAAGCGCCGCTTGGTGGACTCGTCTTTTCAAAAACAGTGAATATGATTTTAAGGATTCTTACAGACGAACGGCACTTGTCGACGGCACGCGTCGACGGCAGGCGCTGGATTTTTTACATTGCCTTTTTGACATTTGTCGACTGCCGTCGATGCGTGCCGTCGACGCGAGCCGTCGACAAGTGCCGTTCATCTGTAAGCGTTCTTACAGTTAAATGTGACTTTTCTACCTACCACCTGTCATTTGTTCCGGCACTGTTGTTATTCTAGGCTAGGTTTAAAAACTCGGTGCGCGCAGGAAGTACACTGGGTAGATACATGTGACAGGAGATATGAGCCACCCAGTTCTATGCAATACAGTAATATCCTCTTTCGATGCAGGTATCACCTTATTCGTGACCCCCCAAAGTCATGCGTTCTCTCCTTTTTTTAATTTTCCCAATTTCAGACTGCAACTGCTCCGGTTGATTGTAATGGTAGAGCTCTCGCACACTTGAAACACAACTAAATATAACATATCTTGTATTGAAATAGTCTGGCTTTAAGCTGTTGTGTCTCTCAAGTTAGCTAGGGCTCCCACACAAAACTGCGAATTCGCATCGCATCGTAATGCCATTTTTATTATGAATTTTGTCGCAGATGCGAATTCGCAGTTATGTGTGGGAGCCCTAATCGAGAGCCAACTCACGTCGCCGGTCTCGTTGTACAGGCGCACGGCGACGACGGCGCGCAGGATGTAGTGCAGCGGCGACGTCGGCGCCAGCGGCTCCAGCAGCGCGCGTGCCTCCAGCGGCTCGCGGCGGCGCAGCTTGTAGCCCGCGAGGTTCAGCCGCGCCTCGGGCACCACGTCGATCAGGGCTGGCAACACCTAAACAAACATCCAGGAAACTAGATTGACTCAAGTCAGTGGGTTTAATCGTTCCCACAACTTTGCCTTAAGCGGGGAGCGCGGTACCATGGGGTAAGTATTAGTGGATAGACCCCACATCTGGGGAGTCCCATACACCCTGGGTGTATGGGACCGATATCCCCAATCCCCGGAGATGCGGAAAGCATTTAGCCATGTAAAAAAAAGATTGACTGAAGTTGTTATATTATAATTTAGTAACTGTGATGTGAATTGTTGGAATCACATTATGTCGTACCTTCAAAGCACCCTCGCCATTTTTGAACACCACCAGGTTATGTTTGACCAAATCCTGCCCAAACGTGTGCTGGTCGGATGATATCTGCTTGAGTTCATTTTCTGCTGATTTTCCATTGTATAACCTACAAAATATTTATTAGTTTAAAAAGCTATGTCTTGGTCCAGTGGTTTAGAGCGTGGCTCTTGACTCGGAGGTCGTAGGTTCGATTCCCGCGTTGGAAACATGTTATTTCCAAGTTTGGTTAGGAAAATGCAGGCTGATCACCTGATTGTCTGATAAGTAAGATGATCCATGCGTCGGATGGGCATGTAAAAAGTCGGTCCTGCGCCTGAACTCTCGCCAGTGACGGATTAAGACTATTTGATGCCCTAAGAAATCCATGCCTGTGTCCCCCCCCCCTATCCGACGTATGTCTACTAGAATCGGTCTTTAAACTTTTACCACCTAAAAACATTAGTTTTTTCGGTGTGGTTTTTGGTGACGTGAGAGTGAGACGTGATGACTGATGCCCTAAGGACGGATGTTTTTTGTCCTTCTTCTGGTGCCCCCTCAGACGTGATGCCCTAGGCAATTGCTTAATTTGATTAAGGGTTAATCCGTCACTGTCTCTCGCTAGTCGTGTCGGTCGTCCGTCCCACTGGGTTATGAGAGTAAAGGAATAGAGAGTGCTCTTGTGTACTGCGCACACACTTGGGCACTATAAAAATACTGCTGCGTAATTGGCCTGGTTTCAATTAAACCGGCCACCGTCACCGAAACCGGTGTGGGAGTTATTAATAAAATAATATTTAAATGTTTAAATGTTCTAACAAAGCTCTTTCGTTTCCTACCCTACACGACACCGTCAAGAAACGTTTTACTTTATGTCCCCTAGAGGACTTTTGGTATTTTAACGTGACGTCATAACCAGCGGACGATGAAGCGGCTAATTAAAATTCAATCTCATTTGTCTAATTATGATAAGTTATAAGTAGTAGTGATAGGAGTATAAGAGTTAGTTTTAGAAGCTATAAGGGAACAAACCAACTACAGATCAAAATCAAAACCTTTTTTTGCCGTAGTCGGGTAAAAAGAACTTAACATCATCCAAAAACCGGGCGAATAGTACATACTTGAACAAGTTGCAGGCCTTGAGGTTCCCCGCCACGGTGGAGGTGGGGTGGTGGGCGAGGTAGACCCCCAGCACCTCCTGCGACACGTCGTAGTAGTCCAGCTTGTAGTAGCACAGTGCCACGTACACGTTCAGTGCCATGTACGTGCTGGAAGGTGTAAGCCAGGGTTGGAGAACCAATGGCACGTGTGCCAGATGTGGCACGCCGCACGCAACATTAAAATTTTATCACGCTACTGATCACAAAATTACTATAGTGATTCTACGAAAGCGCCATGTTAGGCTTGGGGCATTTTTTTTACGTGTCAGGATTGCAAAGAAAAATATTATTTGATGGCACGTCTATGACATCACTAATGATTTTTTAGAAAAGTGGCATGTTGATAAGGAAAGGTTTGCCCTCCCTGGTGTACGCTATAATAGATAGATATTAATATAATGAAAGGCTAAGCGCTAATCTCGAGATCAGCTGAATCGAATTCGCTAAGGCTTCTTACAGACGAACAGAACGTGTCGGCGGCACGCGTCGGCGGCAGTCGTCGGCAGGCGACGGCACGTGTTGGCGGCAGTCGACGGCAGTCGACGGCAGCCGTCGACAGTTTATCACGCTTGCAGTTGTGGCGTACCGCCTAAAGGTAAGCGTCCACAGGTCGGTATCGTACGCAACGGACGTCTCGCATCAACAACGGATATTTTTTTCATAGTACGTCCACTGAATCGGCAGCGTACGGATTACCGACTAGCCAGTATGTTTATCTCCTAATTAGTCCAAACAAAGTTCCTAAGTCAAAATTTCTGCTTTCGGCGGGACATTACTGTTGACGACACGTGCCGTCGACTGCCGCAAACACGTGCCGTCGTCTGCCGTCGACTGCCGCCGACGCGTGCCGCCGACACGTGCCGTTCGTCTGTAAGCGCTCTAATTCTTTTTCGGTTGTATTCGTCAATGTTGGAGGAAGGATCATATGAAAGAAAAAAAATATTGTGTGTAATATATAATATGTTATAACTAAAAATATGAAGACTTTAGTATCCACTTAACTGACATAATATGTATTGTCCAACTAATCTACGAAGATTCTGGATATACTTTTTTTCTCTTTTATTTACAGCCTAATAGTTACAGAATTTCACAATGAGTAAGTACCTAGGAGCGTTAGTTACGAATCTGATCCAGTTAATCGTATTATCATTTTCATATTTCTTCTTGTATCTGAAATTATAATTAATAAGATTCTCACTAGCAACTAGCTATATATTTGATTAATATATAGGTAGTTGCTAGTTTTAATCAAATACCTAAAAAGACGAAAATGGGAATACTTTTAATATTTTTAATTATTTTGTTTTTAGCCCATATAGAAATATTTAGCCAAAAAAAGTACACAGTGCAGTGCCTTATCAATAGCATTGTTAATCAAAAGCACTTTAGGCTTCTTACAAACGAACGGCACTTGTCGACGGCACGCGTCGACAGTGGTCGACGGCAGTCGCTGGATTTTTTTACATTGTTTTTTTTTACACTTGTCGTCGGTAGTCGACGGTTGCCACTGACTGCCGTCGATGCGTGCCGCCAAAAACCCGTCAAAAAACTGGCAAAGAGCTGTCAAAAAACCTCAGAAACTGGACATACCGTCGATCCAGCAGCAGCTTCTTATACACGTCGATCGCCTCCTGGTAGTGACCGCGGAGGTAGTGGACGGCGGCGAGGCTGAGCTGGTCCTCCGGCACGTCGCGCAGCGCCGCGTGCGCCGCCATCAGCGCCTCCTCGTCACCCAGCTTGTGCGCTAGGTGGAACTGGAGACGGTGCTGGGGGATAATATTAACGGTCTTAATATTAACTAGAAATTAAGAGAGAAAATACCATCAGATTTTGCGTGCAGGTAGCTAATGGGAAATTATAGCTGTCAGATTTCAAACAGAAAAAAACTATATTAAAATCGGCGCAGCGGACTCTGCGCTGTTTTGGTATAAGCAATTTCAACACGATCCGTCCAACTGTTTCAAAAGAGGTTAAAAATTAATAAACGCGACACGAGGAATTTTAGGTATATTTAAGTTTTTTAGATTTTAAACTTAGCATTTTACCTTTAGTGGACATTTAGGTGCTTTTTCTACAGCTTCCTGGGATTCCGCGTACATTCCTGAAGTATTATATTTAATATTTATTTCATTAAAAAAAAAAAACAAATACCTTTTATTATTATCTATTATAATATATTGTTTCCAAGGGCGGATGGTGAACCTCTTTAATTTGGTTGTGTTATGACATAATTTACGAACTTTACATACGCGGACCAAATATACAAGGTGTAACAAAACTAAGTGATAATAATTTTGGGTGTGTATGTGTTCACAGTGAAAGTGGCAGTACTAAAAGCGCATTTTTTTGTGATTTGTATGGGCAAGCGCCCCAGCGTCATAAATTTTCCCATACAGAAGTTAAAAATATTACTCTTTCAGCGCTCTTTTACACCCTAAAGTATCGTCACCAAGTTTTATTATATTCTGTACTAGCTGTGCCCCGCGGCGTTACCCGCGGTTTAAGTGATATATAATAAAAGACTATGAAAAGTAAGTACCAATAATAGGGTCAAAACGGGACGATACATGGCTCTATAATGGTTTATGGTAGTGATGATGATGAATGTAATTTGCATAGTAGCATATGCTTTCCATTCTTAAAACAACGTCTAAACTCCCACACTTGTATCTATAAAGAGTCAGGAGTTCTCTCAGTTCTCTCAGCACCTTCAAAACCATGGTATACCTTGGTGCAAAATCTTGCTTGTTGGTAGCATATGCTTAGAATACTGCTCACGAAACCGAAGTCACCACATGTTTCCATTTAAATTTTTAGGAGTTCCCTCGACTTCTTATGGATCCCTTTATCAGGTCACCACTTTTATGAATATGGTACCAAATTGGGATGATAACCTATACACCAAAAGAATTTTTTTTAAAATCGGTTCACAAACGGCGGAGTAATCGTTGAACATAAAAAAACGAACATAACACCTCCTCCATTTTGAAAGTCGGTTAAAATTGTGGCCTATGTGTTATTCCGATGTATAAGCTATATTATTGTAAAGTTTCATTAAAATCCGTTCAGTAGTTTTTGCGTGAAAGAGCAACAAACATCCATACATACATACACACATACATACATCCTTTCGCCTTTATAATATTAGTAGGACTAGTAGGATATAACAATTAATCTACTTCAGACTACTTTAAAATATTAGGCATTTCCAATTTACCCAAATAAAAGTAGCAGACAGCCAAATCCAGATCAATGGTGTCGCCGATCCTGGAGTCCAGGGTTTCCCTGGCCTTCACCTCCAGGTAGACGTCCAGGGCGCGGCGATACTCGGCCAGGTGGAACCAGCACCACGCCGTCCACACCCGCACCCACACATCAGCGGAGCCGTCCGCCGCGAGGAACTGGGGAACATAGAGATAATAATATCCCCACACCGGTTTCGGTGACGGTGGCCGGTTTCATTGAAAACCAGACCAGTTATGCAGGATTTATAGTGCCCAAGTGTGTGCGCAGTACACAAGAGCACTCTCTATTCCTTTTACTCTATTCCCATGGGACGGACGACCGACACGACTGGCGAGAGGTCAGGCGCAGGATCAACTTTTTAACATGCCCATCCGACGCATGGATCATCTCACATATCAGACAATCAGGTGATCAGCCTGCATTGGCCTAACCACACTAACACACACAAAAACACGTTTCCAACGCGGGAATCGAACCCGCGACTTCCAAGTCAAAAGCCACGCTCTAAGCCACTAGACCACGGAGGCGTTAACATAGAGATACACACATTATGTCTAAAATAATATACCTAGCGGAGGTAGGTAGGTAGCTGGGCAGCTAGGTATATTAACTTTATGGTCTGCATTAGAGTGAGTCTTATTTTCCATAGCTATCGCGCGGTCGTAAATAATATATAAGATGTAGAGTAAGGGCGGCACGCGGTATTACACCTCGTCCTAACCAACTACCACTGGTGACTGGTTACTCAAGAGAGTAATGAGAAGCAGAGAGCGTCCATGTCTTACGCACAAAAATAGGCACTACAAAAATCCTGCATCAGCATAAAGTTGTGGTCAGAGCGCAGAGGTAAAATAAATTTGATAGACTGCAGCTACGAATAATAAACTGCAGTCAAGTATTTTAAAACGCGTAGTTTTTTGCGACGTTGCAAGTTAACAGTTAGCAAAATAATCAACATTATTGATTAATAATTATGATTTATAATATTATATTTGTAATCCATACTAATATTATAAATCTGTCTATCCGTCTGTCTGTATATCTGTCTGTTACCTCTTCACGCCCAAACCGCTAAACCGATTTTGCTGAAATTTGATATGGAGATGTGTACTTTGAGTCTCGGGAAAGGACATACTTTTTATACCGGAAAAATGTACAGTTCGTACGCGATAAACGAATTTTGGCGCAACGGAGTTGCCGGCGTTATCTAGTCATATAATATACATTTAGATTTAACTGACTTACTTCCAACATAGTGAGTGCCCCGACATAGTCCCGTTTCAGCAGGTAATCTTCTAGCTCCGGAAAGTTCCTCTTGGACGAGCTACTACCAGAACGACTCTCGCTGGCTGGCTTCGACCGGCTTAGAATCTGCAAGACAAATTATAACAATTACTTAACAAATATTATGTATTGTACAATAAGTATTAAATAAGCTAAAAATTTAAATATGTAATTCATATTTTATACCATTTTACTGAAATGTTTTTTTTTGCGTATCGAGCAAGTATCAAGTATCGAGCAAATAAAAATCTATTTGTTTTTGTTTTGGTTGTCATGTGGTTACCATGGTAACGTTTACAGCGATCGTTTGGTTTTGGTTTTGCGTCTGTGGTATTTGCAGGTAATATTTGCCACATATTTGCTAGGTTCAAAAATTCCGTAGACAAATTGATAGAAAACGTTGTTAAACGAGCTGACCGTTTCGCCTGATGGTAAATAAAAAATAATTATCATTATTTTTGTCATGGACCTCCGCAGCACCGAAAAGTAACAAGTGCGTTGCGCTTAGTAAATTCTCTCGCTAACTTAAACCGATAGTATACCAAAGTCTGGTATACTCTCGGCTTGAGGGTCTGGCAGTTAGGAAAGGCGTGGTCCCTTGGAAGGGCGTCGATCCTTGCCTTGCTCCCGTTCCTTGCCTTGCCTTACCCTTAACCTTTAAGCGGTCACGCGACGTCGAATCGACTCCCTTCAATACATTTTTGTTGATATTTTCGATATTTCTCGTTGAATCCGTATCATTCTCTTAGTAGCTTTTCATAATTTATCTATCTACCAAATAAATAGCTTACACTTACTCACCGCACCCCCTTTGCAGCAAGGAGCTCAATTGTTTTGGTCTCGGCGCCGGCGTCGAAAAGACTCCGCGCGCCTCTCTTTTAATTTTATATGTAGTTTTCATATAATTGATGCAAATTTTATGTTTATTTATAAAATAAGTTGTCGTTGACCGACAACATCGAGTGTTATTACTAGACGAAGAAAAAATCGGAACTAGGATAAGAAAATTCCGATCACTTTTTCTGCCCCTATTCACTTTGGATTTTACTGGATTTTAGAACTAAGTTTTTACTAAAAATACATTTAATTTTCTGGGTGAATTGATTACTTTTAAAAAGAGTAATAATTAAATTTATGAAATAATAAATAATGTTGAATGAAAAGTGTTTTGTTTACCAAATTCACCTAAGACGTCTTTTAGATTACGTGAGACCACTGCCGTTACAAAATAGCGCGCGCCCGCTTGAAGGTTAAAAGTAGTCCCTAATTGTCTTATAGGTTATATCCTATTTTGGGACAGACTACTCTATATTATATATTATTCAGTGTCCCTGAATAATATCCCTGAATAATATAGAGTGGTATCTCTCCAGAAGCGTAGAGTTCCTTGGCGGAGCTCCGTATAAAATTTTTTTGGAGGCCCTTAGGAAGTTAAAACTTCTCACAAACAACAAATCGCATAGGGTGCCAACTTTTAAACTCACGCTAACGCACGTTGGGGGCCCCATATGGCCCGGGGCCCCGGCAGATACAGCGGTAGCTGTGGCCCCTGTCTACCATTGTCATAGCAACGAACATTGTTTAATCCATAGAGCAAAATAATACAGTACTTCTTCGTCAAACTAAAAATTACGTTACTTGTATTTATTAATTTATTATTAAATAAATATTTTACTGTTGATTAACTATGTCTGCACCACCACCGTCTTACTGTTCAGAGGACCTCGAGTGTGGCTGCTCGCGAGACGCCGAAGTGGTGGTCCATGATGAGACCTGCATCTTCTATGACGGTATCTCGGTAAGATGACAGATCATCAGCAGCAGCGCCAGCAGCTGTACGGCAGCTGTGTCACAAAGTACAATCATCACCAAATGAAGTGTCTGCAAACCTTTAAGGAGAGAGCGTATTCGCTCTTAAAAGGCCGGCAACGCACCTGCAGCTCTTCTAATGTGGCAAGTGTCCAATGTCCATGGGCGACGGTAGTTTCTTTCCATCAGATGATCCCGTTTGCTCGTTTGCCCCTTTATTTTATGAAAAAAAAAACCACCACCATCACTTATATCGCAATGACTATGGATACTGTAGATGTTCTTGAAAATGGAGCCAGAGAAGAAGCTCCGTATTTGGATTCTTTTGAATTCGACAATTTTTTTTGGTACCACCTACGTATATGTTATTATTAAATTCATGCTTACCCTGTTTTTAAACCTACACTGATTCCAAACTTAATATCCTATTTCTGAACTTACCCTATTTTCGAACTTACCCTTTTTACCCCTTTAGTCCTCAAAACGTACCTACTCGTATTTGTACAGGACAAGAAAGACTCCAACGGTCCTGATGCTTCAGTTGAGCAGTGCGAGTGTTGCGGCTGCGACGTCACCAAGTGTCCAAACCAAGCCATCTGGAGGACTGTTGATGAGTAAGATTCTACTAGAACTAAGTGCTATTAAAGAAATTTCTTAATAGGCAAATGACGGACCAGGGCAGGGCGATTCACGATTCCCGTTCGACACGGATCGGAAACTTTACCGTGCGGTCATTGGTCAATGCATAGCGCGGTGAGCGTTTATTGGATGTCGCGCTGTGAAGTTTCCGAATCCGAGTCGAATTACGCATTATGAATTAGGGCCCCAGAGAGTCTGGTCGCGACATGTTGCTAACACTTCGAACCATTTTATCATGGTCTTCATCTCAAACGACTGCAACAAAAGGCGCAGATGGACAGATATCATGTATTCAGTAGGTAGAGCTCGTGTCACTGGAAATTGGCAACACATGGAATTTTAATCTTCTCGAACCATCTTTCATAATACTTAATACTATACTATTAATATTATAAATGCGAAAGTGTGTCTGTCTGTCTGTCTGTTACCTCTTCACGCCCAAACCACTGAAACGATTTTGCTGAAATTTGGTATGGAGACACTTTGAGACCCGGGAAAGGACATAGGATACTTTTTATCTCGGAAAAAATGTACGGTTCCCGCGCGATAAACGAATTTGGGTGCAACCGAGCTGCGGGCATCATTTAGTCTTTCATAATTTGTCGCTGCAGCTACTTTATATCTAGCGACAGAGACGAAATTTCCGGATAAAATAACTTATTTGCCACTTTCTATGGGACGAATAGCTTATGATTACAAAAAGTCACATTTTGAAAAAAAAACCGTTAAAATAGCAAAACACTTTAAATATTAATTAATAGGTATATTTATTAAGTTACTTATTATAGAGCGCCCAAGAAGGAAGAAGCCGAAATGCCAACTGTACTTGAAGCCACCCATCCTTTGATGAGCCGCTTCCAAGACACTCTTAGAAGCTTCTTGGAGAAGGAGAACGCCATAGCCGAAGAAGAGATACTTAATTTGGTGAGATCTTATTTGTTTGCCCAGATTCTGAGATTATTTTACAGAAGTTTTAAATTCGTGGGAAAAGTCGGCTGACGGACTAAGTTAACAATATTAATTAGCGTAGGTAAGCCTAGAGTTTGGTGTCATTCGACCAAATATTTATATTAAGCCTACGAATTACTCGTAATAAAAATTAAGGAAACGTACTAACTCCCATTCTTCAACCGTTTTGAATTTGGTTCCTTTTCGCACACTAAATGTGGCAATAGCAACAAAACTAAGCTGTTACACAAAGTTGAGTACCGAACACATGCATAAATTATGCATGTATTCTGTAATCATTTTGTAGATCCGTGGAAAAAAATTTTTGACAGTTACTCTTCCTTAGTTTTTATTATTCGTAGTATAAAACTCACCGTGCAATAAGTATTTTGCATTTTTTCAGAAGGAAGAGCTTCGCCTTAGCAAGGAACAATATGACAAAGACCTGGAAGCCATCTACAAGAGTGACCATGATACTAATGCGCAAAGGGTAAGACTATACTCAGTCTATAGGCAATCTAGAAAGAGTTCAATATATTTTAATTATTAAAAATTACGATAAAATTCGTTATCAGACTTCTTTTTAAATGATAATAATTTTCTGTCGGGTCATAGTTTTGCACCTTTAGTTAATTTAAGTACAACTAACTTTATAGGTATTAATAGAAGAGTATGAAGAAATATTGTCTAAGAACACTGCCGAGCGCGTCAAGGCAGAGGAGAGAGCGAAAGAGGCTAACGAGAGATACAAAAGAGCTAAAGAAAAGTTGGACGAGAACATTATAGCTGGTATAAGTGTATACTATTTAAATACATAATATTATATTTATTATGTAAATTCGAAAGTCTATCTGCTGCCTTTGCTCTCAAACCGGTGCACAAATCAGGAGCGTAGCTACCGCCGTGTATGCCGTATCCATTATACGGGGGCCCCGGGCCAACGGCCAACGTGCGTAAGCAAAAATTAATAAAATCTTTCCATTTCGTAGAAGTAAAAAAGGCCTTAGGGCTCCAAAACAATTTTTACACTGGGCCCCTCCAAGGCACGCTACGCCTCTGGAACAGGTTTATGAAAATAAATGCAGATGTATATAGATATTTTCAGTCTCGGAAAAGGACATCGAATGGTTTTGGTCACTAAAACATGTACAAGTATTGTGTAAAGGTACAATTCCGTGCATCGCGATCGATCGCGGCCACGCGCGGCCTACGACTGTCGTCGGTCGTTCGCGACAATTAGGTATAGTCAAGAGTATGAAAATGTATGGCACCGCTTCCGAGGTCCGCGACAGACGCGTTCGGCCGTGACTTGAAGTTAGTCGG
This sequence comes from Cyaniris semiargus, assembly GCA_905187585.1. NCBI lineage: Eukaryota > Metazoa > Arthropoda > Insecta > Lepidoptera > Lycaenidae > Cyaniris > Cyaniris semiargus. The sequence continues at coordinate 3,365,011 of LR994558.1, read as the reverse complement.
TGTTGTTCGTCAGTTCCCTCTAGACGTGTGTCTACCGAAGTCAAAATCATGGTCGAAATGCTAATTGACATTTTTGAAGAAGAGGAGGATGACGAGCTGTATTAATGAAAATAGAGAACCGATCGACCCTATCTTTCAAAACAGAAACGTAGAAGGATACTACCAAATATTGATTCAAAATCATAAGTTTGCGTTCCTAGACATGTTTGCGCCATGAAATTCACGATATTGTTACTGAGCGCTGAGCATGTCGAGACACGCACGGCCGCGCGCGGCTCACGAGTCACGACATTCGTCGGCCGCGCGCGTCTGTCGCGGCTCGCGGGCCTCGGAAGCGGTGCCATACATTTTCATGTAACTTGTTGCGCGCGACCGTCGGGCCGTCGGGACAGTCGTAGGCCGCACGAGGCCGCGATCGATCGCAATGCATGGAATAGTACCTTAAGAAATTGATTCATAGGCAGTTGACGGACCTACGTCATTCGGTCGAACTATGACAATTCAATATTATTCGTAATCTATCAGTTGAGTTTGACATAATGCGACCAAATTACGCAGGTCCACCATTTGCCTATGAATCAACTTCCCTGATATAGTACCTGTTAATAACGTATTACGTAATGTGTGACCGTTGATGCCTTTTGTATGAAATTATTTTTTAAGTTAATATTTTCCGTAAATTTTAGTGTGTTTGTAATAATATTATGTTTGTATATATGGTAAATTTTGTAGATTATACATAATGACATAGTTGATGAATTCAAAAAATAGCCCTCCTTTTGGCAGAGTCGTAAAAACCCTTTTAAGCAAATTATACAATCCTTTCCGTAACATCACCAAATAAGTGTTTAATGGTTGTCGCATATATTATGTCGAATCCGACTCGAATAATGCAGCGTGGAGACTATCTTCATACCTGAGCCTGCAGCCAAGACGTTCTCTTTATCGCTTCTTTATAGAATCGCCGATCAACATGTATGGAGTTGACATTAGACGAGTCGAACGTCAACTTCATATTAACGAATGCTTATGTCAATTCCATACATTTTGATCGGCGATTCTATAAAGAAACAAAAAAGAAAAGGTCTTGGCTAAAGGACCTGAGCTTGTTTTTCAGAACGCGAAGCCAATGAAGAGCTGGAGGCGCTGACAGCACTGTGCAGACAGCTGGAGGAGTGGCGCACGGAGACAGAGTCGCAGCTCGCAGTCAGCCAGCGCGTCTCCGACAAGATGAGGATCGAAAAGAAGGCCCTGGCTGATGAGAAACGACAGTTGGTGAGCTCGTACTCTTCTTTGACTTTATTTAGTTCTGACAAGTTTTTTAAACTGGACTTCTCGGTTATACCTAACTTAAAATTTGTCTCAGTGAAACCAAAATAGCGGGCGACAATAATTTAAGTTTTCCTTTGGATCAAAATACAGTAACTTATAAATTAAATTTAACAGGACATGTTTATATTTGGGCTGAGCAACGAAGTTTGGAAGCTGGAGTCGAAGCTGGAACTGTTTAAGAAGCAACTGGAAATCAAAAACGTAGAGATGGAGAAGGTCAATGACAAGGTAAAGTAGTACATATTTAACAATTTAAAATAAAGTCATATTAATGCCATAAAGTTGGATAATTAGTAATTACTGTAAAGTATAAAGTATTATCAGAATCAAATGCTGTTAGAACCTTTCGGAGTAGCGTTTCGCGACATTTTATTCATCTCTCACGTGTTACGCATACCACCCGCAATATAGCAACGCTTTCCTGACACCGTTGCTAGTGGTTGCTTACGTCATAATAATACGGTCGCACCATTCAAAAGGTCGTATCCTATTAGCATTCGCATTATATGATAAAAATATAATATTGCTGAGTGTAGTAAATTATGCATTAAAACAAATCACTTATTTCTATGTAAGTTCATCTATTCTGTTAAACACTGTCGATTAATCAGTCAATTGATATTGAGATGTTGTGTTCAACCAAACACCAACTGCCTATGTTTTAGGTGACAGCATACGCGGCAGAACTGGAAGACTTGGAACTGGATAAGCGCCGTCTGATGAGCTTGTGGAACTCCGTTCTGGTGAATATCAAGCAGAGGGATAAAGTCTACGATTCCGTCAGAGATGATTATAAGTAAGTAAAAAGAATGGAATAAATGAATAGTGAAGAATTAGGGCCCACTTTCATTAAGCAATGTTAAATAAATAATGGCATTGTTAAATCAGTTGACGGCCTATCAGAGCTATAAGAAATTAGTACGAATAATAAGTTCTATTGTTATTATAGTCCACTTTTTAAGGTATCGAACTTAAGCGAAAGTACTGCTTAAGTAGACTTAAATTGTATGATTTTTTAATATTAAGGCTAATGTTTTATAGAACGCTGCAAGAAAACTACCGTACGCTTTTAAGTAACTTCGAAATAACGAAGAAGATGGTAATGGAAGAAATGCAGAAAGGGAAAGAGATAGCAATGAAGAATGAGAAAATTATGTATGACATCGGTCATGTGGAGAAAACGCGTATGTAGAGAGATAAAATATATTGTTCATTGACATGAAATATTATGTAAGTTTAAGTTTTAAATCGATAGGATTTAATAAAGGAATTTTATGTTTTAGTCAAAGTTGAAGACACGAAGAGAATTGCTTTGGAAACTCAAATACAAGAACTGCAAGAGGCCATTCAAATGACAGAGAGGGATGAACAACTTATTAAAACTGTAAGTCGTCTTAATATTACGAAGTTGGATATAAAAGATAGAGAAATAGAGAAATAGCCTTAGTTAAAATTGCACATTCAGTGATTTCTCTTGACATAATAAAATATTACCTAGTTTATAACTAAATAATTAATATACTCCTTAATTTCAGGAGAATCAAACTATGGCGAACATATTGAAAAGTACAGAAAAAGAAATAGATCGGAAGAACGACATCAAGCTTCAGTTGGAGAACGAGATATTGACGAATCTACAGGAATGCCTTCTCAATGATAAAGCAGTCGAGGCGATGGCAAATGGTATCAAGAAAATGAGAGAAATGTCAAGAAAACAGGTAAACATTTCTTTCTAATTTTTTTAATGAATTATTTGGTGAGTGATGACTAATGATTAATGAACATAAAGAAAAAAGTTTTATTTTGAATATATCATGTGGGGTAATAACGTTTTCAGGAAATAGTTCTAATGACAATGGAAAATAACCATGCTAAGTTGATGCTAGAAATCGAAGTATATAGGAATAGACAGACTAGAAATAAAGAGGCTCTTGAAGTAAGTGAAGCACAAGTGAAGGAAAGAGAAACAGAAGTCGATCAGTTGGAGGAGAAATATAAGCAGAAGATGATAGACTTCGCAAAGAAACAGAGGGAGCTCGATATAATAACTAAAAGATACAATACCCTGAAAGAGATATTTGATGTAAGTACCATACTTTTGTATCTGAATATGAATAGTTTGAGACTTATAAAGCTACAAGGGTTTAAATTTGTAGCTACATAGTACACAAATGAAACATAATCTAAAAGTAAACTACGATTTGGATGAAACAGTAGCCCAAACTTGTAATAGAGAAACATTTCAGGATCTAACGAGTGTATTTCTTGTAATTCATAAAAACCTGATCTAAATACGTTGTTTAATGTTTTGTCAATTTACTTTATATTATCCACTACCTGTACTTTCAAGTCATACAATAATCATATTTGACCAACAGCTGAAGACTCCGCAAGAGCGCAGCATATCGGAGTTAGAGCAACAGATCCGGGGGTTGCGCGAGCGCGCGGAGACCCTGCAGCACGAGTGGCTGCGGCTGCAGGGACACGTGGTGCGCCTGGCGCAGCAACACCACGAGGTCGTCACCAACCTCAACATCATCAACAAACGTAAAGTCTTGGTTTTGTACGATAGCATTTTCGAAGGAGCTAAGTTTTTTTTTTTCAAATTTGAGAAACAAACGGCATCATGCTTAGCATGGAAACCAAAAGAGTTTTTTCCAAGAAAAAATAGATAAAGCGACACATCGATAAAGAAAATGTTGTCCATCAAACATAAGTGGCTGGAATTATTTTTTTCAGATATTTAGGCTTAAAGGCACTTTCATACTATCGTAACTTTGCAGAGATATCAATCTGTGAGCAGAAGTTAATGAGGACTCAAGCGGAAAAAGAGCACATAATCGAGGAGAAGCAGCGCGTGGATCGGACGTTGCGCTCACTCCGCGGCAGACTTGAGGTGTTAGAGCGGGAGAGGAAGAGCGCGGCCGAGTCGCACCAGAGCGCGCAGTTGAACCAGCAGGCCGTGGCGTACAACTACAGCGCCAACCTGAAGGTAAATTTATAGGTATTAGATTTTACTCTAGGATTATTGGCCGCGAAATGTTCAAGACCCAAGAAGGTGTCTAAACTTTAACACAACAACATACATGACTCGACATTACTTTGACGGTTCGCGATGAAGGAAATGTTGAAGAAAACTAACATTGGTTGTTTTTAATGTAGGAGGCGGAATCTGAAATAATCAAATTGGAGGAAGAGATAGAAGAGTTTGAGAAGGAGAAAATGAATCTCACCCAGGAGCTCGATCGAGTTCAGCGGGAGGCACTTATCTGGCAAAGGAAGGTATAAAAGATTTACTTTACACACTAAACAAACTAGAAATTACCAACCTCAACTTGGGTCTAAAATCACGATTCTGTTTAAGAGTATTATGGCAGTGGATTTGAAGAAGAGTCTCAATGACGCCAAGTCATCAGCCGGTGAAATAGGACAGATGAAGTCGGAGATACACAGGATGGAAGTAAGATCCTTTTGTTTCAAAAGTTTTTACTAGGTCAGAATTTGTGACAGTAGTTACAAATTACGTGATTAAATGCCTTAATATGTTTCCAAAAAATCTCAAGGTTCGCCGCGACCAACTCCGCAAAACCAGCGAGAAGTTGGCAGAAGACTTGTCTCTTTACGTGACGCGACGCGAGACGGCCATAGAAAAGAGTAGAGCGGCAGCGGCGGTGGAGAAGGTGTATGGGAGCTCTGCGCAGACGCCGCAAGCTGCCTACAAGCACAAGCTGAGGTTGGCTAAGGCGGATGTGGCTAGAGTTACTAAAGTACCTATTTCAATTTATTATTTTTCGTATTTATAAAGAGAACCCTTTTGATAACAATCATATTATGTGGTAGTGGAAGGAAGTAGATAGTGTTTTGTTGATACACAGTGTTTTGTTTTGTTGTTCTAGTCTTGGGATTATAGCACTTAAGTGGATACTTTGCGTACTGCGTAAAAATTATCGCGATGATATTAGTTATTACGTGACAAAAGTACATACATTTTTTGTTTAGAGTGTTCAAAATAATTAATTTAAAAAACGAGCTCTTCTATCTCTACATTTTGTATTACATGAAGCATGCGTATCTTTAACTATTAGATTAAATTATTTTTGTCAGGATCTGGCCGAAGCGAAAGCGCGGATGGAGCATTTGGAGCGCGAGCAGGAGCGGCTGGAGCGAGAGATAGCGGACACCGGCGCGCTCAACACGCAGCTCGAGGAGCACGTCGCGTCGCTCATGAAGGAGACCAGAGAGACGGACAAGCAGAAACAATGGGTAACTCACAGACATAGATCAAGATAGATACCGCATGTATATGTACTTCGCGTGCCATATCGCGTTCCCAAACGACGAGCAATTATGCTCGTCTTTCGATAGTCTGTTCTTTAGTCTGCTATCGGAATCGCACGTCAATCGGAATTTTAAAAATGCCTAAATGCCTAAAAGTGCCGTATTGAGCTTTAGACATTCAAATAGAAACGTTGGCCTTGATAATGGACACGTTTCTTATCATCGGTACGTCACAGTGGTAGTAAAAAAGTGGCACGCTCGTTTTCATACAAAAGGAGCGACATGCGGTATCTATCTTGATCTATGTCTATGGGGTAACTGGTGTTTCGTTCTACGTCCCCCATAACAATATCATTTATGTGCTAAAACGTCCTTGTAGGTCTATCCATACTTAATTAGTAATTACTAATATTTTAAATGCGAAAGTGTGTGTCTGTCCGTTTATCTGTTACCTCTTCTGTCTTCACGCCCAAACCGCTGAGCCGATTTGGCTGAAATTTGATATGGAGATACTTTGTCCCGGGAAAGGATAAAGGATACTTTTTATACCGAAAAAATGTACGGTTCCTGTGCGATAATAAGCGTTCTTTGCAATGATCAATTTAACAATTCCTTTAATATAGATACTAAGCGTTTCTTCAATCATTGTATTAATTAATTTAACAATAATTTCTTTCCAGCTGCTTGAACGCGTAGTTCGCAGCCAGCGTCTCGGTAACGAACTATCAACAGCCGTCAGGCGGCAGGTGATTCGCGTCAAAAAACCCAAAGCAGCAGTGCTGTCGGAGTACGAACAAGCTACAGCGTTCAATGACCAGTTCAGAGAAATTGTACAGACTCTTGCGTCGGAATATCCATATTTAAATGACGAAATGGAGGCAATTTCAAATACTTTAAACATTCATGGCCCAGACGATTTTCCGAAACTTGTGGAAAATTGCTGCTGTTCCTGGACGAGTTCCGAGGTGGTCAACGAAAATATTCCAGAAAAACTTAAATAATTTATTAAACTTATAATCGTTTACTTTATTCTAAAAAAAGAAGATATAATGTTCATTTATTTTAAAATTCGTACAAAGAGTAGATATTATGTATGTAAACTACGTAAAAATTTTGTAGGTATAGGTCTACCAGAATCTGATGGCAATTTTTGACGGCAGATTTTCAAAAAATATCCATAATCATTGGCTAAATTTTTATATTTGCATGTTTAATACACAGAATCAGCCGCTATAAGAAAAAAAACCGGCCAAGTGCGAGTTGGACTCGCCCATGAAGGGTTCCGCAGCAGCAATAAGGTTTATTTTTATGAAATTAAAAGGTTTTTGATTTATTTTTATATTTCAGTTGATTTAATGAAAGTTAAATTAAGTTTACCATTTATGACGTATAAAAAAAAAACTACTTGCTAGATTTCGTTCAAACCAATTTTCGTTGGTAGTTTTTATAGTAAAGTACATCATATATATTTTTTAGACTTATCATGTGTTGTGTATAAGGAAATACGGGTTGAAGGAAATACGTGTTGTGCATAAGAAAATTTTAATAAGAAGACATCATTCTATGATTGACATCATACTTCATAGGTAATATTTTAGATTACTAACTAAGGAGTTCCTATTACAACATGCCCCCATAATCTAAACATATTACATTAAAATAAGTAACATTCATAGAAAAATAAACTAAAAGTTTAAATTGACAACCCTAGAAAAATTAAAATATCTATAAAATTTTAGGTTATCAACCCTAAATCTTTAACACATCTTAAATGCGATGTACGCCTTAAAACTTTCGTAAAGACATCTGCTATAAGATTTTCTGACGGAATAAAATTTAAAGAAATAATGTTTTCGGCAACTTTCTCTCTTACGAAATGGAATTTCGTATCAATGTGCTTACTCCGTCCGTGGTGGATTGGATTATGTGCTAACTTTTGTGCACTCTGACTGTCACCAAAAAGAGAAACAGTATCTATCCTTCCACTTACCTCATAAATAAAGCGTCTAAGAAACACAGCTTCTTTAGCAGCAGAGCACAAAGCCATGTATTCCGCTTCTGTAGAAGACAACGCAACCGTAGGTTGCTTCTTTGCCTCCCAGGATACAGGACCACCACCTAATATAAATACACATCCTGTATAAGAACGACGATCGCAAATCCAGACAAATACTCACCAGTTTTTCTGTATGTAATGCCGTAGTCTATTGTACCTTTCAGATACTTTAAAACTCTTTTACTGGCTTCCCAGTGTGACTTTCCTGGATTCGCATTAAATTGGCTTAGATAGCTCATAGCATACGATATGTCTGGTCGTGTATTTATAGCAATGTACATTAGAGAACCTATTAATGCTTGATATGACCGACAATCTTCAAATGGTTCCGTTTCGTTCAAACTCAACTTTTCTACAGCTAAAGGAGTACTAGCGACTTTACCTTCACACAAGTTATACTTCTCTAGCAACGAATTAATCATTGTCTTTTGATTTACACGAATAACACCATTTTTCTTGGAGATATTTAAGCCGAGGTAAAAATTCAATTCACCTAGACTTTTAAGGGAAAAATATTTATCCAAGTCCGATTTGACAATGTCAAAATGACTCTTGTCTTTGTACAGAACTATAATGTCATCAACGTACACGGCCAGTATGACAACCTCATTAGCAAACTTTTTGGTGAACACACACGGCTCCGAAGGAGTTTGTATAAAGTTCAAAGAAACTAAGGTGTCCTTTAATTTTTTGTTCCAAGCCCTTGGCGCTTGCTTCAGACCATAAAGTGACTTCTTTAAAAGACAAACTTTGTTATTTTCTCCTTTTTTAATGAAACCTTGAGGCTGTTCCATATAAACCTCCTCTTCAAGATCTCCGTAAAGAAATGCAGTATCCACATCGAGATGTTGCATGCTCAGGTCCATCTCCGCCGCCAAAGCCAAAAGGGTACGAAAGGAAGAATTCCGTACAACCGGGGCAAACGTTTCGTTATAATCAATCCCCGCTTGTTGTGCGTAACCTTTTGCGACAAGACGAGCCTTGTATTTCTTTACATTGCCATAGGCATCCTTTTTGAGTTTAAATACCCATTTACATGGAACTATTTTCTTTTCAGGTCTATCGACCAAAGTCCATGTTTTACGTAACTGTAGAGATTTAAATTCATCCTCCATAGCGGAACGCCATTTGCAGCTATCTACAGAATCAATAGCTTCTTGATAGCTCTTAGGTTCGTCCGATATACTATCAACTGAGTTAGTTAACCAAGACATGAAGTCAAAACCAAAAAACTTAGTTTTCTTACGTACACGTTCCGGGTAACGCCTGTCTATCTGTGCTGGTCCGTCCTCAGGAACAACAGCAACAACTGCTTCTGATTCCGATACATCTGATTCATTATGGACAAGTACATCCTCGTGAATAGTAGCTGGAACATCAGGAGTATTAACATCTATTGCTTCTGGTTCAGCTACATCAGTTTCACTATACACAGGCATATCATTATAATTCATAGCAGTAGAACTTTCAAGTTCTATATCTGGTACAATCACCCCTTTAAAACTACTGTCTAAACTATGTACAGGCGAAAAATCTACAGATTTATTAGTCTTCAACCCAGTGAAGCAATCTTCAAAAAATACTACATCTCTAGATTTTACTAATCTTCTAGGATTCGCAGCGTCACGCAGAAAATAGGAATGAGGATCATTTGAATATCCTACAAATATATGTTCACTAGATTTGCTATCTAACTTACTTCTATGACAGGATGGAATATTTACAAGTGCTCTACAACCGAAAACCTTCAAATGACTCAAGTCAGGCTTAGTATTAAACCACCTTTGATAAGGCGTGCCACAACTCAAAGCTCTGTGAGGGCTTCTATTCTTAAGATAAACAGCTACATTAAACGCGTCTTCCCAATAAGATTTCGGAAGTGAACTCTCAGCCAACATTGAACGTGCTTTTTCCACAATAGACCTATTTGTGCGTTCTGCAACGCCATTTTGCTGTGGACTATAAGGCACAGTTGTCTGATGAATTATACCCTTTGCCGTTAAATGTTCCAGAAAGTCTTTATTTACATATTCTGTCCCATTATCAGTTCTTAAAACTTTGATTTGAGCACCTGTCTGCCTTTCAACCAGCGATTGAAACGAGCAGAACTTATCCTTAACCTCAGTCTTCGAAGAGATAAAGTAAGCAAAAATCATACGAGAATAATCATCAATGAATAATAATACGTATTTATTACCTTGAAATGATGTTGCACTCATGGGTCCACAAATATCCGAGTGAACCAACTCCAAAATCTTTGTACCTTTTTCGTAAGGAACTTGCTTAAAAGGTTTACGGGCTTGCTTACCTTCTACACAAGCAATACAGCTTGTCTTATCGACAATAGTATAGTCGATACCGACGTTGCTATTCTTCAACTGGTTCATACCTATACGACACAAATGACCTAGCCTCCTATGCCATAATAGAAATTTAGAAGTCGAGTCAGAGTGCACATCATAGGCATTATGAGGTTTATTAACTGTACAGTCTAATTTGTACAAACCATCACAAACTGAACCATGTAAAAGAGATTTGCCTGTGTAAGAAAAAGTTTTAGCATTAAAAAAGTTACACCCATTGTTATCAAACAAAACAGTAAAACCTTTATCTACTATCTTTTTAACAGAAAGCAAGTTAACACTTAACTTAGGTATATATGTGACATCATTTATTCTATTTATAATATTAGATTTAGTATTAATATTAACATTACCAATAGCTTGACATTGGATCTCATCTCCATTAGCAACAGTAACTTTACCGAAATTCACGTTTTTTACGTCAGATAGCCAGTCCAACCTCGAAGTTAAATGTGTTGACGCACCAGAGTCAATAAACCAAACATCTTTCTTGTTTTCAGAGACAGCCAGGGCCGTAAGAGCAGTATTTTCTTTGCCTTTTTCTTTTTTCTTACGAAGTGGACACTCTGGTCTCTTATGTCCAGGCTCTTTGCAGTCATAGCATACTATATTAGGCTTCCTTTTCGTAAATGCCTTTCGAAATTTACTTGCCTTTAAAGCAGCTTCTGGCTCTTCACTGCGTGACATTTCATTTAAAAGTTTAGTTTTAACCAAATCAGTGGTTATCTCGATGTTGCTATTTTCGAGACCCATAATCATCGGATTATACTTTTCTGTGAGTCCGCCTAATAATATAGCTGCTACTGAAGCATCTTCAATCTTTTTGCCAATATCATTCAGGTCTTGTACAGTACTCATTATACCATTAATATATGTTTCCATATTATCGTAATCAGAGAGACTCATTCTGTATAATCTTCGTTCTAGGGCAAGTCTCCGTCCCATTCCGCGGTCTTCATATGCGTTTTTGAGGGAATCCCAAGCCTCTTTTGCACTTTGGCAAGTTCGGACATGTGTGATGGCTGGACCATCTAAACTAAGGCATATTTTTGCCAACGCCTTCTGATCACAACGTTTTTTAGTTGTTTCGGGAGTTGTATCTCCTTCCGGATACCCTACTATTGTCTCCCACAGGTCCTCGTGCACAAGGTAATTCCTCATTTTAAACTTCCATGCCGTGTAGCCCTCGCGGCCACACAATTGAATGCATATACTAGGTAAAGTAGTACCTGAGGATCTTCTGATTGCACCATCTCCACTAGAGCTTGCCATTTCAACACATTCCCTTTAATCTACTAATCTATTATTAAACCTACAGCTTCGTGCTGATAACGTGTTGTGTATAAGGAAATACGGGTTGAAGGAAATACGTGTTGTGCATAAGAAAATTTTAATAAGAAGACATCATTCTATGATTGACATCATACTTCATAGGTAATATTTTAGATTACTAACTAAGGAGTTCCTATTACAACATCATGCCCCTACTTTAGAAGTTAGAGGGGCACACATTTTAGCACTTTGGAAGAGTCTCTCTCGCAAACTATTCAGGTTAGAAAAAAATGATATTAGAAACCTCAATATGATTTTTAAAGACCTATCCATAGATACCCCACACGCATAGATTAGATGAAAAAAAATTTTTTTTGATTAAGTTGTACCTATGGGGACCCCTAAAATTTTTTATAATTTTTCCATTATTGTATCAAAATCTTAATGCGGTTCACAGACTACATCTACTTACCAAATTTCAATAGTATAGCTCTTATAGTTTCGGAGAAAAGTGGCTGTGACATACGGACAGACAGACAGACAGACAGACATGACGAATCTATAAGGGTTCCGATTTTTGCCATTTGGCTACGGAACCCTAAAAAAAGGATCAAAATGTTTTATTCCAATTACCCCGGTATTGCTAGAGTCAATTTATTTTCTCACTTTTTGCCATCAGATTCTGGTAGACCTATAGTGATTTTGCAATATTTTTTTTTTTGAATAATTTGAGTTTTAAAAACAAACTTGTTCATTTTTCTTGACAATTTTTGTAAGTATAGGTCTACCAGAATCTGATGGCAAAAAGTGAGAAAATAAATTGACTCTAGCAATACCGGGGTAATTGGAATAAAACATTTTGATCCTTTTTATTTCTTATAGTGGCTGATTATGTGTGTTAAACATGCAAATATAAAAATGTATCCAATGATCAAGGATATTTTTTGAAAATCTGCTGTCAAAATTTGCCATCAGATTCTGGTAGACCTATAAGTAAAAGACGGATTGGAAATAACCAACGATATCAAAATACTTAGATACGACGTATGCCGTCAAAACTGTAGCAATGTTTTTGCATGCAAAATGTGTATCGAGAAAATATTGTCGTCCTTTTTTGTCTTACAGTGATAGTATATAATACTTTCTCTTTCGCTCATTTTACGCTTTAATCGAATCGAGAAAATATTGTCGTCCTTTTTTGTCTTACAGTAATATCAATTATACTACTTTCTCTTTCGCTCATTTTACGCTTCGCTTTGATTTTGCTCTTAAAATGGAAGACAATAATTTAAATATTAATAAATACTTAGTAATTACGTGTGAAATATTACACCTTTGGCTTTATTTGTATTCCTCGTGTTGTTACTGCACTGTCGGAAGGTACACGACGGCATTCTGGAGCGAAATGTAGCGAAAAACAACGCGGTAATTTATTAATTAAACACGTCCGGCTGTTACCGCACACTGCTCTCAGATGAGTGAGCTCACTCATTTCGAGCGTGCTGCGTGACACATTTTCGCGCTGACGATTGTATGGAATGCCTTTTCTAACGTTCTAATTCTATGGAAATAACATTACCTATTAAAAATGTAGGTTCTTGAAACACTTTTTTGTGTTAACCCTCGGTGGTAAGACAGTCCACGAATCACGATTCACGATTAATGAAAATGTTGATAAGGTGTTATAGACTTATAGTAGGGGAAGGAAATAGGGGATTTCGCGACCTGCTGATGACACGTTCACATCTGATGCTCGATCAGATGTGAACGTGTCAGATTAAGCTTAACTTCCGACATGTGTCTAGTTATCATGGTATAAAAATCAGATTTCTCACGTGGTGGGTTTAAAAAAAGTTATTTTGAAGAGTTTTGAACACTGACCTCCATTATACAAGTACGCGTACTTGTATAATGGAGGTCAGTGGTTTTGAAGGATTGAATGGGTTGTTTTCTTTTTTTGATCTCCACCAGACGGCGCGACGATAGACACTTCTAGATTTTCTATTGGTTCCCCACCGATCTGAAATTATCTGCAGGTTGGCATCACTGACTACATATGGGTTGTGTTTCTAAAAAATCTCAGTGTCCTGTCAAGTGTGACATAAACCAAAATATCTTAAACCTAGATTCCGGTAGCATAATATTAACATAAAACTGTATGTATTTATATACTTCCATATATTACTATGTTTATTTGCTTCGTCCCTCTAGTTTAAATTTCACGAAGAACATACGCCTAAGCGATCATTGGCCTAAGCGATTAGGCCAGTATATTGGTAATAGTTCAGGAACACGCTGACATAATATAATACTTGTCAAAATGAAAACTGACAACTGGAAGAGTTTTGGCGGGCATGTTACTTTGACACTTCTTCTACTTATGATATTGAATGTACTGTCACTTCTTGGTGGAAATTCATGTTCAATTAAATAATTATACACTTTCCTTGCACTTATTCCACTTTATTTTAATAGATTTATTACAAAATTATTATATACACGACCGGTTTCGAAAAAATCATCATCAGGTGTACTGCAGGTAATTTTAAATTTTTAAAAAAATTTGTAAACAAAAATCGGGTTGTCAGCATCATAAAATTTTTCTACCATTCAGTACAAATTTTTACCAAAAAACGATATTTTCTACCAAAAATCACAAATTAAATTTTAAATGTATTGGAACCTATAAAATTGATCAATTTAAACAATAATTACATTAAATATCATCAAACCAATTAAATGTCCTATAACAATAATTAATAATTAATAATATTATAATAAGAATTCATAAAATGTCAATCTTTATATAAGTAAATAATGTCACAAAATAATAAATTGATATAAATCACATCAAAGTAATGCCAATGTTAGTATAAAATCTCTATTAACTAAATTAAATGTCAAACATAAAATAATGTCCTAAAATAAATTTTAAATGTCCTGTAATAGTAGAGACATGTCTGGTCTAAACGACCAGACATGCCTCTCAAATTCTGTACTCGGTGTCAATCATGACAACAGGTAGCCACGGCCCATAAAGTTAATATACCTTATACCACGGCCACCTGAAATGTTCACAAAATACTCAGTTTTATTTACACTTCAATAATTAATAATTAAATTTTAATAAAATTAATAATTAAGGGGGGTTCCCATACAAAAAACACATTTTTTTCCTATTTTTTATTTTAGCGGTGGGTTCAGAAACTGCAGCTATTTTAAAGTTATGAAAAAGAAAATAATATTCAGAAAATTGCTTATTTAGGTAAATTAAAACAAGATTTTAGACAACGAGGACTAAATTATATTTTAGTTGAGTGCAACATAAAATATCTGCAAAGCTTAGTTAGGAAAATGTGAAGCTTTATTTTTGTATATTTTAAAATGTCTTTACAGGTAAGCCTTACCTTTGACCGTCACTGCTTTATATGGAAGCTTCTTTGGGAATTGGGGTAATATGCGTATGCTAAACATCCCCTATCTTAATCTGACAGATCCGATAATAATGAGGCATTTTCTTATCTTTTTAATTTGATTGTCAAACAGTTTCCATTTTAGTAACTAGATGGCGTATGGGTAGACAACTATCGGTAATACCAGGTAATACCATCAATAATTGCTACAAAACTGGGCAAAAGAATGTAAAACTGATACATTTCAATTTGAAAAAGACACAATGATATTCCATCGAATAGAATAATAAAGTTATAATAACGATATTTTAGTCAAAACTCACGAAAGAAATAAATAAATATAAATTTTGGTTTTGACAACATCTTACCTGCACTTGTGCACGATAACGGATATTTAATGGCCAATATTTTACCAATAATGAACATCAAAAACCCAAATAATACAATTTGGGAAAAAATAATGAAAACCACACCAACAATAAAAAGTAGAAGAAGATTCAAAGTAACATGGCCGCCAAAACTCTTTCAGTTGTCAGTTTTCAGTTTGACAAGTTTTTATTATGTCAGCGTGTTCCTAAACTATTACTAATATAATGGCTTAATCGCTTAGGCCAATGATCGCTTAGGTTTAAGATATTTTTATCTATCTTCTTCTGTACTTGACAGTACACTGAAATTTTTTGAAAGACAACCAATATGTAGTCAGTGATGCCAACCTGCAGATAATTTCAGATCAGTGGGGACTAGGGATGTAAAGCGGTAAAATTACTTTCGTAAAATTCGGTAAATTACGATATTTTACGTAAAATATTATATTTTACGGTAAATTACGGTAAAATTGGGTAAAACAAGATTTGATTTCGTGGCATAATTTTCATTAAGAATGGGGTTATAAACAATTAAACAGGTTACTTATTGCAAGTCTAGTGCAGTAAGTCAAAACAACATAATAGCCAGCCTGTACGCAGTACGCAACTTGCAACTTGCAACTTGCAACACGCTCGCCCCGCCCGCCGTCATACCACCATTCTGCATACATACGTAGCCGGTAATTTTACCGTAATTTATATAAATTACCGTAAAATACGCGTATTTTACCAGCGTTTTCGGTAAAATTACGTCATTTTGCAACCCTAGTGGGGACTGGGGAACCAATAGGAAATCTAGAAGTGTCTACCGTCACGCCGTCTGGTGGAGATTTAAAAAAGAAAACAACCCAATACATTTTGATCCTTTTTTTTCTTTTAGCGGCTGATTATGTGTGTTAAACATGCAAATATAAAAATTTATCCAATGATCACGGATATTTTTTGAAAATCTGCTGTCAAAAATTGCCATCAGATTCTGGTAGACCTATAGTATACACGAATAGCACTCTGGGCTCCCCTACTACATATAATATTATACTAGAACAGAAATAGAGTGAAGACTGACTAGAAGGGAGCTTTGCACTTAAATTTAAAGTAAAAAAGAAAACATTTCCCGGCAAACGCGCTATTTGAAATTTGAAAAGTCAAAACAAATTTGACGTTTGGTTATTGTGAGAATGGCTAATTTAATTTTTTCTTGTTTTTATTTTTATAAAATCAATGTTTATAGGCCATAAATGGCGATAATTCAATAAGTTTTGAAGTGCAAGAGAGATTTTTTATTGAAAAACATGGAATCAGATTCTATGGATGAAGACATAGATGGACTCATACTTAGCGTTCACGTGAAAAACTTTTTTTGTCATGATAACTTAGAAATAAACTTTAATAAGAACGTTAACTTTATCATCGGTAGAAATGGAAGTGGAAAAAGTGCTATTTTGTCTGCTCTAGTGGTTGGACTTGGTGGCAGAGCATCAGCAACTAATAGAGGGAACAACTTGCATTGTAATATTTTTTTTACTATTTACTTGCCTTTTTAAATACACACTAGAAAAAGTAATAACACGGTTTATTTTCAGCCTTCATTAAAAAGGGAACCAACTCGGCAATTGTTGAGATAAAAATTAAGAATAGCAGCCCGAAAGCATTCAAACATGACATTTATGGTGATTCTATAACAATAGTTAGAACTATAAACGCTTCAGGAGGATCAAGTTATAAAGTAAAATCAGCCACAGGTTTGTTAGTCTTAATTATTTAGTTTAGATATTATATATTACATACACAAGTTATAAAAAAATGACTTCTCTTAAATTTTAGGTGACGTCATCTCAACAAAATTTGAGGAGGTGAATTCTATAATACTAGCTCACGATATACAAGTAGACAATCCTATATCAGTATTGAATCAAGATGATGCCAGAAGTTTTCATGCATCAGATGCAAAGAAGAAATACTCACTCTTCCGAAAAGCAACTAACCTCGATCAAACAGAGAACAATTATGTTAAAGCCCTAGAAAATTGTAATAAAGCTATTGCTATTTGGAACAGGAAGAATGAGGTATGTTATTTGTGATATTATTATTTCTTTACATAACTTTTGCTAAGCAACATTTTATAAATAAAATTGTTTAAGAGTTACATTTAAAAGTTGTTTTGTTATATTTGTATGTCAATTAATTGATGCATAAAATTATGTTGTGTAGGCAAGCAAAGAGTTGGAAAAAGAGTACAAAAAATGGAAAACAATGCATGATCAAATGCAGTCAAGAGATGAAATAGAAGCTCAAAAGCAAGCACTACAAAATGAGTACTATTGGAGTGAGATCACAGAATTTGAGAAGGAAGCAGCATCAATACAGGCACAGTGCGAGAAACAGAGCGCTAAGTGTCAGAAGCTGGCCGATAGACTCAGGACTATGGAGGAGAGCTATGGAAGTTACAATAGTACTATTGAGTGAGTGTTGAAAGATTATTTGAAACTTTGTTGATCATAATTTATCATGACAAGAAATAAGCTTACTTAGAACTATTTTGTATTACACTTTAGAAACATGTTGTCAAGCATACTTGCAAGCTATTTGATTTTATATTTATAATATGTTTATTAGCCTAAGATTTTAATATTAAAAACTATTCTTTTAATACAGATCTTTGAAACAAAGACTTGTAGAAGGTACAAATGAGAAGAGATCATTGGAACAGGAGCTACAAGAGATTGAGAATGAGTCACGTAGCGTGAAGGAGAGCTACAGAACCGCACAGCACACCGCCAGCAAACATGTGGACTTGCTCAAGAGGGAGAAGAGAAAAGTCATGGACTTGGAGAGGGAGATAAATAATATACAGTGAGTGATTTGCATTGCTATTCTGCAAAAATATTAGGTACAGAATTTTGTACAAATTTTTAACTTTTATATGAAGCCTTGGTTTGCAGTTTGGACTTTAGGTAGTCATATGTGTCAAATTAAAGTTGTGACTTTGCTAGCACCCACAGACATAGATCCAAGATAGATACCGCATGTCGCTCCTTTTGTATGAAAACAAGCATGTCACTTTTTTCCTACCACTGTGCACTGTGATGTACCGATGATAAGAAATGTGTCCATTATCAAGGCCAACGTTTCTATTTGAATTTCTACAGCTCAATACGGCACTTTTAGGCATTTAGGCATTTTTAAAATGCCGATTGACGTGCGATTCCGATAGCAGACTAAAGAACAGACTTTCGAAAGACGAGCATTGCTCGTCGTTTCGGAACGCGATATGGCACGCGAAGTACATACACATGCGGTATCTATCTTGAGCTATATCTGTGCTAGCACCCTTGTCTGCATAGAAACTACTTTGATTAAATTACTTTAAAAAAAAATATTAAAATATAATACATTATTTCCTAATTATTAGGGAATAATATTTTATTTTTTTATGCCTGCGACTATTGTAAAATTATTTTCGGGACCCAAAGTATTGTGTGATATGGAGGTACCACAAGAGCAGATAGGTTTAATTAAAATGTTATCTTGTAAAATATATCTGTCATAACTCGTAATTATACAATACGACTTTTATTACTTTAGATCAGGCGGTGTGGAGTCCCAGCGCGATGCCCTAGAGCGGGCGGAATCAGCGGCACGGGCGAAGGCCGAGGCGGCCCGCGCGCGATACGACACGGCGCAGCACGAAGCGGAGCAGGCGCGCGCGAACGCCACGCACGCCGCCGCGCCCGCTGATGCCGCCGCCAGCGCCGCGTCGCATCAGCGGGATAAACTTAGTGAGACATTTTAAATTGTGAATGATTCTAGTCTAGTATATTTCATACTTGATAACGCCCGCAACGTTACGCCAAAATTAGTTCATCGCGCGGGAACCGTACATTTTTCCGGAATTCGGGATAATAAGTATCCTATGTCCTTTCCCGGGACTCAAAGTATATCCATACCAAATTTCAGCAAAATCTGTACAGCGGTTTGGGCGTGAAGAGGTAACAGACAGACATACAGACAGACACTTTCGCAATTGTAATATTAGTATGGATCGACGTTATACCATGGTAATAAGGTATAAAGTTGTGCAGCAGATCCGACAGAGGAGAGCTATGTAAATTTATAAATGTGTGCTGTAACATTTGCATTAGGTATAAGTGAGATGCAAGTATGGATAACCGTAAAGAACGTCTTTACGTTCGTTAGTGTTTCAAAACAAACTTTAATGAAAGAGTACATTTTGTTTTATATAATATGCTACATAGAGTCTATGATCAGAATGTTAACAGGCGACGGAGACATTTCTGTTGATTGAGTGTGATGGTATATTCCTATCCTCTCTAACATACATGAATCTAAAGTTGTGTGAAGCATCTATACAGGGTGCAATTAAACCTGCCAATTTTTTTCCAGGGCTTAGGTATCATTAGGAGAGTCCATTTAACAAAAAAAATTGGGTGTTATTTTTTTTTTGATAACATATTTTATCCCATTTAAAATCGTTGCAGAATGGTCACTCGCGGCGCGGGGGAATGAGAGGGGGTGACGCGGGATGAGGCGCGCGCGCGGGGGCACATCACGCGCGGCCGACGCATCGTGTCCATTAATTGTAGTGTTTTTTAGGATAACTTTCGGAAGCTATTTCTCAACATTTTAGTACTGAGTGACTATAAAAGAAAAAACACGTGTATTTTTATTTTTAACAACGATCAATATATCAAAATTTGGCAGGAAGGTTTAATTGCACCCTGTATATCATATCAGTAGATGATGCCCGCAACTTCCTTGCGGCAAAATTCTATTATCGCGCGGGAACCGTGTACGGTTTATACGGTATCCCGGAAAAATGTATTTTTCCGAGATAAAAAGTATCCTATCCCGAGACCCAAAGTATCCTATGGGAGTATCCAAATTTCAGCAAAATCGGTTCAGCGGTTTGGGCGTGAAGAGGTAACAGACAGAAAGACAGACAGACACACTTCAGCATTTATAATATTAGAATGGATACGCTTATCAGGGCGAGCGAAGCGAGCCCTAGTATATCCCACAACCTGTACATTTTGTGGTACACTTTACGGAAAAACTATCTCGCCTATATGTAGATGTGTTATCATCAGTCAGTCAAGGTGTGACGACGCGAGCCCTCACAAAGCTCGGCTTTTAGCTAGTAACTAATTTTATGTGATTGTATTTCAGAACAACTGAAACAGCAACTCCGCGAGCTTGAGTCTCGAGGTAACGATTCTCTGGCGGTGTTCGGGGAGCGCATGGTGGAGCTGTGCGAGCGAGTGAAGGGTGCTGTCAAACGGAAGGAGTTCTCGCAACCGCCGCGAGGACCTATCGGTAAGCGAAGCTCCGTTATGTTGTCTATGAGGGTTGATTGAGTGACAGCCGACAGGGCAGCCAGTCATTCACACTTTCGATTCATCTCCTGTCCGTCGTTTTGTCTAAACACCGAGTCTGTTATATAATTAAAAAAAATTGTAATAACCCTTACAAACATTATGAATGAACACTTTTATGATAAAGGGTTTTGAGATAGACTCATGAATATTTTTTTTCAAAATGAATGTATATATTATGTCCTCCTCGCGTCGTCTTTGGGTCTTGATTCCCCTGTAGGATTTTGATGGTGACCACATTACATAAATTTACTTACCCTATATGGATAGATGTAAGAAATTATTTTTTCATTAGGTCAATACCTAAAGGTGAAGGAGAAGAAATGGGGCGGGGCGCTGGAGCACATACTCGGCGGCTCCATACAGAACTTCTGCGTCAACACGCCGGAGGACTCGCGCAAGCTGTTTGAGATCATGGGACAGGTATGGCAGTTTTATGTACATTAAGATTTTTTATATTGCAATAGATTTTTAGATTCCTGGGACCTACATTATTTAGTTTTCTAACATAACCTTATGAAAGGAAACTAAATATAGATACATAAATGTTAAAAAATATAATTCCCTTTTAATTAACAATTTAAGTTTAATATTATACCTAAGTCTGTCTAACTTAACTTACGCCATTATAGAGCGGGATAGACTTATAAATGACGTAATTTTTTGTGTGAAAATTTTATATGTAAAATCATAGATCATCTTGAATTTTATCAGCATTTACTCAAACTTGATTCGTGCGCATCATGTGCATCCATTGTTTTTTTTTATGAAATAAGGGGGCAAACGAGCAAACGGGTCATCTGATGGAAAGCAACTTCCGTCGCCCATGGACACTCGCAGCATCAGAAGAGCTGCAGGTGCGTTGCCGGCCTTTTAAGAGGGAATAGGGTAATAGGGGAGGGTAGGGATGGGAAGGGATGGGAAGGGATGGGAATAGGGTAGGGGATTGGGCCTCCGGTAAACTCACTCACTCGGCGAAACACAGCGCAAGCGCTGTTTCACGCCGGTTTTCTGTGAGAACGTGGTATTTCTCCGGTCGAGCCGGCCCATTCGTGCCGAAGCATGGCTCCCACGTAAATTGCTATTACACAAGTAAAACTTAGTATGGGAACAAACGACCTGATGTACTACACTTTCTGCTTTATACTATTGTATATTATTAAGTGTGTAATAAAGAATTTGCTTAATGTAGGTGTACGGTAGTGGCGCTAAACCGGGGGTGACGTGCAGTCAGTTCCTGCCGAAGCGGCACGACGTGCGCGCCACCAGCGTGCGCGCGCCGCCGCACCGCAGCGCGCTCGATGCGCTCAACGTCACAGACCACGTCGTCGCCAACTATCTCATAGACAACCTGGGCCTCGAGAATATTCTGCTTGTTGCTGACCACGGTATGTACCATCGAAGAAATTCATTCATAGGCAGATGGCGGACCTACGTCATTGGTCGAGTTATGTCTGTTTAATGCAGGTTTATGGTGCACTCTCAAGAAGACATAAGTTATAATTGTATTACTTAAATAAATAAATAAAATATTAGTCGTGTTTACAGTGGGAGAGTCATGCTTCGGCACGAATGGGCTGGCTCGACCGGAGAAATACCATGGGCTCACAGAAAACCAGCGTGAAACAGCGCTTGCGCTGTGTTTCGCCGAGTGAGTGAGTTTACCGGAGGCCCAATCTCTTACCCTATTCCCTCTTAAAAGGCCGGCAACGCGTACATGCAGCTCTTCTGATGTTGCGAGTGTCCATGGGCGACGGAAGTTGCTTTCCATCAGGTGACCCGTTTGCTCGTTTGCCCCCTTATTTTATAAAAAATATATCTGACGGTTGGGTTTGACGTAATGTGACTAAATTATTTAGGTCCGCCATTTGCCTAGGAATCAACTTCTCTGATAGTACATTACACGACCAAGGCGAGGCTGCTTGTTCAGCGAGCTGAGCTGAGCTAAGCTGCGAGTGGTTTTTTAAATTCCAATAGTATCGCTGCGCTGAGCCAGATCAGGCAAATGAAACGACTTTATTGCTCCTTAAAAACATTCAACGCAATGTACCATAGCAGTTGCGTTTAAAATAATGATCTGATTTTCATGTATGTATAAATTCCAAAGTATAAGTTAAAAGAAAAGCCCAAATGACATGCGTTCATATTTCCATCTTAGATACTATAATTTTCGTAGCCTAATTACCAAGTTTTGATTTAGAATTTTCATAATTTAATTTTATAATAATAAATAATAAAATTTCATAATAGAATTTTCATAAGTTAATTTTCAATTATATGTCCTCCTTAGACGAGGCCGTCCGTCTCTCGGACTCGGTGGAGAACGTGCCGCAGCACTGCAGCAAGGTGGTGACGCTGGACGGCAGCGAGTACCTCCCCGCGCCACACTACCGCAGCTACGGCGGTGCCGCGCGACCCGCACGGTACCTCGCCACCAGCACCGCGGACAGAAAAAGGTTGGTTAACCCTGTCCATATACAATACTGGGAACAAAGTTACTCCTGTCGAGTTACAGCAGTGCTGGACTAAAGTATAAAAAAGGTTGGTTACCTCTGTCAAGGTCCGGTGCTATAATAGCACCGCCCACCGGACTACAGTTTAGGAAAAGGTTGGTTACCCCTGACGAGATATAGCACCGGACTAAAGTTCAGTAAAATGTTGGTTACCCCTGACGAGATATAGCATCGTACGAAAGATCAGAAAAAGTTTGGTTACCCCTGACGAGATATAGCACGGGACTAAAGTGCAAAAAAAAGGTTAGTTACCTCTGTCGAGATATAACACTGGACTACAGTTCAGGAAAAGGTTAGTTACTCCTGTCGAGTTACAGCACCGGACTAAAGTACAAAAAAGCTTGGTTACCCCTGACGAGATATAGCACCAAACTAAAATTCAGTAAAACATTGGTTACCCCTGGTGAGATATAGCACCAAACTAAAGTTTAGAAAAAGTTCGGTTACCCCTGACGAGATATAGCACCGAACACAAGTTCAGAAATAGTTTGGTCACCCCTGTCGAGATATAGCATTGGACATAAGTTCAGAAAAAGGTTAATTACTTCTTTTGAGACACAATACTATTGATTACTCAAATGGTTTATTAAAATTTTCGCACTTAGTTGATACATCACACATAAGTACCGCGTTGTAACTTGTAAGTAAGCGTATCACAAGAAAGAACGGTTTATAAATACATGCCTTACTTATCATTAATTTCGTAACCCGCACACAGGCAAGTGTTAAGCGAGATCGAGGAAGGCGAGTCCAAGCTGCAGACTTTAGAGGCACAAGCAGTCGAGCTGCGGAACGAGGCGGAGCGCGCACGCACGCAGGAGCGGCAGTGCGCACGCGCATTGCAGGCGCTGTTGCAAGCGCGACACGCCGCCGACGAAGCGTTGCGCGCCGCTGCGGCCGCGCGGGCTGAGCACGACGCGCCGCATCACGCTGTGCTGGTAATACATAGTCACTAACACAAAAGATACTTTACATATTAGTGTCAATTCAGACTTACAGCTTACTATAGAAGATTTGACAGATTTCAATTGCGTGAGACGTAATGCAACGTCAAACGTCACGTCAATTCAGTACAAATTTAGAAATGCATCTACGCGTCGCATTGCAGTCTGAATTGACCCTTACTAGGATAAAGAAGTTATTACCCGTTTACAAAAAATTACAATATTCGCTTGAAACACCCACAATCATGACTACACAACAAGACACATAATACGACAAATGCCCGGTGCATTACGAAAAAAACCTCGCAAGTATTTTGATTGAACTTTTTCATCAGCATTTTGAAAAGTGTTCACTTTTCATTAGTACAATCAACAATGTTGTTGAATAGCCCAAATTATGTCGCAAAATCTCAGAAACTGGGCATTGGATGAATATGATACCTCCCAAAATGTGCGACGAGCTACTGGGTGCCAAAATTGTATGCACTTGCAAAGACAGTAGCCTGGGCTCGTCAGTACACACGAGTATACCTGATATCGAGGTATACTGTATTTATATTAATTTAAACAGTAAGCTACCAGTTTAGTTTAATATATACACACACATTACGTCCATGTTTTCTACAAAACTTGATCGCGCAGGAAAAAAAAAAAAAACAATTTTATTTAAAACAATTTAATGTATAAAAGTAGACTTTATTTTACGTATGCTTGAGTTGAGATTGAGTCATTTCTTTCGACCGTCTGTCTAAAAATAAACTGTAATAAAACAAAAAGTCGATATTGCCGAAACCCGGGATTGAACCGGGGACCTTTAGATCTTCAGTCTAACGCTCTCCCAACTGAGCTATTTCGGCCATGAATAATCGCTCGCAATGTTACAAGTCTACGCTGTGAATCTTATTTACATTTTTTCCTCATTTAAATATTATGCTGATATGGTGTTTGCGTTATCACCGACCACCGAGAATTAATAAATAATATTATTAAAGTGAATAATTAACATGCAGATCGTGTCATAATCTGAGTGTCTGAGAGTCTTTTGCCACAATTGGATTATTTTAGACGTAACCGACTTCCAAAAAAGAAGAAGGTTATTTTAGGCTAATGGATATTATTATTACTAAAGGGTTGCTTACCTCCATTTTATATTCACATTTGTATTCAACGCATGTTTCGATATACACATATTGAATTGAATGAAAGCAATATGAACATAGCATTACATCGACTTAAATTCTTTTAGCTCCTCGAAAACTGTTGCCGCGTCGCGTTGTAGCTTCATAACGACTAAACCGATTCTGAGTTTTATTGTTTCGAAGCTAACAATGCTCTTACTCATCATCATAATACTATTGCTTATTTGCAAAGTTGTTTACAAAAAATAAATCATCATATCGCACAATAATAATTGTTAACATACTATTTATTTTACTATTTGGTATATACTATTTTAATATTACTATATTTAGATTAAATATTTCCTTGCAGGGTTGCCTGGAAGAGATTGCTTATAGCGATAAGGCCGACCTTGCCACATTTATGTTTTTCTTAAGATTAGTCACATTAAATACAATCTATCTATGTATCTATTACTATTTCAGGTGGACGAACTGAACGTGAGTAAGGACAAAGTGAGGACGCTGACCGAGCAAGTGAATGCGTTCAACGAGCAAGAGAACGAGTACAAGAGCAAGATAGAGGAGTACGACGCTCGGACGAGCAAGCTCAAGGCCAAATACGCACAGGTCGTGGCCACCTGCAGGAGCATTAATGTAAGACATACATACTATCTGTATACTAATATCAAATATAGTACGGCTCCTTGTACTAACAAAAATCAATTTTTATGGTACCATCCTGAAGAAAGCATGAAACTTGGCATGAATGTAGCTGTCATGTATGTGCTTCAATGTAGATATGGAAGCACGTCCAGAAATAATGTTTTCCCCCTCTCCCCCCCCCCTTTTTATCTCCCTCATTCCGGTTTTTCGAATTTTCTACGAAAACGATAAGACTGAGGAGTTTACTCTTCGGAGAACAAATTATCGTCGATAAATTACCTACAAAACGATACTACATTATATAGTGGTAAGATTAATATATTTCTGTTTACAGACACCAACGTATTACGAAATTGTAAAAACAGGCTAACTTTTTTTTTCTTGCTCCATTTATAGGAAAACGACAAGAGTGGTGATAAAATAGGCTAAAAAAGTTAGATACCTTATACATTGGGCTACAAAATGACACCTATTTCATAATCGTAGAGGCATTACCTCCAGAGTTACAGCTTACCGCGTCTGACTCAAGTACACATGACAGCTACATTCATGTCAAGTTTCATGCTTTCTTCAGGATGGGACCGTATTTTAAGTTAAGGACTCCTACTAATATTATAAACGAGAAAGTGTGTCTGTCTCAGCTGTCTTTTACCTCCTGAACTAATTTCGATGGAATTTGGTATGCATAATATATTATGTACTTTATCCTGGAAAGATTTACGGTTCCCACGCAATTAAACGATTTCCTGGCGAGGTTAGTGGCTACTAGTTGTTGCCTGAACACTGGTTTAAATAATAATTCATATTTATATTATTAAATATGAGAAACTGTGTCTGTCTGTCTATCTGTTACCTCTTCACGCTTAAACCGCTGAAGCGATTTTGCATAAAACTTGGTATGCAAATAGTTTGAGTCCCGGGAAAGGGCATAGGGTACTGTTTGTTGCAAAAAAGTGAGTTCCCGCGCGGTAAACGAATTTTGGCGCAACGGAGTCGCGGGCGTCATCTAATAATATAAAACTTCGAAAATATGTTAGGCATAAAATATTAGTGCTTACAAATTACTGCTATATTTTTAACATACTTCCAAAAGGGGGAGGTTATATGTTCGGATGTGGGTATACAGCATGACTGGTGAGACATGTTCAATACTAGAGGACGTGGTATTTGGCTATTATATTAGTTAAAAAAAATAATGTAAAAAAATAATATCAATTGATCACTGAGTAAATGTAGCTTATAGTTAAATAATTATTTACCCAACGCATGGACATCGCGCGCGGGAGGGGTAGCGCTCGGCGCGGGTCGCAACTCGCATGCCGCCGCGCCGGCCGCATAGTAATTTACTAAGTGTCCATGATTCACTTATTTAAAGGGAAACTTGGTCAAAAACTAAGTACCTAATTTTATAACATAATTATAATGAGAATCGAGTACCGAGTACTCTCCTAAAGTATTGATCATGTCTCACCAGGCATGTTGTATTTTTTTTTATTGTATAGGAGGAAATAGAGCAAGAGAAGATGAAGATGGAGCAGGGTGTGACAGACAGGCAGACGTACCAGCAGCGACTGGCGGAAGACAAGAGGAAACTCGAGGCGGTGCAGGAGATACTGCAGTCCAAACAGAGCCATGTACAGAAGAAGATACAGGAGGCGTTGCTACTGTGCCCCCGGGTTGATGATCCTAGGTGGATTGAAATATAAATTTGACTTAATTTATTAATTGATTTAATATCTTTTTTTATGACAATTTATATATTTTATGAGAGTAGGCCAATTTATTTCCGCTGCCCCTTTGTTGTAATTAATCTGTAGGGCCTTTATAATGGACGCTGCTGCCTCTAGGCTGTGGCCTATAACGGCCTATTTATAAATCTTGGGCTATATCCGGCACAGAGCACAAATATCTGTAGCCGATAATGTTTCTTAATTGTGATTCCCAATTTGACTAAAGTAATTAAAAGTGATATCTTACTCAATTTATTTATTATAGACTTTGCTAAAATGCTCTTCTTACAAATCTATTGATGCTTCTTTCATTAAAATCGGATCACAACTTTACGCGCAATAAACAGTTGGAACAAACACTTGTGCTAATTAACAAGATCAATATTTTCCTCCTCTTTTGCTTCGCTGTAGTCTATTAAAAAAGCATTAATTAATAAGTTTTACATTCGACAGCAAAAGAAATCGAAAGTGTCTTGAATTTGACAAGCTCTCGCAAGTGGTGACGTGATATTATGCGTTATTTCAAATCCCATTTTTACTACCCTGTAGAAACATTCCAAATCCATTTGATTTGTTTAATTTATTATATCAAACACATACCTTTCGTCAGGGAGAAGTCTCTAGTGATCGGTCTGCTGAAGAAAACGGAGTTAAAGCTGAACTCTCTGAGCAACACGCGCATGACGCGCGCGCAGGTCGCCGAGAAACTGCTGACAGTCGAGCGCAACTACCGCCGCACCGAACTCACGCTCAAGAAGCTCAGCGCTCTCATTGACGAGGTATCAATCGATCAACTTACACCATACTTTTTACGTTAATCATCACTTTACGACACTTCAATCACTTCAGTTTTCCTTTCAAATTCAAAATTAAACATACATAATAATTTACAATAGTATAAACTAGACAGCGTACTTACATCACGTCGTCTAATCCCATGCTAATTAAAAACTTGTGATATTGCAATCAGATAACGGATGCACACCGAAAAATTTTAACCTTTAGCAGATAAATTACTTATAACGAAACCAGGGACAGTTGGTTTGTTGGAAACCGAAACGAACGTGATCGGACTCAGACGACAGCCACAGGTGGTTTACCTCTCCAATGGAGAGGGAAACGCCCCCTCCAATACTCCCACCCCGATGCGCCCCGACTCTTATTAATTAATTGGTAAACTAGTTCCTTAAAGGTGGCGCACTTTTCCGTCCCTTTTTGCGGATGCGACATATTTATGTTGTAATTTATAATAATAATAATATCTATGGACGCTTCACACCACGTCAGTCTGGCCCCGTGCTAAGTACCTGAAGGACTTGTGTTACGGGTACCAGACAACGGAAATATATTTAATACTTTTATACTATACATACATTTAAGATTTTTATTATATGATACACATATTTAATACACATCCATGACCCAGGAACTTTTTGAAAACTTTTTGTTCCGTCGGCGGGATTCGAACCCGCGACCCCCGGTTTGAGCTACCAACAGCCCACCAACTGAGCCACAGAGGTCGTCGTAATTGGAAATGACATTGGGCCTTATCAAACAGGCGATTATTATACCGCATGTTCAATTTTTGTTGTGAAAAGATACCATACATAAATGGTCGCTGTTAAGCATTTGTGTATTAAACCACTTTTTTTTGGTGAGTTCTAAATGCAGTCTTGTTCTAAATTATCTAAAGAACATGACTGCATTCATAACTCAATACGTAATTTTTTGTGGGATGATACACAAATGCTTAACAGCGTCCAAATATGTTTTTAGCTTTATAGTACCGTGCCGACGCTAGCAAATCGTTGCACACTACCTTAATTACTTACTAGTTAACTCTATCCATTGTAATGACTGAATGAAATACATAATATATTTATATGGTTATGTTTGTAGATAAAGCGGACGACGGACAAGCACCTGAGCTTCTGTCAGCGTGTGCAGACGTACGTGGCGCGGCGCGTGCAGCACTGCTTCCAGGCCATACTCACCATACGCGGGTACACGGTCAGTATCCACTCGCAGATTTATAAATCTATCAGAGAAGCTGGTTTATACGCTGTTGGCGGACCTATGTAATTTGGGTACCTGACAGATCAGTAGAACATGGTAAAGTGGGGGGCGCCAGAATCACTTCAACAGATTTGCACTACCAATTTTGAACAGTGATACTAAAACTCGACTCTCGTCGACTGCGAGTGCAGTGTTAGATTTTTAGCTGTTCGAATAATTTTAATACAAGTTATTTCACCACTAAGCTCGTTTTGAATTGTTTAACTTCTTGTGTAAAAAAAGAAGTTGATCAATTCATATTATGTCGTGTTTATAATTGTTTTCTGAATGTGGGATACCTTTTTCGGAGTATAGTGCATCCATTTGAATTGGAAAGTGTAACGCTAGATTTGGCTTTAATAATAATTGGTTTTAGGATGTGCCTTACGCAGTGAAATTTAACTGTCGAAGAAAACTCATATAAATATTCAAATACATAAAGTCTACTTAAATTATTTTCCACAGGGTCGTATGGACATAGATCAGGCGCGCGGCGCGCTAGAGCTGTGCTGCGGGGGTCGCGCGGGCGCGGCGGGCGGGCGCGGCACGAGCGCGCTATCGGGCGGCGAACGCTCGTACGCCACTGTCGCCTTCATGATGGCGCTGTGGGACGCTGTCGAGCTGCCGTTTTATTTTATGGACGAGTTCGATGTGTTTATGGTACGAAATACGAATCCATGCTAATATTATAAATGTGAAAGTGTGTCTGTCCGTCTGGGACCTCTTCACGCCCAAACCGCTGAACCGATTTTGCTAAATTTGGTATGGAGATACTTTGAGTCCCGAGTAAGGACATAGGATATTTTTATTCCGAAAAATGTACGGTTTCCGCGCGATATACGAATTTTGGCGCAACGGAGTTGCGGGCGACATCTAGTATGTAATATTTACGAAACGAAGCATTGGCTTCAGCTAATTATTGTTTGGCCAAAGCTTCGCCTTTAAGGCAAGGATGGTCCTAAAATTAGCAGGTCGATGTCTGTCATTACGAATATTGACGTAAAGGACATTAAAATAACATTCATATCAGCGCGCCTTGTACAGTGGCGGTTACGACGCTCGCCGCGTTCTTGATAGGGCGAAATAGGAGAAAATTATACATTTTATTTTATTTTTTTAATGACCGAATCATTTATTAAAAAACTATTCGGTTATTTTGTTAGAACTATAAAAAAGCTATCCTTTTTGTAAAAAAAATAATATCATTGTCATTGAAAATTACGAGATGTTCGAATTTGAAGTGTATTTTTATGGTGATATTCAAGATTTTTTTTTACAGAATTACCATGCTATTTTTCAATATTCTGTTCGGTTATTTTGTTACTTTGATCCTTTTTGAGTCTACATCAATTTTGGTGTAAGAGAATTCCACATAATTTCTTCAGACTGGAAGCTTAAAAATCAGTCTTTTCGAACTGGCTTCGCCTTAATGTTTTGAGTCAATAGAATCATCGAGTATTAATGTTTTTAAGTCATCCATGTAAAATTGTCAGTTTGTGAAATTTTAATTCGGGTGCGTTTTTAACATTTTTAAATGAAATTTCTTATACGTTAAGGCTGGCCGCAAACGTACGTTTTCCGAATTCGTTTTCCGTAATCGAAAGTCCGTGAGACTAGCGCAAACATTAGTTTTTTAACGCGCGAACGCGTCGGCTTGTACTTGAAACGTACGTGCGGTTAATGTATTTTTTACTAATTCCATGCATTCGGATTTACGAACACGGAAAACGAATTCGGAAATCGCACACGGAAAACGTGTGTATGCGGCCGGCGATAGTTCTTGTTTGCTCACTGTCAGTTGTAATCAAACAAGAGTCAGTCATAATAAAAAGTTATACCCATAAAGTTAATATACCTAGCGGAATAGAGCAACAATCTCGAGCTGTCAAACGAAACCGAAATTGGTTTACATCTGTGTGTAAAAATATGTGTACGTATACACTTACACAAGCATGATTGAACATGAATTCTATGAGATTAAGGCCCGTATTTTTGGTCAGTACTCAAGATGCATCTCGGTCTCAAGACACGGTTCAGGCTCTGTGATTGGTTGGCTGTCAAAATTTGGACCAATCACAGAATCGAACCGCGTCTTGAGACCGGGTCGCATCTTAAGTACTGAGGCCTTAGTGCGAGTTTTATTCGATCATACGCATCGAGCACGTTAACGCCAATTTATATGGGATCAAAGCAGCGCCATCTTCTGGCTAACGTGGATACTGCTTTGATCCCATATAAATTCGTGTTTACGCGCTCGATACGTATGATCGAATAAAACTCGCACTAACCCCTCTGACCAAAAATACGGGCCTAAATTGTCAACGTGCGGCACGTGCCGACTGTACGTCAAAAAAAGAGTGCTGCTGTCATGTATCACACGTCTCTTTTTACCACGCAGTGTTACTGAGAGTGACATCTCTCTTGCTCAGGCCTTTGTTTCTCTATTCCGCTAGGTATATTAACTTTATGGTTATACCCTACGTTTGTTTTAGGACAACGTGAATCGCAAGATAGTTCTGCAGCTGCTGATAGACCACGCGCTGAAAAACCGCGCGCGCCAGTTTGTATTCCTCACGCCGCAGGACGCCTCCGCGCTGACCGCCAGCCGACAGCTCAGCATACACTTGTGAGTTATCCACGCACGCACGCATGCAATCACGCAAGCATACACGCATTTACGAAAACATGTACACGCGTACGCACGCGGTTACATATGCACGCTCGCATGTATGTTGCACACGCAAGCACATACACTTATCAAGCACTGGAGTTTATAGAAACGTTTTTGTATTTATTGAAATAGCTTAAGGCGGGCTGAAACCCCATTTTGTTATTTCTTGATACCCGATTTACCTAGTTCCAATATAATAACGAAATCTAAAAAAATATGAGATATAGAGCACAATATTTAAAAGGGTTTAAATCAAAAACATTTTAATAAAAAATAATACTTTCGCTGTAATTAATTTACAAACTCACCTCCGACAAAACTCTTTGTCATCGAAACATAAGTATTAACAAGAATAACTTACATTTTATTTTAATAAATTGTTAATGAATCTATTTTAAAAAGGTCTGAAACGAATAATCTTTTTTCTTAATATTTATTTAGAAAGATATTTAAAAAAAACATGAAAAATAGAGAAGATCCGCCCCTAGAAACTACAATTTTATGCTAAGCTAAAATGAATCTTATTGCGATGCGTACACGCTTGGTCTTTGGTTGTGTGCAAGGTTATTGTTTGGAATTGAGATAAGTCCTCGCCTTAATTGAGTTTTAAATTACTTAATATTTTTTATTTTTTTAGGATGGCTGATCCTCGTCCGTAGCGGTAGCGCACATATCAAGAGATTATATTTTTAACTTTTACTATTTAGTATTACAAATTGTAAGTTTTCAAGTTTTATTTTTATAAATAAAAAGAATCTTCTGATTGAGTTTTCAATTACCGTTTTTTCCTTTGTTCAGTCCACTATTTGATAGATATAATATGTAGATGAAAAGATAGTTTACAAATGTTTGGCCTGTGCCCATAAAACACTTGTTAAATTTATACCAATTTAAAATAGTTTTTATTATTCGTAAGCCTGTATCTTAAAAGTTAAATGTGTTCAGCTCTTAATTAAAAGTTCAAACTCCAGAAGTGGGTTGATTCAAAAGTACTCAGATAAAGTAATAATATTATGTAGGAAGATTATATTGTAGTCTTTTGTACGGAACAAAAAGTTATCTGTGTATAGAATAGAATTTTGCAGAAGTTTTAAGAAACTAGTAAAATACAAATGCATAGAGATAGAACATTTTTATTAAAATATAACAACAAAATAATTTGTTAAAACAAATAAAATCTTTGTAATAGTTAAAATTAGTAACAAGTCTTAACATTTATTACTCTTCCAGTAACCACCAAACACCAACTTTTTAAAAGCCAATAACAATTAAATAAAACCTTGAATAGTTCATAAGTATAGTTATAACTTTTGGACCCAAAAAAGCAAAATTTAAAGTTCAGACATAATACCACATTTGCACCTATTAAATACATAAATAATCTGCTTTCCGAATCAATGTGATCTACACGTAAATAATTTAAAGTCAACTAAATTAATTTGGCATAGTATTAAATTATTTCGCGAAGTATAAGCTATATATAAAACTATTTGGATAACATTGAATCGGAATGGAGTCTTATATCTGCAATGTTAATCAAGCTCAAACCATAAATTTAATATACCTAGCGGAATAGAGCAACAATCTCGAGCTATCAAACGAAACCGAAATAGGTTTACATCTGTGTGTAAAAATATGTGTACGTTTACACTTACACAAGCATGATTGAACATGAATTCTATGAGATTAAATTGTCAACGTGCCGATAAGTGCCGACTGGACGTCAAAAAAGAGTTCTGCTGTCATGTATCACACGTCTCTTTTTACCACGCAGTGTTACTGATAGTGACATCTCGCTTGCTCAGGCCTTTGTTTCTCTATTCCACTAGGTATATTAACTTTATGACTCAAACCGAAGAGAGGGGATAGACAATAATGTCAATTGTCATATTCGTCTATGATATACTCTTATGGTGCTCCCCATAAAGTTAATATTCCGGTAGGTATATTAACTTTATGGTACTCCCTCACCGTGAGCATTCGAGTGTAATGTAACATTATAGATTCGACTTTGAGCATCCCAAGTTGACTTCTTCGATGGTACATTCTCTCATTATGCATGCCAAAGTTGTGATAGGTTAGAACCACAGTGCCGCCGCTACACGACGTCCATGTGTTTCTCGTGCGCGGTCTTCTGGTGTCGCAGGCGGTGGTCGGAGCGCATGAACCGCACGCCGCAGTACTTGCACGGGTACCGCCGCTCGCGAGTGTGACTCACCATGTGCACTTTCAGGTATCTGGAAGCAGAAAGTTTCAAAGTACTCCGTTTCAATCATAATCGAAGACGTGAGTGGAAGAATCGAACAAGTAACTGTGTAACATTTCGTAACATACGGACAATAACTCATTTTTTCCCTAATTATTTTAATAAAACTTGTAACTTATCTACTTCATAACCTAGCTAATATATCTGGCCACACATATAATCCATAGTTTTTCTATTTCAAATATTTTTTCCGGCCCTAAAGCCTCCATTTAAGCAAAAAAACGGGAAGTTTTTTCATGTTACTTACCTTATTCTTCCACTCACGTCTTGAATCGATATGCTACATCAGCTTTAGCATTATTATAGACTTGGCATATTGAAGTAAATAGCATGTGTATTGTGTATGTGTTTTTTATATAGAACTAGATGATGCCCGCAACTCCGTTGCGCCAAAATTCATTTATCACGTGGGTACCGTATATTTGAACAGAATAAAAAGTATCCTATGTCCTTTCCCAGGACTCAAAGGATCTCCATACCAAATTTCGGAAAAATCGGTTTAGCGGTTTAGAGGTAACAGACAGACAGACTGATACACTTTCGCATTTATAATATTAGTATGGAAGTATTAATGACATGAATTTGCCTTTACGAAAATTTTCAGTGCTGCTACTTTTATAGTGCAGTGTGAACTCTAGATAAGGGGCGTACAAAGGACACAACACATGCATAATGTGGCTTAACTCATACGATTTGATACTAAGAATATTTGGCCGTGACGTGTCGCCTCGCCTTGTCTTAAGACCGCACTAAGCGACACTACGCTGGAGTGGCCAGCGTAGTGTCGCTTAGTGCGGTCTTAAGAAGGCGTCTAAAGCAAAATTGACGATTTTATAATTATTTTTTTTTATTGAAAATAAGCCCCGAATTGTTTTATTTTTTAAACATAGATACTACATTATATTTCCGACCTAGCGAAAACACGATATCTTAAATTTTTCTCGATAGAAAAAAAATCACAAAGATGCATCTAATTTTCACGAATTTTTCATATATTCCCAAAACCGTACATTAAGTTAAGTTATGAAATTCTATCATCGAGGGACTGGACTGGCGGATTTTTTAAATGTTGTATATTTATCGCGTTATTAAGAAAAAACTATCTTGGCGAGGATTCCGCGTCGTCCTTTTTCACCTGGCATATGAAAGACGGGCGTGAGTGTGAAGAGAGGACGATGTTTGATTTTTTGCTTTATTAGCAAAGGCTGACTCACTTGGGATGTGCGAATGTGTTATCACACAGCTGGCAGGGGTATGCGCGTGTAGCGACGTGCGTCTCCTTGTGGTACCGCAGCGTCTGTTGCGTCTTGTAGAAATTACCGCACTCGTCGCACTTGAAGTTCTTCTCAGGGGAATGTGTTCTGCAAATAGTAATGTATAAGATTTTTATTACTTGCAACTCCATAAGCGGGCCCATAGACGACCAATTTTATTGTGCAATATCACGTATTGTCCAATATTATTAACTGTCTAGGGTTGATATCGCGTTCGCCTTTCAATTTAATTGTCAAATAAATTGTTCAATAATATTCAAATCGACTAGGGGCCCACTTAGGCTTTATAGGTAAGATATTTACAAAGTGTTTACCCTAACCATGGTTGATGTTTTTGACTGATAAGTTGGTAAAGCCAGTTGACAACTGATAATTCCAGCCGCACGGATTAGCTACGAAAAGTAAATATTTTTAATGTTAAGACGACACGACGTCTGACTAATAATAGCTAACTGCTAAAGGAAATATTAGTATTGTTTTTAATTTTTAACTTTTAAGTAATTATCAAAAACATTTTTGGGACTAGCGAACTTTACTTTCGTGCTATAATGCGCCGGGCCGTTGTTACGCGATATTGTTCACTATTAGCTGCAGCGCAAAATACAATTCATGCGGGCACGATTCATGGAATCATTGTATCACGATTGGAGGATAGCGGGGTGTGTAGGCGGGGCTAGCGTGTTTAGATAATTTTGGGAGCCCGGTCTTAAACTAAAAACATACCGAAGGTGGACAAGCAAGTGGCTTTTCTTGAAGAAGCCCTTTGAGCAAAACTGACATAGATGTGATTTTTCTTTCTCATGAACTCCTCTTCTGTAAGAAATAGAAATGACATAAATTTTCATATGTTACATAAAAATTAAAATATTTTCCATGTTCCAAAATATACTATTATGATGCCTTTCTTTTAAATATAAATCAAATAACACATTCCACACAATGACGGTAAACTTACAAACTCGATAAGAGAATATGGTGGCACAAAGTCATGATAGTCCTCAAAAATGAAGGCAAAAAACTTACATATGAAATTGCAGGTTCTTGTTGGTGTAGAATGCTTTATCACAGTCGGGCCGGTCACACCTGAAGGGTTTGTGTTTGGCGTGCTTCATCAAGTGCACGTCGAGCTGGGACCGGCACACGAAGCTGCTCTCACACAGAACACACTTGTACGGCTTAGGCACTGTCTTGTGTGTGAGTTGAAGATGGCTCTTTAGACTCACTACATCTGTGAATAATGAATATTCATTTTTTTTAATGAAATAAGGGGGCAAACGAGCAAACGGGTCACCTGATGGAAAGCAACTTCCGTCGCCCATGGACACTCGCAGCATCAGAAGAGCTGCAGGTGCGTTGCCGGCCTTTTAAGAGGGAATAGGGTAATAGGGGAGGGTAGGGATGGGAAGAGAAGGGAATAGGGGAGGGAAGGGAAGGGAATAGGGTAGGGGATTGGGCCTCCGGTAAACTCACTCACTCGGCGAAACACAGCGCAAGCGCTGTTTCACGCCGGTTTTCTGTGAGAACGTGGTTTTTCCCTGGTCGAGCCGGCCCATTCGTGCCGAAGCATGGCTCTCCCACGTAAGTAATTTTAAAGTCATATAAAGTCAATTGTCATATAGGTAGGTTATTGTGTGCTTCACAAATTTCGAATGATACATACACATGTAAAGCATAAAGCCTCCCGCAGACGGGCGCGATATTATCGGTCGATAATATCGCTAGCGATATTGCGATAATGCGTCCCGATTCCTTGCACACAGCTGCGGTTTTATCGTCAGATATTTCTTACGACCAAGGTTTGTTGCCAACTCTTCAAAAAATTTCCTCCTAAAGCAACTTTTAAAACCCACGAAATTTCAAAGAAAACTCTCCAAAAATATAAATATTTATCATTTGGGGTACGTTCTACAAAATTATCAATGACGTCATTATTTTTGCTTAAATGCAACTCTCAAAATGACCCATCTTAAAAGGTGGGTCGAAGTGGACTTTTTTACATATTATGCAAAATAATTAGTTCATTTGAATTTGAACAATAATAATAATAATAAAACTTTATTTTCTCTAATTATTATAGAAAAATATGATTATATAACAATAAAAATGATAATAATAGTACTAAAAACGAAATAAATATATATTTAAGCTACAAAAATTTGACTCCCAAAAATATCCCCAAAAAATTTTAGCCCCAAAAACCCACAATATTTTTTATTTACCACTAAATTACAAAAATAAATCGTACATCTGGCGATATACTTCCATTGCAGCGTTATTATCGCAGCAGTGTGTAAAGTATGACCATCCTCATACAAAATGTATTATCGGTCGATAATATCGCGCCTGTCTGCGGGAGGCTTAATATCATGATACATACTTTAACAATTAAGATGTTTTTTTTAAGATTATACAGAGATTTATAAACTTGAGTTCATTTAGTTGCAAACATATTTGGTTTGCTGCAATCATCTCCGTTTTGTCTGTAACGCCATTTAAACATTCAACTAATCTAATAATGGTCTGGTGACTGCTAGTAGATTTATTAAGAGATAAAAGTTACTTTAACCCGTTAATCGTGAAAAACCAAGACACAATAGCTTATCGCAGCCGCATGTGGCCGCTTGGGTCTTGATGAATTAAGCAAGATTACAACTTTTGGAACTGTTTATGTAAATTATATTTAAGCTTACCTTTATTACAAATATCACAGTGTTGCTTAATTCCTAAATGCCTGTGCCTGTAGTGTGCGTTCCTGCCACCGATAGTGTTAAATGTTTTCTCACACACCTTGCATGGGATTTTCTTCCGCTCCTCAAAGGATGTATGTGAGATCATGTGATCCCTCATATTCCTTACAGCCTTGCCACATATTTCACAGATCACAGACTTTTTGACACATTCATAAGTTTTATGTTTTTGTTTACCGTTTTTTCTTTTAGCTTTAACTAGAAAAATGAGACACTTTTAAATATACTTTATGTTATTTGAAATATACTTTCTAGGTGGACAGGAAGAACATTATATTTGAAATTTTATTACTTTTTACTATCTTAAATTATAATAATAATGTGAAAAAATGTATTATGTTCTTATTGTTCTAATCCTATGCTCATTATTTGTTCCGCCATATGAATAAATTACCTTTTTTTGCTTCATTTTCTTTCTCTTTGGCATCCTCATTATATTCATATTTAATTTTCTTTATTACACTAAGGAGCTCATTGTCAGAATCACTCTCATTCTTAACTAAAAGCTCCTGTTTTAAATGAGATATCTCCAATTCATCATTATCAAAATCTGATATGTTCTCAAACTTTATGTTGGTACTGACTAATATTTTATTTTTATCTTCATTGAGAGATCTCCAATATTTGTCACTGTCTAGTGCAAGCGACTTAAACTTGTAGTAATCTATGATCTTCCCATAACATATCTCACATACT
This sequence comes from Cyaniris semiargus, assembly GCA_905187585.1. Classification (NCBI taxonomy): domain Eukaryota; kingdom Metazoa; phylum Arthropoda; class Insecta; order Lepidoptera; family Lycaenidae; genus Cyaniris; species Cyaniris semiargus. The sequence goes on along the minus strand of LR994558.1, from coordinate 3,325,856 downwards.
TTTGCATAATTATCACAATTTGGTGGAATCTGTAAGATGAGAAGTTATTTACATTCTGGGAGCATTCTATAACACACTAATACCTAATTGATTTGATTTGAAATAATATGCTTTTTAACATTTGTGTGGTAGTGAATAGCAAGTAGATGATTGCTAGTAATATATTTCTTCATATTAAAGGTTTTACTTAAATACTTTTCTTTTTTTTTTCTTTCTTTAGGTGAGCATCATACTTAAACTTGCATTATGTATTAATTAGAAAGTTTAGGGTCATCATAAGGTTTTTTTAAAAAGGTACTATTGTGAATTACCTCTATACTCAAGCAAAAGAAAATTATATCAGAATATGATTTCAACTCATTTAGATCTTTGGGTAACTGACTGAAGTCCATTGCTTGGTCACTTAGTACCGATAGACATGTTCTACAGAAGCTCATCTTATTTTTAGTATATTTCCTATGCATCTAAATAATGAAATATGAATACAATCATGTTTTATTGCAAGTAACAAGACGTGTAAACTGTAAACACAAAACACAAGTGACACCGATTAGTAGTATTGACAAGTGACAAGCAAAATATGAGAAATATTGACAGTGTTGACGTTTCCATCATCTGACGTGTGACTGTCAGTGTCAAAGTAAATTTTTTTTTGTAAATAAAGGCATTAGGCAAACACAAAATATCAGCATAGTGAAGTGTGAGTCGAACTCGCGCACGAAGGGTTTTGTACTGTTATAGAGCAAAAATAGGCCAAAAATTGTTTTTTTGCATAGGGCATGCCCTTAAATATGGCAGATTTTTAAAAAATATCCTTTATCATTGGCTAAATTTTTATATTTGCATGTTTCACACACATAGTCAGCCGCTATTAGAAAAAAAAAGGATCAAAAAGTTTTATCCCAATACCCCGGTATTGCTAGAGTCAATTTCTTTTCCCACTTTTTGCCATCAGATCCTGGTAGACCTATAATTACGAGCAAAAAAGTTTAAAAAAATCACGTTTGTTGTATAGGAGCCCCCCATATTTTTTGTTTGTTTTTAGTATTTGCTGTTATAGCAGCAACATTAAAACACAATCTGTGAAAATTTTAGAAGTCTAGCTTTAGCGGTTCTTGAGATACAGCCTGGAGACAGACAGACAGATGGACAGACATCGAAGTCTCAGTAATAGGGTCCCGTTTTTACCCTTTGGGTACGGAACCCTAAAAAGTTAAAAGCCATAAAATAATATGATGAGTTTTGTTCCCATCAGTTTGCTGGACTTCTGGATAGAGACATTTATTTCTCAAAAAACTAATCTCCTATCAGCATTATTTGCTAATCCTTTGAGAATAAAATATATTTAGCCTATAAAAGTGTAACAAACTAAGTGATAATACTTTAGGGTGTGTATGAGTCTCCTATATTATAGAGTTCGATGTGAAAGTAGCAGGGCTGATAGAATAACTTTTTTTACTTTTGTATGGGCAAACTCCTGACGCTGGGGCGCGGCGCTTGCCCATACAAATCACAAAAAAAAATGTTCTTTCAGCGCTGCTACTTTCACAGTGAATTCTATACAAGGGACACATACACATCCCAAAAATATTATCACTTTGTTTCGTTCATAAAATATTATCACCCTGATACGAGATTTATCCTCGCGTTTCGTCACGTGACTCGGCTCGCGGCACGTCTCGCGGCTCACGTCGAAGCGCGAATGGAAACACCACAGAAATAAATCAAGATAGAACGGCTAAGCGGGTGGAGTACGCGTGTTTCAATCTTGCACAAGCAAGATTCGTTGAACGTTCATTCAGTCAGCGCGCACGTCTCGACTTGATTACACCGGAGCGGTTGTGCAAAAATGCTTCATTGTGCAGTGTCTAATTGTCAAAACAGAAGTACGAAAGTGAATCGGTCAAAAGGAGGTACATATTTCTTTCCACGGGTAAGTTATTTGTTGTAACTAAAAGCAAAGCAAAAATTGACACGAGCGATTCCTTAGCAACGCACGCGCGTCACTGTTCTATCTTGATTTATTTCTGTGGTAAACACAAAGCTCGCTTCCCCCTCGAGCTTCTTTTAAAACGTCTCCCGACGCGAGCCCTGCGAGCCGCGAGCTCAAGTTTACTCTCGGCTCGTGGCGCGTCTCGCGGCTCGGCTCGCGGCTCGCGCGCGAGTGTAAATCATGTAGAAGATAATGCGCAGGTCTTACAAAATCACATAATATATAGACTATAGATGAAAGTACATTTTTTTTAATGAACTTACTGTTCAATATTATAGATTATATTGAACAGAGAGCTCATCATGTTGGTAAGATGATCTAACGGTTGATTCTAACCTAACCCAACATGTACTCACTGTTACTACTCATTAGTCATTACACATCACATGAGTCAGATGGCTACTTCCACTTCATCATAGGATTATGATGAATTATTGTAAAATATGAATTAATAAAACACTACAATATAAAATCTTAAAATTTATTTTTATGTAAGAATATTGGATACAAACGATATTTCTTCGTAACAAATTTAATTAATGAAAATTGTACAATTAACTGAAGCGTCATGAACTACATAATTCGCAGAATAAGGAGCCTAGGATGCTCTTTAAAATTGGCAGGCACATTCAACTTAAAGCTAAAATAAAATATATCTAAAATCCCTCGTATCACCGTGTAATTGTGATGTTACAATCGAATACTGTTTAAAATATTATATTATGTACATCTGTCAACGAAATTTCGCACAGTTCAAAGCTGCCATCTACAAAATTATGGTGCTATAGGTCTACCAGAATCTAATGGCAATTTTTGACAGCAAATTTTCAAAAAATATCCTTGATCATTGGATAAATTTTTATATTTGCATGTTTAACACACAGAATCAGCCGCTATAAGAAAACGATAAAAATGTTTTATTCCAATTACCCCGGTATTGCTAGTCAATTTATTTTCTCACTTTTTGCCATCAGAATCTGGTAGATAAGTGGTCAAACTAAAATTGTAACCGAAAGTGACATATTTTGTCACTTTCGGTTCTTTGTATTATAATTTATTCTGGGAATATATACCATGCTAGAACCACACTGCAAAACAAAATCAACGTGCGAAATTATTAGCTATATTAAAATATTATATAACTTAGTCAATAATTGTCAAACTAATTAAATAAAGTTTTCTTCATTAAAAAAATAAATAGGCACATCACATTCGTTCTGAATGTTTAGAGACACAACTTAGAATACTTCGATTAATTAATTTTATTGGTAATTTTATTTAACAACCTACATATTGCAAAATTGCCAGTATATATATAAAAAAAAAACTTATGGCCGTTTTTGTACTAACTTTGTTGTTGACAAAAAGCTACATAATCTCTATGTACGATTAAGTACTTTTGTATTACATACACGGTTGTAGTACTCAACTATATTGTTCCAAATTACTACGGTTTGTAAAATATATTTCACAAATAACACTATGATAAATATTGCCACTGCAAATAACAATTTTACTTATAAAATGCAATATTTGGGTTAAATATATTAAACTGCAATAAAATAGCGAATTGATGGCAAAAAATAAAATAATTTGGACTTTCACATTACTAAAATTGTGCATTTTTAGCGCAATATTATACTTCTTATAAAAATTGAAAGGGAAATAAATTGACCCATTACAATAAGTTTAAATGAAATAGCAATAACATTAAAAACCTTATCACTTAGAATGAATGTGTAACGTGTAGTATAAAACCTTTAAAAAAGTGATTCGTTATTCTATTTTGACCTCGTAGGAGGCGGCATGTATAAAACATCTTAACCATAAAAATGCAGTCGTATTTAAAAAGATACATCGAAATATTTTAGTACCGACAAGTTACTACGGTACCTAGGTATGCGGCTATAGCATGACCAGAAAAAAAAATCGCTGAATCATTTTATAATGCAGCAACACTACAAAAAGCAGGGTTATTGGTCAAATCTCTAAGATTTGAATTGCCATTCCAATTTAGTTTTTTTTCAGCATCATGGCTTTATTTTCTGGTCAAACTATGTCGATGATAACCACTCTTCATCTACGGGACGATTATTATGCATTGGCCTTAACAATGTACGCACGTACCGTTCAGAAATATTTTACTCCTGAAAGGACCGTAAGATAATAAGCAAATGTTTAAAACTATACTTTCAAGTACGTTCGGTTTCACACTGAGTACAATCCTAAAGATAACCATCATGTCTATGATTATTACAATAAACATAGTCATTTGAGTTACTTTTAACTGCCGAAAAATTGCAAAATGTTGTTTTAATTTTGTGACTACGTGCGTACATCGCCAAATTCCATTTATATAAGTTATGTCATGCCGTAACGTCAGTGCTTCTGTAATTTGTATGTAAACTCATTTTAAGGTGGGTTATTCGCAATTGGAGACGTCACAAAGCACTGTATGGATACTAAGCATAAAGCTAATATACCTATCGGAATAGAGCAACAATCTCGAGCTGTCAAACGAAACCGAAATAGGTTTACATCTGTGTGTAAACATATGTGTACGTATACATTTACACAAGCATGATTGAACATGATTTCTATGAGATTAAATTGTCAACGTTGCGGCACGTGCCGACTGGACGTCAAAAAAAGAGTTCTGCTGTCATGTATCACACGTCTCTTTTTACCACGCAGTGTTACTGATAGTGACATCTCTCTTGCTCAGGCCTTTGTTTCTCTATTCCGCTAGGTATATTAACTTTATGATACTAAGTATCCATCGCGCTTTGCTTTGTTTTACATACAAATTATATTGACACATTTTTACAGGTAAAGGTGGACTTATATGGACAATAAAACGTACTATTTAAGGTCAAACAACTTTACTCCAGATTGATACTGTGTTTAAAATATTGCCTCTTAATCTTACCTTTAGAATATAAAGGTGATCTTGCAAGGGCAATAAAAATTTGCAATCGATCCACCACTTTAAAACCGCCCGTATAACCTCACCTTTACACATGACGTTTGACGTGTTGTTTTTTTTATTTACGAGTCGGCGGCTGCGGCGGGCGTGGGGACGGCCAGGGGCGATCTCTGGCGGTCAAACATCTCCAGGATGAGCTTGGGGTCTGTCCCGGCCGGCACCGTCACCGTGCCCGTCTGTTAGGGGGCGGGGCCTCATGAGTACCATCGCACGTTCTTCTCCGAAACGCGTGGCGTCCGCAAGCGTTTGGGCTCTGGTGACCATACTTTATTACTACCCTCAAGTTTTAAATGTCAGATGCAACCTCAAAGTTTTATATTTTTATACTACCCTCAAGTTTTCAATGTCAAATGTAACCTCAAAGTTTCAAGGTCGAATTTATTTTGAGGTTAATATGTAACCGTCTTTAAGTGATAACTTTCGGTCTTATCATAATGATTCTAACGTATACAAGGTTGTACAAGCTAATACATTTATTAACGAAGAGACAACATATTTTATGCAATATAGTAAAAAGATTAAACATAAAAAATAGAGATTTTAGATCGATAGAAAACGCAACAATATGTTCTGTCTCGTTTCGCCAGGTTTGGTGTCTTTGCTATACAAGAATATTTTTGATTTTAAAAGTGCTGGCTATATTTCCAGAATTTATTTTTTCTCAAGCAGCATTTTACAGAAAATCTTTTACAGTACACACCAAGGTCCAACGTTTTTGATAAACAATATTCTTGATTAGAAAAAAATATACCCAGCATTTGCTATCTGTATCGGCTTGTACTATGAGCACGTGTGATGAGGTTAGCTACATTTGTACCGGAGTATGGATCACAGGGACACTAGCGGACGCCACAACATTGTCGGAGAATACATGTTGTTAGTTACAAGTAAATGTGTTATTCTTAATAGCCCTTTACTAATTAAAAATTCACAAAATGTGTATACAGACTACAGAAATATAAAGTTTTGTCCTTTTGTGACAAACAACTTTTCTGTCAAACAAAGTTTCTGACGAGGGTAAACATTGGTACAATTTCTGTATATACACAGCGTGAATATTTATTAGTTTTCAAAGGGACAGATATTCAACCACTTTATTATAATAACTTTAGTTTGTAAAATTTGAATTTAAAAATATAAAAAAGGGAAGTAAGATTCAAATAGAAATAGGTTTCAATGAATAAAATAAAGAAAATATATTAAAAGCAAATGCAAAAATAACCTTAAGAGCGCCCAAAATCAATGCAATCATTGAAGAAGGCACATATTATCATAAAGCTTAGAAATAAATACTATATTTCTAAATAAAAATCAATAAAAATACTATTTAATTATAAAGTTATTATAATAAAGTCAAAATAGCTATAAGCTTTATAGCTAAATCATGCCTTTAAATCTGACCAGTAATATAAAAACCTGCAGTAAAGATGATTAACTCAAAGTACTATCAGAGAAGTAATTTCATAGGCAGATGGCGGACCTACGTAGTTTGGTCGAGTTGTGTCAAACCCAGCCGACAGATCTCGACTTATATTGAATTGACATAATCAGTCCAAATGACGTAGGTCCGTCAATTGCCTATGAATTAGATGGTACTTCGTCCTATGCGACAGTCTGGGTATCCAGAGGTGTCAAAGACTATGAAAAGCCGGCATAAACGGACTTTTATCTCAAACATAACTTAAGTTTTAACCATAACTTAAGTTCAATTTAATAAAGATTTTCAAATTAACTTCACAACATTTTCTGTGAAAATTTTCATTAATTTAAATTTTTGTAATGATTAAATCTTTCTGAGTGCAGCAGTCAGTATAATTTCTGTTATCGAACTTTCAACATGGGTTTATAATACTGGTCAGGTAATATAATAAGCAAGTGGGGATACCTCGATGCGCGTGATGACGCCCTCCTCGCGACTGTGCTCTAGGACTACAACACAAGCGCCCGTCAACATACAGACATACAATCCAATTCTATTCATTTTTATCTTTATGTAAACAAAGTTATGGCTATAACGCTATACTAATTTAAATTTCTGTGAAAGTAGAATGCCACCTTAATTTTATCGATTTATATTTTTTTTGTTCACATTCAGATCAAAATGAATTGAATTGGAGTATAGTCACATGTAACATAAATAAAGCATAAAGGAGCTTCCAACCTTTTAACATCTCAATGGACACGAAAGTTTGTGAGAAAAGGTTGGGAACCCCTGCTTAATTTAGAACAAATTTTAAACATTTGAATTTGGAACATTAAATATAAAAGAACTTATAAAATACAAATTAGTCACATTTTCAATTATATTCTCAAATGGAATAAAACAGTATCGAATATATTTTATGTAAGATGTAAAAATAGCAAATACTAATAGCAACCTTACATGTAAAATATAACCTAATAAAATGTTTTGAACAAATAATAATAATAGCCTAGCTTCATGCATATGGCTTTATGGTAGCTTGTATGCACTATATTGTGTGGAAAATTCAAACATTACATACAATAACAAAAACACTGGCCTATTGAGATTTTTTTGTTGGCACAGTATTTTGTTAAAATGTTTCTTAATAAATATTATGCTCAATGCATTTTGAGATATAAGTGAATATAATTTCTATACACTACGCGTTTCATGCCTGCTGTAGTCTACATTATTACTTGATTGCTATGTAAATAATATATAAAATTTGACGGTTGGTACGCATTTATAGTTCAGTCGACAAAGTAGTTGTAGAATGCGTGAGCGGGAACCTAAGCGATTAATTAAATATATTTTTTTGCTACAACGCATCGTTTTTTAGTTATTGGCGTAAAACCAAAAATTGAGACCTTTGTCGCCCCCCCCCCCCCCCCCCCTCTCCGGCTCACCTCCTACACGTCAGGACTTTTAGTATGTCCCTAATCACCCTGAATAAGTTCCTGCAGAAATCGCTTAGGTTCCCGCTCACGCACTCTATACCCTCCTTTGAGTCATTCCTTAACCGGACTATTAAATGTTTTAATAAAATCTTTGGTAAACTTTTTTGTTTCACCAAAAATATATTAGAATTAAGTTTACTATTTACTTCTTTTAGCTAGAAGGAAAGAAAGACTTGGGCAAGTCTTATGCTATTGCTAATAGTTTGTAATATGTCATATCATGCCTTGTCTTACATAAATACTACCAGTATTTGTGAGGAAATAGATGACACTTTTTTAGCCAATTAACTGGCACTAGATTGCAAGTACTCACTGTTTTCGGAGGCATTGGTGGTGGTAGTGGTGGTTGTGGTGGCGGTGGTCGCACCGTCCACGTTATTCTCGTTGACCATCGTCCGCGTGGTCGTTTTCACCACCATCGAGCTGGTGTTCACCTGCGTGTTCTGTGCCGACGGACATTGTTAGGTCATATATGGGCACTGACCTCCATTATACAAGTACGCTGGACCTATGATACCCACTTTTTTTGTGCCTATTTGAAGCGGAGTCAGCGCCCCTAGTAAGAGGAAAGAGAACTAAATGTGACGTAACTTGCAAATGGCCGCTTAATCGTTATTGGTTGTCATCACTAGTATTAGTTTCAAATACTCCCACTACTGCTATCAGCGCCAATATGGCGACTTTCAAACGTCATTTTTACGTCAAATTTAGTTCCTATCCCTCACATTGGGGGAGCTGATTCCGCTACAAATAGGCACAAAAAATAGCTGTCATTTCAAAGGGTATCATTAGTCCAGCGTACTTGTATAATGGAGGTCAGTGTATATGGGACACGTACGCATTGTGCGTATGTGTACGCAAAAGTTGTACGCTTTGTGCGTATACGTACGTCCGAGTCGTACCTATCGCGCGAATACATATGGGTGATACGGTACACGAGTAATAGAATTATTAATACATGAATGCCCGAAGTAGTTATAGCTCTTTCTCAAGGGGTAACAAAAAAAGTGTAATCGATCTTCTAAGAATCAAAAGTAATTTAAGAAATAGAAACTAAACGAAATGCACTGAGATGGGCATTCTGATAATAAATTTACAAATTTTCAAGATTGGTCTGTGTAACTACTGTAGCTTTGCAGCGCTGTTGAATCATGCGCATATTATACGACTATAATCCGCGCGCGATCAGAGAGGCATCAGAGTGGCAGTTTTGTTTGCTAATGTGTGTGTAAATGAAGTAGCGTTTGCAAACATTTTCTGAACATTAATTTATAGGTTTATACATAATAAATAATAATAAAATACGTAATCGATCGATTCTGTACATTAAAGATATTACTGTGTTTTTGGTCAACACTGTGGCAGCTACAACTCTTTAAGTTACTATTTTTTTTTGTTTTTGAGTAAACCCAAAATTTTCATTAAAAAAATATTTCTTTGTAATATTTTACCAATGATTGTGATTCACGTATTATTTTATTAATCAATTACTATAATAATATCGCATATAACCTATTATTATCACAAAAAAAATTAAAATAAAACTTAAAATAAATGTCCGCGAACAAAAACGTCATTTTGTTTGTCGACCCTACGGCTGGCCAAATGTCCGCACGCGTCAACCAAAACTGTCATTCCGATCGCATTCTGGTCGCGCGCGGTTTTACCAATAAACGAAATTGCAATCGCTGCGGTCACTTTCTTATATTTTGTACCTGTAGGTTGATGTTGAGTTCGGGCTCTGGGGGCGGGGCGGAGTGGTCCCGTACGGAGTCCACGGTGATGTCCCCGGACGCCGCCGTCACGTCATGCACCGTCTCCGCCGTCTCCTCCTACGTCACGTCATTCGTTAACACTCCGTGACAATATTATGTTTATTACTCTAGTGTTGTTAGTGTGAAGAAATTGACATCATACTCTTGGATTTTTCACGTAATATAATTTCGTCGTAAGAGGTCGAGAAAATTACTCAGGACAAAGTAATGTCATACTGAAATAATCAAATACTTAACCAACTATATTTTTAATAGGTGTAAAAAAGGTATCTAAAAAAACCTAAGAAATCTAATCTAATCCAAAGTAACTAATTTAAATAAATCTAAAGTAACTAATTTAAACAACAAATTAGATTCAGATATATAATTGGGTGTAGAGAGTCATTAGATGACGAAAACTTATATTTGCGCTATGAAACATTCACAACAAACAGAAGCGGTTCGACTCACGTTGTCTGTGCGATCAAACAACGAAAATGAAACAAGTCATACTTTGTGTTCACCATTAGTTAGTGGGGGCTCCTCCGGCTGCGACCGCAGCGCCGCCGCCCACGGCGACAGCAAGATGTGGCACGCCGCGACAGTCACCTGTTACAATACATTACAGTCTGTCAAAAAAGAGTAGACGCTTTACTAAATTTTCTAATCGTAATCAGTATAAAATGGTGTTTTTTTCGCTTCGTATTTCCACTGACAATGTTTGTACACTTCGAATATTATCATTCTGGCACATTTTATATATAGTTTAATAAAGATTTCAATATTTTATATATTTTAAATTTGTGTTCGGCGTCTACTCTTTTTTGACAAGCTACTGTTAAAAATTCTGTGGTGATAGATTTAAATCTTGAAAATAAATATTAATTTTTTGTGCAATATTTTATCAAGAGCAAAACCTTTATAAATTGTAATAATTAATACTCTCTAGATTTTTTTAATTTAATCTAGCCTTACAATATGTTCTTCTATTTGTTGACATTGATTTTTGGATTTTAAAATGGCGGAATCGGAACGCCATCGCATGTAAAACTACTTGTCGACAGAGTAGTAATACAACTAAAGCTGATGATATTTATGATAAAGTATAAGCTGCCTTAGGGCGAAGCCAAACGAGCGTAATTTGTGAGTTGTGAGTCGCAGAATTTCGGTTCGGCAGAATTCTACTGCAGTTTCATACAAAAGTCCTGTTTGATTCACACGAGCATAATTTTGTGAGTCATGATTTGTATGAAAAGATATTTACGCGGCAGAAATTCTGTGACTCACAACTCACAAATTACGCTCGTTTGGCTTCACCCTTAATTAACTTAGTTTTACCTTTGTCGCTGAAAGTGTGATCCTTTGCAGTTCTGACGACGAGTGCAAGTAGAGAGCTTCGCCACGTTTCGAGAAACATAAGCTGGCAATGCCACTATAAACAGAAATTATATATTGAATATCATTCGCTGCTTGCTTTTAGCGCCTTTAGTTAAGTAGATTTCCTATAATATTGTAGTGCACATTGCATACCAATTTATTTAGTATTCGTTGGTCATTACTTTGACGGTTCACTCTCTTATCAACGCACATAGACTTAAGCGGATATTTACTCACTTGATGTCCTCCTTGCGGACGGCAGCAGCGTTGAGCTGGCGTCGCAGGTCGGGCGACAGTACGAGGCAGTCACCGAGGTTGGTCAGACAGAGAAGGCACCACTCGCGGTGTCTCTCTCCCGCATTCGCACCGGCGGTCTCAAACCATGCGAATGACGTTCGGCGCACCTGGTAGTTGATCATACAGTTACATATACATATAAAGTTTACACACACGCATTTTGCGTACACGTGCGTATTGTTGTACGCAATGTGCGTATGAATTCTCTAATTTAAACGAGCTGTAAGTTTTCCTTACCAGTAAAATGAAAATAAAATGTGTACATACGACATACATGTTGTGCATACTAAAGTATACATTACAGGGTGTAACGAAACAAAGATATAATATTTTACGGTGTGTATGTGTATATAAAGTTTACTGTAGTATCAGCGCTGAGAGATTAACTTTTGACTTCTATGTTTCTATGAGAAATGCTCCAACGTCATGAAATTGTGTTTATATAAAAGTAATGAATATTTTAGTTACCCGTGCGCCCTCGTGCGCGGTGAGCTTGTACTTGTGGTGCGGCTTGAGCGCGGGAAGTGTGAACACCTTAAATTGCTCCTCCGACGCGATCAGCACGCGGTGCGCCCCGCCCTCCGGCAGCGGGGACACGCCCCTCTCCACCTGGAAGTACGATACGAGTTACAGATGCGTATCTGTAGCGTTACTAGAGCGTAGATTTTGACTTAGCGAGTAGATTTTAATTCGGTTTGGATAATGATCAGTATCTTGAATAAACTAAAATTAAGACCGACATCAAAGTAACTCATCAAACTTCGTGCTCCCAATTAACACATTGAGCCTCAGATCGTGTGCTATTGTAGATTGTTTATTGTATCGGCAGTAAGGGGACAGTTAACTGTAGGACGTGCTAACAAAACTGACCTCTAAAGGATCGGGCAGCGGTACGGACGCGCCGTCCAGCACTGTGATGCCGATGACGGGCGCTCTGTGCTTCAGTTGGATTTCCTTCGCTAACTGACATGTTACCTGCAAACAAGTACCTTCAATTTATAGGAGGATATTTCATCTAACGTTTGTATACGATGGTGTATAATATAAGGTGTGTATCCGTAAAGGTAATAGATGTAAAAAATGTCTATAAAAAGGGCATTCCTTGTATGTTATTTCATTGAGGATTCTCTATAATTAACAATAAGCAATATGTTTGCTTATTGTTGTTATTTCGTAAGTATAAAAAATATATTGTAATACATACGGGGTCCTCTTTCCGTTTGTTGGTGTTGGGTACGTTGAGCGTGAACGCGTACACGGTGCCGTTGTTCGTCCCCGCCCACAGCGTTGGCGTCGAGTTTTGTGCTGGAAATTATTGAGTACTCATTTATTTAAATATTATATTTTGGAAGTCTCTTTATTTAGGTTTATTTACGAATTAATTTAGGTATAAATGTTAGGGATGATCAATAACACAACCAGATAAATTGATCGAGAACCAAAATACATGTTTGACTGTGTCTTTGATCTTTATCTTATATCTTTAATACTTTATTTTTGAGTATTTTATTGGTTATGTAAGTTAAACCTACTGTTAAATCGATTATATTAATTGTGAGCGGGCAACACTAGACGCGTCGGCTCACGCGCATTCCTAGTAGTTAACGATGATCCGAATTGTAACAAAAATGGCGGTACGACGCCTTTATTTTTCAAAAGCGGAGTATATTGTGATTGTGTTAATAAAACTTGCTACATAACGGATATTCGGCTTTTAATTGACTCACTACATTAACCAATTATGAACAAAAACAATAACAACAATACATAGAACCAGTACAGAACTTACAGTTAATAAGGAATGTCCTCGCGAAGTACAGACAGCGCACCATGGAGCCGAACGCGTCGTCCGTGGAGCGCGCCTCCACCGCGCGCTCCACCGGCTTAACGTCCGGGTCCGTCTCGTTTAGTTTCTCCGCCGCCGGCGCCGGGGTCTTCTTGGCTGGCTGATTGAAAAAATATCATTTACTTTTACTAAACAATATATGAAAATATGTTAAGTAGCATTAATGCCTAAGTTTTGATCACGGGTTCAATAGCGTCGTAAAACAAATTGCCAACTTCTAAGGTAAAAGCCAACCAATAATACTTTTAAAAAACAAAGCTCGAACAACTTCAACAATGATTATGACGATGTTAGTAAAGATTTAATATGTTTACTAACTATATTGACATTAATTATATAGTGACATAAGCATGGTTAAGGCTTTGGCAGAGAAATAGTGAAATACCTGTGTGGGTGAAGTGGGACTGGCGGCGGTGGTCTGTCGCCGCTGCGATCGCCCCTTCCGTAACCGCCTGAACGATTCTCGCAGTGATTTCTTGAATGACTTTCTCCTTGAGATCGGCGTGTCGCCAGCACCGGAATGATCTAAAAACAAGTAACAATAAATAATAGAAGTGTCTAATAATAAACATTTTTGCAAGCGATCTCCACTTTATTAACGTAAGCGTAGTGTTACTCTACATTAATTACAGCAGCGAACATGACAGCAGCGGTGATGTTATCATTATAAAAAAAATAAAATAAAAAAAAAACATTTTTGGAGCCCTGAAAAAACGTTGTTTTTGATATTCGAATGGTAATCTGACACCACATAGTTTTCGCTCTACTTTATTGTTCTTTTTCTAGCTGATGTCATCCTCGTCGTCACCGCCGCCAGATGTATCGTGACGTCACTCACCGTGCGGGTTGAGCGTGCACTTGTGCAGGAGCGGCGCGCTGCGCACGGCGTCAAGCAGCGCGAGGCCGTGCGCGGTGCCGGCGCACAGCACGCCCCACTCCCAGTGCGCCGCCAGCGCCGTCACCGCTGCCGGGGGTGATAGCTGCGCCACTGTGCTCGCCTGAAAAGTTGATGATATATTATGATTTTATTGACGAAAGTGCTCGCTTATAACCAATAAAAAATGTAACACGTTACAATTTATAATACACATTATCGTGTCTTCATGTAAACCATCAGGCCGTTCTAATTTCGAGGTAACAGCAGTGAAGTCACACGCAGGCAATGCCATAATTATTATGCAATGACAAATATGTGACTATGGCCCCGCCTGCGTGAATATAACTGCCCCGCTACAGTCAACTGCGCCAGTTATAGTTAAATTCAAGGCCTTTTGTTTTATCGCATAAAGACTAAATCACACAAGGCGTACGCAGTACACGTCAGCGTAGAGACCCTTAGAGCCAGTCGCGTTGCGTCGACGCAGCGCTGCCGTTGCGTTGTTTTACATACAAATAACCAAGGTGTTCACACGGCGCGCTGCGTCGTGACAGCAGCGCGCAACGCACACATGACGCACAGCAGCCCCCGAGACGAAGCGGGAGGGGATGTTGACGTTAAGACTGCTTCGTAATAATGCTGCGATGACGCAGCGCCCGTGTGGCCGGCTATGCGTCAAACGGCAGCGCTGCGTCTACGCAACGCCCGTGTAGACAGGCTCTTAGAGTCAGTCCACACGGCGCGTTGCGTCAGCGTTGTGTCGACGCAGCGCTGCCGTTGCGTTGATTTACGTACAAATAACCAGGGCTCGGAACCGGTATTTTTTTAACCAGGTTAAAACGCTCTTTAACCAGGTTTTTGGATAAGTGTTCGCTCGGAGCGAAACCGAGATGCGAGCGGTATTGCTTCTGAAATTAACCTGGTTAATTCCTCGCGGAAAGTAGCTAGTGCAGTGATATCTTCTATCCCTTTCTAGTGCACCATCTAATAGCCAATAGGCCATAACTTGTTTATTTGTTTTGAATGTGTGGACAATGGGTGAGGGTCGTGGTGTGTGTCTAACCGGTATTTTGAGCAGGAGCAGTTTCATTTTGCTCTTTGAACAAAACCAGGAATAATTTCCGTCCGTTCAGAGCGGAATCGAAATGAAAACGCTCTTTTGGAAATGTATGGCGTTTCTAACGAACAGGATCGCGAAGATTAACCAGATTTCCGAGCCCAGCAAATAACCAAAGTGTTCACACGGCGCGCTGCGTCGTCGCAACGCAAACATGACGGACACCAGCCCCCGAGACGAAGCGGGAGGGGGTGTTGACGTTAAGACTGCTTCGTAATAACGCGGCGATGGCGCAGTGTCCGTGTGGCCGGCTATGCGTCGAACGGCAGCGCTGCTTTGACGCAACGCTGACGCAACGCGCCATGTGGACTGACTCTTAGGGTCGGCTAATAAAATAACGTTTCTGTTCGCGTACAAAATTAAAACGCGTAAAAAATAAAAACAAAACTTGAAAGAAACATTTCTTTGAAGTTTTGTTTTAATTTTTTTGTGATAATAATAGGTAATATATTATATTATTATAGTAATTGATTAATAATGAGTGGAAAAAGGGATATGATTTTGAATGGTCAATCACGATTCACGCTAAATAATTCTACCAATTGATAAATATTTCGATGAAGAACGGAGTTTATGAAATATTACCAAGAAATCTTTTTCATGAAAATTTTGGGTTTGCTCAAAAATACGAAAATAGTAACTAAGTAGTTAATGTACAGAATCGGTCGATTACGTATTTTATTATGATATTGAATGTACTGTCACTTCTTGGTGGAAATTCATGTTCAATTAAATAATTATACACTTTCCTTGCACTTATTCCACTTTATTTTAATAGATTTATTACAAAATTATTGTATTCACGACCGGTTTCGAAAAAATCGGATTTTTTCGAAACCGGTCGTGAATACAATAATTTTGTAATAAATCTATTAAAATAAAGTGGAATAAGTGCAAGGAAAGTGTATAATTATTTAATTGGACGTATTTTATTATTTGTATGAGATATACGCAGCGCTAAGGCGCTCAAAGAGAATCGTGTCTCATCATACACAATAATAATAAAAATAGTAAGTACCTGGAAACCAGCAGGGAAGGTGAGCGGGCCGGAGCGCAGCGTGAGCTGGTCGTGGCCCTTCCACACGAACCCGTCGCGGTCCGACACGATGTTCACCGATATAGACTGCAAGAACACAATAACTATTGAAATAACATTGAATACTTTTAAAAGAATGTACCATAGCGCGGTCACGAGCAGGTAAGAATAATTAAAACATTTACACGTTACTACTTGGGACTTTTACTTTTACAAGTGGCGATGGGTTAATGTACAAATTTTCACATGCTTCTTGACTGTATACTTGTGAAATATCTGCAATTACTTTTTGCTTTAATTGTGTACACTGTACATAAACTTTTCTGCATACCTTAACTTCAGCAGTGCTCGGTGAATTCTTGAGACTTGCTACCACAATGTGTCCGGCTGCGCCACCGATAGTCAGCATCCCGGAAAGCGGACACAACAGTACCTGGAAATACAGAATATTTCAATATAACAAAGTTCAGATCAATCAAAGTAAAGTGTCAATCTAAATAATCATGTATTATTTACATGATTATTATATATTATGTATATTTTATTCAAATTCTACACAGGCTATGTTCGAAACAAAATATCTCACACAGAATCTTCCACCTTTGGAAATGTCTTTTCGTAACATTGGTCCAAGATAAGAAATCTTGAGATACAGTGCATAATATTTTCTATAACATGGTCTATCTAGCGCGTGTGAAAGCGACAAGTAGCGATAACTCAACAACCGAATTTTTGCACTCTGCGAGTCCAGTCAATGTAATACTTTTAGGGTTAGTTTACTAACCCTTTTGACAGCCAATCTTGGATCATCGCTGTATGGATCAAATGACCCAACTCGCCTGAAAGGAGGCCATTCCTCTTCTTCGTTTTGACTGTCGTTGTTTTCTCCTATTTCTTCTCCGCTGTAAGTCGAAAAACAATTTTAATACATTATTACAAACCTTCATGTTTTAGGGAAACTACTTTTTGTCGCAACGATCCACATTTTTAGTAATGGATAAAATTATTTCACCTTTAGTTTTTTTACGTTGTTAGATACAAGTATATAAGTAACAATAATTCTTTTACAGTATTCACAATGTTATCTTAACTAAACTATCTATCATCAACTTATGGTCCTAGCGTATGTATCTAGAATGTAATGGAGTCTATAGTATGTGTAATTTTTACCTCGGCGTCGATCGTTTCAGGCCACTGCGCAACATAGGAAGCAATAAGCAAAAGATGATATCGATTAGCTAGTGCGTAGGGTTAGGTACTACATTATGTAGCTAGTAGCAACATAATACATGCAACACGATAGCGGCAATACATTGACGACTTCGAGCGGTCACTCATCACGATAGATCGAAACGATCCATTGTAATAAGCTGTTTGAGCACCGACAACCGCGAAAAAACGATCTCACACGGCATAGTTAATTTGTTACGATATTTTTTGCTATTCGCGACATCGGTGTGTAACACAGCGTTAGTAATAGAAGTATTTATACAGCAGATTCTTATTTATGTCATTGTAGTGAGGATTTCAGGAAGAAATCAAAGAAATGTAACAGAAATAAGTCATCAGCTACGTAAATAACTGTACTAGTAAGGTAATATTTGAGAACACCAATTTAGATTTAGTATAAAAGACAAATTTATATTTTTGTGCCAATAAAAAATCCACTTTATTTGAATAAATAATGTATGCACACATTATTTATTCAAATAGAACGGTACATAACCCGAAGAATTTTTTTTCAATCAACCAATGTAGAAAGGAGATGTATATGAAGCAATACATTATAGACCAAGCGAACGTTATAAAACAACAAATACATACCTAAAGAGCTGTGCCGTTGTATATTTGTATAGTGGTGTCATGACAACGCCCGTTACGTCCCAAAATCGTACGGAGCCATCTTCGTGTCCCGTCAGTAGAATCTGTTTGGGCTCGGCCTCGGTGGAGTCCACTATACCACCAGAGATTGGCCACTGGCCCTCCGAGTAGATGTTTTCTGTCTGTTGCTTGCCTGTAAACGAGAAGATGATAACTGTTAGCAGTTGATGTTTCTTATGGAAACCATACTATTCTGTTTCAATATTGCTTATTAACAGCTGTGTGCCCAGCCCAGCCCAGAATGAAAAGCAACTACCGTCACCAATGGACATTCGCAACATCAAAAGAGCTGCAGGTGCGCTGCCGGCCTTTTAAGTGGGACTACGCTATCTTCGTGAAGGTTTCTGATTGGCCCACATTAGTTGTAACAAGAGATATCGTTGTCTCGCTCTTACCGGCCGCTACTATAGAGTCCAGCACGCTGTCGGCGACAGGGCCGGCGAGGTGGGCGGTGGTGACGGCGGACGCGTGCACCGGGAGTAGGTATGGCAGCCGCAGCGGCCGCCAGTTGGCGTCGCAGAGATCGATCGCAACTAGCTCCTCCTCAGCGAGCACCACCTGAAAACATTATATAAGACTGTTTAACGATGTGAATGGGGGCCAAAAAGGAAGATCTTCCGACCGAGCGAGATAGCATGCTCGATCAGGCCGAAGCCCACTGACGTCATTTCAGACGTCGTATATATCTTGCCGTTCTCTGAAACTTTGATAGCGCGATGCAGAATTGTTAGGCTAGTTGTGGGTACCGCTACAACTGACTAAGGTCCATGCAGATCTTGGTTAATGACACGAAGTTAACCCTAGGTCATATTATCTCTTTCATAAATACACAGAAAAAAGGAGATCAATTATACTGAATCCAGGTTTTACTTAAGTAATTACGTAAGTAACGCAACAGAGAAATGTAATCTGCATTAGGCTTAACTTAAACTGGCACAAAGTCGAAGCGACGCAACGCGATATATTTTTCTACGTACAGCATTTCATCTCTGTTGTTCTATTATCTAAGTATAAATTTCTGCTATGAAATGCTGTAGGCGGAAAAATATAAAACGTCGCGTCGCTTCGCGTCGGTTCAAGAGGTTAAATACTAACTACAGTCAGTATAAAGCTGCCTGTACACTCACCAGCGCGGCGGCGACCTGGTTGACAGTCTGCAGCTGTATCTGCGCCGGCGTGACGGGCCGCTCCTCCTGCAGCGGCGTGCCGTCCGGCGGCACCGGCGTCGTCGTGAACATGTCTATGACCTAGACATCACAAAAAAAAAAACATTATCTACTACTATCCTAAATCATCACAATGTTTATAGTCCCGTTCGAATCGGATTCCAAAACATAGCGTTTGGTCAACATGGAAGTTTTGGAATCTGAGTTAAAAACTTGAAGCAATCAGAATTATTAGGACCCTGAAAACTTTACAGTAATAATAATAACAGTAATAACAATACATAGTAATAATAATAATAACAGGGCGAAGTTTGTGATAAACCTTTAATCGATAGACAAAAAGTATTGTTATACATACCCGGCTGGTGAAGTCGAAAGCCACATGTCTATCGCCCTGCTGCACCGTCACTGTGTATTTGTCCGAATATGAGGCTCTTGGCATACCACCTGTAATTATAAAATTCAAGATTTAACAGACATTGTACGTATCATGCCTAAGGATATAACGCTACCATTAGCAACGCGTACGCACGCTTTATAACTCACATACACAATCTTACGCACATATTGCACCGTGCGCACAAATGTGTTAAAGTTTAAACTATTTCTAACTTTAGGTCATTTTTGCTACGTCATTATAATAACATGTTAAATAAAACGTAGTTACGTATTGTCCTTGATTATTCTGTTACTCGCTTACATTGCTATCGCATTTCTCCAGTTTTTCTCCCCACAACTGGGCATATAATACTCACCAGCATATATCGTGATCTCCTCGCCGTCCACGCTGGTACGTGTGAGGATCTTGGTGATGGCCTTGCAGGGGTAGGGGCCGTACGGCGTGATGGGCTCCTTGAGGGGCCGCTCGCTCGCCGCGCCCGCCACCTCCCACGTCACGTAGGACCCGTCGTTGTGGGACGATGTAAAGTGCTCCCCTGGAACAGAATTAAGTCAACTTTAGGACCAATTTCACCAACGACTGTTAAAGTTAATGCTCGAATTAGTATCACGTTACCCTTTTCATATGAGTGAAAGAGAAGACATGATATTTTAACAAGCTGTTAACACTAACAGACGTTGGTGAAATTGGGCCTTAATTTATTTTTTTCCCTAAAAATGAGCGACGGTGTACGAAAACTACGATACCCGAAGTTAATAGCAGGAAAGTTACAAAATCCGAGCTGAACAAAAATTATTAATCTCCATGTCAAGCCAAGTTGAACGGTAATCATATACCAAGGATGCTCTGGTGTTGGGACGAAACGCGCGCTAAACCATAGTGGTGAGAAACCTTGTACGATGTTTCCACAAAACTTCTAAGATGATAATGTTTACCACCTACTATTACCCGTTATATTGTACCTCCTACAGGCACAACTATGCGTGCACTTATTAATTTGCTTATAAGCTTAATCTGTTCATTATACTACTTTTGCGGAATGTAGCCACTGACAAAAATATATTACATTAAATGACATACCATCATCATTCCAGCACAAGCTCTCCAACTGCTGGTTAGAGACGAAGGTGTGTGTTGGCGCTGCAGCCGTTCTGTCCCACAGCACTACCAAACCACGGTTGTATCCGACTAGCAGACGGTGCGGGGCTTTGGGATGCTCGCATACCGCTTCTACGGCACCAGGGTTTACCTTGAAGTCTTCTGGGCAGCTGGAATATGTAATTATGTAATTCATTACGAAAATGTATATTACGATAATTTTATGCTAAAATATATTGATAATATTATGCAAGTAATTAGGAAATAAATATGTCAAAATATTATTTGGCAAACGAGTGGAACACCAACGAAAGTAAAGTCAGTGGTAAGAGCCATTGCTTAGTTGCATTGCGCTCTCTCAACGTCAAAGCTCTATCGTTTTATACAAATATTTAGTATGTTGTAACATTGATTATAGCTTCGTCGTCGAGTGACATGGAAGTACGTATTTGTATTCATAAGCCTTCTTACAGACGAACGGCACGCGTCGACGTCAGTTGAGGGCTGCCGTCGACGCGTGCCACCAACAAGTGCCGTTCGTCTGTAAGAATACTAAGAAACGATTATTTAGTCAATATAATCATACTGCCTCTTTCAACTTCAGGTTTATTAGAGTGTAAGCAATAACCCAGCCAGTCATTAAAAGATAATCTTAACTCACTTCTGCATAACCACATCCTGGTATATGACATCCTCGCTGACGGTGAGCGTATTGGCGTCTATGGTGTATATATTCCCTCCTTCTGTACCCAGCAGGATGTTCTTGCCCGAAGCCTCCACGCATATCGACGATATCCTCTTGTTCTTGCCCTCGAACGCGTGTGATTTGAGCTCTATGAGGGATTTCTCGTTCAACTCCCATAGATGTAGACTGTTGTCGTCGCATAGCGATATCAATCGGCCAGTACCTGGAATAAAATACATACAGTTTAGGCATTTACTTTGAACCCTTTAAGACCTCTATTATAGTTACGTCGACTCTATTTCTTTTAAGCTCTTTATCAAAATTGAACCAGTCATTTCTTTTTATATTATGATAGTCTACGAATAATAAAAACTATAGTGAAGATTTGTTATTTGTCTTATAGAAGAAAGACTAATTAAACTATTATTATTTAAATATCTTTACAATCAGCAATCGTAATTTAGTGCAGTTTTATTATTTTTAGATTATGCATTTTTTATTAACATTAGTGTTAATGAACGTATTTAATGTTGATAAAAAATAATTATTTATTATATTTTATCCTAATCATGACAATGTGACGCATAAAACTTTATAAACATTACTAGCTGTTGCCCGCAACTTCGTCCGCGTAAATGTGTTTTTTTATAATCAAGATTAAGGTAATTAAATACTTTTAATCAACAACGTATTCATTTGGATGAGGATTAATAGGTTATGCTATTAATTTAAATCCATAAAGTTTGGCTTTCAAATTTTGATGACCGATCAGGAATTGAAACACGCAGTGATAAATATCCATCCACTGTTTAGATAGCTGTCGTTCACGAATATTAGGGAAAAACTTAAAAAGTTATAAAAAACATTTGGTGGAATTGATAAGCTGTGTCTTTCTAAATTTCGAGGATTTCCTTCAATTCCATTCCTCATAGATCCCATTATGAAATTTCCACATTCACGACCATAACTGCGAAAGATGCAATCTCTAAATTTCGAGGAGGTCCTTCAATGCCTCATGGATCCCATTATGTAATAAGTAGTATAGTACCTTTGCGACCATAGCATCAAATACAAATTATAGCCCTTAAATGAATAAAAGAATTTTCGAAATCGGCACAGAAACGACGAAATAATTATAAATTTCGATCCGGATCCTTTCGATGTAGAGGAATACAAAAGAACCAATATAAAAAGGTCATAATTTGGTAATGGATGGTGTAATGATGGTGGTGATCATGATGATTAATATAATTGACAATTGACATAATGGCATGTGCTTCCAGTATCTTGAACAACGCTGAAACCTTACATAATATATCTAAGTACATGGAGTTAAGAGTTCCGTTCAGCAACTACGGAAACCCTTCCTGGGGTATGCAATATGCATTGGTGCAAAATATTAGTTTTTGGAAACACATTATAGTAATTCAAAATTACTATAATGTGTTTCCATATAAATTTTGAGGGAGTTTCTACGATACTTCGAGGATCCCGAGATGCAGATCATTATCAAGTCACTGCTTTTGTAAGCATGATATCAAATTTTTATGGTTTATTTATGGTTTATAACCTATACGACAAAAAAATAATTTTTACATTCGAATTACAAACAGCAAAATAAACATAAACTCCTCTTTTTTAGAAGTCGGTTAAAAAAAGTATCTAAGATATTGACCGGGGATGTAAGGTATTACCATGCCAAATTTCATTGAAATCGGTGAATGTATTCAGAGATTAGCCTGTACAAACAGACAGAGAAACAAAAATTTCAAAAACAGTCAAGATGTGTTCTACTACACTTCTAACATGCCCCTGACTCGTTTTTAGGGTTCTGTAGCCAAATGGTAAAAATCGAAACCCTTAAAGATTCGTCATGTCTGTCTGTCTGTCTGTCTGTCTGTCCGTATGTCACAGCCACTTTTCTCCGAAACTATAAGAGCTATACTATTGAAATTTGGTAAGTAGATGTAGTCTGTGAACCGTATTAAAATTTTGATACAATAATGGAAAAATTTAGGGGTCCCCCATAGGTACAACTAAATCAAAAAAAATTTTTTTCATCTAACCTATGCGTGTGGGGTATTTATGGATAGGTCTTTAAAAATCATATTGAGGTTTCTAATATCATTTTTTTCTAACCTGAATAGTTTGCGAGAGAGACTTTTCCAAAGTGGTAAAATGAGTGTCCCCCCCCCCCCCCCTCTAACTCCTAAAGTAGGGGCATGATAAGTCTAAAAAAAATATATGATGTACTTTCTATAAAAACTACCAACGAAAATTGGTTTGAACGAAATATAGCAAGTAATTTTTTTTATATTATTATATTAAAAAAAAAAAAACATCTAACCTATGCGTGTGGGGTATTTATGGATAGGTCTTTAAAAATCATATTGAGGTTTCTAATATCATTTTTTTTCTAACCTGAATAGTTTGCGAGAGAGACTCTTCCAAAGTGGTAAAATGTGTCCCCCCCCCCCCTCTAACTTCCAAAGTAGGGACATGATAAGTGTAAAAAAAATATATGATGTACTTTACTATAAAAACTACCAACGAAAATTGATTTGAACGAAATCTAGCAAGTAGTTTTTTTTATACGTCATAAATGGGAAACTTAATTTAACTTTCTTTAAATCAACTGAAATATAAAAATAAATCAAAAACCTTTTAATTTCATAAAAATAAACCTTATTGCTGCTGCGGAACCCTTCATGGGCGAGTCCAACTCCCACTTGGCCGGTTTTTTTCAAGTTTATTTTCAATGTACAAAAATTTTACCTCTAAGATTTTATTATAATATGTATAGATTAGTTTTAATTAACGCATTTAATAAATAAAAATGGTTTTTTTTTTCATCACAAGCATACCACAAACGGCCACAGAAATTCAAAGAAATCGATGCGTTTACAAGGCCGTGTAGTACATTAACGGCGATTTAAATATTCTACCGAGAAATATACAGGGAAACTTAAAAGAACGCTATTCATATTATATTTATATAGCATGGTTCATTCACATAGTTGCGTATTTTGCAAATATTTTGTATTTATAATCCAACTTGTTTTACTCAAAACTACAACTTAATTAATTAACGTCAATATAATTCAACGGCAAGACGAGGTCTAAAAATTTAGGGTTACCTTTGGAATCAAATAAAGTTCTTTGTCGATAAGGACGGATAAGTTTGGCGCAATTTATGATTACTGACCCGTTTTGGACTGCTTATTTTACATTCAATGTTTCTACCCCTGCTTTAGTATAACAAATGGTGTGCAGGCTAAACCCTCATGGGTAAATACGGACTTTCTACATTGGTCATATTTTGTTAGTCCTCCACCTCCGACTACTTAGTTCTCAGGTACATGAGAATTGCCTTTTGCCTAATAATAACTTAAGGTTCATCCATTTATATGCATATGGTCAGATGCGCAAGATCTTTCTGATATGTCAATGACCATTGTCCAAAGATACGCAATACGTATATATGAGTTTCTATGGTTCGATGCGCAAGATCTTTCTGATATGTCTACGTTCGAACTCACACATCTGAGTCTACTGTTTTGTGTACACTTACTCACCGGGTATGAAGTGTATCTGTGTGACGACGGCCTCTATCGTGGTGTGCTGGCCGTACAGCTCGACGCCGGGGCGGCCGTACACCTTGAGCGCGCCCGTCGCGGTGCCCACCGCCGCCAGCCGCAGCAGCGGGTCCCAGGCGAGAGCGGACGCGCGGTGCGGGAACCCGTGCTGGACTGTCTGTGGACAAGAGGGAAATGCTCCAAATGAATAATGACTCTGAAGTTAAAAACTTAGGTTTCTCGAGTACTTAGCATGGGGCCAAACAAAGGCATCCGGGGATGCACGAAGACTTGATGGGCATGAGAAATAAGTAGGTGCTAAGAAATCCCATAAAAATATAAATCAAGAAATAGATCAGTATTTATGGGAATGGACGGTTCATTCTATATTTTTAACAAACATACATTTCGTAGTATGTAAGTAGCCCATTTATATTTTATTTGTTGTGTTTTTAACTGACTCTCCATCAGTTTCGTGAATTTTCCGCATGTCCATTTTATAACTTCCTTATATAGCTGTGCCGTGTCAAATATTTTATGATAAGAAAAACCCACACTGGCAATATATGAAACACAATACGGCTTCCTCATTCAGAGCGAAAGTACAAGTGACTCAGTGCACCATCCTCCTACGACACTAGAATAACAATTATAGAGTTTTCCGTTACTTCCTACGCGCAGAAACTTTTATCCTGCTGGGACTGTACATTGTTCTGCTACAAAACCATCCTAGGTCCTTCCGCAGCCTTCAAAGTATTTCCATGCCAAATCTATACTAATATTATAAAGCGGAAGAGTTTGTTAGTTTGTTTGTTTGTTTGTTTGAACGCGCTAATCTCAGGAACTACTGGTCCGATTTGAAAAATTCTTTCAGTGTTAGATAGTCAATTTATCGCGGAAGGATATAGGCTATATTTTATCACGCTAAGACAAATAGGAGCGAAGAAATAGAGGAAAATGTGGAAAAAACGGGGGGAAATTATTTGAAAGGGATTATTTGAACGCGCTAATCTCAGGAACTAGTGGTCCGATTTGAAAAATTCTTTCAGTGTTAGATAGCCCATTTATCGAGGAAGGCTATAGGCTATATTTTTTCACACTAAGACTAATAGGAGCGAAGAAATAGAAGAAAATGTGAAAAAAATATATTTGAAAGGGCTTATCTCACGAACTACTAGAGCAATTTTTCTGTTATTTGGGTCAGATAAGAAGTAGGCCACGTGAAGGATCATAGGCTATTTTTTGTAGACTGATTTGTCTGTGAAATATCTAATTAACGCGGGCGAAGCCGCGCGGAACGTCTAGTTTCATATAAATCGGATGAGCGGCTTAGGTGTGACAAAGTAACACACATACACATTTTCGCATTTACAACATTAGAAACAGTTTGGAAGTGATAACCAATGTTTTTTGCAGGTATGGTATTAGAATTTTAGGAACACTTTTCAGAAAAGTAGACCATCAAGGTACTTACTAATCTCTTTTACTGTAGAGTTTAGACTCTGTACTCTTCAGTGTCAATATCTTTGAGAGATACTGTATTCTGTATCTTCCCTATCTACACTTTATTATCAACATGCGATATGCATCTCAATTAAAGTTATTTTTACACTTACGTGTGATTCGCAAAAATAAATTGAATAAATCAAAGAAAAACATTTTATCGTCACGTTGGATTGGGGCCAATAATATATTTTCAATTTTCAAGAAACATGAGATTCAGTCTCCATTATATTATGAAGAAACTCTACACTATACAATATACGTACTACGAAGATCCGCAATCTGCCTATATACTGTCATAGAAATAATTATTATGCTGATGCTGATCGACACGTAAATTGGTCGGGTTATTTTAAGCCAAGCTTAAAATAAAGCATTACACCATCCCACTAAAAATCACGTATAAAGTTATGAATGCAGTCATGTTCTTTAGATCATTTAGAACAAGACTGCATTCATAAATCAACAAAAAAATTTGAGGGTTAATAGCTTAATACACATTACACAGCGACCATTAAGCCAGGCCATCTGCCTTCGAACACAGTAATACTATCATAGAAATTATAGATAACGTTACCGTGTTTTGAAACGTTCTCTAATGATGAACCTACTTTAGTTTGTATCACTGCATAATAATAATTTAGCAACAGCTGATTACAGCTGTAGATGACGACGAGTGACGGTGAATCACACACACACAAGAGAGTGACGTGTGAACGCATATAAGTTGGAACTACTTATATATATTCTGTGATATAAGTATCATACAATAACGTATTGCGTAAAACGGTATTATGTATCCGAGACATGGGTGCTGCGAAATCTATTTTGTCTATAGGTTTTTTGCATTGAATTGGCTGAAAAACTAGTTTAATGGTGTAGATTACGGAGTAGGGTACATTTTATTGCGACAAAATCCTTCAGGATTTCATTTTGCGCGGTCGGAAGGCATGTGCTGTTAGCCCGTTACCAATTTTTTAAAGCAGCCGGCTGCGAAAATCTATTGTGTCTGCGATACCCACGATGGAGGTGTTAAGTTGTTCCGCGGGTTCGTATGTTTGTCCTCGTCTACTAATATAGCTCTCTGTCTACTTTATTTAAGACTCTCTTACGGCTGCACTCAGAGACATTTAATAAAATATCTAATATCTATGGACGCTTCACACCACGTCAGTCTGGCCCCGTGCTAAGTACCTGAAGGACTTGTGTTACGGGTACCAGACAACGGAAATATATTTAATACTTTTATACTATACATATATTTAAGATTTTTATTATATTATACACATATTTAATACACATCCATGACCCAGGAACTTTAAAAACTTTTTGTTCCGTCGGCGGGATTCGAACCCGCGACTCCCGGCTTGAGCTACCAACAGCCCACCAACTGAGCCACAGAGGTCGTCGTTTATAAAGAGACTCTCGATGTCCAAAGTTATTGGGTTAAACGGATACATACTAGAATCAATTAAACACTTAGGTAATCTATAAGATTCCCACTTCCTTTAGGTCACCTACAATCAAATCATCAATGTGATTTGCTTTGCATTTAGTTGCGACTTGCGAATGTTTGTATACGTTTACGTTTTGATCTGTAACGTATGTGTTTTTATCTTTAGCCCACGATCTCGGTAAATATTTTATCAACTAAGGCCGGGTTTATTTTAAACATCCAGAGGAGTTAACATAATCTATGCTGTCAGCGGTAGGGCTGTCTCTCTATCTAAAACTCAAAAACTGGTATAAAAAACGAAAGCTACTGATTTCGTATATTAATATATTATAGCTTATAAGAAAGTTGATTATATAGTGTGTAACAAAAATAAGTGATAATACTTTAGGGTGTGTACGTGTTCCTTGTAGAGAGTTCACTGTGAAAGTAGCAGCGCTGAAAGACGATTTTTTTTTCACTTTTACATGGGCAAGGGCCCGAGCGTCACGAGTTTCCCTATACAAAAGTGAAAAAAATTTTTGGTCTTTCAGCGCTGCTACTTTCACAGTGAACTCTCTACAAGGAACACGTACACACCCTAAAGTATTATCACTTATTTTTGTTTCACCCTGTATAGCTTTTAAGAAAGTTGTCACGACTCATGAATCATGATACAGGAAAAATATTGTTATTGCTGGAAAATAAATTTATGTAAGATAAAAACATTGCAATTTGCAAGAAATTTCAATATTTGCAATGCAGGTTTAAATTTTTAAAATACAATACTTTATTAACATAATGATTTTTGACTCCACGTAATTTAATCACTTAAAAGTTAAATTAGCATTTTATAATGCCCTTTAAATTAAAGTTTTTATGTGTAATAAATCACAGCAAAGTATTTTAACGTTATCTGGCAGCCCTATCAGTTATTTTAGTACACGACTACTCGCAACTCTTTTAGCTCAGTTCATTTCATTTACTATTTAATATTTATGCACACTATAACGGGTTTATAAAGTAAATATTTTATTACAAATCAATATTTAATACCTTTCAAAATATACATGAAATATAATACGTTTTTAAGGATAGTGTGATATAATTTACCTAGTTATACATACTTTTGCGAAGGTAAAGATATCAAAGTTTGTATAGTGGGTACTCTACTAGTTTGGTAGCTTGAATTTTTTTTTTAATTAACTGATTAGTCTAGGCTCAGTCAAGTTGCGTTTGAAAGTTTCGACAACGAAGATAGAAGATGAAAATATAACCTCCTCCTTTTTGGAAGTCGGTTAAAAATATCACGTAAAGCATCGCTAGACGGTAAGGCGCTTGAGCTTATTGTCAAATTTTGCATTTGGTCACACATTTTCTAACTTCGCTGTCGATATCAAACGCAACTTGACCATTTAGCCAAGACTTTTTCGTTTTCGCTACGTTATAGAATCGCCGATCAAAATATATGGAATTGACTTATATGATGTTGACTTTCGACTCGTCTAATGTCAATTCCATACATTTTGATCGGCGATTCTATAACGAAGCGATAACGAAAATATCTTGGCTCACCCCCCTTGCCTGTGACCTGTCTCAGTCCGCGTGTAGGCATCGAAAACATACCTACGCGCGGGTGCCACTGCGCAGGGGATAATTCAGTAGGGGCTCGCGAGCGAGAAATGAGTTTTTAAAATATATTGAATTTTTATTTCTTAATCAACATTCAATTCAAGCTAACGCTATTAATATAATAACGCTATGAACTCATCACAATTATGCATGAAAAGTAAATAACTTACTAACTACATAATATATAATATGAATCAGTCTAATTATTTAAATTATAATGACTAGAAATCAGCAGTGGACATCTTTCGGCTGAAACGATGGCGACGACGCGACGACAAGAAACCTTAAACAATTTCCATAAAGAAAAAAAAATAGATGATTTTTACTTTTGGTGCATATGTAATTCGAATAAAATTTTAAGTTTGTATTTATTAACTGTGAAAGGGATCGTTCTTTTTATATAGGTACATAATTATTTATGAAAAAAAAGACATTGTTTATTTATTTATATATTAAGACATTTGGGTATAGTCAGCCCTAGCGGGCCGCTCAATGTATTGGTTTAGCAAAGGTTTAGTGTAATATGGATCGTTTTTCATAGTCATAAGAATGAAATTGGCTTGTAATAGATTTTGGTAGGCATTTAAACGAACAGGCGCTGAACTCTGAGGCGTGCAAAATTGTACCATATGTTAAAGATTTAAAGAAGACATTTCGTTGGATACATTTTCTAAGATAAACTTCTTTCTGTACGGAGTACTATTATACAGGGTGTAACAAAACTAAGTGATAATACTTTAGGGTGTATGTGTTCCTTGTAGAGAGTTCACTGTAAAAGTAGCATCGCTGAAAGACCAATTTTTTTTTTCACTTTTGTATGGGCAAGCGCCCCGGCGTCACGGCGTCCCATAAAAAAGTGAAAAAAAAAAAATATTTGGTCTTTCAGCGCTGCTACTTTCACAGTGAACTCTCTATAAGGAACACGTACACACCCTAAAGTATTATCACTTAGTTTTGTTACACCCTGTATATTCTGTGACTTGACTAAGATAAAGTTTTTGGTTCCACCATGCCCCGCGGACACCTAATTTTGCGCGCTCGTAACATCTGTGTTCTTGGTGTGGATGGACCATATAACTTTGACCTTTCTCTGCATAGATGGCTTTAGGAGGCGGGGGATCAGACACAAGACCGAGAATAACATCGGTGAACCACATAACTTTGACCTCTCTCTGCATAGACGGCATAAGGAAGCGGGGGATCAGACACAAGCCCGCGAGCAACATCGGAAGAACCAGATGACTTTGACCTCCCTCTACATAGTCGGGATTAGGAGGCGGGGGATCACAGCCGAAACCTCGTACCGGTTGTACCGTTAGGCGCGGAGTCGTGGTATTTAGAATATTGCGCAAACTGGTCGCGATCCACTTCCTCTAATAGGTTTTCAACCGGTAACATTACTAACAATTAAGGTTATTTTTACCCGACTGCGCCAGGAGGGTTATGTTTTTCGAGAGCATGTATAATTGTCTGAACGGCTTGATGGATTTTAGCGTGAGAGACGTGTCGTTAGATTCGTGTTTACTGTGAGACATTTCCTTAAAGTCTGTAGAAACTCTAAAATAGGAGCGTCATCATTGGGGAAACCTGAATCGCAAGACGCACGAGGTAAATGTCTTGCATTCGCTAATGCGATGCAAATAACAATAAACAACAAACATTCAAACTAGCAAAAATGCATGTTAGGAAAATCGTTTATCTACAACTCTAGACTTCTAAACATGCAGGTTTTTAAAGGTAAGCTCCAAATGGTCATGGACAAACGCTAAACATTCCGCCCACGAGTGACTGACCTTCGAAAAACATGGCCACCACATTCCTGCCGCGTTTTTGCATTTGTACATTTTTATACCGAGACTAAGCAAGCGTTAAGCGTTTTAAGCTACTGTTCTGGACTTCGTCCACGTAAAATTCCTGGAATACAAACATAAAAGAGGTATTATCAAAGGCATAAGAGAGGGGTTTTCAAAATTCCACGGTCCACCCCTTTGGGGGTTGAATGGGGGATCAAATCCCCCGTTCAAGGAATAGAATTTTGAAAACCCCTCTCAATTATGTCCGGTTCCTGGAGGTTTTCATTCGTTGGTTAACGTGAACTAGTAAATTGACATAAAAAAAGTTTAGAAACGGCGCATTAGTGGATTGATTATTATGGATATTTAAAACTATCTGTAATAATAACTGAAGTCATGTTTTAAGGTACCTACTAAAGGTAGAGCTAGCTGCAATAAATATCTCGGTGCAGTGAAAGCTTATTAGTTATTAGAAAGTTCACGATTGAATCGATTGTACAAGTTAATAATGAAACCAAATAATACGACGCCCTTTACGTTACCTGCCACTAGTTGATGCCCGCAATTCCGTTGCGCAAGAAACTCGTTTATTGTGCGAGAACCGTACATTTTTCGGGATTAAAACAATCCTATGTATGGACATATCGGAATGGTCCGATGACCTTCATACCAAATTTCAGCAAAATCGGTTCAGTGGTTTAAGCATGAAGAGGTGGCAGACAGACACACTTAAGCACTTTGTTCGCAATACAGATACTCCCTAGTACTGACAAAATAATATTATAAAGACGCTTTTCTTGACTTATCAACTTAACTCAAATGCCTTTCTTACCCTGAAAACTCTACAATACACAGATTTATTCACTTAGAAATATTTGAAACACAACACTTCTGTCTTTGTTCATTCCTTGAAATGCCTAATTGGATGGCGTTACATAAGGTATGCTTATTTGCCAATTGCCATATTATGCCTGTTTACTTCTTATGTGTGTCATGTGTTTGTCGTCAATATAATAACATAATTATCATGGGGATATTTCGAAATCCGAATTAATTATATTCATGAACGCGATGGAATTTCAACCGCAAGCGACATCTTATAATTGAATTATCTATGTTATGACATACCCAATTACCTCACACATAATGATAGGAATATGACCGACTACATGACGTTCAGGAGACGACGTATCGTCGCGACACTACTGGTTTCTATGTATTTCTATGAAATACCCTGCGCAGCAGCTAGCGACACGAAGCTAGCGACACTTATTCATAGATATACATAGAAACCAGTAGTGTCGCGACGACACGTCGTCTGCTGCAACTTCATGTAGCCGGCTTCCAACTTGTACCTTCATTTAGTTTGACTATAAGGTTTAATAGAGCGTAACTATTAAAAGTTATTTACGACGACAATAAAGTTTGGGTATTCGTTTAAATATTAGTAGACGCCTTGATAATTTGGCTGTAGCGATATCGATTTTTCTCAGCAATGACAAAAGCTAAGAAATTAAAGTTCATTGTCACTATTCATCATGTCTTTGTCTTTGAATTACCCATAGCATAACACGATTGGTCAACTTTTATAACACAGAATAATCAATCAAAAAGACCTCTTTAAAAAAAGGGATTCTAATTTTGCCAACAGAGGAGAGTGATTTAAGCTTTCAAAATTTGTACATAGATTGGTTCAAGCATACACTATAATTTGCACATAGCTTATATGAAATATATTTATGGTTTTTAAATTAATTGTTTTCTATGAGACCGGCCCGGCCTCTCATAGAAAACAAGCAATCTAAAACATATACAACACGGTTTTTTACTTTAACGCGGCGTCACCTTAAAAACAAAATGCATGATACTTTTATCTTTAACTTGGATTGGCGCATATGAAACGAAGAGTATGCTAACTACTGCTAGAGAATAATACTTAAAGCATTGCCTACATTCTACAACAATAATAAACAACAGTAGACAACATTACAATTACCATTTATCAACACACATTACAATTATCATTAGAACGTCTGAATCGGGCGCGCAGAGTATGTGATCTCTGATAGCCTCAAGTACCAAAACGAATACCACGTCTCTTTTACAACTCTTTCTTGTGCTAAAAATTAGTTCAAATGAAAAAAATAAAGAATTAATTCATAAGGCTCTGGTTGGTATGATAATATTAATAGTGAGCTAAAGGTAAAATGATAGCCTCATAACAGTATAATGTATGGGAAGGGTCAATCGCATCTGAGTGCACACACCCACACCTATGATGTCACTGCTATTATGCCAGCTGGTCGCTCGGCCGTCGCGGGTGACATCATTTCCTTGTATACCTGGTAATGCTAGCGAAAACTGTAACACTGTGTTACCTGTACCTCTATTTAGCTTTGGCAATCCAATTTTTATACAGCTTTGATGCAAAAGAGTAGAAGTACTGGAATGTTATAGGGACAAAATTACAGTTTTTTCCAACCTGCAACCTTTCGTAGAAAGAAAATATTTTCTATGGTGGACATGCTAAGCGTGTTGGAGGTTAAACCTGGACAGCAACTGTTGAACTGAAAAGGACACAGAAAGTTTGGGGTTGTATGTGGAATATGTTCCAAAACTTTGGAAACCAGAACACTGTCATCACTAAGGAGGAGCAACTCCCTTACATGGAAGATTTCATTCGCAAAAGTTCAATAATTTGTCTTGAAGCCTTGAAAACATAGGATTCTCTTGCATAGAGGCTCAAGAGCCAATCATCTCCGGCATTTCGAAATAGGCACAAACCCAAGCAAATTCTTTGTTTGTGAATGAGAACCATGCAATTATGCCGTTATTGTTAATGTAGTTTTAATCTATGAGCTTCGTTTTTCAAGGGCACGCAGTTATGATAGGGTTCTCATATACCGTGTATTAGTAAGGGCATATTGATACAGCTCTACAAGGCTTTCTTGGCAGAACTACGACCATATTATTGTAATGTTACTTTAGAGTTTAGAGTCAACTGCTAATATTCTCCGAAATGCCATTAACGTTTCATACTTTATGTTAGATGTTACCGAAAATAAAAGCTAGTGTCATTTTGAGTGTCTATGATAATGCATTTTACGATCCTTGCAGCTCTGTATTATTGTGTCATGTTTAGTCAATAGTAGCTCATACATCCGGCGTAATAACTAAAATGACACATGACAGATAATACATAATCTTTTTATCTGAACGGTTCCGCCACACGAGAGCTTCCTGTGTCCACGTAATCGCGGATCGATTTACACTTTCACCGCATAATGTCAAACGACGAAACAAGAACAGGATGCTATTTTAGATTTTTATGGGGTCAATTATACGAATAATAAAAACTACGGAATCGTAACTCCCATACTTACTATTACCGTTTTAAATTTGGTTCCTTTCGATCTGTCATGTAACGTCAGCCTAGTACCGCTCAAGGCCACCTAAATATTGCAAATGTATTGAAATGTGTACCTAAGGTACACTTTTTTGACAAGTATTGTGGAGCATGTTTTTTGACGGAGTTACTTTTCCTTAGTTTTTATTATTCGTAGGGTCAATTTAAATATGGCTAGTAAGGCTAAATTTCGCCATATATCGCTCTTTTAAGCGTAGAATCAGACTATGCTATGGAACGCTTGCTAAAGGTGACTCAAATGTCTCTGACTCTGATTTAATTAAGAACTTATGAAATGCTTGTGGAACATTTCTTTTTGCTACCAGCAGTGCCTTTTGCTACTAGTATAAATTTACTACTTTACTTTAGCTGAATGGCAGTGGGTAAAAAGTACAGTTGCAAATAATATTCGCAAGATTTTTTAAAAACAGACGCTGCATACATAAGATTCCAGAATCTTAATACTGGAATCTTATGTATGCAGGCGATCAATATCTTAGGAAGTGGAAACTCTAGGAGCAACCTTTGAAACTTGATCCGGCCTTACTCCTAGTATCACTAGGCATATAGATAACATGGTACATAATTGTTGGTATTGTTTTATGGTGGCGGCATGTGGCCCCATACTCATGAGAATTTGTAATGCTAAGTAAGTTGCGCTTATACTCGGTTTCTGAGCTTTTTTGACAAAAGTTTATCTATTCACTGACTTTTTTGATTAGCTTAATATTAACCAATCAACAACGCTGTTAAAAACATAAACTCTTGTCAAAAACGAACCCGGCATTAGAGCAGTATTTATCAAACAGTGCTTTTTGCTTTGGCAGATAATTCACTCTACTATTAAAAAGAATTTTCCGAGCATGCTTATTGTTATTAGTAATTTCTTTGCCCATTAGAAAGTCGTTTGTTCGGCGCCAGTTACCAACATAGCCTACAAATTGATAGCGAGTGTGAGGAAGAAAGTAAGATGAGCCTGTCCTATTCTTTTGAACCTTCTGGTTAGCAAATTCTTTTTTTGAACTTCGATACAACCTACAAATTTTATTAAACACGACGTTATCAATACCTTGTGTTAAGGGAGAAAGTAATATGTGTCCTATTCTTTGGAAACTTCTTGTTAGCGAATTACTTTTTTAAATGTACAACCTAAAAATCTTACTTACACGTCGTGTTATAAATGTCTTATGTGAGCGAGAAAATGAAATGCATCTATCCTATTCTTTGGTACCTCTAGAAAATTCCTTTTTCAAATCAGATATTCCTAATCAGTAATCACAGATAACCTTCAAGTATGATAGCGTTGTGCGAGCGAGAAAATGAGATGTATCTATCCTATTCTTTGGTACCTCTAGCGAATTCCTTTTTCAAATCAGATATTCCTAATGTTAGACACAATAGAAGCTAACCTTGACGCGTGAGTCACCTCGTAGCTGCGACGACGTACGTGCTACATTGACGATCTCGTATGGACGACTCACAGCTTCATTCATAAACATCGAGACACGGATTTGTCATAGCAAAACATTGTATAACCTTAAACCGGTTTCAAAGTAATAATTAAAATAGTAATTACGTATGATTAATATTTATTTTTGATAGATGATTCATATCTAATATTATATTTTTTGCTATTTTATATGTATATTAATAATTTATTATTTAGTAGATGACGCCTGCAACCCTGTTGCGCCGAAATTCGTTTATTGCGCGGGAACAGTAAATTGGGGAACAAAAACTATGTCCATAATCCCGAATCTCAAAGTATCTCCATTCGAAATTTATTTAAATCGGTTCAGCCGTTCAAGAGGTAACATATATACAGACACACTTTCACGTTTATTATATTAAGAGGAGACACTAGGGCTAGAGAAATGAAAAACAAGTATTTGTAAAATCTATTGCTGTCTCCATACCTCAAGCCTCCCCCCGCAGAGCGCGGAGACAACTGCAACTTGATCTAATAAAAGAACAGAAAATCAACGATTCGTTGTCCCTTGATTTCTTCTCCAAAACTTAACCATTTAAGTACTTTTTTCATTAAAAATTAAAGCAAGGCTTGAGCTGTGTTCCTATGTTTTTTTTTTGTATAATCTAGCCAAATTTGTTGTCTGGATGTTTGAACACAGTGGAAAATCTGGCCATTTTTTGGGTTTTTGAACGTTCATATCCTTTTTAATAATTAAATTATGAAAAGAAAGAAAACATAGGGACATGCTAATAGTGGCCATAGATATTCAGGAAAAAAATTATAACTCTACCGGCATTATCCAGGGAGAAAACAGGGGACAACGTTTGTATGGAAAAACGGCCCTAGTGTCTGCTCTTAATAAGGATGTACAATAAACACGGACAAAGTTATACCTGTAGCCTGTTATCAGTCACGCTTATCAACAGAATCATCGTTTCCATAGTACTGTGACAAACCGCGACACTACACGATACACAGTTTTCTGAATTATGATACATACAAATATTTTCAAACAATTGTTACATACCAATTAATGCATAATATCAATATCACACCACATCAAATTTTATTATACTTACTTAAGAACTTTTAGATAATTACCAGTGACTTTTGCAAAACTCTTTAGTGATCCTTTTTTAGGTGACTGCTTCTTACATTTTCAAAGATGAATGACATCTTTTGCAAAAACAGAATTCTTAAGTACAGTCGCTTTTTACATATATAAAGATTCAGCCATTCATAGCTGTCTCTTTCAAGCACACAAAACTATTATTATTCGGTTCACATAACAAATGCAAGCTGTACATCAATAAACGAATTTCCGCTTATCCTGCGACCGACTATAACATCTTATTTGCCAATCATACCCAGTTCATACAAGGTTTGATTAAGTCCTCAGCTTTGTATGGCAACAGTGCGAGTTATACAATTATCGCGTATAAGGCATAGAGCTGCGGCGTTTAATCATTCTATTACATCTATTAGCGGCTATGGTAAATAGGTATTAACAGCTAAAGAAGCAACAAAACTGACATTTGTAACTAAATCTTACGCAGCAATAGTCCTCATAGGAATAACAAAGCTGTCATCTCTTACCAGCTCTTTAGCACAGCATGGGCAACTAAAGCAGCAACAAAACAGATGCTTTTAACTACTCTAGTGCCTACACGAGCAGTGACGGACGACTTCCTGGCATTTTCCGGTCACAACTCAGCGCCAACCTATTGTGTATGCACTATACATACTATGATTGTCATCGTCCTAATGATAGTTTATGGTAAATAGACTATAATATGGACAACAGTTAGTTTGGCAACAATTTGCGAATTGTGGTGACGATTATTTGAATATTTATAACATAAAGACTTAAGAACGGAACGGAAACGTAGGTGAATGAAATTTTGCAGTTATAGTTTATATGGTGAAGGAGTGCATCGATTGAAATTATGCTTTTATCATACATTTTTTTAACAAATAAAATATTACACACACTACAACACACACACTAGGAGATTTTGATTGACAAGCCTATACACACGAATTGTACTCTTTTATTTATGGTTAAATAAAGTCTGTTGTCAAATTGAAAATAGATTTAGTTTTTTTATTGAATCTGAAATACTGCATTAGACAATTATTACACGGCCAGGGTGTCATCATTTGACTTTATTAATCTGAGCCTGTCGCTGGAATTATGTCAAAAAAATAATAAAGTCAATATTTTGATAAAAGCGTTGAAATTTGAAACTTGTAATTAAATTTTTTATTTGAGGTCAAATTTCGACCATTGCAATTGGACGATCTCTATTCTCTAGTTCATAAAAATCTCTTAAACACTCCAAACACCATAAAACTAAAGCTTTGTTTACATGTTCAACACAATATATTATAGTTCATGAATCCATCCTAAACATTTGTGTTCATTCATCCTACATGGACGCATATACATTATACAGTAGCAACTCGATTAACCGCACTAATGGTTGTCGTAAGGCATTCGGATAATCGAAAGTCCGTATAATCGAATGTATGGAAACGCGGGTTCGGTGCATATGCACAGTATATTATATAAAATTATGCGTTTTTTCTAACCGACACTGAAAATCAATGTTTATCTTAATATTTAACCGACTGAGGGCCGGATAATCGAGTTTCTACTGTAAACATAATTTACGGCATATAACTGTCAGGGCAATTACGGCGTATGATTTACGTCACGGCCCGTAATGTGTACGTTTACGTCGGGTTTACGTGCGGCGTTTGTTTACGGGATAGTTAAAATTACGTGGATTTACGGGAGTTACGACCAACATTAGTTCTATTTATACAGGCAACCGCATAGTTACAGAAACGTTTTTATCTGACCGCTAAAATGGGGTTTATGTTTTTATACTGTATGTTTTATGTTGAGCCTAAACGGTATAGTTTGAGGGGTATCACTAATTTCATCTTAAGACTTAACAGGGTACTGGACACTCAAACAGTCGGGTAACGGGTTTTATTCTACAAATATGAATAATTAAGTTTATTTTTAAACCTTGTTTAAATGTAGGAGTGATGTGCTTCAGCAAGAGTGGGCCGACCTGACTGTTTAGGGAATGTAAAGATATCAACTTATCTCGCAACCAAAGAGGATTACTCATTAGATACTTCTCTGGCGTCGCAAGTGCCACGGTCTATCGCTTACCATCAGGTGATCCGCTACCTGGTTCATTTCATTTATAAATTCCTAGTAATCGTTGACTAAGCAAAACGAATTTTGAAAGGTATTGGGTAAACATTTCGAGGGCCGCTAGCGATAACACTATCAGCTGATAAAGTACAGAATACAGATAGCCAGAGGTTATATGGTACAGTCGACGGCAAATATTTATATTACAGCTTTATTACAAAGCAAATAAGGTTCAATATTCGTTCAATATTGGCGATACTTCATTTTGTTTATTGGCAAATTGTAAAATATATGGCAAAATAAATAAAGCATATCTCTAGGAAATGTTATTGATACATAGATTAGTTCTTGATGTCATTCAGGAATCAGAAGTAGAGTATAGGATTTTGAGACATTTTCAGTCCTAGAAATCGGTGCAAGTCACCTTGGAATTTCGAAAGATGTATGGAACAATTTTCATTTAGTCAAAATCGTGAAACGAGGAGTTTATTATCCATACTTAAACCCGTCGATCGTGGAAAAACGAGACACAATAGCTTATTTTATCTATTGTTATCGCGGCCGCATGTGGCCGCTTGGGGCTTGATGAATTAATATTATAAAAGCGAAAGTGTGTCTGTCTGTCTGTCTGTCTGTCTGTCTGTCTCCATATTATTTAAATAGAGGTTTAGCGGGCATAGCTTTTAAGGCTATGGCCTATGGCGGGTAGTCTATTCGCGTCAAGAAGACAGTAATAATCGCAAAAAAGTTAGAGCGTCTATTATATTATTTTATTTGAAAATACTCAAGAAATCTCTAAAGCAGTGGTCCCCAACCTTTTTTTCATGCGGGCCACAAACATGTTTTGGTCTTGGTGTCGCGGGCCGCAAAAAATTATTAGGTTTAAAAAATAACGTTCTTCAAAATTAACGATTTAAAAGTGAAAAAAAAAATTCACGACATTCACGATGACTACATTATTTTGCCGGTGGGCGTGAATTTCAAAATGGTTTAACATCACGCGGGCCACAAATAAAGTCCCGGCGGGCCGCGGGTTGGGGATACCTGCTCTAAAGCAACACAAAGAGGTAAAATTTTATACAAATACAAATATGATTATCAACACATCTTACGGCCGCACTCAGGGACATTATTTATTAAGTACTTAACTTTAATCGAGACTTTGTGTCAAAATCTTAATGAATTTAGTAGATAACCCGTCAGCATTTCTTAACCTGTTTGTCGTATGTTTACTCCTTTAGTTAATCGCTCTATCCATCAACTGTATACGATATTATAATTAGGATCACAGATAGGGCTTCTAAAAGTTCTGGATATGGAGCGCGCTGCATGGCTTCCTCGAAGCTGAACTGACAGTTAAACTACTTAATAAACTTTATAATTTACAATAACGAATAAGAAGCTATAACATTTTAAGAAACGATAACAATACTAGGTAACAAGTGGCTATCTCCAAAACTTTATTATCAGTCAAACTCTTCATTAAATTAAAGTTTAATCTATACAAAATCGCAACATCTATTTACGAAATGAAATAGTAGCTTCGTACAAACTATATATTACAGCCAATAAATTGTCCAACGCCAAAGGCAATAAGGTGGATTGACAAAAAATCTGTAAGGAGGTTCGATATGCCCACAAATATTCTACTCACATCGAATAACCTTCGCAGGTGACTGGCCGAACACAAAGGAGGCTATCTATCGAATATACGATACATATTAATCATACGACAAAAAGCCGCGTAAAAAGCTACACGTTTTAAACCCAATTATATCGTAAGTAGTTCAAAAGAAAACTCGATCGATATTAGGATTGGCATGTAATATTTAGCCTGGAAAGCTGTCCATACTAATATTATAAATGCGAAAGTGTGTCTTTTACCTCTTCACGCCCAAACCGCTAAACTGATTTTGCTGTAACTTGGTATGATAATATTATGAGTCCCGGTAATGGACATAGGATACTTTTTATCCTCGAAAAAAGTACGTATCCCGCGCGACAAACGAATTTTGGCGTAACGGAGTTGCGAGCGTCAATCTTCATTTAGTTAAATGTATTAGGACTTAGGTCATGACGAATCGAAAAAAAAGAAACAATCGTAATCGGCAAAGCAGAAAACTAGATAGATGTAATAAGCTGTAAGCTTTAATAAGTAGTTTCTTAGTTTACCGCTACATTATAGTCATTTTTACCAACATTAAGAAAGGAGTATTATAAGAAGCAATCCAACAACAATTTTACTAAGTACAGCTACGTAAAAATTAACGGTTTCTTAATTACATCCGTCGACAAAATAATGTTGACCTAAAATGAGATCATATTTGCATAAAATAGATATAAACTCGATTAGGAACTAGCTGATACTCTCTTATCGGGCGTTGACCCCAGGACATTTGGACAATCAGTCGTTCACTAGACATGATTATCTTATGTAAAGTTTGTGAAGGCCTCCCTATAGAGGGAGGTCGGACTGTTTGCAGGCCGACACCGGACACGTGCATACATTAGAGAATTTACCTACCGGACTGAAATGCCTTTACCATCATTAATATTAGTTTTGAAGAAACACTGCAGGTGTTCAGTTTTGAATACACTCAACTTCTCTCGG
This sequence comes from Cyaniris semiargus, assembly GCA_905187585.1. Classification (NCBI taxonomy): domain Eukaryota; kingdom Metazoa; phylum Arthropoda; class Insecta; order Lepidoptera; family Lycaenidae; genus Cyaniris; species Cyaniris semiargus. Next base: position 3,283,826 of record LR994558.1, on the reverse strand, counting down.
ATCTTTGATGCCTCTAGTTAAAGGAAACATTGCGCAAGTGTTAAATAAAGATGGTTTTAAAACTTTGTGGTGATTAGGATTTAGGACCAATCGGCTTTCTATCAGTGACAGGTTCAGAAGGAAGCCCCAGTCTGTATATTATAAGATAGAAATTTTAATAATGTAAATTTAAATCTCCAAAACTTAAGGGGCAAGTGATGCCAATAGGAATGGAGATATAGAAACCCCACACCATTCAAGCCTCAATATTAACAACAACACCTATAAAAAAACACAGTCCAAAATATGTTTATTACGACAAATAGCTAGGAAGCTGTAGTAATAGGGGTTAAGAAGTTTGGCCCGCCTCGCGCCGTCTGATTGGATGACTTGTAAGTTGTAACTATTGTGTGACACAACAAACGTGCTAGTTGATGGTTGTGCGACCTCCTATGATAGAAAGGCGTTTTAATGTTAACCATCTTTTTTGATAGTCGGTTAAACCACAGCGTGATTTCAGATAACCAGTTACTAAAAGCAATGCAGTATCACGTCGCACTTTCGTAAAACTTCTCACTGTGTTCCGCGAGTTTGATCGACATCGCCGAGTTACTTTATTATATCGGAACAATCCTAGTTACTATAGGTTTTTGTCGGAAAGCGCTCTAGATTAATAATAACTTTTCTCAATACAAACGTCTATAATTTTCTATTTTTGTTTCTACATCTAATATTACATACCATCGTCTAATGGTAAAAATCGATATTAATTTCGAGTGCGTCGGTAAATTAAACCAGCGCTAGCGTAACCATCGCTTTATTGCCACCAATTCATGAAACATAATTTCACATCGTCTATAGTTAAATCTAGATAAATCACGTTCGCGTCGATAGAGTTATCAATATGGCCGCCTATTGAAATGTTACATGCGCTTTGCATTTATTAGAGGACGCAATTTTATTTTTGGGACATATAGGGGGGGGGGGGGGGGGGGGGGGTTAATAGAAGCTTAACCTCAAGTTTGTGGGGTCGCCACCCTTGTCCCCCGACCGCCATCTTGAAAATAGGGGTGACAACACTATTTTCGCAATATCTCGGAAACTATACGTCTTACAAAAAAATCTTAAATCATAATTTGTTGCAAATTATTTTGCCTACAAATATGTTAATATAACTTTTAACCCTAAATTATTAAAAAATAAAAAATTCATAGGCAAAAAAGTGAGTTTTGTTTTTAATTTTCTTTTTGGTCTTTAGCTTTAATACATTTTACAAAAAAATTACCTCAGACCAATCTTGTACATGATCTTTTGAGGAAAAGATCCCCCGATCCCCCCCGATCTCATAAAATTAATTTTCTGCAGATGCAAATGAAACTGTGGAAGCATGTGTGGCTGCAGAAAAGCAGGCCTGAAATGCTCTACAGTCTACAGTATAGTAGGCATACCGTAGACTAGTATAGTAGTACTATATTATAGTATGCATATATAATATGTAATATGTAGTATATTATAGTAGGCATAATTTAGACTGTGGCTGCAGATAAGCAGGCCTGAAATGCTCTACACTCTACAGTATAGTAGGTATACTGTAGAGTATTTCAGGCCTACTTTTCTGCAGTCACACATGCTTCCACAGTTTCCTTTGCATCTGTAGAAAATAAATTTCATGAGATCCGAGGGGTGATCGGGGGATCTTTTCCTCAAAAGATCATCTACAAGATTGGTCTGAGGTATTTTTTTTGTAAAATGAATTAAACAAAGCTAAAGAGCAAAAAAAAAATGTATAAAAATATTTCTCACTTTTTTGCTTATAACTTTTTTAATTATTGATTTAGGGTAAAAAGCTATATAAACATATTTGTAGGCAAAATAATTTGTAAGTAACAAATTATGATTTCACAAATTTTTTGTAAGACGTATAGTTTCCGAAATATTACGAAAATAGTTGTGTCACCCGTTTTTTCAAGATGGCGGCCGGCGGACAAGAGTGGCGACCCCACAAACTTGTGGTTAAGCTTCTATTGACCTCCCCCACATATCCCAAAAATAAAATTGCGTCCTCTAATAAATGCAATATTCGGTCCTTAAATTGTAACATTTCAATGGACTAATTGAGATCTAAGACTAGTCAAACACCCGTTTCTTACGGATGAAACAAAAAAATTTATTACCAATAAATAATTTGTTTTGATTTGAAACATATTGTGTCATAATGTAAAACTGCTAAAACAGTAAACGTGTGTCCATGTCTACTAATTTGTGAGGTGGGCCAACTCAAAGGCACAGCCCGCCAAAAGTAACTTACCTACTAATAATTTAGCTAACTTTTCTTTGAATAGATTCTTACATAGAATTCTGAAAGTTAGGTATATATTAATTTTTAAAATTCTGTAAGTTTGTTAGTACATTAATGTGTAAGTAAAATATTTTAATGAAACCTTCTGTATCTAGCGTATTACATCGTTGTCAGTCTGTTTTGTATGTGCTCTCGAAAGTGTAGATTGAAACAACGCGGTCTGTTTCATCAACTATCGTCAGCCCACGTCTTCCTCGTACGGTCGCCGACATACACGGTGTACCATTCGCTCTTATTACTATCATCATAAGGTCTAAAGTATGTACGATTTTAGCCCAACTTTTAGCAATGATATCATGCCTGGAATAGACAGGAAGACTTGTTATTGTTAAGGCTATTGAGTTTAAAATTTTAGTCATTGCTGTGTGTGGGTTGCTTGATTTTGATAATATTTGCGTTTATTGAACACTAAAAAACAAAAACGCAGCTCCACCCGCGTAAAAACAGTATCCCGCGGTAATTGTATATTTTCCCGTGATAAAAAGTATCTTGTATCCTACTTCGTGGCTTACTCTATGTACCATCGAGAAAATTGATTTATAGGCAGTTGACAGACCAACGTCATTTGGTCGGATCATGTCAATTCAATGTTAATTATGATCTGTCGGCTGTGTTGACATAACTCGACCAAATTACTTAGGTCCGCCATCTGCCTAGGAATTAACTTACTATATATATATATATATATATATATATATATATATATATATATATATATATATATATATATATATATATATATATATATATATATATATATATATATATATATATACAGTACTTTCGGTGCCTTTTCGATGCAAACAAACTTGCCTCTATGCGAAACACAAACTTGCCCATATAATGCACGATTTAAGCCTAAACGTCTTTGCTTAGTAGCTCACATTTTAGCCTAAATATCCTGAAATAAAATGTTTATTTCAGAATGTTATGGTTATCATTAATTAACGTATGAGAAGTTTTAGTCGGTTCCCAAGTAACAGTAATGTTTCATAAATTGAACAAATTGAAAAGATAATAAAACTAGCCATGTCTAATAGGTTTCTATTAGACGACGCCGGCGGCGCTGTTTTCAATTTTCTGAGTCTAATGTGCCAATATTATGTTTTAGAGTTTTTTACATCAACTACAATATTGTAGATTTTTTTAGGTTCAGATAAGGTACAATCTTCTCTGATTCTATTTGATAACTTTAAGATGCTTTGGGTTAGTTTTTTTTTACTTCTAGGTATCTAACTAAATAACTAAGTATTTGTAGTGAGCGATTATTACCTAAATGTTAAAATAATGAATTTTCAGTCATTTTCTACCTGCTATTTCCTATAAAACTATTCTAATCAGTAATCACTTTATCAAGCCAATAGTAATAAACGGACATTCAAGGTTGAGATAAGTTAATAATAATAGTAACATTAACTGCACATATTGTAAACATGAAAGTACATTAATAAAACAAATATCAGAAATTGTTTAATATGTGTATTATATACTATGCTCGTAATTATTCATGGTAAATTTCAGGGAAATATCGATTTAATGTTATCGCTATCACACCTTATCACCCAACGTCCGATAACACAAATATTGTTTGGCAAAATTACAGTTAATATAATGTACTTATACCAACTTGCTTAGACTACTGCTAAGCTAAGGATATTTATTATTTAGGATATTATAAATTTAACATCATAAAGGAGGTTGGACTTAAGACATATTTAACTTAAGACGTATTTAATGCTAATTTCATAAAAATGTTTTTAAGCATTGTTTGTAGTCATAGTCTGTAACTGAATACAGAAATAACACTTATTACACCACAAATTATGAATGATCTTATTCGGAGATGCTTACATTCAGTAATTGTGGTATATTTGTCACAATCATGTATCCTTGATATCAATTATATGGTGACATATGAAGCCCAAACAAATTTGGATAATAAGAGCACTACTAAGACTTTTTCTTGACTATTAACATTATAATGTTTAAGGATAGTACTAGCATTATTTTGTAATATAAATCAATACAAAACAAACCTATTTACAGTTTGAGACAGATCTGGATTACTCCTATAGAATCTTATTGCCTAATTCCTCTCACAAAACAGTAATAGAGCTTTTTTGACTACACACTATAATTATAAATTATTATTCCCATATATCATATTATATATCTACTTAAATGAAAATATATCCCTGTACATGATGTTTTCAAAATGATATGGAAATTTACATTTGTATGTAGGGTTCGTCAATATTCTTAAGGGGCAATGGGCTGAATATGTGCCAAGTACCTTTTCTTATCACAATCAATTACCAATGTTACACATGTCCATGAACTAAATTTTTATTATGTTTATGACTAAAAGAAACCATAAAATCTAATCTCAAAGCAAATATGTCACAGGGCTTGGCTGATAAGACACAATCAATTGTACAGGTACCCTGATGATATCTTTATTGTACTATCAAGTAAATGATGATTATTTGTTTCTTTTACTATATTTGGTCATTATGATAAATGTAGTATAGCTATATGATCTTTATTGTTTATATTTTAGACACTTGCATAGATATAAAACCGAAGAAACAATAATTATGCTTTTTATTGGTTTATTTATTTTGCAATATCAATAATAAATTGAGTTATTGAATGTTGTTAGGTAATTAAGTTGGTTAAGTTTAAGTACTGTGTTTAATACCTCGATCGTGGGAATCGCAGACATAATAGATTTTCAATCGTTATGCGGCAGCCGGGTGCCACTTGGGGATTGATGGGTTAACAACAAAATATTATTTCTTTTATTCCTTACTAAACGAATCCCATGATATCATCATAGGATTTTTTTTGCAACACAAATCTTTTTAACTAGGTTTTTTATAATTTAATAGCAAAGCCTAAAGTACAGCTAATACTACCCTGCTCTCAGAACTTATCTCATTCACTCATACATAACGACTTAATGATAACATGAACGAAATCTTATAATTTAGACTTACCTTTCTAAACGCGAAGAGCTCATTTTGAAGTTTTTGCCGCTCAGCCGAGGGCTGCTGCCCCTTCCCACGTATAAACTTTAGCATTCTGCCGGCCTGCAACAAGAGAACCCCTTAGCTCACTTCACAAACACTATGCGACATATAAAACTTTAGCCTACCATGTTAGCATACTACACAAGTCACCCGACCGGTATCGAAAAGCGGACTGACTTCACACTACGATGTTCACTGCGGCGTTGTCACTATGCCCGCACCCAGATAATATTGGGTTGGTTTTCGCTCTTGAAACTAATTGATTACAGCCCATGATGCTTTATAAAGCAGCTAAACATGAGCAAATCTGTGACTTTACACCAAACGCTCCGAAAATCACTGATACTATCCCGAAAGAGACAGCGCCTGCTGGACAGGTTACGACGGCAACTACACTCCGTTGATGGATGTTTTTACACGAGGAACAATAAAATATTCTAAATTTCACTCCTTACGTACCTAAACACGACAGTTTGAAAAGTTTGTGTGATAAAATCCAAAATTAGAAGAATGACAGCAACTTCGAACGGCGTCAAATACACATTAAAATCATAGACTATAAACAAAAATCCACTAAAATCTATGTTTTTGTACAGATACAAAAACACTTAGATGACATCCATGGGGCATCAGTCAGGCAAGGTGTGACGACGCGAGCCCTCACAAAGCTCGGTTTTTAGCCTACCAGAATCTGATGCCAAAAAATGAGAAATTAAAATGACTCTAGCAATACGAGGGTAATTGGAATAAAACATTTTGATCCGTTTTTTTTCTCATAGCGGCTGATTCTGTGTGTAAATACTCAGTTAAAAGTAAATACTGAGTGTCTAAATTCATTTTTACTGGGTATTTACTCTGGTCTGAGTAAATACTCAGTAGCTTACCCATCCCTGGCAATACCGGGGTAATTGGGATAAAACATTTTGATCCTTTTTTTTTCTTATAGCGGCTGATTACAGAATCAGCCGCTTTTTTATATTTGCATGTTTAACACACAGGTGTTAAACATGCAAATATAAAAATTTATCCAATGATTAAGGATATTTTTTAAAAATCTGCTGTCAAAAATTGCCATCAGATTCTGGTAGACCTATAGTAAATGCGAAAGTGACTTTGTTTGTTAGTTACGCCTTCACGCATAAAGTAGTAAGCGGATCATCATGAAATTTTCATAGGTTCACATTGTCTGGGGTATGGAGGACATGGGATAGACGTTAACGCAGGCAGAGCCGCGGGCAAAAGTTAGAATTATAATATGAAATTTACTTTAGGGAGTTAATAAAAGTATTTTGTGATAACATAATATTATCTCCCCTAATTTAAGGTAGCACAGTAAAGGTAATGAGGCAACATTAATTTGCACTAGTGCCAACATTGCGACAAAGGAACTATAGGTCTACCAGAATCTCATGGCAATTTTTGACAGCAGATTTTCAAAAAATATCCTTGATCATTGGATAAATTTTTATATTTGCATGTTTAACACCTGTGTGTTAAACATGCAAATATAAAACAGCGGCTGATTCTGTAATCAGCCGCTATAAGAAAAAAAAAGGATCAAAATGTTTTATCCCAATTACCCCGGTATTGCCAGGGATGGGTAAGCTACTGAGTATTTACTCAGACCAGAGTAAATACCCAGTAAAAATGAATTTAGACACTCAGTATTTACTTTTAACTGAGTATTTATGTTTTACTAACCGGAATTGAATTATTGAAGGTTTTTCTTTATTTATTATTTATTTGTATGATATTTTTAAGTATAACCAGTATACTTAAATGAAAATAAAATGATTATATTATGATATACTGATTGCAAAATAGTATTTTTTGGACTCAGTAACGAAAAATTAGGTACCTCAGCTATGGAATACCTAACGTTCCGCGCGGTTTCGCCCGCGTAAATTAGATATTTCACAGACAAATCAGTCTACAAAAAATATCCTATGATCCTTCACGTGGTCTACTTCTTATCTGACCCAAATAATAGAAAAATTGCTCTAGTAGTTCGTGAGATAAGCCCTTTCAAATAATTTCCCACGTTTTTTCCACATTTTCTTCTATTTATTCGCTCCTATTAGTCTTAGCGTGATAAAATATAGCCTTCCTCGATAAATAGGCTATCTAACACTGAAATAATTTTTCAAATCGGACCAGTAGTTCCTGAGATTAGCGCGTTCAAATAAGCCCTTTCAAATAATTTCCCCCCGTTTTTTCCACATTTTCCTCTATTTCTTCGCTCCTATTAGTCTTAGCGTGATAAAATATAGCCTATAATAATAATAATAATAATAATAATAAATGTTATTTTTTCAGACTACATTTGGCCCAATTGTTAGTAACACTTTGATTCTTAAAAGCTAATGTTAGTATTTTAAAAATTATAAATTATAAATAACGATTTAATTTAACAAAATAGTCGCTAACAGCTACTATAATATTATGAAGTTAGTAACTATTTTTCTAATCCATGTGACACAGCTCCACATCGATTAACATAAGGACAGTCCAATCGTTCTGCAAACATTCTCAGTATGCTGTTGGTACTGCCCCTCACCCGTCGCACCAAGGATGCGCATCTTTTTCGCATGGTTGCATAAAAGCAGTCTACACGTGCCTCAGCGAACATCCCTGACGCGCTGCAGCGCCAAGGCAGCCCCAACAACACCCTGAACGCGTTGTTGAATTGGACACGAAGAGCGCTATACGATTTCTGGGTGTAATTGGCCCACAGGCTACCCGTATAAAAGGAGGTGCAATAAGCCCTGAATAAGGTCACTTTGACATTATGTGAGCTACGCGCAAACCGACGAGCGAGCATGTTTGCCCTCACTGATAGCGCTCTCCGTTCCCTCTCAATATCAGAGTCATCCTTAAGGTCAGGTGTCAAGTAGTGTCCCAAGTATTTAAATTTATAAACCCTTTCTAGGAGACTTTTGTTAATATAGACAGATGGGACACTGGGTGGACACCTGCCCCCCAGTCCAAAAACCATGACCTGGCTCTTCTTTACATTATAGATCAGGCCATGGGTATTTGCATAGGACTCACAAATGGATATAAGCTTTCTTATGCCACATACAGATGCGCTAAGTAGCACCATGTCGTCTGCGTAGCTGATGTTATTTACGCAGACGCCATCTATATGACAGCCGACCCTGGTGCCACTGAGCTCACGTATCAAATCATTGACGTAGATATTGAACAGGGTTGGTGACGTCAGCCCACCCTGTCTCATGCCACATTCGAGACCAAACGCGCGAGACAAAGCGCCCTGCCATCGCACACTATTGACTTGATTATTATACCAATATTTTAAGATGTTTATAAGTTCTATTGGTAGGCCATGTTTATGGAGCTTCTGCCATAAGATATTATAACAAACGAGGTCAAAAGCTCGGGAAAGGTCAAGGAAGCAGGCGATGACAGATGTTCCTCTCTTTACATAATAAGAGACAGTACTCTTAAGGCACAGCACAGCGCTTTCAGTCGATAGACCCAGTTTAAAACCAAATTGGTTATCATGTTGCTTCACATAAGCGTTTAACTGCGCATTCAAAACACTATCAAATATTTTAGAGATGACAGTCGCTAGCGAAATAGGCCTGTAATTATTTTTATCACTGATGTCCCCAGTTTTACATTTAACTACAGGTACCACTGTCGTTCTCATCATGTCACTCGGCATATAGCTATGACTCAGACAAAAATTAAATAATAAATACAGAACTCGCGGTAAGTGTGGGCCAGCAAACTGCAAGTGCTCGATACTGAGACCGTCATGACCAGGTGATTTGCCTCTTGTCATAGACCTTACAATATCATATATATTACTTGTTTTTATTTTGATCATCCTGGTCATATCGGTTTCAGCATCCAGCACGCAGTCTGAGCTTCCTAGCGGAGATTTAACTGAAAAATGGTCTACAAACGCGTTCGCAATTTGTTCGTGGCTAGTTAAACCTCCGATGCTCACTGGGACGCCCGGCTTTGGCTGCAACTTATTCGTTTGCTTCCAAAAGGAACGAAAGTCGTTTCTTTTATGATGTGATGCCAGAATATCCATTTTTATTTGATCGGCGTGGTTTTGACACCATTTTAAGCGCTATTTAAAGATTCTTCTAGCATCGCTCATTTCTTGATAGCAACAGCCGGACGAAGGTTTCCCTTGGGCCTTCTATAGCCTTCCTCGATAAATGGACTATCTAACACTGAAAGAATTTTTCAAATCGGACCAGTAGTTCCTGAGATTAGCGCGTTCAAACAAACAAACAAACAAACAAACAAACAAACAAACAAACAAACAAACAAACAAACAAACAAACTAACAAACTCTTCCGCTTTATAATATTAGTATAGAAATATAGAAATATTAGTATAGAAAAGTATAGAAAGTATAGATGTATACATATCCTACTAATATTAAAAAGTCGAAAGTTTGGATGTATGTATCGATGTTTGTTACTCTTTCACGCAAAAACTACAGAACAGATTTTAATGAAACTTTACAATACCGGACCTGATAGACCTGATGAAGGGATCCATAAGAAATCGAGGGAACTCCTCAAAATTTACATGGAAACATGTGGTGACTTCGGTTTCGTGAGCAGTATTCTAAGCATATGCTACCAACAAGTAAGATTTTGCACCGGGTATACTATGGTTCGGAAGGTGCTGAGAGAACTCCTGACTCTTTGTAGATACAACTCTCAGTTTCGACGTTGTTTTAAGAACGGAAAGCATATGCTACTATGTACGCAAATTACATTCATCATCATCATCATCAATCACTACCATAAACCATTAAAGAACCATGTATCGTCCCGTTTTAACCCTATTATTGGTACTTTTCAAAGTTTTTTATTACATAATGTCAGTTAATTTTTTTTTATTTACTTAAACCGCGAGTTACACCGCGGGGCACAGCTAGTAAGTAGTAGGTTATAAATTAAACAAGATTAAGTATATTATTTAAATGTGGTACTATTGTTAACATCAAACATTGGAAAAAATATATACTTAGATGAAAATTTTAATTTAACAATTACTATCTAAAAATAATTGACCAAGTGCGAGTAGGACTTGCGTACGAAGGGTTCCGTAAAAAATTCAAGGGGGCTCCCATACAAAAAACACAATTTTTAGCCTATTTTTGCTCTGTCCGATACAGAGCAAAAATAGGCTAAAAATTGTGTTTTTTGTATCGGAGCCCCCTTGAAATTTTTATTTTATTTTATTATTATTATTAAATATTAAAGTACACATTTAACAAAAGAATGTCCGAAAAATTCAAGTGCCTACCTCTTGCCATTATTGATATATTAGAGCAAAAAGGCCGAAAAAATCACGTTTGTTGTATGGGAGCCCCCCTTAAATATTTATTTTATTTTGTTTTTAGTATTTGTTGCTATAGCGGCAACAGATATACACAATCTGTGAAAATTTTAGAAGTCTAGCTATAGCGGTTCTTGAGATACAGCCTGGAGACAGACAGACGGACAGACAACGAAGTCTTAGTAATAGGGTCCCGATTTTACCCTTTGGGTACGGAACCCTAAGAATTATTAATCTCAATTAGTCCCAGATTCTGTAAAATCTAGTTCAGATATCAGTGCAATTGTAGAGGGCTCATTGTTAATGGATCTGATTCGGAGGTTGCGTCTTCCTCTTATTCTTGATTGTCATCTCGATCAATATATTTATTCAGTAATTTCCGATTATACGATACAAATGTTCTTTTAGCAGCTCGTTGTGTCGTGAGTCGGTTTCGGACTTTGGAATGTATAAAACTTTGAACACTAAAGGACCATTCAGTAGCTGCAGTGGTGCATGGAGCTGTAAGAATTCTTGTTGCAACTACGCTTAATCCAGTCGAACAAGCCTTTCCACCATAATATGACTGCGCTAATTTTTTCTTCTTCAGGGCTCCTCCAAATAAACCTCATTATAATAAAATACATTGTCTTAGTAATTTTACTTAAAATTATGAATCTGTTAAATTATAAGTATTTTTCATTATTCTGTAATGTTCTTGATTTGTTTAAGGGTAATTAGAACCTAAAATATTGAATAAATTGTTTTTACTGTGTCCAGTGAGTAGGTAAATACTCATACAATAAAGTAAATACTCAGTATTTACTTTAAGTGAGTTTTTACTCTGACTCAGTTTTTACTGCCTTATTACTCTTTTACTGCCTTATACTCTGACTCAGTTTTTACTCCCTGGGTATTGCTAGAGTCAATTTATTTTCGCACTTTTTGCCATCAGATTCTGGTAGACCTATATTTGATGAAACGCACTATAGCAGAATATGTTTTTTAGCCTTTATGTATACAGAATTCATAAATTTAATATAATTTGGATAATAAACATACTTAATAATTAGATAAGGAATTCTTATCACAATTAGAGCCTGATGACCACAAGGAGTTTATTTTTTTGTAAAAAAACATACCCATCTTTATGGACTCTGAAAGATGTTTAATAATATATAATATAGATAATAATAATAAACAATAATCTGTCTTGTTTTGCATGCGTTGTTTTTAACGCGCATGTGAGTATTATTGCTATAGCTGCTTTTCTCTTATAAAAAAAAAATCTTGTACGAGACGAGTGACAACCTTCCTCTAGCGATTTCAACTGTGTACTGACGGTGATAATATTGACCGTGTAATAGGGCGCTTCAATACTTGTGATTCGCTAATCGCGTGATACTATCGTGATAATATTGATACGTGTAATATGCCCCGACATCACTATCCATGTTCCGTATATAGTTTATAAATATAGTTCGACAAGGCTGTTTATGAACGTGGCGAGAAAAGGAACTAGAGTGCGCGCACGATAACTTTGCGCGCGGCTGAAATCGGAACTATAATACTATAGGAGAGAGCCTTATATCGATGTATAAGCGTCAAAAGCGTGTAATGTTATGTCCTACTTACCAGGACATAACAAAGGGGTCGGTCTGCATATTTCATGCAATAAAAGTGTTAATAAAGGTTTTTTGTGAACATTTTATGCTAGATATTGTTGAGTTTTGTGGTTCCGCTAAATAATAAACCATAAGAACGGCCAATGAATGCCTCAAACACGTGGATTTGACATTAAATACGTAAGTTTTTAACAACGTTTTTTGGGTTATAAGTTTAATAATCCCTTATTCGTGCTATATAAGGCATTAGTGCTAAAAATGTCACATCAATTAATAATTTGGCTACAAAAAATGCATAGCTTTTTACGTGTGTTTACGGATTCTCATTACTTGAACTATAGTTTATCGATATCATGAACTAAATGACTTTCTTTTCTGGATTATAATGTGCTTCAAAATGATCGACAAATAGAAATATTCAAGAAAATAAACGCACAGTACTTGTATGAAAATAAGCACAAAATGGCCACGCGATGACGCGGACGGGCTAAGATTACTATAATACTTTATCTATGGCCTTGTCGGACTGTATTCCTCTTTGTATCCAATATCCATAGACACTAGAAGTGTCAAACTTGTTTAAGTTTTCTATTGGTTTTCTACTAAGATGAAGGATCAAGTTTTCTATAATATGTACTAGATGGCGCTACACCCTACAATTCATGTCGACAAGGCTTTAAATGAACGTGGCGAAAAAGGATAGAGCCTATGTGGAGCCTAACGCTGCCATCATACAAAAACGTCATTTTTTAAATGTTATATTTTGATTAATATCTGTGATTAATGATTATTATTCATAGAGCAATGGTTTTGTTACCCTGATACCTCGGAAAAATTCAGATTCAGTGTTGCGTAGCGAAGATTTTGAACGCATGTTTCTGAATGCTGTTTTTATCCGGCCACAGGACATAATATTGCATGCAGAGATGTACAAAATACCCTGTACAATGTAGGTATCTGGAATACAAAATGCAAGATACTTTTAAATTAAGTATTTCAGATACCAGATACAAAATACTTTCTAGAATAGTATCTGAAATACTAAATACAAAAATAGATAGGTATCTTCTAAAATCTAAATACTTCATAAGATAAAAATACTTTTGTAAGAAAACATGATTTTATTTTAATGAATTTAAGTTTATTTTTGACAATTGATATTAATGATAACGAATAAATCGCGTTAATCGCTGAAATATGACATTTGTCGTGTTTTGAAACAAAATATTATGTTAATTTTAAGTAAAAAACTTTAGTAAAACTAGTTTTTCATATAATATATTTCATCGCTCATGTTTCTTCGATGAGGCCTTAGAATCATATCCCCAAAAGAAAAGAGTCGCTCCACAGGGGCAGAACTTGGCAAGCAGGTGTTATATTTCAAAAAATTTTTTTTCTGTATGGTAAGTATTTAGGCTCTTTAAGCTAATATCTTTATTATTTAGGTACCTATTGCAGTTTCTAAGTCAGCAGTGCTGGGCAGTAGATGCCGCGTATTTTCACCACTTGCAACCAATGTGATGTTGGACTTCTACTAATACTATATTACTAAAAGTATTTTATTAGAAAAAGTAATTATAAAATACTAAGATACTAAACAAAATATATTTAAGTACAAGATACAAAATAAATTTTTAAAAAGTATTTTAGATACAAAATGAAAATACGTATCTTGTATCTTGTATCTGTACCTATTTCAGATACTTACAGTATCTTAGATAAGTCACATCTCTGATTGCATGTATATTATGTTTATTTTTCTCTATGTATTGCATTATCTATGCACGGGACTGTAGCAGTCCACTGCAGCTCAAATTAATGAGGTAAATAATTACCTATCACAAGTTCAAATGAGTTGGGGATATGGAATAGTGATCACTATTCTCACTCATTTGGACTTGTGATGGAGCATTTTAAATAGGTAATTATTTACCTCAGTCCTCATTCACTGCGCGCCCTACCAACCCTACCAATCCTAGATCTTTTACTCTTTAGTTTATTTTGCTGCCTGCTGGTATTTTTAAAGTGAAACTATGTAATTAACTCAAAATAAGAGCGACCTATCGCATACGATACGATAATAATAATAATAAAACATTTATTCAACAAACATTCACACCACACTACACTGAAATACACATGTTATACAGATAAAAAGCACAAAAAATATAAACAAAATAAAGTAACAAAAAAAAACTTTGAAATTGACTAAGTACCCTGATGTAAGGCAGTGCGATGCGAACATATCGTTGAAAAGGATTTCACTCAGGCTATGATCACGGTATAGGATACCTGTACCGTGATTCCTGGTATTCTGTGGATCCACTGTGGATCCTATAGTAGTTGTCAGGCGATTGACAGACAACAATCAGTTTTTTTTAATAAATAAGTATATAAATATAAATTAAATATTTTTTTAAATATGTGGCGGTACCCACAATTCGCCTAACATTCCTGCATCGCGCTATCGAAGTTTTCTGAGCGCGTCAGTATATATACGACAGCTGAAATGTATCACGTGGGCTCCGGCCTGACCGAGCATACCACCTCGCTCGGTCGGAAGATCTTCCTTTGGCCGCCACGCATTATCCCCACATTGGTGACCCTCGACAGACCACGCCTCCTTCATCATCATCACTCCCCGCCCCTCCGCATATCCCACAAATATAATAATGCGCAAAATATTAATATTATAAAATGAATTAAATAAAATAACATTGTGAGTTTATACAATACACATAGAAAATAATATATACATTTCAGTTACAAGTATCGAGGCGGATTATCAGGCCGAGCAAAGCGAGCCCTAGTATATCCCACAATGTTTACATTTTGTTATACACTTTACGGAAACTATTTACTACTTTTATTACTATTTGGGGGGATCGCGGACCCCAGGGTTCCGGGGAAGCCGCTTTAGGAATCCCTGATCTAGTTAGAACATGGGCTATTATTGCCTTGGTGACTAACGGCCGTTCCCAATATTTGAACTATCTCTGGTTTTGCCCTACTAGAGATAGGAATAGCTCTCATAACGGCACTTCCCAATATTCAATCTATCTCTGGTTTGACATACGACCGATCGCAGCTAACATTGAATTGACATAAACTATATGTCTCTAATGTCTAATGAGAGCAATTCCTATCTCTAGTAGGGAAAAACCAGAGATAGATCAAATATTGGGAACGGCCGTTAGACATTAGAGACATAATATATTTTATGTCAATTCAATGTTAGCTGCGATCGGTCGTAGGTATGTCAAACCAGAGATAGATTGAATATTGGGAACGGCCGTAAGCCACTCAACAACTAATACAAAATATCCTATCAACTTATTTATAAAAAAACTAAAATACTTTATATAACTGACTTTTTCGAGGATAACTTCGCCATTTGTGAACCGATTTTGATGTTTTTTTTTTGTGGTAAGAGGATACGTCTTCACAGGTGGTGTCGTGTTAAAGTGCTCCCTCACCGCGAGCATTCACGTGTAATGTAACATTTTAGATTTGACTTTGAGCATTACATTACAATACTACCTCCCTGATTGACGAGCATTCGCGTGTAATGTAACATTATAGATTCGACTTTGAGCATTCTATAGCAAGCTGACTTCACTGTTACGTAGCATTGATGTTACAAGTTGTATTATAATTGATATCTTGATTCAAGATATTACACATTGTATCATTACAAGGTGCGCATTGTAATGCTCGGTTCTCCTCCCATACTGATGTAATGCTCGACTCTGTAACGTTACATTACAAGCGAATGCTCCCGGTGATGGAGCACCCTTAAGGAAATATTATTTGAAGTTGGATAATATTTTGTGTTCCATGCCCGAAATAAAATATTTAGGGGAACTCGTGCTTTGTTCGCACTGGGCCGGGTTTTACAAAAAAAAATCGATATGAAATTCCACTTTATATTATGACAATGTAGGATTCATCACAGTAGTTTGTAGTCTGTTGAATGGCTGCCACAAACTCCATTAGCCTGGAGAAATCGAAGGCTTCGTCACATCTGCGGGCAGGTTCATTTGAATTCGTTAGACCCGGCGTGACGACTCCGATAGGCGATACGATATTAATCTAAACTAATAGGTATTTCCATACTTCCATACTAATAGCCATATCCATACTTTAATATTATAAATACGAAAGTGTGTCCGTCTGTCTGTCTGTTACCTCTTCACTCCCAAACCGATGTTTCTGGAGATAATTTGAGTCCCGGGAAAGGACATAGGATACTTTTTGTCCCGGAAAAAGGTACAGTTTCCACGCGATAAACGAATTTGGTGCAACGGAGTTGCGGGCGTCATGGTTATCTAGTTAATTTATATTTGTAAAAAAAATATTTGGTGGGGTAATGCGTTTCGAACAACGCATTACGTACCTACGTTGCGACTTTCTTTCTAAAATCCTTTAACCATCCTTTCAACTTACAAATGATAGAAAAATATAAAAATGAGTAATGCTTACAAGGATTGATAGCAGGTTTCCATTATTCCAATCCAGTGATCTTACCCAGCGCTGGATTACTACTTGAATAATAAACGGGCAGTGGAATGCACTGAATTGCGTTCAAGCGCCCGTTAACATTATTCCAGTATGTATGGATTACCCAGCGCTGAATTCTGCTGAAAACCGGCCATAATGCATAAGGCTGCGTTTCCACCAGAGATGTGTTGCGAGGAATGTGTTTTTGAGAACCAATAGAATCGCTTCATTGACGTAAGCTTGCCATGACATCACTCAGCGCGGCGATGCTATTGGATCTTAAAAACACATTCCTCGCAACACATCTCTGGTGGAAACGCAGCCCAAAAGTCGTAGTCGCGTCGTGTTGGTGTAAAACGCTCGTAGAGGCTGGCCGGTTGCCATGGTAACATCGATTCGCGGCGGACGCATCCTGCACCGTGGCACTTTATTAAACCTCTGTACAAACACTCCATACACTAATAAATATAGTTAGCCTGTTTGCGTACGGTCTAGCTTATTACATTTCTAGTTAAGCTCCATTTCAATTAATTTAGTTTTAAAAATAAACAAAAATCTAACCAAGGTTCATTTTAGTCTCAGGCGGATCGCTCGCTGACCGTCGGTGCCGACACCGAAATGTATGAAACATCAGAGCAGACCGTTGCGTGTTATTCAAAAACGCTTCCTATAATTTCATACATCTCGGGCCATCAGCGCCGACGCTGCGCACGCGATCAACATGAGACTATAAATTATAAAATTACTAGCCTAAATGCACGTGCCATAAGCGATTGCATTTTTATTGCGTTGTTAATTAATGACATATAAATTGGGAACACTAAAATATTTAAGCGCTTATCTTATACTGAACTTGGTTGTCATTTAGATCAAAGTTTCGTGCACACGTGTGATATTTAAATTGGGAACACACGCAAAATAAATGTTAACTTAGAATGGGCTATAGTGATAAGAGCCCATTCTAAGTTTACATTTAAATCCAAAATGAATTGGAACGCAGTTTACTAAGTAGGATTTCCGTCTCATTGGTGTATTTCTAAGGGATCGGAAATAAGTGAAGATCATCCCCATCGCGTGATGGGGAGCGATTACCGTCGACCACGGTCCACGGATATTTGCAACACCGGCGGAGCCCAAGTGCGTTTCCTCGGTTAATATAGCACGTAGAAAGGGGAAGATAATATTCGTCCTCACAAACCTGCAGGCTGCATGCTACTTATGGCCGCATTTAAGGGGAGGCTGATCGATCCGATCGGACTGACCGCAGGCCGACCTGATCGGACCGGACTCGTTCTGTGCATTTCCGTGTGTATGCAGGGCCCGATCTAAGGGGGGGCGAGCCGGACATTTTGCCCAGAGCGGCGAAAAATGAGGGGCGGCAAAATTGACTTATTCCTATCTTCCAACCTAGCCATTTGCCATCCACCACCCAAGTTTGAGAACTTTACCTTCCAACTTACTTTAGGGTGGATAGTGGAAATATTTAGATAAGTATTTTACATAAAATATATTCCCCCCATTCCCAATAAAACTAACTCATGAGTCATGACTTGTGGTTTTCTGTATGTAAACAGCGGCGAAAATGATCTTTGCCCGGAGCGGCTAAATGGCTAGATCGCGCACTGTGTGTTTGCACGAGTCCGGTCGGCGGTCAGATCGGTCAGCGATCAGTCTGTTTGGAAAATTTATAACCCTTTAAACCGATAATTAAATGTTCACTGAGATAAGTTTTGAGTTCCGAGTAAGGACATAGGATAGTCTTTATCACATTCAAATGAACGCAACGATTTGCACAATGAAATTGCGGGCAACATCTAGTGTGAATTAATTTAAAAATAACATTAATTATTCATAGCGAGAACAGAAATAGGTTGGGTCCGTTAGAATCGACGGATAAACGGACAAGCTTGTCTAATGGTGGATCCCTAAGTCCATACATTTTTAAAGAGGTCTGATTCTCGGACATTGAATCTCGAGTTGATTCTTAGCCGGAAAATTAAGCCAAGAGCGGAAATTGCTGTGTTTGTAAAAACTAACAACGAGTTACAACCGGCAAAAATGAAAACAAATCAGCAGCAGTAGGCATACTTATTTTTGCTGTGCGGTAGAAAGAAAGCGAATATTATATTTTTCTACTCTCCCTTCATCTTACGAATTTTCTTTTAGGTCTCGTGTGACGCAGTTTTTCTTTGTTTACCCATCCCAAAAAGTGCACAAGCTAAAGAAGTTTCGACTGGTGTCGACTTCAAAAATACAGTGTTTTTAACTGACTTCCAAAAAGGAGGACGTTATATTATGTTCGGCTGTGGATATTTTTTTATAGGATTCAATTCCACAAATGAATTTAAGTAGAAACCGTCGGCGTGGATCCCGATAAAAGAGATCATTCGATTAGAATCGATAGTTCTAGCGAAGTAAAGGGACATCAGAGAATTTCAATAGAAAGCCAAGGCTATTGAGATCAGTACCCCTATTCTGATATTTTCATCCAATATTGGTACAGCTTTGATTTAGTTTTGATGTAGTTTCGGTATTATAACAAACCGACGGAAAGTGTGGTCTCAATAGTCAAAACCATAAAAATCTGTCGTTTGGCATTTGTTTAACGCAGTAGGTAATTCTCAAAGTGGTTCAGGTGGACCCTTAAGGGTCCACTGGAGACTCGAAGGATCCACAATGGTAAGTGGTGGTGAATGAAACTTAATTTGGTTTCTATAGTGAAGAGCTAAAATGGCCACTAGACTTTTCTTATCAATATAGACAGATAATAATTAATTTAAGAAGCTTAATAGTGTGACGTAAGAAACAAGATTCTACAGATTGACGTTATATAAGAATACTGCTGGTTTATAGATTCTATATCTATAATAATTATAGTCTGGATCGAATTTGGATTAAAACAGCACAATCCGGGTACTGTCTTATAATGTTACTTCAGATACAGCGTTCAGATTTGTCTTACCCCTGACAGGACCTTTATACCAACGTCATAAGAATCTCGTTACTAATACGGGCGTTAAAAAAAAATTTTAACGCCCGTACCCGGAACTTAAAGTACCTATATAGCTAATATCTTAATATTCATCTCAATCTTTTTAGCGGATTTAGCGTGAAGAACAGGCAAACCAGACACACTTTTTTATTAATAAGATTAAATACCGATAAATTTTGTGCTAAATTTAGTCAAAACAGGTGTAATACCTTCGTATCTTCAATATTTAAAGTCTAGTTTTTAAAAGTGCATTGATGAAGTAGCTTAAGCCAAGCGTAACAATGAAAACTTACGCAGTTAAAAAGGTCCTGTAATTTCTTTGATAATTTCTAGAAGAGCATCCTTTAGATTTACTGTTACATAAAAGTTTGTTATAGTAGGTGGCCCTCCAAATGAGCTTGTTATTAGTTGATTAAAACTTCTTCACTTCACTTCCAAGCTTACTTTACATAGCTAAATAATAGCGAACTCTATAAAGTCCGTGGAAGTTCTACACGAAAGTTTTTCGGAAGCTTACAAGTTGCCAAACTTCACCTGTGACTTGTGAGGCCAAGTTTGTACTGAGTACTTACGTACTAACATTTTTTTTGTCTTAAAATATAATAAACTGAAGGTATTTAGGTGATAGAAAATTAATTATTGTAGTTACTCAAGTATACACCTTAAGGTGACGCCTTGATAATTTGGCTGCAGCGATATCGATTTTTCTCAACAATGACTAAAGCTAAGAAATTAAAGTTCATTGTCAGTATTCATCATGTCTTTATCTTTGAATTACCTACAGCATATCACGTTTGGTCAATTTTTATAACACAGAATAATTAATCAAAAAGACCTCTATAAAAACAGGGATTCTAATTTTGCCAACAGAAGAGAGTGATTTAAGCTTCCAAAATTTGTACATAGATTAGTTCAAGCATACACTATGATTTGCCCATAGCTTATATGAAATAATATAATAATAATAATAATAATATAATAATATCTATGGATGCTTCACACCACGTCAGTCTGGCCCCGTGCTAAGTTCCTGAAGGACTTGTGTTACGGGTACCAGACGACGGAAATATATTTAATACTTTTATACTATACATATATTTAAGATTTTTATTATATGATACACATATTTAATACACATCCATGACCCAGGAACTTTGAAAACTTTTTGTTCCGTCGGCGGGATTCGAACCCGCGACCCCCGGCTTGAGCTACCAACAGCCCACCAACTGAGCCACAGAGGTCGTCTTTAAATATATTTATGGTTTTTAAATTACGCGACAAAAACCATTTTGTCGCTTACGCCCTTTCCATTTCTTGTTTTCTATGAGAGGCCGGCCTGGCCTCTCATAGAAAACAAGCGATCTAAAACATATCCAAAACGATTTTTTACTTTAACGTGGCGTCACCATAATACTGTGTTGTATGTCTTGTACCAACTTTAATGCACTGAAATTCGTTCAGCGCTCATCTTTTATACTCTCTTTCTTCTCATTCTTAGTGGATAAAAATTATCCTATGTCCTTTCCCAGGACATAAAGTCCTCTATACATTTTTACAAAAACAATTCAGCTTACAAACTCAGGAAGTAAAATAAAGAAGGACAGATGTACAGACACACTTTTGAATAAATAATATTAGCATGCACCAAAAATCTACGTGAGCGTCAGTTTCTCTCAAATGTCAATTCAGTTCATTATTTTAGAATGTCAAGCTTATTTTATGATGCAAGTAGAGTTTGTCAGATTACGACGCCAGGAGAAAGCAAAGCCAAGTGTCATTATTCGTGGCCGGAGCTATATTTCGCGTTTTATGCACCTGCAACGGCGCAGTGTCTCAGAAATTGTGGTGATATTAAAGCTATCTAAAGTGAAAGTTATTGCGGAAGCTGTCTTCGTTTAAAATGTACGGTCGAGATTGTAGAAATTCCTTTTGAATTTCTAAGAAAATTTAAGTGAACTTATAATATTGTAAAAGTTTTTTCTGTGTTAGGCAGCCTCTTAACCTACAATAATATTGAACAATATTTTTTTGTACAATTTATTTAAACATAGATATAAGGCGCGTCAATGTTTAATATTAACCCTAGAGTCTAGACGATCAATAATATTGCACAATAAAATTAATCGTCTAGGGGCCCGCTAAAATAGTGACCGGTTTACATTGTTCCAATCCAAATATGCAATTTCAGTGCATTCCATTGCCCGTTTATATTATTCCAGTGGTAACCTAACGCTGGATTTGATCACTGGATTGGAATATTGTAAACCCGCTATAAAATTACGTATTTAGTAAAAAGGCATAATTAGACGATGGTGAAATAATAAGTAAATTCTAAGTTATAAAAAATTATATATCCATTAAACGTATAATAAAAAAATTAAAACCCTACATTGATAAATTGATGCATAATATTAGAAAATTGAAAAGTCTGATAATTACAAAGATAACTTTGAAGCGTCTTTTCTCGGTGCAATCGATAGACTATGCCCGCAGGACACCCGTGATAAATTGCTATTCACGATGTTGCATCATTCACAATTTGCTATCTATCTAACTATTAACTTTGTTAAAATATATTATCTTTTTATAATTGTATCCGTATTAATATTATAAATGCGAAAGTGTGTCTGTCTGTTACCTCTTAAAACAGCTGAACCGATTATGATGCATTTGGTATGGAGATACTTTGAGTCCCGGGAAAGGACATTGGATACTTTTTATCCCGGAAAAAGGTACGGTTCCCGCACGATTATAAATGTTATAAAATAACTGCTAAACTGATACATTAACGTACATGAAGCCAAATCTGTAAGCTAGATGTAACTTGCTCGCTCTTTTTCCAATAATTATGATGCACTACTGCAGTGCTTTTGTTTTTTTTTTTCTGTGGATAAAATCCACCATCGAAACTTTGATATTTTCATAGAAGGATTACCGTAGGTTTATCCTGAAAACCTATCGGACGAATATGGGTGTAAAAAACGTTTTTCCGACATTGTGAAAACCATTTTCAAGCTACATAAGCCCATATGCGTGGGCAATTCCGGCGGCCATGGATTTCGTTTAACCACTTTTTTATTACTCTCTTTCAATAAAGTTCGAGATAGTTTCCGAATATTTCGAAGCCGAAGCATAGATAAGTAAATAGTTACTACGAGCCGAAGTTTGTTAAATTAGTTATCAGAAAAAAAATATTATTAAATAAGGTGCAATATTATATGGTGTTAAAATGATGCATTTTAGTTTGTTTTTTTTTTTGTGTTTTGGTTGATGTGGTTATATGATATATCCGAAGTTGAAGTCTTAAATATCTAAAAAAAATGTATTTTAATTGGCTACGTTTTAATGTACTTTGTATTGACTGTAAAATAAAGCTAAACACTAGATGACGCCCGCAACTCTGTTGCTGCAAAACCGTTCATTTTTCTGCGTTAAAAATGCCCTATATCCTTTTCCGGGACAACAAGTATCTGCATGCCAAATTTCATCAAAATCGTTTCAGCGATTTGAGTGTGAAGAGGTAACGGATAGACAGACAGACACACTATCGCATTCATAACATTAGTATCGATTAAATGCAGAATACCAACAGCTAGTTTCTAAAGTTTTGCATTCATTTTAAGAATACATGAATCTTATTTATCAGTAGCCGCGTACTGATTGAGCGAAATCCTCGGTCGGTCAAGTCGTGCCTCGCCTGAGGCAAACGCATGCGCTGCCTCGCCCGAGCGTGCCGCGGCCCGAGCCGAGCGTTGTCGGTTTTTGTCGATGCTCAAAGGCGCCTCGGTACGTTTGTCGCGCTCTCAAGAGTAGTGTTTTGCCTCGCTTATTCGTTGCGTGTTAGTTGTGCGTTTTAAGTTAAACTGAGCGTCGATGCTGGCTAAGCCTTACGGTGGCTCGGCCTTGCCGCGCGAGGCAGCCTCGGATTAGAAAACTTACAGACCGAAGCCGCCTCGCGCGGCATGCGTACTGCGGCAAATTTTGCTCCTGTCTTAACAATATAATTAAATAATTATGCACTTTCCTTGCACTTATTCCACTTTATTTTAATAGATTTATTACAAAATTAGTATATACACGACCGGTTTCAAAAAAATCATCATCAGGTGTACTGCAGGTAATTTTAATTTTTTTAAAAATTTTGTAAACAAAAATCGGGTTGTCAGCATCATAAAATTTTTCTACCATATAGCTTTAACAATATAGCTTACATTTCCATGCCATGCTGTGGCCTGTGAGTTGGGTTGGCGTCGAGTCGGTGTAATGTGCGATGACCATAAATCTATCCTGTGTCCTTTTCCGGCACTTAAAGCGCCATACCTCATTGACACATTCGCATTCATAATATTATGGCGTATGGATTTCAATAATAAAGAATGAGGAAAACGATTCCATATAACGTACATGTTCGATCAGCAGATGTGTGTCAAGGGCGGGCAACTGTTGGCACGGCCGCTAATACGATGTAAATGACGGTTTTATAACTTGATTTGCAGTTTATTTAGCTTATGTAATACTAGATGACGCCCGCAACTTCGTTGCGCCAAAATTCGTTAATCGCGCGGGAACCGTACATTTTTTCGGGATAAAAAGTATCCTATGTCCTTTCCCGGGACTCAAAGTATCCCCATACCAAATTTCAGCAAAATCGGTTCAGCGGTTTATGCGAGAAGAGGTAACAGACAGACAGACAGACAGACAGACAGACACACTTTTGCATTTATAATATTAGTATGGAAGTATGGATTCATCAATCATCATGTTTTAGAAGTTTCATCTGAGGTTGTGCTGTTTTTCTTTATGATGATATTATGTTTTTTTTTTCAGGATTCTTTAAACAAAAAAATCTATGAAATTCAATCTAAAGGATAAACTAAATATGTTACACGTAGACTAAGACTTACGGCCGCACTTAGAGACTTATTTTGATTACTTAACTATAATTTAATTAGAAGTTTGACAGAATAAGTTTTGGTCCTGTAAAATGTACGCCATCGCATGGTCTGTTCAACGTAGAAGGAAACATCTAGTACAAAACAAAAAAAAAAAACGCTATACGATTAAACGATAAAATACAATTGACAAAGTTTTTTCATCATTAAAACTCAAGCTCACTTAATAGTATTTCGAAACCCATGCACCTATTCAGGCATTTAAATAATCAGTGGGTTTTAAAGTTCGTTTGTGATGCTAAACGGCACTCTTTGTCATGAAAACGCTTTTGTGAGAGTTCCAGCGTAATTATTTAGTAGCTAAGTCACTGAGTCTGAGTCACACTGAGTCAACTGAGTCATTGGGCTACTGATTCATGAGGTGAAGGTTATGTCCTTGAGTTTAACATAACGGTTAAAGTAAGCTTGAAAGTTACTACTACTGTTACCCGATTACGAAATTAAAAGAAGGGTAATGATTTTGTGCCAAAACTTTGCAAATTGCGGTGTCAATAGATTTTCTTAAATAGTCCAAGTAACATTAGACTATAATATTATATATACTTACAACAAGTTTTGTTGGTTATATTTTTAAGTTTATGATTATGTTTTCCCCGATTATGGTCATGTGGCAAGATGGTCTCCGTGTAAAGATAGTGCATTTAATACGAAATAAATTCTTAATACGAAAAAAAGGATTTCCTTTTTGCACCACTTAATTTTCCTTCAAGGATTTGAACATTGAAAATGATATTTTATCTTGCTTAAAAATATTTGTGTAACTAAAAATTGATGAAACGACTATTTGTAAAGCTAACAGGTACATTGTCTAGGCTAAGTTATTCAAAGTAAATTCATTAGTCTCCACAAACTACTGAACAAACTAACTTCAAAACGATGGTTTTTCTCTGCTTTGCTGCACCATAATTGATTTTGTCATGGGTTTCTTTTAGATATCGCAAAAGATGATTTACTAATTTTATAAACATTTTACCACATGTTCCCGCAACTTCGTTATACCAAAATTCGTTTATAGCATGGGAACCGTACATTTTTGTGAAGTACGGTTTCCGCGATCTTTTATCCTTTCCTGAGACTCAAAGTATGACCATACCTTTTATCAAAATCGTTTCAGTGGTAAAATCGTGAAGATGTAGCAAACAGATAGACACACTTTCACATTTATAATATTTTCAAATTCAAAAATTCAAATTCCAATAGTTTATTGACCATAAATAAATTTACAAGCATTTTTACAAGTCGTCGGTCGTACGGTCCCCCAAACTAGGCGAGGCCTGTCCTATGGAGGAGTTTAGAAGAGTACAAGGTGTAAGAATTGCGGCTAACAACAACAGAAACAAAAATAAACAATTTACTTATAGAAAACAAATAAAATAACAAAAAAATCCTAAATCTTAACAAAATATAAATGAATAAAATGTATGTGTGTATGGTGGACTGTGAACTGTGAACATAATATTATATTACTAGCTGTCCCGGCAAACGTTGTTTTGCCATTTAAAGTATTTAAATCTTACCCCCTCTTTTGTCCCCTAAGAGGGGTGGGGGGAAAAATTTTTATACACCAGATGTTAAGTTGGAAAAAACAGTTAATAATATGAAGTAAGTCCATTAAAGAAAAAAGTTTGATACAAAATCTGACCCCCTCTTTGCTCCCCTTAGAGGGATGGGGGGGGGGTTGATTTTTATACACCAGATTTTGAGTTGGAAGAAGACAAATAATAATAATAATAATATTTATTCAGTATTTACAGTAATGGTGAGATACAAACAAAACATATCTGCGAAAACCGTATGCAAATCGGATCAGTAGTTTTCGTGTCAAAGCAAAAGTCTTATACAAAATCTGACCCCCTCTTTCATCCCTTTAGAGGGGTGGGGGGATTTTTTTTTATACACCAGATGTTAAGTTGGAAGAAGACAAATATATCTGCGAAAACCGCATTCAAATCGGATCAGTAGTTTTCGTGTGATAGTGGAACAAACATACAGACAGACAGACAAAAAACTAACCACATTTTTGGCTTCTATAGCGATGTAGTAACACCCCCCGCTTATTATTTTTTGAATATCTTTAACGTACAGAATTTTCATTTCTACAGTTTTATTATATGTATAGATGTGTTATTTGTACACTTTTAATAGATTTTCGGTTTCGTCGTACGACCAGGACATCAGTGATTGGGTAAGTATCTTTTTTCCTTTATGAACTGAGTGTAGCTTCAAGTTAAACAGATTTACAAGTCTATTGTAGATGTAAGGGGACAGAAAAATTCCAAAACGGTAGGCAAAAGAAGTGGATACAGGGATTTTGGGGACTTTAAAATTTCTTTTTTCTAGCATTTGGAAGTAACGGCTTCAAAGACTCTTACTAAATAAAGTTTTCTGACAATAAGAACCTTGGTCTCATTGTACAGACTTTTTGTGGGGTAACTTATGGGCTTTTCCAATGCTACCTTCAATACTCCTCTCTGTGCTCTTTCCAGTGGAATAAGTGTAGAAGATGAAGAGCCACCCCAAGCTAGAATTCAATAGTTAATAACTGATTGACATAAGGCAAAGTATACATTTTTCAGGGTCTGGCCATCAACCACACTTCGTAGGTTTCTCATGACGCCGATGAGTTTTCTAACGCGCTTTGACATTTCAGCTATACGTAGTTTAAAGGTCATTCGGTCATCCAAGATAACTCCTAGGTATCGGATGGATTCGCTGCGCTGGATACATGAACAATTGCAGTGGTTATTCTGGGGTGGTTTGAGCAGTTTTTGGAATGAATTTTCAACTTATTAATCATGGAAGGGGCGGAAGGAGCAGATTTATGAAAACAAAGGAATTTAGTTTTGGAAGTGTTAATGGAGAGGAGATTGAAATTTAACCAGTTAGATATAGCAGACATGCCATCTTCAGCTCTTTTACAGACTTGCTCCCAGGTTTCATCGTTGAAAATAATAGCTGTGTCATCTGCGTAACATATTATAATTCTTGCATTTTTAAGGGGTAAGTTGGCAATATCAGTGAGGTAAAGAAGAAAAATAGAGGGATGTATTATGTCCTTTATGTATTAACTTTTTATTGCTACAAGTGTTAGTACGTAGTTTATATCCTCTTTGGCTACAATCAGTAATTTCTTTTCTTTTCCATTCATTCTACGCCAAAGGAGTTACCGTCAAAACGGCTTACGAATGCCAACATCTCGACTATCGACAAATACTAGAAGAGAAATAAAAGCTTCTATTTCCCTTCTCTTCATTTTGTGAGATAAAATGCTCATTTGTTATAACAAACAGAGTAGCGCGGCAGGTATCCCGGGGAATTTATTTTGTCGGCGCTCTCAAACTGCTCGTCAAAGGAGCGAGGCAGAACGCTTCAAAGCCTGCGCGCTACTACGGTCTACGAGTTCGATAAATGTCGAAATTGATTTTAAGTAAACAAAATTAGAAAGAAGAAGTGACATAAAAGATGAGAGCGTTCAGTGAGCGAGAGTTCAATTCATTCATTGAATGAAAGACCTTTTTACGTATCAGCTCTAAAACAAACAAAAAAAAACACGTGTGGCATTCGAGAACTGCTGTGGTAAAGCTATTTCATAGCATTTTTTATCAACTTATGCAATTATAATTCGCATACGTCTAGTCGCACGTACACAAACACCGTGACGAAGTCTGGCAACGCCGCACCGCTGTGCCGATCGGAGTGGGGGTGTTAGGTTTTTTTCGTTACTGAATTTCTTGATTCGGTCGCCGCGCTCAAAACCTGTGATAAAAGCTATGCAATAGCAATCAAAATCAAGGTACTTTTGGAACTAATGCTGCTTTTCAAAATGTCACTTTATAGTCAGCTGTTGCTTAGAATTCGAGACACTCACAGTGCCGTAAACAATTACATCACCCAAGTGCCACAAGATCTTAGGATATCCTTTCTTTATCTTAGGATATTGTGGCAAAAACACAAAATGTGTAACACCTTTCCGTTGTGTCAGTACTTAGGAAGTTAAAAATATTTTAAAAGATAATCGAGAAAACGTAGTAGCGCTAGATAAAATCGCCGTTCTATGCATCTAATTTCGCTGCAGACTGAAAAGGTCTAGAACGTTCCACAGAACACTGGAAAATGGTGGAAAAAAACTTGTTATCGGAACCGAGAGAATTCCCATCGAGTAGCTGATTAACATTACTGTCTGAGAGAATTCTTCACTTTTAACTGTTAAAAAATATTCCAACCTGACTTCTTATATTCAGTTAGTAAAAACCGCTAAGTCATACTAATACTATAAAATATGCAAAAATGTGTGACTCTTTGTATTACCACTTCATATTTGAAACGTTGAATCAATTAGATTTGCTTTGATTTTGCGGAAAAAATAATATAAAACCGTGACAGCCTGGCCGACAAATAAACAACGAAGTTTCTGTAATTTTATTACTCTTTTGGTACGTAACCCATAAAATTGAATCCTAGAACATCGGATATTGACTTGAAATTGCAGTAAAACACTTCTACGCAGAGCTGCTACGAGCTACGCCGGTCTACGAGTCTCGTAGCGAGCTACGAAATCCAGGAATTCTTTGTTAAGACTTTTATTGCTATCTGTTGGTAAATAAAGTATTTATTTATATTTTGATTAATATAATATTATAAACACCAGTTATTTAATGCAGATACCAAGTTACTAGCCATTCGGAAAAAAATGTATTAAAAAGATTTTACCATCGTCTGACGGAACCACAGGCGTCTAGTTATGATTCGGTAAGAATTGACCAAGAAAATACTGTTACCTCAAATTTTACATTGTTATTTATTCCACTTTGCCAATTGAATTCTTCTGCGATAGCTAGTAAGTACCGTGAATCAATAGAATCGAGATTTTTTTTTCTAGGCGTTCGATAATATAACTTTTATACTTATGATTGCTACTTCTCGTTGTATTTTCTTTCTTTATCAAGTCGTTCAGACATAGACTTAAAAATTTCGATTAAAATATACTTTTATTTGTGTAATGTTAAAAATTCGTTATCATTATTACCATACATTAAGTTTGCAATAACAATGTTTAAACAGGGGAATTAAGTTACTGTTACAGCGAATACAGGGAAATGAGGATAACGAACTTACTCGCGGCTGCCACGTGCCATTATTGTATTACGTGGAACACAGTTAAATGGCACAGCATTGTAATAAGATAATAATTAAGTACCTTTAATAAATTTTTGTTTGATAAGGATGTTTTGGTGTGTGGATTACTTTTTGTTTTAACGCCTCCGTGGTCCAGCTTGGTCTAGAGCGTCGCTCTTGACTCGGAGGTCGTGGGTTCGATTCCCACGTTGGAATCATGTTATTTCCAAGTTTGGTTAGGACAATGCAGGCTGATCACCTGATTATCTGACAAGTAAGATGATCCATGCGTCGGATGGGCATGTAAAAAGTCGGTCCTGCGCCTGATCTTTCGCCAGTCGTGTCGGTCTTCCGTCTCACTGGGTTATGAGAGTAAAGGAATAGAGAGTACTCTTGTGTACTGAGCACACACCTGGGCACTATACTAATACTCCTGCGTACCTGGCCTGGTTTCAATGAAACCGGCCACCGTCACCGAAACCGGTGTGGGGAGTATTATACTTTTTGTTTACTGTCTATGCTGGTGCTTCACGCTAGCGGCAAAACAGTGCAGTAATATATCCTATTAGGCCACATGCAATTTTATCGTTGAATGATTGACAGAAAGGCGTAGGACTGGTGTGGAAAAGCGATTGCTTAAGTAACACTTTACAAAAGAGAACTTACCAGTAACCCGTTCTAATATCGGCCACGCGCCACGCCGTCACACCCCTGTATGTTTTTGACACTGACACCATCATCAAAGTAAAAAAAAAAAGTGTAACAGACAGATAGTGAATATGGATTAAGCATTAAGTTAATATACCTAGCGGAATAGAGCAACAATCTCGAGCTGTCAAACGAAACCGAAATTGGTTTACATCTGTGTGTAAAAATATGTGTACGTATACACTTACACAAGCATGATTGAACATGAATTCTATGAGATTAAATTGTCAACGTGCCGATAAGTGCCGACTGGACGTCAAAAAAAGAGTTCTGCTGTCATGTATCACAATTCACACGTCTCTTTTTACCACGCAGTGTTACTGATATTGACATCTCGCTTACTCAGGCCTTTGTTTCTCTATTCCGCTAGGTATATTAACTTTATGGGATTAAGTCATATAAGCATGATAGGTAGCTTTGTGTAAATTCAACCTCGCAACGTTCATCCATTAAACCTCGCAACCATGAAATTTATTATAAATAACTCCCACACCGGTTTCGATGACAGTGGCCAGTTTCATTGAAACCAGGTCAGTTAAGCAGAAGTAATTTTATAATGCCCAAGTGTGTGTACACAAGAGCACTCTCTCTTCCTTTACTCTCATGACCCAGTGGGACGGACGACCGACACGACTGGTGAGAGATCAGGCACAGGACCGACTTTTAACATGCCCATCCGACGCATGGATTATCTTACTTGGCAGACAATATGGTGATCAGCCTGCATTGTCCTAACCAAACTTGGAAATAACACGTTTCCAACGCGGGAATCGAACCCACGACCTCTGAGTCAAGAGCCACGCTCTAAACCACTGGAGCACGGAGGCATTAATAATACTAACTAGGCTAGTAAAACTGAGAAATAAAAATTATAAATGATTATTGGTTATAAATGAGAAATAATGAACAAAGTTATCCAATCACATATAAATGCAATGAACAATGAACAGTTTAAGCCGCTCTGTAGTGTAGGGTGCTCCATCATAACGAGCGCGTGAGGGCCCTTCACCTACTGCAGCCCGATAATCGATATCATGCATAGTGCTGCCAATCTGCAGCTGCTATCGGAGATAATGCTATCGGAGAAGTTTATCCATAGGCAGATGACTGGGTAATTTGGTCGCATTATGTCTAACTCAGCTGTCAGATTACTACTAACATTGAATAAAAATAACCGGATGAAATGACGTAGTTCCGCCATCAGCACCTTATGAATCAGTTTCGTCGCTGGTATAACTAGTGTCTTTGGCTTTTGATTTAGAGGTCTCGAATACCGCGGATATCCGGAATTGGAACAGACCCATACAAGGTTTTTGTAAACATCTGTACAGTTATTGCATCTACAAAATTTTCGTCGAAAACTTACGGTTTTAGTAGACACCTACACAGTTTTCGTAGACACCTGTACGGTTTGCGTAGACACCTACACAGTTTTCGTAGACACCTGTACAGTTTGCATAGACACCTACACAGTTTTTGTTGACTCCTACACAGTTTTTATAGACACCAACAAAGCTTTTGTAGACACCTGTACGGTTTCCGTAGACACCTACACAGTTTTCGTAGACACCTACACATTTTTTGTAGACACTGTGTACTTAATGAACAGTTTAGAGTCGCTTCGCATTGCATTGCCTTGCATGTCATCACATTGTAATGTGAACTGACCCTTAGACAGAACAGAATTAAAATTATGAAAGCTGCCCCATGTCTGTGCTGTTGAATATTTCATACATTCGCAAATTGTAGGAACGAGTGCTAAGAACTTGCCAAGAACTCATTACATGTTATAATGGGACAAAGTTTGATCTGTCATACAGTTCTGCCGTACTACTTTAGAGGCTTTATTGCCTGATATTAAGGTTTAAAATTGTCAGAGCTGTCGGTGACCTCAGTACAATGGAATTAGTTTGAGCCGGAACATTGCTTTATGCTAAGCGTATGTAATGCTTTGTGTAAACGGGTATAATACTTTTGATTTCTGAAGTAACTGTGCGTTGATTTTTTGTAAAACCATGTAGGCTAACTAGCCTTATATAGAAACGTATTATGTATCAGTCACATTGATGGTGTAGCTTAACTGAATCGTAATAATAACACGATGGCTTCCACTTCGGAAGTCATCCGGCATACATTTTTGCTTTGGTAGAAAGAAAGAAGTATATTCTTTCTCTCCTACACCCCGGAGGTTAAATCTCACTCCATTTTACGAATTCTTGGTCGTGATGCAAGTATAAGATTTTTTATCCGTCATAAAAAGTGCGTTTCACTTCAAAAATAAATTTGCTTGTTATTTACATATTTTAAGTAAAGGTGCTCCTTCACCGGGAGCATTCACTTGTAATGTAACACTGAGTCGAGCATGCTCGGTTCTCCTCCCTCACATCAGTGAGGGAGGAGAACCGAGCATTACAATGCGCGCCTTGTAACGATACAATATGTAATATTTTGATACAACTTGTAACATCAATGCTACGTGACAGTGAAGTCAACTTGCTATGGAATGCTCAGTCGAATCTATAATGTTACATTACACTCGAATACTCCCGGTGAGGGAGCACCTTAAGATACAGCACACTGCACAGTTACATTCATTAGGAATATATTTGTGGTTCATCTAAGTGACATAACCGTACTGTACCCCAATTCAACTTTTTTAATGCAACATTAATGCAGCAATTCGATCCCCTATCTATCGTATAGTTATCGTATAAAATGATGTTTTTATATAATGTCAACTCGTAATGGCCGGTATACATTATTCCAGTGATCCAATCCCGCGCTAGATTACTGAAATAATGTAAAGGTACTGGAATAGTGTAAACGGGTACGGGAATGCACTAAAATGTAATTCAGTCCATTCCAGTGCATTCCAGTACCCGTTACAGAGTACAGATTGGAATAATGTAAACCCGCTTTTAGTTATGTTTTTTGACGTCCATACTAATATTATAAATGCAAAAGTGTATCTGTCCGTCCGTCCGTCCGTCCGTCCGTCCGTCTGTCTGTCTGTCTGTCTGTCTGTCTGCCTGTCTGTCTGTCTGTCTGTCTGTCTGTCTGTCTGTCTGTCTGTCTGTCTGTCTGTAACCTCTTCACAGCCAAACCGCTGAACTGATTTTGCTGAAATTTAGTATGGAGATACCATGAGAGTCCCGGGAAAGGACATAGGATATATTTTATCCCGGAAAAATGTACGGTTCCCGCACGATAAACTAATCTTGACGCAACGGAGTTGCGGGCGTCATCTAGTAGGTATATAAAATACTCTTGTTGTTTAATAAAAAGGCACTGGATCAAACAAGGAACGTAGCTGCAGTAACGTAGGTACTTATCAATAAAAAAAAATTAAAAAAAAAACGTTACATGAAATTATTATAGAATCTGGGTACAGGATATTTCCGAGCAAGTAAGTAACTCATTTAAAAGCAAGTCCCGAACTATTTATTTCCGCGCATTCACGGAGACAGTTTCAGTCGGCTGATGTATGATTAAGTAAACTTCCTGCAGAGCTAATGTAGCCTAGTAGAGTAAGTTCAGCGATGTATGGAGAACTGAAACTAATTATAGTCAGAATTTTTTTGCACCAATGTTTAGGGGGCGTCATAAATAGCTTATATTCAAAAACTCGAACAAATCCGACTGGTGCGTTAGCCACCATATTGGTTTGAAGGTCAAATCTTTTTTTAGCCATATTATCTCCTTTATTTTTAATTTTTTTTACAAAAATGATAAGGACCAATTTTGTCGTGAATTATCTACAATTTTAGTTCTTATAATTTTCATTGTAAAATAGATATTTACGGAAATAACCGCAAAAAACAAGTCAAAGTTTCACCTTTATCTCAATTATTATCGAATTAAGCGCAAATAATTGTAACTTGAAACAAAATTGTAAATGATAGATCATTAAATTTCCCACACATTTAAGTCTTTTAAATGTACCGGAATCCAAGCGACTGGTTAAAACTGGATATTTCTGATCATGGATTATACCCTATGACAACTACGGCACAAACTGCACCTGAATCATTATTTAAACTTGACCAAGTGCGAGTCGGACTCGCTCACGAAGGGTTCCGTACCATTATAAAGCAAAGATAGGCAAAAATTCAAAATGTTGCTTTTTGTGTGGGAGCTCTCCCTAAATATTTATTTAATTTTGATTTTATTGTTAATTATTAAAGTATTAAATATTTTATGCATATTCAAAGTGTCTTAGTGCAGCTCTTTTTCATATAGAGCAAAAAAGGCCAATAAAATTGTGTTTGTTATATGGAAGCCCTATCAAATATTAAATTATATTGTACTAGATGTTCCGCGCGGCTTCGCCCGCGTAATTTAGGAAATTCACGGAAACCGTACATTTTTCCGCAAAAGATAGCCTATGTCCCTTCACGTGGTCTATTCTTCATGTGTGCCAAATAACATAAAAATTGCTCCAGTAGTTCTTAAGATAATAAGCAATTTCAAATAATTTCACCCGTTTTTTCCACATTTTCCTCTATTTCTTCGCTCCTATTAGTCTTATCGTGATAAAATATAGCCTATAGCCTTCCTTGATAAATGGGCTATCTAACACTGAAAGAATTTTTTAAATCGGACCAGTAGTTCCTGAGATTAGCGCGTTCAAACAAACAAACAAACAAACTAACAAACTCTACCGCTTTATAATATTAAGTATACTAGACGTTCCGCGCGGCTTCGCCCGCGTAAATTAGATATTTCACAGACAAATAAGTCTACAAAAAATAGCCTATGATCCTTCACGTGGTCTACTTCGTATCTGACCCAAATAACAGAAAAATAATTGCTCTAGTAGTTCGTGAGATAAGCCCTTTCAAATAATTTGCCCCGTTTTTTCCACATTTTCTTCTATTTCTTCGCTCCTATTAATCTTAGCGTGATAAAATATAGCCTGTAGCCTTCCTCGATAAATGGGCTATTTAACACTGAAATAATTTTTCAAATCGGGCCAGTAGTTCCTGAGATTAGCGCCTTCAAATAAGCCCTTTCAAATAATTTCCCCCCCGTTTTTTCCACATTTTCCTCTATTTCTTCGCTTCTATTAGTCTTAGTGTAATAAAATATAGCCTATAGCCTTCCTCGATAAATGGACTATCTAACACTGAAAGAATTTTTCAAATCGGACCAGTAGTTCCTGAGATTAGCGCGTTCATACAAACAATGAAACTAACAAACTCTTCCGCTTTATAATATTAGTATAGATAGAAATATAGATTTGTTGTTAAAGCGGGAAACGAAGCACATAAAACTCTTTACCTATATATACGTTCTTGATATAGAGCCTGGGGACAGACAGACGGACAGTCAAATAGACAGACCGACGGACAGGCAGCGAAGTTTTAGTAATAGGGTCCTGTTTTTACCCTTTGATATGATTTCTTGTAAATGCAAGGAAAATTGTAGAAGAATGTGCGGATGTCGCAAATCGGGCTTGAAAGTTTCTGTTGTTTGTCAAAACTGTGGTGGTGACTCTCGTAAAAATTTGTCGAACTTCCAGAGTTATTCGATGATAATGAAGAAGGCGCTACTGAGACCTATAACTGGGGATACCACGTAAAAGAAAGGCGCCGCGATGTGTACGCCAGCGTTAGTACTAGAAAAGGGACTTAAATATTTATTACTGAAAAAATTCATAAGAATCAAAGTTGTAGGAAATTTAATGATCTACAACTTTTATTTCATATTTTTTTTCTGTATTTGACAATAATCGCGATACAGGTAGAACAGGCGAAATTATACTTTGACTTGCCGTTATTTCCGTAAATATTGATTTTACAATAAAAAAATATAAGGACTAAAGTCGTAGAGAATCAAATTTGCGATAAATTGATACTTATAATTTTCTTTAAAAAATAAAAAATAAAGGAGATACAGCTAAAAAAAGATTTAACCTTCAAACCGAGGAATGGATATGGATATCAAAATATGATATACAGTACTCTATAAAAATATTCATTTAATATGGATATGACAATCCATACTTAACATTATAAATGCGAAAGTGTGTCTGTCTGTCTGTCTGTCCGTCTGTCTATCTGTCTGTCTATTACCTCTTCACGCCCAAACCGCTGAACCGATTTTGCTAAAATTTGGTATGGAGATACTTTGCTTGAGTCCCGGAAAAAAACATAGGATACTTTTTATCCCGGAAAAATATACTGTTCCTGCGCGATAAACTAATTTTGGCGCAACGGAGTTGCGGGCGTCATCTAGTATTATAACAACACTGTATAAAAATATTACATCATTGTTCGCTAAATGCTAATAGAAAAACAGATCTAACGGACAACTGCTCTATCTTATTATCTACTTTGGAACAATTGCAAAAGATAGGACAAAAACTCTAATTTATAAATCAATTCTAAATACAATAGTTTCTAAATTCAAATTACAAACAGATAAAACTCAATACAGAAGGGACTGTAAGGGCCAATAATTACGAAGGTACCTCCACCTGTCATCGCAATGATATGGATGGCCCTACGTTGTGAAACAACGGTCGAAAGGGCTAGCGGTTTCAGGAGAGCTCGCGCAATATCGAATCCGCCCGCCCTCGGCGAAGGGCCAAGATTATGTACGCAGACGCGACTGTTCTTATTTTATACCTACGTGTTAATGGAAAGGCATGTTCGTGATATGATTTTACAATAAAACTATCATTAATCAAAGAATATCCGATATCAATACATGATACATGAATATTAAAATATCTACTTATTTTTTTTTCCACTTTTGTATGGGCAAGGGCCCGAGCGTCACGAGTTTCCCCATACAAAAGTGGAAAAAAATATTCGTCTTTCAGCGCTGCTACTTTCACAGTGAACTCTCTACAAGGGACAAGTACACACCCTAAAGTGTTATCACTTATTTTTGTTACACCCTGTATATATATAATATTAATATACATTAGTAAAATATTAAATATTTTTCAAAAATTATAAGTACTTACGATTTATCCAAATCGCTGAAGTTGTTTTCGAATTTTACTGAGACATAAATTATTATGATTTATGATGTTTATTTGCACAAGAAGATTGTACCTAAATACCTTTCCTTTCAGCAATGTCACCTCTGCGCGAAGGCTTCTCTGACGCAGGGCGGCGCGGGGTTCGCTCAGCTTGGTCAGTGCCCCGCGCGTCGTGTCTCAGTTCGCCCGTCTATACGCCGAACTGATCTATGATATTGCACTTTGTTATATAAACATTAACGTGTCCAGATCATGTCGGCCTAGAAGAGGATTCAAGGTAGGTAAATAGATAATAATCTTAAAATAATCTGCGAAATTAATTGTTTTTCTCTAATTACATAAACTGTTGCTGCTATCACAATGTCTTTATATGGCATTAAACGATAACGTGAAATTGCTATTAAGATTTTGTGTCGTAAATGTTCTTACTATGTTGTAGTGTTAGTGGGTATTAAATTTCCAATTACACATAAACATGTCGAATGGAAAGTGATTCATAGTTTTCCTCCGTAACATGTGAATTAAAACGCGAATAACAGTCTGCTGTTTCAGTAAAAATATTTAATTTTACTGAAACAATTAAAGAAGTAAACGTTTACTACCAATTTGGATTTTTTTTTAATAAATTTCTTAATTTATTTATAATACTTATCTTTAGTATAGTATCTTGTGTATGTGTTTATTTCATTCGGAAATCAGCAACTATATAAATAAGTACGAAGTATACTTGACTACACTATATATAAAATATGTTTATAAGGAAAAAACTGTACTCGGTGGATAAAATACAGCCCCTCATTTTTATTATTGTTACTGTTTATTGCTAACTCACTCATTAAAATATCTAGTCTAATTTACAGTAGAAACTTACTGTCAAAGCCTAAACCATACATTTTGCCATCGCCGTAATCGGGTAAAAAGGTTGTATGTTATTGCCGGCGGGCACAGGCACGAAGCAGGCTTGGGGCTATTTATATTCGATCGATGGCGGATGGGTGGCTGGGGACAGGATTCTTTGTTACCAACAAATACGGGGTATTACCACAACATAAATACATGTTGCCTGCAAATTCGTTACAGGAATTTGTTTATCGCACGGGAGCAATATGTACGTATATGTTTTAAAAAATATTTTATGCCCAATCCTGAGATCTAAAAGTTCATATTCATAGTTAAAAGCTTAGTAGCTTAAACATCAAGACAGACTCTATTTTACGAGCGCACGACGTGACACTGCATTTTTTTTTTGTTATGATCTCCTAAGCCATCTGAAACCACGCGTATGCGTGCGGCGTTTCTGGCAGTCTAGCATGGTCTGCTGAATATATTTTTACCGTACGATAGCATGTTTAATAATAAAAGAAAAAGAGGTTTCGTAATTCGTTGATCAAGGTAGTAGTATTTTATTTAAGTAATGCCCTGAGTCTAAATAAATTATTGTACCTATTAATCTTGAAACCTTTTTAAAGTTACCCATTTTACTATCGTCAAGAGTTCTTATTTTCTTTTATTCAAAGAGAGTTGGTAACATTACCAACTCTCTTCAGCCTATTAAGTATAGTAAGTTAGTTTTCAAGGTCTTAACCCGCTTACGTTAGAGTTGTGTTTTTTTTTTTTTTAATTTTAAAGGAACTATTTCGCTTATATCTATTAGACATAGCTATCGGATAAAATACAAAATGGTCACTTCTTGCACTCAGGAAAATTTACGACCACGAACGTAAAGTCTTATCATTTAGCTTCCCTCTTAGAAAAATGTCTTTCAAGGTTTAATGTCGTGAATTTAATTTTTACAGGAATTACGGGGTGGTTGGCTATAATTCCTTTTCGACACTTTTCAGAGTAAATGTATTCTTTAATACAAGTCACTAATGAATTTAGCAGTTTTGTATGAATCTATTTTCACCACCCCTGTAGCGCTTAAATTAATGACCCGATTTGAATGATGACGATTTGACCCGATTAATCAATTCGTAAGAGACCGGGTAACAGACTACAATTTGTATACAAGGTTTATATTATAAAGCAAGCCCATAAAGGCTTTACCGACGTTTGTACCTGGAGCACATAAAGCGGAGGAGTTCGGATGATCAAGCCTTAATGCGATTACACCGGCTCTTGAGTTTTCACCAATTACCGATGCCTCGCCTTAACGAGCACAATATCGTTTGAAGCTCACCCACCAATCGATTTTCTATTTGTTATTATTTATGGGGAAATAAGTGGCTATTATCTATAATAATATTATAAATGCGAAAGTGTGTCTGTGTGTCTGTCTGTAACTTCTTAGAGCCCAAACCGCTTAACCGATTTTGCTGACATTTGGTTTGGAGATATTTTGAGTCAAGAAAGGACATAGGATACTTTTTATTCCGGAAAAATGCGGTTCTGAGCAGTCTCCTCCAACATTTTTTCATCACATGCGACGTTTTTCTTTTTAAGCCTCCGTCTAATAGAATTTTATCCCAGCCACAGGTTTCTGATATTTCGTTAGTAATAAAAGGGTAAATATATTCTTTTGTATTTAAAGTCTTTGCAATGATAGTAAGGTACCTTTTTTCGAAATGCCTAAAAAGCATTTGTATTGAGGGATTTCCTTTTACGTACGAATTTGCAAAAAGTATTTCATAACGAAAACATTTTTAAACCATTCTGACCTAAAGCCAATCCATAAAATTAGGTATTGGGATATAAAGAACGGTCTGAATCTAATAAAAGATTTAATTTAGTCGAGAGAATCGGATTTTGTCTGGAATTTTCTGGCTTCTCGGATCAGATTTTTGTGGATATCCATTAATAAAAGATTGATTGAACATTATGCATACTTATACAGGGTGTAACAAAACTAACTGATAATACTTTAGGGTGTTTATGTGTTCCTTGTACAGACTTCACTTTGAAAGTAGCAGCGATGAAAGATCATTTTTTTCACTTTTGTATGGGGAAACTCGTGACGCGAACTCGTGAAAGTGAAAAAAATGGTCTTTCATCGCTGCACTTTCACAGTGAACTCTGTACAAGGAACACATACCTAAGTATTATCATTTAGTTTTGTTACACCCTGTACAGTGTACAGTTCAAAGCTTTTCAGTTGCCTGTAAAATTATGGTCCACATACGTATACAAAATTTCAGATT
This sequence comes from Cyaniris semiargus, assembly GCA_905187585.1. Lineage (NCBI taxonomy): Eukaryota > Metazoa > Arthropoda > Insecta > Lepidoptera > Lycaenidae > Cyaniris > Cyaniris semiargus. The sequence continues at coordinate 3,243,123 of LR994558.1, read as the reverse complement.
TTGTATATTTAGCTGTTCTTGTTACTTTTTTCGTGCTTTGTAATTTATAATTACATAAACAATTTACTTAAGATACAAAATACCATTATATTATTATTTTGAAGTAATAAAACTTTAATTTGCAAAAATCACTATCAATATGGCCTACAACATTTAATTATTCAATACATAACTGTAACATTTCATTTGTAACAAAAATCATTGTAATCATTTGATTGTGTACAAAAATGACTTTATTACAGTCGTTAGGTGTATTGGCTGGTAATTATTGATGACGTACGATTGAATATTTGGTTGGTTTGTAACACGTTACTGCGCTGAATAATTTATGTTGAAACGTAACGACTCCATCGGCCTAATGACTCGAAATTACTGTTATAACTGTAATTTTCGCTTTAACATATCAATAGTGCGTTGCGTGGTTGAAATATTAAAATTGTGCTTTTGATTATTATTTAATTATTATCTGTACCACGATTCTACTATTATAATTCAACAGTAATACAGCCTTAATCTGCAGTAAGGCTGCTATCAAAATATACGTCAATAACGACATATTTTCTGGAGTTTCGATCGATTAAAGACCCTTTGATGTGACTCGGAAGAACTTTATACTCTTGGATGTTTTCGCACTATCGCCTAATTGTGTATATTATAAGAAAATAGTTAATCTAGAAGTTTGTTTCTATAGCTCAGTATAAAGTAATCAGAGACAAAAGATTCAGATAAACTATTCGTCATTTATAAAACGCTTGTATAAGTGATTCATAATGTACTTATTTTCTATATAAAATCCTCGATAGCATCAAAAAACCTTTCTCCTTTTAAAAATAATTTAGGCATTGTTAATTATAGATATTAGTTATTCGGTACAGATCAGAATTTTTCACCTTCACAATACCTTAAGGGTTAAAAGTTCAGCGCCAAGTAATTACTCTAAATGTTTCGACGGGTGTTTTCATTTTATTTACCCATATTTTACTAAAATTGGTCTTGCTTGTGGTTCTATGGTTTTTATAACAAAATTTACCTAATTTTCGGTTTCTCAGGTTTTTGACCGGAGCTTTTGATTTGGCTACATTAGTTGAGCTGAACTGGGCAGGGGCTAGTAATGGGAATTAGGGCCTGTTTCACCACTCCCTGATAAGTGCCGGATAGGCTATACACCACTTAACTTGACAGATGAAGTATGGAGAATTTGTCAAAAAAGTTGTGGATAGCCTATTCGGCACTTTATCAGGAAGTGGTGGAATAGGCCCTTAATGCTATTTTCTATTAATTTCATTAACATGCTAATTTTGATGTCACAGCATGCTCCGTGTTATTGCTTTGCTATTTGCTAAAAACACGGCGTCGTGAATTATCGGTTCGCATCGCACCGCTCGCGTAGAGTATTATTTCGCATCGAGTGAAAAATAGCAATGCATTACCAGTTAGCGCCGAGGTTTTGGCCGCGTTGCGTAACAGCGCGGACGTGAATTTTTTATCATAATCGCAGACTATTGCTGCGCACGATAATATTAGCAATCGTATTTTTAGCAAGTACGATTAATTTAAATATTGCTAATGGGCATTTAACAATAATTAATTATTATTGCTAATGCTATTTTTACCAACACTAGCAGGGGCATAAAATATCTATTATTATTACTAGATGACACGGTAAACTTCATATCACTTCTTTCCTAATTTAAACCTTCCCTGGACTTCCATGAATATATCAAGACCCAAACTAGCCAAATCGGTTCAGCCGTTCTCGTGTTTTAGTGAGACTAACAAAATTAAAAATATTTTTAAAGAGCGGTACAGTTAAGCTTTTTTTAATGTAAAAATATGAAGAACAAATAAAAATAACACAAATATTGAGTGTTTCTCAGTCCGATCTAGATTATATTTCTATCCCAAAACTACTTAGTTTTATGTAAATACAGCCGTCACAATCGATTAAGTATATTAAACATAAACAAAACAGTACTTCCTAATAACTAATTATATTTAAACTCTTCCTTTTAAACCGGGAACCGTAATAGGAATTTGCAAAACATAATTAATATGAAACAACAATGGAATAAGTAGAAGCTCTCCCTCGGATCAATACCACGACGGAGAAACTCTCCTCAATGGACGGAGTTTATAAATAGAACTTTGGTCAAAATGAAATAAGAATCGAATGACATATTATGTGAACGTTTCTGGGGATGTTTAGTGCCTTTTCACGTTAAAAAACCGGCCAAGTGCGAGTCGGACTCGCGCACCGAGGGTTCCGTACAAACCTGCAAGGTTTACAAAGTTTGATTTTGTTACAGCTTAAAGGTATTATAGACCTGAGTATTTGGTATGAATTTCAATTTAATACCTCTACGCGTTTATGAGGAAATGGGTAGTAAGTTTAAAATTATTAAAAAAAAAAATATTATGTGATGTAACTAAAAATTTATGGTTTTCGTAATTTTTCCTTTATCTATGCTATAAGACGTTGCTTCGTACCAAATTTCAAGATTCTGAGTTCACGGGAAGCACCCTGTAGGTTTTGATTCCCTTGCAAGTGTCGAAAATTTGCGGCATAAACGGCTGTATCTTTTGATTGCGTTGGCTTAGAAGTTTGATTTTTTCACAGCTTCAAGGGACAGTAGACCTGAGTAATTGATATAAATTTCAGCTTCATACCTCCACGCGTTCCTGAGAAAAAGGGTCTTGACAGACGGACGGACAGACGGACAACAAAGTGATCCTATAAGGGTTCCGTTTTTTCCTTTTGAGGTACGGAACCCTAAAAACGACCTAATTGGATTGATTGTAGTACTCTACATATAATAAGTTACTTTTTATATTATACTATAGTATTTTCTGTACTGTGTTCAGGAAATTTAACTGTGGCAGAATCTTGAAATATATAATATTATCTAAACAAATAAGAAAATTAAATAAACAAAAAACTATTCTTGTGACGTTATTGCAAGGAAATAAGTTAAAATTTAAATAATATTAAAAACCGCCGGTTTTTAATATTATTAAAATTTTAACAAGTGTGTGTCGGGCCACGCGCAATATAAGGTTCCGTAGTACCGCTAGTTTTTGAAATTTTTTGTATGGTCAATGAACGTACATTTATAATGTGTTTTAGTTTTTACACTACTAACAACATCATGTCAGTTACTTTCAAAGGAATTTGTACGAAAAGTTCCTTTATACTTCGCCGAATACATTTTTTTTAGTTGATCGACTATTACTCAATAACTTATAAAGTCTTCTTAGCCGTAATAGTTTTCCTTTTAAATTCAGCATATTTCCTACTCCCGTGAATTTTTTCACATTTCCAGAAGCAACCGTTTAGCTGATAGAAGGGGGGGGGGGGGGACACTGGACTCTAACGATTTTTTCCACTTTAAAACTTAATATTTCACAAATGGATCCCTAAATCGGAAAATGATCTATGAATACTCATGATATTTTTAAAAAACCTATCCAACGACACCCCACACGATGGGGTGGGCGCGAAAAAAAATTCATCCCCGCTTGATGTATAGGGCAGGTGCAGGGCAGGTACCATAAAAAAATATTTTTTTAAGATTTTATGTATGTACTATTTTGTCGGCATCATTAATATTATGTGTATTTATGCCAAATTACAGCTTTGCAGGTCCTATAGTCTCTGAGCAAAACCGCGGACAGACAGACAGACAGACGGACAGACAGACACAGACGGAGAGACGGACGGACAGACCGAAACTATAAGGGTTCCTTGTTGACTACGGAACCCTAAAAACGAATTATCTTTGCTTACCAAAACGTTGAATTTGATGAACAGATATGAACATCGAAATAGAGAACCTGCGAACACAGAGGCATTATCATCAGTTCGGTCGTTAGAGATTACACCCGTCCATTAGCAATCACATGTACAAACCATTCAGAATTATTTCACCTTTTACAGGACCTTATTACCTGCGATGTAAGGATCATTATGACACACTCTGAGGTGATATATCCCTGAACGGAATAAGGGTAGCGCGTGACTAGTCACAATAGTTTGACGGATTAGTTTGTCCGTCTGATAATCCCGCTATTAGGACAGACGATGGATAAAGTTCGTTATTACATCTGGTTTTATAGCACCCAGATATTCTTATGTTGTTTTATATAGGCCACGCATTAATTTTAAATTGATCGTCAAAACAGTGTTGGATTTTTAGCTACCCTACGATGTGTTTCACATGCGGTGATTGTTTTCGTAGTTGTCATTGTCAAGTCATAGGTTTTTAAAAGTTGCTGTTTCGTAAAAATTATACGAATTTTTTTAACTTTTGACAGCAATCACATAATAGTATTTTAAAAAGATAAAACCGACTTCAAAGTTGTACGTAATTAAGAATCAAAATTCCGTATCTCAAAAACTACTGAACCGATTTTCATGAAACTTGCAGTATTCCCTAAGTGGACCCATACCTTGTACAACAAAAAAAGAATTACTCAAATCGGACTTGTAGTTCCGGAGATATGCAAACACAAACATAAAAACATACATACATACATACACTTTTGAAATTTGGCACATTTGTTCAGACACTGATGTAGACTAACATATACAAAAATGAGCAGTTCTGCAAATATTACATACATACGCGTCGAATTGATAACCTCCTTTTTTTGAAGTCGGTTAATAAACAGAAACGTAAATACCTCGAGTATATAAATACTTCTTTAAAATATAAACACTTGAAAATGTACCTACTCTCCATAAACCACTAAAGATTGTCCGGAGTCTAATGTAATACACGCACGTAATAATTATCGTAGAATTCAATAGGTACGTATTTTCCATGTACGTGTAACATGTATTTGAATATGCACATGAATAACGCGATTTTCCGCCACCCGGCAGCCATGTTCTCGTATCATTTTCGTATCAGAAAATGGCTGAAAACGTCCAATACTTTTCTCGATAGTTTTGCTCGGCGCGTCGATCAAGCGTCAATTTTCAAATATCGTTTATAGTGCTTCGCATACTAAATACTTTCTGATGGACTTTAAAAGGGGAATTTTGTAGTCGGTTCTATATTCAGACATTTTGAATTTCCCCAGTGTGTTACAATATACGCTATATTTGATAGATAGGTAGCGTAGTTAAACTATTCGATTGTATGTTTTTATACTTTAATATTTGTTAAAAGTATATGTTCGCAAAAATAGTACATCCTTCATAGTAAATACTAGATGACGCCCGCAACTTCTTCACGCCGAAATTCATATTTATCGCGCGGAAACCTTTTTTCGCAACAAAAACTATTATATTTCCTTTAACGTCTCTCAAAGTATCTCCACACTAATAATACTCCCCCACACCGGTTTCGGTGATGGTGGCCGGCTTCATTGAAACCAGGCCAGGTACGCAGGAGTAATTTTATAGTGCCCAGGTGTGTGCACAGTACACAAGAGGACTCTCTATTCCTTTACTCTCATAACCCAGTGGGATGGAAGACCGACATGACTGGCGAGAGATCAGGCGCAAGACCGACTTTTTACATGCCCATCCGACGCATGGATCATCTTACTTGTCAGACAATCAGGTGATCAGCCTGCATTGTCCTAACCAAACTTGGAAATAACATGTTTTCAACGCGGGAATCGAACCCACGACCTTCGAGCCAAGAGCGACGCTCTAGACCACTGGACCACGGAGGAAAAATTATCTAAATCGGTTCAGCCCTTTAAGCGTGAAGAGGTAACACACTGTCGCATTTATAAAATTAGACGAATAATTCAAGGCAAGACGATATGCGATGTGGCGCTTTCTATCACTGAAATTTCGAGCTCCACAGAGGTGCGTATAATGCGATGCGAGTCTCAATTAAATGTGTACATTGTGCAGTGAATAGGTACAGCATAATATTCAGTTACCTTGTACAGCGTAGCGACGCGTTGTCAGCTGTGGCCTGTGACTCATCTAACCCTAAAAATTTCAACACTCTAGCTATGGTTTGGTTCTTGAGATACAGTTAAGACAGACAGACGGGGGGACAGCGTAGTCAGCCAAGTTTTATTAATTTTACTTTTAATTTTAAGTTACTACTTTTAATAATTACTTTTTTCTTAGGTACGGAATCCCGATAAAAATTCGTAGATAATTTTCCAGCGGCATTGTGTAAAAAGGTATCTGCCATAATATTTAGCTGCGCGCGGTTATTTTACAACATTGTACGTCGAGATAAAACGCGTTGTCATAAAATGGCGCCCGCCTTTCACAAAAGGGGTGAGATAACAAACTTAAAAAGGTAAAAGGATTTTAATTAAAAATTCGGCCAAGTGCGGTTCGGTCTCATGCGCGAAGGGTTCTGTACCAATTGTTTATACCGAGCAAAAATAGGCAAAACACGGCATATTTTTATATGAGAAGAACATAGTTAAGTTCATAATATAATGTGAAAATGTTAACTGGCTAGCTATTGCGGTACTTAATAAGCTATGAGGTACAGCTCGGTGACAGCCAGACGGGCGGACGGGCAGACAGACAGTAAAGTCTTAGTAATAGCGTCCCGTTTTTACCCTTTGGGTACGGAACCCTAAAAACGGGCTTACCCATAATTTAACGCAAGATTTTTCAACTCAAAATTGCAGGCAAAACAATCTGCGACGCGAGAAACAATTGATTTATTTTGTAATCGCACTACTAGTTACTACTTAGTGGCGAAGTTGGCAAACTGAGTCGAAGTCAAAGTTATGTAGACTGGAGGTATTTGAACAGAAGCTTCGAGGAATTTCTCCAAACAAACGATCCGAAATTGCTTGTGGAACCCTTTGTTATGTGAACGCTCTATGTCTTTATGAATCGCTTCATTTTTGAGGTTATTAATTTTAATTATATTTGGAACAGTTATTTATAAATCTCCTTGGAGTAAAGATGTGTATGTTTATAACAAAGATATTGTTTTGTTCTACTATTCGCACAGTAATAATAATATGTAACTAGCTTGTAACATAAGTTTTGTTATTGTTTTAGATGCATTTATATGCCGTATTGGTACTTTAATAACGAAAAAAACTATTGCTAAATAAATAAATGCAATTTTGCAAAATAATATCGTACAACTGAGTGATGCGACCGCGCCTCAAATTAAAATTTTACATCCTAAAAAAGTATCTAAATAGCCTAAATAGGTAGTATAATCCATTATCGAAATTAATTTTAGTGTAAGCCTTTGTAGCGATCGTGACCCCAAATATTGAATCGATTAGGTTTTGTTCGTGTATCTAATATTGAACTTTTACAGTTAGGCTGCCTTCACATTAAGTCGCGACTTAATGTGAAGGCAGCCTTAGTATCTATACAGTACACGGTTAATATAACCCGTATCTAAAAACAGGACCGAACTGTGTATACGTTATACAGTTATGCAGTGTTTTGTCTTTATCGGATATGTTAGAAAAGTGGCTTGCTGGATAAGGACTAAACATTGTATACCCGAGGAATTTGATTCCTAGGCAGTTGACAGACCTACGTCGTTTGGTCGGCTTATGTCAATTCAATGTTAGCTGTGATCGGTCGGATGAGTTTGACTTAACGCGTTACGCGACCAACTTACTTAGGTCCGCCATCTGCCTAGGAATCAACTTCTCTGATAGTACAACAAACATGTACAGTCTGTACACAGTGTTAATATTTTTAACCTACGACGAAAACAGAGGGGAGCTATAACTTTTACTCGTCTGTCTATCTGTGTGTCCGTGAAATCGTAGCATCCAAACCAGTGGGCTGATTTTGAACTTATTTTTTTTCATTGAATGCTGATATGATCGAAAGTGTTCTTAGCTACAATTCATCATCATCACCTCACTCACTGCTGGGGAGTCTCGGGTTTATGTTGCTTAATTTATAATAAATATCATGAATTCCAATAATGAACTTCGCTCATCAAAAATATATGGGATAATAATATTATGATGTTTCGCTGTTAAGCTCAAATTAAAGTGCATTAATTTATTCGTAAAAGCATTTACAAATAAAAAAATCCAAGTTTAATATACAGAGGGGAATAAACTTACATGTACTTAAAAAATACAACTGATCATATATCAGGAAGTATTAAATTTAACGAAGAGAAAACGAGCTACGAACATTTTCCAGCTGATGCGATATTTACCTGAAACTGTATTGCGAAATTAACATCAGTTTTCCGAATCGAAACTCCGTGAGCAATTTAAATGCTAATTTAACCTCGAATTTCCAGGAAGTGCCTAAATGTTTAGAGCTGTGTGGTTTCATTATGCGATTTATGTTGTTAAATGTTAGTAGCTTTTAAGAGTAGCAAACTTGAAATTGGTCACGCCGATTTGATTATTTTTGTTATTATTATTCTCTTCTGAGTTTTCTGCCACGAATTTATATATTCGCTAGCGCTTGATTGGCTACCGTTAAACATTAACTAATCAATCGTTGTTGATTACTTAATGTTTTGACGGTAGCCAATTAAAACCGCTAGCGAATAAATTGAAAACGTAAACTTCTGTCAAATAACCTCACAAACCGGGCAATAATCTTGTCATAGTTATCTTTACATGACGACAATAGTTTTCAAAACAAAGTTTTTTCATCAAAGTGGAAAAACGAAGATTGTCGACAACTATTACCTAGGTTTGCCGCTCCTCTGTTCACAATAGCAGCCATTGAGAGTCTGCAGTGAATGCGCAGGGCAAATGACGTGCGGTCATGTCATCAACAATGGACACTGGACAACAGAGCGCGGCTCTCGGCTGGGTTGCCCTCGCCCAGACAATTATTGTTCACTCCATATTGCTGTTTTTGAATAGCTCTAGCTTTTTCATTTCTGTACTGGGTGTATTGGTTTATTTTTCAGTTTTAAAGGCCATTTTCGAATTGTAGTCCAGTAAAGTAGTTGATTTAGCGTAGAAAAGTAAGTTATATAAAAGATAGGCCCTAGCCTGTATATTATAAAAATGCCAATATAAATACGAGTCACACAAAAATGCACCCGCCCCGTTCACTCCTCGATCCACAACTAATATAATACTGCGCCTTCCTCTACCATTTTTGTCGAGCAATCTTTAAGACGTAGTGTGTGGCCTGTATGAAGATTTTTCTGTCAAATATACGTCTCACCCATAAAGTTAATATACCTAGCGGAATAGAGAAACAAAGGCCTGAGCAAGCGAGATGTCACTATCAGTAACACTGCGTGGTAAAAAGAGACGCGTGATTTGAGGTGTACGAACTGTTTTTTCATCTGTTTGACAGTCTGTCTGACCATGTCGGCACGTTGTCAATTTGATCTCTCTGAAAAATTGTAATTTTTAAGTAAAATAGTGAATCATTTTGAGAAATACTGCTTTAGAAACATGGTTACTTGTTTAGTGATTGATTGTGTTACAACACAACGAAAACACCTGGACAAATATTCATTTCGCAGGTGAATTATTCTACATCGACAGGACCTAATTTGAAGTTTATTTTTGCCAATTCCCTACGAGTTATTTATTGGTATTGATTTTGATAATTCGCTTCTATATATGTTTATTTATATGGAAAACATAACTTGACTAGCCATGGTGCACAATTTAAGGATATTTTGTGTAAACAATTTTCATCTATTTTACACTAGGGCTGCATCAGGTTATCGATAAGTAGTATCGATATGAATATATTTTTTTAGTTATACTAATTATCTAGGAATGTTGACATGAGAACATAACCTATCCGTAGTTTATTATTAGTTTATATTAATATACTATCATAATTCATACATAATTTATCGTTTTTACGATTCCGCACCCAAAAGGTAAAAACGGGACCCTACTACTAAGACTTCGCTGTCTGTCCGTCCGTCCGTCCGTTTGTCCGTCCGTTTGTCCGTCCGTTTGTCCGTCCGTTTGTCCGTCCGTTTGTCCGTCCGTCCGTCCGTCTGTCTGTCTCCAGGCTGTATCTCAAGAACCGCTATAGTAATAGACTTCTGAAATTTCCACAGATGTAATGTCATTCTACATCCAATATAGCTCATCCAAGATAGGGGAATAGTTATTTTTAAAGCACTTTTGAAATATGGACATCAAATAAAAGGGCTCATTGAGAGTGAATTGAAAAGTAATAGGGTCTAGTCAAGTTGTGTCGTGTCGTGATGTGACGTGACGTAACCTGTCGTGTCGTATCATGTTGTATCATGTCATGACTGTCATGTCGTATCGTGTCATGTTATGTTATGTCAAATCAAATCCAGCCGGGTTTTAGAAAATGCCCGTTTGAAACCGGTGACCCTTCATGCGCGAGTCCGACTCATACTTGGCTGATTATTCAGATTTCCTACTGACCCGGATACTAGAAATAGTAATTAACCATCCAAACTGGACTCCGAAGAAAAAATCATGCATAATATGCATTATGCAGCAAGCATTTTGAAAAAAAAAAATATCTCCGGATGCAAGGAACGAAGCGGATATTGATCAAAAATGAAATACCAACAAATTTTGTTCCGGTAATAATAAATAACATATTCATTAAATCAGGTATATCATTCATTCAATAGAATATGAGCTTGGTGAAGGGCATGGTCAGTAAATAAGCTAGATATTCTTCCACACATCATAAATATTTGTATGAATAAACGAACCAATTTGTTTGCCTGCCTGTATCGTACTATGCCATGAATCATAGTTATGGTTTTACAAAACAAAAATCTTTTAAAATTTTAGAAAAGTTTTTTTTTTAGATTAGTTTTTATGTCTCCGCATATTGATTTAAATTAAAAAAGTATGATATTATATTGTGTTAAAAAAAGAAAGTAATAAGTAACGGTAATAGCCATTTTTTTGTTATAGATCAAGATAAAGCCTAGGCGCACTGTGTCATCCTACGTTTACAGAGACACAGTACCACCAGAGTTAGCCACATGTATACCGTCGTCATCGCATTCTACGTCGTCATCCGTCCTACGTACGCTGCCACAACTGTCTTCACCATCGACCTCCTTTCAACTAGAATTGATATCAAGAGAAAAGAAGCTTAATATATCTAAATGCACTAAGTTACAGGGTAAATTAAAAAAAAATCTAAGGGCATAAAATAAACGCACAAAAAATAAAGTTATAACAACAATCAGGTGATCAGCCTGCATTGTCCTAACCAAACTTGGAAATAACATGTTTCCAACGCGGGAATCGAACCCACGACCTCCGATTCCACCACACCGTCACAGGCCACAACACTGCGTTGTGGCGTCGCATCACAAAAACAACCTTAGAAAAGCAATGTTGTTTTTCGCAATGCGACGCGACGTCGCAACGCAGTGTTGTCGCCTGGCCCAATGATTTTATAAACGATCTTTTAACTACAAAATTTTTTAATGATAAAAGTCATATTTTACTCCAAAATTACAATTTTATTATAATATAATATCTATGCAGTTTTATTTTATCTCATTTTATTATTTTTACTATCTTACTATAATTAATATTCCATGATCGATATTTTGTCGAATTACACGATGTATGTAGGTACATCACTAACACGCACACGTAAACATAATTGTATACACAGATGTAAATCAATTTTGGTGTCGTTTGACAGCTCGGGATTGTTTCTCTATTCCGCTAGGTATATTAACTTTATGGTCTTACCATATCCTAACTTTTGAAATCTTTGCTCGTATCATTAGAAGAGTTAAAACATAATTTTCCCCGAATAGCTATAATCATCAAAACAAAGTTCAATATTGCTTATCAACAACCAATAGTGTACAAACTGAGGAGCGGACAATTACGACCCTTGATTAGATTACAGCCGCTAACTGCCTCAGTCCAGCTCAGCCTCATCTAATGAAAGTAGAAACATTTCCTTCGCAATTAGCTCCGATACAATTAACTGTGAAGACGTTATTTATATGGGTATTGCTTTTTTCATTTAAAACTAATAGGAAAATACGATTAGTGCGTACGATTAGTAAATTATGTCATCTATATTATTCTTTGTATGGATAGATACGAAGGGAAATTATGATATTTTAGATCTGACACGCATATTTCTATTTGAGCCCTTTTGGGCTTATCATAAGAATAACAGGTGTGGCCACATTTGAAGACGTGAGCTGTGGAAGGACCAAATAACTAACAAAATAACATTTATTTATTTATTTATTTAATATAAATCACAACTATCATTACAGGTTTAAACCTAATTCAATAGAGTGTTACTAGTAGGAACTCAAATTTATCTTCCTTGCTACACAATAAGTGACCTTAGTGAACTCGTTCAATGAGCACGTAAATAAATCGACCGTGTTTGCGACCGTGTTTAGCGTCCGCAGCGCCTGCGTGAGCCATCCGCAGCAGGTTGGTGCGCGCGCGCGACACCTCCAGCAGCGGCGGTCGGCGACCGTGTTCAGCGTCCGTAGCGCCCGCGTGAGCGGGGCCATCCGCAGCAGGTTGGTGCGCGCGCGCGACACCTCCAGCAGCGGCGGTCGGCGACCGTGTTCAGCGTCCGTAGCACCCGCGTGAGCGGGGCCATCCGCAGCAGGTTGGTGCGCGCGCGCTACACCTCCAGCAGCGGCGGTCGGCGACCGTGTTCAGCGTCCGTAGCGCCCGCGTGAGCGGGGCCATCCGCAGCAGGTTGGTGCGCGCGCGCGACACCTCCAGCAGCAGCGGTCGGCGACCGTGTTCAGCGTCCATAGCGCCCGCGTGAGCGGGGCCATCCGCAGCAGGTTGGTGCGCGCGCGCGTCACCTCCAGCAGCGGCGGTCGGCGACCGTGTTCAGCGTTCGTAGCGCCTGTGTGAGCGGGGCCATCCGCAGCAGGTTGGTGCGCGCGCGCGTCACCTCCAGCAGCGGCGGTCGGCGACCGTGTTCAGCGTTCGTAGCGCCCGCGTGAGCGGGGCCATCCGCAGCAGGTTGGTGCGCGCGCGCGTCACCTCCAGCAGCGGCGGTCGGCGACCGTGTTCAGCGTTCATAGCGCCCGCGTGAGCGGGGCCATCCGCAGCAGGTTGTTGCGCGCACGCGTCACCTCAAGCAGCGGCGGTCGGCGACCGTGTTCAGCGTTCGTAGCGCCCGCGTGAGCGGGGCCATCCGCAGCAGGTTGGTGCGCGCGCGCGTCACCTCCAGCAGCGGCGGTCGGCGACCGTGTTCAGCGTTCGTAGCGCCCGCGTGAGCGGGGCCATCCGCAGCAGGTTGGTGCGCGCGCGTCACCTCCAGCAGCGGCGGTCGGCGACCGTGTTCAGCGTTCGTAGCGCCCGCGTGAGCGGGGCCATCCGCAGCAGGTTGGTGCGCGCGCGCGTCACCTCCAGCAGCGGCGGTCGGCGACCGTGTTCAGCGTTCATAGCGCCCGCGTGAGCGGGGCCATCCGCAGCAGGTTGTTGCGCGCACGCGTCACCTCCAGCAGCGGCGGTCGGCGACCGTGTTCAGCGTTCCCTCCAGCAGCATAAAGACAATTACTAGTTAACTACTACCTACTTATTTTTTCGCTTATAATTTGAACAAACCTTCTAAATTATCTACTTCATCTTGTGGCTAATATATCTGGCTGTGGCTACACATAAAATCTACAGGTTTTTTTATTTAAAATCATTTTTCGGCCCAAAGCCAAAATTAATGCAAAAAACGGCAATTTTTTAACTGTTACTGACCTGGTTCTTCCACTCACGTTTTCAGTTATGAAATTAAACAGAAAAAAATAATTAAGATTACAACATTTAACACAACAAAAAAGTATTCATTTCCAAGTAAACAATAAAAAATATACAAACAAAACAAAATTAGAACAATAAAAACACTGCAGTGTTCTAATCAGCCTCTTGACCCGGCGCTGTGGGTCGAGACTGTAATTGTCACTGTAATCCGCGACGAGGTCAACAGCCGTAGTCCTCGTGGATGGAGAGCTCTTGCTGTTCACGCCACTTCACCCCTAAATTAATACTCTATTTAGGCGCATATTAGCTCACTAGTAGTAGCCAATACCACCTGCAAACCTTCAAGAAGAGAGCGTATTCCCTCTTGACTGGCAACGCTCCGCTCTTCTAATGTTGCGAGTGTCCATGGCCGACGGTAGTTGCTTTCTATCAGGTGACCCGTTTGCTAGTTTGCTCCATTATTTAAAAAAAAACTCGGACTGTCTGAATAGTACTATGGTGTATGTACTTATATTAGTTAAAATACAAACGATACATTAGCAGTAAACTTACAATCGAAAATTTCCCTAGCAAAGCCGTTGTTAGAGCATCGAAAGCGCAATATCACATCGCAAGCGCAAAATGTATTTGAAAGGTGTGTGAATTGCAATGATGTTAATATAATATCATTGGTGAATTGCGATCTCCTCCTTATATAACATAAAGATAGAAGCGTTATTTTTTATATTATATTAAATCCTTATATTATAAACACAGTGAAAACGTGTGCGAAATTTAATTTGAATTTATCAACATTTAGCTTTGTCTTATACATAATCTATAACTGATAAAATAACTTATTCTAAGCGCAGTTGGCCAAAAGTAGCTACGCGTATGTCGCCCTTATGTCCACATCAAGTCCACAATTCACAAAATCAATTCCCACTGCGATAAATCTTCTTATTAATTTTCTGCGAAAATATTATTTTTCTGATTATTTTCCTGAAAGACCATTTTGCTGATTAATTTCTCTACGGAATACTCATGCTTCTTGGTGCATCCCTCGGGCACTCCTGAAATTATATCAAAATCTTTAGTTGGCTATTACCGATAAACGAGTAGTGATAGTTTATAGTATGCTCTAGTCTAGAATTCAGATTCTAGTATTTAATTACTCAATAGTTTTAAAAATCTAAATTTCTTATAGAAGTAAGCTTCTGGCTAGTAATGCGTTTACCTATGTAGTTTTTTGTGAGTGCAATTATTTCATTTTTGCACTTTTTTCGTATTAACCACAAAATTAATAAAAATGTATCTAAATCCAATTTTATTACATTGTTTAGTCATAATCAAGCAATCATACGCTCCAATAACTTGTACATGATATATAACAAAGAATTAGCAGTTGAAATATTGCCAGAAGTTTGTTACATCCCTCGAGACGGTATGGCATCGATCGTGTAGTATATCTCACTTCCGAACGCTAGCTCAATAACACTCTGTTACGATGGAGATAAGCGTCTGTTAAAATAGGTAAGATATTATGATTAATATGCATATTTGTTTAAGATTTTGAATTATTATATTTTGAATACTTAAGCTTATTTAAATTACTAGAAATAAAAGAGCTAATAACAAGTTTTCACTCTTACAACAGACTAGATGACGCCCGTAACTCCGTTGCGCCAAAATTTGTTTATCGCACGGGAACCGTGCATTTTCCCGGGATAAAAACTATCCTATGTCCTTTCATGTTATGTACCTACTTTATACCAAATATATCAGCTAATTCGGTTCCGCGGTTTGGGCGCGAAGAACTAACAGACAGACAGACAGACACACTTACACATTTATAATATTAGTATGGATATAATGTGTGGAAACTTTTTTCCGATAGCAGTTAGCATATTCTGTTAAGATAAAATTTTCTCGTTTTCTCTCAAAGGTGACGATGACAGGCTGTGAATGGTAGCTTTTCTATTTTGCCGTATCACGGCACGGCAAGGGTACATGTTTTTCCCGTCACGGTAAAAAAGGAAAGCAAAATGTATGGATTCATATTATGCTTTTCATTGTCCGACCACGGAAACGGTAATCCAGCAGCAAAAATTAAAAGCGTACTGGATATACAAGTCGTAAACAAAGATAATATCAGTTGTTCTATGGAAATTTCTGTAAAAGAGAAAAATGTTTCAGCTATCATACTTCTCTATGATTACTAAGCTCTCAACCGCTTGAATACGTATTATAAGCTTGAAGGCCGAGACATGAAGGCCAGACATCTGTCGGAGCATCTTATACATCTTATTTTCTTCATAACGGGTCGTCCATAAAGTATGTTACACCTAAAGGGCACGACGTCGGGCAAGGTGTCGACGAAGTGTGACACGGTGTGACAAGCAGGGGATCCTAAGTTTTGTGACATCACATTTTATAAATTGAGTAGCAAAATTTTAAATATTGAGGTAGATTTTAAATATTTAATTTTTAGATATAAAATCGCAAATTTTTGACGTCACATGGAGGGGGTGTCTCAAACATGTGACCACCTGTGAAAACTCCTAGTCACTTGTTAGGGAGGGGTCTAATAATCATTAAAATCGTGTGACGTACTTTATGGATGGTCCCTAACATGTGAGCTTGAAGGTTAGTATTGCATAACACAGAGTAGTCCCCGAACCGCCTTGACACACTTGCAGGCACTCCAGCAGTGCAGATCCGACCTGACACCTAAAAATACGAGATGCACTTATTCTGTATATTGGCCCGCTTGCGTCAGTTTGTACTCCGATTCCGCTTAAGGGGGCGACTAACCCAAAATTGTCGATTTTATAATTCATGTTTATACTTGAACATAAGCCCCGAATTGTTTCATTTTTAAACATAGATACTACAATATATTTCCAAGAATTTGATCTGAGCGAAAACACGATATCTTAAAATTTTCTCGATAGAAAAAAATCACAAAAATGCATCTAATTTTCACGAATTTTTCATATATTGCCATAACCGTGCATTAAA
Source organism: Cyaniris semiargus (assembly GCA_905187585.1). NCBI lineage: Eukaryota > Metazoa > Arthropoda > Insecta > Lepidoptera > Lycaenidae > Cyaniris > Cyaniris semiargus. The sequence continues at coordinate 3,226,503 of LR994558.1, read as the reverse complement.
CTAAGTTAATATTTTGTGTGGATATATTTTGGTGGATTTTTAAAATGTTGTATATTTATCGAGTTATTAAGAAAAAACTAACTTGGCGATGATTCCGCGTCGTCCTTTTTCACCTGGCATATGAAAGACGGGCGTGAGTGTGAAGAGAGAAGGACGATGTTTGATTTTTTGCGTTAGTCGCCCTCTTAATCTAACATTAATGCAGCATCGCTTTTTATTCGATTCAGTCCATTTGAGGAGTGACGGAACAAAACATGATAATTCCACTTTTTGTGAAAAAAAAGTTAGCAATGACATTCGACAGAATACCATAAATTACGTCGTCCGATAAGCTGATGTGGTTCAAACACTGACCTTCATTATACAAGTACACTGGACTAATGATACCCTTTGAAATGACAGCTATTTTTGTGCCTATTTGAAGCGGAATCAGCTCCCCCAGTGGGAGGGATAGGAACTAAATTTGACGTAAAAACACAGAATACAAATTACTCACGGACGTAAAAATGACGTTTGAAAGTCGCCATATTGGCGCTGATAGCAGTAGTGGGAGTATTTGGAACTAATACTAGTGATGACAACCAATAACGATTAAGCGGCCATTTGCAAGTTACGTCAAATTTCTCTTCCCTCTCACTGGAGGCGCTGATTCCGCTTCAAATAGGCACAAAAAAAAGTGGGTATCATAGGTCCAGCGTACTTGTATAATGGAGGTTAGTGGGTTCAAATCAAGTGCTTATTCCTATAGTAAATAGCCTCTGAAGTTGAAAGTTTGATGCAAATCATGATATTTCCATGTTTAAAAACATCTTGATCTGATCAGAAAATGATATTTCCATATACATAAGAATAGATACACAATTTCAAATTAAAAAAAAACACACTTATAAGTGTTTATAGTTATTTAATCAATAGATCTCATTTTTTTTAATTGCACAAAACCAAAGTAGTTGCAGGTTTTTGCCTTTTGTGAAAAGTTAGACATCATGGAATTATCATGTTTTGTTCTGTCACTCCTCATTTACTATCCATACTTATTTTACAAATGTGAAAGAGTGTCTGTCTGTTACATCTTCACGCCCAAACCACTGAACCAATAGCGACATAGGATACTTTTTATTCCAAAAAATTTACGGTTCCCGCGCGATAAACGAATTTTAGCTCAAAGGAGTTGCAGGCGTCATCTAGTCAATAAAAATCTCAGTGTCATTAGTTTGACATATCATATTGGGGCTACCCACAGAAATATATCAAGATAGAATGGTGACGCGCGTGCGTTGCTAAGGAATCGCTCGTGTCAATTTTTGCTTTGCTTTTAGTTAGAACAAATAACTTACCCATGGAAAGAAATACCTCCTTTTGACCGATTTACTTTCGTACTTTTGTTTTTACAATTTGACACTGCACAATGAGACATTTTTGCACAACCGCTCCTGTGTAATCAAGTCGAGACGTGCGCGCTGACTGAATGAACGTTCAACGAATCTTGCACACTTGTGCAAGATTGAAACACGCGTACTCCGCCCGCTCAGCCATTCTATCTTGATTTATTTCTGTGAGGCTGCCCTTTTGTGGTGCTCAGCTACGTTCATGCTACAGTAATGCTACGGTTCGTAGATATTGCTACGACGTAGACAGATCGCATGCTACGTTGTTGCTACGTGATAGCACAGATTACTAAATAGTTACTACGTGTACGGTTGTAGATAAGCCGTGAGCTTGTAAAACTTATAGCTATAGAGATAAAAGTTTCAAAACTTTTTCAATGTTAGTACACACACGAGAATGATTAGCTAAAGAATGCGATGATATAAAAAAATAAGTACTCAGCTAATGAACTAAGGTATTCCGCGCTATCAGCATAGTTAAAGGTGATTTTTTACCGTTATTGAGAAGACAAATATTTGTATGGATGGATTATATATATTATGTTTATTACTATTTCACAGTACAAACATAACTTAAGTCCATAACATACCTTTTACTCCTTATTAATTCATCTCATAGTAAATATTTCATAGTTTGTTTACAGAACTTTCACCATAAGATTATTGACTGGAAAACTTGGGCGAACTTTTAAAGTTTCATATTCTCTGTGGCAACGAGCGACGGTAGTGACTACGGTCTACGAATTAAATTACATACTTTATGATTTAATTTTAATAGTCTTCACTAACGCGTCGGCCATATTTGAACATTAATTTTGCCTTATTATTTGTGCGTTATGCAAATTTGATCAAGTCTAGCAATTTATATAATTTATAATATTAACGTTGACAACGACGAATCAGTTCAACAGTGGCAACATAAAGGGATGCAATAAAAATTATAGAAAATACTATTGTCTAATGATTGTCTATTACTGTGTCTGTCGTAATAGCAATTTGGGCTAGCACAAAAGTAAATGAAATATAAATAGTTCAATTTTTTTACTCTTAAACTAAATAACCCTCGTGAATAAGCACTATTTCGGGCATCAGATCTAAATCAGCTTAATAGGTGTTAATCCAGAGATCAAATTCTAAAAATAATTTGAGACTTAGTGTGAAATATAATTATTATGTGTGAAAGACTACACCAACTTTAATACTAGATCTAACTCCATTAGAACGAAGTTCTAAAATTCTAGAACATGTTCAAAATGGCGGCCATTTTCCTGTGCACCGGGTGTGTCCGAGCAAACAGATTACGTGGCACTGACGGATGGCGACAAATACGTGTGTTTAATGCTTGTTACTGAGTACAGCAAACAGTTGGATATTGCTAGAACCATTGTTCTAACAATGTGTAAACCGAAGACTTCGGAAGCGAGGATGTGGCACATAATATTTAATAGCAAAAATGGACCTGCCGTTAAAAATACGGCTTATATATGTTTTGCGCTAGTTTGGTTTAAATTTTGATCAAGAACCATAATATATGTTATTCCTTTCTTTCTTCGTTTTTGTGAAAAAGATGGCGTAATATTCCTCTAGTATTTTAAGATAAAAATCTACTACGAAGAAAACATAATGTTTGGGTGGCCTTAAACCATTCAAAAGTTTGGTCATTCCTTTGTCGACTCTTTTTCTCTCGATTTCGGTTTCGCGGTTTGAGCGTTTCGATCCTAACTAGTGGAAAAACCAACCAAATTACTCGGTTAGGAGCCTTACAGCAAAATGATAGGAGAATATTTTATGTGTTTAAATGCGTTTTTGTAGTCACACGTAAGTTTCAGGCTATTGTAATCACGCACGCACGGGGTATGAAAAACCCGGATGTGACCCAAAGCGACCCAAACTTATAACACATGACGCGGTTTGGAATAGGCCTTTGGGTTTATATCCTCAAGAATACGGTTAAAACCTTCCATTGTACTATGCCCTATATGAATTAAAAAAGTTGATTCATAGACAGATGGTAGACCTGCATAACTCTTAATACTGGTAAAAATCTTTCTTAAATACACATTATCTTTGCATCACGTAAGCCCCATTAAATCATCACTAACTTTTCATTAGCGAGTTAATAAAGTGGATGTAAATATACCGGTATTAAGTACTTACTTGATTAAAAATCGCGACCGAAGCCACCGAAGGGCTAAGAGGATTAGCGCGACTTTAACCCGCCTTTTAGTATTAAATTATGTCAACGGGTAAAAAACTGTATACTACCCGATGTTGCCATCCTAGTTACGCTTTTGATCGTATGTTTAATGTTTCTTATTTCCGCTTTCAGAGAGATTTAATAATTACTTAACTTAATGTAATGAAGATTTTGACATAAGCTTCACACGTTTTATGTCAAAAGTTTAGTAATCGTTAAAAAATGTACCCGAGTGCGGCCGTGAGTAATAAAAGTCTTTTGATAGTTCGGTGACTACGAACGTATACTATACCGATGGGTATAGTCTATGGTTGCCCATGATCGTCGATGATTATGCGTGCCATAAGCAGCTTCGCAATCATGGTTACCCATCGTGACCTTTGGGGGTTTAAATGCAAACTTTTCACTCAATGCCAATTCTAAAGGTATGGGTACTTAGCTGATAATTTATACTAGTCTGTGTAGCTTGTCATTTTGCTATATAATATAAGCACTTAAAAAACTTTGCATATCATATCCCTTTTAAATGGCTTTAAATATACCGAATTCAAAACAAACTTCTCTAATTAATAACCACATAGACAAGCGAAATACTAAATTAAATTGAAACTGAATATGAAATGTTAACGTAATAAACTCGTTGTTGATAAAACCGGAATATCAGAATTAGTAGATTGGTAGTGCTCACAAATTGAATTGTGCGCCATTTATAAAGCCCTCCCCCCCTCCTCCCTCGGCCGCGCTAATTCAGTTATGGCGGCGCCGATGTTTCCGTGTGGCAACACTGTTTGCTTATCAACAAAATATAAACGTTTGTTAATGTTGCCCGATTATTGGGTATTTCATTGTTTGCTGCTTTTTTATAGATACGTAGATCGTAGGTTATATACGCGTATGGAAAACATTATTATAATAGTTTTTAATCTATCTATGAGGCAAATAAAAATTCAATTCAATTTTGTTAGTCTCGCTAAAACTCGAGAACGTCTGAACCGATTTGGCTAATTTTACTCTTGAAACATTCGTCGAAGTCTAGGGAAGGTTTGTACCTACATTAATAAATTAATAATAATATGTTAGAAGGGAAGTGGTACTAAGCTAACCGGGTCTACTAATATTATATATTTTTCTATATATTTTGATTGATTAGTTGTTATAATATTTTGAAGGGTTTTATTAATATGAAAATTATTATAGATAAACATAAAAATCATTGCGTGAAAACGCTCTTAATGAAGAAAAATAAACATTTCTCCTATTTAAGGGGCTTCTTATTTGATACACACATCAACTCATACATAAATCACACAAAAATATCCTGTAATTTAATAGAAACATAAAAAAGATAAATACATGTTCTTTGTCATACCAGTCCAGACGGAAAGTAAACATAATTATCTGCATATTACTTTTTCATGTTTTATTACGAAAAACCGTCTCAGGGAAAACGGTGGAAAAGTAAAATAAGTCTTCGCGTTTTTCCCCCATTCCTTCTCCCATGGTTTATTGTTTTGCCATCCAGTTGGAGTGGAATCGAGTGCCATTGAAACTTCATTATCAGATATCCTTAGGAGGGACGGACCGACATTAGAGACTGTTTGACGGTTTTGTTCCGTTTATCGACAATCGATAATGTCATTATTGATATATTGTGGACTAAATGACACCCGAAACCTCCTTGCGCCAAATAATTTTATTTTTCCGCAACAAAAACTGTCATAATATGTCCCTTTGCCTCTCTCAAAGTATCTCTGTAACTATCTAAATCGGTTCAGCTGCATAAGCAGTGCAGTGAATAAGTAACACTTTTGAATTTATCGCCCGTTCCGTTGCGCCAAAATTTGTTTATCGCTCGGGAAACGTACATTTTTCGGGGATAAAAATCATCCTGTATCCTTTAATGGGACTTAAAGTATATACACACCAAATTTTAAGCAATATCGGTTCTTCGGTATGGGCGTAAAGAGGTAACAACTAACAGACAAACAGGCACACTTTCGCATTTATAATAGTACTAGATGACGCCCGCAACTCTGTTGTATTGATAAAAAGTATTCTATATCCTTTCCCGGAACTCAAAGTATCTCCATGCCAAATTTCAGCAAAATCGGTTCAGCGGTTTGGGCGTGAAGAGGTAACAGACAGACAGACAGACAGACGCATTTATAATATTAGTATGGATAGTATGGGTAAGGATAATAATTGACATGACAATTAAATTGCTTGTAGTGTAAATTCCAAAGCATCCTAAATATTATCTTTTTAAAATATCGACAAAAAGTCGACACATCACTTCGCTCTTCAAACCCCTTCAAAGTACTTTACTATCTTGCCATGGAATATTAAAATGTGAAGTAATATTAAATTCGATATACGAGTAGAGCTAAGCTGAGTATTATTGAATTTCGTTCAACGTTTAAATCACGTTCCCGCTAGCGATGGGCCATAATATATCGATAAGCGATATTGATGATACGAATTACGATACAACGTTACAACTAGATTTAGTACCTTAAATTAAAAGCTAAGTCTGTACCCCAAAAACCTTGGCCTTTTTTTAGCATAATATTGCAAACTGTCGTTATTTGCTTACTAAATATTGTATGCTAATTATTTTGAATATTGCGACAGCCGAGACGATAAAAAAATTAACTGCCAAAGTATAATCATTAAATATACTGTGACAACCGTGCGATCTTAAATAAGGAAATAAAGGTTTTAAAATCTTATATATAAAATTCTCGTGTCACAATGTTAGTTACCGTACTCCTCCGAAACGGCTTTACTGATTTTTACCAAATTTTATATGCATATTCAGTAGGTCTGAGAATCAGCTAATGGCTACTTTTTATATTGATAAGTGCATTTGTTGAATAAATAATAGTAAATTATTACAAGTCGAGACTGACGGCGACCATTATTTGTGCGACGGGATAGCGATGGACGTTGCCATGGTGCCATACTTATTTAGTCACTTCAATAAAATAATATGGGCGAAATACTTTATATGGCAAAACGACGTTTGCCGGGACAGCTAGTATAATAAATGATCAAACGAACTTACCAAGTGAAGTTCGATCATTATTATATGAGTCGCTTCATTCAAAGATATATAATTAACCAGGTAGTCCTTTGCTTATCTGCTAGGCAATCGCGTTTTTTTAAAGACGTATGTGGGTACTTGAAAAAAATATAATACTGTCGGGCACTCGCTCACCAGCGCGCCTCATTATGTTTAGAGAGAGGTAATGCAAAAAATCTTTCTTTCTTTCTTTGGGTACTGCAGCAAACATAGTTTCGTGCAGACTGGGTGGGAGGGAGATTATATCTTTGAATGAAGCGACTCATATAATAATGATCGAACTTCACTTGGTAAGTTCGTTTGATCATTTATTATATTTCATCGCTTCATTCTTCGATATATAATTAACCAGGTAGATTTTCAGAGTAAGGAAGGAAAGATTTTTTTTTTTTTTTACAAAATATAATATAGGTGTACATTATGAATAGTAATCATTAAATTCAAGAAATAATTTAATATAATGCCCATAAATAATAATAATAGTCAGTAGAAACAAAACTTAAGAGACCTCTATGTTTTGTGATTCAAATGATAACATACTGAGATCATGGTGATTATATAACTGATTCAGCGAAACTTTGTTCGTCGATAAAATTATGGCTAAGGAAAATAGCAAAAGTATTGGAGTTGCCAGTCCTGCCTGTCGACTGTCGTCTTACTAATCGTCATACAAATCGTGTCCAGTTTCGGTCCCCGTGTCGACACACTCTCGCACAGCACCTGCTTTATCCAGCGGCTAACCGACTGGGAGGTGGCTGTTCTGTGCAGGGCGTTAAACGTTAGCAATAAGGAACCCGTGCCTTAGCATTATCCTATTTAATATAATCTTGCATAACCATCGCACGGCGTAATAACTTAAATATAACTTCTTCTTTTTTAATAAAAAAGAATTACATAATTTAATAACATCACCGATCCGATAACGCCCGGAAGTTTATGTCTTTGTAATATAAATTTCGATACCGCTATTTAAAACATTTTTTTTTTATTTTGCCGAGTTTTATTAGGCAGAAAGTCTTAAGTCAATGATGAGTATTCAGTAGGTACAGAGTGCAAGAAAAAACAAATAATTTATAAGTGGATCCCGGGTACTATAATACTATTCAGGTATGGGCTAGGATTTTTTACCGGAGAGCTTCTTTCGAAAGACGCTTCACACATTCATCTGAGCCAATGTCACCAACCAATAATGTCAACATTGTTCATAAACAATGACAGTGCACAGTGATGGCTGTAGAAGATATCGTATTACAGCTATTGTCAATTTGTTTGGCTAAAGTTCCGATGGAGCGGACGAAGATCTCTGTAATAAGTCTATTAACTAATAAGATTGAAGAGAGTATTTATCTAAAATCTAAGTCGAAGTAAAGTATTTTAGAATAAATTTTAAGGAGTCTACTGCTTTAACTGAGTCCGGCTCTGTGGTCGTCGATAATGTGATTATTGCATATTAATATGATTGAAAGTCGAGAATATTGTGTCGATCCACCAGGCTGAATATTTTAACAATTATTATACAAAAATAAGTGTGATTCTGTTATCGTATTTATCATTGCATATTTTATTTAGTATTAAATATTTTAATCGCTGAAAACCAGTCGCATTCCGCGGCGGGAGTCAGGAATCAGGATATGAAGGTGACAAAACACCTATCAGTTGAGCTAGCTCACGAATTGCGCGAGCTTGTTTGTCACGGTGTGCGTGGTTGAACTCCTCTGAAACGGCTCGACCGATTTTCGTGAATCCTAGCGAGCATATCGGCTAGGGTTGAGAATCGGACAACATCTACTCTTTTATCTTTATATTGATAAGTGTATTAATTTGTTGAATAAATAATAGTAAATTGTTACAACTCGAGACTGACGCCGACCATTGTTTGTGCGACGAGATAGCAACCATGGACTTTGCCATGGTGACATACTTATTTAGTCACTTCAATAAAATAATAATATGGGCGAAATACTTTATATGGCAAAAACAACGTTTGCCGGGACAGCTAGTTATGTTAAAATATTATAAACGTTAAGACTTAATTATTTACATATTTGTTGTGGATTTAATACACCCATGGCACTTATGAACAATAAAACGTAAACAAAAAAGGGGCGCCTGAGGCTGAAGAATTGTCGCTTAGAACACTGATATTGTTAAAGCGTGGTAAGTTTAGTAGTGATAAAGCCTACGCCTGGTCTGGTTTCCTTCTTTATATTTTATGTGAAAAAAATGTTAGCGCATCTGATAGTCTGTACGTCAAGACTTAAGGCTCTTAATCCGTAAATTAAAATCTTTCGATCGACTAGTGAGTTAATAGGAACCAAGAAGTAGGCTCTTAACTCTATTTTTGCTAGATATCCACTTTTGGGTATTGACTTGAAAGCCGTACGGTAATTTTCCAAATTAACATGTAATTTCGAAATAAACTTACTCAGTAGTTTCAAATTTAAAATAATTAAAAAATTGTATTTAAAATATAATACAATATTTTCCGCCGCTTTGTTTGGGGAAAAGAAAATCTTTGTAATAAGGTAACCTTCGGTGGGGGTACAAGAAGATATAGTTTTAAATTCTAATAATTTATTGATGTCATGATGTATTATATATTAAGCCAGTGGTCCCCAACCTGTTTTTGTTTTAGAAACGAAGTTTCAAAATGGTTTAACATCACGCGGGCTGCAAATAAAGCCCCGGTGGCCCGCATGCGGCCCGCGGGGCGCGGGTTGAGGATAGCTGTATTAAGCCCACAATAATTATAATAGTAACATCTATAAACTATATATAAAAATAACTGTCAGCACTACTGCTGCGGTTTTGAGCGTTTAGTCGCCTCAGCCCTCAACGCTCTTCGAACTCGAAGAGGAGTGATTGTAGCGGTACAGTATTAGCGGCGCCAGCCGACGCTTACCTAACCTAAATATGCCCCCCCCCCCCCCCCCTCCTTTTGACGGGTAGCTGGGAGGGTTTTCCAGAGCCTGAAAGGTACCCGATTAATGGTATGTACTAATTTGTTTCTCCGAACAAACACTGGAATTATTCAGCGAAACAATAATAATTTCGGTCTGATATTGAGACAAGACTTATCGAGTCTGAGTGTTATAGGTTTCCGTTACGAAGTTTTCTTGTCTGATAATATATTATCTGATAAGTCTGATAATAATTAATATCGAGATAAGTCAGATACTGTTGATAAGTCTGATAATATCGAGACTTTGTCAGGTGAAATTTATAATGATAATAATAATTGATCGAAATGGAATCGATCTGCAACACTTATTATCAGTAATGTTTTATAAGCAGTAGCTTATCTTAATCGTTTTTGGGATCATTTAAAACCATAATCTGGCGAATCCAACGAGGGCTCACCTAACGTCAGTAGGGGCCCTAGATCTATCCGGATCTGGTCCGGTTCTATCGGTGCCGGTACTCAGAATCGACCGTTGGCACCTGGTTTAGGAGTGGGAAAGCTTCGGGTTCATTCGTAACCTGATCGACCCGTATATCGGTCACTTCTAGTGATATTTCCCCGATTGTCTGGTCTTTGTGACCTAAAAAAAAATTGGGGTAGCTTAATTGCTCGTTATAATCGACTTATTTGTCGATAAAATATGTTACAAAAATTATTGAGGGTAGTAGTTATCATGTTACGTAGATAATAAGTAAGTTTCGTTATACACTCGCGGTGTATCCCGAATCCCAACATTGGTGCAAAATTTATTTAATAATAATAATTATGTACCGGCAGACATAATAAATTATAATCGTAGTTCTATATTTAGAACAAAAGGATCGCGCGGGACGCGCGCATTGGTTGTTAACTGATGAGACTCGCAGTCAATCTAGTTATTAGCTCGAAATAGCTGTTCTCTATAAAACGGAAAAGATATTAATATTATAATAATAATTATGTAGTTTTATTTATAGAACAAAGAGCGCGGGAAAACGCGCGGTAGTTTCTAATTTTTATTTCTAAACATTGTCACACATTATGTTGATTTAAAAAATATCAATATATTTTAAATTTAAATAGTAATTAACTCGCAGTTAATCCCCTCAAACCAGCCAACATATTATACTTCTATTTTTAGATAATACATCGTCAGAGACCCGCAGTCAATTCCGATGCATAAGGATTGTGTTTAGAGACTCGCGGTCAATCCACACATTATGGCGGTTTATAAAATAACTCGCTGTTAATCCCCAAACCGGCCAACGTATAGTTCTATTTCTAGAACAGATACATCGTCAGAGACTCGCAGTCAATTCCGATGCATATAAATTGTGTTTAGAGACCCGCAGTCAATCCACACATTATGGCGGTTTATAAAATAACTTAATATAATTAAACACTTGCAGTAATTAACTTGCAGTTATTTCCCCCAATCGGGCAAACATATAGTTCTATTTATAGAATAGGTAAAACTTGGTCAGAGATCCGCGATCAATTCCGATGCATATAGAATATAGATTGTGTAAAAGGACTCGCGGTCCAAACATACTGTAGGTACTTATTGACTCACAGTCGCAGTACATGCCGATTAATTAAATAATTGCAGTAATCACCTGCAGTTGTTTCCCTCAATCCGGCAAAAATATAGTTCTGTAATTGTATTTATAGAACAGATAAAGCATACATAATATTATAGATTGTGTATAATAACTCACAGTCCAAACACATTGTACGTTTATTGACTCGCGGTCGCAGTACATGCCGGTTAGTATTGAATATAATTGTCTCGTCTTGGCCTCGGTAGTGCCTGTCATTTATTTAAGTATTTAATAGTACTTACATGTATTTTCTTATTACACGATAAGATAACACTGACTTTAGTTACTTACAACACTGACTCAATCATCTTAATAATAATATACAGCTGCGCTTTGGAATGGTTACTAAGTGTACGTGCTCGCGTTGCCTCGCGTTAACAAAGAATGAGGCGCGCTGGTGAGCGAGTGCCCGACAGTATTATATTTTTTTCAAGTACCCACATAAGTCTAAAAAAAACGCGATTGCCTAGCAGATAAGCAAAGGACTACCTGGTTAATTATATATCGAAGAATGAAGCGAAGAAATATAATCTAACATGCGGCTGCAAAATCTCGACGAATCAAAAGCGTCGACAATCCTGAAGAGACTTTTATTTCGTCGACCGACCGTAACGAGATCAAAGTAATTAGACGAGTCAAAATATAGTCTGAGAGGTGGTGGCAAAATCGTCGACAAATTATAGCGGTGAATCGTGTCGGCACAATCAGCTTTAAAACGTGTACATTAATTACTAGCCGAGCCACGCCGGGGCACCGACTAGCATTAATTAAAGGCAAACACTCACAACAATAGTCTGGAGCGCCGCTCAAAAAGTCAACATTCATTCTTTGACTTTTGAGCCATATTTACGGGTCAACGGACACTGGTTTATTAATTTTGGCACAGCCGGAAAAGTATTTTTGTCACTGCCTTTTTAAAACCTTTTAGCGGTGACAAAATGTCTATATTTTTTCTGTTTCGCTGCTTTTAAGGAAATATTATAGGACGTCGATTCCGTAATTTCTTCTAATACTTTTTATTTACCAGTGGAACATTTCATCAATGCTTAGATATATTCTAAATATTATTCCATTTCCCATCTTCAGTACTCAATAGGAAAGTTTTGAAACTCCGACTAAACAAACATCCGACGAGTTCGGAAGCCCACACTGACCCCGCTACATTATTAACTGAAATCAAACATGGCGGAACCGAAACAATTAATAAACTTGGAGATTTCCAATAAGGTTACATAATTGCGTGAATCTCAGTAGTAATGGCAGTTTAATTAAAGTTGGTCGATGCGCTGCCAACTCCCGCGGCGCTCGATCATAATTGCGACTGCCAACTGTGCACGTATAACATTTACATATTCGCCGCCGCCTCTTATACTATAACGTAATTGTATGTTCGATAGAAGTCATTTACTACAATAATAATTACGATGTAGGTCATAGTTGTTTTGTTTAAATCTACCTAACGTAAATGACTAGCGATTGGACAGTACTAGTCGTTGGACAAAGCACAAAAACACAATATTTATTTAGGTTGCTTTAAAAACTGCTTGTTTTTAAAGTAATAGAACGCCTGATTTCAAAGAAAAACAGGTAGTTTTTTAAGCAACCTTAATAAATATTATGTTTTGTGCTCTGTCCAATGACTAGTACTGTCCAATCACTAGTTATTTCACCCTACATTCTTAGTGAAACATACTAAGGTGTACTCGGGGAATCGAGACAGTAGCGGTCATTGACTCCCTGTCAAAAAACTTGTATTTTTCTATATAAACCGCGATTGACAATGAAGTGTCAGATGTTCCTAGTCTAAGGGCGATATCGTATTTTGCATACTCGATGTGAACTGAATATGAAGCATGTCACTTCGAACTCATAAAAAGTTGGAGATTATTATTTTTAGAGTTACCAAGAGTTTTCCGATGAATCTCTAATAATCTGTGTCTTTATAAGAGGTCGATTTTATTCTTAAATATTCTAAATACAGTTCGAGAACAATATTATATTACATTGTAATTTTTTGTCGTTGTAACTGTACTCATTATACAATTTATACTATTGCAAATTAATCCTAGTCCTATACTAACAAATAACAATGTTTGTTCGTATTGTTTATGAACATCATCATCCCATAGACACCGGACGAAGTTTAATATTATCATTTTACCCTTCCACGATAATTATACAAACAATCTGAAACGAGTTTGCGCTTCGTTATTAAGAGGGTGTAGGGGGTAAACACTTCCCCCTACTAAGTAGAAAATGCTGCTTCTACACTTTATTACCTGTGCATCACACATTAAACTAAATGTGTGATGCACAGGCCCTATGAATATAGTGTTCAAGTATTAAACATTTGCATCACACAATTTTTATAATATGAGTGGTTAGTAGGTAAATTGCATAATGCATTATAATATCGATTCGACTGTGATGTTTAATATATAAAAAATATATTGACGCAATCTTTTACTAAGTAATTTGGAATTAGAATGCCTTAATTTTAAATTCCACACATTTTTATTTCTTACTTCGCTGTCAAAACTATCGAGTGTAATTTGAATAAATTCTCTGATCTATCTTTGTAACAAATAAGTTTAACAAAACACCGAATAACTGAGTTATTTTATGTGTAACGATCACAACAAATTTATTTCCAAAAGGTCTCCCAAGGTCATCTAGTCGTCCCAAAATTATTATTCAAAGTATTTTGGATATCCAATTAAAAGCAAAGAGTCTGGAAGGAAAGCGGCTTAGGATTTTAGCGGAATTTTAAATTTAAATAATAAACAGCCTCTTATTCCTCGCTCTGTAATCTCTTAATCTGCAGTCTATTAAAGCCTTCCTGACCAGATCCTGCCTATCCTGACCCCCGTCAAACTTAGTAATTGGCTGGCTACAAAGGTTCCTATTACTGAGTAATTTCGGTCAGCCATCTTAATAATAGGGGTAAAAGTTTGAAGATGCTGTTTCATAATGAAAGTGTTTTGTAATAAACAATTTTCGTGTCAGCCACACTATATGCCCTGGCATTAATATTTTTACATATTTATTTTGTAAGTAGCAAAGTATTAACGGATTTAACCTAACTTAACATAAAAAGTAAATGATATTACCTTTTTCTTGTGACAAAATAAAGGTAGGCTTATGCAAATAATAAACACACTAAGTTTTTAGCCGATAAGGATTTGACATTGTAACACTACCCGTCGCTACGCATAACGCAACACCCTAAATATGATACAGTATTTAAAATCTGTACTTAATCATCGCACGAAAAGCGTTTGCCTAACATTCCCTTGCTTTGAAATCTTTGCCCACACCAGTAAGACCTAAAAAATTCAACTTAAACTCCATTAGCAAATTAAAAAAGGTACATTAGAATTTTTATGCGGTGAGAGTACAGCCTATACGTCCATAAAACGTTAATTGGCTACGAGTTAATTGAAATAAGTTTACTGCTTACGTAACGACCAGCGCCATGATGGATTGTAACAATTTAAATAAAGAAGCATTTGAAGTAGCGAGGTCGGTGACCTCATTACCGGGGAACCCCCGGCGACCATGTGGAGCCTTTTAATGAATATCTCCTGGAATACTTTTTAATTATGAGTAAAAACTCGTTAAATTGTGCTCCATTAATTTGAATAAACTTTATTAGACGATTCACGTGTCTGTTAATGTAAAAATTCTTGCAGAATTTACTTTATTATCCCGTGAAAGAATGATGGATATTTACAGTTTCTACTCTATATCTCTGTACAATTTCATAGTAAACGCCTCCGTAGTCCGGTGGTATAGCGTGGCTCTCGACTCGGAGGTCTACAGTCCGATTCCCACGTTGGAAACGTGTTATTTCCAAGTTTGGTTAGGACAATGCAGTGTGATCATCTGATTGTCTGACAAGTAATATGATCCATGCGTCGGATGGTCCCACTGGGTTATATGAGAGTAAAGGAATAGAGAGTGCTCTTGTGTACTGCGCCCACACTTGGGCACTATAAAATTGCAGCCACCGTCACCAATACCGGTGTGGGGGTATAATTATTACAATTTCATAATCATTATTTGACCAAGATTTAAAAGTTAACGTTAGACATCACTTACTTTTTCTAAAGCAAGAAAGCTGGTTAACATAAAAGTATCCAATAGGAACAATGTGCTTTAAAAAACATTTTTCTGTTTATCCAGAGTAGTTTTGCGATATTATACAAAAACCGAATTGAAAAAAAAACCTAGTTGTGTCTCCCATTTGTTCATAGAGTATGGTTTGTATAACGCTAAGTTCTAACGCTAACGAACATAAAATATATTTCTGTGTCACACCGCATGTTTGCTGTTAAAACTAGGCTAGCTTTAATAATGTTTATTTTCCTGCATACAATGAACAAACGTATGTAGAGAAAATGGGGCGCGTCCGTAGGCATAAGGGAAAACTGTCAAGAACTACACAGGGCGAGCAATTACGTTGCCAACTTTTGAATAATGTATGCGTCTTAGTTTTTTATTGCGTGACATATTAATGTAGCTGATAAGGGTAAAAAAAACTTTCAGGGAAATAGAAAAAGATTTTTAGATATTGTAGCCAGGGGGGCGAAGATGTGCCGCGTTGTCCATATAAGACCTGCACTTATCTCCCTCTTTTAATTGCTTGAATTTCGAACACTGTATTTTTTTTTTTTTGCAAAAAAACGGCAAACAAGATTTTTTTTTGTTGTTACTTCTAACACAAAAACTCGGACACAGAGGCTTCGGAGAGTACTTGGACCGATTGAAACTGAGAGAGAACTGCAAGGCATGCAAATGTGACAACTTAACAACTCAAACAGTTCTGCACTGCCTCACAGAATGTCCCATTTCTGGAACACTCAGAAGGGAAATAAAAGAAGAAATAGACGAAGTCATAACAATAGACACCATTAAAGATATAATGAAGAATAAAAAATGCAGACCGACTTTCATGAAGATGGCAAGGAAGAAGCGAAAAGCAATAAGTAGCGAAGCCAGAACACCGACAGTCACTACTAAAAAAAAAACATGCTTACAACAACACAACATTTCAGTGGGTCTATTTATTAGGTAGCATATAAGTAGTAGGTTTAACTTGAATAATATGAATTGCGAAATACAAACGAGAAAATAGACATTCAAAAGAAAAAATTATCTACGTTGAAAAATCGAGCATTCTTCACATGAAGAAAAGCACAAAGCGGTATATTTTAAAAATAGAATCCGGTTTTTATACGTCTGGCAACAATAGGCATCAAGTTCTCGGGACTTGCATAATAAATTCACTAACAAAGAGATGTACAAAGTTCTGAGTTGCCAGCATAGAAATTAATTTGAATGCGCTCTCTAGAAATTTCGAATTAGTGGGGCGCATTGTTTGCGTAGGCTGTTTGTATTGTTTACTTTTGCTTTACTTAAGGTTAAAACAAAAAAGTTGATGGATATCATTATTTAAAAAAATGAAGATATTTACTTTCGTCTAAATACTTTTTGCCCTAAAAATAAAAAAATAATAATGTATATTAGTTTAACTTTTATTTTGCTTTATTTTATTAATGACGAATATCAAGATAATAATTTCCAAAACACATTTTATTATGTAAGCAGCTCTAAAAATAATCTTATTGAAGAGGTCGTTCTCGAAGAATCTCGTTGAAACTTATTGTACTGAACTAGATGTTTCAACGAGCTTAAAGTGGCTTACATTCACATAAAAGTATTAAATTAGATATTACATTATAAGACTTCTCTACTTTCAACTTAATACCAATGCTTAATACCTTAATTTATTTCTATACAAATATTATTTCTAAGAAGTATTTGATCAATTTTTCACATTGAATGAAAGTATTAGACAGATTGAAAACATGTAATATTTCATTATTTATTTTCACTTCAAAAACTGTCCGGTCTGTGCTCAAGGGAGTTTCTTTTACTATACACCTAACAAGAGCAATGTCATAGTCTAACTCTAATACATAAACTTCTCATGTCACGTTTGTCATGTATGTCGCTAAAACTTCCCCGATGCGGCTGTACCAATTTTCATAAAAAATATGTACTGAATGAACGTATAAGGCATAACAGTATTTGTCGGGTCAGCATAATATGTTAAACTTTTATAAAAAGCGTATTTTCTGACTTACACCTTTTTGTTCCAGGATGTCGAAGCTCTGGTTCCTTCTCGCGCTGGTGGTGGTCACCAGCGCCGACGAGGCCACAGATCCCCAGGGCCTTGCAGAACCTCTCCCACGTAAGTGATAATGGACTCTATGGTGTAGACAATAGAGATTAGACATTACTGAACTTACTGATAAAGTGGTATCAATTTTTATCTTATGTGTATTGGTATACATATTTATAAGTATTGTTGTTTTTTCATAGTTGTGATGTGTATTTTTTGCCACGTTTTATATAAAATATGTTAGATAAAGTGACCTTAAAAATACCTCTTAAAAAGAAGAAAAAGAAAGAAGAGTATTATATCCGTAGCGTCGTAGCACGTACGCCGTAGCGCCGTAGCACCGCCGTAGACGCGCTACGCGCTATATTAAAACTTCACAAACGTGAAGTTATGCAACTTTTTGCGCTCATTTTCAGAAGATTGGAAAATTCCACTTGAGTTGTGAATGTGTGTGTGAATTGGGGGATATGTTTTATTTAAACGGCATGTAAAAATAAAAATCTGTAATAATTCTTTCAGTTGAAATAATTGCGGATTTGTTTTCTATATGAATATAATATATCTACTATTTCATTTACGTAACATGTAGAAAAAATATTTATTATTACCCTGCGCTTACCTGCAAAAACAAGAGTCGCAAGTTCGTTTCCAGACCTAAACATTCTATAGTACTCACACACATCATCTACATTTATAATTATAATTCTCCCAAACATACATAATATTAAAACCATAGTTACAATTACCCAAGGACAATTATGGCAAATGACTACGTAATACCACATTTAAATGAAGCCGTAAAATCTAGGACGAACACAATTACACATATAGAATAATGGCCGTTCATTAAAATAATTACTGTGTGGTGGCAAAGGGCACTTAGCCCAGCAAGCCTCGGTTATACGGGGCTGAACAGGGCCCTACACGCCTCCGCTGGGCCCTACAGGGCCCTTAGTAACGCGCGGCGAGAGGATAACGCGAGGTATTTGTTTACACCTACGTTAAACGCTGTCTCTTTTACTCTAAGGCTCAACTCACATTGGGGCAGAGTCGAAGCGACGCGTCATGTTTTTCAGCAAAGCATATTCATCTCTATTGTTCTATTATTTAAGTTCAAATTTCTGCTATAAAAATATGGTAGTTTAAAAAATGACGCTTCAGTGTGAGCTTATCATAATTGATATTAGCGAGAAAGAGATGGTGAATAGAGAATAAAAAAGTTGTTGTTCTTAGTTTAATTTGTTTTTTACTCACGTAAAAGGTGATAGTATTTTGTTATTATAAACAATTTAAGAATTTCTGTTTGAAGACTGAATATATTTCTACCAGACGTTTTTATCGTAGGCATAATTATAAAGGTGGTATACTTACATTTCCCTTAAAATTTTCAGTAGATTTGGACGAAAAAAAGAAAAATATAAAAGAAAAATAAAGATGTTGCCTGCAACTTATTTCGCCCAAAAATGTTACTATTTGTAATACAAAAATTTTTGTCTTTACCTAAGACTCAAAGTATTTTCGCATCATCTAAATAGATCCAGCAACAAGACAGGCAGGCGGAGAGACAGATAAAACCTCGCATTAATATTTAATACTATAAAAGATATTACTAAAGTAATAAGTATTTTACATACATTACTTTAGTATTACTAATAAGTATTTTACATACCTTTAGTTTCAAACTTTAGACAATTTAAACCCTAAATACGAAGTATAATTTAAGTTCTCGTATTTAAATGAGTAACTTCCGCTATTCCGAAAGTAAAGCTGTTTCACACATCATCTACTTCACACAAATTACGCACATGATCCACCACTTTCAACCTTATTGTTATAGCAGTAAGATCGACTATACCGTATTGTGTTAGGCTTAAAACTAATTAATACCTCAATCGTGGGAATCACAGATACAATAGATATTCTATTGTTATGCGGCACCCGGGTTCCGCTTGGGAGTTGATGGGTTAAATATTAATTGAATGTATATTGACTTTAGGAAATCATTCATTCATATATTCTGTATAATATATCAAAATTGTTTTATTTGTAAATAGATATTCAATTTCAATAGCCCAGGAAAATTAAACATTCGACCTCGGAATAATTCGCATAAAGCTGAAAATTTATAGAGATATAAAATACACCATTTTATAAATAAAACCTCAAAAGTCCCCGACGTTCCTCCTTGTGCTAAAAATTTTATTCAAGGTCAAAGGTACGAAAATGAGGTTTTGTATATATGTGATCGAAGGGTTTTCCCCTGTTTTTTTTTCTCAAACTGTACATTTTATCATAAAAATAGGTAGCATAAGATTGTAGATCATAGAATTTTCTAAAAAAATATCATAACACATTTTTACGACTTACCATTCCTTATGCTTATAAGCTGGCTTAAAGTTTGAGAAAATCATATCTATGTACTTATATTTAATTTTTAAAAACAATGAATTTGTGAAACTACTGGTTCGAGTTGAAAAATTATTTTTTTATTAGCTTTAGGCCTTTAACATCACGCTGCAATCACTAGGAGGGAAGAAACAGATGAAGATGTGAAAAAAACGGGGAACATTATTTGAAAGGTATTATCTCACGAACTGCTGAAGCAATTATTTTTTTATGAAATAAGGGGGCAATCGAGCAAACGGGTCACCTGATGGAGAGCAACGTCCGTCGCCCATGGACACTCGCAGCATCAGAAGAGCTGCAAGTGCGTTGTCGGCCTTTTAAGAGACAATAGGGTAATAGGGGAGGGTAGGGATGGGAAGGGAAGGGAATAGGGGAGGGTAGGGAAGGAAATAGGGTAGGGGATTGGGCCTCCGGTAAACTCACTCACTCGGCGAAACACAGCGCAAGCGCTGTTTCACGCCGGTTTTCTGTGAGAACGTGGTATTTCTCCGGTCGAGCCGGCCCATTGGTGCCGAAGCATGGCTCTCCCACGTATTTTTATTTGGCATATTTTTTATTTGGCACAGATATAGAGTAGGCCACGTTTTTTTTCAGAAAATTGTACGGTTTCCGTGAAATTCATAGTTAAGGCGGGCGGAGTCGCGCGTAACGTCTAGTACATGCTAGGGTTATTTAAAAATTCTCGGCCTGACATACTTCTGAGTGACTTGCAAGCGTCCTGTCGCTCTTCGCGACTCGAAAAACTTAGGTTTGGCAAGTCACGCAGAAGTATGTTTGGCTGAGAACTTTTCAAACAACCCTCGTATGCTGTAGTACTGAAAGTTCCGCTCCGCCCGCGTTTATCATGAAAATATAAATTTCACGTTCATTTTTCCGAAAAACAAAATAGCCTATGCTCCTTTTCGTGGTCTACTCTATATCTGCGCCAAATAACATAAAAATTGCTTCAGCAGTTTGTGAGATAAGCCCTTCCAAATAATTTTCCCCGTTTTCCGCATTTTCTCTGTTTCTTTGCTCCTATTAGTCGCAATGTGATGTTATATAGCTCAAGTCTTCCTCGATAAATAAGACTATCCAACACATAACGAATTTTTCAAATTCGAACTAGTAGTTCCACAAATTCTTTAGCTTTATAATATTAGTATAGATATGATTTTCCCAAACATTACACCTGCTATTTAGAAGGAATGGTAAGTCGTATGAAAAAAGTGTCTGAATATTGTTGTAGATAATTGTATGATCTACAATGCAATGCTACCTATTTTTATAATAAAACTAGACGTTCCGCGCGGCTTTGCCCGCGTAAATTAGATATTTCACAGACAAATCAGTCTACATAAAAATAGCCTATTATCCTTCACGTGGTCTTCTTCTTATCTGACCCAAATAAAAGAAAAATTGCTCTAGTAGTTCGTGAGATAAGCCCTTTCAAATAATTTTCCCCGTTTTTTCCACATTTTCTTCTATTTCTTGGCTCCTATTAGTCTTAGTGTGATAAAATATAGTCTATAGCCTTTCTCGATAAATGGGCTATTTAACACTGAAATAATTTTTCAAATCGGGCCAGTAGTTCCTGAGATTAGCGCGTTCAAATAAGCCCTTTCAAATAATTTCCCCCCCGTTTTTTCCACATTTTCCTCTATTTCTTCGCTCCTCTTAGTCTTAGCGTGATAAAATATAGCCTATAGCCTTCCTCGATAAATGTACTATCTAACACTGAAATAATTTTTCAAATCGGACCAGTAGTTCCTGAGATTAGCGCGTTCAAACAAACAAACTAACAAACTCTTCCGCTTTATAATATTAGTATAGATGTACCGTTTGAGAAAAAAAACAGGGAAAAACCTCATTTTCGTATCTTTGACCTTGAATAAAATTTTTAGCACTAGGAGGATCATCGGGGACTTTTGAGGTTTTATTTATGCGAATTATTCCAAGGTTACGATTTTTTTGCGTCTAATTAGACCGGGTTACAAATAAAAAATGGAATATGATTGGTTATTTGCGAGATTTAAAAAAGCTATTTTTGATTGATGTCAATGAACTGTAACAAAATTGAGGGCGAGAATCTTTTTTTAAATTAAGTAATCTTTTCCCTGAACTTCAATTATATTTGGTCGGCTTCCCCCGCCTTAATCTAAAATGGCACGTGACATAAAATTTGGAGCACGCTACTGATCACAAAACTAGTATCGAAATAATTATTTCACCAACAAGGAAGATTATAGATCCGGACCTCTGTATAGTGAGCACCAAATAGACAAATTTTGAAATACGCACTGAATCACAAAAAAAAATTGGGTAGCACGTTTATGACTTCTTTAAAAAAAGAGCAATTTGGTACGAAAAGGTTTTCCATCCCTGGTGTAGGGTTATTCATAATAATTTATCCATAAATCATAATATTCATAATAATCAATAAATTGGTAACTTACAATGATCGAGTATATATTTTATTAAAGCGCTTGGTTGGGTTCGTCGATAGCAATTAGCATTCATTAAAATTCAAATTGCCTGGTTTATGCTAATAGGTTATTAACCTGAGGGTTTTATTATTTAACCTCAAAACTACTTACACGAGAATTTAAACTTGAAATCTTAGAATTTATATCATTTATACTTTGTTCACAAGAAAATTTACTAACGGTACATTTTATTCGTGATAATACAACCATGAATTGATTATTTTTTTCAAATTTAAATTGTTACAATAAAGGTATGTTTATATTTGACATTTAGCAATTAGGATTGAAATATGGCAGCTATTAAAGTCGGCTAGCGCGACGCAGGATTGTGACGTCATGAGAGTGACAGCTTAATACAATGTGTGCAGTGACATTCTGCGACAGACATGTAGGTAATTAAGTTCTTAATTAATCATCATTTAATATGAAATGATTTATTATTTAATAAAATAAATTTACTAAATCTTATAAACTCAAAGTAAAAAAATGACAAAAATTTTGTCACGTTCACCCTATACTTTACATCTAACTTTCCCTTGACTTAACCCGACCGTATAACAAAGGTCTACCATTTGCCCATGAATCAATTTTTCTGATGCTACACGCTGAAGATAGCTTCGTAACGGTAGCAATCGTTGTTACTATGAATAATAAAAACTAAGGAATCGTAACTCCCATACTATTACCGTTTTAAATTTGGTTCCTTTCGATCTGTCATGTAACGTCAGTCTAGTACCGCTCAAGGCCACCTAAATATTGCAAATGTATTGAAATGTGTACCTAAGGTACACATTTTTGACAAGTATTGTGGAGCATGTTTTTTGACGGAGTTACTTTTCCTTAGTTTTTATTATTCGTAGCGTTGTTATAAATAATTTCCTAACATTAAGAGATACGTTTAATATTAAAATCGTATTATTTTTGTCCCGAACACAATAATTCCATGGATTCTTCTCGAGTATAATATAAAGCGCGTATCATAAGTATAATTTATAGAACCAAGGGGGAATCAGCCATTTGTTATGTCCATAACAATTCATACATCGTTAAAACATGTTCTATGTTAATCGCGGTACCTTCATACCTGTGTTCTAATCCGCTTACTATGATCGGCTTACTACAGTTGTTTTCTTCTCCATTTTCTCTACGGAAAACAACAGCTCCGTGAATCTACTATATTATACAAGATGAAAACTCCTTTCAAAGTGATGCTTTGAAATCGGATATACGGGTATATTGTAGATGAAACGCTCATATTAAATACACTCGATACGTTTTCATTCGTTTTCTAAATGTACACAAATAATTGAAACCCGAGCTTAATGTGCCTTTTCAATGCGCGGGTAACACGACGTGACATTTAAATTGATAGCATTATAACCATCCATATTGAGCTTATATCATATTGAGCTCAAAGTGAATCGAAACGTATATAAGAAATAGAATGGTTATAAATATTCGTGTAACGTTTCGTTTTATAATCTGGCATTGTCTTCAATCTCGCCAGTTACATTAACAATCTAACTGTATTTACATTTTTACAGTGCCAAATACCTTATACTGTCCAATGTTCTTAGTCTGAACTCTAAAGCCACAGTTTCTCATGTGTCCACTTTAATCTAATGAAACATTTTTACAGAAAATGTCCATCCATTCCCTGTGAAAATCTTTATGTATTTTAATTAATAATTTTCTCTGATATGAGTGCCACTGTTAGGTATTACGAGGGCGGCACTGAACATTTCGGGAATCAAGGAAGTGACACAACATTACTATTTAAAAATGTATTTATTGCTTTTCGAAGTATTCTCCGCAAAATTTGACACATTTTTCCATACGATGGAACCAATCATTGAAGCAACCATTCCATTCGGAAGTTGGGGTCTCCAAAATGGCCGTTTTGTAGGCGTCCACAGCTCCTTCAGGTGATGAAAATCTCTGACCACGCAATTTATTCTTTATTTTAGGGAAAGTATAGAAATCATTAGGGCTTAGGTCGGGGCTGTACTGCGGATGGTCTAATAATTCTATCTTTTCTTGCTCTAAAAACTCTTTTGTTTGGTGTGAGAACTCGCATTGTCGTGATGGAGAATGATGCGGCGGTTGCAGTTCTCTTTACGGAGTTCAGAAACGACCTGTGGCAAACAAATGCTAGCATACCATTCTGCATTAACCGTTCTTTGTCCCTCAAGAGGAATAGTCGCAACATGGCCGGTTTCGGAGACAAACGTGGCCACCATTTTTTAGGGTTCCGTACCCAAAGGGTAAAAACGGGACCCTATTACTAAAACTTCGATGTCTGTCCGTCTGTCTGTCACCAGGCTGTAACTCAAGAACCGCTATAGCTAGACTTCTGAAATTTTCACAGATTGTGCATATGTGTTGCCGCTATAACAACAAATACTAAAAATAAAATAAATTAAATATTTAAGGCCATACAACAAATGTGATTTTTTTTGCTATTTTGTGCTCTTTATCAATAACGGCAACACATAGGCAATTGAAATGTTCTCAAAATACTTAATTGTATTTGTACTTGAATAATTAATTATAAAATTTAAATAAATTAAATAATTGAGGGGGGCTCCCAAACAAAAAATTCAATTTTTAGCCTATTTTTGCTCTGTAGTGGTACGGAACCCTTCGTGCGCGAGTACAACTCGCACTTGGCCGATTTTTTGCAACACTCTGTGAACGAAAAACATGAACAATTTGTTGGCTTTAACTCATTTTCGAACACCCAAACTCGTGACTGGTTTTTTGTTTCGGGTTCGTACGCGTAAATCCAGGATTCGTCACCTGATACGATGTTGTATACAGCATTTGAGGATCCTGCGTGGAATCTTTCGAGAGTTCTAACGCACCAAGTAACGCGAGCCGCTTTTTGCTCTTCACAGAGCAAATGTAGTATCCATCGGGAAAACGACTTTTTTAAACCTAATTGTTCATGCAAGATTATTTGTATTTGACTCATGCCAATGTCTAAAGTTGCCTGAATTTCGCAGTATGTCACATGTCGATCTTCCTCAATCAGCTTACGCACAGCATCAACGTTTTCTTGGGTGACTGCAGTTTTTGGACGACCTTGGCGGGGATCATCACTGAGCTTGACACGTCCACGTTGAAATTCAGCAAACCAGCGATAAATTGTGGTTATGGATGGGGCTTCATCACCAAATGCAGAAATCATCCGGTCAATACACTGTTTTTGTGTTCCAACCACTTCGAAAGTCATAATAAATCATCGCTCTAAAATTTTCTCGAGTCAATTCCATTTTCTCAACGACTAAACAAGTTTGACAAGACCTTGTGACAAGACCGAAAATCTTTTTTTAAGCAAATAAATGATATTCGATTTTTAAAACCAATGAGTTTTCAATTAAAAAGATTTTAATAAGACAGGAACAGTGGAAATATTCCATTCCCGATACTTTAGTGCAGCCTATGTATAATACATTTGACATACCGATCTGTAGCGATCCAATCAGCGCTCGCCATATAAACCTTTTATATATTATGTTATGTAGTTTATTCAATTACGTAGTGCGGCTTCATACCTAGAAATAGAATAGAAAACATAGAATTGGGGAAAATTCACAGAAAAAGCTTGTATTATCGCTACATAGTATAAAACAAAG
Source organism: Cyaniris semiargus (assembly GCA_905187585.1). Classification (NCBI taxonomy): domain Eukaryota; kingdom Metazoa; phylum Arthropoda; class Insecta; order Lepidoptera; family Lycaenidae; genus Cyaniris; species Cyaniris semiargus. Next base: position 3,200,598 of record LR994558.1, on the reverse strand, counting down.
TTGCTTTTTCTGTCCCTATGTCCCTTTGTATGCTTCAATCTTTAGAACTACGCAACGGATTTTGATGTGGTTTTTTTCATGGATAGAGTGATTGAAGAGGAAGGTTTAGGATAAGTAAAATAACATCCATTAAATAGTGGAGAAATACTGTTATTTTTGAGGTTTCTAATGTGATGTCGTAAATAATTACTTTTTTTCCGCTTACATTGCAAACGCAGGCTGAACCCTACGAAATTTAACAAAATGTACTATGTATTATACACAATGAAAAGGTCTACAGAAAACTTCGCGATGGTACATGTCTATCGCTTATGGATATCCCTCAATAACATTTTTTTGTCATTTACTTTTTACTACAAATAATGGCTAATTTTCGAAGCGATTTTAACCAATACGGCATTAATCCTTATTCAATTAAATACTTTAAGTATATTGTTGATTTAATAATTATAGATCTATAATATGGCCCTTTGCAGCATATTATGATTTAAATGAATATTTTCGATAACAGTATTTCTCCACTATTTAATGAATGTTATTATAATTATAAACCTTCCTCTTCAATCACTCAACACACAAAGAAAACCGCATCAAAATCCGTCCCGTAGTTTTAAAGATTATAGGGAACAAAGGGACATAGGGACAGAAAAAGCGACTTTGTTTTATACTATGTAGTGACTTTCTATCCGTGCGAAGCCGAGGCGGGTCGCTAGTAACAATAATAAAATTTAAAAAGTAAAAATGATTGCTTATTATGAAAAATGTAAAAACGTATATAAAATATATTTACCTCCACATACGGGAGCAATAAAAACAAAAAGCTGTTGTTTTATTCCTTAACATAAAGGGAAGTCGAGTAGAAAAGTTATAAAAATATAATTCCCAATAAAAATAGCACTTTCCTTTGTTCCCGAATAAAGTGGTTCATTTATTATTTACGTTCGGGATCACGGTAGTTCCCTTATCTCCTCGGATATTGTACAAATAGATATCATATTTTAGGACTCAGGTAAATTAAGGTAATTTTAGTATTATATTATGTTTGGGTTGTCGAAAGATAAAGCAACAATAACCCACATACAAGTAAAAATGCACTTCGGAAATGTCAGCAGGAATTAATGCGCAGCAGAGCAGGCATAGTACAACGTCGCTACACGGTAGAAAGAGAGGACCTGTTACTTTCTTCCTACTCCCTCTCCCTCTTACGAATTTTTGATCACGTCACATGACCTGATGCGAGTTTAACATTTTTACCCATCCTAAAATGTGCTTACCTCCACTAATGAAGTTTTCGCTCCAAAAATCGACGTTTATTTCGGAGTAAATTTGAATCAAATCTTTTCAGAACGTCTACGTGATGACCTACCACCGGTTCGGGAACTAACCCGGCGAGAAGAACCGGCGTAAGAAACTCGCACGGGGCCACTTTTTACCAAAAAAGTGGAAAATTTGTCTTTTTTTTTTAGATTAAAACTAATGTAAATCTTTAAGACTAACAGCAAATGCTTGTGGAAGAAAGTAGTAAGGATTGTATCGTAGTATTTCCATTGTAATCTTTAATCGGAATGTTTTCAAGGATTTAAAATATTCTTAAATTTCAAATTCCAGTCAGAATAAATGATATTGGGAGTTTGCCAGGCTGTATTTTAGTTCAAGACGGAAACCGAGATAGATAAAAAGAAGATTAATCTTTTGGATAATTATTATTTTTCGAGAAATATTCCTTGAAATATTTACAATAGTAGAAGTTAATTTTATATTTTGTAACATGTTTGTAACAGGAAAGTATGTTAAGTTACATGAAAATTGATGTAGTCGACAAAACTGCTTAATAAAACATCGCGCAGCTGCTTAATAATTATTCTAATGCCTGCCTTCTTATGATTTTGAATATGCAACCTTTTAATAAAATAAAATATTCTGTTAATAAAATAAAACCTTTTTTGCACTTCTCCAACAAAACATCCTGTAAATTAAGTATGGCGTTTTGACAAATTGTTCAATATTCTAATTTTTACAGTCGAAGTGCTCTTCTAGCCGCCATTACCGAGGTATCAGATGGCGGTAAGCTGTTGATCATCACAATTAGACCCTCCCCTCTGGCACCCTCCTCCCCCCTGAAACTCCCCCTGATGACTGCCAAAACAAAGCAAATTACTCCCAACGTGCAATAGGACGGAAGTATGTACAGTCGTGTGACCGGCAACTTTAGATCTTCTTACGATGGTGTTAAAGTCCAAAAGTAATATAATATGTGTGTCCCTACGTGCTGGGACGTATGCAAATATTTTCGTATTACGTTTATGATAATACATGATATATTTATTTTTTACTAGCTGTTGCCCGCGACTTCGTCCGCGTTTACATAGTATAATAACAAAGATGGATAGTTTTCCCCATTTTGTGATTCCTTATACAACAACCCTATTTATGCGAACGTCTTCATCATAGTAGCTCCAATCTTTAATTTCAGTTCAATCAGTCGAAAATCTAAAAAGATTTATACAAACTTTCATCCCCTATTTTATTCCCTTGGGGGTAGAATTGATCAAAATCCTTTCTTAGCCGATGTCTACGGCATAACATCTACATGCATGGCTTCTGTTTTGATTGTCGATACCATATTGGCTGAAATCACTCTATTTTGCAAGTAAAATATCGAGTTTCAACTAAAATCTACGCATATTTTACACGATTAGCCTGTCAGAATAGTTCTAACTAAGCCCGATTTACACAAAGGCAGTAATTTAGTGGATCAGTATGTCATTTCGGCTAATTATATGTTAACGTATTCCTATGATTACTAATTAATCTATGATATATAAATTACCTGTTCCAGAGATATTTTGTGTGTACTTTGTTGTCATTCGAGTAAAGAATGTCTTAATAGAAAATGTACGAGTATGTTATTAAAACATGTCCCTCTATTTATCTCTAGACAATAAAAACCTACACCATACACAGATTTAGATGTTTACCATAGTGGTAATCGAATTCCAGGAAAAGATATGGAATAGTTTTTTTACTAGTAATACTCTAGTATTACCTTATAAGTTATAACTTCAGATAACATAGCATATTTTTCCAAGATCGCAAAAAAGTGACATGCAAATTACTAGTATTTAAATAATAGTTACTGCACATTTTATGCAGTGAATTATTCAGCAAAAAATAAGCGGTATATTTATGGCGGAGGCAGACAGGCTGTAAGTGACAGAGAAATAATGCCATGTGAAATAAGCGGAAGCGCGTCTGCTAATGAAAACGGATGCGAGAGCCGGGGAGCGAGTATGTATAGTGTGTATACGACTTTACAGCGTTATATAAATATTAATATAATTAAATATTCTTGTATTCTAGTTATAAAAATATTTGTAAATAAGCTAGTATTGTAAATGTAAAAGTTTCAAATCGTATTAGGTTAGGTTAGGTTAGGTTAGGTTAACCCGAAGTGGGGGCGATACCGGTCCGTCCACGTCGTGTCCCTGGGCACCTCCCCCGTGCCGTCGTGAGCCTTTTCACGGTGACACGGGAGGGGTGGCTGAACGCCGGTATGGCGTGTGTTTGTGTGCGTGCTTGTTGTCTGTGCTTGGCTGCGCCCGCAGTATGAAGAACGGGCCCGCGACCCGGGGTGTCGGAGGGATTTAAGATGGAAGAACGCATTTTGAAAAATACTCCCCGGGCGGGTCCCGGTCCCTCAGGGGCCGGGGAATCCCGCACATCCTCGAAAGAGGGTGTCTGCCGCACGTATACGGGGGCGGCACAAACTGCGTTGAGAGAATCGGAGGCCGCTAAGGCGGCGAGGCAGAAGGCCATTTTGGCGGCGTTAGGAGGAGACGACGGCGCAAAGAAGCGCGATAGCCCGAAGCCGGCGCCCATTACCGCGCCGGCGGCAGAGCCACGGACTGAGAAGAAGTTGAGGGGCGACAAAGACTTTCCGCGTGTCCTGCTGACACGCGATGTGCTCATGCCGCCCCCGACTCGAATACCCGGACGAGACACTCCTGGACTAGACAGCGAGGACTGGTTCTCGGATTCCAGCGAAATGTCTGGCATGTCGCTGGACTCCGAGGGTCTGCCCGCATTCCTGGACAGGACGCGCCGAAAGAGGCGCTCGGATGATGACATGGCGCCGCCCCTCAGCAAGGGGGCGGTGCCTAAACCTAAGAGAGGACGCGGCCGCCCGCCAACGACCGGCCAATATGTCGGTCTGGCGAAGGCGCAGGCCGACTTTAATCGGCAAAAGGAAGAGGCCCTTCGGCTACAAGCCGAGGAAGAGATCGCGGAAGCAGCGCGGGAGGCGAGGAATACGCGAGCGACCATCAGCTCCGCCCCCTCCCACTCCGGTCTCCCCGTTTCTTCTCCTTCGCGAGAAGAGGCTTCGGAGCGGACAGGCGCTGATCTAATGAAGACGATGGAGACTTCGCTGAAGACCATTGAAATGGTCGCCACGAAGTCCTCCAATCTTAAGGGTACCTACGTAAGGTACCTTAAAGAATCGGTGGCGACCATCAAAATGGTCTTCGACGAGGTGAAAGATCGCTCCTCAACGGAAGAAATCAAGAGGCTGGAGGCCCAGAATGCGCGGCTCGAAGAGCAAGTGGCGAAGTTACGCCAGGAGCTCGACGAGTTGCGCAGACAGACTTTCCAGCCTGCAGGAAGTGACGTGCGTGAGCTGTTGGCCGAGGTCTCCCGTGCAAACGTGGAGACATTTGGCAATATGCTCAACGCCAGACTCGCTGGGTTGGAGGACCGTCTCCTGCCCGAGCCGAGACGGAGACCCTCGCTGGCGTCTGACATAAGACCGATCGAGGAAGAAATGCCAGGACCCCCTCTGCAGAAGGCGAAAGGGAAACCGGCAAAGAAGAAGTCGCAACCGTCAGTTGCTGCATCGGCCCCTCTAGAGGCCCCTGCTGCACCCACGGTGCCCAGGCCTAAAAAGGCCAGGAAGAAAAAGAAGCGGCCTTCAATGGCCGCTCAGGAGGCGGCACAAGGGGGAGCGAACACTAGCTCCTCCCGTACAGAGACCCCTTGGACTACGGTGTGTCCAAAGGGTAAGAAGAAGAAGGGGGCGGCTACACCATCTACAGCCGCCCCGAAGAAGAAGAAGAGGAAGAGGAAGCTGCGTCCGCTCAAGTCAGCCGCCATCACGCTCACGCTGGAGAAGGGGGTGGACCAGAACGTGACGTACGCTTCCATCCTTAAGGAAGCGACGAGCCGGATCGACCTTGAAGAGGTAGGAATCTACCAGAAAAACAAGGTCCGATACCGGCTGGCGAGGACGGGCGCCCGGATACTGGAGGTGACCGGAGACGACGCCCAGCAGAAGGCGGACGCCCTCGCCAATAGAATGAGGGAGGTCCTCGACAGGGACGCAGTGAGGATCGCTCGCCCTGTCCAAAGAGTGGAACTGCTCATCGCCGGTTTAGACGACGCAGCGACCGCCGCCGATGTCACCAAGGCGGCGGCAAAAGAAGGGGGCTGCCCGGCCACCGACATCCGGTCGGGCAGAATTACGGTGGGCCCCAGGGGCGCACGGAGCGTGTGGCTCCACGTCCCTACGGCTGCCGCCAAGAAGTTACTTGCTTCTGGGCGGCTGCAGGTGGGATGGGTCCTGACAAGGGTGGTACTGCTGGCCGCGAGGCCAAAGCGGTGCTACCGTTGTCTGGACACCGGCCACCTGGCATCGAGCTGCCAGTCCCCGGTAGACCGTAGCGGGAATTGCTTCCGTTGCGGGAAGCCGGGGCACAAGGCCGCCGACTGCGCGGAGGAGCCCAGCTGCTTCTACTGCTCAGAGCTCGGCAGAAAGAGCGACCACGTGCTGGGGACTAACGGCTGTATCACAGCATCCAACAAGCCTCCCGGCACGAGGAAGAAGCGCAAGGCTCCCTCAAAGGCTCGGCAACGACCTGGAGTCGATAAGGCCGGGGCGAGTGAAATCGCCCCCGCTATGGAGGTGGAAGCCTAGGCCTGGGGGCGGCTGATCGGGGGATCACCGCCCACAACATAGGCCCCGAGGAGATAGGCTCTCCCGATGCCCGGGGAGCCTCTCGGTGAAGGCAGGCGGCGGCAAGAGCTGCCGCAGCGAATTGTGGTGCCGGAAGCGGCAAGCGCTGCGGAGGACGCGGTTGAATGCGTCGCGATCCCGCTCCTTCGCGTGTAGCGTTGACGAGGGCATGGGGGGGTTTTAGTCGGTAACCCTCCGGCGCACTGAGCCGGAGGGAGTCCGACATACCCCTGCCCCTTCCCCCGAGGGGGCGGGGGATGCGTAATGCATTTCCCCTCCTCAAAAAAAAAAAAAAAAAAAAAAAAAAAAAAAAAAAAAAAAAAAAAAAAAAAAAAAAAAAAACCTTCAAAAAGAGACCTCTCTAAAGGCCGGCAACGCACTTGCAAATCTTCTGACGTTGCGGGTATCCATGGGCGACTATAGTTGCTTTTCATCAGGTGACCCATTTGCTTATTTGCCCTCTAATCCATACTAATATTATAAATATGCGAAAGTGTATTTTTTAAGGATGCGTATAATATAATATTAATCCTCATCCAAATAAATACGTTGTTGATTAAGAGTATTTAATTTTCTTAATCTCGATTATAATAACACACATTCACGCGAACGAATTTGCGGGCAACAGCTAGTTTTATATCAATATTTATATAAAAAAGTATTTTCTACTGCCTAGCAGTAGAAGCTAAAGCAAATGGTTTTTACATTTAAAAAGTTAAATATTCATATACGCTCCACATGACACTCGCTGAAAACAAAGTTATGAGACGCAGATGTGCACTTTTCGCTCAATGCCACTTTTAAAAATGCAAACTTACTTTTTACTTATTTTACAGCGATATAAACACTGTCTACTTTATCTTATACTTGCATTAGATAAAAATCGTTGGCAGTCAGTCTATTGTGCCATTAGTTAGTTGTTTTACCTTAAATAACATTAGAGAGTGTTTAATAAATTATAATATATTATGAAGCAAATTTGGTAGTTCCGAAACGTATAAATATAAATTGAAAACATTTGAAGAAACTATGAAGAAAATTATTGAATAATTGGAAAAGATTCGTTGATTATTTCGAATCTTAACTACATATTTGTATTTAAAACTTCGTAATTCTTTTCATGGATCGCTTTCGATTGATCGAGTTTTCTACATTGAATTCTTAGGTTTTACTGCTACGAATTTTTATGAGGATTATAGCCGGAATTTAGGTTGACCTAGATTTTTGTATTACGCACAACACTTAAAGGTAAAAGAGCGGGGTAACATGATAAGATCTAACAAGTGTTATGACGAATAAATAGAGTAAAACGACGGTTTATCAGAGTAATACCTTTTTTATCAAGAGCTCCACCTAATATATAATCAAGTTTTTTCTAAGGTCTATGCCGACAAATTAAACTTAAAATTCTCAGAGACATTTATAAATTCATTAACTTAAATTTACTTGTTGACAGAAAATGTGCGGAGCTTATGTTAAAATCCTTTAAAAAAAATAAAATTAAAGTTAATAGTAATCATAAAAACTTTCAGGTTTCATGTTTTATGTGGTTTTATGTATGGTTTGAAAGCAATTGTATCCATACTTAATAATTTAAATGCGAAAGTGTGTCTGTCTGTCCATCTGTCTGTCTGTCTGTCTGTCTGAAGAGGTAACAACCTCTTCACGCCCAAACCGCTGAACCGATTTTGCTGAAATTTGGTATGAAGATACTTTGAGTCCTGGGAAAGGACATAGGATACTTATTATTCCGTAAACGAATTTAGGCACAACGGAGTTGCGGGCGTCATCTAGTAAGTATATAATATATTTTTTACACCTAAGCGACCTTCCTTTAGAAGGTTATAGTACCTTTACGGATAAAAACAAAAAGTGAAAACACTTCAACAATTTTAAGACCGACCCGGAAATAAAAACTTTTTAACGACCAGTCGTTAGAGAAAAGCACAATAAAAGAAATGTTTCCGCCATTGATATGGAAGCACTACAACATTCAAAACTTTATAAAGCTTCGATTACATTTATCCGTTTGTTTATTAATAACTAACACACACGACAGACATTGTCCTGTACATAAGTATGTCTTAAATAAAACTAAAATAAGCTGCCACAATTTGGGCATCATTAAAATGAGAAAACATTATTCAGTTGACCGAATTGCGAATCTGGACTATTCTGGAATCCACAGAAGAAAAATTTTATCAAAATCGGTCACATCGGTAAAACAAACGGGCTTCAATATTTAAAAATAGTTATTATATAATATACTTGCGTTATATTACTCGAATATATAGCGCCACCCTTAAGGTCACAGTTTCTGACAGGTCGTTAAGTGCAAAATTTGTATGAGCTACAAAGTTTTGCATCTTGGAGCGGGGAACTAAAGCCCCATGTTTTATGAATAACAAAATGTACATTATATTCGTCTAGTAAATTGCTTTGAAGTTGGAATGTTCCTTTATTGTGCACTCAAATTGAATTACTGCATTGGATTTTTTTATGTGTGGGGTTATAAAACCTTAAAATTTTTGCTAAGTATTTTCATCATACACGTAGACGTACAATTCGTTTTTAGGGTTCCGTACCCAAAGGGTAAGAACGGGAACCTATTGCTAAGACTTCGTTGTTTTTACTTTTCTAGACATTATGTCAGTAGACTATTTACCTCTAATTTCTTACAACACCTCTCCGTATTTTTTTAATCAACAGCAATAATTTTTATACTAGGTGCAGCTTTTAGGTGAATAAAGTATTATAGCTGTGCCAATTATCATCAAAATCGGTTCAACAATTTCACATCCTATTCAATGTAAAATAAACAAAAAACCTATCTTTATCATATTAATGTTCATACAAACGATTGACGACCTCTGTGGCTCAGTTGGTGGGCTGTTGGTAGCTTAAGCCGGGGGTCGCGGGTTCGAATCCCGCCGACGGAACAAAAAGTTTTCAAAGTTCCTGGGTCATGGATGTGTATTAAATATGTGTATAATATAATAAAAATTTAAAATATATGTATAGTATAAAAGTATTAAATATATTTCCGTTGTCTGGTACCTGTAACACAAGTCCATCAGGTACTTACCACGGGACCAGACTGACGTGGTGTGAAGCGTCCATAGATATTATATTATGTATTTCACATATTAACCCTATAACCCTGCGCCGCTTACGGGGTGAAACTGGCCTTGTTTACGATACGTTACACTCCGTACTCGGTATTGCTCTACAAACACAAAGGTCCTTCACAGACGATAAGTGAGTCGGCCCTAATGAAGGGAAACGCGAACAAAAGCGTTTTGATGTTTGCGCCCGTTTCCACACAAAACGGGAGAATTTTAACATATCTTTCTTTCTTGGAATTTAACTTCCCTTGGCCTCATTTGGGTTAAAACGTTTAGCTTATCACGGTTGGTTTTATAAAGATTGTATCTTTTGTATATTTCTCGTGATATTTTTATTTTTACTTTAAGTTTCGTTAAAAGCACTGCATAATAATATTTTGCTCTTAATATTAAATAAAATCGGCCAAGTGTGAGTCGCACGAAGAATTCCGTACCGTTTTCGAGCGAAAGTAGGGAAAAAAATGTGTTTTTGTTTGGGATAATTTATTTTATTTTAATATTATTATTAAATTAAAATAACACGTATAATTGAGGATTTTGTGAAAATTTCAAGTATCTACATGTTGCCATTATGGATTACGAACCAAAAAGGCCAAAAAAAATCACGTTTGTTGTATGGGAGGCCTCCTTAAATATTAACTTTATTTTGTTTTTAGTATTTGTTATAGCGGCACCAGAAATACACAATCTGTGAAAATTTCAGAAGTCTAGCTATAGTAGGAGTAGGTAGACTCTACCTACTCCTCCTATTCTCTTCTGATTAAATTCGTTGAGATCATATCAAAGGGTTTTCGTGGTTGGATACCGCTGTCGATCCTGGCGACACAGGAGATACAGTGGTGGTAATGTGTGGTGGGCCAAAGTCTAGCTATAGCGGTTCTTGAGATACAGCCTGGAGACAGACAGACAGACGGACAGACATCAAAGTCTCAGTAATAGGGTCCCGTTTTCACCCTATTGGTATGGAACCCTAAAAACACTTCTTAGCAATAAAAAGGACATTCTGTGTATGCAGACGTTATTCTTAAAGTTATAATATGTTTTGCCCTTGTCTATTAAGCCACTATTTTTAACGTAACGGATACAAACTCGACTCTTTTTACTAGTAAGGGTCAATTCAGACCGCAACGGGACGAGGCGAGGCGAGGCGCGGCGCGGCATAAATTTGTATGGATTTGACAGATTTCAATTGCGTGAGACGTCTTGCGAATCTGTCAAATCCATATAAATTTAGAAATGCAAATGCAAATGTTAAAAATCACTATGCAAGAAAAACTTCGCCGAGTTTAAAAGAATTCTGTCTTTGAGCTTTAAGTGGATGCAGTTTTTAATTACATTGCAGCTTAATGCGTTAAGTTCTATTATTGGAATAGTTTTATTTATTTCTGTCAGTAACGGAGTTTTAATTCTAAATTGAAAATTGTTTAATGTTGGAGCATCATCATGGATTCGCTGAAATTAAACCGACTATGCTGTTTGATATGAGGGATGTTGATTAATTATTATTATAGAACGGGGCCACCCGTGGGAGTTTTTTTACGCCGGTTCTTCTCACCGGTTTAGTTCCTAAATTGGCAGTAGATCAACAAGTAGTACAATTCTGAAAACATTTGTTTAAAATGTTTTCAGAAATAAATAATTACTAATGAGTTGTTATACTTGTAAGTATTGTTACGAACTTACGAGTCTTACGACATATAGTGCCATCTAGCGTCAAACCACCGGAACTTATCGAGAGGACACAAACAACATAAAACCCCTACTCGATACTAGATGGCGTTAGGCTTCCAGAAATATTCCACACTTCTTCTTCTTGTACATTCTAGTAAGGAATGTTCTCGTACAGTCTAGGACCCGCCTCGGCCCATATAAATAGCCGCAGGAAGACGAGCCGGCAATTCAGTTCATTTCGAGCGATTTCCAAGGCGACTTCGGAGTGAAAACAAGTGATCGAACCAGTGAAACCTACGACTTGGCTACGACCTAGGACAGTGATAGTGCTTAGTGTTTTGGACCTAGTCCTTTGTGTTGGACCTAGTGCTTGTGAATAAAGTCTTCAAGAGATTCAGCAGGTCTTTCTCTCCAAATCCTTCGAACCCTAGCACGTAACAGTATTTTACAGCGATAATTGCTGGAAAGTGGAAAGTAAAATGTCAGAGGCAGAATAAAACATCACGTTCTAACAATAAAATGGCATCACACGAGTCGCAGCCCGGGGCTTTGGACACATCTTCAATTTATTACCCCATATCTACGAATAATAAAAACTAAGGAAACGTAACTCCCATACTATTACCGTTTTAAATTTGGTTCCTTTCGAACTGTCGTAAGCCTGTGTGTACGTTACATCGTAAGCCTGATACCGCTCAAGGCCACGTAAATATTGCAAATGTATTGAAATGTGTACCTAAGGTACACATTTTTGACAAGTATTGTAGAGCATGTTTTTTGACGGAGTTACTTTTCCTTAGTTTTTATTATTCGTAGCCCCATATTATCATTATAATACTTTATACAGGGTGTAACAAAACTAAGTGATATTACTTTAGGGTGTGTACGAGTTCCCTGTATTGAGTTGACTGTGAAAGTAGCAGCGCTGAAAGAGTAACAATTTTTTTAACTTTTGTATGGGAAAATCCCCGACGCAGAGGCGCTTGCCCATACAAATCACAAAAAAAATTGATCTTTCAACGCTGCTACTTTCACAGTGAACTCTATATAAGGGACACACAAACTAAAGTATTATCACTTAGTTTTGGTACACCTTGTATACCATCTTTGGTCGCTTTTGTATTTTGTCCTTTGTTGCTCACGGCTTGCCGTTGCCGTAGCCATAAATGAAATGTGTCTGCATAAGATTCCACACATTTTATGATTAATTACTATTTTATCATAACGGGAAAGAAGTGCCCTGCCAGCTTTAAAAGAAGAATTTGAACAAATGTATTACGACAATATTTATAAATTCTTCATTGTCAAACAATCTAAAATTGAAATCTAACATCTATCGTACGAACAAAATAATATTTTCTATGCATATTCTGCAAACAATGAAATATGTTATGCAATATATTCAATAAGATTGTGTATGGAATACAATAGATTTGCATAGAAATAGCTATTCGATATGGATGAATACGATTTTGTGTAACCACTTACAGCGACCGGAAAAGTAGAGTAAGCCAGCTGGGGCTAACTAGATCCCATGTGTTAATAAGGGTTAGCTGACGTGGAAAATTTATTGGCACCTTGAATACTTGACAATATAGGAGATTCAATGAGTCATTTTGCTATGCATGGCAAAACGTCAACATCAATCCAATCTTATTGCCAACGTGTGTGTTTCCCTTTTTTTTCCTTAAATGTTTCGAGTGTTTATTTATTGGTTTAAAGAGGTTCATCTCTTATAATTTAATATACAACCCAAAATATATTTTTAAAATGTAATCTGCTTTTTGTCGCTCGCACAAAGCGGTGAAATGAAGGAATCATTTAACCCTAAAACATCAACGCTGGCCGGCAAATGACCCGTTCGAACAAAAAGCGGGTCAAGCCACGATTTCATACACGACACATTTCACAAGGAGCTATCTCGAGTGGCCTGAAATACGAGGGTCGGGATATAAAACGAATTGGACCGGCCAACAATAGCTTAAAATATTGCTACGGGGCCGTTTAACAATTTTAAAAGTTCCACCGAATGCGTGGGGCTTTTATCTTTTATTTTACGTCAGCCTTTTCGTTTTTAATCTAGATATTTTACTGGAAATTTTAGCAAAAAGAATTTACTGTAAATGTTATTGGAGCTCAACTATCGTTGCAAAATAAAATATTGGTATAGTTCCAGCTTAAACAATATAACCTCAATAGAAATGAAAATATTTGCTCAAAATGTAACTATTCAAGATCCGTTGTCTTTGTCCGTCAGGACTGTTATTTTTATAATGTGCCGAACAAAAACAAGCATGCCTTATATAGCAATTCGATGTGTAAATATTATCGTTATTAGTTAGATGGTATAAATGACTGCAGAATCTGTTTTCTCTATATTATGTGGTACACACAACACGTGGTTTTTAACCATCATAACTAATTTAAATCATAGGGAAAATACTGTAAAGCGCATAATCTTCGCACTCCAATACTATTATATAAAACTAAAAAATTTCGACTGAAACATATTATAATAAATACGCTCAGCTCACCCTGTCAGAACCAAGCAGCCGGGGCCATATTTTAATCTCGACGTTTTAAATGGAATCGAAGCTAAAATTGTAGACAGGAGGGCTCCGCGGGTACTTAATATTACGCCCCCCCTCGACCCCCTCTCCCCTCGACAGTGGGGAAGCGGGGGGGGAGCGGGAATCGTGGGGTGGCGTTTGATACATGCTCATAATATTGTGACATAATTAATTCCAAGTTTGGATACATTATTGCAGTTAATAGCAAACTTTAATTGCATTCTTTAGATTTTGCGACAACGCTTAAAAAAGTTTAGTTACAGATTATTTTATTTATTTCATCATTTGTTACACATACAATTTTACATGAAAATATACACATTATTTCTATCATGATTACTAAATAGTTACTACGTAAATATAGTAGTTTAAGAGCCCAATCAATACAGATATACTGACATAAAATCATTCCACCTGCGTTGCTTCAAACTTCATTTATCGCGCGGTAACCGTTAATCAAACTAGATGACGCCCGCAACTCCGTTGCGCCAAAATTCATTTGTCGCGCGGGAACCGTTCATTTTTCCGGGTGAAAAAGTATCCTAATATGTCCTTTCCCGGGACTCCATACCAAATTTCAGCAAAATCGGTTCAGCGGTTTGAGCGTGAAGAGGTAACAGACATACACACTTTCGAATTTGTAGTATTAGTATGTATTTAGAATGACTTGTTATTATTGAAAATTAAATTCTATCTATAATGTGTATACTGTAATAGTCTTTTGATGATAAAATCTTCAAAGTTAAATATTCTCTAAAAATTTTTTATGAACAAAGTTAATAAGAAAGAATTTAGGCTCGTTAACTTATAAATGTGTAAATTCAATTTAAAACTCGTTAAAATAACGTTTATTTAATTGCGAGGCAACAAAATATTCTTATTCCTGTTGAAACTTTTTATAAGGGACCTATCAGACAGAGAGCGGTCACGCGGTCAACCGTTCAAGCGATCAGTTTTGCGTTCTTTGTGTTGCATTACGTTCTATAGAGATAATCACACAGGGGGCGTTCTGACCGCATCAGAATTGCTCCAGTGTGACTGACCGCTCGAACGTAGAATGCGAACGCCGCGCTCTTGAACGCGTGACCGCTCTCTGTCTGATAGGTCCCTTAAGACTTGTGTGCCAAGATAATACCAAGTTAAATTTCTTTAAGTGTTTGTTTCATTAATTTTTATGATTTACAAGAAACTAGATCGTACCTACAGTGCACAGATATTCGTCTATAATACTTTTATCAGGGATAAAAAATATTCTTTGTCCTTTTACGGGACTTCTTAACATTAAGTTTCATATAATTTAGGGCATGAGTGTTACAGACAGACAGACATAGATATCGTTATGACGATATCCGTATATAGTGTGGAACCGCACATTCTCTTTGATATTATATTCGGTTCAATAGTACAGGCGTATAAAGGTAACAGAAAATGGATGGACAGGCAGACAGACTTTCTAACGCATTTATGATGTAAATGAATAAGATAGCGCCAAGCTTTCGAAATCAATTTGTTGCCAATTCACAATAATTATTTTAAGAAATTCAAGAACACCTACATATTTGTATACCTACATATTAATGCGTATAAACCTACAAATAAACCTACAATAGAGCTTTCCCCAGTAATGAGCACAAATATCACACATACTTCTTAATAATTCGGGCTCAGAACCCGTCGCCCGGCAACCACGGAAAATGTGATATGAGATATACCGCCCTTTGTGAACACGAGACATGTCTCTGACATACTTTTTATATACCCAGTAATACCCGCTAATATACATGAATACATAGAGAATCGTATCTACATACTTTAGTAACTATGTAATAAGATATTTGTTACTTTATAATATACGATTGGTCGCGTTATTTCAAGTCAATATTAGCCATGTTCTGTCAAACGGGTTTGATATTTTACGAGAAAATTACGTTTATCCGCTGTCTGCTATCTCTAAAATTCTTTCAATACATGGAAAAGGCTTTGACAGATAAAAAAAGAAATCGCAAAAAGCAGCACGTTAGCTCTGCAGGATGTTTACATATTCATACATCATCTACAACTGTCTCTGTAGATGCACGTCTTCTTAGATCTT
Organism: Cyaniris semiargus; assembly: GCA_905187585.1. Taxonomy (NCBI): domain Eukaryota; kingdom Metazoa; phylum Arthropoda; class Insecta; order Lepidoptera; family Lycaenidae; genus Cyaniris; species Cyaniris semiargus. Next base: position 3,185,133 of record LR994558.1, on the reverse strand, counting down.
AAATGCACGAAAATAAATTTATATATAAGACCAGTTTTTTAATTGGTAGTCACTTTTATATATGTACCAGTATTGAAAATGTATTAAAAAACAACAGATCACCCCCAGAAATGGCTGATATCACGTAACTTCTTGTATAAGTTATGCAATATCAGTCATTTCTACAGTTTCAACAAATTTAATTAAATAACATACATACATAATAATATAACTTTAGCGCATTAAAACAACAAACTCTTACGCTTTTTATATTTGAATATTCTAGTTGGCCCCATAAACACATTTTAATATTCGCTTTTGTCAGGAATTCGGGGCAAGGGTTTTACGGGAAAGTTTTGAAGGCTGTACGGAAAAGTTTCAATCCCCATGACCGTGCGAAGCGACGGCCATTTTTTCATGCAAACTTAGTTTTTTCCCAAAGGATACATTTTCTAGGTTAGTGTGTTAGTTATGACTCAGAATACTTAGAATACAATAGAATAGAAAATGATTTATTTGTTCAACTTAAAATTAAAAACACAATACAAGAAAAATATGTAAAATAGGCAGTCTTACTGCTAGCGGCAGTTTCTTCGAGATAACCTTCCAGACTTAATAAGTGACTATACATTATTACCTTTTATCAGGGTACTTATTTTGATTTTTGCGAAAAAGGTAGCAAGCCCACATCTTCCTATAATTTTTTTTCTGCTTAACCTATCAATCTCCAAGCGGCAGCCAGCTGCCGCACAGCAATTAAAATAATCTAGATTGTGACTGCGATACCCACGATGGAGGTGTTAATTGGCAGCCTGACCGAGTATAACAGCTCGCTCCGTCGGAAGTTCTTCCTTTGTCCATAACTTACTCTCCACAAAGATGGAATGAAATAGGCAATAGTGTTAGATAACACATTCGAGGCGACAACTTCCCTGCCTAAAAAATTGCGTACAACAAAACACTTCGTACAGGCGACAACACACGGTTTTATGTTTGAAACTCAGAAGGGCTGTTTATCTAGACTTGCCGTCGACTGTACAGTATACAGCCTTATCTCTGTCTCATTCGTTTAAATTAACATACAAATGCATATGGGCGTGAAGTAACGTCGGCAAAACACTCCAATTGTCAGTTGTTCTGTCCGCTGCCGTACCGTGCTGAATTACTTGTAGAAAATTACAATTTAACACTATTGTGCTATTTTACATAAACATTTTGTTAATTTAACACTATTTAGTTTTTAAATTTATGGCCAGCTTCAAATTTTATGGCAGTAGTTCATCTGTTTAACAGTGATGTTGTTTAGTGATTAATAATAATTTGACGTTAGCCAATTAGACATTAAAATGTTAAGAATATGACTAACAAATCGCTAAATGATAACGATGCCTTAAATATTTTTTATTTCTAACCTTGCTTCCGCTAACTACATTTTTGAAGGCAACTTCACTAAAGGCCCCGTATGTAAATTGCACATTTACATTAATTTCGTTGAGACGAGCAGATCCGCTCTGAGCCGTATCACATTTCCACCAGAGATGTGCGATGGAAATGTGTCGTGCGAGGATGGCTAGCTGTGCTGTAAAAATGTGTAGGTGTTTCCACCAAAGCTCTGCCATGAAAATGCGCTGGTACAGTATGCGCAAACCTAGCAACACATCCATCTCAACACACATTTCTCGCAAGTCCCAACACATCTCTCGCACACATTCCTCGCTTGTATTGTTTGCACAAAAATCTAGCTCCGCTAAGCCGTTTCCACCAGAGCTGTACTGACCGAGGCGAAGTAAATGAAGCGATTCTATTAGTTCTTACTTCTTTACAAACACATCCCTTGCTATGCATCCTGCCACATCTCTGGTGGAAACGCAGCCTAATGAGGTTTCAAGATCATGCTCGTAGCGTTACGTAGCACTTCTACGAGAGCTACACCGGAGCACTTCTACGAGAGCTACGGCGTAGCACATCTATTAGTGCTACGGCGTAGCAATCGTGACGTAGCGGAAAAGCGGTACCGATTAACTGGAAATAATAGTTACTCGTTAGTTGAAATGCTCCAGTCGATGGTTAAAATGGAATTTACATATTATAAATTCAAGTTTACTTCCCTATAGATACGGCGCTGTCATTTGGTGTCGAAATGATAGGAGCGGAAGGTGCACCATCCGGCCCCAACGAGATATCTTAAGACCTAAACGATATAAGGACGAATTTCGCAAAACTGGGGGTAAAATAACTGTGAATACTGTAACACAATCAGCGGTTTGCGGCGCCCCAATATTACATTACGTGAGGGAAACTCCGTGTCACAAACATACGTGCTATAACAATTCTAAAGATTTCTACTTCTTATCTTTCCGTCGAAAAAATGCTTGTTGAAAATCTTTACTTCCTCATTTAACGATTTGTTGTACACAAGAAATATTGGTAATAATACAAGATTATAATACCTTGTATTATTACCAATTTATGTGATAGTTCGAACACCATCCTCCTGCCTTTGAATCAATTGATTTAGAGGCAGGTGGATCTGCGGTAGTTTGTAGGGTTATGTCAAGAGCGGTTAAGTGAAGTAGGTCTGCGTTGGACTATTTTATAAAGAACATAAGTATTAATATCGTATTTATATCCATTTTATGGGGAAAATCAGATATATTCAGTGATAAAAAGTAATAAAGGTGTCGGACAAAAAGTGGACCATTTTGGCCCGAAAGCTATAAATAACAAAGTAAAGAAATTCAATAAAATAACTCTCATCTTCATGGCACGATGAACAAAATTTTGATTAAGAATAATTGATCAAGTAATTATTGTTTAATCTAAAACAAAAAATACTTTGTTTAATTTAAAACAATTAAGTAAGTTAACTATAAATATATATATATATATATATATATATATATATATATATATATATATATATATATATATATATATATATATATATATATATATATATATATATATATATATATATATATATATATATATATATATATATATATATATGTATATATATATATATATATATATATATATATATATATATATATATATATGTATATGTTTTATAAACAGACAGATATAGTAATAATCTAGATGTCCCATGCCCCCTGTAACACCCTTGACTGCGCGTGTTCCTTCGTTAGGTATTTAAATGAAAACCTAAAAACTTTATTTTACCCAATTATAAATTATTATATCATCTGTATTCCACACGGAGCTACGTTATAGATAAAGTTAATTTCGGTTACGTGTCGTGCATTCTTGAAGTTACTTCTGTATTCTAACTCCGCTCTGAAGTTGGCCCGTTCCGGAATGTCCCAATTCCGTCCGGAATGAGATATCACGCTGACGTCACTTTTGAATTACCCCTGTAATGCGCACGTCAAGTTTCATTTCAAATTATGCTGAATCTGAAATACAAACCTTAATCTCCACTGTTATACTTGACTTACATACTCTTACTGTGTAATTCATACGAGTAAATGTATATTGTATTAATGTATTTATATTTAACTAGAGATCACTCAATGGTCGAAAGACCTCAAATAAAAAATTAAATTATAAGTTTCAAATTTCAACGCTTTTCTATTGATATTATATTATCAAAATATCAATTGACTTTATTATTTTTTAGACATTAAGAAAAACGACAGACTGGCCGTGTAGTAATTGTCTAATGCAGTATTTAAGATTCAATAAAAAAACTAAATCTATTTTCAATTTCACAACAGACTTCAACCATAAATAAAAGAGAGTACAATTCGTGTGTATAGGCTTGTCAATCAAAATCTCCTAGTGTGTGTTGTAGTGTATGTAATGTTTTATTTGTTAAACAAATCTATACATATAATAAAACTGTAGAAATGAAAATTCTGTACATTAAAGATATTCAAAAAATAATAAGCGGGGGGTGTTACTACATCGCTATAGAAGCCAAAAATGTGGTTAGTTTTTTTGTCTGTCTGTCTGTCTGTCTGTATGTTTGTTCCACTATCACACGAAAACTACTGATCCGATTTGAATGCGGTTTTCGCAGATATATTTGTCTTCTTCCAACTTAACATCTGGTGTATAAAAAAAAATCCCCCCACCCCTCTAAAGGGACGAAAGAGGGGGTCAGATTTTGTATAAGACTTTTGCTTTAACACGAAAACTACTGATCCGATTTGCATACGGTTTTCGCAGATATATTTGTCTTCTTCCAACTCAAAATCTGGTGTATAAAAATCAACCCCCCCACCCCTCTAAGGGGAGCAAAGAGGGGGTCAGATTTTGTATCAAACTTTTTTCTTTAATGGACTTACTTCATATTATTAACTGTTTTTTCCAACTTAACATCTGGTGTATAAAATTTTTCCCCCCACCCCTCTTAGGGGACAAAAGAGGGGGTAAGATTTAAATACTTTAAATGGCAAAACAACATTTGCCGGGACAGCTAGTGTATGATAAAAGCATAATTTAAAAACAATGGCGCGCGGACTACGGAATCGACCGCACGTGTACAGAATTGTTGCACTTATCGCGTCGTTATATTATTTACGATTACATACGTAATGAGTTTTATTTTGTTTGAAAATGGATAGTTGGGTGAGATCGAATAGTGTGACTAGTTTAGTTGAAGAAGAAATTATTACACCTCAAAATCAACAAATACCTATTATTTCAAGAGATAACAATATGTCGAATGAATCGCTGAGAAATCCCGAGAAGCGCGCGCGACCTGAGTCGGACGGTAGCAAGGAGAATGAGGAGGATGACGATGACGGGTTTACGTTGGTAACAAGAAGTAAGAAACGTTTACATCGTAGTTTGTCTAAAAATAGTGTTGAGAATGATGTTCAGATGTTTGAAGAGTTGTGTGATGATTACTATGAAGTTTCTTTGTTTTGTAAACAAATTTTGCCTAGACAATTTGGTTTGGCGAAACTTTTGAAAGCTGCTAATATAAAAGATATATTGAGAATTAAGTTTAGAGGACCGTATAGATGCTATATTGTATTAAAGAACAAAGTAGATGCAGATAAACTTTTGAATTGTCAAAAATTAGCGGATCTCGATATCAGGTGTCAGAATACAACACAAAGGAATGTGATTTATGGCGTAGTCAAGAATATAGATTTAGAAGTGGAAGAAAAAGAAATTATGGAATGTTTTGAATGTGCGTATGAAATTAGTTCAGTTAACAGATTAAAACATTTGAATTCTCAAGGTCAATGGACGGAAAGCACTACAGTTCGATTATGTTTCAGAAGTTCCTCTTTGCCACCATATATTATAGGATATGGATGTCGGTTCAAAGTGGAACCCTACATCTTTCCAGTATCGCAGTGTTCTATCTGCTGGAAGTTTGGTCACTTTAGACGTTTCTGTCCGACAAAAAAAATAAAATGTCCTAAGTGCGGCGATGAACACGAGAACTGTGAAATAGACACGTTTACATGCATAAACTGTAAGGGGTCACATCGGGCTATTGATAAGAAATGTCCTGTATACTTAAAAGAGAAAAATATAAGAAATTTAATGAGTCAAAACAATTGGACATATAAACAAGCATTAACAGACTATATACAAAAGTTACCTAAGGAGCCCAAACAGACTAAAAGCTCAAATGAACACTTCATTGTAACCGAAGATCGTCATTTCACAAATGAAAATCAGTCAATTATATTACCTTCAGTTCCTGAAAATAATAGCAGTGACAATGATACCACTTCTGTAATACTAAATTACCCATCTAAACTTCATCAAAAGAAAAAGAATAAAAATGAGAAGAAGAAGAAGAAAAATATTGATATTGATAGTAATAAAAGAGAAGATACTAGAATCCAGGCCGAAAGCAGAAGAGAAGAAAAGACTGAACAGCAGAAGGAATTTGGAGCTTTTATGAGAATTTTGTTTAAAATGAAAGAAATTGTCTTTTCCGAGTTGTCTTATGAACAAAAAATTACTTCATGTGTTAAAGTTGTGATTGATGAGTTGGTTAAGTTTTGTTTTACACTTTTTAAAGATGGAGATGTGGTGAAGGCAATGTTTAACGTGTTTGATAATGGTTCATAATCAGATTTGTAACCTAAATATCTTACAATGGAATGCTAGGAGTCTGAAGCCAAAATTAGTCGATTTAGAACTATTACTTAATCGTGAAAAAGTACATATTGCAGTTATAAGTGAGACCTGGCTAGATTCTGAAACAGAACTTCATATTAGTGGTTATAAAATATTTCGGAGAGATAGGGAGGACTCTTATGGAGGAGTGGCGGTTTTATGTCATACATCTGTCAGAGCATTTTTTGTTGCTACACATTTAAATAATCCGAGTATTGAATATATCCACATCCAAATTTTAAACTGTAAGTATGTCAAAAATTTAATTGCTGTTTATTGTACTCCTTCAATTAATACGCAAATTACTGACTGGGAAGAGGTTTTTTCAAAATTTTCGGAACAAACAATGATACTTGGCGATTTTAATGGGCACCATACTAATTGGTCAAGTAAGGTAGATAGTAGAGGTATTCAAATTTTTGAAAGTTCTTTAGAAAATGGATTTATTTCAATAAATGATAGTAGACCTACACGTGTAATTCTTAGAGACGGAACGGTTCATAAAACGTCACCTGACATCTCATTTTGCTCCACAGACATTGCCATGAATTTTAATTGGACGTTGTTAAATGAAAATTTAAATAGTGATCACAGCATAATTAAAATTTCTTTGTCATACTTAGATAATATTCAATGCACTAATATTAAAAATTTTAAAAAGGCTGATTGGATAAGTTATAAACAGGAACTTTCGAGTTTATTTTCAAAGCAACAGTGTAATTCTGATAATGTTCAAAATTTATATGATTATTTTATCGAGAAAATTAATATAGCGGCTAGTAATAACATTCCGAATATTAATATTTACAAATATCCTCACAATAATTTTCAGCCAAAACCTTATTGGAGTTCTGTCCTCTCAAAAGCGTTAGCAGAAAGACGTTTAGCACTAAAAAAATTTAGGAAAAATCCCAACGATTGTAATTTGAATATATTGAAAACAAAAATTTCGGAAGCCCAACGTTTGATTCGCAGTGCTAAGGCACAGAACTGGCATCGTTTTTGCGATAGCATTAATGAGTCAACGTCTGCTGCAGTTATGTGGCAGAAAATGAGATGGATTAAAGGGAATAGACGGAACTTGTTGTACAGCTCTGATGAAAATAAGAAATTGCTCTTGGATTCTTTAACACCAGATTTTGTCACTCCTTTATGCCCTACCTTAAACACTGCCAATTCTCAACTTGATAGTTATTTTACTCGGCAAGAATTAGATGTTTGCTTAAAGTCAAAAGATACTGCTCCTGGAAAAGATAATATTACATACTCGATGATTTATAATTTACCGTCTAATGCTAAGGATTATTTATTAAATTTATATAATATTATTTTTAAAACTGCTAAAATTCCTTATCAATGGAAAGATGTGAAAATAATTCCCATTCCAAAACCTAATGACCCTAACTCTAAATTACGCCCAATAGCCTTACTTTCATGCTTATGTAAAATATTTCATTTGATGATAGCAAAACGACTGGAATGGTATGTTGAAAATAGGAAAATATTACCACAAATTACAGTTGGATTCAGAAGGTCACACTCCTCCATGGACGCTCTCGTCAGTTTGATTTCTAGAATTCAGATTGGATGGGCTCGAGGACATCACACATTGGCCTGTTTCATTGATATTAAGGGTGCCTACAATAATATTTTAGTTGAAGCTGTTGTATCTAAATTAAATGAAATTAATGTAGGTAAAAATATTTGTTGTTATTTGTGGGAGTTCCTTAAGGACAGACATCTTTACGTTGTTTTAAATGATGAGACATCTATTTATGTTAGATATGCATGTGTGGGAATCCCTCAGGGGGATCCCCTATCGCCATTGCTTTTCAATATTACAACAATCGACTTATGCCGTAGTCTATTTGATGTTTATTCAGGTCAATATGCTGATGATTTCGTGCTTTTTGCAATAAGTAATAATATAGGAGACAATATTGTTAATATTAAACGGTCACTTAAGGCTTTTATGTTAGTATTGGAACGATTGGGTTTGGAGCTGTCAGTTCACAAGACAAAACTTTGTTTATTTTCTAGAAAACGTTCGATAAATCTAAACCAAATTAGTATAGTTGTAAATGGCAGCGAATTAGAAATTATTGATAATGTTAAATACTTGGGTGTGTGGTTAGATCGGCAGTTGAGATGGAGTAAACATATAAAAGAAACTTCAGAAAAATCTCAAAAACTTATATCCTTGTTAAAAGTTCTTGCGGGACCTGGTTGGGGGCTACATCCTGTACATTTACGCAAATTGTATATATCCTTAATTAGAAGCAGACTTGATTATGGTTGTTTTTTGTATGACAACGCTGCATCTTGCCACACATCCAAGTTAGATAAAATTCAAAATATAGCTTTAAGAATAATTGGCGGTTTTATCAAGTCGACCCCGATACATGTAATGGAGAGCGAACTTAATATTCCACCTCTATTTATAAGAAGAAATTATCTCGCATACAAATTTTGTTTAAAAATTAAATCTAGATTATCCTGTAGCACAATTTTGTTAAATGAATTTCAATCTTTAAGAACTGGAAATTTCTGGAATAATAAAAAGAAACCTCTGTTATCTTTGGCCTATGATGAAGTGCAAGAGGAACAAGTGCATTCTTCTTATCCAACAGTTATGTATTCTTTACCAATGTGGGTGTCATTTATAAATCTTAAAAATGTTATTAATATTAATCTAGAATGTATAAAAGAAGCTAAATCTTGCTATGAAGGTAATTATTTAAGAATAAATGTTATTGCTGAATTAAACCAAAAATACTCTGAATATTATGTTTTGTATACTGATGGCTCCAAATGCAAAGATGGGGTGGGTGCAGCTTATTATGATCCATGTGCAAAATATTGTCAAATGTTTAAATTACACCATCAAATGTCTATTATGTCGGCGGAACTTTGTGCAATATTGAAAGCCATTACATATTTGATATCAAATTTACGACATAAAAAAGTTGCTATTTTTACTGATAGTAAAAGTGCACTTCTACATATAAATAAATGCTTATTGGGAAGTTGTGGTTTGTTTGTGGCGTACGAAGTATTAGATAAAATTAATAAATTAATTTCTATAGGTGGTTCTCTGGTATTGCAGTGGGTTCCGGCGCATATAGGTTTAACAGGTAACGAAGAGGTTGACGGATTGTCGAAAAAAGCGGTGGTAGAAGGAATAGATTCGGATTTATTACCTAATTATTCAGAATATTTTGGCAAATATAAAAAGAAATGTTTCGAAAAATGGAAAACTTATTTTGATGAAAGATCCAAAATTAAAGGAATATGGTATAAGAGTTTACAATCCGAGCCTCCTCGTATACCGTGGTTTTTAGATTTCTGTATAAATAGGTTAAGATTGATTACTAGTTTCAGAATGCGTTCAGGACACCTTCCATTGAATTCCTTTGCGTATTTAATGGGTAAGACAAATTCTCCGAATTGCGAATTATGTAACAAAGTTGAAGACTTACATCATATACTAATGGAATGTGTCCGATACGCTACTGAAAGAAACATACTTGTATCAAAATTTGGCTTGAATTTACAAGATATGGGTGCTTTTCACGGTTTATTGTCCGAGCCAAAATCAGTTTCTGCAAGTATGTTATTTGCATTGTATAGCCAACGTAGATAGTATCAATTAATGTAATATTGTATAAGGTTACGATGGGACTGACATATTCACACTGTGAAAAAAGTCCCTTAAATAAAATAGAATAAAAAAAAAAAAAAAAAAAAAAACAATATTACCTCGATGCACTCCTTGACCATATAAATTATAACTGTGCAAAATTTCATTCACCTAAGTTTCCGCATTTTTCGTCACAAGGGAACAAAAGTTTTTCGCTCGCGTATTAATATATGGATACTCTAGTATTAAATATAAATTCCTCTGGGATTCGCGCTTCCATCCCGCCAGAACCATACATTTTGTCGCGATACGTCGTAGCCTTCCGCATGATGCATACAGAGTGCACCTTTATGTACACTATCTATGTAGTATTTTATCTTCTTCTTCTTTAATAATAAATATTTTTTCCAGATGAGTTTAATGTGAAATAATATTGAATCCAGCAATAAATCATTAAAATTTAAAAATTAAGCAGTTCTAAGATTTCATGCGCATTTAATAATTAATATTATTAAATAAACTTAAGTATGAAATTTAATATTAAAATCTATTTCTATCCTTAATGTGTACGAGTAGATACTTTTAGTTTTGAGTTCTCTTTTAAACAGCATTTAACTTCATATAAAGCTTGCTATCACGAATAAAAGGCTAAAACTTTACTTTCCTCTACGTAATCCAAAGCCCAGAGAGACCAACTTTGTTTGTTTGTATGAGGACTTCCGGACTTAGTAGAAAACTAGTTTGATATAATAGCTCTAGCTAGCTAGTGCAGTATATAAACTTACATATACCGAGTTGGAATATAATATTACGGTGACTAGTACCATTAAAATAGGAACTTAATTTCCTTTTTTAATACACGTTAAACTAGCTAACATAAAGCCCAGCCTAATTACTTTATATAGTTTCACTTTAGAAAAAATATATAATATAACAATAATTTGTTAATGGTTGTAAAACTTTTAATTGAATGAAGGAACCTTTTGATTAAAAAGTCTTCACTTAACTTAACACTCACATTATGTCGTAGGTAACTTAATTGATATAAATCATTTTTGTAATTAAGAATTAAGCATGACAAATATAACATTGTAGGCCCAAACAACTTGATTACAGGTAAAGAAAACATAATAAGTGAATCATAATAATGACGTTATCAGACTGTAATTAGTGAAAATTGGAAACGCCCGAATTGATTATGTACTTGTCCGGCTTCCGGCTTTGATCTGCCTTCCAATTATAAGATGAAACCATTCAACCAATAATTAAAAGTGATGTTCCAAAAGATATAATGCCTTCTTTCACTTTGCCCATTTTATCATCAGACAAATTTAGACCGATGGCGGACCTACGTGATTTGGTTGGGTTGTGTTTATTTAATGTGATCAGTCTGTAATTTCTGTATTCTAATGGTGATTAGCTTGGTTTGACATAACCTGATTAAATTAAGTAGGTACGCGATCTGTCTTTAAAGCAACTTCTCTGATAGTACCTTTGATAATAATAAAATTAAGAACTGTTTATTCTCTTTTTAAGAAAATGTTGTTTATTTCTTTCCTTTAATACTTAATATTTGTTTACCAAAATGCTCTAATGACTTTGATCCGCTTAACGAATTTCATTAAAATCACTTGAGGGGATTAAGCGAAAATTATGCGTTCCAGGAAATTATAAGCACTTGCTGTTTCGGAGTACTCGTTAAGTCGAAACAGTTATTATATAAAATAAAAAAAATTAGACTGCTTTAGGATACTTAAAGGACCTGATGCGTAGTGTACCTTCTTACGTCTTTTAATAAAGTTACTTGAATGTTTAAGGTATATTATGTCCACGTTATACTTTTTATAGAATTTATAATAATCGGGCATAATTAGAATTCAATATTGATTCCGACTCACTTTTTTTTTGACGTATGCTCTGTTCTATTGCAATCGAACGTGGGCACCCTAAATAAAAAAGTTGGTTGTTATAAACCGACGAGAATTTTAACAAAGTAAGTCTGTATGAATGCTACGTACATTGCCTAACGTCGGCCATTTTGTTTTAGTGGTGGTGGCGAACGACAGCGAGTATACCGCGCACGTCGGCCGCTGGACAGAGTGCGTTGCCGGTGATCTCGACCATGTCAACTCTGTCGACAGGTAACTATATTGTACAATAATAATAAATAAAAATCGGCCAAGTGCGAGTCGGACTCGCGCACGAAGGGTTCCGTGCCGTTAAAGAGCAAAAATATGGAAAAAATTTGTTTTTTGTATGGGAGCCCCTTAATTTTTTATTTTATTTTAATATTATTATTAAATATTAAAGTACACATATAATAAAGAACTTTGTAAAAAATTCAAGTGCCTACCTGTTGCCATTATTGATAGAGAGCAAAAAAGGCCGAAAAAATCACGTTTGTTGTATCTAAGGAGCCCCCTTAAATATTAATTTTATTTTGTTTTTAGTATTTGTTGTAATAGCGGCAACTAAAACCTGTAAAAATGTTAGAATTCTAGCTATAGCGGTTTCTGGGATACACACAGACTGTAGACACACAGACAGACAGAAGGACAGACATCGAAGTCTTAGCAATAGGGTCCCGTTTTCACCCTTTGGGTACGGAACCATAAAAATCAGAAGCCTAACTAGAGTGTGTGTTCTTGAGATACAGCCTGGAGACAGACAGACAGACAGACAGACATCGAAGTCCCGTTTTTACCCTTTGGGTACGGAACCCTAAAAAGACTTAGATCAAAGCCACGTTATTGCTCATTATATATATCACAAATCTTTGTTGCGTCGTTGGACGCAGTTTTTTGATTGAACGATGGAATTAGGAGGATAACGACGACGTCATATTATGCTTCGCTATTTATATGTAGCTATCAATTCTAAGCGATCGTATCCTGAAAGAAACCTGATTTATTATCTAGTTTAACTTCCTATTTCATAAAATGACTCAACGCTACGAATTCACCTAATAATATGTTTTTAGTTTTATATTAAGTTATAGTACTTTAGGCTTGTTTGTAAACTTAGAATTAAGTATTTTTGTGTAATGGCTGTTTGTTACCTGAATAAAATAAAATAAAAATATCTCCCAGAGATCGCAGAAGCCGATAAAGTATCTCACCCAATAATAAAATAAAGTGGAGATTGGAAACTTGGCTAGAAATTCCTGAAGTAAAAGTTCGAGCGATCAATTCAATAGTTCATTCAAGCTTTGAGTCTTACAGTTTTTGCATCGAATCGGATTCGTTGGCAAGCTAAAAAAGAATGAGAAACGTTGGTTTTCCTTTAAATTCAGGGGTTTTTAAGACTTTCAACGAGAACACTATTGTAAAGACGATCGATTAGTTCGCATTGAGTAGGCTCCAATTGACCTGATCTTGATACAATTTTAGTCTGGATTTATATGCACCCGGGATCAGGGATAAACTATATCTACTCTATATCTGAGTTAAGCTGGTTTTATATGCTTGTAATCTCGCGGTTTAGCCGTCAAACCGCGCATTCGGGCGGGTGCATATAAATCCAGTTCCTATTTACAGCTATATAATCGGCTATATATTTTGCTCTTTCATCCGAGACTTCCTAGCGAGCAGACGTGTCGCGCGTTTAACTTAAAAGTGTAACAGTTTACTTATGCAAATTGCTGCTTTAAGTGCATAGACTCTAAGTTAATGTTCGCGTAAATCGATCCAGTAATATTCCGTGCATCGATAATAAACAAGTGCAATCCGCGCCCCCCGCATACCTCAAGTGCAAGTGAGTAGGCTGCGATTTTTCGTCCTGCTCCCACAAACCGACGCAGGAGTTATCATCCGAGCTGGGCGCATACCCCGCTTACCTCAAGTGCGAGCGTGATAGATGATTATTTCCGAACTGCTTCTACAAGTCGACGCTTACCGTGCAACCGCTACGAGCGCTACGAGCTGCTACGATATCGTAGCACACGATCTGTCCGCTACGCGTCTAATCTATGAGCTGTAAATTACTTTGCATTCTTCAAACACGATAAACATGGAATGTGAATCTTTGAATAAATCACTCTCTGATTCACATATTAACGAGACATCCGCCGGACAAGATACGCCTAATTATGTTTCATTTCGTAATAAGAGAAGGAGAGACGACTTGGAAAACGAAAAATTTGATGAATTTAAACAAGACATGATGTCAGCCTTACAAACGATGATGCAAAATGAATTTAAAAAGATTAATCCGCTCCTCCAGGACATCAAAAAGACGAACCAAAGCATCGAGGACTATATTTCCTTTCTTGCCGCACAGAATGAAGAATATAAAAAAAGAATAGAACAACTAGAGTGTGAAAACAAAAAGGACAAGGAATACATAATATTACTAGAGGATAGTTTAGAGAATGTCAAAAGAGAAATACAAAAAGGGCATTTTGAAATCAAAAACATGCCGCAAAACAAGCCCACAGAAACCAAGGAAGAGCTTACAAAAATGGTTATATGCTTATCCAAAACGATTGATTATCCGGTAAACGAAAACGACATTTATGACATATATAGAATACGAGCAAAAAAAGGAACCACTAAGAACACTCCGATTATAGTAGAAACACGCTCAGCTATTCTGAAGTCAACAATTCTTCAAAAGTGTAAGGTCTATAATATTAAAAACAAGGAGAAACTTAGAGCCAAGCACCTGGGCTGTAATACAAACGGGGACACCCCAATATACGTGTCGGAACAGCTGACAGCCAAAGGAGCTAGACTTTTCTTCCTTGCCCGCGATTTGGCCAAAACGAAATCTTATGTGTTTTGCTGGACATCGTTTGGACGTGTTTACGTGCGGAAAACCCCCGAGTCTCCTGTCATTCTAATAAAAAATGAAGCCCAAGTACATAACTTACTGTCACAAACATGACTGACTGGTATAGTATTTATAAAGGTATTGTTCTTTCATATACATTTTATGTTAGTAAAATGTAATATTGTATTACTCTATTGGATATTGCCCTACTGCATACTAGTATTCCCTCTTTCAAGCATTATTAATGATTTAAAGTTAAAATGTTCTATTACAAACTTGTATCAAAATGTAAATATCTCTTATATTATACTTATAAATCGTTACAAAATATGTATATGTCAGCAGCCTATAAATTTGTTCATATTTATATCTAAAGCTAGTTCTGGACTGGTTGTGGTATCCTACAGCATTTTAACACATATGGACTCATGCATCCGCCTATTATTACTACTAGGTGTATTTGTATTAGTGTGTAGTGTGTAGGTGTGTGTATATAATATATATTAATAATTAATTCATTTCATGAATATTCTATTGAACACTATAAAAGAGATTGATAATATAAAGGTTGCTTCATCCTATTCGTGTGATATTTCCGAACTTCAAACGCTAGTAGGTAATATAGCTAATACAGAACTTACAATCATATCCCAGAATATAAGAAGTATTTATCGAAACTGGAGCGATCTTTGCGTGACGTTGACACAGCTAGACTTCTTACCAGATATTATAGTTTTGACGGAATGTCGTGTTGATCAAAATAAACCTTTACCCCAACTGAATGGGTATGTTGCGTATGCGACAACTAAACATCTTAATCGTAGCGATGGAGTGGTAATTTATGTTAAATCGGAACACAAGGTCACGGTTTCGGAGATCACTCTATCTAACGCCTCATGTCTCCAGATAAACCTAAATCACCTTACAAATCTTGGTATTTATCGTTCCCCATCTATTATTAATGCAGATGATTTCATATCTTCCCTAGATGAGCACCTAGTTAATCATAAAAGTTTTAAGACAATAATAATTACTGGCGACATAAATATAAATATAAATAACAGTGACAACGCACATACCTCCGAACGCAAAAACAGAGTAAATTACCTTAATATGCTAGCTTCTCATGGTTTACTACAAGGCCACTCCTTACCAACCAGAGGAAAAAACTGTTTGGACCATTTTATGCTTAAGTTAGACAAGACCATCAACATGGCGTCCATATATATATTGAATACTACAATCACAGATCATAATATGATTTTACTTAAGATAACAAATTTAATAAATGTTTCTAACTCCCCTAAAACCACCACCTCCATTGATCATGCCAAGGCAGCTGAGTCATTCAGAAAATTAGACATTCAACCTATGCTCTTATGTACTAATCCCACTATTCTTACTAATTTATTAATAAATCAACTACAGCAATGTCTTGTGGCTAACACAGTATCTTCGAAAATACCATCTAAAAATCGCATAATAAAACCGTGGATAACTCAAGGAATACTTCGTTGTATAAGAAACAGGAATGAAATGCAAAACCATTTAAAACGCGACCCCAACAACGAAGTCCTAAAAATTACTTACCGACGCTATCGAAATTATTGTAACGCCTTAATCAAAAAAATTAAATACACATACCATCGAAATCAAATATTTATAAATAAAAATAATCCTCGGCTACTTTGGAAGTCAATTCATAACAAAACAAATAGAAAAGTAAATAAATCTCATAATAATGAACTGTTAAACTGTCTAACCACTCCTGTCAAATCCGTAAATCATGTTAATACATATCTTGCAAAAATTGGTGAAACTCTAGCTAACAACATCAAGCAACGTCAAATTAGTCAAGTTCCACTATTAACAAATAGTAAATCACAGGCCTCGTCTTTCGTTTTATTAGAGACAAATCCAGACGAGGTTTATGGAATTATTATGGCATTAAAATCTAATAGTGCTACAGGATGGGATGGTATAGGTTCCAATTTCCTTAAAGTTATAGGCAGGGATATAGCCCCAGTTATTTCTCATCTAGTTAATCTTTGTATTGGTCAGGGTATATTTCCATCTGCTCTTAAGCATGCCATAGTTACGCCTATACATAAGAGTGGAGACAGAAACGAAGTTAATAATTATAGGCCTATCTCGGTCCTTCCAGCTCTTTCTAAAATATTGGAAAAGATCATAAATGGTAGATTTTTCTAGATTTACAGAAGGCTTTTGACACCGTTTCTGTGCCCACTCTTGTTGACAGGTTGGAATCTATGGGAATTCGGGGTACTCCTCTTGCTCTTTTTAGTGACTACTTGTCAAATCGTAAACAAAGTGTAAAAATAGGAGAATACTTGAGCGATCCAACTGAAATTACATACGGTGTACCACAAGGGAGCGTCTTGGGCCCAACGCTGTTCCTAACCTATATAAATAATCTTTGTAATTTAGAAATTCCTAATGGAAAAATATTTTCATACGCTGACGACACCGCCATAGATTTTTCAGGCTCTACCTGGGATGAGGTTTATGACGTTGCTCAGAAAGGACTTTTAATAATAGCTTTATGGCTAGACAAAAATTTACTTACCCTAAACATCAATAAAACAAATTATATATGTTTCCCAAATTATAACATTTCCCAATCAAATTCTCACCTTGAACTAAAAATTCACGTCTGTAATAATTACCCTAATTTAAATTGCTCATGTCACAGTATTAATAAAGTATCACAAAATAAGTACCTGGGAATAATGCTTGATCAGCGCCTAACCTGGTATCCACATATTGACTTGTTGACAGGTAGAATTCGTAAACTTTCTTGGATATTTAAAACTCTTCGACATGTGGCAGATGCTACATTATTAAAACAAATATACACCTCTCTAGCTCAATCAATACTTACTTATTGCATCACCATATGGGGTGGTTCACCCAAAACCAAATTTATTGAATTAGAACGAGCACAAAGATTATTGCTTAAAGTTATTTACATTAAACCTTATAGGTACCCTACCGATAGTCTGTATTCTGAAAGTGGTTTGTTGTCTGTACGTAAACTATACATCCTACACTTAATCCTTAAATTTCATTGCAAAGTTCCTTATGATGCCAACAATCAAAATAAAAAAAGAAGGATACCAAACATCGCACCTATAACTCAAGTAAAAACTGCTTATGGCAGAAGGCAATTTATGGCACAATCAGCTTTAATTTACAACAAAATAAACAAAATACTTAATTTTCATCGTACGTCATCTTACAAATGTAAATTTATAATAAAGAATTGGCTGCTAGAAAAAGATTATAACTATTTAGAAAACCTTATTTTGTAATATTATTACTGGAATACTACATACTATGTATTACCAACTATGTTCATTAAAGTATCAAAAACACTAACTATTGTTACTGGAATACTACATACTATGTATTACCAACTATGTTCATTAAACTATCAAAAACACTAACTATTGTTACTGTAATACTACTTACTATGTATTACCAACTATGTTCATTAAAGTATCATCAAAAACATTAACTATTGCGTATGTAAATTAAATATTAAATTGTTAATTTGTTATAAGTATATTTATGAAGTATACTGTTATACTAGTTTGTAAATTATAGATTATAGATTCATAGATTATTAAGTAAGTTGAATGTTAGAAATATAAGTATATATTTTTGTTAACGAAAGAGCGGGGTCTCCTAACACAGGTTATACCTAAAAGGAGACCCTAGCAATTTATTATGTACCTTATTTTAGATACCGAATAAAGATTTTTCATTTTTTTTTTCCATAATCGTAACATTATCAAAAATTACCATAAAATAAATGTATGATAATTTTTGATAATGTTACAGTTACAGTTACAGTACAAGTCGCTTCTAACATACAATATGTAATGAATACGAGTTAAATGTGTGATGTGTTTCAGGCACACGCAGCAGCCCGACACGGACTCGCTGGTGCACACGCCGCGGCTCGGCCTGCAGCGCCGCCAGGTGCAGTGCAGACATAAGGACGGACGGTTCGTTGAAGCCATGTAAGTAACTAAAGAATTGAGTCAAAAAACGACAGGAAAACTGTATGTCAATCTCTTCCTGTTTATATTTCGTGTTTGTACGAGTAGTTATATGTATATGTCGACTGCATCTATGATGACCTTATCCTAACGCTAAAAACACAATTTTACGGGAGAGGTTAGTTTTGTTGTGCATAAAATGAAATGCTTAATAGATACGACAATTATTATTGTCAATTATAGAATCCAAAAGGATTTAATGTTTATGTAGTCCTTGGAATAATATTTCAGTTGGTCAAAATGCCAATTTCAGGAAAAAAGGAGTTACAATTATTATATTTGACAGTGTAAAGTAAAATTGTAGTACGTAATCACATTTTAAATAACTCCTAATTACTTGTTAATACTTGCAAATCGTGAGTAATCCCAAACTCACAGCATCCCGTGGGACAAAAAGGTTTTGTGTTTACGCAAACAAAGTTTTAATCATATTAAAATGTCATTGTACTGTTTGGTCACATGTACGTGTATCTCGGACCGCTGTAACTGGGTCAGTCATATTGATCGATTGACTGTGACGAGCTAATATCCGCTCACCGCCATTTTTCTCATTATATTCCGCGAGTAAGATGTTGCGATTTACCTTTCTATTTTCAACTTTTAAATGAATGTTTAAATGGATGTTATTTCTTCTAAACGATTGATTTTAAATGGATTTTTATTTGGTATTTTCTCGGCTTTATTTTAGTAGTGATGCAGTGCTTTCTTTACACTTTAAGTAAAGAAAAACTAGACGATGTCCGCAACTTCATTGCGCTAAAATTAGTTTACCTGCGAACCGTACAGTTTTAAAACTAATGTCCTCTTCTGGGACTTAAACTAAAATTAAGGTATTATTAATATGCAACCGATAATTTTGTAGCATATTAATTATTATTAAATTATGACATATATTTTTCGAAAGAAAAACCTCAAATGAAACGCAAAAACCGACCCATGCACTTTAAAACCATTTTAATTACTTATATTACAGGGGAAATTTTGTAGCATTTTTATACCCTCGGGCTAGAGAAACAAAAGCCATTGGCTTTGCAACTGCGGTGCAGCTGACGCCTCCGGTTTTGGGTCACGGCCGGCACGCGAGTTCTCATTAACTTCGCCTAAACAATTTCGACTTTCGTTTTTAATTAGATGTTTTGCATATGCGGCCGGCCTTTGTTTATTGTCATCATCATAAACACCAGTTGCCCTTCCATTTAGTATGGCTAGTAAAGTTCTAAGGTTACATTGATCAAGCTTATAAAAATCTAATTAGGTATAGAAGTTCAAAAACTAAAAGGTATAGGAATAAACAAAAACATCATTCTGTAACTTATGAAAAATCCTATACTTTTTTTAAAACAACTGTTTCACGTAAAACTAATCAACAATTCCGTTGCTAAACATATGCTACATAAATTTTAAATAATAAAATATAACTGTGAATAAAACACTAACAATTAATAAACCTTTCCGCAGCTACTGTCCGGGGCTAGCGGACGTGGGTACGACGCGCGTGTGCGTGGTGCGCGAGGACTGCTCGCTGGGGGAGTGGTTGCCATGGCGACCGCGCTCCGACGGCGCACTGGTGCGCACGCGCCGCCTGCGCCGCCTGCCGCAGGGTAAATAATTACAACATATTTTTTTTCAACATTTGTATAAACGTTACACTACATGAAAAAAGAATATGACAAAAAAATACAAAAATAATTTTACTAAACTATTAATAATATAGTTACTGAACAATCAGGAATGTTGTAGATATAAAGACACCAAATAAATAAATAAAGATGTTATTGCTGCGACAGAACAGAACTTTAACTACGATTGTAGTTAAAGTTCTGTTCTGATCTGTAACGATGATACTACGCAGCTCATGTTCTAGGCTGAAGCGTGAGGGTCAATTCAGACCGAAACGCGACGCGTAGATGCATTTCTTAATTTGCATGGATTTGACGGACTACAATTGCGTGAGACATAATGGAGGTCTGTCAATTCAATACAAATTTAGAAATGCATCTACGCGTCGCGTTTCGGTACTTTTTTTTAGTACTTTGGTACTTTGTAATATTTAGTGTAGCATAACTACAACATTACTATTCTTCCATACTAAATTCTGTACGTTGTCAAAAACTATGCCTTTAGGTATTGTTTTAGAAACTTTATGCTTACCAACGTAATTAAGTATTTGTATGTACTAAACTTTTTTTTAACAGTTAAATAGCTATGTACTTGTAAGGGTTTCGTTATTTATTGTCATTGCGAGAAGCGATGTCCTTGGGCAGACAAGTTTGTGGCGCAATGCAAATCCTTGGCGTGTTCGCAATCTTACGGACTTTTCCTCATATATTTTAAGTTTTATCTTCATATTAAGTATTCAGTTTACAACCAGTATTTCCAAGGCTCATACAAAGGATTTTAGAAGTTTCCATTTTTATGCAAACGTTAAAATACCCACTTTAAATTTTGAACCCATGGAACCCATCTTATTCGAATAAAAATACATTTACTAAACGGACAAGTTAATAGTTTTAATCACGCGTCGATTTTATTGTGAGCAACAGCATTATTTGAAACCACGCTTATGTGTGTCTGCGCGTACTGTATATTATTATAGGTCT
The DNA here is from genome assembly GCA_905187585.1 of Cyaniris semiargus. Taxonomy (NCBI): domain Eukaryota; kingdom Metazoa; phylum Arthropoda; class Insecta; order Lepidoptera; family Lycaenidae; genus Cyaniris; species Cyaniris semiargus. Next base: position 3,163,948 of record LR994558.1, on the reverse strand, counting down.
ACCAGAATCTGATGGCAATTTTTGACAGCAGATTTTTAAAAAATATCCTTGATCTATTTTTATATTTGCATGTTTAACACACTGAATCAGCCGCTATAAGAAGAAAAACGGATCAAAATGTTTTATTCCAATTACCCCCCGTATTGCTAGAGTCATTTTATTTTCTCACTTTTTGCCATCAGATTCTGGTAGACCTATATTTATGCTGCGCCATTGTTGTTCCCCTTGCTGACGTGATTATATTATCAGGCGGCGGCGCGGAGTGTGAGGTGGTGGAGGAGGTGCGTCCCGCGGTGCTCGAGGCGAGCGCGCACTGGACACCCGGCCCCTGGGGGACCTGCAAAGTGTCTGTGGACCATCCTGCTGTTGCTACCAGTGAGTATTGTGGAGGTAGCAGATGAAAGAAATAATAAGGTATTGCATAATAATTTCATGCACTTAGCTGAATTCGGAAGCGAAAGCGAAACGGAAGTTCCGATATTCTAAAAGTAAAGAGTGAAAAGTAAATACAATAATAAAAATTTATATTTTGTGCGTGTAAGGCCGCGTTCCCATCAGACACGGCGCGGCGCCGTCACCGTGTTACGGCACGACGCCGCCACCGTGACACGCTACGGCGCCGCACCGTGACACGGTGCCGCAAACGGTGCACCGCGCGCCCCTATTCCGGGTGAAACTTCCGAACAAAAATTGTGTCCAAACTTAAACGAGGCATATGCAAATACATATATCAAAGTCGCGTAATGCATATATTGTCATTTGTCCCACTTAATTTTAGCGCTGCATATTTCCTTCTGAAATGACTTCCGTCTGGGTTCATTGTACAAATATACGGATTTACCCAAAATTTCCTCTATTTCTGTTTCTTTTTCAATCTTCGTCTTAGTAACAACAAGAGAATAATTCTTTCGCGATCCATATTCAATATACACAAGCACTTTCGTTCGAGCGCGAATATAGACTGAATAGGGACACGGGTCGGCGCACCGTACGCGGCACCGTGACACGGTGCGGCACCGTACCGTATCACGGTGGCGACGTCGTGCCGTAACACGGTGACGGCACCGCACCGTGTCTGATGGGGACGTGGCCTAAATGTCGAATCGTTTTATGTAGCTAATGATGACGACGATGACGCCGACGACAACGACGCGATATACGAGGAGGACGACAACGACGGCGAAGACGACAATGTCGCCAGCTGCGGCGGCGGCGTGCAGCGGCGCGAGGCCACGTGCGTGCGCGCCGACGGCCGCGCGCTGCTGCCCGCGCACTGCGCGCACGCGCCAATGCCGACCCTCGTGCAGCCGTGTGAGGTGAGACGGGTGATGTATGACGCTGATCCGTAGCGCTGCCACAACGTTAAACGTAGCTCCTGTTCTACGCTGACTAGTAGCACTGCTACGACGTAGCTCCTGTTCTACGCTGACTCGTAGATTGCTACGACGTAGCTCATGTTCTTCGCTGACTCGTCGCACTGCTACGACGTAGCTCATGTTCTTCGGTAGCCCGCAGAACTGGTGAACAGAGTGATGTGTGAGAGAGATGGTAATAATAGCATTAGAAACCTGATTTATCTGAACGGTGACTTCGATTAGAAACATCCCTCGGTTAATAGTCGACAACAGTCTCACATTATTAACCACGCGGTTAGTTTTCGTTTCCGGTTTAAACGGGAAATGTGTACATAGTTGGCCCATACTAGTGCAATATGTCGTATCACATTATCGTTTGAAAAATATATTTGAATGAAGTTCCTTATCGCGCGTTGCGCCTTGCGGGGGCTAGACGGAAAAAATTGTAATGACACTTTTTTATTAGTACCTGCATAGTAGGGGCAGAGGGCGTTGATATTGAATTTTTATATTGAATCTTAAATACTGTTAGACAAACAATACACGGCCAGGCTGTCATCATTTGTCTTAATTCATCTGAGACTGTCGCAGGAATTATGTCTAAAAAATAATAAAGTCAATATTTTGACAATAGAATATCAATAGAAAAGCGAAGAAATTTGAAAATTATATTTTTTTTTATGTATACAGGTTTTTTGTACATAAGAAATAATAAACTGGAACTTCCTTCCATCCGGGTGTCCCTTGACACCTCTCATGTTTTTTATTATATTATTAAAGGTACCGTGTCCTCGAGACTGCGAGGTGGGTGAGTGGAGCGAGTGGGGCGCGTGCCAGCCGGCTGACGGGTGCCCGCTCTACCCGGTACAACAGTTGACCACCACTGGTAGGTTTAACAAAGCGTAGTGCAAGCGTATATTACTTCTGGAATCATAATAAAATCTTGGAATTATAAACTCTATAACACTGAAATAAACTTGTGAACTTGAAAGTACTAGCGAATAAAAACTATTTATACAGTGGCTAGTTAGGACTGTGGCTTAGACAAGGTCTTTCTGATACTTTCAAAAACATACATGACAGACTTTAACAAACAGGATTGTTACATTGCTTTGAGACTTGTTATATTATGCTCTGTGTAAATATTTCTAGTTTTTTCTTTAATACTGTGGGAACATGAGTAGTGGCAGAGAAGGAAAATCCCACAGGCCGAAGTCCGCTGTCATCATTTCATCCTATCTCAGAAACTTCGATAGCGCGATGATCTCACAGGCCGAAGCAGACAGGAAGACAGAGGTTGTCATTTCATCCTATCTCAGAAACTTCGATAGCGCGATGATCTCACAGGCAGGAAGACAGAGGTCGTCATTCCATCCTATCTGAGAAACTTTGATAGCGCGATGATCTCACATGCCGAAGCAGACAGGAAGACAGAGGTCGTCATTTCATCCAATCTCAGAAACTTCGATAGCGCGATGATCTCACAGGCCGAAGCAGACAGAAAGACAGAGGTCGTCATTTCATCCTAAGAAACTTCGATATCGCAGTTTAGGATTGTGCGCTGTTTGGTCCATTCCAATAGGGTTTGGCGCTAATGACTTATCTATTTCAGGCTACAGCGTGCGTCGTCGTCGCGTGACGTCGGCTGCATCGGGTGGTGGAGCTCCGTGCCCGCCGCTAGAGGAGAAGCGCACGTGCTCTACGCCGCGCTGCGCCGCGTGGCGCGCGCTGCCGTGGGGGCCGTGCGTGCTGAGCCAGCCGCACGCCGCATGCGGCCCAGGACGACGCACGCGCGAACTGCGTTGTGTTGGACATGATGGGGTAACTAACTTACTAATTATCTCGAAGTATCTATACAGGGTGCAATTAAACCTTCCGGCCAAATTTCGATACATTATCCTAAAAAACACCACAATTAATGGACACTACGCGTCGCCGGTGCGTGACGTGCCCCCCGCGTCACCCCCGCTCTACCCACCGCTGCGAAGTGACCGTTTTGCAACGATTTTAAGTGGGATACAATGTGTTAAATCACACCCTATTTTTTTTTTGGTAAATGAACTCTCCTAATGATACCTAAGCCCTAAAAAAAAGGTTTAATTGCACCCTGTATATCTAATTGATTGTACTGTCGGTTCTTGGTGGAAATTCATATTTTTAAACACCTGATGATGAATCCCTTGGAAACCAGTCGTGTATTACGTGAACATTTATAATAATTAATGAATATAGTGGAAAAAGTGCACGTAAAATTGTGTTTTATTTGTGTATCTATAAGCATCAGCCTTAGGGGCCAGTTGTTTAATTATTTTAAGCGAGATGAACCTAATTACCTATTGCTGTAGGTAGACAGAAAGTTCTTTGTTCATACAAACTTGAAACTACACTAAACTTGTAAAGTAAAAACAATCAAAGAAACTGTACAAATAGGCGGTCTTACTCCTAATAGCAGTTTCTTTCAAACTTTACCATATTGCATAATAGAAAGAGTACGATATTAAGAGTTTTGAAATAAGAAACTAAAAGTTTTTGGAACGAAGTTCCTTATCGCGCGTTGCGAAAGGGGGCTAGACGGAAAAAGTTGTAACGACACGACACAAAAGTGTCGGTATGTCGGTATATTACAACTAGAGCAAAAATGATATATAGTTGTAAGCCGTAGCGCGTGTTTCTCTCTCTCTCTGTCTGTCTCTCTCTTTTTTTTGTTTTTTTTACAGGTTTTTTGTACATTTTTTTTGTTTTTTTTTATAACTTCGTTCAATCCGGGTGTTCCTCTCCACCTCTCAAGTTTTTTTATCATAATTTCACACAGAAAGAAGCCCAGCGCGCATGGTGCAACGGCAGCGGAGCTCCACTTCGCAGCGAGCGGTGTCGGATCGCGTGCGCGGGCGACTGCGTGGTGTCGGCGTGGGGCGGCTGGTCGCCCTGCAGCGCCCCCTGCGCCGCCCCCTCCCGTCCCCGACCGAGTAGGACACGACGCAGACATATACTAGCACACGCCACGCCCAGTAAGTGGATATTTTTATATAGAATTATCCACTAAGGTGTCTGTTAAAAAAAAAAAATGCCCAATTTAATTAAAAAGAAGTAAAAACAGCAATTCAAAAAACTATAAAATCCGATTGCGTTTTGATATGCCCACTGGCACTAACACAGTAAACACGAATCTAACGGCACCACCCAAGATAAAATCTGTCAAACCGTTTAAGCTGGAGCGCGTGCCACAATTATAAATGCTTACTGTCAAAACTCATGCATGACCTTCCTTCTGACGCAATCGAGTAATGAAAGATAATAGCATTGCTAAGAAGGTTGTAGAAACACAATGTAGCTAATGATTGACGGTAATTTTAAGCCAAAAAATGCAACCTAATAAACAATTTCGATTCTACCAGATGGCTGGCCGTGTCCGTCAGAAGAGCAGCTGGTACAGAACGAGACGTGCAACAGCCACGCGTGCGCGTCGTACTCATGGCTGGCGACGCCCTGGGGGCCGTGCGAGCGACGCAAAGACGATTACATGCCCGCCAACAACTATACCGACTTATTAGTGAGTGCTTAGTACAGTAGCATTAAGGGCCTTCCCCTACGAATATTCCTTAATTTACCGTATTTAGAGCCTTATAAACTCATTATGTGAAAGCTACAAAGTTATAATAAAATACAGCAATAATCTTCAGTATATCAACATTCTTTTCCCCGTTTTAAATTTTCTATTTTTGTTTATTATACTCATGATATTAGCTTCCAAAGTAATACCGATTTATTAAAATTGAAGCATACTTTCAGCATCTCCCTAGTATTTACAAATTACGTTTATTTGAAACACACGACAATAGATAGACAATTTCATTAACTACATATTCCCCGTTTTAAATTTTTTTTTAGATCAATTTTGAACTGAGATAAGTAAAAAAATAGGATTTTTGTGCGATCTCGGCAATGCGTCAAATGTATGGTCAAGGTCGTTTGCTCGGGGGATGGCCTTAAGACAACAGTTTGTATGGACGGTTTGGCTGTAACGCATCATGATGCCTAGGGCTTGAAAGACAAGCTGCTTAGTATGATTTATGAAAAGTATTACTAAAATTACTAAGGACAAAATAATAATATATTTAGACAAAAGTATAATGATACTTTTTTTATCAAAACTTGGGCTTGCGTTTGGCATACGCGTTCCTCGGGCGTGTGAGTAGCGAGAGCGCAGCGCGCCGCGAGTGGGCTGCGCGAGCGTCGCGTGATGCTGTCATGAATTGTGCGGCGTCTGTGTAACGCCAGCGGCTCACAGGCCCAGAAACGCGCACGCCTAATATGGGGGACGTCTCTAAAGTAGTTTATCATAATGTTATTGTTTACTACTAGTAGTAGTTACTGTCTCATTTATTCTATGTTCGAGAAAATAATAGAGTAGAATAGGTTTTAAAGTGTATTCCACCTTTAGGACACTGACCCGTACAACGAGAGCGACGACGAGGAGCCGTGCGTGGAGGAGGGCGAGATGACGCGCGACGTCATGTGCGTGCAGAACAACGCGGACGTCGTGCGCGAGGCGCTGTGAGTATTGCGAGACCTTTAAGCCAAGATGTCAACGCTGGTGATATCGTATTTTGGTAAGAACGATGAAGTTAGAAAACAAAAGATATGAGAAATAAACACGTCGAAAAAACATACATTATACAAGATTTAAAGCAAATGAAATGTTCAGAAATTAGAAAATAAACTATTTTTATCTGTATAGTTGCGCGCCGCTGCGGCGGCCGTCATCGCGTCGCGCGTGCACCATCCGCTGCCGGCGCGGCTGCCGCGTCGAGTCGTGGATGCCGTGGTCGCCTTGCCCTAATACTTGTGGTACTGTCACTCATTAATTAATTAGCCTTTACTAGCTTATTAACATAAGTTATTTTAATAATTTCAACATTTTATGGCATCGAAGCTCACAAATAGTTTTTTAAAGCTTAACTTTAGAAGTTAGCTTTCAAAGCTGTCTAACATCTGCAAAGAAAATATTATCTATATAATAGGTATGTCTATTCGTGTCATCGTAGCTTTCAAACGTAATTCAATGTTTTTTTTTTTTGGATATATTTTGAGCCATCGCAATCAACCGAAAAACTTTGGATCCCTTTTGACGAAAAGTGTGGAAACGTAGGTGATTGAAATTTTGCACAGTTATAGTTTATATGGTGAAGGCGTGCATCGAGCTAATATTATTTTGAAATTATGCTTTTATCATACATTTTTTTAAGAAATAAAACATTACACACACTACAACACACACACTAGGAGATTTTGATTGACAAGCCTATACACACGAATTGTACTCTTTTATTTATGGTTGAAGTCTGTTGTCAAATTAAAAATAGATTTAGTTTTTTTTATTGAATCTCAATACTGTTAGACAAATATTATACGGCCAGTTTGTCATCATTTGACTTTATTAAGCTGAGACTGTCGCAGGAATTATGTCTAAAAAAAATAATATCATCAATATTTTTAATTATATAATTATAATATTTTATTTGAGGTAGAATTTCGACCATTGGGCGATCTCTAGTTTACCTAATACCTGCTGCTTATTATTATATTTTAATTATACCTATAATTATTCAGCTTGACTTTTCAGTCTTTTAATTTTTATTTTCTACAGATCCAGGCAAGCAAGTCCGCGTCCGTCAGGTGCGTGGCGGCCCCAACTGCGGGCCGCTGCAGGAGGCGCGCGACTGCCCCGTGCCGCGGGCGTGCCGCTCGCGCGCCGCCTGGGCCGCCGGTGACTGGAGCACGTGCCGCCTGCCGCCAAGGGAGACGTGCGGCGTCGGGTATAGAACACGAAGTGAGTATTATTAAAACAAATTACAGAAGCACAAATGTAAAATATTTGGATATTAAATACGCTAAGCTGCTGATGAGCTGATTTATCCTATTATAAAATAGTTGCACTGTGGCAGTCGCACATCATACTTATAAAAGACTGGTAGTGCAATAATTATACTTCTTTATCGCCTGTTCTCCCTCAGACGACGCAATACATAATGTAACATAATAACATAAAATATGTTAGCCAAATATCAGTACGGAATACGACGGCAGCGCGCCGCTGCTATGACGGACTGCAACAGCAACAAAGCAATGTAGCTTCGCTCTAATATCAGCTGAGATAGCTTAACGTAAAAATATATACAGGCGAACATCATCATTTTTGGAAGTTGGTTGTTGGATAACTCACAACACTACTTTTAGGCATCTGGTGCGGGTCGGACTCGCACCGCGTGGAGGCGGGCGCATGCGCGGGGCAGCTCGTCCCGCCGAGCGTCGCGCCGTGCCGCGTGCCGTGCGGCACCATCGCGCCGCTCACATGTGACGTCATATGTGCTGACCCGCTCAAGTTAGTTTTAGTTCAAATAAATAAGTTTTCCTTTATTTCAAGTACAATTCTTATTAATATAATTAAAATTCATATGAAAACCGAAACTAAAACAAAGTTATTGACATATATTTTTTTGTAGTATAAAAGATTATAATTTACTTTTAAAATTTCTTCATTTCTAGATTTCTAATAAATTATATTTATTTCAGATACTTGGACGCTTCGGAGCCAGATGTACCTGACTGTGTATGTAAAGATGTGACTTTGGAACTACTTCCAGCCGATTCCGACTGTATACTGCCTCAAGGGTAAGTTTTTTTTATTTTATTTGAGACCCTCTTGCACCAATCTGGAATAATATAATATCATTCCTTCTATTTTATAAACGCGAGAAACGAAAAAGATGAATAGATAACGCAGACTAAACAAGGATTAATTTAATTTATTTTTCAGTATGGAGTGCGGTGAAGGCAGACTGTTGAGAGCCGCGCGATGCTTGGTCAAAGACAGAGACGTTCCGATGGACGTTTGCAAGAAATATCATCCGCTTACTGGTGAGAACATGGTTTATTTATTCTTAAACAAATTAATTCTTATGCCCTTGGCGTAGTTATTAGTGGGTATTAGAAAATTTAACTCGAACATCGCCAAGTGTAAACAACATAATGATTTTATAAATAATTTTGTAAACGGTTTAAATTCAAGATTAAAATATAGGGCATTTTTATGATTAAAATGTATATCTGTGGGATACTGTATTAACGAGGGCAGGGCTGTATGCAAAATAATATTAAATGTGAAGAGCTATAAAGCGATCTGTGTAACATAAACGTAAATAAAGGTTAAAAAAACTCTTTGGATTCTGTTTTCACTGTGCAGTGGAAAGACAAAGTCGTTATTCAATGGTGGCCCCTGTTTTAGGGCCGCGTCGCGTGCGAGAGGCTTCCACAGACGGTCTGTCGTACGACGAGGAGTTCAAATCGCTGGTGCGCGGCGCGTGCTCGGTGCGGTGCGCGCGCGACTGCGCCGTGGGGCCGTGGGCCGAGTGGGGGCCGTGTGCCGCCGAGCCCGGCTCCCGCGCCGCTTACAGATTCCGGACCAGGTGACAGTTTAGACTTTAGCAGTCTTGTTTAATGAAATGAGATGGAACTTTTTATGTTTTATTACCACTTAAATACGAAAACGAAAATGTAAAGATTTTGTAACGTGTCTGACAAGGATAAAACGACCAATAAACATATTCGTTGCTTTGCAAGTAAAACGTCTGCAAATCTTTTAATTAGTAAGAAGCTAATTTTTTAAGTAATCATGCCATTCTTTACGTTTTATTAGTGCTGATCACAAACAAAAATAACTCATTTGACAGAGAAGTGATAGAAGAGGGTTCAGCCGGTGGTCGCGAGTGCGGCGCGACGTTGCAGCGCGCGACGTGCGCCGTGCCCGAGCCGCGCTGGCGGGCGGGCGAGTGGGCAGTGTGCGCTCCGCGCCGTGCGCTGTGCGGCCGCGCGATTATTAATAGGACTGTTGAGTAAGTTATGTACTATAATCATTGAATTTTTTTCTGAAATTTTATTGATATGACTGAATACGTTTTCTTAGCCCTAAGCTAGGTTATGTCACCGATAACAATGACTGAATAAAAAAAATGTGTTGTTTATTATGCGGCCTTTTTATATTGGTTCATGAATCACGATTCATGATAGACAAAATCGACTCATCATATTATTCTTAGATGATCGTCGATGACCGACGCGACCTCGATTCACATGCTATGGATAGCTTCACAATTATTATTATGGAAGCTATTATTATGATTATCCATAATAGTCTAACTTTAGGAGGGGCCGTAAGCCTTCAGCTAGCTAAAAGTAAGCACCGATAACGATGACTGAAAAATATTTTTTTACCACGCTTTGAATGTAAATAATTATATTTCGCCCCTAAATGGCATGAGTTTTACTGCGTTTTTAATGTAAACTATTTATTACTTAAATTTTGTTCGACATAAATGTTTAAATTTATATTTTTTTACCACAGATGTGTAGACGGGTCCGGAGCCCCGCTGTCGGAAGAGTCATGCGCGGGCGCGGGCCCCCGGCCGGTGCACGAGGCGGCGTGCCGGGCGCCCTGTCCCGGGGACTGCGTCGTCAGCACCTGGTCAGATTGGAGCCCCTGCGATCAGGTGCGGATATAAGATTATGATATTACGGACTTAGTTAAATAAAATAAGAAATTAGGTAAGGAATGTTGCCTCTTCCTAACACTAACCTAACTTATAACACAAAAAATAGGAAATTAGGTAAAGAAGAGGTAAGTGACACGACTTATGTAAAGTGTTTTTTGCTTAATGGTGAGAGGTAAAGGTAGGCAAAAATTGTTTTACATATTGAGTGTTATGAAGTAGCATACAAGTACAGCTCATCAACAAGTAACTCGAAAGAAAACTTTATAATATAATTTTTAACCGACTTCTTACCCAGTCTTTTTAGTTCTTAGAAAAGAAATTATAATTATTGAGATTCAACCTATGGTCGATTTTGTACATAAATGTACACACTTACATACATAATTATTAATCTTTTCGAAGTTAAATTATGTTTAATACTTGACTCGATTTCGTACTCTCGATTACTACAACATATTCACTACATCATATTTTATACTATGCACTAGTAAATAAACTAGGACAGGTTCCACATTGATAATTAATGTAATAACCCCTCAGACAAAGTGGGGCGGGCGTCGCGACCGCACCCGCGTGGTGCTGCGGCCGGCGGAGGAGGGCGGAGCGCCGTGCCCGCACCTGGTGGGGGCGGAGCCCTGCGCGCCGCACACATACTCCTGGCACGTCGCGCCCTGGGACGACTGTCAGCCGCTGGGTGAGAAATAAGCTCAACCTTGTTTTAGTTGGTACATAGCGTAAAAAATGCAGTCACATTTTTAGTAATATTTTGTAAAGTTAATCCAAAATAATATAAAAAATGCGTAAGTATGTCATTCTGTCTTTCAGTCTTTACGCTTGGGTATGGTGAAGAATATTTCAAGAATATTTAAAGTCCCAGGAAAAGACATAGAAGTTTTCTAATCCCAAAAAAAAATAGGTTTCAACGACAACGCAACTTGTGAATATTTAAATAAGTAAAACATAATACCATATATTACTTACCCTATTTATTTAATTGTCAGGTGGATCACCGTGTGGTGAGGGAATCAAGAGAAGATCAGTCCGCTGTCTCCGCAACGACGGCGTCTTCGTCGAGGACTCCTTCTGCCCGGTAAAAACCTTTGGCTTACTACTTTGTTGTGAGCATAATGCTTGGTCGTTGAGTATCATAAAAACCTCTTTACATTTAAACCTCTCAACCAATTTTAATGAAATTCGGTATGGAGATTCCTTAACGTTAGAAAAGGACATATTATGACAGAATTTCTGCTTAAAAAAAGTTGCCGGTAACATCTAGTTATACTGACGTGTTTGTTCAGAACGTGACGTCGTCGGAGGCGGCGGAGTCGTGGTGCTACGTGCCGTGCGGCGTGGACTGCGAGGTGGGGGAGTGGGGCGCCTGGGACGCGGCCGCCTGCAGCTGCGGCGGCCCCACCGCCAGGCATATGCGCCGCATACGGTACTGTTAATGCTACTTCCACCTTACAGCTAACCCAAACCAACATAAAATACAAGCCTTCCATAGAACTGGAGTGCCCTGTCGCATGCAAGGAATATATTTTGACAGTGCCGTGTGGCGTTGCGACATCGCAGTGAATAGTTAGGTTAAATACCGTCACAACTTATACAGTCTCATATACACCGATGCCGCAAATCACATAAAGCTGCTGGTGAATCTACTGCTTTACTCCGCTCACTTAAGGGCCCTTCCACACGACGTTTTTTACGCTCATTTGTATCGATACAAACGCAAATTGAACGCTCAGCAAACGGAAGGAAGCCGACACGTTTTAAACTTTATATCTGCCAAAACGCGATGAAAACACGCAGAAGACGAGCGCATTAGGAACGCGCGTCGTCAGTGCGCAAAAAATATGTCGTGTGGAAAGGCCCTAAATTGCAATACGTTTTGTTTCGTCTCTCTTTATTGCCGGTATTTTCGACGCTTATTCATGGTTCATGGCGTCGGTCTGCAAACAGCCTAAAAGCATGCAATGCAACCAACAAAATTTAATTTAAAAAAAGACTCCCAATTACCGAAGGCCCTCAATGCGTGCTACGCAACTGGTTAGTTGTAGCAATACTGCAAAGTAGTGTCTCCACACAGAATACCATCTCAACCAAATCTGTAATCCCCCAGACAACACCTGACCGCGGCGGTATGGCCGGGTCGTGCGTGTCCGCCCACCGAGCAGCGCGCGCCGTGCCCGCGCGAGCCCTGCCTCAGGCTCGTAGCTAGACCACTGCTGGGGTGCCTTCTCAGGGTAAGCATTCGTTATTAGTTTTTAGAAACATTTGGTGCATGTTGAAATATTAAAAAAAACTATTTTGAATTAAAGTTAAGCTTGACTTAGTTTAATAATAAACCCAGGGTTAACTCTTAGCCATTTAATTTCTTCCATTCTTCGTATGTATAAAAAAGTATCATGATATTCAACACAGGGTTAATTTAACCCAAATCTGCGCAAATAGGCCAAAAACTGGTGATTCTTAATCCCAAATGACATGGGCAAATGTAAGAGTGAGGACTTGGAATATATTTTCTTTTTGAAAAGAACACCGAGAAGGCTGTTGGTCGCGTTCTCATGGAACTCGTGTTTAGCAGTTACATAATATATATGTTTAGCAGTTACCATGTATACAGCTTTTTTTTTTGTTTATAGACATCATCGGGCACACCAACACCAAACGCGTGCGGGTGGGGCGTTCGGGTGTCGAAGGCGCGGTGCGAGCTGAGCGCGGACGACGGCGCGGACGTGTACCTGCAGCCGTGGCGCTGCGCCGCCGCCCTGCCCGGCCGCATCGCCGCGCCGCCTCCGCACGATCAGGTGAGAAACAGCCCCTTTTTGTTTTTTTTTTTTGATACAACGAGCACGCCGGTGACAAACGTAATGCTGACTTCTCACGGTACGTAATATTACGAGCCGCGCCGCGCCAGCTCGAGCCACGAGCCGTGTGAAGGGGGTGGCTCGAGGTAGCGCGGGCTGGCTCGAGCAGGCGCGTCCGATTCGACTGAAGTCGGTAACTTCAAAGGCGCGGCACGGCGCAGCTCGAGTGGCTCGTGATATAACGCGCCGTGATAAGCCAGCATAAGATAACAACTGTGTTAAAAAGATAAACTCTTGACAAAAAAAACCGGCTTATAGTTAATTGACCTTAATTTGAAATTCTTCTCTTTCTGTTTTTAAATCAGAGGTCTTCAAAATTGCCGATAAAAGCTTACTTGTTTTAATGAATACCTACTATGTTTCATGAAAACTATGCGTTTGATAAATCGAATAATTGCTCGAATACATTTGCGAGCAACTAGACACAAGTCGGTGTGTGGCTGCCGAGTTCGAACTCAAAGAACTGGCGGGCTGCGCCTGCAGTATTACAGGAACCATATGGCAGTACTTTTTACCACCTGATAATTGGGTTGACTGTTTATTTGTCAGGAGGACGAGATCTGCGAGGTGGAATGCGGGTGCCGCGCGGAGGTGGGGCAGGCGGGGCCGTGGGGCGCGTGGGGGCCGTGCCGCGGCGGCGCGCGCTCCCGCACCCGCCAGCTGCTCGTGCCGCCGAGGCAGGCCTGCAACACCTCGTCCAGGTAGGGGCCGCCATGCGATCTCAGTAGTAGGACGATTTCGTCATAATATAGTAACGTTTAATTCCGCTACAGATTCGCTACGAATCATCGACGACGACTAGCGAATCAGTAGACGCTGCTACGTAGGTTCGTAGCGAATCCGTAGGCGCTGCTACGTACGTTCACAGGAAATCCATAGACGCTACTATGAGATTCGTAGCGAATCCGTAGACGCTGCTACGAAGGTTCGTAGCGAATCCGTAGACGCTGCTACGAGATTCGTAGCGAATCCGTAGACGCTGCTACGAAGGTTCGTAGCGAATCCGTAGACGCTGCTACGAGATTCGTAGAGAATCCGCAGAAGCTGCTACGAAGTTTCGTAGCGGCATAGCAGAAGTTTTCAGTATAGAAACTAAAACAAAAAAATCTTGCTTTTAAAATATACATATTTTGGTTTGCAGAAAAAGTTATTATTCACAGTGTTTTTTATTAAATACGATAAAAATATTTTTCAATCGATATCTACACTTTCAACTAGCAAAATAAAATCGTATAAAAATCGCCAGCACAGCTATTGGTGGAGAAAGAGATCTTTAATATTATGTTGACTGAGCGATCTGTCCACGTTCTCTTGACGTGGTTTGGGCGCACTTCTCTCAGCTTTTAAATGATATGAATATCGTAATATAATCATCACTTAAACAAACACAAAACACATTAGTCGAAAGAACCTGCAAGATGTCTATATATATATATATATATATATATATATATATATATATTAAACATTATACACATTATACACATTATAAACATTATATATATATATATATATATATATATATATATATATATATATATATATATATATATATATATATATATATATATATATATATATATATATATATATATATATATATATATATATATATATAATGTTTAGACCACCTCCGATGCTGCAAGAGATAATTTAGAAGCGTTTTTTCAACTTCAAAATTTTAGTCACATAAAAGCCTCCCAGAAGCTATCATATAATATTCAGTGCTAAAATAGCAACTGCCATGCTATTTTGTTATATATCAATATCGTCCTCGGATTTAAATGTCGAATGATAGTGCTATAAAAGGTAGTGTGATGAACATACGGCAATTCACTCGCTTTCAAAGAACTTTTATAAGAGTTATGGGGAGGTAAACGTCATTAGAAAATATATTTATAGAATTATCGAGTAAATGCGATATAAATCTGCGGAGTAAACGTTTACTAGACTTGTTTATACATCCAAAAGGCTTTTGATGCAATATAATCTAGAAAGACGCGTTTATATGTCTTTTTGATATAATAGGATCTTTCATACGAGTGTTTTTCGATCCATAGTCGAGAGAGTAATTATTGCTTATACGATCTTTTTGCTACTTGTTGCAAGGGTCGGATTAACATCTCGTATGTAACACAGATACGTGACGATCGAGTGGGCGAACTGCAGCGGGTCGGAGGGCCCCGAGCTAGTGGCGGTGGAGCCCCCGCGTCGCGCCTGGCTAGAGCGCGCCCCCACTGAATATCACGATGGATACATAGGTAAGCCATTGACAAAGTGCTAACAGAAATTTATTCCTAAGCAGCAATTTCCTCGTGATTGTTATTGGTGTTTAGTTTTATATTACCATTTACGGGAGATCTTAAAAAAGTTAATATTTTCCATGTTTCAGCATAAATGTAAGTCAAAAAACATTTTTTTTTTCGGAGACACCTCTTATTCAATTAAGGAAACTAAGCTAATTTCTTTACCTTTTAGTAAATGTGATCTAAGTAAAACTAGTACTAGTATTTTTTTCATTTCTTAGCTACTTTATAAAGGCATATCACACACATAAATGAGCACAATGTTTCAGTTATTGATTTGACAATACTTTTTGTATAACAGAGGGTAGCACGAGCGTGCTGGCTGTGGTGTGGACGGCGACCATCTTTCTCAGCCTGTACGGAGCGTTCATGGTCTACCGCGGTATTATAAGGTCCGTATAATATGGCTAGGTATTGCTAACCTAAGGTATTGCTAAACTAACCTAACCTCGCTATCGGCGAACATGGACAACGAAAAGATTTATTTAATATTTTTTACAATAGAATTTACGTTTAAGGCGAGCACTTACCTCAATTCCAAAACGATAACCTTGCGAATGCGAATGATTCATTTTAGCTTAGCATAAAATTGTAAGTTACGACGGGCGGATCTTCTCTATTTTATTTTTCGTGTGTTTTTTTTTTTTAATATCTTTCGAAATAAATATTAAGAAAAAAGATTATTGGTTTCAGACCTTTTTAAAATAGATTCATTGACAATTTATTAAAATAAAATGTAAGTTATTCTTCTTAATACTTATATTTCGATGACAAAGAGTTTTGTCGGAGGTGAGTTTGTAAATTAATTACAGCGAAAGTATTATTTTTTATTAAAATGTTTTTGATTTAAACCCTTTTAAATGTTGTGCTCTATATCTCATATTTTTTTACATTTCGTTATTATATTGGAACTAGGTAAATCGGGTATCAAGAAATAACAAAATAGGTTTTCAGCCCGCCTTAATACTTTTAGGTATATCGCTATATCGCGAACCTTTATGTAGATATTAGGTATAGATAGTGTTGTTTTAATATACCCTCTGACTAATAACACGTTTAACACTGTGTTTATAGTTATTAAAATATTGAATTTACCCTTGTATGCCAATCACTTTAATTTGCCCAAATATACCTACTTAATACTTATGTTACAAGACGTACTAAAGTATATGAAGATTTTTGTAGTGTTGAGCTTGCGCCATTTCTTGTGTTTTGAATTTTTTGCCAAAACCCTAACATTATTTATATTTTCCAGATGTCTAAGAAGCAGACGTTTGAAGTCGATCACCAAGGTGTAAGTCAGCGACAATCAGCCATGTTTTATTGTTGTTTGATACGTCCCTGTTTTGTTGTTCCCGTTAACGTAAGATTTGTTAATTTACTTAAGCTCTCCTAGGCAAGCGGTGCCGTTATATAGCGGCCGTTATACAGCGGTTAATGAAATGTTGCTAAGAAGGCATCAAGATTTCTTACATAGCGGTTAAAAAACGGTTTAAAGGCCAGACAAAAAGGAGGGTGTTATATTTTGACGTGTGTCTGTAACATTGTAGCATATAAATGTTTAATACTTTCTTTATGCAAAACGTTCATAAACTGCTGTATTTAGGCCACTACTCATGACGGCAACGTAATTTTAGAGAACCAAAGCTTTAGATGTATGACATCGTATGTTTCAAATCATAAAACAAGTCACAAAATTTTATAATGTTAAAATTTGCGTAAAATTTTGTGACTTGACTCGTGGTTAGGACTATAGTTAGTTGGTGATTTGCTTAGTTGTGTTAAAACGTCGTTGCTAGATTTAGTTTTCTTGATTCATGCGTTTGCAAGTTAAGTTTTTCTGTTAAATTATTCATACATACATTTTCACTAAAATATTATAAGGATTTACTTTTCAATAGTTTTGGGACAAAAGAATAGCCGATCAGATATACTGAGGTAACTAGGAACATCTAAAGCCGACTTCATACGTTTTTGTCGCAAACAAAATATGCTTGTTGCATCGAAATACAATATACAGCATAACTGGTGAGACATTGAACATGTCTAACCAGTCATGCTGTATAATGGATTGAAATAGCTGGTGCTACGAAAATTGTGTGACCCACTTGAATAGACTTTACAGAATCAAATAAAAAAGTGTTTATTTTGACTATACAGGGGAATTATTTAAGTGTGATAATCAATGTTATTGTAATATTGATCAAGGAATTTAAAATTACACTGAAATAATTTTCGTGCATAGTAAAAATAAACACTTTTAACTGGCTCCTAAAAGTCCATAAAAATTGAGTTACGCATTCTGGTATCAGACGCATAGTATTTCAATGTTGTTTTGGCTATTTATTTGCAACAAAAAATTAAGCCGGCTACAGTCAACAGTCTGTCCGCAGAGTGCTTCCATGTTTTTACGACATATTTGATAATTTAGACGGTTTAGGAGTTACCTTGCGATTAGCCACTGAGTTGAAAGACTTTCGGAATGACAATATTTCTAGCTGTAGCAATTCAAAAATTGATTAGTTTATATTCTTTAACATAAATTAATCGATTTTTGTCGAAAAAAATAGAAAAGTATGTAGTATCTCCGAATTTTTTGTAGGTTATTTTTGTTTCCTTAAGTAATATCGAAATATTGTCAATTTTAATTTGATTTGCTAAAACAAAGTTTGTAGTGAAGCATTCGTGTGTCGAACCGACGAAATCACGTATAGGGCCGAAGGACGAAAAAAGTCCTACTGAAGGCGTGCCATAATATTTTAATTTAATCATTTAACAATTTTGTATAAGGGACATATTCACTAATATAATATTATAATTGAGGATTTTTCAATGCTTTTGTTTCGCGTGAAATATTTTTACATTTAAAGTTGTCTGTCTAGTTCATATGACAAAAAAATAGCTGTAACTAACGTGATTACGGTAAAACCGAAACATTTACTTACAATCTGTATAACAAATAATTAAGTTACATAATTTTACAATATTTCACGCGGAAAATGAGCTAAAGCGTTCAGGCTTAGAGCGAAAACTTGTCAGTAGTTCAAAGTGTGAAAAAATCTGTGCTAAGGAGGCAAGCTGTCTCTGGACTTTTCGCCGGGAGTCTGAATGCGCCTTAATAATTAGGCAAACTACCCAATCGTTGGCAGTTATCCTATTATTGCATTGAGTTTTAAAAATGCCAAACCAATAATAGGACTTTCTGTAGTATGAACTCTTATGCCAATAATTGGGTGTTTTACCATATATACGACTTGTTTTGACCCAACATTATGTGTGGAATTGTGTAGTAGCGTATATCTAGTGCTGCCCGCGAATCTTGGGCTTGTAGCGACCAAATGACGTGACACATCAGACCACATATCAGTCAAGCCCTCAGTGATCTCTGCAATCGACTTCGCCGCGCGAGCAGTGGGGCCATATTAAACTGATCGGAATATTTATTCGTAGAGCGATTCACATCAAGCGGTTTTGATCTTTAAATCGGGAGCCTTATTTTCATGTCTCGAATTTCGCTTCACAGTCTATCACACGCGAGAAACAGCAAAAGTGTGGGTGAGCCTGCGCTCGAAGCCATCGAGTCATGAAAATAGACCCCAGATGCTTAACTTGTGTTGTAGCTAGCAAGACTCCTATTAACTTTCTAGGTAATCCTTGTGTTAAGAGCACTCGTCAGTAGTTTATAATGCTTGGTGTGATCGTCCTGTCGAGTCCATTGCAGACGATTCTCGCTTACGATATCATCAAAGACTTAGAGCTTTGGCGCACAAAATATTTTAATAGATAAGTACGTAAGGGAAAGTATTAATCCATTGAGTAATCGTATATAACTTTTTGTAGATTTTGCATAAGCTCATGTATTGTGTCTGATATGTGTAACTTCTTCTTTCTTCGTCCGATTCTAAATTATGTTGTAAATACCATTTTAAACTGTTTAATATGATGTTTTAAAGTCTATTTTTATGTACGGGTACTATTTATAAAGCTCGTTCCTTCGTGACAATATAAATATATCTTTTTATATTCTGATGCGACAGTCGGGATGGATTGGACTGGATTTTAACTGAGATGAAACTGAGACTAGAAGATAGTTTCCGACCAAAGATTGACTCTAAAAAATATTAAAAAATATAAATAAAGCAACAATGTAGACTTGAATAAAAACTCACAAATGGAAATAAAATAGAAGACTTTGTGTCAGTTCTGTTTTATTTCTAGTACTTTTGTGCCAACATTCTAAAGTCTATATTTTATAACATTGACTACATATCACTAGAGGTTTTAACATATTATGCTAAGAACTAATACATCCCGATCGTCACTGATATACAGTTTATTTGAAAAAAAAATAGTTCTCGCTATTTTCAGCTTTTTCTGTCCTGTTCACTCTTTGTCTGTACTTTAGTACTTGAAGTGTATTCATCCATATTATTATCATTAAGTAAGCAAACCCTTGAGAAGCAACACGCATCTGAAGACATGGTTTCCAGCACGAGCACAGAAATATTCGTTGCATTGCGTAAACTATTCTCATCTGCGTTCATTGACCACCTGTATTTTCCGTAATGTAAAGAATATTTTTAAATTACTCACTCTGTCATTTTAGCTACAATATCGTGGTAAAGGCCGTGTTGTTTTCAAGTGTTTGCATCGACTCTATTGATGTGAAACATGATAGTTATGAAATCGTGTTAGACAATACAATATTTGATATTTAATAAAATTTGATTGTGTTTTTGTATATTTTTGTTTTATTTAACACCTAATATCTTAATTAACAATACTTAATCTTAGGCTTCAGTCTCGAAACCAGCGGGCAGCGAGGCGGGAGCGGCGCGGCGACGCGGCGCGTCACAGCGTATAGATATATGGATAAGTCGACTAGTACGCCGCGCGCCGCTCGGATTTCGGAACCTGTCCACATAAATCATTGTCACGCGCCGCGTCGCTGCTGCGCCGCTCACGCCCCGCTGCCCGCTGAATTTGAGACTGAAGCCTTAATGCCAATTACATTTTATACAGTTTGAATCTTCCTACGACTTCTTCATATTGCAAGTCAATTAAACCTTTTCTAACAATATCGTTTGTTCTGGCTGCTAGCAACTGTTTCCTTTTCTCTTTGAAGTCTTTCTCCGCTACTGCTAAATTTTCTACGTTATTCATGAGCACCTGTAGAAAAGTAAAATTATAAGTTAATGGCATCACAATATGGCTTATTTTTTAAACTCAAATTAAAATACAACCAGAAATCACACTAATAGGCAAAAGTTTGTGAGTTTGTATGTTTGTTACTTCTTCACGGGTAGCACCTCCATCGTGGGTATCGCAAACACAATAGATTTTCAATTGTTATGCGGCAGCCGGCTGCCGCTTGGGAATTAATGGGTTAAGCGGCTGTAACGATTTCAATAAAATTTGGCATGGAGTTAGTGGATACTCCGGATTAACACAGGCTACTTTTTACTGCGGTAAAATATCACAATTTATTTTCCCTAATAAACCGCGGGTAACATCGCGGGGCAACAGTTTAGTAACCCTTAATCAGGCATAGTACGATTTATCGACCACCTAGGTAATTGGAGTTTTATAGTGATCTTTGTCTTTTTTTTTAATTCATAAAACTTTTTTAAAAATTTTTTACTAAACAATTCATTGTGGGAAAAATCATTATTCAAAGTAAGTGGTAATTATATGCCCTATGCCCGTCTGGCGGTAGTATGATATGGACACTGTTTCCATTATACAAGAGATGATTTTGAAATAAAAATATAATTGTAAATTATTAGGTTTATTTTTAACAAAAATAACATTCTTCTAGTCGATACTACCTGTGGTAATTACACGCTTACAAAATAGTAATCTTAGGTAATTACCTATTCAAAATTCTTCAATTCTTGTGAATAGTTCACCACCTCAATATTCATTGTCAGTTATCAGTAAAGAGATCAAAGTTCAAAGTATGCAGTTTCCTAATTAAAAATAGGGATAATAGAAACAAATTATAAAACGCCAGAGAGCTCCTTAACAGGCATAGGGCATAATACGTCCACGTTTTTGTCTTAATTTTAATATTTTTTAAGAAAGAGTTCTTAGGTAGGTATACATTGTACAGGTAAAAATTAAGACCACACCATATTTAAAAATATTTTAATGCCAGTGCACATGGGGCCTGATTAAGGGTTAAATATAATCTTATATATAAAATTCTCGTGTCACAATGTTAGTCAGCGAACTCCTCCGAAACGGCTTTACTGATTTTTACCAAATTTTATATGCATATTCAGTAGGTCTGAGAATCGGCTACTGGGTACTTTATATATTGATAAGTGCATTTGTTGAATAAATAATAGTAAATTATTACAACCTGAGACTAGCGACCATTGTTTGTGCGACGGGATAGCGATTGACGTTGCCATGGCGACATACTTATTAAGTCACTTCAATAATATAATATGGGCGAAATATTTATATTATGGCAAAGCAACGTTTGCCGGGACAGCTAGTATTAATGTAAGGATTTCTTAGTACACAGCTTATTTTAAGATACTTAAAAATTAAACAATAATTTTGTTTACGCATTTTTATTCATAATCATATTCTGGCAAAGGCAGATCGGTCTAATTGCTTAGCAGCCTTATAAGCTTTCACCATTGTTGGTGAATTTGACGAGAAGATATCTGAGCAGTAGTAATCCCTTAGCGTCTTCATTTCTACTTTAAGAGGGCCAGGGGCACACGCTTCTAGCTTCTCACATGGAATTAAAGGCAGTAGTAAATCTGTGAACAACTTCGGTTGATATTTGTCTACATTGAGAAAGTTAGGGCTGATCTCAGCGAGCCTCCTCCACAGTTCCGTCTCGTCGCTATATTTCAAGTCAACTCCGGTATATTCTGCAATCGCTCGTATGATCTTCCAATCGTGCCGAGCTTTCCCGGGCGGCGTGACGGCGCACTGAGCCATCTGCGACCGACCCTCCATATTCAGGAAGATCCCTCCAGCTTCCGTGTAAGCGCTACCAGGGAGAATAAAAGACGCGACATCGGAACATTTGTCCCCTTGAAATCCGATGTAGATTATCTTAACATGATACCCGGGATCCCAAGTATGGAATACCTCATCTGCTCCTAGCGATATGACTACGACTGGGTTAATGCTTTCTAATGCCTTCAATGCTCCCGGTTTCCATCCGCATTCTAGAGCTCCAGCGAAGCTCGCTTCTTTGGTGACTATATTTATCACCTGCCAGTCTTCTTCCACTTGCAACGATGACGTCAAGGTCATTACTTGGTGCATAATCTGTGAGGCGTAAGGTGTTCCGAGTTGATCCACACCTATGAATATCAACGGGCGCTTGCTACCTTGAAGACAATGCTGGGCACACGACAGTGCCTCTAAATCCTCTCCCAAATAACTGACAGGATAATTGTAATCACAGTTGGGACCGACAACGTATACGTCGCACTCGTTGTGTAAATACGCTTGTCTTATCCAGGCATTGAGTATCGGAGCTTCAAACCTTGGATTGGTGCCTATGAGCAAAATTTTATCGGCTTCAGGTATATTATTCATTTTTTTGTTCAAACAGAACCCTGCTCGTATGTCGACGTCCGCTAGGGAGTAACTGAAATCGCGTTCAATATATGTGTGTTCAGAACCCAGTGCGTTCAATAGATCCTTCGTAGCTACTAACGTCTCTACGTTGGTATGGGGACCGGCGACTGCCATGATTCTCGTTGGATTGGTACAACACAGGACTTCCCCAATCTGTCGCAAAATAACTTTCCAGTAGGCTTCAAACAAACTGTTACCACATCTATACATAGGTGTGACCAACCTCTGCATTTCGATAGAGTCGACGGCCCAACGTCCTTTGTCAGAAAGCCACTCCTGGTTCACTTCTTCGTTTTCTCGAGGGAGCACTCTTAGGACTCTATCACTTTTATGGTTCAATATTATATTGGTTCCTGTCGCGTCTGTAACGTCTATGGAACTCGTTGTTTTGACTTCCCAAGGTCTCGCCTTAAACATATAAGGCTTGGACGTCAGCGCTCCCACGGGACATAAATCGATAACGTTACCAGATAGCTCGGAGAGGAATGATTTATCTACGTAAGTTCCGATCAGCATATCACCGCCGCGTCCGGTCGAACCCAGCACCTCCACTCCACACATCTGCGAGGCGAATCTTATGCAGCGGGTGCAGTGGATGCACCTCGTCATTTCTGTACGTATCAACGGGCCTAAATCGCAACTCTCGACCGCCCTCTTTCCCGTGAAATGGATATCGGTGAAGCGAGTACGATCGCTGCCGAATCTCATCGTCAGATCTTGCAAATCACATTCCCCGCCCTGGTCGCATATGGGACAGTCGAGAGGATGGTCTATCAGAATAAATTCCAGCACTCCCTCCTGAGCTTTCAGTGTCATGTCGGAGTTCGTTCGTATTTTCATTTTGTCTGCTACCGGGGTCGAACAGGCTATCTGCGGTTTGATCCAGCCCTCTATCTCGACCAAGCACATCCTGCAGTTACCGGCGATAGACAGGCGCTCGTGGTAGCAGAACGTCGGTATCGTCACACCTTCGCTGCGTAGCGCTTGAAGGACAGTAAAGTATTTTGGCACCAATGTTTGTTTGCCGTTTATAAAAATGTTTACGCACTCATCAGTAGAAAAGTTTTTATTTTCTACTAAAGTTTTTATTATTTTTGACCACAATCTTCTCGTAAGCATTTTTTCTTTTCAAATTGTTATTTGTTTACCTACTACTTTTTGATAAATTTTTTAAGCATTTATCTTGTCAAAACTTTCATTTAAGTCATTGTCATTCTGTTGACAAGATTTGACAAAAACTATGACGTGGCCTATTTAAAAAGAGAAACTTACCTGGTGGATAGACTTCACGAGCTGGACAAGAGTCTCTTTGAACTGCAAAAATATTTCTGTAGCCCTTTGGTACCTGAAACATTATAAATATGATTGATTTTATCCGGCATTAAATTACCCAATACATAGATAACAACCTAATATAATATTATATTTCAAGAGCATTAGAAACCAAAGCTGTGTAGCATTTTCCACCGCCAAGTTAGAGTTGAACACTTTTAACCTGTGGTCATGCATGGTGTCAGTGAAGGCGTAGTCTAGGGCGAGGCGGAGGGCGCGAGCGGCGCGGGGTGCGGCGGGGGTGGCCAGCACCCTCCGCGCGCCCCGCTCACCGCACCGCCCCCGCACCAGCAGCCCGCACGCCTCCGAGCACGCTAGAGTACGCTCCCAACCGCTCCTGAGCAAAAATAGGATCTAAGTAGCTGTGGCTATACTAACTTTATGATATCCAAGTAATAAAAATGAAAAACTTGAATCCATAAGAGAAAATAAGCTCCCATCTTAAAAGCCGTCATGATCCGTAAACATCGCTAGCGACATTTCATTCATTCGTTATACTGCGCGTGGCTTCGGAAAAAACGTTAAGTAGAGTACCTTCCTTATCTTCCTAACGAAAACGTCCACATCATCTTTTGTAGCGCTTTTTTTTTTTCTGAAAAACCAAGGTATCACTACACTCACTTGCCGACAGCCGCGTACTTCCACGCAGCGAGCGCGTCGTCGAACAACCTTAGCGCTGCGCGCGCGTACTCGCTGGCGGCGCGCAGTCTCGCTGTCGCTAGTGCTAGACCATCACGTAGCGACTGTGCGCGTGCTAGGTCTGACTCAAGCGATAACCCTGGACGCGTGCTCCCGGACCATATTATCTCTATAATGGGTATTTAAATAGAAAATGTCCATTAATTACGCTAAGTTAAGATGGTGGTAACATCAAACATGCAAAAGAAGAGAATACGCCCCCCCGAAAGAAAAGCTATAACAATACAAACGAATAATATTCGAATCATACGTCACGCATTTCTACTTACCACTTTTCCTCACATGCTAATCTCAAAAAAAACCTCCTTAATATTATCACAATCATGCCAGAGGCTCATGCTCAATCTGTAATAGGTTACCGAAACAAATCATATTGAGAAAGTTGAACCATTCTGCAATTATTTTAGGTCAGCATGACAGCACAGATTACTTCTATATGAGCAAATGGTCAATGGTCAAGATTGCTTAGGACATCAAGTAGTCTTAATCCGTCACTGCTAATACATTACCTAGCATCTGCTGCAGCTGACGGTACAGCTCTCGCACCCTCAGCATCTGGGCGTGCAGCACTCGCCGCTCCCTCTGCAGCTCCGCCTCGCGCCGCCGCAGCCAGCCCTGCTCCAGACGACGCATCTCCTACATTGAGGGGATATTTCATATTAGATTAAGTACCATCGAGGAAATTAACTGGAGGAAATGTATTCAATATTTATAGAATGTAGAGTGTCGATTTTACACTCTACTTAAATAAATAACAATACCTTCTGGTGTGGTTAATCCAGTACCAGTACCTATACCATAGTGATACGGACACGTAGTGCCATCTAGCGTCAAACCAGCGAAACTGATCAGGGAAACACAGAAAACATAAATCCCCTACTTAATACTAGATGGCGTTAGGTGTATGTTTACTTACGCATATTTTCTAGAAAGTTCCCACACTTGTTTACTTGTTTACGTGAATCGGGCGAGGGAACTTTCTGGAATTCGTCTCGCCATATAAATAGCCGCAGGTAGACGGCCCGGCAATTCAGTTTCATCTGAGCGATCTTCGAGGCGACTTCGAAGTGAAAACAAGTGATCAATAGTGAGTGAACCAGTGAACCTACGACTCGGCTACGACCTAGGACAGGATAGTGCTCAGTGTTTTGGATCTAGTGCTTAGTGTTTGGACTTAGTGATTTGTGTGAGCTAGTGAATAAAGTCTTCAAGAGAGTCACCAGGTCTTTCTCTCCGAATCCTCGAAACCTAGCACGTAACAATATTATTATAGGTACAAGACTGTCCATAATTATGGATATGTTGTAGGCTTGTTTTTGATCGCGCGATACTATTTTATGGTAGGCATAGTGTTTAAATTTAAATAATTAAAAAAAATAAAAGATTTTCTTATGGAACCTACCTTCCTATTAACATTGGCAATAAAATCTTCGTTATCTGACGCTAGGATAGGTCTTTTGTACAAGTCCAGACTTACAAACATCTGAAAGAAAATTGTCCAACAATTATTATTTTTTTCCCAAAATTGAGGTTAGTATTAATTTGTTAATGCTAAAAAGGAACTTTCCGCCGTACTCCGTACCGTATGTAACCGTAATGAGACATTTAATTATGATTAACCTTCAATTTAATGAAGAGTTTGACAGATAATGTATGAGGCTTATGTCAAAATTTTAAACTAATTACAATAAAAAAAAAATATTTTTTCCCAAAATTAAGGTTAGTATTAATTTGTTAATGCTGAAAAGGAACTTTCCGCCATACTCAGAGACATTTAATTATGATTAACCTTCAATTTAATGAAGAGTTTGACAGATAATGTATGAGGCTTATGTCAAAATTTTAAATTAATTCCCTCTTACTAATAAAAACTTCTTAAACATGCGTTCAACGTGTGAATAGTTAAACAGGAGTTTTTAAGTTACACACACGTTACACAGAGTCTATACAGAGAAATTAGTATGGAAATGACAGCATCGTTATACAGGCCTTATGTTAAAAAATGCTTATTAGTAGAAAAAATCTTATGCACCTTCTATACACGCTGTGTAACTTTTTATTAGTAAGAGGGATTATATTTAAGTGATTAATGTTCCACTCTGAGTGCGGCAGTTAATCATGTAAGTAACTTACTTGATGCATCGTCTTTGCATATTCCTGTGGATTACTCATAGGCTTGGTCGTTTCTTCAAACTCTTTTAACTCCTGAAAGCACGACAACTCAAATACAAAGAACGAGTGAAATAGAGAACATAATAAGTTAGGTATTTTTAAGCCAGCGTAAGCGGGCCCCTAGACGATCAATTTTATTGTGCAAAACACGTATTGCGCAATATTATTGACCATCTAAGGTTGATATTGAACATCGCGCGCCTTCAATCTACCTAATTGTCAAAAAAACTGTTCAATAAATTTGAAGCGTGACATTGCACAATAAAATTGATCGTCTAGGGGCCCACTTACTGGCTGACAACGGACATTAACAACGTGATGGACAACCACAACAAAATTGTCGTGGATATCTATGGGCGACAGTAGTAACATTTCCATTCCAGGCTGATTTTGCTGACCACTCGCAGACCACTGACCATCGGCGCCGACACCAAAATGTATGAATACTCGTTATTCAAAAACCAAGTGCGAGTTGGACACGCCCATGAAGGGTTCCGCAGCAGCAATAAAGTTTATTTTTATGAAATTAAAAGGCTTTTGATTTATTTTTATATCTTAGTTGATTTAATGAAAGTTAAATTAAGTTTACCATTTATGACGTGTAAAAAAAAATTACTTCCTAGATTTCGTTCAAACCAATTTTCGTTGGTGGTTTTATAGTGAAGTACATCATATATTTTTTTAGACTTATCATGCCCCTACTTTAGAAGTTAGAAGGGGGGACACACATTTTACCACTTTGGAAGATTCCCTCTCGCAAACTATTCAGATTAGAAAAAAATTATATTAGAAACCTCAATATGATTTTTAAGACCTATCCATAGGTTAGATAAAAAAAAAAATTTTTTGTTTCAGTTGTACCTATGGGGACCCCAAAAATTTTTAATAATTTTTCCATTTTTGTATCAAAATCTTAATGCGGCTTACAGACTACATCTACTTACCAAGTTTCAATAGTATAGCTCTTATAGTTTCGGAGAAAAATGGCTGTGACATACGGACGGACAGACAGACAGACAGACAGACATGACGAATCTATAAGGGTTCCGTTTTTTGCCATTTGGCTACGGAACCCTAAAAACGCGATAAGGTCATACTGAACCGGTTTTAAACGTTCAAATGTGTTTATAACACTGAATTGCATTTCACCAACATAAACTAAACGCGTTCACAGCAAATCAGAGTTTTATCTTCTGAACGCCCAATGTTCGAGGTTTATATCAGTATTTTTATAATTTAAAAAAACACCTGCTGTATGCTGGCTAGCTCGGCTGCGACCACGGCTAGCCTCTGCGCCGGGTACTGTCTCTCGGCGCTGGACACCTCCTCCGTGAGTCTCGACAGAGCCGCCACTACCGTCTCCCGTCGTTGAGGCTTGGCCATGGCTGAGGGCTAAAAATATAAACCTAGCCCCTTAGCCAAGACGTTTTCTATATCGTTTCTTTATAGAATCGCTGATCAAAATGTATGGAAATTGACAATCATTCGATAATATGAAGATAACGTTCGACTCGTGTAATGTCAACTCCATACATTTTGATCGGCGAAGAAGCGATAAAGAAAAAGTCTTGGCTAGGGACTCTAACTCTTACTTAACTTCAAAAGTTATGTGAGAAACTGCTTCTCGTAGTAACATTGGATTGTTAAGTATTCGATAGTCAAATAAAACATTCAACAGTACGACCAAGTTGCTAAAGACCGTCGGTAATGGTTGCTTTTTTTGTCGCAATAATTAAGGTGAGAAGAAATAAATAATTTAATAATAACACTTTTCACAAACAAAGTAAATAATACTAGATAAAAATTAAACATACTGGTGGCAACGAAGAGATCGTTGAGAAGCTCGAGCCGCAGCCCATCACACTACGTCCCGGGAACTTCTTATGAGTATGAAGTGACCGTGAGCCTAATGATGCTAACGTGATACTCCACTTTGTGAACTATGAATACGAGAGAGCACGTGGTGGTACGAGGAACGATGATGCGTAAATCTATTTACCGACTCCGCGAAGAGGGTTACTCTTCAGTGTATGTAGAATGTGTTATAACATGGGCGTACCCCTTGAGGTTTCTAATATCATTTTTTATACGTCATAAATGGTAAACTTAATTTAACTTTCATTAAATCAACTGAGATATAAAAATAAATCAAAAACCTTTTAATTTCATAAAAATAAACCTTATTGCTGCTGCGGAACCCTTCATGGGCGTGTCCAACTCGCACTTGGCCGGTTTTATTCGTAGATTTACTGAGAGTCAGTCTGAGAGTAGCTTATATTTATTTAGTAATCTGAGTTTGTATTGTTTATTTTAATTGGTAAGGGGTAGCCCGCATATATAATTAGATATCATATTATATCCCGTGCTCTAGTCTTATTTTTAATACAATTAGGTACTTACGTTTAAATCGAATTATATCTGAGGAAAGTATAGAGGTTTTTAATGTGTAATATTGGTAGGATATTAACCATTAGATATTCGTTTTCATGCACAAGTTAAGTGTAGGAAAGTGATGTAATATCCAGAAACGTACTATTTTGTGTTCCCTCCAAAACTCCATTTTCAGTAAAACGTCTACAACTTTACTGAATCGACCGACTTGACTCCTTGACTGTATTAACTTTTACTTAGACTTTAACTAGACTTTAGACCTGACGATATATGAAAATGATGCTAAAAATTGTACTATACTAGAACATTGTTTCCCGCCCGGCCATTTACTCGACACTGGCCATGGTTTTATAGCCAAAGTACCATAATAAGAAAAAAAAAACTCAGTCAGTGTCAACCATCTCTGTTTTGCATCTCTGTCAACGTCATAGATTTCTACTACTGTCGGTTTTTCTTGTCATACAAACTTATTTTATTAAATTTTCATTTTTAGCTGTAATTTTCTTAGTTTTTTTGTTACTGTAGAAAATTTTATTACATCTTTAAGCTGCACAAATACGAAACCGTGAGTAAACCTTTAAAAAAAATCGGCCCAGTCTTGCCACATGTTCAAAAAAGTCTGATCAATGTTTAACTTACGTTATCTTTTGCTAAACATTTTCAGAGTGCATCAGGGTAAACCATCCCGAAGGGCCGTTGGTCCCGGCCTGGGCCTAGAAATCCTGGGATACCAGCAAGCGCTTGTAACTAGGACAAACAATATTTAGATGACAAGTGAAATTTCACCATACCTTAAATTTTTCATGCAACATGTCTCAATGGAACAACTCGTATAGCTATAACGGTCAGCAGCAACCGACCAATTCGTGGGACGGTGATGTAAACAGACAATACATGAATCAGGCATACTACACAAATGGGCAATATGATACCAGTAACCAATATGTCAGCTTTAATGATTTCATTTCGCAAATGCAAATACCAAACATGCCTGGCGCTAACACGACCAACTATAGCAACATCCAGTATCAAAATTATCCAAATGGCCAGTACACTAATATGACAAACTACCAAAGTGGACCATTGCAACCATCTTCTCAGCTAGTGTATGGATACCAAACAAACACTGCCAATTTTTCGAATAATCGAGAAGCTTACCAAGACAATTTGCAAAGCCAATTTAATGTGCCAGACCAAAATGGGTACACTAATGTAGTTTCAAAATCCAGGCTGACCCCCACTGCTAGTGAATTTATACCCAAGAGTGCTGTAAAAAGTACTGATGATAGTCAAGTACATGAAAATAAACCTGAACTGCAACCCTCTCAACCATCAGGGCCAAAAGAAACATCAAATCGGAATCCAAGACCTTCGAGCTCCACAAACTGGCGAGAGAGGTCGCAAAACTCTAACCAAAATGGTAGTGCAGCCAGTGAAAACAGTCAAGTACAAAAAAGTGACAAGTCTCAAAAACCCAGTGAATACAAAAATAAGCAGGAGGAAAGTAGCACATACTCGCAAAACTCTAATTTCAGAAAAGAACCAGCAAATAATTACAATGATTATAACAACAAAAGTAACAAAAATAAAAAGCCCTATGACAATTCTTCATCTTCTAAAACCAATTATCGTAATGATTACACTAATCAAAAGACTAGCAACAATTTCAGGAACAAAAACAGAAACAATCCAGAATCTAAAGGTAGTGATTTCAATAGTGAAAATACAGATTGTGAAAACAGAAACAATTCCAGAGGAAACAAGAATAGACAAACTCAGGACTATGACTCTAGTTATAATAGTGAAAATAATAGTCAAAAGAGTAATACTTATTGGAATAAAAACAGAAGTAATCAGGATAGTAACAATTACGAGGCTGGATATGAGGGCAATGCAGATGAATATAGAAGTGATCCTAATCCTAGTAAAAGTAAGCAGACGCAGAACTCAGACTCGGGCTCTGAGGCTAGTTATCCTAACGAGTACAATAGCCAAAGGACTAATAATTTTAGAAGTAAAAACAGGAGCAACCAAGGCTCTAACTATGACAGGTATAATTATGATGACACCGAACATAGAAACAGTCCAGAAACAAGCAGTAGACACTCTCAAAACCCTACCTACGACTCTAGCTACCGTCATGAATACACTAATCAAAAGTATAGCAATAATTTTAGGAATAGAAATCGGAATCAGGAGTATAGTAGAAATTCTGGGTACTATAATGATGATGTGGATAATGAATATGATTACAATAGCCACAAGTCCAATAGATATAAGCAGGATACGGATACAGGGCGGACATACTATAATAACTCTAGACCAAAATCCACTCAGGATGTTAGGGCCAAGAATGACAACCCCAGAGGAAGAAATTGGGCTGGCAGTCAAAGAGTGAGGACGGATTATACGAAAGTAGAAGATGAGGAGTTTGCTAGTTCATATATTTCGTACAGGGAGGACAAGGAAAATAAAAGTCCAAAAGGAAAAGGAAAGGGGAAAAGCTCCATGGCAATTACAGGTATAAATTCAATCAATAACATTTTGCTTTTACTTGAAGTGTAAAAAGTTGCTAATAAATAATATTAAACAAAGTTATCTATTCACATAATTCTTTATCTAATTTCTATATCAACATTCAAACATGTTTATATTTTTGGTTGAAAACACTGATTACGTAGAAGTGATTTTTATTTAAATGTAAACACAGTAAGTCGACTTTGTTACTTCTTATAAACATTGAATTTTATGACTTTAAATATTTTCTTGATTTAACTTGATAATGTTATAAAACAATTCAATCTTTAACAATACATAACTGTCACAAAAATTCAAAACAATTCAATGAAAACTATTTTTACAAATAATAATTAATCATTCTTTTTCTTAAATCCCATGTTATTGTTATATGCTTTCAGATGGCAAGGAATTGACACAAAGAGAGAGGCTCAGTGAGCAATTAGACAAAGGGACATTGGAGTGTCTGGTTTGCTGCGAGCGTGTGAAGCAGATCGACCCAGTGTGGTACTGCGGCAACTGCTACCATGTGCTGCATCTGAGGTGCATTCGCAAGTGGGCTGTAAGCAGTATGGTTGGTGAGTCTGACCTGCCTATTTTAATCTTTTTTTAAAAACATTTAAAAAAACAAATTTTTTATCATATTATATAGAAAATATGTTTATAATGATAAAAGTTTAATTATATTTTTTTGTATATTCATATGAATTAATTCTTTATTTTATGTAATTTAAAACTCCTAGTACCTTGAGTCATTTTATGGTATTAGTGTTCATAATGATGATTTCTTCAAAGTGTGAGTGTGTGAAACATGCTTTTCATTCGCACTCACGACCTATGAATATGTGAAAGATATATTAAAGTTATTGTCGATTTTGACAGCTTTATTCCTTGCACCTAATATTGTTTTCATCCTGTAGAAAGCAAATGGCGCTGCCCGGCGTGCCAGAATGTGAGCCAAGACATCCCCACCGAGTACCGCTGCATGTGCGGCGCGTTACGCAACCCCGAACACCAGCGCGGTGCCAGCGGCGCGCACACTTGCGGCAAGGCGTGCAAACGCAACCGTACTTGCCCGCATCCATGCACGCTGTTATGCCACCCCGGCCCCTGCCCGCCTTGCCAAGCTACTGTTACCAAGTAAGTGTCATCTAGCGATAGCTACTGACTATTCTAGCGCGGCAAGACGTGCAAGCGCGCCCGCGCTTGCCCGCATCCGTGCACGCTATTGTGCCTGCCGTTTCAAGCTGTTAGCAAGTAAGTGTTGTAACAGTAACAGTAGCAAATGGCTATTAAACGACTGATATCCCAGTGAACTCATACAAGCACTATTATGTGTCGGTCTATTAAAGCCTTGTGAAGCTGTTTCATCAAGTGAGCAAAATCTGGCAATGGAATAACCGTATTAGGCTGCGTTTCCACCAGAAATGTGTTGCGAGGAATGTGTTTTTGAGAACCAATAAGTGTTTGATTCAAATTTAGTCAGAAATAAATGACTTTATATTTTAATTTTATAGACAATGCGGATGTGGCGCGGAGACGCGCACGGTGTTATGCAGCAGCAAGCTACCGCAGGTTTGCGGACGCGAGTGCGGTCGCAAACTTGAGTGTAATGTGCACGCGTGCGCCAAAGAGTGCCATGAAGGACCTTGTGAAGCGTGCAAGGAGATTGTGACACAAGGTTAGTGACGCAAGTTGGAAATTGAGGCTTTACCGTAGTTCGATAAAGATAAAAATATAACCAGCATAATTAAAAAAAGGACTAAATGTTATCCGCAACTTCGGTGCTCCGAAATTAGTTTATCGCCCCGAATGTGTTTTCGAGGTTTAAACTATTTTATATCCTGTCCTGGGACTCTAAGTATCTTCATAGAGTCTATTTCAACGTAACGCTCGATGCAATTCAATTCATTTTTAAATGACCCATTCAGAACTATCTTTACTACACACGAAGATACACACATTGCATTGACAGACTGCCTACGGTGTCAGGCTGCCTGTTCCAAATTTAAACGACACGTCGCAACGCTTCGAAACGTATCAATGTCAATTAAAACTAACACGTTATTCATTCAGTATGCTACTGTCCGGCTGGCGAGTCACGTACGGTGCCCTGCACAGCGGAGAGCGGCGCACGCACGCAGTGGTCGTGCGGCGCGGAGTGCGGGCGCGTGCTGGCGTGCGGCGCGCACGCGTGCCGTATGGCGTGCCACCCACCCCCCTGCCCCGCCTGCCCGCTCCGCCCCGAGAATGTGCCCACGTGCCCCTGCGGAAACACCAAGTATGAATTTGAACCAAGCATATTGCTACATAAGCTTCTGTTACATGCAAGCATAGCATGGCTACAGTTATGAGAAAGAAGTATTAAAAACACTGACAGATTTAATGGACAAAATTCCACCCCTTTGGCATTTTTTTATTTTGTCTATTCTTCATTAATAAGGAAGCATTTTCTATGGTGGCCATGTTAAGGGTGGGGCTGCTTATGTAAAGAAATCAGATGTCTGTTAAGATTGAGGTCCATAACCATTTCAGTGACGTAATGCATTTTCTAAATAAGGTTCCAAAACAATATTATGCTGGTATATCATCTGAGTCAATATAGATTTACATACACAAAGTCACCTTAAATATTGTGTCTTATAAATGCCTAAACTTTAAAGAACTTGATATTTCCCAGGCTAAGTCCAAGGCAGCGCAAAACGTGTAGCGACCCGATTCCTCTGTGTGACAACATTTGCGCCAAGCCGCTGCCCTGCGGACCGCCCGGCGACAAACACTTCTGCAAAGAGAAGTGCCACGAAGGTAAATAAATGACGTCACCTTATTCCAGCTCTGGATTTATGTATAGGCAGTACAGACCATTGACTATGGGCGGCAGCGTCCTATGGCATCCTAGGGGGAGGGTGGCTGCGTCATAGGGTAGCGGCAAAGTTCGTACATAGGGGCGGCAAAATTAATGTGGCCTATACTCATAAAAAATATAAATCCGGCCCTGCCTTATTCACTTACCTTAGATTTTGAACTTAAAAATTGAATTTATCCTAGATTTTGAAAATAACGGCCCTTAAGGACGCTATCACATAAAAATTAGCAGGTCGATGTTTGTCAGTACGAATATCGACGTTAAGGACATTAAAATAACATTAATATCAGCGCGCCTTGTACAGTGGCGGTTACGACGCTCTCGCCGCGTTCTTGATAGGGCGAAAGTTTATGAAGAAATTTGAGAGCGTTTCTAATTTTTCTTATAAATGGAAATGTTATTTATTTTTATATAAAATATTAGCTATTCGTACAGGGGACTAAATAAGCAACAATTTTTTTTGTATATTTGTTTTCCTTAGTTCAGTGTATTTAGCTATACTGGTACCTAATCAAACCCCATTTTTTTAATCTTTTGCGATTATTGTGATGATTAAAACGTATTTATGTGAAAATTTTGTATGCGGCTATAAAATTTTTATGGTGTAGACGTGGAGATGAATATACTCGCAGTGTGACTCCTAATTCTTTAAAATGGTACCTAAAAATCGCTGATAGTTGTGAAAAAATGTGATAGCGTCCTTAACCGCCAAATATATTATACTTTTTAGTTTATGGAACGCTTTTTGGGGGTGGTGCCCACTAGGAGATACCCCAACGTTCATGGTGTAATTTGTAATTATGCAAAGTTACAAAGTAACTACCCTCTCCTTTATAATTGTGATTTATAAATATGTCTGGTCATTTCATTACACCATAATATTACATTAATATCCATCCCCTATTTCTATTTTATGTTCTAGGACCTTGCCGCGTTTGCCCGGACAAGACAGTACTGCAGTGCCGCTGCGGGCACTCGAGTCGCGAGGTGCTTTGCGCTGATCTTCCAGAAGCCAATGTCCTGTGCCAAAGGAAATGTAATAAAGTAAGTTTATAATATCTTCCCAATTATGTGTAATTAGCTGAATAGTATTAGTATTTGTAGATAAATGGTGACACTATGCGTAAAAATAATAGTTCTAACGCTCACATAACAGATGTACACCGTTTCAGGAGATTTGACCATAATGAGGGATGTTTGGCGCTATGTAGCCGTAGGGTCTATCGTGTAAATTGTCGTGTCAAACAGCTGTTATAATATGTCTGTCTGACATGACATTAGACACGAAAGTCCCTACCGTCCACTGACCTCCATTATACAAGTACGCTGGACCTATGATACCCACTTTTTTTTTGTGCCTATTTGAAGCGGAATCAGCGCCCCCAGTGAGCGGGAAGAGAACTAAATTTGACGTAACTTGCAAATGGCCGCTTAATCGTTATTGGTTGTCATCACTAGTATTAGTTCCAAACACTCCCACTACTGCTATCAGCGCCAATATGGCGACTTTCAAACGTCATTTTTACGTCAAATCGTAGACAAATATATTTGGTCAATGGTCAAATTTAGTTGCTATCCCTCCCATCGGGGGAGCTGATTCCGCTTCAAATAGGCACAAAAAATAGCTGTCATTTCAAAGGGTATCATTAGTCCAGCGTTCTTGTATAATGGAGGTCAGTGCTACCGTCTCTCTGGTGGCAAATGATCAACAACCCTTATTATACCCTATATCAACAACCCTTATTTGAAAACGTTTAATTTAGCATACTGCAAACGATATGAACTAACCTCCAAATAGCGTTTATAAATATAATATATTTTAATAATCTTCATATTATGTATTTTTTAATTCGTTTATGTTTTTATTCGCTTTTTTTTTCTCAGAAAATGTCGTGCGGTCGTCACCGGTGTCGCACAGTGTGCTGCGACGCCGCGACGCACCGTTGCACGCTCGTGTGCGGGCGTTCTCTGGCGTGCCAACTGCATCGCTGTGAGGAGTTCTGCCATACGGGACACTGTGCGCCCTGCCCTGTTGTCAGTAAGTATCGTTGTGTGTATTGATTGATAGTTTTGTTATTAATCGGTGAGAGCTGGTTATATGTTGTATGGCATCGAAACAACACCTAGCAACAATGATAACTAATTTGATGACAAACAAATTGTAACTAACTTCTTCACGACATTTTTTTTAATTTTATGTGTTATGAAAGGACAATAATTCAAGAGTACACTCCTCACCTGTCTAACAAACAAACAAACAACCTTAGAAGTGTGTCTCTGATGAAGCTGTTATTTTAAATTTAATACACACCCCAGCCAATGCCTCTTTAATTAGATAAATTATAGTTATACCCGATTACGTGCAGGTTTCGAGGAGCTAACGTGCGCATGCGGCGCGGAGGCGGTACTCCCGCCGGTGCGGTGCGGGACGCGCGCGCCGTTATGCTCCGCCCCCTGTCGCAAGCCCCGCCCATGCGGACACCCGCCCCACCACACCTGCCACTCCGGCGACTGCCCACCGTGTGTGGTGCTCACCACCAAGTCCTGTCATGGCCGCCATGAGGTATGACTTTTCTAGCGCCGCATAAGGCCTTTTGTCTATTGCTACCGTCAACATTAAATAGTTAGTTGATCCCTAATTTGTAGATTTTTACGCCCATGGATGCCAACATCATATAACTCAAACTCAAATTTTTTTATTCAGAATAATTTTTTGCAAATATTTTCTGAAAGTCTACATGATGCCTACCACCGGTTTGGGAACTAACCCGGCGAGAAGAATATCAGGAATATGTGTGCGAAATTTCAAGTTTCTAGCACTAAGTGTTAAGTTAATATTTGCCTCGTATATATAATAACATACACAAAAGAATAACGTAAATGGCAATGCCGTTTTTAAGAGTACTGACTTTTCTAAGTATAAACTATAAACCATCCAAAAACAAAAAAAATCCTTCATTTTATAAGTATGTTTATGCTATTATTGTATTCAACAGGAGCGTAAAACAATACCATGTTCGCAAGAGGAGTTCTCGTGCGGTATGCCGTGCGGCAAACCGCTGCCGTGCGGTAAACACACGTGTATCAAAACCTGCCACAAGGGACCATGTGATGCGGGCAAGTAAGTAAAGCGTTTTCAATCGTTTTATTTACATGGTAGACAAATCAGAAAGATAATCTCTATAATATTTCTATAGAAAGATGTCAGCCAAAAACAAAATCATGTAAATCATTTTCATAATCATAACGCTCACTTATTGTTTAATGTCTAGTTACGACCATGCGTTTACAAATCTTCGCGTTATGATTCCAAACACTTCGATCAGTATATATGTGATCGAAGTCCAAACATCATAAAACTAGCCTAACTTTAAGGCTTTACAGTCACAAGATCAATATGCACACATTTTCTTCAATAGCTAATCACTAAAATATTACTTCTTTATTTTACAAACAGGTGCACGCAGGCGTGCCGCGAGAAGCGTCCCGGGTGCGGTCACGAGTGCGCGGCGCCGTGCCACGCGGGCGCGGGCGGGGCGTGTCCCAGCGGCGCGCCGTGTCGCCGCCCCGTGCGCGCCACGTGCGCGTGCGGACGGCGCTCCATGGATCGCGCGTGCACTGACAACGCGAGAGATTATGCCAAGTACGCCATTTTAAAACGCTTTTATTTATTTATTTATTTAAAACTTTTTGCACGTTATTGTACTATCAGAGAAGTTGATTCCTAGGCAGATGGCGGACCTAAGTAATTTGGTCGCGTTATGTCAAACTCATCCGACAGATCACAACTAACACTGAATTGACATAGGCCGACCACATGACGTAGGTCCGTCAACTGCCTAGGAATCAATTTCCTCGATGGTACAAAGGCGGGCTAAATGCCTCGTGGCATTTTCTTCCAGCTAAACCTTAGGGTGTTGCAGGAATAGTGAGGTAGATGCAAACACTTATTTACGCAACAATAATTCCATAGTAAAAATGTTACGCAGCGGGTATACGCTATATTTGAAGGCTCTATTTTTCTTGTACCATTGTTCTTTTACAAAAATAAATGTTTAAACAACGGATATGTTTTTTCACAACTGCTATCTTTGTCTGTGATATTTCCAACGTAAAGTAATTATATGAATATTTCATTAGTAAGAAAGCCACTGCCTCATTAAGTTTTTTTTTTTTTTAATTGGAAACTGCAAGTTTTCTTATGAGCATATTTATTTCAGACTAATGAGCACGTTAGCGGCTTCCAAAATGCAAGAAGGTGGTTCGGTAGACTTAAGCGACGTGCAGCGCCCCAGCAATATGCTAAAAACGTAAGTGGTCTGGTTATCGTTAGTAAGAATTTAAATATTTCTAATGTTCTGAAAATTAAGGTCACTGAAATCAAAGTTCCAAATATTAAGCAACCTCCTAGTGGTCAAGCAGTTAGCAAAATCATAAGTAATAACTTTTAGTCAAGAATATTCAATCACGATAAGCTTAAGTGTTGGCGCCATTATGCGGCAGGCGTCTGCCACAGCTCGACGACTAGACGCAACGACAGGCTACGGCCGACAATTTTCATATATTTTGTTCGAAGCTCCGCACACTTGACGTCAGAGTCGCAGAGTCGCAACGACAAGCTAGGGGAGCCGCGCGCGCTCGCGTCTAGTCGCTGCGTCTGGAATCGCGTACACGCGCACACACGACGACAGTCGCGCGTCAGTCTCGCTGTGAGCGCTATCCAAGGTGCACGTCTGTTGATAATCTCAAAATGGATACGCTCGATGTTGATGTGTTCATTTCGGACGTCGAAGCGCGTCCTGCTGTTTGGGACTTACGTTCGAATGAGTATAGTGACCGAGGGAAGACAAATCAGGCTTGGTAGGAATTATGCCTAAGCACCAAGGCAAGTGCAACTAGAACCTCATCCATATTTACTCACAAGATGAACAACACGGCCGTCTCTCTCAAATACTCTACTACTAATGATGGCTTCCTGCACGGCGTCTGTCGCAACGACTAGTCGTCGATGCAAGCGACAGCTCGGCGTCTAGACGCATAGAGCCATCGCAAACAGTGCGACTTGTCGTTGCGTCTAGTCGCCGAGCTGTCGCTTGCATCGACGACTAGTCGTTATGTCTGATCTTTTTAGATAGTAACTTGTGTTTATTTCTCTGTAGTATGTGGTTTGTTTGTAACAAATTTGTTTATTTGCTATGTTTGTGTATATTTTATCTTTTTTTGTATTTCAAAGTCTTAAATTACCTTATTGAAATATTTCTTTGACCTTTTTTCAATTGTTCATATTTATCAGATTAATAACGATTTTGTCACAGCGGTTAAATCAGTACGTAGATATATGCGATGAAAAAATCTTGCGCGTGCGTCACCGCTCGCTTGTGAGTCCCTAGTGATCTGCCCCTTTAAAGGGGTACTTACATTTCGATACCTACACGCGCGAGTGGGACAGGCCTGGTAGTGCCTCATGTACTTAGAATACCGTTGTGAAAGTTGACTAAAAATTTGTCTTACTTTACTTATTTTTTCGTGGCTAATATTTATATATAATTTGTAGAATATTATTCTGACTTAGTATCTTGAAATGTAAGACTATTTTTATGGGCCAAAACGTTTGTCAGACGCTTTAAAAATATATTTGTTGCTAATTTTTTTAATAGGCGTTATTTTTATTTTACACTCCCCAAACTAGGCCCAGCCTTTTATGGCTGGGCCTAGTTTGGGGAGTGTAATCCTCATTTTTTGTTATAATTCATATTATAGAAATAAAAGATTTTGAATTTTGAATTCGTTTTTTTCTATCCATCCAGTCTGGAGTGCGACGAGGAGTGCTATGTCGAAGCGCGCAGCCGGCGCATGGCCCTCGCGCTGCAGATCCGCAACCCGGACGTGTCCGCCAAGCTGGCGCCGCGGTACGGCGACTCGCTGCGGGCGACCGCCGCGCGAGACCCCGCCTTCGCGCAGCACGTACACGACAAACTGACGGACTTGGTGCAGCTAGCGAAGAAGGTACGCCCACACTGCATTTTATACTTTATACTTATAAACAAGGCTGGAGTGCTACATCGAAGCGCGCAGCCGGCGCATGGCCCTCGCGCTGCAGATCCGCAACCCGGGCGTGTCCGCCAAGCTAGCGCCGCGGTACGGCGACTCGCTGCGGGCGACCGCCGCGCGAGACCCCGCCTTCGCGCAGCACGTACACGACAAACTGACGGACTTGGTGCAGCTAGCGAAGAAGGTACGCCCACACTGCATTTTATACTTTATACTTATAAACAAGGCTGGAGTGCTACATCGAAGCGCGCAGCCGGCGCATGGCCCTCGCGCTGCAGATCCGCAACCCGGGCGTGTCCGCCAAGCTAGCGCCGCGGTACGGCGACTCGCTGCGGGCGACCGCCGCGCGAGACCCCGCCTTCGCGCAGCACGTACACGACAAACTGACGGACTTGGTGCAGCTAGCGAAGAAGGTACGCCCACACTGCATTTTATACTTTATACTTATAAACAAGGCTGGAGTGCTACATCGAAGCGCGCAGCCGGCGCATGGCCCTCGCGCTGCTAATCCGCAACCCGGGCGTGTCCGCCAAACTAGCGCCACGGTACGGCGACTCGCTGCGGGCGACCGCCGCGCGAGACCCCGCCTTCGCGCAGCACGTACACGACAAACTGACGAACTTGGTGCAGTTAGCTAAGAAGATGGGCTTAAATGGGACAAGTATTTGTATACAGGATGTAACAAAACTAAGTGATAATACTTTAGGGTGTGTACGTGTCCCTTACGTATGATACCTACGATAGAGTTCACTGTGAAATACACCCTAAAGAATTGTTTTTTTTTTTTTTTTTTATGAACACGGAGCAACGATTCAGGCCTTCCAGCCACGAGCTATGCATTATACATGATAGGATACATTTCAATATATTATGTCACAAAACAAACGACTAAATATACTTTTAATACAAGCAACTTCTATTGTGATTTATACGTAAGTCGTAAAGAGTGATCGTCTAAAATAGCAATGCATTATTTATTTATTTAATATGTATAGATTTAATGTTCTATCCTGTAACAGTCGAAGCAGAAGACGCGCGCGCACTCGTTCCCGTCCATGAACCGTCAGAAGCGGCAGTTCATACACGAGATGTGCGAGCACTTCGGGTGCGAGAGCGTCGCGTACGACGCCGAGCCCAACCGCAACGTCGTCGCCACCGCCGACCGCGAGAAAGTGAGTGAGCGAGACGGAAAGTCCTCCGTCGCATTTGCGTGCGCACGCCGCACAACCAATTTTACTTGTACTACTAGGATCAGAGTGCTTAGTCAAAATCCATTAGATGTGTTTTATCAAATCCCATACATTTTTGACATAATATAACTTTCGAAACTAGCGAATGCATTTTGACTAAGCACAGAGTTTACATTACAAAGTGACACGTCATTGCATACGTGCGATGCATTAATAATAAATAATAAAAATAAATGACGCCAGAACTGAATTTTATTTACTACACAAGCAGATACACATTGAATTGATAAACTTGGCGCTCGTTGTTACTGTTTTTGCAAGCTATACGTATTTCAAATAAAATAAATGAAATTATTATTTTTTAAGAAAAAAACAAAACGGTTTTTGTTGCAGTCGTGGCTGCCAGCAATGAGCGTACTCGAAGTGTTAGCGCGTGAGGCGGGCAAACGACGCGTACCCGGGCCCGTACTGCGCGCACCGCCCGCTCCCACCGCGCCCGCACCGCAGGCCGCGCCCACACAACCTAGCAAGTGAGTAGAACGAGATAGAGCTAGAGAGAGATAGGCACTGGGCATAGATCAGTCTTTGGTACCCAAAGTAGTGTTTTGAGTAACCAAACTTAGAATACAATGGATTAAAATTTGGCCACGGAGTAGTTAATTTTTTGAAGTTACATTCTGTTTTTCGTTTCCGTGCAAATGAATAGCTTTCGTGTTTTACAAATAGATACACAATTATTTATTTTTCGTAACTTCAGATCGACCGGTGGATGGGCGACTCTAACTTCCAGCAACGCGTGGGCAGCGCGGAGTCAACCAAAACAGGAAAATAAAATAGATTACTTCGATAACCCGCCCAACTAGATTGTACTGGTTCAAGGTCTAAAGGCACTACTATAAAACCATAGACAACAAAAATAAGTCGCTTGTTTTTTTAACTTAAAATTAACAGATTTTTTTCATCAAAGACAAAAGAAGTTTGTAGCTTCTTAAACCATAGATAACAGAGGTTTGCCACTTTTCTTAACTATAGAAAATTAAACTAAATACTAAGAAAGAACTCGTTTTAATAAAGTCTTATGTTGTCCAATAATAGAGTAATCTATAAGTTTACAACAAGAGGAGAGGGTATTTAACTAGGATGTAAGTGAAAGAAAATCAATTAAATATTTAATGGAATATCTTTAAAATTAAATGTTGTATTAGAAATTTGTAATACTGTATTGAATACTAAGTTCGAAGAAGGTTCCATAAATGTAACTAAAATTATTTCTACTTATTTATTATCTGTGAACTATGCTTTAAAAATACGCTGGAAATGGTTACTAGTGAAAAAATAGTGTTTTTGTCAAAAATCTACTTGTTAGTCTACTTATTATAATGTTCAAACTTTGTTTTCTTTATATGGGCTACAATATTTATCAAAATATCCAATTTAATGATAGCAAGATTAATTTGAAACAAAGGTTTTAAACACATTGATATGTCTTATAAAAATAGAATATGTAGATATAAGCACACTCTGATTATTATTAAAGATTTGTTATACTTTTTAGTGTGTTACACATACTTACTGCTAAGGAAATAGACTTACAGAATGGATATTGCAAAGTACCTTTATGAGTGACATTGTATACATCAAGGCTCTTTGATCAAGGCAGTCAGGTTTTTGTTTTTTAATAAGTAAGGTCTGGATTAGGCAAAGCATCCATTCTCTATGTCTATACTTAAATTATTTGGTGCTGGCATCATGAGTTTTTTATTTTCCTTTTGTATATTCGGTTCAAACTCAATGTTATCTACAGGTCAAAAAAATGCGATCAAATCATTTGGTAGCATTACAGAACGATATCAGCTCAAAAGCTGATTAAGAGTGGGTTGCACCAACTAACTTTAACTATAACAAAACGTCAAATGAACTGTCAAAATATCTCTCGTTGAAGTCAATAATGGACGCCATATTTGACGATAACTTTAACCTTGATTTAACTATAACAACGCCTCTGCAACCCACCCTAATATTTTAAGGTCGAATTGACTGTATTGTTCTTTATTAATTCTGTTCAGGTTGGTCAATGATGGAGAAGTGTAGACGGCCATATTTGTATATATAATGTCTATGCCATGATGGCAAAACCATGGCATATCGTGAAAAGGGCCTATAACTACAGGTAAACTTATATAATGAAATTTTGATGCAATTTTTAACCGACTTTCAAAAAATGGAGAGGTCTATGTTCGGCTGTGGATATTTTTTTTTTTTGTTTATCGTACTTGCTAAATGTATTATGCAGAAAAACATTGTAGCTGTTGTATTTAGTGTGATGTTTATGGAATTTGCCTGTCCCGACCGGGACGAATTAACAAAAAAAAAAAATGTTTATGGAATATTTTGTTTTGGTTGCGGTATTACTTGACAATGTATTTTATGTTTGTAGGTAGATAAATACCAGTCATACAGACGAAAAATCTATGGCCTCGGCTATGTGACACATAAAATTAAAAAAAATTGAATTT
This sequence comes from Cyaniris semiargus, assembly GCA_905187585.1. Classification (NCBI taxonomy): domain Eukaryota; kingdom Metazoa; phylum Arthropoda; class Insecta; order Lepidoptera; family Lycaenidae; genus Cyaniris; species Cyaniris semiargus. The sequence continues at coordinate 3,119,526 of LR994558.1, read as the reverse complement.
GACGTATCGCAAGCGCCATGTGCGTCGCGATAGGTAAGTCAAATCTCATACATTTCTAACATCGCTGTCGGATGCAAGTTGTCTAAGTACGCAGGTCCATAGATAATATTCCGTTATACGCCTGAGGTCCACGCGATACGGCTGATGTGTGTTCATTTACAATTTTGATACATGTAAAGTAATGGATTGTAGATATTGTTAGCACAAATTATACTCAAGTGTAAGCTCACGTCAATAAAATTATATCATTACGTCATAATACTTATATAAAACATTGAAATGTCCTAGTTCGAGATTGTTTTATTTCATACCTGTCTATAAATTACGTTTGTTTTTAGTAAATAATGATAAAGTCCGGTCGCAGGATACAGAGAAATTGACGACCTTAGGCCACTTGTGCTTTTCACTCGCACAAAATATTGGTATCTCGTACTTTCCACATGCACTTTGTGTGAAACTTTAAATAGCTAATTTTGAAGAATGTTGCTTTTTGAACCCTAAAAAATTTTGGTTGCGGCCCGCGATACCAAGACCAAAACGTGTTAGTACCACTGATATAAACTATTATCATTATAGACGCGCGTATTTCTTTCACAGCGACTGAACTTCTTCAAATAAATGTAATAGTAGAAGCCTGTATTACAGGTCAAAGTTTTAAATATCTTAAAAACAATAGCATTTTAAATTATTTTATTTAAAAAATATCTAATTTCTGTCAGCTACGTTGTCTAGCATGTCGTCGACGAGATGTGATAGTTTGAGCAGATTGTGAATGACTCTCCTCAAGCAGCTGCACTTGCACAGAGATTTGCGCAATACAGGGTTAGATTTCAGTTCGTTTCGCCGGTTCTCATGGTCATAAGGATTACTACTATACGATGAAGCCGAATTAAACTGAAACAAAAAAATTCAATGTTTTCCAACTGGACTTTATTAGTAGCCCGCGTGAAGTCAAACAATTTTGAGTCGTCGTGAAAGACGTGAAAATTTTTCCACTTTTAAATCGTTAATTTTGAAAAAGGTTTTTTTTTTTTTTACCCCTAAAAAAATTAGTTGCGGCCCGCGACACTGGCCAATAGCGCACTAGCGGCTAGGCCGCAGCGGCCAGGTCGCTGCGGCCAGTGCGCGTGGTCTATGGTGGTTTCATACTAAGGTATCTATAGCACGAGCGGCTAGGTAGGCTAGGAGATAGATACCTTAGTATGAAACCGCCATAGACCACGCGCACCTGGGCGCACGGCGGCCAGCGGCCACACCAAGCTCTCGATGGCCGCAGCGACCTGGCCGCTGCGGCCTAGCCGCTAGTGCGCTATTGGCCTATGGAGGTTTCATACTAATAAGGTATCTAAAGTATCTCGATGGCCGCCTGGCCGCTGCGGCCTAGCCGCTAGTGCGCTATTGGGCTAAAACGAGCTTGTGGCCCGTATAAAAAAGGTTAAGTACCACTTTTAACATTTTAACAATTTATTTTTAATTAAAATAAGTATTAACTTACCTTGTTAAGACGATTTTTTCTTATTTGTTCGTGTTTATTCTTCATTTGAGTGAGGAAGACATCGTCAGAGTTAAATTGAATTAGACACACGAATGGCTGCAAAATATCACCTAAAATTATGACCCCACAATAACTTTAGATTGACCATATTTTATAGCAACTTTGCAGTACTAGTCCGGACACGGAACACGTAGAAAGTATCCAATGTAGGTACGTGACATTGGGCAATTGCGAGACGGAGAAAAACCGACTCGACAATGTTACCAATAGTTGTAACACTGAATTTTAATTTAATTAAGCTTAGTCTGAACGATATTGTAAACTGTTAGCAATTATTGACAAAGCTTTTAATAATAAAAAAAACACCGACAGAGTACGCGGCAAGACTAAGGCCCGTATAAATAGTCAGTACTTAAGATGCGACCAGGTCTCAAGACGCGGTTCGGCTCTGTGATTGGTCCAAATTTTGACAGCCAACCAATCACAGAGCCTGAACCGTGTCTTGAGACCGGGTCGCATCTTAAGTAGGTACTGACTATTTATACGGGCCTAAGGCCCGTATTTTTGGTCAGTACTCAAGATGCATCTCGGTCTCAAGACACGGTTCAGGCTCTGTGTGTGTGTGGTTGGCTGTCAAAATTTGGACCAATCACAGAGCCGAACCGCGTCTTAAGACCGGGTCGCATCTTAGGTACTGACCAAAAATACGGGCATAAGACTGCCTTCACATTTCGCGAGTAGTGCGGCAGCCGCGCGACTTAATGTGAAGGCAGTCTTAAGACGCGGAGTTTCTTATAGTATAACGGTTTGACTACAAAAGATTAGAGCATATTGTATATCATAATAGTTTTTTTAAGTTTAGTAGTTTTTTAAGATACTTACACATTCTACCGACCACCAATCGTAGCACGTCGACCACCAGCACTGCCGTCAAAAACTGCGAACTGTAGTCCACGTAACAGTTGCCTGCAAGACAATACACTGAAGAGACAACTTGCAAGATCCCATGGTCAACAGGTACATGCCATCACAGCCTAATGACTATCACTTAACACTTTACAGCATGCACCTAAATTATTTCTACCTTCTGCATTATTTTTTCGTCTATGAATGACTCTTATAACGAGTCTTTAACGACATTCAAATTAGTCAGAGGAGAGGCTAAGAAAAAGGTAATTCTACCACTTCAAAGTAACTACCTAATGAAATGAAATGTTTTAGTGAGCATTATTTAAACATAATCCACATTATTATTTAATTTTAATATTATAAATGCGAAAGTGTGTCTGTATGTTACCTCTTCACGCCGAAACCACTGAACCGATTTTGCTGAAATTTTATATGGCGGTACTTTGGGTCCCGAGAAAGGACATAGAATTTTTTTTATCCCGGAAACAGATAGGTACGATACGAGAAAGTGCGTCATCTAGTCATGATATACCTAAGCATATTTACCGTGGTGTATGTTCATTATTTGGTGCGCATAAGATACTAATATCGACCACGTCGACTTAATAGTATCTGAGTTTATACGGTACTTGGATAATTTATATTTATTAGCTTCTACCGGCAGGTAACAGGAACCAAAACTCTCCTCAGATATTTCTCCTTCGTAAAGTTCTAAGTCTTCAATATCTCTCATGATTTCCGCTTCGTCTAAATCCTTCGTATTTAAATCAACGATGTCTCTAGTAACATCGTCAGTTAGATCATGGGATTTTAAGCTTTCTTTACTAAGGCTATTATGGAAGCCGGTCAGCTTAGTTTCCTTCTCGCAAAGATCTATAAAGAAGTTGTCTAGACTTGTAGTTGTAAATTCTGACTTTTTGCTCAATTGGGATTGACTATTGCAAGAAGAGAATTGATCGCTCAGTCTCCTTTTGACCCTCTTCTCTGATAGTCCTTCTCGTAACAATTTGTCTACGGAGGATTTACTCTTCAACCGTCTAGCGGCATCTTCCTGGTCTCTTTGTAACGATTTCAGCTGCTCATACTTGTACCAGGACCGGACGCGGTCGCATTTACCGTAGATTTTGTTTGAATCTAAAAAAAAGGATTCAAGTAACTTCTAGAAATTGGGCGCGGCTCCGACCGAATAAATTCAGTATGTACATTTTCCCACGATGAGAAATATTCAGAGCCAGATTTCAACGAAATTGGCCCAGTAATTTAATTGTAGTCTATTCGATGCAAACAAACGAACTTTTAGTCTTTACAATAGGTATATTATAGATTTACCATCACCTGATGAAACCTGCTTGATGAAACCATCGCTTACTAATAAAGATTACACTCGCAATATCGGAGGAGTCGCAAGTGCATTGTTACCTTCCTTCTGTGTTAGCTTTCTATTACAAATATTGTGTAGAAGCCTTACCTGAAACGAGGTCAGTAACATCCATACTATCCTACCTACCTAATAATTTCCGAATAAGTTATTTTTTTAGATTTGAGATGGAAATATGAAAACCATTTTAATTTGTTGGGTGGTCGACCATAGACAATCTGACAAAATTAATTTTATCCGATGTATTATTTTCCTCTATGATTAATTTCCTGCCTGTTCCTGCCAGATTATTGTACAGTTCCGTTTTAGGGTTCCGTAGTCAACGAGGACTTGTTGATTACAGAACCCTAAAACGGAACCCTAAGGGCCTGTCCACATCTTCACGTCACGACGTCGTCAACGTGGAACGGTGCGGTGACACGTCACGTGACGTGAAAATTTACGTCAACGTAACGTGAAAATGCACGTCACGGTGTAGCAACATTTTACGTCTTTTTAGGGTTCCGTAGTCAACAAGGAACCCTTATAGTTTCGCTCTGTCCGTCTGTCTGTCTGGCTGCGGTTTTGCTCAGAGACTATAGGACCTACAAAGCTGTATTTCGGCATGAATGCACATATTAATGATGCCGACATTTGAACTCAGACGGGCTGTGTACACAGTTTTTTCATAGGAAGTGTTTTTGTGACACAAATGTAACTTGTAAGTATTACTGTTTCACATAAAACTATCAATGCATCATGTGAGTAGTCAAAAGGGCCACGTTTGGGACTATAATACAAACCACATTGTGTAATATTTACAGAGATAAGTTTGATTTTGTCAACGCTACGGTAGCGTAGAAATAAAAATTCGCTACCATTGCTACCATTTTAGTATGTAGAGTAGCGTAGACACTTTTTCTTGTAGTAGAAGTATCTACGCTACTAACGCAATAATTCAGTGCCAAATCAGCAAAAATTGGCGGCCTCACCCATATAATAAGAGTAAGGGTCAATTTATACTAGCGCAGAGTCGAAGCGCATCGAAGCGAATTATTAAAACTGAACATAACAAATTCAACCTTAACTCCAAAGCGTTAACGCACTTTATTACTTCTGAGAATTTAAAAAGGCTGATTGGCCTCTCAGAAGTAATGTATGCGTTACGCTCTGGAGTTAAGGTTGAATTTTCTGTGTTCAGTTTTTGGGAATTCGCTTCGCTTCGCTTTGACTCTGCGCTATTATAAATTGACTCTAACGTTGTCCTACAAATAGAACAATCCATATTTTAGGAGTTAGGACCATCAAATCGAAATAATTAAATCCTTTGTCTCTGTTAGCTACCGCTTTCGAAATTTTTAGCAGAGGAAGTTGTTGTTCGTCTTATCAAAATGAAACTACTCACAAAAAATTTGCTTGATAGTAATAAAAAAAAAGAAATGGTTCTAGGGAACCTGTACCAAAGAGGATATAAACTACGTAACCCCTGTACTACCAGCAAGTTAAAAATTCCACAAAAACTTTTTTGATTTTTGGAAATAGGAAAAAATCTGTGATAACAATCCACCGTGTTTCTCATTGTTAGAAAGGCATACTTGCTACATCAATGTACATTACATGCTATGCATTACATTACATAGTTATAAGTTAATATCCTCTTTGGGCATACCATACATAATGACAAATAGTTTCCCCTAATGCTCCTAATTGATTAAAATAATTATCAAAATCATAACTGGTATCCGAAGGTAATATAAAAAGAAACAACATTTAATTTATACAAATTTATTCAAATCTTCATTAATTAAGTGAAATTATTGTTCTGGTGTGACGCATCTTCTTTCTTGATGTAAATTTAAGAAACGGTTTCTCTTCTAAAATATTTTTTTCCGTCTATATCCTCGACATCATAGTATCGTAGTGTGATGAACAGGACATAGACGAAACCTTTGCCAAATTTAAACAGAGATTTTTCCAATCTCCTAAGGTATAAAAATATAATTTCAATTTCCTGTTGTATCATTTGTGAAGTGACTTGAGTGAAATTAAAAGTGAGAAACACAGGGTGTATCTGGAAACACGGCAAACAGCACAGGAAACTGCCACAGCAATCAGGCCAGCGAGCGCCACCGGCCTGACAAACAAATTCGTGTATTAGTGAACATAAACAGAACAGTTTGGTTTCTTACTTACAATAAATTTTTATAAGTGTTTAATACAAGAAAACTAAAACTACACTACAGAAATTTTGAACTACATATACTTATTCTACAGATGAAAAATTTGAAGTTTCTATTAGAGACTCAAAAATTTTGGAGTATTCCATGTTATTTCTGAACATTTTGGCCTGAGTAGAAGTCATGACCTTGAGGCTCGTCTTATGTTTTAATGAAACAAATGTTTACCATGTTTTCTGAAGTATTAAAAATGAATCCTAACTTATGCTCGGCAACAACAGCAAAAAGGTTGTCAGGAAACAGCCAAAACCCCTCCCCGCACACTCTGCCTCGCCCCACACTCCACTCCACACCCTGAGCATACCAACATTTCTATTAATACAATAAACTTACATTTATTTTCGTCAGTCACACTCAACCAAATGAGGTATCCAAGAGAAATGCAAGAGGCAAGAAAACATACAAACAAAATGTCAAAATATGCCTCATCTCATCATTAGTGTTTAGGACTTTAAAAGTTGATGTTATAATCATTTGATTGAATGCACTCTTAGTTTTAATTGGTTTACTTTTAATTTGCTCTGTTATAAATCAACATCAATCAGGAAAAAACAATAATATTCAGATATTATAACAAAGCATTTACATTACAAGAGTCAGCCAAAATATTTACCGGTGTGTCCTAGAGGGCGAGTCTGACACTAGACCTGTGACAGTCTAGTTTTAATCACCTGAAATAATGTCTATACCCTAATCTAAGTGTAATTTATGAATGTCTCATAATTCAGTCAAAACTTAATACAGTTGACAAAGATTTAATTATTTTCTAATTACTTTTTAATTTCATCTAAAACCTACACACATAATGAGCTTAGTGTTATTCTCACTTTTATTCATTTCACAAAACAAAATCTGAAATTATGTGATAGATGACTGAATGTTTTGTATTGAATGGTGCTATGAGTAAGGTGTAAAAAAAAGTAACTAGAAGAACAGCACACTAAGTATACTTTAATATAGTATACTTTAATACATTAAGTATACTTTAATATACCAAATCTCCAGAAAAATGAGAGTATGAGAAAACAATTTTACCATGAAGCCAAATCAGTTAATGAATTGAAATGCAAACATAAATTGAATTACTTTACAGTTCAAGCAAGATAGTTTCCTTCAACCTTCCACACTAAGCTCTTAGATGCAAAAATATTTAGATTCTTATTTAATTACCATTTAGTCACAATATTTAGAAAAGAAACATGACCATAAGTGATTCCTAATTTACTAATAATTGTGAAAATAATACATCTATGTGATTATTTAAAATTAACCTTACTTATAATCTAATACCTGAATAAGATGGAGAGACAGCTTGTCAGCTCAGCTTGATCATTTCAGGATCATAGGGTTCAGAAACCCAGTTACTCTGGAAATCAATATAAGCATATAAAAATAATTCCAAAATATCCAAAAACCTCTGTTTCACTAGAATAGTGTTTGCAGTCATGCAGCAGCTATATTGACATTGTAAACCAACAATTGTTTAATAAACTTTTAAGACATAAATTAATCTGATTTCAAGCAAAGAACTATTTATGTACTTACCGTGTTTAATGCCTAGAACGAGAACGGGAACGGCTGCGGCTATGAGTGCGTCCCCGGGAGCTCTTGGAGCCAGAGCGGGAGCGCGAGCGCGAGCCGGAGCGGCTGCGAGAGTACGAGCGCTTCCTGGAACGAGAACGGGTGCGGCGGCGCGAGCGGGAGCGGGACCGAGAGTGGCTAAGACAAAATAAAAAATTTTAAGTCAACATTACTTAATGTTATCATCTCTCATTTCACGCATATAAGTTGCAATTTCACGTCATAAAGAGGAACCTTTGTATCAAACATAGGCTAAACAACTTTAATAATAATAGTATTTTAAAAAGATTAAACCTACTTCAAAATTGTACCTGATTGAGAATAATTTCCCTATCTCAAAAACTACTGAACCGATTTTGATGAAACTTGCAGCATTCTCTTAGTTGAACAATACCTAGTACAATAAAAAAGAATTACTTAAATCGGACTAGTAGTTCTGAAGATATACGAACACAAACATAAAAACATACATAGTATACACTTTTGAAATTTGGCACATTTGTTCAGACGCTGATAAGGACACTACGAATAATAAAAACTAAGGAAATGTAACACCCATACTTCAACCGTTTTGAATTTGGTTCTTTTTCGCACACTAAAATATAAGTATAGCTACAAAACACTACACTCAAATTTACGAAAGAAAGCCATTGACAATAATTGTCACTTCTATATACATATGTATACACAAAATTGTGTACTGAATACATGCATAAGGTATGCATGTATTCAGGTCTCATTTTACAGACTCGCGGACCAAATTTTTGACACAGTTACTCTTCCTTAGTTTTTATTATTCGTAGGACTAACATATACGAAAACTAGGCAGTTCTGGAAATATTACATACATACGCGTCGAATTGATAACGTTCTTTTTTTGAAGTTGGTTAAAAATAACCTTAAAACTTAAAAGTGTACTTTATTGCAAATGATTTCCTACCTTCTGCGGCGGTCGTGGCGGCTTCTGTGGGGTGATGACGGTCGGCCATATCGCGCCATCTGCACGCGGAGCTCCCTTCCGTCCAACATCCTTCCATCCAAAGTATCCAATGCCACCTCCGCTTGACGCTTCTCAAAGAACCTGTCATGGATATAATGATATCACAAATGCTCCAAATACAAAAAAGTTTGCTTCTGTTGTAAAAGCTGAGTAATCTTTACCTTACGAAAGCGAATCCTCTACTTTCACGGGTGTATCTATCCCGTGGTATATAAATATCACCAACATCACCACATCTTTCGAAAACGCGTCTTAAATCCTCAGGTGTGGTTCTATACGTTAGATTATCCACTTTTAATGATACCATGCCATCAATTCGTGGCGGAGGGCGACCGTAGCTCATCTTGAATTACTTTATTTTTGTTAATTTTAAACCAAACTATCTTCACACAAAAGCAACTGGATTTGTAAACAAAATGGCAGCCGCCAGCCAGTCCAGTCGTCACTCGCTAGTCATGAGTAGTGTTGTAGACTGTCGTGATGCCGATCGATTGTCGATAATAATAGGTCTATCGATAAATTATTAAATAGTAAATACGTCATACATGATATCTCAGTCACACGATAGTATGGAATACGTAATTATGATACTAATATATTGTATAATTCATTTTTTTACGGTAAAATTACAATCCTTTGTAGTAATATTTTTTTAAGTATTGCAATGTTTTGCAATTTTATGAAAAAGACGGTTAACAAAAGCGTTTATCATGCCGCGGGAGTTACGTTTCCTTAGTTTTTATTATTCGTAGGTCCAATGGTATCGTCTCTGCACGAAGCTTCGTGACGATAAACGCAGGTGCGGCCCGGGCATCACAGCAGTACAGAAGCACTGCAATTAAAAAACGTCTATCGTCACGAAGCTTCGTGCTAAGCCGGCGCCAGACATGTTGTCAAATACGCAAATACCCACAAATTCGCCAAGTGTGGCACTGACATTTGCCTATTTGTGCAATAATGGAAAAACGTTCGGTTAGGGTTTAAGGGGTTGTTATTGAATAATTATTATAAAAGAGTTTATTTATTTAAGATATATTTCTAGAAATATATGTGTCGAAGATGGACGCCGGTGCTGGTACCTCCACACTTGGTCGATTGGAGAACTACTAGTGAATTTGTAAAACCAGCTTCGTGTCGATTTCACCGCGTATCCATTCTCTATAATAACGAATGTACACGTTTTGTTTACGACTCCGAGCTCCTCTCTTCGTCATATGCATAACATTAAATAGATAATTGTATTTGAGTAAAAGAGTTTACTTAACATAATGGTTTATTTTACTCACAAAGAGAAAAAAAATATTTTCAGTTAAAGTGGTGAGTTTATCAGGCTGACGACAGCCAATCTATAAGAACATCACTCCTCCTTGACGAGTTTTCTGCATGAGTATTTACAACCTAAAAAATATAATTAAATTAGGCTAGGTATAATCAAATACAAAGGTACCTTATTATTGGTTAGAAAAGTTACCTTAGATACAATGCTTATTCCATCTCTGCGTCGACTTGGTAAGTAAGCCTCCTACTCTTGTATAAGGTTCCGACTTCCGAGTGAGGGTCTAGTCTATATAACCCTACAAATTCCCTGTCGGGCATATCAAAGGCAATATGCGTATTGCGGAGATTCAGCCTTTGTCTACGGTATAAAACACTTTCCGCGACACGGGCATGTTCTAATAAATTTAAAGACCTGTATCGCCCAATAATTAAAATTAGAGATGAAAATAAAAGTTGAAAAACAATTTTTAATATGATATTGAATTATAAGATGACAGTTTATTGTAACATTTTATGATTCTGCTATTTGACAGAAAAGCAATTCGGATTTAGTGGACCATTAATTTACGAGTTTTCATAAAAAACTGTCAAACTAATGAATTGCTTAGTATAAATTGTATACGAATCACTATATGAATTGCACGCAAAGAGTAATCGGCCAAGTGCAAGTAGGACTCGCGCACGAAAGATTCCGTACTGGTATAGAGTGAAAGTAGACAAGAAATTGAGTTTTTTGAATGGGATCCCCCCTTAAATATTTACTTTATTATAATTTTATTATTAATTATTTAAGTACAAATATAATTAAGGATTTTGTGAAAATTTTAAGTGCCTAACTGTTACCATTATTGATTACGAGCAAAAAAGTAAAAAAAAATCACGTTTCTTGTATGGGAGCCCCCCTTAAATATTAACTTTATTGTATTTCGTCGTCTCAGCTCTTATTTGTTCTATCGACCAAATATTTGAAAATTCACTTTAAATGCAGTTTTGTTAAGAATTAAATTTCGATCCTGTTGGTAAAGAAAGAGTTACAACTTTTTGCTTTTAAAACAACAAAAAAACCCTCTAAATACTATTTGTGACACGACACCGCAATGAAAATTTTGTGCTTATTTGTTCTATGTCCAGTGTTTGCTTGATATCCTACTTCGCAACAGAAGTTAAGTGCTTGAGTATTCTATGTCCACTCAATTGACCAATCACAGTCGGCGACGCCACGTCCGCCATTTTATTTGATTCATTTTGTGTCAGAGACGTCACGGGTACTACAATGTCGCTCTCGAAAAAAACCCAATAAAAAACATTAAATCATTGTGTATTTGTGCCTAAATTGTTTCAAACAAGTGATTAAGTATGTCTGTAACTGGTCGCAAAACTAAATATAGGAAGATGCAGCCAGACACTGAGTAGTGACTACTTTTTAATTTACACTCGATTCCGTTATAAATTTGAAACAGGGTGTTGCATTTAACAAAATGGTGTCATCCGAGATGCAGAAGGTTTATGATTGTTTCCCGTTTTGTCATGTTAAAGCGCTTATTCCATTTCACTAAATTTAGAAGTTTTAACTAGGATCCTAAAAAATTTAGTCAAGTGAAATAACATTTAGAAAGCTTAATGTACTAAATCGGAAAAAGTGTGGCTTCTAACTGACTAATGCAGTGGTTTCAACCTTTTATCTGTAGTGGGAACTGCTAAATCTGTATTAAAGTCAATATATATTATGTTATACGATCTGGAATCCATTCGTAGGTAATTTGTAAAGTCTGCTGGTTCTAAGTAGTTCAGAAAATTCATGTTTGATAATTTTTCGTGGAGCAAAAATTCTTTCAACCATCTTTTTCGCCTTTTATTTATTTTTATTTTCATTGAGCCAACAGCTAAGCCTATGAGAAGACCAATTTTTTGTTGCTTTGACAGAACTGGAGCCATTAAGAAGACGTCTGGCCAAAATCGCCGCGTGGTCACAACTGATTTAGTTAATAAAATAAGACAAGTGGAATAAGAAGCCTCTAATTAGTCATCTATTTAGGATCCTAGTTAGAACTTCTAAATTTAGTGAAATGAAATAAGCGCTTAAGAAAGTTACATATTTCTTAACTTGGAAGGTTCAGGGTGTTGCTGTAATTATTTGTTTGTTGGCGACGATTTGTTGTTATAGCGGCAACAGATATACACAATCTGTGAAAATTTCAGAAGTCTAGCTATAGCGGTTCTTGAGATACAGCCTGATGACACGGACAGACGGACAGACCGCCAGACATCAAAGTCTTAGTAATAGGGTACCCTTTGGGTACGGAACCCTAAAAATGAAGCATATTATGATTCATTATATGATTCTCTAAAGCGACCATTTTAGCCCCGCAGTTCTCTCGATATAAAATTATATTGGTTTAATATCGATAAGCCGGAGTTTAATTGGACGACACTAGCCATGAGTCAATGACTTTTCAAGACGTCAAGAAAAACAACCGGAAATAACAGACTGCTACGATTCTCTTGTCTATTGTGTATCCAAAGACAAGTTTGCTTATGGGTTATTTTCTTTTTTTAAATCTCCACCAGACGGCGCGATAATAGACCACCAATAGACACTTCTAGATTTTCTATTGGTTCCCCACCGATCTGAAATTATCTGCAGGTTGGCATCACTGACAACATATTGGTGGTGTTTCTAAAAAATATCAGTGTACTGTCAAATGTGATATAAATCCAAATATCTTAAACCTCGTTTCCATTAGCATAATATTAACATAAAACTGTATGTATTTATACATTTTCATATATTTCTATGTTGTTTTGCTTCGTCTCTCTAGTTTAAATTTCACGAAGAGCATACGCCTAAGCGATCATTGGCCTAAGCGATTAGGCCAGTATACTGGTAACTGTTTAGGAACACGCTGACATATAGTCTGTCAAGAAAGTGAAGAAATTAAAAAGTGGCAACATCGTAGTGTCATCCCTTTTTTCTTAGATTGATTTGAAAGGGATGACACTACGATGTTGCCACTTTTTAATTTCTTCACTTTTTTGACAGACTATATTATAATACTTGTCAAACTGAAAACTGACAACTGAAAGAGTTTTGGCGGGCATGACACTGTGACACTTCTTCTACTTTTTATTGTTGGTCAATGATATTCTATAGGTCTACCAGAATCTGATGGCAAAAAGTGAGAAAATAAATTGACTCTAGCAATACCGGGGTAATTGGAATAAAACATTTTGATCCTTTTTTTTTTTCTTATAGTGGCTGATTCTGTGTGTTAAACATGCAAATATAAAAATTTATCCAATGATCAAGGATATTTTTTGAAAATCTGCTGTAGAAATTGCCATCAGATTCTGGTAGACCTACTTATACAGATCTGTTACGTCCATACTACTTTCCGGCTTAGATCTCTTCCGAACAATTTTCAAATTCAAAATTGCAAACATTGACAAATTTGACAGATAAGTAAAACAAAAGATACGAAAAACCATTTACATAAAAACAGACAGTTCTATTTTTAAACGTCGAATCGTATCGCTGTCTCTTTCTTCGCCTGAGCTATGAGTGCTATGACGAAAATTCGATTTTTTCCAGATTGTTCGAAAAAATAATTGAAAATGCACTTGAAAATGTAAATAATCTACATAGAGATACTATGTACTACGTTCGTACGTAGTACTTATATGTCAGTGATAATCTAGGTATTTATTGCAATCAAGACATGTGGTAAGAGATTCCATGTGTTTTGTTTTCTTTTGAGTCATAATTGGTACATTTTCGAAACACGCACGACGTCATTTTCAATTTATTTAGGTAAAACTTATGAATATTCGCAGAGCGTGTCTACCATGTTTACGTTATTAACATACAGGAATGCCAACATGTAGGCAAAAGAATTATTTGATGCAACGCACTTCTAGTGACGAAAACTACATAAACGCGAACGAAGTCGCGGGCTAAAAACTAGTATAATAATATTATCAGGGCGAGCGAAGCGAGCCCTAGTATATCCCACAGCCGTCAGTCTGTATATTTTGTGGTACACTTTACGGAAAAACTATGTAGATGTGTTATCACCAGTCATGACCAGTCAGTCAAGGTGTGACGACGCGAGCCCTCACAATTCACAAAGCTCGGATTTTAGCTAGTAAATGCGAAAGTGACTTTGTTTGTTAGTTACGCCTTCACGCATAAAGTACTAAGCGGATCATCATGAAACTTTCATAGGTACACATTATCTGGGGTATGGAGAAGGACATTGGGAACCTTTCATCCCGGGAAAAAGAACGGTTCCCGAGCGATAGACGTTAACGCAGGCAGAGCCGCGGGCGAAAGTTAGAATTATATGAAATTTTCTTTAGGGAATTATTAAAAGTATTTTGTGATAACATAATATTATCTCCCCTAATTTAAGGTAGCACAGTAAGGGTAATGAGGCAACACTTATTTGCATTAGTGCCAACATGACGGCAAAGGAACTATTCGATGAAACGCACTTTACATATATTAATCTGTGCTACTGACTTTTGTGACGCTTCCCTTCGTCCGCATTTGGATCACAGAATACATAATTGGATTTCTATAGAAAATTCCATCGCCTGTTGGCGCCATATTGTTTCTTTCTATTCTATTTTCTTGGTGAATATTCGGTGTTATCGTTTCTGTTTGAGTGAAGTTATAGTAATTCGTGAAAATGAGCTACGGTCGGCCACCGCCGCGCATCGATGGCATGGTATCATTGAAAGTAGATAATCTTACGTATAGAACAACTCCAGAAGAATTGCGCCGTGTTTTCGAAAGATGTGGCGAGGTTGGAGATATTTATATTCCCAGAGATCGGTACACCCGGGAAAGTAGGGGATTTGCCTTCGTCAGGTACGTTTGTCATTGGTCATTTTATAGGTTAATGTTTTAAACCGACCTACCTACTATGTAGCGTGTTGTTTTTAGGTTTTTCGATAGGCGTGATGCTGAAGAAGCTCTGGACTCCATAGATGGGCGCATGCTGGACGGCAGGGAGTTGCGCGTGCAGATGGCGCGCTACGGTCGACCTTCGTCACCATACAGAAGCCGTTACGACAGACGCAGGAGGTACGTATCATATCCAGTGATGCCCCAGCCTTTTACAGTATATTTCAATTTAATTTCACTTCTCCATTTGTTAACAAAGCTTCCTACTTTCTGCTTGTGAACCAATTTAAATGTCTCCTTAAACGGAAACGGAAAAACGGAATAAAGAAATACAATGCAGTATGTTAATTTGGTTGAGTTTTAGTTTTCTCTATATTTATGTTAAAATTAATTACTTTGCAGTTTACGCCACTGATAGCAATGTACCGAACGTGCATGTAATAAAAAAAGGTGATGGTCCCAACTATGCAACACATGTTTATGGTGTACACTGTATGTTTTAGCTATTCCCGTTCACGGTCTCGTTCACGTCGTCGATCCAGGTCGCGCTCACGCAGGCGGTCGTACAGCCGCAGCAAGTCCCGCTCCCGCTCTCGGTCCAGGTCGCGCTCCGACTCTAAGAGCTCCCGCGGACGCTCCCGCAGCCGCAGCCACTCTCGTTCCCGCTCCAGACACTAAACTGATGGGTGAGGTTTACATTATTATTACACAGGTCTGCTATGTAAAAGACATTTTTTGGTAATTCCAAGTCTTGTGTTTTCTTTTAATGTATCAAAAGGTATCATTTATAGAAGAAGAGTAAAAATGTTTATTTGCAAAAACATGGTATTGACAATAAGATGGTACAAGAAACAATGTTTGAATTTCGGCGTCATAAGTCCATGCTATTTAAATGCATATTTGTATTTTTATCTTATTATATAAACATTACCAGCTGTGATAATGCATAAGTAAAACAGGAAATAAAATGGTATAACCATCTAATAATCTAATAGCTACATAGATTATCAGCTGCCCTTTATCAATTTCTCCAATATTACAATTTTATACCAACCCTCAAGTATAATATTAAGTTGCTGACAATGGTCTAAATATGTGTAATTTTAATAAATGTGTAAAACTGCTTGCAGGTTACTGTGGTGTAACTGTGTAGCTGACGGACCCTGAGACACGGAGCAGCCTCTCAGGTACTACAATTAAGTAATACATAGTCACACCATTACATTGACTCGACATTATCAAAGCTAGATTGTAATGCATGCGTTAATATCTGTACAACTTCAATGTGTGATGCAACAAGTCTGTGGACACTATGTAGAGAAATATGGAATTGAAGTTTTAGATATAGGCAACTTTTTTTGTTAAAACATTAGTGTCAGTTAACATAATTTTATGATAAGGTGTGTCCCAACATTATTAAGATTGCAATTTAAAGTTAAAATTACTATGTACAAAGATATATGAATCGTTCACAGCTGTTATGAAACATGTATATTTTTGTGTAAGTAAAATTCGATTTTGAACTGCTATCTTAAAAATGCTGAGCCGTGTCTTTGTGTGAGCTGACCCCTTGGATGTAATGAGATTAAATTTAACTTTATTCTGTAAAATCTTTACCTAGGTCCCCACAATGAGGAATACAATTACAGGTTTTTTAACAGAAGAACATGAAAGGGATTTTTAAGCTAAATTGGGCTTATTTCAACCTCTATGTGGTAAATAATATTTAAATGTCACCAAAATTATTGTAATTAAAATCCTTACCCTTCTACCTATCGAGTTGTAGACTCCTAAAATCCAAATAAACAACCTTTTTTCTATACTTGTGAGTTCACAGTTCACATGTAAATAAAAGCATAATAAAGCTTTCAAAACTACATAGTATTTTAGTGGTTATTTATAAGACAAGTGTTTGTTTAACTATATGCTACAATAATTGTATTAATAAGTATGATTACTACATCCCTAGTAATGTGTACAAGTTTTGAAGGATTGTAACACTGAACATTAATGGTGATGTTGGTATGCTCAGGGCGTGGTGGAGCGAGGCGTTGCAGGGAGGGGGTTTGCTGACAACTGCTGAATTGCTGTTGTTGCTGCATAAAGTTATGAGTAACTTTTTATTTTTATTGTACCAAGATATGCCAATAGGCCCAAATGTTTTTATGAGTGAAGGTTGTGAATTTCATACTCTTTGATATATTATGTGACAAGAAGTAAACCTGTTATATAGGAAATTAATGCGTTAATTTGTTTGCCAGGCCGGTGCTGCTCGCTGGCCTGATTGCTGTGGCAGTTTCCTGTGCTGTGTGCTGTGATTTGCAGATACGCCCCCTAGGTTTCTAAAACATATGAAACTCCCTCCCTGCCTAAATGATGCAGTCTTCTATGGGACATTACGGATGTGTACGTGTAATTCCTATTTTTTTCTAGATTTCTTTTAAAGAAAAGGTTTATGCTTGTTTCTTTTTCTTATTTAATTTTAATTATTAACTAATAACTCGAACACTTTTAAAACCTTCTCTTTAAATATTGACAAGATTGGAGAGACGTCAAACCATGGCCATCACCCACAACTAAGTTTAATATTATTTCTTAATAAAGTGTAAATAAAAATTATTGATTTTTATTAATTATTTCTAGGATAAGTAACTCATCTTTAAGTGATAACTTTAACGAATGTAGGGGTCGGAAGATTGGCGTCGCATATACAGGGTGTAACAAAACTAACGGCCGTTCCCAATATTCAATCTATCTCTGGTTTGACATACGACCGATCGCAGCTAACATTGAATTGACATAAAATATATGTCTAATGTCTAATGAGAGCTATTCCTATCTCTAGTAGGGCAAAACCAGAGATAGATCAAATATTGGGAACGGCCGTAAGTGATAATACTTTAAGGTGTGTACGTGTTCCTACTTCCTCGTAGAGAGTTTATTGTGAAAGTAGCAGCGCTGAAAGACCAAATTTTTTTTTCACTTTTGTATGGGGAAACTCGTGACGCTCGGGCGCTTGCCTATGGGTGAAAAAAAATGTTGGTCTTTCAGTGCTGCAACTTTCACAGTGAACTCTCTACCAGGAACACATACACACCCACACAAGTACACAAGTAATACAAGTATTATGTCCTATCACCGTTATTCAAGCCTTCCTGTCGTAATATTGATCGTAGTTTCTTTCCGGTCTTTTTGGCGGTAATATGGCGCTACATGGCGGTTTCCGGTGTTTACCAGGGGAATTATTATAAGAAACTAGCTGTTGCCCGCGACTTCGTCTGCGTGGACTTCAGTTTATAGCGCGCGGTGTCAACAAAATTGGTGTCAAAGGGGTTCGAACATTTTTGTATGGAGCCTGGCATATCTAGCCGCCGGCCATTTTGATTTTTTTTTCAAAATTTTCCAAATGAGTCCAAAGGACACAAATGGCGATCTTTACTTCCAAATATCTCGGAAATGTGACACTAGGATACCATGTTATTTAACATTTTTTGTTTGTATAAGTGTCCTCTATTCAAATATACCACTTTTATCGTGCTCGGAATTTTTAAAAAAAAATCAAGATGGCCTATGCCACAAAGGTTCGTACCCCTTTCAAAGCTTTTTACCCTGGTACCCCTAAATCAAAATACCCAAAAACAGCTGTGCAGGGTGCACATAATATTTCATTGTTTTAAATTAAGTAAACTTTATATTTTATGCCAAATTTCAAAGCCGTATAACTTTGCCCCCCATTACACAACTTTACCTATAAACTATAATATTTTATCATTGATAGGTTATGTCACTGCATAGATAAAGTACTTAGTGAGTTATTCAAAAACATGTATAACGATTGAAAAAATCGACCTTGAGATGGTAAGAGCGTTGGCAGTATAGACCAGTGCAATGGTCAGTGCTTAGGCAGCTGAAAGGTTAATAGTTAATAAGTTATTCTAGATCTTATTTGCATCAGCCCGAGCTCACGTGGTGCCAAAGTATGTCAGCTTAGACCAGAGAGATCAAACAGCGTGGAGACAACGCGTTCTCGTGGGAATGGAGCTTCAATCTGACTTGGGTATTCCCACCTCCGAATCTGATGCCCAGAGTATTGATGCATCTCAATCGTGCGAAAGGCGTGTATCTGGTAGTAGCTCCGAAGTGGCCCCAGGCTTTCTGGAGAGCGGATCTAATGTCTCGAGCATTAGCACCGCTGTTCACGGTTCGAGACTTGGAGTCGTATCTACTGGATCTATTGACGGGATTTCCCCCTCCACGAGTACAAGACCTGACGATGGAGATTTGGAAATGTGGGGGTGGTCTAAGGAACTCGAATCCTGGTCCGAGCAACAAAAATCTCTGTTAAAAGGCGGCTGGCGGCGTAAGTCTACAATAAATACCCCTCGGGGTCCTAATTAGCGCAGTTTTTAGCTGATTTACATTTAAAACATAATCTAGCTTACAAAACAATCCTAGTTCATAAGTCAGTTGTTTCTACACTTTGCAATACAAATAATAGTGCTTGTCTTGCCTCTCATGTTTTGGTAAAGAAAATTTTGAAGTCCATTTTAACAAAGAATGTTCAAAAATGTAGTAAGCCGAGTACCGTTTGGGACACTAGTGTTTTAATATCTTTTTTATCTACGAGTAGCGTAAATTGTGAAAATTTATTTGAAGTTTCCAGGCGATACGCCATTTTTTGCTCGGGTCGGTAGAGTGCACGACTTGACTTTATTAAGCGTGTCACAGGGCTCCCTTGTAGATGATAGTGAAAGTGAATAGTGATACTGTGACTTTCTGGCCAATGTACGGTTATAAAACAGTCCCTTCTTACCTTCCCTTCAATCTTGATCCCGTTCTGTGGGTACGACGAAAATGAGATTTCAGATTGTCCTCATCGAGCCAATCGGCATACTCAGACAATATTTCAATACTAGACGTTCCGCGCGGCTTTGCCCGCGTAAATCAGATATTTCACAAACAAATTAGTCCACAAAAATAGCCTATGATCCTTCACGTGGTCTACTTATCTGTGCCAAATAACAGAAAAATTTCTCCAGTAGTTCGTGAGATAAGCCCTTTCAAATAATTTCCCCCCGTTTTTTTTCACATTTTCCTCTATTTCTTCGCTCCTATTAGTCTGAGCGTGATAAAATATAGCCTATAGCCTTCCTCGATAAATGGGCTATCTAACACTGAAAGAATTTTTCAAATCGAACCAGTAGTTCCTGAGATTAGTGCGTTCAAACAAACAAATAAACTCTTCCGCTTTATAATATTATAGTATAGACTAGCCGTCCCGGCAAACCTTGTTTTGCCATTTAAAGTATTTAAATCTTACCCCCTCTTTTGTCCCCTAAAAGGGGTTGGGGGAAAAATTTTATACACCAGATGTTAAGTTGGAAAAAACAGTTAATAATATGAAGTCCATTAAAGAAAAAAGTTTGATACAAAATCTGACCCCCTCTTTGCTCCCCTTAGAGGGGTGGGGGGGGGGGTTGATTTTTATACACCAGATTTTGAGTTGGAAGAAGACAAATATATCTGCGAAAACCGTATGCAAATCGGATCAGTAGTTTTCGTGTTAAAGCAAAAGTCTTATACAAAATCTGACCCCCTCTTTCGTCCCTTTAGAGGGGTGGGGGGAAAAATTTTTATACACCAGATGTTAAGTTGGAAGAAGACAAATATATCTGCGAAAACCGCATTCAAATCGGATCAGTAGTTTTCGTGTGATAGTGGAACAAACATACAGACAGACAGACAAAAAAACCAACCACATTTTTGGCTTCTGTAGCGATGTAGTAACACCCCCCGCTTATTATTTTTTGAATATCTTTAACGTACAGAATTTTCATTTCTACAGTTTTATTATATGTATAGACTAGCTGACCCAGCAACAAAAAAAAATTGTAGTTATAATGTAGTTCTTTATTTGTAAAGATTATCTACACTAATATTATAAAGAGGAAAACTTTGTTTGTTTGTTTGTTTAATTGTAATGAATAGGCTCAAAAACTACTGGACCGATTTTAAAAATTCTTTCACCATTCGAAAGCTACATTATCCACGAGTAACATAGGATTAATTTTATTTTGGAAAAAAATAGGGTTCCGTAAGATATTTGGGTTTATCGGACACAAGGTGTAAAAATCAACAGGAAAAGTTACTTATTTTGCGTACGCTGCCTAAACTATAAAAGATAGAACCATAAAATGTTCTAATTAATTGTAGATCTTATAAATATCTACAAAAAAGTCCGCGACACACTATACCTATCTATGTCGAGTGAGGCACAACACGATTTTTTTATTTAAAAATCTTGAATTTTTTTGCACTTCATTTAAACGCGTTTATTTTACTCATGCTATTAATTCTTATCAAAATAAATTATTTCATCACTAAGCACAGTTTATGTAGATAATATTTGGTCTTTGAATGATTAAAATTGGACGTTTGGTTTTGAAGTTATATATAGGCGAAATTAAAATATTGCGAAGTGGGCGTCACCAAGGCGGGGCCGGGGGTGCGCGTGCGGGAGGGAGTTTAGATCTATTAGTAAATGATGATTTAAATAATACTTGATTATTCACTAAATCTAAATAATATATAAAAGTCAAAGGTCAAAGCACAGCCCAAACCACTGGACGGATCGGGCTGAAATTTGGCATGCAGGTAGATGTTGTTGTAGGCATCCGCTAAGAAAGGATTTTGATCAATTCTACCCCCAAGGGATAAAATAGAAGATATACCGATCGGGATGAGACTTTGATACCTAAATAATAATAATACTTCTTAACGCGAGCGAAGCCGCGGGCAAAAGCTAGTATTACATACAGACAGACAGACAGACAGACAGGCAGGCAGGCAGGCAGACAGAGATATATAATTTTATACACCATATGCTAAGTTGGAAGAAGACACCCCCCGCTTATTATATGTATAGATTAGCCCCCTCATTTTGATATTTCTATTGTCCCCAGTATGAATTCAAAACTTCCGACTGAATTAAATCGAAATTTTCAGGAACTATTTGGCATAATATTCTGTTGTTATTTTTTTCAAAAATGATCCATCTTATTTACTGGACCAAAAGCCTGTGACGGCCAGACCTTCCTCAGTTTCGGAAAGCTGAAAGTTTACCTGTTTGTGACCTTTACAGAGGTAAGAACGACCAGCTATGTAGTTCCGGTCGCGGTTATTTTAGGAGGTATCCAGTTCTGAAGGTCTACCTGACCTTCGAGAAAAAGTAAAGCTCAATTTCATAGCTGGCAGGCACGCTGCGAGTGAAGGGAGGAAAGGCGCGCGGGACGTGGGTACTCGCACTTGCACTCGCAAAAAAAAAGAACACGCTTCTAATCACGTTACTACGCAGCCGACTAATCACTTGCACTAATCGGTCGCAGTCCACACTTACTTCTAATCACTTATATCTTGCACTAGTCACCTGCACTTAATCACTAATCAATGCAATACAGGCCTAATCACGTTACTACGCACCCGGCTAATCACTTGCACTAATCAGTCGCTGTCCACACTTACTTTCTCCTAATAACTATTCACCTGCCCTAATCACTTGCACTTATTACTAGGGCCTGTATTCCCTTTTGATTAGTGCGAGTGCAGGTGATGAATCATGAAGGTTGTGTTGTGAAACTTGTGATCGTAATAAGATAGTACCATTGACATATTATTAAAAAATATCGGTCTTTTACGTAGATTAGACGATCAATTTTTCATCAATCCATCAATCTGGTGACAATCAAGAGTGATAGTAAATTGATAGACTATATCACGATGTTTCACGATCAATCCGGATTGTCAATTTACCATCAATCTGGCATCTCAGTCAGAGATTAACAGTTTCAAGTGTTGAGGTAAACCTCTTTAGTGTGAGATGGTGTTGGCCGTTTTAGAAGATGTTTATTTCTTGATGTTTTGATATCTGGCACCTTATTAAAAAGACAATTATGTACTATTGTTGTGAAAACCGATTATACTATTTTATCCTATGTACATTGCTTTTTATTAATTTCATAATATACTTCATTCCACCGGAGCCGAATTAGGTTAGCGAACGGCTCCCCGTAAAAGGTTATGGGCCCAGAACGCAAGAAGTATTAAAAATATTCATTATGGAATTAAGTAAAATGCAAATCTCAAAGTTGGATGGTACCAACTGGGCACAGTGGCGATACAGAATAACTGCACTACTGAGAGGTATGGATGGGCTTATTGATATTGTAAATCGTAAAGTTAGTAAGCCAGAGAAGCCAGTCAATCAACAGTGGCGATGCTACTGCTGCTGCGGTAATGGCGGAATACAAGATAGGAGAATACTTAAAACTAGAAAGTACGGCTCTTTTATTGATTACGAACAATATTTCCGATGAAGCCTTAGATAAGGTGATCAGCTTTTCAAGTCCAAGTGATGTCTGGGATGAACTGCATCGGCTTTATGACGGCGTGAACGATGACCGGCTGTATCACGCCTGTACGAGACTATTTCGGTTGAAGATGGACATTTCAGATGACATTGCAACTCATATATCCAAAGCTAAGAATATGGCATAATCTAAATCAAGAGCTAGTTAAAGCTGATGATGGGAAGGAGCTGCCAGAAATACTACTTATCTGCAAGATTTTGGATACATTGCCGCAAGAATATTTTTCCTTCAAGTCGAGTTGGTTAATGATGTCAAAGATGGACAGAACTATAGACAATCTGACCAGTCAGCTTTGTGCCCATGAAAGGGCCTTGACGACAACTTCCAAGGAAGATACTGGATGCGTGTCGAGATCCACTGGTGAAGCACTGGTTGTTGACAGTAAGAGAAGGTCTACTAAGAAAAGGACCAAAGCGTTTAAGTGTCATGGATGTGGTGAAGCTGGGCACTTCAAGAAGGACTGCCCTAAGAAAGAACGCGGAAAAGCAGGAATGACCAACATGATGGCTGTGCTGGTCAACATCATTGATTGTAACACGGATCGGGATGAGTGCTATGTTGACAACGGGGCAAACACCACGTTACAATGAGAAGTGACTGTTTCCAGGATTTCGAGCGTTTCCAAGAACCACACATGGTAACCACTGCTGATAGGAAAGTGGTAGATGCGCTAGGAAAGGGTTCAATTCTTATAAAGACAAAGAAAAGAACATTCTTAATGAATGATGTGTGGCTAGTTCCGAAAGTCACAAAGAATATTTTTTCGATGCTCTTAGCACATGATATAAACACGGAAAGTTTGTTTACGTCACAAGGCACTACTTGCTCATTTAGCATTAAAGGAGAATTGTGCGTGACTGGAAGTAGACATAAACATGGCGGTAAGTACAAACTAAACTGTAAAGCGGTTCAACCCAAGAAAAGGGTGATGTTGAATGCAATTGACACGTTACAGCTTTACCGCGAACGTATGGGTCATGAGGACAAACGCCACGTGAAGCAAGTAATAGAACGAGAACTTGATGTAAAGTCAAAGGACAGTGGGAGTCTATGCGAAGGATGCATTTTTGGAAAGACACACAGAAAGAAGTTTGGTGTCCGAGAAAAAGCTGTCAGTCCAGGTCCCAGGAGAACGCATTCACTCTGATGTATGTGGTCCATTCCTACCAAGTTGTTCGAAGTCTCGGTATTTCGTCCTATTCAAAGACGAATTCTCCAAGTACGTGAACGTGTACATCATGAAAAATAAATCGGAAGTACCTGAGTTACTAAGTCTGATGTTAGCAGATGCGAAGGCACCAAATTAAGGAATTTCTGAGTGACAACGGAGGCGAATTCGATAATGAAAAAGTACGTAAAGAATTGGACAAGTACGGAATACACCAACGTTTGGTTATGCCTTACACGCCTGAACAGAATGGCAATAGTGAAAGGGAAAACCGCACAATCGTGGAAATGGTTAGAGCAATGATGTATGCACATGGAGAACTTCCTCAAGTTTTATGGGCTGAGTTGGTGAAGACTGCGGTTTATATTTTGAACAGAACAGGTCCAATTTCTGTGGAAGATAAATCCCCTTTCGAGCTGTGGTTTGGTAAGAAACCACAAATAAAACATTTGGGGATCGTTGGTTCTACGTGCTACGTGCATATTCCCAAACAAAAAAGGAAGAAAATGCAGAAGAAGGCACAAAAGTGCATGCTTATTGGTTATGACAACGACGATGGGTACAGACTATGGAACAAGGAATCAAACTCTCAGGTACGATCTCGAGATGTTACATTCGATGAAAGACCCATAGAATCAAAAATTGATGCCGATGGTTCGGAAGTGGAGAGAGAATTATTGACTGACCTGGAAGTTCCTTTATCTGTTAGAAGGAAATCTACCTCTAATACTGATGTGAATCAGGACATACTGGTTGAGAGGCACAGCGACATAGCCCAGGAAAAAAGCCAAGACGTTGTTGAAACCCCTGTTGCTAGTGATGAGATAGAATTAGAAAATGCACTTCCAGAGATGCCAGATGAAGATGAATCTATTGAGTTAGGGGGGGGAGAATGAGGAAAGAGTTGAAGAACGAGTCAATGATGATAATGAAGGGGAGATCATTGAGCAGTTAGCAAGACATGAGATGCGCTTGAGAAACCGCTCTCTCCTCAGACGCCCTGGTAAATTCAATGATTACGTATCATATGTCGGCACAGATTCCTATGTAGAGCCTAACACGTACAAGGAAGCAATAGCCTGCCCTGATAAGGAGTTGTGGATTAAAGCTATGGAGAGTGAGATTGAATCCCTGAATGAGAATAAGACATGGATTCTAGACAGGTTACACAAGAACCGGAAAGCTATTCCATGCAAATGGGTTTATAAGGTAAAGCAAAACCCTGATGGTACAGTCAGCAAGTACAAAGCTCGACTAGTAGTAAAAGGCTTTCAACAAAGAAAGGGAGAAGACTACGACCAGACTTTTAGCCCAGTAGCCAAGATGGCAACAGTCCGAGCTGTTTTGAGTATTGCGGCTAGTGAGGGCATGAAACTAAGTCAGTTCGATGTTTCAACAGCTTTTCTATATGGATCTCTATCAGACGAAGAAATATATATGAAGCAGCCAGATGGGTATGATGACGGGACGGGTCGAGTCTGTCTGCTAAAGAAAAGTTTATACGGTCTGAAGCAAGCTCCTCGTTGTTGGAACAGGACTATTCTTGATTCTTCAAGGAAATTGGCTTTGAAGTCAGTGAGGCAGATCCATGCCTCTTCAAAAGAGATATTGGACACGAAAAGCCGATAGTAGCTCTCTATGTCGATGACGGGCTGGTTGCTGGTACAAGTGAAGGTGTAATTAAGAAGTTCCTTGAAAAACTAAAAAAGAGGTTCAAAATTACAACAAAGGCAATCTCTTATTTCCTGGGAATAGAGATAGAAACCAGAGAAGGTGGTGATATAAGAATCACCAGACAGCCTATGTTAAGAAAATTTTGAAACGGTTTGGAATGCAAGAATGCAGACCGGTATCCACTCCGATTATTAAGGAAGAAGTAGTTCAGAAACCTGAGAAGGACGACGACTTCTTTCTTAGGAACTACAGGCAAGTGGTTGGTGCACTCGCATATCTGATGGTTGGCACTAGACCCGATATCGCATACGCTGTGAGTGTGGTCTCCAGAAAACTAGAAAATCCAACTCCAGCAGACTGCGTAAGGTTGAAGCGCATTCTACGCTACCTGCAGTATGCACCCGATATGGGAATACTTTATAAAAGAGGTAAAATAGAATGTTTGTGAAACGGAGATATTGCGACAGGAAGATCCACTTCTGAAGTTTTATGCCTATATGCTGGTGGAGCAGTATCGTGGCTTAGCCAGAGGCAACAAAGCGTTGCAATATCTACGACAGAAGCCGAGGTAGTCGCCAGTGAAGCTGCAAGAGAAAGCATTTGGCTAACTCGTCTTATTAGTGGTTTGGTAAAGACGGAAGGCCTACCTGTACTGTATTTAGACAACGAGGCAGCTGTACGTCTTGCTGAGAACCCTGAGTTTCACAGAAGGACAAAGCACATACGTATTCGGCACTTTTTTGTACGAGAGCTAGTGGCGAATGGAACTATAACTGTGAAGAGGACCAGCACTGAGCTATAGCTGGCAGATATTTTTACGAAGCCCCTTGCTAGGGCTCGGTTTAAACATCTGGTGAATTGTCTTGGCCAGCACATCTAGAGAAGGTGTTGAGTTAAACCTCTTTAATGTGAGATGGTGTTGGCCGTTTTAGAAGATGTTTATTTCTTGATGTTTTGATATCTGACACCTTGTTAAAAAGACAATTATGTACTGTCTATTGTTGTGAAAACCGATTAAACTATTTTATCCTATGTACATTGCTTTTTATTAATTTCATAATATACTTCATTCCACCGGAGCCGAATTAGGTTAGCGAACGGCTCCCCGTAAAATCAAGGAGCAGACGTGTTTTGCAGAATGGATAAAAAAAGGTTTCGGAAAAAGGAGTCGGACTCGCGCACGAAGGGTTCCGTACCGTTATAGAGGAAAAATAGATTAAAAATTGTGTTTCTGTATGGGAGCCCCCCTCAAACTTATTTTATTTAAATATTATTATTAATTATTAAAGTAGACACATAACTAAGGCCTTTGTGAAAATTTCAAGTGCCTAGCTGTTGCCATTATTGATTACGAGCAAAAAAGGCTAAAAGAATAACGTTTGTTGTATGGGAGCCTCCCTTAAATATTAATTTTATTATGTTTTTAGTATTTGTTGTTACTTGTTATAGCGGCAACAGAAATACACAATCTGTGAAAATTTCAGAAGTCTAGCTATAGTTACGGTTACTGAGTTACAGCCTGGAGGCAGACAGACGGACAGACAGGCATCGAAGTCTTAGTAATAGGGTCCCGTTTTCACCCTTTGGGTACGGAACCCTAAAAAAGAAATGAGCTCAAATAAATGTTTAATTTCATCCAAAAATTATTATACATAATATCATAATGAGGTATAATATTATACAATAAAACAGATTTGCCGATCGACCGCCTGCCGCGTCCGCCTGATTGACTGACGAAAAATTGATGAACGCGGTTACACCGTCAATCTGGCATCAATCTCACCGAGATTGATGAAAATTATCAAAATATTTAAAAATCCGTCAATCCGATTCATCAATCCGTGGGTTAGACGATCAATTTTCCGTCAATCTTTACATGACAGATTGATGAAAAATTGATCGTCTAACCTACGTATTTGGATAGTTGAGTACTAAAGTGCGCGCACGATAACTTTGCGCGCGGCTGAAATCGGAACTAACTGTCGGGCCGCCACGTTTACATGATAATCGATAGCCTATTCCTATACATAATTTAAATAAGTAAATAAAGATGTTAAAGTAAAACTACCAATGCTATTTAAAAAAATATCATTGGGATTACCCATTTTTTTAATGAATCCCTACGCTGGCACGCCACCTGTCGCGCGCAGAGTTATCGTGCGCGCACTCTACCATCAGACCTCTATAATACACTGGACTGGCTATGCCGTACAAATAACAGCTATTTCTTGTGCCGATTTGAAGCGCCGCGGTGAGTGTACTGTGAACTAATTACATAGAAAATTACAACCGCCATTTGCAAAATAGTAGTTCCAAGTACACTCACTACTGCTTTTGCATAGCAATCAGCGCCAATATGGCGACTTTCAAATAGGAACATTTTATTGATAGTAATCGCCGGTCCAGTGTATTATAGAGGTCAGTGACATAGACAGTGACTACCATAAAATGTACCTAGCGCTAGGTAAGTAGGTATATTAACATTATGAGTAGATATTACTCACTGACCTCCATTATACAAGTACGCGTACGCGTACGCGTACTTGTATAATGGAGGTCAGTGATATTACTACATACTGTTTTGTCTTGTCGTTGCCATGGATGCAAATCGTTTATTATTTCGTGCATTTCATAGAGAAATATAAACATGCACCAGTGCATATCGTAATGTGGTAAATGTGCGGTAGGGACTTATTCAAAATTTATTCGATATGACTAAGAAAAAGCAAGTAAGAAATAAAGGGCTACTACCCCAATTAGAAAAAGAAGGCACCTTAGACAAAGAAATTGTTCTTTCTACTAGAGAAAAGCACGGTGTTCCCGTAGGATCCAGGCTGTTCTCACATCATACATTAGCAAGCTACAGGAAACTAAGTTTCTATCACCCATTTGAGTAAGTATTTGGCTGTTTTTTTAAGTTCAAACGTAGTCTTATCCATCGTTTTGAAAAAAAACTTGAATTTACATAGAGCAAAGAGGATATTATATGAATTAAGTAACAGCATAGAAGAAAATAACTTTAACATGGTTTTACAGTTTACCGCAAGATAGTTTGGATATAATTTTATCAGCTACTTATAACCATTCCATTGAAAGTTTTCCTGATAAAGTGGACGTTAATTTACAACCAGAGACTGTCGGATGTGAAACGTGGCGAAGATTACGAAATACTCTTGATAAAGCTCCTCCAGCTTCTATACCAATGGTAACCATTTATTTAATTTTGGTAGGTGGGTAACTGGGTACCTCGTATTTTGCAAATCAATATCGTCTTTATTTCAAATATTTTCCAGGGCCATACAATGAGACGTGGTGGCATAACTGAACGTAGATCTCCATTCAGTGTGAAGTTAATGAATTCTGGGGTACATTCATCGCAAACTAATCCTGGCTATAGTCGACAACCAGCGGGTGGAGCAATATTCTTCTACTAGGAAATCCTGTAAACTGTATACTCAACAAGAGCTACTAATTTTGAAAATATTTTCTATAGCTTTCCACAATAAAACCACATTTATGCCTTACATCTTATCTTTTTATCAACAGTCTTGCGGCTAAAGTTAAAAGTTAATCAGCTGAATAAAGAGTACCTACACAATAAAATATATTAAAATATATTACTCGCCAGCCATGCAGTATGCTCCTATCGTACATAAGGATGCAGGCCTAGACTTACACTGGTACATATTTTGTAAACTATAAGTTCTATCAACATACGTCCAAAAACAATGTTGTAGAGAATTTAATAAACAACATATTATTCTTCGATAGTTTTTTGATAACTGTACCCGTTTTCACAAAAAATAAGAAAAATCACGATTAAGCATACGTGATACGATACATACGAAGGGGGGGAATGAGGGGAAAAAATAATTTGTCGACATGCTTCTAACTATATCCACATTAAAGCACATATATGACAACTACATAATTTTCACTGTATTTTACTGTATTTTTAATGAATTTCTTGAAACCCTTAGCTCTAAATCTAAGAAATTGTAAAAAGGTAAAAAAACGAGTACTTGAGTCAGACGCGGTAAGCTGTAACTCTGCAGGTAATGCCTCTATGATTATGAAATAGGTGTCATTTTGTAGCTCAATGTATAATGTATCTAACTTTTGTAGCCTATTTTATCACCACTCTTGTCGTTTTCCTATAAATGGAGCAAGAAAAAAAAAGTTAGCCTGTTTTTACAATTTCATAATACGTTGGTGTCTGTAAACAGAAATATATTAATCTTACCACTTTATAATGTAGTATCGTTTTGTAGGTAATTTATCGACGATAATTTGTTCTCTGAAGAGTAAACTCCTCAGTCTTATCGTTTTCGTAGAAAATTCGAAAAACCGGAATGAGGGAGATAAAAAGAGGGGAGAGGGGTAAAACATTATTTCTGGACGTGCTTCCATATCTACATTGAAGCACATACATGACAGCTACATTAATGCCAAGTTTCATGCTTTCTTCAGGATGGTACCATAAAATGGGTTGTTTTCTTTTTTTTGATCTCCACCAGACGGCGCGACGATAGACACTTCTAGATTTTCTATTGGTTCCCCACCGATCTGAAATTATCTGCAGGTTGTCATCACTGACTACATATGGGTTGTTTCTAAAAAATCTCAGTGTACTGTACTGTGTAGTGTCAAGTATGACATAAATCAAAAGCTAAGCGATCATTGGCCTAAGCGATTAGGCCAGTATACTAGTAACAGTTTAGGAACACGCTGACATAATATAATACTTGTCAAACCACGTCAAACTGAAAACTGACAACTGAAAGAGTTTTGGCGGGATGTTACTTTGACACTTCTTCTACTTTTTATTGTTGGTGTGGTTTTTATTATTTTTTCCCAAATTGTGTTATTTGGGTTTTTGATGTTCATTATTGGTAAAATATTAGCCATTTAATATCCGTTATCTTGCAGAAGTGCAGGTAAAATGTTGTCAAAACCAAAATGTATAATTCCTGTGACATTTGGTGTAATTAACGGTAAATAGGGCTATTTCTTCCGTGAGTTTTAACTAAAACATCGTTATAATAACTTTATTATCCTATTCGTTGGAATATTATTGCGTCTTTTTCAAATTGAAATGTATCAAGTTTTACATTCTTTTGCCCAGTTTTGTAGTAATTAATGATGGTATTACCAATAGTTGTCTACCCATACGCCATCTAGTTACTAAAATGAAAACTGTTTGACAATCAAATTAAAAAATATAAGGAAATGCCTCATTGATTTTTGTTAGGACAAGGAGCCGTACTATATACCTAAAAAGATTGAAAATGCCGTCGTGTGTGTTTCGAAAATGTACCAATTATGACTCGAAAATAAACTAAACACATGGAATCTCTTACGACATGTAAGTAGGCAATAAATACCTCGATTAATTATATATTTTCAATTATTTTTTCGAACAATCTGGAAAAAATCGATTTTGCGTCATAGCTCAGGCGAAGAAAGAGACAGCAATATGATTTTGACGCTAAAGCGAAAAGGATGGTTGCGTTGCAGACATAGATTAGTAAGTGCAGACTCGAAATCGACATTGGACTGTTAGATAGTGACTTTAATGCCTACAATTGCAGTTTATTTGTATTATATTACACGCTATGCGATGTCATATGAAACTGTACTGTACTGTTTTTTTTTAGTTTTCCTAAGTGATCAGGTGAAACTGCAAGATTGGATAGCAATTATTGTTCGTAAACAAAGAAGCGAATCAGACTGGATACCATCCAAGAGACAGAAAAGAAATAAATTAAATCTATTTGAAGGCACTTAAAATGTACAGTATTTTATTTAGTATGTTTCATTATTATAGGTCTACCAGAATCTGATGGCAATTATTGACAGCAGATTTTCATAAAATATCCTTGATCATTGGATAAATTTTTATATTTGCATGTTTAACACACAGAATCAGCCGCTATAAGAAAAAAAAAAGGATCAAAATGTTTTATTCCAATTACCCCGGTATTGCTAGAGTCAATTCATTTTCTCACTTTTTGCCATCAGATTCTGGTAGCCCTATAATTATTTCGATCTTCAAATTTTCAATAAATATGATTAACTCTTACATAAGTTGTTACATTCCTTACCTACTAATACTTTTGTATCAAGTGTCCACTCTGCGACTATTTATGTTACTCTCTACGCACAAGAAACTTTGCAGTTAGACGTTTAAAACTAGAACTGTCTCTTTTATGTAAATGGCATTTCGTATCTTTTGTTTCACTTATCTGTTAAATTTGTCAATGTGTGCAATTTTGAATTTGTGTTAATTGCTCGGAAGAGATTGAAGCCGGAAAATAGTATGAACGTAACAGATGGAGTTTTGCTGGGAATGTGAAAGAGTGATGTTGTGTTTTTGTATTATTTTCCTAAAATTGTGTTAATTGGGTTTTTAATGTGTAATATTGGTAGGATATTAACCATTAGATATTCGTTATCGTGCACAAGTGTAGGAAAGTGATGCAATATCCAGAAACGTGCTATTTTGTGTTCCCTCCAAAACTCCATCGAAAGTTTCAGTAAAGCGTCTACCACTTTATTGAATCGACCGACTTGACTTCTTGACTGTATTGACTTTTACTTAGACTTTGACTAGACTTTCGACCTGACAATATAGAAAAACGAAGCTGAAAATTGTAATATTATAGAATATCGTTTTCCCGCCATATTTATACTCGACACTGGCCATGGTTAAATACCTAGCCGAAGTGCCATAATAAGAAAATAAAAAAATAACGTGATAAGTGTCGCCCCCTTACTAATAAACGCTGTATAAGCTTTGAATATTTATACAGTGTTTTGTCTTCTTCAATCCAATTAAAAATGTCACTTGTGTGACAGGAACAAAACACTGTATAACTATTCAAAGCTTATACAACGTTTATTAGTAAGGGGGTACGAGTTTCGCCGGGAATGTGAAAGAGTGATGTTGTGTTTTTGTATTATTTTCCTAAAATTGTGTTAACTGGGTTTTTAATGTGTATTATTGATAGAATATTAACCACTAGCTGTTGCCCGCAACTTCGTTCGCGTGAATGTGTGTTATTATAAGATTTAGAAAATTTAATACCCATCAAAAACTATTTTATTTGGGTAAGGATTAATATTAGGTACAACGGACGGGTAGAAAATTAGGTACAAAATTTCGAGTGTATACTCGAAATTTTTAATTTAGATCAAAGATCCAGGTAGGTACATTGAAAGCTCTTTTAAGTAACTTTCGTCGGCGGGGCTAATGTGAGTTCACTGTGAAACTAGCAGCGCTAAAGAGTAACTTTTTTTTCACCTTTGTATGGAATAATTCATGAATCATAACGCTCGGGCGCTTGCCCATACAAATCACAACAAACAACACAACAATACTCGAAATTTTTTAATCACATCAAAGACCCAGGAAAATTGAAAGCTATTTTAAGTAACTTTCGTCGGCGGGGCTTGAACCATAGATATCGTTTTGAAAAATCCTTTCTTCGAAGACCGCTTGGCATGGACAACAGGGGCCAGGAACATGTGACGGAGACAGAGGATAGACGAAAGAAGACGGGATATTTAATGTAGGCATCTATACCTCTTTAACTTTTACCTCTTGCTCCTATAGGTCAGGAATCAATCGTGATGCTTCCCTAAAATTTGATATTATGATCTTAGGGAGCCCGAAGGACATGCTCAAACTCGTTTGGGACCCGCAACGAAATTAATCAGAAGAAAATAGAAGTATGAAGAATTCTAATTCCCCTTCCCATTAAAAGCTGAGATAGCACAAAGTTGCAGTGACCGAATGTCAAATCACTGAAGGAGGAGCACCACGAATATAAACTGTAAAAATTGTGACTACTAAGCTAAAATAGCTAAATTAATATTGGAACTTGCTGTGTTAGACTGTTGCCAATAATAATTGTGACAAAAACGCTTGCAGGCACGGAAGTTCCTAGCACTGTCCCAATATCACCGTAGTATGCGACATCAGATTTACAATGTCGGTTGTCTAGCATTGTAGTTATTTCGTCTTGCCAGAAAAAACTCTCCCAGAGAACATAATGAGTGGTTTATTCAAACATATTGCCTTCAGTCGAGCACATAGGTGATGCTATCTACTAATTTAGATCCGTAAAGTTTGACTTTAAAATTCCATGGCCGTTAAGGAATTGAGATACGCAGTGGTCAATATCCATCCAGTGTTTGGTTAATCGTTCATGAATATTAGGGAAAAGTTATAAAGATGTCGACCTTTGCTGGAATTGATAATCACTTTGAGCGTTGTAAATTTCGAGAAGTTTCTTCAATTCCATTAGTCATAGATCCCATTAGGAAATTTTCACCTTCGCGACCATAGCACAAATTGGCATAGAAACGGCGAAATAATTTTACCACTTTGGAAGAGTCTCTCTCGCAAATTATTCAGGTCAGAAAAAAATGATATCAGAAACCTCAATATGATTTTTAGGACCTATCCATAGATACACACGCACAGGTTAGATGAAAAAAAAAATTTTTAAATTCAAATATAAAAATATTAAAAAAAACTACTTGCTATATTACGTCAAACCAATTTTCGTTAGTAGTTTTTATAGTAAAGTACATCATATATTTTCTGACACACATTTTAACACTTAGGAAGAGTCTCTCTCGCAAACTTAGGTTAGAAAAAATGATATTAGAAACCTCAATATGATTTTTGAAGACCTATCCATAGATCCACACGCATAGGTTAGATGAAATAATTTTTTTTTGATTCAGTTGTACCTATGGGGACCCCTAATATTTTTAATCATTTTTCCATTGTTGTATCAAAATCTTAATGCGGTTCACATACTACATCTACTTGCCAAGTTTCAATAGTATAGCTCTTATAGTTTCGGAGAAAAGTGGCTGTGACATACGGACGGACAGACAGACAGACAGACAGACATGACGAATCTATGACGGTTCCGTTATTTGCCATTTGGCTACGGAACCCTAAAAAAGAATTTTGACAATCGGACCACAAACAGCAAAGTAAACATTTACTCCTCCTTTCTTGGAAGTCGGTTAAAAAAAAGTATCTAAGATGTTGACCAGGGATGTAAGGTATCACCATGCCAAATTTCATTGAAATCGCTCCAGCGGATTCAGAGATTAGCCTGTACAAACAGACAAACAGACAGAGAAACAAAAATTTCAAAAACAGTTGAGATGTGTTCTATTACACTTCTAACATGACCCTGACTCGTTTTTTCAAGTTTATTTTCAATGTACAAAAATTTTACCTCTACGATTTTATTATATGTATAGATTAGATATTCGTAATTGTGCACAAGTGTGGGAACGTGATGCAATATCCAGAAACGTGCTATTTTGTGTTCCCTCCAAAACTCCATCGAAAGTTTCAGTAAAGCTTCTACCACTTTACTGAATCGACCGACTTGACTTCCTGATTGTATTGACTTTTACTTAGACTTTAGACCTGACAATATAGAAAAACGATGCCGAAAAAATATTGTTTTCCCGCCATAATATACTCTACACTGGCCATGGTTATATAGCCGAAGTGCCATAATAAGAAATAAAAAAAAAGATAAGTGTCAACGTCAAATACACGCCAACTGCCAAATCAACGTGCCCCTTTTCTGAATTTTGTAGTTAATTTTTATTTTATAGAATATCAAAATCAATTTTTAACAACTATGTCATCATCGTTCTTCTTAAAAGGTAAATCAAGGAAAATTCACAAAAGAAAAGGTGACATAATAAACAAGGTAAAGCCAAAAAAAGTCAGCGCACCTAACCTAGAAAACGGACATGAATCTTCTTCAGACAGCGATTTAGATTTAAAGAAGTTCTCCGATGCAGAGGCTTCCGAGAGCGACCATGAAACAGCGGAAGAGAAGAAGCTGAGATTAGCAAAAAAATATTTAGAAGAAATAGAAAAAGAGGAGGCAAAACGCGCAGAATTGAAAGAAGTCGATGATGCGATTGAAAAACGCCTGCAGAAGGATTATTTAGAACAAAAAGGTAAACTTCGTGTTGAAGTCGCAGATGGTTATACCGCTCCTCACACTGATGACATCCGGCTAGTCAAAGCAAAAGAGCACAGGCTTACATTGACATGCCTGTGCATTAGCTATGATGGAGAGTATGTATTCACGGGCTGCAAGAGTGGCACTATTGTCAAGTGGGGAGTTCGCGAAAAAAGAAAAGTAGGCTCTCTCACTTATAAAAGTCATTCCAATTTCCTCAAAGGTGCCATCAACTCCATTGCTATTTCATCAGACTTCAAGTACTTAGCTACCGCAGATCATTCAAATAATGTGCAAATCTGGGATCCGCACACTTTAAAACATGTTCACACATTCAAAGGTCATAAGGACATTATCATTGGATTAGTTTTTAGAAGAAACACCCATGACTTGTATTCTGCCGGCAAAGATAGATCGGTTAAGATATGGTCTTTAGATGAAATGGCATACGTTGAAACCCTATTTGGTCATCAATGTCCTATAACATCTATTGATGCACTGACAAGAGAAAGAGCCATCACTACAGGTGGAAGAGATACAACAGTGAGGATATGGAAGATAGTTGAGGAGTCTCAGCTTATCTTCAATGGGCCAGAAGGTAGTATTGATGCGGTCAAGCTATTGGATGAGGAGCATTTTGTCTCTGGCAGTGATAATGGTTCTATTTGTCTATGGAGTGTGTTAAAGAAGAAACCTCTATGGACTGTCACAGATGCACACGGCAAGGAAAATGATGTTCCACGATGGATAACAAGCCTGGCCACCTTGATCAACTCAGATATGTTTGCATCAGGGTCCTACGATAACAATATTAGATTGTGGAAAGTATGTGATTCATACAAAAAGTTTATTCCAATGTTTAGTATAGAAGTCGATGGTTTTGTTAACTGTATGCAGTTTACCACAGATGGCAAGCAATTGTATGCAGCAGTGGGTCAGGAACATAAAAGTGGAAGATGGTTTAAGCTAAGTACCTCAAAGAATGGTCTATTAATTGTTAATTTTTCAGTTAAGTTATGATTATTGTAATAAAAATATTTTCTTACTAGATGACCCGGTGAACTTTGTATCACTTCCTCCCTAATATAAACCTTCCCTGGACTTCTAGTAGTAGTAGTAGTAATGATGATGATGGTGGAGAATGTAATAGTAGCATATGCTTTCCGTTCTTAAAACAATGCCGAAACTCCCAAACTTGTATCTATTAAGACTCAGGAGTTCTTTCAGCACCTTCCGAATCATGGTATACCAGGTATCATCACGGTGCACAATCTTACTTGTTGGTAGCATATGCTTAGAATACTTCTCACGAAATTGAAGTCACCACATGTTTCCACATAAATTTTTAGAAGTTCCCTCGATTACTTATGGATCCCTTCATCAGGTCACCACTTTTGTGAACATGATACCAAATTGGGATGATACTCTATACACCAAATGAAAATTTTGAAAATCAGTTCTAAAAAGGCAGAGTAATCTTTGAACATTACTCTAAGTCGGTTAAAATTGTAGCCTATGTGTTATTTTGATGTATATAAGCTATATTATTGTAAAGTTTCATTAAAAATTAAAATCCATTTAGTCATTTTTGCGTGAAAGAGTAACAAACATCCATACTCACAAACTTTCACCTTTATAATATTAGTAGGATATCTAGTTGGTTGTTATTATTTAAATACATTATAATTGTATAATTATTTAATATGCAAAATTGAAATTTATCTAAAATTAGTGACTATAGGAACCACTGTAAGGAAACCATTTAATTTGAAGATAAAAATATATTTACACAATAGTTATACTTAATTTTTTTATCCAACTAAAGTGCTAGCTCCTCTTAACTGAAGATATCCAGCTGTTATATCCATTGGCAAGCTCCGTACTGTTGCAAATTCCTCAACATTACTATAGTAAAGTTTTGAATGTCTGTCCATGTAGGGTGCTGGCAATCCAGATATATCAGAATATTTCTTTGTTGGCTTGAATGTAGGCGGAGCATTTATTGAATAATCTATAAAAACAATGAAAATTATTAGAATCAATAATAAACATGACATATAGAGTGTTTGATGTGTACACTATAAAGTTTAAGTATTACTTACACAGAATTGAATCATTTGGCCAAGGCAAAGCGCGTTCTGCAGTCAATATTTGCTTGAGCGATCTCCACATTCGCTTCTTACATCCACTTTTTACTACAAATTTATTTTCTATCTTAAAGCAATAACTTTTTTCTTGTTCTCCAGACATACTGTTAATATTGTTGAAAATATAATGTATTAGAGATTAATAAATATTATGTAACTGAATGGTAAAGTCAACGTAATTACACAAAATCATAAAGTAACTTAAATATAGTAGATACACAAAATTTTAAAATTACAAACATCTCAAACAACACAAGCAAGCAAGCAAGTCTTCTGTCCAACTTCTGTCTTCTTTTCCTTCTTTTTTTTTTATTCTTATTATGGCACTTCGGCTATATAACCATGGCCAGTGTCGAGTATAAATATGGCGGGAAAACAATATTCTATAATACAATTTTTACCATCGTTTTCATATATCGTCTGGTCTAAAGTCTAGTCAAAGTCTAAGTAAAAGTCAATACAGTCAAGGAGTCAAGTCTGTCGATTCAGTAAAGTGGTAGACGCTTTACTGAAACTTTCGATGGAGTTTTGGAGGGAACACAAAATAGCACGTTTCTGGATATTACATTACTTTCCTACACTTGTGCACGGTAACAAATATCTAATGGTTAATATCCTACCAATATTACACATTAAAAACTCAATTAACACAATTTTAAAAAAATAATAAAAAAACACACTCTTTCACATTCCCGGCAAAACTCATCCACGTGCATTACAATCAGTGTTATCATCTGGTATTTAATCGATCCTCTAATAATGCACTCCTTTCTTGCCCTTCCCATAGATCAGACATCATCCACTCGTCTTTCAACGTACAGGCTATACTACTCTGGAATGCTCTTCCTCGAGAAATCAGGCTAAAGCGCTTATTCCATTTCACTAAATTTAAAAGTTCTAGCTAGGATCGTATAAAGGAGACTAATTAGAAGCTTCTTATTCCACTTGTCCTAATTTAGTAACTAAATCAGTTGTGACCACGCGGCGATTTTGGCCAGACGTCTTCTTAATGGCTCCAGTTCTGTCAAAGCAACAAAAAAATTGGTCTTCTCATAGGCTTAGCTGTTGGCTCATTGAAAATCGAAATAAATAAAAGGCGAAAAAGATGGTTGAAAAATTTTTTGCTCCACGAAAAATTATGAATTATGAACTTTCTGAACTACTTGCAATGCAACCAGCAGACTTTATGAATGGGGCATTTTCTTATTTTTTTAATTTGATTGTCAAACAGTTTCCATTTTAGTAATATAGATGGCGTATGGGTAGACAACTATCGGTAATACCAGGAATACTATCAATAATTGCTACAAAACTGGGCAAAAGAATATAAAACTTGATACATTTCAATTTAAAAAAGACACAATGATATTCCAACGAATAGAATAATAAAGTTATTATAACGATGTTTTAGTTAAAACTCACGGAAGAAATAGCCCTATTTATCGTTATTCACTCCAAATGTCACAGGAATTATAAATTTTGGTTTTAACAACATCTTACCTGCACTTGTGCACGATAACGGATATTTAATGGCCAATATTTTAAATTTTTATGAACACAAAAACCCAAATAACACAATTTGGGAAAAAATAATAAAAACCACACCAACAATAAAAAGTAGAAGAAGTTTCAAAGTAACATGGCCGCCAAAACTTTATCAGTTGTCAGTTTTCAGTTTGACAAGTTTTTATTATGTCAGCGTGGTTCTAAACTATTACCAGTATACTGGCTTAATCGCTTAGGCCAATGATCGCTTAGGTTTAAGATATTTTTATTTATGTCACACTTGACAGTACACTGAAATTTTTAGAAACACAACCAATATGTAGCCAGTGATGCCAACCTGCAGATAATTTCAGATCAGTGGGGAACCAATAGAAAATCTAGAAGTGTCTACCGTCGCGCTGCCTGGTGGAGATTTAAAAAAGAAAACAACCCATTACCTACGAATGCTACGAATGCTATGAACGATGAATATAGATAACTGCAAGCATTTACCACAATTTCGCTTACAGTAACATAATGTGAATAGTTACCATTCGTATTGGTTATTTACGCTCAAAGCCTTATTTTGTAGATAACTAAAAAGAGTGAAATTATTATTTTTAAGAACGGCGGCGGCAGTGTCGGCGTCAGTGGTTGGGACCATGATGACTCCTTTTGAAGCTTTGGCCGGAGGCTGCAATATGAATGACTTTATGAAAGGTCTTTATCTTAATAATAGACGTTCCGCGCGGCTTCGCCCACATACATGAGGAATTTTACAAGAACCCTTCATTTTCCTTTCCTTTTTATGGTTTTACTGATATTATCTCGAACTGTAGTAGTGTTTTTTTTCTATCAATATCCGTTGGTCTGGCTGAAGGCTGAAAAATAAATAAAATGATTTAATAATCAAAGAAAAACTAAATCGTTGTTATACGTCATACTTATCTGTGTCATTTCGTGCGATTTGCACAATTTGCCTGAAGTAAAAGAAATCCACCAATAATATGCCCAACGTCCTATTAAAATACCACTCTTCAAAATGTATTGAGCAGATATATATCCTTTTTTTGTTCATGCTAATATTTTCTGCACCTATAATATTTATCGACTCTTTTCTATTTGCTTCATCATTAGGTAATCTATAGGTCTACAGGAATATGGGCCAAGCTGCCTGAATTAAATAATAAATAAATAAAATCTACCAGAATCTGATGGCAATTTTTGACAGCAGATTTTCATAAAATAACCTTGATCAT
This sequence comes from Cyaniris semiargus, assembly GCA_905187585.1. Classification (NCBI taxonomy): domain Eukaryota; kingdom Metazoa; phylum Arthropoda; class Insecta; order Lepidoptera; family Lycaenidae; genus Cyaniris; species Cyaniris semiargus. Next base: position 3,078,591 of record LR994558.1, on the reverse strand, counting down.
TGGATAAATTTTTATATTTGCATGTTTAACACACAGAATCAGCCGCTATAAGAAAAAAAAGGATCAAAATGTTTTATTCCAATTACCCCGGTATTGCTAGAGTCAATTTATTTTCTCACTTTTTGCCATCAGATTCTGGTAGACCTATAAAAGCAGAAATAAACACACATACATTCTAAAAGTGATGAAATTAGGTAAAAAAAAACTTTTAATAAAATTTATCGATAAAGCCAATCACTATCGTTCATACAATATTACTACCACGTATTTTATACGGAAAACATCAAAAATATAGGGAACCAAGCAGTGAAATTAATAGAACCTTCTGTAATAGATCATTTTAAGAAAACACGGTCGTCTGGATTTAAAAATCTGGTGTGTTTCGAAGTAAAATACTAAACTTACTGATGTACAGACAAATCTGGTTGTTTTCTTCGGATTCGAGTACGACATCCAATAACACTGCACGTAGACATGTTTCGGCACTCCAAATTTCACTTCCTAAAACAATTTTAACCAAAAATAACTAGAATAATGTCGAAAATTTGAAAATAAATGCTGTTTGTTTACGTACTTTGACAGATTATGTACTATAAATATTGCAGGCTAGTAATGGCGACTTGGTCGCAAAGAGGCATTTTGGCAAACATTTTTTTTTTTTTTCTTATTATGGCGCTCGGCTTTTTAACCATGGCCAGTGTCAAGTAAAATATGGCGGGGAAAAAAAAAATTCGTAAAAAGTTTACAAAATTTAGAGTCGTTTTTCCAGATTATCGTCAAGTCGAAAGTCTAGTAAAAGTCTAAAAAAAGTAGTCAGTAAAGTCAACGAGTCAAGTCAGTTGTTTTAGTAAAGTGGTAGACCCTTTACTAAAACATTCGATGGAGTTTTGGAGGAAACACAAAATTGCACGTTTCTTGAAGTTGTATCACTTGCCCACACTTGTGCACGACATCGAATATTTAATGGTTAATATTCTACCAACATTACACATTAAAAACCGAAATAACACAATTTTAGGAAAATAATACAAAAACACAACATCACTCTTTCGTATTCCCGACAAAACTCCTGGCAAACATTTCTTTCAAACTGGTAAACAGTCAAACTTACAGTTATCTTTTTTCACTTACGTAAAAAAAAAAAGCATAGGCAAAAAGGAGATAGTTATATGTTTATTAATTTCTCGACAAATTGACGTAATCAACTCTATACATAGACAATTGCTTCGGATCCTGTGTTCCTTTAATCATTGTGTTATGGGCCTGTTTTACCACTTCCTGATAAGTGCCGGATATTCTATCCACAACTTAACTTGACAGCTGATAAAGTATGGAGATCTGTCAAAAAAGTTGTGGATAGCCTATCTGGCACTTTATCAGGAAGTAGTGAAACAGGCCCTTAGTGTGTTCATTTTTTTTATTAGATTTTATTATGTATTTTTACTTAAAATGAATATAATTTAAGTATGTTTTATTTATTATACGATTATCACCTTATCAAGGCAATACGTATCACTTTTTTCATAAAAAAAAGCGTAGATAATGATTAATAGGTTATTCTTTTGTTGACTATTGTTGTTGATATTGTTTGTTATAAAAATTCTTAATGATGTGATTAATGTAATAATCACCTAGCTTTTCTTAATATTGTATTCTAATATATAGACTATGTGACATATAATTAAAATTTAAGTACTAGAAATAATATTTGCATGCTATTGTATAGCTAAGAGTGTCAGAACCACTAATATTGTAAACATCTTTTGTAACCACCACTTTTACTGCAAATAAAGAACTGATTACTGATTAGTGATTACTGACTTTAATACAGATTTAGCAGTTCCTACTACAGATAAAAGGTTGAAACCATCTGGCAACACTGATTTAGTCAGAAACCACACTTTTTCCGATTTAGTACACTAATTAGGATCCTAGCTTTCTAAATGTTATTTCACTTGACTAAATTTAGTCACTAAATCATTTAGAATTTCTAAAATTCTATTTGGCGCAATTGGCACGAAAGTATTAAATATTTGTTTAAATAACACGTCTTTATTTATATTTTTTTATTATTATTCTATTAATATATACATATAATAATATATAATATATAAATATAAATTAGGCATATTTTTATAGTATTATTAGAGTAGTTTCGTATTACTAAGTGAAATGCTTGCTCATGACCCTAAATTTAGATTGCATTTTATTTTATTTTTTTCCATCTTTTCGCACTATTGGCATCTACACAATTTTGTTTCTGAACACCTCAAGGTTGACTGGTAGAGAATGCCATTTGGCATTAAGTCCGCCTATGTACCAACATTGTGCAAAAAGTATAAATAAATAAATAAATAAAAAAGAAGCTGAAAATTGTATTATAGAATATTGTTTTTCCGCTATATTTATACTCGACACTGGCCTGTGGCCATGGTTAAATAGCCGAAGTGCCATAATAAGAAAAAAAAGGCACATGGATGTCACTGTCAAAAACGTCGAACTAAAATCCTGCGTGTTTTGCAGGTTATGTTTTATTAAAATTAAATAGGTACATAATTAACCATGGATATTGTTAATGAAATTCTTGAAAGGGAGCAAAAGAAGGCAGAAAAATATAAACCAATTACTGTCGAAAAACATTTAGAGTTAGACTTAGACATTGGCACCCTTCTTGCTTGGGATACAAATGACTTGGATTCAAAAAATATAAAGTAAGTAAACAGCTTTAATATTTGCGCGTTTGGTTTAATAATTTTCAAATATCTTTAGATATTTTCCTTAAGAATTCTATTTTTCGATAAAGCAATACAGCAGTGTTATAACTTTTTTATTTTATAACGCAGGTCGGACAAAAGTAGAGATGAATATTTACAATCACTGGCACGTGAAAATACACAGCTATTACTCAATAAAGTCTGGGAGCTGCCCACAGAGAGGATAGACGAAGCTATAGTTGTAAGATTACCAGAACCTAAAACAGTGCTGCCTCGGTCCAAGCCTGTACCAGTTCCAAAACCACTGACAAAATGGCAAGAATTTGCCAAAGCAAAGGGCATAACGAAGAAAAAGAAGGATAAATTAGAATGGGATGAACAGTTGCAAAAATGGGTGCCATTATATGGGTAAGTTTGAAAATGTTTGTGTATATAATTTATATATTTACTAGATGACGCCAGCAACTCCGTTGCGCCAAAAGACTTATCGCGGGGAATCATACATTTTTGCATAAACTATCTTATGTCCTTTTTTGGGACTCAAAGTATCTCCATACGAAATTTCAACAAAATCGGTTCAGCAGTAGGAGTGTGAAGATGTAATAGGCAGACAGACAGGATAGACGGACACACTTTCGCATTTATAATATTAGTATGGATATATTTATATGGTTTTAAAAAAATGTTCACTGTGCAGTAAACTGATTTCTTTCCACTAGGTTCAAGAAAGCTGCTGCTGAGAAACAGAAGGACTGGTTGATTGAAGTGCCACAAAATGTTGATCCCATGACCGATATGTATGAAAAGAAGGCGTCCGAGAAATCAGAAAAAGTTGCTAAAAATGAACTACAAAGGCTTAAGAACATAGCAAGAGCAAAGAAGGTTAAGATACCACGAGTGGGGCTGCCTGTCACATCTGATAAAGCTTCTGCTACTCAGGTTAGATTACATAATACAATTTGAATTTATTACTACATATTACGAATAATAAAAACTAAGGAAGAGTAAATGTGTAAAAAAATTTGTTCCATGAGTCACACATACTTTATGCATGTATTCGGGTCTCAATTTTGTGTATTAATACAAGCATGGGCGTACCCAGGTAGGGGCAGCTGACAATGAAGTGTCAGATGTTTTTAATTGCGGCTTTGTATAGAAAATGACAAGTTTTTGACAGGGAGTCAATGACCGCTTCCGCCATGTTTCACCGAGTACAGTATAGTGTCTTGTTGCTATTATCATATTTTAGTGTACGAAAAGGAACCAAATTTAAAATGTTTGAAGTATAGGAGTTATGTTTCCTTAGTTTTTATTATTTGTAGATTACAATAATTTTTAGTTATAATTAAAAAAAAAAATAACTAATAGCACTGAAGAACCTGTAACTGTTGGAGGCAGAACTATTGAATATGTAAGTGACTATCTGGGTCACCTTATATTGACAAATGACCTGATGTCGAAAGAACTAGACAGACGCATTGCCAATGCCTGGAAACAATATTGGAACCTAAAAGAAATAATGAAAGATAGGCAAATGAGTATGGAGATCAAAAGAAAACTTTTCGATACATGTATCATACCAATTCTTACATACGGTTGCCAGACTTGGGCATTAAACAAAGCACAAATTAGGAAATTAACAACATGTCAAAACGCAATGAACAGAAGCATGATAGGAAAAAAAATCTCAGATAAGATTAGAATAGAAACTATAAGAAGTAAAACAAAAACTAGAGATGTAATACAGTCAAAATCTGTTATAACGACATCAAAGGGACTACTCATATTTAGTCGTAAAAACCGATAGTTGTAACAACCAGTGACAGGTATTAATAGGAAAAATAATACATAATATGTATATTCATGTAGGAAATGAAATCACATTTTGTTTACTTCAATACAAACGTATAATATGCATACAAAAAAGAACAATATCATTTTTGTATGCATAAAATCTGTAATTTTAGTTTGTTTGGAATACTTCTGTCATGCATACACATTCTGTAATTCACGTTGGATTTTAATCAGCGTATCATCACAATTTCCCTGCATGTGGAACTGTTTATTAAAAAGAACAATCTTTCGTAATACACTAACAGCATTGAGACCATCAATCAAAGTTGGCACTGTAAATTGTTCTTCCGAGTCTTCCTGTTCGTTTTCATTTTCTTCTTGAACTTCATGTATAGCGGGCCTTAAGGCTACGGCATGCATGTGCTTTGTTTCTAAGAATTACAAAAGACCCTAAACTTTGTTTACTTTTACAATAATAGCCATTGACCATTTTACTGTGCCAGATGTGGATACTGTTATCTATTCAAATTGTTTACAATACAGCTGAGCCGGTCGTTCTACAGATATAATTCTCCGAAAACATTAACCAAATGTGGTCGCTTAATGCGGATGTAGTAAACAATGTCGTAAAAACCAATGTTTTTGATAAGGCGGTCATATAGCATTCAGCTAGGACCTTTGATTTTGGTCAATTTAACTGGTATGTTGTTCTAAACGATGTCGCTATAGTTTTGACTGTAGTTACCATCAAAAGACTAAAATGGAAATGGGCAGGACACATAGTACGTGGCAAAGATAAGTGGAGTAAATCAATACTCTCTTGGTTCTTGGGCCACTTCAAAAGGAAACGTGGACGTCCCCCAGCGATGGGTAGACGACATAAAAAAGATTGCTGGCCCCTTAGTTAGACAAAGTATCTTTCGTTAAAAACGATGACGAAATTCGTTATCAAAATGTATGCGGTTTGACATAAGTCATCGCTAAATGACATTTCGCTTGCGAAGACTAATGTCAAATCCCATACATTTTGATAACGAATTTCGTCACCGTTTTTAACGAAATTGACTTTGGCTACGGCCTCAGGTCCCACATGGACTAGAACAGCAAAAGATAGATACACCTGGAATATGTTGGAGGAGGCCTATGCATGCCGTGCAGCAAACAGATAATAATAAATACTAAATAGAAATATGTTATATTATATAAAATTAAATTAGAAATAAGGATCATTTAGGGTTAAGCATCAAAATTATCATGTAAGTTTTATGTTATCTGAATAAAGGCTATTATTATTAGATTACAATATATTATGTTTTTTTAATTATATTCCATATACACGGAAATTATATAGCCTATATAGCCTGGGTTGTTATTGTAAGGCCGGGTTTTCACTGACGCGGAGCGGGGCGGAGAGGAGCTTAGCGGGGCGGTGCGTGACTCGCGCGCAGTGCCTCAGTAGGTAATCATTCAATCAATTCTAAAAGTATGCTCCGCTCCATTCCACTCCACTCCGCTCCGATATTCAGTGAAAACACTGACCACTTTTCACCGCTCTTCACCGCTCCTCTCCGCCCAGCTCCGCGTCAGTGGAAACGCGGCTTAAAACTGACACATGGTTAATTGAAATTGTGTACGTGGATAGGTACTAAACTGAAACAAACAAACATACATACAAAGGTTGTAAAAATATTGTTTTTGTGCTTTATAATTTAGCCATCATGTTTCATGTATTTTAGTTTATAATTTTTTTTTCAGCTTTCTACAGCAGCATCCGTAGCAAAGGCATCAACAGCATCACTTGGCAAATATCAAGATAAACTACCAAAGGAAAAGGAGGCAAGAGGCAAGGGTGTTCATGAACTCATCCCGGGCAAGGAGAGGAAACGAAAACTGCCTATACCCACACCACAAGCTGAAAAGGAACAAAATCTTAATCTTATAGACAAAATTCTAAGTAAAAGACCCAAAATAGACATGGACAAAGCCGTAGCCAGACATATTAATGAGGAACAAGTACAGTAAGTATATTGTTGTGATCTTACCTGTTAAGCTACTTCTAATGTCTTGGTTATAAAACACTTTAATGCTAAGTACTCACATATGGTATTACTCGATAGTTTTACTCCAAATTGACTAAAAATTATTGTGTGGACCGCAAAACTCACAGCTCGAAGGCTCACATCGAGCCGGCTCGATGGAATATATTGTGTAGATTTCATTAGTAAGGTTTATAGATTTTAGTAGCATATATATTGATTTTATTTTGTATTCATATTTGTTATTTCAGTCACTTTTAACTTTGTTAACCTATTTAGAAATAAATATTTAGATTTTTTTATTTTACTTTTTCAATTCATATTTGAACATGATTATGATATAAACATCCACTTCCTGGTATTTTCAGGAGGTCAGAAGAGAAGAAATCAATGAAACCAAGCAAGGGTAAGGGGAAAGGTAAAGGAAATGCCACTAACTTCTCTGCAAAGAAACCTAAGGGAGGTAAAGGACAGAGGAACCCTGGCAAAAAGAATGCCGGACGGAAAAGGAGATGAAAAGTAAATAAGCACATCTTTATTATTATACAATAAACAATACAGTTATTCCTAGGATTTTCATTGGATTAGATTTTTAGGTTTAAATAGCATTCCTTTAGAGTTGGTACGTACCAAGTAGCACTGCAAGCTGTATAGGAGCAGTATATCAGTTTATTTGAATACTATAAGCTGTACATTTAGTGCTTATAAGTTAAAAATAGGCCTCAATTATACAGATTTTATCGGCATTAGAGATGTACAGTAGCTGTACAATAAATATATAAGCTGTATAACAGCTTTAATTCGGTGTGAAAGGAAACCTTAGCACTACAAATTATCTCTTATAAGTATGATTTAAGAATAAAAGTTTGAAATAGGTTTTTAAAAAGAATTACAAAAGATTATTAATTATCTAAGTCTAAATTATCTTCTGTTTATTCGTTATATTTGTAATAGAGACAATGACAAATAATTAAATAAATAAATAAATAAATTAAGTGAATAAGTATAATAAAATGCCGTTAAGACACAGGATCTTGAGAGCAGATGTAATACTATTGGTAAGTGCCGTTTATTATTTATTGTGAACATGTGTATCTTTTCTGGCAAAATATTCACGCGCCTGCTTAACCCTTCAACTACGATAAGGCCCACTTGGGCGTAATCAAGAGAAACATACAAAAATATCTAAAACTGGTGGTAAATAAGTTATAGTGTTTGTTTTTAAGATAAAAGTTTTTATACTATCAATTCTAAGGCTAAACTCAACTTATTTTAGCTGGTTATCATAATATGACTTTAGTTATTGTTAAATATTTGCAAGCAAATATTTAATTATATTTTCAAATATATTTTTGATTTATAGTAAAATGGCGACAGATTTTAAATAGCCTATGAGATAGTCGGAGAGCATTATAATCTTAGTCGCTGTACTATGTAATTAATGGAGTCACTTCCTCCACCTTTTGTATTTAAATCAGCTTTGTAATAGAATATTTTTATATGTTTGATTTTGTTAATTTTAGTGATAATATTATGTTGATCTATATATGGTTTCAGGTGAATAACCAGTCAGAGAAATCAAGAATTTCATCCACTGTTACAACATGAATGTTCCACATATTTACACTGTCCGAAATAGATTCAAGAAACTGTCAGTAATACTGACTAAAGCTGCAATATGACTGTCATTTATTCATTTAGTTTTATAATACACTCATTGTCAGTCATCATAAAACTACTATACTTATACGAATGCCAAATTACGCCAAAAAATTATAGCTTACGACTTGGTCAAACATACAGCCAAAAACTGTATTACAGCTGTCATTTATTCTTTCAGTTTTATAATAACCTTACAGACAGAATTTGTAACACTATTATACTTAAAATAGTGTAAAATGACGCCATAAGAATTAGTTTTAAATCGGAGTTGACAAACACTTTTGTACAGCTACAAGGTCCAGGTAATCCTTCACTACAACCTCTATACAGCTTTAATAAAAGAATAAGCTTGTATCGTTACTCAACACTTACAGTTTTATAATGGATTTAACAGGCATTTTTTTAAGTAACAAGTGCCAATTGATACTATAATATAGCCTGTATACAACTTTATCGATAAAATAGCTCGAAGTGTCACACAACACTTGAAGTTTTATAGTAGATTTTTTATTTTCTGATATAACACCCCATGCGTACGAAGATTCCTTTATAATGATTTTATACAGCTTGAGCTCAGGTTAGTTTTTTCTGACACTCTTTTAAGTCCCTTAAAACACGCTAAGTTCTAAATTGGCTGGTATATTGATTTTACCGACACTTAAATCTTTTAAAATAAAAAAATACCTTTAAAATAAAACCCCAAGTAGGGATTTTATTTTAAAGGAAGTTAAAAACCTATATTAAAAAAAAAAAGACTTATTTATATAGGTTATTATAAAAAAAAGATACTTAATTTGGTCTTACCAAAGCAGAAAATATATTTTAAAAATTAAAATTAATTCTGTGCACAGGCACAATCAATATAGCAAATAAGTTGCACATCACAAGAATACATTAGAAAACCTAGTAATTCAAATTTTACAATAATAATAATTACAATTCTGTATTGTAATTGTAAAATTTGAATCAGACCATGTTTTTTTATGGCAATGACAGGCAACATATTATGAGAAACAGTAACTTGCGAGGGACATTAAGAAACTTGTTCTGATATATTTTACTTGCAGCTTTAATAATTTCTATCTATCATGTAAGTACTTACATTCAACAGTAAACATTAAGCTAGTAAAAATAAACACCTCTACACAACAAATTGCGTACAGATCTATCATTGACATATTGTCTACTTACTACTTAATATGACAAGGCAACAGCATTAAAATTTTAAATATGTATTTTTATAAACAATCTACTATTCCTACATGTATATAATTGTTCGTCTAATGGACAACATTAATCTAAAGTTATTAAAAATTATGATTACAAGCAAATCACATTACTTTGGAAGCATCTAAATTCTAAAAGGTGACTCATTATATATCTTGCCTCTATGTGTTAAATACTCCCAAGATATTTAAGGACTCACATAGAACTGACTACATTATTTTATTCTCACAATATGGCCCATATTTGACCACAAAATTCTACTTCAACGGTCTAAGGACTTGTACATAATATTATATTTGATACAAAATAAACACTATATTACTACTATAAATTTGGCATCATTTTTACACAACATAATATACACTTTTTGCCTATTTTGACCTTTTGATGCACTGACCTCCAATAATGGAGGTCAGTGTTTTGATGCAATTCGCTAGAAAATCGGAAGACGTGTCGTTTTAGCCAATCGGAACACGTGTCGGCCAACAAAACTCATAAAATAGTTAAAATAGTAAATCTAGTTACTATGGAATTGTACAAAATTCAATTCATTTTTTCTCTCTCCTGAAAAGTTGCTATTTTTTACTTCATAAAGTTAATATACCTAGAGGTATATTAAATTTATGTTTGACTTACGTGGTGTTAGAACTTCAACGACGATTTGACAATGTTTCTGTCAATATTTTGATAAGGTAAGATTGTTTACTGTTTGTGTTAGTAGCGCCCTCTGATCCGACCTTTGCTATTGTGAATTTTTTTGGCACATTCTATAATTGTACTTAAGCTTCAGTACCATAAGAATTGTTATAGTCTTGATAGTGGCTGGGTGCATCAGTGTAGTCAGGTTTTTCGATTCACTACTAGCCTAACAAATATAACATCTATAATAACCTTATCCTTGTGCCATTTATTATGACTCTAATAGCCATCTACATAATAATATTATTATTATTAAGTAATAATTATTTATTTATTATTATTGATGGACTAGTTACATGATTAACTTACAATTTTATTATCTTACAATATAAATTGCGTAGTACAAAGTAGGAACGTAACTTATAATAATATTTTTACATAAATAAAAGACAAAAAATAATTGCAGTCATAACAAATCTAGATTAGCCAATAATGCAAAAATCAGACTTCATAGAATAAATATTCAGATCATGATCATGATTATCTATAAAACAAAATTTATAATTTTAATAAAACCTTGTAATAGAAAAGTATTACCATAACATTTATATTTAAGAAAACGAGCTTATGCCCCTTTAACTTACAGGTCAAAACATATAAATCTTAGTACAGTTGATACAGAAACAATCCATAATAATTATTATTATATGCAAATCTTGACACCATATTTTAAACATTGAATCCTCATATCAAATATTGATATCATTTTCCTAAAGAGAAAAATAATCTTATCTTGCCAATCCATATTCGACCAGCCAGAGCTTGATAATTATAAATTATAATACATATATTTAAATAAATTATAAATATCCAGCTGTAGATTTCAATCACAAATGACAAAAGATTTTTTACACAATGCACAATTTTTTAATTTTTTTACACATGTAACAACTTTCGGTGTTAAGAATATCACAATAAAAACTAATAAAATGCATTGTCTGTACCAGCAGGATTTTTGTTAATATAGATATTCATTTATAAATTATAATTCAGTTTCTCAATTTCATTCCAAAAATATTTTCATTTTAAAATATATATTTTCTATGGCTACCTATATGACCCTGTATTTCTTTTATTAAAATGAGGTTCAATGGTACATTGTAATGTGAATTTTTCATAAGATATTATCTGAGAAACATTCCAAAACTTTACATAAAAACATATACACAACCAGTCATAAAATAGGATACTGGAAAATATTCCCTCTAACTAGTATAAAAATAATTATTGTAATAACAATGACTTAAGTTTTTAACAACTAATAGATTATTCTTACACATATTTACTCTACTAAGGGTAAGGAGATCAATTAAGGAATAGAAAAATTGTTTTTATCTATCAATTAGAGTTCATAACAATTTAAGTTTGTAAATAATCACTACATTTTAAGGCTCACTACTTGATATAATATTAAGTACGACACATTTGGCGAGCAGAATAATTTATCTTCTGGATTGTTTTGATATGATGTCAGCAAATATTAAATAATATTTTATTATTGACTTGTAGACAAGTAGCACAGAAAATGGATACAACAGAAAAAATATATTCTTTGAATGTAGGCAAAACATTGTTGTATAAATCCATCTTGATAGAAAAATATAGTCTTTAGTAAAAAAGCTAAAATACATATTATTCGAGAATTAATTAATTAGGTATGAAGATTAAAATTGTGTCTTAAAGTTAGTTATGGTACTGAATACTTTTCCTGCTATTGCACTTCTGGCATAAAGTGTAAACTGCAGAATCGGCTCCATGTTTGCCTTTATCATGGCAAACAATGTGCACCAATTTCAAGTTTTGTCTCGTAAATATTTGTATATAATATCTGTCAATTTCAATAAAACCTTGATGGAAATCACCCTTGCACGTAACACATTTTACATCACCTTGTAGGATGCATTGTACGGAAGCTAGAATTTTCGGTACAATTGACCTCGAAAGCTCAACTTTGTGATCCAAATTCCAAGTTTGGAATAGGATTCGCTCTTCTCGACTGCGATATGGATTGATGACGTGATCAGCAAACTTACAAGTGTTATCGGCCCAGAGACCCCCGCACTCAAAGAGACCATTGCTCTTACACATCCGCTCGCTCTCTTTAACTTTTCTATTGAAGTAAGTATCATTGTGTTTGTTCTGTTCCAGAATTTTTCTCAGATCTAGTAGAAACATATCAATGAGTGTCTTGCCTTTACCATTTTTGGAGCAGGTGTAAATTTCAGATTTCTGCAATGCTGTTTTTGTTTTATAATAGTAACCTCTCATTCTTTCCTTTACACGTTTGGACATAGATTGCTCCTTTGTTTTCTCCGATGGCTCTAAACCTGAAAAAGCAAGAATAATAATTTGAGTAAGAATTTTTATACAAACAAAATTATATAATTCACCTTAAATTATCTATTTTTAAAGCATACTAGAATAATATGTCATAATTTGTCATAATTTGACAAGAGAAGAAAATATGCTAATTAATCACTGACCTCCATTATACAAGTACGCTGGACCTATGATACCCACTTTTTTTTGTGCCTATTTGAAGCGGAATCAGCGCCCCCAGTGAGAGGGAAGAGAACTAAATTTGACGTAACTTGCAAATGGCCGCTTAGTCGTTATTGGTTGTCATCACTAGTATTAGTTCCAAATACTCCCACTACTGCTATCAGCGCAATATGGCGACTTTCAAACGTCATTTTGACGTCAAATCAAAGCCTCCCCAAAATCACTCTGACATTGGCAACTCACTGAGGCCGCCATAATAAAAAGAAGAAGAAGAAGAAGAAGATAGATAAATATATTTGGTCAATGGTCAAATTTAGTTCCTATCACTCCCATTGGGGGAGCCGATTCCACTTCAAATAGGCACAAAAAATAGCTGTCATTTCAAAGGGTATCATTAGTCCAGCGTACTTGTATAATGGAGGTCAGTGTAATTAATTCATCAAGCCCCATACGCTCACCGGTGACCGAAACACAATAGAATATCTATTGTGTCTCGTTTTCCCACAATTGACGGGTTAATACTGAAAAATATACCTGCAAACCAGTCAGGATCCTGTGTCCGTTCACTCAACATTGTTCTAGCATCATCTGCTGCCGCAATGTATCTTTGAAATACTTTAAACTTTTCCTTTATGTTCGTTGTGAGAAAGTTTTTTGCAGCCATCCCAGTGTCTATATAATCCTTTTTTGTGGACCGTATCATTTCATAATAGTAATCAAAGTCTGAAATTAAATTTTTACTTAATTTTATTTATTGTGTGAGCTGCCAATTCAAATTATTTTAACAGTAACATTTTAAAGCAGGGTCATGTCTTTCATATCTGGAAGTAATCAATTTAAAACATTAAAAGATGTTTTTATGATCACCATTTTAATAATTCTAGCTTCTAATTAAAAATGATTGGTTTGGTTATTTAGCCGTGTGATTATGTAAAGTATGGCAAATAAGTATATTCATTTAAACAAATGAGAAATTTAAGTACAATCCCCCGTAAGACATACCTGTAACCATATTTTCAGTGGCCTGCAGCAATATAAAAAGAGTTTGAGGGGGTAATGTGTGAAGGTAATCATCATCATCAACAAGTGTCCCATCCTCAGCCACATAAAGGCGACATTCTGCGCAACTGACATTGAACTAAAAATATGGAAGCTCAATAAGGTCACGGTCACCGAAAATGGGCCATGGTAACGCGGCCTTGACATCTTTCCGACGTAAAGCAATTACAATAACAAAGAAGATTGTGCCTTCACAAATCAATAAGTATCACTTCTACTACATTTTTACTAAAAACCTAAAACTTACACCGAACTTCTGGCAGGATTTCGATATCAGTTCTTGTAAATTTTCTGCCGCTACACCAATTTTCTTTTTTCTTTTCACGTCGGTCACTTTGTAGCCTTTCTTCATTGTTTAAACTTAAATATACGTACTTTGCAATTTTAAACGAATACTAAAGTAATTCCATTCGCTTTATTCACAAAGACAACTACGGAAAATGAAAGTAAACTTTCATGAAAAGCGCTTACTGAAATGACTACGGTTGAATACGGTGAAAACCGTGAAAAGCGAAAAACTGAAAATGTAAACAAATGTCATTGTCAAGTGTCAACTGTCATTGCATTCAGGAGTGCGGTGTCAGGTGTGTCACGCTGTCACGCAGCGCGCCAAAATCAGTTTCAACTTGACGTTTACTTGGTTAACGCTTTTGTTTAGATTAAATAGTACATTTCTATCACTGACATATAAGTACTGCGTACATAATATCTCTATGATTTCTATTGAATTTTAGTTAAATTGCAAGTTAATTGCAAGATTTGTGTAACAGTTTTAATTTTATGTTATTGAAGGAAGTCATAGCAACATAATATTTGGTATTTATTAGCAAAATGCTTACAAAACGGGGTGCTTTAATTGTTATTGAAGGTGTCGACAGAACGGGAAAAACTACGCAATGTAAATTACTCGGTAAGAAAACACAGTTTCGGTATACATCGTTGTTCTTTTCACCTTTGTAGAAACATTATTGTGTAGAGAAAACTACAGCGATTGCCAACCATCGGGCTATGCCATACAACTATATTTATTCTGGATTCAACCTAATGTATTTGGTTTAAGATTGATAATCCGTGTGTATCATCACCGGCGAAATATTTTAAGAAGGTTACCTAACTTTTCTTAAAAAAACCCTTGGATATAAATTGACATGCCTGTATGTTAATTCTCATTTTTTATGTGTTTAGCTGACTGAAATATCTTGCAGGTAGATAAGTCAATGTGAGCCCAGAAACTAAAAATTATAGTATTGCTGTGTTTAACCTTTAACCACCTACCACATACATAGAATAATAATATCTATGGACGCTTCACACCGCGTCAGTCTGGCCACGTGCTAAGTACCTGAAAGACCCGGGAACATTGAAAACTTTTTTTCCGTCGGCGGGATTCGAACCCGCGACCCCCGGCTTGAGCTGCCACACACTCAACCAATTGAGCCACAGAGGTCATCATATAATTGTCACACAACCACCTACCATACGTCTGTGGGACCCCTGCTAAAAACATACAATAACTATAAATAGAAAGGGGGAGACAAATATTAATTTAAACAATTATTGTATTTAGGCACTACTAAACTCTTTATTTTAAAAAATAAAAACATGTATGTCAACAATACTTTTCAAATAATACAGCATATTTGGTACAATCTCGTGTTTTTGGCTTACCCACTAACACTTTCAGAAAATAATTTCTAAAAAAATATATGAAATTGATAAGAAATTATTCTTACGTTTTTTATATAACCTTTTGCGTGCGACTTGTCAAAATTTTTGAAATACCTGATGTCGACCCGGATTCTGGACGCGCGACAGTCAGGGTTTGACAGCTAAGTTTTTAGCTACATTATGATTTTTATAAGATTTTACCAGATTCTAAGTGGAATGATGTCAATTCACAATTAAAATTATATAGTTTATTAAATACTATTTATTTTCTTCTGAATTTATGTCTGCCTAAATATAAAATAAATCTAGTACAGTACTTAAAAAAAGTAGCTTGAGATTTAAACAATTTTCTGATTTATTTTTAAATAAAACAATATTTGATTCTCAAATTGTATTTTATTTGCACTTCAGCATATTAGGTTTATGATACAAATCATAACTTCACATGCCACAATACACTTTATTTACACAACACTTGTTTTAAAAGAAACACAAGGGTCAGTCCATAGATAAAGTATTATAGTATAGATGTAATCTTAGCCCGTCATCGCGTGGCCATTTTGTGCTTATTTTCATACAAGTAGTGTGTGTGTATTTTCTTGAATATTTCTATTTGTCGATAATTTCGAAGCACATTATAATCCAGAAAAGAAAGTCATTTAGTTCATGATATTGATAAACTATAGTTCAAGTAATGAGAATCTGTAGACACACGTAAAAAGCTATGCAATTTTTGTAGCCAAATTATTAATTGATGTGACATTTTTAGCACTAATGCCTTATATAGCAGGAATAAGGGATTATTAAACTTATAAATTATCTTTTTAGCTTACAAAAATACCGATTGAAAAGCTGATGACAAACTAAAGTTAATTTTGCCAAAATAATCATTCTTCCTAGGTCTAGATCGAATTTCCGCTAATGGTACATCATCCTCAAATGAAAACTCTTGGTCACTTTCTGAAGGAATGTCACTTTTTGATGAAAAGCTTCTTTACACTACAGTTGGCTCTTCGCATTCGGAATACAATATGATTAATTTTGACCGGCTCCACATTGCTGCATTCGTCATTCGGTATGTTTTCATCATCTGTCAGGTCTTGGTCCAACCAATGTTCAATAAAAACTTAATTTAGAGCCATTATTTCCAAAACAATAAAAAAATTACAATCGAAAAAACTTACGTAACTTCCTGACAGGGGTCTCTCAGACCCCTGCAAGTCTTTATTTACTTACCTAAGACAAATGCATGCACGCCTAACCTCGCCGAGCCGTGGGCGATAGCTAGGGGCGCAAGGAAAAGGTATAAAAGCCAACGAGTCTATACAACACTCCGGCGCAAAAATATTAACAAAAATAATATCAGCGGGGTCTGTGAGACGTATGGCAGGTGGTTAAGGGTTAATATTTTTTAAATATTACAGTTTACTTTTAAATCTACAATTTCAAAACCTGAATTATACACCCAGATAATCAACCTTATTTAAAATCTTTTACAGTTGAAAATTTAAAAAAGATGGCAATTGACGCCCAGTACATGAATTTTCCAGACAGGACCACAGAAATTGGGAAAGTTATTGATGCATATCTAAAGTCCAAGGTAAGATATATAAAAAAAAAAAGTTTGCCAAAAAAAAAAGTGACATTTTTAAAATAACCACACGATTCAAATTGTATTAATTTTGTTCTAGAATAATCTATCAGATGAAGCAATTCATCTGTTATTTTCTGCAAATCGTTGGGAGAAGTCAAGTCACATACAGAAACTCTTGGACCATGGAATATCTATAGTTATGGACAGATACTGCTACTCGGGTGTTGTTTTCTCATCAGCAAAAGGTAATATACCTCAAAATAAAAATTGATTAAAATTATAATATATATTTTTTTTCATATTTCAAAAAATGCTATTGTTTACTAAACAAGCTTTTATACATATAGGTGGAATTGATGTAGAGAGTATAAAGACATTTTTTTCCAGGACTAGACTTTAACTGGTGCAAAACAAGTGACGCGGGGCTACCACAACCTGACAAAGTATTTTTCTTAAATATGCCCTTAGAAAAAGTTCAAGAAAGAAATGGATTTGGAAATGAAAGGTTTTTTTTTTATTTTACAAACTATATAACATGAAACTTTTTGATGTTCATTTATTTGATAATTTACTTTGCTGTCTTAATTAAGATGTTAATGTAACATTAAAATACCATAATTAGGGTGCAGATATTTTGGATATAATTTATACTCAATATGATATGAAAATCTTTTTATAACTTTACTATTTCTCTGTTTATTTATCTAACAAAACCATACTTTTAGATATGAAAATACCGATTTCCAGAAAAAAGTAATGCAGATGTATATGAAATTAAAAGATGACAGCTGGGACATAGTTGATGCAAGCAGGTCAGTTTAAAAATACATATTTTTATTTTATTTGCAAGGAAGACATACAGCTTATTTAAATTACTACACTTCGCAAGTGAAATATTGTATAATACTTTTATTGTATCATCCATAAACTAACACTAGACCAAAGATGCAGAAGATTTTCTAGCTTATGTAATTCAGAGAATAAAATTTCATCACTTGTTTTAAGAAAATCATAGCACAAAATATTAACATTGAATATTGCAATTGTAAGTTTTAACTTACAATTCTTCTTCATAAACTAGCTATAAACTAGCTAAAAAGATTTTGGGGCATTATCTGCTCTTAATAAACTATTTTGAATTAAACGCTATCAGAAAAGTTGATTCCTAGACAGATGGCGGACCTAAGTAATTTGGTCGCGTTAAGTCAAACCCATCAGAACCAAAATCCGAACGATCACAGCTAACATTGAATTGACATAAGCCGACCAAATGACGTAGGTCTGTCAACTTCCTAGGAATTAATTTCCTCAAGGTACATCTATTTTTTGCATGACAACAACTACATTATATATTTTCAGAACAAAAGAAGCAGTGCAAGACTACTTATTAAACAGTATTGTCGAAGTTGTGAAAAATGTTGGGAACAAACCAGTGAATAAGATTGTATGGACTGATTAATTGTGACATTTATTTAATTACAATTATTAATGATAGTATGTGAATTAGAAATAATGTGAAATAAAATAATACTATATTTTTATCTATTTATTTTTTTACCAATTGCAAAAGTAACTTTGCCCCCTCAGATGATTGCTGTTTCAAAACGTTTGAGGCTGGTTTTATTTTATTTTTAAGTTTCTTGGCAACATCTTCATTGTTGTTTTCTATGAGCTTAACTAAGAAGAAACAACCCCTGTTAGTCTTGATCCATTGTTGTAGCTGTAAAAAAGGCAAAGTAAGAAATACTACTCAAACAATTAAAATCTATAACTGGCTGGTAGAGTGCGTTTCATCGAATAGTTCATTTGCCGTCATGTTGGCATTCCTGTCTGTCAATAACGTAAACACGGTAGACACGCTCTGCGAGTATTCATAAGTTTTACTGTGATTTCGTGAGAAAATCATGCCGAAAACATTAAAGAGTGGTGAAAGAATGATTGTGCTAAGAGTGAAAGAGTTTTGTGAACGTGAAAAACGTAACGAGGCCCCAATAATTCCATTAAGATGTGTACAAGCTCGGGTTGCCGCCATTACAGCTTAGTGAAATAGGGTTACCAGCATCAGTTTAATCACCCTTAAACAGTAAAACTTATGAATATTCGCAGAGCGTGTCTACCATGTTTACGTTATTAGCATACAGGAATGCCAACATGTAGGCAAAAGAACTATTTGATGCACCGCACTTCTAGTGACGAAAACTACATACACGCGAACGAAGTCGCGGGTAAAAGCTAGTATAATAATATTATCAGGCCGAGCGAAGCAAGCCCTAGTATATTCCACAGCCTGTACATTTTGTGGTACACTTTACGGAAAACCTATGTAGATGTGTTATCATCAGTCAGTCAAGGTGTGACGACGCGAGCCCTCACAATTCACAAAGCTCGGCTTTTAGCTAATAAATGCGAAAGTGACTTTGTTTGTTAGTTACGCCTTCACGCATAAAGTACTAAGCGGATCATCATGAAACTTTCATAGGTACACATTGTCTGGGGTATGGAGAAGGACATAGGGTACCATTCATCCCGGGAAAAAGAACGGTTCCCGAGCGATACGTTAACGCAGGCAGAGCCACGGGCGAAAGTTAGAATTATATGAAATTTTCTTTAGGGAATTATTAAAAGTATTTTGTGATAATATAATATCATCTCCCCTAATTTAAGATAGCACAGTAAGGGTAATGAGGCAACACTAATTTGCATTAGTGCCAACATGACGGCAAAGGAACTATTTGATGAAACGCACTAGGTATACTAAAAAAGAAAAAAAATCGGCCAAGTTGGACTCGCGCACAAAGATTTCCATACCATTGGCTCCTGTTCGTTAGAAACGCCATACATTTCCAAAAGAGCGTATTCATTTCGATTCCGCTCTGAACGGACCGAAATTATTCCTGGTTTTGTTCTAAGAGCAAAATGAAATTGCTCACTGCTCAAAATACCGGTTAGAACCGTCAGCGGTTATGTTCGCCCCGCCCACTCACACACACCACAACCATCACCCATTGTCCACACATAATCAAGTTATGGCCTATTGGCTATTAGATGGTGCACTAGAAAGGGATAGAAGATATCACTGCACTAGTTACTTTCCGCGAGAAATTAACCAGGTTAATTTCAGAAGCAATACCGCTCGCATCTCGATTTCGCCACGAACGAACACTTACCCAAAAACCTGGTTAAAGAGCGTTTTAACCTGGTTAAAAAAATACCGGTTCCGAGCCCTGGGCAACAGATATACATAATCTGTGAAAATATCAACTCTCTAGCTATTACCGTTCTTGAGTTACAGCCTGGAGACACACAGACAGACAGACGGACAGAAAACGAAGTCTTAGTAATAGGGTCCCGTTTTTACCCTTTGGGTATGGAACCCTAAAAATAGCCAAAAAAAATTATAAGGCTAAAGCAAAGGCTAAAGGCATTAAAAACTTAATGTGAAGGCAGCCTAATCTAATAACATATAACATTTTTATAATTACAGAAAAAAATTATATTAATGAAGCTCATTGAATTAGCAGTGGTCATATCTAATTTAGCAAAATAATAAATGTTATAGAAGTTGAAAGAAATGTAAAAATACTTACAGTGTCATCTTCAATCTCGTCACATATCTTTTCACCTAGAGACACTGAGGAGGTTTTATCCATGACAGCAAACTTCTTTAAGCACATGTGGATACCAGCATCTTCAATGGCAAGTATTTTCTTACCATTAATCTCCACTGTCCAGTCAGGTTTGCAGATAACTTTTGCTAGTGTAGTAACAATTTCTTCTGAAGTTTCTGTAAGTAAAATAATTATTCATATTGTCTTTTAAATATTAGTCGAGTACACAGACATATAGCAAGATAGATACCGCATGTCCCTCCATTTGTATGAAAACGAGAGTGCCACTTTTTTCGTACCTACCTACTGTGTCGCACCGATGACAAGAAACGTGTCCATTATCTAGGCCAACGTTTCTATTCGAATTTCTACAGCTCAATACGGCACAATTAGGCATTTAGGCATTTTTTAAATTCCGATTGACGTCCGATTCCGATAGCAGACTAAAGAACAGACTTTCGAAAGACGAGCATTGCTCGTTGGGAACGCGATATGGCACGCGAAGTACATACACATGCGGTATCTATCTTGATCTATGTCTGTGGTCGAGTATAATAAATACGATCGTGTGTGTGTAGATTACCACTACATACTTCTGCAGAACCAAATTTATTAAAATGAAAGAAAGATACTTTAAGTTGTGAGAGCAATTCGGAATAATGAAGTTAATATTAATTATTCTTGTTTGTGTATGAAGACTTGTGACGACTTGATGCAAGCAGTCCTCAACAGTTGGACAGTAATAAAAACACTAGCAAAATAAATCTACAAGTTTACTAGTTTTTTTTAATGTCTACTGTTATGCTGGTATTGGTATTATTTATATATCTTACCTATAGACAATATAGCTACTGTCAATAGCAAAGTCACTTTATTCTCCAGCCAAAACTCAGGGTTGGCTTGTATATCTTTCAACAGAGCTGGCATGATAGCTTCCCGCAATTCAGTCACCCTCAGCTCCGTAGTCTTCTTTGATGTACCATTTTTTGCACCTTCTTCTAGGAAGCTGGTTAAGCTGGGGTGAAATGCAGATGGATCCTTTGGTTTAACTAACCAATGCAACACCTGAAAAAATGTGTATTTATCAAAACTATATACTATAGTAAAAATATTAAGGTCAACCGGGGCTAAGGAGTCTAATCCAATTGTAATACGAATCACGTAATTTAAAACTACGTGTGCCATCTCTTTTCTATCTTTGGTATTAAAACTACAAAAAGTCATCAATAGATGACGCGACCCTAGTCGTTTTTAGAGTAATCGACGTTTCTTGGCTGTAAGTACCACAAAGGTTTTATTTCTTTACATTTTTTGTCATTATTTCATGTATATAGCACCAGTTTTAAACACAATATGCAATTTAAAATTTGTAGGTTATGTTTTTGTTTTGGGGCTATTGCGTCTGTCCTGACTGGGCGAATTGCGTCTGTTGTGATGCAATAGCCCCATTGTCAGGGGTTCAAAACCTTTTATTTTAGGGTGATAGCAGTATAAGTATCTATGCAAATAAAAAGGATTATTGAAAAATCTATACCTAACATTGTAAATTCTTTGATAATTTTATTGCTATTCTACAAACCAAAATCTATAGTTTTTAGTAGGTATTCGATTCAATTTTAATGAAAGTTTTCTTATGTTCATATGGGTTAAGATTACCATTTATCCAATACAAATACCCCTTCAAATGATTTAAGATTGTACAATACGCAAAATTAGAACCTCAAATTAAATAATAGGATACTTTTTATCCCGGAAAAATGAGCTGTTCTGGAGAGATGATAGAAAGTTTGTTTCACTTTTACGCCTAAACTGAACTTATTGAAATAAAATTTTGCATGGAGGTAGACTGGAGTCTCTAATAGAACATGTGACAGTTTTTATCCCGAAAACAGCGTTCTCTTAGGAGCGCGATATAATCAAATACCACGCGGGCGTAGCCGCGGGCGGAAAGCTAGTAGGTAGGTAAATATTTTATGATAGGAGTACAATATTTTACGTTTAAGTACTATTTTTTAGGTTTTCCAACATGGTTCGGCACTACAAGCGAAAACAACTTCCTCATATGATCTTGAAACTTTGAAAAAAGCTGTGCACGAAGTCAAAACTGGCAAAATAAACTCGTATCAAGCTGAAAAAAAAATACAACACACCTCGTACTACTATATGTGATAGAGTGAATAACAGAAGAGGTGTCATAAAAGAGAGTCGTGGACCACCTACCGTGATTGATAGAGAAAATGAACTCAAACTTGCTGATGGTTTGCGAGTTATGGAAAAATACGGGTTTGGTTGGTCTGTTGGTCTAGTAAATTACATATATTTGAAATTGTAGTTTGATTCAAGACTTTAATAATAAATTACTTGAACTGGTTGAAACAATATGTTGGGCACCCCTGGAATCTTGGATGGGGTGAATGCGTCTACAAGTAACAAGGATAATTAGACGCTATAGGCCCGAATATTTTGGTTTAACTAAATTTCCTAAACAAAGTCCAGAATTTGTTTTTTTTTTATGAAATAAGGGGGCAAACGAGCAAACGGGTCACCTGATGGAAAACAACTTCCGTCGCCCATGGACACTCACAGCATCAGAAGAGCTGCAGGTGCGTTGCCGGCCTTTTAAGAGGGAATAGGGTAATAGGGGAGGGTAGGGATGGGAGGAGAAGGGAATAGGGGAGGGAAAGGAAGGGAATAGGGTAGGGGTTTGGGCCTCCGGTAAACTCACTCACTCGGCGAAACACAGCGCAAGCGCTGTTTCACACCGGTTTTCTGTGAGAACGTAGTATTTCTCCGGTCGAGCCGGCCCATTCGTGCCGAAGCATGGCTCTCCCACGTATAAAATTTACAAGTTAATTATTAGTTATATTACTAGTAGTGACCGACCGAACTTTCGGTTTCGGCCAGTTTCGGCCAAAAAATCTAGTTACGGCCTTAGTTTCGGTTTCGGCCAAAATATAGCCGAAACTTTCGGCCCCGCCGAAACTCCATTATTCGTGAATTTTCGTCCGTCGTTCAGTATAAACTTCGCAGTTAACTCGTGCTTGCTCGCCGGCGAGGCCCCGGATCATTTCGCCACCATCCATTTAATCGTGTTTTTAAAGCCAAATTACTAAGTATTTATTTTGTAATTATTAGTAATTCGTTTTATTTTCATCAAATTGTCTAAACTTATTTATATCGAACATTAGAGGTATATTGTTGAATTTTATTTCTAAACGACAAACGCACGTTTAGTTAATATAACATGTAACTGTTGATGAATTACGTGCTATGTTCTAACAATGTTTCCCAAACAAACGATTAAGTAAATGCTATAATAATAATCATCTCGCCTCATTCTTTTTCTTTTACCACGCATTTTATTTATATTTAAAATAATTAACCTTTTTTCTATGGGCGCGCAATCTGACAGACCATTCCTACCCTGCTAGAATCTTATCTACCCCACTTCCTCGTAAGTGGCCTTGCGGCCCTTATTACACAAGTTGACAAAACAATATTTTTTTCTTGTGCTTGTTACTTAATACGACTATTATCCGATTATTTGCATTGAAAATTAACAATTAAATTAATTTAAAAAAGAAAGTTTGCTTTTATAGGTCTAGGCGAAGATAAATAAAAATATTAGATTTTTTCAAAATTCTTAGATATCAGAGTTGGAACGGGAAGTTTGCCGCTGGCACTTACTGTGCGCATGAGTTTTATGTACTTTAAAGCGTAAATATCTTAAAAAATGTGTCAAATGGACGTAAAACGTTTTTGCTGTATTTGCGGAAAATTTATTAAAGTAAGAGCAAAAAGTTACTTGCACCGACAAATAAAAGGATTTATCAAGCCTTTGAAACAAATTTTAAACTTCCTATTAAAAAGCAGAAAAAAATATGGGTGCCACATATCTCACGACTTGTTAAAGAGGCATGCTTCAAGCTATGTTTAGAGTATGCTCACCTAAATACAAAAATATAAAATTTTAAACCTAATTTATATAGTTTTTCCTTCTAATTATTTTTTTAGTGAATTTTAGTAATGATATAAATGAAATAAATAAATATATTTTATTCTTTTAACACCTAACTAAAATAAATAAAATACAACCTGCATATTATGCATATTCTACAAAATACACGAGAAAAGTTTTTGCTACATTTGCGGAGAATTTACTAAAATAAGAGTTAAAAAGGTAGTTGCATCAACAAATAAAAGACTTAAATCAAGCCTATGAAAAATAATTTTAAGCTTCCTATTTAATACCAGAAAAAAATAGGAGCGCTACATACCTATACCGAAGCATACAACAAGCTATAATATTTGGGATGTGCTCACCTAGATACAAAAAATATTAATTTTTAAATCTAAGTTATGTATTTTTATTCATTTCAATTTAATTTTGGGAATATAAGCAACGATATTTAAATAAAAAAAATATTATATTTTATTCTTTTGATACAAAACTGAAAGAAGAAAATTCAGGTTTTCTTCAAAATTTTAAAGTTTCTATAAAAACAAACTTTATGAGTTAAAATCATTGTTTCTCTAATTAATTAAGTGTAAGACATCCAAATTGGGTACACAGAACTCAGGCACAAAAACCGTGTTGACTAGTGTTATCTTAGGTTTAGTGGCAAAAAGTCTTCTGAACCAAAAAATTGTGACGCCAACTGCAAGTTTACTTAGTAATTTCGTTTTGAACTTCGACCGCGGTCTGTGAGACTGCATGTCCGTGTTTCCCATACAAAGAATATGACTCCAATTTATTGTTTTTTAATAGCTAGTAAATGTCTTGAAATAAATTCTGCTCATGTTTTTTAGGGTAATCTTTCGTTCTAATACATTAAAAACTTGGAATCGGTTAAAAAAAACGGAATATGATACTGAAAAGTTTCTAGGGAACATATTCGAGTCTAAGATTAAAAAAATCCAATTTGGCACTTTTTCTTATGTGTTAACAAATGTTACAACAGTAAATTTCAGTAAATAATCGTCATTTTTAAATGTTTTACGAAGTTTCGGTTTCGGTTTCGGTTTCGGCCGAAACTGAGAGTAAGGCCGAAGGTTCAGTTTCGGTTTCGGTTTCGGCTGAAAAATCAGTTTCGGTCGGACACTGATTACTAGTCATTTTATAAATCACTTCTATTTAAATCGACATTAGCTCTTCTAATCCCTTAAAACTAGGGATAGACGCGTTCCCCCCACGTGGGGTTATTGCGTCTAAAAATCCCAACTTCGCAGAAAAGACATTTTATTCATATAAGCCATAAAAAATGCCATTAAATTTTATAAGAACACAAAATTTAATAAAATTTCCTAACTTATATAAAAAATTACAGCTTTTAAGATAATATAATATGTATGTTATAATCAGATAAATATTCCATTAAAAGTATTGTGACACATTAGCCCCGGTTGACCTTATGTTAATAAAAATTTATACTATAAATAGGAGTTAAGCTTACATCCCGCCCATATAACAATTTATCTAACCATTAAAAAAACTTCAACTGTTTAAAATGTTTATGTACTTACATACAAAAAAAAAAAATGTAATCCTATCTTATCCTATCTGGTGAAGTTAGGTCAAGCCATAAAGTTAATATACCTAGCGGAATAGAGCAACAATCTCGAGCTGTCAAACGAAACCGAAATTGGTTTACATCTGTGTGTAAAATATGTGTACGTATACACTTACACAAGCATGATTAAACATTAATTCTATGAGATTATATTGTCAACGTGCCGATAAGTGCCGACTGGACGTCAAAAAAAGAGTTCTGCTGTCATGTATCACACGTCTCTTTTTACCACGCAGTGTTTCTGATAGTGACATCTCGCTTGCTCAGGCCTTTGTTTCTCTATTCTGCTAGTTATATTAACTTTATGGGTAAAGCACATTGCACAAAATTGTGCACTGTATTACAATATAGTCTAGTAATGAATTAAGACTAACAATAATTTGGCTTACCATTTTACCACAATGGTCCTTTGTCTGAAGTACTTCTTTCAAATTATTCACCAGCACCGACACAATAGCTTTCTTCACCAGAACTGTATCATCAACTGAATCAAATATAGCTAGCAGGAGCCTGTATCCTGTTTTGTGTTGGCTCAACGGCACAACATGCTCCTTTACCACTTTCATAATAGTCTGTAAAACAATAAATAATTATACAAAGTATTTATTTTTCAAAGTTCAGGATACTCTTATGCTGCAAACTTAAATGCAAAAAAGACATAAAGTAGCCATGAGTTTGTTTCAATTGATCAAAATTTAAATTAAAATGGATTGTATTGAATTATTTACTGACATTAAAAAATATTTCTAAAAAAAGACCAAGATGCTTTAAAAAGTGTTATAAATCCATACTAATATTATAAATGCGAAAGTGTGTCTGTCTGTCTGTCCGTCTGTCTGTTACCTCTTCACGCTCAAACCGCTGAACCGATTTTGTTGAAATTTGGCATGGAGATACTTTGAGTCCCGAGAAAGGACATAGGATAGTTTTTAACCCGGAAAAATGTACGGTTCCCGCGCGATAAACGAATTTAGCCGCAACGGAGTTGCAGGCGTCATCTAGTTCCTTATAAAAATAATAAGATTCTCAAACTATTACCTTCTTATCTTTATTGGTCCCTTGCCATACACACATGCAAGCTGCATTGACTCCGGCTAGAGAGTTGCTGAGAGGGACAATCAGAGGGGACAGCGTAGTGATAAGCTCTGCTCTGTCCTCAGCACTGCATTCTCTAATGTAGTCGTACAAGACGAGTTGAAACAATCTGGAATAAGAATAATTGCTATTCAAAAATATGCTTAATTATAGTTATTTATGCTTAATCATAGTTCTTTAGCAACATCAAATCAAAGAATTTTTATTCCGAGTTATTTTTTACAAAATTCTTTCTGAACGTCGAAACTAAGGGGCCTACCACCAGTTCGGGAACTAGCCCGGCAAAAAGAACCGGTGTAAGAAACTCGCACAGGGCCATCTTTTACCAAAAAGATGGTAGTACTCTTTTCATAAAATGATAATACATATAACAATACGTGGGAGAGCCATGCTTCGGCACGAATGGGCCGGCTCGACCGGAGAAATACCACGTTCTCACAGAAAACCGGCGTGAAACAGCGCATGCGCTGTGTTTCGCCGAGTGAGTGAGTTTACCGGAGGCCCAATCCCCTACCCTATTCCCATCCCTTCCCATCCCTACCCTCCCCTATTACCCTATTCCCTCTTAAAATGCCGGCAACGCACCTGCAGCTCTTCTGATGCTGCGAGTGTCCATGGGCGACGGAAGTTGCTTTCCATCAGGTGACCCGTTTGCTCGTTTGCCCCCTTATTTCATAAAAGAAAAAAAAAAAAAAAACAATATTATGAATAGAGACCGGATTATATGCATTAGCATATTTGCATATCGCGGGCTTCAAGCCAGAAGAGCGTATAAAAAAATAAGTCGTTTTTTTAAGAAGAAAATAGATGTAAGTGCTATATTGGGAGTTTTGGAATAGTTAAAATACAAAAGATCATTAATTCACGATTTAATGAAGTACTTTCATAGACACATGCAAATTTTCAGTTGTAGAGATCTATTTTCTTCTTCAAAAAACGTCGTTTTTTTTATATGCCCTTCTGGCTTGAAGCCCGCGATATGCATTTGCATATTTTAGCCATTTTCAGTGGTAATAGCATATTTTACCTAAGATTAAGGCCGGTATAAATAGTCAGTACTCAAGATACATCTCGGTCTCAAGACACGGTTCAGGCTCTGTGATTGGTTGGCTGTCAAAATTTGGACCAATCACAGAGCCAAACCGCGGCTTGAGACCGGATTGCATCTTAAGTACTGATTATTTATACGGGCCCTAGTTATGATGCATATTATCGGTACATTTACAACATTTATCACTCACCCTGCATTCCGAAATGCAACCAAATTTAATAACAATAACAGTTACAAAACTTAAGGGCTATTGAGTAATAGTTGTGACTTTTTACTGCATTTCGAATGCAGTCAGTAGCCGTGTGCGTCTTTTGTTTTGACAGTTATGATAATAAAATGAAAGAGACGGGCAAACATTGCGCTTGCCAACTACAAAATAATGGGACGGCAGAACTTTTGCCAGAAACTGTAAGTGCTTACATAACACCCAAGTTCAAATTCTGGCCAGTTACCTCACTGGATGTGGAGTTTTCTATTTACAAAAATATTCTAAATGATCGTAGACACAATCTTACCACTGAAACTTGCTTACGTTTAGAAAATTTTTAAATAATTTTAATGTCATATAATGTTACTGTACCTATTGTTGTCTATCAAAAAATTGTATTCCTAAAATTTGTCATTCAATTTTGCATATTCTGCCAATTTTCGTGCATATTTCAAGCATTTTTGCATGCATATAATAAGCTTTTTATGTTGCATATAATCCGGTCTCTAATTATGAATTATAGCTATTATCAAAATCATTGTTTTTTTATTAGTTAAAAATTAAATATTACTTGAGCGAAGCTGTTTAAAAATATCAGTGTGAGACCACCCCTTTTTTTAGATAAAAGTACTTACTCAGCATCATGTAAATTCTTATCGAGAATCCGTTGTATGTTTGCCTTGCATGACTGTAATATTGCCGACTTCATTTCAGGACAGTCTTTGTAGGCATCACTTAGTGTTTTTATTTTATCATCCTTTGTCTATTTTAGAAAAGAAAAGATTTTTTTACTAATTTTTTAAAGTTTTATGTTGCATAATTTAAATTATACAATAAAAATTACCGTGAATTCAAATTATATTTATAACAGGTTATTAACACATTTAATGCCAAAGTACCAACATCTGTTAAAGGTTTATTGAATATCTCGTTAACTCATCGACAGATGGTGATGAACTAGGGTTTTAATTGTTTAAAATGAGAAGGAAGGATAAACTTACATTCTTATACATGTCGCCATAAAATTCTTGTTGCATATGCAGCTTCTCCTTCTTTGTAGCAAATTCTTTGAATGCATAATCGAGAATTGGGGCACTAATAGTGTGAGATGCCAATGAGACTATGTGGCCAAAGAACATCTTGATGATTTGATGACGTACATTGTCTGTGCCATACTTTAAAGACCGCCTGACAGTGTGGTGAGCATACTTCAACTGCATCATCTGCACCATCATATCCAATAGCTCTTCAATCACTTCTATCTTGAGATCAGGAGGGCCATGCTTAAGAAGAACTTGAATTACTCTACTCAGGTCATGGGTCAAAGCTATTGCTTTATATTTTCCCTTTATTAGTGCATGTAACTCCTTACAACAGTTTGTGCGGAAATCTGGTTTCAATGTTTGCCTGAAAAGTTAGACAAGTAATCTGCTAGTAGAGTAAGTAGTAGGAAGTCGGTTAAAAGGAGGTTAAACTTTAATAACAATTAGAAATGTTAATACAGTCAAGACGTAAAAATGTTTTACCTGGATATTTGAGCTGCCAGTAATTTAGCTTTATGTGATACTTCATAAACTTCTGGCGTAATTTTGGCGATACGGCGCTCCTTTCTGAGGTTTTTCTTTTCTTTTTTCATTTCAGACCACTTGGGCTTTTCTGTAGGGCCATCCTTTTTGGGATTTTTGTCAGTCTTAAAACTTGGCTTACCCGGTTTAGTAAATTTTTTTGCACCCTTTGCTTGGAAATTTTTACCTGAATCGGGCTTGTTAAACTTGAACTTTTTATCTTTGGGTTTTGCATCGCTGGCTGACTTTTTTCCATTGTCTGCGTTATTTGGTTTGGCGAATTGGACCTTCTTTTTCTTTTTGTGCGTGGAAGATTCATTTTCCGAGCTTTTTCTTTTCGTAAGTTCCATAATATTATTTATGTTTACAACGAGGTTATGTTTGAAACTATACCTATAAAAATTTGGGGAGTAGTGGTCACTTTGACTGTAGAGAGTAGATAATGAGACAACTAGTTAAATAATAAAAACAATTTGTAATTTATTAAACAATATAGGTACGAAAAGAATTTCAAACTACCTATGTTTAACGCGGATAAAGCATGGTATTTGCAAAATGACATTGACGTTGACCACACATTGACAGTTGACACTTTTTTTTTCTTTTTTTTTTTTTATTATGGCACTTCGGCTATAACCATGGCCAGTGTCGAGTATATTATGGCGGGAAAACAATATTTTTTATTACAATTTTCAGCATCGTTTTTCTATATTGTCAGGTCTAAAGTCTGAGTAAACGTCAATACAGTCAGGAAGTCAAGTCGGTCGATTCAGTAAAGTGGTAGAAGCTTTACTGAAACTTTCGATGGAGTTTTGGAGGGAACACAAAATAGCACGTTTCTGGATATTGCACCACTTTCCCACACTTGTGCACAATAACGAATATCTAATGGTTAATATCCTACCACTAATACACATTAAAAACCCAGTTAACACAATTTTAGGAAAATAATAGAAAAACACAACATCACTCTTTCACATTCCCTGCAAAACTCCCAGTTGACACTTGAGTGATATTTTTATTGATATTTTTTTTATAGGACTGTTGACAATGACAAAAAAAGATATCCACACAAATAAAAAATATACCTAACTCTGGTTTCCCCAGCACTGTAGAGTGTAGACCACCAGGGACTGTAATAACTAATACCGGTATATTTTTTATACCGATATTGTTTATCGTTACAAATATCGATAATATGGGAGTGAGTGAAGCGAGCAACCGGTACTGGTATCGATATTTTTTTTCGATACATTGATATCGATATTTTGAATTGACAATATCGGTACTGTACCGATACTGAAATACCGGTATATTACCAGTATTTATGTCTTGTCCCTCTCACTCTCACTCTAGATTTTGATTGCTATTCAATGGCGAAGCGCCGAGTAAGTGCGAGCCACGCACGGCGCGGCGGCGTGTCACGTGCACGCGATCTGGCAACGTCGCTCGTACGGATATCGGTACGAAGTATCGATAAAAATACCGGTATTTTTTTACCAGTTTCTTAGAAATCGATACAAAAATCAATATTTTCGAGTGATATCGATATTTTAAGCAAAATATCGGTAAAATTAAATCACCGGTATACAGTCCCTGTAGACCACAGAGTCAGATAGTCCACAGTAAGGCCGTTTTCACATTATCCGATCCGATATCAGTGTCGGACACCGATCCGATATCAGGGGTAAGTAAAATGTAGAAAATATGTACCTGTATTTCATATTGTCCGGCACGATATCGGATATCGGTTAATACATTTTACTTACCGCGATAACGGATTGGCGTCCGACACCGATATCAGATCGGATAATGTGGAAACGCTCTAATATTCTAAAGCCTAAACCACAGCTAAACATTAGCCAAACGCATAACCCCAAACGGCTTGCCGCGAGCGCACGCAGTACGCTCTCATTTGCGTAACATCCAAAGACCTCTAAACCTATTCTTATGTCAATGGTAACGTCAGATAAGTTGAAGGATCTATAAATAGTAAAATATAGGTATATACTTAGTATATCTTCCGTATATAGGTATTATACACAAAACACAAATCTTTAGCGTTTCTTTTTAAAAGGCGACCAGTAAAATAAAACCTTTCAAACATCTTTCAAAGGATGATAATTATTATTATAAACACGTTCTTATTTCAAAATTTTAACTGATTTTATTAGTCAAACCATCACTCAACAATTTCTTAACATTTTCAAAACATTTTGTATATCAAGTTTTAAAAATGATTTCTGAAGACATTATTTCGACTGAAAATAAAACATGCATTGTAAAGAACGAGGCAAAAGAAATTACTAGTAGAAAAAGTAATTTACCTAATGAAGGTTCTGAAAATTATGAATTAAGCTCCTTTAAACATCCAAAGAGCTGGAAGAAATCTTTAAGTGGTTTCTTTAGAAACCAATTAAGATCTTCAAAATCAATCAACGTGAGTAAAAACGATATTTTATAGTCTCTTAGGGCCTGCCAATAAACATGGACACACATACAACCGAGAGCACTGTTTAACCCAGAGGCGGTGCAAGGCGTAGGCGACGTGGGCGACCGCCCACGGCCTCGCGGCTCAAGGGACCAGCGTGCTTAACACGGGGATTTCCGATCTAGAAGAAATAGATATAGAGAAGAAATAACTATAGTTTCTTGAATAAAAGTTCCTGCTTCAATGTAAATAAGGTCGTAAATTCATCAACAACCGAAATTATTTTCAATGCAAGAGTTTCGAGCATTTTTTACGACCTATAGTTTAGCGAGCTCGGATTTATGAACATTTTATAAAATGTTAATACATTTTGTCTAGCACTTTGGCGATGTAGATTCATCGAGGGTGGAATTATCAATTTTCCCACGCTAAACAATGGGTAATAAAAACGGTTCACAAAATGCACTTAAAAATAAAATAACACTAACGATTAATTTACGACCTTATTTACTTAGGAGCAGGATCTTTTATTTAAAAAACTATAATTATGTTTTCTCTACGAAGATCGGAAACAAATATAAATCCCCGTGCTAGCCCAGCAGGAGAATTTTTTAAAGGATTACTAGTTTTGATAATGATTTTTTTTTTATAAATAAAAGTTGAAGGATCATAAAATTCTTTCTCTCAACAAAATTCATCTTGCGTCATCCATCAGGGGGCTTCGCAAAATGTGTCTTGCCCACATCAAATTTAGGTCTTGCTCCGCCACTGGTTTCACCACTCTACTCGCTAGGTGTAATCACTAATCAGGCCCCAAAATAGGCAAGTCTATAAGCTAGACCACACTAAAGCGACACTATACTGCAGCGGAGCGACGCGAAGCATCGCGGCCGTTCCGGCCATCAGCCATGGCACCCACGGCCTCAACGGCGGCATGGCATCAACGGCGACTACGCTTTTCGCAAATTGCGATTCATGAGTCGCGAGTCGCCACACAAAAAGTTGCTTGTATCGTGTATACTGTTGTCTGTATATTGTATAATACAATATACGTGAAGTGCCGCGTCGCACCGCTGCAGTGGAGTGTTTCTGTACGACTGCGGTCTCACCTTTAACTTGTATTTATTTTAATGTGTGTAGTACTGCATTTCATTTTAGGGAGACAATTCAGATAGAAGTAAAAATGATTATGATTCAAAAGAAGTAACTACGGAGCAGAAATGGCAATCGTTGGGAAAAATATTTAGACGCCAAAGCTTCATTGATCAACACCCTTATACGGAGAGAGAGTCAAATTCCCAAAAACGTTTAGCAGTTCGATCAGTTCTATCCAGTTACTTCGGAAAATATAAAGTCAGGGAGAATGCAAACGAAAAGAGTTAACATGGGTTTTGTTATTTGAGTCAATTAGACTTTTTTAAATATTTAATAAATTTGATAATATTGACAATCATATTTTTATTATTGTAATTTAATCCCTAGGTCCTAGCACCCTTTAGGTATAGACTATACCTAAGGAGCACTAGGGCCTAGGGCCGCCCTAGGGGCTAGAACCTAGCAGCCCTTAACCAACAGTGACTTTTTGTAGCGCTTTTTACGGCGCCCAGGGCTTCACGGGGCACACTTTCGGATTGGCTGCCCTAGGAAGTAGGCCCCTAGCACACGAAGTGCTCATTCAGTCGCGAATCACGATGCAAACGCGACACAAACGTGATGCAAACGCAATACAAACGTGATAAAAAAACGCAGTGCAAACGCGATTCAGTAACGAGTAACAACTAACTAATAACTAAACGAAAACTAATGCCGCGTCCCCATCAAACACGGCGCGGCGTCGTCGTCACCGTGCCACGACACGACCGTCGTGTCGTGTCATGTCACGACGCCGTCACCGTGTTCCTGTGCCGCGAATGGCGCTCCGCACTGTGTCCGCACTGTAAAGTGCGCGCACGATAACTCTGCGCGCGACAGGTGGCGTGCCAGCGTAGGGATTCATTAAAAAAAATGGGTAAACCCAATGATATTTTTTTAAATAACATTGGTAGTTTTACTTTAATATCCTTATTTACTTATTTCAATTACTAGCTGTCCCGGCAAACGTTGTTTTGCCATATAAAGTATTTCGCCCATTTCATCAAAATAGATTAAATAGTTTAGGCGAAAATCATATAAAAGTTTATTGTGCGGGAACCGTACATTTTCCGGAACAAAAAGTATCCCTTTGCTTTCCCGAGACTCAAAGTATCACCATACCAAATTTCATCAAAATAGATTGAATAATGTAGGCGAAAATCATAAAAGTTTATTGTGCGGGAACCGTAAATTTTCCGGGACAAAAAGTATCCCTTGTCCTTTCCCGAGACTCGTGTATCTCCATATCGAAATTCATCACAATCGATTGAATAGTTTACGCGCAAATCATAAAAGTATATTGTGCAGTAACCGTACATTTTTCCGGGACAAAATGTAGCCTATGTTGGTCTCCGGGACTCAAAGTATCTCTATGCCAAATTTCAGCAAAATCGGTCCAGCCGTTTACGCGTGATGTCGTGACCCGTATGGATTCATTTTATATAATATAGCTTTTGCCCGCGGCTTCGCTCGCGTTAAGAAGTATTATTATTATTTAGGTATCAAAGTCTCAGCCTGATCGGTATATCCTCTATTTTATCCCTTGGGGGTAGAATTGATCAAAATCCTTTCTTAGCGGATGCCTACATCATAACATCTACCTGCATGCCAAATTTCAGCCCGATCCGTCCAGTGGTTTGGGCTGTGCGTTGATAGATCACTATGTCAATCAGTCACCTATGAGTTTTATATATTATTTAGATTTAGATTTAGTGAATTTAAGTATTATTTAAATCATCATTTACTATTAATAATGGGGGTGCGCGTGCGGGAGGGAGTTTAGATATATTAAATTAATATATCTAAACTCCCTCCCGCACGCGCACCCCCGCCTTGGTGACGCCCACTTCGCAACGGGCCGTGCAGCAGAAATCGTAATATTTTAATTTCGCCATAACTTCAAAATCAAACGTCCAATTTTAATCATTCAAAGACCAAATATTATCTACATAAACTGTGCTTAGTGATGACATAATTTATTTTGATAAGGATTAATAGCATGAGTAAAATGAACGCGTTTAAATGAAGTCCAAAAAGATTTCAAGATTTTTAAATAAAAAAATGGTTGTTGTGCCTCACTCGACATAGATAGGTATAGTGTGTCGCGGACTTTTTTGTAGATATTTATAATATCTACAATTAATTAGAACATTTTATGGTTCTATCTTTTATAGTTTAGGCAGCGTACGCAAAATAAGTAACTTTTCTGGTTGATTTTTACACCTTGTGTCCGAAAAACCCAAATATCTTATGGAACCCTATTTTTTTCAAAAATAAAATGTATCCTATGTTACTCGTGGATAATGTAGCTTTCGAATGGTGAAAGAATTTTTAAAATCGGTCCAGTAGTTTTTGAGCCTATTCATTACAATTAAACAAACAAACAAACAAAGTTTTCCTCTTTATAATATTAGTATAGATATAGATGTATAGGAATAGGCGTATCGATTATCATGTAAACGTGGCGGCCCGACAATTGGTTCCGATTTCAGCCGCGCGCAAAGTTATCGTGCGCGCACTCTAGTATCGTATCCCTAAGGTTTGGTTCACACGGCACAATCCTGCACATTTTTTTGCAGTATATCGTCTTAACGAATAAATAGTGGCGTATACAATGTAGGTATATAGATTATAGAACCATTCACACGTCGATTGTACCGCCGGATTTGTTGCAGGAACGTGCAGGATTGTGCCGTGTGAACCAAGCCTAAGTAGTCTGTGTCCGCACTGCACTGCTGTAAGTTGTTACGGCACATATTGCATGAAAAACCCGCCCGACACGGTCGCGCGTTTGTATCGCTACAGTAGAGATGCAAACGCGCGATGGTAGTGCGTTATGCCCGCTCCATACTCTCGGGAGAATTTCGGGAGAATGTGAAAAATGAGAATGTGGAAGCGATTCGCGTATTCTTCTCAAGTTCTCTTGTTGTTCTCCAGCTTTTGTCGCGAGACCATTGTCTCGCAGCCCTTGCTCCTCACGCTCTCGCGTTCCATTGAACGCGAGAGCGTGAGGACAGGCGAGAACGTCTATATTGACTCCATAGCGCGAGAACTGTAGTGAGAACTTTTTGAGAATTTTGTGGCTGAGCTGTGTACTCAAAGAAGTTCTCACTACAAATCTCGCTGAGAATCTCTTGAAGATTCTCACGAATATCTCGCGAGAGTGTGGAGCGGACATAAGTATCGCTACAGAAACTTGTTGCAAATGCGACTAACAAGCGTTAGTGGCGACTAGGGTTGCAAAATTACGTAATTTTACCGAAAACGCTGGTAAAATACGCGTATTTTACGGTAATTTATATAAATTACGGTAAAATTACCGGCTACGTATGTATGCAGAATGGTGGTATGACGGCGGGCGGGGCGAGCGTGTTGCAAGTTGTAATTTGTGTACTGCGTGCGCGTCGCACGGTGTGAGTTGTGACGTTGCCGATTAGTGCTGTTTGCCATAATATTTTGCGCTGTTGCGACTTGTTGACAGTTGACGACACTCGACAGAGCATACAGCAAGCCGGCAGGCTGGCTATTATGTTGTTTTGACTTACTGCAGTCTAGACTTGCATTAAGTAACCTGTTTAATTGTTTATATCCACATTCTTAATGAAAATTATGCCACGAAATCAAATCTTTTTTTACCCAATTTTACCGTAATTTACCGTAAAATATAATATTTTACGTAAAATATCGTAATTTACCGAATTTTACGAAAGTAATTTTACCGCTTTACATCCCTAGTGGCGACTGGCGATGCAATCGCGCGTTCGCATTTTGTATCACTATTCGCTACAAAAGTCACCGTGTGCTAACTGCTAAGTGCTAACTGGCTCAATTAAGGCACTTGGCCTTTAAGCGCTTATTCCATTTCACTAAATTTAGAAGTCCTAGATAGGATCCTAAAAAGGAGACTAATTAGAAGGTTCTTATTCTACTTGTCCTAATTTAGTAACTAAATCAGTTGTGACCACGCGGCGATTTTGGCCAGACGTCTTCTTAATGGCTCGAGTTTTGTCAAAGCAACAAAAAATTGGTCTTCTCATAGGCTTAGCTGTTGGCTCAATGAAAATGGAAATAAATAAAAGGCGAAAAAGATGGTTGAAAGAATTTTTGCTCCACGAAAAATTATGAATTATGAATTTTCTGAACTACTTGGAACCAGCAGACTTTAGAAATTACCTACGAATGCTACGAATGCTTTAATGTAGTTTCTAGAGATTGATGAGCAGTTGCTGTCAAAATTTTACAAAAAAAATTACAAATGAAAATAATATTAATATACATATTTACCTATATCTTATTGCCATGTTTTTATTTTATTTTATTATGTTAAGGGCCTGTTTTACCACTCCCTGATAAGTGCCGGATATTCTATCCACAACTTAACTTGACAGCTGATAAAGTATGGAGAATCTGTCAAAAAAGTTGTGGATAGCCTATCTGGCACTTTATCAGGAAGTGAAATAGGCCCTTAGTGTGTTCAATTTTTTTTTATTAGATTTTATTTTGTATTTTTACTTAAAATAAATATAATTTAAGTATATTTTTATTTATTATACGATTATCACCTTATCAAGGCAATACGTATCCCTTTTTTCATAAAAAAAACCGTAGATAATGATTAATAGGTTATTCTTTTGTTGACTTTAATACAGATTTAGCAGTTCCCACTACAGATAAAAGGTTGAAACCATCTGGCAACACTGATTTAGTCAGTTAGAAATAGAAGCCGTTATTTCACTTGACTAAATTTAGTCACTAAATCATTTAGAACTTCTAAATTTAGTGAAGTGGAATAAGCGCTTTACGGTCCTTTACCTTAAAAAAATTATCAGTAAAAAAAAAAGCAAAGGAAATGTGGGAAAGTCTGTGGTGGGAAATATTTTGGAAATATTTCAAAATTTTGTGAAATACCTGACATTTTGTACTGAAAATTAATAATACGAAGAAATGAATATGATAAAACTTAAAAGTAATTGAACAAGAATATAATAATTTTGTATAAACATGACAGATGTTTTTATTAGTAAATACCTTGAAACTCAACTCGCACTTGCAAAACAAAAACAAGACACAAAGTGTTCTAAAGAGAAATCTGTGACTTCTAAAAGTAAGGCAGCAGCTGATAAAATTTCAAAGAAGCAAGGAAAATATTTATATAAGTCACTAAAGGAATCTGAGAAAGACATATTTTGCTTAAATAACTCTCGAACATTCACTGAAAGGTTAGATGGAGGAAACTTCCCTCCTGAAAAAGAAGAGGAATCCACAAACTTCGAACCTAAATCTTCCCGCACAAAATTAAATTTAGCAAAAGGATCTAAAAAAAAAGTAAAACCTCTGTTGAGATTATCAAAGGAATCTGATAATGATGAATCTACTTTTTCAAATTCTGGTCAAGAACCTTCAGATCCGAACGACACAGATGAAGAATACCTGCCTTCTGAAGTTGAAGATGAAGAAGAAACATATCACTTCTCAGTTGCATCTTCTTCGCGAACAAAAGCTAAGCTAAATAAAATAATTGATGATGGTGATATAAATACTTACAATGACAGAATTAAGGTTTGGAAAGCGAATGTGGCTGCTGCAGCATTGGGGAAGGACATAAAAGGTACTTTATCTGCAGACATGCAATACATAATGGAGGGCAAAAAGGATTTTAACAAGAATCACGAATTACAAAATGGCTTTTGCATTCCAAACTATATATGGAAGCAGCTATATAAATATCAAAGGGTTGGAGTCAAGTGGCTATGGGAATTACACCAAGTAGAATCTGGGGGGCTGTTAGGTGATGAAATGGGTCTCGGAAAAACTGTTCAAATTATTGCATTTCTGTCTGGGCTGTGCAAAACTAATAGTGGGTCTTGGGGAGGCCTCGGACCCTCTATTATCGTAGCTCCAGCGACAGTAATCTATCAGTGGGTATCTCATTTCCACTTCTGGTATCCTGAACTTCGAGTTGCTGTACTCCATCACTCTGGATCTCATTCTGGTGGCCACAATAAATTAATAAGAGACTTACATTCCTCGCATGGCATTTTATTGATAACATATGCTGGCATTGTAAAATATCATAAGGAATTAATATCGAGAAAGTGGCACTATATTATTTTAGATGAAGGCCACAAAATTAGAAACCCAGATACACAGGTCAGTAAACTGATTAAAAAATTTAATACTCCTCATAAAATTTTAATTACTGGATCTCCCATGCAGAACAGCTTGCAAGAATTATGGTCACTTTTTGATTTTATGAGACCAGGGCTTCTAGGATCTCATGCAGCATTCATGGAACATTTTGCCTGGCCCATAACACAGGGAGGTTATGCCAATGCCACCGAATACCAGGAAGCTACAGCTTTAGAGATCGCTAAGGCTCTCAAAAATATTATAACTCCATACATGCTGAGAAGAACTAAAGCTGAAGTCCAGGAGCATATTCATTTACCTGAGAAAAATGAGCAAGTCCTTTTCTGTGCACTGTCAAAAGAGCAGAGAGATTTGTACATGGGCTATTTAATGAGTGGCACGGTTCGTAGTATTCTTGATAAGGAGAACAAGTATGGGGATCCCCTCAGGGCCAGGGTTTTGGTTGCTCTATCTACTCTAAGAAAGATATGTAACCACCCTGACCTATATTTGTACGAAGCCCAGGAGGAAACTGAAGAAATTGATGAAGAAACTTTTGGCAACTTTAAGAGATCTGGGAAAATGAGTGTAGTACACTCACTGTTAAAGATATGGCAAAAGCAAGGTCACAGATGTTTGATTTTCTCACAATCAAGAGCTATGCTTTGCTTGCTTGAGAATCATTTACAGCAGCAAAATTTCAAATATTTAAAAATGGATGGTACAGTAAATGTAGGACAAAGGCAAAATTTAATCAAAACATTTAATGAGGACTCAGATTATCTTGTTTTCCTTTCTACAACTAGAGTTGGTGGACTGGGTGTGAATTTAACAGGAGCAGATAGAGTTATAATATATGATCCAGATTGGAATCCAGCTACCGATAATCAAGCTAAAGAAAGAGCTTGGAGAATCGGCCAGCACAGAAACGTTACAGTTTATAGACTGTTGTCAGCTGGAACAATTGAAGAAAAAATATATCAAAGGCAAATATTTAAAAACTTTTTGAGTAATAAAATTTTGATTGATCCTAATCAAAAGAATGTTCTTACAACTAGCACTCTACAAGGCCTGTTTACACTGGAAGATTTAAATTGTGATGGTGACACAGAGACTGCTTCACTCTTTAAGCATACTAAAGTAAATATCACAAAGAAAAAGGATACCACTGAACTATCATATTCTAAAAAGAAGTTGGAACTTATGAAAAAAATGGCAAAAGAAATTAGCAAAAAAATAAAGAAAGATTTTCAAAAACAATCTGAGGTACCTGAGGAAGATCCAAGAGAAAAGTACAAAAAGAAAAGGGAGGAATTGTTGAATCCCAAAGTGGTTGAGGAACCTGAAGTTAACATAGTTCATGATCAAGTAACTACAACTTCATTTGAAAATGCTCTCTCAGAAATTGATATAGTTAATCAACATGTTAAACATGATTATGAAGAAAATTTACTCAAGGAGGTTTTAGATAATCAAGAAAACCAAGTTACTGAGGAAGAGCCACAAACTGATACTATAATAAATGAAGAAGCAAAGAATGATTCGAATGCCAATGAAGGTAATAATCTTAAAAGTAAAAATAAAAGTGAGAATTCAAGAAAACGGAAACATTCTGTAGGTGAAACTGAAATTGATAATGTTGTTGCAGTAAAGAAGGTAAAGAAGGTAAAGAAGAAAAAGAAAGAAAAGACAAATGAACTTAATGATGATGATTATGTGTTAAGTAAGCTATTTGCTAAATCAACAGTTAAAAATGCTTTGCATCATGATGTGGTTGTTGGATTAGCTGAAAAGGAAAAGAAACTTAAGATGAAAGAAGAAGCAGAAAGAAGAGCAAAAAAAGCCGTCAGAGCAATAAGATTTTGTACACTGGATTGAAGGCTGAAGCTTACAAATAAGTTACTACTACTATGTAGTCTTTTATGTATTAATAATTCTTAGTATGAATAAGTATGTAAATTAAGTAATACATAAATATTTTTGTTAACTTTTTTTTTACATTGCATGTGCTTTTTTCTATCTACATGCTTGGTCAGACCGAAGCCCGCTAATCTATATTTCAGACGTTGTCTAATAAGTTATAACTAATAAGTCTTCCAAATAATTCCGATCTCAGAAACTTCGATAGCGCGATGCAGGAGTCAGGATTATGCGCTACTGGTGCCCTAAATAATAATTATGTAACATGTTATGAGTTACACTAATCTACTTCATGTTGCTGTATCGCTTGACAAAGAAAAAATTAATAATTAATAAGTGCTACGGCTCAACAAGAACAGAACAAGAGAGCTAACAGGGTTTCTCAATCTTTTTTAGCCCACGGCACGTTACTTTAGTATTTTGTCCGGCGTCCTACCTATTTGGCCACTGCCCACAATGCGCGGCGCGGCGCCCCTCTTGTCTTTCTACGGCGCACCAGGGCGCCATGTTGCACATTTTGGGAACCGCTGAGCTAGCCAATCGTTTGTAGAATCCTGTAGAACCCAATCAATACAGTCCACTCCACATTCCACAAACAAATTTTTTGTGATATAATAGCATTATTATAATTTGCCAAAGACGAAGGTGAAGAATCCTAATAGAATCCTATGAGAGGATGAAAATGTCATTTTGTGGTTGAAGAAAAAAAATGTCACACACTTTATTTTGGATTGTACAAAAATGAAAATTCAATTTGTTTAGAAGTTATTAAATGTAAGCTTTATAGAATTACAGAATTTATAAATGTTTATGCATCATTTATTATCGCCTAAATGCAGTTTGATTCGTTAATAAAAAATAAATTGTAACTATTTTTACCAGCCTCGAGTGCCAAGAGCAATCGAAAAGCGAGAGCCTAATTTTATTGGATCCCTGATCCCTGCTATACTTTCACGATGTCGAGACGGCGGCCGCCACCGGGACTCACGATAAAGGCACCGGAGCAGCCAGTTGATGTGTAAGTATTGAGCACTTGAGCATATCAGAAATTAGTTTCAGTCAGTGTTTGTGATACTGACTAAATTATTTTACTCGAAATCATCTAACTATTAGTTACTCGTTAATATAAATCTCTATATTATAGGAATATAAATAAGTAAAATCAATGTCCTGTGTGATACTGTTTGATCATAACTAAGCTAAGGTTAGGAACTACTCTTATCAATATTATATTATTATACTTTGGTATAACGGTCTGAGGAAAGCTCAGAGTAGCCAATTTTCAACTCTTAAATGTATTTAGAAGCATCAAAGCTTCACATTTTACAATTTTGTAATGTAGGTGATGTAACATATTAATGATTGTAGTAATGTGATATTATATGATCTGTAAAAAAACTTTTCTTCTAGCACTCCACCGAGAAATTTGGATAAACAGACAACAATTACAGTTGATGACAAAACCTTCACGGTGTACGCTGATGACCTGGTCAAAATATGTGACCTTGGCCGTGGAGCTTACGGCATTGTGGAGAAGATGCACCATAAACCAAGTAACACCACAATGGCTGTCAAGGTTTGTGAACTTGGTTTGAAAAATAAACTTCATTAAACATTCTTTATTATGTAGGTTTTTATAATTTATCTGTATCTGATATTTCCCATCACATTTCTCTCTGTAGGACTGCTGGAAGAAATTTCTATTAGAGATAAGCAGTACCTGTTGTGTCGTTTTTCTTCTGTATATATTTCATGTTAAAATTATGTGTGTGCAATAAATTGTTAATTAAAATAAAAATAAAAATCTTTAAAATAAACATTAATGTAAATTTTATTGATAAATTATTTTTTGTTTGTAATCATACAACAGTCGTTGAAGCAAATCAATTATGATTATTATTTTGTTGTTTACAGAGGATTACAGCTTCATTGAACACCCAGTCATTGGAGTTAAAAAGATTGCTGATGGATCTTGATGTATCCATGCGTGCTAGTGCATGCCCATATACGGTCCACTTCTATGGTGCCATGTTCAGAGAAGGCGATGTGTGGATATGTATGGAGGTCATGGACATGAGTCTGGACAAGTTCTACACTAAAGTGTACAAACATAACAAAACCATCACCGAAAATATTCTCGGTAAAATAGCATTTTCCGTTGTTAGTGCCCTACATTATTTGTACTCAGAATTGAGAGTCATACACAGAGACGTCAAACCCTCAAACATACTTATAAATAGAAAGGGTGAGGTCAAGATGTGTGACTTCGGTATATCCGGGTATCTTGTTGATTCTGTGGCGAAAACTATAGATGCTGGTTGTAAACCATATATGGCTCCCGAGAGAATTGATCCCACAGGAAACCCGGGCCAGTATGACATCCGTAGTGATGTCTGGTCACTTGGCATTTCAATGATTGAGCTAGCCACAGGAAAGTTTCCTTATAACACATGG
The DNA here is from genome assembly GCA_905187585.1 of Cyaniris semiargus. Taxonomy (NCBI): domain Eukaryota; kingdom Metazoa; phylum Arthropoda; class Insecta; order Lepidoptera; family Lycaenidae; genus Cyaniris; species Cyaniris semiargus. The sequence goes on along the minus strand of LR994558.1, from coordinate 3,034,474 downwards.
GGAACACCTTTTGAACAGCTCAAACAAGTCGTAAAAGACGATCCTCCCAGTCTTCCGAGTGGACAGTTTTCTGAAGAATTTGAAGATATGATAACCAAATGCTTGAAGAAAGATTACAAATTGAGGCCTAACTATGATGCACTGTTGTCTCACCCATTCTGTAAGGAGCACAGCGAAAAGGAAACAGATGTAGCTACTTTTGTTCAGGAGATTCTGGACATACCCGATGATTCTTAGTGTTTTGCATGTTTAAACATATAACAAACCTATAAGTACAAGTGTTTAGAAACTAACATTAGTCTAGTGATATATGGAGAGAATACCGTGAGTCGTTCATTAACACAGCAAGAAAATTGGTTCTCACACTGTAATATTATTTGCAAATCGGAACAACAATTATTATTATGACGTGAATATAATTTAGATTGTAATACTACTAGATGAAGTATGATGTACTATGTAACTCTAACCTCTAATAATTGGCCCTGGCAAAGTATTGGCCGAAAACGAAATATTGTAATGACTGCTATGTTGTTTGACACAGCACAAATATACATCACAAGTTTATTAGATGAAATAAACTACTTGTTTTACATTTACTTTTCATTGTTACCTAGTGTCAAAAAACCTAGTCACAATCACAGACACAATCCCCTTACTAATGACAGATCCACACTGAATACAGATATTATATTTGTACAATGTTTTGTGTGATAATAATATGCTAGAAAAGTGGCTTGTCAGATGTCAGGGAAGCACAGAATATCTTATCTTATCTTTCTAGTGTAGAACTTATTAGTAGATTAATAGGAATAGGTTAAACAAATGCATAATAATATGTTTAAAAATGTTTATTTTTAACAAAATCAAAATATAATTTAAGTACAAAATAGGAGTACAATATGTCAAGTACAATTTATTCTTACAACTATAATTGCTTCGTCACTCACTTTTCAGTTATTTTGGCATTAAATTCACTCATTGACTAGTATCAGTAAATACAAATGTTTTCAAAAAGGTGAGTTCATACCCAACTTAGTACCGAAGTCCAATCTTGCGCGTCTTTGATTGCGGGCGTCCACCCTGAAAAAAGTAAACAATTATTGTAAATTGTAATGGATATAAATGTTGCTTTTAACATTTGAGCTGCATCGGCATGCACCATTTGTCAATCCTGCCGCGTCTGATGGCGATTGTGGCTCGCGCCCCTGTACATAGTTTTCCACCTGGGGCCCTTCGCGGGCTCTGGTCAGTGACGGATTAACCCTTAATAAAATTAAGCAATTGCCTAGGGCATCACGTCTGAGGGGGCACCAGAAAAAGGACAAAAAACACCCGTCCTTAGAGCATCACGTCTCACTCTCACGTCACCAAAAACCACACCAAAAAAAAGTGGTAAAAGTTTAAAGACCGATACTAGTTGACATACGGATGGGGGGGCGGGGGGGGGGGGGGGGGGGGGGCAGGCATGGATTGCTTAGGGCAGCGGTCGGCAACCTTTTGGCAGGCAAGGGCCACAAGGTGGCAAAACAAACTAAAGGCGGGCCGCAGGCCTACTCCTATATTAACCCTAGAAGCCCAATAAGAGGGGCTCCCATACAAAAAATGTGTTTTTTGTATGGGCCTCTTAAATATTTATTTTATTTTAATTTTATTATTAATTATTAAAGTACAAATATAGTTAAGAATGCTGTTAAAATTTCAAATGCCTATCTGTTGCCATTATTGACAACGAGCAAAAAATGCCAAAAAAATTATGTTTCTTGTATAGGAGCCCCCCCTTCAATATTAATTTTATTTTGTTTTTAGTATGTGTTGTTATAGCGGCAACAGAAATACATAATCTGTGAAAATTACAGAAGTCTAGCTATAGAGGTTCCCGAGATACAGCCTGGAGACAGACAGACACAAACAGCTACGTTTTTAGGTTGCGATAACTACTGGCAATATTAGAAAACATTGTTTTTGATATATTTTACAACTTATTCACAAAACATTCACGGGCCGCGTGTTGCCGACCGCTGGCTTAGGGCATCAAGTAGTCTTAATCAGTCACTGGCCCTGGCGTGTTGGAACTTGGAAGTTACGACGGTGAGCTAAAAGCACTTTGTGTAAAAAGCACTTTGTATAAAATTGGGGTTGGTGAAATAAGATTACTTATACAGAGTGTAACTTTTTTTAAATTCTATATGGGCAAGCTTATGATGCTGGGGCGCTTGCCCATACAAATCACAAAAAAATTTCGCTCTTACACCGCAGCTACTTTCACAGTGAACTCTATACAGGAGACTCATACACATCCTAAAGTATTATCACTATGTTTTGTTATACCCTGTATAAATCCCTATAGACAGTTTGTCAAGATACCTAACGTAACTTTCACAGCACCCGATCCATATTTATACGTGGAAGAGCCATGCTTCGGCACGAATGGGCCGGCTCGACCGGAGAAATACCACGTTCTCACAGAAAACCGGCGTGAAACAGCGCTTGCGCTGTGTTTCGCCGAGTGAGTGAGTTTACCGGAGGCCCAATCCCCTACCCTATTCCCTTCCTTTCCCTCCCCTATTCCCTTCTCTTCCCATCCCTACCCTCCCCTATTACCCTATTCCCTCTTAAAAGGCCGGCAACGCACCTGCAGCTCTTCTGATGCTGCGAGTGTCCATGGGCGACGGAAGTTGCTTTCCATCAGGTGACCCGTTTGCTCGTTTGCCCCCTTATTTCATAAAAAAAAAAAATTCTTACATGATTTCTTACCCACTCTTCACCATCTCATAAAAACGATTTTCAATAATTGTTTAATTAACCGACCGCCTAGACGAGCAATTTTATTGTCAATATTGACGTATTGCGTAATATTATTGACCGTCTAGGGTTGATATTGACATTGCGCGCCTTCACACCCCAGTCAAGTAAGACATTTGAAGTTGCATAAATTCGCACCATGCTGAAAATAGGTAAAATTGTTTAGAACATCATTAAAATTAAATTTGAAAGTTTCCCATGATTCCCTTGCGTGAGAAAAAAAAATACCTAAACGACGATTACAACAACGTAAAAAGAAGAAGAAGAAGAAGCATTATTTAAACGCGCTAATCTTAGTATGAGTCAGTAATTACTGGTCCGATTTGAAAAATTCTTTCAGTGTTAGATAGCCCATTTATCAAGGAAGGCTAGAGGCTATATTTTGTTACGCTAAGACTAATATAAGCGAAGAAATAGAGGAAAATGTAGAAAAAACGGGGGAAATTATTTGAAAGGGCTTATTTCACGAACTACTGGAGTAATTTTTTTGTTATTTGGCACAGATAAAGAGTAGGAACGTGAAGGATCATAGGCTATTTATTGTGGACTGATTTGTCTGTGAAATATCTAATTTACGCGGGCGAAGCAGCGCGGAACGTCTAGTAATATTATAAAGCTGAAGAGTTTGTTTGTTTGAACGCGTTAATCTCAGGAGCTACTCATCCGATTTGAAAGAATCTTTCAGTGTTTGATAGCCTATTTATCGAGAAAGGCTATAGCCTATATTTTATTACGCTAAGACCAATAGGAGCAAAGATACAGAGGAAAATGTGAAAATAAAGCTGAAGAGTTTGTTGGTTAGTTTGTTTGTTTGAACGCGGTAATTTCAAGAACTGGACCGATTTAAAAAAAATCTTTCAGTGTTTGATAGCCTATTTATCGCGGAAGGCTATAAGCTATATTTTATCACGCTAAGACCAATAAGAGCAAAGATACATAGGAAAATGTAAAAAAACGGGTAAAATTATTTGAAAGGGCTAATATCTCACAGACTACTGGAGCAATTTTTATGTTATTTGACACGAATTTATAGTAGACTACGTGAGACATGGGTTATTAATTTGTGAAAAATATACGGTTTCCGTGAAATTTCAGATTTACGCGGACGAAGCCGCGCGGAACGTCTAGTATTATTAATATGTTTATTGCTCCATTCATCACCATGTCTTTGGCATGCAGAATAATGCGGCTATCAGCCTCCTTATATTAATTAAGCCCTGTCAACAGCGTTTTCGTTGGTTGAAAATCATATAGGTATTCTAAATTTTTTATTTTATTTTATTTTTACTATCTTTTATCTAAATATTATTCCAAAATTGGCATTTAAACATTCGATTTAATCGAAAATGATACCAAACTCGACTATATACCTAAATCCTACGCAGTAATTGACCTCATACCTTGTTAAAGCTAAAAAACCCCCCCTCCCCTACCTGCATGAAATATTCAGGTGGCTTCACATCGTAAACCCATCTTAGGGATATAAAGATCAATCCTGCCAAAGGAAATCTTTGGTTCAGCAAAAGCCGTATTCCTCGTTTTTTTTGTCTTGTACGCACACGACTAATGGGGAACTTTCAAATATCATTTATAATCATATTCTAAAATCTAAACAATATTACCGATTTTCAGCTTGGTGCGAATTTATGCAACCTCAAATGTCTAACTTGACTGGGCTATGGATTCAATAAAATTAAAACGTGATACTGACAATAAAATTGCTCGTCTAGGGGGCCGCTAACGTACTTAATCTCGTGCCACTTGATGAGCTCGTTGATGGCGAACACGAGCACCAGGGAGATCGCGTACGCCAGCGCGAGCGGCCACCGCACCGCGAACGCGCTGCGAGCGCTTAGCGTCACACCACTCAGCACGCACTGCCCGCATATACTGTAACATAACATTCAAATCTTTGTCTCGATATACATTGTTTTCCAATTGCAGCACTAGAGCACATAATGCTCAACGTTGGATGTTTTATCTACAGCAACGCTTCGCACAATCCAGCACTCTTCACGTTCCGATAAAGTATTAGCACACTTCAGCATTTTGCTCTGCAATTGAAAAACACAAGATGAGTACGTCTAATATCTCATATAGAAAGATTGTAGGAGATTTGACAAATTGCAGACTGAATCTGGTTAACATACGAACTATAAAACAAGTAAGTAATCTTTATAATAGCGATTCAAAATTTAACTTTAACAAAACTTTAACAGATAGACCACAACTTCGTAAGCGAAGAAATTATTTTAGGGCGCGGGCGGGCCGCTGGGGAAACGTATATTAATTTGCCGGGATAGAAACTACTCTATCTTGGGCAGAAAGGTAGACTCCAGAGACACTTTAGAGCAGGGGTCGGCAACTAATTTTAGGTGGGGTCTGGATACTGAGGGAAAATTTTAACGAGGTCCAGAAAAAAACACACTTGTCCTATGTAGCTTAAAAATATTATTTTAATTATTAAAGGTATACGTATACCTTATCTATGTATTAATTGATACTTGGTATAAAATACATTACAATATTTCGCGGTCCGCAAACGGACCGCGGTCCGCCTGTTGCCTACCGCTGCTTTGGAGTATTAATTATATTAGTTGAATACAAAAAGATAAAACATTTCCATTTCTTTAAACGTACTAAATATATTTAATCACTACTGAACGAGGCCGCCGAACGATATTTTAGATTCGATTAAAAAATAAAATATACTAACAGAGAAGTTGATTCCTAGGCAGATGCGGGACCTACGTAGTTTGGTCGCGTTACGTCAAACCCAGCCGACAGATCTTTGACATGATCTGACCAAATGACGTTGGTCTGTCAACTGCCTAGGAATCAATTTCCTCGATGGTACTTACAGCACGGCGACGACAACGCACCACACCCTGTTCGTCCAGAAGCCCCTCTGCCAGACAGAGGATTGTCGGTGCACAAACGAAATGGAAATAACAACTGAAACAACGTATACAATTTATAGTCAAAAGTCTGTTAGAAAAAAACCTAATGAAATGTAAACATTAATTTACCCCATAGTCCATACTAATTAAAAGTTTTACATTATGTATACAGACGTTAATGAAAGCTTTGTCCGTGTTTGTTAAGGCACTTTTCTAACGTAATGGGCAAGGACAAATATTAAATAACGTCCACACAGGATCTTTTTATTACTAAACTAGTAGGCATGTAGTAGGTATTAAGGCCTTTAAAAAATCGGACAACCCCTAAGGATCAATTCAGACTGCAACGCGACGCGTAGACTCATTTCCAAATGTGTACTGAAGTCTGAATTGACAGATTTCAATTGCGTGAGACGTCTTCAAAATCTGTCAAATCCATACAAATTTAGAAATGCATCTACGCGTCGCGTTGCGGTCTGAATTAACACTTACTATTTAAAAAAATACTCACTTAAATGCAATATAGTCAATGCCAGCGCGATATGTTGCGCCAAGTAGTACCCATCGTAGTAAATATCCCCCCATCCGTACCAACTTCGCATCGATAAATCTTGCTCCGAAGTGAAGTTGCCGACATTGACGGGGTACACCAGCCAACACGACGTCGAGTTTGCTACTGAGATCTGCTCGCAGAAACTTCGCAGTGTAAACCCGTAGAGTACCACTATGAATATAGCCGACGGAAGGAATTTGCAGGCGTAGCACCAGAATATGAAGAACGCCATCTGTCGGTCAATTTTTATTGACAGCATTAGAAAACGAAATTCAATATCTATAAACTTTATCCCAAAAACAAACGTTGTCCAGGACATTATTACGAATCTAATCAGACCTCTTTTAATAAAATGTTATTAATAATATAGGCAGGTGGTATGAAAACTCAGGTAAAAACTACGTTTATGTACATAATGTAGTATCGTTATTAAAAATGAATGTGCAGAAACTTGAGACAGCATCCAAACATATATATCGATAGGCAAGTCGATAACGTTACGATTACGTAGCTGTCTGCAAAGACAAGGCTTACTGAAGTTATATAGGCGTACTTTTTTTATACTAGGTCGCTTTTACATTAGATGCGAGTAACGTTTAGTCGCGCGACATTCACTGACTATACGTACTTTAGGCTGCAGGTCCCTCGCGGGGCGGGGCGCGGCGCGCAGCATGAGCGCGGGGTGCGCGGGGGCGAAGGGCAGCGACGCGGCGAGCAGCGCGCCCGCACCGCCCGCACACAGCGCGCCGCCCGGACCGCCCAAGTGCGGCAGAGCCACGCACGCGCACGCCACCTGGATGACACAATATTTTGATTTGGGTTATTAACCGTTTAAGAATGTTATGAGTTGTTTTATGTATAAATATAGAGTTCAACCTCACTCTTTATAACACAACATAGAGCTTATCAGTTACCGCCTACCGGCCACATCGTACTGCGAGTTGGAGTGGAGAAAGCTGAAAGCCGGTGCAATGTCAGCGACACGTCCGCGTCGCGCGACATCTGACACGACGACAGCTATAGTACCTGTATGAGCGAGATGTAGCAGCAGCTGCACATCCAGTACTGCGTGCAGTTCCACAGGCTCATCATGTAGTGGCGCGACATCGTGATCAGCGCGAACAGCGACACGTCCGCGTCGCGCGACATCTGACACGACGACAGCTATAGTACCTGTATGAGCGAGATGTAGCAGCAGCTGCACATCCAGTACTGCGTGCAGTTCCACAGGCTCATCATGTAGTGGCGCGACATCGTGATCAGCGCGAACAGCGACACGTCCGCGTCGCGCGACATCTGACACGACGACAGCTATAGTACCTGTATGAGCGAGATGTAGCAGCAGCTGCACATCCAGTACTGCGTGCAGTTCCACAGGCTCATCATGTAGTGGCGCGACATCGTGATCAGCGCGAACAGCGACACGTCCGCGTCGCGCGACATCTGACATAGAAAACTACTATTATAGTCTTAATCTACCATAGTATAAATAGTGTAAAGGCCGTACAGCTTGGCAAAGAAGAGTGTGGATTAAATGAGGGCGCTTTTCTTTAAATACAGGCAACATTACGCTTCGCTTTTGACACAATATATACTAGAGTTGACAAGTAATGTAATGTTGTCATAAATAAAAACTCTTAGTTCCAGCTGTCACCGCGTCAGACTCTTCTTTGCCAAGCTGTACTCACGGTCACAGAAATGCAAAATAACGCCGAACACTAAGGCCCGTATTTTTGGTCAGTACTCAAGATGCATCTCGGTCTCAAGACACGGTTCAGGCTCTGTGATTGGTTGGCTGTCAATATTTGGACCAATCACAGAGCCGAACCGCGTCTTGAGACCGGGTCGCATCTTAAGTACTGACCAAAAATACGGGCCTAAATATCGTTATAGTAGTTAGTAGGCAACATTGTAATCTTGAATTTCCTTAAATTGTTGTAAGCTTTTATTATGTATGGGCCTTTTAGGCAAGCTAAAACTTCACATTTCACAAGAAGCTTCACATAACTGTCAGTTGTAGTGAATATTTGGATCTAGCTTGTTTCCACTGCAAAATAAATATTTTGCAGTCACGTATTTGCGGCGTTACTGTCGCCTTAGTTTGAATCTATTTTAGTTATTTAAATTGTTGTGCATCGCCTATCGAAGTGTACACTTTGTAAAAGTTACACAGAAACCCGAAATAAAATAACCGGCCAAGTGCGAGTCGGGCTCGCGCACGAAGTGTTCCGTACCATTATAGAGCAAAATTAGAAAAAATTATAGAAAAAAAATTCAAATCTCTAGCTATTACCGTTCTTGAGTTACAGCTTAGAGACAGACAGACAGACGGACAGACAACGAAGTCTTAGTAATAGGGTCCCGTTTTTACCCTCTGGGTATGGAACCCTAAAAAAAAAAGTTTGAACACATTATAGCACAACAGCGTGCAGAAAACTTTCACATTCAAATAATAACTAACTTTGACATGAAGGATTTATTATAGAAATAAAAACTTGGTAGGTGTCAAGGGACACCCGTATGGAACGAAGTTATAAAAAAATAATAATAACAAAAAAATAATAATGAAGAGAACCCCACCCAGCTAAAAAATTAAATTTTCCCGCCATAGAGGATGGTAGAATTTTAGGCCCGTATTTTTGGTCAGTACTTAAGATGCGACCCGGTCTCAAGACGCGGTTCGGTTCTGTGATTGGTCCAAATTTTGACAGCCAACCAATCACAGAGCCTGAACCGTGTCTTGAGACCCGAGATGCATCTTGAGTACTCACCAAAAATACGGGCCATAAATTTCGCGCCAGTTGACGTCATCGCCAAATCAACGCCTTCTGTCCCTACTTCGCAGGCACTAAAATAAATGTCAGTCAAAAAGTGTCGTTACAACTTTTTCCGTCTAGCCCCCTTTCGCAACGCGCAATAAGGAACTTCGTTCCAATAATTTATCAATAATATTTGCGTACACACATTCACATAGAATAGAGAAGCGATGTAAGGACATAATATAAGATCTAATAAAAAGCAGGTGGGACGGTGGGCTAAGAGGAAACTAATCAAGCGTAATAAACAAGTCATAATACGTTAGGGTTTATGTGTCCCTTTCATAGAGTTTGCTATTCAAGTAGTAGTCTGTAGCCATGGGCGTACCCAGGTAGGGGCAGGGGGGGGGGGGGGGGGGGGCAGCTGCCCCCCCCCTCCTGGAAGTCAAGTCAGAAAAAAACGTCAATTTTCCTGGCAAATGGGAACTAGAAACGTGTAATACCTACTCTGCGCAAAATGAAGTACTGGAAACAAAATATCTTTTCAGTCAGATTAATAAAAGTCAATTTTCATGATTTTTTGTTTCAATATCTGTGGCTCAGTTGGTGAGCTGTTGGTAGCTCAAGCCGGACGGAACAAAAGTTTTCAAAGTTCCTGGGTCATGGATGTGTATTAAATATGTGTATCATATAATAAAAATCTTAAATATATGTATAGTATAAAAGTATTAAATATATTTCCGTTGTCTGGTACCCATAACACAAGTCCTTCAGGTACTTAGCACGGGGCCAGACTGACGTGGTGTGAAGCGTCCATAGATATTATAAAATATTAAAAATTAAAAAAATATACCAGACCGACCATCTCCTCGAAGGTATATGAGCTGCGGCCCCCCCCCCTAGCTGAAATCCTGGGTACGCCCATGTCTGTAGCGCTGAAAGAGTTACTTTATGTATTTGAATTTATATAATATTTTGTATTTGCATGATGCTTCTTATAGAAATATAGAAGTCAAAATTAACTCTTTCAGCGCAGCTACTTTCACATTGTATACAAGAGACACATACACAACCTAAAGTATTTTAGTTATGTTATACAATAGAGTATAGTTAGTTATGCCATACTAAACAATTTGAGCATTTACGAACATTTCTTGTCCCACAGTCCCCTACTAGGTAGATAAAGCCGGGACAAACCTGAGAATTGCAGTAATTCGTCAGAGGGTGGTTTTGCCATTTATTCTTAAGCTTTGGTGGCAGCGTGAAATTATTATAGTTGAGGTTAGAAAAGGGTACAAATATAGTTTATATGTTGAGGTGACAGTTTAAGTCTTTAAGGTGACGCCGCATTAAAGTAAAAAACCGTGTTGGATATGTTGTACACTGGAGGAAGTTGATTCCTATGCAGGTAGCGGGCCATCTTAAACTGGTCAGTTATGTTGGTCGGGAAAAAGAAAAGGACAGAATCGTATTTCTATATTTCCATCTTGGTCATCTTGTGTGTTAGCAACGATAGGTTTATTGGTCGCTATCTGTCGGCTATGCTCGTTCACGATAGAATCGTATTTTTACTGGTCCCATTGCTTTTGACAAATAATCTACTTAGCAACCGCCCTAGCAACGAAAGTATTTACATTTTGAAGTTTTTGACACGATCATCTTCAAAGAAGTTTTTCAAATATTCGGAATTGATTTACTTAATATATTTCATTTCTTATTTGGCTTATTTTAGTAAGCTTATTTTAGCAAGTAAAATGTGTTTATTGAAACATTGTAATCCATCCGACATGTGCTACAAAAACAATGGACTTATTAACAGCAAATCGTTGAGCAGATCAAACTGGCCAACCTAATTCTACTCCTAATATCTTAGTCAAATATCATGACTTAGTTAGTTGGAAAAGGCTACCCAGAAGGATTAAGTAACACTTATGTTATGTTTTTGAATTATATTCACATTGCTGATCATTATAACAACCAAGAGTTCATAATAATACATCAAGAAGAATAAGAGTAATAAGTTCATAATAATTTTATAAGTTTTAAGTTTTATGATATTGTTTTAACGCTCAAATAAAATATTATCACGATATTAAACTTGTGTTGTGATTTTTATAAAAGGTTCTTGTAGATTAGAAAGATGTTAATCTTTAGACTTTAGAGCGTTTTTACATTACGCAAAACATAAAAATGAATAGTAGTACAGATTCCCTAGAACATTGATTACTATCAAGCAAATTTTTTGTGAGTAGCTTCATTTTGATAAGACCAAGAAGCTATATAGTATAATATAAGACCAACAACAATTTCCTGTGCGAAAATTCTCGAAAGTTAATACATATTTCGATTTGATGGTCCTAAAATACGGATTGTTCTATATTTTGTAGGAAAATGTTACTGTTAAATTTTATACAAGCTATTAACCTATCAGTACACAAAAAATCTGCTGGTTAGGGTTCCGTTTTAGGGTTCCATAGCCAACGAGGACTTGTTAATTACAGAACCCTAAAAGGGGTGACAGACGTGCGTAGAAGTACGCGGACTTATGGCGCGACGATCTTTTTCGCCTGTGTTTCACCTTAAAAGTACGCGTTTTTAAGGCGAAAAAGACCGTCGAGCCAAGAAACAATTTAAAGGTGAGCGCACATTTATCAGCAACGTACGTGCTGCACGCGCCAAATTTTAAAATTCGTTGTATGAAATGATGTGAAACCTCGCACATTCATCCGCAGTCCGCACCGTACGCGCCGCATTTCGTGTATTATGCGGTTAAAATTCGTTGTATGAAATGATGTGAAACCTCGCACATTCATCCGCAGTCCGCACCGTACGCGCCGCATTTCGTGTATTATGCGGTGCGGGTGAATGTGCGAGGTTTACAACAAACGAGGCCATACAACGAATTTTAAGATGCGGCGCGTACTTAGCTAACAAATGTGCGACCACCTTTAGAAATGTATAGGTAGGTATGTGAGCTCAAATTACGACAATATTATTTTTACAGTAATTATTATTATTGGTTTTGAATTTTTTGCCTCTGAGTATCTGTGAAAATGATCTTTAAGACGTGCTCAATCCTTATTGAGCACGTCTTAAAGATCATTTTCACCTTGTGTGACCTTTATTACCACGTATATTACGTATATAGGTTAATAATTTTTGATAGAATAAATTGCAATTCTTTAAGATGTATGGCCTTTATAAATTAAGAATAAAAAAAAAAAAAAAAAAAAAATTGCAACAAACTGCTGTCAATATTTGAATTCGAATTCAAAATGAAAAATTTAAAATATCAAACACGAAACAATGATTTCGAAAGTAAGGACCGGGCATCTGGAAACAATTAAGTACGAAAACGAGTAAACATTGTGAATTCAAAAACTGATAGGTATTATATTTTAAGGCCGACTACTATAGCGTCACTTAGATTTTAATCGCCTACTATGTGTCTGAAAAACTCATATTATGGTCCCAAAAATTTAGTCAGCGCTTAGATTTAAAGTGATGTATTATCATATTTTATCATTAAAAATTTAAACGCCGATTTCAAAATCGACCACTACTGAGAGTAGTGTAGCCATAAACATTATTTTTCAGATCTCGTGGATCTTAGACTTCTGATAGAGTTGTTCCATTGGGGCAAACAAATAAAAATATGTAGCTAAGACCTGACTTACTTCAGAAATACCTATACCATGTAAGCACAATATAGAATATATATTAATTTTACCAGTTTGACTGCAATGCGACGTTGCCAGTTCGAACACATGTACCGTGCGAAAAGTGCGAAAAGGCAACAGCGTACGTATGCAACATATGAAAATGACTGAATATCAAATAAAATGCTACTTTATGACCGATGCTATAGGTTTCATTTTGCTCTTTTCAAAGCAGCAGCGGTATGGGTCGCTAGACCAATGTCGTTAAAAATGAAACCTATACGGTATGTTATAAAGTGGCATTTTATTTGATTTTTTTGGTCGCGGCCGCTTGCGACAAGAATCAGAAAGTCCTCTTGGCTTGATTTATATAAGTACGCCCGATCGCGCGGTTTTGTGGCTACACCGCGAAACAAGCAAAATATTATGTCGATTTAAGTAAATAGCGGCGCGGCCGCGCTACCATTTGCGTATATATTGGCTTGCAATGTAGCAATATCGATATAGCCGCTAAACCGCGAGTTCGGGCGGACGCAAATTTTAAAATTACTGGTTAAAATATAAACAAAACGATAAAAGTATTATCATAATACATATTTATTTGGATATAACTAAACATACTTTATTTAAAAAATGTTATGTCCTTTGCGAACTGCAACGTGAATTAACCCATCAGAATTCGGTATCCTTTTTCCACTCTTTACAGTTTCAGGCATTTTAGAGTTCTCAATTTTGAAGCGAACTAAATTTATTATATTATTGAAGCCGCCGAATTCATCATTCAGTGAAAATATTGCGTTGAGACTTCATGCATACCTAAACAAATAATTTATCACGAATAACACTTTTGGACTTTCATGTTTTGCACAAAACACATAGCACATGTTGAAAAATTTCTGAAAATGTGCCTGACCATTCAACTATTATATTTTAATATGCGATACACACGCGATAAACTTTGTTTATAACACGTTTATAATTAATAATTTTTTTGACCGTAGTGATTATATTCTCTTTGTTCTTGACAAAATGTAAATAACTTCGTTGCTAAGGTGGTTGCTATGTTTTTGGCAAACACGAAATAACCAAGATGGATATATAATTCTGTTATACTCTCTTTGCCGATCAACCGGCCCAAACTAAAAAACCTGCCACCTGCATAGGAATCAACTTCCTCGAGTGTACATTGCTTGTTTTCTATGAAAGGCCGGCCCGGCCTCTCATAGAAAACAAGCAATGGAACAGCAAGAAATGGAAAGGGCGTAAGCGACAAAATAGTTTTTGTCGCGTAATTTAAAAACCATAAATATATTTCATATAAGCTTTGTGCAAATTAAAGTGTATGCTTGAACCAATCTATGTAGTACAAATTTTGGAAGCTTAAATCACTCTCTGTTGGCAAAATTAGAATCCCTTTTTTTACAGAGGTCTTTTAGATTGATTATTCTGTGTTATAAAAGTTGACCAATCGTGTTATGCTATGGGTAATTCAAATACAAAGACATGATGAATACTGACAATGAACTTTAATTTCTTAGCTTTAGTCATTGCTGAGAAAAATCGATATCGCTACAGCCAAATTATCAAGGCGTCGCCTTAAGACGTGTACATAAGTGAAGTTAGCGCTTAATGTAAGTATAACATTAATAATCTGTTAAATATCTGGCAGTGTTCATTTAGTTTGTTTGTTTGTTTCAGTGATATAAAGTAATAAATTGACAAAATAATATTTAAAGGTATCCGAGAGTCTTTAAAAAGAGCATAGTGAAAAAGGACCAATGATTCTTTAAATTTTAACTAAACTTATTTTTATAAACTTAGCAATATTAACCTGTATGATAAGGTTAGAATATAATATCAATAAATATAATAATTTATTTGCTAGGAACATAGTATGTATATGTACTATAAGTTTTTAACTATAATATGGACGAAGCAGGTTTTAAATATTCTTTTTCAATACAATATTAAAGGAACTTGCTTTTCTATTCAATATGCGAAGTAATAGTAATATCTATGTAACTAAATATGTATAAGCTATTGATTATAAAGCGCATAATCTATCAAACTAAGAAACTTGGTATTGGGATCTTATCAGAGTCCCTATCTTGCTATAGCCACTGTGTGTTGAGTGCGAGTTTTTCATCATTAATGTCGTAAAAAAGCTAAGTACAATTATTTGTATGACATCCTAAATTCGAAGCTGATGCCCTAGTGGCAAACGATTGTCACTAATAGAATACATTACTGGAATATTTAACGCTAGAGTGCAGCACCATCATAGACAGTTAACAAAAAGATTTGTTCTACGTTTGACAACATTTCTGTCAATCAAAAGACTTTTGCAAAATGTCGGATTTTGGTCGGATTGGTTACTGTATGTGCTAGTAGCGCCCTCGGCTCCGACATTTGTTTAATATTCCCTTAGATATGAATAGGGTAAAAATGTTGGAGCACTTAAACTTGCACTCGACACCCTGGGTCTTCTCGTAACTTGAGTGTCCCTTCGATCGTATGTCAGAGGGTATGAGTGCGCGCGAGAGAGACGACGAATCTAAGCGACATTCGATGCATGAGAATCGAGCCCTTGATCATATACTGCATAGTATGTATTGGTAAGTAATACTGACCGACAGCGAACAAGGCACGGAGTTGAGGGAACGCGCCAGATCTATCGGTCCCACGCAGTCGGGCGGGATTTGGTACGGCGGCATCTTCTGACATAACACCGGGTAGAGGGGCTCTACTGCTATACTGAAAAATCCAACATAATATTGATTCAAAACCAGCAACATTTATAAGTTCACTGTTTTAGACTGTACAAGCAACTTGGCAACTTGGCACGTAGAGTTATATGCTTGTACTATAGAGAGTATAATATTATGAACTAGCGACCCGCCCCGGCTTCGCACGGGTATAAAATATATAGCCTATGTCACTCACTGAAAAAATGATTAATATCGATTCAGTAGTTTTGATTTATATTCATTACTACCCGTGGCCCGCATTGGCCGGTACCGCCACAAAAGCTACGTCCCGCAATTTTTAGGGTTCCGTACCCAAAGGGTAAAAACGGGACCCTATTATTAAGACTTCGTTGTCTGTCCGTCTGTCCGTCCGTCTGTCTGTCTGTCTGTCTCCAGGCTGTATCTCAAGAACCGCTATAGCTAGACTTCTTAAATTTTCACAGATTGCGTATATCTGTTGTCGTAAGTACGCTGGACTTATGATACCCGCCTGCTTTTTGTGCCTATTTGAAGCGGAATCAGCGCACAGTGTGATAAAAACCTCGATTTTGTTTCACCTCGTTTTTCTTTCAAAATACTATAGTTGATAGCTATATAAACATTACAGTAAAACTCCGAGATCGATATTCTTTGTAGTTTTTATTTTAAAGAGTGTCAAAGTTGTCATTTTTCGGGGTCATAAATTTGCATAAAAAAATAATAATAAAAAAACTAATCAAGTAACATTATTTTTTTTATACCAATTGAATAAGCACTTAATACTTTACTTTTTCTCCAAATATGGTTAACCTACTGTGATCAAGTAGGGAGATATTAATTAATTTATTAATTTTAGTTTTTCATTTTTAATTTTGCGATTAGATCGAATTAGAAAAAGTTTTAAGCATGAAACGATAGTGTGAGTAATCCTTTATCAATATTGTTAAAAATCACACTCTAATAACCTCTGTGTCAGAAGTTATATACGATTCAAATTTTTTTTAATAAAAAGTCGGATTTTTTGTACCTAGGGTTGTCACTAAAGGTCTGTTGTTTGATTTATCCGGTTGATACGCAAATTCGCAATCGATATCCTATACGAAAATTATTAAGATCACGTTTAGGCAGGTCTAATAAAAAAATAATCTAAAAAGTGAAAAAATATAACGTATATTAATGAATTTATACGCTGAAACAATATCTAATCAGTAATCACTTTCTGATGTAGTCGGGGACAATAAAATATCAACCGAAAAAATCAAACAAGAGACCTTTAGTGACAACCCTAGGTACAAAAAAATTGAATTGGATATAACTTCTGACACAGATGTTATTAGAGTGTGATTTTTAATAATATTGATAAAGGATTACTCACACTATCGTTTCATGCTTAAAACTTTTTCTAATTCGATCTAATCGCGAAATTAAAAATGAAAAACTAAAATTAATAAATAAATTAATATCTCCCTACTTGATCACAGTAGGTTAACCATATTTGGAGAAAAAGTAAAGTATTAATTGCTTATTCAATTAGTATAAAAAAAATAATGTTACTTGATTAGTTTGTTTTCTATTAATATTTATGCAAATTTATGACCCGGAAAAATGACAACTTTGACACTCTTTAAAATAAAAACTATAAAGAATATCGATCTCGGAGTTTTACTGTAATGTTTATATAGCTATCAACTATAGTATTTTGAAAGAAAAACGCGGTGAAACAAAATCCGAGGTTTTTATCACACTGTGCAGCGCCCCCAATGCGGGGGAACAGAACTAAATTTGACGTAACCACAACCAATAACAACAGTTGTCATCACTAGTATTAGTTCCAAGTACTCTCACTACTGCTATCAGCGCCAATATGGCGACTTTCAAACGTCATTTTTACGTCAGATTTAGTTCTCTTCCCCCGCATTGGGGGCGCTGATTTCGCTTCAAATAGGCACAAAAAATAGCTGTCATTTCAAAGGGTATCATAAGTCCAGCGTACTTGTATAATGGAGGTCAGTGTATTATATCTATACTTAATATTATAAAGCGGAAGAGTTTGTTAGTTTGTTTGTTTGAACGCGCTAATCTCAGGAACTACTGGTCCGATTTGAAAAATTCTTTCAGTGTTAGATAGTCCATTTATCGAGGAAGGCTATAGGCTATATTTTATCACGCTAAGATTAATAGGAGCGAAGAAATAGAGGAAAATGTGAAAAAAACGGGAGGAAATTATTTGAAAGGGCTTATTTGAACGCGCTAATCTCAGGAACTACTGGTCCTAATTGAAAAATTCTTTCAGTGTTAGATAGCCCATTTATCGAGGAAGCCTATAGGCTATATTTTATCACGCTAAGACTAATAGGAGCGAAGAAATAGAAGAAAATGTGGAAAAAACGGGGGAAATTATTTGAAAGGGCTTATCTCACGAACTACTAGAGCAATTTTTCTGTTATTTGGGTAGACCACGTGATGGACCATAGGCTATTTTTTGTAGACTGATTTGTCTGTGAAATATCTAATAAACGCGGGGGCGAAGCCGCGCGGAACGTCTAGTATATAGTACACGAACGTACGTGGTACCAAATTCGGATACTACTATAATATTACTTTTTGTGTACGTTCAACGAGTAGTCCGCCGTTTGTGAACCGATCTTCAAAATGTTTACTTTGTTAGACAATAAAATAAACATATAACCTCCTCCTTTTTGGAAGTCGTTTAGAAATACAAGGACGACACTGCTTTCATGTTACATAATAGAATTCATAGAATTCAGAAGCAGTTGTTAATTATTTACCTTGCGTCCGCCTGCATGAATATCTCCATGTTCTGACAGTTGGCGGCTGATCCCATCACGCATACCACCTCCCCATAGTCCTGAAAGTAAGAAGGATGATATTAAGTCACATTTTACTAATATTATAAATGCGAGAATGTGTCAGTCTGTCTCTTATCTCTTCAAGCTTGGACAGATTGAGATGTTTCTTATGAAGATATTTTGTAAGACGCGAAAAGGACATAGGATAGTTTTTGGTGCGTAGGAATGTACGGATTCCGTGCGATAAACTAATTTTGGTGCAACAGAGTTGCTGGCGTCATCAAAATATTTCATGCCTCATTTCCATAAAGGACGATGGCAAGTCTCCATAATATATTTACTGCCTGAGATCAAACAAAAAAATTTTTACTATCTCGATGTCATGGGACAGCTTCCCGGTGCGAGCGGGACGGAGATACGCGCGCGGAGGGAGGGGGAGCGGGACGGGGCGATACCTGCATGATCTCGATCATCTGCTGCACGGAGCGCGGCGTGCAGTCGGTGAACAGCGATACGAGCAGCGGCACGTTGTCCACCTGCGCGATGTGCGGTCGAATGTTCTCAATGCCGCGGGGCAATTTCGCCTGAAATATACATTTTTACAAAAAGTTTTTATTGACAGTTTTTTGTGTGAGTGACCAGGTCTGCCACCTAGCGGCGAAAGTCATATTATTAACCCTTATTAAATCTATTTTACTGGAGATATCCTGTTTTTTAATTGCAGAGCATAATGCGACTTGGTGGCGCACAATGCCTAAGTGTGCTAATGGCGCTTAATTGGAACGTGAATTATTTCAGAATGCGCTCAATTATACGAAGCGTTGCTGTAGTTGAGAAGTTAAACATTATGCCACACAAAGCGCTCGCGCTCTAGTGTTGCTATTGGAAAATAGGGATATGTGACACACGCTTGCTCCTAGAGACATAATATCTACATAATACATTCTACAACCCTCATTAAATCTACTTTACTGGACGTTTAACAAGTAACAATACACACCCTATTACTCATATCGAAGTTCAGCGGTGCGGAGTGATCGGTACTGTCAGTGAGACAGGACAGGGAGCGGCACGCGTCCAACGGGGACTCCGCCCCCGTCGCCTCCTCCGGCTCATCCAGGAGCGAGTCCGTCGACGCCTGGCTCTGAGCTATGCTGCCACGCTGTTAGAAGAAAGGGATAGATATGGATAAGTCTCTTTCACAATGTAGGTGTCGTGAAAGAGAAGTCTGGCTCTGTGCTATACTGCCATGTTAGAAAAAAAAGATAACTCTGCCTTTTTCACAATGTGTGGTGAAAAAGACGATTGACTATGCGCTATACTGTCGCGCTGTTACGTAAAAGGGATAGAAAGATAAATCTGTCACTTTGTTTGTGATAAGACCATAAAGTTAATATACCTAACGGAATAGAGGAACAAAGGCCTGAGCAAGCGAGATGTCACTATCAGTAACACTGCGTGGTAAAAAGAGACGTGTGATACATGACAGCAGAACTCTTTTTTTGACGTCCAGTCGGCACTTATCGGCACGTTGACAATTTAATCTCATAGAATTCATGTTCAATCATGCTTGTGTAAGTGTACACATATTTTTACACACAGATGTAAACCAATTTCGGTTTCGTTTGACAGCTCGAGATTGTTGCTCTATTCCGCTAGGTATATTAACTTTATGGATAAGACAGGGAAAAATTACGCGGTATGACTGACACATGATTAAAAATTAGTTTTGTGCGATAGAAAAAAAGATAACACTCTCCCTTTCACGATACGTATTTGTTTTTTTTAAACCCTTAAGTTGTGACATGAGGGTTTTCCAAAGAAAATTTTCAAGTATGTTTGTCCAATGTACTTTTTTCTGTAAACGTATGATATACCTTAACAGTAGCTGTGATGGAGTGCCTAGTCTTCTTTACTTCGTTGTCAAACTTCACCGTTGTATGTTCCAAGTTGATAGCACCAGGCGCAGACATAGACAGTGCCTTAGACGCTGTCATGTTTCCTCTGTTTAAAAAATTAATGTTAGTCTATGGTAGACAAAAAGAGTAAAAAAAAAAAATGTCTATATTGAATCAAGTTAATAAAAGGATAATGGCAGTTTTTACACAGATGCGGTAAAAACCTGCACAAAAACAGCCATTTTCATATCGTAGCGAGCCTATCTATGGTGTTATCATTCCAATCTTAAAGTACGTAAGGTTTGCATTCATATAATAAGGTGATATTTATAGTACCTATTTTATGTAAAATATTATAAATTATAGTACCTACAAATCCTTATAAATTATTCAACATAAATTTTATGTTATAAAGCAGTATATTATTGTTTAGTGTAATGGGTATACATAACATTAGCATACAATAAACTAAGGAAACAAGCGCACAAGGAGAATAGTCATCCAATGAATATAATACACAAATAAATCTTAATTTATTTAAGCAAGTACTACAAACTAATTTATGCAATATGACAATATGCGGTGCCGAAATACAAAAACGTAAAACAGTCTATTGTAAAATAATACATTACCCCTAATCCACCTACCCCACCTTTACTAATATTATTAAGTTGTCCAAAAGTGCGAGTTTCTTACGACGGTTCTTCTCGCCGGGTTAGTTCCCAAACCGGTGGTAGGCACCGGTAGTAACGACGTTCAGAAAACTTTATTCTGAATAAAAAGTTTTGAGTTTGATTTTCTTTTCTAGAGTCACAGTTATGTCTATTTATCTACCTCTTCACCCTTAAATCGTTTTACCGATTTAGACGAGAATATAGCTCCCTGATGACCTTTTTCTACTAAATATAAATTTCTGACATGTCTCTATTATACGTGTCACTCAACATAAATCTCTCTACAAATTGTTAAAGTTAAGAAACAGAACAAAAAATATGAGATAGCAAACAGTTATTAAATAATACTGTTTCTACTAAAATTTACAATAGTTTCTGTAACCTACAGTAACGTACAGGCTACTATGTTTGTAGTCAGTAAAAATAAAAAAATAAAAACAAAACTAGCTTGAAGCGAAAACAAATACAGGATAGGCCGCACGTGACCAAAATGAATAAAGACCATTTATGTTCCCAGATGTTAAGATGTATGTACATACCTAGAAGTATCCAAATAATAACATGGCTGTATACACTTGCATGTTAAGATATGGTTGTATGATTATTTTGGTATTGCAAAATAATCATTCAACCATCTTATAACTGCAAATTTACATCTGGGCCAAACTTGTATGAAGCATTGAAAGTATTCTTTAATAAAAATTAAAAAAAAAAAAACCCCAACATCGGTCGCATGCGGCCTAAAATTAGTGCGGAAGCTCAAAGCGAAATGATATGATGCGCGATAGAGCTGAGTTAGACAAACCTATACGCAATGGCGTCGCCCGACTCGGTGCGAGCGAGCCGCGCGCCGCGTACGCTCTGAGACAGCGGCGAGCCAGGCTTGCTGTCGAACACACGCGATGTATAGGGCCTATAGTGCTGTACATTACAGTGTATCTACGTTGGACTTATATACTCGGTAGCTCTATTTATAATAAGCTGCATATATTCTAGAGGTAACTTCTCTATTTCTCTCTACTCAGACTCTGTACTCAGACATAACGACCGGTGGTAGTATTACGTAGAGCGACGCAGACTCGTAATCAAGTGTTTTTTTTTTTTTTTTAATAATAAATTTTGGTCTTTGTTTGGACATTCTCCTTAAGTTATTGGTAGAGGCCCTGTTATATCTTTTAATATTTGGCCCCTTTTACAAGTGTTGCTACACATGATTATTTTTATGATTTCTAGCAATTTAGGTCATATAAAATTACCAAGTATGCTGTATGACCTAACTAACTTAAAATTATTACGATCGAGTCGAGGCACCTAAAATAGTGGCCTAACTTCATTTCTTGAAAAAGGAGGGAAAAAGGGGCCATGCTACTTTAATGAAACTTAAGTAAGTAATTAATTACAATAAAAGAAATTACGTCTAAAGATGAAGTTCTAACATCGATTTCTTACGCAATCTACACACAACATTTATAGGGATAAACAAATCGAAATATCAGTTTCGGGGGTAGATCTACAAAATAATGTCAAAATTAGGGCTGCCACACGTTAATTTTGAGTTATGTAACATGAAGTTATTCATAACATATAATCTGTTTAACCAGTTGAAGCGAATTATACCCCAACCAGGAACATAGAACTTTATGATAGTTGAATGTCATACATGTAAATCTTTAGGATATAACCAATCACATCCCAATTTGCGTAGTGTTGCTGCTAAAAAATTTTGACCCTCGGTGAGTGATGAAGGCTTATTTTTTGTTACAGAAGTCGATAAAAATGGAGTTACAAAGATATTGCTTTCGGTGGAAATATTTTTTATTCCTGGTTAGACTTTACTACTCGTTCGCGCTAAGTTTGCCGCTGTCAACTGTCACGCGTTTATCGTTCTCTCACTCACTCGGTTCTGTTAGTCAATGTGAGTGAGTGATAGAACGATAAATGCGTGACAGTTGACAGCGGCAAACTTAGCGCGAACGGGTAGTACTACGCTTAGCAGCCCTGGCAAATTAAACTCGGGAATGTCCAGTGTATGTGTTATGATGAACCAATTAATATGACCGTTAGTCAACACCGTTATATAGCGCGTTTAGTGAAATTTTACCTTTAAGCGTGTCCCAGACAGACGCGGCCTGCGGTGGCGGTAGCGGTGGCGGTCAGTTGGATGACTTGAGAGTTCTAGGAACGACACAGACACACGCGGCCACGCGGCCAAGCCATTCAACTGATCGCCACCGCTACCGCCACCGCAGGCCGCGTCTGTCTGGGAGACGCTTAATGCCAACGACAAAGATTATTTTAGAAACTATGAGGTAAAATATCTCTGAACGGCCTGAAGTTTGCAACAATTTGTATTAAACACTCATAGCATGCCCAGATTCAAAATGGCGGAAGCGTTTTTCATTGGTCATATTCAATTGATATTGAATTTAAAATTATACACAGTTCTAGAATTTCCAAGTCGATTTCGTGATAAATACAAAGTAAATGACATATTACATGTGGATGTTGTTCTTGTGTCGACTCCATAATGCATGACTTCATATTGTAGTTTTGTGACCATTATTACGCCATAAAAAAATTAAATGTCAGTGTCAAAATATTTTTAGAACTGTGTATGTTCCAGAAGATTCTAAATTTGAACTTAAGTTCTGTACCTGGGCTGCTCCTCACTCATGAGCGATATATGACAGTTCCAACCGGACTCGAGGCCCATCTTCTCGCTGAACACACGAGAGCGAAGTTCGTTCTCTTTGCTGAAGTGTACGAAGCGAATACAGGCGCGTTCCAAACGCTCGATCAGTTCTACCATGTCGCTCTGAGCCTGGTACTGCATCGTCACCATACCTATAAATACCTGTAAATATTTAAGGTACCTACAGTAAATCAATTAAAAACAAATGGCTAAGTTCAGGAGTATAACCATTAAAATAAAATAAAAATAAAAATTTGAAATGCATCAGATTCAAACTGCCACTTTGCTGATTATTATGGAACATTATTTTTACTAAAAATAAGTTACGTCTTACAAAATATAATATAAGCTAATTAGTAGTGTGTGACGAATATTTATCGTGTACCTGGTTACACTGCAAATCGTAGTACCCGTCCGCGTCCTTAACATCGTCGTCCGTAAGCTCGTTGAATAGCAGCGAATCTGTTATATTACGAAAAATACTATAATATTCCTGTTATATTCATTTTATATATTGGGATTGAAAAACAAAATAGACTGTAATTGCATTCAGCACGCAAAATCACGTATGGTGAGCGTGCATGTGTGCGTGCGTACATGCGCATGTGTATGTGGCATGATTAATAAATGTGTAGAATTGTACCGCGGGCGAGTGCCGCTACAGGTATGAGATGCAGACGCTCGTCAGTGGTCTAATACTCACTGTGACATGGCAAAGCGTCAGGTTTGCCAACTATATTACCGGTGGCGTCTAAATATTGCTCAGACAAATACGAGAAGGTGATACGATTTGCCGGTAGCTACAGATGCGAGCGCGCGCTTGAACACTACGACGTGGCGACACATCTAACTACATTACCGGTAGAGTGAAAATGCAACGCGGGTGCGTCCTGCCACTGATGCGGCGCGGGCGTGTGCGAGCGTGCGCGCCGCTCTGCTGGCAGCTGCAGGTACGAGCGCGCTAGCGAACTGCAGATACCACGTGTTAGCGGTCTGAAAAGAATAACGAATTAATACGGGACGCTGTAAATACTAAATAGTAAAACATCGAACATATAACCAATAGTGTTAGTGTTGTTTCGTCCGCAAATAAACCCTAACACATCCGGTCGCGACCCCATGTTTTATGACGCGTCGTTAACTGCGCTCTGATAAGTTGTTACTGTTGTAACCGCGGACAACTAGAATTTTTAAGCAGTAAGTAAATACTACTTATATATTATAATAGTATGAACAATTTTCTTATTACTTTCGGACACTCATATTAATACTTAATTTTCGACCGATTCTTTTCGTTATAAGTAGCGAATATTAAATATGTAAATACTACAAAAGATTGGCAAAAATTAGTAATTCAAATCAAGCTTACTTGTATGCAAATGCAGTGCAATACGCGGTCAGTGAGTTTCTCTGGTAGAAATCAATGATCTTCTTGCGGTCGGATGGTGATATGGGAGTTAGGTCTTTGCCGTTCCAGTAGTCCACACAAGAATCTAATATAATGTCCGCTGTACCCTGAAAATATAATCTAAATATATAATATCTATCTATGGACGCTTCACACCACGTCAGTCTGGCCCCGTGCTAAGTACCTGAAGGCCTTGTGTTACGGGTACCAGACAACGGAAATATATTTAATACTTTTATACTATACATATATTTAAGATTTTTATTATATGATACACATATTTAATACACATCAATGACCCAGGAACTTCTGAAAACTTTTTGTTCCGTCGGCGGGATTCGAACCCGCGACCCCCGGCTTGAGCTACCAACAGCCCACCAACTGAGCCACAGAGGTCGTCAAATATATGACTAATTCAATAAAATATGAAAAAATATGAAAAATTCAATATATGACTATATAGAATTTTTTTAAGCCTAACCTAACCTTACCATGAAAAAAAGATATGGATTAATGGTTGTCTCAAAAGTTCTTAATAAAATCTTATATATAAAATTCTGGTGTCACAATGTTAGCTACCGTACTCTTCCGAAACGGCTTTACTGATTTTTACCAAATTTTATATGCATGTCGGATCGAGACGTGTAGCGCCATCTGTTGGTAGGAGTTTGCAATTATTCACTAACGGCCGTTCCCAATATTTTATCTATCTCTAGTTTTGCCCTACTAGAGATAGGAATAGCTCTCATTAGACATTAGAAGCATATATTTTATGTCAATTCAATGTTAGCTGCGATCGGTCGTATGTCAAATCAGAGATAGATTGAATATTGGGAACGGCCGTAAACCGTTAACTGCAATCATTGCCAAGAGAGGGTACTTTATTTCAAGAAGCGCCATACGGAATGTAGGTAAACTTTGTTTCATTAGTTTTGCCATGATGACGAAACTTACACACAGTAGGTGTTTTGATTAATTTGCTATGTAATGTTGGCAGACAATGTTAACATCCTTTTATTAATTTTGATTTGAACTTGAGTACGGTTACTAATTTGTCATGTTATGCTGGTAGACAGTGCTAACTTTCTTATTAGCTTGATCATGATTGGCAAGCTTGGACACAGTCACTAATTTGACTTTCTTTTACAACTTTAGCCATATTGACAAGCCTGTTTATAGTTGCGAATTTGATTAATTTACTAGGTTGGTAAACAATGTAAGATGGTGTATGATTTACGTTGATATGTTGGCAAACCTGTTCACTTTAGCCAATCAGATTTGAAAGATTGTGTAAAGATAAATTTAGTTAAGTTGATACACAATGTTAAGTTTGTTATGATTGGTGGAACGCAAGCTGAAAATTCTTGAACATGCTTCTTGGCGGGATTTGGTGTTAACATTTTCGAGCACTAAAAAGATTCAGACACATTCTGTTCGAGAGCCTACCAAAGGATAACCACCAAGAAACTTGTCTGTTCCCGAAGTCACTATGTCCGAGGACCAAGAACGCCCTGACGTACCCGCTCTGGCCTCTCCTGTTTCGATATGCATATTCAGTAAGTCTGAGAATCGGCTACTGGCTACTTTTTATATTGACAAGCGCATGTGTTGAAAAAATAATAGTAAATTATTACAACTCGAGACTGACGGCGACCATTGTTTGTGCGATGGGATAGCGATGGACGTTGCTATGGTGCCATACTTATTTAGTCACTTCAATAAAATAATATGGGCGAAATACTTTATATGGCAAAACAACATTTGCCGGAACAGCTAGTCAGACTATATTTTTGTGAATGCCAATTGAGGTGCAAGGACTAAATAGGGATGACGACAAGGTCAAAGATTAGCTGATTTTTTAAATAAAATAAAGACATAGCGATAAAAAAATAAGTATTCCCAAAATTTCAGCTTCATAACTTATGTATTTTTTTTATGAGCCTTCAAAGTTGGATAGTCAAGTCGAATTTTTTTTTATAAAATTCCTTAATTTTTGTATATTCAAAAACGCAATATTTTACATAGCTATCGAACAAAATCTTCCCGCGATGCGTATAAACTAGCTATGCGTGACGTCACAGTTAGCTGACTTTTTGTATGGAGGGTTTTGGGAAGGTCTATTTTATGTGAGTTTTGAATTGTGATATCTTGGAGAGTTTTTAAGCTATCAGAGTCAATTTTTCATCGATATTTCTATTTTTAAATGGTCCTTTACTTACCAACAAGAAAAAAAAATATTTCGCCATGCCTATTGTAGTCGTAAGACACATTTTACATGCCATCTTTCCTATTATTAATCAGCAAGGCGATTCACGATTTTCGTTCGACACGGATTCGGAAACGCCTAGCGCGGTGAGAGTTTATTGGATGTCGTGCGGCAAAGTTTCCGAATCCGAATCGAATTACGCATTGTGAATAAGGGCCCAGGTCTCAATTAACTGCACAGTACCTGCGACAACATCTGCAGCTGGTGTGCGCGGTCGCGGACGAGCACGGCCAGCATGTGCGGCAGCGGCACCTTCACGCGCGTGCTCAGGTGCAGCGAGCGCGCGAACCGCGTCTCCCGCCGGATCGTCTCCGGCTGCTGTTGACATAATTTTACATATATACAATTCGCTAGTTAACTAATTTTTCTTATTGGTAATTAAAATAGCTCTCAAAAAAAACATTGGTGAAAGAATGACTGTGATATCTTAAAAACTCTCCAAGATATAACAATTCGAAAATCACATAAAATAAACCTTCCCAAAATGCTCCATACTAATTATAGTGACGTTACTGACCGACAGCTTGTTACATGTATCGCGGGAGAGCATTGTTCGATAGCTATGTTAAATATTGCGTTTATTTATTTATTTAACCGTTTATTGCACACAAAAACATTTAACAAGTTATAGTTATGAAGAAAAACAACACAAAAGGTACTGCTTATCTCTAAAGAAATTTCTTCCAGCAGTCCTAAGAACAGAAATTTGATTACAAAAATCAGATAGGGCGTGCATATAAACAGAAATGAAAAAATATAAATTATAACTACTTACTTACTATGTAATACAATTATTATTATACTATGTTCAACAAAATACTAGGTACATTGTACTAATAATAATAATATACTATAATTTTATAATAAGTACATACTATACTATAAACTATAAATACTAAAAATAAATACATACAATATGTATATTTATGGTAGTGGTGTCATAAGAAAAATTGTTATAAATTGCATAAGAGCCAGTCCACACGGCGCGCTGCGTCGTCGCAACGCACACACGACGGACAGCAGCCCCCGAGACGAAGCGAGAGGGGGTGTTGACGCTAAGACTGCTGCAATGGCGCAGCGCCCGTGTGGCCGGTTATGCGTCAAAATATTTGCGTTGCGACGACGCAACGCGCCGTGTGGACTGGCTCTAACTTATTGAATGGTATACAAATATTTAGAAATTAAAAAAAAATCGACTTGACTATCCCACTTTGAAGGCTCATAACAAAAAAATAATACATAAGTTATAAAGCTGAAATTTTACAAATGCCTATTTTTTACCGTTACATCTTTATTTTATTTAAAAAAAATCTGCTTATCTTTGACCTTGTCAACAACCCAATTAGATCTACAAGAAAATGATACTAAATTCAATTAATTGTATGACTTTGCGGGCGAAAACGAATATGCAGGACCCTACTTCAATTGGCCTCTCGGTGTAGACAAGACAGTTCGTGGAGTCAATCACGGCGCTGAATGGCGTCAATGTTTCTTCATCCCATCATCGGGTCCCAACGTGTCAAAGTCATATAAAGGCCAAAAAATTATAGAGTCAATTATTTTAATCCAGGTAGTTTAATTCTAGTTCCAATTTTAAAGTTCTAATCGTATACTTACTAGATGTCTGAAGACGGCGAGGCAGTCCTGTACGGTGTAGGACTTGGCGACGGCATCGGTGAAGCCGATCTGCTTGGCGAGCTCGCACAGGCAACGCCGGTTTGTCACCGGCACCAGATCCTCGCTGAAAGGAAGTAATCCATACTAATATTATAAATGCGAAAGTGTGTCTGTCTGTCTGTCTGTTACCTCTTCACGCCCAAACCGCTGAACCGATTTTGCTTAAATTTGGCATGGAGATACTTTGAGTCCCGGGAAAGGACATAGGATACTTTTTATCCCGGAAAAATGTACGGTTCCCGCGCGATAAACGAATTTTGGCGCAACGGAGTTGCTGGCGTCATCTGGTTTGTCACCCACGTCGCACATCTCCTTTTTAGGATTCCGAAGCCAAATGGCAAAAAACGGAACCCTTATAGATTCGTCATGTCTGTCTGTCTGTCCGTCCGTATGTCACAGCCACTTTTCTCCGAAACTATAAGAGCTATACTATTGAAACTTGGTAAGTAGATGTAGTGTTCATGTGTTCATATGATGCGGTTCACCGCATTAGCATTTTAATACAAAAATTGATAAATTATTAAAAATCTTAGGGGTCCTCATAGGGACAACTGAAACAAATATGTTTTTTCATCTAACCTATGGAGGTCTTCAAAAATCATATTGAGGTTTCTAATATATTTTTTTTCTAACCTGAATAGTTTGCGAGAGAGACTCTTCCAAAGTGGTATAATGTGTACCCCCCCCCCCCCCCCCCCCTAACTTGTGTACCCCCCCTCTAACTTCTAAAGTTCATACTTTAGAATTCATCACACATCTCATGATAAGTCATAAAAATAAATCAAAAACCTTTTAATTTCATAAGAATAAACCTTATTGCTGCTGCGGAACCCTTCGTGGGTGAGTCCAACTCGCACTTGGCCGATTTTTTATGTAAATTAGACAGCAATTAAAACTTTTATTGTAATGTTTTTTTGGAAACACTTAAGTGTGCAGAGAGCGAGCTATGGACGCCGTCATAAATGCGAATCTCAATTCAACTTACGATGCAACTCAATTAATGTCCATAAATGTCCAAAACGCCCATAAATAGATGAATTTATACCCATCTATACCCGTGTATATTATAATTATTTATATACATACCTGTGGTGCGCCTCGCAGGTAAGGTGCGCGCAGAAGTGGGCGTACGTGTGCGTGGGGGCGGGCGCGCACGTGTTGAGCAGCGCCGCTAGCCCCAGCGGCTTGAGGCGCGCCAGGTGCTTTATTATCTGTGTGCGTGCGTGTACGTACCTGTAGTGCGCCTCGCACGTGAGATGCATGCAGAAGTGGGCGTACGTGTGCGTGGGGGCGGGCGTGCACGTGTTGATCAGCGCCGCCAACCCCAGCGGCTTGAGGCGCGCCAGATGATTTATTATCTGTGTGCGTGCGTGTACGTACCTGTGGTGCGCCTCGCACGTGAGATGCGCGCAGAAGTGGGCGTACGTGTGCGTGGGGGCGGGCGCGCACGTGTTGAGCAGCGCCGCCAGCCCCAGCGGCTTGAGGCGCGCCAGGTGCTGCCGCCAGCGCTGCTCGTCGAACTCCACGCGAAACGGCGCGTTCTGGTCATGCGTCAGGTCCAACACCTATACAATTAGAATAGTTATCAAAGGACGAGTTTCCGTGACAAACAAAAAGAACAACATTTCAGGCGTCGTAACAACAAAATAAGGATTTTCTAAATATTTCCGGGACACCAGTATGGGCTAGCAATACGGGCGCCCAGAGCGGGAACACATATTATGAGACGCTAGAACATCGATTCACAGCGACGCAAAGCGGGTCGCGTGCGGACCAATCCGCATCGCTCAGCCTCAAAAACAAAGCCGACACACATGAAGCACTGTCTGGTGTTTTCAATGACTGTAAATAAGAAATTTGCGACACTTTCCTATCAAACCTTCCCGGTCACCAGGTGGAGCGATGCAGCCGTATCTTTTGTGTCAATTGTCATATCAAACAGTTGTAATAAATTATAAAACCTTCATTATGTCATTATAATCCGTCAAATCAAATTTTAATATAATACAGCAAGGTTTTAATATTAATTTTAAGTTATAGAATTAATCTAGAACAATATTGTATTAAATACTTCCTATGATTTTTACTCCACATTTTCCTAAAAACAACAACCAACCTCAACAATAGTCGACGGCTCGTTCTTATGTTCGCTCATCTGGTTAAGTGTGTTCTGACTCTGGTGGCCCATGGAGTCGAGGCTGGTCTTGCTGGAGTTGTTGGAGGAGGGACTCGAGTTGCGGAGGAAGAACACCTTCTCCGCCGTGGGGTTAGGCCACGACAGTATACCCTTTTTGTCCACACAACACAGTGCCTGCAAGACAACAGTTAAAATTTAAAAAATCGCAAGTGTCTAAAAACACTTAACTACTGTCGCTGACATTTTGACCGTGCACAATCTAGCACTCTCAAATAAATTAACGTTTCAATTAAGCATAATATTGTGCACCACTGAGCATTATGCTTGCAATTGGAAAACACACGATATTTGACAAATTTTCTTAACGGTCGAGAGTGTTTCAGCATTTTGTGTAAGTGCTGATTTACTCTATAACTTTTTTTTACAAATGATAATTTGGAGTAAATATTTGAACCAATTGACATTAACATACCGAGAGCGACCCCAGCACATGCACTATATTGGCCGTCCTGGTCACCATATCCTCTTTTCCGCGTAGAATGTTCCAGAATGTTCTAACGAGGGAGCCTATAGTCTGCGGGCCCAGACTTGATTCGCTCAGAGCTTTGATAAGGGGGTCGTTTGCGTCTTCCGATATTGAGCAAGACTTAGGCCGCGTGTACTTCTGACGAGTCTCCGAGAGAAGTTTGAACCTGAAAAAAGATGTTTTGAGGATTTTGACAAATATTTGAATACACAAGTGCCGCCTGGTAGCCGTCTAAGTAAACCAAAACATAGTTTAGAGCTATAAAATGACTAACGTAGTAACTATTTAGTAATGTGACCAAAATATGCAAAATTTTGATACTGAATAAGTACAGCATTTTAAAGCTTGTTTTTAATGGATGCTTTTTCAATTCTTTGTCGAGCGTCCGTGGCCCAATGGGTAAACCTTTGGTTCGCACTCGTAGAGGGTGCAGGTTCGATCCCGGGTGGAGGCGTGTACCAATGAGACATTTTCTGATCTCAAGTACATAATACGGACACTCATACGGTGAAGGAAAACATCGTGAGGAAACCCGCACATAGTTGGGCCCAGACGTATTGACTAGTTCTTTCCTCTGGACTAGGCCGACTATGTTGCGAGAATGCCGTATGTGCTTGGGCAACCATACGGACATTTAAAAATCTTGTCCTAGGCACTACAGTATTTGAGGAGTGGTTACTTCGCTCTGAAAATACTGTATAAATCATCCACAACGGATGTAAAGTTTTTAGGGTTCCGTACCCAAAGGGTAAAAACGGGACCCTATTACTAAGACTTCGATGTCTGTCCGTCTGTCCGTCTGTCTGTCACCAGGCTGTAACTCAAGAACCGCTATAGCTAGACTTCTGAAATTTTCACAGATTGTGTATATGTGTTGCCGCTATAACAACAAATACTAAAAATAAAATAAATTAAATATTTAAGGGAGGCTCCCATACAACAAACGTGATTTTTTTTTGCTATTTTTTGCTCTTAATCAATAACGGCAACACATAGGCAATTGAAATGTTCTCAAAATACTTAATTGTATTTGTATTTTAATAATTAATTATAAAATTTAAATAAATTAAATAATTGAGGGGGGCTCCCATACAAAAATTCAATTTTTAGCCTATTTTTGCTCTGTAGTGGTACGGAACCCTTCGTGCGAGAGTACAACTCGCACCTTGGCTGATTTTTTTTCAATGTTGGACCTTTTCAAAGTCGCGGGGATTTACCCAAGCACGCAAATAATAGTTTCATGTTATTTTTAAGTATTCATTGTAATGCCTGATAAACACATCACGCTAGGCGCGGTACCGTTCATGCATCTTAGCCACCGCGCCGTGGAGGCAAATTAGTGTGTTCAATATTCTATTTGCCACCAGGTGCCGCCTTAGGGCCGGCCCACACCGGAATGGCAGCGGCCGGCAGCGGCGCGGCGAGCACTTTCAGTGTGAAATAATTTTAAACTTTATTTACATACTTATAACTACTAGTGTCGCTTGAAAACTTCAAAAAGGTCGCGCGGCGCCGCGCGTCTGTCGGCGGTCGGCGGAAAATGCTCGCGGCTGCCTGCGTCCGCGCGCGTCGCCGCGAGGTGCCGCGCGTTCCTTGCGTTGGCTCCCCCCGCCGCACGCGCTAGTTTTCTGTGTTCTAGCGACAGGATAGGCCGTTGTGTCGTCAGAAATTATATTTAAAAACGAAAATATCGTATTGCAAACAAAAAATGGATACTGAGGAGAAGCTAATTACTATGGTACAGCAATACCAATGTAGGCTCTGGAGGTGGCGCGCGGCCGCCTCCAGAGCAGCGTTGCCACTTGCCAGACGTCCCGATTTTGGCGGGACATCCCGATTTTTTCATCAAAATTCAATGTCCCGCGCGGGATAGGCTCAGTCCCGCTTTTCGGTGAAAGCCCGAATGTACGTGCAGGGTGCTGAGAAAGAAAGGTGCGTCATGAAGATAAGAGTGTGGGAGGTAGAGGGCTGAATTTTCTTTGGCTACTTTAGCTATCTATTGTCACGTAAACGTTATTTTAACGCAAATAAAAAGATAAAAAATTCAAAAAGATTTTATATGTTTGATTCTATATGTTTTTTTTTACTTTGTCCCGCTTTTAACTGAAGAATCCCGCTTTTTCACTCAAAAAGTTCCTAAGTCCCGACTTAACACAAAAAAAATCTGGCAACGCTGCTCCAGAGCTTAGGCATCCATTAAACGGTAGGTTTTGCTGTCAGTTTTACCACAGTCATGACTGTGACTGATGCATAACCTGTCGTGTAATGCAGTGACTGATGGTTGCATGAAATTGATTGACCGTTATCTGGATATTTTGGTTTTTTGTCATGCAACCATCAATCATGACTTTTGAGTGAGTTTTGTCACATTTGACAAAATTGGAAAAAAAAATTAGAAACGTATACCTTTAAAAATTTTGGCTTTGACTGACATAAAACTGAAGAGAATTAAGTGACCGTCTAATACCATTCGTCAGTCCATCAGTCACCATCAGTCAAACATAATTCATGACTGATGCTCGATTTACACGGGTGACTAAAGCCGCATGATTTACGCCGCACGGCGAAAATCGACCGTGTAAATGGCAATTCGACTACGCCGCATGCGGCTAAAGTCGCAAGCTTTGGCGTGCGGCCAATGGCCGCATGCGGCTGGTGACTAAAATCGACCGTGCAAACGCTCAGTCGCAAGCGATCGCTCACGAAAACATGGACAAAAATAATATTGTTACGTGCTAGGGTTCGAAGGATTTGGAGAGAAAGACCTGGTGACTCTCTTGAAGACTTTATTCACTAACACTAGCTCACACAAATCACTAAGTCCAAACACTAAGCACTAAGTCCAAACACTAAGCACTAAGTCCAAATCACTGAGAAATATCACTGTCCTAGGTCGTAGCCGAGTCGTAAGTTCACAGTGGTTCACTCACTATTGATCACTTGTTTTCGCTCCGAAGTCGCCTCGAAGATCGCTCAGATGAAACTGAATTGCCGGGCCGTCTACCTGCGGCCATTTATATGGCGAGACGAATTCCAGAAAGTTCCCTCGCCCGATTCATGTAAACAAGTAAACAAGTGTGGAAACTTTCTAGCAAATACGCGTAAGTAAACATACACCTAACGCCATCTAGTATTGAGTAGGGGATTTATGTTTTCTGTGTTTCCCTGATCAGTTTCGCTGGTTTGACGCTAGATGGCACTACGTGTCCGTATCCGTAATAATATTATAAATTTTTTAGAGTGTTACGAAAAACACCCATGTTTATGGAATCCGCGTGTAAACGATTATCAGAATAATAATACTCGTTTAGCGGGTAACTTGCCGGGTGACTAAAATCGACCCGTTAGTCACCCGTGTAAATGGGGTGGCGATTCGACTTGGACAGGCGATTCGACTGGTGACTTGCCGGGTGACTAAAATCGACCCGTTAGTCACCCGTGTAAATGGGGTGGCGATTCGACTTGGACAGGCGATTCGACTGGTGACTTGCCGGGTGACTAAAATCGACCCGTTAGTCACCCGTGTAAATCAAGCATGTCGGAATTGACTGACGCTTGCATGTGCGTATAATGGATGCCTTACACAAGTATTGCTGTACCATAGTAATTAGCTTCTCCTCAGTATCCATTTTTTGTTTGTAATACGATATTTTCGTTTTTAGGGTTCTGTAGTCAACAAGGAACGTCTGGCAACGCTGCTCTGGAGTAGCTTCTCCTCAGTATCCATTTTAGTGATAAAATGGCGGATTTCCTTTGTCAATCTGTCACTTTGTCTATTCTTCCGAAGAAAGAAACCGCTTCTACGGTGACCATGCTAAGCCTACTGGTAGCAAATAGAATTTCAAACACCCTCATTGGGACTCTAAAAAGGCGTCAACTCCTACCTGGCTAGCCCATAACAGTTCAGCGTGACCCAGGCGATGGGGAATATGATCTGGAGCAGGGGGAGCGACGCGGCGATGGTCTGTAGCAGGTACACCTCGGTCCAGTGCGTGCCGCCGGGCAGGCTGTACATGTGCCGGACGAAACTCGCCACCACCATTAGTAGTATCACCAGCGGGAGCACGATGCCTTCCATTATCTTCACTGTACACTGCAAAGAGCAACATCCATACTAATATTATAAATGCGAAAATGTGTCTGTCTGTTACCTCTTTACGTCGAAACCGCTGAACCGATTTTCCCGCGCGATTAACGACTTTACAGACAACAGTTACAAAAGAAATTTATAAAAATCGATAATTTTGAGCCTTCTACTATATTTAAGCATCCTTATTATATCTTTATTGTTCGTCTAAAAACATTGATATCGCAGTCTATTGAAGCAAGTTTTTACGTGTTCCGCAACCAGACTTTAGTGACATAGTTTTTATCAAAAAGCGTCGCTCCATCTCGTTTGGATCATTAGCCTTATCTATTATTTTATAAACTATGTAAGTTTTTTAAGGCAAACTATGTAACGTTTAAGGGCAAACGAGCAAACGGGTCACCTGATGGAAAACAACTTCCGTCGCCCATGGACACTCGCAGCATCAGAAGAGCTGCAGGTGCGTTGCCGGCCTTTTAAGAGGGAATAGGGTAATAGGGGAGGGTAGGGATGGGAAGAGAAGGGAATAGGGGAGGGAAAGGAAGGGAATAAGGTAGGGGATTGGGCCTCCGGTAAACTCACTCACTCGGCGAAACACAGCACAAGCGCTGTTTCACGCCGGTTTTCTGTGAGAACGTGGTATTTCTCCGGTCGAGCAGGCCCTTTCGTCCCGAATCATGGCTCTCCCACGTAAAAAAAAAAGTAGCATCCATACTAATTCCACAATCTATACTAATTATACTAATCCATACTAATATTATAAATGCGAAAGTATATATCTGTCTGTATGTCTGTTACCTCTTCACGCCCAAACCGCTGGACCGATTTTGCTGAAATGTGATTAATAGAACAAATAATGTCTCTGAACAGACTATTTACTATTAAAAAAAGTGTGGACTCACCAAATACCTTTGCTTTTCGAACACCGTCACAGGGCGGGTCGTGGCTTGTTCGAGTGCAAGTTTTAAGTTCTTTAAGTACGGAGTCTCGCACATCCTATATGCTTTGTTCTGATGGGGTTCCCTTATCCGAGGTACACTCAACTTCTCATCCTCCTGTGATATGGTTAATGGAAGTTTTAGTACTAAGAATATTTGCAAAAAGGTTATAAATAGTGTGAGGACGTGTTTTGCTAATATATATGTTATAAAGTAAGCAAAACATCCAACTATTACTGTTTTTAATTTTTAGTTTAATTTAAAGTAAGCAGCAAACATACAACTATTACTGTTTTTAATTTTTACTTAGTTTAATTTTAAGTAGTTAATTTATTTTAATTTTAATTTTGTTTCATTTTAGTGTGAAACTAAACTTCAAATTAAAAAATATTCTATTGTATGGGATGTTCCTTACTAGAACTTTACAATAACAATATAACTACAGTAGGGCCTTAGTAAAGCAAAAGTTAAACATTCTGCTACCTTTTATGAAAAGTCTATTAAAATATTTTTGATACTATGTAAATTTTATGTAATTTACATTCATCTGTATTACGTAGTTTTAATTTTAAATAACAAACATAAAAAGTTGAGAGGTGTCAAGGGACACCCGGATGGAACGAAGTTATAAAAAAAAAGAGAGAGAGAGACAGAGAGAGAAACACGCGCTACCGCACGGCTTACAAGTTACAACTATAGCATTTTTGCTCTAGTTGTAATATACCAACACTTTTGTGTCATGTCGTTACAACTTTTTCCATCTAGCCCCCTTTCGCAACGCGCGATAAAGAACTTCGTTCCAATACCTGAGATCCTGGCAGGAAAACCTGGCCGAAAAACAATTCTGGATCTTCAGGCTGAAGACCCTGGCAGTGCCCAGGAACTTCTTGGCCAGGCCGCAGCATGATCACATCACCCTTTACTAGAAGTGCCCACGGCAAGTTCACTATAGCACCTAAAGAAAAATATTTTTGAGTATACTTTTAAAAAAATAATAATTAAACAGACCTGTAGCCCTAGCACGGCGACCAGTAGAAATGCGAAAGTATAGACAAACTGTGGACATAAACTTAAGGTGCCGTTCCGATCTTTACCGCGGCTAATCGCGACTGACAAAAATTCAATTAAAATTCCACTTTGTGACAGACTATAGTATATGTCATAAAGTAGGATATTATTTGAATTTTTAGGACTATAGTCTGTCATAAAGTGGCATTTTAATTGAATTTTTCGGAATGAAAAAAGATCGGAACGGCACCTTAAGTTTATCTCCACAGTTTGTGACTATAGTCTGTCATAAAGTGGCATTTTAATTGAATTTTTCGGAACGAAAAAAGATCGGAACGGCACCTTAAGTTTATCTCCACAGTTTGTTTATTCTTTCGCATTTCCACTAGTCGCCTTGCTAGGGCTACAGGACAAAAAAGAAAGTAAGTAAGCATAAGACAGAGATGACACGATAAAAGATATAGCACACCCAACATATACACCTGAATAACTCAAATCGAAATTTATAGGAGTGGCCTATGCCTACATTTAAGGCAATGAAATTATAGATAATGAAGAAACATAAAGTAAGAAAATAAATAATAATCTATACTTTTTTTTTAATACTTACATCACATATTTTACTTATATCACATATTGATTTTATTTATAACAATATCTGTGCTTACCATCCCTGTAAGTCCATTGCAATATAACACAAGGAGAAAAAGGAGCACATAAGTGTGGATAGTAACTCTCTTTCCATAAGGCCTTGTCTATTGCTTCATCCAATGTTTCTATAAAAAAAAAAAAAGATTTTTGAAATGGGATGTTAAGCTTTTTCCAGTAAAGTTGAAAGTAAGTGCTCTAGCCTAGATTGTTTTATGTCATATCTTGTAATGGCCTGTATTCACTTTGATTAGTGATAAGTGCAGGTGATTACTGCAGGTAATTAGTAAACAGGAGAAGTGTGGACAGCGACTAATTAGTGAAAGTCCTTTACTTTCTTCTAATCACTAATCACCTGCACTCGCACAAATCAAAGTGAATACAGGCCCTAAGGTATGAAACTGGCATTAGTAATTTTGCTAAACAATCACATATGTACCAAGTAATCTATGCTATATATAATTTATACATGTAAAACAAATAGAATCTAAAATTTCAAAAACATTATTATGTTTTGTTTTATTGTTATTATTATTTATTTATTTTTTCTCTTGATTTGTTGTTTTTTTGTGTTTCTGTTTACTATCATGTTACTTGTATTGTGTTGTGTTTTTAATTTTAAATGTACAGAACTTTGTGTAATGTCCAGATTACTGAATAAACATTTATTTTATTTTTTTTATTTTTATTTTGAACTCCATTGCTTTTAAATATTACATAATCTTCTATAAGTTCTGGTTGATAATATTATATATCTATTATACATCTATTACAAGCCATTATCTTATTGATATAATTACTGTGGACTGAAGGCTTAGATGTAAAACAAATACTGTTGTTTAATTTACAGTATACATTTTCATCAACTGCAACAAACTTATAAAATAACTTACCCAAAACCTTATTAACTCTATGAGGTATTTCATTTCTATGTAAGTATTCTTCATTGAGAGCTACTAAAAAGTTTATAACAAGTATAATAAACAAAAATAATGCTTCCCACAGCAAATAGCCTTGAGCAACTGCATTTTCTCCAATTATGTACGTCAATATTAGGCATATAATATTAATTAATGTTATAGTATACGCTACACCGGACAGCAAGACTTTTTCTGATGAAAATGATATGATATTTTTCACAACACCAAATCTGAAAGAAATATTACATTAAAATACTTCACCAGTTTTTATATTTATGATATTATAAGTATGCAGGCTGGATTTCACAGCTTAGTTAGCACAGTTATGTAAATTACCCTAATTTGTTTTTCTGTTTATGTTCCTGAATAACATGACGAATGTCATCTCTTAATTTTATTAAAGCAGTTCTTGTGGAGTAACCAACACTAAATTGAGTTTTGTCTTCCA
This sequence comes from Cyaniris semiargus, assembly GCA_905187585.1. Lineage (NCBI taxonomy): Eukaryota > Metazoa > Arthropoda > Insecta > Lepidoptera > Lycaenidae > Cyaniris > Cyaniris semiargus. The sequence continues at coordinate 2,994,938 of LR994558.1, read as the reverse complement.
TTATAATTTGTATTATTTATCACATGGTTTCAAAAATAAAAGCACATTTTAACAAAAAATCTAAAAATATAGTTCTATCTAATTTTTTATCACACAGCTGAGCCATGAAGCCACAGATGCCATTGCCAAGCAGCTGTCAAGTGTCAACTGTCAAATCAAGTATTTTTTAATGTGGTAACAGCTATTAAAACTAGGACCAGTGTCAAGTAAAAAAGGCGGGAAAATTAAATTATCTTTAAAATTAGACATTTTCTGCACCATAGTTCTAAAATACATAGTAAATTGACAATTAAATACAAAAGAGTAAATTGTTTATATGTACTCAAGAAGATAAGACACTAATTTTAGCTTAAATTTAACAAAATCATAACATTCATAACTGATTGAGTTATGAATTTTTAGGTCAAATAACCCTGACATTGCGCATACTCTGTATTTTTATCGATTTGTTGTCAACACGGAAAACCGGAGTGAAGTTGGAGTTACTGAGAAATACTTCAGTTTTCTTTCTATTTTGAGTAAGTAGTGAGAAGTTTATATTATTAATATAAGCATTCCACAGCATTCAATTCAGTGATATGTTTCTATTTAGCTATTAAAGTAATTGTAGCTTCGAAGAAAATAAATAGTAACGTAACGTTGGTTGGTGCAGTCGAAACTCTAAGTTAGTTGTTAGTCAGTCATCAGTGTCAACGAATCGGGACAACAGTGTTGAGTGCGCCATTGAGCTTATGATAAAAAAAGAAACAAGAAATATGTTTATCGTTTCTCGTTAATTTGCCGAGGTTTTGGTCAGTGCTATAAATCGTAATGTGGCAAACGTTGAACATTTAGGATAAAATAGTTATGGCCGGTTGTTCTAATCAGTGTAGCAAAACAAAGTTCAGTGGTTTCAGGAAAGGACCGAAATTACGATCATGGATTTGGTGTATCGTCGTACAATTTATGCTCACTTTGCCGTGTTTATTTTCAACTCGTCTCGAACAGGATCCCGTGGTGATCGTTCCCGATAGAGACATTAATTTGGTGTACGGAAAGCCACTCGAAATATTTTGCATCGCAGAAGCCAACTATACGTCGAGTGACCTAAAGTTTACGGTCGGCGAAGAGACTCTCGACTCGGAAGTGGTGAACAGCACGACTCGCCGCCTGTACATCGAAAATGTCGAGAGACAAGTGAGAACATACTATTGCAGGAACGTACGGAGTAACAAGCGTGACATCCGACGTGTCGTGGTGGATACTCCGCCAGAGAACGTGACAGATTTTAAATGTATCTCCAAGAATTTCGAATCCTTGAGGTGCTCCTTTAGGACACCAGATTTAATAAGCAATGTGCAATACAATTTGACATTCTCTGTAAATGACAACGTAGTAAACCCACCCTGCACTGCTAAACGGATAGACGCAAACACCAGGTACTGCGAATGGAACACAGTCAATACTCAACCGAGATACAGACAGAGCGAGGAACAGCTGTACTTCAACCTCCATGCGAAGAGTGACCACTTTGGATCTAATAACCAAACTTTTATTATTGATCACTATGAAATTGTAAAACCGGATCCACCACTAGGATTGAAGATAGTGAAAAATGGCTCCCATAGTGTCACACTGGAGTGGAAGTTGCCAAACAACATATTGGATTTCTTGCCTTGTGGTGTCGATCATATAATTGAATATCAAATTGCTAAAATTGACAACAGAACCCATTTCCACCGGGTGAATGCAACACTTCCACCAAAAAATCAAACATACAGATATCAATTAGCTAATCTACCATATGCTCATGTGCAGTATGAAGTAAGAGTGTACATTAAATCCAAGAAGGCATTTGCAACAGAATTCTTGTCCAACTTTTCTTATCTTGTATTCTATACCTTGAGTGAAAAACCCAGTAGACCCCCAGAGTTAGTTGCTGGAGCATTCGATCACAGTACATACTATGATAGAAGAATATTATGTGTTTATTGGAAACAGCTGGAAGAGTATGAGGAGTCAGGAACTAACTTCACTTACAAAGTGGTCACTTTTCAAGGAAATACTACGCACACCTTATTCCCTGACAAATCTAAAAGCCTCGGTTACATCTTCTTGAACACAACTCTAGATGCTATTGATGTCCACGTCTGGTCTTTTAACTCGAAAGGGTCTTCCGCTAACAGCAGCTATCTTTATATACCACCAGACAAACAAACTCGACTTTTTACACCTAAATCTTTTACCAAACTAGCATATGAAAATGGTACATATGAATTGTCCTGGAAACTAGATGAAAAAGTTGATAATTACACACTATTTTGGTGTAAACATAATGCAAGTAGGAGTTGCTCAGGAAGAATGGACTTTACGGTTTTGAGTCCCGAAAAAAAGAAGCATGTAATAGACCTGCCAAACCAGTACAGATATCAGTTTGCAATAGCAGCTAATTATGGCACGCAGTCCAGTGGAATGGTTTGGGAGCTATATTGTGATATTTCTAAAGATGGATATGTCATGTACGGATATCCTGTGCGTCTGTCTAATGGCACTCCAGGTAAAAGATCTGTAACACTAAATTGGGAAATGAATTGTGCAGTTGTAGAAGGTATTATTTTGGGCTACAACATAAGCTACTGCCCAATAGTAGAAACGAGTAGCAACTGCGACCCAAATTTTCCGAAAAATCATACATATGTGGGTAATCCTAAGTATTCATCAACAACAATCAGAGATCTCCTACCATACAAAACTTATCAATTTACTTTAGCACTGAAAACTATATATGGCCTAAAAAACATTGAAAATGCAACATGTCAAACTACTACATCTGAAGATGTACCTACAAAACCAATTAATGTTAAAATATCAGATGTTAAAAATGATTCATTAGTAATCGCCTGGGATCCACCACTACAGAGAAATGGCAACATTGGCAAGTATGTCATACTCAACTATGATACTGAGTTCTATGTTGACAATGTACCAGGAACTGATAAGTCTAGTAGAAAAGTAAAACTGACTGGCCTACAAGGCTTCACTAATTACTCCTTTGCAGTAAAAGCCTGTAATATACCCCTAAATGTGTGCTCCGAAGTAAAACTGAATGATTATAAATTTGTAAGAACACGAATAGGACCTCCCGGTAGACTAAAAGCACCCAATGTAAAGAACAGTGGGGAGATAACATGGGAGAAGCCAGAACACCCTGGAGGAACATTAGATAGGTATCAAATTAGAAGAGTAAAAGATGAGTATGAGGCTGAGATTTATAATTCTACTGATTTGACATACAACTTACACCAATGTGAGAGTGGTGTTTCCTCAGAAACATATGAAGTGAGGGCAATAAACTTTGATGAGGACTTATACCATGGTGTTATATTAATTGATGATCTGGATCCACCGAAAAGAACTAATGAAACTGAAATGAATGAGTATCCTGGGGAGTGGAGTGAGCCAAGCACTGTAGCATGCAGAGGTAATAGTGGTCTCGCTATTATCTCTATATTTGCTGGAATTTTTGCTGCAGTAGGAGTGGCATATGGATCCATAAAAATCTACAAAAGTTATCGTAAAATGGAAGATATCAAACCGGTGTTGCCTCATGGGCTCGGCGAACCCGAAAAAGATATATCGAAGTATACTTTCGGCAACTGGAATCCTAATAACAAGGAGGAGAAGCCCTCATCTGATGAAATGCTGCTTCTTCCTAACAGCAAATCGGTTACGACATCTTCAGATGCAAAGCAGAAAGACTCGAACGGCGACACAAGTGACCAAACAGACAGTACCGCTCTGTCAGATTCTTCAAAAGGCACCATTGATAGGCAGGCCTCTACCTCAGATGATGGATCTGACTCATCTCTTAACTTAGAAATTGAACCAATAAAGATGAAAAATGATAAGGAGGAGGACGACGAAGCTTCGTCTGCTATTGACACAGTGAGTTCCTGTGAAAATTCACCATATCTTAGTAATGAAACATTCAAGAAAAACCCCACCAGTGGTTATATTCAACAACCTGTAGTGAATGCAAAAACAGGTTATGTACCTGCTCAGCTACCAGTGAAAAATACGCCGCCTGTAGTTTCACCCCAGCCGGCGAGTTCTAGTTACGTTATGGCTAGCCTTCCACCGACCTCATTTTCGGGGGGTGCACCATCAATTATCTCCAATCCCAAATCGTCCGCAACCGGCTACGTGATGAGAGAAGAACCACACGCTAATTTAATGTTAGGAAAACAAACACAAAAAACTCTAGGAGCAGATACCTTGCCGAATACACCCTCATTGTCCCCTGCAGCAAAAATGGGTGCTGACAGTAGTTATATGCAATTGCATTCATTAGACTCCTTGCCTAGCTTTAAACCTAGTATACGAAATGCGGTGCCGATGAAACCGGCCGCCAGTGGATACGTGAGCCCCACAGATCACGTCATCAATAAACATCTGAACAACATATTGACCGCGGGTCAGCTCACGGAGGAGTCAGCAATACTGGATCCCTCGATGTCGCCCGACGCATACTGTAGATTTTCATGGAGCACTGATCCGGCGAATGACAATTTACACTCTCTTCTCGCCGACTCACCCTCAAGAACCTCAAAGAATTAACTAGTAGAATAGGATAGTGAAAAAGAACTGACAAATAGACTCAAAGTAACTTAATTGTAAATAAAAAAATATGTAGCTTTACTAAGTGCTATATTGAACTTTATCATTTGACAGAAGAACATATGATGAGAATATGTTATCTAGTGATAATTTTTGTGCCTTATTAATTTATTTTTGGTGATTTAATGCAGCTTATTAGGTAAGACTTCGAAATATTTTTAATCGTTGTAATAAATGAATATGACAGAGAGAAGAATACACACGAATGGCATGCTCCGAGTCTTTGAAATATCGCGATATCGATATGTAGAGAAGTTCAGACTGATTACGGGAGCATGCAGAATCGATACAAATGCTACAGTGTGCTGATATTGTTACAGAAATACCTATCTCAACACCATGGAGGGTATTTATAAAGTAAACTTGATACCGAACGATCTGAGCGTAGAAGAGACTGTCCTGCAGATAGCGGACACTCTCGACAACTTGAATTGCATCATCGACGACGTTTTCTCTCGTATATCGACGAGAATCAATCGGAACATGGAAAAGACGTCGAAACTTCAGGAGAGGATAGAGATTTCGCGAAACAAGGTCGAGAAAATTGTCGGAATGCAGAAGGCGATTAAAGTGTTCTCCAGCGCAAAGTATCCGTCGTCCATAGTGCACGAGCACTACGAGTCCATTTTCGACACAGACGTCCGCCCATTTGAACCACCGAGGGTCAGTTTGAGGGACAAGACTCTGAGGCAGCGCAATGAAAAGGAAATACAGGTGAGTTGTCAAGCTTCTTACAAAAGTGACTTTCTGTTATTAACTTAGTAGGCACCATTCAATAGCAAAGATTTTTTTTAGGAGAAGCTACATTTCTTTCACGTCAAAGTGGCCGAGCCTAAAGCGGTTAAGCCTAAACACGAGTACGACCTAAAATCGGTTGTGAACAAGGTGGCATCAGTCGGCGATCTTCTAATCTTTAACACCGACGAAAGCGTGTACTTCGGCAGCCAGAAGACCCCGGCCTACGTACCTAAAGTACCGGCCAGCGTGCAGAAGGATGTCCTAGACGAAGCCCCACCCTCTATCATGAAGAAGAATGTCTTGAAGCGTGAAATTGACGAGTACATGTACGCACCCGGTATGGGAATGGTGAGTTCTTTTGTTTTTTTTCTAGTACTCCATGTTAAGCATCGCCGGCATAGGGTTTCTTTCTACGGAAGAATTGACAAAGTGACAGATTGATAAAGTAAATCTGTCATTTTGTCCTTTAAATCTGTCAGTATTTCTATTCCTTCTTTTTTTACTGTGGTCATAATATGTCGAAATTACCCGTGCGGCGCTTAGCGAAATTGCCTTTCTCTCTCTTGTACCCCAGTACAGTGTACATAACAATTCTAACACTGCCTTGGCGTATTAGCTGGATTTACAAACAGACGATTAATGGCCACTGTATATTAGAGACAATGATTACCACTAAACATGACACAAATCTGTTGAGTCAGTGGTTTTCCCAGTATGAGGTTTCCAAACCCAATCTAATTATCGTATCAAAATTCTAAACATTCGACCTGCTTAAATATTTGCGTTAAGGACGCTATCACATTTTTCACAAATATCAGCGATTTTCAGGTACCATTTTAAAGAATTAGGAGTCACACTGCGGTCTGCGAGTATATTTTGGTTTCAAATGAAAGATAATATTATATTCATCTCTACGTCTACACCATAAAATTTTTATAGCCGCATACAAAATTTTCACATAAATACGTTTTAACCATCACAATAATCGCAAAAGATTTAAAAAATGGGGTTTGATTAGGTATAGTTACTTGTATAGCTAAATACACTGAACTAAGGAAAACAAATATACAAAAAAAATGTTATTTATTTAGTCCCCTGTACGAATAGCTAAATATTTTATATAAAAATAAATAACATTTCCATTTATAAGAAAAATAAGAAACTCTCTCAAATTTCTTCATACATTTTCGCCCTATCAAGAACGCGGCGTGCGTCGTAACCGCCACTGTACAAGGCGCGCTGATATGAATGTTATTTTAATGTCCTTAACGTCGATATTCGTACTGACAGACATCGACCTGCTAATTTTTATGTGATAGCGTCCTTAAGGGCCTTTCCCTACGAAGATTCCGTAATTTACCGTATTTAGAGCCTTATAAACTCATAATTTGAAAGCTACATAGTTATAATAAAAATACAGCAATAATCTTCAGTATATCAACATTCCTTTCCCCGTTTTAAATTTTCTATTTTTGTTTATTAAACTCATGATATTAGCTTCCAAAATAATACCAATTTATTAAAATTGAAGCATACTTTCAGCATCTCCCTAGTATTTACAAATTACGTTTATTTGAAACACACGACAATAGATAGACAATTTCATTAACTACATATTCGCCGTTTTAAATTTTTTTTAGATCAATTTTGAACTAAGATAAGTAAAAAAAAATAGGATTTTTGTGCGATCTCGGCAACGCGTCAAATGTATGGTCAAGGTCGTTTGCTCGGGGGATGGCCTTAATGAAACAAAACGTAAGCCTGACCACAGAGGTTCTTACTTTAAGAATATCAAACTTAGTTGATGGTTTCTATACAAAACACTTATAGTTCACACACGTGACAGGTTTATATTTCTTTAAGTTATAAGCTCGTGGGAACTATGCGTATTTTGTAAGGAGACCTGGCCTTCCACGAGAGTAAAAACTTAAGAACGCACGTGTCTTGGCTCCTTCATAATTTCATTTAAAGTTCATATTTATCGCACTAGGCTGTAATAACAAAGTACTGGCCTAAAGGCCCAGTACTCTAGATCTATTCATGATTCGTTTAATAGATTTGATGTGGATGTGAAGAAAGATGTGTGGGATTTGACTCATTTCACACTTGACATGACATGTCGCTTGCGATGCCTATAATGTTAGGTCCCATAAATTGTATTTTCACACTTCGCCGTGGAAACTCAAATGCAGACTAAACCCTTATTACCATTTTGGCATAGGTCCCCGAACTGGATATGCCCATGGACCTGCCCCACCTGCCTGGTGTGGCTGGAGATATACAATACCTGTACACGGACGCGGGATCCATCGCACCATCAGCAGTCACCTCCCCGGTGGAGCCCAGCAATCCCATACCGGAGCATATACCGGAACTGCCCGATCTGCCGGACCTCAGCGCGAACCTCGACGTCCCGGATATACCGGACGCGCCCCCGGCTATGCCGGACCCGGTCGTGCCGGAGGCGCTGCCTGCTCCCATCCCGCCGCCACCCCCACCGCCGCCACCGCCAATGGAACCACAGCAAACCAAAGAAAAAAAGACGTAAGTTTTATTTAAATAACTTATAAAATTGAAAAGGGTTTTAATTTAGGCGAGGGCTAGCGCCGAAACCCACTTCTTTTTTGTTTAAAATTCCAAAATATGTTAAGCATTTAATTTTTAAATTGTACCCTTAGGTCCATATGTTATGTCGTCGGCACGAGGAACACTGTGTTGACTTTTAATTTTTATCGTAATCTAAATAATATATTATATAACTCAAAGGTGACTGACTGAGTGACTGACTGACTGCCTGACATAGTGATCTATCAACTCACAGCCCAAACCAGTGGACGAATCGGGCTGAAATTTGGCATGCAGGTAGATGTTATGACGTAGGCATCCGCTAAAAAAGGATTTTGATCAATTCTACTCCCAAGAGGGATAAAATCGGGGATGAAAGTTTGTATGAATCTTTGTCAATTTTAAACCAATCGAGCTGAGCGGAGCTGTGTTGCGAAGAATGTGTTTTTGAGAACCAATAGCATCGCCGCGCTGAGCGATGTCATGGCAAAGTCATGTCAATGAAGCGATTCTATTGGTTTTTTTGGGTAGACATCCCCTAAGAAAGGACTTTGATAAATTCCACCCCTAAGGGGATAAAATAGGGGATGAAAGTTTGTATAAATCTTCTTAGATTTTCGACTGATTTAACTGAAATTAAAGATTGGAGCTACTATGATGAAGACGTTCGCTTAAATTATAGGGTCCCGTTTTTACCCTTTGTATAAGTACGGACGAAGTCGCGGGAAACAGCTAGTTTAAAATATGGCTAAAACTGTAGTACGTTTATGTTTGTACAATGTACATCTCATATTCTTTCTGGTTACCGCCTGTTTTTGACATTATAATTATATCAGCTGCTGGCCGATTCTGTATTGTACATTTGTGAGTTAATCACTGAGTTAGTAACGAAACGGAGGAGTGAGTAACGGAAAGTGTCACTTTTGTATTTGTGCAAATACAAAAGTGACACTTTCCGTTACTCACTCCTCCGTGTGCAAATACAAAAGTGACACTTTCCGTTACTCACTCCTCCGTTTCGTTACTAACTCAGTGATTAACTCACAAATGTACGATACAGAATCGGCCAGCAGGAGCCTAATTCGTGCAGTTTGAATCATAGTCGGAGCCTTCAAACTCAAAACTCAAACTCAAACTCAAATTCTTTTATTCAGAATAAATTTTTGCAAATATTTTCTGAAAGTCTACATGATGCCTACCACCGGTTCCGGAACTTACCCGGCGAGAAGAACCGGCGTAAGAAACTCGCACGGGGCCCACTTTATTTACCAAAAGAAGTGAGAAAATTAATACTTCCATTTACAAACCACCCAAGGAACGCGCGCGCTCCTACATAACAATATTATCTCGTCGATAGTACGAGCTTCGCCCGCGTAATTTAGGAATTTCACGGAAACCGTACATTTTTTCGCAAAAAATAGCCTATGCCCCTTCACGTGGTCTATTCTTCATGTGTGCCAAATAACATAAATATTGCTCCAGTAGTTCTTAAGATAATAAGCAATTTCAAATAATTCCCCCCGTTTTTTCCACATTTCCCTCTATTTCTTCGCTCCTATTAGTCTTAGCGTGATAAAATATAGCCTATAGCCTTCCTCGATAAATGAGCTATCTAAGTTCTAACACTGAAAGAATTTTTCAAATCGGACCAGTAGTTCCTGAGATAAGCGCGTTCAAACAAACAAACAAACAAACTCTTCCGCTTTATAATATTAGTATAGATTATATTATAATCCAGCTTCTGAACTCTCTAGTGGTACCGGTTTGTGGTCGATAGATGAGATAGCTAGCTTATCGGAGTCATTGAACTCCGCTATAATATTTACATTAATAATCCTCAGTAGGAGATTAACGATAGAACGTATGCAATGTTGGCGTGTTTTGCTTTCGAAGTTATACTTGCTACCAGTGTACCTTAGCTCTCAGGGTATCTTACTCAAAGTGTTTTCATTGTATTGTAAAGTTGAAGTAAACTTTAGAACTAAAACATAATGTTAACGAGACTCCTGTTTCGAACTTTCGGCTGTTTCTACCAAGAAACAGCCGAAAGTTTAAAAGGATCAATTTTTATGTTCAAAAGGATTACCAAATCCTTTTGAACATAAAAATATTAAAAAAATATAATAAACGTTCTGAATTCAAACAGTTTAAATTCAAATTCAGAGCGTGCAGTATATTGCTGGAATTCGTGAAACGTGTGTTTTTAAGTAAACCGGCCGCGATACGCGCATTACATGAATCGTAAGTAGCATCGCTGGCTACATAAGGTGGGCACATAGAAAGGGTTTCGGAGAAAAATGTAAATATGTACCACGAGAGGCAGAGTTATGGGTCACTCGACTCTAGCTGACTCTGCCGATGGAATAATAACGAGGACTGAAGCACATCTCGGATGTTAAAGCGACGCACGAAGTTTGAAGTTTGTGGAGTTGAGGGTTCTAGAAGTTTTGGCTTCCACACTCAGACTTTCAAACTTCCAAAGTTTATCAGTCAGAATATTTTAATGCTGTTATTCAGTACTTCCATGTAAAGTACCTCGATTCTGCTATTTTAATCCAACATAATTACAACTTCGATGCAGTTTCGGTATAATAACGCTACAAAATGGTATTTTCGTATAACGTCTGCAGGCTTAGCATGGTCACCATAGAAAGGTTTATTCTTACGGTAAAGTAGACAAAGTGGTGGATTAACAAAAGAAATCTGTCAGTTTATCCGCAAAAACTGTCAGCGTTTCTATTCTTTCGCATTTTTACTGTGGCCTGCATGCTAATCCTGCAGATCAACGTCAAAAACATTTTGATTGGCCAACACTCCAAAAATCGGAAGTTTGACGTGTGACAATAAAATACTGCCCTTTATTAGGATCTCAGGACTATATCGAATCTGTATTTATGATGGTTTAAAACTATCACAATCGTGGTACAGATTTAACTATCAATGTATTACAGTCCATGCCAGTCGTCGCGGCATTTCCATTGCTATGCGAATTGTAAAACTTTTGGTCCTCGCTGGTTGTGATCTTATTCCATTTTCTTAGAACAAAGATATTTATGCGGATAATTTGCAATGATGATTCGATGTTTATGGAACATTATACGTATTTTGAATCTTGAAAGTACAGTTTTCTTTACATAATATGTTTTTCTTTATGATTTGAAAGGGATTCCGTTTTCTGGGTTCCGTAGTCAACAAGGAACCCTTATAGTTTCGGTCTGTCCGTCCGTCTGTCTGTCTGTCCGTCTGTCTGTCCGCGGTTTTACTCAGAGACTATAGGACCTATAAAGCTGTAATTCGGCATGAATGCACATATTAATGATGATTGATGCCGACAAAATGGTATTAGGTATATAAAATCTTAAAAAATATTTTTTTTTATGGTACCTCCCGTACACATCAAGCGGGGATGATATTTTTTTATCGCGTCCACCCCACCGTGTGGGGTGTCGTTGGATAGGGTTTTTTAAAAATATTACGAGTATTCATAGATCATTCCGATTTAGGGATCCATTTGTGAAATATGAAGTTTCGAAGCGGAAAAAATCGTTAGAGTCCAGTGTCCCCCCCTTCTACCAGCTAAACGGTTGCTTCTGGAAATGTGAAAAAAAATCACAGGAGTAGGAAATATGCTGAATATAAAAGGAAAATTATCATGGCTAAGAAGACTTCATAAGTTTTTGAGTAATAGTCGATCAACTAAAAAAAATATATTCGGCGAAGTATAAAGGAACTTTTTGTTCAAATTCCTTTGAACGTAACTGAAATGATGTTGTTAGTAGTGTACTGTGTAAAACACGTTATAAATGTACATTCATTGACCATACAAAAATTATCAAAAACTAGCGGTACTACGGAACCCTATATTGCGCGTGGCCCGAGCCCGACACGCACTTGGCCGGTTTTTAAGTTTTATCTGCTTGTCTGTTACCTCTTCATGCTTAAATCGCTAAACCGATTTGATTTCTCTCATCTCACCATCTTTTTTGAGACCTTCCACGGCCTCATGCCCTCATCTGTTACCCACATTGTGGTGACCTTTGCAGTTTACCTTAAATGAATTATTTGGTAAAAATTAGATTTATTGAACAAGCTGCAATAAAAATGACAATAGTAAGAATCGGGGTTTTCTGTTCGCCGCGGCCCGCGACCATCTTATTCCCTTCAGTGCTTACGTAACCTCCAAAGAGTTGCACAGCAAAAAAATCTCGCATCCTTATTTAAAAACTCAAACCTCCGCACAAAATCGTGCAGCTGGTTTTATAACATAAAATGAGTTTCGAACCGCATCTAACCGATTTCTCGTGAAATATCCGTTCGAGATATTTACAAATGCTTCGACGTATTCGAGTCGAAACGGAATCGATTTACAAAACATCGTTTTCGGGAAAACGTATTGTATTTTCTTTCATAATATTATGATTCTTTCGATATTATTACTCTGTTTGCTATTACGACGTTGGCACGAGGTAGATTGTTTAATTGTTCGGAATTAGGATCTTATACCATAAACCATTACAGTCATATTTTGCAAACCGTCGGAGTACTATTATCTACAACTCTGATTTACATTACTAAATTAGGAAAAATAATAAATATTTATCCATTTAGAGACTTTGCAGAACGAATAAGTAGTGTGTTTTCGCGGAAACACACTACTCGAATATACTCAAGTATATCAGCAACTTTTTCTATGGCAGAAATTTTCCTTCTTGAATTCTGCAGCAGTTTCGTACAAAAGTACTTAAGCCCCACAAATCACAAGGCGCTTTATTAAGCTTTTGTATTAAACAGCATAATTTATCAAGTAAGAAAGTTGCTGTCACAGAAAACGTTGCTTATTTACAAGCATATTTGTTCTGTAATGTATCGAAACGGAATAAAATTTACTCTGTGTCTACTAGCTAAGCCTTTGCAGTAAATCGTTTCAAGTACAACATACAAGGTCCTTTTCAATCTGCAAAACATGGGAGTTGAAGCACGAAGTTGCCTTTCAAACGTAAAAACGATGTAACAAAAGTGATTTAATACTTTAGAGTTTAGGGTGTGTATGTGTTCCTTGTATAGAGTCCACACTTCGCTGTGAAAGTAACAACGTTGAAAGAGTTTTTTTTATAATTATTGTAATAGACAGACATTTCTCATAGAAACAATAAATTCACAAATAACTCTTTCAGTCTGCATAATTTAACTCGATAAAACATAGCGCTGCTATCAATTTTAAGTAAAACTCAATTTTCCCTGATAATTAAATTTTAACAACAAAGTAATAATGTAACAACCTTGTTCAAGTTTCATGGAGTGACATCAGTACTGCGAATTTTAGGCCGAGCCTGTCATAGTGACTACTAGCGACCCTGAATATCTATGTTGTATTCAGTAGCTTTCGATATAAGTGTATAGAAGTTAAGGCCAATCCCCGAGCAAACGACCTTGACCATACATTTGACGTGTTGCCGAGATCGCACAAAAATCCCAATTTTTTTACTTATCTTAGTTCAAAATTCATCTTTTACCGGAGGCCCAATCCCCTACCCTATTCCCTTCCCTTCCCTCCCCTATTCCCTTCTCTTCCCATCCCTACCCTCCCCTATTACCCTATTCCCTCTTAAAAGGCCGGCAACGCACCTGCAGCTCTTCTGATGCTGCGAGTGTCCATGGGCGACGGAAGTTGCTTTCCATCAGGTGACCCGTTTGCTCGTTTGCCCCCTTATTTCATTAAAAAAAAAACTAAAAAAAATTAAAACGCGGAATATGTATTTAATGAAATTGTCTATCTATTGTCGTGTGTTTCAAATAAACGTGATTTGTAAATACTAAGGAGATGCTGAAAGTATGCTTCAATTTTAATAAATAGGCTACTTGACCTACTTTTTTCTTCATTCTAAACGCTTCTTAATCATTCATTTTCACCAAAAAAACTATTATTTTAATATTTTAAACAGTAGAAACCCATAAAAATGTTGATTGAAAAATATGCCTTTTATATGGCGCCGAAAACACTGCCCGCCATTGTGCCGCCATAGTGTGACGTCATGTTTTTTGTATTTTTATACTTTCTTTATTGAAAAAAGTTTTATGTGCTAAGCGTTCGAGTCTAACAGTGCCAAAAAATTAGAAAAGAATTTAGAAATCATTTGTAATGTTGAACACTTTTGGAGAAAAGTTTTGGCCATTTCATTTCCCAACTACAATAAATGGAGATAATATATAAAACTGATGTTTTACTTGAACTATTCAAGAAAATATATTTTACAAATCTTTCTAGGCTTATTCTTATTATTAATTAAATTTATTCTTATTATAAATAAACTTACAACGAGCGCGATAAATAAAAGATAATAAATTACGAATGTGATGACGTCACATCCAAATCGGAAGTACCGCAAAAGCGTTTTCGTTAGTACAAATCATATTTTCATAAAATCATATTTTCAAATCGACTTTATTTATCAATCATAAGCTTTTATTTGATGATAAGGGTGAAATACGGTTTCCTAGGCCAAGTTCTACTAGAAATATGCGTTAGTTCAATGAAATTAAATATAGGTCATGTAGCCTATTGGTATTACTTTGGAAGCTCATATCATGAGTATAATAAACAAAAATAGAAAATTTAAAACGGGAAAAGGAATGCTGATATACTGAAGATTATTGCTGTATTTTTATTACAACTTTGTAGCTTTCAAATAATGAGTTTATAAGGCTCTAAATACGGTAAATTACGGAATCTCCGTAGGGGAAGGTTAAGTTACCTAGATGATACCTGTAACTCCGTTGGGCCAAAATTGATTTATCGCGCGGGAACCGTAAATTTTTCCGGGATCAAAAGTATCCTATAATTCCTTTCTTGGGACTAAATGTATCTCCATACCAAATTTCAGCAAAATCGGGCGGTTTGGGCGTGAAGAGGTAATAGGCTGATACACTTTCACATTTACAATACTAGTATGGATATTTGGGTTTCACGTTGGTCCGATGGACAAGCGACTACGAATGTGGGGCATATTAGATTATGCCCATCTTCGACATAGATTGTTTGTGATATAGATAACTTCGCAATCTTGGTGGCGATCATGGCCAAACGTGTATACTGTATAGATCGTCATTGGTAGAGTAAGATTATTATTATTGGTAGCTAAAAGCTATTAAAATACATTACAGATATTTTAAACAAGATCTTTCATCCCATCTAGTTTCTTCCAGCGATCTAATCTGTTATTTTTTTTTATCCGTAGCTTACTCTTTCTTTTCTCGAACTACCCAATGGAATGTCTTGCAGTAAAAACTTTAGAACCAATATTTACCCAAGCCCTTGCTCTGACCTGACCCACATACACCGACCAGATGGTCCCAGGTCCGACACATGGCATTGGGCCTACCATCAATCAAACTGACACAACATTCGATGCGAGTAATTTTTTCTACAAACGTAATACGATACGGTTAAAATGCGTTTCTAGAGTGTACTCAGTATCGAGAATAAGGGTGTTTCGTTTTGGTCTTGGGTAAAATTGTGTTTCAAAATGTCTGAGTATTATAATTAGTGTTTCAAAATGTCTGAGTCTTAGATGAATGATGGGTCTCGCGCTCGCGCTTCGACTAGATTCCGTCGGAGTACTTGAAAAATGCGGCAACAAATCATACGCCATATGCGGCGTAACCGCGCCAGTCACGCCGCAAGCTTCGGTTAAGGTAGATGTGTTGATAGTTTTCGAAAGTTAAGTTACGTCCGTAGCAAAATGCCAGTTTGTGTATTGAGACTATGCAATAATAACACTACAAGAAACAAGAAAGATACTGGCATCACATACCATCAGTAAGTATTATATAAATCGTCATAAACACAAAAATAATATAAACCAGAAAATTCGGATCGGAGTACCGCTTGATGTTCAGTGTTGCCAATTGCCATAAACTAAAAATTCCCAAATTTTTCTGAGATTGTGATTTTTATTTATTTATTTATTTATTTATATGTTATTTTTTATTGCTATATACATAATGGCTGAGTGGATGAGCGCATTAAAATCTCTAGCTAGGGTCGCTGGTTCGAATCCCGCCGACGGAACAAAAAGTTTACAAAGTTCCTGGATCAGGAATGTGTATTAATAAATATGAATTATTAGTATCATATTATAATAAAAATCTTAAATACAGTTTATATTTTATGTACACATACAGTAACAAATGAGAAAACAAATTACAAATTTAACATCTGCTATAATTTAACATCTGCCTTTTTTATGACTCATTCTTAACTTTCGTTAAACTTCCTACCATTGTTTTTGTATTGTTTTCTCATCAATATTGTACCCATTATATTTCTTTGACCTAAAAACGTTGTTATTTTATCGCATTCTTTTCGAATGGACTTACTCAGTTTATAGTTAATAATAAGTATTATCATATTTTGTTTGGTTGGTGCAGATTTCCTGCTGATCCTGTTATCTGTGACCGTTGGACTGCTGTAGTGCGACTTAATAGAGAAGAAACATGGTGGAAACCAGCAAAACGTAGTATTATATGTTCTGTTCATTTTAATGACAGCGACTTCTACTTTACAAAATGTGGTTATAAAAGATTGTTAAAGGGTGCTGTACCACAGAATGCGTTATTTTTGTCATCAAACCCGCCGGATAGTATCTGTAATCAACCTAGCACATCAACATCAGTTGTTAGTTGTACAAGTGCTGTACCCGCTGAACCCAGCACACCAGCTTCAGTCATCGAAGAAGCAATAGATAAGGAAACTCCACCATTAGACGATTTCCCCGACATCAATTATATTTTTGATACGCCAAGAAAAATAAAGCTCAAAAAAGATCTTGATAGGAAAACGGCTTTACAAAAAAAACATGGGAGAATAATTAAAACTTTGCGTGAAAAGACTCGTCGATTAAAAAAAGCTAATTGTAATTTAAAGAGTATAATTAAAATTTTGAAGCAAGAACGGTTTATTAACAATGATATGTATAATATTCTTAGTAAAAATGTTGTCGCAGCGGATTTGTTTAATAACATATATAAAAAACATGCAAACACCAAGAAAGTTATACCAAAATATTCCAATGAACTCAAGAAATTCTGCTTAACTTTAAACTTTTACTCCCCATCGGCATATAATTACGTGAGGAGTAAATTTAGCACATGCTTGCCACATGCCAAAACTTTAGGAAATTGGTATCGTAGCATCGATGGGTCTCCAGGCTTTACTGAAGAAGCGTTTGCTTTATTAAAACTAAAGTGTGATAGAGGTGATGTTGTTTGTGCACTAATTGCAGATGAAATGGCTATACGCCAGCAAAGTATGTGGGACCGCAATCAAAATTACGGCTATGTTGACATGGGCACTGGTGTAAATGATACTTCTGTATTAGCTTCAGAGGCATATGTCTTCCTATTAGTATGCTTGACTGAGCACTGGAAACTGCCGATAGGGTACTTTTTAGTGCATGGCCTTACAGGATCTCAAAAAGCTAATTTAATATCTCTATGTCTAAGTAAATGTCATGAAGTGGGCGTACGTGTCGTGTCGATTACATTTGATGGGCATCCATCAAATACGTCCGCAATGGAAATATTAGGTTGTCGCTTAAAAGATCCCAAAAAATTGAAGACTACCTTCAAACACCCCTCTTCTAATTACGACGTGGCTGTTTTTCTTGATCCAGTCCATATGTGCAAATTGATCCGAAATCATTTTGAGAGCAAAAAAACTTTTCTTGATGACGAAGAAAATGAAATTAATTGGAGTTTTTTAGAAAAATTACATGAGTTGCAAGATAAAGAAGGCCTTAATTTGGCTAACAGATTATCAAAGCGTCATTTAGAGTTTCGAAATAATATTATGAAAGTAAAATTTGCAACCCAATTGCTCAGCAGAAGCGTAGCAATTGCCCTTAAATTTTGCAGAGAAGATTTATATCTTAATGAATTTAAAAATAGTGAGGCAACTGAAAAGTTCATTTTACTTTGGAATAATTTATTTGACATATTTAATACCAGAGACTTAAAACAACATGGGTTTAATCATCCCATATTTAATGGAAATAAAGCCCATATCCTTGGTTACTTAGAACAAGCACAACAATACATTTTAAAGTTAAATATAAAAACAACAAGAAAACGTTCTTTTAAAGAACATAACCAACAGAAGAAAATCATTCTTAAAAGTTTTACGCCTGTTTTAAATACCCAAGCAAACACTGGATTTTTAGGAATGTTAGTGTGTATTGAAAGTCTGAAACACCTAACTACTTGCTTGGATGAAAATTTGCTTAAATTTATTTCAACTTATAAATTTATTCAAGATCATATAGAGCTATTATTTGGTGCAATAAGGATGCATGGAGGTTTCAATGATAACCCCAACACCAAACAATTTAAAGGTATATATAGAAAACTCTTATGTCACCTAGAACTCAAAACAAGCGATACAGGTAATTGTATCCCATTACAACATATTGCTGTATTAAACTGCTCTTCATCTCTTAAATGCATAAATAGAACAACAACTTGTCAACGTTTCGAAGAAGAGGATTCGGAATTTTTATATGCTATAGAAACTGTTAAAGATGATTTCCACGAGATAACAGAATTCTTGGATGTGCCATATATGTCAAATTTTAAAAATCATGTCGTTGCATATATTGCCGGATTTGTAGTCAAGTCTTTGTCAAAAAAATTGAAATGCTTTTATTGTATTGACAATTTAACTGCTAATAATCGTAGTTGGTTTCATAAATTTGTAACTTTAAAAGATAGAGGTGGATTACACTATGCCTCTGAAGATGTATATTTAATATGTTTGGTTGCCGAATCCGTTATTCATAAAATAGATAAAGTTTCCCACATAAAGTCTAATGTAATTTACAAAAAAATTGTCATAGATGTCATGAAAAAATTCATTGGTAATAGTTCTAGACAATATTTTAATTTCGACATAAGTCATGTTAATGGTGCAATACATCAAATAAATTTGATGAGACTAGTAGTTGAAAAATATATACAAATTCGGCTTCATTATATGGCAAAGAGAGAAAATTTAGAGAGATGTGTAGGGTCAAAAAGGCAAGTGTATCGTAAACTTGTTCAAACTAGTGGAATGTAGTTCTTAATAATTCCTTTTAAAATAATATTTTATTTTTTATTGTTATTAATATTTTATTGTCATTTTGTATTTTTGTAATAAACTGTAACGATTTTTGTAACAAACTGTAACGACACGATGTTGAAATAAAAACCTTATTGAAAATACGTCTAATAAATATAGTATATAATTTAATTATCCCTATACCTCAATAAAAATATTTATGATTTCATATTAAAATACTTTTGAATTACAAGACCACATCAACTAAATTTTTCCCCATTGATTGGGCAGCAGTCACGTATCTGGCAAGCCGATTATCTACGCACACAACAACATTTGTGCATTGTTTTACACACACTACAACATTAAGTTGCCGCATTCAGGGATCTGTTTTTTCTATAGAGCGCGGGATCTAGTCGTAGCGCCGCGCGACCAATCATTCATCTAAGGTCTGAGTATTATATTATGGTCCTTGACTTCTCATATTAGTCATTCTATAATAATTTAATTCCAGGTTTTTAGATCCGGTAAATTCCCAAATAAGAAGTATGTACTCTAAAACGTTTAAAGTGTACTGATTATAGAATCAGGGTCTACTGATTCCATACTAATATGCCTAAAAGGTATGAACAAAGAAAGGAGTCATGTCCTAAATATTCTAAGCTGTACTTTACTACAATACTTTACCTATGAACTTTATTGCATTAGTAATAAGGTCAACAAGGTGGATCATTGAGGTACCAACAACAGGAAAACGTTCCGAAGCCACAACTCACAGCCACGATAAAGGAGCCGTCAGCCGCCTCATTTTCATACCTGTTATTGTTTTAGACGACCTTGTAATGAATTAGCATGGACAATGAATACTAATGTCCCAAGTAAACGCTAAATTGGCTACGAAGAATGTGGGGTTTTGGGCGATTTGCAAATCGTCAGCTCAGTCATAATTGTCTCACCAAAAATACGGATATTGCTTCAAGAAACTTGTAATGGCGTTTTTTTTCGCAAAGTCAACAGAAAATCCACGAAAAAAGGTCGAATGTTGGTACTTATTTATGGTATTGAGTATTGTCCATAAAAACTGAAATCTTGAAGAAATGCTTATAAATTACTAGCTGTCCCGGCAAACGTTGTTTTGCCATATAAAGTATTTCGCCCATAATATTATTTTATGGAAGTGACTAAAATATAAGTATGGCACCATGGCAACGTCCATCGCTATCCCGTCGCACAAACAATGGTCGCCGTCAGTCTCGAGTGTAATAATTTACTATTATTTATTCAACAAATACACTTATCAATATAAAAAGTAGCCAGTAGCCGATTCTCAGACCTACTGAATATGCATATTTTGGTAAAAATCAGTAAAGGCGTTTCAGAGGAGTACGGTAACTAACATTGTGAGTTGTGACACGAGAATTTTATATATAAGATAATAGTTTGCTCTAAAATATTTCTCTTAACTTTCTTGATCCCTTCATCAGTTAATCTGAGATGACAGTTAGCCGTAAGTGCTTGCGAAGCGCTTTCATGTTATCAAGATATTGCTAAACATTTATTTTCATTAACATTACAGAATCCCGCTTCCAAGAATAACACTTAAATTGAGATAAGCATCTTAACGATATACAGGAAAATAAATACGGCCTTATCGGCGAAGTGCAAATTAATATGAAAGTTACTCGGAAATCTCATGTTCATACACCTACATTGTGCCATTTTGGGGATTTTGGCAATTTTACAATAGAATTTCTATGAAAGGACATACAGGTACATAATTAGCTGTTTGATTCGAAAAAACAGAATTCGAATCTGTAAGGGGGCGTCCACAAATTACGTGAGGTGTTTAGGGGGGGGAGGGGGTCGAGTCAAATCTCATCTAATCTCACGTTGGGGAGAGGGCAAATCTCACGTAATTTTTTTCTCAACAAAATAATACTATTTTGGTCCATTTCATCCAGATTGTACGTATGCTTAAGACGCTCCCCCTACGGAGATGCCGTAATTTACCGTTTTAGAGCCTTATTAACTCATAATTTGGAAGCTACAAAATTATAATAAAAATATAGGAATAATCTTCAGTATATGAACGTTCCTTTCATAGTTATTAATTTTCTTTTTTTGTTTTTTATAGTCATGATATCAGCTTCCAAAGTAATACCAATTTCTTTCAATTCAAGCATACATTCAGTATCTCCCTAGTATTTACAAATTACGGTTATTTTTGAATAAAATCTCACCAGGGGAGAGGGGGGGTCAAAAAATTAAAAAAAAAACCTCACGTAATTTGTGGACGCCCCCTAACCAGCCTGAATGAAGTCATATTAATTAATCATAATCACCATAAAGATTTTAGAATCTTCTGAATAGAATTTATATACCAGCACAAATAGCCTTTTTTGGAAGTTTCGGGTCAAATGACAAAACAAGATCCATTTGGTCGTTCCTCGGAATTAAACTGTAGATAGGTACAGCTTGGCAAAGAAGAGTCTGACGCGGTGACAGCTGGAACTAAGAGTTTTTATTTATGACAACACTACATTACTTGTCAACTCTAGTATATATTGTGTCAAAAGCGAAGCGTAGGGTTGCCTGTATTTAAAGAAAAGCGCCCTCATTTAATCCACACTCTTCTTTGCCAAGCTGTACATAATATTATGTTGTTTTTTTACAAGTCCAAAATTTTCTTAAAAATCTAAAATTCCATAGTTTCACAAAGAAGGGCCGTAGCACCTCCATCGTGGGTATCGCAGACACAATAGATTTTCAATTGTAATGCGGCAGCCGACTGCCGATGGTTGTTGCGATGTTGGGGATTGATGGGTTAAAACATGCTTCTCTATATAATGTATGTAGCTTTGTTGAAGCTATCTCTTATCGCGATATTCTTTTAAGTGTTTACGGCTTATTAATTATTTATAATGTAGATAATCTTAATTATACTCGGAACGTTGAAATATATGTTAATATTTGACTTAATTAATTTTACGTAGAATCCGAAACTGTATAATGTACTTTCTTAGAACCCGCTACGGTTTTGTTAAGTAACAATGTTTTATTTATAAATAACGCAAGCCGACGAAATAAATTGTACGACTAACTCGGGAATAATTAAAGATCACTTCCTTCCAACGTGGAAATGTTTTCTGTAGCTGCTTAAATATTCAGTTGTCTATTGGTATGACACCTAATTTAGCTTTATGAGTTAAACTTTAAGAGCGGGCTGTCAAATTTTGCTGTGTTTTCTAATAAGTATTACGATCCCGGAAGACGATTGACTCAAATGAAATTTTGATTTATTTAATCATTGTATATTTATCTGATATTTGGCTAACCAAAAACACGATTCACTTATTTTGACTCGATAGTTTTATTTTTTGAAATTATGAATCTTTCTTGGCTTTTCAACAAATACCTGTTACACTTATTTAGTTACTATCATTAAATAACTTGCACTACTACGATCACACACTGTATAAAATAATAGCTAAAGGAAAATATTAGTATTGTATTTAATTTTTAAGTTATCAATAATCAAAAACATTTACGCGATATTGTTCACTATTAGCTGCAGCGTAAAGCATATTGCCCGGGAGCACGATTCATGGAATCATTGTATCACAATTCACGATTGGAGCATAGCGGTGTGTGTAGGCGGGGCTAGCGTTTTCACAGTAGGCTCTTAATACACTATTGGATAGTTGTTGAAGCTACGTTTAAATTTATTAGAAAGTAAGCAAAATAACAAATGAGATAGCTAGATGAGTTTGCCAACGCACCGCAAAATACGCAGAAGTTTAATAGGCACCTAATTCTATGGAAACTATGGAAGCAGGTTTCAGCGTGTACATTTTGCAAATTGCAATTCATTTTGGATCATGTAATTAAGTTTCAATTAATGAAAACTCTTAAACGCCTGTCAGATTAAATAGTTTCTTAAAATTGCAATTAATGTGTGGGACCGGATTGTTGTGTAAATGACTGTTGTAAAATCAATATTGTTTCTAAGAAGACTAATAACTGGTTTTATACGTTACATCGAAAGGAGATTGCCTTAGCGATAATTTTATTGGACGTAATAGCTTTGAATAGGGTTGTCAGAAACGAAGAATTAAGGTACCGGTTGGAACCCGACTGCTCGCAGCAGCAGCAGCAGATGACGTCGCAGCGACACCACTGATTTCTGTTTTTGTATGAAATACCCCCCATAGTCAGTTTTTAGCGGCATGAAGCTCTCATAAAAATTAATAGAAATTAGAAACCAGACGTGTCGTGCTGAGACGTCGTCTCGGTCTGCTGTGGCTTTGTGTCGTCTGCTTCCAACTACCTTCAGCAAGTTAATCGCGGACGCTGTAGCAAACGACGTGTCGCAGTGACACTGCCGCTTTCTGAGAAATTTCCTCTGTAGTGTAGTTATCTTGAATTGACACTTCGTAAAAAGTTTACCATGCCACTTTAATATAAAAATGCCAAAAAGCTTAGAACCTTTGCACTTGGCAACTTTGATATAAAACCCTCCATCCATTGATTCGTTTGATGTTTTACAATGGCTTATGGCATCCGTCATGAAAAGCTTGATTGTGTGCTCTACCTGCTCGTTGTCAACCCTAGCCTCGACAACTGAAAAGACGACAGCTCTGAACTGAGCAAGTTTCTGAATAGTTTACACATTTAATTGAATCTGCTTACAGTGCGGAGTTTAGTTAGGTTCTTGTGTTACTAAAGTTGCTGTTATTAAAAATGTTTCCTACTAAACTTTCTGAATAGTTTACACATTTACTTGAATCTGCTTACAGGGCGGAGTTTAGTTAGGTTCTTGTGTTACTAAAGTTGCTGTTATTAAAAATGTTTCCTACTAAACTGTGATGATACTTCTAGAAAACAATGGAGGAGAATAAAATTTTTGCGTCCTTTCTCAAATATGCAAAAGTTGTTTTGATAAATCGTCTGTTTGGCTAATGTTATCAAATCTAGATTTTATCCTCTCGTTCTTAAAACGATATTTGGTTAGGGGTTTGAGTATCTTGAGTCACGGGGTTGAAAGCGGAATAAATGTAGCGAATGGCAGATCGATTCTTTTCTAGAAACCAATTCAAGTTCATTAGCGACAGAATGCAAATAAGTGGCTAAATATAGGGTTTATAATACCTCTATAATTCCTCAACTGCTATACTTTGTGATGGCTTGTTTAGTCAAATTCTGGAATTTACTGCACTATTTTCATAATACCAGTCCACTGTTAATTATATCATCAGCATTAACGTGAATGCGCCACTAATTATAATTTACTGTTTACATAATACATCTATTAATTGAACTAACGAGGAAAATGCTTGTGACGACGCGAAGCTCTGTTTATATTAAACTGTTTAGATAACAACTAAGTACGTGTGTTTATTCCTCACCGTTGAGGCCTTAGTAGAGTAGGGTTTGGAGATTCAGGTTACGTAAACAACTATAAACACAATATTTTGATGGTTTCCAGAGTAACTAAGGAATAAAAAATGTATGGGTTTTGACAAAACGCTTGCCTTGCCTTATGTAAAATTCTATAGACAGTTTTGATTTTCAACTTCGCTGACCAAACAAGATATTTAATTACAATTAGGCTTTGCAACACTTTTCAACCAAAATTAACAAAGTAATAATGATACCCAAAGAAATTTGCATAATTAACAAAGAAAATTGGGTAAAATTGGGCATAAAGGTGCTCCCTCACCGGAAGCATTCGCTTGTAATATAACGTTACAGAGTAGAGCATTACATCAGTGAGTGAGGAGAACCGAGCATTATTACAACGCGCACCTTGTGATGATACAATGTGTAATATCTTGATACAACTTGTAACATCAATGCTACGTGTAACGTGACAGTGAAGTCAACTTGCTATGGAATGCTCAAAGTCGAATCTATAATGTTACATTACACGCGAATGCTCGTCAGTCAGGGAGGTGGATGTAATTCTCAAAGACGAATCTATAATGTTACATTACACGCGAATGCTCCCGGTGAGGGAGCACCTTTAACAAAAAAATAAGGCGCATAGGAAAAGAAAGTGTCAGGATTCAGGCGATAAATTTTAATTAACAGTCAAGTAGGAAATTGGCCAGTTACCCGAAGTTAAATTGTACCCCACTTGGCCGCGTAATGTTGCCATCCGGCCACTAGTTTGATGGATATGGCTTACTACGTTATCATTAGCCCTCCCTAACTCTCTCGATAGTGCTTATGCTCTTTTAGGCAAGGACACTGTGATTGGACTTAACGAATCTTATAAATTGTCAGTTGCCAGTGATAAATAATAATTAATGGACGCTCCTAACGAAACCTATGTCAGGTTTCGTTAGGTTAGGTTAGGTGGCGTCCATAAATTATTTTTGAAGAATCTTATTGGTTCACGCCCCTATCCAGGACCTGCATTTTTCTATTGTGCGACCTAAATGTGTACTAGGCTACTGAGAACGAAAGCTCGTCTTATTGGAACTCATTATAAATATAATCAATGAGGAAGGAAATACTCGTATCTCACTTCCCGCATTTTTCTCACGAATGTCTATTTTTGTTTCGGACGGCAGTGCACCGCTGTTCTCAGAAAATCGCTAGAGAGTTGCGGGTGAAAAGTTTTCTATTTTAGATTTCACTGTCAATGTCTTTCTAGATCTTCAATCCTGATTTATCGCTTCTTGGAAATGGAATGAATCCTATGGCGCAAAGACCTCAAGTTTTCAAACGTCGATCTGGAAAGCGGAGTAAATGCGTTATGAAATTATTAACTAGTTACTGCATTAGGAAAGCTTAATCGTTTTTGCCGTTGTCGTATGTCTGGAGTTATGAGTTTGAGTTATGAGTTAACTACGGTCACTGGTTAGTATTGCGTAACTCAGGTAATGGAAGTTCATCTAAATTCAGTACTGCGAATTCATTTGTCAACCCGGCGCCTTATCTTTGGCAAGGATTAGTACGTGAACCTGGCTCGCTGCCAGCATGATTTATATCGACGAGAATTAGACTGAAACATTATTTATGTATACGTTACATTCACCTTCCGAGCGACCAATGTGAATTCAGAACGATTCCTTGGTAATTATTTTTTGTTTGAGCTGTTTTATTTGTCCTACAAAGTCAAAGGATTCATTATAATGACTCACATGAAAGGTAGCATAAATAATTGCATTTATTATTATTTTTAATATGCGCATACGCAAGACGTAAATTTCTCATGCTTGACGGAGAAAAATACTCATCAAAAAAATACCCTCTTTACTTTGAATTTTAAAACTTATCATCTTAAATATTACAATAGGTACATTGTATTGATTGATTGACGGCACTAACGATAGACGCATCAACTTATAGGTTCGATTAGGACTTACTACAGGAAGTCTATACTTTATCTACAATGTTACATAGTATGTTCTATGAATTATCGTCGTCGTACGTGACAACGAACAATTGAGAAATTTAATCGTTTTATTAGATCTATTAAGTATTAGTAATTACATCGTGTCTATTGTATAGGAAAAGTGCTACACTAAACATAATGTTGTGGCGTAGCTTAGCTTAGAACAAAAAATGCTATAGATTGTATATCTATGATAAGACGTAAAAAGATGCACGTTTGGCGTTAATTCGCGGACCAATGATCAGCAGTACACGACGATAGGATGATGATGATGAGATTGATGATGGTGATGATAATGATGATAAGCCTTAAAAGTAAATCATGTCATCATGTCATCGTAACGAACGTTCCGACAGGAATGGTAAATGCGGCGAATGTGAACATAGTAAATTCACAAGATCGGAATCTAGAAAGGTACTATTCGCAGAAGGCATCCGATTCTAGTATTCTGTAAGCTCTACTTGCTGACTAATAAATTCATCCGTTTCACATAAATAGTACGGTTGTCTAGAGCTAAGCCCTTAAGTCGACTAACGGAGCTTATTTATTCATGTGGAAAGTAGAGATTAAATGCGACTTGCGAGATTGTGGTTGGCTCAGTTCCTTTGAAAATCAGATCTCAAATGCGATTGAGTGACGCGTACTATCTTGTGAAAGAAATTGCTCCAATAGGATATTATATTACTGCAATGTTTTCGCGCTAGACGGCAGCACCAGCAAAGACAGTAAACTAAAAGTTTACAACGATTGACAACGTTTCTGTCAATATCTCTGATGTGACGTGTGTAACATGTTGGATTTTGGTCGGATTATTAACTGTATGTGCTAGTAGCTCCCTCTTAGATCTATTCTTTAGAAAATTGACAAAAGTAATGTTTCACGTTTCATCAACGATTCATTGCTAGTAATTTTGGCTTTGTAAACTGAATTTCTCACCTCGTTCAATAGCGTGTTAGGTGCAGTGTTTAGGCGATATCGATCGACCTGCAAAGGTCAGGTTTATTTGTTTTTGTTATTAAACAGTCGCCAGTTGGTTTTAACCTAATTGTTTGTGATGTGATTTAATAATTCAGTTTGTGAATTCTCAAGAGACATAGATGACGAGACCTTTCCAAAGAGTACAAATTTTTGCTTTTTGCTCGAATCTTCGATCGAATTGGAGAACGAGTAAAATGAGGCATTTAATAGGGAATCCTTCCAACATAGCTAGCACATCGGCAACAAAAAATAAAAAATGTTTTATTTCTGATTAAATTGAAATCATATTATGTTTTCAGAATTGTCTACTTGTTGTCTTTGTAGTTTTAATTTCTAAAAATATGTATTTCTCTTTCTTGCATTTCTTCTATGGTTATGCCAATCCTGATATACTTGCAAACTTTTCGAAGGCTCCACTCACAATAATTAGGTTCGCGTGACTCATCAGCTAATCATCTTGGTCGCGCGATCTGCATACGGTGCCCCCTGCCCACTCGTCACGACTCACGAGCGTCCTTCACTTTGTATGTTGAATTATTGATTGCCACATACGGACGGCCTGGTACCTGTGTTTTGCGAATATGATTCTCGGAACATCGCATTAGGAAGGCTATTTATCAGCTGCGGTGTCGCGTGCTTCGATAAACTGCTATTTAATCGCTTTAGATTGTGCTGCGAGTCTGGCGCTTAAGGCCCTTCCCCTACGGATATTCCGTAATTTACCATATTTAGAGCCTTATAAACTCATAATTTGAAAGCTACAAAGTTATAATAAAAATACTGCAATAATCTTCAGTATATCAACATTCCTTTCCCCGTTTTAAATTTTCTATTTTTATTTATTATACTCATGATATTAGCTTCCAAAGTAATAC
The DNA here is from genome assembly GCA_905187585.1 of Cyaniris semiargus. Taxonomy (NCBI): domain Eukaryota; kingdom Metazoa; phylum Arthropoda; class Insecta; order Lepidoptera; family Lycaenidae; genus Cyaniris; species Cyaniris semiargus. Next base: position 2,966,632 of record LR994558.1, on the reverse strand, counting down.
CAATTTATTAAAATTGAAGCATACTTTCAGCATCTCCCAAGTATTTACAAATTACGTTTATTTGAAACACACGAAAATAGATATAAGACAATTTCATTAACTACATATTCCCCGTTTTAATTTTTTTATAGATCAATTTGGAACTAAGATAAGTAACAAAAATAGGATTTTTGTGCGATCTCGGCAACGCGTCAAATGTCGTTTGCTCGGGGGATGGCCTTAATTGCATTTCTCTAAAGTCCTGGATTCGTCTTGTGAACTTCAACCACCTTTTATGGACTCGTATCTGACGTTTCAACTTTTTAAAGCACAATTTAAAAAGTTTTAACGTTAACATTATGACTTATCAACTTTTTAAAATGTGCTTCATCCTCAAAATGACGGCAATGACCAACCGCTAGTGTTTAAAATTTTATTTCGTCTCCAACAGGGAGGCCAAGCAGCCGAAGTCGCCTTCTCCCCCGAGCACAGGGGATGCCCACGCCAGCCTCATGGCAGCTATACGTCAGGCAGGTGGCGTCGGCCGGGCTAAACTCAAACCTGCCGCAGAATCAACACCAGCTGCTAAGGTAAGAGAGAGTTCGTGAACCATGGTTTTTAAGATATAGTTTAATTTTTTGGTTGATATTATGAATGTGGAAGTGTGTGTCTGTTACCCTCTTCAAGCTTAAACCAATATTTGAGGAAAGGACGTGATAATTTTCATGAGGGTATTATACACATCGAATTTAATGTTCCAAACTACGAAGCTCGGTGATTTTATTTAGCCATTAAATATTAAAATTTGTAATGCCTCGATAATAATAATAAATAATGTTTTACATGATATAAATTCAATAACATAACATCTATGTAACCGCATAATCAAATCAATATACGCGCAGAATGCAATAGGTCTTATGCTTAGAAACTAATTTAATTTGTATTTTACTTTGCTTACCTATTACATAGGAAACATTCTCATTATGTTTGTAATTAGCTTTATTAATTTAAGGCTTTATACTCGGTACGTTGGGACTGACCTTGTAGTTTTAATTACTTCCATAATATACATAATATATTCGTTCTTCGTAGCATTTTGCCAGAACCAGTCGAATGCTTGTAGTTTTTACAGAGGTTTAACACAGTAATATGTATGTTAATGGGTGAACAGAATTTGAATTGAATAATCATATGAATTCATTTGTAACAAAAATATTACACATTTTTAATACGCATAAAAATAGACGCTCGATTTTCAGAAATGTTCCATAGAATTCCCGTTATTTCTCATTTGGTTTGCTGATTTATTTTTTGTGTTTTCGTTCTGCAGCTTTTAACTGGTAGTCGCAACTGTTATTTATTCAATAGTTAGTCAGTTTTTGTTTGTTTAAATGAAATATTTCGCGTACATATTTGTTACTTCGTGTTTGTTTTGTTGTATTAATATGCATTATTTATACAAATAATAAAGTTTATTTGTAATAAAAGGTCACATGAAGATGTGTTTGTATTAAAAATTTGTGGAATTAGTAAGGTTTTAGTTTGCTTATTATATTACTGGACTGGTCATTGTGTAGTGTATGTAATCAAATTATTTGGTAGAATAATTCAACTAAGTATCATTGGGGAAGTCAAATTCTATTCAAGATTTGCTAGAGATGCAAAACTAAAAGTTTACGTGCGATCTTGTTTAGTTAGAATTGCGCAAATCGGAGGAGTGCGAAATCTAAACATTGAATCGATGACGTAAGCGTTTCCGAAGATACGGTTATTCGTTACGAGTTACAACGTAGACGTTATCTATACGATGGGAGATATTTGATGGGTTACGAAGAATTCTCAACTGCCAACTCCCATTAGTTTATCTGAGTCGAGACATCGTTTGTTGCAATCTCGTGTCTAGACGCTAGACAGGTTGCAGTGGGCAGTAAACGTTCCGTGAGTGAAATGCGACTGGTGCAATTTCAATGTCATGTACGCCCTACGAGATGTCTAACTATAAATAGGCCCTTGAATCTCGAGAGATTAATTAAAAATTTAAATTAGCAGTAAAATATTTACCCAGCGAATTAATGGAACATTGGAATTGGTCAACAATGTCAACATTGGAATTCGGTTGGAAAAGTAACACCGCAGACGACGACCTTGAATATGCTGCGTAAATATTTTTTAAGAGGGACTACCAGTCTGCGTTGTCTAAATCAAGTCTAGTTGATGGAGTGGCGTCATATGATTAAGCGGCATGTTTTCCTTACGCAATTAAGACCGTCCCCCGAGCAAACGACCTTGGCCATACATTTGCCGCGTTGCCGAGATCGCACCAAAACCCTATTTTTTTACTTATCTTAGTTCAAAATTGTCCTAAAAAAAATTTAAAACGGGGAATATGTAGTTTATGATATTGTCGATCTATTGGCGTGTGTTTCAAATAAAAGTAATTTGTAAATCATAAGGAGATGCTGAATGTATGCTTGAATTTTAATAAATTGGTTTTACTTTGGAAGCTGATATCATGAGTATAATAAACAAAAATAGAAAATTGAAAACGGGGAAAGAAATGTTGATATACTGAAGATTATTGCTGTATTTTTATTATAACTTTGTAGCTTTCAAATTATGAGTTTATAAGGCTTGAAATACGGTAAATTACGGAATCTCCGTAAGGAACGCCCTTAACGTGTATCGTGAATAGAGTACGGATGTTTTAGTACCACACGTCACTCTGGCTCGGCCCGTGTTCCTCGAACTTCCACATGAATGGTATTCTGTGAATCGAATTATAGCTATTATAATTGCTTTTGTTTTTATAGATTCTCTTGATTCTCTAGCGCCTCTAAGCCGGTTCGTCTAATCGTAAAGACTTTATCTTCCACTTCTGGTAACTCATAAATTGATTTGTGTTATGTATGTGGAAACCATTACACGCGACGCTTCAAAGTCGAGATTCGATCCGAACGTATAATTTACAGACTCAAAAAAAAAACAAAAAAACGGTCGTACGTAATTATTGCGATAAGACGCGGACGATTCACGGAATCCGATAATAGTACGCTAGGCCACTCAGGTTCGAGGAATCGCTAGACTAATGAATATGATAACCATGATAATGGTATCATCGCTTCCCATTGTTCCCGCAGTGGTGAGTGGCGGCTCCGGGTTCCTGTACGACTTGTCAAGTGTCTACTTCTTATTCTTTAAAAATAGCCCTTAAGGAATTGCCAGTTTTCAAATGACTACGGACTTTACTCTTGTCCTCATCTCCACTCCATGGTTACCATCTTTCACTTCTCCGGTAGCATTTGCATAAGCTGTAGAGCAGGGGTTCCCAATCTTTTTCAGCCTGCGGCGCAGTTACACGTTACAATATTTTGTGACGGCGCCCTACTCTAACTAGCTATTAGAAAAGGATAATATATAAATAAGCATTAAGCACTTTTAATGATTATGCTTAGGTTAAGGCTGCCTTCACATTTATGTGAAGGCAGTCTAAGCAAGTAATTGCTAAATAATAATAAACAAATATTTATTAATCTACCTGCTTTACACAATTATTATTTTATTTTATAATATTTGTGGATTCGGATAATGATAGATGATCGACTCACGGCGCCCCTCTTGCCTTTCCACGGCGCGGCGGCCGGCGCACCAGGGCCGGGCGCCGCGGCCGGCGGCGCACAGTTTGGGAACCCCTGCTGTAGAGTAGAACTGTAGAGCCATGGCAAAACCGTTATTTTTTTTACCACCCTATTTAATATTTTGCATAAGTAAAACAAAATCTACCCTAAATAATTAAATACAATATTACGTTTGCAATATTATGTTTTGCATACAGATTAATTCCGGATTACATATTTATATGGATAATAAATAATTTTATCTCGAAATATTGATTAATCAGTTTTATTCTTTGGTTATCATTTTTATGTCCGTTATATTTTTGTTTTATTACAACCACTAAAAATTTTGGGTACTCAAAAAACCCAAGAGGTAGGTAAATAACTTCGTTTTTATTTCGATCATGCGCTAAATTTAGAAGATAGAAAGAAATAATAAGTAGAAAGAACTTTACGTGGGAGAGCCATGCTTGGGCACGAATGGGCCGGCTTGACCGGAGAAATACCACGGGCTCACAGAAAACCGGCATGAAACAGCGCTTACGCCGTGTTTCGCCGAGTGAGTGAGTTTACCGGAGGCCCAATCCCCTACCCTTTTCCCTTCCCTACCCTCCCCTACCCTATTCCCTCTTAAAAGGCCGGCAACGCACCTGCAGCTCTTCTGATGCTGCGAGTGTCCATGGGCGACGGAAGTTGCTTTCCATCAGGTGACCTGTTTGCTCGTTTGCCCCCTTATTTCATAAAAAAAAATGCCGATCTTATTCATCCAACATGATTATCAAAGGATATTAAATTAAGAAATTTAAAAAACCCCCGCCAAAAAACTTCAAAAAGTAATGAAATAACATACTTATACTGACTTTAAGTTTAAATAATTCCTAAGAGTAAAGTAATATTTTAGTCCATAAATGTTGTCACGGCGTGTCGGGGGACCGCCAAGTAAACTACTACAGCGACTTTTGCATTTTGTATCGCCATAATAGTCGCTGATTCTCTCGATTCGGGTCGCTGTGAACTGACCCTTAAATTATAATGTTATGTGAAATCAAACATCTACATTAGCGGTCCCCCGACACACCTTGACAACATTTATGGACTAAAATATTACTTTACTCTTAGGAATTATTTAAACTTAAAGTCAGTATAAGTATGTTATTTCATTACTTTTTGAAGTTTTTTGGCGGGGGTTTTTTAAATTTCTTAATTTAATTTTATTTTATGCTTTTTAAACTTGTGCAGAATAATTCCTATCAACAGGATCATATTATCCCAATGAATACCATCTATAAAATATGTCCTCTTGGATGAGGCCGTCAATATGAGCCCAAACATGAAACCTCCACTTCGGGTTCATACGGAGCTCGGCTCCTATAGAATCCAGGTGATGCTGCAGCAGCAACATGCAAATATTTACTGTTTATCTACGTCTTACTGGTTATCGCAATTAAAATGAGCCCAAACACGAAACCTCTGCTCTAAGTTGCTGAGGAGTTGTGTATCCTATTGATTACCAGGTGATGCTGCAGCACCAGGTCAACTTTCCAATAATGTGTTACATATATTCATAAGTGTCACGAACCAGAATGCAAAATATGAACCCATCAAACGACTGCAAGTTGCTAAGCGGCCTATCACGAACCAGGTAAACCGTGATATTTCAGCAATGAGCAGGCTGATGATGATGAACTATAGCTAAGAACACTCTCGATCATGTCAGCTTTCAAACAAAAAAAAAACTAGATCAAAATCGGTCCATCCGTTTGGATGCTACGATGCCACAGACAGACAGACAGACAGACAGACAGACAGACAGACAGACAGACAGACAGACAGACAGACAGACAGACAGACAGACAGACAGACAGACAGACAGACAGACAGACAGACAGACAGACAGACAGACAGACAGACAGACAGACAGACAGACAGACAGACAGACAGACAGACAGACAGACAGACAGACAGACAGACAGACAGACAGACAGACAGACCGACAGACAGACAGACACGTCAAACTTATAACACTCCTCTTTTTGGTCGGGGGTTAAAAATATAGTGTGATGTGAATTGGACTCCTGTTTCATTTATGATTAGGGCATCGAGACCGGGTTTTCCCGAAACCCGAAAACCCGGGAAAACCCGGGTTTTGGGGATCACGAAAAAACCCGGGTTTCAAAAATGGAACCCGGGTTTTTCGAGCTTTTCGGGTTTTTTGTTTTTTTATAATTATTGAAGGCAAGACCTGATATTTTAAGGTATTTATAACAAATTAACATACAAATTCTTTATTTTTATAACATAAGAATAGGTTTAATTATTTCTATTGGTCATAATTAAACAAAATATAATATTTTAAAGTAAAAGTTTCGTTTCAAGAGCATTAAAGACTAATTATTCTCACAAACATATTTATTAATAATAATATTTTGAAAATCCTACAAAAACTATTCAATGTAAAAAAAGCCAAGTCTCTTCAAACAATCTATCCATCGCAAAAAGTTTTCAAATTTCATAGAAGCAAGTCTTGTTAAACTTATTAGGGTTCCGTACCCAAAGGGTAAAAACGGGACCCTATTACTAAGACTTTGATGTCTGTCTGTCCGTCTGTCCGTCTGTCTGTCAGCAGGCCGTATCTCTAAGCAGGCTCCCATACAAAAAACCCAATTTATGGCCTAATTTTGCTCTATAATGTTACGGAACCCTACGTGCGCGAGTCCAACTCGCACTTGGCCGATTTTTTTATAGTTTTCAATCAACATTCAGAGATTGACCACATTTTTCTTTATTATGTGATCAAAGGCTTACAAAATAAAGTGTGGACAGCTTCAAAGGGTCTAAGTCTGCTGAAAGTACCGTAGACTTTTGATGATGGGCAAGTCACTAGTTAGTGACAAAACGTTGTAACTTGTATGGACCGTTGCTGATAAAATACATCCATCAACAAAGTCTTAGGGATATTTGTATTTTTGGAATATCTAAAAACCTGTCAGGAATTTTTGAAGACAGTGTATGGAACAATGATAGCTTATTTTTTGGTATTTAATAAAACATATTATTAAAACAATTTTCCGAATTTTATCGTTTCTAAAACAATCACAGATATCTACAGTCATAAAAATCAATGATAAGTCAACAAATCTTTATTTCGTTTTATAAACTGAAATTTTCATTCGAATGAGATATTTTTATTGCTGATTGTCAAATAAATAGTAATAATTTATACTGATCTGATGTTTGGCATACAGTATTTTTACTAAAAAATATTTTTTGTGCCCTGCTGCGGTATCATGCCCAGTCTTCTTTGCAATTTAAAGTCATTATTTTCAGTCGTCTTACTTACTAAAAACCTTAAAAGAGATTTTTGTTTGTCGTTATGCTTTTTGTCATTATTTGTTATATTCACAATATAACAAATAACGACAATATTAAGACAATGCAATCAGTAAAAAGGTTCCAAGAGAACAACCAGTCCCTAGAAACTGACAAAACCATGCAGAAGAGTTTCCATCAAGTATGATGTGAAACGATTTTGTATTCTAGTATTGCAGTCTGGCAAATGCGGCAGATTGCTTTTCATTGCTTGAGAGACTGATGTTGGTAACACATAATAGGACGAATGTTGGCTTTTCTTAGCCGGCCGTGGATGTCATACTCACTACGGAATTATTACAACACGTGATTTTAGTGAACCCAGATGAAATACAAGCCGAGTTTTTATCAGCACCAGCGCCAGAGACAATTTCTTGTGTGTAACACCATACCACCATGGTTAATCTTCCAAACTCATTAAAAGCAACCTTCCGCATTTGCCACGTGATCTGTTCTGATCAATTACATGGTTATCTGACATGAATTCTGTCTATTGTGACTAGAACTAATAACTACAAAATAATAATATCTATGGACGCTTCACACCACGTCAGTCTGGCCCCGTGGTAAGTACCTGAAGGACTTGTGTTACAGGTACCAGACAACGGAAATATATTTAATACTTTTATAGTATACATAAATTTAAGGTTTTAATTATATTGTTACGTGTTAGGGTTCGAAGGATTTGGAGAAAAAGACCTGCTGACTCTTATAAAGACTTTACTAGCACTGACACTAGCTCACACAAATCACCAAGTCCAAACACTAAGCACTAGATAGTCCTAGGTCGTAGCCGAGTCGTAGATTCACTGGTTCACTCACTATTGATCACTTGTTTTCACTTCGAAGTCGCCTCGAAGATCGCTCAGATGAAACTGAATTGCCGGGCCGTCTACCTGCGGCTATTTATATGGCGAGACGAATTCCAGAAAGTTCCGATTCATGTAAACAAGTAAACAAGTAAACAAGTGTGGGAACTTTCTAGCAAATACGCGTAAGTAAACATACACCTAACGCCATCTAGTAATAAGTAGGGGATTTATGTTTTCTGTGTTTCCCTGATCAGTTTCGCCGGTTTGACGCTAGATGGCACTACGTGTCCGTATCCGTAAGACCACTCCCCTCTTAGAGGTGCTCGTCCCGAGCATCGTTATTACTGCCATGGTAACGCGCCAGACGGTCTATGTGTACCACTTTGAATGTCCCTCTTGGTTGCTTTTGAATCCTGTAAGTCACATCATTCAATCGGGTAACCACTTTGTATGGACCGTCCCACTTGGTCTGCAACTTTGGAGATTTCCCTTTTCGGCGAGTTGGGTTATGCAGCCACACCAGTGACCCTTCTTCGAAGCCGCTCGTGTTCGATTTCCGGTCGTATCTGGTCTTCATGTTCTCACTTGACTGTAACCCATTTTCCCGAACCATGGCGTGTATATAGCGCATCTTTTCCCTTAAATCGCAGACATAGTCTTGTACGGTCTTTGGTTCCCCCGGTGAACCTCCTGTCAAGAGGTCTACTGGCACTCGTAGTTCTCTACCGTAATTGACATATGCCGGGGTAGCTTTTATGCTCTCATGCTCGGCGGTACGGTACGAGAGAAGGAAGAGTGGTATATACTTGTCCCAATCTTTTTGTCTGTCATCTACCAATTTCGCCAAATGCCTCTCAAGGGTCTGGTTAAATCTCTCAACCATTCCATCAGACTGTGGATGGTACGCGGTGGTCCTCGTCTTATGCATTCCCAAAATTCTGCACACTTCCTGGAAGACCTGCGATTCGAAATTCCTGCCTTGATCAGAATGGATTTCCAGAGGCACACCAAAGCGAGATATCACTTCTTCGACTAACTTAGAAGCGACTGTTGTAGCTTCTTGGTTTGGTATCGCGAACACTTCGGGCCATTTGGTGAAGTAGTCCATGACGACCATAAAATACTTGTTTCCCGATTCCGTTACGGGAAATGGCCCAGCTACGTCAACTGCAATTCGTTCCCACGGTGCGCCAACGTTATACAGCCGCAGGTTCCCACGGCTCCTGGTCTGTGGTCCCTTCACTGCAGCGCAAGTAGTGCATTTGCGGCACCAATCCTGTACATCATCTCGACAATGCAACCAGTAGAATCGTTCTCGCACTTTTGTTAACGTTCTCTTTACACCTAAATGACCTCCTGATACGCCATCGTGTATTTCACGGAGAACATCTGGTACTCTCTTTCTTGGGACAACTATCTGAAGGTGGAACTCTCTGCCGTTAGTCTTCTCCCATTTCCTGTAGAGTATTCCATTCCGAAGAATCAGACTGTCCCATTGCGCCCAGTACGCCTTAGTGACAGCGCCAGTGGGTGCAACCTCACTCCAGATTGGTTTCACGTCACCCCGTTTCTTCCATGTGATGATGTGCCGAAGGTCGTCATCTCTTTCTTGAGCCTCCCTCATAGCATCATTCCAATACTCGCCATCTAGTCCTGGATTCTATTCGTTTCCCCTTATTCCGGGCAGGGGACGAAACTGCTTGCTTCCTCAGCTCCTCTATTTGCTCCTCGATCCTTTCCATCCTTGCCATCTGGGTCTTCTTCTGCGGGCAGTTGAGCTGGAGATGGCCCCTCTCACCGCACTTATAGCACATGGCTTCAAATCTTTTCCTTGCAGGAGCCTTAACTTCCTTAACTTCCTCAGAGACCTTGTGGATCTTATGGGTCTGCCGTATGTCATGGCGAACAGCCTCGACCTCCAAAGCATGCGCCAATGCTTCTTTTAGCGAGGTATGGTGACCAAGCCTTACTGCAGCTCTGACCTCCAGGTCTTTGATTCCGTCGACAAATCCTTGAACAATATTTGTATCGACCATCTTGGTGTCGGCTCCTGGATATGCCTTCCTGACAAGTTTTTCAATTTCCAACGCCCATTGTTGAAGTCCTTCTTCTGAGCGTTGGACTCTGTCACGCAGTTGGGCACGAAACACGTGCTCCAGGTGTCGCTCCCCGTATCTGGATTCAAGTGCCTCCATCAGGTCTTGGAACCCATTTCCTGTATGTGCTTCCAGGACCGACAAAGCTTGCCCTCTAAGCGCAACAATGAGGGCGGTCAGGCATTGTTCTTCCGTCCATCCGTTGGCGGTAGCAACAGCCTGAAATTGCCGACGATATGCGTTCCATGAAGTAGTGCCGTCGTACGGCGGTACCTCGACTCTTGGCCCTTGCGTCACTCCCGTGGCTCCACTAGACACCGCAACTCCCGTAGTTTCAAGGCGCACTACTCTCTTCTGCAGTTCAGTGAAGCCGGTCTTCAAATTTTCCACAACCAACTCTAACCCGGATACTCGTTCTTTTACTACGTCGACATCTTTCCGAAGTTTAGTCACCGTGTCACTAACATCCTTTATAGCCAATAGCGCTTTTTCTTGGAGGTCCTTTTGTTGCTCTTGAGACTCCATCATTGCCCTTTGAGACTCCTGCAAAGCCTGAATTAACTCAATTATGCTTTCCAATTGAGGAGCCATTTGAGGGGCCGTAAAAACTACGGGCGTGGCAGGATGGATGGAGCTAGTCGACGGAGCCCAGTGGGCGGGGCCTGTGGGCGTGGCCTGAGTGGGCGTGGCCTGGTGGGCGGAGCCAGTGGGCGTGGGCATGTCTAGAGTGGGCGGGGCCTGAGGGGCGTGGTCAGTGGGCGGGTCCCGGTGGGCGGAGCCAGTGGGCGTGGCTTCCCCCGAAGTGGGTGGAGCCTGGTGGGCGTGGTCAGTGGGCGGAGCCTGGTGGGCGGGGCCAGAGGATGGGGCCTGTCCCACAGTGGGCGGAGCTTGGTCCCCAGTGGGTGTGGCCTCCGCAGCCCGTCGCGCCCTTGTCCTGACACTTCCCTTGAAGTCCTTTCTCGGAGTCAATGGCATCTCCAAATCCCACTTCTGACACCAGTTGTTACGTGTTAGGGTTCGAAGGATTTGGAGAAAAAGACCTGCTGACTCTTATAAAGACTTTACTAGCACTGACACTAGCTCACACAAATCACCAAGTCCAAACACTAAGCACTAGATAGTCCTAGGTCGTAGCCGAGTCGTAGATTCACTGGTTCACTCACTATTGATCACTTGTTTTCACTTCGAAGTCGCCTCGAAGATCGCTCAGATGAAACTGAATTGCCGGGCCGTCTACCTGCGGCTATTTATATGGCGAGACGAATTCCAGAAAGTTCCGATTCATGTAAACAAGTAAACAAGTGTGGGAACTTTCTAGCAAATACGCGTAAGTAAACATACACCTAACGCCATCTAGTAATAAGTAGGGGATTTATGTTTTCTGTGTTTCCCTGATCAGTTTCGCCGGTTTGACGCTAGATGGCACTACGTGTCCGTATCCGTAAGAATATTATACACATATTTAATACACATCCATGACTCAGGAACTTTGAAAACTTTTGTTCCGTCGGCGGGATTCGAACCCGCGACCCCCGGCTTGAGCTACCAACAGCCCACCAACTAAGCCACAGAGGCCGTCAAAAAAAGCTTTGAGGTCTAGTGTAATGTTAGATTTTTCAGTAATGTAATATTTTCCAGTAAGTTAGATGACAAAGAAAAGTTACCTTAAATTGCAAAGAACATTCGGCTTCATACCGTAGCAAGACAGACAAAAGGCAATTTCAGGTAAAAACTAGGCACAAAAATACAGGTATAAAGTATGCCAACATCAATTAGGACTAAATAATTATTAATAATTTGACAATCAGCAATAAAAATGTAAAAGATTAAATAAAGATTTGTTGGCATACGTTTTATATTTAAGGTTATTCTTCCATTTAATGTCATGTAGTAATTAATAATTAAATAAAGGCTTGTTGTAATACTTAATTTTGGCCCGAAAATCTTAATCCTTAGCTTTGATAAGATCCAAAATATAGGAGAGGTAAAATAGTCACTTCGATAAAAGTATGATACGGCCGTGCCAGCTTACTCGAGAATTGGTTGGGCACTGCTGCGACCCCAGACAATGGTATTTAACCCTTCGATCGCGGATTCTTGGAAATGCTATTGTATTCTATTGTTGTCGCGACCACCGGTGCCCGTATGGGGCTTGATGAGTTAAATAGTATTTTACTGGATAGGTGATAGCAATCGCAGAAAATCATGTGTAAAGTATTTTCGCATTGTTAATTTTTTAATTGTTAAAAAACCCGAAAAAACCCGAAAAACCCGGGTACCCGGTTTTCATCAAACAAAAAACCCGAAAACCCGGGTTTTGAAAATTGGTCCGGGTTTCGATGCCCTATTTATGATAAGTGTTATCTATGACGTAATAATATCGGTTGTATACCTACAGCACACAATACACTAATATCGTCAGCAAGTTGCATACATCAACGATATCAAAATACTGCATACATATTATCATCTCATTTGAATATTGTTATGGACAAGTGGTTACTTTTGATTGTCAATTAAATTATTTCTTGGATAATCCTTAATTTTTACAACAATGTCAATATCAACATGCCTTTTTGCCTACACCTCTTGTATAGAGCGGATTTATTTTGATGAACGCAATCAGCGTTTATTATTAAATTCTAAAACGGTGTGGTATTGGTGCTTTCAAAATAACATTTATAAATATCTTAACTAGCACTCACAATAAATCGGACAGCGGTTACACCTCTACAATTCTATAATATTTATTCGGCTGTGGTATATTAATACAGGTGTAACAAAATTACAAAACAGAGTAACATAATAATTTAGGGTGTGAAACTTTAAAAAATTTTGCTGTGGGCAAATTCATGGCGTTCGAGCATATTTGCCTATAGAAACAAAGAAGTAACTTTTTCAGCACTGCTACTTTACAATGAACTTTGAAGCGTCCATAGATATAATTATTAACTCTACAAGGTGTAACAAAACTAAGTGATAATATTTTAAGGTGTGTATGTGTTCCTTGTAGAGAGTTCACTGTGAAAGTAGCAGCGCTGAAATACCAATATTTTTTTCACTTTTTTATGGGAAAACTCGTGACGCTGGGGCGCTTACCCATACAAAAGTGAAAAAAAAATTGGTCTTTCAGCGCTGCTACTTTCACAGTGAACTCTCTATAAGAAACACATACACACCCTAAAGTATTATCGCTTACTTTTGTTACAACCTGTATACAAGGAACATAATATCCACACCCTAAAACATCATCACTTAGTTTTGTTACATTCTGTACACATGAATTTTCCAGTAAAAATATTCCACCGTTTCTCAGTGCGGTTATCATTTGAAATATGGTGGAATAATCGCAGGCATTGTCTATCAGATGGCCCGGCGCTGGCGGCGCTGAGATAAAAACTACAATGGCATGGCACGTGGAAGCGAGACCGGTTCCTCGTGCGCCTGCGCCGCTTCCTAGAACCGTTTATCACTTTTTCTCCAAACAACCCTTTGCTTGTATTCAAATTGGTGGCGTAATCGCCCAGTAGCGGTCCTGGCATTGGTCTTTCTTTGGCCTTTGGTCAAGATTGAAAAGATGAATGTAAATATTTTAACAATAGAGTCGATTTAGGGAGCCAATGATTGGCCAGTCACTATTGAAGATATTGATTCTTCTATAGTGACTGAATCATAAATAGTAATAATTTTAATCATAATTAGGTCATTGGAGCTAAAAACGTAACTATGTTGTGGGTTTTTCATACAAATGAAAATAATAAAGTAGCCAGAAGTAGAACAATTGATTTTGATTAACGTGGCTTCGGAGAGGAAAATGTAAACTTATCGGAAATAATTTCGAAATTCTTAAGAAATGCACTCTGATAAAATTGACAATAACAAGAATTTGTAGAAACTTCATTGACACCTCGGCTATTTATGAAATGGCTAAAGTTGTGTTAATGACTAATGAATGTGGTTACGTCATTGTAACGCTGCAATTGTATTTTAATTATTATTAATGACTCCTTGTCCAATTACTAAATGCAGCGAGATTCTTGAGAGTGGAAACGCAGTAAACTTTGACACAGTTTCAGAATTCGTAGAGGTTTTAATCGACCTATAAATGTTTGATTTATGCTGATGTTTTAAAATAAGAAAAAACTAGCATTGTGTGTGATAAGCAAGCATGTTAAGGGCCTTCCCCTACGGAGATTCCGTAATTTACCGTATTTAGAGCCTTATAAAATCATAATTTGAAAGCTACAAAGTTATAATAAAAATACAGCAATAATCTTCAGTATATCAACATTCCTTTCCCCGTTTAAAATTTTCTATTTTTGTTTATTATACTCATGATAATAGCTTCCAAAGTAATACCAATTTATTAAAATTGAAGCATACTTTCAGCATCTTCCTAGTATTTACAAATTACGTTTATATTTTGAAACACACGACAATAGATAGACAATAGGGGTGTAGACAGTAAACGAAATATAATACAAATTATTGTTTTTTAGGGTTCCGTAGCCAAATGGCAATAAACGGAACCCTTATAGATTCGTCATGTCTGTCTGTCTGTCTGTCCGTATGTCACAGCCACTTTTCTCCGAAACTATAAGAGCTATACTATTGAAATTTTGTAAGTAGATGTAGTCTGTTAATCGCATTAAGATTTTGATACAATAATTGAAAAATTATGAAAAATTTTAGGGGTCCCCATAGGTACAACTAAATCAAAAAAAATTTTTTTTCATCTAACCTATGCGTGTGGGGTATCTATGGATAAGTCTTCAAAAATCATATTGAGGTTTCTAATACCATTTTTTTCTAACCTGAATAGTTTGCGAGAGAGACTCTTCCAAAGTGCTAAAATGTGTCCCCCCCCCTCTAACTTGTAAAGTAGGGGCATGATAAGTCTAAAAAAAATATATGATGTACTTTACTATAAAAACTACCAACGAAAATTGGTTTGAACGAAATCTAGCAAGTAGTTTTTTTTATGCGTCATAAATGGTAACCTTAATTTAACTTTCATTAAATCAACTGAAATATAAAAATAAATCAAAAACCTTTTAATTTTATAAAAATAAACCTTATTGCTGCTGCGGAACCCTTCATGGGCGAGTCCAACTCGCACTTGGCCGGATTTTTTTTTGATAGTTCGTATTATAGAATTACCGAAAATGACATATTTTTACTCATAAACTTTATAATATTTTTTATTTTATTTATTAAAAAGTAAATATTTAATCCGTAATATCACGTGATCGCAAACAGCCATGACAGGATGTGACGTCACGATCTCCAAAACATTGTACTGTGACAGTGACATTTCGATGTCAAACCCATACAAATATTTTTGTTGTTTGGTGGACCGTGGCGTCATAGCGACGCCATGATGAACTTAAGCGCTTTAGCGGGAATTTTTAAAACGAAATTTAATAAGTGGTTTTTTTAATTGAAATAAGAGTGTATTTATTTTGTATATATATATATATATATTTAGGTGTAGCAAATGTACATTTGTAAAATAAATATATTTCCTAAAAATAGTCTACACCCCTATTTCATTAACTACGTCATATTCCCCGTTTTAATTTTTTTTTAAATTAATTTTGAACTAAGATACGTAAAAAAAATAGGATTTTTGTGCGATCTCGGCAACGCGTCAAATGTATGGTCAAGGTCGTTTGCTTGGGGGATGGCCTTAATTACCGGTAATGAAAAACCATTACAAACCTATGGCTTTTCTTATCTTATAAAATTTTCAACGCGCCTTAAGAACCTCTGACTTTTCCCATTTCAAAAATGCTCAACGCTCCTGACGTAGTTTTCGACGTCTCTATCTCAAAAATGAGATTTAAACTTTCCTATCTTAACGAAAAATGCTCTAAGGGGCTATGAATTTTTATTTTTCGTGGAGTTCTCGTAATAAAATCGATCAGTTCGCGGTTCAAGAGAATGGAAGTTCTGCTAAACGCGTCGTTTCTCCCGACGCGGCTTTGTCGCGCTTCCCTGGAATACACTTGGACACATGTGCGCTCATTGTTTTTGTCTGACGTTCTTTGGAAAGGATGAAAACGATGCAAATACTGGTACGCACACCTTTAATATGGAATGTCGTTTACGAGACCTTTTGGAATAAATATGAAATAATTTGAACATGACAAATTAAATGAGGTAAAAAGTAGCAATGACACAATGCAGTAAATGATTCAATGTAGAGTAACTTTTATATTATTCAATTACGTAATTTGTTAAACATGGTAACATTGTAAAGTTTAAAATCATGAAATAATTCAAATATAATTGTATGCATGCAGTAAACATTGAAATTTGGAAGCAACCAAATATTGTAACGAACGTTGCAATGAACTAGTTTGGATGTGACTACTGACTATGTAATATGAAGGTATGTATTCTCTGATGATGATCTCGATTCAAATTCCATATCGGAATCCAAACTCCAGAGTCCAGACCACAAATACGAATGTGAAACATGTCACATCTCTTTACAATTGATCCGATTTTTAATATGATCTTATCGTAAAGATATGTATTCCTACTTGGCAGATGTCGCAAATTGGTTCTGGGAATTATGTGCATCAAATGAAGAATATGAATTATTGTTGTTATTATATTTTAGAATAAATAAATTTCATGATGGAATCCTAGCATATCTCAAGCCATATTTTGGTTTACTCTCATAATTGGCAAGAACTGCAGGTAGTTGATGTAGAGGTTTTTGGTGTTTATATAAGCTGTCTCGAGAGAGGTAAAATTAACTTGAGAACTAATTACTAAATACAAGGAAACGTGATTATGCTTCAGTATAAATAGTAAGAAATGTTGAACTATTTAGCATCATTACCTCTAGCTTAATTCTGCATTTACATCAAAAAATAATACAGCTTAGATATGTTGAAAATCGGAGTAGGTACCGGACCAAAAGGTAGAGCTTTTAAATAAAAGGATGGAATACAAATGAAAACACTATGCCTTTATTCGAAAACTAGTTTATCGCGCGGAAACCGTACATTCTTCCAGGATAAAAGTATCCTATGCCGTTTCGCGGGACTCAAAGAATCAACTTACCTTGCACCAAAATCGGTTCACCGGTTTGGGCGTAGAGAGGTTAAACAGACAGACAGGCAAAGATTAGTATGGATATTCAAGTAAGATGGATGATTTTTAGAAATTCGATTGCAATTGCACCACTAAGCACCTACGTGATATTAGGCAGTAATATAATATTGTCTTCGTAATACACTCCTGGGTGTTCCTTTTACTTTGTAGCTCGTTTCCTCGCTCCGTGTTGAGAGTTTTATCTCAAAAATAACCTTTATATCGACGAAACAAGGATCATCTGAGGGTAAAATAGCTTTGAACGGACTACAAAACATAGTTACACAATAGCCGGCAGTATTGTGGACGAGCGAATCGGCAGTCACGAAATATACGTACCGTAGTCCGTAACTAATAGACTACAATTCAGAACTATAGTTCTTTGTCAGTAGGCCTAAAATAAATGAGGTTCGAGCATTTTTTGGATATTAGAACCTAATTTTGTATGGCTTCGTGCATTTGCCAGAGCCTATGCAATATTGTCGTATTGTCTGAACGAAGCTTCATCTCGGTTTAGGCCACCTTCGGTTATATCCACCATCAGTTTGATTTCTTCTATTTCTATTCTTTACATATGTATATTATACAGGTGTAACCAAATTAAGTGATAATATTTTCGGGTGTTTTTGGTCCCCTATACAGAGTTTACTGTGAAAGTAGCAGCATTGAAAGAGCATTTTTTTATGTTTGGATGGGCAAGCGCCCGAGCATCAGGAATTTTCCCATACAAAAGGTGAGAAAAAAACGTTTATCTTTCAGCGCTGCTACTTTGACATTGAACTCAATATAGGAACAAGGAGACTCATACACGCCCTAAAGTTTTGTAACACCTTGTTAAAACTTATTTTTAATGTTTAACTTGTCTAATCTAACTGTAATAGAGTCTCTCAAAGATTTCTGCCCAAGGTTGTGGTGATAATTGATAAATACCTAGACTTCAGAACTAGACTAAAAATAGTCAGACCCTGATAAAATTTGCCTCTCCTAAAATACATGCTCTAAGCTTAAGGGCTCATTACAATAGTATTATCAGTAAAATTCGATCTCATGCGCAAACGCCGAGTCAATTCATGGAATGATCATGACCATCTTAAGAATTCGCATTTTGCACTACCTTGAATGCCTCCTCGTTATTTTTTGTCCGGCGTTCGACGAAATGTCATTACAGTTTAAAAAAGAGGAGCGGGTTTCGTTCCCAAATGTTTATTACTTGAATTATTCAATTGACCGACCGAAGGCTGGTGTGGAAGCGAGATGGCCGTATACCTGCGCCCGTTGGTGCGAGCAGGTCGGCAATAAAAACAAAACACGATACAGCGTCACGATGACGGAATTTATTGGAAAAGTTCATCACAAAAATAATGATACACTTGTTAGATATAAGGAGTGTCTGTAGAAATGTGTCTATTAATTATCATGGATATTTAAATGATCTTTGACCTTAGCAACGTTTGAAAATTATTGTCGTCATTTCTAGACACTATCATCTCATTCATATCTGTTGTAATTCATCATTGAAATAACAATAAATTGTTAGATATGTCCAGCGTACGATACCGATAGGCTCGACGTTCGTGGAATGTAATTGTTATTTTTAATGATTCGCGCAACATGTTATCATTATTTATCTGCCACTGACCTTCCCTCGAGTTTAATGATAGATACGTCGTCGCACGCACCCGTGCCAAACACTTCCCAGAAGTTAATGAAATATTTGTGTAACCCCGCCACAGATAGCGCCAACCTCGAACTCTACTATCAAAGATTTGGTTTCGGTAGAAAAACAAAAGTTATTGAAATGACATTCATAATTTGTTAAATTGGGGAAAATTTTTATAGTGAGTTTGTTATTATGTCCCGGGTTCCGAGAACAATGTTATTGAAATGACATTAATAATAAATTATTGGAAAAGTTATTGATACATAATGATAATAATTATTGTAAATTAAACATTGTTATTATGTCCTTGTTTTCGGAAAAGCCAAAGTCGTTGAAATATATTTTGGAGAAATTGCTTATGATAATAATTGTAAATAAAACATTATAAATTTTGTTTTCGTGCTAATAAAATATATCAGGATCGCGTACTTTCTTGGAGAAACTAGCAGACACACACTTTCACATCTATAATATTAATAAGTTTCAGCTCCATCATTGAAATTAAATGTTGTAGCAGTTCTGCTAGTACCCAATATGACAATCGTGTTTGTCACCACGGTGAAGCAATCAGCGAGGACCTCTACAAATATTAGTTCTTCTCTTAGACTCAATATTATGACCATTGTCCACAAGGTGAAGCAGTGAGCGGGGTACTGTTGGCGTATTTTTATATACAATTTGACTTATTGAATTTTCAACCACCTGAGTTTCCGCTCTATCGTTTTACTAAAACCCAATCCATATCCATCTATCCAATAGAGTATAGACCATCACGTTTGTCAACAGGGTAAAGCAGTCAGCGGAGACCTTTTGGCGTACCTCCTCGCACGGCTAACCCTGTATACAATATGACCTATTGCAATTGCATTGTCAACCTCCAGAGTTTCTGCTCTATCGTTACAAATATTAATTAGACCCGATATAACCATCACGTTTGTCACCAGGGTAAAGCAGTCAGCGGTGACCTAATGGCGGACCTTCACGCGCGGTTGTCGATGCGCAGGCGCGGGATATCGGGCGCCGAGCGGGCTGGTGGTGACCGGTCCACCGGCTCCCTCCTGCATACCCTGGCCGCCGTCATCCCCGAGCCGGAGTCCTCCCCGCAGACCTCCAGCGAGGACGACTGGGAATGAGAGTTGTGGACGCGGTTTATTTACAAGTCATAATAGTTGTTCGGTTTATGCATTTTGATCAGTGATATGCATTGACTTTTGAGAAGAGATGATTGTATACGAACAAGAATTGTAGTGAAGTATCATTACTACAATCTTATGAAAGAAATGGGTTTAAAATCTGAGGGTTGAGATTTAAAGGGAAGGGAAAGGGGTAGGAAATTGCTCTACAACATATCGATTCCCTAGTTCTCTACAACTACAAATGGAATATATCTCTTTTCAAACGTCAACGTGTATACTTTTTACGGAGTACTAACAATTTATTTTAAAGCTTCTTGAATATTATAATTCCAGAAAAGCGATTGGATTTCACATGTCGCAAGCTTTGATTATATATGCATGATCAGAAAAACAATCAAAGAGCTTTTAAATTAATTGTTAATTATACAGTAAAAAATAATTATCATCGGAATAATTAACGCTGAAGTTCAAAAAGGTTGCCATGAGTAAAAATGGTCGTTTTGAGTGTTTTATATCAACAAAGGTTCCGGGAGGTTATTACGATAATCGCGTTTCTCACTAGCGAGTTGCTTTCGTTTCTCGGAAGGCGGTACGCAAACACGTCGCCCGCGAACTATCAACTGGTTCGGCCGATTAGCATTTCCAGAATTGAACAAAAAAACCTCCCTAATCTGTCCACGGATAACCTTTTTTTTTTTTGAGACGTCGCATGTGATCGATGGTGTGATGATTAAAGGGTTTATTAATAAAATTATTAAAAATGTTAATTAATTCGTTAAATCAAGTTTATAAATTAATATAAAGTATAGTTATTTTATGGAAATTTTATGTCTTTAAAGAGAACGAATATTCGTATTGCTCTACATCTTAAATTATAAATAAATCGAGTGGGACACAAAGGCTATCTAAATTCAAAAAACTAATTTCTAGTTGTCGATCAAATACTTATTGTGATGGAACCTTTATTTCCTTTGCTTTGTCGCTGGTGGGAATTATTATTTCGACTTTCGAGCTTACTTTTTTCAAAAAAAGAGTTCCTAAATTAAAGGATCGTTTCTTTTCTTGTCGGAATGACAGAGACAACATGTTGCTTGTTGGCCGATTTCTAAGGTCAGTTCACATTGAAACGTGACGCAGCTATGTGATGCATTTTTAATGAGCCATTGAAATATGAACTTTATTTACTACACAAGATGTACCATCGAAGAAAGTGATTCATAATATGCAAATAGCAGACCTATGTTACTTGGTCGTTTTATGTCAATTTTAATCGGAACTTAGTTTGACATAATGCGACCAAATCGCGTAGCTCCGTCATCTGTCTATGAATAAATTTCTTTGATAGTACATTGAATTGACATAATAAAAATCATATTATGCCGCTCGAAGTCTTCGCTGCCTGTTCCAAATTTGAGTAGCCTATTAAAATGCATCGCTACGCCTCGTGACGTTGTGTGAACTGTATCTCGATGTAAAGTCGCTTAGAGTTTTCTAATTTACATCAATTTGTGAAGGAGACACGTAGTAGGGGCGTCCGTGCTACGCATAACAACATTTTACTAATGTGGCGAGCCGTTCTGTCGTTTTGTCCCATTTGTATGCTTATTGCCGGCAGCGGGTCCGATGTGTGCAGTGTGTGACAGTTACTTCTCGCTACGTAGCTGTTTCGTACGTGGTTTAACTATTATCCGATTACAATCCTCGGTTTAACCCTTCGATCGCGGATTCTTGGAAATGCTATTGTATTCTATTGTTGTCGCGTCCACCGGTGCTCGTATGGGGCTTGATGAGTTAAAGATGGAAGATTTGGTACAACTAAAAAGAGATAGATATATCTATCGCATGCAAGAGAGAAAGAGATAGACGTGGCTGCACTTCTATTATTTTTCAATTTTAATTCCGTTGACTGAGAAATCTCTTTTCCTGTATATTGCGATTTTAATAATCATGCATATTTGATAAATTCAAACGATTGGACGTTTCATGGAAAAAAATTAACTATAACCCAAATAAAATCTGGTACATTTTTATCGACATTGTAAATATTTGCCCTAAATCGAAATGTTTGCAAAGAGCTTGGGTAACTTTGAAATCGGATTCTAAAAATTTACAGTCATTCTAGAATTATTTGTCGAAAACATCAATCAATAAATGAGATAAATCTATAATTTTATTTTAAAACAACTTGTAAATATTACGTTTTATGAACATTTTAATATTATATACCATGTATGTGTAAATAGACATAAAAGGATGCAAACATTTTGA
Organism: Cyaniris semiargus; assembly: GCA_905187585.1. Lineage (NCBI taxonomy): Eukaryota > Metazoa > Arthropoda > Insecta > Lepidoptera > Lycaenidae > Cyaniris > Cyaniris semiargus. The sequence goes on along the minus strand of LR994558.1, from coordinate 2,944,588 downwards.
CTTTCTAAAAGTAGTCTTCGGATTTTATGTCAAAGCTTTTTAAACACTAAAATAATGTTGAACAAAAAAGTTCTGATTCTGACGTATCGGTTTCTGAAATAAATAAATAATAATTATTATGAACTCCAACCTCAATTCACCTACACTGAAGCCATTTCTTGCCCATCGTTAAAACGCAAATTAATTTTGTGATGCAAGATGCTAATAATATCGGTTGGTTATAATTTATAAATATCGAGCAGGGTTGCCACTAATAAGTTATATTTGTACTATTTAAAAAAAAGTGCTGATACTGCATGTCTGTAAATAAATAATGTTTTTTTAAAATCCATTTAATTATGTTTTGAAGAAAATTTTAAATTTGCTATTTATAGCGTATTTAAAGTCTGTTGTTTTTGTCTGGTATTTTAGAAATACCACATGACAGACAATGTCAGTAGACCTTGTATATATTTATAATATTTTTACTACTACGGAAGTATATAATGAGTTATAATTATTATCTGAAACATTTTATGGGCTTTAAAGTTTTAATTTATCAATTCTGTAACGTGGCAACCCTAGCATCGTATGATAATGTTGAAGCTATGAGCTTAGTTCTCTTTTTAATTAAAACATGAGGTAATTAAGCTTTTGCCATGAGAGTTTTTTTAAACCCTAGGGCTACGGCAACGGTAAAGCAATGCCATTCTACATTATAATATGGCCTGACCAGTCATACAGAAAATCTCTCATGTTACAAAAACAAAAAAAAAACATTATTATGTATTTTTATGAAATTTTTTTGACGAAAGCTTTAAGTCTATCATTTGTCTATTTGATTGGCTTACGTCAAAAAGTGAACCAATCAACAACTCCTGTTCTAAAACCTTACAACAAAAACATCAGAGATTTTTACATCTCTTTTGTTTTCTGAGGGGTTACTACACAAAAAAACGTCCATAATTCAGATATTTTATATAACTGGTCAGGATTTATTTAAAATAAGTTAATTTTAATATAATTTATGCCATTTGCGGAAAATAATCTGATAGTACATAGGTTTTATAATATGGAATCGCTATGTTGATATTATTCGTTATCCTTTTATTGTAAATAGTCGTCTAAAGCTGTATAAACGTTTGTAAGTGTATTTAGATACTTGCCTTATTATAGAATAAGTATTGGACTGATCGATATAACGTATAGATTTTTTACGTCATGCATTTTTTGTCAATAGCCTTATGAACTGCATTGTATTGTACAACAAGATAGTCAACTATTTTTAAGATAATAGTTATGTTGCAAATGCTTTTAGTTTCCAGAGCTAAAGCTTGTTTTATACACTTACCTTCTGCTACTAAAATATTTACATAGCGTATAATTATACAAGCCCTGCTTGACAGATAACGACAGAAAACTTTGAATAGTTATACGCTGCGTAAATATTTTTGTCAGCAGGAGGGGCACCTAAGGGACAGCGTTTTGCAAATGAAATGTTTTATAGGGTCCTATCAAGTCTGTGCACTACTGTAATGTAAATGTAATTATAATAGATAAGGGTAAACTAATCCGTCTAAGTGTCTCTCATAACTCATTACAATGTTAAATCATCTCTAAATGTCATACAAAAATTTACTGCTTAAATTAGATTATGTTGATATATTTTGGTAGCTCTGAATGTAGGGAACGGTGTGAAGTCGCCGCGTATTTTTGCAAATGCGCGTTAACTTCGCACCGCTCGTTACAAATTAAAAAAAGCAACAAATGTCAATTTTGTCCTGGAGTTAGCCTATTTAACTAGTAATAATGTTCGTCTGGTTATTGTTATGATGTATGGTTGTATCAATAAATGAGATTTTAAGGATATATTTAGTTTTAGTACTTATTTTTATGTTTTTACCTAAAAGCCTATTTTTAGGATTCCGTATCCAAAGGGTAAAAACGGGACCCTATTACTGAGACTTCGATGTCTGTCCATCTGTCCGTCTGTCTCCAGGCTGTAACTCAAGAACCGCTATAGCTAGACTTCTGAAATATTCACAGATTGTGTATTTCTGTTGCCGCTATAACAACAAATACTGAAAACAAAATAAAATACATATTTAAGGGGGGCTCCCATACAACAAATGTAATTTTTTTGGCCTTTTTTGCTTGTAATCAATAATGGTAGCAGGTAGGCACTTGAAATACTCACAAAATTCTTAATTATATTTGTTCTTTAATAATTAATAAAAAAATTAAAATTAAATAAATATTTTAGGGGGGCTCCCATACAAAAAACACAATTTTTTGCCAACTTTCGCACAATAACGGTACGGAACTCTTCGTGCGCGAGTCCAACTCGCACTTGGCCGATTTTTTGGCTAATTAAAGATTTAACCATGCATATTAGAATGAAAAGAGATTGTTTGTTCTGATAAAACATATTTTTTAGTGCTGACTGCTGTATCCGTATGTTCTATAATTGATTAAACATTTAAAAACAGGACGTTCGTACAGTACCGAACTTAAATCTTAATCCTTGTATAAATGGCCCTTTGTATGGATAGGGTAGGTAGTCAAAATAAATAGTAACATAAAGTTAGAACCATTCGCGCAGTGATGTAAACGATGCAACTTGCAAGCTAGCAAAGCAAAGGCAAATTCTTAATTTATTATTTTTTTATTCTTAATAATTTTATGATCATACAATTTAATCTCAAATATCTAACTTATATACTACGAATAATAAAAACTATTTAGTTTTTTTTAGTTTTTATTATTCGTAGCTTATATAAAATAATTTTAAAGACTTCTCCAAGTTCCTGGTATTTGCAAGATTATACAGTCGCAATCTCTAAAATTGATTTAAGGAGGCTTAGCATGCGCGGGTCAGCGACTTAATTCGTGAAGTTATCGCCCGTTCACAATTATTTTACCTTGAAGTTTTTTAAAGTGATTCTTAAGCCGTCGCTATAGAGGCGATGTTAAAAAATAACAACTAAAGGTAGTACGTGTTTCGGATTTTACGCGGCATCGCCCCAGAATAACGCCCGGCGAGAGTTCTCGGTAACACCGCGTCGAGTATTTCGGAATCGGAAATAAGGATTCCTGGAAATTGCTGGCCTCAGCGCCGCGCGCGTTGGAGGACGCAGCGCATGCGTGGGCGCGACTTAATAGTTTGGACCATCATAATAATAATTATGAATTATTGACTTTTTACTGCCGCATCTTAGTACATAATTTATGATTCTACGAAATTTTGTTGCATGTTAGGAAAGAATTGTATTCAGTATTATCAATATCTAAGCTCCTACTTTATAAAGTTCCTATTGTAATTATTCCAATAGGATCTATTGTGTTTCAGAAAAACAATGCGATAGCACAGAAAGTTGTAAGTTGATGCCATGAACGTAAAATAAAATGATTGATGCTATATATTGAATCTGATTGATGTTAAGTTCCTTTGTACGCTCGCTTTGGTTTCGACTTTATTACTATGTCAATAAGTAGATAATGCTTCAGGTTTCCGCGACTGTGCCTCTAATGCATCACCGATGTTAGTAGTGGGCCCGCTCGTAGCGTGTCAAAAACTTCGATAGCTCGATTCGGGTTTGTCCAACGCGGATATAAATTATAAACTATGGTTTTGTTTGCTGTTACGTAGTCTATCTCAATGGCTGTTACAATCTAAATCGTGGTATTTAGGTTTTTTATGCTCGGCGTGACATACAGCATACTACAGGGCAGAGGTACAACCTGAGAAATGTGTGTGATTAACGCAATGAAAAAGGAAACATAAACATCTTTATAGGTCTGTGGATTAACGTCGGGTTTCGGCCTGACCTCGTAAAGCTTCTGAACAGAAAGGAGATAATTAAAAAACTTAATGTCAAAAATTTAAATGTCATGTGTCAAAGTCAAAGTCAAAACTTTTAATTTATAAAAAAAATGTAAACAAAATTTTGTGAAATGTATGAAATTATGAGAAAATAATAAAAATTAATTAAGTGTATTGCTATTTAATATTACGGTATAATGGCTGCAGCATTCCAGCAACAAATATTTGCATTGGATGCTCGTTTTAACGCGTATAGAGCACCTGGAAATCCCAATTTTAGTGAGTACATCATGAGTACATGTAACATGATCAAATAATTTACCATTTTTTAATATTTACCTGTATATAAACAGTGTTCACAACTTACTCTTTGTATTTTCAGAAACACTTTACATTCGTCGACGCAGTCAACTGCTGAGAGAAAATGCAAAATTCAAGGTTAACTTGTTTTTCTTATAACAATATTTTTATTGAATTAGATTTCTTAACACATATTTTGCTTTGAAAATTTAAGTACATAAAACAAGAAATGGTAAAAGTTTAGAATCATACCCAACGATGAAGGGGGGGAGGGGGGAGAGGGGGGGGGGGAGGGGGGGGTGAAAATGTCCGTCTGTCACGTCTCCGGCGCTACGGGAAATGCAGCCCCTTCGCCCTTGCGTAACGAAACAAAGAAACCAGGACTCGCCTTAGGCAACTCCGGCCTGTCCTGTTCCTGTTTCGTTACGGCGGGTAGAGTCGAGGTTGACAGATTTGTTTCTGAGTTATAATTGATTTCGTAAGCATATTTTCAGATAAAATAAAATAAAAGGCCCAAGTAATCGGCAACACTTCAAGAAATATTTTTATACATTGTATCAAAGACACATTTCTTATTTAAAATATTCATGTTATTTATTTATGAATCAATATTGAAATATTACACTACGTAAAATATAATTCTTAAAAAAATTCACGAAAACAATGCAAATCGGAACGTCAAATAAAGTGGCAAAGTACACCCTCAGTATCAGTGCCAAAAGCCAACAAAAAAAAAAAAAAGAAAAAGAAGAAGAAGAAGCCAAATATTTATTAGCCAAACCCATACAATTACTATTTAGTGAATTTTGATAATTTTACTTAATTTTTATCAAGAAACCTTGGATTATATAGTTTTGGAATGATGAAATATTCGTCCCCCACTCACCACAGCCTTGCAATGCCTTGAAAACACTTCGTAAACACCAGAGAATAGAAGACCTAACCTCGAAATTACGAAAATTTTAAATGCGAATTTCTCATAAACGGAGGGTCTCCTGAGGATGGAAGTGGTACGGAGGGGTTTTTCTCATCCAACCTATCCATCCTCAACCCATCTCACCACCAAAATCGTTGGGCATGATTCTAAACTTTAGCCCAAGAAATTGTTTTCATATTGCTATCAATATTACAGGATATAGAAACGATAAAGAAGTACATAAACATCAGAAGTCAGTTGCTGCAGAAGAAATATGGATATCAGGACAATATATCAATCAGTTCTGCTTCTTCTAGAACTCGATCTAGCAGCAAGGTAAGTACAAATTAACGCATATAACAATTTGTTACAACCAAAGAAATAATGAGGAAAAGCAAGGTTCGTAAAATCATGTTTAATTTAATATTATTTACAGGCAAGCTTACAGATTGAAGATAGTGTTACAATAAATCAGAAGAGGAAGAGTGATCTGTCAATATCGGAGAACTATGCTTTCACAGGGGTACATCACATATTTGACCAGGTAGCTGAATATGTAATTATAACATTCAAATTTAATAGCCAGATCAGAGGTATCGGGTAGGTATGTTATATGATAGGTAGGTACAGATTATACTGAAGAGGTTATCCTCTAAGTTCTTTATGTTGCAGTTGTCATCATAGAAGTCTTTTCATATAATTTGTACCATTAGTAACTCAACGGCAGATATTATTTTTACAAGTTGAGACAAGTGTGTGTGTACAGAAGATTACTCAGATAATAATGATGATTTACAATAATTGAAGACGTGAGTTGAAGAACACGATAACTAACATTTTGTGACATACAGACATTTACTCATTTTTTTCCTTATAATTTGATAAAACCTTGTAACTGCCTAGTATTAATTTTACACATAAAATGCACCGATTTTTTGTTCCATATAAGTTATATGGAACAAAAAAGCGGTAGATAAGTTTCCGGCTCTAAAGCCTCTATTTATGCAAAAAACTGTTTTTTTTTTACTGTTACTTATTGTGTTCTCCCACTCTCCTCTTCAATAGGCTACTTGACCTATATTTAATTTCATTGAACTAATGCATATTTCTAGTAGAACTTGGCCTAGGAAACCGTATTTCACCCCTATCATCAAGTAAAAGCTTATGATTGTAAAATAAAGTCGATTTGAAAATATGATTTTATGAAAATATGATTTGTACTGACGAAAACGCTTTTGCGGTACTTCCGATTTGGATGTGACGTCATCACATTCGTAATTTAATATCTTTTATGTATCGCGCTCGTTATATGTAAGTTTATTTGTACATAAATAATAAGAATAAGCATAGAAAGATTTGTAAAATATATTTTCTTGAATAGTTTAAGTAAAACATCAGTTTTATATATTATCTCCATTTATTGTAGTTGGGAAATGAAATGGCCAAAATTTTTCTCCAAAAGTGTTCAACATTACAAATGATTTCTAAATTCTTTTCTAATTTTTTAGCACTGTTAGACTCGAACGCTTAGCACATAAAACTTTTTTCAATAAAGAAAGTATAAAAATACAAAAAACATGACGTCACACTATGGCGGCACAATGGCGGGCAGTGTTTTCGGCGCCATATAAAAGGCATATTTTTCAATCAACATTTTTATGGGTTTCTACTGTTTAAAATATTAAAATATTAGTTTTTTTGGTGAAAATGAATGATTAAGAAGCGTTAAGAATGAAGAAAAAAAGTAGGTCAAGTAGCCTATTATAATATAGAATTCTATCATATCAATCTAAAAGAGTTTTTCATTAAGAAAATCTTAAGCTCATTTTTAAGATTCAGCATATTATTCAATCAGTTATTGAAATATTTCAGCACACAGACCAAGTATCAATGGTGAAGTTCGCAAACAACGACCGCTCCAAGCTGTGTTGTGTGTCGCATGATGGTACTGTATCCATCTGTGACGTCACTGCAACCCCACCAAAGGTTTTGTTCACTTTGAAGGGTCATACTAAAGCCGTTACTGGTAAGTTTAGAATTCATTTATCGTAACTGTAGGCCCACTTGCACCAGTGTATTGCTTGGCCAAAAAATGCTCCGTTGACACAAAGAACCAATCATATAACTATATTTGTTCGTTATTATCTTCTGGGTCTGGCGCAAGTATTTTAATCTTGATACTGCCTCCCCATAGCCTTAACGCCCCTTAAACTACTTTAAATGTACCCGTCTTCATTCTTTTTTTATTCTTCTTTATTTATTATTATATCAATAAGCACACTAGCAGCTCATAAGCTGATGCGTGTGTATCATACGATTTGAAGTATGTCCAGTCTGTTTTTTAGAGATTTTTTTCATTTATGTTTAATATTCTCAGGTTGCGACTGGTCAGCATCAAACGAGCTGGTAGCGACGTGCGGCGCGGACGGCGCGCTCTGCGTGTGGCACGTGGGGCGACGCGCGCGGCTGCGTACCGTGCCCGATCCTACGGGCGCACCGCTACATGCTGTAGCGTTTCAGCCCGCTAATAACAATATGATTATTGTATCCTTTCTTATATTAACAACCTACAGTTAGAGCTTGTTTAACTTTTTCCATTTATATCAACTAGTCAAGTAGTGGGGCGCATCATGTTTAGTTAGACAATACACTTTTGGTTAAACCATAACAGGATAATAACTTTCTAAAATCCTTAACACAATGTAAAGGCTGGTAACGCGAAGGGAATGGTGGAAGTGCTGAATGTATCTACAGGGATATATCCGAGAGGTAATTTCAGATTACTCAAATTTATGCTAAATCAGTAAAGTGTTTTGTTTGCCTTGCACCACGTTGTGCAGTGGCACAATAAATGGCGTAACGCATGGTAGTGGAAGACGACTTACGGCCGATCCCAATATTTGATCTATCTCTGGTTTTGCCCTACTAGAGATAGGAATAGCTCTCATTAGACATTAGATACATATATTTTATGTCAATTCAATGTTAGCTGCGATCGGTCGTATGTCAAACCAGAGATAGATTGAATATTGGGAACGGCCGTAAGTACACATTGATTTAGTGTTTTGTTGACTTATCCACACTTACCCTGATTATACCTAATCTTAAACTAAGTTAACATTTTCACAGTTCTAACATGTGCAGAATAAAACATCTTTTATTTATTTTGTGGCATTGAGAAATACAGCAATAAATATGTCGACGAAATGATTACAGGTGGCAGCAGCGTGGTCGGCGGCCGCGTGCTGGCCATAGCCTGCGAGTCCAGCGGCAGGATATTCTGGGCGGCTAATGACAAGGTCCAATTACAATAAATGTCATGTTACTATTACTCCGCTATCCGGATAACAAACTATATTATTATACATATAGTCGGGGACTCGGGCCACATGCTGACCTGACATCTTGTGTACAACATACGCACGTTACATTTGATTTTATTTGACGTAAAGATGTAACAGACAGACAGACAAATAGACACACTCTCACATTTATAATATTAATATGTGTACTTGCAGGGTGTAATAGTGAGCTATCGCATGTCGGGCACGGGCGCGGTGAGCAAGCTGCGGCGCGCGGTAGTGGGCGGCGCCGTCACCGCGCTCAGCTGGAGCCCCTACCTCGCGCGCCGCCCCGCCCTCCTCGTCAGCGCCGCGCCCGACACCGTGCACCTCTTCCGGTCAGTGCTACGAGGATGTTATATATAGAGCGGGCGTGACAGTGAGCTACCGCATGTCGGGCACGGGCGCGGTGAGCAAGCTGCGGCGCGCGGTAGTGGGCGGCGCTGTTACCGCGCTCAGCTGGAGCCCCTACCTCGCGCGCCGCCCCGCCCTCCTCGTCAGCCCCGCTCCCGACACCGTGCACCTCTTCCGGTCAGTGCTACGAGGATGTTATATATAGAGCGGGCGTGACAGTGAGCTACCGCATGTCGGGCACGGGCGCGGTGAGCAAGCTGCGACGCGCGGTAGTTGGCGGCGCTGTTACCGCGCTCAGCTGGAGCCCCTACCTCGCGCGCCGCCCTGCCCTCCTCGTCAGCCCCGCTCCCGACACCGTGCACCTCTTCCGGTCAGTGCTACGAGGATGTTATATATAGAGCGGGCGTGACAGTGAGCTACCGCATGTCGGGCACGGGCGCGGTGAGCAAGCTGCGGCGCGCGGTAGTGGGCGGCGCCGTCACCGCGCTCAGCTGGAGCCCCTACCTCGCGCGCCGCCCCGCCCTCCTCGTCAGCGCCGCGCCCGACACCGTGCACCTCTTCCGGTCAGTGCTACGAGGATGTTATACAGGGTGTAACAAAGCAAAGTGATAATACTTTAGGGTGTGTATGTGACCCTACCCCCTTGTATAGAGTTCGCTGTGAAAGTAGCAGCGCTAAAAGAATGAAATTCTTTCATAACGTTGGGAAATTTCTCAGAGAAACATAAAAGTCAAAACTAACTCTTTCAGCCCTGCTACTTTCACAGTGAACTCTATAATAAGGAACACGTATCCCTAAAAAAACAAAATGAATAATATTTAGGGTGTGTACGTACACACCCTAAATATTATTCATTTTGTTTTTTTTTACAACCTGTTACATATACAGGGTATAAAGAAGTAGTTGTAATACTGGCAAGGCGTGATAGTAAGCTACCGCTCGGTACACCTTGCATCGGGCGCGGTCATCCAGCTGCGCTTTTTTGATGTGAGGCTTAAATGACATTACCATGGAGGCATGTGGAGGAGGATGTGAAAATGACACACACAACAACACTAGATCGTATGCCTAAAATACAAGTAAAAAAAAAATTTATATATCCACAGCCGAACATATTACCTCCTCCTTTTTGGAAGTTGGTTAAAAACTAGCCCACCACACATTTCCACCACTGCAACTCTAGTGTCGCCAGGATCAACAGAGGTAACCAACCACGAAAACCTTTTGATGTGATCTCAGGGGTACCCGAAGGACAAGCTCAATCTATCTTTGGTCCCGCAACGAATTTAATCAGAAGAAAGGTAGGAGGAGTAGGAGATATCAAATTTCCCTCCCCAAGCAAAGCGGGAGACAGCCTAAATGTAATGACATTAATGTCCGAACAAGAGGGGGAGCACCACGGGAAAAAACTGGCCCAAATTACAAATAAAATATAACTTATTTAAAAAAAAAAAAAACATATTTTTCTTTTCAAACAGTATAACGGACCGCGAGGGCGGTCTGGCGTCGTGGCGGACGTTCCCGACGCGTCACCGCACGGCCGCGGTGCGCTCCACGTTCTGCCCGATCATGTCGTTCCGGCGCGGCGCCTGCGTCGTCACCGGCTCGGAGGATGCCTGCGTCTACTTCTATGATATGGAGGCGCCTGGACAACCAGTTAATAAGCTGCAAGGTTAGTCTTAATGCAAGATGAAATGTCTCTGTCGCGGTATCACATTTTGTATTATTTATCGATTGGGGTCGACTGTCGAGCAAATGCTGTGTAAACTGTAAAGTCTTCTTAATCCATAAAAAATTCTGTTTCTTTCTTCTCTTTAGAACGACTTTATGTTAACTTGCGCGATCTTTAATGTAGTTACTTCTTTTGAAGTCAGGACCTAATGCTAGCTTATTAATAGATAACAAGATCGATTTAGGAAGTCCGTGTAAGTAATATACTGTATTAAAAACAAAGACATTATATAAATCAGCCTTTCCCAAAGTGAGCGATAACGCCCCCTTGTGGGCGCTGAAGGCCTAAAGGGAGCCCAAATGTGAGACCCAGAAAAAAAATGGGGGCATTGTGTAGAGGCTTGGGGGGTGATTTGTAATTTCATTTCATCTGGATGCATTTTAAATTAAATACATCTATTCCCTCCACTGACCTCCATTATACAATGGAGGTCAGTGATTCCCTCACATTAGTTTTAATTTTTGGCTAGCATGTTTTTGAGGCGACTTCTTAGAACATAATATTTTGTTAAACAAAAATTAGGCTGTGGTAATAGTAAAAATATGGTTTGAAAACGACTAATTTAGCAGTTTATATTTATTTTTATAAAATTTGCGGAAAAGCCCCTTAACTTTTAATAAAGATAATAAGAGTAAGTAATTTGTTCTCAAAGTGGGCGGTAGACAAAATAAGTTTGGGAACCCCTGATATAAATCATGTGCATTTTTCAGGGCACGCGTCCCCCGTCCTGGGTGTGAGTTTCAGTTACGACGAGAGCCTGCTAGCGACGAGCGACGCGTCCGGCCTCGTCATCGTGTGGCGACGCAGCTGACACGCACACACACACGGTGATGCACGCACAGATACAAAACAGTAAATAGTGATCACAGGATCAAACGGTATGGTTGTGACTGACGATCACAAGTTACTGGTGACTGTGATCCAGCGTTGCCAGATATTTTTTTTGTCAAGTCGGGACTTTGGAACTTTTTAAGTGAAAATAGCGGCATTCTTCCGTCAAAAGCGGGACATATTACAAAATAATCAAAAGTTTTCATTTTTTTTATTTTACTTAAAATCACGTTTACGTGACAATAGATAGCAAAAGTAGCCATAGACAATCCATCCCTCTCTCTCCAACACTCCTATCTTCATTACGTACCTTTATTTCTCAGTACGCTGCACGTACGTTCGAGTTATCCCCGAAAAGCGGGACTGAGCGTGTCCCGCGCGGGACATTTAATTTTGTTATAAAAATCGGGACGTCCAGTTAAAATCGGGACGTCTGGCAACGCTGCTATAATCAATCACTCGGCACCACAGTGACTTACGATCATGCATAACTGCGGTGACTTTTGACCACGTAATACGCATCACTTAAGAGTGAGGGCGTGATCATGTAGTGTTATATGTGTCAGTCAAATTGTGTTTAGTATCTGTGATGATTACGTAGATCAATGCGATTAAGGATAATAATATATTTGAATGTTATTGATGTAATTCAATTAATATTTACTATGCAATAAAAAATAAGAATTACTTTATAATGTGGTTTTACGCTATTCTTTATGAACAATGCAATCTCTTTTTAACCGACTTTTAAAAAGGAGGAGGTTATACAGGGTGTAACAAAACTAAGTGACTAAGTGTCAAGCGCCCCAGAGTCTCGTTTCCCCATATAAAAGTGAAAAAAAATGTCTTTCAGCGCTGCTACTTTCACAGTGAGCTCTCTACAAGGAACACGTACACACCCTAAACTCTAAAGTATAATCACTTAGTTTTGTTACACCCTGTACATGGTCGCTGTTAAGCATTTGTGTATTAATCCACAATTCTTTTGTTAAGTTATGAATGGCTTGTTCTAAACGATTTAAAGATATATAATACGTAATTTTTTAACTATACATAACTCAATACGTATTTTTTTTGTGAGATGGTACTTACACAAATGCTTAATTTATTTAACAGCGTCTATAATCGTCTGTATATATTTTTAACATATTATTATAATGAGTATGATAATAATGAGATATTTTATTATTATTGTAGTTAAATATCAAATGTTTTATAGTATTATAATGTTTTATTTAATGATCTCGTAATTCAATAAAGATTGACCGTAATAAATAAAATAAAACAGAACTTTGTGGCAGCTACTGCAACTTAGAACAATGTATTAGTATTGTATTGTATCTATAAACAGTAAATCAGATAATAAAAATTTCATATATAAAATAAATAGGTACCTAATAAACAATATTACATTGTACATAGACTACGCCGCCAAATTTAATTGCGCACTACTTTTTCGGGCAGATTTTGTATGGAATAATTTTTCATTGTTGGCGACACCGGCAGTCTCCCTGTAAACACGCGTAATCTGTGGTCGTTACCTATATAAGGTATTGATGACTGATGTAAATTATAGGCAGTCGAAATAATAACTCGTAACAGTGAGTCGAAATAATACCTCATAACAGTCGCGCGTAAAACACGAGTTATCTATCGTTATTAATTGTTAGTGCGCAGTTAGTTTTCTCGTACTTGCGGTAGTAGATCGAATTGTAACCATGGTAAAGTAACTTCAATCCTTAGACGATTATTTTGTCTGTGTGTACAAAATATATGAATAAACTAAGTGGTTCCGTAATCCTGCATTTTTATTTGAAACTGTAACATAGGTACCTAACAAGTACCTTACAACTTTATTGTTTTAATGTAGTCTTTTAACTAGTAGCTAAGATTATATCTATACTTATAATATTATAAAGCGGAAGAGTTTGTTAGTTTGTTTGTTTGTTTGAACGCGCTAATTTCAGAAACTACTGGTCCGATTTGAAAAAATCTTTCAGTGTTAGATAGTCCATTTATCTGACTAATAGGAGCGAAGAAATAGAGAAAAATGTGGAAAAAACGGGGGGAAATTACTTGAAAGGGCTATTTGAACGCACTAATCTCAGGAACTACTGGTCCGATTTGAAAAATTCTTTCAGTGTTAGCCCATTTATCGAGGAAGGCTATAGGCTATTTTTTATCACGCTAAGACTAATAGGAGCGAAGAAATAGAAGAAAATGTGGAAAAAACGGGGGAAATTATTTGAAAGGGCTTATCTCACGAACTACTAGAGCAATTTTTTTGTTATTTGGGTCAGATAAGAAGTAGACCACGTGAAGGATCATGGGCTATTTTTTGTAGACTGATTTGTCTGTGAAATATCTAATTTACGCGGGCGAAGCCGCGCGGAACGTCTAGTTATTTATAATATTTTGAAGAATTATAGCCTAAACTTACAATTTAAAAATAGAAGTAAAAAAATCGGCCAAGTGCGAGTTGGACACGCACACGAAGGGTTCCGTACCGCTATATAGCAAAAATAGATTAAAAATCTACGAATAATAAAAACTAAGGAAGAGTAACTGTGTCAAAAATTTGTTCCGCGAGTCTACAAAATGAGACCCGAATACATGCATACTTTATGCATGTATTCGGTATACAATTTTGTGTATTTATAGAAGTGACCATTATTGCCAACGGCTTTCTTTCGTAAATTTGAGTGTTAGTGTTTCGTAGCTATTGTCATATTTTAGTGTGCGAAAAGGAACCAAATTCAAAACGGTTGAAGTATGGGAGTTACGTTTCCTTAGTTTTTATTATTCGTAGCTTAAAATTGTGTTTTTTTATGGGAGCCCCCCTTAGTTATTTAATTTATTTTAATTTTATAATAAATCACGTTTGTTGTATGATAGCCCCCCTTAAATATTAACTTTATTTTCTTTTTAGTATTTGTTGTTATAGCGGCAACAGATATACATAATCTGTGAAAATTTCAGAAGTCTAGCTATAGCGGACTATCTTGAGATAAAGCCTGGAGACAGACAGACAGACAGACGAACATACAACGAAGTCTTAGTAATAGGGTCCCGTTTTTACCCTTTGGGTAAGGAACCCTAAAAACACATTTTATACGTTATGTATACTGGTACTGGGTTAAATCAAATGGGCTATCCCTATTAATTTGTTTCAATTCACAAAAAATGAAACAAAATATAAAGAATAAGAATAAGAACGTTTATTTACAAAAATATCAATGTGAAATAGCACTCATGTTTTGTCGGATACATCTCTGGGTAGGGTAAATGAGTGTAGTCACTAGAAAAATCTTCAAATTAGTGGGTGGGTCAAAAAAATTTAATGCAAACACCTCTATACGTTATCCTGGTACTTCATAGTTTAAAACAAAATTAAATGGGCTACCCCTATTAGTTAGTCAATTAGTTAGTCAAGAATTGAAACAAAATATTGGGGGTAGTCACAAGTAAAATCTTAGAATTAATGAGTAGGTCGGAAAAATTGATCGCAAACACCTCTTCATACGTTATACGCAGGAGGTACTTCATAGTTTAAACAAATGGGCTACCCCTATTAATTTGTCGATTCACAAGAATTGAAACAAAATATTGGGGGTAACTACAAGAAAAATCTTAGAATTAGTGGCTGGGATGAATCAATCAATCAATCAATCATGCAAATCACTTCATATGTTATGTGCTCCTGGTACTTCAATACTAAATAACAATAACAAATAATAAGCGATACAGGTGATTTGAAATCTGTAAAAATCCGGATTTTCTGATTTTTTATTGCACCATAATGGGCGGATTTTTCTTTTATCATGGTAAATTAGCGTCTACAGAAAGGATGTAAATAAAAGTCCGACATTACGAGTTATTCATTGTTTATTTATTTTTTCATATAAATACCTTTAAAGACTCGACAAGTCACAATATGAAAAGACTTTTAATTCATTCACATTCACTAAATACTGAGACAGATCGTAAAAAATAACAACTTATTACGAATAAATATCAGTTACTGGACAATTCACTCAAATAATTCCTCGTTACATTATAAAGTTGTCCAAAGCGTTACCGAGATGAGATTGCCTACACGCACGTACGGGGACAAAATTGTCTCTATCGCCCACCATTTGCTTTGCGATTATCGACATTAGCGCACAACAAATAAACTACTTTTCCGCAAAACATGACCGTTTTCATATACCATTTGTGTACTCTACAGTTTATAATAGGAATTCAAATGGTGGATGACGGACAATTTTGTCGCCCATCCGCGCTACGCTTAACAGATTATATAAACAATATCCTACTACAAAAGATCAGTGAGTTCCAACTAATTAATCATAATCTAAATTCTAATCGAATATACTTATTATAATTGCAACAAAATGGACATCTACCGCATATTTACATCTGTACATTAACGAAATATCAAAAATCATAAAAATAAGATATAATAAACATGTATCGATAATTTTTCAGAAAAAAAAATCTCTCCAATAACATTTAAATTATATTTACAACTAAACTATACGGGACGACATGGAAAATGAGAATTGCACACGTTCTGCTTAACTTCGCACAGACGGACCCACTATACACCTCTAAACATGAATTTTAAATATTATTTTTAAATTACCTCTTTTGTTGATTTTTTTGTGATTCATAGTGTTGATCTTTTATCCAGAAATACCACATTGCATTGCCACCACCATCATATTATGGGAAGTGTAAAGTGAATCACAAATCAACATATTGTTATCTTTCTCGTTCTTTGTATTGATGCTTTCGAATTAGGCACGATACTTTGTCAAAGAATCGGCAGACTGGCGCATTACGAAAAGACACCATCTATTACATGGCGTCGTTTTCCGAAAGTTAATTTTCTCATCTAGAAATCATGTTTAGAGTAATATGTAAGTCGACGTCAGTGGAGGCGTATATGGCGGTAACCACCACCATCGCCGTAATAACGGCACTTACCGAACACTCACACATACCAAAACCTACTAACAACTAAGAATTGGCTTACAATTTCGTCGAACGTTAAGGAGGCGATAAAATTTATATAAAACAACACAATTAAAAAAAAATAACATACAATACTTTATTTACGCTGGATTGCCACGATTAAAAAAGTTACGCCTCTAAACGTTCTTATTTTAAATTCAAGACGGAAGATGCAGATTCATTGTGCGCAGTCTGTCACAGATAAAATTTTGACTCGACGTTCGGATACGATTTCACATCGTTTGGCCTGCCTTGTAAATAATAAACATTTGGACAAGACAATTACTGAGTATTATTTCAATTAAATCATATCAAAAGTAAAAAAAAATATATTTTGTAAAAAACCATTGCTACCAAACGCATATCCGAACGCAACATTACCGACTATAACGAGAACGGTACAAATACGTATGAACGTATACTAGCATGTTACGGGACTGTCTTAGCGTAATTGGTTAGGCCACTCTGAATTTGAAACCTTCATAGCTCCTAAGGTGAGAACACACGATCAGCGCTAATAATTATTAGGGAGTACCGAGTAGAAATTACTTGTACCGTTTGCGCTCTCACCCTAGGAGCTCCCTATAATTAATAATTCACGGTCATTTGTACCATATGTAAAATTCGGAATCGCTAAGCTACTAGGCACCGGACAGTTCGTAAAAAATGATTCCGATATGTATACAAAATGTCGTGCAAAATAAACTTCTGTAACTTACTTAGTGGCATACGACGGACTACGTCGACGGGCTACGTCGCGGCGGGCGGTGACGTCACACTACTGTGCTGTCGACGGACTACAGCCAATTAACCTTAGTCTCGTCACAACTTTGACTTTAACACTTGCTAACTCTTTCACGCGTAGTATCTATACATAACGATACTTGCGTACTCACCGCCCGCCTACACTATAATACTACGTACTTATGAGACGTTGGGTGACCGCTCGACGTTGGCGTCTCTCTCCGTGGTATCACGCTCGAGCGTCGCCTTAGTACTCTCTATACCGGAGTCCTCATCCCCGCTGTCGAGGACAGTCCCCTCTCCCCGCTCGCGCCCCTCTCGCCCCTCCCTCGTCTGGACCTCAGTGAGGACTATGTTTCTCGGGGGTTCAGGCTCGGGCGGGGGTTTGCCGAAAGTAGAGAACGTCACCTGGGGCAGCTCCGGCGGCGTGACGTCACGGAAGCTGAACACGCGGGCGTGGCGCGGGGACTGGAGGTGCGGCGACGGCGGCAGGTCGAGCTTGAGGCGGTCGCGAGTGTGGCGCAGCCCGCCCAGCTCGGTGGGGCTGACCGCCTCGGCGGGGTCGCGCCACCACTCCGTCTTCTTGTAGTCTTCGTCTGGGAGGGAGCCGGGGGTTATGTCTTCCACGCCGGAGTCTGGGGTAGTGAGGTCGAGCGGCTTGGCGAGCGGCGCGGTGATCGGCTCGGCGAGCGGCGCGGTAAGCGGCTCGGCGAGCGGCGCGGCGGGCGGGGCGGGGGCCGGCGAGGGGGGCGTGTCGTCGAAGTCCCGTAGCGCCGCCTTGTGGAGGCCGGGGAAGAACTGGCTGCCGCCCGACATCACGCCCAACTCGAAAGGCCGCGCTGAAGACGATATGTAGAAGTCGTCGTCGTAGTCTGAAATTGACAGATACAAAATATGTTACCCAACAAAATTAATACTATAGGTAAATTATTACTGCTAGAGTCTATCCTAGAAGCAAATAGAATTTCGTCTACAAACTCACTGCTGCTATCACACCTTATCTATCTTTCACTCGCTCACGAAATATCACTATCTGTCTGTACCAGTCAGACTTCGAAGTCAAAAATCTAGTAACGCTTCTAATATAAAATTACTGTTCTAACGGCGTGAAGACGGCTTTAGGGGAGAATACTGAACAATATAATGAAGGAGGTGTTAGATAGGATAGAAAGACTTCTTATTGTACCTGTAGAAACGAGAAAGCATCATATTCGTATACGAGTGAAAGAGACAACAACCGAGATTCCGTAGACCGTCACTAACCTGCGGGGAAGGAGATGCGAGCTCGCGCGAGCACGTCTAGCGGTCCGGGCGCCGTGAACAGCTGGTAGCCCAGCTCCGCCTCCTCCGCGCTGCCCGCGTCCCAATCTGTAATACACGAATATTTATTTGATTATCATGAAAAGCTCTGTACGGACGGCTTTTTTATTAATTACTAGTTTTATCAGCTTTCACAAGAAGTCGAATTTAACAATTAGACAGCAAACACAGCTAAAAAAATAAATAAACAGAATTTGTAATACTCTTTGAACAAGAATCAGATGAATTACTTTTGATATGTGCTGCTCGTTATTCAATCCACGCTTTATAGGATCATTACGCCATTTTCAAGATGCGTTGCACATTTGTCAAAACAGGCTACACATTATTCAAGTTCAACTCGCACATCTCATTGCCCAACACGCAAATCTCATTGTTCAACACGCGCATCTTACTGCTCAACACGCACATCTCATTGTTCAACACGCGCATCTCGCTGTTCACCAACACATCTCATTGTTCAACATACATCTCACTGTTCAATACCTGCATAAGTGGAGAAGTCTGGCAGGTAGGCGGGCGAGTGGTCGGCGACTTCGCGCGGGTACTCGTAAACACAGTGATACTTCTGCCGCTTGAAAACCACGCGCTTCTTGCTGTCAACCGATAGCTGTGGAGCGTGAGTCTTGTTAGTGAACTTATGATATGACTCATATGTAGATGACGGATGACCTAACGTAGTTAGGTCATGTCAATCCCAGCCGACAGATCACGATTCACGACTTGACATATTTATGTCAAGTATATGTTACAAATACAAATACACATACATTTTACAAATAATAGTAGTTGCCCTGGATTAAAACATAGTTTACTTTTTGTCTTAAAAAGTATGTAGTACATTGTTCAAGTGTTATATTGTATTTACGCGAGCAGATAAAAGTTAGTGATATATTTCAATTTTGGGACACATAAACATCATTTATAATTCGAAGTACGTGTGTATGTCACTGAATGCCTTCGAAACGGCTGGGGCGATTTGAATTAATGATATTTTTGTATGCATCTGAGTAGAGCCCCAGATGGTTAAGATTCACAAATCAGTCAAATTAAGGAACTTCATATGAGGGGTATAGAAGCAAAGATGACTATCTCGATGTTTTTCCGGATTGTCACTAATACCGGCATCTAGTTGTTGGGATTCAAAGCCGTCGATCTGTCCAATCGCCACTTTCAAATACGTCTGTATCCAATAGAAATTGATGGTTAAAAACTAGCGAATGTAACAAACATGTCTATGTCCACTGGAGATTGTCGCTTTTGTTTTAACATAATATTCAATTTTTTAATGAAGCTAAATGCTTGTGAAGTTCCTCCAAACCCAGCAAAAAATAAAAATATTTTATTATTATTGAAACAAAATCAGCAATATCCATTAGAAATTGTATCAAAGTGGACAAAATCTATACACGATTACAATAAACAGCAATGTCTACTTGAGGGAAACAATCATAGCAATCTCCAAATTTGTAACCTAATTTATTCTAAAACCACCGCGTGAATCAAGCCCAAACTTGCTTGAAATCTTTTTCTAACACTACACTTTTAAAGATAATAAAATTAAATTAAGAAATTTAAAAAAAAACCCCGCCAAACAACTTTAAAAAGTAATGAAATAATATTTACTGACTTCAAGTTTAAATAATCCTAAATGTAAAGTAATATTTTAGTCCATAATTGTTGTCAAGGTCTGTCGGGGGACCGCCAAGTAAACTACGACAACAGCGACTTTTGCATATTGTATCGACAAGTCGCTGATTGTCTCGATTGGGTTCGCTGTGGACTGACCCTTAACCCTTCGATCGCGGATTCTTGGAAATGCTATTGTATTCTATTGTTGTCGCGACCACCGGTGCCCGTATGGGGCTTGATGAGTTAAACTATACGCGCGGTACCCCGACACACCGTGACAACAATTATGGACTAAAATATTACTTTATACTAAGCAAATACTTAGGAATTATTTAAACTTCAAGTCAGTAAATATTATTTCATTACTTTTTAAAGTTGTTTGGCGGGGTTTTTTTTTAAATTTCTTAATTTAATTTTATTTAATGCTTTTTAAACTTGTGTTGGTTATAGTTCAGAATAATTCCTATCAACAGGATCATATCCCAATGAATACCAGCCATGAATAAGGTCGTCAATATGAGCGCAAATATGAAACCTCCACTTTGTGTTCATACGGAGCTCGGCTCCTATAGAATCCAGGTGATGCTGCAGCAGCAGCAATCAAATATTTACTGTTTATCTACGTCTTACTAGTTGTCGCAATTAAAATGAGCCCAAACACGAAACCTCTGCTCTAAGTTGGTGAGGAGTTGGGTATCCTATTGATTACCAGGTGATGCTGCAGCACCAGGTCAACTTTCCATTAATGTGTATATTTTCAAAAATGTCACGAACTATGTAGAATGCAAAATATAAAACCCATCAAACGACTGCAAGTTGCTCATCGGCCTTTCGAGAACCAGATAAACCGTGATTTTCCAGCACTGAGCAAGCTGATGATGATGAACTATGGCTAAGAACACTCTCGATCATGTCAGCTTTCAAACAAAAAAAACTAGATCAAAATCGGTCCACCCGTTTGGATGCTACGATGCCACAGACAGACACACAGACAGACAGACCGACACGTCAAACTTATAACACCCCTCTTTTTTGGCGGGGGTTAAAAATGGACACTTCAAAAATATTTGTACAGGTATTTTATGCTTTTCTTAAAATCTGTAAAAATGGAGATAGTCACCTTTGCTTCTATACCCCTCATATAAATCATCTGTCGGGTCTCGCTATTGTAATATATTTTTTCTCTTATATCAAGGATAGTTAGCACAACTTACAGTATTCTCCAAACTCCTGAGCGAGGACTTGCCGGGCGCGGCGCGGCAGTCCCACGACGACGGCACGAACTCCACCTCGTCGCCCTCCGAGCCGGAGCCGGAGCCCGAGCCGGAGTCCGACGCGCCGGAGCCGGAGCCCCCGCCCGCCGTGTCCGTGCGAGAGGGCTGCGAGTTGCTGTCGCGCTGCTGGGGAATACGATATTGTTATGATGACTAGTGATAGACAGTAGAAACGAGACAAATGACGACTATGCACGTGCACGCACGTATGCACGCACGTCATGCGTGCATTATGCAAAGTACGGACAGCACGAAGAAAATCGCACAGTAATTTTCAAAAAAAATTCTTCTACCTCTCTCTTTCACGCAGGTGAGCGAAAAAGCAATAACATGGTGCGCAAATGAAAGATGTAGAGACGGGTCAAAGTAAGAACTTCTGCGTGCTCCCCGACAGAGCTATAGTCGTCATTATTGTTAGTTCCTATATTTACTAAAGCGAGTTGTAATGAAAGTACAATGATGTAATGAGGGAAAATATTATGTTCTGTAATTATCTGCTTTGTAAATTAATATATTATGTAATCAGTAATCACTAATCATAAATAGTAATAGTTAAAAGCATGATTTCTAGCGAGGTTTTAATTATGAGGTAAGCTTAATTTTGTATAACATAAATTTCATGCTTTTAATGGCTGATATTTTCTAAGGCTTATAAACACTGACATAAATAAAAATATGAAAAGCTTAAACCGTATTTATATTTGAAACGAAGCTTGAAAGAACAAGAATTTTGCTTACGCACTAGGGACGTAAAGCTGCGATTAAAGAGCTTACGTTAGACAAAACAATCGCCGCGACATTCTTGTCGCAAAGAGCGCTGTTTCATAGCTTTTTGCAATTCTCAAACGAAAAAAAACGTAGCGACAGTTTTGTTGCACGTACACGCATACCCCAATTTAAATAAAGAACATTATACTCACGTGGTCGAATTGCGTGGACGGTACCAGCTGCGTCTCGAGCCCGTCGCCGCCCTACCACACACACACATGCACACACCGACACCCCGTATGAACGTGTACAACACTTGAGTTTTTTTTTTATTGTTAGTTAACGGACTTGGGAATCAAGTCCATACAGCCAATTTATTTACATTTTTTTATTGCCAGCTGAATCTATCGGCTCTTTTAGGTATGTATAACTACTATTGTTATAATAATTTTTATGATAATTGATAACATACAATTTTGTCTCCCAGCTTTGACTAGCTTATTAGAGCTAGGTATATCTTTTCAGCAAAAGTTTTAATTCATTTTGTGACTCCTTAAAGTGTTGTACATATTCATACTTTTGTTATTGACTATAGGGCTAACTATAAAGGGAGTGAAATTCATAAGGAAAGCTAAGATACATCGAAAATGTATCATATAATTGTATATTAAAAATTCGATAAATATATAAGATTAACAAATTGAACAGTATATTTTACTTAAAAGTGCTAGAATATCTTGTCGGTTTGATAGTAAAAGTGCATATTGCTAAAGGGATCTTTGTTTTTAAGTGACATATTATTTACATTTGGATATAATATTTTATAAGGGAAGTTTAATTCATTTTTGTAAACCAAAAATTAATTATACTAAGTTATAGAAAACAAAAAAAATCTAAACATATAATGGTAAAAATGGCGTATATTAATTTAAAACCAAACAGTATAATATTGGAAAAGAAAAACAAAATATTTATACCCATTAACCCATATAATATTGCAAGCTATTCTACCAAAACCACGCCACAAGGTTATGTAATACATGACAGGGACCATAACAATCTAACCCAAAACCTCCAAGCATGGGGCCATACCTATTAATTATATTAAAGACTACTTACTTTCCATATAAATTCGCCGCTCGATGAATTAGTGGAGTGGGAATCGCTATCGCTGTCCCACTCTTTCAGTATGTCTGCGGACGGATCACATTTCTTGTCTTGCTCGCACTCAGGTGAAGTTGGCTCCGTAGGCGAGTCTTGTGTGAACGACGTACTCATTATTTCCGATGCTGGACCTGAAAATAAATATTTTTTTTAACAATTGGCAACAATAATACCATACCAATAATCAACTAGCGACGATTAAATGTATTAAAAAAAAGTATTTTCTTTTTTTAACGTGTTAACAGAGATA
This sequence comes from Cyaniris semiargus, assembly GCA_905187585.1. Taxonomy (NCBI): domain Eukaryota; kingdom Metazoa; phylum Arthropoda; class Insecta; order Lepidoptera; family Lycaenidae; genus Cyaniris; species Cyaniris semiargus. The sequence goes on along the minus strand of LR994558.1, from coordinate 2,921,204 downwards.
AGAACTCATTATAATATGTTTAAACAAAATAAACCATTTACGTTTTTGCATGGGAAAATTATTGTGATGTTGTTTCTTGTTCAAATGTAATGTCTTGGATAATAAATAAATAAAGGATCTTCGAATTACTAACCTGTAAATCTAATGTCACTTAGTAGCGGAAAAAACGAGTCGAGCTGACAGAACTTCTTTTCATTTTGTAAAAAATCCTCCGTGACCGCCATTTTGTCGTCAGCCGTGCCGTTCGAATTTGGAACATCCGCTACGGACTCGTGATTAACTTCATTGACAGTTTCTTCCTTAGTACTAGTCAACGATTCTAGCTCAGCTTGCCTATCGGTTTTATCTGATTTTGTTTCATCTTTTAACTCTAACGTCGAAGTATCATCGACGTTGCTTTCAACGAGTTCCTCGAATGGCTCATTTATAATATTGATCGTCGCATACACTTCGTTCGTACCGTTGCAGGTGATTTTATTCTGCTCAGTTTCTTTGTACAAACTTTTCTCCCTATCTTCGTTGATCGTTACATCTATAGACGTTTGTTCGTTCTGAGGCGCTGAAGACAACGAATTGCTCGACTTTAAATCGAAAGATACGTCCTCGATGTTTTCAATCATTTCTTCATTATTCACATATAGCGGTTCGACGTTTTCAAAGTTCCACACTTTTTTTGCTGGATCAGCGTGAAAAGTATTTGGCGCTTTTGTATCACTATCATTATGAGACTCGCTGGTCCTATTCGGTGTTAGTTTAGCTGCTAAAGGACTTTCTGTCACTATAATCGAGTGCGGCTGCTCATTTTCATCTTCCAAGTCTATATCAGTTATAATGACGTTCATAGCCCTATCGTTAGATCCGTGAGATTCGATAAAATTATATCTAGAGCCGTCAAATATTTGAGATTCTGGTTCAGTGCTTGTTCGATTTACGGATAAATCGAAATCTAAATTCGTTACGACGTTTAAGTTACTCGGAGGTTCGCTAAATTTTCTTTCGCTTTTGATAAAGAGAGAGCTGGCGTCGATTAGGGACGACAAGTCCTGGGGACAGTTTTGGAGGCTTCTTTGAAACCGGTTGAACTCTTCGGAGCTATCAGCACTTTCCATGCTCTGACTAGACTTCTCCTTTGACGTCACTTCCTGGGGTTTCGTCACCGCCGAGAACTCAAAGTCCGAGTACGTTGGCGTCTTTTCGGAAACGTTTCTATTGCTCTCTCTGCTCATAAACCCGCTCTCCCCCTCAATTTCGAACACGCGCCCCTCGTGGACGTTCGGTGATATATCCTGAGGTCTTATTTCCGCGGACTGAAAGAACACGTTGAAGTTAGGTACGCCGGAAACTTCGTCGGAATCGTTCTGTGGCATTTCGAGAGGGACGGCCTCGACGTTTTCATCATCAACGATTTCGACACACGGCGTGCTCGTTACCGAGAACGCCATGTTCTTGCTGAAGTGCTTGTTCAGGCTTTCGTTCATTTCGTCGCTGACGTTTTCGATTTTAATTTCTGGAGATTCGAATTTAGCGTCCGGGACGCTATCTTTGAGACATGTTATTTCGACGCTATCCATCTTCTTCAATACGGGCGCTGGAGTACATTTCGGACTGTCCACACTAATGTTTTCTTTCTCCTGTCTGGGCGGGGTGAAGTTTATTTCGTTGCCGATGGGAGATCTCCGGACTAGCTCAGGCTGGGGGAGTTTCCAAGCATCGTCCATAGCGGACGCGAGCTCTGTCGTACAGTTGGAGTAAGATGGCAGGCCTGACATGAGCGTACCATACGCTAGATCCTTCGTTTGGGTATTCTTGGAGTCGGGATCGGATTTGGTGATCGTCGGGGTGACCACCTCGTATTTAGCTTTAGTATACGTATTACAGTTGTTCGCGGTAATAGAATCGGGAGAGAACGTATCACATTCAGATTTGCTATCATGGACGATGTACGTGGAGCAGTGACTATGCTCTTTCTCGTCTTTCTCGCTCATGAGAGTGTGCTCGCTGTCGCTTCTTTGGAGATCCGGCACGTCCGGAATATCGGGCTCCATAGCCAAATCGTCGAAGTTTTCCTCGACGTTGTAAAGCGTGTCGTTCGAACACCACGAGTCTATACTTGTCGCCTTCGACAAGCACTGGGTTTCGGACGGTTTTGAGGACTTGGCGTCGGTCGGGACAGTCGTTTTGGACAACGTGGACACGGCCGCCAGGTCGGAGCTATCCGGCACGGACGTGTCCGTGGGACTGACGAGGAAGGGGGAGATCTGTGATAATCTCTCGCAGTTGGACTTCTCATCGTCTTTGGTGTAAGTTTTGTCGTCGATCGGTGACTGGACGTCGGATTTGTTTATCTTCAACGGACTGGCGTTCAAGCTGTCGGCGCTCATTGTTATTCTGCAATCAAAAGTTGTTATAACTATGTTTGTATTATTTACTTTAAACAATATTATAAATAACTAGCCAGTGCCAAAATACGTCAATCCCACTAGATGTTTATTACAAAATATATAAGTTTGTGAAAATTTATTAACAAGATATTTTTGTTGCTCTTTCACCCTAAAACTACTGATGGTCTCCGAGTGTAGTGTATGTGGAGTGGTTGGCGCCATTTAAAATATACTACTACTTACTCGGACAAAAACGGAGTTACGAGTATGAACACTCTTTACTTTACTACCTGGGCACCGTATACGTGTTTATTTTATTTATTTATTTTATTTCATTACATGTAAAGTTTACAGTTCTGACAAAATATTGTCTTTAACCCGTAACCGAGTTGTGTAGACAATATACAAGAGGTTATCTTATTTTAAAAAATAAATGAGCTACAAAAGGAAGACAAACATTAAAGCTACCGTGTACTAACGTATTTAACAAAATTATAAACTAAATTACACAAATGACAAAACAACAAGTAACAACTAACAATATAGTAGCCGAGCGATCCATCGTACGCCGCGCTCACGCCACGGCGCGCGGCGCAGCAGATAGGTTGCTCAATGCTCAGGACAATGCAATGTAAACAAGTTTGCTTAAGGGCCTTCCCCTACGGAGATTCCGTAATTTACCGTATTTAGAGCCTTATAAACTCATAATTTAAAAGCAACAAAGTTATAATAAAAATACAGCAATGTGGTTGATGGTCTCCGATTGTACGGTGTATGTGGAGTGGTTTGGGTCGCTGTCTTGTCCAACCACTCCACTAAATATACTACTATTTAAATACACACAGAAAAATATTATATTACTGTTGCGCGGACAAAAGCGGAGTTACAAGTATGAATACTCACTCTTTACTACTGCTGGGCACCTCCTTGGGCACCGTATACGTGTGGTTGATGGTCTCCGAGTGTACTGTGTATGTGGAGTGGTTTGGGCCGCTGTGTTGTCCGGTGGCCAGGTCTGTGACGTCATCAGTCGAGTTGTTGCACGGCTCCGGATAGCTCTCGGAGGACTCCGTGCGGACTGAGTAGTTCCCTGAGAAGAAATTGTGTTTGTTTATAGTCTCTATACTAATGTTACATAGAACATATCTTTTGCATCAAACCCTTTGAAAAACTAGGGCACTAGGCCGATGTTCATAAAATGTGTCACGGGTAAAAAGATGAGAAAGGACATAGGCTACTTTTTATCAATTAAAAAAAAAATCATATTATTTTGCTTTTCGTTAGCACTAAAAGAGAAATTGATGCTACGTAACGTAGCATCAATTTCGTAGCAAATAACTGGTCGAAGACCAGTAGCATCAATTTCTTATTAAATCCAGGCTTCAGACCAATGCTAGCCTTTACTTGACAACACTCGACTAAATTACAAAGCCATCTGCCTACTTTGTATGTACTTCTGCCATTTAATACTCACAGTTATCGTCGTTCTCGTATGCGGAGAGCTGTAGCCTCGTTTCTTCTGCGATGGGGCTGAGCGCGCCATACGCCACGATCAGCTCGGGCGGCGGCGGCGACGTGTACTCCGCCGGCTCTATACCAGATACCTGGCGGAAACATCTCATAAGGTAAAACATCAAATTATTGGCACAAGGGTCTAAAATCCTAATGCCATTAATATTATTTTCAAACAACGAATCTAAAGAGCCAATAAATAAAATAAAAAATAAAAAAAATATCTTTTTTTTCAAAATGGGTATCATGATACACTTTTTGAAAGTCGTAGAAAGAACGAAGAAACTACGTAATAGGAAGGACCAAAGTGGATAAGTTTTTCACCTACTACAAAGAAAGAGATTTAAATGAATTGAGTTTGGGAAAATTAAAATATAAAAATTCAGTATCAAATGGAAGACCTTGGGGAGGCCTTTGCCCAGCAGTGGGATAGTATAGGCTCGTAAAAGAGTATCAAAAATTGAAATAAAAATAAAATATTTTTTCGGAATGAATTATTCACAAAATATTTTGTGAATGTCTACATGATGCCTATAGCCTACCGAAGATTCGGGAGACGAATAGAATAATTTATTGTTGTTACGATTGCATAAGCAATAAGCATGTTGTCAATAAAGTAAGTAAATAAAGAAATAACGTAAATAGTTTAAAAAACAAACCAAAATGCTAGTCTTACCTGAGCAAGAGGCAATTTCAGTTCCAACTCGTTCCTTAACTCCTTCATGCGTTCCTCATCAATCTGCCCTTCTCTTTGGTAATCCATACAACTAGCGTTCCCCGCTAGGACGCACTCCGGAGCATCCTGAGAATCTTCTGCCTCTAGCGGACCCGAGTATTCTATGTTCAAGTTGTTCTCGTTCTCTGCCATCGCCAGTTTGGTCGTCATTTGAAGGTCTATTTGGTTCAAATGGACCGCTTCGTCCACGTGACTGGCATCAGCGTTAATATCTATATCGACTAGGTATTTCATCTGCGACGTCGAAGCGAGAAAATTTCCCGGCGAGTTCGGTGGAGTTAAGGGCGATACTCTTTTAGCTGACGAGAGCTCCTCCGATTCGGAAGTGTTTTCTGTGGGCTCGATCGTTTTAGTTTCGTTTAGATTCGGTATCGCCTCAAAAACCGAGTCCTCGGATACTATATCGGGGACTTCGTTTAGAAAGTTACCGTCTCGAAGAGGCGAGGGAGTCTCGAGGTGGATTTCGCTGAAATTCGACGAAAACGCCAGAAGCTCCTCCTTGGGAAGATCTACTAAATCAGATTTAATATTTTTCAGCGATTCGAACATACAATTTTCTAGGGACCCGAGTACGACTGAGCTGTTTTCGTCGTATGTATCTGTGGGGTGACTTTTGGTGGGAGAGTCGAAGGGACTCAAGTTATCCGAAGCGTTTTTTGGTTTCACGAAAGTCTCTCCGACACCATCTACTGGTACTTTTGTTAACGAAACAGTTTCTTCTTCGAGAGGTTCTAAGGTACTTTCTGTTGACTTTTCGCTTCCTTTGGGTGTGCTCGTGTGAATGTTATCCTTAATATCTTCAGGTTCATTATAATTAGTTCTAATATCTTCGGGACCATTGTATACAATCCTTTCGGAGTACAAAAATACGCTAGTCTCTTTAATGAGAGTTGGCAAGTCTAAGTAAACGGTGGACTCGTTTAGAGATGTGCTGTTCAAATCAGTCATAGCGGATGCTTCAGGATATTTCATAAAGATACTGTGATTTATAATTTTATTTTGTGCGTCCTTATTTTTATTATCAGTGAGATCCATATATGCAGTACTGTTACATGACACTGTAGCTCCTGGCTCGGAAACAACATCAGATATAACTTCACATCTCTCAGTTAGCATATCTTGTTCCTGAGCTGGTTGCGGGGCTGACCCTTCAACATCTTTATAAATATTTTGTACTTGTTCTTCAGGTTTTATGCTCGTATCGAGTTCTGGCAAACTTTCGACTATTTCTTTTTCCTTATTTTCTAAGTGATTGATTTCTACAGATTCTGAATGAGATAAGTTTTGTACTGTTTCAGGTAACTCTGTAGGTATGTCTGTAGTGGAACTGCCTATTAATGCATTACTTTCGTCAATATCGAAAGTTTCGTTTATAATGATGTTATTGTGGTGAACCATTGAGGACTCTAAAGAATTAGATACATTTGGATATTCTTTGACTTCCTCAATTTCTTTATTTAAATCTTCACAAAATGGCTTTTCCGTCTCGCCTTTAAGATCTTGTGATGAATTTGATAAAGATGACGGAATTATCTCAAATACTTCATCTTTATGATTATTTTGTAAGGTTTGTGTTATATTTAGTTCTTGATTTTTGTTGTTGCCTATCATATCATTTTCTACCTTATTTTCTTCTATCAATAATGTTGATGAGTTTGATTTATGGTTATTTTCAAGTGTCCTTTCACTTGCTAAAACTTCATTTACTATAAACGTCTCGGAAATAGACTTATCGTTATTTAGTACATTTGTTATGTTTAATTCTTCATGTTTCGGATCATTCGCCTGCAGGCTACCTGTACTAGTTTGGTCAGGCGTTAAATTTACTTCTGGTAATAAAGATTCATCTATCTCGTTTGTAATGTTTAATTTTTCTTTATTTTCAACATACTCTGGCAAACAATTATTTTCAGCAACCTTTTCATGAACATCCACTCCTACTTTTTCTGCAAATTCATCTATCACGGAATTTTCAGTATCATTAGAGTGACCGTTAGAAAATCCTTCTGTTTCTTCGATACCGTTAATGATTTTTTCTTGTTGTTTGTCTGTTGTAGCTTCAACTAGATCTGTATTTGTTTCACAACTAATCATGTCTTCAATTCCATTACTTAGATCAATTTTATTTTCTATTGACTTAGCTTCCATACTATCTTTACTTACTTTATTAGCATACGTTATCTCACAGTCTCTTTCAATTACGTCTTTTATCTCATAACTTACACTAGGCATTGAAACTACACATAATTCTTTTAATTTAGGTACATTATTACATTCTACATTGGCGTGTGTTTTTGGTTCCTCATCTTGCAACGATTTCAATTCGCACGAACTATTTAAATTAACATTTTCTTCAGCTGGCTTTTCAAGGTTGTGTTCGTTTTTAACTAATCTGCTTAAGAGATCTAAATCCTTGATCGGAGTCTCGGGGGTGATATTTTCGAGAGTCAACTGGCTGGTAGTGTCGCTGTGTCGTTCGAACGAGTGACTCAACGTACCAATAGTATCCGCATCTCCCTCGTCGTCCTCACAATCTTTCTCCGTATCTGATTTGGCATCGAAATCGAGCTCTAGAATATTCTTAAAATTACTTATACCGGGCGACTTAACCATACTAGTTTGCATTGGACTTTCTTTCTTACACTCTAAGCTCAGATTATCTCTAGACGGGCTGGCTTGATGACTGGACTCCGAGCTCGAAGTTTTCTCCGAGTTTAGTATGTTATCGAGATTCTTTATCACATCGCTGACATCCCTGTAGTAGCTAACGTCGTCCTGGCTACCGTTTATAATATCTTTTAGCCAGGGATCGACCGAGTTGTCCGAATGATCCTGGTCTTTCTCCTCGAGGGCTATGTTGCCTTGGTGACATTCTAGCGTCGCCATTTCGTTGTGCGTGAGGTATATATTTCTGACGTCCTCTAACGATCCGTGAAGATTAGTTAGGCTGTCGGATTTGGCTTGCACCGACAGATCTTTATCCGACATGATGCTACTAGATCTCGATGCCGCGGTATCCATTTCGACGCTCAAGGAGTCCTGTATGGTGGGCGCGTTGTCGAACTCCTGGTCGGAGCCAGTGAAGTGCGACGCCATGGACGTGGAGGGGGCGTGTACGATGGCGACGTGCTCGTCTATTTTCGGGATGGTGTTGGGTTTGAGCCTCTGCCAGCGCTCCTCGAAGTCGCTGCTGCCGTAGCCGTCGTCGTTGGAGGCCTCGCTGGCGCGGGCGTGCGTCATGTGGAGGTGGTTGATTAACGCGTGGACTTGAGCGGCGGTCGGCCGAGCTTCGTGGTTGGGGTTCCAGCATAGTTGCATGACTTGATACCTGAAGATAAATAATTCGTTTGGTTATTAATTTTTTTTATTTTATTATTAAAGGAACAGTAAACAGTAGCACTATTTTCTTAAATATAATGTAATAAATAGCATATAATAATATAATAGAAACAAGTGTTTTAATATTATTATAACGCTCGTATATATGTATATATGTAATCTAATTTTTGATACTCACAGATGGTCTCCGTAGAGCGCGTACGAGGGCGGCGGGGGCGGGGCGTGTGCGTGCGCAGTGGGCGGGGTCCAGGCGCACAGCTCCCAGATCACGTGACCCAAAGCCCATACGTCATTAGCCGCCTGTGAAAACGAAACGACAACGAAAGTTTTTAGTATTTATTTATTTAAAGGGTAAAAACTTACATGAGTATATGACAACATCATCGTATCTTATACAACTAGATCAAATAAACTTTAATACTAATACTTAAATATTTTTTAATTTGTTAAGCTAATGGATAAAACAACTTAAATAATTTTGTTACAATAAACGGTGGAAAATATTTTCTACGTCAGTTCTATTGAGATTTAGGTCGAACTTTGTATGTTTAATAACGTTTTTCTGTTCACTACGTACCGTATGTCTGTTCGTGTTTCTAAGCGTGTCGGGCGCGCGCGCAAGCTGCGGCGGGTCGCACGGCGCGTACTGACCGAGCACGGCGCGCACGTCGTCACGCTCGCGCACTAATATGTTGCCCGTACAGAGGTTACTGAAAACGCAAAAACATTATTAACAAATAAAACGCTGCTTGCAGAGCATATATTATCCCACGGGAACCTGTCTATTGTCTATTTTATTCTACAATAGTTTTGTGTCATTTATCTGTTAAGAGAAACTGTAACAAACAGCTATCCTCTTTTTCGCATTAAAACTAAAAGTGTAATCGTCTTTAAGGGCGAAGCCAAACGAGCGTAATTTGTGAGTTGTGAGTCGCAGAATTTCGGTTCGGCAGAATTCTGCTGCATTCAGTTTCATACAAAAGTCCTGTTTGATTCACACGAGCGTAATTTTGTGAGTCGTGATTTGTATGAAAAGATATTTACGCGGCAGAAATTCTGCGACTCACAACTCACAAATTACGCTCGTTTGGCTTCACCCTAAATGCGAAAAATATGGACTCCTCTAAATAGGCAAAGAGGTGAACCGAATACCAATTAAAAAAATCAACCATTGTGTAATCTAAAGACATAATTAAGCATCAATTTCGCAAAAATGAAAAACTAAGCTACAAAACCACACTGGAGTAAACAGTACGCACCGATACAGGTAGCCGTTGGCGTGCATGTACGCTAGCGCGGACGTGACGTCACACATGAGCCGCAGCGGCGCGCCCGCAGAGTGCAGCGACTCCGCACGATCGCGCGTCGACGATATGTACTGCTGTAGGTCCTGAAATTACAATCAACGGTTATTAATGTTGATGTTAATAAGTGTTTATGAATTGCTAATTATAAGATTTATGTTGTCGTTAATGTTTTATGTTGTCCTTGTCTCACACGTTTGGCGCAGCTTGGCATACATTTTTTTACAGATTTTTTAAAACTATAATGTCTGTATAGTATAGACTGTATAGATAGTGAGGATATTTTTATTAGTAACGAATAAGAATAAGAAGGAATTTCCATGTTCGCGAAAAAGTAATTCATTATTCAGGTTCTACAGTCAGGCATAACCATACTACAAAATTGCTAAATAACTTCATGCGAGAAATGTCTAATCTTGTAAGTTACAAGACGTACTTAAGTGATTTGAAAGTGAGTTACAAGTTAAGACATTTCTCCTCCTTTCAAATACTTAAACAATACTAACCATCGAGCACAGCTCGAATATCAACAGCCAGGAGTCCTCCTGCAGGCATTTCGCGACGAACGGTAGGATATTTTCATGACTGAGGTCGCGGTAGATTTTGTTCTCGTCTAAAAACCGCGCCTTGTCCTCCAAGCTCGCATTCTGGTTGAGGATCTTGACTGCCACCGTGGTGGTGCTCTCCCCATCGTCTATCTCACCTTCCACCACCTGGAAGAGAGAGATAGATGTTGTAAAACTGTAAGTTTAGAAAAGAAAATTTATTAAAATATGTACCAACCGGCTTAGCATGATCGCGGTAGAAATGTAAAGGAATAAAAATACAGATAGAGAAGTACTAAAGAGTAAAGACTGATTTCTTGGCAACATTTCATTTGGTCTACTCTTTGGTAAAGCAGTATGGTAGTGCTGAGTGTGTAAATAGTTGCTGATGACTTCTTAAAAAACTTACTGTGTCACGTTGATGAGACAAACTTTATCTAACGCAATATCATATACATAGATGATTATTTTAATCAGACATTTTATACTTCCGGAATATATTCCTATAGTACATGAAAAAAAAATAGGTTTACACACCCGTCCAAACCAGCCTCTGCCAATTTCTCTGAGGTACTGCAGACGATCTCTCGGCAAATCTTCGCCGGCTGAAAAAGAAAATGACCATTACTTATCAACGTTGATTACGTTTTCTATAGTGTAACAATATCCGTTTTACTACACATAGAAAGTAGAAACATCAACTTGATTGTCTTTTTAGTATCTATGTTATTTTGTTGAAACAAAAATAAGTCCATGAATCTCAAGTCATTCAGACGAAAACTAAGATACAAAAATAGCGAACGCGGACGGTTAATTCATTTAGTTTAATTTATGCACAGTTATTTCTTTCGTATGTAGGTATACGATTAAATCAAATTCAACAAGCGAACCAATCGACGCAACTCTCCAACAACCCGCTTACCGTTGGGGGCTAAACTTTTCTCGGCTTATGTGATTCCTCTCCTCGTTCTCACACGTGATGTACGCTGCGGCGTTGTTGTCGCCAATGTTCTGCATCTCCCAGAGCAAGATATACCAAAAAAAAACAGGATAAGGGGATGAATAATATCTCTACTAACCAAACCAATTAACGCATCTCTCCAACGGATCCAACACCCAATCCCTGTAGGCAGCGGTTCAAACTCCACTACCGACACTAAGCTTATGCGGTTTCTCTCCTCGTTTTCACTTGTGATGTAGGCTGCAGCGTTGTTGTTGACAATGTTCTGCATCTCCCGGATCAAGATTGACCCAAAAAACTCAAGATTTTAAAAGTATATCTCTAATCTCTATTCACCAAATCAATCAGCGCATCTCTCCAACGGATCCAACACCCTAATCCCGGTTGGCAGCGGCTCAAACTCCACTACCGACTCTCGGCTGATGCGGTTTCTCTCCTCGTTCTCGCTCGTGATATAGGCTGCGGCGTTGTTGTTGGCAATGTTCTGCATCTCCCGGAGCGGGATATACTCAAAAAATCCAGGATAAGTGGACGAATAATACCTCTACTCACCAAACCAATTAGCGCATCTCTCCAACGGATCCAACACCCCAATCCCTGTAGGCAACGGTTCAAACTCCACTACCGACTCTAAGCTTATGCGGTTTCTCTCCTCGTTTTCACTTGTGATGTAGGCTGCAGCGTTGTTGTTGGCAATGTTCTGCATCGCCCGGATCAAGATTGACCCAAAAACTCAAGATTTTAGAAGTATATCTCTAATCTCTATTCACCAAACCAATCAGCGCATCTCTCCAACGGATCCAACACCCTAATCCCGGTTGGCAGCGGCTCAAACTCCACTACCGACTCTCGGCTGATGCGGTTTCTCTTCTCGCTCGTGATATAGGCTGCGGCGTTGTTGTTGGCAATGTTCTGCATCTCCCGGAGCGGGATATACCCAAAAAATCCAGGATAAGTGGACGAATAATACCTCTACTCACCAAACCAATCAGCACATCTCTCCAACGGATCCAACACCCCGATCCCTGTAGGCAGCGGCTCAAACTCCACTACCGACTCTCGGCTGATGCGGTTTCTCTCCTCGTTCTCGCTCGTGATATAGGCTGCGGCGTTGTTGTTGGCAATGTTCTGCATCTCCCGGAGCGGGATATACTCAAAAAATCCAGGATAAGTGGACGAATAATACCTCTACTCACCAAACCAATTAGCGCATCTCTCCAACGGATCCAACACCCCAATCCCTGTAGGCAACGGTTCAAACTCCACTACCGACTCTAAGCTTATGCGGTTTCTCTCCTCGTTTTCACTTGTGATGTAGGCTCCAGCGTTGTTGTTGGCAATGTTCTGCATCTCCCGGATCAAGATTGACCCAAAAACTCAAGATTTTAGAAGTATATCTCTAATCTCTATTCACCAAACCAATCAGCGCATCTCTCCAACGGATCCAACACCCTAATCCCGGTTGGCAGCGGCTCAAACTCCACTACCGACTCTCGGCTGATGCGGTTTCTCTTCTCGCTCGTGATATAGGCTGCGGCGTTGTTGTTGGCAATGTTCTGCATCTCCCGGAGCGGGATATACCCAAAAAACCCAGGATAAGTGGACGAATAATACCTCTACTCACCAAACCAATCAGCACATCTCTCCAACGGATCCAACACCCCGATCCCTGTAGGCAGCGGTTCAAACTCCACTACCTGTTAAAAAACCCTGATACAAAGACGTATAATTACTCACCAAACCAATCAGCGCATCTCTCCAACGGATCCAACACTCCGATCCCAGTCGGCAGTGGTTCAAACTCGACCACCGACTCTCGGCTTATGCGGTTCCTCTCCTCATTCTCGCTCGTGATGTAGGCTGCGGCGTTGTTGTTGGCAATGTTCTGCATCTCCCGGAGCGAGATGGGCCCGTTGTTGTTGTCCTCGCTGACGTTGTTGTTGGTGGGCTCGGAGAACCCCGAATCGGGGGGCTGCGAGCGCCGCCCATCGTGGAGGTGCGTCACGCTCGCCGTGAATATCTGCAGAACGCCATAACGCCATTAGAATTTGACATATTGTTTTTTTATTTGGTTCTTAGCGCCTCTAGTACACCGACGCTGCGAACCGAGAAACAGCGGCGAACCGATTTACTGTCTCACCCGCCACACGACAATGGCTTATATTGCATCTTGCTCCATTCCTGTTTCGCAGATTTTTCGCATTTCGCAGCGTCGGTGTACTAGAGGCGTAAATGTAAGCATACGTATACCGGCCAGGGTGATTTTGTTTCTTGCGACAGCAATACAAAGGGCGAAAATTGTACTACACTAATAATTTGCCTTTCCTCTAAATATATTTTTTTAAATAAATTTTGCAACAAACAAACAAGAAACAGCAATTAAGAACACAATGATGAGAAGCTCTGATTCATTTTATTTCTAAGTAGCATACTAACACTAAAACTCAAGATTTTATAAGGGTTAATGATCAAAGCAGTAGCATACATTCATTATTTAACAAATAATACTTAAATAATATGAATATATAATTAGTTACTTTTATTTTTGTTACATAGCTGTAAGCCATAACATTGTTATATTAGTTTAAAATTGTAATTTTCCATCTTTTTAGTAAAATATGGTCCCGTGCGAGTTTCTTACGCCGGTTCTTCTCGCCGGGTTAGTTCCCGAACCGGTGGTAGGCATCTTAGTTTCTACGTTCTTTCTACGATGTTCAAAAAGAGTATTCATGATACCTATTTTGAATAAAAATATATTTTATTTTTATTTCTAAAGGGGCTAAACTAATCCTGTGATGGGACAACAACAAATAAATTAAAGAAACTACATGAAGCGCTTTGTACTCAGATTCTGCCACTTAATCCAACAATACAGCTTAAATCAAGTCTAGATCCTAGTATTGTCAAAGCAGTATTTTCATATAAGTAGTCAAACTAACGCCGAACAAAACAGTTTTTGGAATTTTGACCAATCGAATCGCGTTTGACGTTGATTTCACATTAAATTATGATAATACCACTATGTAGTTTTATTATACCCATGCATTGAAATCTAATCGAAGCTGTATTAATTTTTGGTTTAAGCTTGATTTATAGGGTGAAATGACTAGTGATTGGACAGTACTAGTCATTGGACAGAGCACAAAAACACAATATTTACTAAGATTGCTTTAAAAACTACCTGTTTTTCTTTAAAATCAGGCGTTCTATTAATTTAAAAACAGGTAGTTTTTAAAGCAACCTTATGAAATATTGTGTTTTTGTGCTTTGTCCAATGACTGGACCTGTCCAATCACTAGTTATTTACCCTATATACGTCCGCCCGAAGCCGCGTGGGCTTGGCGGCTACACCGCGAGATCACAAGTATGTAAAATGCATATAAATCCAGCCTTAGTAGCAGAAACGGGGCTTGCAAGATTTAGTAGAGCCTAAGTGTCGCCGCATACAGGCCACACGCGACAGCCACAAACGCCGCCACAAGCAAGAAAAGGCACAAAAGTAGCGGTCACCGGCGTCAACCGTGTGCGGCGAGTCCATATAAAATGTATGAAAACTACAGGAAATATGCCGGTAGCGGCGTTTTGTGGTTGTGGCCGGTGGCACGTGTTCGGGAGCCCTAAAATCAATTTGCCATGTATTGTGTACATCAGAATGTACTGTATACAACAATGACCCTGCAGCTATTGTAGGTTTTCTATAGTGGAAAATACATGCCAGTAGCAAGGACGCAACACTCTCAGAGCTCTAGAGTGATTCAAAAGCATTCTACAACAATTATACTGACATATTGTAGCCAAAGACTTCTATTTAAACTAGGGTTAAATAGAATAGTACGGGAGCCCTAGAACAAATTTTTTTTTGATTACTAACAAGCTAATATTCCGTGAGTGGCTTCATTTTGATAAGACGCCCAACATTTTTCTCTTCAAAAATTCTCGAAAGTGGTAGCTAACAGAGATAGAAAGGACAAAAGATGTCGATTTGGTGATCCTAAAATATTTATAACTAACAGGTTGGTTTAGTGTTTAATCTTAAGATAATTATCTAAATGATAGGAAAAAACCTTTGTCCTACAAAATATATGGTTTGATCAAAGAGTTCCCCCTCTTTCAACATGTATCGATGACGAGTCAGAAAAAATTTATTACTAACCAGCTGATTTTTCGTATAATAATTGGCTAATATTTATATAGTTCAACAGTCATATTGTCCCCCAAATACCGTGGTATGTTATCCCGGTCCTACGCTCTAAAGTTGTTAATACCATGAGACTATTTTTCTCATTACTAACTGTAGGATAAAAATATTACATAATAGCGTGGTGTATTCTCTGCCCAAATAAAGCAATGTCCTACAAAAAAACAGGTATGTATCGCTAGTCCGACAAGATTCAAGAATGGTCATTTTTCGTTTTCCTATTTGTAACATAATAATAGGGATGATGACAAGGTCAAAGATCAGCGAATTTTGTTAATAAAATAAAGAAATCACGGTAAAAAATAAGTGTTCCTAAAATTTCAGCTCGATAGCATTTGTATTTTTTTTGTTATGCGCCTTCAAAGTTGGATAATCAAGTCGAATTTTTTTTCAATTAAATTTCTTAATATTTGTATACCATTCGATAACTCATGCAATTAAAAGCAACTTTTGTTAGGAAACCACTTTCATAAACGCAATATTTAATATACCTATCGAACAAAGTTCTCTCCCGATGCGTACAAACTACGAAAAAGTGACGTCAGTCTTTCGTAGCACTTTGTATGGAGCGTTTCGGGCAGGTCTATTTTATGAGATGTTAGAATTGTCATATCTTCGTGAATTTTTAAGCTATCAAAGTCATTCTTTCAGCGATGTTTCTATTTTTTAAGGGTCTTTCAATTACCAATAAGAAAAAAAAATAGTCATCATGCCTATTAAGATACGGTACACAATCTTTTTTAAATTTAATTGACTTTATTTATAAGGAACAAAAATTGGTGTAAGTACTTATTTGTAATGAAAAAACGCGCACTATACATTGTTATGGACACGTTCACACTGCACTGTACTGTACTGTATATTATTGGCTTGCTATACGCAATGTATGGTGCGCGATATTCTTGTGCTTATGAGCTATATACTATATTATACTATTAATTATTATATTATAGCATAGTCTGAAACCAGCTTTAGTGTTTCGTAGCTGTTGACATATTTTAGTGTGCGAAAAGGAACCGAATTCAAAACGGTTCAAGTATGGGAGTTACGTTTCCTTACGCCGCGTTTCCGCGAGTTTCTTACGCCGGGGTAGTTCCCGAACCGCGGTGGTAGGCATCGTAGACATTCTGAAAAAAATGATTCAAATTTACTCAGAAATAAAACATTTTTTTTCTTAGTTTTTATTATTCGTAGACAATTTCCCACAAAAATTATCATGTTTATTTGTACAAACTTCAAACTAAAATCTTACTTCCTACTGAAATAATCCTTTTTTCTACAAAAAATGCGAATGATTGTATGTTTTGTATAAAGACAATTAAACTTAGTGCTACGGTTACCAAGGTGGCAATTTAACCCATCAATCCCCAAGCGGAACCCGGCTGCCGCATAACAATAATTGAAAACAGGTATATTGTGTCAATCTGTACTACTACTTTCAAGCGTAGGACTGGGATAACGTACCACGGTGTTTGGGGGACAATAGGACTGTTGAACTATATAAATATTAACCAACCAATGTACAAAAATCAGCTGGTTAGTAATCATATTTTTTTAACTCGTCATCGATACATGTTGAAAGAGGGGGAACTCTTTTATCAAACCATATATTTTGTAGGACAAAGGTTTTTTCCTATCATTTAGATAATTATCTTTAGATTAAACATAAAATCAACCTGTTAGTAATTAATATTTTAGGATCACCAAATCGACATCTTTTGTCCTTTCTATCTCTGTTAGCTACCACTTTCGAGAATTTTCGAAGAGAAAAATGTTGGGCGTCTTATCAAAATGAAGCCACTCACGGAATATTAGCTTGTTAGTAATCAAAAAAAAAATTGTTCTAGGGCTCCCGTACTAGAAGTCTTTGATTGTAGCGGATACGACATGTGTATTTTGCGCAAGGGGAACGTGATAACTTGTACAAACTACGAAGCAAGTCGCTAAACTTCATTGTGAATATTTATATGAAAATTTGCGACTTCCTGGTTTGTACTATACTAACTCCTGTAGGTATGCTATTAACTGATATGTAGGGATAGAGTGGCAGGTAGATAGAGACCTGGCTGCTGATGGATCCAGGCCACAAATTCGCGACAGCGGTTTCGAAAAGGTACTCAAACATAGATAAATTAATCATTCTTTCACTGTAACATAACACCTTTTAATTTGCACTTTGTGAATAAATGATTGGATTGATTGACTGATTTACAATAATTGTCCTACTTGGTATTTACCACCGGTACGCCGTACGGGGACTAGCCTAGCGACCGAAGTACCGGCGTAAGAAACGCAAGGGGCTATTTAAAGAATTTTAAAATAGATATTATGGTCATAATAATTCACAGCCTTCCAAAGTTGATGGTAAAAAGATTAAACGTAGCATAAACAGATCCTGTTATTCCGAATGACCTTAATGCAGCAAACAGCGCAGTAACCGCAAAACCGGCATTAAATGATACGATACTATACACAGTGATAGACCGACACTATTAATAACCATGTGTATGGTAATGATTTTCCGTTTATGAATCACTCATATTGAGAAAAACAAAAACAGAAAAATAAAGCGAGATGTAAACATGAGAATGAAGTCACGAGCGCCAATTTTTTGCGAAATTGTTTTGTAAATACAAATTTTCAAGGTGCACTTGTATGCTGCGTTTCTATGCTTGCCACGGCTTGACCAGCGTCCACAAGCACAAGCGTGTAAAGAGAGTATCTGGCTTGGCTTGCGTGAGCTTGTGGACGCTTGTATCCGATTAGACATGGGAGCCGGGTGTAAAACAGCCGGCGGCGGCGCGCTGGTATAATCTTCTCGGCGGCGGCGTGTAGCCGGCGGCTCGTATTTTTTCCAACGCAATCTAACTTTGAAGCTCAAAACAAGCAATGCTCAGTTTAAACAAACCTGATAATGATACAGAAAATGCGAATGACGCGGATGGTTGATCATTGTTGTAAAAAATAAAAGAATACGTCCATAAAACAAACAATTATATTATTTTAGTCTTCATCGACTGCATCTGCGACAACACTGCAGCTCTCCTTGCACGCGCGATAATTGTCGTGAATGAAAATAATTTTATTCACACGCTGGGGCATCAGACGTGACCTTTTCGCCGTAAGTACCAGACCCGCCACAGAAAATACGCGCTCGCTTGGTGTGCTTGTGGCGGGTACACACAGCATCGCTCGAGCTAAATTTGAGAGCAAGGGAAAAGAGGTTTTTCTTTTTTTCCAAAAAGATAGCAAGTCACCATCTTCAATTTCAGTGGGATCGGCAGCTGCTAGATATTTCCAAGTTTCTTGATCAATGGCATCTTCATTTTGAAAGCCAATACTGTTGTAAGAGCAATGCTTCTTGGCTAACTTTAGTAACAGCTGAGCAGAGCTTGTCTCCTTTGTATCACGGACTGGGGCAGTACTAGTGCTAGGGACTACAGCTTGAGTAGTCTCGCTCTCACTGGTTCCCACTCCCACAATATCCTTGAAATAAGTAGCTAGGAAAGATGCACGAGTCGTATTGTGTGTTTCTAGATATACATCTATCTCCTTCAGGCTCATGAATCGATAATCTAAAAGAGCTGCTGCCACAGTTGCTTTTGTTGTAGGGAACCTCTTATCAACTTGCTTCAACATGTTCCTTTTCAAGGACAGCATGATCAAAGTTTCGTCGTCTGGGATAGAATTCAACACATCCTTTATTTCAGACTTAAAAACTAGGGCCACATTTAAGGTGCAAGCTTTCTGGGATGATAAAATCGTTACTGCCTCCCGAAACTTCGACAAAAACTTTACCAAATCTTCCAACACATTCCAGTCAGTTTGCGTAATTCTCAAATCAGACTGACCTATTTTTTGAAGCATTTCGTTGATGGGGCTGCGATTGCAGCAATGAAGCATGCTCTCGAGCATTTCAAGTACGCTATGCCAACGTGTTGGTGTTGCTGATTTAATACTTGGAACGTGATCCAACCTGCCAAACCGATTGTGCTGTTCATAATCTTCTATAAATGAATCCTCCTCGTCCGAAATAGGGTCATTTTCATCTATTTCTATAGTGCGTGCTGCGTTCTCTAGTGCATGAAAATATTGCATTTGGGAATTAGCGTCCTTTTCTAAGTCTGGCAGGCGATACCGTATGGCTTTTACAATTTTTTTGCACTTCGTAACGAGTGCGTCAATTTCGGGTACCTTCTTAATTCCATCGACTGTTACCAAGTTATGAAGGCCGTGTCCCAAGCAAAGATGACTCTCAGTGTTGGCCAGCCTTACTGCTCGCTTAACGTTGGATCCAGCGTCAGTTACTAGGAAGAGCTTCTTGTCGCAAAGTGCAAATTCCTTTTTCGTTTCGTCAATAGCTTCTTTTATCTTTTCACCAGATTTTATTCCTTCCATGAGTTCTGTCTTTAGCGTAAACGTTTTCAACTCGAAATCTTAAAAAAAAGTATTCACTATAAGTAAGTATTAGTCAGCTCAAAAATATAAAATAATAGCTTTATACAAACAAACAATCACAAACCAGACGAAAGGTAATGCAGAGTAAATGTGATATAGTTGAGGCGACGATATCCATCAGTCCACAAATCAAAGGTCATTGCCATTTGCAACGCTTTGTCTGCAACTATTTGATTTTTCACATTTAACAGCATACTGTAGTATACATCATCTAATCCTGTACGTCCGACTGTATGACGTGAAGGTAAATCTGCATCGGTCACAATGATGTTGTACTTCTGTAAATTATTAATAATTGAGAAATGCGGATGATTAGGAAAGAAATCAAGTAGGTTAGGTTAGGATAGATAAGGTATATTTAGATAGATAGTACCTTGAAGAAGTCAACCATTCCTTCGTCTGAAACCGAATCGAAAGGCAGCAAAGACTTGCAAAACCACAATGCGAGGTCCCTTGCCAAAAGGCATTTATTAGTGCTTTTATTCTGCATGCTTTTATTATCAGCAGGTAAGGAGGTGGTAGATTTAGACATGCGGCGGTCAACACAAAAAAATGATTTTATATTAGTTTTAGCTTTTTCGCCAACTTCTAACTTAATGGAATGATCTTCTCGTAAGTGTCTCAAAAGATTTCCAGTGCTAGCTGTTTTGCTATAAGCCTTAATTTTTATCCTGAAAATGCGGAAAGCCTGAAGGAAGTTTCTGGTCGTGTAAACATGTCGTACAAAAATCAAAATTAGTGGCATTTTAAGGCCCTATTTTTGGCACTTAAGAATTTAGTAAAAAAAAGTAAATCGTGAATTGCCTAACTTCTGATTATATTGAACTATGTTTTTTCTTTTATTTTTTCAATTATTAATTAAACTGCCAAAGTGCCAATAATTGTGGATGGCAACAATAGGTCACCTATATTTTTTATTGACACTGCCTGGTGGGCGTGGCTAGTCACCAATTAATTAATTGCCAAAAAAATAATAGCTCGTCTGTCAAGCGCCCAAAATGGGCGTCTTACTCTAAACATACTCTAAAACTATTCAAAAGTAGCTATTTCTACTTTTACCACCGATTTAGTATTTTGTTTCAAATATAAAACTATGTGTATTTGCGCCACTAATAGCTTATTTATAAAAAATCTACTTAATTATATAAAAAATATATAATAGCTTTCATAGTAATTTCTTTAGATAATATATTCAGTTTATTATGAGTGATTGGAAATTGAAAAATTTTCGAAAATGGTTTGACAGTTCGTGACAGATGAAAGGATATGAAAGAGGTAGCGTTAGTAAAAAGCATTCGCAATAATAATTAAATAATTGTTAAAACACGATTGCTAATTTTATCTTGCGCAGCAATAGTCTGCGATCATGATAAAAAATACACGTCCGCACTATTACGCATCGCGGCGCTAAGTGCTAACTGATAATGAATTGCTATTTTTCACTCGATGCGAAATAATACTCGACGCGAGCGGTGCGATGCGAACAGTTAATTCACAATGCCGCGATTTTAGCAACTAGCAAAGCAATAACACGTAGCATGCTGTGACATCAAAATTAGCATGTTAATGAAATTAACCTATCAAGCCCCAAGCGGTCGCATGCGACCGCGATAACAATAGGTAAAAAATAGATTTCCAAGAATCCGTGAGTTTTGTTATTCCGAGTTGGCACATCACTAAGAAAATAGCATTAATTCCCATTACTAGAAAGAGGTAGTTACTTACGATCCAAATAAAACATCGTCACTTGATTCTTTTGCAGAATCTAGACAAACGTTACAGAACACTTGATCGTCTATAACTTTCTTCTTTTTGCTGGCATTTTCATCGTGAAGAGTTAAATCTCCAAAATACTTC
Source organism: Cyaniris semiargus (assembly GCA_905187585.1). Taxonomy (NCBI): domain Eukaryota; kingdom Metazoa; phylum Arthropoda; class Insecta; order Lepidoptera; family Lycaenidae; genus Cyaniris; species Cyaniris semiargus. The sequence continues at coordinate 2,899,913 of LR994558.1, read as the reverse complement.
CAAACAGTACTGTTTCTTGTTTTCGGGTGATAAAGAACACTTATGGACAGTCGTTTGACTTTTATTTTATCGATTTCTGAACGGGATGCCGCCATCGCGATATTGATCTCACTCAACCAGACAGAATAACTAAATCAAAACAACCACCAAAGAACACCGGCAAGCCAGTAGTGACTAGTGGGCAGTGGCAGAACTATCAACTAGCGCGAGCGCGCGAGCCGAGCTTCGACGCGAGTTTGCCTTGCACTGACCAATTGCGCGGGCGAAGCTTGCTGAGCGCCATCCGCGCACGCCGCCGCGCCGTGGCGCGAATTTCGAACAGGCCGGCGGCGGCGGCGGCGCGCTGTCACTTCATGGCGGCGGCTAGCCGGCGCGGCTCCCATGTCTATATCCGATCCGGTGCAGTGTCGGTTTTTGGACACAGATCAAAGGGCGCTTGCGGCAAGCGCTTGCGACGCGTTCACACGTTGGCACTTGGCGCGCGCTTAGTAGCCGCTGTGATCTCACGCGCTTCAATGAAATGAAATTTCAATGAAAATATCAATATGAAGTTTAATGCCTCCTCTCACGATTTTGACTACTTAATTATATTATTATCCTAAAAAATACGTTTGATCTTCAACACTATTTAGTATCTATCAAAGGCAAACTTATCTGGATTTTATCAAATTACGCTTAGCTCTCTATGGTATGGGCATAACATTTAGTATGGACATAGATTCATCATACTATCTACAGGTGATTTTATGTAAGATGAAAACGTTAATGACGTCACAGATCACAACACAAAACTACAAACTACCTGATTCTCTGCACCCTCGTTCGGCTAGGAACAAGAAAACACACATTCATTTCATTTGTCATATAAATGTTTTGGGGCAGTGTTTTTCAAACTTTTTTATGACGCGACACCCCTAGTATGAAAAAATATTTCGCGACCCCCACCCCTGCTTGCTTTTGCATCATGTATACTGTATACAGCTTGTTTCAAATAAATTTCTTTTATTTTCTATCTCTATTGTTTTTTTTTCTGAAACAGTTCCCTTGACCCCTGGCGACCCCTCTAGTGCCTTCTACAGATGCTTCACGACCCCCAGAGGGTCACGACCAACAGGTTGAAAAACACTGGTTTAGGGCGACTAGTTTACACAAAATAAAACCATTGCATATGACACGTAATGGGTCTATGCAACATACGGGAAGGAGTTTAAACAATGAGGCATTATCTACAATAATTTACAAAGCTTAAAGTTTTTACGTACTCTTCGGGATCATATTGCCAGTAGCTTAGATTTGAAGACAGTGGCTTAAAAAGTTAAAATTAGTTTAAATGATATTTATAATAAAAGATTTATATTGTATGCAAAGATGTCATAGTTAGACGACGTTTCGTCAGTGTATGTGTATTTTGTATGTTCCAACATGTGGTCCAGGTATATCATTCCAATATGATAATACATATTATAATTACTGCAATGTTTTGAGTTAGAGCCCCCGCAGACTGCGGACTTTTAATCGGCCGATAGTTTAGTTTGGCTGTTGATCAGTATGAAGCTGTATGGAAGTGCGCATATTACAATGATACCGAGTCGGCCGATAATTAAGTTTCATGGGCTATACGATTGCCTTCAAACTTAACCATCGGCAAACTGTCGGCCGATGCTAAATCAGTACGACGTTCTTCCACGCGCGCACACGACGCCGATTGTTTGGTCGGCCGACTCGGCAGCAATCCGAATCGTGTAAAATTTTCCATTTAAAAATCTATCGCCTTGAATGGAGCCGTGCGAGAGCAATCGGCCGACTGTTGTCTAGTCTGCGCACTCACCACCATCCCAACTGTTTAGTTGGCGTAGTGTGCGCGCTAACAGCCCAACCCGACCAAACTATAGCCCGATAGAAAGTCTGCAGTCTGCTGGGGCTCTAAGAGCTAGAGTGCAGCACCCGGCTAGACACTAGACAAGTAAGTATACAAAAAAATTTGTTCGACGTTTGACAACAAATATTCTGATATGACGTGTGCGCAACATGTCGGATTATTTACTATATGTGTTAGTAGCGCCCTCTGCTCCGACCTTTGCGTAATTTCTACTGGTAGTCGAAGTAAATTTTAGTCTGACCTAAAATAATTATGTATGTAGGCACGCTCGGCTTCTAATCAAAAAATATGTCTGGCGAGACAGTCGATAAGCGGATCGACATCTACGCTCCACGCACGCTAATGAATTATTCAAATCCAGCTACGCGACGGAAACGCACGGCGATGGACTCTCGGACGTGATGGCTGACTAGACATAATATTTGAGCACGATAAAATCCTACTTCCTACTAATATTATTAAGGCGAAAGTTTGTATGTATGGATGTTTGTTACTCTTTCACGCAAAAACTACAGATTGTATTTTAATGAAACTTTACAATATTATAGCTTATACATCAGAATAACAGATAGGCTACAATTTTAACCGACTTTTAAAATGGAGGAGGTGTTATGTTCGTTTTTGTATGTTCAACGATTCCTCCGCCGTTTGTGAACCGTTTTTTTCAAAATTTTTCTAATGGTGTTAAGGGTATCATGACAATTTTGTACCATTTTCACAAAAGTGGTGACCTGATGAAGGGATCCATAAGTAATCGAGGGAACTCCTCAAAATTATATGGAAACATGTGGTGACTTCGGTTTCGTCAGAGGTATGCATATTATGCTACAACAAGTAAGATTTTGCACCGAGGTATATCATGGTTCGGAAGGTGCTGAGAAAACTCCTGACTCTTTATAGATACAAGTTAGGGAGTTTGGGCGTTGTTTTAAGAACGAAAAGCATAATTATGCTACTGTGCAAATTACATTCATTGTCATCATCACTACCATAAACCAGTTTACCATAAATCGTCCCATTTTGACCCAATTATTGGTACTTTTCATAGTATTTTATTATATTTCACAAACACCGCGGGTCACAGCTAGTTAAATATAATATTTTAAAAGCTGTCCGCATCTCCGTTGCGCTGAAATCCGCTTGCGAACCGTTTTTTTTCCGGAACAAAAACTTTTAACGTTTTCCTTAGTCACATAGAAACTCGGAGAAAAATCTCAATTTTTTTTTATACCTAGTTCTTACCTCTTTGAACTAACCGGCCCCCTAGACGGGCAATTTTATTGTCAATATCACGGAAATCAGAAATGGCTTCGGCCTGATGAAAAAACTTATTTCATATTATTGATATCAAAGAATTGGCTTCGGCCTGATGAAAACTCTATTTCAGATGGTTAATATAAAAGAATTGGCTTCGGCCTTCACTATCATTCATTGAATAGAGAAAACATAGAAATGGCTGTATGGGCAACGCTCCCTTTGCCTGTCCCGACCGGGAAGAATTAACAAAAAAAAAAAAATGTCAATATCACGTATTTCGTAATATTATTGACCGTCTAGGGTTGATATCGAACATTACGCGCCTTCAATCTAATTTTCAAATAAACTGTTCGATAAAATTGCTCGTCCAGGGGGCCGGAAAGAGCAAAGCTAGGTGTCTGTCAGATACATTAGTCTTAATGAATAGGAGGCAAAAGCATCGTTCGATGCAATATGTTTTTACCAGTACTACAACTTGGCTATTTCACACACAAATAGAGAATTTATCGAAAATCAAGAAGACGTTAAATGGTTTGTGCTGGGAAACCGATCAAATTGTATTTGTGTATGTTATGTTACATGCACTCCTCAAATGTGTGTCAATTTGTATGAGTCATGAGCACGCACAAATTGTCCTCAATGTATCTGTATTTCAGCGACCTTCGGCGCGCCCGTCAGCCTGGCTGTTACATTGTCAACTCGCCGGTTATGTCATCTGTAATTAGCAGCCGAAACTAGATCTGTGTTCACTCTTCATGTAACATATTAGGTTCAGATGCCATAATAAATGTAGCGTGACCTTGCGGTTGACGGTTGTACCACCGTTTTCCTCATGTTGCTGTGCACGTCCACTGCCAAGGAATATTTGTATGATGCAACGTAAATTGCAACGTACAAGCGTACGGCCTATTTCGATGCAGTGGACGGGCAATTTGATACTGCTGGCTTGGAATACTCTATTTAAATAATAATATGTTTACATGCACCTACTAGATGGTAGGCGATACATTGACACAAGGCCGAAACCTTCATGATAAATAAGATATTCAATGATTATGACCCAAAGCAAAAAGATTAAAGAAACGAAGTCGTTTTGAGATGCTGGTGTCGTCCTGACAACAGGAACCAACCATGCCGCAACGTCTTACAATTGATTAAGCATTTATTATAAAATTAAAATAATAAGCTTATACAAGATGTAACAAAACTAAGTGATAATATTTGAGGGTGTGTATGTGTTCCTTATAGAGAGTTCACTGTGAAAGTGGCAGCGCTGAAAGACCAATTTTTTTTTCACTTTTGTATGGGCAAGCGCCCCAGCATCACGAGTTTCCCCATAAAAAGTGAAAAAAATTTTTGGTCTTTCAGCGCTGCCACTTTCACAGTGAACTCTCTATAAGGAACACATACACACCCTAAAATATTATCACTTAGTTTTGTTACACCCTGTATAACTCGAGAAGTAAAGGCAACGAAATTGTCTCTACTTCTCTACATTATGCGCGCACGTGGCTACTCACAAATTAGCATCCATTTAACAATTTTCTCCTCACCTCTCAACAATTACCATAATGATAGACGTAATAAGCTGAGTGTTTCGTGTTGCGTCACAAAGCTGTCCCGGTTCACAGGCGGTGACAATGCATCACGCACCGACATCTCCGAGTTTCTATGACCCTTGCGTCTTTGACATAAAACTCATGACAGAGGTAAAATTAACGGCCTGTATATTGATTTACGTGAAAAATCCACCCCAAAAACCTTGGAAAGTACTGCTTAGAGTTTAGACGTTCAAAGAAGATAATACTTAAATATCAATTAATTTCTCCAAAAACGAGAACAAGAGGTACCAGGTAGGTACTTTCACGGATTTCCTAGCAAAAGTTTTCAAAACAAACAGCTGAAATGTCTAGATGTTTTAAGTCTTTAAGAAATATAAATAAATTGAAAAATCCACCGCGCACGCAAATTGTACTCTTCTCAGTTTAAAGGTTTTCAGAAAACCACAATCTGCAATAACAGTATCGTGTACGCTAAATATTGTCACTTTATGTCGTGTGTATCACATCAGGTAGGAGAACAATCATCAGTTTGAGCCACAATCGGAGATTTACTGGAATAGCGGCCTGTCAGATTCCACACAATAGGCGTTTGTTGCTATAATAGCTATTGTAGAGGTTATGGGGCCACTTAGAAATACTATATAATAACCTTATTTGACGATTTTGTCGATAGTAAGAAGCAAATGATGTTAGCATTGTGATTTTTAAGTTCTTCGTCTTAAATTATCTAATTTAATTCATCAAGCCCCAAACGCTCACCGGTGATCGAGACACAATAGAATATCTATTGTGTCTCGTTTTCCCACGGTCGACGGGTTAATCTTTGTTTTTGGCAGTTGGACAAGACGGCAGTAAGATTTGGTTTCTTAGAAACCAAAGCGATCCATCAAGCAAATCGCCTTTACGATAACCTATCCGTTAGTATCTCAGGAGTATTGACATCGTTGATCTCAGGTATGTCTAAAACTTGAAATTGGTAAAAGATATTGTACTGTTAAAATCAATGACATATTATTTCTGTTACACAATTCAAGCATTTCAGGGTCTATCGCTGGAAATCGTTTAACTGTCAGTATGGCCGAGGATATTTCTCGGAAAAGCAGTAAAAGACATGTCAGTCTGATACTTCTCAGTATTACGATAAAACGCTCGTAAACATGTAACAAATTAGAAATTCCGCATTGACGATTCATAGACTTCTTTGATGGTATTCACATTATATGACACTTATAAGTTATAACACGTCGTAATATTATGTAGAGATAAATTATGATAATTAAACAGTTAAAAGTAGGAAGGAGATCGTGTAGCGTAGAGGGAGCCGAAAAGTTCAAATTCTTCCCAACATAGACAGGGATAAACAGAGAAAATTAGTAAATATCAACTGGTTCACTTTAGATATAATATTGTAAAATCAACTTACTAATATTATGTAAATCACTGAAATAAACCCATCAAAAGTAATAGTAACAGTAATTATTGATGCAAATTCTATAGGCAGGTATTACATGCATCAATATTATCACGGATATCGTGATAATATTGATGCGTGTAATAATTATGCCCCATAGAAACGCAAAGTAAAGCAACTTAATTAAAGACAAAACAGATGCACACGAATTACACATCTAACTCACTATGTAATGTAAGTAATAGGGTAACGGATCTTTAATTGCTACCTAATCAAGATTCAAGTTAGCGGTACTTACATATTTTTTGTTGCAATGTATTAATCACTTTTTAATAGGTGTAAGTGCTGTTTTAATGTTTGTTTGGATAGTAATATAAAATTAAGTATTTCGCACAAAATCTAAAATAAAGGAAGTTTTAAAATAAAAGTAACAATCCATGCTTTTTTGGTTTTAAAATAAAAACTACTTATGGTAGAGTATTAAAATTTCAACAGTCTATTTTCCATTGTGCGCTTCAGAACGGCAGTCTTGACTCTTGGATGACAATAACGTCTTGCGTTTTCAATTAACCCAAATTGTTCCTTCTTCGTTGTAACAATTGTTATTTTGTTCTTTAGTATATTTTACAATATTACTCGAGGATCCTTTTGTTGAAAAGCCAAAGATGATTGACATATTTTGAATTCTTGATCATTGCACAGGCCAAATCCTAAAATCTAAGAGCTTGAAACTACAAATTTCGTACGTGTTTCTCTTATAATTGAGGCATCCACTAAGAAGGGATTTAATATTGTGGTTGAAATATTGTGTCCACTGTATGGGGTGGAGGGTTGATAGTCTGAGAGTCTGAGACACAGCAACTCCTAGTTCAGGCATCAACCTACCTAAACGCTTACTGTAAAACTGTTTCAAATAGTGTATTTTCTACATTATTAAGGTGAAAAATTAATTGATTATTATGATTATTATTATTATTTTTAAAAATTTGGCTACTAAGGAGGTTAAAAAAGGGGATGAAAGTTCGTATGCCAGGAAAACAATTTCACGCTGGCGAAGCCGGGGTTAATCTAATTCAATGCTCTAAAAGACAAGTAGGATCTCTTGTATACAATTTTGAGTGTACACTGTACACTGTGTACACTAGGACTTTCCTCTCAAAGATAATTCCGACTGCAGTTACGCTCTTCAATGTGAATAAGTCATTACGCTTTCACCGCTGCCGCTGGCAAGTTGATAATATCGCCACTTTTGCTATAATTTACTGTCGAAAGATTTAAGGCCATCCCCCGAGCAAACGACCTTGACCATACATTTGACGCGTTGCCGAGATCGCATAAAAATCCTATTTTTTTTACTTATATTTGTTCAAATTTGATCTAAAAAAAAACGGGGAATATGTAGTTAATGAAATTGTCTATCTATTGTCGTGTGTTTCAAATAAACGTAATTTGTAAATACTAGGGAGATGCTGAAAGTATGCTTCAATTTTAATAAATTGGTATTACTTTGGAAGCTAATATCATGAGTATAATAAACAAAAATAGAAAATTTAAAACGGGGAAAGGAATATTGATATGAAGATTATTGCTGTATTTTTGTAGCTTTCAATGTTAAATTATGAGTTTATAAGGCTATAAATACGGTAAATTACGTAATCTCCGTAAGGGAAGGCCCTTAAACTGAAAATATACCTGGAAATATACTCAAAATATACAATGAAGATGCTAGCGGAAGACTAGCAGCAGTATAATATCTCATTCTTATGATATGATATTTTGGCAACTTGGGCAACAAGTAATCCTTTTTCTTGATGGCGCAAAAACGATCAACACTTGATTCAGGATGACAATATAAAAAATGCTGGCAAAGGTGATGACTCGAAATTATCACACTTTGGACATGAGAACGGACAAAAATAGTTACGATATAAACGACATTGTTTTGTGCCAAAATATCGCGAATAGCTGCGTGGACGTTGACGCTTGCCATCTGATTATAACTTTACACGAATTCTTTTAACCTGGGAAACTTTCTGACTATACAGCACTACCTTGTGGTGGATCAACTCGCGCTATCGAAGTTTTCTAAGTTCGGAAGATCTTCCTTTAGGGCTTTCACTTCCTTCCTTCCTAAAGCGAGCTGTCTAGGTAACTTATGTGGGTGTCTTACTGTATGAAAATGCCATAAGCTAGGGAGAAAGGTTCAAAAAGCAATATCTATACGACACTTCCATTCCATGCCTTCTCAATTTTCTGGCGTTTATCGAATTTTCACTTTCAAGCCACATGATCATACAGTCTTAATAAAATGTATTTCAGTACATTTCAAGCCAAACTTCAGCAGTTTTTGTCAGGTTCTATGTGTTTTTGAAGATTGGCACTTGATGCTAAAGTAGCATAACGAACTCGGAAGTTTTAAATGTACTATACGGCGCTAATCTCTGTGCTCTTAAGAAAAAAGATGGGGGAATTCGCCCGTAGCACTTTTCGTAGAATAGTTGCCAAAATCTGCTGTAATTATATATATCCCAAATTCAATGATATTCTATGTTACTAACGTAACTAGATTGGCAGTTTACGGCAGCAACGCGTTGCCACTTCGATGATGCCTGCAGGCATAATATCTGACTTACATAATGACAAGGACATAAGGACCTGACATCGTCTTTTGAACTATCAAGTGGTTACGCAATACGCATTTCTGAGAATCGTTTGTAAGACGTTGCTACTCTAGTATTTTAGAAACTCATTGCCCAAATTGATTACAGAATTCAAACCGATTCAATTAGGTTTCAGTTGCAAAGGCGGTTGTGAAGCTGCTGTCCACAGCCTCAGGGGGTTCATACAAAACTGTGACGATGCTGTAGTTCTTAAAGTTGATATCAAGAATGCATTTAATTCGGTCGACCGCCGGGCGCCGTGCCCTGCTTAATCAGTGCTTAGACAAGGTACCCGACATTTATCCCTTTATATGGCAATGTTACAATACGCCTACTCAACTCGTTTATATGGGCCATTTGATTTGATCGACTCTTTCTGTTGGCTGTCAGCAGGGAGATCCCATTGGGCCAGCTATTTTTAGTTTAGCCATTCATCCAATAATTTCGACCCATACTTCAAAATTAAATATTTGGTATCTTAACGATGGGACCATTGCAGGATAGCACTGGCAGGCAGTGGTAGCACTGTTTGGAATGATCTAATAAAGTGTCTGATAAGCGAATTGGAAAAAATTGGTTTAAATATTAAGTTTTCCAAATGCGAGCTTTTTTTGTGACAAATTTACGACTCAGTCTAAAGCCGCTGTGGTTAATAATTTTAATAGTTTGGCCCCTAGTATTAAAGTAATAGACAAATACACACTGCGTCTTTTAGGAGCTCCTATTTTGGAGGAGTCAATTCCACTTTTCCTAGAGGAACAAATGTTGAAATTTCAAAATTCTTGTGATTGTTTGGAAAAAAAAAAATATTCATATGGCCTTTCAAATTATCAATTTTTGTTTGTTTGTACCAAAATTTACCTACTTTTTAAGGTGTTCTCCAGTTTGGAAATTTACCAATAGTTTGGTCTCTTTTGACGCAGCCATCCTTTTTGACCCATATTTTTAATTGTTCACTTACAGATAGGGCGTGGTGCCAAGCATCACTCCTTATTCGCTTCGGGGGCATCGACATCAGGAAAGTGTCAGATGTTGCTCTTCCAGCCTTTCTATCTTCAGTAAATAGCTCTAGTCCATTGATTCGCCATTTTTTCTCCCCTTTTCCCACAATTCTCTTCCCTTCTCTTGGTAATTTTGATTTTCCGTATTATAATGAAGTCTTAGAGGCCTGGAGAGAAGCTAGTGTCAGTGGGGCCGTTCCAGTCAACATAATATGTTTGTAGCGTCTTTGGGATGAGCCGCTTTGCCGTGTTGTATTTGATTAGCTAGTTAACACTAGTTCCGACGCGGCTGAGCTTCAGCTGAGGTCTCCAAATTTAGGCACGCTGCTGGACAATACCACCTTCTCTCTTGCCATCAGTCTGCGACTAGGTTTGCCAACCAACCATCCACACTGCTGCCCTTGTGGATCTATGGTAGATCGTCTGGGTCACCGTGGGCTTTCTTGCCAGCGGAGCGCTGGTCGTCTATCGCGCCACGCAGCGTTGAATGATGTTGTTCGTCGGGCTCTTGTCTCCATCAACGTTTCGGCTATTTTAGAGCCGAATGGTATTGCTCGTGATGATGGCAAAAGACCCGACGGTTTAACATTAGTTCCATGGAAAAATCGGAGGTGCTTGGTGTGGGACGCCACATGTGTTGCACACTGGCGGCCTCCTATTTTCATGGAACATTAGTGACGGCTGGTGCGGCGGCGTCCGAAGCATAAACGCGTAAGCGGCGAAAATATGTATATTAAACATACATATTTTCGCCGTGACTACATATTTTTGCCGCTTGCGTTTGAAACGTTAGGCCCATGGGGGGATGATATGAAAAAGTTTTTTAAATTTTATATCGTCCCGCCTCATAGAACGAGGGCTGGAGCGTATTTTGGCCAGCGATGAAGCCTGGTTTCACAGCGGGGCAATGTCGCCAGCATTCTAGGCACTCTCCCTAAGGGCAGTAGCCTGGATGAGAACCTATTTTATATTTAAACTGTTTTTATTTACTTTTTATTGTACTAGTTTTTTATTGTAGTTTAGTGTTTATTGTATTAGTGTATTAGTTTATAAGTTACTGAGAAGATAAGTAACGTTAGATTAGAAGCTATTGTAAATATTGATTATTGATAGTTTTTCTTGTTTTATTTACAGTTGGCTCTGTTCCCACGCCCACTGCTGGAGTAACTTCTATACTTTCTTACTGTAATGTTACAATCGCTTGCAAAGTCTGACGTGATGGTTAGTGGTGACGAAGGATCTTCACGTATTGGATCAAAATAATTTTAAATAAAATTACTACAGTCTGCTGTTGTTAACCGAGTCATTCATGCAATGTTAGTGCAACAATTGAAAGTTCCCTTTTATACTTCGAACCAGTCACTGCGCGTGTTTGATACCTATAAAAGAAGCAAAGGACAAGGAACTCTGCTAATCATTTAAATCAAACGTACATGAATAATTTTAATAATAAATTTACTACCGACGCTCAAAATGAAACGCGATATTACAAACAACAATAAAAGAGATAACCATTCTCGTATATTACGCGAATGTAATTACGCGATATCTGTAGCTCCATTCATTAAAATCATTCAACGTTGTCGGGGCAAAAAAATCAGTTATCAACACTTCGGTGGCCACGTGTTCGAGACTTGAGGACTTTGTAATTAGCGATGCGCGTGAGCGGCTGACTCATGTATGCAATACAGTGTTGCCAGTTAAAAAATAGACCGAAATGTGACTACATTATCGTGATCTGCTAAGCTGGTTTGATTGGGAAAAACCACAGTAAGGAAGGTAACAAATGAAACAAAGTCTTAAATAAACAAATGAAGGCAAAATAATCAAATAAAAAAGCAAATAAAATAACATTTATGATGTGTACTAATCTTTTCTCAAATAATATAAGGTGACTCAGTAAGTGTGAATTATGATTTATGGGATTATTTCAGACGGGGACCATCGGGCATATACATAATATGTAATTGCATATAATGCCATCTATAAATATACTAGACTGTGACTAACGCCGCCAGGCATTTATTGGTATCATAATTCATATCATAGCGATTGCATCCTCATGTTGTTTAATTGATGAGCAACAAGCTCATAATACAAACAATTGATTTAAAGACAGTTGAGAAGTTTGTTCTCGTTTTGATTGACCTTGAAAACGAAATTGTCTGAGTAACCAGAAAAACGATTCCTTTTTGAGCAGAATTAAAAGTTTCATCGTGAACGCCGAACACTAATTGCTGGAAATCGAGCAAACCGGTAATAATTTCAGAAAGGTGTACCAACAAAGGCGCTTTTAGACTCAACAGAACGAGTAATATTCGCAATGCATCATGAATCGAGCAATTAAGTTACGGATGCAATTACAATCATTTAAATATTAACGGTGTAATAATTTGGGAACTAACGGGCTTCACGGCTGCGTTAATCCATTAGGATGCTTCTAGGTTAGATAAAAGTTCGCCTGAGGCAGGGTGATTATGTATCCTGAGTCAGCAATGCAACAGGAAAAAATTGTACTATCAGAGCAACTGATTCATAGGAAAATGCCGGACCTACTTAATTTGGTCGGTTATTACCTCATCTGTCAAGCGCCCAAAATGGGCGTCTTACTCTAAAACTATTCAAAAGTTCTTCTTCTACTTTGCAGACCACCGATTTAGTATTTTGTTTCAAATATAAAACTATGTGTATCTGCGACTAATAGCTTATTTATTAAAAATTCCAATTATATAAAAATTATATATATCTTTCATGGTAATTTCTTTAGATAATTTAATCAGTTGAATGAGAGTAATTGGAAATTGAAAAATTTTCGAAATTGGTTTGACAGTTCGTGACAGATGAAAGGTTATGTCAAGCCCACCACTAACATTGATTTGACATATTATATTCCGATCAGATAACTTAAGGTCGCCATCTGTCTATGAATCAATTTTTCTGATGGTGAAACACTGACCTCCATTATACAAGTACGCTGGACCTATGATACCTACTTTTTTTTTGTGCCTATTTGAAGCGGAATCAGCGCCCCAGTGAGAGGGAAGAGAACTAAATTTGACGTAACTGATGGCTCTTTGATGGCTGCTCAATCGTTATTGGTTGTCATCACTAGTATTGGTTCCAAATACTCCCACTACTGCTATCAGCGCCAATATGGCGACTTTCAAACGTCATTTTTAGGTCAAATTTAGTTCCTATCACTCACATTGGGGGAGCTGATTCCACTTCAAATAGGCACAAAAAATAGCTGTCATTTCAAAGGGTATCATTAGTCCAGCGTACTTGTATAATCGAGGTCAGTGTGCTAAAATATCTGGTGAAATTTCTGTTTGACGGCAGATAAGTTCTGCTATCAAGTCACAAATTCCAGCAAATATTGTACAATTTTCGCCTGTTGCAAGTTACAAAATCACCCTGCCGGGATGAATAACTCGTATGCAGCCGAGGAGTTACATAATAGAACAAATGGGACGGAACGGTGAATGGCGCAATTCAACATTGAGATGCAATTTCCACAGTCCTCGCGAACTCGTTCAACGTTTTAAGAGCTCTACTCTTATGCCATTGGAAAACAGCTTAATATTACAAGAGACTCTTATGTCTATTCCTGGTGAATAAGAATCGAAGCTTCCGTTATAAAGCAGGGTTCGGGATTCAGGCGGTATTCTGTGTTCTTATTTTAAAAATTTTAGTTTGGTCTGTTTGTTAAGACTACTTAATTATAAAAATAAATAACAATAACAACAAAATGGCGGCACTCGGGTATAAAGTTAACGGAGGTTCTATGAGTTAAAGGTTTTCTTGGAAAATAGACAAGGATATTGTTGATACAAATTGCAAAGTGCAAACACTAAGTGGAATTTCCACAGCGAGCTTTATCTGCTTGTCACGTGAACCTCCGCTAACTGATACTCTAGAGTCTAGACCTAGAGATTGAGATTTCCGTAAAATTCCTAATTTAAAAACCGTACATTTTCCCGCAAAAAATAGCTTATGTCCCTTCACGTGGTCTACTATATATCTGCCCCAACTGCCAAATAACATAAAAATTGCTCCAGTAGTTCGTGAGATAAACCCTTTCTAATAATTTTCCCCGTTCTTTCCACATTTTCCTATGTTTCTTCGGTCCTATTAGTCTTAGCGTGATAATATAATAGCCTTCCTCGATAAATGAGCTATCTCACACTGAAAGATTTTTTTTAAATCGGACCAGTAGTTCCTGAGATTAGCGCGTTCAATCAAACAAACTCTTCAGGTTTATAATATTATAGTATAGATTTTTTAAATCGCTTGTCAAACTCGAGTCTCGATCTATAAAAGACTATGAAAAGTACTAAGCAGTAATAATAGGGTCATAATAGGCTCATAATCATTGGAGTTTGGACGATGCTTGGTATATGGTAGTGATGGTGATGATGATGATGATGATGAATGTAATTTGCATAGTAGCATATGTTTTCCGTTCTTAAAACAACGCCGAAACTCCCAAACTTGTATTTTGTTTTTAGTAGGTATTTGTTGTTATAGCGGCAACAGATAATACACAATCTGTGAAAATTTCAGAAGTCTAGCTATAGCGGTTCTTGAGATACAGCCTGGAGACAGACAGACGGACGGACGGACGGACAGACGAACAGACATCTAAGTCTCAGTTATAGGGCCCCGTTTTTACCCTTTGGGTACGGAACCCTAAAAAACAAACAACACCTCCCCCATTTTGAAAGTCGGTTAAAATTGTAGCCTATGTGTTATTCTGATGTATAAGCTATATTATTGTAAAGTTTCATTAAAATACATTCAGTAGTTTTTGCGTGAAAGAGTAACAAACATCCATATTAGTAGTATAGTAGGAATAGTAGGATATCCGTGGCCCGCATTGGTCGGTACCGCCGCGCGCCGCAAAAGCTACGTCCCGCAATTTTTTAATCTGTAAGGGTCAATTTATAATAGCGCAGAGTCGAAGCGCGTCGAAGCGCATCGAAGCGTCAAATTCGCAACAGCCAACAAGTCGAACGAATGCGCGCGAATTCGTCAGAATGCCTACAGTGATGACGCGTAGATTCGCTTGTGGGCGCATGGATGCGCGAGAATGCGCGCGCACCAAAAAGCGTTGGTCAAGCGAATTCGTGCGCGTGCACCTTTTTGAATTCTAGTAATATGTGCGTTAACGCTTTGGAGTTAAGGCGGGTTGAAACATTTTTTGATACCCGATTTACCTAGTTCCAATATAATAACGAAATGTAAAAAAATATGAGATATAGAGCACAATATTTAAAAGGGTTTAAATCAAAAACATTTAAATAAAAAAAAAATACTTTCGCTGTAATTAATTTACAAACTCACCTCCGACAAAACTCTTTGTCATCGAAATATAAGTATTAACAAGAATATCTTACATTTTATTTTAATAAATTGTTAATGAATCTATTTTAAAAAGGTCTGAAACGAATAATCTTTTTTCTTAATATTTATTTAGAAAGATATTTAAAAAGCACATGAAAAATAGAGAAGATGCGCCCCTAGAAACTACAATTTTATGCTAAGCTAAAATGAATCTTATTGCGATGCCTACACGCTAGGTCTTTGGTTGTGCGCAAAGTTATCATTTGGAATTGAGATAAGTCCTCGCCTTAAGGTTGAATTTGTTATTTTTAGTTTTGGTAATTCGCTTCGATGCGCTTCGACTGCCCTAGTATAAATTGACCCTAATATCTTCGAAAATATTCATTTAAATCATATGCTGTAATGGGCCATAAAGATCTATATTAAATCAATAATGTATTTAAATATAAGGATTTATGCCGTATTGGTTAAAATCGCTTCGAAAATTAGCCATTATTTGTAGTTAAAAGTAAATGACAAAAAATGTTATTGTGGGATATCCATAAGAGATAGGCGATAGACCATCGCGAAGTTTTCTGTAGACCTTTTCATTGTGTATAATACTTAGTACATTTTGATAAATCTCGTAGGGTTCAGCCTGCGTTTGCAATGTAAGCGGAAAAAATGTAATTATTTACGACATCACATTAGAAACCCCAAAAATAACAGTATTTCTCCACTATTTAATGAATGTTATTATACTTATAAACCTTCCTCTTTAATTACTCTATCTATTAAAGAAAACCGCATCAAAATCCGTTGCGTAGTTTTAAAGATTAAAGGGAACAAAGGGACATAGGGGAAAAAGCGGCTTTGTTTTATACTATGTAGTGAAGTTTTGTTTGAACGTTTAATGTTCATAATATGCGTCACAAGTCACGACGCATACAACCTTTGTTGGCTTATTTTTATCCATTTTTGGTAAAAAATCGTCTATCCATGGTTCACAAAAAGCAGACCTACCACAATCGTGACGTACTTTATCTCGTGATATGCTAATCTGCTGACTCAGACGCGAGGGCGTGTAAGACATTGTAAACTAATCAAGGCCACTAGCTATTTATAGTCAAAGATTAAAAAGTAAACAAAACATTTTTTGATGCCTATTAAACCCACTTCTTATGTATATGGAAAGCCATTTTCACGAAGCAAGTAATGATACTTTCAGTTCATTGACCAAACATTGTCTCTACGTGCTTTGTAGAGCAATCTGCGCTAAAATACTTGAGATCATCTAGTCTTTTTCGAGACGAACTGAACATACGAGCATTATGCATAATATTTGAAAAAACGTCTGTCTAGGGTCGCTCACACTTTCAATTACTTAAAGTTACGTCGCAACCCGGCTTCCATATCAAATGTCGTCTCGACCTGCATAGTGCAGTCCTCGGTCCTCACGTTCGGCGCTTTAAATATACATCGCCAGGTCAACAGCTGTATATTGTTCTCGTGCGATAGTTACGGCGGGGCGAGAGGTCTTAAGATCGCTCGTTTTGGGCACCGTGCCAACTCGAAGCGCCACTACGCCCACCGTATCGTCTGTCAGCACAATTAGAGCCGTGCATGGCGGATCTCCGCTAAACAGGGGGCGTAAGATTCAAATTGGCGTGGTACGGTACGAGTGATTAGCGGGAACGTCTCGCGCCGAGTCTAGGGTTCTCGCATGAAGCATCATCTCAAAGTCCACCGTTAGAGTATTGTGATTGCGGCTCACTCGTTAGGACGGCTTATTTTTGGCACCTCTCCGCGATGAGTACCGTACGTCGTAAGACAAATATTCTGTTGCGTGTTTCCGATGACGTTCGTGATATTTACGATATACCTTCTTATAAATTATATATATTTTAATACACGAGAAAGGTGTACCATTACTTTTGCAACGCTTCAGTAGATTTTAGCTCACTTAAAAAACTAATCAGGGCCAAGATCCACAACGCTGCCCTCGGTAGTCGGTACTAAGCTAAGCTTCGAATGTATTATTCGCCCGTCATTTAATATGATTTGTGGTTATGTATCTGACGGACAAATCATGACTTTAATATAATAGCGTATAATATCAGGGGAATGGCTTGTTATGATATAACGACGTAGTTACTCGCTACTCTTGACTCTTCACCGAGGCAATGAATCAGATCAGCAGACACATTGTACCCGTCGCATAAGGCTATGAACTACATATATATTATATTTTACTAGATGTTCCGCGCGGCTTCGCCCGCGTAATTTAGGAATTTCACGGAAACCGTACATTTTTCCGAAAAAATAGCCTATGTCCCTTCACGTGGTCTATTCTTCATGTGTGCCAAATAACATAAAAATTGCTCCAGTAGTTCTTAAGATAATAAACAATTTCTAATAATTGCCCCGTTTTTTCCACATTTTCCTCTATTTCTTTGCTCCTATTAGTCTTAGCGTGATAAAATATAGCCTATAGCCTTCCTCGATAAATGGGCTATCTAACACTGAAAGAATTTTTCAAGTCGGACCAGTAGTTTCTGAGATTAGCGCGTTCAAACATACAAACAAACAAACTCTTCCGCTTTATAATTTTATATTAGTATAGATACGATGAGATACATTGGGAGAGACAGAGGATAGGATACATACTGCAGAATTTTGACACTAAGATGAAGCACCAGCGTTCAGACTCCAGCAGTAAATAAAAAAATTTGTTCAACGTAGTCTAATATTATGATATATTATGTAACGTTGTCGGATTATTTACTGTATGTGCTTGTAGCGCCCTCTGCTCCGATCTTTACGTAATACATATTATTACCTTTTGTGGTGACTGACACTGACTGGCAAATATAAAAGTATTTCACAGATTGCAATATTTACACATACATGTATTATGAAATTTGCACCTTTACAATTTGCACTACGACTTTCCGCAATCAAGGTTGTTCACAAGGTCATCAATGATAAATCATCCTTTCAATGAAACTATGACAAAATGGTTCCATGAAGTTATAACTTTTATCATTTTTGAAACTTTACGTTCTCTTAGCACGCGATATTCAAGTCGCTTATTTGGTATTCCATTAGCTGATGAAAAAATTGACACAGCAGAGGCGAGGCCGAGGGAGTAGCTAAATCAATTAGGAAACTAGATGCCTCACTTTTACTCGCAATTTCACATTGCAATACTTTTATAGCAATCCTATAAAATCTATGCCAGTCTAAAAAGCATCATGATACTAAAAACGGTGGATAAAAAGAAATAAAAATTTATAGCCAAACATAGAACCCTCCTTTAATTGGAAGTCGGCTAAACACGCGAATACGTCAGAAAGTTTTGGTTGCAATGAACGCTCCAATCATTCAGACGAATCAACTATCGAACAAACTATCACAAGAAGTCTACTCCTGACTCCACGTCTTTGCTAATGAATAGAAACAACGGGGTTCACTAGCCCCTTTTTACTATGCCCCTATCATAGACAACATCTTAAACGATTGTGTATGCCCCCATACAAAATCAATACAATTGTCCTACCCGCAGTTTACGCAATACCATCGATGTCTTTAAACCATCTGAAACCTTATTAAGGCAAGAAACATAACCCTTGTTTGTACGGTCTTGGCTCTATGATCAAGTGAATGTTACTCTACTT
This sequence comes from Cyaniris semiargus, assembly GCA_905187585.1. Taxonomy (NCBI): domain Eukaryota; kingdom Metazoa; phylum Arthropoda; class Insecta; order Lepidoptera; family Lycaenidae; genus Cyaniris; species Cyaniris semiargus. The sequence goes on along the minus strand of LR994558.1, from coordinate 2,881,144 downwards.
GCAAGTTAGGACTGACGAGTTCCTTTAAACATGGTTTTTCACCATTTCTCTTATAGTTTTGGCGTAATTTATTTGCAAATTGGAGTATCTGCATAGAGTAATAGACTTTAGGACCTTTATCAGAAGTTTAAACAATTATTTAAAACCAATAACACGGATTTTGGGCACAAAACTGCAGTGACGTCCAAATTTTTAAAATTTAACTACTCATTTTACACGGTCTGTGAAAAAAACTAATGAACACGCTAGTTATAAAATTAGGTCATCTCGCTTAATCCGACTGTGCACACAGCACAGTGCACTAAATTTACAATATCATGTACCTAGTACATGGTATGTTTTGTTTGCTTGCGACCTTTTTATGTCGCTAGGGAACCCAAATTGTTTATTATGTGTTTCGGAAGTTAAACTCAGAATACAGATTTGTTCTGTATTCTGAGGAGTTAAATAATGTTTTAAAATGTAATAGAGGCAGGCCCTACGACCTACTGCATTTTCTACTAACCAATATTCTGATGACTTTTGAGCTCTATCTTGAGTCAAGAGTCAAGACAGAGCGGCAGAGAAAGAATGGTTAAAGTTATTGAGTATTCTTTTGGAAGCTTCAGGGTTTTTAACGCCTTTTAAACTATTTCATGGTAAATAATATATTGTTGTTGATGATAATTAAAATAAATATCAACATGTGGGTGCAGAAGCGAGTTATGCATCGGGAAATGAATCACAAACGATGCGAGACAATTTGTCTATTGGTCAGTCAATCAATCACAATATCCTGAATCAAAAGTCATTAAGATCTGCGCTTGCGTCATAGATTAATCATCTGAATCGCTTCCGTCATTTCGATTGATTCTCATCTCATTTAGCGCATTTATTTTCTAGGACTATACCGGCTAAGCAGTTTCGAATTTCCTTTCTTGTCCAATGCGAAACGTCACTGCGGCAAATCAAGCAGACGATATTGTGCTGGTGATTCGGTTGCTATCATACCATCTACACATATCTTTATTGGTAAATAATAATCAGTCAGTTCCCTATACGATTTTGTTTTAAAATTATTTCTGGAAACCGTCAAGTTTCGAAGTCACGCAAAGCTGTACCCTTGCTCATTGAATTACAAGACAATAGTGATAAACTAATATTGGAAACTAGCATATTGACGGGATGCATCACCGCAGAGAATAGTATCTATGTCTACTTGCCAAGTGATCTCAGACATGGGTTTTTCAGGCATGTGTCGATGACTCACTAATTAGAGGGCCGGTAATGACCCCTGCGGAAACCCGATACGGGAACAATTTAAAGTGTTGCGTATTTTTTGTATACCAATGGTTGCGCTCTCGAAAGGAACAGCTGCATTTCCTTAAAACGGGCCAATTACGACAATGCGTCGCGACTCGCTTATTGGGTTTTTTAACCGTCTGCGCAGGAAGGAGGTTATGTCTTCCGCCAGTTTGTTGTATATGTTTATTTATTTGGCTATACAGTTTGAACGGCATAATGGATTTTACTAAATGAGAGGTGTCGTCAAATTCATTAGGATTAAGAGCACTTATGACGTAATGGTCAGTTAAGTTTGTATGTTTTTAATGATTATTTTACTGTTTTGTAACCCTTAACCAACAGCTCAAATTTTTGGTTCTGTTCACACAAATTTCCTCCTTGTTTATTATTATATTATATATATATATATATATATATATATATATATATATATATATATATATATATATATATATATATATATATATATATATATATATATATATATATATATATATATATATATATATATATATATATATATATATATATATGTCCCACAAAGTATAGTTTATCGCGATATCCCGTGCCGAGGGCGCGGGGTCATCGCCCCGCCGCCGGCCGCTGATTAGACAAACAAAAGAATGTACACAAACATCTCTCGACAAATGAACTCGGAATAGATGAAGACATTATGATTGTTTATTAACATTGTGTGTAGAGGCACAGACAGACCCAATTCCTTTTTCAACCTCATATGCTCGGTTTTGGAGTTTTTTCTGGGGTTTATCTGTTCACTGGCATATTTGATGAGCTGAAGTCGGAACTTTAACCGATTAACAACAATTTAATTCAAGACAAATAGCGTCAGAAACAGAGCAATAGGCCTGCGCGCACGTTTGACAAAATGTCTGTATGGCGCACATTAATTGTATTACTGAATTTCGATCATAGTTTATAGCGTGTGTTAGAACTTAAAATCTATTATAAGAATTCGAATAGTGTATGTAATATTTCTGGTGATCGTAAGCGCGAGCCCTGAGGTTTAAAACTGGACGCTGGAAATGTCATCGACTGCACATAGTAAAGAGGCTATGAAATCAACAAACTAGATTCTAGAACAATAATTGAGCATCCTATAGATTTACAACTCAGGAGGCACCCATTTACATAACTCATCCACTACACCAAATTCAAAATAATTAGACGAAAATGAAGAATTGCACTGATTTCGTAGGCTTATGGAGGCTAGATAGATTTAAATTGTTACATATTATTTACAGCCCATAGCTGAGTGAAGGCGTAGGCGAACGATCGTTTTGGGCCTAAGTTTATGCCAAGTTGTGTTCCGAATCGCGACATTTCACTGTTCACTGTGGGTGGGATTTCTATGAGGATAGAAAAAGATTCTAGGCCACATTTTACATTAGATTTGTTACACAAAAGTGTGTAACAAAACGTCTTAAGCTATTTAGGGTGTATCTAAGATAAGAAATCGATGTAAATTTTTCCATAATATTGCATAGTAACTATTATTATATTTTTTAAGGTTTTAAGTTCTTGGTTATTTCTTTTCAAAACATGGGACTGTAGTGCAAGAAAGTGTACCTAAGGCTCAGACCTACTATTATGCTTAGAACCACCATCCTTTCACAATATAGTACAGTAGTAATTTAAAGCATATTGGCAGTAAATCCTTATAGTAGTACATAGCAACAGTACAAATATTGAATATAACAAAGATAGCCTCATTCAAGCCCTTCCGTACATTACATAATATTATCATTTTTAATTCTTTAATATAATATATATTGTTCATGATAACACATTATAAACAAACTATGTATTCACAGTTGACTCACCTTGCAATCCTTGTGCCGATAGCACCAGGTGCAGCCGAATAGCAGACCAAATGCTGCAAATACCAACGCCAGCGCTGGCAGTGCAGCATACAACCCCCCTTCCGCAGTCCATTGCTCCAATACTGATCCGCTACCATCTAAAAAGGTTATTTACCTTTTTACGCATGCATTAACTAAATAGTTTAAGATACACTGAAGTCAGTCAGGTTAGTGCTAATATTTGGTAAAATGTCATGACTTCTTTTTCATAAATACAAAGAATGAGGGAAATAACATGATGATTATTCGCAAATTAATTCTACAAGCTCCATACGGTCACCGGTGACCGAGACACAATAGAATATCTATTGTGTTGATCGACGGGTTAATGTTAAACCTAACAGTGGTTCTAGAAAATTATAAGTTATCGAATACATTTTTGTTCCTTGTTGTTTTGTATTTAATTAAATTGTCCTTTGCAACTTTTTACAACAAAGTCAAAATATATTGAGACTAATAATTATTATTTTGATGTTACAGTACAGCCATATTTACAGAAACCAGCCTTGTCTACAATTTTGTAGACAAGGGTTTAAAGGTTTTATGTAAACATTAATTCATCAAGCCCCATACGGTCACCGGCGTCCGAGACACAATAGAATATCTATTGTGTCTCGTTTTCCCACGATCGACAGGTTAATAACTTTATACAGAATATATTTTGAACCCCATTGAACATAGCACAAACTGCATAAAAGTTTTACATATTTTAAGAACTCAACAGGACTAAAATATTACCAAAATTAAATTGTTAATTATGAAAAAGATTCTGAAGGTAGTTGTCCACTTTTAGTTTACAAATTGTATACTGGGAGATGTTTATTTCAAAGTGAGCAATTTATATATTTTAATGAGTATCTTTTAGAATATTTTGCTACAATAAGGAAACAAAATGTTATAAATATTGGAAGTGTTATGGACATTATAAATAGTGTAAACAATAAGTTGTCTTCATATTTTTTGATTTACTAGTTGTAAATATTTGTAACCGACACAATTTGTAATTGATCTACTTATAGTAAAACAAGGTAAGAGAATAATTTCGCATTTACATACCTTGCGGGTAGATTCGCGACGACGGGTTTATTGGCAATCCATGAACGAAATGCAATCCAGATGTGGACAAAATCAAAATCACCCATAACACAGCCATAATTTTAACACTATCTGCACAATCGAATAACTTTTCGTTTCATTATTTTTAATTTTAATACATCATCACAACACAAGAAATACACGGTCCATGACAGGTTGCACTTGTATTTACGAGCAATATATTATACCACTATTGGATTTTAGATGTTTACATACAGCACAAACATAATTTATATAGTCCTAGATATATTTTATGCACTCAATATTAAATTAATTTATTATTTTCGTGATGATTTACATATAAATTGCGCAACCCACAGCTGTACTGAACGCCATTTTTTTAATTTAGTTACAGTGTTGCTATTATAAAGAAATAATTTTGAACACTGTGACTTTAAAATATAACAAAAACCTGTACAGACTACAGTGTACACTTATTTCGTCAAGAATAATAATTAACATTATTGATTATACTAGATACCTACAATGAGCAAAAAAATAGCATCTCATATTATCATTTATCAATAAACATATAATATGTACAGCTTGGCAAAGAAGAGTCTGATGCGGTGACAGCTGGAACTAAGAGTTTTTTATTTATGACAACACTACATTACTTGTCAACTCTAGTATATATTGTGTCAAAAGCGAAGCGTAGAGTTGCCTGTATTTAAAGAAAAGCGCCCTCATTTAATCCACACTCTTCTTTGCCAAGCTGTAAAAGTTAAAACAATGTGAATACTGAATAGCACCCTAACTATGCTGTGAATTTTTTCGATAGATGTCACTGCTAACGAAAGTCCTTTTTTTATTTACTCTGCGATTTTATGTCAACTATCAAGTGACAAAGAGTGATGATGTGTTTTTGTATTATTTTCCTAAAATTGTGTTGACTGGGTTTTTAATGTGTAATATTGGTAGGATATTAACCATTAAACATATTCGTTATCATGCAAGTGCCGGAAAGTGATACAACATCCAGAAACGTGCTATTTTGTGTTCCCTCCAAAACTCCAACGAAAGTTTCAGTAAAGCGCCTACCACTTTACTGAATCGACCGACATGACTCCTTGACTGTATTGACTTTTACTCCGACTTTGACTAGACTTTTGAGCTAACGATAAACGATGTAGAGAAACGATGCCGAAAATTGTACACAAGAAAATTGTTTTCCCGCCATATTTTATATACTTGACACTGGCCATGGTTAAAAAGCCGAGCGCTATAATAAGAAAAAAAAAGTGACATGCTGTCATTTGCTGTCAATTTGTATTTTCTATCTGATGAAAAAAGAAAACAAATAATTTCAATAAATTTTCTGTTCTTAAAACATGTATAAAACATAAAAATATATTGTAATGATTAAGACATCACAAAACAAATGTGTATACTATCCATTGATTACTCTATTAATAACATAGTTTTTTATTAAATGTTGTGTATAACCTGTAAACACATGTACGGTTCAATTTCTTGGATAAACAGAGTAGTTAGACTAGATATAAACAGAAAATATAGCGATAAAAGCACTAAGAAGCTGTTGGAATTTTTAGCAACCATGCCAAAAGCAAATACAGGAAGAATAGTCGAAGCTCAGAAGCAGAGACAGACCATAGCAAAGAAGTCTGAAAAGTATGGACCCAGCACTGTGTATTTGCAGGTTCTGGGGTCGGGAGCACGTGGAGTACCTAATACACTATATCTATTTACTGATCAGAAGCGGTAAGGAGTTACAACTTCACAAAATAATGTATTTATTAATATGCTGTTATTACACCATATATTTCGTTTGTTACTAGGTACCTTTTCAATTGCGGCGAGTGTTCACAACGTCTGGCACATGAACATAAAGTAAAACTTTCAAGATTGGAACACATTTTCATAACTAGTAAAACTTGGAGGAATATTGGTGGGCTACCAGGCCTCTCTCTTACATTACAAGATGTTGGTGTTCCGAACATCACATTGCACGGTCCTGAGGGATTAGTAAGATATTTTTATTGTTTAAGTTATAAGAAATTTCTTTGTGAAGTGAATTATAACCATAACTAGAAATCCCTAATAATTTGTGTCTTTTAGACAAAGCAAAAATTTATGTTTTTTGTCCATTGGTATTCTTTCACACGCACAAGTCACATTATATTATTATACAACTTTAAAATAGTATTTGTTATTAAGTATTTCTTTGTTTTTCAGGATGAACTGTATAAAGCCACTAAAAGATTTGTTATAATGAAGGAAATGAATGTAAACATGGCAGAGTGTACTCCAGCTTCAGACTTTGAGGATAATGCAATGAATGTCAAATATGTGCTAATGTAAGTTCATTTTAATATTACTACCACTTTTCTTGCCCCAAATTGTAAATAATTTAAAAAATACTACCAATATAGAATGTCAATAAGTCTTTGTTTTTTTAACCCCCGACCAAAAAGAGGGGTGTTATAAGTTTGACGTGTCTGTCTGTCGGTCTGTCTGTCTGTCTGTCTGTCTGTCTGTCGGTCTGTCTGTCTGTCTGTCTGTCTGTCTGTCTGTCTGTCTGTCTGTCTGTCTGTCTGTCTGTCTGTCTGTCTGTCTGTCTGTCTGTCTGTCTGTCTGTCTGTCTGTCTGTCTGTCTGTCTGTCTGTCTGTCTGTCTGTCTGTCCGTCCGTCCGTCCGTCCGTCCGTCCGTCCGTCCGTCCGTCCGTCCGTCCGTCCGTCCGTCCGTCCGTCCGTCCGTCCGTCCGTCCGTCCGTCCGTCCGTCCGTCCGTCCGTCCGTCCGTCCGTCCGTCCGTCCGTCCGTCCGTCCGTCCGTCCGTCCGGCCGTCCGTCCGTCCGTCCGTCCGTCCGTCCGTCCGTCCGTCCGTCCGTCCGTCCGTCCGTCCGTCCGTCCGTCCGTCCGTCCGTCCGTCCGTCCGTCCGTCCGTCCGTCTGTCTGTGGCATCGTACGTCCGTCCGTCCGTCCGTCCGTCCGTCCGTCCGTCCGTCCGTCCGTCCGTCCGTCTGTCTGTCTGTCTGTGGCATCGTAGCATCCAAACGGGTGGGCCGATTTTGATCTAGTTTTTATTGTTTGAAAGCTGACATGATCGAGAGTGTTCTTAGCTATAGTTCATCATCATCAGCCTGCTCATTGCTGAAATATTACAGTTTATCTGGTTCGTGATAGGCCGATTAGCAACTTGCAGTCGTTTGATGGGTTTTATATTTTGCATTCTGGTTCATGACACTTATGAATATATACATATTAATGGAAAGTTGACCCTGGTGCTGTAGCATCACCTGGTAATCAATAGGATACCCAACTCCTCACCAACTTAGAGCAGAGGTTTCGTGTTTGGGCTCATTTTAATTGCGACAACCAATAAGACGTAGATAAGCAGTAAATATTTACATGCTGCTGCTGCAGCATCACCTGGATTGTATAGGAGCCGAGCTCCGTATGAACCCAGGGTGGAGGTTTAATTAAAATTAAATTAAGAAATAAAAAAAAAAAAAACCCCACCAAACAACTTTAAAAAGTAATGAAATAATATTTACTGACTTTAAGTTCAAATAATTCCTAAGTGTTCCTTTAAACTATAATGTTATGTGAAATCAAACATCTACATTAGCGGTCCCCCGACACACCGTGACAACAATTATGGACTAAAATATTACTTTACACTTAGGAATTACCTAAACTTAAAGTCAGTAAATATTATTTCATTACTTTTTAAAGTTGTTTGGCGGGGGTTTTTTTTAAATTTCTTAATTTATATTAACATTTGAAAAAAAAAACAAAGACTGTGAAAGACTGGATTGTGAAATCAAGGTGTACAAAGTAGTAACATATTATTAAATATTAAATGCCTGACAAATAAGACTTCTTGTTTAGTGTGTTGTTATTAATAAATTCTACATTTAAGGGGACCAAATGAGATCTTAAATACGAAGCCTGCACCAGCCGCTAAGAAGGTAAAAAGAGAGGAACAACAGCAGGAAGCTCAATTTGAAGAGTTTATTAATGATGACACAGATTACTACAGACGAGATAGCAAAGGTCAAAGGAGAAATAGCACATCAAAACAAAATGAAAGGGGTCAGTAAACATTCAATATTAAAATGGCATAATTGGATTGCAAATACCTATGGCACTACTATAAGTTAGTAGAACTAGTTAGTATCAATTTGTGAGCAATAAAGAGTTCTTATATCTATCTACTCATCCTCATTCATAAACTAGGCTTAGAATCTTTTTCTTTTAATTTCAGATGGTGTTATTGATAAGACTGAGAAAGTGTTACAAGACCTTCAGAGCCCAGCAGAATCCTGTGTAGCATATATCTGTACAATCAAGGTAAAATTAAAAATATTATTCAACTATTCCAGTTGTTGTCAGTCTAAATTGCTGCCAAAATGTGTAAAAATCTAAATGCTGGCAAATATTGGGTTTGTAATTGTGTTACTGTATTATGAGTGTATTTGTATTTTATTGTAAGCAATGCTTTGTGTGTATATCAGAGATACTACACAACATGTTAAATAATGAACTGGAACGAAGTTCCTTATGGCGCGTTCGGCGTTGCGAAAGGAGACTAGACGGAACTACACTTGACCTCGACACTTTTTATTAGTACCTGCCTATTAGGGGCAGAGGGCGTTGATAGTATTCCTGTGCGTCAACTTAATAATAAACAGCGACATCTACCGGACGTTTAAATAAATTTTATTACAATTCCACAAAAGTGTCGTTGTTAGTATTCCTGGGCGTCAATAGATGACTTTTTTTTTTTGTAACTTCGTTCCATCCGAGTGTCCCTTGACACCTCTCAAGTTTTTTTATGAAAAACTTTTGGAAAGTTTTGCATCTTATGGTTAGTAACTAGCTTATTATAATTTTTATTTCTCAGAAAAGATTAGGCACATTGGATCTAGAGAAGTGTGTGGAGCGTGGGGTAAAGCCTGGTCCAATGCTAGGTCAACTCAAGAGCGGTCAGGATGTAGTGCTACCTGATGGTACAGTTGTCCGCTCGGCTGATGTCAAGACCCCAGATGACCCAGGACCTGTGTTTATTGGTAAGTAATTTACATTGTTTATAGATAAAAAAGTAAACTTAAGATACAAGCTGTAGTCCATAGAAGTTAAAGTTTGGTATCCTATATTCTAATACCTACAGTAGGGCCTCGGTAATCCGGACCCGCTTGTTCGGTGATCGCTATAATCCAGCCGGCCAATGGGATTCGCGGGGGAGGCCGGCGAGTGTAGGTGCGGGCTGTCATGAGCCAATGCGCCGTCAGTACAGTGTCAATTTAGCGCATTCGCTAACATGCTGGCATTCATGGCGCCGCCACGTAAACATTCGATATTGACCGGACTTTCGAAGAAAAGAAATGAAGTGCGAAAATTATAAACAGAAGAGTATTACAGACTTTTTCAAGAAGAATTAACTAATGTTTTATTTTAACTTACTGATTTCTTACATGGTTGTAATTATGAACATATGTACATTTTGTCTTTATGCTATAGTTTAAAAATTGATTAAAGAAACTAAGGTTAAACATTACATATTGCATACTATAATCCGGATGCCTTGATAATCCGAAAAGGGTCTTGTTTTTGCCTCTCCGGATTAACGAGGCCCTGCTGTATTAGAAAAAGATAGTAAATAATGTTATTATATTAAGGCTAAACTTGTTATTTTTCTGGATTATTTTTTTCTTAATATTCATATTAACATTTAAAACAAAATTTTATAATTTGGAGACTCTGGCAATAGAACTTTTAAGCTTGTTTTAAAAAGCTGAAACTTCTTAATGACGACCATGACTAACCTGGGTTGAAATTCATAATAAGACCTCTGATCAATGATCATTACTTATGCTGTTGTTTTAGTGTTGGAAGTACCTGACATATCCTACCTACGTGAAGAGGAGTTCACTGCGCATTTTAATAACGGCTCCAACCCAGCGGAGAACATACCCTCACTGATAGTCCACTACACACCTCAACATGTTATAGATCATCCCAAGTATGTAGAACTTTGATGTAAAATTATGTTTTTTATTTTACCATGTGAGCGCTTATGCAGAATCTTGAGCATAAAACATTAAACATAAGACTTTATTTAACATTTAAGATTTTTAAGCATACCAAAGTTTAATAAGGCTGGCAATGCACCTGCAGCTCTTCTGATGTTGCGAGTGTCCATGGGCGACGGTAATTGCTTACCATCAGGTGACCCGTTTGCTCGTTAGCCCCCCTTATTTTAATAAAAAAAAAAGTCTTCACCCTTGGATCATGCATGAAATCACAGATTTTAAGTGTTTAACTGTAAATGAAGTGATGATGTGACTATGATGTCTGTAGTAGGCAGTTATATTATATTAAGTAACTGAAAGTAAAATACATAATAAAAACAATAATATTATTATAAAGAAACATTTAATAAAAAAATCTTACGATAAACTATAATAATCGGCCAAGTGCCAGTCGGACTCGCGCACGAAGGGTTCCGTACCGTTATAGAGCAAAAATAGGCCAAAAAATTGTGTTTTTGGTATGGGAGCCACCCTATTTAAATATTATTATTAATTATTAAAGTACACATATATTTAAGGCCTTTGTGAAAATTTCAAGTGCCTACCATTTGCCATTATTGATATCGAACAAAAAAGGTTAAAAAAAAAATCATGTTTGTTGTATGGGAGCCCCCCTTAAATATTAATATAATTTTGTTTTTAGTATTTGTTGTTATAGCGGCAACAGATATACACAATCTGTGAAAATTTCAGAAGTCTAGCTATAGTGGTTCTTGAGATACAGCCTGGTGACAGACAGACAATGAAGTCTTAGTAATAGGGTCCCGTTTTTACCCTTTGGGTACGGAACCCTAATAAAATAAATGAACTAAACTTTTTAAAAAACTAAACAAGTCTCCTATTATTTTAATCAATCATTTTAACTAAACAATCTTGTATTTATTTTTTGAAAAATCAAACTTAACCTAAAACTATAATTATATATAAAAAAAAAACTGGAGAAAAGTATCAAAATAATTAATATAATAAATCACATGGAGCTACAAAGATTGGCAAAAGTAACTGTTTAACATAATGAAAAACTTATAAATGTTAATTTTCCGATAGACCTACTCATTGCTTAAGCAATAATCGGCTTGCTTTAAGCTGTACTCTTTGGCCTCACATATTTTGTTTTCTTTTCTGATAATGCATTAATGATGCGTTGCTTTAGCACGCTTACAGTAATTATATTATGTCTGTTCTTATAAACTAAAGCCTTAGCCTGTTTCCACACAAATTTCTCTGCTGGAGTCAGGTCTGCTGATTGTGAAGGCCATTTTACCGGTCCATTACGCCCAATCCACTGACGACCGAAGACCTCATCAAGATGCTCACGCACTCGATGATCATTATGAGTCGTATCTCCATTGTGTTGATAAAACATTTTTCTCCGAGCAGATAAAGGCACTTCCATTAGTAGATCAGGTAGCTCGTTTTTGAGAAATTTGATATACGACGTTGCGTCTTTTCCCTCCAAAAATATTGGGCCTAACAACTGGTCGTCTATTATACCACACCACACCTTAACTTTAAAATTGTTCTCGGATTTCGGTCGTAAAAAATTGGAAATTTACGATCGACAGAAACTATAAAGTAGCGTGAATTGTGAGGCTCGAGTTCTCGCATAAAAATACTTTCGTCTGTCCAGAGAATGTTTCGCGGTCGACGTTTTACGGCCGTTCCCAATATTCAATCTATCTCTGATTTGTCATAAGACCGATCGCAGCTAACATGGAATTGACATAAAATATATGTCTCTAATGTCTAATGAGAGCTATTCCTATCTCTAGTAGGGCCAACTAAACCAGAGATAGATCAAATATTGGGAACGGCCGTTAACCAGCGGCAGAAATCGACACCCGCGTCTCCTCTATTTTTCTTTACGCCAACATTATGGGAATGCATGTTTTTAGAGCGCAAAAGGTGGCCGAAGAACTACTTTTTAACGGCAATTATGTGGACAACGTCGAAAATGCTCTAAAAAATCACAACTTTTGCAAAATTTCCGAGAAATATCCAAAAATCAAAATCCAAACAAACCGCCAACAAATGTGAAATGATTTTGACATAGCTGTCAAGCTACATAAGCTGAAAGAAAAACCCATTAAAACCTTATAATAAATCGAGATAAAAATGTGCAAGGTTATAAATATATTTTAAATTTCAGGTACCAAGCTTTCATGGCGATGTTCGGTACCACGACCAAGCATCTAGTGCTAAACTCTCACAACTCTTGTCTCGGTTCCGAAGCCGTACATAGAAGTCAGCACAAACTACATCTACTTGACGCAGATATATTTCCTCTACTGCGGGACAACAGTATACCTGCCGTGTGGACACCGACAGAAAACAAGGTGACAAACGAAAAGGAACTCGAAAAGCTAAAGAATAAGGTGGGTTTTGGGTCTACTATTTCTTTCCTTATTCACTTTCTTATTTAATTAAATTACATACAAACATTATATATTATTATAGTTTACTAAAATTATATTATTAATACAAATATTTACACAGCAAGTACAAGGTCTGCTTGTCTCTGTTTGTCACATTGGAAAAGTCACAAAGGTGACAAAGATAGCATAATTTCAACAGTTATTATAGTTGTACGCTGCGTAAATCTAGAATATAAAATTCTCGTGTCACAGAGTTTGTGCGTGACCTCCTCCAAAACGGCTCAACCGATTTTAATGAAATTTTGTATGTACTATCAGAGAAGTTGATTCCTAGGCAGATGGCGGCCCTAAGTAATTTGGTCGCGTTAAGTCAAACCCATCTGACCGATCACAAGTACAGATGGGTAATGGAAAAATTTCCGAAAGGAAGGAAAAGAAAAAAGAAAAATTTCGAATATATTTTTCCAATTTTTCAAATATATTTCCAAATTGAAATGTCAACCAAGATTAGAAAATAACTACGGGATAACATTTTAAGGATTTTATTTATTCTTTTTCTTGAAAATTTCTATGATTTGTTGCATAAACCGGCCCCTAGACGATCGATTGTATTGTGCAATATCACGCTTCAATTTTATTGAACAGTTTATTTGACAATTAGATTGAAGGTGCGCGATGTTAAATATCAACCCTAGACGGTTAATAATATTCAACTCGCGTTAGATTTTTTCTGAAATTAATAATTTTTAGAAGAGGTCATAAATAGCTCAAATTCAAAAGTCACAAACTCACAACTAACATTGAATTGACATAAGCCGACCACTTGACGTAGGTCTGTCAACTGCCTAGGAATCAATTTCCTCGATGGTACATTCGTTAGGCCTGGGAATAGGTTTTTATCTACTTTTTATATTGATACTAGAAATAATTTATATAGCAAAATAACGTTTGGCGGGTCAGCTAGTGTCTTTATATACAGTGTGTTAGTGTAAACACCGTTGTAACACCGTGTAAACACTCAAAAAATCCGTCTTCATACCCATACAAATTGCCCGGATCGGCAATTTGTATGAGTATAAAGACGGCTTTTTTTTGACTTCCCAGCATTTCTCATAGAAAAAGTTGTTCATTTTGACGGGCTCATTTGATGGTTTCAAGGACAACGGTGTTTACACTAACATCCAGTATATAGAGGTTAAAGTTTTCAAAAGAACTCTTTGTCTCCAAACACAGATTGCGCTCGCGCAGTTCCAAAGCATTGCCCGCGCGGAGCCGCAACAAAACAGTGGGCGGGGCCTGCTGGCGGGCCGAACGCTCGCTGCGTACCACCTGCGACCTAAGAAGGAGTGGGACACGTGAGTTAAATGACCATGCTGATGTAATTAAAACGGTCTTAATTTATAATACATACCAGTAAACCATTTTCTGTCTGTAATAAGTAATAACTAACAAAATGATGAAAACTACGAATAATAAAAACTAAGGAAGAGTAACTCCGTCAAAAAAAGTGCACCAAAAGGCTACAAAATGTGACCCGAATACATGCATATTTATGCATGTGTTCGGTACACATTTTTTGTGTATATATACTCGAGTGACATTCAACCAGGTTATGTCAAAGTATAGTCAAACCATTGTCAAACTCATAAATTTACAATTTGTTTACTTTTTACGTAGCTTTTTACAATATTTTTGTTGTTAAAATGCCTAAATGCCCTGTGAAATAGTGTAGAAGTCATACAGATAGTACTTATAATACAGGAATAACCTTTCATCTGTAAGTAAATTTTTAAAAATTATGCTTAAATATTTTTGTATTTTTTCCAACCCAAAAAGTTGGTTTTTTGAGTTGGATGTTAGGGTTTTTGCGTAAAATTAAGCTGGTCTCTTTGTGTTTGTCTTATTAGTTGTTTACATGTTATTATAAAAGTGCAATATCCAAAAATAATATAATTACAACATTTTTACAAAGTCGCCATGGACAGTGTTATGCAAGATGTAACAATTTAATCATAAACGAAATCTTAGGGTCTGGCTGGCATTAGTATGAAGTATTTTATTTTGACAGATTTCCTAAGAATGAAATCCAACGAAAAAAGTGGATTACTGCCGTTCGTTTGGAAAGAAACGAACCGAATTGGATGCCGAGCCAGAATACTCGTTTATGTAGCATACATTTCAATAGTCATGATATTTGTATAAGTAATGACCGTAAATTAAAGAGATTACGAAAATCTCCTAAGTCTTGTCTAAGTGCTCTGGACAGTTTAAGATTCGTCCGAGTTGTACAAGGTTCGTTCATTATTATTATCGATGACTTAGGGTGAAGCCAAACGAGTGTAATTTGTGAGTTGTAAGTCGCAGAATTTCGGTCGCGTAAATATCTTTTTTTATTTATTTTAACGGTAGTTGCCTCTTAAAAGTTAAATTATAGGTACACAATTACTGCTGCAATGAGTAAAACATCCAATCGTTTTGTTATTCCTGTATATTATAATCTACAAGTCATACTGACATACATACTGAGTCATCATCAATCATCAATCCTGATTCCTGTCCTAGTGAATATCTCTTATACATATTATGTTACGCTCAAAGACCGATTGTGATCACAGTAAAACATCCACAACGCGAAATTCGTGTTATGGCTATAATAAAAACGCGCACGACGCGTTGTGGCAATCACAGAAAGACCAAATAGCGAAATTCGTGTCGTGGCTGAGCTATTTTTCCGCTCACTGAGCGTTTTCCATCTTTGAGCGTAACACATATAAACACAACCTTCTCTTTACCAAAGATAAGCTTTAACACAGATTAATTCAGTGGGCTTTATCTAAATCCTATAATTCCACAGATCAGCAGGGCCCAAGCTTGTTATCCAGGACTACATCCAAGAGGCTTTCAGCGTGGAAGGTTTCTCGACGAGTCTGGAGCGGTTTAAGCAAGAAGTGGAGAGTACACGAGCGAGTAGAGCGGGACGGGAATACCCTAAAGTTGTGTTCATGGGCACAGGGTCTTGTATACCCAGTAAGACGAGGAATACTAGCGGCATTGTGCTGCAGATTGAGTGAGTGTAACAAATATATCACATTAAAAAAAAAACATTAACCTACAAGGTGTTTTATTGGGATGAAAGTTAATTTCGAGTTACAAATGCGGTTATATTTTACGTATATGCAAAATTCTTATTTTAATCGGCTAACGTTACCAACTCATGTATCGTAGAGTTCATTTTAATTTTATTTTATTTTATTTTTCGCATCGTCGCAGCGACCAACAACATATTGTGTTGATTCACGAATGACTTATTTAGTTGCGAGAAAAAAGTGACAATGCTCTACATTAATCTTTCATCTCGATCTATTATTTTTTTCAGTGAAAACCGTTCGATGATATTGGACTGTGGAGAAGGGACGTTCGGGCAAATCGTCCGGTTCTTCGGGCCGAAGCGAGTCAACTCGTTCCTACGGACGCTGCGAGCGGTTTATGTCTCACATCTACACGCTGACCACCACATAGGTTAGTACGCTAATTGAGGACTGCGGCTGCTAAGCAACAACACGGCGTCGTATCCCAGATAAAAAAGGCGGCGGCAAAAAAAAAAAAAAAAAACGGCGTCATAAACATACGACGCCGTGTGGTTGCCTACCTCACCTACTAAAAAATCTACGATAAAAGTAGTAAAATCTACTACCTAATCGCATTGCTGTACGACGTTCTTTTTGCGATGCGACGCACGCGGCACGACGCGACAACGCAACGCAGTATTGTGGCCTGGCCAGGGTCGAAGGTTATGTGCCATTCTGCCATTGTAATATGCTAGATGACGCCCGCAACTCCGTCGCGCCAAAATTCGTTTATCGTGCAGGAACCGTACGTTTTTCCCGGATAAAAAGTATCCTATTCCTTTCCCGGGACTCAAAGTATCTCCATATGCAATTTCACCAAAATCGGTTTAGCGGTTTAGGCGTGAAGAGGTAACAGACAGACACACTTTCGCATTTATAATATTAGCATGGATTTCGATCATAATAGGCCTGTCTACCTTTTATAAAAAAGTCGAAGACCAAGGCTATCCCTTGACTAGCAAGTCTAAAACAATATGTATAAGGGCCAACCCACACGTACCACAACCACACCGACAACCACAACCACACGGCACACCACAACCACTCCACGTGGTCGGGCGTATATTTCGTATTGTAAATGAACTGGACTATTCACACGTACCACATTTTGCAGTCGTTGTCGAGCACTTGTGTGATACCGACCACATCACAACCACAAGCGAACTAGTGGCCGACCACATCGCAACCACAACGTTGCGTCGATGCAATGACAGTGCGCGCACACCGCCCGCGCTCTTCCCCTCTTCCGTTTCATTGACTTTCGTACGTAACCACATCGCAACTACTGGAGACAACGCAACCACGTCGATATTTTGTCGGTACCACAACGCAACTACAAAAAGCTGCAGCGACACCATTCACACGTAACCACTGCTTGACGGCATTTTGTCGCTGCGACGTGGTGTGGTTGTGGTACGTGTGGGTTGGCCCTAATATGGTGATAGCTTGAAGTCGAGACTCCAGCCTTGTATTCATTACTCTTGGTTTTACCCTATGAATGATTTTATTTTTAAACGTGGCTTAAAAAAATCGGTGTAACCGCGATTACTACGTCACGGAAACCTATGGTCAAGTGAAGTCTAGTGTAAGCTATACTTAATATTGTGCCTATCGTTATAAAACTTATATGAAGTTCTGTACCTCGTTTCACATTTTTAGGGTTCCGTACCCAAAGGGCCAAGTGCGTGTCGGGCCACGCGCAATATTCCGTTATAGTACCGCTAGTTTTTGATAATTTTTGTATAGTTAATGAATGCACATTTATAACGTGTTTTACACTACTAACAACATCATCTCAGTTACGTTCAAAGGAATTTGAACGAAAATTTCCTTTATACTTCTCCGAATACAATTTTTTTAGTTGATCGACTATTACTCAATAACTTATGAAGTCTTCGTAGCCGTGATAGTTTTTCTTTTAAATTCAGCATATTTCCTACCCCCGTGAATTTTTTCACATTTCCAGAAGCAACCTTTAGCTGGACTCTAACGATTTTTTCCACTTTAAAACTTCATATTTCACAAATGGATCCCTTAATCGGAAAATGGTCTTTGAATATTCATAATATTTAAAAAACCTATCCAACGACACCACACACGGTGGGGTGGACGAGGAAAAAATAAATCACCCCCGCTTGATGTGTATGGGGGAGGTACCATAAAAAATAAATTTTAAAGATTTTATACACATATAACCGCTATAGCTAGACTTCTGAAATTATCACAGATTGCGTATTTCTGGTGCCGCTCGTGCTATAACAACAAATACTAAAAACAAAATAAAGTTAATATTTAAGTGGGGCTCCCATACAACAAACGTGATTTTTTTGGCCTTTTTGGCTCCTAATTTATAATGGCAAGATGTAGACACTTGAAATTTTCATAAAATCCTCTATTATATGTGCACTAAGCACTTTATTATATTTATAATAAATTTAAAATAAAATAAACAATTAAGGGGGGCTCTCATACAAAAACACAATTTTTTCCTACTTTTGCTCTATAACGGTACGGAACCCTACGTGCGCGAGTCTGACTCGCACATCGCTGATTTTTAATCAAAGAGACCTCAAAAAATGTTCTCAAACTAACTTCCTTTTACAGGTCTAATCGGTGTCCTGCAAGCCCGTAGAGAAGCCTTCATAGAGGTGAACCAAGATGTGCCCCTGTTGTATCTCCTTGCTCCGGGGCAGATCATGTCCTGGCTGACCATGTACGACCAACAGTTCGAGAAGATCAGAGGGGATTTCATGCTCATACCTAATCAGAACTTGGTAAGAATACAGCTGTTTACATACTAGCATTACGTAGGTAACTATGTTCCGAGTTTTTGACAATAGACCTACTGAGTGAAAATACTTTAATATTTGAAGCCCGTTTTAATTAAATTTGAAAAACAACAAGATATTATAAACAATTGACTCTAAGAAAAACATTAAAGAGATCATATCATTAAATGTATGACAGTAAGCGGGCCTCTAGACGATCAATTTTATTGCGCAATATCACGAATTGTGCAATATTATTGACTGCCTAGGGTTATTGTTGAACGCGCCCGCCTTTTAATCTTATTGTCAAATAAGTTGTTCAATAATATTGTTCAATGATATTGCACAATAACATTGATTGTCTAGGGGCCCACTAAGACACAAACTTAGCATATTAATTTGCTATAAAGAGATATGGATTGAATATTTTTGACATATTTGCTTTCGATTCCTTATCACGTTTGATTTGATGATTAAAAAAATAGCTTTGTACTACTAATTTTCTTTACTAAGAAACATCTCTGTTTCTCTGATAGTACCCAGAAAATATTCCTACCCATACTATCTTTCAGCTGGAGTCCAAAGCCACTGACACCGACGATACACTTACACCAGCTCTACTCGCCGACATCGGTGTCCGGCGTGTGGTCACGTGTCTAGTAGCTCATTGCCCCAACGCGTTCGGCGTGGCCGTCCACCTGCCAGACCATAAGATCACCTACTCCGGAGATACTATACCCTGCGAGGATCTGGTTAATATTGGTAAGCTTATTGTTTACTGACTTATAACGGTTTTTCTCATGGTTTTAGAATATGATTCGCTGTTTTAGGAGTTGCCAACGAACTTTAAGGCTGTTTGTAAAATCAGAACTAACGCCGCCATTTTGTTAAATGTCACCGAAAGGATAGCTGTTTTAATCACGCCTTCCTAACAATGTAATCCACGACAATATCATTGAGGCGACAAAACATCAATAACCAACAACGACAGAAGATCTGTTAAGACTTTAGATCTATGTATAAGATTATCTAAATCTTGAAGCAAATCTTTTTATTTTACATGTAACGACTAAAAACATAAATAAAACAAAAACATTGCAAGCTTCACCATAAAATACTCATAAATTCCAGGAATGGACTCCACACTCCTAATCCACGAAGCGACAATGGAGGACGAACTAGCTCAGGAGGCCCGTGCAAAGATGCACTCGACAACTTCACAGGCGATCCATATCGGACGCCGCATGCGCGCCAACTTCACGCTGCTCACGCACTTCAGCCAGCGGTACGCGAGACTGCCGCGTATCAGCCAGCACATGGTAGATACGTGCAACGTTGGCATCGCTTTTGATAATATGCAGGTAAGATATATTTTATGGCATAAATTACTGTACCGTAAACCAATTTTAAAAATTAGAATGTCAAAATTAATTAACATCTGCTGGCTTTGACTGTCGTATGACTTTACCAATATGACCAGACATCCAGACAAAGACAAGCAGATCTTGTTAGTTATTCGCCTTTGAAGATTTTTATTTGTTAGGGAGTTTGACTACAATAATTACACTTGTAATTATTTTACGCTCAGGTTAGAGGTTGGTAAAATGCAAAATCAGCTTACTATTGGATTAGGAAACATATACCCTCGAGTAAAATTTTACTCCAGTTTGGTTGAGTCCGCTCTCGATGAGCTAGCTATTCAAATAACCTGTCTATCAGAGTTTCAAATATTATCCAGCAGAGACTATACTTATTGAAAAAAGTACTTATTAACAAATACATTTTTTCAACAGGTATCGATGAGTGACTTAGATATTCTACCACACATGTACGCTCCCCTACAATTGATATTCGCTGACCACTGTGTAGAATTGGAACAGAAGGCAGCGCAAAGAGCGAAACGGCAAGAGAGGCGGGCCTCCTCCCCCAATGTGTCTCCCGGTATGATACGTCACTTTTCCACCGCACAGATTGCAGACGTAGACCAGAAAGAGACCACAGAAGTGGCCATAGACTCCACAGATAATAAAATGATCATAGACAAAGAGACCACAGACAAAGACGAGAGTAGATAGCCAATGATTTGTTATTCATTTTTGTCAGTGGTGGTATAAACTTATCTGATTCAAAAGCTGTGGATGTTCCACAATAAACGACTGTAAGTTAAGAAAAGTTATAGGTCTGATATTTAAAGATATGCGATAACTTTTACTCTTGGCTGTGAACCAGATAAGTTGTTTATGTCTGGTTACTAAAATTTTAACAGGAGTTTATCTTTTCAACATAGTTGTTGTTGACAATAGCCAATCAAGGAAAAAACTTAGGAAGCATTAGTCGGTCAGGTAGCTTAAAGCTATAAACTTGTCACTATAATTGCTATGTTACATTAATGTTATAAGTCATGTGATATCACAGTTTTTGTTAACGGATATCATTGTTGTAATAAATTATTTAAATATTTATGTAGATGTATTTTATTTAAACTTTATTATTGCGTGAGAAGATAAAAATGTTTCATTGTAAGAGTAGTGTGCGATGAAGTTGTAATCATTCAAACTCTTCCAATGAAACATGTATCTTCTTCTACACCAAATAGAGCGCAATTGTAATCTAAATCTCTATCCATACTTTCATACTATTGCGTATACAAAGCGTGATGAGGTAGTCACGCTTAAACCGCTGAACCGATTTTGATGAAATTTGGTATGGAGATACTTTGAATACCGGGAAAGGACATATGATACTTTTTATCCCGAAAAAAGGTACGGTTCCCGCGCGATAAACTTTTTTGGCGCAACGGAGTTGCGGGCGTCATCTAGTCTTATATAGTAACTAGCTTTTGCCCGCGGCTTCGCTCGCGTGGAATTCAAAAATCGCATAAAATACGAATATGCGCAACCCCCCCAAGTAGTGTCCGGGGGCAAAGCCCCCGCATATGTGATATGAGTGGGGGGTTGTTAAGTTGGAAAACACAGTAAATAACATGAAGTAAGTCCATTAAAGAAAAAAGTTTGATACAAAATCTGACCCCCTTTTTGGTCCCCTTAGAGGGGTGGGGGGAATTTTTTATGCACCAGATGTTACGTTAGAAAAAGACAAATTTATCTGCAAAAAGCGTATGCAAATCGGATCAGTAATAAATGTGTTAAAGAAAAAAGTTTGATACAAAATCTGACCCCCTCTTTTGTCCCCTTAGAGGGGTGGGGGGAATTTTTTTATGCACCAGATGTTACGTTAGGAAAAGACAAATTTATCTGCGAAAACCGTATGAAATCTGACCCCCTCTTTTGTACCCTTAGAGGAGTGGGGGAAAAAAATGTATACACCAGATGTTAAGTTGGAAGAAGACAAATATATCGGCAAAAACCGCATTCAAATCGGATCAGTAGTTTTCGTGTGATGCGGAAATAAACATACAGACAGACAGACAGACAGTAACAACATTTTTGGCTTCCATAGCGATGTAGTAACACTCCCCGCTTATTATTTTTTTAATATCTTTAACGTACAGAATTTTCATTTCTACAGTTTTATCATATGTATAGATTAGATACTGATAGGTTTTAAATAATATATTTACATCCTCCATCATCCCTTATTTTATCCCCATGGGGGTTGAATTTATCAAAATCCTATTTAAGCGAACGTTTTCATCATAGAAGCTCAAATCTTTAATAATTTCAGTTCAATCAGTCGAAAGTCTAAGAAAATTCATAAAAACTTTCATCCCCTATTTCATCCCCTTAGGGTTAGAATTTATTAAAATCCTTTCTTAGAGGATGCCTACGTCACAGTCGCTTTATGCATACAAAATCTCAGCCCGATCGGTTTAAAATTGACAAAGTTTCATACAAACTTTCATCCCCTATTTAACCCCCTTAGGGATATAATTTTTTAAAATCCTTTCTTAGGGGATGTTTACGTCATAGTAGCTTTATGCATGCAAAGTCTCAGCCCGATCGGTTTAAAATTGACAAAGTTTCATACCCCATTTTATTCCCTTGGGGGTAGAATTAGGGGTGGAATTTTTTTAAATCCTTTATTAGGGGATGCTTACGTCATAGTAGCTTTATGCATGCAAAGTCTCAGCCCGATCGGTTTAAAATTGAGAAAGTTTCATACAAAATTTTATCCCCTATTTTACCCCCTTTAGGGGTTGAATTTATTCAAATCCTTTCTCAGGAGATGCCTACGTCGTAGTAGCTTTATGCATGCAAAGTCTCAGCCCGATCGGTTTAAAATTGACAAAGTTTCATACAAAATTTCATCCCCTATTTTACCCCCTTTAGGGGTTGAATTTATTTAAATCCTTTCTCAGGAGATGCATACGTCGTAGTAGCTTTATGCATGCAAAGTCTCAGCCCGATCGGTTTAAAATTGACAAAGTTTCATACAAAATTTCATCCCCTATTTTACCCCCTTGGGGGTAGAATTGATCAAAATCCTTTCTTAGCGGATGCCTACGTCATAACATCTACCTGCATGCCAAATTTCAGCCCGATCGGTCCAGTGGTTTGGGCTGTGCGTTGATAGATCAACATGTCAGTCAGTCACCTTTGAGTTTTATATATATAGATTGTAATTCCCTCCTTTCTTATTTAAACTATTTAACTGTTTTAGGTCGTATCACATATGTGTATATGTCGCCATCGTGTGCAAGTACGAAGTCTTCCCGCTATGTCCCCTACAAAGATAACCGCGCGTCCAGTTAGTTATTTTATTTTTTTAAAATTAATGTAGGTTATTATATTATATTATTTATGTTAATGTAGAGTATACAGTCCTGGACTTATAAATAGGCCGTATAGGCCGCTGTCTAGGGACAGCAGAGTCCTAGAGGGCAACATATTTCTTACATGGGGCAGCGGAAATAAAGTGGCCTACACTTTAAAAAAAATTAAATCCAGCACTGAAGGTATATTCAATCACGGTCTTTTTAATAAACGAAGAGTAAGACTAATTACTTAATACAATATGTGGATATCTTTGTCTGTCAAATAGCTATTTCCATGTAAGAGACAAAGATAGCAACATGAATTGTTAGTCCTGTCTTTTTCTTCGTTCACTAATAAAGCCGTCATTATTCTGATAATATTCTTATAAGTTTTAGTCAGAAAGATTTTTTTTATTCACCCTTTATAGAATTTTCATCCTATACCCCACATTGTAGTGATTTGTATAGGAAAGGTTTTTTTACCCTTCGCTTTTTTAGTAATTTATTTTTAACTATTCAGAGTTGCGTTATGAGTTGAAGAGGAATCAGTCGACGGATACAATAACAATACGCAGTAACTCACGCTCGTCCAGCAAATATTCAGTCCGGTCATATGAACCTCGTAAGTAATTTTTTTGGAAAGGATAAATACTTAATATACTTATAAGTACTTAGTAATGCATATTATACTTATAGAAGTTAATTTTATATGCATAATACGAAGATCTCTCTTTTTAACATGGGAAAAATACATTAATTGTTTTGTATGTTCATTTAACATTATAATTTATACTAGTAAACGTAAATAATTTTGAATGTTTAACCCATCAATCCCCAAGCGGCACCCGGCTGCCGCATAACAATTGAAAATCTATTTTGTCTGCGATTCCCACGATCGAGGTATTAATAAAAAAAAAATAAGGTCTTGAGATGCTTTAATCATATTCTTTCAGTTCCTCAGAGTAAGATAGAATATGTTCGAAATGGCGCACTTTCAAGATCAGCTTCACCGAATATTAATTTCGTGAGACTAAATTGTGAGTTATAAACAGCTGGACTCCATATATTCTCTATGACGTCAGAAGTGTTTTAAATCAGACAATAATCCTGAACTAAACAAAGACTGTTTTATCAAAAAACAATTTGAAATTAATCTTTAGAATAGATGGCGCTTTTACCGATTTCAATATAAGAACTTATCTTTTTATTAATTTATAAAATGTTCTGCTTTTATTTAGATCGTCCAAGATCTATCGGTTCAGCCAACAGAAGTAATAAAATTGAAAAAGAGAATGCCTGCTGTATAAAATACAATAATGCTGAAACTGTACAGCATTCCAGCAACATCAGTTTGGCAAGTAAGAAAAGTTGGTCTTTAAAACATTTCTTACCATTTCTAACAGAGAGAGAATGCTAGAGTAAAATTTTTCTTTGATTTTGTGAGAGTAAGAAATAAGGTGTTAATTTCTATGCGTTACAGACTGGTCTTAGCTTTTTTAATGTGCCTTAAATAAATTCTATTGAATATTTAAGTACCTAGTTAAACTACGATAGTAAGTACTTGGCTACTTGCATACCTACTTACAACAAAAATTTTCTTCATTGGTGAGATACTATTGCGAAGGAAACAGCTAGTCAAAACTCCATAAAAGGAAAATTAAATATTGGAAGACAATCGAGACCACTCACAAGTAAATATTCAGTTTCTAATAATATTTTCCGTTATTATATTTCTTATCATCTCGGTATACGAAACATAACTCTTTAAAGTTCAAACTAAATAGAAATAAATAGTGCACGGCATACGCGCGGCTTGTTGCTGGAACTCGGCTTGCGCACTGTCGTGCGCTTTGATACTGTGTAATTATCATGGTCGAATTTTTTATAGGGACGGAATTTCATCCAAGACCCATTTCTACTCCAGCATCTATTGGAGTATGGAAAGGTAATGCCAAAGTCATAATACAAAATACCTTATCCTACCATCCTAGCACTAGCAATAGCGCTCTACAATCTTCGTCACACGAAGATTGTAGAGCGTTATTAAGGGGGCGACTAACCCTAAATTGTCTATTTTATAATTCATTTTTATACTTGAAAATAAGCCCCGATTTGTTTTATTTTCTTTTCACGTCGGGGTCACCAATGTGGGGGGCCGCCACAAAGGAAGATCTTCCGACCGAGCGAGGTGGTATGCTCGGTCAGGCCGGAGCCCACGTGATACATTTCAGCTGTCGTATATATACTGACGCGCTTAGAAAACTTCGATAGCGCGATGCAGGAATGTTAGGCGAATTGTGGGTACCACCACATCACTCCCCCCCGAAGACCGGAGGTCGAATCTTGAAGTCTTGTCGCTTGAGTCGCCAGTGCCAGAGAGTTCCAGTGAGTCGGAACTGTTGCAGTGAGTCCCAGTGACTAGTGAGTCGGAACTGTAAGCTGCTGCACGGGATCCAGTGAGTCGGATAGCTGCCGTGCGGGGCCGATGCTACGTGCTGACCAGGAGAGATGTGCTCTGCTTGCTGACCGGTCGTTGTAGTGAGAAAGCCCGATGATGCCGATGAGGAGTCGCCCAGGCCACGGTACATTGCGGCTAGTGGACGAGGTACCCGATGAGGCGATGCTGGCTGGCGCGGTGCGGAGGGGCGGGGAGTGATGACGATGAAGGAGGCGTGTTCTGTCGAGGGTCAATCACGTTGGGGTCACCAATGTAGTGATGTGGTGTACTACTTATTATAGTGGTGTATATTTAGAGGTAGACACGTATTGAAACACCAATGATCGGAATAGGAATGTTATATTTATTTACACTTTACAGGTCGGAGCTATATTTAGATTACAAGTAAAGGGACAAGGTGTAAGTGCGTGAGAGTGGGACGGGCGACACGGTAACATTGCGTCTCTGTCTGGCTGTAGGTCAAGGTCGTCGTAGTACAGCTAAGTAGTGCAGCTACAATATAAATACTACATTATATTTCCAAGAATCTGATCTGAGCGAAAACACGATATCTTAAAATTTTCTCGATAGAAAAAAATCACAAAGATGCTTCTAATTTTCACGAATTTTTCATATATTGCCATAACCGTGCATTAAACTAAATTAATATTTTAACACATTGTATAAAATTCTATCATTGAGAATCTGACCTAGCGGATTTTTAAAATGTTGTATATTTATCGAGTTATTGAGAAATAACTAATTTGGCGATGAATCCGCGTCGTCCTTTTTCATCTGGCATATGAAAGACGGGCGTCAATGTGAAGAGAGAAGGACGATGTTGGATTTTTTGCGTTAGTCACCCTCTTAACAGGATGGTCATCAGAGAAATTGAGTGATTAACTGTTGGCAGACCTACGTTATTTGGTCGGGAAGTGGGAACTACGTCAAGCCCAGCCGTTAGGTCACGAGTCACGAGCTCACGAGTCACGACCAATAGTAACGACATACACCGACCAAATAAAGTAGGTCTGCCATCTGCCTATGAATCAATAATTACCCTAAGCCTTGCCTGTTCCATTAACACACTATCAAGTGTACTCTACCACCTATTGTTCTGGAGACCACCATCCACCTCTCTTCACTTCCCATTTCAAGTGGCAGCTACTGATTGTTATTACTGTTGGTTGTTTTTTTTTTTGGACAGCTACCACTACGCCAATGAGGGACAGTGCTGTGCCCAATGCCAACCCTATCATAGAAGAACGGAATCATCTGCATAAAAGTAAGTATCGGGATATGCAGAAGGAATATGCCCATATTCTTTCTCTATATGGGCAATATACTAGCTGCTTACTGCTGTCCCTGTGGCTTCGTCTCTGCCTAACTGTGGGCTGAGCCTCAGTCTGTACCAATTTTCACCAAGATAAATGGTTTCAATTCAAACAACAATGTTATAATCTTTTATCTGTATTACGTTAGCATAGTTCCTTGAAGGTGTTGTAACTTGTAATTGTTGTAACCAATAATAATAATCACAATAAAAATCATAAAATCAAATAATTAAAAATTTGATCTTTTATACAGGCTCAAGATCATCATCTCTCAAGCACAGAAGTGTTTCTAGCAATAGAACTCCTAGGAGAAGAATTATGAGAGGTTCAACTATTTATATACCAATTTTTAGGGTTCCGTAGTCAACAAGGAACCCTTAGACTGCCTTCACATTATGTCGCGGGTACCGCCGCAGCCGCGCGGCAGCCGCACGACTTCCATACTAAAACGAGTCGCGCGGCAGCCGCGCGACTCGGCAGCCTTATAGTTTCGGTCTGTCCGTCCGCGTCCGTCTGTCTGTCTGTCTGTCCGCGGTTTTGCTCAGAGACTATAGGACCTACAAATCTGTAATTCGGCATGAATGCACATATTAATGATGCCGACACAATGGTATATAAAATCTTAAAAAATATATTTTTTTATGGTACCTCCCCTACACATCAAGCGGGGATGATTTTTTTTTCGCGTCCATCCCACCGTGTGGGGTGTCGTTGGATAGGTTTTTAAAAAATATTACGAGTATTCATAGATCATTTTCCGATTTAGGGATCCATTTGTGAAATATGAAGTTTTAAAGTAGAAAAAATCGTTAGAGTCCAATGTCCCCCCCTTCTACCAGCTAAACGGTTCCTTCTGGAAATGTGAAAAAATTCATGGGAGTAGGAATTATGCTGAATTTAAAAGGAAAACTATCACGGCTAAGAAGACTTCATAAGTTATTGAGTAATAGTCGATCAACTAAAAAAAATGTATTCGGCGAAGTATAAAGGAACTTTTCGTTCAAATTCTTTGAACGTAACTGAGATAATGTTGTTAGTAGTGTAAAACACGTTATAAATGTACATTCATTGACCATACAAAAATTATCAAAAACTAGCGGTACTACGGAACCTACGAATAAAAAAAACTAAGGAATAGTAATTGTGTCAAAAATTAGTTCCACGAGTCTACAAAATGAGTACCGAATACAAGGCATACTTTATGCATGTATTCGGTACACAATTTTGTGTATTTATAGAAGTGACAATAATTATTGCCAACGACTTTATTTCGTAAAGAACAAGGGGCATTTTTGTATGGAACCCGTACTCAAGCTGTAGCACATCCACACATATTATATCAAATGAAAGGGCTTAAAAAGCTGTACATTTTATTGTATGACGTTAAATCTCTAAACCATGGGAGAAAACGAGGGTAGAAGGTAAGAAAAAATCACAAAAAACATCCTGTTTTATTGAATTAATTTGTAGTGTTGCTAGTAAAGAATAATTTCTGAAAAGTAATCATGTATGACAAACTCAAGAAAAGTGTTGTATTTCAATATATTACTTCATATTTCATAGAAATGTATGAGAAAACAATAAAATGCTGAATGTCAAACCTTTGCCTGATTTTTTCGTTTCATATCACTTTAGAGAAATTGTTTATAAGCATAAAGCAATACTAGCGCATGGTGCAATAATAAAGGATGTTTTTTTTTCTTTTATGGAAGAAAATAAAACATCCTGTCTTATTGCACCACTCGCTAGTATTGCTTATTACAAACAATTTCTCCAAGGTAACAATATGCGGTAAAATTCAGGAAAGGTTAGATTTTTTAAGGATTAATTGTTTTCCCATACATTTTTTAAAAATATGAAATAATATACTAAAATACAATATTTTCCTCAAGTTTGCCATATACAATTACTTTACAGAAATGATTCCTTACCAGCAACACTATAAATTGATGCAATAATATAGGGTGTTTTTTTGTGATTTTTTCTTACCTTCTACCCTCGTTAACTTTTTTCTCCCATGGTTTAGAGATTTTT
The DNA here is from genome assembly GCA_905187585.1 of Cyaniris semiargus. Lineage (NCBI taxonomy): Eukaryota > Metazoa > Arthropoda > Insecta > Lepidoptera > Lycaenidae > Cyaniris > Cyaniris semiargus. Next base: position 2,852,037 of record LR994558.1, on the reverse strand, counting down.
CGTCATACAATAAAATGTTTAACTTTTCAAGCCCTTTCATTTGGTATATGCCTCAAAGTGCTACATTAGGGGGTACAATATGCCCCTCCTTTGAGTGTTAGTGTTTTTTTTCTTCTATAATATGTGCATTCCTGAGTCCTAAGAGTAAAGAAAAACTCGAACATTTTACTCAAACTACCTTTTGAAATTAATTTAATAAATAATGATCCTTAAACATTTTTTAGGCAGCAGCCAACACAACTTTAAGCCCCAGTTAGAAGATATACAGAGTTCATTTCTGATTTTAAATAAAAAATAGAAAAGGTGAGACAGAGAATGTTATGTTTTACTTTTAAACATTTCTTAGAAGACACTTATGCGAAGAGAAAAATTGTTGCTATATCAATAAGCTTTATTTGACAATTACAAATGTGGCCCTTAATGATCAAAGTATAATATAATAAAAAAATTAAAAGTTAGTTTTTCTTGGAACTTCCAGAACCATCTTTTTCTTTTTTATCCTTCTCTTCTTTGTCTTTGTCGTCCTTATCTTTTTTGAAGGTGGACATAGCATTTCTTATGGCTTCACTCTGGGGGTCTACGCCGGGAAGGTTCTCCAAAACACTTTGAAGGAAAGCCGGGTCGTTCATGACTTCAGCATACTCCTCTGAGACATCCATACTCTCTTCAGCCTGACGAGCCTCCTGCTGCATGCTCATTTGCATAGCCAGAGCGATCTGCTCCTCCTCGGACAATTCCATAGCTTCGCCTTCACCAAGGGACATTGCAATGGCTCTCTCCATTCCTGTGTCCTGGGCTCCCTCACCGGCTTTGGGAGTTTCTCCCTCAGTGGTAGCCTGCTGCCGTCGAGACTCCTCCTCCTGTCTTTGCCTCTGCTCTTCCATGGACACCCTCAGAGCGAGAGCCAACTCTGGGTCTTCATTGGGATCTACTCCGAACTCGAACGGCGACAAACCGGAGCCAGATGGGCCAGCACCATCTCCACCAATAATGGGGCTGGAAATCAAAGCCTCGGACAGCACTACACAGCCCCCGGCTGGTACAGATACAAGATGGCTCCCACCGGATGTATTATCCTTGCCGTTTAATGTATTAACGAATGAGGTCAACAAAGGATTGTTTTCAGAGTCCTCTCCGAATGATACAACATCACACGATACTTTCTCCTTTTTCAGTCTTTTGGCCAATTTCACCATCTCCTTTTCGTCTGAGTTGATCGGGGATCCGACGAAGACGACGATACGCATCTTATGGTTCTTGCCCTGACGATGTTTGAGAGCCAAGTGTGCGATGCGAATTCCTGTTAGAATGTTAATGTCACCGTTGGGCTGGACGCGGTGCAGCTTGGATAGTATCCTTCCCACGTCGCTAGTGAGAGTGGCTAGCACCTCGACGTTAGCTAGAGTTAGTAAGCCGACGTTATTCTCAGGGTTCGATCGGGTTTTAGAGTGGCATACCAAGTTGACTGCATCTTGTTGTGCTTGGAGCCTCGTCGGAAGGAAATCTCCATTTCTCATGTAATCGCTGTTGTCTACACATATCATAGTACTCTCCAGAACCATTTTGTTGTAATTATTTGCTTCTAATTAACGAAAACACTGCACAATAGAAATTAGAACAACGAAATTTACCAATTTACAGAACTGTCATTCGTAATGACATGACAAAACAAAAATTATGATAGGTATGTGCCGATGTAAATCGATGAACTGAAGTTTGTCGATGTAAATCGATTTCTATAAAAACAAATATTGGTGTCAGTGCCAGAAACCAAAAAAAAAAATCTCTGGATGATAAAAATTTGACTTGGGCCACTCTTCCCTCGCTTTTTTTCTCGATGCGCATACTGCATACAGCCTGAAACTTCAGTTACATAATAATTATAATAAAATTTTATTGATATTCCTCTTACAAGAACGATCATCATTCTTTCTACACAGCAGTTTTCACTTTTCACGAAGTTACGGGCTACTTAAAGTACGTAGCTTAGCCTATATTTTAAGATAAAAGGTATAATAATATTATACCAACTTGTGTAAATAGTTAGGTACTAGCCACTAGGTAGATACCAATGACGAAAGAAACAAGAGGACACGAAATGACCACGAAAGGAACGCGCCCGCGTTCAAAAGTTGAGGGCTAGCAATGGCGGATTTTACTAGAGACGATGTAAAAATATCGATATCGATACTTTTCCAATTCCAATCCTATTAAGTAAAGGCAAACACCTAAATTTATTGTAGTTGCAAATAAACTTTATTATTATTATTGATTTGGTCTTTAATTTAAATTTTGTGGACTAAAAAGTAAAACGGCGGATTTTACAAGAGACGTCACTGAATGAAATAGTTGGCCAAGTGCGAGTCGGACTCGCACACGAAGAGTTCCGTACCGGTATAGAGTGAAAGTAGACAAAAAAATGTGTTTTTTGTATGGGAGCCCCCCTTAAATATTTACTTTATTTTAATTTTATTATTAATTATTATTAAAGTAAAAATATAATTTTAAGGGTTTTGTGAAAATTTCAAGTGCCTAATTGTTATTTGTTACCATTATTGATTACGGGCAAAAAAGGCCAAAAAATCACGCAAAAATGACGTTTCTTGTATGGGAGCCCCCTTTAAATATTTATTTTATTTTATTTTTTGACCGACTTCCAAAAAGGAGGAGGTAATACGTTCGGCTGTATCTTCTTTATATGTATGTTCAACGATTACTCAGTCGTTTGTGGTCCGATTTTCAAAATTCTTTTTGTGTTGTATAGGGTTGAACTCGGTACCATGTTCACAAAAGTGGTGATCTGATGATGGGATCCTTGAGGAATCGAGGGGACTCCTTGAAATTTGTATGGAAACATGTAATGACTTCGATTTCGTGGGAAGTATTCTAATTTTTTCTGAAGCATTCGAGATAAATGCTACCAAAAAGTAAGACTTCGCACCAGGATTATACCCTCGATCCGAAGGTGCCGAACAGAACTTTTGAATGCTTAGGTATAGGTACAGGTTCGGGGATTTCAACGTTATTTAAACAACTGAAAGCATAAGCAAACACATCAATTTGATTGATCATCATCACCACAACCCTAATGGGGCATTTTCTTATTTTTTTAATTTGATTGTCAAACAGTTTCCATTTTAGTAACTAGATGGCGTATGGGTAGACAACTATCGGAAATACCAGGTAATATCATCAATAATTGCTACAAAACTGGGCAAAATAATGTAAAGCTTGATACATTTCAATTTGAAAAAGACACAATGATATTCGAACGAATAGAATAATAAAGTTATTATAACGATGTTTTAGTTAAAACTCACGGAAGAAATAGCCCTATTTATCATTATTCACACCAAATGTCACAGGAATTATAAATTTTGGTTTTGACAACATCTTACCTGCACTTGTGCACGATAACGGATCTTTAATGGCCAATATTTTACCAATAATGAACATCAAAAACCCAAATAACACAATTTGGGAAAAAATAATAAAAACCACACCAACAATAAAAAGTAGAAGAAGTTTCAAAGTAACATGGCCGCCAAAACTTTTTCAGTTGTCAGTTTTCAGTTTGACAAGTTTTTATTATGTCAGCGTGTTCCTAAACTATTACCAGTATACTGGCTTAATCGCTTAGGCCAATGATCGCTTAGGTTTAAGATATTTTTATTTATGTCACACTTGACAGTACACTGAAATTTTTAGAAACACAACCAATATGTAGTCAGTGATGCCAACCTGCAGATAATTTCAGATCAGTGGGGAACCAATAGGAAATCTAGAAGTGTCTACCGTCGCGCCGTCTGGTGGAGATTTAAAAAAGAAAACAACCCATTATACCATGGGTCATCACACTATGACCCAATTATTGGTACTTTTCGTGATATTTTGCATCGAAGCAGTGGTTTTTGATGATGATTTCGCTATTTGTGGACCGATTTTCAAAATTCTCGTGTTGTTGTATAGGCAATAATCTTAATATTGTATAACAATTACGAAAGTGGTGAGCTGATGGTGGGATCTATGAGCAATCGAGGGAAATCCTTGAAATTTATCAAAACACTCATAGTGGTTAAAATGTTGTTTCTAGTAAGTTAAACATATTATGTTACGAATAAGAAAAAAATCATACGAAGGCGTCTCTTGATCCAAAGGCACTGAACAGAACTAAACCTTTAAAGATAAAAGTTAAGAAATTACAAATACAAATAGTTTATTAACCATAAATTATTGGTTTACAATCATTTTTACAAGTAACGGTGCCCCAAACTAGGAGAGGCCTGTCCTATGGGGGAGTTTAAAAGAGTACAAGGTGTAAAAATTGCGGCTAACGATAACAGAAACAAAAATAAATAATTTACATAAAATAACAAAAAATCCTTATTCTTAACAAATATAGATGAATATTGACTGCAAGCATTTACCACAATTTCGCTTACAGTAACATGATGTGAATAGTTACCATTCGTATTGGTTATTTACGCACAAAGCCTTATTTTGTAGATAACTAAAAATAGTGAAATTATTATTTTTAACAACGGCGGCGGCGGCGTCGGCGTCGGTGGTTGGGACCATGATGACTCCTTTTGAAGCTTTGGCCGGAGGCTGCAATATGAATGACTTTATGAAAGGTCTTTATCTTAATAATAGACTTTCCGCGCGGCTTCGCCCACATACACGAGGAATTTTACGAAAACCCTTCATTTTCCCGCAGAAAATAGCCTATATCCCTTCACGTAGTCTACTGTGCATCTGTGCCAAATAACTTAAAAATTCATTCAGTAAGTAGTTCGCGAGATAAGCGCCTTCAAATAATTTTCCCGGTTTTTACCACATTTTCTTCATCATCTTAGAGTGATTGTTTATAACTTATAGCCTTCCTCGATAAATGAGCTAACAACGAAATTTTTTTTCAAATCGGACCAGTACTTCCTGAGATTAGCGCGTTCAAACTAACAAACTCTTCCGCTTTATAATACATATCTATTAAGTATAGATTTTTATCACACCCTTGGCAAAACTACTGTTATTTTGTTAACTATTGTTATTTTTTTACATTTCTTAAATAATATGATTATTTGAACTATTTACCAGAGCATAAACAGCATCATCGATTGAGAAATCTCCTTTCCTTTTTATGGTTTTACTGATATTATCTCGAACTGTAGTAGTGTTTTTTTTCTATCAATATCCGTTGGTCTGGCTGAAGGCTGAAAAATAAATAAAATGATTTAATAATCAAAGAAAAACCAAATCGTTGTTATACGTCATACTTATCTATGTAATTTCGTGCGATTTGCACAATTTGCCTGAAGTAAAAGAAATCCACAAATAATATTTTTGATGGTACAGCATCATCTTGTAGTTTTAATCTGCCCAACGTCCTATTAAAATACCACTCTTCAAAATGTATTGAGCAGATATAATATATCCTTTTTTGTTCATGCTAATATTTTCTGCACCTATAATATTTATCCACTCTTTTCTTTTTGCTTCATCATTAGGTAATCTAAAAGTATAAATAAACACATATACATTCTAAAAGTGATGAAATAAGGTAAAAAAAAAAACTTTTAATAAAATTTATCGATAAAGCCAATCACTATCGTTCATACAATATTACTACCACGTATTTTATACGGAAAACATCAAAAATATAGGGAACCAAGCAGTGAAATTAATAGAACCTTCTGTAATAGATCATTTTAAGAAAACACGGTCGCCTGGATTTAAAAATCTGGTGTATTTCGAAGTAAAATACTAAACTTAGTGATGTACAGACAAATCTGGTTGTTTTCTTCGGATTCGAGTACGACATCCAATAACACTGCACGTGGACATGTTTCGGCACTCCAAATTTCACTTCCTAAAACAATTTTTACCAAAAATAACTAGAATAATGTCGAAAATCTGAAAATAAATGCTGTTTGTTTACGTACTTTGACAGATTATGTACTATAAATATTGCAGGCTAGTAATGGCGACTTGGTCGCAAAGAGGCATTTTGGCAAATATTTCTTTCAAACTGGTAAACAGTCAAACTTACAGTTATCTTTTTTCACTTACGTAAAAAAGCATACGCAAAAAGGAGATAGTTATATGTTTATTAATTTCTCGACGAATTGACGTAATCAACTCTATACATAGACAATTGCTTCGGATCCTGTGTTTCTTTAATCATTCTACCATGATACTACCCGAGTGACTAGTGAGTGAGTGAGAGAACAGTAAACGCGTTGACAGTTCATTGGCAAACTTAGCGCGAACGGGTAGTATAGTATCTTTATTACTAAATAATATATTGATTACAGATATTATCGATTCTCTCATAAGCACAACTCTATTATTTTAAACTGGCAAACATTTTACAAATGTCAAAAATTTTGACATCGGACATCGCATTCGCAAGGCAGAAGAAAATTATTTTTACGGAAAATAAATCGGATTCATTCCGATAGACCGTAATCATGGCCATCGGTGACTATCCAAAAGAATATAATCCAGCTGTTCATGGGCCCTACGACCCCGCTCGTTACTATGGAAAACGTAAGTTGCTTGACCAACCTTGTGACCATGGGTAGAAATGATCAACATAGACGATTATGTAATTTTATTTTAAAATATTTTTTAGCTGATACTCCTTTCGGACAAGTGAAAATCTCTGAACTCGGGGCGTGGCTCGGACGCAGGAACAAGACTCCATCCGCGATCGCCGGAGCTTGCAGCCGAGGTACATTTCTGATCCAATTATAGGTTATGTCATTACAAGTTTCTAAAGTTTTAGCTAAATTTGTTATTATTCTTTATAGCCTGGTGGAGGTGGCAACACAAGTACATGCAGCCTAAGAGAATGGGTATTGCCCCAATCTTCCAACTTCTGGTTGGATCAATGGCTTTCTTCTATGTTATCAACTACGGCAAAATCAGTAGGTGTTAATTATTTTATCAAAATTCTATAAATAGTTTTGTTTAATATTAGAAATAATTTAAATTAAATAGATTGTTGTGTTTTTATTCATATCACATAGTGTGGAAGAGGAATTCATATTAAAACAAGCAATTTTGTAATAGAAATTCTGATCAACATTATATACCAATGTTGTGTAATTGTTGCTTCGAATAAACAATTCTTATTAAATTTTCAGAGCACCACAGGAACTACAAGTACCACTAAAGTGCAGATGCTGGTGTGGCATTCAAGAAATCAGTGTAAATTATTTCTTTGGATGGATAATTCCTTGCATGCTTATTTCATTAGATGTGGGTTAAACAAACAATAAAATAGTAAAAATCTTTAGTTTTATTTATTGCATATTGGAACTAGGTTAGCAATGCAAATTTCCTATTAATACCTTGATCGTGGGAAAACCAGACAACAGCTATTCAATTGTTATCGCGGCCCACCTGGGCCACTTGGGAGTTGAAGCTATTTTTGAAGTTAAAACCCATTCTGAGTTTCTATACTGCATTGTTTTGATAATAAGATAAAATCTTTTATTATAAATATTTCCTATTTACTTAATTTGCCAAATATAAATAATTTTCATTCGTTAATACTAGTTTGAGGCTGAGATGTAAATGCAGTATAGTTGTCTTCAACTATTAGTTGTTCCTTTTGTTTATTGTGCAGGCCCCCTAGCCTACGCCAACGAGATATCTCAACTCTCGAGCATAGTGATATTGTCGATATCGATATATATCTCTTTTTCGCTAACATGCGTACGTGGAGACTCGAGAGATAAATTTGTCATGTTAGGGTCAATAGTGATGAAGAGATAAACCAGTTAACATCGAGAAAACGTGTAGACAAAATTTTCTCGTTGGCGTATGCTAGCACGGCAGGAACCATGTATTTTAATATATGGTTTCTGCACAATAAACAAAATATAATATATATTATACAGGGTGTAACAAAAATAAGTTATAATACTTTAGGGTGTGTACGTGCTCCTTGTAGAGAGTTCACTGTGAAAGTGGCAGCGCTGAAAGACCAAATTTTTTTTCACTTGTATGGGGAAACTCGTGACGCTCAGGCCCTTGCCCATACAAAAGTGAAAAAAAAAAATTCGTCTTTCAGCACTGCTACTCTCACAGTGAACTCTCTACAGCGAACACGTACACACCCTAAAGTATTATCACTTATTTTTGTTACACCCTGTATATTAAAAATGTAGAGACCCATAACCCTTTGCTTTTTTATCGCTTATGTGTGCGAATTAATCCAATTGTCAAAATTCACCTACTTTATAGATCAATCTTTTTTATCTTTATATTTTTTTTTACTGAAATAATTATCTTGACCTCTGACAAAACCCCTACAGCCCCTGGAGGTTGCAATCCACAGGTTCAAAAACACTGACCTACAGTAAATCATTTTAGGAGTAACATTGAAATTAAAAGCAGATGAAATAAAAATCATTATATTCAAAAAAATATTTACTTAAATACAATAATTTATTCTACTGTAAATGCAAACATCATTCACTTGAACACATTCAGAAACAATCTCTGAACTTCACTTGAACTTTAGCATCCACAGGCTCTGAGATATCACATCAAAGTCCACGAAATAATTCACTGAAAAAAAAGCTACCATTAGTTTACAGTAAAAAATTAGTTTAAAATAATATAATTAAATGAATATATTTAAAAAAGCATACTCTGCATATTTTAATTGTACCACATAGTCAAGATTGATGATAATTCATTACTCCTAAATGGGTCAGCTTCTTTTCTGTGTACTACTCACAAATATGTCATACAAAAATTAAAATCATATAATTCCACCTACACCCACATCTAAAATCTTGTCTTGTCTAAATTTAGTAATTTTGTTATAAGAATTAGCTATTGTTAAAACAATGGAAGATATTAATACCTCGATCATGGGAATCACAGACACAATAGATTTTCAATTGTTATGCGACAGCCAGGTTCCGCTTGGGGATTGATGGGTTAGTAAAATAGAAAAGTATTAAAACATGTTTACCTAAAATATCCAATTATTACAATTCAGATCTACCCATATACTTGGGTTTTAACTCCTCTATTCTCTTGATAAAGTCCGTCTTTTCAATGCAACCGTCGCACACCTCATCCCAATCGTTTAGAATCTTCTTCAAGTCACGAACCTTCAGTTTCTTGAGATCAACGTTATTTAAATCAATCTGTTTCTCGAATCGAAGGTCGCAGATCTGGGCATCCTTCTTCTTCAGCTTTTCGCAAATTTTGTCAGCGGGCATCGACCAGCTAAGCGGTTTAGACAACTCTCCGAGGATGCCGGTAGCCGATTCCTCGAGACCTCCTAAATAGTAGCAGAACCTATTCTCTTTATTCTTCGAACCTTTGCAGAACTTCTTGAAGTCTCTCTCTATGAGTTTCGGGTCCTTCTTTACGTCGTCTGTTAACGTGGCTGCGAATTTTTCTACAGTTTTAATACACACTTCACAATCGCCTTCCTTCAGCGCGAGGGTGATTTGTAGGCACGCGGCCAGGAATAATAAATGAAAAGTACTAAATTGCACCATCTTTTGTTGCTGTTACGTATCGTTTGTTCAATATGTTCCTTGGGATCACTGAAACCCACTTATTTGTAGCAAAACTTATACAAAATTGATGCACAAATAATTCGGAACTATCTCGTAGACTCCCAGAACAGCAGACGTTGACAGCTTTACTTGGCGAATCGTGATTGGTGCACGTTGATCGATGACGTCAAAAATGGAACATCAAAGAAAAATGCAGACTATATCACTATACCATTTGCGAGAAAACCTGATACACAGAGTATATAAACAATGACAAAAGAAACAAGTGTTTCTTTAATCATTGTATATAAATTATATACTATTATAGTAATCTGTGTATCAGCCATCAGGTTTTCTCGCCGACCTCAAAATCAAAATTCAAATTATATAATATAATTTGAGGTCGGTTTAACGCCTTGCTCTTTGTAGATATAAAAAAAAATATGGTTGTCATGGAAACATCCTGAGTTTTTGTTTATCAATAAAATTAGAGGTTAAGTTGAAAATCTTGTTTCAACATTTGTTTAATCGATATTCGATACAATTTTTCGCCGGTAAAATATGACTGAAAACAAGCAAACGTTGGAAAGTAATCCGCGCGCCTATTTGGAGCAATATATCTTGTCTTTGCAAAGTGATTCCAAAGCAGTCAGAAGGCGTGCATTGGTAAACATAAACGATGAAATATTCGAAAACTCAAGCAATTCAGGATGTGATCTGGCTGTGGTTTTTCCAGACATATATGCGTACATATTAAAAAGCTTTTCAGATGAGTCAGAATCATGTAGGGAAACGGCGATATCAATTGTTTCGAATTTCATAGATCGCCTGCCACTGAATGATTATTATCTTACGTACATACTTCCTGTGATCGTACGTCGAATAGGGTGTCCCGAAATAGTCGAAGAGTCTGAGGAAATTCGATTAGTGCTTATACAACTTGTGCACAAAATAATAGTGAAATATAAGGGGACTAACTACCTGACACCATTTCTAAATGATTTTACAAGCATTTTGACTAAAACCAGCACGGATCCGTTTCCGAAAGTGAAAATCGAGGCTAGTGAATGCATAATCATGCTGTCTAAGTCTATGCCAAGGGATTTCCATTTACAAGCAGAAAGTTTTGTTAAACCCATTGTATCAAACTTTCCTCATCAACATTTCAGAGTGAGGGTCGCAGCTGTGAGGGCTATAGGTATGTGTTTTTGCTTTAATTTCATTATAATATAATTAATCAAAAAATTATGGCTAATAATTTTTCAAAATAATCTATTACACCCCGCCTGTTGGTTATGCCACAGTATATATACATTATAAGTTAGGAAATAAATAAAATCTACAATAAATATTTCAGGAGCTATAGTTATGGCAGGCAACTACAAATGTTTTGAGCTGTCTATAACACCAATGGCAGAGAAGCTCTTTGATGAGAACACACAAGTAAGGCTGCAGGTGACCATGGAGGTTGGCAACTGGATGCTCAGCTACCGAGACAGATATTCATTCTGGCATAAAATGATACCATTATTGTTGACTAGGTAAACCTTACAACTGTTTCTTTATAAGTTAGGTTTTCTTATTTAACAATAAGCAATCCTTCCCTTTTTCATTAATATTAATGAAGACATGATAAAATGTTTTTATAAAAATGATGTTATAAAATGTTAGTTATGCACTTAATCACTGATGACTTATGTCTTCATTTGATATTACACACTACACAGTGACGTGAAGAGGCAACATCAGGGTATAATATTATGTTAGAAGAGTGAGAGATATTGTGTATTGGGCACATATGGCTGGACTTCTATAACAATAACTAATATAATAGTTAAGAAATATGACTACCATCTGCATCACCTAAATTGGTGTTTGTGATGATTCTCATTCTTAGCTCTTTATGTTAAAATAATATACATTTTTCAGCTTGAGTGATGTAATGGCAGACGTAAGAGTGGCAGCAACTAATCTCTGGAATGACATTGGGCTTCAATATATGGAGGAGAATGAGGAAGATTTGAAGAAGAAAACAGATTTCCTCAAAGATGTGCCCTCACACTACCCTGATGTGAAGAGACCAAATTTAGGATGCAGGGCCTTGGTACAAAGCAATATTGGCAAGATAGTTCCTGCTATTGGAAGAGGTATGTATTTAAAGTAAAAATAACAAAAAAAAAATATCTTAAAAATAACAAAGTTACAGCTTGGCAAAGAAGAGTCTGACGCGGTGACAGCTGGAACTAAGAGTTTTTATTTATGACAACACTACATTACTTGTCAACTCTAGTACATATTGTGTCAAAAGCGAAGCGTAGGGTTGCCTGTATTTAAAGAAAAGCGCCCTCATTTAATCCACACTCTTCTTTGCCAAGCTGTACTTAGGTACCATTTGTTTTTTTTTAAATAATTTTTTTGATACTTTTAACTCAATTAATATTTTGTATTATTTATATATCTATAATAAAATATCTATGAGTTATATAGTCAATGTTTAAAACTTAGGTTTGACTCATCAGATCTATACTTAATATAATAAAGCTGAAGAGTTTGTTTGTTTGAACACGCTAATCTCAGGAACTACTGGCCCGGTTTGAAAAATTCTTTCAGTGTTAGTCTATAGCTCATTTATCGAGGAAGGCTATTTTATTTTTATTTTTTATTTTATTTGTACAGAAAAACTTACAGCTAAACAAATCTCAATAATAACTAAGTTAAAAACAAACAGCCATTTACAAGTTTTTACATTCAAGAAATATTTTAGTGAGTATGTTAACAGAAGATAAAATAGTAACATAATACACAATAATTGCTAAGAAAATTTCATTAGCTTACTTTATATTAATTAATAACCTATGTAACCTATGGGTCACTGAACTGGTTTCATACCAAATGGATATATGGGTCAATTATTCAGGAGAAAAGAAATCTTTATTTGCGAGTAATTTAATGTGTGAAGGTTTGAACGAAAAAGCATCTATATTTGAGTGAGCACGAATGAGATCATTAAAGTGGGCAGAAGACCTACAAATGAACGAGTTGCGATGATAATTAGTGTTAAAGGGTGGAATGTGGAAAGGAAGAAATGTGCGAAAAAACCTGGTGGGTACATTGATGGTTATTTTGTTGTGTAGTTCTGAGGAGTCAATGAGATTGTTAATAATTTTGCTAAGGTATACAAGATCCGAGACTTTGCGGCGGTATTGTAAGGGAAGGAAATGATATTTCATACATCTAGCTTCATAGTCGATAAGGTTATCACCACATTTATATTGTAGGTATCTCAGGAACTTTTTTTGAATTGACTCGATTCTGTAAATGTAAGTGTGATAGACAGGGTTCCATACTTCAGAACAGTATTCAAGTATACTGCGTACGTAGGAGCAGTAAAGAACTTTGATCGGCTTGAGTGCTCTGAAGTCTTTGCAGGATCTAATAATAAAACCAAGCGCCTTAGAGGCCTTCTTTACAGCGTGATCAATGTGGTCGTCGAAAAGCAATTTGGAGTCAACAATTATACCTAAATCTTTTATAGATTTCTTATGTGATAGGGCCTGATTGTTTAAAGTGTAATTATGTTTAATAATAGAGGTAAGGAGTTTGCGACTGAAGTTTACGACGAAGCACTTAGAAACATTGAGGTCTAGTTTGTTGAAAAAGCAATATTCACAAAATCTATTAAGGTCTTCCTGCAGTAATTGAACATCATTACTTGAGGTGATTCGTTTTATTATTTTAGTATCGTCGGCGTAAAGATAAAATCGTGAATGGAGAAAGCAGGACGACACATCGTTCAAGAATATCGCAAACAGAAGTGGCCCGAGAAGCGATCCTTGGGGAACACCAGATGGGACAGACATCCAGGATGAGATGAATCCATTCAGTGCCACAGCTTGAGAGCGGTTATTGATGTATGAGGAGAACCACCGGAACAGATTTCCGTGTATACCTGCTTGGTGGAGCTTTTCAAGGAGTATACGGTGATCGATTCGGTCGAAGGCCTTGCTGAAGTCGGTGTAAATAATATCAACCTGGTAGCCTGAATCCATAGAAGAGCTGACAAAGTCGTACGTGAGAAGGAGATTCGAAGTAGTCGAGCGTCCTCTCAGGAAACCATGCTGCTCAGGGATGAACCAATTTTGTAGTGCAGTATAGACCTGGTTATAGACAATGCGTTCAAAGATTTTGGAAAAAATGCATAACTTAGAAATTGGTCTATAATTTTTAATATTGGTTTTATCACCGCTTTTATGTACTGGGGTTATGAATGCTGATTTCCAGATGTTTGGTAAGTGACCTTCGTTCAATGACCGTTCGAAGAGTATACTCAGAGGTGCGACTAGGCTTTTAGCGCATTTTTTAATGAATATTGGAGAAATGTCATCAGGGCCGGCACCTTTATTTAAGTTTACAGTCTCTAACAGTTTGAGAAGCTCCTCGGTGTTAATATTGATACTTCCTATATTAAAATTATTATTATTAAACGGATTAATGACAGGAGGGGTAACAACGGGTCTAGGGCTAGGCTGAAGAAAATTGGCATGGAAATGAGTCGCGAAGAGATCGCAGATTTGGTCCCCTGTTGACGCAGTTACATTCTCGAGAGTCATAGACGAAGGGTAGGTGGTCGACTTTTTATTGCTCTTAATGAAGGACCAGAAGGCTCTAGGGTCACATGTGATAGATTCTTGAACCTTATTAATATAAGAGTCATAGCAGGTTTTTTCGAGAGACTTAGCTCTTTTTCTGAGAAGTGAGAAAGTTGAGTAATCACTTTGATTCCCGTAGAGCTTAAATTTGCGGAAAAATTTATGCTTTTCTTTTAATACTTTGATGAGGGAGGAGCTATACCAGGGGGGGTAGGAATTTGGACGTACAAGTTTTTTGGGTATATAGGAATCGCGGAGTTCAAACAACGTATCATAAAAGTATTTTAACGCTTCATCTAACGGTTTATTACAAAGTGACTCGGTCCAATTAATTTCAAAAAGATTTTTATTGATTAAGTCGTAATCACCGGAGTTATAAAAATATTTTGTTCTAGTTTTATTATTTAAAGGACTAATTCGATTCATTGGTAAAGTTATATTTAATGACTTATGGTGGGGGATATCATCAGGTACTAAGGGATCGGGACAGGCTGTAATTTCGAGTTCACAATTTGAGAAGACCAAGTCAAGGAACCTGTTATTGTCGTTTCGAACATGGTTGCGTTGAGTAAGGTCACATTGAAGTAGGGTGTCTGTAAAATTAGTTTGAGCTATACTGAGTGGTATTTCACAGGCTGCAAGGTTCCCCTGTGGATCCCAGTCGATATGTGGGAGATTAAAGTCGCCCAAAATGATGAACATATCACCGGGACAAGAGTTAATTGTGTCAAACAATGTATGTGTGAAATTTTCTAGCTGCGCTGTAGATGTGTTGCCCATGTTTTGCCTGCAGAGGTATATAGTACAGATATGTATTTTCACGGAAGGTTCGTTCGGAGCATTAAGTATAATAGAGACCCAGATGTCTTCAGAAGTGGACGACCACTCTGGGCGACTCACCGCTGCAAACTCACGCCGAATACCTATCAAAACACCGCCACCTAAAGACTGATTGGTTAACGAATAATCTCGGTCGCGGCGCCACACCATATAGCGGTCATCAAAAAGTTCTTCGTTATGAATTCCCTCCAGAAGCCATGTTTCAGTGATTGAAATGACGTCATAGTTGTTGAGTGCTATGTTTCTTTTAAAACACGATGTCTTAGTGCGTAACCCTCTTGCATTTTGATAAAAAATATTCATTTTAGAAACCATTATAAAATAGTATAATAAATAATATCAGAATAAGTAACAATAGTGTTATGTTAAGTTTAAAATATTTAGAACTAGTTAAATAAATTAAAATGCAAGAGGCAAAAAGCACTTTATCAAAATTGATTTTAGAGTAAGGATGAAAATACGTGCAGCCGATCTCATTAAGTGATTTTAAAAAAGTACTATCTAATTGGTTATTCAATATACTTATAAAGGCGCAATTCTGATTTAGTAATTCATAATATGTTAAGATAAAATGTATGATTTCATTATTAATATAATGATTTACGTTTACAAAAATGTATTTTTGCAATAGCATATAGTTTAGTATTCGAAAATGTAGGTACATAAATAATTGTGTAAAATATAACTTGTAGATTGCAATCTTGTAACGTAAATCTAATAAAACAGTTAAAATACAAAGATCATAGTTAATTTTAGGTAAATAGTATAGGATATAATAAATAGCACTTAATGGGGTTATAGTCACTACCGTGATAATACATTTTGTATGCGCCTTTTGTTTGGTGGATTTCGTAAGTTTCTCATAGCAAGATTTTCTAAAGCTGAAATACATAAAGTTCATCACAAGATCAAAGCAATAAATTGACCATAATTCACTGCTCACTCCGTAATCGAATCCGTGCTCACAAAAAAACATTATGGACTTTTTTGGTTCTATAGACATCATTATGTTATTTGACAATATCACTATATTGGCACTCATAATATACCAAATACTAAATAATATTTCATTCCAGACTGTACACTGATAAGCTTTGCTAAGCGTTTTATAAAAAATAGCTGATTCGAAAAGCTGTATCAAAACGAAACGACAAATACAGGAGCACACAAACGATACTGCCGCCTCGGGCGACAGGCGAGCAATAAGCCCGGTTTGCGTTAGTGAGTGAATGGAACTAGCCCGTCGCGATAAGACAGCGCGTACTAAACTAGTTTGCGATAACAAGTGAGGGCAGCGACCGACGAGCGATAATTGCATGCAAAAAATTTTAGTTACAGGTGTCAATTGAGTGAAATTTCGTCTTCTAATTAAGATGGCGTACAAGTAGTAGGAAACCAGTTCGTTACCAGCGGTTCTCAAACTATTTACAGAAATGGTCACATAAACTATGACGTAGGATATTATAGAAACGGGATTAACAAGAAGTAATAAGACATTACATTTATAAAAATAGGAAACTTTGACTATCGTAAGGTTATGTTTTAAATTAATTTTAAAAATAGGGTTAGTAAACGTAGATATAATTATTATTTTTAAGAAGCTAAAGTTAATTAGGATATTCTTACAAGGTCCCTGTCGTTTTTTATGAAGAAAACCGGCGACGTGTCGTTTTTTCGGGCCATAATTTTAGCATGTTTTACCCATATGTACTTAAATCCAACCTCCTTGGCACGGGTCTTCGCTTTAGAAAGTAAACTTTTGTAGTGTCGGGTTAAGTGGTCGTTAATATAAAACGGAGACGAAGTTGAGAAGCCGACGTCCTGAGTGTTCAGGTTACGCTTCCTTGCAACAGCCACCAGGTCTTCTTTGATGTACCGATTGTTGAGACACATAATAATGGGCTTGATTGAGTTGGGTGTCCGCGTCGGTACTCGAGCGATGTAATTAATATCCTCTTTTCTAATAGGGAAATTTACGTAGTTACCAATCTTTTCTACAATGTTAAATAGATTTTCATCTTTTGATTGGGGGATTCCCTTAATTTCCACATTGTTTGCCCTGGCCAGTTGATCTCGTTCTTCTAGTTCAGCATTCAGCCTTGTAATATCCTTCTGCAGGGTAGGGATCTCAGCAGAAATCTTCTCAACATCTTTGACTCTAGCTTCCAAAGCCTTTACATTTCCCAGGACGGTGTCAAGTCGCGCATGTGCCATTTCGACCGAGCTTTTTAAATCGGAGATGTCATTCTTAATAATTTTTAGGTCTTGGCACAGGGTAGGTAGTGAGGCAAGTTGCATCAGTATATCGTTGAGCTGTCCTTGCATCTTGTCCAGCTGGCTCGGGTATAATACTGAGGGAACGGGTGAGGGGACTGGTGAGACCGACGGGCTTGATTTGCACTTCGGGCAGCGCCAGGAGTTCTTCCTATCGCCTAAACGTCTGTATCCAGCCTCTGTTATCCCAATGCAGCCGAATCCATATTGACTTTTGCAGATCGAACAAATTGGACCATCCGTATGGGATTCAGCGCAGATGTTGCAGGTGAACATATTGAGAACCACTGACTTTTACGAGGGTGGGGACTAGGTGCACTCACTAAACACGAGCGATGCCAAGCAATGCGAGGCGATGACTATAGGTTATTTATTATCACGCTAAGACTAATAGGAGCGAAGTAACAGAGGAAAATGTGGAAAAAACGGGAAAAATTATTTAAAGGGCAAAATTTTTATGTTATTTGGCACAGATAAAAAGTAGACCACGTGAAGGATTATAGGCTATTTTTTGTGGGATAATTTATCTGTAAAAAATTCCTCATTTACGCGGGCGAAGCCGTGCGGAACGTCTAGTCCTTGATATAACTAGAAGCCTTAGTCAAAGCTTGGACTTTGGCTCACTGACAAACCAACAGTTTTGTTCTTTGCCTTAATAATTTAAGTCTAACCTTGGAGAGACTAACTTGGTCACAATTAAATTAAAGAAACCTCTTATACTAAAAATATAAACATTGATGACTACTTGTTTAACTTTTAACTCTCTATGTGTGATTATAACTCTTTTTGTAATCTAGAGATGGACGGATGGCAAGCGGACGCTCGTCTTCGCTCGGCGCAGCTGCTGTGCTGGCTGCTGCTGTGTGCGGAGGAGGGCAGCACGCAGCACTCCAGCGCTATCACCAGGATCCTGTTGCGCGGCGCTGCTGATGATGATGAACGGGTTGTGCAAGAGGTCAGTCATTCAAGGATCTTTTTCAGATTAATGCGGCCATCTTGTAACGCCACTACAAAACAGTGGCGACATGGGTCGCTAGACCAATGTCGGTACGAAATGAAACCTATGCATAAATTATTTGAATTTTTGTAGGTTACGGTCGCTTGCTGCAAAGATCGGAAAGTTACTTTAAGTGTCTAAACACAGTAGGCCGAAAAAACGCGGCTGAAGTTCCGCATGATTTCGCCTGCAATGTATTTCAAATTACTGATGACACACTATGCCGAAATTACGTCGCAATATTGTGTGCGTTTGACATTGCTGACGTAATCACTTCGGACGAAGAACTTCGGCCGCGTAACTTCGGCATGGTGTGTTGATTCTTGTTATTATAACTATTTTTTTAATATTTCTCAGATCAAGCGCGCCTCAGAGCTGTTCGGGTATTTCATCACCCCTGACGTGTGGTGGCCGCTGGTGGAGGCCGAGCTGGACTCGTGGTGTTGTCTCTTCGTGGTGGCCAACATCATTATCGGCTCCAGAGCTGATCTGCTGCAGGAGGTGATGAGACAGCTGTGCAAGGAACTGGCTGATCCAGACAAATGTAGGACGAGAAAGGTACCTAATACCCTGATAGATATAGTCATGAAAAGGTATACGGTAAAGACATGAAAAGGTATACGGTATTGTCATATTGTGATTTGTGTTTAGGGCGTTTTGCGGCGTTACTAAATGAATGACCAATTGGCTTACCTGTAGATCCACAGTGTGATTGCCCATACTGTTAAGAACATTTAATTGTAATCTTTCTGTGTTACGTTTGCAGTATTTCAAAAGGCATTAAGGGTCAACCCACACGTACCACAACCACACCACAACCACACCACATGGTCGGGCGTATACTTCGTATTGTAAATGAACTGGACAATTCACACGGACCGCATTTCGCAGTCGTTGTCGACCACTTGTGTGATACCGACCACATCGCAACCACGGCCGACTACATCGCAACCACATCGCAACCACAACGTTGCGTCGATGCAATGACAGTGCGCGCACACCGCCCGCGCTCGCACACGCACCCCCCCTCCGCTTCATTGACTTTTGTACGTAACCACATCGCAACCACTGGCGACAACGCAACCACGTCGGCATTTTGTCGGTACCACAACGCAACTACAAAAAGCTGCAGTGACACCATTCACACGTAACCACTGCTCGACCACATTTTGTTGTTGCGATGTCGTGTGGTTGTGGTACGTGTGGGTTGGCCGTGAGTGACAAATATTTGAATCGTGCGTAACTTATGAACTCAGCATAATAGCGTCATTAGTTAAGTTTATTTAATTTTTAAAAGTTTGCCAAGAATCACTGCAAATCTAATGCATATAGAAAGAATTTCGAATACATTTTTATTTTTATTTTTGGTGTTTGTATTTTTTTTTATCTAAATAAAGTGTATCAGTACAAGTTTATTTTTTTTACTATCAACCATTTATAGAGACCAATAAAAAATTATTCATTACAGCCGAAATACCAACGCAACTTGATACATGTGAGCGAATCTCTCATGGACGTATGCGGAGCGGCGGTGTCAGCGGTGGCCGAGCAGTTGTTCATCATCAACTTTACTGTGTATGCCATGCCCAGTGATAACAAGATACAGTTTATGGCTTTCGGTATGTCATAACGCATACCAGCGGGGCTAAAATGGTAACGTTTTGCAATTCCTCCAGAAAATGAAGGAAGCCTCAAGGTCAGCATCGCGAAGAGAATCGTCGTACCCATCGAGTGGCCTATGTACGCTATCTCCGTCTCGCCCTTGACCTTGATTATGTAGTCAATGACTGCGGGGATATCGTGCAGCGCTATGTCGTGCCAGGAGAAGTTCCAGTAGGATTTAGAGCTGTTCTTCAGTTTCGTGTGCTCCTTTGCGTACTTGTTGCCCTTCATTTTCTGGAGGAATTGCAAAATGTTACCATTTTAGCCCCGCTGACTAAAAAAATAGATATAGAACACAAAAATACTTGAATACCCCATATACAGTGTATAGCTTAGTAATGCTCTGTATATATATTTTTATTAGGGTCCATATGAAGAATTTTTGACAGCTTATTCATTACAGTTGGGTCAGTAGCATATGCGCTACGGTAACAAAAGCAAGCTATTTTGGCTTCTTTGTAGTCGGTAGAAATTTATGTTTTTAACTTAGGTAAGTAGCGTTTTATATAATATTAGCTTTTGGCCGCGGCTTCGCTCGCGTTAAGGAGTATTATTATGAATTAGGTATCAAAGTCTCAGCCCGATCGGTTTAAAATTGACAAAGTTTCATACAAACTTCCATCCCCTATTTTATCCCCTCGGGGGTAGAATTGATCAAAATCCTTTCTTAGCGGATGCCTACGTCATATAACATGTACCTGCGTGCCAAATTTCAGCCCGATCCATCCAGTGGTTTGGGCTGTGCGTTGATAGATCACTATGTCAGTCAGTCAGTCAGTCAGTCACCTTTGAGTTATATATATATATAATTTAGATGGCATATTATTTTCTCAGGCAACTTGGACAAGCTGCGCCATCTAACAGGGTGTGGGCCGAGTATCAGCGCTCTTTACGAAAAATACATACACCGCGTGCTGGCCGCTATAACCAGCGAGCCGCTCACATGGACGCTGCTCACTCCCGACTGCGCTCTGATGGACTGTGTTATGTTGCACTCAGGTATGTAATAAAAATAAATAATGTAAGGACTATTGATATTGCTAATACTCACACCACGCCTTTACCGTACTAAGGTTAGGGCGTGGTGCGAGTATTAGCGTTATATATCTTGGTATAGTGCGTTTCATCAAATAGTTCCTTTGCCATCATGTTGGCACTAATGCAAATTAGTGTTGCCTCATTACCCTTACTGTGCTACCTTAAATTAGGGGAGATAATATTATGTTATCACAAAATACTTTTAATAATTCCCTAAAGAAAATTTCATATAATTTTAACTTTCGCCCGCGGCTCTGCCTGCGTTAACGCCTATCGTTCGGGAACCGTTCTTTTTCCCGGGATGAAAGGTACCCTATGTCCTTCTCCATACCCCAGACAATGTGTACCTATGAAAGTTTCATGATGATCCGCTTAGTACTTTATGCGTGAAGGCGTAACTAACAAACAAAGTCACTTTCGCATTTAGTAGCTAAAAGCCGAGCTTTGTGAATTGTGAGGGCTCGCGTCGTCACACCTTGACTGACTGATAATAACTCTACATAGTTTTTCCGTAAAGTGTACCACAAAATGTACAGGCTATGGGATATACTAGGGCTCGCTTCGCTCGCCCTGATAATATTATTATACTAGCTTTTACCCGCGACTTCGTTCGCGTGTATGTAGTTATTGTCACTAGAAGTGCGTTGCATCAAATAGTTCTTTTGCCTACATGTTGGCATTCCTGTATGTTAATAACGTAAACATGGTAGACACGCTCTGCGAATATTCATAAGTTTTACTGTGTTTAAGGGTGATTAAACTGATGCTGGTAACCCTATTTCACTAAGCTGTAATGGCGACAACCCGAGCTTGTACACATCATAATGGAATTATTGGGGCCTCGTTACGTTTTTCACGTTCACAAAACTCTTTCACTCTTAACACCATCATTCTTTCACCACTCTTTAATGTTTTCGGCATGATTTTCTCACGAAATCACAGTAAAACCTATGAATACTCGCAGAGAGTGTCTACCGTGTTTACGTTATTGACAGACAGGAATGCCAACATGACGGCAAAGGAACTATTCGATGAAACGCACTCTTATTGGGTATGAAAATAATATTATACTACGCTACTTTTTTAATGCCTGTCGTAGCTATGGTCTATTATATTTATGGCACAGTATGTGCCGAACCAAGCATACCTTGTGCTTGTGGCCAACATTTTTTTGACACTCAATTTCTTCTTTGACGGTTTCAGGTTCTGCTTTAGGCTCCCAGCTGCATCTGCTCTCTCCCCTCCTGAAAGACACTCTCGGGACTCCGAAAGTGGATCCGGAAGTCAAGCTGAAGATATTCACGGCTTTGTCTACGGTTCTGCTGCAGCGACAGAAGAACTTCACTAAATGTGATGAAGATAAGTTGGAGGCGTTCTTAAACATTGTTATAAAGGGTGAGGGTTTTGTGAATAACCTAATAAAAAATATTAAAAAAAAATGACTACACGGCATTTTTTAATATGTAATAATCCAAAAACTGACAAAATAAATACACTTTATATACAGAGGTAATCCTGCCCAATCTGGTGTGGTCGCCGGGTCGCACGGCGGAAGCGACGCGCACGGCCGCGGTGGCATGTCTGTGCGCCGCGTTGCAGGATGACGTTACACAAGATGGCGGCGGTGATACGCAGGGGGAGGTACTATCCGAGTTGGTCGCGATGCACAATGTACTCCTGTACATTAAGAAGCAATGGTTTATGCAAGCCTCATGAGGCCTCTGTTCAGCTGTGGAGGGCAGTTGGCCCCCACAGAGAAGAGGCTTCAGCCAGCAAGCGCTCGCCGGCGTAGCCGTGGTGTAACCTCACACAATCCCGCGGCCCGCATAGGGCGTATAGTGGAGTGCCGCCGAGTTTTTAGTGGGTAAGGGTTACGTCCACTGCTATCTTCGGACGCAGAAGAGCGGGCAGGACCTCCCGTCCCCCGCAAGATGCATAGCATTTACTCGGTGAAAAAAAAGGGGGAGGTACTATCGGGGAAATTGATTCAGAGGCAGATGGCGGACATTCTTTTTTGCCAAATTATCCCGCTAGGTGG
The DNA here is from genome assembly GCA_905187585.1 of Cyaniris semiargus. Taxonomy (NCBI): domain Eukaryota; kingdom Metazoa; phylum Arthropoda; class Insecta; order Lepidoptera; family Lycaenidae; genus Cyaniris; species Cyaniris semiargus. Next base: position 2,829,009 of record LR994558.1, on the reverse strand, counting down.
TGCGAATACTATGATCCGTTTCGCTTATCAGTGATACGTTTTAAGTGTGCACGGTTCGACGTCTAATAACATATTATTTTGATATAGTATAAATATACATCTTTGTGCAGTTTTCTAGACGTATGTATTTCATTGATTGACACAAAAAAAATATATGTGATTTTTGATTATATTTGGAAAAGCTTGTCCAATTTAAATAATAAAATAATGTACTCCTACTGGATGAAAAAAAAATACAAAAGTCACATCTTTCAGGAACTTTAAACAGTTCTAACTAAAGTAATAATACAATATATGCTTTAAAAATTTGTTTATTTGATACCTTTTACAAAAATCCAAAGATTGCCCGATTTAATTTTCGGTTCTGACATCTAGATTTCCCATAATATTTATTTTTTCCTCTAACAAACGAAAAATGTATCCACGCTACCGAGTGAACACTTCACATCTCTGTCTCTCTGGCATGAAAATCGACAGTGGTGCGAGATCAAGGTCATTGGCAGTTGTCAGCGCCTTAATTAGGTTATACAAAAAATCGTCGCCTCTTAATCAATTTTAATGATATTATCAACATAATTCGTTTTGGAATATCTTTTAACGATGTAAGCGGCAGCCGAAAAGGAAGATCTTCCGACCGAGCGAGATAGTATGCTCGGTCAGGCCGAAGCCCTCTGACATCATTGCAGACGTTGTATATATTATGTATCTTGCCGTTCTCCGAAACTTCGATAGCGCGATGCAGGATTGTTAGGCTGATTGTGGGTACAGCCACAATCTTATTTTATTAGTTATGGAAAGAAGAGGAAACAGACGGACAGAGAAAAGACATATATACAGTAAATTTTTAGAGCTGTATTTGCTACTAATAACAAAATCATAACGAGCTATTTAATATTCCATATTTTCTTTATATAACTCTTTATGGTATATTTTAAACAAATAAATAAATACAGTCCTTTTCGGTAGGTTGTGAACCTATTCCCTAGTAAGGAGAGTCTAGAGCCGTTTTTGGACGAGATGGTCCCTCTGCTGGTGGGACTAGTCGACGACAACTCGTCCCTAACGCGCCAGCACACGCTGCGGGCGATATGCAGCTTGGCCGAGCTCACACACAAGCGAGAATGCTTTACCGCTGATGTGCTACATAAGCTGTATTTTGGTGAGTTATTAACTTAATAAATAATAAGTTTTAGCAAGATAGTAAAAATCTGAATACGCATCTTGTACGGTCAACAGTTTGTCGACAGTACATCACGTTTCGCACTGTCAGCGTATACGCCGCCACGCGTTATTATAATTTACTTTAACTAACCAGTAGTTCGCGTCAAGCCGCCAATCGGTTCGCGTGCTCTATTTACCATTTTACCATTAAACCATTTTAGCATAAGTTAAGGATTCAATAAACCTATTGAACCGAACTTGTCTTTTACTCTGTACGGAACCAAACTACCGTACATTGTGGTCCTTCGAGCCGGATATGAACCAGCGACCTATGGATTGTTAACCATTCCATGTGGTGGACAGGACTCCACTGGCTACAATCTTTTGAGGAGTCAAAATTAACCAATTCATCTTATACCACGAACGAAGAGCTGAAAAAACCATTATTAAATATAAATGTTACAACTATTAAATATGAAAACGAAGTTATAGAAAATATAATTAGCAGATACAGCGATTTTACGCGAGCTTCAAGAGTGCTTGCGTGGGTATTACGATTTACACCTAAGTCTAAAAATAAACAACGACACTTAACTATATTAGAAATAAGAAAATCTAAATACTTAATTATAAAATATGTACAGCAGTCAGAATTCTTAGAAGATATAGAATATATTAAAAACCATAACCAACCTAACCTTAAGAGTAATTTATTAAAATTAAAACCATTTATTGATGACCAAGGACTTTTGAGGGTTGGGGGGCGATTGACCAACGCCAAAATAGAAGATAGGATGAAGCATCCGTGTATTTTACCACATAACCATGTACTTACCAATATGATAATTGACCAGGCACATAAAATGACCTTCCACGGGGGTGCACGATTAACCCTCGCGTGGTTGCGTCAAGAATATTGGATTTTAGGAGGAAATAGCGCTGTAAAGAAGCAGCTTCGAAGATGTGTGCTATGCAGAAGGCACGACCCCCTGAAACATGACCAGTTGATGGGAGATTTACCACCAGCCCGAGTCAATAGGACCCGCCCTTTCTACCATACAGGGGTGGATTTCACCGGTTTTGTTGACGTCAAGTCTGCGAAGGGTAGAGGAGTGAGATGTACCAAAGGATACATCGCCGTCTTTGTGTGTATGGTGACCAAGGCCGTACACTTGGAATTGGTCTCCGATCTCACCGCCTCAACATTTTTAGCAGCCCTACGAAGACTTTCGGCCAGGAGAGGATCGCCCGGTCACATTTACAGTGACAACGGGACGAATTTTATAAAGGCAAATAGAGTCCTGCAAGAGGAGATTAAAATCAATATTAAATGACCAGTTTTATGCTGAGATAGCGGACATGTCGATAGAATGGCATTTTAATGCATCATCTTGGCCTAGTGCAGGCGGTCTGTGAAGAGTTTGAAATACCACCTGAAGCGAGTCATAGGAGAACAAAAACTCACATACGAGGAGTTCTCCACTCTCCTAGCTCAACTAGAAGGCTGCCTCAACTCTAGACCTCTGTGCCCGCTGAGCGAAGACGTAGAAGATTTTGATTTCCTCACTCCATCCCATTTTCTAGCTAGTGGACCAACATTGACCATTGTTGAGTCTGAACACGATCTGCGAACCAGATGGCAGTTAGTACAGAAGATTTACCAAGATGTGTGGAAGAGATGGAAAACTGAGTACCTTACACAGTTGAACACTAGGTCTAAGTGGCAACGTTCACAAGCTAATTTAAAGATAGGAGACATCGTAATTATACACGACGCTAACCTGCCACCGGGTAAGTGGGCTCTCGGTCGAATCGTGCAGCTACATCCGGGGCAAGACGGGCTAACTAGAGTAGTCTCAGTAAAAACCAAAAATGGCGTTATGAAACGACCAATCGTTAAGTTTTACCGATTAACCATAACAGTGAAGACAGAGACAGTAACCAAATTGCTGACCATAACCAGCCGAATAACCAGTCGAATGACAATTTACCAAAACCAAAACGGAGAGCTATAAAAGGCATTAACCATTTATTTACCATGACACTTATGTTATTTACGTTTTTAATTTCACCAGCCTCGTGTGCATACAACGTAATAAACTTTAACGACAGTCAAAGTTTATATTTTGACAAAATATCTACCATGCGGTTAGTGCAAGACGAATGGAAGCTGGTAGTATATTATGATTTAGGACCATATTGGCAGGGCAGTAAACTATTATCAAAGTATATAGATCATATGGAACATCTATGTCAACAATCACCAGTAAGAAACCATTGTGAATCCATTTTAATACAATTACGGCACAGCTATACAGAGTTTATGCACTACAATAGCATTCTGTCGACGCAGCAGTTCCCACAAGGGCACGCGCGGCGCACACGTGGCCTTATCAACGTCGTGGGTAATGTTGCACATGCGCTGTTCGGTGTACTCGATGACCAATTCGCTGAACAGTATATTAAGGACATCGATTTAATTAGGGAAAACCAAAACCATCTGGCTGCTCTATGGAAAAACCAGACTTCCGTAGTAGAGGCAGAATATAATGTAATGAAAAGGATGCAAGATTCTATTGACAAACAACATAAGATATTTACTCATTACATTAACCAATTAGAGAATACTACCAACGATGTAAAAGGCCAGCTGAAAGACGTGGAAGCGACCAATGAGTTTTTGTTATGCTCCATGACAGCCAACAGCTTGGAGTCGAATTTGAAGAACATGCAGGATGTTCTACTAGATACAGTTTCGGAGGTGTACTTTGGGAAGTTTAATATACATCTTTTAAAACCGGACCAGCTTTTAGAAGACTTAAATATTATTTCAGGAAAATTGTCTAATGACTTAAAATTACCAATTAAAAATCCTCACACGGAATTCACAAAAATTTACCATTTACTTAAGGTTAGAGCTAAGATGATGAAAGATTATTTTATTTTTGAAATTAGAATACCATTAGTGAGTAGAGATGGTAACCAAGTGTATAGACTTTATCCTATCCCAAGACGGAACGACAAAACCATGGTCACCCTAGTTCCAGCTTCGGATTACATCGCGATCAACTTACGAAGAGACTCATTTATGACCATATCGCAATTAGAATTACATAAGTGTATTCACTTAGATTCTGAAATACAACTTTGTCCACTGCAGAAACCAATTTCACACATGAGTCATGACGATGTCTTGTGCTCCAAAGACCAGGAGACGAAGCGGTGCAGAACCAAAACTGCGAGGTGTCAAGACTGGTGGTCTCAGTTAAATGATGTAAATACTTACTTTTTCTTTTGCTGCGACTCGTGTCCAGTGCGCATTATCTGTGGAGAGCAAATGTTTTCCAACCATCTAAATAGTAGCGGTATCATAAGGCTGGGTCCAGACTGCGTTCTGAAAGGAAACGAAATTACCATCTATGCTCAGAGACAGCATAACAATACTTTCACCATGAAGACTGATATACCAGCGATAGACATTCTCCCCATCAACCACATCTTCAACCAGAACGGGACGTCCGCGTCGCTGATTCCGGAGCCGACGTCAGTAGCGGGTGGTTACGATCAGGATTTAGACGATATAGGCGTTAAGATAAAACAAATGCGTTCAGAGAGTGGTCTAAAGGGTGGTATATCTTATCACGACGTTCACCATTACGTCGCGATATACGTGGTGGCGGGTGTGCTGGTGTGTGGGGCAGCCGCGTACGCCGCGCGGCGGTGGTGCCCACGCCGCAACCGCCGCCGGGACTCCAGCGCGCCGACAGCAGCTGGCGCAGCGCCAGCTGTGCCTGCCGCGTCGGACCCGCCGCGCCCTGAGCCGCGGGGTCTGGCGAACGCAGCGTTTGTGTATAGTGTTAGTGACCAGTGTGTGAGTGTAGTTGACCATGGGCAATCTAGTGTTAAGTGTAGTGGTAGAGTGAAAGACCAGTCCACTTCTCCCGTAGTGCAAAAGCATAATTTTAGTGATTATTGTGATTAGAGACACTAGGGTGCCAATAGAATAAGCGAATATTGTTTATCACCTTGTCTCACGTCACTCACTAACCATTAAACCATTTATTTTTTGTACCATTTTCACCATCACTCTTTCTTCTCTCGCGGTGGCAGCATGTACGGTCAACAGTTTGTCGACAGTACATCACGTTTTGCACTGTCAGCTTATACGCCGCCACGCGTTATTATAATTTACTTTAACTAACCAATAGTTCGCGTCAAGCCGCCAATCGGTTCGCGTGCTCTCTTTACCATTTTACCATTAAACCATTTTAGCATAAGTTAAGGATTCAATAAACCTATTGAACCTAACTTGTCTTTTACTCTGTACGGAACCAAACCACCGTACACATCTCATCTCCGACTCAAATGACATGACGCATGAATTATGATTCGTGAATCATCTCTCTTGACATATAAATTAGGTAACCAGTCTGTCTCGTCCTGGCTAAATAAAAAAACAATTCTGTTTTTTGATGCGGGAATTTATACCGCGGTTCAGACTTGCTAAAAAGTGTTGTTGAGACCGCGCTACACGACACTACGCGGCAGCGATGCAACACGACGATTTTATAAACCTGAGTTTGAGTAAAAACGTCAAGGTTTATGGAACGTGAAGTGTTGCATCGTGTTGTGTCGCTTTAGTGCGGTCTCGCTTTTAGGCTTAATCTAAAATTAGATTTAAGTTTAAAACTAGATGAACTGAAGACTGCTTACATTGTGTTAGTTTGTCCCTGTCTGTAAAATACAAACACTTGTAGGACTGCCCCCGCGCCGCGCCGTACGTCCCACCAGTTCGGGGGCGTGTCTATCTTTATTTATCAATACATTAGGTGCCCCATACACGGGACAATTTGTCGTTTCGATCGATCGTCAAGAAAATCGTCCAATCGACCTTTTGACGATAAAATCGTTTGCGATATTGCCACACACGTACAATTACTCGTTCGATCGACAAATCGTCACGATAATTGTCCCGTGTTTAACATCGAGGCGACAAATCGTCACGATAATTGTCCCGGGCACCTTTACACTGTTTAATAAAAATTATTTCCAGTGGTCCTCAAGCGTCTCGACGACTGTACGTCCGCAGTGCGGTCCAGCGCGGCGCGCACGCTACCCGCGCTGTACTCGCGCCGCCCCCGCGACTACGACGCGTGCGTGTTCGCCGCGCACGTCGACGCGCTGTACGCCGCCATGTTGGTGCATTTGGACGACGTGGATGACGCGTTTAGAGGGGAGATGCTAGGTTATAAGTCTTAAACTGGCTATAGACGGACCGCAGTCCGCAAGTTACAGTCAGGACCGACTGCTCTGGAGCGGTCGCGTTAAAATTTACACTGACTCAAGAACTGCTCGAGTGGTCAAGCGGTCGAACGATGAACTGAACTGAATGAAACTGCAGACCGCCGTACGGCGACCGCATTTTGCAGTCGGTTCTCGACTGCAAGATGCGGTCCGTCTATGACTGGCCTTTGTAATCGTAATGACAGTTTCTCAAAAAACCATACTTTCTATTGAACGATTGTTTTTGTTCACCTGCATTAGCTATATTACAGGCGCGATATTATGTTTAGCTAGCAAAGATAGAGGATAGTAAAGTTAATTTATGACATAAAGTGTTCAGTATTGTAAGTGAAGCTACTGAGCTATGACGTCACGTTTTATATCGACCTATCAATTTATTAAGACGACGTAATTTCATTTTCAGACGCTCTCCTCAAAGTGAGTGATGTTGACCCAAGACTCCTGATGAAGAAAGTGACGGCGAATATACATTTGTACAGAAATAAAGCGGCGTACGAAAAGTTGAAGAAACACTTAGAAGCCATCATAAGTTGAACAATGGACTTTTTTTGTAGGAGTTGTTTCCTTGTTTTTAAACACACCTTTTTCTTTTCACGTTTTGTGTGATCTTGCATTGTAACACAGAACGATTATATTATGTGGATGCTATGGTCCAAACCCCGAGACAACACCAGAATGACAAAATGGTGTATGAAATCTGGTAACTATCCTCGTAATTTCGACGATTAGAATAGTTCAATAACTGTTGACGGTTAGAATAGTTTATTAACCCGTCCAAATGACGTAGGCCCGCCAACTGCCTATGAATCAAGTTCTTCGATGGTATATATGTCGCAGTCATCTAGATAAATCTGCGATTCGATTGAATGACACCATTCAATTGAATGACTCGGCCGAACATCGATTGAACGATCGTCACTCAACGTTCAACTAGTTAGCGATTTGTAACATAGCCCTTTGAAGATAGCGGACATGAAATCAGTCAGGTAATTGAACGTATTTCACTTTTTTCCCACTGCGGCGCTCGTAGTCACCAAAATAATTCTTAGGTAATTAATAGCAATGTATTACTCCGTGTTGGCCCAATACGACTTCAGTGGGTTAGGTTAGATGGTTAAGGCGGGAGCGTAGCGCAGTGAAGCTCCCGCCTTAGCCATCGTGGTTATTTTTTTGTAAACCACCCAAAAGCCCATTAGTAGGAGCCCCGCGTAGCGGGGCCCTGTCACCTCATAATTGAAGCCAGTTTCTAGATTAACCTTAGATTATTACGCCACCAACAAATACTTTAAAAAAATCATAACATTCCATTTAACGACTTCACTATGATGAATTTTAGTCAAGACGTTAAACGTTACAGTCAACGACTAGTTGTTCTTCAGTCATTCAATAAAATGGTGTCATTCAATAAATACACAGATTGAACCAGATGACTGCGACATATATACAAGGTGTAACAAAACTAAGTGATAATACTTTAGGGTGTGTACGTGTTCCTTGTAGAGAGTTCACTGTGAAAGTAGCAGCGCTGAAAGACAATAATTTTTTTTCACTTTTGTATGGGGAAAGTCGTGACGCTGGGGCGCTTGCCCATACAAAAGTTAAAAAAAATATTGGTCTTTCAGCGCTGCTACTTGCACAGTGAACTCTCTACAAGGAACACGTACACACCCTAAAGTATTATCACTTAGTTTTGTTACACCTTGTAGAATTTGTTACTAAACAAATTCTAGGCTGCATATCGTGCTGCGTAAAATATGATAAAACTCTATTCAATGATCAGACAATTATTATCTTTAAGGCCCTAGTCGTTTGTGTTTAGTTTAGACTTTAGAATCTTATTTTTAAGGATCGTTATCGTTATCGTCTGTTTATTTGACATGAGATTGATGAGTTTTATTATTTAATTGTTTTCGGCTCTTCTTGTTTTCCATTTTGGGATATGGATTAAGAATCGAAATTCGAATTAAATGTGATTCTATTCTATATGTAAGTCATTTTGAAATGATTTCAAATGTGTTTTGTTTCACAATAGTAAGTACATATTTTGTTTTATTTAAACATTATTTATTGTTTTAAAATAAAGTCCAATAAACAATATTAAAGTTTATTATGCGATTTTATTTTTATATACAGTAGTAGCTGACCCAACAAACGATGTTTTGCTATACTTACAAATAGTTTGTTAAATAAAAAACTGTTTCCTGAATCTCTCAATGAAATAAAGCTCTAAGCGAGCTTTTATTTGTTAAGGAGGGAAAATGTATTAGGCATCTGGCATCCCGCATCCACCACCACCACTGGGGAGGGCAGCACGGCTATGTCAGACTCCCTCTGGCTCGGTGCGCCGGAGGTTTACCGACTAAAGTCCCCCCACGTCCTTTCTCCTGCCGTGGGAGTTGGGACCCGGGCACTATCAACTATCAAGCCAGTCAGTTTTGTTTTTTTTGGCTGTATGTCAATTATTTATAGTCAGCAATGACTAATAAAAGAAATACATACTTGACAGTTTGTGTCACTGTCAAATTGATTACGATTTGGCATTGGCTGTCAAATGTCAATTCCAAACCATAGCGTGTTCGTGTTGTGTTGATAAATTTTGCTATAGTTTGCTCTTTTTATAGGGTTTTGAATTTATAAATAAGTAAAAATTTAAAGTATAATCATTATAATATAATTCATATAAGTTTAACTTTTTGCTTTAATTCACACCATGGAAATAACTCGAAAAAGTAAGTGAGATGCCATGCTGTCTACTTTCATATATTTGAGTTCAAATATTTTTTTGTTTACAATGGCGTTTATTTTAGATTTTAAGGAGTCCTTGCCCTTGGTAGAAGAATCTATAAAGAAAGCGGACTTTCTAGTGATAGATACAGAGTTTACCGGCCTGTCGAAAGGCCGAGATGGGTCCATATTCGACTCTCCTCAGGAGTATTACTTGACGCTTTTAAATGGATCGTCCGAGTTTCTGTTGATTCAGTTTGGTCTGTGCGCCTTCGTCTGGGATGAGAACAAGCAGCATTACATGAATGAAGCATATAATTTCTACTTATTTCCTAGAGGACGACCGGGTCCAGAAAAAATATTTTTATGTCAAAGTTCCAGCTTAGACTTTTTGGCGGCTCAGGGATTTGACTTCAATAAATTAATAAGAGAAGGTAACTTGTATGCAACATAAATAGGGTGAATATTTAATCTATAAAGAGTATGCAGCTGTTTCATACTAAAGTGTTAATTTGCTGCTAGATATTGTAACAGTTTTTTTTTTAAGTAGGAAAGGCTATTTTAAGTAGTTAAAGTAGCTCATATTCATAAGTATATTCTGCCTAAAAGCAATAAATATTTTTTCTGTATTTCAATCACATAGAAAATACCAAAAGAACTAACAAGTTAAAACTTGTTTTACAGGTATATCATATATGACTGAACCAATGGAAACAAAGCTAAGGGAAAACTTGACCGAGAGACAGAAATCATATTCAGTAGAAAAGGATGTAATCACTATACCAGAAGAGAACAAAAGTCAAATAGAGAATATTTGGTTAGTATAACAGATGACTAAACTGAACCCATAATATTTTCCAAGATTTTCTGAAAGAACTAAACATTATTCTATCTCTTTTACAAATGCAAAGAATGATAGACATAGTAATATGATATTTAACTCAGGGTTAACATTGACCTAAATCTGTGCAAGCAAGGCCTGAGTGATTTGTAATTTATGAATTATCTACTTGTATTCTCACTGTTTTTGTATTTTAGCCAAAACATACGAAAGTTTATAGACAAAAAGGAGGAAGATTCCATGGAAATTGATAGATGCAATGCTTTCATTCGTCGTTTAGTCTTCCAAGAAGTGCGCTTGAGATTTAAGGATGAAGTGTTTGTTGAAAGTATAGTTTTAGAAAATAAGAATAGGTAAATATCATGAGATCTCTTTATTATAGAACAAAATAAAAATTTTAGCAACTTGTGTGAATGATAATAGTAAGCAATTTATTACTTAAGCTCTAGTGTTGTTAGTACCTGCTACCTAGCCACTTTTAGACACAAACAAGTTTATTACCTACTTCTGTTAAAAAATTTGGTACTGAATTTTTAATGATGCAAAAATTTATTATTATTTCTTTTCTTTCACAGAGTGTTAAAAGTAAGCAGAATTACATCATCAGCAGATGTCAAAGATAAAGACAATCTAAAAAAAGAAAAAGAATGGGAAGAATTTGAAGAGGCTGTTGGTTTTTCAAAGGTGGCAAGAATGATTAGTCAGTCAGTAAGTAAATTAATTTGTTTTATAACTTACAAGAAATATACTTTTTTAATAGTATAATTGATAATTTTGTAGGAACCATAACCCCAACCTACAACAATCATATAAGATATATGCTTATTTGTTATATGATATTTATTTTCTATTCTAAACTTCCATTTCAATTGTTTTAGTTTCATAAACCCCTCATTTTAAATTCTGTAATACTCATATTTCTTTGCTATATTATGAACTCATATATTTTTTCAGGAGAAATTGGTGATTGGCCACAATATGGTGTTGGATGTGCTTCACACTTTGAATCATTTTTTCCAACCTCTGCCATCAGACTATCCATCCTTTAAGGAGTTTGCGCACTGTATGTTCCCTAGGTAAGAATTTTAAAGTTTCTATATTTATTTAATAGCCAATCATTAGTTCAACCATTTTCTTATGTAAGCCTTAATAATATTGTTATGCTCAAGTAACAGCACTTAGATTTGTCTCAATTTGATGTTTCTGCGTGTCAGCTGACTAGAGTAGATGTATTTTTCAAGATTATTAAAGCTTGAATTCCCTGTTCCAGGTTGTTAGACACAAAGTACATGTCCAGTCTGCCGCCGTTCAAGGACAAAGTGAACTCCAGTGTGCTGCCGCACCTACTGCTCACACTCTCCGAGCCACCCTTCTCGCTGCCTGCGGCTGGTAACACTCTCCATATTGTTCCGTCCAATAGTCTATTATATGCCGTCTGTTCTGCCTAAAGCTACGCATAAATAGTCTTAACTTTAAAAAATATTATTTTTTGTAACTACAATCATAAAGCACAACAACTGTATTAACACTGTAATTGAATTTTGTGTCTTTAGAACAGTGTAGTATATTGAATTGCTAGTCTCATTTTATTTAATAAGGTTCACATTATGTTTAGTCTCTCGTTCTTGGGAGACAGAGAGATGTAACTATTTAGTTTGATAGCTGTGAAATAAAAGATAGAAATTTTTGACTGACAGCTGATATCATTCAAACGCCTGTTGCTTATCTGTCCTAAGATACTTGGCCTTGTTTTACCACTTACCGATAAGTACCATATAGGCTATCAAAAACTTATCTGACAGATACTCCATACTCAATCTGTCAGATAAATTGTGGATAGCCCATAAAGTTAATATACCTAGCGGAATAGAGAAACAAAGGCCTGAGCAAGCGAGATGTCACTATCAGTAACACTGCGTGGTGAAAAGAGACGTGTGATACATGACAGCAGAACTCTTTTTTTTACGTCCAGTCGGCACTTATCGGCACGTTGACAATTTAAATTTTAATCTCATAGAATTCATGTTCAATCATGCTTGTGTAAGTGTATACGTACACATATTTTTACACACAAATGTAAACCAATTTCGGTTTCGTTTGACAGCTCGAGATTGTTGCTCTATTCCGCTAGATATATTAACTTTATGGGATAGCCTAACCGGATAGCCTATCAGGAAGCGGTGAAACAGCCCCTTAATGACTTTGCGGGTTGTTTAACAGACTGTGTAGACGGGCGCGGCTACAGACAGAAAGACGAGAAGGCGCACGAGGCGGGCTACGACGCCTACATCACCGGGCTGTGCTTCGTCGCGATGCACGCGCACCTAGCACGAGGCGCGCGCGTTACCGACGCCGCGGTGCGCCCCTACCTCAATAAGCTGTACCTGGCGCGGACGGCGCACCAGGACTCGCCCTACATCAACCTGGCCGGCCCCGACCGTGAGTTGTTGCTATACGAGAAGAAGATTCATAGGCAGATGGCGGACCAGCGTAATTTGGTTGGGTTAGGTCAAACCCGTCCGACAGATTAGGCATCCATTATACGCGCATGCAAGCGTCAGTCAATTCCGTCAGTCATGAATTATGTTTGACTGATGGACTGACTAATGGTATTAGACGGTCACTCTATTCTCATCAGTTTTATGTCAGTCAAAGCCAAAATTTTCAAAGGTCCAGGTTTATAATTTTTTTCCAATTTTGTCAAATGTGACAAAACTCACTCAAAATTCGTGACTGATGGTTGCATGAAGCAAAAATCAAAATATCCAGATTTTCGTCAATCAACTTCATGCAACCGTCTGTCACGCTCTTACACGGTAGGTTATCCATCAGTCACAGCCATGACTGTGGTAAAACTGACAGCAAAACCTACCGTGTAATGGATGCCTTACAATTAACATTAAATTGACATGATGCGACCAAATGACGTAGGTCTGTCTCAAATTGCCTATGAATCAATTTCTTCGATGGTACATGTAAAGCGTATTGATATGAAAATGTGAAGGGCAATCAATCATAAAGAATAATTAAAATAAAATCGCGACGAAGGTCATTGTCAGCCAAGTATCTAATCACTATTGACTAAAAACAGTCAATAGTGATTAGATACTTGGCTTTGGCTTTTAGAAGTAGGTAGTCGCATCCAATACATGTTATTGAAGATACTAAAGTTTCCTGGCGCAAAATTAGTAAGACGTTAGTCTCACAGTAATGTTGCATGCTCTTTTTCCACTATTATTGATATTGTATTGTATATTCCAGCATCCCCGTCCCGTGACCACGTGTTTCACCTGACCTTCCCCAAGGAGTGGCAGAGGAATGATCTCAACCAACTGTTCAGCGCTTACGGTGAGTGCTGAATGAGCAATTTTGAGAGTAATTATACAAGTATTGTATGGTGTAACTTGTAATAGATAATATCCATACTTCAATACAAATGCGAAAGTGTTTCTGTCCGTTACTGCTGTATTGATAAAATGAATATTTTTGGGTTCGAGAGGGTAGGATGTTTTTAATTGCAAATTCATTCCTAAGGGTAACGGTCTCCCTAATGGGGCATCAAAGTTCGCATGCAAGGAATACTTTTCGCCCGCATGAAAAACCTAGTAAATAATGTAAGAAAGCCCTGTTGTACCTTTTCCCCTGCAGGTCAAATCACGGTGCAGTTCCTGGACGACACGTCGGCGCTGGTGGCGCTGTCGCGGCGCGACCTCGCCAAGACCGTCGCCCGCGCCTTTGCCCACAACAAGCGCGTGCAGCTGCAGCCCTACTACATCTACAAGGGACAAAACAAGGTATTTAACTGATTAACATCATCATCATTTGTTCATCATCTGTTGCTGGTGAGCAGCAGATGATGAACAATGTTTAGCAAATGACATTTGATACTTTTTAATTAAACAGGAATCTTACTCCCGAAAACAAATTTGATTCCGCACCCGTCTCGTGTCTCTATCTCGTCTCAAATACATATTTTTCTCAACGCTCTCTCTTCGCAACGCGGCTTAGCTCAGCACTTTATTTTGTAACTTTGATGAACGTGAACTTCATTGCTCATGGTCACAATATTAAAGTTTGAACTTAAACGTAAAAGTCAATTTAAAAAATATAAACGTCAAAATATTGACATTACAAGTTTTTAAATTGTGACTTAAAAAGTTCAAACGTCAAAATTATTACCATAGGCAATAAGGTTTGTGTTCATGAAAGTTACATAATTAGAGGGTTGGTTCGGTGGAAACAAACCCTTATGAATGTTAAATTGCAGGTGGCGAGTCAGGAGCGGCGCGAGGACAGCTGGGCGGGCCGCGACAAACTGTGCGTACTATTCGTCATACTGTTGTCTGTACTGTGTCAGTGGCTGTTCGTACGCCATTTCTGATAGCGCGCTCTCTCTCTCACACCATAGATATGACAAGGACAACTTGTAAGGACTGTGCGTACTACTCGTCATACTGTTGTCTGTACTGTGTCAGTGGCTGTTCGTACACCACTTCTGATATCGCTCTCTCTCTCACACACCATAGATATGACAAGGACAGCTTGTGAGGACTGTGCGTACTACTCGTCATACTGTTGTCTGTACTGTGTCAGTGGCTGTTCGTACACCACTTCTGATAGCGCGCTCTCTCTCACACACCATAGATATGACAAGGACAGCTTGTAAGAACTGTGCGTACTACTCGTTATACTGTTGTCTGTACTGTGTCAGTGGCTGTTCGTACGCCATTTCTGATAGCGCGCTCTCTCTCTCTCACACCATAGATATGACAAGACAAGCTTGTAAGGACTGTGCGTACTACTCGTCATACTGTTGTCTATACTGTGTCAGTGGCTGTTCGTACACCACTTCTGATAGCGCTCTCTCTCTCTCACACACCATAGATATGACAAAGACAGCTTGTAAGAACTGTGCGTACTACTCGTTATACTGTTGTCTGTACTGTGTCAGTGGCTGTTCGTACGCCATTTTTGATAGCGCTCTCTCTCTCTCACACCATAGGTATGACAAGGACAGATGTGAGGACTGTGCGTACTGCTCGTCACACTGTTGTCTGTATTGTGTCAGTGGCTGTTTTTACGCCACTTCTGATAACGCTCTCTCTTTCGAAATCATAGATATCTGATAGCGCTCTCTCTCTCACACTATATATACGATAAGGATAGATAGCCTTATCATCTCTCTGGTGGTAGACTGTTAACAAAAGATACTATATACTCAAATATGGTTTCAAAAACGCTTAATAAAAACATACGTAAATAATTAGAACAAGATTTTAGGCGTTTTTAGAGTCATAAAGACTGGTGAACAGAAACTAAAATACTTATTATAATGGCCCGTAACTTAAAATATATCTTCAACAAAAATATTAAAATTTTCAATGACAGTTATTTTTATATTTGGTTAATATATTTAGTCTATGCGGTAAATCTGACCTTCGCACATTCCTACGATTAATAATAATTATCGTTATGAATAATGACTGGAATTTATGTACATATCGGTTGCATAAATTACGAAAGCTTTTCTTTCCTTATTTCTGCTTTTTAGGGTAAGCTTAAATTGATTTTATTTATATTTTTTGAGAATTGTTAGTATCTAATTACGGCAATATTATGTAACATTGACAAGTTTCCAGCGTTGCCGGTATTCCGATTTCAAACTTATGATCTCATTGATCCAAAACTTTTGTGATTTTTGAACAAATTTGCATTTGAATATTATTATTATTCTTCTATTAAGTAGATTTACGTATAGTACGTATAAAATAATATATTTTATTTACCATTTTTTATTTATCCATACTAAAATTATAAATGCGAAAGTGCGACTGTTTGTCTGTATGTTCCATCTTTAGATTAGACTGCTGAACCGATTTCGATGACACTTTCCCGGTACACAAAGTATGTATCTTCAAACCAGATTTTATCAGACAGGCACACTTTGGCAGACATACACACTTTCGCATTAGTATGGATTGGTATTATCTTTTTGACGCTTTTTTAAATTTTATAGTTTTAGGATATGGGTAGGGTATTCTGAGCGTGTGCATTTACTCTATTGCTTTACAAAAAGGAGTAGAGCTTCGTTTTTTTAGTTCCTTATATTTTTACTTAAAAAATGTACATTTTCTGTTACCTATATATTATTTATAAAAAAAAAAAACTAAGTAAGTAATCATAGGCCGCACTCAACTTTAAAATCGGTTGACGAAACTGGAGGGGGCAGTACTGTGTACAGTATCTACCAATAACGTGTTACCGTTTGGTCGCTATCTACCAATAACGACGCGACTGACCACTAATTTACCAATAGCGTGTCCCCGCGCGCCCCGCTCTCTCCTCACTCCACCTAAAAGACCTTTAACCGATTATTACGCCTTCCCCTTCCATTTTTACCGAGCGATTTTAATGTTGTGGGCGACTTTACATTTTTATGTTGTGTTCATTGTGCATTTGAAATCGATCAAATTAATATTATATTTTATAGTTATGACAGTTTTGTAGATCTCGAATATTATCCCACTTACTAATAAAAGATCTGCAATGTGTAACCTTTTTTGTCAAGACATGAACAAAACTGTAGATTCTATTAATTATTAGGTCTGTATACACAGTGCGAATCTTTTTATAAGTAAGTAGGTATGCTTTTTACGCATTTTTATAAAGACATTTTATATTTTTTCATTTTCAAGATCTTGTTTTTATAAAAGTATTCTTGACTGATTCTATTTTTTTTAACTTTTATAAAAACAAGGCGCAATGTGACTCTAAGGAGTTTTTAAGTAGGTTTACAAATTATATATTTGTATGTGGGCTTTGAATAAACATATTTTTATAATAAGTTTGTTTTATTTAAAACCACCTTGGAGTCATGTTGGCCAGTCACCTTTTCTTATATTCTGCTCAAATCTTAACAAATTAATCTATTTGCCGTTTAAATAATATTTTGATTTAGTTTTTTTGTGGAATTCGATCTGAACAGAGTATAGCTGGCATGTATGCATGACATAACTTACCACCTATTAAAAAAATCTAGTTGGCCTGTAATGCTTGTCACCCGCGCACGGATGTGGTCCGCATGCGGATGACAACATGCTTCTGTAAGCGCGCGTGTTGCTCGCATGACAGGAAGAACATAGATCTATGAAATGATAAGATGCGGGTAATTTTCATATAGACCAGATCCGCGCCCGGGCGATGACACGCATGACAGGAAAAGCGCCCTAGGCTTAAGGTTAGACCGCACTAGGCGTAACTACACAGCCATAGTATAATGAGGGGAAGTAATGTTATCTTCATACAAACGCACCGCGCGCGGCTTGTACGTGTACGCCATAGTATGTATGCGTCGCCGCACGCACACTTAACAAAATCTCAACCCGTTTCTCAGTGCGCTAGTCGGGGCTAACACTGCACGGGTTCGCGCGTCACTGCTTTTCGGCACCGCTAAATGAATCAAAAATGTCTGATAATCGCAGGAGAAACTATTGTTGTGTGTTTGGGTGTCTTAATAATTCATCAATTCCAGAATTGACGCCGCCAGCCTGCTGGTTTATTATATCTTTTATAGAGTTCCGTACCCAAAGGGTAAAACGGGACCCTATTACTGAGACTTCGATGTCTGTCCGTCCGTCTGTCTGTCAGGTTGTAACTCAAGAACCGCTATAGCTAGACTTCTCACAGATTATGTATTTCTGGTGCCGCTATAACAACAAATACTAAAAACAAAATAAAGTTAGTATTTAAGGGGGGCTTCCATACAAAAAAAAAACACAATTTTCCCTATTTTCGCTCTATAACTGTACGGAACCTTCGTGCGCGAGACCGACTCGCACTTGGCCAATTTTTTATATATAAATAATGCTGCTCTGTATCTTGAATACATTTCTATATTTGATAGGAAAGCCATTGTTGAACTTTATTGACTAATAAGAGATGTTATATTGATAAAATTGACAACCCTAAGACTGTAGGCAATTATATCGCGGATTGGGCCGGAGACAACCTACTTCCCCTCCTTATTTATACTATGACACAGCAGGGGAGCGACGAAGCGACACTACACGTCATGATAACTGAAGTGTCGCGTAGTTCCGTCGCCACGTAGGGCGGTATATCTCATTATATGTCATACATAATACTTGACTGTGACAGACTGTGTCGTGTTGCGTCGCCGCACTGTAGTTTTGCCTCGTACGTAACAAGGAGTAACTTCATCGAATTCGTAGGCTCATTATAAGCCATTTAGAAAGAATCATGTCTTATTTATATACTTATAAGGAACAGTTACCCTAAATTAACGGTTTCATGAGATTGTCGCAAAGTCACGGACTCATAAGGCTGATTTTAGTCTTGCGCCGACTGCACGAGTACCGTCAGCGCGCGCTGATGTCTCAAGATGTATGAAATTCCTGATAGCGTTTTTTCATAACGCGTAATCAATTAACGCAGTTGATATTTTATGCATTGCGGTGTCGGCGCCGACGTTCTGCGAGCCGTTCAGCGAGCCGAATATAAGCTCATGAGTTAGGGTGAAGCCAAACGAGCGTAATTTGTGAGTCGTGAGCCGCAGAATTTCTGCCGGCGAAAATTCTGCCCAGCAGAAATTCTGTTGGACTGCCACACGAGCGTAGTTTTGTGAGTTGTGAGTCGGGGAATTTCAGTCGCAGAAATTTGTTGGGCTGCCAGACGAGTGCATTTTATTCAGTTGCTGTCCAACTTTTATACCAGGTGTTTGTGTCGTGCAATGGAACCGTTGAAAATTTTGTGCATTTACGAAGCATATTTAGAAGACACAGAAGATGATGTCAGAAAAAGAAGCTGGTAATAAAGTAAAAATAATTAAGTAAGTATAAAAGAAATAAAAATGATAATAATAGTAATAAAAAATAAATAAATATACATATTACATTTACGCTGCAAAAATTTTACTCCCAAAAATATCCCCAAATTACCCCCTAAAAACCCACTGTTTTTATTTTTTCCCACTAAATTTAATAGGAAATCCCTATAGTTGGCAACACTGCCCGCACTCCCTGCGAACTGAATTCGGTCGGTATAACAACGATGTCAATACTCGGTATAATGCGTGTGAGCCGGCAGACAACTCATTTTGAGTCGCCGTGTGAATCAAACAGGACTTTTGTATGAAACTGAATGCAGCAGAATTCTGCCCGGCAGAAATTCTGCGGCTCACGACTCACAAATTACGTTCGTTTGGCTTCACCCTTATATCGAATTCATGACCACATAAGGCCTCAGCCTCGAAATCAGTGGGCAGCGGCGCGGCGCGGCGAACGGCGCGTGGCGTACTAGACGGCTAGGCTTCCCGCGCCGCGCCGCGCGCCGCCGCAGCCGCTCCCGCCCCGCTGCCCGCAAAATTCGAGGCTAAGCCTTAGTTATGTTAGGTTAGTACTTAGTAGTAAATATTAATCATAAGAGCTATGTCGAATTCATGAATTCGAATTCATGAGCTCATAAGATTGTCGAATTCACGAGCTCATAAGAGTAATGTCGGATTCACAGACTAATAAGGAGAGATAGTGTGTCGTGGGGCGCACGGCGCGCGCGGGACTAGCAATTAATGGGCGATAAACACGGAGTTATAGCGGCTTTCTAGGTTTCGACTTCTATTGTCCGCTAACGGTGACCAAGGTGACCAGGATTAGAATAACGCTGGACAGCTTTTGTTTACAACAAATTTGTTATAATTCTGCCAGTCAGAGGAGAAGAAATTTTACAGTCATACGAGTCAGAATCTGACTCATCTGTTAACGCAATTTTCAAAATATAAGATAGTATTTGGAATCGTATTTTCTTATAACTAACGATGTAAGCTGAGTGTTTTTTGTAGCTAGGGGTTCCTGTAATATTAATACCTATCAGCATCTCTCACATTTTAATGAACTTTATTTTTATACACAATTTTATATTTCCCTAAAAGGAGAACCAGCCTTCGCTACTGCAGTATTCATTCGAGGTTATATTCTGTTTTAAATATGTATGTTTTCTTTAATATCATAACGGCACCAATCGCAGCACAGTTTTATAGGATCTCCGACAGAACTTCGAACAGAATCGCATCTTCTCGCTGTAAAAGGGCAGCGAATGTCCTTTACTATTTTACAGTTAGTCCTATAAATTCCAGTGATCCTGGTCAGTTTACAGTAGCGGCGCGTGGCGCGACCCCGCGACCCTCACAGTGCCGGATTACCATGCGGCCCGCACTGCCCCGCTATTGTTGCGCCCGCGATTGTGTGCTAACGCCTTTATTGTTGGAATGTCGTATTGTTTAAGCATTTGGAGCACAGGTATAGAGGTGCTCTAAGCTCTTCCTTGAAGCTCAAATTCGGAGCAGACTCAGTTTGCATTTGATGAGTCTTGATAGCGAAGTTAGAAATTGAAAATGTATGACTTACTAGACGTTCTGCGCGTCTACGCCCGCGTAAATTAGATATTTCACAGATAAATCAGTCTACAAAAAATAGCCTATGATCCTTCACGTGGTACTTCTTATCTGACCCAAATAACAGAAAAATTGCTCTAGTAGTTCGTGAGATAAACCCTTTCAAATAATTTCCCCCGTTTTTTTCCACATTTTCTTCTATTCTTTCGCTCCTATTAGTCTTAGCGTGATAAAATATAGCCTATAGCCTTCCTAGATAAATGGGCTATCTAACACTGAAAGAATTTTTCAAATCGGACCCGTAGTTTCTGAGATTAGCGCGTTCAAATAAGCCCTTTCAACTAATTTCCCCCCGTTTTTTCCACATTTTCCTCTATTTCTTCGCTCCTATTAGTCTTAGCGTGATAAAATATAGCCTATAGCCTTCCTCGATAAATGGACTATCTAACACTGAAAGAATTTTTCAAATCGGACCAGTAGTTCCTGAGATTAGCGCGTTCAAACAAACAAACAAACTAACTAACAAACTCTTCCGCTTTATAATATTAGTATAGATGAGATAAGGGATGTATCGATGCGTTTTGTTTTTACATATTTAGCTCAGCTCTTGATTTGGTAGATAAACTATGCCTTCAAGTTGTTTCAGTCAGTCAATATTCAGTCTTTCAGAATTTACTCTTGTACCTATGTTGCGACTAGAAAATTTTACTATTCCAAAGAATCTGCTATTTTATTCAAAAGTTCTTCATTTATATGCTCACATTCCGGTGATAATTCAGTCTCACTCGTGCCGTTTTCCGACTAATAATATTGCACTACTCGTAAGTTTATGTGATAATTCACTGCCGTTCGTGCCAATTCCGCGCTAATAAAATTGCACTCGCTAAGGTCACGTCTCCGGCGCGAAAAACCGAACAATTGCCTCGCCGTTAGCCGGGGAAAGTTCCATTAAGGTAGTCGTGCTGAACCCCGGATTTATTGTCGGCCCGTCGGCGCGCCGGCCGGTCGGCCCGTCGGCCGCGTAAATAACGCCCAATCGGCACGCGCCGGCGCATCGTGCCGATGCTATCGCGCCCTTTGTTTATGGCTCAGAGTAGGTTCATGTAGAGAGTGTGATCTAAATTTCGGGATCAAAGAGAAATGGTTATCTATTATATTATCATTCACACTTTTAACTTTTTACTAGATGAGCTTTGACAGCTGCTTTGTTTCAGACATAGTACGAACCGGGGACATATTGTGGCTTTTTGAAATTTATCACAGGTATTAGGAGTCGGTATGCTAGGAACTCCAGATAATTTCATATTGTAATAACATAATATTACAGCTCTAATGCCCACGAAGTATGTATATAATTTCATTCAAATCAGTTCAGCGGTTTAAGCGGGAAGAGGCAACTAAGTACAGATAAAAAGACAGACAGTCACAGTTTTGATTTTGTATTAGTAAGGCTTAGTTATAACCTGGCCCTATATTTAAAACTTTGGTATGTACTACGTACGTAGCAGAAAGCGTAATTATCAAAAACAAAAATGGCTACTTTGTCAAGTCTTTATCAAGTAAACAAGAAGATCAAATCTATTTTATTTACTGTTATCAAATTTATTTACCGTTAGTGAATATCAAATGTCTCTGTTTGTGGCTACTCTGTGAATTATGCGCACGCGCCGCTATGTGGGTCGCGGTGTTCGCCGCAGGAGATAGCTCGCGGTAGTCTAACTTCGATCGTGATGCCGCACCTGGACATGTGAGCTAGGATTAAGGCAAGGCTTTTTTTTCATCTTCGGCGGAATGATCGAGACGTTTCCTACTCCGAAATACTTTCGTCCGAAAGTTCGGGGATCGGGCCGGATCGTGACTACGATAGATGATATAAAGAGCCCGATGTAACTTCGGAGTAAGGTTATTTCTAAACTTCAGCTGGCTAGCTCGGTCGGATCTGAAGGGGGTATGTGGGACTCCCTGGATAGGATCCACTAAAACCCCCATGGTGCTCCACTCCCCGCTTAGGCCCTCTGCCTAAGCGGGGAGTGGTTATAGGCAAGGGAACGCTTAAACAGTCTAATGCAGGGTTTCCCAATCTTTATCAGCCTGCGGCGCAGTTACACGTCGCAATAATTTGTCACGGCGCCCTAATCTACCTAGCTATTAGAAAAATATACATAAATAAACACCTTTATTGGTTATCGTAAGGTTTATTAAAGGTAAATGATGATAAACAAATATTTAATCATCTATCTGCTTTACATAATTAATATTAAAATTTAATTTTATAATATTTATGGTTTCGGATAATGATGGTGGATCGACTCACGGCGCCCCTCTTGCCTTTCCACGGCGCACCAGGGCGCCGCGGCGCACACTTTGGGGAACCCCTGGTCTAAAGCTCACCAAGTATTAGATCCACCATTTTAGAAGTTAGTCTTCCGAGTTGATATGTGTGCTGTGACCTTTTAAAGTAACGACAGGCAGTGCAAGCAACAAAGTAAGACCGACAGCTATGCATAAGACGTTTGATTTCGCACTCTCTGCTGTCTGTCGAAAAATTGTAAAAGAAAGTTTTGAAATTGTATATCTTCCGCAATCAGTGATGGTAACTTTTATTGAAGGATTCGGAACAAAGCCCATACTTTTTCTGGCTTTAACAAGCATAGATAGCAATTCAACTAATCCCGTACGCAAAATAATACAAAGTATCATAGTTTAATGCATGCAAATGTAAAAGAGAAATGGCAGGTGGGATCATGTGTTATAATGTTCAAATGTACTATGTAAGCTAATATCACGTCCGATAGGATGTTAGCATGTGTGAACGTAAGGTTGTGTCGCGTCGGATAGGATGTTGGCACATCAGCAGGAAACAATACCCACCAAAAGTATGTTACTTCGCTTCCGACGCTGTTAATACTCGACGAGGCGTGTGGGACAGGTGTGGACGCGTGGGTTAACTAGTGCTCACATGTGATCACGTGGGCTCGTGCCCACGCGTGGGCGTGGAATGTGATAGCTGATAGCGTACATTGTGTAGCGAACCTGAGACCGCAATAAAGTTATTCCCCGTACTGTTTGAGCTTTCGTTAAAATGTATACTTTTATGGGTGTTATAAAACCAACAGGTATGTTACAGGTGGACTTTAATATTGTTCACATTGAATCTTTAGTTTTACCAACAACAAGTAGAACGTATTTTAATGTTCAAAGGATGTTGCTTTTCTTGGGTCCAGGATTCGGCGGCTTCACCCCAGCCAACCAACGTGGCATTATATCTGCAATTACGTTTGTGTGCGTGCGCTGATTCGGGCGGTCTAGTAAGAAATCCCTGCTGTTAGACCATTTACTCTACAGCAGGGTTTTAGGAGTCCTCAGAATAGAAATTATTTAGCCCGGATTAAGTCATTTGATTCCTCCGTTGGTGCTATGATTTAGGTTCCATTATCTAAAAAATGTTTAAATCCCTGATCTACTGTATATTCTGTTCTAGCTGCAACTCCACGTAGTTGCTTCTGCTAATACAGCTGTAGCATAACTATTAACTACTCGTCCTAGCACTAATATGTCTGTCCGACTGTACGTCCGACTTCGCCCACGCAGCCCCGGACACGTCCGCGATGGAACACGCTTAAGATCGGCCTTACATGATCTGATTGTTGCGAATTGACAAAAACTGCTCACACTAGTAATGATAACATCTACAGAGATAGTACAAACATCATGTAGACTCGTAGAAGCAATTTCTTTGTTGTTTTCTCGGATATAAAGTAGAGAAGAAGTAACATTTCAAAACACACTTAATCACGCTCAATTCAGCGATTTTAGCGATATAATGACAGCCATTTAAAGGTCTAAGTTTAATACGAGAACTCGGGTTTTCATTTCTCAGAGAGAAAATAGTACATTACGCACCTAGGGTAGGAAAAGTATTTTCCGCGTGACAGAGGAATTTCGGCAAAACAGAGCTGCAGCAATATCTAGTGCTAAATAATCTTCCAATGGCTAGATTCTAGAAATTTCTATGCCCGCGTGATCCTAGATCATATTTTAGATATGATATATTCGTTGCTATTCGCTATAGTTATTTGCATTGATTGAAATATGGCCCGTGTCGGGATAGTTTATAGGGACTATTTGCTAAGGTACGATCCCAATGTTATCTTCACTTCTAAACAAGAATGAAATTCCACGGAACAGGAACTTTTGTAATTATAATATTACGACGTGTTTGAAGAGAAAAGTTTTTGCTTTGTTTCTTTCATTTGAAAACTACTGAACATATTATTTTGATTTCGTACATCAGTAGGTATACATAGTTTAGCTCGGTATTAACAAAAGTAACTTTTTTAAATAAAAAATACATTGTTCCGTGGTATTCTGTATAACTGCAAACGCAACTATAAATAAATCAAAAGCCTAGTTGCAAGTGCCTAGTTTAATCTAAGACAAAAGAAGTGTGGTTTAAAGGGTGCAAAGTATTTGTTACAACATAATATTGATTGTTCGATATGCAGCCGCACTGACTATAGCTTAGTAGAGTCATTATCTTCAACGCCTCCTTGGTCAATGGTCATGTGTTTTTGACTTTGTTTGTTGCCTTCGGAAGGTCATGTATTCCATATCTTAGTAAGAATTTTTAGATACGCATTATTCATGTCGTTTTGTCAGAAAAGCGAAAATCTCTTCCTTCAACCCTTGATTTGCATAAAGCGGAAGAAAAATAGTATGTCATAATGATCATGTTAGAACATAATGTAGGTAACTTAAAACCATTGTAGCGAACAAATAGAGACACAAACCATCGCGTGTCGGCCCACAGACTACAATACAGATACATAACACGACAGTGTGACGTGGTACTAATGCCGCCGCCGACGATGCGCGGTCCCACCGACCCCAGCTGATAACCTCCTGCGTCTTTGTTAGTGTTTTGTTCCCTAATTGAATGCACCGTGAAGGCCTGAAGGATGTAGTTTGTTTTGTGGGATGTGGGGTCAATTTGACCTTACGTGATGTGCGTCGCTTTGATTTCGGGTTGCAGTCTTGTACGCTAGTCGTGATTGTCAAAGCAAAGAAAGAATCATTTTCATTGTCTCTGCTGCTTAATAGAAAATATCTCGGCTGAGTTAAAGCCGAGAATTTATGCTTTAAACCACTATTCGACTGGCGACTCATAACAGTTCATTTAAGCCTAGCTATGTAACTTATGTCTTACCTTAGGTAAAAAACCACAGCTTTTGCTTAAATGGCCTATTTTACCTAATTCGAAATTATTTTAGTGGCATTATGTTTGGCTGTTTACGTTATTTTTTGCGATGTGCTACTGCAAATTCTAAAGAAGTTTTGTGATGCTTGAAAGTCGAGGATCTACCAGTATTATTGGAACATACAAACGTGAGATCCGTCTCATATTTGAGTAAATAGGAAGTCTTTAATAAAAATGCCCTAATTGGAGAAAAAACCATTCGAAACTTGTTGATTTTAGACACTTTTCTTTAAAAAAAGGGTATAATTTGCGTGAACTCGGTGACCCTGGTGCTAATTGGTCCTGGATTAGACGTGTCCGACTCTAGAAGCCTAGTCTACTACGCGACGGTTTGCACGAAGCAGTATCTTAAATTTCAAATGCATAAACGCCAGCTAAGCTACATTAAACCGTATATCAAGGTGGTAGGGTATAAATTAGATTACTGCGGAACTGTCGCACCAAATCGCACTTTGCTGCAAGCATACGCCGTTTGACTTGGAACTTTTTCTCAACGGGGCAAGGTATAAAATCGTGTGATGTGTCCACCAAAACACTTTGCCCCGGACACGTCAGTCAGTGTAATTGGCTTTGGCTAATGATCGCTATCGGGTCGGATAGTGCGCCGACGTGTGGACGCTCCTGTCGGGTTCGATATCGGTACGGTCGCGCTAATGGGTTCGACTGATGGCGCGATAAAACGGTCTTGATGCTTGTCTTGATGAAATGAGGTGCACTTTGATGTTCCTACAGCCGGGTTATTTTGCTTCTGACAGGATCCTGCTGATGATATTAGGATCGGGAAACTCCGACGTAAAACATCAAATAACTCTAATAGACTGTAACTGTTTGCTCCCTGTAGTATCTGTGCAATAACCAATAACGCGGGTTTTATACGGACGCGTCAATGGTAAATTTTGACATTCAGCTGAAATAATTATATTACCCTAATATTACCATTTCAACGAAAATACTAAGGTTGTAAAGTGTAGACTTCGCGCCTGAGCTCTAGAAGGTGAAATGTTGAGGGGGAAGTAGGGGATGTTTTGCAATAGTAACTATTTTCGCCAGCGTCTCAGCCTCCTATTCCTCAAAACGAATGCGCGGAGTATTCATTCCCATTACTAGCAAGGCTTGATATAATAGCTAGGCTTGACATGGATACATTAGAAGTGCAAGCATAAAAACACTGACTAATTTCGCTTGTCCATAAGTAAACCCTTTCTATGGTGGCCATGCTAAGCCTAAGATAGAAGCCTCTAAATCAGATGATGATGATGAAGTCCAAGCAGATACTTCCCGTTCCGTGTGATATCAAAGCTAAGCGTCTGAACGTTGATTAAACAGTATGATCTGTGTTCAGATCGAACTGATATCGGCTTGTTAGAGCTCGCGCGTAAATTATCATGGACTCTTTAGAGTTCCTTCAGTTGCCATGAGGAACTTCTACTACTCGACAGCGTCAGCGAAATTTTTGGCTTGTCGCATTTAAGCTAGTGCGATCCGTTTACTGTTGCTTTAGTCAAAAAATGAATATATTTTATACTTGATGTAAGTGGTTTGGTAGAAGAAACAATTTCTCCCTGCAAAACATACATTAGCTATGTCCACACTGTGCCTTTTTTGTTCATCAAGGGCATGTGTTATACGCATGCGCTCTGACCGTATCCAAAACTTTCGCTTTATTTTTTTTTTCTGGAATTTCTTATGACCAAATAAGCCGCACATATTCCACCCTTGAAAATGTTCTCGTCGCAACTGTTACAATGCTGACAAACACTGCAACTGAACAAAAATGTCAAAGTTGGCGTTGCGTTCGTTGACGCATTCAATTATTAAATGCGCCAAAACGAAAGTTGAATGAAAGAAGATGATGGAAATTGAAGATGAAAGTGCATAGTGTGGATATAGCTTCAGGTATTTATGTCTTTCTTCCATTAACTCCGGAATAGTACGGTTTACTTGATGTTATTTTCGCCATTATTATTAACAGTTACGTTCTGAAATAAATTTCTTCTATATTTTTTAAAACATACGGAACTCTGTACGTCTCGCTCTTGTCCATGTTTTTGTACGTGTGAGAGCAGGACAGCTCTTCCATGTCGGTGTAAACTGGTCATTCCATAAATTACGGGTAATTGATACGACAGAGACGTCAGCGGCAAAAACCCGCCGTTTTCGTGTCTAATAAGGTGACGGATAAGGGAAAATCATTAAGGCTGCCCTATGGAGATTTGTGTAAAAACATCGTGTGTGCGGCGCGCGCCTAATGAAGATGTTGCGTTTTGTTGCTCAATTTTGTATATGCCTTCTGAACGTTGAGATATGATGGATAGCCAGGAATGCGGCAGCTCTAAAGTATGTATCTTCGAAGAAATTGATTCATATAGGCAGTTGGCGCGACCTACGTAATTTGGTCATGATTTGTCAAACCCAGCCGACATGTCGCGAATTATATTGAAATGACATGATTCGACAAAATTAAATAGGTCTGTCCACTGCCAATGAATCAATTTCTTCGATGGTACAACCGATTTCGATCATATACTATAAAATATGACCCTTTATACTTTTGTAGGCGCCTGTATTCTCCCATCTTATACCACTGAGAGATTCTGCAATCTGTATAGCATGACCGTATCATAAGGGGAGTTTTGTATCATTATATTTTGAATGAGCTCTAGCTAGAGGCTAGGGTATTTTCAGTTAAAATATAGCTTGTCACATTTTGTTTCAGTAGTTATTTTAATTCTTTTAATTTTTAATTTAAAATCTTTGGAAAAGTGGTAAAAGCTAGTAATGGAGTAAAGCCTTAATCAAAGTTGTTTTTTATCCTTGTGTTCATGTATGTAGCGTGGATGTTCCATCATGTTTTGCTCTTAAATATTAGCTTTTAATGTTATTATGTAATTTTGTATTCATATTAGTTATTACCCATGTAACTTATATGTTACCTACATATAAGTAGAGCAAATCATATATTCTTGATCGTTAAAAAACTTTGATTACCTTCTAAGTTCTAACGTTATTTTGTACTCCTGTATCCACATAAGCAAAGCAAACGCCTTCTTCTTTTTCGTTTACAAAACTTACCTTCTAAAGCTATTCTGTACTCCCATGTATGTGCAAGCGCTGTAAGGGAGCCGTGAAATACGCGGTTGTAATAACTCCTTTTATTTGGTCATCGTCGTGTAGCGCGCCGTCGCGTGTGATTTACCCGCGCGGGTCCATGTTGGCCCCGGGCCATAGATGTTCTGCTGTAGATTGTGAGATTTATCTCACGCCTTTACAAGGATTGGGGGTTGAATTTCAAAAGATTCAGCAGAATAGTTAAAATTGAGACCTGAAAAGAAAGTAAAGTTTAAAATGTTGGGTAGTTAAACTATTTTCTGTAATAACTTAATTCAAATGGATGGATTTTGTCTCAGTCGCTCACAAGTGATTCCTTTGCCTTTCGTGATCAGCTTTGTCCCTTATTAGATGATTGATGAAACAGGCCCTAATTGTCAAGTTTTGGAAAGTCTGCTGAAGGCGCGATAAAAAAAATAATATTGTGTATTTTTTGTTTAAAACAGTATAAATCTCTACACTTCTCAATTAGTAGTGGTTGTATGGCATCAAATTAGTAACTATTTTTAACCATTAGAGGTGCTATTTTAATGTTTTAAATTCTAATTAACGTCTTTCCGATGAGAAGTGACAATACTCACAGTTCACACTGAGCACTGCGGCACGGATGACGAGGACTTTCGTCCCATCAATCGTACCCAGCTAGAGGGTACAAACTACTCGGCTGTAACTAATTGCTTCTAATTAGAGATCGTGGTGACTTGGCGAGTCAATAAATACTGGGAGCTGGATAACTGTATTGGATTACACCGCGCGCGCTGTCCGCTCCTACACTTTATTACTCATTGTGACCAATATTAGGAAACGAATGGTAAGGACATGCAGACGGACAAACAGGCGAAGATATTAGTAGAAGTGAATATATAAAATGCAAACTTACGAGGTACATGGGGCGTAAAGATAATAATATATTAATATTATTTATACAATATGTTACTGTACTTAAATTCTACAACTATGCAGTGTTGATTTCGCTTCGTTCCTTGTTTGTCCATTGTGCCTACTGGGTTAGGTTATTAAATTTTATTTACAAAAGTAATAGGTTGCAAAATCCTTTAGTTTTTTTAACTACGCGGCATAGGAGCTACAACATGCTCTAGGCGCGTTACGCCTAATATTTTATTTTATTTTGTTTTATTTTATTTTAAAGGAAAACTTACAGCTAGTACAAAGGTAGGATTAAAGAGTAACAATACAAATGCCAATTAAAAGTTTTCACGACTAGGTATTTGTTTAAATTGTACATAAATTTGGTTGACGTCGAATTGACGCACTGTGATGAATATTAAAAAAAAAAAGAACAATAAAAATGATAGCCTATCCTTGGATCGTCAGTATCAGTAATGTACAAATTATTATCATAAACTAAATTAGCTTGTATCAGTAGTATTAAAGAAATGGTCTGTTAACACTTTTCTGAGACTTGTAATATTAGTATTAAATAGATCCACGTCGGTACTTTGAGACGCTGTATTGTACGCTTTGCTAGCTCGCACGATGTACGCATTTTGCCGGTAGGTGGTAAGGGCATATGGAACGTGCAGGAGTTGACGTCTTCTGAGCTAGCCGGAGGGTATTTTGAGCTCAAATTTACTGACTAATTCCGGGCAATCAATTGAACCACTGAATATTTTGAAGAGCAACGACAAGTCGGCAATGTTTCTTCTTTCGGCGAGAGGCAAGATGTGAAATTTTTTGCATCTTTCGATATAGTTAGGTAGGTGGGTATTTGACTTAAACTGTATGAATTTTAAAAACTTTTTTTGAATATTCTCAATTCTATCAATGTAGGTAGCGTAGTTGGGGACACGGGCGAGCAGTATTCTAAATGACTACGAACGAATGCACAATAAAGTATTTTAATTGTTTTAATCCGCGTAAAATCAGAGGAGAGTCTAAATATAAATCCTAAGGCTTTGCGAGCTTTTTTAATTATGTGGTCAATGTGCGAGTCGAATAGAAGTTTGGAATCAAAGATGACACCTAGGTCCCTGATAGCATTTACTCTCGCTATGGTAGTATCGCGTAGTTTGTAGGGATATTCTATAATATTAGATTTGCGGGTGAAGGAGCATACGTAACATTTTGACACATTTAAATCTAATTTGTTGATGACACAATAGCGGTAAAAATTATCAAGATCTTTTTGAATTTTTTCGGCATCATCTATATTTCTCACTAGACATAGTATCTTCATATCATCGGCGAATAGAAGCACTGTACAGAAAGAGAAGGCGGAAGACACATCGTTTATAAAAATGTTAAACAATAAGGGTCCCAAGAGAGATCCTTGAGGTATTCCCGAAGGAATATAAGAGCATCTGGATGAGTAACACTTGCTGTAATCGGTGTATATGACGTCTACCTGTGCAGGCTGCGACATACAGCATATGGTCTCAGTTCTCACCTTTATGCATTATTTTATTTAACGGAATCTTCGAAAAAGTCATCATTATAACTGAACCACAGTGTAAGCTCCATAAAAGTACACAATGTATTAAAAAGTTGCCCATCAAGGGAGCAACAGAGTTGCCAGCGCAAAAACATCAAAGCGCCGTGACATAATTTACCCTAAACACGAGCGGACTCCCAACATGGACCGTCATAATGTATACGCCACTAACCGACATGCGTCAAAGAAGGTATTGTTTACTTTGATTTATGTCCGTCTGTCACACTGACGGTGTAAACGAGCGTCGCCGCTGACAGCTACATGTGAGGATGGTAGTCGCCCGTACCACAGTATAAACTCAAATTTAGTTTATACTGTGGTACGAGTTTAACGGCTGAGTTTACTATATTTATTTAATATAGTAAGCTCAGCCGTCAAACTCGCAAACACAGAGCGCACCTTACACAAAGGCATAAGTGGTAAACATTTCCAAAATTATTTGTGCCCTTGTCTTAGTGTCTAAACACACTATGCCGAATTTCCGCGGCGGAAGTTCGGCTTGATTACGTCAGCAATGTCAAACGCATATAATATATCGCGACGGAATTTCGGCATGGTGTGTCATCGGTAATTTAAAATACATTGCAGGCGGAATCAAGCCCAACTTCCGCCGCGGAAATTCGGCATAGTGTGTTTAGACACTTACTGAAGGTACTAGAGATATTATGTTTCACGCGTGTTAACATAGCATTGATTTGTTACGTAGGAAGATAGCTACATGACGTATTTTGGGCACAAGACGCTGATATTTTTAGCACAGAGGACGCGCGTATTAAATACTCGCGCTTACATAGCGCCTTGCATCGTAGAGCAAATAATCACTTAAATTAAATTCGAATATTTAAAGTGCTTATAAACACGTAATTTTTGCGTTTTCTGCACATCCTACGCGCATATAACATACGCCGTGTGCCCTTAAAAGTATGGAATAATGCTGATGTATGCTTGCTCTATAATCTAGTCATAGACTAGAGCGGCTTACTATGAAAATCATTTACTGAATATCATTTATATTGTGCCTATAGTCCGTTCAGAGTTATTTTAATTTGAAATTTCAATGAAAATAATCCTTGTGTCGTGGATTTAAAGGTCTTGTCAGAGGTAAAACAAGTCTGAACACCCTGTAAATGGATGGACACTTGTTTCCTGCTACTAGACGTTTTCTCGCCCTGTACTTGATAAATACTAAGATACCAATTAAATTGAGACACTTTTAGTAACACCAGTGTGTAAAGAAAAAGAATCAGCACTAAATTCATGATATTTTATTTATTTTATTCGGTATTTGGAATAAAATACTGTACATTCTTAAATCGTATAAATACGGAAATGGATCTATCATTTTGAGGTTAATTTGCTTCGTACAGAAATTTTCTTTTGAGCCCGAAATGCTAGATGATGAAGTAGGTAAGTTATAAGGCCGCGTCCCCATCAAACACGGCGCAGCGTCGTCACCGTGTCACGACACGAACACGCCGCCACTGTGACACGGTGCCGCGAGGCGTGAACGGTGCGCCGCCGCCCCGTGCCCTTACCGTGTTTGATGGGGACGCGCTGTAAGGTTTGTTCAAATTATAAGGAAAAAATGAGTAATTGCTCTTATGCTAGTTACCCACTCGACTCAGTCATGTCTTTAATTCTAAACTGTAATACAAAAAGTGTAGTATAAAAATTATAAACCAATATTAAGTAGTATTGTATTGACACTTTAAACGGTTGATATAATTTCTTATTATCAGCTGTTGCGAGTTTCTTACGCCGGTTCTTCTCGCCGGGTTAGTTCTCGAACCGGTGGTAGGCATCATGTAGACTTTCAGAAAATATTTGCAAAAATTTATTCTGAATAAAAAAATTTGAGTTTGAGTTTGAGTTACCACTTATTATTTCACACAAATTAAGTTACTAATATAATGTATAACTGTTATCGTAAAATGGAATAAGTATTAAGAGGGCGACTCACGCAAAAAATCAAACATCGTCCTTCTCTCTTCACACTCACGCCCGTCTTTCATATGCCAGGTGAAAAAGGACGACGCGGAATCATCGCCAAATTAGTTTTTTCTTAATAACTCGATAAATATACAGCATTTTAAAAATCCGCCGGGACAGTGTCTCAATGATAGAATTTTATACAATGTGTTAAAATATTAACTTAGTTTAATGCACGGTTATGGCAATATATGAAAAATACGTGAAAATTAGATGTATCTTTTTTTTTGCGGGTAGGCGTGCAAAAAGTAAATACGGAGTTTTAACTGCTCCTCAGAAAATAATTTAATTTAGTGATAAATAAATAATATTATGTAGTGTTTTTTACCTGTGCCTATGTGTCACTATTCTCCTTTGTTGGTATTAACACAAACATAGCATTTAAACAACTTTTATTAATTACCACCGTCCACCATCAGCCAGCACCTTAAATATATATTTCTTTATTATGGAATCACTAATGCAGTCCATTAACCAAATGAACGAGTTGTTCAACAAAAAGATGTCAGAGTTCCAGCAGGAATTACAGTCTACTCAAGCATCAAGTACCACATCCACACTGGCTTCGGAATTCAGCGCTTTCAAGTCTTTTGTCTTGGAGGCTCTTAAGTCACTGCAGACACAAATTGAAGCTTTGATGGATGTCCAGGACCAAATAGAGATGAGACGCAGAAGAAAAATTTTGTTGGTTCATGGGGTCCCCGAAGATAAAAAAGTTGTAAGTGAAGTTATCTCTTCTCTTATTTCATCTCAGTTACAACTTCCTGATGTTGACATGTCAGAGATCAAGCACTGTCACCGCTTGGGTCGTTTGTCTGAGTCTAAGCCACGTCCAATATTAGTAAAATTCAATGACCTCACTGTCAGAAATAAGGTATGGATGGCAAAGACCAAGTTAAAAAACTCTGGCATAACTTTGTCCGAGTTCCTTATTAAGAAGAGGCACAGTATTTTCATGGCAGCCAGACAGCGTTTTGGAATCTCAAAATGCTGGACACATAATGGCTCGGTAATTGTAACCGGACCTGACGGCTCCAAAGTCCGTGCTCTCAGCATGGCTGACTTGGATGCAATCCCAGGTCCTGCTTCTACTGGTATGCAAATTGAGTCAGCTGAACGTCCTATTCCCGTAACAAGAGGTAAAACCACCGCTGGAATAAAGACAAAGAAGTTAGCCAAAAAGTAAATATGTTTTCAATTTTACCACTACTTCCCTATTTTATTTTTCCACAAATGTTTTTTTATTTTTTATTTTTATTTCGCTAATAGTTACCTGTAAGTTAGTTTTCTTGTCAATTTAGGTATTGTGGTGTATTTTATGCTATAGTATAGTTTAAGCTTTCATATTATTTAAATATGTAGTTGTAGCAATTGTACATTCTCTGATTATTATTTAGTGATATTGCTGTCTTATGTATCTTAGTATGTGATATTTTAAGCTTTCTATATTAGTTTTAGTTGAAATTTGTAGCCAATCACTCGCTTTGGGTTCACTGGGTGGTGAAATTATGCTGTTTACTTGTAGTACCTAGTTTTTATCACTCTTGCCTTGTTATATTTAAATGTATTATAGGTATATATTGATAGCTGTGGTATTTTTCTTGCCTACCACCAACACAATTATTAAAAGTTCACTTCAAGAATTTATAAATAGCTGCCACTTGTCGAGCCACAGACTAATAAGAGATACTTGTGTCGAGCTTCCTGAACATATGACATTGACAGCTTTGACTATACGACTTTTGTTTTTATTTTTTATTTTTTTTTTATATATGTAATATGGATCTATCATGGCTACTTAATATTTTGCCAGTGTTGTTGTTATTAATATTATAAATGCACTGATTTTGTTCTTTTCTTTTTGTAATAATTATGCTTAAAGTTTAAATGCATGTTATGCTTACATTGCTTATGACACCGTAGGCATGAGGTGTTTAATTTTTTTTTTTTAGTAATTACTAGTACGTGTTTATTATTATTTATTACTTATATATTAAACTTAAGTTTATTTGTATAAAATATTATATTTATTTTAGTAATATGTCTGACACTTCTTTTGGCGACTTTTTTTCTGTATCTGGTTCCTCGATAAACAGTGATGAAAGTTTTTTAAGTGCTTCTTATACTCCCATTAGGGATACCATTATAAGTAATTTTTCTAATGTCAAAAAATGTTTTAAGGCTGTTCATATAAATGCACAGAGTATTCCGGCTCATTATTCTGATATGTTGACCGCTTTCGATCAGGTAAATGTTGACGCCATCTTCGTGTCGGAGACTTGGCTTAAGCCTTGCCTACCTTCTACTTGTTATAGCCTACCTGGTTTTAAGCTAATTCGCAACGATCGTGTTGGGAGAGGCGGTGGTGGAGTTGCGATCTACCTACGCTCCGACATCTCTTTCTCAATAATAAGTTCGTCTGCGCAGGACCTACCAGTGGATTCATTAGAGTATTTGCTGATTGAGGTTCAGGTATCTTTCTGTAGTAAAATGCTTCTTGGTGTTTTCTACTGCCCATCGATGCATCATAACTATTTTTCATCTTTCGAGAGTATACTTGAATCTTATAAGCCCAACTACACTCATTTAATTATAATGGGTGATTTTAACACATGTATGCTTAAGAACGATAGTAGATCTAAGAACCTTATGTCAGTTTTGGATGCATGTGATTTGAGTTTACTCCCATTAAACCCAACACACTGCTCCCCAGGTTGTCGTCCATCATGGCTCGACCTGATCATAGTATCCTCGCCAGACTCAATTAGCAAACATGGTCAGGTTTCTGCGGAAATGTTCTCGTATCACGATCTGATATACGTTGCTTTTAACATTCGCACTCCCAAACCTAAACGTAGAACACTAATGCAACGTAATTTCTCATCCATGAATGTGGATGCCTTAAAAGAAGATGCAACTCTTATAGATTGGACGGCCCTGTATACAGCAGCTTCAATTGATGCCAAGGTGGAGGTATTTAATACTTTACTTACATCGCTTTACGATAAGCATGCTCCTATTAAAGCCGTAAGAATTAAACATCTACCCGCACCTTGGTTGTCAAATGAATTGAAATCCCTAATTAATGCCAAACACGCGGCTAAGGCAAGGTTTAAGAGAAGCAACTCCGACGAGCACCGAGATAGTTATATTAAATTAAGAAACCGTTGCAACACCATGTGTCGAGATGCTCAACGGCGATATATCCATGCCTCAGTAGAAAACGGTGATCCAAGTAAAACTTGGAAATTTCTTAAAACTCTAGGTATTGGCAAAAAATCTAATTTAAGTGACTCCTGCAATGTCGATTTAAATGCGCTCAATAATCATTTTGCAGACTCCCCTACCATGGATCCTATTATAAAAATGCAAACCTTAAATAAGATCTCTCTATTACCCAAAACAAACACCGAGCCATTCACTTTGTTACCTTTTACTGAGGAAGAAATTAGAAGACACATAATGTCGATATCGTCGAATGCTGTTGGTGATGATGGTGTAAGCCGCAAAATGATTCTTCCAATCTTAGATTTAATTACTCCCATTCTTTCACATATTTTTAATTTTTGTTTAACGACATGTTCTTTCCCTAATACCTGGAAAGCCGCCCACATAATTCCTCTCCCTAAATCCTCTCGTCCTAAAACCATTTCCGATTTTCGCCCCATATCCATTCTTCCTTTTTTGTCAAAAGTATTAGAGAAACTTATTCATCATCAGCTCAATAGATATGTTACCCACCATAATCTCCTTAGTTCGCATCAATCTGGCTTCAGGACGGGACATAGTACTACAACGGCCCTAGTCAAAGTTACAGATGACATTCGGTCTGGGATGGACGATAAGAAGTTGACCATCTTAACTTTGCTCGACTTTAGTAAAGCGTTCGACTCTATTGATCATGACATCCTGCTCAGCTTGCTGGCAGTATTTAACTTTTCACCCTCTGTGATTCAGCTACTTCGTAGCTACCTCGTGGGACGACGTCAAAAGGTCAAAATTTCAGAATCTCTCTCTGACTGGGCCGCTTCGTACGCATCTGCTGGTGTCTCTCAAGGTGGTGTATTGTCTCCTTTACTTTTTGCCCTGTTTATAAACTTTATCACGTTATTAATAGTCTCCTCATTCCATTTGTATGCAGACGATCTACAAATTTATACACAGTCGACTTTGGATACATTACCTGAAGCAGTTGGGGTTATGAATAGAGATTTATCGGCCATTTGTGATTGGAGTAAGGAGTATGGTTTACTCCTAAACCCTATAAAGTCACACAGTTTCCAAAATTAACTGGAATACGTTACCACCAGTGCTCATCAATAATACAGTAATACCCTATAGTAAGGTAGTTAAGAATCTTGGTGTATACATTGATGAACACCTGTCCTGGTCTCAGCATCTGAAGGAAGTAAGTAGGAAAGTGTATTCCACGTGGCACTCTCTAAAAAGACTGAGATACGTTTTGCCGATTCCCACAAAAGTAGCCCTAGCTGAGTCACTGTTTTTGTCACTCCTAGATTACGCTGATGTCAGCTTCATTAACTTAACTGAGGACAAACTGGACAAACTTGAGCGCCTTCAAAACTTGTCTCTAAGGTTCATCTTTGGATTACGCAAATTTGATCATGTTTCAGAGTTTCGCAATAAGCTGAAGTGGTTGCCGATACGTGACCGTCGCAATGCTCGCGTACTTTCACTCCTTTACACTATCCTTTTTGATCCCAACAGTCCGCAATATCTTAAAAAAACCTTTACATTTCGCTGTCCCGAAAGGCAAGAGCTGAGGTCATCGACCAATCTCTTACTAGATATCCCAACTCACCGCACTAAGTTTTTCCACTCGTCCTTCTCCGTCCAGTCCATTCTCCTCTGGAACTCCCTACCTACACGAATTAGGCAAGCCAAAACTTTAAATATATTTAAGTCTTCTTTAAAAGACTATTATCTAAGTTTGAGGTGTCAAATTTAAATTTAAATTTTTAAAACTGTATTTTATAGCAATAATATTTATATATACATTGTACATATTATATTTTAGTATTATAATATTATTATATATTATATATTATAACTTAGTATGTATGTATCTATCTATTTATAAGTATAATTATTATGATATTGTTTATGTAAGTATATTTACTTTATTTTATTTAGTAACTTTTTATACTTTAAGCACTATACCCATATCCAGCAATTTTATCCTCTCGCTCAACAAAGGTTGCCTGGAAGAAATTGCTGCTTAGTAATAAGGCCGCCTTTGTGTACCTTCTTCATAGATATTATTTATATTATTTTAAACTTTGTCTTTGTATTGAATGTGCACAATAAAGTATATTTTCATTTCATTTCATTTTCATTTCATTTCATTTCATTTTTTTCTATCGAGAAAATTTAAAGATATCGTGTTTTCGCTCAGATCAAATTCTTGGAATTATAATGTAGTATCTATGTTTAGAAAATGAAACAATTCGGGGCCTATTTTCAAGTATAAAAATGAATTATAAAATCGAAAATTTTGGGTTAGTCGCCCCCTTAACACATTTAAAGAAGTGTTGTAAGGACTAAGGTTTAACTAAACGAATATAAACACATGAAAGTAATGTCCTTTTCAACCTGCAATTTTATACTATGTTGTACTTATATAAACCTTTTTACTGAACACGATAACAGAAACTTCTAGCTTTATTACAGAAAAATTACAAATATTTATATCCATATTTTATATACTTAATCCTTCGATCGCGGATTCTTGGAAATGCTATTGTATTCTATTGTTGTCGCGATCACCGGTGCTCGTATGGGGCTTGATGGGTATAAAATAAATAATATAAAAAAAAATATATACGTTTAGCAAAAACTTTGAAATACAGATTTCTGAGCATTGTGCTTACTGATAAATGCCAAATTATAATATAGTTGTAACTATAATTTTTAATTAAAATACTTTAGTTTATACGTGTCAGAGTAACTCTTTCAGCCTCCACAATCCACAGTGAATTCTATACACAGAAGTAGAAATACAAATAGTTGTGACAATACTTTAGGATGTGTATGTGTATAGACACATACACATCCTAAAGTATTTCACTCGTTTATGTTACACCTTGCTATAAAATATCATTTCGTTTTTCTCCATCGTATTTGCAAGTCGTAACTTCGTTAGTAAATTAGGTAAAAAATCGAAATCGTGACCATCTAACGATTTGTCGTGTCGACATCTGAGGGTAGACAGCTGAATACCGTACTCTGGTGTAGACCGTTCATCTTAATTCTATTTACCTCTCACATAACCCTTAAGTCGACGGCATAATGGCCATTTTCATACAAATTTCGAGTCTACAAGTCAGTGCAGGCGTCTCTAACTGCTCTGTAACTGAAGACCATTCGCTTTGATTCTACCTTTTACATTACCTTTATAAATTATACACGGCATAAGGACCATTTTTGTACGATCTTCGAGGTTAAAGTGACCAGAGTAACACACAATTAGGCGCTTGGCAATTAACTGTGTGTCCCATTCCAGATATATGGCCGGTGTAAAAATGGCGCCAAACACGTAATTGGGGCTAAGAAGGTGTCTTGGTTTAGATCAGTAAATAAAATGGTGGCGTAAATCTTATTATATCTTGTATCTCTGATTCAATTAATTTTGATCCAAATGTCAAAATAAATCTCGGTGATAGCCAAATATTGTCAATTTAAATTTTACATATTATACACAGAATAGGTAGATGTAGGATAACCTATAAGTTATAACTTACATCACCTTAATGTTTCAATATGTCGTTTTCGTCAACCGCACCGTTAATAATTTTGTCGTTATTGTTGTAATGATTGTTGTATTGATATCTTCTATTTTGTTACAGAATAAGCAGGACCCCTGAACAAGTCGCTAGGACCACACCGGGTTAGTAGTTTTGAATTTTTCATAAAAAATTGAGTTTTGCTTTCAGACTTCAGTTTTCTTTAAATTTCTTTATTTGATAGATACATCATACATGTAGTTCTTATTATTCGTAGATATACATGTATTTTTTTATTAAATTGCCTTTAAATATTTGAGACACTTCTGCGGTACTTCTATTGTTGTTCCTGGCAGAATCTTTGGATAAATAGTCAATTTTAATTTACGTTTTAGTTTTTAAAATACAGTACGTACAAGTTACAACCCTTATCTAAATACCTTTCGGCGATAGCAACAACAACAAAATAGTTGGATTTTTTTAAAAGTTGCTTATGTTAAACGGAATAAAAAATAAAGACATAATATTAAAAAGACATAATTATTTATTCAGCAGCAAAGAGCAGCAACGGCACTCTGACCACTCCCGAGGTGAAGCGGCCGCGCTCCAACAGCTCCGGCGCGGTGTCCACGCGCAAGAGGACTTCCTCCGGCGTCTTCCAGGTATCATGTCATATCTCCAGCCTAAACACTCCGACCACTTCCGAGGTGAAGCGGCCGCGCTCCAACAGCTCCGGCGCGGTATCCACGCGCAAGAGGACTTCCTCCGGCGTCTTTCAGGTATCATGTCATATCTCCAGTCTAAACACTCCAACCACTCCCGAGGTGAAGCGGCCGCGCTCCAACAGCTCCGGCGCGGTGCCCACGTGCAAGAGGACTTCTTCCGTCGTTAAGAATTTATATTTTTATTTTAAGAATAATAATTTAAATTCAGTTTGGAAGTTCATACGCTCAAAGCCTACTGTGCACACGTACTTTAAAGGTCGTGAGCCTGTGTGTAAACCATAAAGTTAATATACCTAGCGGAATAGAGAAACAAAGGCCTGAGCAAGCGAGATTTCGTTTGACAGCTCGAGATTGTTGCTCTATTCCGCTAGGTATATTAACTTTATGGTGTAGACTGTGTTGTATGGGAACTTGACACTGTTAGCTGTGTTTTGAATGGAAACCTGGTTGTTCGATCTGCATTTGACGTACTAAGAAACGTATGTAACGCACGTAATAAGAAAGTTTTAAAATATGACTCGTAGATTTCATAAATGAAGACCAGAGGGCTTAGTGCGAGTTTTATTCGATCATACGCATCGAGCGCGTAAACGCGAATTTATATGGGATCAAATCAGTATCCACGTTAGCCAGTAGATGGCGCTGCTTTGATCCCATATAAATTCGCGTTAACGTGCTCGATGCGTATGATCGAATAAAACTCGCACTAAGGCCTCTGAGTGGAAGAACACGTTACATAACAGTAAAAAATGCCGTTTTTTTGCATAAATGGAGGCTAGGGCCGAAAAAATGATTTGAAATTACTTATGAGAAAAATCGGTCTTGCAGCCTCAGTCTTGGTCTTGCAAAAAAGCAA
This sequence comes from Cyaniris semiargus, assembly GCA_905187585.1. Lineage (NCBI taxonomy): Eukaryota > Metazoa > Arthropoda > Insecta > Lepidoptera > Lycaenidae > Cyaniris > Cyaniris semiargus. Next base: position 2,787,441 of record LR994558.1, on the reverse strand, counting down.
TACCGAGACCAAGACTATCCTAAAACTAAAAAAAACCAAATCCAAGACCGAGATCAGGCAGATTTGACCAAGTCCAAGACCAATATTGTACTAGAAATACCAAAACCAAGACTGTCTGAGTCTCGTTTTGCTCATCACTATTTGAAATAAAAAAATGTGCAATTTATGTGTAGCCAGATACATTAGCCAGGTTATGAAATAGATAAGTTACAAGGTTTGTTCAAATTATAAGGAAAAAAATGAGTAAGTGTCCGTACGTTACAAAATTTTAGTTGTCGTGTTCTTCAACTCACGTCTTCAAATATCAGCTCTAATGTGTTACGCTAGCATAGGCAATAGTAAAAAACCGGCCAAGTGCGTGTCGGGCCACGCGCAATATAGGGTTCCGTAGTACCGCTAGTTTTTGATAATTTTTGTATGGTCAATGAATGTACATTTATAACGTGTTTTACACTACTAACAACATCATTTCAGTTACGTTCAAAGGAATTTGAACGAATAGTTCCTTTATACTTCGCCGAATATTTTTTTTTAGTTAATCGACTATTACTCAATAACTTATGAAGTCATCTTAGCCGTGATAATTTTCCAACTCCCTATTCAGCATATTTCCTACTCCCGTGAATTTTTTCACATTTCCAGAAGCAACCGTTTAGCTGGTAGAAGGGGGGGACACTGGACTCTAACGATTTTTTCCACTTTAAACTTCATATTTCACAAATGGATCCCTAAATCGGAAAATGATCCAGAAATACTCGTAATATTTAAAAAAAAAAAACCTATCCAACGACACCCCACACGGTGGGGTGGACGCGAAAAAAAAAATATCATCCCCGCTTGATGTGTAGGGGAGGTACCATAAAAAATATTTTTTTTTCAGATTGTATATACCATTTTGTCGGCATCATTAATATGCGCATTCATGCCGAATTACACCATTGTAGGTCCTATAGTCTCTGAGTAAAACCGCGGACAGACAGACAGACGGACAGACAGACGGACAGACAGACGGACAGACGGACGGACAGACCGAAACTATAATTCCTTGTTGACTACGGAACCCTAAAAAAACAGAGAAAACTTCCAATAAAATATTTTGTAGATTCAATGCTTTATTAGAAAATCTTACGAACATTCTTAAAAATCCAATAATTTCAGGTGGAAGAGAGCGAACCTCCGCCCAAGAAGACTGAGGCGGCTCGATCGCGCTCCGAGGAGGGCAGAAAAGCGCCAGAAGAGGTCAATGGCCAAAAAGAGGTTCCAGCAACGAGTAGGAAAGAAGTAGCAAAGAGGGAGAAGAAGATATCGAAGAGTGAGACTGAAATAGCGAAGAGTATCGAGAAGAAAGCGATAGAAGTATTCGAGGCACGCAACACGCAGTGCGTCGCCGCGTTCCAAGAGAGCGACAGTTGGGATTAGATAAATAAATGATTTGACTAACTTTACATGTTTTATTGATATTTTCCTGCAATAGTCACTTTAACCCATGGAAAATAATATAAAAATTTCCATTCATGATTCAAGGGTATTCACAAGAAAAATCTTACAATTAGTGGGTAGGTCGAAAAAACTTAACGCAAACACCTCTTCATACGTTATGCGCTCCTGGTACTTCGTAGTTTAAAACCAATGGGCTACCCCTATTCATTTGTCAATTCACAAGAACTGAAACAAAATATTGGGGGTAGTCACAAGAAAAATCTTAGAATTAGTGGGTGGGTCGAAAAATTGAACGCAAACACCTCTTCATACGTTATGCGCTCCTGGTACTTCGTAGTTTAAAACCAATGGGCTGTATACCTTATTAATTTGTCAATTCACAAGAATTGAAACAAAATATTGGGGGTAGTCACAAGAAAAATCTTAGAATTAGGGGGTGGGACGAAAAAACTTAATGCAAACACCTCTTCATACGTTATGTGCTCCTGCTACTTAAATATCTACTAAATAACAATAACAAATGAAAATTATTTGAATTACCTACAAAATGAAAATTATTAAAAAAAAAAATAATAATCTCGAAAGTCCTGAAATTCTACATTGATCTAGATTCTAGAACATTAGAATTTTCAAATGTTCTATATCAATGATGGATCAATGTAGAATTTTTATAATTTAAATAAAAAAAAGCTCTAAGATGTAGGCATGCCGTTTATGGGCATTAGGCAACAAGTCTGAAACTCGCGACATTCAACAAAACCTGCGAAGTTGTTCTTTTTTCCAGATTTTTTAGACACCATTTCACACCTCTTTAGCATTTTTTCCTTTCTGCTACAATTTCATTGGTAGTTAATATTTTAATATTTATAAAACACGAGGCAGTAGGTAACGGAAAATGAGATTAACAAATAAATGACTGAAAGTGGACCACTTCTGAGATTTCCAATAAATAATTAGAAAGGATAACAATCGATAACACAAATCCACGTGATCTCGGAGACATTGAAAGCATGTCAGTTTAATCTTTAATCTATAACAGAATAACAATTAACAACTATTTCATGTGAAATAATCATATTTCAATTTGACCCTTCAAGGCTACAAGGATTTCCGGAACCGGTATTCCTTTGGAGCACCGGGAATTTCAGTAGTTTTTGTTATAGGAACCGGAATTTCCCGGGTCTTTCGGTATTTCTGGTTCTCAATAGTTTATGTCATATAAAGCTATAATTCGATCGTGGGAATCGCAGACACAATAGATTTTCAATTTTTATGCGACAGCCGGGTGCCGCTTGGGGATTGATGGGAAGTGACATGTCATATGTTATAAAAATAAACTACAATATTAAATATTTGAATAATTTTTTAAATAAGAACATTTCTTCAAATATGTTATTTATTCCAATATTCTTATAATTTCTATTTTTATACATAGTAAGCATATATATATATATATATATGCTTACTATGTATAAAAATAGAAATTATAAGAATATTGGAATAAATATATATAAATAGTAAGCATATATATATATATATATATATGCTATTTTTATACATAGTAAGCATATATATATATATATATATGCTTACTATGTATAAAAATAGAAATTATAAGAATATTGGAATAAATAACATATTTGAAGAAATGTTCTTATTTAAAAAATTATTCAAATATTTAATATTGTAGTTTATTTTTATAACATATGACATGTCACTTCCCATCAATCCCCAAGCGGCACCCGGCTGTCGCATAAAAATTGAAAATCTATTGTGTCTGCGATTCCCACGATCGAATTATAGCTTTATATGACATAAACTATTGAGAACCAGAAATACCGAAAGACCCGGGAAATTCCGGTTCCTATAACAAAAACTACTGAAATTCCCGGTGCTCCAAAGGAATACCGGTTCCGGAAATCCTTGTAGCCTTGAAGGGTCAAATTGAAATATGATTATTTCACATGAAATAGTTGTTAATTGTTATTCTGTTATAGATTAAAGATTAAACTGACATGCTTTCAATGTCTCCGAGATCACGTGGATTTGTGTTATCGATTGTTATCCTTTCTAATTATTTATTGGAAATCTCAGAAGTGGTCCACTTTCAGTCATTTATTTGTTAATCTCATTTACCGTTACCTACTGCCTCGTGTTTTATAAATATTAAAATATTAACTACCAATGAAATTGTAGCAGAAAGGAAAAAATGCTAAAGAGGTGTGAAATGGTGTCTAAAAAATCTGGAAAAAAGAACAACTTCGCAGGTTTTGTTGAATGTCGCGAGTTTCAGACTTGTTGCCTAATGCCCATAAACGGCATGCCTACATCTTAGAGCTTTTTTTTATTTAAATTATAAAAATTCTACATTGATCCATCATTGATATAGAACATTTGAAAATTCTAATGTTCTAGAATCTAGATCAATGTAGAATTTCAGGACTTTCGAGATTATTATTTTTTTTTTTAATAATTTTCATTTTGTAGGTAATTCAAATAATTTTCATTTGTTATTGTTATTTAGTAGATATTTAAGTAGCAGGAGCACATAACGTATGAAGAGGTGTTTGCATTAAGTTTTTTCGTCCCACCCCCTAATTCTAAGATTTTTCTTGTGACTACCCCCAATATTTTGTTTCAATTCTTGTGAATTGACAAATTAATAAGGTATACAGCCCATTGGTTTTAAACTACGAAGTACCAGGAGCGCATAACGTATGAAGAGGTGTTTGCGTTCAATTTTTCGACCCACCCACTAATTCTAAGATTTTTCTTGTGACTACCCCCAATATTTTGTTTCAGTTCTTGTGAATTGACAAATGAATAGGGGTAGCCCATTGGTTTTAAACTACGAAGTACCAGGAGCGCATAACGTATGAAGAGGTGTTTGCGTTAAGTTTTTTCGACCTACCCACTAATTGTAAGATTTTTCTTGTGAATACCCTTGAATCATGAATGGAAATTTTTATATTATTTTCCATGGGTTAAAGTGACTATTGCAGGAAAATATCAATAAAACATGTAAAGTTAGTCAAATCATTTATTTATCTAATCCCAACTGTCGCTCTCTTGGAACGCGGCGACGCACTGCGTGTTGCGTGCCTCGAATACTTCTATCGCTTTCTTCTCGATACTCTTCGCTATTTCAGTCTCACTCTTCGATATCTTCTTCTCCCTCTTTGCTACTTCTTTCCTACTCGTTGCTGGAACCTCTTTTTGGCCATTGACCTCTTCTGGCGCTTTTCTGCCCTCCTCGGAGCGCGATCGAGCCGCCTCAGTCTTCTTGGGCGGAGGTTCGCTCTCTTCCACCTGAAATTATTGGATTTTTAAGAATGTTCGTAAGATTTTCTAATAAAGCATTGAATCTACAAAATATTTTATTGGAAGTTTTCTCTGTTTTTTTAGGGTTCCGTAGTCAACAAGGAATTATAGTTTCGGTCTGTCCGTCCGTCTGTCCGTCTGTCTGTCCGTCTGTCTGTCCGTCTGTCTGTCTGTCCGCGGTTTTACTCAGAGACTATAGGACCTACAATGGTGTAATTCGGCATGAATGCGCATATTAATGATGCCGACAAAATGGTATATACAATCTGAAAAAAAAATATTTTTTATGGTACCTCCCCTACACATCAAGCGGGGATGATATTTTTTTTTTCGCGTCCACCCCACCGTGTGGGGTGTCGTTGGATAGGTTTTTTTTTTTTAAATATTACGAGTATTTCTGGATCATTTTCCGATTTAGGGATCCATTTGTGAAATATGAAGTTTAAAGTGGAAAAAATCGTTAGAGTCCAGTGTCCCCCCCTTCTACCAGCTAAACGGTTGCTTCTGGAAATGTGAAAAAATTCACGGGAGTAGGAAATATGCTGAATAGGGAGTTGGAAAATTATCACGGCTAAGATGACTTCATAAGTTATTGAGTAATAGTCGATTAACTAAAAAAAAATATTCGGCGAAGTATAAAGGAACTATTCGTTCAAATTCCTTTGAACGTAACTGAAATGATGTTGTTAGTAGTGTAAAACACGTTATAAATGTACATTCATTGACCATACAAAAATTATCAAAAACTAGCGGTACTACGGAACCCTATATTGCGCGTGGCCCGACACGCACTTGGCCGGTTTTTTACTATTGCCTATGCTAGCGTAACACATTAGAGCTGATATTTGAAGACGTGAGTTGAAGAACACGACAACTAAAATTTTGTAACGTACGGACACTTACTCATTTTTTTCCTTATAATTTGAACAAACCTTGTAACTTATCTATTTCATAACCTGGCTAATGTATCTGGCTACACATAAATTGCACATTTTTTTATTTCAAATAGTGATGAGCAAAACGAGACTCAGACAGTCTTGGTTTTGGTATTTCTAGTACAATATTGGTCTTGGACTTGGTCAAATCTGCCTGATCTCGGTCTTGGATTTGGTTTTTTTTAGTTTTAGGATAGTCTTGGTCTCGGTATTGCTTTTTTGCAAGACCAAGACTGAGGCTGCAAGACCGATTTTTCTCATAAGTAATTTCAAATCATTTTTTCGGCCCTAGCCTCCATTTATGCAAAAAAACGGCATTTTTTACTGTTATGTAACGTGTTCTTCCACTCAGAGGCCTTAGTGCGAGTTTTATTCGATCATACGCATCGAGCACGTTAACGCGAATTTATATGGGATCAAAGCAGCGCCATCTACTGGCTAACGTGGATACTGATTTGATCCCATATAAATTCGCGTTTACGCGCTCGATGCGTATGATCGAATAAAACTCGCACTAAGCCCTCTGGTCTTCATTTATGAAATCTACGAGTCATATTTTAAAACTTTCTTATTACGTGCGTTACATACGTTTCTTAGTATAACAATTAACAACTATTTCATGTGAAATAATCATATTTCAATTTGACCCTTCAAGGCTACAAGGATTTCCGGAACCGGTATTCCTTTGGAGCACCGGGAATTTCAGTAGTTTTTGTTATAGGAACCGGAATTTCCCGGGTCTTTCGGTATTTCTGGTTCTCAATAGTTTATGTCATATAAAGCTATAATTCGATCGTGGGAATCGCAGACACAATAGATTTTCAATTTTTATGCGACAGCCGGGTGCCGCTTGGGGATTGATGGGAAGTGACATGTCATATGTTATAAAAATAAACTACAATATTAAATATTTGAATAATTTTTTAAATAAGAACATTTCTTCAAATATGTTATTTATTCCAATATTCTTATAATTTCTATTTTTATACATAGTAAGCATATATATATATATATATATATATATATATATATATATATATATATATATATATATATATATATATATATATAAATGAGACTATAATCAATCAGTATTTTTGTAAGATAAGTAATAAAGTAAGTATGTTATTTACTGACAAAAATTCGACCAAGTGCGAGTCTGACTCGCCCACGAAGGGTTCCGTACCGCTATAGAGCGAACGTAGGCAAAAAATTGTGTTTTTTGTATGGGAGCCCCTCAAATAATTATTTTATTTTTATTAATAATTATTAAAGTAAAAATATTAAGGATTTAGTGAATATTCCAAGTGCCTACCTGTTGCCACTACTGGTTACGAGCAAAATAGAATAAAAATTACGTTTGTTGTAAGTTGTATGGGAATTCTTTTAACCCATCCCAAAAAAGTGCGCAACGCCTCTTAAGTTTTCACTGATAATAGTTGAAGAAGGCCGTATACCATGTTGGTCACATCTAACGTGTCGACTGTCGATGCTACTGCCACACCCACACGCGTGACGCGTGACGCCCCGCCTCCCGCCCCGACCCCCGGAGAAAGCAGAGAGAAGTGACAGCCTGACAGGTGACAAGTTGGATCAGTGGGAGAAAAAAGGCGGATTTCCTCGTATGGTTGGCACAACAAAAAAAACTTTACATTTGCTTATGAGCTAGCGTGTACCTACAATGTACCGTCGAAGAAATTGATTTATAGGCAGTCGTCAGACCTACGTCATTTGATCGGATTATGTCAATTCAATTAGTCATGACTGAACTGTCTGTTGAGTATGATATAACGCTACCAAATTACGTAGGCCCGCCATCTGCCTATGAATCAAACTCTCTGATAGTACATTAATGATTCCACACAATTTTCATGTATTGCGTACGGCTAATTGCATACATTGCATGCACTCAACTCACCCGGAGTTGAGTTGCAAAGGGTGTAGTTGAGTAAGCTCAGCGGGGCTAAAATGGTCGCATAGCAATTCCTCTCAATCAATTCACAAAATGAATTGTCAAAACTGTCAAAGTCGCGAATGTCAAATTAGTACGAATTTAGACCAATTGAATTGGCCAAACTCACGAATGTCAAATTAGTACGAATTTAGACCAATTGAATTGGTCTAAATTTGACATTCGTGCGTTTGACAGTTTTGACAATTCATTTTGTGAATAATTGATTGAGAGGAATTGCTATGCGACCATTTTAGCCCCGCAGTTCCTACATTCAATTTTAAAAGGTCTTATGTCTTGTGTGCATTGACAAAATGACCGTGTAGAATAATAATAATAGAAACTTCAGAACGTAATGAAATACATATACGGAATAACATATTTAGATACGTTTCTTGCAGTGTTGAGATTCCATTCAGTTGAATAGAGGTACCTTCAGCACAAACCATTTTTCTCACATAACAAATCATAAAATAATAAACTTCACACAAAAATACATAAATTCAGGTTGTCTACTATTTTCTTCTATTTTTCTTCTTCTGAATCTTCTTAATGTCAGGCAGTCGCCAGCACGTTTGGGATTTCCAAGGGCATTGCATGCTAGAAGGCACATGCCACTAAGAAACCCCAATAATACGGCGATGGATGGGTCTTCCGAAACTTAAAATAGTCACTATTCATATAATATTAAGGGCCCGCTTGATAAAAATAATCGCCTAATAAGTAATAAGTAACGGGTAGCTTATATGCTATAAAGTATAGGTCTACCAGGATCTGATGGCAATTTTTGACTGCAGAATTTCAAAAAATATCCTTGATCATTGGATAAATTATTATATTTGCATGTTTAACATACAGAATCAGCCGCTATAAGAAAAAATCAAAAGAATCAAAGGATCAAAATGTTTTATTCCAATTACCCCGGTATTGCTAGAGTCAATTTATTTTCTCACCCCTTGCCATCAGATTCTGGTAGACCTATAAGCTGCGACGAAATCTCATCGTAAATATGTGCTAATAAGTATTAGCACAATTTATCGTGAAAAGAGAAAAAAACAAAAACATTTTTCTAGTGTGAAGGAAGTAAAATATGAGTGTCACCGTTTCTAAGTAGTGGTTCCAAGTTTGACTCCACTGTTTTAGTTTGGCTCCTTATCATCTTCCGACAAACAGTGATATGGAGTTTTGCCGGGAACGTGAAAGAGTGATGTTGTGTTTTTGTATTATTTTCCTAAAATTGTGTTAATTGGGTTTTTAATGTGTAATATTGGTAGGATATTAACCATTAGATATTCGTTATCGTGCACAAGTGTAGGAAAGTGATGCAATATCCAGATACGTGCTATTTTGTGTTCCCTCCAAAACTCCATCGAAAGTTTCAGTAAAGCGTCTACCACTTTATTGAATCGACCGACTTGACTTCTTGACTGTATTGACTTTTACTTAGACTTTGACTAGACTTTCGATCTGACAATGTAGAAAAACGAAGCTGAAAATTGTATTATAGAATATTGTTTTCCCGCCATATTTATACTCGACACTGGCCATTATTAAATAGCCGAAGTGCCATAACAAGAAAAAAAAAACAGTGATATAACAACAAAATAAAACAAAATAATTAGTAGGTACATTGAATATAACACGTTACATTACAGCATATTGCACTTCCTGTATGTACAAATTCAACTAATGGCCGACGATTTCAGAACTTATGACTAATCAAAGGCTATTACAGACTAATTATTTGTACAGAGGGTACACCACATAACTCTTACCGCGCTCTGTAGCTTGTCACTGTGGGATATTAATTGTACAATAACTGTCGATGTACCTCAAACGCTAATTTAGCTTTGAAGTCGCCGCTACAGGACCATTGTTCAGAAAGGAACACAGACTCATGCTCTCATTGTTATGTATACTCTACATTATACTATGCTCTATGACATAGAACAGTTTGTAAACTATACATAACCAACGGGTCACTAGATACTTTATTTAATTTTCACCGAACACTGTTGGATTCAAATTAATTTCCCTTTGTTGGATTTAATCTGCAATCAGAATTTCTTTTTCATATCTAAATATACATATAACATAACTCAAAGGTGACTGACTGACTGACATAGTGATCTATCAACGCACATGCCAAACCACAGGACGGATCGGGCTGAAATTTGGAATGCAGGTGTATGTTATGACGTAGACATTCGCTAAGAAAGGATTTTGATTAATTCTACTCCCAAGGGGTTAAAATAGGGGATAAAAGTTTCTAAACCGTTCGAGCTGAGACTTTGCATGCATAAATATACTATGACGTAGGCATCCTCTAAGAAAGGGTTTTCGATAAATTCCACCCCTAAGGGGATAAAATAGGGGATGAAAGATTGTATATAATAATACTTTTAAACGCGAGCGATGCCACGGGCAAAAGCTAGTATTTTATAAAAGAGATGGCATGATATTCTGATAAAGGATGAGAATAAATTACGATGACGCACTTAATAATGTATGCAATATTATTTTGATCAAGCCTGAAGAATAACTGACTATGAATAAAGTAGGTAAATGTCATGTTGTAGAGTTTCTTGTCTTCGTCTTGCTTCTGTAGTGCTAGCCCGCCGTGGCTTGGGACTTAGCAGGCCAGTAAGAAAGAACACCAACTGGGCCACCAAGACCCATGCCACAGCGGAATGTTTCTTATACACACCAATTTTCTATCATTGCTCCACCAATCTGAAACAAAGAAAAGAAAAAAAAATAGAGAAAACTAACTTATTAATTTCTTGACTAGGAAAATAGAAAACTCTCGTAGCCAATGATATTATATTATAAAACAAGTGCGAGTTGGACACGACCATGAAGGGAATGGTTCCGCACCAGCAATAAGGTTTATTTTTATGAAATTAAAAGGTTTTTGATTTATTTTTATATTTCAGTTGATTTAATGAAAGTCAAATTAAGGTTTACCTTTTATGACGTATTAAAAAAACTACTTGCTAGATCTCGTTCAAACCAATTTTCGTTGGTAGTTTTTATAGTAATGTACCTACATCATATACATCATATTATCATATATTTTTTTTAGACTTGTCATGCCCCCTACTTTAGAAGTTAGAGGGGGGGGGGGACACATTTTACCACTTTGGAAGAGTCTCTCTCGCAAACTATTCAGGTTAGAAAAAAATGTTATTAGAAACCACAATATCCATTATTGCATCAAAATTAGAGATGTGCCGACTAGTCGGTAAAGCCGACTATCCGGCCACTTTCGTAGTCGGCGACTAGTCGGCGAATAGTCGGCAAAAGGCACGATCAAAAACACGATCCGACACGTTCGCAGGCGGTCAACCATGATCGGCTTGGCCGACTAGTCGGCCGATTAGTCGGCTTCTTTGCAACAGACTAATCGGCTAGTCGGCCAAAGTCATGATCGGAACATCTCTAATCAAAATCTTAATACGGTTCACAGACTACATCTACTTACCAAGTTTCAATAGTATAGTTCTTATAGTTTCGGAGAAAAGTGGCTGTGACATAAGGACGGACAGACAGACGTGACGAATCTATAAGGGTTCCGTTTTTTTCCATTTGGCTACGGAACCCTAAAAAGGCTCGTAGCAATGTCTAGGGCATCGAAACCCGGACCCAATTTTTAAAACCCGGGTTTTCGGGTTTTTGTTAAATAAAAACCGGGTACCCGGGTTTTTCGGGTTTTTTCGGGTTTTTTACAATTCAAATATTAACAATGCGAAAATACGTTACATATGATTTTCTGCGATTGCCAGCACCTACCCAGTTAAATACTATTTAAATACCATAGTTTCGGGTCACAGCAGTGCCCAACCAAGTCTCGGGTAAACGGGCACGGCCGTATCATACTTTTATTCAAGCGACTATTTTACCTCTTCTATATTTTGGATCTTATCAAAGCTTAAAAATTTAGATTTTCGGGCCAAAATTACGTGTTAGAACAAGCTTCACCCCCAAATATACATGTATTATTAAAATGTATTTGCATTTAATGAAATATATGTATAAAAATCTATCACGAATTTTTGAATACAGTAAATTGAAGAATAAACTTTAATATAAAACGTATGCCAGCAAATCTTTTACATTTTTACTATTGATTGTCAAATTATTAATAATCATTTAGTCCTAATTGATGTATGGCATACTTGTAACAAAATTTTTGTGCCATAGTTTTTACCTTAAATTGATTTTTTCTGCCTCGCTACGGTATGAGGTCGATTCTTCTTCTTGCAATTTAAGTTAATTTTCTAACTTACTGGAAAATCCCTCAAAGAATTTGTCGTTATTTGTTCTAGTATATTATGACAGAATTCATGTCAGATAACCATTATTTGGCCAGACCAGACCACTCGGCAAATGCGGAAGGTGTTTTTTTTTATGAGTTTGGAAGATAAACCATGGTGTCTTGGTACAACACACAAGAAATAGTCTCTGGCGCTGGTGCTGATAACAACCCTGGCTTGTATTTCATCTGGGTTCACTAAAATCACTGTATTAATAATTCCACAGTGAGTATGCCATCCACGATCGGCTATGGAAAGATCATTCGACCTATTATGTGTTACCATCATCAGTCTCCGAAGCCCATGAAAACCAATCTGCCGCATTTACCAGACTGTAATGATAGAATATAAAATGATTTCACATCATAAGAACAAACTTGATGGAAACTCCTCTGGATCTTTATCGGTTTCTAGGGGCTGCTTTCCTGGAGCCTTTTTACTGGTTGTATTGTCTTAATATTGGGTTAATTTAACCAGATTATTTTAACTTAGGGCTAGTTCACAGTTATCTGATATGATTATATTATATCAAATAACGACAAAAAGCTTTAAGAGGTTTTTTAGTAAGTTAGACGAGTGTAAAAAAAGATTTTAAATTGCAATGAAGACTGGGCCCCATACCACAGCAAGGCACAAAAATGTATTTTTAGGTAAACATCAATTATTATTAGTACTAACTAAAAGCCGAGCTTTGTGGCTCGCGTCGTTTTTTCCGTGGTAATAATCTTTAAAGCAGTTTTTTTTTATATTTTAATAGTTACCAAACCTTGACTAACCGATGATAACACATCTAAATCAATAGGCGTGGTACTTTTTCCGTGTTTTTTCGGGTTTCGGTAAAGTGTACCACAAAAATGCTCAGGTTGTGGGATATACTAGGGCTCGCTTCGCTCGCCCTGATTAATTATTATAATAAATTTGACAATCAGCAATAAAAATATCCCATTCGAATTAAATTTCCAGTTTATAAAACGAAATAATGATTTGTTGACATATCATTGATTTTTTAGAAAGCCTTAGAAAAATCTGTGATTGTTTTAGAAACAATAAAATTCGGAAAAGTGTTTTAATAAACACAATAAAACATTATTAGAGACCAAAACATAAGCTATCATTCTTCTATTTACTGTCTTCAAAAATTCCTGACTGGATTTAGATATTCTTTCATAGAGACTTTGTTGATGGGTGTATTTTATCAGCAACGGTCGATCCAAGTTACAACGTTTTGTTACCAACTAGCGGCTGACTTGCCCACTATCAAAAGTCTAAGGTACTATCAGAGAAGTTGATTCCTAGGCAGATGGAGGACCTACATAGTTTGGTCGCGTTACGTCAAACCTAGCCGACAGATCACAATCAACATTGAATTGACATGATCCGACCAAATGACGTTGGTCTGTCGACTGCCTAGGAATCAATTTCCTCAGTGGTACTTTCAGCAGACTTAACACCCTTTGAAGCTGTTTTCTTCTGACATTGTTTTCTTTATTTCGTAAGCCTTTGATCACAAAATGAAGAAAACTGTGGTCAGTCACTGAATGTTGATTGAAAACTATACTTCTATGAGATTTGAAAACTTTTTGCGATGGATAGATTGCTTGAAGAGACTTTGCTTTTTTACATTGAATAGTTTTGGTAGGATGTTCAAAATATTAATAAATATTTTTGTGACAATTAATCTGTGACGCTCTAAAAACGAAACTTTTACTTTAAAATATTATAGTTTGTTTAATTATGAATAATAGAAATAATTAAATCTATACTTATGTTATAAAGATAAAGAATTTGTATGTTAGTTTATTATAAATACCTTAAATCAGGTCTTGCCTTTAATAATAATCAAAAAAATGAAAAACCCGAAAAGCTCGAAAAACCCGGGTTCCATTTTTGAAACCCGGGTTTTTTCGTGATCCCAAAAACCCGGGTTTTCCCGGGTTTTCGAGTTTCGGGAAAACCCGGTCTCGATGCCCTAGCAATGTCCCATTTGAGAGTATTAAGCAATCATTATTATTTACTCTTCACAACTGAACTTAATGACCAATCCTTTTGCATCCCTATCGTATGGTAATACTTTTTTTTGTAGGCAAGTGAAGTAAGTAGGCACGTTTTCAAAATTTGAAAAACAAGACGAAATCATCTCTTTGTACAAAGGTAATGTATGTACTCGTATAAACCGTGCACAGACTGCAATTAGAGTAGCACCTATAACAGGAATTGATCTTATTGTAACGAAATTTCTCGAAGCCACTATCGCCAACATAAATTAACATCGAATAAAATCTCCAAAACGACAATCTGATGTTTATGCGAAGCGGGCGGAGGAAACTAGATACTAGTGATGCGGACACCGCTCGATTAGATATCGCTATCGAGTCGATATCGAGTATCGATAACATGGCGTTCGGTAATAAAATCAACGTGGGACAGGGGATTTTCGAAGTCCCGTGCCATTAGCGCTCGTCAGGGCGAGTTATGGCGCAGAACAGACGTTCGCATGGAAAACTGCATAAATATACATTACAGATTTGACTAGATATTTCAATAACATAAATTGAAGATGAGCATCGACTGTAATATAGATGTGAAATAAAATTGGCCCTTACATGGAGCCTTGTGGGACTCCAAATTATTGTGCACAGTAATATTTTTCCTGCGATTAGCATTGTATTATTGGTAAATTCTTCAACGTCTGTAACGTAAATGTGAAATAGAAATAGATCTTGTGCAATTAGGATTAAAGCAAAAACAAATTTTTGTTCTTGCTTTAATCCTATTGTGTTTTTCATTATAAATGTTGCAAATGCAATGCAACATTTTCAGACGGAACATAACATAATGCGTCTACAGTATCAATACGCACCCGGCGGCCAATTCGATGCATTCGAATAATAGAATATAACTTTAATATCACAATAACATCCGTGCGTATATTACCTTGGACGTCTACGAAATTAAATCTTATAATGTCGGTATAAAGGTTATGCTAGTAGTCACTTTAATCGGACTGTATTCGAATCGTAATGTAGTGATGGCCGCAAGCTACTCGATACATCGAGTAGAATCGATATTGTAAAGCTCATTTCAATTACGATTGGTAATTCGTTACTGCTAGGAATTTGACCTTTCGTAATGTTATAAATTAAGATTAAGTCAACAAAGAAATGTCAGGCCTAGGTGTAAAGGTTCAGTGACCTATTTAAGCGGTATTTGGTGTGCTTAAATAATCTACCTGACCTTGAGCGAGTAGAAAGTTAAAAATTTATTATTTCTTGCGAATGGATATGATTATTTTGTCAAGCACTCTTTGGTTAATGAACCCTGTTTTGCCATTAACACTGAAATATTTTTTATGCCTCCTATATGAACATAATACTTTTATTGTATGGATTAAAATTATTAAATAAGATATTAATTAGTACAGGTTCCCTAGAACAAATTTTCTTTTGATTACTATCAAGCTAATTTTTCGTGAGTAGCTTCATTTTGATAAGACGAACAACAATTTCCTCTGCGAAAATTCTCGAAAGTGGTAGCTAACAGAGATAGAAAGGATTTAATATTTCTATTTGATGGTCCTAAAATATGGATTATTCTATTTGTAGGACGATGTTACTCTTAAATTTAATAACTATTAACCTATCAATATACAAAAAAATCAGCTGGTTAGGGTTCCGTTTTAGGGTTCTGTAATCAACAATTCCTCGTTCAATTCGTTGTTCGTCTTATCAAAATGAAGCTACTCACGAAAAATTAGCTTGATAGTAATAAAAAAAATGTTCTAGGGAACCCGGACTAATTTATTGATATTATAGTTACGATTACGGTCATTCTCTCCGGGTTAGTTTCCAGACACGTAGGACACTTGATTCAAATTTATTTAGAAATAAAACAATTTCTTATTTACGAAGTTCCAATAAAATAAGCGTAAGAAATTTTCTATATCCTAATAGCTCAGTTTTAAAATCTACGGAGCAATTTCTTTGAAAATTGCACCTCGATATTAGCAGCTGGCCAGGTCAGAGCGGGTCGGGCCCGGGGCGCAGCACCGATAGACCGAAGCCCGGGGGCGAAGCACCCACGATAGAGGTACGCACTATAATTACGCGTTTGTATCATCTCTGATACGGGAAGCGCTATTCTTGCGGTATTATTGAACTAGATGTTGCCATGAGCGGAACATTTTTCCATTCTGTGACTAAAATGATTTGTAATGAGAAGAGCGATATGCAGCGCATATCAGCGCCTCAAATATTTCATTTGAAGACCCCATCCATTGTTTACTAAAGATATAAAAACTATCTTAAAACCTTTCCCGAGTCTCAAAGTCATATGTAACATACTCCATTTTATCAAAATCCATGAATCAGTGGTTCACCGTTCAAGCGTGAAGAAGTGACATACAAAAAGACACATTAGTCATTACCCATATAAAATCATGACGGTAATTTAAAATCAATTTTAAATTGACCGGCTGGTGCATTTTAAAAATAATATAATATAATAATAATAATTTGCAAAATAATGAAAAAAAAAAAAAAACGTGAAGAGAAAAAAAAATGCTCAAAATCTCGATCAGCGTCTAGTGTTAGTAATTTAGGTCTATCCGCGTATACTAACGGCTAATCTGGAGATGCGCTTCCATTCTAGATTCTAGACCATTAGGGAATTGCCGGGTATAAATAATGCATAACTAATGATAAGGCTGGTTAAAATTCACAGCACCATTGTGTAGTAATGGCGCATTCAGAGCTCGGGCTTCAGACAAACGATTAATGAATAATTTGTGAATTCTTTGTAGATAGTAATTTTCGTATGAATTACCTATTTAACAATAAATATAAATTCAAGCTTTACAATAAGGTGACTTTAAAAAAAAATGCGAAAAAATATTAGTCGCCTATATTAATTCGATACAAATGAATAAACTAGAGTTCCGCGCTACTTCCGCGTCATATTTTCTAAATACACTATTTGTTATTTACACACTTCTTAGTACATACACATAAAATTTGAAATAAAAAACTAATGAAGCAAAAGGGATATGACCAGACAACCCATAGACCCTTTTATATCATTAAAAAAAAAACATTGTTGCCATTAAAAAAATTCAAATTCGGAATCTTCGCTGCACTTCCGCGGTCGTGACTCCGACTTCGTCCGGCTTTGTCTCCGTGTGACAGATACATAAATCTCGGATTGACGTCCGCCAGATTAAGGCCGGCCGTACACGCGCACAACGTTGTAATCTCAGCCAGTTTGACAGCCCGTGCTTTATGACGTCATATCGTTAAACCGCTCTAATTGTTGATTACAATGATCGATTTAGATCGGGTTTAATCGAGTGCGATTGATTTAGATTATTCTGGTTTTGGACTTGACGCTGTTAATGTTGAAGAGAAATTGATTCATATTTCATAGACTGATGAAGGAACTACGGAATTTGGTACGGTTATATCAAAGTTCAAACCCAGCAGACAGATTACGACTCCCATTGGCTAGACATAACCCGACTAGCTGCCGCACTCAGACTTCAGAGTGGAAAATTAATTACTTAAATGTAATTAATTCAACATTTTGACATAAGCCCCATACATTATCTGTCAAACTCTTCATTAAATTGAAGGTTAGTCATAATCAAATGTCTCGGAGTACGGCGGTAAATAACTTAGGTCCGTCATCTATCTATTAAATGATTTTCTCTGAAACCTCATAAGAAAGAAAATACTTTTTGACATCATAGTTTACATTTATATCATTAATTTATCAAGCCCCATACGGTCACCGGCGTCCGAGACACAATAGAATATCTATTGTGTCTCGTTTTCCCACGATCGACGGGTTAAAGACATAAAAGTTTACACTTATATTTCAAGGAAAACTGATACCCCTAGGACCTTGGTCCTGGATAGTTAATAAATATTAATAATGATAAATGATAATCAATTTTAACAGTACTCCTCTAATATTACTGTTGAGTGAAAACAAAACACTGATTTACACCCTACTGTAAATATTAAAGACATTTACAACTAACCTGTTTAAAATAAGCCAATAATTTCCACGCGTAATTTCAAAACGAAACAATCAAAGATTATACTCGATAGTAAAATAATAATAGAGATATAAATCAGGGTCTCACAAATGAAGTAATTATAAGTGGTAAGTATCCAGTTAATTATTTGAACGGAGGCGTCGAAACAATGTCGGTTTATGAATATTCCGGCCGACATTATCGCTTATAACGTAATCTGTACCTTGTTAAGGACGGGCCTAGTTAGGGACGGGCCTAGTCGAGGACGGGCCTAGTTAGGGACGTTGCTTGTCGCGGACAAATGCGGCTGATTGTGTGTGGGCGCCCTTAGCTCTGTTAACACATTTCATAAACGAAGCCACGCGCGGCAATCAAATACTCCTTAATTTCCTTGTACAGGACGGTCGGCAAATAAAACTAAGTATTGTTTGTGGTATTACATATTACAATACAGATTCTTTATTAACACACATAATTATACTGAAATATACCAAGAGTATAAATTACTCAATTAATTTATAACATACCTTTATTTTATTCTTCTCCGCACAGCAAAATATTTTCTAATTATTTTAGACAAATCAGAAAATATTTTTTAATTAGGAATCAGAATGTATTAAAGAGCTGAAGAGTTTGCTTATTCGATTGAACGCGCTAATCTCAGGAAACACTGGTCCCTTTTAAAAAAAAAAATATTTTCATTTTTATGATATTATCTCTGAAGTAGTGGAACAAGCCTTTAAAGCCTTACACCTAAAGGACCTCTTTTTTAGGGTTCCGTACCCAAAGGGTAAAAACGGAACCCTATTATTAACACTTCGTTGTCTGTCCGTCTGTCTGTCTGTCTGTCTCCAGGCTGTAACTCGAGAACGGTGATAGCTAGAGAGTTGAAATTTTCACAGATTATGTATATCTGTTGCCGCTATAACAACAAATACTAACAAACAAAATAAAATTAATATTTTAGGGGGGCTTCCATAGAACACACGTGATTTTTTTGACCTTTTTTGCTCTATATCAATAATGGCAACAGGTAGGTACTTGAATTTTTCTCATAGTCCTTAGATATATCTGTACTTTAATATTTAATAATAATATTAAAAGAAAATAAAAAATTAATGTGGGCTCCCAATTCCCATACAAAATCTCAATTTTTGGCCTAATTTTGCTCTATAATGGTACGGAACCCTTCGTGCGCGAGTCCGACTCGCACTTAGTCGATTATTATCGAGTTTCTACCCCTATCGATATACTTCATTAAACTTGTGTTGCCGTCGGTACTTTCATCAGCGCGCGACACTCGGCACGCGGATTGCGGCCCGCGCCTGGCGGAGGCGCGACACAAATTTAATTAGCAGTTGAAACTGTGTCGCCGATCTAAGGTGAGGCAGATCGAATCTAACAATATACTTAATGACAACTTGCATTCTATAATTTTGACAGCGAAGTTTTAGATTAATGTAAGCCATACACGCTACGGTCTAGCGGAGAGGTCACCTGTGCAGTTATGCCTGCGCAGGTGTCACTCGAAAGAATTGATTTTAGATATTGCGTCGGTCGCCTGCGCAGGCTCAAAAAACTGCACAGGTCTATTCCCACACACATTCCGGCCTACCGGCGCAGGCATACCTGCCGGCCTAAGATGCACAAACGAGAAAATTTTGTCTACATGTTTTCTCGATGTTAACTGGTTTATCTCTTCATCTCTAGTGATCCTAACATGACATACTTTTTTTCTCGTGTCTGTCGTCAAAATTAGAGATAATTGTGTTTTTTTTTCTTAATCTGTGCTATTTTTGTCTACGAACCCTAACATGACAACACATTTTTATCGAGTTTTGTCAAGATTTTGACAAATGAGAAGTGTAGTTTGTTGATATATACCTATTATCTGTGAAGCTAGTCTACGAATGAGAATTTTTTCTCTCGACGTGGGTACGCATGTTAGGGAAAAAGAGATATATATCGATATCGACAATATCACTACGCTCGAGAGTGAGATATCCACGAGATATCTCGTTGGCGTATGCTAGGACGGCAGCACAGGTGGACCTCTCCGATAGACCGTAGCATGTGTGGCAGCCATAAAGGTAGACTATCGTGTTACTATTTTCAATTATAATCAAACTCGAATAAAAATCTCACTATGTTGACCAAATGTCAAAACTACCAGTCCTGATTAATTACAAATTGAGCCACCGCAAGATCGTGCGCTAGTGTTAATGTCGGGAGTACCAAATCCTACTGATGTCGAGTTAATTCGAACCTCGAATTTTTCGGGAGTAAGGGGGTTTTACGATCACTTATATATCCTTTAAACAAACCGCTCCCACTTCGACAACACCTCAAATCTTCTATAAATATAAAAATGAATCGCTGAATGTGTGTGTAAGCGCTAATCTCCAGAACAGCTGAGCCCATATCGCCAATTCTTATTGTATTTGTCAATGTTGGATGTTCGGGGGAGAGAAAAAAAAATACCAGAAAAATTAGAAACCTTTGAATTATTTCTGATGCCGTAACCTAACCGCTTTTAACAATTTAAACTTCATAGCATGACATGACGACGTCCGTAGGGCCCGCTAGTTTCTTATTTTCGATTGTCCACCGTGTATCTTGAGATGAAGATCGACAAAGTCTAAATTATACTACCGTTCTCAGATACAGTCGACGACCGACGTACGTGGTTGGCGTCGCGATATAATTAACAAATGTCGGTGTATCTAATCGGGTAAGTGGAAGCTAATGCCGCGTACGCCGCCCTATCTTACCCTAATGGTCGGGTAGCCCTACGCAACGGGCTACTGGAACTGCGGACTTAGGATTAATTTTGTACAAATACTGTGTGAATCCACAAACGCATTACGTGGTTAAAAGCCACACAATGCGTATGCGGATTGTACTAGCCTCATAATGGGCTCTTCGTTGACCTATGTAGGACATATACAGGAAGTCACGTAAGTTTAGGGCAGTAATTTCGAAAGTGGTCCAGGTGGACCCCCAGGGGTCCACGGGAGACTTGACGGGGGTCCGCGTTGTCTATGCTAAAACTGGGGGTCCACAATCGTAAGCTGAGTGTGCATGAAAAAAATATAAGAGTTTGGGAACCTCTTGTTTTCGGGGGATACTTTTGATTGCACAATGCACATGCTGTAGAACCATCGCAATCATTGTTGTATTGGTCAACGTGAAGAGCCACATTACATTGATAATTTATTTCGGCCGTTCCCAATATTTGATCTATCTCTGGTTTTGCCCTACTAGAGATAGGAATAGCTCTCATTAGACATTAGAGACATATATTTTATGTCAATTCAATGTTAGCTGCGATCGGTCGTATGTCAAACCAGAGATAGATTGAATATTGGGAACTGACCAACTGATACAATCGATCGGAAGATTATTATTCGTGATTCTACTTCGTATTCGTCTTTAATAAAATGTTTTATTTATCAATTCTAAATACTCCCGTACAAATTCTTACAATCATTTACATGGTTTCCGTATGAAATATCTGAATTCGTAAGTCTATTTATTCAAAGTTTATTAAAATATTCGTTTATGAAATATTAATTTATTCGTTTTACTTAAGTCTATGCATTTCGTGGTCGGTGCGCACGCGCAGCGTATCCGCCGATATCTCTATCTCCCTCTAGTTGGGATGCGATTGCGACTAATTTACAGCACAATATATCGGAAGCTATTTAATACAATCTAAATTACATTCCGATACGGGAACCGTGCTATCTATGTTATAGTACAAAAATGCATAAGATAAATGATGCGCCTATAAATTGCTTAATTTCCTTATAAGTTTGCTGTTTACAGTTTATAGCTAGTAGAATTAAGTATGTGTAATAGAGAAATCCTGTTTGATGTTTCTCTAGATAATATAATTGAAAGTCGAGGTTTTGAATTGAATCATCGCATGATTGACGCTACTCTAAAATCATATTTTGTCACTGTATGAAAGAAATATAGAGACAATAAATTTAGAAATAATACAAAAGCACTCCCTCATGTGGCAAATGACCCATAAGAGACGAAAAGCCACTTAAATTTTTTTAAGATTGTCCTAGTAACTAGTTTTTTAGTCCGAAATAATTATATTGCTTCCAATGTAAAAGGTAGCTTATTTGTAATGCAATTTCGTATATTTTGTGAGGATATGACAACGATTTAGCGCATTATCTATGCTTTATGTTCTTACTCAAAGGTCCTTTCAATTAACTGTACACAAATTTAAATACAAAATGTCGCTAAAACGCGATTCACGTGTGTCCATTACTCCGCTCTATGTCGCGTTGCGTCTTCAGCTACGCAAAGATCCAGTTTCGAAACAGCAATTTGTCTAATTAAATATTAAGTAAATACTTAATTGCATACCAAAGCGGCTTTAATGCCGGCTAGACGGAATGATAGCCTGCGTAATAGCCGTTATGTTCCTGTCAGATTTGAATAAGGAACGTGAGGGGGGGAGTAATGGCGGATCAGTAATGATTGTGGTTAGTGTGTGCGATTACCTTATGCCCCGAGGCGGCTGATCGCGATTGTACAGGTGGATTGTGCAAGGGACAAGTGGGTGCTTTTATCTTTGGAAGATACCACGGTTTTACGAGTTGACGTAAATCTAAATGAATCGAATTTTTCATCTCCAAAATCCTGCGGCTTTACAACTTTAGAAGATTGATTTGTATTTAAAGTAAAGGCCTCCTCCTACGTTGGGCCAGAAGCCCAAGATGTATAACCACGATAGCCACCATGATTGCGAAGCTATCTGTAGCTTTCATAGTGGACGTCGATAATAGGAAATTATAAACGAAACAGATCCAATCGCTTGTATTGGTCCATCATGGGCCAAGGTGGGGAGTTCGCATTTCGTTCATAATATTATACAGGTTGAAAATCATTATTTTTCTGTAGAAATTGACAATCTACCACCCAAAAAAACACATTGAACTGACAGACATGCCGCCCGCGGTGATTGGCGTGTTCCAAAGAAACCCTCTCATTGCAATGCAATGATGCGTCACGTTACAATTGTTACAATGATAGTATAATTAACCATCGAATATGTTCGTTCTACTTAAGCCCGGCCGCACATTATCCGAATTTCTGATCAGAAAAATTCGGACGCTCATACATTTTGACACGTCAGAATTCTGATAGTATGCGGTCCACAATAAAATGTATGAACAGAGTGCGTTCCGACGGGGCGTCTGAATTTTTCTGATCAAAATTCGGATAATGTGTGGCCGGGCTTAATAGAGAGTGTTTTATGATAAATAAATATAAAATAAAAAATATTTTTAATGCCCCCGCCTCAGCCTCTGCCTCACGCCGGGTAATAAGAAGCCAGAAGCGTCAATCAGTATCGAGTGGTGAACAAATTTAGTGCAAATAAATTTTAGCCGGCGACCGGCGGCCCGCGGTTTACTACGTCATCTGTCCGCTATTAACTTTACGGCTAAACGTAACGATTGCAACGTAATTTCGAATGTTATGTCTGTGGCTTGATGGAGAAATTTGCATCTTTTTTAAGACCGCCGCGCCGGCGGTCTGCTATCCTTTCATCTTATGAATTTGTGATCAGAGTTCTTAGTCATTTGCTAGTTTTGATAGCAAAGTTAGAATATAGAAATCTATGGGATTTAAGGTAAAACATCGCAAGCGCCATGACACTACTTTAATACGGTGCACGACACCGCTAAAAAGTTTACAAACATCTCAGAAATCGATAATGAAAATTGAAATTCTCAAATCCCTTGACATTTAGGCCCGTATTTTTGGTCAGTACTCAAGATGCATCTCGGTCTCAAGACACGGTTCAGGCTCTGTGATTGGTTGGCTGTCAAAATTTGGACCAATCACAGAGCCGAACCGCGTCTTGAGACCGAGATGCATCTTGACTCTTGAGTACTGACTATTTATACCGGCCTTAGAATTTACATAGCAAATCTTGCGTTTTTATAACTCATCATGCGAATCACCGCAATAATGACGTAACATTACTGGTATAAGCTGGGGTATAAAGTTTAAACGTCGTTAAACGCTCCCATCTACGTCGGGTTGATGATAACGCGCGTTTATAATTAAAATAATGTTCAGCTACATTAAACGAGTAAGGGCGCGTTATATGCCCTTAACTTTGTTTTTTTCTTTAATTTGAACTTTTATAAAATGGTTAGTACGATCAAAATAGTTAGTTTTTAGGGTTCCGTACCCAAAGGGTAAAAACGGGACCCTATTACTAAGACTTCGATGTTCGATCGATCGAAAGAGATACAACATTTACATTTTTTTAAACTTGAGGTTAAAATTGAACTTTGGCGGAAGAATTTCATACATCTCGGTCCATCAGCGCAGAAGGCGCTCGTTCATTCGCCGTAAGACTAAAATAAAATCAGCTAAGTGCGAGTCTGACTCGCGCACGAAGGGTTCCGTACCGTTATAGAGCGTAAGTAGGCAAAAAATTGTGTTTTTTGTATGGGAGCCCCCCTTAAATATTTTATTTTATTTTAATTTTATTATCAATTATTAAAGTACAAATAAAGTTAAAGAGTTTCTGAAAATTTCAACTGCCTAGCTATTGCCATTATTGATTACGAGCAAAAAAGGGCAAATAAATAACTTTTCTTGTATGGGATAAATATTTATTTTATTTTGTTTCTAGTATTTGTTGTTATAGCGGCAACAAATATGCACATTCTATGAAAATTTCAGAAGTCTAGCTATAGCGGTTCTTGAGATACAACCTGGAGACAGACAGACAGACAGACGGACAGACATCGAAGTCTCAGTAATAGGGTCTCGTTTTTACCAATTGGGTAAGGAACCCTAATAAACTATCGGGATCGTGACCTACGCTGCAATATCCGCCCTGAATCTATAAAGGTTTAACAACTATTTCAGGGACGCTAAAAATGAAATACCACAGTATGGGGCTCCCATACAAAAAACACAATTTTTTGCCTACTTACGCTTACGAACCCTTCGTGCGCGAGTCAGACTCGCACTTAGCCGATTTTATTTTAGTCTTACGGCGAATGAACGAGCGCCTTCTGCGCTGATGGTCCGAGATATATGAAATCCTTGGAGGCATTTTTGAACAACGCGTAGCGGTCTGAGCAAACATTTCTTACATTTGGGTTTCGGTTCGGCGCCGACAGTCAGCGAGTGGTCAACGCGACAGTAAAATCAACCTTATATCCCAAAAAATCAGAAATGCTCCTTCCTTATATTCGACCATCGAATTTAGCCAAAGAATGTCGTTGACTTTGTATTCAAATTTGGCCAGATACAGAAGCTGTTATTATTCAGGAGTCAAGACGTCTAACGCTTTCTTGGCTTAACGCGTTTATCGAGGTGAAAAAAGTCCTCAAAATGTGAATCGGAATTCAATCAAGATACCATCTAAAGCTCAGATTTTTATCGAACTAAATTAGGATACGTTCACATTGGATTCCTCTTTTTATTTAGTGATAACTTTTATTCTAGATTAATCATTGTTTGCTTTCGAACCTGACATTGATGGTAAAATATCCAAAAATATGTTATTTAAAACTAAGGCTGGCTGCATTTTCCGAATTCGTTTTTTGTATTCGGAAATCCGAATGCGTATAATCAGTACAGATAATACACTAACTGGCGCACACGTTCGCTTTTTTCCGAATTGAACGAATTCCGCACGTAAGTTTCAAGTGCAAGCGGTGCGTTCATGCGTAAAAAAACGAACGTTTGCGCTAGTCTCACGGAATTCGGAATACGAAAAACTAATTCGGAAATCGAATACGGAATACGTGTGATTGCGGCCAACCTAAAGAATATGATTCTTTTTGGATATATTTTATTTGCAGAGCCACGAGACACATTAAATTCAACTTTTTCATAAATACTTATAAATATTTTTTATCGGACGAGTGACAGAGTAGGCATGATATTTCAACTAACAATTAGCATATTTTGTGAAACTAGGACGTGTACAATCTGGATATCTTTTAATGGGTGCTCGATGGCGCTGTCCGATAGCTTCCGATACTTGATTTCCGTCCTCATCAATCATAGTCAATATTAGCAGTTACATCAGATAAAACTGACACTGTGCATGTGAGAGTTTCGCCTTTAGTGAATTATACTGCACTGAAAGATTTGGTATTAAGTGCCATGCGTTTTTCTCGAAAACGTTGATACCTACTTACTGTAACTATGCTATTACGGGAGAATATATTTCGCTTTTCTTTACAATTTTGCTGTTTTATAGAAATTTTAAGAAAAAATACTTTTTAATTTAGTGTCGTTTTTCACTTTTTTGGATGAGTAAAAACTGTTAAAATCACGTGATCTAATTGAATTTTATTAAGATCCCTTTTTCTTCTCAACGGCAAAAATGTATGCTTCTGCCAATGTAATATAATCTAGTATTGTAATGAAATAAATTTTATATAGGTATTTATTTATTTAGCTTATTTTTAAGTATTTCCAATGTTTAGTTTAAACGCGGATTTTTTCTTGCAATTCTGTAACACATTGAATCTTATGAGAGTATCCGCAAAAATTATTATATGAATAAATTCGCGAGAGTAAGGGCCTGTTTCACCACTTTCTGATAAAGTGCCGAATAGGCTATTCACAACTTTTTTGACAGATTCTCCATACTTGATCTGTCAAGTTAATTGGTGGATAGCCTATTCGTCACTTATCAGGAAGTGGTGAAACTGGCCCTTAATATCGCACCGTGAAATTTCGCAGTACGGACTGCGGACAGGCCCTAAAGGTTTGAAAAATAGTAAAGCGTCCGAACACTGTCAATTATAATGAATCACGGTGAACGCGGCCTTAGCCGATTACCGTTTACACCGGACAGGTGGCGGCGAGATCCAATCTGATAGCGGCTGACGGACAACTCCGGCCGATTGGGGCACGATTCTCAGCGCTCGAATGTCGCTTCGATCTTGGGGCTCTCGCTAACTTGAGACATGACAGAATATTGCAACCTAATAGCCTAATTGAAATTTAAAATATTTGTTTGTGTATCTTCATCTCACTTGAGACATGACAGTCTCAAGTGAGGGCTGAGGCTGACTATTTTGTACTAAAATCGTCAGCCTCACTGACTATTTTAATACAAAATATTTGTTTGTGTACGTGCATGTTCATGTGTTTTGTTTACTGTCATATCTCAACTCGTAAGTGAGCTAGAGCATTTTGTCCTTTTTCTTCTTCTAAATTCAAATTTCTACACAGTATTTCCGCTGTCTAGAAGAGAACTATTGGCCGTACACTTGTATAATCACCATTACGCTTTTCTGCCTTTATTTTACTTTTAGATACGCTCTTTCCATTCTCTAAGATCGAAGTGACATTCGAGGTTTGAGAATCTGTCTCCTCCGAATACCGACCGAACTCATTCGAATGTTTACAGAAGCGTTTTGATTGTCGGTCTGTGGTACAGTTAGTTGTAATGTATATTTAAATATTGCTTTATCATCCTACTATTATAATTCAGCCTACTTAAATATAACAGGTCGTAGTGGGAGTGCCCTACTGCGTAGTATTAGGAAAGACGAGTATTCTCTACATGTAATCGAATTGATTTTGTTGTCTCGGATATCCATACTTCACTACATAGTATAAAACAAAGTAGCTTTTTCTGTCCCTATGTCCTTTTGTTCCCTTTAATCTTTAAAACTACGCAACGGATTTTGATGCGGTTTTATTTAATAGATAGAGTGATTGAAGAGAAAGGTTTATAAGTATAATAACATTCATTAAATAGTGGAGAAATACTGGCATTTTTGGGGTTTCTAATGTGATGTCGTAAATAATTACATTTTTTTCCGCTTACATTGCAAACGCAGCGCGCAGGCTGAACCCTACGAGTTTTATCAAAATAATGTACTGAGTATTGTACACAATGAAAAGGTCTACAGAAAACTTCGCGATGGTATACCTATGTCTATCTCTTATGGATATCCCACAATAACATTTTTTTGTCATTTACTTTTTACTACAAATAATGGCTAATTTTCTAAGCGATTTTAACCAATACGGCATTAATCCTTATTTAATCAAATACTTTAAATACATTATTGATTTAATATAGAACTATATGGCCCTTTACAGCATATGATTTAAATGAATATTTTCGAAGATATTATTACAGATTTAAAAATTGCGGGACGTAGCTTTTGCGGCGGTACCGGCCAATGCGGGCCACGAGTAGTAATGAATAATAAATCAAAACTACTGAATCGATTTTAATCATTTTTTCAGTGAGTGACATAGGCTATATGTATTTTATACCCGTGCGAAGCCGGGGCGGGTCGCTAGTAATATTATAAACGCGAAAGCCTATCTGTCTTACCTATTTAGGCCCAAACCGCTGAAACGATTTTGATAAAATTTGGTATGAAAATACTTTGAGTTCCGGAAAAGGACATAGGATACTTTTTATCCGGAAAAATTTACGGTTTTCGTTCGGTAAACTTTCGGCGCAGTATTTTGGGAAATGTTAGGTTAGTTACCATTGAATAAGGGCCTTATCACACTAGCAGTTTGTGGGTGGTTGCGTGGCGATCACGTGGTGGATTTGATCGCAGCGAACACGCGGCGAATTCGCGGCGCTCACTGAATGATAAATGTCCGCCGCACTCCGCCCGCAAACCGCTAATGTGATAAGGCTTTTAGGAGAGGCGTAAGCTCACAGAAACTTCGATAGTGCGATTCAGAAATGTGGACTGTTAGGTCCGCTACACATATTTCAGTGTGAACGAAGTTGCGGGGACCACTTTAATGCAACTATAATTTATTTTATTTCGCATTTACTGTTGGTATTAATAATAATTTTAATGGAATTGTTGTGGCAAGTCCCAATAACAACATGATTAATATAATTTTCTAAATCAAACAGGTGTGGCTAAATGCGCAAAGAAATAAGGCTGTAATCATAAAGTAATAGGTACATTATTAGACAAGGGTCAGGTCACACTGAGACAAGATGCAGCGCTAACTCCATCTAGTTGACGCCCAGGAATACTAACAATGACACTTTTGTGGAATTGTAATAAAATTTATTTAAACGTCCGGTAGATGTCGCTGTTTATTCTCAAAAACGCCATCTAGTTTACGCCTAGGAATACTATCAACGCCCTCTGCCCCTACAGCGCAGGAACTAATAAAAATGTGTCGTTAGTCGTTACAACTTTTTCCATCTAGCCCCCTTTCGCAACACGCGATAAGGAACTTCGTTCCAATAATTAGATTTGTTTATTAATATTACAAGCAAATGATTGATTTACTGCAGAATGTTTTATTTGAACAGGTACTATTAGTATAGATAGATTCATTGCCTTGGTATTTGTATTCGATGGTTTCAAATTACGAATGTATCACATTTTTTAAATTCTAACTACACTGTCAAAAGTAAAAAAAAAAAAAAAAAAGTAAAAAACAAAAAACCTCAGACATTAGACATTCGATTTATTATAGTGGCTAGTTTCTTAGGTTTCTGACAGTATCTATTGTTAAGGATTAACCCAGGGATTCCCAATCTTTTTCAGCCTGCGGCGCAGTTACACGTCTCAATATTTTGTCACGGCGCGGGCGCCCTACTCTACCTAACTTTTACAAAAAGATACACAAATACACACGTTTAATGATTATTGTTAGGTTAAGCAGGTAAATAATAATAAACAAATATTTAATCATCTGCCTGCTTTGTATAATAATTGATATTATAATTATAATATAATATTTGTGGTTTTGGATAGTGATGGAGGATCGACTCACGGCGCGGCCCCTCTTGCCTTTCCACTGCTCACTGGGCACCGCGCCACACAGTTTGGGAACCCCTGCATTAACCAATTAACAACGCTGATGAATAGATAAATTCCAGTTGAAAAACTATAAAACTGTTCATAAGCACCAGTCTATTTCTTAACTCAAGAATATACTTTTCAATATATCGTCATGGATTGGAATATATAGTTAATAGTTATATACGGTATTTCTATACCCTCGGCCATAAAGTAAAGTAAGCTTGTATAGCACATAGGCTACTTTATTCGACAGCTGTACACGTGTTATCGTGTACATCGCCTATCTCCTATCTGATAGATATCGTCTGGAGCCTTCTTTATGACGTCATATTGTTATGTTAAGTACCGTGTAATGTACCTTTATTTTGTCATGTATAAATGTCGCAGCCAACTGGTTAAAATAGCCGTTCAATCAAACAGCTAGCCCTTTGACTGAACAACGCCATTCAACCACACGCCTAGCTTTTTAATTGAACGTTTGAGTCGCTCAAAACGTTCAACACTACAGCTGATTCAAAAGCCGCCGTCTAATTGAATTAGTTCAGCGCTAACCACCGCGGCGCTAGGTGCGTTTTGTTTTCAATATGGCGTCAATTAGCCGGTGTTTATAATTGATTTAAGATATTTTTCAGAAAGAAGGATTGTTTTGAAAGACTGATTTTACGTTATTAATACATAATATATAAATATTTTTTTTATGAAAGAGTTTAGATTTTTGTTATCTACTTTTTAATGAATATGAAGGTTTTTAAGGTAGTATTTTTGTTCGTACTTATCTAAAAAAGAGTAAATGGCTAAGGTTTAGAAACCTAGGTCAATTAAATGTTGGTAACATGGGTTAAGGAGGGTTGTTTTGGGTGAGAAAAACTCCTACT
The DNA here is from genome assembly GCA_905187585.1 of Cyaniris semiargus. Taxonomy (NCBI): domain Eukaryota; kingdom Metazoa; phylum Arthropoda; class Insecta; order Lepidoptera; family Lycaenidae; genus Cyaniris; species Cyaniris semiargus. The sequence goes on along the minus strand of LR994558.1, from coordinate 2,756,756 downwards.
TACCGTTTCCACCGCCAGCAAACTCTCCGTTTAGAAGAAATTCGCATTTGAGATTTTCGTAATCTTCAGATGAGATTATCTGTTTTCTGATGTTTACGAAGTGTTTTTAAGGCATCCCAAGGCTGTGATGAGTGGGGGATGATTATTTTATCATTCCAAAACTATATAATTCAAGGTTTCTTGATAAAAATTAAGAAAATTATCATAATTCACTACTGTATTAGTAATTGTATGGGTTTAGACTTCGGCTAATAAATAACCCGCCACCCGCACTAATAAATATTTGGCTTCTTCTTCTCCTTCTTTTTCCTTTTATTTGCCTGGGATTTGTCACTTGGCATTTCTTTGACGTTCCGTTAAGGATAACAATTTAAGTAGGTAATGTAATGGAAGCGGGGGGCTCGGAGGGCGCAGCCCCCCGCCAAAACAAAAACAAACACAATCCAGAAAGTCCAAAAGTAGGTTAGGTTAGGTTGGAACTTAGACCACAACACCCAGAAATAGGAGCCCCGCGTAGCGGGGCTCCGTCAACTGATAATTGAAGCTAGTTGTGCCATATTGAGGGTCATTGGTCTCTAGGTATGACTGATGATGGATCTGAAGATCTGAGGTTGAACCTCTAGTGTGCAATTCCTAAGCCGAAGGCTTAATTGTCATAAAAAAAACAAAACGTCAAAATAGTGCCATAATAAGAAAAAGAAGACGAAGAAGACAGTAGTTTTTATGTAGTGAATTTTGTTATTATTTTTACTTTTAATTTTTATCAAAAAACCTTGATTTACATTGTTAAATAAAATTGAAATTTTAGTTCTCCACTCACAACAGCCTAGTGAGAGGCATTTTTCCGAAGAAACACTCCGTAAATTGTCGAGAATAGAATATGAGGTAGCATCAATATTCCGAAAATTTCAAAGGTGAGTAGCTCTAAAACTGGGGGCTGCTTGTTGTGGTGTTGGTACAAGGGGGGGTTTTACCCCCCCTTCCCCCCACCCCCGCCCTCCCTCCTATTTTGACGTAGATTTCTAAACCTTTACCGCAATAAAGAATATTATGATGAATAATCTGTTTTTCATTTTTACTTATTTCATAAAACTTTTGGTCACCTCTTAAACTTAATCCACGAATAATCTTCCAAAAAATTACAACAAGGCTTCCTTTTCTTTCAAATGACATACTAAACTAATGATCACCTTACTTAATTTACCATTTAACTAGCTGGCTAAGCGTCGTCTAGCTGTAGTGTTGAACGTTGCAGTCAACAAGTCGGCTAAACGACGTATAGCCGTGTGATTGAATGGCGTTGTTCAGTCAAAGGGCTAGCTGTTTGATTGAACGGCTATTTTAAGCAGTTGGCTGCGACATATATATAACTTACTATACATGTTACATATACTATCAGAGAAGTTGATTTTAAGGGTCAATTCAGACCGCAACGCGACGCGTAGATACATTTCTAATTTCTACTTTGACATTTGACAGATTTCATGAGCGTGAGACGTCTTGCAAATCTGCCAAATCCATACTTTATAAATGCTCTGAATTGAGCCTTAGACAGATGGCGGACCTACGTCATTTGGTTGAGTTATGTCAATTCAATATTAGTCGTGACCACAGGTCGTGACTCGTAATCTGTCGGCTGGGTTTGACATAACGCGACCAAATTACGTAGGTTTGCCTTCTGCCCATGAATTAACTTCTCTTTAATTAAGAAGTTACAGTTGTATTGTCAAATGGCCTTCCTCAAAAAAGTTCGCAAAGTCTCTAACTCATACTATAGAGCAAAATAATACAGTACTGATACTTTTAAACGGCTAATTGACGTACAAAATTTCATGTAAATTTCACAATATGTATTATAAATTCTGTGCCTTGTTATTTTAAACCTTCAAAAAGTTTAAGCCCAGTAGGGCCAGAGTTGTTCTCGTATGCCGCTCATTCATCAGCGGTTAAACTAAATAATTCAAGAAGTGCACCATTTCAATGATGTTGATTTAATATCTGTCCTACGACCAAGTAATGAAAATTGCCTGTTGTATTGCGAATTTAAGCCACAGACATAATATGAAAGTTGATCGAGTCTACCAGAATCTGATGGCAATATTTGACAGCAGGTTTTCAAAAAATATCCTTGATCATTGGATAAATTTTTATATTTGCATGTTTAACACACAGAATCAGCCGCTATAAGAAAAAAAAGGATCAAAATGTTTTATTCCAATTCCCACGGTTTTGCTAGAGTCAATTTGTTTTCTCACTTTTTGCCATCAGATTCTGGTAGACCTATAGTTACTGAGGTTATAATATATTTTTTAATATTTTGCTTGTAAAAAAAATAATTATGAATTTTATTTTATTTATTTTGACACATAAAATATTATATCTTATTAAAACTGCTGACGTAGTTTGTGAAATACACGTATTACCCAAGTTTAATTGTTTAATTAAACTTTTCAATTGAAATTAAAAGGAGGATGATTTGATTGGAAAAAAGATACTGGTTGTCTAGAAATATTATAAGTGTATTAAAATAAGGTATTATAATATGGAGATCTTCTTTGAGGGTAAGGAAGATCACCAACTATGCGAGGTACTTTGTCAATCCGAGGCCCACAATCTCTTTCTAATTAATGACAATTAGTATTATTGATCCTAGGAAAAGATGGCGCGATGAGCTGGAGGCGTACCAGCCGGGCTGGCCAACGGTGGCGCTGGAGCGAGACAAGTGGAAGACCCTGGGGGAGGCCTTTGCCCAGCAGTGGGATAGTACAGGCTGACAAAAAAAAGTATTATTGATCACTCCAATTTCTATATCTATGGTTTCAACAGAATTATTCAAGAACGTTGTGAGCTGTCACAGAATAAACATGAGCGGGACATGTAATTTTTCAGAAAGGGAAAGTATGTAATTGGCATAATCCATAGATACATAATAGGAGTGTTTGTTCGTAGCGACGATAGTATTAGTTATTTGTAACATAATTGTGTGTCATCTGAAGCGGCTATCGAACATTTTAATCGAGAAAGTGGTAAGTCGAATGAACGGGTACGTTATCACGTAACTATATGTATAGGTCTACCAGAATCTCATGGCAATTTTTGACAGCAGATTTTTAAAAAATATCCTTGATCATTGGATAAATTTTTATATTTGCATGTTTAACACACCGAATCAGCCGCTATAAGAAAGAAAACGGATCAAAATGTTTTATTCCAATTACCCCGGTATTGCTAGAGTCATTTTATTTTCTCACTTTTTGCCATCAGATTCTGGTAGACCTATAATTTCGAAAGATAATTTCGGAAGATAATCTACACTTTTCAAGCCAACCTCACTGAACTAGCCACCACATCATGCATCATCGAACTCTGGTCAGTTTAAAATAAGAACAAATAAATAGTATAATACAAAATGCAGCCTAGCTACATCGGTATTGTCCACCAAAACCCCTTACACTATATTATGATAATTTCATGACAATACTAATTACAGTCGTTGTCAAAGAACTAATTGCACTTAGGTAAATAAACAAAATTAAATTGTCTCGTTTAAAGTTTAAACTACATAGCTGTAGGTACTATAGGCCACAGCCAGAATGTAAGTCAAAGACTACACTCATTTATCAATTCCCTTAGGACATAATGTTACTGCAATGTTTTCACGTCGTTAGAGCAGCACCAGCACAGACAGCAAACAAAAAGTTTTGTTTGACATTTGACAACGTCTCTGTCAATATTATTATATGACGTGTGCAACATGTCGAATTTCAGCCGGATTATTTACTGTAGGTACTAGTAGCGCCCTCTGCGTTATATTCCTTTTTTTATTGATTTTCATGGAGTTTTTGTACTTTTTTGTAACATTCAAAACTTTATACAAATAATCTGTATGAAAAGAAACAAAACCGTATCTATTTTCTTCTAAATTGCAATTTGCACTTAGCATGCTCAAGTAATTTAAAAATTAGCTCACACTTAAGCTACCGTGAAGCTCATGTACTTTCCTTATGTTATCTGTGAACGGAAGATGTAGATAACGTATCTTGATCTCAACATGCGAAGCGCTAAAAGGTTATAAGGTAAAAAATAACGAAAATGAGGATTATCGCTTACAATTTGAGTGAACGCCCATGATGGATAAATGTGAATTACGAACGTGGAAAGGTGCGTTATAGTCTAAAGAGTAAAGACTAAACTTATGCGCATATAAGACAAGTCGCAGCGTGGCTATTATTTTCCATATATTTTTTTACCTGTTTTGTTATATTTTTATATTTTAATACTATTGATCCTAAGACGGGCCGCAGGGTATCGGGCATTTTCCATACTTTTCTGACCAATCGCGGATTCTGTCATCTGTCCTGAACATATGGAAAATGCGGCCCATCGTAATGTGCGTACGCGTAGACGCTTATCTAAAAAGGGAGGAAGTATCGAGATTCGAGATGTAGATAGGGTATCTTGGGCATCTCGACACGCGCGCTATTACAGGACGATATTGGCCGCGTAATTAGACGGCTGGTATTTGCTGTGAAATGGAGCAGGCGACGGACTTTTATACTATCGGAGAAGTTGGTTCCTAGGCAGATGGCGGACCTAAGTTATTTATTTGGTTCAAACCCAGCCGACAGATCACAGCTAACATTGAATTGACATAAGTCGACCACATGACGTCAACTACCTAGGAAATAGGAATCAATTTCCTCAATGGTACATACCTTTAGAAAATAAGAGGGGTCAACTGCGTGAGACTTTGTTTGAAGACTTTTTGACCCAAGGGGGGCCAAAAAGTCTTCAAAATTGTCTATTTATGCTATCCTGAAATTCAAATCCCCTGGACGTCCCCATAATTATGGTCTTATAGAAAAGCAGCATAATGAAAAACTTCATACCTTTTTTGTCTCTTAAAAAAATATAATTTTGCGCAAAATAAAATACCACAGATATATTTTCCTGTGATAAAGATACGCATAATTTTATTTTCTGTACTTTGCTCTACATTTGTGCAATTGTATGAAACTCGAACCGGTAGCTTCGCATTTAATCGTACAAACGAACAAACCTTTCCTCTGCATAATAGACAATTACAGATGGTGTTTGTAACTCCGCACAGATGTAATACACCGATTACACGAACAGCGATGATGTATATCTTAATGTTTCCCCAAACGTGTGGGTTTCGAACAATGTTGTGTTCTCTGTTAGCTGGCAAAGGATGCCCGCAGGATATTTACGGACATAGAGAACGTATGGACCTGTTTAATAGTGTTGATTTTGCACGAAACTTACCTGAGACATAGAAAATAGATAAAGTGTGATATCCAAAATGGCAATAGGTATAGGTACTTGAAAGTTTTTGAAATCTTTGCACTTTTACTTATTTTCTCACCTCTTGTCTTTGCTTTAAGGCGAGGACTTATCTCAATTCCAAACGATAACCTTCCACATAACCAAAGATAAAGCGTGTACGCTTCGCAATAAGATTCATTTTACCTTAGCATAAAATTGTAGTGTCTAGGGGCGGATCTTCTCTATTTCTCGTGTGTTTTTTAAATATCTTTCTAAATAAATATTAAGAAAAAAGATTATTTGTTTCAGACCTTTTTTTTTTAAATAAAATTTATTAAAATAAAATGTAAGTTATTCTTGTTAATACTTATATTTCGATGACAAAGAGTTTTGTCGGAGGTGAGTTTGTAAATTAATTACAGCGAAAGTATTATTTTTTATTAAAATGTTTTTGATTTAAACGTTTTTAAATATTGTGCTCTATACCTCATATTTTTTTACATTTCGTTATTATATTGGAACTAGGTAAATCGGGTATCAAGAAATAACAAAATGGGGTTTCAGCCCGCCTTAACTAGCATGACAAGATCAGAACATTTTCTATGTCCGGGGAGCCCGAAGCGCTGTCGAAGCGGAGTAATGGTTGACATTACAGTTTCCTCGTCCGGTGGGCGGTATTACTCATTATAGTGGTTAGTGGTTAATGCGCTTGTGGTTATTACTTCATTAATTGTTCTTTTTAATTAGAACACGATAATCTATAATTAATAATTATTGTTGTATTTTGATGCCTGGGTCCGGTTACAGTGGCGAGCAACACTGAAGCGATTTAGATGAAAACATGAAAATACTTTGAGCCCTGGGAAAGGACATGTAGTTTTCATTATTGCAAAGTACTCGCGACCTGCTGAATTTCGGACAAAATTAATTAATTAATTATTAAATAACTTATTTCCGCAATAAAAAGTGGCGCGAAGAGTAACCCACGGGGAAGGACATGCCTATCCTTTTCAGTTGCTTATCGAAACCGATTTAGTAGTCAAGTAAACAAACAAATATAATATTTTTCTTGCGTAACGAACATTAATTTAATTGTTATTGCAATGTTTATAACATTGTTGAAACGTTGCTTGTCGTATTAACACATAATATTTAGTGTACACATATCGGTGGTCAGTGATATTTCTATTAGCACTTTTTATATATATCATCAACGTCCTTAATGAAAATAGCTTATGTTTTTATCTGATTAGCGCTGAATTAAGTTTTTGTAACATATTTTAGGCTTCGTTCAGAAGGAGCGAAATGTACGCGCGAAGATTTGACGTATGGCCAAGCGGCGAACCAAATATTGTACATTCCGAATCGCGCTATCGAAGTTTCTTAAAATGGCACCAGTCACGACATAATATACAACGTAAGAAATGACTTGGCTTCGTCCTAATCGAGTAATATAGTATGCTGTATAGTGTATACTCGGTTAAGACGAAGCTCAAGCTTGGGCTTGAGCTTACAAATAAATAAAAAATTTTTTATTTGTAGACATCACTTATAGGCGCTTAACTTATAGAATCTGGACGCAATGCATGAGAGTGGATATTATATCCACCTAGAACATGCATTTAAAACTTAAACATCGAAATGATTTAAGTAAAACATTTTTAAAGGAGTATGTTTTAAAATGTATGGAGTCTGGTCCAAATTTCCACCACTAACGAGACCTATATAGTAAAATTGTCTACTAAATACTGAATCATTATAACCAGACCACAATCGAAAATACCCTGTCAGTAAAAAGTTATGGCTGAATCAAAAGTCGTGTTTTTTACCATTTTGTATGAAAAATATCGTAGATGTAATAAAAATGTATTGAGTCTGGTGCAAATTTCCACAACCAATAACACTTACGTAATGGTCTGCTAAATACGGAATCATTATAACTAGACCGCAACCGAAAATATCCTGTAAGTAAAAATTTATCACGGAATGAAAAGGTTTTCTACCATTTTATTCCATAAAATAGTATTAATATGTTCCATTGTACTTTTTAACTTCTCAATCTATGTTATGTCATGTCGCTTGGTATTTCCTATTAGGTTTTCACTGAAATAGATGAATATCAATATCAATATTTTCACTCAAAAAATATTGTTTCATATTATGTTCATAACTCATAACTTTTTATTGACAGCTTAATTTTAATTTGTCTCATAATGAAAGTTACTCTATATTTAATGGACAATAAGTCAATATGGGTCTCGTTAGTGGTGGAAATTTGGACCACTTTATTCATTCTCCTTTTCCTTATATTATGTGGCACCTTACGGCCCGTATCAGAATTAATATTTTTAATGTCTTTTGGCCGAAATTTTCCGGACTAACTATTTAACGAAAGATTAAATTATTTTTGTTGTAATTTTTAATTCAATTTAAAATTACCACTATAAAACAAGTTCTCTATATTATTATATTATACAGATAGAAAATTGTTTGGCGTACTCCCAAACCGCTCCTTGTGTATCGAGCCTTATTCTACATTGTAGTTTTTAAATGTGCCAATGCAGCAATGTATTATCGCACTCAAATGTCACTGCGATAATTGACAGGTACAGTCGCGTACAAACCCACATTTTAATTAAAACGTAATAAGTACTGTCGTGTTACGTTATATCACGTGAGGAGGTACAGTCGCGTACACGAGTTAATTAAAATCGAACATGTGTTCAATATACCAGAGAACTGATTGAAACATGCTGCTCTTACATTATTTTCATTATTTTCAAGGAAGCATAAAATAATATAATATTGCTAGCTGTTCCGGCAAACGTTGTTTTGCTGTATAAAGTATTTCGATTTTCGCCCATATTATTTTACTGAAGTGACTTAATAAATATGTCACCATGGCAACGTCCATCGCTATCCCGTCACACAAACAATGGTCGCCGTCAGTCTCGAGTTGTAATAATTTACTATTATTTATTCAACAAATGCACTTATCAATCAATCACTTAAAAATAATAAAAAGTAGATGTTGTCCGATTCTCAACCCTATCCGATATGCTCGCTAAGATTCACGAAAATCGGTCGAGCCGTTTCAGAGGAGTTCAACCACGCACCCCGTGACACGAGAATTTTATATATGAGATAATAAAACATAGTACTAGTTAAACGTTAAAATTCTAATATAAACTAAATGAAAAACTCCTTCGACACGGCTAGGCTGCACCATTCTTATTAGAATAAGCCGTCATCGATGAGGATTCAGTGGGATTAGTACATTTTTCCTTCATTTATCTGTGTAAAAATTTAACAAAATCTGCGTAGTATTTTTGGAATTTGTCCAAAACAAACGAACAAACATACAAACAAGAAATCGATAATTTCAATATTGATCCATCGGTGCTATTTTGTAAGTTTCGATGAAGATTGATACGTCGAGTAAAACTGTTTTCAATAGCAAGAAGTAGCTTAGTGGACTACGCACTTACTCTCTTGCCTACACCTTACTTTTGTATATTTGTGGTTTGATTTTTTCACTTACCACCCCCTGGACTATAGGATTACACAAGACACATTTATTAGGGTTCCGTACCCAAAGGGTAAAAACGGGACCCTATTACTAAGACTTCGATGTCTGTCCGTCTGTCTGTCACCAGGCTGTAACTCAAGAACCGCTATAGCTAGACTTCTGAAATTTTCACAGATTGTGTATATGTGTTGCCGCTATAACAACAAATACTAAAAATAAAATAAATTAAATATTTAAGGGGGGCTCCCATACAACAAACGTGATTTTTTTTGCTATTTTTGCTCTTAATCAATAACGGCAACACATAGGCAATTGAAATGTTCTCAAAATACTTAATTGTATTTGTACTTTAATAATTAATTATAAAATTTAAATAATTTAAATAATTGAGGGGGGCTCCCATACAAAAAATTCAATTTTTAGCCTATTTTTGCTCTGTAGTGGTACGGAACCCTTCGTGCGCGAGTACAACTCGCACTTGGCCGATTTTATAGTATATATAGTATTATTATGTGATGCTATAATATGTGTTGCTATATCGTATACTATAAAAAATATATTAAATATTATATTGTTGCCATATTTCGCGCGCGCGGTGGTCCGAACGTATCTCAATGAAATTCAAATCCGCGTCTATCGCGAGCGTCAAATTTATTCATAGTCGTTCATAGCCTTTCATATCCTTTCAAAGACTTTCATAGCTTAACATTTCGTGGACAATGCATTAGGCGTAGCGTCCACTAACGTCCTTTTCTGATGGAACGATCTTTTTGAGCACCTTATTTTCACCCAAATGCCATTTCAGCACAGGCTGTACGCAAGCGAGTGGCACGATTGTAGTGCAATAATTAGTTTGATAATTTAATAATTAGTTTGACATAACCTCGACATAGTAGTACGGGAGTCCTAAAACAATTTTTTTCCGTTTTAGGGTTCAGTAGTCAACCAAGTTTTTTTGATTACAGAACCCTATAACGGAACCCTAACGAGCTGATTTTTTGTATATTGATAGGTAATTAGTTATATAATTTAAGAGTAACATTGTCCTACAAATAGAACAATCCATATTTTAGGACCATCAAGTCAAAGTATGAAATCCTTTCTATTTCTGTTAGCTACCACTTTCAAATAAAAATATTGTTCGTCTTATCAAAATGAAGCTACTCACAAAAAATTAGCTTGATAGTAATAAAAAAAATAGGCTACTTGACCTATATTTAATTTCATTGAACTAATGCATATTTCTAGTAGAACTTGGCCTAGGAAACCGTATTTCACCCTTATCATCAAATAAAAGCTTATGATTGATAAATAAAGTCGATATGAAAATATGATTTTATGAAAATATGATTTGTACTGACGAAAACGCTTTTGCGGTACTTCCGATTTAGATGTGACGTCATCACATTCGTAATTTAATATCTTTTATTTATCGCGCTCGTTATATGTAAGTTTATTTGTACATAAATAATAAGAATAAGCCTAGAAAGATTTGTAAAATATATTTTCTTGAATAGTTCAAGTAAAACATCAGTTTTATATATTATCTCCATTTATTGTAGTTGGGAAATGAAATGGACAAAACTTTTCTCCAAAAGTGTTCAACATTACAAATGATTTCTAAATTCTGTTCTAATTTTTTGGCAATGTTAAACTCGAACGCTTAGCACATAAAACTTTTTTCAATAAAGAAAGTATAAAAATATAAAAAACATGTCGTCACACTATGGCGGCACAATGGCGGGCAGTGTTTTCGGCGCCATATAAAAGGCATATTTTTCAATCAACATTTTTATGGGCTGTTTAAAATATTAAAATATTAGTTTTTTTTGGTGAAAATGATTAAGAAGTGTTTAGAATGAAGAAAAAAAGTAGGTCAAGTAGCCTATTGTTCTAGGGCTCCCGTACTACAGGTATTATGTTATTTCAAACTCTTTATTAAATTAAAGAATTTGAAAATTAATTAAAGTTAAGTAATCGTTAAATATTTCTGTTTGGGGCTGTAAGACACGTAAACAAATTTTAAATCAAGCTTTGCCATTGGACAATCCAGGCTAGCAGGTATACCAGGTTTACCTGTTTATTACGCCAGATCGCAGAGGAGAGGGCCGTATCGTCTATATTTTACGTATGTCAAGACGTGTCAACCAGGAAAATGCGACCCCGCTACGGCCCACCCCGCATAATGTGCGCGTACCCTTACCGAACATTATGCGGTCGCATTTGTCACGTGGTCGTGCGTCGCCGGACACGTCGTGAGGTGCATGTGTAGCGGTGAAATCGAATTATAATACGAGTACCGACCCATTTCCCCTTTAATGCTGAAGTATATTGATTCCCGTTGTTTATGTATCGCTGTAAAATTACTGCCGGTTTATTATTATCATTGTTTATGTATTGTATAAATAATTCATAGTTTTATAACTTATAAGTTCCTAGTTTTATAACTTATAAGCTATTGAATTTGCTCACATTTGGCCGCTGACAATAAGTTTGGTGTAAACGCAGCCTACACTGCGTTTACACCAAACTTATTGTCAGCGGCCAAATGTGTAATATCTATGGACGCTTCACACCACGTCAGTCTGGCCCCGTGGTAAGTACCTGAAGGACTTGTGTTACGGGTACCAGACAACGGAAATGTATTTAATACTTTTATACTATACATATATTTTTAAGATTTTTATTATATTATACACATATTTGACGACCTCTGTCGCTCAGTTGGTGGGCTGTTGATAGCTCAAGCCGGGGGTCGCGGGTTCGAATCCCGCCGACGGAACAAAAAGTTTTCAAAGTTCCTGGGTCATTGATGTGTATTAAATATGTGTATCATATAATAAAAATCTTAAATATATGTATAGTATAAAAGTATTAAATATATTTCCGTTGTCTGATACCCGTAACACAAATCCTTCAGGTACTTAGCACGGGGCCAGACTGACGTGGTGTGAAGCGTCCATAGATATTAATATTAATTATTTAATACACAACCAGACCCGGGAACATTGAAAACTTTTTGTTCCGTCGGCGGGATTCGAACCCGCGACCCCCGGCTTGAGTTGCCATATACTCAACCAATTGAACCACAGAGGTCGTAATTATAAAAACAGATAGAAAAAATCGCAATAATAATATTGGATTTGCGTTTCCTCATAGAAAGCAGCTGTAGTCCAGACACGCATCACCGGGGAAGTCGCAAAATGCAAGTGCGACAAAAATGACTTAAATTAATTTACCCAGTCTAGTAATAGAATAAACCAAGATAGAAGCACGAAACGTTATTTAAGGTGACGCCTTGATAATTTGGTTGCAGCGATATCGATTTTTCTCAACAATGACTAAAGCTAAGAAATTAAAGTTCATTGTCAGTATTCATCATGTCTTTATCTTTGAATTACCCATAGCATAATACGATTGGTCAACTTTTATAACACAGAATAGTTAATCAAAAATACCTCCATAAAAACAGGGATTCTAATTTTGTCAACAGAGGAGAGTGATTTAAGCTTCCAGTACATATATTAGTTCAAGCATACACTATAATTTGCCCATAGTTTATATGAAATATATTTATGGTTTTTAAATTACGCGACAAAAACCATTTTGTCGCTTACGCCCTTTCCATTTCTTGTTTTCTATGAGAGGCCGGCCGGGGCCCGGCCTCTCATAGAAAACAAGCGATCTAAAACATATCCAAAACGGTGTTTTACTTTAACGCGGCGTCACCTTAATCTTATATAATAGGAACATCCAATGGTACTTACCTACTAAGAAGACCTCATAATGACCCTAATAAGCAAGTACACCCCTATAATGGGGTCTATTAAGCAAGTATAAGATGGGGTCTATTAAGTACACGTAAAGTGATGATCCTATCTCCAGCGCGGCTGCGGCGGGCGCTGACGAGCAAAAACTTATTTCGTTTACTCCTGACATTAATTCAACAATTACTTAGCGCTTGTAGGAGATAGGGCTGGGAAAGGCTAAGAAAATGCTGAGATTTCAAAATTGACGCATATTTAAAAAATAGAACAACAAAAATCGTCTTGACTTTACAACGCCTACTTTTAAAAGCATTCCTTATATTTTTTTTAGAGAGAGAAAGAGAGTTTGTTAGTTTGAACGCGCTAATGTCAGGAACTTGGTTAGTATAGAAAAAACCTTTTCAGTTATAAGTATATTATTATGTAAAATAAGCAACTCATTACTTATGTATAAAATCTCACATGAGATTACAATCATAAGTTTAGTATTGTTGTATTGTGTTTGGCATTTGTTACATGAAATAAACAGATTTTTTATTTATTTTTTTTTTTTTTTTTTTAGTTTTCAGTTCAAAAATCTATTTATCAAGGAAGGCTTTAGGTTAAATAACATTACGCTATCACCAATATGAGAGTGTTCTTCACTCTCATATTGGTGATAGCGTAATGTTATGGTGATAGCATATTGGTTCAGCGGAAAATGTGGAAAAAGAGAAAAAATAATTAATTCCTATTTTTATGTGTTGACGCGGAGAGTCGCTGGCAACAGCTAGGGTGAAGAATAAAATCCTCTATAATTTAAATACTACTTAAAGTATTTAAATTATAATATGATGGTTAGTGGTACTGGTTAGTATTTAAATTGTAGGATGGTAAAGTACCATCGAATAAATTGATTCATAGGCAGTATGTCATTTGGTCGGATTATGGCAACTTAAGGTAAGTTAAAACGCGACCAAAATATGTTCGTCCGCCATCTGCCTGTGAATCAACTTCTCTGATAGAACATTAAAATCAAAAGTAGCAGATCAAGTTTCAACCCTCAGATTCCGATGGTTTTTCTAACCACTCCGGAGAGTACGGCCACCGGTCGTTGAGTTTTTACACAACGGCTTCATTGTCCGGCTTGTAATTGCCTTAAGCGATCGCCGATAGACGCAAAAACTGAATTGACCAGACTGTACATAAATCGTTTAGAACAATAGTGAATAAAGGCTTCAAAGATAAATCAATAATCATTATATATGAATAGGACATCAATATTCATTTGGAAATGCGTAAAGCCTGATTCTGAGGATTTTAACAGAAGTTAATCTGTGGAAAAACATTGATTTAGCTAGCCTTATCTTTATTTTTTCTTTCTAATTTAATCTAGGTCTTTCAGGTAGAGCTTGTCTGATTTGAAATGACGCGCCCCACCACTCCACTAGTTGATATAAATGAAAAATCATTTTAAGTTAGACAAGCCCTACGTATATTTTTATTTGAAAATAAAAATAGACAAAAAGCCACACGAAAGCATACTGTCGTCCGAATCTATAAACGAATACACGAACGAAGTTTTGACAGGAGTTTAACTATTCAACAGAGTTGATGATTGGCTGATATTTCGACGCTAGCCAATCAAAATCGCAGCAGTGGATACATAAATACCAGTCAGAAAACCTCAGAAACCGGCATAGATAAGTTAAATTTTAGTAACGCTCAGCGAATCGGATAACATCTTAAATGCAAATTCTCAATATTGTCCGTAATTTAGTCTTTAGAGTATACGTTGCCCCCGCTCCTGATTGGCCAATTCAAAATTGATTCAGCAATAAATCAATTCGGACCAATGGGAGCGCGAGTGACGTGATAAATTTGCGGCGTGATTGGTCAATTGATTAAAATCAATTTGAAATGGCACGAGTGTTGCGCAAACGCATTTATTAACATAGTGGTACACCTGCTAGGTATATAATTGGTGTACTTAGCCAATCTGGCCTCTGATCGGTACTTCATTGATCACTAACGATCGCCTGTTATTCTGATTTCAATTTTAATTTCTCAAACCGCACAGGTGTTTTTTATGTATTAGAAATTGTATTTTTACCTTTATTGTAGCTGCTAGTGATTCAAACAATTTTATTACTAAAGTTTCTTCAGTCTGACGATGAGTACCTGAAAATAAAAATAAAATATATTTAGAAACATTCGATTTTATTGGAATTTGGAATAAAATGTAGTAAGTGCAAACTAAGACTTACAACGATCTTTTTGCAGATAAATCGCGCATTCAAAATGTATGGGATTTGACATAACATGGTATTATAAATGACATGTTACTAAGTGATGTCTTATGTTAAATCTCATACATTTTTGATTTCTAATTTTAACAGTCAAATAAATGAAGGATTCTTGGCTAAATACCAAGGCTTGTCATGTTTCAAAGCACTTTATGTCTCTTTTCCAGCATTCCTAACACTAAGTATAAATCAAGATGGTGGAAAAACTAGTCTTTAGTTTTTCCCGGCGGGATTAGTCCATTTAGTCATGTAATGAAATCTCCGAGATCTTAATTAGATGAAGGCGCGCCGCGGGGGGCGGAGTCGATAATGAACTAGTCATTATGTGATTCGACTGTTAATTTTGTACCGTAGCTTGAGAAGTCTGTAGAAAGTCGGGATTTTGGCGGCTTCGAATTTATCATGACCCATAATAAATTTTATAGAAGAGTAAATAAGCCAAAAATGGTTCCACATGTCAGCGAAATCCACACTTACTCGTAGTTGTGCATTTCAGTAGGAGGATAAGAATTATATTTTATTTATAGACACTTCCGTTAAAATAGGTGTTACATTAAATTGTATTCGTATAAAACTGTTCGAGACGATTCGAGAGTAAAATTAACAAGGACATCTCGCCTAAGGGCCCAGTAGCTCTAAAATATAATTTTCACATCAAGTAGCATCAGCACAATACACATAAACTGACAGATATCTAAACGCGTTACAGCACTCTCGAACGGCCAGGTAAGCCATAGACTCCTACACACGAACATCAGGCAATGTTCACGAAAAGACAACAATATATCGGAAACCCTTCAACCCTATTCCATTACAATACGAGCTATATTCACGTGCAATTCAGATATTCTACAGCTAATATTATTCAAAGTGGAAATTGCTGAGATTATCTGGTTTATGTCGTTTTGAATTTGTAATGGTGAGTTTGGTTTGTTTAATTTTACAGTGTCATTGTTGGGTCTAGACCGAGATAGGTTGGAGCTATCACGGTGTACAATAGACGCTTGTTAATAGCTTTTGTTAAAAGTAACTTTAGCATAGTTGTGATGAAATCTAAATTCCAATGGACAATAAGTAACAAACATGTATACAGCCACGATACGAATTTCGCTTTTTGGTCTTTTTGTGATTGCCAGAACGCGTCGCGCGTGGCCGTTTTCATTAGAGCCACAACGCGAATTTCGCGTCATGACTCATGACTCTTTCACTGTGACCACATCGCGTTGTGAGCTATTTTTCCGCTCATTGAGCGTTTTCGGTCTTTGAGCGTAACCTATATACCAAACTTTTTCTATTATTGTATGTTATATTAGGCGCAAGAAGCTCAGAGAGCTTTAATTTAATGAAGATTTTGACAAACTCTTGATTAAATTACGGTTTGTGCGGCCGTAAGACCTGAATTTTTCCCCTTTAAACCTAAGCACCCTTCAGAGATATTTTTTACTCTATTAAGGTGCGGCAGGAAAAATTAAACAAAACAAATATAAATTCTTAATAGCCATTTCTTATGGTTTTCATATAAAAGTTGAGTGGGAATGTTGGCGATAATATTTTATAGTTTCCGATGAGCATACATTAAATATTTCCTTAGAATAGCCGAGGGAGACATAATAACAGTGTTAAAGCTATCTTTAGAATATTACAAATACGAAGAACGGTCTTCGTGTTTGTTTCCTCTTGTTATATCTTTATTCTTTACGCTTAAATGTTTGAACTGATTTTGATGAAATTTGATATAGATATGACGATCTCTGTGGCTCAGTGGATGAGCGCGTTGGTAGCTCAAGCCGGGGGTTGCGTATACAAATCCCGCCGACGGAATAAAAAAAATTCAAAGTTCCTGGGTCATGGATGTGTATTAAATATGTGTATCATATAATAAAAATCTTAAATATATGTATAGTATAAACGTATATTATTTATATTATATATATTATTTCCGATGTCTGGTACCCGTAACACAAGTCCTTCGGGTACTTAGCACGGGGCCCGACTGACGTGGTCTGAAGCGTCCATAGATATTATTATTATTATATTTTGAGTGTCAGGAAAGGACTTAAAAAAAGTTTTCATTATGGAAGAATGTACAGCTTAGCGTATTGTACATACATTAACAATTTAACGTAACAAACTAAAAAAAAAATTAAAGTAGCGCGGATTATGTTTTACGCGCACTAGATTTTTTGGAAAATTTTAAATAAAAATTATTCTGAACTTCATTTTGCGAATTCCTACAAGCATTAGAAACCTATAACATTCAGACATACCAAAGAACATTTATAATTAAACGTTGAACAATTCTCATTGTGCCGTCCAACATGACAGGAACTTTTACGATCGTCGCCAACTAAATTTAAACCCTCATATAATATAAATTAGGTTTTGTTTCGAATGACGTGGAATTTATCATGGGATGGTACGCAAAAGGCGTGGTGTATGACACTGGAGGTGCAGGACAATGGTAATGGGACAAGTGCGTGTATGACAGGTACAAGGTGCCGGCAGATCGCTGCGACTCCAATTATGCTACTGCATTCTCGGCATGGATATAATCATACAAGAGGATTCTTTGTAAGGTGGAAATTGAAAAAGTGAAATTGTACTTAAATTTCAAAACTAGTACAAATCAATACAGGTATACAATTTACGTGGGAGAGCCATGCTTCGGCACGAATGGGCCGGCTCGACCGGAGAAATACCACGGGCTCACAGAAAACCGGCGTGAAACAGCGCTTGCGCTGTGTTTCGCCGAGTGAGTGAGTTTACCGGAGGCCCAATCCCCTACCCTTTTCCCTTCCCTACCCTCCCCTATTTCCTTCCCTACCCTCGCCTATTCCTTTCCTACCCTCGCCTACCCTATTACCTCTTAAAAGGCCGGCAACGCACCTGCAGCTCTTCTAATGCTGCGAGTGTCCATGGGCGACGGAAGTTGCTTTCCATCAGGTGACCCGTTTGCTCGTTTGCCCCTTATTTCATAAAAAAAAACATTTAATAAGTCAAACTGCACAAATTAGGCAACCACAGTAAAAGGATTCTTTGTACAGTAGAATAGAAAAAGTGTAGTGTAGTTACTGTGCGCCTTTTTAAAATTAGAACAAATCATATTATAATAAGTCAAACTGCAGAAATTAACACGGTTCGCGAGGAAATGTTTCATATGATTCTGGGTCTGAACAATAATTGTTAGTTATAAGGCTTACTTGAAATAAAAAAGAAAATAGGATCCAATTTGCAACTATAATGCCTTACTGGCTAATAAAAAAATTCTACCATAGAGTTTTTGGCTAGTTCACAAGATAGCTTTATCGCGGAAAAAATACGATTACCGCACTACAAACGAATTGCGGCGCGAACAAATTAACTGAGCTAGCAACATGTACGCTATCGCACACATAAGCGTGATTTCAGATAACTTAAAGTAGCGAAAGAACGTAATATCACGGTTCATGAGTGAATCTTGTCCGTTTTATATTGTACTGTATAATATTTATACTGTGTTTGAAATGTTTCTTGCAACAAGCAGGACGGTCCGTTTTAGGGTGTAGACTGTAGTTCGGTTATTATGTACCGAAGTCGCACCCACAACATTCTAGAGCAGATTTTATGCAGTTTAGAAGTCTAACAATTGCTTTGTGTAAAGAACTTGCTTTTGCTCGCGGCCTCGCAATACAGGTATACCCAATTTCACCCAAGTATGGCAAAGATTAAGAGAATTTTGGCAGTCTATGTAGGTATGTTGGTAATTGGTCGTGCTTAAAATTCATTGGCTTCTAAAAATATATATTATTTGTAATCGTGATGGTACAGGTTCTCTAGAACAGTTTTTTTTGATTACTAACAAGCTAATTTTTCGTGAGTAGCTTCATTTTGATAAGACGAAGAACAATTTCCTCAGTTAATAGTTATTTAATTTAAGAGTAACATTGTCCTACAAATAAAATAATCCATATTTTAGGACCATCAAATCGAAATATTTAATCCTTTCTATCTCTGTTAGCTACCACTTTCGAGAATTTTTGCAGAGGAAATTGTTGTTCGCCTTATCAAACTGAAGCTATTCACGAAAAATATAATTAGCTTGATAGTAATAAAAAAAAATTGTTCTAGAGAACCCGTACTATAACCTGGTACAGGTAATAAACCTGAATGAAAAAGCTTTTTATAATTCTCAGATAAATGAGAATTAAAAACATAAAACTCAAAAATGCGTGATTTTTTGAGGATTAGATAAACCCCGAATACATTTATTTTCATGGAATACTTACAGTCGTCGCGTTGACAGGAACTCGAATATATAATATAAATAAATATACGAATTTGTTTAATTATAAATTATCCCTCGTCCCGAGTCCCTCGTTCAATTTTGTGGTTAAACTTTACACCAATTAACTAATAACTACATCGATCACTCTCGTCTAATGACGTCCATCAACTCATGCGCATATCAGCTCATGTCACATGACGGACATTCCAAATTCAATTTATGAGTATAGCCGGCTTGTTAACATCGGGTTACGGATGTGACATTAATTAAAAGATAAGGTCTCTCTTCACGCTAGCAAGATGGCCCAAAGGCCATGATAGACAAACACACCATGCAACACGCTTGTGAAACTGTCTTTAGTAGGTATTGAGAATCGACGTCGAATTTGGGCAATGTCACTATTCTTTATAATTTACATATTACTTATTATAGGTCTACCAGAATCTGATGGCAAAAAGTGAGAAAATAAATTGACTCTAGCAATACCGGGGTAATTGGAATAAAACATTTTGATCCTATTTTTTTCTTTTAGCGGCTGATTCTGTGTGTTAAACATGCAAATATAAAAATTTATCCAATGATCAAGGATATTTTTTGAAAATCTGCTGTCAAAAATTGCCATCAGATTCTGGTAGACCTATAGTATTCTGCTTAATGTCTATCATGACAAAATGTTTATAGGCCATAAGAGAATTGCTGTTTGCTATATGCTGCGGCATCTCGATTTGGTCTCAATTTACATTTTGATGCCTTATTTCAACTAATTTTAAGGCCTTTTTACGTGAAAAACATACTGTCTTGCTATTCAAATACAACATTTCACATAAAAAATGACGAGCAAGTAACATTTTAGCCCTCGTGCTTGCGGCTTAAGACCGGTCGTCATGATTTTGAATGACAAAACCGCTTTGTAATTGATAAAGTACATCTTGTACCCATCGCTTCGGCTTAACGTACTTTATGTTGATTGCGAGCACGATCAAATGGCTCGTAATTGAAATTTATTTCTTTGTGTGCGTGTAATAGGGGGTTATTTAAAACGCGCATAGATAATACATATTATTTAGGTACGTCATATACAATGCTTAACAAAAAGAGGAATTTACGGTTTAAGCTAAATATTTTTAAAATACATCAAATTATAAAAATAGCAGCAACTTACTACGCAAACTATCATTTTACACACCAACACTACCATAAGCAAATTATGTATGCTAGTTTAAAGTTAAAAATATAATAATTATGACGAATCTAGATCTTAGACGAAGGAAGGAAGAGAATTTTCATTTTAACATGCCTGGAAACATTTAAATACATCATCAAGTCTAGTGCTAATATGTATTCTGTGATCAAGTGTAAAAACAGGAGGTATCTGAGAACGTTTCTTACTAAACACTCTGATTGCGCACGTACAACAATTAAGAGGGAAAATTAATATTGACACATAAATTGGTCATAAATAACAACAAAAATGTGTCTGTCGTGACGTCGGTGTCGGTGTCATTTTAATACCGACACGTGCCTCTGATTGGATTCCTATGTAATTTCACATTGCAACGTGACGAGGCGAGGTAAGGAGATTAATTATTCAATTTAAAACTGAACTTTATTTAATACATAAGAAGATACAAATTGAATTGACAGAGACTGCCCTCAGTGTGAGATTATTACGTAGTATTACATACCCTTGCCTACAAATTACAATAGATGGAGCAAAGTTTTCATGAACCACTGCGATATTGGCAACAAAGAAGGCGGCCATAATAATATAATACAAAGAAGAATAGGACATATTACTTCAATGTTTTCACGCTAGAAGCAACACCAACGTATACAGTAAACAAAAAGTTTTATTCGATGTTTGACGACGTTTCTGGTCAAAATTCTGACAAGTCGTGTGCAATATGTTGGATTTTGGTTTATAATCATATTTACTGTAAGTGTCTGCACTTAGCAGCGCCCTCTGCCCCGACCTTTGCGTACTATTCCCTATTCGCGGCCATGTTTGTGACTCGCGGCTAACTTCACGCGGTGCCGTGATTGGAGGAAGTGATGTGCAAGTGAGAGGGGAGATAATAATATGACGATAGTTAGCGATGTGTTTTTGCGGCGCCGAACGCTTGCGTGAACGTGCAAAACTGATTGTTGCGTACGCAGGCTACGTGCACATATTCTCAACATTTTCTCACTAAATCGATAAATACAAGTCATGGCTCTGGATAGAGGCTAATTACGTGTACGATGAATCTGCACAAACCACAGAACAGCTTGTTGCAATTGAATGTTAGCTTTTAACACTGACACGCGTCAGTTTAAATAATTCTTATTAACCCTTACTGGGAAATCTATAGGTAATATAACATTGGTCAGGATTACATTAATATCTGTAAGTAAATGCAAATAAATTTAATTTCACGGTGACAAACACGACTGCCCACCCGGACTACAGAACCGGTGACTCGGGGTGACCCGGGGTGACCTGGGTCACACAAACATAAGTATAACATGAAACTTAGAAATATACACAATATTATGTTCTGCGCTAATATAGTCTTATTTTATTGGCGTGATTTATGAACATTGATAAGGTACTTAAAATTGCTGACTTACAGTTCGGATTAAAGCTACAGTATTGGATTAACAAATAAATAAATATGATCAGTGTTAAATTGTTATGAGAATTTCGATTTTTTTAGTATTCTAGGAATGAAGAACTGTGGAAATATTCACTAGGAAACCTGCCTAAAATCTGCGCTCAATACCTAAGGCACCTAGCAATACTTGTGTCACATACAATCAAACACTAATAAATATACTCAACTCTGCTTTAATAAAATATCGCATTTTCCACACATAAATCCGCAAAGCTACGCTTCTTGCGACAAAAACTTACGCTAACTGAAACATGTTTTATGCAGGGCTGTCCAAACGTAGAAAATTGCGCGCTCATACCCGTAAACACACATACTTCAGCGTAACTGCTAAAGTATCACCCTAACTCAGCCAGTCGAGTGCGGAATATATTTCAGATAAAACGACAGGCCTATTTCACTCGCAGCCCTATTTCACCATATTGTGGAGCGTATAAGGCGTAAAACGAGCCTACACAATAAATTGCCGTTAAATTATTAAACGGAGATTTATAACGGATTTTATGGAAAAATGTACGAGTATGTTGAGCTGAGTTTAGCCTAATTGCTCCCGTAGCGGGGAAAATCATTTGCTTTCGTTAATGGCGGATACATGCGTAGACATGTTAGGAATTAGAGTTAAATATTGGCTCCACCTGATGGATTCTATGAGGTTCATTAAACGGTATTCTATTTAATGCTTATAAGGTTTTATATATTTTTATCCATTCG
The DNA here is from genome assembly GCA_905187585.1 of Cyaniris semiargus. Classification (NCBI taxonomy): domain Eukaryota; kingdom Metazoa; phylum Arthropoda; class Insecta; order Lepidoptera; family Lycaenidae; genus Cyaniris; species Cyaniris semiargus. The sequence goes on along the minus strand of LR994558.1, from coordinate 2,734,263 downwards.
TGGATTAGGTAAACATGTTTTCCTCACATTATGTGAAAAACAATATTTGTCTTACATAGAAGGACTGACAGTAATAATACCGTTAAATTACAAATACTCTTCTTCTCTATAGAGGTTTTAAATAAAAATAAAAGGTTTGAAAAAATCAATTAAAATTTAAAGTTTATTCCTAGCGTTTACGAATTATGATACTTTTCTTTGACGTCTCTAAATTGGGCTTTAAAGACGTCAAAGAAAAGTATCATGATTCTTTGGCCCTACAACTTCACCCTATGGTCACACCTGCACTAGCTATGATTTATTCCGGGCCCGTCGTATCGCCGGTAACAAACGACGACGATGGCGTGATACAGAACGCTAAAATATTAATTGTCAAACGCATATCGAAACACTGAAGCTGCGATATATTATAACTAGATGCTGTAACTTCGTTCGCGCAGAAATTGGTTTGTTTCACAAGAATGTACATTTTTCCGCGATAAAATGCCTATGTTCTCTATGCTTTTCATTGACTTAAAAGTATTTATTACTATATATAAAACAAGCTATGGAATGTGGATCTAACAGGGCGAGTATTTGGGCGATTGGGCCCAATGACTAGATATGAATTTTTAACATTTTTTCATCTAGCGATTGGTCCCATCCCACTTTTATTATCCATTGTTTTCTGGCAAGAAATTTTGAAGTAGGGTTGGCACAAAAATAATCAGTTATAACCATAATATTGTTTTGTACATTTAAAACATAGAACACTCTCACCTTAAAACTTATATTATAATTATTATTATTACCAAAAATAATGCTTCAAATTAAGTTTTTAAAAAATACCTGCTCTATATATCTTAAGTGTCATAATAATATTTAAAGTACATACTTAGTGTTATTAATTTTGTATTTAAACTAACGTAAATTTGAGTGTTAGTGTTTCGTAGCTATTGTCATATTTTAGTGTGCAAAAAGGAACCAAATTAAAAATGGTTGAAGTGTGGGAATTATGTTTCCTTAGTTTTTATTATTTGTAGGTTACACAAGTAGATTTCGTCAACTAAGAATATAAAACTAAATTATTTTATTGTAACGAATAACATAACATAAGGTTATAATTTTATTATTAGTTTTAATGAATGTTACTGCACTAAAGACTGATTTCAGGCATTTAATACTTGATTTTTAATTAGATATTATTATATAAAAATAAAAAAAATGTAAAAACTATATATTTTTATATTTATAACCACAGAAATTACTTAATGTAACATATGATTATTTTTATGAACATTTTTTAATATTATTGAAAATTAGAAAAAATAATGCATGAAAAGTATTACTTATACTTCAATAATTTTATATTATTACAAAAGTAATAATATTGAGTGACATACTGGCAATTCTAATATTTTTAAACTTAGTAAATTGTATTACTAACAATAAGTTCACAATTACAAGGTACACCTAAGATGTTATTTCATAATAAAACCTGTGATTTTAGTTGATATAAGATAATTAGCTACTTTAGTTTTATTTCAAAGTTTTCAAATAAAAGAAGTAAGTACTAAGAATCTTATGTTATTTGTTTTTATAGTACTTTATTTTATTATTGGCCAAGTATTGATTTATTTCCTATTATTTTTACTAATTGTTTGAAGTCTTAATTTGTCTTGAGCCTTGACCGATGTCAATAAATATTTTCATACAAAGTAATTATTTTATTTTTTATTCAAATGTACCACTTTTTTTGCTAGCCCTACGGACATAAACCCGACAGTCATAAAAAATAATTTCTTGGGACCAATCGCTAGATGAAAAAATGTTAAAAATTCTTAACTGGGCATTGGGCCCACTGGGCCCAAAAATCTTGGGCCCAATCGCCCAAGTACTCGTAAGGGCGTGTGCACTGTTTTCTGCATTATTTTATTTTGTTTTTTATTAAGTAAATTACTGCTCTAATTTAATTTTCCTCGGTACTGTTTATCTGTCATTTTATTAAAAAAATCAGAAAAACAGTAACACCTTCACATTTATATTACGTATGAACATTCTAGATTTATCTAGTTCTTATACATCGTCGGGCTGATATAAACGAATGAGCGTTCGACAGATCAGGCTGATAAGTTGTGCGTAATATTTCATACATTTCATGCAACCGGTCACGAAGTGCAATAAATAGATTCAGTCAAATGCACCAAAATATTTCACATTACTCACATTCAATTCTGTTTTTAAATCACTAGCTTTTGCATGCGGCTTCACCCAACAATCGTACAACATAGGAACCGCTCATTTATCCACAGTAAAAAGTAGTTTGTATCCTTCTTGTGTGACAAATCATTATTTCAGTCATTACCGATTAGGTAGTTTTAACGCGAAAGTGTAAAAAGTCAACAAAGTCAAAAAACAAAGAAAATCATTAATTTTTTATTCTGTGACACAAATATCCCACATTTCTTAGAACTCAAAGTATCTGCAAGCTCATTATAATCGGTCTTGCAGTTTAGGCGTAAATAAGTAACAGGACGATAGACACTGTCGCGATTTAAATAATAGGATTTATAATAACAAAAAGTTTGAAAACTCTATATAAAAATAACACATATTTTTTCACTAACATATAAAAACAAAAACAAAATATTGTAAACAAAAAAAATACCAAACTGCTGAACAGTTTGCTGGCGATGTTTCCACTCAGTTACAATATTATAAATACTATAAACTACAAAATAATATTTTCATTATCGAGTACTAAACTTAACTTTTATTTTTAAAATTAGTTCTTCGTTTAAATTCTTAAGTGAGCAATTAACTAACCGACATAAGTTCCAGGTGTAGTTAAGTAGTTGGTCGGTTAGTTAAGATCACCGTCATACCGCGGTTAAAGTTAACGACGTCATAAACTAACACGCTTAACCCCGGTTAAACTACGTTAAGCTACTTAGCCGCAATCTGTAAACAAGTGGACATGTAACTTTTCTTATGTAGCTACTAGCTTTTCCCTACGTTTTACCTTGATTGATTCGACGCTAAAGCGTAACAATAAATTGTTGTAAACAATAAATTGTTGTATTTATTTTGGGATGGGTAAAAAAATGCTAAACTTACGACATAGGATCTGATTGAAAATTCATACTTGACCTATTTAAGAGAATGTTATTTGGTGAATGTCATATGTGTGGGATATGCTTGGCTGCCCCAACGGAAGATCTTCCGACCGATCGAGATAACTTACTCGGTAAGGCCGAAGCCCACTGACGTCATTTCAGACGTTGTATTCCCGATCCCAGAAACTTCAATAGGGCGATGCAGGATTTTGACGCTACTTGTGGGTGCCTCGACTGATGAAATATTAGAAGATGCTGTGGGGAGGATCTTCTTTCAGAACTTAGTAAGCTTTTAAAACTTATTCTGTTACCGTCATCAAAATGTGCGGTACTACTGGTATTTTCACAATAACAATCTTTGGTATATTTATTGATTGACTTAAATCTATACAAATATTGTGCCATTTAATCTTCTAAAATCTTCACATGATATTTTGTTTATATCCAACATTTTTATGGAACTTTAAATGCTAGAAATATTTTTCCTGAAGCCAATGTGTGTGGCCCATAGGCTATATAAATATGTTCGGGCTTAACGAGATATGTTACAGTTACTTAATTCTATAATATCCGACATACTTCCAACAACGTTATTAGTTGAGCAGGGTAAACGTTTTGTCGTTGGCACATTATTATGTTTGAGAGATATAGGTGTTTCAATAACTTTTTTTTTTCGTATTCTGTAAACTAATTTATGTTTAAGGCGGGATGAAACCCCATTTTGTTATTTCTTGAAACCCGATTTACCTAGTTCCAATATAATAACGAAATGTAAAAAAATATGAGATATAGAGCACAATATTTAAAAGGGTTTAAATCAAAAACATTTTAATAAAAAATAATACTTTCGCTGTAATTAATTTACAAACTCACCTCCGACAAAACTCTTTGTCATCGAAATATAAGTATTAACAAGAATAACTTACATTTTATTTTAATAAATTGTCAATGAATCTATTTTAAAAAGGTCTGAAACGAATAATCTTTTTACTTAATATTTATTTCGAAAGATATTTAAAAAAAACACACGAAAAATTAAATAGAGAAGATCCGCCCGTCGTAACTTACAATTTTATGCTAAGCTAAAATGAATCTTATTGCGATGCGTACACGCTTGGCATTCGCGTTCGCAAGGTTATCGTTTTGGAATTGAGGTAAGTGCTCGCTTTAAGTAAGAAAAAAAGTCTATTCGGATGTTACCTCTGTCTAAGCCGCTGAGTCGATCCATATTATGAAGTTGGACTTGGAGATATGAAAAAGACATAATATGAAGATTGGGGAAAATATACCGTCCTCGCACGATATATAAAGTACAGTGAGTTGCGAGCACCTCCTACTATCCATACTAATATTATATACTATACTAATATTATAAATGCGAAAGTGTGTCTGTCTGTCTGTCTGTTACCTCTTCACGCCCAAACTGCTGAACCGATATTGCTGCTTAAATAAATATTATTATTTTGTAGGTATGGAGATACTTTGAGTCCCGGGAAAGGATACAGGTTACTTTTTATCCGATAAAATGTACGGTATACCCACGCAATAAACGAATTTTGGCGCAACGGAGTTGCGGGCGTCATCTAGTCTTATAATATATTTTTTGATATTTTAAAGTGGATTCGAGATTAATATACACACGAATTGATTAACCCGTTTTGGAAGCCGTTTGAAAATAAGATAGTATGTATTTTAAAAGTGTCAACGACAGGGTCGCTTACCCTACAAAATGAAGTCATTACAAAGGTGAAAAATATTATGAGCTTAATTTTTTGCGGTTGAGGCGTGAAATTCAATTATAATGTCACTTAGGATTACCTCCGAACGGCTTAGCTACAAACTTGACCGGGTCTGCTGTACAGTTTAGTTGCTCATCATCATCATCATCATCATATACTAAATCATCTTTACTACATGTGTAGGGAATGTTATTATCCGACAAATTCACTATTCGAATAATTCGAATATTTTACAAAAATCTTCGAATAATTCGAAAATTTTGAAAAATGCTGAAATCTCTGAATAAAAGTAACACGAAGCTTCGTACAAACTTTTTTGTTAATAGTATGAAGTAAATAATTCTTATTTTTACTTTTTTCAACATAACTCTTAGTAAATGACATAACGTTAATGTTCATTGTTAAACACTTTAAAAATGTACCTATATAAGGTTACAGCTGGGCAATACAGGAAAGGTTGTAAAGTGTAAACCGTTTTCGATCGTAGCACCTTTTACTTTTCTCATGTGATTATGCTTAGTCTTACTAGGCAGCAGTTGAGAATAAATAATATTATTATATTCGACGTTATGATATCTGTTCCTTAATACTAAGCCAGCTCACCCATATTTTTATATTTTCAAGCCATGTTCTTGTAGGTGGCTTCGCCTATGTCAACGTGGCTTGAAACTTTAAAAAAAGCCCACTAGAAAACAAATACCACAAGAAAGATAAAATTGTGAAACAATCCTAGAGCTGGTGACTTTAGTAACTTGAAGTTTGCTGACACCAATAACATGATATTAAGGAGCCACCGAAACGGGGTCGGGGGTTTCCGTTCTCGGCCGAGACCGAGAGCTGGGACCGAGAACACACAAAGCGTGAAAAAAGTTAAATGCTGTTTCTTTTTAATACCGTACTAACTGTTTTAAATTTTCAATTATCAGTCGAGGACTGCGGCGGTAAAGCTATTGAATAGCATTTTTTATCAACTCACCGAATCGTAGATCAACTAACCACATACCACGGCTTTAGGCCAGATAAGTATATAAAAAAGTAGTTTTTTAAGTAGAAAATAGGTCTCTACAACTGAAAATTTGCATGTGTCTATGAAAGTACTACGTACTACGTGAAATGGTCTTTTTTATTTTAACTTTTTCAAAACTCCCAATATTGCACTAACATTTATTATTTTCTTAAAAATAAATGACTCTTTTTTACGCCCTTCTGGCTTAATTAAGAAAGCTTGAAGGGAGTCAATGGATACAGATCGTGAGCGACGACTGAAATCCATGACTGGAAGGGGTTTATATCTTCATTCGCATGTCTTTAGGCAAAATAACGACTTAAACTTGGTCAACGACGACGATGAATGGTCGTATATTCATTTGTTACACTAAAAATAGATTTATATACAGCATGAGTAGTGAGACATGTTCAATACTTAAGGAGAGTACTCGGTACTCGATTCTCATTATAATTATGTAATAAAATTAGGTACTTAATTTTTTACCCCCTTTAAATAAATGAATCATGGACACTAAGTAAATTACGCGGCTAGGCAAGAAGCCATTCTATGCGACCGGGGCGGTGGCGTGCGCCATCAAAGAAACACCGCGCCGCTACCCTTCCCGCGCCTAGTGTCCATGCCTTGGGTTAATAATTATTTAACTTTAAGTTATATTTACTCAGTGATCATTGATATTATTTTTTTTATATTTTTTTCATCTAATATAATAGCCAAATATCACGTCCTCGAGTATTGAATATGTCTCACCAGTCAATTGTCTATTAAAGATGTAGAATATTTATAAAATATAATATTATTTTTCTAAAATAACCTTAATTATATTCTTTATCCATATTAATTTTGTGTTAACAGCATTTTTAATAAAAATAAAAATATTCTTTTTATTCGAATTATTCGAAAAATAATTTGGCGAATATTCGAATAAAACGAATATTCGAATATTTGAATAACATACCCTATACATCTACCCCTATACTCTTAAGGAAATGTTTATTTGCTTTATTTTTGTAAGAATTGAAAAACCACTACCGATATCAATGAAATTCGATATAGTCATAGAGTAGACTACGGAGACGGAAATAGAATATTTTTTATCGCGGTAAAATTTGTACTGACTCGTACTAGGCAGATTTTTATAGTATGGGTATAAAACGTATATATGGGTAAACTCACATCAGGACACGTGACTTGATCGACAATTCGTAAGACGGAGGACGAGTAGTAGACTGCCAGTGCGATAGGTATAACGTCAGTCTGGCTCCGTGGTGAGTTCTAGAAGCACTCGTGTTACAGGATCAATCGCACTCAGAAAAAAACGAGTGTGCCTTAGACCACACAACTGAAGTAAAACTTCTTGAGCTCCGTTCGCCTCGTTCGATCACACTTTCGTAACGTTCTCGTCACGTATTTACCAGCTTACTCCCCAAGTCAAGCATGCGTACAGAAGTTTGAGAAAATGTGCGCGCGCACCTCTCCGTTCGCCTCACCCGATCACACTTTTTGTAACGCTCTCGTCACGCATTTGCCAGCTTACTCCCCAAGTCAAGCGTGCGTAAAGAAGTTTTACTTCAAAAATTTTTTGTGTTCTCGGCGGGATTTGAACCCGCGACCGGTTGAGCGTTTACGCGTTAACCAACTGAACTACAGAGGTCATCAAACGTCATTTCCTATTAGATGTCTGGATTATACGAGTATTATTAGATTTTAATACGTTACGACATATTATCACGTCCTCATGAAAATTCATACAACCTTCATTATCACCATACACGCTTACTTTTTTACCCGACTGCTAAAGACGGATGCTTTTTATATCACCTAATTAGTTCTAGATTATCTATGATACGGTCTATCTCAAGATCTTCAGATACAATCAGAGCCTTATACAGGACATGGTAATAATATGCTTTTTGTGATGATAATTTTATTCCTTGTTGCTGGTTAGCATGAAAATGTCGTCCCGTTGTAGCTAAGCTATAAATATCATAAAAATATAAGGAAATAGAAGATATTATATTGTATAATTTTTGTCTTTAGCTTACTTACAAATCCGCTAATTGTATACTTTTATTTATTTATACTTCTATTTTTTTTTTCTACAAAATTTCTACTAAAAACTGCGGCTAGATAAAAACTACACCACGAAAAATAATATGGGTTGAATTATAGTAGAAGCGGGCAAAGTTTGAAATTTAAAAACAGAATTTTTTATTTGAACTTTTATCATTTTTTAATAATAGTGCTCCAAGGCTTTAAATGAATGTGGACGGGGCGTTGCTGGTAAAGGAGAACTGTCAAACACCATGTCAAAAATGACGTTTTTGTATGATAGAAACGTTAGTTCCTTTTCTCGCCACGTTCATTTAAAGCCTTGTCGAACTGTATACCTATTCGATTTACAAAGGGGCACGAACCTTTGATGCATAGGCCATCTTGATTTTTTTTCAAAATTTCCGAGCACGATAAAAGTGGTATTTTTTGGATAGAGGGCACTTATACAAACAAAAAATGTTAATTAACATGGTATCCTAAAGTGTCACGTTTCCGAGATATTTAGAAGTAAAGATCGCCATATGAGTCCAAAGGACACAAAATTGTATAAGTGTCCTCTATCCAAATATACCACTTTTATCGTGCTCGGAAATTTTGAAAAAAAAATCAAAATGGCCGGCGGCTAGATATGCCAGGCTCCATACAAAAATGTTCGAACCCCTTTCTTTTTTTTTTCGAAAACGCCATTATCTTGGCTAAAGATGAATAAATGTCGTAGTATAGCTTAGCTACGTGTGTCCCCAAGCCTGCTGGTATCAGATGCGATCTAGAGATAAGCATAACTCGTGGCGCAGTTTTTGTCACTTTGCCTTGTCGTGGTAGACAATCCTATGGTAATATTACCTAAAAGCTTTTGTTAATCATATTCCTTTTTAGATTTGTTAGTTTTTAAGATTCAAATACATTTTATGAATTTTTTGCGCACAGTACTTTGTTCTGAATTACTAGTCTGGTTCGCAAGTGCCATTTCCCGAAAATTATGATTTTGGGCTTATTCGATTCGGAATGGCATCTAGAACATTCTATCAAAATTCCAAGAGGGGCTGAAAAAAATGCAAAAGTTATAAACAATAACGTAAAAAAAAAATTTTTTTTAATATTTATTTCAAAAACTATTTGAGATAATCAAAATTAGAAAAAAGATCCTTATATAACAGGAAATTACCTAAAAAATGTTCTACCTCCCGGAACTGTACTAACAACCCTTATATTTTTAATTGAGCGGCGAAAATAACAGTAAAAACGCGTAGTTCGGCTTTCACGTGCATCGCCCCATTTCTGTCACGTGAACTAAAAAAAAATATTCATGTAAATAAAGCCATTACAATATTTTTTTTTGTCCAATTATTGTTACTATTTTGTTTTGTTATTGATAAAAGCCATATAACAATACATATATTTTTTATTTATAACTAATATTGTTTAAATAATAATTGTTATTAATAAAAAAATCCTAAATGACTTAATTTACATGAATAATTTTTGAATGCCTTTGATTGTTAATATAAAAGTGAAAAATCAAAATTTTTGAATATTTCTAACGGGGATCTCTTCTAAACTCTTTTAAGATAAGCTCAAAAAGAAATAGATTTCTTGTTTTGAAATAATCAGCGTTGTTATGTTTACATTAAAATGGTGAAAAATAGCTTCTTAACAAAAGCGTAAGAAATAAAAAAATTGTGATATTTTTCTTTGTTGACGGATTATTGTTTGTAGCCCCCCCTTTTTTAGCCGCAAAATTAAAATTATAAGAGTTGTTGGTACAGTTTCGAGAGGTACGATATATTTTATCACGCTAAGACTAATAGGAGCGAAAAATTAGAAGAAAATGTGGAAAAAACGGGGGAAATTATTTGAAAGGGCTTATCTCACGAACTGCTAGAGCAATTTTTCTGTTATTTGGGTCAGATAAGAAGTAGACCACGTGAAGGATCATAGGCTATTTTTTGTAGACTGATTTGTCTGTGAAATATCTAATTCATGCGGGCGAAGACGCCCGCGTGAATTAGATATTAAGTAATTAAGTAATTATTTTTTTTTAGAATAGAGATATTAGATAGTAAGTAATTAAGTAATATATTAAATAACGTGTTGGGTCATTCTGATAAATAATCTCACAATAATACAATTTCGATATGATTCCGATGCTGCCCTACTGCCTAGTACTACGACACAAGAAGTGTAGGTAATTAGCCCACTAAACAGTGTTCTTAATAAATGTTATACTGACGTTAAACACAAAAGTATTTCCACTTGCTGATCAAAATATAATATCTATCTATGGACGCTTCACACCACGTCAGTCTGGCCCCGTGCTAAGTACCTGAAGGACTTGTGTTACAGGTACCAGACAACGGAAATATATTTAATACTTTTATACTACATTTCACACATATTATCATACATATATTTAAGATTTTTATTGTATCATACACATATTTAATACACATCCAGACCCGGGAACATTGAAAACTTTTTGTTCCGTCGGCGGGATTCGAACTCGCGACCCCCGGCTTGAGCTGCCACACACTCAACCAATTGAGTCACAGAGGTCGTCAAATGAATGGAATTGACATATTAAGCGCGTTCGTTAATATGACGTTGACGTCGTCTAAAGTCAATTCCATACATTTTCATCGGCGATTTTATAAAGAAGCGATAAAGAAAAAATCTTGGCTACAGGCTCAGGGTAGCTACCGAATGCGCGTTCGGTAGCAGCGGGCGACATTTAGATGTTGTGATATCATCTTATCTCAGAATACAATGGCGCGAGGACCCCGCCGCTTGATTTGTTGCACATCACACACATTACAATTTACACTGTCACATACTAGCATGCTCACAGACATAGATCGAGATAGATACCGCATGTGTATGTACTTCGCGTGCCATGTCACGTTCCCAAACGACGAGCAATGCTCGTCATTCGAAAGTCTTTTCTTTAGTCTGCTATTTTAAAAAAATGCCTAAATGCCTAAAAGTGCCGTACTGAGCTGTAGAAATTCAAATAAAAACGTTGGCTTTGATAATGGACACGTTTCTTATCATCGGTACGTCACAGTATATAGTAAAAAAATGGCACGCTCGTTTTCATACAAATGGAGCGACATGCGGTATCTATCTTGATCTACGTCTGTGAGCATACTACATAATATCTACTATATTTGAACATATCATAGGACATAGTGGCAATATAACTCTGTACATAGTAGCTCAACTATGTCGTATTCTTCAAAATTAGCCGTATGCAATATAATACTGTAAGAAATTAATAAAATTGTTTGTTCTAAATAATATTCATCAACATTTATTTGACACTTGACTAATATCATTAACGGATGTCATTAGTTTGACATCCGTCAATGATAGACCGGAAGTACAGAATATTTATTAATTATTTTAAATCCGGAAGTCCGCCATGTTGTTGAATAATATTTCAGATCGGAAGTCAAGAGACTATTTTAATATTTGTAAATGTAATGGCGGGGTTGCATTGGGGAGACGAGCTCATTCGTTTTTGGTCAGCCAAGCTGAGCAGTTGTGCTTAAAATACTGAGGTCTATGTTAATGAAGTATTAATAATAATAAGTTATACAGTGTGAAAATATAAAGTTAAAATATTGAGTTTGAAGTGTTATTTCAACCACTAAGGATCCTTCATAATACTTACCAAGACTCGCTTGCTTGCGTTTAAATACTTCTTAACTTAATACTTCTCCAAAAAACCCATTTTGGACACTTTAAAATTTTAATACTTAAAAAAAAAAAAAAACTAGCCGTGTGCGCGTTGAAATCTAATACTTCCCCACAAAAAACCACTTTACGCGCGTTGAAGTCTTGTGTTTAAAAAGACTTCAACGCGCATGCCGCTCTTCTTGTATTTCACAAACTTAAGGTATATAGTTAATAATTAATATAATATTTTTAATTGTAAACCTAGGTATATTATGATAAGAATAATATTATTGTAATCATGTAAAAATGCTTGTGGCGTGTAGGTAACATAAATAGGTACTGATAGTCCGTTCAGCCTTAGTCTACTTCAGACTTAGTATTTTTTTTAATACTAAAACTGAGAGAGCTTACAAACATGAACATTTTGTAATTAAAAAAAACCTCCTTAAGTCAAAAAATATTCTGTCAGAGGGAAAATAACTCTGAACCGACCTTAATACCTACTTTAACTTGAATTTAGCTAAATGAAATCAAGCAGATAACAATATTGGTTATCTGCAGCTAGTAATTAAAGGAAATGTAACGGTGGGAGCGCCCCGCGGTGTAGGAGCCCCGAGCCGAAACTACATAAGAAAGGAATTACAGAATTTAGGTGTCGTAAGCCTTTTTTACCAAATTGCGCAAACCCTCCATGGGTTATGTTTTTCGAGAGTACCCGTATATGGATATTTTTTTGGTAAGCTCTTACTAAGCTGGCTTACTGTGAGAGTGATACAGGGTTTATCGAAATGCAGTAGGATTTTAAAGTTTTCGAAAATTATCCTTCTCACTTGTTTGGTATCTAATAAGTTGTTTAAGACGGATGGAATAGATTAGATTCAGAGTAACAAAAGGATCGCATTATCCTTAGTATACATTGTATAAGATCAAAATATCCGTTTAAAAATTATACAACATTCTATCCTTGGGATGCTATTACCCACTCGTGGAACAGCAGTGGCTATATAGATATTTTTACATTCAAGATATAATTCAAAGAACTAAGAAATTAAATGCCAGTTGAATAATGAATTAATGAGTTAGTGCACTTTTCCTGGTGTCGGCCGGATACCGGGCTGACCCCCGACCCGGCGGTGACCGGCTACATATTTCACTGATACAATTTATTCACTGCCGCTTTAATTATTTTATGACTTTATAATCTTTAAGATAAGCGAGGACAATTATTGAAAATTGAATTTGGAACGTTGTTTTTTATTATGATACATAATGATATATCGAACATGATTAAGAAGCCTACATCGAAGATTTTAAAACTCGAGATCAAAAAAACAAAAAACTTGGCCTTTACATCCGTTGTGGATGATTTATACACTATTTTCAGAGCGAAGTAACCACTCCTCAAATACTGTAGTGCCTGGGACAAGATTTTTAAATGTCCGTATGGTTGCCCAAGCGCATACGGCATTCTCGCAACATAGTCGGCCTAGTCCAGAGGAAAGAACTAGTCAATACGTCTGGGACCAACTATGTGCGGGTTTCCTCACGATGTTTTCCTTCACCGTATGAGTGTCCGTATTATGTACTTGAGATCAGAAAATGTCTCATTGGTACACGCCTCCACCCGGGATCGAACCTGCACCCTCTACGAGTGCGAACCAAAGGTCTACCCATTAGGCCACGGACGCTCTCAAAAAAACAAAAAAACAAATAGAAGAGAAATAGGTGGTTAAACTTTAATCAGTACTGTAAATTGTTCCTTCTGATATCTGCATAATCAAATGTCATGAAATTGCAAGGACTTTACTAGCCAGTTGTAAATATAGTTACTTAAAAAAAAAAATAATTTAATAAATTAGAGAAATTGATTGCTAGGTATACTCTCCATTTAGGCAACTTTTATAGAAAGAATTGATCAAAATCGGCCCACCCGTTTGGATGATGCGATGCCACAGACACACAGATATACAGACAGGTCAAATTTATAACTCTGTGTTCGTTAGGGGTTAAAAATAAGACCTTCTAGTTAACCACTTTTTTCCTTCATATACATAATAAATTATATGCCTCTGTCTATATAGACCACTATAAATTGCAATTCGAATATACCATTCCCAAGTTACGAATTACGATCCACATTGCATTTTGACCGTGGGAGAGCCATGCTTCGGCACGAATATGCCGGCTCGATCGGAGAAATACCACGGGCTCACAGAAAACCGGCGTGAAACAGCGGTTGCGCTGTTTTTCGCCGAGTGAGTGAGTTTACCGGAGGCCTAATCCCCTACCCTTTTTCCCTTCCCCACCCTCCCCTAGTTCCTTCCCTACCCTCCCCTATTCCCTTCCCTATCCTATTACCCTATTCCCTCTTAAAAGGCCGGCCGGCAACGCACCTGCAGCTCTTCTGATGCTGCGAGTGTCCATGGGCGACGGAAGTTGCTTTCCACCAGGTGACCCCTTTTGCTGAAAATGAAAAAAAAGTTTGATTGTAATTTGTATCAGTCCCAAGTTACGAATTACGATACCCGTACCTATTGATTACATAAACTGTAGACATCCTTAAAAATAGCTTGTTGACAAATTATGGCAGGAACTATTAAAATAATAGTCGAGGAGCCACGGGGAACTTTTAATTAAATTGTCAGTTGCGTGTTGTAGAGATGTGTGACTCAAGTTGAATCGAGTAATGCTAGAATCGAGTTGATGGGAGTAGCGCTAGGATCGAGTTCACTCAATGCGGTGGCTCAATGGTACATATGGCGGTCCTGAATCTAGAGAACCCCGGTTCGAGACATTGTGCAGTCTCTCCAAAACTCGAGTTGAGCGCCTATGTTCAAATTCTGGCTGACGAATGAAGGAGCGAAAAAGCAAAAGCGTGATTCATTCGTTGAAAGTTAACCTTAATGGGGCAATCCTCTTTTTCAGAGATCGAATGGTTACAACTAAAAAAAGTTTTAAATGTAAAATTTATGTATGTTCTTTTAACCTAACAGATCTCAAACTCTTGTTTCGACGAATAATAATAATGTACCTATATGATAAAAGTGGCTGGCAGCGGATGGATCATCGGGATCGGGATGGTTTGCGCACATTGGGGGAGGCACGTTCAGCAGTGGCCGGCAATAGACTGATGATAATTATCAAAAAACAAAATCAGTTTCTTACTGCTAACTCGACCAACTGGAATTCAATTCGAGTCCGAATTTCAACTCGGGTTAACTAGAGTCATGTAAACACATACCTAGCGTGCAGTCCGCGAGCCAGAGAAGTTTTAATTGACTTAGCGATGTAGTCAAAGAGCCCCGGGGCACGATAACTCACCCTTAATTGAGTAGACTGACTTAAGTAGCCATCGGTTATTGCTTATAATTTGTTGGCTAGTTTCTGTCTATGAAAAGTGTAATTTAACAGCAATATGGCAGAGGCCTGCGGGTTACACCTGAAGAAAGGTAAAGAAAAAATAAGAAGAAATAAATGTAGGTTTAGGAGAACTTTACAAAACCGTAATAAAAGGTTAGTTATCATCACGTTTAAATTTTAATATAAACACCACAGACATAGATCAAGATAGATACCGCATGTGTATTTACTTCGCGTGCCATATCGCGTTCCCAAACGACGAGCAATGCTCGTCTTTCGAAAGTCTTTTCTTTAGTCTGCTATCGGAATCGGACGTCAATCGGAATTTTAAAAATGCCTAAATTCCTAAAAGTGTCGTACTGAGCTGTAGAAATTCAAATAGAAACGTTGGCCTTGATAATGGACACGTTTCTCATCATCGGTACGTCACAGAAGGTAGTAAAAAAGTGGCACGCTTGTTTTCATACAAATGGAGCGACATGCGTTATCTATCTTGGATCTATGTCTGTGATAAACACGAACTTCTGTCTCCTACATCGCCTATGTGAAGCAGTCTATCCTATTACACGTAAACAGTTTTCTTTTTAACCGACTTCAAAAAAGGAGCTTAAAAGGTAATATTTCCAGAACTGCCCAGTTTTCGTATATGTTAGTATATATCAGCGTCTGAACAAATGTGCCAAATTTCAAAAGTGTATGTATGTATGTTTTTATGTTTGTGTTCGCATATCTCTGGAACTACCAGTCTGATTTCAGTAATTCTTTTTTTGTTGTATTAGGTATTGTTCAACTTAGGGAATAGTGTAAGTTTCATCAAAATCGGTTTAGCAGTTTTGGAGATAGAGAGTTTTATTCATCGTGTAATGTGTCGAGCTAGCGATCGGTCGTGCTCCGCGTTACACACGCAGCAAAAGTAATTAATATTTTTGCGAATCGCGCGGCATATTGCCGCTGCACGTGACCATGGCGCTCGTGGCCAACGAGTTGCTGGCGTTTATCCAGCACGCCATAGACACCATGGACGAGGTCAGCATCATGCAGATCTGCAAGTCCTCCTTCACCAGTGAGGAGATTTGCAAGGGGAAGCAGCTGCTGTATGAGACGCTCGGCCAGAGCGCGAACATGCCGTCGCGACGAAGAGACGGAACGGAAAGGAGTGTGCAGGATATCATCTCCCTGCTGAAGCAGACGGATCCGGATGAGGTGCCGGCTTTTGTGGCTAAAGAGCTGCACAAGCTGCCGCCCGTCACGCTGGACCACGTCGACGTCGTCAGCCTACTGAAGGACATCAGGTTCCTGAAGGAGGAGCTGGCCGGAGTTCGGGGTAGATTGCAGGCATCAGAGTCTACGATCAGTGATTTACGTATTGAATTATTGCAGTTAAAAAGCGGTAATTCAATATGTAGGTCACCTGATGCCGCAAACGTCACCATACGTCGAGACGCGCAGGCGAGCACGTTTAGCCCGTCAGCATTATCGGACGTGTCAACGAACACCGCCGCTGCCGCCCCCGCCCGCGTTCCCGTCCTGGTTGCGCCGACGCCGAGTCCACAGGCGACTCAGCAAAACTACGCGACTGTTGCTGGTCGCCCCGCACCTTCCCCGCGGGCGAAAACAAATGGGGAGAATGTGAGCCGTAAGGCTCTGGAGAGTCGCAAGACTAAGAAGAGCCGCTGCAAGGCTACGAAGAGCCGCAAGGTGGAGTCTTCTCGACCTGGCAAGGACGAGAGCAGGGGGTGCGATGAGGAGGGCTTCACACTGGTGGAGAGAAGGAAGAAGAAGCCCGCCGCCCGCAACCATCGCGGCACCGCGCCCTATGTACCGGAGCTGCGTCTGCGGAGCGAGGTCCCCGCGACGCCCCTGTACATATCCCGCCTGCACTGGTCCATGGAGGTCGAAGACGTCGTGGACTACATCCAGAAGAAGACGACACTGCGCCTGAGGGTCGAGCGTCTGCAGTCTCGCCACAAAATTAACTTTAGTTCCTTTGAGGTGAGAGTACCGACAAATCTTCTTTCGACCTTTGAGGCGCCGGAGTTCTGGCCGATGGATGTGGTCTACCGGAACGAAGCGCGTCACGTAGCCGTCAACACGTGACAAAGTGTAGTTTTTAAGTATATAATAATAATATGTATGTTAGTCCTTAAGGTATTTATTATAATATGAATATGTATGTTAGTCTGTAAGGTATTTGTATTATGGGCCTAGATGCCTGAAATATATGGTAAAATAAAAAATTAAAAATATAATAAAATTCTGAATTACGTACATTTTTGAAGTCGGTTTTATCTTTTTAAAATACAGTTATTAATGAATATAGCCTTTATGCTACCAGAGCCTAAAACGTTACCATACAATTAGTTAAAATCCGTTGAGTAATTTTAGCTTAAACGAGTAGAATAGCTTCAGCAGCTTAACTTTGGAGAGGTAACAGACAGACACACTTAAAATATTAGCACAAATGCATACAAGCGTACAAATCCAGATACGCTGGTCATAATATTAACAAGAAATACCATTGCACGTCCGAGATTTGTATTAATATTACGCTAAATACCTGTCAGTCCGCTGCCGCGTTGCCGCGCTGCCACGCTGCCACAGGTAGCTCATTACGCCGTCAGCGGGCTCCGGACTTTTTCCGTCAGCGCTGTCCGCCGCCCAGATAACCTCTGCCCGGCGGAAACAATGTGGCCACTCCGGAATAATTTATGCGATTCGAAATACCAGGGATTTAGTTTTATGATATGCAAATGGTTGGAATTAAGTTTACTCTATTGTGCTCTTGGTGTTTAATAAAATTATTTTCTTGAGATGTTGATAATGATTATTTTGAACTTTATTTAAAGTTCATTATCCTCTTTAAGGAAAACTTAAGTAGTAACTTAACTTAAGAGTAGATCCATACTTAAATACTAATATTATAAATGCGAAAGTGTGTCTGTCTGTCTGTCTCTTACCTCTTCACGCCTAAACCGCTGAACTTTGAGTCCCGGGAAAGGACATATGATACTTTTTATCCTGGAAAAATGTACGGTTCCCGCGCGATAAACGAATTTTGGCGCAACGAAGTTGCGGACGTCATCTAGTATATAATAATTGGCATGTATAGGGTAATATTTTATTTCGTTTTGAGATTTTCATCTAATTGCAGCATTTGGCCACTTTTGTAGATTCTGTGCTTCCTTTGACAAAGTTAAAACTTAGATAATTTTGACGTGAAATCTGCAAAGTCTCCAAATGAAATAAAAAATCAGCCTCCACATACGAATTTAAACTTTATGCTTCTATTTGTAATAGAACAACATGTAGTTTGTCCACCTAACCTAAGAGATTGAATTTGTTTGAAAAGCGAATAGTTGTTTTATATTATCTAGATCTAGAACATTCAGAATCTAACGTGTCTAGAGCTCATAAGGTCCGTACAGCCGTAATTAGTACTCGCGTTGCTACGTTACGAGCGGTTAGTACGGTATCGCTCATCTTAATATCTTGTGAATTTCAATGAAACCTCTGTTGAGATTTGACGATACAATGTGTCGTTCATAGTCATTGGACAGCTGTTTTGTGCAGCTAATATGAAGTACTATTCGAAGGAATTTGAAAAGCATTTGAAATCTAATAATGTTTAAACTGACTACTGATTTTACTGTATTTGTTTTAATTACTCTATGGCCAGATTTCAGTATACAGCTCTATAAAACTCTTTTAGCGCTCTTTAACATCAAAAGTTATTTTTCAATATAGTCGCTGCCTGCCTTTTTAAGCTCAGCGACAGGAAGACTTGTTTATGTCCTAAAAGTGTAATTTTGCATGTGGACAATATAAAAATTAAAGAAAGCGTTATTTTGTGTGACATCTTTTTTGCATCCAGGCTCCTATAAAAAAGACATCCACGTGATCCTTGTCTATACTTTTTGTAATTTCGTCATTTATCAAACTAACAGCGGAAAAAAATTATGTATTTAAAGGGTAAATATACATACACAATTATTGAAACAATAAAACATCCAATTGATATTCGATTGAGTCATTCTATGTATTGGTCAATTGTGATGTGACTAAGCTTGAGCATTTCACTCGCAATCGATAGACGAATTAATCGAGTGGGAGTGAGTAATCGATTCGTAATTAACGAGTTGACTCATTGTCTAGTATCAGAATCTGTTCATTAGGATTCTAGATCAATATTAATTGAATTATCAAATCGATCTTATGAATAATGAATCGACATGACCACATTTGGGTTAATTTAATGTGTTCTATAATTTTGTTTCTCAACTGACGTCTTATAATATAAGCCCTAAACACTCTTAGGGCTCATTCTAAATTGCTTATTAAAAAAAACATCAGAAATTCATAGGATTTGTTCATAAGGGGTTGTTCAAATCAATTTTCCATTGTATATTTTTTGATATCTAATTTGGCCGTCAAAACTATCGTATGTAATATGACTGAATACTACATGAACATGACACACAATAGTTTTATGTAAATTGTATACTACACTTAATTTTAGCATGAACAATAAATAAATAAACATAATTGATTACCTACAATTTTCTACTCCATACCCGGTTTTTGACAAAATAGTGATAATTTGTCAAACTGGTGTTACAGTTTGACAAATTATCACTATTTTGTTGATAAATCATAAAATCCAGAATTGATATAGCTTTAAAAACCTTAAAACCTTTTTATATTGCACTGACAGCCACGATCAACATATCGATTTTATTAATCGATTTAATGAAAGATGAGATTTAAATCCACCGTGTAAACCGCCATTAATCGTATCCGGCGGCTCCCGCGTGCACATATATTATGTTATACACAATATATCTATACACATACGAGGCGTATTATTAAAAAAACATTACCTTTGCGCCCGCACCGCCGCACCGCCGCGCCGCAGAAATGTTTTACACTTACTTCGGCACGATTAATTAAGCTCATCATCATTATTTCATCAGATGTACTTTATAAAGTTATTTCAATTATTATAAACGCGGCAAATAATTTAAATTACTGTTAACTAATGAGGAACAGGATAAAAAAATATTTTACTTTTAATGAGGATTTGCGTTTCTGTTTGGTTTGTCATCAACCTAGCCGGTAGCTGACAAAATTTTAGAAAAAAAAAATACGTGTGGCACTCGGAGACTACCGCGGTAAAGCTATTGCATACCATTTTTTATCAACTTATGCTATTATAATTCGCATACGTCTAGTCGTACGCACACAAACGACGAAACGACGCACCGCTGTGCCGGTCGGAGTGGGGATGTTAGGTTTTTTCGTAACAGAATTTCTTGATACGGTCGCCGGACTCAAAGCCTGCGATAAAAGCTATGCAGTAGCTTAATATAACTTTTGTCAAAATTGTATCAAAATTGTAATTGCCAAACAAATACAAAACTCGTTTTCATTCTAATATTTTTTATCGTACTGCACAGATATTTCAAATTCCCTCTCATCAACATCATACATTTACAAAGAAATGTTCTATAATAGCTAACTAATAAGTAATAAGCACATAAAACATAATATCTATTATTCTGTTAGCTAGAAAACATAATTTGCGGCGCATTTTCTGAAGTAGTTGTATTATTTTCAACCTGTATTAAACGAACCCATTAACGCCGTATTAACAAAAACACGGTATCGTTTTGTATTATTGTAATAGTCGGTACAATTATTGTATTAATTGTAATAATCGCAGGTGCGTTTCCGCCCTTTTAATTTACACGTTTTGTCAGGGAACAGGAATAGTGAAGAAAGTTAATGGATGAGTTTATTTTGGCCTATAAAGCCAGGAAAACGGTGCGATGAAAAAATAGAGGTATATTAGTTTTTGTAGGAGAAGTGTAAGTTTTTTTATGGCAACAATATCTTTCTAGTTCAAAAAGTATACCAACTGAAAATAAATAAAACCGCATATGATATTTTTTATTTTTAAAAGTAAGGAAGTAAGCAGTTTTTTTCTTATTAAAATATGCTTATTATAGTGTATTGATAAATAAAGTCAGACACGCCCACTAGTGGTGGGGTTGATATATAAAGGGATGGTCGCTTGACATTCCCTTCTTCTATCATCCAAGAGCCAGACTGGTAGTGGTGAGTGATATAACAGTATTCTGTGTTTAATTTACTCTCCCTACAAGATTGTACAAATTGTACACTTATTATAAGTATTCGCTTTTTGCCTTAAAAACTATTCACTAAAACTCTTTACAGACTAACTAATAAAGTAAATTTAAAAACTTTTAACGCTATAATTCTATTTCTTTTTTTAAACATAGGACCTATAAAGTTGTCGCTATAGTTAAAATATTCAGTTTGATCTCCTGTTTTTTCGCTATGGTTTTGTTGGTTAGCTATAGGTCTACCAGAATCTGATGGCAAAAAGTGAGAAAATAAATTGACTCTAGCAGGTAATTAGAATACAACATTTTGATCCTTTTTTTTCCTTATAGCGGCTGATTCTGTGTGTGAAACATGCAAATATATAAATTTATCCAATGATCAAGTATATTTTTTGGAAATCTGCCGTCAAAATTTGCCATCAGATTCTGGTAGGCTTATATTTGGTATTGTTGGCTAAACTTGTAACATTGTAAAAAATTAAAAGTAAACTGCAACAATACGATACATCCCTATTATGTATATGTACCAATGAATAAAATATTAATTAATAAAATAATTAAAGCTGTGCAATTTGTATGTATATTAATGGATGTGTATGTTATCACTTCGGCGTGTATGATATGTTGATGTATGGGTTTTTGTGTTCAATTAATGGCGGCGCCGCGTAATATTTCATACAAATTCATTTATTCATACACTTTTATAAAGCCGATTAGTTTCCACGCTAGTCTGATCTCGTGGCCTAACAGTAATTTGCAATTGAAACAAAAAGTTAAATGATTTAAAATATTTTTTTTAACCAATAAAAAGCATATTATTGATTGTATTTTATTGGTTTCAATCAAAAATGTTTAAGCGCTTTTTAATACAATTTTATTATCCATATATTGGGTAGACGCCTAATATGCACATACATACTTTCAACATCCAAGTCATTACTTTTCTTTTAAATTATTTACTTTTACGGTAGCTTTTACGCTAACGATTGCTTACTTTTCTCACTTAAAGCGCAGTTTTTAAAATGTAAGACGCAACATCAATCTAGCGAGCGTGCCTCATTAGCGCGACCTCTGCCCGTTGTGTCACAGTATAAATAGCAAACAGTAGAGTAACTATCAGTAATACCATTGAAATCAGACTAAACACGCGCTGGAACTTAATGTTTTGCTACTTTAAATTATCTGATACCACTGGTAGTGAGAGCGCCAGGTTCAGGCGTATTATAGAACATAATTACACAGACCAGTCGTCCATAATGCGCGTACATTCAGACAGCAGCGAGAGAAATTAAGCGTGACTTGGCTAGGCAAAAATAAAATTGTACCTATAATATGGATTGATACATCGTGTATCGTTACATATATTTCGGTGTGAATTGGTCACAGCGCGCGCCAGTAAAACTTGTTACTTTTCCTATGTTAAAGAGAGTTTGATTTTATGAACAGGAATAACTCTACTGTGTATATTTATACTGTGCCGGTACACGCGCGTAGTGTGCTTGCTGATTTAGTGCGGACCAATTATACTTAGGTGGGATTTCACCAGGCACATTCAAAACTTCGTTTTATAAAACTTAGTTCTCATTGAACGCGTTCACGCGGCGACGTAAATCTTGTTCTGTTTCAAATGGATTTCACAAACTTCTTTTGATCGCGATTAATAAATCTAAGTTTACGTGACATCACGCGATTATTTTAAATGTTTTCATCACTTTGGAACTTTGTCACGTTAATTTAACAACAAAATAGCAAGAAACAATACATAAAATAACCAAACGCATGTGCCAAAACTGTCATTTTGATATTTATTTTGTCTATGATTTTTGTTCCGCCATGACACTACACTGACAGGGCTTGAACGGATTTTATGATGTTAAACTTCCGAACAAACGCCTGTTCAGAAGATAAAACTCGGATTTGCTGTGGACGCGTTCAGTTTATGTTGGTGAAATGCAATTCGATGTTATAATCGCGTTTATACGTTTTGAACCGGTTCAGTGTGCATTAAACGCGTTCCATTTCTTTGGTGAAATCGCCCCTAAGTTGGCTATTTTATGCATTTTAAGTTTTCGTTCAAAAGTTTTTTACCTCTAAATATATTTTAATGCTGGCGAAAACTCCTATAGAAAAATATTCTTAATTAGATGACGCCCGCAATTCGTTGCGCCAAAATTCATTTATCGCGCGGGAACTGTACATTTTTTTGGGAATAAAAAGTATCCGGGAAAGGACATATTTCCCGGAACTCAAAGTATCTCCATGCCAAATTTCAGCTAAATCGGTTCAGCGGTTTGGGCGTGAAGAGCTAACAGACAGACAGACACACTTTCGCATTTATAATATTAGTATGGATAGTATGGTTTCTACACATTTAATTACTTGGAGTTTAAGTTTTATATGTTTTCGTGCAAGTATTGTATATAAGGTCGTAGATCAAAATCGTCAAAAAATCTGTTCGAATAGTTTCAAAATCTTTTTTATGCGGAATATTAAAAATATTTAATTTTTATTATGTGCCTGGTCGAGTTGCAAGTTGCAACTTTATCGATAGTACCATCTGAGAATTAGATTTATAAGCAAACAGTGGATTTTCTTTTTCGAGTTTTGTTTGGTACTACTAATATATATTCTGTGGTTTTGTCAAGATACAAGACAATATTCGTCATGATCTGTCGGCTGGGCTTTTTCCAACCCGACCGAATGGTGTAGGTCTGCCATCTACCTATGAATCAATATCTTCGATGGTACTAGAGAGATTGTTTCATAGGCAGATGGCGGACCTACGTAATTTGGTCACGTTACGTCAAAACCATCCGACAGATCACGACTAATATTGAATTGACGTAAACCGATCAAATGACGTAGGTCCGAAGATATTGATTCATAGGCAGATGTGCCTATGAATCAATATCTTCGATGGTACATCGGAAGCAGCTCATATATTATAACGTACCGGGCAGCGGGAATTAATGCAAATTGTACATCGATGGCTCGCAGCTGCGGGTTCTCTGGTGCTGCTGATTTATCGTGCTCGCTCCGAGCTTCGAACGAATCATTTGACAGCGATTTCGTTACGAATTATACTTTACGTTGGTTTTGGTTTGGTGATAGGCTGTGATAATTAGGTATTTTATCGAAGGAAAATGTACGGTCACTGCAGGTCTTGCTGCGTGTGCATAAATCATAGGGAATAATATACACGGGTCTTTAATATATGGGCATTTTTAGGGTTCCGTACTCAAAGGGTAAAAACGGGACCCTATTACTAAGACTTCGTTGTCTGTCCGTCTGTCCGTCCGTCCGTCTGTCCGTCCGTCCGTCCGTCCGTCTGTCCGTCCGTCTGTCTGTCTGTCTGTCTCCAGGCTGTAACTCAAGAACGGTAATAGCTAGAGAGTTAAAATTTTCACAGATTATGTATATCTGTTGCCGCTATAACAACAAATACTAAAAATAAAATAAAATTAATATTTAAGGGGGGCTCCCATACAAATAACGTGATTTTTTGGCCTTTTTTGCTCTATATCAATAATTGAATTTATCTCAAAGTACTTAGTTATATGTGTACTTTAATATTTAATAATAATATTAAAATATAAAATTAAGGGGGCCCCCATACAAAAAACACAATTTTTGGCCTAATTTTGCTCTATAATGGTACGGAACCCTTCGTGCGCGAGTCCTACTCGTACTTGGCCGATTTTTTTTTAATTTTTTTCCCCTTGAAGGCAGGTCGTTGTAGCCCTGACGTCACTGCGACCCATAGGTAAGGATCAATTGTGACTCCTTAGAATTAGAGTACCGTCCCCAACCCAATGCTTCTCATAAATTGAACGACATGGTTGGGGTTGAAGCCACGTACTAATTTCTCTATTGATGAGTATTCGTAGCAACCAAGGTGCCTGTTCCTGCTATACAGGGTGTAACAAAAATAAGTGATAATACTTTAGGGTGTGTACGTGTTCCTTAAAGAGAGTTCACTGTGCAAGTAGCACCGCTGAAAGACGAAATTTTTTTAATGTAATGTACACATCTTTCACATAAAATATTCAAATGGCAAAATTGAAAGATTGGTCTTTAAACGAAAATTAAGTACGTAGGTAAAATAAAATAATCGGCCAAGTGCGAGTCGAACTCGCGCACGAAGGGTTCCGTACCGATATAGAGCGAAAGTAGGCAAAAAATTGTGTTTCTTGTATGGGAGCCCCCCTTAAATATTTACTCAATTAAAATTTTATTATCAATTATTAAAGTACAAATATAATTAAAGACTTTGTGAAAATTTCAACTGCCTAGCTGTTACCATTATTGATTACGAGCGAAAAAACCTTAAAAAATCACGTTTATTGTATGGGAGCCCCCCTTACATATTAACTTTATTTTATTTTTAGTATTTGTTGTTATAGCGGCAACAGAAATACACAATCTGTGAAAATTTCAGAAGTCTAGCTATAGCGTATGAGTTACAGCCTGGAGACAGACAGACAGACGGACAGACGGACAGACATAGAAGTCTTAGTATTAGGGTCCCGTTTTTACCCCTCGGGTACGGAATCCTAAAAAGAAGTTGGATGAACTTCTCTATGTACTATCAGGGTAGTTGATTCCTAGGCAGATGGGGGACCTAAGTAATTTGGTCGCGTTACGTCAAACCCATCCGATCGATCACAGCTAACATTGAATTGACATAAGTCGACCACATGACGTAGGTCCGTCAACTGCCTAGGAATCAATTTCCTCGATGGTACCTCTATCATATACATGCCACAGATGTATAATCTAGTCTTAGTAATACATACACAAGACAAAGCCTTTATTGTAATTCATTAGGTTGGGGCCCGAATGACCCCTTATCGTTGTATCGGTAGCCAAACTGAGCTCACCCATATACAGCCGGCGCTGTAGGTGGCACGGGTTAGGTCAAGTTCGGTGTTTAGGGTTAAGTTAGTTCAGAGTTAATTTGGTTAGTAAATGAATTATTCATTTACTAACCAAATTGCACATTAAAATTATTTCCCTGTTTACTGTCGCGACTTTGTCCCCGTCAATTTATGTTATAGCTGTTTTGCCATATTTTTTCACCGTTTAGAGATTTCCTGAACTTCCACGAACATTTTCAGACTAAAATTAGCCAAATTGGTTCAGCCTTTCTCGGGTTTTAGTGATACTATCAAAATTGAAAATTTATTTTTATTTATTATAATATTATGTTACGTTACGTTACGTAACATATAGATTAGATTAGGGTTAAGGTAGCTAATATTAATTTAGCTCTACAGTCTTCACTGCAATTGGTATAGTTATTATAATGAATTTGATTTTAGTTCAATGAAGTTTAGGATTAAAATACAAACTATGATTAGGCTTCGTGGAGAGTTTAGCCTAGGAAATAAACTATGTTTAAAGGCTTACTTATTAGTAGAAATAATCTTTACTTTTTAACTATAATATAGTGTAAGAAAAGTATGTCTGTTTGAACTTTCACCTCTGATCGATTGAGATGAACAATGGAAACAGAAAAAACCGGCCAAGTGCGAGTTGGACTCGCAAATGAAGGGTTCCGCAGCAGCAATAAGGTTTATTTTTATGAAATTAAAAGGTTTTTGATTTATTTTTATATTTCAGTTGATTTAATGAAACTTAAATTAAGTTTACCATTTATGACGTATAAAAAAAAAACTACTTGCTAGATTTCGTTCAAACCAATTTTAGTTGGTAGTTTTTATAGTAAAGTACATCATATATTTTTTTAGACTTATCATGCCCCTACTTTAGAAGTTAGAGGGGGGGGGGGGACACACATTTTACCACTTTGGAAGAGTCTCTCTCGCACACTATTCAGGTTAGAAAAAATGATATTAGAAACCTCAATATGATTTTTGAAGGCCTATCCATAGATACCCCACACGCATAGGTTAGATGAAAAAAATTTTTTTTAATATAATAATATTAAAAAAAACTACTTCCTAGATTTCGTTCAAACCAATTTTCGTTGGTAGTTTTTATAGTAAAGTACATCATATTTTTTTTTTAGAAATATCATGCCCCTACTTTAGAAATTAGAGGGGGGGACACACATTTTAGCACTTTGGAAGAGTCTCTCTCGCAAACTATTTAGGTTAGAAAAAATTATATTAGAAACCTCAATATGATTTTTAAAGACCTATCCATAGATACCCCACACGCATAGGTTAGATGAAAAAAAATTTTTTTTTGATTTAGTTGTACCTATGGGGACCCCTAAAATTTTTAATATTTTTTCCATTATTGTATCAAAATCTTAATGCGGTTCACAGACTACATCTACTTACCAAATTTCAATAGTATAGCTCTTATAATTTCGGAGAAAAGTGGCTGTGACATACGGACGGACAGACAGACAGACATGACGAATCTATAAGGGTTCCGATTTTTGCCATTTGGCTACGGAACCCTAAAAATGCGACTTTGAGTCCCGGGGAAGTACAAAGGATTTTCCTCGAATAATAAATTTAAAAAGGAATTGACATCTTGGCTTATGGAAAATTGTTTTTATGACTTAAATGAATTCATGCTACATAGTGAAAAATGGTACTGAACTTGTTAATATATGATAGAATAATTATTTTTAGGTTTCATTTTTTTTTGACACAATAATATATAATTATATATATATATATTTGTTAATGAAATTCGACATAATTTTGATTTTAAACTATTGACTACTATTTTTTAATGAATTATGTTTGACACTAGTTATTATATTAATGATGTGCATTTTGACTCGAGAAATTTTATGATTATTATTCAGATGTATTATTAAGATTTCTTTTAATTATATACTATTATTGTCTCTTTAAATAAAAAATGCACTGGTTGTTAATTTCATATTTACAGATATTAATTAGGACTTAATTTTGTATTGCACACCATTTTAATATGGTAGAATGAAAGATTCAATTGTATAATATATAGAATTAAGACCAACCTGTACTTCATTCTGGCAATAAACGAATTATGAATTATGAATTCACAATGTAGTACTGTCTGATGAATAAATAAAAATACTAATTCCGTCATAAGTATTACGCAAAATCTAGTAACATAATAAATATAAGTTTACTGAACATGGAACTTCTGTTGCGGAAGTCGGTTGAAAATAACGTTAATTTTCCTACCGTCGTATACGCGCGATCTTTGGGTGTGGTGTGATAACCAATTATGATAAGCTGTCTGTGGAATTACCGGGTACGGACAAAGTCACGACGTGTTAGCACTTCTGTTTTGATATTGTGGCTCTCTACAGAGCGTAGAAAGTTTGTACAGGGTGTTTTTAATAGGTATCTAAACTTTCAACAGGACACCAGGGCCCGTATAAATAGTCAGTATTCAAGATGCATCTCGGTCTCAAGACACAGTTCAGGCACTGTGATTGGTTGGCTGTCAAAATTTGGACCAATCACAGAGCCGAACCGCGTCTTGAGACCGGGTCGCATCTTAAGTACTGACTATTTATACGGGCCCTAGTGAATATAAGTAACTTTTACTTTCGAGTCTTTTCTACTAGAAAAAAAAACCAGTGTGCCACACAACTGAAGTAAAACTTCTTGAGCTCCATCTATATGCATGTAAATATACATATTATATTAAACTAGCTGTGCCCCGCAGTGTTACCCGCGGTAAAGACTATGAAAAGTACCAATCATAGGGTCAAAATGGGACGATACATATAATGGTTTACGGTAGTGATGATAATGATGATGAATATAATTTGCATAGTAGCATAATATGCTTTCCGTTCTTAAAACAAAGTCGAAACTCCCAAACTTGTATCTATAAAGAGTCAGGAGTTCTCTCAGCACCTTCCGAACTATGGTATACCTCGGTGCAAAATCTTACTTGTTGGTAGCATATATGCTTAGAATAATTCTCACGAAACCGAAGTTCCCTCGATTACTTATGGATCCCTTCATCAGGTCACCACTTTTACGTATAGGGTACCAAATTGGGATGATACCCTATACATCAAAAGAAAAATTTTGAAAATCGGTTCTCAAACGGCGGAGTAATCGTTGAACATAAAAAAACAAACATAACACCTCCTCCATTTCGAGAGTCGGTTAAAATTGTAGCCGATGTGTTATTCTGATCTATAAGCTATACTATTGTAAAGTTTCATTAAAATCCGTTCAGTAATTTTTGCGTGAAAGAGTAACAAACATCCATACATACATCCAAACTTTCGCCTTTATAATATTAATATTAGTAGGATACACCGCGCGCACACCTCTCCGTTCACCTCGTTCGATCACACTTTCGTAACGTTCTCGTCACACATTTACCAGCTTACTCCCCAAGTCAAGCATGCGTACAGAAGTTTGAGAAAATGTGCGCGCGCACCTCTCCGTTTGCCTCACCCGATCACACTAATTTTCGTAACGCTCCTGTCACGCATTTGCCAGCTTAGGGCCAACCCACACGTACCACAACCACACCACGTCGCAACGACAAAATGCCGTCAAGCAGTGGTTACGTGTGAATGGTGTCGCTGCAGCTTTTTGTAGTTGCGTTGTGGTACCGACAAAATGTCGACGTGGTTGCGTTGTCGCCAGTAGTTGCGATGTGGTTACGTACGAAAGCCAATGAAACGGAGGGTGGGAAGTGCGCGGGCGGTGTGCGCGCACTGTCATTGCATCGACGCAACGTTGTGGTTGCAATGTGGTCGGCCACTAGTTCGCTTGTGGACTCGAGTTCGACTGCAAAATGTGGTACGTGTGAATAGTCCAGTACATTTACAATACGAAATATACGCCCGACCACGTGGAGTGGTTGTGGTGTGGTTGTGGTTGTCGTGTGGTTGTGGTACGTGTGGGTTGGCCCTTAATCCCCAAGTCAAGCGTGCGTAAAGAAGTTTTACTTCAAAAAAGTGTTGTCCACAAAATTGTTGCAGGACTATAAATGAATTTATAAAGAAATTCGTTTGATTAGAACCATTGCTATTGTAAAAAAGGCACCTACGTCCTTTCCCGGGACTTAGGTACAGACTACAGTATCTCAATTCAGCCGAAACCCAATAGAAGTAACAAACAGAAAAATGACAATTAGTATAGGTAGACCTTGTCACTCACGCCAATATACTATAAATAAGTTGACACTTCACTACGTAGTATAAAACAAAGTCGCTTTTTCTGTCCCTATGTCCCTTTGTTCCCTTTAATCTTTAACAGATTTTGATGCAGTTTTCTTTAATAGATAGAGTGATTGAAGAGGAAGGTTTATAAGTATAATAACATTTATTAAATAGTGGAGAAATACTGTTATTTTTGAGGTTTCTAATGTGATGTCGTAAATAATTACATTTTTTTCCGTTTACAATGCAAACGCAGGCTGAACCCTACGAGATTTATCAAAATAATGTACTAAGTATTGTACACAATGAAAATGTCTACAGTCGATCTCTTATGGATATCCCACAATAACATTTTTTTTGTTATTTACTTTTTACTACAAATAATGGCTAATTTTCGAAGCGATTTTAACCAATATGGCAGTAATCCTTATTTAATTAAATACTTTAAATACATTGTTGATTTAATATAGATCTATATGGTCCCTTACAGTACAGGATATGATTTTAAATTAATATTTTCGAAGATATTACAGATTTAAAAAGTGCGGGAGGTAGTTTTTGCGGCGGTACCGGCCAATGCGGGCCAAGGGTAGTAATGAATATAAATCAAAACTACTGAATTGATTTTAATCATTTTTTAGGGTTCCGTATTCAGTGAGTGACATAGGCTATATATTTTGTACCCGTGCGAAGCCGGGGCGAGTCGCTAGTTATTAATAAAATTCGGATCAGTAGTTTAGATGGATGGTATGGTAGAACATGAGAAAGGCCCTTCTTTTGGCCCCGTTTTAGTAGGGTAAAAGAGTTTCATTCCTTTCAAAAAGACTCTCACACCCTGTGTGCCGAATAAAATACATAGCCATATTCTAAGTAAGGTTTCAGTAGGATTCTAATGTAAATATAGCTGACATATAATTCACCTGAGCGCGAATCATAACATATTAAATCAAATTTAGCACGGTAGGATTTATACGAGCAGCTAATAGCGCGTCGTGGTGCGGATTTACGCCCATGCTATAGCTTATATTATTATAGCAGGAAGCTGAGAAATTACCTGATACATTGTAGTATATATTGACGGACCCGACAGACGTTGTTGTTACGTCTTAAATATAAACTTTTTGCAAATAAGTTGTTATGAATACTTTTGGAGCAAAAAAGATAGTTTTTTTTTTCTCTCCGAGCAAATTTGGTCTTAGCTACTTTTTTTTCTATTAACATTGAAGGGAAAAAAATTTGAAGGAAGAAGGAAATTCAACTTACTACCAGCCCTGTTTAAAAAGCGAGCTTAAAAGCCCTTCATAAACTGCAAGTCGACGCGCGTTGTAGTTATTTTTTTTATTTTTTTTTTATTTTTTTATGAAATAAGGGGGCAAACGAGCAAACGGGTCACCTGATGGAAAGCAACTTCCGTCGCCCATGGACACTCGCAGCATCAGAAGAGCTGCAAGTGCGTTGCCGGCCTTTTAAGAGGGAATAGGGTAATAGGGTAATAGAGGGTAGGGATGGGAAGGGAAGGGAATAGGGAAGGGAATAGGGTAGGGGATTGGGCCTCCGGTAAACTCACTCACTCGGCGAAACACAGCGCAAGCGCTGTTTCACGCACGGTTTTCTGTGAGAACGTGGTATTTCTCCGGTCGAGCCGGCCCATTCGTGCCGAAGCATGGCTCTCCCACGTATACGACCACGTATATTGTATGACTGTTAATAATATTAGTGGTCATAAAAGTGTAGGAAACGTTCCTATCGCAAGTGCCTAATTGTTTCTGTTACTGAAGCTGTTCCGACTCGATATTGACGAGGAATTGCTTATTATTCAAGATTAATAAGTATATAGTTATATTTGGATTTTTATTACAGGTTCCTGTAACGTGAATCGATGTACTATCAGATAAGTGATTGATTGTGAAGTGTTTGACTGAGAAGTGATTGACATGATCCGACCAAATGACGTTAGTCTGTCAACTGCCTAGGAATCAATTTCCTCGATGGTACAATAAACATACTCTTTGAGAGCAAAGGTCTAGTATATTATGAGTTTTTCACAAGAACGTTAGAAGAGTATTAAAAACAGAACAAAAGTAGTTTAATCGAAAAATATATTCAGTGTATTTCTTATATTTTGTTATCTCTTTCACAGACCGAGTTTAGGCAGCACAGAACTTTAAGAAAGTTTGGAAACTGGCGTATTGTTCGATTAGGTCTCTTACTAGGGGCGAGGACTCAGGAGTCAGCAGGGTTGCACAGGTAAGATGTATAGAAAGGTTAAGGAAAAAGGAAGCTTCCATCACCCGTAGCATGGCTACAGTAGAAATACGAAAGTATAGACAAACAGCGGATATAAATTGAAGGTGCCGTTCCGATCTTTACCGCGGCTAGCCGCAATCGACAAAAATTCAATTAAAATGCCACTTTATGACATAGACTATAGTCTACGTCATAAAGTAGGATTTTATTTGAATTTTTAGGACCATAGTCTATGTCATAAAGTGGCATTATATTTGAATTTTTGTCGATCGCGGCTAGCCGCGGTAAAGATCGGAACGGCACCTTCAGTTTATCTCCGCTGTTTGTCTATACTTTCGTATTTCTACTGTAGCCGTGCTACGGGTGCTGGAAGGTATCGAAACCTGTAGTATAAGTACAGTCTATTATTTACTTTATGCAATAAATAGTTTAATTGACGACCTCTGTGGCTCAATTGGTTGAGTGTGTGGCAGCTCAAGCCGGGGGTCGCGGGTTCGAATCCCGCCGACGGAACAAAAAGTTTTAAATGTTCCCGGGTCTGGTTGTGTATTATATATGTGTATGATATAATAAAAATCTTAAATATATGTATAGTATAAAAGTATTAAATATATTTCCGTTGTCTGGTACCCGTAACAGAAGTCCTTCAGGTACTTAGCACGGGGCCAGACTGACGTGGTGTGAAGCGTCCATAGATATTATTATTATTATTACTTTCCGTACATCTATGTAACTACTTACTGCTCAGTACTCACTACCGGCGAATCTCTACAAGTACGGGCGCGGATATCGTTCTGACACGTTTTTGTGCGCCCGCCCGTAATTACGCATACTGACTGATCGTGATTCCCGGACTATAGGGATGGGAAAACGTGGTTGATCAGAGTAAAAAATAAGAATGTGGATTAACAGAAAAAAAATATTTAAGGGTTTAGTTTTTTTGCCATTTGTCTACGCAACCCTAAAAAAGAAAAAAATCTACGTACCTACATATTGTAAAGAGTAACAATGATGTTTTATTATCTTATTAGTTTTACTGAAACGTCACGTAGCTCAAACGTCACATTTTAATCAACTTCCAAAAAGGTGGTAGGCTGTGAATAGGTATACTTTAGTAGAAACTAAAATTAAGGAAATGATCCTACTTAATTAATAATCTTGGTAACTGAGATAAAGTTGAATATATACGAAACATATGCACTCATAGATGTAGTCTTAAACTAATAAATAAGTTATCAATCTATTATTGTTAAAAGATTAAACCCGCCTTGAAAACTAGTATTCCATAAAAAAAAAAAAACATAGCCAATTATATTTAAACGGGGTTATTATGGAAAAGATTGAGTGTGTTCCCATCACTAGCATATTGATTGGTGATGTTAGGCGAGGGAACGTGTTCAAATAACAGGTGCTCCACTAATACTGACGATGCACGAGCGAGCTACACAATAAATAATATTATACACCAAAGAAAAAAGGAAAAAGACATGGGAGCTAAATCCTTAGCGGCTATTTGTTTTTAATATATATTATTATTATAATGACCAGTTCCAGCTCAGAGGTTTTAGGTTGACGGGACTTTATCTATTAAGCTTAATTAACTAGTCAGTGAATAAATAATCTTTAGTCCAAAAACCTGCAAATGACTTTCATAGGAACCGCACGCTTTCCTGCAAAAAAGTAGCTTATGTCCTACCCAGTGGTCTACTCCAGAAAAAATAGACCACCCGAAAATTGATCCAGTAGCTCATGATATTAGTGCGTTAAAAAAAATTCTTCAGCTTTATGTTTTCATCTACAGCCTATTCAGAGTCTTGACTGGGAATATTCCCTCCATCCATCCGCAGTAAATCCATTTCAATTAATTTGTATAACGTGGTGTAATTGTGGTGTATAATGCGAGTGTTCTCAGCACCTCGCACATCTCGCACCGTCCCGCGCCGTATATGGCGGGGAACGCTGATCTTATTCTGATTGATTGGCCTTTACTGACTGCGAAAAAGAGTATAGGAGAAAATATAATAGAATCGGAGTAGTTTGTATCCAAAAACATTTAGTTTTGTGTCGCTATTATTAACTTGTGAAACATTATGGATTGGTGCTGTCGAAGAATATTAAATAAAATTATTTCAAGGATTTTACTAAGAGTTAGTAGGAACTAGGATAATAGATCTATTTAATATAATATTATAAATGCTAAAACGTTTCTCTTCCAAATCACTTACAATAGTTTTTGTAGATACATTTTACTGAAACATGGCGAGACGAATTTAGGCGCTACAAAATGGCGGAAAAGACTACTATAGTTATGTAAGTTATATTTTAAAGCATAATTATTTAATTATTTCGTTTACTAACATTATATTGATGAAAAATTTGTTTGTTTGCATTTAGTAAGCTGGTAAGCTGATTTCGGTAAAGGTACAGCCTATAGGCGCAGAAATGTGTAAAGATCATCTAGCACCTCGTAACATATCACTATTATGACGACCTTTGTGGCTCAGTTGGTCGGCTGTTGGTAGCTCAAGCCGGGGGTCGCGGGTTCGAATCCCACCGACGGAACAAAAAGTTTTCAAAGTTCCTGGGTCATGGATGTGTATTAAATATCTGTATAATATAATAAAAATCTTAAATATATGTACCTATAGTATAAAAGTATTAAATATATTTCCGTTGTCTGGTACCCGTAACACAAGTCCTTCAGGTACTTAGCACGGGGCCAGACTGACGTGGTGTGAAGCGTCCATAGATATTATGTGCATAATATTATTATATGCGTGAGTACAATCTAATAAAAATAACAACGTATTTTCACACTTAGCACCTTTCACCTCAAACAAATCTGCTGGCCGTACCCAGGGCTGTCACCGCTAATATATACATTGTCTTATTAAGAATATTTAAGACAAAAAACGCAGTGAGACGTTAGTGTGCGGTATTTAAACGAGGTGTACAGCCTTGTATGGGGCATATAATGACGAGCTATGTAGGGATGTACGTAATTATTATACACCAGAAGTGTCAGAGCAGGCTGACTCTAATTAAAGCAGGGTTTCGTGTTTAAGATTGATTTGGCTAAAAGATTTAGCCGAAATAGAACCAGCACTTCAAATTGCAAAATATATGGTCGGTTATGTCAAAGTTATATAATTAATTAGTCGTGATTGTTAGTTGGTTTTGACATAACCCGACCAAATTACGTAGGTCCGGACTCCGGACTCTCTGACTCTGCCCATGAATTTCTGATACACTGATGGACTGAAGTGACAGACGATAAAAAGACAACCTGTTACCAATAAACATTACAAAAAATTATATTTTGATTAATTTATTTTATTTATTTAAAACACTATATATGCATATATATTATACCACTATTAATTAAGCATTTTCACAATAAATATTACAATAAACCAATAAACGAAAC
This sequence comes from Cyaniris semiargus, assembly GCA_905187585.1. Lineage (NCBI taxonomy): Eukaryota > Metazoa > Arthropoda > Insecta > Lepidoptera > Lycaenidae > Cyaniris > Cyaniris semiargus. The sequence continues at coordinate 2,698,410 of LR994558.1, read as the reverse complement.
TTTGAAATAAAACTAAATCACTATATAGCCTTTTATAACATAGGTATATTTTCTTTCAATAAAGTCACAGCTTTTACTTAATTTTCCAGGACGTGTCAGCCCTACCATGATTTTATTTTTAACGGCCGGCCTAGGTAATAATCATAAAATAAGTGATTTTATAAGATATACCAGCCTCGCAATTGATCGCTCGCAGCGTTTGTAAAATAAAATAACCCGTGCGAAATACCTCGGGGCGTTTTATATAAAAAAAGTAGTTTTATTGGTTTACTTCTTTTATTTATTTGTATCGTTACTGCTAACTGTTGAAAGCGACAAATTGGATAGAATGTGTTCCGAAATGGATGAGCCGTTTTGAATTTTTACTTTTTTATGGAGACTTTTGCAATGGTTTAAAAGTTGCATGCTAAACATGTACTAGAAGAGAAATAGAAAATGATTTATAGACAGAAAATGGATCTACATCGTTTGGTCGGGTTATATTTTATTCGGTTGACATGTCAATATTATTATAACATTGACTTCACATAACCTCACTAAATAACGTAGGTTTGATAACTTACTTTGAATCAAATTCGAAAAGAAACGTTCTAAAATTGCACATAGCTTCTAATTTAGAAAAAAAAAACTTACAATACCTTTACTGTTACCTAATTTAGTAATATTTAAGTCAGGTCAGTTACTTTATAGTACTCGCTCTATGTACTATACTGTACTCGGCGAAACATGGCGGTAGCGGTCATTGACTCCCTGTCAAAAACTTGTAATTTTCTATACAAAGCCGCGATTGACAACATCTGACACTTCATTGTCGATCGAGGTTTATATAGAAAATTACAAGTCAAAATTACTCTTAAAAGGCCGGCAACGCACCTGCAGCTCTTCTGATGTTGCGAGTGTCCATGGGCGACGGTAGTTGCTTACCATCAGGTGACCCGTTTGCTCGTTTGCCCCCTTATTTAATAAAAAAAAAAAAGTTTTTGACAGGGAGTCAATGACCGCTACCGCCATGTTTCGCCGGGTACAGTATAGCACTAGCAACAATTTCGTTACTTAGCAATGTCGGAATAGACACGCTATGTCATCGCAGCTACATCTATTTACAGAACATCTGGCCATGTCGCTATTGTACAAGTGGAATTATGGCCCACTAAACATTTCAAAGGTGATTTTCCTGGCCGTTCCTTCGGCCTAACAAAGCGCGGCCAAACATGAATAGCTTATTTATTTTATGATTGAAATAACATAAGTCCGCCCCGGGTCAATCGCTGTTACATAAAGTGTGGCCTGTGTGATCCTGTGTCGAGTGTGCGCCGAGCCTTATGTTATAACGCGCAAATATAAAGTACGTTTGAATATGGTCGAGTTCGATTTAGTTTGAATATTGAATATAATTTTTAATTTTTTAATGCATTTTTAATTTCGTTATGCCAGGATATTTTTAGGCAAATCTTCTTATTTGCATGACATTTCCTTGGTTTTCATAATCTCTCATCTGTCACCTTTTCTTTTTGCATAACCTAAAGTCTCGATGGTTGGAAAACTGTGAATCTTTAACTTTAAAATTTTTGGTATTTTCGAAATTAATGTTTCGGTATCTGAAAAATATATAAAAACTTTAAACATAATTTATAAGCGTTATGCTAAGTTATTATATTATGTTAAACACATAAAACAAATAAACAAAACAATGTTGAGTCTCCTGTTCTCGCCGGGATAAACTCCTACAACATGAACACCGCGATGTATAATTTTAACAATTTACTATGTCGTTTGAATGATTACAGTCTACATCATCAACATACAACGGGAAATAAACCCTAATACTGAGGATTAGAGTAGAGATCTCTTTGTAGTTTTAACTATAGGGCACGACCACACAGGTTGAAGTAAACTGATTGAAAATTATATTTAGGTAAACGGTCGTTATGGGGGTTTTACATGTACCAACGCCACGTGGCTTTCGTTGTACTTATAAAAAAATCGAACATCTAAATGGCCTTTCAGTAAGGTCCAAAGAGTGTTATACATAGATTATCAAAATGTTGGTAGGCATCATTTACTAACCAAAAATGTATATTTTTTTTTATTTTAAGGCCTCTAATGCAATGTAAAATTTGATGAAAACGTTTTCATGTAAAGGCTGGTCTTATGGAATCCCTTAAATAAAATTATTAATTTAAACATCAGTCTAGAATTGATTTGTATTTTGCTACACGTTCGTTATCTCTATTTGCCCATCATGGCTAACGTGGCGAGGCCTCATAACCGCCATTAGTATAGGCCATAGCTTGACGCTACATTGTGACACGCTAAGTGGGGACTTAAGGTGTAAGGTTGTTACATATGGGATTGGCAGAAATTATAACTAAAGAGTCAATGCGGAAGGTTGTAGAGATCGGATTTTTTTGATAAGAACTAATAATTATTATAATAGAGCTAACTTAAGTTATTTGGCCCGTGAAAATTAAGTACATTTTTATCTTTTTGTTAAAAAAATCAGAACTCGGGATATTATATTATATTCTTGAAAATTGAATTTTAATGCCGCTGCTGAAATTTGTTTACAGAATGTTGTTTTTTCGGCATTTATTTGACACTGGCCGTGGTTGCATAGCCGTAGTGCCAAAATAAGAAAAAAAAACTATTTCATTACATTCCATGTCCATGTTTTACCGTAATAATAACCTTCTCATTTTTTGGAAGTCGGTTAAAAATACATCCTATTATGTGAAAGTCGAACTTTCGTTACGCAAACACGGAGAAGGCACGAGCTAGTCTTAAATGCAGCTGACAGCAGCCGCACGATCTCTTACTTATGTCAAACTGACATTAGTCCTAATAACTTCAAACATCCGCGAGCAATGACATTAGGACAAACTTCTTCATGAGCCAATTTAAACCTTATCACCGGGGCATAAGCATGTGAGCTCCCGCATTACAAGTTTCTGATAATTGTTTTTTTTTTTCAGACAGACAACAATAAGTCTTCGATCACGAGCTGTCAGCCGGAGTTTTTGTGCCACGTGCCGGTAGTTGAAAAAACTTCGATGATTCAACTAAAGGACGTCGTCCATTAAATACTTCATTCTTGTTTTGATTTATTTTAATATTACATTTTATAGTAAAAACAAACAAAAAGCTTAGCATATCACCAAGAAAGCAGATCTTGCATCAAAAGGTATAGTTATAATCTAAACCAAAAAATTAAGTTAAATTATTTAGGTTTAAGTAAAACTTATCCATCACCTGGTCAACTATAATTAGTGTGCTATAGGTATTGATTGTATGCCGGAAGGGTATACAAATAAAATTTCTTAGCCAACCACCCGCGTAAAAACAGGATCCCGCGAACATCTAAAATTTTCCGCAGTAAAAAGTGTCCCATGTCCTTCCCCGTGGTCTACTCTATGTTTATGCTGAATTTATCAAAATTGGCCCAGTACTTTCAGAGTATAATCGATGCAAACTTTAATTTTGATATACCTACACTCACTTCAACCTTTAATACTCAGTATAGTTTTATTTTAATATGTTTGTCTATAGCTTGCCCGGGGTACAACAAGAGTGGGATGCTGGAATCTCGGCGAGATAGTAATCGGCCGATGGACTTGACGCGGATGCGCTCGGGATGTTTCAGATATTGCGAGGGTTCACGCAGACCACTGTAAAGGTGAGACCGCACTACGCGTAACACGGCAGCAAAGCGACGCGACACTTCACGCCTAAATATCTCATCTATCTAATCAGCATCGACTTGTCCACTGCTGGATCTATGTCCAGCGTTGGCGTTCAGTAATAGAGGCCTATGCCTCTCTCAATAAACGCCAAGATGTCCGATCTCCTGCTACTCGTAGCGATCCGTAGCCTGGAGATTCTTCGCACCCCTCGCAGTTTAAATATTGTTTGTATGAAATCGTATGAGCTAAGCCGCACTACGCTGCAGCTACGCAATACAAAACGTTGGTGCTTTAATAGTTGAATCGTGTAGTGTCACAGATTACTAAATATAGTTACGCAGGTCGCGTTTGTCTGGAGCGTAATGTCGCATAGTGCGGTCTCGCCTTAAGCGGTTAAGGGGGCGACTAACCCTAAATTGTCGATTTAACAATTCATTTATATACTTGAAAATAAGCCCCGAATTGTTTTATTTTCAAAACATAGATACTACATTATATTTCCGAGGATTCGACTTAGCGAAAACACGATATCTTAAAATTCTTTCGATAGAAAAAAATTACAAAGATGCATCTAATTTTCACGAATTTTTCATATATTGCCACAACCGTACATTAAACTAAGTTAATATTTTAACACATTGTATAAAATTTTATCATTGAGAATCTGACCTAGCGGATTTTTAAAATGTTGTATATTTATCGAGTTATTGAGAAAAAACTAATTTGGCGATGAATCCGCGTCGTCCTTTTTCACCTGGCATATAAAAGCCGGGCGTGAGTGTGAAGAGAGAAGGACGATGTTTGATTTTTTGCGTTAGTCGTCCTCTTAATAGAAGTTTGGTATAAACACCTACAATGATCTTGGATGTCACTGTCGTGGGGGTAAGGTTGAGAAAATACACCAGCTATATAATTCACATTTTTAATGCAAAAGTGTAATGTAGAGCTTGCAAAACCAAATATGTCCCGCGGAAAAAATGAGAACTAATTTAATTTGCCATCACATATTGGTAGAGGCTCTCAGCTTACTCCAAATTCATCCTATTGTGAACATAATAATCACTCTAAATACCTAGCGGCCAAGGTACAATAAGTCGGTAAATTAATAAGGAACGATGTTACAACTTCTTATAAACAACACGCACTGCTGTCTCTCAAGTGACGCTTTACAAAATGACGTGTCAATTCTCAAATCAGCAAACGTGAATCAGACGTTTCACAAACGTGAATTTGACGTTTTACAAACACGAATCTGTCGTTTTACAAACGTGAATCTGACGTTTTACAAACTTCAGTTCTATGAAACATGGGTGAGGCCAAACGAGCGAAAGTGAGTCGTGAGTCGCAAAATTTCGGTCGGCGGAAATTCTGCTGCATTCAGTTTCATATAAAATTCCTACTTCATTCACACGAGCGTAATTTTGTGAGTAATAATTAGTATAAAAAATAATTTACGCGACCGAAATTCTGCGACTCACGACTCACAAAATTACGCTCGTTTGGCTTCACCCCAAGTGTCACGTCGTGTCGTGTCGCTTTGGTGCTGTCTTGCCTAAACCCCACTCAAAAACTCAAAAACTCAACTGCACCAGACCGGACACAATTGTCTCAAAAATAAATATAAATTAATCGCCTCACGACTACACAAAATACACGGCGCAGATAACGGAAAGTGTATTACAAATGGGCAAATAATGAACATAATGGTAAGTGTTACAATAGCGTCATAGGTGCGAGATCAGATATGCCATATCCGTTGCCATGGCGACGGCGGCGTCTTTGATTAGGCCCTTTCTGGACTAAATAATGCAATAGGAACCGACTCTGAAAGTGGCTTTGCGACCGAACAATTTATATTTTAAATTGATTCCAAATAGGCGCTTCAAATGTTGTTTTTGTATTCAGATGGGTCAAGTCAGTGAAGATTTCGCTTATTGAAATAAAAAAAACAACGGAATACACTCTGGGAGTGCCAGCAGAATTAAAACAAAACAACAGGGTAGGCATACATTTTCGTTGTGAGGTAGAATGAGATAGCAAATATAGCGTCTGTATACACAGAGTAGAACCATACTAATATTATAAATGCCAAAGTGTATCTGGACGTCTGTCATCCCGTAATCGGAACATTTTTCCGGAATGACGCTTTTCATCCCGAAAAAATGTACGGTTCCCGCACGATACACGAATTTTGGCATAACGGAATTGCGGACACCAACTAGTCTTATATTATATTAGGAAAGAGTTCTAGTCGTGACTGTTAGTGTCGTCTAACGTTTATCCACGCGAGTGTACCAACTAATTGTTATCAGTACCATGTATACACATGTACAGGCGTTATACACATTGTATAATATGTGTATAACCGTTGCGATACGATATCTCCCCATTATTTTTATTATTCACTGCCCTTTCCTTATCTAAAGCTAGTTAGGACTAAGTCATGTACCTACAGTTGTTACTAATTCGCCATTTGTACAACTAAATTACTTTTATAAATAATTTCATTTTTAATTTCATTACTCATTTTCAAATGTAGCTTCTGTTATTTTGATCCAACTTCGATAAGCTTTCGATTCAATCTTTTTATAAAAAAAAAACACCAACGTTAAAATCTACAAGACAGTAAGTGAGTGCTACCTCTTTTCTATCATGAAAAAGGAGGGACAAGATGGGCTTTAAATATTAATTTATATTAATAAGAAAATAAAGATGAAACAGCTGTAGTCTATAACTTATATTAATAAGTAAAAAATATACTATGTTTTACTTACTGTCTGTAGCGTTGGAAAAGTTTTACATCCGTTATGTTACCTGCAAAAGATAATATTTTGTATTACTTTAATCTATTATATATAATATTACAATGTATCTAACGACCGCATTTAATTTTTACTTCAAATTCTAATTCGTTTTTATTTCAATTTGAATTATTACATAACTGCAATAATTAAAGATGTATATAACATTTATAAATTTAAAGATTCTGACCTAAATTCGAAATATATAGTAGAATAAAACCTCCTGCATCGATTGACACAAAAAATTAATACTTTCCCGATAAGTTATGTGAAATAATTCATTTTAAAATGACCATTTATCAAAGGTAAGTTTTGCCGGAAGTGTTACAATTTTTGGGAAGATAGACGAATTGGGAACTTTGTATCAAAGTTATACGGTTAAAAAACTGCTTATCAATTTCATTGTACGATTTTCGATTTTTTATGCCCAAAAAAAAGTGGGGTCACCGGTAATTCTGCGGAAATATTTCAAATTGAAATTGATAAAAACTATCCTTTGAAGGGTAATGGCGATACAACTGTTAAATACGACAAGGCAAGACAAGGGTAATGGCGATACAATTGTTCAATATGAACGTGGGCGGGGGCGCTGCTGGTAAAGGAGAACTGTCAAAAATGGCGTTTTTGTATGATGGCAGCGTTAGTTCCTTCTTTCGCCATGTCCATTTAAAGCCTTGTCGAGCTTTCTAGGCCGCCATTTGCGGTAGTCAAATTACGTCTCAATTTTTTTTAATAATAATTAAATATCGAATAAATCCTTAAAAATATACTATAAAAAAGCATTATAATTGATAATAAGTGTCTGGGTGTCCAATTTTTTACATATTTAGTGCTTTCATAATTTAATTAGATGTACTACTGAATTTGACCTTATATAAGTACACATCCTTAAATGAAGATTTTGACACAAGCCTCATACATTATATTCTGTCAAACTCTTCATTAAATAACAGTTAAGTATTTAATATTCGTCTCTAAGTGCGGCAGTAGGTGTCTATAAGGATGCCATGATGAACAGTAATTCACAAAAGAGACAAAATCTCGTAATTGACAACATTTCAAATATTTTTTGCACTTGTTTTATGACGAAATATAAAAGTAGGGGTTAAATTAGGGGACCCATATTTTTTATTTTTGAAAATGTGGTCATTTTCATTTATAAAACTTGGTTTTTAATTCTGATCATTTTAAAATGACTTAAGCGCCAAATGACGTCATTGGTACGGTTGAACAACAAAATACCTTTGCACGTCATATCTGATTTCTTAAAAAAAACTGTCAGTACTGTCAGTTGTCACTTGTCACTGACTTTGTGGTACTTTACTTTGAGGTTATTGAATACGTTACGTTACGTTTTTTAGGTTTTATCCTACAAACAAACATGTGTATCGTATTCTGCCGTACCAATGACGTCACAAGTGGATTTTTCGTTTTAATTTTTTTTCTCGGAAATTAATGATTAAAAAAATCTGTAATTTTTTTTAGGACTTCGGAAATAAAAACAAAGAAATGGTATTTTTTATTTTTGACGATTAATTAAATGAAATGTTGTCAATTTAAATGGTTTAAAATATTATGTCATATTATTTCTAGAGGTTACCTGTAACGAAGTACGCAGAAACCTAATATTTTTGCGATATAAATGTTATTACGACACTTTATTATTTTTTTTCTAAATACCTGTACTAGATTTTAGACAAAGTCGGTCTAGTCCTTTAGGCCTTATTTGAGTTTATTAAGAAAATAATTATTTTCCTAAAAAATAATAATTCCACACCAATATTATGAACGCAAAAGTCATTCGGTCTGTCTGTTACCTCTACACGCTTAAATGTTATGGAGATATTTTGAGTTGCAGGAAATGTTGAGGAATAGTTTTTATGGTGGAAAAATGATTAAGTAACGAGCAACGTTTAGTCTCGTATAAAGTAAACCATAAAATCAATTTATTTTATTATGTATGCACAACAGCAGGCGTTATTATTAAATTATCGTAAAGATATAATGGAATATTAACACTACCTTTAATAAAACAGGGACTAAAGGTTGTAATAAATTCTAAATAGTATATTATTATGTTCATATACTCAGTGTTGCCCTTAGATAAGCGATTATTATTTTTATTCTAATGCCAGGTGCTAGCGTTCTATTTCAGATATAAGCCAATTATAATAAAAACGTCAGGGGCAGCTTTTAGATAATTGATATACGTATTAAATTTTTTCCTTAGCCTGTAGAGGATAAAGAATTGCACTGAATAAATGCTGCCATGTTACCAAGTTACATTAGTTATACATTAAATAGATAATTAATAGTACTTACAAAATGTTTCAAATTAATATCAATGTTATAAATTTTAAATTAAAATGTGCATGAATGCTCTTATTCAGGTGCTACAAATAATACATAGAGAAGTTAATTTGACTTCAATAGTCAAAATCGTGACACGTGGCTTTCAGAATTTTTTAGTCTGTTATATGGTTTAAATTGCAACATTCTACTACATATTATGTAAGCAGTACTAAATAACATTACTTAATTAATGTTATTCCGTAAAATACAATCAAATTCTAAAATATCAATCTAAGAGCAGGTTTCACACGAACCATAGCGTGGTTCATCATATAATGGTGCCAACGGAACCGTGGGCTATCATTTCCCTATCTCGTGCGTTTGTCTTCGCTGGTCCCACTTGGAAGGTGTATATATATTACGCGAATTGAGTTTAGATAGGAACGCACTGAGCGCGGGACATTACAGGCACAGGTGGCTCAGAAATGCGAGCTTACATTCGTATTGTAAATAATTGACTATTGTTAACACGTTAAAGAACTAGTATAAGGGACATACACACACTATAAGGTCTTAAGTATTTTCACATAGTTTTATTACACTCTGTATACTGGTTAGTTCTTTATAGTGTTGGGATGTGGGTGGAACCTCCAAAGGAAGATCTTTCGACGAAGCGAGAGGCCTTTCAGCCATGCTACACGACGCGGTGCGGCGCCGCCGGACTACCGGCCACACGGTGAGTGCGGCGCCGCAACGTTTTGCAGTACCGTAGCAGCGACGGACTCGAGCTCCACCAATACATACACTCCTCCCCGCCTCATCTCGATTCCGGTGCGCGTGCGGTGCAGCGCCGGAGCGCACCGGACGGCGCCGTGTGCCATACCATAACATTTTTATATGTAGGAAACCGGACCGGCACCGGTCAGGCGCCGCACCGCCGCCGCACCGCATCGTGTGGCACTGGCATTTATTGATTTCAGCTGTCGTGTCACGTATGTAAGCCACCGCTCTTAGAAAATTTCGAAAACGCGATGCACGATTGTGGCGCTACTCTTGTATTTACCTGTAAAAATACTGTTTGTATTGTAGAAAGCAAATAATTTAAGGTCTAAACATAACTTGCTTACTTCCCTGCCATAATATACTATTATGAAGTGTCAACGATAGCTACAATGTAGCAAATCCCATGCAATGTAAATACGACACTTCTACTAACAATTCCAACGTGACTGTACCCTGCTTACTCTTATAAAGTGCGACTCAGTATGGGCTTAATAGCTAATCCTCTCATTATCGTGCAACTTAGTATAATATCGTATATTCACGAAGAAAAGCGACTAGCCGTCTGTGCGTATTTTAACAATTTTACTGAGTGTAATCTACATTCAAATGCAATGACACATTAACGGCTTGTACACTGCGATGCAATGTCGCATCAAGAAAATAACTTTGTCGCAATAAAATAATTATTTTTTTAAAATAATGCTCAAGTTTAAATCACAGTTTTAAAATAGTTGCTTTTTACTATATATGATTGCATTACAATACTAAGTTATGCTGTGCGTCAAAGTGCCTTATACATTAGAAATATTAATTAGTCTATGTAAACCCTTATAAGTGATCATTATGTACATAATATATATCCAGTGGGCAAGTTTTTCTTTTTATAGTTTTATATTTAAAGTTTGTATATTATATCTGTATATTTTAGATTGTATTTTTAGTGCTTAGATTTTTATCCTATTATTCATAACATTTATTATTATGTTGTTCTCCAATAAATAATTTTATATCCAGTGTCATTGAAGGTCTACAAATGAATATTGTAAGCAAAATATTAATTTATTGTTGTGTCAATTCGTGTTTTAATTTTTTGCGTTTCTCCGTACGAATTTGCGTCGCGCCGATCCGCAGCTTAGTGTGCAAGCCACAGGACGATATTTATCGGACTCGAGCTTGTATTAAGATATTACAATCACAAAAGTTTATCTTATCTCTTTTATGATATACAAGCATACTAGTTCTTTAATAGTTTTTACAAAGTAATGTGTTTATTTGCTATACTAAGATACGCGTGTAACTGCCGCACATGCTCGCACTCAGAGACGAATTATTAGTTTTGACAAAAGCCCTATACATTTGTCAAATTCTTCATTTAATTACAATTTAAAGTACCTAATGAATATTCGTCTTTCAGTGAGGTAGTAATTGTATCAATGAAAGAAATCTGTTGCAGCGTTGGGGTATATAAGACTCTCCGAGTGCGGTGTAAGCACCACCACTAAAACCCCGCGGAGCCGCTCTTGGTGGAGCAACCCGAACGTCTGTCTAGTGCTGAGCAGACCCAGCTCTAGTTGAATTATGAAGCCAAATAGAAGTACTATTCGGGGGGGTTTCATCCGTCTATATCATTCTACATCCCTCTACACAAGTGTCGTTATGAACAAGAAGACGTTGCGCATCGCGACTCACTCAGGGGCTCAGTGCAATGGGCAGTGGCATGTGATTGCAATCAAAAAGTCGTAAATCCAGTATTGGCCAGAAAAATTAGACAAAAAAGTCGTAATCTAGGTAAATTCACATTGAGCTGAAAATTAGTAGATACGTTAATTACCAAAAAACCAATTTATGCAAAAAATTTTATACAATGTCAGATGTGCGAAATTGATGTTTTATTTTCCGTTTTTCCCATGACGGTTTTTATCGTTAAGGTAAGTTAGGCAAAGTTATAGTTGATCGCTGGGGACTTTTGAGGTTTTCTTTGTTATGATGTAATTAATGTCTCTACCAATTTTCTTAGGTCGTGTGTTTATTTTTCCTGGAGTACTATTCGTATGACGTAAGATAACAAATCTTGCAAAATCTACATTAGGAGAGCTACATAAACATCGTAGTCCATAGATAAATTTGTCAAAGTCGGTTAATAAGTCACAAATTAGCAATGGAAACCGCATAAACCTCTTATTGTCAATAAACTGTCGTCATTTGCCAACTCATTATGCGGCGTAGGGCTGCCACAAGCAGCTCAAAATGAAAAAGTTAATGGTTAAGTTGGCCAATGGTTGATTTTTTTCATCACCATGTGGCGCTTTCGCCTGAGGAATAACTTTGACACTTTGAGAGAATTTGTATTAATAAAATGTCAAAGTGTCATCCCTTTTAGTCTGGCTATTGAAAAATCAGCCGGTAGCCGAATGTTTGTCAAGTCAATTACTATCTACTCTTACTGCAGGTTACATCTTCAAATTTTCCCGGTGGTTATACCTTTTATGCTACTCAAATCACAGTCTCAGCATTGTTGTTCTATAGCATCAAGATTATCTATCAACAAAAAAGTCAAATATCCACAAATAACAACTAAATAATATGTTCAAGTTTTGCCAGCCCTATCAGCATGCTAATACCCAATTGATCCGTTTACGGCGCGGTTATGGCCTCAAATGACCGGTCAGACCGCGTAATGGCCCATATAGACGATACCAACGCATCTGACCACGCCATTGTTAGTTCATTCGCTCAGGGCTCAGATTTTTATACCACGAATGTCGCTTCGAGATCAGGCCAGCCAGATTAGAGGCGAGGACCAAAGTTATTTTAATAAATTAAGGCCAAAGCGATTACTAATCTTTTGTTAATAAATTATAATGCCTTCTCTCTAAATCGGGCAAAATTTTTTAATTTTATATCTGTGTATAATTGTGACGGTCCACTGTGCACAATAAAGTATATAATACTAGATAATGCAATTCCGTTGCGCAAATTCCGGGATAAAAAGTACCCCATGTCCTTTATTACTTGTAGTATATATACCAAATTTCAGCAAAATCGGTTCAGCCGTTTAATTGTAAAATGGCAACAGATAGACAGACACCCTTTCGCATTTATAATATTGGATATAATATTGACGACCTCTGTGGCTCAGTTGGTGGGCTGTTGGTAGCTCAAGCCGAGGGTTGCGGGTTCGAATCCCGCCGACGGAACAAAAAGTTTTCAAAGGTCATGGATATGTATGTAATATGTGTATCATATAATAAAAATCGTAAATATATGTATAACGGAAATATATTAAATATATTTCCGTTGTCTGGTACCCGTAACACAAGTCCTTCAGGGGGCCAGACTGACGTGGTGTAAAGCGTCCATAGATATTATATTATTAATATTGGATTTAATTGTATATCGTTTTACGATTTGCAGACTACAGTAAGCCCTAGCTATCATGTAATCTCGGCGGTATTCTGCTGAGTCGGGCTCTCGGTGTCATGACATAAGCCTGTATTAGGTTGATTGATCGGGAATGCGCGGTATCATTGCAATGTATAACGGTACACATTAGGTAAACTTCCGTCATATTGAATCTGAATAGTAAATCTAATACGAGATAATCTTGTGTATTTATATAATTGGCTTCTCGGCAACGTCTAAAATTTTTTTTGGGTAGACAAAATGATCTATTCATGTTTTCCATCTCTTTAGACTCTGAGAAATTTTCAGACTCTGCTTACAGTAACTTTTTAAAGCAATGATTCTAAAATATTTCGATTCTATTGTAACGTAATGAGGAAATCTCTCATATATCCCAAAACACCACCAAAAAACCTTTGTTCAATGTCTGTTAATGTCAATCCTAATCTATACATATAATAAAATCGTAGAGGTAAAATTTTTGTACATTGAAAATAAACTTGAAAAAACGAGTCAGGGGCATGTTAGAAATGTAATAGAACACATCTCAACTGTTTTTGAAATTTTTGTTTCTCTGTCTGTTTGTCTGTTTGTCTGTTTGTCTGTTTGTACAGGCTAATCTCTGAATCCGCTGGAGCGATTTCAATGAAATTTGGCATGGTGATACCTTACATCCCTGGTCAACATCTTAGATACTTTTTTTTAACCGACTTCCAAGAAAGGAGGAGTAAATATTTACTTTGCTGTTTGTGGTCCGATTGTCAAAATTCTTTTTTTGTTGTATATATTGTAAACCCGAATTTGATACCATGTTTAGAAAAACGGTAATTTTCACTTCTTTTAAGTAAAATTAACATAATGTGCTACCAAAAAGTAATATTCAAACCAAGTCATATCCTAGGGTATAGGGCTTCGGAAGGTTCCGTAATTGCTGAACGGAACTCCTGACACTTATATTTTTTTAAAATACTGGAAGCACATGCCATATTACCACCATCATTACACCATCCATACCACTGCGTATCTTAATTCCTTAACGGCCATGGAATTTTAAAGTCAAACTTTACGGATCTAAATTAGTAGATAGCATCACCCATTAGAAGAGGCATTCCATATAATCATCAGCGCGAAAATGTGTCACCCTCGAAATAAGTGAGCTCACTCATCTGAGAGCAGTGTGCCTTAGGACGCGGTGACAGTCGGACGTGTTTAATGCATTGATTACGTAAAATATGCATTGAAAGCGTAAAATGAGTGAAAGAGAAAGTAGTATATGCTATTACTGCAAGACAAAAAAGGACGACAATATTTTCTCTTACACATTTTGCATGCAAAAACATTGCTACAGTTTTGATAGCGTATGCCATATCCAAGTATTGACATCGTTGGCATCACCTATGTGCTCGACTGAAGGCAGTATGTTTGAACAAACCACTCATCATGTTATGTGGGAGAGTTTTTTCTGGCAAGACGAAAGAACTACACTGCTAGACAACATACATTGTAAATCTGATGTCGCATACTACGGTGATATTGGGACAGTGCTAGGAACTTCCGTGCCTGCAAGCGTTTTTGTCACAATTATTATTGGCAACAGTCTAACACAGCAAGTTCCAATATTAATTTAGCTATTGTAGCTTAGTAGTCACAATTATTACAGTTTATATTCGTGGTGCTCCTTCTTCAGTGATTTGACATTCGGTCACTCTGCAACTTTGCCTCAGCCTTTAATGGGAAGGGGAATTAGAATTCTTCATACTTCTATTTTCTTCTGATTAATTTCGTTGCGGGTCCCAAACCAGTTTGAGCATGTCCTTCGGGCTCCGTAAGATCATAATATCAAATTTTAGGGAATCATCACGATTCCTGACCTACAAGAGCAAGAGGTAAAAGTTAAAGAGGTATAGATGCCTACATTAAATATCCCGTCTTCTTTCGTCTATCCTCTATCTCCGTCACATGTTCCTGGCCCCTGTTGTCCACGCCAAGCGGTCTTCGAAGAAAGAATTTTTCAAAACGATATCTGTGGTTCAAGCCCCGCCGACGAAAGTTACTTAAAAGAGCTTTCAATGTTCCTGGGTCTTTGATGTTAATTAAAAATGTCGAGTGTATTGCACCTAATATTAATCCTCATCCAAATAAAAAAGTTTTTGATGGGTATTAAATTATCTAAATCTCGATTATAATAACACCCATTCACGCGGACGAAGTTGCGGGCAACAGCTAGTAATTATTATCACTATAATAATTATTGCAATTGGTACTGTATTCTATTATCTCAGTCCTAATAATTGTATTATAGTGATAATAATTATTAGGATTGAGATAATAAAAGTTGCAACACTAGACTCGTTCTGACACCCACCAAACATTTCAGAAATAAAGAAAGACATAATATCATATTTAAATATAAGGACATTGGGATATTTAAATAATAAGTAAAAGAGTCGTGAGTTTTTGTTTCACTTAACACGGCTATAAACAGCGTGTTTAAGCATGGCGGGGCGTTCGTTAAATTTAAATATGAAGTTATAAATAACCTCTAAGTAGAAGAGGTTATCGGTGCCACAAGTTATGGGGTACAGCGCACCTGTTGTATCGTGTTTTTGTATTAAAATCACCATGTTGTCGAGGCTTTGTAGCCTGATGTCCTTTATGAAAAGTCTATGCATTTTGCATAATGCAACCTTGCAATTTTATTTGAAAAAATCTACTTAATATAAAGAGATTTATCTCTTTATATAAAGTAGATTTTTCTGAACTTTTCTGAACTAGTTTATTTATAAACTAGTTCAAAAAAATAAACCGGAGCAAATAATTATTTAAGTTACTGTTTAAAAATATTTATTTAAGAGGAAAAATATTTAATAGCACCACGAATATTTACTACGATTACTATTTTCCAAAATAAAAGTAATATTTGGGTGAATTTCAACAAATGGCCTTTTTTATCATATCGGTGAACTTTTTTATTTATATATATTTTATATACTTTTCAGGTTTTATGTATTCTTTAGGACACAAAATGTTCCCAAATTTAATATCATTAACGTATCATTTAAGACTACGGAGAAAATTCAGTTTGAATTCTGGTTTCCACCGATATGATAAACCGGCACCGATTTTTATTTCTGTGCACCGATGTGATAAGCTTAACCACCGAAATGACATACTAATCCAGCGATATGATAATATTATCTTCATAATATTATATTTTAATGTAACTATTTATATTGATCAAGAACAAAGTTTTTGAAATTAAATTAAAATATTTTTAAAATGTACTTAATATATTACTTAACGAAATGCCACTAGATCAACCGATATGATAAAACGATTCACCGATATGGTAAAATTATCAACCAATATGATAAAGCAATCCACCGATGTGATAAAACTGTGGGTTGGTAATGATTCCAAACACCGATATTAGATTTAAGACACCGATTGGATTTTTCTTATAATTTCGGTGTAAATTATCATATCGGTCGTTAAAATGACCACCGATTACACCGATATGAGAGCAGCGACGTGAGAAAAAACATACTTCTTAGGAAATTATAAAAAATGCATTATATCTAAGATAAATTTGGTTACAGATAATGAAGCTTAATCACTTACTACATTCGTTAGAACCAACCAACAATTTTAAAACTATTCATTACATTAAAAAAATTAAATCACCGATATTATGAAATTATTGTCCGAGAGCATATTTAATGGCGTACTTAGGTTGTTGGCGGGAATATGCAGCGGTTTGACACACGTCCGTCTTGACTACGTGGAATCAAAAACTAAGGAGTAAATTAAAATTGGGGTGGGGAGACTGTCCGACTCGTCAATGAACAGTTAGGCTTAAATTGCTTTTATCCACCGATATGAGAAAAATTCTCAGGACAAGTACATTTGCGTCTGTAACTATTATAGTTAATTATATAATAAAATATGGTATATAATAATAGATAAACTAATATTATATGAAATAATATAAGTTATACTTTTTTTTTTCTTTTTTTTTTCTTTTTTTTTTTTTTAATATTTATCACAGTGCGTCAATTCGACGTCAACCAAATTTATGTACAATTTAAACAAATACCTAGTCGCGAAAACTTTTAATTGGCATTTGTATTGTTACTCATTAATCCTACCTTTGTACTAGCTGTAAGTTTTCCTTTAAAATAAAATAAAATAAAATAAAAATACCTTTAACTTATACATATTTGTTAGTATATAAGCGTTTTTGTTTGTAAAAAAAGTAGAGGGACAGCACCGATTTGATAAAAATAGATCTTTAAGTTATTTATTTCTACCTTTGTAATAGTCCTAGGCATATTATATTTTTTCCACAATCCTATAGCTACCCATTGAATACTAAAACAAATAATTTACAACAATATTCCCTTTTTTTAATAGTAATTTCAACGAAGACAAAAAAAAAGCCATTTGGGAAATTCACCCATTTACGTCTCACACACTGCAATCATCTTTACTCATTTCATAAATATTGTGTGTCCATCAGTCTGTTACCATTTCACGCTTATGCCGCCCGCTAAAGTGATTTTGATGTTTGGTAATAAGATACTTTGAGTTCTGGGAAAAGACATAGGATTGATTATATCCCAAAAAAATGGATGGTTATCCGCGAAAACCGTAAAAAAATTTGACATTTGATCGAAATGATGTCGCGATATTAAGTATTGTATAGCAAGTGTTTTGCATCACGCCTCCAACAAAAAGTCATCCGCGTGGCAAAAGATCCTAGTACCTAGGTCCACGCGATTATGCCAACCCTAGATACTCTCCTCAAACTGCCTTGTAACACCCCTATTAATGACAATACTCAGGATGCAGTAGTTTAATTGGTCCAATAAGATTCCCAATTATCTGTCAATAAACCGAGCTTCTGTTACATGTTTATTGGTTCTAGTTCTCGGTTATATAGATAATTGAAGAGGTAGATCGCTGGAGAGTCATAATGAAAGAGCCTAAAGCAGCTTCTAGTTGCAGCTAAAGGCTTTGATGGATCGGAAAAGTGATGAAACTTCATGGAAAGTATCATGTAATATTTATTTTTTGAGGTCTGTTTTTTTTTTTTTATGAAATAAGGGGGCTAACGAGAAAACGGGTCACCTGATGGAAGGCAACTTCCGTCGCCCATGGACACTCGCAGCATCAGAAGAGCTGCAGGTGCGTTGCCGGCCTTTTAAGAGGGAATAGGGTAATAGGGGAGGGTAGGGATGGGAAAAGAAGGGAATATTGGAGGGAAAGGAAGGGAATAGGGTAGGGGAATTGGGCCTCCGGTAAACTCACTCACTCGGCGAAACACAGCGCAAGCGCTGTTTCACGCCGGTTTTCTGTGAGAACGTGGTATTTCTCCGGTCGAGCCGGCCCATTCGTGCCGAAGCATGGCTCTCCCACGTATAATGCTTCTGATGCAGACATCTGACAAGTATTGAAACTCTACCCCTAGCCTATAAATATCTTTTATACTTTCAACAAGACAATCTTGTATATTTTTTTTATTTTTTTTTTATTCTTATCCCCCTAACAGTGTCAGGGCTTGTTGTTATCTATTAACTTTAAAATTATGTACATTTAAAATTCAATTTCAATTTACATTAAAAGGTCCTACACATAAAATTCTTATAAAATAACTCCAAGTAAAAAGTAAGTAAGTGACGATCAACAATTCAATTAAGTTCAATATCCAATCTTGTATATTATAAAAGGCTTCTCAGTATTGTTTTGGTAGTTGCGAAAAATCAATCAATCTAGCTAGATTTGATGAACTACGATTCAATTAATATTCAAGATATTTATTTTCTTTTCTTTGAACTCCGAGCAAAGCTCAGCTAGGTACTGAGATTCAATATATTACACATCGTTAACTTGTTAAGAAAAAATAATGATAAAATATATATTTATTTTACTGCCACAAATAAATAATATAAATGAAAGTTTCATGAAATTAAGGAAGTATGACAGAAAAATGATCTGTCACGTTCTCAGCCCCACCGATCGTAAACCAGTCGTATTAATAACATATTTTATGAAATAATTGACATCGCCCTCGTAATTTTAAATCAGATTTTTTGTCTCGAATCAATCGGCAGTTCTTATCTATAGGTAATTGGAAAAATAAAAGAAACGTACTTCATGGAACTCGATAAAAACTGTTTTTATAAGTTCTACTAGCTGGATGAAAACTATACCACTTAAACACGGTACCCTTTCAGGATAAAAAGTAACTAAATTTTAATCCAGAATCCAAACTACTACTATACCAATTAATTTGATCATGTAATCCCTTAGGAAGCTTATGATTCAAGAAGTTACAAAAATTCAAACAAATTTTCGACTTTCTATAATTAGTAGTGTAATAAAGCTTTTAACTTGTTACTGTTTACTTTCTTCATAAATACATGTTTACAATTAGTAGAGAATAATATTGCAATGATTAATTTAAGATAAAGCCAAGACTTTTTTTTCGTAAAAAAAGTAAAAGTAAAAAAATTATACGTAAACAAACCCCACAACGGCGTATGAAAACATAATATAATTCAACATAGTTTTTATAGATTCATAACTCACCACTGTCTAAAGTTACATCGCATAAGGCAAGAGGAGGATTTATACCTCGTAAACGTCATTAAAATACAGATATCAGTGCTGATGCCTCGTAAAAACTATTGAAATATACCATTAATAAGCTTATGACGCCATATTCGGTTAGTGGTCGGCCTGTATGCCATAATATTACCATTTGTTTTATGGCGTCTTTAGTGAGAGACCCGTGTAATAGCACCTTAAGTAGAGGACGGACGCTATTCATCATTTGTATTTGTGAAGGCTATAAAAAGATTGGAGACCAAATCCTAAATACGTGAAAAATCAATCTTATATATATAAAATTCTCGTGTCACAATGTTAGTCAGCTAACTCCTTCGAAACGGCTTTACTGATTTTTACCAAATTTTATATGCATATTCAGTAGGTCTGAGAATCGGCTACTGGGTACTTTTTATATTGATAAGTGCATTTGTTGAATAAATAATAGTAAATTATTACAACCTGAGACTGACAGCGACCATTGTTTGTGCGACGGGATAGCGATCGACGTTGTCATGGCGACATACTTATTTAGTCACTTCAATAAAATATTGATGGGCGAAATACTTTATATTATGGCAAAGCAAAGTTTGCCGGGACAGCTAGTAAAGTTATAATAATAATATATCAGGACTGGACTGTTTGGAATTTGGGTTAAGAAAATAATGCGTTGACATTATTACCTCCTTTTAAAAAACGTTAATATAAGGTTAAAATTAATGTTAAAGGTTCGATAGTAACGACGGGTTTTGACATTTAAAAAGTCTTTTCGTTTTCTCTAAAGACTACGATGTCAACAAAACGTGCAAAAAATATGTCATTATTTTTAACACAAAATTAGCAAAAAAATGTCGCAGCATTTTCACAAAATGACTACCTATTGGTAAAAAAGGTTAAAAGTATCCTCGATCGTGTAACGCATATTAAAAAGTTAAACGCGCTATAATGTAGGGCTAGGATTTAACGATTATTTTTATTGAAGTTAATCAGGCGAGGGACGAGTTAGGCCGCGATAGGGATGGCAAACCTTTTGTATCAATTGCATTTTTGCTAAAAAAAGATACAACATTTTTTGGTACACTGACATGCCCAAAAAGTGTGAAAAGTCAAATCCTATTTAAAGGAATGCATTTTGACTACCCAGCCAAACTAAGAACCTCCTCCCTTTTGGAAGTCAGTTTAAAACGTGATAAATCTTTCAGAAAATTGTTAGTGTTGTTTCAACCCTAGAGGACAATATTGAAACGTAGAAAGTTAACTTTATTGTCATGTTGGCTATTAAATTAAATGTACACTACTTATTATGATTTACTTTCAAAGTATCCATGTAAATAATGTTTTAGATTGTAGGCGATTTGAATTATTTGTTTCTGATTAGTGTGTTTTGCCGTTTGCAGACAGAAAATGAAAGTTAGATGTACTTAATTAATAAAGATATTATTGAATTGTAAGCCGAGCTTGCAAATGCTATTTTTCACACACACACACACACACACACACACACACACACACACAAGCCCTACCCCACACCCTATATAAGCAACACATTAATAATAATTTCACTACTCTGTGTGACTAGCTGGGAAAATCGAGAGAGTTCCTGGTGTCCTGAAATACAGGCTACGCCTAGTTTAGGCACCAGTCTCCCACATTAATTGTGCTAACTAATTGTAGAGTGTGTGAAACATCTTGTTATTGTTATTTATAACTCTTTAATTAAACGTCTTGTTATTGTACCTCTGGTGAGATAAATAAACGAGTTTTTTTTATTATTATTTTTATTTTGCCATAATATACGTTATGGAAATACGTTTGAGAGTCTCAAAGGAAGATCTTCTGACCAGGCAGTAATTGTACTACTGATCATTTCTGACGTTGTACTGGCAACGCCTTTTAGAAATTTCAAACAACATCATGGCACTATCGGCCATTCAGGATTGGTCCGCTAAAACATAATTTCGGGTATATGAAATATAGTATATGAGATCTACCCAAGGTCCAAGAATCAGCCAACATCTACATGAGTACATAACATTTCATCGAAATCAATCCAGCCGTTTTGGAGGAATTTGGCAACACCGCGTGTACAACCCTAGCGTAATCTCCTCGATCTCTGATGCGTGCG
This sequence comes from Cyaniris semiargus, assembly GCA_905187585.1. Classification (NCBI taxonomy): domain Eukaryota; kingdom Metazoa; phylum Arthropoda; class Insecta; order Lepidoptera; family Lycaenidae; genus Cyaniris; species Cyaniris semiargus. The sequence continues at coordinate 2,676,718 of LR994558.1, read as the reverse complement.
CATCATGCAAATGGCCGCGATCACGCCGCTGATACGCGGATGCGGCCTCAGCACCTGTTCCGGCTTAACCTGATTCCTGCCGATTCTCGACATGCGTGTTCTTAGGGGGGAACGCGTCTTCTGGGTCACAGGGACATGACTCCCTCAAAAGTAGGTAATGACTATGTGGCTTTTATTTATTCACATGATGGCGCCTACAACGGAAACGCAACGAAAACGCCAAAATTGGTTTATCGTGCGGGAATCAAATATCTCTATACCAAATTTCAGCAAAATCAGTTCATCGGATTAGGCGTTAAAATGTAGCAGACAGTCAGACAATTTCGTAATTTATAATATTACTATGGATAGAAAGGTATTGTGTCTACTTTCTGTTTCTTTTTCGTGACCCACCCTAAGGAATTTTGGAGAAGAAAAACTATCAACTAGATTTTATCCCTTGGAAACATAAAAATAATGTATCTTAGATAGCAAAGATTGCTACGTTTTCGCTGCATTTATATTATGTTTCATCTAGTTTTGTTTTTTTCCGAGATCATAATGGAAGCAAAACCTTTCTATTGCATTGACCATCTCAGTTCTACATCTACAAAGTAAAACAGTTTGGCAAGAAACGTTGCAAGTATCAAACATAGCGGAGGTATCGGGGAATGTCGCAAGTGTCAAACATTATTCAAGTATCAAGAATGCGCGCAACTCCGCCGCGTATTTATTGGACAGGTCGGAATTTTAACCCGCGAGCTGCCGGCTCGAGCGAGCCATTCTAGAATTTTTGTGACAAATTATTTTTACCATAGATGAGGTTTTACTTAGACTAACTTTATTTTGTTTTGTTTTAAATGGTTAAAAAATTAAACTCGAGCATATTAATCTGCCGTTGTATTCCATTAATTGTGTGGTGAGTGACATTTAAAGTTTTTACAAAATAAGCCACTGCACCGCTCGCGTTACATAGAGAAGTACATACTGAGTTTTGTTTCTCAATATCACGGTTTCACAGAAACCCGGCATGAAGTAGCGATTATGTAGGATTTCGCTAAGATAGTGAGGTATCTAAAAAGAAAGGCGTTATCACACTTTTATCACCAGTAGCCCTAGCACGGCGACCAGTGGAAATGCTAAAGTATAGACAAACTGTGGAGATAAACTTAAGGTGCCGTTCCGATCTTTTTTCGTTCCGAAAAATTCAATTAAAATGCCACTTTATGACAGACTATAGTCACAAACTGTGGATATAAACTTAAGGTGCCGTTCCGATCTTTTATCGTTCCGAAAAATTCAATTTAAATGCCACTTTATGACAGACTATAGTCCTAAAAATTCAAATAATATCCTACATTATGACATATACTATAGTCTGTCATAAAGTGGCATTTTAATTGAATTTTTGTCGGTCGCGATTAGCCGCGGTAAAGATCGGAACGGCACCTTAAGTTTATGTCCACCGTTTGTCTATACTTTCGCATTTCTACTGGTCGCCGTGCTAGGGCTACTGGAGTGCAACTCGCCAGCATTAGTTTTGCTTACCATCATATATGATTCTTCTACTCGTTTCTACCTCTACATTCGATTCATACAAAAATATAATAGACATTGATATCGATCTAACTTGGCGTTTTTTGCAATAGTAACTCTTTAAGTTCCACATATCCAGTAGGACACAGGTGTGATACAGATATCCCACATACGGCAGCAGGCAGCAGGCAGCAAGCAGCAGGCAGCAGGCAGCAGGCGCGGTCCCACGGGGTATTTATAGTGTGTCCGAGACTGATACATATCGGAGATGACTGATGACGCCAGTGCTGGACCTGTATTCCACATGGGGCGAGGAAATACGCGGTATTGTGAATTTATTGTCAGCAACCTCTTATAGTAACAATTCCCTTATAGTGTGTAACAAAAGACTATCCATCCAAATACTAAGTTGATGATTAATGTTATTACAATTAAGGTAAAATCAGAATAGTGAGGCACATAATTTCGTGCAAATTTAGACATTTTATATAAAATTTTGTGTCTTGATTAGCTGTTTGAACTTTACATTAGTATTTCAGCAGAATTTAATACAGATGATGACAGTTGAAATGTCAAAAAATGGATGGCCATTGGCCAAACCTTTAATAGACACCCACCTGGCGCGTCATATGCGCCATACAGCCTTCTAACGCCCGTATTCGTTACCTCATGATTTCCTTCACTCGACTCAACCTCAATCTTCAAAAATCTTATTTGTTCAACACAACTAATGACATAATTTTTAAGGATCGTGGTGGTGGAGTCGAGTGGAGGAAGTCTCGAGGAAACGACTAAGAATACGGATGTAAGTGTGTAAGCAGAACTCGTGGCCCCACAAGGAAAGTAACGCGAGCGTTTATTGTAAAGTATAATTTATGTCACCTGTCAGTACTGTACACTACTCAGTATTCAGCGTTAGCCTATTACGCAATGCGGTGTCAGCCGCTACAGAGTAAAAGTATTATGATTAAGTACATAATATTGTCTAAGTCAAGATCTCTGTAGAGAAGTTTACTGATATTTTTTAATGGGTAGCTTTTAGAAAAAAATAGAGACCTAGAAAGAATATTTTTTCTCATAGTAACGAGATGCATTTTTTCATGTTTGGTGTCTTAATCTAGTCCAATATACAGCATCCATTGTTACATTAAAACATCTAGGATAGGTTAGAGTTAGTGACACAAAAGTAGGTACTAGGTATACAAATAAAATATATACATTACAATAATTGATGCAAATGCATAATCAGCTTGAGCTTTATGCTAATGCTTTAACGTTTATTTAATTTAAATAATAATAATTATTCAATTAAAAATTTACAGACGGCTTGTCTTCAGGAAAACGCGGACGGGACAGTCGTCAACAAAAACGTATCTATTTATCTAATAGCTTTTTGCATGTTCTAATTCATTTGTTTATCAAATGCCACGTCGTTTCGGTCAATTTATAGCCAATCAACGCGTTAGAAAAAGGCTTTGGAATATATTTTGCATGCGAATGAGCGTTGACGGGTATGATCGGCGCTTCCGCTGCACGCTAGTCAGACACGATCTGACGTCTACTGGTCACTTAATTTATCAAGATTTGTTAGTAAATGCATTATTAATTTTAGATACGACAGTCTCAAGACATACTATTGCAGTACGAATATTTCTATGTGAGCCTTCTGATATTTAATATAGCAGTAATCTGTCTTATCTCCAGTATACGCGAACTCTACGGCCGTTCCCAATATTCAATCTATCTCTGGTTTGACATACGACCGATCGCAGCTAACATTAAATTGACATAAAATATATGTCTCTAATATCTAATGAGAGCTATTCCTATCTCTAGTAGGGCAAAACCAGAGATAGATCAAATATTGGGAACGGCCGTTAATTTTAACAGCAATTCTCCATCGTCTATAACTTTTGCCTATCCCAAAAATACGCACATAGGGACATCTACTAAACTATTTATTTTCATTATAAAGCGAAATAAACTGCCATTTTGTGTTTTTGTTTTTAACATTTATTTCTCCTACGCTAAAACCTATAAACAAAACGTCTGTCTTTATTCATCACCATTGTAAACGGGTTGTATGAAATATGTATGTCCGTCCGGGAGTGATATTTTGTAGTGAGTTACGGACGCGACTGTACGTTTTTTGATCGCTGATTGAGCGGTCATTTCTCATCAAATAATTGTATGACATAAATTCTTGAGTTATTGTTGTTGCTTTATTTTGATAAGAAAGCTACTAGTTTTTTTATTCGTAAAAATGTTTATTCTAAATAACGATTTTGTTTTCTCATTTATTTTTTAATGTTTTTTTAACCAACTTAATATACTTATAAACTTTTATAACTCTCGATGTTGCATTGCCCGGAACCAAATTTTTGCCGTGATACAAACTATAATAATATTATTTTGCCCTAACCGAGACTCAAGTATTTCTTACTTATTTTATAAATTTTAAAACCATTTTATTTCAATTTAAATTGAAATTTTAATTGGTTCAGCGGCGTTTTATATTCATTATTTCAGGCATAGATACTAGATAGTCTACACTAATATTATAAAGAGGAAAACTGTGTTTGTTTGTTTAATTGTAATGGATAGGCTCAAAAACTACTGGACCGATTTTAAAAATTCTTTCACCATTCGAAAGCTACATTATCCACGAGTATCATAGGATAAATTTTATTTTGGAAAAAATAGGGTTCCGTAAGATATTTGGATTTTTCGGACACAAGGTGTAAAAATCAACCAGAAACGTTATTTATTTTGCGTACGGTGGTAGGCATCATGTAGACTTTCAGAAAATATTTGCAAAAATTTATTCTGAATAAAAAAATTTGAGTTTGAGTTTGAGTTTGATCTATCAACGCATAGCCCAAACCACTGGACGGATCGGGCTGAAATTTGGCATGTAGGTAGATGTTATGATGTAGGCATCCGCTAAGAAAGGATTTTGATCAATTCTACCCCCAAGGGATAAAATAGAGGATATACCGATCGGGCTGAGACTTTGATGCCTAAATAATAATAATACTTCTTAACGCGAGCGAAGCGGCGGGCAAAAGCTAGTAGAATATAATTTGCATAACAATGTTTCATAAGGATTGGTAAAATCAATCAAGTAAAGGCACTTTAATCCCTTAAGCCCCAAGCGGTCACCGGTGACCGCGAGAACAATTGAATAGCATTGTGTCTGGTTTTCCCACGATCGAGGTATTAAAGTTAAAATAAAGACCAATTGCCCATTTTCAATCACGTCAGTGAAATAACGCTACGTCGAAGAAAAAAGAAGTTTTTCAATTACCTACATCGAACATAATAGAAAAAAAACTTAACCACACGAAATTGATGGTGCATTCTGCAATCTCACTAACAAGCTGATCGGAGATACGCGAGATTGATCACTCCAATAATATTTGAGAGAGATTGTGAGATTGGGGATAGAGCTACCAGAAGGGCGTATTTATTGATGAGCTGGTGATCGTTATCTAGGCCTAGGCTAGACCTTGAGTCTAGATACTTTTAGATCCTAAAGATAATGTTAAAGATAACACCAAGTAGAGAATGATTACCTTGGATTTTTTCTTAAATGTCCATAAGAATTTATTGACAAATAAGAATTACTTAATGCATTGTTTATCCACAGAGTTGTTGATTAACAGTTTTGACATTACCCAATCAAAGTAGCAATTGAATAGAAAAACTCCTGTCAAAGTTTACCCCAGAAACTGGGCGGGTCAAAAATTAAAGCTTCATCATAATAATGTTCGAACAATTTATAAAAAATAAAAAATGTGTATACATTATTACTTTCATTTATTATAATTTATAACATTATGTAAAGGAAATATTTAATCATTTACTTTGAATGGTTTCATAAGAGATCGACTCTATATTATAGAGAAAACATCTAGTTACTAATATCTTTTGAAACGCAGTTCTCCACAAATCAGTTAGCTAACAAAACAGGTCGAAATACCCTCAAGGTAAAAGTTGCATGCAATCCACGATAAATGTCCATCAAATTATTACATACTTAAACGGCGCAGCTAAAAATGTTGATCACTCCTTTTGTAAGGCCCCGGGCGTATTTATAAAGTTGGAGTAGAATTTATAGGCGTTTTGCGTTACAAATCGCGCGGATACACTTAAATAACAACACCTAATGAAGGATACATTACAGAGATTCAACGCACGCGCCGCTCTGTCCGTCTAACTACCACAGATATATGTTTAAGTAGATGCTTCACATGAAATATTATGAGCAAAATGCAGCTACGTGTTCTTGTTCAGCATAACTATAATATTAAAAAATTGAGCTTAACGAAAACGCTTTTGCGATTTTTTAGAAACAAGTTTACAAGCTTGATTTCAACTTCACACTACTACCTAAAATGATGCCGTAGAACTTGGTATATAACTTTATTGGCGTAATCTTAATGAACATAATTGTTTAATGGGATATTGGTGGAACCTCCTTAGTTTACTGCTTGGCTCTTGATTTTGTTTTGGGTTTGATTCTCGCGTTACATACGTTAAAACATGCAGGCTCATCACCTGATTGCCTCACAAGAAAGATGATCCATGCTTCGAATGGGCATATAAAACGTCGGTCCTACGGCCAACCATCCCAGTGGTCTACGAGAGTAAATAAAGAACTAGAATACGCTTGTAAACTGCGCACACACTTAGAAATTACTACTGGCGTAGTTTGCCAGGTTTGTCGGCTATTGCTAATGAAACCGCTGTTGCAGCTACTATAGTTACTGGCGCTTAAAATATTTTTCCATTCTAACATCAATCTTAATTTTTGAATAATTATCTCCTATTCTTCCTACTTTTGACGTCATTAATTTCGTTGCGAGTTTCACGAGATTTTGCATGTTCCTTGTGCTTTATTGGGGTCATATCGAATGAACCGATTTTGTTGAAATTTGGCATGAAGATACCTTGAGTCCCGAAAAAGGTCATATGATATTTTTATTCCAGAAAATGTATGGTTCCCACACGATAAACGAATTTTGGCGCAACGGAGTTGCGGGCGTCATCTAGTGAAATATATATCCCCGGCGTGTTGAGTTAGCGTTAATCGTGCGCAGCGTGGCGTCGCGTGTCGGTGTAACACGTGTTGTAGCGGGACTCCTCCGACACGCCGTTGTACAGGCTAATACCTAACAAAGACTTTGCATTAGAATTGAATATGCAAAGAAAGCTAACCAGGTTTAAGTAGAACTAAGTTGCATACGTTTACAACTGAAAACTAGATATCGTTCGTTCGTAATTCATGAATTTCCCTGTAGTTATTTTTATGCTAACTTTGAAATAAATGATTTTTTTAAAATATTCATATCTCGCTTATTAAGCCAACTTTGGTCTCACAATTATAAAATCTGACAGTATTTTGAACACAGTAAAAATACTGACAAACTTATGGGATAAAATCACAGAGTATCATCGTGCTAGGCGTGCAGGGAATATTACTTTAAAGTTTAAACAGTGAAAATAACAAATCACGCAAAATATTAACACTTGATTAATAAAAATCAGCCAAGTGCGAGTTGGACTCGCGCACGAAGGGCCCTTAATTATTTATTTTATTTCAATAATATTATTAATTATTAAATTATAAATACAACTGAGTATTTTGTGAACATTTCAAGTGCCTACCTATTGCCATTATTAATATCGAGCAAAAAATAGCAAAAAAATTACGTTTGTTGTATGGAAACCCCCTTTAAATATTTAATTTATTTTGTTTTTAGTATTTGTTGTTATAGCGGCAACAGATATACACAATCTGTGAAAATTTCAGAAATCTAGCTATAGCCGTTCTTGAGATACAGCCTGGAGACAGACAGACGGACAGACAGACAGACGGACAGACAGACGGACAGACAGACGGACAGACAGACAGACGGACAGACAGACGGACAGACAGACGGACAGACAGACGGACAGACAGACGGACAGACAGATGGACAGATAGACGGACAGGGAGACAGACAGACGGACAGACAGACAGACAGACGGACAGTCAGACGGACAGACAGACGGACAGACAGACGGACAGACAGACGGACAGACAGACGGACAGACAGACGGACAGATAGACGGACAGACAGACGGACAGACAGACGGACAGATAGACGGACAGACAGACGGACAGATAGACGGACAGACAGACGGACAGACAGACGGACAGATAGATGGACAGACAGACGGACAGACAGACGGACAGACAGACGGACAGATAGACGGACAGACAGACATCGAAGTGTTAGTAATAGGGTCCCGTTTTTACCCTTTAGGTACGGAACCCTAAAAATCATGCGACAAAGAGACTGTCGTTTCGTTTCTACGCACGTATACCTACATAATTAGTCGTTAATGTTATAAACTGTATGAACGCGACAGAATTACAGTGAGGCATTCATTTCGCTGTGAGTTACAGATTGCGTCAAATGGACTTGACAAACATTTGCTTTACTCAAATTAATAATTTCGACAAAAAGCATCGCAAGTGTGATGTTACTTACCAATATATTAAGTCCAATTTTTTTTTTTTAACTTTGCTGTATAAATCAACGAATGCAATTGACTAAAGGGCCCTGAGCCTGTAGCCAAGACGTTTTCTTTATCGCTTCTATATAGAATCGCCGATCAAAATGTACGGAATTTACATTAGACGAGTCGAACTTCAACTTCATATTGACGAACGCTTATGTCAATTCCATACATTTTGATTGGCGATTCTATATAGAAGCGATAAAGAAAGGTCTTGGCTAAAGGGCCTGGTACCGATTCTCATACCTCAAATGTCACGTAACTCCTGTGCACACATAGAGAACGCGGAGATCGAGCTTCGATATCAATAATATCAAAGACGACCCCATCGCGGCCAACACTAGATCACTTTTCATCACACAATTCATCTTGTCTCTTGCCAATTTTTTTAATAGAATAATATGTATTTTATAAAGAAAATAGCGTGTCATACACCCTTATTGCTTATAAGTTATAACACACATCCCTCGGCTTAGAATGCTAACAATATTATACAACTGTTGGCAAGCGTCAGTTTTTCTTGCATAGATCGTATTGATTGTTAATGTGAGCTAATCGCGGCAGGAAGCTCCGGTCCAATTGATCATAGATGATAAATGACGCCACTTCTTGTAGGATGTGCCTGGACATGAGCGGGTTTGTATGCACTCTGCAGCCTCTCCGCATTAAACACTTATAGAAACACAATACTTCTGCACTTTTTCCACTATTCAATAACTAAATGCGCCGGTGTGCCGAAATTTGTTTCAAATAGTAATTGGGTCCCAACTCCCGCAGCCGTATTACGTATCTTGCGAGAGCAATGCGATAGCAGTTATTGCGCGATAATTGCTCCAAAATCGCAATTTCGTATCACGTATCAGCCAAAACAATACGATTGCAATCGATCGCTTACATGATACCATTGTTTTTTATACCCAGCAATCGATCGCGCAATTATTGCTAGTGGATTGTTGATCGCTATTTTTACGTGATAGCCCTGCCGTTTTCACCCTTTGGGTACAGAACCCTAAAAAGTATTCTATGTCGTACAAAAAAGTAGTTCATTTTTTTACTAAAAAGTTAGCCTAACATTAATAATTAATAGTATTTTAAAAAGATAAAACCGACTTCAAAATTATACGTAATTAAGAATTAATATTACCTATCTCAAAAACTATTGAAACGATTTTTATGAAACTTGCAGTATCCCCTAAGTTGAACTACTAACTAGTATAACAAAAAAAAAATCACTGAAATCGGACTTGAGGTTCCAGAGATATGCGAAAATATACAAAAACATACATACATAGGTACAGTATGTATGTATATTTTTATAGATTTTTTTTAAATTTGGCACATTTGTTCAGACGCTGATATAGACTAACATAATATACGAAAACTGGGCAGATCTGGAAATATTACATACATACGCGTCGAATCGACAACCTCCTTTTTTAAGTCGGTTAAAATGGAAGAGTATGTCTTTCTATAGCACATAATTTACGTTCAAACCACTAGACAGATTTGTATGAAATTAGGAAGTTTCGGAAAAGGTCATAACACATAGTTTCAGTAATTAGTGGCAAAAGTCAAAAACTATGTCCATATTAAGTATGCGCACTGTGCAGTGTATTCTGAATTAGATTAAAGTTAGGCTACATTCGCAAGAAATAATTAAATCTTAAACATGTTAACTTCTTTTAAGTGGAAAAAAATAAATAAGTAATTGTTAATGTTATTTTCATAGTGTAAACATAATGGCAACAAAAAAAACACGAACCATAACATTTCCGGTTATAAATAATTATAAACCATTATTTCCATATCCGTAGCTTTTGTTATTACTAAATATTCATAATATATACAATTTAATACCATATAAATTATGCTTTAATGAGTTTATGCACAGGTAATGCAAATAATTATACACAATAATAAGAAATACATGCGCAAAGACATCGTTATGCTGTGCTATAATATATGTGGTTATAGGTAAAGGTTTACAACATTATAATATAAGTAGCTGGGGGAGACCGAACTTTGCCCGGTGTCTTAGTAATATTTTTTGTTTTATAAAATAAGAAGGCAAACGAGCAAACGGGTCACCTGTTGGAAAGCAACTACTGTCGCCCATGGACACTCACAACGTAAGAAGAGTTGCAGGTGCGTTGCCGGTCTTTTAAGAGGGAAATATTATAAAAATATAAAAAAATGTTACACTTTAAACGAGACTCTTGTATATTTATTAATGTATTTCTTATGGATAATCAGTTTCTTGGCAACTACTGCAAGTATTATTTTTAAATTATAATCATATTTCTAACAATATTCTTCGAAATTAACAATAACCTGTGAGTAAATGAGTACACGTATGGCATTTTCTTATCCCTGGGAAACCCCACTTTCTTGAGTTACTTATCATATTTTTCCCTTCGAGCAATGCTCGGACTCCCGGATACTAAAAATAAATGGTAAAAATACATTTTTAACAAGATAACTGTCACAATACTTTTTACTTTAGGAAGTTAACAAGCCTACATATGTAACAAAGTGGCTTATTAATTCTTCCATATACGGTCATAATGTTATAACTTACAATGTAAGTGACATAACGCAGAAATTAGATTTTTTTACCACATTTACACCTTATTTTACATGTAAGGTGTGTACCTACTCTTCTCACTTAGTTTGTTTTATGTCAAACTTAAGTTTACCTTACAATTTATAAAAGTATACCTAGGATTGTAAGCTAAGCTTAAACGTATATTTTGGCAGAAAGCGAGGTAAAATTAATGACCCCATTCGATGTCCTTTAGGACTATTCTTTTGATGTCATGACACATATTGTGATGATTGCATACAATGGACCTGTCAAAATATAGAGATATTTTCTCTGAAATTACCTAAAAACAAGATATCTCGTTACTTTGTAATGACATTTTTTGCCGTTAAGAGCCTAAAACGTTTAAATGAAATGGAAACACTGTCGAAGACTATTTGTCTCATTAGCTCTGCATATCCGCTAATAAGTATAGACATTAATTTGTATGTATATATACTGGCTCATACACTCGAAGAATGTAAAGGTGCCTTTCTTGAAACAATAAACAACATTTTTAAACGTAAAATGTTTTTATACCCAAATGCCACATGGCATGACAAATCGGCCAAGTGCGAGTCGGACTCGCGCACGAAGGGTTCCGTACGGGTATAGGGCGAAAGTAAACAAAAAAATCTGTTTTTGTATGGGAGCCCCCCTTAAATATTTTCTTTAATTTAATTTTAATTATTAATATAATTAAGGATTTTGTGAAAATTTCAAGTGCCTAGCTGTTACCATTATTGATTACGAGCAAAAAAGGCCAAAAAAAACGTTTCTTATATGGGAGCCCTCCTTAAATATTAACTTTATTTTTTTTTTCAGCCTAAAGACAGACAGGCAGACAGACGGACGGACAGACGGACAGACAACGAAGTCTTAGTAATAGGGTCCCGTTTTTACCCTTTGGGTACTGAACCTTAAAAATTAAGAGTATAAAGGTGCTAGTTAAACATTTTATTAAAGGCCTGTTCACAATGTATTTCGTGTATTTTTAAGGCTTTAAACATCACGTTTTAGGTCCAAACTAATATTATAAACGCGAAAGTGTGTCTGTCTGTTACCCCTTCATGCCCGTACCCCTAAACCGATTTTTCTGTTTGGTATGGAGATACTCTGAGTCACGGGAAAATACATACCTACTAGGATACTTTTTATACCAGAATTTTGTCGCAACGGAGTTGCGGGCGTCATCAAGTGAGTTATCTCCATACCAAATTTCAACAAGCGGTTTAGCGGTTTGGGCGTGAAGAGGTAACAGACAGACACACACTTTCGCATTAATAATATTAGTAAGTATGGATGAAAATAAAATGAAATCTGAAAGTATAATCGGCGCATACGGGTCTATGCTATAAATCTTTATATGTTTATATTATCAAAATAGTGATGGACTCAACGATGTCAATACTTGGATATGGCATACGCCATCAAAACTGTAGCAATGTTTTTGCATGCAAAATGTGTATCGAGAAAATATTGTCGTCCTTTTTTGTCTTACAGTAATAGCATATACTACTTTCTCTTTCACTCATTCACGCTTTCAATGCATATTTTACGTAATCAATGCATTAAACACGTCCGACTGTCACCGCGTTCTAAGGCACACTGTTCTCAGATGAGTGAGCTCACTCATTTCGAGGGTGACACATTTTCGCGCTGACGATTGTATGGAATGCCTCTTCTAAAGGTTATAATTCTATGGATGGACTGATCAACCCAGTAGCCATGTCCTCTATATAATTACACGTATTACTTACTTACATAATCGTGTATTATCGACTTCAAATTTGTATTGTAAATAATTGAGAATCAAAACTCCCTATATCCAAAACTACTGAACCGATTTTGATGAAACTTGCACAATTCCCTAAGTTGAACAATACCTAGTACAACATAAAAAGAATTACTAAAATCGGAATCGTAGTTTCAGAGATATGCGAACACAAACATTAAAACATACATACATACATACACTTTTGAAATTTGGCACATTTGTTCAGACGCTGATATAGACTAACATATACGAAAATTGGACAGTTCTGAAAATATTACATACATTCGCGTCGAATTGATAACCTCCTTTTTTTGAAGTCGGTTAAAAAATTTGGTGTTGAGTTATGAATGCAGTCTTATTCTTAATGATCTATTAACATGACTGTATATACAAAAAAATTACATATTATTGAGTTATGAAACTCAATAATATGTAATTTTTTTGTGAGATGATAAACAAAATTAACAGCGTCCAATTATGTACCTATCTAATGGTATTTGCGATGTATTTCAAATCCAATCATTTTTTTGAACGCCGGCTGTGAATTTAACGAATGTATCTTGGTTAGGGGCCATTAAAGAGATTAACAGAAGATAACAAACAATGTAAGTAACAAGATATGTTTCATTTAAGAGGTAACATTTTAGATTAATTGACTGCTGAAGTAGAATTAACATTTATTTTACCGCCCGCACGTAGTTGTTTACTATGAAATAAACAACATACCATGTATCATTATTGTTCTTCATGAATTGTTGTAAGAAAGTACTTTTTTAGGGTTCCGTACCCAAAGGATAAAAACGGGACCCTATTACTAAGACTTCGATGTCTGTCCGTCTGTCTGTCTGTCTGTCTGTCTGTCACCAGGCTGTTACTCAAGAACCGCTATAGCTAGACTTCTGAAGTTTTCACAGATTGTGTATATCTGTTGCCGCTATAACAACAAATACTAAAAATAAAATAAATAAAATATTTAAGGGGGGCTCCCATACAACAAACGTGATTATTTTTGCTATTTTTTGCTCTTAATCAATAACGGCAACACATAGGCAATTTAAATGTTCTCAAAATACTTAATTATATTTGTGCTTTAATAATTAATTATAAAATTTAAATAAATTAAATAATTGAGGGGGGCTCACATACAAAAAAATCAATTTTTAGCCTATTTTTGCGCTGTAGTGGTACGGAACCCTTCGTGCGCGAGACGCGAGTACAACTCGCACTTGGCCGATTTTTTTTTATTAAAAATTAAAGCAAGGCTTGAGCTGTGTTCTTGTTTTTTTTTTGTATAATCTTGTCAAATTTGTTTTCTGGATGTTTGAACACAGCGGAAAATCTGGCCATTTTTTTGGGTTTTTGAACGTTCATATCTTTTTTAATAGTTAAATTATGAAAAGAAAGAAAACATAGGGACATGCTATTATGTGGGCCATACATATTCAGGACAAAAATTATAACTCTACCGGCATTATCCAGGGAGGAAACAGGGGACAACGTTTGTATGGAAAAACGGCCAAGTGGCTCCTCTTAAGACTTTTGACAGACAGATAAACATACATTTAAATTTTCAAAATTGTTTTAATTCTTTTGTCTATATGGGCCTTCCACAGATATCCTTTTAGGGTTTTGTAAATTGTATCTGTTTGTCTATTTCGTCACTAACTTCATTTCGCAACTTAATCAGTCCTGGGCTATAATATCTCGTCAGGGGCACTCAGGGGTTAGAGGTAACCAACCTTTGTCTGAATTTAAGTCCAGTTCTATGTCTCGCCAGGAGTATCCAACCTTTTTGTGACTTTAGTTCAAAGCTATATCTCGCCAGGAGAAACCTACCTTTTTGGGACTTTAGTTCAGTGTTATATCTCGCCAGGGCTAACCGACCTTTTTTGAATTTCAATCTGGGCTATTTGATATTATATCGTCAGAGGTAGAGGTAACCAACCTTTTTCTGAACTTAAGTCCAGTGATATATAATATTTCGCCAGGAGTAACAAACCTCTTTTTAGATTTTAGTTCAGTGCTTTATTATATTATCTAATATCTCGCCAGGGCTAACCGACCTTTTTTTTTAAACTTTAGTTCGGTGCTATATCTCGCCAGGGCTAGCTGACCTTTTTTTCTTTTCGAACTTTAACTTAGCGCCATATCTTGACACGGCTAACCGACCTTTTTTGAACTTCAGTCCTGTGCTATGATAATAATATTATGTTCTCGTCGGGGGTAAGTGGTAATCAACCTTTTTCTAAACTTATGTCCAGTGCTATATCTCGTCAGGGGTAACCAATCTTTTTTAGGGTTCCGTACTCAAAGGGTAAAAACGGGACCATATCATACTATTTGTAAAATATTATTTGAAACATTTATGCATCTCAAGCTGGTTTTAGTCTATCTCGCCATTCTATGTCTTATCTATTATCATTTTTAGTATGTTTATCTACTAACATAATATAGTGCACATAATATTTAATTTAATAATTTTGACATCTGAGGCTCATTATAATGATGCATTTATAACATGAACTTATGTAATATTATGTATGTCTTGTTGTTGACACATGTCACCCGGTGGTCCGCGCTATCGTGCGGCGCGCGGCGTGGCCCGTTTGTTTTTACGATTATGCACGTCCTACCGGCCACCCTCCTGCCTCTGAATGACGTTACTGATGCTTAATAGTACCTAGACCTTTAGCCAAGTTGCATTCAATAATTGGGACTGGGATTTGATATGAGAGAGAGTAAATTGTTACCTATGGCGAGCAGCGATGTCTTATGTCAAATATGCCATACATTTTTATTTATATAACTTCGTTGTCTAAAATATTTAATGCATAATTATGAAATGTTCTGAATATACGATGTTTTTGTAGAGATAGCTTTAAAATGATAAGATAAAAACATATTTGCATGCCTATGCGTTACACTAACTATGCGTTTTGCTGTAACGCGTGCCTATGCGTATACCCACTCATTTACAGTTTACAGGTTGAGGTTTATTTCGCGGAATATTGCTAACAATAATAATATGCTAAATTTTAAGCTATGGATTACCGCAAAGTAAAGCCTGATTCTATTAACTATTTAATATTCATATGGTCATTGTTGCCGGCGTAAAAGAGGCCGAAACAGGTCTTGTACCATGAAACTGTTTTGAGACTCAAACAATCGGACGAGAATGCCGCGTCCTACTCTAACAAACGTGAAATGACGTTGTTAGAGCAGGACGCGCCATTCCCGTCCGATTGTTTGAGTCTCAAAACAGTTTCGTAGTAGGCCTACAGATAAGTTGGCGCGATAAACTAGTTACATTCGACAAAGAAGACGTCACAGAATCGAGAACTTAGGAAGGAAATAGGCCTTTGCCCAGCAGTGGGACACTATTGCTGCTAATAGTAATAAAATAATGTTTATTAAAATTAATAAAATTCCTGGCCGAAACTCCAATTTTCCCAGTTCTAAAAGTCACATACTGCAGTAGGTGCGTTTCCAAGATTCTTTGAATCAATTTCTCTGATAGTAGGTACCTACATTAGAGAATTGCTCGTTTAAGGTAAGATTCCTTATAATTATTGCCTTAGTTTATTGACGTTTGGAGTTTACGAGTGTTAATAAAGCTAAGTTTTATGTATTTTAGCGCTAGAAACGGCTTAAATAAGCTATTTGTTAATGTACACGAGATAACACCAAAGAGAACAGATAAGTGAATAGATACTGTCTTATTGTAAATTATTATTTATAAACGGCTGTCTCACACACTTTTGTCTACTAATGGATTTAATTTTTTCCTGCTCAATATTACGTGTAGCCAAGGTAAGCTGCCAACCTAAGCAGAGAAGCTATTTAATATCACATAGCCGTATTAAGGCCATCCCCCTAGCAAACGACCAGACATTTGACGCGTTGCCGAGATCGCACAAAAATCCTATTTTTTTACTTATCTTAGTTCAAAATTGATCTAAAAAAAAATTTAAAACGGGGAATATGTAGTTAATGAAATTGTCTATCTATTGTTGTGTGTTTCAAATAAACGTGATTTGTAAATACTAGGGAGATGCTGAAAGTATGCTTCAATTTTAATAAATTGGTGTTAATTTAGAAGCTAATATCATGAGTATAATAAACAAAAATTGAAAATTTAAAACGGGGAAAGGAATGTTGATATACTGAAGATTATTGCTGTATTTTTATTATAACTTTGTAGCCTTCAAATTATGAGTTTATAAGGCTCTAAATATTGTAAATTACGGAATCTCCGTAGAGGAAGGCCCACAATTATAAAGTTGATTACGAGATGGCCAGATAATGTTGTAAGGAGCTGAGGGTGGTTACAGTAATTACACCTTACTCGTAGATCGAGGAGCTAGCCGTAGCTTTACTATAGTCAAAACGGTGAGACAAGGCGCAAAACTTTATGTTTCACGCATTTCGGAGGCGGAAAACGGCAACATCGCTAAGCGCAGCGCGGCGGGAAGAAAGTTGACGTTTTCCGCCCGGAGGTGAGAAAAATACTATTAAGAGCGGGCTGTGCAATTTTGCTGTGTTTTCTAATAAGTATTACGATCCCGGAAGACGATTGACTCAAATGAATGAAATTCAGATTTATTTAATCATTGTATATTTATCTGATATTTAGCTAACGGAAAACACGATTCACTTATTTTGACTCGATAGTTTTATTTTTCGAAATTATGAATCTTTTTGGGCATTTCAACAAATATCTGTTACACTTATGGAGTTACTATCATTAAATAACTTGCACTACTACAATCACACACTTTATAAAATAATAGCTAAAGGAAATATGAGTATTAATTTTTAAGTAATCATCAAAAAACAGTTTTGGGACTTACGACCTTTACTTTCGTGCTATAATGCGGGAACCGTTGTTACGCGATATTGTTCACTATTAGCTGCAGCCTAAAGTACATTGCCCGGGAGCACGATTCATGGAATTATTGTATCACGATTGGAGGATAGCGTTGTGTGTAGGCGGGGCTAGCGTTTTCACAGCGCTCTCTTAATGCAGTAACGTCATGAATTTTCCAAAAAAAAAGTTAAAAAAGTATACTCAGTCAGCGCTGCTCGCCTTTTAACCTTTAGACTTTTAAACGTGGGATAAATGCGGCTTCGTTTCGGCCAACAATTACATGTGATCTGAGACATTTCTTATTTTCCTGCCCTAGGTGCGTAATGTACTATTTTTTTGCGATTTATATGAGCAAGCGCCACAGCGTCATGCATTCGTCCATACAAAAGTTAAGGAAAAAGTTGCTCTTTCAGCGCTACTTTGACAGTGAACTCTATACAAGGGACACATACAAACCTTTAAGTATTATTATTTAGTTTTGTTAAACCCTGTATACGGAACACGGTGAGTACCCTAAAGTATCATCACTTTGTTTGGTAAACCCTGTATACTATTTCACGATGACGAAGCCGTCGTTCGTTGGATATTATTATTGTTTCAATTAAACCATAATTCGTGGGTGGACTGTATAACTTAATAGAGTATGTACGGAAGTCAATTAATTTGCTCATGAACGGACCTCCCATTCAGTCCTGACGTTTCGGGAGGTCTGGGGCATGTACGCTTTTTAATACAGGGTTGCCAAGCCACCATTGCATAAACTCCATTGCACCGAAATTCCTTTATTGTGATTTGTGCCGCAACCGTACATTTTTCCGGAACAAAAATTATCCTAATATAATAAAATTATCCTATCCTGGGACTCAAACTATCTGCATACCAAATTTTATCTGTCTGTTACCTTTTCACGCTTAAACATCTGAACCGATTTTGATGAAATTTGACATAGTGAATCTTTGAAACCCCGGAAAGGATGTAGGATACTTTATATTCCGGAAGATCGTACGGTTCCAACGCCATAACTATTTTTTTTTAATTTATTTGCAACGGAGTTGCGGACATAACTAGTAGATTATAATATTATGTTGTAATATACATATATGTTATCGTTAATGTGCGTAAACCAGTTAGACTGCAGATTGTTAAGGTATTCTGCAGATTATCTGGGTGAGTCAGTTAAAGTGCAAAAAGTTTATTATATTCTCATTAAATAACGTAAAACAGGTTGTTGATTGAATAAAACATGTTATTTAGTTGTAGACAATTACTTCGTATATTTTTTGGACATAAACAAAGGAATAAATAATTAAATTTTAAGTAAAATGTTGCTCCACTAATAAAATATAACAGCGGGGCTAAAATGGTCGCATAGCAATTCCTCTCAATCTATTCATAAAATGAATTGTCAAAACTGTCAGTCACGAATGTCAAATTTAGACCAATTCAAGTGGTCTAAATTCGTACTAATTTGACATTCGTGAGTTTTGACAATTCATTTTGTGAATTGATTGAGAGGAATTGCTATGTGACCATTTTAGCCCCGCAGATCGTATCAACTAGAAAAAAACAAATCAAAACAACAATAGTCTTAGGTTCACAAGCTTAAGTCAAAGTTTTTAGGACTTTTACGAAGGAAGAGAATGCAAATGAACTAGGTAAAGTGCAAATATCAACTTTTTTTTACTTAAAAATTTCACACTTTAACAGATGGTATCAGGGAATCTGCAGATTACTTAGGTAATGTGCACGTTAACGTGTTCTGCTTTCTAACGGTAACATATACATAAACTAAAAACCGGTGAAATTAACTCAATGGAGTGCTAAATTAACCCATCAATCCCCAAGCGGCAGCCGACTGCCGCATAACAATTGAAAATCTATTGTGTCTGCGATACCCACGATGGAGGTGCTACAGCTACAACAGATCGCAGGATTAACGTCGGAGATGATTATAACGAGATAATTGTAACCACCATTACTTAGCCAAAACAACGCTTCACCTCCTCACTAGCACAGGGGTCGTAAACATTTGGTTCCAAAACTATTTATACATTTTTTATTCAAGACTACTGTTCAATTAATATTATCTTATCTTATCAATTTCATATCCATAATACAAATTCTTACTTGAGAAAACAAATTTCATTTAGTAAAGATCGAAATTTAGATAAAATAAAGAGAGGAGTAGCTATTACATGGAAAAAAAATACTGGGCCCAAAAAGAAATTCTGAAATCTAAACTTTCATTTAAATTAAAAAGCATTATCTTGGATACGACACTTCTACCCTGTCTCACATATGAAACGTGGACTCACGACCACAAGGCAAGACAAAAAATCAAGACCACTCAAAGAGCAATGGAAAGAAGTCTTTTAAAAATAAAATTAAAAGATAGAGTAAGGACTAAGGAACACAGAAATACGTAAAAGAACAAAAATAAAAGATGCTCTGCAGTACGCTCAAAGACTCAAATGGAAGTGGGCTGGTCATCTCGCCAGATACGACGATAATCGATGGACTATCAACACCACAAAATGGAAGGGACCGCATGGCATGAGAAAGAGAGGTCGCCGTGCGCCCGGTGGCAGGACGAGATTGCGGCCAGCGCAGAAAGAAATTGGTTTATCACTGCAAAAAAATAGAGAACAATGGAACAATTTGCAGGAGGCTTTTACTCTGAGGGGGTCCACATCTAGCTAAATATTAATTACAAAACTGTTTCGTAGTAATTTAACTTACCTACATTGTGGAATTAATAAAACTATTTTATTATTATACTTTCATCTAAGCTAAATGTTATCTCAATAAAATCGAAGAATAAATGCCTCTCGAAGGACTACATCCATTAAACGCCTATCAGCCGATCTCGCTACTTGAAATCAATCAATCATGGCCACCATTTCTCATCTCACACTCATCCCTGCACCGGGTTAACTACACCTGGCCTAAAACATAAACTAGCCGCTAGATACAATGGAGTCTAAGAACCTAGACCTCATCTAGATAAGGTCTGAACGTAGTTTAAGGAGAAAGCTCTATAAAGACTCCTGGAAGGCGCAAATGACAGATTTAATGCCTTCTAATTAAGTGATTCGAGATACAATTTCGTCTTAATGTGGCTTATCTGATTTTTAGACGTATTTACAACGCGATATCTGATTGTGTGTCGCGCTAACTGCTAACGATGGAAATAAACTTCATCTGTCGCGGTTGCGCGCCCCTGAAAAAATATATCCTTAAAGCTGATGAATTTGTTTGAACGCGATAATCTTACGAACTACTGGATCGATTTTTATGTATATCGTCACAGATATACACGAGTAGACCACGAGGAAGGACATAATCTACTTTTTGCGGGAAAATGTACGGTTCTTGCGGAGTTCTTTATCTACTGTATTAAATGTATGTCCACTCCCAATTTGTTCAGTGGTTTTAGCATTAAGAGGCAACAGACAAAGAAACGGACACTTCGTAACATTAGTATGTATAATAATAAAATTAGGTGTAGGTGTTTTATTTCAAATGTAACTAACAATACATAATATCCCGACCTTTGACATCGTTGAAAGTAAAATGCGAACCGGCTATCGCGTTACGGCGAATCTCTTGCCTAGATCTGTACAGGGCTTGCCATACTAATATAATATTATAAATACGAAAGTCTGTCTGTCCGTTACCTCTTTACGCTGAAACGATTTTAATATTTGGTGTAATACCATAAAGCATAATGCACACTGGGACCACACCGTTCAAAACATTAATATTATAATTATGTAATTTATATATATAATAATATATATATATATATATATATATATATATATATATATATATATATTATATATATATAATTACAATTTTTAATAAATAAGCTATTAGTCGCAAATACACATAGTTTTATATTTGAAACAAAATACTAAATCGGTGGTCTGCAAAGTAGAAGAAGAACTTTTGAATAGTTTTAGAGTAAGACGCCCATTTTGGGCGCTTGACAGATGAGCTAATATGTATATATTATAATCTATTCCATTATATATATTAAAAAAGAAAAAGAAGTCCATGGCGTGATGGACTACAATTAATAAAATTAATAATATTATTTCAATTATCCTTGGTGCGAAAAATCTAAATAATAAAATAACAAAAAAAGGATATGGGCGAACAGCCCATAGACGGCCCCAATTTTAATTTAAAAAAAAATACCATAATGCCTGGAATAGGATACCTATAGGATAATTTTTATAAAGCAGCGTAAGCTCCGTGTCAAAATAGAAATAAATTTGCAGTATCGGTCATCTTCATAAGGGCGCAATAAATATATTCCCCCCTTATGAAGATGACCACATATTTTTTTTTTATAATAATAATATGTTTATTGCCAAAACTTTTACACATAATCTTTGCACTGTCTTTGCACTAAGCACAGCTTGTGTCGCAAAAACCAGATAATGAGATACCAATCAACTTGCTCGGATACAATATTAAATTACTACCACGAAATCTAAGTTTTTATTTTTATTTTTTATTTTAAACTAATATAATTAAAATATGTTTGGTAAAGTACCTGTGTGTGAGTGTGTGTTGTATATGTGTGTAAGTGTTGTGTGTGTGTGTGTGTGTGTGTGTGTGAGAGTGTTGTGTGTAAGTGGCTCATGGCAATAAGATTTCAGTTTCTATGTAGTCTATACTTAACAGCCAATCCTCCAAGATTTTCTTTGATTGCCTAACTGTTGACTTAATAAAGGACGGAACTTTTTTACAGACCTCGTTATACAGGTAAGGTATTAGGAAGGGTGCGTGGCGTTGTGCAAATATCGTACGTACTTGAGGAATTGGAATTTTGAAAACTCTGCGGTCAAGAAGGGAATGATACTGTGGGGATTTTATAATAATTTTGTGCTGGAAGGTGGCAGCTCTTAAGATATAAATTTGTCTAACACGCAAGACTTTGCTTTCTTTATAGAGTAGGTTGGTTGAGTATCGAAAAGGCCTTTTCAACATAACTTTAAGGACAGACCTTTGTGCACGCTCGAGCTGTATTAGTTTTGATTTAGCTGCTCCACCCCAGGTTTTTATTGCATAAATGAGTGTAGATTGACAGAGAGCTTTGTATACGGTCTTTAAAACTTCCTTATTTGCCGAATATCTAAGGTTTTTCATAATGAAAGTCAATTTGCGTACGCGAGAAGCAGTTAAAGAGATATGCTGGCTGAATGAAAGGTTTTCGTCTATGTGTATGCCTAAATATTTAACGTTGTCCGCGCACTGCAAGGAAGGACAGGAACATGACAAATAATTAGAATTACAGGAGTGCATTTTTAACGAGAGCGACAAAGGAGGTTTTGAAGAGGAAGTTATATGAAAGGCGACGTATTTGGTTTTATGTACATTAAGCGTGAGTAAGTTTGAGTTAAGCCACTTAGAAGCTGTACCGAGACCTTTTTCGGCATAGCCAAAGACTTCCTTCCAAGTGTTACCACGGAAAATTAATGCGGTATCGTCTGCATAGCAGACAATGACCGCTCCATCTAACTGCAGATCCAAAAGATCGTTCAAGTATAACAAGAACAGAGTAGGACCGAGGATACTACCTTGGGGAACTCCAAAGTTTATTGGCAAAGAGTTGCTCACGGTACTGATAGACTTAATAAATTGAAGCCGATCGGATAGATAGCTACGAAACCAAGCCAAAGGTACACCTCTTACACCTATTTGTTCGCGTTACACGATTCTAGTTTGCTAAGAAGTATTGGGATCGAAACCGTGTCGAAAGCCTTGGCAATATCTAAAAATACCCCAAGACAGTATTTCTTTTGATCTAAAGCAGATGATATTATATCACATAAAAGCATTGTCGCATCCTCGGTTGACTTATAACGCTGAAAGCCAAAATGTTTCTTAGAGATGACGTTGTGTGATTCTAAAAAACTAGTCAGACGTTTATTTATAATTTTCTTAAGTAGCAGTTGGAGAAAATGCATAACAACGATATAGGCCGATAATTGTTAGGACTATATTTGCAACCGTCCTTGTGCAAGAGAGTAATAGCCGCCGTTTTCCATATAGAAGGAAAGACTCCTGTTGAAAGGCTCAAATTATAAATGTGCGTAAGAGGGGTGAGGATAGCAGTTCCAACATGTTTAATTAATCGGGGACATATTTGATCTGATCCAGGAGAACTATCTATGTTTAAATCAGATATCAAACAGTGAATTTCCTGTGGGTCTGTGGGGGCCAAAAATAATGAGTCAGAAATTGATCGCGTAGGTTTAAAATTTTTTGCTAAGTTATTTTCAGTCGTAGCAAGATTTTTGAGTATTGTATTAGCCAAATTTGAGCCAACATGTGTAAAATATTCATTACATTTATTTAGTGAGCTTACAGGGTCTGCCTCAATGAAACTTAAGGCATTTGCTTCACTTTTCTTATCAGTTATGTGACATTTTTTTTTAATGGAAGACCATAGTTTCTTGGGATTGCCCTTGTTGAGTTCGAGCATTTGAGATTCATAAGCAATTTTCAAATTTCGTTGGAGGTTAAAAAGAAAATTTCTGTATCTTTTGTATGTGTGTTCAATGCATCTGAACGAGGGCGAGGGCGATATATACCTAGAACGACTATTCTATCATCCAAAATGACTTGTAAGCAATTGCAATCATCACAGTCTAGTTCACAAGATGAGACGTTCCATTCATCCGATACATAGATGACGACACCCCCGTTTTTATTAATATATTTTGATGTTCTAAAAGACGCATATCCTGGGATCAGAGGAACGATCGTATCTTCAGTAAGAAAACATTCAGTTAATATGATTACATCTAATTGAAAATTTAAACGTTTAAGAGTCACTAAAAAGGAGTCAAAGTTCTGGTTGATACTTCTAATATTAAGTGTCAGGCATAAGAAATCATGATCTTTAGATAACAATCTATACCCTTCTTCTAAGTTCTCAAACCTTTCACAAGTAATTGTTAACGATTGATCAATTTCATGCGATAGATCCATTACTGTAAACAGTTTTTAAAGTTATAATATCTACGAGATATTGTCCTACAATGTGCTGCAGATTTTCATTTACTTGCTCTGGAATACCCGCGATTTCTAATTCATTCCTCAAGTAATATTGGTCTTGGGAAGCCTTGGAAGATTGAGATTGGAGGCTTGTTACCAATGATTTCAGATCAGCAAATTCTTTTTCAGCATTTTCCAGCCTTTCGGAGAACACCTGCACCTTATCGTTAATATTTTTAGAGATAAGTGAAATTTCCTCCTTTATTTCGAGGTTCTGCTTTTTTAGCTCTCCGACCTCGTCCCTTAGCAAGCGAAGTTCTGCCACTAGTTGCGTAATTTCATTACAGTGTTGCGGAGTTGCAGTTTCAGCTGATGGCTTGTAACGGTGGCTACCTCGCGTCAAGGTTATATTGGTAGCGCTAGCGCCTCCTGCTGAATGCGTCTCGTTGCTGCGTGCTGAACGCACCGGTGTACCAGAGTTGTTTCCCTTAGGACGAGAGCAGTTGCAGGTAGGGCAGGTCCAGTCTTTTTTGCGTGCGTCAGATATTTTATCAAAGCTTCCCTTCGCTAGACTTAGGCATATTATATTGTAGACCTCCTTGCAAGTTGAACACTTCATGTAATAAGGATATTTAATGCATTTTCCACAAGCTGCACACGAGCTTGACATGTTTGTAGGTTTTTAGGGTCTTCACAAAAACCAAGAACTGCTCTAGTTAAAGTTGTCGGATAACTTGTTTCATCGACCCAATAATAGATGGCGCTAGTTGGTGGTTTAGTGGTAAACTGTTACGGTTTTTGTGCTCCAAATGAAGATGGCGCGGCTTGAAGTATTTCTTGAGTTTATTAGATCTTTGTTTTTCTCTTCTTACCCTCAGTTTGCTTTGTTCGTATAGTTATTATGGTGATAATCGGAAATAAAATTGATTATTACAGTGTTATTAGTGCCGATCGAAGCCGGTAATTATTCACAACACACACTTCACAGTCTTAGATATTACATAAACATAAAAATTTGGAACCTCTACTAGGAGAATTCAGTTTTTCGTATTTTTAATTACGGAGCTTAACCAAATACAACCGCACAAGTCAACCGAGCCAAAGAAAAAAAAGTTATACATAACAAATGTAAACAGTAGAGTAACTCTAACAAAGGTACATAATAATGTATCTTTGTTAGTTACTCTACTGTTTACATTTGTTGTACTATGAATCTACTATCATTTAGATCTTATTTTATAAAATACTAATTTTAAAGTACATATATAACTGAGCGAAATATGAGCAAAACAATAAGCTAAATACAAGTGGGGATTTCGTGAGAACCTCGGTGTAATGTACACCGCGTTTCGCGCCGTCCACTGACATACAGCCGCCTGGCGCCAAATTATTCACCACAACTCAACACGAATTGTTGTTACCATTTAATCTGCATATTTGTACAACTTGTTACGATCTTGAATAAATGAAAAGGTTATGAAAGGATTAAATATCACTACATATCATTAAAGAAAGTCGCTATTGCGTATGCTTAGATCTTTAAAACTAATCATCGAAATTTGATGCAATTTTTTTAACAAGTGATTCAAGAGGAAAGTTTCTTGTTTACACGTTGTAAAAATATTTTATCGTCTAACTAAGTTTATGGAAACCTTTCCACTCCAAATCTCTGCAATCATTATTTAGAAAGACCACTAGCTAGTGCGGCTAGGCAGAAGGTATTTAAGTCGTAAGACATTTTTTACAACTAGGTATAGCTACCTTAGTTGCCTTCTTGCCAGTAGAAGGCAAAGTAATTTAAGGCCATCCCCCGAGCAAACGACCTTGACCATAAATTTGACGCGTTGCCGCGATCGCACAAAAAACCTACTTTTTTACTTATCTTAGTTCAAAATTGATCTAAAAAAATTTAAAACGGGGAATATGTAGTTAATGAAATTGTCTATATATTGTCGTGTGTTTCAAATAAACTTAATTTGTAAATACTAGGGAGATGCTGAAAGTATGCTTCAATTTCAATAAATTGGTATTACTATGGAAGCTAATATCATGAGTATAATAAACAAACGAGGACAGTAATGTTGATATACTGAAGATTATTGCTGTATTTTTATTATAACTTTGTAGCTTTCAAATTATGAGATTATAAGGCTCTAAATACGGTAAATTACGGAATCTCCGTTGGGGAAGGCCCTTAAGGCTCTTTGTTAGCAAGGCCACTGGCTAGGAAGGTACATAAGGTAGTTTAAGCATCGCCTGTGTTAGTCTTACTCTTATCTCCCTATCATAGTTATTTAGCGGGCATTGTTTTTGATTTATGTCTGTATTGTTAATATAATTATTGCTCGGTCAACTATAACAATATCCACACTATCACACAATCTAAGTTATGACTTACCGAGTTCGGAGAGCGCAGCAGCGCAGCACGGTGTATCTGAAATTAAAAAGGTCAATTTTAATCAAAGAGTAATAAAATTATTAAAACTATATTTACTGCCGCACACACAGACAAATATTAATTACTGAACCGTAATTATTAAGTGAAGATCTTGACACAAGCCCCATATAAGCCCCATATATTATACGTGGGAGAGCCATGCTTCGGCACGAATGGGCCGGCTCGATCGGAGAAATACCACGTTCTCACAGAAAACCGGCGTGAAACAGCGCTTGCGCTGTGTTTCGCCGAATGAGTGAGTTTACCGGAGGCCCAATCCCCTACCCTATTCCCTTCCCTACCCTCCCCTATTCCCTTCCCTTCCCATCCCTAACCTCCCCTATTACCCTATTCCCTCTTAAAAGGCCGGCAACGCACTTGCAGCTCTTCTGATGCTGCGAGTGTCCATGGGCGACGGAAGTTGCTTTCTATCAGGTGACCTGTTTGCTCGTTTGCCCCCTTATTTCATAAAAAAAAAACATGTCAAACTGTTCATTCAATTGAAGTTTAATCATCAATTATTATTAATGTTTTTAAGTTCGGCGGTTAGGGTATGCTACTACAGTCAGTTATCCTTATCCTTACTAATATTATAAATGTGAAAGCGTGGATGTTTGTTATGCTTTCACGCAAAAACTACTTAACGAATAATCATGAAACTTTGTACATATATTTTGGGAGGTACTTGAAGTAACATAGTATACTTTTTATTAAAAAAAAATATTTTTTACAAAAAAAAAAATGTCAACAAATATCAATATTTTGCTACGTCAGCGCCATCTAACATACAGTAATGAAGATCAAACCCTAAATACAATGTAAAATACGGCGAAATAATAGTCGATTTAGGGAATTTAGTAATATTTAAGCATACATTAATAAAAATACAAAGTAATTATTTGTGGCGAACTCAATCCATATCATTTTTTTGTTTGTAGAAGGTAATCTTTAAAACTGCTGGTCCGATTTTTTAAATACCGATAGAAAGCTGGTGTGTTCCTGAGTGACATAGGTTATTTTTATGTTGTTTTTTTTTCCTGAAATTAATTAATTCTCAGAATTCCACGCGGGCCGCCGAAGCCGCGGGCAAAAGCTAGTATTTTATATTTACTTAACTTAATGAAGAACCTTACTTTATTTTAATGAAGATTTGACATAAAACCCATACATTTTCTGTAAAACTCTTAATTAAATTAAGAAATCAGTTATTGTCTCTAAGTGCAGTCGTTAGATAAATTATGTGCATTATTTTGACTGTTATAAAGTATAAAGATAAATAGTCCGTTATCTCAAAGATTTTTTTTACTTCTGCCCCCCTAGCATACGCCAACGAGATATCTCGTGGATATCTCACTCGCGAGCGTAGTGATATTGTCGATATCGATATATATCTCTTTTTCGCTAACATGCGTACGTCGAGACTCGAGAGATAAATTTCTCGTTCGTATACAGTTCGTTAGTATATAGACAAAAATAGCAGATATAAAAAAAAAAACAAAACTATCTCTAATTTTGACGACAGACGTACGAGAAAAAATGTATGTCATGTTAGGGTCAATAGAGATGAAGAGATAAACCAGTTAACATCGAGAAAACGTGTAGACAAAATTTTCTCGTTGGCGTATGCTAGCACGGCTGGAAAGTCACAAAACGGAATAAATATTGACGTGTAGCGTGAATAAATATTGCGTTTTGACTTTTGAGATTTCAGTGAGTGAAAACTCTTCTAAACATAATCAATGTTTCCATGACATCAAGTTTTGATAAAAAAATACTGTTCCATACAAAAACGATAGTCTCAAAACAAAATAAAATATATTCAGTACTACACAATATATTCAAATAACTGATGAACGCTTTTTAAGTCTTTCGCTTAGCGAATCCTTTTGGATAAGTTAACTGTCGCACTCAGATACGAATATTTTGACATATCACATAAGCCGCATACATACATCTATCAAACTCTTCATTAAATTGAAGTTTAATCATCATTAAATGTCTCTGAGTGCGGCCGGACTAGTATTTTGATATCGTTGTATCTTTCCCATCAGAGTCGTCAGTAGTTATAACCTTACTCTAATTTACTCAAAGACAAGTGGTATGCTGTCACAATCTCACATCTTTTTTCACTAAGCTATCAAATTAACACGCGAAATAAGACCTTATCACTTACAACTTAATGACTGCAATCTGCATACAATCTCTCATCTGACACAGTGTCATGAGATCATAAATTTTTAGCGGTTCGTGACCAAAGCTATTCCGCGTGTACTGAATCTATATCTTGGCTGTCTGTATCTATATATAATATGTAAGTACGTATGTATGTTGCTTTTGCTGAGATCGAGATCTGTAGACTGTAAGTACTATTGGATTGGAAATTTAATTAATCATCATCACGACGTATGTACCATCTGAGGAATTGATTTATAATAGACAGATGCCACCTACGGAATTTGATAGTTGTCACGTGACCTGATCGAAAATTCGTAAGACGGAGGTAGACCGTAGAAGTAGCTGACGGGAAGTAGAAGAGGAAGTAGTATATCGCCTTTCTATCGCGCGGTGAAAATAATATATGCCTGCACCAGCTGTTTCGTTTTCATTTCTACCGGGACCAGGAGAGCAAGTTTTTTTGGGGTTAAAAAGTGATGGAAAGTGATGATGATAGCCGTGAGTCAGCGAGGCTCTCCGCCCGATGTCTGTCGAAGCCTGCTGACTTGTACAGTTAGAAGGATTTAGCTTGGCGCCGATGTTTAGAGATCGGTAGATTCAACTAATTGTTGGCCGCTGTCCAGGGTTACAGATAGTTACAGAAATACTAAAAAAATATGGACTGACAGATGCGTTGTAACATTGATTACCTAATACATAGCTTAAAGTGGTGCATTATTTATAAACTTATAACGTATTATGATTTTTATGAGAAAACATATATGTAGCTTATATCAGAAAATATATTAATAAAGGTTGTTTAAATTGTTCCCTTTACTCTTCTTACTAGATCCATATTAGCGGTAAAATGGACAGAAGCCAGGCGATCACAATACGAAATCGACCATTGGTCTACAACCTGTCATGAGAGGATAATATTCGCATAAATTATTGTTATTGATCCATCACTAAAATCGGCTCTTTCTACAGGGTGTAACTGTAACAAAACTAAGTCATAAATCATAATACTTTAGGGTGTGCATGCGTCTCCTATAATAATAAAGTAGCAGCGAAAAAGCAAACGAAATGGTAGATTTTTAATCTTTTGAGAGTTTTAGTTTTTTTTCTACTGATTTCTAGAAAAAAAAAAGACAAAATTGAATAATCCATAACGAGTGAAATTTTTATACTTCATCCATCTTTTTAAATGAATAAAATCGTAAATTTTATCCAATTTTAAATTTTGGCAGCCCTGTAAATCGCGTGAAACAAAGATGGCGGATGGAGGCGAAATAATTTCATTTGTCGATGGTGGCCGTTAGACCGCACGATCAGACCAGACTCTATCTTACCAATTCGTCGGCTTACAAATAGAAACAAATACAACTGAAATTCATATTTATCCTCACAAAAACAAGAGTTATTCTTGATAATATAAATTATATTTCAAGAGAATAAATGTTATTTATTTTGGTATATATGCTCTGAAGAATGCTATAAATTGCCTTAGACTTATGAATGACCGAGAGCCAAAGAATAGTTATCGTTTAAAAAGAGATTTATCGTAATTATTACAGATTTAACTTAACCGTTTTCATTTTTCAAAACATAAGTTTTGGTCCGTTCTTGGTTTCGATTAAAACCGACTTTGATGTTTTGTGTAGAGATACTAAACTGTACAAAACAACATAGGATCGTTAAAAAAGTACGATTTCGATCCGCTAAATTAATTTCTGCACGAAGTTGCGTGCAACTTTGTGTTAACTTTTACTCCCTATCTTATTGTTTTTATGCCCGGATTATGAGGTGCTTTTAATGGAGTTTATTCTTTCAATAATGATGTTGATTGCTTTTCATTACTTCACATTAGCCAATCAAAAACGCTATGTGAATAGATAAACTCCTGTCAACCACAGAACCGAGCATTTGTTAACTAATGTATTTGGCATTTGACACGCGTTTTATGTAAACGTCAAACTCGATCATTACTCAACATCTACGAGGCATGAAGTAGCTTTATTAAGAGCTCATACATCACCTAATACTCAATACAGAAGTTTATTTATAGATGCCCTGGAATAAGCCATTAGTAGCAGAAATAGTCGCTATTTGTAAAGTTGGACTCCGAGGTAGCCGCGTCGGGTACGAATGGATGGCATTCATAAATCTGTATCGTTGTACGAATATAGCGGTAACCATAATAATTAATACTTGTAATTATTATTGGAGCAATTTCAAAACATACTTTATACAGATTATTATGAACAGGACAGAGATGCACCAATTATTTTAATATCTTATCTGATAAGAATATATTTATTTTGAAAATCACACAACACAATATTAAAAGACAATCTAAAATACATAAAGATAATTGTAAATACAATATTACAATATTATATTGTGTGATGCCAAAACTGGACCCAGCTCAGCATTAGCAGCAACTACGAGTTTGCTGCACTGATATATACAAAATGTAAAATCCAATACAAAATGTATTTACATGGGAATCGATCATAAAATATATTTTTATGCTCGCTTCCCATGCTCATAATATTTGTTGTGTTACGAAACGACGCGCAACGTATTATTAGATAATTAATTTAGTATAATGCCTCCGGTGACCGATTTTGAAAACTTGGAAAAATATTTCTTGTAGAGTTATTTTTTGGAGTTTTCAGTTCAAATTGCAACGTGACAAGGCAGTGGATATTTTGAAATGAGCCTTTCGAACAGAATTTTATTTACAACACAAGAAGAAAGACATTATATTGACAAACTTGCCGCACGCAATGCTGACTATTCGAATTTTAATTGACCAATTTAAAAATTATTATTATTAATTCCAAAAATTTGTATTTCGAAAAGTTTTCATAATAACTGATGTAGCCGTGTCGAGCCACACAAGCAGTGTGCCAGTACTGGCACTAGCGCTAGCACTGGCGAGACGAATGGGATTAGCGACGAGATCTGCATAATTACCGTGCGTGCCCCGATTGTACCGCCGCCAGTGTACCGCGTTTGATGAATAAATTAGCAAGGTAAGATGGAATTAGAATATAAATAGAAAACGTTCATACCACATCATAACATACAGTAATATTATGATATATTTAGACAATTAATAATTTAGAATAATCAAAATATTATAGGTATCAAACATTTTCTTTAACGTATTACAAATAAGGGTTGTTGTTTATTTTTAAAAGCTGTCCTCAGCTTCGTGAAACCTTGGCGTCAAAACAATAAAGATGTTTTGGCGCATCGACGATATTGTCACGCTCATCAAAATAAATTAAAAACAGAATAATTCGCTTCAGGAAATTGGTACATAAGATGCATAAAACGTAATATTTTAATGTTAGGTATTGTAGTTTCGCCAGCGATGGTTTTCATTTCGACTGCATGCAAATGACACTTGTATAACTTGTATTATATTGAAAAGAGTCTGTGAAATAGCCGATTTTCTTGAAACTTACTTTCTTCGAAACTTTAAACTAACTTTTTATTTTTCAATGTAACAGTGCAGCGTGTTGCCATGCGCCAAAATAACCAAAGTCCGTATGAGCTGAAATCCGTGTCGTCGAACCGACGATTCTGCGAACACAGATTCGATTACGACAGTTTTTTGTCAACCCACGACACCGAGCTACTAGAAACACCAATATTAGACTATTTTTTATACAAGCTGCGCTCCAGTTGCTTAGAAAAACGAAAATTCATTATTATACTGATCACTTTCCTGAGATGCCTTCGTAATATCACTGTGGGAAATCAAAAATGTATGAAATTTGACATAAGACATTGCAAATGACATGTCACTTATCGATGCCTAAATATCATACACGATTCGAACTTCTATAGTGAAATTAACGAAGATATCTTGGCTAAGGGCCCAGAACAGTGTAACTGAAATAGAAACGACCAATGCGGATTCGCGTGAATGGAACACGCGTACTTCCTGCCACTAGTAATACTAGAGAAGTTACAAGTGCGTTTCCGGCCTTTATGCTCTACAACACAAGCGCTCAAGAATTTATTCATTTAAATAAAAGAAAAAGGTCTAAACAAAAACAACCGATGTGTAAATACTAAATACGCGAGAAATTTTACACATAACGGTTGGAAAGCATATAGAATAGAATTAATTGTAATAAATGTTTGTGATCACTGAACAAGAAAATTATTATATACTTTCAAATATAAATATTAATCGTTAATACGTAAGTGATCCACATTCTTTTTACTATAATAAATCGTCTTTACTGGATAGAAAACTTTTTTGCGGCCATTTTGAATATTATAAGGCGCGTCACATACGGCGAAGATGCTTTATTTATTTCTCTTATAATTTTACATTAAACTTAACATATAACTAGTACAAAAATATTTTTGCATTTGTATGTGCTCATACAAAATGTATAACAAAAGCACTGATTTATTATACCCAACATTTTCGACGTCGAAAATAAGAAAAGTGCTGCGTGAAAATATGCTAAAAACTATAAAGACATCTTAGCTAAAGGCTTCGGATATAAATTATACTACTATATGTGTTACGTGAGATAGCATGAACTTTAGTACTAAACTATTTTAGATAGCAATGTGTTAATAACATTTGAATACCTACATCGTTAGAATGTTTAATTGCTGAATCAGCATAAGTTTATGTGGTATCCGATCGCGTATCACCTTCTAGCGCAATTATCATGCTTAAAGATATAGCGACCAGATTATAACAAAACGGAATTACTAAATAGGTAACAGTTTCTCACGACTTTCGATATTATTATTATTTATTCGATTCTGCAGCCCTACGTTGATCTCTGGATCTATCTTAACCAATATAAAGCGATGCTAAAAATCCTTTACCAATAGAAATTCAGTGTATAAGTAATTAAAAAAAACGGTTTCTTCTTAATTCCAGCTGGTTAAATACAGTTAGTTTAAAGAATTCTATTTCAAGTTGGCGCTTAAAGTTAATTTTATATACGGACAGTTTCATATAATTTTTGGGCTTTCGCAACGAGATTTTATGACCGTGTCGCTGCCGCATCTTGTTGGTGTCGTATCGTAGTCATATCGTCGTCGTGTCGTTGCGTATTCAGAGATATTTCCGTGCCGTTCGCAGTAATAAACAGTGTTCAAACGATTTTATACGATTTTTGGGCGTACGCAACGATGACGGCGTACGGGGCGATTTACTTTAATCTTGTATTTTTTTTTAACCGACTTCCAAAAAGGAGGAGGTTATATGTTCGGCTGTGGATATTTTTTTTTATTTTTTTTTGTATGTTTAACGATTACTCCGCCGTTTGTGAACCGATTTTCAAAATTTTTGTTTTGTTCTATTAGGTTTCCCTCCAATTTGGTCCCATTTTCACAAAAGTGGTGATCTGATGATGGGATCCATGAGTAATCGAGGGAACTCCTCAAAATTTATATGGAAACATATGGTTATTTTGGTTTTATGAGAAATATCCTAAGCATATGCTACCAAAACGCAAGATTTTGCACCAAGATATACTATGGTTCCGAAGATACTAAGAGAACTCCGGATTCCTTATAGATACAAGTTTGGGGTGTAGGCGCTGTTTTAAGAACTGAAAGCATATGCTACTATGCAAATTACATTCATCATCATCATCATCATCATCATTACCACGTCAGGGTCACCAGTGTCACATGGTTGTATATGGATACAATATGCCCCCACAACACCATAATTATATCATCACGTTATGTCCTTATAATAATTGGTACTTTTTATAGCGATTTTAATAAAAATATAATGTTGTTTCAAAATAAATGATTCAAGTTCTAAGCGACTTATGTACCACAAAATTGAACATACCAAAGTCAACCTTAACTCCAGAGCATGAGACACACATTTGACATTACTTCTGAGATTCGAAAGAAAAAAGAGAAGTAGTTGCTTCGATAGGTACTACACTAATTTAACTATTAACGCATCAATCCCCAAGCGGCACCCGGCTGCCGCATAACAATTAAAAATCTATTGTGTCTGCGATTCCCACGATCGAGGTAATAAATTGAACCCTCATTATGATGAAAATACTTACATAGGAAAACAATCTACATCGTAATAGCAATAAGAAACACAATCGCATTCTACGTATCTTATTACAATTTGTTAAGAGTCACACTTAACAAATTGTAATAAGATACGTATAATATACCTACGCGATGGTTTACTAGGTAACTAAAAAGAGTGAAATTATTATTTTTAACAAAAAATTAAAACCGACTTCCAATGTAAAAACAATAATGACATCCTTATAATATGAACTAAAAAGTATTAAAAAATTTTTCCTATGTAATAGTGCCTTTTTCCGAATTCGGCTAAACCTCAACTATTTCTGTACTCAATCTTCATAATTTTGAAGTCGGTGCCAGTTCCGAAAGTTTCAAATACCTATTCTGTCAGAGAACTAAAGATTCAGCTATATCTGGTACCGACTTCAAAATGATGAAGATTGAGTACAGAAATAGTTGAGGTTTAACCGAATTCGGAAAAAGGCACTATTACATAGGAAAAATTATTTAATACTTTTTAGTTCATATTATAAGGATGTTATTATTGTTTTTACATTGGAAGTCGGTTTTAATTTTTTGTTAAAAATAATAATTTCACTCTTTTTAGTTATTGGATTTACGGTCTTACCCCATTATTTAAGTAAAGATGTGATATTTATCGCCGCTGCATCGTCTCGCTGTCGTATCCTCGTCGTGTCGGTGCGTATTTCATACGATTCGATACGATTTTTGCGCATTCGCGCAACGATATCTTCGCTGCATCGTCTCGCTATCATAATATCCGCTATTGCCGCCGCATCGTAGTCGTATCGCCGCCGCATCGTCTCGCTATCGTATCGTCGTCGTGTCGTAGCGTATTCAGTATATTCACTAGTGCAGCTCGCAGTAATTAACAGTGTTCATAAATTTTAATTGTGGTTTCAGCACCAGCCGGCGCCCCGCCGCGCGGTGAATAACCAATCTGCTGTCGATTACATATTGTGCGGTTTCTTGCTCGTTTATATACAATTAATACGACTGACTTTTTATTGTTAAATTCGCTATCTTGTACGTGCGAGCCATACTTATTTTTACAGTGTTTATGATATAGAGAATGGTAGAGCAAGCTGTATCTAAGGTTCCGAGCATAATTCTTAACTAACATATTTCATGTATATGTAAAAATTTTGTGTTGCGGTGTTTGAAAAACTCATCTTAAATGGCTGGAGCAATTTTTATTAAATAATGCGGTTTGATAATAATCGGAAAAAAAAATCGATCCAACAGTTTCATTTAATCACTAACACGCACAGATTAATGAGTATAAAGATTGAAGAATTCTGCGAATGCCACGTTTTTATTTCATATCAGTAATCGAGTATAGAAATAATTACAGCGTTAATGTGCGTTTAGCGATCACTCGTATATCTTCCCCAGCATACCGGGTTATGGATGACTGGTGTGATGCTCTAAGAATGTATCAAGAATAGTGATGAGCAGAATCGGTCTTGCAGCCTTAGTCTTGGTCTTGCAAAAAAGCAATGCCGAGACCAAGAATATCCTAAAACTAAAAAACCCAAATCCAAGACCAAGATCAGGCAGATTTGACCAAGTCCAAGGCCAATAAACTACTAGAAATACCAAAATTAAAACTGTCTGAGTCTTGTTTTGCTCATCACTAATCAAGAAGTTTACGTACCGGTGGTAATTCGATGAAAAATATACTATGTTATATATATCGTATCGTATCATAACGTGAAATACGTTGCTACCATTGAACTTTGCACACATTCATACTTCAAACAATTTTCATTTGCAAAAATTCGAAAAAAATAATAATTTTCGAACATATAGTATTTAATATTCAAATAATTCGAATACCCAATGTTACTACAGCTCTAAGTCGCAATTACATATTTTGCTGAAGCTATTACCGAGTTTCAATTATGAAGTTATAGTATCGGCAATAGTAGATAGCTCCTACCGTAACGAGTGGGAGGCGTCAGTGGTGGGGACCGCGTGCTAAATACCTATGCATCTATACTAATATTATAAGTGCTAAAGTGCGTTCCATGCTTAAACTGCTTAACCGTTCTATCTTTACTATAGTCATTTGTAACTGTACTATAGTCGTGTAACTTTTCTATAGTCGTGTAACTTATTTTTTTAATGTCAATAAAAATATTATGTTCCGTAGAGCAGTTACCTATAACAATATGTCCCACGTCTCTTTAGTACTTTTTAAAATTATAGGACGAATAAAAAATAGATAGATTACTAACGAATCGATAATAAGCCATTCGTAGTCCAAACTAGCAGTAAAATAACCTGTAATTTAGGAGAAAATTCCAATTGTTTCGCCGTAAATTGTCACAATTAAAAAATAAGTAACACCTCCATAATTGTCACTAACTATTTTAAAGGTGACGGTTTTTCTTGAAACCCGTCTATAGCATGACACAATTTCAGAGCACCTTTGTGAATTAAGATTATAGATAGAGGCATAGCAGAGACGCCGGCGTTATCGAAGATCAGAACACGAATAACAATTAACAATAATTAAAATGAATAGTAATAACTTCTAGCAACTACAAAGGTGACGAGATAAAAAGGCTCGCAAAAAGTTCACAACAATGTTTGAATAAATTAACGAATACAATGTTAAAAACTTAAATAGATAAAAAAAATATTAAAAACTCTCAGTACAGTTTACAATTAACATATTGTGTGTTTAAGATGAAGTTTGAAGATTAAACCATTTGAAATGGTGTAAAATATGTGTAAGTTTAAGAGGATACACCAAGGACTAGAGAAATGAAAAATAAGTATTTGTAAAATCTATTGCTGTCTCTCTAACCTCAAGCCTTCCACCGCAAAGCGCGATAGAGACAGCTACTGTTTTAATTGAAAATTCTGAACGGAAATTAAATGATTCGTTGTCCCTGATTTCTTCTCCAAAACTTAACCAATTTAAGTATTATTTCTTTTCATTAGAAATTTAGGCAAGGCTTGAGTTGTGTTCTTATGTTTTATTTTTTGTGTATAATCTAGCCAAATTTGTTTTCTGGAACACAGCGGAGAATTATAACTCTACCGGTATTATCCAGGGAGGAAACAGGGGATAACGTTTGTATGGAAAAATAGCCCTAGTGTCTTCTCTTAAAGTATTTTAATCGGACTTCATCTTCTTATTAAAAGTAAATTCCTAATCGTCGAAAAATCAACTGCATGCTCCTTATATTTGTACACTACTTCTATTAAAGGTTTTATTAAAGGTTAAATTAAAGTCTCGCATAAACAGTCATCATTATAATATACACAGTATAACGCCTTACAGAAAAGAATAGGTATCAAGACTTTACTAAAGAACGTTACGATATCATCGAATTGTTTAAAATAGTTAAATTGATCTAATGAAAACAAAACAGAATGCAAATCTCAGAATCACACCTGCATTATACTCCCATAAAATTAGTTAAATCAGAGCTCTCCTATAACAATACGTCCATTAGACGCGAGGATACTATTAGGATAAACAATTTAAATTACTCGATCTAATTGTCTTTTACAGTTTTCGATAGCATCAGACTCGTAATTACAACTATCGGGTGCAAATGATCGCTTCGTACGGAATATATACGCACAATTAACTTTTATGGGCTTGATTTAGTTTTAATAACGCCCAGCGATCGAACGCAGCAATTTATAGAAATTAATTTAGTCTAGTTTAGTGCTACTCGTTAGATAAATTAAGAGTTCCTCAGGGATCTCGACTCGAGCCGCTTCTGTTTATAATATTAATAAGAGGGTAAAGTTACGTATAATAGTTTTTTTATTTAAATAGAGATATTGGTTTATGTATTTATATAAATAGATTCTGACGTTAATTTAAAAACGTGTATAGTTGACTAATCTGAAACTGTAATAGATAGTGAAAAGTACTGAAAAATGTTTCGAAAACTAAAACTACATCATCAGTTTTTTCAGGATATAACTTTGTCAACTATAGGTATCTACAAGTTTTCCTAAATGCTTAAATCATATTTTTACAGTAATTTAGAACTGTATTACCATTGTTATTAATAGAACCCTAAAGCTTGTATAATTTTGCAGCAGTAAAAATAAACGAACTTGTTCACATACTGGACACCAATAATAATATTATAATAATAATAATATCTATGGACGCTTCACA
The DNA here is from genome assembly GCA_905187585.1 of Cyaniris semiargus. NCBI lineage: Eukaryota > Metazoa > Arthropoda > Insecta > Lepidoptera > Lycaenidae > Cyaniris > Cyaniris semiargus. The sequence continues at coordinate 2,637,575 of LR994558.1, read as the reverse complement.
CCACGCCAGTCTGGCCTCGTGGTAAGTACCTGATGGACTTGTGTTACAGGTACCAGACAACGGAAATATATTTAATACTTTTATACTATACATATATTTAAGATTTTTATTATATGATACACATATTTAATACACATCCATGACCCAGGAACTTTGAAAACTTTTTGTTCCGTCGGCGGGATTCGAACCCGCGACCCCCGGCTTGAGCTACCAACAGCCCACCACTGAGCCACAGAGGTCGTCAAACCAATTAAAGTTAATACAAGATTACACAGATGTGTTTAAATCAGAGGGTTGTTATATTTTACAACCATGCTTAGGTTCTAATAGAGGAGATAATTTTGTCACACTTATCTATAACTTGTTACAGTTTATGTAATGTGGTTCTGTTAAATTGCAATGAACAAGTTGAAAGTAATGATTAAAGGAATGAAAATGTTTATTTATAAATAATTATACTGTATATGATTTTCAGAATGTCAAAAAATGTATTACAAGTTTAAGACAAACTCAATTGGCTTATATTTCTAAAATCTACACACAGTGTAACAATCTAATATACAAATTCTTGTATAGCGGTGTTTGTTATCAAACTCCTCCCAAGCGGCCAATTTTGTTCAAATTTTGGTCAACGTCTGTTTTTTATACCCGAAATAATGTTGTAGCGAAACAAATCACGCTCAATCAATCGCGCTATCGAAGTTTGGCTGAATGTTGGAGGTTTTGTAATGAGTTGTCATTTAGAGTCTAAAATGACAACTCCCAGCTCGGTTGGAAGATCTTTATTTAAGGTAGAACAACAAAAAAATTGGTTTATATTCGAAATAGTATCAGCAACTTAACTATTTTTAAACTAGCCAAAAGCCGAGCTTGTGAGGGCTCGCGTCGTTTTTCTGCGTGGTTCTGCGTGCATCTTTAAGGCATTTTTTTAAATATTTTAATAGTAACCAAACCTTAACTGACATGATAACACATCTACATATAAATAAAAATTACTATGTTAAAGCACAAATCAATAGGCGTGATAATTTTTTCGTAAAGTGTACCACAAAAGTGCTCAGGTTGTGGGATATATTAGGGCTTACTTCGCTCGCCATGATAAAGACGAAAAGCTAAAGTTCAACATTATATCTCAATATAATTAATTTTATTATCAATTTTGCTGAAGTGTGAACCCGCACAAGGAAGGCTGAAACACCTGCGACAAAAAGGTTCAATATCAGCTGATGTTATCAGATCTCTGGTGATTTCGCCCGCGCGTGAGTGACAGCCGATCGCTATCAGCTTATCAGAGCCGCAGGTTTGAAGTATTGTTTTATATTTACGCACTATACTATATGTTGCACGCAACTTCATTCAAAATTAGTTTATAGTACAAAAAGCGTTCATTTTTTGGTGATCAAAATAATTTAGTATCCTGGAATTGTTCTCGGGATAGGTATGATATGATTGAATTTAATTAAAATTGGTTAAGTGGTTTAAACGTAAAAAGGAGACATGAAGTTTCGCATTTTATTATTATAATTTACATAACTAAGTTATGTACGTACTCGCCATAAAACTCATTCAACTAACCATTTATTTAAATGTAAAATTCATTGAATTGTATAGCAACGGCGCTCGTTGAAATCTTTTGTAGGAAAAAGTAATGTTATAGTGCGACTACGTTTTTTTATTTCATAGGACAAAGGACATTTTTTTAGAAATAGGGATCAAATGAGCTAAAAAATCACCTGATAGATAGCAAATACAATGACATCCGTAACAATTGAAGTCTTCTCTTTTTTCATTAACAAAATATCTTGTATAATTTCCACAGAGAACAACCGCTTGGCAGCCATTAGTTAAACGGTTTTAACATAAATGTGTGCACGTGCAGTTAAATGTAACAGAGGATTATAATATATGTTTATATTTCAATATTTTCATATTGTATATGTTTCAATATTTTCATATAGTGGGAATTTAAGCGTGTCCATGTGATCAAACTCGCTCGAAATAGACACCATGTTACGCGATGTAATCGCTGTCAGGGCTTTCACGACTGCATTATCTTATTTGACGACCTTTTTTTTATCTTAGAGACGACCTCTGTGGCACAGTTGGTGGGCTGTTGGTAGCTCAAGCCGGGGGTCGCGGGTTCGAATCCCGCCGACGGAACAAAAAGTTTTCAAAAGTTCCTGGGTCATGGATGTGTATTAAATATGTGTATCATATAATAAAAATCTTAAATATATGTATAGTATAAAAGTATTAAATATATTTCCGTTGTCTGGTACCCGTAACACAAGTCCTTCAGGTACTTACCACGGGGCCAGACTGACGTGGTGTGAAGCGTCCATAGATATATTGTGATTGTGATTTGAAGTCACCTGAACTCACGCTAGTGTGTGCGTGTACGTGATTCATTCTATGTACTACGATATAGAGGTGTAGCTACTGTATTATATTGTGGTTTCATTATTATCGATATTTTCACTTGTCGAGGCTGATTAACGAGGTTTTAACAGCGCATGCGCATTGTAGTTGCATAATTGATTACTTTCAGTGCTTTCCGCCTCAATTATTTTTTAAATAATCACTTATACGCTCTACATCGTATATGAAATTGTATTTATTAGTTTTTCTCAGATTATCATATAACGCACTTTGATGTTGTGAATGTTTATATAATACTGTACATAATATATTATGTACAGTTCGATAGATCATAAATTAATATAGATATGATTAGTGAGTTATGTTTAATTAATAGCTTATAGTTGGGTAAAAAAAGTACTTAATTAGTTTTATAGGGCTGTCAGAGTATAATAATAATGAGTAAGGTAATTTATATATTTTTTGTTTTTATTTTTCAATCAAATTGTTAATAAGTTTGAATTCATGGCCAGCCATAAAGCCGAATTAAAAAATGATTACGATTATTATTATTATCCTATTCATAGCATACGCGTAGCTTTAACCGGTAGGTATATACGGTAGTCTAATTGGCCTTAATCCTCTCCCTCAAATTTTGCTTCCAGACTCAAGCTGAGCGAGCTTGCTGGCAACATTTTCGCGAATTATGCCGGGCGCATACACGCATGCGTTTTTAATATTTTTATGGTCTATCGTGCACATTAACACTGTACACAAAATGGGCCAAATCCCTCAGCGTATTATGAAAAATTCCTTAGTGTATTATAAAAAATATCTCACCGCCATCGCACTGCCATCGTTGCATAAATCCCAGGGAGACCCTTAGGCATTTTCACCGAAGCATCGTTGCGAGGAATGTGCTTACAAGATCGAAAAGAATCGCTGCACTTAACCAGGCAAATTAAGCGATTCTGTTGGTTTCCAAAAACACACGTACGTACTCTAAAATTTTCTCTTTCTCTCTCTCTCTACTCTCTCTCGTTTTTTCTATAATTTTCCACGAAAATGCCCCATTTCCTCGTAGAACATCGTCTATTGTTTCAATCGACCCAAAGCTTTACGGCGCCATAACTCACTAGTGGTGTACCGGCGACATTAACAACGGCGCTACACTGACGTGCCTTTGTCCCGCCGAACTTTATGTTATAATAATTAAGGCCTTAATGAAGTCGTCAGGGAAGTAAATTATTTAATGCGCTTTAGCTTGCACCGAGAGGGGGCGCGATATAGCGCTGCATTTTAGAGACAGAATAATAAGATTTTTTAACATAAAATTTTGTTGAATTCTTATATATAAAACTAGATGACGCCCGCAACTCCGTTGCGCCAAAACTCGTTAATCGCGCGGGAACCGTTAATTTTTCCGGCACAAAAAGTACCCTATGTCCTTTCCCGGGACTAAAAGTATCTCCATGCCAAATTTCAGCAAAATCGGTTCAGCGGTTTGGGCGTGAAGAGGTAACAGACAGACAGACACACTTTCACATTTATAATATTAGTATGGATATGGATATTAGTATGGAAGTATGGATATGGAAGTATGGATTAGGGGCGTTCGCCTGATTTGGGTAAAATCTAGAGTTACTGACTGGGGACGGGACCATGGAAGCGTCAAAGACAATCTGTTTTAAACCCTACATAAATAGCCATTCTTTACAGAATCCATACTTCCATACTAATATTATAAATGCGAAAGTGTGTCTGTCTGTCTGTTACCTCTTCACGCCTAAACCGATGAACCGATTTTGCTGAAATTTGGTATGGGGATACTTTGAGTCCCGGGAAAGGACATAGGATACTTTTTATCCCGGAAAAATGTACGGTTCCCGCGCGATAAACGAATTTTGGCGCAACGGAGTTGCGGGCGTCATCTAGTAATGAATATAATATTCATGTTGCACAGAATCGTATGAAATTGTGGCTATATGTGTCTCTGTGTTGTCTATTCTATGGTGTCGGTCCTTTGAATATGCTACGTTAAGAATAGAGTCGGTCAAGTGCGAGTTCGACTCGCGCAGAAAGGGCTCAGTACCATCGACTAGGTAAACAATTAATGTCGAGCAAATGTAAGCAAAACATTTGTATGGGTCCTCTCCCAAATAAGAGCAACTGGAGACAGACAGACGGACGGACAGACAGCGAAGTTTTAGTAGTAGGGTCCCGTTTTTAGCCTTTAGGTACGAAAACCCAAAAAAGTATTGAAAAAAATATTCAATTTTTTTTTTAAAGTATTAAAATTCTTCGTCTCCGCGCTGGTAATGCTGGTATGAATTGGCCCTTCGCTAGACGTTATAATGCGCTATAAATATCATGAGATGAGTTATGTGGACGGGGCACAATGGCGATTGTCGCCCGGACTATATCATATACCGTGACAATCTGCATTCTGTTCACGACTATTTTACCGTAGCCTCGGAGTTTTCACCCTTATAGAGACGATATAATATCTTTTTTTTTAAATAATATCTATGGATGCTTCACACCACGTCAGTCTGGCCCCGTGCCAAGTACCTGAAGGACTTGTGTTACAGGTACCAGACAAGGGATTTAATACTTTTATACTAGGTATACATATATTTAAGATTTTTATTATATGATACACATATTTAATACACATCTGGACCCGGGAACATTGAAAACTTTTTGTTCCGTCGGCGGGATTCGAACCCGCGACCCCCGGCTTGAGCTGCCACACACTCAACCAATTGAGCCACAGAGGTCGTCAAATATAAGGGTGGAAATTTCGAGGTTACGGACTATAGTCTAGTCTTAAATTATTGTTAGTCATTAGAATGATCATCTGATACTACTGTATATATTTGTGTATTGTGGCGGTACTGCAATATAAATTTACACAGTAGCGTAACACCTTTTTAATCGCCTTCAAAAATATCTATAGGTTATCAATTCAACCCGTATGTATGTAATATTTCCAGAAATGTCCAGTTTTCGTAGATGTTAGTCTATATCAGCGTCTGAACAAATGTGCCAAAGGCGAATGCTCAAAGGTGGTACCAATTTGTCTCATGCTTCAAAATGAAAGTATAATAGTAATTCTTTTTCGAATTTTTTAACGTAATTCCACGCCAGGAATCCAATATTTGAACTGTAAATATAAATTAAAGAATAAAAATTACTAAATATGATTTCCTCCATGTTTGGTTAGTGATGTAGTGCATTATTAGAAACATAATATCAAAGAATCGATATTGTAACAATATCGATTCATTCAACTAAAGCAATTATTATTGCAATCGTTATAAATATTACTTGTTTTAATAACAGTTTATGATAATATTATTACATAATGATATTATCATGTATAACCTTTTCTATAATATGTATGATAAATTTACAGTAAAATTAAGCTAATCCATAGCTAGCAAGCTACAAGACTCAAAATCGATTTTTTTCATAGACTTCGATTTATCGACTGCATCCCTATATACTATATACTTTAGAAGAAGTGTCTAGTCCAATATTTGACCTATTACAATCGTGGATAGCTCCTACTCAAGTAAGCAGACCATAATTTATATAATTCTGAATATGTAGGTAAAGTATATTAGTCTAAGAAGTAATAAGGCACCTTCTATGTGCTTCGTGACAAATGGTTTTCTAAGAATTGTACAAAAATCTCTATTTCCCCAGTTGCACCTGGGGAGGGATAAGCTGTTAAAATCATCATCGCTGCAGCTAAGTGTCTGGTAACTTAATAATATGTGGTGATATCGTACCTTTGGAAAGACAAAGGCCATTTTCAAAATTATTTGTGACCTTGTCTTACAGAAAGTACGATGTGTGGGAGCCGCAAAGGAAGATCTTCCAAACGAGCAAGGTCGTATGCTCGGACAAGCTGAAGCCCACGTGATTGATTTCAGCTGTCGTTTAAGGTGACGCCTTGACGCCAGACGAACTACATTCCAAAGAAATATTTTAAACTAGCACCTGAAAATATAACATTACAAAATACATTAAAAGCTTAGACTTAAGTCTTTGATTTCACAACTACTATTTAGACTTTAGAGTATTATAGATGCTATTTCTATTAATGTATTACAAACACTATATAATTTATTGTTTTATTACAGCTGACTTCAGATCATGTACTCTGTACAGAGTGTTTGACACTCCTTGAAGACAGAGTGAATACAACCAGTGTAGGAAGTTTGTCTTTACCTGCTTTTGGTCATAGAAGAGTATGTTTTTCTTGTGGCCGGTCTATTGTACATGCTAGAAGAACATATCCTGTGCGACAAGATCGACAAGAGAGAAACATTATAATTAGACTAGTTCCGGTGCATTTGGTAATATTTTATGTTTATATTTAATTATATCTTATTAATATTTTTCATTTTCAATCTCCAACATTTGATACTGCTGGTAGTGCTTTTATTATTGTGTCCTAATAAACATGGATTCACAAATAATTTCATAAATTATTATTATTTGTTGTCACAATTATTTGTAAGATTTAACAATACAATGAATATATTACTATATTACATATCACTTTTTAGATCTCAAGATTAGAAAGAGTTTGTGGTGCTTGCTGGAGGTCAGCTCAAAGAGAAGTGCGACATCATAATGAACAAGACTCCAATCGCTCTGGACTAAGAGAATCACTGAATTACATAATGCAGTTTATGTAAATGCGTTGTTTTTAAAACATTATATTAGTTTATTTCTACATACTTTAATTCTCATTTTTGATTTACAATTATGTAACTATTACCTTTTTTATAATTGTATTAGATTATTTTGAATTATTTGTAAAACATAGCTTGCAAGTTATTACGGAATAATAGACGTAAGAAATTATGTTGCTTAAGTACCTAGGTATATCGTTTTCCTAAACTCCAGCTTGTGACATATAAAAAAGCTATAAAAAAGTACACAATAGAACATGTTAACTTGTGGCGCAAAACGCTACAATTACTACAACAATAGGCCGTTTATTAAAAAATAACTCGGTAAGTTTTAAAGGCTGATTGAATAATTGTGCGTATTTCTACGGAACCAATTAACTTATGAAGTTCATAATAATGGCGTATACGCATTCACGCGTAAATGAAACTGTCCCGCGAACGATTTTAGCTTAACGTTAGAGAGGTGAAACACTAGATTAAAATTAAATTTATTGATTTAATAAAAATGAATTTAAAATTTGGCTGAACCGACTTGGGTAATTTTAGTCTTAATTATATTTGTGGAAGTCCAGAAAAGTAGTACGAAGTTCACCGGGTCATCTAGTATTAATAAAAAAAAAACACCCGTAGGAAAATCGAGCCAACTATTATAGGTCTACCAGAATCTGATGGCAAAAAGTGAGAAAATAAAATGACTCTAGCAATACGGGGGTAATTGGAATGAAACATTTTGATCCGTTTCTTTTCTTATAGCGGCTGATTCTGTGTGTTAAACATGCAAATATAAAAATTTATCCAATGATCAAGGATATTTTTTAAAAATCTGCTGTCAAAAATTGCCATCAGATTCTGGTAGACCTATAATCAAATCAACCGTCAAAGAGCTTGTCATTAGCAGCACTGTGTACTTTTTTGGATACCTAAAAATGTATATTAATACTTAAGTCAGGACTGTTATTTTAATTGAATATTCGATTAGAATATTAGTAAGGAGGGCGAAAAGTTCTGTGTTCTGTATGTCTGTCCTGCTCTTTCGTTTTCACTTCTCCCGAAGAGCAAACCGTTGTTTTTTTTCCGTGTGTGCATATTCTGAATACTCGCGCTTGTCGGTGCGACAAGTATTAATTTAATTAACGTACTATTAAGTTCTGAATACACGCAATATTTCAGTTTTTGTTGAACACTTAATTTTCAATTGAAGAAATTGCTGCGAAAAAGAACATTAAGCCGACGACATAGAGTTCCTGTCAAAGGTGTAATAATTCCGAATGAAATGTAATTTATCGTGAATGTTGGCAGTTCCGTCATCTGTTGTTTTCATTTTGATACGTACTCTGCTTAAAAAGCGATTGTTTACAAAGTAGTAAATCTACAAAGTTACATTACCTCTGTGGCTCAATGGTTGAGTGTGTGGCAGCTCAAGCTGGGGGTCGCGGGTTCGAATTCGACGGAACAAAAAGTATTCGATGTTCCCGGGTCTGGATGTGTATTAAATATGTGTATAATATAATAAAAATCCTAAATATATGCATAGTATAAATATATTACATATATTTCCGTTGTCTGGTACCCGTAACACAAGTCCTTCAGGTACTTAGCACAGGGCCAGACTGAAGTGGTGTGAAGCGTCCACAGATATTATTATTATTATTACCTATATGTAAAACAAAATTTATTTACTTATAGTAAGTTAGTCGAACAGACGCAAATATTTCAAAGTGGGATTATGCCAGAAAAAATCTTCATACAAGGAGGAGGTAAAAAGATCTTTTAAATCGGTAGCTCAACAAAGTGTACTTTATTTTTTGGTCGCGCTTCTTGCCTCGACATTCCATGTGTAATAGATGTCTAGGAATGGGAATCCATGTATGTGTTTATCTTTATCATAAAATATCATATTTTATTATTAATATAAAGACTCAATTGAAAGGAATATAAATGTGAAAGCTATAGCAACGCGTGTTGACTTTTTACAAGCTTTTTAATAAAATAAATATTTACAAATCGTAAAACGCTCGTTAGCTACATCGCTTTCTTTCTAACGAAAGTTATAAATATGTAACGATCGCACAAGTAATTTCTATAAAATAAATAAATTCATCGACAATAAATAAAATAGAGTTTTTGTAATGTGGCAACACATATGATGGCTCCGTAAAACAAAAAAGCGCGAACGGGTAATTAATGTAATTGTTTTGATTGTTAGTAACTCCAGTTAATGTGTGCTAGTTAAATAGGATAGTAAATTTAAACGAGCAAAGATAGGTTCATTAAAATATACATAGCACGAGGCGAGACGTTGTCAATATCCTTACATCTGTGTACAGTACAGCAGCATGAAGAGGGAACAGGCAAGCAGAAATGAGTCAAGATACAGATATTGGCATTTTAAATATTATATTTTATGTTATTTCATTTGGAAAACATAGCTTGCAAGTTATTACGGAATAATAGACGTAAGAAATTATGTTGCTTGAGTACCTAGGTATATCGTGGATTTTATCAAAATTGATCTCGGAAGACTGAAACGATTCTAATGAAATGCAGCATACTACTAAAGTAGTATTCTAATGTGTTATATTTGTATCGCCCGAGCTTTTTTGCTCTCACAAAGTTAATTATTTTACAAAAATTTTTGTCATGCGCAATAGGTTATTTTAGTTTTAAGACATACAAAATTTAACATGATAAAATATACTTATATTAAGGATCTCGCTAGAAAATTAGTACACATAGGTCTACCAGAATCTGATGGCAATTTTTGACAGCAGATTTTTAAAAAATATCCTTGTACATTGGATAAATTTTTATATTTGCATGTTTAACACACAGAATCAGCCGCTATAAGAAAAAAAACGGATCAAAATGTTTTATTCCAATTACCCCCGTATTGCTAGAGTCATTTTATTTTCTCACTTTTTGCCATCAGATTCTGGTAGACCTATACCTACGTAAAGTTTACGATGAAAAATTAATAGATGCAGTTCGATACAAAGTGCCACCATTAAAACACCTTCTATGTGGGTTTAAGCGATGACCATGTTTTTCCATACAAACGTATTCCCCAATTCACTCCCTGGACAATGCGTCTAGACAAATTATTTTTTTATATAATATTGGGATCTGTTAAAGCTATGACTCTACGTTCGAATTTTTCTCAATTTACTTATAAATAAAAAAATATGACCCTTCAAAAATCGCAAAAAATGAATGTCCCGCACCCCGCAAATCCACCGACCATAAAACAAATTTGAAAGATCTTAAAAAAAAATTAGATAGGCTCTATTTTGAAGGAGGATTCAGAGGACTACGTTACCTCGATTTACTGTATCTGTCTCTATCACAATACACGTGCCGGTGCAGGGTGAAGCGTGATGGCAATAGTTTCTTCGTTTAAATTCTACTGCACCCGCGTCATGATGTTTTGGAAGAAAATATATTGCCGGTGTTTCCATGACACACACCTGTCGCGCTGAGGTGACAAGCGATTCGATGTCCCACAAATGTCCCATATGTTATCAGTGGAGGAGATCTCTGATGATTTTAATGACACCGTAACCCACGTTGAAAAAAAAAGTAAAAAAAAAATGTCCAATTGCGGATAGATGAAAACTAGCTCAATCTGCAAAAAATGGAACACAAGAAGTGTCACATTTTAGATGATATAAATTAAATTGCAAATGAGACGATAAAGTCCCATAGATAACAAGAATTAAAATAAGATAATTAGATTATTTCGACCCTCTTTAAAGAAGGTTCACAAACAAAAGAACTCCTTTAATTTCCTTGTCATAAGTGTAAGTAACATACCTCAAAGAACTACATTAAACTAGTTCAAAGTGTAGCTAAAAATCAAAATAGTCGTAAGCAGCACGGTATAATTTTGTTGCTGCAAAAATAAAAATTATGTAGCAATTATGCTTTGAACTTCAACCTTAAATGCCTCAAGTTGAATTATATCTCATCATTATTATTATTTTGATGAAGAAAAATGTATTTGTTAGCTTTTTGCTACCAAAACACGTAATTCCAAGAATGGGTAACGCAACATTGTAACGAACATTAAAAAGGAAATGGGCCTTTATCTTAAGCCATTAAGGCCCCCTTGCGCCAGTCTGGATTAAAGCTAACCCTAGGTTATTTAAGGTGTATAAAAAATAACTACACATATTGTGTGTTTAATAAGTTCTAGTGCTTACATAAAGATATTTAGCCAGAAAAATAATAATTGTTCAAAATGTGCTTCTTGCGTTGAGAGGAGAGTTGCCGACACATGAGAAGCTACTTACGAACGACAAAATAATATTGTTCTGTCTAGAAACATCTTATCAACAGATCACATACATAATTTTTTATTTTATTTATGTATGTGATCTGTTGCTTACATTAACATAATAAAATATTTTAAGTTGATTTTCTAGACAAATTATATTATTATAATATTACGATATTATTATATCTTTCTAAATTCTCGTCTGAACGAAAAGGCATGATATTTTAACACAAGGTTAACTTAAACTCAGATGGTGCATGTGGCCCACAGCTAAAAAATAAGTCATTGGCTCGAGTATTAACCTTTAAAACTTAATTGAACATTGAGAGCTTAAACCTATAGAGCGCCGTTAATGAGCAAAATAAGCTTTTAAACATAATTATATATAATAGTTTTTTGTGAACCGAGTAGCGTGAGGCGAAAATGTGGGAGGTCAATTTTAGATATACTTGTATTATCATTAAAATCTATATAAAGAAAAATTAATTTTTCGTTTATACTCTTGCTAAAAATCGAGAACGGCTGAACCGATTTGGCTAATTTTAGTCTTAAAATATTCGTGGAAGTCCGGGCAGGCTTATGTTAGTGAAGTGAAGGATGGTTATATTAAACACAAATAAAACACAATATTACTTGCACTTTTTCCACTATATTCATTAATTACTACAATTTTTAATTAAATACGACCGGTTTCGAAATAAATCATCATCAGGTGTAGTTAACGTCGGTAGTTTTTCCGACGTTAACTACACCTGATGATGATTATATTAGTTATAGATGGTTATATTAGTCAAGGAAGTGATACGAAGTTCACCGAGTCCATCTAGTTTAAAATACAATTAGTTGAAAATAGTCCTCGGTAATCATAGCAAATAAGCGACGATTTTCAATGCCGTCAGTATAATAAATTAATGCCTTGAAGTATTTCCTCAAATATATAATATTACGCAAAGGGCACTACTGGCACTTAGTGTCTTAACACATTAGGCCGAAAATACGCGGCTGAATTTCGGCATGATTACGCCTGCAATGTATTTTAAACTAGCGGTGACCCGCGGTGTTACCCGCGGTTTAAGTGATATATAATAAAAGACTATGAAAAGTACCAATAATAGGGTCAAAACGGGACGATACAATATGGTTCTATAATGGTTTATGGTAGTGATGATGATGATGATGAATGTAATTTGCATATTAGCATACGCTGTCCGTTCTTAAAACAACGTCGAAACTCCCAAACTTGTATCTATAAAGAGTCAGGAGTTCTCTCAGCAGCTTCCGAACCATGGTATACCTTGGTAGCATATGCTTAGAATACTGCTCACGAAACCGAAGTCACCACATGTTTCAATATAAATTTTGAGGAGTTCCCTCGATTTCTTATGGATCCCTTCATCAGGTCACCACTTTTATAAATATGGTACCAAATTGGAATGATAATCAATACACCAAAAGAAAAATTTTGAAAATCGGTTCACAAACGGCGGAGTAATCGTTGAACATAAAAAAATGAACATAACACCTCCTCCATTTTTAAAGTCGGTTAAAATTGTAGCCTATGTGTTATTCTGATGTATAAGCTATATTATTGTAAAGTTTCATTGAAATCCGTTCAGTAGTTTTTGCGTGAAAGAGTAACAAACGTATACATCCATACATACATACATCCAAACTTTCGCCTTTATAATATTAGTAGGATAGGATGACTGATGACACACCATGCCGAAATTACGTCGCGTTATATTGTATGCGTAACGCATTGCTGGCGTAAACATGCCGAACTTCGGCCGCGTATTTTCGGCCTAGTGTGTTTAGACACTTACAGTTAATAATCCGACCAAAATCCGGCATCTTGCATACGTCATATCAGAATATTGACAGAAACGTTATCAAACGTCCAACAAAACTTTTCGTTAACTGTCTATACTGGTGCTGCACTCCAGCGTCAAAACATTGCAGGAATAATATATCATATTTAATTAATCGTTTGAAACTTCTTTAGTTTTTCGATCCTATACTATCTATTGACAAACCTTAGATTTCATGATGTCTGTAATGTATGCTAATGCGATATACTTAGAATATAATAACGTCAAATTAATGTCTAGATAACAATGTAGGTATAGTCCTACAACCCATAGCCTTAACCTTTAACGTCACGGGCGGGGTCTACGCAGACCCCACGCGCTGTTTTTTGACGGTATTTTTTTAAATTGGCAAGTTACGATGGCACGTTTTCGGCTAATCTCAATGCAACGCGAGGTCTTTCAGTGAGTAAAAGTCCGTCGCTCCTCTGCTAAGTGAAGTTACATTTTTGCTTATGTGGGGATACCTGCAGACCCCACCCGTGATTTAACGTTTATACTTTTTTCACATTGGTTATGTGTTTATTTGTTTGTTTTTTTGAATTGGCTATGTATAAATGGAAAAAATTGTTGCCGAATAACAGAAAATCAAATTGCACAAATCATATACAATTTTAATGACTCTGAAAGTTTTTGGAAACATTTGGGAAGAGTTAGAGGTAGCTAGACCTAGTGCATCAAAAATGAAGCGAAGATGCTATTATTATCCCAGAACTAATTACTTTTGTCCGTAAGCCTTGCTATAAAACTATTTGCAAGCCTCATTCAATAAATTATTTATTATTTACCTTGCCTACTCAAGGAATAATTTTAGTTTATGGTAGTACTTTTCAAGGATTGTTAATTTTTTTTCTGTAATGTTTAGTGTTAATTTTTCTTTTGATTACTTATTTCTAAGTCTTATTTTATTAGAAAAAAATAATAAGTTAGTCAGAAGTAGACACTTTTGTTGAATTTTGGTACAGTAAACATGTGCCCTAAAAATTCTATGCACGAGATTGGTTAGTTCATAAAAATGTTCTTTACTGTCTAAATAATGGTTAGTTTATTATTTATAAATGCTTTTCATAAATAAAATAATATCCTTTCTTATAATACAAAACGGGTAATTTTTATTAAACAATTCTGAATTTATATGTAAGTATATTTATATTGGGGATACTTCTAGACCCCTCGCGTGACGGAACGTTACCCAAAACAACGCGTGTACTTAAAGGTTAACTTAGCGTGCTATTTGAACCGTATCTCTTTAGCAATAAGAGTGAAATGAAGCTGGACGATGTACATAGGCACAATTGATGTGCGCCCGCTATCTGCTGCCCAAAACTGGAGTTAAAATACTATTATTACACAATACACTTAAGGTTCTATTGTATTAATATTTAACGATCCAATTAATAGACCCCTTAAACTTAACTATTGCAATCAACTCTATATAGCGAGGGGTCCGATTCTCATGCTGCTGATGTCACTTCGCCGGCTGTCTTATTCATGCATAAAATAATAATATGTTCTTGCACGTGCGAGTGAGAAAGACTGAGATCGAAGTGACTTTTAAGGCCATCCCCCGAGCAAACGACCTTAACCATACATTTGACGCGTTGCCGAGATCGCACAAAAATCCTATATTTTTTAAAACGGGGATTATGTAGTTAATGAAATTATCTATCTATTGTCGTGTGTTTTAAATAAACGTAATTTGTAAATACTACGGAGATGCTGAAAGTATGCTTCAATTTCAATAAATTAGTATTACCTTGGAAGCTAATGTCATGAGTATAATAAACAAAAATAGAAAATTTAAAACGGGGAAAGGAATGTTGATATACTGAAGATTATTGCTGTATTTATATTATAACTTTGTAGCTTTCAAATTATGAGTTTATAAGGCTCTAAATACGGTAAATTACGGAATCTCCGTAGGGGAAGGGCCTTAAGGTCTGATAATAATAAAATCAGACCCCTGCTTCAAAAGTTATCAACGCAAAAGTGTTACACTTTTTGTTACCTTTTTTTATTTATGACGGACCGACAACTAAGTCTTAGTACTTATTAGGTATTGATTACTAAGACTTAGTTGTATGTCTGTTGTAAGGGTTAAAATGGGACGTTTTTACCCTTTGGGTACGAAACACCTTAAAAACGGGTTAGACTCTGGGAGTTCCGGCAGAAGCGAAAAAAAAAACAGCAGGAACAAAACTTGTACTTGACTCACCATATATTATTATATCGTTGCATGTTCGAAATGTAAACAAATTAACAATTACATGTTAATGAAAAATGAACAAGCTATGATAAAGTCATCAAAAATACATTACGACGAGAAAATTACTTCGTTATGATGACCAAAAATAATTAATGAAATTATTTGATAGTCTAGCATATCAGCCTGAAGCCTTGTTACAACATTTTTTACGAACTAAATAATAATTTATAGTCTGTTTGTAGTGACTTTGGTGTAAATGTAAAAATTGACTTAATTCGTTTATTATGAGTAACTATTTTATAAACTTGAATGGGCCCCAACGTCATGACTTTTCACATACAAAATAAATAAAAATTACTCTTTCAGTGCTGCTACTCCCACAGTGAACTCTATACAGGGGACTCATACAGCCCCTAAATGTCAACGGAAAAATAATACTTGGTAAAGTAGTTGGCAAAAGCGGGCCACTAATAATTAGGGGCAATTTTATCTTCTGAACGCCCAAAGTCCGAATTTTAACGTCATAAAACCCGATCCAGCCACTGACAGCAGTGTTGTGTCATGGCGGAATGAAAAACATAGACAAAAGAAATGTCAAGATGACAGTTTTGACACATGCGTTTGGTTAGTTTATGTATTGTTTCTTGCTATTTTGTTGTTAAATTAACGTAACAAGGCTCCAAAATGATGAAAACTTGTAAAATAATCACGTGCCGTCACGTAAGCTTAGATTTATTAATCGCGATCAAAAGAAGTTTGTGAAATCCATTTGAAACAGAACGAGATTTACGTCACCGTGTGAACGCGTTCAATGAGAATTAAGTTTTATAAAACGAAGTTTTGAGTGTGCCTGGTGAAATCCCACCTAAGTGATTTAAGCAATTCTCATCGCTACGCATAAATACACTTTCATCGAACCTTCACTAATGGCAAAAGGCAAGTTTTAAGGCGGTTTTTAAGGCGGCCCATAACTTTGCGCAAGACAAACCAAACACAAGTTATTGTATTAAATAAAAAAAATATCTATATTAATTAAAATGAATCGCTGAATGTATGTGTAAGCGCTAATCTCGAGAGAGCTTCTTCGCTAATTTCTTTTTTGTTAAAATCGGAGAAAGGTTGTTACGGCTAAAAAAAATACACAGAAAATTAGAAAATTTGAGAATTATTTGCTTAATGACGTAACGCTTTTGACAATTTAAACTTCATAGGCAGGACGATGTCAGTCGGGCCCGCTACTAATATTTAAAATTTACTCTTTATATTTATTAATCTCCCATGTCAAACTAGCTGTACATACATCCAATCTAAAGATCAATAAATCTGTCAATCAGAATAACAATTACGAGCGGCATCGGTTAATTAAAACTCCTCGTTACTGACATTTTCAACGGGAGATCAATTTACCTGTCGCCTATAAAAATGCTCTCAATTACGTAAATCTCCGTGTTTTAGTAGGTTCACTAGTAGTGGGATTACTAGTAGTAATACAAAACAGTAAAGTAACTCAGGTGTGTAACACGGAGACAAGTTTAACGCACGTTACACATTTTCTGCTCCATGATGTTATCGAAAAAAACGATTATGTGTGCATCCGATCTGTTCTAGTATGAAGATGGTCGGTGATGGATCGAAGATCTCTCACTACCAACTCTCTCTGAAGAAATCGTTACATATCATCGCTTGTGATCTCGAAGTGTAGCAACTAAACCGCTCGTTCGCGCGGACGCATAATATAAATCGAGACTGTATTTTTTATGCGTGCGTGTCACATCGCCAGACGCGGGGTTTTGACGTAACGACGGACGGGAGATGAATCTCGATGGATCAACGCCTTGCGCTGTCGCAGGCTCGTATTATGTTGACGTCGCCGCAACGCGGCATTGTAGAATATACATTGCGTCATTCCACCGTACCGTAATGCACTAGTGACTAGAGTAGTAAGGCACGCTTTTAGACTAGAAATTCTAGTAAAAATCGAATGTCATGAGGCGTTGCGATGCACTTAATGACACATTCGAATATGGAACAGGCAATTTAATACTGTGCTAATACCGTGATCTGCAATTATCATCAATTCAATGTAGTGTATCTTCTTTGTAGTAAATAAATTTTAGTTTTGAATGCCTCACTCAAAAATTTGTCGCATTGTCGCGCCACGTTGCAATGTGAACCGATCCTACTACTAGGTCCGCTGAAGTTCCGACATTCCAATCAGCCTGACAGCTCGTTACGTCGGTGACGCGACGTCGCCGGCTGTCGCTCAAAAATGTCCCGCGCCGACTCGCAGACTGTTTATTCGGCACACGCAGATTCCATGCCGCGGCCCTTATCCCATGTATAACGAGTATGACTATCCAATTTTGAATAACCTGTTAATAGTGTTAATGTTAATAATGTAATGTTAAAAACGCCTCCGTGGTCCAGTGGTTAAGAGCGTGGCTCTTGACTCGGAGGTCGTAGGTTCGATTCCCGCGTTGGAAACATGTTATTTCCAAGTTTGGTTAGGATAATGCAGGCTGATCACCTGATTGTCTTACAAGTAAGATGATCCATGCGTCGGATGGGCATGTAAAAAGTCGGTCCTGCGCCTGATCTCTCGCCAGTCGTGTCGGTCTTCCGTCCCACTGGGTTATGAGAGTAAAAGGAATATACTTTTGTGTACTGCGCACGCACTTGGGCACTATTAAATTACTCCTGCGTAACTGACCTGGTTTCAATGAAACCGACCACCGTCACCTAAACCGGTGTGGGAGTTATTATGTTTACAACACGGTCACATTAACTTGACGCATATATATTCATAATGACGTCATCAAACCGTGCGTCTAGTTAATTTGACCGTGTTGTATATTGTAGTATTTAAGGTTGTTAATTAAATCACTGTATGTTTTCCTAATAAAATAAAATATTAACTCATCAAGCCCCATACGGGCACCGGTGGTCGCGACAACAATAGAATACAATAGCATTTCCAAGAATCCGCGATCGAAGGGTTAATATGAGCCTTAATTTCCTAATTCCCATCTATGCCCGGTAGATGCAAAGCGAGATCGAGGAAGGCGAGTCCAAGCTGTAGACGTTGGAGGCGTATTAGCTGTCGAGCTGCGGAATGAAGATAAGCGCGCGCGCACGGAGTAGCGACATTTTGATTTTGGAATTTATTTTTTCAAATTAGGGTAAGGTCCCTGAATACAGTCTGGTGTTCTTGTTATATTATGTATTATTATACAATTATGTATTTGTAATTATTTAAGACCGTAGCTTTAAGTAAACGCCCTGCAGTAGTTGGGTGTTGCCGACGGAACGATGGAAATCCTGAATGAACAGTATATAGTTACGTGTCAGACCTACGACAGCACATTTCTTTTTTAAATGTTACTTAAAGTTTAATTTTAAGCAGTTTACTTTCACAATTTTTTATCGCATTTTGCAATTAGGTCGTAAATCAATTAATGAGTTACAGTGTTTTGAACCAAAACGTTTCGCTGACACTGTAGGTGGCAGGTACATAATACAAATGCATACAGTAGCGTATTTTAAGGTCAAAACGGCTAATAAAGGCACATTACTTTGTATAAAATGTCAACATTTTTATCAAATTCTGTGCCTCGTTTTGTCTGCTGTATGAACATGTCCAAATCATACTCACACATTGGCGAGACGAGCGACTTGTAGCATACATCGTTCAGCTCTCTAAAATCTGTGTGCATCCGATTTGAGCGATCTAGTAAGTATATGTACTGTACTTTATTTATATTGTGACATAACGGTGAAGGTGGTAAGCGGGTACTTTAATATAGAGCAATATTTCGTACAGGTGTAATGTGGCCCAAGTACACTTGGGCAACATTTTTTTTCCATGATGCTATCGGCGTGCGTGATAGGTTGATGACTGCCGTATTAAGACCTTAAAATATTGACTTTTTGTCAAGTAGATATGCTTAAACTTTCTCCTGAACTTTTGTTTGTTTACAAGAGTTTTGTCCGCGAAGCTCGATCGGTGGTTGTCTATAAACAATTGTTTTATATATTGAGACGACACCACCGCAGCAATAACTTCCGTTGAGCGTCTTTTACATGGTTTCTGGGGGTTTTACTGGAGTTTATTATATTATTCACGAGCGCTTTTGATTGGATGATTTTTGACGGTTAGCAATTTTCTGAAGTACTTAGTGAATAGATAAACACCTCTCAAAGAAACTTAGAAACTAGGTTTTGAATTGTTATACAATGGTTTGCAGGCAGATAACAGCGTGTGAATATGTGAAAACTAAAGGGCAACATTTAGTTTTCACATAAAATACATCAACAAACACACATTTCATACAAACTACATCAGCAAATGTGTTGCAATAAAATGAATGGTATTTTACCCCGACCCCGCCCACGGAAAAGCAGTGCAGTTCTAGTGTGTTATAATAAAAAAAATCAATCTATATAAATAAAAATATTTTTTTAATTTTGTTAGTCTTGCTAAAACACGAGAACGGTTGAACCAGTTTGGCTAATTTTAGGCTTGATATATTCGTGGAAGTCAAGGGATGTTTAGGGAAGTTTGACTACAATAATGTTAATCCAAGGAAGATTAACATTCACATTAAAGTATCTACATAATATGTTTTTCTCACTACATTAGCCATTTAGGTCATATACTACACATTAATTAGTACCGTCGAGGCACAACAAGACATTAATTAGGAATAAAACTTTTATTTCCATTTGAGTTCATTTCGCGAGTTAATGAATTTTTTCACGAGCGATCGGGCGGAAAAATGAATCGAAAGGAACCCTTATAATTGTATGCGACTGTTCTATTAGCTATTAATTAGAGCACAAAAGCTATCAATCATTCCATACAATTATTACAGTATAAATATACGCAGTAGGTTCAGCTGTGTCCTTAAAATTAATGAACACAAAGACTAGTTTTTTTAGTTAAAGACTAGTTGTAGTGTCGGAAACCTATACAAGCTTAATCTGAATTAAGCTTGTATAGGTTTCCGACATGTCTCTATACTTACCATGGTATGGAAATCAGATTTCTCACGTGGTGGGTTAAAAAAAAGTTATTTTCGAATATTGAAATGTCATCGGATCTGTCAGATTAGTAGTAGCAGAGTAGTAGTTAGTTAGGGTATGTTAAGTATACCCCAAAGAAGCTTCCATATAAAGCACTGACGATTCAAAGGTTAGGTAAGCCTGTAGGAACATTTTAAACTATAAAAAAATAAAGCATCATATTTTCCTAACTGAGCTTCGCAGATATTTTATGTTGCACTATAAGCTAAATGATTTAATCCTTGTTGTCTAAAATCTTGTTATAATTTACATAAATAAGGAATTTTCTGAATACATTTTCTTTTTCATAACTTTATAATGGCTGCAGTTTCTGAACTCACCCCTAAAATAAAAAACGCTCTTATTATTTTTTTATCAGTTTTACCTAATGTATAAAACACGAATAGCCTGGGCTCCTCTACTACTAATGTCTAGAATTGTATAAGTTGCCTAGGAATTGTACAAAGATCCTAAGTAAGTTATAAAATGTCAAAGGTTTTTGGAAATTGTATAAGTACTTTAAATAGTTTAGTCGCGACGACGTGATAGTACATACTACAATTTGATACTTCGAGTTATTCGAAATCACGCTAACACGTGCGCTCGATTCGGGCGGTCTAAAGGTGGTCTACTGTATACCATTTATACTGTAGAGTTATAGTGAAATAATAAATAATGTATGTGGTAATATGCTATGTGCTAAGTATGATAAGTCGAGATATTTCTGAGAAATAGCCGCAAAAGCGTAACCTCCTCCCCCTGTTTGTTATTAATTCATTTTCAAAGAAAGTAGATGATTATACTATATCTTAGTTATAGGTTTAGAAGCGGCTATTTTAAGCTTAAAATGTGTGATATTGATTATAAGGATTATTTTTTTATGCCGATCGTTATAAAAAAAAATACTTATAATAATTGTATAATTGTGTAATCATTGTTTTCAAATTATTTCAAATCCTATTTAAAAGAAAATGTTTTTTTACACTGCAGAACAGTTTGTTCTGTTTTTTGTACTCGTTTCTGCCATATATATTTATAAATTAACAAGATTAATGCAAAAGTGTATCTGTACTTTTCATCCTTTAACCGACAAAGCTACAAACAGATGAAATATTATGTTAAAATACTTTTAGTCATGGGAAACAACATAAAAATTCTTGTATGTAGGAAAAATGTACAGTTCACTCGCAAAAGAAAATGCAGCGCAAAGGAAGCGGGCAACATCTAGTTTTCATACAAAAGACATCAACGATCACACATTTAAAATATAAAAAGACATCAGCAACTGTGTTGCGATAAAGTGAATAGTATTCTTTACGAATGCAGCAAAAAAAATCACAGAATTGTCTTACCATGTTTACCGGTATTTTAAAATAACTGAGCCCTGGTTTTAGTATTTTAATTCAAATTTTTAATTAAGTGTTGAAATTTGATACAATCATAACGTATTTTTTTTTAATTAAATAAGGGGGCAAACGAGCAAACGGGTCACCTGATGGTAAGCAACTACCGTCGCCCATGGACACTCGCAACATCAGAAGAGCTGCAGGTGCGTTGCCGGCCTTTGAAGAGGTTAATTTAAGGATTAATTTGAAATTAGTATGACACTTTCTATAACTCTCTGCTGTATTGGGTCATTCTACAAAAGTAGATAATATGTGTGTTTTAATAAATAAATAAATAAATAATTCACTCAGTTTCTAATTGGTCGAACTCGAAAACTCCGCAATCTGTATCTCTTCTCATTTCGGATTTCGTGAAACGGCCTCATGTCATGTAATATTACACGTAATTTTTTGCAGATTTCTATAAAATGACTCATTTAGGTATATTGTACGAGTAAAAAGTCTGAGGACAAACTTTTTCAAAACATTGTGTGATCCTCATAAAGTATAGATGTGATGGTGAGAATAGTAAGGCTTATTTTTAACCCCCGACCAAAAAGAGGGGTTGTATTAGTTTGACGATGTTGTGTATCTGTGTGTGTATGTCCGTAGCATCGGAGCGTACAAACGGATAGACTGATTTTAAGCGAGTTTTTTTTGTTAAAATGGTGCCTCTAGTCTATGAATATATTCAAGAATAATTCCCAGGACTATTTTTTTTTACTTTTTAATTTATATTCATCGAATAGCGTTTTGCGGTCTGTGCTGTTATAAAATTCAATTTGGAGCCGGCGGTCAGCGCGAGTCACGACAGTAAAATCAGAATAAAAACTCGGAATCGTAACACATTATGAATAGTTACCATTTACGGAAGTGACTGACGAGTTTAAGCGTAAGGACACATCTGCCGAACGTACGGCGCCGAAAGTTCCGTCGACGGAAGGTTACGCGCTAACTGAACGCGGCGTAATTTACGCTGATGTGTCATAGAGAACTTGAAATACATTGCGAGCGTATATAGCCGAACGTTCGGCGTCGTACGTTCCGCAAATGTGTCGCGACACTAAGATAAAGACATATAGAGGTAGTTAGCATATCGGGACTGGCATCCATCGCCAATGTTATGTATTGGACTAATGAAAACATTGGCTTTGCATATGTAAATTACTGGATGTGGAACAGGAATTAACATCTTAATATCTGTAGAATTGATAGTGATAGCTCGGTAATGATAAGTTTGAGTAAAAATAAGCTAGTCCGGCGAGATGATTCATAATTCATGTAAGACTAGAATTAAGACTTCTTATTGGTCAACTCTAGGTTCGCCGAACAATTGAAGACATAAGTGGAAGTAACAGATAAGAAATTGCATTTTTTTCCAAAAATAGAGGCTTTAGGGCCGGGAAAATGATTTGTAATAAAAAAATGTGGATTTTATGTATATCCAGAAATATTCCCCATATGATGAAGTAGGTAAGTTACATTTGTTTAAATTATAAGGGAAAAAATGAGTAATTGTTCTTATGTCATAAAGTGTTAATTATCTGGTTCTTCCACTCACGTCTTTAATTATTATTGGCTGTTTTGCAGAAAAGTTGCATAATCATAATATAATTTTACATTGTGACATTTTACATAATATGAGTCGAATGTCGAGTTCATATTATCGTATGCTTTTATCAATTTGTTCGGCAATTTTATAAAGAAAAGGTAAATAAAACGTGTTGGCTAAGCCCCCAGGCCTCTGAACTTTTTTTAATTAATTGTAAATAACTGATATTGAATTATAAACGAATCGTCTGAATATTGGATTGATATGCTTAATTGGTTTATGGCGTTTTGACCAATAAGAACACAATAATTATAAAAATAAATATTAATAAAATCACTCTACAATAAAAATATGCTTGCTTCGAATAAAATATAACATAGCTACTAGAGCGAATAGTTATATACTCATCGCTTCAACGATCACGTTTTCTATATTATGTATACAATATATTCAAATAGTTTTTGTATATTATAAAAAGATTGAATATAAATTGCTTATATTGGCGTGACGCTTTCTTATATTTGCGATTATAAATCATTGTTTTTCCGCGAAAAGTCGGCGTCAGCTTCTAATCACGTTATTTTTACTTTAAATTTTCTAATAATGAACCTTATGTCATTCGTATTAAGGTACTAAAACTGGTAAAATAACACCGAACACCGGACCGGTATATATCTGGTGATGCGCTATTGGCCAAAGTGTGACATTTCATGATAGATCAGTTTATAGCAATGTTCATAATATAATTTATACACTTAATACTGAACATGTGAAATTGTATATGTATGTCTGTTACTATATCACGATCCGCAATTTTCACCTCACGTTAAGCACAATATACAGTAGCATAAGCAGTCATCTCAAAAGCGAAAAGATTACATGCGGGCTGTGTAGACCGTCCGTATTGGTGTGTGCCGAATTGGTACACACCAATTCGGGCGGTCTACTGTCTAGTAAGAACCTTCGCAATCTAATTATAATAATCGAATGCCTATTTCTAGCGGAAAACATGGAAGAGTGGCGGCAGCTCAAGGGCAAGGGCCTTGACCTTAAATAGTAAGAAGAAGAGTTATATTTAGTTGATTAATAGTATTAAGTTTGGATTTCTATGTTATGTGTAAATGCAATAAAGGGAAAAAAAATCAACTGTACATTTTTCTAATGTTAAGCGCGAGCAGGGCGATCACCTGGATGGGTGACCGCAATAATCAATTACACAATGTGTATTGTGCGATGCAAATGCATCAGCCACCGACGACTAGCGGCCGACGACAGCTGCCGCATTTACACACTTATTTATTCAATGTCCCAAGAGTAAGGCTGCGTTTCCACCAGAGATGTGTTGCGAGGAATGTGTTTTCGAGAACCAATAGAATCGCTTCATTGACGTGAGCTTGCCATGACATCGCTCAGCGCGGCGATGCTATTGGATCTTAATAGCTCATCTGTTAAGCACTCTAAAACTATTCAAAAGTTCTTCTTCTACTTTGCAGACCACCGATTTAGTATTTTGTTTCAAATATAAAACTATGTGTATTTGCGACTAATAGCTTATTTATTAAAAATTCTAATTATATAAAAATTATATATAGCTTTCATGGTAATTTCTTTAGATAATTTAATCAGTTTAATGAGAGTAATTGGAAATTGAAAAATTTTCGAAAATGGTTTGACAGTTCGTGACAGATGAAAGGTTAAAAACACATTCCTCGCAACACATCTCTGGTGGAAACGCAGCCTTATTCCTAGGACAGCGTAGTACATACAGAAATGTAAAAATATGACTGAAGATATTTGCAGAATGCAGAGTAAAAAGAATTTTTTTTTGTGAGCAAAAATATCCGCTCGGTTTATCGGTTTGAAGAAACCGACGTTTTGCACAAAAATTTGGAGTCGTAAAAATATGCGTTAAAAATATTTGTAGATGTAAAAAATATAGTTTTTTACTGCTATTGCATTTAGTTTGCAAATAACTTTTAAGTATAGCAATGTTTTTTCTTTTTCAACCTATATTTTCTACGATTAGGAAGGTAATGATAGAAACTGAAGTCCTTTCAGCCTCATTTCGAAAGTGATATATAGTAAGTTATGGTCAATTTGGTAGGAATAAAAACTATATCGAAGTAATTCGAACTATTCATAGACCTAAATGGTCAATGAATTAAATTACGTTCAGGCTATCGAAGAAAAAAATGGCTGAACCCCCGAAAAGGCCAGAGTTCTTATCATATATATATTAATACGCGAGCGAAAAACTTTGGATCCCTTTTGACGAAAAATGCGGAAACGTAGGTGAATGAAATTTTGCACAGTTATAGTTTATATATGGTGAAGGAGTGCATCGAGCTAATATTATTTTGAAATTATGCTTTTATCATACATTTTTTTAACAAATAAAACATTACACACACTACAATGTGAACACTACTGTCTTTTTCAATGACAAGCCTATACATACGAATTATACTTTTTTTGTTTATGGTTGAAGTCTGTTGTCAAATTAAAAATGGATTTTTTTTTATTAAATCTGATATAGTCAATACAATTCATCAAGCCCCAAGCGGCCACATGCGGCCGCGATAACAATGGATAAGCTATTATGTCTCGTTTTTCCACGATCGACGGGTTAAACGGGGAGCCAAAAGAAGAAGATAATTAAATTTAAGTTCGAATTTCAACCATTGGGCGATCTCTAGTATAAATAATTAGAGACGACCTATAATAGTGTACTGTAATTGACAGCGTTGCATTCCGCGACCGTCGACGTTGACAGTAAATTACTGCCAAACGGCCCGACTGCAAAAACCGCCACGTGACATACAAGATTATGGTTTTTAGAGCCATAATATGATATATCCCCATATATAGCAGCGGCTTTCAAGTCTTCATAGAATAAACATATTCGTAACAAAAAGTGTCGGTTTGTCTAATTAATCGGCTATGTACGGCGGCCGCCTTGTATAAGTTATTTGAATTTTATACATTGTCGTCGGGCCGCTATAAAGGAATGGATTAGTCGAATACGGCTACCGATGTTTTTCTCGCGGTTTCATTGAAGCAGATACCATCTTAACCTTTTTAAATCTTTATATATCGCTAATGAAATGAAACGTCACGATAATTGAATCATTATAATTTCATTAGCGTCGCGCGGGCGGCTATGTTTCATTTTAATTTTAATTAATGGTTTAAGTGAGTAGCGAGAACTTTTTTGTCACAAACCACGCTTAAGTTCCTTTGACAGTAAGCAAAATAAGTTACATACTTTCATTGAATTTCCAATAAATACTTTCTGGTAGTTTTTGGGTGGTAGGACTTTGAGTCTTAAACTAAGAAAAGTAATAATCCATACCAAGTTTCATTTATTCAGCGTAGTGTAAGGGCGCGTTTGGATATGCAGGTTTTAAGCGTGCACGGATTTAGCTCGCACGTTTTCCCAAACGCTACAACAGAAAACGCGCACGTTTGAACGCGCCGTAACACAATCTTTCGCATTTATGATAATAGAATGGATATATACAACAATAACTTTGAAAATAAAAATTCATAAAAGAAACATTTAATAAACAATTCGAAATACACCTTGACGTGTAGACAATACTTAGTATTTTTTATCGTACCGCTAAATATTACTTGGGGTGCGAAAATAAATAGTAGGCAACTTTTAAATTGGCAACTCATTAAGGTGTTTTCGCTGTTTCAGTCAACAACGATATAAAAACTTCAATTTATTTCATAAATATTACAAAGTAAGCGAATACCTATCTGTTGTTTTAATACAGACTACAGAGTGCAGTTGGATAAATTAACATGGATAAGGGTTGCCATAGTTTAATTGAAAATTGGAACCTTTATAAAAAAGTTTAATGAAGTTGTTACAAAATTTATATATAGCTCGTTGAAATAATAAAATTGAAATAATCGTTTATACGTGGGAAAGCCATGCTTCGGCACGAATGGGCCGGCTCGACCGGAGAAATACCACGTTCTCACAGAAAACCGGCGTGAAACAGCGCTTGCGCTGTGTTTCGCCGAGTGAGTGAGTTTACCGGAGGCCCAATCCCCTACCCTATTCCCATCTCTACCCTCCCCTATTCCCTTCCCTACCCTCCCCTATTACCCTATTCCCTCTTAAAAGGCTGGCAACGCACTTGCAGCTCTTCTGATGCTGCGAGTGTCCATGGGCGACGGAAGTTGCTTTCCATCAGGTGACCCGTATGCTCGATTGCCCCCTTATTTCATAAAAAAAAAACTAGTAATTCGAGTAATTTCATAAAACATTGTTGTATTTTTTTTTATTTTTAGAAATTCACTCAATAAACAAGTCAAAGACCTCGAATACAGAGTATATTATTATCATCAGTCTATCGCTACTGAACGTAGGTTGTCCGACTTTCATTTAGCGTTGAGCTGGTCTATAAGCAACATCAATAACATTAGTTATGTCATTAACTACATCAAAATACTAATTACAACCAAACAATTTTTAGTTCAAAATGTGTCCGACAAAAAGTATTACGCAAAAATATCCAAAGAAATGTCTTCACCATTATGGAATATCAACAAAGACACAGTACAGTTATGATATAATGGCACTAAAACGCTGATATTAGCGCTTCGATACTCGCGGCTCGCCTTTTTATATATCAATTAACAGACGTGAGGGGGCAATTATAAAACCGGCCAAGAGTGAGTCGGATTCGAGCATGAGGGGCTCCATATGATAAAAAGTTTGTTGTATGGCCTAGGCGTAGAGCGCAACGTTGGCCGAGCAGAAATTGGCTTATAGTACCACATTGGTAATTTTTTCCTTGATTAAAACAAACTATTTCTTAGGATATAAAAAAATTTCATGCCAAACAGTAAGATCGGTTCAGTGATGTAAGCTAAGCGTGAACAAGTAATAAAAAGACATACACTTTCGCCTTCGATCGTGGACAAACGAGACACAATAGCTTATCTATTGTTATCGCGGCCGGATGTGGCCGCTTGGGGCTTGATGAATTGTAATATAATTGTGTATTAGGAATTTATATCGGAGACAATACAAAATCTTTGAACTGTATCTATCTATGACGTAGGTTATACGATCAGTTTCTCATCAATCTGATCCATCAGTCTGGTAAAGATTGACGGAAAACTGATCGTCTAACCCACGGATTGATGGACTGATCATTTTTTTAATATGTACTTTTTATAACCATCAATCTGGCATCAATCTAGATTGATGACAGATTGATCGTGTAACCTACGTACAACAGGGTCCCAGGGTTTTAATAATTTCATACGGAACCATGTAAATGTGTAGTTTTAATTATGGGATTGAATATTCATAATACAATTAGATGCAATTATTGTTGTTTAGTAAAGCAATGACCACTACATTTGCAAATGTGTGTTTATTTGTTTACAGTACGATTACTACACACATAATTGGCGTGAATATTATAATCATTATCTAATTATATATTTTATTATTAATTTCTCATTTGTTAGTTTATATGTCCACATGTAAGTTTACACACAACTACAAATTTCATAAAGAGGAAACATTCGATTTTTGTTTGCATTAAATAAGCTTCGCACTCTTCGTATTAACAGTACAGGCTCGACCTTTAAATTATTTATAGACGGTTTTTGCGAATATTTTTTGCATATACAGAGTCGCGGGAAACATCTAGTAAGAGATATTGTCATTATCGATATTATTTTTTGTTTTTCAACGTCGCGTACGACAAAATATACTTCTAACTTTAATACTCATTTTTATACCTACTTTAAGTAATAAAAAATATTATTGATGCTAGAATCACTGACTAAGATCTTTAAAGAATTTACATAATTTGCTTAAAACACATACCCCATATTATGATTTTTAAATCTACATCTGTGTTTATAAACAGCCTGGGCTCATGATCCTATAGGCAAACTAAGCCTTCAAAAGCCTTAAAAGACAGCATAATTGCCTATTTTTTATCAGTTTTAATCACCTCAAATCCAGATTATCAATACAGATTTCATAAGAAAGTAAAAGATTAATCACATACTTAATCCACTTATGACTTAGCACAAACCAATGAGCACACTTGTAAAATACCTACGTCACGCTAGTTGACTTAAGGCGGCGCGATCCCCCCACATACCCTATGTACGTTTTTGTGACCCCGGCGGCCATCTTGGAAATATAATTACGCGATAAGTAGCACTTAGTATCATTTCTACTTTTGTGTGAAACAGAAATTGATTTGGATTTTAGTGACAGCTATGAAAAAGTAACAGTGTGACAGATGAACTAAAAAAAGAAAATTGGAGATTCATATGTGTGACTCGTGTTTGTTGGTGCTAGTGTATTTTCTTAGAAATGATGCTGCATCTATAAATACATGAATTTATAGATACAGCGATTTTACTTTCTTTTCAGAATAGACTAAAAAGGTAAGTAACTCACGTTTTAGGTAGAACCTTTTTATTTAAAAGACATATAATATATTTTAAACTTATTTCTAAATCTGAATAAGTGTCTACAAAATATTGTTACGGAATGCTCATGTTACGTCAGAACATTATTATATGAAATGAAACAGATACGAAGGTGAACTAACTGCCTAAAAAGTATTACTATCATAAATAAAACGATTTTTTTTATCAACTAAGATATTGGATTTTATGCACGATCAAAGTGCCGACATATGCACGAAAAATGTCTGAAATATGCACAGTCAAAAGTTTTTTAAGATTTCCGGTGGTGCCGTTATTAAAAGCGCCAATATTCATCATTTCATCAAATCCAGGATTTTTCATTTCTTATTGCAATCTTAGTACCCATGGAAGTTCATTGCATACTTCACTCAATTTTTTTCTAATGTTGCCAAGTACAAAGAAAAAATTTGTTTCTAGAAAGATATTGTACCTATCGGATGTATTGCGAAAGTCTTTAAATAGGGAGACCACATATTTAAAGTACAAAGTACTTCAAATATGTGGCCTCCTCCCTATTCTATCGTAATTCGTACCTCTGTGTTATCGCCTCGGTGTGTGCTAGGTAGTTTGGAGACTACGAGGGCATAATACGACTGAAATATGCACTATCAATCTATGACAGAAAGTATAAGTCGAAATTAATTTCTTCTTCTTTAATTTATGTTGACCTCCCTGAGACTGCCAGAGTCAACTTAAAATCTCGTCGTTACCAGTCGATGTCTTTGACATCTGAGCGCTCGTGCGTGACGCAGCATCACGTTTTTTGCCCGTTTCTCGATTTTTTAGCCGATTCATAGAATCGATTTTTTTCCGATTCGCAGAATCGATTATTGATCGACATTGTAGCAAATCGAAAATCAAATTATTTCGATCCCTTTTGTCTGGGATCCGATTTGGGAACAGTAAAAATATATTTGCAGCTCAAAAAAAACACAGACCGAACGTAGAACCTCTTTTTTGGCAGCCGGTTCAAATCATAAAATTAATAGTAATAGTTTAAGAGAATTTTTGCTATAATGTGTACCAAGTCTATATTAAAACTTTACGGTGTTATTGATTTTGAATAAATGTTTAGTTTTAACTTTTTGTATGTAAATAAATTTTAAAATGAAAGAAAAAACGACGCGCGATGCCTTTCTTCTGCTGAAGTTCAAGGTAACCTATTGGCTATAGAATTTTTTTCCTATTCCCATGATTGAGAAGTTGTCATTATACGTCAAATATCCTGTTCACACTCTCCAATTTATCGGATCATAATTCAGGACTAGTGCAGTAAGATTTCTGCATAATCTATAAAGATTCAATAAATTTACTTTTGATGTAAACATTAATCCCCTTACTAATAAAAATATTTACACAGCTATTAAGCAAAGAACACAAAAAGACAAGTAGACCATTCAGGTCTACTTGTCTTTGTGTGACACGTTGGAAAAGCCATATGACAGACAAAGTTAGCGGACACAACTTGTTAGTTGTTACTAACTAGATGGCGTCCGCAACTCCGTTGCGCCAAAATTCGTTAATCGCGCGGGAACCGTACATTTTTCCGGGATAAAAAGTATCCTATGTCCTTTCCCGGAACTCAAAGTTTCTCCATATCGACAGACAGACAGACAGACACACTTTCGCATTTATAATATTAGTATGGAAGTATAGATACTATATTTACGCATCAGATATCAGTAAAAAGGTTTTAATACTGCACGAGATGTAACCGAGCCCTAACAGAACACGTACAAATAAAAAGCACAGCACATAAATAGCGGGCGGTTGAGACTTAATTACTTGTAACATAGTATATGATAGTTTAATTTGCGCCATAACAAGCGGCAGCCAGCGCGAGCGTCGTCCAGGAAATGTAGATTTATAGGTATTTGATTAGTGCCCTTAAATACTACACTTAATTGGATCTAAGTTCACCATAAAGTTAGCGTAAGGCGCGACGGACACTTGCAGCGACAGTAAAACGCGTTGACACTTGGGATCAAATGGAGACATGATACCATCGAGGAAATTGATTCCTAGGCAGTTGAAGGACCTACGTCATTTGGTCGGCTTATGTCAATTCAATGTTAGCTGTAATTGGTCGGATGGGTTTGACTTAACGCGACCAAATTACTTAGGTCCGCCATCTGCCTAGAAATCAACTTCTCTGATAGTACCTGTTTACATTCAATATGATAAAAAAAATACAGCAACGGTTATAATAAAAATATTTATACAGCGTATAACTTATTCAAGATACGTTGTCTTGGCCTGTGGAACGGTATATTTATTTTTTTGAGTGACTGAAGATACATGAGCGGAAATGACGATCAAAATTTGATTGAGGTTGTGAAAAAAAGTTTGATTTTAGCAAAAAGTTTTGCCTGAATCAAACTTTTACTGTAGACTGTAAAGTCAAACAATTGTTTACGATAAAAAATAATTTGTAGATGTTTTTCAAAACCTACTATTTCTACTGTACCTTTAAAAGTCTGGATATGTACAAATTAAACAACGTATTGAAATAAAAATTATTGAAACATAAGAAATTCTAAAAACAAACCATAATACTATTTGGTTTTTTTATTAATTTCCAATAATTTTTATTGATTCAGTCAAAATATATTTTTTTATTAATTTAATTAAAATGACTACAAAGCTCTTTTAAAAACTTCAATAAAATCATTACAAACTCCAGCGCCTTACATCTCAATGTGCGGTGCGCCTACACATAG
Organism: Cyaniris semiargus; assembly: GCA_905187585.1. Classification (NCBI taxonomy): domain Eukaryota; kingdom Metazoa; phylum Arthropoda; class Insecta; order Lepidoptera; family Lycaenidae; genus Cyaniris; species Cyaniris semiargus. The sequence goes on along the minus strand of LR994558.1, from coordinate 2,604,966 downwards.
CGATGTGTGGAAAAATTTAAATAAAAACCGACGCCGTGATTCAAGTTGGGAAAAACTCGCTCCAGGGAAATGCTTAATTGGTAGGTGATAGCAAAAACTTCATACAGTAATAGGATATCCTTATCGCGTGTAACGATAACAGCCTGGAATATATGAATATCTTATGAAAATATCATTTTGTACTACACAGTACCTCTCCTTTCCTAGACGCCTCTTTTTACCCGGTTTATTGCGGTTAATTCTCTCAGTATCGTTAAATGGAAAAGCGTCAACAGATTGAATATGTATGTAACACAGGTTTTATCTAAAGATGTATATTATGTCACCATCCATAGCTGGAGATTATATTACAGCAAACATACGTTTGGCAAGCTGCATATTACCGTGTCCTCATCATAAAATTATAAAAACCATTGCTACTTATTTCTACTTATTACTTACATACAAGAGAAGAATAATAATTAATTTTACAAAACCATCTAAAAAAAATTTTTATAGGTACTATTTAATTAAAAGTAAGTTTTTTTTTTTGGATTTTATAAGTTAACTTGATGTTGTTCGTAACTTTTTTATCGCACATGTAAAATTATACCTATTTGTGCAAGTTCGATTGAAAAACACTGCCGAGTCATTCTACTATATAAAACGTATAATGTGATGGATAGTAAGATTTTGATACTCGTATTCCAGTGTGAATTTCTCCTTACAGCTCATGCATATGCATGCGCCAGGTAATGACTTGTTACGTGTTAATTGTGAACAATAATACACAATCAGCAGTTCACAAATACAATGTAATATCAACCACATTACCTTACAATAGATATCAAATTTGAGTAACGAGTTAGTGGTAGTTTGTAAATAGTATTGACTCTGTCTTAGACATTTTACTAAATAGAGACAGCAGATAACGTTATTAAGCAGAATATTATTCCATAGAATATTATTTAGGGGAGAAGAACTTAGAAGTTCACATTTTTACGGCTCTGTATCTGAAGGGTAAAAAACGGGACCCTATTACTAAGGCCCGTATTTTTGGTCAGTACTTAAGACGCGACCCGATCTCAAGACGCGGTTCGGCTCTGTGATTGGTCCAAATTTTGACAGCCAACCACAGGCCAATCACAGAGCCTGAACCGTGTCTTGAGACCGAGATGCATCTCGACTACTGACCAAAAATACGGGTCTAAGTTTGCTCTGTCTGTATGTCTCCGATGGACATAATAATATTTTTTTTGAAATTACAAGTGGCATATCTCTGTTGTCGCTATAACAACAAATACTAAAAACAAAATAAAATAAGTATTTAAGGCCATCCACCGAGCAAACGACCTAGACCATACATTTGATGCGTTGCCGAGATCGCACAAAAATCCTATTTTTTTTTACTTCTCTCAGTTCAAATTTGATCTAAAAAAAAATTAAAACGGGGAATATGTAGTTAATGAAATTGTCTATCTATTGTCGTGTGTTTCAAATAAACGTAATTTGTAAATACTAGGGAGATGCTGAAAGTATGCTTCAATTTTAATAAATTGGTATTACTTTGGAAGCTAATATCATGAGTATAATAAACAAAAATAGAAAATTTAAAACGGGGACAGGAATGTTGATATACTGAAGATTATTGCTGTATTTTTATTATAACTTTGTAGCTTTCAAATTATGAGTTTATAAGGCTCTAAATACGGTAAATTACGGAATCTCCGTAGGGGAAAGCCCTTAAGAGTGATCCCATAAATCAAACGTGATTTTTGAAGTTTTCGTGCGCTCAGACTAACTCGGATATTTTTTGAGGATAAGAGAATTTGATAAACGCATTTATGCATGCGGGCAACATGTAGAGCATTTGACAGAATAATAATCACAGACTACGAATGTCCAAACTAAAACATAGACACGGTAAATCTGAGCTGATATGTCGGTTTGTGTGTAACCTGCAGCGGTTGCCGACCACGCGGCAACCTAATGAAGATGTCTATATTGATATCAATTAACTCGTACCTAACTGCTGGTAATATGTAGCCAATAACTTGTGAGCTAACAAAGGTTTAGTTATTACAATGTCAAAATAGGAATATACACGGTAGATCTTCAGTCCTCATTAATCTAACCCCGTGGCTAATTCTCGAAGAACTAAACTAAAGCGTATACCCGAAGAACTAAAGATAACAGAAATTTATTTTATATGTACTTTTATACTATACGTATAGTGTATACTCGTATTTAAGATTTTTGGGACTCAGACTCTCCCCTCTAAGGGATTCGAATGCGTGACCTCCGGCTTGAGTGTCGACGCTTATCAACTGAGCTACAGAGGTCATCAAACGAGGAGTTTAAAACTGCTAGTGATGATGATGTACAGGTGAAGCGAAAAGCCGCTGGCCGCGCCGACTACTAAATAACCCGTTAATCGCTCGCCCACAAAAACGCCATACCTTTATTATATTGACATTCTTTCTGCAGCATTCGCAGATCTGTCGCCTAACAGTTCATTGGGACACACGAACCCATCCTACCGTGAACATTTTTGGTCAACCGTCGCGGTTGTTACCAAGATTACAATGATATGTTACAACGTTTATTTGTCTGTAAGAGAAAAAAAAACTGATTGCAAGAGAAAGAAAAAAAAAACCAAGAAAAAGGCCCGCGCCGTCTACATTTATTTTTATACTTTATCTTATTGTCAAAGCTTATAATATCAAATCATCTAAATCAACCTCCGAATCTGATCCGTGGCCAGTGGGTTTTCATTAATCGTTCCAACAAGGTTTTAGCGTCGACAAAACATAAAAATATTATATTCTGATATCTCTACCTCTATTATCTTTGTTTCGATTGTCTCTCTTTTCAGTCTATTTAAATGAGACACAACAGCTCGCCAACGCGCTCGTCGTTCGCCGCGGCCGTGTGTCCGCTATGTGCTCCAGAGAAGCATGTAAGTTATGGACGATTTCTATTGCGCGCATGCAATTTTTATGAGAAATATGATACAATGTTGGGCGATCGTTTTTCGTCGCAGGAGTTTACAGCTTCCTCTTGTACGAGATTGCTGGGTTTTTGCCGACATACCGGCTCGACTTACACCTGTTATAGAGGTGATACAATTCTGATATACCGATAGAATGTTATAGGGTCGCCAATTAAGGTGCCCACGTCTAGCCACGGCGGCTACACTTTGGAAGATACTTGTGATACTAATAAAATTGTCATAAGAAAAAAAAATATTTCTTTCTATAGACAGAAACGTTGTGAGACTTCCGTCCGGAACCTACTCGTAGGATTATGAGAGACAAATAAATAATACCATGGACAAAGACAGATTAATTTCTACTACGACAAAAAGTACAGTTTTCCTAAAACCCCTTTGAAATGCGAAATGCTATGTAATAAAGGTAAAATATATTTAATAAAGGTCGTATAAAAAATACGAAAGTCAAATTTTTAGCTCCAAAAAATGACCTGTTTCATTCAAAAGTGCTAAGGCCGTTAGTTTTGCATGAAACACAATCTTTTTGAAGAATAAAAATTATCTGCATACTAAAATTTGCATTTATGAATTGGCTAGAAAGTTTGGATTTTTTTTTCAACTATACAACAACCGGAATTTTATATATATGAAATACGTCAAAAGCCTAAAATATAACATTTATAGTTTATAGATCTATAATTAATTAATTTTTTAATAGAATTATTGTTATAACGCAAATAGGACAAAAATAAAATTATTTATAGTCGCTTAACGAGAAACTATTTTCGTGACTCCTATTTTTATATTTACCTATTTTTAATTAATCACTGCTGTTAAGAATTAATTATGGTTAAGTACTATAGAAAGTCAAAACCATGAAAAAGTCACAAAACTTTAATCTATTAAGAGTTAAGACACGAATATAATTCTGTCTACTCTGACGAAAAGGTCAAGTCAATGTTAGGATGAACTGTCAGCTGGGTTTGACATAACCCGACCAAATTAAGGAGATCGCACATTTATCAGCACGCACGCGCCGTACGCGCCGCATTTTAGAATTCGTTGTATGAAATGATATTAAGGGCCTTCCCCTACGGAGATTCCGTAATTTACGTAATTTAGAGCCTTATAAATTCATAATTTGAAAGCTACAAAGTTATAATAAAAATACAGCAATAATTACAAAATAAAATTCAGTATATCAAAATTCCTTTTCCCGTTTTAAATTTTCTATTTTTGTTTATTATACTCATGATATTATCTTCCAAAGTAATACCAATTTATTAAAATCGAAGCATACTTTCAGCATCTCCCTAGTATTTACAAATTACGTTTATTTGAAACACACGACAATAGATAGACAATTTCATTAACTACATATTCCCCGTTTTAATTTTTTTTAGATCAATTTTGAACTAAGATAAGTAAGAAAATAGGATTTTTGTGCGATCTCGGCAACGCGCCAAATGTATGGTCAAGGTCGTTTGCTGGGATGGCATTAAACCTTGCACATTTTTCAGTACCGTACGCGCCGCATTTCGTTAATTGTACGTCGCGTACGGTGCTAACAGCTTAACACATGTCTGCCATCTGCCTATACATCAATTCCTCTTCTTCTGGAAATTTCATCATATCGGTTCTGCACTGTTCTCGTTTTTCGCAATGCAGTAACAGCGGTAGCCGGTCACAATTTGTATGATATTTATATCGTAATTATCACTTTATTGTCAGGGGCCAGCGGTAGTAAAGGGCCGGGGGTAATGAGCTCATTACTGGGACCCCAGGCCACGGGGGTCGCGCCAGGTGGGGCCACGTATCATGCGTTTATCAATTTACACAACTTTACACCACTGAGTTGAATTAATACAAGCAATTTTTTGCTTTAAACACATTAAATGTGGATTTCGGAATTTTTATTTTTACTTTGCAAAGCTGCTGTAATAAGGTAACTACAATGTTAAATTATTATTTATTTCACATATTTGTAAGTCCCTTAGCTAATATGCTTACGCTAATTAACTGTTAAAATTCGAAATTAAAATTAGTAATTAACGAATCCTTAGCTAAGGGCCCAGCTTTTAATTTTTATAGAAACGTCAGAAATTCGTTTTACATCTGATAGTAATTGCGCTTGTGATAGTAATTAACAATTATTACGGTGTCAGATCGGCGCGGGCGCAGCGTTAGCTATGCCACTTCACACCTTTGCCTCATCATTACACTATTACACACTCTTATACTGTCATTTAGACTTGCCAATGGCAGCAGTTTTTATGCTGTCATAAAAATGTCTGCAAAGTCATTATGGGTCTTAATCTGACATAAGGTGGTTCACTCGATTGTTCATTTGAACAAAATCTTGTATATATTTTCTTTCTCTCAATAGCGACACCGAATTTTTCATTTTGAGTTTATTTTGAGCGCATTATTTTGAATTGTGCCGTCTGATCAGCTGACTTTGGGTCGAATAAACCATCCGATCCCAGTATCTGTGACCGTCTGTGTTGCAAAAAGGAGTTCCAGAATCTTCCCATTGGAAAAACAAAATATGCCTGTGTACAGAAAGATTGTAGTACATGTTACACTGTTTTTCTTTAAAGAAAATTCTATTTAATAAATTCGGGTGGGAAAGGCAACGGGCAAAAGCTAGTATCGAGTAACACTAATGGTGAAGTCGAATACATCGTAAATGATTAAAAACGAATCTTACAATGTTGCTCAAATCAATTCTGAATCGATGAAGAAATTAATAGTAAAACATCTTTTTGCGACCCTCCGCATTTGGTTTATAGGGCACGATGTTTTATTAATTGCAAATTTCTTTACATTAGCTGACTTTGCTTGCATTATCGCTAAGTAGGTTTGATTTGAAACTAATATAGGCTGCGAGGGGGAGCCCTGAGAATACTACGAGGTCATTGAAAGCGTAATTAGATTCATTAACTGTTAATGTTGTTTGTATTATGCTTCTTGCACGGCATAAGTAATCATACCTGGGAGGAGAGCTTTCCAGAAAGTAATGAATAACTATTACCGCGCGCTTTGCCAGACTTAAATCTAGATCATTAAATTTTAGGGCAATACTTGTAACCGCTGCTCACGAACCCATCTAATCTAATTTAAAATATATATATATATATATATATATATATATATATATATATATATTATATAACTCAAAGGTGACTGACTGACTGACATAGTGATCTATCAACGCACATCACAAACCACTGGATGGATCGGGCTAAAATTTGGCATGCAGGTAGATGTTATGATGTAGGCATCCGATAAGAAAGAATTTTGCTAAATTCCACCCCTAAGGGGATAAAATAGGGGATGAAAGATTGTATATAATAATACTTCTTAACGCGAGCGAAGCCGCGGGCAAAAGCTAGTTATAACATAAAAATGATATTACAAAATACGATAAGATGTTTAAATTATAAGATACGCATCTACATACTGGAACACACGCTTCAGACGCGCGCACACAATTGGGTCATTTGAAAAAAGGATCAAAAATTACAATGTCACGTTTATATCTCATTCAACTTAACTCGGTTTAAAAATTCTGATTTTAAAAATATTTCCAAGTCAATCTACTGTATGATTATCACATAAATTATGAAGAACAATGCTTCTTGTTGGTCATTATAAACGACTGGAACGATATTAGTGTTTTTATCGACAGCTTCTCAAAGCCCAGAAAGAATGGACGTAAAATAAAATAATGGGTGAAGCCCCTTATTGTAAGCTAACCTTATAATAATTTTTGAGGTCTTTTGACAGGAGTTTATCTTTTCCATTATAGAGACGTTAAATTGTTATTTTTTTTAATCTATTCAAAATGTAGACTTAATTCTAGTACTAGATGACGCTCGTAACTCCATTGCGCCATAATTTGATTATCGCGCGAAAATCGTACATTTTTCGGGATTATAGCCTCCTTTCCCGGGACTCAAAGTATCTCCATACCAAATTTCAGCAAAATACACGTATGAAAATTAATTATTATTTAATTCCACCACTAAGGGGATAAAATAGGGGATGAAAGTTTGTATAAATCTTCTTAGATTTTCGACTGATTGAACTGAAATTAAAGATTGGAGCTACTATGATGAAGACGTTCGCTTAAATAGGGTCCCTTTTTTACCCTTTGTATAAGGAACCACAAAAAGGGGAAAACTATCCATCTTTGTTATTATACTATGTAGTATAATAACAAAGATGGATAGTTTTCCCCTTTTTATGGTTCCTTATACACAACTAACTTTGTTATTATACATTAACTCAAATAATAACAACATTTAACATTAACGCGGGCAACAGCTAGTCATATAATAAATAAATAATTACTTCAAAGAACATTTAACGAAAACCTTTTTAATATACATCCATCTGTTTTTACTGTAGCTCCTAAACAAATATGTGCGATGATTGCTCTGAACAACAATAACTACTTATACTACTTTAAAGATCCTTACTCACTGGAACGCAGGTCACAATATAGTTGGGGCACCAGAAAAACCAGTTGAGCGTTAAAAAGGTTATTGAGAGATAAATATAATTAAAAAGTGCGAATTCACCGCAGAAGAAATAACTCTAAGTCTGGCTATACATAAGTTTTTATTTTCAGAATGCCGAAGTCAGGTCAAGGGCCATGTACGTCTTAAAGTCGTAGCGCCATGACTCCATCAAATCCCACACATTTTCAAATTTTTACTTCACTATTGAAACACGTGAATGCGATTGATTAAGCATTATGTTATTAGCAAACAAAAATTAATCATTAAAAATTATTGAAACTAAAATTTTTAACTTTTATAATTTTTCAAGTTTCAATTGACTCGAGTCGATGGCTAAAGGTTTAAAATAAAAATAATACTTAAGGGCCTTTCCCTACGGAGATTCCGTAATTTACCGTATTTAGAGCCTTATAAACTCATAATTTGAAAGCTACAAAGTTATAAATAAAAAACAGCAATAATCTTCAGTATATCAACATTCCTTTCCCCGTTTTAAATTTTCTATATTTGTTTATTATACTTATGATATTAGCTTCCAAAGTAATACCAATTTATTAAAATTGAAGCATACTTTCAGCATCTCCTTAGTATTTACTAATTACGTTTATTTGAAACACACGACAACAGATAGACTTCATTAAGTACATATTCCCCGTTTTTTTTTAGATCAATTTTGGACTAAGATAAGTAAAAAAAATAGATCTCGGCAACGCGTCAAATGTATGGTCAAGGTCGTTTGCTCGGGGGATGGCCTTAATGCTCATAGAAGAGCTTATGTATTTTTGTAACAACCAGTGTGTAGGGTCTTCACAACTTTCTATAGAGATTTAGCACACAAAAACAGAACAATTAATGTGATAATGCCATCATTACACATTACAAATTCTAATTGTTACTGCTGATTAGAGGTCCCATCCTAATAGAAAAAACCGAAGGGATAAAAAAGGAAAATGTATTTTGAATTCGTGTGCCGTTTGCCTCTACTGTTTGATATTACCTTACCCGACTGCGCCAAAAATTATTACTTTCGGGTATATATAATATTATGATTTGAATATAGACTATATTTATGCAGATTTTTGTTACGCAGAATAAAGTTAAAGTTTCCTTTTCCTCGAAGAACTGGTAAATATTAAATCGTAAATTCCATATTTATTAATACTTGTAATTGGTCAATACAAATGCAAATGACGGAACCCTCATAATTATGACGCCTCTCGCTCTTCTCTGGATTTTTAAACTCGTAAACAGCTCCTTGTATAGACAAAATTAAAATTGTTGTGTGTATTTTCTACTACACTCAACACGCGATAGAATCGTCTGGAAGGTTACGACTCATACGTTCTACTTTTTTGTGTCTGCTTGTGATTGTTTATATTATAGACATTCAGATAAATTGTATGTGATGTCTTTAAAATTAAAAATATATATATTGACTGGTTTAAAAGTGGAGGTATCTTAAAATGCTGATCACAGAAATGTTTGAAAATTAATTGAAAAGAAATATCCGTTCAATTTATTTTGTACAAAATGTAAACACAGTTAAGGCCATCCCCCGAGCAAACGACCTTGACCATACATTTGACGCGTTGCCGAGATCGTACAAAAATCCTATTTTCTTACTTATCTTAGTTCAAAATTGATCTAAAAAAAATTAAAACGGGGAATATGTAGTTAATGAAATTGTCTATCTATTGTCGTGTGTTTCATATAAACGTAATTCGTAAATACTAAGGAGATGCTGAAAGTATGCTTCAATTTTAATAAATTGGTATTACTTTGGAAGATAATATCATGAGTATAATAAACAAAAATAGAAAATTTTAAACGGGGAAAGGAATGTTGATATACTGAAGATTATTGCTGTATTTTTATTATAACTTTGTAGCTTTCAAATTATGAGTTTATAAGGCTCTAAATACGTATAAGAGAACATACGGTTACGTACGAACTAATGTTTTAAAAAAACGTAAAAATTCATATCTTGTATTAAAAGCTGTAATTAAATAAAAGTTCTCTTGCGTATTGCAAGACTTGGGCACTATAAAATTACCCCTGCGTAGCTGGCTTGGTTACAATGAATCCGGCCACCGTCACCGAAACCTATGTGGGAGGCATTAAATATTTTAACCTATCTACCACTTTCTACACTCCACAGATCTTCTAAAATGGAGCGTAACTTTTATAAGGTTGTGCTCCATCATAGTCGGTAATCATATATGGCTAACCATAACCTAACCTCAAAGTACTTGTAAAGGCGTCCGTAGCGCCAACGGCACTGTATAAAAACTGTAATCATAAAAAGAATATCGTAAAATCTTGTAACTCATGATTATCATACAGACCAGTGCAAATCGCGTAATGCCATTTGCACTGGTTAATCCAAGTTAATCCTGGTTTAAATATTATATAACTTTTTTGTTTCCCGTTTTAATGAATGAAATGTGGCATTTTAATAATGGTTAAGGTTAAGGGTTGGATTGGCGCAAGTCAGCTTCAAACTTCATAGTAGTAAGGAAATCTACAGGGTGTAACAAAAATAAGTGATAATACTTTAGGGTGTGTACGTGTTCCTTGTAGAGAGTTCACTGTGAAAGTAGCAGCGCTGAAAGACGAATTTTTTTTTTACTTTTGTATGGGCAAGCGCCCGAGCGTCACGAGTTTCCCCATACAAAAGTGAAAAAAAAAATCGTCTTTCAGCGCTGCTACTTTCACAGTGAACTCTCTACAAGGAACACGTACACACCCTAAAGTATTATCACTTATTTTTGTTACACCCTGTATAATAATATGCGAAAGTGTTTCTGCCTGTCGGTTACCTCTTCACGCCCACACTTTCGCATTTATAATATTAGTATGGATGGAAGCATGGATTCTGATAGATTATTATTATTTATTATTAACAACATTGTTTCGTCAAATAAGGTAAGGAGGTAAAAAAGCTGAAAATTAGTAAACTTAAACAAAATTTCAAAATATACAAAGTACACAACTAACTCGTTGTAAACTCTCGTAGGGTAACTCCATCTCCATCAGTAAAGGAACAGAAAGTTTTGTGAGTTGCACACACACTTGGACACTATTAAATTGACTCTTGCAGCGGATAATTTCAATAGAACTGCCCACCGACACAATTTTTTACGAAAAGCATTTGACTTCTTTTAATTTGTACATTCGGAGAAAGTAACATTTAAGGCATCAAAAGGGTGACAGAATATATTTACAAAGGTATAAAAAGTCGCCATTCTATTACACGGTGCTTTCATGACAAAAACAGGTAAAATTTTTATAACAATTAAACTATAAACCGTGAGAGTTATTCATTTATTTCTGTTATTACAAATAATTGTACAATTGCGGTATTTTTCATATTTATGTTTTATTTATATATTTTATTGCAGTTGAATATTTATAAAATACTTTTATTGCTTTTACTTAGTTGTATGAAATGTACAATATAAAAATTAATGTATTTTATGTTTGTTTAGTGACGAGTTGTTAATTTTGATTTCGCATAAGATTATGTAAAATTACAGTTTATGATGTTATAACTAGTTGACAATATTTAAGTGATTTATATTACATCTGAGAGTAACTTACTCATTCACATCAATTTTTGACAAAATTCACATCAACAACCAAGACATTTTTATATTTTTTTATTATTTGATATTGTCTTAAAGTATATCGTTAAAGCCACGAGGCTAGCCGTATTAAATAAAAAGGTGAATATTAGATTTTCTTCTACGCCCAAAGGTCTTTTCTCTCATTGTCTTGTGGATTTTTCATCAGACACACGTGTCCTAATGCAAGTTTTACATTTTTGCCAAAAAAAAAAACGCACAACGACGCTAAAGAATTTTTAGCTAAAAAATATCACTAAAACTTTCAATAACAGTTTCGAATGGTCAATAAAAAGAATAATATGCGGGCGCGGGGAATAAATGCCTTTCATATGCCCGTTCCATCTGTCCTGACATTTCGTTTTACAATTTAATAAAGGGACAGGGCACTGTCGACGAGAGCAAGCTAACGTGCTGTTTTTACCACTTGCACATTTTTGTCGCAATAACTTAGGGTTTATTGTGATACACACCCTCATAAGGAAATGCACATACCTGGGGTCTTACTCCTAAAACTGACACGATTTCGACTTACGAGTCCTTAAGGTACAAGTTGAAACCGAGCGACACGCGACAACTGCAAACGACGTGTCGTCGCGACACTACTGGTTTCTATGAAATACCCTCCGCAGCTAGCGACACGAAGCTAGCGACACTTATTCATAGAAATACATAGAAACGACACGTCGTCTGCTGCCGCTTCACGTAGCAGGCTTCCAACTTGTACCTTTATTTTGCGCTTCCTTACTCCCGACATAATCGAGAATCAACTCGATCTCAGTGTGATTTGGTGTTACAAATTCGAATCGACATTACGTAGACCAAACTTCAAACTTCTCAATCCTGTAGGCCTACTACGAAACTGTTTTGAGACTCAAACAATCGGACGAGAATGCCGCGTCCTGCTCTAACAACGTCATTTCACGTTTGTAGGACGCGGCATTCTCGTCCGATTGTTTGAGTCTCAAAACAGTTTCATGGTACAAGGCCTGATTAGTAACAAATTGAACCACCGCGGTGCACTAATGTAGATGTCGGAAGTAACAAAAACTACTGAGATCAAGTTGATAAGATTCTCGATTCTGTCAAAAGTACTTTGAGCCAGATTGTACGTTATGAGTAATGACAGCAGCGCAGCTAAGAAGTAGAACAACAGTTTCGAAAAAGGAATTAATGTTGCCAAGAAAACTCAGCTAAGCTGAAATTATTATTTATCAATTCAAAAATGAAATATTTTAAATTTTAAATTTCTGAAATTATTTGCAAGGCTAAGAATTTTAGCATCTAGTGTTGTCGACCGTAAAAAAATAAGGTTAAATTGAATTGAACGATATCCGATCCATGATGATGAAGTAGTAGTCATAACTTAAGTTTCTTTTGAAATATGCTAATTGTTTTCCAAAGAAATTGTATACAATTATGTAAATTGTAAAATGTGAACATTATATTAAGTACAAAACATGTACGCCCGCTAGGGATGGGACACTATTTTATTTTTAGTGAACACTTATTTAGCAGCGCGTGCACTTTGAGATTGAAAAAAAAACTCGTATTGTCAAAATGTAAACGTTAGGACACATGATCTTATTAAAAATTCGTAAGACGAAGGTAGAGTACACCACCGGGGCAGGAGAGAAAGTAATATCCACCTATTTTTGTAATATAAATTGTCATGGTTGTGTGCGATGCGCGATAAATGAGTCAATACTCATTTATTGCGAATCGCATGTTATGTGGTACAATACAATTATTGTACCACATAATATGTAGTATGTGCGAAAATATTCTAACATATTAGAAAATGGAACAAATTTAAATTTCTACACGCACACCATCCATAGCAAAGCATCGTTTATTTTTCTCTTTCTGTCACTTCTATCTACAAACTAATCGAGACTTTAACATTTTATCGATGTAGATTACAGTTCTCGTATATTTTAATCGACACATGCACGTCACTAGTCTATACAAACAAGGTTCAGTATCTTTATGGCCCATAATCGTTATTGAATTCGGAAGTTTAGTAACTCATCAATCTTAACAAGTTGCGCGTCAGCCGCAAATTAGCGATTAAATATTTATGGCCGATTACTAGGACGATACACTTTAGCCACAGTATTACTTTAGTACAGTAGAATAGCTCATGGTGACACTCAGAAATATTAAATGATTTATCTTTAATGAAAGAGCTAAAAAAACAATTTTAAATAGTTATTAAATTCTCGGATTTTTCACATTTTTTAAATCAAACTCGCTGAACACGGAGATAAGTTATACGAAGTTACGGCTTAATATAATATGTTTTTCTAATTCGAATTATCTTAAATTTCACTTAGTCTACTGAATATTCTTTATATTGTGTTAAACCCCTCATTACTAGCCACATACAGCACCATAGATCCCAAAAAATCCAGCCAAGTGCGAGTCCGAGCATGAAAGATAACACACAAAACAAAACGTTGTTGAAAAGAAAGAGAATAATAGAAACATCTTACACCACATCAGTAGGATTTTATAATTGTTGTGAGGACCATAAAAATGCATAACTTTTTACACCGACCGTGTTGCATAGAAATATCGAATAATAATCAACATAATATATTTATTAATTGAACATTTGTAAGACCGAAAAAATATAAAACTAGCAATTATCATAATATTCACATCAACGGGTTTGTGAAACTCGGTTTATTACTGTGTTCTCATTTTTTATGGGAATTATGGAACTAGATTAAATGACAGTTTAGTTTATTAGTGATGTGACTGAAAGTTTATACCATGTCGATTAAATTGTTATTTGTATTACTCGTTGACACGATAATCGTTTATTTTAAATCACTACCAATTATTTTTTGTACTTTCTCCTTTTTTTAATTAAGGGATGTCATTAGGTACTACACATGAAGATAACTTTATACATAAAAAGTAAGAGTTTAATAATAATAACTAAAAGTAAAATATTACAGATTATAAACAAACTAAATACAACAATATTAGAATAATATTATACCTGTAAATAAGAGAAAAGACAATCACGTTTATTATTCCTCCGATAAGTAGATACTACAACTTTTATTGTTAATAATTAATTAAATTAGGTAGGTACATAATACAAAATACAAAATTAACAATAACAATATATACAGGTAAATAATAATAGTGTAATAATTAAAAAGTAACAAAGAAAAAAAAATTAGTAGTAATACCTTGCTCAAATGTCCCCATCACGCTGGCCGCATTGCCGCGCTGAATGGCCAGGGAGACATGGCAAGTTAGCTTATCAAATTTTAAATAAAAAATATAGGTAATATATAGTGCATAATTTGAAGCTAAATTATATGCACTATAGCATTTATAATTTTTTAAGTAATGACATTTCTATTCGCTTTTAACGTATTTCCAAAAATTGCTTTATATTAAGCACAAACAAGCAAAATGCTGCTAACAGGTTCATAACTACGGCTAAGCAGAATTTATTCTCAATTAATAATAACCATGTTGTAAAGATCGCTATATAAATCAAAACGAACATACTACCGCTTGAAAAGGTCTTAAAAGCTATTTGCAGTCAATAGTTATTGAAGTCCACAGTTTAAAAACACTAACGAAGACTCAAAAGAGCGGTAAATTGATGTTCACATATCGATAAACAGGGCTACGTCACTAGTGACACAATATATCACAGTAGAGGAACTCAATCCTGTCCTTGAAATCGCTCAACACTGCGCACATGCTACTACGTTGGTTTGCTATTTAAGGTTATCTTGGTAGATATAACTTGCTTTTGATTATTTCGATGGCACTGTTAAAAAATAAAAAATATATAAAAATATGTCAAATCCATATTCCATACGCGTGTGACACTTACTCCTTACTAATAAAAAATTTGTAACAAACAGCGTATAGGTTGCGCCTTGGTGCCTTTGTCGGTGGTGTGAGTTTTATAATATGCCAAACAAAGACGACCAAACCTTGTATAATAAGTAGTTTCTCGCTGCGCAAGCACATATTTTTATTTGCAAGGAGTAAGGATCCTTAATCGCGTTAGATACTTACTCAGGTATTTGACGCGTTTGTCTATTGGCATACATTTTTGTTTTCTAACTTCACTGTTGAAATATTCAACCTAAGTACATTGAAAGCACGCTAAAATCCGATTTGAGCAATCTAGTTAAGCGATAAAGATAATCTACAGATGATCTACTGTATTATACTGTGTCTGCGATGTCCAGCAGATAGTTATCGATGTGACTGTAAAGGTATGACTGACACACGCGCAATCAGTCGCCCGGGCAGCCTCCGCCGCATAACTATACTTTTTGTCGATTGAATTAAGAAGATAGATTTTAATCTTATATTATAGATTTTGATCCTATATGTATAAAGGAAATCTCAGAAAATACAGCACCTTCAAACTTGGAATTTGGCTGGTGAGTTCCTTGTATGGTGGATTTCCAATAAGAACGGATTTTACACAATTCCACCCCTGTGGCTTAAAAAGTTAAGAGCTCTAGGTAAAAGCAAGTAACGGCTTGTCATTCTGTTGTAGTTTGACGTAAGAGTTTGTGAAAGAAATTTTGAAATTGATCTTTCTAGGTCTTTAATATATCCATTTTTTTTACTACGCAGTGTTAGAGGTATCATCAATATTACTCAAATTATGGACTTCTTTCCTTGCAACTGATGATACTTTTTATGTATGTAAATATGAGAAATTTTCGTATAACATTTTCTTTATAAACACTGTGTATAAGTTTGTAAAGATATAGTGCTTTGGTTCTGGCGCTCTACAACTACTAATCATTAGTCTAATAATTAGTAGTTCTAGCAGATAAGAATCTATTCTACAGATTTGTTTTCTTTGTATTTAGGTACTGCGTGGAGTATAGACATTAAAAATATTTTGAAATTAAAAATATTTTTATAATTACAACATTACGTATAGGTTTTCCAAACAAAGTACACTTAAAGCTACAAAAACAATTTTGTAAAAACTTGATAGGTACATTTAGGAAAATAACATTTCAATAGAATTAGGAATTTGTAGCAAAATTAAACAGATCCACTTCATATTTTGAAATATTATGTTCTAATCTAACTTCACTATACTGTATAACAAACTAATGTGACTTAGCAAAATACGTAAATCTTTTAAAGGTCAATGTATACGCCTTTACAATAAAATCTCGAAAAACGTTCAAAATCTTTCCATTAATAAATTTAAAAAAGTAATTAAAGAACGTTTGTGTGCCAAAGCCTACTATAAGGTCAATGATTTCCTAAACGATGGCACATCTTGGGAGCAGGATGGCTGCTTGCAAGGCTACTTCTACATTCATTATAATATGTGACTTACAATTATGTATTCATGTTGACTTTATATAATGTATAGATTAAGTTATTTACTTTTAAATTTTATTTTTTATAATACTAATTTTCCACTTTTTTACTAAAAAGTGGCCCCGTGCGAGTTTCTTACGCCGGTTCTTCTTGGCGGGTTAGTTCCCGAACCGGTGGTAGGCAACATGTAGTTCATCATTTTGAAAACATTTGCTTCAAATTTATTCAGAAATAGCTTCGAGAAACCACCAATACCAATTTTTATTTATTTTATTTATTTATTTATTTAATGTAAAACAATATTACAGCAAACAAATATCTAACTAGTGGGTTTGTCAAATGTAGATAGTTTGATAAGTATTATTTATTATAACAGAAATGTTTCAATAACAGAAGGGCGTAAGGGCGACTGTAACGACAAATTACTTTTATCAATTTACCACGGCTACAATTCTTTTACCGAGTAACAAGTACATAAAAGTTTTATAATGTCGAGTGTTTTAAGTTAGAACTGTCATTTCAAAGAAAATTTCAAGTTACTACTGTTATTATATTACGAAAAACGTAACAAGGGCCGACGGTTTTATTAATTTGTGTATAAAAACAAACATAAAAAAGGCAAATACAGCAGTAATGGGAATTAGCACCAACAATAAAACCGGATAATGCGTACTCAGCTTAATTGAAAATACCACTGTAAAATATATAATTTGTTAGGAACTGACGGACGGTATAATTCAACTAACGAGTTCCCGGGAAGCAAATTTTAATTTGTCTTTTACTACAATTTCTCGACTATTCCGCCCGACACTCGCAATAATGTTAGCTTATCGGCGGCGATTAATAATTTCATCGCGATCAAAAATAAAAAAAAATTACACGGTTTTGCTTTTAAAATTACGACCTACCTGGCCACCAATCACCTCATCACAGTCACAAACACAACACACCACACATTAACAATTTGGCTTTAACACTATTACTGACGTGACACTTGACTTAAAAAAAAAGAAAATTCGAAATTCGAAGCACAGGTTCAAAATTGGTGTCATCAGCTGTTGGCAAGGACGTTCGGTAAAAAAATGGCGGCGCGGGGTCGATGGCCGGGCGCCGTGAATGAACTGACGTGTTGTTTTTTTTAATTTCGTGCGCGCGCGCGCGCCGCCCGCAGTCTCCGCGGCGAATGAGGAGGCCGAGAACTATTTCAAACATCTTTTCTCTAATCCCATTCTGTGCATCTAACGCGGCGGTGGGCGGCGAAGTGGGGCTACACGGGATTCGTTTTAATTAATCACGTGCCGTGATACGCGACAAGCTGTTTTGACGGCCGATTAGATGACGAGATTTTAAAACGCCAATACAATGTAACATTTCTGACGCCAATGCAACAACTTTCATTCCCAATTCATATCATATTGATTTAATTGTACCATTTCAAGAATGAATTGTAGATAGTGGACCAATTTATTGGGTCGGGTATTATCGAATGGCCGGTCAGCTGGGCTTGATAGATTATCGCGAACTACATAATAAACTGGCTATATCCAGACCAAATTAAATCAGGTAGATCCACGATCTGACTTTGTATAAATTTTTCTGATGGTACACACTGGGTATGGTGCATAACAAAATATTTAAAGTTTTACATTAAATTTTAAAACACAAGTTATTAAAATGTTTTTTTTTTTTTTTGCAACATAGTCGTCGATATCTTTTGTATGTGTGTGTTCATAGTCATTGAAGTCTTTTGTATGAACCGGCGTTGTCGTTGAAGTCTTTTGTATGGGACGGTGTAGTCGTTGATGTCTTTTGTATGAGACGGTGTAGTCGTTGATGTCTTTTGTATGAGACGGTGTCTGTTTGTCTGTTATTTCTTCACGGCCAAACCTGAACTGATTTTGCTGAAATTTAGTATGAAGATACTTTAAGTCCCGGGAAAGGACATAAGATATTTTCATCCCGGAAAAATATAATACGCTTCCCGCGCGATAAAAGAATTTTGGCGCAAAGGCGTTGCTTTAAAATACTGTACCTTTTTTCCTTTAGTCACTACTTTTCCACTGCTGTGGTCTTCTTCACCAGGTTCCTAAATAACAAAAATCAATCAAACCAGAAGCGTTCTAAGAATTCCGAAACGAATTGGAGCTAACTGTTCCGGCGCGGCGGCAGCGCGGCGGCGCGGGCGCACGATTTATTTTTAGTTTCCGCTGACTCATCCCGCCAATTGTAAAACTTATTACAGAGCGGAGTGTTTAAAAATATAACTGTACATTTCCGTGATTATCACGATCGATATCATCATCAGCATCATATTTTGATCAAGCCAGTTTTGTAATTATTGATAATATACATTTTTGATTGCTGGTAGTTGGTTTCTTGCGGGGCGAACTTTTTTTCTTGATAAGGGCTATTTCACGGCAAAATTTCAATACAGAGATTATATTAATATTAATCTCATTAGATTATTATGAGATAAAAATAGGATACATTATATCGCGGGCTTGGAGTCTCGCGACGGTCAGCGTGCGAGTTAGACGTGTGCGATTCTATCCCTTATCAGTTTCACAATCCGATAGGTTGTTTACTAGTTACGGACAATCGCCACGCGCACCGCGGCCTGGCCGCGCCGCCGCAAGTGTCATCGCGTTGATAACATTGTCTTATTGCTTAGTTTTTGCGTTATGTCATAATGCAAGATAAATACGGGAAATATAAGCTGAAAATCTATATTTCCCGTATCACAGTACTCGAGATGTTGGCGCTTTGGCCACGTTGTTTCTAAATGCCCATCTACACTAAATGTGGGCAGTTCCATGCTAATTGTGATAAAAAATCTTTTGTTTGTGTCAACTGCCAGGGAAATCACATGGCTTTAAGTAAAAGTTGTCCTCTATACATTAAAGAAAAAAAGATTCGCGAGATAATGTCGGATTTTAATTGCACATACAGAAAGGCGTGCTCTGCGTATATTTCGAATTCTTCAGTTCAAGATAATAGTAAGTCTGAAGTGGGTGTTGCGATGTTTGTTCATTCGTCAGTGAAGGCTAAACGCTGTAATCTAACATTTTAAACCATAGAATTATTTAAGTTTTTATTACTGCTGCAGTTAATTGTGTACCATCCTCAAAGGAATTTCAAAAAAGCTGATTGGCCTTCCTATACATTATGTTTAGAAAAATTATTCAATAATTTTAAAACTTCATCTGATTTGCAGTGTAATTATTATAATCGCTTTGTTGAGGTTAATAAAGCTGCTGATCTACATATTCCATACGTGAAGGTAAATTCGGTATTGACGGTAACGAGCGAGTCGACCTGTGAGCTAAACAGGCGATCAACGATGGAGTCTCCTTACAAGTCGGATTATGTAATTTTATTTTGTCTCCGAATTTCACAGCTGTCAGAGCGCTTTATAAACTTTTTAAATGTTGTGTTAGCCGGTGTTAGCATTTGTTTTAGTATCTTGTTTTTTCTTTGTGTTGTTACATTGATTTTGTATTGTTTTTGTAATTAATGTACTATGGGGGTGATTTTTTCCATTGGGAAAAATCCCCTGTTTAAATCAATAATAAAAAAAAACGGCGGACGCATCATGAAATTCCGTAACGAAAAGAAACTTAACACCCCCTACTCCGACCGATGTTGCCGTACATCGTCTTACGTCGTTTCAGTTTTTGGCACGGCGTTTGTGTGCGTGCGACTAGACGTATGCGAATTATTATTGGCTATAGTTGATAAAAAATGCTATGCAATTGTTTTATCGCGGCAGTCCCCGAGTGCGCGTATTTTTTAAAATTTATTTATTGATTCACCGACGGAACAACATTTGTAACTGTATACATTTACACTTGTTTTACTACAGCCAATTATATTATTTTTACATCTCGGGCCCAGTGCAGTTTTTCGGCGATAATATTTTAAGTTTAGGCCACGAGTTCAAATCCCGACGAATCAACGAATACATTTCCTGTCTTCCTAGGTCATTAAAATTATATTTGAATACTAAAAATAAAATCGATAAATCATTGACTTGATAAAAGGAGACAGCACTAACGTCCTTTAATGAGCCATATAATGTAGATGTAAGTGTGATAACGATATAACTACTAACTCGTTAAGACATCGTTTATAATCTGTGCAAATGTCTCCAAGCTAGGACTGTGCGCGAGTCCGACTCGCTCTTGGCCGTTTTTTTTTTTTGTTTTAGTATGTAAACTTATAATATTTAAGAAATAATTGGTCGATTTTAATTGAAAAAAAAAAACATTTTACAGAATGGTCATAAGGTCCTGTAGCATTTACAGAGAGATATAGCTAACCGTATCTGATATCATATCCATAATATTTTTGTTTTAACCTTAGTCTATAACAGGACTTATTTTGTATACGTCTGAGGTCTCAATTTACCAATAGTTTAAATATTGGACTAAAAGTTATTATAAAGTAATTCCAAAATAATTATTACTAAAGCAAATTAACCGACACGATATCGATAAAATCCATAAACAACAGCGACGCGACAGCAGTCACATCACTACGTCACGTCGCGCTTCGGAGACAGTTTATCGATAATGTCGCCCCTCGTTAAAGTTGGATTAACCGTGATTACATTTATATATGAGACAAATGGACGCGACCAGCGCTCCGCTCCTACGGGGTGCCCGGTGCTGCTGATTTAACGCGGACACGCACGCAACTGTATAAGCTAAATATATTTCCTAATTAGGAATACCTAATTACGAAGTACAGCCTATATTCTCCAGAAAACATAATTTCGGATGATCAGCAGTAATAATATTTCTTGAGAAATGTGCAAGAAAAAATTAATCATAACTTAAAATAACAGACCTATAAGGATCAGTGCCACAAGGTACTTGTATATCTGTAGTTCTGTTCAAATAGTCTAAGTACCTCCTGTTAAATTCTTAATGTCAGAAGGTCAATTTCAAAACACCATATCAATTGCAATTATTTTGGTACTGTAAAGTTATAATACACTCTTATTTTCAAATACACCACTACTATCATCAAATTTACTTTTTACTAATAAAATAGTCGACAAAAAACCTGACGATACATTGTAAGGGAACGATAAAAAAATCTAGCAATGCAGCACTAACAAAGCCCTAATGTACACTCAAAAACAGACTTCCACTTTAGAACCTTAACAACAACACACCAAGTTCGAAAGCCGTGAAACGGATCTTTTACGTGACAAAAACCTAGAAAAGGTTTAAGCCCTAACCCAGCTCTAACGAGCCAAGAGACAAGGTTGAAAATTGGTCAAACAGATACGTCTCCGACCGTACACTACTCGGCAAAAAACCTAGTAAAAGGTTCAGCACTAACCCAATGAGCGGCTGTCATCACACATGCCTTTCTAATCCCCACCGCTCACCGCCGCCACTCATCAGGCACCACCTCCTTACACCGCCTATTGCGATGGCGTACGAATATATTTCCCTAAATCTGAATCGTAATATTTCGTAGAAGACATTGTTACATTGTTGCTTGCGACAAATAAACTTTCACATCCATATAAAGCAATATTATAAATGCGACAGTGCGTGCGTATGTGTTTCTTTGTGTTCATACGTCGGCATGTACCTCTTCATGCAGCCATTATATTACGCTAAATCGATATTTGATATAGAAATACTTCCAGTCCACAGAAAGGATATAAAAATAGTTATAATATATATTTGGGCCTCCGTGGTTCGTGCGAGAGCTTGTCAGGAGGTCATGGGTTTGATTTCCGCGTTGGAAACTGATATATCTGATTGTCTGACAAGTAAGATGATCCATACGTTGGATGGGCATGTAAAAAGTCGGTCCTGCGCCTGATCTCTCGCCAGTCGTGTCGGTCGTCCGTCCCACTGGGTTTTGAGAGTAAAGGAATAGAGAGTGCTCTTGTGTGCGCACAATCTTAGGCACTATAAAATTACTCCTGCGTAACTGGCCTGGTTTCAATGAATCCGGTCACCGTCACCGAAACCGTTGTGGGAGTTATTATTAATATATAAATAAATAAAATTAAAAAATTAAAATAGTTTTTTTTCCCGGAAAAATGTACTGTTCCTGAGTGATATTAATCGTATTTCGGCGCAACGGAGTTCGGACAACATCTAGTAATAATATTATGAATGCGAAAGTGTGTATGTCTATTACCTCTTCAAACGTAGACCGCTAAATAAATTTACAGCCTTAAATAAATTTAAAGTTCAACAGTTTTTGAGTATGAAACATAGATTGCAAAACTGAGCATAAATTTTTATGTAAACTTGACAGAAAAAAATATACAAGAAATAGTAACAATATTTAGTACTATGACTTTAACATTTCAAAAGTTTAACTTCTTTATTTATGTCAAACACTTCAACATTCAAAAAAATAAAATTTAATAAAACACTTTCAATATCAGAAGTTGTATCCACACTTGCCTCGACATGTCTGTTATATACGACTATAGTATAAAGACACCTATTGTTATAATGTCCTCGGTAAGCAAGGTTGTTTTTTATTTTCACTAGGAGGCGGCTTCAACACGCTAGTCAATTAAGAAGACAAATTACAAATTAACCTAGCCGTGCGATTATTGTTTATTAAGTAGTTGTTATTGTAAAAGTGCAAATAAAATTTCAAAATTTATTACTCGAAGGGATGTTCGCAGAAGAAAATAAAATTCACTATCAGAGAAGTCGATTCATAGGCAGATAGTGTATAAGTACGTAATTTTGTCGAGCTATGTCAAACCCAGCCAACAGATTACGACCATTAAATTGACATAAATCGACCAAATGTCGTCTTTAAATAAATTTCTTAGGTGGTACGTAATTTGTTTTAGTGAAAATAATAGAAGCAAAATCATCATACACATAAATCGTAAACCAATTTTGAAGCCTCATTTAACTCGAAAGCAGCTACATAAAAGGTGAGGAAATTTAGGAAAAATGAAGCAGATTTATTGGAACTACATTAAGATAAGTGTAACAGAATAACGAGTATCCGAATAGCTATATTATAAAGAAATAAAGGGAATTGACTGTTTTTAATATTATGCTTATTGGCGAACGATTATTTCAATGCCTTTCTCGATTATCTTACTAAAACACTTACGTTGCCACTTTTTATTCATCCTACTCTCTAACGATAACTATATAAAGCATTTCTAAACACGTAATATTACTCGAAAAACTACATCATATATTGATACGTCACTCCTAATGAACGCAAAAACAGTAATTAATAACACTTATTCCAATTCCGTCCAACCACTTTCAAGAGAATAAATCAGACGGACCGTGCATGCAAAAACTGTTGATTATTATACACATATATTAGCACGGAATATCGCGATACTTCGACGAAAAAATATGAGTGGTTTATTGCTGATACCGCTCGGGTATCGCTTACTTATGCTCAGTGTAAAGTAGACTTACGTGAGATATATAAGTAACCCAACATGAATTATCGTCGGTTTTAGCTAAGTAGTTTATAGTCAGCAGCGAAAGTATTAACATACGTAATTATCAAAGAAAGTCATATCTAAAAAGGCGACCACAATGTAAGAAAACTCTTTGGAATTACAGTAGGTCACGTCTAATGTATAATTACTGAACCTTACCTTTTCGATGGTGCTCGAGTGATTGCAGAAACTGTGCACTTGAAATTCTTAAAAAGTACCCAAACTTGAAGTTCACACACAATTACTTCACTGAAGTCATATTATATATTACAAGTAAAACTAATTAAAACTAACTATAAGTATTTTAAATCAGGATAAATAAAATATCTACTATTCACTCTCTCCTTCTTTTATTGAAGCAAAACTATCGCTTTCTGCAACTGCCTTTCAACTGAAGTTTCAAAGTAAATTTTGACATATTTCAATATGACAGCGTTAATTCTAAGTTGTAGGTAGATCAAAAATGTATATTTTTTCTACAACTTCAATAGTCAAAGAACACTATTTTAGTGAAATATAATTCTAAAGTAGACAACTTAAGGAGAATATTTCAGCACACAAGTTGCTTATATAAGTCATAATTTCATCAGTCATAAGTGAACATCAGTTTTATTTTATTGTAACGAAAAATGTTGAAAATGCAAAGTTTTTGTCGACAATCCTCAGTATTAGTGTTACAAACTACAACAAGCAAAATTAAATTGGCAACTGCTTCTTGAGAGTTTCTTTAGAACGAGGTACCTACTTAACTTCTGCGTGTTATCCAACTGAAATATTTATACGCATTCTATTCGTATTTGCAACGAAACTGGGCTTGAAAAACCAAAGAAATCTGCTTTTAATATCCTATAAAGCAGCGAGAAGTACTTTGTACACAATAATTGTTTCATGTTTATGAAACTTTTACATTTTATTCACTTCTTAACACGTCCGTCCTACACTTTTTTTTTTCTTAAAACTTTATGTTCTGTAATATGTTAAAATAAAGAGATGTTCCATTTTACAATCAATTTAATAGTAAATGTGCAAACTAAACTTTTATATACACTTCCTTGTTTTTATTGTAAAGTAGATATCCACGATCATTTTATTATCCAGAGATCCAAACAAGCTGAACCAAGGGTTTTTGCTTTTTTTTTTTTTTTAATTAGCCTATAGTGTCCCACTGCTTGGCAAAGGCCTCCCCCAGGATCTTCCACTGTTCTCTCTCCTGCGCCACCAATAGCCAGCCTAGCTGGTATGCCTCCAGCTCGTCACACCACATTTTTCTAGGCCGGCCACGGCAGCGGCGTCCATCTTCGGGTGCCCACTCTGTTGAGACCCTTGCCCAGCGGTCGGGATGCATGCGGCTAACGTGACCCGCCCACTCCCACTTCAGCTTGGCTGCCTTGACACCTACGTCCTTGATGCCCGTTTGGGAGCGCAGTATGGTGTTTCTTATTTTATCGAGAAGCTTTACTCTTAACATACTGCGCTCCATTGCTCTTTGGCATGTA
Source organism: Cyaniris semiargus (assembly GCA_905187585.1). Classification (NCBI taxonomy): domain Eukaryota; kingdom Metazoa; phylum Arthropoda; class Insecta; order Lepidoptera; family Lycaenidae; genus Cyaniris; species Cyaniris semiargus. The sequence continues at coordinate 2,579,545 of LR994558.1, read as the reverse complement.
CCCCGAGTTGGGACTTTTGCGAATCGGTCAATGACCATGTTTGCGCACCGTAGGTTAGGACGGGCAGAATGCACATGTCGACGAGTCTTCGCTTAAGGGAGATTGGTAAATCCCCCTTCATCAGCGTCTTCATGCTTGCTTTTAAAAAAGTAAAATGATTAAAAATAGATGAGGGTAGTTTAAAACCTGTGTAGCGTTACTATTAGCAGCGTTAATAAAACAGACGATTTTATTTTTACATAGTGATATATTATGGAAAGAAAAACATTCGCCAAAAAAACAGTGAGTTTCTACAATTTTTCCTGTTCGTTATATTTTCTTATAAATTGAGTGGTCGATTACAGTAATGCAATGTTAATTAAAATTATGTACCTATTATGTGAGTCGGTTATGAATATTTTCCATAAATATGTATATTTTTGTAATTCTATTTGCTTATCTTTAATAATAATGGTCTCAAGTTTTCATGGTGGTGATTTTCATAATTATCTATTTCATTAGAATATAATATCATATTCGGACGTTTTTGTTCGTTTGGTCGTTAATTAAATTAATAGATAGTGGATATTTCTAGATTATTTATTTTATGAGAGGTAATTAATAAATATACTAGATATTGCTAGCGACATTGTTTGTGACAAAAAAAGTTAAAATTAGTGTTTTCTGGCACTTTACTTTATGTGTGCAAAGTTTCCTCAAAAATTTATTGAGTTTCGCATGAAACAAACATCATTCAACGTCATCATTTTTGTCAATTTTATAAATAATAAATAAATAAATAAAAATAGTTTTATTTCTGAATAGATTTTAAAAAAATGCTTTCAGAATGTTGATACTACATGGTGCCTACCACCGGTTCGGGAACTAACCCGGCGAGAAGAACCGGCGTAAGAAACTCGCACGGGGCCCACTTTTTTACCAAAAAAAGTGAGAAAAAAATTAATCTTTTAAATAAAATTTACAATGTTGTAACTTAAAATTATACAATGTCAACATAATTGTAAGTCATACACTAATGTAGAAGTAGCCTTGCAAGAAGCCATCCTACTCCCAAGATGTGCCATCGTTTATGAAATCATTGACCTTATAATAGGCTTTGGCACACAAACGTTCTTTGACTACTTTTTTAAATTTATTAATGGAAAGATTTTGAACGTTTTCTGGGATTTTATTGTAAAGGCGTATACATTGACCTTTAAAGGATTTACTGACTTTACTAAGTCTGATCACCGGCATATCTAGCTTGTGCTTATTTCTAGTATTTCTACAGTGAATGTCACTTTTAACTTTAAATTTACTTATATTTTTTCTAACATATATTACATTATCCAAAATGTATTGAGAAGCAACAGTTAGAATACCAATTTCTTTAAATTTATCTCTCAGAGATTCTAAAGCAGACATTTTATAAATAGAACGTATGGCTCGCTTCTGCAGCACAAATATTGTATTAATGTCGGCAGCGTTTCCCCATAAAAGGATTCCATATGACATCCTACTATGAAAATAACTAAAATATACTAATCGTGCCGTGTCTTCGTCAGAAATTTCTCTAATTTTTCTGACTGCATATGCTGCAGAACTGAGCCTACCTGCAAGATTAGCAATGTGAGGACCCCACTGTAATTTACTGTCAAGTGTAATACCTAGGAATACAATCTTACTAGACAGTGAGATTGGTACCAACTACACAACAATATTATGCAATATTCTGAATACCAATTTTATAAATTCTTAAGTGATGTATGTCTATACAATGTGTCCCAACACCGGTGTCCGATCCTTTAGTGTCATAAAGTATGGCATATTTTATTGACAAATTGGCTTTAAAGTTATTATTTTTTCTCTAGCTTTTGAACAAATTTTTTTCTCTGGCTCTCATCTCATCACTAATCTGACCAATAGGTACTTCATAAGAAAATAGTTATAACTTCTAAGCTATATGACTTAGAGCATAGAAGTAAATGAATGTATTTAAGATGAAAACCTCCTCTATCTTTTTAAAATAAAAAAGAACCAGTTTAATGCGCTAGATTTCTTACAAAAACGCATTTACTAAAAAATACACATTTTTTTTCCTTAAACTTTGGTTTTTCTATGTTTTATTCCCCAAAATTCATAACATATTGTATGTGTGAGCATGGTCCACAAGTTTAGCTATCAAATGAGACCTTTTTTATCTTCATATGATATTTACACGAGAAGTATTGGTCAGATTAGTGTCAAAGCCCGAGAAAAACTAAAATGGCTGCCATATTACAACCGTGAGAGAGAGAAAATATTGAGAGCCAATTTGTCGATAAAATATGCCATACTTTATGACATTAAAGGATCGGACACCGGTGTCGGAAGTCGGAACACATTGTATATCAGTTACTTCATGAAGCTCATACCACTAAAAGGTGAGACTACATAGGCATATGCACACCAACACACATCACAGCCAAATATTCTTTGCATGAAATCATATGAGACCGTACTAGGCGGCTGCTGAAGTGCGTGACACAGCATTCCAGTGTGTGTTTATTTTACGAATTAATGTCCTGTCCCTCCATTTTACCATATCCTTAACAAGCTCATACCAGTTCATTTGATCGAAACGATCTATCGCAAATGAGTGGCCGTTCTTAAGAATGGAAGTAACAGTATAAAGAGATGAATGCTCGCTCTTTCTGCAACAAAACGATCCATCTCGATTACAGAACCATCACCATCGCTCAGCGCAGCGCTGCGGCGCGTCACACTGATCACGTAGACGCTGCATTTTGCGACGTATTTCAACTAAAATCTAAATCAACAAAATTCCTACAATACTTTACATTTGCGTTACTGTACAAGTAAGTTATAAGCCTTTTTAATTAGTAATTACAACATTACAGTGCATCTGAAAAATTCTTTAATCATTTTTAATATTTTCACAACATCCAAAAAATAATGAACATTGTACAATGACGCTTTAACTAAACTTTACTTTATGTATGTACAAACATACATAAAGTATAGTGAATTCATCTGGTCCCTGTGCTTATTTATAACTTCCAAGTTAACAGTAACACACTTGCAGATGTTTAGAAAATAAATTGATGTTATAAATAAGTAAAAATTTTAATTCTATATATTTTAAATATTTTTGTAAAAGGTTAAAAATTAGTTTATTCCAATTCCAATATATTGAATGTATTCCTACATCTCGCTTCTTAAGCTAAGTATTTATCCTTGAAACATAACCTGACAAATAACCTTATAAGCTTCCTTCTTTGCTTCTTGACATTCTTCGCTACCCTATTTTTTCTTGCCATGTTAACAGCGGCGTCCGTTTCTTCCAGTGTGAAGACGCCTCACACGTTATCAACATTTTAATCAACGCATTATTCCACCGCTAAAATATGTAATTAATTTGTACCCGATGTCCACTACCTCGAGATAAAACTAATCGCCGTTTTATTCAAATTGCATCTTTAATGCAATGTAAATAGATTCGTATTTACATTGTGCGGTACGTTATTACCGGTATCAACATCTTATTGATCGCTTACAGCGTTATTAAGTCAAATAATGTCCCTACGGGAGTCAGCAATTACCGTTTTCTAAAGGTCAGTGTAAACATTTTTTCAGTAAAATGATGAATGGACCTCTAACAGGACGTCTCATTTATTAATTACGACAAAAAGACTATCGACAGATGGAATGATCAAACAATAATCTACAACGTATAACAAGTATGAATTGTAATAAGACTTTATAAAGTCACGTTGTTTTTAGGGTTCCGTAGCCAAATGGCAAAAATCGAAACCCTTATAGATTCGTCATGTCTGTCTGTCTGTCTGTCCGTCCGTATGTCACAGCCACTTTTCTTCGAAACTATAAGAGCTATACTATTGAAATTTGGTAAGTAGATGTAGTCTGTGAACCGCATTAAGATTTTGATACAATAATGGAAAAAATATTAAAAATTTTAGGTGTCCCCTAATTGTAGGTACAACTAAATCAAAAAAAAATTTTTTTTCATCTAACCTATTCGTGTGGGGTATTTATGCATAGGTCTTTAAAAATCATATTGAGGTTTCTGATATCATTTTTTTCTAACCTGAATAGTTTGCGAGAGAGACTCTTCCAAAGTGCTAAAATGTGTGTCCCCCCCCCTCTAATTTCTAAAGTAGGGGCATGACAAGTCTAAAAAAAAATATATAATGTACTTTACTATAAAAACTACCAACGAAAATTGGTTTGAACGAAATCTAGGAAGAAGTTTTTTTTATATTATTATATTAAAAAAAATTTTTTTTTCATCTAACCTATGCATGTGGCGTATCTATGGATAGGTCTTCAAAAATCATATTGAGGTTTCTAATATCATTTTTTCCTAACCTGAATAGTTTGCGAGAGAGACTCTTCCAAAGTGGTAAAATATGTGTCCCCCCCCCCCCCCCCCCCCTCTAACTTCTAAAATAGGGGCATGATAAGTCTAAAAAAAATATATGATGTACTTTACTATAAAAACTACCAATGAAAATTGGTTTGAACAAAATCTAGCTAGTAATTTTTTTTTTATACGTCATAAATGGTAAACTTAATTTAACTTTCATTAAATCAACTGAAATATTAAAATAAATCAAAAACATTTTAATTTCATAAAAATAAACCTTATTGCTGCTGCGGAACCCTTCATGGGTGAGTCCAACTCGCACTTGGCCGGTTTTTAAGCTAGCTTTAAGTTTTATTATAAATTGATTTTAATCAATAAAAAGGACAGTAATTTTTGTAATCTTGTAATGAACTTCAAAATAGAGGATGTTCTATGATCAGCTGTATCGCTATAGAATATAGGTGCTTAGCACCATGAATTTTGCGCGACTAAACTACCTACCACTAGTTTTTTCTTGATCCACTATAGCTTTGCTAAAATTGATCGATGCTGCAGTTTTGTCAACTATTTAATGCAAAGAATCAAAACAATCTTTGCATTTCACAGAGAATAATATAATAAATACTTTAGTTAATTTATTTCCGTTCAAACAAGCGCCTTTTTCCTTGTCTAATGAGGATATTCTTTCTACTGCTTCTGTTTCTAAGCGAGCATTATTAAGTACTTTTTACCCTACCGTTTTGCATTGATATACAAGTCCTGGGTAACTGGGTAATAAATAACACAGTATCTATGATCTAGTATCGTTAATTGTGTAGGTTTCTATTAGGTCACAATCATATTTAATAAACTGATATCATCGGGCATAGCAGCTGTGAATCTAGCGCTTGGTTATGCATAGAAAAACTGGTTATTAGAGATCCGCGAAAAGTCGGAATATATTGAGATAGCGACTATTCGCTGTAGTTGGGTAAAGAAACAGAGGCCCTAGACAAAGTCTTTTTCGTTAAAAACGATGACGAAATTCGTTATCAAAATGTATGAGATTTGACATAAGTCATCGCAAGCGAAATGTCATTTAGCGATGACTTATGTCAAATCGCATACATTTTGATAACGAATTTCGTCATCGTTTTTAACGAAAACTACTTTGTCTCGGGCCTCAGGCAAGGCAATTACGGTTCCTTATTCGTTGTTACAAAGCATATCAAACTTGCAAAAACATTGAATGCTTTGAAAAGTCTCGTCAAGTCGCATTATTTAGCTATCTGTAAAAATAATACTTAATCATAATACATGCATTTGTTTTGAGTTAAATTACACTTTTAATTATTAATTATCCGTGTTTGTTAAATCATATCTCTTAGTAATTTAAATATAGTATAATTCTATTTTATTTATAATATTTATGTATAGTATTTTATTGTATATTTTTATTATGCATGCTTTTATATATATTTAATCCTCAACATATATATTTTTTGTATTCTCTTGTTTGCACATGCACGTTTTTCTTCACTGTAATATCACCTTTGCTCGTGGTTGTCTGGAATAGATTGCTACCTAGTAATAAGGCCGCCATTGTGACACCTGAATATTTTGTCTTTTCTTCTTGCATTTCTTTTGTAACATTATAAGTGTGCACAATAAAGAATATTTCATACATTCATTCATTATTGCGTCGTTGTGTTGTGTCGTCGCAAAGGAATCACGTTGCATCGTAAAAATCTACATACTTTTTGCGATAAAACATCGCAACGCAGTGTTTCGATATAGCCCTATGCTATATCTGCGTTGCGACTACGCGATAAATTATACTCGTGCTGAAACATTACCAAATCTATGGGATTACAACAGTACTTGACAAGCACAGAGCACAGATTTGGAGGAATATTTTTATAAAACAAAAACGTTCTCATCTCATCTCGTTTCATTTCTTCTCCTTCTGTTTAAACATCGCATCTAACGACGGAACTATTTATTTTCATTTGATGCTAATTTAATAGTCTCGCAATTTCATATCATGGCATTAAATTTTATTTTTAAGGAACTAAAAAAGTGTTTGTCTTCTGAGTTTAAAAACACCTGTGAGGTCCTCTCGCACTTGACATTTTTTATGTTTTCTAACTAGTATGGAGGCGAGGATATTATACGATATGTAATCAATTACTGTTGAGAATATTTTGCATAAATAGCCCTCAGTTTGCCACCTCTTATAAACGAGTACAGAAGTTTTGTAAAAAAAGTTAATCGACAGATGTTTATAATAGTTAACCTGAGGAAGCTTAGTTAATTAAAAAGGTGCTCAGCCTAAGATAGTCTACCCTAACGTAGATATAAAATAGGTATTACAATAGATAAATTAAAATTATACACAAATTCACCAGGAATCACACTTAAATTAAATAAAATACACATTTGTTTTTCTAAAATATTTCGATTATTGGCTGCCGAGATTACGTAGTATTTGTAAAAATCTAAATCAAAATATTTATTTCTAAATAGGTTAACAAAGTTAACACTTTTAGAATGTAGACGACATGAGGCCTACCACCGGTTTGGGAACTAACCCGGCGAGAAGAACCGGCGTGAGAAACTCGCACAATGTACTGTTACGACTTTCAGAACACACCCCTACTTATGTAAGTTCCAACTTCTGAATCATTTACGTAAAAGCTTTTTTTTTAATGAAATAAGGGGGCAAACGAGCAAACGGGTCACCTGATGAATAGCAACTTCCGTCGCCCATGGACACTCGCAGCATCAGAAGAGCTGCAGGTGCGTTGCCGGCCTTTTAAGAGGGAATAGGGTAATAGGGGAGAGTAGGGATGGGAAGAGAAGGGAATAGGGGAGGGAAAGGAAGGGAATAGGATAGGGGAATTGAGCCTCCGGTAAATTCACTCACTCGGCGAAACACAGCGCAAGCGCTGTTTCACGCCGGTTTTCTGTGAGAACGTGGTATTTCTCCGGTCGAGCCGGCCCATTCGTGCCGAAGCATGGCTCTCCCACGTATGAAAAAAGCTTGTCGGAAGATATTTTGATTTCTTTGTATTTTGTAGTGTATAAAACTCGACTTGCATTATACCAACCTGTAAGTTTGCTATATGTATTAATTAATATTTAAACTTGATTTTAATTATACTTGTAAATAATTACAAGTTCAAATCTATTAAGCATTTTCGTACGAGCTATCAAAGTATAATGCGGCTAGTTTAATATAATGGGTAATTCTTATGCTGATCACAGCTGATGCTTATTATCTGGTAATCGATTTCTACCACAGCACCGTCGACATACTTAATCATTCTTATTTTAAAAAACAATTGGCTGACCCGACAATCTTGTTTTGCCACATGCGTTATTTCGGGCATGGAAAAAAGCTGGCCAATTCTCTGACCTACCTGATAAGCACATAAAATATTGGTCCAGCCGTTTTGGAGGAGCTTGGTAACAAACACTAGAATTTCATCTGTTACTTGGTGACGCCTGCAACTCCGTGGCGCAGAAATTCGCGTATCGCGCGGGACTTAAACTCCGACTTCAAAAAAGGCGGATATCAATTCGACCCGTATATACGTAATATTTTCAGAATTGCCTAGTTTTCGTAAATGTTAGTCTACATCAGTGTCCTGAACAAATGTGCCTTTCAAAAATGTATGTATGTTTTTATGTTTGTGTTCGCATATCTTCGGAAGTACAAGTTCGTATTAAGTAATTCTTTTTTTGTTGTGCTATGTATTGTTTAACTTAGGGAATACTGCAAGTTTCATCGAAATCGGTTAAGTAGTTTTTGAGATTGGGAATTTGAACTCTCAATTATTATGTACCATTTTGAAGTCGGTTTTATCTTTTTAAAATACTATTATCTCAGCATAACCATTAGATTTTTTTATGGTTTCAGTACAATCAACGGCCTCGGGTGGACAGGTTCGTGCCGACGCGCGACCGGGTCCACAACCTGCAGCGACGACGGAGCTGGCACGCCGCCCGCTCACAACAGACTGATGTGGATATTTGGGTGATGACGATAAAAATATTCAAATTATAAAGGCTATATCTATACAGGGTGTAACAAAACTAAAAGTCTATACGCGGGAGAGCCATGCTTCGGCATGAATGGGCCGGCTCGACCGGAGAAATACCACGTTCTCACAGAGAACCGGCGTGAAACAGCGCTTGCGCTGTGTTTCGCCGAGTGAGTGAGTTTAACGGAGGCCCAATCCCCTACCCTATTCCCTTCCTTTCCCTCCCCTATTCCCTTCTCTTTCCATCCCTACCCTCCCCTATTACCCTATTCCCTCTTAAAAGGCCGGCAACGCACCTGCAGCTCTTCTGATGCTGCGAGTGTCCATGGGCGACGGAAGTTGCTTTCCATCAGGTGACCCGTTTGCTCGTTTGCCCCCTTATTTCATAAAAAAAAAATAAGTTTTGAAATTTATGACTTCCTAAAATATACTCGGTTTTATTACAGTACGAAAAATACATACAACAGAAGAAGTACGCGAATTATCTAGATGACGCGTTCGGCATCGAGCCGGCGACAAAGGCCGCTGATGCGGTGCAGACCTGGCCGTGTCGACCGCGGAAGAGGAGCTACCTGTCTTCCGCTGACAGCATCCTGGATCTACCGTCTTATAGCTATGCTGTTTGTAAGTGACTTCTTAAGCTATAAAACTATTTATAGTAAGCTATGTAACTGCTACCTACATAATATAGTAACGCCATTAATAAAATCATGCTTACACCGCGGAAAACTCAAGATTGCTGTCTTTATTTGATGTTTAGTAGGTTATATGTCGGACAAGAGCGGAAGACAGCATGTTACGTTATAATATTGTGTGTGGGGGCGTGTGTGTGGTGTGTGTGTGAGTGTGTGTGTGTGTGTGTGTGTGTGTGTGGGTGGGTGGGTGTGTGGGTGTGTGTGTGTGTTAAAGACTAAAGTAAGAATTGCGATTTTAAAATATTTTGGTTTGATTTAAAATAGGTAAGTGAGTCCTTTGCTTTCTTCTGTCTCCACAATATAGATTTTTTAAAGATTTGAATATAATATCATGATCGTTTTGACAATTTATTTCCACAGTTCCTATTTTTCACGGCAATCATAAGTAATTACTTCTTATAAAGATAAGAAGTCCTATCCAGTTTACAAAACATACTGCCAAGTTCCAGAGCTGCTGGACTGGAGCAACGACAATATCCTGGTGGCGGCGCTGGGCATGAACTACCACAAGTGGAGCTGGCGTACCCAGAGCCTCACCAGCCAGGGGCTGACCAGGTTCCCCATACAGTGCTGCAAGTTTGACCCCCGAGGAGAACTGCTGGCTGTAAGTACCTGACGATAAGATTAAGCAGTTGTATCATCAATCTATATACACATACAATTTAGGCTTCTTACAGACGAACGGCGGCACAAGTCGACAAGTGCCGTTCATCTGTAAGAATCACCATCAAGCCCCAAGCGGCCACCGGCGGCCGCGTAACAATTGAATATCTATTATGTCTGTAATTCCCACGATCGAGGTATTACAAGAGATCACAATTATTTTTGCGTAAGGTCGGTCTGAACCATAAAGTTAATATACCTAGCGGAATAGAGCAACAATCTCGAGCTGTCAAACGAAACCGAAATTGGTTTACATCTGTGTGTAAAAATATGTGTACGTATACACTTACACAAGCATGATTGAACATGAATTCTATGAGATTATATTGTCAACGTCCCGATAAGTGCCGACTGGACGTCAAAAAAAGAGTTCTGCTGTCATGTTTCACACGTCTCTTTTTACCACGCAGTGTTACTGATAATGGCATCTCGCTTTTTTTATGAAATAAGGGGGCAAACGAGCAAACGGGTCACCTGATGGAAAGCAACTTCCGTCGCCCATGGACACTCGCAGCATCAGAAGAGCTGCAGGAGCGTTGCCGGCCTTTTAAGAGGGAATAGGGCAATAGGGGAAGGTAGGGATGGGAAGAGTAGGGAATAGGGGAGGGAAAGGAAGGGAATAGGGTAGGGGATTGGGCCTCCGGTAAACTCACTCACTCGGCGAAACACAGCGCAAGCGCTGTTTCACGCCGGTTTTCTGTGAGAACGTGGCATTTCTCCGGTCGAGCTGGCCCATTCGTGCCGAAGCATGGCTCTCTCAGGTATCAAGCTTGCTCAGGCTTTTGTTTCTCTATTCCGCTAGGTATATTTAACTTTATGGTCTGAACACACTACAAAAAAATTTAAAAGAATGTTTACAGTACCTACAGCAACGTACTGCGAAAACCAAAGTGACGTCACTTGACGTTTGAAAAAACGTTCCGATCTACGTACTTTCTTCAAAATCTTATTTTTATCAAAACAACAAAATTATTTGAGCTGAAAACATTACAATTCGTTTTCTTTTTTTTACATTGTAGTCGCATACATTTTATGTACATCTACCCTATAGAAGGAATAAAAATATATATATAATTACTTCTAAAATTTATCTTATTATGTCCAGCTCGGTACTTTTAAAATTAATCGTGCTATGTCCAGCTCGGTACGGAAGCTCAAGTGCTGGAGCTCCACCACAACGGGCGCAACAAGGCGCTGTGGTACTGCTTCTGCAAGTGCGCGACGCTCGACGACGACTTCTGCAACGTGGTCGCCCTTGACTGGAGTCCCACTGGCAACTCGCTCGCCAGGTATTGTGCTCCATCAACTGCCAAGTGGGGCGCTTTTCTAGACATGCGTGTCGATGCCCGCGCGCGGAATTGGTCCGCATGAAAGTTGCCCGCATCCTATCATTTCATACTTCATAGATGTTTTTCCTGTTAGGCAACACGCGCGCGGCCAAGAGCATATGGTCACCTGCATGCGGACCAGATTCGGGCGCGGGTGACAATACGCATGACAAGAAAGGAGCTGTTACTGTAATAAAACGATTTATTATTATATAATTTCACTGTCCAGCTTTATTAATTAAACGATATTAAACCTTACAGCAACACCAATATTTATTAAAAAAAATTCTTCCTTCACTATTTGTCTATTTGTTTCTAATGCACCTAGCTGTATGAAGGAAAGCGAAGAATCTCTCTCTTTTCGTTTAACCTATCACCCGTCGACTTTACGTAGGACGATGACTTTATCTACCGCTTGTACACTTTTGCCTACACCTGTATCAAAAACTTCTTCCTCATCATCTTTCAGCGGCTGCACCTGGGGCACCGTGTCGTCCTTCAGCCGCAACGGCGAGGTGATCAGCTGGCAGCGCCTGGCGCGGCAGGCGGTGCTGGCGGTGCGCGTGTCGCCGGACGCGCGGTACGTCGCCGCCACCTGCCTCAACTCCGCCTACGTGACGCTGCTAACGTGGCCCGCGCTGCAGCTGTACTCCGTGATCAACGCGGACTGGACTATCCGGGTATGTGTCGTCCTTCAGCCGCAACGGCCATGTAACGAGCTGGCAGCGGCTGGCGCGGCAGGCGGTGCTAGCGCTGCGCGTGTCGCCGGACGCGCGGTACGTCGCCGCCACCTGCCTCAACTCCACCTACGTGACGCTGCTCACGTGGCCCGCGCTGCAGCTGTACTCCGTGATCAACGCGGACTGGACTATCCGGGTATGTGTCGTCCTTCAGCCGCAACGGCGAGGTGATCAGCTGGCACTGCCTGGCGCACCAGGCGGTGCTGGCGGTGCGCGTGTAGCCGGACGCGCGGTACGTCGCCGCCACCTGCCTCAACTCCACCTACGTGACGCTGCTAACGTGGCCCGCGCTGCAGCTGTACTCCGTGATCAACGCGGACTGGACTATCCGGGTATGTGTCGTCCTTCAGCCGCAACGGCGAGGTGATCAGCTGGCACCGCCTGGCGCACCAGGCGGTGCTGGCGGTGCGCGTGTAGCCGGACGCGCGGTACGTCGCCGCCACCTGCCTCAACTCCACCTACGTGACGCTGCTCACGTGGCCCGCGCTGCAGCTGTACTCCGTGATCAACGCGGACTGGACTATATGGGTGTGTTACGCTATGGCCCGCTTGTTCCACGTCTTATTATCTTATTAGATACGAGATATTAGTATGCCACATTCATTTTATAATATAATATTGCATTCAGGTAAAAGTCAAATCACTTTGCGTCATTATGTAACGCATCGTGAACGTCATAACAATAATATGTCAAATTCTCTCTCCAGTCTCCTAAAACCGAACACTCTTTCAGACCATAACCTGGCACCCGTGGCGCAGCGCTCTCCTGGGAATCGGCACCATGACGTCGGGCATGCAGGCACGGCTGGTGCTGTGGGACGCCCCCAGCTCCAGGGTCCAGGAGACCACGCTCGGCAGACACCAGTACAGCCTCGACGCGATGCTGTTCAGCCGCCGCTCCGGCGAGCTGGTCATCAGCCTGTGGAACACTGGTGAGTTTGTAGCAGTATAGGAACTTGTCACAAATAATGATTTCTAAATAATGTACCATCGGAGAAATTGATGGGCAGTTTACCCACTTTGTATATTCTGGTCGGGATATGTCAAGCTAATAAAATGCAGATGGCGGATCTACGTAAATTCGTCGCATTTTGTCAAACCCAATTAACAGATCACAAATTACATTGAATTGACAAAACAAATGACGTTGGTCTGTCAACTGCCTATGAATCAATTTCTTCGATGGTACTTGTTGTCATACCTGGCAAAACGTTACTTAATTTTTTGCATTAAAACACAAGGTAGTAAAATATGTGATGGTTGATTTTTACAGAGAGACCACAGACACTCAGTAAGACTTACTCGCAGCTTGTGGTCTTGAGTGGTCCAGAGACTGTGGTGGACCAGTGGGGGGAAGGCCGCTACGGGCTGGACCGCGTACGCACCATGGTCTTCAGTCCCGATGGGACCAAACTTGGTACGTACTTCCCACTTTAAAAGAAATTCTACATAATTTTACTTGCAAAAATTCGAATCCCAATCCCAATCTGAATCCGAATCCAAATCTGTATCCAAATCATACGGAATTGGATACGGATACGGATTCTTATCCAAATCCATAACCGTTATTTTTGTATGACGCTCCACATCACAGTCCGGTCCATTAATAAGATTTCAGATAACTTGCGTTACGACTTATGGGTACTAGACGATACTACTATTACGTTTTATGTTATTTTTTTTTTTAATTTTAATATTTTATTACTTTTTATATATAGCAACTGCGACTGCCGACGAAGATTTGATAATCTGGAATTTCCTACCCGAAGACAAGGTGAAGAAGAAAACCAAGTGCAGGCGATTCTCCGCCCTACCCGTGTACATAGACGAATCCAATCAGGGCTTCTCCCTCCGGTGAGCGAAGAGAGAAAGAGAAAGAAGACGCTGGATGTACTTCTTAGATATTTATGAATAAATATTCTTTGCGTTTTGTTCTTGATTGCATGTTTACCTTATCAAAATAAAATTAGATGACACTAAACAAGAGGCAGGCAACGCTTATACGGGCAACTAAAATTGCTCAATTCCAGTCAATACTCGTCAACTATGACGTCACGACTACATCAAGCAATTTGCGGCAACGGCAACAAGCATCAATATTGCGCAACACAAAATTGAGCGATACGGCGCAACTTCATTAACTAGGCAATACTGTCCTACACTAGCATTTCAGTATTCGCTCGTTATGGGCGACATCGGCTCGAAAGCAAGTCAGCAAGCCGCAAAACAAACAAGTGCGAACGCATACATATGAAAATTATCTGGAATTTCCAAACCCATTGGATATTCGTCAATTCGTATATTTTGCTACATTGAGCGATATGAAATATCTGGAGCAATTAGAAGCAATTACGCCGAAATAATTGCCGCAATTCATTGAAATTGCTCCATATTGCTCCACTAATTGCTCCAGATCGGTCCATTCGTGTCGCCGGGAAATTATTTCCGCCGTGTAAGCGCATCTTAACAAAGCTGTTCTGGCGCTTGATAGAAGTCGGTATTAAGCTCGAATTATTATTAAATGTTATTTGAAGTTGAAAAACAATCAAATTTTGGCACAACTTTACTGTAGGCACCATATCGTATTTAAAAAGATACACTCAGAAACCTGGAATTTATGTAGCCACAGCCTACAAGGTAAGGTATGTATAATCAAAATAACGAGGCACAGAATTTGATATACATTTGTCATTTTATTTGCCTCAATTCCGCGTTTGAACTTAAGTAAAATATTAGGTGGATACATAGATATGATTTGAGGCCTCCCTAATGCAAATAAACTCTGGCCTCCACATTTTCTATATCATTAAAATGTTTTTACAACGGCCCTGAGTAAAGAATGCTAATCACTCGCGAAGGTTTGTCAGTTATATGAATTTAAATTTTCAACCAACTGCCTGAGGCAGATTACCTAACTAGACTTTAATAACTTAAGGTCCCTTAAATTAAAAACTTGAGGAACATTCTTGGACAAATAAAGTTAGGTTATACTGATACATATTGTATTAAAATAATATTAATCACAATTTATTTTATTATGTATTTAAAAAAACCGATACAAAATTGTTGTCATTAAGTAGGTCACGAATTATAATGCAAAATATTGAACCGTTCGAATCGTAAACTTACAACCTTTCATGAAATAAATAAACTCCAAATTTTCAAGCACTGAGCCGGCGGATAATAATGAACTAACCCTAAAAGATAACAAGATCGAGAATCTTGTTATTTTTCAGAGCGTCAAACTTATACCACCCCTATGTTTTCGTCGCAGGTAAAGAAATTCATCAATATTTTTTGCCCTTTAAAAAGACATCCACGCGCTAAAGCAACAAGTTATTTCCCACTTTGAGACTTTATTCGTTCGTTTTGTTTGGGAACATTAATACAATTTCCATATACTGCAATACCAACTTTATTATCACTGATAAAAACATAAATACTCTCACAATGAGGGAATATATAACCGTGGTCGGCGATTCACTGCGACCATAGAATTACAATATCAAGTACAGTCGTGCTCGTATCTTATTACTTTTGTGTAAATGTTGGACTATTATAAGCAACTATAGTGTTCTATCATGAAGGAATTTTGCTATTCTTTGAAATAGGTACTATAATATCAATACTGATATCTTAAATGCGAAAAAGAGTTATTTTTGTTACCTCTTCACGCACCAACCGTTGAACCCATATTATATACTTAGTTAAAATTTTAAAAAATCATTTTTATACCAAAAAAGTACAACGTTTTAGCCATGGCAAAGTACGGCTCCCGTCGATAAAATAAGCTATTAATTTGAGTCGAGCATTTAAATAAGTTTATCGTTTACAACAAACACGTTGACATAATATCATATTATGCTGTTGAGTTTTAACGTTCAAACTAATATGGAGAAGGCCCCTGACTTCTATGTAAGAAATAAGTATAGATATGCGTGCAAGAATTCAAATAGAAAAATGATAGTTATTAAATAATTATCTCCATATAAACGTGTGGTATAAAATGACAGTTCATAGATAAGTACAGTCCCATCCCCGGAGCGGTCACACCTTGTCACCGTGACTGTACCCAGGGGGTACACTCGGGCTCATAATGTCACATTGTCGTCTTAATCACCGAGGTGAAGAAATTCATCACCCCGCGGCATCACCGGGTGATTAATAACCAAAGCAGCCTGCGGCGGACAGCGCTAATAGGATAGGAAGTGATGATGGCAAATGACACTTTTCATTATTGTTCGAAGTTCTAACATTGCATTTTGTTTAGGTTGTATTTGCCCAACAGTTGATATGCCGTTATTTTTTATTGATGTAAACTGTATGAAACACTGAGAAGAGTTTTAATACCTCGATCGTGGGAAGTAATTGTAAGTAATTGACATATTTTGGACATTTTAAAAAAGTAGGTAAGCATATAGCTTTTTTACTAGAACATTCCCAGAAAAAAAAAACTTTTGTACTGCTTAACTTTTGAAGCATAAAGCTTTTAAAAATAAAATTGTATAAATAACATTTTTACATTTATTAAATTGGCGCAGAATTTTCACTCCTTCAACCGAGTGAGTGACAATTAATTAAAAGTAAATTGCATGAAAAAACACAAAAATTTCACAGCTGCTGGTATCAATATGACAAGAGGCAACGGACGTGTGAAGTACAAATTAGTGGTTGGCATGTGATTAGTGGTTAGTGCGTGATAGAAATTAGTGGTTGCGTCTGGAAGTGTTTAGCGACGCCCCGCCCCCTCGTCACCAATCATGGCGGACGCACGTTACAATGTTAGCTATGTAATGTTAATGGTTGGCTAGCTACTGTAAATCACGTGATGTTAGCATCACTATCAGTATGTAAGTCTCATGAAAATGAATCTTAGTTTTTTGTCAACCTCTGTGGCTCAATGGTTGAGCGAGTGGTAGCTCAAGCCGGGGGTCGCGGGTTTGAATCCAGTCGACGAAAAAAAGGTTTTTCAATGTTCCACTTCCTGGATCATAGATGTGTAGTAAATGTGTGTATCATCTTATAATAAAAATATTAAATATAATATATACAGTACCGTGTGAAAGCCGTTGTCGGGTACGCGTAACACAAGTTCTTCAGGTACTCAGCATTGGGCCTGACTGTCGTGGTGTGAAGCGTCTTAGTCTTGAAAGTTAATCGTCATCATCGACGTCGTCGTCGGAAGAAAACTGGGGGCCGTGTGCCGAAATCTTTTCGTTTTCGCTTCGTTATAGAATCGCCGATGAAAATGTATGGAATTGACATAAGCGTTCGTTAGTATGACGTTGACGTTCGACTCGTCTTATGTCAATTCCATACATTTTGATCGGCGATTCTATAACGAAGCGAAAACGAAAAAGTTTCGGCTAAATGCCCTGTAACATTTTAAAAAGAGTCCTCATTATTATTAGTAATCTAAGCGCGAGCTTAAGGATAGTGTAGGTATAGTTTAACATAGGGCTGTGACGTATCCCAGGTAAAGGATAAAATATTTACAAGTTGTATAAGGAGTATGCTTTTATCTTTTACCATGTTCTACGCAAAATCTTGAGATAATCTCAACAATTGAGGTCAGCAGTTTCCAAACCTATACGACTTTAAGCGGGCGACGATCAATTTTATTGTGCAATATCACGTATGTGCAATGTTATTGACGGTCTAGGGTTAATATTGAACATCCCGCGCCTTTCAATCTCATTGTCAAATAAATTGTACAAATAAAATTTTGTTTAATATTATTGTAGGTTTAGGGGCTGCCTAATGAAATAAATATTTCTTAATCAAATATGCACTAAATATATAATAAAAAAAATGTTGTACACGTCATAATATCATAGTTTTAACCGTATTTTTGTACAAGCATTCTAAAATCATCAAAGATCTTGTTGTAATAAAATACTAAAAGATTCCGCAATTTCGAAACTCCGCTAGCTAATTTTAATACGCATTTGAATAATAATTCGTGCATCTAATGGCGAATCTGAATTCATGGAATCATGTCAGATGGAACCTAGATAGTTCTGGCATAGTATAAATATGTACAGTACGCCATCCTCACACTAGTGTGTTGCGAATAACACGCATGCTTAATCCATACTTCCATACTAATAGTATGAATTCGAAAGTGTGTATCTATCTGTCTATCTGTTACCTCTTCACGCCCAAACCGCTAAACCGATTTTTCTGCAATTTGGTATGGAGATACTTTGAGTCCCGGGAGAGGACACAGGATCCTGTTTTTCCCAGAAATATGTACGGTTCCCGCGCGATAAAAGGCGTTTCAGATAATTTCTTGAGCCAAAACATACAGTAAGTAGTAATATATAAAGTCGGCGGCAAAACATTCAAAACTCATTACATAAAATTTAAAAAAAAACTCCGATTTCAGCGTTACGGTGCTGTGGAGTGGTTAAGAATCCAGTTCACATATTTCGGATTGAAAGATTGTGTCGATCGCAAATACCAGCTACCCCAAAACAATGCAATATCTTGCAAAAAAACTTATAATCTGTGTCGAGCGAGTTTTCTTTTCGATATATACGGCTAACTGCCGCACTTAGAGACGAACATTACTTAAATGTAATTAAATGAAATGTTTGACATAAGCTCCATACATTATGTGTCAAACTCTTCATTAAATTGAAATTTAATCATCATTAAATGTCTCTGAGTGCGGCCGTTAGTTACTCTACTGTATACTATTTGCTGTGGTTCTGGTAATACTATTTAAATGCCAGTTGATAATCCTCCGGGCATCAAATTACAGCGGGCATTGTGCTTTTACATCTTTATTGCGGTTTGAGGCTTTTGTTTCGATATTTCGTTATTTCAATATTATTGAGTAATAGCTATAAAACGACCGCTGCAGATATGAATATAGTTATGAAGAAGCTAGTTAACTGAGGCAACAGTATTCCAAGCGAGAGGATTTGACAAAAAATAATTGTATGTATCAAATTGTTATTGGTTTACTATCATTATTCATTAACTAACAACCTACTGTAATTTAAAATGTATCGGTCAAATTACAGTTATAGGTACCTGGGAGACCGAGCTTTATTCGGAGTACAAATAAAATACATAAATAACTAAATTTGCATGGTTTTTCAGGAACGTACGTAGCCTAGATTCACCTTAAAAACTCTGAAATATACAAAATATCCTGAAAATACATGCAGTTGTATCAAGTTCAATAATTTCCTTTTGAATTTCAAATGCTTCTTGTTAAATCGTAAAAAATCGATAAAACTCACGACTTCACTAAATAAATCATTAGTTTTACATCACTGAAGCGTCGTTACTTCCTCAAATTAACGATAAAGTCGTTAAAAGCAAACATCTTTCTAACAGCCGTAAGAAGTTTATGACAGAGCGAAGTATTAACAACTATTATCTTTACGATTAGGAAAGGGCAGGCCGTATGATTATTCCTATTAGAACAAACGCGATATCTCTATAACAGTAGCATATAATTAAGATCGTTAATGTTCCGCATGTGCATAGATAAAAATTAATGTGGCTCGAGATAGATATACATTAGGCTGGTAGTACAGTTGCAGAAACTTACGAGTGGAATAGTCATTATAAATACACTTTGCTTTTTGAATATCATAACGACCGCTAATTTTTTTTTTTTGTTTTTTATTTATTTATATCAGACTACGTAGGCCCGTACAATATATACCTTAATAACTAACATACATATAAATTATATATACTTAACTAATAACTATAACTTACTAATATTATAAATGCGATAGTGTGTCTGTCTGTCTGTCCGTCTGTCTGTCTGTCTGTCTATCTGTCTGTCTGTCTGTTACCTCTTCACGCCCAAACTGCTGAACCGATTTTGCTGAAATTCGGTATGGAGATACTTTGAGTCGCGGGAAAGGACATAGGATACTTTTTATCCCGGAAAAATGTACGGTTCCCGCGTGATAAACGAATTTTGGCGCAACGGAGTTGCGGGCGTCATCTAGTACTTTATCACACATGTTTTGCAAATCCGTTTTATCCCTACCCGTACTCAGTACTCACTACTCACTACTCATACATACGGTCTGTACATAATATAGACTGTTTGGACATTCATCTGTCTGAAAAGGTATCCTATGTGAAAAGAGGTAACAGGCATGTTTAGCATACTTAGGTCGATAAACTGATTTTGTAAAAATATTGGTACAAAAACAGTATAAGTTATAAGTATCAGAAAAGAAATTCTATTAGAATAGATTTTTTTTTTAAACAAAAATTCTAATGATGCTGACGTCTCCGCAATAACAAATTCAACATGCTGACATTGCTCGTTACAACGAAAATTATAATAAGTTTAGCTTAGAGAGACCAGTGTATCCTCAACCTAAGCGAGGTCGGAGCTACAGTTGTCGAGTTCTAGAAGTACATACAACCTTTTCCTCTGCCCACTGTATAGTGTATAATGTATAGTGTATAATCATACTTGACCTTTGTCGAGTGAGACATCAACGTCACTCCCCCCTCTAATTACATAATACCAGTACTTAGCACAACATATAAATATATACAACTCGTATATTTTGTTTAAAGTTATCCTTAACAATGTTGTCTAATTGAATTTAGAAGTGTTCCTGGAAGTTAAGATGGTGTAAGTGTAGAAAAATATGATAATGAGGTTATTTCAACACTATATTTAAATGTATAAAAACGTCTAAATTATTATTTAGCATACTAAGTAGAGCACAAACAGTAGTTAAGTAAAAACATACTTAAGGAATTTTAACGTTATACTTACGTTTCAATGTAGGAAATTACTATTTAGCACGCTTCTGCCCGGTTTCTAAAGTATTTGGCAGGAGATTATCTATACAATAGCGCTATATTCGGTTAACATTTTACGTAAGCAAAAAGCATATTTTAAGTAAATTATAAACATAAGATAATAATGTTTATTCTGTTACAAAGTAACAGAGGGGTAATTTTATGTCACTGTCGAAGTGCAAGTGTCCACTTGTAAACGAGCGAAATACGATTCTTCGCATCGACTAGTATATATTATAAAGGGTTAATAACGCGGTGACATTTTGTTTCATCGCTAAAATTGGTGGCGATAAGGCTTCAATTATATCGACTGCACCACTG
Source organism: Cyaniris semiargus (assembly GCA_905187585.1). Lineage (NCBI taxonomy): Eukaryota > Metazoa > Arthropoda > Insecta > Lepidoptera > Lycaenidae > Cyaniris > Cyaniris semiargus. The sequence goes on along the minus strand of LR994558.1, from coordinate 2,558,611 downwards.
GGGCCCTTTCAGCCCACCCGCTAGTATGGGTTAAAAAATACCTCATTAAAAAATAAGTCAAAGCGACCGACACCTCCGTTAGCAATATAACAGGTAGTTTAGGGTTAATTTAACGATGTCGCTTTAATGTATCGTAAATCGTAATTAATAAAGTGTACGTATAAGTTAAAGAAAGTGCGAGAGTTGACGTAAAACGAAATTATTACAGCCGCCCATGGTTACCCTTTTCAATATTTTTAGCACATTTAAAGCTATCCAATTGAATACCTTTTAGAATAAAAATGTTTGTAATTTAATACTAATAGCTTATCCTTATACCCACGACATTTTTGTGGATAAGAAGCAGCGAAACTTACACTGCAAATTGCATGCATTTTTTTTAGCCTAAGTGCCGATATAGCTTTGCAACATTGTCACTTGTTTGTACAAAGCTAAAAATGGTTGAATGTACCAAAAATATTTTAGTTGTCTTTAGAATACCGTGAGATAAAAAAATTCACAGCACCTACTTTAGGAGTATAAACGAGCTTCTCTTAACATAAACATAGCAATATATCAGTTTGTCCGTCCATTTCCTACTTCTTTAGCCGGAACATAGATAAATAAACACCTTTCTAACAATCGCCGTTGTCGCATGCCGCATGGGACACAAGTGACACAACCTATCACGTCTCGGCATAGGAATGTTAAACATCCCCGTGAATGTACGTCGATGACATATTATGTGCCTCTTGTCAAGTACCGACATACTTTTTGTGGAGAGAAAAATAATTACAATACACAGAAAAGTTTTCTATGATCCATCTAATAGATATTGTATATAATTACGGTATCGCTGGAATAAATTTCGATCGGAATATAAAAGGTGTTTGTAAGATTAATTATTTATACAATTTAAAAAAAAAATATATACCTACTTGAGTGACAATAATAGTTAAACGAAATGGCTGAATGTGGAGTCATTTCGTTTAACTATTATTACAATCATAGATGAATACGCCGTTTTACATATTCGCAGCTTTTATGGGGCACTAAAAAATGAAAACAACAGCAACAGACAATAAAAAAGTTGCAGAACAATAAAATGTGCAGACTTAGATTTCTACATGGAATTAATTTATACTACTATTATAAATGGAAAATTTACTAAGAAAAGGATGCATTTTACTTATACCTAGAATATACTTACGTAAATTGTAAATTATCATACAATGGGTGTAACAAAACTAAGTGATAAATGATAATACAGTATTTAATATAAGTATAATATGATAATACTTTATTACACCCTGTTTATATTTTTGAATTCGATTTACTTGTACATAATCTATTTTCTCGTCATCATTCGAAACCTTCATGACAATTATGCTCCTCTGAATGAGGTATATTAGGAGTTTCTAGTTCTGTTCGGTCTCGGCGGTGCCTTACATGCGCGCGCGCACGACCTGCCTCACAATAACTCATATAATTGACGTCCACCACCCAGCTGCCGGCCGGAAGGCAAACGGGTATAAGTAACGAAATCATATTTTGTTCAATTGGTTTTGAAATGTTCTGTGGTTTGGTTGTGATATTGCGCGTATAATCAGTTGTGTGAGGTGTTATTTAAAAAGTTAGTCTGTTAGCTGTTTACATAGAAGCTTTAATGCTTATGCCAAGCTTCTACGTCCAAGAAAAAAATACGTTTACCGTTATTTCAAACCACAAAAGTAAACACGCAGTCTAGTGGTTAGAAATTTTAAAGGCCGGCAACGCACCTGCAGCTCTTCTGATGTTGCGAATCCATGGGCGATGGTAGTTGCTTTCCATCAGGTGACCCGTTTGCTCGTTTGCCCCCTTATTTCATAAAAAAAATGTTGTGTTAAGCTTGGCTAAGATCTGATCATCTGATTTTTTGACATGAAAGATGATCTAGACGTCGAGTAGGCATGTAAAGAGTACTGTATTTGCATGATATCGACTAGCCGATTTCAGTTTTTATCTCCCACCGAAAAATGAGAGTGAAGCAACCAAATTTGTCCTAGTTGTGTACTATAACACACACATGTACTCTTAATTTATGTCGCCTATACTGCTGTCTTTGTGTTATTAACCGACACCGAAATGAAGGAGTTACTACATTATTTCTTTGGCCATTTGGTTTCATTACCTTCCGCCATTCTCATTCCAACTAAACTAATGATTTCTTATGTTTACGCGAGGATTACACATAATATGTTACAACTAAACTACCCAAAAAAAGACTTATACCACTTTACCCTATCATATTACAGATAAATCACAATCTCTTGCTTGTTTCAGTGATATTATAATTGCGCGGTAAAAACCGGCCGACATACCGTGCGGTGGTGCGCGTGCGACATATGATTGAGCCTCTGCACGCTTCGCTCATCATTGTTTTTGTATAAATAAATATTATAATCATGATTATGAAAGTTTGCACGCTAGTGGGATGATGGATGAGTGTGGTGTCTTTCACAAAGCAAGGTTGCGTTGCGACGTCGTGTCTCACGTAACAATGAAACGCGCGTGAATTATAATCTAGTTAAGTGACGTCAACTTGTGAAAATCTACGTGGACTGATGTCAGACATATCGTCGTAAGATTCAGAAATATCCGTAGTTTACTAACTTAATACTTATCTACTATATCGTTAAACCGATCGAAATAAAAGTGTAAAGAAATTTTTTGCGCCAGAAAAGGACATACGATAGTTTTGTTTATGCTTATAATTTTACGATTCACGTTTCATATAATTTCAAATTAAAATAGATCATAAAACAATGTATCCATCCATGTTACCGGTTCCGTTAAACATAAAAGAAGCTGCGAAAACAATGAGTATAAAAGATTATAGATCTTCAACAAATTGTATTGGAGCCATTGCAAATTGTATCTTTGAAATGTCATTTGTCTGGCTCGAGACCATTGCTCGGTGTCGTGGCTTCCGTCGATAGCCGCGCAGTAATAACTCAGCAACAGAACAATAACTCAGCAATACAGAAATGTTGGGTCAAAGTGCCACTATAAATATCTGAGAGTCTTTTAGTTTGCATAGGTCAAAGGTTAATTAAACTTAGTCTTTTCTATAAAGAAATATTTCAAAGTTTTGCACGGCCATTTCTAAAGTTATGTATCGGAGCAGCAGCTAAAGCACTCTTAACCGAGGTAAAGTGACATTAAAGTTTTAATGGCTAAGTTGAAGTAAGCGGGCTACAAGAACGCGATACAATAATTAAATGACATAATATTGTTTTTATAAATGTAATATAGATATTCAAATAACCAGATGCATCAAAGCAAAAATCAAAACGGCAGAAGACCACGAAAATTATCACGCTTGCCTGTGGCATGTCTACGCTGACTGAATCCCATAATGTTTTTAATCTTAGTTCAAAGGCTGACTTAACTTTCGAATCTTTTATACTAATTGGATTTATTCCGATTATTAAATTGGAAAGGCTTAGATGAATCGCGCGACGTCGGACGGGCAGGTGCAAACTATCGGACACGGAACTAGCTGACTTCATTACTGTATCAGATCCTAAGGACCACCGGGTGGCGATGGGAGCGATAATTAAAAAGTACAGTATGCTTAGGAATTTACAACTTAGGGTCAATTCAGACCGCAACGCGACGCGTAGATGCATTTCTAAATTTGTATGGATTTGACAGATTTGCAAGAAGTCTCACGCAATTGAAGTCTTTCAATTCAATACAAATTTAGAAATGTATCTACGCGTCGCGTTGCGGTCTGAATTGACCCTGTACGCCATATGTACGCCATACATACGCTACGGTTTACCGGAGAGGCCGCCTGTGCGGGTATGCCTGCGCAGGTATCAATCAAAAGAATTGAAACCGTAGCGTGTATGGCTTGTGTCATGCATGTGGGAATAGACCTGCAGTTTTTAGACATGCACTGTCGACCGGAGCAAAATCGAAAATCAATTCTTTCGATTGATACCTGCGCAGGCATATCCGCACAGGCGGCCTCTCCGGTAAACCGTAGTGTGTATGGCGTACATTAGGCTGACATAGGTGATAGATGTATGAAATTTGAGGAAGCTTTTCTGATTTACGCGATTGCGATGATATTTCAGTCATTTCGCTGACGGCGCCGACGCGACGGTCAGCACGAGACTAAAATCAGCTAAACTATGTGACTACGAATACTAAAATATTCGTAGCTATGTGAGCTAAAATTAACGCGTCGTCGCAACGGGAAAACGCAGTGTCGAAGCGTCGACGTAACTCAGATTTAGTGATGATGGTCTTGGTCTTGCAGTCTTGGTCTACCAAGACTACCCTAAGACTAGCAAGACCAAGACCAAGACTAGGTATGCAAGAACAAACCCAAGACCAAGACCGACTATGTAAGAGTCTTGCTCCATGCAAGACTCTTGCATAGTCGTGCAAAAATTTTTTACTTAGTCGCAGTGCCTATAATGTGAAATAAAATATTTATAACAATATATCTCTACTTAACATGAATTTCAAGTTCTTGTGATACAGCCTGGAAACAGGCAGACGAACAGGCAGCGATGTGTAAGTAATTGGGTCCCATTTTTATCCTTTGATTATGTAACCATGCATTTAAACTAAAAATTTGGGAATATACGTGGCGGTCGAAAAGGAAAATCTTCCAACCGAGAGAGAATCCGGAAATTCGGATTTTTTAAAATAAAATAAATTGGCCAAGTGCGAGTTGGACTCGCCCATGAAGGGTTCCGCAGCAGCAATAAGGTTTATTTTTATGAAATTAAAAGGTTTAATGAAAGTTAAATTAAAAGAGAAAGACCAAGACTGGTCGAGTCTTGGTCTTGGTTTTGCTTTGCTCATAACTACTCAGTTTGGCATTCTCTACTTGTAGTCTAAGCGAAACACTATGCAGTTAATAACTTTCTTCTATACTCAACTTGCAAACAAAAAAAACTTTTATTTAGTAAACTTTCACATCGCTAGTGATTTTCCAATATTTTGGCCATAAAACAAGACGTTTTTAGCGTACCTCCTACGTAACTAGTACTCAGCAATACCGTTAAAAGACAAAGGGAATCGAGATCATTGTATCTAATAATTCCTTAAAAGCTGTATCACCGCGGTACTACAAAGCCTACGATATATCGACCACAAACTATTACATTAACTGGAACCATAGTTAAACCAGAACTATACTTTAACTAGACTAGAATTATCAATGTCCTCAGTAATCTCAATGTCCCTTACAGAGCACACTGTTGAATTAATTCTATATTTATGTGTTACGGATAAACTGGGTACTCTTGTCTTTTTGTATTATGTCTGAACCAAAATGTAAGTTGAATGCTACTGAAATCATCCGAACATTTCCTTTGACTTAGCTTGGTTTGAGAATTAGCCTTACTAGAGTTATTTCAGACACAAAAACAAGATGATTTCTGTTGTTTTTAATTTTTTGATTTAATGAAAAAAACTTTATGTTTCAACTGTACACATATTCTATCTTATTATTACGTAACGTTAAAACGTTTTATTAAATATGTTACTTTAGTATATACGTGTTACAAAAACATTCTCTACTTTTCTACGTTTTATGCGTAATTCGATGTTATTATAATATGGAATGTCCGAAGTTGTGTAACGGTTGTATAAAAAGGTAATAACAAACAATCAACGCGGTAGCCTCCAGTCACGTAACAAGGTGGCGAGAACTAATAAGACCACAATACGGACAGGAGAGAGACATATTGATAAAGAAACTTCTTTAGTCGAGTTAAATGTGTGGAGAATTTTGGTAATCTGAATGCAATAAACTAGGTGGTAATTCGGATGCAGCGCAGTATTTATAAAACAGCTATTCAAAACTGAACTTTATTGTCTACGCTACAAAAATAGATACACATATTTTAACAGGCACAGTTTTAATTATGGGGTAATTTGGGCTGCGTAGCACGACTAGCACGGCACTGCTCTTTCAATAAAAGTTCCATTGTAGATCGCTATTTAAAGAAACGCCTAACATTAAAAATAGCACAGATAGGACAAAGCTTTAAATCACAATAAATACCGGCTTGGAGTCGGAAACTCGCCGCACGATGATTGGTCGAACCAAATTTAACCAATAACACGTAAGATGTTCTAGAATCCTCGCTGGACATAATGATGTTTGCCTAATGTAATAGTTTACAATTGCAACATGATTGATTCATACGTTCCGCTGGGCCATATTAGAATGCTTTTTTAGACAACGACTATAAAGGAATCATACTATCCAATTATCAATAAAGACTAGGGATCTTATTGATAAAGATCAATCAAAAACGCCGCTGTGTATGTCCATAGTTCATACATCATATTATGGAAGATCAAATGAACACTTACCCACTGGCTTTTTTAATTTATTCAAAACGCTCTGTCTAACTTCTATGTCTATGAGTATAACCCTAAAGTTCCCCAGGCACACAGTGCAGTGCGTATAAAATACAAACGCGTAAATTGGCAGGTTACTCCGATTAATTCTAGCTATGGATACCTAGACAACTTGCATTCTATAGTTTCGAGAGTGAAGTCAAATATTATAAACGTATGGGAGTGTGACGCATGGCAAACGCCGAGTCAATTAGCGCAGCGTTTTTCATTTCATATTTTTTTATTCCCAATTTTGCTTATGAAATAATCGAGAACAAGTTGACTAAGTCCTCTTATCTTGCAATTAATAACCGAGAACTCACACCCTTAGGGGTCTACCCTTTAGACGCAATAAAAATCCATTTATGAGCACTATAAAGCTGCATTATCAAGCTATCCAGTAGATATTATTTCCCAGCTTTATGAAATAAAAATTGAATAATTACATAGAAGAGACTAACTGTGTGTGTTCAGTGTTCTTCTATTTTTACTATTTCCATGACATTCAAGGGTGAAAAACTGCTATACCAAGTTAAATTATACCTACTTAGACCTCCGGGCACATTCACAGACATTAAATGAATACTTAACGTTAATTTAATAAAGAGTTTGACAGAACATGTATGTAATTTATTTCATGATTTATCTTTTAAAGTTTAGTATGGTAGACTTTTTTAAGCTATTGCACAGCTTTTATCGCGGGCTTTACGGAGTACCGTAACGAAAACAAACCTAACACATCGTCTAACGTCGTTTAAATTGGGCAGACTTCGGCGCAGTGTTTTTGTGCGTGTGAATAGACGTATGCGTGTAGACTAGCTAATGCTATGCTATAGCTTTACCGCGGCAGTCCCCGAGTGCCACATTTTTGACTCGAATAGTATCAATAAACGGAATGATGATTATTTAATAGAGATAGGAAGCAAACGAGTAAACCAATCGCGTGATAGCGATGACCGTGGCTTGTGGACCGCAACGGAGTTGAAAGTACGTTCACTGAAAATCAAAACAATTATAACATATACAAATTACTAATCATAATATTTTTGTTTTGATGAAAATTTCTCGAGATATGCGACAACCCTACGCTCATTTTCATGGCGTATAAATTGTTGAAATAAGTACAAATATTCGCGAAATATGCGCATTGTGCCGGTCGCAACATTAAGTGCAATTTATTATCAATTTGTGTGCAGGCAACTCAATACTGTCTCGTGCTCTATTGATAGTAATGTGCCATTAGTCAATCGGACAAAAGCCTGGATGCGACGGTATAAACTATACCTGGGTTCAAAGGAACTGTGCATTATATTAATGGTACGAGGTTTGATGTTTTTGCATATATATAAGATACTAGGTAATATTCTAAAAATTAAAATCAAAAAACTTTTTAAGAAAGCTTTTATTTAAACACTAAAAAGAAGAAAATAAATTTCTCCTTAAATATTCTAACTGTAAAGTTATAACCTCATTATCAACATCTTCTTTTTAGAGTGATTAAATAAAAGCTTTCTTCAAAAAGTTTTTTGATTTTAATTTATTTTTTGTTTTTTAGTTATCTCTGGCTAAATTTCTTAGTCTGTTTGATAATATTTAATTGATTGTAGTTTGTTTTGTTTCAAGAATTTATTAAAATCTGATTAACTGAAGTCCTTGAAATCGTACTTGATTTTAATTAGTGAAGAACTCGTGTCTATATTTAGCGAGTTGTTATCTTTCGTTTATTTCTGCATGACTAAAAGTTACATTTCACTCAACAAAAGTGACACGACACTACACGTCACGACACGGCACAACACGACACGACTTGACTTTCAATGATTTTATATCATCATATCTCAATCATTTGATACCCATATTGCAGAAGTTTATTAAAAATAGCTATTCGCCTATCTTGGATGAGCCGCCATATTGGATGTAGAATGACATAACATTAGTTTTCAAGTTACTCTCAAAAAGCCCTTTCCACATTTAATATCCATATTGTAGGACTGCTTAGAAAATAACTATTCCACCATCTTGGATGGTCGACCATATTGGATTTGGAGTGATGTCACATACCATATCGTGCATTGTCATCCAAACTAAATGTGTATACAAAATTTCAGCTCAATCGGATAAATATATCTACTTCAAAATTGAGTTCAAAAATTCCACCCGAACTTACATACTTAGAGTGGGTTGCACCAACTTACTTTAACTATAACTTTAACAAAATATCAAATGAACTGTCAATATAATATATTATAATAATATTATAATAATATATTATAATATATTATAATAATATATGTATAATAATGGACGTTATATTTGACGATAAACTTAACTATAACAACGCCTCTGGTGCAACCCACCCTTACGTACATACAGAGCAAGTTAAATAAAAGCTTTTAAGAAGAAATAATATCTAATGTTGTAAAAGTATCTATGTAAAAAAGTACCTCTATATAAACATGGATTTTTATTTTGTTAGTCTTGGTAAAACTCGAGAACGGCTGAACCGATTTAGGTAATTTTAGTCTTTAAATATTCCTAGTAAGTCCAGAAAAAGTGATGGTAATGATTTATATTAGGAAGGAAGTGATATGAAGTTAATCGGGTTATCTAATAAGCAATAAAAATTAGACGTTTCTACAAGATATGAAATGGTAATTGTTGTTTTGTATTGAAAAATAAAACGTTAATTTTTTCTTTACTGAAGCGGAAAGCTGGAAAATTTGTCAGATTCGAAGACAGTGAAGTTAGAAATCCAACAATCATGATAATTCAAGACGTGAGTGGAAGAATAAGGTAAGTAACATGAAAAAACTTCCCGTTTTTTTTTGCTTAAATGGAGGCTTTAGGGCCGGAAAAAATATTTGAAATGGAAAAACTGTGGATTATATGTGTAGCCAGATATATTAGCTAGGTTATGAAGTAGATAAGTTACAAGTTTTATGAAAATAATAAGGGAAAAAATGAGTTATTGTCCGTATGTTACGAAATGTTACTTGTTCGATTCTTCCACTCACGTCTTCAATTACTATATATTGCAAGCACAATATCACACTGTAGTTGCATCAAATTCCATTTATACGTTTTTATTTCTAGCTCGACGTCGAAACTATCAAATGCAAGTTGTTTAAGTACCCCGTTCGGGGTTAGGTTACGACGCTTAGGGTGCTAACTGCTAATGATTCATTAAACTATTTATATCGCTACCATCTTCGTAGCAAAACGATCTTTGTACAATTGTAACCTACAATGAAATAGGTATGTGATAAGTGCGCGAACAAACTAGATGTTCACATATAAGGCGAAGGAATCGCACTCAAATATTTTAACACCCACTTAACACATTCGGTATTTAATTTTTTCATTAAAATAACAGTACTTAAATAGAATTAGATGTAAAATAAAATGCACCTTACCAAACGACTTATAACAAAGAATGGTATACATTTAAAATGGTTGTAACCGATCCAAATGAGCTGTTTGCAAAAACATTAGATGCTATTTAATAGCTTTTAATGTGGCAATACTGACGGAAGGATATTATAGATCAACGTTTTTTAAAGTATAAGTACTTCTATGTATAATTTGACATTACCATTAAATTTTCTAATAAGATTAACAACAGGTAATGTAATTTCATATGGACAGGAATGATGTTTCAATAACATTTATTATTTTTATTTTTTATTCATTGTACCTCCGATCTATTTTAACAGGAAGATCAAATTAAATTAAACAGTTACAATTTAACAGGAGAAAGACATTTATTAAAAGTTAGTACTATTGACTTAAATTAAAACTTAATCTTGTCAGTTAAGGTAATCGCATATGCTAGCCAAGCAAGAAGCTTGATTAATAGGAAAATTGTTTGCTTGACAAACTGTTGAACTATCTTTAATTTTCAATTTTCCTTACACGGCAGTTTTGTAAATTAAGGATTTCTTCTAAGGCTAGCTTGTTTAACAGTTCGTCAAACAAGCAATTTTTCTGCTTCACTTACAGATATTATACATTATGTAAAAAATGATCTACATTTTCTATTTCAATAAAGAAAATTCTCGAAAACCGATACGATCCGAAGGCAGCCGAAGACGGCCGATGGTATCGCGCGCGTGACGAAGATAATCTGCCCCCGCTGCGATACAAACTTAATAAATGCCCATTAAAATAAATTGTTTTGCATTGTTTGCTGCTCCGTGCGCGATCTGTATCTATGTCTGTGGCGATTTTTCTCCGCTTCCATATCATTTGTTTTGCTTACTTCCCCACTGCTATTATTATTTGTAATAATTCAGATATTAAATGGACTGTTGCATATTTAGTCGTTGTAGACACAAAACAGAAAACGTACCTAAAAATTAATTTTACATGTGTTTCCACGTGTAGTTTTTGCACGTTCTCTTATACAAAGGAAGTGCTGCCAATAGGCAGCGCTAATAAGCGCCTAAACTCCAAACTTATACTATATTATTTACTTGACATGTGCTGCTACTTATAGTTCCACTCTCTATAGTCATCCTCATTCAATAAAGAACAGGCCTACTCCAGCAATAGAAAATACGTTATTACTTATTACAAATAAACGTTTTATAAATATCCACATTTAAAACCTTCTTGGCACTATATTTTTACATAACTGCTGACAGGCATATCATTTGTTTAATCTACAGCACCATGATACTTAGCACTCTTCATGCGTTCATGTTGTATACAAGATCAGACAGGTGAAGAAATTGCTTGATTGATATCGAGTCTCATAGAAATGTGAGGATATATATTTTATTTTTTTCACTACAATGATAACACTCCCATACCGATGAGGGTTGCCAATTTCATTGGAACCAAGCTAGATAGACAGGAATCATTTTATTATGCCTACATGTGCGTACAATACACTAAGACTTTTCTGTTCTGTTTTCTAGTGGCACGGACGAACGACACGACTTGCGAGAGATCAGACGCAGGACCGACCTTTAACGTGCCGTGCTATGTAATACGACGCATGCCTCATCTAGTCAGACAATCGAGTTTTCATCCTTTATGTACTTATCAAACTTGGAAACAATATTTTTATACCTGCGTTGGAGAAAACGCGGGGAACCCCTGACCTCCGAGTTGAGAACCAAAATTTAAACCACTAACGCTATGGAGGAATTTACTGCTATTATTTAATATTTAAGTGCAATTTGCAAGTTATCTCAAACATGACGAGTGATAGCCAAGGTGTTGAAAGAACCAATTACTTGGCGTTTGTTTTTTGTACAAACAGACTAACAGACAAGCCTTCAAGCCTTGTGTTATTAGGAATTCCTTACTGAAAAGTTATTAATACTTGTTTAATTCGTCTAAATAATTCAACATGGCATATTAAATAAGTGGAATACAATTTCTTCCTAACTTCGAATACGCTGTTATTGATGCAAAGAAGAAAACATATACACATTTTCAAGTTTCCTACGCTAGTTCTTAACCGGTAGACAATTTTGCTAACATTTGTTACAAAGTGGTTTGGGTAATATTGGCGTCATTTTAAAATTTCGCGGCCACTCACCAAACCGACATATTATGAAAGAACATATCAAGGGGAATAAACTTTATTATGAAGGACATAGGTAAACTATACCGGAGCTGAGATATTAGGCATTTTAAGTGATTATTTTTAAGATGGAATTAAAAAATAAATTCAATCTTATTATGAATGCTAAGGAAAATATAAAAAAAAACATAATTATTTATTGGTCATCAGCTTTCTTCGATAAATGAGCTATCCAAAACAAAAGAATTTTTAAAATCGAACAAGTAGTTCATGAGAAAAGCGAGTTCAAACAAACAAACACACACAAATAGTGATAGTTTTATCCCTGGCCGATAGAAAAAAAAATGACGTCACAGGCCCCCATACAAAGTTACCCAATCCCCTTTATTCGGAAATAAAAAAAAACAATATACTGTTTTTTAAATTGGAACTTCTATAAAAGGATATTAAATCTCAAAATTATTTTATTCAAACTGAATGTTTCAATTTCCGAATAAATATTTTAAATTTGATATTAGAACATTAGTAAATAGATTTTTTTTTTCTTATTATAAAAATATACAAACGCTTGAACTCAAGCGTTTGCTCCCGCCAATCATTGGGGAATGCCCTTGCACAGAACTAATTATATAAAAAGAGCCACAATTATTACAAAAACATGTCGATTTCATTATTTCCGTTTTTTGTCAACAAAAAGTCGTTGACGAACCCTAATTGACGGACCAATCAGCGGTCGATCACTGTCAGAGCGACGGGGTTCCGCAGGGTGCACTGTACACGCCAATTATATAGATTGATAACTTAATATTGACATAAACCTGTTGGAGGAACAAGAAACTTTGTGAGAATTGTGAGGAAAAAAAAAAGTATAAATTGGTCGTTAATTAAAATAATAAAAGTACATATTGAAAGACTACCATGACTTTTAATTTATATCATCATAATCTAATACCAGGGAAAAACAAGTAACAACGATAATTTTAAAAACAAAAACTCCCACTGCGTATTGATATACCTATACCCAGTATTGTTCTCACAGTAATCTAGAAATTAGTGAGATCTTTCAATCTAAAAGCCATCAAGCTCTGTAGCCTATAGCTACAGAGCGTGACAAGCAACTATACATACATACGCACTCTCGAAAAACATAACCCTCCTTCATAAGAAAAAATATAATATCTAGAATAAATGTCCTCCCTCACCGGGAGCATTCACTTGTAATGTAACGTTACAGAGTCGAGCATTACATCAGTGAGGGAGGAGAACCGAGCATTACAATGCGTACCTTGTAATGATACAATGTGTAATATCTTGATACAACTTGTAACATCAATGCTACGTGACAGTGAAGTCAACCTTCTATGTAATGCTCAAAGTCAAATCTATAATGTTACATTACACGCGAATGCTCGTCAGTCAGGGAGGTAGTATTGTAATGTAATGATCGAAGTCGAATCTATAATGTTACATTACACGCAAAACTCACAAATTACGCTCGTTTGGCTTCACCCTAAATGAAACATAATTAGGTCGTGTTCACACCAAACCGACTGTGAGCCGCCGAATGTGAGCGAACGTTACGCAGTTTATGGTATTTCCATACATATTCACTTTTTCGTTCACACCTAACCGACAATACGCCATTACGCTAGGCGTAGTCGCGGACATTCGATACCGTATATTTTCACGTTCACACTGGGGCTCACAGTGAGCCTGCTCATATTCGGCGGCGTATAGTCAGTTTGGTCTGAACACGCGCTTATTATTGAGCTTTGTCGCGCGTTAATGTCTTTATTATGTAGCAGCTTGTAGCAACGCTACGCGCTCGTAGAGGGTGACGTGATTTTGACACCGAAAACTACGAGGCGACGAGCAAGAAGAGTGTTTGTGTGTTAATATAATACTGTGATTAGTCAAAGAACGCTCCATGATCATTTTATACAAGGTGTAACAAAACTGAGTGATTACAATTTAGGGTGTGTATCAGTCCTTAGTACAGAGTTCACTGTGAAAGCAGCAGCGCTGAAAGAGCAAATTTTTTTGTGAATATGGGCAAGCGCCCCCACTTCATGAATTTTTCCATACGAAGGTGAAAAAAAAGTTACTTTTTCAGCGCTGCCACTATCATAGCGAACTCTATACCATATACACCCTAAAGTATTATCACTTAGTTTGGTTACATCCTGTATACATAATTATTATTAAAACAAGACATTAATAAAATATAGTAGCTGCTACTAAAACTATTCTTCTTATGCTTCTATCTATTCTATACTTTAATCAGAATTTCGTACAAATTTCAACATTTTATATGAAATTTTGTGCCTCGATTCATCATTTGGACTTAAAATTGCTGCAAATCAAATCAAATAATTTTTATTCAGAGTTAATTTTTTACAAACATTTTTTTTGAACGTCGGAACTATGGCCACCGGTTCGGAAACTTGCCCGGCGAGAAGAACCGGCTGCGAATCAATAATAATCCATATTCCATACAATAATATGTAGGTGTATAACCTAGAGATGTGCCGACTAGTTGGTAAAACCGACCACCGGCCACTTTTGTAGTCGGCGACTAGTCGGCGAATAGTCGGCAAAAAGCGCCGACTATCCGGCTTTTTATTATTTTACTATTATTTATATTACATTTAATAAAAACCTTAATTATTTTGAAATAAACTAAATTTGGTCGCCGCGCTCAAAGCCCGCGATAAAAGCTATGCAATAGCTTAAAATGTATTCTTATTCAAATAAAATACTCGGATTTTGTATTAACAAATTAGGTAATTATGTTACACATGATGTACACTAAAATGTATCCTGAAAACCATCAACTGTATAATGAATTCATGACGTTAACATAACCAAAACACGATCCGACATGTTCGCAGCCGGCGTATGCGACTTACCCGCGAATCAGTAGTAAACGAAGCGTTACAGAAACTTCCGAAACCATGATAGCCTTGGCCGACTAGTCGGCCGATTACTCGGCTTCTTTGCAACCGACTAATCGGCTAGTCGGCTAGTCGGCCAAAATCATGATCGGAACATCTCTAGTATAACCCTACTAGAAGCAATATGAATCACGATCACATCAGTCAATGAGTTATTGTCCCTTCAGCGGTTTTATGAAAAAGCTAAGCGAACTAGCGGTTCCTTTGTAATTTTATTGTTAGAGAAAGCATATTATTGTGGTGCGGCTAGACCCGCAAACAGCTTTAGTGTTTAAATATATGTATTTGAAGTGTTTACTTGTTTACGTGTTTTTATTTTAAAACCCTTAGGGTCAATTCAGACCGTAACGCGACGCGTAGATGCATTTCTAAATTTGTATGGCTTTGACAGATTTGCAAAACGTCTCACGCAATTGAAATCTGTCAATTCAGTACAAATTTAGAAATGCATCTACGCGTCGCGTTGCGGTCTGATTTAACCCTTAAGTTGTAAAGTTATGCTGTAGTATAAATCCTTTTTAGGTTACCCAGTAGTCCAATTCATAAGTCACATTAAATGCTCGTATTTGTAAAAGTATGATGTATCTACTGCCTCGACCATTATAATGATGTTGTTAAGCCATTTGAAATTAAACTTTATTTTCTATAACATTATAGACATTGATACTCTTGCCGCTCGCGGTATCAGGCAGCCTATTCTAAATTTGAATGGCTCATTTAATACGTCGCACCGCCTCGCGACATTGTGAACTGACCCCAAGAATCGCGAATTACCTAAGCATTTATAAGTTCAATATCATAATGAGCCGCTGTCTTCTGCCAATCAACGTTGGCATTACACTCCACTAGATGACTGAACATGAAAAAACCCCACACCTTTCTATTAATAATACCCTCGAGACACTGTCAAATGAAAATGTAACATGGGCATTGTTGTGTTGTACTGTCCAGGGTTATTTTGCCTTTAAATTTCTCTGATAATGACCTTTATCTAATGGGAATAGAAGTCTGTGAGAGGTAAATTAATATTGGAAGAATTATAACCGTCGCTCGCGGCTGCGCAGTGGCTGACGGGGTGTTTAGTGACGTCATTTAGCACCATCAAGTGTTGCATTCCTTGAATGTGAAAGCTTGTCAGGGTAGATGTTACCTTTTTGCACACTACTGAATGGATTTTAATAAAATTTGATATAATTGCAGTAATTAAAGCTTGAAATTAATAAAGGATAGCGTTCCAGTAAGCTATAACTGGTATAGACAAATGTAGAATGTTCATCAAGTTTAAGTCATTTAGCCCACTTTGTACGCTCAAAAGACAATATTGAAGAAACATTATGTTTTATCACTCGTTTTAGTTTCACCAATGGTTTTAAACTTTAATCGTTTATCATGGATCATTATCTTAAACGGGCACTGGTGAAATTGGCACTCGTTCAATTAAAATTAAAGAGTAACTAACATTCACAAAATGTTAACAATATAAATCAACTTTTAAAAGTTCGTGCCAGCACAAATAAAATAATAAAACGTGTAGATAAAAATAATTGTTATTTAACCTTTGCTAATCAACTCATTATTGGGTCAAAATATTTTTAGTATTTCTAAACAAGTACGAGCATCGGTTAGGAGAATTCGACGAAAGGTCGTATGTGCTGGTAGAACTGGCCATTAAACAGTTTTAGACTAATTATCTGGTAATTAGGTTTTTTCGAGCTACCTACATGGTGGTGAGCTAATTAAAGATATCATTAATTGAACACGATGTTAAAAAAATAGATGCTCTAGACGAGTACCTGATGAATTTTTAAACAACAAAGTATACTACAAGGTTAAGTTGAATTATTTGAAATGGCTGTGTGTTAATATTGTTCTATTATAAACATAAAGTCAATATACCTAGCGGAATAGAGAAACAAAGGCCTGAGCAAGCGAGATGTCACTATCAGTAACACTGCGTTGTAAAAAGAGACGTGTGATACATGACAGCAGAACTCTTTTTTTGACGTCCAGTCGGCACTTATCGGCACGTTGACAATATAATCTCGTAGAATTCATGTTCAATCATGCTTGTGTAAGTGTATACGTACACATATTTTTACACACAGATGTAAACCAATTTCGGTTTCGTTTGACAGCTCGAGATTGTTGCTCTATTCCGCTAGGTATATTAACTTTATGATTATAAATGTGATTTTTTCTTAAGAAATAAAATAATTTAATGTAAATGAACTCTGACACGTTTTGTATTTTTGGTAGGACATAAATCATTCTTTTTATTTTAATTCTTATTTCTTATGTTCCAAATTAGATAGTTCTATAAATAGAATGTTAGAAAACTAATGAAATATAATATTTTATATTTTATTGTGCCTTGAGTTCAAAAAGATAATAATTTCTGTTTTATTCATTTCGTGCTCTACAAAACTATTATTTTTATGATAAAATTAGTTCCTTGTACTGGGGACTAGTATATACTAGTCCCCAGTACAAGGAACTAATTTTTTTTTGATACATACAAATGTACCACTTTGTGAGTGCCTTGTTTACGATGAGTCCGACAAACTTTTCTATACGAAAAGTTTCGGCGCTGCTGCGTTTTCGAATGCTTGACGCCTGGAATTATCAAAATGACGTCACTATGGCTCCTAAACTTAAAAACTGTGGTCAACTTGTCCGACAAGAATCATGCTGCGTATGGAGTGTCCACCACCCCAAAGATGTCGATATGACGTCACTAAACGACGTCGACGACGACGACAAATAAAATTAGTTCCTTGTACTGGGGACTATACCGTGAATATATGATAATGTATATCTATTGAGTTATACATCAATGACCTAAAGCATTATAAAACGAAAGAATAGTTCCAGAAATCGACAATGTTTTTACCACGATTGTGTACGAAATGCAAATAAACCCTTGTGTGAAGCATACCTCAAATTCTAGGGTACTATAAAATTACAACATACCTCATTAATAAGTTGACGTTTTGTTTTTGTTACACCTTGCTATTTTTGTTGTTTTTTCTTTTCTTAAAACATTTGTTTATTTGAATCAGGGAGTTCCTGCAGAAGTAAAAACAGAACAACAGAGGCAGATACATTTTCGCCGCTTGGTAGAAAAAAGGGATATTATTTCGTCATCGGTAGTCTACGCTCTGTCTTGAGAATTTTCGATTAGGCCACGAGCATTGAGATATAGACTAGGAGAGAGCCTTATATCGGTGTATAAGCGTCAAAAGCGTGTAATGTTATGTCCTACTTACCAGGACATATCAAAGGAGTCGGTCTGCATATTTCATGTAATAAAAGTGTTAATAAAGGTTTTTAGTGAACATTTTATGCTAGATATTGTGGAGTTTTGTGGTTCCGCTAAATAATAAACCATGAAAATGGCCAAAGAATGCCTCAAACACGTGGATTTGACATTAAATACGTAAGTTTTGAACAACGTTTTTTGGCCTTTTCAATCGGTATTTTTGTAAGCTAAAAAGATAATTTATCGGTTTAATAATCCCTTATTCGTGCTATATAAGGCATTAGTGATAAAAATGTCACATCGTTTAATAATTTGCCTACAAAAATTGCATAGTTTTTTACGTGTGTTTACGGATTCTCATTACTTGAACTATAGTTTATCGATATCATGAACTAAATGACTTTCTTTTCTGAATTATAATGTGCTTCGAAATGATCGACAAATAGAAATATTCAAGAAAATACACGCACACTACTTGTATGAAAATAAGCACAAAATGGCCACGCGATGACGGGCTAAGATTACATCTATACTATAATACTTTTTCTATGGCCACGAGTCAATATTTTGACATGAGTAAACATGTAAACCCATCCTGAAAAGTGCACAACGCGGCTAACGCAGCTTTTGTTTAATTTAAGTTTAAAAAAAACCCGTTGTTTTTTTTTAATTCTTCAGATTACCAACAAGAAAGGGCATAAGTTGAGTGCTGTTGAAGATATTGGCCAACATCCTGTATTTAGCTAAGCTGTGCTCAGGGCGATGTGAGAGGACGGCCAACTCACGATCTCGCTTCCGGCGCGCCGCTTCCGGTGAACATTACAGGCTTTTATGCTAAAGGTATTTGATTAGTCGCTTTTAACTTCTAAATTAATAAACTTAGTAAATGTGAAAAAATTAATATGTAATATTTAAATAATAAAGTTTAATGAATTCTTGCTTAAATAAAATATTTTTAGATGCCATTATATATTTTTTTATATTTTAGTTTTGTCCAAAATCACAAAAGTTTATATTTTGACCAAAATCAATTTAATTTCATCAAAAAGTAAACAAAGTTCACTTAAGAAGTTTAGGCTATAGTGATACCAATTTAAATTTCACCTATTGATTGCAGAATATAGATATACAATTACTCGTGTTTATGTTTCCATATTTTGTTTACATTCAATTAAAATTAATTTGGTTATTTTATGGAACTTTAAATTTTTTTTTCTTGTATAGGTAATCGTTTGTAGCAAAAACACGATACCAACATAAAACAATAAACACTTTTGCACCACCCCGTTTCACTCAGCATGATCTCTATTAATAATAATCCAAACGTCAGCATAAATTACTGGCATTTCAACGATAAACCCAAAACAATCGTAAACTAGTGTTGTTACCACTACTTATCGATTTCTCAACATTTGAATATAGAGCGTAACGCCCTCCGATTTTATCGATAGCCCCCGAGTGTTTGCGCTCGGAACCTGCTACCTTTTATTTATATCTCCCCGCTTCGCGTGATTCATCACGATTCTCATCTCAATTACAATATCGAATTAATTTATTATCGATAGTCGATAAGAGCACAACACTTACGTGAGCCGGGGATGGTTTGTGTGGGAAAAGAGAATAAAAGAACCTAGTGGTACTCGCAAAAATAACGTAGTGTCTTACTTGTGAAATTTTAATTTAACTTTTGTATCATACAGAGAACCTGAGCCTTTAGTTAAATTGCATTCGATATAAGAATATTTTAGCTTCATTTTTAGGTGTCCAAACTATTGAATGTATTTTGACTGAAAGTTAATTGTCCTTTCAGAAGGTATTGATTGACACTTTTATTGTGAATCGTCAAGAATTCCGCTTCATATTCGCCTAAGCGTGTCGCATCCGCTTCTGCTTGTCGCTCGCACCAGCTAGTTGTTAAGTAAATGCGTGCACAGCCGTGATGACGGATGGACGACACGCCCGCTCTCCGCAAATTATCCACCACAGCCGTCAACTGTCCACCAGACATAGATGTTGTAGAAGTAAAGAAGGTAGATAAATATTGTACAACTTAGATTTTTTTTTAAATCTTAAAAGTATCGATATATGTACAATGAAAACGGAACAACTCTAAAAGCAAACTTTAAATTTTCAATTGAATTAATATTATCGATATCATAATATTTTATATGTGTATATCATATTTAAGCAGCGTATGACTATTCAAGGTGAGTCTTTGTCTTTCCTGTGCCATTTCCTAATTGTTAGACAAAGACAAGTTTGTACTTTGATTGTGTAAATAATTTTGTTGGTAAGTAAAGCATCAAGTAAAACAATTTTAAAGAATGATATACAACTGGCCAAAATTAGATTTTCAAAGTATAGTTTCGGACAAAATGTGGTACTTGCAGATCTTATTATTAAAAATTGTCTTGTATAAAGCATCATTGCTGCCCATTTACATTCTTTTACATTGTAAATAAGTCTTGAAGACTTCATATCACGTTAATCTCACTAACTCGTCCGGAAGGCTGTTAATGGCTCGATCTGGCCCCAACTAGATAAGTGTTGAACCTTCAGTGTTATCCTCTTAATCTTATACGATTCTTGAATTATTAACTTGGTTGCAAGTTTAAATATTTCAATGTTTCAAGCAAATTAAATTTAAACATTTTAATAGAAAATTCAATAATATATAAATTGTCTTCTCATAAATGCACTACAATTTTGAGGAAAAGAGAAGAAAACTCATTAATAATAAATTTTCCTTCTTAATCTTCAATAGGAGTTTACAAAGTTTGAACAAACAAAAATATTTTCAAAAACATGTTTTACCAATAGTTACTTTGGCAATAAAACGTTTTGTTTCAAACAAATGATTCTACGTTTATTTATTTCAAACTGTGCCTTCTTTAATTGTTGTATTAAATTTTGTTATTGATGGTCGAATCTTCATAATAGTGTCATCATAGGACTTCCCAAAATCCTAATTAGATATTTAAATGAATACAAAATACCCATTTCATCGTTTAAAAAAAACCCTATACTAATAGGTTCTAGATCTACCTTTTAATTGTGCATTCAAATAAACTGCAATAAATGCTTCTTTGTGGTGTAATTATGGAGTTTAGCACTACTACTAAACAGTATTATAGCCGATTCAATTCGCCGTCATTAGAGTCCGCCATTTTGTTGGTAATTATAATAAGCTTTAACGACGGTCGTGACGGTCTACTTTACCATTTATTTTATGTTCAGAATGAGACTTTGTAACATCATGCTTCGATTTTCTAGCTTATTATCCAAATTATTTTTATCCCCCGATAAAACACGTTGTTATAAGTTTGGTGTATCTGGCTGCTAGCAAACGCCAAATGGTTTAGAGCTTCGATGTTCACTCAGTCATAGGTCCGATTCCGTGCATGTAGGGACAACAAAAATCGGCCAAGTGCGAGTCGGACTCGCGCATGAAGGGTTCCGTACCGCTATAGAGCGAAAGTGGGCAAAAATTGTGTTTTTTGTATGGGAGCCCCCCTTAAATATTATTTTTATTTTTATTTTATTATTAATTATTAAAGTACAAATAAAATTAAGGATGTAGTGAAAATTTCAAGTGCCTACCTGGTGCCTTTATTAACTACGAGCAAAAAAGGCCAAAAAAATTACGTTTGTTGTATGGGAAACCTTAAATATTAACTTTATTTTATTTTAAGTATTTTTTGATATAGCGGCAACAGAAATACACAATCTGTGAAAATTTCAAAAGTCTAGCTATAGCGGTTTTTGAGAGACAGCCTGGAGACAAACGGACAGACGGACAGACGGACAGACGGACAGACGGACAGACGGACGGTCGGACGGACAGACATCGAAGTCTCAGTAATAGGGTCCCGTTTTTACCCTTTGGGTACGGAACCCTATAAAAAAGCATTGTTTTTAAGTTTAGTTTGCAATTTATGTTGGTTACCTGGCTGTGTGACAAAAGAGATCATGCATGCGTCATATAGGCCTGGCTCGTGTTGGTCAACCAACACGAGAGAGAGATCTTGTGCAGGCATATTAATATATGAAATACTCCTACGTTTAAACAGGCCGTTATTGTTCGTTTCCACTCGAATAAAAAAGTTTATCAACCTGGTCAATGTTTTATTGTTACTCACTTCATTTTTATTAGGGTTCCGTACCCAAAGGGTAAAAACGGGACCCAATTACTGAGACTTCGATGTCTGTCCGTCTGTCCGTCAGTCTTCAGGCTGTAACTCAAGAACCGCTATAGCTAGACTTTTGAAATTTTCACAGATTGTGTATTTCTGTTGCCGCTATAACAACAAATACTAAAAACAAAATAAAATAAATATTTAAGGGGGGCTCCCATACAACAAACGTGATTTTTTTGCCTTTTTTCCTCGTAAATAATAATAGTAGCAGCTAGGCACTTAAAATACTCAGAATATTATTAATTATATTTGTACTTTAATATTTAATAATAAAATTAAAATTAAATAAATATTTAAGGGGGGCTCCCATACAAAAAACACAATTTTCGGCCAACTTTCGCTCAATAACGGTACGGAACCCTTAGTGCGCGAGTCCGACTCGCACTTGGCCGATATTTTTTTTACCTACTTTACAGGACAAACATGTCCTGTAAAGTAACAATTGAATGCTTATTCGTAACTCTATAGAAAGCACTTAGCGTGCTGTAAAAAATATTCCTGGTAACATCATGATTGTATGTGATATAAAATATTTACATAAAATACAGACCTGTCCAGGCCCCTGTAGGCTGTGGGCTGGTGTTTAATCACTCTTCAGTCTGCCCGATATATCTCCAGCCCGCGGCTTTTACACAGTGTGCTGTGTGGTATGTTGTACGTTATACTAGCGACCCGCCCTGACTACCGATGCTAATACATATGTCATATACATACCTCTAAAATTATCAGTATTTATATACTAATAGAGATCGCCCAGTGGTCGAAATTTGACCTTAAATAAAAAAATCCATATCCATACTTAATATTATAAATGCGAAAGTGTGTCTGTCTGTCTGTCTGTCTGCCTGTTACCTCTTCACGCCCAAACCGCTAAACCGATTTTGCTGAAATTTGGCATGGAGATACTTTGAGTCCCGGGAAAGGACATAGGATACTTTTTATCCTGGAAAAATGTACGGTTCCTGCGCGATAAACGAATTTTGGCGCAACGGAGTTGCGGGCGTCATCTATTAAAATAATTAAATTATAAGTTTCAAAGGACATCAGGCAATTTTCATACAATGTTGGTCTAAAAAAAAAGCTGCGCGGCCTGACCTAGGATTATTTAAAATAGCTAGGCCGTATTAAGAACTTAAAAAAAATATAAGGACTTAACCCTGTAACTGCATTTTCTTAGTAATTATTTAGTTAGGAAAAAATATTAAAAGCATTACATTTAAAGGGGATTTTAGGTGGGAATAAGAAACAACACCTCTTTCCTCTTTTCTAGTACGTTGCCATTTCCAGTACGACCCCTTTCCCAGTAACTTTAAATGTAATGCTTTTAATTATTTTTTTTCCTAACTAAATAATTACTCAGAAAATGCAGTGACAGGGTTAAGTCCATATATTTTTTAAGTTCTTAATATGGCCTAGCTATTTTAAATAATCCTAGGTCTGGCCGCGCATTCTTTTTAGACCAGAATGTCTGATGTCAATGCTTTTTTATTGATATTCTATTGTCAAAATATTGACTGTATTATTTTTTAGACATAATTTCTGCGACATCCTCAGATTAATAAAGTCAAATGATGACAGACTGGTCGTGAAATAATTGTCTAACAGTATTGGATATTCAATAAAAAAAAACTAAATATATTTTCAACATTTTCAATTTGACAACAGATTTCAACCATAAATAAAAGGGTATAATTCGTGTGTATAGGCTTGTCAATCAAAATCTCCTAGTGTGTGTGTTGTAGTGTGTGTAATATTTTATTTGTTAAAAACATGTATGATAAAAGCATTATTTCAAAATAATATTAGCTCGATGCACTCCTTCACCATATAAACTATAATTACTGTGCAAAATTTCAATCACCTACGTTTCCGCATTTTTCGTCAAAAGTGATCCAAAGGTTTTCGCTCGCGTATTAATATATAGATATAGTCCTTGTATTATACATACAAACATTCCTCTTGAATCACTTTATCTATTAAAAGTCACATCAAAATCCGTAGTTTTAAAAAATTAAATATAAGAAAGGTGCCGTAGATACTTCTCAGCCAAAAGTCGTATGTAAAATTTGTCTTCAAACCGTGTTCTCCATTATAGCTATTAATTTGGGTAATTTTAAGCCATATAAATAAATATAGTTACGTATATTCTATTTTACTAGCATGACAAATAATTTCGTATATTATTATCATTATAATATAAGCTACGAACCGTGCAATTGGAAGCGTGATGTGATAAGTAACAGGTAGAGAACTCAATTAAGGGTTTCATTACAGATAGACGATAGTCGGTCCACTTCGATGATGTAATTATTTGATAGTCGTGACGGAGCTGTTGACTCTGTATCAGCTTACTCTGTACAATGCGCCTCAATGTAATTAATACAATTATAGAAAAGTACTAGATGACGCCCGAAACTCTGTACCTTTTTCTTGGATAAAAAGTATACCATGTCCTTTTCCGCCACTCAAAGTATCGTCAAACTCAAGAACAGACAGACAGACAACGCATTTATAATATTTGAAAAGTATTACAACTAATTTCGATGCAAATGTAAACAAAATTCAATGTAGGTGACTACCAATTTTAATAACGCGTGTAATTGACCACATATCATATCATAGACTTTTTTACATTTAGATCAAAATTACTTTAGAGTTTAGATGGACTACGAGTACTAGGCACTACTTAAGGTGGATAAACTACGCTGAATGTTGCTGTCTTCGATAGTTTGATACATCAGAAATCCACTATGCATTTATAACGTAAGGCGTGAGGTAAGTATATTTATTTTAACCGACTTCAAAAAAAGGAGGTTATCAATTCGACGCGTATGTATATAATATTTCCAGAACTGCCAAATTTTTGTATATGTTAGTCTATAACAGCTTTTAAACAAATGTGCCAAATTTCAAAAGTGTATGTATGTATGTATGTTTTTATGTTTGTGCACGTATATCTCCGGAACTACAAGTCCGATTTAAGTGATTATTTTTTTAGGAAATACTGCAAGTTTCATCAAAATCGGTTCAGTAGTTTTTGAGATAGGGAATTTAATTCTTAATTACGTACAATTTGAAGTCGGTTTTATCTTTTTAATTATTTTCTTTAAAACTTGTAAATGTGTTATTTACAAAAGCGGGTTGCGTCATTCTCTGCCAGCCTCATTTATTGATATAGAAAAACTTCATATCAACCTAAACCTGGTTTCCCAAACTTCTCTTTATACTGAACACCTCATTTCATCATCATTGCATCTCTTCACCCCGTTATGTCACGTCGCTGTTTGATTGTAAACTGAGCCCCTAGCCATGACGTTTTCTTTATCGCTTCTTTATAGTATCGCCGATCAATGTATGTAATTGATATAACACGAGTCGAGTGTAGAATTTATTTTATCGAACGCTTATGTCGATTTCATACATTTGATCGTCGATTCAATAAAGAAGCAATAAAGAAAACGTCTTGTCTAAAGGGCCTGAATTTAGACTCAAAATAGATTCTACTGTACTAATTGGGAGGTAATCATGTAATGGGTGACCGGCGATGGGCGATACGTCCGCAATTTGTTTGCCCCCGACCCCGACATAATGAACGAACTAAACTCTGAAGACTGAGCTACTGATGAACAGGAGAACTGTGGAGTTGCGCGTATAAAATTCGTGGAAACTACGATCGGCTTCTGACATTGCTATGTTGAAGCGAGGACGTAGACTTTAGCCGTTTACAATTTACCCGCTTGTACAGGCTTTATTGAGCATTATTATATAAATGCTAATATTACAAATGCGAAAGTGTGTATGTCTGTCTTTTTGTCTGTCTGCAGTTATCTCTTCACGTTCAAACCGCTGAACCGATTTTGCTGAAATTTGCTATGGAGATACTTTGAGTCCGGATAAAGGAGATAGGATACTTTTTATCCCGAAAAAATGTTCAGTTCCCGCGCGATAAACAAATTTTGGCGCAGCGTCATCTAGTAATAAATATTTCACTCTACAAAACGCAGATATGACTTTGCGACTACTTCCATAGTGTGTCCTTAGAAAGTTAGAACTGCGAATTTGCGAACTTTTGCGTGTGTATTGTATAATTCCGTAGTGAACATTCTTCCCAACCAAACTCAATTTGGTGTATGGCCAGTTGCCAGTGGTAGCGCCGAACAGAGAAAGCTGAAAGGCATTGGAAAGGCAAAAAGTCAAAGAGTCTAAACTTTAGGCCAACAAAATATATTTCAGTACATAGTCAGATAGGTACCTAAATATTTTATAGTTTTATTTAATAGATTGTTCATCAATTGACTATGTACTCTATAAATACAAAAATCGCTGAAAATATAATAATTATTGAATATCAATATATATTCAAACTATTTGCACTTTTTTAGCCTGCAGTCATATAAAAAAATACAATCAAGAATAAAACGACAGCTCCACGGAATTTTGTTTAGCGATGACATCTGCGGCGTGAAGCCCGTCCATTACCTATCAGCGCTTCGTTAGTCCACTGTTTATCGCCGCTCGTTACCACACTAGAGTCCATTATCCCCTGCAGACCCGACCGCTTCACCCTTATTTCCATTGTAATGACTGCAAATACGATCACGCGAATATGACCTCTGTTGATTCCGATTTGACGTATCCAATAGTCGCCGAGTCTGTACATCAATAATCCGTGCTGCCATATTTTTGTGGTCCAAAGGATTTGCAACCCAAAGTCCAAAGTATCAGGATAGTTATTCCTTTGTTAGGGGGTTGGGAGACTTATGCCACCCACATTCTGATGGTGCTAGATAAATAAGGCACTGCGGTGTACTAAATTGAGTACACCGTCTTCAATTAAGTGCACGGATGACGTGTTATGATTGGTTTATGTTCCAGATCTGAACCTCCATAATGGGGCTACTTAGAGTATGTGGTAGCTTATCTTGCTTGGAAATGGAGACAGCATTTGTCTTATAGGCTATTAGAGAGATTAGATAATTGATAAATCTTTAAGAAAATTCATTATTTAATACACAGTAATAAATATAAACTTTTCATACAATTATTGAATTTTATTAATTTATTTTATTACAATATTGATGTTTTACACGACCGGTTTCGTCAAAATCATCATCAGGTGTAGTCATTATTTAATATTGACTCTCTAGGTAAAAAGTCCTCTGCTACTATCAAACGTTTGATTGATCAGTTGAATAAGATCTTAGAACACTCGAGGCATTAAATAACCCTGTTGGGTCATGGGATAAACTGTTAAATTATACTTATTGTGACACAAAAACGTACCGTCAGTGGGAAGAATTTAAACTGTATATAAAAATACTTTCATTAAGTTCGATTTATATCTGGAATTTTTGCGCAACCGCGTGGACTAGGTAGAAACTTTGGAGCTGTCACAAAATAATCATTTAGTTTAGTAAGATCGATAGTACAGTACAGAGTAATGAAAGTGTAGAGTGATCGACTGCTGTATGTCCCAAATGTAAAAGCATTCATAAGCTAAATAACTGTTCGAGTTTTCTTTCTATGAGTGTTAGTGTTAAAGAAATACTAAAGTCAAAGTCAATACAATATGACGACCTCTGTGGCTCAGTTGGTGGGCTGTTGGTAGCTCAAGCCGGGGGTCGCGGGTTCGAATCCCGCCGACGGAACAAAAAGTTTTCAAAGTTCCTGGGTCATGGATGTGTATTAAATATGTGTATCATATAATAAAAATCTTAAATATATGTATAGTATTAAAGTATTAAATATATTTCCATTGTCTGGTACCCGTAACACAAGTCCTTCAAGTACTTAGCACGGGGCCAGACTGACGTGGTGTGAAGCGTCCACTTTTTAACCGACTTCCAAAAAGGAGGAGGTTATATGTTCGGCTGTGGATATATATATATATATATATATATATATATATATATATATATATATATATATATATATATATATATATATATATTTTTTTTTTTTTTTTTTTTTTTGTATGTTCAACGATTACTCCGCCGTTTGTGAACCGATTTTCAAAATTTTTGTTTTGTTCTATTAGGTTTCCCTCCAATTTGGTCCCATTTTTACAAAAGTGGTGATCTGATGATGGGATCCATGAGTAATCGAGGGAACTCCTCAAAATTTATATGGAAACATATGGTGATTTTCATTTTATGAAAAGTATCCTAAGCATATGCTACCAAAACGCAAGATTTTGTATCAAGGTATACTATGGTTCCGAAGATACTAAGAGTACTCCGGATTCCTTATAGATACAAGTTTGGGGGTTTAGGCGCTGTTTTAAGAACTGAAAGCATATGCTACTATGCAAATTACATTCATCATCATCATCATCATCATCATTACCACGTCAGGGTCATAGCGATTTTAATAAAAATATAATGTTGTTTCAAAATAAATGATTCAAGTTCTAAGCGACTTATGTACCACAAAATTGAACATAACAAAGTCAACCTTAACTCCAGAGCGTAAGGCACACATTTGACATTACTTTTGAGATTCGAAAGAAAAAAGAGAAGTAAGTTGCTTCGATAGGTACTTCACTAGTTTAAGTATTAACCCATCAAGCCCAAGCGGCACCCGGCTGCCGCATAACAATGAAAAATCCATTGTGTCTGCGATTCCCACGATCGAGGTAAGTAATAAATTGAACCCTTAGTATGAAAATACTTACATAGGAAAACAATATACATCTTAATAGGTATAAGAAACTCACTCAATAGTGTGACTCTAACAAATTGTAATAAGATACGTAGAATATACGCGATGGTTTACTAGGTAACTAAAAAGAGTGAAATTATTATTTTTAACAAAAACTTAAAACTGACTTCCAAGGTAAAAATAATAATAACATCCTTATAATATGAACTAAAAAGTATTAAATAATGTTTCCTATCTAATAGTGCCTTTCTCCGAATTCGGCTAAACCTCAACTATTTCTGTACTCAATCTTCATAATTTTGAAGTCAGTACCAGTTCCAAAAGTTTCAAATACCTATTCTGTCAGAGAACTGAAGATTCAGCTATATCTGGTACCGACTTCAAAATGATGAAGATTGAGTACAGAAATAGTTGAGGTTTAGCCGAATTCGGAGAAAGGCACTATTAGATAGGAAACATTATTTAATACTTTTTAGTTCATATTATAAGGATGTTATTATTATTTTTACCTTGGAAGTCGGTTTTAATTTTTTGTTAAAAATAATAATAGATTTAGCTGATCGTCAGATGTTATAGTCAGGTGCGTGCGAATAATTGTAATTATAGTAATAATCGTAGAGACTCGTAGAGAATCATAGGGACATAATTATGTTTAGAACCTTTTTACAGGTCCTAAATATTTAAGAATCAACCGTTGACAATTCCTTCGTTTTGATTTGTTTCGTTAATTTACTAGAAATATGATTTAGCTATCTAAAGTCACTGAGCCTCTTTTAAGCCTAATGGTGTATGATGGCGGATGATTTCCAGGTGTGCCGCGCAATGGCGTGGCCTGCAGTGGGTCATCGTGTGCAAATTTGGTGTACTGGCTACTTTATGTTAATAGTTTAAATATACAAGTTACCAAGTTATTACGGTTTATCTAATATTATTATTAGCCTCCATTTACCTACTACAAGCAGCGGAGACAACAATGACAAAGGTCTAACTTTAGAAACACAAATAAAACTCGTCTTCCTTAACTTATGTTACAGGTGCTTAATAAACATTTATTAAACACCACAACGAAAAATTTAGCAGTGGAGAATGGAGATACTCGCCGTACTATCTGAGATTAGACCACCGATTGCTAAACAATTTCCTTAAACCAATCTCGTTTATCTAATTATCTTTAGAAGCAAGTGCTTATGCCCTTTGAAAAACACGAAGCTATATTTTCCTCTAAACCGCGTATAATAAGCATGCTGGTATAATACTTACTTTTATATCAATACTAGCTGTCCCAGCAAACTTTGTTTTGCCATATAAAGTATTTCGCCCATATTGTTTTATTGAAGTGACTAAATAAGTATGGCACCATGGCAACGTCCATCGCGCTATCCCGTCGCACAAACAATGGTCGCCGCCAGTCTCGAGTTGTAATAATTTACTATTATTTATTCAACAAATGCACTTATCAATATAAAAAGTAGCCAGTAGCCGATTCTCAGACCTACTGAATTTGCATATAAAATTTGGTAAAAATCAGTAAAGCCGTTTCGGAGGAGTACGGTAACTAACATTGTGACACGAGAATTTTATATATAAGATCATCTTTCGGGAAAGTAATAGCGGTATATCTGCATATTCCAAATATGACATATTATAAGTCCCCGGGTTGCAACGGTAAAACAAATATTGGATATTACACTTGGCCTTTTATTATCCCGAAACTATCAAGTACATACTGACAAGGCCTCACGCAGTGACTGTCCGTCGTTTCTAACATCCACCCGCAACTCCGTTGTGCCAAAATTCGTTTATCGCGCTGGAACCGTACATTTTCCCGGGATAAAAAGTATCCTATGTCTTTTTCCGGGACACAAAGTATCTCCATACCAAATTTCAGTAAAATCGATTCAGCGGTTGTGGCGTGAAGAGGTAACAGACACACAGACAGACACACTTTCATATTTATAATATTAATATGGATATTTATTATTCTTTTCTTCTTATCGTACCGGCCTTGCTAAAGAGGCGACTTTTCTACAAATATCCTCCCGTATGTTTCCAACACGAGCGGGTGGTGTTTTGTGATTAGTTCCATATTCCAGTGCTGCAATAATGAAGTTGTACTGGGAGGCAATTTCATAAGGATTACGCGTTTACTGTGGATTTTTACGACCTTTATTTAAAGCTTTCATATAAGGCGATATAATCCGCGGGGATATATAATCTTGCGACAGCTATGCGACAGACGTTTGACAGTCAAAAATATAATATACAAAATTTTCGACAGGTAGCAGATCATGACGTGTAAATTGTAATCCATACTAATATTATAAATGCGAAAGTGTGTCTGTCTGTCCGTATGTCTGTTACTACTTCACGCCCAAACCGCTGAACCGATTACGCAAAAATTTGGTATGGAGATACTTTGAGTCCCGGGAAAGGACATGATACTTTTTATCGTGTTGCGTTTATCAATTCCGCAACAAAAATTCGCTATTTTGTGTCATAAACACAATTCGTTCGAGGAACGCACTTGATACTCGGCCTATAGTTTAGCGCGATTCCATCGGATCGTTCCTTATATGTATAGGATCCACAGAATACCAGGGATCACGGTACAGGTATCCTATACCGTGATCATAGCCTGAGTGGAATCTTTTTCAACGATATGTTCGCATCGCACTGCCTTACATCAGGGTACTTAGTCCATTTCAAAGTTCTTTTTTATGTTCTTATTATTATTATTATCTTTTTTTTTGTTTTGTTACTTTATTTTGTTTATATTTTTTTTGTGCTTTTTATCTGTATAACATGTGTATTTCAGTGTAGTGTGGTGTGAATGTTTGTTGAGTAAATGTTTTATTATTATTATTATTATTATTATTATATGCCATTAAAATTCATATTCTTTATAATGGAGGCTTTAAAACATTTATGCCAAGCACCTCGTCCGAAATATATATCATGTGAAATTCGTTATGCCATAAGGACCTTCTGAGGAATAAGTTATGCCATAAGCACCTTGTTCCGAACAAGTTATATTCTCACTTATAAGTTATACTGTAGAGTCCTTGTACTAACTTATACCGAATGACCCTTCCCGTACGATAAAGTCTGTATTACTTTGACGTACCATATGTAGGGATATCGCATTTCATATAAATATAAATTGGGTTAAAGGTACGAGGAGACGATACCAAGAAATTTTTATAAAATCGTTTAATACGTGAGTCACGACATTTAAATTAGTAGCCCGATGATGAGGTAGCGCCTATACTGAGCGTTTTAACATAAGATTCAAATGTCTGTTCGAGTATGTGCCATTTTTCTATCTTAAGTCGCTATAGAGATACTTTGAACATCGGTAAAGAACATGGAACTTTTCATAAGATATTTGCGTAACAAACGAATTTCGGCGCAGTTATAAAACGAATGTGGAAGGAAGGTCTATTTTATTAATAAATAATTTCAATTACTAAGCTGTTTCATAAATTCGTACCGTGTTATTGGATGTCCATTGTCCAGCGTATGGTACATCAACGTTACAGTCATTTACATTGTGTCGGCCCATTACATAGTTTATTGGTATGTCCTTCCGCGCGGGGAAAAATCGGACGGTGTTTATGCAGATACTTACAGACACACACATTTCAGTTGTCGCTACATTCCCCAGACTGCTTGTAGTCTAAGAGCCAGTGGATGAATAGAGAACTTAATTTAAAGGAGTTATACATAGGAGGATTGCTTACATATTTGTTGCCTCAAAACGACGAATAGTTTGGCTATTGCCTTACCTGAGCTTCCATAAATAAAGTTTACTAATGAATAGGGATGATGACAAGGTCAAAGATTAGCGAATTTTGTTAGTAAAATAAAGAAATCACGATAAAAAATAAGTGTTCCCAAAATTTCAGCTTGATAGCATTTGTATTTTTTTTTTTTTTGTTATGCGCCTTCAAAGTTGAATAATCAAGTCGATTTTTTTTAAATTAAATTTCTTAATATTTGTATACCATTCGATAACTTATGCAATTAAAAGCAACTTTTGTTATGAAATCACTTTCATAAACGCAATATTTAATATACCTAACGAACAAAGTTCTCTTCCGATGCGTACAAACTACGAAAGAGTGACGTCATTCTTTCGTAGCACTTTGTATGGAGCGTTTCGGGCAGGTCTATTTTATGAGATGTTTGAATTGTCATATCTTGGTGAATTTTTAAGCAATCAGAGTCATTCTTTCAGCGATGTTTCTATTTTTTAAGGGTCTTTCAATTACCAATAAGAAAAAAAAATAGTCATCATGCCTATTGGATGGTCCAGTTTTGAGTTCTTTGTTCTTACGACTGCGCAAGAACGAAGGTTAAGTTTGTTCAAGATGGTTGGCTTGACGCACAATATGAGCTTGAGAGGTCTCATTAGTTTCGTATTAATTGTAAAAGTGAAGTATCACAAAATAAATTATTATGGCATTCTTAAAACTGCATAATTATCCAAACCACTTAAATATGTCAAATTCATGCATGCATAATAATGCATAAAGAATAATAAGGCATCCATTACACGGTAGGTTTTGCTGTCAGTTTTACCACAGTCATGACTGTGACTGATGCATAACCTGTCGTGTAATGCAGTGACTGATAGTTGCATGAAATTGATTGACCGTTATCTGGATATTTAGGTTTTTTGTCATGCAACCATCAATCATGACTTTTGAGTGAGTTTTGTCACATCTGACAAAATTGGAAAAAAAAATTGAAAATTTTGGCTTTGACTGACATAAAACTGAAGAGAATCGAGTGACCGCCTAATACCATTCGTCAGTTCATCAGTCACCATCAGTCAAACATAATTCATGACTGACGGAATTGACTGACGCTTGCATGCGCGTATAATGGAAGACTTAAACTTCCGCCGTATCAACTCCGCCGAAATTATCGTTAATTATCAATATTTAGTGAGCGGGCTCCTCGTCTACAATACCGTATCGTAGCAACACACAGCAACAGGCAGCAACACGTAGCACAGATTGCGCGGCCCGCAATATCTCTATCGCCAGATATTGTTGTACATTATTATCACTGCTCTACACTTGCTATTGAGGACAAGGCATCATCATCATCAGATTGTCTGAAGCTTTTACCCAGCAAATGAAAACAATTTTCCTCTTTTTAAGCTTTTGCATAGCTTTCATCGCGGGCTCTGTAATCAACAAGTCCTCGTTGACTACGGAACCCTAAAACGGAACCCTAACCAGCTGATTTTTAGGGTTCCTTACCCAAAGGGTAAAAAC
This sequence comes from Cyaniris semiargus, assembly GCA_905187585.1. Taxonomy (NCBI): domain Eukaryota; kingdom Metazoa; phylum Arthropoda; class Insecta; order Lepidoptera; family Lycaenidae; genus Cyaniris; species Cyaniris semiargus. The sequence goes on along the minus strand of LR994558.1, from coordinate 2,524,334 downwards.
GGGATCCTATTACTAAGACTTCGATGTCTGTCCGTCTGTCCGTCTGTATGTCATCAGGCTGTATCTCAAGAGCCGCTAAAATTTTAGAAGTCTAGCTATAGCTAGACTTCTAAAATTTTCACAGATTATGTATATCTGTTGCCGCTATAACAACAAATACTAAAAATAAAATAAAGTTAATATTTAAGGGGGGCTCCCATACAAGAAACGTTATTTTTTTTGCCTTTTTTGCTCGTAATCAATAATGGTAACAGTTAGGCACTTGAAACTTTCACAAAATCCTTAATTATATTTGTACTTTAATAATCTAAACTAATATTATAAAGCGGAAGTGTTTGTTAGTATGTTTGTTTGTTTGTTTGTTTGTTTGAACGCGCTAATCTCAGGAACTACTGGTTCGATTTGAAAAATTCTTTCAGTGTTAGATAGTCTATTTATCGAAGAAGGCTATATTTTATCACGCCAAGACTAATAGGAGCGAAGAAATAGAGGAAAATGTGGAAAAAACGGGGGGAAATTATTTGAAAGGGCTTATTTGAACGCGCTAATCTCAGGAACTACTGGTCCGATTTGAAAAATTCTTTCAGTTTTAGATAGTCTATTTATCGAGGAAGGCTATAGGCTATATTTTATCACGCTAAGACTAATAGTCAGCGAAGAAATAGAAAAAAATGTGGAAAAACGGGGAAAATTATTTGAAAGGGCTTATCTCACGAACTAATGAAGTAATTTTTCTGTTATTTGGCACAGATAAGAAGTAGACCACGTGAAGGATCATAGGCTATTTTTTGTAGACTGATTTGTCTGTGAAATATCTTATTTACGCGGGCGAAGCCGCGCGGAACGGAATAATAAAATTAAAATGAAGTAAATATTTAAGGGGGGCTCCCATACAAAAAACACAATTTTTTGTCTACTTTCACTCTATACCGGTACGGAACCCTTCGTGCGCGAGTCCGACTCGCACTTGGCCAATTATTTTTATATTGATAGGTTAATAGTTATATTATTTTAACAGTAACATTGTCCTACAAATAGAACAATCCATATTTTAGGACCATCAAATCTCTGTTAGCTACCACTTTCGAGAATTTTCGCAGAGGAAATTGTTGATCGTCTTATCAAAATGAAGCTAGGTATTCACGAAAAATCAGGTCAAAAAAAGTTCTAGGGAACCTGTACTAATAGCTTTTAGCAAACGTATTTTTTTATCACTTAATAATGCCTCCAACGCCGGCTTCGGTAGTGGTGGCCGGTTTGATCACACGCAGAAGTCCTATAATAGTGCCCAATTATGTGCGGAGTACACAACAGGACTCTCTCTACCATTATTTCCATAACCCAGATGGACGGATGACCGACACGACTGGCGAGTTTAGGTGCCTACTTTTGACATACCCATCCGAAGCGTAGTAAAATCCGAATTTTATAAAAGCAAAAAGGTAACACATGGAAAGATACCTTTGCCTTTATGAAACTAGTATATGGAACATTAACTTCCATGGCTCTTAAGTCTAGTAGTAGCACACAGCTCTAGACAAAGTCTTATTCAGTACTACTGCTGTTGTAGATAATGTATGTCTATTAATACAGAGCCCCTAGCCATGACATTTTCTTTATCGCTTCTTTATTGAATCGCCGATCAAAATGTATAGAATTGACATGACATGAGTCGAACGTCAATTTCATATTATCGAATGCTTATGTCAAATCCATACATTTCGATCGGCGATTCTATAAAGTAAGGGGAAAAGAAAACGTCTTGGCTAAAGGGTCTAGACCAGGTCTAGACAAAGCTCCTAGAAACTTCTCCCCCCAAACTTCATAAATTACCTCATCATCAGCAGCGCGTGTCTTTTACCCTCAATTTTGTGTTTGCATATACTTTAGTCACGCTCGTACCGCACGCGAACTTTTTATTCGCGTAAATCGTGTGATGCAAATATTATGTAAAACTAATATATTGATATATTTGTGGTGGTTCGCCAGTGATGCATGGACGATTGTCTGTAAATAACGCGGTGTATAAACGCGGAGGAACAAACGAATGCGATGTTCGCCGCGGGCGGAGATAACGCGGTTGCTGCGAGTTCTTACCCCTACTACTGATTCACGAAAGCGCTGTCGCCCTACAGCTTTCCGATCCGAAGTCGTGAAAATAGGGCCCGTTGTAGATGTAGAACTGTTTCTATGGTAGACTATACACTCTCTATCAATCTCGAGTTCGAATCGGATTCGGATCAGACGTAGTGCGAACTCGAATAGATTTAAGCTTCGGCCAAACCTGCGCGTCAGTACCGCGGGACATGGGACGGGAGCGTCTGCAACGCGAAACTGGCGCAAAACTGGTGTGCACACCTGCGCGACTACGGTGCGAACCGTAGATTATTCCCATTTCCCGCTCTGCCGACGCGAACGTCCCGCGTTGCAGACGCTCCCGTTTCGCAGTCGCCTTGGTCGCGTAGGTTTGGCCGAAGCCTTAGGAACCATGTGCGGTTCTAAGGGAAAATCTATATAAGAAACATTTAATGTTTTGCAAGTTTAACGGCCGCACTCAGAGACTTTAATACTGTTTTGACATAAACTCCATAAAATTCATTAAATTAAAGTTAAGTAACCTTCAATGTATCTAAATGCGGCTGTTAGTAAATGAACCTTACACAATTTCAACAATCTTTGAAACATTCAAAATTTTGTTTAGTATATAGATATATATATCAGAAAAGTTGATTCATAAGCAGATAACGGGCCTATGTCATTTGGTTGGGCTATGTCAATTTAGTATTAGTTGTGATCTATCATGTCGGTGTCGGTATCATGTATCAGAAGAGTTACTAGATAAACTAGAAAGACTTCAGAACGTTTGCATCAGATTTATTTACGGCTTACGGAAATATGACCATGTTTCGGAATTCCGCAAAAAGCTTTGCTGGCTTCCTATTAGATCCCGACGTGACAATCACATTCTCTCACTCCTCTATAATATCCTGTTTGACCCTTCCACACCTTTGTATTTAAAAAATCGCTTTAACTTCCTACGTGACACCCACCAATTATCATTACGCTCTTCCAGCAATCTGACTCTTGAGATCCCCTCACATTCCTCCCCTATTTTCCAAATCCTTTACTGTTCGTGCTGCAGTACTTTGGAACTCACTGCCACTGGAAATTCGTCGCGCTAATTCGATTAATATTTTTAAAAATAAGTTAAGATGTCATTTCCTAAATAAGCCTTAAATTTGTTTCTTTAATATTGTTTAAGTTAAATGTTACCTGGTTTGTACACCTACACAATCTTCTCAATCTCTAATAATAGACAATTCGATAATCAAAAGGTTAACTGGAAGAGATTGCTTATTAGCAATAAGTTCGCCTTTTGTGCATCATTATACAATATGTTGTTTATGTAAAATTGTTTTTATTTTGTATTTTTTCGTGTGCAATAAAGTGTTTTTGTATTGTATTGTATTGTATTGTATTGTCGGCTGGATTTAACATAAGGCTACCAAAATATGTAGGTCCGCCAGCTGCCTATAAATCAACTTCTCGATAGTACATCTTAATTTTTAGCCGCTACATAACTTTCAGCTTCTCCATCATCGACAACCATTAGTAGAGGACCAATTCCGATATCAGAGCACGTCTTTAATCAGATATAAGCTGTTTACATTCCGCCTCTGGGAAATTTAAATGTACCGATGTTGTCTCAGTTCACCGCGGGTTAAATCGAAGCGACATGCAGATACCAACTTATTGAGATAAAACACTAATATTTTCACTGATTTGTGCGTAATTTTTTTTTTAATTCTTTATTTTATAAAAAATTAGTCAGATTAAGCCAGACTCAACATAAACTTTAAAAACTAGGTGACAAACACAATATTGTAGTACAAATATAGTACGGGAGCCCTAGAACAATTTTTTTTTATTACTATCAAGCTAATTTATTGTGAGTAGCTTCATTTTGATAAGACGAACAATATTTTTATTTGCGAAAAATCTTGAAAGTGGTAGCTAACAGAGATAGAAAGGATTTCATACTTTGAATTGATGGTCCTAAAATATGGACTGTTTTATTTGTAGGACAATGTTACTCTTAAATTATATGACTATTAATCTATTTAAATCTATTTAAAGCTGATTTTTTGTATTCAATATACAAAAAATCAGCTCATTAGGGTTCCGTTATAGGGTTCTGTAATCAACAAAACTTGGTTGACTACTGAACCCTAAAACGGAACCCTAATAAGCTGATTTTTTGTATATTGATAGTTTAATAGTTATATAATTTAATAGTAACATTGTACTACAAATAGTACAATCCATATTTTAGGACCATCACGTCAAAGTATGAAATCCTTTCTATTTCTGTTAGCTACCACTTTCAAGATTTAACGCAAATAAAAATGTTGTTCGTCTTTTCAACTCACAAAAAATTTGCTTGATAGTTATTAAAAAAAAAATGTTCTACGGCTCCCGTACTAATAAGTTTTGTTCTTCAAAATCTTTCTTCAAAATATTTTTAAGGGCCCCATATGCCAATTGACCCGTTCGGACTGATCAAAGAGCGACATGCCCGTGTGTGTGACACGGGAATGCGTGAAACGAAACTTGCGACAGCAATGCAACAGGCAAAATTGTACCATATTAGTGTAAAGACTAATTTCATTAATACACATAACCTGCAACTCGTGAAAACCTTTTGCTACGGCTCTACTTGACAAATCTTCCTTATCAGTTATCACCTTGATGTGTCTTCCACCGTTCACATACCAAACATTTTTTTCCTGTTAATATGAAAAAATATGTCGGGATCGTCTGTACTCAAAATTCAAACGGTCTTCTGCTGCTGCTGGTAATCCCGGTTATCATTACGAGAAAATCCTCCAAACGATTTGCGAATTGAGATTCGAGTGACGAGAATCGATGTATCGAGATACGCCATCGTAATAAGGTAAACAGAAACGCAATTTAGTTACTATAATATAATACGGCCCCGCGGCGCCGAGCTAATTACAGATAGATATCAAACTGCATATTATATATCTGTCCAACTATATATTAAGTGATTAGCGTAATGCAGACATTAGTTTAGAAAGTAAATGCCGATATCAACCGACACATACCGCCCTTCCGAGGTACTAAGCGCAGCGCATTATTCGGTAGACATATTGCCGGTTGCAATTTCATACCATCCCAACTAATTGGGTAGAGCAGGTACATGAAATGTATTAAATAATTTCGATCGCATTAAATATTTTGGCAGCAAAGTTAAATATCAAATAATATGGAATTCGACATAGCCTATGGCCAATTCCATAATGAGAAATTGTGACTTTTCAAGGGGAAAAATACTGGAAAGCATTTAAGTCAGTGTTAAGGATTTTCTTCGTAATTGTACTTAAAATGCATTTTTAGGGTTCCGTAGTCAACAAGGAACCCTTATAGTTTCGGTCTGTCCGTCCGTCTGTCCGTCTGTCTGTCCGTCTGTCTGTCTGTCCGCGGTTTTGCCCAGAGACTAATAGAATCTACAAAGCTGTAGTTTGGCATGAATGCACATATTAATGATGCCGACAAATTAAAAAAATATTTTTTTATGGTACCTTCCCTACACATCAAGCGGGGATGAATATTTTTTTTCGCGTCCACCCCATCGTGTGGAGTGTCGTTGGATAGTTTTTTAAAAAATATTATGAGTATTCATAGGTCATTTTCCGATTTAGAGATCCGTTTGTGAAATATTAAGTTTTAAAGTGGAAAAAATCGTTAGAGTCCAGTGTCCCCCCCCCCCCCCCCCCATCTTCTACCAGCTAAACGGTTGCTTCTGGAAATGTGAAAAAATTCACGGGAGTAGGAAATATACTGAATTTAAAAGGAAAACTATCACGGCTAAGAAGACTTCATCTATGGACGCTTTACACCACGTCAGTCTGGCCCCCTGAAGGACTTGTGTTACGGGTACCAGACAATGAAAATATATTTAATACTTTATACTATACATATATTTAAGATTATTATTATATCATACACATATTTAATACACATCCATGACCCAGGAACTTTGAAGACTTTTTGTTCCGTCGGCGGGATTCGAACCCGCTTTAAGATACAACTTTAAGTTATTGAGTAATAGTCGATCAACTAAAAAAAATGTATTCGGCGAAGTATAAAGGAACTTTTCGTTCTAATTCCTTTGAAAGTAAATGAGATGATGTTGTTAGTAGTGTAAAACACGTTATAAATGTGCATTCATTGACCATACAAAAATTAAAAAAAACTAGCGGTACTACGGAACCCTATATTGCGCGTGGGCCGACACGCACTTGGCCGGTTTTTTTAAATACACGTTAATCAAGTTCTATCGTAACTAGTAAAGTTTATGAAATAAATGTAAATACATACACATACTTTAAAATAACTTTCTTCTAGTACAGTCGGCAAAGGGTTTCAAAGAAACACGCAACACAGCGCAATACCACAAATTATACTGAACATAACAACTTCTAACGGCTGTTAATTTGTTAATAAATTATTTCTTTCATAAACCAATCCATATAGAGCGCATGCAAATTCTCAGTAACACCGGACACAATAACTCCTGTAGTACAACGTGCATAGTTGTTAGCCCGCAAAAAATTATAATAATAATGTTTAAATAGGGAAGATGCGATATTTTTATTTTTGTGTTTATTTTAAAGAACTCCATGTAGAATAGTCCACAAGTATATTAAAAATTAAAACACTGGAATTTACTGCAAAAAAATGCGGTTTAAAATTGACAATTTAAATTTTGGCGCCAAAACGGATCTATAGTCTGTATGACGCCACTACTCTCCTGCCCCGCGTTCTATTTAGCGTTAAAAATGATCAAAACGCTCAAAATAGGAGGCATTTTGAGCGTTTTGATCGTTTTTAACGCTAAATGGAACGCGGGGATAGCAGGTGTGACGTCACTGAACGCTGATTGATGTTTTGAAATCCGTTCCGTTTCAAGTTACTTTTAATTCGTAATTTTTGTAAAAAAAACAATATTGTATTTTTATACTATTAACCTTGCAGTGGCCCTTCTTTTATATTTTTTTAACATTTTAATAGCAAAATTTTCATGAATATTATATTTGCATGTTCCCTATTAATGTAATTCTACACTCATCATTGCAAATTACAAGTAGGGTTAATTTTGGTATTGGTTTATTCTTAAGCGGAAAGTCAGCCAGGTGTAGGTAAGTCGAGGCGGGGCACAAAACTTTATAATACAAGATATGTTTTGTCATATTATATGCTACGTTAGATATGAAACATAAATGTTTCCCATTTCCCGAACCGACGAGCACACAATAATTCATCAAATCGGTCTTCCCATTCGGAGGAGTTTGATAACAAAAAGCGTAACACGAGTATTTTACATATAATATTATTAGAGAACACGGTGAAATGTCGCCGAAAACGCGCCCATATTTTCGTCGATTTTACTGTCAAAGTTTGATCAAAAATTACATGATTTGACAAGAGAGCTAATTTGCGATGCCACTAATGCCAAAGATTTTTAATTTCTAATTTCGACAATAACGAAGGCTTTTTTGTTAGCACTGCTGAGTGCTGGTGAAAGGCCTCCTTAAAGATCTTCCAATATACTCAAACCCGCGCCACCGTTTCCAAGGGCTACGTACGTATAATTTTATGAAAAATAATTCCCTTGGAATTCAAAAGTACGTTAAAATGACTGTTCAACCCTATCACGTATTAATAATTAAGGAAATATATACCATACCACACATCATTTAATATTAACAATAACCTTACAAAAACCACGTCCATGTAATTTTGTTATTTATTGTCATTAGCATACATCCGTTTCCTACAATATCGCATAATCAGCTTCTAACGAATACTGCTGGTAATTTTATTTTCAAATTGTATTACATTACGAGCGATAGATATTGCATAGGGAAAATCATCTGCATCTAATATTACTGACTGCTTTTTGTTCGACACCGCAGTTTCATTATAAACTTCACTTTTTTCATTCATCATCATCATACGTATGAATGCGCTACATAAACATTTTGGATTTTTTTTTATGGAATAAGGGGGGCAAACGAGCAAACGGGTCACCTGATGGAAAGCAACTTCCGTCGCCCATGGACACTCGCAGCATCAGAAGAGCTGCAGGTGCGTTGCCGGCCTTTGAAGAGGGAATAGGGTAATAGGGTAGGGGAGGGTAGGGAAGGGAATAGGGGAGGGTAGGGAAGGAAATCGGGGAGGGTAGGGAAGGAAATCGGGGAGGGTAGGGAAGGGAAAAGGAAAGGGTAGGGGATAGGGCCTCCGGTAAACTTACTCACTCGGCGAAACACAGCGCAAGCGCTGTTTCACGCCGGTTTTCTGTGAGCCCGTGGTATTTCTCCGGTCGAGCCGGCCCATTCGTTTCGGCACGATGGCTCTCCCACGTACAAAAGATGCAGTTTTCTAAGAAATATGCGTACGGTATCTAAAAATTATTTACTGACTTATGTGAATAATTATATTAAACAATTTACAAGTGTTTTTACAAACAGTGTCCAAACTTTCAATATAAATATATACTTGAAAATTTGCAATTTTTAGTGTTAGTGTGCACTAGTTGACAAAAATTGCTATTTCATAGTAAAAACATTGTAGCAGCTACTTCCCCCGAGCAAAGTTGATTCCATATGAAAAATTGCTAAGATTTATTAGTAAGTTATTCTCTTTGCAAACTAAAACTACTGCTGAATAAACACTGTACAAACGGGTAAATTGTAAACGGATAAAATCTACGTCTTCGCTTAAACATAGCAATGCCATAGACAAAACAATATTATTTACTAGGAACTCTGTTAGATAAAAGTAATGAAGAAACGTTGTAAACAATTGTAAATCGTTTTGTAGCGGCCACTATCTGACCACTAACCAACCACTGTAACCACTGCGACAGCTGATAACCACTAACAGACGATAACCACTAGACAGAAGATAACGCTAATTAATATCCTTCTACCACAATAACTGTGACCATTTATTGTTCAGAGACAAAGCACAGTATAAACATCATAAAGTAGTTTACTCTCTCTTTCTCTACAGGGGGTAGTGGGAGAGAGTAAACTACTTCTGCCACATAAAGAGGGAGAGAGTCTTATAGAGAGCTATAGGTGCTGGTAGAGGATAGGGAGAAGTGGAGGAAGCTCCAGTGACAAAGGCCTTGCCCTTATATAGAAGAAGAAGAAAACAATAGTGTAACCAAATATCCCTGAAATCGAAGTCGTTTAACACACGCTTTTTACCGTGTGTTTTGAATCCTTCGAGTTATCTGCAATTCCGCTAATGTGTGTGTAAGATTCAGCTGATGGTTTAGTAAAAGATAATCTACTGTATATTATTTATACTGTGTACAAAGAGAACGGACAATGGTTATTGCAATATACCATAGATTGCCACAGAATGAACATTCAGTAAGCTAATTCGTAAAAAAGAGTAAAAAAGTTTATTAGCGTAATTATAATTGCTTCGTGCATAAATGTAATAAGGAAAATGTCGGGCCACCGGGGGTTGAATCTGCACCTTGAATAGAGTAATTATATCTATTTAAAATTAATTTATTGCCAGAACTAGTCCTTAATATTAATGTTTTGCATTTTTCAAATAAAAAATTTAAATTGTAGCCAATCTGGAAAATATTTTATTAAGGTCAGTTCACATTGCATGACGCGTCGATGTAGTAACTAGCAGGATTAATTAAAAACTACTTAATTTAATACTTTACTACATAAGAAGATACAATGTCAATGCAATAACTGATATACTTGGCGGTGGCACGCTGCCTGTTTCGAATGGCTCATATTAAAGAAAATACATCTCACACACACGACGAACGTCGCAATTTCAGTTGACCCTTAGGGCCAGGCCACAACACTCCGATGCGGCGCCGCATCGCAAAAATCTACGTAGCCGCAGAAAACATCGTGGTCGATGCGACAGCGCATCGTGAAGAGGTTAACGTCTTATCGTACAATATCGTAATCGATAAATGACATCGCATAGTATTTTTGTGCGATGTTGTTTTTGCGTTACGACGCCGCAACACAGTGATGTGGCCTAGCCCTTAAAGATTTAAAATTTGTCGCCAAAAATCCAACTTCGGTTAGATGCTTTGACGACCTCTGTGGCTCAATGGTTAAGAGTGTGGCAGCTCAAGCCGGGGGTCGCGGGTTCGAATCCCGCCGACGGAACAAAAGTTTTTCAATGTTCCTGGGTCATGGATGTGTATTAAATATGTGTATGATATAATAAAAATCTTAAATATATGTATAGTATAAAAGTATTAAATATATTTCCGTTGTCTGGTACTTGTAACACAAGTCCTTCAGGTACTTACCACGGGGCCAGACTGACGTAGTGTAAAGCGTCCATAGATATTATTATATTATTATTATTATTATTATTATGCTAATATAAACTAGACTAACATTATGCAAACCGTTGTTTTACGTATTAAAGCTGATGCACGTTTCAAATCTACTACTATTTATGACAATCGAGTCATTTGAGGAGTTCCGTTTGTGAGGGTAAGGGGCTGACGTTTAAATGATGTTGATGATGATGAATATAACAGTCGTGGAGTGGCTGTCAAATGTATAACGACTATCAAATTATCATCTTTTAAGCTAGAGCGTTAGAAGGGTTCCAATGTTGATGACAATAAGCTGCACTCTTAAGGTACCGGTTGGCAGCGGACAACATGAAGCAACCGCAGACGACGCGTCGTCGCGACACTACTGGTCTCTATGTATTTCTATGATCTATGAAATACATAGAGACGCTACCCTCCGCAGCTAGCGACACTTATTCATAGAAATACATAGAAACCAGTAGTGTCGCGACGACGCGTCGTCTGCTGCAACTTCATGTAGCCGGCTTCCAACCTTTAGTCAAATTTCGAAAATTTATTCGTTTTCGAAAAAAACCAATGCATTTTGACTTAGCCCTCTTATGTGATGATGATGATGAATATAACAGTCGTGGCGTGCATGTTTCAAATCTATTACGACTATCGCGATAATCTTAATAGCTAACGAAACGACTCCAATAACTCAATCAGGGCACTACACCATATCTAGATCTGTGTTTACATAACGATCTATGTACAAGCTATACTCTATTGTACAGTATGTCCAAGTAGCTATATATTAATCTATTGGGCTATTGGTTCGCCTTTTTATCCGGCTAGCTTTGAGTTGTATGAAGGTATGTTACTTTGGCACAGTTTAAACTGTAGAGTCTTGTATTAATCTGACAAGTCATTTTTGGCTTAAAGCACCTTTAAGTCAATTTAAGATCCTCGCGGCAAACGCCCGCGACCGACAAAGATTTTAATAAAATGCCACTTTACGAACTAGGGCTATATGTTTAATTTTATACCGACATTAGTCTAGCGACCTATGCCGCCACTTCTTGGTGGTGGCGTAGAGCTAAATAAAGCAAAATACAGTCTAAAACCAAAAATGACTTGTCAGATTTTTCAAAGTGACGATTTTTTATCAATATCAGCAGAATCGTTTAAGAGAGCTTGTACAGAATTGTATGCTTATTAATAATTATAATAGATGCTAAAAGCATGGTCCTCACATCCTTACGAATAATGTTATTAACGTGTAAGTGTGTCTGTCTGTATACCTATTCACGCTCAAACCCTGGTCCTGGTCCTGGTCCCTGGAAAAGGATAATATAGAAAAGTTTTTATCGTAGCAAAATATACGGTTAACACACGATAAAAAAGTTTCGGCGTAAACAACTTTGGACAACACCTCGTTTATAATATTAGTACGTATTAAGCTCATGATGCACCTGTAGATCCATATCTATGGAGTGTACGATATTGTTCGACGCTTCCTGCGGTTTAGGATTCCCTTAACGAGCCACTTCTGGCTCCGATGGCGGCCATTGTTTTATAATATATCACGCCATATACGGCGCTACCAGCTTTCGCGCCATTTTTACTGCTGCTTTGATGAGTTTATTCCAGCTTTTATGTATTTCTTTGGAGTAAGATATTGGTTTACGTTGACTTTTAGCACTGACTATTAGACTACTTCCATTAAATGGACCCCCATTTAATGGTACTATTTTATTGTTATGCACGCCCCGCTTAATATATACATAGATATTTAGAGTAAAATAATAAATGCGAGAGAGAACTCCTGACCGGATTTTGAAGAAATCGTTTATGAAGATACTTCAAGTTCCGGAAAAGGTCATAAATATTTTCGTTTAAGAAAAATAAAAGGCTTATACGCGATGAGTGAACTTGTATGCCAACGAAAATACGAGCAACATTATTGTGATTGAGGATTCTGCAGTAGAGAAAAATTAACACATTCAAACTTATTAGTTATTTGGTCACGGAATCTTGTGGGGACCAATTTTGATGAAATTTGGCGCAGATATAGGGAGCACATAGACATGGGGAAGGTTAACGGCTATCTCTAATCGCGGGAAAATGCACGGTACCGGAAAGATTTTTTGCTCATACGAATTACGAAGTCACGGGGAACAGCTAGTATTATTATATTGTGCCCGCCATTAACACTAACGTGCTAACTTTCCAACTCCAAAATTGCCAACAATGGTGGTTTCCCTCAGTATTGTCAAGCTGAAAACTGCATACCTAAGGCCATTGTTTCCAACAATCGAAATCGCACCAATTAATTTCGCCAATATCGTCGTGCATTTCCGTCAGTTTTCGCGGCCGCTCGGAATCTGTGATAGGGGAATGAGGCCGGAATCTGGGACCCGATTCTCAGGTTACTTTAGCTATTTCACTCCAGGGCCCTGATTCACAATGGGCAATTCGAAGCAGATTCGGAAACTTCATCGCACGCCATCCAATAAACGCTCGCCGCGCTAGGTCTGACCAATGGCCGCACGGTAAAATTTCCGAAGCCGTGTCGAACGGAAATCTTGTTTCGCCCAACTACGATCGAAAAGAGATTCGAGGGTTGAGAATCGTGCCTCTGGGCCGCGATAGAGGAACAATGTTGGTGGCAACAATGGGCCGATAACCGTCTTACCCCATTAAAACCGCGCGCCTGTAAATAAATTAGCGATCTGCATTGGAATTTAATTTGGAATGCCATTAAAGTGGCAAAAGTTTTTACAGCTGGCAAACTGCGTACAATCGCAACGAAAAATTTCTGGAATAAAGCGAGAAAAGACGAATTTAATTATTGTAAGTTGTAACTGTACAAACCTTTTTTTTTATTATGCGGCCCTCGTTGGGTCATGACGGACCAATGCAGATGATTGCAGCTGGCAAACTGCGTACAATCGCAACGAAAATTTTCTAGAATAAAGCGAGAAAAGACGAATTTAATTATTGTAAGTTGTAACTGTACACACTTTTTTTTATTATGCGGCCCTCGTTGGATCATGACGGATCAATGCAGATGATCACGAACTTTTAGGCATACTTATTTGTCTATGATTGCCGATTTCTATCTCTGCTATTGACAGCTTCGCTTGATTATCATAATATAACCATTATGACCAAGGTAACTCGGAGCCTTAAGAAACACAAGATAAGTAAATATACAAACCCCTCACAATAGAATACTTTACAAATCCTTTACCGAAATAATAACCAGAATTTTCTCTAACATTCGGCGTCATTTTGTATTTCAACATGGCGAAGTGATTTTAAAGTTAAATTCCGATTGTATGCCATAAATAACAAACTGCGATACCGACAGTCAATCAGATCAGCCTCGATAGAGGACAATACGTCGGCTAGCCACTAGCGGCTAACAGTCGGCTAGTTATTTGTAATTGGCGCGGCCCTATCTTAGCCGGAAGATAAGCGGCTGATGTATTATTTTGTCGCACAATTAGTACAATAGTCGTGAATTATAGACCGTGTAGATATTGTGTTTATTTTTATGTATTCATGAAATTTTGAGCATCGATGTAAAATATCTAAGCATATAAATAATACGGACTCCATAATCCCGGGCTGGTATAAGTGCAGCCGGCCTAAGATGCGCAAACGAGAAAATTTTGTCTACATGTTTTCTCGATGTTAACTGGTTTATCTCTTCATCTCTATTGACCCTAACATGACATACTTTTTTTCTCGTGTCTGTCGTCAAAATTAGAGATAATTGTGTTTTTTTTTTCTTAATCTGTGCTATTTTTTTTATTTATTTTTTTTTTTTTTTGTTTTCTTGGCAATGTGCTATTTTTGTCTAAGAACCCTAATATGACAACACATTTTTATCGAGTTTTGTCAAGATTTTGACAAATGCGAAGAGTAGTTTGTCGATATATCCTATTATCTGTGAAGCTAGTCTACGAACGAGAAATTTTTCTCTCGACGTACGCATTTTAGGGAAAAAGAGATATATATCGATATCGACAATATCACTACGCTCGAGAGTGATATATCCACGAGATATATCGTTGGCGTATGCTAGGACGGCAGAAGATACAAGTTAGTTCGATGCATCGTTAATTTCCTAGAAATGTTTGTTAGGCCCATTTTATTTACACTGATAGAGGCAGCGTTTAATATTTGGGAGTCGACAATCGACATAAAGTTTTTTACCTTGTCTGAAACAGTGTGTCTGTCTATTACCTTTGTACGCTCAAACCGCTGCAATCTGCATTGATTAAGATTAAGTTTTGTATACTTTGAATCCCGAGAACGTAGGATAGTCGCGGTCGAGTCGAGTAGTAAAATATAAACTTACAACATCGTAACGTAGCTGAAAATCTTGTCAGATCACCGCCTATAGGTACAGAGGTGTGTCCACACTCCTGGCGAAGAAGCGCCTCGAATATTGCATATGGATTTATTAAAGTTGCTTTAAAAACTACCTGTTTTCTTTTGAAATCAAACTTTCTATTACTTTAAAAACGGGTAGTTTTTAAAGCAACCTTAATAAATATAGTGTTTTTATGCTTTGTCCAATGACTGGTACTGTCCAATTACTAGTCATTTACCTTATAATAATATTAGTATTAAAACATTTTACCTACATTAAAATTGCTTTTTCGATATGAGCTTTTCAGTAAAAATAAAGCTTCCTTGTCCTCTTTGAAACATTGTAATACCTTGTTTTGTCAAAATATGCATTTGTCATCTGTCTAAATAAATGTGTATTGCTAAATGCTATTGAATGAGTAGGCAAATAGTCTGCGCCTCTAATAATTTTGTACTCTGTGTTTCAAAAGCCATAGTCGGCATATCCCGAATAGTTCAGAGGCGTAACTATCTGGATATTTGGGGGCAATCTGTGGGGCACTGTAATTAGGAATGTCATTGTCCATACAAATGGCCCATTGTTAATCGGCGCCGGAGTTAATAAATTCAATATTGTTTACAGATATTCAGGAATTAAGGTATTGAAATTGTATATAATGGTTCCAAAACGTTTGGAGTTCGATTATGTACAAAAAATAACTTATATCCATAGTATCCATACTAATATTATAAATGTGAAAGTGTGTATGTATGTTACCTGTTCACGCCCAAACCAATGAATCGAATTTTCTGAAATTTGTTATAGAGATACTTTTTATCCCAAAAATTAACAGTTTCCACGCGAAAAACGAATTTTGTCGCATGAGTGACATAAACAGCAACAAACTTTTGATAATATGTAACCAAATTTTTCTCATTTTTAGTAATTTTTATTCTAAAACACTTTTATTTAAAACCTTTTTCTCAACCAAATAGGCTTAGAAAGCCCTATCCCCTAAATGCCTCACGTAATTTAAGGACGCCCTCTGCATCCTTTTAATGATTCGTATTAGCTAAAACGAATCGCTGAAATAACATGTGTACCTCTTACTACCGCACTCAGAGAACTTTAATGATTACTTTTATTTAATAAAGAGATTGAAAGCTGATAGTGTAAGGAGTTTATGTGAAACACTTCATTAAATTTAAGTTAAGTCATCATTGAAACACTGAGTGTGGCCGTTAATAAAACAGTTTGAGGAGCGCAATCAGAACGTAATAATTGTTTGAATGCAATTGGTAGTTAAAGGAATAATTGACGTCGTAAAATCGGTATTGCTACAACATGCTGAGAGCGGTGCTGCTGGTTGTGGTGGTCGCTAATTGTGCTGATGGGTACATTGTGGGGGCGGGACGTGAGTATACCCCTTTTTATGCAGTGGGTTAAAAAATCCTTTAATTTGTAGCACCGCCTTTGCAGCGAATAAAATCCTATGAAGCTTCTGATCCGGCAAAATCGTTTAGATTTTGGCTTTAATGAGCGCCTAAAGCAGGGGTCGGCAAGTAATTTTAGGTGCGGTCCGGATACTGTGGGAAAATTTTAACGAGGTTCAGAAAAAAACACACTTGTCCTATGTAGCTTAAAAATATTATTTTAATTATTAAAGGTATACGTATACCTTATCTATGTATTAATAATAATTGATACTTGGTATAAAATACATTACAATATTTCGCGGTCCGAGATTCGACCTTTCGCGGTCCGCAAACGAACCGCGGTCCGCCTGTTGCTGACCGCTGGCCTAATAGGTACTGATCCAGCTTATCCTTACTAATGTTATAAAATATGTGAAAGTGTGTTTCTCTATCTGTCTGTTGCTTCTTCACGCTTCAATCACAGAATCGATATTGATGAAACTTGGCATAAAAATAATTTACATCCTGGAAACGAATATAAAACAGTTTTGGATAGTACCAACGACAACGACTTGACTAGTAGTGGTAGGATAAATATTTATATAATTGTGTTATACCTTTCACCTTTTGATCGTGATTCTTTCCCAGTGAACGTCCGCTTCGGTCAGATGCTTTACACGGACACCAAGTACCAGCTTCTCCGGGAGCGGATGGTGAAGGCTAACACGCGGAACCTGGCCTACCACTGCCGCGCGGACAAGAGCGACTGCGACGCCGCCCTGGCCAAGATGCGCTACAAGTCCAGTAAGCACTTCTACGCGCTGGCCAAAGCGGTGGTGGATTACGTGAAGAATAAGCGACAGGCGCGGCCTACTGGATATGTTGGTAAGTGGGTAAATCTGCAGCGACATCCTTACCTTAACGATTTTGATTGTACTTTGTTGAAATTCATGTTTAATCGTTTTAAAATAATTCTTTAAGTAATCCACAGTATTAACAACAATATTTCCCATTTCTGAACTTAGGTATAGTCATAGTCTACCACGACATCAATTAATATTGGTTTTACAGATGTCATCAACAGATTGCTGCAACTGTACCGTACAATACAGATACAGCGACTTTTTGCCGTCACAACTTTCAGATCTACTCTCGCTGATAACTATGATAAATCATTCTTCTCTTCTTTTAGCTCTGTTTCATACAGATATACTCCTCCGACAATAATATATACTTTTAAATGATCCCTTAACCAACCTGGCACAGGTACAGCGACATTCTGCCGCGACAACATCTGCGTGCCAGATAGCGACCCGCCAGTTGTGCCAGGCGGCTGCCTCGTGCTCACCTCCTGCGGTGGCAACGAGACCTGGCACCTGGATCCTATACTACACAAGAAGAAGACAGCACGCATATACTAAATAAATACTGGTGTTTGTGTTGGTGTTTCATTACCTAGAGTCTGGTTTTGCAGTATCAAAGATATTGATTGGTGGACCTACGAGACGGACTATGTCGGCCAACATATATATGGCTTCGCCATACTCCGCTTGCTGACAGTCGGCGTAAGACTAATTCTACCTCATCAATTTCTCTGATGAGGTAGATTTTAAAATCTACCTCATCAAAAAATTTTAAATCTACCTTATCAAAAAATTTAAAATCTACCTCATCAATTTGTCTGATGGTACATTTTCACTGTTATAGAATGAATAAATATTATAACAGTAAAATGACGTATACAACAGTGTATAAAAATAAATATTATTTGAATGCAAGAATTTTGTAGGAAAGATTCCTGAATTGTGTGATGTGCCAACATTCTTACTGTATTAAGACAATTCTACTTGAACGTATCTTTAAATGTAGGTCCTAACTCCTAAGAGTAGAAATAAGGGTATGAGCTTTAAGGTAAAAAGTAGAAATATTATGGTAGAAATACACAACAATTTTAAGTACCTACTACAAGTAATTCACATTCCTTTAGTACGTATGCATGCACGGTTCCTGCCCCTGCCCCTGCCTAGCACAATTAAATTTAAATAGAACATAAATTTTATGTACTTTGCCTTATTGCTCGTTATACTGTACCACGAAGCTATCCGGCGAAAATCAAGTTATCTGCCTTCCACCACTTTAATTGTGAACGATAACCGATAGGCTATATATAGTGCGGTAGGCGGGTTTCATTTACGATACCCCCCGGCCCGCAACCCAAATAGGCATAAAATATAGTGGAAGTTTAGATTTTACTATAACGCCCATCGATGTTCCACCGGGGTTTGAATTCGTTCTATCTGACAGCTGTTTATAAGAAGCGTGACATGAACCGAAATAGGAAGCGTTAACTGTGATAAGGTAGGCAGGAACGAGTAGCTTCTACGTATTTTTAACGTTATTATAAGACAATTAATGTTTTTTGAAATTTTCATACATTTGTCTTGTGAAACGTAGCAAATTATTAGTAACAACAGAAAAAGTTTTGAACAGTATCTTCGTAGTTTTCGTTAGCATTTTTGATTTGGTGTAAGTTGGGTGTGTAATGTGTAAGTCGCGTCTACCACTTTCCGTAGAAAATATAGAAAAACTCTTACCAATGCGTTTAAAAAACCACAAATACCATAAAAGTATTTTATTCATAGTAACAATATAACGAGTCAGTTTGGATTCTATTGCATGATTACATTAAGAACTTCGGCACAAATGGGTGAAGCCCACAGAAATAAATCAAGATAGAACGGTGACGCGCGTGCGTTGCTAAGGAATCGCTCGTGTCAATTTTTGTTTTGCTTTTAGTTAGAACAAATAACTGACCCGTGGAAAGAAATACCTCCTTTTGACCGATTCACTTTCGTACTTCTGTTTTTACAATTGGACACTGCACAATGAGGCATTTTTGCACAACCGCTCCGGTGTAATCAAGTCGAACGTGCGCGCTGACTGCATTAATGTTCAACGAATCTTGCACACTTGTGCAAGATTGAAACACGCGTACTCCACCCGCTTAGCCGTTCTATCTTGATTTATTTCTGTGGTGAAGCCAGACGTAAAGCCTACGACAGACGCATTATCAACAACTTCATGATATGGGCGTATGAAAAAAAAAAAAAGTTTTAGGGCCTGTTTCACCACTTCCTGTTAAGTGCCTGATAGGCTATCCACAACTTATCTGACAGATTCTCTATAATTACTCTATCTGTCAAGTTAAGTTGTGGATAGCCAATCCGGCACTTATCAGGAAGTGGTGAAAAAGCCCCTAAATCAGCTTGCATTGTTTTTCCCTTAAATGTGAATATTTTCGAAGATATTACAGATTTAAAAATTGCGGGACGTAGCTTTTGCGGCGGTACCGGCCAATGCGGGCCACGAGTAGTAATGAATATAAATCAAAACTACTGAATCGATTTTAATCATTTTTTCAGTGAGTGACATAGGCTATATATTTTGTACCCGTGCGAAGCCGGGGCGGGTTGCTCGTAAATATATATTTTGCATAGCAGTGTGATGTCCATAAACTGGTACGTCGACGGCGAGGCCATAAAGACTCCGGGAATGTCACGATCCGCGTTTCGCTTTTGGAGTCCGGATTTATAGAACAATGTCGTTATTTATGGTCTAAATGTCATATTAACGTATTTCCCCACACCTGAGAATACTAAAATGGTCGTATAACAGTATTGTGAGGGTATAAACCTGCAGCACAATTAATACTGCTGACCATCGTGATCTATTGGTTACGGAATACGCTTAGAGCAAACTTGTAGCTACGCATGAAATAATATTATTTTAGTTCTTCGATCGTCTTTAATTTGATTTAAAATATAAATCCATATTACACTGACATATAACTACTACGTACGTACATACGTTACGTACATTTATACGTGGGAGAGCCATGCTTCGGCACGAATGGGCCGGCTCGACCGGAGAAATACCACGTTCTCACAGAAAACCGGCGTGAAACAGCGCTTGCGCTGTGTTTCGCCGAGTGAGTGAGTTTACCGGAGGCCCAATCCCCTACCCTATTCCCTTCCTGTCCCTCCCCTATTCCCTTCTCTTCCCATCCCTACCCTCCCCTATTACCCTATTCCCTCTTAAAAGGCCGGCAACGCACCTGCAGCTCTTCTGATGCTGCGAGTGTCCATGGGCGACGGAAGTTGCTTTCCATCAGGTGACCCGTTTGCTCGTTTGCCCCCTTATTTCATAAAAAGAAAAAAAAAATACGTACGTAGTACATAATATCTCTATGCCATATTATAAATCAAATTAAAGACGATTATAAACATGTAAAGAAGACGATTATTGTCCATGATCGACGGTAATGTGCATAAGGCCACACGCAATTTTTGAAGGGGACTCGTTAGCTGACGGGAGAGTGATCGCCGGCGCGGCGTAGAAGAGGGACGATTATACTCCCCTATTTCTACAGCGAATTTTTATTTTTTATATATAATATAAATTGCCATGTATAGTAGTACACATATTTTGTAAAGATAAATAAAGCAATTCGTACGAAATTGTTCCCTTACTATTCCAAAATATTCAAAATTGCACAACAATAACTTTCAAGTTTTCACTTCGGCCAGCTCTCCCGGCTTATGCTTTTGCTGTTGCACTTTTTCCCCAAATTTTACGTGTTGGTGCTCTAATTTTAAATGTTATTTTAACATACCAGTTACCAAACTATTTAACCATCTATCATTTTTACGTAACCAAACACATTCGAGACAAAAAAGAACACCTGTGCTTGAACAATGTTCATTGTTTCGATATCAGATGTTACGAGGGCACTGCCATATATACTGCTCCATCGGACATAGCTCATAATATTGTCACACATCATAGCGATGAAGCTGGCCGTGGTTCTGCTCGTCTCCTGTGACGTCATCTTCGGAGCGATTCGGGAGAGCTCGTTTTTCAATAAGTAATTATTATTTTTATTTCATCGTTATAAGACACTAGATGCTATGTGTGACGTGGTAGAGTAAGACGTCGCCATAAAACAGAGCTAAGTAATCGTTCACAAGTGGTACTTGATGCAAGTCTGAGTAAAATTATTGTAACTCTCTCGTTAAATATATTTTTTATAAAAGAGAAGGCATAATATTAGCATTAGCCTAGCGCAAGACTAACACAGGTGGACATAGAGATCAATGTTGTTATAGAACGGTAATCGCTAATCATCTAGAAAATCATCAAACGATTTTCCAGAACAATCATTTATTAAAATATTAACTATTTTATTTCAGATTGCTCAGCCTTAGACCAGCTGGAAAAGACATCCAGGTGTTCGTACCCCTAACCGATATACCTCCACCCCCCGGCGGACCCACAGAGCAACAGTCAGGGCGACGGCATCTGGAGAACTGCGCGCCAACCACGGAGGATGAAGTGTATGCCGGATCAGAAGCTACGGTGATCATGCCTGATCATATTGATCGTGAGTATTCATTCTATCTCTTTTACTCCTATTGTTTTCTCTGTCTTCTTGCTCTTACACCTCCGGCGAAACTGTGTTTTCTCTGTGTTCTTACTCTCACATGAGCTGAACTATGCGCCGACCACGGAGTATGATGTGTATGTCGGGTCAGAAGCTACTATGATCATGAATATCTGCCAGATCATATAGACCGTAAGTGTTGTCTCTTTCACTGTTATTGTCTTCTTTCTCTTACATCCGAAGTTGATCCGTTTGGTGACCACGGATTGTGGCACTATTACGTCAAAAATAATGGAATACCTTTGTTTTTATATTTGTTTAAAGGCCTCTGCTAGCTAACGCGAAGGCGTGGCTTCGTGGCTCTAAATAAATTAATTACATTAATAATATTAAATCATGATATAAAGCGTGACTTATCACTCTTGCTAGTCCTTAGGTTTATACACCCAGTCGCTATTTTACCTCTAGAAGTGAAATTGATTACTTACCAAAGGATCGTTTCAGATAAACACTTCGAAGTGACGTCTCCCGTGCCGTACCTGACAGTTGGCCCTATAGATGGTGTAGGCTACCACGGAAAGACCTTACCGCCTATGGACGCTTGCGAGAAGATCTATCAAGACCACCTGGCCGCGTTGTACTCAGATGAGGACTACGGGTCTCAAGAGTCACTGGAAATAGCGCGAGTCAATGTCGATGACTTGAGATCGCTAGAGAGACTTGAGAACGAGGATGTGTGAATGGAGAATTTTTTTATACTTTTATAATTGTTTTTGTAAATATAGTACAATATTTTTTTACTGAGGTATTTATGTTTTTTCCCTCTGAACTTATGTTAACGCTTTTTAACCGACTCCCAAAAGGAGGTTATATGTTCGGCTGTGGATATATATATATATATTTTTTTGTATGTTCAACGATTACTCCGCTGTTTGTGAACCGATTTTCAAAATTTTTATTTTGTTCTATTAGGTTTCCCTCCAATTTGGTCCCATTTTCACAAAAATGGTGATCTGATGATGGGGTCCATGAGTAATCGAGGGAACTCCTCAAAATTTATATGGAAACATATGGTGATTTTGGTTTTATGAGAAGTATCCTAAGCATATGCTACCAAAACGCAAGATTTTGCACCAAGGTATACTATGGTTCTGAAGATACTAAGAGAACTCCGGATTCCTTATAGATACAAGTTTGGGGGTTTAGGCGCTGTTTTAAGAACTGAAAGCATATGCTACTATGCAAATTACATTCATCATCATCATCATCATCATCATTACCACGTCAGGGTCACCAGTGTCACATGGTTGTATATGGATACAATATGCCCCCACAACACAGGTACAGAAATAGTTGAGGTTTAGCCGAATTCGGAAAAAGGCACTATTAGTTAGGAAAATTTTTTTAATACTTTTTAGTTCATATTATAAGGATGTTATTATTGTTTTTACCTTGGAAGTCGGTTTTAATTTTTTGTTAAAAATAATATGATTGATGTAAGACTAACTACAGCAACTCAATTATAATTAGCTGTAGTTCTATTTTAACAATAGCAAAAACCCGTGTAGCAGTGCATTCAGCATTAATAACTTAGCAGTTAAATATAAATTTTAACCCACAACTCATTCGCTCGGAAAATGATAGCTGTGGTGTGTGCAAAAGCAAATTTTATTATTTGTATATTAAGGGCATGTTTCACCACTTACTGATAAGTGCCGGATAGGCTATCCACAACTTATCTGATAGATACTTCATACTCTATCTATCAGATAAGATTTTTTTGGTCATAAACATAATAGTAATGCTTATTTATCAAAAAATTTTAAAGCGAAAACACTGGCAAACTCGTTAAAAATATATTTCCATTTACGGCCTACGCCGTAGCGCTCTACGCCGGGGTCTACGCCACTCCCAAAATATTTTACGCAAGAGTTTATAATGCGTTGGTTACCATCCATCACTAAAAAGAATTTAGTTTATTAATATTATTCCTTGAATTGATACGAAATTGTCAGAAAAAATCATTTTCGTGTTGAGTTTAATTAAATTAATTGTTTTGAATATACGAGTCATAAGATCGAATTCAACTTTTTGACGACCTCTGTGGCTCAGTTGGTGGCGCGTTGGTAGCGCAAGCCGGGGGTCGCGGGTTCGAATCCCGCCGACGGAACAAATTTTCAATGTTCCTGGGTCTTGGTTGTGTATTAAATATATGTATAGTATAATAAAAATCTTAAATATATGTATAATATAAAAGTATGAAATATATTTCCGTTGTCTGGTACCCGTAACACAAGTCCTTCAGGTACTTAGCACGGGGCCAGACTGACGTGGTGTGAAGCGTCCATAGATATTATATTATATTATTTTAATCTATTGGTTTTCGACTTAAACAGATGTTTATAAACCTAGGATAAACGTTACAATAAGGCCCACCACTGCAGTATATAATACGTAGCCAGGATCTACTAAGTTAACCCACCACAAAAACCTTGACATTTATTTATTTTTTTATTACTAGCTTTTGCCCGCGGCTTCGCTCGCGTTAAGAAGTATATATTATTATAAATAAGGTAATAGATATCCATCCATAGAATATCTAAACCCGCAGCGGCACGCGCACCCCCGCCTTGGTGACGCCCACTTCGCAACGGGCCATGCAGCATAAATCGTAATACATATTTTTATTTCGCCATAACTTCAAAACCAAACGTCCAATAATATATACATAAACGTGTTTAAATGTAGTTTTCTGGTTGATTTTGTACACCTTGTGTCAGAAAAACCCAAATATCTTACGGAACCCTATTTTTTTCCAAGATAAAATTTAGCCTATGTTACTCGTGGATAATGTAGCTTTCGAATGGTGAAAGAACTTTTAAAATCGGTCCAGTAGTTTTTGAGCCTATTCATTACAATGAAACAAACAAACAAACAAAGCTTTCCTCTTTATAATATTAGTGTAGACGATTCACCAACAGAATATCATCTGGCACATTAAAATAAAAGACAAACAATGGTAACTTATAGGTTAGATGACTTCAACGACAGGTGAAATACGGCACGCAATGGCGACAAAGAAATTAGTGAAAATGCATCATCATCATCATCACTAATTAGTGAACACGCAACAAAATTAATCAGAATGTAGGAGTAATAAAACACTATAATAATATGCTATGTCATAATATATATTACACCGGTGTCCCCGGCAGTCTGTTCCCGCCCCTCCCCCTGCCCCGCACGTCCCGGTCCTTGTCCTCCTCCTCCGTGTCCTCGTCTTCGAAGTCGTCCACGTCCAGGGGGTTCCTGCAACACGTACGTGAAATAGGGTACCTTATATAATGTGTTACATGAGTATATGTCATTTGTATGGGCGAGCGCCAAGTGTTATGAATTTTCCCATACGAAGGTATAAAAAAGTTACTCTTTCAACGCTGCTATTTTCACAGCGAACTCTATATTATAGGGGGCCCATACACACCCTAAATTATCACTTAGTTTTGTTACACCCTGTAAATATAGGCAAAATAAAAAAGATAAAGCGGTACTAACACTCATTGTATAATTGACTGCCATTTTATTATTATTTATCTGAAAAAGTGAAAGCTAAAAAACCTCTTTTCATAAATATAGGGAAAAGCGGTAAATACCCCATTGACTTGGGTGCTAATTTATTGTTACTATTTGAAGGTGTTTAAAAAAGTTAATAGCTAAAAAAGTCGAAGAAGTAGCCTGAAGTCTTCTGTGCAGTAGTACGTAAATAAGAGCCATACAAAAAAGGTTGAAAACTACAATACATAAACAAATTCGACTTACTTATCCCAGTTCATTTTGTGTCGCTTTCTGAAAAGAAAAAAAAAATACATTATAATATCCTCCTCCAATCACTACATTGTAGAGTTTGGAGTCAGGGACACTAGTTGTGTTTGCCTACCTCTGAAAGTGGCGTACATTTTCTTTACTTTTAGCAATGTAAATCTTCCTTAATCGAACAATAAAAGTATATCTCTTTACCTCTCGCGTTCACCTCTGACAATGTTTGTCTTCCTCTCGCGATGTTAGCCTACCTGTCACTATGTAAGTTTACCTCTCACTATGTAATTCTACCTGTGACAATGTAAGCCTGTGGCAATGTCATTCTACCTCTCGCAATGTAAGTTTACCTGTTAGTGGCTATGTAGTCCTGGTCCATATACTCCGCTGAGGGTTCAACTGACAGCGGTTCTCCGCGGTGGTCCTGCAGGATGCCGAGGTAGCGCGGTGCTCGGGTCACAGTGAAGAGGACGTCTGGAATATTACCGTGATCATCATCGTTATCATCATCATCAAAGTAAAAAGTAAAAGAGAGTAAAGTTCGAAGAGAGAAGGTAATAATGTATGTAGAGCTAGCGTAAGAAATTAATGATCAATTTTGGCGAGCTCTATATGCTTAAATTGTTACCAGCTTCTTTGTTTGCACCCTTAGGAACGCGTTTCCATCATCACGAGATGATATATTTATACGTAACTTTAAATCCTACTAATATTATAAAGGCGAAAGTTTGTGAGGATGTATGCATGTATGGATGTTTGTTACTCTTTCACGCAAAAAGTACTGAATGGATTTTAATAAAACTTTGCAATAATATAGCTTATACATCAGAATAACACATAGGCTACAATTTTAACCGATTTTCAAAATGGAGGAGGTGTTATGATCGTTTTTTTATGTTCAACGATTACTCCGCTGTTTATGAACCGATTTTCAAAATTTTTCTTTTGATATATAGGGTATTATTATATTAGGGTATTATAATTTGGTACCATATTCATAAAAGGTGATGACCTGATGAAGGGATCCATAAGTAATCGAGGGAACTCCTCAAAATTTATATGGAAACATGTGGTGACTTCGGTTTCGTGAGAACTATTCTAAGCATGTGCTACCAACAAGTAGGATTTTGCACCGAGGTATACCATGGTTCGGAAGGTGCTGAGGGAACTTCTGACTCTTTATAGATACAAGTTTGTGAGTTTTGACTTTGTTTTAAGAACGGAAAGCATATGCTACTATAAAAATTACATTCATCATCATCATCATTATCATCACTACCATAAACCATTATATAACCATGTACCGGAGGCCCAATCCCCTACCCTATTCCCTTCCCTTCCCTCCCCTATTCCCTTCTCTTCCCATCCCTACCCTCCCCTATTACCCTATTCCCTCTTAAAAGGCCGGCAACGCACCTGCAGCTCTTCTGATGCTGCGAGTGTCTATGGGCGACGGAAGTTGCTTTCCATCAGGTGACCCGTTTGCTCGTTTGCCCCCTTATTTCATAAAAAAAAATGTATCGTTCTATTTTGACCTTGTTATTGGTACTTTTCATAGTATTTTATTATATCACTTAAACCGCGGGTAACACCGCGGGGCACAGCTAGCTGCTATTAAAAGTAACAACAAAGAGTGACTTGAAACATGAGAGTAATAATGTATCTATTTTAGATTTTATAATTTTGAATTCAGTAAATACCATCAAGTACTTACTTACCATCTTCTACTGCGGCACAATTTAAAATAAAATACGATAGAACTAATAAAGTTGATAAATATCTAAAAGAAACAACTTCTTTGAAATATCTGCTCTCCATTTTAACTGAGCTGAGAACCAAGAAAGACTAATCTAGTGCGTAGCCTATAAACCGCAGGAAGAGAGTTTTAAAAACTTTTCAAAACAGTTTGGTTAATGGTTTCTTGATTAAAATCACGTGTGATTTGAAAACTTTTCTATTGTTATGTACTAACGAATGCGCAAACACAAAACAGTAAGTACTTATATTGTAACCAATTGAAAATCTAAATATACTTGGAACATATATTAAAAGCAATCAACTATTGTTTTTGGGATTTTAGACATGATGTTATCCAATTATTTAAGCCAGCGATCGGCAACACGCGGCCCGCGGGCCGCATGCGGCCCGTGAATGTTTTGTGAATTAAAGTTATATGTATCAAAAACAATGTTTTCTAATATTGCCAGTAGTTATCGCCAGTCGCCACTTAAGAACCTAGCTGTTTGTGTCATTTTATAACAAACACTTATTTCCCCTCATTATGTGTAGGTATATTGAGCTTCTAGGGTTAATACGAGTGTGAGGTCTGCGGCCCGCCTTTGGTTTATTTTGCCACCTTGTGGCCCTTCCCTGCAAAAAGGTTGCCGACCGCTGATTTAAGCAGTAGCTTAAATAGTTGGCACATTCGAAAAAATTAGTTCTCTATAAGGCAACTTGTTTTTACTATCGTAAGACTATTAATTTTAAGTTCGATGTTTAATTTTTTTTTTTCGTTGTTAACTAGTTGTGTCTAAACATAAAAACTTGAATGATAACTCTACTAGTTCTATACATTTTATTATCTGTTTTATTGTGTAAAACCACGAATTACATATTTTTAAATACGCCTGACAAGTTAGAAAAGCAATCTACCATTACAGGCTTGCATATTATAATAGGTATACTATCAAATAAAGTTCTTAAATCTTAGGCCACATAAGGATTTGACACAAAATTAGTGTTGGTGAAAATAGTTTTGTCTGTAATTCTAAAATACCGCTTGACTACACTTGGGGTCAGTTCACAATATTACGACGTGACTCGACGATGCAATCTAAAGTTCTAAATTTGAATGGTTTGTTTAAAAAATGCATCGCATCAGTGTAATATGTGAAAAATTCATTGAAAAATTAAAAACCTTAGCGTTAGAGGGCAGATGGTAAACATAAATAAGGAAAATAAGGAGCTTGAAAAACAGTTATAGTCTACTCTACAGGGTGTAACAAAAATAAGTGATAATACTGGGTGTGTACGTGTTCCTTGTAGAGAGTTCACTGTGAAAGTAGCAGTGCTGAAAGACCAAAATTTTTTTTCACTTTTGTATGGGGAAACTCGTGACGCTCGGGCCCTTGCCGTATTATCACTTGTTTTTGTTACACACTGTATAGAGTCACAAGACAAAGATATTATTGACAATATCTCCGATATATTATTATTTATGTTTCACAGGCTCGTTATGATAAATGTGTCAGTATTATTTTTAACCAAGCAAATAAAATTTGCGATTTAATTTTACGATTTATAAAGAGAG
This sequence comes from Cyaniris semiargus, assembly GCA_905187585.1. NCBI lineage: Eukaryota > Metazoa > Arthropoda > Insecta > Lepidoptera > Lycaenidae > Cyaniris > Cyaniris semiargus. The sequence continues at coordinate 2,495,603 of LR994558.1, read as the reverse complement.
CTACTATGATAATATTATGTCACCCAGAATCGTTTTTAACCCAATTTTTCTAAATGAAACCTTACTTTACAAACTAAGGTCTATAAGCAAAAATGAAATGCCAAAATAACTTTATAACATTATTCATTTATTTTAATAAAAGAGGTTTCCCTCCCCTCCCCACAGTCGTCTTCCGCCATAACCGATCAATTCTTCTCTCATCGCGTTGTACTTCTTGAAAAACAACTTCTTCAGGATCCTCTTTCTCCGTTTATCTTCTTTCAGACACGCCTCTATGTTGTCTATACACGCGTCCTCTCTGAAAAATTTCAAATATTTTAAAGAACTTCATTTTCCACAAAAATCTATTTATGGAACCAACTCAGAGACTAACATTAATTACTTAAATGTAATTAATTCAAAATTTTGACAAAGGCCTCATACATTATCTTTTAAAGTCTTCTAAAATTGAAAGTAAATTGAAGGTTAATCATAATTAAATGTCTCTGAGTGCGGCGAATAGACATCGTTAACTTTTCTCGTTGATATATAATATATGATGGATATAACCAAGATTGCCACCATGATTGCAATTTGCAGCTGTCTATAACGTACACAATCGGTGTCGATCATGGCCATTTAGCCAAAACTTTTCGTTATCGCTTCGTTATAGAATTGCCAACCAAATGTATGGAATTGACATACCTAAGCGTTCATTAATATGACGTTGACGTTCGACTCGTCTTATGTCAATTCAATACATTTTGATCGGCGATTCTATAAAGAAGCGATAAAGAAAAGATATTGGCTCACCCCCATGGGCTATCATAAAGGAATATGCCTCTCTAGACGCTCATATAATCGCTTCAATTGGTATATTATGGACCAACATGGAGATGACCACGTGGCGCGACACGCGATATTGCACCGGGTAATATGTATAAACGGTATAACGGACGCTTTCACACATTTAATGATTACTTAATTTTAATTTTTAATCAAGATTTCAATCTACTCCATACATTTACTGTCTAGAATCTAGATCTTTATTATAAAAATCAAAGTCAAGTAATTATTAAATGTAAGTGCGGGCGTAAGACTCAAGTGACCATACTTATAATTCTGGTCGAATAGCAGCTTGATGGGTTCGGTCTTGGTGTACTTGTCGGGCAGGCGCGCGCCGGGCGGGTTCTTGCCAACCTCCCTCATGATGCCCATTATCGTGTTCTCCAGCTGCGCCAACTTGGGTACCATCAGACGTTTTACTACCTGAAAAAGTGAGCAATGTTTCTAGGTACCTTAAGCCGTTTAAAATTACTAGAGACCGGATTATATGCAACTTAAAAAGCTTGTTATATGCATGCAAATATGCGTGAAAAATGCTTGAAATATGCACGACAATTTGCAGAATATGCAAAATTAAATGACAAATTTTAGGAATCCCCAAAAAAGAAAAAAGTAAGTATTCATTTTTTTATTTCAAAATCTGCATACAATTAGTAAATTATTTTTTGATAGGCGATAATTATAGGTACAATAACATTATATGACATTAAAATTAAAAAAAAATGTAAACGAAAGCAATCAAATATTTTTCTAAATATTCAGTGGTAAGATTGTGTCTACGATCATTTTGAATATGTTTGTAAATAAAAAAGGTTTCCACATCCACTGAGGTAACTGGGCAGAATTTGAAATTAGGTGCTATGTTAGCACTTACAGTTTCTGGCAAAAGTTCTGCCGTCCCATTAATTTGTGGTTGGCGAGCGCGACGTTCATTTGTCTCTTTCATTTTAGTATCGTAACTGTCAAAACAAGAGACGCGCACGGCTACTGACTGCATTCGAAATGTAGTAAAAAGTCACAACTTACAATTACTCAATAGCCCTTATCTTTTGTAACTGTTATTGTTATTAAATTTGCTCGCATTCCGGAACGCAGTGTGAGTGAAAAAATGTTGTAAATGTAATGATAATATGCGTCATAACTAGATCTTAGGTAAAATATGCTATTACCGTGGAGAATGGCTAAAATAATGCATATGCGAATATGCAAATGCATAACTGTCATCCGGTCTCTAAAAATTACGAAGCTAAGTACATGGCAGTGCTTGAAGTAGTTGCGTTGTGTTGACGCAGCGTCCAGGCTGTCGACGTCAAGATAATCTATTATATTTTATGGTTTTATGGCAATAATGGATTTCGACGCCGGACAAGATGTTTACGCATTGACGGGAAATAAAGAAGCTATGATGCGCTAAAACTAACCACCGAAACGCCGAAAATGGGCTCTGATTGGCAGACAATGAGAGATATGGTCGTACAACCATTAATGCGTACTCTCTTGCATTATGTCGTCGCAGCGTTGAAGCAGCGCAGATGTCGCATAAATTTCCGTTGTGACGACGCAATGCTTTGGAATTTGGATACAAAGGCTCAAAAAATAAAGGCAGTCTTACCTTTCCACACCTGTTACCAGTCTTGCACGGCGTCCTGAACTTCGCGCCAAATGACAACTTCGGCAGGTTTATCACTTGACTGATTACCTTCGCTAAATTCCCCACTGTCGTGTTCTTAGCTAAAATATTAATATACTGATAAATTCTGTGCAACTAAATAACAATATTACTGAGAGACCTTGAGACCCTGCAGTTTTGATCGATTTTTTTTTTATGAAATAAGGGGGCAAACGAGCAAACGGGTCACCTGATGGAAAGCAACTTCCGTCGCCCATGGACACTCGCAGCATCAGAAGAGCTGCAGGTGCGTTGCCGGCCTTTTAAGAGGGAATAGGGTAATAGAGGAGGGTAGGGATGGGAAGAGAAGGGAATAGGGGAGGGAAGGGAAGGGAATAGGGTAGGGGATTGGGCCTCCGGTAAACTCACTCACTCGGCGAAACACAGCGCAAAAGCTGTTTCACGCCGGTTTTCTGTGAGAACGTGGTATTTCTCCGGTCGAGCCGGCCCAATCGTGCCGAAGCATGGCTCTCCCACGTATAAAACCTCTCCCACGTAAAAATTCAAAGGAAGCAACAAAATAAATATTTATTACTTACATAAGTTACTTAAAAAATCCGCGATTTCTCAGGAATAAGACTTCTCAGCTTGACTAGTAATAGTTGCGTATCCTGGCCTTGTACCATGAAACTGTTTTGAGACTCAAACAATCGGACGAGAATGCCGCGTTCTACTCTGACAAACATGAAATGACGTTGTTAGAGCAGGACGCGGCATTCTCGTCCGATTGTTTGAGTCTCAAAACAGTTTCGTAGTAGCCCTATACCTAATATCGCGAACTTTCTTAGGGCGTTTGTGCAGAATAGTTAGAACTTACCCGTTCTTTCCCTCTTCGGTTTGAGAAGTTTCGCTGTATCACCAGCTAAGATACAATTTATTATAGCAAACATTACTAAACAATTCAAAGATATCCTTAACATGTTGAAGTCCGTAGTCGTCTGGATCACGAGACTGGATTTTCTTCGTTCTAAAGAAATGTTTACAAAATGAAAACAAAGCTAGCCGAGATTAGAGTGTTAGTAAACATAGCTCACGTTTGTAGAAAGTCTTAAATGTTTTAGAAGTGGAAGTATGAAAGCAAAATGTTTTTAATCATGGGTTTAATAATAATTATTAATTATTATGCTTGTGTGGGATATATGCGTGGAGGCCGCAAAGGAAGATCTTCCGACCGAGCGAGGTGGTATGCTCGGTCAGGCCGGAGCCCACGTGATACATTTCAGCTGTCGTATATGAATATGGGGGCAGTAGAAGATAAAATAAACGTCAATTTTCCTGGCAAGTGGGAATTAAAAACGTGTTACCTACTCTGCGCAAAATAAAGTGTTGGAAACAAAATATCTTTTCAGTCTGAATAATAAAAGTCAATTTTCATGATTTTTTTGTTTCAATATACCAGACCGACCATCTTCTCGAAATAGGTATGCTGCCCCCCCCCCCCCCCCCCCTCCCACTAGCTAAAATCCTGGGTACGCCCTTGCATACCACCGAGATGTATAGTAGGTATGAGATCACCGATTCACAGAGAAAACGCAAGAATTAAGTACTTCCCACTCTCGCGTAGTTAGAAAACTTTGAGAACTTAAAGGCTTCTTGCCATCGCAAAGCTTAAAAACCGGAAAGTACCTGGTGATATTTTTATAGATAACATTTAATTGGTTGGATTAAAAATATACGGCACCAGTTGGGTAACATAATTATATTATGGATTCTATCACTAGACATACCTACTTGATACTTTAAATAGCTGAGAACCTCCTCCTTTCTGAAAGTCGGCTAAAAAGGATCAAGGATAGAAGTTGCTTTGAATGTAGTCTATGACTGCCATTGTGCATAGAAAAAAGACAGTAGATGGAATCAAGGAGGATATAAACTAGAATACGAGTTTTGCCGGGAATGTGAAAGAGTGATGTTGTGTTTTGTATTATTTTCCTAAAATTGTGTTAATTGGGTTTTTAATGTGTAATATTGGTAGGATATTAACCATTAAATATTCGTTATCGTGCACAAGTGTAGGAAAGTGATGCAATATCCAGAAATCTGCTATTTTGTATTCCCTCCAAAACTCCATCGAAAGTTTCAGTAAAGCGTCTACCACTTAACTGAATCGACCAACTTGACTTCTTGACTGTATTGATTTTTACTTAGACTTTGACTAGACTTTTGACCTGACAATATAGAAAAACGAAGCTGAAAATTGTATTATATAATATTATTTTCCCGCCATATTTATACTCGACACTGGCCATGGTTAAATAGCCGAAGTGCCATAATAAGAAAAGAAAAAAACTATAACGGCTACGTTCCATTAGACGCTTAAAACCACGCTCAAGACTAGTAGTTTTTCCCGTTCCATTAGCATGTGAGCGTCAGTGATACAAACTCAAATGGAACGGATTATGGAGCGTTTTGAGAAAAGTTTAAAAAAAGAACATAAAGTATATTTTTTTATACATTGAACAGAACTTGGATATTATCCTTCTTGAAGTCGTAAATTAAAGTAATTATTTATAGCTTTGGTTTATAGTTATACATTTATTTTACAAATAATATATAGGTCTACCAGAATCTGATGGCAAAAAGTGAGAAAATAAATTGGCTCTAGCAATACCGGGGTATTTGGAATAAAACATTTTGATCCTATTTTTTTTCTTATAGCGGCTGATTCTGTGTGTTAAACATGCAAATATGAAAATTTATCCAATGATCAAGGATATTTTATGAAAATCTGCTGTCAAAAATTGCCATCAGATTCTGGTAAACCTATACATAATATTATATTTGTTTATATATAGTCATATATATATATAGTCAAACTTTTATCATATTTCACATTCAATCATATTTTAATAACAAAACCACATACTTTGCATATTTACTATTGTCATTTGTCACATAAAAGTTAGGTTAAACAATACCGTAATGCGTAATGCTATGTACTCACATACGGTTTTATACTAGATATTTTTACTCCAAATCGAGCAAAAACCACCGTGTGGACCACAACACAGTTTGAAGCACAGATTAAGGTTATGTAATATATTCGAAGGCTCGCATCGGGCCAACTTACTGGACGCGAGCCGTCGAGCTTTACTCAAGCGTGTGGACGTGACTTTGAGTGCCTTTTCTTTTTATTACTGGCGTTATCATAGAAAGTAATTCTTCGTATAGCGTTTTAGGCATCCTTAAATAATTTTTGAAATCTTCGGGACAAAGCTTTTTAATGAAGTTCACGTGGCTGTAATCAGAGCGGCGATCTAAGTAATATTTGACCCAGTATCTCCTTTGACGTTTTTTCGGTTCATTTTCTTTGATTCTTTTATAATTAAGAATTGCAAAACTAATTGTTAAATATAACCATCTTCTCCTTAGTTGAACAGACATCTTTTGGTTCGAACGGTTCGGTGAATACAGAGTAATGCTGAATGTGTGGACGAAAGCTCAAGCCGCGGGTTTTGCTCGACGTGATTGCTCGATCGAGTAACACCGTATGTGAGTACTTAGAGTAAGTCAAATTTGAAAAGTTTAGGTACAGGAGAGATGAAAATTAGTATTTAATATATTTTATAAGAAATCATTTGACCTTTCATTTAAAACAATTTCTTTTCCAATCAAAATATTTTATTAAATGTTATTTAATATATTTCAATTAAAAATATTATTTATAAATTGTAATGAAATAATATGAAGTTTTTTTTGTCTCTACTCTCTCCTGAAAACTTTCCGAACATGGCCTTTGCGATATTATTACGTTAAAATTTAAAAAAAAAACTAGAACGCCCACTTTCACAGAGCCCACTTTGACCCATCTTCGTCGTGGGTAGTTTTGAGCGTTGCCCTATATAATACTTTAATCTGTGGCGTTGCCTAAGCGAAAATAATGACGTCATGAGTGACGTATTCGCCGCGATCAAAACGACCGCGTTCACACCGCGGTCGTCAAATGGAACGGCAGAAGGGGACGTAGACGTTTTGAGCGTTTTCATCAAAATTAACGTTTAATGGAACGCGCCCAACATGGATGGAATGACTGTCAAGTGTCAACAAATGTCATAATTCATATGCGTCAAAATAAAATTCGGACACCATCATTTCAAATTTAAAAATACCATCATGAAGATTTGCTTTAATTTTAGCGTAATTAAAATATTATGATAACAGAAACTGTGTTGTGAATCTCGTAAGAACTGTTAAATATTATGTAAATAAAAAATGGAGGTAGAACATAGTCAAAATTCGAAGAATACCGGAACAACAGAAGAGTCAGGTCAAAAGTCAATAAAACTTGACCTATGCAGAAAACAATTAAATAGATTGCCTGAAAACTTATCTCTGCAATTGAGTCTTACGGAGCTGTATCTCAGTCACAATCGATTAAGTGAAGTATCGCATGTGCTTCTTACTCTAAAAAATATAAAAACATTGGACCTTTCCTACAACGACCTACAGTATTTTGATGACACACCAAGTTTTTGTTCGCAAATCCAATCTTTGAACCTATCCAACAACAAATTGAAAAGCCCGCCATACTGGGTGTGGACAGAATCACCAAATAATTTAGAATTTTTAGATTTAAGTTACAACCCATGCCTAACTCACTCATTCCAAGATGGATACTTTGAGGAACTACTACAGTATGAAAGTCTAGTCACGCACGTTAAGATAAATAACTGTTATATAGTCAATCACTTAGAATTATTAGGAACATTTGTAAAGGTAAAAGAACTAGACATTGGTACGGAAGAGCTTACAAACTTGAGATTTGCCAACATAGTTCCTGAGATACCATACAGAAAGTTAGAGAAATGCAGCTCTATTGAAAGGCTAAATGCAAGCAATACTGATGTTTTTCTTGTCAACCCAAGTATAAGTCTATTCAAAAACCTCTATGAACTCAATCTGACGCAGAACAGGTTATGTGGCTTACCAAATGAGTTTTGTGAGTTGCTGAACCTAGAAGTTATCCTGCTATCCTATAATAATATCATGTTTCTACCAGATAAGTTTGATAAATTAAATAAATTAAGAATACTATGCATAGATGGTAATGAAATGTGTATGCTTCCAAATATGGCAAATTTTCCTCAGCTTGTTAAACTTGATTTGTATGACAATAAACTGTATGATATACCTGATAACATTGAGAATATTCTAGAAATAGATTTAGCACAGAACTATTTTGATGAGCCTTCTGAGGACCAATATATAAATAGGAGAAACAAATTGAGAATTAATAAAGAAAACAGATTTGATGGAAGGTATTAAAAATGTAATATTTATTATAGCATTGCTTTTAATTCAATTAACATTTTGTCCTCATGCTTTTCTCTTCCCAAACTTAAATTTTATGGGCCATATTTTAAAAAAGTAATAAATGTTAATGTGTTCATGTTACAAAATATATTTAACATTTTACAGGAAAGAAGAAATAGAAAGAAGTGACACGCCAAAATCTAGAGAAAGTGAAGAAGAATTTAGTAATGCAGATAATGAATGTATAGGTATGAAACATTTTAATTCTTTAGCTTAATCAAATCCTAAAATTATTTGAACAAATCTGTAATAAATTATCTTCCATGTAAACATTTATTAACAAAAACTAATATCTAAGATTTACAACAAATCAGAAACATTTATATTTTCAGAAGAATACAACAGAAATTCAGATTCATCTGACGAGGACTGGGATTCAGATGAATACTGGGTGCCGCACTATATCAACCACCTGGGTGCACCACAATCACCGTGGTTGTCTTTTGTGTATCGGAAAATGGCTGGAGGCAGCTTCTGTCCCATGGACGTCCACCCTGTGTCTATATTTGAGAAGGTGAAGTACGAAAAGTTGTGTTACCCGCAAGTAGAAAAGGAGGTTGAAGGACAATTTGACGATTACTCTAGTGATGAATCGTGATTACTACTGATAGATCATGGTAAAAGAAGCTTTTTTTTTTTATTATTTATGTCTCTTGTGTATTACTAAAGCCTTTCTAATTTAAGAAGGTAATAATTTAACCCTTTGATTGTGGAAAAACGAGACACAATAGCTTAATGGAATAAAACACATTTTGTACAATTTAAACCAGTCTTTCCAAAAGTGGGCGATAACGCCCCCTTGTGGGCGCTGAAGGTCTAAAGGGGGGTGGTGTGGGATCCAGAAAAAAATGGGGGTGTTGTGTGGAGGCTTGGGGGGTTTGATTTATTTCATCTGAATGCATTTTAAATTAAAACAATGGGGGCGCTAAAACATAATTTGTTGTCAAAGTGGGCAGTAGACAAAATAAGTTTGGGAAACCCTGACTTAAACAAAGAATCTTTTTTTAAACGGAAGTACTTATTAAAATTTTAATATGTTATGCAAAACAAAATCAAAATACTGCATGCTAAATTTTATATTAGTGAGGGTTAGGTTTTTCGTTTCTTTAATCTCTTCTAATTGTTTCATTTCAAAATTTTAGAAAAACCAATAATAAAATACATAGTAATATTTTATCAGAAAAACAAGAAATCCATCATTTTATTTAATAAATAATTTTGGAACTAGATCTTTAGTATTGTTAAATTGTTATAAAAATCAGGAAATATATAATAACTATGATTGTAAATACCGTCCACTTATTCTAAATACTGTGAACATTTAATTAAGATATTAATATTTTTATCATCACAAATAAAATATATTTTACATATTAAAGTTGAAAAATATTTTATACTAAGCATGCCACTTGTTAACTACATTAAAGTTCTTTCATACCTAGTTGATGTGATATTATAAAGCTTATACCTACTATTAATAATCTATAATATAATTATTTTGTACATATAATCATTTTCATTTCTGTAAATATTTGTTCAAGTAATGAATTTCTATTTTCTTTTGTCACCTGAAACAAAATTTTTAATTTTAACAAAATGTTGTAATCATGTGATGTCAAATGAATTAATAAATGTGTAACAATCTGACCATCAGGAATTACTTAAATTTTTATCATCAAAATAATATTTTCTTACAAGCAAAATAAAGGTGCTTACAATCCATAGTTTAGTCTTTTTATTATTCCTTACGCCTTCGATCAGGTTATCATATTTCCTTATTGGTATTGTAGCTAGTATAAAATTATTGCTCCTATCGTCAAACAACTCCTTGATTTTGTTTTTAAATGCCAGACTAAAGAACTCCATTTTCCCTATTTCGTCTATTACAAGGCATCCATTTTCAACCTAAAATTAAAAATATAATAAAATATTTGACAAACATAATAATTTATTATCTATTCTAAATTATTAAGCAAACTAGACGTTCCGCGCGGCTTCGCCCGCAAAAAGTAGATATTTCTCAGACAAATCAGTCTACAAAAAATAGCCTATGATCCTTAACGTGGTCTACTTCTTATCTGACCCAAATAACAGAAAAATTGCTCTAGTAGTTCTTGAGATAAGCCCATTTCCCCCGTTTTTTCCACATTTTCTTCTATTTCTTCGCTTCTATTCGTCTTAGCGTGATAAAATATAGCCTATAGCCTTCTTCGATAAATGGGCTATCTAACACTGAAATAATTTTTCAAATCAGATCAGTTCCTGAGATTAGCGCGTTCAAATAAGCCCTTTCAAATAATTTCCCCCCGTTTTTTACACATTTTCCTCTATTTCTTCGCTCCTATTAGTCTTAGCGTGATGAAATATAGCCTATAGCCTTCGTCGATAAATGGACTATTTAACACTGAAATAATTTTTCAAATCGGACCAGTAGTTCCTGAGATTGGTGTGTTCAAGCAAACAAACAAACTAACAAACTCTTCCGCTTTATAATATTAGTATAGATAGAAAGCTAACGAATAATTATTTTATAATGTTTAACGCGGATTAACGCGGGTCTATTGTATAAATAAATTTATAACATGGGAAAAATATTTTGTGATTGTAGAACAGACATGATCACATGACACTTAGCCTTATTTTAAATTATATTTACCATTTGTAATGTAGGAATGGCCACTCTTTCAAAGTCTGATATGAGAACACCATATTTTCCTACAGTGTATTTGGAGGGGGCACCGAGTAGCTGTTGGTCTCTGGCAAGTTTCCCCCGCACTCCGTCTAATGTAACCACATCAAAACCCTTTCTAACTCTATTTTCTCTCACTTCTTCAGTTATGAATCCACTTGTTTTAATGCCTGTTTCATTTAATAACTTGCACAACTTTGTGACCAAAGTAGTTTTACCTACACCTGTTGCGAAGTACAAGGTGCTTTTAGATTATTATTGTTATAGGCAACGATATCAAAATACTAAACGTTCTAATTCTATGGTTATAGGTCTACCAGAATCTGATGGCAAAAAGTGAGAAAATAAATTGACTAGCAATACCGGGGTAATTGGGATAAAACATTTTGATCCTTTTTTTTTCTTATAGCGGCTGATTCTGTGTGTTAAACATGCAAATATAAAAATGTATCCAATGATCAAGGATATTTTTTGAAAAATTGCCATGAGATTCTGGTAGACCTATACATAAATTAAGATCAAGAAAGGTGTAAATTACTGGGCTCTCCAGTTAGGATGAAGTATTTAATATCCTTCGCCATTACTACGGTATTTAAATAAAGTTTCTGGAATTAAACACCAATATTGTTTTGTTTTAGCTTATAAAAATGTAGTAAATAATATTTTAACAATAACATGCAAAAAGCAAAAAGAATTTTGAAATTTGACGCCTACCTTACATCCACAGATTAAGAATGAGACATTTTCTTATTTTTTTAATTTGATTGTCAAACAGTTTTCATTTTAGTAACTATAGGTCTACCAGAATCTGAAGGCAAAAAGTGAGAAAATAAATTGACTCTAGCAATACCGGGGTAATTGGAATAAAACATTTTGATCCTTTTTTTTTCTTATAGCGGCTGATTCTGTGTGTTAAACATGCAAATATAAAAAATTATCCAATGATCAAGGATATTTTATGAAAATCTGCTGTCAAAAATTGCCATCAGATTCTGGTAGACCTATAGATGGCGTATGGGTAGACAACTATCGGTAATATATACCATCATTACTGGGCAAAAGAATGTAAAACTTGATACATTTCAATTTGAAAAAGACGCAATAATATTCCAACGAATAGGATAGTAAAGTAAAAAGTTATTATAACGATGTTTTAGTTAAAACTCACGGAAGAAATAGCCCTATTTACCGTTATTCACACCAAATGTCACAGGAATCATACATTTTGGTTTTGACAACATCTTACCTGCACTTGTGCAAGATAACGGATATTTAATGGCTAATATTTTACCAATAATGAACATCAAAAACCCAAATAACACAATTTGTAAAAAAATAATAAAAACCACACCAACAATAAAAAGTAGAAGAAGTGTCAAAGTAACATGCCCGTCAAAACTCTTTCAGTTGACAGTTTTCAGTTTGACAAGTATTATATTATGTCAGCGTGTTCCTAAACTGTTACCAGTATACTGGCCTAATCGCTTAGGCCAATGATCGCTTAGGCGTATGTTCTTCGTGAAATTTAAACTAGAGGGACGAAGCAAATAAACATAGTAATACATGGAACTATATAAATACACACAGTTTTATGTTAATATTATGCTAACGGAAACTAGGTTTAAGATATTTTGATTTATGTCACACTTGACAGGACACTGAGATTTTTTAGAAACACAACCCATATGTAGTCAGTGATGCCAACCTGCAGATAATTTCAGATCGGTGGGGAACCAATAGAAAATCTAGAAGTGTCTATCGTCGCGCCGTCGCGTCTGGTGGAGATAAAAAAAAATAGAGGCATTTTCTTATTTTTTTAATTTGATTGTCAAACATTTTCCATTTTAGTAACTACATGGCGTATGGGTAGACAACTATCGGTAATACCAGGTAATACCATCAATAATTGCTACAAAACTGGGCAAAAGAATGTAAAAATGTAAAAAAAAAATAAAAAGTAGAAGAAGTTTCAAAGTAACATGGCCGGCAAAACTTTTTCAGTTGTCAGTTTTTATTATGTCAGCGTGTTCCTAAACTATTACCAGTATACTGGCTTAATCGCTTAGGCCAATGGTCGCTTAGGTTATTATTATTTATTAGGATATTTTTATTTATGTCACACTTGACAGACTGACAGTGCATTGAAATTTTTAGAAACACAACCAATATGTAGTCAGTGATGCCAACCTGCAGATAATCTCAATGGGGGAACCAATAGAAAATCTAGAAGTGTCTACCGTCGCGCCGTCTGGTGGAGATTTAAAAAAGAAAACAACCCATTGCTATTTGCTAGAGACAATGGGTTGTTTTCTTTTTTAAATCTCCACCAGACGGCGCGACGGTAGACACTTCTAGATTTCCTATTGGTTCCCCACTGATCTGAAATTATCTGCAGGTTGGCATCGTTGACTACATATTGGTTGTGTTTCTAAAAATTTCAGTGTACTGTCAAGTGTGACATAAATCAAAATATCTTAAACCTAAGCGATCATTGGCCTATGCGATTAAGCCAGTATACTGATAATAGTTTAGGAACACGCTGACATAGTAAAAACTTGTCAAACTGAAAACTGACAACTGAAAAAGTTTTGGCGGTCATGTTACTTTGAAACTTCTTCTACTTTTTATTGTTGGTGTGGTTTTTATTATTTTTTCTCAAATTGTGTTATTTGGGTTTTTGATGTTCATTATTTGTAAAATATTGGCCATTAAATATCCGTTATCGTGCACAAGTGCAGGTAAGATGTTGTCAAAACCAAAATTTATAATTCCTGTGACATTTGGTGTGAATAACGATAAATAGGGTTATTTCTTCCGTGAGTTTTGACTAAAACATCGTTGTAATAACTTTATTATTCTATTCGTTGGAATATCATTGTGTCTTTTTCAAATTGTAAATGTATCAAGTTTTACATTCTTTTGCCCAGTTTTGTAGCAATTATTGATGGTATTACCTGGTATTACCGATAGTTGTCTACCCATACGCCATCTAGTTACTAAAATGGAAGCTGTTTGACAATCAAATTAAAAAAATAAGAAAATGCCCCATTTATTTTCTCACTTTTTGCCATCAGATTCTGGTAGACCTATACCTATTTAATTTGGCTCATGGCTTTTGTTTTTCTTTAGACAATCAATTAATCATATTATTAATATGTTTTACAGCATAAATACCGTGAATATCGTCTTATTTGTAAAATGTGTTCGAGTTGGCGTGAGTAAATAATTATGTATTCTGTGTTTATCAGTGTTTATGTTTGACAGCTGAGAGGCTCTTGACAGCATTCAGTAAAAATTAAAAACAAAACGTGTAAAACCAGTGTTCAAAGTTCACAACGAAGTTATAAAATTATCACTGCTTGGTGATAACATCTCAGTGGACAGTCGGCATTTCGTTGCAGTCTAATTTTTTATTCAAAATGACTTCCCTACGTACGGTCACAAGAGTTTTATTTGGAAAGAATATTTTATCAAACAATGGAGTTTTAGCAGCAGCAAACACAAAGTTTATGAAACTCTACAGTACCGGTAAGTTTCAAAATAAAACTTGTTTGTTTCAAGCACTGTTGGTTCATTTTTAGATAGTTTACCACCTTAGTCCTTATGTGTGGGCTACAATCTTGCTACATGTCCCATTATTAAAAAAATATATATAATACTGAATATTTAATATGATTTAATAATTCAAACTGCGCTTCATCGTTTTGTGCAATAATCATAACCTTAAACTTGCATACGATGATCAAATGATCCAAAAATAACTATATTATATTTTCAAGTTTAAAATTTAGGACATCAGCTATATCTACTAATGAGTACTTTAAATAATTATCAAAATCATCTGTCCGAAAACATTTATTTACATCTAATTATCTGAACATAACTTATTCATAGTATTAACTCAATACTTTGAACTTTGCCCTTTATATGCATTTAGCCAAGAAATTCAAGCCCAATATTCAAAGCTTATATTTTGACTTGTACAAAATAATCATAATTTTTTATCATTATCTCTTGCATCATATAAATTGCCTTGACTTTTGTAAATATGTCACACTGCCTTATCTAAGTATTAAACAATTTTATTTATTTGTTGCTTTTATCTCTGTGTTGTTTAAAGATTTTTTATGTCATAGTGGATGACTTAAAAAAAAACTTGCTATTTTGCATAATTTACGAAATTAATTAACAGTCTCCATAATATTATATAAATTGGTTGTTTTTTATTTGTATTCAAAAATAACTTTATAGTTAAATTAACATATCAGTAGGTTCCTATATAAACTACATACTTATAAAAACTTCAGCGCATAATATATTAATATACCTCATGCACACAAATATAAAACTTCCTAGTCACTTGTCCATGAGGTCCCACAAATTAATAAGCTGTTTATTAAATCAGCCTCTACAGTATAGTCACAATACAAGTACATACAGTAGCTTCATAGTAAGTAGTTATTATTACGTGGGAGAGCCATGCTTCGGCACAACCGGAAAAATACCACATTCTCACAGAAAACCGGCGTGAAACAGCGCTTGCGCTGTGTTTCGCCGAGTGAGCGAGTTTACCGGAGGCCCAATCCCCTACCCTATTCCCTTCCTTTCCCTCCCCTATTCCCTTCTCTTCCCATCCCTACCCTCCCCTATTACCCTATTCCCTCTTAAAAGGCCGGCAACGCACATGCAGCTCTTCTGGTGCTGCGAGTGTCCATGGGCGACGTAAGTTGCTTTCCATCAGGTGACCCGTTTGCTCGTTTGCCCCCTTATTTCATAAAAAAAAAAAAAAAAAACAACATGTTACAATCAAATTTGTGCCAAGCAGAGAAAATAGCCCTCTATAATTAAAAAGGTCTACTGTATACTATTATTACGATACAATAACTTGACTATTATATTTTGCTTCAGTTCATAAATTCATAAATCAAAATTTTCCAGCACCTCAATATGAAAACATCAAGATAGAAGTTGTAGGCAGCAAGAAGAATATAGGTCTGATCCAGCTATACCGTCCTAAAGCCCTCAATGCCCTATGCAACCCCCTGTTCAAGGAAGTAGGGAAGGCAGTGAAGGACTTTGATGCCGATGACAGTATTGCCGCTATTATAATTACAGGTAAAAAATCCTTTTAGGTTAAAAATCACAATAAAGTCACTAAAACTCCTTAACCGATTTTAACGAAATTGATAAGAAATTCTTGGAGGCCAAGAAAATATACAGGATAATATTTCTCCCAGGAAATCGTATTGTTATATTTTATGTAACACTCTTATATTGCAAATAGCATAAAACATGAAGTTACATAATAAATCTAACAACTTTTTGTAATTAACATAATATTATAATACTGTCCCTGATAATAAGAATAATAAATTATACAAAAAAATGTTGGTTAAATTAGAAATTTACGTCCGTGAATTACAATTTTAAAATTATTCAAATACGATAATCTCAAATGACATTTTCATTTTTATATAAGACATTTTTAGTATTTTATTTTTAATTATTCAGGAAATGAGAAGGCATTTGCTGCTGGTGCGGACATCAAGGAGATGCAAAACAACACATACACTCACAACCAAAAGGCGGGCTTCTTACAAGAGTGGGAAGATGTGTCCAACTGTGGCAAGCCCATTATTGCTGCCGTCAATGGATTTGCTGTAGGTTTATTTTGTAACTAACCTATAATTATCCAAAATTTAATATTCTCGTAAATTTCATTGGAAACAAAGACCAAAAGTAATGTCATATCTAAATACTTCTACATATACAAAGAAGAAAGGCGTTTTTAGTTTGTATGGATTAGGCTCCTATTTAGATTTTGATTCTATTTAGCACAGATATAGGGTTGGACTAAAACGGGCTACTTATTAAATAAAATAAAAACCGGCCAAGTGCGAGTTGGACTCGCCCATGAAGGGTTCCGCAGCAGCAATTAGGTTTATTTTTATGAAATTAAAAGGTTTTTGATTTATTTTTATATTTCAGTTGATTTAATGAAATGGGACACACATTTTAGCACTTTGGAAGAGTCTCTCACGCAAACTATTCAGGTTAGAAAAAAATGATACTAGAAACCTCAATATGATTTTTGGAGACCTATCCATAGATACCCCACACGCATAGGTTAGATGAAAAAAAAATATTTTTGATTCAGTTGTACCTATGGGGACCCCTAAAATTTTTAATAATTTTTCCATTATTGTATCAAAATCTTAATGCGATTCATAGACTACATCTACTTACCAAATTTCAATAGTATA
Source organism: Cyaniris semiargus (assembly GCA_905187585.1). Taxonomy (NCBI): domain Eukaryota; kingdom Metazoa; phylum Arthropoda; class Insecta; order Lepidoptera; family Lycaenidae; genus Cyaniris; species Cyaniris semiargus. Next base: position 2,478,844 of record LR994558.1, on the reverse strand, counting down.
GTTCTTATAGTTTTGGAGAAAAGTGGCTGTGACATACGGACGGACAGACAGACAGACAGACATGACGAATCTATAAGGGTTCTGTTTTTTGCCATTTGGCTAGGGAACCCTAAAAATGTACAGTTCTCTCAGTTACGCTACACTATGCTTAGTGGAATATTTGTCATTATTATATGTTATTTTCAACTTTATTTTCTTAACTTTATCACACAAGTATTTGAGATAACAGAGTTTGCTGATAACAAAAGTAATTTTAGAGCCAAGACAATGTACTTAAGATGATTCGTACAAAAACATGCCTCTGTATCTATGTAAAACAATTTTATATAGGTTAAATTCATTTGATTCAACAATTAACAGCAGAATACATCATGCGTCTATGTAATGCAGCAAAAATTATCGCCGAGTGTATTTTCGCTGAATATACCCAATAGTCAATACCCAGGCACATGGCCTCTGTGTTACTTTTAAATCCCAAATATGGTATGTATCTATACTAATATTATAAAGCGGAAGAGTTTGTTAGTTTGTTTGTTTGTTTGTTTGAACGCGCTAATCTCAGGAACTACTGGTCCGATTTGAAAAATTCTTTCAGTGTTAGATAGCCCATTCATCGAGGAAGGCTATAGGCTATATTTTATCACGCTAAGACTAATAGGAGCGAAGAAATAGGAGAAAATGTGGAAAAAACGGGGGAAATTATTTGAAAGGGCTTATCTCACGAACCACTAGAGCAATTTTTCTGTTATTTGGGTCAGATAAGAAGTAGACCACGTGAAGGATCATAGGCTATTTTTTGTAGACTGATTTGTCTGTGAAATATCTAATTTACGCGGGCGAAGCCGCGCGGAACGTCTAGTGCTTAATAAAGAATTTGAAACATTCCTAGGGTACCTTAGAATATATTTCGTTTAATATAGAGGTACCATGTTATATAAAATCACTTAGTATAAAACAAAAATGCCTCCCACAGTCTGTTTATATAATAAGTGTCGCACTCAGAGACGAATATTAACTACTTTACTGTAATTAAATTAAGATTTTGTCATAAGTCCAATGATATCATTGCATAAGCCCCATACATTATCTGTTAAGCTATTCATTAAATTGAAAAATCGTTATGTCTCTGAATGCGACAGTTAGGTATTTTCAAAAATCGGCCAAGTACGAGTAGGACTCGCGCATGAAGGGTTCCCTACCATTATAGAGCAAAATTAGGCCAAAAATTGAGTTTTGGTATGGGAGCCCCCCTTAATTTTTTTATTTTATTTTAATATTATTATTAAATATTAAAGTACACATATAACTAAGTACTTTGAGAAAAATTCAAGTTCCTGTTGCTATTATTGATATAGAGCAAAAAAGGCCAAAAAAATCACGTTATTTGTATGGGAGCCCCCCTTAAATATTTATTTTATTTTTGGTATTTGTTATTATAGCGGCAACAGATATACATAATCTGTGAAAATTTCAACTCTAGCTATTACCGTTCTTGAGTTACAGCCTGGAGACAGACAGACAGACAGACGGACAGAAAACGAAGTCTTAGTAATAGGGTCCCGTTTTTACCCTTTGGGTACGGAACCCTAAAACGATTTTTTAAAATATAATTTTAGAGATCATATTGTTAGAGTGAAGGAAAGCTGCGCGGGTCAGGTTATAATTACTTACTACTTATGTTGTTCTTAAACCATTTCAGCTGGGCGGCGGCTGCGAGCTGGCCATGCTGTGCGATATAATCTATGCGGGCGAAAAGGCCAAGTTCGGCCAGCCGGAGATCAACATCGGCACGATTCCCGGCGCGGGCGGCACCCAGCGCCTGCCGCGGTACGTCGGCAAGTCCAAGGCCATGGAAATTGTGCTGACGGGCAACTTCATTGACGCGCATGAAGCGGAGAAGATGGGTAAGTTTTGTCTATGGTTTGCCTATGGCACACTGAACTCACGATATCCTGTTAAGTAAGATATTCAGCTCTTAATATTATGTATTGTGAATATGCTAAGGACATGGGATACTTTCAATCCAGGAAAAAAGTACGGCTACCGCGAGATATTTGGCGCAACGGAGTTGCGGGCGTCATCCAGTTTTTTATATATATCTCTAATAATATATAAAAATAAGTCGGGTTTTCCTTCCTGACGTTATAACTCCAGAACGCACGAACTGATTTCTACGGTTTGCATTCATTGGAAAGGTCTCGGGCTCCGTGAGGTTTATAGATTAACAAAAAATTAAAACCGACTTCCAAGGTAAAAACAATAATAAAATCCTTATAATATGAACTAAAAAGTATTAAATAACGTTTCCTATCTAATAGTGCCTTTTTCCGAATTCGGCTAAACCTCAACTATTTCTGTACTCAATCTTCATCATTTTGAAGTCGGTACCAGATATAGCTGAATCTTCAGTTCTCTGACAGAATAGGTATTTGAAACTTTTGGAACTGGCACCGACTTCAAAATTATGAAGATTGAGTACAGAAATAGTTGAGGTTTAGCCGAATTCGGAAAAAGGCACTATTAGATAGGAAACATTATTTAATACTTTTTAGTTCATATTATAAGGATTTTATTATTGTTTTTACCTTGGAAGTCGGTTTTAATTTTTTGTTAAAAATAATAATTTCACTCTTTTTAGTTACCTAGTAAACCATCGCGTATATTCTACGTACCTTTCTTATTACAATTTGTTAAGAGTCACACTCAATGCGATTGTGTTTCTTATTCCTATTACGATGTAGATTGTTTTCCTATGTAAGTATTTTCATACTAAGGGTTCAATTTTTTACCTCGATCGTGGGAATCGCAGACACAATAGATTTTTAATTTTTATGCGGCAGCCGGGTGCCGCTTGGGCTTGATGGGTTAATAGTTAAACTAGTGTAGTACCTATCGAAGCAACTTACTTCTCTTTTTTCTTTCGAATCTCAAAAGTAATGTCAAATGTGTGCCTTACGCTCTGGAGTTAAGGTTTAGTTTGTTATGTTCAATTTTGTGGTACATAAGTCGCTTAGAACATGAATCATTTATTTTGAAACAACATTATATTTTTATTAAAATCGCTATGAAAAGTACCAATTATTATAAGGACATAACGTGATGATATAATTATGGTGTTGTGGGGGCATATTGTATCCATATACAACCATGTGACACTGGTGACCCTGACGTGCAAAATCTTGCGTTTTGGTAGCATATGCTTAGGATACTTCTCATAAAACCAAAATCATTCATATGTTTCCATATAAATTTTGAGGAGTTCCCTCGATTACTCATGGATCCCATCATCAGATCACCACTTTTGTGAAAATGGGACCAAATTGGAGGGAAACCTAATAGAACAAAACAAAAATTTTGAAAATCGGTTCACAAACGGCGGAGTAATCGTTGAACATACAAAAAAAAAAAAACAAAAAAAAAATATCCACAGCCGAACATATAACCTCCTCCTTTTTGGAAGTCGGTTAAAAAAAATCAAAAAAAACTTCAAGAGAAAAACAGGGAAAACAGGCAAAACAACATTTGCCGGGACAGCTAGTTCTTTATATATATAGTAACTCAAAACTTACTTTGCGGATATGGAGCACCCTATATAATACTCACTTGTTTACTTGTCCTGAGCAGTCTATCAGCTATCTTCCGCGCCGCGCGCCTTGGCGTGAGCGCGGAATACGATAGATCGCTCGGCAACTATGTTGTTACTTTTATGTTTTGTGTAATTTAGCTTATAGTTAATGTGTTAAATACGTTAATAATAATAACTCCCACACCGGTTTCGGTGATGGTGGCCGATTTCATTGAAACCAAGGCCAGTTACGCAGGAGTAATTTTATAGTGCCCAAGTGTGTGCGCAGTACACAAGACCACTCTATTCCTTTTACTCTCATAACCCACTGGGACGGACGACCGACACGACTGGCGAGAGATCAGGCGCAGGATCGACTTTTTACATGCCCATCCGACGCATGGATCATCTTACTTGTCAGACAATCAGGTGATCAGCCTGCATTGTCCTAACCAAACTTGGAAATAACATGTTTCCAACGCGGGAATCGAACCCACGACCTCCGAGTCAAGAGCCGCGCTCTATACCACTGGACCACGGAGGCGTAAAATACGTTAGTACGTAGCTATAGCTAATGTTTGTCTCCCTTTTGTGGCTTATTTATCTTAAAGAGAACCTCTTGTATATTGTCTACACAACTCGGTTACGGGTTAAAGACAAATGACAATATTTTGTCAGAATTGTAAACTTTAGATGTAAAAAAATCTATATCTATACTATAATATAATATTATAAAGCGGAAGAGTTTGTTTGTTTGTTTGAACGCGCTAATCTCAGGAACTACTGGTCCGATTTGAAAAATTCTTTCAGTGTTAGATAGTCCATTTATCGAGGAAGGCTATAGGCTATATTTTATCACGCTAAGACTAACAGGAGCGAAGAAATAGAGGAAAATGTGGAAAAAACGGGGGAAAATTATTTGAAAGGGCTTATTTGAACGCGCTAATCTCAGGAACTACTGGTCCGATTTGAAAAATTCTTTCAGTGTTAGATAGCCCATTTATCGAGAAAGGCTATAGGCTATATTTTATCACGCTAAGACTAATAGGAGGGAAGAAATAGAAGAAAATGTGGAAAACACGGGGGAAATTATTTGAAAGGGCTTATCTCACGAACTACTAGAGCAATTTTTCTGTTATTTGGGTCAGATAAGAAGTAGACCACGTGAAGGATCATAGGCTATTTTTTGTAGACTGATTTGTCTGTGAAATATCTAATTTACGCGGGCGAGGCTGCGCGGAACGTCTAGTAAATAAATTTAGTTGTTTAACGATAGTATGCATGGCGACCGAAAAAGAAGATCTTCCGACCGAGCGGTCAGGCCGAAGCCCACTGACGTCATTTCAGACGTTGTATATATCTTGCCGTTCTCCGAAACTTCGTTAGCGCGATGCAGGATTGTGAGACTAATTGTGGGTACCGCCACAGTTGCTTATAAAAACTTTTTTTTTCTAGGACTTGTAAGCCGAGTGTTCCCTGTTGAGAAGCTTCTAGAAGAGACTATCAAATTGGCCGAGAAGATCGGCACCCACTCGCCACTTATCGTCAAGATGGCCAAGCAGTCCGTCAACCAAGCGTACGAAACCACCCTCAAGTCTGGACTCCAATATGAGAAGTCGATATTTTATGGCACCTTCGCTACTGTAAGTTCATTTTTCATATTTAAACTGAGTTTTCTTAAAAAAGACTCGCAGGACGATAACGTATCTTGCGACAACTACGCAACAAGCGTTTGACAATAGTGATGACGACAAAGTTAAGTATTTTTTTTAATAAAATAAAGACACAACGATAAAAAATAAGTATTCCCAAAATTTCAGCTTCATAACTTATGTATTTTTTTGTTATGAGCCTTCTTTGGATAGTCAAGTCGATTTTTTTTTATCTTAATTTTTGTATACCATTCGATAAGTTATGCAATTTATAACAATTTTTCTTATGACATCACTTTCATAAACGCAATATTTAACATAGCTATCGAACAAAATCTTCCCGCCATGCGTACAATCTAGCTAGGCGTGACATCATAGTTAGCTAACATTTTGTTTGGAGCGTTTCGGGAAGGTCTATTTTATGTGAGCTTTGAATTGTGTTATTTCGGAGAGTTTTTAAGAAGGCGACTAACCCAAAATTGTCGATTTTATAAATCATTTTTGGACTTGATAATAAGCCCCGAATTGTTTAATTTTCTAAACCTAGATACTACATTATATTTCCAAGAGTCTGATCTGAGCGAAAACACGATATCGTAAAATTTTCTCCATAGAAAAAAATCACAAAAATGCATCTAACTTTGACGAATTTTTCCTATATTGCCAAAACCATGCATTAAACTAAGTTAATATTTTTACACATCATATAAAATTCTATCACCGAGGGTTCAACCTAGCGGATTTTTAATATTCTCTATATTTTTTAAGATATTTAAGAAAAACCACATTCGCGCTTCACCGCTAGATTTGTCTCACCTCTCAGTCGCCAATAGTCGCGTTCGCGCGCGCCTGAGAGGACGTACTTCCTTTGCCTTTACTCCGGATTGAGAAAATATTTAATCGAAACCATGGGAAACAAACAAAAATTAAATAAATACACTAAAAGCAACCTTTGCAGGAGAAAACGGGAGCCGATGAACAATTGTAGAAGGCTTTTTAATTTAAATAAAATACGTATATTTGTTTACAAATATGATAATATTATCATGACAAATAATTTGTCAAACCCATATGTTGCGGCCGCACATGCGTAGTGCTTCGTGCTTGAGACGATACCATTGGACGATCTGCGTGTATCGTCCAATGGTATCGTCTCATAGCACGAAGCTTCGTGACGATAGACGAATCAGCGGCCGCGGCAATAGAGATTGAAAAAATAAATCGGCTTTAAATCGATATAGTTTTGACAAAAACTAGTGTATGACAGTGATTTGAAAATCGATTTGGTTTCAATGAATGTCGTACTCGATACTATGGAAATATCGAATAAATTTCTTCGGACAACGCTACGATCTAGAAATGATAAGATTAAATTGTCAAACAGTGATAACATTATAATATTATAAGCAAAATTAAATTCACTACTTCGACCATTCGCTTGATAATGGATAATAATTAGAGTTTTGTTTAAAAATTGTTCTTTTTAGGGTTCCGTACCCAAAGGTTAAAAACGGGACCCAATTACTAATACTTCAATGTCTGTCTGTCCGTCTGACTGTCTCCAGGCTGTATCTCAAGAACGGCTTTCGCTAGACTTCTGAAATTTTCACAGAATGTGTAAGTATATCTGTTGCCGCTTTAATAACAAATACTAAAAATAAAATAAAATTAATATTTAAGGGGGCTCCCATACAAAAATTACAATTTTTGGGCTATTTTTAGCTCTATAAAGGTGTGAGCACACTGAGACGGGCCGTGCCGGGGCTCAGCGTGTCGGGGTGCATCGCAAAAATCCGCCTCCATACAATTTGTATGGAAGCGGATGCGCGTATCGCACACTGTACCGGGGCGCATCGGCGCGGATTTTTGCTAGGCGGATTTCCGTTAATGCGACACGGCCCGACAAGACCCGCTGCGCCCCGGCAACAGTGTGCTATAGCAAGCGGCGCGCGGATGTGATATATATAGTCTATAGCTATGCTATAGCGCATTTTGCGCTGCGCTGCGCCCCGATCCGCCCCGGCACGCCCCGGCACGCCCCGGCACGCGCCGACAAAGTGTGCGCGAACCTTAAATGAGTGAGCACACTGAGACGGGCCGTGCCGGGGCTCAGCGTGCCGGAGCGCATCGCAAAAATCCGCCTCCATACAATTTTGTATGGAGGCGGATGCGCGTATCGCACACTGTGCCGGGGCGCATTGGCGCGGATTTTTGCTCGGCGGATTTCCGTCAATGCGACACGGCCCGACAAGACCCGCTGCGCCCCGGCAAGACCCGCTGCGCCCCGGCAAGACCCGCTGCGCCCCGGCAACAGTGTGCTATAGCAAGCGGCGCGCGCAAATATATTATTTCTAGCATCAATATATTATATCAAAAAGCAGATAAAAAAATTATTCTCAAGCCTAACGAATGTATGTATGCAAAATTTCATTGAATCGATTGAGCAGTTCGCACACAAACATTGTGACATGAGAATTTTGTGTATTTTAATCTGACAAATGTTAATATATTTTACGCAAATACACACAAAAACTAACCAAATTCGGACGTGGACGAAGACGTGGCTAGTAGATTATATTAAAATATAAAGTTATTATATTTTTGTAACAACTACAGCTTAGGAATTCTAACCAGAATCGATCCAGTAGTGTGAGAGCCTATTCGATTTCGATAAATAAACATATCATAAAGTACTACTAGTGTATAAGGCAAAAAGTATATTAATTTGATTCTCAAAGTACAGATGGAAAATGTGACTTGAACTTCTCAAAATTTTATCTGATATATTTGGTTATACTACGTTCGTACAAAAAGTGGTTACGAGAGTAATTACACAAATTTATAGCCGCGGTGACATATTGAATGAGTTGGACGAGTGCGGGGGGTGTGAAGTGCGCGGGTGAAAACCGATTTTTTTCTGTCATAGGTCGCCCTCTTAAGCTATCAGAGTCATTTCTTTACCAATGTTTCTATTTTTGAATGGTCCTATACTTACCAACCAGAAAAAAAAATTGTCGTTATTACAGATATTGCACAATATCTTGTCGAAATTTTGTATTCGAAAATGACAGACGGCAAATTGTGCAGTATCTGCTGTGAAATGCCTGTTGCATAGCTGATACACTGTATGTGTTAGAAAAGAAAAAGACCGAAAACGCTCAGTGAGCGGAAAAATAGCTCACAACGCGTTGTGGTCACAGTGAAACAGCCACGACGCGAAATTCGCGTTGTGGCTCTGATGAAAACGGCCACGACGCGTTCTGGCAATCACAAAAAGACCATAACGCGAAATTCGTGTCGTGGCTGATATGCTATTCGTTTTCCTTGATTTTAACTTGAATGAATGAAAATTCTTTATTGCACCAAAACAACATACAGAACTTATTGAGTAAAGAGTACAAAAGGCGGTCTTATGCATGTACAAGCGATTTCTTCCAGACAACCTTAACTATAGAACTATAATAAAGTAACAGTAGTTAACATGGTAGGTGACTACATAGACAGCTAAGAGTGTACTTTTCAGATATATAAATATATTACAAATACATACATACATATATAATAACTTGATTGATTAATCGTACATAGGTATGGAAGATTATATTTGAATTACCACGCATACTAAAAAATATTTTTTCTTTTACTAAATCACTGCATAACATGTTTATCATTATATTATTTATAAAATATCCATAGTTCCATACTATCCATACTAATATTATTACTGTCTGTCTGTCTGGCGCAACGAATTGCGGGCATCAACTAGTAGTATTATATTTAAATTATATAAATTAAAATAAAACTATATTTTTATTATTTATTGAGATCAGATTACTTTATATTTATAAAAAAAAACAACGAACAATAACACGTTGCGCCGACAGACAGTAATAATATTAGTACGGATAGTATGGAACTATGGATATTTTATAAATAATATAATGATAAACACGTTATGCAGTAATTTAGTAAAAGAAAAAATATTTGTAGTACGCGTGGTAATTCAAATATAATCTTCCATACCTATGGACGATTAATCAATCAAGAACAAATCAAGAAAAACGAATAGCATATCAGCCACGACACGAATTTCGCGAATGGTCTTTTTGTGATTGCCAGAACGCGTCGTGGCCGTTTTCATTAGAGCCACAACGCGAATTTCACGTCGTGGCTATTTCACTGCGACCACAACGCGTTGTGAGCTATTTTTTCGCTCACTGAGAGTTTTCGGTCTTTGAGCGTAACATATATATATAAACGGATAGTCCAACATTCTGTGTAAATTGTCAGTCAAGCCAGATTTCTTTTGACACAGACAAGGACAAAACATAGACAAGGACAACATATTATACAACTATAATATATATCAATCATGGGTGTACTATAACGTGGATCTATTTAATAAAAAGATGTATGTTAATATTGTAAAGTCATATTTCACTATTAAGGATTTTTCAACTATTTTCTTCTAATTTGCTTCCCATACATTGTATAATATTACACTTGTTTTATTAAAATACTAATATTAAACATTTGAAATTACAGGAAGACAGGAAAGAAGGCATGACAGCATTCATTGAGAAGAGAGCCCCTAACTACAAGAATGAATAAATTAAAAAAAGAGCCCCACCCATGAAGAATTTCAATATTAAGCATTTATGCAAAATCTGCAACTAAAGACTAAGGAAAAATGTTATAAAGTGTTTGTATGTTTATACATTTTACACATCACAGAATTGTTAAATATACTTTTAGATTTTACTAAACCATGTTTTATAATAAAAGTTTATTTTATTAATGATATTATTTTATTGCGTTGCGTTATCCACGAATTTTGATATCAGTTAAAGTATTATTAATTATTAATTATTTGACGACCTCTGTGGCTCAATTGGTTGAGTGTGTGGCAGCTCAAGCCGGGGGTCGCGGGTTCGAATCCCGCCGACGGAACAAAAAGTTTTTTAATGTTCCCGGGTCTGGATGTGTATTAAATATGTGTATAATATAATAAAAATCTTAAATATATGTATATTATAAAAGTATTAAATATATTTCCGTTGTCTGGTACCCGTAACACAAGTCCTTCAGGTACTTACCACGGGGCCAGACTGACGTGGTGTGAAGCGTCCATAAATTAAAAAAAATATATATATGTTAACAACGTGAGTAAGCTGAATGTACCATCGAGGAAATTGATTCCTAGGCAGTTAACGGACCTACGCACTGACCTCCATTATACAAGTACGCGTACTTGTATAATGGAGGTCAGTGGACCTACGTCAGTTATAATAATAATAATAATATAATAATATCTATGGACGCTTCACACCACGTCAGTCTGGCCCCGTGGTAAGTACCTGAAGGACTTGTGTTACGGGTACCAGACAACGGAAATATATTTAATACTTTTTATACTATACACATATTAAAGATTTTTATTATATGATACACATATTTAATACACATCCAAGGCCCAGGAACTTTGAAAACTTTTTTTTTGTTACGTCGGCGGGATTAGAACCCGCGACCCCCGGCTTGAGCTACCAACAGCCCACCAACTGAGCCACAGAGGTCGTCAAGTTGGTCGACTTATGTCAATGTTATACCCTATGCGTTTAATGCCGCGACCGCACATGCGTCTATCGTCGCGAAGCTTCGTGCTATGAGACGATACCATTGGACGATACACGCAGATCGTCCAATGGTATCGTCTCAAGCACGAAGCACTACGCATGTGCGGCCGCAGCATTAAGGGCCTTCCCCTACGGATATTCCGTAATTTACCGTATTTAGAGCCTTATAAACTCATAATTTGAAAGCTACAAAGTTATAGTAAAAATACAGCAATAATCTTCAGTACCTATATCAACATTCCTTTTCCCGTTTTAAATTTTCTATTTTTGTTTATTATACTCATGACATTAGCTTCCAAAGTAATACCAATTTATTAAAATTGAAGCACACTTTCAGCATCTCCCTAGTATTTACAAATTACGTTTATTTGAAACACACGACAATAGATAGACAATTTCATTGACTACATATTCCCCGTTTTAATTTTTTTTTAGATCAATTTTGAACTAAGATTAGTAAAATAATAGGATTTTTGTGCAATCTCGGCAACGCGTCAAATGTATGGTCAAGGTCGTTTGCTCGGGGGATGGCCTTAAGTTGATTTTCTTATTTTTTTTATTTGATTGTCAAACAGTTTCCATTTTAGTAACTAGATGGCGTATGGGTAGACAACTATCGGTAATACCAGGTAATACCATCAATAATTACTACAAAACTGGGCAAAAGAATGTAAAACTTGATACATTTCAATTTGAAAAAGACAACGATATTCCAACGAATAGAATAATAAAGTTATTATAACGATATTTTAGTCAAAACTCACGGAAGAAATAGCCCTATTTATCGTTATTCACACCCAAATGTCACAGGAATTATAAATTTTGGTTTTGACAACATCTTACCTGCATTTGTGCACGATAACGGATATTTAATGGCCAATATTTTACCAATAATGAACATCAAAAACCCAAATAACACAATTTGGGAAAAATAATAAAAACCACACCAACAATAAAAAGTAGAAGAAGTTTCAAAGTAACATGGCCGCCAAAACTTTTTCAGTTGTCAGTTTTCAGTTTGACAAGTTTTTATTATGTCAGCGTGTTCCTAAACTATTACTAGTGTACTAGCTTAATCGCTTAGGTCAATGATCGCTTAGGTTTAAGATATTTTTATCTGTCACACTTGACAGTACACTGAAATTTTTAGAAACACAACCAATATGTAGTCAGTGATGCCAACCTGCAGATAATTTCAGATCAGTGGGGAACCAATAGGAAATCTAGGAGTGTCTACCGTCGCGCCGTCTGGTGGAGATTTAAACAACCCTATTACCTACAGATTACTGTCCATAAAATGTTTTTCTTTATTTCTCTCGTAAGTAAGTAGTAAGTTTTATGGCATTTAGTTACAATAAAAAAAAATGCCATCTTAATTTTGGCATGATTTTGACGGAGTTTTGCCGGGAATGTGAAAGAGTGATGTTGTGTTTTGTATTATTTTCCTAAAATTGTGTTGACTGGGTTTTTAATGTGTAATATTGGTAGGATATTAACCATTAAACATATTATGTTATATATGTGTTATCATGCAAGTGCGGGAAAGTGATACAACATCTAGAAACGTGCTATTTTGTGTTCCCTCCAAAACTCCAACGAAAGTTTCAGTAAAGCGCCTACCACTTTACTGAATCGACCGACATGACTCCTTGACTGTATTGACTTTTGCTCCGACTTTGACTAGACTTTTGACCTGACGATGTAGAGAAACGATGCCGAAAATTGTACACAAGAAAATTGTTTTTCCGCCATATTTTATATACTTGACACTGGCCATGGTTAAAAAGCCGAGCGCTATAATAAGAAAAAAAAATGATTTTGACATTGACAATTAATGAAGTCAACAATTTTTGCCAAAGTCGGATACTTTTTGTTTATTTTTCCTTATTTTCTCCATTAAACATAACTTTAGTGTTAAAAACTATGAAATTTAATCTATTGGGTTCCTATAAATCAATTTAATCCCAAAACTTCGAGTCTATATTGTATAGATTCAACATATTTATAACAGCAAGACTGAGTTTAGTTTTTAAGTGCTATACGGCATACGCAAATATTGAAGGATTGTTTACTGCGTCTATGTAATTATTTACTCGTCAACAAGTGTGTTATATGTTTCTGTCGTTCAAAGTCCTCAAACAGCTCCACAAATGTTTTGGGACCATGTATACCGTAACCGACAAATAATGCAAGAGTTTGAGGAGGAGGAAGTACACAAAACTAGTGTTTCTGTATTCGTTGCCCTATTTTATCTGGAAATGTTATATATTTTAATAATGACTCTTACAATTCTGAATAGATTGAATCAAAGTTTGTCATCCTAACCATTGTTACAGGTAAGTTATTAACATAACCAGTGTATACTATAGATATATAAATTTTTCTTTGTAATTTTATAATTCAAAATCGTCGTTGCGCTTGCCAAATCCTCTATGTGTTTTTAGTAAAATTTGTAGGGGTAAAAAATAAACTATTTTATTATAATATTTAATACTGCATTATGGTGGCAAATCATATTATGTATGAACTAAGACATTTTAATTCATTGATAAGACCATCAATATTCAATAAAATAGTTTGTCTACCCCTGAAAATTTTACTGAACCCATCAATCCCCAAGTGGCAGCCGGCTGCCGCATAACAATTTAAAATCTATTGTGTCTGCGATACCCATGATGGAGGTGCTATAACACATAGAGGATTTGACAAGCGCAACGACGATATTCTTTTTAAAAGTGTATACTTATTTTATATATTAATACTACTTAGTCTTGGCTTGATCATAGTTACAAGTATGTGTGTTATTTTAGAAAAAATATACTTCATTGATGTTATATTACATTATGTATATTATTTTTTCGGCAGTCAATATGAGTGTACCACCTTGTAACCTGTTTCCTGAAAGGTTATACCTTTCTAAAGAGGGTGATGGTGATATTTATGTGGATAACTGTAGAATTCTACGGAAAAATCAAATTGATGGCTTAAGAGGTCTTTACAAGGTATTAAAGAAGGTAGGAAATATGTTATGTTTTGTTTCTAATCACAAGTTGCTTGTCCAATCATTCAATTAAGTAAATAAATAAGATTTTGACATACCCATACTTAAATTACTATTTTTTTAAGAGCCTATGCTGTCCCACTGCTAAGCAAAGGCCTCTGCCAAGTTTTTCTATTGATCTTGCTCTAACGCTACTTCTAATACAGTTTAATATATTTACAGAAAAACCCAGGAGTCATACTTAATGATGCATCTAATAGTGGCAAGACTGTGTTAGTTTCCTTATTTATTGCATCTATCCAGCGTTTATTAGATAACCCAGTGCTAATTCTATGCCAAGAAAAACCTGAAGTTGAATATTGGAAAGAAGTATTGTTAAAGTGGACTAAATACACTGAAGGTAGTTAATTTTTTAGCATGGTATATATGTAATATAATTATAGATATTATATTTATACTCATACTTCCTTCCCTAAACATATTATATAAATTACAAATACAATATTACAGCGGTAATTTCACTTAATTTTATAATTTCAGACAATATTGCCATTAATTCTACGAATCCATATTTGAAGAAAAATGTCTTTATACAGTCAATGGATTTGAGTAATTCTTTTTATCGACGTTGTTGGAGTGTTTTGATATTGAAGAATGATGAAATGACAAAAGAAATTAGCAAAATGGTGTTTGATGCAGAATTCAGAATATGGATTACTTCAGTGGATGTGTTTGTAGGTTATGTTATATCCAAATACTATTGTTAGTATTAGGTACTTTCAGAGATAATGTTTCAAAGACAGATGTAGTTAGGTGCTGTCAGATCACAACTAGCTAGTTGGACTTGAAAAAGCCCTGCTTAATGACTATGAATAAATTTCTCTGTTTGTACATAAAATAGTATTATGGGATACTCATGCCTGTTTTCACCAATCGCCTCCTAACGCTAAGTGTTCCCTAGCGGTCTTTTAGGGTCATGTATCTCTTAAAATGAACACAGTTTTGGAAAAATGTATGTTTTACAGAAGTTCTTATCCCTAAAGGACGTAGGTGATATACAAAAATTAGTAAAATCTTGAAGGATAGGTACCCCTAATGACCGCTATGGAATACTTAGCGTTAGGAGGCGGTCGGTGAAAACAGGCATCAGTTTACTTTTTTTATAAACTGGTTTATGTAAGAAAGTACACTTTGTCATAGTGCTCTTTTTCGTCCAAATATTAATATAATTGTGCCAATGTTATACTATATAATATTATATAATATTATAATTGCACCCAGCATATATTAGTAATTAAACTCTTCATTGCAATTTGCAGAAAGATCTTACCATGCTCTCAAGTGTCAGTAAGTTTATCAATCCCAGTATTACCATCAACACTGCTGACTTTGAAATAAGTAACAAAAATATCAGACAAAGGCTTAAAACACTTGTCTTGTTGGAATCTTTTACTAAAGATTTGGTTGTGAGAACAGACCATTTAAAATCTATTTTGATGGTAAGTTACAACAAATGAAAATGGTAATTCTATTTTAAGACATAAATAAAAATATAGTAATTGAATTTATTAAATTACAGAAAACTAATAATATAAACAAAACTGTTTCAAATGCTAGCACTAAAAAGAACAAAGATGCAACAGGAACCAAAATAAAGAAGTCGAAAAGAAAAGTCAATGATGAGGAACCTAGCAATTCTAGTAAAAAAGCAGCGAAAGAAATCGAAACGAAGTTTATTGATGATGATGATGATGAAGATTCTCCTTCTCTAATAAGTTTTACTTATAATAAAACTATGGAAATTAGTAACACCCAAAACAAATTAGATGATCATGAAAATATAACACACAATGTGAATGTACTTGAAACAAATGCAGATATACCAAAAGATGAAGATTCTACTCAATCACTAACTGGTATGAATGAAAACTTAACGGAAAATGAAATAATGTCAAATATAAAATTGAACAATATTGAATACGAGGAAACGTCTTTTAAACATACACAAAACGATGTTATTACAAGCAACGAATTAAACAATTCAAGAGCTAGCAATGAAATAGAAATGCATGTTGATGAAATATATGATAAAGAATCAATTGATTTAAATGTTGATACTTCACAAATTAAACTAAACTATACAGAAGATGTAAATATGGAACAAGATGAAGTTAAAACTAACGCAGAATTACAAAATGAAATAGTTAAGTCCGATAGCGCTAGTGAAATATCCAATGAAATTGAAATGACAAATGATATAAGCCATAATTCAATACCCAATACCCAAGTAGCTGAAAATATTCAAGATGCAATTGATAGGAAAATCAATGATCTTGAAATGAGGGCTTTAATGAAATTCAAAGGTTCATTTTTAGATAGTATATTCTAAAAATTGGTTAATGAATTTTTACTCTTAAGAGTATGAAAATGTACTGCTTGTCTAGAGATTGAGATGTTCTAGATGTAATATTATAGGATTATATTATTAGTGTTTAAAAACATATTATTTATTGGCTTTGAAGTCAATGCAATAAAAAAAGTCAGGCAAAATTAACAAAATCACATACTTATCTCATTCTTTTAACTTATGGATTAATCCGTCCATACCGTAATTTTACTTTTAATTATCGTCTTTTTTATCCTACAATTTTATAGATTCTTTATTTCATTTCATATTATGACAAATTCTAAAGTGCAAAGTATTGTTATAATAACGTATGTTTTATACTTAAATGTGTTGACTTCGATTTGCCAATGATTAAAGACTAAAAAATCTCTTGCTCCTTATTTTTCAGCAATCATGAAAAAAGTAGAATGTTTTATTAACTTATTTGTCTAGCTAGTACTACTAACTAATATATATAAAATGTAAATACTTAAATGTTTGTAATATGTTAATTTACCCCTTATTAAAAGAATATTTTTCAGCAAATAGGCTACTTGACCTACTTTTTTTCTTCATGATAATCGCTTCTTAATCATTCATTTTCACCAAAAAACTAATATTTTAATATTTTAAACAGTAGAAACCCATTAAAATGTTGATTGAAAAATATGCCTTTTAAATGGCGCCGAAAACACTGTCCGCCATAGTGTGACGTCCAAGTGACGTCATATTTTTTTGTATTTTATACTCTCTTTATTGAATTTTTTTTATGTGCTAAACGTACGAGTCTAAAAGCGCCAAAAAATTAGAAAAGAATTTAGAAATCATTTGTAATGTTGAAAACTTTTGGAGAAAAGTTTTGGCCATTTCATTTCCCAACTACAATAAATGGAGATAATATATAAAACTGATGTTTTATTTGAATTATTCAAGAAAATATATTTTACAAATCTTTCTAGGCTTTTTCTTATTATTTATGTACAAATAAACTTACGTATAACGAGCGCGATAAATAAAAGATATTAAATTATCAGTATGATGACGTCACATCCAAATTGGAAGTACCGCAAAAGCGTTTTCGTCAGTACAAACTACAAATTAAAAAATATAAAATCATATTTTCAAATCGACTTTATTTATCAATCATAAGCTTTTATTTGATGATAAGGGTGAAATACGGTTTCCTAGGCCAACTTCTACTAGAAATATGCATTTGTTCAATGAAATTTAATAAAGGTCAAGTAGCCTATTGTTTTTGTCTGGTATATTGAAAAAGTCACATGACACCCAAAGACAGCGGACCTTGTATACGCTGCGTGAATATATTTTAGTAAGAGGGTCAGAATATTGTTTTAAGTGGGATATTTGTTGGTAAATAGATTAAGTATATTATGTTGGTGTACTGTGTTACTGGTAAAGAATAGCTATTATATAGATATAGCTATAAGCTATTTCTATAACCTTTAGATAATCTCAGACATACTATAATTATACAGTGCATACTTACAGCTATTCTTATAAATCTGAAGTAGGTAAATACTAGTTTTAAATTAAATCTTAAAAGATTATTTAATAGAGTCAGCATAACAACTAATTTCAATGGCAAAGTCTGCATGAGAGAGATAGATGAAGATATTTCTCTCGCTTGCTCTATAATATTGTAAAATAGCCTCTAGAATCTAGATATAATAAAAAAATTACTGCCACAAATAGCTATAGCCTACACCATATGCGAGTTTTGTTTCAAGATTATAACAATAAAAAGGGAAGGTTGAAGCTGACAAGCCTTATCTTTTTATTGTTATAATCTTGAAACAAAAATCGCATATGGTATGCTATAGCTATTTATGGTATAGGCCAGGGGTTCCCAATCTTTTTCAGCCTGCGGCGCAGTTACACGTAAAATATTTTTTCACGGCGCCCTACTCTACCTAGCTATTAGAAAAAGATACACAAAAAACCTTTAATGATTATAGATAGGTTAAGCAGGTAAATAGTAATAAACAAATATTTAATCGTCTACCTGCTTTACATGATTAATATTATAATTTAATTTTATAATATTTGTGGTTTCGGATAATGATGGAGGATCGACTTACGGCGCCCCTCTTGCCTTTCCACGGCGCACCAGGGCGCCGCGGCGCACAGTTTGGGAACCTCTGGTAGAGGCTATAGCTATTTGTGAATTGTGGCAGTATATTTTTATGATAATGAGTATGCTAACAAGAAATTGATAATAATTGCATGTTTTCCAATTAGAAATTGTCACACATTATTTTATTCATTGCCAAGCTATGACTCGTTCTTATGAATTTTGTATGGCACACCTTTTTACATTGTATACCTTTTTTACAAGATCGATGTAATAAATGTTATAAAATATATATTTTTTTTATTTATTTAAAAGTGTACTAACGAGAATATGGTAGTTTAATTTTCAAAATGAGTTTGTTTAAATGTTAGCTTAAACCAGCTATTCTCAAAGTGTGCTCCGCGAAGCCCTGTTGCTCCGCAAAGGCCTTGTAGGGGCTCCGCGAACGATACATAATTTTTTTAGAAGTAGGTATCAGACACTTTTATGGAGACAATTCATTCAAAGACAAAACTTTCTTTTTTTTGCGGGGAGTCCGTCAAAAATGAATGAATATGATGAATTAATAGGGTCCCACCGCTAAAAGTTTGGCCAACGAGTGCAGCAGTCTTACCCCCGAAACCATAATAATAATAATATCTATGGATGCTTTACACCACGTCAGTCTGGCCCCGTGGTAAGTACCTGAAGGATTTGTGTTAAGGGTACCAGACAACGGAAATATATTCAAAACTTTTATACTATACACATATTTAAGACTTTAATTATATCTTACACATCCAAGACCCAGGAACATATTAAACTGTTTGTTCCGTTGGCAGGATTCAAACCCGCGACTTGAGCGTTGAGCGCAGAGCGCTGACAACACGCTCAACCACTGAGCCACAGAGGTCGTCATAATGATACGATTTTGATTTAAGAGTCTGATTAATTCCAAATTGAGCCGCAGCACGATCGTGAGTTAGTATAGCTGTTAGAAGTGGAAAATGCCGTTGAGATCGAATTAGTTTCAAATTGAGCCGCAGCACAATTTTGCGCTAGTGTATGTCGGAACTCGGAAGTAGCAAAAGCTGATGAGATCGATGTAATACGATTCTCGATTCGATTCTGATTTTGTCAGGACTCTGGAGTAAGGCAGCTGATTGTGAGTTTTTGACACTTCTCTCCTCTAGTACGTTAACGACAAATTGACTTCAAATTATTAGTAGGAATCTATGTTTCGATCGATCTCATACAATACAATAGTAATAAGGTCTCTAAAAATGTGGATTCGTTTAAAATAAAACAATCACATAATGCAATAAAATTTGTAAATATAATTTAGACATTTTATAATCTTATTACAATTGGAATGTACAACAATTCAGCTCCAAACAACAATTTAAAGCTTAACAGTAAAATTTTATAAACCATACAATATGGTATAAATAGGCTTTAGCGAAAGTTACTATTCCATTAAAAATTATAAATAATTATTTTAACACCTTAAAACATTATAAATTACAATAAAATTGTTATCTCATAATATTTTTTTAAAATGCAGCTTAGTTGTAATATAATTTTACGGCAGTAAAACATATAAAAATAAAGTAAGTATAAGAAATAAATAACTTATTTAATAAATAAATATGTCTTCTTGCTACACCGTATGAGATGTTGATTTATTGCAATCTGAGAATTAGTTTTTGTACTAATTTACAATGAGTATTTACTATTTAAAGTAACATTTAAACCGAGTTTGTTTACTGTCATATATCCTTTGCTAATAAAAATATTTTCACAATATCTTGCAAGCTACTTTGTGTAATAATAATTTGGACAGCAACAGTTAACAAGCGTGTTTTTTATATTACAGTGCGTTTACGCTTAAATTGACCACTTATAACACTGGACGGTCACCAGATTGCAAAAGTTTTGTATCACAAAAAAGAGGCTACGATTAAAAAAATCAAAATAAAATTAAGTTAGTAGCCCAAGCACAACTATAATATTCGTCCAAAAATAGCTATCTAAGATTTTTCTTACTTCCTAACGGTTAGGAGCTAGCCATTTTGCTAGTTCCTAACCGTTAGGAAGTAAGAAAAATCTAAAAATCGATTTATATTTAATAACTGGACCATTTTAATATCGATTTCGCCGTTCGTCGATGCAGTCACAAGGATGTCATAGAGTAAAAAACTGACTTGTCATGTCATCTGTCAGTTTGGCATATGTCTGCACAGTTTAAATATCATACAGTAGAATAGCTAGCTGCCTTTAAATCAAACTTACTTTCCACAGCAATAAGTCAAACGCGTGAGAGATCTAGCGAATTATCTAGAAATAGCTGAGCGTAAGGTTATCCTTACCGGGTGGTCTAGAAGGTCTTCACACTACTGCAGTGTTTTCAACCTTTTTCAGTCACGGACCTCTAGGATTTCGAGCACAGTTTTCACGGACCCCTTAATAAAATAAACAGCAAAAAAATCGGATTATGTATGGTACAGAGATGACACCGCGGACCCCCATACACCTATACTCGTGGACTCCCAGGGGTCCGCGGACCATAGGTTGGGAAACACTGCTCTACTGTATAATATTCAAGTTATGGCATCTGTCAGTGTGTCAGCTGTTTGAGTTCGAGTGGAGGCCTAGACGCGGAGGATGTATCGCAGCTTCCACCGGAGCTAGGGTGTGACGCTGAGGTACTCGGCGACGAAGACGCGGAATATCTTGTTGAGGTTGTCGATGGTGCTGAAGTCGAGAGCGGCCATGTCGTCGCGCGCGGTGTGCCAGACAGACGGGAACGGGTTGGGGATCACGTGTAGGACGTCCACATCTGGAAATTATAGAATGGCGGTTAGACTGGCCATAGACGGACCGCAAGTTGCAGTCGGGACCCATATAATTATAACCTTTAGAAGAGGCATTCCATACAATCGTCAGCGCGAAAATGTGTCACCCTCGAAATGAGTGAGCCCACTCATCCAAGAGCAGTGTGCCTTAGGACGCGGTGACGGTCGGACGTGTTTAGTGCATTGATTACGTAAAAATATGCATTGAAAGCGTGAATGAGTGAAAGAGAAAGTAGTATATACTATTACTGTAAGACAAAAAAGGACGAAAATATTTTCTCGATACACATTTTGCATGCAAAAACATTGCTACAGTTTTGATGGCGTATGCCATATCCAAGTATTGACATCGTTGTCGGGACCGACTGCTCTAGAGCGGTCGCGTTGTTTGCACCGACCGGCGACCGCTCGAGCGGTCCGTGTATTGCGGATATGAATTTAGTATGAAAACTGCAGATCGCCGTGCGTCTATGGCCGGCCTTAGTTAAAATAAACGCATCCGTGTTCCAACTTCTAATGGTTTAGAGCAGGGGTCACCAAATGGCGGACCGCGGTCCGCATCCGGACCGCCGACCCATTGTGTGCGGACCAAGCATGTTCGAAGATGGACTCCGTTAAAAATTAATTTCGGTCTCGACATACTGATGAACATGTAGCAACAAAAATTGTCACTTTTCTCATTGATACAAACAAATACCTTTGTAATTTTCGTAATTACATTTGTTGGATAATTTTTTTTCTTATGAAATAAGGGGGCAAACGAGCAAACGGGTCACCTGATGGAAAGCAACTTCCGTCGCCCATGGACACTCGCAGCATTAGAAGAGCTGCAGGTGCGTTGCCGGCCTTTTAAGAGGGAATAGGGTAATAGGGGAGGGTAGGGATGGGAAGAGAAGGGAATAGGGGAGGGGATTGGGCCTCCGGTAAACTCACTCACTCGGCGAAACACAGCGCAAGCGCTGTTTCACGCCGGTTTTCTGTGAGAACGTGGTATTTCTCCGGTCGAGCCGGCCCATTCGTGCCGAAATAACTACATATTTTTTTAAATGTGTGGACCGCGAAGTGGACCCCGAGCGAAATTAATAGGCTACTTGACCTACTTTTTTTCTTCATTCTAAACGCTTCTTAATCATTCATTTTCACAAAAAAAACTAATATTTTAATATTTTAAACAGTAGAAACCCATAAAAATGTTGATTGAAAAATATGCCTTTTATATGGCGCCGAAAACACTGCCCGCCATTGTGACGTCATGTTTTTTGTATTTTTATACTTTCTTTATTGAAAAAAGTTTTATGTGCTAAGCGTTGTCTAACAGTGCCAAAAAATTAGAAAAGAATTTAGAAATCATTTGTTGAACACATTGTGTGTCATGTTGAACACTTTTGGAGAAAAGTTTTGGCCATTTCATTTCCCAACTACAATAAATGGAGATTATATATAACACTGATGTTTTACTTGAACTATTCAAGAAAATATATTTTACAAATCTTTCTAGGCTTATTCTTATTATTTATATTCAAATAAACTTACATATAACGAGCGCGATAAATAAAAGATATTAAATTACGAATGTGATGACGTCACATCCAAATCGGAAGTACCGCGAAAGCGTTTTCGTCGGTACAAATCATATTTTCATAAAATCATATTTTCAAATCGACTTTATTTATCAATCATAAGCTTTTATTTAATAATAAGGGTGAAATACGGTTTCCTAGGCCAAGTTCTACTAGAAATATGCATTAGTTCAATGAAATTAAATATAGGTCAAGTAGCCTATTGGTGACCCCAGGTTTAGAGCTTGGATCTTGCCTTGACTTGCTATCATACATTATATATTTTTTCGCAACAAAAAATGTCCTTTCTCGTTTCTTACAGTATCTCCATACCAAATTCTATCTAAAGGGGTTCAGCCGATTAAACGTGAAGATGTAACAGACAGACACACTTTCACATTTGTAATATTAGAAAGAATAACTTTAACAACTACCGTCTATAGCAGCCTTTCCCAAAGTGGGCGATAACGCCCTCTTGTGGGCGCTGATTGCTGAAGAGGTCTAAAGGGCTGGTGTGAGACCCAGAAAAAAATGGGGGCGTTGTGATTGTACTACGTGGCTTAGGGGGTGATTTGTAATTTTATTTCATCTGGATGTATTTTAAATTGAAACAATGGGGGGCGCTAAAACATAATTTGTTCTCAAAGTGGGCAGTATACAAAATAAGTTTGGGAACCCCTGGTCTATAGTCATATTTACCTCGTCTCAAGAATGGTATATGGTCATCCTCAATCACTGCATTGGACGTGGCCAGCTTGAAGTAAACCTGGTCGGGTTTCCCTCTGGAGTAGCGGGAGAGTTGGTTCAGCTCGCTCAACCGCTGCTCAGCTGCTGCGAGACGCACGTACCACTTCTCTGTGGCCTTGAAGTAGCTGTAGAAGGTCGGGTCTGGTGTCCCCAGCAAGTCTAGGAGAACTAAGACGTCCTGAAATTAAAGTTTTTTTTTTAATTATAAGAAATTGAAGTCGTCTAAGGACTTTTCGCCCATGTCCTTTGTCTGTCGCTTTTTTATATAATTTGTTCACGTACCAAGTTTACAACTCCTCGAAATTTACTTTAAGTCCATCACGCCTCAGGACTATTTAATACATTTTATGATTTGAAATTAAAAATGTTAGGTTAGGCTTAGGTTAAATAAGCACTTTTAAGTGTACCTAATCTATTTTTAACACGAAATAGGCTACATATTAACGAGATGTAAGTAACTAAATATTCCGTGAAAATAAGTGAAATCGATACACAGCAGAGCTATTCAATATTCATTATTCATCAAAACAACACAGAAACTTGTTTATAAGCTTTCAGTCTGGAAAATTTTCGATAAGATTTCTAGAAATAGTCTTCTAGTGATATCGAGTATGCAGCCGGTTTTCAGAGTTTTCTATTCCCAATATAGACCTAAAGTTAGGGCTCAATTTTATTTCCAGGTCAGGAATTTCTCCGAGAATCTAGAAGTCTTGGAATAAAACCGGCTAGTCTTTCATTAATTTACTTAATAGAACTTGGTATAGACAATTTATATGCGCGACTTTTCTATTTATGGATGGTAATTGGTAAATAACATTGATTGAAATGTGAAAACAAGATGAAAGAGACATGTAGCAGTAGGACTCTATCAAAATGTCTTCTTGCTCGATGATTAAGTTCATAATGAACTATTAACTATAATATAATGAACTGTTCATTACAAAAAAACATGTCTGCAGTAGGTATTGTGTGTTTAAATATCTTAAGATCTAACTCCTAGTGCAAACGCAAACTTTTTTGACTGGTAGAGTTCTAACTTCATCAAGCACTTATCTAAACTCAGATATTCACAAGGTGACAAGTGCTGACCTCAGCCATCCGTTCTCTTTTCTATTCCGCGCGCATACACCGTAATTACTAACCATTGTGACTGACGGCTTGTCACCCGCATTATTATTCACCTAAATTGGTTCGGCCGAATATACGCATTGTGCATTACAAAATAGGTCCTGAACACAATAGAACCTATTTTTATAAGCAAAAAAGGCGTAAAATAGGTTAGCCTACCAAATTACGGTGAACGTTACCTTAGGTACCTAGAGGTGCCTCTTCACAATGGTCCATGCTGGCCCACTACAAGCTATCGCCATTGTGTAGACGGGGTAATGGTATGTATGATGGCGGACGATTTCCAGGCGTAGAGCGCAATGGCTTGGCCTGCAGTGGGCCATCGTGGACCATTGTGCACTGGCTACTTATGATATATTTAACAACTAGACGCTCCGCGCGGCTTCGCCCGCGTAATTTAGATATTTCACAGACAAATCAGTCTACAAAAAATAGCCTATGATCCTTCACATGGTCTACTTCTTATCTGACCCAAATAACAGAAAAATTGCTCTAGTAGTTCGTGTGATAAGCCCTTTCAAATAATTTCCCCCCGTTTTTTCCACATTTTCCTCTATTTCTCCGCTCCTATTAGTCTTAGCGTGATAAAATATAGCATATAGCCTTCCTCGATAAATGGACTATCTAACACTGAAAGAATTTTTCAAATCGGACCAGTAGTTCCTGAGATTAGCGCGTTCAAACAAACAAACTAACAAACTCTTCCGCTTTATAATATTAGTATAGAAAAGTATAGATAACAAAGTACAAACGTACACTATAAAGGGGCGTATTTGTCTATGATTGTCTATAATTGATAATATATTATGATGTCGATTGTCGATAGTGGCAATCATGGTTATCCAACGTGGAGTGGGGCTTACACATTTTCTCCCCCTCCCATACAAAAGACACATTTTTGCCTACTTTCGCTCTATAACGGTACGGAACCGTTCATGCGCGAGTCCGACTCGCACCTGGCCGATTTTTTTATTAATAACCCGTCAAGCCCCATACGGCCCAAGTGGGCCGCGATAACAATTATAGACATACCCCCTTACTAATAAACGTTGTATAAGCTTTGAATAGTTATACAGTGTTTTGTTCCTGTCACACAAGTGACATTTTTAATTGGATTGAAGAAGACAAAACACTGTATAACTATTCAAAGCTTATACAGCGTTTATTAGTAAGGGGGTAACAATATATTTCCAAGAATCCGCGATCGAAGAAATAAAGAGGTTAAAGTACAAACGTAAAAGTAGTCGCGGTCGTGTATCACGCGTTTCCCGTAGTCCCACCTTCGAACACCGTTGGGGCTTTTAGTGGGTAGTCCCGGGCGCGTCATCCGTCTGCCCCGGGGAGTCCCACATACCTCGGTGGTCCTCTCCAGGCCCCGGGGATGCGTAAACGCATTCCCCCAACGCAAAAAAAGGTAACCATACAAAAGATAATAGTGATGTCACTGATTATTCTTATTTGTATCTTTATTATGTAAATCACGTATAAAAACACAGCAACGTGTCTTTTATTTAGATTATTGTATAATATTTACTGATATAATGAGACGGTTCCTTTCATAAAATATGAAATTGTTTTGGCTAACCTAATGAAACACATTTTTATGAACAAATATAGTCTCCGGAACTGCTGAACCGATATTGATAAAGGCACAACTAAAGAGTTGACCACCGAGGGAAAGAATTCCATATTGATAAGAAAAAAAATCTTTCATATATATAATATTTGTCAATTGGGTTTCCCAGCCTATGTTTTATCGAGGCAGTATACATTTTCTGCGGGATTTCCTTTTACGCGAAATAAATTAATAATGTTGATAAGTCACATAATATCTTCTTGTCCAGCTGTACCTATTGTGGTATATTATCTACCTGCGGTTGATAAAGTTGATGAAATATGTTGTAGTTATTGCTATAAGCTTTCCTAACTAATGGCCTATCTACGGGCTACGGCTATTAGTTAGAGTAGCCGTAGATATAGGCCATTAGTTGGAAAACTCTGTCCTCATAACTCAGATATCTGCCACGGAACAAAACATTTATCTAGCATTTTTTTACTATAAAAAATAAATACAGACGTAATAGTCCAGGCTGTATCTCAAGAACCGATATAGCTAGACTTCTGAAATTTTCACAGATTGTGTATATCTGTTGCCGCTATAACAACAAATACTAAAAACAAAATAATATTAATATTTAAGGGGGGCTGCCATACAACAAACGTGATTTTTTTGGCCTTTTTTTGCTCGATATCAATAATGGCAACAGGTAGGCACTTGAAATTTTCACAAAGGCCTTAAATATATATGTGTACTTTAATAATTAATAATAATATTTAAATTAAATAAAAAAATTAAGGGGGGCTCCCATACAAAAAACACAATTTTTGGCCTATTTTTGCTCTATAACGGTACGGAACCCTTCGTGCGCAAATCCGACTCGCACTTGGCCAATTTTTTATTAGTATTTGTTATTATAGCGGCAACAGGTATACACAATCTGTGAAAATTTCAAAAGTCTAGCTATAGTGGTTCTTGAGATACAGCCTCGAGACAGACAGACGGACAGACATCGAAATCTTAGTACCTAATGGGGTCCCGTTTTTACCCTTTGGGTAAGGAACCCTAAAAAAAGATAGTCGAGTTGTATATTATAAATTTTGTAATTTTAAATTCGTATAATCCCCGAAGCAGTATGCTCACATGCATTCTGTTTGACGTTGTCTGTCATCTGTGTGTTTCTGACAGTGGTTCCCAAGCTTGGGACTCAATGGGACACCCAACAAATCCTATTAATGAGTCCTTTATACTTACTGTATGCCTAATTTGCTTAATTAATAATAGTTCTATGCTACCCAATATTATACGTCTTGTTACCGTGGCATCGTGTCAAACGAACGAACCGCTTTATTTTATTTTGTAAGTAAGCTGACGTCATATTTAACTCATCATCAGCTATTGCGGGTTCCTTAAAATGGTTTTATGTAGTGTAGTAATCTTTAAAACAGTAAAACTTACCATTCTTTGCAGATGATTTGCGCCATCTTTGTAATCCATTCTGTGCCACATCTTCGCTAGATGTCGGGCTCCATAGATGGAGTCTTTGGGTCCCCACTGTCTGAACGCCTCCTCGCCATCGAAGAAGATGAACATGAGACTGGGGGAAGACTCCTTCAAGTGTTCCATGTTCTTCGCCATCACCTTGGCTAGATTGATCATCATGGCGCAGGGGACCGCTGAATCGGTTGCACCTAGAAGAAAATACCCGTAATAACATTATAATATACAGGGTGTAACAAAACTAAGTGTTAATACTTTAGGGTGTGTTTGGTCCCCTGTATAGAGTTCGCTGTGAAAATAGCAGCGCTGAAAGAGTAACTTTTTTTTAACTTTTGTATGGGATAATAAAAGACGCTAGGGCGTTTACAGTGAACTCTATAATATGGGACTCTCTCCCTCTCTAATATGGGATTATCACTCAGTTTTGTTACACCCTGTATACAGTAGTAATTAAGTTAATAGACCATCTTCATATTAGACCACCCGCATTTACGGCCATAATATTGTAGGCATCCTTCATTATGACTTATGAGGTGTACATGTATGTGTTTTAACTTTTAACTAAAAGATTTTAGACTGAGAACATAACATTCGGATATAAATGTAAAACTCGCTCGTGTAGCTTTAGGAACATAAGCCTAAGACGTAGGTTACACGATCAGTTTTTCATCAATCCGATCCATCAATCTGATTGACGGAATACTGATGGTTATAAAAACTACATATAAAAAAAATGATCGGGGTTGCATTTGAATTAAGTATGCATTATAGGGAGGGGGCGGGACGGGAGGGATGAGGGGGGGAGGGGTCGTGGATTGCTACACTTGCTATTAATTACCTAAGAATTATATACTGCTCTTATACATTTCCTATTCCGTTTTGCATAATTGTGATTGGTGGGCAGATTCGAAGGCGATCAAAAACCGGAGCGTCAATTATTATGAGTCGACGGAGCTCCACTACGCGAGCCTCCTACTTCTGGGTGGTTTACAAGAAAATAACCACGATGGCTAAGGCCTAGCCATCTAACCTAACCCAATCAAGTCGTATTGGGCCAACACGGAGTAAACAGGGGAGCACAATCACGCGACTACGGATAGAAACGGAATGCGAAATGGCGGTGCTTAATGAGCTGTCATGTCTTGAGTCAAAATGCAATAAGTACCAAGATGGCGCCGACGTTCCGTTTCATTGTTACATTTTGTATATTTTTCTGTTCTTTTTTTTATTGTTCATATTTTATGACACCTAAAAACATTTTACAACAAATTACGTGTAAAACAATACATAACTATAGTGAAAAAATCATTTTAAAGACACGTTAACAAAAAATAACGTTCCGTAACACCGTAATTTCAAACACGTATAAAAAAAACGCGTCTCCTAGACCCAAATCGGGTGTCATTTAAAAGGGGTAACTTAACCCCTATAAAATTCCACCCTCCCCCCCCCCCCCCCCTCCCTATAATGCGTGATTCAAATTCCAACCCGATTGATGAAAAACTGATCGTGTAACCTACGTATAATAGAGTTAGGACCAGATATTAGCACGTCATCCTAGGAGTAATAGAAAACTAACCAACAAAATGATGTTCCCTCGTATACTTGCTGTCGTAATGGCAGGCCAGCACCAGGTACCTATCAGCATCAGGATTCAGGGTAGCGATGATATTCCTGAAGTTCAGCGTCCCGAAGACTGGAGTTTTATCAGGGAAGACGTCCTCCGTTACATCCCATCCCAGGTTCTTCATCTGATCAGCGATATAGTTCCCCACCTTCTCATGGTTGGGAGTACCCACGACTCTGGGTATGAGGATCTCGTTAAGCACCTGTTTAAAATGGCGCTTGTCTGATAGCTTGGCTATGTCGATTATATCTTGATCCGTTAAGTCGTAGGGCTCGTGAAATTTCTGTAAAGATGATGGTAAGTAAATGAAATAATTGGCACAACGAGAGATTCAGATGGGTTATGAAGAAAAATCATGAAAATTGACTTTTATAAATGTGACTAAAAAGATATTTTGTTTCCAACACTTCATTTTGCGCAGAGTAGGTAACACTTTTTTTTATTCCCATTTGCCAGGAAAATTGACGTTTATTTTATCTTCTGGGGGGGGGGGGGGGGGGGGGGGCAGATTGATTAGGTTAGATGGCTAAGGCGGGAGCGTAGCGCAGCGAAGCCATCGTGGTTATTTTTTTGTGAACCACCCAGAAATAGGAGCCCCGCGTAGCGGGGCTCCGTCGACTCAATAATAATTGAAGCCAGTTGTTTTTTTTTTTTTTGGTATAGGTCGCCATTAAAATTTTTACCCATTTCTTTGACGTTCCGTTAAGGATTATAATTTGTGTAATGTAATAATTTATTAATGATTTTTATATATAAATACATATACTATTTATATATAGGTTTACCCCCCTACGCCCTCCTCCCCTCCCTCTCCCCCACTAAATCGTTGGGCATGATTCCAAACTTTTACCGTTATATAATTTAAGTTCCTGCAAATAGAAAAATACATATTTTGGGATCAATAAATCAAAGTATGAAATACTTTCTATCTCTGTTAGCTACCACTTTCGAGATTTTTCACAGATAAAATTGTTGTTCCTCTTATCCAAATGAAGCTACTCACAAAAAATTTGCTTGATAGTAATAAAAAAAAATGTTCTAAGGATCACTGATTAATAGTGTTTCATCAAATAGTTATTTCATATTCATTTTTTTTGTTTTAATGTGAGCTCATTATACTCTGCTCATTAGTGTATTTTTCAAAGTGGTTTTAGTATTCGAATAAAATGCCGCTCAGTATAAAAAATACATTTTCCAAATATTGAAAAAAATGCAGGACGTAATGTTGACACTCAAACAGATATTAGGTCGCTCAAATATTATGAAGCTGCTCATTTTGTATTTTAAGTAACTTAAATAAATAATTTGTAAGTCGCTGTTCTGTTAATTTCTCGTCACTCACAGTCAGTCGCTCAAATAGTAATTCTATAACCCAAATTAATTAATTTTGACACTTAAAACTGTAATTTACAGTCACTCGATTAAATACTACACATTAAATAATATTTAAAACAATCATACTAGCAAAGTGCATACTAATATGATTTGTACAAAATTATTTAATTGTCGTTACAAAATAGACTATAAATTAATATCATAAAAATTTTAAAGATAGGATTGACACGTATTGATAAGTTTGCGAGAATTTCCCGCGATACTGGTGATAAGATTTTCGACAACATTGACGGCGGAAATATCAAAAAATCCCGAGAGATCAGAATACTCGTTGTGAACATTCAAATAGTACTAGGGTTACATAAATTCTCCAGACTCGAGAGTCGAGAGAACAGATTGTTCCGAGTTATTTTCGTCTTTGACATAGCCTTTGTGTCCTACGAAATATCCACTACTAGAAACTCTGAGATGTAATACGAGCGAAGCCTCATTGCTTCGTTGCGATGCGGTGCGTTGCGACTTGCGTTGTTGGGACGGATTAACGCATTGCTATCTGCGTTGCGGCAACGTCACGCGTGACACGAGTCACGACTCACGACTATAACAAGGTCGTGACAGCGCAGCATCAATCAGCATTATACTCCATCGCTTCATTCTCCGCCTGAAGTCGCAACGCAAATATTACATGGTAATGCTATGCTTCGTTCGCAAGTGGTAAACCAATGACTATAATATGTAGGTATTTGTATGAAATGCCGACGTTTGTCCATGAGGGACAAAACAAGCAATTACGATCGTGTAGCATATATTATACGTCCATGATTGTCCAAGATCGTCGTCGATTGTGCATGCTAAAGGCAGCTTCACGATCAAGTTATACAAAACTCATAATGGCCAAACAAGGGTCTCGAATCAATATTGCCGCTGCGGCGACTCATACAAGTCGCACCGCACAGCGCAGTGTGGCCAGGCTCTTTGACTATAGACGTCAAAGTTCACGAGTGGGAGTAAAAACAACTTTCTTAATCTTACACATGAAAGAGTCCACGCGAATGACGTAGGTAGCGCAAACCTACTGTATATTTTGTAGTTTGCAATATAAAGTTAATTCAATACTTTTCCTGGACCGACCGGTATTGCAATATCTAAATTAATTTGTTGAATGCTCTGCCGTTAAAGCTCAGTTATACTCTCCTTACTCCTAATTTTATAAGTATATTAACTAAGATGTTTCCCGCAACCTTGTAAAATATTTATCACTGGGAACCATACATTTTTCCGTGACAAAGAGGTACTACCAAAGACAGAGATACTAATAAAGGGGATAGATGCACTTTCGCATTTATAATATTAGTATGAAGTATCATGGGTATCCCAACTCTCACAGCTCAGCTCAGACGAATTTAGCCTTTTAAGTTCAAAAGCGACAAACCATATAATAAGGCTATAAAGCGTGCCAAAGAAACATACAAAAATTACAAGAATCACTTAAAAGACCCACCTGCTGCAGTCGGCTAAAAAAATTTACGTATAATATCTATACTAATATCTATACTAAATAAAGCGGAAGAGATTGTTAGTTTGTTTGTTTGTTTGAACGCGCTAATCTCAGAAACTGCTGGTCCGATTTGAAAAATTCTTTCAGTGTTAGATAGTCCATTTATCGAGGAAGGCTATAGGCTATATTTTATCACGCTAAGACTAATAGGAGCGAAGAAATACAGAAAAATGTGGAAAAACGGGGGGAAATTATTTGAAAGGGCTTAATCTCACGAACTACTAGAGCAATTTTTCTGTTATTTGGGTCAGATAAGAAGTAGACCACGTGAAGGATCATAGGCTATTTTTTGTAGACTGATTTGTCTGTAAAATATCTAATTTACGCGGGCGAAGCCGCGCGGAGCGTCTAGTATTTAATAACGACCAAGATATTGTTACGGATCGCTGAATCTTAGTATGAAATTCATGCCGTCCTCGCTTTTACGACGCTGTTTACGTGGATGACATCGCGTCGTTATGAAAATTGAATTATTAAAGGTAAAGATTAAACGTGCTTCTGTACATTATATTTGTTAGTTATTTTATGTCGGAATATCCGTGAGAATTGAGATAGATTTGTAGATAACCTTGTCATTTGCATCGCTGTCCGTCTATAAAATCTATACGCTTAAACGACTTATCCGATTTAGATGAATTTTGGTATGGAGGTAGAATAGTTTTTACCCTAGAAAAATGTACGGTTTCCGCGCATTAAGACGAATTACGGCGAAATGAAGTTGCGCTCAACATCTAGTCTAGTTCTCAATGAAGAAAAGAAGAGCGTTTACATTAATTCAATTTCTCGTGAAGCTGGGTCATGACATTCTCTATAACTCTTTCACTCCTCTAAACAGACATACGACCCAGGGTCACAATCTAAGACATTAGTGAATATTACCATAGCGCACGTACACGTTGACCTTAAAATATTCACTACAACATTCATATTATTTCTCTTTAATTATATGTATTATAATTAGCAGCCTTCGTAAGTTACTCTTCGTTACAAAAACAGTTATTTTATTATTCTGAGCTTCCTATTTACTATGATCTTTTAATTACCCTCTTAAGTAAGGGGGAAGTTGACTAAGGTTTATGAAGAAATGAATGTTCTTTTAAATTTTTCCGCTAAACCAGGGGTGTTCAATGTTTTTTAATCTACTGCATAATTATTCATATTTTTTGCGGCAATATTCTGCCCTGACCAGCGAAAATTAACACGACTGTTAGAACCTGAGTTATTTATTTGACTAGTTTACAAAGGTCAACTAATTGCGTCATATAGCTTTGAGATTTGAGCTGACACGGGCACACTTTAGGAACCTCTGCTCAAAACGTTTGTATATGCATGTTGTTAATTACATCATAGTTACACCATTTACTCATATTTTCTATAATAACAAACACTTTACTATGTCAATACAGTATGGCATTCAAAGTAAGTCTGGCCACATAGCATTGCCCATGAATAGTGCAAAAACAAATTGACCCAAATACCTAGGTACTGGCGCAATTTATAATCAGGAATACTACCACATATTAAATTCTTCCTATATTATAGATTTCTGAAACTTCTACGAATTTTATAAAGTAATAAGAATTTTTTGAAGTATTTAGATTTTAGAGGATTAGATTTTTTTTTCGCAAACGGAGTAAATAGAAAAATGGCCTTAGCAACTTGTAATATTTTTAAAATACCTATCTTATACATAATACCTTAATCTACAGGTAAATAAAAATAATATTGCATGCATGTGCATGGTGCATGTTGTGTACAATTTAGCTGTAGAAAGATTTAAACCAAATAATAAAAGAAATAATTCATATTTTTTCATTTTCTAACACACTGGCTTCCATTACATTTGTAAGTTAACTAATTATAATGAAGTGAAGGCGCAAAATTGATTTCACATGCATGAATTGAAAAGTAATAGAACACATGATTTATTCACAAGACTATTTGCAAATAAAATCAGAAAATAATGCATGAATGAAATTATTATAATGTAAAGTAAGTAGTTTTATTATTTGAAATTTTATTTTATGTTATGATTTGTGACATTGACATAATTTCATGGTTTATTCCAAAATATGCCTAAATTAACTTGGTGCCTCTTGGTGCTCATTTCCATACATTTTCCATGGACCCCTGGGGGAACTGTAGACAGTTTGAAAAACACTGACCTAAACATCTACTTATGTGAGACATGTAACCTTTAGTATTCAACTATTTAAACATGCTCATTTATTATGAAAAATTAAAATATTATTATGTATAAAGATTTGTTTAAAATAATTAAAGCTATAATTATATAAAAAACATTCAAAAGAAAAAAGAAATTTTACTACTGTCTAAAAATATCTTACTTGGGCCTGTTTCACCACTTCCTGATAAGGTGCCGGATAGGCTATCCACAACTTTTGTGACAGATTCTACATACTCTATCTGTCAAGTTAAGTGGTGGATAGCCTAACCGGCACTTATCAGGAAGTGGTGAAACAGCCCTTAATTCATCAAGCCCCATACGGTCACCGGCGTCCGAGACAATAGAATATCTATTGTGTCTCGTTTTCCCACAATCGACGGGTTAATGAATTGTGACCTTTTGATGATTGATTGATTATTGATGATTGAGGATTGATTAATTCATCAAGCCCCAAGCGGCCACATCCGGCCGCGATAACAATAGATAAGCTATTGTGTCTCGTTTTACCACAATCGACGGGTTAATTACTACAGAAAACATTGACTACTTTTTATCATTAATGTTTAAGGTATGTAATGGTAATTTCTTTTGAACTGAGATAGTCACATGCAACATCAACTATTGATAAATGAATGAACAAAAATATCACATTTCCAATAGCTTCGAAATAGTTTCCCAATATTTATACTTATTTCTTATCACCACAGTATTTTTTAAAGTAAAGAAAACAATCATTCTATTACCATTACATTAGTGTTACATGTACAGTTAGAGAATTTGAGGCAATTTAATAACATTTATTACGAAAGTTGTAGTAATAAGTTGTTATTTTTTAAATGTGAAATGTTTTAAAAACGATCAAATAAACAGAAAAAATAATAAAAAGTTGTTAAGTTTTAACAGCTGATTAATCCTCCCAAATTACAGTCAAATTTGGTAACATACAAATTAATAAGTATGTAAAAAAATTAGTATAGGTATTTGTGGGTATTTAAATAATTTTACTTACTTTTTCTTCGTAAAACTTTGAAGACGAATCTGTTATCACGAAAGAAAAGCAAATCGCGACACACAATAAGTTTGTAAATAAGTTAGCCATTATAAATGTTAAATTACCACTATCCTAAATAAGATTTCTAAATTCTAACACTGTACAATATTTAGCTATAATTAAATTCAACAACACATTACACAACTAAAAACCATTTCAAAACACTGTTCAGTGTTCAAAACTTCCACGAAATGTGAAATCTGAAGTAAATGGGAAGTTTATTTATTGTCCCAGTATACTGACCAGTGCCTTCGGATGTTTCAATAGCTAATCAAATCTCGCGAAATCGAAGTGACGCACTAAAAAGTACATTGGTACATTATAGGAACACACCATTTCTGTTGACATTTCGTTGACGTCACACAAATGTCAAAGATCCTTAGGGATGTAGGTAGTAGGTACCCATAATTACGCTGTCGGTAAAATATCGATATTAATTTATTAATACGTTTTAATTTGTATAATAAATTAATTTTACTAAAATTTTTACAAAAATCACAAAATCTGAAGTTAAAAAACTTGCACACATATTATGAAGCACAATTCGAGCTGTAAAAATAATGCCAAACCAATAGATACAATTAGAGATTTCGAACATTTACGCTTCTATACTCGGCGCGGCGAACCTTGATCCCTATGACACTGACAGTTAATTTCACGATATAACATTGTAGTGGCGTCACCATTAAATTAGGATCCTATTGGAGGCATCTAAAAATGCATTTTATAAATTTTACGTAGCTTTATGCCATTACAATGATATTCCGTTGGAATTTTTAACAATTCTTAACATTTACAAGAAATTATCTCAATCTGAATTTACGTTTACGTCCTGCAAAACTTACGTCGTGTGACATTTATCGACTAGCGCGGCAAGTATCGATAAAAAACTGTCGATAACTTGGAAACGAGTGCACAATTTTTTTCCATACTTAAATTTTTGTTAATTCATTGTTGAATGGAACAGAAGATTACGATCATACCATACATACATACACACATGATTATTTTATACCTAAGAAAATAAAAAAATAACTATAGGACAAAACGAAATGAAACAAAAGCTGTTTAACGATTATTAATTTACATTGTAATACAGGGTATAGCAAAAGTGTTTCTTATATAGATTTTACTGTGAAAGTAGCAGCGCTGAAAGCGAAAAAAATTTTTTTTGTGATTTATATGGGCAAGCGCCCCAGCGATTATTCAGAATCTGATAATGACATTATCTGCTCTAGTGTTTGTGTTTCAGACTCGGAATCTGAACTGCAACTGCTGTCGCCTACGTTTATTAATAATGTTTGATCTTCAAGAGTGTCGTATCGCACATCTCTATCCCAATCATCGTAGCAAAGTTTTTTCGTCTTTTCTACGACTTTCCGCCAATTATCCGGAGTCACTTCGCTACACGCTTTTTCTAATAATGTCAGCATTTTGTTAGCTGTAAATGGCGGAGTAGTGTTTAGCCTGGCTGCACAACCTGAAACAATATTTATTTAGATTGAGTATGATGTAAAGTAAAAGAGTGAGATTGAAGTAAAAGTAAGTACATTATTTGTTATGTACATAAAAGTTAAAATAAAAAAATTACCCACCTTTGATTTGCGCCCATATCATCTCAATAGCATTATATTGGCAGTGGTATGGCGGTAATCGAATCACTGTGTGACCTTTGGACTTGGCCATTTCATCCAAAAAATATGTCCGCTTTGTTTGGAGTTTCTGCAGGTTCAATAATCTGACCAACTCCTTTTTTAATAGTTGACTGTCAGCCGCCACACCATTCCGTTGCAACCACTCTATTATTTCACCTTTTTTATTGTTGCTGGTGGGTGGTTTATTTACCTGTACGGAATGGTATGGGGCGTTGTCCATCAAAATATAGTGGGGCTCATGCAGATTATCTAAAAGTTTTATGAACCATTGTGTAAAGTTTTCAAAATTCATCTCTTCGTGATAATCTGTTGTTTTGACTGATTTGAACGCCCACAAGCAATTAGGCACAAAACCTTTGGCTGTACCAGCGTGGCAGATAATTAAACGCTGGCCTTTGCCTTCCGGAGCTTTGATACAGGATAGTAACCGTAAATATGGTTACGTATCGCAGCCATGTCGAAGTCATCAGGACTGGTGACGGGATGGATCCTATAACATTTTTTCTTCTTTGGAGTTGAGAGTTTGTTCTCCTCCATCGACGATTCGCCGAACTTTTCCTTTGTGGTTCGGGAAACGGTAGCCTTGCCAATCCCTAGAGCATCAGCAACACGGTCGCGTACGTTGTCAAGTGGCAACAAAGGG
Source organism: Cyaniris semiargus (assembly GCA_905187585.1). Taxonomy (NCBI): domain Eukaryota; kingdom Metazoa; phylum Arthropoda; class Insecta; order Lepidoptera; family Lycaenidae; genus Cyaniris; species Cyaniris semiargus. Next base: position 2,441,132 of record LR994558.1, on the reverse strand, counting down.
CCGCCATTTTGTTGTTCACGAGCAAAGTAATCTCGCAAACGCACAACAAACTCCCGCGTTTCACTGTTGAGTACAGTTTTTCGTTGTCTTTTCGGCATTTTTCAATACCAGCAATAACAAAACAGCAACAAAACAGTAATAAGTAATAACAAGAAAACAGTAATAACAAGTAACACTCCGATAACAAAAAAACACGTGGCGCATACAAGGCGTTAGCACTCGTACTGAACATGTACTGAAGTAGCGAGGCGCGCGTCGTAGTGACCGACCAAAATAATAGTGTGGCTACATCTAAAAAATATCCATTTACCTATAATAACATAAGTTTTTCAGACAAAATAAATAAACGGGGACAATCATTTTCATGATAAAATATACAATAACGTGTTTACCGGGTTAAAAATTAATCGAAAATGTCAAGGTTGGAAACTTTAATATTACTAACCTACATAATATATGCCAAAAATTTTAAATTAAATACAACAACAACACAATAGACATTAAAAATGCAAATTATAATATTTTTTAAAACATGTTTGCCAACGCGGCTGAATGCAAGCTACGCCTTTGTCTAAAAAAAAAAATATCGACACGACCCATCACATTGCCCATCACTCACTAACACGAACTGTCATAGGGATCAAGGTTCGCCGCGCCGAGTATAGTACACCGACCGCGACGCGACGCTGCGAACTGCGAAACAGCGGCGAACCAATCTGTCTCACCCTATTCCTGTTTCGCAGTTTTCGCGTTCGGTTTGCCGCTGTTTCGCAGTTCGCAGCGTCGCGTCGGTGTACTAGAGACGTTAGAGTCTGTATCCGTCTGTATTTGCCCAGGATAATGGGGTAGTTATCCATTATAAATCGTGACTAATGCTGAGAATTGAGAAGAACCTATACACGCTGTGACTCGTGAAGTAGTGATTAACACATAAAATCAAAAACTAGTTACTGTTAAAGTAAAAATTAGTTAATAAGTGATAAGATCATTGAAATGTGGAAAAATTCTATATAATCTATCTACTATCTAATAAGTGAACAGGGAAAACAAAATATAATAACAACCAAGTTCATGTTCAAAGAAACCTTTATTTAACAGTTATAATAACTACAAAATATTGCAACATTTATTTTAATAAGGCATTAAATTTATCACAGTAACAAATTAATAATTGTTTAATACCAGATAACAAATAAGTCTTACTATGTCAGTTAGGGTCAATTCAGACCGCAACGCGACGCGTAGGTGCATTTATAAATTTGTATTGAATTGACAGATTTCAATTGCTTGAGACGTCTTTCAAATCTATCAAATCCATACAAATTGAGAAATGCATCTACGCGTCGCGTTACGGTCTGAATTGACCCTAAGGCCCGTATTTTTGGTCAGTACTTAAGAGCGTTTACGCTGTTCACGCTCAATTTGGCTTAAAACTGTACTTTTCAAACTTGAATAAGTCATCAACCACTTATCTTTATAAAAATGTTGATTACTTATTTTTATAGGAAATTTCACTGTCCTTATAGTTAGCAGAGAAAAAAAAACTATTTTTAGAGTATTTGTACATAAAATCTCGATACCATAACAGAGGTTTTCTTAAATTCCGTTTTAGTATCAGTTTCGAAGCTTAAAATTTACGAAACCAGCGACAGATCTAATTAGAAAAAAATAAAAACCTATTGACAAGATCCTTAAGCAAATAGTTAGCAGAAAAAAATATTTCATTTAGGTATTTCACTATAAGTAATTTAAATTCAAAGAATGAGAAATATCAAGGATTTAAAACCTTATTTTTACCTATTTATCTTACTTATTTCAATATAATAATAGCTTCATATGATAGAAGAACACTTTAATTAAAAATATACTTTTTAAAAATCAACAAATATTTTGTTATTTTTTTTCTACAAATATTTTAAAACAACTATAAATCGCTGCGCGCAAAGCAATTCAAATTAGTCCGCCGCGAGGCTTGCTGGAGGCAGGACGTATCGCTCCGTGCTGCGCATGACCTTTGTTGACCTTTGTCGCGCATACTAGAGTAGTGAACATTTATAGCGCGATCGAAAAATCTTGGTTCTTTGGTAAGAAAAATATTTTATTTTGTTGGTAAGTAAATATTATGTTATATTTTATGTATTTTTTATATCGGAAAATAATTTTACTATTAAAACACATAACATTACAGAACTAATGGGAAACAAAATGAAGTTATTTTTAGCAAAGAAAAGAAAACGCAAAAATGTAGAAAATTTGGAAAGTTTGGAAAAGGCAAGAGAGGCTAAAAGGTTTTTTTCATTTAATTACTTACTTAAAAATAACATGTTTTGTGTGTTTTCTGTTTTTATTTCAGGCAATATAAAAGTAAATCAACCGAAGAAACAATAACGGAAAAAGATGAATGTGAAAACCAACACGCAGAAAAGGTACCTTGAATTATATTTGAATAGCAGTATTTTTTGACCGACTTCCGACTTCCGAAGTTAAGTACAGTTAATAGAATATGTGGTAGTTTCATGCCTAAATCATATCTATCTGCAACTGACACTTATGTGTTTACTATAGATCATAATATTTAAAAAACTAAAAAGGGTGAAATTATTATTTTTTAACAAAAAATTTAAACCGACTTCCAAGGTAAAAACAATATTCTTATTGTTTTTACCTTGGAATATTGTATTAACCAATATTCTTATTGTATTAACTAAAAAGTATTAAATAATTATTTCTCTTAGTGCCTTTTCCAGAATTCGTGAAAATCCCAACTATTTCTGTACATATATAGTGAAGATACCTATGTACAGAAATAGTTGAGATTTTCACGAATTCTGGAAAAGGCACTATTAATTATTTAATATTTTTTTGATTAATATTCCTATTATTTTTACCTTGGAAGCCAGTTTAATTTTTTTGTTAAAAAATAATAATTCTTTACTATGCCGTCATAATTTATCAAATTAATTCCTTTTTTTTCTGAATCCTATAATGGGCTTATCTGAAACCGTGGAACTATCAAGTTTAGTAATAAATAATAACTGAAAAAGATGAATGTGAAAACCAACACGAAGAAAAGGTACCTTGAATTGAACATATTTTAATAGCAGTTTTTTCTTTAGTATGCCGTCATAAATAATAATATAATTATTCAAAATTAAAAAAAAATATATATTTTCTATATTATATCAAATAAATTCCCTTTTTTCAGAATCCTATATTTTTATCCAAGGTCAATAATAGAGAAGAGGTGGAACGAGATACTATTCTTCAGGCAGAAAGCCCACTTTGGCTTGAATTGAGAAGATGTCTTCTTACAGCATCATCGTTCGGCAAAGTTTGTAAAAGAAGACATAACATAAGCTCCTCTCCCTTAGTCAAAAGCCACTTATATTCCTATTCGCTGGATCATATAAAAAGTATAAAGCACGGAAAGGTCAATGAGGCCACTGCTATCTGGCAACTTGAAGAACAGATAAGTATAAAAGTACATAAATGTGGACTGTTCATTGATGAAGAATTTTTTTTTCTGGGAGCTTCACCTGATGGCATCTTTGAGGAAGGGCTTATTGAAATTAAATGTCCGATTTCAGCATTTGGTATGAATGCTGGAGATGCTATCAAAGCCAAAAAAATTAAGTTTTGGCTTCCAAACGGGACTATCAACCGTCGCCACGACTGGTATTTTCAAATTCAGGGCCAGTTACATGTAACAAGGAAGAATTTATGTTTATTTGCTGTCTGGACGGGTGAACAATTTCCCTTAAAAATTGAAAAAATCACTCGGGACGATGAATTTTGGCAAAACGAAATGCAAACTAGATTGTTTAAATATTACAATGAATGTCTGCTTCCAGAAATTGTAGACCCGCGAAAGTCTAGATCGATGCCACTGAGAAGCACTACCTACTAATTTTTATATTATATCTATTTATATAATATAATTATATAACTAAGAAAAAATATAATAATAATTAAAAAAAAATTCTATAAAATGGATTTTCAATTGTGTTAGTTTTTTACTTTTCTACCAATCAAGTCCTTTAATCTGATATCCATATTGAGGTAGTTGTAAGAAAAAATTGTAATCTGCAATTTTTTTACAACTACCGGCCGGCTACGGCGGCGGCCATCTTGGATTTTCACAATCTAATATATGAAAATAAGTCGGGTTTTCCTTCCCGTGTTATAACTCCAGAACGCACGAACCGATTTCCACGGTTTTGCATTCGTTGGAAAGGTCTCAGGCTCCGTGAGGTCTATAGAAAAAAAAAACAGAAAAATCTTCAAGAGAAAAACAGGGAAAATCATTTTTCACATACAGCGCCATCTCTGATAAATAGCATGTACTATAACGGCGCCCGCGCCAGTACGTGTGTGATCCCTCACGAAAATAAGTACGTTTTATTTTGAAGCGCGAATCGCGATATAACCGATATCCACGCGGGCGGAGCCGCGGGCGGAAATCTAGTGTGTTTATAAATTGTTGCGTGTTATTCTGATGTATAAAGTTGTTATTCCATTTGACTAAATTTAGACGACTAAGACCCAATTTCACCAACGTCTGTTAGCGTTAACAGAGTGTTAAAATGTCGTCTTTTCTTTCATTCGCATGAAAAATGAGAGAGATACGTGATACTAAATCGAGCGTTAAATTTAACAGTTGTTGGTGAAATTGGGTCTTAGTCGTCTAAATTTAGTCAAATGGAATAACAACTTTATACATCAGAATAACACGCAACAATTTATAAACACACTAGATTTCCGCCCGCGTGGATATAGCTATATTGTTGTAACTTGTAAAGTTCCATTAAAATCCATTCAGTGGTTTTTGCGTGAAAGAGTAACAAACATCCATGCATGTACCAGCTTTAACGTACATAATAATATTAGTAGGATTACACTTGAATATACAGTGTGTAACAAAAATAAGTGATAATACTTTAGGGTGTGTATGTGTTCCTTGTAGAGAGTTCACCGTGAAAGTAGCAGCGCTGAAAGACCAATTTTTTTTTTCACTTTTGTATTGACAAGGGCCCGAGCGTCACGAGTTTCCCCATACAAAAGTGAAAAAAAATTTTGGTCTTTCAGCGCTGCTACTTTCACAGTGAACTCTCTACAAGGAACACGTACACACCCTAAAGTATTATCACTTATTTTTGTTACACCCTGTATAATATAAATCCGATTTTTTATTTTTATTTTAATACAATGATAAACATTTGATAATAATTATATCTCACTACGACAATCACTTATTGTACCTACTTAAAATTACAACTGCCCAAAATTTCATATCAATCATTTTATATTTTTTAAAACAACAACAACAAAATGCATTAGTGGATATTTAGTAGTAATAGCTAAAATGTAATGATAAATCAATAATAATAAATCGACTCGCATCGACATTGCATCCGCCGCGCGCCGCGCACGGATCAAAATCTTTTGATTTGACTATAATGAACCAACTCACGCACACAGTCGCACTTGCTTCTGTGTGAATAAAAGTTGCACTGAATTACCTGAAATTGGAATTATGCGTTAGACGTAAACGCTCTTAAGTACAGCCTAAGAGCTAGTCCACACGGGGCATTGCGTCAAACTTCAAACTTCAAAATAATTTATTCAAAATAGGTTTACAAAAACACTTTTTGACTTAAAAGATAATTACAATTTAGATTTAAAAACACAATTACAGCTTGGCAAAGAAGAGTGTGGATTAAATGAGGGCGCTTTTCTTTAAATACAGGCAACCCTACGCTTCGCTTTTGACACAATATATACTAGAGTTGACAAGTAATGTAGTGTTGTCATAAATAAAAACTCTTAGTTCCAGCTGTCACCGCGTTAGACTCTTCTTTGCCAAGCTGTACATTAACAGATTTCATAATAATTAATAACAGGACAACATAATAATTAATAACATATTAAAAAATGAAAACATTAACATAAATATAAAGATCACCAGTGTATGAGGAGCAATGATCAGAATTCAGGGAAATATAATAGAGATTTACACCCAATTAATATCTTTGTCATTTATGTAATGATCAACCTTATAATATGCTTTTCCGTCGACGCAGCACTGCCGTTCGACGCATAGCCGGCCACACAGGCGCTGCGGCATCGCAGCGTTATTACGAGGCAGTCACATTAACACCTCCTCCCGCTTCGTCTCGGGGGCTGATGTCCGTCATGTGTGCGTTGCGACGACGCAGCGCGCCGTGTGAACACCTTGGTTATTTGTATGTAAAACAACGCAACGGCAGCGCTGTGTCGACGCAACACTGACGTGTGGACTAGCTCTTAGGCGGCCTTTACATGTTGACCCATTATGGACCAAGCGATTATGAACGTCATATTATATATGATTGTCTATGTTCGCGATTACGCTATCGGCACTATAGGATAGCCAGCGTCATATCCTTCATAGCTCAATATGGAGAGGGGCCTTAAAATTAAAAATTAAATGAATTTAACACATAAAAGAGCTTATAGGGATATCTATACAAAGAGATTTATAATTTCCGATAAACATTTTTATACAACTATGAGTAATAACATTTTTCTTATATACAAGTAAAGTGAATTTTCAATAATTAACTTACAACGGTAAATTATTATTATTTCTTAACATTAATTAATAAACTATTACAATATACATAAAGAAACAATTTCACAAGAGTTTTTAACAGATTTAAAAAATATATTTTGATTTACAAAAGAGATTCCCTGAAGATTCTTTTTCGGAGCTATTGGTATAAATAAAATGCAAGTTATTTACTTACATATAATAAGCCATCCGTGTATAAGTCCCTATTCGTCTTTGATTGCTTATGATCGATATTGAATGTGAATGCTATATCCAGCTTGCAAAATATTATTTTATTACGTCATATTTTTTACACAGACCATTGCAGTCGTCCAAATAAAACATTAGTAATTTCTAAACAAAATGCTGCTCCAAAAATCATAGGAATCATTAAACTTAAATAGTCGATAAACTGTTTTGTTTGTTTCATTAAAATTCTGTTTTTATATTAATTGTAACAGCGCTTGTTTTTGTACAATAATAAAAAAATAAGAGGTGTCAAGGGACACCCGGATGAAACGAAGTTTTAAATTTCCCGCTAGTTGACGTCATATCGCCACATCAACGCCCTGTGATACTTCGATGGTACTAAAATAAGTGTCGGAAAGTGTCGTTACAACTTTTTCCGTCTAGCCCCCTTTCGCAACGCGCGATAAGGAACTTCATTCCAAAAGTTGCACCTACACCTACAACACAATGCAGCTAAGTCATAGACTATAAAGTCGTGCCTAAAACAGGGAGATGAACATTAACCCTTCGATCGCGGATTCTTGGAAATGCTATTGTATTCTATTGTTGTCGCGACCACCGGTGCCCGTATGGGGCTTGATGAGTTAAAAGAAAAAGATGTCGTACTATCAGAGAAATTAATTCATAGGCAGATGGCGGACCTACTTAGTTTGGTCCCGTTTTGTCAAACCCAGCCGACAGAATATGACGTCTTACATTAAGGGTCAATTCAGACCAGACGCGACGCGTAGATGCATTTCTAAATTCTACCGACCTTCGAGAAGGAGTTCTGGCCGATTGGAGTCGTCTTCAGGAGGTTCCGAGAACGACTTCCGAAAACGTCGCAGACAATACGTGCTTAGTGTTAGTTTTTAGTATAAATATACAACATGACTGGTGAGACATGTTCAATACTCGAGGACGTGATATTTGGCTCTTATATTAGATGAAAAAAAAAATATAAAAAAAAGATATCAATTGATCACTGAGTAAATGTAGCCTAAAGTTAAGGCCATCCCCCGAGCAAACGAACTTGACCATACATTTGACGCGTTGCCGAGATCACACAAAAATCCTATTTTTTTACTTATCTTAGTTCAAAATTGATCTAAAAAAAATTTAAAACGGGGAATATGTAGTTAATGAAATTATCTATCTATTGTCGTGTGTTTCAAATAAACGTAATTTGTAAATACTAGGGAGATGCTGAAAGTATGCTTCAATTTTAATAAATTGGTATTACTTTGGAAGCTAATATCATGAGTATAATAAACAAAAATAGAAAATTTGAAACGGGGAAAGGAATGTTGATATACTGAAGATTATTGCTGTATTTTTATTATAACTTTTAGCTTTCAAGTTATCAGTTTATAAGGCTCTAAATACGGTAAATTACGGAATCTCCGTAGGGGAAGGGCCTTAAATAATTATTTACCCAACGCACGGACACAGCGCGCGGGAAGGGTAGCGCGGTGTTTCTTTGATGGCGCACGCCGCCGCGCCGGCCTACTTGCCTAGCCGCGTAGTTTTCTTAGTGTCCATGATTCATTTATTTAAAGGGAAATTTGGTCAAAACTTAAGTATCTAATTTTATTACATACTTAATTAAAATGAGAATCGAGTACCGAGTACTCTTAAGTATTGAACATGTCTCACCAGTCAAGCTGTATGTATGTTAGTAATATGGGCCAAGATGTCTTATTTAAATAAATAAATAGAAATTTGTATTTATTTGACAGATTTGCAAGACGTCTCATGCAATTGAAATCTGTCAATTCAGTACAAATTTAGAAATTCATCTACGCTTCGCGTTGCGGTCTGCATTAAGAGCGGGCTGCCAAATTTTGCTGTGTTTTCTAATAAGTATTACGATCCCGGAAGACGATTGACTTAAATAAAATTGAGATTTATTTAATCATTGTATATTTATCTGATATTTGCCTAACGGAAAACACGATTCACTTATTTTGACTCGATAGTTATATTTTTTGAAATTATGAATCTTTCTGGGATTTTCAACAAATATCTGTTACACTTATTGAGTTACTATCATTAAATAATTTGCACTACTACAATGAACAATCACACACTTTATAAAATAATGGCTATAGGAAATATTAGTATTGTATTAAATTTTTAAGTAATCATCAAAAACATTTTTGGGACTTACGACCTTTACTTTCGTGCTATAATGCGGGAACCGTTGTTACGCGATATTGTTCACTATTAGCTGCAGCGCAAAACATACTTCTCGGGGGCACGATTCATGGAATCATTATATCACGATTGGAGGATAGCGGGCTGTGTAGGCGGGGCTAGCGTGCTTTGATATTTTTGGCAGCCCGGTCTTAACCCTAAGTTGACATAATCCTACCTAACGACGTAGGTCCGTCAACTGGCTATGAATCAATTTCTTCGATGGTACATCACTTGGCGTGCGGTTTAGAGTGTGGGTGTCGCAGGACTGTGTGTAGATCCGCCCAGAGCGCCGCGACGCGCGCGTGCGCCGCCGACTGCGTCCGCAGCAGCTCAGGTAACGCCTCCAACGCGGATAACGCGTACGCGCGCGCCACCCTCCCCTCCTGTTAATAGTTAAGTTTATTCTCTAATATACGTAGCTAAAAAACTTCGAGGCCTCACACGTGAAACGGCAATATGTTGCATCTCGCTCTATCGCTATACCTGTAACGCAGCTCGCAGCGCGTATCTGTGTCTGTGTTGCAGCGTGCGCGCGGCGGGAGTGGGCGGGGCAGCGGCGGCGGCAGCGGCGCGCTCGGCGTGCAGCCCGCGCTGCAGCCGCCCACACAACCGCCTGTGACCGCCCACCGCGTCCAAAGCTAACGACATCCGCTCCATGCCCTCGTCCGTGTCCCGCTCGTGGTCACCCATGTCTGATGTTAGACTGAAAAATTTGTACTATCAGAGAAGTTGATTCCTAGGCAGATGGCGAACCTAAGTAAATTGGTCGCGTTAAGTCAAACCCATCCGACCGATCACTCATCACAGCTAACATTGAATTGACATAAGTCGACCACCTAGGCAGTTAACGTAGGTCCGTCAAACGCCTAGGAATCAATTTGCTCGATATTACATTCGATTGAGGCTTGACATTGGTGTGATTTGAGATTGTAGTAGAGCAAAATTCACAATGTAATATTAACAGTGGGACAATACAGTACTTTATTTCTCACGCTTAGTATTTTCCCCAGTTAATATCACGTTCAGAACGTTTGTTAACATTACATCACATACATTATACAGATTCAGTTATGTAAGTGGCTGTCGTATTTCTTGAGCCATGTCATTCCTCCATTTGGAGTCATATCTGGGGACACGGTAGTGTCCCCGCCGAGACGAGCCAAGTGAAGCGCAGGGGCACTACCTACCTTTTCTCGAAGTGTTTCGCTGTTTTTTTGAACCTTCATAGAATTGGTTTCCGTTGTAGGAGATAGTTCATATTTTCAGGATATGATGTCATCAATAGACTTATTAAGCATACAAAATCTCAATTGAACAACTCTAATACTTTAGATTTTATAGATATCTAAAATACGCCGATTTCGTCACTGACACACTGATGATCATCAAAATGTTTGGCTACTTCCTGAAGTGCTAGAAAGCCGAAATTTGGTATGTAATCTAAGTTTAGTATACAAACAACAAAAAAATTCATAAACTTGTAATTTTCGCCCCCTATCCCCTAAAATAGGGGGGTGGAAGTTGACCCTCATAGAGTTGGTTTCCAATATAGCAGATAGTTCATATTCTTAGGATATGATGTCAATAATAGACTTATTAAACATACAAAGTCTCAATTGAATAGGTCTAATACTTTAGATTTTATTGATATCTAAAATACGCCGAAATTTGGTTACGCCGTAAAATAAGTTTAGTTGGGGTAATGGAAGTTTAAATATGAGACTTTCACCAATCTTATGAATTAGGACATGAAAGTTTACACGGGATAGACATTAACTAAAAATCTCTTAATTAAAAATATAAAAAAAAAACTAAAAGACTGCCTAGCAAGTAGCAACTTACAAAAAGGACTGAAATCCCACCAAAAACATTTCATGTAAAACGTTACCTCAACGACCACAAAAGATTTGCCCTGTGAAAGAGACATCAATCAGATCTAATGTGGAGCCAAGCTTCTGAATATACACGGCCTAACTCTATCGACCCTAACTCCAACAAATTCTACATATCAGTAAGTATGTATGGCTTGGCTGTTTCGTTACTTACTTTAGATCAGAAACTAAATATTCGTCTCACCTCCACGACGACGGTAGCGAAACAGCGAAGCCATACGTACTTTCTGATATGTAGAATTTGTTCGAGTTAGGGTCGATAGAGTTAGGCCGTGTATATTCAGAAGCTTGGCTCCACATTAGATCTGATTGATGTCTTTTTCACAGGGCAAACCTTTTGTGGTCGTCGAGGTAACATTTTACATGAAATGTTTTTGGTCGGATTTTCCTTTTTCATGACAGCATATTTAAACTAACGAAATAAAGTTTACTCTACTAGCGATGATAACGACAAAATAGCTCTGAACGGACTAAACTTCTATCTACAATAGCTTGTTACAGATTAACTTACTCTGCCGCGGACTTGAGAGCGTCCTTGAGTGTGGTCCACCTGGCGTTGTCCGCGTCAGCCGGCGCCGACAAAGCGTGCAGTGCCGCGCCCAACTCCCGAATATCTGCCCGCTCCGCCTCGCATCGGCTCTCCACTGGAAATAAGATAACAATTGTTTAAATCTTCATGAATCTTTGAATCAAACTTTATATAATAATATGAATTGCAAAGCTTTTATTTATTTCTATTTTTTTTTTTTGTCAGTCTGTTTCAACTTACCTTTTTCAAATATTTTGAAAAGTCTCCCTAGTCCTAGATGCGCTAAGCGTAGCTGCTCCTGCTCTGTTGCAAACAAATTCTGCATTTCTTCTGTCGTAATGTCATTCTGAAAAGCATCAAAAACAATTATATAATAGACTGTTATTAAATCAGTAATAATAAAAAATCCTGCAGTTCTACTATTATTGGTATAATTTACCTGTTGTACTTGGTTGGCTTGAAACAAAACATTATGATATAATCAGTCATTAGCAAAAAATTAAAAAAAAATCTTGATGTATTGATTATTATATTAGTTTTTATTTCTAATCATTTAAGTAGTTTTTTACTAACCTGTATATTATCTTGCGTTCCAGCTAAAACGAACTCATCATGCTTGGGCTTGTCCAACTTTGGGGAGGTTTCGCACAGGAATGTACGTAGGTCAGCATCATGGGCTAGTACAGGGTGGCGAGCAACTATTGTGAGCCATCGCTGAAGAGCTGCTCGACGGCGCTGCAGAAACATGGGACTCCCACCTCCTACTACTACCCTTTTTGGTGGTAGGCTGCATACGGCCCTAAAGATAACAGGATTCCTTTTGTTTATAAATATTTTTATCTTTAGTTATCTTTAAAAATAAATAAATATTAAAATATCCGTTAAAGTTAACTGAAACTTTAAATTAAAAGAAAAATCCTCTTCTTTGCACAGCACATTCAATAGTCTACTTGTAAGTTGTAGAAATTGTTTCAGGAATGGCTCAGATTACATCATGGTATTATGTTTTGATATGAATATTATATTATGATAATAGCTGCAGTGGACATAGTATAAGCAGTTGTAAATTATATAACTTACCTATACGGATATTTAGCATACAGCACATCATACAGAAGGGCAAAATCATTATATCTCCTTGTAACTGTTGTACCATGTCGACGAGAACTCACATAATATTCACAGTGTTTCAGTATCAAGCCCTTGCGTTCAGGCACAAGTTCCACACTTATAACATCAGTCGCCTCTAGATCTTCAAATGTGACCTCATCTATATTGTATGACATAATATTGCTGAAAAAAATATATATTTTAGGGATATAAAATAGATCTGTAATACTCATATTTTTTTAATAATTTGTGTGCCTCAGAACAAATAAAAAGTCTGCTTCCATAATATTTGTTACTAAAATACACTAAGCAAAAGTGATTCAAGGTTAGCATGTTTTAGAACTTATCATAATTCTTATCGCCACCGACATGTAGTATTACATTTCAATTATTTATGCATACCAATATTATAATATAATACAAAATCAACATAATAAAATTATAATAAGGTTATCCGTTATTATAAATTATAATATTCTAATAAGTTAAAAAATAAAATATTTTATAAACTAGATTTTGCTCCCAACATTTTCACATAGACGACACACTAAGGAAGACCAAAATAAAACATACTATACAATTTTCCACGGATAAATATGCCTACAATAGAAATTAAATAAAAAAGAAGATTGAAAGATAACTGATAGATGGGCAAAAAGTTACTTTGCCTTCAAATCTTTAGGAATGCTATGTTGTAGTATTAAACGTCTATTGGTTGAGTAAGTTGGCTTCACTTTAAATTTGTTTAACTGAGTTATTAAAATATATATAATGGACAATAAATACTTGTAGTTACTGAACAAAAAACTTACAAGTATTGTAGAAAAAAATATAAATAATAATTATTAGACGAACGATGTTAAATGGATATATTTATTTAAATAAAGTACTACATACCTGTTTTAATTACTCCTAAAGATTTACTAACAAGTTTTCAACTTATTCACCAATTCGCTTTCAGTAAGTTATTCGCTAAAATTATGTCAAACTCGTTATCTATCTCTAAACTTTCCGCTCCCGTTACTTCCCACACAGTACAACTGTAATTAATTGTTTCATTTATTTATAGGGATAAAATAATAAACAAAATATTGAAAACTTCGAAGTTTCCTATGATGATGCCACGTCCGGAAACCGGATTTTGTTTACATAATTTGACATATTTTAGATTTATCATCTGTCACTAAGCTGTCAAAGTCATCTGGGTTGTGTGGTATAGGGTTGTGCCATGGAAAAATACCAATATCGATACAAAAATCGATATGGTCCCAACTTTTCTTCACATCCATGTGTGCTGTATCATCCACAATGAACCTGTTAAAACGTGCTGCCTTTTTATGATTATATTGACGGTATTTATTAGTTTAAATTTTAAAACTCAATACTTGCCACAGTACAATATAATACGTTATTTAAGTAGACGTAGACGTACTATTTATAGCCGGGTCTATTTAGATTTTAGACGTAAAAAAAATCGTAACCTCGGAATAATTCGCATAGAGCTGAAAATTGGTAGAGACGTTAAAATATGTAACACGTATGTATGTATGATAAATAAAATTTCAAAAGTCCCCCGCGATCTTCCTTGTGCTAAAAATTTTATTCAAGGTCAAAGGTATAAAAATGAGGTTTTTCCAGTTTTTTTTTTCCAAACTGTACATATTAAAATATATAAAAATAGGTAAGACATTATTGTAGATCATAGAATTATCTACAAAAAATATTCAGACACTTTTTTCATACAACTTACCATTCCTTCTAAATAGCGGGTTTAACGTTTGGGAAAATCATATTTATGCTTAGGTACAATAAAAAGTTAAAAAATTTGTGAAACTACTGATTTGAATTGAAAAATTCGTTTTGCGTTAGATAGTCTTATTTATTGAGGAAGACTTGAGCTCTATTTTTGGAAAATTGGTGGCAACGTGATATTATCCTACTAATATTATTAAGGCGAAAGTTTGGATGTATGTATGTATGTATGTATGGATGTTTGTTACTCTTTCACGCAAAAACTACTGAACGGATTTTAATGAAACTTTATAATAATATAGCTTATACATCAGAATAACAGATAGGCTACAATTTTAACCGACTTTCAAAATGGATGATGTTCGTTTTTTATGTTCAACGATTACTCAGCCGTTTGTGAACCGATTTTCAAAAATTTTCTTTTGGTGTATAGGTTATCATCCCAATTTGGTACCATATTCATAAAAGTGGTGATCTGATGAAGGGATCCATAAGAAATCGAGGGAACTCCTCAAAATTTAAATGGAAATATGTGGTGACTTCGGTTTCGTGAGCAGTATTCTAAGCATATGCTACCAACAAGCAAGATTTTGCACCAAGGAATACCATGTTCGGAAGGTGCTGAGAGAACTCCTGACTCTTTATAGATACAAGTTTGGGAGTTTCGACGTTGTTTTAAGAACGGAAAGCATATGCTACTATGCAAATTACATTCATCATCATCATCATCACTACCATAAACCATTATAGAACCGTGTATCGTCCCGTTTTGACCCTATTATTGGTACTTTTCATAGTCTTTTATTTCATATCACTTAAACCGCGGATAACACCGCGGGGCAAAGCTAGTATAGCTATATAACATCACGTTGCCACCAATAAGAACAAAGAAACAGAGGAAAATGGTGATAAACTGGGAAAATTATTTGAAAGAGCTTATCTCACAAACTGCTGAAGCATTTTTTATGTTATTTGGCATAGATATAAAGTAGACCACGTAGAAGGACATAGGCTATTTATTTTCTCGGGAAAACGTACGGTTTCCGTGAAATACATAATTAACAGGGCGGAGCGGAAGTTCTTGTACTTCAGCATGCGAGGGCTGTTCTTAGCCAAATATACTTCTGAGTTCTGCATGACTTACCAAATCTAAACTATCGAGTCGCGAAGAGAAATAGTACGCTTGCGTGTCACTCAGAAGTATGTCAGAATCCGTACATTTTCCTGAAAAACAAAATAGCCTATGTCCCAACACGTGATCTATTCTATATCTGTGCCAAATAACATAAAAATTGCTTCAGCAGTTCGTGAGATAAGCCCTTTCAAATTGTTTCCTCTGTTTTTTTCACAATATCTTCATCTATTTTTTCCCTCCTATTGGACGCAGCGTCATGTATCCTAAAGCCTTCCTCGATATATAAGACTATCCAACACAAAAAGAATTTTTTACGAACCACAGTAGTTCTACAAATTCTTCAGATTTGGCATAGATATAAATTTCATAGATAGGATTTTCCTAAACTTTAACGCGTTTTTCATAAGGAATGGTAAGTCAAGTGTTGCAATATTTTTTGTAGAGAATTCTATGATCTACAATCTTGTCCTACTTATTTTTATGATAGAATGTACCATTTGAAAGAAAAACGGGAAAAAAATTTTAGCACAAGGAGGATCGCCGGGGACTTTTGAGGTTTTATTTATAATACTGTATTTAAAACGATTCTACAAATTTTCAGCTCTATGCGAATTATTCCGAGGTCGAATATTTAATTTTCCTAGGTTATTAAGATAATATTTTGTACTCACTTGGCGTTTTGTAGATAGCCTTGCCTTAAAAGTGATGTTCTTGTTACATAAAACGCTCCAGTTTCAACAAACTCTCCATTCCAATCCTGTCTTCTTGGTCGATTACTAACATCAAAGTTTAACGGCAAAATTTTTTCGCAATCCCATCGCAATTTGTGACTCCTAGAATGTTGTTTTTAACTTAATAAATAATAAGGTTCGGAATTAGAAAGAGCAGGCCTGGGAGTATAATATGATCCGGAATCCAGAAGGAGGATGAAAATTCAGATCACGTCATTACAACTTTGTTCAGAATAAACTCAACAAACACCTTCGCGTGTAGGTAGCTCATTATTATATTACAATAATGTTACATTACGGCCGTTCCCAATATTCAATCTATCTCTGGTTTGACATACGACCGATCGCAGTTAACATTGAATTGACATAAAATATATGCCTCTAATGTCTAATGAGAGCTATTCCTATCTCTAGTATGGCAAAACCAGAGATAGATCAAATATTGGGAACGGCAGTTATAATCTTACGGCCGTTCCCAATATTCAATCTATCTCTGGTTTGACATACGACCGATCGCAGCTAACATTGAATTGACATATGGTAAATAGAGCTATCCGCACACACACATCTCTTCTTCACTCTTTACCTGATGACGGAAAAAACACAATCAAATGGTGTTGGGTCGTTGAGTTTGATCAAAGCAGACCGAAGGTGATTTGCCTGGATAAATGGCGAGGTAACCTGCAGTAAAACTAACGTCGTTACATCAGATCTTCTTTCAATAAATTCCAGGACCCCCCAGATTGATGGAGCCCAATCAGAAGACGTGGTTGAGCATCTCTTAAATACGCTGACGTTATCTAAAATAAAATAGGCAAAGCTGATCTGAGACGGTCAGAACGATCCCTTTAGAGCTAGAGACTTGAAATTTTGCATTTCTCCCTACGGGGAATAAATAGCCTGTAAGGGTCATTATGACGTAATATTGTGTATAGTGCATAGTTATTTCTAGATAACGCTTCTTTAGTATAGAGTGCACCCACGCTCAGTATAATAGAATATGCGTTAGTAAACTCTATTGTGTTGGTGTTTCAATAAATGATTTAATATCTGGGCCTACGAACTTTCATTACAGTCACCTTAGGACATATCCAACAAGCCAATAGAAGATGAAAGTTTATATTATGCTCGGAATATTATTTCCAACGGGCTAAGTCGCGGTTAAAATTGATCTAAAATAAATAATTCACATGACTACCATACTAAACAAATTTTCTTCCCGTGTCTTCAAGACGTGGACCCAAAAATCTTTAAAATTAATACTCACATCTCAAAGCTTCCAAAGCAATGATAGGATGATCGGTAGATACGGTAACATCGTCGATCCCAGCGTTCTTTGCGGTCAATATTGATCGTCCTAGCAATGTTATTCCACCGACGATTTGCAAGTTTTTAAATCGAATTCCCTTGGATCCTCCACGAGCCAAAATAAGAGCTGCAGTTTTTTCTTCCAGCAATAACACTTGACTGAAAATATTTTATGCTGATAGCAATGATATTTTTACGTGTTTTTACAGCTATACTACAATTTATAAATTTGAATTAAGTACTTGATTATAAGTACGTATATAAGCATTACTTACTAAATTGATAAAATGAAAATAAGCAATTTAATCAACATTTTACGTACACGACATCTAAGTACACTGCCCAAAATGAGAGTGTAAAGGTCGACACTCGACTTATTCAATAATAAGCAATTTCCTTGTTTGATAGTAGAGTAGAGGCGTATAGCTCAATAGTCAATACTAGTGTTACGTAGTTTATATCCTCTTTGAATACTAGTGTCCGACCGAAACTGATTTTTCAGCCAAAACCGAAACCAAAACCGAAACTTGATAAAACATTTAAAGTTACGATTATTTACTGATTTTACTATTTTTTTAAATTTATTAACACTTAGGAAAAAGTGTCAAGTTGGACTTTTTTTACTTTTTGTGACATTTCTTATACACTGACCTCCATTATACAAGTATGGAGGTCAGAGTTTCTTATAATATTAGCGTAATTTTAAAAGTATGGACACAGAAGCTTTAAAGGCTGATACGAAAGACATTGACTGGTCTGATTTGTGCATGGCGTCTTCAGTGGATGCTAAAGTTCAAATACTGACGCGAAATCTTGTGGCTCTCTATGACAAACATGCACCTATTAGACCCATTAAACTAAAACACCTTCCTAATCCCTGGCTAACTGATGACTTAAAGGCTATGATAAAAAAGAAGACTCGTGCAAAACTTAGGCTAAAGTTCAATCCATCCGCTGTAAACATTGAAAGATATAAGAATTTACAGTTCGACAAGGCTGTTTGTGAACGTGGCGAGAAAAGGAACTAACGCTTCTATCATACAAAAACCTCATTTTTGACAGTTCTCCTTACCAGCAGCAGCACCCATTGACAGTTTCACACATTCATATAAAGCCTTGTCGGACTGTACGTAACCAGTGTAACAGATTACAGTTCGGCCTTGTGGCCATAGATTAGTTATATGTACCTACTACCTAGTACCTAGACAACTGACAAGGCTGTTTATGAACGTGGCGAGAAAAGGAACTAACGCTTCTATCATACAAAAACGTCATTTTTGACAGTTCTCCTTACCAGCAATAGGAGGGCGCCTTATTATATATTATGAAGACATCACAATATTGGGATTATCATTTCAAACGTAAGTTTGAAACAATGATTTTATTGAAATAAAAAAGTTCTAACGGAGAGTAAAATGATTAACTGCTCTCACACCTCCCCCCTGTAAGTACTCAAATCGTTACTTGGATCTACTTTTTGAAATTTTATCCTGGCATTATTCTTTTTTAATAAAATGTAAAATTTTAATAAGGCTAAAGTCATAATCACTTAATAAAATAAATTTAATACCTCGATCGTCGAATACCAGACACAATAGATATTCAGTTGTTATGCGGCACCTGGGTTCCGCTTGGGGCTTGATGGGTTAAGTATGGAAAACTTACATAAAGCATATTGCCCCGTATACAATATTATATATGTATATATTTTATAGTATTAAGTACATTCATTTATTTATTTATTTATTTATTTTATTTTAAACTTACAGCTAGTACAAAGGTAGGATTAAAGAGTAACAATACAAATGCCAATTAAAAGTTTTCGCGACTAGGTATTTGTTTAAATTGTACATAATAATTTAATGACACTAAACCAACTATTTTTTTAGGTTTTTGGAATGCTTTTAAAGAAGAGTTCAATATGATGGTGATGACGGAGAGACCTATAATGAAGATAATATTATTTTTTTAAGTTTAGATTATAACCGAGTATTCTTCGAGGTGGTGAGATAGAGTGAGGAGGGATGGTTTAAGTGAGGAAAATCTCAATAAAACCTTATGTTTGAATATTTTTCATTTAATTTCAAATTTTTAATATGTGTGTAAATATATTATTCAATGTGTTCTAACACCGGTGTCCGATCCTTACATGTTATGATGTATGGCATATTTTATTGACTGAAGGATCGGATACTGGTGTTGGGACAGTGGACACATTATATTATTATGTTTCCCGTCACCAGTATCCAATGCTTTAACGTCTTTATTTCTTCGATAATACATAGTAATTGTAATTTTACAAAATTGTTGCTTAATAGTTAAGTATAATAAAGTATATTGGTTCTTCTGTAGTTTATGTAAAAACTGTTGATTTTATTGATATTACACTCCGGACAAGCCTTCGTGGCTTATGGAGTATACATATTATGTATATTTTTAACTATTATATAAGAGTGTAATTATATACTTAAATATTTTATAAATAAAATATTATCTTTTCACCATATTGAAAGCGACTTCTAATTTAATGAGCATAATATATCCTACATTGAACATGCGGGTCGAATTGATAACCTCCTTTTTGTATGTCGTTTAATAAAAATCTATAACATAAAATTATGGTCGACTATTGGTCGATAGCTGTAGTCTAATTTTATATTTTTATCGATATACAAGCAGATATACGCCCATCCCTACACGCACACTACGGCAATTGCACACAAGCATAAAATGGCCACGCGCTGGCGAGCTAAAGCGCTTATTCCATTTCACTAAATTTAGAAGTTCTAGCTAGGATCCTAAAAAGGAGACTAATTAGAAGCTTCTTATTCCACTTGTCCTAATTTAGTAACTAAATCAGTTGTGACCACGCGGCGATTTTGGCCAGACGTCTTTTTAATGGCTCCAGTTCTGTCAAAGCAACAAAAAATTGGTCTTCTCATAGGCTTAGCTGTTGGCTCAATGAAAATCAAAATAAATAAAAGGCGAAAAAGATGGTTGAAAGAATTTTTGCTCCACGAAAAATTCTGAACTACTTGGAACCAGCAGACTTTAGAAATTACCTACGAATGCTACGAATGCTATAATCTAGATTCTAGAGATTGATGAGCAGTTGCTGTCAAAATTTAACAAAAAAAAAAAAAAATACAAATGAAAAGAATATATAGGTCTACCAGAATCTGATGGCAATTTTTGACAGCAGATTTTCAAAAAATATCCTTGATCATTGGATAAATTTTTATATTTGCATGTTTAACACACAGAATCAGCCACTATAAGAAAAAAAAAGGATCAAAATGTTTTATTCCAATTACCCTGGTATTGCTAGAGTCAATTTATTTTCTCACTTTTTGCCATCAGATTCTGGTAGGCCTATACATATTTCTATCTTATTGCTATGTTTTTATTTTATTTTATTATGTTTAAGACCTGTTTTACCACTTCATGATAAGTGCCGGATATTCTATCCACAACTTAAATTGACAGCTGATAAAGTATGGAGAATCTGTCAAAAAAGTTGTGGATAGCCTATCTAGCACTTTATCAGGAAGTAGTGAAACAGGCCCTTAGTGTGTTCAATTTTTTTTATTAGATTTTATTATGTATTTTTACTTAAAATAAATATAATTTAAGTATATTTTTATTTATTATACGATTATCATCTTATCAAGGCAATACGTATCCCTTTTTTCATAAAAAAAAATATATAAAAAAAACGTAGATAATGATGAATAGGTTATTCTTTTGTTGACTTTAATACAGATTTAGCATTTAGCAGTTCCCACTACAGATAAAAGGTTGAAACCATCTGGCAACACTGATTTAGTCAGTTAGAAGCCACACTTTTTCCGATTTAATACACTAATTAGGATCCTAGCTTTCTAAATGTTATTTCACTTGACTAATTTTAGTCACTAAATCATTTAGAACTTCT
The DNA here is from genome assembly GCA_905187585.1 of Cyaniris semiargus. NCBI lineage: Eukaryota > Metazoa > Arthropoda > Insecta > Lepidoptera > Lycaenidae > Cyaniris > Cyaniris semiargus. The sequence continues at coordinate 2,419,725 of LR994558.1, read as the reverse complement.
AAATTTAGTGAAGTGGAATAAGCGCTTAAGAAGCCATCTACCTATATCCTTAATATATACTACTAATCTGTGATCCTTAATCTGTGCCAGCAGCAGCGCCCATTGACAGTTTGACACATTCTTAATATAAAGATACGTAGTATCCCCTTAGTAGTCTGAGATATAAAGCCTTGTTGCCTGTCGGACTGTAATGATTTCGATATACCTACCTTATTTGTTACATCGTAATTCGTAACTCGTAATTTTAAATCTCAAATACCCAGTACTTTAGTAATTCAGAGTTATGTGATGTTATATTACTGTAGGCCCTTAAAGTAACTTGACAAAATTGAAAATAAAAATGTCAACAACACAAGAATTAGAAAAGGAAATAAAATTAATCGATAAAGAGTTGTCAAGTGTGGATGCTCAAATAGCAAAGTTGAAAACTATTCAAAGGCAACTACAAGAAAAGAAATCCGCTTTAAAAAAGTCTATAGACAAGTTAAAATCAGACAAGTTAGCAAGCGTCGACTGGGGAGGTACTACATATGAGTGGTCAGAAAAAGTAAGTGAAACCCTAAAGAATGTATTTAAATTACGAACTTTTAGGCCAAAACAGTTGAGTGCTATAAATTCAACTCTTTCTGGTCAACATACAATAGTCGTCATGCCAACGGGAGCCGGTAAAAGCTTGTGTTATCAACTGCCAGCATTAATCAAACCGGGAATAACTGTTGTTATATCGCCACTCGTTTCGCTTATGGAAGATCAAGTGAGATCTCTAACAAATAAAAATATACCAGCTAAACTCATGACTAGCACAAGCTCCAAGGAAGACTCAGCAGCTGCTTTAAACTTACTCAAAGATAAAAATAATGATGTAAAACTCCTCTATGTTACACCAGAGAGACTAGCTAAAAGCAAGAGGTTCATGTCTAACTTACAAAAGTGCTATGCTGAGGGCAGATTACAGAGGATAGCTATAGATGAAGTGCACTGTTGCTCTCAGTGGGGCCATGATTTTCGACCAGATTATAAATTTCTTGGGATATTGTCGAATATGTTTCCTAACACTCCAATATTAGGCTTAACGGCCACGGCTACTGCACATGTACTTTCTGATGTTCAGAAAATTCTCAATTTGCAAGGTTGTCTTATTATTAAATCCACATTCAACAGACCCAATTTGTATTATAAAATACTTGAAAAACCAACTTCACAGGAGGAATGTTTAACAATTTTAGAGAAGCTTCTCAAATATAGATATAAGGGTGAGAGTGGTATAATATACACAAATAGTATTAAAGATGCTGAGGACGTAGCACAAGGCTTAAGGAAAAGGAATCTAAAAGTAGGTTGTTACCATGCCAACATAGAGTCAGATGCCAGATCTAAAGTACACATAAAATGGCATGAGAAACATTACCAAGCTATTGTAGCAACTGTTGCCTTCGGTATGGGCATAGATAAACCAGATGTAAGATTTGTTATTCATCACACAATAAGTAAATCAATGGAAAATTATTATCAAGAAAGTGGACGAGCCGGTCGCGATGGTCTTAGAGCTGAATGCATAACTTTATATAGAATGCAGGATATTTTCAGAGTTAGTGCAATGGTGTTCTCTTCAGTTGGATCAATAGAACATTTGTATGGTATGGTCAAGTATTGTCTGAATGGAACTTTATGTAGGAGACAAATAATAGCACAACATTTTGACGAGGACTGGGGTGATGCAGATTGTAACAAAATGTGTGACGTTTGTAGTAATACTGCAACAAACTCTATTCAACTGGATCTCGCTCCACACTGTAGAGTTTTGGCTAGTATTATCCAAAATGCTGAGGCTCAGGACACAAAACTTACTGCACAGAAGTTATTAGATGCCTGGTTTTTAAAAGGACCCGTTCCACTCAGGCACAAGGGTAAGGAACCCAACTTTAGTCGCAGTCAAGGTGAAGACATAATAGCATTTTTATTAATGGAAGGATACTTAGTAGAAGACTTTCACTTTACTGCATATTCAACAGTTGTATATCTGAAAAAAGGTGTTAACATGGAGGCATCGGATGACCCAGACTTCTCATTAAAAATGACTGTAAGGAGGTATACCAAATTTGAATTAGATTCTCCTGCTCCAAAAGATTTAGATATAATGTCGAGTAGTAAATCTCAAGGCAACGAAAATTATGCAGTTAAAAGAAAAGCTGTTGAAGACCATAAAGCAAAGAAATTAAAAACTATTTTGATTGATGACGATGATTAATGCATATGTTGGCCTTTAACTAGTTGATGAAAGGGCAGGTTCTTAGACATTAAGATCGGCAACTAGCAACTGTGTTGCAAATTGCAATTCATTTTTTGCTGAGTATTGTTTGAAATTGGCAAGGGCCTTTATGTCTTGTACTATATTATGTTATAGTCTAGAATTCTAGATCTTAAGTCTCGACATCACCTGTTCTAAACTCAAGAAATACTTGTTACTTAGATATTATAAATATACAGTATGCTCAATTAATGCTCTTCATAAAATAATAATCATGAAAATTACAAAATAAAACATTTCGTTTCCAAATATTGTGAGGCATAATATTAAGAATACATAATATAATAATTTCTTTCATTTTCTATTAAACTCGACGTCTTGGCGAATATTGTATTGGTGTCAATTTTTCATAATCTGCAACATTCTCTTCCCTAACCACTCCTTTGGAAGGCAATTTATAAGAGCTTGTTGTTGATTTCCTTGATTGTCCTGAAAAACAAACGATAACGTAGAATTTTAATTTTAACAAAATAAACCCGACTTCAAACAGGATTTCCATGTCGTGGGACCACTTATGAAGTATCCTTTTTCCATCAAAAAAATAATTATTATCAAAATCAGTTCACAAACGGCGAAGTCATCCGCGATTCGCGAACGAACATGAGTAATCGAATTGAAAAACCTCCTTTTCCGAAAATGTAAGGAAAGTTTTACAAAGCTTTAGGACCTGCTTCACCACTTCCTGGTAAGTGTCGGATAGGTTATCAACAACTTATCTGACAGACTCCATACGCTATCTGTCTGATAAGTTTTGGATAGCTTATCAGTTTAACCGGCACTTATCAGTGAGTAGTGAAACAGGTATTAGGATCGTAATAAAAACAACATTCTTACTTAAACCGGTGGCGCTATCTGTAGATTTCACGCTTAGCTTGCTTGTGGGCTTACTTGAAGACGAAGTAGTGGTTCTCGCGGTAGAGCACTCGCTGTCAATTCCCAAAGCATCCAATGCTCTCATCCTTTCAGCTATTTGGCCGTTAACGAGATCACGATATTGAGCTCCTTGTCCTAAATATTCCATCTCCGCTAACCAATCTGCGCGCTCTCGTATTTGTGTTACCACTAAAAATGTTGTAAAAATAAATCCATATTCGCGTGGTCACGATATCACGCGTAAACGGCTGGACCGATTTTGCTGAAATTTGGCATAGAGATACTTTGAGTCCCGGAGAAGAACATAGAATACATTTTGTCCCGGAAAAATGTACGGTTCCTGGACAATATACTTTTATGATTTGCGCGTAAACTATTCAATCGATTTTGATGATTTTTGGCATGGAGATACTAATTTTAATCTATTTTTTTCTTAATTATACCAATTAAATAATCATCGTTAAGACAGGACAACGTCTGATGGCGGGTCAGCTAGTAGGATATTATATTGCCTAATGCAAAGTTTTCACGCCGGCCGTAAACAAGTTTTGTTCGTTGTTTGTCAATATTCTGATACTTATGACCTACGTAGGGTTGCCAACCGTCCTGTTTTCCCAGGACATGTCCTAGTTTTTGTAGTGTCCAGTAGCCCGAGCACGGCGACCAGTAAAATGCCGTTCCGATCTTTACCGCAGCTAATTGTGATCGACAAAAATTCAATTAAAATAACACTTTATGACAGACTATAGTATATGTCATAAAGTAGGATATTATTTGAATTTTTAGGACTATAGTCTGTCGTAAAGTGGCATTTTAATTGAATTTTTCGGAACGAAAAAAGATCGGAACGGCACCTTAAATTTATCTCCACAGTTTGTGACTATAGTTCCACTAGCATTTCCACTGGTCGCCGTGCTAGGGCTACTGGGACGTCCTGAATAGTTTTTAAGCAACGTCCTGGGTTGTCCTGGGTTTTTTAATTTTAAAATTCACGCGCCTCTTCTCAGAAATTCTGCTGCATTCAGTTTCATACAAAAGTCCTGTTTGATTCACACGAGGAGCGTAATTTTGTGAGTCATGATTTGTATGAAAAGATATTTACGCGACAAATTCTGCGAGTTGCGACTCACAAGTTACAACTCACAAATTATTATGCTCGTTTGGCTTCACCCTTACTAGAGATCTCCCAATGGTCGAAAGTCAACCTCAAAAAAAAAAATTAAATTATAAGTTTCAAACTTCAACGCTTTTCAGGCGTCCTGTTTTTAAACTGAATTGTCCTGGTTTTCCAACTTCAAATCCTGGTTTTTTGAATTTGAGGTTGGCAACCCTAGACGTACGCAACATGGATTTAAGTCGCATTGTTTACTGTATCTGCTAGTAGCGCACTCTTCTCCGAACTTTCCGTATGAATCTAATTATTGAATGTTACAAGAAAACGTAATACCGTTTGAAGCGGTTTTTAAGTTACCAATTTAAACGATCCTTACAATCGTTCCACTGTTCTTTCTTGGTGGGTAACCTGGTTTGGTGTTTTGGACGCGGTGGCGACCGCGGCTCTAATCTCTGCTCCTTATCGCCGTAAGCCATTTGGTATACGAGATTCTCTTTTAGCTTTTCGCGATCTTCGCCTCTTTTCACGGGTCGGTACCTTTAAATATTTGACTATAATAATTATCAGGTAAAATGGACGAGCGTTACGTGTAGGCTATAAGTAATTTAACGGTTTCATCGTAGTCAAAGCTTATGAAAATGCTTGTGGTTTCAATCCACTGACAAATTATGAAAGCGGCAAAGAAGATATAGAAAAGCGAGACGTTAACCCGTTTAAAATATTATCAGTACCTAGCCATAAGTCTGCGACACCGCAGCCACGCCATAAATATTCATCGTCATCATCATATCAGCCTATATTCGTCCACTGCTGGACATAGGCCTTTCTCAATGAACGCCAAGATGACCGATCTCCTGCTCGCATCCAACATGGACCCGCAACTAAACGGAGATCGTCGTCCCACCTAGTTGGAGGTCGACCTACACCCCGATTTCCTAGCCTTGGTCTCCATTCCAGAGTAAGTTTACATAAATATTATGTCATCAAAATAAATAAGGTTTACAGATATTCAGACTCACTCATCAACGATGTAAATTCCCGACTCCCGAATGGCGGACAAAGATCTTCGGCGCGATGTTCGAGGACGCACCACTGGTTGCTTTTCACTTCTTGCTGTACGCGCAACTTCGTCGTATTGCCGCAAAACATACGCACCTTTCCGACGCTGAGATATTGTAAGCTTGGATTCTTCAAGCAGAACTAAAAAAATAGATGTTAAAGTGCCTAGATACGCCAAAGAAAAAGATAGCAAGTAGTGTTGGGTAAGTACAACTTTACGACTATAAGTGGGTAACTGCAAAGTTTACCCGATATTACATACTTACGCCCGATACCAATATACGATCCCAATCAGTTTTTACCTATCAAAGATCGATATTTCAATCCATATTTGTGTTTGAGTGTGCCAATAATGTATCCACAGATAGAAATTACAATCTGTGGTTGCAAGCCATCCATGGGAGGTTCGATCTAAGATTCCGGATAGCCCTCCGTGTGAAAATGACAGTTCGAGTGTATTCTTAACCTATCTCACAGTTTTGACGTTTCTTTCAATCGGTGTTTTGATCCAAATCTGCAATCTTAAGAATTTCTCGGTTTTGCTGTTTGGATAATTAATTGCTGTAAAATGTGGATTTGTCTATACTCTCAAGTATTAGTAGTAAGTAATAGTAGTGATTTTGGGGATCTTATACTGATTTCGAGTGATGAAGAAGATGCCCCGAAACGCTGTTCACGTAGGATGAGAAGAATGAACTATATGCAGAGTCTCGATAAAGCTGAATTTACTTTTAGGTTTAGGTTATCTTTAAAATATTCCATTCCGTTCCATCCATTTGCCCCCCCCCTGATCATGAATTTTTGATATTTTTACACCTAAAAATTACGCGGCGCGTTCGTTAGTAGGTACTCTACCCGACTAGCTTTTACGCCACAGCCCACAAGCGGCGGCAGCATGGGTCGCCACTCGCCACACACGTCAGTAGAAAATGATACCTATAGTCTATGTAATAAAGTGGCATTTTATTTGATGTTTTGTCGGTTGCGGCTAGCCGCGTAAATGATGGGAAAGTTACTTTTAAGTTTTAAGGTATAATAATTCGGATCTTTGCCGCGAGCGGCCGCGACCGAATAAAATTCAAATAAAATGATACTTTATGACATACCTACCAATAGGTTTCATTTTACTCAAACTGTGGCGCACTTTTTGGATAAATAAGCAGCAGCAGGATTATGAAAAGCAGATTCTTTTTACCCGAAGGTGAAGATAGCCCTAGAAATGCAACAACAATTGAAAGTTCGTTCAGCACATTAGACGTGTAAGGTCGAAGCTATGACCGAAGATAGGTTAAATGGGCTTTGCATGCTCAGTGTTCACAAAAACAATTTGTAAAAGATATGAGCGATTCTTTCACGGAAGACGTAATAAATCGTTTTGCTGAAAACCCTCGAAAATTACTCTTAAAATACCCAATGTATAAGTACCTGGTTAAAGAATTTATATAAAAAATATATATTTGAATTTAATTTTTTATTATTTATAACCTAGCTTATAAAAAATCTGATTTGATAAATAATTATACCCACAATATAATAGGTATTATGAAGCAGTTACGGATCATAATAATATATTGAGGTAAATGTTACATGGAAAATGCGGCCCGACACTTTCTCAACAAATTGTGCGCGTAAATGTATATCATAGAACGCCGACGCCACAGTGTTTTTTTTTCCCCCTAAAAAGTGACATCCGCCTTTTATTGAATATATCTACTAAAACATCATTCCAAATGCAAGAGTACAACTCCCATGTGTCAATTTGTAATAATTGATTTTTTTAAAAATATCTAAATTTTCGTGATCTTTACAGTAAAAATCAATGATATTCTACTTATTAATATTAACTTTGAGTTTTTCATCATTGGTAAAAATACTGAAAAAACATCATAAAAACTGAAATAATAAATAAATAAATAAATTTGTGTTGCAGTTTTATGAAGCCTTTCTCGATGCATATTATGCAGATTTTTTTAATTCAAAAAATTGAAAAACCGGCCAAATGCGAGTTTGACTCGCCCATGAAGGGTTCCGCAGCAGCAATAAGGTTTATTTTTATGAAATTAAAAGGTTTTTTTTATATTTCAGTTGATTTAATGAAAGTTAAATTAAGTTTACCATTTATGACGTATAAAAAAAAACTACTTGCTAGATTTCGTTCAAACCAATTTTCGTTGGTAGTTTTTATAGTAAAATACATCATATATTTTTTTTAGACTTATCATGCCCCTACTTTAGAAGTTAGAGGGGGGGGGACACACATTTTACCACTTTGGAAGAATCTCTCTCGCAAACTATTCAGGTTAGAAAAAAATGATATTAGAAACCTCAATATGATTTTTGCATAGAATTATAACATTTAGAAGAGGCATTCCATACAATCGTCAGCGCGAAAATGTGTCACCCTCGAAATGAGTGAGCTCACTCATCTGAGAGCAGTGTGCCTTAGGACGCGGTGACAGTCGGACGTGTTTAGTGCATTGATTACGTAAAAAAAAAAGTAGTATATACTATTACTGTAAGACAAAAAAAGACGACAATATTATCTCGATACACATTTTGCATGCAAAAACATTGCTACAGTTTTGATGGCGTATGCCATATCCAAGTATTGACATCGTTGGATTTTTGAAGACCTATCCATAGATACCCCACACGCATAGATTAGATGAAAAAAATTTTTTTTTTAAATATAATAATATAAAAAAAAAAACTACTTGCTAGATTTCGTTCAAACCAATTTTCGTTGGTAGTTTTTATAGCATAGTACATCATATATATTTTTTTAGACTTATCATGCCCCTACTTTAGAAGTTAGAGGGGGGGGGACACACATTTTACCACTTTGGAAGAGTCTCTATCGCAAACTATTCAGGTTAGAAAAAAATGATATTAGAAACCTCAATATGATTTTTCAAGACCTATCCATAGAAACCCCACACGCATAAGTTAGATGAAAAAAAAATTTTTTTAATATAATAAAATTAAAAAAAAACTACTTGCTAGATTTCGTTCAAACCAATTTTCGTTGGTAGTTTTTATAGTAAAGTACATCATATATTTTTTTTAGACTTATCATGCCCCTACTTTAGAAGTTAGAGGGGGGGGGGGGGGGGGCACATTTTAGCACTTTGGAAGAGTCTCTCTCGCAAACTATTCAGGTTAGAAAAAAATGATATTAGAAACCTCAATATGATTTTTGAAGACCTATCCATAAATACCCCACACGCATAGGTTAGATGAAAAAAAATTTGATTTAGTTGTACCTATGGGGACCCCTAAAATTTTTAATAATTTTTCCATTATTGTATCAAAATCTTAATGCGGTTCACAGACTACATCTACTTACCAAATTTCAATAGTATAGCTCTTATAGTTTCGGAGAAAAGTGGCTGTGACACACGGATAGACAGACAGATAGACAGACATGACGAATCTATAAGGGTTCCGTTTTTTGCCATTTGACTACGGAACCCTAAAAATGCCATGAACATGAAATTTATTTGTTTATTATTTTTCCAGCACGAAGTAGCACCTCTGTCTAGCACAAAAAGATTCCTCACACTAAGGTTTATCACCCACAAAAATATCACATTCAACTTGGGCCTAGATTTTGAAAAAATGATTTTTACGTACTGAGGTTATAACTCCAAATTTAGGGTTATCAGTTATCACACAAAAGGTCAATTTTTTTTTCTGATACATCATAGGTAGGTTAGTTATTGTGTCACTATGATGGAACCTTTATTTTGTATTAATTATTATTATTCAATTACATTTGCTTCGTTACTTAAGATTATTGAATCCAAATTTGACTCGTTGATCTCGTGCTGCGAATACTCTTTTTCATTTTCTGACTGTAAACTTTCTGATTGCACATTATCATCTGAATGCCAGGAATTTTCTACTTCAACAGCCTTAAGAAGATCCCGAACAGCAGATGGCAGAGGAAGTTTTTTACAGAATTTCAGTCGACGATGGAGGCGAAGCATTGAAATTGCCGGATCTGATGATTCTAGTGCACGGTGGAAGAGATCAATCATTATTTTATCCATTTTCCTACAGTGTTGCTCTCTGTCTCGACGCCAGAACTACTTGCTTACCAAAATAAAATAAGACTATTTACATTCATACATACATTTTCTAACGAATATCTTCGTTAGTAAAGTGAAAAAGCTGCTAACATAAGGTAAAAATAAAAAAAAATAACACGAAAGGTCATAATTAGTAGCAACCGTGATACAAATTTTTAAAAATCATTTTTTCAAAATCTAGGCCCAAGTTGAATATGATATTTTTGTGAGTGATAAACCTTAGTGTGAGGAATCTTTTTGTGCTAGACAGAGGTGCTACTTCGAGCTGGAAAAATAATAAACAAATAAATACTGATTTCGATAAAACATTTTTCTTCATGGCAATTTTGCACATTTTTAATTAAAAAAAACTGTATAATATGCATCGAGAAATGCTTCATAAAACTGCAATACAAATTTATTTATTTATTTATTATTTCAGTTTTTATGATGTTTTTTCTGTATTTTTACTGTAAAGGTCACGAAAATGTAAATATTTTTTTAAAAATCAATAGTTATTGAAAATTGACACATGGGAGTTCTACTCTTGCATTTGGAATTATGTTTTAGTAGATATATTCAATAAAAGGCGGATGTATCTTTTTAGGGAGGAAAAAAACACTGTGCGACGTAGTGGCCGGTAGAATAAAGAAAATAAATACCTAAGTATAGGCACAGAATATATTAGTAGTACCAAGTATAGGTCTACCAGAATCTGATGGCAAAAAGTGAGAAAGTAAATTGACTCTAGCAATACCGGGGTAATTGGAATAAAACATTTTGATCCTTTTTTTCCTTATAGCGGCTGATTCTGTGTGTGAAACATGCAAATATATAAATTTATCCAATGATCAAGGATATTTTTTGAAAATCTGCTGTCAAAATTTGCCATCAGATTCTGGTAGACCTATACTAATTATTTTTTAGTACCAGCTACAAACCTTTAAGAAACCTTTGTTGCTCTGTCGATGGTTCAATAATCTTAGTATGAAGTATTCCTCCATGAGGAATAGTCTTGCTTGGCCAATTCACTTGAACAAATCCCTTTTCGTCTGGTCTCTCCATTTCAAAAATAATTTTAATTAAACTTTATCAATGTTATACTTTCGTAAAAATAAATATGGTAACCATAGCAACTTTAGAAACGCATCAATCATTGCCGTAGTCCTCCAACCACATAAAAAAAAAGAAATGCGCGGGAAATACGACTTGAAATATTTCCCGCCAATTTCAAAGAGGATACCTAATTTTAACTACGTGACCCCATTTCAAAGCCCATTTCTCGCTTGAGATTGGCTTGAAACACAATCATAAAACGCGCGTTATTCAATCTAGTGTAATTAATAATATGAATGATTCAGTCGGTTCCACTATCCAAAAAATTAAATTGCAAGAACTAGACAATGAAACTAAATTAAAAGAAAAGAGAGAAAGTGGGAACATTGATATGTGCTCAATAAATTATTATTTACCATGACGTAGGCTTACAAAATTTTACATTCGCCACATTATTTTGTTACAGTTGATTCTACAATATCTGTTTTAAAAAGATCGATACGAGATATAAAATTTCAAATTGAAAAGTCGATTACTGACCAAAACGAGCTAACTGCCACTATTAGCAAACTGCAAGTTCAAGTGGATCTTGAAAAAATCCGCCGTCGCGCTATTTCTGATCAAATATTAGATATGAAGAACGATTATATAAAATTAAAACAAAAATGTGTAAGTAACCAGCTTATCGTAAAATTTAACACAAAATTATAGAACAACTGATGGGTACAATAAAAACTAGCACTCAGATCTTTTTCGTGATTAAAAGTTACCTACTACTTGAGTTATTTGTTTTCATAAACAATAATTATTACTGAATATTGAGTAACTGTAGATGATATTATATACAGTCATTTAGATGATAGGTATAGGTACCGACTCGGGCATCAACTACGCTACTTTGCGATATCTTTCGTACGTTATATTTTGTGGCCGCGGGTGGTAGCGTAGTTTTACTGACACATAAATCATAATAATATGTTACTTGTAACATGAATCACGATCATAAAAAACTACCTTGCTTTGTAGGTCGCTCGTTAAACTCTGCCTAGACTTTTTATTTGGTCAGAATTCTCTCACCAAAGGAAAAGTCTAGGCCACAAAATAAACATTTCTCTACATAGGAACAAGGAATATCCGATGTATGGAAATTGAGGTCCTCGTTATGCCAAATTGTGAGCAACATTTCCGATGAGTGTGATATATGGGCGTTATTAGTAAAGCCGATCTGCCCCGAATTATTACCAATGACTGTAAAAGTAGAGAATGTCAAGGTGGAATTAAAAAATGAACGAAAGCTACAGCTTGCGAAGGAAAAACGGGAAAATCTTATTGCAGAGCGTGATCGCTTACGAACCGAACCCGACAAAGGAGAGGAGTTTATAAGGTAAAGTACTACACTGTATTCAGGAAGGACCCTCATTTAGGGCAGCTGGCAATTGGCAGTGTAAGAGGATTTCGGGAATAACATTAAGGCTAGTATCGCCACCCTTGCACCCTCCTTGCAAGAGCGTCGATAAGTCGCGCCACACTTTCCCTACCGGGTTCTGAAAAAGTGTGGCGTAATATGGCCTGAAAGACATAAAATCTGTAGAAAAAAAGCCGTGAACTTAGGAATTTAATTTATACTGATCAAAGGAAGGAGAGGAGGATCAGTTCTTTGTAACAGGCAGCAGGCTCTTACATATAACATATTAGCATTACCTAGGTCCGCCCGTATAAATAAAGAGCTCTTATCAGTAAGAGCCCGCTTAAAAATGTGTTCTGAGCTGCTATCCTTATTAATAAACCTCACTTGGGTACAGCTTTTAAGTGCTTTTTTTCAACTGAGTGGGCAACGTATTATTTTAAAACAAAATCTTGCACTCAACTGTACTGTCAAACTGTTGCTTGAGTGGCTAATTCTTGAGTATGGTCAGACCTTGACTTAAACGCTCCTGTTAACAAACTATTAATAATTAGAAAACATCCTAAGATGCTGATCGGTGTTTGAGAAATGAGAGGCTATCAACCAACCAGAGTATTGAAATGAATTTTGAAAGCCAATTATTTACACGGGCCCTATTCTGTATCTACATTAATTTAAACCTAAAAATGAAACCCCGATGCTAGTAGTCCCTAGGTTTAGTACTTTCTACATAAAAGCGATTAAAAAATAATACTTACTCTTCTTTTTTAGGATAAAAAATGCTTTAAATTACTCTATAAACAACATTGCCGACATAAAGAAACGGCAAATACAATAAAAATGAACATTGATTTAACTCAAAACTTAAGAAAGTACAAATTCGTCAACTCGAGTAAGTATATAATAACATGGCACCATCCCAGACCATGCTGTATATCTGGCACTTGGTAGTCTGTCCCAACTCCCAACTCAGCGCTTTGTATATTATAGTAAAATGTAAAAGCATAATATTCATATTATAATATTTTATAACGCGGTATCATTGACATATAAGAAATAAGAGGTCTTTGCGCGGTATCGAAAACTGCTTAGAAGTTTATTTAATTTTTTGAAAGCTGTATACATAAGCTGCTTGTGTTTAACGTTTATAAAAAACTTAACGTCAAATCTACTTCCATAGACCTACGATAGGATAATATGTTCCAAAGTATATGTTCTAGGTTCCAAAACTCAAATAGTATATTTTTGACAGCAGATTTTCAAAAAAATATGCTTGATCATTGGATAAATTTTTATATTTGCATGTTTAACACACAGAATCAGCCGCAATAAGAAAAAAAAGGATCAAAATGTTTTATTCCAATTACCCCGGTATTGCTAGAGTCAATTTATTTTCTCACTTTTTGCCATCAGTTTCTGGTAGACCTATATATTATGTATTAATAGGTATGTACCATGAAGTTAATATATATCTAGCGGAATAGAGAAACAAAGGCCTGAGCAAGCGAGATGTCACTATCAGTAACACTGCGTGGTAAAAAGAGACGTGTGATACATGACAGCAGAACTCTTTTTTTGACGTTCAGTCGGCACTTATCGGCACGTTGACAATTTAATCTCAGAGAAAGATACTTGTGTAAGTGTATACGTACCATAAAGTTAATATACCTAGAGGAATAGAGAAACAAAGGCCTGAGCAAGCGAGATGTCACTATCAGTAACTCTGCATGGTAAAAAGAGACGTGCGATACATGACAGCAGAACTCTTTTTTTGACGTCCAGTCGGCAATCTCATAGAATTCTTGTTCATTTTTACACACAGATGTAAACCAATGGGTTGTTTTCTTTTTTAAATCTCCACCAGACGGCGCGACGGTAGACACTTCTAGATTTCCTATTGGTTCCCCACTGATCTGAAATTATCTGCAGGTTGGCATCACTGACTACATATTGGTTGTGTTTCTAAAAATTTCAGTGTACTGTCAAGTGTGACATAGATAAAAATATCTTAAACCTAAGCGATCATTGGCCTAAGCGATTAAGCTAGTATACTGGTAATAGTTTAGGAACACGCTGACATAATAAAAACTTGTCAAACTGAAAACTCAACTGAAAAAGTTTTGGCGGCCATGTTACTTTGAAACTTCTACTTTTTATTGTTGGTGTGGTTTTTATCATTTTTTCCCAAATTGTGTTATTTGGGTTTTTGATGTTCATTATTGGTAAAATATTGGCCATTAAATATCCTTTATCGTGCACAAGTGCAGGTAAGATGTTGTCAAAACCAAAATTTATCATTCCTGTGACATTTGGTGTGAATAAAGATAAATAGGGCTATTTCTTCCGTGAGTTTTGACTAAAATATCGTTATAATAACTTTATTATTCTATTCGTTGGAATATCATTGTGTCTTTTTCAAATTGAAATGTATCAAGTTTTACATTCTTTTGCCCAGTTTTGTAGCAATTATTGATGGTATTAACTGGTATTACCGATAGTTGTCTACCCATACGCCATCTAGTTACTAAAATGGAAACTGTTTGACAATCAAATAAAAAAATAAGAAAATGCCCCATTTTCTGACCTCCATTATACAAGTACGCTGGACCTATGATACCAACTTTTTTTTGTGCCTATTTGAAGCGGAATCAGCGCCCCCAGTGAGCGGGAAGAGAACTAAATTTGACGTAACTTGCAAATGGCTGCTTAATCGTTATTGGTTGTCATCAATAGTATTAGTTCCAAATACTCCCACTACTGCTATCAGCACCAATATGGCGACTTTCAAACGTCATTTTTACGTCAAATCATAGACAAATATATTTGGTCAATGGTCAAATTTAGTTCCTATCCCTCCCATCGGGGGAGCTGATTCCGCTTCAAATAGGCACAAAAAATAGCTGTCATTTCAAAGGGTATCATTAGTCCAGCGTACTTGTATAATGGAGGTCAGTGCCCATTTTGGTTTCGTTTGACAGCTCGAGATTGTTGCTCTATTCCGCTAGGTACAGTTCGACAAGGCTGTTTATGAACGTGGCGAGAAAAGGAACTAACGCTTCTATCATACAAAAACGTCATTTTTGACAGTTCTCCTTACCAGCAGCAGCGTACAGACATATTCTGTAAATAATAATATAAAAATAAAATTTATAAAATTAAAAGACCTAACCCACCCCACTATTGGTTTTTTTTGTTTAGCTACTTTTGGCAACTTTTAACATAGTAATTTATTTCGAAACTAGCCACTTTTTACCGTATGCTTAGCAACTTTTTCTTTGGGCAAGGTGGCAACACTGCATACACTATCAGAGTTTAGGAACACACCCTCCGTAAAACGTCAAAATATTCAAGGGCCAAGGGGAAAATAATTACAAAAGTGCAAAATATTACACAATAATATGATTTTTTAAATGTTAATGATCCAAAGATATTACTAATTTTAACATAAAGTGGCTAAAATTAAATTTGTACATACAAAGACACGAAAATGAATCGATGTAGCACCCATTTAAGGTTATATTAATAATTTATTAATCATATTTTTGTTAACTATTGCTTAATAATTGTTGTTATGTTGTAATATTATCAGCATTACTCATGCAGGTTGTCAATATCATCAATACATAGTTTAAATTACACTGACCTACAATGAGGGCTAGCGAAAATATCATAACATGCAATATTTATATTTATTCTCATAAAAGTCTTCTATGTACTTACGTAAACTAGCAGTCACGCAAACTTAATATTATACATGTTATTTGTTTGCAGGAGTGTTTTACGAACAAACAGACACATAAGATGGTTTAGCAACAAAACTGAAGCTAGTGAAGAGAATGTACCAATTAAATTCTCAACCAGTCCTGCCGCTCAAAGAGGTCTGAGTCCCGTGATCAGGGTACAGAAGGACTCCATGCCCTGGTATCAGCCATTCAGTATTGTTGGCAGCCTAGGGATATTCCTCATATATTTTTGCTTTATCCGAGAGGAAAATGACTTAGATTTGGAATTCAACAAGACACTTTATGAAAGGATTAAAGGCTTAGAAAAACATCAATTACTGCAAGCATACAAGTTCAACAAGGAAAATGGATACAGCGTGGAAGAGATAGAGACAAGGCTTAAGGAAATAGAGTTGGAGGAAGCAAAGGTAGTTGCATAGAGTTAAGTGAATAAGTTGTAACAAAGTTGTGGTTAAATTAATAAATTATTTATTAAAATACTGTATTTTCTCTCTGTGTTAGAACTATAGAGTATAACATGAAAGCTATGTAAAAAATTGTGTTTTAATTCATCAAGCCCCATACGGTCACGGGTGCGGCATCCGAGACACAATAGAATATCTATTGTCTCGTTTTCCAACGATTGATGGGTTAATAACCTCCTTCCATTTGGAAGTTAGTTAAAAAATATCTGACTGCTTACACCATATTACATATTATGAATGAAGGTGTCAATCTCAATGCTAATATGAATCTTGAAAACAATATTACCTACATAATATTTTTTACTGGGCAGTCAGACATTTGATTTGGCAGTATTTTTCCACTGGGATTTGTTATTGTTTTAATTTAATGTGCACATTCAAAAATAAGACTGGTTACCTAAAGATATAATTATCTTTAATATTTAATATGAAACATTTAGCTATGTATCACATGCTAGCCATGAGCTATAACACAGTTATTTATTCCCTCAATATAAATTATTATTTTTTTTTATAAATTATTTCGCACACTTCCCACAAGCCACAGGTTATCAAAAAGAGAGTAGGTACCTAATCATACAAAGATTGAGGTTTTTAAGAGAATTTTAATCAAAAGCATGTTTTATGAAAACTATTTTTTGCTGTATCTTGGTTTGGGCTGATTAATTGTTCAATGTACCTATAAATCTATCTTAAAGATTTCTCAAATTTTTAGAGTTTTGTTTTAACGTTAGAGTGAAATAGGAGAGAAAGAAAACTATAAATTAATCCTAATTATATTTATTTAACACCATTACACATCCATTATACATCAATTTGCTCCAAACACATTATCCCAGAGGACGTGGTTACAATATTGTCTAATTATTATTACACTAGTTACGAACCCACAAGTCAATTACATATAATATAAAGTGCTATGCTGTTGTGAAGGCATGGCTGAAAGATGATGAACGGCAACCAGTAACTCTGCATGTCATTAGAAATTGCCGCACTCAAGAGATACCTTGCAAAACAACATAGTCATACTTAAGAGTACAAGAAAATATTTATTAAAAAAAAATCAGTTCCGCTGTCTCCTTACTTTAACGAATATGATGTTTACATTTAATGAATCATGAATTATTATAAAATATGAGACATAGAATGTGAATTAATGTCTAATCGAATTACGAATAATTTATAATAAGAGTTAATCTATACTAAAGCTAACTTAAGCACGCTCCCCACGGATCCGTCTGGCCAGCTGGATGTCTTTAGGCATAATGGTCACACGTTTCGCGTGAATGGCGCACAAGTTGGTGTCTTCGAACAGGCCCACAAGGTATGCCTCACTCGCCTCCTACAAAGTAAAAAAGCCTCATTAAAATCATTGCACCAGTTTGTAGGTAGGTGTAAATTAATAAAAGAATACATGTGCTTAGTATTTTAAACATTTAGGTTATAGAGAACAATTAAAATAGGCACAAATCCCACCTGCAGCGCTCCGATGGCCGCAGACTGGAAACGAAGGTCAGTCTTGAAATCCTGAGCAATTTCTCTCACGAGACGTTGGAAAGGCAGCTTGCGGATGAGCAACTCAGTGGATTTCTGGTAACGACGGATTTCTCGGAGGGCCACTGTACCCGGGCGGTAACGATGGGGCTTCTTCACTCCGCCAGTGCTGGGAGCTGATTTTCGCGCCGCTTTTGTGGCCAACTGTTTACGGGGAGCTTTTCCTCCGGTGGATTTACGGGCAGTCTGCTTGGTACGGGCCATTTTAAATTTCCTACGAATATGAGAGAAAGTTAGTCAAGATCACAATAAACAAGTCGAGAGTTGCGACACTCGACTGGAATAATATTATCTAAAACAATAAAGGACGGCACATTTGTTCTCATTTTTATCACAAATTAATCAAAATGGTGTTACGATAACTTTACATACCTTTTTTAGTTGAAAAATGTGATTTATAAACAACTATAACAAAATTTGTACAGAGCGAACAACAACGATCATATGCTCAAGAACGATACAAAATGGCGCCGAGAGAATGGCGGGCGAACACTGACGCCATTATACTGATTCGGGATTGGTTAGCCTCAAAGCCATTCTAGACCTGTGATTGGTATTAAGAAGCTGAGATGTCATTGGTTATCTAAATAGAGCTTTTGCTAAAAAATGCGCTCCTATTGGACCAGAAATGAGTTTGGGGATGTCGGAGTAAAAATTTAAAAATAAAATAAATAACAAAAAATAAAAATAACAAAAGATGCAATTTATTTTGGGAATTATGATAGGTAATTATTTACTTTCAGAATAAACTTTGATTAATTATAAAGTTGGAGTCAGTTTTTGTTGCAATAGATTTTGTGATTTTCTAGCGAAAATACGATAGGTACCGTCCAAAAAAATTTAACAAAATTCTTGTTCTAGGAATTTCAGTAAAGAGATTTAAATTCTAGCACAAAAGTTTGGTAAATTATAATTTTAGCATAAAATAAACAAATGGGATTTGTTTTTAATTTATCGAAAAGAAGAGTACCTAACTTTTTTAAAACAATAAAAAAGTGAAATGCGACCTATTTTTCATCTCATTCTTTGGCCGTATGCATTCTTAAGAGTCAAGTGAGACGAAAAGAAAACATTCGACGTGACATATCTGTCAATTGACGAATGCGTACACAGTTTGTGAATTTTGCTTGGAAGTCTGCTAGAGATGTGTATTTTTAAGTTCAAGGTCTTATAAATCTGAAATGTTTTTAATATTATTAACGTTTTTTAGTAATAGTTATTTTAATATCTTTATCCTTTTATAATATTAACACAAAAGTGATAGTTTATCGAAATTTAATTGGTCATCGGTGAGCGTACCCTGCGCGACGCGAAGGCGCAATAATAGTTCATCAAAATGCCGTCGGAATCTAAACCTTTGTTGACAGCGCAAACAGAAAAACCGAATCATTACAAGTAATTATGCTTTTCAATATAGATATCGACGATAAAATGAAAGTGCCAGTGCTCGTGTTCACTATGAGTTTCGTTTCATTAAGTTTCGCTCTCGCCTCTTTCAGATATCTCAAAGAATTTCGCGTCGAACAGTGTCCGTCGTTTCTACAACACAAATGTACACAACATAGGCCCTTTACGTGTTTTCACTGGCATTTCAATAATCAAAGAAGAAGACGGCCAGTTCGAAAGAGGGATGGAACCTTCAATTACAGCGCAGATAACTATTGTACAAAATATAATGAAACTTCGGGAATATGCGAGGATGGGGATGAGTGAGTGACACTTCTTTGTTGTATACACAGTGCACACACCTTAATACTTTCAACCTTTGTTATTGTACTGAATCTTATAAGTTTCTTATTTCATGTTTGTCTAATAATTGATTGTACTTGCAAAATCTATCCAACATTAATAAATCAACTGTTTATTATGTATGTACTCAATAAGAACATACAGTAATGAGTACATATTGTAGCTTATTCAATTTCCTCAACATAAACTGTTTTTTTTTTATATTAAGTAGAATTATTTTTGTGGTCAGGAATTAATGTATTTGATGATCAATTTTAAACAATAAACAATCTACAAATACCTACTTCCTTAGTATAGCAATTAGTTAATTTTAGTAATAGAGAACTATGAATATAGTGGCATGTTGTTACAAAACAAATTTTTTGTATGTATTATTACTTGGATAATATTAATGATTCAGAAGGTCATAAGAAATTATTAAAAAATATAAATAATACATATAAGGTTCTTAATGTTTGGTGCAGATGGAGATAATAATATGTTTGTACCTTTATTTGTTACTTATTTCTGTAAAATAAAAATACTGTACCCATAACCAAAAGCCAGAAGCTGCGATATTATAAATTAATTAATTAAATATTAAAATAAAATGATTTAAATAAATAAATAAATGTTCGGTGGAAAAATAATCAATGAAAATTTGAAACTCAAAAATTTGTCTGTGAAACACTTCATTAACCCTTCGATCGCGGATTCTTGGAAATGCTATTGTATTCTATTGTTGTCGCGACCACCGGTGCCCGTATGGGGCTTGATGAGTTAATTAATTAAAGTAAGGTTATCCTGAAATATCTCTGAAATCTTCATACAAGTAAGAGTATCATAAATTTCATATTATCAACATAATATTATTTTTAGATGCCCATATTTACACCGAACGGCAGGGGACACAGAGCGCCGGTATCATTTACGATATTATAAAACTTGTATGTGTGTACACGATACAGACGCTAGAGGCCTATGTACCAAAAATGGAGCCCACTGTGCCTTTGCGCATGGAGCTCCAGACCTTAGACCACCTGTCTTGGATATGAGGGAGTTGCAAGCTTTGGAAAATCCTGATGGTACTGATGGCGATGCAGCAGCACCTAATGCTCTCGATAGGGAACGAAATTTAATGAATGAAGATCCAAAGTGGCAAGGTAACATTTTATTATTAATAAAATTATTGAAATAAAGATGTTAATAATGTAATAATTATTATTAGTAATTATGTTTCCTCATACTGAATGTGTTATTTTTTTTTTTCAGATACAAATTATGTATTATCATCATATAAAACTGAACCTTGCAAGAGACCACCTAGATTATGTAGACAGGGTTATGCATGCCCACAATATCACAATAGCAAAGTAAGTATTTTTCTATACAATATTAAAAACTTCATTATTTACCAACGTAATGTTTAATTAATAATAACAACAATTTACAGGATAAACGTAGATCACCACGTAAATGCAAATACCGCAGTACACCTTGTCCAAATGTGAAGCATGGAGAGGAGTGGGGCGAGCCCAGCAACTGCGAGGCCGGAGACGCCTGCGGGTACTGTCATACACGCACCGAACAGCAGTTCCACCCCGAGATATACAAGTCCACAAAATGCAATGACGTTCAGCAGGCTGGATACTGCCCCAGGGGACTCTTCTGCGCCTTCGCCCATGTAGAACGTGAGTATATTCAATTTCGTGTACAATATTTACAAGATGTCCTTGCGAAGGCTTTTGACAAAATTTCCCACTACACCCTATTATTAAAACTCTGGAATCTTGGTGTACATGGTGATCTGCTTCGTTGGTTAAGTTCTTATGTACAAAATAGATGTCAAGTTGTAGTATTACAGGGGTTTACATCTAATTATAAACAAATAACATCTGGTGTCCCGCAAGAATCACATTTGGCACCCTTACTCTTTATACTATATTATATTAACGATTTAAGTAGCGCTTTAAAAAATAGCAATTGCCTTCTATATGCCGATGATACTAAAATTTAATTTTAAGAGTTAAAAAAAATGTACATGTTTGCGAACTTCTTCAAAATGATTTAGCTACTTTCAAAAATGAAAGTTCAAAAATAACATCTTTCTTAATTCCGACAAATGCAATATAATTACTTTTAGTCTAAAACGCAAGCCAATTTTATTTCATTACAAACTTAATGGAAAATTGTTAAAGAGAACTTCATAGATTCGGGATTTTGGTGTCTTGATGGACTCAAAACTTACGTTTGTTTCACATATTAATAAAATTCTCACTAAAGCCTATAAACAAATGGGATTTATTCTACGTGACTCCAAGCCATTTAAAAATTATTTATAAAATATTGTATTATAGTACTGTTATGTTCGCCGTCACTTAGAGTTTGATAGTACGGTGTGGTCTCCACAATACAAATTTCACTACGAAAGAATAGAAACACTGCAGAAAAAAATTGTTAAGTGTCTAGAACAGGGGTTCCCAAACTGTGTGCCGCGGCGCCCTGGTGCACCGTGGAAAGGCAAGAGGGGCGCCGCGAGTCGATCCTCGATCATTATCTATCTCCACAAATATTATAAAATAAAATTATAATATGAATTATACAAAGCAGGCAGATGATTAAATATTTATTATTATTTACTTGCTTAACCTAACTATTTTTTATTTATTTTATTTTATTTTATTCGGAAAACTTACAGCTTGCAGAAATTACAGTAAGAGTACAATTATAATAGAAAACATAAAGCCAATTACAAAGTATTCGCAACTAGGTAAGACGTAAAGTAAAACATAAGCTATGAGTCTAGTGACTCGACATGAAGACTATAAACAAATTAAGAAACAACAGGCAATAACACTAAGAAAACATTACAAAATTTAAGAAATAACACACTACAGCACTCACAAAACGCAATAACAGGTTATTGAAATTATTACTCAATACTAATTATGTAACAATTTTCATTTTTGATTTTTAAAATAGGCATTTGATAAAAGCTTACAGATTTCAGATGTTTTTATTTTAAAAATGTCAATATTATTATCTAAATAAAAATTATTAAAACGTGCGCTAGCTCTACAGACAAATGAGTTGCGGCGGTAGAACGTTTTATAGGCAGGATGTCCCGAACGGTACATAATTACGAAAGTATCTACTGGGGAAATTGAAATTGAATTTAGATAATATATCTGGATCGGATCGGATCAATAATGTCGTTGATAATTTTACTTAAATAAACTAACTCGGAAATGTATCTGCGATGATATAAGGGAAGGAAATAAAATTTATTACATCTTACCTCATAGTTAGGAAGGTTTAGATGGGACTTAAATTGAAGAAACTTTAGGAGGCGTCTCTGGATTGACTCTTATTCTATTTTTATAAATGTCATAGGAAGGATTCCAAACCTCCGACCCATACTCAAGGATACTTCGTACATAGGAGCAGTATAATATTTTAATGGCCTTAATAGATTTAAAATTTGTACTGGGTCTGATCACAAATCCAACAGCTTTAGAGGCTTTATTTACTATATAATTTACATGATCATCAAATAATAATTTTGAGTCCACTATGCTTCCGAGATCTTTCATAGAATTTTTAAGTACTATTTCTTTGTTTTTCAGCTTATAACTGTAGCTTATTAGATTTGATTTACGGCTGAATGTTACTGCATAACATTTTGATACATTTAGGTCCAACTTATTCATAATGCAGTAATCACTAAACCTGTTCAAGTCTTCTTGTAATAGATGACAGTCAAGGGTTGAGCTGACATTTTTCATTATTTTTTTGTCATCCGCATATAGTAGAAACTTTGAATAGTGGAAACAAGTGTTGACGTCATTTTGGAATATTAAAAATAGCAAAGGTCCCAAAAGTGAACCTTGTGGGACTCCAGATGGTACCAATGACCATCTTGACATGTAGCCATTGATAGCAACAGCTTGTGACCTATTGCTGATGTATGAAGAGAACCATCGGTATAGATTTCCGTCGATTCCCGCGTGAAGTAGTTTTGGAGAAGAATGGAGTGATCAATGCGATCAAAGGCCTTTGAAAAATCAGTGAAAATTACATCTACTTGTACAGTACAGACATCTATAATCATTAAAGGTGTTTATTTATGTATCTCAGGGGTTCCCAAACTTATTTTGTCTACCGCCCACTTTAAGAAAAAAAATTTGGCGCCCCCTTTGTTTCTCCTTCTTTTAAATTAAAGCCTCTACACAACGCTCCCATTTTTTTTTCTGGGTCCCACACCGCCCACCTTTAGGCCTTCAGCGCCCACAAGGGGGCCTTATCGCCCACTTTGGGAAAGGCTGATGTATCTTTTAATAGCTAGGCAGAGTAGGGCGCCGTGACAAAATATTGACTTGTAAGTGCGCCATAGGCTGAAAAAGATTGGGAACCCCTGGTCTAGAATTTAGAATGGGTAATGTTTATAGTAATTACGAATTGTCAATTTCTAAATATAAAATACCTCCTTTAGCCAAGCGTCGCATAGTTTGTGATGTTGTATATTTGTATAAAATAATTAATAATATTGTAGACACACCCGAGCTACTTAAAAATATTGAGTTTCGTGTGCCTCGGAGACAAGAAAGAATTGTAAGAAAAAGAAACGTCTTTAGTGTCCCACAATCCAGGACTTGTAATAGTAGTAACTCATTCTTAAAGTACCCCGCAAACTATCAAATTTGTTTGACAAACATGTTTGATGTAATTTACGTTTTCATCAAACAGCAGCGCAGACGATCAAACGTGCATCAAACAAGTTTGTCAAACAATTAGCTAGAATCGGTTTGAGATCATGAGATCTTGTTTGACAAATACAGCGGAACACGTTCAAACACGTTTGTCAAACGCTACGCAAATCCAAATTTTCTTCAAACAGGTCAAACACGTAGTTTGTTTGACAAACGCTTCAAAAAAACTGTACACTATCAAACTGTTTGACAAACACGTAAAATTTGACAAACAATTTGATCGTTTGCGGGGTACTTTAGACGTTCATGCAATATATCTATAATATCTATTTTGATGATTTGGATCTGTTTAATTGCTCTTTAAGCAAAATGAAACATGATGTAAAAGAAAAAATTGAATGCCTAGTTTTAATGTGATGTGTTGTATGTAGTAACTTAGTCTTTTAAAACGCAATATGTACTCATTTTCTCTTATGGAACTATAGGTTTATGTTTCCAAATTATGTACTTAGTCTGTAAGATAATTTTGTATTATAAAACTGGTTGAGATTAAAAAAAAAAAAACAGGAAAAAATTACGCGGGGCTTATAATACTTTTTTTTTAAACAGCCGAGGACATCGGCGGCGGTCGCGACCTCACGGCGCCGCTCGACTGCGGCACCAACCTCGCCGAGCTGCTGTCATCCGCGCTGCCCGGCGACAAGAAGGACGCGCGGCCCGCCTCCCCCGCCCACGCCAACGGCAGCGGGGACGGCTCCGAGTGCGCCTCCACCTCAAGCGGCGGGTCCGGGCCGCTGATGCCGCGCGCCCCGCCCGCGCCCGCCCCCGCGCCCGCCTGGCCGCCGCGTGCCGCGTTCGACAGCGCCGTGCTGCACGAGGTCGTCGGCAACGCGCTTGACGACGTCATCGACGACCCGCTGCACCTCGTCGCCTCCCTCGACCGCGACCTGCGCGATCTCGCCGACGAACCGCCGCCCGCCTCCGCGCCCGTCAACATCCCGCGCCGCTACACGCCGCCCGCCGCCGCCTCCCCGCTGTTCCTGCGCTACGCCGCCGACCCCGAGCGCCTGTTCAACTCGCACATGAAGGCCGGCAGCTTCGGCGGCGGCGGGCCCTTCGAGTTCGAGGGCGGCGAGGTGGCGCGCCTGCGCGAGGAGGTGTCGGCCGCCCGCGCCGCAGCCGCGCGCTGGGACGAGCGCATCGCGCAGGCGCGCGCGGCGTGCGAGGCGTGGCAGCGCGAAGCGGACGAGGCGACGCGCGCGGCCGCGCTGGCGGAGCGGCAGCGGGACGAGGCGCTGGCGGCGGCGCGCGCGCTGTCCCGCGAGCTGGAGGTGGCGCGCGCGCCCCGCCGCGAGCCGCGCAACCTGCCACTGGCCGCGCTGAAGGCGCTGCAGGCGCAGGCGCGCGCCGAGCTCGAGGACATCGACAAGGCGCTGTACCTGCAGACGGCCACCAAGTGCATGACGTGCGAGGAGCGCGCGCGCGCCGTCACGCTAGCGCCGTGCAACCATTACGTGGTGTGCGACGCGTGCGCCGCCACCGCCGTCGAGTGCCCCTACTGCCAGACGCCGGTCACGCACCACCAGTAGCGAGCGTACTCGTGTTATACAGAGTCTCCGAGCGTTTGTACCGTATCCGACGCTCGTCCGGCGGCGGGCGCTTCGGCTCCGCCGACGGGTGGGGCTTCGGTTTAAATTATAACATTTTTATATTCGTCTATTGATGCATATTATAGCGTCTACCGAGTATTTTTCGTAAACGAGTATATTATTATATTATAGTGCATGGTCACGCGTAGAGTTTTGATATTCCGAGGTAATATGCTTTTGATGTTACTTAACTCGTTTTACTTTTACACTCGTGCTAGACGACTCGTCGCTTTTCCCATATAAATTATTACATACTAGAGTAGGTGTCTGTCGGGTACCGTAATATTTCACGAGGACATGTTTTAAGGAATTGACGTGCGGATAGAGTCTTGATCGTGTTTATTATTTCAGCTGTGTAACTTACGAGCGTAGGTTCATATGGTAGCGTAACATGACATAATGTACACATAGATACTAATTTTCTAAAATGTAACTCTTAAAAGACCATCTATGTATTTAATATTCTATTGGAGACCGAGTCGAAAGTTTTGTTTCTCTATATTCATAACCATAGATAGATATATTGACTATAATATTTAAACAAATGTTGTTGACTGTTATTTTTTTACATTTTCTAAATGACTATTTCATACTTTTCTTATTGTAAAGAATCTTATAACGATTAGAGTAATTAATGCTTTTTTTAATATTTAACGACCAATGCTAATACTTCTAAACGTAAATAATAAATATATTAATCTTTCGTAGAGATCAAAATGTGCATTTTGTGAACATTCCTATTGCGGATGTATCGGACACAAGAGATAAGTTCCCATTACTCTATGGTCATTTTAGAAAATACTGCATTTTTCTCCATAGATTAATAAGAACTATAATATTATACAGAATCACTAAGCAAAGAGTATATATGTATAAAAGACATTGCAAAAACTCAAATAGTATCAAAAGCTGCATTCACTATATAAAAATCTTTTGTTTCTACTAATGCTATACTTTTACTGCTGTAACATTCTTGAGAATATTTCGAATTTCAGATATTTGAATGCAGTTTTTAGATACTGTACAAAACATCACATACCTAAAATCATGGTTTCATATTTTGTGTTTTCTGGCACTTTAAAGGCGAAACTTTTGAACTGTCATTGTAACTAACTGGTCTTTCTCATTAATTAAATTTTGTTAAAATACGTAGCGAATATCTTATTCACAGATGTTGTGTTTGTTTGATACATTAGCAATGTCACTTACCTAACGAGTTCAGAATGTTCGTTTTATGTTCATAATCATGAATATTAAAGTGCATTTTGTTAAAAAGTTTCGCTTTATTATATTGTTTGGACTTAGTTGTGACGTTTTACAATGTTCTTTTTTCTTACATTTTAATAACGTCGCAACTAGAGGTCACTATAATATGTTTTGCATATCTTCATATGTAAAATTTGCTTTGAAGTGACATTAATATTTTATCAAATCTCTTTAATTGTTAATATAGGCCGTGCAGAACTAAGGGGTCGCTAAGCAAAAGTAGATATTTGTGGATTGCTTATTAATATAAGCTATCTGCACTTTACTGCACCCTTCTATTTTTGCGTATCGATCTTACATGCGTAATACCATAAGCACCTTATAAGTGTAATACCACTTTACGATATGGAATTCATTATTTTTGGTGACGATCAGATTTTTACCCGACTACGTACAAGAAGGGTAATGTTTTTGAGCATTTAGTGGGCGTGTAACAGCGGCGCTCTCGAGACAGTAATCTCGTCTTTGACTAAAATCTGGGGGTTTATTTTACATTTATTTTGACAAAATAATTTTTGATACGGAGACCCCAAATTATTTTAGACTTTTGTACCATCCTAAAGTGAAGCATTTTATATTGGATTTTTTTTTAATTTTCTACAAAAAATAATAAAATTTTATATATTTTGAAATATTTAGTTAGTTTTTCGTTTTTTTATATAATCACTATATTTAAATAGAAATAACAAATTGAATTTAGACGTAACATTTAGCTCTAAGTAGTGTTTTCAAATTGTATTTGAAGTTTTAAGTGTAGTGGCGTGAATCGTGTATAGTAATCTCACAGTTTAAATGACATGCAGTAAGTAGATCATCTTCGTACTAGGTCGCTCGAATCGAACACACACATTAGCGTGATTTCAGAAAAGTAGCACATGAATAAAACTTGTCTCTGTATTGAGTGAGCTTGATTATAGAGGTAAGACACTGTCGACTTACGGCCGTTCCCAATATTTAATCTATCTCTGGTTTTGCCCTACTAGAGATAGGAATAGCTCTCATTAGACATTAGAGACATATATTTTATGTCAATTCAATGTTAGCTGCGATCGGACGTATGTCAAACCAAAGATAGATTGAATATTGGGAACGGCCGTTAATATACTGTATGATATTTATGCTGTGGGTATCTGAAGCAATACAACCACCACCGCGTTACAACAATGTATATTAGGGGTGATCGACCAATTTACTACTTGCCATAAGTAATTTTCTTAATTACAGAATACTCAACCAACTATCTATTATGATCATTTCAAGCAGAATATAAGTAACAACTCAGTTTTGAATGAGTAAAGTTGGTCAAAAAATACTACAAACCATTTTGTATTGAATATTGATTTTATTCGATCAATTTAATGTAGATTATATTTGCTTCCTTTGTGGTTTCATTCTTAAAAAAATATGTCTATATATTTTTTTATATTACGAAAAATTGGCCAAAAGTTTTTTGATATGGCAATAAGTTAGCAGTGTAGGTCGGTCGCCTCATATCGATGCGGCATCTCGGTTTGTGTACTGTGGTGGTTTACTAATGTAGGATGTGTTATTGTAGGCCGTCTCGAGTATTCATTTTCTAATTCGCTTAGAATTTTCTAGAATTTTCTCTGGTGGCGAGCTTCGCAATAATATTACTAGGTGTTCCGCTAATGTTCGATGTTCAAATTTTAGTTTTCAGTGTCGCCACTATTTAATCCCAATTTTAAATTTTGCCCGCAGCGTGGCCTTCAAAAAGCATAGTATATTATATACACAATTATATAGAAGTAAAACTAAAGCAATATGAGTAACAAATAACCTCATACGATTTTGCGAGTATTGTATATAGATAAAGAATTTATAAAATCACATTATATCCCTATAGCGAATATATTGACTTTCAAAATGCGTATACTTGATTGTACCTTTTTGTATTGCTATTATGTAATATACCTATTTGTTTATAATAATTTATTGAAATCGAAGGTATGATTTGTTCCGATGCGATTGTAAAAATTGAAATGTTTTGTTCGTCGATAAAAGTTGTAGATTTTGTTAAAAATCTTGATATAAAAATATATTCAGTTTATTTTTAGGGTTCCGTACCCAAAGGGTAAAACGGCACCCTATTACTGAGACTTCGTTGTCTGTCCGTCTGTCTGTCTCCAGGCTGTATCTCAAGAACCGCTATGGCTAGACTTCTTGAAATATTCACAGATTGTGTATATCCGTTGCCGCTATAACAACAAATACTAAAAACAAAATAAAATTTATACTCCTATACAACAAACGTGATTTTTTTGGCCTTTTTCGCTCTATGTCGATAATGGCAACAGATAACCAAATTTGCTAACAATTTTTGGTTAAAAGATGGCGCCATCTGTCGGGACAAATTATACCAAAACCGGAGTAGAATTTATAGCTGGCAATACCAACACGAGCTACGCCACGTTGCTACAAAATGAGAGTTATGATTTATTTCGCGAGGCCAAGTCTGTCACTGACACGCAGGGTCGGATCGTGAGTTTAGGTGGCCCTGGGTTAATACCACTTAGGTCGGGGTTACATAATTTTTACTATCGGTTCGAATTACCAACACCTAAATGCAGACTGGAATAAAATGTATTGTTCGATAGATCGTAGGATTCACAGGGCTGCAAACAACACGATATGTTTGATAAAATTATGGATTATTTTGCATAAGTCTATTTTTGATTTTGACTTAGCGGGGACCCTTTGAGTATATGGGTCTCTGGGCCCATAAAGCCATATTATGGTAGATCCGGCCCTGCCAACACGCGTGTAGGGTTATTCGAGTGTAGGATACAAAATGTACGGTGTTGTAATTGCCTAAAGTAGCTTGCTAGTGTTTGTATTACTTATTTAAAATTAGACTTGTATTAGAATCACATTTATTTTTATATATTACCTTTATCACATGGAGATTACATTTATATTAATTATTTTATAACGGTATGCGCTGTATTGCATATTGAAGTTTTGAAAGTGTTGCAGGAATCTTTCGTTTGCACATATCAGAGAGAGCCGACACTTTTGAAGCGAGTATTTAAAGGTTTAATATATTTAAGGCACACATTTATACCGATTTACAGTAATATCGAAATGTATCTGGCAACCCTGGTTTCGGATGT
The DNA here is from genome assembly GCA_905187585.1 of Cyaniris semiargus. Classification (NCBI taxonomy): domain Eukaryota; kingdom Metazoa; phylum Arthropoda; class Insecta; order Lepidoptera; family Lycaenidae; genus Cyaniris; species Cyaniris semiargus. The sequence continues at coordinate 2,389,596 of LR994558.1, read as the reverse complement.
ATTAAGCGTGTCCCAGACAGACGCGGCCTGCGGTGGCGGTAGCGGTGGCGGTCAGTTGGATGACTTGAGAGTTCTAGGAACGACACGAATGGCTTGGCCGCGTGGCCGCGTGTGTCTGTGTCGTTCCTAGAACTCTCAGTCATCCAACTGACCGTCACCGCTACCGCCAGCACAGGCCGCGTCTGTCTGGGACACGCTTAATGTATTTGCATGCAATCGTTTTAGTTTACACTTATACGGTAGAAACAGCGTGTGGTTTGTTGTTTTTGTTGTTGCAGACCGATACACTTTGTGTAACGGCGGGAGCTACTATTAAAGTGCGTTCAGAAATTGTTTAATGATACCAGAGGTAACAATGAAGGTCTGATATTAAAGGATAAATTCAATTTATCAGCTATTTATTAAAAAATCATCATGAGTTTCAGATCCTAGTAAAGATGAACGCATTTTAAGAGTAATTCCTCTACAATAGCCGAGCAGTTATATTGCATTTTCGTTAGTTCTATTTTAACTTAGGACCAATTTTGTTTAAACTCGTATTAATGTTGTGTAAGCATAATACCTTTTTATTATTATTATTTTTAATATAATTTTTCAATTATTTAATCTTTAGCTAGGTAGGTTCAACAAATTCTTTCAAATTATTATTGTTAATTAGAGATGAAGAATATAGTAATATAACACTCCTAAAGATCAAACGGATTGTTTTCATTTTAATTTTTCTATTTATGTGTAATGTATGCATTCAAGCTTATACTTTGTCATAGTAGATATTTTATAACAAAATCATTTTCAAATCCATGTGATATAACATGTAACAGAGATGAAGAGTATAATATTCTAGGTAGGTAGGTTTAATAAATTTTAAATTCCATTCAATATTTGGCGTTTTATTTATAGCGAAACCCTAGCGAAACTTAGAGTAATTAAGAAACTTAAAAAACCTCCGCCAAACAACTTTAAAAAGTAATGAAATAATATTTACTGACTTTAAGTTTAAATAATTCCTAAGTGTAAAGTGATATTTTAATCCATAATTTTTGTCACAGTGTGTCGGGGGACCAGTAGCACCAACAGCGACTTTTGCATTTTGTATCGCCAAGTCACTGATTGTCTCGATTCGGTTCGCAGTGAACTGACCCTTAAATTATAATGTTATGTGAAATCAAACATCTATATTAGCGGTCCCCCGACACACCTTGACAACAATTATGGATTAAAATATCACTTACACTCAGGAATTATTTAAACTTAAAAGTCAGTAAATATTATTTCATTACTTTTTAAAGTTGTTTAGCGGAGGTTTTTTTAAATTTCTTAATTTAATTTTATTTCATGATTTTTAAACTTGTGTTGGTTATAGTGCAGAATAATTCCTATCAACAGGATCATATCCCAATGAATACCATCTATGAATGTCCTCTTGTATGAGGCCGTCAATATGAGTCCAAACATAAAACCTCCATATTCTTCTAGAGCTTCTTATGGAGCTCGGCTCCTATAGAATCCAGGTGATGCTGCAGCAGCAGCATGCAAAAATGTACTGTTTAGCTACGTCTTACTAGTTGTCGCAATTAAAATGAGCCCAAACACGAAACCATTGCTCTAAGTTGGTGAGGAGTTGGGTATCCTATTGATTACCAGGTGATGCTGCAGCACCAGGTCAACTTTCCATTAATGTGTATATATTCATAAATGTCACGAACTAGAATGTAAAATATAAAGCCCACTAAACGACTGCAAGTTGCTAATCGGCCCTTCACGAACCAGATGAACCGCGATTTTCCAGCACTGAGCAGGCTGATGATGATGAACTATAGCTAAGAACACTCGATTAAGTCAGCTTTCAAACAAAAAAAAAACTAGATCAAAATCGGTCCACCCGTTTGGATGCTACGATGCCACAGACAGACAGACAGACCGACAGACAGACACGTCAAACTTATAACATCCCTCTTTTTTGTCGGGGGTTAAAAATACACTGCAGTGGCCTAGGTAAAAACCAACTATGCAATTAAAAGAAAACAATTCATGCTTAGGAAATAAAACTTTATTATAACACATCAGTGGTCACTTTAAATGAAATACAATATAAAGTTTGTAAAATAATAAAACAATGTAGGTACATGATATAGATAATCTCAAACCAGCATTAATACTAGTACAGTTGGAAACAATTTCCAAACAGGCCTGCGACCTTATTAGGGTAAAAGAAAACTTGAAAGCTGCCTAGTCTTCTAATACAACCGGCTTTCAATACTTTTAAATAAATATTTTCTACCCTGTTATGGGCACTAAGTAACAGTAAATTAATAATTAAAGCTGTCTATTAACACATTCAGTGCCACTAACACACCTAGCGTGTCCACACTAATCTTTATCTCCATGCCGCGAGCATGCCGGGCGTGCTCTCCGTTTTTCATCAATATCTCGAAGACAAGATAGTGTTTTTCACCGAAACGCTCAGAGCATAAACTTTGTGCCGTAAGCTAATGAATTCTTAAGTGGTACCATGATCTAATATTTTTTTTGCTATCGAAAATAATTTATTATGTAATGCCGCTGTTTTATGCTTTGTCCCGCGAACATGCCAGGCGTGTTCGTCTACACGAGTTCTCAACCTTTTATATTGTTTGGTCAATTTACTAACTTTATAATGCGAATAATAAAATATATCGAAAATAATTTATTATGTAATGCCGCGAACATGCCAGGCGTGTTCGTCTACACGAGTTCTCAACCTTTTATATTGTTTGGTCAATTTACTAACTTTATAATGCGAATAATAAAATATAGTGTATTTTTTATAATTTGAACAAAAAAGATACAATAAATTACATAAAACAGCACGGCGATTTGTTAGCTTGTTTGAAGTCGGCCTACTGGTTCGATATGTCTATTGTGGTAAAACGGAAACTTGTCGTCTATTTCCCTGGTTGTACTTCTGTACAACCAGGGAAATTGATACTTATGCAGATGGCAGACCAATTTTTTAAAAGTACATTTGGTGTAGCTCAATTTAGTGTCCCTTAGCTGTACCTATAGGCTCTATTGAGACTAAACCTAGTGCCAATAACAGGACTAGTATACAGTTGCTAGCAAATGTGTATTTTTTTTAAATTCTTATATGGCTATAGGTACTCCACTGCAGCTCATTTTTACCTAAGTGTAATTGGATCAATATAATCTGTTATTTTGTTAGTTATAGGTCTACCAGAATCTGATGGCAAAAAGTGAGAAAATAAATTGACTCTAGCAATACCGGGGTAATTGGAATAAAACATTTTGATCCTTTTTTTTTCTTATAGCGGCTGATTATGTGTGTTAAGCATGCAAATATAAAAATTTATCCAACGATCAAGGATATTTTTTGAAAATCTGCTGTCAAAAATTGCCATCAGATTCTGGTAGACCTATAGTTATTTTGTTAACAACATTGTCACCTCCCTCAACTTTGTTTACATTTAGACCAAAATGGACTTAAGTGGAGTAAAGTTTTTCAGTGATCAGTATGAACTATGAAAACTATGTATATGATTCTAAATAAATTCTTTAATTATTTCAATTCATTGTTGTATATTGCCACGTTATTTATTCTGGACCTTTTATTCTAGAAATTAGGCTGCAATTGTGCTGCTTAATAAATATGCACCAACAGAGAAGTTGATTCCTAGGCAGATGGGGGACCTACGTAGTTTGGTCGCGTTACGTCAAACCAAGTCGACAGATCACAATTAACATTAAATTGACATGATCCGACCAAATGACGTTGGTCCGTCAACTGCCTAGGAATCAATTTCCTCGATGGTACATACTTCAAATTATTATTACATCATTCTAAGCCTAGCTTATTACTTAGGTATTCATATATTATTCTGATCTTACAAGCCATATAAATATTTTGTATGTAATGCATTTCTTTGGTTTTCGATTTCTATTGCCCGAAATATCGCATAAATATAGACAACTAAAATATTTTAGAAAATATTTTTAAAAACATATTTTGTATATAAATAACCATATTTTTGCACATAAAATTAATGTTGTAAATAAAATATTTCGTAGGCCGATTTTTTTTCTGTAAAAATGTTAAACCTGATTGTATGAATTGAGTATTATATTTTTTTTAATTTTGAAATGGTTAACCCTAACCTATGTCTTAACCTTAAAACTCAATCTTTGAGATTGGGACTTGAGATTAAGACAACATCTTTTACACTGCGGACACCATAGCTATATTAGTATTATTATAATATAAAAACAAGGTAAACAAAACAGTAAATACTAAAGGTAAAGCTTCAATAATGTCATGGTTGCGTAAAATTATATTCTATGTTATGAACTAATTGAGATACAAACTATTATAACAATCTTAAGATCGTTTTACATTATGCTTTTTTATTCACTTCATAAAAACAAAAACTTGCAATACGGACGGTGTTAAGCATTTTATGTATCATCCATAAAGTTAATATCTAGGTATATTAACTTTATATCATCCCACAAAAAATACGTATTGAGTTATGAATGTAACCATGTTCTTTAGATAATTTAGAACAAGATGCGTTCATAACTCAACAATTTTTTTGTTGTGGGTTAGTACACAAATGCTTAAGAGTGACCAACTATTTTTATAACAAAAGTAAGCAATAAAAATTAGAATATATCCGTTTATATTCAGAAATAATCTTCTTAAATATGCCCCAAAGTCTACACATAAACAACTACGCCCATTTTAATAAAAACCAGACAATTAAATAGAGCCTCAAGCAAACGTGGTAAATACATCAAATTTGTGGATATATGAGCATATTAGCTTTATTTACCTTTAAATTAAAATGAAACGGAGCACACACTAATGAATATTTGAGAATAAATGCTTATGCTTAAAATATTATATACAGGACAAACGAATTACATTCTCTTATAGCACGATCGATGGCGGACAAGTGCACTTATAGGTACATCCTCATCAATTCCAACGTTCTTGCTGTTCTCACGGCGATCAAATAAAAAACCAGATATTTTTATCCGACTACTCGAAGCAAAGGAGTCATCTATTAAGTATGTCACACTTAGAAGGGGGAGAAAGTCACATTTTTGAAAACTGCAAATTTGTGACGTCTCACTAGGGAGGGGGGGTCTGAAAAATGTGACACGTGACAAGGAGGGGTCTAAAAATTATGAAAATCGTGTCACGACCTTATGGATGGTCCCAGAGGGTGATGTGTTCATTATCAGTTGATTATATTGTATTGATGGCAGTTTCTTTGAAGAACCAAAAATTCCGCGTTTGTAATTCACCATCTAAACATATTTACACAGCGAATCACTTTAAAAGTTTTCTAAGGGCTTTATAAAGTTTGCTGTCTTTATCAGATAAGTTGGAAATATCACTTGATAGAAAACAGTAACCTTGTACAATGTAAATACAAGTTATTTGCTGGGTTAACTTCAGAACTTAATTTTTAGTAGGCATTTTAATTATCCTTCAAAACATAGCGTAAATTTTAAAAATTATACTTTTATTTGCGGATACTAATGTAAGTATACTTTTATTGTTGTGTCGTCGTCAGAACAGCTCCTATAATCCTTACTACGTCTATGACATTTACACTGGTGGGTAGTTTTAGAATTTATCGTGCAGTCTTATAAATAACCTACCGACGATTACAAAAGCACTTTAGTGTTTCACATATCCTTAAAGCGAGTTCGTTATTCCTTACACCTAAAGCGTACTAACGCGGGATGGATAAGGCAAAATGCAAAATGAGATTCCAATTTTTAATTTTAAAGCTGGCAACTGGCTGGATAAAGCCATTATTTAAAAAAAAAAGAACGCAACTTGCCGCGTCTAAATCATAGACAATAACATATTTCTCATTTTAGCGCTCGATTACTTTAATTTTTTTATGTTTGAAGAATACGCGGCAAACACACTTAGGCCGGTATAAATAGTCAGTACTCAAGATACATCTCGGTCTCAAGACACGGTTCAGGCTCTGTGATTTGGCTGTCAAAATTTGGACCAATCGTAGAGCCGAACCGCGTCTTGAGACCGAGATGAATCTTGAGTACTGACTATTTATATCGGCCTTATAGTCTATTATAATGTTACACGAGCTTTGCATTTTTTAGAGGACGCAATTTTAATTTTGGGACATGTGGAGGGGGGGGGGGGGGGGGTTGAATAGAAGCTTAACCTCAAGTTTGTGGGGTCGCCGCTCTTGTCCCCTTGCCGCCATCTTGAAAAAGGGGTGACCACTATTTTCGCGATATCTCGGAAACTGTACGTCTTACAAAAATTTTGTGAAATCATAATTTGTTGCAAATTATTTTGCCTACAAATATGTTAATATAACTTTTTACCCTAAATTAAAAAAGTTATAAGCAAATAAGTGAGAAATTTTTTTAACAACATTAGCAGCCTATAATATGGGAAAATTCAAATTTATAAAAATTATGGAGAAATATTCTGACTTAGCTAGTGGTACCGCGCTATTCCCGAGTGAGGAAGTCGATCCATTTTTGCTCACTCTTGTTGGAGAACGTTGTATTTATCATCGCTGCCTCCAACACAAGATGCTGCACGTTTTCAGTCTCACAGATAAATTAAATGAATTTTTAGTCACTGTTTTGGCAAATCTTTTGTATCGCAAAACGTCTAGTGAGTCGTCTTTATTACCGCCGTATAAAGCTATGAAACAACGTTCTCTAACAAGAGTGAGCAAAGATGGATCGACTTCCTCACTCCGGAATAGCGCGGTACCACTAGCTAATTCAGGATGTTTCTCTATAATTTTTATAAGTTTTAATTTCCCCATATTATAGGCTGCTGATGTTAAAAAAATCTCACTTTTTTGCTTATAACTTTTTTAATTTTTAATTTAGGCTAAAAGTTATATAAACATATTTGTAGGCAAAATAATTTGCAACAAATTATGATTTCGCAAATTTTTTGTAAGACGTATAGTTTCCGAGATATCGCGAAAATAGTGTTGTCACCCCTTTTTTCAAGATGGCGGCCGGGGGACAAACGTGGCGACCCCACAAACTTGAGGTTAAGCTTCTATTGACCCCCCCACATGTCCCAAAAATAAAATTGCGTCCTCTAATAAATGCAATATTCGGTTCTTAAATTGTAACATTTCAATGGACTATATTATGTTAGAATTACAAACTAGATTATTTTCTGAGCTTTTTCATCACTGAAATAGCTGCCATATTTTAAACTGGATAAAATAAAAAATAAAACACCAATTGACTTACAAGCTTAAGCTTAGTGGACTAAGGCGCTTACACTACTTCACAATACTTTGTGAATAATATATCTTTGCCTTATGGACAGTCTTTCAACTAAGATCCTGCGCAGGTAAGTTATAAAAATGAGTATTCAAAATCGTTGGGTATTATGCAAGCCACCAATGCCAGCATAATAATAATAATAATACTCCCCACACCGGTTTCGGTGACGGTGGCCAGTTTCATTGAAACCAGGCCTGTTGCGCAGGAGTAGTTTTTATAGTGCCCAAGTGTGTGCGCAGTACACAAGAGCACTCTCTATTCCTTTCACTCTCATAATCCAGTGGGACGGAAGACCGACACGACTGGCGAGAGATCAGGCGCAGGACCGACTTTTTACATGCCCATCCGACGCATGGATCATCTTACTTGTCAGACAATCAGGTGATCAGCCTGCATTGTCCTAACCAAACTTGGAAATAACATGTTTCCAACGCGGGATTCGAACCCACGACCTCCGGAGTCGAGAGCCACGCTCTAACCACTAGACCACGGAGGCGTTCATGCCAGCATATGCATTTTTTGTCACTAATATTAAAAAAAAGATTTAGCTCAGCTGCGCAGGACCTTACACGTTGGTCTCATCATTCTCTATCCTTTTTACGATCACATACATTCTTAAACGCATTGCGTGCACGCAACTTGCGTATACGCTACACGTACGCATATTTGCGGGCTCGTTACACAAATAATAGGTTATGTACACAAGTATAACTCATATAAAGAGAATACCAACCAAAGACCTATAAAGACTTCTAGAATTAATTGGTATCATTTCTTTAAGCAAGTTATATTATGTTTGCGTACATTCTTACATTTTTTAGACGCCCGTTTTATGGAAACATTTAAGCCGAGCCTATATCGCATCTTCAGCTTTCATTACTTCATATCACTCTCATATTCCAACTGTATATCCTATTTGTATTCAACCCGATGTATTTATCGCTCCCAACTACGCTCTGACCTTTCGTAACTACTTCATCTTACTCTCATAATGAGCATTATCTGTCGTTGATGTCCATCTCACTCTTCAGAATTTTTGAAACTGTTTATAGTCATATATGTCTCGTTTATCGTCATATGTATGTCTCGTTTCTCTCTACATGTCTCTCTCAGACGGACGTACCCACGTGTCTGTCGGTATCTAGTGTGACGTCCTCGGGGCTGGCGAGATCGGCGCGTAGACGTACGCCCCGCCCCGTCAGCGTCCAGCGGCAAGCTGCCCGCTCGGTTGATGGAGATATTCTGAAATCGTTTTTGTATTCAAAATAGGTGAAATAATGTAACCCGATTATAGTATATTACGTGTATCTCTCGCTCGCTCTAACATATGAAAGGGAGACAGCAGTACCTGCAGGTGGCGTCCTCTCGCGGCTCCCTGCGTGTCTCCTCGTCGGGCGTGTCGGAGCCGCTCGCGTCACTCGTCGCCTCGCTGCCCGCCGCCCCACCGCGGTATCTCTCTACGCCTTCTGATGGTTAAAGATATACAGTAGTAACCTTACTTATAAAAAGTTTCGCACAGATATCATTAATCATAGTAATAACTGATAAGTAATAAGTATGTATATAATACGTCATACTATCGATGCATCATCTACATAATTACGCAGTAAAAACAATAAGCAATACCTCTCGCGTCGTCGCAATCGGGTGCGTCTTCCAGAGTCTTCAGAATTTCCGCGCACAGCTCAGAGTCTAGTGGCACCGGCGTGTCTGATTCCCTGTAAATAACGTGTTCCTTGATCAATATGTTTTATTCAGTACCTAGCAAACGAATCTTGACACTGTATAGTACAGATCATTCGGGCTATTTAAACGAGAAATAGTTCTTATGTCGTGGGCATAAAGTTCCTGTTAGAGGAAATATAATTTTAAACGCACCATTAGCTATAGAAGTCTTACCACTACTGCCACCCTGCAAATAAAGGTGGAGGACCTTTTTCGTCCATTTTCATACTCATCCACGGGTAAAAAATGAATTTTTCACTTGTTGTGCAGCACTACCGCGATGAGCGCGGGGTATGCGAGAAGCGGCAAGTAGGCGGTGCTTCGAAATGAACACACCCACATCTGCGCTATAGCTACCTACGCTTATTTACTTTCAAGACCTCATATTTTGAAGTCTATTTTCTCAAGATCAATAAGTACCTGTTGTGCAGCACTAACGCGACGAGCGCGGGATGTGGGAGGGGTGGAAAGTGAGCGGCGCGCGGCTTTAACACGCCCACATTTGCACCAGTCACTCTCACATAAAACGTTATGTTTTTACGTCGGATTTTTGTGAGGGACCTATCAGACAGAGAGCGGTCACGCGGTCAAGCGTTCAGTTTTACGTTCTTTGTCTTGTATTACGCTATATAGAGACACCCACACAGGGGGCGTTCTGACCGCGTCAGAATTCCTACTGTGTGACTGACCGCTCGAACGCAGAACGCTTGAACTGTCTGTTTGATAGGTCCCTAAGGTCCCGTAGAAGTCTACGAGACTTACATGCTTCCATTGTCGCTTCTTTATAGAATCCCCGTTCGAAAATGTATGGAATTGGCAAAAGTGTTCGATAATAATTTGAAATCAACATTCGGCTTAATACTAAATTTTAAGCGGCGATTCTATAAAGAAGCGATAAAGAAAACGTTGGCTAGGGGCTCTGTAGTCTGTACCTGTTGTGCAGCACTAGCGCGACGAGCGCGGGATGTGGGAGAGGCGGCAGGTGGGCGGCGCGCGGACTGAACGCGCCCACCTCCAGCGCGGGAGCGGGCACACGCGGCGCCGCCGTACCCGACCACTCGCTCCATACTCCTGGTGAATAGTTGTGAAATGTTATAAAAAACGGAGAATGTGAAATGTCATGTCAATGTCAGATAATTTGATTTATCATGTTGTTTGCAAAAAAAATTCGCAGGACGAAATTCAATTATAAATCAATTTATGTAAAGACTAAAGTAACGTTTTACGAACGATTTATCGAACGTAGTACATACATCAAAGTTACACAAAGTAATAAGCTTTACAAAGTTTTTTGTTTGTCTTTCGAGTGACCTCTAAACATTGTATAGCGTATTTCTAATTGCATATATGTTTTTATTAACAACAATTATTACTTAATATAATATTATGTTTTCATAACATAAACAATAAGCTACATGCTTATATTTTGACGTACGTAAATTATTGCACGCACACACAAACACGCACTCACCTGGCGCAGGCCACGTGTCGCGGCTGCCGAGCACGTCGGGCGGGGGGTCGCGCGCGCACCGCGCCGCCCACCGCGCTGCGCCCGCACCCTCCTCTAGCGGCACTCGCGCCTCCCCCTCTTCTAGTGCGACTAGGATTTCTGCGTCGAACACCTAGCAGACAAAAAGAAAGCTTAATACGTACTGTTTTAAATCATGGGTAAGCTAAATATGTAGGCATTGTCTAACCGGTAAATGCTGTCATTAACTGTTCCTCAAAATTGAGGATTGTCGGCGCTACTTAAGTCAACCAATATGTTCTGGCTGACAACTATGAGGCAAAAAAATATAAGCGCTAAAAATTTGGGTGAAAAATGTTAATAATTTCTTTCTTTGTCACACAAAATAGCTTGCTAACCGTTGCAGAGTACGCAACCCGTACGCGTAAACGCACATACTGTGTCCATGTACGCACATACTGCGTCCGTGTACGCACATACTGCGTCCTTGTACGCACATACTGCGTACGTGTACGCAGATACTACTTATACGCACCTCAACGAGTGTGTTCGCGGCGAGCGCGTGCCAGTCCGCGGGCTCGAGGCCGCGCGCCGCCCACCACTCGTCGGGCCGGGCGCCCGCGCACCGAGACAACTCCACCGCCGCCGCTTGCACTGCCGTCTGGAATTGTTTATGTTGACTTGTTTGATTTCATGTGACGTTTCCAAAGTTATATTTTAATGCTTAAAACCTTTTTTTTATTCAAGAGCTTTGTCTCTCATGTTATAACGTTTTCGATATGCTAGACAAGCAGATCAGATTGTACAGGTTTTCACTGTGTAAATATTTTTATTAGCTAAGGGGTTTAGGTTAAAATATGTAACATTATATTTGATAAGACAAGAACCCGATTGATACAGAGCTCTACGTGATTTTAGGTGGCAGGATTGGAAAGTGGGAAGTGGTGGGAAAGTGTCTTAATAATTCCTACCGACATTGATTCACTAGGCAGCGCTTATGTGAGTTGGGTCCGCTCCGCAAATGACTTGTCAAGAGTGTCGTTTTTGATGTGTTAATAAAGCATAAATTGGTCTGCCTTCTAACACCAAAAGAATTGTGAAAAGTATCGTTACTATTTATGTGACAATAACAACATACTCTCAAATCCTGCGCCGGCATCCTGACGCGAGCTCGCGCGGCGTCGCTCAGCCCGAGCGCGAGGTCGCGTCGCCGCGCCGCCACCTTCTCCCGCGCGGACAGCACCAGCTCGCCGCATTCCTTCTCTAGTTGCTTGTAGGCGCCTGTCTATTGAAGTGAATAATTTTAGAGGTATTGGCATATATTTTTAGAGGTAGAGGGCAAAGTGTAGTGTCAAAGCACATAATATTATCGCCAACTGACTGTGATCTTCTAGTAAAAAGTATTTCTGCTCTCAAAATAATTAATGCTCTTCAAAGTTGACAGATACATAATGTTATGAAAAATTCAAAGTGTTTTTAAGACCTGCTCTAAACTATAATCAAAATAAAAGGCCATAGAATCCACACTAATATTATAAATGCGAAAGTCTGTCTGTCTGTCTGTTGTCTGAGATACTTTGAGTCCCGGGAAAGGACATAGGATACTTTGTATCCCGGAAAAATGTACGGTACCCGCGCGATAAACGAATATTGGCGGTCATCTAGTTTCATATAATTTTTTTAAGCATCAATTCGCCATTTTGACACTTACGAGTTACGACAGACCATAGACAAGTACTACCTTGGCGATCTGGACGGAGAACGGACCGAAGCAGGCGTCGACAAAGTGTCTGTAGTCGCGCAGCGGACGCTCTATGGCGGCCTCGAGCTCCGCCGCCCACGTCGCCAGCGCGTCCAGCTCCGACCGCGACATAACCGCCGCTAACGCCTGAGCCGGCCTAGTGGGATATACCAATTAGTACTGGGAGAGAAAGGACATCAGGCAAACTCCATATAATGATGGTCCAAAAAAAAGAAGCTGCGCGGCCAGACCTTCGATTATTTCCAATAGCTAGACCATATTAAGAACTTAAAAAAATATATATATGGACTTAACCCTGTAACTGCATTTTCTAAATAGTTACTTAGTTAACACCATCGTGGGTATATCACAGACACAATAGATTTTCAATTGTTATGCGGCAGCCGGCTGCCGCTTGGGGATTGATGGGTTAAGAAAAAATATGAAAAGTCTTACATACGAAAACTTAAATAACTGTTCCAAAAACGTAGGTACAGTGTTAAATTCATAGAATGAGTTTAAGGTCTACATTACCTAGCTATTGGAAATATTATTAGCTCTGGCCGCGCTTTTTTTTTTAGACCAGTCGAACGCCTTATTTCCTTTATTTACGGCCGTTCCCAATATTTGATCTATCTCTGGTTTTGCCCTACTAGAGATAGGAATAGCTCTCATAGACATTAGAGACATATATTTTATGTCAATTCAATGTTAGCTGCGATCGGTCGTATGTCAAACCAGAGATAGATTGAATATTGGGAACGGCCGTTATAGGTCCGCCATCTGTCTGTGACCCAATTTCTTTGATACATAAAATTAGTTGCTATCGTATCTTTATAATACTTTTAAAGTAACGTTAATATTATTTCTTAATTTAACCAATATGAAAATGTTTTGTCACCAAAACACGTTTTGCTGGGCTAAAACATATTATGTTGACCTAGGCTACAATTTTTTAATAATTAACATACAACAATAACTTAAAATTACTAAATGTAATTTTATATGTGCATAAGTGCGATTTCTTATACAGGGTGTAACAAAAATTAGTGATAATACTTTAGGGTGTGTACGTGTACGCGCTGCTCTTTCACAGTGAACTCTCTACACGGAACACGTACACACCCTAAAGTATTATCACTTATTTTTGTTACACACTGTATATAAAATCCTCGTGTCACAATGTTAGTCCGCGAACTCCTCCGAAACGGCTTTACTGATTTTTACCAAATTTTATATGCATATTCAGTAAGTCTGAGAATCGGCTACTGCGTACTTTATATATTGATAAGTGCATTTGTTGAATAAATAATAGTAAATTATTACAACCTGAGACTGACGGCGACCATTGTGCGACGGGATAGCGATCGACGTCGCCATGACAAATACTTATTTAGTCACTTCAATAAAATAATAAAGAACAACATTACAACTACAAAATTTATATGGCAATACAACGTTTGCCGGGACAGCTAGTAATAATATACAATGATAATATTTAGTTGGATCTCTCACATAATCTGGTATGACAGGTGCGAGTGCAGGGCGGGGCCGGCGACGCGGCGGGCGAAGCGCGAGTCGTGTGCGGGCACGCGCGCGCCGCGCACGATCACCAGCCGCCACGCGCACGCCTCCCACGCGCCACGGCACGCCCACCACACGCTGCCGCCTGTCACATCGCGTTTATATATTGTGTTTTCCAGTTATGGGACATAATGCTTAATATTGAATGTTTCAACTACAGCATAACGCTTCGCACAATCAAGCACTCTTAAACAAATTCAAGCTCTAATCAAGCATAAGCACACTACGGCATTGTGCGCCACTGAGTCGCATTATGCTCTACAATTGGAAACTGGGAAGCACAGACTGTCAACTAATTCGGTTTGGCGGTTATATTTTAAAGACGTAAAATACAAACACATTCACATAATATTTTATTATATGACTAGACGTTGCCCGCAACTTTTTTGTGTCGAAATCTGTATATCGCGAGGCAGTCACAATTATTTGCTGCATTTATTTATTTATTTATTTATTTATTTATTTATTTATTTAGGCACATCAACAATATAAACACAAATAATCACAAATCAGTAAGAGCTAGTGTTTACATCACTTATAGATATGCACAACATTTTAATACAGATCAATCAAACAATCAAATTACGATAATAACTAATAATGTTGGTACATTAAAATAAAAAATAAAAGGTATGCAATTAATTTTAAAAAGTAATCTAATGAATAATAACAATAATAAACTCATTACAAAAATAAAATAATACTACAAAATCTATACATATAATAAAACTGTAGAAATGAAAATTCTGTACATTAAAGATATTCAAAAAATAATAAGCGGGGGGTGTTACTACATCGCTATAGAAGCCAAAAATGTGGTTAGTTTTTTTGTCTGTCTGTCTGTCTGTCTGTCTGTCTGTATGTTTGTTCCACTATCACACGAAAACTACTGATCCGATTTGAATGCGGTTTTCGCAGATATATTTGTCTTCTTCCAACTCAAAATCTGGTGTATAAAAATCAGCAAAGAGGGGGTCAGATTTTGTATAAAACTTTTTTCTTTAATGGACTTACTTCATATTATTAACTGTTTTTTCCAACTTAACATCTGGTGTATAAAACTTTTCCCCCCACCCCTCTTAGGGGACAAAAGAGGGGGTAAGATTTAAATACTTTAAATGGCAAAACAACGTTTGCCGGGACAGCTAGTATTGAATAAATTTATAAGTAAAATAAAATAAAATAAAAATTAAATAAAAATAAAAATTAAATTAAAATTAAATCAAATGTCAAAGTTATCATAAAATGAAATTCATTAATTAAAGTTTATTATCATTACTTACAATCCTTGTCAATAGTTTTTTCTTAAACGACGTGCGTTGGTCATAAAAAATATCCAAATCTAAAAGCTTATGCCAATCATTGTAAGTTTGAGGCATTCTTACTAATGGGCTGTTTTTGCCTAGGTTAGTTTTAAATCTTGGTATATGGAACGCACTACTAGGATTACGACGGGATGACAGTTTCGGGACTGTGAAAGTTATTTTTTCGAGAAATTCTTGGCATGGGGTTTGGCCTTTAATGACTTCTTGAAGAAATACTAAGTCCATCATACGTCGGCGTTGTGCAAGAGTATTCATATTGAATGCAGTCAGCCTGTCATCATGTGAGCATCTTTTGTTAATGTTCGGAGTCACATATGCCAGGTGTCTGGTAAACGAACGTTGGAGAGACTCAATGCGCTGCGAATGAACATTGTACAAGGGGTTCCATATTAAAACTATCCAATGTCTTTTTTGTCTTTACTATACTATTTTATTATTTCCACTTTTTTTTCTCTAATAAAACTGCTAAAATAAAAGGGACCTATCAGACAGAGAGCGGTCAAGCGGTCAGTTTTACATTCTTTGTGTTGTATTACTCTATACAGGGTGTAACAAAACTAAGTGACAATACTTTAGGGTGTGTATGTGTTCCTTGTAGAGAGTTCACTGTGAAAGTAGCAGCGCTGAAAGACCAATTTTTTCACTTTTGTATGGGAAAACTCGTTACGCTGGGGCGCTTGCAATTTTGGTCTTTCAGCGCTGCTACTTTCACAGTGAATTCTCTACAAGGAACACGTGCACACCCTAAAGTATTATCACTTCGTTTTGTTACACCTTGTATAGAGGTATCCACACAGGGGGCGTTCTGACCACTTCAGAATTCCTTCTGTGTGACTGTGTTCTCGAACGCAGAACGCTTGAACGCGTGACCGCTCTCTGTCTGATAGGTCCCTAAGCTTGACTGTATCTTAGGCCCGTATTTTTGGTCAGTACTCAAGGTGCATCTCGATCTCAAGACACGGTTCAGGCTCTGTGATTGGTGGGCTGTTAAAATTTGGACCAATCGCAGAGCCGCACCGCGTCTTGAGACCGGTCGCATCTAAGTACTGACCAAAAATACGGGCCTAAATCACATTCATCCAAACTTACCGACTAACAACAGCACCGCGCCGAGTGGACACAGGAAGACGGCGACAATCACCGCCAGTATCGGCTGCAGCAGCCCCAGTACACCGATACGCCAGATCAGCGCCTCGAGCAACACGAACCATCTACAACATACATATATAGTTAAGACTCAGAAAAGTTGTTGACACTAAAGTATGTTTAGTTTAATTGCATCGACTTCAAAGGTAGATTGACGACTATCTTGATCAAATTGTACCCTCTTTTTTCTTTCCTTGATAGAAAAATATGGCAATAAAATTCAATAAATCAATATAATTATTTCGATTTCGATATTAAAAATCACTTCGGTTATAACAGTATTTTAAAAAGATAAAACCGACTTCAAAATTGTACGTAATTGAGAATTAAAATTACGTTATCTCAAAAACTACTAGACCGATTTTGATAAAACTTGCAGTATTCCCTAAGTTGAACAATACCAAGTACAACAAAAAAAGAATAACTCAAATCGGACTTGTAATTCCGGAGATATGCGAACACAAACATAAAAACATACACTTTTGAAATTTGGCACATTTGTTCAGACACTGATCTAGACTAACATATACAAAAACTGGGCAGTTCTAGAAATATTACATACATACGCGTCGAATTGATAACCTCCTTTTTTAAGTCGGTTAAAAAGAGCCTATGCCTTATTATTTAAGCACGTATCGGCACAATTCACACACACAAAACGCGAATAGACTATATTTTTTTTTAACACTCAACTACCTGTTCAGTCTCGGCAGATCAGGGAAGTCAGTCGTACACGAGGGCGTGGTCAGCGTGCAAATTGCAATATCAGCTATATCCTGCATATCACGCCAGCGCTTGCCACTAGCGCCGCCAGTGGATACAGTATACAGATACAGTAGCTGTAATATACCTTTAAAACGCTCCCTCACCTATAAAGTCTGGACGGATCAGGACAATCCACGTCGTAGACTTAGGCGTGGCCAGCATGCAGTATAGCGGCGAGGGGTGGGACCACGAGCGGCCCGGCCTCTACCAGCGGATACTATTATACACCTTTAAAACACTATCACCTGTTGAGTCTCGGTGGATCAGGACAGTCCGCGTCGTACACGAGGGCGTGGCCAGCGTGCAGTACAGCGGCGAGGGGCGGGGCCACGAGCGGGCCGGCCGCCGCCAGCACTATCGCGCCGGCGCTCGCCACTAGCGCCGCCAGCGGGAACAGAAGCAGTAGCACGATGGACCCTAGCCCCCCAGCACAGTACCACCAGAAACGGTTGGCTTGCCGACTGAGACCCTTGCCCAGTAGACCTTGGATATGAAAATAATGACAAGTTAAAACCAGACTATCTAAAATATTCATTAGCTTTAAATGTTACTCGGAACTTGATCTTTTGACATTTATACTGTACGCGTGTCGCTAGTCGCTACGGTAGAGGCTGCAGCAAACACACATACATAACGTTTTTTTTCTATTTGGTTAGTCAGGTTTTAAAAGCGAAACTAGTCAGGTTTTACGATTCAATAATTTACGAATCAACCAGTTGTTAAATTACATTGACTTATCGTTACTTCACTTGCGCACGGAAACATTTTCAATGGCAATATAATATTTCCTTCGTTATACCTGTATCAGGCTCAGTCTCAAAGCGCGTCCGCTCCTTGGAGACGTGTCGCCACAACTTCAGCAGCCGCGACCACATCGTCTGCGTCTCGCTGCTGCGCTTCGGGAATAGAGTTCCGTTTACCTGCAACACGTTCTACGTTATGACAGCTGACCAGCCCCCTTATTAACACGCTTTTATTAGCTTGGGCTGTATGTATGTAACGGAATCTTTACCTATCTCCAGTAGTCTAATTAATTCGAAACTTTGCATAAATATTAAGAGCCAATGATAATGTAATATTTTGTTAAAATTTTTGAAAAAAAAAACGTGTTTTATAATATTTTTTTTACTATTATTTTTATGTAACTTTGATGAACATTAACTTGATTGCTAATGGTCCCAATTTTGACCTAGCCACAACTATGTCACACTTTCGGATGCACCCTCTTTGATTTAATTGAAATTTTCTGTGTAATATGATAGTTACTGTTCCCTATTTCGGAATATCCCCATATATAATGGGATCAACTAAGAACCACGGATTAGTTATACGTGTTTTGCGTTGGGAGCTCCATGATCTACCGTCATCATGATGTGAGGTTATCTGTGAGAGGTCGAGGTCACGAAGGGCTTGACGAAGAGCAGCGTGCGCAGCGACGGCGCCGAGCACCACGGCACCAGCACGAACATCAGGTTCCCCGACCAGCTCCAAGGTCTACCGTCATCATGATGTAAGGTCACCTGCGAGAGGTCGAGGTCGGGCACGAAGTTCTTGACGCAGAGCAGCGTGCGCAGCGACAGCGCCGAGCACCACGGCACCAGCACGCCCAGCACGAACATCAGGTTCCCCGACCAGCTCCAAGGTCTACCGTTATCATGATGTAAGGTCACCTACGAGAGGTCGAGGTCGGGCACGAAGGGCTTGACGCAGAGCAGCGTGCGCAGCGACAACGCCGAGCACCACGGCACCAGCACGCCCAGCACGAACATCAGGTTCCCCGACCAGCTCCAAGGTCTACTGTCATCATGATGTAAGGTCACCTGCGAGAGGTCGAGGTCGGGCACGAAGGGCTTGACGCAGAGCAGCGTGCGCAGCGACAGCGGCGAGCACCACGGCACCAGCACGCCCAGCACGAACATCAGGTTCCACGACCACGACCAAGATCTACGGACCATCATTATTCAGGATACAAAAACTCTTTAAAAAATCAATGAAAAAGATTAAAAAAACAACTAGTGTAAGTCTTCTACGTTGAGCGTACAAGTTCAAAAAGTTAGGCGGCCTCGTACGCATACCGATACGTAAATATGCGTATACGTGCATATAATTATGCGTGTCAGTTCAAAGCTGTGCGAAATTCAAACGATTGTTTAATATTCTGTTACTTGTATGTTTTATCATACGATGTAGAGTAAGAGCCTGTGACGGCCAGACCTTCCTCAGTTTAGGAAAGCTGAAAGTTTACCTGTTTGTGACCTCTACAGAGGTAAGAACGACCAGCAACTATGGAGTTTCGGTCGCGGTTACTTTAGGAGGTATCCAGTTCTGAAGGTCTACCTGATCTTCGAGAAAGAGTAAAGCTCAATTTCATAACTTATATTCTTCGCAGTAAGTGGAGGAATCTCATCTTCTAGTGCCGGACATTTTTGACAGTTGCTTCCCACTGCAAGACACTCTTAAACTTTCTTAAACTGAGGAAGGTCTGGCAGTCGCAGGCTCTTGGTCCAATGGGTATGCCCATTATACGCACGCTAAGTTGATCGTTAGCACGCAAAGTCTTGTGTGATCGTACGTACCTGTGCGCGAAATTCAACAGTCTCCAGCCGAACCATCTTGTCGTAGTGGTGCGCATCTTTTCTCTGTCCGCCAGAAACACTGGCTGGGAGGGGTCTGAGCGCGGCGTCACTATGTTGGTCGCTCGAGAGCTGATGACGGTGGGTATACGCTCGGCGCGGCCGCGGAAGTGGCGCGTGATCGTCCAATTCCGAGGTAACCAGATGCGAGTCGCGAACGTGAACTCGCGCGTCGGCGTTTTGGCCGCTTGCAGTTCCTGTGACAAGATTGTTAATGGTTAAAAATGTCGTCCATGGGCGATTCTCTGTAAGCTCGTAATCGGCTGTCCTGACCGATTTCCTCAAAAAGTATTATAATAATTTATAAAAAAAATCACTCCTAATGAAACTTCAACCTCGAAACTTTATAGGCCTTTTGTTTTCAGAACCACAACTGTTTAAAGTTTTTTTCTAGAAGCGATAGAAACCCTTCAAATTCAGTCCCTTGGGTGTCCCCGTCACTGTATCCCCCCACCTATATATTTACGAATTATATTTACTATATTTACGAAGAAGTTTATGAAACTACATACAAAAGGCGGGTAATATTGCAAAGAAAAATGTTTAAACTATAATATTTTTGTAAAACCAAGTCTCAATGCCAATTTTATTTATTTAGAAAACTCCTGTAAACTTTGTCCCCCAAAATTTTTATGCAGTCCCCTGCCAAAAAATTCGATCTATTTTATTTTAAATGGATCGAAATTTTTGAAACTATAATATTTACAAACGTTTTTCTGAGTGAAACAAAACGTAACTGCCGTGAAGTTAGCAACCTTGTCGAATGCGGCGAAGAGATGCATTTTTTTAAGTGGGATAACATATGTTATTGTAAAAAAATTAACACCCTATTTTTTTTTGTTAAATGGACTCTCCTAATGATACCTAAGCCCTAAAAAAGTTTGGCCGGTAGGTTTAATTGCACCCTGTATTTAAAACAATTGCTAAAGTGATTAACACTCCTATTATTACTTACCAGAGGACTGTTTGTGATAGCGATCAAAACGCGTGTTCACCTTACAAATGACTCTCCGACACTTGAAGGAGGGCTCCCATACAACAAAAGCATTTTTTTCCTTTTTAGCTTGATATTAATAATGCCTACACGTAGGCACTTGATATATTCATAAAATACTAAATTGTTTTTGTACTTTCATAAATATTAATAAAATTAATTTGATATTTATAATTAAGATGGGCTCCCACACAAAAATCTGTCACACTTAACAGTCCCCTGTCACGAAATCGCTAATATCTCGGAATATACGCATAAATTCAGTGGGCCTCCTTATCTAACTAAAATAAAAGTTAATTTTCTTTAAAACAGTACATATTTATGTGACAAGTGTTCAAAATAATTCGCAGGACAGCATTTATATGGGACCTGTACGAGCTTACAGAGAAATGCTCAGATTTAAAGTAAATAAGCCAAATGAAATGAATATTCTGTAAAATAATTACAAAAGATTATGATGTTAAATCTAAAAATCTTCAATTTTATTAGATGAGTAAGCATGTAAATAGAAAAAATATCATTATTTTACCAACAGCTGTGGATGTGGATGATGATGAAGGAGGCGTGTTCTGTCGAGGGTCACCAATGTGGGATATTGCGTGGTGGCCGCAAAGGAAGATCTTCCGACCGAGCGAAGTGGTATGCTCGGTCAGGCCGAAGCCCACGTGATACATTTCAGCTGCCGTATATATACCGACGCGCTCAGAAAACTTCGATAGCGCGATGCAGGAATGTGGCGCTAATTGTGGGTACCGCCACAGCTCTATTTATAATTTGAGAAGTACTAACACACAACAAATGTATTTTAAATATTCACCTTCATTAGCAGCGGTTCGCGGTCACGCATAAACGCAATATCCCTTAACAAGAAGTATCTGTGCTGGTACAGTGCATGGTGTTGCAGGCGCTGTGCCGCGTCGTCGAGCGCCGCCCACCGTGCGTCGCGACGCAACGCCGCCGAGGCGCGCGCCGCACGCTCGCGTCTCCATGCGCTAGCGCGGGATAGAATGGGGTGTGCGGCCCGCGCGCGCGCTTCTGCGGCTCGTGCACCCGCTGCGACTGCACGACGTACGCTTTCTTCAGCCCTGTGAGCGAAATTTAAGGTTATGAATTACCGTCATTGTCAGTTTTTGAGTGGGTGTACACGAGTATTAACGTAGGTTAGGTTAGGTATGAACGCAGGTCCTTAGGAGAGAAGGGTTTCTCTTATAATTTCTGAATACTTTAGTCACGTTATTTACAGCTTATGTTTTGACGTTTTTGAAAAAATAGACAAATGCATATATAGAGTTCAAACAGTGAATGGAGACGCAAACTTCATATTATACAACGTAAAAACATAATACATATAATGAATTTTTGTGCCTCTTTATTTCTATTACAGTATAGTAAAAAATTATACACGGGCGTTGCCTGCCAGGTCTATGAGCTCAAACTTGACTGGCCACGCGTACGCCACCGCGCCGCACACGCGCGACACGTACTCGCCCCGCCCACCTCCTGTATTACCTGTCGACGATGACGGCGGCGCGCAGCTGGTCGGCGAGCAGCGCGGGCACGTGCGCGCCGAGCGCCGCCAGCTCCGCGCTGCTCGCCACCGCGCCGCACACGCGCGACACGTACTCGCGCAGTGCCGCACCGCGCACCTCCTGCGATGACATCAATTATAATTTTTATTTACTGAAACGACAAATCTGTTATTAATTTACTGCTAAACATGATTTTTCTACATTATAATCCATAGCTTTTACAAAACTATAATATGTGTAATTCTTATGGCTTGATCATTATAAATAATGTTAGGATTACACCATTTGTTTTTGCTTGCACCTCACGATACCACAGCAAACCAAAGGTTCAAGCATGGCTGAAATTATCAGATAATTTAATATTACAACTGCTAACATATGACGTCAAGTACCTCCTCAATATCCTCCCGGGGCACCTTCTGGCTGGCGAGGTGTGCGGCGGTGCGCTCGCGGAAGTGCAGGAACCAGCCGCGCGACTCCCGCTCCAGGATCTGTTGCAGCGCCGGCGCCGCGCGACGCAGGATGTCGCGCTTGTATAGACGCAGGTCCACCTGGGAAATAAAAAAATATCAAATAATTACAACAAAACATACGATGCTTCCTACATACCTGTGTGAAAATACTACAATTTTATTTGTTGTCTGATTTACTTAAAATGATTAGCTGTAGCTCTCACACTCGGACAATCTGTGTCGTGAGAGCTAATGGGATTTAAACGAGAAGCTTAATCTCTAAATCAGAATATTTTATTAATATAATATAATAGGGGTTGCCTCTTAGGGCCAACCCACACGACATCGCAACGACAAAATGTCGTCGAGCAGTGGTTACGTGTGAATGGTGTCGCTGCTTTTTGTAGTTGCGTTGTGGTGCCGGCAAAATGCCGACGTGGTTGCGTTGTCGCCAGTGGTTGCGATGTGGTTACGTACGAAAATCAATGAAACGGAGTGGGGAGGGAGGAAGCGCGGGCGGTGTGCGCGCACTGTCGTTGCATCGACGCAACGTTGTAGTTGCGATGTGGTCGGCCGTGGTTGCAATGCGGTCGGTATCACACAAGTGGTCGACAACGACTGCAAAATGTGGTACGTGTGAATGGTCCAGTTCAACAGTTTTACAATACGAAATAAACGCCCGATCACGTGGTGTGGTTGTGATTGTCGTGTGGTTGTGGTACGTGTGGGTTGGCCCTTACCACCATGCATAGCATGTCTATGGTTACCATAAACAGCTAGTTTCTTTCTGTGAATATAATAATTGTTCATCACACTTCCTCTGCGGTCTTCTCTGACACGGCGCGGCACATGACCCGCATCACAAAGTGTACATCTGTCTCGCTCACACCCGCATCTCTGTGGCATGATTATATGTCTGTCTCGCTCACCTGCGTCCGCTGCGGCGTGGTGTACAGGTACGGCACTCGCGGCAGGGCGCGCGGCGCGTCGCGGGCGTCCGTCTTCTCTGACGCGGCGCGACGCATGGCTCGCGTCACCCAGGCCGCCAGCGCCGCTACATCCTCTTGGTTTTCCGGCTAATAATATAGATTGTGTTAATTTCCTTGTTAGTACCACATAATATACTTAATAAAACAGTATGTAATTATTCTGTCGATGTTAAAATTTTTTAGACAGTATCTTCTCTGAAAATAATGACTCTACCTGAAGACTTTTATACCTATACTTAACATATTGTTACTTTTTAGATTATTATTTTTGACAATTAATAAATTGGTTATAGTGAAACTTTTTATGAGCTTTAATAATATCTAACCTAACCTCTTCCCTCGCGATTATTCTGTTCTAATCTTCACGATGGATGAAAGTATAGTTACATACTATTTCTTACATTAATACTAAGTTTTAGCTCTTAGTACACAATGCAATTAGTTTATATACCTTACAGATGAGCTCAGCGACCAAATAACGTGACCTCTCCTCTCGCAGCTTCTTCTCAAGATCACGGGCCTCCAGAGATGGCATACCCACCGCTAGATCCAGCAATCTATACAAGAAATATGTAAAAAATATTAGCACAAAACGGGAAATGTAATTATAAATGGAAAAGAGTGTCTATCTGTTATTTGTTTACGTGTAACCCGTGATTTTTATGAAATAGGCATAATGACTTTTTTTTTCTTATTGGTAATTAAAAGACCACTCAAAAATTGGTGAAAAATGACTCTGATAGGTAAAAAATTCTTCAAGATATTATGACAATTCAAAAATCACGTAAAACAGACCTTCCTAAAACGCTCTATACAAAATATCAGCAAATTATGACGTCACGTCTGAGTAAGTACAAATTTTGCATCGCGGGAGAATTTTGTTCGATAGCAATATTAAAAATTGCGTTTTTGAAAGTGGTTCCATAACAAAAGTTGCTTTAAATTGTTATAAGTTTAACCTTGTCATTATCCCAATTTGGTAGGGGTATACTTTAAGAACCGGGAAAGTATAACATTGGATATTTTTTTCCGGCAAAATCCAAACATAGCTCTCACCTGTACAGCCCATTCAGTAGCGCTCTGGCCCCAGCTATGACGGACAGGGGCTCGTCTCGCAGAATTCTGTCCCTAGCCACGACCACTATCAGCGCCGCTGCCCTCGCCACATGGCAGTATAGCTCTTCTCTCGCTCGAGTCCGGCCCCGCTGGAGCCACCCAGCTACCCGCCACACATGGGTCTGCCCGGGGAAGTGGCGTGAGGGGACTTCGAACTCCCTGGGTGGAATAATTTAAATGTAGTTGTCACATTATCTATTTAAGATTCAAGGCACATGCGTTGTTAAAGGAGTCATTCAAATTTGGAACAGGCAGCCCGACAACGCGGGCGGCATGTCCGTCATTTCAATTTGTGTAGTTTTGAATGGCTCATTTAAAAATGGGTTGCTTTGCTTCGACGCGTGACTAGCCCTTACGCTCTTATGTCTACTTTCCAGCATCAATTTTTTGGTAAGAAAGGGAAAAGGTTTAAAAAATGGTTCAGCTAAATAAGCTCATATCACTTCTAGAGGTCTATGGACATACTACGGATTTATCTAGGGGATTTTGACATAAGTTAAACATGGGATCGAGATAATTATTGTAAAACACGTTTTTTAAGTTTCAACAAGTGCAGTAACAATAATAATTGTTTTCTGGTTTATATAAAAGTAGAAAAGTGCCTAAAGAATTTTTTATCATGCTTTTCGAGAATCTAAGCACAAATTGGATACCTTGAGGTTTTCTTTATATATTAAAAATTGTTACATAATAATAAGGTTTTCTGGTTTCAGTGTAAATAAAATAATAATATGTAATTTTTTGGTCTATAAAATACTATATTTATTGTGTTATGGATATGGGATGCAGTGCATGCTATTGGAAATATAATACTGGCTTCAATATATTTTTAAAATCTTAATATGTTTGGGAATATCTAGCTGCATAGTGTTTTCTTAAACAGTTTTATTAGTAAGAAGTAGGATTAGAAGCGAACCAGATTACACAGTAAAATGTTAAAAATTTTAGTAAGTTAAATTAGGATAGTTTTACCGCACCAACTAGTATGGTAACCGCGCAAAAAACGGATTTCTAAGTGAACTTGCGGGCAACATTAAAGTTAAGAGACTATGCGGCAGCTACGCGACACGACACTTCACGTTCCACAAAACTGACGTTCAAACGTAAATCTGACGCTTTACAAATGTCAGTTCTATGAAAGTGTCGTGTCGTGTCGCTGTGCGGTCTCGCCTTAAGTGCTAAAAATGAACTGCAGTCTTATGTTATGTAACATAATCATAGTTTGTTATATTGAAGCCAATATAACAATATGGACTACAGATATCAGGGTAACATACCCCAATTCACGAATAGAATCCAATTGCTTAGCATTAAGCCTCCGCGCCACATACACTCTCTCCTTGAGCAAGCTTCATGAAAAATGTTGGCATATGATGATACAGATATATACATCTATACTAATATTATAAAGCGGAAGAGTTTGTTTGTTTGTTTGTTTGAACGCGCTAATCTCAGGAACTACTGGTCCGATTTGAAAAAATCTTTCAGTGTTAGATAGTCCATTTATCGAGGAAGGCTATAGGCTACATTTTATCACGCTAAGACTAATAGGAGCGAAGAAATAGAGGAAAATGTGGAAAAAACGGGGGGAAATTATTTGAAAGGGCTTATTTGAACGCGCTAATCTCAGGAACTACTGGTCCGATTTGAAAAATTCTTTCAGTGTTAGATAGCCCATTTATCGAGGAAGGCTATAGGCTACATTTTATCACGCTAAGACTAATAGGAGCGAAGAAATAGAGGAAAATGTGGAAAAAACGGGGGGAAATTATTTGAAAGGGCTTATTTGAACGCGCTAATCTCAGGAACTACTGGTCTGATTTGAAAAATTCTTTCAGTGTTAGATAGCCCATTTATCGAGGACGGCTATAGGCTATATTTTATCACGTGAAGACTAATAGGAGCGAAGAAATAGAAAAAAATGTGGAAAAAACGGGGGAAATTATTTGAAAGGGCTTATCTCACGAACTACTAGAGCAATTTCTCTGTTATTTGGGTCACATAAGTAGTAGATCACGTGAAGAATCATAGGCTATTTTTTGTAGACTGATTTGTCTGTGAAATATCTAATTTACGCGGGCGATGCCGCGCGGAACGTCTAGTGTATATATATGTACATTGTAACAAGCTGAAATGTATGAGTAATGATTTTGCACAAATATAATATAAAGCTGATCAATGTATATTGTAGAAGTGAAAGTCTTTTGTGTGTTTTGATCAAATTAAAGATAAAAATATTAATTTATATATTCATAAAATTATTATTAAATTCAATTAAACATACTAAGTGAAAATGCATAATTATTTTTGAGGAATAGATATGAAACAGTTTTTATAGATAAATAAAAATAAAAAAAAGCAATAATTTCATTAATCAATTTATTTTTAAAATTCTTCATCCCCCTTGACAATGAAAAATGTTTATGTCTATTTCCTATGTATATTAAAATACAATAAAGTTATATTAATGACTTGATAAAAATTTTAAGTTATGACTTAGAGAAAAACAGGATATAATATAACATTACCACTAAAGATCACACAATGAGTCACTATTTTATTTGATTAACTTCCTTTATAATTACATAAATTATTCTTCTATCTACACTGGTCCTTCTTAAATGCCGAAAAGAATAATAATAATAATCAATGCCTTTGGGATTTGAAGACAAAATTACATAATGAATTACAACAAAATAATAGCTTGGAAGGTTACTCTCTTCTTTTTTATTCAACACTTTTTTTTTAAATACAATCATACAATCATTGCAGCTTGCACCATTTAAAAAGGACTGTGACTAATTTTGACATAAAGAAAATAAAAACCTTAATACTATCAATGAATGAAAAAGGTATGTGTATAGCTATACTAATATTATAAAGTTGAAGAGTTTGTTTGTTTGAACACAATAATCTCAAGAACTACTGAACTGATTTCAAAAATTCTTTCACCAATGTACAGCTAAGATGTGCCTGAATGCTATAGTACTATAGGGTATGTACCACGGGCAAAGCCAGGGCGGACCACTAGTATCTGTATACTTTTTTATATAAATGTGTATAAGCTTACCCTCTCTCCCGTATGCTATGAAGCTGTTTAGGTGTGAGTGGGTGGGGCTCACAACCGGCATCGAGGGCAGCTGCATCCAGCTCATCGCATGAAGGAGCGATAATAATGTCTGAAGGTCTGTTACCCGGACCAGTGAACCTTGAAGGAGGCAGAACTGAAAATGGAACATGGATTTTTAGTAACCAATATTAAAAGTGTTTGAATAATTGGGCTAAGGTTTAGAAAGCTACGTCAATTAAATGTTGGTGACATGGGTTAAGGAGGGTTGTTTTGGGTGAGAAAAACTCCTACTTACCGTTCTACCGCCAGTCAACTCTCCGTTTAGAAGAAATTCGCATTTGAGATTTTCGTAATCTTCAGATAAGATCATCGTTTTCTGATGTTGTTTACGAAGTGTTTTTAAGGCATCCTAAGGCTGTGATGAGTGGGGGATGATTATTTTATCATTCTAAAACTATATAATTCAAGTTTTCTTGATAAAAATTAAGAAAATTATCAAAATTCACTACTATATTAGTAATTGTATGGGTTTAGACTTTGGCTAATAACCCGCCACCCGCACTAATAAATATTTGGCTTCTTTTTTTTCTTCTCCTTCTTTTTCCTTTTATTTGCCTGGGATTTGTCACTTGGCATTTCTTTGACGTTCCGTTAAGGATAACAATTTAAGTAGGTAATGTAATGGAAGCGGGGGGGACGGGGGGGGGCGCAGCCCCCCGCCAAAACAAAAACAAACACAATCCAGAAAGTCCAAAAGTAGGTTAGGTTAGGTTGGAACTTAGACCACAACACCCAGAAATAGGAGCCCCGCGTAGCGGGGCTCCGTCAACTGATAATTGAAGCTAGTTGTGCCATATTGAGGGTTATTGGTCTCTAGGTATGACTGATGATGGATCTGAAGATCTGAGGTTGAACCTCTAGAGTGCAATTCCTAAGCCGTAGGCTTAATTGTCATAAAAAAAACAAAACGTCAAAGTAGTACCATAATAAGAAAAAGAAGACGAAAAAGACAGTAGTTTTTATGTAGTGAATTTTGTTATTAATTTTTACTTTTAATTTTTATCAAAAAACCTTGATTTACATTGTTAAATAAAATTGAAATTTTAGTTCTCCACTCACAACAGCCTAGCGAGAGGCATTTTTCCGAAGAAACACTCCGTAATTGTCGAGAATAGAATATGACGTAGCATCAATATTCCGAAAATTTCAAAGGTGAGTAGCTCTAAAACTGGGGGGCTCCTTGTTGTGGTGTTGGTACAAGGGGGGGTTTTTACCCCTCCCCCCCTCCCCTCTCCTATCTTGATGTAGGTTTCTAAACCTTTACCATTAATTGATAAAATTATTTTTTTATTTTAGATTCAAAATTAAGCTTATTGCTGATATTATATACTCTAAGTCCCCTGGCTTTATGGCAACAGGCAGACTTATTTTATTAATAGGGTTTACTAAAATAAGTCTGTCAACATTGAACCTAAAGTGACTTTTACCTAGGTATGAGACAAAGACATCAACATTGTATAGTACATTAAGTTAATATTTATTATATTATAAAGAATTTTTAGTAAGGAGGCAATATTGTATTAACTATATGCAATTAAATCTCATAATTATTATGATAATTGTAATGAAGAAGCATTGTGAGATATTAATTATGCCACATACCAATGGGAAAAGTTTTCCAGTGGTAGAGAAAGTCTTCAGCCACTTGTTTAATGTTGTTGACGAGCTGTTCCACCTCCGGCGGTGCTCCGACGAGCTGCACATCGAAGCGAAGGGGCTCCCGTTCCGGTGCCGGAGTCTCCAATAGAAGGGAATTCGGTCGAGACGCCCTATCGGTTTCTCCAGACATAGTTGCCATCATCAAACAATCAATCTCAACAGCCGCATAATTTAAACAAGCCGTTGTAGGCGGAGATCTCACTTAACGCCGCGCCGAGCTCTTGATTTTAATTCAATGAATTCATGACATCACGAGAACTTCACTGCGCGGCGGAAACGCTTGGATTTATAAATTTTAACGTCCATTTGGTACAATTAACCTTAAATAATAGCCGTGTTTGATTTATTACATTACATTTTTGAGACAAAAGACTTTAAAACTGGCTAGAAATTCGATATTCCGATTCCTCTTGATCTTGATGCTATTAGATTTGTCAATGTCAAAAATTGTCAATGTCAACAGGCTGTCAAATATAGTCACTTTTTTCAACATGTGCGCAGGGCTTTATTGCATTCTTTATTGGCAGAAAAATCCAAAAAAGAAATTCGGTTATTGATATGCCCGGGCCGCACCTGCGTTTATCGTCACGACTCACGAAGCTTCATGCTAAGAGATGACACCATTGAACAATGAAAAAAATTGTCCAATGGTATCGTGTCATATGATAGTACGAAGCTTCGTGAGTCGTGACGATAGACGCATATGTGCGGCCGCGGCATTAATGAAACCTCTTAAACCATTAATTAATTAATTATTAAACCCTCGCGCAGACAGGCGCGATATTATCGGTCGATAATAACGCGCGATATCTGTTTTCAGTACATTTTGTATGAGGACGGTCATGTAGTTACACACACTGCTGCTATTACGTAGTTTATATCCTCTTTGCTGCTGCGAATGGAAATATATTATGTTGCCAGATGTACGATTTTTTTTATATTTAGTGGGAAAAAATAAATATTGTGGGTTTTTAGGGGCTAAATTTTTTTGGGGATATTTTTGGGAGTAAATTTTTTGCAGCTTTAATATATATTTATTTCGTTTTTAGTACTATTAATATCATTTTTAATATAATAACAATGTAATATCTATGGACGCTTCACACCACGTCAGTCTAGCCCCGTGCTAAGTACCTGAAGAACTTGTGTTACGGGTACCAGACAACGGAAATATTATATTTAATACTTTTATACTATTAAGGTACATATATTTAAGATTTTTATTATATCATACACATATTTAATACACATCCAGGACCCAGGAACATTGAAAACTTTTTGTTCCGTCGGCGGGATTCGAACCCGCGACCCCCGGCTTGAGACGACACTCGCTCAACCATTCAGCCACAGAGGTCGTCAAATTTTTATTGTTATATAATCGTATTTTATTATAATAATTAGAGAAAATAAAGTTTTATTACTAGTTTTATTGTTCAAATTCAAATGAACTATTTATTTTGTATAATATGTAAAAAAAGTCAATTTCGACCCACCATTTAAGATGGGTCATTTTGAGAGTTGCATTAGCAAAAAATATAATGATGTCATTGATAATTTTGTGGAACGTACCCCAAATGATAAATATTTATATTTTTGGGGAGTTTTCTTTGAAATTTAGTGGGTATTAAAAGTTGCTTTAGGAGGAAATTTTTTGAAGAGTTGGCAAACATTGGACGATAAAATTGCAGCTGTGTGCAAGGAATTACGACGCATAAAGCCTCCCGCAGACAGGCGCGATATTATCGGTCGACAATATCGCTAGCAATATTGCGATATCTGTTTTCAGTACATTTTTGTATTAGGGCGGTCATGTGGTTACACACTGTTGCAATAATAACGCCGCAATGGAAGTATATCGCAATAACGAAGTATTGCCAGATGTACGATTTTTTTTTTATTTAGTGGGAAAACATAAATATTGTGGGTTTTTAGGGGCTAAAATTTTTTGGGGATATTTTTGGGAGTAAAATTTTTGCAGCTTAAATATATATTTATTTCGTTTTTTGTACTATTATTATCATTTTTATTGTTATTTAATCATATTTTATTATAATAATTAGAGAAAATAAAGTTTTACTATTATTTTTATTGTTCAAATTCAAATGAACTAATTATTTTGAATAATAGTAAAAAAAGTCCACTTCGACCCACCTTTTAAGATGGGCCCCATTTTGATAGTTGCATAAGCAAAAATAATGACGTTATTGACAATTTGGTGGAACGATAAATATTTATATTTTTGGGGAGTTTTCTTTGAAATTTAGTGGGTTTTAAAAGTTGTTTTAGGAGGAAATTTTTTGAAGAGTTGGCAACACTGGTCGCGCCGCGGCGCTCTCGTAAGAAATATCGGTTGATAAAATCGCAGCCTGTGATCGCAGCTGTGTGCAAGGAATCGGTACGATATTATCGACCGATAATATCGCGCCTGTCTGCGGGAGGCTTAATGTTCAATCACTTTTATATTTGGACCAAAAATGTATGAAATCCCGATGATGTCCTTTTCCTACTTGATTTGTCTTTGATGCTGGCACTTCACATGGCTATTTGTATTTGCGTATTTGATGTATTCGCCGAACAATCACCATGTGTAGAGTCAAAAGAGTCAAATAGGCAAGTAAACAAAATCAAGTAAATTTTTTTTTTTTTTTTTATGAAATAAGGGGGCAAACGAGCAAACGGGTCACCTGATGGAAAGCAACTTCCGTCGCCCATGGACACTCGCAGCATCAGAAGAGCTGCAGGTGCGTTGCCGGCCTTTTAAGAGGGAATAGGGTAATAGGGAAGGGTAGGGATGGGAAGAGAAGGGAATAGGGGAGGGAAAGGAAGGGAATAGGGTAGGGGATTGGGCCTCCGGTAAACTCACTCACTCGGCGAAATACAGCGCAAGCGCTGTTTCACGCCGGTTTTCTGTGAGAACGTGGTATTTCTCCGGTCGAGCCGGCCCATTCGTGCCGAAGCATGGCTCTCCCACGTATGGGAGTTTGGTATTTGATGGCCATGTGTGGAAGGTCGTATTTGCCTTTATTTGCTTGTTTGCGTATTCGTCAATAATGTTGCCAAATACAACAAATAGCCAATAGCAAATACCACTGACCTCCATTATACAAGTACGCTGTGTTACGTAGTTTATATCCTCTTTGGTACGTTGGACTAATGATACCCTTTGAAATGACAGCTATTTTTTGTGCCTATTTGAAGCGGAATCAGCTCCCCCAATGGGAGTGATAGGAACTATATTTGACCATTGACCAAATATATTTGTCTATGATTTGACGTAAAAATGACGTTTGAAAGTCGCCATATTGGCGCTGATAGCAGTAGTGGGAGTATTTGGAACTAATACTAGTGATAACAACCAATAACGATTAAGCGACCATTTGCAAGTTACGTCAAATTTAGTTCTCTTCCCGCTCACTGGAGGCGCTGATTCCGCTTTAAATAGGCACAAAAAAAAGTGGGTATCATAGGTCCAGCGTACTTGTATAATGGAGGTCAGTGGCAAATACAAATAGCAAACAAATAGCCATGTGAAGTGCCAGCATGAAAGTTTGAGATTTAATGGTTGGCAGACTAAAAACTTATTTCGATTATAGCAAGAAGACGCAGAAGTATAATCCTTTTGTAATTTTTTTGACATTTCAAGCTCAAAGCTGCAAATCTACAATATATACTACTAATCTGTGGCTGCAAACTGCAAAGGTAGCTGTCAATGTGGTGATTTATTTGCTCTTGTTTTCTAAATAAACGGGTTTTAATTTAGGTAATATAATTTGAATAAATTGTAGACGAAGTATATTTTATTAATTTTAGTGAGTTATAAACAATTCATATTTTTTTTAAGCAAGAATAACCGAGTGGATCTCGCTACTAACCGGCACCTACAGGCAACCAAACGAATACATTTCGGGTATGTGGCTATATTTACACGTTTCTTTAATTTATCTTTCCAATTGTGTTTGATTTTCGGGTTATCAAAACAGTGAAAACATCACTTATATTTTTTTTATTTCGGTAAGTTACGTTTTTTTCGTGTACATACAGCAGCTTTCTTTTATTGTGACAACGAAACGTTATTTGCAGGAAGATGGAGGCCATGGATATCCAAGCGGTCGAGTCGAAGCTTAGCGACGTGACCGTGACCGCTATACCTATGAGTGGCAAAAGTTCACACAAAGATCTGTCTATAAGTACCACCAGCCACGCGACTATATCGTCAGTGCCGGCATCGTCTCCCACCTCCAATGGGAAGGATAAGGACAATGGTATGTCGAAGTATGCCCAGCTCCTGGCAGTCATCGAAGAGATGGGTAAGGAAGTACGACCAAGCTATTCCGGCAGTCGCAGTTCGGCAGAACGTCTCAAACGTGGCATTGTCCATGCTCGCATCTTGGTCAGAGAGTGTTTGATCGAAACAGAGAGATCTGCTCGACAGTAAACATTCCCTACAGTCAATTTTTAATACCTCAGTCTTAGATGGTTTGGACGTATTTGATATTTTTTAATTTAAAATATGATTCGTTTGTTGTACCACTCTAAATATAAAACAAAATTTTATAGCTCAAGTAATGGTTTAGATGCAACTAAATGATATTATGTGCATAATTTAGATTAGATTAAACAAAAATTTATTATTCAGGGTACTTAGACATTAAATTTACAAGTTATTCTCAGGTTTTATTAAAATGAAACTCGTCATGTTGAAAATGAAAAGTTTTAAATCCCAAAACTTACTGCTTTATGATGTATACCTTATACTTAACTTTCTTAAATATTTAAAATATTATAGTGTTATTAAATATTATAAGGTTATGGCAGTTGTTAAAATGTAAGATTAATTCATCAAGCCCCATACGGTCACCGGTGACCGAGACACAATAGAATATCTATTGTGTCTCGTTTCCCACGATTGACGGGTTAAGTCTAAGTTTCACAAACACCTGAAATATTTAATGGCTCGTTAATATACTAGGCTGTCTCTTTTATTTTTATGAAATACAAAAGAGGTAACATAATTCTAAATCGACAATTAACTTTAACAGGTGTATGTGATAATGGCACTAAAGATATATAATTACTGTAACCTACAAAACCATATTTCAGAAGTAAGAGAACACTTTGTATTTTAATTTAGTCTTGTTTTGAAATAACATGATTATAATTTTGATAAATAAGTACCATATTACTCTTTTTTTTAAATTACTTGGTAATCATATAGTACAAAAATATACAAAATGCATTTATGGTAGTTACTATGGTGAAAGTAAAGTAGTATATTATATTAACAGACGTAATATTCAATTTAAGGAGTGAATTATTCAATTTACAGAACAATTTGCATAGGCCTTAAGATTTAGAAGATACATTCCTAGATCTTTGCTAGTTATTACTCACATTTAAAATGAGAAATCTTCAATTTAAGTTGATAATAACTACTTAAAAAGAGTATTCCAGTATTATATAACATATTATGTTTTGATGATTTTAGACCTCAAATCCTGTGTAATGCACAGTGAATTTTTTCTGTATGTATGGGCCTGTCCACATCTCGACGTCACGACGTCGTCATCGTGGAACGGTGCGGTAACGATGCAAGGTATGTTGACGTGACGTGCAAATTTACGTTAACGTAACGTAAAATGCATGTCACGGTATAGCAACATTGTACGTCGCCATGCCTTGTAAAACTGCTACATTCTTCACTACTGATCTAGATGTGGACCGCACAATACGTATTCTGGTTTTGCTATTGTTAAAAACGGAGAAAGAGAAGAAAATAGACGTGCATTCTTACGTTACGTTGACGTAAATTTACGCGTCACGTCAACATACCTTGCATCGTTACCGCACCGTTCCACGTTGACGACGTCGTGACGTGGAGATGTGGACAGGCCCTATGCCTATGAATCCTTCCTAAACTATGTTATGTAATACTCGAACACTCCTTTTAGTGGAAGTTGAGTTTTATTTACAGTATACCATCAAAGAAATTTATTTATAGGCAGTTGACGGACCTACGTCATTTGGTCGGATTTTGTCAATTCATGAATTATTGGCTGAGTTTGACATAACGCTACCAAATTATGTAGGCCCGCCATCTACCTATGAATCAACTTCTCTGATAGTACATTCACCTAGTAAGTAGTCCTGGTTAGACACAGGCTGTGATCAAGACATTATGAACATCTACCTCAAAACAAAACAAATAATATTAATATTAATGTATGTTAGGCATTTCACCAATTTAGATCAATAATAATAATATATTTCTTTGATTGAATGTTTCTATCGATATGACAAGTAGCATGGTAAAATTTATTTTAGGATACACTGTTGAGGAAGATTAATTTCATGAGACTAATCTTTAAAACCTTATATTGCATCAAAAAATGTATAACTCACATTACAAAAAAAGGAGTTGATATTTTCTTCTTCATTTATTATTTTCCTTCATATGGGCAAGTGATATTATTATCCTCCTTAACAGAATCTAAATGACTAGAGTTTAGAGTCAATTTTACTATAGGTCTACCAGAATCTGATGGCAAAAAGAGAGAAAATAAATTGACTCTAGCAATACCGGGGTAATTGGAATAAAACATTTTGATCCTTTTTTTTTCTTATAGCGGCTGATTCTGTGTGTTAAACATGCAAATATAAAAATTTATCCAATGATCAAGGATATTTTATGAAAATCTGCTGTCAAAAATTGCCATCAGATTCTGGTAGACCTATATTTATCAGTCATTATGGCGTCATTGTATTAAGCAGACTAACAAAATTCATAGCAACTTTAGTAACATTCTTCATTATAGTGGCGTCATATTATCTATCGTCTCTATAAAATAATTCCAGGATATTAAAATTATGCTCATTATAATAATTATTTAATTAAGTTTCTTAGTTTTAAGCTGTAAATATTTTTTGATTATCTTTCATTTCAGATATTATTGGTCATATTACTCAAAATATTATAATAACAAAACCTTGGAATTAAAAAAAAAAAATGATTTTGCTTGACAGTTTTTTTTTCTTTTATAAAAAAATAAAAGGTAAGTACCAATTTCAGTCCTCAACTGCCGTGGATGTATACTTGATAGTTTTAAGTAGTTGTAAGGAGATATTACGAAATAGTTGTTAAGTATATAAATAAGTTACCATTAATAATTAATTAGTACTTACATAACGTTATTTTAGAAGTCCATTTATATTTATATTTTTTATAATGGATTTTTAATTTATATATTTAATTTTCGAATTTAATCAGGGGTTAAACTTGTACAAGCAAAGAGGTCACTTTGGCATCTTTAACTCATCAACTCCCAAGCAGAACCCCGGGTGCCGCATAACAATTAAATATCTATTGTGTCTGCGATTACCACAATCGAGGTATTAAGAAAATAAGTACGAGCAATGAACAAACATGAAATTCATATGTATGGTCCAAACCATGAAGCTAGTCACAACATTTTAAGATTTGATATGAAGTTTTGTGACTCATCTCGTGTATTGGATTATAATATCTAATTGTCTCAAGAAATGATAGTTCAGATGCCCAAAGTACCTTAGCAAACCATTTCTCGTTTCATTTGTTACCAAAGTTTTATGTCAAGTAAAAATTCAATGTTTAGCATGTAAGAGTAAAATCAGAATGTTTGGCAAATGTGAGCATGATATATGCATTTTTTTAACGAAGTACAAAATACCCTGAAATATTCTACATTAGCGTTATACAGAGACACAGATATATAGAAGGAACATGCAGGACAAGTATATGTGGCAGCACTTGTCTAGTAAATAATGAATTTTGAGTTTCAAATTTGTGACGCTAGGCGCCTTTTTTCGTGGAAGAAAGGTGGCAGGACATTTCAAGTAATGGGGAATGTTACGCAAAGGTCGGAGCAGAGGGCGCTACTAGCACATACAGTAAACAATCCGACCGAAATCCGCCGTCGTCTCAGAATATTGACAGAAACGTCAAAAGTCGAACAAAACTTTTGTTTACTGTCTGTGTTGGTGCTGCATTCTAGCGTGAAAACATTGCTTTTTAATGCCTATGTGTAAACATTTCTGTATTTCTATAACAATCAATTGCCTCGATTTGCATTTATAGTGTAATAGTGATGGTATACCTAATAAATACACAGTACAAATTTTGGATGATGTTAAAGTGAAACAAAATATATATGTTAAACTATTTCATAGTGTAACGATTTTACTTATATTATTTAATATTTATTAGTATGGACTTATTTTTAACATAAATAAATGGTTTAAAATTATGATGCATTTTCATTTAAGGTTTTAAATCTTCATTGAAATATATATCTTTATTTATCTAGAAATGAGATAGGATACTAAATTTATTCCGAAATGTTTTACATAATTAAGGTTTATCAAACAAAACTGGCGCTCGACCAGGCTCGAATCTAACGTTTGCGATGTGGAATGTACGGTTTAGCGGCGCTGTAAAGCGATTTGCTATAGTGGAGCATCAACTTTGTTTAAAAAACATACTTATTTTCAATAACAAAAATTTCTACAAAGTATGTAAACCTACTAATAATCATAATAATTAATATTGTTCTAGTCACAGAAACTACAAGATGTTCGTTTTAAATCGCGCCGCAACCGTACAATTTTTCGGGCTAAAAAGTATGATATGTCCTTTCCCGGGACTCAAATGTATCTCCATACCTTTCAGTAAAATCGGTTCAGAGGTTTGGGCGTGAAAAGGCAACAGATAGACACACTTTCACATTTATAATATTAGTATGGATCAATGTATTAATTTGCATTACAGTAAGTATAGCTTATCAAAAAAGAATTGTCGCTGTAGGGTACACAATTTTGAAATGACATAAAAAATATGAAAACCTTATTAGATCGAGATAAAAATGTGCAAGGTGATAATATTTAAAGTGTATAAATAAGCGTTCTCTGTGGGAATACAAAGAGAAATCCCACCTTTTGAGCGTGATTACGTTTAGAAAATTTTGTACTGCGTCTATACTCTTTCTTGACAGACTACTAACTTCCTTTTACTAATCCGCTTGTGGGAATACAAAGAGAAATCCCACCTTTTGAGCGTGATTACGTTTAGAAAATTTTGTACTGCGTCTACTCTTTCTTGACAGACTACTAAATTCCTTTTACTAATCCGCTTGTGGTAACATTTGTTCGGGTGCAAATCTGCTGAGGTTCAGGCACTCACATGTCCTCCCTCGCAGATTTCATCTCGCTCACACATGTCCCTCTCGAGTCTCGACACGCGTGCGAGATGTTTCCCTCGTAATTTTTGTCTCTATCTGTGTATTATATTATTGTCTCACTCACTGAGTGAGTGAGTCACTCTAATTAATCAAATTTTGTTTAAATAGCCGTAAGTTTTGTAAATAAATTACGCACTTCTGCTCCTACAGTCGACTATTTTTTTTTTTTTATAAAATAAAGGGGGCAAACGAGCAAACGGGTCACCTGATGGAAAGCAACTTCCGTCGCCCATGGACACTCGCAGCATCAGAAGAGCTGCAAGTGCGTTGCCGGCCTTTTAAGAGGGAATAGAGGAGGGTAGGGATGGGAAGAGAAGGGAATAGGGGAGGGTAGGGAAGGGAAGGGTAGGGGATTGGGCCTCCGGTAAACTCACTCACTCGGCGAAACACAGCGCAAGCGCTATTTCACGCCGGTTTTCTGTGAGAACGTGGTATTTCTCCGGTCGAGCCGGCCCATTCGTGCCAAAGCATGGCTCTCCCACGTTTAATCATTTATCTCCTGTATCAAACTCTTACACGCTTTTAAATAATAATGTTTATTTCAACTTTGTTTTCAGTGATGTTCGATTGGAGTACAAAATGCCGTTGGGATACGGGGTACAGCGCGGACTCTGTGGAGTGGTGTCCAGTTCAGCCGTACACTCATGTCCTGGTCTGCGGGACTTACCAGTTGAGCGAGGCCGAAGAAGGTAAGTAAAATAACTCAAATGTTGCCCGCAACTTCGATCGCCCAGGAATTCGGGATAAACTAGTATAGTCCTGACTCCTGACTCCTGTCTGGTATTGGCCTTAACTTCTAAAGTATCTCCTTACCAAATTTCGTAAAAATAATGTGCAGTGGATTCAGCGGTCTTAGCGTGAACACTATAGATACCTACCCATTACATAAGATTATTTTTTCGGATTGATTTTGATAGTTATCTTTTGCCCAAACTTCTATTATGAAAAGAAGCAGTAGATCATAATATTATGCCCAG
This sequence comes from Cyaniris semiargus, assembly GCA_905187585.1. Lineage (NCBI taxonomy): Eukaryota > Metazoa > Arthropoda > Insecta > Lepidoptera > Lycaenidae > Cyaniris > Cyaniris semiargus. The sequence goes on along the minus strand of LR994558.1, from coordinate 2,349,789 downwards.
TTGATCATTACTTTATTTTACTACACCATAACTTACCTACTTTTCTCTTTTTTAGGACAACCGAAGCAGAAAAGGCTTGGCAAAATCTATCTGTTTACAGTGGATGAAGATACCACTGAGCTGAACCCCATCCAGACTATCGAGACCTCTGGGGTGCTGGACCAAAAATGGTGTTACCATCTTATTGAAAGTCATCCAGTCTTGGCAGTAGTCACCTCTGAGGGTCTCATACAGTTATATCGCTTGATAGACCAAGAAGGAATTTTAAATTTAGAACTATGGTTAGAAGAAGAGATAGGTAGAGATATTCTAGCGCTTTCTATAGACTGGTCATCGAATAAATCGCTCCAAGATCCGAGTATTGTGGTGAGTGATTCGTCCGGGTCAATAACCTTGTGGCGGGTAGATGGGAAATTGATCAAAGAAGGCGAATGGAACAGCCACGGATTTGAGGCGTGGATAGCCGCTTTTAATTACTGGAATCCGAATGTTTTTTATTCAGGTAAGAATGAACTGTGTTGTTACGAACATAAACTTAGTTACATAGGATATGATGCTACTAATTTAAAAGCGTATTAACCTCGTAATAAAGGAATATATTCACATAAAGTTTTGACTTAAAATTTTGTTTTTCCATTTAAAAATATGAATTAAAACGGTGTTAGTTTGCTTGCGCCATCTATTAGCTAAAGCAAGAAGTGCCGCAAATTTTTAGCTTAGTAGAAGCAATTTTTTAGTTTTTTTTAATAATTCAGATTTTAATATTTTAATTATTTAACAAAATATCACTTTCATTGCTCCAAGCTGAAAATAGTTCATTGCTTTGAAGATGCTTAAATGATCTACTTATTTATTTAAGCATTCAAAAACTAAAAATATTATTTTTAACATGCTTACATTAGCTTCACTTGTAACTATAATAATAATAATAACGCTTGGACGCTCCACACCACGTCAGTCTGGCCCCGTGGTAAGTACCTGATGGACTTGTGTTACAGGTACCAGACAACGAAAATATATTTAATACTTTTATACTATACATATATTTAAGATTTTTATCATATTATACACATATTTAATACATATCCATGACCCAGGAACTTTGAAAACTTTTTGTTCCGTCGGCGGGATTCGAACCCGCGACCCCCGGCTTGAGCTACCAACAGCCCACCAACTAAGCCACAGAGGTCGTCAAAATGTATGTAAGAAAATCTTGGAATCTTAATTTGACCTACTTCCCAGTTTTCGATTAGGATAAAATGTTGCACGCGTTCTAAGTTCTGATGATAATAAAATATGACTAGATGCACCCCCATGATATGGGTATCAAATGAAAGGGTTTGCTGTCAGGAATACAAAAAAAATATAGTTACGTGACTTAAATCCAACATGGCGTATTGGTTCAGTGCGTGCTAAAAGCGTGTTTTTAGTTTTTTAAATTATTATAAATATTTTTTTAACTCATTCCAGGCGGCGACGACTGTGTTTTCAAATCCTATGACGCAAGATTACCTGAGGCCGTGACTACGAACCGGTCGCACGAGGCCGGCGTCACCGCCATCAGGAGTCATGTAGAGGTGGAACATCAGCTGTTGACTGGAAGGTATAGGCACACACACGCACACAACTCTAAGAACGTTTAGCGAAACTGAATAATAATCTTATATATAAAATTCTCGTGTCACAATGTTAGTCATCGTACTCCTCCGAAACGGCTTTACTGATTTTTACCAAATTTTATATGCATATTCAGTAGGTCTGAGAATCGGCTTCTGGCTACTTCTTATATTGCTAAGTGCATTTGTTGAATAAATAATAGTAAATTATTATTACAACTCGAGACTGACGGCGACCATTGTTTGTGCGACGTGATAGCGATGGACGTTGCCATGGTGCCATACTTATTTCGTCACTTCAATAAAATAATATGGGCGAAATACTTTATATTGCAAAACAACGTTTGCCGGGACAGCTAGTAATATATAATAATATCTATGGACGCTTCACACCACGTCAGTCTGGCCGCGTGCTAAGTATCTGAAGGACTTGTGTTACAGGTACCAGACAACGGAAATACATTGAATACTTTCATACTATACATATATGTATTTAAGATTTTTATTATATGATACACATATTAATTAATACACATCCATGACCCAGGAACTTTGAAAATGTTTGTTCCGTCGGCGGGATTCGAATCCGCGACCCCCGGCTTAAGCTTCCAACGCGCTTATCTACTGAGCCACAGAGGTCGTCAGATTGAACTGAAGGGGCAATAGCATATTATTGTACAATATCGATCAATAACATCTATACTAATATTATAAAGCTGAAGAGTTTGTTTGTTTATTTGTTTGAACGCGCTAATCTCAGGAACTACTGGTCCGATTTGAAAAATTCTTTCAGTGTTAGATAGGCCATTTATCGAGGAAGGCTTTAGGCTATATATTATTAAGCTAAGATCAATTGGAGCTAAGAAACAGAGGAAAATGTGGAAAAAAACTGGGAAAATTATATGAAACTGCTTATTATCTTATGAACTACTGGAGCAATTTTTATGTTATTTGGCACACATGAAGAATAGACCACGTGATGGGACATAGGTTATTTTTTGCGAAAAAATGTACGGTTTCCGTGAAATTCCTAAATTACGCGGGCGAAGCCGCGCGGTATATCTAGTATAACAAGTAATAACAACATTCAACCCCAAGGCGACCCTAAGAGCCAGTCCACACGGCGCTTTGCGTCAGCGTTGCGTTGTTTTACATACAAATAACCAAGGTGTTCACACGGCGCGCTGCGTCGTGACAGCAGCGCGCAACGCACACATGACGGACAGCAGCCCCCGAGACGAAGCGGGAGGGGGTGTTGACGTTAAGACTGCTTCGTAATAACGCTGCGATGCCGCAGCGCCCGTGTGGCCGGCTATGCGTCAAACGGCAGCGCTGCGTCGACGCAACGCCCGTGTGGACAGGCTCTAAGGTCAATAAGGGCTGTTTGGCGCTATGTAGGTGTAGGGTCTATCGTGTCAACTGTCGTGTCAAACATCTGTCGTCGTATGTCACGAAATAGCTTCCACATGTCACGATATAGCTTTCATAATATGTCTGTCTACAAAAGACCCTATCGTCCTTCTAGTGGAAAAATATGATACCTATATCGACAACCCTCATTGTCCACCGCCACTGTCCACCGAGAACGAGATTACTTTGGGCCGATAAAATGCCGCTGTATGATAATATGGCTAAGGGTTCCATTTTGCTACGCCACTACAAAGCAGCGGCGGCATAAGTAGCTAGACGAATGTTAGCAGAAAATGAAACCTATAGCCTATTATAGGTCATAAACTCATAACTCATAGTGGCATTTTATCGGCCCAAAATAATCTCGCTCTCGGTGGACGGCGGCAGTGGACAAATGGCCTAATTCTGATTTCCATAATCCATCCATCCATCCCACTCACTCATTGCGCCTCTGAAGACATGAATGAAACAATGCGCTTTCCCCTTCCACTTTTGCTGATCGATCATAAAAGTGTAAAAAAATACTTATTTAAATTTAAATGTCTTCCTCAAGACTATAATGTGAAATCGCTTATTTCAGTTACGATGAAAAAGTCCGCGTGTGGGACGCTCGCAGCCTCAAGCGTTGTATCACAGAAACGGACGTCAACGGAGGAGTTTGGCGTTTGAAATGGCACCCTCGACGGCCAAACATCCTCCTAGCGGCCTGCATGTACGGCGGTTTTAGAGTGCTTCATATGGACGACCAGCCGAAAGTGGTCTCTGAGTATTTGGAGCATGAGAGCATAGCGTACGGCGCTGATTGGAGCTCCAAAGGACTCGTAGCGACGTGCTCCTTCTATGACTGTAACATGCATATTAGTGAAGTAAAGTCATTACTTGACATATACTAGATGTTGCCCGCAACATCGATGCGCCGAAATCATACATTTTCCGAGATAAAATCTATCCTATGCATAGAGATATTATGTACTAAGTGATCCTATGCATATTCTTTCTCGGAATTAATTCATAGGCAGTTTTAGAGGGACCTACAAAATTTGACTGGGTTATGTCAAATCAGTGATAATCGAGACCAAATTACGTAGGTTCGCCATCTGTACATAATAAAACAAGCGTGCTCATTTAAACATGTTGTATTTCAATTTGCTTATAATGTCATGATAAATATAATTTATAACAATTACGTAATTATTCGCCCGTGAGTGATAAAAACTCCACAATGTACAATACGAAGGCTTGGGGATGGTGGATCCGATTAAAGATTTTAAAAACGCTACTGGCCGACTTCACCTACCGTAAATTTGTACCTTAATATTCACTAAATAAATTCTAATATCTATTCACTGGAATTAAAGTACATGACACGCGCGCCCCGCGTGTTAAGATCGCGACAGAATATAACAGGGCAGTGGACAGATAGCAGTAAAAATTGACTTTCAGATTAAACTATTACTACCTAGCTAAAAGCCGAGCTTTGTGAGGGCTCGCGTTGTTTTTCTGCATGGTAATGATCTTTAAGGCAGCTTTTTTATATTTTAATAGTAACCAAACCTTGATTGACCGATGATAACACATCTACATATAAATAAAAATTACCATGTTAAAGCACAAATCAATAGGCGTGATAGTTTTTTCATAAGGTGTACCACAAAAGTGCTCAGGTTGTGGATATAGTAGGTTAAAGATAATGCAGTAGCAGTCAGCAGACATGTCTTGGCTCTGGATCAGCACTGTATAAATATTGCAATCCACGAAGACGCGCCCCACTATTCCTCCTAATCGTTTATAGTAATTTCGTTTATACTTTCGTTTCAAGTCTGGATTTTTGCAACATAGACTACTACTCGTGCACATCGAACCGCTGACGGTTCGCGACTGACGCTCGGCTGAACTCCCCGTACCCCGCGATCCCCTCACCCAAAAAATTTATGCGGCGTGTCTTCGTGGATTGCACTATCTATATCTGTGTAAAATACAGTCTAGTATTCAAAATTTACATTGGTCTTGTTCCTAAGCAGTGTGGTACTTGCCACTGTATTATTGCTAATTTTGGCTCAAGAAGGCATTAAATAAAATAATAATAATAATAAGTTATATATGCTGTCATTTTGGTACCATTACCATCAGAGAAAGGTCCTACGAAATTTGGTCGCGTTATGTCAAAGCCAGCTAAAGAGAGATCACCATCACTATCATTGACTTGACATAATCCGACCATATAATGTAGATCCACCATTTACCTATGGATCAATTTCCTGGTCGTATATAATTATTATAATATGAATAATATAGTTTTTGTGCATTCTCATACAATTTTTACTTTATCTGCATTTACTACTCTGTCATATTTTGCATACAACCATGTTATGCCTCAACCACACACTTTTTTTTAATGTTCTATCGAGTATGGTTCAACACTTTCTTATGTCTAGCACTAGCCATTTACAATATACATACTTATAGTACAATAACTTTTAAATATGGCCTCCAAATAAAAACTAGTTACAGTTTCGAGTTATTTTATTAAAAAAATGCGAGACTTAGCACGGAGCTTCATAGAAATTTGTGTCAATATGAAGTCTGTGCCTCGCCTAATGATTTTGACATTAGTTTCAAGTAATTTTAGGTTCGTCTATCTTCAATAGTGAAAATGAAGAGGTAGAATTAAACTTGAAATTAAAATATGTGAGAAAAAAGGAATTTTAATCCATCAATCCCCAAGCGGCAGCCGGCTGCCGCATAACAATTGAAAATCAATTGTGTCTGTGATACCCATGATGGAGGTGTTAAACTTTTAGTCACAATTATGTAGTTATGAACTATATAGTGAATTAAAAATTATTTGGGCTACCCTTGATATTTGATAATAATTAGATTTAAATGTGCAAAACAATATGTTGAGAACAATTTTTTTTGTGATTTGAAAAAAAAACTCATAAAATTTATGTTGTAAAATAGTGATGTTATTGACTAGCTTTATTCAAATTAAATTATTATGCCACAAAAATTGCGTCATAGCTGGATTTACATTTCAAAGACTTTAAATATCATGTAAAATACTTGGTCATACTATAAACTAAACTTTAACATAATTTATTGCCAAGTTTACTCAATTTATTATTCACGTAGTCACAATAATAATAACTCTTCTATAAATTATAGTAGTAGATGGTAACGTTGGTACGTACTGTAAGGCCCCTACATAAAAAGGATAACTGGCAAATGAAATAAAACTCTTCAGAAAAAACCTTTTTATTTTTGATAAATACTGATAGAAATTTTAAAACAAATCCGATTTTTGATTTAACAAATTTCTTATATTAAAATATACTTTCGTGAGTTTGTTCTGAATAGTGTGGAGGCCCTCTTCAGTTGTAATCACCAAAAGGTGTGTAGGGGCTCTTACAGGTTTATAGTTATTGCAAACTTCAATTTTTTTAATTTCAAGCGCATCATTCTGTGGGTGGGTTGAAATTCAAGTTAAAAACAATGCATTGATTCATTGATTAGAAGTTGAGAATTTTCGTTGTATTGTTAAACGCCAGTAAATATGTTCTATTTAAAATTACATAGAGATAGCCCCTACGGAAACACTGTTGTCCGCTAAGACGGTGTTCTGATGCGTCTATACATTACGTCTATATTTACAAGCGAATTCTGTCTAACGCTAGCCGCTAACCTGTACACATACTCTGATACATACTAGTTGTGTAACAAAAAAAAATTATCTACACTTTGCTATATTATATCTAATGACATTAATTATTAGGGTATAATGGATATTGGGCTGCTTGGAAGTTCGTAGAAGACATTTTAAATTACTGTATATTGGATTAAAAAAAAAAGACTTATTATGCAGTCTTCCCTGCATATTATGCTTTATTTAATGGCAAGCATCATTCAAAGAATACAGTGTACTTTAGTTATGTATCAGATATATTTTGGGAATTAGTGTTACTAAGAAAAAAGTGCTACTTATACTGTAAAATTTATGGAATTCAAATTGTAAAATATGTGTTTTCTGAATGAAACATGAATTTCATAAATTTAAATTAAAAATATTGCTATATTTGGCCCACTTTTTATATAATATTATAACTTTCCCCCAACTAAATTTGAAACATACCATTACTATAAATATACATTGATTACAATAATCAAAACTTTTATTGTATAATTATCTTGCTGAAAATCAATTATTGAGATTTCATTTAACATAATGAGTACTAGTACTCAAAAAAATAAATACGAAAGTAACACAAGCCATATATCACACAGATAAGAAACACTACGAGTACTATAAAAATATTGGCAAAATATTTTGTGCACATGTAAAAACATTATAAAAGATTTTCGATAAAATATAGTACGATAAATTCACGATTTGGCATCAGAACACCCAACGTGATGGGCATTATCTAATCCCGAGGTTGAGGTATGTCGCAATACTCTACCGTCACATACACAGTTGTCTAGCTACAACAAACTACATAACAATACCTACATCCGAGAGCCCCTTCCTAGAGATTCCATCATCAGATGCACACGGGTGTCTTAGGTCCAAAATATATAAATATCAATTAATAAGTACACCAAATCAAAGCATTCAATATACTCTCCGTACTAATACCATAATGAGTAATATTATTAACACTAAGCATCTCTGTCACGTCCACGATCACAGGTAACTCGTCCGAGCTTCGACAGAGTCGTCACTGCCGCTGAGCGTCACAGAATCAGGTAACGGGATCGCGCGGTCACACTTCACGCACTAGTCACTCATCACTGCGAGTCGGCGTGTCGAGGGCACAACGCACGGAAGTCGTCGCGGAGCGTCCACGCGGTCGCGCAGGGGTAGTGCGCGGCGGCGGGGCAGGCGCGCGTCGCGCACGATATTGCGGCGCCGGCGCGCGTGCACGTACCGCAGCGGACCGCCCGCGCGTTGCACACCGCCGGTGCGAGGCCCCAGATACGCGCGCCCGCCGCCAGCAGCCCTGGCGCCCATACGCCGCACGCCTCATGAAACCACACCTCCGCACCACCAGACGACGACGCGAAGCGATGCTTTGATGATTCGTCCAACGACCTGAAAGTTAAAGAGAAGACCGTGAAGGGTCGCACTTAATTTATTGTATGACTTCATTGTGAATAATAGGTACCATAGTATTCTAGCCATAGCATATAGCCTTATAAAGCTGGCATATATGTATCGTAAGCCTCATCAAGAATTTCAAAATTAAAAAATAAAGAGATTTAGTCTGTCAAGAAAGTGAAGAAATTAAAAAGTGGCAACATCGTAGTGTCATCCCTTTTTTCTTAGATTGATTTGAAAGGGATGACACTACGATGTTGCTACTTTTTAATTTCTTCACTTTTTTGACAGACTATACAAATCGCAAGATAAAAACCGTACCACATTACGAAGATTATAAACATTCTGTCACTCTAGTCATAATAATTCTATTTACACGTTATTAATAAAAATCTTAGTAAGATTAGTAGCCGTGAAACTACTATAGGTCTATAATCAGAATCTGGTGGCAATTTTTGACAGCAGATTTTCAAAAAATATTCTTGATCATTGGATAAATTTTTATATTTGCATGTTTAACACACAGAATCAGCCGCTATAAGAAAAAAAAAAAGATCAAAATGCTTTATTCCAATTACCCCGGTATTGCTAGAGTCAATTTATTTTCCCACTTTTTGCCATCAGATTCTGGTAGACCTATAGTAGAACATAGCTATGTTTTATCTGGACATTGAAACTGACCACACAATATCACATACCTGTACTCATCACACTCCATATCTAGCGCATACGGTCCGAATAGGTCTCCCAGTCCACTGTAATGTGGTCCTCGTTCACAGAACGCGCACAGCCAGGAGGCGTCAGGCGTGGACGCGTCGTACCGAAGCCCTAGGGTGCTCGCGTGAAGGCCACGAGCACGGAGACCGTTCCGCCACTCGTCGCCCCGGGCCTCCTCGTTCGCGCCCGCCGCAGCATTCACTACTGCTACAGATACCGGGGAATCCCGGGGCCCCACGATCTAGAAATTGTAAATGTTTGATGACTTCTGCGATGTTGTATAAATTTTAATTTCTGTTTCAAAATTATTGGTTCACAAGTTTTGCTGATTTAAAAAAAAAATAGAGATAAATATATACAAAATTTCAGCTTGATAACTTCTTTTGTTATGAGCCTTCCCAGTTAGATATTATTCATATACCATCAATAACTTATGCAACTTTTGTTGTGATCCAACCACTATCATAAATGCAATATTTAAGTAATTTCTGCAATGTGTACAAGTACAAAATATCATAAAACTGTGATGACAACAAAGTAACAGTCGGTATGGAGCATTTTGGAGGTCTATTGTATGTGAGTTTTTAAGTTAACAGAGTCATTATTTCACCAATGTTTCTATTTTTGAATGGTCCTTTAATTACCAATAAGAAAAAAATATAACCATCATGCCTATTACACAGTATAAAAATACTTCACTCACTTGTATATACGGTCCTCTAGACCGGCTCGAGCTGGCGTTGCTGCCGGAGTCGTACGCGTACGCGTCCTTCACGGATCCGTCCTTCTTCTTCTTCTCCGCGCCCTTCTTCCTCGCGACCTTCCTCCTCTCGTCGCCGGTGCTGACGCGGCTATTCCGCTTTGACGCCTTCTTCTCGCCCTTGGTGGGGGCAGATTTTCTGCGCTTCCTCGCCTTTGCCGTCTGCTTCTTCTCTTCGACTTCGGCTGCGGGCGGTTTCTCGCTGGGCTCGTCGATGCCCGCGAACATGGTCTCCAGCTGCTTCTCGACCTCATTTAAGCTCGCCGAGACGGGGTCCGCGCTCCGGGCCTCCGGCTCGGGCTCCGCGGGCTTCGCCTCGGAGGGGGACTCCACAGGTACGTTGGTGGATTCGTTGGAGGTGCGGGCGCTCCGGCGGCGGGGCGCGGCGGCGGAGGGCGGGGGCTCGGTGCTCGGCTTCTCGGGCGATTTGGGCGGGGATTTAGGCGACTTCTCGGGCTCGGGGCTGGCGAGGACGCTCTCGAGCTTGTCGACGGTGGCGGGGGCGTCGGGCTCGGGCGGCGGGGGCGGGGCGGGCGCGGGGGCGGGGTCGGTGCCGGCGATCATGGCGGCGATGTCGTCGATGGTCTCCGCGGAGCCGGAGCGGGCGCGGCGCGGGGGCTGGGGCGAGGGCGGGGCGTGCGCGGAGTGGGGCGGGGGCGGCTCGTGCGCGTCGCCGTTCTCGGCGGGCGGCGGCGGCGGGGAAGGCGCGCGCTCCGGCGCCGGCACCGGCACGCGTATCGTGCGCTCCGGTTTTCGCTTCCGCTTCGAGCCGGGCGGCGCGCCGCACGAGTCGGCCGAGTCCTGAAAATTTTATTGACATTGTAAGCATATTTCTCCGTTTATGTAATTGTTTGTGATTAGAATAACTAGACCAGGGGTTCCCAATCTTTTTCAGCCTGCGGCGCAGTTACACGTAAAATATTTTGTCACGGCGCGCGGCGCCCTACTCTACCTAGCTATTAGAAAAATATACATAAATAAATACCTTTAATGATTATAGTTGGGTTAAGCTGGTAAATAGTAATAAACAAATATTTAATCATGTACCTGCTTTAAATAAATAATATTATAATTTAATTTTATAATATTTGTGGTTTCGGATAATGATGGAGGATCGACTCACGGCGCCCCTCTTGCCTTTCCACGGCGCACCAGGGCGCCGCGGCGCACACTTTGGGAACCCCTGAACTAGACCATTAAAACATCATTTTTGTCAATTTAGCAAAATGTAGGAGTCATATTGTTCATTAAATGTTTATAATTCTTTCAGAAAAAACATTGCGTGTGTTTCTATCTCTGTCATATCTCTGTGACAAATCTATAATAGTAAAACTGTATGTGTGTGTCACGCACCTCGTTGGAGCTGGGCGGGCTGGGCGTGTGCACTCGCGGGTGTACTATGACGGAGTGCGGGGACGCCGGCGCCGCGGACAGCCGCTCCAGCAAAGCGTCGACGCGGGCGTGCACCGCGCGACCGTGCGGCGCCGCGCGGGCTATGAGACTGAAAACAATGTGCTCATGTTATTTTTATTTAATAACTTTATGCAAATATTTACAAAGGCGGTCTTCACGCCTTGTGGCATGAAAACAATCTTAGAGTTGGCTGGTTGAAGTTAGTGGGAACTGATACATAAATTACAGTTTTTATACTGTCAGAGAAGTTGATTCATAGGCAGATGGCGGACCTACGTAAATTGGTCGCGTTGTGTCAAATCACAGCTAACACTGAATTGACATAATCTGACCAAATGAGAGGTCCGTCAACTGCCTATGAATCAATTTCATCGATGGTACATAATTTTGCAGATATTGCACAATATGAAACGCCGGTCGCTCACCGGTCGCAAGATCGCCTAGCCAGAAAGCAGTGATCAATTTACCTGTTGATAGTGGGCGCATCTCGCACTGACAGCGCGGGGGCGGTGGGCGTGGCCGGTGCGGGCGCGGGGGGCGGTGCCGGCGAGCCGTTGGCGCCGCGCACGCTCAGGTCGACGCCGCCGCGCGGGTATAACTCAGAGTCGCGGAGGGCTTTATCTGTGACGATAGTGGAAATAAAAAAAAACCGATCAAACTTTTTTTTATAAAGAAAGTAGATGGCTAAGAAAAACAATAGGACATCATCAATTATGAACAACATCTATCACAAAACTAGTGTGTATAGCGAGATACCAACTCGTTCGGCGTGAGCGTGAAAGAATACCAAACATCCATACATTATTTTCACACATACATATATAATACTAGATGACGCATAATCGCGCGGGAACCGAATATTTTTCCGAGATAAAAAGTATCATTTTTCATCTGTAGTGTATGTCACACCTCCCTCCTATATATAAGGTAGGTTAGGACGTTTTAAACATCTTTTTCGCGAAGACAACGCTCTTTTAATTAGTCTCCCAAGCCTGCACATTGCAATGTACTTTCTCGAGACTCAAAGTATCTCCATACCAAATTTCATGCAAATCGGTTCAGCGGTTTAGGCGAGAAGAGGTAACAGACAGACACACACAGACACTTTCGCATTTATAATATTACTAGATGTTCCGCGCGGCTTCGCCCGCGTTAATTAGATATTTCAGAGACAAATAAGTCCACAAAAAATAGCCTATGATCCTTCACGTGGTCTACTTCTTATCTGACCCAAATAACAGAAAAATTGCTCTAGTAGTTCGTGAGATAAGCCCTTTCAAATAATTTCTCCCGTTTTTTCCACATTTTCTTCTATTTCGCCTATAGCCTTCCTCGATAAGTGGGCTATCTAACACTGAAAGAATTTTTCAAATCGGACCAGTAGTTCCTGAGATAAGCGCGTTCAAATAATCCCTTTCAAATAATTTCCCCCCGTTTTTTCCACATTTTCCTCTATTTCTTCGCTCCTATTAGTCTTAGCGTGATAAAATATAGCCTATAGCCTTTCTCGATAAGTGGGCTATCTAACACTGAAAGAATTTTTCAAATCGGACCAGTAGTTCCTGAGATTAGCGCGTTCAAATAATCCCTTTCAAATAATTTTCCCCCGTTTTTTCCACACTTTCCTCTATTTCTTCGCTCCTATTAGTCTTAGCGTGATAAAATATAGCCTAGCCTTTCTCGATAAGTGGGCTATCTAACACTGAAAGAATTTTTCAAATCGGACCAGTAGTTCCTGAGATTAGCGCGTTCAAGTAATCCCTTTCAAATAATTTCCCCCCGTTTTTTCCACATTTTCCTCTATTTCTTCGCTCCTATTAGTCTTAGCGTGATAAAATATAGCCTATAGCCTTCCTCGATAAATGGACTATCTAACACTGAAAAATTTTTTCAAATCGGACCAGTAGTTCCTGAGATTAGCGCGTTCAAACAAACAAACAAACAAACTCTTCCGCTTTATAATATTAGTATAGATAGTAATTAGTATAGATAATAATATTAAATATAATAATAGAAAAGTGATTAATTCATCAAGCCCCATACGGTCACCGGTGACCGAGACACAATAGAATATCTATTGTGTCTCGTTTTCCCACGATCGACGGATTAAATGTCGCGTAACTAATCGGAACTATTGCTATAATGTCGAAAGAAGATACTAGACTACAATGATGTGTAAGTAGCAGCGCTGAAAGAGCAAATTTTTTTGTGATTTGTATGGGCGAGCGCCCCTGCGTCAGGAGTTTGCCCATATAAAAGTAAAAAAAAGGTTAGTCCTTCAGCGCTGCCACTTTCACAGTGATTTCTTAAATTATACCCATACACACCCTAAAGTATTATCACTTAGTTTTGTTACTGTATATCATTGTAGTGTAGTATACAGAATCATTGTAGCGATATAAGATCGTTCGAACGATCTGCATCGTATAGTTAAAAAAAAAACTAAAAAAATCGGCCAAGTGCTAGTTGGACTCGCCCATAAAGGGTTCCGCAGCAGCAATAAGTTTTATTTTTATGAAATTAAAAGATATTTGATTTATTTTTATATTTCAGTTGATTTAATGAAAGTTAAATTAAGGTTTACCATTTATTTTATTATTTATTTATTTAAGTCAGGCATCTTGGCCCATATTGTAAATACCTTATAGACTAACATACATACAATTATACTAAAAACTAACACTAACACTAAACACGTATTGTCTGCGACGTGTTCGGAAGTCGTCCTCGGAACCTCCTGTAGACGACTCCAATCGGCCAGAACTCCTCCTTCTCAAAGGTCGGTAGACGATGCGTCGGGACTCTCACCACGAAGGAGCTAAAATTCACTTTATGGCGGGACTCCAAGCGCTCGATCCTCAAGACGAAGTGGGTCTTGCTCCTGATGTAGTCCACGACCTGCTCGGCCGTCGTGGACCAGTGCAGCCTGGACACGTACAGCGGCGTCGCGGGAGTCTCACGCCGCAACAGCTGCTCGGGTCCTTCGGGTGCGGTGCCGCGATGGTTACGGACGACGGGTTTCTTCTTTCTTCCTCTCGACTTTTATAAACCCGTCATCATCGCACTTTCGGTCCCTTTCGGAGAGAGGACACTCCTTTGCAGGGGCCTCCTTTTTCCCTTTGTTTTTGGAACGCGGGGGAGGAGGCGGGGGGCAAGCGGCGACACTTGCGTAGTTCGGCCGCGGCTCCGTTGCAGGCGGGGAGCGGGCGGCGAGGGCGGCGGCGGGGGCGCTGACGTGCGCGTGCGTTGACCCGTCTGAAAGTGCTGACGAGCTGAACGTGATCGCCTGCACACCTCGACGGCAGGTGACGTTGGCGGCATCACATCACCTACATATTTAATTACCACTCTTTGATTGTGATAATTGATTACGTAGATCGCTGATCGTAGACTCTGATGCCTGCAGTCTACCTCGAATTTTGGCCAACTTCTTTCAGGAATCTGATGTCCTTAAAGAGGGTGACGACGTCGACGTGGTCCAGCGTCACGGGCGGCAGCTTGTGCAGTTTTTTCGCCACAAAAGCCGGCACCTCATCCGGATCCGCCTGCTTCAGCAAGGATATTATATCCTGCACGCTTCTTTCGGTCCCATCCCTCCGTCGCGATGGCATATTCGCGCTCTGGTCGAGCGTCTCGTAGAGCAAATGCTTCCCCTGGCAAATCTCCTCGCTGGTGAAGGAGGACTTGCAGATCTGCAGTATGCTCACCTCGTCCATTGTGTCAATGGCGTGCTGGATAAACGCCAGCAACTCATTCGCCATTAGCGCCATGGTGACGTGCAGCGGCAATCAGCCGCGCGATTCGCGAAAATATTAATTAATAATTAATATTTGCTGCGTGTGCATAACGTGGAGCGCGACCGTCCGCTGGCTCGACACATTACACACGATGATGATATGACGTATAAAAAAAAACTACTTGATTGAGATCTCGTTCAAACCAATTTTCGTTGGTAGTTTTTATAGTAACGTACATCATATATTTTTTTAGACTTATCATGCCCCTACTTTAGAAGTTAGAGGGACACACACACACACACACACATTTTACCACTTTGGAAGAGTCTCTCTCGCAAAGTAATACAACCTGAATAGGTTAGAAAAAAATGATATTAGGATCTTCAATATGATTTTTGAAGACCTATCCATAGATACCCCACACGCATAGGTTAGATGAAAAAAATTTTTTTGTTTCAGTTGTACCTATGGGGACCCCTAAAATTTTTAATAATTTTTCCATTTTTGTATCAAAATCTTAATGCGGTTCACAGACTACATCTACTTACCAAGTTTCAATAGTATAGCTCTTATAGTTTCGGAGAAGAGTGGCTGTGACATACGGACGGACAGACAGAAATGACGAATCTATAAGGGTTACGTTTTTTGCCATTTGGCTACGGAACCCTAAAAACACGTTTATTTTTAATTTTTTTAAAAAATTGTTTTCTCAAATTATTGCATTAGGACGGGAGCCCTAGAACATTTTTTTTAATTACTATCAAGCTCATTTTTTGTGAGTAGCTTCATTTTGATAAGACGAACAACATTTTTATTTGCGAAAAATCTCGAAAGTGGTAGCTAACAGAGATAGAAAGGATTTCATACTTTGAATTGATGGTCCTAAAATATGGACTGTTTTATTTGTAGGACAATGTTACTCTTAAATTATATGACTATTAATCTATCAATATACAAAAAATCAGCTCGTTAGGGTTCCGTTATAGGGTTCTGTAATCAACAAAACTTGGTTGACTACTGAACCCTAAAACGGAACCCTAACAAGCTGATTTTTAACCCCCGACAAAAAAGAAGGGTGTTATAAGTTTGACGTGTCCGTCTGTCTGTCTGTGTGTCTGTCTGTGGCATCGTAGCATCCAAACGGGTGGACCGATTTTGATCTAGTTTTTTTTTGTTTGAAAGCTGACATGATCGAGAGTGTTCTTAGCTATAGTTCATCATCATCAGCCTGCTCAGTGCTGGAAAATCGCGGTTCATCTGGTTCGTGAAGGGCCGATTAGCAACTTGCAGTCGTTTGGTGGGCTTTATATTTTGTATTCTAGTTCGTGACATGTATAAATATTGAATATATACACATTAATGGAAAGTTGACCTGGTGCTGCAGCATCACCTGGTAATCAATAGGATACCCAACTCCTCACCAACTCAGAGCAGATGTTTCGTGTTTGGGCTCATTTTATTTGCGACAACTAGTAAGACGTAAATAAACAGTAAATATTTGCATGCTGCTGCTGCAGCATCACCTGGATTCTATAGGAGCAGAGCTCCATATGAACCCAAAGTGGAGGTTTCATGTTCGGACTCATATTGACGGCCTCATCCAAGAGGACATTCATAGATGGTATTTATTGTAATATGATCCTGTTGATAGGAATTATTCTGCACTATAACCAACACAAGTTTTAAAAGCATGAAATAAAATTAAATTAAGAAATTTAAAAAAAAAACCTCGCCAAACCACTTTAAAAAGTAATGAAATAATATTTACTGACTTTAAGTTTAAATAATTCCTAAGTCTAAAGTGATATTTTAGTCCATAATTGTTGTCAAGGTGTGTCGGGGGACCGCTAATGTAGATGTTTGATTTCACATAACATTATAGTTCAAAGGTCAGTTCACAGCGAACTGAATCGAGACAATCAGCGATACAAAATGCAAAAGTCGCTGTTGGCGGTCCCCCGACACACCGTGACAACAATTATGGACTAAAATATCATTTTATACTTAGGAATTATTTAAACTTAAAGTCAGTAAATATTATTTCATTACTTTTTAAAGTGGTTCGGCGGGGTTTTTTTAATTTGTATATTGATAGGTTAATACTTATATAATTTAAGAGTAACATAGTCCTACAAATAGAACAATCCATATTTTAGGACCATCAAGTCCCATCCATCCTTTCTATTTCTGTTAACTACCACTTTCAAGATTTTTCGCAGATAAAAATGTTGTTCATCTTATCAAAATGAAGCTAACTAAAAAAAAGTAATAGCTTGATAGTAATAAAAAAAAAATTGTTCTAGGGCTCCCGTACTAATTGTCATTGGTTCTTAACATGTATGCAAAGTTTCGAATTAATTAGACTGAGATGGGTAAAAATCGTGCTCAAAGGTTCCGTTACATACATACAGCCCAAACTAATAAAAACGGGTTAAAATGTAAGTCACCTCGTCCGGGCAGATGCGGGAATAGGTCTGCCGGCATCGGCGCGCCGAGCTTCACGTCACCGGGAGACGGGGTGTGTCTGAAAAACAAACAAACTTATAATTTTTTTAAATAAAATAAGGGGGCAAACGGGTCACCTGATGGAAAGAAACTACCGTCACCCATGGACACTCGCAACATCAGAAGAGCCGCAGGTGCGTTGCCGGCCTTTTAAGAGGGAATACGCTCTCTTCTTGAAGGTTTGAGGGAATACGCTCTCTTCTAATTCGAAACTACACTTGATGATGGTATCAAAACTGGTAAAACTGTAATTTACTTTCTACACAAAGATATATACGTACTATTGATTCCTAGGCAGATGGCGGACCTAACTAATTTGGTCGCGTTAAGTTAAACCTATCCGACCGATCATATCTAACATTGAATTGACATAAGCCGACCAAACGACGTAGGTCCGTCAACTGCCTAGGAATCAATTTCCTCGATGGTACTATCAGAGAAGTTGATTCATAGGCAGATGGCGGACCTACGTAGTTTGGTCGAGTTATGTCAATCCCAGCTGAAAGATTACAGCTTACATTGAATTGACATTATCCAACCAAATGACGTAGGTACTATTATCGAACCTAATGACGTAGGTCCGTCAACTACCTATGAATCAACTTCTCTGATAGTACATTGAATTCACATACTTGCCGCGGTGTTGGGTTGCCTGTTCCAAATTTGTATGGCTTATACATATAAATTAAGGCGCATCCGTACATTACAAGTTTCCACGTTTTACGCTTGTAAAACTCGTCTCTGTGTTGACCAGGCCCTTTAGCCGAGACCTTTTCTTTATCGCTTCTTTATAGAATCGCCGATCAGAATGTATAGAATTAACATAAGCGTTTGTTAATATGACGTTGATGTTCGACTCGTCTAATGTCAAGTCTTGGCTACAGGCTCTGGTTTGATTTCAAGGACACATATATGTAGTGTTAGGCTGCGTTTCCACTGAAGCGGAGCGGAGCTTAGCGGTGCCGAATTGACCAATCACCATGCTCGAAATCTTCACTCCGCTTCGCTGTCATTCCGCTGGAATAGCACGATTGGTCAATTCGGGCACCGCTAAGCTCCGCTCCGCTTCAGTGGAAACGCAGCTTTATACTGGGTACTATTCTACTAACAACATATTATTGTGCCATGGTCCAGACATAATTTTACAACTTTTTTTTGTTTCTTTTTTTTCAATTGTGCTAAAACTAATTTCAACATTTGTTTAAAATGTTATGTACTTATGAAAAAAAATAATAACGTTTCTACTATGCGAATTAAACGCAGGGATGGTCTACACCTCGTGGTGTGCTTATTCGCCCAAATACACTAACACATTTCGCTTTTTTTTGTGTCCCACTTTGCAAAGAAATATGTTTACACTAGACAACGCCCTCAAGCCCGTTGCGCCAAAATTTATTTTATTGCGCGTTTATCACGCGGGAACCGCACAATTTTTAGGGTATAAACTAGTGACCGACCGAACTTTCGGTTTCGGTTTCGGTTTCGGCCAGTTTCGGCCAAAAAATCTAGTTTCGGCCTTAGTTTCGGTTTCGGCCAAAATATAGCCGAAACTTTCGGCTCCGCCGAAACTCTAAGTGTTTGTGAATTTTCGTGCGTCGTTCGGTAAACTTCGCAGTTAACTCGTGCTTGCTCGCCGGCGAGGCCCTGGCTCATTTTGCCACCGTCCATTTAATCGTGTTTTGAGGTTATGTTTTGCAAATTAGTGCCAAATTACTAAGTATTAATTTGGCACTAATTTGCAAAACATAATATTTTGTTTTTATTAGTATTTCGTTTTATTTTCATCAAATTGTCTAAACTTATTCTTATCGAACATTAGAGGTTACATATTGTTGAATTTTATTTCTAACCGTTTATTTAATATATAATATTATGATATATAATATAATATAATATTACCTGTTGGTGAATTACGTGCTATGTTCATATTTTAACAATGTTTCCCAAACAAACGATTAAGTAAATGCTGTGATAAATTGATTATATTGTGTGTGAAGTTTATTTACTTTGAGATATAGCTTGCGAGATTTTTCTAGTCAATCATCTCGCCTCATTCTTTTCCTTTTACCACGCGTTTTATTTATATTTAAAATAATTAACCTTTAACTATGGACGCGCAGTCTCACAGACCGTTCCTATCCTGCTAGAATCTTATCTACCCTACTTCCCCGTAAGCTTCACACTTGTGGCCCTCATTACACAAGTCGACAAAATTTTTTTTTTCTTGTACCCGTTCTTAATGACTATTATCCGATTATTTGCATTGACAATTAAGCAGAAACAAAAATTAAAAGAAAATAAAGTTTGCTTTTATAGTCTAGGCGAAGATAAATAAAAATATGAGATTTTTTTCAAAATTCTTAGAGACTAACACTCGTCGTGACCAAGATTAAGGGGTTGGGGGGGGATATCAGAGTTGGAACGGGAAGTTTGCCGCTGGCACTTACTGTGCGTATTTAATTTTGAGAGAAATTACGAATTTTATGTACTTTAAAGCGTAAAAATATCTTTAAAAATGTGTAAAATCGACGTAAAAAGTTTTTGCTGTATTTGCGGAAAATTAATTAAAGTAAGAGCGAAAAAGTCACTTGCACCGACAAACAAAAGGATCTATCAAGCCTTTGAAACAAATTTTAAACTTCCTATCAAAAACCAGAAAAATATGTGTGCCACATATCTCACGTACTTATTGAAGAGGCATGCTACAAGCTATGTTTGGAGTATGCTCACCTAAATACAAAAAATATCAAATTTTAAACCTAATTTATATAGGTATATTTTTTTCTTCTAATTCTTTTTTAATAAATGTTAGTAATTATATAAATCAAATAAATAATATTATATTTTATTATTTTGATACATAACTGAAAGAAGAAAATTCAGGTTTTCTTCAAAATTTGAAAGTTTCCATAAAAGCAAACTTTATGAGTTAAAATCATTGTTTCTTTAATTAATTAAGTGTAAGACATCCAAATTGGGTACACAGAACTCAGGCACAAAAATCGTGTTGACTAGTGTTATCTTAGGTTTAGTGACAAAACGTCTTCTGAACCAAAAATTGTGACGCTAACTGCAAGTTTACTTAGTGATTTTGTTTTGAACTTCGTCCGCGGTCTGTGAGACTACATGTCCGTGTTTCCCATACGAAGAATATGACTGCAATTTATTGTGTTTTCAGTAGTCTACTGTCTAGTCTTAAAATATATTCTGCTCATGTTTTTAGGGAAATCCTTCGTTCTAATACATTAAAAACTTGGAATCGGATAAAAAAAAACGGAATATAATACTTAAAAGTTCCTAGGGAACATATTATTCGAGTCTAAGATTAATAATATTTATTTTAAGAAATGTCACAAAAAGTAAAAAATCCAATTTGGCACTTTTTCTTATGTGTTAACAAATGTTAGAGAACAGTAAATTTCAGTAAATAATCGTCATTTTAAATGTTTTATCAAGTTTCGGTTTCGGGTTCGGTTTCGGCCGAAACTGAGAGTTAGGCCGAAAGCGCGGTTTCGGTTTCGGTTTCGGCTGAAAAATCAGTTTCAGTCGGACACTAGTATAAACTATCCTAGTAGGTATGTCCTTTCCCGAGACTAAAAGCATTTGCATAGCAAATTTAATCAAATCGGTTCAACCATTTAAGCGTGAAGAAGTAATATATAGATTTAGAGACACACTTTCGCATCAATACTAATATTATAAATGCGAAAGTGTGTCTGTCTGTTACCTCTTCACGCCCAAAGTGCTGAACCGATTTTGCTGAAATTTGATATGTAGATACTTTGACTTCCGGGAAAGAACATAGGATACTTTTTATCCTGGAAAAATGTACGGTTCTGTCGCGATACACGAGTTTTGGCGCAACGGAGTTGCGGGCGTCATCTAGTTTATAATATTAGTAAGCAATACCTCATTGCCCGTGTCGGTTTGATTGGAAACGAAACTGCGGATGCGCTTGCCAAGAGTGCAGTTATGGATGGTTCGGTAATCTGTTCTAAACCTTTTGTAAATGAGATTCATCATCAGATTAAGCAGAAGGCGCTCGAGAATTAATGGGAATACCATTTTGGTGAGGGACTACAAAGAGGTATTGGAATTTGGTACGGAACCATCCAGAATAAGCCAGTATGGGAGCCATGGTTTATTTCGTGTAACTTATCGAGAAAGTTGTTGGTGTCAGCCTTTAGATTGCGATCTGGGCACATTCCAGCAAACAAATTTTGTCACTTGGTTGGAATTAAGCCTTCGCCTAATTGCGATGTGTGCGAGAAGCCCGAAGACCTGTATCATGTTTTGCTGGAGTGTGCTCGAACTGCAGAGCTAAGATCAAGGCTCTTAGGTGACTTTGGCTGCCTGCACAATTGACGGATCAACAGTATAATTTCGGAGCCGTTGTCCCCAGAGGCAATAAAATTATATAGTTATTTGGATCTGTCCCTTATGTAGGGAACACTTGGTTCACCTATGAGGCTGACATTAACACTGAGTGTTAAAAGCCTCTGTAAAATAAAGATTTAAAAAAATAATAAAAATACCTCATAGTGTGCTTGTCGGGCGGGGTCGGTGTGTGTCGGTAATGGTCGGGCGGCGTCGCCGTGTGCCGGAACACCGAGTTGCCGGCGCCCTTCATCACCTGCAACAACACATCCTGCGTGTACCAGGTACCACGGTGTTAGTGTGATGATGCATGAAATAAAACAGGTATGAAAGTAAAAAGCAGGTATGAAATGTTAAAAACACGTATGAAGTTTAAAAACAGGCATGAAAAGTGAAAAAAGGATGTTTAAAAAAAAGGTTTGAAAAGTAAACTGATTAAGATATGGAAAATAAAATGAATCAAAAGATCAAGACTAGGAAAGAAATGGAACACATTCTGATATCATGAAGTAGTTATAATGAATTATGTTTTAAATTAATCGAATTTAAATTAAGAGCATAATTTAAATATAGTTTTTTCACGTTTTAGCAAACTCCGGGCTTTTTAAGGGTTATTAATGGTACAATTGTACCAACCTGCATGCAGTTTGGTATTATTGTACCAATCTGCAACGGATCCGGTGGTGAGGGAGCAGGCACGTGGTACAAGTGCGGTGGTGGTGTCGGGGTGTGCCACGTCACACCGCGATCTGACGCCATGTGCGCCTGCGGCACGCGCGCCAGGAGATTCGCCACCTGCAACTGGTACGTACGCTTGTTATGTCACAGAATAATATATAGTTAAAAAATCGGCCAAGTACGAGTAGGACTCGCGCACGAAGGGTTCCGTACAATTATAGAGCAAAATTAGGCCAAAAATTGTGTTTTTTGTATGGGAGCCCCCCTTAGTTTTTTATTTTATTTTAATATTATTATTAAATATTAAAGTACAGCTTGGCAAAGAAGAGTGGATTAAATGAGGGCGCTTTTCTTTAAATACAGGCAACCCTACGCTTCGCTTTTGACGCACATACTAGAGTTGACAAGTAATGTAGTGTTGTTATAAATAAAAACTCTTAGTTCCAGCTGTCACCGCGTCAGACTCTTCTTTGCCAAGCTGTACCTGTTGCCATTATTGATATAGAGCAAAAAAGGCCAAAAAAATTACGTTATTTGTTTGGGAGCCCCCTTTAAATATTACAGACAACGAAGTCTTAGTAATAGGGTTTTTACCCTTTGGGTACGGAACCCTAAAAACACGCTTTCTAATTATTTTTTTCAAAAAATTTTAACAAATTATTGCATCGTCATTGGCTCATAATATGTACATGCAAAGTTTCGAATTAATTAGACTACTGGAGACAGGTAAAAATCATGCTCAAAGATTCTGTTACATACATACAGCCCAAACTAATAAAAGCGTGTTAAAAAAAAGAAGTACACAGCTGATCTGTCATCAAAATGTGACCCACAACAATATTAATCAGTGTTTAAAACAATAATGCCCGTTTTCACCAACAGCACCTAAAATTTAGGTGTCCCTTAAGCCAATATAAGGGGCACCTAACCCAAGTTTTGTTTTCACCAACGTTTAAGTGACATCTAAACCATTATAATTTAGGGGATGAATTGACAACCCCGTAACGCTTAGGTGACGTTAAAACAACCTATTATGCGATTCATCCATCAAACCTAATGGTTTTATAATGAATCACCTAATGGTGACCCTTATAATTTAGGGGATGAATTGACGACCCCGTAATACTTAGGTGACGTATATTTTAAACAAATCTTAAATAAAACAACCTATGACATATTTAAAATAAAAGTCACCTAAGCGTTACGGGGTTGTCAATTCATCCCCTAAATTATAATGGTTTAGGTGTCACTTAAACGTTGGTGAAAACAAAACTTGCGTTAGGTGCCCCTTATATTGGCTTAAGGGACACCTAAATTTTAGGTGTTGTTGGTGAAAACGGGCATAACCCTCTCATTCATTTCTAACTAGATGACGCCCGCAACTCTGTTGCGCCAAAATTCGTTTATCGCGCGGGAACCGTACCTTTTTCCGGGATAAAAAGTATACTATGTCCATTCCCAGGACACAAAGTATCTCCATACCAAATTTCAGCTAAATAGGTTCAGCTGTTTGGGCGTGAAGAGGTAACAGACAGACAGACACACTTTCGCATTTATAATTTTAGTATGGATATGGATGCATAAAATTCTCGTGCCACAGTGTTTCTGCGCGTACTCCTCCAAAACGGCTCAACCGATTTTAATGAAATTTTGTATATGCACATTAGTTAGGCCTGAGAATAGGTTATTATCTACTTTCTATATTGATACTAGAAATAATTTATATGGCAAAACAATGTTTGCCGGGTCAGCTAGTTTTTTAATAAAAATAGGTTCATAGGTTCAACAGCTAGAAACAATGTTTTTAATATCAGTTTATTGTGATGACTTATAACAGTTAAAATTGAATGAGCTGTAAATTATAATAGTTTGCTGTTAAGCTAGTATTAACCCACAAAAAAAATTTATGAGTTTTTTTTGAGTTATAGATGCAGTCTTGGTCTAAATGATGTAAAGAACATGATTGCATTCATAACTCAATACTTAAATTTTTTGCTGAATGATACACAAATGCGGGGCGTCAATGCTGCCAACAGTGTCTAATTATTATCAACTGCACTAGATAGTTGGGTATGAGCTTGTCCTAACGACATGTTGGTCCTCTTGCTCCATCCACTTCCCTTTAAAAAATTGTACACTGCGGGGCTAAAATGGTCGCATAGCAATTCCTCTCAATCAATTCACAAAATGAATTGTCAAAACTGTCAAACGCACGAATGTTAAATTTAGACCAATTCAATTGGTCTAAATTCGTACTAATTTGACATTCGTGAGTTTGACCAATTCAATTGGTCTAAATTCGTACTAATTTGACATTCGTGACTTTGACAGTTTTGACAATTCATTTTGTGAATTGACTGAGAGGAATTGCTATGCGACCATTTTAGCCCCGCTGCTGTGTACACATGGAATTGCAGGATGTTATAGTCATGAAATATTAAGTCCTTGTCTATCAAGTAACTTTTGTAACATCTGACAAAACATTGTACATCTATGTCTTTTGTAGAAAACAGTGTAGTTTTTTTTAAGTGAGTTGATGTATCAATACGGTCGAAGGGTTAATGAAAATTGTATAAACTAGGCCTTTGCATCCGTTGTGGATGATTTATACAGTATTTTCAGAGCGAAGTAACCACTCCTCAAATGCTGTAGTACCTGGGACAAGATTTAAATGTCAGTATGGTTGCCCAAGCACATACGACATTCTCGCATCATAGTCGGCCTAGTCCAGAGGAAAGAACTAGTCAATACGTCTGGGACCAACTATGTGCGGGTTTCCTCACGATGTTTTCCTTCACCGTACGAGCGTCCGTATTATGTACTTGAGATCAGAAAATGTCTCACCTCCACCCGGAATCGAACCTGCACCCTCTATGAGTGCGAACCAAAGGTCTACCCATTAGGCCACGGATGCTCCTGAAGATTGTATACAGAAATAATAATTGAGGTTTAGGCAAATTCTGAAAGAGACACTGCTAAAGAGTGAGAATTATTTATTACTTTTTAGTTCATTTAATTCATCAAGCCCCATACGGTCACCAGTGACCGAGACACAATTGAATATCTATTGTGTCTCATTTTCCCACGATCGACAGGTTAAGAATAAGTAATGTTTTGTTTTCACTTGGAAGTTGGTTTTAATTTTTTGTTAAAAATAATAATTTTACTCTTTTTAGATACTTATTTATAAGGCTTTCTGTAAAGACATGATATTGTTTTCTACTTAGTAACTTTGGATCCAGGCTACACCCTTCATAATATGAAAATTCATTATCTGAGTTCTGAGTTCACTACCACTTCAGAATTTCTTAAAGTACTCCAAGCATATACAACTGTATATGTTTAAGAGTTTATCAAGCAATGCTGAAAATGAAATATTCAAACACCTATCTCTAAAGGCTCTAGGGTTCTGTTCTGTGACTGTTGTTCTATTATAGCACTTCCGCATGGAAACGCATCAGCTCAACATTAAAAAAAAAATGTAACCTCCTCCTTTTTGGAAGTTGGTTAGATATAAACTATAAATGTACAAAATATGCACACTAAAAAGCCATATTTTATTCCTATTTTTATGCATGAATCATTAACCACATCTGATAAACTCAGTTTATCGGATGTGGTTAAAGATTCATGCACTGATAAATATTATTTCCTACAAACTCTTTGGGAAGAGTTGTAATATTTTCAAGGACTACCACAGAGAAAGATTTTTAGTTTCTCTCATAATAATTGAACCAGGTAATCCAGTCAGGTTTCACTACCAAGTGAAAACAAAAACATTACTTATTCTTAAATGAACTAAAAAGTATTAAATAATTCTTGCTCTTTAGTAGTGCCTCTATCAGAATTCGCCTAAATTTCAACTATTTCTGTAAACAATCTTCATAATTTTGAAGTCGGTACCAGTCCCAAAAATTAAAAATATTTTGTTAGGTTATTTACTAGTTAGTTACTTATAGAATTCACGATTCTTATGCTGGTACCGACTTCAAAATAATGAAGATTGTGTACAGAAATAGTTGAGATTTAGGCGAATTCTGAAAGAGGCGCTACTAAAGAGCAATAATTATTTAATACTTTTTAGTTCATTTAAGAATAAGTAATGTTTTTGTTTTCACTTGGAAGTCGGTTTTAATTTTTTGTTAATTACATGTATATTTTGGTGCTTCTATTATGTATTGTGCATATAATCTTATTTCTGGTTACTATGTTAAATAAAAGATTGCATTATAATTATTTATAATATGGAGAATATTTAAATATTTTATCTTTTTTCCTCTATAAAGATAATGAAAACAATGTTACATTACAAAAGTTATACAATATGACAACATCATTCCTATTGAGTAATATAAAATTATAATAGTCAATTATAATACCTGATGTCCATAATTATTTTAGATGTAGCTGATTATTAGAATATTTTTATAATACTGGTCTGGAATAATAGTAACTTGGTTTCTTGAACACAATATTAGCAAAGTTTTATAGCATGTGAGATATAATAATATGAGTCACAACATAAATGAACTACGTACTTTGTTCATTCAGGACATGAATATCAGTGTTCTTAGAAGGAAAAATGTTCTTCCTATAAGAAAAAATGCAAAAATATTTTTTTGCTTATTTATTGTTAACATTAATGTGAATACAATGTTTCAATAAGTGCAATTAAATATAATATGATTAATTCATTGAATCAAACATAAATAAAATTATGTAATAAAATGTAATGTAGTGTTATTTTTATTGTTTGTTTTATTATTATGGCAACTTTTGTTTATGATAATGTGTGAGTAGAAAGGTCATTTTATGTAGTCCAAACAGCTGATTCTCATAAGCACACAAAACCACTACAAAACTGAATGAAAACATGCTGTAATTATACATTTGAAAATCGAATATTTACTATATTCGAACATTATACGAATAAATAGGAGCCACATCGATTTTATATTGATGATTACGCAGCTGTCGCGAAATTTTCGCGAACGCTTTGTAGTGTTTGAGCATTGAAAGCAAACAAATAATGAGCACCTGCAAGGGACTCCATCCCGAGCCGAGCTGCGATTGCCTCCCGTTGGGGTTGTGCTGCGACCCGCCGGACATCGTGCGTGCGGCCCGCTCGGCGCTCCGATCCGCGTGTTCGAGCTTCTTTTCCACCGTAAACAATTAACTCAGTCCACCATAATGATACCGGCAAATGAAGGCTTCGCCCGCGTAACTACACTCCCTTACGACGTGTACAGAAACTTCTCAGGTGTTTTCATAGAAACACGTTGTTGTCCTCGCGATTCGCGACAACGATTGTCCACAACATAAGAATATAGCACCTCTACACTGCGGTTTTTACACTTATTTCACATAAAAGCACATTTATTTCTCGTACGGTATGGTGTTCACGAATCCGAAGCTCACTTCGTGTGACATTTTGAATGCGTTTATTCTTTGATTGTACACTCGATTTGATGTATTTAGACTCCTATCTCATGCCCTTAGCTTTCGGACGCTTATTTTTTGCGAAATATGTTCACAATATTACTATTAACTTAGAGAAAAAATGCAAATCAAATGAAACTATGCACAAGGATCACATCCAACAATGGTGGCCGATTCGGATTTTGAAAGCTTGTCGAGCGCCATCTTTTGACAATTTTGTAAACATTCGGCGTAGGTAAAACAGCACAACGGAAACATGCAGAAAAACCAGGAAAAATATTCTACCATAGACAATATTTTTACGGATACTGTACATGTTTAAAATTTTATTTATTTTATAATTAAGAGATTTATTATCATTAGCAGAACAATTTTAATTCAAGATTAGTTGTTGTAAATACTTTTTTTGGTCATTTTGACATTTGGTAAAATCGACAGCAATATTTTGGTTGTGGTAACATTGGTTGCCATGGTTACTTTTGTTTTTGTTTACTCTATCTTGACTTTAGCAAAAAGTGAGAAAAACCCTTAATTTTGCGAAGCACGATACTTTAAAAATCTGAATAGCACCCTAACAGACTATCAGCTATGAATGAAAACGATCTTACCAAGTTTTTAGTATCTTTTAGTGGTCACATAGAGTTTGTTAGGTTTCCTGCGGGTGTATTTGATGACCAACTGTACTTGCACTATGAAGTTACTTGGGGACCAGATTGGGACCCCATTTCTGGTCTAAGCTCTGGTGTGAGTCAGATGGCCAGATCTGGAAGCGACCCAGAGCGAGTGGTTTTTAATATGCCGGTAGAAATGACGTTCGGTAGTACGAATGTGTATGGATGTAAGATTTTTTGTTATGAGACGTTTAAATTCAGCCACCGCCGCTGCTCCTCGTGCTGCCGGCAACATTGGCCTGAATACTTTTGCGGAAGTAACGACGCGAGTAAGCACTCAACCCCTACATGTTTGCCCGCGTCGGGCAGCGGCAGCGGCATAACGAGTGGCAGCGCGTGTGACTATTTACATGTCTTTTTATTCTAAAGGTATTTGTTATATTTTCAGGGCCGCAGCTCATCACAACAGTCCGCGCTAAGAACAGCCTACCAGGGGACTGTTTACGTGGCTATGCATTGTTCCTGTTGCCCCCTACGTCAGGCACACAGCAGCTAACTGCGCCGCTGATTTGCCCGCGCTCCGCCACTGTACTGGGCGAGTGGTTGGCGTGGGCCACTGGCAAAAACCCGGAGTTGGCTGATCCGAAGATGCTGGCGAACGGCAAGGATAGCTATTGTAAGTGTTGCCTGTAGTAAAAATTGTAATCTAAACTTTGCTAGTGGTAACGGCTAGACATGGCGTAGCCCGACCAAATTACGTAGGTTCAGGGTTCTGAATGAATCAATTTCTCGATAGTACAGTCAGCAAATAAATGGTTGAATTTAGCACGCATACTTTTATTAATGGACGCTGTTAAGCATTCGTGTACTAACCCACAAAAAAATACGTATTGAGTTATGAATGCAGTTATGTTCTTTAGATTATTTAAAACAAGACTGCATTCAAAATTTAACTACAAAAAAAAATGGTGGGTTAGGACACGGTTAACAGCGACCATTTATTGTTGCTATTAAGGGGTTGCAGGGAGAATCGAGAGTACATAGAGTTAAATGTTACTAGCTGTCTCGGCCAACGTTGTGTTGCCATATAAAGTATTTCGCCTATTTTTATTGAAGTGACTAAATAAGTATGGCACCATGGCAACGTCCATCGCTGTCTCGTTACCATAAAGTTAATATACCTAGCGGAATAGAGAAACAATCCCGAGCTGTCAAACGACACCAAAATTGATTTACATCTGTGTATACAATTATGTTTACGTATGCGTGTTAGTGATGTACCTACATACATCTTGTAAATTGTAATTCGACAAAAAATAAAATAAAATGGGATAAAATAAAACTGCATAGATATAATATTATAATAAAATTGTAATTTTGGAGTAAAATATGACTTTTATCATTAAAAATTTTTGTAGTACAAAAATCGTTTATAAAATCATTGGGCCAAGCAACACTGCGTTGCGACGTCGCATCGCGAAAAACTACATTGCTTTTCTAAGGTTGTTTTTGCGATGCGACGCCGCAACGCAGTGTTGTGGCCTGACCCTTAGACCTTATAATTATAGGATTTGGCACACAAACGTTCTATGACTACTTTTGTAAATGTATTAATGGAAAGATTTTGAACGTTTTCTGGGGGATGTTATAATTGTAAAGGCGTATACATTGACATTTAAAAGATTTACTGACTTTACTAAGTCTGATCACTGGCAAATCTAGCTTGTGCTTATTTCTGGTGTATCTACAGTGAATGTCACTTTTAGCTTTAAATTTACTTATATTTTTTCTAACATAAGTAATAAATATATTACGTTATCCAAAATGTATTGAGAAGCAACAGTTAGAATACCAATTGATGATCACGCCTCCGTGGTCCAGTGGTTTAGAGCGCAGGTTCGATTCCCGCGTTGGAAACATGTTATTTCCAAGTTTGGTTAGTACAATGTAGGCTGATCACCTGATTGTTGTTATAACTTTATTTTTTGTGCGTTTATTTTATGCCCTTAGATTTCGAATAAGTAGCTGCTTCTTTTTTAATTTATCCTGTAACTTATTGCATTTAGATAATTAAGCTTCTTTTCTCTTGATATCAATTCTAGTTGAAAGAAGGTCGATGGTGAAGACAGTTGTGGCATCGTTGGTGAGGACGTAGAATGCGATGACGACGCACTGACCTCCATTATACAAGTACGCTGGACTAATGATACCCTTTGAAATGACAGCTATTTTTTGTGCCTATTTGAAGCGGAATCAGCTCCCCCGATGGGAGGGATAGGAACTAAATTTGACCATTGACCAAATATATTTGTCTATGATTTGACGTAAAAATGACATTTGAAAGTCGCCATATTGGCGCTGATAGCAGTAGTGGGAGTATTTGGAACTAATACTAGTGATGACAACCAATAACGATTAAGCGGCCATTTGCAAGTTACGTCAAATTTAGTTCTCTTCCCGCTCACTGGGGGCGCTGATTCCGCTTCAAATAGGCACAATAAAAGTGGGTATCATAGGTCCAGCGTACTTGTATAATGGAGGTCAGTGTGACGACGGTATACACTATACATGTGGCTAACTCTGGTGGTACAATGTCTCTGTAAACGTAGGATGACACAGTGCGCCTAGGCTTTATCTTGATCTTTAACAAAAAAATGGCTATTACTGTTACTTATTACTTTCTTTTTTTAACATAATATGATATATTATATATACTTTTTTAATTTAAATCAATATGCGGAGACACATAAAAACTAAACTAAAAAAAACTTTTCTAAAATTTTAAAAGATTTTTGTTTTGTAAAACCATAACTATGATTCATGGCATAGTACCTACGATACAAGGCAAACAAATCGGTTCGTTTATTCATACAAATATTTATGATGTGTGGAAGAATATCTAGATTATTTATTGACCATGCCCTTCACCGAGCTCATATTCTATTGAATGAATGATCTGATACCTGATCTAGTGAATATAATATTATATATTACTACCGGAACAAAATTGGTTGGGATTGCATTTTTGATCTATATCCGCTTCGTTCCTCGCATATTTTTCTTCAAAACTGCTTGCTGCATAATGCATATGCTGATATGCATGATTTTTTCTTTGGAGTCCAGTTTGGATGGTTAATTACTTTAAGCCATGAATTTCTGGTATCCAGGTCAGCAGGAAATCTGAATAATCGGCCAAGTGTGAATCGGACTCGTGCATGAAGGGTGACCGGTTTCAACCGGGCATTTTCTAAAACCCGGCTGGATTTGATTTGACATAACATAACATGACACGACACGACACGACATGTCATGACACGATACGACACGATACGACACGTCACACGACAGGTTACGTCACGTCACATCACGACACGACACGACTTGACTAGACCCTATTACTTTTCAATTCACTCTCAATGAGCCCTTTTATTTGATGTCCATATTGCAGAAGTGCTTTAAAAATAACTATTCCCCTATCTTGGATGAGCAGCCATGTTGGATGTCGAATGACATTACATCTGTGGAATTTTCAGAATTCTATTA
Source organism: Cyaniris semiargus (assembly GCA_905187585.1). Taxonomy (NCBI): domain Eukaryota; kingdom Metazoa; phylum Arthropoda; class Insecta; order Lepidoptera; family Lycaenidae; genus Cyaniris; species Cyaniris semiargus. Next base: position 2,317,888 of record LR994558.1, on the reverse strand, counting down.
CTATAGCGGTTCTTGAGATACAGCCTGGAGACAGACAGACGGACGGACGGACGGACGGACGGACGGACGGACGGACGGACGGACGGACGGACGGACAGACGGACAGACGGACAGACAACGAAGTCTTAGTAGTAGGGTCTCGTTTTTACCTTCTGGGTGCGGAACCGTAAAAACGATAAATTGTGTATGAATTATGATAGTATATTAATATAAACTAATAATAAACTACGGATAGGTTATGTTCTCATGTCAACATTCCTAGATAATTAGTATAATTAAAAAAATATATATTCATATCGATACTACTTATCGATAACCTGATGCAGCCCTAGTGTAAAATAGATGAAAATTGTTTACACAAAATATCCTTAAATTGTGCACCATGGCTAGTCAAGTTATGTTTTCCATATAAATAAACATATATAGAAGCGAATTATCAAAATCAATACCAATAACTCGTAGGGAATTGGCAAAAATAAACTTAAAATTAGGTCTCTTCGATGTAGAATAATTCACCTGTAAAATGAATATTTGTCCAGGTTTTTTCATTGTGTTGTACATATTTTAATCAATCACTGAACAAGTAACCATGTTTCTAGAGCAGTATTTCTTAAAAATTATTCAGTATTTTACTTAAAAACATGCCGACACGGTCAGACAGACTGTCAAACAGATGAAAAAACAGTTCGCACACCTCAAATCACGCGTCTCTTTTTACCACGCAGTGTTACTGATAGTGACATCTCGCTTGCTCAGGCCTTTGTTTCTCTATTCCGCTAGGTATATTAACTTTATGCTCGTTACACAAACAATGGTCGCCGTCAGTCTCGAGTTATAATAATTTACTAGGTATCATTTATTCACAAAATACACTTATCAATATAAAAAGTAGCCAGTAGCAGATTCTCAGACCTACTGAATATGAATATAAAATTTGGTAAAAATCAGTAAAGCCGTTTCGGAGGAGTACGGTAACTAACATTGTGACACGAGAATTTTATCTATACTAATATTATAAAGCGGAAGAGTTTGTTAGTTTGTTTGTTTGTTTGTTTGAACGCGCTAATCTCAGGAACTCCTGGTCCGATTTGAAAAATTCTTTCAGTGTTAGATAGTCCATTTATCGAGGAAGGCTATAGGCTATATTTTATCACGCTAAGACTAATAGGAGCGAAGAAATAGATGAAAATGTGGAAAAAACGGGGGAAATTATTTGAAAGGGCTTATTTGAACGCGCTAATCTCAGGAACTACTGGTCCGATTTGAAAAATTCTTTCAGTGTTAAATAGCCCATTTATCGAGGAAGGCTATATTTTATCACGCTAAGACTAATAGGAGCGAAGAAATGGAAGAAAATGTGGAAAAAACGGGGGAAATTATTTGAAAGGGCTTATCTCACGAACTACTAGAGCAATTTTTCTGTTATTTGGGTCAGATAAGAAGTAGACCACGTGAAGGATCATAGGCTATTTTTTGTAGACTGATTTGTCTGTTAAATATCTAATTTACGCGGGCGAAGCCGCGCGGAACGTCTAGTATATTATAAGAAGATGAGTAAAACTCTATTGTACTCTCGACTCTCCCTGCGTAAAAGATAATATTAATCTTTTATGGGGTTGTAGTCCTAATCATAAAGTGAACTTTTTATTATCACTTAATCATCTGCATCACTTCATCATTTCAGTGATACGGACGTCTTCTTACGGGACGGTAGAGCTACGGATGACGATGGTCTCGAAAGACTTAAGAAAACTAGGCTACGACAATCAGGCCGCCAAAACTACATAAGTCAATAAATGCATTTTTTGTAAATCGTATTTTTGATCATCCCTTTAAAACATAATAAAACAGGAGTATCTATTAGACGACCTCTGTGGCTCAGTTGGTGGGCTGTTGGTAGCTCAAGCCGGGGGTCGCGGGTTCGAATCCCGCCGACGGAACAAAAAGTTTTCAAAAGTTCGTGGGTCATGGATGTGTATTAAATATGTGTATCATATAATAAAAATCTTTAATATATGTATAGTATAAAAGTATTAAATATATTTCCGTTGTCTGGTACCCGTACACCCGTACACAAGTCCTTCAGGTACTTAGCACGGGGCCAGACTGACGTGGTGTGAAGCGTCCATATATATATATTCGTTCTATCTGATAATAATTGTATTATATTTAGTTTACAATTAATATTATATATAATAAAATACTATGAAAAGTACCAATAATGAGTCAAAACGGGACGATACATGGTTCTATAATGGTTTATGGTAGTGATGATGATGATGATGAATGTAATTTGCATAGTAGCATATGCTTTCCGTTCTTAAAACAACGTCGAAACTCCCAAACTTGTATCTATAAAGAGTCAGGAGTTCTCTCGGCACCTTCCGAACCATGGTATACCTTGGTGCAAAATCTTGCTTGTTGGTAGCATATGCTTAGAATACTGCTCACGAAACCGAAGTCACCACATGTTCCCATATAAATTTTGAGGAGTTCCCTCGATTTCTTATGGATCCCTTCATCAGGTCACCACTTTCATGAATTTGGTACAAAATTGGGATGATAACCTATACACCAAAAGAAAAAAATTTGGAAACACACACAAACGGTGGAGTAATCGTTGAACATAAAAAAACGAACATAACACCTCCTCCATTTTTAAAGTTGGTTAAAATTGCAGCCTATGTGTTATTCTGATGTATAAGCTATATTATTGTAAAGTTTCATTAAAATCCGTTCAGTAGTTTTTGCGTGAAAGAGTATCAAACATCCATACATCCATACATACATACATACATACATCCAAACTTTCGCCTTTATAATATTAGTAGGATTCTGTAAACTGCCCCCATACCGTATGCGCCATAATATTATGTTAAAATAATTATAATTAGTCCCGACTCCCGTATCAATTCAAGGTTAGCTTTGATTTTACAATGATATTATATTATACTAGACGTTCCGCGCGGCTTCGCCCGCGTAAATTAGATATTTCACAGACAAATCAGTCTACATAAAATAGCCTATGATCCTTCACGTGGTATACTTCTTATCTGACCCAAATAACAGAAAAATTGCTCTAGTAGTTCGTGAGATAAGCCCTTTCAAATAATTTCCCCCGTTTTTTCCACATTTTCTTCTATTTCTTCGCTCTTATTAGTCTTAGCGTAATAAAATGTAGCTAACACTGAAAGAATTTTTCAAATCGGACCAGTAGTTTCTGAGATTAGCGTGTTCAAGTAAGCCCATTCAAATAATTTCCCCCCGTTTTTTCCACATTTTCCTCTATTTCTTCGCTCCTATTAGTCTTAGCGTGATAAAATATAGCCTATAGCCTTCCTCGATAAATGGACTATCTAACACTGAAAGAATTTTTCAAATCGGACCAGTAGTTCCTGAGATTAGCGCGTTCAAACAAACAAAAAAACTAACAAACTCTTCCGCTTTATAATATTAAAGTATAGACTAGACTTTCCGCGCGGCTTCGCCCGCGTAAATTAGATATTTCACAGACAAATCAGTCTACAAAAAATAGCCTATGATCCTTCACGTGGTCTACTTCTTATCTGACCCAAATGACGGAAAAATTGCTCTAGTAGTTCGTGAGATAAGCACTTTCAAATAATTTCCCCCGTTTTTTCCACATTTTCTTCCATTTCTTCGATCCTATTAGTCTTAGCGTGATAAAATATAGCCTATAGCCTTCCTCGATAAATGGACTATCTAACACTGAAAGAATTTTTCAAATCGGAAAAGTAGTTCCTGACATTAGCGCGTTCAAACAAACAAACTAACAAACTCTTCCGCTTTATAATATTAGTATAGATTATATTTCACTTAAAAATCGCGGGTAACACCGCGGGGCACAGCTAGTTAAATATAAATTAAAAATCTTAGTATGTACTTCGCGTTTTTTATTTTCAAAATGGGCCCCCAAGTCTTGTGTGCCCAGGGCCCCAGCTTAGCTAAAGACGGCCCTGGCCGCTGACGTTCATATTATACGATATGATTGTATCTTTTTTATTTAGGCATATCTCACAATCTATACTAATATTATAAAGCGGAAGAGTTTGTTAGTTTGTTTGTTTGAACGCGCTAATCTCAGGAACTCCTGGTCCGATTTGAAAAATTCTTTCAGTGTTAGATAGTCCATTTATCGAGGAAGGCTATAGGCTATATTTTATAACGCTAAGACTAATAGGAGCGAAGAAATAGAGGAAAATGTGGAAAAAACGGGGGGAAATTATTGGAAAGGGCTTATTTGAACGCGCTAATCTCAGGAATTGCTGGTCGGATTTGAAAAATTCTTTCAGTGTTAGATAGCCCATTTATCGAGGAAAGCTATAGGCTATATTTTATCACACTTGGACTAATAGGAGCGAAGAAATAGAAGAAAATGTGGAAAAAACGGGGGAAATTATTTGAAAGGGCTTATCTCACGAACTACTACAGCAAATTTTCTGTTATTTGGGTCAGATAATAAGTAGACCACGTGAAGGATCATAGGCTATTTTTTGTAGACTGATTTGTCTGTGAAATATAAAAAATAAATAAATAAATAAACGTTTATTCAACAAAATTTTGAACATTACACAAAGTACCTACATTTAACATAAAAAGATAAATACGACACAATACATAGAATCAAAATTTAAAACAATACAAATACAGATAAATACTATTCAGATTATAACAGGGTAAAACAAAAAAATGAAAACAAAAAAGCACAAAAAAACAACAAACTCACAAAACAAATAAAACCATTTAAATAAAAAAAAAAAAAAAAAACAATAATGCTTTAAACAAGGCGCATTCGGAGAGGAACTGGTAGGCAGTGTAATGCTCAAACCGTCGAAATGGAATCCACTCAGGTTCATGACTGTGGGTTCCACAGCCCCTGATATTCTGTGGACCCATTTTGTCAGCGTTGGACAGAATACTTCAGGCACACAGTATGTATAATTAATCATAACATACATATCAGTCGTTTATTAAAATATAATAAACAACTGATATGTACTGGCAAGGAGTTTTGTGTTGATTGGAAAAGAAGATAGTAATATTAACATGCATTCCAATGGACTCGGTCTCTGGCATGCGTCTGTTGAACAACCCTAGTACCACTATGTTACGGATCGGAGAACGATGGGTAAGTAATACATTGTTTTAGTATAAAATCAAAATTTAATAAATACAATAAAAATAATAATTAATATAATATAAACACAAAAAATAATATAATCGGAGACGTGTGGCAAGACGACTCCTTACCTACTATGCGATTTGTTGAAATATCTAATTTACGCGGGCGAAGCCGCGCGGAACGTCTAGTAAATAATAATAGACTATGAAATGTACCAATAATAGGATCATATACTGTGATGATGCATAGCGTGATGGTAGTGATGATAATGATGAATGTGATTTACATCATAGCATATTTTTTTAAAACAACGCCGACGCTTCCAAACTCATATCCGCAGGGTGTAACAAAACTAAGTGATAATACTTTAGGGTGTGTACGTGCTCCTTGTAGTCAGTTCACTGTGAAAGTAGCAGCGCTGAAAGACCATTTTTTTTCTTTCGTATGGGGAACGAAAAATTTGGACTTTCGGCGCTGCTACTTTCACAGTGAACTCTCTACAAGGAACACATACTCACCCTAAAGTATTATCACTTAGTTTTGATACACCCTGTATAGTTTACTGTAAAAGAACTGCGCTGAAAGCGCATTTTTGTAATTTGTATGGGCAAGCACCCAAGCGCCATGAATTTCCCCAAATAGAAGTTTAAAAAAAGTTCTTCCTCAGCGCTGCTACTTTCACAGTAAACTCTATACGTGGGAACGCATTCACACCCTAAAGTATTATCACTTACTTTTGTGACAGCCTGTATAAGAATAAGATGTCAGCAGTTCTGTCAGCACCTTCGGAAGCATGATATATTTAATATATACTTTGGTGCAAAATCTTACTCTTTGGTTATGCTCAGAAAACTTCTTCTAAAACTAAAAATCACCATTAGTTTTCATTAACATTTTGAGAAGTTACCTACACACCTCGTAGATCCCACGATGAAATTGCCTTCTTGGTAACCGTAGCACCAAGTTTAAATAATATACTTTAAAACAATAATATCTATAATTATTTACAAATCACCACCCACCACACATTCCCACCACTGTATCTCCTGTGTCGCCAGGATCGACAGCGGTATCCAACCACGAAAACCCTTTATATGATCTCAGGGAGCCCGAGGAACATGCCAAAGCTGTCTTGGGACCCGCAACGAAATTAATCAGAAGAAAATAGGAGGAGTACGAAGAATTGCAGATTCCTTCCCCATACAAAGCGGGAGATAGCACAAAGTTACAGTGACCGAAAGTCAAAGAACTGAAGGGGGAAGCATCACGGGAATAAACGTTATTAATAATAGTGACTACTAAGCTAGAGGTAAATTAATTTATTGTGTTAGACTGTTGCCAATATTATAATGCCAATAAAATAATTGTGACAAAAACGCTTGAAGGCACGGAATTTCCTAGCGCTGTCCACGAGATCACCGTAGTATGCGACTCCAAATGTACAGAGTAGGTTGTTTAGCATTGTAGTTCTTTCGTCCTGCCAGAGACTGCACTCCCAGAGAACATGATGAGCGGTTTGTTCAAACATGTTGCTTTCGGTCGAGTACTCGCACATGGGTGATGCTACTAGTTTAAATCCGTAAAGCCGTTCATTAATATTAGGGAAAAAATTATAAAGATCTCGCCCTTTGGTGGCATAGTCCCATCGTGTCTGCCATTCGGAGATTAGGCTTTGCACAGAGTCTTCTAAAGGTTCAAACAATCTGGCTATTTTAATTTTATCGCGAGCGTTTAAAAAGAAGGGGTTGTCAATGATTTTGTTATGATAATACATTGTCGCACGACGCTGAATCTCAAGGTCAACGGGTAACACAGGCAAGGCTTCGGTGCTTGTGGTTCTGTAAGCTTTGCATAAGAATATAAGAGCAAGACGTTGGCTTTGTAGGAACTTGCGACGAGCCACGCCAATAGTTGCTCTGTCGGCCCACACGGGGGCCCCGTAGCAAATGCTGCCTGGGTAAGTCACAGTGTTAATTAATTTTAGGTTTTTGAATTAAGAGTATGATATAAAAATGTAAATTTATTTTCCAAGTAAAAACCAAGATAACAGAGTGACTGTTTGCGTTTAACGTTAATATGTTGTCAAGTTTAATGCTAAGGGAAGATAATATAAGGGACACTTATAAAATAATTACTAATACTAATAGAATACTTCTTATGAAACCGAAATCACCGTATGTTTCCATATAAATTTTGAGGATGGATTCCTTAATCAGGTCACCACATTTGTGAAAATGATATCAAATTGAGATTAGATACCCTATACACCAAAAAAATTTTTTTGAAAATCGTTCCACAAACGGCGGAGTAATCGTTGTACATAAAAAATAAAAAAAAAACCGAGCATAACACCTCAGCTCCGCCGTTTTGGAAGTCGGTCAAATGTGTACCAAGTGTTAATCTAGGAAGTCGGCTAACTCCTTGTAAAATTTTGTCGAAATCGGTTCCCAAGCAGCGGAGTAATCTTTGGACATAAAAAAATTAAAAATCAAATATAACACCTCCTTACAACCTTATAAATTTACTATATTCGCGATAAAAAGTAATGTATCCGACAAAAATTGTTTTGAGAATATGTAAAAGAGTTAGGGAAATTGAAAGTCTTTGGGGGCCCCCCTGAGAACGGGGGCCCTGGGCCCGGGCCCCGTGTGTCCCTTATGTAAAGACGGAACTATCAGCGGCGCCATTTTGGGTTATTGCTAATCCAGTTTCATATTATAACGTACTAACTAAAGAAGTCCCTCGGAAAACTGAGAACTAATTATTTAATTTGAGATCAGATTTTGGTAGACTAGTTTACTCAAGATTCATTATATTATAATTATTATAAACACTCCACATACATAGCGTCTAAGCCAGGGGTTCATAAACTTATTTTGTCTACTGCCCACTTTGAGAACAAATTATGATGTATTAGCGACCCCATTGTTTCAATTTAAAATGCATCCAGATGAAATAAAATTATAAATTACCCACCAGGCCTCTACAAAACGCCCCCATTTTTTTTTGGGTCCCACACCGCCCCCTTTTAGACCTTCAGCGCCCACAAGGGGGCGTTATCGTCCACTTTGAGAAAGGCTGGTCTAAGCCTTAGACGTTCATTATTAATTTACCAACTTATTTTTACTTAGTCTCTAGGGTAAAATAAGTTGGGGAACTAATAATAAACGATGCCACAACATTAAACAATGCCATTGCAAAAACTGCTTTAGTCATCAATCATTGCGCTTAAAAATGCCAAAAGAACAATAATATATAGGTATCATTAAAGAATTCCGGTAGATCTGATCAATTACTAACGTAGGCATTTCTTGGATAGTTAACCAACAATTAATTCCAAACAATATCAAGCAATAATTTTTCAGGCATCTCCTAATTCAACTCTGTGCCTTTATGTAAATACGATGTTGCTGTGACCAGCTGTGACGTCAGCTGAAGATAAGGTTTGTACAATATGCCAATGGGGCCCTGGCATGGTGGCTCGTGATAAACCCGCCTCCATATCTGTCCTTGGACCCATAAATCAGAATAGCTACTAATTACTCAGTGGCGGATTTAGCTAGCGCGGCGCCCGTAGCAGATTCTCGCGGCTTCCTCCTGTGACCTAATTCAGAGAGCTGAGCGTCAAATCTTGTCCCTTCTCACCGTGAATACGTCGTAAGGGCTCCCACACAAAACTGCGAATTCGCATCGCATCGCAAAAATCTGCAACAAAACTCATACTAAAAATGACATTGCGATGCGATGCGATGCGAATTCGCAGTTTTGTTTGGGAGCCCTAAACTATATTTAATATTTTGTGTGTAGTGGGATAGTTTTAAATAATAGTGATTAATTAAACGTCATAACCTGTCATAACTCATAGTCGTCACAAGAGCTGGGGGCTTAGCCAACACTTCTTCATCGCTTCTTTATACAATCGCTGATCAAAAATGTACACTTGTCACTCCAGAGGCAGTTGTGGTCCGCGGACTGCAGTCAGACACATCACAGAAAGAGTCGTGGTGCGGTGCCTCCAGAGCACGTGCTAAAATATTGTGCTTATAGTCAATCCGGCCCTGCAATTTCTGTGAAAAGATAATATGCGGTCTCAATTCATGAGTTTTTTTATACGGGTGTGTAAAATATTAGTATACTTAATTAGAAAGAGTAACATTTAGAAACTATAATTATTAATGGGTCAACCATCAGAGTCCTAAATGAATACTTCTTGTTCATGAGTTCATTATATGTTATTATCATTATTTTTTGTATTAGTAGTAACTTAAACTTAAGTCCACATTATTGTTGTGTATTATAGTATCCCATTTTCTAGTTTTGTGATCGCGACTGTTACTTAACAAACGCATCCTTTAAATTTTTCATAGTTTAGCAATTAATGGTAATTAGGTTTATTTGTAATCATATTTGTAATAATTTTTGTTAAAAACCTGTTTTTGCCTTAATAAATAAAATAAAGTAAAATAAAATATTATGCGTCCGCGCGAATGAGCGGTTTGTCCGCTACACCGTTAGATCGCAAGCAATAGTATGTATAGATTTATTTAAATAGCGGCGCGGTCGCGCTGTTCATACCACAGATTGAGAATTAGTTACGTTCATACGATTGCTTGTGATCTCGCGGTGGCGAAGACTAGCCCCAATTTCACCAACGACCGTTAAAGTTAACGCTCGAATTAGTATCACGTTACCTCTTTCGTTTTTCATATTTATGAATGAAAGGGAAGACATGATATTTTAACAAGCTGTTAACACTAACAGACGTTGGGCTTAGACTATTTACAATGCCAAAGACAAGCGCATTTTTAATGGCGTGCAACAAGTGCAAGTAAACATTGAAATTACTTGTTACCGAAATAGGTTAATCTATTAGGACTAGGAGGTTTCTCAATTTAGTACTATCGATATCAAATTGTAATTTAAATGTTTCTGATGATAGTATTTAAATGTAGAACGAGGTCATTAAACAGTTTAATGTATTAATGTATTTGTAGACGAGGAGCACTTTATTTTTTTTTCATGAAAAATGTATTTTTATATCGTCGTTGAAGCGCAAATACCTCCAAAGTCCAAACTAACATTTTTATCGACTTCAAGATCAATAAGATAAATAATGCGTGATAGTATTTTTGTATAAAATTATCAAGAAATTATAGGAACATTCTGTAAATAAAACCTAAAAAGTTAATAGTTAGTCGTTTTTACTTTTTTCCTTATCCTGTAAAATCACCTACAGTTAGGAGGTATTGGACTATTGGCACTCAACTGACTACTGGGACATAGTTTTCGCTGCTTCTTCCTTCATTTTCCGCTTCCACTTCTGCTCCCGCTCCCGCTCCTGCTTCCGCTGACTTATTTTATGATCTTTTGAACAATACATACTTAACTTTTGGCGATATTACGCCCTTTTACACATTAAAAATAAAAATACACAACCAGTGTTTAAGGACACGCGCACATTGTGACATTTTCCATACAAGTTTTTTGGCCAGGTTTGCGATGGGTCATAAAAGTAGGGAAAATTATTATTGCCCCATCACAATGTGCGCGTACCTTTATTATAGTGATCGAATTGATTGTATTCTCATACTTATTATTTTAGAGGTAATATAAACACAACAAATATCTGTTTACAGCCTTTTGTTAAATTCATGACATACAAGGGGTTTTTACCGAGCGAATAGATGACAGGATATAGAGTTTTATGTCTTTTACAATCTTTTATTCAAGATTTCAATTTATGTGCTTGGGAAATAATGTAACATGTAAATATTTTATACAGCATGACTGGTGAAACATGTTCAATACTCGAGGACGTGATATATGACAATTATATTAGATGAAAAAAAAAAAACATAATATAAAAAAAATATATATCAATTGATCAATGATCACTGAGTAAAAAATAATTAATTATTTACCCAACGCATAGACACCGCGCGCGGGAAGGGTAGCGGCGCGGTGTTTCTTTGATGGCGCACGCCGCCGCGCCGGCTGCATAGTAATTTACTTAGTGCCCATGATTCATTTATTTAAAGGGAAATTTGGTCAAAAATTAAGTACGTAATGAGAATCGAGTACCGAGTACTTAATCTCCTTAAGTATTCAACATGTCTCACCAGTCATGCTGTATATATCATAAGACAATGAAATATGTACTTAAAAATTAATTACTAAAAATAAATTATTTCTAGGGGATGCCCCAACATATTCTACTAGCTTTTACCCGCGCTTCGCTCGCGTTAAAAAGTATTATTATTAATCAGGTATCGAAGTCTCAGCCCGATCTGTTTAAAATTGATAAAGTTTCATACTAACTTTCATCTCCTATTTTATCCCCTTGGGGGTAGAATTGATCAAAATCCTTTCTTAGCGGATGCTATCATATTATATCGGATAACATGTACCTGCATGCCAAATTTCAGCCCGATCCTACGGCTTCACACGAGACGAGAGTAAGCGAGAGTAACAAAAATCTCGTCTCGGTCTCGTCAATCCTCAAAAAATTAAGTCTCGTCTCGTTACCAATTGTCTCGTCTCGTCTCGCTTAATTGTAAATAATGATCTACATACCTATTTTTATATTATTAAAAGAATAAGGAATATGTTATGACTAGCGTATTTATATGATAAAATGCATTTTTAGGGTTCCGTAGCCAAATGGCAAAAATCGGAACCCTTATAGATGCGTCATGTCTGTCTGTCTGTCTGTCTGTCCGTCCGTCCTCACTCACACGGCGAAACACAGCGCAAGCGCTGTTTCACGCCGGTTTTCTGTGAGAACGTGGTATTTCTCCGGTCGAGCCGGCCCATTCGTGCCGAAGCATGGCTCTCCCACAGGTTATATATATATATATATATATATATATATATATATACATATATATATATATATATATATATATACCTATTTTTATATTATTAAAAGAATAAGGAATATGTTATGACTAGCGTATTTATATGATAAAATGCATTTTTAGGGTTCCGTAGCCAAATGGCAAAAATAGGAACCCTTATAGATGCGTCATGTCTGTCTGTCTGTATGTCCGTATGTCACAGCCACTTTTCTCCGAAACTATAAGAGTTATACTATTGAAATTTTTAAGTAGATGTAGTCTGTGAACCGCATTAAGATTTTGATACAATAATGGAAAAATTATTAAAAATTTTAGGGGTCCCCATAGGTACAACTAAATCAAAATTTTTTTTTTCATCTAACCTATACGTGTGGGGTATCTATGGATAGGTATTTAAAAATCATATTGAGGTTTCTAATATCATTTTTTTCTAACCTGAATAGTTTGCGAGAGAGACTCTTCCAAAGAGCTAAAATGTGTGTCCCCCCCTCTAACTTCTAAAGTAGGGGCATGATAAGTCTTAAAAAAATATATGATGTACTTTACTATAAAAACTACCAACTAAAATTGGTTTGAACGAAATCTAGCAAGTAGTTTTTTTTTTGTATTATTATATAAAAAAAAAAAAAAAATTCATCTAACCTATACGTGTGGGGTATCTATGGATAGGTCTTTAAAAATCATATTGAGGTTTCTAATATAATTTTTTCTAACCTGAATAGTTTGCGAGAGAGACTCTTCCAAAGTGCTAAAATGTGTGTCCCCCCCTCTAACTTCTAAAGTAGGGGCATGATAAGTCTAAAAAAAAAAAAGATGTACTTTACTATAAAAACTACCAACGAAAATTGGTTTGAACGAAATCTAGCAAGTCGTTTTTTTTATACGTCATAAATGGTAAACTTAATTTAACTTTCATTAAATCAACTGAAATATAAAAATAAATCAAAAACCTTTTAATTTCATAAAAATAAACCTTATTGCTGCTGCGGAACCCTTCATGGGCGAGTCCAACTCGCACTTGGCCGGTTTTTTTTATAAATAAATTTAGTATCATCGGAAAGGTCTTGATCTGAATTTGTGCCTTTTCAAGGTTTCATTTACAACATACCGTCCGGTTCGGTCCGTACCGATAAGAGATGGGTTACTATAAGAGAAGTAAAAATGTGGAAAAATCATACTCGGTAATTTTTTTTTATTTTTTTGTTTTATTTTTTTTTATATGAAATAAGGGGGCAAACGAGCAAACGGGTCACCTGATGGAAAGCAACTTCCGTCGCCCATGGACACTCGCAGCATCAGAAGAGCTGCAGGTGCGTTGCCGGCCTTTTAAGAGGGAATAGTGTAATAGGGGAGGGTAGGGATGGGAAGAGAAGGGAATAGGGGAGGGAAGGGAAGAGAATAGGGTAGGGGATTGGGCCTCCGGTAAACTCACTCACACGGCGAAACACAGCGCAAGCGCTGTTTCACGCCGGTTTTCTGTGAGAACGTGGTATTTCTCCGGTCGAGCCGGCCCATTCGTGCCGAAGCATGGCTCTCCCACAGGTTATATATATATATATATATATATATATATATATATATATATATATATATATATATATATATATATATATATATATATATATATATATATATATATATATATATATATACAGGTTATTGATTTCTTTTTAAATTTACAAAAAAATATTTCACAGATGGTTACCAGATTTTATATTTTGTAAAATATACTGTTTTCTAAGTAGACCTTTTCTGATTTTTCGAATAAAAACTTCATTAAAAAAAAATTTACGAGACCCAAAACGAGACTCTCGAGTTGCCCTGTATGTGGTCTCGGTATTGCCCATAATATTTTCCAAAACGTCTCGTCTCGTCTCGTCTCGAAAAAGCGAGACGAGAACGAGACGAGACGAGAAAAATCTCGCTCTCGCGTGAAGCCCTACCCGATCCGTCCAATGGTTTGGACTTTTGCTGTGCGTTCATAGATCACTATTTCAGTCAGTCAGTCAGTCACCTTTGAGTTATATATGTTACCGCTAATGTGCGTAAACCAGTTAGACTGCATATTAATAAGGTATTCTACAGATCTGGGTGAGTCAGTTAAAGTGCAAAATTTTTATTCTATTCTTACATTAACAGGATAATTTACAGAATACCTAGGTAATCTGCGGACTAACGACCATGCATGCGGTAAATTGCATAAAACAGGTTCTTGTTTGAATAAATATTTAGTTGTAGGGAATTATTTTCGGCGCCGGTTGCAGAAATTGCTGCCGGCGCCTATTCGGCAAACATCGTTTGTCAAATGACAGAAAAATTATCAAAAACATCAGTCTTACTTAACTAATTAGCCACGGATATCATATAACTACGCAGCCCCCCAGAAAGTGGGGCCAAAACAAAAACAAACACAATCCAGAAAGTCCAAAAGTAGGTTAAGTTAGAATTTAGACCACAACACAGAGGGAGCCGAGCGAGCGCAGCGAGCGTGCTGCGGCAGCAGCCGGCGACCGTCATAAATTGTCTTCCGCAATTTAACGATGTACTATTCGTTACTATGCAAACTAACTAGGTGAAGTGCGAATATAAGCTTTTTTGATTTAAATTTCACACTTTAACGTATGGTATAAGGACATCTGCAGTTTACCTCGTTAATGTGCATATTATCGTATTCCGCATTCTAGCGGTAACATATATATTTAGATTTAAAACACACAAACTATCTATTGCTTTACAGTTCTACAAGGCTCTTTTGGCGTATGGCAAATTCGGAATTAGTACCGTATTGTAAAGTGTCACTTGTAATAGCTGTTACATACTTAAGTACCCTTCTGTTAATGGCATCTATGCATCATTATACAGGGTGTAATAAAACTAAGATTAAATAATACTTTAGGGTCTGTATGAGTCCCCTGTATCGAGTTCACTGTGAAAGTAGCAGCGCTGAAAGAGTAACTTTTTTCACTTTTGTATGGAATAATTCATGACGCTGGGGCGCTTGCCCATAGAAATCACAAGAAAAAATTCGCTCTTTCAGGGCTGCTACCTTTACAATGAAGTCTATATAAGGGGCACATACACACCCTAAAGTATTATCACTAAGTTTTGTTACACCTTGTATAAAAGGCCAAAATGAAAATTAGCGCTGTCATTTTGAGCTATAGCTGCTTTGCATCCATTCCCCAATGACTATTGACTATGTCATCAATATGATAAGATCCTAGTGAGTACGTATAAAAACACCACGAACTTTTTACGACAAATATAAGTACTAACGATAATAATAATAACTCCCACACCGGTTTCGGCGATGGTGGCCGGCTTCATTGAAACCAGGCCAGTTACGCAGGAGTAATTTTATAGTGCCCAAGTGTGTGCGCAGTACACAAGAACACTCTCTATTCCTTTTACTCTTATAACCCAGTGGGACGGACGACCGACACGACTGGCGAGAGATCAGGCACAGGACCGACTTTTTGCCATGCCCATCCGACGCGACGCATGGATCATCTTACTTGTTGGACAATCAGGTGATCAGCCTGCATTGTCCTAATCAAACTTGGAAATAACATGTTTCCAACGCGGGAATCGAACCCACGACCTCCGAGTCAAGAGCTCTAGACCACTGGACCACAGAGGCGTCATAAGTACGTCGTAAGTGGGTGAATTTCCCAACCGCATTTTTTTCGCGGCTACTGTGAAAATGGGGTTGTGAAAAGGCTTTTTAGGGTTAAATAAAATTTCATCGCATAATTTGTGTGATTATCCATATGAGGCAATAGACACGTTTTTAATTCGATAACTATAACATTAAAATAAAAAATTCTAAAGGTGGAAATTTGGGCCCTCGGTGACTGTCCCCAAACCCGTTTTAGTCTTTATTTCGTCAGCCGAGGGAAAAATATTAGTGGTACAATCAAACGGATTCTTTTATTGGATTTTTAAAGAATTGAGGTATAATCAATACAATTTTCATAATCTCTAGCGTTATATTTTCAAAACAGTGGGACAAAAAAAAATGTCCCAAGATTTTGCCTGCTTTCGGTGATTAAAAAAGAAATCTGAATTGTCGAGAACAGAAGTACTTTTGAACGTACTGCCGCTTCTTTAACTCAAGTACCAGTCACGCTTTTGCATTTGGAGTGAGAGATGGTTTGCTGCGTCGCTGCGTGTTCCCGCTAAAAACGTATATCGTCTAGGTGACACCCGACACTTTTCTCTTCATTTCCGTGAATCAATTTATCATGTTAATTGAACCAGCCAGAAGTATTAATTTATTTTCTTACAAACACTTTTAATAATATGTATCAGTATATAATATAGATATCGGTATAAATTTGTCGCAAATTTGCATTTAGGTGATTCCATTTTGGTGAATTCGGTGACCTATTTGGTCACCGAAATGCTTAAAAATCACCGAAATGCCAAAAAAATCACGGAAATGGTGACTCGGTGACTTCGGTGACTTTCGGTGACCTTCGGTGATAATAGTTGTCATATCGGTGAATGCTTTTTTCATCTCGGTGATTTTTAAAGTTGTTTTATACAGGATAAATAATAATCTGCGAAATCGTAAAAAATGTTAATGAATAAAAAATAAATATGCTGCTTCTTAATGTTTGAATTTTTTTGAGCTATTGTACAGCTTTCATCGCGTTTATCAAGAAATTTCGTAACGTTTACACTTCGGTGAATTTTTTTTCATCTCGGTGACTGACTTTTTCATCTCAGTGACAGCTAAAATATAAACGTGTGTGCTACGTTTGTATATTATTAAATTTTTATGTCATTAGTTTCGTAGTCATAAAACATTAAAATTGAGAGGAAACTTCGGTAAAAACTCAAAAAAACAAAGAAACAAAAAAGTTCACCGAAATGAAAAAAAATATGGACATGTTGAAATTCACCCAAGTACGATAGCTCTTATACTATGTCTTGACAACAACTTGAATTTTAAGTACCTAATAACAATTAATTACAACTTCGATACAGAAATGAGTAATTAAATTTAGTGGTAAACTGTCGTTTTGCTGCTGCTACCATGCTATAAGCAGTTGGTAGATAGTTTTTAACCGACTTCCAAAAAGGAGGAAGTTATACGTTCGGCTGTATATATATTTTTATGCATTATAAAAGAAATTAATATAGGCAGATAGTGAATTACGTGATTTAGTCGGGCTATATGCAGCCCAGCCGTGCTAGCATACGCTACGAGAAAATGTTGTCTACACGTTTTCTCGAATATACGAACGAGAAATTTATCTCTCGAGTCTCGACGTACGTATGTTAGCGAAAAAGAGATATATATATATATATATATAATCGACAATATCACTACGCTCGAGAGTGAGATATCCACGAGATATCTCGTTGGCGTATGCTAGGGGGGCATATAACCCGACCAAATGACGTCTGCCATCTGTCTATTAGTAATTTCTCTAATAGTACATAATATACCCTAGTTCTGGATGGAAAAGTCTAAAGCAGAACTTTGGCTTAGGAATTTTAATTAAAACTTGGATTATTTGAGGTTATAAAATAGTCTACTTATAAAACGTCTTTTGTGAAATAGCCTTAACAGTAAAGTTCACGGTTAAAGGAGCATTCAGGAGGAAGTGAAGGGAATCCTTCGACTAACGAATACTACGACTAATGTAATACTAATGGTGCATTAGTAAGTAGGTCCACTTCCCGTGTTCACAATACACAGGATGACATTTTCCTTTATATGTCTAATGATAGTATTTTAAAAAGATATAACCAACTTCAAAATTGTACGTAACCGATTTTGATGAAACTTACAGCATTTCCTAAGTTGAACAATACCTAGTACAACAAAGAAAGAATTACTGAAATCGGACTTGTAGTTCCGGAGATATGCGAACACAAACAAAAACATACATACATACGCTTTTGGAATTTGGCACATTTGTTCAGACGCTGATATAGACCAACATATTCGTATTTCGTATATGTAAACTGAGCAGTTCTGGAAATAATACATACATACGCGTCGATTTGATAACCTCCTTTTTTTGAAGTCGGTTAACAAGACGTTCCGCGTGGTTGCGCCTGCTTTAAAAGTCCATGGACACCGTACATTTTCCCGGAAAAAGTAACTTATGTCCTTCTCCGTGGTCTAGGTACTCTATATCTGAGCCAAATTCGTTCAGGCTGCACAGCATGCCTAACAATTGTACCATCGAAGAAATTGATTCATAGGCAGTTGACGTAGCTACTTCATTTGGTCAGATCATGTTAATTCAATGTAAGTTCTCATCAGTCGGCTGAGTTTGACATAACGCTACCAAAATACGTAGGTCCGCCATCTGCCTATGAATCAACTTCTCTGATAGTACATACATTCTCGAAAAACATAATAAGCTATTGGTATTGTCGTCTTCAAAGACGGGTTTTTCTTTTACAAGATTCACTTTTACAAGATCTAAATAAGCCATATATATATCTATTGTTACCTTGGTCTTCATTCTTATCAGCCCGTATCAGAAAAGTAGTAAACACTAAAAGTACATTATCTACTTTAAATATTTCCTGAGGAAGACATCTTTTAAGTATAGGGGTAAACCCCTATTTCCAACCCTCGAAAAGAGATGTTATAAATTGCATGGGTCTGTGTGTCTGTCCCTGGCATAATAGCTATGAAACTGATGAACCGATTTTCATTTTTAGGGTTCCGTACCCAAGGGTAAAAACGGACCCTATTACTAAGACGTCGTTGCCTGTCCGTCTATCTGTCTGCCTGTCTGTCTGTCTGTCTCCAGGCTGCAGTATCTCAAGAATGTTAGTAGCTAGAGAGTTGTCACAACTCACATATGATGTATTTCTGTTGCCGCTATAACAACAAATACTAAAAAAAAAAAACAAAATAAATATCTACGGGGGTAACCCTGCTATCTAAATTTTCTAAGTGCAATAATTGATAACTGGCAACAGCTGATAACCGATTTATAAACAGTCTCTCGCCGCACGCCAGCCGTGGCGCGCGTTACAAACAAACAATAAAAAAAACATTGACAAATTAAAAAAAGAAAAACCGTGCGTCGAATTCCAGCCTTCGAATTTTAAAAGTAAGTTTTTTTCCGTACTTTGTTTGGCTTTATTTCTTTATTATTGTGATAATTTAGCGCGAAAATGAGTGCAACGGTTAATTATTAATATATCTAATTTATTTAAATAAGATCAAAAATATTATGATTTAATAATAAAATAATTGTTTTTGCTAGCGCTAATAATAATTAGATTAGGACATAGTAACACCACATTACAGTCACAAATAATAATATTAAGTTGTTTTAGGCTTACTTCAAAACAAAAAAAAAAGGAAGTTCTCTTAGAATTTTCTGTCTATACGACATTAGGCAATTTTATTGGAAAATATTATAGTTAGTAATAAAATAATTCACAGGACACGCTTGGCCGAGTATAGTTGTCATTTGTAAATTGTAATAAAATATAAATCGTTATCTAAAACCATAAATAAAATAATTATTGTTCGTAGTACAACGACCTTCGTCTACGAATAATTGCAATAATATTTATTCAAGATTTCGCATTATGTACAAGTTTATTTAGTTTTGAGGTAAATTTAAATGTAGTAATATTTTATCATAAAACAATATTGAATACTAGCTATAACGTCCGCAAGTCCGTTGCGCCAACATTTGTTTATCGCACAGGAACCGTACATTTTTCCGGGATAAAAAGCATCCTATGTCCTTTTCCGGGAATTAAAGTATCTCCATACCAAATTTCAGCAAAATCGGTTTAGCGGTTTAGGCTTGAAGATGTAATAGACAGACAGACAAACTTTCGCATTTATAATATTTAGTATTGATAATAATAGCTTTAAGGTAGCTGGTAGAAAGTAATGACAAACCAAGGGAAATCGGACTACCTAAAATGTTTTAGGATATTTTAGGAACAGGTAAGGAAAATAATTAAGCGTAGTTCTGAGTGATTGATATTCAGGACCTTAAGCCAAGTTCGACAGTTACAACAAATTAAGGAAAGGGGATAATAATATGATATAAAACATTTAAATTTATATTTCAATTCGTATTCATATTTTCGAAATTTGACGACGTAAGTACAGAAAGTAGTTAAGGCCATAGACTATCACCGCCTGCGTTTTATTGTCTACGATTACCCTAAGGGCCATACCCCACCGGGACGCCATGGCGACGTGGCCAGTGGCGTCGCCAACTAGTTCTATTGAGATGTATGCCGGGTAACTCACCTGGCGACCGGCGACGTTGCCAGGTAGCCAGCGTAGCCAGAGTCGACCGCACCGCATGCGGCGACTGGTGACTTTGCCAGTTGTTTGCACGTCTTTGTGTGCTCCGTCACTCAATCAGTCGCTGATTTTAGTGATATCCTCAGATAATTGAACATTTTTCAAGGTATTTTCTTAAATCTTCATAGAATTATTTAAGAGAAACACCACATTGCGGCGACGTAGAGATGCCAGACGTTGCCATGGTAACGTCACTGGCCACGTCGCCATGGCATTCCGGTGAGGTATGGCTCTTAGGGTTAATTCAGACCGCAACGCGACGCGTAGATGCATTTCAAAATTTGTACTGAATTGACAGATTTCAATTGCGTGAGAAGTCTTGCAAATCTGTCAAATACATACAAATTTAGAAATGCATCTGCGCGTCGCGTTGCGGTCTGAATTGACCCTTCGTGTTCTGTGATATAAGACCCTAATGAGAAGTCATTATGTTGTGTTGACCCATGGTGGACCAATACAAGCATTTACCAACGAAGTGTAGAGCGGGCACGTCTATTGTCCATGATCAACGTTAATAGGGATGACGATAAGGTCAAAGATAAGCTGATTTTTTAAATAAAATAAAGACATAGCGATAAAAAATAAGTATTCCCAAAATTTCAGCTTTATAACTTATGTAATTTTTTTGTTATGAGCCTTCAAAGTTAAAAGGTAGTCCAGTCGAATTTTTTTTTATAAAATTCCTTAATTTTTTGTATACCATTCGATAAGTTATGCAATTTATAACAATTTTTCTTATGAGACCACTTTCGTAAACGCAATATTTAACATAGCTATCGAACAAAATCTTCCTGCGATGCAAACTATTGTATACAAACGTCACGCCTAGCTAAGGCGTGATGTCACAGTTAGCTGACATTTTGTATGGAGCGTTTTGGGAAGGTCTGTTTTATGTGAGTTTTGAATTGTGATATCTTGGAGAGTTTTTAAGCTATTAGAAACAAATACTTTCACCAATATTTCTATTTTTGAATGGTCCTTTACTTACCAACAAGAAAAAAAAATTCATCATGCCTATTGTGCATGACAGTTACGCAGTTATGATGACAATCATGGTAAGACATCTTGGCCCAACGTGGAGAGGGCTCTTTACGTTGATTCAGTTAGTTAATCAATCAGCTGAATTCGTACAGAGGAACTAATGTAATCGATGCCATAGTCAAAACTCTAAAAGTTGTGTAAAGAGCTAAAAATAAATATTACCGTGGCATTTGCATACAATGAGTTCTCAAATTTTGCGAAACAAATACTTTCGCAAAATAATATAAAGATATACGATTTTGTTAGGTAATACCTTAAATACTTGAAATGATTCCTCCTAACATATTTATTAACTAGGAAAAAAAATAACTTTGAGTCTTGAACAAATCAGGGTAAAATTATTATTTTACCCTGATTTGTTCAAGACTCTAAGTTATTTTTTTTGGGTTAAATAATATTTTTGTTTGCATATAATATCTCTGTTACTCTTTATACTAAAGTAATATTAAGCTATGGATAGACACATAGGCTACTTTTTCCGTAAAAATGCAGTGCTCCCGTGGGATACAGTTATAATTTTTTACCGCAAAAAACTAATAATGTGTAAATGCGTGCGCGTTGATGTCTTTATCCCGTAAGCTCACTCGTAGCTCCGCTACGCTCAGGCTTTTGCGTACACTTTTTACTCGATTGCGTCAGGGGGGTTCTGTTTTTCGAGTATGTATGTACGTGTGTAGCCTGCTTTGTAGCCTGAACAGCTTGCATGGATTTTAGCTCGAGAAGTGTCGTCGTTTACGATGAGTGTGCTACATAAAACAATGTTTTTTTTTAATCAGACATTTTTTTGTTATATTTCAATTAATATATAAATAGACTAGATATTACCAGCCATTTTTTTATAGAAATTAATTTAAAATTTTGTTTATGTATCAGGAAAAATAAAAAAAGGTTAACTTCACAATATTTATTTTTCTTTTATAGGAGATAGCTTACGATTTTCATTTTTGGTATGAAAATAAGGAAACTGTAACAAATATAAATTATGTACACGTGTTACTTCCTTTTTAATTTGGTATATTATAATACCAAATTAAAAAGGAAAACAAAAAAATATAATTATCATCTAAGGTTGACAACCTTGGACACTAACATTTCGGCAAGAAAAACTACCAAAAGATATTAAACCACAAAAACTTGTCGATTATTCTGTCGATACTACAATAAATAGATACGATTTGTTTGTTTGTTTGTATTGTATTTGCTCTAAAATCACTACACTAATTTGGATAAAATTTCGAACAAAGGTTCAATAAAGTATTAGGAAGGCCGTGGACTTTTTTAATTGATTATTTTACCGCGTTTTTGATGCGGTAAAATGTTAAATTTCCGCGGGATTTAACTTGCGCGTTCGCAGTCGCAGAAAACGTCTTGTATCAATGGACAAACTGTTATAGTGGTTGACTGTATCCTTGAACTTTAGCTGAGGTTCACGTCGTGGCTAGTTGGGTGCGGACTAGTTTTTGCCATAACATTACCGCTTACACGCCTAATTGAAGCCATGAAATATTCCAGTGTTGTTCAACCTGTGGGTGGCGATGCCCTGGGGGGTCACGAAGCTTCTGTAGCTTCGCCAGAGGTCGAGAGAACTATTTCAGTAAAAAAAACTATGAAGAAATGGACATATTAAGTAGGAAACTTTTAAGAAAAGGACGTATGTCTATTTTAAACATAATTACATACTTGATAAAAAATCAGAGGGGAGGGGTCGCGAAACATTATTTCAATCCAGGATGTCCCATTATAAAGAAGGTTCAAAACACTGAATTAGGCCCAATTTCACCAACGTCTGTTAGTGTTAGCTGCTTGTTAAAATATCATGTCTTCTGTTTCATTCATATAAAAACGAAAGAGGTAACGTAATACTAATTCGAGCTTTAACTTTAACAGTGGTTGGTAAAATTAAGCCTTAATCTTCTAAATAGATATAACTCAAAGGTGACTGACTGACTGACATGGTGATCTATTAATGCACAGCCCAAACTACTAGACGGTTCGGGCTGAAATTTGGCATGCAGGTAGATGTAATGAGTAATGACGTAGGCATCCGCTAAGAAAGGATTTTGATAAATTCCACCCCTAAGGGGATAAAATAGGGGATGAAAGATTGTATATAATAATACTTCTTAACGCGAGCGAAGCCGCGGGCAAAAGCTACTCTATTAATATAGTTACTGTTAAGCGCGACGTGTAGTAAGTTTTGCAATACCATGGCGCCAGACCCGAGACGAACTGATCTAGAAATCACCTCCGATTAACCTTTTATAACGCATTATTCAAATTCTACTAGGCTTGATAAGTTAGCATTACGTATCGAAGCTTACTTACTGCTACAGGAAAAGTGCGTCTGTCTGTATGTTACATCTATAATCACCGAACAGTAATAAAGTTGAGCCTTCATGGAATAGATACTCAAGGCTCAGCATAGGATTTAGCCCGGAAAAAGTGCGGTTTCTTCGTGATAAACCAAATAAATAAACTTCGGCATAATGAAATTACGGGCATTGGGCTATTTATTTTAAGATAAGAAAATAAATTCAGGTTTATTCGTTTTGAAATCGGTTTCTTTATTTTAGAAATACTACGTATTGTTTAAAGTTTTTAGAAAAACCCGTAATATTTATACTAACCTGATAATGCTTCTTAAATAATAAGGGTTCTTTAAAATCGTCTTAATAAATTATTCAATGTCAGCGTTTTTAGCCATCTTTAGTCACGTATTAAATAAACTCAAGTAAATTGAAGCAGGTAATTAGCCAAAGATTTAAAAAAATGGATATGACCAGATGTATTCAAATATCCACTGACCGTTTGTCACTTAACGTAAAAACTACCTAGCAAATGTTAATTAAATTTGCCATAGTAGTATTTAAGACTTTGGATTAGCACATAGGCTCCTTGTTATTTTGAAAAAAAAAATCTATATTGCCGCTGAACCGCTGGCAAAAATTAATATTCTATAGTCTTTGATTTTAGACTACTTTCCCTCTTATAATTATTGGTGTATGGCCTATGGGTTTCTAGGACATGTCTAGGGCAAGTTCACCAGTCTACATTAGCATTCATTGAGATTCATAGTGAGACAAAAACCGTACTATAGGTCTACCAGAATCTGATGGCAAAAAGTGAGAAAATAAATTGACTCTTATAGCAATACCGGGTAATTGGAATAAAACATTTTGATCCTTTTTTTTCTTATAGCGGCTGATTATGTGTGTTAAACATGCAAATATAAAAATGTATCCAATGATCAAGGATATTTTTTGCAAATCTGCTGTCAAAAATTGCTATCAGATTCTGGTAGACCTTACTATAGGTATACTCATTTGCGCTCGTTGGATTTTATAATTGCTTAACTTCACTAAAAATGTCGTGCCTTCTCTTTCATAAATATGACGAGCGAGAGAGATAACGTGATGTTTTGAATTTTTAATTATAGCACGAAGTGGACCTTGTTTCAAATATAAACATTTTAAATGCAAATTTGTATCTGTTCATTACCTGTTCACACTAAAAGCATTAGTTATTTGTTGCTTGATCTTCTTTTATTTAATTAATTTAAAGCAACGAGTCAGCTCAATCATTTGAACGCGTGTATTATAGTTTGATCAACATGTTGATAAGGATCAAAATGATCAAGTGAGGGCTTATCTAACGATTTATATCTGTGTAATTCTATTTTTAGCACAAGTTGCTGGCTCCAGTGGCTGGTGTCTTATGCAATACATAACTTGGTAAGGAAATCCATCTCTTAAGTAGAAGAGGAAAATTTGACTAATAGGAACTGTGACCTACTCTGATGAAACTAGATACTTATATAAGTAATAGATGTTACCCGCAAATTTGATCACCAAAACATTTCTATAATGCGTGGGAACCGTATCTTTTGCCATGTTTAACACTAAGAGGTGTACAGCCAGTATCAACTTTTATGTATGGGCATAATATGGCCCATTAGACGAATGGATCATTCTTTTCCTCTCATTGGCGAATCGAAATAGCTTTAGTTACATGAATGTGTTTCAATTTTCACCGGAGAATTGTAAGCTTCATAGCTTACATTTAAAATTTTCTATTATTATAAGAAATATGGGTGATTCCTCATTATTGCCTGAAATGCGACTTTATGGGTTGATAACGTGGAAGTAAGTGATCATAAAATACATTGTAACGTTTATCTAGAGCGGACAGCGCACGTACTGTATGTAAATGACTTCAAGATACTGAGACCTAAACCAATACTACATTGTAATTCAAAGGTAGAAGGAAAGAAAAGTGTATCTGTCTGTTACCTCTTCACGCCCAAACCGCTGAACCGATTTTGCTGAAATATGGAGATATTTTAAGTCCCGGTAAAGGACACAAATTTTTGCGCAACGGAGTTGCGGGCATCATCTTGTTAGCGACGCGCAATTTGGCATTAAGTTAACGTTGACGCTAACGCAGGTAGACCAGGAGCATCATCTGAAGTGCTGGCAAAAGGAAATGTAACAACAAAAGCTACTTTCCTTCCGTCTTAACATCTAAACAGTTTTCGATCAGGTAACATCCTGACGCTATTTTAAATTTTTTCGCCCATCCCAAAACAGGTGCACGACGGTGCTAAAGAAGTTTTCATTTTTAAAAGAAGCTTGTTTTATCTTGTTTTTATCAATGCCAAATTTTTTTTATTTTTTGAGTAGGCCACTTTATTTCCGCCGCCCTCTGTACGAAATCTGTAGGGCCTTTATGGGCGCTACCGCCCGGCACCTAGGCCGTGGCCTATAGCGGCCTATCCATAAATCCGGGGCTAGTTTAGGCGCCACTATAGTACTGCTAACATCATTCTTGCCTTCCCTAATCTTAGTAACGAGCGTGTAGAGTGCCAAAATCAATCCTTACTTTGAATTTAGCGTAGTCGGGTTATAAGAAACGTTATCTTATCAAAGTCGTGGGACATCCACTTCATATCAAACAAAACACTCCAAAGCCAAACAATAAGATAACATTATTGCTAGTTACTATTTAGGTTTTGTCATGTAACTGATACTAAATTAGTCATTGACGTTTCAGCACTACATGAAATAATACTTTCTTTTGTTTAATTAAACATAGCGTTTATTCAAGATCATTCTATAAATTTCGACGGTAAATTAAAAAAAAAATTATTAGGATTTGACATAAGACTAAACGTAATTTATGTATCTATATTATCTTTTGGCGAAAAGTTTAAATGTAAATACGCATTTTTAACGAGCTTGGCTATCGAATTTATTAAATGTATAAATATATTACAGAAACTAGATGACGACCGTAACTCCGATGCGCCAAAATTCATTTATCGCACGGGAACCGTAAAATTTTCCTGGCACTCAAAGTATATCCCTACCAAATTTCAACAAAATTTGTTCAACGGTTTGGGCGTGAAGAGGTAATAGACAACCACTTTCGTATGTATAATTTTAGTACGGATGGTAGAAACAAGTGTCGAGTTTTTGTATGAACACACATTAAAGTTATAAGTACTAAAAATTAAAAAATAACTACATTTATATTATTATAAACCCAATCATAATAATTTCTCACGTACTCCTTGGGTACTTTGTTCTTGATTTTCCTCATTATTAGGTAGTGTCAAGGCCAAGAGTATTGTTTTAATTTCGCCAAGAAATAATACCAATTAAATATGTACCTGATTTTAAATTTTCCTTGTCAAAGTCTAATAAAACAATCTACTAACTGCCACACTCAGAGACGAATAGTTATTATACTTAAATTTAAATAAATGAAGATTTCGACATAAGCCCCAGACATAATCTGCCAAACTCTTCATTAAATTGAAGCTTAATCATCATTTAAATATGTCTTTGATTGTAGAACCTGCAGAAGTTAGAAATCCACCAGGTTTTGATAACGTATTGTGAATATTAAATCCCACACATTTTTTAGGGTTCCGTACCCAAAGGGTAAAAACGGGACGGGAACCCTATTACTGATACTTCGATGTCTGTCCGTCTGTCTGTCTGTCTGTCTCCAGGCTGTAACTCAATAACTTCTGAAATTTTCACAGATTGTGTATTTCTATTGCCGCTATAACAACAAATACTAAAAACAAAATAAAATTAATATTTAAGGGGGCTCCCATACAACAAATGTTATTTTTTTGGCCTTTTTTGCTCGTATTCAATAATGGCAACAGCTAGGCACTTGATTTTTTTATAAAGGCCTTATTTATATGTCTTCTTAAATAATTAATAATTATATTTAAATAAAATAAAAAATTAAGGGGGGCTCCCCTATAAAAACACAATTTTTGGCCTATTTTTCCTCTATAACGGTACGGAACCCTTCGTGCGCGAGTCCGACTCGCACTTAGCCGATTATTTATTCCTAACTTCGCTGTCAGAATTATCGAATGCAAGTTGTCTAAGTACCCTGAATGATGGCATGGATGATGAATACGGAACATTCGTCATTTGAATCTCAATTTCATATCACGACCAACCTCCAGAAAGGCCGAATTGATTTTCCTTATGATGTTACTCATGTCATGTGTCAAAGAATTAAATTTTTCATTGATGTACTATCGGAGAAGTTGATTCACAGGTGTCGAACCCAGCCAACAGATCACACGACTAACATTGGATTGAGTTAGCCCGAAAAAATGACGTAGGTCCGCCCATCTGCCTTTGAATTTCTTAGATGGTGCTATCAATGAAAAGAATTTCGAAGATACTCTTTTTCAATCAATCCCTCTAGTCTCCTTTTTTAGGGTTCCGTACCCAAAGAGTAAAGAAGCAGACCCTATTACTAAGACTTCGCTGTCTGTCCGTCTGTCTGTATCCAGGCTGTATCTCAAGATCCACGCTAGCTAGACAGTTAAAATTTGCACAAATTATGTATTTCTGTTGCCACTATAATGAGAAATATAAACAAAATAAAATTAATATAATTAAGGGGGGCTTCCATACAACAAACTAAGTTAAATATTATATATTTAACTGAGTAATTCACGTTGCAATATGAACTGACCCATTGATGCCGAAACTCCTTGTGGTGAATACGTCAATGTAAGTAGAATGAACATGTTGGGAAAATAATTATGATTTATAAAACTATAATGTGGTTTTCAATTAAATAATAATAATAATGAATCCCATTGACGCGACAGTCACAATATACGTCAGTTACTGTATCAGTTAATAGTTGAGGGTGACTAAACACGGTGATGAAATTATAAAATCTTACAATTTATTATCATAAAATCGTATAATTTTATGAATATTTAGTTTAAGGTAAATTCTATAGGGAGGGATGTTTATATGTATGGTGTGTGTGACTACTGACTGTGTGTGTGTGTGTGTGTGTGTGTGTGTTTGTGTGCAGTGTTAGAAAATTCGGGGTTTATCTATTTCATGAAAGATAATAATTCGTAACTTTCAGTTACTTGATATGAGTTCAGTAGGTTGTATTCTGATTCCTGATATAAAGGTTTTGTTGTTTATGCATATATTTCCTAATTTATCTTTATTATTTACGTAGTGATGTTAAGATTTCGTGAATCAATAGAAAATGAGAAAATGTAATCTAATCTATGGTGGTACTTGAACTTATTATGGACAACCTTGTAACGGTTTGTAGAGCACCGTCATTACATTTATTTAACTCCGAACAAACAAGTCATGATAATGAAAAGAAAATAATGACTTCTTTACTTTATTTGGAAGAATAAAGTAATGAAAATACATAAACAAATACACATTATCGAAGACGTAAGTGGATAAGTAGGGAACTAACGTTTTATAACACAAGGACAATTACTCATTTTCCCTATTTAATTTCAACAAAACTTGTAACTAACTACTTCATCATCTGGCTATACATAAAATACACATTTTTTTTTATTTGAAATTATTTTTCCATTTATGCAAAAAACGAAAATTTTCTAAATGTTAGTTACCACTTCATCCATGACGTAAGTTATATAATGTGTAAAATGAATAAGTTAATTTCTTTAAGGTGTAAAGCAGGGGTTCCCAAACTCCTTTGTTTCGTGGCCCACTTGGTGCATACTGCGGACCCCTGAAGCACCCCCCTCCCTACAATACTAATCCATGAAAGTTGCTATTATTTTAAGTAACAACAAATAATTATCCTAGAAATATATTATTTGATGGCATGTCTATGACATCACTTTACTGATTATTTAGAAAAGTGAGACGTTGATAAGGCAGGGTTCGCCATCCCTGGCCTATGCTTTCTATTAAGAGAAATCAAGCCTACACAAAAGTTCTTCACTGCTAACCAAATTAATTGACATGGACCCCCGCCTACATTTGTGGACCCCCATTTTTTGTCAGGGCCAACGTAGACCCCCGTCTAGTCCCGCGTGGACCCCTGGGGGTCCACCTGGACCACTTTAGGAATTACTGGTGTAAAAGGACCCTTGTGTAGAGTTCACCGCAAAATAAGCAGCTCAAAAAAATGTTTTTTTTTTTTATTATTGTATCATTAACTTGGTGCAGGGGACTTTATAGAATTATAGAACTACATAATAGATTTATACACATTACACACCCTGAAGTACCTATTATCCCTCATTTATATTAAAAAATATGCGAAAGTGTGTCTGTCTGTCCGTCTGTCTGACTGTCTGTCTGTCTGTTACTTCTTCACGCCCAAACGTCGGAACCGATTTTGCTAAAATTTGGTATAGAGATACTTTGAGTCCCGGGAAAAGATATAGGATTCTTTTTATCCTGAAAAAGTGTACGGTTCTCGCGCGATAAACGAATTTTGGCGCAACGGAGTGTCTTCTAGTGTTCTAAATTGAACTAAAATCCTATTAAGGTTTATAAGTAAGAGTTAGGTACAACGCTGTTAACGATAAATTTAATACTGATTTTATAGTTAAATAAATTTTTGAAGGTCATAATACTATGACTACGCATTATGGTTTAAACCACAACTAGTTACAAGATCCATACTAATATTATAAATGTGAAAGTGTGTCTGTCTGTTTGTCTGTTACCTCTTCACGCCCAAACGGCTGAACCGATTTTGCTACAATTTGGTATAAAGATACTTTGAGTCCCGGGAAAAGACATATAATACTTTTTATTCCGAAAAAGTGTACGGTTCTCGAACGATAAACGAGTTTTGGCGCAACGGAGTTGCGGGCATCATCAAGTTTCAAATAAATTTTACCATTTTAAATTAAGTTTAGCGGGACCAAAAAAGGATTAAGTACCGCTTCGAAATACTGTGTGTAGCAAAACAAACTTTAAGGTTTGTATATGTCCCCTATATACAGAGTTCACTGTAAAAGTAGCAACGCTGAAAGAGCATTTTTTTGTGATTTTTAAGGGGCAAGCGCCCAAGCGTCAGGGATTTTCCCATACAAAAGTTAAAAAAAAACGATACTCTTTCAGCGCTGCTTCTTTGACAGTGAAGTCAATACATGGGACTTATACACACCCTAACTTAGGTAACTTAGTTTTGTTACATACTGTTATACAGGGTGCGACAAAACTAAGTGATAAAGTAGTGTTACAGCCTGTATAACAGTGACTTTTTTTTAACTTTAGTCAAAGTCAAATGACAACATTTAAAGATGATTAGAAACATAATTATGTATTTAGCTCCTTATATCTTATGCCTTTGTTATAATGACCAAGTAACAACCTGTAATAATAATTGCGAGTTAAAATTGTATGTCTTTTGTTGTTCAAATGTTCACACATTATATAAATATCTAAAATTGATGCGAATACTTTGAGTACGTTGTAAGTAACATTTGACAAGATAATACTCACAGACATACAAACACAAAGGTTAAGGAAAAGCCATTGCGGCTTTTCCTTAACCTTTGTGTTTGTGCACAGCAAAGAAATTTGCACTATCAAAGAAATTGTTTCATAGGCGGATGGCGCGCTTACGTCATTAGGTCGGGTTATGTCAATTTAATTGGTCGTGATCTGTGGGCTGGGTTTGACATTACGTGACCAAATTACGCAGGCCCTTCATCTGCCTATGAATCAGCTTCTTGGTAGTACATAGGACCTACGTAATTTGGTCAAGTTTTGTCAAGATCATAATATTATGTTAGGCTAGAGTCTAGCCTCATTCAGTCGAGTTATGTCTAGCCGCTAGACATAGCTCGACTGAATAAGTAAATTATACTTTTGACCGAAGAAAGCTCCATACAAGAAAAGTATCCATACAATAGCGCAGGGGTCACCGAATGGCGGACCGCGGTCCGCATCCGGACCGCCGACCCATTGTGTGCGGACCAAGCATGATCGATGATGGACTCCGTTAAAAATTAATTTCGGTCTCGACTTACTGATGAACATGTAGCAACTAAAATTGTCACTTTTCTCATTGATACAAATACCTTTGTAATTTCCGTAATGTACATTTGTTTAATTTTTTTTATGTGTGGACCGCGAAGGTTATTTTATTTCTTAAAACGGACTCCGAGCGAAATTAATTGGTGACGCCTGCTGTATATTCAACATTAAATGTCTAAAATGTAATAAAGAAAATGGTCACTTCTAGGGTATTAGGGGATTTTTTTTCTGAATGAAAGTGATACATCATACTGGCATGGTTATCCACGTGGGAATTCCAGTTTATATCAAAATATGTCATATGATCAATCATATTATATTAATAAGTGTTAATATTATGTACAAACACGCACATCTTCCGAATAGCAAATTGTTATCAAAACGTTTATGTGAATGCTATGTACGTCAGACACTTCACAACGTGTGTATACAAGTGTTCATTTTATGACTCCAAGGTAAATCATGCGATTGGCAAAGCATTTCAGAACTCTGGAATGAACTGTCACCAGTATTTCCGGACTAATACGACCTGCAAACCTTCAAGAAGAGAGCGTATTCCCTCTTAAAAGGCCGGCAACGCACCTGCAGCTCTTCTGATGTTGCGAGTGTCCATGGGCGACGGTAGTTGCTTTCCATCAGGTGACCCGTTTGCTCGTTTGCCCCCTTATTTTATAAAAAAAAAAATCAATTTAAACTTTATCAGACTTATACTAAGTTTGACAGTTTGTCATTCATTTTATACAGGGTGTAACAAAACAAAGTGATCATATTTTAGAGTGTGTATGTAAAAGTAGCAGCGCTGAAAGAGCTTTTTTGTGATTTGTATGGGCAGGTGTTAGTTATTATTTCAGCGCTGCTACGTTCACAGTGAACTCTTACACACCATAAACTGTTATTTTTTTTTTGTTATACTCTGTATATGTCATACAAGTTCTTCAAGCACGTCAATGGATATATATTTATAAAATATCTTTTTTTTTTGCGAGAAATGCCTTTGCTCAATTTTTATTCAAACCAAACTAGTGTATGTACACATTTTTGCATACAATAACGGCTGTAGTCCTACATTATTGACTTCCTATAATAATTCATAGCCAGTATGTGGTAGAGATAGACCAATAAATACGTCTCAGATAGGCAAACAAAAGACACTTAAGTTTTATTGTGTCGCTTCTATGTAGAGATGATCTATGATTAAATCGATCAATGAAGTCACATTGGAAGAAGTGTTAAAGAAAAAAAAACCGTTACGTGACTTGGGGTAATTCCGAAAAAGGGGTTATTCCGAAAATATTAATGTACTACCATGATTTGCAATATTTTCGTTCTGGTAAAATTTATTTTGTCGCCATTTTGTTCGTCTCAATAGAAATCAATTTTACCACAGCGAAAAATATTGCAAATCTTGGTAGTAATTTAATATTTTCGGAATAACCCCAAGTCATTATACTTAACCCAAATTATATTTTAGCTTCTTTTTGCGTGTTTAATATTTGAAATAGTTTTTGCTTATGTATTATAGTAGAGATGTGAGTAACAAGAATAAAATATAAAAATATCTTTAGGTATCTTAATCACTAGTCTATTATTATTAAAGGACCAAGAGAGACGAATACCGAGAAATACTATCGATAAAGAACAGTAACGGAAACTATACATTTTCCAGCAATAAAAATAGCCAATGTGATGTACTCCTTTTATCTAGAAGACCACATAATATCTTCTAATATATAAAAATAAGTCGGGTTTTCCTTCCTGACGCTATAATTCCAGAACGCACGAACCGATTTCCACGATTTGCATTCGTTGGAAAGGTCTCGGGCTACGTGAGATTTATAGAAAAAAAAATTTCAAAAAAAACTTCAAGAGAAAAGCAGGAAAACAGGCAAAACAACGTTTGTCTTATAGATTACACGGTCTCTATTTATAATGATACCAACCTGCAACGAATGTTATCAAAATCTGCCCAATAGTTATCCAATGCAAACAATCAGTTAAATCTTTACAATGTATAATTTAAGTTTAGTCATAGAGCAATTAATTGTATAAATAACTTTTTGCTAAACAGTAACTATGCGAAACCACAAAGATATAATTTTTTAATACAAATAATTTTTAACATTCTAATATCAGTTTAGAAATAAACGATCAAATAATGAAATGATTGGCAATTAAATCGATTTTGATATTTTGATGAAGTTTTATTTTATTGTAAATCTGGTTTGAAGTAAATAACATTATACAGTAGATACACGAAAAGGTTACAAAAGTCAAAAGGTCAAAGTTAACATTTTTTTAAATTAGATAATAAAGGCAAAGAGCATAACAAGCTTAATTCATTTTTGTTGTATATATGCATAGAGATAATATTATCATCACTATACTTAATACAACAATATGATAATATTATATTTAGGGTATGAACTATGATCAACGAAGCGTCATAAATTATACAGTATGGTTAAAACCATGATAGTCAATATGGTTAGAGTCATAGTGTCAAAGTTAATTTTTAACCAGTCATAAATAAATTAAAAGTCTGAAATGATTTTAAAGTTAATTTTGGTAACGCTTTGATAGAGAAGGTAGACTTTTTAAATAGACACTATTGATTCCTAACCATCGAATAATTATTGTATCGATTGAGTATGTTTTTAGTTTCTAGTTCTGTATTCACAGATCTAGACTTCTTTCTGCTTGCTGGTTCGTGTGGTAGTGCCTTAATAGTATCAAAGCTATTAAGTGAATCCTTGAACTTACCATATTATTATGATCCTTCCGAAAAAAGGAATAGGACAAAAAACCTAGCTACCAACTCAGCTAGCAAAAACTAGTTTAGGTGGGTTTTAGAGTCACGCTGACCGCTCGCTGACCGTCGGCGCCGATGCCGAAATGTATGAAATATCAGCGCAGATCGCTACGCGTTATTCAAAAACGCTTCCTACAATTTCATACATCTCGAGCTATCAGCGCCGACGGTGCGCGCGCAGTCAGCGAGACTCTAAAACCCGCCTTTTTATTGTTTAAATTATGAATGTCATGTGTTTTATTAGTATGCTCGTTACACTATATAATAGAGTCTAGGTTAAGAAACGGGTTTAATGAAGTCTAGAAAATAATAATAATAAGTCTAATACCTAGTCAAAGACCGATACGATGTGTGATACGCGTACATTTTAACCCTTGCAGGTTGCAGCTAAATAATGAGATCAAAGAGTTGTATCAGGGAGATTAATTCATAGACTATTTATAAGACAAAAAATATAAACAGACGAACATATTATAACCTCCTCCTTTTTGGAAGTCGGTTAAAAACAGTTCATACCAGTTCATTTGTAACGGGTCGTTCGGATATATTGTGACTGCTTTAGTTATTTTCAGTATTAGTTTACACTTCATTGTTTTTGTGAAAACACAAGAAAATGACATTTTTATCAGTGTAAACAAAACCTTTCTTGCAATGGTTGTTAAAGAAATGACGCGAATTTTTAACGGTTGAATAGTCACACTCACAGCCTTGCAGTACGCCGTTCAGGGTTGACACAATAAAGTATTTTACGTCTAAATTCCTCACGACGTTAGTAGGAATTTCGAAGTTATAGTAGCCCTATCAGTAGCTTCAATTCATCCTTGCATCTTTACCACTTAAACTCCTAAAAATTTCCCATTTGTTATCCAATTTTTACCCAAAAATTTAGGTTTTTGGCAGCCCTACTAATCGTCAATGTCAATGCTACGACCGTCGAATGTGCGTGACGTATTGTGCACTCACAATGAGCCTCCTCTGGTTCCGTGGTGGGGTTCCGAGGTGGGCAAAGAATATAAGCTGCGTAATCGGAACGTGAACGAAAGAGATTTATAAAAAACTTAAATGTTTTCTTTTATATATTTTTTATACTTTTATCGCGCGGCTAATGTACATTACCATTAAAACTATCCTTTGTCCTTTGCCTGAACTTTATACACACTATGCATCTCCATACCAAATTTCGAAAAAATCGGTTTAGTGGCTTAGGAGCCTTATTACACCTACAGAGTGGCGACTGGCGAGACGGGGCCCTCTGCCGAGCACTCGGTATGTATAAGCACGATAGAGTGACAAGCAAGTATTTTACACCACTCTGTAGATGTAATCAAACCCTAAGCGTGAAGAGGTGAGAGACATTGAGTATACATTATAGTGGCCATATTATCATTGAAGCCGAAAATATATTATGTTTGTCATGTGTTTGTCTCTCCCGCGAGTAAGTCTTCTCGTTATGAGAAGTTAAAAGAGTTCAAAATCTTCAAACCCATAATTCTAAGCTTCTCGCTTACAATGTATACCATAAAAAGACATCATTATAAAGTTATCCATTTTCGGTTTGTACAATGTGACGACAACTAAACAATTGTTATACGTTAATGTTTATGAGTCGTCTTTTGTGATTAATATCGCCAACAATAATACCAATATGTAACAAAATTAGCAATAATTAAGGAAAATATTGTTTCATGAATAAGTGATGTGACTGGTTTGTTGTGGTGGGGAGGTCCTAGTTAAAATATGATACGTAGAGGAGATCCTCCGAGTTTGGTCTAAGCCACGAGAGTGGGTGGAAGTAGGATCTCAAGGTATTTTGTTCACTATTTTATTGAGTACTGAAAGTTTTTGAATATTTAAGTTGTTTTGTTTTGTATAGATGAATTAAATCGATTATTTTAAGATGCATCGAAGTGTGAAATAACAAACTACAGTTCTTGTAATATTTACAATTCTTGTAACGATTTTAAATGGCTTGAAATTGAAAGCAAAATATATAAAAAGCGTATTTGTAGTGCAAAAACCTGTTTATTTAATTGTAATATAATTTTATTCTTTATTAGAATTGTAAAGTTTAAAAAAAAAAACTTAAGGAGGAATAGAATATTATCCAAACAATCTAAGCAAGTATTTTTTGACATTATTGTGAATGTATCTTTAATAGAGAATACTTTTCTAAAAAAAAAAAAGTCACACTTTTTGTTTCTTAACTGACTGTCAAAAAGAAGGAGCCTCTTCTAAGGACTGACAAGGCTTTAAATGACCGTGGGCGCTGGACGAGGGCGCTGTCGATAAAGGAGAACTGTCAAAAGTGGTGTTTTTGTATGACGGCGGCGTTAGTTCCTTTTTTCACCACGTTCATTTAAAGCCTTGTCGGTCTTTATATTCAGCCGCGGATATTTTTTATTTTTTTTCCATTTTTAAACCGTTCGTAGACCGTGTTTGAATAACCTTTGTAGATTGTATTCCATAATCGAAATTGAAGGTCGCGCTAAGTTTTTTACATATTTTATTGCCATCTTAAAGTCGCACCCGCGCCGATTAGGATCTTGTTTAATTTAAAATTAGAATAGGTCTAACGAGATCTAAATTAATTAACAAAAAATTAAAACCGACTTTCAATCATTTTGAAGTCGGTACCAGATATAGCTGAATCTTCAGTTCTCTGACAGAATAGGTATTTTAAACTTTTGGAACTGGCACCGACTTCAAAATTATGAAGATTGAGTACAGAAATAGTTGAGGTTTAGCCGAATTCGGAAAAAGGCACTATTAGATAGGAAACATTATTTAATACTTTTTAGTTCATATTATAAGGATTTTATTATTGTTTTTACCTTGGAAGTCGGTTTTAATTTTTTGTTAAAATAATAATTTCACTCTTTTTAGTTACCTAGTAAACCATCGCGTATATTCTACGTATCTTATTACAATGCGATTGTGTTTCTTATTCCTATTACGATGTAGATTGTTTTCCTATGTAAGTATTTTCATACTAAGGGTTCAATTTATTACCTCGATCGTGGAAATCGCAGACACAATAGATTTTTAATTGTTATGCGGCAGCCGGGTGCCGCTTGGGCTTGATGGGTTAATAGTTAAACTAGTGTAGTAAGTACCTATCGAAGCAACTTACTTCTCTTTTTTCTTTCGAATCTCAAAAGTAATGTCAAATGTGTGCCTTACGCTCTGGAGTTAAGGTTGACTTTGTTATGTTCAATTTTGTGGTACATAAGTCGCTTAGAACTTGAATCATTTATTTTGAAACAACATTATATTTTTATTAAAATCGCTATGAAAAGTACCACCAATTATTATAAGGACATAACGTGATGATATAATTATGGTGTTGTGGAGGCATATTGTATGATGTATCCATATACAACCATGTGACACTGGTGACCCTGACGTGGTAATGATGATGATGATGAATGTAATTTGCATAGTAGCATATGCTTTCAGTTCTTAACAGCGCCAAAACCCCCAAACTTGTATCTATAAGCAATCCGGAGTTCTCTTAGTATCTTCGGAACCATAGTATACTTTGGTGCAAAATCTTGCGTTTTGGTAGCATGTGCTTAGGATACTTCTCATAAAACCAAAATCACCGTATGTTTTCATATAAATTTTGAGGAGTTCCCTCGATTACTCATGGATCCCATCATTAGATCACCACTTTTGTGAAAATGGGACCAAATTGGAGGAAAACCTAATAGAACAAAATAAAAATTTTGAAAATCGGTTCACAAACGGCGGAGTAATCGTTGAATATACAAAAATAAAAAATATCCACAGCCGAACATATAACCTCCTCCTTTTTGGAAGTCAGTTAAAAAGATGGCGTTCATTAATTGCCGACATTAACTTATCAATACAATTTATGATACTAAACTAGTTATAGATCTATTATAATATAAAATTCTTGTGTCACAAGTTCTTGTGCGCGAACTCCTCCAAAACGGCTCAACCGATTTTAATGAAATTTTGTATGTATATTCGTTAGGCCTGAGAATAGGTTTTTATCTACTTTTTATATTGATACTAGAAATAATTTATATGTCAAAACAAGGTTTGCCGGGTCAGCTAGTTATAAGTAATAAGTATATTTATTTATGAAAAGTTAAACCACAAACAAAAAGCCCAAATGTCACAAAAGGCAAATTGCTCATCCAGTGGTCCATGTTCGTTAGTTTTTAAATTTTTCAACCCGGTCAATAACGCGGCCTTGCCATAATAATAATATTATTATGTCTTTAAAAAAATATTTTTATTCAAAATAGGTATTATAAATACACTTTTTGAACGTTGGGACTACGATGCCTACCACCGGTTCGGGAACTAGCCCGGCGAGAAGAACCGGCGTAAGAAACTCGCAATCTAATCTATAGATATTTTGGATGGTCCTTAACATTAAATCTTAGATAAAATATACGTAACAACTATACAAAATTCAAGATTATCACTATACAGAATACAAGAACACGCGCACGCATAGTAAACAGTAAAATTTCTGTTTTGTTTTGTAATAGTCTAGTTTCTAATTTGCAGTCGCTCTATTTAAAACGTCTATCCAACTTATTACAATACTGAATATTGTCATCCTTGCTGTATTCTCGATTTTAAGGCCCAAGATACCTTTTTATCGAACAATATACAAAACGATATAAATAAACACGATATTTGCATACTTATCTATTAATGTATTACTTGTACGAAAAACTGCTCAAGGTGAGGAGTGGATCAATGTTATA
Source organism: Cyaniris semiargus (assembly GCA_905187585.1). Classification (NCBI taxonomy): domain Eukaryota; kingdom Metazoa; phylum Arthropoda; class Insecta; order Lepidoptera; family Lycaenidae; genus Cyaniris; species Cyaniris semiargus. Next base: position 2,278,651 of record LR994558.1, on the reverse strand, counting down.
ACAGAGGTCTAAAAAATTAAGGTTGCGAATAAAACCGGCTAAGTCATAGTTGAACAAATCCTATGATTTAATTTTTTTTTTCTGTAAGTAACTACTTAAAATCTGTGTAATAATCAACATTAGTCGACAAAAAATATTGTTTTCTTGTGCCTGTTACTTAATAACTATTATCCGATTGTTTGCATTAAAAACTAACCAGAAACACTCAAAAATAAAAGTTTGCTTTTATAGTCTAGGCAAAGACGAATAAAAATATAAATTTTTTGCGAAATTCTTAGAGATTTATTCAAATAAGAGTTGAAAAGATAGTTGGATCAACAAATTAAAGACTTTGTCAAGCATATGAAATAATTTTAAGTTCCTATTCAATACTAGAAAATAATTAGTAGCCGCGCCACATATCTATACCGGAGCACACAGCAAGCTGTATTTACGGTATGCTTAACTAGATACAAAAAATATTAATTTTTAAATCTAAATTATATATTTTTACCATTTTAATTTTATTTTGGGAATATAAGCAACGATATAAATAAAAAAAATGATATATTTTATTATTTTCATACGTAACTGAAAGAAGAAAATTCAGCTTTTCTTCAAAATTTGAAAGTTCAAAACGTCTCAGTTTCTATAAAAGCAAACTTTTTGAGTTAAAATCACTGATTCTATACTTAATTAGGTGTAATAGATCCAAATAGGGTGCACAGAACTCAGGCACAAAAATCGTGTTGACTAGTGATAGACGTAGAAAAAAACCAAAAATGGATAGTGGTTTGAAGTTGTGGGTTCGACACATGCACTGCCATCTACAACAAGAAACACCCGAAATTATAGAATTTATAGATATCTAAGCGAGCTTTCGTTTGTTTCAGATGAAGCTGATACTGGTGGCGGTGATCGCCAGCGTGGTGGTGGCGGGCGCCCTACCGCCCTCCTGCGAGAGGCCGGTCTACTGCGACAGCAAGCTGCTGCACCACGTCCAGATGGCGAGGCTCTACAAGGACTCCAAAACCTTCGTCGACTTCCAGATGAAGACCGACGAGCAGACCATCCTGGCCGAGTTCGACAAACTCCTCGCGGAGACGAGCGACAACCCCACGAAGGAGCAGCTCCAGGAGTTCGTCAATAAATACTTCGACAACATCAGCGAGCTCGAGAAGTGGACGCCGCCCGACTTCAACCAGAACCCGCCCTACCTCCGCAGCATCAGGGACAAGAAGCTCCGCCAGTTCGCCAGCGACATTAACCAGATCTGGCCCGTCCTCGGCAGGAAGGTCAAGGACATCGTCCACGAGAAACCCGAGCTGTTCAGCTTCATCCCAGTCCACCACGGCTTCATCATCCCCGGCGGCCGATTTACCGAGCTGTACTACTGGGACACCTACTGGATCATCGAGGGTCTCCTTATCAGCGGCATGAAGGAAACCGTCAAGGGCATCATCGGCAATCTCATCGAGCTGCAGAGGAAGTTCGGCCACATCCCCAACGGGGCGCGGTGGTACTACCAGGAGAGGAGCCAGCCGCCGCTGCTGTCGGGCATGGTGTCCCAGTACATGCGAGCGACGAACGACATCGAGTTCCTGAGGGAGAACATCGACGCCCTCGAGAGCGAAATGGAGTACTGGCTGGACACGCAGAGCGTGACTTTCGACGTGTGCGGCAAGCAGTACACGCTGCTCCGGTACTTCGCTCCCAGCGAGGGACCCCGGCCGGAGTCCTACTACGAGGACTACACGAACGCCCAGACTTTCCCGACCGAGGAGCTCCGGAGGGAGTTCTACGTCAGCATCAAGAGCGGTGCCGAGAGCGGCTGGGACTTCTCCACGCGCTGGTTCGTCGACCAGAACGGAGGAAACAGGGGTAATCTCTCGACTATCCACACGTTCGAAATCGTCCCCGTCGATTTGAACTCGATCTTCGCGAACGCCATGCAAAACCTGGCGCGTTGCTACTTGAAGATCGGTCAGCCGCGCAAGGGCGTCTCCTGGGACCGGCTCGCCAAGCAGTGGAGGAACGACATCGAGGACGTCCTATGGAACGAGGAGGACGGTATCTGGTACGACTGGGACCTGGAGCACGGTCAACACCGTAAATACTTCTACCCGAGCAACGTCGCTCCCCTGTGGATGCGCGCCGTCGACAAGGCGTTCATTAAGGAGAAGGGGCCGGCCATCCTGAAATACCTCAAGAACTCCCACGGCCTGGACTACCCCGGCGGAGTGCCGACGTCACTGATCCGCAGCGGCGAGCAGTGGGACTTCCCCAACGCCTGGCCACCGCTGGTCAGCATGATGATCAACGGCCTGGAGGCACTGGAGATCGAGGAGGCCTCGAAGCTGGCGTTCACTCTCGCCCAGAGGTGGGTCCGGGCGAACTACAGGGGCTTCAACGAGACCAAGGCCATGTTCGAAAAGTACGACGTGGAACTTCCCGGGAAGATCGGCGGTGGGGGCGAGTACGAGGTGCAGCTCGGCTTCGGCTGGACCAACGGCGTGGTCCTGGAGATGCTGTCCAAGTTCGGCAAGTACATGACCGCCGAGGAGAACCCGCAAGTGAAAACTGTACCGTCTTACGTCGCAGGAGGAACCTTCTAGACAAATTATTAGTGTAGAGTTTAGCGTAGGTTTAAGACAATTGTTGACCAATTGACCAACTGTGGAACATAAATGTGAGCAAGCATGCAAACTAGTCTGTAACAGATGAAGTTTTTGTTGTGTAATATTATGTAGTATATAGGCTATCAGGGATTCCCAATCTTACGGGATTCCCAATCTTACAAGTCGCTCTTTAAAGTTACTATTTTTTTCATGACGACTAGCCTAATCCAGGTTAGTTATTTGAAACACATGTCAGACTTGGTGAAATGAAAGCAGATCTTACTTTCAATAATAGCGTAGTAGTAACATTAAGGCTTCGTACAGATGAACGGGACTTTACGACGGCACGCATCGACGCCTTCGACGCGTGCCGTCGTAAAATGCCGTTCGTCCGTAAGCGCTCTAATGGGCACAAGAACTAAAGTAGCCATTCTAAGAAAGAAAACTTAAAATTCAAAATAAATTTGTCTTGCTAATTGCTATAAAATGTATGCCCCAGCCCTCAGGGCATCACTATGCACCATGTGCTATTGTTTATTTAATAATAATTTGTTTATTTAATAATAATCAATTACAAGTTCCAAGCATTTATATAAATATTAAAATACGCTTTTGTAACAGTGACGGTTTCCTAAATAATTTTAAAGTTATCTACAAAATAATTTAAGTAGTTCCAGAATCAAGATAAAGATATTATATTGTAATTTTAACTCAATGTTATAAAATAGTAATTAAAAAATAGGTGCCATGTGTGATTTATTATGTAAGAACAGATTTTATTTGCACATTATTTTGTTATTATTTATATCATATTATTCAATTGTTCTGTATTGTTAGTTATTGTTTTCTGATAAGGTTTTTAAAACTTTAATACGTATTAATAACTATTATATAGAGATATTTATTGAACAAAGTACTTAATATTGTTAATTACATTTAAAGTTGTGACTACGTTAAACTTAAACAATGTTGGTTGTGAAATATAAATAATTCCAAAAGTTTTGTTATTTTAATATGGGGTTCTCTAATTTAGATTTTTATTACAGCTATCCCTGAAAACAAAATAACAGTCAGAGTAGGATTTAGTCCCGATATTTCAAAACTACAAAATAGTATTCTGATGAAAAGTAAATTTCGTTGGTTGGACATAATACCATTTTATAAGGACCATGAACCATGTAAGGCCACTCTAACGGGAAAATGCTTTTTATTCATTTATTAACTAAATAAATTAAGAAAACAAATTATCAAATAATGCTCTGTTTTATAAGGTATCATATTATAAATCTCTTTCTAACCTAGCTTCAATAGCCATTTAATAAACTTAAGTTTTGTTAAACTCTTCCAAATGGCCTTGCAAAGAACAACAGCTCCAAACAATGCCAATATTATACATCGTTTAACTTGAAAATAGAGTTACAAGTATTTATTTATCTGCTTTTACTAAAACGACATTATAATTTCGTTCAATTAAGCAACACATTAAATGCTCAATATATTTATATCATCTAAAAAAACTATAACGAACATTGCTTGAACATCATCTTATAACTAAGAATAAATTAATGGAAATTCTTTAATAATAGTAGTAATGAGACACCTTATAACTAATTGCCAATGCGTTTTATAATGCAATATTTTTTTTTATCTAAAATGGCCTTCTTATGGGCCCGTTCTTTATAAGGCCGAAATGTTCAATATGCGTGTATAAGTTTCATAATCCTAATAAGTAAAAATGTTATAAAAAACAACATTATTTTAATTGTTACGGTATGCATTTATAACTAAAAAATAACTGTTTATATGTTAATGATTTTTAGATGTTCCTTGTAAAGTTCATGTTCCCTAGCAAGGCCAACTATCAAATCTTTGGTTGGGCCTTATAAGAGGCGTAAATAGATTTTATTTTATTAGTACCATACACATATCCCTATACGACAATGCCCTGTAATAAAATGTGAGATAAATATAGGTTATGTAACTAAAAACTAAAGTTTTTCACGGTGCGGAAATTACAATTGTAGTCTCGACAACCAAAGTCTACAAACAGTGAGACAACTGCCACAATTGCGGCGCGATCGACTCGCCGCCGCGTTTGTGGCCTTAAGTTTCATGGATCTAAGTGTGTAGTAGAAGGAATATGTCTTACCATGACGATAACTACGGCTTCTTAATAGTTGGCCTTCAAAGGAACGTGGCCTTCTATGGTGCATATGCCGTACCACTATAGAGCAAAAGTAGGAAAAAAATTGTTTTTTGTATGGAATTTTATTAAAATTTTAATATTAATTATCAAAGTATAAATAAAACCGAGTATTTTGTGAACATTTCAGGTGACTGTTATCATCATTGATATCGAGCAAAAGATGTTAAAAAAAAATCACGTTTGTTGTATGGAAGCCCCCTTAAATATTAAATTTATTTTGTTTTTAGTATTTGTAGTTATAGCGGTAACAGAAATACATAATCTGTGAAAATTTCAACTCTCTAGCTATTACCATTCTTGAGTTACAGCCTGGAGACAGACAGACAAACGTACAGACGGACAGACATTGAAGTCTCAGTAATAGGGTCCCGTTTTTACCACTTGGGTACGGAACCCTATAAACATCTCGATGACAAGTAGGACTCTTAGGGGAAAATATGACATAGCACTCATCAAATAATTTACAGTACAGTACCTACAGCATAGTGGCATCATTAAGAGGCTTTATAGTGAGATAGATACAGCGTTAAAAGCCCACAAATATAACATGGACTTTCTATGAGATTTTCGACAAACGTCGATCTCTGAGGAGGTATTATAGTTTGGGAAAATCGTCAATTGTTACTGTTATAAAAATATGATCGACGATCGTCCATTATGAGTAAAGTTGTGTAGATACTGTGCATTGCTTGTAAATAAAAACAAGGCAAAAAATAAAAAAAATAAAAACGATTTACTATTTATCTACTATTTAGTGACAATTCTGAGAGATTAGTGATTTGATGTAAGGTTGCTTATATCGAAAGTTATAATCCAAAGTAATATTATTAATGCGATAGTATGTTTGTATGATATATCTTTAGTATTTACCCCACTTAAACGATTTCAGTAAACTTTAGTGTGATGTAGAGTTTTTGAGAGGAGGTTTTAGTCCAAGAATGGATGTAAATAAAATAGTATTAATCGTGGTACCTAGTACATACGGTTCCCGCAGGATAAATGAACTTCTGTGCGCAAGTAAACGATTGCGGATTGTTGCGAAAAGTTAAGGATAAGGGTGATTCTTCGGAAAACGATTCTTCGTCTCATTACCATGGTCAATTTTAAACGTTACTTTTTTGACTGGAATTCATATTTTTATGATAATATAAAGGTCAAATAACCTACTTTTACTTAAGGGACTCGTTTTCATAGAGAAGATTTAGTAATATCGAAGTTCAAAAATTTTGTGGCTAGGGTAATGATAATTGCATACATGGTAATTATAAAAGTAACAAAAAATTTTAAAAATATCTAAATAAAATATTTTTATTTAAAAATAATCGTCTTCTGACAAAAACTATAACATTTGTTATAGTTTTTGTAGCATAACATTTGTTTTATATGTTTGAAAACGACTTACATTCCTTGTATCATCCTAAAAAATAATAAAGTAACTAGTGATTATAGTACTCTTAGAAACCAGTCTTAGTTCAGTCTTGATAATTTAAAATTCATTTGCATACAAAACGTTTGATTTAAATTCATACAAAGTGATTTTTTCTTCTATACGAATATTATAAAAGGGAAAGTATGTCTGTCTGTTACTACTCGCCCAAATCACTGAGCAGATTTTTTTTGAAATTCGGTATGGAGCTACTTTGAGTCCTGGGAAAGTACGCAGGATAGTTTTTATCCCGAAAAAAATGTACGGTTCCCACGAGATAAACGGATTTTGGCACAATAGAGTTATGGGCGTCATCTAGTAGTAAAATAGCACGATTATCAAAAGAAAAATCAAAAGAAGTATTTGTTTGGTTTTGTACAAGAAGTTGAGTTTAAGTAATTCTCAAAATTAATTTTTGTTTCCATGGTCTTTTTTTACTGAAATAGAAGTCAATAGCAAACATTAGCAACTTGAATAAATTTTTTTCTTCTTTTTTTGTTCTGAGACTTCTTAAAGTAAAATATATCATATGACTCCGAGTCTGAATGGCCAGATAGAATTGTTTTATGTGGAGAAAAAATGTAGAACCTTAAAATCTTCACAATCATTTTTTTTCTATAGGAAAAAGAATCCTTTCTGTATATCGATGTTTTTTCCTACAGAAGAAACACTTTCTTTCAAATATTTCCTCCTTCTATTTAGAATACATATATTTTATTTCTCCGTTAGCCATATTATATACACTGCATGCTTTTCCTGATCTTGCTTAGGTTTTTCTATTCTTTTTTTATTTTTTTCTCTTCTGTAATTTGTGACATCGTTTTTACGTTATTTTAATGTCTGTTATCATAAGTTACAAACAAGTTTTTAAAGGGAATTTAAAAGAGTCTTAAGAATTAAAAAACTTTATGCAAGGATATTCAATAGTCGTAGTACTCTACAGAACTCGTGAATCGCACATAAAAGTGCATATTTCAGGACAAAATTAATATATTTTATCATTACCCTGGTCTTTTGACAGGGTAATGAGACCCACGGAAATGAAAATTATGCCTATAATTATGCATAGCTCATAATTTTTACAAGCATCAGTTTTGATATTTCATATCATAAATATGTAACCCAAGAGCATCAGTTGACACGCAGATTAAAGTTTTGAAATAGTAAAATAAGCTCGATATAGTAGACACAGAAATGATAAACTATGCGAACCAAACATAGGGTAATGATATATTTACCTTCCAAACACCTGGATAGAAATCAATTAGCCGCACATCCGCCTGATAGCAGTCACATATGACTGGCTTGCCTGCATGCGGTAAGATACACTCCCATTGTTTTTACCAGAAAAGTTATGATCGATCGCAACTTGTGCCACAGGAATTATAACTTTACGTTGGACACTCTTTTCTTATTTATTTATAAGTACTGTAATGTAGCCATGCTTACTATATTTATTTTTTATAACAGATAAACTAATGTAATTTCGTTATAATTTTATTTTGCATTGATTTGTCAAACAGGTAATGAATTATAGACGTTTTTGTTGAAGAAAATGGCAAGAGGACGCTCTATGGTAATGAGAAGAACTGACTTTAAGATTTTTTTTCCTATACTGAAACTACAATTATTAAAAAAGACAGTTGTTTCTAGGTAGACACAGAGCTCAAGTATTTAAAAAAAAAAAATTTATTGTTTGCTTTTGCCTGGTTACCGAAAAAAGTCCGTTGCCGTCAAAAATTTCGCCTCCGAAGAAATGCCCATAAGTGATAACTGATAACAATATGTGCTGCTAAGCTCCTACACAATATTTTATCAAAATAAAAAATCTTATATAGCTTCATACAATTTTTAAGGCACCTAGATATTGCGTTTATATAAGCATACATTATCGTTCGAGTTAAATAATTAAAAAAAAATCTGCATCTTATTTTAAGAGTACCAATTAAATAAAACTATATATTTTATGAACGAAAAAGTCATTTTGAGATATGATATGATGATGATTGTATTGGGAGCTTTACTAGCTCATTTTGTTTGCGGCGCCCATTTGGCGTATTGCTCATTTTGCTGCGAAGGGGGATTCATTAATTGTTAATATGTGTATTATTGCAATGTGTTCACGCTAAAGGCAGCACCAGCATAGACAGTGAACAAAAAGTTTTGTTCCACGTTTGACAACGTTTCTGCCAATATTGTGATATGAAGAGTTCAACGTGTCGGATTTCGGTCGGACTATTTACTGTATGTGCTAGTAGCGCCCTCTACTCCGACCTTTGTATGATATTCTATATTTGCTTTGATTCAAGCTTCTTTTGTCAGTCTATGAGGGAAACACTTAGCAACTTGGATATCATTTTTTATTCACTATGAGTGAGAATACTTTGATATTTTTGACGATCAGCGCCGACAGCAATGTAATCCAGGGTAGATATATACAGGGTAGTATATTATTGTATATTTTATTGTAATCATATTCGTGCACGTCCTATCTGCTGTTTTAATCCTATCTCTCTCCGTAGGGCTGCTGGAAGAGATTTCTTTTAGAAATAAGCAGATCCTTTGTGTCGTCTTTCTGTGTAAACTGTTATATTGTTATATTTCCTGTGCACAATAAATTATAAATAAAAAAAATAAAAATAAATTAACACAAACTTTTGTATTACAAATAAAAAAATCGGCCAAGTGCGAACCGGTTATAGGTAGAGCGAAAATCGGCCAAAAGTTGTATTTTTGTATTGCGCTTTATTTTATTTATTTCATAATTAGTTATTAAAATACAAATATAATTGAGGATTTTGTAAATATTTCGATTGCCTACCTGTTGTCATTAAAGATTTCGAGGAAAAAAGCCAAAAAATCACATATTTTGTTGAATGGGAGCCCGACTTTAATATTTTAAATTTTCTTTTATTTTTAGCATCTGCATAGCGGCAACAGAATACATATTTTTCAAAAATTTTAGAGGTAGACTTCTCTCAAATTTTTGCAAAATGTGTATTTCTAGATGCTAGACTCTAGAGTCTAGAGCAATAGCAGTTCTTGAGATACAGCCTGAAGACAGACAGACAGACAGCGAAGTCTAAGTAATAGGGTCCCGTTTTTAACCTTTTGGTACGGAACCCTTTTACCACAGTGTTAACGCGGGCAGAGCCTTGTAAAACATAATTAATATAAAAAAATACAATTAACTCATCAAGCCCCATACGGGCACCGGTGGTCGCGACAACAATAGAATACAATAGCATTTCCAAGAATCCGCGATCGAAGGGTTAATAAAAAAATACATCTATTATTACTATTAACCTACATATTACCAATATACAAAATATTATGATAATGAGACTTAAAAAAATGTTTTTTTATTCTCAGTGGAGACAGACCTTTGCTGACATTTCTTCTAAAATATCTCTTTTAATAAAATTTATTAGTGCAAAATGTAAAATTAGATGATGCTCATTTAAATGCAGGTTTTGTTTCAGAGTTCAGTTGTCACGCTAAGTAATCCTGTTTGCACTGATATTATAGTTCGCATTTAGAGTAAACGAATTTCAGATAGCTGACAAAAATGGAGTTTTAGTTATAGCTAAAAGATTTAAAACGATAAAAAAATGATATATATTTTCAGTAAAACATATTGAATCAGAGACATAGAGAAAACAATAAAAATATACAGGATGTCATAAAACGAAATGGTAATACTTTATTAAAGGGACAAATACACCACTTAAGTATTATCGAGGTATTATCACTTTGTTTTGTTACACTCTGTATAAATGTCAGAAATCAAATTTTTTGTTGTAACAAATAGATATTTATACATCCATCCTGACTAATATTATAAATGCGAAATTGTGTCTGTCTGTCTGTTATCTCTTTACGCTCAAACCGCTTAGCCGATTTTGCTGAAATTTGGTATGGATATACTTTTTATCCCGGAAAAATTTACGGTTCGGTCGGTGGTGTCATCTAGTACAGTATAAAATAAAATGCAGAGTCTACTCTCCCCGCCACCTATTCTCGATCAGATCACGTGTCCGAGTTTAAAGTTTTTTCATTTCTTTGTGACAAAAAGTTTTTACTTCAATGTTATTTAGTATTTACGGAACCCTCAACTTTTCGTTAAATATTAAAATACAGGTTATAGTTTCAGAGTGTTTGTGTTGCGAGTTGCGGCTTGACAACAGCCGGCGATGTCGCCTGTAGCGCCACGACCTTTGCCTCACGTGTTATCTGAGGCCTTAGTGCGAGTTTTATTCGATCATACGCATCGAGCACGTTAACGCGAATTTATATGGGATCAAAGCAGCGCCATCTACTGGCTAACGTGGATACTGCTTTGATCCCATATAAATTCGCGTTAACGTGCTCGATGCGTATGATCGTATAAAACTCGCACTAAGGCCTCAGGCCATTTAGCCGAAAATTTTTCGTTTTCGCTTCGTTCGTTCGTTGACATAAGACGAGTCGAACGTCTACGTCATACCAACGAACGCTTATGTCAATTCCATACATTTTCATCGGCGATTCTATAACGAAATGAAAACGAAAAAATTTTGCCACACCCCCCAGGCCATTTAGCCGAAACTTTTCGTTTTCGCTTCGTTCGTTCGTTGACATAAGACGAGTCGAACGTCTACGTCATACTAACGAACGCTTATGTCAATTCCATACATTTTCATCGGCGATTCTATAACGAAGCAAAAACGAAAAGATTTTGGCATACACCCCAGGGGTCGTACCACGAAACCGTTTTGAGACTCAAACAATCGTACGAGAATGCCGCGTCCTACTCTAACAAACGTGAAATGACACGTTAGAGTAGGACGCAGCATTCTCATCCGATTGCTTGAGTCTCAAAACGGTTTCGTAGTTTAAGCCTACTGAAACGATGACTCATGGTAAGATGCTTAGGAGAAAGAAATGAGATTTTTTTGCCGAATCTCTAGAAGCCTCCGGATGGCCCATAGTTGGAGATATCAACATACAATTTTATACGTGGGAGAGCCATGCTTCGGCACGAATGGGCCGGCTCGACCGGAGAAATACCACGTTCTCACAGAAAACCGGCGTGAAACAGCGCTTGTGCTGTGTTTCGCCGAGTGAGTGAGTTTACCGGAGGCCCAATCCCCTACCCTATTCCCTTCCCTACCCTCCCCTATTCCCTTCTCTTCCCATCCCTACCCTCCCCTATTACCCTATTCCCTCTTAAAAAGGCTGGCAACGCACTTGCAGCTCTTCTGATGTTGCGAGTTACCATGGGCGACGGAAGTTGCTTTCCATCAGGTGACCCGTTTGCTCGTTTGCCCCCTTTATTTCATTAAAAAAAAAATGCCGATATTTTCCTAAAGATGAAAATCACCATTCATCTATGTGCGAAATATCTATGGAATTTTGCAAAGAATTTTTTTCTATTAAGACGTCACATACCAAATAACTCGTACTTCTTTGTTAGTGCTCCATTTTCTGTAACTATTTCCTAAGAGCCAGACCTTCGTCATTTAATAAAAGTTGAAAGTTTTATTATACATACAATATGTACCTCCTAAATTAACCGCAACCCAAACTCCATAGTTGCTGGTCGTAAGAAAAACTTTCAGCTGTCATAAAATGGACAAAGGCTGGCTGCCCCTGGCTCTTACTCTAGTATATAATATAGTAGAGTAAGGAGAAGAGTTGGACGCATAAGCCCAATTAATACAGTAATTATATAAGGTATACCTCGCAAGTCGCATCTCTTTAAGGGCTAAAAGGCATAAAAATTACCTGTTAACTCCTGATATTGAAAGACTTGCGACTGTTTGGGCACTCTCTGCCTCAAATAACCCTTACAAATAGAAGTACGACAACATTTTTTTTTACTTCTTTAAAAAACCTACTCAGACAATTTTTATTTCTTTATTTCTGATTTTACTTAAATTGTGGAGCGACTCAGCCAGTTTGAGAAGCCAGTATTTGATTAATAGGGGGTCATATTATTACATCGCATCATCGTTGACCTTGTAAGCATATGTGATATAAGACAGAGTCAAGTTCACAAACAAAATCAGGTTTTAAATGAGAGTATTATAATTTCACTAATCAAAATTTCAAATCATGTTTTTGTTTTCATCATTAGCATAGCAGCTTACCAAATAAAATTATTTTTAGTTGCTAATTCGCTTGTTGCTAAGTAAAAATAATTTCCAAGTCCATTTAAAATAAGTAATTATAATACGTATCTTAATAGATTAATATTAATATTTTTGTTGAAATTATATCAAAATTAAGGACGACATGGCGCCCGTAGTACTGAAATTTGAAAAGCAATGATAATAAACCTTTTATTTATTAAAAAAAACCCTGTTTTTTGTGGACAATACAATCAAATTAATTTATAGTTTGTCGATATTAGAAATAATATAAAAGGGAATAATATAAATGGGAAGTGGCTAAAAGCTCTAGCCCTTTTGGAATTTTCTCTCAACCTCAGGTCTGAGTGTTGTGTCAGATCTGAGGCTTGGTTCTCATACCTGTAATTACAGACAGTCGGAAATCTAAGTGATATTCAAGCGTAAGTGAGATTCAAGCCTAATTATCTATTTGGAATAAACGAAAAAATAATCAACGGAAAACTTTATAAATGCCTACACATTAGGACCTAGTTATTCTACCCGATGGAGACGACTCTTGAGTCTTGACATTTGATAACTAAAAGTCATAAATTATTGTAGCAACAAGTTATTGTAAATCTGTTATTGTAAAAAAATATTATCATCAGACAACAAAACAAGTATAATATTTAAAGATATCTAAAAACAATCTGCAAAATTACATTAAAACTTCGGCGCCTTTAAACCTCTGAATTGACTATTAATTTTTTTTTAACATGGTAGTTTGCATCTTCTTACAAATTAAATTTATTGTTCGAGCAGGAAAAACGATATTTCGATAATTTACCATCAAGTTAATTTTCATTTGAGAGGTAAAAACATAAAAAATTCTTTGATAGATAGCCTATTGTATGAGGGCACTTAAGTTTGATATAGAAAAATGCGAATCATTAATTCACGCAGGCGTTTTTTTCTGTAAGAAACTAAAAGGCTTTGCAAAGTAATTGTTTTAAAAAAAGGAATGTACTCTTAAACATTAGGGGAATAGAGGTACAGCTCCCAAGGCCTATTCAGTTTAATAAAAAGTAACTGCTGTACTCAGAGACAAATATTAATTTCTTAACTGTAATTAAATGTAGAGTTTGACAGTCATTTAATTACAGTTAAGTAATTAATATTCGTCTCTGACTGTAGTGATGAGCAAAACAAGACTCAGACAGTCTTTGGTTTTGGTATTTCTAGTACAATATTGGTCTTGGACTTGGTCAAATCTGCCTGAACTCGGTCTTGGATTTGGTTTTTTTAGTTTTAGGATAGTCTTGGTCTCGGCATTGCTTTTTTGCAAGACCAAGACTGAGGCTGCAAGACCGATTTTGCTCATCACTATCTCTGAGTGCGGCAGTTAGTATAACATAATATTATGATAGACTACGTGTACACTATAGGTGGTAATGATGAATGACAAATGGATGATCATAGTTTGTATAGCGTTTTATCCCAGTAAGTCAATAAAGGGTGAGCTATTCAGCCCAAACACAATGTCATCAAAAAAACTTCGTTATTGTACCATCTAATATTACAATTGTCTGCTAACGTCTAAATCTAAACCATTCTTCAAAATATTAATACTACCCTAGAAAAGCTTGTCATTCGAGAACATCATCATCGTCACAATGTTTGTCGTGGGGACCATTGTCAATCCTGCTTCTTCAGGAGATATAGCTAAAGAAAGATGTAAATCAAAATATTTCGATCTGAAAGAGCAAACTTATTACTTTATGAAAAGCATCGCAAGCAAATTGCTCATCGGCATCTGCAGCCCCAAAGGTGGTAAGTGCATTTGCGTTAACTGGAAAATATAATATTTTCCTAACAAGTATATTGTATTACAAACAAAAGTGCCTACTGACCTCTACGTGAAGATTTCATAGCTCATTTCAACAAACCTGATTAATAAGACATAAAAGTTGTAGATCACGTTGTAAAATCTCTCGCATTAGATTCGAAACCTGTCTTCGATTAAAAAAGGAGTCCAGGACCAGTTGACATTTACTCATCCTTAGTGGTAGTGGTGGGGAGGAATGCTCAAAACTCGGCGCCCACTGGGATCCACATCGAGTCGCATCTTGCAATTCGACCAGAAGAGTGGTCAAAATAAAGGTAGGTGTAGTTTAGTGACGTAATAGAGGTACATGTAGTTGTGACGTAGTAGAGGTAGATGTACTTAGTGACGTAGTTGGAAAAAGGTAAGTACGTGAAGTGTTTTCAATCGTAGAGTGACAAGTAAAGGTATCGTAGCAAAGGCATAAATAAATAAATACATAGGCGAAAGTAGATGGTTTTGGATTTTTTTTATAGCATGCGAAAAGTGACTTATTAAATTAAATACTCGAAAATTTAATAACTTAAATAATTTCTTTTGACAAAAATCACAAAAAATATTTTTGACTCCAAAGGACATAGTTGGAGTTAATGAAATTTTTGGATTTGTAAAAACAAAAATAATATCCATTGGAAACTAATAAAATTGACAATAAACTTAAAGTGATTTGTGTATATTGTTGGTTAACAGTATATAGTAAGTTGTCATTCAAGGTATGCTATTAAGTATAGGTCTACCAGAATCTGATGGCAATTTTTGACAGCATATTTTCAAAAGATATCATTGATCATTGGATAAATTTTTATATTTGCATGTTTAACACACAGAATCAGCCGCTTTAAGAAAAAAAAGGATCAAAATGTTTTATTCCAATTACCCCGGTATTGCTAGAGTCAATTTATTTTCTCACTTTTTGCCATCAGATTCTGGTAGACCTATATTAGCACAGAGGGCTTGAATGTTACAAACTTAAATTTAGGGTTAGGGTCTTAATTTTGGGTAGGGGCTGCGTCCACCACCATCTTCGGATACAGCAGAGACCCAGATACTTGCGGATAGGAACCCCATCCTCCGCATTATGCTTAAAAGCATTTTCTCGGCGCAAAAAAAAAAGGCTACCGCTGCCAAAAGCTCGTTGGCCAGACTCTAAAATTGGAGGGAAATTGGATATATTGCGGGTCCCAAGACAGATTTAGCTTGTCCCTCGGGCATCCCTGAGATCATATCAAAGGGTTTTCGTGGTTGGTTACCACTGTTGATCCTGGCGACACAGGAGTTGCAGTGGTGGGAATGTGTGGTGGGCCTTTTGCCCGTTAAAAAAAATAAAAAAAGACTCTAAAATTCGAATTTATCATTGAAATGTAAATTACATAACATTATTATAGCGTCAAATGAAAATTGATTTATATCGTTTTTTTTAAATACATCACTTATGTATGTAAAAATGTAGGCTGTAGCTCTACCATGAGTTTAAAGCTATAGTATTTATCGATACTCGATATCGACTAACGTAAATTTTTAGTATGGAAAATTGTACAGCGCCTCTAGCGGTCACTTGTGGAACTAAAATCGCTACCATGAGTTTACAATAAATACGTATCGAATAAGAACTCGCTAGCGACTATAGGTTTAAGCAGTTTCTCATACACAATCGGTACCATGAGTAAACAATTTGACAAGTGGTATCGTAAAATACCGTTACCACAGTAGTAAAGTAACTCACTAGCCTTTTGTAGCGTGAAAGTGTTGGTTGTGATTTGTGAAGAGTTTCATACAAGAGAATATTTAGTAATTTGTGCTTAATACGGTGTATAAATATGTCCGGTAAAGCATATTTAGCGTGGAATATGCTAGCGTTGGCTTCACGAGAAGACGAACGACGTGAACAAGGACGATTTCAAGCTAGTGTACGAAAGTGTCTTGGAAATCCACTTGAACATTTGAGTGATTATAATTTTATTAAAGAATATAGATTAAACAAAGATGAAAGAGGCTTTCCATAGCCTAGCCATAATTATCATATAGGTATGTCAAATTAACACCTTTTTAAACTTTTATATTAGACTAGTAAAATAAGTAAAATATACAAGGTACATAATTAAAAATTTTGAATTAAAAATTATAGAAAATTTAATGAATAAAACACTTACTTTTCCATGTATTCCACCAATAATTGAAATTGTGTGGCACTGGTACGCATTTCTTAAATAATACTTTCGTTCACGTCTTTTCCGAAACTAGAATAGCAAGGAAGTGTTTAAGTAGGTAAAATTATCATCACACAAAAAATAATATGAACCCAGACCCTTCCCAAAACCATTAGAACAAAAAAGGGTAAAATTGTTTTATGGTTTTCGAGATCACTTGAGTGGCACTTGCCAAGTATTTGTAAAATATAGTTTACAATAAAAAGCAATTCTTTATCTTAATACAATAATTTATGGGTCACAAGTTTGTATAAGTACAAAGTTTGTTTCCAAAATTCATCAATCATCGAACAATGCGTCTTTATTTACATACACTATGCAATCTCTCTTCTTCTTCTCCTTCTATAATGCATACAAGTTTACGACTACAGGCCGGTAGTAACAGCAGGTTTTGTTAGAATTACATAATATTATTATTGACATATTATCATGTTGTTGGTGACATATTTTTCTTACATTTATATTTTTTTAGGTAGGTATATTTAATGTGTGTGATGTTTTTTTTTTTTATATTATTATGTTCTTTAAATCGCATCTTGAATGGACCAAAATAAATGGAACTTTGGATTATTCGAACGTAACATTTTGTTTTCAAAGTCAAAGTCAGCGTTTTTTTTAATTAATGTTTACATATAATAATTATAAATAGAAACAAGGATAATATGATTTGAAACGAAATCAGGATTTTTGTTTGTGGGTGTAATTAATACTTAATAGGCGCATCAAATGCTAGAAGGAAAACGCTTTGATAACGTTTAGCTACAAGTGACTATAAATAATAATATAATTTATTATATCATCGAATCTAGTTTTATATACCTATATAAAACTAGATTCGATGACCATTGTTAACACAGGTGTAGAATGTACAATGTACATCCTTGCTACTTTGAATGTCTAGTTGTTTGTTAGGAATTTACGTAAAAACTATTTAACCAATCCTGCTTCGATATTTGGCGCTAAATATAGCGTATAGAATAGGCAGAGTAGACAGAACTTAGGAGTACCTCGACTTCAAACAAACGGGCGAATATACGCGAGTTGGGCGCGACTGTCACTTCCAACATGTTTCACAATGCTGAGTAACGCATTAGTACTGCGCGCGCCGGCCGATATGACATACTACGTCAAGCGTGTAAATTTCGAGATCTCTTCTGAGTCGGCTCTCGTTAGTTCTGTTTACTCTGGTAGACATGCGAAGGGTAAATGCTACTCTAGAGTACTTACTAGAAATTTTTGATTGACGTAAGACTGTTTTTGCTCCGCGCTAAAAACATAATTTCCTATTTGTAATTTTCATTATAAATAAATAATTCACATTGTTCAATCGTTATTTTCAGATGAAACTGCTTATATTGGCGCTGACGGTGTCAGCGGTGTACGCGAGTACATTCCAAGTGGGCTTGAACTTCAAGCCGTCGCAGGAGAATAGGCAGCTGTACAGCTCCAAGCTCCTCCACCATGTGCAGATGTCGCGCATCTTCCCCGACTCCAAGACCTTCGTCGATATGCACATGAAGCGCGACGAGAAGGCCATCCTCAACGCCTTCGACGAGTTCCTCGCCAAGACCAACGAGAGGCCCACCAAGGAGCAGCTCGCTGACTTCATCAGCTACAACTTCGACTCCGAATCCGGATTGGAGTCGTGGAGGCCCAGCGACTTCGTCTCCGAGCCCGGCTTCTTGAACTCCATCAAGGACTCCCAGCTGAAGCTGTTCGCCAGGGACGTGTACAGCATGCTGCCCACCCTCGGCAGGAAGATGAAGCCCGTCGTCTTCAAGAACCCCGAGCAGTTCAGTATGATCCCTGTTCACAACGGCTTCATAGTTCCCGGTGGTAACTCCAAGGAATTCAACTACATGGAATCCTACTGGATCATCGAGAGCCTGCTCATCAGTGGCATGAAGGAGACCGCCAAGGGTATGATCAGCAACTTCATCGAGCTTCAAAGGGAATTCGGCTACATCCCCAGCGGTGACAGGTACTACTACCTGGGCCGCAGCCAGCCACCACTTCTGTCAGCCATGATGGCTATCTACCTCCAGGAGACGAACGACATCGAATTCCTTAGGGCTAACATTGACGCCATCGAAGGAGAATTGGAGTACTGGCTGGACACTCACAGCGTCGTGTTCGACGTTGCCGGCAGGGAATATTCTCTACTCCGTTACATCACTCAATGCCGTGGCCCTCGTCCGGAGGAATATTACCAAGATTTCACCAACGCCCAGGTATTCGATAACGAGCAACGTCAAGAGCAGTTCTACACCGACATGAAGGCCGCCGCAGAAAGTGGTTGGGTGATGTCCTCTCGCTGGATCATGAACAAGAACGGAAGCAACCTCGGTGACCTTTCTTGGATGCACACCACCGACATAGTTCCGGTCGATCTCAACGCTATCTTCGCAAGTGCGGTACAGAATGTCGCTCACTTCTACTCCGTTCTTAACGACGCTCGCCGAGGAGCACACTGGCTGGAAATAAGAAAGAGATGGGTCAACAGCATCAAGGAAGTTCTGTGGAACGAAGAAGAAGGTATGTGGTTTGACTGGGACTTGTCTAGCTCTCAACACCGTAAATACTTCTACACCAGCAATCTTTCCCCATTGTGGATGGGCGTTGTTGAGCCAGAATTCATGAAAGCCAAATCTCAACTGATTTTGAACTACCTGAGAAGGACTCACAGTCTGGAATACCCCGGTGGCGTTCCCGCATCTTTGACCAAGAGTGGATATCTGTACGATCTTCCTTACGCTTATCCTGCTCAAGTGAGTATTGTTGTCAGCGCCTTGGAAGCTTTACAAACAGAAGAAGCCTCTAAAATGGCTTTCGAAGTTGCCCAAAATTTGGTACGTTCTATGTACAAGGCCTACCAGACCAACAAACAGTTGTACGCTAAATACGACGTAGAAACCCCCGGCAAACCCCTTATTGCTAGCGGAGAGTACTTTAACGAAGAAGCTTTCGGAGGCACTATCGGTGTCATCATCGAAATGCTCGCAAAATATGGCGCAACTATGACTTCAGTCAGAGGTTTCGTTCCATTCCCGTCCAAATTCGGTCAATATTCTCAGTTCTACTCAACATCGGCCCCACAAATTGTGAATTACCAATACTCAGCTTTCCCTGCTAAGCCGTCTGTATTGGTAGCTAAACCTGAATCTTCGATCAAGCCTGTCTACACCAACGAATACAAGAAGCCATCCGTTGCTCCTACATATTTTGTCCAGACCACATACTTACCTTCAGAACCAACCAAACCAACATTGGCTGAAGTAAAGCCCGAGCACATCGTGTCTGTTGAAAAGAAACCCGAAGTAACAACACTCAAGGACGAAGAATATATTTCTACTACCTACAAGCCAGAATACATTACATCTGCTCCAATCAAGCCTTATCAACCAATTCCAACTGAAGCAAAGGTTGAAGCTGTACCCGTCTACAACAAGCCATCGTACACAAAATTTGTTCCCCAGAAACCTACTCTCGTAACTGAAGTTAAGCCTGAAGTGGTCCCCACTGTGTACCCCACAAAACCTGTATATACATCATTCGGATCAAAGCCCCAATACTTCGCAAGTGTAAAGCCCACTTACATCGCTCCCGTCAAGCCTGTACCGACTCTGCCAACTAACAAGTTTGAACTGCCAGTTTCTAAGCCTACCTACGTTGCGCCTCAACCCCTGAAACCTGAATACGTCTCATTTGAAGCTAAACCAGAGCCTCAACTTCTCGAAAAGAAGCCCGAATACCTGCACGTGTCACCTGTACCACAAAAGCCTGAGTACCTTTCCATTGAAGCCAAGCCAGAACCTCAACTGCCTGTTGCTCCAGTACCACTGAAGAACGAGTACATCTCAGTTGAAGCTAAACCAGAGCCCCAATTGCTCGAAAAGAGGCCTGAATATTTACCTGTAGCACCTGTGCCACAGAAGCCTGAGCTGTTGCCCGTAGTACCTGTACCCCAGAAGCCTGAGTACCTGCCCGTGGCACCCGTACCACAGAAGCCCACGTACTTTCCTGTGGCTCCCGTACCTCAGAAACCCGAATACTTGCCCGTAGCGCCCGTGCCACAGAAGCCGCTGTATGTATCAGTTCAAGCCAAACCAGAATACCAGTTGGTCAACAAGAAGCCTGAATACGTTTCCGTGGTTGAAGCCAAACCTGAAGTAGCTACAACTTACCCTGCTAAGCCTTCATACACTTCTTCAATTGTATCTAAACCTGAATACGTTTCAGTTCAAGCTAATCCTGAGTCTGTCCTGATTGAGAAGAAGCCTGAGTACGTTCCCGCTGCTGAAGTAAAGCCCGAAGTAGTCGCCACAGTCTACAACAAACCTCTGTACCCTACACCCGCCCCAGTCAAACCTACCTTTGTGATTGAACCTAAGCCCCAAGTAGCTCCCACAAGGTACCCAGCCCAACCTCTGTACTCCAAGCCCGTGCAGACTGCTAATGTTGCACCGTTGTCACTGAAGCCTGAATTCGTTTCCGTGGTTGAAGCCAAACCTGAAGTAGTTCCCACAGCTTACCCTGCTAAGCCTTCATACACTTCTTCAATTGTATCTAAACCTGAATACGTTTCAGTTCAAGCTAAGCCTGAGTCTGTCCTGATTGAGAAGAAGCCTGAGTACGTTCCCGCTGCTGAAGTAAAGCCCGAAGTAGTCGCCACAGTCTACAACAAACCTCTGTACCCTACACCCGCCCCAGTCAAACCTGCCTTTGTGATTGAACCTAAGCCCCAAGTAGCTCCCACAAGGTACCCAGCCCAACCTCTGTACTCCAAGCCCGTGCAGACTTCTAATGTTGCACCGTTGTCACTGAAGCCTGAATTCGTCTCAGTAGAAGCTAAGCCCGAATCTCAATTGCCCGAAAAGAAGCCCGAATACGTGACCGAAGAGATTATTTCGTCTACAACTTTGGAGCCAGAGTACGTATCTACTACTGCTCAGCCAGAGCAAGTTACTTTGATCCCAGCAAAGCCTGAACAGGTTACTCTGTACCCAGCCAAGCCTGCCCAAGTTTCGTTGTACGCAGCTAAGCCCACATTTTCGTCGTTCCCATCATGGTCCAAATACACCACATCAGTGAAGGTTCCATATGTTTCTGCTGTGAAACCATTGAACAACGTGCAAGCCAAGCCTGAGTATATCTCTTCTACTGAGTTCCAACAGGAGGAGGTCTCTACCACTCTCGCTCCCGAATATGAAGCCACTACTACTTCAAAGCCCGAACAACTGTACCCAGCTAAGCCTGCCTACGTCGCTTCTTTGCCTATCAAGCAAGAGTATGTTCACTCTGAAGCTAGCTTGCCCGCCAAGGAAGTCGTTATTCAAACTTCTCCCGTTAAGCCAGTGTACGGCTCACAACAGACCGTTTACGTGTCTTCTTCCAAGCCCTTCTTCGCTCCAACTAAGTCACCGCTAGTTGCCGCAGTCCCCCTCCAGGCTCAACAAATTTCCTACACTTCGTCATCCTACCGTCAACCCGGTTACTCAGTACCAGCTATTTATGAATCCAAATACACTACATCGTACCCGTCGACTATTGAGTACGAAAGCTCCACCGCCGCAGGCGAATACACCACCTACAAACCAGAGTACACCACAGCGGCCGAACCCGAGTATACTACCCTGCAGAGCCAGTTCGAATACGCCACCACCGAATCTCAATTAGATGCCACAGTCAAGCCACAGAACGTTTACGTCTCAGTGCAATCTAAGCCACAAGCGGCCGCTCTCACCATCAGTGGCTCCGCCTCGACCGAGAAGAAGCCTTACTTCGCAGGATACAGCACCTTCTCATCTCAGAAGCAAGAGGTTCCCAAGGTCCAAACCACCTACGTCTCATCGGTTCAGTCTCAGGCCTCAGGTTTGGCCGAGCTTACCCCAGTCGTGAGCGTCTCCATCCCGACCGAACAACAGGTCCAGGGACAGATCGCTTCACAGGACCAGGCCACGGTCCTCCAGCAGTCCCACTTCTCGTACTTCGACAAGCCCGCTCAGGTCGTCGTCGCCACCCAGCCGCCCGTCGTCGCCACCCAGCCGCCCAAAACCGAGGGCTTCACCTCCTTCACCAAGCTGAACATCAACAACGGCAACGCGTCCAAAGTCGAGTCCACCTCGACCAACACCTACGTGTCGTCGAAACCCCAGTTCAGCTTCGGAACTTTCGGCTCTGGATACCTCTTCAACAAGACCGTGACCCCCTCCTCCGTGACGTCGACCGTCAACGTCACCGGCGTGCCCAAGAACAACCAGCGTCCCCAGACCGGCCAGTACGTGTCCAGCTGGCAGGGCTCCAACTACAACAACAACAAGCCCTTCAGCTACTACTCGAGCTACAAGCCCAACAGGTGGAACAACTACCCCGGCCAGTACCAAGGTCAATACCAGACCGGCCAGTACAAGGGTCAGTACAAGGGTCAGTACCAAGGTCAGTACAACACCGGTTTGTACAGGCCCACGGTCTCCAGCACCACATTCAAGCCCCTGTACTCTAGCTCCAGCGTCAAGTCTGTCCCCGCTAACCTAATCAGCGCCCTAGTGTAAACCCCTTAATAACCCCACACCAGTGACCGATGATCTTATACAAAATTTTGTAACTCCCTAGCTAGTTTCTTTTGTTTTAGAAGTGTACAGAAATTGTTTTTATGGTTTTAAGTAGAAATTAAAATGTTATTGTTACAAGATTTTGTACAAACTTTTTTATAATTGAATAAAAGTATTAATAATACGCGTCTCTTTTTATTAATTATTAACTACAGTCCTTTCATAATAGTAGTCTATTTGTGATAAGAAGGCAGTGTACTGCGTACAAAAATAGACCAACGATTGTATTATTTTTAAATAACAAATTAATGTAATACATTTAACTGCAGTACACACGATTCACTAACTATAAACACTCGTGTACATAAGACTAGCCTATAGCCCTACAGCCTACTACTGTAGAAGCTGAAATTTAAAGTACCTGCATCAATAGGCATAAATTTTATTTACTTCAACTAAGTACATTGATGAAATTCAACTTAGCCTGAAAAACTATAAAATTGGTTTTATTGATTTGGTTTAGTCTGTCACATTTTTTATTCAAATATTTAAAATACATAATATATTTATACAGAATATTGCTAACAGTTATAGCAGAAATTCATTTACAATACAAATACAATACAATGCAATAGCATTTTACAATAAAGATAAGCAGAAATTATGTACAATTATAATTTGCAATTTTTTTTTCATCTATGAAATGGGTTACTTGCGATCCCCTGTTAGAAAGTTTCACGACTTTTCGCAACTTTAAACTTATAACTGAAACTCCATGATTTTGAGTCAATTTCTAAGAAATGCTTCTCTTGATTCTTTCTAAAGTATAATAAACAATCGGCCAAGTGCGAGTTGGACTCGCGCACGAAGGGTTCCGTACCGTTATAGAGCAAAAATAGGCCAAAAATTGTGTTTTTTGTATGGGAGCCCTCCTTAAATCTTTATTTTATTTTAATATTATTATTAATTATTAAAGTACACATAGAACTAAGGGCTTTGTGAAAATTTCAAGTGCCTACTTGTTGCCATTATTTATAACGAGCAAAAGGCCAAAAAAATCACGTTTGTTGTATGGGAGCCCCCCTTAAATATTAGTTTTGTT
Organism: Cyaniris semiargus; assembly: GCA_905187585.1. NCBI lineage: Eukaryota > Metazoa > Arthropoda > Insecta > Lepidoptera > Lycaenidae > Cyaniris > Cyaniris semiargus. Next base: position 2,254,588 of record LR994558.1, on the reverse strand, counting down.
TTATTTTTAGTATTTGTTGTTATAGCGGCAACAGAAATATACAATCTGTGAAAATTTCAGAAGTCTAGCTATATAGTGGTTTTTGAGATACCGCCCCTATACTATAGTAGACATAGACAGACTATATACGTGGGAGAGCCGTGCTTCGGCACGAATGGGCCGGCTCGACCGGAGAAATACCACGTTCTCACAGAAAACCGGCGTGAAACAGCGCTTGCGCTGTGTTTCGCCGAGTGAGTGAGTTTACCGAAGGCCCAATCCCCTACCCTATTCCCTTCCTTTCCCTCCCCTATTCCCTTCTCTTCCCATCCCTACCCTCCCCTATTCCCTCTTAAAAGGCCGGCAACGCACCTGCAGCTCTTCTGATGCTGCGAGTGTCCATGGGCGACGGAAGTTGCTTTCCATCAGGTGACCCGTTTGCTCATTTGCCCCCTTATTTCATAAAAAAAAATATATATATATATATAGTCTATACTTTATGACATATGTCTATGTCATAAAGTCATTCTATTTGAATTTTTGTCGGTTGCGGTTAGCCGCGGTAAAGATCGGAACGGTACCTTTAGTTTATGTCCACACTGTTTCTATTCTTTCGCATTTCTACTGTGGCCATGCTAAAGGGGTTGGAGACAGGAGAAGGGTGAATAAAAACGGTTTAATCCTTTTTTAACCAGACTAGTCTCTGGCAATCAGTCCTATTAGACAATCATGTAAAAAATATACTGCTCAATAGCATATTTTTAAACCCGTAATTTGATCTACGAAGATGAGCGAAAATTTATATTTATAAAAATTTGTAAGCAAAATTTCGCTTTAGTTTTCTGAAAGCTACTAGACTAGAATTTAAAATAAAAGTATACTAATATTTTTACCTTTGCTAAGTACCAAGTTGATATAAACTTTAACTTTGTTTTTTTTCGGTAGAACTGGGTTTGTCAATAATGTTTTGTTTACTTTAATTTTAAATTACTGTAAAACTAAAAAAAACTAATAATAAAAAAAAAATTGGGTTCATCTATGACTTAGATTACAATTTTACTTTAGCTATATTGTATTTATTTAAGGGTTAAAAAAAAATTTAAAAAAAAATGTGACAATATAATTAGTGACTTGGCCGTTTTGTTCTACAAAAACAATCGCACAACAACAGACATAACATAGATTTTACTAATGTAGGTAAAATATGACCAAGCTACACTTTTATGCTGCGTTTCCATGCTTGCCAAGGCTTGACCAGCGTCCACAAGCACAAGTGTGTAAAGAGAGTATCTGGCTTGGCTTGCGTGAGCTTGTGGACGCTTGTATCCGATCCAGTGTAATGTCGGTTTTTGGACACAGATCAAAGGGCGCTTGCTTGGATGTACGTAATACACGGACGCATTAACAAGCATGTAAACGACTTCCAAATGCCAAGCGAGATTTGTGGACGCTTGTGCCTTGTGGATGCTTGCCAAGCCTTGACAAGCATGGAAACGCAGCATTAGACTAAACGTTACATTACGTTTGTAAGGGTAGCTTGAAGAGTTAAGCCATGTAGAGTGTACAGTCAGAATAATAATAATCATAGCTTATACCATAGGTACCAGTTATAGGTCTTGGTATCATCTGAAAATGTTTTGTTGGAAAGAATTTAAAGACTTCGAAAGCAGGCTTTCACTTCTACGGATTAGCAAAAGTGACAAATAGACAATTTATTTGTCTATTTGCTAATTTGCTATTTAGTCCTTAAAATATGTCCCTATATATGCTGAGCCTGCTATTTAAGGGTATTTCTAGTTTTTCTGCTTTGCAACATATTAAAATTATTTTTGTTAGAAAAAACGAATTGTCAATTGACAACAAAATTGTATTATATAATAGCTATAAATTGGCCATCTTGTGTATCAGTAAACAAGTATTTTTTAGTTTTATTTTATATTTGCTATAATAGTAAGGTCAGGGACACCGACAGATGCTAATAGGTGATAACTAACTCCGACATATAATAAACTCATCACAAAATAAAATGGCAATTCATACCTTAACAATATTGGATATTAATTAACAATATGGCGGTGTATCAAATCGAATAGGTAAAATGCTCAAATGCTACAATGTATATTGTATATAAATCAGGTTCAAAGAAAAAAATGTATATTTGCACCTTGCTAAGGGAGAAAAATCTAAACAGTATTTAGTAAATTAATAAATATTTATTAAAAGCTTAACCCCTTTCTAATAAAAGTATTTTAACAGCGACTATTTTTTGATGATATACTTGTCTTTGTCTGGTATATTGGAAGAGTGACATGACAGAGAAAGACAGCGGACCTTGGATGCGCTGCACAAATGTCTTTATTAGTAAGAGGATTAGTTAAAGTTAAAAGTCGAATTAAGAATGTACTTAAAATCACCTAGCAACCATACATAAATTAGAGCTCTTTCGAATAAACAAAGTTCACACTTGGCATTTTGCTAATTTAAATGACATTTGTCTGATATTGAGACTGTCAATTTGTTTGTTAGATGATCCGCATAATAAATGTTATGATGTTGTCGAAAAATTAATATTCATTATACGAAAGTTCGTCTGTTTTTTACTACTTTACTCTTATTATAATTTACATGTCACGGTGTGTCGGGGGACCGCCAAGTAAACTACGACAACAGTGACTTTTGCTTTTGTATCGCCAAGTCGCTGATTGTTTCGATTTGGTTCGCTGTGAACTGACCCTTAAACTATAATGTTATGTGAAATCAAACATGTACATTAGCACTCCCGACACACCTTGACAACAATTATGGACTAAAATATTACTTTACACTTAGGAACTATTTAAACTTAATGTCAGTAAATATTATTTCATTACTTTTTAAAGTTTTTTAGCGGGTTTTTTTTTTAATTTCTTAATTTAATTTTATTTCATGCTTTTTAAACTTTTGTTGGTTATAGTGCAGAATAATATGCAAAGAATACCGTCTATGAATGCCCTCTTGGATGAGCCCGTCAATATGAGCCCAAACATGAAACCTCCACTTTGGGTTCATACGGAGCTCGGCTCCTATAGAATCCAGGTGATGCTGCAGCAGTAGCATACAAATATTTACTGTTTATCTACGTCTTACTGATTGTCGCAATTAAAATGAGCCCAAACACGAAACCTCTGCTCTAAGTTGGGGAGGAGTTGTGTATCCTATTGATTACCAGGTGATGCTGCAGCACCAGGTCAACTTTCCATTAATGTGTATGTTATTCCCTTCCCTCCGGACCTCGACCACGAGTAGACGTGCCCAAAACCTCACGCAGTTTTTATTTATATAAATAAATCAAAATTACTCCAAGTTAAATCAGTTAATAAAATAGGACAGCATAAGTGCGCAAGAGTTCGAATAGATCCGGGTAAGCAGCCATCTTGAAGATCGTAAGCAACGCCCACAACGCTGGTAGCAGCAGCCATCTTGGACAACGAGCGCCACACCCCCTGAGCCTGAAACGTACCAACGGTCGTGACGTCCTACTCACACACCGACCGAACACCGCCGAAGACAACACGAGGTACGCCGACATCCCTACTAACGCCAATTACACTGCGCCCACTGTAACTATCGCTACAAAGCTATGCGCTCCTGGTAACTCTACGCTGCGACAACTCCCGAAGCTAGAAAAAGATACATAATATATCGACGTCATAGCTCCACACTAGCTGTCTCATATATTAAACGATACTTATCCTGAGCTCCTAATACTTTAACATAGCGCATTAATTGCATACAGCTTCGCCCACTAGCAAGATAGCTTGAGACAGACTGTCAAAGTCCTCGCTGGTTGCTGTTCGCCTAGTGTAAGATACCAACTATCATACGACATGCCCATAAACCGCACCCCCTCTCCGTCACCTCAACCAACAACATCCAACGAAGAAACCGATAAAACTATGCTAACTGCCAATACAGACACTGTCAAGACCCTACAAAACAAAGAAACCACGGAACTACTCACCACTCTCCCTGATCGTAAGAACAAGAAGAAGACGACCTCAAAAAACACCGATACAATCTCGATGAATGCGTTTACAAATTTTTCAAAAGATCAGGAAAGACGTTTTGAAGATCTGTTGGACAAAATAAATAACATCATACAACAAAATTCTGAACTTAAGGAGAGTGTGCAACTTATGTCCGATAAACACGATGAGCTTATAAAACGGATTCAAAAGTTAGAGATCGAGAAAGCGGAGGACAGGAAACGTATACAAGTACTTGAAGATAGCTTAGAAAATTTGGAACGCAAATCTCGGTCATGCGGCATCGAAATAAGAAACTTACCCAAAGCGAACGGAGAAACAAAGGAAAATATAATTAATTTAGCAGTGAAAGTGTGCAAGGCAGTAAACTCTAGCATTAATAGCTCCAATATAAAAGATGCATTTAGAGTAAAACCTAAGGACAACTCCAGCCCAATAATAATAGAGTTAGACTCAGCATACACCAAAAATTCATTGTTGAAATGCGTTAAGGAATTTAATAATAAAAAGATCAATTCAGAAAAACTTAACACAACATATATTGGATTACAACATACATCTCAGCCCATATATATATCTGAAACCCTTACGAATAAAACCCAAAAGCTGTATGCTTTAGCTAGAGCGTTCCGGAAAAGTTACGGATACGAATTCTGCTGGACAGCAAATGGCTACGTGTATCTACGCAGAAGAACAGGCGACCGACCAGTTCGAGTAAACTCAGAAAGCGACCTAGATCAGTTAAGAAATAAAACAAACTGACTATCTCTACTAGCAAAGCATGTATCGTCAACTAGGCTTACAAGATATTATTATAACATAAATAACAATTTCTGTATTAAACTAAATAATGTAATCACTAATCCAAATTATAATATCATTAAGACTAACATAATAACTTACACAAACTACACTAACACTAAACACGTAACATATACACACATAAACTCAAATACAAAGGTACACAGTAACTACACAGACACAAAAGTGTGCGACGTAAACAGGCAAAGCTACAAATTTAAAATCAACATAAATAGTGACATAAAAACGTTGATCCCTCTTTCCGACCATATATCGAGCTCGAAATAGTGCATAAAATAAGAAACTGTAGAATTCGATAATGTAAACCAAATTATAGATTCTGTGGATGCCCATACAATAGCTGACTCCTCCCGTTGTGATCTCAACAACTGCATTCCGACCAACCTCAGTTTAAACAATAACCTCAAAATTATTTGTCAGAACATACGGAGCATCAATAAAAACTTAGACGAATTTGAGACACTATTAGTTAGGACCAAGGTACCATGGGACCTAATCGTCCTCACTGAATGCTGGTCACAAGGAGTAAATAACATCCCTTCCCTACCAGGCTACGACACATATTCTAGCATAAACAATACACTACAAAACGATGGTGTGGTCGTATATATCAAAAAGAATATCCCGGCATCCGTACAGGAACCAATATTAGCAGATGCTAACTGCCTACAAATTAAAGTCGATAACCATACAATTATACTAGCTATATATAGATCACCATCGAAAAAAGATATAACACCTTTTCTGAATTCCATAAGTAACACCTTAACAAAAATAGACCGGACCAAAAACATTATTATTATTGGCGATCTCAACATAAATATCGGTGAAAACTCCACAGACCCTAATAAAAATAATTACCTAACACTCCTTGCATCATATGGATTGCTAGCGGCACACACACTACCAACTCGTCTTACCAATTGTTTGGACCACGTAATGTTAAAATCAAATTCTCGAGCAATAGTTTTTGTAGCACCAACAACCATCACCGACCATGACACAATCATATTTTATCTTGCAAATACCACAGTAAAACCAACGAAAAATAAGACCACACGTAAACTAAACTACGAACAAATATCAAACGACATAGCCAATCTAGACTACACCGAACTATACAACACACAAAATCCCAACACTGCTGCAGATTTTTTAGTGAACTCTCTTAAGGAAATAATCGAGAAAAACACAAAAGTAATTAAGATTCCGAATCGAAAAACCATCATAAAACCTTGGATTACACCGGGCCTTCTTCGTTGTCTAAAACACAAGGACAACATGCACAAAAAACTAGTAAAATTCCCAGATGACCCTATACTAGCCACAACCTACCACAGATACAGAAACTATTGCTCAAAAATCTTAAAAAAGTTAAAAAATGAATACAACAAAGCTGAACTATTATCATCTCGAAACAACACAAAAACACTCTGGCAGATACTCAATAAAATAACAAATAGAAACACAAAAAAAAGCAGCGCCACCGACTTACTTACACTTGCATCCTCCCCAAATCAATCAGTGGAATTAGTAAACAATTATTTCGTTAGTATAGGTAAGACTCTAGCTAATAACATACCATCCACATCCCAAAATCACCCAACTACCAAAAACTCACCCTGCCATTCCATGACATTACTACCCACAGACGAAAAGGAAGTAACAAGTGTGATAATGTCATTGAAAAACGACTCAGCGGTGGGATGGGACAAAATTCCAACTAATGTTATTAAGCAAAATATACACTTAATTGCCCCTCCTCTAACGCATATTTGCAATCTATCACTCGCTTCTGGTGTATTCCCCAAAGTCTTTAAAAAAGCCATTATACATCCTATCTATAAGGCTGGCAATAGAGATCAGGTTTCAAACTACAGACCAATCGCCGTCCTATCCTGCCTATCAAAAGTGCTCGAACGCATAATGAACAAGAGACTTGTCTCTTACCTCGAGAAAAACAACATTCTGTCAACTTCGCAGTACGGATTTCGAGCAGGCAAATCGACTGGTGATGCAGTGCACGACTTGACTGACCTAGTCATTAAAAAACTAGACGAAGGACAGAAGGTGCTAGGCATCTTCCTCGATTTGGCTAAAGCATTCGATACTGTATCTGTCGCCACCCTTATAGAGAAAATGGAACAAACGGGTATAAGGGGAACCCAGCTCAAGCTTTTCACAGATTTCCTCACTGAGCGTACACAGAGCGTTAAGGTAGATGATTACATTAGTACTGAACTATTTACAACTCACGGTGTTCCCCAAGGCAGCGCAATCGCCCCAACCCTATTTATCATCTACATTAACGACCTGTGTTCGCTCATGCTACAAAACGGGAAAATTTTTACCTTCGCTGATGACACAGCCCTCTTGTTTTACTCGGATACCTGGGAAAAAGTATACGAAATTGCTCAAAGTGGACTCGACAAGGTTTCCGAATGGCTACGGAGCAACACTCTGACTCTAAACGCCGACAAAACAAAATATATCGAATTCGCCATACGCAACCCCCATCCCACGACCGCCACCCACACAATCACAGCACATACTTGTCCAAGACCTAATGTCGTTCAATGTACCTGTAAGCCCCTAGAGAGAACAACGACAACAACATACCTTGGAGTTACCTTGGACTCTACTCTCAGCTTTTGTCCGCACATCGAGACACTCACAGCTAGAATCCGCAAACTAATACCGATGTTTAGGAACCTACGGGATATCGCGGATGAAGCACTAAAAAGAATGGTATATAATACACTATGTCAATCGCTGCTTACATACTGTATAACAACGTGGGGCGGCGCACCCAAAACAACGCTGTTACAACTAGAGCGAGCCCAACGCGCAATACTAAAAGTGTCCAACGGCCTACCTTACCGCTTCCCTACAGAAGATCTCTACAAAAAAGTGTTCAAGGTACTAACGATTCGTCAACTATTCATACTTCACACAGTCGTCAAACAGCACGAACTAACAACATACAGTCCTATACTGTTCGCAGGGAAAAGAAGGTACAATCCCATCGACACAAATCAAGAACTGCGCACACGTTTTGCTGAACGGTTCTTTTGCTTCCTCGGGAAACACGTCTACAATAAAATTAACAAGCGGACAAAACTATTCCCCCTAACAAAATCTGCCTGCAAAAACCAAATCACTGAATGGTTGAAAACAAAAACATATGAGGAAACTGAAGAACTAATTTCAGTTACCAGAACATAACTCGCGAATTCACACACACACAACACACACAACACACACAACACACACAACACACACACACACTTTCACACATACACACACACGCACACACACGCACACACATGCACACACACGCAAACCCACGCACACACACGCAAACAAAAATACACACATAATACAAACATTCACCAGTCATACTCTACTAACTATAACATCAACCACACCAATATTAGAATATTACTTAATCGATAATTACATATTATGATTATACCAGTAATTTTCTGCAAAATGTAAAAACGGGGAAAGAGGCCTGGTGACCTGAAATACAGGTTAACGCCCAGCTTAGGCACCAGTCTCCCACAAACAATTGTAATAAGTAGAAATCTGTACCTAGTATTATTGAATATTGTTAATGATTGTATGTACTAATAATTATGTATTCCGTGATTGTGGTGAGAAAATAAAATTTATTATTATTATTATTATTATTATTATTATTCATAAATATCACGAACCAGAATGCAAAATAAATATAACACTCATCAAACGACTGCAAGTTGCTAACGGCCTTTCACGAACCAGATAAACCGCGATTTTCTAGCACTGAGCAGGCTGATGATGATGAACTATAGCTAAGAACACTCTCGATCATGTCAGCTTTCAAACAAAAAAAAAACTAGATCAAAATCGGTCCACCCGTTTAGATGCTACGATGCCACGGACAGATACACACACAGACAAACAGACAGACAGACACGTCAAACCTATAACACCCCTCTTTTTTGTCGGGGGTTAAAAATATCATTGAAAAGTTTAGGTTTCCCGTGCGATAAACGAATTTCCGCGTGAGCGAATTTGCAGGTCCCATCTTCTATTAGCCTATTTAAGTGACACAAGATTCTCGTATGTTAGTTAAAACATAAGTTTTAATTTTACATAATATAAAATCCTCTACAATATACACTACAAAAATTGCTCAAAAGACAAAGATAAAACGCTGTAATTTAGGTAACTTTGCATAATTTATATTTTTATTAGTAAGAAATAAGAATTAAATAATATTTCACTTATTAAATTGTTTACTACGAATATAAGAAACACAAACTGAAGAAATAAATAAACACTAAGTAAAAGAAAAATCTAGTTCGGACGCTGCGGGAAAAGTGTCAATTAGGCTGGCAGCATTACTTCGCTAACCAAACCTAACACGTTGGCCGAGGAAACCATAAGGGGTTAAGCTTATATCTTTTAATAAATTACCAAATTAGTAATCAGAAGAAGTTTTTACTTTTCTCGCAAGTCAAATATTATATAGTATTTCACGTAGAGGCCGCGTAGAGGCTGCGTAGAGGTCGCGTAGAGGGCCTACGAACATGACTATTTATTGCATAAAACATGTTTTCTCTTAAAATTATTATCATAGTAAACTGGTTATTATTAAAACTAGTAGCAAAGTATAGTATTAAGAGGAGACACTAGGGCAGGGGATCCCAATCTTTTTCAGCCTGCGGCGCAGTTACACGTTCAATATTTTCTCACGGCGCCCTTCTTTACTAGGTAAATAATTATTACGGTCACCTTTTTGGGGATCGGGTACACCAAGGCTGTCATACAAGAAGCCGGGACAATGCCAGAAGAGTAGGAGAACCGAAAAAGATGCGTTAAGACCGGAGCCAACTCTGGAGCACACTTTTTCAACACAATAGGAAGGATTCCATCAGGCCCACACTGCTTTTGGATATCAAGGGAACGCAGGGCTATTCACACTGAGCGCTGATGAAACTGAATATCCGACATGATGCTCGTGCATCGTGGTATGGTCGGCGGTTTCTATCCCCCGTCATCTAGGGTCGAGTTTGACGCAAAGAGCTTGCCCAGAAGATCGGCTTTGTCTTTTGCATCGTGGGCCAGCGATCCATTTCCTACTTGTAGGGATGGTAGGGATGGCTTGCAGAAATTCCCTTCAATAGCTTTGATCAAAGACCAGAATGCACGGGTTCCCGAAGGGAGGCGCTCGAGTCTCTCACCAATTCTATTGACATGCTGTTTCTTTGCCCGAGTGATCTCTCTCTTGAAGGACCTAGAGGCAAGGTTGTACTCCATTTTATATGTGTGTGTCCACGCATAGACTCGAGGTAGGTCAAAATTTAATAAAAAAAAAAACAATAGGTCAACAATATTTTTTATTGAACCTTCAACAAAAAAATATTTGCAAATTTACATTTTATACCATGCACTAATAAAGTCGTATTACATATATAATGAGTCGATCTTGTTAACAGAAATATACGGGCTTTTAACTTTACAAACATGTAAAAGCAACAAAATATACAAGAATAAGTGTGGAGATGACCAGAGCAAGGCTCAGGGGAAAAAAATATACGTGGAATAACCATGCAACATTTCACTACATTTGTTTAAGCTTCATTTATGACACGAATAAACGTGCATTGATACAATAGTGTTAACAAGTCACATAATATTCACTAAAATAATAATTTAATCTGGTTTTTCTTAAATATGTAGTGAACCGATATTATTTCTTTTGTAATAAATATATGAGCTGAAAGATATTTTTTTTACCTTTAATTTGATCATACATTATATTTGTCTATTTATTATGTAATTAAAGTTATGTGATTCCAAACGTTTTTTTGTCTTCCTGAAAAGTTGTCGTTTTTCGATTGCACGTTTATTCGTTGGGGCCATCGCTATGTTTTCTTTCTTTTCATAATTTAAATATTGAAAAAGATATGAACGTTCAAAAACCCAAAAAAATGGCCAGATTTTCCGCTGCGTTTGAACACAGACATCCAGAAAACAAATTTGGCTAGATTATACAAAAAAAAAGAAAAAAACATAGGGACACAGCTCAAGCCTTGCTTTAATTTTTAATGTAAAATGTACTTAAATCGGTTAAGTTTTGGAGAAGAAATCGGGGACAACGAATCGTTGATTTTATGTTCTTCTAATAGATCAAGCTGAAGTTGTCTCTATCGCGCTCTGCGGGGTGAGGCTTGAGGTTAGGGAGAAAGCAACAGATTTTATAAATACTTCTTTTTCATTTCTCTAGTTCTTGGTGTCTCTTAAGGGTCAGTAGACACCAAAACAAAAGGAGGCGCGACGTAGTAATGATATGAATTAAGATTTGAATTTTAATAACAGGAGACGTCAATAGTTTGACGTCTCCTGTTATTAAAATTCAAATCTTTTTTATTGCTTCTTAATATTGCCAGGTTACACCTTAATATTTTAACTCATTTTCGCATGAAATTATTCTTAGTTACATACTGTGAAAAGTGTGATTTGTAGAATAATTTGACACTTTGTTATAATAGCATTCTGCTATCAATTTATAATACATTTTAACATTAAACAATTAAATTCCATAAACACCTAAAAATCGCGATTACCATTTTAATTGCTGATGCACCTAATATCAATACTAATTATTGAGACCAAAAGAACACAATCGTTTTGAAACAAGACTGAGCATTGTAGGAAATTAATAATTAATCGTGTTGACATTTAAACTGCATTAATAAGGTGGGGATGGTGTCAGTAAAAAGGTGAGGAGTTTTATAAAAACATCGACACGCGGCCCAGACACAGAGGTAAGAGCCACACTTGTTACTTCAGCATGACACTAACAGAGACAGTAATGCCCGTTTTCACCAAGCGCTAGGTGTCACCTAGTGCCGCACTCAGAGATGATTATTTTTTAAGGTTTTCATATATCATTTCCCACCAGAGGGACGGTAGGGTCTTTCGTGTCAAAAGTCGTGTCAGACAGACGTATGACAGCTATATCGTGACATGTGGAAACTATTTCGTGACATATTATGACAGCTGTTTGACACGACAATTGACACGATAGACCCTGCGGCTACATAGTGCCATTTGTTATCATTACTTAACTGTAAATAAATGAAGTATTTGACATAAGCCCCATTGTTTGTCAAACTCTACAATTAATTGAAGTTTAATCATCATTAAATTTCTTTGAGTGCGGTAAGGCCTGTATTCACTTTGATTAGTGTGAGTGCAGGTGATTATAGATTAGGAGAAAGGACTTACATTCTCCTAATCGCTAATCACCTGCACTTATCACTAATCAAAGTGAATACAGGATTCTGGCCTGTAGATATACTTACGTTGCATTGCGAACTAGTTTAAAAAATTTGGTATAAGTTATAACTTACGATTAAATTACACATTAAAAACATGTGCTGTGTTGTAAAATTTTATCCAAATTTCATCAAAAGCGTTCCAGTTGTTTCGAACCCTATTACATGCCAACAAAATATAAACCTTACCTTTTTGTAATATTAGCAGTAAAAAATAATTTCAAAATGTTTTTGGCATAAAGCGCGTCCTGTTATAGGACAAATGACTGTCAACGGACAGAAGTATGATCTGATAAAATACCTATTATACGCTGGTGCATATATAAATATAGGTCTACCAGAATCTGATGGCAAAAAGTGAGAAAATAAATTGACTCTAGCAATACCGGGGTAATTGGAATAAAACATTTTGATCCTTTTTATTTCTTATAGCGGCTGATTCTGTGTGTTAAACATGCAAATATAAAAATTTAGCCAGTGATCAAGGATATTTTATGAAAATCTGCTCTCAAAAATTGCCATCAGATTCTGGTAGATCTATAGTTGTTTTTTTGTTAAACTTCTTTAAGGAATTATACGACACAAAAGACTTACCACGTTTATAGACTTGCATGGACGTTTTATTTAACTAACTAGTTAAATAACAATAAAAATAGTTAATAAGTTGTTTAAATAAACCTCCGTTTATTTAACCAACTAGTTGAATAAAGGGAGGGTTAGCTAATTTAAGCTAATACGTTATTCAAGTATTATCATTTGTACATACATTGGCTAGAAATCCAAAATGAATATTATATAGTGTCATTTTAAAATTTGCAACCAACCACACCCCCGTAGCAAAGTAGTCGACGGGCAAAAACATGATACTTGACACTGAAAAGCTTTAGGACCTAGTCCAGACCAGTTGAATAAAACACGTTTAAAAACATACATTATAATGCCAGATAATTAATTTAGTATATTTTAATCTAATTTACTAGACATTTTGTAGAACGACTCGTTTAGCCAGATTATTATTTAATAAATACTGCCTGTGGATTTTGGGACATTATAATGATGTTATCTAACATTTAGACACGATTAAGGATCCTATAATGGATTTTATAATAGTTATTGTTGTAGATACTTACATGTAAAATCGATGCTATCACTTTTTGCTATAAATAAATACAGGCATACATTTTTCTTAACTAAGGCCCAATTTTACCAACGACTGTTAAAGTTAGTACTCGAATTAGTATCACGTTACCTCTTTCGTTTTTTAGATGAATGAAAGAGAAGACATGACATTTTAACAAGCTGTTAACACTAACAGACGTTGGTGAAATTGGGCCTAAATCTTGGGCCTACATCTACGTTTACACATAAACTTTAGTCTCATGACATACTTTACTATGATAAAATTTAAATGAATGAGTTATAATAATTACCTAAATACATAATACTTACATATTCCGATTTTTTTATTAACCTATTTGGGCAAATAAATCTACTATTATTTAATCAATAAACACATCTACATTTGTTAATTTTATAAAAAGATCAAGACCTATACATTTTATTGTCTTTTGATGTTTTGCTAAACATCCTTTTCCCTTGTTGCAGATGAGGCTTTTAACACCGGTACTGTTGGTGCTAGCCATAGCCAATGCCGGCGCACAAATCGCACCTCAGTTTCTAAGACCATCATGCCAAAGACTACTATACTGCAACAGCAAATTGCTGCACTACGTCCAAATGGCCCGCATCTTCCCCGACTCCAAGACCTTCGTCGATCTCCGCTTGAAATACAACGAGGACATCATCTTCGAATCCTTCAATAGACTACTGAAGGTAACCCAAAATAATCCCACTAAAGCACAATTGACGGAATTCGTAAACCTCAACTTTAACTCGACCGATGAGCTCGAGGAGTGGACACCAAAAGATTTTAAAAAGAGTCCAGAGTTTTTGAACTTCATAACTGACAGCGAATTCAAACAATTCGCTAAAGATATCCACAACCTGTGGCCTTCTCTTGGGCGCAAAATAAAGTCGTCAGTGTACCAACAACCGGAACTTTCCAGTCTCGTACCCCTGCCGTACGGGTTCATGATCCCTGGTGGTAAATCCAGGGAGCTCTACTACTGGGACTCCTACTGGATCATCAGAGGCTTACTCGTGAGTGGAATGCACGACACCGTTAAAGGTATCATAGGTAATCTCATCTATATGCAAAAGCTGTTTGGCCACATTCCCAACGGCGGAAGATACTACTACCAGGAGCGCAGTCAACCCCCCCTTTTAGCGGCCATGATGGCGTTATACGTTGAATTTTCAGAAGACATTGATTTTCTGAAGAAGAACTTACATGTTATAGAAGATGAGCTGGAGTACTGGCTCGACACCCACAGCGTTGCGTTCACGAAGAACGGCACCGAGTATACTCTTCTCCGCTACTTCTCTCCCAGCGAGGGCCCCCGTCCGGAAGCTTACTACGAAGACTTCTCCGAAGCGGAAGACTTCGACTCGGACGACCGACGAGACCAGTTCTATGTCGACATCAAGAGTGCCGCCGAAAGCGGGTGGGATTTCTCCACGCGCTGGTTCATTAATCAGGAGGGTCCCAGCAAGGGGAACCTCTCCGCTATCCACGTTACAGACATAGTTCCAGTAGATTTGAACGCCATATTCACGAACGCGCTTCTAAACCTCGAGGAGTTCTATAAGAAACTTGAGAACCCTCGCAAAGGTGGCCACTGGGGGTACCTCGCGAAGCAGTGGATGAGCTCGATGCAGGAGGTTCTGTGGCACGAGGAGGACGGCATCTGGTACGATTACGACCTGCTGAACGAGCGTCACAGGAACTACTTCTACCTGAGCAACATCGCCCCCTTATCCATGTCGGCCGTCCATCCAGATTTCGTTAGCGCGAAAGCCCGTCGCATCCTGGAATACCTGAATAATACCCAAACTCTCGACCTTCCCGGGGGGATCCCCACGTCCTTATTCTTCAGCGGGGAGCAGTGGGACTACCCCAACGCATGGCCCCCGCTAATGAGCATGACGGTCAGCGCGTTGGAGGAGCTGAAGACGCCGGAGGCAGACCAGATCGCCTTCCAGGTGTCCCAGAACTGGATCCGCTCGGCCTACATGGGGTACGTAAAGAACAATAGGATATACAAGAAGTACCACGTGCAGGTAGCGGGGAAGAGCGGGCTCGGCGGGGATTTCGTTCCTCAGCGAGGTTACGGCTGGTCCAACGGTGTTATACTGGAGATGCTGTACAAGTACGGACACACGCTCAAAGCCAGCGACATCATGGCCGCCACGCCCCTCCGCTCCGAGTTCCTAGTGCCCGTCCCAAAAGAGATTTCCGTTTATTATAAAAAATGATTTAATAAAATATTTTGTTACTACTTAATTAATTTATTCCTATAATATGACTTCTGTATAATTAGGTGACAATAATTAATTTATTACCCTCTTACTAATAAAAACTTCTTAAACATGCGTTCAACGTGTAAATAGGTACAGCCAGATATGGACAGACGAACAGGCTGAAATATCTTTGTGATCCATCCATGTTATCCATCTTTGTTATTAATATACTACGCTGACGTGGACGAAGTCGCGGTCAACAGCTAGTACAAAATAAATTCTTGCAATATTGTTTTCTAAGGTGTTATATCTATACATATAATAAAATTGTAGAAATGAAAATTCTGTACATTAAAGATATTCTGTACATTAAAGATATTCAAAAAATAATAAGCGGGGGGTGTTACTACATCGCTATAGAAGCCAAAAATGTGGTTAGTTTTTTTGTCTGTCTGTCTGTCTGTATGTTTGTTCCACTATCACACGAAAACTACTGATCCGATTTGAATGCGGTTTTCGCAGATATATTTGTCTTCTTCCAACTTAACATCTGGTGTATAAAAAAATTCCCCCCACCCCTCTAAAAGGACGAAAGAGGGGGTCAGATATTATATAAGACTTTTGCTTTAACACGAAAACTACTGATCCGATTTGCATACGGTTTTCGCAGATATATTTGTCTTCTTCCAACTCAAAATCTGGTGTATAAAAACCGTCAAACAAAAGTTTTAACCCATAAAAATAGTCTTACACTACATGATACTAGTTCAGAATAATATTCTACTAATTATATTAAATATTAGCCACCAAAGTTTAAGTTAAGTAAGACTTAGTCACCTTTCTCACCTGCCCAGGTGTCACACGTAGAGCTCCACAAACACATGTTAAACACATATTCTAAGTAGATGAGGCACTACTAAGAACCTAATTGGAACCTAAAGTTTCATCCTTGTGAGAGTAAGTTATGTCTGATCCCTCTAGGATCTGGGTCTATATAAAGGTTCTATTATAACTTGTCAGTTGTCACGAAGTGGCATGGCGCTTGCGAATTGCGATGCCTTAAATCGAGTCCTATACATTTTTGATATCTTACTTCGCTGTCGTAATAATTATGGTATGCAAGTTGATGAATTGTACTGCTCGCTTATGGTCAGTTCACATTGCTACGTGGCGAGGTGAAGCGATGCAATGCATAAAATGTACTTTTCGAAATTGACCTTTATTATAACACAAGATACACACTGAATTGACAAACTTGTCACCCGTGGTGGTGAACTGCCCATTCCAATTTTGAATAGCTCATATAAAAAGACATCGAACAACCTTGTATCGTTGCGATGTATCATGTAAGCATATGGGGCTGGGTGCCATCGAAATTCTCATACAACGTAATACCAAAATAATTTTCTCATACGAAAATATTTAACATGATTGAGTTATTTTTCAGTTTAAAATTACCTAGGTTTCTGCACAAAAATTAACTACAAAATATTTAAACACTAAAAAATATTTTTATGGCAATGGCACCCGGCCTCTTAAGCTGCGCGTACACTGCATCGGAATCGGGCCGTTCCGTACGCTGCTTCCAATGCAGTTGACGCCTAACTTTATAAACAAAACGCAACAGGCTGGCCTGCGGTGGCGTTAGACCGAGACAAATGGAAGACCTTGGGGGAGGCCTTTGCCCAGCAATGGGATAGTATGAGCTCTTAAAAGAAACATAAAAAAATTTTTACCTGTCAAACTGATATTATAAGGAAGCTTAAAATAATTTTTGACACAAAAGATCATTATAACAGATGCATATTGCTAATTGCACTTTAGATTTATTATTATGAATGAAACCAGCTTTGATAAATTTTAAAACTTCTTATAGTCGATATAATTATCTGATTATATCAATTAACTCTACAACTAAAATTTTTATTTATATATCGCCCAAAGGTTGACTGGTAAATAATGCCATAAGGCATAAGGCATTAAGTCCACCTTTGTACTTGTATATGTGCATAAAGTTTTTGAATGAATGAATGAATGAATGAATGAATATACTTTATTGTGCACACAGTTACAGTAGCAATAAACAAACGACAAAAACACATAAAATGACGAGTACACATAGAATAAATAAATAAAACAATTTTGATGATGTTTGGTGTTGACATCCCGGAGAAAAACAAAGCCCGTGGCTTGGCGCCATTCAACGATTTTTGGCGCTACCGGTATTAGAGCAACATCTATTGCCTGTGTGCCCAAAATGGACTATGGTGAGAAGAATATTACATATTTAATATCTATACTATAGATTCTATAGGTATATGCTGGGTTCAGAACCCAGTGCCCACTAAACGAAAATAGTGTACGTAAAGAAACAACACAGAAAAACAAAAAGCTCAGTAGTATTAGCTACCAATTCAACTGTAACTCTACAAGACGTAAGACTGCTCTTACTACTCTTAGGGTGAAACCAAACGAGCGTAATTTGTGAGTTGTGAGTCGCAGAATTTCTGCCGCGTAAATATCTTTTCATACAAATCACGACTCACAAAATTACGCTCGTGTAAATCAAACAGGACTTTTGTATGAAACTGAATGCAGCAGAATTCTGCCGAACCGAAATTCTGCGACTCACAACTCACAAATTACGCTCGTTTGGCTTCGCCCTTACACGTCTTCACGCGAGTGGATGAAGTTATGGGCAAATACAATGTTTTTCCTTATAATTTAAACAAACTTATAACTTACCTACTTTATCATCTGGCTAATATACAGGGTGCAATTAAACCTACCGGCCAATTTTTTTTAGGGCTTAGGTATTATTAGGAGAGTCCTTTTAACCAGAGACCAAGATTTTCTCTATGATTTGAAAGAGGGTGTTAATTTTTTTACAATAACATATTTTATACCACTTAAAATCGTTGCAGAACGGTCACTTCGCGGCGGTGGGTAGAGCGGGGGTGACGCGGGCGGCGGGGGTGGCGCCAGGGAGGCGAGGGCGGGCACGCGCCGGCAACGCGTAGTGTCCAATATTAATTGTGGTGTTTTTTAGGAAAACTTTCGGAAGCTATTTCTCAACATTAAAGTACTGAGTGATTATAAAAGAAAAAATACGTGTATTTTTATTTTTAACAAGGATCAATATATCGAAATTTGGTCGGAAGGTTTAATTGCACCCTGTATCTGAATATACATTAAATCAACATTTTCAAATTGTTAGTTACCCACTTCATCCACTCACGTCTTCGATTATAAACGCGAAAATGTCTGTTTGTTTGTTTCTCTGTTACATCTTTAAGCTAAAAAATCTGCATCTATTGTGATAAAATTTGGTGTCCAGGAGATATTTTGAATCCCTAGAAATGATACGATAAATGATCCATAAAATAGGAGGTATGCTTGCTTGTTGATTCTAAATTAACATAAAATTCCATTTTGTGACTAAAAATGAATTCTACAAAACTGGTACCTATTATTATCATGACACTGCCATTTCTCAAGATGGACATAATTAATATATTTTTGACATAATTAAAGGCTCTAGTTCTAGTGCTTTCCATAACATAACATGTCTCTGCATCTTTTACCTGGTAACAGTTTTGATGTTTATTTATATAGAGACAAAAATATAGAAAAGAGGAAAATATAGAGCAAAGTGAAAAATATGTCCATGTAAAATATATGTATACAATATGCTCTGTGTTTTATTACCTATTAGCTGCTGATCACAAAAAAACCGGCCAAGTGCGTGTCGGGCCACGCGCAATATAGGGTTCCGTAGTACCGCTAATTTTTGATTGGTCAATGACAGGACATTTATAACGTGTTTTAAGCTAGAAACAAATTATCGGACGCATCCATAAGTCGCGGCTGATGGATGCGGCTTAACAATGTGCACGGTTCATCCGCGGACGTCAAAGACCTAACCTATATGTCAATGGCAGACGTCCGCGGATGCAAAAACATCCGGCCAGCCAGATTCAGTTCGGACGTCCGAACGCTCAAGGTCGCGTCCGCGACTTATGTCAGACAATGTGCACAGTTTACGGCCGTTCCCAATATTCAATCTATCTCTGGTTTGACATATGACCGATCGCAGCTAACATTGAATTGACATAAAATATATGTCTCTAATGTCTAATATGAGCTATTTCTATCTCTAGTAGGGCAAAACCAGAGATAGATCAAATATTGGGAACGGCCGTTAGTGTATTTTGTATTGATCAGATAGAAACAAGCCGCATCCGATAAAAACGTCCGCGGACGTTCGTCCGATAATTTGTTCCCAGCTTTACACTACGAACAACATCATTTCAGTTACGTTCAAATGAATTTGAACGAAAAGTTCCTTTATACTTCACCGAATACATTTTTTTTAGTTGATCGACTATTACTCAATAACTTATGAAGTCTTCTTAGCCGTGATAGTTTTCATTTTAAATTCAGCATATTTCCTACTCTCGTGAATTTTTTCACATTTCTAGAAGCAACCGTTTAGCTGGTAGAAGGGGGAGACACTGGACTCTAACGATTTTTTCCACTTTATAAATAAATAAATAAATAAATAAACGTTTATTCCCCTTTTTGACCATTACACCACAAGACATTACAACAAAAAAAATATATAATAATAATAATAAAACAAGATGATGTGTCCCATAATTTTTTTTAAGAATTTAAATACAATTTTGTCGGCACCATTCATAATTATGTGCATTCATGCCGAATTACAGCTTTGTAGGTCCTATAGTCTCTGAGCAAAACCGCGGACAGACAGACAGACAGACGGACAGACAGACGGACAGACGGACGGACAGACCGAAACTATAAGGGTCCCCTGTTGACTACGGAACCTTAAAAAAGCTATCGCTAACTGCTATATTATGTACGCAGAATTGCCTTACTATATTATAATTAAATATTATTGGTACGATTACCACTTTTTGTGATCTCAGCAGTAAGCGACCATGAAGACTTTAAAATTGAGCTTTAAATTTAATCGAAGGTTAGGTAGACCTTCAGAATTGGATACCTACTAAAGTAACCGCGACCGAAACTCCATAGTCGCTGGTCGTTCATACCTTAGGCTGCCTTCACATTAAGTCGCGAGTACTGCGGCAGCCGCGCGACTTCCATAATAGAGTCGCGTGGAGGCAGCCTTATAGGGGTCATATCTATACAGATATTATAAAGCGGAAGAGTTTGTTAGTTTGTTTGTTTGTTTGTTTGAATGCGCTAATCTCAGGAACTACTGGTCCGATTTGAAAAATTCTTTCAGTGTTAGATAGTCCCTTTATCGAGGATAGCTATAGGCTATATTTTATCACGCTAAGACTAATAGGAGCGAAGAAATTGAGGAAAATGTGGAAAAAACGGGGGGAAATTATTTGAAAGGGCTTATTTGAACGCGCTAATCTCAGGAACTACTGGTCCGATTTGAAAAATTATTTCAGTGTTAGATAGCCCATTCACGCTAAGACTAATAGGATAGAAGAAAATGTGGAAAAAACGGGGGAAATTATTTAAAAGGGCTTATCTCACGAACTACTAGAGCAATTTTTCTGTTATTTGGGTCAGATAAGAAGTAGACCACGTGAAGGATAATAGGTTATTTTTTGTAGACTGATTTGTCTGTGAAATATCTAATTTACGCGGGCGAAGCCGCTCGGAACGTCTAGTTATAATATAAAGAAAAACTTGCAGCTTTTGTAAAGTAACGCAAGTAGCTGACTGGCTCTTGGGTCAAAAGAGTTTTCGATTACACAAAAACATAAAGGATTTGGCTTTGTTTCATCACGTATTTTGAGAATAGTAAGAAACCTTAATCTATAATACCAAACTAATTAAACGGCCAATAAATAAAAAAGTACCAATATTATATCAATAACAAAAGATAATAACCTAAATGTCATCGGCAGGTATAGCTAAGTTAAATTTAGAAAACGGTATTTATTGAAAAACAGACTGAATTTAGAGCTCATCATACCACTTCAAATGTCAATTAAAATGTTGTTTCCAATACATATAACGACGAAAATAGTATGTCCGTCTGTGATTTGAAATTGTTTGCAGCTTGTACTAAATTAATGTCTTTAATAAAATTTCTGACTTTTTTTGATTAGGCAGGGAAACTTTATGTATGCCTCTAGATGGCATGGCCAGTCCCACATGGCCGTGAACCCACTAAAACCACCTGCGATTTGTCATCAGCCGTCTAACGGACTCTGAAAATGCGGGGCCACCCTCCACGACCGGTGTACCTTATAAGGGACCGGACTCCGAACAAAGTAAGGGAACGCTTAGGCAAATTGAAGCGTTCCCCTCGGTGCCGGAACTGGCTAAGCAGGAGAGGGTCCCATCCTCTCCCTGAGCCCCGTTGGACAGAAGCTTGGAGGTTCGCATAGCGACACCTACGCACATCCACGCCGGCGGAGCGGCACGGAGGAAGGATCATCCTCTCTGTTCCGCTCCGCGGCCTCTTTCTGTAAAATAACGAATTCACAGAAAGAGACCGCCGCTTACCAGGCTTCATCGCTCTCGAGCATGCAGCGCACCATGCTCGGGAGCGAGAGCTCCTCGCCTAGCACAACCATGAGATCATAGGCGCTGCACGGCCCAACGATCGCGTACCTCGAGGGTGTGCTGGGTCGTGTCCTCCGAAGCGCTATATTCGTGGCAGGCTGGCGTAGGCTCCCTCGGTGACCTTACACAGGTACGCAACGAAACGTAAGGCGAGACGTTGGGGGTTTCTTCGCGCATCCACGCCGGACGCAGGACCTCAATTATAGTACATTGACCGCACTGGGCCTGCGCCAAAACCTCACCCCACCTTAGAAACAGCTATTCCTGCCCCAGCTTCGGCATCCGCGAACATTTCTGTCCTGGAAGTGTATACCGTCGCTAAACAAGTTTTAACAATGATATTTTAGTATAATTTATAATATAATATCATAGAGTTTTAACTTCAATGTTTGAATCTCAGAGTAATGACTTCTCACAGCATAGCGAGAGCATAGAGAGAGTAGTAGTCATTGATATCAACTTTGAGTCCAATATTACGAAGTTGGAATGATGACTTTATTGCACGCGTTACCTTTCAAATATTAGTGGCCATAGTAATTTTGGACTCCAAAGCTAGGACAGAGTAAAAAGCGAATAGGCAAATATATCTTTTTTTGCACATAAATATGTTTTTTGTCATTGATATTTATAAAGAAATAGCTGGTGCTTGAAGTTTACCTTTTAGCACCACTTCCAAAGAGAATATAATCACTACTTTTTAATCACTTCCATGTTTTTATCTTCTTAGCTTAGATGTCTGTCAAGCTAAAGTTGGTTTGTCCTTGTATGATAGGAGTTTCTAATGTATCATACAAGGACAAAAACTAACACAGGTTGATCTTTTCATTAATAAGGAACTATGTACCACTATAAAATGATCTGCTTCTTCTGACAGCGCGAAGCGCCAGAAATGATCATGATATGAATCTCGTAGCAGCCGTAGCAAAGAGCTATTCGCTTGTATAAAAAAAGCTACGTGAGCAAAACTGCGGTAAAACGCTAGTTTATGCAATAATATTTTGAATAATTTATACAAACATGTTTTGTATAAGCATAAATAAAATCGACATGAAGTAGCGATGAACCACTATATCTGGACTACCGAAAGTCAAAGAGGTTGAATGATCAGTTCGCTAATAAATAATTTCTTTCGAACTCGTTAGGAAAAATGGCGACGGCGGGGAAGTATAAAAGCGGCTTGGTCCCAGGGTATGCATCCAGTCTTGCACCAGGCTTCAGACGGACAGGGCCGGTACATCCAAGGTATTTGGATCTCTACTTTGCTCTCTTTTGCCTAATTTTTTGACTAGGTATGATACGACGCAGTCCATCAATTTACAGTATAGGCTTTTAAATATTAATAACACCAAAAGTAGGGCATTTTACTATTGATTAAGAAAACAAAATCTATGGACGAAAGACAACTTTTCTGTGTTTCGTCCATAGATTTTCTACCATATTTCTTATAATACATTTCGTAGGACGAGGATAACTATGGAATCTTTAGAAAAGTATCTTCTTCTTTTCTTTTTTTCTCTTTTAATGTTTTTAGGCTAAGGAGGCCAGTGACATAAGTTTTCTCATAAGGGTATATTTAAATATACCCTATAATTATAATTAGTGAAAGTTGAGAGATGGGTAGTCTTTATTGAGGGACACCTATTACGACAAAACGCTGTATCCTGTAACACGTCAACTTTCAAAAAATGAGTTTAATTTTGTTTTAATTTAAGCTCGTTACCAAATTTTATCCAGTGTAGATAGGTACATGGTTTCTATATGAGCTGATTACTCATAATATTTCCAAATTTTCCCTAGAACATTATTTTATCGTATGTTTTTTAATTATCTTAAAATACGATAAAAACATGTGCCAGTATAAAATATTAAGGTGCAAACTCAGCTTGCAGCGTAACGGAGGTCCACTGTTAGTTTTTATAGACAAAATCGGTTATATGCTAACAAAATAACATAATATATGTAACATTTAGATGGTTGTAATTAAGAATTAAGATGCTACTGTATTAATCAATAAATTTTCGTGATCAAAAAGTTGAAAAGCTCAATGGTTACAAAGATAATTTTACTCATTTCAGATGAAGTTACTCTTAATAGCGCTGGCCGTGTCAGCGGTGAGCGCGAGTCAGCTGCTGCCGACGTGCGACAAGCCCGTGTACTGCGACAGCAAGCTGCTTCATCATGTCCAGATGGCTCGCATCTTCCCCGACTCCAAGACCTTCGTCGACCTCCACATGAAGAGCGACGAGAGGACCATCCTCAACGCCTTCGAAGTTCTGCTCCAGAGAACCCAGGAGCGCCCCTCGAGGGAGCAGCTCAAGCAGTTCGTCGACGAGCACTTCGAAAAGGTCGAGGAACTCGAGAGCTGGACCCCCGAAGATTACCAGAAGGAGCCCAAGTTCCTCTTCAGAATCAAGGACATCGAGCTGCGCCAATTCGCCAAAAACATCCACAACATCTGGCCCATCCTCGGACGCAAAGTCAGTCCCCAAGTCTTGACCAAGCCCGAGTCGTTCAGTATGCTTCCGGTTAGCAATGGATTCATCATTCCCGGTGTCAGGCTCGGCGAGATGTACTACTGGGATACCTACTGGATCATCGAGGGTCTCCTCGTGAGTGGCATGAAGGATACCGTCAGAGGCATCCTGAGCAATCTCATGGACCTCCAGAGGACTTTCGGTCACATTCCCAACGGTAACAGGTGGTACTTCGAGAAGCGCAGCCAGCCTCCGCTCCTGTCCGCCATGGTCATGAAGTACCTCGAGGCGACCCACGATATCGAGTTTTTGAAATCTAACATTGACGCTCTAGAAAGCGAATTGCAATATTGGATCGACGAGCAGAGCGTTATGTTCAAGAAGGAAGGTAAGGAGCACACCCTGCTGAGGTACTTCACCCCTAGCTCGGGACCCCGCCCCGAATGGTACTACGAGGACTTCACTCAAGCCCAGAAATTCTCTTCTGAGGACCTTCAACAACAGTTCTACAGCAACATCAAGAGTGCCGCCGAGAGTGGATGGGACTTCTCATCTCGCTGGTTCATCAATGAAAATGGAACCAACATTGGAGATATTTTGACTACTCGTGCATCCGATATCGTGCCCGTTGACCTGAACGCCATTTTCACTAGCTCCATGCAAAACATGGCTTACTTCTACAGTTTGTTGCACAATTCGCGTAAGGGTGCTCATTGGGCCCATATTGCCAAGCAATGGAGGAACAGCATCAAGGAAGTGATGTGGAATGACGAAGATGGTATTTGGTACGACTGGGACCTGCTCAACGACCGTCAACGTAAATACTTCTACCCGAGCAATATCGCGCCCTTGTGGATGGATGTCGTCGATGAAGAATTTAAGAAGGAACACGCTCAAGCTATCTTGGAATACTTGAAGAAAACCCACAGTCTCGAATTCCCCGGTGGTGTGCCCACTTCATTCTCCCGCACTGGCCAAAAGTGGGACTACCCATACGCTTGGGCCCCATTAGTGAGCATGGTCGTCAAATCTTTGGAAGCTTTGAAAACTGAGGAATCCCAGAAATTGG
Organism: Cyaniris semiargus; assembly: GCA_905187585.1. Lineage (NCBI taxonomy): Eukaryota > Metazoa > Arthropoda > Insecta > Lepidoptera > Lycaenidae > Cyaniris > Cyaniris semiargus. The sequence continues at coordinate 2,228,949 of LR994558.1, read as the reverse complement.
CCTTCGAAGTTGCTAAAAACTGGGTTCGTTCCAATCTGTTGGGCTACAATACCTACAAGCAACTGTTCGATAAATACGACGTAGAGACACCTGGAAAGTTATGCTCCGAAGACATTTACACCCTCCATGCCGGTTTCGGTTGGACAATTGGTGCTACTCTACAGATGCTCACCAAGTACGGCCATACTTTGAAAGCCCAAGACAGTTACTACAACTTCAACACGTACAAGCCTAACCCCACCTTCTGGCACATTCCAACTTCTGCTTATTTGCCCGCTTACTACAAATCAGTAAAAACAGCGCCCGTTCTTACTGGTCCATTGAATCAGATTGAAAACTCAAATTTGAATAGTGACAAAACTTCCGTCGTTTCCACAGTATTTAATGAACATGTATCGGAAACTGTCAAGCCTGAGGAGCCAATAATCATTATTCAAATTGACCCCACGAAGCCATCTTACGAAATCAAAAAGGAAATTATTTTGTCTACAATTGAACCAGAGATTACTGCAACATATTTGCCTTTGGAGCAGGAACTGACTACAGTTGAACCTATCCTAGAAGAAAAAAATTTGGTTGAAGCTCATAAGGAATCATACATCCCAGTTTCGATTAAGCCCCAAGTTATTCCGGCTGTCCCAGTGAAGCCAGAGATTATTCCATCCATTGAAACTGCTCCAATTAAGCCAGAAGTTGTACCGGTTAGACCGTGGATTATTCCTAACAGGCCAGTGCTTCCACCTCTTCCAGCTAAGCCTGAAGTAGTTTCAACTGTGTCCATCAAACCAGAGATTGTTCCGGCTACTCCAATTAGGCCCGAAGTTTCGTCAACGATCAAGCCTGCTATCCAAGTCGTTCCTCTGAAGTCTCAATTTGTACCAGTTAATCCAGTAAGGCCACAATTAGTTCCGTCAGTTCCAGTAAAGCCTACTTTCCCCCTGAAACCCGAGATCATTGAACCCGTTCCTGTTAAGCCGGAACTAGTTTCTTCTCTGCCCCTGAAACCCGAGATCGTAGAACCTGTTCCCGTTAAGCCAGAGTTGGTGCCATCTGCTCAGCTCAAGCCGGAACTCATTCCATCTCTTCCACTGAAGCCCGAAGTAGTCCCAGTTGCTACACTTAAGCCTCAGGTTATTCCAGTAGTCCAACAAGAGACTCTGTATCCCGCTCAAATCTCATCTTCTTATGGAAGCAACCTTCACATTTCGGAGGTCGCCCACGACGTGGTTGTACCGTCAGTGTCTGTCACCACAGTGAGACCCCAGGTGATTCCATCCATCCAGGCTGAAGTTCCTTCAGCATCGATCAAGCCAATCGAATACAAAGAAGAGATCTCTTACAACAAGCCGGCTATTCTTGAGGAGCATCTTATCGTTTCCGACTTACCCCAGGCTGAGCAATACGGTGCATCTCTACAAGGTCACTTAGCTTCGGAGATCTCTCCGTCTGAGTCAGCTATTTTTCACCCTGAAAGTCACAAGGCTGAAGTCGTCCCATCCTCGGTACAGGCTGAGGCTGAGAAATTCGGTGCAGCTTTTCAAAATCACTTAGCTTCCGAGATCTCTTCACAACTTTCAGCGTTCATTAACGCTGATAGTCCCAAGGTTAACGAAGTCGCACCCACTGTACAATCTGGGTATGTAGCTCAATCAGGATACTCCGGTTCTGGATTAGGATATGGGGGTGGGGGCTACGGAAAAGTACCTTTTGGACTTGTTTCGCTTGTCGATTAAATAATAATCGGTAAACATTTCTCATTACACGATAAAAATGATCTGACTACAACTAGCTGATAATAAATTTTGAACTTGTTTTATTTTAGTACGTTTTACCAATTTTTTTTGTTTGTTATTTTTTTACATGAATAAAACATTTGCACTATTTTAATTGGTTCTTTTATTTTATACTAGTAACTCACAAGTTTTTAGGTCAAATTGTTTATAAAATATTAATTATTGTATGAAAGTTCACCACGTCAGTCTGGCCTCGTGTAAATCTAAGAACTTGTGTACCCGTACTAGACAACGAAAATAATTAGAGATGTGCCGACTAGTCGCCGACTAGTCGGTAAAGCCGACTATCCGGCCACTTTCGTAGTCGGCGACTAGTCGGCGAATAGTCGGCAAAGAGCGTCCGGCTTTTTATTACTTTGCTATTATTGGAATTACATTTATGAAAAACCTTGATTACTTATTTATAATATTTTTATTTCACAATCAATCAGTCTTACACATTTTGAAATTTAATGACACTTTATTTTAATATTATAATATTTCTGAAATTACTTGCTTGCAAAGAAAACATTTTTTTTTAATATACAAGGTGTAACAAAACTAAGTGATAATATTTTAGGGTGTGCCTTTTATATTGAGTTCACTGTGAAAGCAGCAGCACTGAAATAGCCATTTTTTTGTGATTTGTATGGGCAAGCGCCCTAGCGTCATGCATTTTCCCATACAAAAGTAAAAAAAAACGTTACTCTTTCAACACTCATAAGTATTTTCGAAGCGAACCCTTTATAGGGGACTCATACACACCCTAGTATCACATAGTTTTGTTACACCTTGTATAGGTTTAATAACAAATCCAGAGGATACGCTCACACTGATTTTCCATACAAACGTATTCCCTAATTTACTCCCAAGACAATGCTACTAGACAAATGTTTTTTTTATGCAATATTGGGATCTGTTAAAACTATGCCTCTACGTTCGGCTTATGATCGGCTTGGTCGACTAGTCGGTCGATTAGTTGGCTACTTTGCAACCGACTACTTGGCTAGTCGGCTAGTCGGCCAAAGTCATGATCGGCACATGTCTAAAAATAATATTGACCAATAGATAAACAATTGAATACAATATTATATTGTTGCAAAAGCAGTAACCCTGTCGTATAGTATAGGAGCTAAGAGCAAAAAAACTATAAATTTATTGAAACAGTATTAAAAATAAGTTTACGTCATGCTGTGGTTTAATAATTAGTTATGACATATTATAATACTGTATTACTTGTTTTACACTTACATAATATTTTTTATTTTTTTTATGTAATAAGGGGGCAAACGAGCAAACGGGTCACCTGATGGAAAGCAACTTCCGTCGCCCATGGACACTCGCAGCATCAGAAGAGCTGCAAGTGCGTTGCCGGCCTTTTAAGAGGGAATAGGGTAATAGGGGAGGGTAGGGATGGGAAGGGAAGGGAATAGGGGAGGGTAGGGAAGGGAATAGGGTAGGGGATTGGGCCTCCGGTAAACTCACTCACTCGGCGAAACACAGCGCAAGCACTGTTTCACGCCGGTTTTCTGTGAGAACGTGGTATTTCTCCGGTCGAGCCGGCCCATTCGTGCCGAAGCATGGCTCTCCCACGTAATATGATGATTATCACACTTTACAAGCAACATAATAACAACATCATGTATCACAACTTATCAAATACTCTGTTTTATGCATAGATTTAAATCGGGTTTTTTGTAGTTTTTCTTTTGGCTCATAGAACAATAATTGATGAAGTACTGTGTGTAATAGAGGCCACATAAGTTTATTTCTTTTTTGATATCGGTAATTAAGTAGAATTGAAAAAAAAAACAATTACTAGTATAATAAAGGAGCTAAGAGTACTTAAGGCCCTTCCCCTACGGAGATTCCGTAATTTACCGTATTTAGAGCGTTATAAACTCATAATTTGAAAGCTACAAAGTTATAATAATAATACAGCAATAATCTTCAGTATATCAACATTCCTTTCCCCGTTTTAAATTTTCTATTTTAGTTTATTGTACTCATTATATTAGCTTCCAAAGTAATACCAATTTATTAAAATTGAAGCATACTTTCAGCATCTCCCTAGTATTTACAAATTACGTTTATTTGAAACACACGACAATAGATAGACAATTTCATTAACTACATATTCCCCGTTTTAATTTTTTTTTAGATCAATTTTGAACTAATTTAAGTAAAAAAAAATAGGATTTTTGTGCGATCTCGGCAACGCGTCAAATGTATGGTCAAGGTCGTTCGCTCGGGGGATGGCCTTAATCAAAACTAAGTCAAAATCGTTTCAAAATAATAAAAATGAGTTATGTTGTGGATGGTTATATAAAATTAAAATTTATCAAAATAAGGATAACAGTAAAAAATTAATAATTAAATAACGGCGGCTTTGCTATCATTGTGACTTCCAATTTCCAAATAAGCTATGGTATTGTTACAATCATCTAAGTAAATAATAAAGAAATCATATTAAAAAGAAAGATAATAATCATATGAACTATAATATCAACAGTAGAGGAAAACGATGCTCAATATTATTACGTGATTTGGTTTTCCCGCTTTTCACATGTCACTCTAGAAACGCGGGAGCGTGTCAAGCCAAGTTGTGTACATACTGAGCTCCATTTAAAAAAAAAAATCTGCCAAGAAATCATACACAATATTCTAAGTAGACAATAGACTAATAGCGTTTTCGGCATCTGGAACTGCCCACGAACTGCCCCGGGGCAGGGCAGGCAGGGCAGGCCGAATGGATACGGAAATAGCCGAACAAAACCGATGATCCACGAAGCACGTAGACTGAGTAATAGTCCAATACGTAGTTTATGTTCTTAATTTAAACTTAGGCTATTTTCGTTTCCGTGCGGCCCGCTCTGTCTGCCCTGCCCCGGGGGCAGTTCTATAATAGTGCCCTTAGCCTATCTTGTCTCTAGCGTTTATTAACCCTGCCGCTACCATGTTTTAGAAAACCTTGACGTAATTTATAGTTCTCTATCAAATCGCGACAGAAAACGAAGCGACAGAAGTTTCATAATACCTCATCCAAATACGTAGTGTCGTAACTGAGAAATTAGGAATTTTTGAAGTTGGATTTCCTTAATTACGATATTGTCAGCAAATTAATATTATTTTTATCACAATTATGATAAGATTTTTGTGAAAAAATCAATTTTGAATTTCTTTTTATAAATATTAGGTTTTTCTTAGTTTTGTACGTGTTAAATAAATAGTTTACAAATAATATCATCAGATAAAAGTGAATCATTATTTTTTACGAAAACTACCCAAAAATATCAAGAAAATAACAAGTTATATTTTTCACCAGCTGTCATTTACATAAATCCAAAAATTTAAGTTACTCCTGTTTTGTCGCAAGTATATTGGACTTTGCCCTTTAACAACAGGGGTACAGAATTTTTGGTCACCTTTTTAGGGTTCCGTAGCCAAATGGCAAAAAACGGAACCCTTATAGATTCGTCATGTCTGTCTGTCTGTCTGTCCGTCCGTATGTCACAGCCATTTTTCTCTGAAACTATAAGAGCTATACTATTGAAAATTGGTAAGTAGATGTAGTCTGTGAACCGCATTAAGATGTTGCTACAAAAATGTTTTTTTTTTTTAAATTTTAGGGGTCCCCATAGGTACAACTGAAACAAAAAAATTTTTTTTTCATCTAACCTATGCGTGTGATAGATACCTACCCATGGATAGGTCTTAAAAATCATATTGAGGTTTCTAATATCATTTTTTTCTAACCTGAATAGTTTGCGAGAGAGACTCTTCCAAAGTGCTAAAATGTGTGCCCCCCCCCCCCCCTCTAACTTCTAAAGTAGGGGCATGATAAGTCTAAAAAAAATATATGATTTACTTTACTATAAAAACTAACAACGAAAATTGGTTTGAACGAAATCTAGGAAGTAGTTTTTTTTTATACGTCATAAATGGTAAACTTAATTTAACTTTTATTAAATCAACTGAAATATAAAAATAAATCAAAAACCTTTTAATTTCATAAAAATGAACCTTATTGCTGCTGCGGAACCCTTCATGGGCGAGTCCAACTCTTGGCCGGTTTTTTTAATGTTTGCATTTGAGCTCGGAATCGCCTTAATATGCTCGCTATAGAAATTACTATGACACAAAATTTTTTATAAAATAAATTGATTTTTCAGTAAAAGCTGAACGATTCCATTTCATCTATCGAGCGACGAAACGTAACGATTGTCTAAGTTATAATAAACGTGCTCGGTACTAATTTGCTATGATAAACCAAAATACGTTTCTATTTTAGGTAGGATAAAATAGGTAAACGTATTTTGGTTTAAATTTAAAAATATCCCTATTATAGCCTCAAAAAATGTATGTGGTACACAATATTATGTAAGAAGTGAAAATTCATTATGACATTTTATTTTTCTATTATTTACAACTTCAATGAAATTGGGTAGCCAAGGCATAAAGAAAAAAATCGGCCAAGTGCGAGTCGGACTCGCGCACGAAGGGTTCCGTACCGATACAGAGCAAAAATAGGCTAAAAATTGTGATTTTTGTATGAGAGCCCCCCTTAAATTTTTACTTTATTTTAATATTAAAATTAAATATTAAAATACACATACAACAAAAGAATTTGTGAAAAATTCAAGTGCCTACCTCTTGCCATTATTGATATAGAGCGAAAAAGGCCGAAAAATACACGTTTGTTGTATGGGAGCCCCCCTTAAATATTAATTTTATTTTGTTTTCAGTATTTATTGTTATAGCGGCAACAGATATACACAATCTGTAAAAATTTCAGAAGTCTAGCTATAGCGGTTCTTGAGATACAGCCTGGAGACAGACAGGCGGACAGACAGACAGACGGACCGACAACGAAGTCTTAGTAATAGGGTCCCATTTTTACCCTTTGGGTACGGAACCCTAAAAAATATAAAAGCCGAATAATTGAGTTCTTACGAAATCTTTATTGGACTGTTCCTATGTTTTGTCAAGTCGACAGAAGACGTCACGAAAACGCGTAGGCCAAGTTTTCACGAACTTCAATAATATTTTGCAACAGACACAACACAAGATAGTGCAAACAAAAAACGTCACGTTTTTTACATTGTTTCAAAATTTCTCTCATACATCAATAAATAAAAAGCTCTACTTCATTATTTTCTCTTCCCCTCTCGAATAAACGTCAGTTTTATATATCTTCTAAAGTCTAAACAGACAAAGGTAATCGCGCAGGAGCGGCCTTTTCACCGATTTCATATACATTTTGTTATCTAATAACATTTTATCACAAAATGTGTTTTTCTTATCGAGTAGCAAAATCTTGTTGTGTCACAAAAAACCTCTTCATAAGCTGACTTTGTACTTAGTAAAGCGTGTTCCAGACAGACGCGGCTTGCGGTGGCGGTGGCGGTGGCGCGGGCGGTCAGTTGGATGACTTGAAGTTCTAGGAACGACATACTCGTAGACACACGCGGCCTGGACGCGGTCACAGCGCGGCTTACCGCGGCCGCAAGCCCCGCCCCCTCCACCACCGCTTCCAGTGGCGGATTTACCAATAGTCTGAGTAGGCTAGAGCCTAGGGCGGCAGATTTACAGGGGCGGCAAATTTAGCCCAATTTTTTTTTATCTTACAGAAATAAAGGCCAGGGTATATCCTTAGGGGCGCTATGGAAAGAAGACCTAGATTTGAATTATTTTGTGGTAAAATAAGCCCACACCATTAAAAAGTTACGACCTTTTAAAAGTTGAAGTCAAAAATACTTGTCGACAAAAAAATCTCGTAATAACCCTATATTTTTTTCGCGCATCGTATCGAGCTCACCACAGGGATCAATTTTACCCATGAGGAAATTTTCCGTAGGTCATACCGTTTTCGAGTAAAGCGAGGTTGAAATGTCAAAATGCTTAAGCGATTTTTTCAAAAAAATTCGATGTTCAGTCTCCAGAACACCCAATTATTATTGGCGCATTCGATTGGCACCCTAATGATAAGTACTCACATACGGTATTACTCGATAGTTTTACTCCAAATCGAGTAAAATTTATTGTGTGGACAGTGGACTGCAAAACTCACAGCTCGAAAGCTCGCCGGCTCGATGGAATTAAATAAATCTAATTTCCTTCGAACTTACTCGACGCGAGCCGTAGAGCTTTAGTCAAGCGTGTGAGTTTTGCGGTCCACACGATTATTTTTACTCGATTTATAGTAAAAGTTAAAACTATCAAGTAATGCTGAATGTGTGGACGAAAGCCCAAGCCGTGGTTTTTACTCTACGTGATTGCTCGATCGAGTAAAACCGTATGTGAGTACTTCGCATTATAGCCATCATTTTTTGTTATGTAACATTTTTTCGTGCGGGCCTCGGTTTCGGAAATAATAGTACTCCACAGTGCCAAAGGGACGCACGACTTAGAAAATTTGCGGAGAAAAAAATAAAACACTCCAATTGGAGTGATTTTTTTTTCTCCGATAAACACCATCATTTTATTGGCGCATTGTGTCGAGCTCATCAATCATACTAGTAACGGGAAAAAGCCGATGTAATGAGAGCAATAGAACACAAATCATAAAGTTGCATTTTCAGAATAAAATATGCAATAATTAATATGATTATGAACTAAACTAACGTATTCTTCAACGTATTTTTAAACTATCTGTCAAAGGTCAATGTATACGCCTATACAATAAAATCCCAGAAAACGTTCAAAATCTTTCAATTAATAAATTTAAAAAAGTTGTTAAAGAATGTTTGTGTGCTAAGGCTTATTATAAGGTAAATGATTTTCTCAAATATAGCACACCTTGGGAAAAATAAGCTGACAGACCATAGGCCGCTTCTATATAAATGTACCACATTTTTACATACCTATTGCTTAAACTATATTATTGTAATTTTCCACCTTTTTGGTAAAAGGTGGCCCCGTGCGAGTTTCTTACGCCGGTTCTTCTCGCCGGGTTAGTTCCCGAATCGGTGGTAGGCCTCATGTAGACGTTCTAAAAGTGTTAACTTTGTTAACCTATTTAGAAATTAATATTTTGATTTTGATTTTTATTTTGATTTTATTGAATTTCAAAGGTCAGTAGGGGATTTTAATTTATAAATATTATGTAATTTGTATACTTACCTATAAGAACGGCATTATCGTTCTACGATAAAGTCCTTTTTCTTTCCTAGATTAAAAAAAAAGGTCAGTAGGCGCGGCAAAAATTGAATAGCCTACTGGGGGCAAATTTGTAAATCTGCCACTGACCACTTCTGTGTAAATGAGCGCGCGGACACGAGGCGGCCATTACGCGATCACTTGTAAATATTTACAACAGGCCGCATGTACCGCGTAAAATTATGCCTATAAATTATGCCTATGTCCAGAAGTCCCCATGTTGCTGCCGTTCTTCATTAATTTCATGGACCCACTATTCTCTTTTTCTGAAAAGAATAACCAAAATATTACATACAACGACGTTAGTAAATATTTTTATTCTAAACTGTGCTTTTATTACTTTGAACTTACTTACCTTTTTCTTTCATCTTCTTCAAGCGCCAATAAAAGCAATTAAACTTCGTTACGATTGGCCATTACTAACGTCCAATCGCAGGAGAGAGTCGAGAGCTTAAATGTGCCGCCGTAGGTTAGAATGACCGCCACCACGACCGCGGCAGTGTATTGTTATCACGGTCAAGCAAGAAGGCAACAGATGATCGCCACCGCAGGCCGCGTCTGTCTGTGACACGCTTTATGGGTAAAGCTAAGCTCTTTTCATTTCACTGTATACTGCGTATACAGACTTTTAGTTATTTATAAATTAGAAACTAGTAGTATATGATGAAACCTAGTATTTATTCAAATCATAAGCTGGAGAATTATATTAGTTTCCCAATGAACCTAATAAGTAATAACCAGGGCTCGGGGTTAGGTAGTGTGATTTCGGGATTTGAACGGGATTGAAATACGAAAAATTAATATGGACATTCCCTTCCGCGGGATTCACATAATTGTTTTTATCGACCTCAAATAAAATACGGGATGTTAAAATGTATTAAATAAACATTAATATTGTCAGAAAAGAACACTACTACTACGATTAGGTCCTGAAAAATTAAACTTTGGTCATAGATTATATAATACAATACTCTAAAATTGATAAATCGATCTCTAAAACAAGGCTAACATAATGCCTAGTTTCACTTTATTTTCAAAGCCTCTATCAACGAATATAATGTAAACTATCACTGACTTACATAATTTCGGGTACGTATATGCCCTCTTGCTATCTTTGTGCACTGTTTTCAAACTAGATAATTTTGAGCTAGGACGTAGGAAAATTACCGATCGGAACAGGGGCGTCTTTCCCTTAGGTGCAGGGTGTGCGTTGCACACGGGCGCCGCGGTTCTAGGGGCCCGAGCGCCGCTCGCAACGGAGCCCCACTAGGCGCGCGCCCGCGTTGGCCAGCCGCCGCGCTTTAATGACCAACGTAAAAAGAACTCCAGTTTGCATACATTTTGTGTAGCATCTGGAGATATTCTTATATTTGTCGTAATTCGAATTACAGCAAAGCAAGGCGCGCCACGAGCGGCTCGGCTTTTGCAATATAAATAATAAATGCTAGTCCATTGAAATGTTACAATTTAAAGACCGAATATTGCATTTATTAGAGGACGCAATTTTATTTTTGGGACATATGGGGGGGCGGTCAATAGAAGCTTAACCTCAAGTTTGTGGGGTCGCCACCCTTGTCCCCCGGCCGCCATCTTGAAAAAAGGGATGACAACACTATTTTCGCATTATCTCGGAAACTATGCGTCTTACAAAAAAATTGTGAAAATCATAATTTGTTGAAAATTATTTTGCCTACAAATATGTTTATATAACTTTTCACCCTAGATTAAAAATTAAAAAAGTTATAAGCAAAAAAGTGAGAAAATTTTTATGTTACTGCATGTTTCGCCAGGAGGCATACTGTAGAGCATTTCAGGCCTGCTTTTCTGTAGCCACACATGCTTCCACAATTTTCTTTGCATCTGCAGAAAATTAATTTCATGAGATCGGGGGGTGCTGGAGCCTGGGAAGTTTGTATTGGCATCCAAATGTTTGCATGCTTTTTCCAGCCCCAATCTTCAGGATTTTGGTATCTTCCGAGCCACGACTGGACCTGGTGATATATTCGGAGACTGTAAAAACGAGCAGCATCTTGTGTTGGAGCCTGGAGGCAGCGGTGATAAATTAAATGAATTTTCTGTCTTGGCAAATCTTTTGTATCGCAAGCCGCCTAGTGAGTCGTCTTTATTACCGCCGTATAAAGCTATGAAACAACGTTCACCGACAAGAGTGAGCAAAGATGGATCGACTATCTCACTCAGGAATAGCGCGGTACCACTAGCTAATTCAGGTCTGAGGTATATTTTTTTTTGTAAAATGTATTAAAAAAAGTAAAAACACAAGAAAAAATATTTTTTTTAAAATTTCTCACTTTTTTGCTTATAACTTTTTTAATTTCCTTTTTTCTGAGTCCTCACCCTTAACGTGACGCCGCGTTAAAGTAAAAAACCGTGTCGAATATGTTGTAGTTTTCTATGAGAGGCCGGCCCAGCCTCTCATAGAAAACAAGCAATGGAACAACAAAAAATGGAAAGGCGTTAGCGACAAAATGGTTTTTGTCGCGTTATTTAAAAACCATACTTACATATATTTCATATAAACTATGTGCAAATTAAAGTGTATGCTTGAACCAATATTTGTACAAATTTTGGAAGCTTAAATCACTCTCCTCTCTTGGCAAAAATAGAATCCCTTTTTTACAGATGTCTTTTTGATTGATTATTATATGTATTATAAAAGTTGACCAATCGTGTTATGCTGTGGGTAATTCAAAGACAAAGACATGATGAATACTGACAATGAACTTTAATTTCTTAGCTTTAGTCATTGCTGAGAAAAATCGATATCGCTACAGCCAAATTATCAAGGCATCGCCTTAAGCGGCCGGACAAAATGTACTTGTACATACTTTGTACCCATTTCATTTTGACCACGCGCTTGTTAGGGGGCGATAGGGTAATGTTTGCACACGGGCGCCACATGAGCTAGAGACGGCCCTGGATCGAAAACCGACCACTTGCATTATTAAAAGTTGATTAAATGAACTATTAACTCAAAATAAGATATTATATAAAATATTGAGAACTGTTAATCAGTAGGTATAGCGAGGAGAGACAGAAAGAACGAATACTTTGCGCAGATCGAAGAGTAAAAAAAAGAACGTGGCTTTTTTCCAAGATCGTAAAAACGACAGTGGTCGGCGAGATGGTCGGCGCGGGGGGTGGGCACTTGATGGCTCGTATCGCTCCGGGCATACCCGAGTGAATACGATCGAGGTGATTTTGACTCGTGCATTGCGCCCGAGTAGATTGAAATTTCCAAAATATTATTATTATTTTGTTAAGCAAAGTTTGTAGTGCGTTAACAGTAATATGTAAGTAAATAAGTATTTCAACCTACTTCGATTTTTTTAATATGTACCCTTCCTCTTTTTTATTATTTCAAATCAAATCAATTTAATTGTCAGAATACATTACATTATTCATTCAATTACAATCCTCGTAATATATGCATATAAAATGAATACATTAACAAAAATATAATATTTGCAATCACACAATGAATACATTAACAAAAATATAATATTTGCAATCACACAATGTTGTTTTAGCCTAGTCCAATTGTTTTTTTTTTTTAAAGAGGGCATCACTGTGCACCTTAAAAAATAAGCCTAAATTGTGCAGAAGTAGTTCTAAGTAGGTAGCAAAATTAATAATCAACAAATCAGATCAACAATCGGGATTCGGGATTTATCCCGGGGATATGTCCATATTAATCTTTACATTTTGTCACAAGTACCAAAATCACACTACCTAACCCCGAGCCCTGGTAATAACTCACAACCCTTCATACTCCACACAAAATATAAAACACAATGTTTTATATAATGTGTGTTTAGGTTTCCATCATTTTAAAAATATTATAAAAAATGGCCCCTACAAAAACAACCAATGTAAAATGTAAATTATGCTTCATCGTGGGGTAAATGTCTTATATTTCTATTTAAGTGTTATACCTCATCTCTTAGTTTACACCTTTAAGCGTGTCCCAGACAGACGCGGCCTGCGGTGGAGGTCAGTTGGATGACTTGAGAGTTCTAGGAACGACATAGACACACGCGGCCTGGACTCGAGTCATCCAGCTGACCGCCACCGCCACCGCCACCGCAGGACGCGTCTGTCTGGGAAACGCTTTATGAAGATTGAACAGCTCCATATTACAGACCGTATCGTTCTAACTTTTTTTTGCAATTTTGACAACCAAATTTGTTGTTTAAGGTAGATATTGATTCATGTTTATTCAGTTTAAAGAAGCTACATTCTCTGCAATCACCAAATAAGAAGCTGACATAGAATATAATTATTATATAATATATTATTTTCTACTCTTTATTTCGTTACGATATTATAATTAAAAGGTAGATTATTTATTATACTTACCTTTAAAACATGAGTTGCTTATAGCATGATTTAATTGAAAACAGTTCCAAAAGAATAACAAAATAAGTACCTAATTAAAAATAAATGATATTATTATAATATTAGTAGCTTCTTGGACCATAGTCCAATACGTAGTTTAAGCTGTACACTTTGTTTATTCTAAAAAACATATACTTACTTACTTATTATCAACATTAATCTTTTTAATTTTCATTGACATTCATGATAACAAATTTTTCAGTCTTCCAAGGCAATATGAAGGAAAAAAATTCACAAAAAAATAAAAAACTTAAATGTCTGGGAAGTATTAATCTTCATTATATTTCAGAGCTTTAGACATATCACGAGATGTATGACTTTGCTTGGTACATAAAAAATTTCGGCAGTAAATGCAAGCCTTTTTTGGTCTTCCAATTTTTGCGTCTTAGGCCTCATATTTTATTTGGTTTTTCTTGTCCTGGTAACTCAGATTCTTGTATAAAACAGTTAACCACGTTTAAATACGATGATTTTAAAGAGGATATGCAAGGTTTGCAAGGTGCTCTTCTTTGGATATGACCACACCACCACCACCAGACGGCGCGAAGATAGACACTTCTAGATTTTCTATTGGTTCCCCACCGATCTGAAATTGTCTGCAGGTTGGCATCACTGACTACATATGGGTTATGTTTCTAAAAAATCTCAGTGTCCTGTCAAGTGTGACATAAATCAAAATATCTTAAACCTAGTTTCTGTTAGCATAATATGAACATAAAACTGTATGTATTTATATATTTCCATATATTAGTATGTTTTTTGCTTCGTCCCTCTACTTTAAATTTCACGAAGAATATACGCCTAAGCGATCATTGGCCTAAGCGATTAGGCCAGTATACTGGTAACAGTTTAGGAATACGGTGACATAATAATATAATACTTGTCAAACTGAAAAGTGACAACTGAAAGAGTTTTGGCGGGCATGTTACTTTGACACTTCTTCTACTTTTTATTTGTTGGTGTGGTTTTTATTATTTTTTCCCAAATTGTGTTATTTGGGTTTTTGATGTTCATTATTGGTAAAATATTAGCCATTAATATCCGTTATCTTGCACAAGTGCAGGTAAGATGTTGTCCTAATCCTGTGACATTTGGTGTGAATAACGGTAATTCTATGAGGGCTCATTTTCCTGTAAGGCGGCGCAACTATGGAACAGTTTGCCAGATCATATTCGTGAGGCACCAACTGTTACCACATTTAAATTAAGATTAAAACGGTACTATTTATCACAGGTTTAAATTACTTCTAATATATTAGCTACAAAATTGCTTCTTCATATCACATATCTATGATCTTTACTATATTAAAATTACGTTAATATATATTGTATGTAAGTATTGTATATGTATGTTTATTATAATATGTTACTTATTTAAGTATGTATATTAATAATATAATATTATGAATTTAGTTATAGGATTTAAGCGTTAGTATTATGTTTTAAATGTACTAGTTTAAATGTTGTGTCTTTAGTGTACATTGCCCTGTTTTCAAACCTTTTTATTTCCACTACTGTTTATGGTTTACTGGAAGGGATCTCTTAAAGAGAAGTACGCCAATGTTATAATGTTACTTTTATAAATAGTATGTCTTAATTTTGTACATAAAGAGAATAAATAAAAATAAAAATAAATAGGGCTATTTCTTCCGTGAGTTTTAACTAAAACATTGTTATAATAACTTTACTATCCTATTCGTTGGAATATTATTGCGTCTTTTTCAAATTGAAATGTATCAAGTTTTACATTATTTTGCCCAGTTTTGTACCAATTAATGATGGTATTACCGATAGTTGTCTACCCATACGCCATCTAGTTACTAAAATGAAAACTGTTTGACAATCAAATTAAAAAAATAAGAAAATGCCTCATTCATCTCTTCGATCCCGATCCATCTATAATAGAAATACGTAATAGTTTTCCGTAACAGTAATTTAAAAACAATATTTTATATGCAAGTAGCAGTAAAACTGTCGTTATGATGAAAAATAATTTATTCATAAGGAAAAAAGTACTTACGTCGATACCCGCGCGATGAGCAAAATGCCGCATGATGGTACACGGCGCAATAAACCTCATCGTACGAGCGAATAATGCACCCTGGCGAGAAGTGAGCTATATCCAGTGGTGGGAGACGAAATAAAGTTCGTCACAGACGGTGAAGATAATATTAAATATATATTATCTTAGAGATCAATCTGCATTTCACATTCTATATTAGAATCATCGTCTGAGGAGCTGTCTAACAAATCAAGAAGTAAGGCAGTATCACTCATAGTCAATCACTCTGTATATAGAACTCTAACAAGGAATACATGTGGCACCATCGCAGACTCGTAAGGAAATGAACAGATTTTTAATAATATCGTATCTTAGCCGTGTGTGATAGCCTAAGATACTATAATATTTTATATTTGGGCATCTTAAGATAAAATATTATAGTATCTTCACCGCCTGTGATGCGCTTTAAACTCAGCTAATGAAGGAACGATGGCCATAAACATAATTTTGACAAAATGGCACGTGTTTTAAATTTACTGTGAGCAAAATACTCATAGCGCGAGTGCTCGCGAGTTAATTTAAACTTCGGCTGTTTTCGTTTCCGTGCGGCCCGCCCTGCCTGCCCTGCCCCGGGGCAGTTCTAGATGCCGAAAACCAATGACAAAAACGCTATATTATGAATTTATGACGGAGTTTTTTCCGGGAATGTGAAAGAGTGATGTTGTGTTTTCGTATTATTTTCCTAAAATTGTGTTACCTGAGTTTGTAATATTGGTAGAATATTAACCATTAAATATTCGTAATCATGCACAAGTGTGGGCAAGTGATTAGAAGCGTAGCGTGCCTTAGCGGGGCCCCATATAAAATTTGTTTGGGGCAAAATGTAAAAAACGCAACCTTAGGAAAGGTTGCTTTTTTTACATTTCTCATATTTTGTGAATTTATTAAAAGAAATGGAAAGTTTATATTCACTTTGGCCTAGTGGCCCGGGGGCCCCGTGTAATTGATACGGCATATACGGCGGTAGCTACGCCCCTGCAAGTGATACAACTTTGACTGCATTGACTTTTTTTTTATTTAGACTCTGACTCGACTTTAGCCTTGATGATTTAGAAAAACGATACTGTAAAAATTATAACAAGAATATAGTTTTCCCGCCAATCACTCGACACTAGAAATGGTAAAATATCCGTAGTGCCATAAAAAGAAAAAAAAATTATGACGATTGGCACTTGACACTTGACAGTCCAGTCATCAATGTTTATCTGTCACTCGCGACAAATTCATTTTATAATTATAACTCAAATATAATTAAACAATAGAACATTAAAAGCTGGATAATGTAACGGATGCATAATATTATTTACGATATGGTTCACGTTCCGTCATGGCGAGTACATCGTGTCTATTTACAGTCGCGCGCGGGCCGTCGCCGCACTTGCTCCGGGCCGCACGTCCTGAAGCGCAGATTAGTAGTATATATTGTAGATCCTGAAGTGTTACCGAGTTTTATTTAGCGAAAACGATTTCCGCGTACGACGTAACGAGGAAAAAAATAAAAAATGTTTACTCTCCGGCGATACTCCCCGCTCTATCCCGTGCTCGGGATACTCGGGGCGTGCGCTCAGGCGATAACCCTGGTGCCGACGTGCAACTCATCGGTGTACTGCTCGGGCGAGCTCCTGCACCGGGTGCAGCTCGCCCGGATATTCCCTGACTCGAAGACGTTCGTCGATCTCAAGATGCTGCGACCGAGGAATGAAACTCTGGCTGACTTCACGAAACTGATGCATCACACCGGCCACAACCCCTCGCCCCAGCAGCTCCGGGCGTTCGTCCGCGAGTACTTCGCCGACGGAAACGAGCTCGAACCCTGGATGCCCCCCGACTTCGAACCCGACCCGCCCTTCCTCAAGGAGATCGTGGACCCGGCGCTGCGCGAGTTCGCCCGGAACGTCGTGGCGATATGGTCGAAGCTGGGTCGCCGGGTGTCCGCCGATGTCGACCGCCACCCCGACCGGTACAGCTTCCTCTCCGTCCCGAACGGCTTCATCATCCCCGGCGGGCGGTTCAAGGAGCTGTACTACTGGGACTCCTACTGGATGATCCGGGGCCTCCTGATATGCGACATGAGGGACACGGCGCGAGGTATGATAGAGAATCTGCTCCATCTCGTGGACAAAATCGGGTATGTCCCGAACGGCAGCCGAGTGTACTACCTCGGTCGAAGTCAGCCACCGCTCCTGGCCGCGATGGTCGCGGAATACTTCGAGGCGACCAAGGACTACGAGTGGCTCGCCCGGACCCTCGACACGGTGGAGAGGGAGCTGACCTACTGGTTGGAGAGGAAGAGGGTGACGGTCGAGGTCAACGGCACCGAGTATGTGCTGCTGCGGTACCTGGCGGACGCCGGCGGCGGCGGGCCGCGCCCCGAGTCCTACCTCGAGGACTACACGAACGCGCGTGCCTTCCCCCGCCCCGAACGGCGCGAGGAGTTTTACCTGGAGATCCGCAGCGGCGCCGAGTCCGGCTGGGATTTCTCGTCGCGCTGGTTCGTCACCGCTGACGACGAGGAGGTCGGCAACCTGACCAGCGTGCACGTGTCGCGCATCCTGCCCGTCGACCTCAACGCGTTCTTTGCGGGCGCGCTGCAGCTGGCCGGCGACTTCCGCGCGCTGCTGAAGGACCGGCGGCGGGCGCACAAGTGGTGGAGCCTGGCGCGGTACTGGCGGGGCGCGATCGAGCGCGTGCTGTGGGACGACGTGGACGGCGTGTGGTACGACTATGACGCTCTGGCGCGGGCGCCGCGCCGCCACTTCTACCCCAGCTGCGCGACGCCGCTGTGGGCGCGGGCGGTGGACGCGGGCGCGGCGGCGGAGCGCGCGGACCGCCTGGCGCGGTACCTGCGGTCGTCGGGCGCGACGGAGTTCCCGGGCGGCGTGCCGGCCTCCATCCTGCACTCGGGCGAGCAGTGGGACTTCCCCAACGCATGGCCGCCGCTGCAGAGCATCCTGGTCGGCGCGCTGGAGGCGGGCGGGCGGCAGGCGCGGGAGCTGGCGAGCAAGCAGGCGCGCGTCTGGATCCAGTCCAACTACTTCGGCTACCTCCGGTGGAGGAAGCTGTTCGAGAAGTACTCGGCGGTGGAGCCGGGCCACCAGGGCGGCGGCGGGGAGTACACGGTGCAGGACGGCTTCGGCTGGACCAACGGCGTGATGCTCGAGCTGCTGCACAAGTACGGCCGCGAGATAACGACGAGCGGCACCGCCGTCCCCGACCCCGTAGTGCAGATATTTTAGTTGAATATGTTAATAGAGCATCTTGCATTGGTTACCGGGTACCTATTCTAGCTGGATTCGTTATTTGTTCGGTTGAAAACTGAAATACACCTAAAATAAGGGATCGCTAAATAATTCAGCTTTTGACTGCTGAGAGTCCACTGTCGGGGTCAGCAGCACTAAATGAGCTTTTCAGTATTCGGCCATGATTAAGAACAACTAACATGATAGGTAGGGAGTAAACATTCTTTAAAGAGATATTTTCATAATTGTTATTTTTGTATCATATCATATTAAACGCGATCTTGTCGCGAAAATCTAGTAAATTTTATTTATTGTCTACAAACTATTGTTCTTCAAATAAGAATTTATTATCTAGCGACAAATTTCAAAATTTAGTTTGATATTGTATTATACACAAACGTACAACATTTTATAGGGTTAAGTAGCCTAATATTTTTGAGGGGTATTAACAAGGACATTTTTAAAATAATAGAAAGTAAACTGTTATGAAGTGCCTTATTTCCTATTATTTCAGTTTTGTTTATTGTTGTAAAATGAATTAGCGTCTACGCTTTTATTAAAAGGCTATAAGAATGTGATATTTTTGTAAAATTTATTAATAAAATATGTTGAAGTTACTAGTAACTAAAAAGTTTTTCATTTAAACAAAGACATCCATCAACAATATGATCCATAACAAATACACAATATTCTAGTCAACTCTTCGCAAGCGAATTGTCTTTCCAGGGTCCCAAAAACTTTAATGCGCAGAATTTTGTACATATTACGATTAGTTTATAATAAAAATATCTAATAATGATTGTAAATCCGTCACGGATGTTTGTTACGTTATGTTCAGCGCCAGTTGTTGCAAGTTCCCGCGTATATTACATAATATTATTATGTGCTCAACCATTAACCGATCGGAACAATTAAGGTCATCGCACACTACACCGACTCGATGCAACCCAATTCATAGCATGGCATTGAAATGTAAGCTATATTGTTAGGAGTTAGGACATAAGAGCAAATTTTGCCAACTCACCGCGTGAATAGCCAGTTGGCGAATAGTCGTCAACTAGCTGTTCGCAAGTTAGTAAATTAATAACTCCTAAGTCACACTACATACAGTTAAAAATTCAATGTCAAACTGTGAGTTGGGTTGGCGTTGAGTCGGTGTAATGTACGATGGCCTTTATCATTAGCGGCTCAGCTCAAAACTCATGTCCAGATTTTTTGAACGGTGTTTTTTGTGATAAGCGGGCTCAAATTGGAGTAGGTATAGTTACATAATATTATGAATATAAACATACAAAGTAACATTAACGTGATAGATTACATAATATTACTCGTATGAGTTATGAGTAAAAAAGGTAGGTACCTAACCTAACTACTATTTACCGACTTCCAAAAAGGAGGAGGTTATATTATGTTCGTCTGTTTATATATTTTTTTGTATGTTCAACGATTACCTACTTCGCCGTCTCCGCCGTGTGTGCCTTTCAAAAATTTTTCGCTATTGTATAGGATATAATCCGAATTTGGTACCATGTTCAGAAAAGTGGTGGTCTGATGATGGGATCCATGAGGAATCGAGGAGACTCCTTGACATTTATTTATATGGGAACATATGGTGAATTCGATTTTTTTTTTGAAGTATTTCAGGCATGTACTACCAAAAAGTAAGATTTTGCACCAGGATGTACCCTGGTTCCGAAGGTACCCAACAGAACTTTTGAATCCTTATAAATACAAGTTCGAGGATTTTGGCTTTATATAAACTACTCCAAGCAAAAGCCAATGTATCAATTTCATTAATCATCATCATCACAACCATAATTATGCCATGCATCATCATATTAAGACACTATTATTGGTACTTCTCAGGGATTTTTACATCGAAACAGATGTATTTGTATTCCGCTGTTTGTGGACCGATTTTCAAAATTCTTTTGTTGTTGTATAGGGTATAATCTGAATTTGGTACAATGACACAGTGTATTTTTTGTCCAAAAAATTGGCCATGCCTTTTTTTTTCGAAATCTTGAACAGAAATGTTATGTAAGTAATTTATTAGTATTTACATGCGTTAATTTCTTATTATGAACAATAAAAAAACACTTTTAATTTTTTTTTTCAATAAAATTATAAATTGCCATAACTTTTTAAATATTTACTTAATTGTCTTCTTGATTATTCTGATCGACAATAATAAAAAAACACACAATTTAACCTGATTTACACATTTCTTAAATAAGTGTTTAAAGACTTATTTACGATTTATGTTTTTTTTTTCTTTAATTTATTATAAACGTATTTCTAATTATTTGGATTTTATTTTTATATAGAATTGTTACTTAAATGTACAAGAATTCGTGTAAAAAAAATTAGATCCAAATAATGAAGGGCACCGAAGTTAGAGGCTTCGAAAGTTTTCTATGGTAACTATGGTTTTAGGGTTGTCAATATTTCTATACCAAATTTTTTATTCATTTGAACTTTGTTTTTTTTATTCCTGACTAATACTTAAACAGAAGGTTAGAGGAACTGCATTGAGTCACTAAAGTTACTCGATAAATCGAGAAAATATTTTTTTAATGCCGTGAAATATTTTTGAGCAGAAACAAAAAAACGATTACTTTTTATTTTAGTTTTTAATATAAGTAAAGCAATATGCTATTCCAGAAGCAAATTTGCAGTTTTTATATTAATTTGACCTGTCAATCCTACATAACTGACTTGGAATTTTTTTAACAAGTTAATACTTTTCTGATATACACATTTAAAATCTTTTATTATATTTCCGGTATAAAATGGTCTCATATACTCGTAAGTTTAACAGCTATAGCCGGAAATCTATTGTTTAATAGGTAGCCGGTGCAGACCGGGTCCGGTTTCGGATTTTATTACCTGGTTCTAAAACGTCACGTGAACCGGGACTCCGGGTTCCAAGTAAAAAAATGAACATTTTAAATAATTTTATTGGGTAACGTATTTTAACTAGGAAAATTAAACAAAACATCGTGTGGAAAAAAAGAAAGATTAAAATTTTCCAGAAATACAAACAGCACGTAAAATACATCATTTTTTTGTTTTTTTATGCCAATCGATATTGTTAAAACACTGTTAATAAGCCAATTAAAATACGGGATCATATTATTATCAACCCACAGAGTTGGCAAAACAGGTATTAACCTATACGTAATTCTTTACTTAAAAGAACAAAAAACTAAAATCCATAAGCTGTATTTTTCTTTTAAGAACTTTATAAATATGTATCATAAATTAGTGGTAAAACCCATTAAACACCATGGAACACGGCGGAGGAACATCATATAATATGCAGTATAATAAACATAAATAACCAAAAACAGAAAGGTTCAAACCAAATAGTGACCTTGAGCTTCTCAGTATCTCACTGACTTCAAAACTCAATATAAGAGTGGAACAGCAGTGAAGCAAAGGGGAGCAGAGTAGTAAGGTATAACGCGAAGAAAATGTAAACTGTGGATAACATAATGAATTTCCACGCGGGCGGAGTCGCGGGCAGCAGCTAGTAAGTAAAAAAGACTATTACTATTTGTTTTGTTGAAGTTACGAACTTCATTAGAAAAATGAGCATATAAAAACCTACTTCAAATATTATTCAACTATGTGAACTATGCGGTGACAACCCTATCCAAAATAATATAAAATTGAATAACTCCGATGCCCCGCCTCATTTGGATCCCATTTTTTTTTTTGGGTTATAAGTATTAATAAAAAGAATATTTCAGTCTTAGTTTCAAATCCAAATATGAAAAGACATGACGTTAAAAAAATTAAAACATAAATTTACAAAATCAGTCATAAATACGTTATCTTGAACAAATAAAGCCTGGATGTTTTTCGCTATCGTAGGGCTTTTAAGACACTATTTAGACCAATTAATAAAAATTTAAAAGAATATCAAACTTTTGAGCTATAACTGTTTCTATGTTTTTTCTGGAATTTTTTTTCAAGTAGGTACTAATTTGCATTCTTCTATATGAAATGGGTAGTCGGGTGTTCTCGTCCTGCATTTATAATCACAAATCCTATAAAATTAAGTAATAAAAACGACATGGCCAATTTTTTGGACAAAAAATACACTGTGAATGATTACGAAAGCGGTAATCTGATGATGGGATGTATGACGAATTGAGGGAAATCCTTGAAATTTATTAAAACACAGATTGTGATAATGAAATTGTTCCTCGTAACTCAATCACATGTTACTAATAAGTGAAGGTGTCCCTGGACCCAAAGACACTGAACAGAACTCCAGAGCGTATAAATATATAAGTTCGGGAATTTCAGTTTCGCTTAGATAACTGCAAGCATTTACTACTATAACTATTTTTGAATGGAACATTTTTTAGCGAAACGTCTGGTAGTAATATAATGATCAACACTGATGGTCACTTTACTTTTACTGTACAAAGTTTACATAAGGTTATTGTAAGGTAGGCGGTAGCTGGCGTTGAGGAAATGATGAAAACCAACAAAAAATAACGCTTAAAGTTATTTGCTATTGGTGAATCGTAGGTACTACGATAACCTATTTTAAAAGACCTAGATAATAATATTATGCAATTTCTTGAAACCTTCCTAGGAACATTTTACTTTTGTAATGGTTATACAATATAGATACATATACACATAATATATTATATATTATACAACTCTACAACAAGGCTATATAATAATACAGTCTTGTGGTTTCATAGGTAACTAAAAAGGGTAAAATTATTATTTTTAACAAAAAAATTTAACCGACTTCCAAGGTAAAAACAAACGTAATATTCTTAAAAATAATCTAAAAAGAATCAAATAATTCTTATTCCTTATTATAGTGCCGTCTTCAGACTTCGCCTAAACCTCAACTATTTCTGTACTCAATCTTCATGCTTTTGAAGTCGGTACCAGCTTACCTTAGCTTGTTACTAATATTGTGTATTCTGTGCCTTAGCGTAAGTTCTATGTCAAGGCAGAACTTTTCCGGGCTGGTACCGACTTCAAAGGTACGAAGATTGAGTACAGAAATAGTTGAGGTTTAGGCGAAGTCTGAAGACGGCACTATAATAAGGAATAATAATTATATGATTTCTTTTTTAAGAATATTACTTTTGTTTTTACCTTAGAAGTCGGTTTTAATTTTTTGTTAAAAAATAATCCCTCAGTCCGTCTGTCTGTCCGTCTGTCTGTCTGTCTCCAGGCTGTATCTCAAGAACCGCTATAGCTAGACTTCTGAAATTTACACAGATTGTGTATTTCTGGTGCCGCTATAACAAACAATACTAAAAATAAAATAAAGGGGGCTTCCAAACGTGATTTTTTGGTATTTTTGACTCGTAATCCATACCTAATGGCAACATGTAGACACTTGAAATTTTCACAAAATCCTCAATTATATGTCTTTTAATATTTAATAACAAAATTAAAATAAAATAAATAATAAAGGGGGGCTCTCATACAAAAAACACAATTTTCCCTACTTTTGCTCTATAACGGTTCGTAACCCTTAGTGCGCGAGTCCGACTCGCACTTGGCCGATTTTTTTCCGTATTTTCACTCTATAACGGTACGGAACCCTTTGTGCGTAAGTCCGACTCGCAATTGGCCGATTTTTTTCCGTATTTTCACTCTATAACGGTACGGAACCCTTTGTGCGTGAGTCCGACTCGCACTTGGCCAATTATTTAATTATTACATACAGGTAGATAAATTCTTATGCTAGTCAAACTATGTAATAATTATTGTTGTGAATTACTTAATAGAGCTATCGTTGCATCTATTACTTGAATATTATTATTGCTAGCAATAAAATGAATTGATAAACATAACAAGGCTATTAGTTAATTTGTACTTTGAAACAATAAAAAAACAGCTGACAAACAAATTCTTAGCAAAATGGCTACGATACAAAAATCTAGATTAAACAATAAAGAACATAATGCACTTGTTCCATTTCTCTTAAATCAAATCCGTCTAAACTCTAATAGCTTTATTGTCACGATGTTAATTAAAAAGTTATAAAAATATATATCTATAATCTATTTTTGTAGCGTTAGGGCAGAAAAGGTTAATGTGCCACTAAGTTTTTATCTTATCATGTAAAAAGTTTGTCGTCGTTTATAATTTTAGTAGATCTTCATCATCATCACTACTGGAGAAAGCTAGCGAGTAGAATATTAGGAGTGTTGGGACTTGGGCGTAAGAATAACACGCTAGCGCCTAGGCTAGGCTTGGCTAGCTAGGACACTGCAAACAGAAGTGATTGACTGACTTTGGGTCACATAATCTAGATATTTTATATCAATGAAAACAATTAACGCATAATACAATTTATAGCCAGGTGATTGTTGCGAAATATTTCAATTTATATTTCATCATAATAACTTTGATAGCCTCTACCGATGATGAAAAACTCAAAGCAGATATGTTACTACCGCGCGCGTTGTGAAGATTCAAATACGGCCCAATTGGGTCGTCTATTATTTAGTCTGCATCGAGCGCAGTCACGAACGTGCCGCGTCTTGTCTTACCTAAATAAATTGAAAATGACGTCGTGCGTGTTTCGAAAATGTACCAATTATGATTCAAAAGAAAACAAAACACATGGAATCTCTTACCACATGTCTTGATTGCAATAAATACCTCTATTATTTACATTTTCAATTATTTTTTCGAACAATCTGGAAAAAATCGAATTTTCGTCATAGCTCAGGCGAAGAAAGAGACAGTGATACGATTCGACGTTTAAAAATAGAACTGTCTCTTTTATGTAAATGGTTTTTCGTATCTTTTGTTTCACTTATCTGTCAAATTTGTCAATGTTTGCAATTTTGAATTTGAAAATTGTTCGGAAGAGATTTAAATTGGGGGGGGGGCACACAATGGGTCGGCGGTCCGCCATTTGGTGACCCCTGCCCTAAACGTTTCGTCCCAAGTTCTTTATTTCATAGTTAACAATTCTTGATCAGCTGCATAGGCTTTAGCTTAATAAATTAAAAATTCCAGAACAAAAGTATCTACAACCGAGGAAAATGTTTATATTTAGGTATTTTTAGCAATCTATTTTGTCCTAACTCCTATTATGATTTATGAGTTAAGAATATTGTTTGCTTTTGCTATTATTGTAGTATGTACCTACTATGTACATCATAAACAATTAAGTAGGTAATAAATAATTCCCTCAATTATTCGTTTATTGTATCCACGGGCTCATTTGTAAAGCAAATTCGTGTTTTGACCCTACCGACTGCTGTTTTGTGCTAATTATCTGAAACGGACGAAAATGAACCTTAATAGAATGCAGTAGGTTACATTATTGTAAAACAAGTAAATTAACCCTACAATAATAAAAGGGGAATTATAAAACGAGCGAATAAAAAAAACTTTGCGACTGATGAAGACATAGGTACTGTTTTAATAACTTGAGCGGTATGAATTTTAGTGGGTAAGCGAAAAATTAACTAAACTAACGACGAATATTGATTAATAATAAAATCCAGAACGAGCTTACAAAAAGTGGATTGTGATTAATCCATTTTAGATATTAAAATTTTATCCGAGCGACTACATTACTAAGTGAACGACTGGAATTACAGAGAGGGCAACTTCAATATTCAATAAAGATACCTAGATTCCATTTTTTAGTGAGGTTATACATAACGAACTACTGAAAAGTTCACTTTGAGCAAAGTTTTGTAAGCTGCTTTATTAATGATTATTGGTTACTGTCTTACGGATATTCTATTTGAGGGTTTATGTTTTTTTTATTTTGATACGTTTTTGTTGGTAGTATGGTTGTTCAAAGGGAATAATAAAACGAGCGAATAAATAAAAATTGCGGTTGATGATGATTTGAGCGGTATGAATTTGAGTGCTTTGTTTGAGTACTTAGGTACATTATAAATATAATAAATTACTACAAAATGTGATTTACCAGTGAGTAGTGACAATGAAGTAGTACAGGGCACCTCATACAGGTTCCGCAATGTTTCTTAGTATTTAATAGGAAGTTTTTTTTAGTTGACTGAAGCGTCTTATTTTATTTTTGTATGCATACCTATAGCTTGGCAAAGAAGAGTCTGACGCGGTGACAGCTGGAACTAAGAGTTTTTATTTATGACAACACTACATTACTTGTCAACTCTAGTTTAATATATTGTGTCAAAAGCCAAGCGTAGGGTTGCCTGTATTTAAAGAAAAGCGCCCTCATTTAATCCACACTCTTCTTTGCCAAGCTGTACCTATTACTTAATTTTACGGAGTGTCGCCCAAATATTATGAAGCTGCTCATTTTGTATTTTAAGTAACTCAAATTAATGTTTGTAAGTTGCTGTTCTGTTGATTTCTCGTCACTCGCAGTCAGTCGCTCACTAAGTAATTCAATAACCCAAATTAATTAATTTTGACACTTAAAATTGTAATTTACAGTCACTCGTTTAATTACTACCCATAATAAAAGTAGCGACTTAGCACCTAACAGCTAATTTTACAAGTATGTAAGTTTAGCGAGGAGGCTTTGCTTGCTATTATTATTAAATATTAGTTTTTAAACGACTACGGTGAAGCCAAAAGAAAGTTTAATGGATATACGTTTAGGGAAATTGATTAAGGCGAGCACTTACCTCAATTCCAAAACGATAACCTTGCGAACGCGAATGCCAAGCGTGTACGCATCGCAATAAGATTCATTTTAGCTTAGCATAAAATTGTAAGTTACGACGGGCGGATCTTCTCTATTTTATTTTTCGTGTGTTTTTTTTAAATATCTTTTGAATAAATATTAAGAAACACGATTATTCGTTTCAGACCTTTTTAAAATAGATTAATTGACAATTTATTAAAATAAAATGTAAGTTATTCTTGTTAATACTTATATTTCGATGACAAAGAGTTTTGTCGGAGGTGAGTTTGTAAATTAATTACAGCGAAAGTATTATTTTTTATTAAAATGTTTTTGATTTAAACCCTTTTAAATATTGTGCTCTATATCTCATATTTTTTACATTTCGTTATTATATTGGAACTAGGTAAATCGGGTATCAAGAAATAACAAAATGGGGTTTCAGCCCGCCTTAATAAGTAGCGGACCTACGTAATTTGGTCGGATAATGTAAAGCCAATGGTAGTCGTGAACTGCCTGCTGGACTTAATATAACCTGACCAATTTACGTAGGTTCGCTGTCTCTGACTAATCAATCTGCAAAACAAACAAGTTAAAGCTGAAATAATATTGTATTTTAAATTATTTTGTATTAACAATAATGTATTATTATACTATCAACACGACGAAATTAACATGGCTCCTGCTGCCTTCCTTAGAACGAGGTGCCTAGTTAACTTCTGCTTGTTATACTAAAACTAGACTTTTGAACCTTTGGCGTTAATAAAATGTATAACCTACTATATTGTAGTGATGACTAGTCTTATAAATTAAAATAAATTAAATATTAATACACTTACGAAAATTACATTGGCATAATAATAATTATGAATGTTTTCTATTAACTACTTTGTCGACTAAAACGAAATTAATAATGATAAAAATTAACATGTCGATGTAAACTTATGATGTTAGAAAAAATATAAATTACAAATCTATATTTCATTGTTTATGTATTCAGTGTTTTATATTCAAAACGATACCGATTTATTGCAATTTCGATGTAAATATTATCACTTTGTTAAATTTAAAATATGCTTTTAGGATATGATACCTTTGGAATGGAGCAACATAATAATATGAACAACCTCCATACTAATATTATAAATGCGAAAGTGTCTGTCTGTTATCTCTTCACGCACAAACCGCTGAACCGATTTTGCTGAAATTTGGTATGGAGATACTTTGAATCCCGGGGGCGGGAAGGACATAGGATACTTTTTTTCCCGGAAAAATGTACGCTTCCTGCGCAATAAACGAATTTTGGCGGGCGTCATCAAGTAAATAATAACGCTGTTAGTAACGCAACTCCAAAAGGTCGTATCCTAAAAGCTTTTGATTCAGAACTGTATGTACTTAATTGTACCTACCTTGGACAGGACCTAAAATCTTAACGCAGACGACATAATAGATAATATTATGTATCACTTTCACAAAACTTCCGAGGTAGAATAACTCTGAACAGAGTTTAGGTATGCGTTTCTTACAATAATTATTATTGAAGGACATGTCCTTCAATAATACAAATGTACAATTTTTTATTATTATAATCTCTCTTAGTAAAATAGCTCTATAATCTACGAATAATAAATTATTATTCGTAGTCTATAATAGATAATAAGACCACCTAGTCAAAATGTATTCGCCAATTTCGATAGCGAAGTTAGATGTCAAAAATGTATGGAATTTGACATCTAACTTCGCTATCGGAATTGACGAAAGTGTTTTGAAAATCGCTACATCGTAGCGTTTCTTATTGTTGTGAACTGATTAGTGACTTATCTTTTTGCTTCACCATCACTCATTCGACTCGGCATTCTCATAATCGCTGGCCGGCGTCACATACGGCAGTTCCATACCGAACTCTGCTTCGTACAGCACTTGCTGTATTTTGAGTCGAGCTACGGCATTCTGCTTGGAGTTCAGTCGCTTCAGCGTTGGGGCGCAGCTTAGCAGGAATAACTCGTCGGGGTCAGTTCGACACTGACACGGCTCGTCTTCTGTCGAGCTTAGACGGGGTTTCTTGCTGACTGACGAGTCCTCGTCCTCGTCGTATTTGTCGGTGAAGGACAGATCGGGCAGCGAGTTGCCCGGCCGGCGGACTTCTTCTTCGGGTTCGGAATCGGATGTCTCGCGTTTTGATCTGAAAACGTGTCATTAATAAAAAAATATATATATTATAATTTTTTTTATAATATTTTAAATCACAAGTATGTTTTATACCTACATGCTACGGTGAAGCCGCAACCGCTGTTTCTGGTATCGTTTGGAATTTCAGAATGCACGCTTGTGATACATTCCCTAAGTAGGTGCCTAATGCCTAGAAGACGAGCATACGGATGATTGCAATGACGGTAATACGGATGATTGCAATGACGGTAATTGGAGTGACACGGCGCATAGTGGTCCGAAATCGCTAAATAGTGGACATTCGCAAAAAAGTTCGATTTTGGTGTGGAAAAAAATACCATTCGATAGATTTTAAGAGGAGTAACAATAAATCTTAATTAAGTTTTTTATAAAAATGTATTTTTTAAGGTGAAAAAAAATAATTACGAAAATGTTGTATGGGAAAGAATCTATAGATTTTTTTCAAAAACTACTAGGTCATATACAGAATGT
The DNA here is from genome assembly GCA_905187585.1 of Cyaniris semiargus. Lineage (NCBI taxonomy): Eukaryota > Metazoa > Arthropoda > Insecta > Lepidoptera > Lycaenidae > Cyaniris > Cyaniris semiargus. The sequence goes on along the minus strand of LR994558.1, from coordinate 2,199,007 downwards.
ATATGACCTAGTAGTTTTAATGAATGTAGTGAATATATACAGAATGCCCACTATTTAGCGATTTCGGACCACTGTGCGGCGTCTTGAGCCTCCGACTCTCGGCGAACCCACCATACTTATTCTTGTTTAAGTTTTTTCACTCGTGCCGCATCACGCATTTCTCTACTACACAGTACTCAATGGGCTACTCACATGACGTCGACCTTGGGCTCGACGTGCGGCAGCAGGAACCGCATGTGGTGGTGGTAGGGCCAGCGCGTGCGGCCGCCGTGCGTGCGCTGCAGCTTGATGAACGAGTCGCGCAGGGACCGCCACCGCTTCTTGCACTCCGACTCTGGAGATCAAAAATACTACATGTTAATAAAATAAAATACTTTTTTTCAAACGACCAAAATAAATCAATTAACACAAGTTACAAGTACAGAAATAGTTTGAATTGGCGTTTGAAACAATAGACGTAGGTAGAATTTTTATGTAAGTAATTCGATTTTGGCACCCTAAGCGAAGAATTGCTTCGTTGCGTTGCGATTCGATGACGAAAATCATCGCTAAGTGTTATGGCGCTTGCAGGCAAAGGATTTTAGTTTGCCTTGTATACGAAATTATATAACAGCGTCCACTTAACTGCACCGCACGCAACGGGCTTTAGTATGAGGCATACTCCGTTGCGTGCGTCCGATACCGATTAAGCTTGGCGCACACTTTGGCGGAGCGTGCCGGGGCGAGTCGGGGCTCAGCGCGGCGCAAAATGCGTTACATATAGCACACTATTGACGGGTCGGGTCGCATTGACGGATTTTAACGCTCACTGTGCCGGCGGGTCGGCGCGCAGCGCATTGACGGATTTTGAGTTCAGTGTGCTGCTAGTATCGCAGTGACGGAAATCCGCCGCTTGCTATAGCACATTGTTGACGGGGCGCAGCCGCTTGCCGGGCCGTGTCGCATTGACGGAAATCCGCCGCGCAAAAATCCGCGCCGATGAACCCCGGCACAGTGAGCGATACGCGCATCCGCTTCCATACAAATTGTATGGAGGCGGATTTTTGCGCTGCGCCCCGGCACGCTGAGGCCCGGTATAGTTTGCTCACTCCTTTAGTGCACGCTTACTAAGGTTAATTATTCACGCTCACCCGACACATTGAGCGCCTCCTGCACCTCCTTCCACGCGTCGTCTCGCAGCTTGGTCTTGTTGAAGCCGCTCACCGCCTTGTCGTACAGAATCGGCCGCTTCTCCACCTCCTTGATCAGGTCGATCTCGTTCATTGTGGATGGATCTGGAAGTTACGGTTGTTACATTCAGTCCAACGCCGCGAGGTCAGTTACTGAGTTGGTGGTATTTCAACAAGTGTTAAAATTCTGAAAATATTTGTTTCAAAATAATTCAGACAAAAAAAACATTCTAGTTACTAATATTATATTCTTATGTCGTAACTCGTAAGGGATATAGTCTAAAAATGTAATGTATAGTAGGTATCCATTAGAATATTGTCAATCAGCTAAACATAAGTTCTCTCGACTGTACATAACATGCATGATGCAACACTGGTGACTGAGGTCACTTTTTAGTGTGGATGTCGCTCGCATCCATACTGATATTATTAATGCGAAAGTCTATCTGTCTGTCTGTCTGACATTACCACTTCACGACCAAACGGCTGAGGCGATTTTGTTAAATTTAGTATAGAGATACTTTGAGTGCCGGGAATGGACATAGGTAGGAATTAGGATACTTTTTACCTAGAAAAAAATGTACGGTTCCCGCGCGATAAACGGATTTTGGCGCAATGGAGTTGTGGGCATTAACTCCCATAAGGTTCCAAAAGTTTTTTAGTTTTATTTGATTAGTAGCAAAGAAGTAATAACCTATTGGTTAGCTATATCTATTAAGCGATACAAAGGCACAGAATATCTTTTGAACTTACCCGTAGTTTTCGTTCTTGTAACTGGCGGTTAGATACAGCGGCGCGGCTGTAGGTTTTGACGTTTATCTGAAACCGCGGTTTAAAAGTTTACAAAGTTATTTCGCAACAAGTATTTAGATGTTTTATACAATATTTCAATGCAAATAAATCGTTAATCATAATACAGGGTTATACTACCAACTATAGAATGATTTGTAGATGTAGCTATGCGTATTCTTAATTTAAATTATTAAAGATCTTGAAATTAATAAAAATTAAAATGTTCACTGACCTATTTTTATGTCCAGGTGTATAACTTAGATTTCTTTCTTTTTGTTTTGGCAGAAGGGTGTTTTGGTCGGAGTTTATCGAGGGACTGATATGACGCACGTAGCGCACGGTACGCGCGCGCCGTGCGTATCGAGCGGCGCGGCAGTTCGACGCAATGCCGCAACCCCTACAACCCTGTATCACCGATCAATACCGTAATGCACCTTAAGTACAGGACGCAGAGTCTAAAATCCCATGTCGATACAGAGTAGGGTCGCCCGAGAATTCTTTGCCGTTTAATTTTATATCTTATGTACGAGGCTTAAAGTTTAAACTCTCATGCAACCGGCAAAGCTACCCTCGTATTTTTAGTGATGTCAAATGTTGTATTTCTTCTGCGATTTGCGAAGGATGTTAAGTCTAAAATCTATTGTAGGGGCAAAGCTACCCCCAACTAGTTATTCAAGGTTTATAATTTTATATCTTATGTGCGGGTTGTAAGGTTAAAATTTCAAGTAATATAGTCAAAAGCACAAGGCTGCGAGACTTGAGAGGCAAGGCGACATACATAATGGTGGCTTTCCGATCCAAGCGGCACGCGATCGCGGCATACAATAATTTAAAAAAATCAATTTAAGTTTCGCGGGAATCGAAAAGCCACTTTAAATTGCCGCACTGAGTGAAATATTAATTATTACTTAAATGTAATTAATTCAAAATTTTGACATAAGCCCCATATCTTTGATTAAATTGAAGGTTAATCAATAATCATAATTAAATGTCTCCGAGTAGGGCGTGGACCCATGTCTACGGTGCGGCGCCGTTTGCCGTGCGACGGTACGGCACCGCCGCCGGCGGCGTGCCGCGCCACGGCGTCGTGTACCAGTATATTATTAGTTTCGCTCGAGGTCCATTTTAAGAAATAAAATAACCTTCGCGGTCCACACATCTATTATATCTATTATATATAAAGAAAGTGGTGTTAGTTACACTACTTATAACTCAAGAACGGATGAACCGATTTGGCTGAAAATTGGTTGAGAGGTAGCTAAGAACCAGGAGACGGATATAGGATATATTTTATCCCGTTCGACCGCGTTTCCGTGAAGTCAGTATAAAACGTGGTATAACAAAAACGCATCTGACATAGAATAACAAAACAAAAATGACAGCTAAACGTAATTTTGTCTATGTTGTCTATGGTTAAGTATGGTAAAAAATTTGACATGAAGCTAAACGTAATTGATATGGGCGAAATACTTTATCTGGCAAAACAACATTTGCCGGGACAGCTAGTTTTATATAAAACAAAATTATTAATCGAAGGTAATTACTAATAACGGAAATTTATTTACATATAATGAGAAAAGTGACAATTTTTGTTGCTTGTTTGGAGTGAAACTGGTGCAAACTGCTAGCTATTGACATTAAATCCTGGAGATATTGTTCATCAGTAAGTCGAGACCGATAATCTTCGAAAATGCTTGGTCCGCACACAAAGGGTCGGCGGTCCGGATCGGACCGTGGTCCGCCATTTGGTGACCTGTTATAGAGAGGTAATGGATTTACCCAATATTTTCTTTGATTTTGTTTTTTCTTCATTCGTCGTCGTCGTCTTAACAGCAACTGGAGCAGGATACGTCTTTCGCGGTCCATATCAAGCCAAAACTGTAATTTTGGTAGACGTGCTTAGCGGTACGCGCCGGTACACGATACCGTGGTGCGGCGCGCCTTCCGCTGGCGGCGGTGACGTACCGTTGCACGGCAAAAGGCGCCGCACCGTAGACATGGGTCCACGCCCTAAGGCGGTTAGAGTTGTACGATGTAACATGTCGCAGACTTGGTTGAATGGGTTTTTGAATGCGAATTGATTTCAATCAAATAGCAGTTTCAACTGACTGAGAGATATACATCACGATTCACGATTCACGACTATTTTCGCATTTATAATATTAGTATGGATAAATATTAATAAAAAGCAATATTAATAATAAATTCATATTTATTGGTCAGTAATGTAATATTTAGACATAAAATATGTATGTGTAATAACTAATAACAAAAAGACAACACAAATAATACTTGCAACAGATTTATCTCAATGTAATAAATCAGTGGAATAATTTTTTTTCGAGTTTTCTGAGAACATATTAATTGGGGTGTTTAAAAACTAATCTTTTTTCTCTGAGTTTCTCTGAGAACACACAAGTTTGTGCTTTTGAAAACTATCTTCTCTGTGAAACTTTTGCGGACAGCTACTGCAGTACAAAATAATGGGATGATATTTGTCTTTGTGCCTCTGCAGAGCTTTTTTATTTCCAACCCTTCTTCCGCAGTAAGGACACTCGGGCCTGTCAGAGTGCTTTCTGATAATGTGCTGAAACACATTCCATTTGCTTGTAAATTTTTGGCCACAATCATGACATTGAAACGTCTTCTCTGCATGCATTGTTAATTTATGGTTTTTAAGGTTATGTATATTGCTAATGGATTTTCCACAAATGTCACAATTGACCTTTAAATCTTTATGTCCATTGCCATGCTTGCGTTTGTGTCTTATCATTGAGCTCGCATCGGTAAATTTTTCTGGGCACTCGGTACAGAAGTAGCGGTAATCTTTGGTATGAATCCGGACGTGTCTGATGAGGGCTGAAGGATCACTGAAGGGTTTGTTACAGTGCTGGCAGACATATGGCTTGTCACCAGTATGAGTTCTTTCATGATTTTGCAAAGCATGTCGGTTATAAAATTTCTTACTACAGGTTTTACATTCAAAACATTTTTCTCCCTTATGTCTTTGTAGGTGAACATTTAGACTAGCTTGCTGTGCATAGCCTTTTTTGCAAATGGTGCAAACATATGGTCTAGAATTGGGATTATGACTTACCATATGCGTATCTAATGAGGCCTTTGTCATAAATTTCTTTCTACAAATATTGCAAGTTATAGTTCTGTGTATATTGTTGCGATGCTCCTCCACCAATTCTTTTGTTGCAAACCTCAAGTAGCAGCATCTACACGAGTATGGAACATCTTTATGCATTTCGTCTACATGTTTTCTCATATCCAGCAAAGTAAATGTCTGATCACAATTATTACACGAAATTATTTCAAATAAATTCTTTTTATAATAAGATTTTACTTGCTGTTCCGTTTGAACTTCGACTTCTATTTTAAACATGTTTTTACTAGTCTTCTCTGTTTTCTTTTTTAGATTAGAATTATTTTCAGACTCGTCAAGATCGCTTGCATATTCTAACTTTACTTTTACAGCAGGCATTTTTGTAATTTTTTCTGTTTTAGCTTCTTTTAATTTATTTTTATGTACTAATTTTATGTGACCGTTAAGATCTCTTTTCTCATAATAAGCTATACCACAGCTGCACACATGCTTCGGTTTGTGTGCTTCCATATGCATTTCCAACGTACTCTTCAGTACAAATTTGTAGTCACACTCACTACAACTGTAGCGCTTAACATATTTTTCATCAAGATATCTTGCCTCATCTTTTTTCTCCTTCACTCTGAAAAATTAATACGAAAATTAGTCAACCTACAAATAGTTTCTAAATTCCATATTCCACATGTACAAACCTTCAAAAACGTTAGTAGTACATTAATTATAACAATGAAAATTAAAAAAAATACATATAATATATTTATTCAGATGTAGTTAAGATGTCATAAAAATGTCTTACTTAACAGCCTTGATAACATGAGCCATTCTGTGTAGTTTTAGTGCATTGTCAGTCAGAAAGGCACATTGGCACTTATCACAATGGTAAAATGTATCTCGTGACACAATAACTTTGCTCTGGAAAACCTTTAAATGGGTAAAAGTTTTAGTTTATTATCAATGTAAATGATATTCAACAAAATAAATAAAATAAGCTTGAGATTTTATCCATCAGCAATAAATATTCATTTCAAAGCAACTTATTACATACATGTGTGGTTATATGCTTCATATAGTCATGGAGTTGCATACTGTTGAAGTTGCAAATTCTGCAACAATACACCTTCTCCTTATCCAGTTTCACTATGGAGTCCATTGTTTCAGTCTGTAATTGATACAAAGAATAAGCACAAAATTTTTCTGCATGTTTAAAACTGTAGATATATTACCTAGATAATGAAGTGGGTTTGTTCAAAATATAAGGGAAAAAAGGCTCTTATGTAACAAAATATATGTTACCCACTTCATATATATTACACTTATGTCTTTAATTATTATAAATGCGACAAAACAACAGTTGGGTCGACTAGCTTATAATATTATTAAAAAAAACGATTCCCGCGTTGGAAACATATTATTTCCAAGTTTGGCTAGGACAATGCAGGCTGATCACCTGATTGTCTGACAAGTAAGATGATCCATGCGTGCATGTAAAACACGACTGGAAAGAGTATAAACTCTTGCCAGTCGTGTCGGTCTTCCGTCCCATTGGGTTATGAGAGTAAAGGAATAGAGTGCTCTTGTGTACTGCGCACACACTTGGGCACTATAAAAATTACTCCTGCGCACCTGGCCTGATTTCAATGAATCCGACCACACCGTCACCGAAACCGGTGTGGAGGTATTATTATATTATAAAACAAAACACCAACAAACAACAAACAACCACCAAAAGCCGGATTCCGTTTTGTACTTTTAGTTATTTACAATACATATTATCTTATCGTCCATGCCTATTACTTAAGTATTATGTGATAAAAACTAAGAAGTTTAAAGTTGCGTTTAGCAGCTTCAAACTTTACCTATAATAGTACCTTACCTTTTTCCAAGTTAGCGTCGCCCAATATCGTCTATGTAGCAAGATAAAATTATATTAAACTAACAAAAATGTCCATTATCACATTACAATATCTTTTTCACGTGCGAAAAAATTTTTTAAAATCAGTAAAAGAGAAAAGCGTAAAACTTAATTTTAAATGGCTCACAGAAATGGCTACTACTTTTTTTTTCTTATTATGGCACTTCGGCTATTTAACCATGGCCAGTGTCGACTCACGACTGTCGAGTATATTATGGCGGGAAAACTATTCTTTATTACAATTTTCAGCATCGTTTTTCTATATTGTCAGGTCTAAAGTCTAGTCAAAGTCTAAGTAAAAGTCAATACAGTCAAGAAGTCAAGTCGGTCGATTCAGTAAAGTAGTAGACGCTTTACTAAAACTTTCGATGGAGTTTTGGAGAGAACACAAAGCACGTTTCGCATCACTTTCCTTCACTTGTGCACGATAACGAATATTTAATATACTATAGTATCTATGTGTGCTTGTCCAATATACTTTCTAACGCGAATGTATCGTAAGATTATAAATATACTTAAATAAAATTTTTTTAAACAGATATCTATACTGACATTGGCTATTCCTCAAGGAGGCCATTTATAAAGAAGAAGAAGAAGATTTTTGACATTGACAGAATTGACAGTTGAAACGTTGACTTCGATTTGTTTACAAAAATATCTTTTCATTTATCCTGGGTCGTGACTCGTGACTCGTGAGCTCGTGAATCTTGACTCGCACAAATTTTATCTAAATTCTAAAGCCAACTTGCAATTATTGTGTATTAGTTGGCTCGAGGAAGCTCTTAACGATGCCTTCTATATGGAAAATGCCTTCCCACGTAAGTTTCATTCTGAATATCAAGCTATAGTACATATCGTTGATTTAAATCAAACTATTATCATGTTGTTAACAACTTGATAAGGCATAAGATTCAACATCCCTAACAGTTTCTAAAACTTTTTAAATCCAACAAAGATATTGAAGTTTTTTCTCTTTACAGATGGAAAGTGTGATAAGTACTTATAAAACTCTTACAAAAATACCAAATGTCTTGTCTGCTAAATTTGATAAAAGTGGTAGAAAAATAAACTCAAGATGGTCTATAAGGAACATAGATCGGGGATGTAACACACACTACACCATGGAATTTAAAATTGATGAGAAATTTAATGTCCTCAACAAGTCTACATTCGGAGTAAACATTAGCAATCAGTAAGTTGCTCTGTTATCTTATTAACATCAGATAACAAAGACAATTATTCTACTTTATCAATTAACTAAATGTACTAAAAGCAACCATCCATACTAATATTATAAATGCGAAAGTGTGTCTGTCTGTCCGTCTGTCTGTCTGACAGCTGTCTGTTACCTCTTCACACTCAAACCGCTGTAGCGATTTTGCCGAAATTTGGTATGGAGATACTTTGAGTCCCGGAAAGGACATAGGATACTTTTTATCCCGAAAAAATGTACTGTTCCCGTACAATAAACGAATTTTTGGCGCAACGGAGTTCTCTCTCTAGTTTTACATAATATGACAATAATTTGTAACATGAATAAGTAACCCAAGTTTCCAGTTATACTTTTCATAATATGTTGAACTTACCCTTTTGTTACTTAGTGTGCCCAAAAATATTGCATAGTAATTTGCCACTTATTATAACAAAATGTTTGGTAACATTTTTGTTAAAACCGGCATAAGCCCTGTAGTCTATCTAATGCTAGTACCAAATTTTATGAAACTTGTATAGTAGGTTTGAAATCTACTCAATGCAAACAATAAACCATTATTCAGATAAGATAATCACATAACTATTGCTTATATTTCTAGGCTGTTGTCAGCTGATTCTCCGAGTGAAAACTTTAAAGCAATTATATATGAGGATAAGACTGGTAAAGATAATAAAACCTTTTTGGAAGTCTGGTCTAATGATACTCTCACTCACTCTGTAGACCTCACGGCCTTGGACATCCATGGAAATGTTTATGGGGATTGTAAGTAATCAATAACAAGTTTAATCTAATTAGGTATATCAATATAAAGTTTTGTGCCTCATCTAACAGTTATGACTGTAGAAAGAATGTCATGTAATTTATGGCCTAAGAGCTAGCGACAGCCAGATTTTCATTTCATAAAAGCTGAAAGTTTACCTGTTTATGACCCCTAAAGAGGTTAGAATGATGAAGTTATCTTATTTTCTTTGGGGTAATTGTAGAATTCTCATCTCTCACTGCCGGGACACTTATGGCAGTTGCTTTCCACTGCTGGATCTCCACTAAGTCTCAAAGTTTGAGGGTGTCAATGACCAAACCGCTCTTTCGCGCAAACTTATATAAATCAAGCCTTATAATACCACATTGTTTGTCATAGCTTAAAAATGTTAGGTTTTATTAAACGAAACTGCACCTCCTTTAAAAATCCGCATACCTCTATAATACTATAATATAATGCCTTGGTACAGAGCAAGCTCGAATACTGCAGTCCGGTTTGGAACCCACACTATGCCATCTACTCAAATCGTCTCGAGAGAGTTCAGAAACGTTTCCTGTTGTATCTCACCCACAAACATGGTTTAGTCAGATAACTTCCTCTATATCAACAGGTTATAGTACATTACGCACCTAGGGCAGGAAAATAAGAAATGTCTCAGATGAGGCGAAGCCGAGGTCAACAAACATGTGATCTGAGGCTTTCTTATTTACTGCCCATGGTGCGTATACTATTTTTCTCATCAACGGAGGCGGAAAACGGCAACATCGGTAAGCGCAGAGGGAAGAAAGTTGACGTTTTCCGCCCGGAGGTGAGAAAATATATTTTCATCTAGCCTCACTCTTAGATCGCCGTAAATACTTAGAACAAATTTTTCTACACAAACTTCTGACAATACTAAAAAATAGCTATAAACATTCCTACAAGACTACCCCGAAAAAATAAATACAAACCATTTCACGTAAAACTTGCCAGAACAAACCTAGGTCACTATGCACCACTCAGAAGATTGTGTAGATTTTACAATGCTATATCCGACTATCCCGACATCTGTATATTCTCTGATAAGCTTAGTCATTTTAAGAGAAATTTAAAACACTATTTTAATAAATATCCTGCGGTCAAGTAAAGTTGAAACTATAATAATGATAATATAATTAACAACTTGGTGTACTGTCACATTTATAATTATAAATTTTTGTTATATTAGTTTTATGTTATAGTACTATTTGTTATAAGTACTTATATTTAAAAAGGAGTTTTTTTTTTACATAAATATTTTTATCATTATCATTTATCACCATATTCATTACATTTCATAAAATTTTTGTCGCATACGCACACTGTACTTCACCTGTCATTCATTAGAACTCATTTTATCTGTCAACAAAATTTTATATACAACTAGACGTTCCGCGCGGCTTCGCCCGCGTAAATTAGATATTTCACAGACAGATTAGTCTACAAAAAATAGCCTATGATCCTTCACGTGGTCTACTTCTTATCTGTGCCAAATAACAGAAAAATTGCTCCAGTAGTTCGTGAGATAAGCCCTTTCAAATAATTTCCCCCCGTTTTTTCCACATTTTCCTTTATTTCTTCGCTCCTATTAGTCTTAGCTTGAAAAAATATACCCTATAGCCTTCCTCGATAAATGGGCTATCTAACACAGAAATAATTTTTAAAATCGGACCAGTAGTTCCTGAGATTAGCGTGTTCAAACAAACAAACAAACTCTTCCGTTTTATAATATTATATTAGTATAGATTTTAAAATGTCACAAATGCTGTTCTGTTGGTGAGTCTATAAAATAAATAAATAAATAATAAAATAAAACTATTTCAGCTGAATTTGGATGCCTGGATTGGTCGCCAGATGAGAAATTTTTGGTCTATGTAGCAGAGAAGAAACCAAAGAAATCTGAACCCTTCATTAAAAGGAAACCTTCTAAGGATGAGAAGGAAGATGTAGATAATTCAGATAAGAAAATTGTGCCAGTAAAGTATACTCTGTTTCAATGCATTCTGATGTAAATGTAAACAAATTTCTTCTTAAAAATGGGTGGCAGCTGTTGCATATGGATAATATGAAATTAGTTTTAGGGTAAATACAGCCCCAGATTTATAAATAGGTCGTATAGGCCGCAGTCTAGGGGCGGCAGCGTCCTAAGGAGTCGGCAGCACCCATAGAGGGCCCACAGATTTCGTACATGGGGCTAGTAGTTCCTAAGCCTACTCCATGCAAACAAACAAACATGTATAGAAGTTAAGTTATAAAATATTAGTGAAGTAATTTTAGTTTTACACATTTTTGTGGTTTATTATCAATACGACAAACCGAAAATGATAACAAACCACTCATTTGTGGTATTAACGATATATTTTTTACTAGCAACGACCGCAACTCCGTTGCCCAAAAATTTGTTTATTCCGTGGGAAACATACTAAATTTTTTCCGAAGTAAAAGGTATCCTATGTCCTTTCCCGGGACTCAAAGTATCTCCATACCAAATTTCAGCAAAATTGGTTTAGCGGCTTAGGCCTGAAGAGGTGACTGACAGACAGACCCACTTTCGCATTTATAATATTAGTATCGATTAACTTACGAGAAAATGAATAGAGAATATGCCTCTTTACAGGGCGAGGAGCATTTATACAAGAAGGATTGGGGCGAGCAACTGATTGGGAAGATACAGACGGTGATTGTTCTGTGCGAAGTCGAAGCTGAGAAGTTCACCGTACTCCAGGGTCTGCCCGAGACTTGGTGTCCAGGACAGGTAAAAAAATCTAATTGCGGCAATAGCTATTACGAGGTCCCGATTGCCCTGTTCACCACCCCCTAGGACCGCCACTGAGAAAATCATTCGTTAAAATTAGCCTTTACTACAAGCTTTGGTGACATTACTTTTGCGACCGGCCAAGATGAGCCTAATTAAAAATATAAATAAATTACGTTCAAATACGACTAGCCATCAAAGAGAAACCCTACCTATCAGATAGGGAGCAGTCACCCGTCCAAGCGTTCTACGTTCGAGCGGACAGTCACACAAGAGCAATTCTGACGCGGTCAGAACGCCCCTGTGTGATTGTCTATGTAACGTAATAAATAAAGCAAAACTGACCGCTTGAACGCTTGACCGCGTGACAACTCTGTCTGATAGGTCCCTAAACTTTATTTACCACACGACAAAATAGGCTACTTGACCTACTTTTTTTCTTCATTCTAAACGCTTCTTAATCATTCATTTTCACCAAAAAAACTAATATTTTAATATTTTAAACAGTAGAAACCCATAAAAATGTTGATTGAAAAATATGCCTTTTATATGGCGCCGAAAACACTGCCCGCCATTGTGCCGCCATAGTGTGACGTCATGTTTTTTGTATTTTTATACTTTCTTTATTGAAAAAAGTTTTATGTGCTAAGCGTTCGAGTCTAACAGTGCCAAAAAATTAGAAAAGAATTTAGAAATCATTTGTAATGTTGAACACTTTTGGAGAAAAGTTTTGGCCATTTCATTTCCCAACTACAATAAATGGAGATAATATATAAAACTAATGTTTTACTTGAACTATTCAAGAAAATATATTTTACAAATCTTTCTAGGCTTATTCTTATTATTTATGTACAAATAAACTTACATATAACGAGCGCGATAAATAAAAGATATTAAATTACGAATGTGATGACGTCACATCCAAATCAGAAGTACCGCAAAAGCGTTTTCGTCAGTACAAATCATATTTTCATAAAAACATATTTTCAAATCGACTTTATTTATCAATCATAAGCTTTTATTTAATGATAAGAGTGAAATACGGTTTCCTAGGCCAAGTTCTACTAGAAATATGCATTAGTTCAATGAAATTAAATATAGGTCAAGTAGCCTATTTATACATTGATTTGACAGACTTACCGTCCGCGGTGCTGGGCTGTCTGTTCCTTTGTATGCAGTGCCGTTTATAGCACTACCAGCGTCCTGACGTGCTAGCATACGCCAACGAGAAAATTTTGTCTACACGTTTTCTCGATGTTAACTGGTTTATCTCTTCATCTCTATTGACCCTAACATGACGTACATTTTTTCTCGTACGTCTGTCGCCAAATTAGAGATAATTTTGTTTTTTTTTATATGTGCTATTTTTGTCTATATACTAACGAACTATATAAGAACGAGAAATTTATCTCTCGAGTTTCGACGTACGCATGTTAGCGAAAAAGAGGTATATATCGATATCGACAATATCACTACGCTCGAGAGTGAAATATCCAAGAGATATCTCGTTGGCGTATGCTAGGGGGGCTGGGCAAGATTTCATCGGCGCCCAGGGTGTTTGTAGTGCTAAAAAAAGAAACTCCTGCGGCGCCCTTTTTAATTAGCCTTCGGCGCCCCTTTTTATCCGGCGCCCTGGGCGTTCGCCCAGCGTCGCCCCCGCTACTGTTTACGCCGCTACTGTCAGGCCTGTCCCACTCGCGCGTGTAGGTATCGAAATGTAAGTACCCCTTTAAAGGGGCAGATCGCTAGGGACTCACAAGCGAGCGGTGACGCACGCGCAAGATTTTTTCGTCACATATATCTACGTACTGATTTAACCGCTGTGACAGAATCGTTATTAATCTGATAAATATGAACAATTGAAAAAAGGTCAAAGAAATATTTCAATAAGGTAATTTAAGATTTTAAAATACAAAAAAAAGATAAAATATTGTGTATATTTTATCTTTTTTTGTATTTTAAAATCTTAACATGATAGCAAATAAACAAATTTGGTACAAACAAACCACATACTACACAGAAATAAACACAAGTTACTATGTTTAAGTTGTAAAAAATTCCTGACCAGCTCCTGCACTATAATCGAATATAAAACTATTATAAAATATAGTTTGGGTTACTAAAATTGGATTATTACTATAAAAAAGTTTGCTATTAGTAGCTATAGTAATTAAAAGAAGATTATTTTATTTTCTAAAATGTGACAATCTTGATTTCGTCAGAAAGGGTACCTCTTACGCGATAGAAAGAGAGCGCACATGTAGGTACATATAATTGTAGGCACCTAGCACTGCGCGGTCGGAATTTGAACTTTATAGTATCGTAGCATGAGTCGTTATTTCTTTAAACTGGTTTCGCGAGTGGGCATTCTGTTGGTACTACTAATATATATTCTGTGCTACTGTTTGTATGGTTCATTTAAAGTAGCAAGTCTGATGCAAGTTTATTTCAAATATTTCAGGTATGTTTCGCTCCGGACGGCGAACATGTGATAGGTGTGGCGTGGGACGTAGAAAAGTATAGACTGGGGCTGATCTACTGCACCAACCGACATAGCTACATCTTCAGTCTGAATACCAAGACAGGAGCTTACAGTATGTATCTTTACTGACAACTATAGTTAGAGACAAGGGCGTCGCCAAGGGATCAAATGTAGCAAATCGACCAAAGTTCTACTGCCGTGCGAGCAATTGACTTCTTTGCCTATTTATAACATTGATTTTAGAACCGTTCTTATTACAATCGTCAGCAAGGCAAAGATTTCCAAAGTGCTTCATGCATTCGATTGTACTTACCAGACGTTCATATTTTTATCCATCCATAATATTTTGCTATTTCCCATTGCCTGCCTTTGGTCATAAGCTGGTGACGCCCTTGGTTAGAGATCTGTAAAAGTTTCCACGTTGGGACTACTCTCCTTGCAAATAAAAAAATTAAACAATGCATAAGCTATATAATGTTTTTGTCCTTGTCTGTGACATTGAAAATGACGCTTGATATTCATTATGTAATTATTTAAATGAGTAAGAGGATGGTAAAAAGGTAGATCTTCCGACCGAGCGAGGTAGCATGATCGGTCAGGCCGAAGGCCGAATCGAGGTATATATCTTGCCGTTCTCATAAACTTCGCATGTCACGCGAATGCAGGATTGTAAAGCTAATTGTGGGTACCGCCACACTGTCTAAAGTATGCACAATCGACGACATCACAGATTTTATTTAAGTTCATACATGTCCTTTCCATTTCCTTATGTCCTAGGAATAAGGAATTTTCACATTAATAGTGTCGCGTAATATGTAAACGCTATTACAGAGAAGTTGTCACCTGATGATATGTCAGTGCGGTCCCCGCGGCTAAGCTCCGCCGGCGAGTTGGTGTGGCTGCAGCGCGCCGCCGCCGGCCCCCACCACTCCGCACACCGCCTGCTGCGCCTGCCCGCCAGCGTGGTGAGTCGTGGAGTACCAGGTAGCAGGTAGACGAGATTTAGTGTAGACGTGGTGTAGCGGAGATTGTAGGCGAGGTGTAGAGGAGGTGTAGCGGAGATTGTAGGCGAGGTGTAGCGGAGATTGTAGACGAGGTGTAGCGGAGATTTTAGGCGAGGTGTAGCGGAGATTGTAGAGGAGGTGTAGCGGAGATTGTAGACGAGGTGTAGTGGAGATTGTAGACGAGGTATAGCGGATATTGTAGAAGAGGTGTAGTGGATATTGTAGACGAGGTGTAGTGGATATTGTAGACGAGGTGTAGCGGATATTGTAGACGAGGTGTAGTGGAGATTGTAGACGAGGTGTAGTGGAGATTGTAGACGAGGTGTAGTGGAGGTTGTAGACGAGGTGTAGCGGAGACCGTAGACGAGGTGTAGTGGAGATTGTAGACGATGTGTAGTGACGATTGTAGACGAGGAAGACCGAGTTTAGACCAGGTATAGTGGAGATAGTAGAGACTAGGTTGAGCAAGTGTTAGCGGTAAAAAAGTGTGACAGCGTTTTTTTACTATAGCTAAGGTAGGACGTGTGTAAACCGTATACAAGTTAGGGCGTAGACGTAAATAAGAGGGAATGTTGTGCATGTGCGAAAAAAGGGTTGACTGCGTTGTTTTTACCATATATAAGTTAGTCCAAAGTTTTCATAATAAAGATAAGTTCATCTGTGTTTGACCATAGATAAATTAGAATTGACGTAGCATACAATAAATTCATGATCAAGTAAAAAACAAAACGTGTATTTTGTACGCAGATCAACAACTTAGACACAACGGAAGATATAGCGTCACAAGTGCAAACAGTGATAGACATAGTGGAGACCTGTATGGAGATATCGGGGGACACTTTCTACGGGATATACTGTCAGAGTCTACCAAAGAGGTGCTTCAGCGAGGACGGTAGAAGACTGGTGTTCAGCACACCACAGAAGAACGAAGTGAGGAGTTATGTGGTGGATTTAGGTAAGTATTCTACTAAACTAGCTGTCTGAGGGCGGATTCGACCAAACTGGGATAAAATTTTCTCGAGTATAACTGCTACCTAATCTAAGAGTAAGCTGGTTTTGCGCTTTACCAAATTCTAATCCAAGACTAAAGTAATTACACGGTAGTATAAATATTTACACTCAATTTTGATGGAGTAAATATTAAACTGAGAATAGTTGCACAAGAGGGTGTCAACTGTTACGGTTGGTGTCATTGTGAACAAATAATAATTATGATTATGAAATAAAATTTACATTTTATTTCATTCTCTTCGAGTAACTTGGAAGTTGGAAAGCGAACGAAGATATCCTAGACTCTAGAGTAAAATGAAGGAGTAAAATTATTCTCATGATAGTTTGTCGAATACCATTTTTTGTTAATATATTCTTTTTTTTTTGCTTTATTTTATTTAAATCTCAACGTGAACAAAAAAAGTTAATTTATGCGTAGAGCGGATAATTCGAATTAAGAATGACAATTAAATCAGCAAATGACAATCAAAAGCTGTTAACCATGATTGTTGTCGCTATTTATTAAACTAGAAGTTAAATTTAATAAAAACTTTGCGTTTTATGTTTCAGACAGTCACAGTATAGTGGATATTTCTAACAACAAGACCGAGCAGGGCTCCACTACTGTCACCAGTGTTCGCTCTGACGTCATGCTGGCTGTTTGCTCCAACCTCACCACTCCCGGAAAAGTAAGACCACAGACAAAAGAGGGAAGAGTATAGACACAGGATATCAGACTGTACTTAGGAACGTAGACATATTATGCATAAATAAACGGTGGGGCATTCACAAAAGGAGTTCCAAAAAATCCGACTGGATAACATTGTCCTGCAGCCATAGCATGGCCACATTAGAAATGCGAAAGTATAGAAACACTACGGAGATAAACTGAAGCATTTTATTTGAATTTTTGTTGGTCACAGATAGCCGCGGTAAAGATCGGAACGGTACCTTCAGTTTATCTCCGCTGTGTTTTTATACTTTCGCATTTCTACTGTGGCCATGCTGGGGCTGCTGGTCGTTGAAGTCCAAATGGAGTCCGTAGGAGTAAAAAATTTGCCATTCAAAATAAGTATTGTAACTCTTTGTACTCGACTGCCAGTTTCGGCAGTGTACATACATTTTATGTATGTGTACATACAGGTTCTGTTCCCTCGTAACGTCTAAACTGCTTGTCCCATTTTATATAGCGAAAGTTAACATTTTTTGTGGTTTTTTACTTCCTGAGATTTCTAATCTTTACGTCATAGTAAGAAGTTTAGAAATCACACGCAATAAAAATCATTTATCTCCAGCTGTTCGTGTCAAAACTTCCTCCTACCAGCTCAGAACAATCGATCCAGTGGTCCTACTTGTGGGGACCAACGTTACCCGCTAAAGTAGCAGAGGTCATCAAGTCAGCTACTGTCAAGTATTTGGACCACGAGCATAAGGACTCGAATGATGACGTCAGTGAGTGTTCTGACATTATTTATTTATTTACCATTTATTTCAGGCATCTTGGCCCATATTATAAATACCTTACATACTAATAAGGCCCGTATAAATAGTCAGTACTCAAGATGCATCTCGGTCTCAAGACACGGTTCAGGCTCTGTGATTGGTTGGCTGTCAAAATTTGGACCAATCACAGAGCCGAGCCGCGTCTTGAGACCGGGTCGCATCTTAAGTACTGACTATTTATAACGGGCCTAAAATATAGGTCTACCAGAATCTGATGGCAAAAAGTGAGAAAATAAATTGACTCTAGCAATACCGGGGTAATTGGAATAAAACATTTTGATCCTTCTTTTTTCTTATAGCGGCTGATTCTGTCTGTTAAACATGCAAATATAAAAGTTTATCCAATGATCAAGAATATTTTTTGAAAATCTGCTGTCAAAAATTGCCATCAGATTCTGGTAGACCTATACTTATTAGAGGTACAGTAGACCCGCGTTAACCCGACAAATGTTTTGCACGGCCGTGTCGGATTAGCGAATTTGCCGGATTATACAGTACTCCCTACATTTTTAAACATTTACATACCTTAAAATCATAATGATAAGGTTTTATCTTTACTACAAATCATTTTCCTTAAGCTAGGTGCTTATCAGAGAGCTGTAACCATAACCGTTGCAAGCATTGTAACAAAAAAATTTACGTGCCTCAATAAAAATTGGCCAAAATATTTTTTATGTATACCGAAATTAACCACTAATATGCTGTCGGATTACAAGGAGCGCCGGATTAGCCAGGGGCCGGATTAGGGAGGGTCTACTGTATAATTATGAACTACACTTTGTTTCGACTAGCTCATAGCTGACACGGTTTTACCCTTGTGAACGTGGCTTTCTTATTAAAAAGTAGCCTATGACTTTTCGGTTGAATCGCTCTATTTATTAAAGAAAACGACATAAAATCGTTTAATAGTTTTAAAGATCAAAGCCAAGCTAGTGACAAACAAAAGGCGATTTTGTTTTGGCAATTATGTTAAGTTTTATCACAAATAAAACTCATCGTTTTTTCAGAATCATTCACATCGATATACATGGGTCCCAGCTCCGGTACCAACTACCCGCTCGTAGTGTGGCCGCACGGAGGTCCGCACTCTGCCTTCTCCAATACATACTTCCTGGAGGCCGCCTTCTATAATATGCTGGGTAAGCTATATTATACCCCTTAATCCTTTCTGTCAGTCTATCTGTCTAATAAAGTCCTTGGAAGATATTTATAATATAATTGGAAAACAAAAAATGCCAAACCATTAACAAACATTTAAGTTTTGTAATATTTTGTTAAATGAAGTATTTTAATTTTAATTTTGTCTAGTTGCGGATTTTATAAAGTGTTCATAATTTTGTATATTATTTGAAGGCTTCTTATTTTTTCATGTTTTTAGTGACACATAATAATTATTATGATACTTATTATGAGTATTTCATTCACATAATATTTTATGTTGTTTACAGTAGGCTCTTAATAGGCTATAGTCATTCCGTGACTGAACTTCTGAACTAAATAATAGATAACTTTTGGCCTCGTCTCCTGTATTTTTATGTAGCCTGTAAACTTCCATAGGTTTCGCGTCCGTTCTAATAAACTACCGCGGCTCGGTCGGCGCGGGCGAGAGGTCGGTCAACTACCTGCCGAGTAGAATAGGGGACGCCGACGTCAAAGACTGCGAGAGAGCTACCCTGGATGTAGTAGAACAGTTCCCGGTAGATCGGGAGAGGTTGGTTACTCAAACTCAAACATTTGAATTCAGAATAATTTTTTCGAATGTTTTCTGATCGTTGGTACTACTGGTGCCTACCACCTGATTTTCGTAATCCATACTAATATTATAAATATGAAAGCGTGTCTATCTGTCTGTTACCTCTTCACGCCCAAACCGTTGAACCGATTTGGTTGAAATTTAGTATGGATATACTTTGAGTCCCTAGAAAAACATAGGATACTTTTCATCCCGGAAAAATGTACGGTTCGAAACGAATATTGATGTTCCATCCTTGTGAAATAATAATATTTTTGTTTGTATGTATGAGTATATTATATGTATGTATTTTAGACTACGTAGATATGTATATATATGTGTATTTATTATAATAATATTATGTATTATGAATGATATTTGTTTGATATGAAATATATATTTATTTATTTTTCCCTGTACTTATATGGCACATTCACCTTATGTCTTATAAATATGTTTCCTCTACCCGTGGTTGCCTGGAAGAAATTACTAATTAGTAATAAGGCCGCCATTGTGTTATACTTGTGTTTTATAAATGTTTTTTATTTATTAATTGTAAATATGTGTGCACAATAAAGAATATTTATCTTGACTCAAGCGCACGGACTTGCGGGCGTCATCTGGTAACATTATTTGTTTACCCTTCTTTAAGTTGTTTTCACACTTAAAATTCATAGACGTGATACACGAAAAATGTACGTTTGGCATAGGAATTTATAGTTAAACAATGTTTTGTTCTCTGGTACTGATAGCTTGAAAGACAGGAATAGAAATTATAAAGACATCGAAATAAGGTACTATCAGATAAATTGATTTATAGGCAGATGGCAAACCTACGTATTTTGGTTGGGTTATATCAAAACTAGCCGACATATCACGATTAACATAGACTTGACATAACCCGACCAAATAACGTAAGTCCGCCATCTCCCAATGAATCAATTTACATGTTCTGCCTTGTCAATGTAGGTTCGTAGGATTTCATACCTTTTTATCATCCGAAAAAAAAGTGGTCTGGGTCAGTTTGTTTGTCTGTCTGTCCGTGACATCGTAGCATCCAAATGGGTGGACCGATTTTGATCTAGTTTTTTGTTTTGTTAGAAAGCTGTCATTATCAAGCGGGTTCTTAGCTATAGTTCATCATCATCATTCTGCTCAGTGCTGAACAATTTGAGTTTGATCTACTTAAAATTTTTGAATCCGGGGATGTTATTTTTCTTAAGGGTTCCCACACATAACTGGGAATTCGCATCGCAAATATCTGCGACAAATCTCATACTAAAAATGACTTAACGATGCTGTGCGAATTCGCAGTTTTGTGTGGGAGCCCTAAACATTATGATTTAATTATTATACCAAGGTTGGTACTGAGCGGCGGGTCCCACGGCGGGTTCCTAGTGACGTCGCTGAGCGGTCAGTACCCCGTCCTGTACAAGGCCGTCGTGACGCGCAACCCGGTTATAGACGTCGCGTCCATGATCAATACCAGCGATATACCTGATTGGTGAGTTGTGTGGATGTTTTGGTGTATTATGTTCCAAATTCCAATTGCTGTCTTCTTGGTGGGATTTAAACGGTTTAGGTTTAAGCTTAATTTGGTCGGGTTATTTTGAATCCAGTCTTACCCCCGAAGCTGATATGATTTTGATTTACGAGTCTGGGGCCGTACCACGAAACCGTTTTGAGAGTCAAACAATCGGACGAGAATGCCGCGTCCTACTCTAACAAACGTGAAATGACGTTGTTAGAGTAGGACGCGGCATTCTCGTCCGATTGTTTGAGTCTCAAAACGGTTTCGTGGTAGGCCTACTGATTAGTTTCAAATTGAGCCGCAGCTCGATCGTGCGCTAATATAGCTGTCAGGAGTAGGAAAAGCCGTTGAGATCGAATTAGTTCCAAATTGAGCCGCAGCACGATTTTGCGCTAGTATATACGTCGGAAGTAGCAAAAGCTTTGAGATCGATCTAATTCGATTCTCGATTTGATTCTGATTCTGTTAGGAGTAAGGCAGCAGATCATGACTAACATTGATTTAACATAACCCGACGAAATAACGTATAACCTTTTAAGCGATCTGGGTATCTGGAATCTAGTCGAAATTCAACAAATGTTATTCTTCAAAAGCGCCATCTGTTAGTACAAATTATGAACACTTTATATTCTCACTAATTATAAAACGCGGTTATTTATAAGTGTATTTTTGTAAATATTAATAACACGATAGTCTTAAACTCAGCTAAATGTACAGTTGCCGCGTTTTTTACGCAAAAAAAAACAGCGTCTATAGAGCTTCTTTAAAGCTATTATAATTCTCGAATGTTCCCTAGGCTTCGCGTTACTACGCATTAACTATAGAGGCTCGACTGGCGCGGGGGACGCCAACGTAAGATGCATACTGGGCAACGCCGGACAATATGACGTCACAGACTGCCTTCTCGCTCTAAACGACGCGAGGGAAAGAGTCGGATATACCGACAGAGTGGTCCTCTATGGCGGGAGTTTTGGCGGTTTCACTACGGCTCATTTGGCCGGCTTATACCCGGACATTTTTAAAGCTATGGTGATGAGAAATCCTGTAATCGATATGGTGTCTAAGAAGAATTACGGGGATAACCCCGACGGGTGAGTTTGGTGTTTGGTTTGGCTAACAGATGGCGCTTTTGAAAGTTTTCGGTCTACCCACATGTTTGTATTAAAAATAATAATATGGTTTTTATATTATCTTTATTTTATTACATAAATCTGCTAATCTTTGACCTTGGCAACATCCCTATTATAATGATATTATATTATCGGTTTTGATCCATGAATCCATCACAGGTGTGCAGTAGAAGCCGGTTTCCCGTATCGCGAGGACGGTCCAGTGACGGAAGACCAGCTGTTGGCCCTACGCCGATGCTCACCCCTCGTCCACGTGCATAAAGTGAAGGCGCCCACGTGTCTGCTGCTGGGGTCCAACGACAAGAGGGTGCCGGCATACCAGGGGCTGGAGTACGGAAAACGGCTGAAGGCGAATGGAATAAAGACCAGGTGAGTTGTAGCTGATGGCCTCTTGTCCATAATATGAAGGTACCCAGGTGTCTGATGCTAGGGTCCAACGACAAGAGGGTGCCGGCATACCAGGGGCTAGGAGTATGGGAAGAGATTGAAGGCGAATGACGAGAAGACCAGGTGAGATGTTCTTTTGAAGGTGTTTGATGCACCCGTTCAATATTCATGATGAATTATCTATACTAATATTATAAAGCGGAAGAGTTTGTTAGTTTGTTTGTTTGTTTGAACGCGCTAATCTCAGGAACTACTTGTCCGATTTGAAAAATTCTTTCAGTGTTAGATAGTCCATTTATCGAGGAAGGCTATAGGCTATATTTTATCACGCTAAGACTAAAAGGAGCGAAGAAATAGAGGAAAATGTGGAAAAAACGGGGGGAAATTATTCGAAAGGGCTTATTTGAACGCGCTAATCTCAGGAACTACTGGTCCGATTTGAAAAATTCTTTCAGTGTTAGATAGCCCATTTATCGAGGAAGGCTATAGGCTATATTTTATCACGCTAAGACTAATAGGAGCGAAGAAATAGAAGAAAATTTGGAAAAAACGGGAAATTATTTGAAAGGGCTTATCTCACGAACTACTAGAGTTATTGTCTGTTATTCGGGTCAGATAAGAAGTAGACCACGTGAAGGATCATAGGCTTTTTTTTGTAGAGTGATTTGTGTGAAATATCTAATTTACGCGGGCGAAGCCGCGCGGAACGTCTAGTATCAAAATAATTGATTTATAGGCAGATGGCTGACCTTCGTAATATGGTTGGGTTATGTCAAACCCAACTGACAGATGACAAATTACATTGATTTGACATAACCAGACCAAATAACGTAGGTTTGCCAGATGGCAGATAGGCCACCTATAATACTTTCTTCACGTTATCTTATACAAAGAATGCCTCTATACAAGGCGATACAAGTCCAAAACTTAAAATTGATTAAATACATGCTACCACCTATTATAATTCCTGCCCGGCCTCAATAGATTTGCGAAGCGTATGCAACTTAAGTATTGTTTTCTATAGTAATATTGCGAATACTGTATAAAGTAACTTAATTTTTTTAGGATTCACATGTACGAGGACAACCACACACTGGCCAGTCTGCCGGTCGAGATGGACTCCCTCATCAACGCGGCTGACTGGCTCATCACAGCGATCAAACCTGAATAACTTAAAAAGAGAGAGAAATAACTTAAAAAAAGAGAGAAGTAACTTTAAAAAGAGATAAAAAACTTTATAAAAGAGAGAAATAATAACTTAAAAAAATAAGAAGTACCTACTTACAAAATGTATCTGAAAAATTGAAAATGTGAATTAAGGAAAGTTATCGTACTTTCGTAACATTATTATACTGCCAAAATTAAAATGAGACTGCCATATTAAACTATTTTGTTTGTACTGAAAATTAAAGTATTATATGAAAATAATATTTTTTTTATCAATAATAAAAATATTATTATAATGTTGTAACTTGTAAGCATATTGGTATTTCATATTATGTTTTTAATAAAATTGCATTTATTCTACTTTTGTTTACTTTTTAGGGTTCCGTACCGAAGGGGTAAAAACGGGACCCTATTATTAAGAATTCGTTGTCTGTCCGTCTGTCTGTCTGTCTGTCTCTCTCCAGGCTGTATCTCAAGAGCGCTATAGCTAGACTTCTGAAATTTTCACAGATTGTGTATATCTGTTGCCGCAGATACTAAAGAACAAACACTAAAAATAAAATAAAGTTAATATTTAAGGGAGGCTCACATACAAGAAACACAATTTTTTGTCTACTTTTGCTCTATACCGGTACGGAACCCATCGTGCGCGAGTCCGACTCGTACTTGGCCGATTATTTATATTATACAAGATGACGCCCGCAACTCCGTTGTGCCAAAATTTTTGCGCGGGAACCGTACATTTTTCCGGGATCCTATGCCCTTTCCCGGTTTCCTCAAAGTATCTCCATACCCAGCAAAATCGGTTCTGCGGTTTGTGCGTGAAGAGGTAACAGTCAGACAGTTTCTATTTATAATATTGGTATGGATTAAATCCAGTTGTATTTATATTTCTTAAGCCTTTTGAAATATACATTAAAAAAACTACATCCTAACATAAAGAACCTCCCCCTTGTTGGAAGTCGGTTAAAATGGTACTTTACCGGAATTAAAAATAAATTCTATGAAAGTTGAACAGCTGACAGAGCGAATATAAATTACACGATAGAATGATAGCAGGTGCTGCGTCATCTGTTCCGCGCTTTGTTACCCCCGGGGCGCTCTCACAGTTACGATACGATATCCGATATATCGGTACGATTTGAAGGACTCGATTATTTAGGGCTGATTCCTTTTTGTACCTTAGTATGGCTTTAGTTGTTTATAAGACAAAATGTGTTACAAAAAAATCTTGTTGCAACTAATTCAAGTCTTTGTTCTATAAATATTATAATATTATTATGATAAGATATATTTAAATGCACTTAACGTTTACATTGACGACATTAGAGTATTTTTTGGGCCGATATCGGATATCTTATCGTATATATAAATTATCTTACGACATGTTTCTGAATACCACGGTATCAGAGGTAGGTAAGTATAGGTTGTGGCTGAAATTCTCAACAAGAAACTAGACAAGGTGTTTTAAGTAAGCATAGAAGTGAAATCCTAAATTAATTTTCATTAAGCGCGCCCGCTAAAACTCGCGCGGGCGCACGCTCGCGTGTATAAATCTACGGTGGAAAGGCAAAAGTTACCAAGCGACACTAGGGGTCAAAATGAGTTTTTTATATATTCGGAATCAGCGAATTTTTCCCTATCGATTGGTCTTAGTCCCATCTCTACGAGCACTTTTGATATCGCTTGGTAACTCCGTGGAAACGGGTATTTTTCTTGTTTTCGGCGACCAAGCGACAACTTTTTGACACCTTTTAAAAAAATAGGTATTTGGTAATATCAACATGTTTCTTTTTTTACTTGGTAATTTTTGGCTTTACACGTTTTTAATTTTTACTGCAGTAAGTAATTTGTGCCTTTCCTTTGTTGGTATCAATTAGGTACTTGGGAAGTTTTACCTAAAATACATTTATTTATTTATGGTATTTCGGACTCTTTTTCAAATCCTTGAGATATTTTTTCTGTCGTTAAGTATGTTTTAACAAACCGTAATCATATCAAAAATTCGATATAGTAAATTTTACTCGCCGAAACTAAGATAATAGGTGGCGCTTGGTAACTTTTTACCTGCCCTTTTATTTATAAATTGTGTTACTTGGGTACCAATTGCTGAAATAATCATTTAATTTTAAATGTGGTTAGCCCAAATAAACACTTGACGCGTTGTCGCTTGTCCCCGCTGTGAATCATACCTAATATGGTGGATAGTAACGGTTTTATCGATCAATCGTAGTTCCACTGTAAGGTAACCAGCGTGCGCGCTCTCGCGCATTTCGTTACTACTCTTTTGTTTTTTTTTTGAGTTTTTTGTTTTATTAAAAAATATCTTCTAGTACAACATCACTCTTTCAGCGCTGCTACTTTCACAGCGAACTCCATATGGGGGGGCCATACACATCCTAAAGTATTATCACTTAGTTTTGTTACATCCTGTATATAGTCTGTTCTTTTTTTATGTTTGTTCGCGGATAACTCCGCCGTTTGAGGACAATTTTTTAAAATTCTTGTGTTGTTGTATAGTACATAGTTGAAATTGGGTACCACGTTTACAAAGGTTGTGATCTGATGATCACCAGGAATCGAGGGAACTCCTTAAAATTTATATGGAAATATGTAGTGATTTTGAATTTTTTTGAAGGATTTTAAACATATAATATGTAATAATATGTACTACCAAAAAGTAAAATTTTGCAAAAATGTAAACCGGCCAAGTGCGTATCGGGCCACGCGCTATATAGGGTCAATGAATGTACATTCAACATCATCTCAGTAACATTCAAAGGAATTTGAACGAAAAATTCCCTAATACTTTTCCGAATACATTTTTTTTAGGTGATCGACTATTACTAAATAACTTATGAAGTCTTCTTTGCCGTGATAGTTTTCCTTTTAAATTCAGCATATTTCCTACTCCCGTGAATTTTTCCACATTTCCAGTAGCAGCCGTTTACCTGATAGAAAGAGGGGACGACGACGACGACACTGGACTTTTAACGATTTTTTCCACTTTAAAACTTCATATTTCACAAATGGATCCCTAAATCGGAAAATGATTTTTGAAATGAAAATGTTTTGGGGTGGACACAAAAAAAAAACATCCCCGCTTGATGTGTAGGGTAGATGTACATTTTATATACCATTTTGTCGGCATCATCCTACTTATATTATAAAGGCGAAAGTTTGGATGTATGTATGTATGGATGTATGGATGTTTGTTAATCTTTCACGCAAAAACTACTGAACGGATTTTAATGAAACTTTACAATAATATAGCTTATACATCAGAATAACACATAGGCTACAATTTTAACCGACTTCAACAATTACTCCGCCGTTTGTGAACCGATTTTCAAATTTTTCTTTTGGTGTATAGGTTATCATCCCCATTTGGTACCATATTTATAAAAGTGGTGACCTGATGAAGGGATCCATAAGAAATCGAGGGAACTCCTCAAAATTTATATGGAAACATGTGGTGACTTCGGTTTCGTGAGCAGTATTCTAAGCATATGCTACCAAGGTATACCATGGTTCGGAAGGTGCTGAGAGAACTCCTGACTCTTTAAAGATACAAGGTAGGGAGTTTCGACGTTGTTTTAAGAACGGAAAGCATTACATTCATCATCGTTATCATCACTACCATAAACCATTATAGAACCATGTATCGTCCCGTTTTGACCCAATTATTGGTACTTTTCATAGTCTTTTATTATATATCACTTAAACCGCGGGTAACACCGCGGGGCACAGCTAGTTAATATTATGTGTATTTATGCCGAATTACGGCTTTGTAGGCCCTATAGACTCTGAGCAAAACCGCGGACAGACAGACGGACAGACGGACAGACGGACAGACGGACAGACGGACAGACGGACAGACGGATGGACAGACCGAAACTATAAGTATACCCTTAAATAATCGGCCAAGTGCGAGTAGGACTTGCGCACGAAGGGTTCCGTACCGTTATAGAGCAAAAATAGGCTAAAAATTGTGTTTTTTGTATGGGAGCCCCCCTTAATTTTTTATTTTATTTAAATATTATTATTAATTATTAAAGTACACACATATTTAAGGCCTTTGTGAAAATTTCAAGTGCCTACCTGTTGCAATTATTGATATCGAGCAAAAAAGGCAAAAAAAATCACGTTTGTTGTATGGCAGCCCCCCTTAAATATTAATATTATTTTGTTTTTAGTATTTGTTGTTATAGCGGCAACAGATATACATAATCTGTGCAAATTTCAGAAGTCTAGCTATAGCGGTTCTTGAGATACAGCCTGGAGACAGACAGGCAGACAGACGGACAGACAACGAAGTCTTAGTAATATGGTCGCGCTTTTACCCTTTGGGTACGGAACCCTAAAAAGAAAAAAAACATTTTCAAACAAAAAATAGGAACTGACTTCCTCGACAAAAATAATATTAATATTCTTATGAATAAACTAAAAAGAATTAAATAATTCTTATTCTACATTAGTGCCATTTTAGAGTTCCGTACCCAAAGGGTAAAAGCGGGACCCTATTACTAAGACTTCGTTGTCTGTCCGTCTGTTTGTCTCCAAAAACCGCTATAGCTAGACTTCTGACATTTCCACAGATTGTGTATTTCTGTTGCCGCTATAACAACAAATACTAAAATCAAAATAAAATTAATATTTAAGGGGGGCTCCCATACAACAAACGTGATTTTTTTGGCCTTTTTTGCTCGATATCAATAATGATAACAGGTAGACACTTGAAAATTCCACAAAATCCTCAATTATATGTAGGTATACTTTAATAATTAATAATAATATTAAAATAAAATAAAAAACTAAGGGGGGCTCTCATACAAAAAACACTATTTTGCCCTATTTTTGCTCTCTAACGGTACGGAACCCTTCGTGCGCGAGTCCCACTTGGCCGATTTTTGGCCTAAGCCTTAACTATATTATTATCAGTACTCAATCTTCATACTTTTGAAGTCGGTACTCGGTAAGTACGTACGGTAAGTAGTACGGTTCATAGGAATAATGATAATAATTTATTGTTTTTACCGAGGAACTCGGCTTCAATTATTTGTTTGAAAATAATTTATTCAAAGGCATATTTTAAATATTGTATACTTGATAGGTTTTTCTTCATCAGTTTAACTTCAGTTATTTTCGATTGCAGCATAACTATACTGACTAGTGCCGACTGAGCAAATTTCCTCACTGAATCTAAAAACTTTTGAGTTCTAGGTCAAATTTATTTGGTAGCAGGTAAATAATTACTTACACTAACAGAATTTTATTTGTCGTATAGTAAACATTGCCAGTTATAATAATGGAATATTATGAAAGTTAGACATCTTTGCTTGTTCATTTAAAAAAATAATTCTCTACTTGTCCTTTTTTGCTTCGAATTTATTTTGAAGAAAAAAATAAATTTAGACATCTTTACTAGTTTTAAAGATAAAACGTTTTTGTCGGTTGGTAACTTTTACCTGCTTCTAAATTTAGGTAAATTGTAACCAAATGCCACTTCTTTGCAAAATATACAGAAATTCCTTTTTTTTTTATTAAACCAATTTATAAAGGCATTAAAATACTTTAAAAATCCGTTGGATTTTTTCAAATATCTCTAATAGCTGATTTTCTACGATTTTTTAAAGAAAAAATGAATCTTTAAACGGCTCTGCTGTAAAAGTAGCAATATGGCGCTTGGTAACTTTTGCCTTTCCACCGTCGAAATGAAAAATAGTATGGGGCCCGCGTCCGCGCTCCGTCGCACGCGCCTGCGCTGCCCATACTATTTTTCGTTTATACACACGTGAGCGTGCGCCCGCGCGAGTTTTAGCGTTGGCCCTTCACCTTAGTGACAATGCTGGCAAATGCTGCTAGTGTCGTTTAGCAAAATATTAAGTCAGTTCTTTCGTAGATACGAATTATTTAAAAAAAAATTATTAAAACCGACTTCCAAGGGTAAAAACAATAATAACATCCTTATAATATGAACT
This sequence comes from Cyaniris semiargus, assembly GCA_905187585.1. Taxonomy (NCBI): domain Eukaryota; kingdom Metazoa; phylum Arthropoda; class Insecta; order Lepidoptera; family Lycaenidae; genus Cyaniris; species Cyaniris semiargus. The sequence goes on along the minus strand of LR994558.1, from coordinate 2,169,369 downwards.
AAAAAGTATTAAATAATGTTTCCTATCTAATAGTGCCTTATAATAATAATTCCACTCTTTTTAGTTACCTAGTAAACCATCGCGTATATTCTACGTATCTTATTACAATTTGTTAAGAGTAACACTCAATGCGATTGTGTTTCTTATTATATTGTTTTCCTATGTAAGTATTTTCATACTAAGGGTTCAATTTATTACCTTGATCGTGGGAATCGCAGACACAATAGATTTTTAATTGTTATGCGGCAGCCGGGTGCCGCTTGGGGATTGATGGGTTAATAGTTAAACTAGTGTAGTACCTATCGAAGTAACTTACTTCTCTTTTTTCTTTCGAATCTCAAAAGTAATGTCAAATGTGTGCATTACGCTTTGGAGTTAAGGTTGACTTTGTTATGTTCAATTTTGTGGTACATAAGTCGCTTAGAACTTGAATCATTTATTTTGAAACAACATTATATTTTTATTAAAATCGCTATGAAAAGTACCAATTATTATAAGGACATAACGTGATGATATAATTATGGTGTTGTGGGGGCATATTGTATCCATATACAACCATGTGACACTGGTGACCCTGACGTGGTAATGATGATGATGATGATGATGATGATGATGATGATGATGATGATGATGATGATGATGATGATGATAATGATGAATGTAATTTGCATAGTAGCATATGCTTTCAGTTCTTAAAACAGCGCCTAAACCCCCAAACTTGTATCTATAAGGAATCCGGAGTTCTCTTAGTATCGTGGGAGAGCCATGCTTCGGCACGAATGGGCCGGCTCGACCGGAGAAATACCACGTTCTCACAGAAATCCGGCGTGAAACAGCGCTTGCGCTGTATTTCGCCGAGTGAGTAAGTTTACCGGAGGCCCAATCCCCTACCCTATTCCCTTCCTTTCCCTCCCCTATTCCCTTCTCTTCCCATCCCTACCCTCCCCTATTACCCTCTTCTCTCTTAAAAGGCCGGCAACGCACCTGCAGCTCTTCTGATGCTGCGAGTGTCCATGGGCGACGGAAGTTGCTTTCCATCAAGTGACCCGTTTGCTCGTTTGCCCCCTTATTTCATAAAAAAAAAACATAGTATACATTGGTGCAAAATCTTGCGTTTTGGTAGCATATGCTTAGGATACTTCTCATAAAACCAAAATCACCATGTTTCCATATAAATTTTGAGGAGTTCCCTCGATTACTCATGGATCCCATCATCAGATCACCACTTTTGTGAAAATGGGACCAAATTGGAAGGAAACCTAATAGAACAAAACAAAAATTTTAAAAATCGGTTCACAAACGGCGGAGTAATCGTTAAACATACAAAAAAAAAATAAAAAAAAACACAGCCGAACATATAACCTCCTCCTTTTTGGAAGTCGGTTAAAAACAAGAGAAATGACATAATATTTACTTACTCAAGGATTATATCTTTAACAGGCATTAGTGAAATTGGAACTTATTTTATACTAGATGTCGCCCGCAACTCCGTTGCGCCTAAATTAATTTATCGCGCAGGAACCGTACATTTTTCTGCAAGAAAAACTATACTATGTCCTTTTCCATCTCTCAAAGTATCTCAATGCCAATTTTCATATAAATCGGATCAGAAGTCTATGCGTGATGAGGTAACAAACAGACAGACAGACACATGCATTATAAATTTTATAATATTAGTAAGGAAGTAGATTTGAACTATGCACACATTACTTATCTGATTAGAAATTAATGAGATACGAGTATATCGTTATGCAGGTCTTCCAGAATCACCTGCATCACCCGAGCACTCGCAAGTGCGTTTTGCACCCCTTCAATTAATATTAGGGGTTGTTTAGTGTCTGGTACGAGCGTGACGTTCCGCGCTGTTGCACACGACAATCAACATATCAACATGGCTGACTAGAGCGCGGGAAATGCTACGGCATTTGTGTGGAATAACCCCCTGGGTTGGTGAATCACGGTATATTTACCAAATCTAGTATGTTTAATGTTAGCACTGATAAAATCTAAGGTCTATTTACGCCAGTAATTAATAAAAAAAATGCTACGGCATTGCTTCAAAAACCCCCTCTTGGGTTGGTGAATCACGGTATATTTACCAAATCTTGTATGTAAGCACTGATAACAATCTGTTAGTCCACTTGTGCCCGTAATTACTACTTAAGCTACTACCTAGCCCCAATTTCACCAACGTTTGTTAGTGTTAACAGCTTGTTAAAATGTCATGTCTTCTTTTATTCATAAGAAAATCGAAAGAGGTAACGTGATACGTCGAGCATTAAATTAACTTTAAAAGTCGTTGATGAAATTGGACCTTAGTCCGAGTTTTATATTATGTGAGATATAATTTATAGTATCTTGATCTCGAAAGAAGAGCATGCTATTTTAACACACGGTTAACTTTAATTTGCATAAACGCTAATATTTGGCAAATTAAAACACGATTAAAATATTTAGTAAACTATAGACATTGCAGATGTTTCATGAGGATAAGGCAATTTAGCCACTCAACCATGGAGACCTACGGGACACGGACGACGTCAAACATACATATAGCTTACTTCAGGTATTGAATGGAATTCAAATCATGTGCCGAATTTATATTTTCTGAGTGTGGGCCGCTTTATTTTCGCTACCCAATCGTACGAAATCTGTCGGCCGCCTTTAGACGCTGCCGCCCCTAGGCCGCGGCTCTTTTATGAATCCGGGGCTGATTCAATAAACAAAATACCCAGACAGTTTGATCCTCAAGAGTGATGACTGATGACTCATCGCGCTGTTTTATCCTCCTTCCATTACATGGTCATGGATCTCTCATGTCTTTGGAGTTGGAAAATACCTGCCGTAGTAGTATCAATAATAAAGTTAATATTGCAAGGATAGTTCGTAGCACCAATGTCAACTAACTGCTAACGAAACATTTCTCATCCCAATTTCCATCAAAATCTTTGAACTGCCTCAACCTACGCACATTCATATTAATAATTTCATTGGAGTTATTAGTAAACACTTGTAGCAAATAACATAATATAGCACTCGGCATAATTGGTGGTTCGTTGACTCATCCTCAAGGGGTGAAGGTGTTTGTTCTGAGTAAATATATCGATCGCTTCGGACAGCGGACAACGTTGTAAGAACTAACTGCCACTGACCTATTGGTTACATAATGTTAGATTCCCCAGAAACTATCGAAATACAAAAATGTTTATTGTTGAACATAAGTTTTGCATAAGTGTAACAGACTTCTGATTTTGCAGTCCGGGTCCTGAGTCCTGGAAATTACTCGACACTGTCTTTCTCTTACTCATGAAACTACGTAGATGTAGCTAATAGAGGATACGAATCGACTTTTGAACGATTGCATGAGATGTAACACCAGAAAATTTGGGTTGAGGAATGTACCAATAAAACTCCTAACTTTCTTATCGGGCAGAGTATTTCCTTGACTTAGAGCATGTCTATTCGAGCCATAGCCTCTGTATCTCATTCTAAATTGGAAGAACTCTACATTGTCTATTCGAAGTGGAACTAGAGGCCTTGGGTACAACATTTCAAGGAGCCGAGCAGTCTTTCAGTGTCCACCGAGGTCAATCTCCATTGGCGTGTAGCTTTTAGTTGCATTCAACGAATAAAAATGTATTTAAAATTATTTCAAGGTTATCAGACAATGTGGGTACGGGCATCGGAAGCATGTATGACTCTTAGCAATTGCGCAACATTTGGAGGTCGATATTCAAAAATCAATTAGTTAAGTTCAATAACGAGGAAGCACCCGCAGGCGGCAGGCGGCGGTGTGTGACGGTGTTATGCGGGCTGGAAAACTATCGACCGCCACCTGTGGGCCCGCGCACCTGACACTAGCCGCCGGGGCGCCGCGCCGCACGCACGCTGACCGCCGTGACGTCAGTATCGATTGTTATGTGGACGGTGTAGACCATGCACATCACGGCGGGCCCGTCCCCCGCCTCCGGCGAAATGGCCGGACCGTGCGACGACGTCCCGGAGTCCTCCCACACCGTCGAGATCCCCTACCGGGAGACGCCCGAGAAACCGAAGGTCGACGACGAGCCGGACCTCACGAATCTGACATGGCTCCAGAACATCACCAACATTATGTCCGTGCCGGACTTTCTGCCGCCCATGTCGCCCAATCCGGAGAAGTGTGCCCCACAGAACACGAGGCTGCAGAAGTTCAATCAGACGATAGCGAGGTGCCAGGCGGATTTTACGGAGAACAAGGCGGAGTACCAGAGCAACAGCGAGAGGAAGCCGCCGTACTCGTACAGCACGCTGATTTGCATGGCCATGAGGTACAACAACGACAAGATGACGCTATCTGCCATCTACTCGTGGATTCGCGACAACTTCAAGTACTACCGGAACGCGGACCCCACCTGGCAGGTTGGTTATCTCTGCTCGTTAAATTTGCGTTTAGATAAGCCCTTATTGAATTTGCTGGGATTAGGCGCGGATTAAACGCGTTATCGATTAATAAGCCACGCTGAAAACAGTTATGCGTTTGAAATTGGACATCGAATATTTAGGTTCGAATCCAGTGCATCATTTTGGTAATTTTTATCTGTTATTATTGTTATAATTTCACTATAATAATTAATATTGAAACAAAGCGACTTAAATCTTTCAATATCCAAATGTACAGGTGGTTTATTAGATGACGTAGTAGGTAGTACCTAAATGAGTCATACCAAGGCTTTACTCTTTATCTTCGAATCATTTTCAGTGGTTTTCTAGAGGGACTGTAAGTTTTCTGATATCTATTATAGTAGACGTTAATGTACGTAGTTAAAATTATGCTCTTATTTATTACTTGCTAGAGGTATAAATAACCTTGTCGAATAAACAAAAACAACAAAGAAATATAGATATACATATATAGATATACAATAAGTATTGATTTCAAAGCACATGTGCGCATATTTGTCGCGGAATATGCTAAGTTATGATTTGATAAAAAATTCTAAGTATCATAATTGGTCCATGGTGTTATACTATATATACGTTCTCAAATGGTATTGTTGTATATAATTACAGTAGTAATTGCAATTATAGCAAAAACCTAGAAAGAACAACAATTTGATAGAAAGTAGAAACCCTATAATTTTAGCAGTTCAGACTTTTCAACATACGCTTACGTTTAAATAATTTATCCAGTTCTCAACGTTCGTAGAAGCATTACATAAGGGCTAGACAATGTTGATATGCTAATGCTTGATAGGTTGGCGTGTTGAGTGCTGGGGGAGTTGTTTGCCGGGTGCACGTGCCAAAACACCGGTACACGAGTGTACTAATATGTAATGGGGCGTTTTAGGGTTCCCTTTTCCTGGAATAGATAAAATATTACATAATTATACTAGCTTTGTGTAATTGCAAATAAGACTTATCCGGCTCGAAGGACCACGATGATTGCCATTCGTGATTGGTAAATAGTTTTTCTGATATGTAACGTGTATTGTTAATTGAACCTGAATATTTACTAAAACCATTATAATTTTAAGAATATATTTTTTTGGTTGAAGCCCAAAAGCGTTTCTCTACTCTATTCTTTTTGTCATAGGAATGACTCATAGTTCGATACTACATAAATAGTAAAAACTATTACTCATAGGCCATATCATTAGAAATACAAACTTAATTATTGCGTAAGCAAGTACGTGGGTATAGGTCTACCAGAATCTGATGGCAAACAGTGAGAAAATAAATTGACTCTAGCAATACCGGGGTAATTGGAATAAACTATTTGATCCTTTTTTTTTCCTTATAGCGGCTGATTCTGTGCGTTAAACATGCAAATATAAAAATTTATCCAATGATCAAGGATATTTTATGAAAATCTGCTGTCAAAAATTGCCATCAGATTCTGGTAGACCTATAGATATTTTATTATTTCTAATTTATTATTTGTTTCAGAACTCTATACGACATAACCTATCACTGAACAAAGTGTTCGTTAAAGAGGCGAGATCAAAACACGAACCCGGAAAAGGAGGGTTCTGGAAGCTCGACCTCGCACATTTGGAGGGCACAAAACGGATCTCTAACCGACCGCACAAGAAGAAGAAGAACGTCGAGAAAAAAGAAACAAAAGTCACCGAAATGAGCGAAGACAACATAGCTATATCCAATATACCGCAAATAGAAAATTCCGATATTTTAATGGATATCGGCCAAGCGGTAACTCTACATTTGCCGGAATATAACCTTCAAGTGTTGCCAGACGTGGAAATGGAGGTAAATATTGGAGCAAATGTGATAGTTGAACCGGTGGCGCCACCTTCTTTGATCGCAGAAGATGATCTTTCCTCTCTTCTGCTAAATCCGACGGATTGGGACGACCTGCAGCTCGATTTAGACAATTATCTAGACTCTTGTTTCAAGTAAGAATTTGACGACTTTTTATGGTGGCATAATTGGCATGTTAACTTGGTTGATGTCCGATTTCTCAAGTAAATTGGTAGGTAATTTATGCACTTTCCAACTTAAAAATGACAGTACATAAACGAAGTTTATCTTGAACGAACAATAAGGTCGGGTTGTATTGTATAACTAAAATAATAATAACGTTGGAAGGTCTCGTTTACTGACCACTGCATGGCTATTTCGCGACTCTTGAGTACCTAAGTGAAATTTGGTTCGGATTTGAAATGATCAAAAGTATAAGAATTTAAACGTTGACAAGTATTCTATGTGTGGATACAGTTAAGGAAAACAAATGTTTAGCAGCTAGTAACTTAATTAACTTAACTAGTAATTATAAGGTATTTTCAACAGAACCTTTATGAAAAAAGGAATAACGAATTATATGTTAACTATGTATCTTTAAGCTAAAAAAAACTGAACAGTATTTAAATATATTAACACATATATAATATTAGATTATAGATAAGTTATAGGACGTAACTTTTGTAACAATGACTTTTTACCGGCTCAGTATTATCGTGTTAATAGCAAAGTTATAAAAAACTTATTTGCTCGACGTCATATTCTGACTTGGTGATTCGCTAAGAAATCGATTGCAATATACAATTTAGTGTAGTTATAATGGCATACAATGCCTTAGACTAGTCTTAGATTATTAAAGTAGACTTTAAATAGGAGTCTTAAGCATAAAGGAAAATGTAAATAATAGACATGGCATGTTTAAGCAAAATCAGAGGGCCCCATTTTGGTGTTGTTTTGGGGCCATTATGACATTTGAGGCTGGTGTAAATGGCCTAAGGTTTTGCTGTATAAAGGTTTTTTGGCGAATATACATTATAGCCTATCTTGACTTTTAAAATCTGTATCTAAACAGAAAACAATCAAAAATGGTATTACTAGCGCCATCTCGTTAAACTTTTAAAAAATCTCACTAGATGGCGCTAACTACTTTGTAATTCTGGTTGCCTACCAGCACTGATCTCCATTATACAAGTACGCTGGACTAATGATACACTTTGAAATGACAGCTATTTTTGTGCCTATTTGAAGCGGAAACAGTTCCCCCAATGTAAGTGATAGGAACTAAATTTGACGTAAAAATGACGTTTGAAAGTCGCCATATTGGCTCTGATAGCAGTAGTGGGAGTATTTGGAACTAATACTAGTGATGACAACCAATAACGATTAAGCGGCCATTTGCAAGTTACGTCAAATTTAGTACTCTTCCCTCTCACTGGGGGCGCTGATTCCGCTTCAAATAGGCACAAAAAAAAGTGGGTATCATAGGTCCAGCGTACTTGTATAATGGAGGTCAGTGCCTACCAGAAATTTTAACTAGAAAATTCAATTCAATAACTATTAATTCAATTTGTTTTTTATTACGACCGCATATTTCATTAATAAGCATTGCTTGCTTTGTAAGTATATTATTTGGTTTTATGGACTTTTTAGATAATGAAGCATATTTTGAATTTTTCTCACTGTCTCTTTTAAATATTAAATCTAAAATAAATAAACAAATATAATATCTAGTCCATCCACTCTATTAGATATGGCCTTGTATGTTATAAGCCTATTGTAGTTACTAAAGTGTTAATATTATAGTGCCTAGATCAGTATTCCGTCCAGTATTCTAAAATGTTCTAGCTGTAACCTAGACAATGTTTGCTCAGCACAAAATATATTTACACACCGTAGAATAATATGTATTTTGTATACAAATATATATTTGTAGCGTTTATAAATTTAGCTGTACAAGTATTCGTCCGTCCAGTATTAAAAAATGAATTTAAAATGTTTGCTCAGATGTTTGCACAAATAAAAGTTATTGTTTATTGTCGATAGCTCAATCGTAACATTATAAATGTTTGATAAACTTGCTCAGAAGTCATAAGCAGTTAAATATTTTTTACAAAAAATTCTAAGGTGTTATTTTAATGTTAAGTATCGCAGACTAATTTTAAAGTATATTTACAATTTACATTTACATAGAGACGATTTTGCACAATTTCAGCTTTACATGTTTGTATTAAAGTATTAAGAAACTATTTGCATTATTTAATAAGAGTCACTTGTAAAGCTGCACATTCATTAGAAGTTATGAAAATAATACCAGCACAGTATGTAGAAAGTTACAGCTTAAATATTATATAATAACTATCGACTATGGTTCGATAAGCTGTTTTTTTTTTCATAAGAATAAAAATTAATTGTGCGTAAAATTATAATTATTTTTTATTTTTAGATGGTTTAATTAATTATTATAGCTTATACCCAGCTTAGCTAATATTTCACTTTAACGTCAATGCTGATCTAACATGAGGGCATTCATTTTGTAATATTTTTTTTACTTCATCTATGGCTAGCTGAAGCAGCACTTTTAATGTAATTGCTTGTCCAACATAGTTAGGTATAATTTATTTTGTAATAAGCGATTAAATTAAAACTTATTTAGTTGTAGGTAAGTAGATTTTATTAATTCTAGTCATAAACTTTGTCTTTTTAATTATCTAGTGTTAATATTAAAAAGCTTTAGTGCTTAAACATAATTATGATTTCATAGTCCGAGGTATATAGGTGTCAGTGTAATTACATGTTTTAAGCGTTTTCAAATATTTTGTTGCTAAAATTTATTTTTTTATAAATACACAATTTATTGTTTCATCGCATTTTTACAGTTTATGTCGCTTATTTGACTTGAATATCTAAAACTTTTCTTATAATCTTTTTTAAGCTGGAAAAATTATAATTTATTTGCTAATAATTGTGAAAGTCATAGTTCTTAAACTAGTTATAAAGAAATTTAATGCGGTATGTATATGACATATGACTTTCTTCCTAATAAAACGCCTGGCAATAAGCCCCAAAGCATTCGAAATTCATGGCATGACACATGAGTGCAATTTCAATACCAAATAAAAGGTAAGAAATAAGTTTAAAAATGTTGTGCTTTCGGCTCACCCCTAGATGGCAGCACTAAATGGATTTGGTATTATTTTGATAATCATAGTTAATTACTTACCGAATTCAGTATGAAATATTTTAATCATAATACTATCTAGATTCTAGTAGATACTAGAGTTGATCTATATTCCAAAATCGTAACGATTACTCTGATTTTATTATACGTAGCTCTTAACTTTTTAAATGCTGTTTTTAGCAGTGCCGGTTAGTTGCCGGCCTATCAGCGCCCTGGGCGAGATTTCTTCGGCGCCCAGGGTGCTAGTAGTGGTGAAAAAGTTGGCGCCCCTTTTGTTTGCCTTCAGCACCCCCTTTTTATCCGGCGCCCTGGGCGGTCGCCCAGCGTCGCCCCCTCTAACGCCGCTACTGGTTTTTAGTAATTGGTTTTTTAAGCAGTAATTACATATTATATTTCTTAATAACATCCGCTCTGCTCTTTGTGAATTGAAGTCGGTCTTAAAGAAACACTTTATATTTCTTCAAAACTAAGATAACAAGTGAGCTCTGGAATTAGTGTAATTTTTATAATTAAATGTTTAGCATCTAGTATCTTAAAATACTGTCTTCAAACATTATCGTAAAAGAATGAATACAAACATAGTTGTAGATTTTTGTGTTGTGTTTCAGGAGGTTGATTAGAAACCTTGACTCAAATTATGTAGAACATTACATTTGTAGAAGTGACCTTAAATAAATTAATAATAAAGTTTAAATATGTGTTTTATTTAATTCAATCTTATATTTTAAAGTATCTTTCTGTATTATTACAGATTTCAATATTAAACAGTAGGTATTATCATAGATTAAGAGTAGGTCTGCTTAGAGCCAGTCCACACGGCGCGTTGCGTCGACACAGCGCTGCCGTTGCGTTGTTTTACATACCAATAACCAAGGTGTTCACACGGCGCGCTGCGTCGTGACAGCAGCGCGCAATGCACACATGACGGACAGCAGCCCCCGAGACGAAGCGGGAGGGGGTGTTGACGTTAAGACTGCTTCGTAATAACGCTGCGATGACGCAGCGCCCGTGTGGCCGGCTATGTGTCAAACGGCAGCGCTGCGTCGACGCAACGCGCCGTGTGGACTGGCTCTTAGGTATTACTATATGACACCAAAAATATAATCTACTTGCTTTAGACAATTTCTTTCTATTAAAAGACTCAACAAAAACTAGATATTTTAGTTCCATGCTTTGTATTTATGTTACGCTCAAAGATCGAAATCGCTCATCGAGCGAAAAAATAGCTCACATTGCGTTGTGGTCACAGTAACACAGCCACAACGCGAAATTCGTGTTGTGGCCTTAATGAAAACGGCCACGACGCATTTTGGCAATCACAGAACGACCAAATAGAGAAATGTACGGTTTCCGCGCCATAAAAGAATTTTGAGCAACGATGTTGCGGGCGTCATCTTGTATTTAATGATAACAAAGATGTTATGCAGTGATTCTATAAAATAAAAAAAATGCTTTATAAGGACATCTACCAAAACGTTTTCAATCTGGGCACAATATCGGAAAGTAATTTGCGTCGTTATCAAATACTAATATTCCATAAGAGTCATGGGTTTTCATCATGGCCATAACGCGTCGAGATCGAATAGCATGACAGCCACAGCAATTTCGCTGGTCGTTCTGTGATTGCCACCAGTCACAACGCGTCGTGGCCGTTTTCATTAGAGCCACAACACGAATTACGCGTTGTGGCTGTTTTACTGTGACTACAACGCGATGTGAGCTATTTTTCCGCTCAATGAGCGTTTTCGGTCTTTGAGCGTAACATTTACATTAGACTTAATCTAAATAGGAACTTTGACAAATTGTATAACAGCTTTATGCAATAAATAACACTTACCTATTACTAAGTTTCCTTTTTCTTATTATTGATTGGAATGGCACAATATTATTCATTTATATCAAGACCATTATGGTGACATCATGACTTCATGATGGCCAACATTTATCTATTTCTTGTGGAAAGGGATTTGCGTTACAATATAAGACATCAGACTTTCTTTTTATAGCATCTTCGAAGAATAGGTTTGCCATCAATGCTATAGCAGCATTTATATTGGCGCTTGGTAATGTTGGCAGTACTGAGGCATCAACTATATATAAGTTATCAACACCAAATACTTTAAATGATGTATCTACAACAGAATGTTTTGAATCTGAGCCCATGGAACATGTACCAACTGAATGGTAGATAGTTAGTGTCAAATATCGGATGTAACATTCCAAGTACTCATCTGAATAAAACTTGTAATGCTCGCAGCCAGGGAATGGTAGAGTATTTAGTTTAGCACCTAGATCTTTCATTGATTTAGTTTCAACAAACTTTTTTACTAATTTTAATCCTTCTATTAATGTTCTAACATCATCTGTCTCAGCTAAATAGTTTGGGTCGATCAATGGTGGTACTTTTGGATCTTTGCTCTGTATTTTCACTTCACCTTTGCTTTTTGGATGTAGTAGTAATGGTAATATTGTTGCTGCATACTTATTGAATAATCTACTGTAGTAATTATGCCATGTCCTATCATTTATTCTCAATGACTTCCTTAAGTGACTATCACGGTCTGCAGATATGCCGACAGGTAGCACCATGAATTGTATATCAGGTGTAGAAGTATTTTTAGTGGATAAAAATCCTATTAGTTCACATCCAGGTGTCGTCATGGGGCCATTGCCATGGGCAAAGTAATTATAGACACTCAAAGGATGCATAATTTCCCACATCCCAACTAACTGTTGAGTATCAAACAGTATAAGGTCTAATCCAGTTCCAATATGATCCTGCAGATTTCTGCCAACAGGAAGATCCATTATCACAGGAATACCAAGGGATTTCAACAACTCGGCAGGACCTATTCCAGACAGTTGTAGAATTTTGGCTGAATTAAATGTCCCTGCAGACACTATAACTCCTTTTGCAGCATATACTTTCTTGCCACTGATTTGAACACCAAAGCATTTATTATTCCTAATTAAAAGCTTTTCTACAAGTACATTTGTTCTAATGTGATGTGCTGATACTTTTTCTGCTGGTGTCCACCTTTTTCCCCTTTTCTGAGTGTACTTAGGTCTCATAAAACCTTTATTAAAGTCATTTATTTCATCATATCCTAATTCTTTGGCAGCTTTTAATACTGATTCACTAAATTTACTTTGATGTTGGATGTCACTTAATTGGAACATTTTTTCTGTTTGTGCAAAGTGGTATTCTAAGTCCTCAATAGTATATTTTCCATGGAACCAGTCTATATAATGGGACAAATTGCTTCTTGCGTGAATCATGTTATTGAGTTTTGCTGACCCTCCAAATATCTTGCCTTGAGTTTGTTTACACTTCTGAAATTTAAATTGGGGTGAAGCATTGAAAAGATAAGTGTAGACCGTGAAATTGTTAATAGTTGCTATATAAATGAGAAAAGCATTAAAACCTTACCATTTCACCTCCTATCCATTTTAAATACATCCTTAATTGTTTTCCAAAATAAAAATAAAAATATTTTTATAAAAAAATTACCTTTCCTTCCATAGCGTTACAAGCATGCGCCTGGGGCACAGTCTCATATCCCCAGTCATACACTGATACATGTAGAAGTGGTGCAAAAGCTGGTACATCATGGAAGTTGTGACTTCCTCCACCAGCTTCTAGTAGAATAAATGAGTAATTTGTTTCTATGGCAAGTCTGTGAGCTATTAGCGAACCTGCCGTGCCGGACCCAACTGGAAATAACGCAGAATAGAATAAAAAAATGATCGAAAGCAATGAAAAAGTTTTCGCTATTATTGTTAAGTAATTTCTCTATGAGACATCCGAAACAAATTACATACCAATGATGTAATCATATTCATATTTTAGTTCCTGTGTCAGTGATTTCGCTGCAAAGTCTGCGTAGTAGTATAAATAAGTAAAAATCGAAAATGATTGTATGCAAAAACTGAAGACCAAAAATTCAAAACAGTGCACAGGAGACATATTGAGGATGTTTAATGACTATGTATTGCTGTTCATGGTCCGAGGTTTTCTCAATTTTATTGCATTAAAATAATAATAAAAAGGTTTTTACTAGTTGTTTTACAATTCGTTGGTTATGTTTACATTTTTCGCTTTCAAGTTTCAGGGAATGTCAATTGTCATTTGTCAAGTCAACTGCCAATGTAAAAAAATCATAGACATTTTTTTTTGTTAATTCGTCCCGGTCGGGACAGAAAATCATAGACAATATTATTGACACATTTTTTTAAATGGGTGATATTAATATGTTAAATTTGTAAATTGTAACCGACTTAAAAAAGGAGGTTATGCCATAGATAAAGTATTATATATATAGGTTTACCAGAATCTGATGGAAATTTTTGACAGCAGATTTTCAAAAAATATCCTTGATCATTGGATAAATTATATTTGCATGTTTAACACACAGAATCGGCCGCTATAAGAAAAAAAAGGATCAAAATGTTTTATTCCAATTACCCCGGTATTGTTAGAGTCAATTTATTTTCTCACTTTTTGCCATCAGATTCTGGTAGACCTAAAGTATAGATGTAATCTTAGCTCGTCATCGCGTGGCCATTTTGTGCTTATTTTCATACAAGTAGTATGCGTGTATTTTCTTGAATATTTCTATTTGTCGATCATTTCGAAGCACATTATAATCCAGAAAAGAAAGTCATTTAGTTCATGATATCGATAAACTATAGTTCAAGTAATGAGAATCCGTAAACACACCTAAAAAGCTATGCAATTTTTGTAGCCAAATTATCAATTGATGTGACATTTTTAGCACTAATGCCTTATATAGCAGGAATAAGGGATTATTAAACTTATAAATAATCTTTTTAGCTTACAAAAAATACCGATTGAAAATCCCAAAAAACGTTGTTAAAAACTTACGTATTTAATGTCAAATCCACGTGTTTGAGGCATTCATTGGCCGTTCTTATGGTTTATTATTTAGCGGAATCACAAAACTCAATATCTAGCATAAAATGTTCACTAAAAACCTTTATTAACACTTTTATTACATGAACTCCTCCTCATGACTCCTTTGTTATGTCCTGGTAAGTAGGACATAACATTACACGCTTTTGACGCTTAAACACCGATATAAGGCTCTCTCCTATAGTCTATCTCAATGGGTTATGCAAACCATTTCATCATTCATGGTCCGAGGTTTTCCCAATTTTATTGCATTGAAATAATAATAAAAAGGGTTTTACTAGTGGTTTTATAATTTGTTGGTAATGTTTACATTTTTTGCTTTCATCTTTCAGGGAATGTCATTTGTCAACTGTCAATGTAAAAAAATCATAAACAATATTATCCCCATAGATAAAGTATTATTATTGACCACTTATTGACACATTTTTTTAAATGGGTGATATTTGTAACCGACTTAAAAAAGGGAGGTTATGCAAACCATTTCTTAGCTCACTGCCAGATCTCAGTACTAAGTTATTAACCATTCAACAGGGAACAAATACAATACACAATTTGTGCAATATATTAAATATAACTTTATTAAAATGTACATTATTTCTTAAATAATTTGCCTTAAAATTAAATATTAAGGATTTGTGGATTTAATTTTAGTCTGTCAATGGTATCTTGAGGCATACAGTATGTGGGATTAACCTTTTTAATACTGGGATTACCAAGTAATGAAAGACCAGCCAATCCGAATAAGGTATGGAATGGATCAGTTATGTCGCCAGGTCTATCGCTGAAACCGCCGGTTTCAGAGTCTTGACATGCCAGTATAAATTCTTCTAGATTCTTCTTATCAACCCAGTGTATTCTGTTTAACATAGACAGAGAAGACATAACCCACCTGAAAAGAAGAAAACCATTTTACTTTTATCAAAAATCCAGTTATGGCCACTTAATATTAAAATACCAAATAGCACGAACAATTAGACAATTCGAAAATATTGTTTAAATATAAATTTCTTGCAAACTAAGAAACACAATGTTAATTTTTTTTTGTAATTTTTTGTTATCATGTAAGTCACCCTGTACAAGTCTTAGCAATAATAAGAATTTAAACCTAAACCTAACTAGGACTGAGGCAACTTGAATTAAAAAAAGAAATTGTAAAAATTTGTTCTTAAATTAAATCAACTTACCAAGAATAGCACAGGTCAGGGAGCTTCTCTGGTCTGCCATTTAGTCCACCACTGGGCAGCTGCCGCTCACACAACCACCATGCCAGCTCATCAGCTTTTAGTGCATCCATTCTCTTACATATTGATAATGTTCCCACACAGCAATAAATGAGACCTACGAAAATAATATATTACATATTAAAAAGCTTTAGAAATTGTCTATGGATAGTAATTGAAATAATTTTCAAAGACTTGGCTTATAGGTCTCGTTACCAGGCCATTAAATCTTCAAAAAAAGCACATTATATTTTTAAATCCAGGTTTACAGCACACCACAAATATTATGCAGTTGGAAATGTTAGTATTTCTCTTTATTTACCTGCATGACTCTCCGACCCAGGTTTTGATCCGAAACCTCCATCAAAGTTCATACAACTCAGGACAAACTCTATAGCTTTGTTCACATTGATGGCGTCCATACGGTGGAGCAGCGACAGACACATCACAGCACAAAATGAAAACCTTGTGTCCACCTCACCCCATTTGTCACCTACAAAATATTTAACAAAACATGGATCATTTTTGTAGAAACTCTAAGATAAAAGACCTAATGGCCTATATCTACTTAAAAAAGTTATGGCCTTTGCATCTACTGCAGATGTTGTCTGTGGATGATGTCAGAGAATCTAACTTTACAGTTGTAATAAAAGTCAATTAAAAAATCGGCCAAGTGCGAGTCGGTCTCGAGCACGAAGGGTTCTGTACCGTTATAGAGCAAAAATAGGCAAAAAATTGTGTTTTTTGTATGGGAGCCCCCCTTAAATTTTTATTTTATTTTAATATTATAATTAAATATTAAAGTACACATAATTATTATAATACAGGACTTTGTGAAAAATTCAAGTGCCTATCTGTTTCCATTATTGATATAGAGCAAAAAAGGCCGAAAAAATCACGTTTGTTGTATGGGAGCCGCCCTTAAATATTTATTTTATTTCGTTTTTAGTATTTGTTGTTATAGCGGCAACAGAAATACACAATCTGTGAAAATTTCAGAAGTCTAGCTATAGCGGTTCTTGATACAGCCTGGAGACATACAGACAGACAGACATCGAAGTCTCAGTAATAGGGTCCCATTTTTACCCTTTGGGTATGGAACCCTAGAAAACGTGTGGCACTCGCGGACTGCCACGGTAAAGTGGCAAAATTTTTTTATCAACTTATGCAATTATAATTAATTTCGTGTAGTCGCACGCTCACAAATACCGTGCCGAAGTCTGGCAATGCCGCACCGACCGGTCGGTGTGGTCTGTCAGAGTGGGGTGTGTTAGGTCATTTTCGTTACGGAATTTTTGATTCGGCCGCCGCGCTCAAAGCTATGCAATAGCTTAAAAAAGCTAAATGGCTTCATTCTGCTTACCATAAAAACTACCATCCTCTTGTTGCAGGGACGCCACAAATCTGACCACACCTTCAACATCAATAGCATCTAACCTGTCATACATAGCCAACACCTGAAAATAGAAACAGTTTTACTTTAGTAAATAAAAGCCACACAACAAATCTGTTCATAGTACTAGGACTGATTACAAGATCAAGTAATTAAACAAAAAAACTTTAGTAAACATACTGAAAGGTATAATTATAGTCATACATATGCAACTCACTACTATACTTTGGCTTTAAATGGGATAAGTTATGATTACTTTCAACAGCAGCTAGTAGCTACATAATAATATCATAGGTTCACACTACATTATAAAATTTTATTACTTGTTTATTTACATTATAACTCATAAATAATACATGAATATTCACCTGTATTGCACTTAAAGTATAAAGCATGTGAGAATCGTGGCCGTTACTAGCTGATATTCCTCCCGTTTCACTGTCTTGGCATGATGTAATAAAGTTTATAATCTCTTCTTTAGGCATTCTGAAAACATTATTAGAATGTTATTAAAACGAAAGTTTAAAAATTAAAATGAAAAAAGTTTAAAGTGAAAGTATATAATGTATTAAAAAAAGTATTGATTCATTGTGTATCATTAACACACAGTACATTAAACAGTTACAAAAGTACCTTGATGATTGGTTCATAAGTTCCATAGCAGTAAGAGTCCAGTATATTCCAGACATTCGAAGATATTCCGTCATGCAGAATTCATAATCGTCTTTGTTTAGTCCGTAACTTGCTAAATAATCAGAGTGTTTTTGTAGCAATAAAGTTTTTGGTCGATCTTCAGATAGCACTACGTCTTTAGTTTTAAACGACATTTTTACACCTGTTAATCGTATATAGAAATTTATTGATGCTTTCAATTGTAAAAACCACAGTAAACACTTTTGACTAAAATTTAATTTTGCATTGCAATTAATTATTATCTTCTTCCTCTTCTTCGTTATTTGATAGCACGTGACAATTGTCAGCTGACATTAATCTTTTTTATTATTCTTATGAATTGAGTGCCTATGGCTGTTCATCTTTATTACCTAGAGTCACTGGGTGTTTTCCAATAAGAGCATTATAGCGCATTATGCGGCATAATGCTTAACGTTGAATGTTTCAACTACAGCACCGCTTCGCAAAATCGATCACAATCAAAAGTAGTGCTTTCGCAAGCGAATTTCCACGCATCAAGATGCGTGCAATGGATACCAACTGTAACAGAAAAGTAGTTTCAGCATAATTCGTAAGCATACGACATAGCAACAGCATAAGTGCACCACTGAGTCGCATTATGCTATCTAATTGGAAAACTAGGATAGACCTCCATTATACAAGTACGCTGGACCTATGATACCCACTTTTTTTTTGTGCCTATTTGAAGCGGAATCAGCGCCCCCAGTGAGAGGGAAGAGAAGTAAATTTGACGTAACTTGCAAATGGCCGCTTAATCGTTATTGGTTGTCATCACTAGTATTAGTTCCAAATACTCCCACTACTGCTATCAGCGCCAATATGGCGAGTTTCAAACGTCATTTTTACGTCCGTGAGTAATTTGTATTGTGTTTTTACGTCAAATTTAGTTCCTATCCCTCCCACTGGGGGAGCTGATTCCGCTTCAAATAGGCACAAAAAATAGCTGTCATTTCAAAGGGTATCATTAGTCCAGCGTACTTGTATAATGGAGGTCAGTGCCTAGAGTAGATTCCATGGAGTAGTTATCCGATTTCTAGTATTTAGTGATATTTGGACCAAATACAACGTGAAATAAAGAAAATACAGGAGGACAGTAATTATTGTAATCTGTCCTGGGTCGTTTGTCACTTAAATGTGCAGTGTAGGTGCATATAGGTGCATATAGTAATTTTGTTCCTAACATCTAACTATAGGTCTACCAGAATCTGATGGCAATTTTTGACAGCAAAATTTTCAAAAAATATACTTGATCATTGGATAAATTTTTATATTTGCATGTTTAACACACAGAATCAGTCGCTATAAGAAAAAAAAAGATCAAAATGTTTTATTCCAATTACCCCGGTATTGCTAGAGTCAATTTATTTTCTCACTTTTTGCCATCAGATTCTGGTAGACCTATACAACCTGGACTAAGATAAAGCATTTAGGATTCAGGAATTACTACAGCACAGTAAACGTTTGCGGGATAGGGCGTACAAAACGATATAACAATATGTAATATTATTATACTGTAGGTATAGATTGCTTGGTATTCCGTAATCATAGAAGTTTAGAAACCCAGATCCCTGAACTCAATCTCATCGTATAATGGTCATTACTGGAGGAGAGAGAAAGAAAGAGGAGAGAAAAGAAGAAGAGCACGAGCAGCACAGAAGAGCAGCAGCCTTTCTATAGTGAGTCATACTCTTCTCTTAAAAATCTAAACAAATATTTAAGTAACTTTTTTTCCGCCACAGTGGTTTTGATTAAATAGTAAACAAGGTTATTTTTTTCGTTCAAGTTGCCCGCGCGACGCCCTATGTATTTGACCTAAGTACTGCGACGCGACGAGGTCAATTCCATCAGTTAGATATTTAATATTATTAGACCTAAAATAAACCTAGGTCCGTGTACACAGATTAGATTCAATAATTTCAGCACATTAGTTATTGTCGTAATAAAAAATATACACTCGTAGAAAATTATTTGAATTTATTGTCATTCCATTCCCGCAGCCTGTTAATTTATACATAGCCAATCTGAATTAAAAATCTATTATGAAAACTATATTTTTTACAATGTTAAAAACATATACGATATAGTTATATAACGACATAGTTCAAACGCAAGTTTATCTTTACGAGATGCTTGTAAAGCAATTGCGAGCTTACTGATAACATTATCGCTGATACTGGCAGCTATAAACAATGAGTTTGACCGGAGATAACGTGTAAGGGCGTGTGCATAATGTTCACTAAATCTGGGACCGTACCACGAAACACTTTTGAGACTCAAACAATCGAACGAGAATGCCGCGTCCTACTCTAACAAACGTGAAATAACGTTGTTAGAGACGCGACATTCTCGTTTGATTTTTTGAGTCTCAAAACGGTTTCGTAGTAGGCCTCCAGTACCCGCAAGAGAGAGTAATATTATGTATGTTCTATAAAAGAAATTATTGTTTATAGGCAGATTGCGAACTTTTATAAATTGGTCAAGTTATGTCAAACCCTGCCGACAGATGACGATAACAGTTTGCCCATCGTTTTACGGCCGTTCCCAATATTCAATCTATCTCTGGTTCAATATCTCTGGTTTGACATACGACCGATCGCAGCTAACATTGAATTGACATAAAATATATTATGTCTCTAATGTATAATGAGAGCTATTCCTATCTCTAGTAGGGCAAAACCAGAGATAGATCAAATATTAGGAACGGCCGTTAGTAGTTTTTGTACGGTCCTGGGACTTCCTGGATAGTTTTAAAGCAGCGTCTTTGTTTTTAAACTCAATTATTATTGTCCTGATAATTGCAAAAAAAAAAAAAAATCCTGGCTTTTTTTAATTAACCCTTCGATCGCGGATTCTTGGAAATGCTATTGTATTCTATTGTTGTCGCGTCCACCGGTGCTCGTATGGGGCTTGATGAGTTAAAGGTCGGCAAACACTAACATTGACTTGACATAGCCCGACTAAATAACGAAGGTCTGGCATCTGCCTATGCATTTTCTCTGATGGTATGTATGTAATGTATTATTTATTGGTTTTAGTCAATAAAATTAATGCCCTGGCAAGTTAAACTTTCAATTTGAATGTTCAGTTTGAAATTATCAGAATTCAGATTGATCTAATAGACCCAGATCCTAGAGGGATCAGACATAACTTACTCTCACATGGATGACACCATAGGTTCTTAGTAGTGCCTCATGTACGAATACCTGCGTGTTTGTGCCTTTGTGGAGCTTTACGTGTGACACCTGGGCAGGTACCAGGTGAGAAAGGTGACTAAAAAGTCTTACTTAACTTATTTTTTCCTGGCTAATATTTATATAATATATAATTTGTAGAATATTATTCTGAACTAGTTTCATGTAGTGTAAGACTATTTTTATGGGCCAAAACTTTTGTCAGACGCTTTAAAAAAAAATTTGTTGCTAAATTGTTTTATATGGCGTTATTTTTATTTTATAAATTAATATAACACCTTAGAAAACAATATTGCAAGAATTTATTTTGTACTAGCTGTTGCCCGCGACTTCGTCCGCGTCAGCATAGTATAATAACAAATATGGATTATTTTCCCCTTTTTAAAGTTCCTTACCCAAAGGGTTAAAACGGGACCCGATCACAAAGATATTTCAGCCTGTCCGTTTGTCGATATCTGGCTGTACCTCAAGAACCGCCCTTGCTAAACAGTTGATATTTTCACAAATTATATTGTATTTCTGTTGCCGCTATAGCAATAGATACTTTAAACAAAATCCATACTATAAGTGGAAAGTATCTCTGTCTGTCTATCTGTCTCGCTTTCACGCCAAAAAAAAACAAAACTGATTATAATTAAATTTTGTA
Organism: Cyaniris semiargus; assembly: GCA_905187585.1. NCBI lineage: Eukaryota > Metazoa > Arthropoda > Insecta > Lepidoptera > Lycaenidae > Cyaniris > Cyaniris semiargus. Next base: position 2,147,875 of record LR994558.1, on the reverse strand, counting down.
CACAGATAATCTAGAGCCTGAGAAAGGACATAGGCTACTTTTTAACTGGAAAAAAGGATTGTAAGGGGGTGTCAAATTATTAGATGGATTTTGAAAAAACTTTGCAGTATTGTTGGCTACATTCATCCACCACGCGCTATAAACTGAAGTCCACGCGGACGGAGTCGCAGGCAACAGCTAGGAAAGTTAACATTTGAAGGAGGTAGTTTAGAGGTGCCCTTACAACAGGTAGGCACTTGCCTATATGACCAAAAAATACTCAATTGTATTCATTTTTTTTTGTTAAAGAAGGCAGGTCGCTGTAGCCCTGACGTCACTGCGACCCATTAGGGATCTATTGTGACTCCTTCGCGCTAGAGTATCATCCCCAACCCAATGCTGCTCATACATTTAACGATATGGTTAGGGTTGGTGCCACGAATTTCTTCTGTGGATGAGTATTCGTGGCGACCAAGGTGTCTGTTCCTGCTCTGTAGTAAAAGTAAGTCGAGGAGAAGGTGAATTATAGGTGTCTCATCCTTCTCCTCACAGAATCTTCAAGTCGTTATCCTCCAAGTACCTATTCTGTTTAGGTGTTTGTTGAGCTTGCAATCCCTCTAGGATCTGGGTCTATAAAATATGTAACAATTAGGCAAGCCTTTAAATTGGTAGCTTTATATCATTTCAGAAGTCTAGCAATCACGGTTCTTGAGATACAGTCTGGAGACAGACAGACGGACAAACATCGAAGTCTCAGTAAAAGGGGTCCGTTATTACCCTTTGGGTACGGAACCATAAAATAGACCTTTTAAAATATGAATAGCAATTACTTTCACATTTCTGGGAAAAACTTGCAATGCCGTGTATGACGGATCGGTGTTTAGAAGACCCCAAAAATGAAAAATAACTTCATCATTCATCATCCCGATCATCGAAATTAGATCTGGATACTTTTTCTCTAACACTTTATACAGATTGGAACAAACCAAAGTGATAAAAAGATATTATAATTCTTTAAGTTGTATGTCTCCCTACTCCCTTGTAAAGATAGAATTCACCATGAAAGTAGCTCTTCTAAACGCTCATAATCGTATTGCTGCATCACGGGCCAATATTTTTAAAATTTAAAAATATTCAATGTTCAAATAAGTCCATAAGCTGATTGTGATTCGTGATGGATAATGCAAAAAATATATTAAATTTTTAAACCGTTCTTCGAGCAAAGAGTTCTTAATCGCATTGGAGATTAATTTTAATTGCCATATTAAGAGTTTGATGCTCTCCTCAAAATGTTTTCTAAAACATAAAAATAACAACAAACAGAAACAAATAGAGGGATAGTGTCTGTTAACTATCTATATTAGGCAATAGTGTATCTGTCTGTCTGTTTGGCATCTCTTCACTCTAAAACCGCTGAACCGATTTTTATGAAAGGCATGGAAATTTATCGTTACTTTCGAAAAAGGAAATAGGAATTAAGATTTAAACATATATTTTACTAAAATGTACGGTCTCTGCCCGATATATATAATAGAGTAGTAATTAAACGAGTGACTGTAAATTACAGTTTTAAGGGTCAAAATTAATAAATTGGGTTATAGAATTACTAAGTGAGCGACTGACTGTGCTGTGAGTGACGAGAAATCAAGAGAACAGCAACTTTAATTTGAGTTACTGAGCAGCTTCATAATATTTGAGCGACCTAATATCTGTTTGAGTGTCAACGTTTAAAACAATAGTAACATACTTATAATATGAACTAAAACGTATTAAATAATTTTTCCTATCTAGTAGTGCCTTTTTCCGAATTCGGCTAAACCTCAACTATTTCTGTATTCAATCTTCATCATTTTGAAGTCGGTACCAGATAGCTGAATCTTCAGTTCTCTAACAGAATATTTGAAATTTTTGGAACTGGCACCGACTTCAAAATTATGAAGATTGAATACAGAAATAGTTGAGGTTTAGCCGAATTCGGAAAAAGGCACTACTAGATAGGAAAAATTATTTAATACTTTTTAGTTCATATTATAAGTATGTTATTATTGTTTTTACCTTGGAAGTCGGTTTTAATTTTTTGTTAAAAATAATAATTTTACTCTTTTTAGTTACCTAGTAAATCATCGCGTATATTCTATGTATCTTATTACAATTTGTATCTATCCATATACAAACCATGTGACATTGAGATACAACCATGTGACATTGGTGACCCTGACGTGGTAATGATGATGATGATGAATGTAATTTGCATAGTAGCATATGCTTTCAGTTCTTAAAACAGCGCCTTAACCCCCAAACTTGTATCTATAATGGTCGATTTACACGGGTGACTAACGGGTCGATTTTAGTCACCCGGCAAGTCACCAGTCGAATCGCCTGTCCAAGTCGAATCGCCACCCCATTTACAAAAATCGCCTGTGACTAGTTCATTCTGCGTGAAAATGTCGCGTCAAACAGTCGCATTGCATAGGGGCATTGAAGGAATTGAAGCGATCGCTTGCGACTGAGCGTTTGCACGGTCGATTTTAATCACCAGCCGCATGCGGCCATTGGCCGCACGACTTTGGGGCTTGCGACTTTAGCCGCATGCGGCGTAGTCGAATTGCCATTTACACAGTCGATTTTCGCCGTGCGGCGTAAATCGTGCGGCTTTAGTCACCCGTGTAAATCGGCCATTTAAAGGAATCCGGAGGTCTCTTAGTATCTTCGGATCCATAGTATACCTTGGTTTTTCACCAATCCCTCGTTTTGGTAGCATATGCTTAGGATACTTCTCATAAAACCGTTTTCGTGTTTCCATATAAATTTTGAGGAGTTCCCTCGATTACTCATGGATCCCACCACCATTTTTGTGAAAATGGGACCAAATTGGAGTGAAACCAACACAAACCAAAACAAACATTTTGAAAATCGGTTCACAAACGGCGGAGTAATCGTTGAACATACAAAAAAAAAAACCACAACCGAACATATTATAACCTCCTCCTTTTTGGAAGTCGGTTAAAAATTGAATCTATCTTAATATTGGAGTTGCCCTGTCTGTATTTCCAGTCGCTCACAGTACCTAATGTAGTCGCTCAGATAAAATTTTAATATCTGAAATGGATTAAATCACAATCCACCTTCTGTAAGCTCGTTCTGGATTTTAAGTATTATTATATAATATATTATATGCAAAAAATTTAATAGAAAACATGTCTGAACATTTAAAAGCTTTAACAAGATATTTACAGTAATAACTCGCTTACGGTATTTTATAAGACTTATGAGGAATTTATTCAGAAATACCTTAATATAGGTCATGATATTAAATCCAGGCTAGTTTCATTCCCGTTTTGAGCTAGACTGAGCAGTGAGGAAGGATAATAGGTAAACGTTCTGAAACTCGAGAATCTTAGATATTATTTTCTAAGAATTCATTTGCAAGGAGGAATTTGTTCTAAAAAGGATGCTCGACTTGTCTTTTTGACAAAGTGTGCGAGTTTATGACAACAGCGCGAGTAGTTAGCCTTTTAGTAGAATGTCTGGATTTAAACTCATATTTGAAAATATTAGACAGTTCGTCGAAATTAGTTAAAAAAAAGGCGGTTTATAAGAATTAAGAGGAATAAGTGAAAGAATGAAAAATATAGCTGTTGTTGCCCGCAACTTCGATACGCTGATATTACTTCCTGGGAAAGGTAAATTTTTCCGAGAAATAAACTATTCTATGTCCAAATGCATACGAAACTTTATCTAAATCAGTTCAGCGTTAAGGCATGCAGTCTGCAGAGGTAAGAAATAGACGCTTTCGAATTGAACATAAGGACCATGGCCCATGGAAGGCCACTCTAACGGGAAAATACTTTTTATTCGTTTATTAACTAAATAAATTAAGGAAACAAATTATCAAGTAATGCTTTGTTTTATTAGATATGATATTATAAATCACTTTTTAACCTAGTTTCAATAGCATTTAATAAACTTAAGTTTTGTTAAGCTCTTCCAAATGGTCTAGCAAGGAACACAGCTCCAAACAAGGCCAATATTATATTCAGTCGATTAATTTGAAAATAGAGTTACAAATATACTTTATTTATCTGCTTTTACTAAAACGATATTTTAATTTCATTCAATTAAGCAAAACATTAAATGCTCAATATATTTATATCATCTGATTTTTTTTTACCGAACATTGCTTGAACATCATCTTATAACTAAGAATATATTCATGGAAATTCTTTAAAAATTGTAGTAATGAGTATTACATTGACACCTTATAACTAATTGCCAACGCGTTTTATAATTCAATAAATTTTTTTTTAAATCTAAAATGGCCTTCTTATGGGCCCGTCCTGTGCATAGCCAAAATGTTCAATATGAGTGTATAAGTTTAATAATCCTAATAAGTAAAGATGTTATACAAAAAAACATTATTTTAATTGTTACGGTACGCATTTATAACTAAAAAATAACTGTTTATATGTTAATGATTTTTAGATGTTCCTTGTAAAGTACATGTACCCTAGCAAGGCCTACCATCAAATCTTTGGTTGGGCCTTATAAGGAACCACCGGCCTTCCTAGGAACATTGCCAATATTTTAACTTAAATCGAGGCATAAATAGATTTTCTTTTATGAGTACCATACACATATCCTTATACGATAATTCACAGTAATAAAAAAGTGAGTTAGATATAGGTTATGTAACTAAAAACTTAAGTTTTGCAGTGTGCGGAAATAACAATTGTAACATCGACAACCAAAGTCTACAAACAGTGAGATCGCACTGCTACAATTGCGGCGCGATCGACTCGCCCGCGCCGCCATGTTTGTGGCCTTAAGTTTGATGGATCTTAGTGTGCACAGTGTATTTTTTGTCCAAAAAATTGGTCATGCCGTTTTTATTACTTAATTTTATAGGATTTGTGATTATAGATGCAGGACGAGAACACTCGACTGCCCATTTCATATAGAAGAATGCAAATTAGTACTTGAAAAAAATTTCTATGGTTTCCAGAAAAAACATAGAAACAGTTATAGCTCAAAAGTTTGATATTCTTTTAAAGTCTTAAAAGCCCTACGATAGCGAAAAACATCCAGGCTTTTTTTGTTCAAGATAACGTATTTATGACTGATTTTGTAAATTTATGTTTTAATTTTTTTAACGCCATGTTATTTCATATTTGGATTTGAAACTAAGACTGAAATATTCTTTTTATTGATACTTATAACCCAAAAAAATGGGATCCAAATGAGGCGGGGCATCGGAGTTATTCAATTTTATATTATTTTGGATAGGGTTGTCATCGCATAGTTGAATAATATTTGAAGTAGGTTTTTATATGCTCATTTTTCTAATGAAGTTTGTAACTTCAACAAAACAAATAGTAATAGTTTTTTTTACTTACTAGCTGCTGCCCGCGATTCCGCCCGCGTGGAAAATCATTATGTTATCCACAGTTTACATTTTCTTCGCGTTATACCTTACTACTCTGCTCCCCTTTGCTTCACTGCTGTTCTACTCTTATACTGAGTTTTGAAGTCAGTAAGATACTGAGAAGCTCAAGGTCACTTTTTGGTTTGATCCTTTCTGTTTTTGGTTATTTATGTTTATTATACTGCATATTATATGATGTACCTCCGCCGTGTTCCATATTTGTTATAAGTATCGATCTAAAATATATTTAAGTGTACAGATTTATTTCAGCATAAAAATTCTAACATGCCTTGAATATACATAAATAATATAAATAAGTAAAAAATATATTGTCTTGTTCGCATGTACTAGTCGAAACACTGTGCGTTTGGTAGAGTATTATTTCAGGAATTTCAAGTGAAAACAAAGTTTTATACCTTACCTAGCTATTGCGCGCGGCTTTGCTCGCGTGACATTCAATTTCTCTGGACCTTAATTTGATCGTTTTGGTATCACAAACAAACACTTATTTTTTTAATACTAAAGATTTATTTTAGGTTCAATGAAAGTCTGATAATTTTTAATATTTTCTATACAAATTATTATCAGGCGTTGTAAATACCTAATATTTTCCTTGTTATAATACGTTACCCAATAAAATTATTTAAAATGTTATTTTTTTTTACTTGGAACCCGGACACCCGGTTCACGTGACGTTTTAGAACCAGTTAATGAAATCTGAAACCGGACCCGGTCTGCACCGGCTACCTATTAAACAATAGATTTTCGGTTATATTTAAATGAGATTAATATGAGACCATTTTATACCGGAAATATATAAAAGATTTTAAGTGTGTCACCATGTGTACATTAGAAAAGTTTTAATTTGTTAAAAAAAATTCCAAGTCATTATTGTAGGATTGACAGGTCAAATTAATATGAAAACTGCAAATTTGCTTTTGTAATAGCATATTACTTTACTTATATTAAAAACTAAAATAAAAAGTAACAGTTTTTTTGTTTCTGCTCAAAAATATTTCACGACATGAATAAAATATTTTCTCGATTTATCGAGTCACTTTAGTGACTCAATGCAGTTTTTCTAACCATCTGTTTAAGTATTAGTCAGGAATAAAAAAAACAAAGTTCAAATGAAGAAAAAAATTGGTATAGAAATATTGACAACTCTAAAACCATAGTTACCATAGAAAACTTTAGAAGCCTCTAACTTCGGTGCCCTTTATTATTTGGATCTAAATTTTTTTACACGAATTCTAGTACATTTTAGTTACAGTAACAATTCTGTATAAAAATAAAATCCAAATAATTATAAATACGTTCATAAAAAATTAAAGAAAAAAAAACATAAATCGTAAATAAATCTTTGAACATTTATTTAAGAAATATTTAAATCAGGTTAAATTGTGTGTTTTTTTAATATTGTCGATCAGAATAATCAAGAAGACAATTAAGTAAATATTTAAAAAGTTATGGCAATTTTTTATTTTATTGAAAAAAATAAAGTGTTTTTTTTATTGTTCATAATAAGAAATTAATGCATGTAAATACTAATAAATTATTTACATAACATTTCTGTATGAGATTTCCAAAAAAAAGGCATGGCCAATTTTTTGGACACAAAATACACTGTGGTGTATAGTAGAAGCAATATGTCTTACCATGACGATAACTACGACTTTTTAATATTTGGCCTTCAAAGGAGCGTGGCCTTCCATGGTCCATGGTCGTTATTAGTATCCAGAATAAATGGATAATACATCTAACACTAGTAGAAGGCTAAGAAGGAATCATGGGCGGATGGCGGACCTACGTAATTTGGTCGCATTATGTCAAAACCAGGCGACAGACACGAGTAACATTGAATTGACATAATCCGACAAAATGACATAGGTCCGCAATCTGCATATGAATTAATATAATTTCTTTGATAGTACCTACTTAAGCTATGGTGATAAATTATAGTAAAATTAGCAACGTCACATGCCCACGTCATCAGCTTATCTTCTGAATAATATGACAGGGTCGCTTAAAGCAGGCTTTGCAGGTTACCTTTTACTCCATTGAAATGTTACAATTTAAGGACCGAATATTGCATTTCTTATAGGACGCAATTTTATTTTTGGGACATGTTGGAGAGGTCAATAGAAGCTTAACCTCAAGTCAAGGGGTCGCCACCCTTGTCCCCCGGCCGCCATCTTGAAAAAAGGGGGGACAACACTATTTTCGCGATATGTATATCTTAAACTATACGTCTTCTACAAAAATTTGTGAGATCATAATTTGTTGCAAATTATTTTAATTATTTGCCTACAAATATGTTTATTTAACTTTTTACCCTTAATTAAAAATTTAAAAAGTTATAAGCAAGAAAGTGAGATTTTTTTTAACAACATCAGCAGGAAATTAAAATTTGTAAAAATTATGGAGAAACTTCCTGAACTAGCTAGTGGTACCGCGCTATTCCTGAGTGAGGAAGTCGATGCCAGTTCCAAAAATTTCAAATATTCTGTCAGAGAACTGAAGATTCAGCTATCTGGTACCGACTTCAAAATTATGAAGATTGAATACAGAAATAGTTGAGGTTTAGCCGAATTCGGAAAAAGGCACTACTAGATAGGAAAAAATATTTAATACTTTTTAGTTCATAATATAAGGATGTTATAACTGTTTTTACCTTGGAAGTCGGTTTTAATTTTTTTTGTTAAAAATAATAATTTCACTCTTTTTAGTTATTATAGATAAAAGTATTAGATAAGATACTTAGTAGGGACGTCAACATGATCCCCCATGAGTACGCCCATGGGGAGTTATAGAGAATATTACGCAAAGGTTGTAGCAGAGGGCGCTACTAACACATAAAGTAAATAATAATCCGACCAAAATCTGACATGTTGCACTTGCACACGCCATAATATTATCAGAATATTGACAGAAACGTTGTCAAGCGTCGAACAAAACTTTTCTTTACTGTCTATGCTGGTGCTGCTTCTAGCGTGAAAACATTGCCTTGAATATGTCCTATTGTGTGTTTTACTAACATTACTTTAGCTATGCGATTAATACGATTAATAATAATACGATTTAACCATATGGCAAATAAAAAACTCGACCAAGCTAATGTGATATTTCGAAGATAGACATCACACACCACACCACACAAATTCTGACTGGACACGGTGGATTCGCCTTCTACTTGCACAGATTCAAGTTGAAGGAGGATCCATCGTGCCTGTGTCAGTCAGGAGTTGAGAAGACGGTTCCTCACCTGTTACTCTAGTGTCCAATTTTTGCTAGCAATAGATATGATATTGAGCAAAAATTGGGCACATCGATAACGGGTGAGAAGCTGCCTGCCATCCTGGGGGGTAAAAAGAGAGATTTGTTCCTCTCTTTTTGTAAGAGGATAGTGTGTGTTACAAACAAGAAAAATTCTAGTATATTATTGTGATTGATAAGCTGTGATATTAGGGTACTTGAACGTTGTGCCGTATTTTTATTTTTATTGTTTTTAATTTTGACTTATTTTGTAAATTGTAATTTTAATCGGAACGGAATCATTGAATCGTAATTTTTGTTAAATATTTTTGTTTTTTGAGCTGATGTCAATTTTTTAGAATTTTTATAAGAACTTTTAATAATGTACCTAGTATGTATAATAATTGAATATTTTATGGTGTATACTAATTGGATTTAAAATATAACAACCAGCCCTGACACTGTTAGGGGGACAAGAATAATAATAAAAAAAAAAATGTGATTTTTCGATAATGTCCGGATGATACGCGACATTTAAATTGGTAGCATTATAATTTATATTACATTGTACTTACCTAGGCAACATTCTGAGTTTTGTTTAAATATAAAATAAAATTAAAAAAAAATATGCTTTTTAATTTATTAGATATTTATTAAAACTTTAAATTTGGTAAACAATTTCATCAATCATTATGCAAAGACATTATTTTCAATTAAGACTTTCTTGATAGGTAATTTATGGGCAGCTGTGACCGATTTATTACTAAAAGTCGTTATAATGTCTCAAATAGACAAGCGTTAAATTTAATCTCAGAAATCGATGATTTATTGATAAAAACGTTCGATAGAAGTTGGAGACTATCTGCTGCTCCTGGAAAACTACGAAGTTGAAGGTGAAGCAAAGGCTCTAATATTGACAAAATTAGAGTTCGCTCAGCTCCCTGATTCACTAAGCTATTCCTCGCGGAATGTTTTCGATGGCGGAAACTTTTTCACTTTCAAGCAAATGACAAGTGAAAACTTTCCGATTTTGCTGTCATTTTGACAGTATTGACATTTCTTTTGTATGAGTGAAATAGTTTCCGCCACGGATTCGAGAAGATCTCACCGCGGATGGGAGTTTGACATCCGACGGCGGAAAATTTTCCGAGGATTAGAGCCGTTTTCGCGGAATGTTCCCGCCACCTCCGAGACTCGTGAAATCTTTTCACTTCGAGGTCATGTCACTCATGGCGGATATTGTTAGATGAAATTATTTAATGATAAGAATAATAAAAGAAAGCAATAATTATTAATAGTCAGTCGTGTCTTGTTTAAAATAAATGTCGTAAGTACTGTAATAATTATGTGTTAAAGCCTAAAGGTTAAAGCTTTAGGAAGTGTTCATTGAACAATAAATATTTTGATTAAAAAGTCATTTTATACCGTACAAAATTTATACAGGAGAATGTTTCTACTTTGTAAATAATAAAGAAAACCGTCAGTCGTTAATATGACGGTGGAAAAACCGTCAGCCAGCGATATAAGTTATAACTTATAACTAAAATAACCATACTTCGCGCTCAATGTATCCTAGGGCGTCGCGTAGACCACATTTCCACCTACAAACGTTCAGCTGACGGCGATTTTCATTTGAATTAACTATAAAATTGTCTCACATACCAATTTTATTCGGTAAGTAATTAATTCGATAGTCAATATTTATGAGGAAGAATTATATAGATTTTACTTGTAAAGCGCCATCTGTTGTTACATACTAAAACTAAAATACCACCTACCGAATCTAAATGTCTATAATCTAGATATGAACCTTTATTGGGTGCGAATTGGGATCTTTATAATGTCAATACAATATGATTCCCAACAACAACTTTGAGATACTCTCAATTTTTATTCCACTCATACTGAAGTAGCTAACGACCAAAACTCTTATGTATTAATAGAATACTATTATTGTTACAATTTTCGCTCGGTATGAAATGACTTTACAAAATTAGCACTACCTCCTCTACTTTAAGTTCCAACAGTGGCGGGCATAGCAGCCTTTGTTTATTTTAGAAATAAGAGCCCAAAATGAGGAAAGGGAAAGCCGGCGAAGTAGGAGTTTGGTATTTAACAAAAGAATAAGAGATATGTGCGACCCATATCGCGACCCCAACTTTAGTCGCACATATCGCCTAAAGCTGCCTCCCCACATAGGCGAGCGCACCGCCAGCGCGTTGGCCCACGCGCTGGCGGTGCGCTCGCCACGGCGTTTGTGAGTAATCCACACATAGGAAGGTCGTTAAGTATGCTTTTGATCGCGCCAATGTGCGGACAGATTCAAAATGGATGTTGAGTCGCTAACAGCTGCAGCTGTATAATTATTCACAGCTTATAATTACTTCGTAAATGTGGACAAGAAAAAGTTTTTAAAGGGTTTTCTCGAAATAAAAAAGTAAAAGGCGAGAAATCGTAACAAACAAAGAAATAAACTTACTTTTACATTTATAATATTAAAATAATATGATTATTTTATTACTTATTATTTATTATATATAATTATTATTACTTATTATTGTAAGCATCATGATTAATATATATTTAGTATATATTAAATATTTAATTTTTTTTTTTTAGTATATTTTGTTATTATAGTGGCAACAGATATACAGAATCTGTGAAAATTTCAGAAATCTAGCTATAGCGGTTCTTGAGATACAGCCTGGAGACAGACAGACGGACAGACAGACGGACAGACAGACAGACGGACAGACAGAAAGGCAGACAGACATTGAAGTCTTAGTAATAGAGTCCCGTTTTTACCCTTTGGGTACGGAAACCTAAAAAACATCGTGAGGAAAATAGCATGTCCAAGAACCTTATTTTTTTAGCACTTTTGGTATGATTTTTTGGTTCCACAGGCAGTTTTTACTCTGATAGAGCTCAATAAATTTAAATGTTTTCTCGATACTCATATTGTTCGCCATTTCTTCAAGTTAGATATTAATTCGCCACAAGAAGGAAACGTGCAGTCTTCATCGCCGCTCCGGGTGAACTGATCGCGCGGCCTGTGTGGATGGAGCGCAAAGCTTGCGACAAATGTCCTTTGATCTTTCCGACACCGCGCGGCAAGCTCGCAAACGCGCCGGCCAACGTCTGAATACCTACCGCCAACGCGCGAACGCCCGTTCTACACATTGGGCCAACGCGCCGTCCAACGCGTCGGCCAACGCGTTCGCCTATAAGTAGTGCCGACATAACGCCCGATATAGCTTTGGCAATGGTCCGGGAAGTGGGAACTAATGCCTGTTTGGAGGGTGCATCCACGCAGAAGCTCTTTGCCAGCAGAGCTGAAGGTATAAATTAGTATATTACACAACGGTGACGGTTTGTGTCACATACACAAATCTCGCAGATTTGACAAATTGTCATAAATTTGTCACTCGGCAGTCGGCACATTACACATAGACAATCTTATTTTTTTGGTTTAATTATTTTAATAAGACGTAGCAATTTTTGTAATATTCAAAATCATTCGCTCTGTCGCTCATTAAAGTTTAATGAGCGACAGAGCAAATGATTTTGAATATTACAAAAATATTATAAAATATATTTCAGCTGCGTTTAATGAATAAACGCAAGAAATATATTTTTTGTAAGGTGAGACTAATCAGTCTTAAAAATTTAGTTCATTAAATTAAGAGGTGCCGGAAAATTTGGAGACAATTATAATTATTTTTTGGTCTTTTATCTTGATACTGACAGCGATGAATATCCATGGCTATATACCGTAGCACTTATTGCCAAAAAAAATCAGTTATTCTCTTTGGTTTCGGATTCATTTCCGCGACGGAAACTAGTTTGTGAATCGCTGTGTATCTGACAGAAAGTGAAATTATTCCGCGTGAGATCTTTCCGACGATCGTGAATCGGTCAGCAGAATTCAAAACTAGTATTTAAGGGCCTTCCCCTACGGATATTCCGTAATTTACCGTATTTAGAGCCTTATAAACTCATAATTTGAAAGCTACAAAGTTATAATAAAAATACAGCAATAATCTTCAGTATATCAACATTCCTTTCCCCGTTTTAAATTTTCTATTTTTGTTTATTATACTCATGATATTAGCTTCCAAAGTAATACCAATTTATTAAAATTGAAGCATACTTTCAGCATCTCCCTAGTATTTACAAATTACGTTTATTTGAAACACACGACAATAGATAGACAATTTCATTAACTACATATTTTAATTTTTTTAGATCAATTTTGAACTAAGATAAGTAAAAAAAAAATAGGATTTTTGTGCGATCTCGGCAACGCGTCAAATGTATGGTCAAAGTCGTTTGCTCGGAGGATGGTCTTAAGGTGAGTGTGTCGTGTGCCAAGTCACAGATTACTAAGTAACTAAATAGTTACTAAGTACCTAAACCAAGTCAAGCGGCAACGCGGCGATATTTTGTCTGTGCATAGTGTAAATTGATTTCAAGTCAGCACAGTACACTGTACACACTCAATGTAAATCTGCATTTACACTATCACCCGGTTTCTGAAAGGCTGATCAACGCTAAAATTAACTAATCGCCTGTTAAATCTCTTGTCAAGTACCAATTGGGTTGCTAGAAGCATGGTTAGTTACTTTAATTTGATCAGCGAGTTACATTGAACAGCTATGTCAACTGACATAGCTGTTCAATGTAACTCGAGAATCATATTATGTCAACCGCATGTCAGTGCCAGGTCAGCACTGACACGTCAGTGGACTGATGTCAGTTACTGACTCAATGTAAATCTGTCTTTAGATCTTTTCACTTAAAACCGCCGATTTGGATTTTCGCACCTTTTTTTTTTTTTTTTTTTTATGCGCAGGGGAAACCCATCATGGGTGCCCCGGGTTGGGGATGTGCCTCAGTTAGCTGAAGCACCCCGGGGGTATGTGGGACTCTTACCCACTAAAACCACCTGCGGTCTGCCTTCAGCCGTATACGGAGGGATGTCCTGGATCTGTCTAACACAGGACTCCCTCCACTGGATTTTCGCACCTAATCTAGTAGTTTTTGTCACGAAAAATGTACGCGTCCCCCGATAAAGTAAGTAGGATGAAAGTACCTATATTTACAAAAATATCAAGTAGTATCACAGAAAAAGAAAGAATAGGTAAATAGTAGGTGCTAGTAATTACTAAAATAATTGCTGATAGGTCCTACCTAGAAGAAACCTAGAACCTTAAAGCAATTCATCGTGTCTGTCTGTTACCTCTGCACGTTCAAATCGTTGAACCGATTTTGATGAATTTTCGTATGCTGATACCGGAAAAGTGAACGGTTCCCGCGTAATAAACGAAGTTTGTCGCAATGGAGTTGCGGGCGTCATCTAGTGATCTACCACCTTCGCACCCGGTAACTACTAAGATTATATTATAACTAGACGTTCCGCGCGGCTTCGCCCGCGTAAATTAGATATTTCACAGACAAATCAGTCTACAAAAATAGCCTATGATCCTTCACGTGGTCTACTTCTTATCTGACCCAAATAACAGAAAAATAATTGCTCTAGTAGTTCGTGAGATAAGCCCTTTCAAATAATTTCCCCCGTTTATTTCCACATTTTCTTCTATTTCTTCGCTCCTATTAGTCTTAGCGTCATAAAATATAACCTATAGCCTTCCTCGATAAATGGGCTATCTAACACTGAAAGAATTTTTTAAATCGGACCAGTAGTTCCTGAGATTAGCGCGTTCAAATAAGCCCTTTCAAATAATTTCCCCCCGTTTTTTCCACATTTTCCTCTATTTCTTCGCTCCTATTAGTCTTAGCGTAATAATATATAGCCTATAGCCTTTCTCGATAAATGGACTATCTAACACTGAAATAATTTTTCAAATCGGACCAGTAGTTCCTGAGATTAGCGCGTTCAAACAAATAAACAAACAAACAAACAAACTAACAAACTCTTCCGCTTTATAATATTAAGTATAGATAAGTATATCACTTGGTTTGTGTAAAAGTCTCAGAATAATGGATATTAATCTTAACTTTGGACAAAGAAGGAGGGGCACTTCGTACCCACTAATGTAGCACTTTGAGACATATACTATACAGAGTGTAACAAAACTAAGTGATATTACTTTAGGATGTGAGAATTATCACTTAGTTTTGTTACATCCTGTATATACATATGCTACATAATATACTATTTGAGACAATATTACAGGGTGTTTTTTGTGATTTTTTTAACCTTCTACCTCGTTAATTTTTTTCTCCCATGGTTTAGAGATTTTACGTCATACAATAAAATGTTCAACTTTTCAAGCCCTTTCATTTGATATATTATGTGTGGATGTGCTACAGCTTGGGTGCGGCTTCAATACAAAAATGCCCCTTGTTCGTTCACAGACTCTGTCAGTTTGGTTAAAAATTAAAATGTCGGCCTCTGGAGTAGATATTATTTATTTTTGTAGCGAGGGGCGTGATCTTGAATGACATTAAACATACTTAACTGAATAAATTCACTTTATGTATTCTTGAGATTTGAAAACTTAAGTCCGAAAATAAAGGTTTCGAGTGAATAAATTTGGGGTATTTTTAGTTATCAGTCTTTTTAAATGTAAGAACAGTAAACTTTTAATAAAATTATGGATTTTTGCGCATTATTATCGTTTATTTTTCATTTTTGACTTGGCTCAGTTCCCTTGAATTCACGGGGCCCTGGGCTTAAGGCCATAAGCCATATTGTAGACTAGCTGTCCCGGCAAACGTTGTTTTGCCATTTAAAGTATTTAAATCTTACCCCCTCTTTTGTCCCCTAAGAGGGGTGGGGGGAAAAATTTTATACACCAGATGTTAAGTTGGAAAAAACAGTTAATAATATGAAGTAAGTCTATTAAAGAAAAAAGTTTGATACAAAATCTGACCCCCTCTTTGCTCCCCTTAGAGGGGGGGGGGGGGGGGGGGGGGCGATTTTAATACACCAGATTTTGAGTTGGAAAAAGACAAATATATCTGCGAAAACCGTATGCAAATCGGATCAGTAGTTTTCGTGTTAAAGCAAAAGTCTTATACAAAATCTGACCCCCTCTTTCGTCCCTTTAGAGGGGTGGGGGGAAATTTTATACACCAGATGTTAAGTTGGAAGAAGACAAATATATCTGCGAAAACCACATTCAAATCGGATCAGTAGTTTTCGTGTGATAGTGGAACAAACATACAGACAGACAGACAGACAGACAGACAGACAGACAGACAGACAAAAAAACTAACCACATTTTTGGCTTCTATAGCGATGTAGTAACACCCCCCGCTTATTATTTTTTGAATATCTTTAATGTACAGAATTTTCATTTCTACAGTTTTATTATATGTATAGATACGGCCCCTCTCATTTCTCTGCATGGTAGATGTTATATAATATGTCGGAGAATCATTGTCCTGATCATCTTTGCTGCCAGCGTTAGGAATTCTAGTGGGCGAAACACAATAATTGTCACTAGTATTCACAAATTTATTATAAACAATTACACAACACTATTACAGCACTTTCACACAATTCACTACAATTCTGAAATCACAATGTTACTTTAGTTAGCACAACGCTAGAACTAGCCATGATCCAACTCGATCGACTGCTGAGTGCTGACACTCGAATGTGCTCCCAAAACTGTCATTTGTCAACCCCTCTAAAGTAAAGATGGCGCCTCGAACCCACTCAAGACACGCGCCCTCTGCTCTGATTGGTCCTTAATCAAATGGTTACAATTTGATCCAGACCGAGATATTTAGAGCTACTTATATGACAAACTAAATATGACAAACTAAATTAAATTTAGTTAAGAATTTTAAAATGATCACTGAATTATAAAATCATTTTTAAAGCAATATAATCGTGAAGAATCAACACTTCAAACAATAGGAAAACAACTAGACTCATGACTACTCATGACTTCCTCTGACATTTAGGAATCATAAAACAACTACACTCATAACTATTCATGACTTCCTCTAATATTCAGCAATCAGAAAACAACTAGACTCATGAATTCCTCCGACATACAGCTCGACAAGGCTTTAAATGAACGTGGCGAAAAAAGGAACTAACGCTACCATCATATTATAAAAACGTCATTTTTGACAGTTCTCCTTTACCAGCAGCGCTCCAGCCCACGTTCATTTAAAGCCTTGTCGCACTGTATAGATATTGCTCATGATCAATTGCACATGCCAACTATTCTTAATTCATCAAGCCCCATACGGTCACCGGCGTCCGAGACACAATAGAATATCTATTGTGTCTCGTTTCGCACGATCGACGGGTTAAAGTGTGCTCCGCGAAGCCCTGGGGCTCTGCAAAGGCCTTTGCGCTCTGCGAACGATACATAAATAGTTTTAACAAATATCATCACTCATCAGACACTAGCATAAAGACTATTCATTCAAAGGCAAAATATTCTTTTTTGGGGGACCTTCCAAAACTTTATTTTCGCCACCAAAAAAGCTTGAGTGCCACTGGTACATGCGTTACAGCTTCGCAATCATAGTAGCAAACATGGTAGAGAGGCACCTTTAAAAAAAAGAGGCAAAAATAAATATATAATGTTGGAAAAAATAATATTATGCGCAGTCGAGAAAAACATGCATTATGACCGCGGCCTAACATTTAATATGTTCAATGAGACTATCAGTCTCAGTGAGTACTTGAGTAGTGTTTGTCATGTAACTGTGTTAAGTGGGATACTAATATACATTGTCAAGGTAAGAATTGATTTTGTAATTTTTATTACAAAATCAACCTTTTGGTCTAGATTTTAGGTTTTCACTGTAGGCAATAAATTAGGTAAATAAGCAAACAATTACCCCTTTAGTTACTTTTAAACATACTGTTTATACATTGTATTACAATGTTTTGTGCTATAAAATCTAAGTAATGCATGATAATCGGCCAAGTGCGAGTCGGACTCGCGCACGAAGGGTTCCGTACCGTTATAGATAAAAAATAGGTCAAAAATTGTGTTTTTTGTATGGGAGCCCCCCTTAAATTTTAATTTTATTATTAATTATTAAAGTACAAACATAATTGAGAAGTCTGTGAAATTTCAACTGCCTGCCTGTTGTCATTATTGATATCGAGCAAGAAAGGCCAAAAAAATCACGTTTGTTGTATGGGAGCCCCCCTGAAATATTAATTTTATTTTGTTTTTAGTATTAATGCCGCTATAACAACAAATTTTGTTGTTATAGCGGCAACATAAATACAAAACCTTTGAAAATTTCAGAAGCCTAGCTATACTTAGCGGTTCTTGAGATACAGCCTGGAGACAGACAGACGGACAGATAGACTTACAAAATCACAACCTTTCGCATATGTATTTTAAATATATTATTAGTATGATTACTATGAAGGTAGTGAAAGCTGTAAAATATTTTCGATAAAAGTAGAAACAGTAGGTAAATAATACATTCGGTAGTGAGATAGTGACTAGTAAACGAGAGAAAAACATCCGGGTTAAGGGCCTTCCTCTACGGAGATTCCATAATTTACCGTATTTAGAGCCTTATAAACTTATAATTTGAAAGCTACAAAGTTATAATAAAAATACAGCAATAATCTTAAGTATATCAACATTCCTTTCCCCGTTTTAAATTTTCTATTTTTGTTTATTATACTCATGATATTAGCTTCCAAAGTAATACCAATTTATTAAAATTGAAGCATACTTTCAGCATCTCCCTAGTATTTACAAATTACGTTTATTTGAAACACACGACAATAGATAGACAATTTCATTAACTACAATATATTCCCCGTTTTAATTTTTTTTAGATAAATTTTGAACTAAGATAAGTAAAAAAAAATAGGATTTTTGTGCGATCTCGGCAACGCGTCAAATGTATGGTCAAGGTCGTTTGCTCGGGGGATGGCCTTAAATAAACAGTTTACAAATTATATCATCAGATAAAAGTAAATCATTATTTTTTATGAAAACTACAAAAAAATATCAAGAAAATGAAAAATTATATTTTTCACCAGCTGTCATTGATATAAATCCAAAAATTCAAGTTACTCCTGTTTTGGTCGCAAGTATCTTTAACTAGCCTTTGACAATTACAGGGGGTACAGAATTTTTGGTCACCTTTTTAGGGTTCCGTAGCCAAATGGCAAAAAACGGAACTCTTATAGATGCGTCATGTCTGTCTGTCTGTCTGTCTGTCTGTCTGTCCGTCCGTATTTCACAGCCACTTTTCTCCGAAATTTGGTAAGTAGATGTAGTCTGTGAACCGCATTAAGATTTTGATACAATAATGGAAAAATTATTCAAAATTTTAGGGGTCCCCATAGGTACAACTGAATAAAAAAAAATTTTTTTTTCATCTAACCTATGCGTGTGGGGTATCTATGGATAGGTATTTAAAAATCATATTGAGGTTTCTAATATAATTTTTTTCTAACCTGGATAGTTTGCGAGAGAGACTCTTCCAAAGTGCTAAAATGTGTGTCGCCCCTCTCTAATTTCTAAAGTAGGGGCATGATGAGTCTAAAAAATATATATGATGTACTTTACTATAAAAACTATCAACGAAAATTGGGTTGAACGAAATCTAGCAAGTATTTTTTTTTATATGTCATAAATGGTAAACTTAATTTAACTTTCATGAAATCAACTGAAATATAAAAATAAATCAAAAAACTTTTAATTTCATAAAAATAAACCTTATTGCTGCTGCGGAACCCTTCATGGGCGAGTCCAACTCGCACTTGGCCGGTTTTTATATTTGCACATGAGCTCTGAATCGCCTTATGCTCGCTATAGAAATTACTATACACGAAATGTGTTATAAAATAAATTGATTTTTGGGTAAAAGCTGAACGATTCCATTTAATCTTACGAGCGACGAAACGAAACGATTATCTAAGTTTAAATAAACGTACACGGTACTAATTTGCCATTTGTGGTCATGGAGTTACCTACTTAAAATAGGAACGTATTTTGGTTTTAATTTCAAAATATCAATATTATAGCCTCAAAAAATGTATAATATGGTACATAATTTGTAAGAAGTGAAAATTCATGATGACCACTGACACTGACTGACTGACTGACTAACGGCCGTTCCCAATATTCAATCTATCTCTGGTTTGACATACGACCGATCGCAGCTAACATTGAATTGACATAAAATATATGTCTCTAATGTCTAATGAGAGCTATTCCTATCTCTAGTAGGGCAAAACCAGAGATAGATCAAATATTGGGAACGGCCGTAAATAGTACGTAGTACATAATATCTCTATGATTATGACATTTTATTTTTCTATTACATATTTATAACTTCAAAGAAATTGGGTAGCCAAGGCATAAGGAAAAAAAAACCGGTGTTCTAACAAAATCTTTATTGGAATTTTCTTCGCGTTTTTATGTTTTGTTTTAGAACATTCTATAGATAAAGTTATATACAGTGTGTAACAAAAATAAGTGATAATACATTAGGGTGTGTACGTGTTCCTTGTAGAGAGTTCACTGTGAAAGTAGCAGCGCTGAAAGACAAAATTTTTTTTTCACTTTTGTATGGGCAAGGGCCCGAGCGTCACGAGTTTCCCCATATAAAAGTGAAAAAAAAATTGGTCTTTCAGCGCTGCTATTTTCACAGTGAACTCTCTACAAGGAACACGTACACACCCTAAAATATTATCACTTATTTTTGTTACACCTGTATAGGCCGCATAAGACGTCACGAAAACGCGTCGGCCATTTTTTCTCGGACTTCAAAGGAATAAACAAGATGGTGATGTTTTGCACAAAAAATCAAGATGGTGCAAACAAAAAACGTCATGTTTTTTACGTTGCTTCGAAATTTCTCTCATACATCAATAAAAAAGCTTCACTCATTATTTTCTTACTTCATTATCTCTTTCTCTCTCGAATAAAAGTAATTTTTTCTGCATATCTTGTAAACAGACAACGTGATCGCGCAGGAGCAGCCTTTTCACCGATTTTTGTTATCTCATGAGTGTTGCCAACTATGGGGATTTCCCACTAAATTAAGTGGGAAAAAACAAATAAAGAGGGTTTTTTAGGGGGTAAAATTTTTTTGGGGATATTTTTGGGCGAAAAATTTTTGAAGCGAAAATGTATATTTTGGATGAAATGTATATGTCGCAGTCATCTAGATAAATCTGCGATTCGATTGAATGACTAGCGCATACATTGAATGACACCATTGACACAATTCAATTGAATGACTCGGCCGAACGTCGATTGAACGATCGTCACTCAACGTCCAACTAGTTAGCGATTTGTAACATAGCCCTTTGAAGATAGCGGACATGAAATCAGTCAGGTAATTGAACGTATTTCACTTTTTTCCCACTGCGGCGCTCGTAGTCACCAAAATAATTCTTAGGTAATTAATAGCAATGTATTACTCCATGTTGGCCCAATACGACTTCATTGGATTAGGTTAGATGGCAAAGGCGGGAGCGTAGCGCAGCGAAGCTCCCGCCTTAGCCATCGTGGTTATTTTTTTGTAAACCACCCAGAAGTAGGAGCCCTTCGTAGCGGGTCTCCATCACCTCATAATTGAAGCCAGTTTCTAGATTAACCTATTATTACGCCACCAACAAATACTTAAAAAATCATAAAATTCCATTTAACGACTTCACTATGATGACGTTTAGTCAAGACGTTAAACGTTACAGTCGACGTCTTGACTAGTTGTCCTTCAGTCATTCAATAAAACGGTGTCATTCAATGAATACGCTAGTCGTTCAATCGAATCACAGATTGAACCAGATGACTGCGACATATACATACGGGTCGGATAGATAACCTCCTTTTTAACCGACTTCAAAAATAAGGAGGTTGTTTTGAAGTCGTTTAAAAAGGGAATAAGTGCTTTGCGACAAAATTCAATAAGTGATTAATTAAAACATAATACTCACAACAAAGAAATCGTTATTGCTTTTCGTTGACAATTCACAGCTGGTTAAGTCTAATACATTAATATACCCTGTATCTGAGGCTGAGGACGGAGGGCGAAGGTCAATTCGTCCCCAAAGACCTCTCAGGGTAATAGGTCTATCCATTAGGGTACGTGACTCGTCAACACAGCTAACGTCTTTACGGAAACTTTACGAAATAAGATAACTATAAGAGATTAATTTACTAATTCAAAAAAAAAATTATAGGTATTTTCTTATTTTTTTAAATTTGATTGTCAAACAGTTTTCATTTTAGTAACTAGATGGCGCATGTGTAGACAACTGTCGGTAATACCATCATTAATTGCTACAAAACTGGGCAAAAGAATGTAAAACTTGATACATTTCAATTTGAAAAATAATAATAATAATAATATCTATGGACGCTTCACACCACGTCAGTCTGGCCCCGTGGTAAGTACCTAATGGACTTGTGTTACAGGTACCAGACAACGGAAATATATTTAATACTTTTATACTATACATATATTTAAGATTTTTATTATATTATACACATATTTAATACACATCCATGACCCAGGAACTTTGAAAACTTTTTGTTCCGTCGGCGGGATTCGAACCCGCGACCCCCGGCTTGAGCTACCAACAGCCCACCAACTGAGCCACAGAGGTCGTCAAAAGACGCAATAATATTCCAACGAATATGATAATAAAGTTATTATAACGATGTTTTAGTTAAAACTCACGGAAGAAATAGCCCTATTTACCGTTATTCACACCAAATGTCACAGGAATTATACATTTTGGTTTTGACAATATCTTACCTGCACTTGTGCAAGATAGCGAATATTTAATCTACACTAATATTATAATCTACACTAATATAATATTATAAAGAGGAAAACTTTATTTGTTTAATTGTAATGAATAGGCTCAAAAACTACTGGACCGATGTTAAAAATTCTTTTACCATTCAAAAGCTACATTATCCACGAGTAACATAGGATAAATTTTATTTTGGAAAAAAATAGGATTCCGTAAGATATTTGGGTTTTTCGGACACAAGGTGTAAAAATCAACCAGAAAAGTTACTTATTTTGCGTACGCTGCCTAAACTATAAAAGATCATAAAATGTTGTAATTAATTGTAGATCTTATAAATATCTACAAAAAAGTCCGCGACACACTATACCTATCTATGTCGAGTGAGGCACAACAACCATTTTTTTATTTAAAAATCTTGAATTTTTTTGGACTTCATTTAAACGCGTTTATTTTACTCATGCCATCAATCCTTATCAAAATAAATTATTTCATCACTAAGCACAGTTTATGTAGATAATATTTGGTCTTTAAATGATTAAAACTGGACGTTTGATTTTGAAGTTATGGCGAAATTAAAATATTACGATTTCTGCTGCACGGCCCGTTGCGAAGTGGGTGTCACCAAGGCAGGGGTGCGCGTGCGGGAGGGAGTTTAGATCTATTAGTAAATGATGATTTAAATTATTCACTAAATCATAATATATAAAACTCAAAGGTGACTGATTGACATAGTGATCTATCAACGCACAGCCCAAACCACTGGACGGATCGGGCTGAAATTTGGCATGCAGGTAGATGTTATGATGTAGGCATCCACTAAGAAAGGATTTTGATCAATTCTACCCCCAAGGGATAAAATAGAGAATATACCGATCGGGCTGAGACTTTGATACCTAAATAATAATAATACTTCTTAACGCGAGCAAAGCCGCGGGCAAAAGCTAGTGGCTAATATTTTAACAATAATGAACATCAAAAACCCAAATAACACAATTTGGGAAAAATAATAAAAACTACACCAACAATAAAAAGTAGAAGAAATGTCAAAGTAACATGCCCGCCAAAACTCTTTCAGTTTTCAGTTTGCCAAGTATTATATTATGTCAACGTGTTCCTGAACTGTTACCAGTATACTGGCCTAATCGCTTAGGCCAATGGTCGCTTAGGCGTATGCTCTTCGTGAAATTTAAACTAGAGGGACGAAGCAAAAAAACATAGTAATATATGGAAATATATAAATACATACAGTTTTATGTTAATATTATGCTAACGGAAACTAGGTTTAAGATATTTTGATTTATGTCACACTTGACAGTACACTGATATTTTTTAGAAACACAACCCATATGTAGTCAGTGATGCCAACCTGCAGATAATTTCAGATCGGTGGGGAACCAATATAAAATCTAGAAGTGCCTATCGTCGCGCCGTTTGGTGGAGATCAAAAAAAAGAAAACAACCCATTGAAATGTCTGCGAAATTGTGTCTGTCTGTCTGTTACCTTTTCACTACCAAACCGCTAAACCGATTTTTCCGGGACTCATCCCGGTAAAGGACATAGGATACTTTTTATCCCGGAAAAATGCACGGTTCCCGCGTGATAAACGAATTTTGGCGCAACGGAATTGCAGGCGTCATTACCCGGGTCATAACTCGTAAGTAAAGATGGCAGACCTACGAAATTTGGTAGCGTTATGTCAAATTGAATTGACAGAATCCGACCAAATGACGTAGATCCGCCATTCGTCAACTGCCTATGAATCAATTTCTTCGAGGATTCAAAATCCTCTCCAACTATTTCAGATGTCATCCGAACTGTCTCCGGCTGGTGAGGCAGAGCTTGTCAAGCGGGCGCGGCAGAGGTTCACCGAGGTGTACGGCAGAGAGCCCGCGGCGGCGGCGGCGGCGCCGGGCCGCGTCAACCTCATAGGGGAACACGTGGACTACTGCGAGGGACTTGTGTTGCCCGTTGTACGTTTCACAACATATTTTTTTTTTAATAAGATTAGGGGGCAAACGGGTCACCTGATGGAAATCAATTACATCGCCCAACACTCGCAACATCGGAAGAGTTGTGGATGCGTTGCCGGTGAATACGCTCTCTGAAAGAAATTCATAATATTATATCAATACGCATTGCATTGTCTCCCGGTTTTGACTTCAGACGCAGAGAGTACTATTGCAATGCTACATCATACTGCAGTTAGATCCTTCTATGATTTACGGCTGCACTCAGAGACATTTAGGGCGAAGCCAATCGAGCGTAATTTGTGAGTTGTGAGTCGCAGAATTCTGCTGCATACAGTTTCATACAAAAGTCCTGTTTGATTCACACGAGCGTAATTTTGTGAGTCGTGATTTGTATGAAAAGATATTTACGCGGCAGAAATTCTGCGACTCACAACTCACAAATTAAGCTCGTTTGGCTTCACCCTTAAACTTTAATTTCCTGAAGATTTTGACAGATAAATAATTAATGTATGCGTCCTTTATGTTCTAACACCGCGTAAGTCAAAAATAATAACTTTTCAGGAGAGAGAAAACAATTGCATTATTAATATAGATACCATACTAAAGCAGGTTTACTATTTAATTATTTTAGGAGTTTTTTGTTAAGCGATACGTGTTCCCGATTGGCTGATACGATGCGTCTTTCGATTATTTTCTCTGAGTGCGGCAATTTGGATGTCGTTTATCGTAAAGTGATCACCACTAAACTTAATCAAGTTAAATAAAATAATTGTTGATTGATTACTTTTCTGTGGAATATAATAATCGGATGGCTATGAATATTGTGTAAACAGTAAATCAATTTGAATTAACCGCTTATCAAATTGTCAACAGTGTTTTTTTTTGAGTTAGCCGAACATTAATCAAACAGATGACAGTCAGAAGGTGCCCTTTGTTTTAGACCATTTTTCACACGAATAATTGAAAGCTGTGTTTAAATCTAAAGCGAGGATTATATTATTTTTGTAGGTCGTAGAATAAAAGGTAACCTAAACGATTCAAATACGCAAGCATAGAAAAAAAAATCTGCTGTCTAGCTAGCGTGGTTCTTGAATTACAGCCTGGAGATAGACAGACAGACGGACAGACATCGAAGTCTTGTTAATAGGGTTCCGTTTTTACCCTTTAGGTACGGAAGTCGGAACCCTACAAACACCGTGCTACTGGAATTATCTAATGAAACTAGATGACGACCGTTACTCCGTTGCGACAAAACTCCTTCATCGCGCGGGAACCGTAAATTTTTCCGAGATAAAAAGTATCTTATGTCCTTTTCCGGGAGTATCTCCATACCAAATTTCAGCAAAATCGGTCCCGGAAAAACGAATTCTGGCGCAACGAAGTTGCGGGCGTTATCCCCCCATATATTTTTAATTTCCAAATTCGTCAATGAAATACAAAATCATCTTTGCTAAGGGCCACTGTTTCCTTTCGAATTATATCTAATAATAGAAACGCCTAAACTGTACTCGGCGAAACGAGGCGGTAGCGGTCATTGACCTTTTTAGTCTAGGCGCTAAACGAAAAATGCTCGCACTGTATTTAGAATATTTAAGAATAAAATTGACCTCTTATAAAGACACATAATATTATTACAGATTCATCGGAAAACCTCTTGGTAACTCTTACAATGATAATCTCCAACTTTTTATGAATTCGAAGTGATGTGCTTCATATTCAGTTCACATCGAGTATGCAAAATACGATATAGCCCTTAGACTAGGAACATCTGACACTTCATTGACAATCGCAGTTTATATAGAAAATGACAAGTTTTTTGACAGGGTAGTCAATGACCGCTACTGTCTCGATTCCCCGAGTACACCTTAGTAATTTTGAAACTATTATTCATTTTAGTTCAGAACGCGCGGCGCGCGCTCCATGTGTTCACTTCTGTTTCTTCGCCCTTCTCAACTTCTTAATAAATGAAGTTGGAACGTAGGCTCAAATTAAATACTGACTTGTAGCTTCATTTTGATAAGACGAACAACAATTTTATCTGTGAAAATTCTCGAAAGTGGTAGCTAACAGAGATAGAAAGGATTTCATACTTTGATTTGATGGTCCTAAAATATGGGTTGTTCAAATACAAAAAATCAGTTGGTTAGGGTTCCGTTTTAGGGTTCTGTAATCAACAAAACTTGGTTGACTACGGAACCCTAAAACAGAACCCTAACCATCTGATTTTTTGTATGTTGATAAGTTAATAGTTATATAATTTAAGAGTAACATTGTCCTACAAATAGAACAATCCATATTTTGGGACCATCAAATCAAAGTATGAAATCCTTTCTATCTCTGTTAGACTTTCGAGATTTTTCGCAGATAAAATAATTGTTGTTCGTCTTATCAAAATGAAGCTACTCACAAAAAATTTGCTTGATAGAGTACTTATATGTCACTTGTCAGTGCTTGATAGTAATAAAAAAAAAATGTTCTAGGAATCCCTGACTATATCATAATATGTCCTTTACCGGGATTAAAAGTATCCCTAGACCAAATTTCAGCAAAATCGGTTCAGCGGCTTAAGCGTGAAG
Source organism: Cyaniris semiargus (assembly GCA_905187585.1). NCBI lineage: Eukaryota > Metazoa > Arthropoda > Insecta > Lepidoptera > Lycaenidae > Cyaniris > Cyaniris semiargus. The sequence continues at coordinate 2,120,931 of LR994558.1, read as the reverse complement.
AGGTAACAGACAGACAGACAGATATGTATTGATACAAATATTTATTGATACAGATATGTATTGATACGTTTTGGGCGTGAAGAGGTAATAGACATACCGAAAGTGTGTATGTCTATTACCTCTTCACGCCCAAAACGCTGAAACGATTTTTCTGAAATTTTGTATGGAATCCATAAATATAATATCATATTCTCTCAAAGTACCTATCTCCATACAATGGAGATGGATACTTTGAGGCCCAGGAAAGGACATAGGCTACTTTTTATTCCGGGAAAATGTACGGTTCCCGCGCGATAAACGAATTTTGGCGCCACGGAGTTGCGGGTGTCTTCTAGTAAGAAATAATTTACTTAAGTGTTTGTTATATTTTGAAATATTAATCATATATATATATATATATATATATATATATATATATATATATATATATATATATATATATATATGATTAATATTTCAAAATATAACAAACACTTAAGTAAATTATTTCTTACTAGAAGACACCCGCAACTCCGTGGCGCCATAAATATATATATATATATATATATATATATATATATTTATACGCGAGCGAAAAACTTTGGACCCCTTTTTACGAAAAATGCGAAAACGTAGGAGCATGAAATTTCGCACGGAGTGCATCGAGCTAATATTGTTTTAAAATTATGCTTTTTTCATACATTTTTTTAATAAATAAATCATTACACACACTACAATCTCAGACCAAATAAAAACTCACTACAATGTGCACACTACCATCTTTTTGAATGACAAGCCTATACACACGAATTTTACTCTTTGGTTTATGGTTGACGTCTGCGATCAAATTGACAATGAAAAGACTTTTTTATTAAATCTCAAACACTGTTACATATTTAATTACATTAATTATCTGTGACACCGACAACGGAACACATCATTGCGAACTAATAGCGTTCCAACTTGTAATTTAAATTATTATTGGTCGAATACTTTGAGTTTTGGGTCGAATATCGACCATTGGGCGACCTCTAGTTATCTTAATTAAATTAAGCTTTCGAGAATATATTATTGAAATAAATTAAATATTGAAATAAAATAAACAAAATGGCTACAGCGGAAATGTAGCACTCGTAGCAGGATTCATTTGAATTTCCTATGAAGTGAGTCCTCAGAAATGTCTAGATTTATTGTATCGTGAAAATTTATATGTTATATAAATTTTCACGTCTCAGTTTTATCACTAGTTGATGCTTGCAACTCAGATGCGCAGTAATTTAATTATCGCGCGGAAACCATACGTTTTTTCGGGATTAAAAGTATCCTTTGTTCTTTCCCGGGACTCAAAGTAGATATCTAGTATCTAGTTATCTACATATCTTTAAGAAAAATCGGTTAAGCGGTCGTGAAGAGATAAAAGACACAAAGACACACTATCGCTTAAATAATACGTAACAGTAATGACTTATTGATAAATTTTAGTAAGGATATAATATTATTTAATCTAGCTCAGACTTGATACTGTTTCTCAGACAAGCTACGTTGAAGCCAAAAACTAGCAAATTTTGGCCCCCTAAAGGTGCCGGTTGGCAGGGCCGCGGATCTGACCCCCCACAGCGCCTGTGCGCAAAACCTATGAAGCGCCTCTTTTAACCGACTTCCAAAAAAGGAGGTTATATGTTTAGCTGTGTGTATTTTTAGGGTTGCGCAGTCAACAAGGAACCCTTATTATTTCGGCCTGTCCGTCTGTCTGTCCGCAGTTTTGCTCAGAGACTATAGGACCTCCAAGCTGTAATTTGGCAAGAATGCACATATTTTTTTTTTATGGTACCTCCCCTATACATCAAGCAGGGACGATTTTTTTTTTCGCGTCCACCCCATTGTGTGGGGTGTCATTCGATAGGTTTTTTAAAAATACTATGAGTATTCTAAGATCATTATCCGATTTAGGGATCCATTTGTTATTTGTACATTAATATAAAGTTTTAAAGTAGAAAAAATCGTCCAGACTCCAGTGCCGTTTTGTTGTATAGGATTTTACCTTAATTTAGTATCATGTTCTCAAAAGTAGTGACTTGATGATGGGATCTAGTCATGACTTATGAGTAATCGGGGAACTCTTCAAAATTTATAAATGGAAACATAATATGGCGATTTCGGTTTTATAATAATTAGTATCCTAAGTATATGCTACCAAAAAGCAAGATTTTGCACCAAGATATTAGGTATACCATGGTTCCAAAGCAGCTGGTGCTAAGAGAAAGCTCCGGATTCTTTATAGATATAAGTTTGGGGATTTCGGTGTTGTTTTAAGAACTGAAAGCATATTATGCTACTATGCAAATTACATTTATCATCATCATTATCGCTACCACCACACCACGCATTATCACAATATTATGACCCTATTACTGGTACTTTTCTTCGTCTTTAAGATCGAGTTAGTCGAGCGATATTAAACATTAAATGTTGTTTCAAAGTAAATACCTACTAAATGATTCAAACTTGGTGCTGAGGTTATCAGGGTAGCAATTCTATCATGAGATCTTTCAGGTATGTATGAAGAAAACTCTTTAAAATTTATCGAGACAAAATATGTATAGGTCTACCAGAATCTGATGGCAATTTTTGACAGTAGATTTTCAAAAAATATCCTTGATCATTGGATAAATTTTTATATTTGCATGTTTAATACACAGAATCAGCCGCTATAAGAAAAAAAAAAAGGATCAAAATGTTTTATTCCAATTACCCCGATATTGCTAGAGTCAATTTATTTTCTCACTTTTTGCCATCAGATTCTGGTAGACCTATAGTTTAATATTAACGTTGTTTTAAGTAGATTATTTAAGTATAATAATATGATTGTGGAGTAAGTCTAACAAGTAAAAAAAAATATTTTGATAGCGGCCGCACCGCGGCGCCCCTATTGTCTTGGCGCCTAGCTGTGTGCGCGCCGCACACATGGCACACAGGGGCGGTTCGGGCCTGCCGGTTGGCAGCGGACGACATGAAGCAACCTCAGACGACGTGTCGTCGCGACACTACTGGTTTCTATGTATTTCTATGAAATACCCTGCGCAGCTAGCGACACGAAGCTAGCGACACTTATTCATAGAAATCAGAAATATTTGATCGAAATAGAAATACATAGAAACCAGTAGACACGTCGTCTGCTGCAACTTCATGTAGCTGCAGGGCTACATGAAGTTGCAACTCGGACGTTGATCGACTTTTGGAACGATTCGGTATCGCGCTAACGTTTTGACAGCCAGTTGAGACGTTACTGCACCTCAGCCCAAGCGCAAACGCTGTCAAAACAAAAAGTTGATACAATGCTACTTCTACTCGCACGTTTCTGAAACGTTTCTTATTTTGGTGTGTTAAATTGACGAAAACAAGACGAAAATCGATGGAAAAATATAACATAAGCTATAATCAAATTATAATATAAGCATAAGCTTAATAAGTTTTACTTCAAAGCTGTAAAATAACACTACGGACTATTTGAGTTAGTTAAAAAATGAATTGAATTTTGACATTATTACTTCTTTACGTAAATGTTTTCTGCGCCACAAAAAACTTTTGTCACAAGTCACTAGTCACTACTCAACACTTATGGCGTTTGTAAAATATAGTAAAACAATATGAATTTAACTACGTAAATTAAAAACTCCAAGTTATAATCATTCACATTCATAAGTACCAAAACAACTTCACTCGTGTCATATTCATCCATATGTAAATAAACAATTTGTCAATTGACCTATTAACGCATCGGAAAAAAATTGTTCATATTTAAGCCAATCAAAACTAAATCAGAAGGGCGCTGATTGGTCCGCTGCAATGTCGGTCTAAAGGTTAAACGTTGCGCTTCGTTCGAGTTCCATCTAAGGTTGAGTTACGGTTGAAACGATAGCACGATACTGAAATTTGTTCAGACGCAGCGGAACCAAACCGTAACTGAACCACAACCAAAGCAGATGTGAACCTGAATTGAAACGTTTAAAAATAACGCGATTGCCCTGCTAGCTTCCAACTTGTACCTTTATTTACACATTTCAACTGTCTCACTCTATTTTCATGCACAACATCGCCATCTCTTTCACTCCTATGAAACCCATGAAAAACATGGCCTACGCGATTTCGTGACGTCATCCACGGCCAACTCGATTGATAATATTCTCGAACAAAACAAAAGGACGTGAAGAGCATTCCATGAAGACGCGTCTTGACTTAGATAGATTTTTCGGCATAAACAAATGAACCAGACAACATATTTCTTTTATATTATATTGCAATAATTCGAAGAATATTTCGTATTGCTGTAATCCTAAATCTATACTTCTATATGTTATCTTATATATAAAATTCTCGTGTCACAATGTTAGTCAGCGAACTCCTCCGAAACGGCTTCACTGATTTTTACCAAATTTTATATGCATATTCAGTAGGTCTGAGAATCGGCTACTGGGTACATTATATATTGATAAGTGCATTTGTTGAATAAATAATAGTAAATTATTACAACCTGAGACTGACGGCAACCATTGTTTGTGCGACGGGATAGCGATGGACGTTGCCATGGCGACATACTTATTTAGTCACTTCAATAAAATAATATGGGCGAAATACTTTATAGTATGGCAAAGCAACGTTTGCCGGGACAACTAGTAATATATAATTCAGCATATTAATACATAAAAACAAAACATTTCATTAGGTATTTATTACTTTATAGGAACATTGGCAGCCGTACTAGTAATAACTGTGTCACAGCTGCCTGAAATATATAAAACTCAAAGGTGACTGACTGACTGATTGACATAGTGATCTATCAACGCGCAGCCCATACCACTGGACGGATTGGGCTGAAATTTTGCATGCAGGTAGATGTTATGACGTAGGCATCCGCTACGAAAGGATTTTGATCAATTCTACCCCCAAGGGAATAAAATAGGGGATGAAAGTTTGTATGAAACTTTGTCAATTTTAAACCGATCCGGCTGAGACTGATAAAGCTACTATGACGTAAGCATCCCCTAAGAAAGGATTTTAAAAAATTCCACCCCTAAGGGGGTAAAATAGGGAATGAAAGTTTGAATGAAACTTTGTCAATTTTAAACCGATCGGGCTGAGATCTTCCTTACACATCAAGCGTGGATGAATTTTTTTTCGCGTCCACTCCATCGTGTGCGGTGTTGTTGGATAGGTTTTTTAAAAATATTATGAGTATTCCTAGATCATTTTCCAATTTAGGGATCCGTTTGTGAAATATTAAGTTTTAAAGTGGAAAAAATCGTTAGAGGCCAGTTTCCCCCCCTTGTACCAACTAAACGGGGGCTTCTAGAAATGTGAAAAAATTCACAGGAGTAGAAAATATGCTGAATTTACAAGGAAAACTATCACGGCTAAGAAGACTTCATAAGTTATTGAGTAATAGTCGATCAACTAAAAAAAATGTATTCGGCGAAGTATAAAGGAACTTTTCGTTCAAATTCCTTTGAAAGTAACTGAGATGATGTTGTTAGTAGTGTAAAACACGTTATAAATGTACATTCATTGACCATACAAAAATTAAATAAAATTAAATTAAGAAATTTAAAAAACCCCCGACAAAAAACTTTAAAAAGTAATGAAATAATATACTTATATACTGACTTTAAGTTTAAATAATTCCTAAGAGTAAAGTAATATTTTAGTCCATAAATGTTGTCAAGGTGTGTCGGGGGACCGCTAATGTAGATGTTTGATTTCACATAACATTATAGTTTAAGGGTCAGTTCACAGCGACCCGAATCGAGAGAATCAGCGACTATTATGGCGATACAAAATGCAAAAGTCGCTTTTGTCGTAGTTTACTTGGCGGTCCCCCGACACGCCGTGACAACATTTATGGACTAATAATATATTACTTTACTCTTAGGAATTATTTAAACTTAAAGTCAGTATAAGTATATTATTTCATTACTTTTTAAAGTTTTTTGTCGGGGGTTTTTTAAATTTCTTAATTTTTTTTTTCTCAATGAGACCTGCGCCATGAATGGAACATTGGAGTCGAGGACGCCTATTATGAAACAGCGTCAGTGATACAATCAGTGCATACCTTCTGGCGCATCCTTTCGGAATTGGTCTTTCTTTTCTTCTTGCTTTCTAGAAATTAGTAGGTAGTAGAGATTATAAAATTGAGGGAAGAGCTGAGCAAGTGGGAACTGAACTATAAAGCTTACTCCTAATAGGATAACTAGTTATTATGTGTAGACGATAATGTAAAAATCAAGTCGCGCTAATGTTACGACTTAACGGATCGATAATTTATTTAATACCACTCCGCACTCGTAAAAGTCAGACGTGTTAACTGTAACATGTAAGGAGATTATGGAACAAACTATGGGAGAGTTTCCGATTTGCCACAAGTGTCGTAAATTTTACCGAGACGATTTCGTGAGACCATAAAAAGATTAAAGAAGGGTGGAGGTGCTAATGCATGTACATCCCGTCCACCGGTGTCCATTAATTGGCCCGTAAAAGGGATATCGTGTACCTTGCCCTTGTCCCGGCGACATCTTTTCTAGAGGTGACACCCAAATGTTCAGGAATTTTTACTCAGATGTTCCATTTGCTTAAACTTAAGTTAATTGCTTCCGATAATTCGAACTTATTACTAGCAAATTACTCTAGATTTCAACACAATGATTTTTGTTTAAATTATACCATACTTGAATAAGAGACGTATATATTGTATAATTATGTAATTAAAATAAATCGGAAAATGATCTTTGAAAACTCGTAATATTCTTAAAAAACCTATCCAACGACACCCCATGTGTGGTGGACGCGAAATAATTAAATTAAGAAATTTAAAAAAAACCCTTTAAAAAGTAATGAAATAATATTTACTGACTTTAAGTTTAAATAATTCCTAAGTGTAAAGTGATATATTTTCGACCATAATTGTTGTCACGGTGTGTCGAGGGACCGCCAACAGCGACTTTGGCATTTTGTATCGCCAAGTCACTGATTGTCTCGATTCCTTTCGCTGTGAACTGACCCTTAAACTATAATGTTATGTGAAATCAAACATCTACATTAGCGGTCCCCCGACACACCTTGACAACAATTATGGACTAAAATATCACTTTACACTTAGGAATTATTTAAACTTAAAGTCAGTAAATATTATTTCATTACTTTTTAAAGTGGTTTGGCGGGGGTTTTTTTAAATTTTCTAATTTAATTTTATTTCATGCTTTTTAAACTTGTGTTGGTTATAGTGCAGAATAATTCCTATCAACAGAATCATATTACAATAAATACCATCTATGAATGTCCTGTTGGATGAGGCCGTCAATATGAGTCCGAACATGAAACCCCCACCCTGGGTTCATACGGAGCTCGGCTCCTATGCAATCCAGGTGATGCTGCAGCAGCAGCATGTAAATATTTACTGCTTATCTACGTCTTATTGGTTGTCGCAATTAAAATGAGCCCAAACACGAAACCTCTGCTCTAAGTTGGTGAGGAGTTGGGTAACCTCTTGATTACCAGGTGATGCTGCAGCACCAGGGTCAACTTTCCATTAATATGTATATATTCATAAGTGTCACGAACCAGAATGCAAAATATAAAACCCATCAGACGACTGCAAGTTGCTAATCGGCCTATCACGAACCAGATAAACCGTGATATTTCAGCAATGAGCAGGCTGATGATGATGAACTATAGCTAAGAACACTCTCGATCATTTCAGCTTTCAAACAAAAAAAACTAGATCAAAATCGGTCCACCCGTTTGGAAGCTACGATGCCACAGACAGACAGACAGACAGACAGACAGACAGACAGACAGACCGACAGACAGACACGTCAAACTCATAACACCCCTCTTTTTGGTCGGGGGTTAAAAAACTAGCGGTACTACGGAACCCTATATTGCGCATGGCCCGACACGCACTTGCCAGTTGGCCGGTTTTACCCTTTGTATAAGAACCACAAAAAGAGAAAATTATCCATCTTTGTTATTATATACTATGTCGCGGGCAACAGCTAGTATTAATATTATAAAGTTGAAGAGTTTGTTTGTTTGAACGCGCTGATCTCAGGAACTACTGGTCCGATTTGAAAAATTCTTTCAGTGTTAGATAGCTCATTTATCGAGGAAGGCTATAGGCCACATAATATATTATCACGCTAAGAGCGCACACTTACAATTTCAAGTTGGCCGACTATCGTACAACTAAATTGCGTAGTATCACAATATAATTGGACAACTTTTTTAACACGTTCAGTGCCACAAACTCACCTGGTGAGTTCAGTGTTTTTCACTAATATTTCCAAAATGCATCCGTATTTTCTGCTTAAAATTATAGTTTAGACTAAATATATGCTAAACTAAAGATTTATGCGGTGGGCCGGGCGTGGAGATCCCGTTTATTTTTGAAAGGAAAAAAACGATTCTGCAATGCCTTGAACTCACCAGGTGAGTTCACGGACATAGATCCTCAAACTGTAAATATGTACATGTTAGAAAACGACGTCAACATAATAGCATGGACTACCTACATACTTGTGATATGGAACTAATATACAACGAACTAGTTTCATTAGAATCTATATCTATATATTATATATAAAAGAAAGTCGTGTTAGTTACACTAATTATAACTGAAGAACGGCTGAACAGATTTTTATGATTTTTGTGTTTTCGGATTTGTTTTCGTCGGGAATAGGATAATAAAAATGAAAAAAATTAGGATCCAAGGAAACGAACATGATATTATTATTTTGTATTAGTTTTTTCATGTATTTTATTAGTTGTCACACACAAAAGATCAGGCACTTCTTGACAAATTTCGAACGTAATAAAATGTTGTTTCACGTATAGACATTATTATTGTTGCATGTTAATAAGTTATCATTTAATTTTAATTCGGCAGATTTTAAACTTTCAAAAAAGGTTTCTTTTTTAATTATTATCAAATAAATTCGTCGTATCCACAATAAAAATAATACTTTTTAATCTAAAGCCCGTATTAAAATATTTCAGGGTAAAATTGACTATTCACAAGTATTAGAAATTCAAAATATATCCTTAACAATAACCAAATTTTCAAAGATTGACAACCACTGCTTAAATTACGAAACAAACTTACCTTTTATTTTATCCAAAGAGTTTTTTGCCATTTTTACAAGCTGAATAGTCCTACAACAACACCTAACACTTTTTAATTGCGTTAAACACCTTAGTTACACTGTAACGACCACAGAAATAACAAAAAATTTCATTTACCCTTATGTAGTGCCAGTGAACTCACGTGGTGAGTCGATTCAATTTATATTGCAGTTCCGGCGACTCACCTGGCGAGTCCGTCGTACAATGTAGGCGGCATCCGAGAAGACATCATGAAAATCGTAGTGGAAACGAACGTGTTAATTGTAGGTAATCGGAAAGGAATCGCCGTTCTGATCCGATTGGTGTCCAATTATTTAGTTGTACAATTTAGTTGGATGCAATATGCGAGCTCTCATAAGCCGCCATAGCTAATAGAATATTATACGATTTAGTTGGCCAACTTGAAATTGTAAGTGTGCGGTCGCTCTAAAACGGAGAGGAGCGAAGACACAGAGGAAAATGTTGAAAAAACGGGGAAAATTATTTGAATACTTAATATCTCACAAACTACTGGAGCAATTTTTATGTTATTTGGCACAGATAAAAAGTAGACCACGTGAAGGATCGTAGGCTATTTTTTGTGGGCTAATTTGTCTGTGAAACTCCTATATAACTACGAGGCCTTGTTTCAGGCTCTCCCATTCCTTACCGTGGTGGTTGGGGGCTTCAACGGCAGCACCGAGTGCCGGGTGCTCTCTATCCTAGCTGATGGAAACGAGGTGAAGACCAGCTTCCCCGCAGACGGCAGCTCTCTGCGACCTGGGGAGCCGGCCTGGGCCAATTATGTCAAAGGAGTCGTCGCCATGTTTCCAGGTTTCCGTAGAATTAATCATCATTTAAGTTACAATTACACTATGATTCTACTATTTTATGTAATTTTAGTTTAGTTCCCTGTTCGATCGTTCCTTGGCTTTTGAGGTTTTTTGACTTTTTTCAATGGCTAACGTTAAAATATTTAAATCAATTAAGAGGGAACGCGGGTGCAGTAGAATTTAAATGAAGAAACTATTGCCATCACGCTTCACCCTGCACCGGCACGTGTATTGTGATAGAGACAGATACAGTAAATCGAGGTAACGTAGTCCTCTGAAAAATAGAGCCTATCTAAATTTTTTTTATTTATCTTCAGGAAGAGTGAGTCTATGCCTCTACGTTTTTATTTAATCTTAAAGATCTTTCAAATAAATTGTTTTATGGTCGGTGGATTAGCGGGGTACGGGGTCATTCATTTTTTGCGATTTTTGAAGGGTCATATTTATTATTTATTAGTAAATTTAGAAAAAATCGAACGTAGAGGCATAGTTTTAACAAATCTCAATATTGTATAAAAAAATGATTTGTCCAGCTAATGTAGATGTTTGATTTCACATAACCACAGAATATATATTAGTAGTACCAAACATAACATTATAGTTTAAAGGTCAGTTCACAGCAAACTGAATCGAGACAATCAGCGATACAAAATGCAAAAGTCGCTGTTGGCGGTCCCCCGACACACCGTGACAACAATTATGGACTAAAATATTACTTTACACTTAGGAATTATTTTAACTTAAAGTCAGTAAATATTATTTCATTACTTTTTAAAGTTGTTTGGCGGGGATTTTTTTAAATTTCTTAATTTAATTTTAATGGAATTGCATGAATGAAAACGAAGAATTAAATGTAATATTATTTAGTATAACATAATATTAAAAAAAAATTACAATATTTTTTTTTGCGTTTAGGTTACGAATAGGTAAGAAACATGCTTAGTGCTTACACATAATAATTGAAAAATTGAGGGTCTGCTTACTTTTTTGTCCGCAACATCGGCACTCGGCGTCGTTCGCGCAAAAATTAATTAATTATGTTTTGATTTTCGGAAATAATTTTATTTAGGCAGACCCTAAACTACTACAACAATATACTATTAATTATTTTACAATAATATTGAAAGGCGGGCGCGTTAAATATCAATCCTAGACCGTCAATAATAATGGTGATATTGCACAAAAAATTGATCGTCTAGGGGCCCGCTTAGACTGGCTTGCTTAACTTTTTGTTTTTGTTTCACAGAGAAGGTGTCAGGTTTCGACGCGGTGATAATATCTGACGTGCCCATGGGCTCCGGGGTGTCGAGCAGCGCGTCGCTGGAAGTCGCCTTCTTCACCTTCCTGGAGGCACTCACTGGAAAACGCTATGAGTATGTACCATAGTGGATATTGATTCCTAGGCAGTTGACAGACCAACGTCATTTGGTGGTATCATGTCAATTCAATGTTAAGACCGGGCTGCCAAATTCTGCTGTGTTTTCTAATAAGTATTACGATCCCGGAAGACGATTGACTTAAATGAAATTGAGATTTATTTAATCATTGTATATTTATCTGATATTTGCCTAATGGAAAACACGATTTACTTATTTTGACTCCATAGTTGTATTTTTCGAAATTATGAATCTTTCTGGGCTTTTCAACAAATATATGTTACACTCATTGAGTTACTATCATTAAATAACTTGCACTACTACAATCACACACTTTATAAAATAATGGCTAAAGAAAATATTAGTATTGTATTTAATTTTTAAGTAATCATCAAAAACAGTTTTGGGACTTACGACCTTCACTTTCGTGCTATAATGCGGGAACCGTTGTTACGCGATATTGTTCACTATTAGCTGCAGCGCAAAACACATTGCTCGGGGGCACGATTCATGGAATCATTATATCACGATTAGAGGATAGCGGAGTGTGTAGGCGGGGCTAGCGTGTTTTGATATTTTTGACAGCAGGCTCTTAATTGTGATCTGTCGCCTGGGTTTGACACAATGCGACCAAACTATGTAGATCCTCCATCTGCCTAGGAACCAACTTCTATGATTAATGTTAGTATAAGCAATGTGCCCATACTATTGTCCAATCGAAGGTTGAAGCCGAAGTAAAGACAACATTTTCGGCCTTGAACGTTACTTTGAAGGCAAGAGGGTAGATTTGCCAGAACCTCGCGTAAATTGTTGACCTTTTGTTGCTTTTGTCCGTAGGTGACGAAGCGTGAAGAGGTGACAGACAGGCAGACACACTTTCACACATATAATATTAGTATGGATAGTATTATTATTCTCATACTAGTAGAATGATAACTAGAAATATATCAATAGACGGATTTCTACATTTTATTTACGACGCAAAAGAGAAGAAACTCAGGGTAGATAAAGTCTACAATCGTGCAAAATTTAAATCAAATTGCGGCCATTTCAGTTAAACAGAAATAAATTACATTAATTTGAAAGCATTTAACTCAATTTGCGGGTAGGTCACTGCTTACTTAAAAGGTTTCGTTAGCGGAAAGTTAAAATGAGTTTAGTTCAAATATCCCTTCAAAATGAGATAGGTTTGAAGAAAAATTACAAGATTATATTTTTAATATTACTTATAATATTACACGTAATTAATAATATGGCCTAGACCAGGGATGATGATGATGAATATATTTTTATATTTCTTTATCATTATAAATACAAAGCGGAAAACATAATATTAATTATTTTTATAAAACTCTTGGATTTTCAGACTTTTACATCTGAGGAAACATCCAACAATTATGTATTCTGCAATACTCAAACAGAGGCATACGATTCTCATATGACTTTCGATGACAGTTTTTGTCGGCAAAAAAAAACGGTTTTCAAAGGTTTCAGTATTGCTACGTTCATTCATAGAGTGTGAAATACCCATTGTCCATTTCTATGAAACGATAACAGTAACCAGGTTTCTAGACACGCGGTAGCGTGTCAAGCCAAGTTCATCAAGTAAAATTTATTTAAAAAAAAATTCACCATATTACACGAATCACTTGCAGACACTTTTGACCCCCTCAAAATTCAGAAACTATTGCATATAAGTAAACGTTTCAAATTTGGCTCATAATTTATTGAGACATAAAACATTATATTGAGACTTGCGAGATACATATATGCTTTAAATTTCATTAACAGATCTCGAACGGCTATTAAGATATTAACGTCCGAAAATCTACATTTTTATCACTGACTTACTGATTGACTGACCTATAGATCAAAATTCTAACCCATTTCCAGATGACCTAGAAGGATGAAATTTGGAATCCAGCTTGGTAATTGTGTGTAAGCATAGGGAAAAAAAATCGGTCAAGTGCGAGTCGGACAAAGCGAAACTAAGCAAAAATTGTATTTTTTTTTGTATGGAAACCCCCCTTAAATATTTCTTTTATTTTACTTTTATTATAAATTATGAAAGTAAAATTATGTTTGAAGATTTTGTGAATATTTCAAGTGCCTACCGGCTGCCTTTATTGATAATGAGTTAAAAAAGGCCAAAAAAATCACGTTTGTGAAGTGAAGAAACTTTATGAAATGAATGGAGAGTGACTTTATGAAGTGTGTCTGTCTAACTATCTGTCTGTTACCCCTTCACGCCCAAACTGCTTGTACTGAAATTTGGTATGGAGATATCGTTTGAGTCCCGGGAATAGACAAAGAATAGGCTACTTGACCTATATTCAATTTCATTGAACAAATGCATATTTCTAGTAGAACTTGGCCTAGGAAACCGTATTTTACCCTTATCATCAAATAAAAGCTTATGATTGATAAATAAAGTCGATTTGAAAATATGATTTTATATGTTTTAATTTGTACTGACGAAAACGCTTTTGCAGTACTTCCGATTTGGATGTGACGTCATCACACTAGTAATTTAATATCTTTTATTTAACGCGCTCATTACATGTAAGTTTATTTGTACATAAATAATAAGAATGAGCTTAGAAAGATTTATAAAATATATTTTCTTGAATAATTCAAATAAAACATTATATTATATTATCTCCATTTATTGTAGTTGGGAAATGAAACGGCCAAAACTTTTCTCCAAAAGTTTTCAACATTACAAATGATTTCTAATTTCTTATTTATTTTTTTCTTATTTTTTGGCACTTTTAACACATTCAGTGCCTTTAACACACCATGTGTGTCCACACTAAACTTTATCGCCATGCCGCTGGCACGCCGGGCGTGCTCTCCGTTTTTTATCAATATCTCAAAGATAAGACAGTTTTTTTCACCGAAACTCTCAGAGCATAAACTTTGTGCCGTAAGCTAATGAATTCTTAAGTGGTTCCATGATCTGATATTTTTTTTATGTTATCGAAAATAAGTTATTATGTAATGCCGCGAACATGCCAGGTGTGTTCATCTACACGAGTTCTCAACCTTTTATATCTGGGTGCACGGTATGTATATTGTTTGGTCAATTTACTTTAAGAAAGAGGGGCATTTCGTACCCACTTATGTAGCACTTTAAGACATAATATACCAAATGAATGGGCTTGGAAAGTTGAACATTTTATTGTATGACGAAAAATCTTTAATAGTTAGGGAGGGGAAGATGGCATTTCGCGACAAGCTCGAGCGTGTCAGATTAAGCTTGTATAGGCTTCCGACATGTGTCGGACACAAGTTCCGACAAATTATCATGGTATAGAAATTAGATTTCTCACCTGGTGGGACCGTGGATTAAAAAATGTTTTTAACCGACTTCCAAAAAGGAGGTTATACGTTTGGCTGTATAAATTTATTTTTTTGTATGTTCAACGATTACTCAGCCGTTTGTGGTCCGATTTTCAAAATTCTTTTTTTGTTGTATAGGGTCTAACTCGAATTTGGTACCATGTTCAAAAAAGTGGTGACCTGATGATGGAATCCATGAGTAATCGAGGGAACTCCTCAAAATTTATATGGAAACATATTATGGTGATTTTGGTTATATGTGAAGTATACTAAGCATATACTACCAAAAAGTAAGATTTTGCATCAAGGTATACCATTGTTGCAAAGATGCTGACGGAACTCCTGACTCCTTATATTTACAAGTTTACAAGGTTCGGCTCACCTTCTACTTGTGGACGTTTATTTGATGGGGGACTATCTGCTTGCGTCGCATCATCATCATAATATTCCCCTGTTTCTAGCTCATATTTTTATGCTCTAAAAATCATAAATAATACTAATAGGTGTACAAAATGATATACAATTCATCACTAATCCACCATGCCACAATAAGTGCACTAAAAATTTAAAAAAATTAGATAAGAAATAATATGAGTTATCGGCTCACCTTCTACTTTTGGACGTTTATTTGATGGGGGACTATCTGCTTGCGTCGCATCATCATCATATTCCCCTGTTTCTAGCTCATATTTTGTATTGTCTAAAAAAATCATAAATAAGTAACCAAAGGTTGACAGTCACTGATCAAATTACGATAAATACTTACCTCAGAATCTATTTACTGCCATAATTAAACCTTTAAGACCACAAACACTTCAGAAAATAAAATATATCTTCAGTAACTCAAGGAGGACTAATGAATAAGCACGTTTGAAGTCGAAATAACGCTTTTTATGATTTTACCTCTTTACAGTGCCAGTGAACACACCTAGTGTGCCATGTAATTTCATCCTGCAATGGCGAGAGCACACCTTTCATAGTTTGAGTTTTTAATAGGGCGGCATTGCTGGGAACTTTTAGAAAATCGTGGTGGCATTGAATGCATTAAACTCTTACGTTTAGCACATATTTTTTTTCAATAAAGTATAAAATACAAAATATATGACGTCACACTATGGCGGACAGTGTTTTCGGCGCCATTTAAAAGGCATATTTTTCAATCAACATTTTTATATTATGGGTTTCTACTGTTTAAAATATTAAAATATAAGTTTTTTGGTGAAAATGAATGCTTAAGAAGCGATTAGAATGAAGAAAAAAAGTAGGTCAAGTAGCCTATTGCGAGCGGCATTTATCTGTCTGTCTGTCTGTATATCTGTCTGTCTGTCTGTTCGTCCGTCCGTTCGTCCGTCCGTCCATCCATCTGTTTGTCTGTCTGTCTGTCTATGTTCACAGCCTATTAAGGTTGCGAGCGACTATAATAGTCGAATATGTAAGTTTGAATTGGGAGGATTTAGGTGTCTAAACTTGCTAGGAAAATTTTCTTTACAAAAAGTAATGATATCCCACCAAAAACATAAATGTTAAAAAAGGAGAGCCAAGTTCAATACAAACATTATACTTGGCACTCATTTAGATCCCCATTCTTTTTACGGCGAAGTCCTTAGACAAGCATAATGTTTGTATTGAACTTGGCTCTCCTTTTTTACATTTATGTTTTTGGTGGGATTACTATTTCATGCAACATGAAAGTATTAAGCAGAATAGATCAGTATAACTAGCTTGCTACATATAATATACTAGCTGTTGCCCGCGACTTCGTCCGCGTTAACATAGTATAATAACAAAGATGAATAATTTTCCCTTTTTGTGGTTCTTATACAAAGGGTAAAAAAGGGATCCTATTGCAATGTTAGCTGTTTGTCTGTCTCCAGGCTGTATCTCAAGAACTTCGCTAGCTAAATAGTTGAAATTTTTGCAAATTATGTATTTCTGTTGCCGCTATAACACTAAAAACAAAAAAGAGCAAATATTTAAGGGGGGCTCTCATACAACAAACGGTACTTTGGCCTTTTTTGCTCGATATAAATATTGGCAACAGAGGCACTTGACAATATGACTACAAAATATTCAATTTAATTGTTCGTCTTAATTTATTCGTTCCATTAGGTACTTCATCCAGGTTCAAAATAATACATTTACATCCTCCATCATCCTTAATTTTATCCCCATGGGGGTTGAATTTATCAAAATCCTATTTAAGCGACGTCTTCACAGAGCCTCAAATCTTTCATAATTTCAGTTCAATCAGTCGAAAGTCTAAGAAAATATTTTATAAAAACTTTTATCCCCTATTTCATCCCCTTAAGGGTAGAATTTATTAAAATCCTTTCTTAGGGGATGCCTACGTCATAGTCGCTTTATGCATACAAAATCTCAGCCCGATCGGTTTAAAATTTCACAGTAATAATATACACTTTTCATGCACTTTTTCCACTTTTATTAATTTAATTTATTACAATTATGTTTCACACGACCGGTTTCGATAAAATCATCATCGGTTTAAAATTGACAAAGTTTCATACAAACTTTCATCCCCTATTTTACCCCCTTAGGGGTGGAATTTTTTTAAATCCTTTCTTAGGGAATGCTTACGTCATAGTAGCTTTATGCATGCAAAGTCTCAGCCCGATCGGTTTAAAATTGACAAAGTTTCATAGAAACTTTCATCCCCTACTTTATCCCTTTAGTGGTTGAATTTATTTAAATCCTTTCTTAGGGGATGCCTACGTCGTAGTAGCTTTATGCATGCAAAGTCTCAGCCCGATCGGTTTAAAATTGACAAAGTTTCATACAAACTTTCATCCCCTATTTTACCCCCTTGGGGTAAAATAGGGGATGAATTGATCAAAATCCTTTCTTAGCGAATGCCTACGTCATAACATCTACCTGCATGCCAAATTTCAGCCCGATCGGTCCAGTGGTTTGGGCTGTGCGTTGACAGATCAACATGTCAGTCAGTCACCTTTGAGTTTTATATATATAGATTTAGATTTAGTAAATAATTAAGTATTATTTAAATCATCATTTACTAATAGATCTAAACTACCTCCCGCACGCGCACCCCCGCCTTGGTGACGCCCACTTCGCAACGGGCCGTGCAGCAGAAATCGTAATATTTTAATTTCGCCATAACTTCAAAATCAAACGTCCAATTTTAATCATTCAAAGACCAAATATTATCTACATAAACTGTGCTTAGTGATGAAATAATTTATTTTGATAAGGATTAATAGCACGAGTAAAATAAACGCGTTTAAATGAAGTCCAAAAAAAATTCAAGATTTTTAAATAAAAAAATGGTTGTTGTGCCTCACTCGACATAGATAGGTCTATACCACACTATTGTGTCGCGGACTTTTTTGTAGATATTTATAAGATCTACAATTAATTAGAACATTTTATGCTTCTATCTTTTATAGTTTAGGCAGCGTACGCAAAATAAGTAACTTTTCTGGTTGATTTTTACACCTTGTGTCCGAAAAACCCAAATATCTTACGGAACCCTATTTTTTTCCAAAATAAAATTTATCCTATGTTACTCGTGGATAATGTAGCTTTCGAATGGTGAAAGAATTTTTAAAATCGGTCCAGTACTTTTTGAGCCTATTCATTACAATTAAACAAACAAAGTTTTCCTCTTTATAATATTAGTGTAGATATTAGTGTAGATTAATCTGTGATCAGTACACAATAGTTCATTAGTAATACAGTTTTGCAATCCATACTAATCTTACAAATCTGTGAAAGTGTATCTGTCCTTCTGTTACTATTTCAAGCTTACCAATGAATCGATTGAGTAATTGCGCGGAAACATTATGCGCAAAAAAAAAAACAATATTTAAAATGTCAAAAATGGATAGAACTATCATCTCACTGTACCCTTATCTCCACGTGTAGCTGTAAGTCCAATTACAACAGGATATACTACCTTCATTAGCCCAGTCCCTGTCATTTCCAGTATAAAAATAGTCGTTAATCCCCCGGGGCGTTGAAACCGGATTTTTCTAGTGCAAACTAGTTCCCCTTATTATTCAGTCTAGACTCAATTTGTTTTCATTGCAAGGGAGGTTGTTGATTTTGTATTGTAGTGATTCTTTGTGTAGTAAAATGTTGTATGGAATAATAATGAGCTAATAGGATGGAAATTAGCTGTGGAATACTTACTCATATACTAATTGTATTATAAATGTGAAAGTGTGTCTGTTTGTTACCTCATCACGCCTAAACCGCTGGACCGATTTTGCTGGGTGTGGAGATACTTTGACTCTCGGCCCCCGGGAACATAGGACTTTTTATTCCGGAAAAATGTAGGTTCCAGCGATAAAAACACGATATATTATAATAAACGAGTTTTGGCACAACGGAGGTATTGGCATCATCTAGTTGTCTAGTGAATTTTAGAATAGGCTCCAAAGTTTAAACCACAGAAGCGCGCGTGCGTTGCTAAGGAATCGTTCCTGTCAATTTTTGCTTTGCTTTTAGTTAGAACAAATAAGTTACCCGTTGAAAGAAATACCTTCTTTTGACCGATTCACTTTCGTACTTCTGTTTTTACAATTAGATACTGCACAATCAAGTCGAGACGTGCGCGCTGACTGAATGAACGTTCAACGAATCTTGCACACTTGTGCAAGATTGAAACACGCGTACTCCACCCGCTTAGCCGTTCTATCTTGATTTATTTCTGTGGTTTATATCATATTTGTGATGGTTAAGTAAATTTTCGAACGAAATTTTAAAATTTTAAATACATAGTTAAAGTCACACTTCATTCCTATTAAGCAGAGGCTCTTTGATTTAGCCTGTTTCGGTGTGAAATGACCATTAAGACCTTTTATATACAGTGTGGCTACTCGTTTGCACAGTTTCAGGGCCTACGGGCCCTCAACGGTTTCATAGTACGCCATGAACCCGTTTTGAGACTCAAACAATCGAACAGAATGCCGCGTCCTGCTCTAAGGCATCCATTATACGCGCATGCAAGCGTCAGTCAATTCCGTCAGTCATGAATTATGTTTGACTGATGGTGACTGATGGACTGACGAATGGTATTCAAAGGTATACGTTTCTAATTTTTTTCCAATTTTGTCAGAAGTGACAAAACTCACTCAAAAGTCATGATTGATGGTTGCATGACAAAAAACCAAAATATCCAGATAACGGTCAATCAATTTCATGCAACCATCAGTCACTGCATTACACGACAGGCTATGCATCAGTCACAGTCATGACTGTGGTAAAACTGACAGCAAAACCTACCGTGTAATGGATGCCTAATAACGTCGTTTCACGTTTGTTAGAGTAGGATGCGGCATTCTCGTTCGATTGTTTGAGTCTCAAATCGGTTTCATGGTACGGGCCCTGGTTCTTATGTCAATTTTTCTAGTCCTTATGAAAATGATTATCATATTAGATGACGCCCGCAACTCCGTTGCACCAAAATTCGTATATCGCGCGGGGACCGTACATTTTCCCGGGATGAAAAGTATCCTATTGTTGTCCTTTCCCGGAACTCAAAGTATATCCATTATAAATTCGTATATCGCGCGGGAACCGTACATTTTCCCGGGATGAAAAGTATCCTATAATTGTTGTCCTTTCCCGGGACTTAAAGTATATCCATTATAAATTTGTGTATCGCGCGGGGACCGTACATTTTCCCGGGATGAAAAGTATCCTATTGTTGTCCTTTCCCGGAACTCAAAGTATATCCATTATAAATTCGTATATCGCGCGGGAACCGTACATTTTCCCGGGATGAAAAGTATCCTATAATTGTTATCCTTTCCCGGGACTCAAAGTATATCCATTATAAATTTGTGTATCGCGCGGGGACCGTACATTTTCCCGGGATGAAAAGTATCCTATTGTTGTCCTTTCCCGGAACCCAAAGTATATCCATTATAAATTCGTATATCGCGCGGGAACCGTACATTTTCCCGGGATGAAAAGTATCCTATTGTTGTCCTTTCCCGGAACCCAAAGTATATCCATTATAAATTCGTATATCGCGCGGGAACCGTACATTTTCCCGGGATGAAAAGTATCCTATTGTTGTCCTTTCCCGGAACCCAAAGTATATCCATTATAAATTCGTATATCGCGCGGGAACCGTACATTTTCCCGGGATGAAAAGTATCCTATTATTGTCCTTTTCCGGGACTCAAAGTATATCCATTATCCTTACCTCAGCAAAATCGGTTCAGCGGTTTGGGCGTGAAGAGGTAAGAGACAAACATACTTTAGCATCTAAAATATTAGTGTGGATTCGAAAACGATAAGCTATTCCTTTTGGGAATACAGACAATAAATAAACAGCTTGGCAATTTATGGCAACAAGCTAGTATTGCCATAAATTCACTAATTGGATATCAGTGCAGATAATAACATTGCGTTTGCTGATGTTGCTGAAATACCGCAGTTCACGGTTCAATGGATACTTAATTAAGAATTTCATTAAAATCGATCCCTCCCGGGCATCAGTTACCGGAAAAATCGAGAATTATAAATTCGTTTGTGGTCTTACTTTTCAAAAGATACAGAAAATATTTTATGAAATGGATTAAAAAAAGATCAAGGGTCCGATTCTCAAAGGTCCTTATTGCGTAAGTTGTCGAATCCTAGGATTACTGATTGTGAATAAGACCCCAGAGTGCTAAAGTCATATTATTATTCTACTTTCAATGGCGAAGTTATTTGTCGATTATTATTTTTAACAAAAAATTAAAACCGACTTCCAAGTGAAAACAATAACTACTTATTCTTAAATGTACTAAAAAGTATTAAATAATTCTTACTCTTTAGTAGTGCCTCTTTCAGAATTTGCCTTAAGGCCATCCCCCAAGCTAACGACCTTGACCATACATTTGACGCGTTGCCGAGATCGCACAAAAATCCTATTTTTTTACTTATCTTAGTTCAAAATTGATCTAAAAAAAAATTAAAACGGGGAATATGTATAATGAAATTGTCTATCTATTGTGGTGTGTTTCAAATAAACGTAATTTGTAAATACTAGGGAGATGCTGAAAGTATGCTTCAATTTTAATAAATTGGTATTGGTATTCTGCGCGGTCTCGCGCAGAATCAGCGTTGGTGGCCCGCAGACGTCAAGAGAATGCGCGCGTCTTTTTAAAATCTCAGAAGTAATTTGTGTATTACGCTCTGGAGTTAAGGTTGAATTTGTTATGTTAAATTTTGGTAATTCGCTTTGATGCACTTCGACCCTGCGCTAATATAAATTGACCCTAAAGGTATACCTAATTCGTATCTTTGCCGCGAGCGACCGCGACCGAATCAAAAATTCAAATAAAATGCTACTTTAAGACATATCTATAGGTTTCATTTTACTCTACCCGACTAGCTTTTGCGCCACAAGCGGCGGCAGCATGGGTCGCCAGACACATGTCAATAGAAAATGATACCTATAGTCACGTCATAAAGTGGCATTATAACAATAAAAGATCGGAAAGTCACTTCAAGTTTGAATCATTTATTTTCGCTATGAAAAGTACCAATAATAGAGACATAACGTGATGAATGACAATGCATGGTGTTGTGGGGACATATTGTATCCATATTCCATATACTACCATGTGACATTGGTGACACTGACGTGCTAGTGATGATGATGATGATGATGAAGAATGTAATTTGCATAGTAGCATATGCTTTCAGTTCTTAAAACAGCGCCCAAACCCCCAAATATGTATCTATAAGGAATCCGGAGTTATCTTAGTATCTTCGGAACCATAGCATACCTTGGTGCAAAATCTTACTTTTGGTAACATATGCCTGGAATACTTCATATAAAACCAAAATAACTATAATATGTTTCCATTTGCATTTCGAGGAGTTCCCTCGATTACTCATAGATCCCATCATCAGGTCACCACTTTTGTGAACATGGTACCAAATTGGAGTGAAACCTAATACAACAAAATAAAAATTTTGAAAACCGGTTCACAAACGGCGGAGTAATCGTTGAACATACAAAAAAACAATCCACAGCTTAATATATAACCTCCTCCTTTTTGGAAGTCGGTTAAAAATGTATGGCATTATTGCGTTATACCAGAGGTTATACTGTACTGATTCTTGCGATGCTTTATGCCAAAGCCCACAACACTTTTAGGCTGGCCGCATACACATTTATTCCGCCTACGGAAATCCGAATGCATAGAATCAGTATAAAATACATTAACTTGCGCACACGTTCGCTTTTTTCCGAACGGAACGAGTTCCGCACGTACGTTTTAAGTGCAAGCCGGCACGTTCGCGCGTAAAAAAAAACGAACGTTTCCCAAATTAAATTCCCATTCCCAAACTAAAAATAATGTTTTTTGCCTGGTTTAACCTGGATCTTACAATTTCCAGTCCAGTGAAGAAGGCAGAGCTGTGTCAGAAGGCGGAACACGAGTTCCCCGGGATGCCGTGTGGCATCATGGACCAGTACATCGTCACCATGGGCCAGAGGGACCATGGTCTACTCATTGACTGCAGGTAAGAGATAGATCATCTGGAGCTATGAGATAAACGCCTTAGTCCCATTACTCATAGCATTCAACGTTGCAAACAATTTAATAACACTGTTTTTAAGTAAAAAACATAACAACGCTAAAAAAATTCACTTAAAAACACTTTTGTGGGATGGTAAAAAAAATGTTATTTAGGCTGGCCGCATACACACGCTTTCCGTATTCGATTTCCGAATTCGTTTTCCGTATTTGGAATTCCGTGAAACTAGCGCAAACGTTTGTTTTTTTCACGCGCGAACGCGCCGCGATTCTATGCATAATAATATGGATTTCCGATTACGGAAAACGAATTTGGAAATCGTATGCAGAAAACGTGTGTATGTTTGGTGTATGCGGCCAGCCTCAAATTCGCGTTAGGGCACGTGATCGAAAATTCTTAAAACGGGTAGAGAGCCCTTCCCCTACCCCCACGAGAAATATTATATTTTCGAAACAAAAACTTTAGCGGCATTGGGCAATTCGGGTAAAAGTGTTAAACTCGCTTCAGGACCCGGGACCTGATCGAAAATTCATAAGACGGAGGGAGACTTAAATAATATACCCCCCGTTGAATACAAAGTTGAGACATACACAATAATGTAACCACCAATCATAGTACCACAAGATCCTTGAGAGATTGTTCATAAGGATTGAAATACATAGGTACAAGATGACGCCCGCAACTCCGTTGCTCCAGTTTGTCGCGCGGGAACCGTACTTCTTCCGGGATAAAAACTATCCTATGTCCTTTCCCGGGACTCAAATTATCTGCATACTTACCAAATTTCAGCAAAATCGGTTAAGCGCTTTGGGCGTGAAGAGGTAACAGGGAGACAGACAGACATTCACTTTCGCATTTATAATTTTAAGTATGGATCTGTCTGTAACTTACATAACCGATTACTATAGTAATTTACACACGCGTTGAAATTAGTTTCGTTATTAAAGCCATGCAAATGAGTCTCGCGCGGCTGTACACTAATTCTATTGTAATTACGTTGGAAACAGCCATGTAACTAACATATTGTAATTTGTTAAATATAGTGTGAATTTTCAAGTAGCTGGAAAGATTTGCGGTACTTATTTTGATAAAAATGTGAATTTGTAGATTGACCGCTGTGAAAGGAGTTTTACCTACTTGCCTAGCCGCGTAATTTACTTAGTGTCCATGATTAATTTATTTAAAAGGAAATTTGGTTAAAAAATTAAGTACCTAATTTTATTACATAATTATAATGAAAATCGAGTACCGAGTACTTTCCTTAAGTATTGAACATGTCTCACCAGTCATGCTGTATAAGTCCGCGCGAACGATCGGTTTGGCCGCGAGATCATATAACGGGTCGACCGATAAATATTGCTTGTGATCTCGCGGTATAGCGGTCAAACCGCTCGTTTGCGCGGACGCATCACCATCACGCAAATTCAGCCTAACATGCGCAGGCAAAGATGCAGGATAAAGCTGCGCGTCCACTGGATCAGAATCGGGGCGTACGGAGCGTACGGATTTGTTGCTTTGTATTGATTTCTATGGTACTGCGTCCACTGGATCGGCATTTCTGCGCCTGAGACCGGTATTTATGCCGATGACGTCATCCGCAGTGAACGCGTCATTCGGATTCCGAAGGTTTAAGAAACTGACGTGTTTGCGACGACGCGACGGCTGGATAAATACTTATTCACGATGAATGACGATATTTTAATTACTTTAGTGGAAAAATATGAAGAACTTTACAATATAAAACATCAACATTATCATAACCAATTGAGGAGAGACAATATTTGGGATGAAATTGGGCAAATAATTAATGAAAGTTGTTCTGATAAAATACAGCTAATTACAACAATATCCTCGTCACTATCCTCCATAATGCAAATGCACGTTAACAGGCTATGACGGACTAAAAATAACTAAATTGCCGATGCGATGAATCCGAATGCAGTGGACGCACCCCATCGGCATTTCGTAAATGACGACGCTCCGTCCGCTCCGTACGCTTCGATTCTGATTAAGCTTTAATTGGCATATTAAGCTTGCTGGCTTATGCTTCTACGAATTGACAATAACATGCAAGGGCGGATCCAGCTTTGGCGCCATTGGGGAGGTCACATAGTCGTGGTCAAGATACAAGAACTTATAATTTAATTTTGATTATAATAGATACAAGTATATTTAAATAACAAAATAATTTTTTCTTTTACGTCTTCTCCCGAAACGCGTTATCACTTCATCTACTTCAATGGGTACGTTTTTATGGACGTGGAGAAGTGCCAGACCGGTTAAGTATATAAAAGTATTAGGTATATTAAATTAATTAAATATTAAAAGTACTTAAATAAAATCTATAAAAAATATATAAGATCAGTATGTTTAACAATTTTACTTAGTAGTTCACCTAGGACCTGGACTCAGCCCAGGGGGGGGGGGGGTCATGACCATGAAAAAATCTGATCTGCCGTCCTATCATACGCCAACGAGATATCTCGTGGATATCTCACTCTCGAGCGTAGTGTTATGTCGATATCGATATATATCTCTTTTTACCTATATCGAATATATATATTATATTGTCGATATCGATATATATCTCTTTTTACCTAACATGCGTAGGCCTAACGTCGAGAGAAAAATTTCTAGTTCGTAGACTAGCTTCACACATAATAGGTATATATCGACAAACTACTCTTCTTATTTGTCAAAATCTTGACAAAACTCGATAAAAATGTGTTGTCATGTTAGGGTTCGTAGACGAAAATAGCACAGGTTAAGAAAAAAAAAACACAATTATCTCTAATTTTGACGACAGACACCTGAAAAAAAGTATGTCATGTTAGGATCAATAGAGATGAAGAGGTAAACCAGTTAATATCGAGAAAACATGTAGACAAAATTTTCTCGTTTGCGCATCTTAGGCCGGCTTGTCAAAACTTCGTAGGAAATGTATTTTTTTGTCAAAACATCCTTATAGCGCTGAACGCATTCCAATGAGGGACAATTAATGGCGCTATGTAGCCGTAGGGTCTTTCGTGTCAAATGTCGTATCAGACAGACATATAATAATAATAATAATATCTATGGACACTTCACACCACGTCAGTCTGGCCCCGTGCTAAGTACCTGAAGGACTTGTCCCTCTGGTGGCAAATGATATATCGAAAACCCTCATTTTAAAATGTTTCAGGTCGCTCCAAGCCACGCAGATCCCAATCAAGATGGCGGACGCGGTGATCCTCGTAGTGGTGTCGAACGTCAAACACCAGCTTACGGGCTCGGAGTACCCTCAGCGGCGACAGCAGTGTCATACAGCTGCTCAACTGTTGAATTACCCCTCCCTGCGTAGCGCGACCAAGGAGGACTTGACACGTAAGTACAGACTCCAGAGTCCAGACAGACTAACCTACGGATAAGGGCTCCCAAACTGCGAATTCGCATCGCATCGCAAATATCTGCGACAAAACTCATAATAAAAATGACATTGCGATGCGAATTTACACGAATTCGCAGTTATGTGTGGGAGCCCTAAAACCGTATAGTTTGACCTGTATACTAGCTCCTAGCAGAGACATAAATTGTGTAAAAGTGTTTTCTTTGATTTTATTATTTTACATCGAATAATCTCCATAAATTCTAAACCGATATCAAAATCGATAAAATTTAGATAATAATATAGAGGGTGTTTTAAATAAGGTATACTAAGCCAAAAGGGGGTGAATCAGGGGGTCATTCTGAACAACTTTTGTTCTACGACTTTTGGAAATTTGCGAAAAGAAGAAAAATCCTTTCCCATATTAAAGTCACGTGACCAACAAAGTTTCTATGGAGAATCAATATTTTTTTCGTGAATTTCCAAAAGTCGTAGAACAAAAGTTTGCCCCCTGAGCCATTTTGGCTTAGTATACTTTATTTGAGACACTCTGATATAGTGTAGAGCTTGCAGGGTTCGGCGGTGGGACAGCAAGTAAAATCTACTTTTAATCGCAAGAAAATGTATTGTTCTTCTGGGACGAAGTCGCGTGAAATATTATAAAGTGTCAAATAAGGAAGTAGTAATTGTATAATATTATCCGCCACTTTGTACGGCGGTGGCATTTCCGTCCCTTCGGACACCATTTGTGAGAGATATTAGGTAATAGGGGTGTAGACTATTTTTAGGAAATATATTTATTTTACAGATGTACATTTGTTACAACTAAAAATATATATATAAAATAAATACACTTTTATTTCAATTAAAAAAACCACTTATTAAATTTCGTTTTAAAATTTCCCGCTAAAGCGCTAAAGTTCATCATGGCGTCGCTGTGACGTCACGGTCCTCCAAACAACAAAAATATTTGTATGGGTTTGACATCGAAATGTCACTGTCACGCACAATGTTTTGGAGATCGTGACGTCACATCCTGTCATGGCTGTTTGCGATCACGTGTATTACGGATTAAATATTTACTTTTTAATAAATAAAATAAAAAGTATTATAAAGTCTATGAGTAAAAATATGTCATTTTCGGTAATTCTATAATACAAACTACCAAAAAAAACAATAATTTGTATTATAATATAATATCTATGGTTTATTTCGTTTACTGTCTACTCCCCTATTATTGTGTCCATTTATCGCCAGGAACACGAGACACGCTTTTTAGGCCGGTAGTTAATGAAATTACCGCACATGCTTTTCCGGCAAAGGCTAATAAACTGAGTATAATAGATGTCAAAATTCCCGCAGTAAAAATTCCAACGTTTAGCGGATCGTATACAGATTGGAGTTCTTTTCAAGACCAGTTTGAGTTTTTAATAGACAATAACCAAGCACTAAAGGATGTCCAAAAACTCCATTATTTAAAAATGCACGTAGTCGGGGAGGCGGCAACTTTACTGCGACACATACCGGTCACTGACAACAATTACCAACAAGCATAGGAAAAATTTAAAAGACGTTACAGCAATAGAAGATTCATAGTTAATGCATATTTACAAAAACTGATGGCTATAAAAAACTGTAAATACGAGTCTGCTGTCGCTATAAAGTATCTACTAGACACAACGACCGATTGCTTGAGCGGACTAAACAGCATTGGTTTGGATACAAGTAGTCGGGACGCTATTATTGTACATATAATTGTAAATAAACTGGACGTAGATTCATTAAAACAGTAGAAAGAAAGAATAAATAGGGAGAGAACAGACAAAATTCCTACTTTAGAGATGCTTGTTGAACTTTTAGAATATAGATTTAGATCTTTAGAAGGCATTCAGGCAAGTAAAAACAGTCGTACTAAGGAAGTTCTAAATAATGTAGATACGGAAAAGGCAAAAAAGATGAGAGAAACAACACATGGAAGAGTTCATAACACTGATAAGTCGAGGATAAGTGTCAAAAATTTAGGAGCCTCACCTATGATGAGAAGGTCAGATTTATTGAAAACAAGCACCTGTGTTATAACTGCTTGATGTTCGATCACAGGGTGAAGGTGTGTAGGCTCAATGCTGCCTTGCAACATAATGTTATATTTTTTTTGGTTAATTTTGTTTGTTAGTTTCAGTTTATCTTTATCAGAATTATTGTATTTTCTAGACATATTATTAAGCAGCTAGGACTTGAAATCCTATCATTGTTATTAAATTATACTGTTCTCTAGTTAAGGACATCACTAGATGTCCTTGGTTGGCGGCATGTTCAGTCGAAGGATGTAACCTTTTTAGGGTTTAAAAAGATACATTTGACAAGTACAATGTGTCATGTAGTTAGTCAAGTAACATGGCTTGTAATAGCAACATCTAGGAGTAAATAAATACAGTTATTAAAGCTTTACAGCCTCTGAGTTTGACTAAAGACCTTCTAGTAGTTTAAACACCCATTGTTGAAGTCCTCCTGAGCGTTGGACTATGTCGCGCAGTTGGGCACGGAACACGTGCTTCGTGTGTCGTTTCCCTGGATTCAAGTGCCTCCATCAGGTCTTGGAACCCATTTTCCGTATGCGCCAGTGCCTCCAGAACCGACAAAGCTTGCCCTCTGAGCGCGACAGTGAGAGCGATCAGGCATTGTTCTTCCGCCCATCCGTTGGCGGTAGCAAGAGTCTGAAATTGCCGACGATAAGCGTTCCAAGAAGTAGTGCCGTCTTATGGCGGTACTATCACTCTTGGTCCTTGCATCACTCTAGTAGTTCCACTAGACACTGCAACTCCCGTAGTTTCAAGGCGCACTACTCTTTTCTGTAGTTCAGTGAAGCCTTTTTTCAAAATTTCTACAATCAATTCTAACTCGGTAACTCGTTCTTTCACTACGTCGACATATTTACGAAGTTTAGTCACCGTATCACTGACATCATTTATAGCCAAAAGTGATTTTTCTTGGAGGTCCTTTTGTTGACTCTTGCAAAGCACCGAGCTTGCGGTCTTGTGATTTCATCATTGCTTGAATTTCAGCTTTTCGAAACTCTTGCAAAGCGCCGAGTTTGCGGTCTTGTGACACTTGCAAAGCCTGAATTAACTCGATTAAACTTTCTAATTGAAGAGCCACTTTGCAGAAGCTACGGGCGAGTCAAGGTGGGTAGAGCCAGTGGCCGGGGCTTGAGCAGCCGGGGCCCGGTAGGCGGGGCCAGTAGGCGTGCCCCGGGTGGGCTTGGCCTGGTGGGCGGAGCCTGAGGGGCGTGGCCTCACCCAAAGTGGGTGGAGCCTGAGGGGTGTGATCAGTGGGCGGAGCCTGGTGGGCGGGACCAGTGGGTGGAGGCTGTCCCTCAATGGGCAGAGCTTGGTTCCCAGTGGGTGGGTGGTCCGCAGCTCGTTGCGCCCTTGTCCAAACACTCCCCTTGAAGTCCTCTCTCGGGATCAATGGCATCTCCAAATCTCACTATCGACACCAGTTGTTACGTGTTAGGCTGCTAGGGTTCGAAGGATTTGGAGAGAAAGACCTGCTGACTCTCTTCTTTATTCACTAGCACTAGGTCACACAAAGCACTAGGTCCAAAACACTAAGCACTATCACTGTCCTAGGTCGTAGCCAAGTCGTAGGTTTCACTGGTTCACTCACTATTGATCACTTGTTTTCACTCCGAAGTCGCCTCGAAGATCGCTCAAACTAAACTGAATTGTCGGCCCGTCTCCCTGCGACTATTTATATGGGCCGAGGCGAGCCCTAGACTGTACGAGAACATTCCTTTCCTGAATGAACAAGATTTGCGTAAACAAGTGTGGAATATTTCTGGAAGCCTAACGCCATCTAGTATCGAATAGCGGATTTACGCTGTCTGCGTTAATCCGAGTAGTTCCGCTGGTTTGACGCTAGATGGCACTGTGTGTCCGTATCCGTAACAATATAAAACTCAAAGGTGACTGACTGACTGACATAGTGATCTATCAACGCACAGCCCAAACCACTGGATGGATCGGACTGAAATTTGGCATGCAGGTAGATGTTATGACGTAGGCATCTGCTAAGAAAGGATTTTGATTAATTCTACCCCCAAAGGAATAAAATAGGGGATTAAAGTTTTTATGAAACTTTGTCAATTTTAAACCGATCGGGTTAAGACTTTGCGTGCATAAAGCTACTTTAACGTAAGCATCCCCTAAGAAAGGATTTTAAAATATTTGACCCCTAAGGGGGTAGAATAGGAGATGATAGTTTGTATGAAACTTTGTCAATTTTAAACCGATCGGGCTGAGACTTTGTGTGCATAAAGCTACTATGACGTAGGCATCCCATAAGAAAGGGTTTTAAAAAATTTCACCCATAAGAGGGTAAAATAGGGATTAAACTTATTATTCGGGTAAAATAGGGGATGAAAGTTTTTATAAATTTTCGCAGACTTTCGACTGATTGAACTGAAATTATTAAATACTAGCTGTTGCCCGCGACTTCGTCCGCGTTAACATAGTATAATAACAAAGATGGATAATTTTCCCTTTTTGTGGTTCTTATATAAAGTGTAAAAAAGGGACCCTATTGCAATGTCCGCTGTTTGTCTGTCTCCAGGATGTATCTCAAGAATTTCGCTAGCTAAATAGTTGAAATTTTTGTATTTAGAAAATTATGTATTTCTATTGCCGTTATAACAACAAATACTAAAAACAAAATAGAGCAAATATTTAAGGGGGGCTCTCATACAACAAACGCTACTTTGGCCTTTTTTGCTCGACATAAATATTGGCAACAGAGGCACTTGACAATATGACTACATAATATTCAATTTCATTGTTCGTCTTAATTTATTCGTTCCATTAGATACAGATATGTTCAAAATAGTACATTTACATCCTCCATCATCCTTTATTTTATCCCCATGGGGGTTGAATTTATTAAAATCCTATTTAAGCGAACGTCTTCATCATAGAGGCTCAAATCTTTAATAATTTCAGTTCAATCGAAGTCGAAAGTCTAAGAAAATTTATAAAAACTTTCATCTCCTATTTCATCCCCTCAGGGGTACAATTTATTAAAATCCTTTCTTAGGGGATGCCTACGTCATAGTCGCTTTTTGCATACAAAATCTCAGCCCGATCGGTTTAAAATTGACAAAGTTTCATACAAAAATTTTCATCCCCTATTTTACCCCCTGGGGGTTGGAATTTTTTAAATTCTTTCTTAGGGGATGCTTACGTCATAGTAGCTTTATGCATGCAAAGTTTCAGCCCGATCGGTTTAAAATTGAGAAAGTTTCATACAAAATTTCGTCCCCTATTTTACCCCCTTAGGGGTGGAATTTTTTAAAATTCTTTCTCAGGAGATACTAACGTTATAGTAGCTTTATGCTTGCAAAGTCTCAGCCCGATCGGTTTAAAATTAACAAAGTTTCATACAAACTTTCATCCCCTATTTTACCCCTTTCTTAGCGGATGCCTACGTCATAACATCTACCTGCATGCCAAATTCCAGCCCGATCGGTCCAGTGGTTTGGGCCGTGCGTTGATAGATCAACATGTCAGTAACTCAATATATATATATATATATATATATATATATATATATATATATATATATTATTTTATTTTATATATATAGATTTGAGCTTCTATGATGAAGACGTTCGCTTAAATATGATTTTGATAAATTCAACCCCCATGGGGATAAAATAAGGGATGATAGAGGAATGAGGATGTAAATGTATTAGTTTGAACCTATCACCCAATGGAACGAATAAATTAAGTCGAACAAATAATTGAGTATTTTGTGGTCATATTGTCAAGTGTCTACCTGTTGCCAATATTTATGTCGAGCAAAAAAGGCCAAAGTAGCGTTTCTTGTATGAGAGCCCCGCCTTAAATATTTGCTTTATTTTGTTTTTAGTATTTGTTGTTATAGCGGCAACAGAAATATTACATAATTTGTAAATATTTCAATTATATAGCTAGCGAAGTTCTTGAGATACATCCTGGAGACAGACAAACAGCGAAGTCATTGCAATAGGGTCCCGTTTTTACCCTTTGTATAAGAACTACAAAAAGGGGAAAATCCATCTTTATTATTATACTATGTTAACGCGGACGAAGTCGCGGGCAACAGCTAGTATTCTATAGTATATAATTGTATTGTCATTGTTTTGTTTCTCTTGTTTTGTGTTATTCATTTTGTATGTTTGTGTGCAAATAAAATATTTAAAATAAATAAATACGAACTAAAAGTCGAGCTTTGTGATGGCTCGCGTCGTTTTTCTGCGTGGTAATAATGTTTAAGGCTGTTTTTTAGGGTTCCGTACCCAAAGGGTAAAAACGATACCCTGATGCTAAGACTTCGATGTCTGTCCGTCTGTCCGTCTGTCTGTCTGTCTGTGTGTCTCCAGGCTGTAACTCAAGAACCGCTACAGCTAGACTTCTGAAATTTTCACAGATTGTATATATCTGTTTCCGCTATAACAACAAATACTAAAAACAAAATAAATTAAATATTTGAGGGGGGCTCCCATTCAACAAACGTGATTTATTTGCTATTTTTTGCTCGATATCAATAACGGCAATACATAAGCACTTGAAATATTCACAAAATACTTAGTTTTATTTGTACTTTAATAATTTATAATAAAATTAAAAAAAATGAAATAATTAAGGGGGGCTCCCATACAAAACACACAATTTTCAGGATATTTTTGCTTTAATGTGGTACGGAACCCTTCGTGCGCGAGTCCAACTCGCACTTGGCCGATTTTTTTATATTTTAAAAGTAACCAAACCTTGACTGACCGATGATAACATTAACACATCTACATATAAATCCTTCGATCGCGGATTCTTGGAAATCTAATTGTAAATCTATTGTTCTCGCGGCCCAAGTGGGTCTTATCGGAGTTGAAGGGTAAATATCATAAATTACTATGTTAAAGCACAAATCTTTTTTGAAAAAGATTTTTGAAAAGAGAAATTTGGTATGGATATATTTTGAGAGCTGCGAAATGACATAGGATACTTTTAATCCCGGCAAAATGTACGGTTCGTTCGTTCGCGCGATAAACTAATTTTGGCGCAATACATATTATACATGCTAAAGTGTGTCTGTCTGTCTGTCTGTCTATCTGTCTGTTACCTCTTAACGCCTAAACCACTGAGCCGATATGGCTGAAATCGTCTCGAAAAATGTACGGTTCCCGCTCGATAAACTAATTTTGGCGCAACGGAGTTGAGGGCGTGATCTAGTTTCTTATAATAACTTATAAAATATAATTTTATATTAAACTTTTGCTTCTGTGGTAGTTGAGATTCTAAGCTTCAATTTTCGCAGTGAATATAATACGAGCGAGACGGGGTTCTCAGAGATCCTTGATTCCTTGCCTAGGAGGTATTAGAATTTAAGACTAGAATATTTACGACTATTTTGTTATTATTGCATTTCCGTCCATCTGTCTGGCCTCAGGCTGTATTTCATGACAATAGACAAGACAATTACTATCCCCAGTGCCGAATTTATATTTTTTACTAGACGTTCCGCGCGGCTTCGCCCGCGTAAATTAGATATTTCACAGACAAATCAGTCTACAAAAAATAGCCTATGATCCTTCACGTGGTCTACTTCTTATCTGACCCATAATAACAGAAAAATTGCTCTAGTAGTTCGTGAGATAAGCCCTTTCAAATAATTTCCCCCGTTTTTTTGCACATTTTCTTCTATTTATTCGCTCCTATTAGTCTTAGCGTGATAAAATATAGCCTTTCTCGATAAATGGGCTATCTAACACTGAAAGAATTTTTCAAATCGGACCAGTAGTTCCTGAGATTAGCGCGTTCAAATAAGCCCTTTCAAATAATTTCCCCCCGTTTTTTCCACATTTTCCTTTATTTCTTCGCTCTTATTAGTATTAGCGTGATAAAATATAGCTCATAACCTTCCTCGATAAATGGACTATCTAACACTTTCCTGTTCCTGAGATTAGCGCGTTCAAACAAACAAACAAACTAACAAACTCTTCCGCTTTATAATATTAGTATAGATGAGAGTAGGCCACTTTATTTCCGCCGCCCGGCCCCATGTACGTAACCTGTAAGGCCTCTACCATGGACGCTGCCGCGGCCGCCTCCATAGGACGCTGCCGCCCTTAGGCCGTGGCCTATAACGGCCTATTTATAAATTCGGGGCTGACAATCCCTCTAGTCTCCATTTATGACGATATGTGTTGGGAACCACAGAATAACATTTAATTTATTTTATTTTTAGTAACATATTACTTAATATACATACCAACAAACGTGCTATGTTTGTCTTTCTTTACTGAACCCTATGTCTGAGTGAGGATCACGCTTGGCTGGTTTTTATGTTACTTTCTGAAGCTGTACACGAGTATGGAAATATTAACTTTTATGTAGGATAATCAAGCTCTTACACAAAGCTTACACGTGTTAAAAAGTTTGCAAATTTTGTTACAATGTCAAAAAGTTAATTAAAAAGTCTAATGACAGAAACGACGACCTCTGTGGCTTAATAGTTGAGTGTGTGGCAGCTCATAGCCGGGGATCGCAGATTCAAATCCTGTCGACGGAACAAAAAGTTATCATTCCTGGGTCATGGATGTGTATTAAATATATGTATGCTATAATAATAATCTTAAAAATAGTATGTGTAGAATAAAAAGAAGTATTAAATATATTATAACTAGATGACGCCCGCAACTTCGTTGCGCCTAAATTCGTTTATCGCGCGGGAACCGTACATTTTTCCGGGATAAAAAGTATCCTATGTCCTTTCCCGGGACTCAAAGTATCCCCATACCAAATTTCAGCAAAATCGGTTCAGCGGTTTAGGCGTGAAGAGGTAACAGACAGACAGACAGACAGACACACTTTTGCATTTATTAGTATGGACATATCCGTTGTCTGGTACCCGTAACACAAGTCCTTCAGGTACTAAGCACGGGGCCCAGCACCGAATTTATATTTTTTATAAGAGTAGGCCACTTTATTTCCGCCGCCCCGTGTACGTAATCTGTAGGGCCTCTATGGACGCCGCCCCTAGGCCGTGGCCTATAATGGCCTATTTATAAAACCGGGGCTGACAGGGCCAGATTGACGTGGTGCATAGAGCAACTTATATATAGTAGGTAATTGATATTATGAGTGTAGGCCATTTTATTTCCGCCGCCCCATGTACGAAATCAGCCCCCCTAGGACGGTGCCGATCCCCCTAGGTCCTAGGACGCTGCCGCCCCTACGCCGCGACCTGTACGGATTACGGCCTATTTATAAATCCAGGGCTGCTTTTCGGAAATCATACAATGTAGCCTTAAAGGTGCCCATACACGGGTTATTCGATGTTAAAATCGAACGAG
Source organism: Cyaniris semiargus (assembly GCA_905187585.1). Taxonomy (NCBI): domain Eukaryota; kingdom Metazoa; phylum Arthropoda; class Insecta; order Lepidoptera; family Lycaenidae; genus Cyaniris; species Cyaniris semiargus. The sequence goes on along the minus strand of LR994558.1, from coordinate 2,084,982 downwards.
TAATTGTACGTGAGAGGCAATATCGCAAACGATTTTATGGTCAAAAGATCGATTGGGCGATTTTTTTAACGATCGATCGAAACGACAAATTGTCCCGTGTATTTAAATTTAAAACTAAATATTGTCTTTGTAAAGTAGGTAAGTAATAACATTTTATTTTTAATAAAATCAGTCTAGAAGTTTCAGTGCCCTATTATCCATTTATAATTAAATTCCTAAACCATATACAGGTAAACACTGTGCTAATAATTTTAAGCTTAATTGATTTAAAATAGACATTTACAAGTTGTAGGAAAGCACTAAATCACCTGCATACAACTCATATGAGGTGGGTAACACAAACGCCAAGTGTATGAGTGTAGTGTAGACTTAACAAAGTCAACAAGTGTGGCTCGAGATATGGAGACATGAACTGAAACTAAAATAACGCATATCTAGACACGCGGTAGCGTGTCAAGCCAAGTTCAAGTATAACAGAACTGGCGAGCAGCACCGTGTGTAATATGACACGATCCATTATGAAGACTACGCGACTAAGTTGCAAATAGGGCTGCAATTTTGTATGATTCGTAAAGTAATAATAAATATAATAATAATAAAAGATATTATGGTCGCTGCATTTGTGTATTAACCCGCGAAAAAATTTGGTGTTGAATTATAAATGCAGTCTTATTCTAAATGATATAAAGAACGTGACAGCATTCATAACTAACGTGACCATACGTCCCGCTTTCAGGCAGTCAGTCTGTCCCCAGCGAGGCCGAAATTGTCCCGCTTTTGCAAACAAACCAAACGACAATTAATCTTGAAGACCTTTCGAGTGAAAATATAAATATTGACGTATTATGCATCAGTGAACATTTTATGGAACTAGGACAGGAGAAATATTTGGACCTACATAATTATACTTTAGCTACAAGTTACTGTAGAACGAACAGTAAAAGAGGAGGAACTTGTATATTGGTAAAAAATAATATTGAATGGCAAGAAATTAGAGAAATTCGTGAAATGTCTTTATCTAATGTATTTGAATGTTGTGCTGTCAAATTGATTTCTCATAATATTTTGATTGTATGTGTCTATAGGGTTCCTAAGCTTAATAATTTTAATACTTTTTTAACTAAATTAAATTCAATCTTAACTTTCTCTTCATCACTTAAAGTAAGTAATATTGTGATAGCTGGTGATTTTAACATTGATATATTAAAAACAAACACTATTACTTCGGAATTTCAATATTTACTATTGAATTATAACATTAAACTGGCATTTAAAGAACCAACACGATTAGCCAGTCACACTTGCATAGATAATATTGCTCATAGCTTTAAAGGTAAATGCAAAACGGATGTGCTAGAGTTGGGTTTATCGGATCATATGGCACAGATATTAAGAATACCAATAAAGAAAAAAAATAAAACAACAATTCTGGCACAAGCAAATAAGAGACTACAGTAATGATAATATTAAAAAATTTAAAATGTGCATTAAAAACTTCTCATTCACTGATATGTATAATATGACTAACTCATCTTTGGCTTACAATTACTTTTTAGAATATTTTAAATTGTTTTATGACCTCTGTTTCCCTCTACACAGGGTTACTATTAAAGTTATTAGTAAACCGAGGTGGATTTCGCGCGGAATTAGGATATGTAGTAAAAAAAAGCGAAAAATGCTTTGGGATTTAAGAACCCATCCTAATAACCAAATTAAAACGAAGTTTGAAAAGTACTCTAAGCTATTACAAAAATAATTAACGCTCACAAAACGGTCTCAAAATAATTATAAAATACAAACAGCGGCTAATAAATCAAAAACAATTTGGCAACTTATAAATAAAACTAGATTTAACTTACCTAAACAAACTATAACACAAATAAAAACTGGCTCGAATGAATATGTTAACGATCCAATAGGAATTGCGAACTTATTTAACAATTACTTTATTGATAAGGTCACACCTTTGTCTAATGCATGTAAAGATGCCAATTCAACCAAATATATTAATCATAAGTTCATCAACTCCATGTTTATCTGACCATCTACCCCGCAGCAAATATATAAAATCATAAAAAATCTTAAGAATACCAACAGTGTCGGTTTTGATGGTGTCTCAACAAAAATTATAAAAGCTGTTAATAAGGAAATATGCACCCATATTAGCCATATAATTAACTTAAGTATAACAACTGGTGAATATCCAAATGATCTAAAAACCACTATTATTAAACCCCTGCTAAAAAAGGACAAAAAAGAGTTATTAGAACACTACAGACCTATTGCACTAATTTCAATTTTCTCTAAAATATTTGAAAAGTACATATATGATGAAATTTACTCGTATTTAGAAAAAAAAGGTATCCTTTGTAATGAGCAAAAAGTCTTTCGTAGAAACAAGAACATAAATATAGCTATATTTGATTTTTTAAAAACATTATGTGTCAAGTTGACAAAAGAAAGCCTGTATGCGCAATATTCTGTGACATGACTCAGGCATTTGACTACGTTGACCACAATATATTGATAAAAAAACTAGAAGCTTATGGCATACGGGGCAATATAATACAACTAATTATTTCGTATTTAAAAGATAGACGTCAAATTACAGTGATAAGCAGAATAGATCATAAAACTAATACGGAATTAAATTACAAATCGAATAGACGAATAGTTCAATACGGTGTTCCACAGGGAAGTATTTTGGGGCCGTTGCTTTTTATTTTATATATTAATAACATACCGCACTCAATCCTCTGACATTATTCGCTGATGACATAACAATAACTATATTTTACAACTTTGACAAAAATAATTATGAAATAGAAATAAATAACGTATTAGGAAATGTAATTAAATGGCTCAATGATAATAACTTATTAATTAATCTAAACAAAACATGTATAATGCATTTTAATCAAAGACCACAAATTTCATCTGACATTAATGTAAAATATAATGACACTATGATTAGACAAGTAGATTCTACGTAATTTTTAGGTATAGCAATTGACCAAAGGCTTAAGTGGAAAGACCACATTCAAAAATTGGCAAAACGAATTAGTAGTACAACTTTTGCATTACATAAACTATCCCTAAGAGTTAGCACCGATGCATTAATTACAGCATACTATGGTTTGGTAGAATCATCACTCAGATACGGAATTATTTTCTGGGGCAATTCCACTGATACAGATGTATTATTTAAAGTACAAAAGCGGTGCTTACGAGCAATGTTTAAATTTAAAAAAACTGAAAGCTGCAAACCTCTATTTGATAAATACAAAATTCTTACACTACCGTGTTTATATATTCTAGAAGTCGCAAATTTTGTAAAGTGCAATCCTAATTTATTTCTTAAAAAATCAGAATTTATAAGCAGAAATAGACGTGATGATGAAAAATTATGTTTAGAACCATGTAAAACGGAACTCATGTCAAAAAGTTTATTTTGCATGGCTCCCAAAATATATAACAAAATTCCAAAACAATCAAAATGACTTAATACCAGGCTATATAAAATAAGGCTTAAGAAACTATTGCAGCAAAAATGTTACTATAGCATAAATGAATTTTTTACTGACAAGTTTAACTAATTTTCTAAATGTGCTGTTATCTCATTGACCAAATTATTTAAATTGTTTGATTGAAATTATTATTATTTGTATTTACATAAATTTTATATAATATACACAATTTTATATAAATCCAATTATTTAATTTTATTAAATCAAATGAATTAATATTGTTTTAGTCCACATTGTTAATTTAATGAATTTATACTGTCTAATGAATTGTATTGATATTACTGATTTGTTTGTTTTATTAACATATTAATATGTGAATATTTTAATGTATTAATTCTAAAAAAATTATTTGTCTGTATTTTGTTTAATAGTATTGGTTTTAATATCACTATTATAAGTAATGTTTATTAATTAATAAGACTTGTATAATTATGTCCAGTAAGTTAATATTGTGTAGGAATGGAGTACATAATATTGCATGCTATGGCGGAATTTAGAGGAACCCGATTATTGTTATTAATTAACATCTGTATAATAACCTAAATTCGCAATAAATAAATGATTATGATTATGATTATGACAATTTAAAAGTATTTTTATTGAAATGCCTGTGTAATGCCTGGAAGTAACGCACTCGAATTCAACAAAATATGGTTATTCTGCCATATTTTGCTTATTTATACAGATAGGCACTAGACATTCACAAAATACTCAATCAAGTGTATTTACCTCTATACTTTCATAATTAATATAAAAAAATAATAAAGGTTGGGATGTCCCGCTCTGACAAAAAAAAATGGTCACGTTATTCATAACTCAATAAGTAATTTTTGTTGGATGATACACAGGCGATTAAGATCGTCGAGCTATAAGTCCGCGTACTTACTCGCACGTCTGTTACCCCCTTTATAATGTAAACGGGCCATAAACTGCCATGACGGCAAGATTACTGAAGACATGTTAATAAACTAACGACGACAAAGTGATTGACAGCATAATATAAATTATGTATTATTATTGAACATAACAACAAACTGCCGCTTGCATGTGCACTGGGGACATTGAGTGAATAATTATTGTAATTAAGGTGCCTCTTCACAATAGTCCATGCTGGCCCACTACAGGCCATCGCCATTGTGTAGACGGGTTAGTGGTGTATGATGGCGGACGATGGTCATGTCAGTATCGTTTGTCTACACCAGCGGTCGGCAACCTTTTTGCAGGGAAGGGCCACAAGGTGGCAAAATAAACCAAAGGCGGGCCGCAGACCTCATACTCGTATTAACCCTAGAAGCTCAATATACCTACACATAATGAGGGGAAATAAGTGTTTGTTATAAAATGTCACAAACAGCTAGGTTCTTAAGTGGCGAATTGGCGATAACTACTGGCAATATTAGAAAACAATGTTTTTGATACATATAACTTTAATTAACAAAACATTCACGGGCCGCGTGTTGCCGACCGCTGGTCTACACAATGGCGATGGCCTTTAGTGGGCCAATATGACTTATGAAGAGGCACCTTTATAATATTAAAAAATACAAAAACATTTCAATTTTGTTTTATCTATTGTTTCCATAGAACTAAACTTAACTATGAAATCCCTAAAGAGGCCATTTTAGATTTTAAAGACACGATATCCATGTCTTCATAATAATGGAAACAAAAACGTTATTTAAACATTTTACCTACTTTAATGATATTCTATTAATTGGATTCTATGAAAACACATTATAAACATAATATTAAGACAACAATAAAATATATTTTCCGTCTAAGTTGTTTGAAAACAAAATAAATATGAACAATTTAAATAGAGAAGAGAATCATTATTTGCAGACGCAAAACAAACGATTTGCACGTTCGGATGATTATAAATATTATTTTTAAATCTCTCATCTCTATTTAACCTATTTAAGAAAAATATACTTTTCTTCATTAGTACGCGAGTGCAACTTAAAGCTTTTAAATTTTCTCTCAACATCATAAGGTTTTTTAATAAATATTATACGTGGGAGAGCCATGCTTCGGTACGAATGGGCCGGCTCGACCGGAGAAATACCACGTTCTCACAGAAAACCGGCGTGAAACAGCGCTTGCGCTGTGTTTCGCCGAGTGAGTGAGTTTACCGGTGGCCCAATCCCCTACCCTATTCCCTTTCCTTCCCATCCCTACCCTCCCCTATTGCCCTATTCCCTCTTAAAGGGCCGGCAACGCACTTGCAGCTCTTCTGATGCTGCGAGTGTCCATGGGCGACGGAAGTTGCTTTCCATCAGGTGACCCGTTTGCTCGTTTGCCCCCTTATTTCATAAAAAAATAATAATAAACGTTCAAAAGTACAACTCAAAGAAATCAAACAACTAACGGAAAAATATATCTAATATTCTTCTGTACCTAGGCCAACTACTTGCTTGAAGTGAGGCATTTAGTAGAATTATAATAATAATAAATAAATAAATTGTTTATTGTCATCAGAAAAGAACCCATTAAATACTATTGCATAGAATACCTTATTTATATAATACCTATTATTTGGTGTTGTGTTTCATCTTGGTAAATAATAAAGCCACGTATCCGCTAAACAAAATATATTGCCTAATGCAGGGGTTCCCAATCTTTTTCAGGCTGCGGCGCAGCTGTTACAAGTCACAATATTTTGTCACGGCGCACAAACTCTACCTAGCTATTAGAAAAAGATACATAAACACCTTTAATGAATATAATTAGGTTAGGTAGGTAAATAATAATGAACATAAGATTTAATAATCTACCTGCTTTACATAATAAGGATAATAGCATTCCAGGTCACTTCTTACGTTCTCATAATTTATTTCATATACCTAGACTATGCCCATTCAAACTATGCTAAACACAGCTTTTCCAGGCGAGTACCTAAGTATTGCAATAATAACTTACACCATATAGACCCTTTTTTATCGTTTGGAAACTGTATTTTTTCCTGGATAAAAAGTATTCTATGTCCTTTCCCGGGACTCAAAGTATCTCTATACGAAATTTCAGCTAAATCTGTTCAGCGGCTTGGGCGTGAAGAGGTAATAGACACACATTTTCGCATTAGAATATTAGTACGGATATTAATACATATTATTACATCCTTACTAATATTATAAATGTGAAAGTGTGTCTGTCTGTCTGTCTGTCTGTCTGGTCCGTCCGTCCGTCTGTCCGTCCGTCCGTCCGTCCGTCCGTCTGTCTGTCTGTCTGTCTGTTACCTCTTCACGACTGAACCGCTAGACCGATTTTGCTGAAATTTGGCATGGAGATACTTTGAGTCCCGGGAAAGGACATAGGATACTTTTTATCCCGGAAAAATGTACGGTTCCCGCGCAATAAACGAGTTTTGCAACAGAGTTGCGGGCGTCATCTAGTATTATAAATATATATATAGCATTGTGACCCTGGAAGGTGAATAGATTTCGGATTACCAACGTTATCCTATTACCCAATAGTTACCATTACCAATACCTACTATAGAATGTCATTTGTGACCAAATGTAACGTTATAGGCTTGACTTGTCTCTAGAATGTATATTATGAGATTAGTACAGGAACTATAGGATATTATGTCAGGTAAACCGTAAATGTTAAATCCCACCAAAAACATTTCATGTAACATGTTACCAAGACGACCACATAAGTTTTGCCCTGTGAAAAAGATATCAGATCTCATGTAGAGCCGAGCTTCTGAATCTACACGGCCTAACTCTACCGACCCTAAGTAGTATCACGGTACTCTAGAGTATAGCCCGTTGGTTTTGAAGCGTGACTTCATTAAGCACGTTGAGAGTAAAATTTCATGGTCACGTTGTAAAACAGAGATTTGAAATAATAATAATATTGCGTCACGACATCGGACAGAAGTACACTTCTGACACGTGTACCCTTTACACACCACAACATAGGTATACACGCTCTTATTTAGGGTTCCGTACCCTAAGGGTAAAAACGGAACCCTATTACTAAGACTTTGATGTCTGTCCGTCCGTCTGTCTGTCTGTCTGTCTGTCTCCAGGCTGTATCTCAAGAACCGCTAAACCTAGACTTCTGATTTTCATGTAGACACTTAAAATGTTTACAAAATACTCAGTTGTATTTATACTTTAATAATGTAGTTAAAATAAACTAAATATTTAAGGGTTACCCCATAGAAAAAACACTATTTTTGCCTATTTTTGCTCTATATTGGTACGGAACCCTTTGTGCGCGAGTCCAACTCGCATTTGGCCGAGTTTTTTTAAAGTAACGTACACACACACACATTAGTAACTAAATCTATGGATTTAGTTAGTAATGTGTTAAACACGAATATATTTGGGCGTTATTAAAATGAAATCGTCAAAGTCACTCATCAAACAAATTAGGCAATCTTCCGCCCACTTGAAATCGTTGAAATTATGTCGCCTACTCATTGACTTAGTAACTTTGTAACAAATATACAAGTAAATACTTGGGACATGATTCACTTCATAATGGCCTAGTGGGAAGAGCTTTGATTCGCACTTGAGTGGGTGGAGATTCGATCACAGGTAGCGTTTACTAATGAGACATTTTCATATTGTACCATCGAAGAAATAGATTCATAGGCAGATCGCGGACCTACGTCATTTGGTCGAGTTATGTTAATGCAATGTTAATCGTAATCTATTGGCTGGGTTTGACATAACGCGACCAAATCACGTAGGTCCGCCATCTGCCGATGAACCACATTCTCCGATAGTATTATACAGAGACTAGTACTGCGAAGGAAAATATCGCGAGGAAACCTAAAAGACTTAGATGTAAATATACCAGTTCATTCCTCTGGACTCTGTGTTGCGAGAATGATTTATGTGCTTAGACAACCATAATATTATGTATTACTTGAGAATCAAGATACATTTTCACAACTCACCTCTATAAAGTTAGCAAATCAAACAAGAAAAATGTTTTTTTTTTGTATCTTAAAAGTTTTGTTTTTTATTTTATAGGTTTGAAGTCAATATGCGATGACGAGTTGGTAATAAAGCGGGCTACACACGTGGTGGAAGAAATCGCACGGACGACGCTCGCCGCAGAACTACTCGCTAAGCAGGACTTAGATGGGGTAAGTAGTCCTTTACAGGCTGTAACGAAAGATTCGATAATACCTACTTTGTGTACTTATGTTTATGTGTCTCATAATTATGTAAAGTTTACTGTGAAAGTAGAAGCGCTGAAATAGTTACTTTTGACTTCTATTTTTATAAGAAAAATAGCCTCACGTCATGAATTTGCCCATACAGTATTTTAAAAAGAAGTAATTCTTTACCGCTTTTAAGCCGCTAGTGTGTAAGGCTCTTACAAATTCTCTGACATACTTTATCTTCCCAGATGGGCTCCCTACTGTACCAGTCTCACGAGTCCCTGCAGCATCTGATGGAGGTGACCTGCGCCGAGGTGGACCAGCTCGTGGACATATTCCGTCGGGCCGCCGGCGTGTACGGCGCGCGCATGACGGGGGGAGGCTTCGGCGGCTGTGTTATTGGCCTGGTGAGTTGTGTTGTGTGACCTGGCTATACCAGTTGCAGTCCCTGCAGCACCTGATGGAGGTGTCCTGCGCTGAAGTGGACCAGCTCGTGGACATATTCCGTCGGGCCGCCGGCGTGTACGGCGCGCGCATGACGGGGGGAGGCTTCGGCGGCTGTCTTATTGGCCTGGTGAGTTCTTGTGTCAGCTGGCCTCGATATACGAGTCGCAGTGCATGCAGGGTCTGATGGAAGTGTCCTGCGCCGAGGTGCTGCCGTGTAGCTGGTGGGTGGTTACTCCCCAGATAGGCCTTAGATTCCTAGATGCTTGCATAAATATAACTCCCACACCGGTCTCGGTGACGGTGGCCGGTTTCATTGAAACCAAGCCAGGTACGCAGGAGTAATTTTATAGTGCCCAGGTATGTGCGCAGTACACAAGAGCACTCTCTATTCCTTTATTCTCATAACCCAATGGAACGGAAGACCGACACGACAGGCGAGAGATCAAGCGCAGGACCGACTTTTTACATGCCCATCCGTCGCATGGATCATCTTACTTGTCAGACAATCGGGTAATGAGCCTGCATTGTCCTAACCAAACTTGGAAATAACATGTTTCCAAAGCGGGAATCAAACCCACGTCCTCCGAGTCAAGAGCGACGCTCTAAACCACTGGACCACGGCGGCGTTCGATGCTTGCATACCAGTCGCACGAGTTGCAGCACTGCACTTCAGCACCTGATGTGGTATCCTAGCCTGAAGTGGACTTGAGACGGGAGGAGGTTTCAGCGGTTGTGTTATTGGATTGGGGAGTTTTCATACACAGGTTCCTTACATCATCATCCTATGGAAATCAAAAGGCCATATACAAGGTGTAACAAAACAAAGTGATAATACTTAAGGGTGTGTACGTGTTTCTTGTAGAGAGTTTAGTGTGAAAGTAGCAGCGCTAAATGACCAAATCTTTTTTTTCACTTTTGTATGGGCAAGCGCCCCAGTGTCGCGAGTTACCCCATACAAAAGTGAAAAAAAAAAATGTTGGTCTTATCACTTAGTTTTGTTACATCCTGTATATTTTGACGTGTAATGAGAAGAATAGTCTCCACATTAACATATTTAAAACATAGTACGTTTGAATTTTCTGGTATAATTAAAAATAAAACATTTATAGAGGCATAGTAGGCCAAGACTTGAATAATTAAATAATAGCAAAAAAGTCGTAAGCCCGATTTGCCGAAGCCCGTAATTGCCATTTTCTATTTCCTTCTATCGTCTTATATCCGTTTTAATACCAGAAAAGGTAACCATTTTGACATGCACATAACACTTAATATGACTTGTTACCTATTAAGTGTTATGTCACATAACAAGGTTTAGTCACATAAGTTATGTACCTTTAAAGACCAAACTGAACAGAGTGCATTCAATAAATCCCGCCATACAACCATGTTAAGTGCTAAAGGATGCAAAGATTCATAGCTAGTAGTGCGCAAATCCCGCAATCTAAAAGTCCATATAGTGCGCCAATGCTTTAGGCCAGCGGTCGGCAACACGCGGCCCGCGAACGTCTTACTTGCGGCCCGTGAATGTTTTGTGAATAAGTTATGTGTATCAAAAACGATGTTTTCTAATACTGCCAGTAGGTACCGCCACTTAAGAATGTAGCTGTTTGTGCCATTTTTAATAAAAACTTATTTCCTTTCATTATGTGTAGGTATATTGAGCTTCTAGGGTTATTACGAGCATGAGGTCTGCGGCCCGCCTTTAGTTTGTTTTGCCACTTTGTGGCCCTTACCTGCCAAAAGGTTGCCGACCGCTGCTTTAGGCTATAATATAAGGTAGTTGTGCAGTGTGCACCTTATTGCTAAAGTGTTAAGGACTAGAATCGGTGTTATTTTCGACCATATTTGTATTGCTATTTAATGTTTTTTTTTTTATGAAAAAAAAAACGCCGGTTTTCTGTGAGAACGTGGTATTTCTCCGGTCGAGCCGGCCCATTCGTGCCGAAGCATGGCTCTCCCACGTATAACATAGAATCTATGTCATAGGACATAGATGGTAGAAGATGTGATTAAAATTGTTATAATCGAGTATGACTTAGGTTATTTATGGCCTGTTTACATAATTCCAATCCAGTGATGCAATCCAGCGCTGGATTGCTGCTGGAATAATGTAGACGGGCTCTGAAATGAACCGAATTGCATTCTAGTGTATTCCAATTGCCGTTTATACAACGTGACACTTTAGTGGTTGTTTTCCCGCAGCAAAACGATTTACCTATAGTAAGGACCATGAACCATGTAAGGCCACTCTAACGGGAAAATGCTTGTTATTCGTTTATTAACTAAATAAATTAAAAAAAAACAAATTATCAAGTAATGCTCTGTTTTATAAGGTATCATATTATAAATTTCTTTTTTACCTAGCTTCAATAGCCATTAAATAAACTTAAGTTTTGTTAAGCTCTTCAAAATGGCCTTGCAAGGAACACAGCTCCAAACAAGACTTCCTTGTAAAGTTCATGTTCCCTAGCAAGGCCAACTATCAAATCTTTGGTTGGGCCTTATAATGAACCACCGGCCTTCCTAGGAACATTACCAATATTTTAACTTAGATCGAGGCATAAGTAGATTTTCTTTTAATAGTACCATACGCATGTCCCTATACGACAATGCCCTGTAATAAAATGTGAGTTAGATATAGGTTATGTAACTAATATAATATAATAATAATATAATATCCTATGGACGCTTCACACCACGTCAGTCTGGCCCCGTGCTAAGTACCTGAAGGACTTGTGTTACGGGTACCAGACAACGGAGATATATTTAATACTTTTATACTATACATATATTTAAGATTTTTATTATATGATACACATATTTAATACACATCCATGACCCAGGAACTTTGAAAACTTTTTGTTCCGTCGGCGGGATTCGAACCCGCGACCCCCGGCAACAGCCTACCAACTGAGCCACAGAGGTCGTCAAACTAAAAACTAAAGTTTTTCAGGGTGCGGAAATCTATTCAAGTTCTACTACTGATACAATCATTTAACTACGGGAAAACAACCATTAAAATGTCACGTAGTATAATTTCAGTAATAATCCCGCTATGCCTATAAAATAAACGCGTGACATAAGACATTAAAATATCTTCAATCGTGTAACAGTGGTCCACGACATTTAAACTTAAAACATAACAGCAGATCATATTGAGCTTTATCTAGGTCAAAATTTGAAACGGAGTATTGGAAATATTATCTTTACTATATAACCGAAAACACGCCTAGCGTGTTCACGCATAATTTTCGAACGTCTATTTTTGATCTCCATTTTCACTTTGACTGCTTAGTGCGCAGTTTATATTCTAGCTTTAATTTGCATTAAATTAATATGATAATAAACTGAGTAGCATCGTTTTCTGAATATTTCTCTAAGAAATTATATTATATCTACTAGCTGTGCCCCGCGGTGTTACCCGCGGTTTAAGTGATATATAGTAAAAGACTATGAAAAGTACCAATAATAGGGTCAAAACGGGAAGATACATCTATAATGGTTTATGGTAGTGATGATGATGATGATTAATGTAATTTGCATAGTAGCATATGCTTTCCGTTCTTAAAACAACGTCGAAACTCCCAAACTTGTATCTATAAAGAGTCAGGAGTTCTCTCAGCACCTTCCGAACCATGGTATACCTTGGTGCAAACTCTTGCTTGTTGGTAGCATATGCTTAGAATACTGCTTACGAAACCGAAGTCACCACATGTTTCCATATAAATTTTGAGGAGTTCCCTTGATTTCTTATGGATCCCTTCATCAGGTCACCACTTTTATAAATATGGTACCAAATTGGGATGATAACCTATACACCAAAAGAAAAATTTTGAAAATCGGTTCACAAACGGCGGAGTAATCATTGAATATAAAAAAACGAACATAACACCTCCTCCATTTTGAAAGTCGGTTAAAATTGTAGCCTATGTGTTATTCTGATGTATAAGCTATATTATAGTAAAGTTTCATCAAAATCCGTTCAGTAGTTTTTGCGTGAAAGAGTAACATAAATCCATACATCCATACATACATACATACATCCAAACTTTCGCCTTTATAATATTATAGTAGAATTAATAGAATTCATAAAATTTGCCCAAAGTACAAGTACAGGCCGGCAACGCACCTGCAACCCTTCTGATCGAGTGTCCATGGGCGACGGTAGTTGTTTTCCATCAGGTGACCCGTTTGCTCGTTTGCCGCCTAATTTTATAAAAAGAAGTAACAAATATAAACACAACATGCGGACAAAACTTTGTCGGGATTAACGGTGCTGCCTTTCTATTTTAGTATCATGTTTAACCAGATGAGGCCTGCAACTCCGTTGCGCCAAAATTCGTTTATCACGCGGGAACCGTACATTTTTCCGGGATACAAAGTTTTTTATGTAACGTAAGCAAGGTGATGCGATGCAATTTTTATTGACACATTCAAAATTAGAACACGCAGTCCAACAGTGTAGACCGTAAGTTTGTCTTTATACATAGAATTCATAGACTTGTAACAAATGTAGTTCAGTTTTGGATGGCTCATTTAACCCATCAACTCCCAAGCGGAGCCCGGGTGCCGCATAGCAATTGAATATCTATTGTGTCTGTGATTCCCACGATCGAGGTATTAAAATGTATTGCATCGTATCGCTTCGTCAGTAAATAAATAAATATTCAGGTTTCCGCTCCTGCAAAAATATCGTTCATACGGGATAAATAAGTTTTTAATATAATCGAAATCACGGCTAAAAAGCAAACCAAAACAAAAAGTTTTGACGGTCTTTTGTGTCGCTCTTTTATTCTTGTTGGTTATTTGACAAAAACTTTCTCATTATTCAGTTAATGCTTGTAAAATGTAGCCATCTTACTCTCTCGAAAACAACGGAGCTATTATATTATTTTTAAAACATAAAGTAAGCTTTGTGTCCAAAGTTTCCGTAGTAAGTTTCATAATGTAAATGAATTTATAATGCGGTGGCTGACGAAAATGTTTTTTTATCACATAGCTTTTGCGCCCTGTCGGAGATTGCTTATTTAAGCTCTAGTTTTGATGATTAAGTTATTATCATGTCATTTGCATTCTCATGTAATAAGGTGGTGGGGTTGGATTGCCTTAAATAAGCCCCGTAAACCTGGACTGAACTTAAATAGTAGCACACAGATATCCCATAGATAGTTTCTGCGTATTTATAGGAATATCTCATATTTTATAACAAGTTGAAAACATCTAGTTGAAATCATATGAGCGTAGCTGCGTGAGAACGTAGTATGTAGTTACAAAATAGTAACATAATAGACGCAGCAACGCAGGGCGCCAAAAGTTGGTAGGAGCAAAATGAAGGTTACAATATCAACGTAGGTTCTATACCACTCTCGCGCAAGATAATATTTGGATACATAAACATTTAAAGCCCAAGGGGCATGACACAATCTTCGCTCCTATGTAAATACGATCCGTTCAAGGATGAAGATTGAGTATTGAGGAAGATACGACGTAGTTTTTGGTATAAAAAATATATACTTATATATAGATATAATGCAAAAAGGAGGAGGTATAATACCTCGTATTGTAACATATTATATTTCTTTGACGTTGTTGTTCTTGTTCTTATTCTTATTTAAGAATAAGAATAAGATTTTTTTCATTAATTTCTTTCCTTAAAAAAATATCGTTTTAATAGATATCGCTCGCAAATAAAATAAAATTAGTTTATCGCGCGGCAAACGTACTTTTTCTGATAATATGAATGGTAACGGGCGCATATACATACTTTCTCAATTTTATATGTATATTTTGTTGCAGTAAGTTTAACTTTAAAACTTTACAGGCCTATAAAACGTAGATAAGCCTGTTAATTTCGCGGAAAGCCTTGCTAGTTGCTACATACGTAAAGATACAACTGCACAGTTTAGATAACAACTGTGCAGTTACATCATAGACAGTGAACTAAGTGATAATACTTTAGGGTGTGTATCAGTGCTGAAGGAGTTAATGACTTCTATGTTTGCACTCCGAGAGTGTCGGCAAGCATACTAACTATATTTTCGCCGCGGGGTAGAAAGAGAAAGATATTCTTTCTCCGTCTACACCACGCCGACGGTCAACTCTCCCACCGCCTTAGAGCCAGTCCACACGGGGCGTTGTGTCAGCGTTGCGCCGACGCAGCGCTGCCGTTACGTTGTTTTACATAAAAATAACCAAGGTGTGAACAAGGCGCGCTGCGTCGCGTCGTGACAGCAGCGCAGAACGCACACATGAGTCATGACGGACAGCAGCCCCCGAGACGAAGCGGGAGGGCGCTGGGATGACGCAGCGCCCGTGTGGCCGGCTATGCGTCAAACAGCAGCGCTGCGTCGACGCAACGATGACGCAACGCGCCGTGTGGACTGGCTCTTACTATATTTTTTAAAGTTTTTAATCTTTCACAAAAAAGTGCACAACGCTACTAAAGAAGTTTAACTTCAATGAAGATCTTTAAGCTTAAAGGTACAAGTTGGAAGCCGGCTACATGAAGTTGCAGCAGACGACGTGTCGTCGCGACACTACTGGTTTCTATATTATGTATTTCTATGAATAAGTGTCGCTAGCTTCGTGTCGCTAGCTGCGGAGGGTATTTCATAGAAATACATACAAACCAGTAGTGTCGCGACGACACGTCGTCTGCGGTTGCTTCATGTCGCCCGCTGCCAACCGGCACCTTAAAATTTTAACTCTGATCGAACTGTACAGTGTACAGTTTTATCTTCACGTGTGGTCGGCGTTACGTCACGTAGTACGCGCACGTCCGATACGATTACGTTACACGTGTCCAGCTACAACCTAAGCACTAAGCTAATAGAGTGGGCTCTACACTGTCCGAGTCTCTATGTAGAGTTGTACGGATTGAGTGATTGACACATTTGTGTGCTCGTATATCGTATATGACGCCCGCAATAAAATTGAGTGGTTTGGGCGTGAAGATGTAACAGACAGAAATACTTTCGCATTTATAATATTATTAAGGACTAGTTGACGCTCTTCTCTCTGAACTCCGTTGCGCCAAAATTCGTTTATCGCGAGGGGATCGTACATTTTTCCGGGATAAAAAGTATCCTGTAAGTATATTCCCGGGACTCAAAGTATCTCTATTATCATATATTAGCAAAATTGGCGAAGTGGTTTGGGCGTGAAGAGGCAACAGCCACCTTTTCATTTTTTTTTTAATTAAGTGATTGAGAATTCCCACTTCCCACATTCCTACTATAGACAAAAATTTGCCTGCAATAGAGTTTAGTTCTTTATTGCCCGTACCATTTATTTGTTTTTTTTAAGCCTATGCTGTCCCACTGTTGGGATAAGGCCCCAGAGTCTTCCACTCCTCTCGATCCAACGCAACCGTAGGCCAGTTTTAAATTGATACAAAATTAAAATGGAGCGCGGCGTTACGCTATTTAACGTTCTAATTTTGTTAAAACTTAAAACTACTACAATTTAAATCTCGACAAACCAAGGTTTATCGGCGAGATACGCTCATTAACATTTTTAATATAATATACATAGTTAAATAAAAATAAGCAAAACAAAAATAGCAACTTAGAAACAACAATTCACAACATAAAATAGACTATTATAAGTATTTATATTTTTACATATACATTTTTATATTTGTTACATATGTTAGGTATTAAATACTTATTTGTCCTTTCTCCATAGTAATTTTTAGTTGTGTCAGTCTTTGTTCTCTTGCTTATTACTATATTATTATACTGATTTTATGCTTCGTTACCTCTTGATTCGTTATGACGAAAATAGATCGCGATGCGTCCAAAAACGACATGGCGCGACAAAATCTTAATACAAGTTTATAGGTCTACCAGAATCTGATGGCAAATTTTGACAGCAGATTTTCAAAAAATATCCTTGATCATTGGATAAATTTATGTATTTGCATGTTTCACACACATAATCAGCCGCTATAAGGAAAAAAAAAAAACCGGCCAAGTGCGAGTTGGACTCGCCCTGAAGGGTTCCGCAGCAGCAATAAGGTTTATTTTTATGAAATTAAAAGGTTTTTGATTTATTTTTATATTTCAGTTGATTTAATGAAAGTTAAATTAAGTTTACCATTTATGACGTATAAAAAAAACTACTTGCTAGATTTCGTTCGAACCAATTTTCGTTGGTAGTTTATATAGTAAAGTACATCATATATTTTTTTTAGACTTATGCCCCTACTTTAGAAGTTAGAGGGGGGGGGGGGACTTTTTACCACTTTGGAAGAGTCTCTCTCGCAAACTATTCGGGTTAGAAAAAAGTGATATTAGAAACCTCAATATGATTTTTGAAGACCTATCCATAGATACCCCACACGAATAGGTTAGATGAAAAAAAAAATTTTTTTTAAATATAATAATGTAAAAAAAAAACTTCTTGCTAGATTTCGTTCAAACCAATTTTCGTTGGTAGTTTTTATAGTAAAGTACATCATAGATATTTTTTAGACTTATCATGCCCCTACTTTAGAAGTTAGAGGGGGGGGGACACACATTTTACCACTTTGGAAGAGTCTCTCTCGCAAACTATTCAGGTTAGAAAAAAATGATATTAGAAACCTCAATATGATTTTTGAAGGCCTATCCATAGATACCTCACACGCATAGGTTAGATGAAAAAAAATTTTTTTTTTGATATTATAATATTTAAAAAAAAACTACTTGCTACATTTCGTTCAAACTAATTTTCGTTGGTAGTTTTTATAGTAAAGTATATCATATATATTTTTTAGAATTATCATGCCCCTACTTTAGAAATTAGAGGGGGGGGGACACACATTTTAGCACTTTGGAAGAGTCTCTCTCGCAAACTATTCAGGTTAGAAAAAAATGATATTAGATACCTCAATATGAAAATTTTTTTTTATTTAATTGTACCTATGGGGACCCCTAAAATTTTTAATATTTTTTTCATTATTGTATCAAAATCTTAATGCGGTTCACAGACTACATCTACTTACCAAATTTCAATAGTATAGCTCTTATAGTTTCGGAGAAAAGTGGGTGTGACATACGGACGGACAGACAGACAGACAGACAGACAGACAGACATGACGAATCTATAAGGGTTCCGATTTTTGCCATTTGGCTACGGAACCCTAAAAAGGATCAAAATGTTTTATTCCAATTACCCCGGTATTGCTAGAGTCAATTTATTTTCTCACTTTTTGCCATCAGATTCTGGTAGACCTATACTCACAAACTGCTGCACAAAATAATATATTTGTTAGTAGATGACGACCGCAACTGCGTTGCACCAAAATCCGCTTATCGAGCGGATACCGTACATTTTTCCGGGATTAAAAGGTTTCTTTTTTCTTTGTCCGTGACTCAAAGTATCTCCACACCAAATTTCAGCACAATCGGTTCAGTGGTTTGGGCTTTACGAGGTAGCAGACTGACAGATTGACAGACGCACTTTCGCATTTATAAATACTAGTATGGATAGTCTTTTTCAATTAAATTTGACCTCAATATAAACGAATCGTTGACATTCGATGAAAATAACGTTCTATTAAATTTTTTGACATTAAGGGCCTGTTTCACCACTTCCTGATAAAGTGCCGGTAGGCTATCCACAACTTATTTGACAGATTCTCCATACTCTGGGCCTGTTGCACCACTTCCTGATAAGTGCCGAATAGGCTATCCACCACTTAACTTGACAGATGAAGTATAGAGAATCTGTCAAAAAAGCTGTGAATAGCCTATTCGGCACTTTATCAGAAAGTGGTGAAACAGGCCCTCTATCTGTCAAGTTAAGTGGTGGATAGCCTATCCGGCACTTATCAGGAGGTGGTGAAACAGGCCCTTAATAAATTAATTTTACATTGGTAGCATTATAGTTGGCCATTATGAGCATTATAGTTATCCCCTACACCCGCCGTAGCATTCTGTAGAGCGTCGTAGCAACCGCTACGCAGCTTCTACGACGTAGGCGCACGGCTGTATAGGAACAAAATACATAGATTCTTGTTGAAATTATGACTGTTTTTTTTGTATTTTAAGAGTAGGTTCACACCGCACAATCCTGCACGTTTTTTTGCAGTATACGTCTTAACATTCATACGCTGATTGTACTGCAACAAATCGTGCAGTACAATCGACGTGTGAATTGTTCTTTAAATATCGTATGCGCCACTATATTTTATTCATAACGACGTATACTGTATATTATTTGGTTTCAGTCATGAGATTGATCACATCAAATATATTTTTTTAATAAACGCCTTGTCAGTTAAAGTTGTATGGTAGTAGTTTAGTCTCCATATTAATACATAGTACGTTTCTTTAAAATATTATCTTCAATTACTATATTTTTTTATACTCTAACTACCACGCTTTGCTCTCGGCAGAGCCGCAGGTAAATGTTATTCAAATATAATTTTATATGTATCTTTAGTAATAAAATAGTTATATTCCGACTTTATTAATCACTAGATGACGCCCACAAATTCATTACGCCTAAATTCGGATATCGTGTTGGAACCGTACATTTTTCCGGGATAAATTTTCCCCGGTACTCAGAGTAACTCCATATGGATTAAAGTAACTCCATACAAACTTGTCAGCAAAATCGGTTAAGCGTTTAAGGCGTGAAGACAGACAGACAGACACTGATGAGTGAGTAGGCGTCTTTAACCTTTAACGTCACGAGCGGGTTCTACGCAGACTCCACGCGATGTTTTTTGACGGTATTTTTTTAATTGGCAAGTTACGATCGCACGTTTTCGGCTAATCTCAATGCAACGCGAGGTCTTTCAGTGAGTTTTCGAGTTTTCTGTCGCGACTCTGTTAAGAGAAGTTACATTTTTGCTTATGTGGGGATACCTGCAGACCCCACCCGTGGTTTAACGTATATACTTTTTTCACATTGGTTATGTGTTTATTTGTTTGTTTTTTTTTTTAATTGGCTATGTATAAATGGAAAAAATTGTTTCCGACTAACAGAAAATCAAATTGCACAAATCATATACAATTTTAATGACTCTGAAAGTTTTAGGAAACATTTTGGAAGAGTTAGAGGTAGCTAGACCTAGTGCACCAAAAATAAAGCGGAGATGCTATTTTTATTCCAGAACTAATTATTATTGTCCGTAAGCCTTGGTATAAAACTATTTGCAAGCCTCATTCAGTAAAATCATTTATTACTTACCTTGCCTACTCAAGGAATTTATTTTAGTTTAGGGTAGTACTTTTCAAGGATTGTCAATTTTTTTTCTGTAATGTTTAGTGTTAATTTTTCTTTTGATTACTTATTTCTAAGTCTTATTTTATTAGAAAAAAAATAATAAACTTATTATTTTTACTAACTAGTCAGGAGTAGACACTTTTGTCGAATTTTAGTACATTAAACAAGTGCCCTAAAAATTCTATGCACGAGATTGGTTAGTTCATAAAAATGTTCTTTACTGTAAATAATGCTTAGTTTATTATTTATAAATGCTTTACATAAATAAAATAATCTCTTTTCTTATAATAAAAAACAAGTTTTAAAAATTATTCAACAATTCTGAATTTATATTATGTATATTTATATTGGGGATACATCTAGACCCCACGCGTGACGGAACGTTACCCATAACAACGCGTGTACTCAAAGGTTAACCCGGCGACAATGACGCCGGGCCATATTAACCCGAGCCATGTTTGATTGGATATATTTTGTCTTTGCACCTGTCGAATGTTTTCCAATCTTCGTATAGCTGGAGATACAACCCCCTTCCATCCGCCTAGCTGTTACGGCTAGAGCGGCACCACGTGTGCTGCAAGATACATGCGCGTTAAGTTAAAATGGGTCATTATGACCCGGCGTCATCGCCGGTGTAGTATTTTCGTGACTAACTTTTATTAGTAGTAAAATAATTTTTTGCCTTATTTTTTACGTTTTATAGAAGAATATTATTTACAAATAGCCCAGAAAGGACTTTAGAGTTATTACAAGAGTTAGACTTTGACGATGACGAGTTTCAGGCTGCTTTGGACAATGAACTTGAGGACCACGTATCTAGTAAAAGAGAAATCCTGGAACTTACAAAAGGTGTGAAGTCTGTCCATCTAAAAAAAACAAACGTCTAAAACTTGCACAGCATGTCACATTTTTTACATGCCAAGACTTATTTACTGTAATAACTATGGTACTTCTATAACTCTGAATGAGGAAGTAGATGACTGAGTTCTCTTTATTTTTATAAAAATCATATAAGTATATGTTAGTAAGTCACTCAACCTTTTTATAATTGCTCAGTAAATTTTTTCATGCATAGATAAGAAAATTTTTGCGAAAATATGAAATTAACGTATAAAGTGGATTTTGCATATGCCATGAAGAAAGGCAATAAAAATATTTTTTTAAATACTTAATATAGTTTTTTTATTACTTAAATGCCTAATAAAAGATCCCTTTTAAATAAATAATAAACAAAATTGAGGTATCTTATTTCCATCAAAATGTATCTACAAAATTCGGGTCAAAATGACCCGACATCAAAGTCCATGTAAATATTTTCACATCATTGACGCCGGGTTATGTAACACGTTTTTACAACAATTGCGTCAGTATTGGTAGTATAAATTCAATGAATAATTTACACTTGTGTCAAATTGTAAATTACTTATCAATATTAACGTAATATTTTGTTTGCAATGTTCAATCTGATTTCGTAGAATTGAGATATTTTCTGTATTCGAATAGTTATTGAATAAAAATTTATAATTTATTCAATTTTGCCGTACATTAAAATATAATTTTAAATATTTGTAATGGAAGTCATTATTTTTACATGTGTATTATTTTAATAGAAGCAGCATGGTATTCGGTATTCCGCGGAAACCATTAGGGTGCGTTACCACTGACGCGGAGCGGGGCGGAGAGGAGCTTAGCGGTGCCGAATTGACCAATCACCATGCTCGAAATCTTCGCTCCGCTTCAATGGAACAGCACGATTGGTCAATTCGGGCACCGCTAAGCTCCTCTCCGCCCCGCTCCGCGTTAGTGGAGACGCACCCTTAATTTTGGACTCCTTTTTACTTGTGCCAAGCATTAAAATATTTTGCCCAGTAGTTTTGAGCCTATTAACAAACAAACCTTTTTCTAAATAATATAATAATAATAAGTATAATATAAAAATAGATAACTCTTCATAGCATAGTTAATGAAACTTTAATATAATAGTTACTTTAATATAAAGTTTAAATTATGCGTGTTAGCCTATAACTCTTTATTTATACTCAGGTTTATACGGGAATATGGTACTTTATATTTGCGTTCAATTCAGCACCGATTGGTCCCTTGGCATATGGCCTAGAGCGTAAAGGATTATACACACGCTACCAAAAGAGCCTCGTGTGTACTCGCCGGTATGAAAAATATATGGTTCTTTTATTTAAGAGCTATAATATCTCCGATCAGCGAGTTGGTATGCTTGGTCAAAGTAAATAGTTTAGTTGGCACTACAGTTGGCATACAGGGAGCTTAAGTAACTAATCAGTGATAATAATGTAGAGGATGTGTATATAATTATTGTGTTCCTTTATATAGAAATCACTGCGAAAGTAGCCGAGCTGTAAGTAATTTTTGACATTTGTTTCTATGAGAAATGCCCTAACGTCAATTACTTTCTAATATATAAAATTCTCGTGTCACAGTGTGTGTGCGCGAACTCCTACAAAACGGCTCAACCGATTTTAATGAAATTTTGTATGTACATTTGTTAGGCCAGAGAATAGGTTTTTTTTTTTATCTACTTTTTGGCAAAACAACGTTTGCCGGGTCAGCTAGTAAGTCTTTAAATACGTTGCACGCAAGAAGTTTATTGGTCCCACATTGGTCCACAGATGCATAGTACCAACTACCAGTGTCTAAATGTAATCCGGGTATAACCCTAACCTAGCATAAACAATATGGCGGCTATAGCACTGTCGTGCAATTAAAGTGCGCGCACGATAACTTTGCGCGCGGCTGAAGTCGGAACTAATTGTCGGGCCGCCACGTTTACATGATAATCGATACGCCTATTCCTATACATGAGTGGATTTCAACAACTTGCATTTTTTATATAATTTTGGTGGCAATTTTTGTTTCCACCAAAATTAGAGACTAGGTGTTTACGGGAAACTGGTACGACAACCACCACCTAGAGGAGTTAGCTTGTGACAGAATAAAGTGAATGGCGTATTTTTTATGCTTTAAGAATCAATGGTATTTTGTAAAAATAATGTTTTACACACCCTCTTACCCACCAAAATTTACCCACCAAAATTGGAATTTGCGAGAAAAATAATCTTCAAAAAAAAACTACGTGCACTAAAGTTATAACACAGTAACTTAATTATAAATAAACCAAAACTCTACCGATATTCAAAATAACAACATGATATTATTGCCACAAGTAGGATAATTTAAGTAAGTACACCAAAATTGCATAAAATCGGGGGTTTTGTGATAAAACGGTTTTCTTTCATTTCTGGCTGGAAACTGGTACGACCCAGCCCACAGCCACCTCCTAAACGGGTTAGCGTGTAGCTGAATGAAGTAAATGGCGTATTTTTTATGCTTAAGGGATCAATGGTATTTTGTAGAAACAACGTTTCGTAAATGACACCAAAATTGGTAAAATCTCCGCGACAGACCTAAACTGTGTCATAAAAACTCAACTACAGAACTTAGTACAACAAAATTCATATATTATCAAGATTTAACTATATTAAATGACTGCATAAAGATAAAAATCCAATCCAGTATCAAGTTTTTTGTAAATCGGTCTAGATATTGAGTAAAATAGGTCGACGACAAGCCACAAAAATTGGAAATCATTTATGTTTATTATCTTGGAAAATAATAATTATTTTTAAAAAATAACGACGGGGCCAAATTATAAGCATTATGTTTTACTTTTAAAATCAAAAATGAAAACCTTATCTTAAAAGAATAGGATAGTTTTCAGCCTTGCCGCGCAAAAAAAGCGGTTTGGGAAATCCAGTCACATATTTTAAATAAATAAATAAAGATATTAAAGTAAAACTACCAATGTTATTTAAAAAAATATCATTGGAATTACCCATTTTTTTAATGAATCCCTACGCTGGCACGCCACCTGTCGCGCGCAGAGTTATCGTGCGCGCACTCTAACAGCACATTGTGCGGGTAATCCATACTAATATTATAAATGCGAAAGTTTGTCTGTATGTCTCTCTATCTGTTACCTCTTCACGCCCAAACCGCTCAACCGATGTTGCTGGGCATGGAGATGGATACTTCGAGTCCTGGGAAAGGACATAAGATTCTTTTTATCCCGTAAAAATGTACATTGTGCGGTTCCCGCGCAATAAATTAATATTGGCGCAACGGAGTTGCGGGCGTAATCTAGTCACTTATAACTATTGACAAGCGCTAAACGCCTGGAATATCGGCGTATATCGAAATATCGAAGTATTAAGCTAGGTCAGGCTAAGCCTTTGGATAAAGCGGGATACAGTTAGATTTTTATTAAGGCGGGCTATTTAATGATACCCAATTTACCTAGTTCCAATATAATAACGAAATGTAAAAAAATATGAGATATAGAGCAAAATATTTAAAGGGGTTTAAATCAAAAACATTTTAATAAAAAATAATACTTTTGCTGTATTTAATTTACAAACTCACCTCCGACAAAACTCTTTGTCATCGAAATATAAGTATTAACAAGAATAACTTACATTTTATTTTAATAAATTGTTAATGAATCTATTTTAAAAAGGTCTGAAACGAATAATCTTTTTTATTAATATTTATTTAGAAAGATATTTAAAAAACACATGCGAAATAGAGAAGATCCGCCCGTCGAAACTACAATTTTATGCTAAGCTAAAATGAATCTAATTGCGATGCGTACACGCTTGGTCTTTGGTTGTGTGCAAGGTTATCGTTGGGAATTGAGATAAGTCCTCGCCTTAATTGTGTGTCCGGAAACGGGAAAAATCGGCTTTTGTAGAGCTTTGCATCTGCACCTAATAATATAGATGGATTAATTTCATATTATAATCGTCTTCTATATAAATAAATTTAAAAGGTAAATATAAAATTAAACGTTTAATAAATAGTTTTGGTACGTTTGTTTAAATATAAGCAATAATTGTAATTTGACCCCCTCACATTAGTCGTAACCTCTGTGGCTCAGTTGGTGGGCTGTTGATAGCTCAAGTCGGGGGTCGCGGGTTCGAATCCGGCTGACGGAACAAAAAAGTTTTCAAAGTTCCTGGGTCATGGATGTGTATTAAATATGTGTATAATATAATAAAAATCTTAAATATATGTATAGTATAAAAGTATTAAATATATTTCCGTTGTCTGGTACCTGTAACACAAGTCCATCAGGTACTTACCACGGGGCCAGACTGACGTGGTGTGAAGCGTCCATAGATAAAAAAAAATGTGACCCCCGGGGGTCACATTACATGTAAGAGTGTTTCATGACGCGAAAGACGTAACCACGATGGAGACGGCGCTGGTAGGAATGCCGTTTGACGCCAGGGAGAGACTACAAAATCCAGCAGTACTAGACGAAGACGCCGTTTATACTGATTATGATGACTCATATACAAAATGGTTTCTGAAAACGCGGAAGTGCCGTGTATGTTCTGCGACACAATTTATACCAATGACAGAGCTATAAAGCCATGGGTACAGTGTCAAAGTTGTGACTTATGGGCTCATGTAGCCTGTGCAGGCTCCGAAGGTGACTATTACATTAGTGATTTTTGCCGTTAAGTTTCACTTGTGCAATACATTTAATGTGACCCTCAGGGGGTCACATTACCATCACTTGATCTCAAAATACTAAATGTGATTATTTAAGAATAATGAATACTTTCGATTATCCTGTACGAGTTTTATTTATTCCCTAATAAACATGTTTAAACAAATGAATAGGAAGTCCCATAATGAATTTTTTAGGTTTCTGACTTCTGTATTTTTTAAATAAAGCTTGATAAACAATATGGGGGGCCACATTACCACCTTCTCCTATATATATATATATATATATATATATATATATATATATATATATATATATATATATATATATATATATATATATATATATATATATATATATATATATATATATATATATATATATATATATATATATATATTTATGTCTCTCGCTACACAGTTACGTTTTGTTGACGTAGAAGATAATGAGAATGTAAGCCTTCTTACAGACGAACGGCACGTGTCGGTGGCACGTGTCGGCAGCCGTTGGCGGCACGCGTCGGCGGCAGTCGACGGCAGTCGACGGCAGTCGATGGTTATGACGCTTGCAGGGGGCCTACCGCGACCTTTCCTAAAACTAAACCAAAAAACAGTAAAAAAATGCAAAACATTGTTAAATCCGCTGTGAAATATCAACTTTTTTAAGATTTCTATTTTGACGTTAAAGTAATATTGCTCATCTGTCAAACGGTGTCGCTTAGTAGAGGTGGTGGTAGGCCCCCAGTTGTGACGTACCGCCTAAAGGTAAGAATCCACAGGTCGGTATCGTACGCAACGGACGTCTTGCATCAAACGGATATTTTTTTTACAGTACGTCCACTGTATCGGCAGCGTACGGATTACCGACTAGTAAATGAATGCTCAAAAGGTGGGTGGAAAAGTCGAAAGTAGAAATTTTGCCTTAGGAATTTTGCTTGGACTAATTAGGCGATAAACATACTGGCTAGTCGGTAATCCGTACGCTGCGGATACAGTGGACGTACTGTGAAAAAAATATCCGTTTGATGCGAGACGTCCGTTGCGTACGATACGCGGTACGTCACAACTGCAAGCGTGATAAACTGTCGACGGCTGCCGTCGGCTGCCGCCAATACGTGCCGTCGACTGTCGCCGACACGTGCCGTCGCCTGCCGCCGACACGTGCCGTTCGTCTGTAAGCGCTCTTAAGCATGTTTTGACGTAAAGTAGGCGATCATATTATTAATTTGTAAACAAGACGTGTTGATATATTATGTAAAAAATATTAGTCAACCCACGAATCTTTTTACATATTTACCTATAATAGCCCACGAATTTGTAGTCTAACCAACTTTAATTACCAATTGTATAGTTGTAGCCTCAAAAGCCATTAATATTTTTCAATTGCAGCAATAAGTCATATCTCACGAATATTTCTACAGACATAGCGTAACTAATGAATCTTTTCAAGGCGTAATCCAACGTTTTTTTAAGTGGACCCTAGACGATCATGCAGCATGACATGCGTTACGTGCTGTCATACACGCATGATCGTTTATTGCATTGATTGATGCAAATGACATGCAAACTGCCTGCTGTACATTGATTGACAAGTTGTTTAATTTTTCGTCCTGCAATATGTGCATTACATGCACGCATGATCGTTTCGCGATCGGCATGTCATGCAACAATTAATACTGTCACGTAAATGTATGTCATGCTGAATAACCGTCTAGGGAGCGCTTTATTTAGTTGTTCCATTATATCCCGGTAATAAATTTTCAATAGTAGCATTGCTATTTGCTACCCACCAATCCATTTCTAGTTGTAGCATTTTAATCAACTAGATGACGTCCGCAACTCCGTTGCGCCGAAATTCGTTTATCGCGCGGGAACCGTACATTTTTCGGGGATAAAAAGTATCCCATGTCCTTTTCCGCGACTCAAAGTATCTCCATACCAAATTTCAGCAAAATCGGTTCAGTGGGCATGAAGAGGTAACATACAGAGAGACAAACAGGCACACTTTTGCATTTATCTAATACTAGACGTTCCGCGCGGCTTCGCCCGCGTAAATTAGATATTTCACAGACAAATTAGTCCACAAAAATAGCCTATGATTCTTCACGTGGTCTACTTCTTAGCTGTGCCAAACAACAGAAAAATTGCTCCAGTAGTTCGTGAGATAAGCCTCTCAAATAATTTCCCCCGTTTTTTCCACATTTACCTCTATTTCTTCGCTCCTATTAGTCTTAGCGTGATAAAATGGGCTATCTAAAGCTGAAAGAATTTTTGAAATCGGACCAGTAGTTCCTGAGATTAGCGCGTTCAAACAAACAAACAAACTCTTCCGCTTTATAATTTAAGTATAGATATAAAATTCTCGTGTCACAGTGTTTGTGCGCGAACTCCTCCAAAACAGCTCAACCAATTTTAATGAAATTTTGTATGTACATTCGTTATGCCTGAGAATAGGGTTTTATCTTCTTTTTATATTGATACTAGGAATAATTTATATGGCAAAACAACGTTGCCGGGTCAGCAGGTAATAATAGTCTCTCTCTCGTTAGTATAATATTATATTGTATTAGTATAGATAAATCTTTTTGCTGCGTAGCATAACTAGCAATCTCCAGCTGTAGCACAATAACCCTATTGTCTTCTTCCAGGTGAAGCAGCAGTGTGTGGACAGTGTGAAGCGCCAGATCCAGGCGGAGTACCGCGGCCGGCCCGTGTTCTTCGTCTGTCACCCCAGTGACGGCGCGAGAATACTGCGAGTGTGATGACTGATGGCAAAATATT
The DNA here is from genome assembly GCA_905187585.1 of Cyaniris semiargus. Lineage (NCBI taxonomy): Eukaryota > Metazoa > Arthropoda > Insecta > Lepidoptera > Lycaenidae > Cyaniris > Cyaniris semiargus. The sequence goes on along the minus strand of LR994558.1, from coordinate 2,056,338 downwards.
TTGTATTTTTCTACGGTTTTGTTTTATTTTTATTACTGTTAATGTTCAGCATTACTCTCAGCATATTATAATATTATGGTCGCTGTTAAGCGTTTGTGTACTAACCCACAAAATATTTTTTTGTTGAATTATTATAATATGAATGTAGTCTTGTTCTAAATGATCTAATGAACGTATCTACATTCCTAACTCAATAGGTAATTTTTGTGGGATGATACACAAATGCTTAACAGCGTCCATATGTGCCGGCAATAGCCAAGTACATAACACATACACAAAATATTGAAATTTAAAATATTCACGGTGAAAGTTTTATCAGAGTAAACAGAACTAGTTTTATTTTCAATATTGTGTAAAATAGTCCATGAATATACGTTGATTTTTTGGAAATCTGTAGTAAAAAAAATGTGTCTAAACACCTTCACTGACGGAGAACTCACTTAGGAAAGACTTTTTTTCACTTATTAGCATTTATTTGGTTTGGTTCTGTAGATTTTTTGTATATATCTACTTTCTACGCCATAAATGCATTAGTCAATATTTTTTTCTCTTGTAAAAATTACAAGTGTATCGGCAGAAGTGAAAACGTTACAGGAGTAGTATAGTAGGAGTATAAAATTTGTCTGTCTGTCTGTCTGTTACTTCTTCACGCCCGAACCGATTTTGCTGAAGTTTGTTATGAAGTACTTTAAGAACATAGGACACTTTTTATCCTGGAAAAATGTACGATTCCCGCGCAAAAACGGATTTTCGCGTAATGGAGTTGCGGACGTCATCTAGTAATAAATAAAAATAAGAGAAACACATATAATATAATATATTATTATGATATATTATATTCAGGAAGTGCTTTTGTTTTTTGTTCTATGAGAATAAACTGGCAGAGGAAGTATATTAAGTAAGTACAAACTGTATATTTTCTGAGTCGTGAGGATCACGGAACTCTAAAAAGTATTAAAAAGTGTTTGTAAGACGTTATATAACAATTTTTCAAGATAAATTTAAGAAGTGGAAGTTTGTGGGAAATTTCTGACTCGAGAAACAATTACGTGCCAATTTTCATTTTGAAGAATGTCTTCAGTGAATTTTTGCTCCGGTTCTTTTCAATTGTAGGTAGCAAAGGCGCTGGATGGGGGCTTAGACAACTTTCTTTTGATTGAATTTGATTGATTGAATTTTGATAATTTCGACAGTGAAATTATTTAAAATCAAAAAATGGAAATTTGAAATGTTGGAGTTACGCCCGACATAACGCAAGCGCCTTATTGTCACTTAGCGATGTGTTTTGTCAAAACATTTTTTTAAAATACCTAACTTATAATTAATTTGTAGAAAATATATTCAAACTTCAAAGAAAATATAACATTATTTTCAGAAGAAACGAGCACAGGAGTCAATACTGCATTTATACAGACTTCCAAAGCAGGAGGTTCTATGTTCAACTGTGGATATTGATTTTTGTAGGTATCAAGAAATTAATATTTAAGGCCGCGTCCCCATCATCCACGGCGCAGCACGGTCGCCGTGCAACGTCACGACGCCGCCGGTGCACCGCGCGCCCCTATTCATCATCATTCACTTCCGAACAAAAAAAAAAATCGTTCCAAATTTAAACGAGGCATATCGACCTACTCTTAAGGGGGAGACTAACTCAAAATGGTCGATTTTATAATTCATTTTTATACTTGAAAATAAGCCCCGAAATGTTTCATTTTTTAAACATAGATACTATATTATATTCCCAAGAATTTGATTTGAGCGGAAAAACGATATCTTAAAATTTTCTCGATAGAAAAAAATCACAAAGATGCATCTAATTTTCAAGAATTTTTCATATATTGCCATAACCGTGCATTAAACTAAGTTAATATTTTAACACATTGTATAAAATTCTATCATTGAGACACTGACCTGGCAGATTTTTAAAATGTTGTATATTTATCGAGTTATTAAGAAAAAACTAACTTGGCGATGATTCCGCGTCGTCCTTTTTCACCTGCATATGAAAGACGGGCGTGAGTGCGAAGAGAGAAGGACGATGTTTGATTTTTTGCGTTAGTCACCCTCTTAATCTGTGCAAATTTTTAGGCAAGATCGACTATGGTTGGCATATAAAAAAACACGAAGAAATTTTCCCCTGTTTCTGTTTCTTTCTCATTCGTCGTCTTAGGAACAACAGGAGAATAACTCTTTCGCGATCCATATCCAAACAAGCACGTTCGAGCGCACCAACAGCAAAATATTGAGGGAATAGAGGCACGGAGCGGCGTACCGTTCGCGGCACCGTGCTGCGGCGCGGCAGCGGCGTCGTGACGTTGCATGGGGGCCTAAGGCTTATTACGTTGGTCAATGCCCGAAGAAGTCTCAAGAAGGTCGCCGCCCAAGGCGTATTATTAAATATAACAATAATATTAACAATAGAATTACTGTACACATCGCTACATATTTTGAATACTAAGCATTCCATTCACGAATATCTAGATTTGGACACTTATGTTAGATTTATCTTTGAGAATATTAATTTTAATCGAAGTTTTTAATTAAAATTGTATTTTATGACCCCTTTGGTAGCTCAATTTTTATTGAATTTAAAATCTGCCAGTTATTAGATTTAGCAATTTATTCATATTATTTTTAATTTAGAACTTTACATTTTTGTATATGTGATAAATTTCTCATTTTTTCATACGCATATATTTCGTAAAATTGGAACGAAGTTCCTTATCGCGCGTTGCGAAAGGGGGCTAGAGTCTAGACGGAAAAAGTTGTAACGATACTTTTTTATTAGTACCTGCATAGTAGGGGCAGATGGAGTTGATAGTATTCCTGGGCGTCAACTAGATGGAATTTTTGAGAATAAACAGTGACATCTACCGGATGTTTAAAAAAATTTTATTACTATTCCACAAAAGTGTCGGTGTTAGTATTCCTGGGCGTTAACTAGATGGCGTTTTTTTTAATATAACTTCGTTCCATCCGGGTGTCCCTTGACACCTCTCAAGTTTTTTTCATATTGCAGTTCCAGCTTCAAGCCATCCTAGGTTATTTGACTATACCACGTTTTTAAAATAAGAGTCTAACGCCCTTTTTCACGACCCTTAAATAGTGTCTCGTAGCAGCAGCAGCAGTGATTAAGCGTGCCTATTCATTAAGATTTTTCAACCAATATATTAATCAATGTCCATTGTAGGTTCTCAGTCTAAATTCATAATTAGTGATATATATCGACTAAGAGCTGACGACCAAATTCGTCATGTAGCTTCAGCTGTATTAAAACTCCGTTAGCTTCTTCCCTGAACAACCTTTTCTAATTATCTGCGTGCTGGCAGGCCGTGGGCGGTGGGTTGTGGTAGTGGGGCGGGAAAAAAAAAAAAAAAAATGTAGGTTCAGCTGTATTAAAACTCCGTTGGCTACTTCCTTGAACAACCCTTTCTGATTATCTGCGTGCTGGCAGGCCGTGGCCGGTGGGCGTGGGAATAGTGTGGTGGGGAAAAAAAAGAAAAAAAAGTAGGTCCAGCTGTATTAAAACTCTGTTAGCTACTTCCTTGAACAACCCTTTCTGATAATCTGCGTGCTGGCAGGCCGTGGGCGGTGGGTGTGGGTGTAGTAGGGTTGGGAAAAATTGGAAAAAAAATGTAGTTTAACCCTTAAATAATAACTTTATTTAAATTTTATTATTAATTATTCAAATTAAAATATAATTATGGATTTTGTAAAAATTTTAAGTGCCTAGCTGTTACCATTATTGATTACGAGCAAAAAAGGCAAAAAAAGCACGTTTATTGTATGGGAGCCCCCCTTAGATATTAATTTTATTTTGTTTTTAGTATTTGTTGTTATAGCGACAACAGGCATACACAATTTGTGAAAATTTCAGAAGTCTATCTATAGTGGTCCTTGAGATACAGCCTCGAGTCATACAGACAGACAGACAGACAGACAGACAGACAGACAGACAGACAGACGGACAGACGGACCGATGGACCGACGGACTGACGGACAGACTGACAGACGGAGAGACGAAAAAAATCAAAGTTGCTGAACATACATTTTTTTTAATTTTTTCCCCACCCCACCACTCCCATACCCACCGCCCACGGCCTGCCAACACGCAGATTATCAGAAAGGGTTGTTTAGGGAAGTAGCTAACGGAGTTTTAATACAGCCCACGGCCTGCCAGCACGCAGATTATCAGAAAGGGTTGTTTAGGGAAGTAGCTAACGGAGTTTTAATACAGTTGAAGCTACATGACCGATTTGGTCGCCAGCTCTCCGTCGAATAAGTTTTTTTGAATACGTTATTGACTCTACATTATGACTTAGGGCTCCCATACATAACTGCGAATTCGCATCGCATCGCAAATATCTGCGATAAAATTCATAATAAAAATGACATTACGATGCGATGCGATGCAAATTCGCAGTTTTGTGTGGGAGCCCTTAATTATTATATCATAGACTAAGGAAAATATATATCTATTGTGTAATGTGTTATGTATGAGTGATGTGACACTAGCATACTGCTAGGTGACAATCAGAGGTCAGTTGGTGAGAACGGGATATAGAATTATTCGTAGCAAGGAGGTTGAACTCGTTTCTGTTGTCAGACAGATTCTTATATCTACATGAAAAAGCAACGATCATTGGGTGGGCGGCCCTCGACACTTCAGACAGCGTTTAAGAGAATCGAGTTGACAGGAGTGACGTCATTTTCCGACTCACTGCGCCGACGGCCGACAGCGCGGCGGCCGGCGGTGCAGTACATGCATTGTGGTTTACGAGCAGCGTTGCCAGACGTCCCGATTTTTAAATCAAAATCAAATGTCCCGTTCGGGACAGGCTCAGTCCCGCATTTCGGGGATAAGTCGAACGTACGTGCAGCGAGCGTGCTGAGAAAGAAAGGTGTGTTATGAAGCCTTCTTTACGCACCTCTTCATTATGAAGATAAGAGTGTGGAGGAGTGAGGGCTGGATTTTCTATGGCTACTTTTGCTATCTATTATCTCGTAAATTACGAGAGAAATGAGGTTTACCGTGATCCAAAATAATCTATACTAATCTATACTAATTAGTTAAAAGTCACTTCCTGCTTTCTGTCCCGATGTACGCTTAGATCTTTAAAGGGATTTTAGAACGGTGAATTATAGAATCGCCGATCAAAATGTATGGAATTGACATAAGACGAGTCGAACGTCAACGTCATACTAACGAACGCTTATGTCAATTCCATACATTTTCATCGGCGATTCTATAACGAAGCGAAAACGAAAAGATTTTGGCACACCCCCCTGATCAAAATATTAATGTTCACGCGGGCGAAGCAGCTCCGAACCTACCTACTATTCTACCAAAAGAATCCCTTTACTTATTGAATTAGGAGACTTATCGAAAGGCTTGGGAGGCTTCGGTCCCCAGCGAGTTCAACGACCGACAAGATAATATTGATTCAGTATCAATTATTTGTTTCTGATAAGCCCTCACGGTACCTACGCAAAATAACAGCAATATGCAATATTTTTCTCGTTGTTTGTTTTGATAAACATTGGCTTGATCAATTGCTACAGAGTTTGGTCGGAATAACGGTTACATTTTTTGTTGGGTCAGTTACGGAGGTAAAGAGTTGAGTCTAAAAAACGGGTAACACATACGGTGTTGCGGAATGCGAATCTATAATATTTAAGTACTAGATGACGCCCGCAACTCCGTTACGCCAAAAGTCGTTTATCGCTCGGGAACCGTAAACTTTTCCAGGATAAAAATTATTCTTTGTCCTTTCTCGAGATTCAAGGTATCTCCATACCAAATTTCAGCAAAATCGGTCCAGCGGTTTGGGCGTGAAGAGGTAATAGACAGACAGACACACTTTCGCATTTATAATATTAGTAATTAGTATGAAAAGCGCCTAATCAGCATCTTAGCACTTCTGTTATCTGTATGAAAAATAGCTTAGTTAATTATATATAGTAATAGTAGATATATTCAGGGTATAATATAATTAATGGCTCAGTCGAAACCTTTATACACTAATACGCTCTGTATCAGACGATTTAGTACCGAGATACTATGCTATGTCTCATAAAAATATAGTATTACAAAGATTGGGTATAGCAATCGTACAATCTGGGAATAAAAAGATTACGAAATGTTAGTTTCACTCGGCAATGAAGTTGAGGCTTAAGGGCCTTCCCCTACGGAGATTCCGTAATTTACCGTATTTAGAGCCTTATAAACTTATAATTTGAAAGCTACAAAGTTATAATAAAAATACAGCAATAATCTTCAGTATATCAACATTCCTTTCACCGTTTTACATTTTCTATTTTTGTTTATTATACTCACGATATTAGCTTCCAAAGTAATACCAATTTATTAAAATTGAAGCATACTTTCAGCATCTCCCTAGTATTTACAAATTACGTTTATTTGAAACACACGACAATAGATAGACAATTTCATTAACTACATATTCCCCGTTTTAAATTCTTTTTAGATCAATTTTGAACTAAGATAAGTAAAAAAAATAGGAATTTTGTGCGATCTCGGCAACGCGTCAAATGTATGGTCAAGGTCGTTTGCTCGGGGGATGGCCTTAACGCGGCCATCTTGATTTTGTGATGTCATAAGAAACAGAAGCGAAAACGCTTTTGTTTTGATGACAAGGAAATAGGCTCAGGCGATTGCTCGGAAAATGGCCTCTTTATTTTACAATACGTGATATAAATCGACAAAATGTCTTTATTATATTACCTTTACTGTGTGTGTCTAATTAAAAAATAACCATGAATAATTTTAATAAGAGCAAGGATTGTTTAGGAATATTGTCACGAAGCGGTCAGCCAATACAAGACAATGTTTTTTCACAATATCTATTTTATTATTACAAACTTCTAGAAATATATTATATTTTTTAAGTTATTAATTTATAGAAACGCACAAAAAGACGCACTTCCAAGATACACTGCGTGGGAGAGTCATGCTTTGGCACGAATGGGCCGGCTCGATCGGAGAAATACCACGGGCTCACAGAAAACCGGCGTGAAACAGCGCTTGCGCTGTGTTTCGCCGAGTGAGTGAGTTTACCGGAGGCCCTATCGCCTACCCTTTTCGCTTCTCCACCCTCCCCTACCCTATTACCCTATTCCCTCTTAAAAGGCCGGCAACCACCTCTGACGCTGCGAGTGTCCATGGGCGACGGAAGTTGCTTTCCATCAGGTGACCCATATGCTCGTTTGCGCCCTTATTTCATAAAAAAGAAAGGTTTGTAAACGTGTTGTTAACCGAAAAACCACAAAATTTTACTGAGCTGTTTAGAAACAAAATAATATTATGTTTTCCAAACAAATTTGAAAGACGCCAAATGTTTGGAAACAAAATTGAGTTATAAACTTTGTCATAGGCGCAGATTGAGAAAAGATTATGGAAATAATATTATGATAACGAGAACTTGAGCAAATCATCAATGAATTCTAGCTTTGATTTGAGTAAATAATAACAGTAATATTTTAAAAAGATAAAACCGACTTCAAAATTTTACGTTAAGTTAAAACTCTCTATCTGAAAAACCACTAAACCGATTTTAATGAAACTTGCAGTATTCCCTAAGTTGAACAATACATAGTACAAAAAAAAAGAATTATAGAACTTGTAGTTCCGGAGATATGCGAACACAAACATAAAAATATGCATACATACATACATACATACACTTTCGAAATTTGGCACATTTGTTCGGACGCTGATATATACTAACATATAAGAAAACTGGGCAGTTCTGGGAAAATTACATACATACGCGTCGAATTGATAACCTCCTTTTTTTGAAGTCGGTTAAAAAAATTTAATAAATGTTTTATTATTTTGAAAATAGCCTTACCTAAGCGAAAAGTACTAAAGTTGCCAGTTATAAAAATACTCGTATAAAATTTTAATGTAGGTATAACAGTTACTGTACATTCAAATTTTATACGTAGTAAAAACTATGTATTTTTTTGGAACTCAAGGAATGACTAGTTGAGAATGACATACAGACTTTCGCATTTATACTTGTGTTATTGGTGTAGATGCAAATAAATCTTTATTGTCATATATAATTTACAATGTTTTTAAAAAGTGACAGTCCCCCAAACTAGGCGTAGCCTGTGCTGTGTGGAATTCTTACTGAATTACAATAAATAGAGTACGGCTAACAAACAAAAAGCAAAAAAAAAAAATATAACAAAAATATTCTGGGAATTAGAAATAGATATATAATAATATAATATAGATATATTATTAGTAATAGATCGTATGACGCTAGGGCTATTTTTAGACAATACAAGTTTTAGCCTTAAGCCTAGGCCAAAATAATACTAAAAAATAAAAAAAATAAAAATATACCGACTTGTAAAGTAAAATAGGGATTAAGGCGGGCTGAAACCCCATTTTGTTATTTCTTGATATTCGATTTACCTAGTTCCAATATAATAACGAAATGTAAAAAAATATGAGATATAGAGCACAATATTTAAAAGGGTTTAAATCAAAAACATTTTAATAAAAAATAATACTTTCGCTGTAATTAATTTACAAACTCACCTCCGACAAAACTCTTTGTCATCGAAATATAAGTATTAACAAGAATAATTTACATTTTATTTTAATAAATTGTCAATGAATCTATTTTAAAAAGGTCTGAAACGATTAATCTTTTTTCTTAATATTTATTTCGAAAGATATTAAAAAAAACACGAAAAATAAAATAGAGAAGATCCGCCCGTCGTAACTTACAATTTTATGCTAATCTAAACTGAATCTTATTGCGATGTGTACACGCTTGGCATTCGCGTTCGCAAGGTTATTGTTTTGGAATTGAGGTAAGTGCTCATCTTAAGATGGAAAATTTGCTAAAATGGGATCCCACTGCACCGCTTATAACAACTTAAATTGACTACAATACCTAAGAGAAAATACCGAGGCTATTATAGATCTGCCAGAATCTGATGGCAATTTTTGACAGCAGATTTTCATAAAAATATATCCTTGATCATTAGATAAATGTATATATTATTTGCATGTTTAACACACAGAATCAGCCGCTATAAGAAAAAGAAAAAGGATCAAAATGTTTTATTCCAATTACCCCGGTATTGCTAGTCAATTTATTTTCTCACTTTTTGCCATCAGATTCTGGTAGACCTATACTTTTCTATATCTATACATAATATTATAAAACAAAGTCGCTTTTTTTCCCTCATGTCCCTTTGTTCCCTTTAATCTTTAAAACTACGCAACGGATTTTGATGCGGTTTTCCTTAATAGATAGAGTGATTCAAGAGGAAGGTTTTTAAGTATAATAACATTCATTAAATAGTGGAGAAATACTGTTATTGTTGGGGTTTCTAATATGATGTCGTAAATAATTACATTTTTTTCCGCTTACATTGCAAACGCAGGCTGAACCCTACGAGATTTATCAAAATAATGTACCAAGTATTGTACACAATGAAAAGGTCTACAGAAAACTCTGCGATGGTATATGTCTATCTCTTATGGATAAAAAAATAAAATCCCACAATAACATTTTTTTGTCATTTACTTTTTACGACAAACAATGGCTAATTTTCGAAGCAATTTTAATAAATACAGCATTAATCCTTATCCAATTAAATACGTTAAATAAATTGTTGATTTAATGTAGATCTATATGGCCCTTTACAGCATATGATTTAAATAAATATTTTCGAAGATATTACAGATTTAAAAATTGCGGGACGTAGCTTTTGCGGCGCGGCGGTACCGACCAATGCGGGTCACGGGTACTAATGAATATAAATCAAAACTAGAATCGATTTTAATCATTTTTTCAGTGGGTGACATAGGTTATATATTTTATACCCGTGCAAAGCCGGGGCGGGTCGCTAGTATTTTTATATATCCAATTGAAGATTTTTAGACATAATCTCTTATACTTTAACCGCCGCACTCAGAGACGAACATTAATTAACTACTTAACTGTAATTTAATGAAGATTTTGCCATAAGCCCCATACTGCATACATTATCTGTCAAACTCTTCATTAAATTGAAGTTTAATGATCATTAAATGTGTGTGAGTGCCGCGGTAAATGAGACAATCTCTATTTATATTTTAGGGTTCTGTACCCAAAGGGTACAAACGGGACCCTATAACTAAGAGTTCGCTATCTATCCGTCTGTATGTTTCTCTGTCCGTCCGTCTGTCCGTCAGTTTGTCTGTCTGCCTGTCTGTCTGTCTGTCTGTCTGTCCGTCTGTCTGTCTCCAGGCTGTATTCCAAGAACCACGATTACTAGACTTCTAAAATATTAACAGACTAGCTGTCCCGGCAAACGATGTTTTGCCAGTTTTCCCTGTTTTCCTGCTTTTCTCTTGAAGTTTTTTCTGATTTCTATAAATCTTACGGAGCCCGAGACCTTTCCAACGAATGCAAAACCGTGGAAATCGGTTCGTGCGTTCTGGAGTTATAGCGACAGGAAGGAAAACCCGACTTATTTTTATATATTAGATTGTGTATTTCTGTTGCCGCTATAGCAAAAGTACTAAAAACTAAATAAAATTACTATTCGAGGGGGGCTCCCATACAACAACGTTATTTTGTGGCCTTTTTAGCTCGATATCAATAATGGCAACAGGTAGCCACTTCAAATTTTCACAAAATCCTCAAAGTATTCATCATTTTGGAGAACAAAAAACGATCTAGCAAGGTTGCATCTCTAGAGCATAAGATAATTTTTTTGTCTTTTCATGCTTTTCTTTGTGTGATAAGATATTTTGAGTAATTTTGCAAGATAACGTGTCTTGCAACGCAGAGGGCTAAATAATTGACTCTTTTGGGGTAGGTCCTGGTTTCAAATACCGGTCGAGCGAACTTCTATTCCTTCTAAATATTATTATTGTTTTTTATAAAAAAATATGATTTAAACTCAGTCTCCCAGGGCTACAAGGTACTAAATTAATACATACGTATATTTCGTTTACGGACAAAACATCTACGCCTCGATTCACTTAACTTCTTTTGCGCCTTTCCAACTTGTTTGCGCCGTTTCATTCAGTATTGTATTACCCCTGACACCACCTTTATGTCCACAACATAAGGTTCACTCTAAAATAGCTGTGAATGGATGAATTCAAAGAGTTGTGGTCCTATAGGAGTCAGTTAGTTCCCGTCTGCCGTCGCGTTCACTGCTCCGCTGTGCTGCGACATAATTGTTGCGAATCACGTGTACTGTGTTTGTGCGATAGGATTCGATGTGAGTAGTTTTTTTTTTATTAAAGTAATATAAGTCGTCTATGGGCTCTTCGTCCATATCCTTTATGTCGCTTTTTAGGGTTCCGTAGCCAAATGGCAAAAAACGAAACCCTTATAGATTCGTCATGTCTGTCTGTCTGTCCGTATGTTACAGCCACTTTTCTCCGAAACTATAAGAGCTATACTATTGAAACTTGGTAAGTAGATGTAGTCTGTGAACTGCGTTAAGATTTTGATATGGAAAATGTTTAAAAATTTTAGGGGTCCTCATAGGTGCAACTGAAACAAAAAAAATATTTCTTTCATCTAACCTATGCATGTGGGGTATCTATGGATAGGTCTTCAAATATCATATTGAGGTTTTTAATATCATTTTTTTCTAACCTGAATAGTTTGCGAGAGAGACTTTTCCAAAGTGGTAAAATGTGTGTCGTCGTCCCCCCCCCTAACTTCTAAAGTACGGGCATGATAAGTCTAAAAAAAATATATGATGTACATTACTATAAAAACTACCAATGAAAATTAGTTTGAACGAGATCTAGCAAGTAGTTTTTTTATACGTCATAAATGGTAAACCTTAATTTAACTTTCATTAAATCAACTGAAATATAAAAATAAATTAATAACCTTTTAATTTCATAAAAATAAACCGTATTGCTGCTGCGGAACCCTTCATGGGCGAGTCCAACTCGCACTTGGCCGATTTTTTATAATTTGTTCACGTACCAAGTTTACAGTTTTTTTTTTAAATCTACTTAATTTACCAGTTATTATTATGTTCTTAAATAAGAACTTTATTTTTTGGCAATTAAAAAGCTTAATGGAAGTCATACCATACTTTTTTAATTTATCGAAAAAGCTTTACGGAATTCATAATTTGATTTACTGAGTCCCGGAAATTTGATTTACTGAGTCCCGGAAAACTTTGTTTTGCCATTTAAAGTATTTCTACTTCATCAGTTTATACAAAATCCTACCCTCTCTTTTGTTCCCTAAAAAGGGTGGGGGAGAAAATTTTATACAGCAGATGTTAAGTTGGAAAACACAGTAAATAATATGAAGTAAGTCCATTAAAGAAAAAAGTTTGATACAAAATCTGACCCCCTCTTTGGTCCCCTTAGCGGGAGGGGGGGGGGGGGGGGGGATTTTATACACCAGATGTTGAGTTGGTAGAAGACAAATATATCTGCGAAAACCGGATGCAAATCGGATCAGTAGTTTTCGTGTTAAAGATAAAAGTTTGATACAAAATCTGACCCCCTCTTTTGTTCCCGTAGAGGGGTGGGGGAATTTTTTTTTTATACACCAGATGTTAAGTTAGAAGAAGAAAAATATATCTGCGAAAATCGCATTCAAATCGGATCAGTAGTTTTCGTGTGATAGTGGAACAAACATACAGACAGACAGATAGACAAAAAAATAACCACATTTTTGGTTTCTATAGCGATGTAGCCCCCGCTTATTATTTTTTGAATATCTTTAATGTACAGAATTTTCATTTCTACAGTTTTATTATATGTATAGATTATGTCTACCAGTTCTGAAATTTAATTGATATTTTTTATTTATTTTTGACGAGATCAAAGCCAAACGAAAGGAAGCCAAATACAGAGTAATTTTTTTCTTTGTTTTAAAACAAATTTATTTGGCAAACATTATACTTATGGTAACCAAGCCAAAATTAATGTTTGGTGAAAATGCTATTGGCCATAGGGTATTCATTTATATAAGTTTCTTTCATACTATCATAAGTAAGGTAGGTCGCCTCAAAATTTTTATTGAATATCTCGGATATTCCAATTTTGAAAAAGCCTTTAGTAATGTATTACTGCATACGCTTAAAACTTAGCAACATAATATTTTTGCTAGATGACGCCCGCAACTTCGTTGCGCAAAAGTCGCGCGTTAATCGCGCGGGTACTGTACCTAAAATAATTTCGGGTTTAAAAGTATCCCATAATTTCGTAAATATCCTTTCCCGGAACTCAAAGTATTTCTTTAACGAAATTCATTAAAATCGGTTCATCGGTTTGGGCCTGAAGAGGTAACAGACAGGCAGACAGACTGATACACTTTCGCATTTATAATTTTATTAATAGGGATTTAATTTAATGCTAACTATGTCTCACTGAGTAGATAAACATGTGACAAAACTAACATAATAAATAAACTCTCTCGAGATAATAATTGGTAAAATATAGTTTGGCGCAATGCATACAAAAATTACGGCGCGCTAGGCTGAAGCGACCATGTTTCATCTTTGTCCAATCCCAAATACATTTTTTAGATAGATGTTGCCAGCAATTTCGTTGTGCCAAAATTAGTTTATCGCGCGGGAACTGTACATTTTCCCGAAGCAAAAAATATTCTATATCTTTTCTCGAAACCTGAAGAATTTATGTGCTAAATTTCATAGTGATCGGTTGAGTAGTTTTCCTGTGTAAGCATAACAAACATATTCTAAAATTTAGTAATTTTAATAAACATAAATATGTATTAATTTTTAAACAACATATTCTTAAACAGTTAGATATTACCCGTATAAATTCACAAGTCTCGCAGAAACCGTACATGCCCGTAAAACTGGGGTTTTATTACAAACCCTAATTTTTAGGGTTCCGTACCCAAAGGGTAAAAACGGGACCCCATTACTAAGACTTCGATGTCTGTCTGTCCGTCTGTCTGTCTGTCTGTCTGTATGACTCGAGGCTGTATCTCAAAGACCGCTATAGATAGACTTCTGAATTTTTTACAAATTGTGTATGTCTGTTGTCGCTATAACAACAAATACTAAAAACAAAATAAAATTAATATTTAAGGGGGCTCCCATACAAGAAACGTATTTTTTTTTGCCCTTTTTTGCTCGTAATCAATAATGGCAATAGCTAGGCACTTGAAATTTTCAAAAAATCATTAATTATATTTACACTTTAATAATTAATAATAAAATTAAATTAAAATAAATATTTAAGGGTGGCTCCCATACAAAAAACACAATTTTGCCTTCTTTCGCTCTCGTGCGCGAGTCCGACTCGCATTTGGCCGATTTTTTGTACCCACGGCCACATAATTCTAACAAAATTCACTAGCAGATAGCTAACATAAATAAATTGGTTTATGGTATATTATTATGATTTATGAGCATATAAAAGATTGGGGGCAAATCACACAAAGATGTGACGCGACGCGTCATTTCTATGGTGGCAATTTAAAAATAGTTTTTTCTCACCTCCGGGCGGAAAATGTCAACTTTCTTCCCGCTGCGCTTACCGATGTTGCCGTTTTCCGCCTCCGTCGATGAAAAAAATAGTATACGCACCATGGGCAGTAAATAAGAAAGCCTCAGATCACATGTTTGTTGACCTAGGTGCGTAATGTACTATTTTTTGTCCTAGATAGAATTTCAGAACGATGAATCGATGCAGCTTTAAACTCGAACCATTGGAATTTAAAATTTATCGTTTATAGTATTCAATAAAGTTCAATTCCACACATCAAACACCGGAACGACGCGTCCCAGCGTGAACAAAAGAAAAGGTTTTCTGACAGAAAATGGGTCACAATTTTCTGTCAGAAAACCTTTTCTATTACAACAATTCATCCTTAAATTTGTTGATAATAAAGATTTATTTTGACGACCCTCTTAACCTCTACGCAGTTGACATTTCACTTTGTATCTCTATAATATTGGTAGACGGAGAGTGAACAGCTAGAATATAATTTCCATTTATTACCCCATAAACTTAACAGACTCAACTTTGTGTGTTTTTTCTTAGATATTTATTATTCATAGTTCACTAGATGTAAAGTGGCTCCTTCGCGCGAAGAGGAATCCCAAGGGAACATTTTACCTGATAAAGTAGTCTATGAAATCTTCAATATAGTTTATAGAAGATACAATATCTTAACATATAATAAAACGGAATGAATGAAACGCAGGGGGGGAAGAGCGCAGGCGGCGTGCGCGCACTGTCGTTGCATCGACGCAACGTTGTGCTTGCGATGTGGTCGGTATCACACACACGGTCGACAACGACTGCAGAACTGTGGTACGTGTGAACTCTTTATTCATTTAGAATACAAAATATACGCCTGAACACGTGGTGTGGTTGTGGTACGTGTGGGAGGATAGAGTTCAATTGGTTTCCTACTAGGTAGATTTTCAAAAAATTTTGGACAGATGTTGTGTAAGTTTTTTTTTAATTATTATAATATATTCGAGTTTGTTTGGAAAATTTCATAAATACAATAATTGTATAATGATAAATCATACAACTACTAACAAAAAATCTTGCTTACTAGCAAGATTAGACTTTTATTTTAGACTACACGTTCCGCGCGGCTTCGCCCGCGTACGGCGTAAATTAGATATTTCACAGACAAATTAGTCCACAAAAAATAGCCTATGATCCTTTACGTGGTCTACTTCTTATTTGTGCCAAATAACATAAAAATTGCTCCAGTAGTTCGTGAGATAAGCCTTTTCAAATAATTTCCCCCGCTTTTTCCACATTTTCCTCTATTTCTTCTAAATTTCTATAAAAATTACAAAAGTAACGTAAAATGCGGTTTGATTGGTCAAAACTCCGAATTCAGAGATTTCTTTAAAAATTTAATTAATAAATCGATAAGCCTAGCATGACCACCATAGAAAAAATAACGTGTGGCCCTCGGGGACTGCCGCGGTAAAGTTATTGCATAGCATTTACGTCTAGTCGCACGCACACAAACACCGTGCCGAAGTCTACCAAACTGAAACGACGTTAGACGATGCACGGCTTTTAACACAGTGGTGTTAGGTTTATTTTCGCTACGAAATTTCATGACACTGTCACCGCGCTCAAAACCGCGCACAAAAGCTATGCAATAGCTTAAAAATCTACAAAGTGACATATTGACACAGGAGAAGTTATTTTGGCCCCAAAATCTGCGTCATTTAAAATATCTATCAGTATTAGAAAGGGCTGTTCCACTTGTACCACAACAACACCACGACCACAAACACACCACGTGGTCGAGCATAATTATTAAAGTACTTTGTATTGAAAATGAATGGGACTATTTACACGTGCCACATTTTGCAGTCGTTATCAACCGCCTACTGAAGCTAAAGCCTGCTACTAATAGTTCCAACAATACGTTTATTTATAGAAATTGACAGACAACGAGTACCAAAAGGTCACATTGTTACCTGAAGTAGGTCCATCATAACAAAATGTTACGTAATATCATAACTAAGTCCAGAGGTACGAATTGTTTCAAACTTCCACATATTTGGTGTGCCTATCGAGGCATGTTTCGCTAAATTAAACGAATTCGGCCTACAAATGTCAATGTTTAAAAGGTACCTACGTTGTTATTAATTAAATGTTAATTAATTTTCTGTGGAATTAAGTTAGTGCATGTTAAACATTACTTTTGTTTGTCTCGCTAAAACTCGAGAGTGGCTGAGCCAATTTGGCTAATTTTAGTGGAAGTCTGGGGAAGGTTTATGTCACGAGGAAAGTGATACGAAGTTCATCGGGTCATCTAGTTACAGGGGCGTAGCTACCGCCGTATCTGCCGTATCAATTATATGGGGCCCCGGGGCCATTGGGGCCCCCAACGTGCGTATGCAAAATTAATAAAAACATTCCTAATTTTTTTTTTTTAATTCGTAAATTACAAAGTTTATACGTGGGAGAGCCATGCTTCGGCACGAATGGGCTGGCTTGACCGGAGAAATAGCACGTTCTCACAGAAAACCGGCGTGAAACAGCGCTTGCGCTGTGTTTCGCCGAGTGAGTGAGTTTACCGGAGGCCCAATCCCCTACCCTATTCCCTTCCCTACCCTCCCCTATTCCCTTCCCTTCCCATCCCTACCCTCCCCTATTACCCTATTCCCTCTTAAAAGGCCGGAACGCACTTGCAGCTCTTCTGATGCTGCGAGTGTCCATGGGCGACGGAAGTTGCTTTCCATCAGGTGACCCGTTTGCTCGCTTGCCCCCTTATTTCATAAAAAAAAAAGTTAAAAAAAAGCATTTCTTTTATTAGGTACTCGCGTAAATCGTGAGTCCAAAAGTTGGCACCCTATGCATTTTTTTGGTTTGTGATAACTGATAAGTTTTAACTTTTCTAAGGGCCTACAAAAATTTATACGGGGCCCAGCCAAGGCACGCTACGCTTCTGTCTAGTTATTTTATATAATATAATATATCTGTATCTATATGGACGCTTCACACCACGTCAGTCTAGCCCCGTGCTAAGTACCTGAAGGACTTGTGTTACGGGTACCAGACAACGGAAATATATTTAATACTTTTATACTATACATATATTTAAAATTTTTATCATACACATATTTAATACACATCCACGACCCAGGAACTTTGAAATCTTTTTGTTCCGTCGGCGGGATTCAAACCCGCGACCCCCGGCTTGTGCTACCAACGTGCTCACCAACTGAGCCACAGAGGTCGTCAAAATAATATATAAATATATAATTTTAGTTATCCACTTCATCCACTTACGTCCTAATTTATGATAGTGTAGCTACTCGTTCTTATAACCATCAATCGAAGTCGATGATGGGCAATCATAGACTAATATGCCCCTCCACACGTTCGTGATTACTTGTAATGATCCATCATGAGGACATAAAACAGAACCATCCAATTATCTGTCTTCACTAATATTATCAATGCGAAAGGGTGTCTGTCTATCTCTCTGTCTGTTACCTCTTCACGCCCAAACACTTAACCGATTTGGCTGAAATTTAGTATGGAGATTATTTGAGTCCCGAAAACGGACTTAGGATACTTTTTATCTCGGAAAAAATGTGTGGTTCCCATACGATAAACGAATTCGCGGGATCAACGGAGTTGCGGGCGTCATCTAGTCTTTAATAATAGCGGAAACGAATATTTGTTGACAAACATTGATGGATATTGATTTATTAATGTTGAAATAAAAATGATTTATGCATCGTTTATTTGTTCGGTTGTAAAAGTTGTTTACGACAAATAATCGTGCAAATCAAACTACGTGCTTAGTCAAATTCTATTCGATAATTTCTACAGCGAAGTTTAAAATCAAAAATGTATGGGATTCGAAATAGCGCGTCGCAAGCGCCATATTTTAGCGACGCGTTACGTCAAATACCACACATTTTTTATTTTTACCTTCGGTGTGGAAATTTTCGAATGTATACTTTGACTAAGCACCCCAATCTATAATATCATTTAACAATAACGACGCATTTATATTTTCGTAAATGTTTTAAGAAAAATATACTTTTCTTGGAAATATTTAGGGGCTCCTCTTGGTATATATTTATATAAAATTGTATAAAAATATGAATTCTTAGAATAATATCTATAAAATATATAATATTATGTATATTATGAATGCAAAGTCTGTATGTATATAACCTTTTTACGCTTAAGCCACTGAACGTAGCACTGAACCGATTTCGATGAAATTTTATATACTTTCAGTCCCGAGAAAGACATGGGATTTCTTTCATCATAGAAAGATATTTAAAACAGAGATTGCTTGTATCATAAGAAGAGAAATTTGATTAAAAAATTAAAAAAAAAAACTAAGTACTTTTGCTATCTTAATTTTAATAATTTCAATTATACATATTTTCATAATAATTTCGTAGCATTTCTACAACCGCGTAGCACTCCTACGACGGCGTAGACGCTCTACGGACGCGTAGAACATTCCTATTTTAACACGCTTTTAAATTATTATTAGCTTCACTACACTACAAGTATGTAAGAAAATCTTGGAATCTTAATTTGACCCACTTCCCGATCTTCGATTAGGATGAAACTTTGCACACGCTCTGAGTTTTGATGACAATACATGATTAGCTAAGAAACGTCATTACAAATCCAATATAGCGGCCTCCCCAAGATGGCAGACAGGCTATTTGAAATGTACCCCAATGATGTGGGTATCAAATGAAAGGGTTTGCTGTCAGGAATACGAAAAAATAGTCACGTAACTTATCTAACATAGCGGACATCCAAGATGGCGGATTGGCTAAAGCGTGTTTTTTAGTTTTTTGAACTATTATATTATGTATATTTAACAAATTTTTTCGTACAAAATGAATTGATTTTGACGGATTTAATCATAAACATAATAATAATAATATAATATATAATAATAATATAATAATATCTATGGACGCTTCACACCACGTCAGTCTGGCCCCGTGGTAAGTACCTGAAGGACTTGTGTTACGGGTACCAGACAACGGAAATATATTTAATACTTTTATACTATACATATATTTTTAAGATTTTATTATTTGATACACATATTTAATTTAACACACATCCATGACCCAGGAACATACGAAACTTTTTGTTCCATCGGCGGGATTCGAACCCGCGACCCCCGGCTTGAGCGCTGACAACGCGCTCAACCACTGAGCCACAGAGGTCGTCATAAATAATATAGGACTATAGCGAAGGGCATAAGGACTGTAAGGACTTTTTTGCGTGAAAGTTACGCTTCCCGCGGGGTTTCCTTTTGCACGAAGTCACGACACGAAGACAACAACTTTTTTTTTTATTTATACAATTTAGGGCCGTCTGTGGGCTGTTTTTTGCTATCTATCATAGGTTTTCGCACCAAGGATAATTTTAATACATTATTAATTGTAATTGTAGTCCATCACGCCATGGACTTTTTTAAAATATATAATATAATAGATTATCATATATGCATATATATTTAGTACGGGAGCCCCAGAACATTTTTTTTTATTACTATCAAGCAAATTTTTTGTGAGTTGCTTCATTTTGATAAGACGAACAACATTTTTATCTGCGAAAAATCTTGAAAGTAGCTAACAGAAATAAAAAAATAAAAAAAAAAAATATTTTTTAAATAGAAAGGATTTCATACTTTGACTTGATGGTCAATTCAAAGTATGAAATCCTTTCTATCTGTTGTTCGTCTTAATATCAAAATGAAGCTACTTACAAAAAATTAGCTTGATAGTAATCAAAAAAAGATTTGTTCTAGGGCTTCCGTACTAATTATATAATAACAATAATTTTTCTTTAATAAATTGTTTAATTATAAACTTAATATTTCGAACGGTGTGGTCCCAGTGTGGCGGCCAGCAGATCCAACATTTTTCGATTACTTTAGGTATGATGCTCCACCCTTTGCCTTTAAATGTTGTGTCATTGGCTCGGTGGAGGGGGGTCACTCAAACTGGGTGGAGTTTCTAGTGTGTTATAGAGATATCGGTCTGTGTCGAATCTACCTGGTTGCAGCCAGTGGAATCGCCAGAGCCATATCCTTCATAATGTTGCAAATTCAAATATTTATTTGCCAGAATATGGTACAAAAAAAGGTGTTTAAAATATAAACTACCTCAGACACATTCTGCCACATACGGCGTGCAAATATTTAAATATAGGTCATAACAAAATTACAATGGAAATAGATGAAAACAAATTAAATACATTAAATTTTACATACTATATTTATACATTAATTACATTTTATTCAAGTCTTTATCATTAATGAATTCATTTACAATATGTGAAATTCTAGGGATGGGCAAGGGTCTGTCGATCCCGCTGACCAGTCCGGGGTCCACACTTGGGTTTTAACAATTTATTTAGGACTAAGATAGTGTTATAAGTTTTATTAATTCGTATTTTATTTTCGCCGACCTCTGAGGATCACGATTCACGACCCACTATCTATTTTTTCATTTTTTTATACCTTAATAATTGTATTTAGATTATTTAGTAAATACTCAAGAAAAATCTCAGTCAGTTATCATGTGACCGACTTCGTAGTAATACTCAAGAAACGCTTAATACAATTCTACAAAAAAATTCTTTTTGATACGTGTATTTCGTGCCTTTATTATATTTAATGAACAGCAATTTGGTCGGATTATGCCAAACCATCACGACTAAGGGACAATTAACATTGAACCGCGACGAAGCCGTGTGCGATGCCTTTTTAAATGATGCTATTTAAAAATAAACTTTATTTACCACACAGGAAGGTACACTTGATTGTTTCATGCCTCCGTGGTCCAGTGGTTTAGAGCGTGGCTCTGAACTCGGAGGTCGTGGGTGCGATTCCCGCATTGGAAATATGCTATTTCCAAGTTTGACTGATTGTCTGACAAGTAAGATGATCCATGCGACGGATGGGCATGTAAAAAGTCGGTTCTGCACCTGATCTCTCGCCAGTCGTGTTGGTCGTCCGTCCCACCAGGTTATGGGAGTTAAAGGAATAGAGTCTGCTCTTGTATACTGCTCACACACTTGGGCACTATAAAATAACTCCTGCGTAACTGGTCTGGTTTCAATGAAACCGGCCACCGTCAACGAAATCGGTGTGTTATTATTATCGAATGGGTACATGCATCTATTTACGTTATATGTATTTGGAAAAGATTTTTCGTGATCATTAATCGCTGATCGTTAAGTTTTACGACCACTTTATACATTTTTATGAATACTTAAGCTACAAGTGAGTGACCGGGATATTTTTATGCTAAATACATTACTTATATTTATTTATTTTAAGACATAATATTGTTAAAGTACATGTAACGGTGTTTCTAACTTACCCATCCAAGTGAAGTTTTTTTTTTTTTTTATGAAATAAGGGGGCAAACGAGCAAACGGGTCACCTGATGGAAAGCAACTTCCGTCGCCCATGGACACTCGCAGCATCAGAAGAGCTGCAGGTGCGTTGCCGGCCTTTTAAGAGGGAATAGGGTTATAGGGAAGAGTCCCTACTCCCCATCCCATCCCTATGGGAAGAGAAGGGAATAGGGGAGGGAAAGGAAGGGAATAGAGAAGGGGATTGGGCCTCCGGTAAACTCACTCACTCGGCGAAACACAGCGTAAGCGCTGTTTCACGCCGGTTTTCTGTGAGAACGTGGTATTTCTCCGGTCGAGCCGGCCCATTCGTGCCGAAGCATGGCTCTCCCACGTAAAATCCTACTTATATTATAAATGCGACAGTCTGTTTGCTTGTTACCTTTTCACGCCCAAGCCACAGAACCGATTTTGCTGAAATTTAGTATGACGATACTTTGTCCCGGGTCCCGGGAAAGGACAAAGGATACTTTTTATCCCGGGGAAATGAACGTTCCCACGTGATTAACGAATTTTGGCGCAACGGAGTTGCGGGCGTCATCTATATAATTATATAAAACTCAAAGGTTACTGACTGACATGCTGATCTATCAACGCACAGTTCAAACCACTGGACGGATCGGGCTGAAATCTGGCATGCAGGTAGATGATATGACGTAGGCATCCGCTAAGAAAGGATTTTGATCAATTCTACCCTTAAGGGGATAAAATAGGGGATGAAAGATTGTACCTATATAATAAATAATAATACTTCTTAACGTGAGCGAAGTCGCGAGCAAAAGCTAGTCTAGTACAATATAAAGTACAATGATTTCATGATTAATTGTTTTAATTGTACTGATAAAATACAATTAATAACAAATAGGTAAGTTGAATAATATTTTATTGTGGGTTAGGTTAGAACCTACGAATAATAAAAACTAAGGAAAAGTAACTCCCGTCAAAAAACATGCTCCACAATACTTGTCAAAAAAGTGTACCTTAGGTACACATTTCAATACATTTGCAATATTTAGGTGGCCTTGAGCGGTACTAGGCTGACGTTACATGACAGATCGAAAGGAACCAAATTTAAAACGGTAATAGTATGGGAGTTACGATTCGTTAGTTTTTATTATTCGTAGGTTACTCGTAGGGCACTAATGCTTAACAGCGACCAGTTATAATTAAGTTACCGTTTTAACTTTCTGCTCATAAAGTTTCGGGAAACATTTACAGAAAAAGTATATCAAACTCATCGTTAAATTAATGTTAAGTAATCTCTTGGCATTAGTGATAATGAAACATATTTAATACTAACAAATTTATCAAACACTGTTACTTCGAAGACCATGCACACTGTGTTATAAATCAGCGACCCAACAGATAGAATATCGTAACAAACACCTCAACAAAGTTACTGAGTTCTCTCAAGCTCAGTCTTCAGTTTACCCACCAACTTAACGGCTTCACAATCTTGGAAACAGAGTTTTAAATATTATATAACGGAGTTTTAAATATTTTCAGAACATTTATAATAGCATAGAAAGTTCTCTTTAATAGTTACTTATTATCTTGTTTTGTCTCATAATGTGGCTGATATTGTAATAATTCATTTCGCTTACCTTCAACTTAATCGTGGAAACCGTAAATGATTCTTTTCTATCGTTGTTTTTAGGTCTACGTTGAATTTCGTTACAATCGTTGAAGTACTTTCGTCATCCATTCTATGTAAATACTGCAATACCTACTGTTTTATTATGACAAACTAGCTGACCCGACAGACGTTGTCCTGTCTTAACGATGATTATTTAATTCGAATTGGTATAATTAGGAAAAAAAGTAGATTAAAATTAGTATCTCTATGCCAAACATCAAAATAGATTAAATAGTTTAGGCAAAAATCATAAAAGTTTATTGTGCGGGAATCGTACATTTTCCAGGATAAATAGTTTCCCTTGTCCTTTCCCGAGACTCAAAGTATCTCCATAACAAATTTAATCAAAATAGATTGAATAGTTTAGGCGAAAATCATAAAAGTTTATTGCGCGGGAACCGTACATTTTCCGGAACAAAAAGTATCCCTTGTCCTTTCCGGAGACTCAAAGTATCTCCATACCAAATTTCATCAAAATAGATTGAATAGTTTAGGCGAAAATCATAAAAGTTTATTGTGCGGGAACCGTACATTTTCCGGGACAAAAAGTATCCCTTGTCCTTTCCCAAGTCTCAAAGTATCTCCATACCAAATTTCATCAAAATATATTGAATAGCTTACGCTCAAATCATAAAAGTATGTTGTGCAGTAACCGTACATCTAGATTGAATAGTTTAGGCGAAAATCATAAAAGTTTATTGCGCGGGAACCGTTCATTTTCCGGAACAAAAAGTATCCCTTGTCCTTTCCGGAGACTCAAAGTATCTCCATACCAAATTTCATCAAAATAGATTGAATAGTTTAGGCGAAAATCATAAAAGTTTATTGTGCGGGAACCGTACATTTTCCGGGACAAAAAGTATCCCTTGTCCTTTCCCAAGTCTCAAAGTATCTCCATACCAAATTTCATCAAAATATATTGAATAGCTTACGCTCAAATCATAAAAGTATGTTGTGCAGTAACCGTACATTTTTCCGGGACAAAATGTATCCTATGTTCTTTTCCGGGACTCAAAGTTTCTCTCCACCAATTTTCAGCCAAATCTGTTCTGCCGTTCTTGAGTTATAAGTGGTGTAACTAACACGACTTTCTTTTATATATATAGAAGTCTTGTGAATAACCAACTTAATTTGTGACTCTTATAATATGTTAAAGTACGAATAATAAAAACTAAGGAAACGTAACTCCCATACTATTACCGTTTTAAAGGACCTTGGGGGATTTTGTATGAACCCCGTCCCCACCCTTCAACAGCCATGGGATGCGTCTTGATTTGTTCACTGGGACCCAGAAAAGTCTCAAGTACCTGTGTTAGTTTCGAAATCAATTAGGTTTTTTAAAAAAATCAAATTGTCGCCAACAAAAAATGTGTTTATTTTTGAACAAAAAATCACTTTTTTCTACAAACAAAAAGCATATTAGGGTTCCGTAGTCAACAAGGAACCCTTATAGTTTCGGTCTGTTCGTCCGTATGTCTGTCTGTCTGTCTGTCCGCGGTCTTGCTCGGAGACTATAGGCCTACAAAGCCATAATTTGGTATGAATGCATATTTAAATATTAATGATGCCGAAAAAATGGTATATAAAATCTTAAAAAAAATATATTTTTGGTTCCTCCCCTACACATCAAGCGGGGAAGGTTTTTTTTTCGCGTCCACCCTACCGTGTGGGATGTCGTTGGATAGGATTTTTAAAAATATTACGAGTATTCAAAGATCATTTTCCGTTTCCGGGATCCATTTGTGAAATATGAAGTTTAAAGTATAAAAAATCGTTAGAGTCTAGTGTATCCCCCTCTTATACCTAATATTCTAAGTCTGTTTAGCTGATACAGGATATCTATATCAGCGAAACAGTTGCTTCTGGAAATGTGAAAAAATTCACGAGAGTAGGAAACACGCTAAATTTAAAAGGAAAATTATCACTGCTAGGTACATAAGTTATTGAGTGATAGTCGATCACTAAAAAAATGTATTCGGAGAAGTATAAAGGAACTTTTCGTTCAAATTCCTTTAAACATAACTGAGATGATGTTTTTAGTTAGTAAAACACGTTATAAAATATACAGTACATTCATCGACCATACAAAAATTATCAAAAACTAGCGGTACTACTACCTATATTCCACGTGGCCCTGATACGCACTGTGCCGGTTTTTATTTTCACGTAAACAAATGACGATTTAATTGAAGACAATAATAGTATGATCTTCATATTCTCACTCTATTTATTGCACACTAAGGAAATGTGTAGGTAAAAGAGAAAAAATATTAAAAACAATAAATTATTGGCATTGAATTCATATATAGAAATATAATGCAGCCTGGATGAACACAATCATTTCCTTTACAGGATAACACGCAACAAAATACTTACGGAAATTTTATATATCAGGTTTAACTTTAACAAGGACATCTTCAAAGGTGATCTTAGCTCGTAGTCGTGAGCGCACGCTGTACTAAGATGATGCCTGCCTTACAAGAAGCATAATATACCTATGTATGACTTACAATTATGTTGACATTGTATAATTTTAAGTTACAACATTGTAAATTTTATTTAAAAGATTAATTTTTTTCTCACTTTTTTTTGGTAAAAAAGTGGGCCCCGTGCGAGTTTCTTACGCCGGTTCTTCTCGCCGGGTTAGTTCCCGAACCGGTGGTAGGCACCATGTAGTATCAACATTCTGAAAGCATTTTTTTAAAATCTATTCAGAAATAAAACTATTTTTTTATTTTTTTTTTATTTTTATTTTTATATATCATGATAAGGTGCTCCTTATTACTACTTAGCTCGCTAGCTAAGGAGTTATAAACGTAGAGATGTTTTGGATGTATTTTCGTACTTGATGTCGCTCGCAAAACCGTTGCGCCAAAATTCGTTTACCGTACATTTTTCCGGAATAAAAGTATCCTATGTCCGTTCCCGGGACTCAAAGTATCTCCATACGGAATTTCAGCAAAATCGGTTCAGCGGTTTGGGCATGAAGAGGTAACAGACAGACACACTTTTGACTTTCGTATTTATAATATTAGTATGGATATACCTGAGCTGCAGCCAAAAGGAAGGGTAATGATTTTGTCTGTCTGTGTATATATGTGTGATAACTGATAAGTTTTTTTTAGATTAATAAACGTTTATTCAATAATTTTAACATTACACTTAAAGTACCTACATTTAAAATGAGAAACACGATACAATACAAACTATGTAGATTTAAAAACATACAGAATCCAGATAAACGTTATGGTAACAGAGCAAAACAAAAGCACAAAAAACAGCAAATGCGTAAAACAAATACAACGAAAAACATTTTTTTGTTGCGAATATATCTCCTAAACGACTATAATATTAAGAAAAAAGATTAATCGTTTCAGACCTTTTTAAAATAGATTCATTAACAATTTATTAAAATAAAATGTAAGTTATTCTTGTTAATACTTATATTTCGATGACAAAGTGTTTTGTCGGAGGTGAGTTTGTAAATTAATTACAGCGAAAGTATTATTTTTTATTAAAATGTTTTTGATTTAAACCCTTTTAAATATTGTGCTCTATATCTCATATTTTTTTACATTTCGTTATTATATTAGAACTAGGTAAATCGGGTATCAAGAAATAACAAAATTGGGTTTCAGCCCGCCTTAACGTGATTCAGAGCATCCAGTATTTAATTTAACGACCCCAGCCTTTGTACACTAAACACACTTAACTACACCTGATGATGATTTATTTCGAAACCGGTCGTATTTAAGTAAAAATTGTAGTAATTAATGTATATACTGGAAAAAGTGCAAGTAATATTGTGTTTTATTTGTGTTTTAATACACACTTTCGCATTTATAACATTATATAGTATACCAGACTGCAAAAATTATGTAGCTTTATTCCTAAACAGGTATGTAAAAACATTGTTATAGGTCTTCCAATGATGGCAATTTTTGACAGCAGATTTTCAAAAAATATCCTTGATCATTGGATAATTTTTTATATTTGCATGTTTAATACACAGAATCAGCCGCTATAAGAAAAAAAAGGATCAAAATGTTTTATTCCAATTACCCCGGTATTGCTAGAGTCAATTTATTTTCTCACTTTTTGCCATTAGATTCTGGTAGACCTATAAAAATTAAAAAAAAATAACATTTATAACCAATTAATTAGTCACGAAAGAGATCTTCGACAGTATAGAAGCATTTTTCAACCAAATACTTTTTTAATTCATTTTTAAATCTTTGAATGCTGTCTATTTCTTTAAGACTTTGCGGTAGTTTATTATATATTTTAGTTGTCATGCCAAAAACATTTTTCCTAATTAGGGTGGTTTTTGATCCAATACAACATAATTTGTCGGCTAGTCTTTTTGTGTTGAAACGCTCAAACAATTGTAGGTTTGATCGCACAAATATTGCTACTTCATATTATATGTAAAAAAATGGAAAGGTCAGAAGATTATATTTTTTAAAATACGGCTGACAACTCTCAGTTGTTCGTATATTGGCGATTATTCTGATACATTTTTTTTGCGCCTTAAATATATCTTCACGCATAGTGGAGTTACCCCAGCATATGATACCATAACGAAGAGTAGAGACTACGAAACCATTGTAGGCCATTAATAAACCTTTTTCATTAACAAACTTTAGAGGTAGTATATAGAGCATACGAAAATTTATTTACTTTTCTACAGACATGTTCTGAATGTTTTACCCATTTAAGATCTTTTTCGATATATTATATACCTAAAAATTTTGTAACTCCAATATCTTTAATTTTATCACCATTATATTTAATATTTAATGTATTTAATAGTGGCTTTCTTTGCTGGAATTTCATTATTTGTGTTTTCTTTAGATTTATGAGTAAGTTATTAGATTTCAACCAATTTATAATGTCAATTAAACTTTTATTTATGTCATTTTCGTAACTACTAAGATCATAACAGGTAAACACGACAGTACGGTCATCCACGAATAGAGTCATGGGGTACTTTATGCAGCGAGGGAAATCGTTAATGTATATCAGAAATAAAAGAGGCCCTAGAACACTACCCTGGGGAACGCCATATTCGAGGTTTTGAAGAGTATGTAAGCTCTGTTTTTGTTTTTGCACATATTTTTGTAATTTGAGTAATTTGGGTCCTATTTGTAAGAAAGGATTTTATCAAATCAAGGATATTACCTCTTACCCCATATATATTCAATTTTTCTATTAGTATGTCATGTCTTACGCAGTCAAAGGCTTTAGAGATATCCATAAATAGAGCTGTCACCGGTATAGATTTGTCAATATTTAAAACTATTTTGTTCAATAAATTGTAAATAGCTAAATTAATAGATAAATCCTTTCTGAATCCCTTTTGTTCTTCAGCAAATAGATTAAATTTTTCAAAATATGAATACAAAGTTTTATATATAATTTTTTCTATAATTTTTGAGAAAACGGAAATAATAGCAATTGGACGGTAACACGTTACATCATCTATTTCGCCTTTTTTAAATAGAGGTTTGATTATGGCTGTTTTGAGCTCAGTAGGAAATATGCCATCTTCTATACAAATATTGATAATATGACTAAGCGGTGATGCTATTACTTCAGCCACACTTTTTACTACCGGGGTAGATATGTCGTCAATACCAACACTTGTTGTATTTTTTAACGAATTTATTGTTGATTTAATGTCAAGAGTTGCTACATAATTAAAAAAATAAAGAATTAAAGTGATTACATGTCAAGGTATGTCTATAGTTTAAAATGTCATTATTATTTAAATTTTTTACCTGGTCAATAAAATAATTATTAAATGTCTGTGCTATATTTTTAGGGTCTGATATTATGAGTCCATTGCTAGTTTTAATTTGTTTTATTTGGTCTTTAGGAAGATTATTTTTATGCCTATTAATGATGTTCCAGGTTGCTTTTGACTTATTTTTCGACGTATTGAATAAGCACTTGGATCCTTTCGGTATAGCCATAATAACTTGCGTTTTCTTGTATAGCATAGTTTAATTCCCTTAGTGATCCACTTGTGTTTTTTATTAGTTGAAATTCTGAGTCGAATAACAGGTAAACAAAGATCATAGAATAGCTTAAACTCATTAAAAAAGTTACTGAAAGCTTGATTACCCGTCGTGCTTGTATAAACATCTGTGAATTTTAAGCTTTCTAGGTAATATTTGAATTTTGTCAAGTTTTCATGTGTAAAATCACGTTTGTGTTTGTACCAGTATTTTAAAGTGCACGCTGCTTTTACCGAGAAAGAGATTATCTGAGCATTGTGGTCTATAATATATATAGGTAATGCTGGCTTCTCACAGCGCGTAATATCACGAGCCGCGCCGCGCCAGCTAGAGCCACGCGCCGTGTGAAGGGGGTGGCTCGAGATGGCGCGGGCTGGCCCAAGTTGGCGCGTCCGATCCGATTGAAGTCAGTAACTTCAAAGGCGCGGCTCGGCGCTGCTCGGGCGTCTCGTGAGAACTGAGAACGGGTAGCGCGGACTGTTGGCTCGTGCTCGCTCGTACAAATCGGCATGGCGCGGCGCGGCTCGTGATATTACGCGCCGTGAGAAGCTGGCATAATATAAAGTACTATCGACAAAGTTGTTAGTGGACCGCATACGCACACTATGAAAGTCTCTGAGAGTCACTGTGAGCAGCACCGTCAATTCGTGCATACACACACATACCCACATTTACATGTAGTTAATTGCTGCTTGCTTATTAATTGTGATTGAAAATTCCCCACAATATCTCTGTCGTGATGGCGTTTTTAACACGCTTTTATTAGCTTAGGCTGTATGTATGTAAGGGAATCTTTAGGCACGATTTTTACATGTTTTCTCCAGTAGTCTAATTAATTCGAAACTTTGCATACGTATTAAGAGCCAATCATAATGCAATAATTTGTTTTTTTTTTTGAAAAAAATAAAAAAAGCGTGTATTTTTTTACTATTATTCAATTCGGATGCGGATTCGTGAGAAAATAAATTAAAAAAAATAGGCCAAATGCAGGTCGGACGAAGGGTTCCGTACCGTTATAGAGCGAAAGTAGGGAAAATATAGTGTTTTTGTATGGGAGCCCCCCTAAATTATTCAATTTATTTTAATTTTATTATTAAATAATAAAGTACATGACGGCGCCCGTACCAGCGTACGCGCCTATAGCAAGAATTTGTGTAAACAACACCTGCACCGAGCACGTCACAGCCGGTTCTTCAAGTCTCCCCACTCTCCCCACTACTGAGTCTGTCGTTATAAATGGCGGAGCGAGCCTTGCGCAGCCAGTCTCGGCTCTGGCGAGGCTCGGTGCACTAGTTGTATCTTGCTAGCTTATCCCTGACTCTAATTATTCTAATTACTTTGTGTAAATTAGAAATTATATAACAACAGATTATTTATTCTTAAACTAATATTAATTCTGTTAGACGATTGATTAAAATGGAGTTATAATTTGAAATTTAAGTGGCATTTTATTTATCAATATGTCTGACCTAAATCCTATATACACATATAATTGAGGATTTTGTGAAATTTAAAGTGTCTACATGTTGTTATTATAGATGACGAGCCAAAAAATTACGTTTGTTGTATTGGAGCCCCCTAAAAATATTGACTTTATTTTGTTTTTATTATTTGTTGTAATAGCGGCACCAGAAATACACAACCTGTGGAAATTTCAGGAGTCTAGCTATAGCGCTTCTTGAGATACAGCCTGGAGACAGACAGACAGACAGACGGACAGACATCGAAGTCTCAGTAATAGGGCCTCGTTTTTACCCATTGGGTAAGGAACTTTAATAAACTATCGGGATCGTGACCTACGCTGCAATATCCGCCCTGAATCTATAAAGGTTTAACAACTATTTCAGGGACGCTAAAAATGAAATACCACACGCCAAAGTTCAATTTTAACCTCAAGTTTTAAAAAATGTAAATGTTGTATCTCTTTATACCAAGTACGAAATTAAGAGAATAAAAAGAAAATAGAAAGTGAAATATAAATATTTAGTTGTATTTTAATAGTTTATTTGTGTGTATAGTGTATAACTTATTTGTGTTTACCCATATTTACATGGCCATTTGTGACGAGGCTACAAGATCTTATTAAACAATTTACTTTAGATAATACTGGGCTATTATTTTTCTATATCTATTACATCAACCTAGAAACCTACCACGAAGTTGACACAAAATTGCTTACCACGTGTTAAATATAAAATTGCTTTTATAATGCCTTTTCGAGATCCTTTTAAAGAGATGAAAGGGCGCGAAACAAGTTAAATATTATATCAATTCCAACGCTCTTATCATTTTAATGGGTTAAAGAATGAGATCCAAGGGCTTCAAAGGGTCCACGTTCCACACCCACTTGCTACTATTTTCTTCACGTAGTATATTAATATTTAACGTAACTATAATTTAACGTAAATATTAACATTTCATTCATTAACAGCTAATTGACGTAAACAAATACAGTGCTGCAAGAATTATTTCGAATTAATCCTTGTAGTTTATTATCATGGCATGGACATTATCGTACCTATAAATGAAACAAGCAGTAATTTAAATAATTCGGTCCTATGCGAATAGGCAAGATGACTATTTTTTTTCTTATTGGTAATTGAAAGACCATTAAAAAATAGAAACATCGCTGAAAGAATTACTCTGATAGCTTAAAAATTCACCAAGATATGACAATTCAAACATCTGATAAAATAGACCTGCCCGAAACGCTCCATACAAAGTGCTACGAAATAATGACGTCAATCTTTCGTATTTTGTACGCATCGGGAGAGAACTTTGTTCGGTAGGTATATTAAAAATTGCGTTTATGAAAGTGGTTTCATAACAAAAGTTGCTTTTAATTGGATAAGTTATCGAATGATATAAAAATATTAAGAAATTTAATTGAAAAAAAAAAATTCGACTTGATTATCCAACTTTGAAGGAGCATAACAAAAAAAATACAAATGCTATCAAGCTGAAATTTTGGGAACACTTACTTTTTACCGTGATTTCTTTATTTTATTAACAAAATTCGCTAATCTTTGACCTTGTCATCATCCCTATTGTATATGACTTGACACAGTTGTTATCACGAGGCCGTGGAAATATCTTTCAAAAATACACTTTACCAAATAGAGATCCACACTAATATTATAAATGCGAAACTATTTCTGTCTGTATGTCTGTTACCTGTTCACGCTCATACCGCTTAACCGATTTTGCAGATATTTGGTATGGAGATATTTTGAGTCCTGGGAAAGGATATAGGACACTTTTTATCGCGGAAAAATGTATGGTTCCCGCGCGATAAAGGAACTTTGGCGCTACGGAGTTGCGGGCATCAACTTTAGTCTATATTTAATATTATAAAGCTGAGTTTGTTTGTTTGAACGTGATAATCTTAGGAACTACTGGACCGATTTTAAAAATTCTTTCACCATTGTATAGCTAAGATGTCCTTGAGTGCTATAGGCTATGTATATACCACGGGCGGAGCCGGGGCGGACCACTAGTACTTTATACAATATAGTAGTAATTTTGGCATAACATGATACCTTATTAAAAGCAAAAATCCGTCTGTGGGAGCTCTTAGCACTAGAGAGTGTCAAAGATGTACTTATCAAGCATTTTATAACTCGATTTCCTCTTTTCTTCCTATTCTTTAAGATCGCATCTTTCTTTATCTTGACAAATAATTCAATAAAAATCTACATTTACTTAACGTCAAACCTCAACAAGTGTTTTATTGAGGTAACCTTTCTCAGAAATAAAACAAAGTTTTTACTATAAAATAAAATGTGCGATGAATACATCATTTTGTTTGGTTATGCCACAGACATAGATCAAGATAGATACCGCATGTCGCTCCTTTTGTATGAAAACGAGCGTGTCACTTTTTTCTTACCACTGTGACGTACCGATGATAAGAAACGTGTCCATTATCAAGGCCAACGTTTCTATTTGAATTTCTACAGCTCAATACGGCACTTTTAGGCATTGAGCCATTTTTAAAATTCCGATTGACGTGCGATTCCGATAGCAGACTAAAGAATAGACTTTCGAAAGACCATATATCGCGTTCCCAAACGCGATATGGCACGCGAAGTACATACACATGCGGTATCTATCTTGATCTATGTCTGTGAGATTATTGCTGTATTTTTATTATAATTTTGTAGCTTTCAAATTATGAGTTAATAAGGCTCTAAAAACGGTAAATTACGGCATCTCGGTAGGACGCTCCGTCTTAACGTCAAACCACAAACAAGTATTTTATTGAGCTAACGTTTCTCAGAAATAAAACAAAGTTTGTACTATAAAATAAAATGTGCGATGAATACATCATTTTGTTTGGTTATGTTTCCGCTGGGTAGGAACTACGCAGTACTCGCTACGCAGTTCTTGTACATGTTATGTCGAACTTTACACATTTTGTATGGAATTTGTATTGTAACTAGATGACGTCCGACACTTCGTCGCACGTACGTTTTTCCGGGATAAAAAGTATGCTATGTACTTACCCGGTACTCAAAGTATCTCCACACTCCATGGTTTCGGCGTGAAGAGGTTACAGACAGTCAGACCGACAGACAAACAGACAGACACTATTTTGGATTTATAATATTAGTATGGAAGTATGGATTGACGCTTTTGATTAGCTAACGTCAAAATATTAATCAATCAATATAGCTGTTGAATAGATGTCTGATAAGATGAGCATTTTTTAGGGTTCCGTACCCAAAGGGTAAAAACGGGACCCTATTACTGAGACTTCGATGTCTGTCCGTCTGTCCGTCTGTCTGTCACCAGGCTGTAACTCGAGAACCGCTATAGCTAGACTTCTGAAATTTTCACAGATTGTGTATATGTGTTGCCGCTATAACAACAAATACTAAAAATAAAATAAATTAAATATTTAAGGGGGGCTCCGATACAACAAACGTGATTTTTTTTGCTATTTTTTGCTTTTAATCAATAACGGCAACACATAGGCAATTTAAATGTTCTCAAAATACTTAATTGTATTTGTAGTTTAATAATTAATTATAAAATTTAAATAAATTAAATAATTGAGGGGGGCTCCCATACAAAAAAATCAATTTTTAGCCTATTTTTGCTCTGTTGTGGTACGGAACCCTTCGTGCGCGAGTACAACTCGCACTTGGCCAATTTTTTTTTTCAGGAATTTTTCAGGTAAATACATCAGAAACTGTGGATTAGTAATATGACGGCACAAGATGACGCCCGCAACCGTACATTTTTCCGTTATAAAAAGTATCCTATTTTCTTTCCCGGGACCGAAAATATCTATAAACCAAATTTCAACTCAATCGGTTCAGCGGTTTGGGCGTGAAGAGGTAACATATAGACACACTTTCACATTTATAATATTAGTAGGTATGTATAACAATTCCGCCAGACGTACTATTCATATGCCCGCAGGTGTAAATATGCAGCGGAATTTCGGTATTCCAAAACCGTACGCCACAGCTCATCCCGTTGTAATGAAGTTAAAGCAAACATCGTTATTATTCAAACGCGGCCATGGTACTTATTACTGCGCCTTAATCACGGAAACCTATTTTTACCCGCCATTTAGCCAAGACCTTTTATTTATAGCTTCTCGCACATTTGTCCGCACCCAGCATCGTACGCGCCGTACGCGCTGTACGCGCCGCGCCGCATGCGCCGCTTCCCAGAATTTGTTGTATGAAATGACGTCACGAAATGCGGCGCGTACGGTGCGGATGAATGTATAATATAATATTATGTATATTATATAATATTAATATCTATAACGTCATTTCATACAATGCATTATGTACGGACAAATGTGCGATCAGCTTTATTGAATCGCCCTTCGAAATGTATGGAATTGACGTAAGCGTTCGTTAGTATGAAGTTGACGTTCGACTCGTCTAATGTCAATTCGATACATTTTGATCGGCGATTCTATAAAGAAGCGATAAAGAAAAAGTCTTGGCTACAGGCTCAGATGTGATTAAAATGAAGCTTCATCAAAGGCTTACCTTTAATCTTGTTATGATTAAAGGTTAGCCTTTGATAACATGGGAACGGAATCAATTTAAAGGTTGTAAAGTATGACCTAAAACGAGAAAGATTTTTTTTTAATTGACCTACTAAAGGCAGTAATATAAAAAATTTGGAACAATATTTGAGCAATATTATGATCTACTGAAAACGTTGTCTCCAAACCTTTAACACTTAAACGAGTACAAATACTTAAAAAAAACATCATACTTTAAGTACAAACCTTACTTCAACGTACGAGAGCAATTTTGCATAACGGATCAAAAGGAACTAAAATATGTTTCGTTTACAAGTCAGCTCCTTCTACTAGATTTCTTGTCTTCCAAGTCTTAAGGGATCAGGCCCTTGATATACAGTTTGAAAATATAAAGCAGTTTCTCAAAACACAATATCGAAGCTTATATTGATAATGGCGTTTCAACATCTTTACGATCATAGTTTTATAGTGCCCATAAAGTGAGAGCTTTTAAGGAACATAATGTATGAAATGCTCTACGTGGGAGAGCCATGCTTTACGTGGGAGAGCCATGCTTCGGCACGAATGGGCCGGCTCGACCGGAGAAATACCACGTTCTCACAGAAAACCGGCGTGAAACAGCGCTTGCGCTGTGTTTCGCCGAGTGAGTGAGTTTACCGGAGGCCCAATCCC
The DNA here is from genome assembly GCA_905187585.1 of Cyaniris semiargus. NCBI lineage: Eukaryota > Metazoa > Arthropoda > Insecta > Lepidoptera > Lycaenidae > Cyaniris > Cyaniris semiargus. The sequence goes on along the minus strand of LR994558.1, from coordinate 2,020,099 downwards.
CTACCCTATTCCCTTCCCTACCCTCCCCTATTCCCTTCCCTTCCCATCCCTACCCTCCCCTATTACCCTATTACCTCTTAAAAGGGCGGCAACGCACCTGCAGCTCTTCTGATGCTGCGAGTGTCCATGGGCGACGGAAGTTGCTTTCCATCAGGTGACCCGTTTGCTCGTTTGCCCCCTTATTTCATAAAAAAAAAAGCTTTATTGTCTATTATACCATTGAGAACATCCTAAGATATTTCTATTAGATATGCTATTTCGTTTAAATAACACCGACTATGTTTATGTGCCATCAGAGCGATAGGTTTTTTGGTTTTGTTTGTTTTTACCTCTCTTTACGCATGTTTTTTTAAGTTTTCCATATTCATAATAATAATTATTATCCGTCTTAAAACCGTTCGCATTCGAGTCTTCCCAATGCAAGTGCCGTACAGTAATAAATGACCCACATTGCTTCTAAAACTATCGGCGAATCAAATCTTGTACTGACTTCCAGCACCACCACTTTAGAACGGCACTTGTGTAATTCCTTTTGTTTACATATATTATACAGGTGCTTTACCCATAAACGCCGTACATTTTTCCAGCGCAGGGGCCATAAGCCATGGGGCGCAACCGTTATAACCTCACCGTGGGCTCACCAGTCCCGCTCAGAAATGACGACATAGTTCTCAGAGTTTTTTTCAGACATAGTAACAGTATAACAGTAACAGTAGCATAGTAAAGAAAATTAACGGGTAAAATTGAACCAACGTCAATATCGCTTAGGAAAGCGATATTGACGTTGGTTCATTTTACCCGTTAATTTTCTTCATAGGCTTGTAGTGTATTCAGATTATCGAATTTTCCAACGTAAACGTAATATAAACACATCATTAATATATCATGTTGCTGAGTTCTGATATTATATCAAAACAAACTCTGAATAATTTGTGTCCTAGGAAAACACTTTTATTATTTACTAGACATGCCACGCGGCTTAGCCCACGTTGAGGGATTTCGCAGGAACTGTACATTTTCCCGCCAAAAGTGGCCTATGTCCAGCGGCGTAACTATAGGGTGGCAGGGCTGGCAAAATGCCACGGGCCCCCGACCCAAAAGGGCCCCGGCCCAAGAGGCCGTGAGGTCAGAAATTTTCTATACATTGTTTTATTATTAACGTGACGATTTTTACTGATAATGCCCCATCAATTTGCCACGTCACTGCCTATGTCCTTCGTCCTTCCCAGTGGTCATCGTATTTGTGCCAAATTGTATTAAAATTGGTCCAGCAGTTCAAATAAACAGACACTTCAGATTATTTCCAGATATGTCAAAATGTCACTAAAAAGGGATATTTTTGACGGACTCTGACCGGACCACCAAAAAAGTTTGAGAACGGCTGGTAATGATAAACGTTTTAACTCCCACGTAAAAATTAAACCAAATCGCTTTAGCAATTAGGTTCTTTTTAATTTTAAAAGCTTCGATTAAAGACAAAACTTTCGACAGTAATTATAAGAAATTAATTAACTACTAATAAAAATGCACTGGAAAATATTTTATTTATTTTTATAATTTCTTTGTTATATTGTACAATTACTTTTCATAGTGGCAGTCAGACAGAATATATTATGGTATTAAAAGGTACCTATTCAAAGGTTTTCCACAAGACAACCTCTACTAAATTCATACTAAATTCATAGTGACCTACGAATAATAAAAACTAAGGAAACGTAACTCCCATTGGTTCCTTTCGAACTGTCATGTAACGTCAGCCTGATACCGCTGAAGGCCACCTAAATATTGCAAATGTATTGAAAATGTGTACCTAGGTACATTTTTGACAAGTATTGTAGAACATTTTTGACGGAGTTACTTTTCCTTAATTTTTACTATTCGTAGATAGTAACACAGAAATTGATCATAATATTCAAATTTCACTTTTATTACTTTTCGACATTGGAATCGATTTGTTACGTCTCAAATAGATTTCACGAGCACCTATATGTAAGCGGGCCTCTAGACGATCAATTTTATTGCGCAATATCACGTATTGTGCAATATGTTGTCAAACAAACTGTTCAATAAAATTAAAGCGTGATATTGTACAATCAAATTGATCGTCTAGGGGCCCACCAAGACAACTGTTAATATAAGTATATTAATATTGAGTATCAACTTTTATTTAATTTATTTAGAACTTGTTAATCATAGATATAAGTTACGATGGGGCTGGCATGTCATGTATAGCAAAAGCCCTTTCTTTAAATAAAGATTAAAAAAAAACTTTTATTTCGATACGCAAGCAAAATAGGTACTTACTTTGAAATCGGTTTTGGAGTATTCCAATTTAAATTATTGTATCACATTTTTTTCACAAAAATACAATTAGTATTTTAGCCACTATAGATTTTATTACAGATTTTTATTATTTTCGAGTTATTTAGCGTCCGAGAACACGAGACACTTGTATGGCTACTTTTCGGTCAATGCAGCATCTATACAATTTTTTTAATACGAAAGTGTATCAGTCTATCTGTATATCACACTTGAACCGTTGAATAGATATCGATAAAACTTGGTTCTATGTTTTATATTAAAGCATGTCCTTTGATGATATTATCAAGGTCTGTATTTTTCCGTGGTCCAACCTTGGTAATATCATAAAAAGGACATAATGTTGGTTTTTAGCCAGAAAAATATTTACTTTCTACGATGAATAAATTTTCACAACTATTTTGCTCGAAATACCTAATTATATTTTTTGTCTAGTTTTTTAAATCGTATCTTTTGTTCCAGATGAAAACATCCTGAAGATGTGAAGTCATTCATACGAAACAAAGATGGCGAAACAAATAAAACTGATTTACTTCATTATAATAATACTCAACGATGCCAAAGCAAAGCCGGCGGACAGCGAAACGAAGTATTACAATATCAAAGACAGTAAATATAACGTGAACAAAACACTCAAAGAAGAAATATCAGAAGACAAATCAGAAGAAATGGACGTGATAGACGTCAGCGAAAACGAAACTGAGAGTGTTTTTAAATTTAACATAGGTCACAAGAAGTGTATGTTAAACAACATAACGGAGGACAACGTAGAAAATACTTTATTAGACTCTATATATTTGAACAACATATATTCTAGTGTAACTACTAATTTGATAGAGGATGGAGTGACGATAGACGATATAGAAGTGGAAGGGGTGAATCTGTTCGACATAGTAAAGAACAGCAACTGCGGAAGTGCCAAACTGTGTACCGATCTGCGCAGTAACTGGAGTGATAGTAATACTATCATGATAGGATTCCTTAGCGCGTATGGATGGAGCCAGGTAAGGTTTCATAGTTGAAGACATGAGTGGATGGTAACTAACATTTTACAACATAAGAGCAATTACTCATTTTTATAATTTGAACAAACCTCGTGACTTACCTACTTCATCTAGCTACACAAAGAATCCACATTTTTTTTATTTCAAATAATTTTCCCGGTCCTAAAGAAAAAAAAAAAAAAAAAAAAAAACGAATTGTTAGCCACTTCGTCCACTTACGTCTTCAAATTTATCAATATAAGTTCTTGCTATAGAGCCCAGTCACTATAGGGGGTTGGCCTCGGAAAATCGAGATACCCAGTAAAAACTTGTAGTTTGGCATCCTAAAACAGTTCTCAAAATTCACATATAATTGGATGGTCGCAACCGCAAGTTTTAAAGTCAGGGGTCAAATGTCACAAAAATCGATTTTTTAAACTTTTTTTTGCAAATATTTCGTTTTCTATGCGTTTTACGTTTTTTGTATATATAGGAAAGTTGTAGAGGATTAAATTCTCTACAACTTTTCTATTTAACATTTTTTTACACCTTGAACTGTTTTCGAGATAGAGGGCGTAGAGCGTGCGGTCAGAGAATTATCTGAGGTCAACTGGTAGTCTCGATCAAAAACCGGAATGCCTGGAACCTGACATATATGTGAATTTTGAGAACTGTTTTAGGATTCCAAACTACAAGTTTTTACGTGGTAATTAATATACTGCTATGCTGCATATACTTGCTCCTAATTTGGCCTAAAGTGATTGGACTAATACAGAATTACGTAAATAAAATATTACTTCATTGATCGTACCTACAATAACATCGACAAAAAATCTATGACGACAAAAATTTCGTTTAAGGTATAATAGTAATTTAACATAACGTCACTAATCTGCTATTATAATGAAAAGAAACAGTTTGTCTTGAAGAAAACATAACTAAATATTATTTATTAATAAGTTTAAACTTGAAGCAATAGTAGCAAACTAAATATGAAATTCATAATTTATTTAATGAACAAAACAATTTGTCATCTTTTGACACTTAACGATTTGTTAACAGTTATTTAATATTAACTCTTCTAATTAAATAACAATATAGAACATTTAAAAACTAATTAGTAACAATATAACTTCTAAGTTTTCTTATACAATATTATAATATAAAATCACATTATTATTAAAGAGGCAAAAGTTTGTAAGTTTGTTCTTTCTTCACGTCTAAACGACTAGAGCTATTTTAATAAAATTTGGGAAAGTTTTAGTTGATACCCAGGATTAACACATAGGCTACTTTTTAATGCGGGGAAATATCACAATTGATTTAATCTAATAAACCGCGGGTAACATCGCGGGGCACAGCTAGTTGAATATTAATAAAGAACAAAAACCGAAAACTGAACTCCGTATAGATAAAATATTAAATACAAGACGTATTTATAGAAGATTTTAAGGTCACACACACACCTGACACAATCTGTGAAAATTTCAGAAATCTAGCTATAGCGGTTCTTGAGATACAGCCTGGAGACAGACAAACAAACAGACAAACGGACAGACAGACATCGAAGTCTTAGTAATAGGGTTCCGTTTTTACCCTTTGGGTACGGAACCCTAAAAAATGATTTTGTGTTGGATAGTACATTAATCGAGGAAGGCTTTAGGCTATATAACGTCAAACCGTGACCAATAGACCAAAAGGAACGAAGAATCAGAGGAAAGTGTGCAAAAAACGAGGAAAATGAACCGATTTTGGCACAGTTATGGAGTAGATCACGACAAAGGATATATGCTGCTTTTTGCGGGAAAATGAATACCTTATTTACGCCAGCGAAACGTTAAGAGCGGGCTGCCAAATTTTGCTGTGTTTTCTAATAAGTATTACGATCCCGGAAGACGATTGACTTAAATGAAATTGAGATTTATTTAATCATTGCACTTTTATCTGATATTTGCCTAACGGAAAACACGATTCACTTATTTTGACTCGATAGTCATATTTTTCGAAATTATGAATCTTTCTGGGCTTTTCAACAAATATCTGTTACACTTATTGACTTACTATCATTAAATAACTTGCACTACTACAATCACACACTTTATGAAATAATAGCTAAAGGAAATAGTAGTATTGTATTTAATTTTAAGTAATCATCAAAAACAGTTTTGGGACTTACGACCTTTACTTTCGTGCTATAATGCGGGAACCGTTGTTACGCGATATTGTTCACTATTAGCTGCAGCGCAAATCACAATGCTCGGGGGCACGATTCATGGAATCATTATAATATCACGATTGGAGGATAGCAGGGTGTGTAGGCGGGGCTAGCGTGCTTTGATATTTTTGACAGCAGGCTCTTAAGTATATAATATTATATAATCTTAATGTATGTAATTCTCGTATCACAGTGTTTGTGCGCGAACTTCTTCAAAATGGCTCAACCGATTTTAATATGTATGTACATTGGTAAGGCCTGAGAATAGGTTTTTATCTACTTTTTAGTTTTTATATTGATACTAGGAATAATTTATATGGCAAAACAACGTTTGCCGGGTCATTAGTATCTTATTAGTCAGTAGTATCTTTTATATAAATTATAATATTTATTGTTACTTGCTTAGATATATGAGAATATTATTATTATGTTTTCCTACAAATGACTTCATCTTTATTTCGCCGTTTTATAACACGCAAAGATTCTTAAAATATATTATATATACTTAAAACAATTTGTATACGGGAAATGTTTGGTTGCTGCTGGCAACAATTATTAATATTAAATCACAAAAGTGAAATCAAAAAGCAAAAAGAAATGTTTCCCAGTGCTTTACTGATATATCATTAATTTTCCACAAAAGTAAATTTTATTGTTTATCTCCGTAATAGAATTTACTTCGGGTATTAACTTGTTGGTCCTTTTGAGAAATTGTGACTGTGTAATATAAAACAGGACATTTTGAAATAAACAGATAGGCAGTTTATTAAATAATTACAGTAAAAGAAGAATGACTTATTATAGTTAAAATCTTTTTTTTGCTTAAATAATTTATAAGGTAGACGAAAACTTGCTACTTTGGCGTATTTAAAACCAATACCGAGTTTTCGGGAGAAGCCAAAACAAAATAAATGGACTGTTATAAAAACTACACATTAGGGAGCCAAAACGAGGAGAACGGAATCTATTAAGAGCGGGCTGTCAAATATTGCTGTGTTTTCTAATAAGTATTACAATCCCGGAAGACGGTTGACTCAAATGAAATAGAGATTTACTTAATCATTGTATATTTATCTGATATTTGGCTAACCAAAAACACGATTCACTTATTTTGACTCGATAGTTTTATTTTTTGAAGTTATTAATCTTTCTTTTCAACAAATACCTGTTACACTTATTGAGTTACTATCATTAAATAACTTGCACTACTATAATCACACACTTTATAAAATAATAGCTAAAGGAAATATTAGTATTGTATTTAATTTTTAAGTAATCATCAAAAACATGGTTTATGGGAAATGGTTACACGCCCTTTCATCCAAAGTAAGCGCCAGTGCTATCACTTATCCAATCATTATACAGAGTGCAATTAAACCTTCCGGCCAAATTTCGTTATATTATTGACCCTTGTTAAAAATAATATTATGGTCCTTGTTAAGCATTTATGTATTAAGGGGGCGATTAACCCTAAATTGTCGATTTTATAATTCATTTTTATACTTGAAAATAAGCCCCGATTTGTTTTATTTTCGTAACATAGATACTACATTATATTTCCAAGAATCTAATTTTAGCGAAAACACGATATCTTAAAATTTTCTCGATAGAAAAAAATCACAAAGATGCATTTAATTTTCACGAATTTTTCATATATTGCCATAACCGTGCATTAAACTAAGTTAATATTTTAACACATTGTATAAAATTCTATCATTAAGAATCTAACCTAGCGGATTTTTAAAATGTTGTATATTTATCGAGTTATTGAGAAAAAACTAATTTGGCGATGAATCCGCGTCGTCCTTTTTCACCTGGCATATGAAAGACGGGCGTGAGTGTGAAGAGAGAAGACGATGTTTGATTTTTTGCGTTAGTCGCCCTCTTAACCCACTTTTTTTTTTTGTTGAGTTATGAATGCAGTCTTGTTCTAAATGATCTAAAGAACATGACTGCATTCCTCAATACATAATTTTGTGGGATCATACACAAATGCTTAACAGCGTCCAATTATTGATATCGGCCTTAATATTAGAAGCATTTTTCACGAATGGCAGCGAAATAAAATCCGAACGAAATGTTTAATACAACCCGAACAAGATATCGTGTGAAATGAACAGGAGCAATTTCATGTCCTTGTGGAACACCACTGCTCTAAACGTCACGTTCCGAAATTCCAATTTTGAGCACTACATCTACGAGCCAATCGAATTTAAACTCTCGGACCTAGGAAATAGGGAAGAATTTTATTCAGAAAATTGTTTTAAAATAAATCTTTGTAACATTCGAGAATTTTCTAGAAAAATCTAGTGGCTCTTTTATGATGAGTTTTCTGATACCGAGCTGGCAGTATTCTGTAATTTGTATGTAAATTCTGGCTTTAAAAATGTGCTAAATTAGACTAGTCTCTACGTTTTTTTGCCATTTTAAAGCTATGTCTCAAAGCTATTCTTTTCATTTTAATTTAGTGGTTTGACTTTTGAAACAAAATAGTATTAATTAATTTTAAAAGCAGACATCCTAATGGCCGGTTCACAAATCAAATCGAATCATTTATTTTTCATATTATGTGTGTTTAAAATAGGTCTTACATTCAGTTTAGTTGCATCACATAGGCCACTTGGGCCAAGCAAAATTTATTTTACATAGTCGCTATTTACAATTGATTTTTATTCCATTGATCCAAGCAAGTGCTGGATTACTACTGGATGACTATTGGAATAATCAGGCACTGGAAATCACTGGAATGTAATTTTGCAAAAAAAAATCATTCATATTTATAATACACTCTCTTTTCCTTTACTCTCATAACCCAGTAGGACGGACGACCGACACGACTGGCAAGAGATCAGGCGTAGGATCGGCCTGCATTGTCCTAACCAAACTTGGAAATAACATGATACCATTGGAATCGAACCCAATCTAAGCCAAAGCCACTGGACCAGGGGGGGTACCTTATGTATAAAGTAGGAACCACGCAGTACGAGCATTTTCATGTTCATAAAAAATCGTCTAGACATGTGTCATTGTAATATAACAAAAATTGAAAATGTACGTTCCAGGTGTACTTAAAAATATGATTTCTAAGAAAATAATATAATACCATAATAACACTGGTGTTAAAAATATATTCGGATACAAATGTTATACCCAAAGAGATTTTATTACAAGTTATATAATGTATGTAACTTGTAATAAAATCTCTTTGTCACATAATGTATGCGAAAAGACTTTTTCCCCAACCTATTATCCCACATTACAACTAACAAGCTCACTTATAGCGCACGCATTGAAGTTTGAAATCGGATTATATCACCACTATGAAGTCCGCCTTATTGCCAATAGATATCCGGTGCAGCTCAAAGCCCAGGTACAAGTTGGAAGTCGGCTACATTAAGTTGCAGCAGACGACGTGTCGTCGCGACACTACTGGTTTCTATGTATTTCTATGAATAAGTGTCGCTAGCTTCGTGCCGCTAGCTGCGGAGGGTATTTCATATAAATGCATACAAACCAGTAGTGTCGCTGCGACACGTCGTCTGCGGTTGCTACGTGTCGCCCGCTGCCAACCGGCACCTTAATGCTGCGAGATAAAAGTACTTAAAATATGACGAACATAATGGTCGAATAAATTTGAATAAAGGTTCCTCCACACGTTGGGCAATGATGGATAACTGTGACATGTGTTGAGTCGACTCAAGTTAGCATATTATAATATTACTAGATGACGCCTGCAACTCCGTTGCGGCAAAATTCGTTTATCGCACGGGAATCATATATTTTTCCGGGATAGAAAGTATCCTATTTCCTTTCGCGGGACTCAAAGTTTCTCCATACCCAAAAAAATCAGTTTAGCGGTTCGGGCGTGAAGAGGTAATAGATAGACAGACAGACAGACAGACAGACACACTTGCGCATTTATTATATTAATATGGATCTACACGTTCGTGCTAGTTTGAATTGGTCAATCTTGGGCCGACGTGGAGTGGGGACCATAGACGAATAATAAATGCTCCTCTATACGATCATTAAAGGCTATAGCTTGCGTTAACTAGTGATGTCACGAATATTCGGCAAGTATTCGGTATTCGGCCTATTCGGCTTCTTTTTTTGCTATTCGGTATTCAGCCCAATAATACGTACTATTCGGCCGAATACCGAATACCAAATCATGTAAAAAAAAACACGTTATATTACTCAACATTATGTTTTTATTTCCAAATTACAACACTTTCGTAATTAAAATTGATCAGTGGTAAGTTGTGATGGATAAAAACAATCTTTTCAGCATTTTTTAGTAGCAATCGATTACGCTTTTCATCGTAAATGTTACCAGCCTCAGAAAATAACTTCTCAATATACAAGCTACTTCCAGGAGATAAACTTTGGCAAATTTCGGTTCAAAGGTTTGGAATTGGGTATTGTTTTTCGTTTGCTACCACCACTTGTAAAGATCGTCCTTCCAATCTAGGCGAACTGTTTTAAATAAAAATCCAACTCGTTTGACGCAAATGACTTGTTTGAAAACGCAACGAGGAAAACAGGTTGCGACTTGTTTTAAATTCTTCGATCGTGGATTCTTGGAAATCTATTGTTATTCTATTGTTGTCGCGATCACCGGTGATCTTATGGGGCTTGATAGTTTAATCCAGCTACCGCACGCCCGAAAAGTATGTATTTCGTGCCGAATATTCGGCGGCCGAATATTCGGCGCTTCGGCCGACAGCGTTGCCAAATATTCGGTATTCGGCCAATTCACTATTCGTGGCATCCCTAGGCCATTAACCTATCATAGGCAACGTGGAGAGGCTGCATAAAGGTACAAGTTGGAAGCCGGCTACATGAAGTTGCAGAAGACGACGTGTCGTCGCGACACTACTGGTTTCTATGTATTTTTAGGGTTCCGTACCTCAAAAGGAAAAAACGGAACCCTTATAGGATCACTTTGTTGTCCGTCTGTCCGTCCGTCCGTCTGTCAAGACCCTTTTTCTCAGGAACGCGTGGAGGTATGAAGCTGAAATTTATATCAATTACTCAGGTCTACTGTCCCTTGAAGCTGTGAAAAAATCAAACTTCTAAGCCAACGCAATCAAAAGATACAGCCGTTTATGCCGCAAATTTTCGACACTTGCAAGGGAATCAAAACCTACAGGGTGCTTCCCGTGAACTCAGAATCTTGAAATTTGGTACGAAGCAACGTCTTATAGCATAGATAAAGGAAAAATTACGAAAACCATAAATTTTTAGTTACATCACATAATATATTTTTTTTTAAATAATTTTAAACTTACTACCCATTTCCTCATAAACGCGTAGAGGTATTAAATTGAAATTCATACCAAATACTCAGGTCTATAATACCTTTAAGCTGTAACAAAATCAAACTTTGTAAACCTTGCAGGTTTGTACGGAACCCTCGGTGCGCGAGTCCGACTCGCACTTGGCCGGTTTTTATGAATAAGTGTCGCTAGCTTCGTGCTGCTAGGAGCTGCGGAGGGTATTTCATAGAAATACATACAAACCAGTAGTGTCGCTGCGACACGTCGTCTGCAGTTGCTTCATGTCGCCCGCTGCCAACCGGCACCTTTATACTTTAAGATTAACGTAAAATATGACGAAAATAATGGTCGAATAAAGCCGAATAACTTTGTCATAAATGTATTCGTCCTTTGAAATTGGGTTTTTGAATCGCACCGAAATGTTTTACGGAATTTATGCAAGAACTACGCTTTGCTCGCATTTATAACATTGAAATAATTTTAATCCATATTATAATGTTTAAGTTGTTTTTTTATAAAGAAATAAGTAAATTGGTCCCAGATAGGACATAAATAACTATTATGAAACATCTAAACACTAGGTTTTGTAATGAAGACAGGGTTAAATATAGGAAGGAAAGTAGTTATGATTTTTTAAACAAATCAAACACATTGTTTAATGAAGTTGTAATAAGTCAGCATACAGCATTCATAAAAATACTGGATGGTTATTACATTAAAAAAAAAATTAAAATATAAAACTACCGGCTATCTTACAACAAATAAAAAAAAAAATTCAAATCTCGAACACGCTAACGTAAAATAACAACATTTAAATTTCGAACGCATTACAGTCTAGCAGGGAAGTTGATTCCTAGGCAGATGGGGGACCTACGTAGTTTGGTCGCGTTACGTCAAACCCAGCCGACAGATCACAATTAACATTGAATTGACATGATCCGACCAAATGACGTTGGTCTGTCAACTGCCTAGGAATCAATTTCCTCGATGGTACGTACTGCATGTTATTTTTAATTTTGCAGACTGTCCTGGGAGCATTGCCCCTGGCGGTGGCTGCTGTGAACCGGGAACCCAGTCTTCTCCCAGGGTACAAGCTTCGCTTCATCAGCGCCGATATTGGCAGAGCAAGGAATTCGCTACACTTGGACAAGGACAGTCTATCTTTAAGGTAAGAATGACATTACTTGTCCCTTCTTTTTAAGACTGGAATATTGAAACTGCTCATTTTTGTAAGTGTTATTAACGTTAATTTATTAGAAACAAAGACAAATAAAATCATTAAATTTACTTAGATAAGAAATAATATATTTGTTTTTATAAAATTTAATTGAAAGCCTATGGAGTGTATTTTAATGGCTCCTTTTAAAAGTGTACCTACATTTCAAAATGTTGAGAATTTTGTGAGATACTTAATTTATATTGATATTTAGATACAAACTAAAAAATGTAACTTAGAAAATAAAAATACATTTTTTAATTCAATGTTCTTAAAATGATAAATTTCTTTCATTTTCGGTAATACCTAGGGCCTAGGCTTTGTAAGGGGAGACAAAATTCATTAATCATTTTAGATACATTTTATTTGTAAAGAGAGGGTTGTAGGTGAAAGAACCTAGATTCTATCGCGTTAAGGTCAGATCACAACACAACGTGACGAGGCGATGCGAGACATTTTTAACTGATCCATTCAAAACAGAGCTTCACTATATTTAGGCCCGTATAAATAGTCAGTACTCAAGATGCATCTCGGTCTCAAGACACGATTCAGGCTCTGTGATTGGTTGGCTGTCAAAATTTGGACCAATCACAGAGCCGAACCGCGTCTTGAGACCGGGTCGCATCTTAAGTACTGACTATTTATACGGGCCTTGATACACAAGATGATACACAATAAATTGACAGACTTGCCGCCCGCAGTGTTGGGCTGCCACTTCTTATTTTCATCGCAGCGGCTTGTCGCGTTGCAATGTGACTCCTAGCCTTTATTTATGTCAGAATGTTTACATACAGAACAACAAGGTATTAGGAGGACGCTTTTCCTATCATGCGTGTTGTCACCCGCGCGCGGATCTGGTTCGCATGCAGGTGACATGCTCTTGGCCGGTCGTGTTGCCCGCATGACAGGAAAGACATGACGTATGAAATGATTATATGCAGGCAACTTTCATGCGGACTAGACACGCATGACAGAAAAAGCACCCTAAGGCCGTGTTCACACCAAACTGACTATACGCCGCTGAATGTGAGCGAGCGTTACGCAGTTTATTGTATTTCCATACAAATTCACTTTTTCGTTCACACCTAAACTGACTATACGCCATTACGCTAGGCGTAGGAGCGGACACTCGGCAGCCGATCGTCACTACGCTCCGCGGACGCTGAGTGGCTACGTAGATACGCGACAGCATATTGGATGTGAACGTATACAAGCCGACTGTTTTGTTCACACCGCTGGCGTATTGTACGCTATAGCGTATAGTCAGCATAAATACCGTTTTATTTTCACGTTCACACTGGGGCTGACAGTGAGCCTGCTTACACTCAGCGGCGTAGTCAAGTTGGTCAGTTTGGTCAGAACACGCGCTAAAGGTGCCGGTTGGCAGCGAGCGACATGAAGCGGCGGCAGACGACGTGTCGTCGCGACACAACTGTTTCTATGTATTTCTATGAAAGTGTCGCTAGCTTCGTGTCTGCGGAGGGTATTTCATAGAAATACATAGAAACCGGTAGTATACGTCGTCTGCTGCCGCTTCATGTCGCCGGCTTCTAACTTGTACCTTTAGGGTCAATTCAGACTGTAACGTGACGAATAGATGCATTTATAAAGAATTGAATTGATAGACTTTAATTGCGTGAGATGTCATGCAAGTGAATTCAATACAAATTTACAAATGCATCTACCCTTCGCGTCGCGTTGCGGTCTAAATTGACCCTTATGGAACGTCATTTGGGTTCGTGAAAATATGTGTTTATAATGGTCACTAAAACAACCGCGAAAACCTGTTCATAATAAATTACCAGCTGGTTCAACATTCAAAGTTATTATTAATAGCTGTTGTAGAGCATTAAGGTACTTTGCCTGAACTGTCATTTAACAGTGACAGCTTATTACAGTTTATAATTTATGGCCAATATAAGGCTGCGTTTACATGGAAACTATATGCATACTAATATTATAAATGCGATAGTGTGTCCGTCTGTCTGTTACCTCTTCGCCCAGACAGCTGAACCGATTTTGCTGATTTGGTATGGAAATACTGGAGTCCCGTGAAATGACATAGGATGCTTTTTATCGTGGAAAATGCATAGTTCCTACGAGATAAACGAATTTTGGCGCAGCAGTGTTGCGGGCGTCATTTAGTAATATTTAAGTGTAGGCAGTAATCGGGCCAGACTAAAAAACTATTTTTTCAATTTTTACTCGAAATTAATGTACGAGAACGATGCGAGGATCCGTAGAACCTGTTAAAGGTATTTATGATTTATCGGGACGATTAAGGGTTACCAATGAAGTCAAAAGTAAAGAGTTAACTGCCGCACTCAGAGACGAATATTAATTACTTAACTGTAATTAATTGAAGATTTTGACATAATCCCCGTACATTATCCGTCAAACTCTTCATTTAATTCAAGTTTAATCATCATTTAATTTCTCTGAGTGCGGCGGTAAGCTGCACTGTTAACACATTTCGTGTTTTTGCGAACCAATAGAAACTTCATTTGCCTGACCTCGCTAAACACATCAATTCTATTGATTGAAAACAATGCCTCGCAACTCGGCTTAGCTCGGCTTAGAAACGCATTCTAAGTGTTGTGGATATTCTCAAGCTAATTTAAAATATAAAATATCCACGGTTTTGTAACTAAATACTTTATTGCATTCGTACGGAAAATACACAGGAAAAACTCTCACAGCAAAAGTAAATGTCTAAAATGTCATAATATAGTAAAAACAATAATTTAAAAACTTAGCAAAACTCTTTCATCGAATCCACAACACTAAGGGTGAAGCCAAACGAGCGTAATTTGTGAGTTGTGAGTCGCAGAATTTCGGCTGGCAGAATTCTGCTGCATTCAGTTTCATACAAAAGTCCTGTTCGATTCTCACGAGCGTAATTTTGTGAGTCATGATTTGTATGAAAAATTATTTATGCGACCGAAATTCTGCGACTCACGACTCACAAAATTACGCCCGTTTGGCTTCACCCTTAGGGAGTAAGATAGTAATCTGAACATCTGTTCCTCAGGGTGATGACTCAGATGCGAGACCTGGGTGTGGTGGCGTTCTTCGGCCCAGACGGCACCTGCCATACCGAGGCCAAGCTCGCCTCCGCTTGGAACCTTCCACTTATATCACACGTGAGTATTGACTTTTCGTGTTATTATTTATGGAAAAAACTAGGCCTTTACATCCGTTGTGGATGATTTATACAGTATTTTCAGAGCGAAGTAACTACTCCTTAAATACTGTAGTGCCTGGGACGAGATTTTTAAATGTCCGTATGGTTGCCCAAGCACATACGGCATTCTCGCAAGATAGTCGGCCTAGTCCGGAGGAAAGAACTAGTCAATACGTCTGGGCCCAACTATGTGCGGGTTTCCTCACGATGTTTCCCTTCACCGTATGAGTGTTCGTATTATGTACTTGAGATCAGAAAATGTCTCATTGGTACACGCCTCCACCCGGGATCGAATCTGCGCCCTCTACGAGTGCGAACCAAAGGTCTACCCATTAGGCCACGGACGCTCTTATTTATGGAAACAAGTTAGAATTTACATGGAGAATAACATATGTACACCTGATTTCTAGGCATTTTTGATTTCGAATAGCCAAATTTATGACGTTGGGAAATTTCACGTGAAAATATAAGCTGATCGCACCGCATAGTACACGAAATGCGGCGCGTGCGGTGCGGACGAATGTGCGAAGTTTCACATCATTACATACAACGAATTCTAAAATGCGGCGCGTTCGGCGCCCGCGCCTGCGTGCTGATAAATGTGCGATGGGTGAACTCTATTTATGGGACACATACACACTCCAAAGTTATGATTTAATTTTGTTACCGCTTCTTCGTGCACTATAGTACAGATTCCCTAGAACAATTTTTCTATTTTTTTTTATGTGATTTGGGGCCGTACCTATGGGCTATTCGCCCATATCCTTTTTTGCTACCTTTGTATATAGGTTTTTCGCACTAAGGATAATTTAAATAATTAAATACAATATTATTAATTGTAATTGTAGTCCATCACGCCATGGATTTTTTTTTCTTTTTAATATAATTTATAAAATTATATAACTATTAACCTATCAATATACAAAAAATCAGCTGGTTAGGGTTCCGTTTTAGGGTTCTGTAATCAACAAGGCCTCGTTCACTACGGAACCCTAAAACGGAACCCTAACCATTCAAGAGTAACATTGTCCTACAAATAGAACAATCCATATTTTAGGACCATTAAATCGAAATATTAAATCCTTTCTATCTCTGTTAGCTACCACTTTCGAGATTTTTCGCAGAGGAAATTGTTGTTGTTTGTCTTATCAAAATGAAGCTACTCTCAAAAAATTAGCTTAATAGTAATAAAAAAAAAATGTTCTAGGGAACCCGGACTATTATTACCCGGACTATATTAATAGTAGTCCATTGAAATGTTACAATTTAAGGACCGAATATTGCATTTATTAGAGGACGCGATTTTATTTTTGGGACATGTAGGGGGGGTCAATAGAAACTTAACCTCAAGTTTGTGGGGTCGCCACTCTTATATCTCCCGCCCGCCATCTTGGAAAAAGAGATGACAACACTATTTTCGCGATACCTCGGAAACTATACGTCTGACAAAAAATTTGTGAAATCATAATTTGTTGCAAATTATTTTGCCAACAAATATGTTTGTTTAACTTTTTACCGTAAATTAAAAATTAAAAAGTTATAAGCAAAAAAGTGAGAATTTTTTTAAATCTCTCGTCATCAAAGAACAACAGTCAATCAGTAAATACTTAACATAATAAGTATGTATTAGTATGTATTAGCTAACATTTTGAAACACTTTACTAAGGACACCATTAATATTCACAACGCGAGTTTTGCTAACACGTGTTTACCCCAAATTTGCGGCGGCTAAAGGAAAATTATTGGAAATTCACTAATGTTATTATAAATGGTAGCATAATATATGCCTCTCTTTCTGTTACTACGTCTCTGTAAATGTGCTGAGCCGATTTTGATATTGTATAGTCCGAACACTTTAAGTTTGAGGAAAAGGGCATAATTGAAGACATTAGTGGATGAAGTGCGTTTTATTAGTAAAAACTGATCTTTTCGGGAACGAAGTTGCGGGAAGCATCTAGCATACATTTAATTTTTTTTCTTTTTTTATGAAATAAGGGGGCAAACGAGCAAACGGGTCACCTGATGGAAAGCAACTTCCGTCGCCCATGGACACTCGCAGCATCAGAAGAGCTGCAGGTGCGTTTCCGGCCTTTTAAGAGGGAAGGGGGTAATAGGGGAGGGTAGGGATGGGAAGAGAAAGGAATAGGGGAGGGAAAGGAAGGGAATAGGGTAGGGGATTGGGCCTCCGGTAAACTCACTCACTCGGCGAAACACAGCGCAAGCGCTGTTTCACGCCGGTTTTCTGTGAGAACGTGGTATTTCTCCGGTCGAGCCGGCCCATTCGTGCCGAAGCATGGCTCTTCCACGTATAAAATGTTGTTTAACACAACTAACACTGATATAATGTAGAGTATTTTCTTACTTTTTAAATTTATTATTTAGCATCCCAAGTACAATCTATTATCTATTATTATTAATATATTTATATTATTAATTGTGGCGTAAATGCATACCTATTTGCGTTACAATTACACGTATTATTGCTGAGTGTTTAGCTGTCCAGTATCCATCCAACGACAATAACAGCAGGAGCCAATAACACCAGGCGCTGTAGTGTTCGCTACAGAGTTACGCCTGAGTGGTGTCCTTTTTGGCACATAAGGCACCTACCATTCCATGTAATACATACAGTACTGCTTTATTTCAAGTTCTTTTATTGTTGTTTCTCATTGTTTTGTTATTGTGTCCGGTTTTTTTTTCGTGTTGTATTGTTATTGTGATAATGTTTATATAAATTCTAATTGTTGATGTGAATTATTGTAGTGTAATGTCCTATTGGGTCAAATAAACTTTTATTTATTTATTTATTTTGATTTTTGATGCTTGTTAGATCGGGCGCCTAGACCTACAATAACATTGAACAATATCACGTATTGCGTAATATTATTGACCGTCTAGGGTTGATATTGAACATCGCGCGCCCTCAATCTAATTGTCAAATAAGCTGTTCAATAAAATTGAAGCGTGATTTTGACAATAAAATTGCTCACCTAGGCAGCCGGAACGCGCATTCTTTACACGTAGAATATCATTCAAGAATTCATGCCAAAACTAACGTAAAACAAGTTTCATGTTATATCCAATTTACATTATCCAATCCATACTAATATTATAAATGCGAAAGTGTGTCTGTCTGTCTATCTGTCTGTTACCTATTCACGCCCAAACCGCTGAACCGATTTTGCTGAAATTTGGCATGGAGATACCTTGAGTCCCGGGAAAGGACGTAGGATACTTTTTAACCCGGAAAAATGTAAGGTTCCCGCGCGATAAACTAATTTTGGCGCAACGGAGTTGCGGGCATCATCTAGTTTCCAATACGTTGGTGGTTTGACAAAAAGATCACATCCACTTTATCCAGCCTGTTTATTACATTACTGGAACGTGTCTGGCTGGCGAACATCATTAGGATGTGGAACAAATTACGCAGAAAAAGATTGATGAAAAAGTTGGGTGTGAGCCAAGGTCTGAGAATCGAGGATTGAGGTATGAGAATTGGAGCCCAGTAAAGTTGTAGACTTATCACAGTAGCGATTTCAAGCGCCGTGAATTGTGCTGCCGTAGCGGCGAAGCTCCGACGTTTCACATACAATTTTTTTATTACCAGTTTATTGTTTATTTCTCAATTAATAATGAAGAAGATATACATAGGAAGAAAAATGACACAACTGCTATAATCTCTAAATTAATTTCTTCCAGCATTACTAAGGAGAGGAATTTTATAAGAAACGTCAGATAATGTTTATGAGTTATGAACTTATGACTTTTTACATTGTCGCCAGTCGGTATTACATTATTTGTATAAAAATCATTCAGGATTTATAGGTGGCAGCACATATCAAGTAAATTATAATGTATAACAAGTGTCGGATTAGCTGCGCGGTGCCGTCGCGCGCGCGTCGTTGCGTACGTTTCTATAATGACTGTTGCAAAGTTGCCTCCGTCGTAATTCGTAAATCACCAATGTGGTAACGCCTTTAAGGCCCTATAGACCGTAAAATTAGCAGGTCGATGTCTGTCAGTACGAATATCGACGTAAAGGACATTATAGTAACATTCATATCAGCGCGCCTTGTACAGTGGCGGTAACGACGCTCGCCGCGTTCTTGATAGGGCGAAATAGGAGAAAAAAACCTTTTTATTTAGATAATTAAACCAAAATTCAAAATGTAACCACAAATTATTCTTCTTTAAGTTATGAGCTTTTCGTAGATATGATTTTTGAAAGTAAAACTATCATAAGCTTAATGAAAATATGAAAAATATCACAAAATATTCGAATTTAGCCTACTCTTCGGAGTTATTTTTGATCGAGTGAAGTTTTCAATATCATGTTTCGAACCACAAATTGTCAAAGTACATTAAGTAAACAACAGTGTGTATTTTTTTGGCTTTTAAAAGTCACTATTTTTTTGTTTATTATTGATTCAAAGTTATGTGAAATTGGGTCTATAGGGCCATAAGGCTTTCATAACTGAACATGCAAAGTCATCGGGTTACACAAAATATAAATTACTTTTACTTCGCTTCCGGCTAGCCTTTAAACTTCTATAACTACGTCATTGTATTTGTAAGCGTAGATTAGGGGTATCCCATTTGACCCGTTTACGTTATAACCATAAGGGATTTTGGCAGCCCATCGCGGCACCTAATTGTATTTAATTTTAATGAAAGCTGTAGGCTACGGGAGGAGCTGGAGTTTCGGTATTGAAACGAAATGGATGTACGAGAAGTCACTATATTTTTTACGGAAATTACACTAAAATAACACTTTTAAATATTATAATTTTGCGCGGACACGGTTATTTACAATAGTTCAAGGCGAATTTACTATAAATTATACTGATTTAACAGTAATCGATATTCGACATTAAGGTGTGCATTTGCTTGTGGTCAAGTGGATCTCCAGCGCAGGAAGACTAATCCCTCCTCTTTTTCGCCGTGCAGGGCGCTTTTGGCGGGACGGGCGAAAAGCGCGGCAAAAACCATAGACAATTAGTATTTTACCTTTTTATACATTTTAAAATGCGGCATACGGTACGGCAGTACGGTCGCGTCGCTAACAAAATGGTTATAACCCAAGGGCCACCGACAGCCAGATTTTCTTCATTTTATAAAAGCTGAAAGTTTTTCTGTATTTGACCCCTCTAGAGGCAAGGCCACAACGCTTTCATTGAAACTTTTACTGGAATCTTTTGTCGTAGTATAATATGTTATAACGAATGGCAAAGACACAACTTGAGCAACAGATCCCAAGCTATATATGGAATATTAATATGGTATTATGTATTAATAATTTACTCTACTTACGTATCTAATCCCTCATCACGTGCTGGGGCCTGATCCTCGTACCTCGAATGTGACTCGCAGGCTGTCTTAAGCTCTGTTTCAAGTTTTTTACAAGAGTTTTTATATTTAACAGCGTTGTTATTTGGTTAACGTTAGCGTCAAAACGCTAGCCAGTAACAAGCGCCAAAATACCAGAAACTGGACATAACTCCCGCGCAAGAATTGTCACGTATCACTCGCGATTGAGACTGGGGCCGTACAACGAAAGTGTTTTGAGACTCAAACAATCGTACGAGAATGCCGCGTCCAGCTCTAACAACGTCATTTCACGTTTGTTTAAGAAGAATGCGGCATTTTCGTTCGATTGTTTGAGTCTCATAATAATAACTTCCACACCAGTTTCGGTGACGGTGGCCGGTTTCATTGAAACCAGGCCAGTTACACAGGAGTAATTTTATAGTGCCCAAGTGTGTGCGCAGTACACAAGAGCACTCTCTATTCCTTTTACTCTCATAAATATTGTCCCAGTGGGACGGACGACCGACACGACTGGCGAGAGATTAGGCGCAGGACCGAGTTTTTACATGCCCATCCGACGCTTGGATCATCTTACTTGTCAGACAATCAGGTGATCAGCCTGCATTGTCCTAGCCAAACTTGGAAATACAATGTTTCCAACGCGGGAATCGAACCCACGACCTCCGAGTCAAGAGCCACGCTCTTAACCACTGGACCACGGAGGCGCCATATTGAGTCTCATAACAGTTTCGTGGTACGGCCCCTGCTTACGACCGGAGCGACATTCGAGAATCGTGGTCCGTATTTATATATTACGCTGTAGTACGCCGTATATACGTATACGTACGCCGTAGTATTACCTCTGATTAAAATCTGCACACAGTGAGTGAGTGAGTGGGCGCATACGTTACATATAGCTTTTAATAGTCGTTTACCGGAATATCTATTACATAACATAGCAATCGATTGCTTAAAAGACTACGCGAATATATGAGCTAAGTAAAATTAAAATAAAATAAATAAAAAGCCTTTTATTTGCTCCACTTACAAAATTACAAATTACATTTTTAAATCAGCAATAATTATGACAGAAAATTCATTTACAATATTCAATAAATATTAA
Source organism: Cyaniris semiargus (assembly GCA_905187585.1). NCBI lineage: Eukaryota > Metazoa > Arthropoda > Insecta > Lepidoptera > Lycaenidae > Cyaniris > Cyaniris semiargus. Next base: position 1,998,473 of record LR994558.1, on the reverse strand, counting down.
AGATTATAGCAATTTAATAATGGGTAGTATTTAATCGAGTGACTGTAAATTACCGTTTTAAGTGTCAAAATTAATTAATTTGGGTTATAAAATTACTATTTGAGCGACTGACTGTGAGTGACGAGAAATTAACAAAACAGCAACTTACAAATTATTTATTTGAGTTACTTAAAATACAAAATGAGCAGCTTCATAATATTTGAGCGACCTAATATCTGTTTGAGTGTCAACGTTACGTCCTGCATTTTTTTCAATATTTGGCAAATGTATTTTTTATACTGAGCGGCATTTTATCTTAAATGAAGTGTTTCGAATACTAAAACCACTTTGAAAAATACACTAATGAGCAGAGTATAATGAGCTCACATTAAAACAAAAAAAATGAATATGAAATAACTATTTGATGAAACACTATTAATCAGGGATCACTAAAACATTATTTTTTTATTACTATCAAGCAAATTTTTTGTGAGTAGCTTAATTTGGATAAGAGGAACAACGGTAAAGGTTCGGAAACCTACCCCAAAATTGATGGGAAGTGGGGGTGAGGGGGGAGGAGGGGTAAACACCTCCGTACCAAATCCACACTGAGAAACCCCCCAGTTTTGGAGCTACTCACCTTTGAAATTTTCGGAATTCTGAGGCTACATCTAAGTCTTTTGGTCGCCTTTTTTAACGCCTTTAACCTAATAGCGTGTTTTGTGACGGTCGCCGGCTGCTGCCACAGCACAGTCACTGGACTTGGACTTGGACTTTCTGGATTGTGTTTGTTTTTGTTTTGGCGGGGGCTAAGCCCCCCTTTTATTTTATGACGGTCGCTGGCTGCTGCCGCAGCACGCTCGCTGCGCTCGCTCGGCTCCCTCTGTGTTGTGGTCTAAGTTCTAACCTAACCTAACCTACTTTTGGACTTTCTGGATTGTGTTTGTTTTTGTTTTGGCGGGGGGCTGGGCCCCCCGAGCCCCCCTTTGGTGGCACAATGCTGCGTGCGAGCCAGTGATGCAAGCGCATCATGGCAATCGTAAACACGCAACGCTATTGGTCCGCAGCCCAACTCACCTGACTGCAACGATTCGTCGCCCCGCCCCCATTCGCATTCGCGCGCATTTAACAATCTGTAGTTTTCATTAAAACACGTATCAAAATATAAAATATAAACCCTCAAATAGAATATCAGTAACCAATAATCATTAATAAAGCAGCTCACAAAAGTTTGCTCAAAGTGAGCTTTTTAGTAGTTCGTAATGTATAACCTCACTTAGAAAAATTCAATCTATCTTTAATATTGAAGTTGCCCGCTATGTATTTCCAGTCGCTCACTTAGTAATACAGTCGCTCGGATAGAATTTTAATATCTGAAATAGATTAATCACAGTCCACTTTTTGTAAGCTCGTTCTGGATTTTATTATAAATCAATATTAGTCGTTAGTTTAGTTTATTTTTCGCTTACTCAAATTCATACCGCTCAAGTTATTAAAACAGTATGTTCATTATCAGTCGCAAAGTAATTTTTTATTTGCTCGTTTTATTATTTCCCTTTAATAATTGATAATTATAAATATTTACAGTACAATTAAATTATATAGATGTGTCAAAATGTATCAAAGTCAAAATTATTAATTAATATTTATAATTTAATTATTTTTCTCACATAATAATACGTCATAGTAATTTATTTGTTTGGAACCCCTTTTTGGGTAAAGGCCTCCTCCAAATTTGACCACCACTCCCTATCTTGTGCCACATCTATGCAGTGTCTGCCGGCCACTGTTCGTACGCTGTCTGCCCATCGTTTGTGGGGACGTCCAGGTCGGCGTTTCCCTGATCTAGGTCCGTGCCATGCAGTAATCGACTTTGTCCACCTGCCGTCTTTATATCGTGCAATATGTCCTGCCCACCTCCATTTGAGTTTTAGTGCATGATCTATTATATCTCGTAGTTGGGTCTGATCTCTAATAAAAGTGTTTCTGTATTTGTCGCTTAGCTTTATCCCCAGTAGACTTCGTTCCATAGCTCTTTGGCAGATTTGGATCTTTTTCGTGTTTTGTTCAGTAAGAGACCATGTTTGGCAAGCATAAGTTAGTGTTGGTAGAATACACGCATCCATAAGATCTTTTTTATATTTTATTGGCATTTTGGACTTAAAGATATGCTTAAGGCTCCAGTAGCGGTTCCATGGGATTGACATCCTTCCCTCAATTTCTTTACCGTCTGTATCGTGAAATGATATTAATTTTCCTAGATAGATATATTCCGTGACGTAGGCTATTTCGTGACCGTCTATTTTTACCTGCTTCTCTACATAATTAGTCATTATTTTTATTTTTTCGAAGTTGATTTCTAAGCCAACGTCTTTACTTTTTCTATATAGAGTATTGAACATTTCCTCTATCTCTGGCTCGTTGTTTGAAAAAATCACGATGTCGTCTGCGAATCTCAGGTGACTTAGATATTTGTTGTTTATATTTATGCCAGATTCAGCCCAATTCACATTCTGTAAGATGAGTTCGAGTACAGCAATGAAAATTTTTGGAGATAGAGGGTCACCTTGTCTTGTGCCTCTACCTATTTCAAAGTACGGTCCAGTCCTGTCCAGTTTGATTCTACTTTTACAATTTTTGTAGATGTTCATGATTATGTAGATATATGTCTCGTCAATTCCATGATATCGTATAGCTCTTACAATCGATTGGTGCGATATGGTGTCAGATGCCTTCTGATAGTCCACAAAAGCCAGATATAGAGGTGTATTAAATTCTTTATGTTTTTCGACTACTTGGCTAATAACTTGAATATGGTCTATTGTTGAAAAACCAGACCTAAAACCCGCCTGCTCTACTGGCTGTTTGCTATCAATTTTTGGTCCAATTCTTGCCAAGATACATTGAGAGAACAGCTTATACAGACAAGACATTAAACTAATTGGTCTGTAATTTGTTATGTTTGTAGGGTCTCCTTTTTTGTAGAGAAGTACTATATCTGACAGTGTCCATTGTATTGGGACAGCTTTTTCTTTAAGGATATTGTTAAATATATATGTTATTATGTCAGATAGTACATTTATACCTGCTTTCAGAGACTCATTGGATATAGAGTCTGAACCTGGACTCTTGTTGTTCTTTAGGCGTTTAATTGCCAGCTGTATTTCTTTAACTGTAAACTTGCTTACCGTGTTTGAGTCATTTTCAGTCAGATTTGCTTCTATACTCTCCTTAAGTCTACTCTTATATAATGTTTTGTAGAAGTTAGTCGCGACAGAAATAATCTCCTCTCTATTTCCAGTGCATTTTTCAGAGTCTTTTAATTTTGGAATCCATTGTTTATTATTGTTTATCGATTTCTGACATGTCTTAATCCCACGTGTTTTTTCTATGCATTCCTCGTATTTTTTTAATTTAAATTGGTCATATTCGTCCTGTATTTTTAATGTTATGTTTTTGTACAAACATTTTAATTCAAATTTTTCTTCATTTGTTTTCTTATTTAAAAGTCTCAGATGTTGTCTTCTTCTAATGAGTTGCTTAGTTTCAGCTGAAATATCAAATTTTGCTTGTAATTTTGTGCTCTTACATTCATTTAGGCTAGCTATAATTGATTGTTCTAGGATGTTGTAGAGCTGGGAAGTAGGCATGTTCACATTTGCATCTCTACTTAGTTTTTGTTTGAGTAGCTGCTGGTAATTAAACTTTTCTTCTTCTGTGACTAATTTAGATGTTTGTCTGGAAAAATATTTTCTACTTTTCTTTTTTTCTTTTAGTTCAAGAGTGCCTCTTAACAGTCTGCGGTCCGATGGGTAGGATATATTTCTTAAAACTTCTATGTTGGTAAAATTCATGTTTGATAGTATGTAATCTATTTCATTTTTAGTATAGCCGTCGGGAGAGAGCCACGTCCATCTTTGATTTACCTTTTTCTTGAATTTTGTGTTTATGATTGTAAGTTCCTCTTCCATTGCAAACAATTTCAGTCTATCACCTCTTTCGTTTGCTAATCCAGACCCGTAAGGACCTATGAATTTACATAATGTTTTGCATACCTACTTTTGCGTTGAAGTCTCCAAGTATAATTATATTTTTGCTCGCTTTTTGACATGCTCTAGTGACATCATGGTAGAAGTTATTTAATTCTCTATCGGTGCTTTGCTCTGTGGGTGCATATACTTGTATAAGTGAAATTATTGAACAGTTTATATTCATGATAAGTAGAGCTACTCTTTCTGAGATGGCAACAAATTCTATTATACTTGTTCTGTAATCCCTTTTATTAGAAAACCAACTCCTTTTTGGCCTTTGCTTTCACCGTAGTAGCAAAAAATACACCATTCATTTTCCATAATTTCATAACCATCTCTTCTTATCTCAGAAAGCCCAATAATATCCCATTGCACTTTGAGCAGTGCGTTTTTTAATTCCAACATTTTATATTCATTTTTTAACGTTCTTACATTGTAGGTACAAATATAGAGTCTTCTCTTGTGTGATTTTTGGGAGTTCATTCGCATATCTTGCTTGTTTGAATTTGGAGGGTTGTGGTCGTACGCTCCCTCGGTGACCAGCCGGCTTGGGAGAGAGTAAATTTTTAGTTTTTTTTAAGATCTTCCATTTGTTGTGAGGTGCTTACCAAAGATTCTGTAGTGTGATAGTTAGTTGTTTGAGAAAAGGTTTGTTTTGGTTTCTGTTGTATATAGTTGGGTTTGTTCTTCTTAAGAGGCTGCTTATTTTGTTGTATATGTTTACTATTAGGTTTAGATATTTCTGGAGACTCAGCAAGGTTTCTCTTATTAAAATGTTTCTTTGACGTATTCTGTCTATTCTTGTTGAGTACAATAAGTTTGTCATACTTTATAAAAGCAGTATTGCCCGCCTCTCTTTCCTTCTGCAGTTGAGGTTGCAGTTCTTTGCGTTTTAAGAGGATATCCTTAGGAAAATCTTCTTTTATGTTATAGGGATATATATCGTAAAATATTTTTGTTTTTTTGTATTTCTATTTTTAATCCCATTGTAGTAAACGATATGACAACTGGTCTTGTTTTTTCACTTTTCTTTCCTAATCTCCTTATATGCTCTATATTGTTGCTGTCTATTGTAATCTTCAGGTAAGTTTTTATAATATTGATAATTTTTTCAACTAATTCGTTATATGATTTTTCCTGTTCTTCTACTCCGAATAACACTAGGTTTTTCTGTCTACTGTATTTTTCAAGATTGTATATTTTTATACTTTGTTCCTCTAGTTTGTTTTCCAAAAGCTGATGTTTTTGTTCCAGGGTGTGGAATTTCTCATTGATGTTTTTATTGATCGTATTTTTTATATCCTCCTTCATCTCAGCCATATCTTGTTTTTGTTGTTTGAGATTTTGCTGCAGAGTAATTAAGATTTGCTTAATCTCTTCCATGGTGTTTGAACTTTGAATTGTAACAAACAGGTGGTGACCTCTTTATTTCAATAACTTAATTACTTTGTCGTAAAAGCGCCCTCTGTTATTGGTGTTCTAAACTGTCTGATCTAGGGATGTATGGTCGGTGCGTGGTACCGATATCTGACAGTAAATGTCGCTACTTGTATATTTTCTTGAAATTAATTACTCATCCAAGTTACACTTTTCAGGTTATAGATTTATGATGATTTTATTTAGCCACTTGTAGCTATTTTCTTAGGAACATTTGATAAGCACACACACGTAATTGTTGTGTTTTTGCACTGTCTTTGTCCTTTTAATTGTCCGTTAAAGGTAAATTGGCTGTTGGTTCTCGGATCGTACTTAACACTTTTGCACTGTTTTCACTATTTGTAGGCTTATTTCTATTTATTGTCCGGGAAAAACTTCGTACATTGTCTATATTTTTCCACTTTTTTCACTTGATTTTACGCATAAACTAATTTTCAGAGTGATGTCCAATGTTGACAGTTGCGAACTTCTTCTTCTTTTATGAGGTAAGTAGTATTTATTATTAATACCTTCTAGACATTGTGTCTTAAATATTGGAAACCGTATTTTAAATATTTTACGCCTACGAAAGACACATTGCAATTTGCAATAAGTATACAAGAAATTAAATACGACCGACGTTCAGAGAATTTTAGAAAAACAAAAACGTACTTGAGTATGATTGGCCTTTAAAGTAGTAAATTTGAGGGCTGCCCACTATTGGAGCCTAGGTTTGAACTGGATGGCCATAGGGTGATGATGATTATAAGTGACTAGATGAAGCCCGCAATCCCGTTGGACCATAATTCGTTTTTCGCGGGACTCAAAGTATCTCCATACAAAATGTCAGCCAAATCGGTTCAGCGGCTTGGGCGTGAAGAGGTAACAGACAGACAAACAGACAGACACACTTTCGCATTTATAATACTTATTTGGATGTCTAATATATATCTATCGCTTTATAAAAATATGTAATACCCCTCTATTAATTGTAATACTTGATGAAAGTCTGTCGATCTCATATACTGATGCATCCGGTATTAATTATCTCCACTACGAACTCAGAATACTGTAGCGGCAACAGTTTGTTACACTTTGTAGGTACTTACTATTTAATCACATGTAACGATAGTATAGTCGAAGATATAAGACAATTCCAATGTTCTCGGAAGTTTCAATAACATTTTGCTCTTAATTGAAGACCTCAGTGGAAGAAGCAGGTAAGTAACCGTTAAAAATTGCCGTTTTTTGCATAATATATGGAACGATGCAAGGGGAGACCACTAACAAGATGGGCGGACGAGTTGGCAAAAACGGCTGGACCAAACTGGATGAAAATAGCTAAAGATGGAGAAAAGTGGCATTCCTTGGAGGAGGTCTTCGCCTGCGGAGGGGTCCTTGCAAACAAAAACGAGAGGGAACTATCCAGTTCTAAATAATTAAATATTTAATCTAGCTAATAAATAATTAAATACTTACTTATAATAATAACATAAAAAAATTACATATTAGAATTGTTATTTTGCTTAGTTAATTCTTTCTGACATTAGATAATATTTATGCAGGTAACGTTAACGTAAAATTTGTAAAGTTTGTAAGGAATAAAGGTTTTTTTATTATTATTTAATTTATTATGGAATATGGAGGCTTTAATTTATATGGCCGGAATTATGATTTGAAATAAAAAAATTGTGGATTTTATGTGTAGCCAGATGTATCAGCTATATGATGAAGTAGGTAAGTTACAAGGTTTGTTAAATAAACAGGGTGTAACAAAAGTCAAAACTAAGTGATAATACTTTAGGGTGTGTATGGGTCCCCTATAAAGAGTTTGCTGTGAAAGTAGCAGCGCTGAAAGAGTAACTATTTTTTTACCTTTGTATGGGAAAATTCATGACGCGGGGGCGCTTGCCCATACAAATCACAATATAAAAATTGCTCTTTCAGCGCTGTTACCTACACAGTGAACTCTCTACGAGGAACACGTACACACCCTAAAGTATTATCACTTAGTTTTGTTACACCCTGTATAAGAGCAATAAAAATCGGCCAAGTTCGAGTCGGACTCGCGCACGAAGGGTTCCGTACCGTAACTAATAGGCTAAAAATGGTGTTATTTGTATGGGAGCCCCCCCTTTAATTTTTATTTAATTTTTATTTTACCATTAATTATTAAAGTACACATATGTGAAAAATTCCAGCGCCTACCTGTTGGTATTATTGATATCGAGCTAAAAAGGCCAAAAAATCACGTTTATTGTTTGGGCCGTGGGCGCCCCCCTGAAATATTAATTTTATTTTGTTTTTAGTATTTGTTGTTATAGCGGCAACAGAAATACATAATCTGTGAAAATTTCAGAAGACTAGCTATAGCGGTTCTTGAGATACATCAGACAGTCAGACAGACAGACAGACAGACGGACAGACATCGAAGTCTCAGTACCTAATAGGGTCCCGTTTTTACCCTTTGGGTACGGAACCCTAAAAATGAATAATTGTCCTTATGTTATAAAATGTTAGTTACCAATGTTACCTGGTTCTTCCACTCACGTCTTTAACTATTACTTACGTTATTGGTATACAGTGTGTAACAAAACTAAGTGATAATTATTTATATTCCCTTATACATTTTGAAAGTCACAGCGCTGAAAGAGCAAATTTTTTTTGTGATTTCTATGGGCCAGCGCTCCAGCATCGTGTAGTTGCCCATACAAAAGTTTAAAAGCGCTGCTACTTTCATAGTCAACTTGTATACAAGGAACACATACACACCCTAAAGTGTATTATCACTTTGTTTTGTTACACCCTGTATATTATGGCATTTTGTGCCTTAGCCCCTTTCATACATAAGTGCATAAGTTCTATCATCGTAATTTTCATTCATGCATACATAATCCTGGCGAAGACAACATTTATCTGATATCTCTAAACATTTACATAACCTCTAAACACCCTCTGTCAAGAGTTTATCCCTCGCACCCGCCAGACATAACATCGACTACGCACAATAAAAACACCTAATGCCTACATAAACACTAATCACCCGTAACGTGATAATTCCTACGCACTCTATTGCTATCTATTCACTTATATAATAGCGCTTTCTTTTCTATTTATTCTTCTTTTAATTGGTTCACGTAAAAACGCCAATCAAAAAAATACGTGTGACACTCGGGGACTGCCGCGGTAAAGCATAGCATAGCATTTTTTATATTTTTAGGCTTCCGTACCCACAAGGTAAAAACGGGACCCTATTATTGAGACTTCGATGTCTGTCCGTCTGTCTGTCTGTCTGTCCGCCTGTCTGTCTGTCTCCAGGCTGTAACTCAATAACCGCTATAGCTAGACTTCTGAAATTTTCACAGATTGTGTATTTCTATTGCTGCTATAACAACAAATACTAAAAACAAAATAAAATTAATATTTAAGGGGGGCTCCCATACAACAAACGTTATTTTTTTGGCCCTTTTCGCTCGTAATCAATAATGGTAACAGCTGCTAGGCACTTGAAATTTTCAGAAAGGCCTTAGTTAAATGTCTACTTTAATAATTAATAATAATATTTAAATAAAATAAAAATTTAAGGGGGGCTCCCATACAAAAACACAATTTATATAAATGAAATATGCCGCCAAGAATTCGTTTCAGTAATCTCTCGAATTGCGGCCACTCTATTGGCTACAAATGTTTTTAGAATTTTAGACCCGACACGCAACAAAGCCAAAACAATACTAGAGTCAGTCCAGTAGAACGTTCTAGAGATTTTACAACGTAAAGCTTTGGTTACAGTAGAGCAGAGTTCAGCTGCAAGTAGAGCACCCGAGAGTTCGAGACGAGGTATAGTACTAGGAGTAGATGCAGGAGCAACGCGTGATTTAGCGCAAAGTAAATTTACGTGTACCTGACCTTCGGCGTTAGTACCACAAAAACAATGAATTTCATTATTTATAGAATTAGGAATAATTACCGGCCTAGGAATAGATAGAGACGCAATAGATTGGAGACCATCAATAAAAGTCTTCCACGATTTAGCAATCTCTTTAGGGGCTGGTTCGTCCCAATCAAGTTTTAAGGACCACAGAGTCTGCAACAAGATTTTGGGAACAATAGTGCACAAAGATAGGAGGCCCAAGGGATCGAATAATTTGAAAGTTGTAGAAAGTATACTTCGTTTTGTAGTAACAGTAGGATGTTTTATTGCGATTGGAAATTTGAGAATGTCTGATGAAGGATCCCAGCTCAAACCTAGAGTATTTGTTGTCTCGCTTACAATTAAATTACTATTGGATTGCAAAGATTCAGCAGGCAACAATGTATGTAAATTGGAGCGGTACTTACGCAAATTAAAACCTGCATGAGCGAGATTTTTTGAAATTTCCTGTTGAAAAGAGCGGAGCTGAACCTCATCATCATGGCCAGTTAGGAGATTGTCGACCAAGAAATCATTTTGTATTATATTTTTTATAATAGGATCGTTGCATTCCTCACCTATCTGCCAAAGACAACGCGTAGCAAGAAAGCTAGAGCTCGCGAAACCGTATGTGACCGTATTTAGTATCAAAGTTTGCAAAGGTTTGTTCTCTGCATCGCGCCAAAGGATTAGTTGAAAATTGCGATCAGACTCTGCTAACCAAATTTGTCGGTACATCTTTTCGATATCAGCGCTTAAAATGTAGCGATATTGACGGAACCGAAGTAGAATATTAAAAAGAGAGTCTTGTATAGACGGTCCTACCATTAGAATGTCATTTATAGACATGTTAGACGATTTCGTGCGAGCAGACCCGTCGAAAACAACACGAAGTCTAGTGGACTCGCTATTCTCGCGGATAACCGGATGGTGAGGGATAAAATAACCGTTTTCCGGTCGGTCAACGTCTGAAACTGAGAGATGGCCAAGATTAGCATACTCGTTTATAAAATCGACATATGCGGATTTAATTTCGGGTTGCTTCCTAAATCTACGCTCTAAATTCAGATATCGTTTTTTAGCCATTAAATAGGAGTCTCCTAAACAGTCAGGAGAGGCAGAAAAAGGCAACTTGACGCAAAAACGCCCGTCCGTAGTACGTCTGGTATTTTGTATAAAATGATTCTCACAATCTCGCTCCTTATCTGTGAGTAAAGATTTTTGTGGCAAACTTTCTAATTCCCAGAACCTTTTGAGATCATTGTGCATTTGCGTTAATTTATTATTACTATTATATTCAGTAATATTGGAAAAATTGCATTGAATTGCATTGCTATCAATATGGCTGTCATGAGTATAGTGCATGGGACCCGCTATAAGCCAACCTAATTTAGACTGTCGTAAGATGGGATTTCCGGTCCCTATAGAGTGCTGATTGGGCAGCAAAATATCCCAAAAAGTATCAGCACCGATGAGTAGTCCTACGTCAGCAGGCTTATTAAAGCTGGGGTCTGCGAGCTCAAATGACTTTAAGTTTAGACCTTTAATATTAATATAGGCCTTTGGTATTTTGCCCGTTATTTCAGGCATCACTAAGCATGTAATATTTGTTGTAAATGAATTTAATCTAGATTTTAGTATAATATTACATCGCTCGGTGTTGATTTGTAAGGAATTGTTACCAATACCTACGATATTTTGAATGTGAGAATTGAATGAATTCAAATTTAATTCTTGTTTTAATTTACTAGATATAAATGAGCATTGACTACCACAGTCTAATAGTGCTCTAGTAGTTATACATTTATTAGTGTTAGGATTAACGACTTCAAAGAGTGCGGTACATAAAAGAACCTCTGATGAAGTCATCGCAGACATCGCGATAGATTCAGTATGCTTTGAGTTCGCTTTCGAACTACATAGTAGTGTGCTGTGTCGATCGTGACATATTTTACACGAACTATTTAGTCTACATCCGCGTAAATTATGCCCTACCCGCAAACAATTGGTGCATAGGTTTAATTTAACTACAAGTGTAGTTCGATCATCAACCGACTTATCTAAAAATTGTGGACACTCATAAATTCGGTGATTGTCTTTACACACCACACATCTTTAGGCAAAAGATTTTTTAGAATTATTTGAATTTTCAACCATAAATGATTTAGTTGATTGCGGCATTTGTGAATGCTTTGAGTTGTGAGGAAAATTCTGAACAGACTTAATGTTTTTATTTGACTCCTGCTTATTTCGATAAACAGACTCGAGCACATCGGCGCGAGCCTTTAAAAATGACATAAAATTGTCCAGAGATGGCATTTTTAAGGAGTTAATGTTCGCATGACTATATTCCTCCCATTTAATTCGTGTATTGTTATCTAATTTTGCCGAAATTAAATATATAATAATCGTATCCCAATGCTCGGTGTGCTGATTTAAATTATGAAGTGCACGTAAGTTTTTTGTAACATGGTCCACTATAAACCTAAGTGACTTATCAGATTCGCGAGCTTGTTCAATATTTAATAAAAGTTTCAAATGATTATTTATTAATTGCCTTACATTGTTATACCGCTCGCATAGAAGTTTCCACGCTTCAGGATAATTATCATTAGTGACCTGTAAATTACTAATGACTCGAGCTGCTTCACCTTCCAAATACGAATTAAGATAATGAAATGTATGTATATTTTCTATTTTATTATTATCGTGAATAAGTGAGCAAAATGTATCCCTAAATTAGAGCCATTTATAATAGGTACCATCAAAGTTACTAATTTTAATTACAGGCAAACGAAAACTGACTTTTTGATCGTCGTCATTTGCACTAACAAAACTATTGTTACCCTGATCGTGGCATGATTTCTTAGTCGTAGAATTTTGTTGAATTAACTCTTGAGCGGCAGCTATAGAAGCATAAAATGTTTGTTCAATCGAATCCCTAATATCTAATTCGTTGTCTAAATTCTCTGCGTCTATTCCCTCTATTTGATTTTGCACACCATCGAACTCATTGAATAAATCTTGAATTTTACCTAACTTTTGAGCCAATATGTTTATATCTGTCTGCGTTATCTTAGAACTAGTTTTTAAATCTATAATTTGATTAGTAAACTTAGTAATACGCCCTTTAATTGAAGCCTGTTTTACATTTAGAGTTTTCAATGCTGTTTCCATGGCACAAAGTTAGATAATCAAGAAAAATAAGTAAACAAAGTCGTAAAAATAAAATGTTATACAATACGGCCTCGCTTCAATGAATAGAACAGCTGAGTTTACTGATAACGCAGGAATGCAGGATCAGTAGGCACTGCACTGCAGGCAGCCGGCACAAGTCGCTGAATACTCCGTATCCGTATGTCATGTAAAGTCCGTATGCTTTCTCGGATGTGCAAGGATGTGACGCGCCGCGCGCCGACACCCTGGAATAGATTGTTTCGATCTTTTGTATTATCGAGAAATATTACTATTAGCACACAAACCTATAGTGGGAAAATATGGGATGAATAATATGACAATCTTTTAAACAGATGAGAATCTAGGATAATGAAAATGTAGTGAATTAATAATGTTATGAAATAATTATCTATGAATGACTATTTAAATTGATAATTAAATCGTTTTAGTGATTTTATGATGAAATGTAATGAATGTATGCGCGTGCGCAGGTAATCTTTGATAAACTTAATATAGGCCAAATTGGTTTAGCAATTTCTTTTATAAATTTGAAAATAGGCAAATAGGTACAGATATATTGTAGTTAAGACTTTCAAGTCGCAAAAATAGGCAAAGTGCTAAAGTATAGTAAATCTGAAAGCGACAATAGTTGAGGTCTAGACTATAGAAATAGGCAACTTTGCAAAAGTAGGCAATTTGAAAGCGAAAAATTATGAATTTGGACTTTCAAGTCACAAAAGTAGACATAAATGCAATAGATTAGGGAAACTGAAAGCGACAAATAATGAGGTCTAGACTTCCAGATCACAAAAGTAGGCAAATATGCGAAAATAGGCGCTTTGAAAGGCAATAAATTATTGTAATTTATGGAATAATGTACCTCAATGCGATTTATGAGCTTCAACAATTGCTACAAACTCGAATGGATGTGGATGAATGAGATGATAAATGGATAAAAAGGAACGGACTCACTTTGTTTCGGCGAAAATACCAAATCCTCTTCTTTTATCCTTAGTTTTTGTTGAATATTAGTCCAAATCTCCAATTGTCTCCAATAATTTGGCAAGATTTTGTCTCTTTGTGGGCCCAGAATGACTCGACAAAATGGCCGGAACTTTCCGGTAGCTTCGATCCGAATAGTGTTAGCTGAATTTTTTTTAAGTCTTCTTTTTCTCACGGTCGCCACTTTATGTTCGGTCGAACATAAGAGATTAATCAGAAACTGTACTTTTTATACAAATAGAATATATTCCAGTTTTACAATATTTAAAATTTGAAACTATGAGCGTCCACGGCGGTTGTAAGTGTGGTAGTGGGGCTCGCGGCGGACCTCGTACCGCGCCGCGAATGTTCTCGTGCGTGTGAGTGGGACGGAAGAGCGCCGACAGCCGCGCTCGACGATTGTGTAGGTGTTCGCAGCTAACGTGCGAACATGATGTACTTTACTAAAAAAACTACCAACGAAAATTGGTTTGAACGAGATCTAGCAAGTACTTTTTTTTATACGTCATAAATGGTAAACCTTAAACCAACAAAAAAAAAATGTTTTTCATCTAACCTATGCATGTGGGGTATCTATGGATAGGTCTTCAAAAATCATATTGAAGTTTCTAATATCATTTTTTTCTAACCTGAATAGTTTGCGAGAGAGGCTCTTTCAAAGTGGTAAAATGTGTGCCCCCTCTAAATTCTAAAGTAGGGGCATGATAAGTCTAAAAAAAATATATGATGTACTTTACTAAAAAAAACTACCAACGGAAATTGGTTTGAACGAGATCTAGCAAGTAGTTTTTTTTATACGTCATAAATGGTAAACCTTAAACCAACAAAAAAAATTTTTTTTCATCTAACCTATGCGTGTGGGGTATCTATGGATAGGTCTTCAAAAATCATATTGAAGTTTCTAATATCATTTTTTTCTAACCTGAATAGTTTGCGAGAGAGACTCCTTCAAAGTTGTAAAATGTGTGTTGCCCCCCCCCCCCTCTAACTTCTAAAGTAGGGGCATGATAAGTCTAAAAAAAATATATGATGTACTTTACTATAAAAACTACCAACGAAAATTGGTTTGAACGAAATCTAGCAAGTAGTTTTTTTTATACGTCATAAATGGTAAACTTAATTTAACTTTCATTAAATCAACTGAAATATAAAAATAAATCAAAAACCTTTTAATTTCATAAAATAAACCTTATTACTGCTGCGGAACCCTTCATAGGCGAGTCCACCTCGCACTTGGCCGGTTTTTTTTTTCTTATAGCGACTGATTCTGTGTGTTAAACATGCAAATATAAAAATTTATCCAGTGATCAAAAATATTTTTTTGAAAATCTGCTGTCAAAAATTGCCATCAGATTCTGGTAGACCTATACTTACTAGTATCGATTTACCTGTTTGTACCTGCCTACCCAAGAGTTGTTACGGAAAAAATAGACAACCTAACGTTTGCATATTCTACGGGCTTCATACTTTCGATTGGTATGGAATTTGTCTATTATCCAAACCAGTGAAATGTTTAATTAATCATTGTCTGGACTGAAATTTTTTTGGCAATCCACTTGCAATAAATTTATTGATATAAGTACGTAATTAAATATAAAATACTTTTCATCCATTAACCAGCTCGGTGAAGGTCGTTCTATGGTGGGATCGACGAAGAGGAAAACTCGCAAAGTACGCAACCAGAGTATTATCGACAGGTGTAACAAAACTAAGTGGACTATTTTAGGGTGTGAATGGGTTCCCAATACATAGTTCGCTGTGAAAGTAGCAGCGCTGAAAGAGTAAGTTTTTTAAACTTTTGTATGGAAAAAATCATTACGCTCGGGCTTGCCCATACAAATCACAAAAAAGAATGCTCTTTCAGCGCTGCTACTTTCAGATTGAATTGTATATGGGGAGCCCATACACATCCTAAATTATTATTACTCAGTTTTATTACACCCTGAATAATACTAGACGGCGCTCGCGACTCCGTTGCGCAAATATTAGTTTTTCGCGCGGAAACCGCACAATTTTCTGGGATATATTTTAAAAAGATAAAACCGACTTCAAAATTGTACGTAATTGAGAATTAAAATTCCGTATCTCAAAAACTACTCCACCGATGTTGATGAAACTTGCACTATTCCCTAAGTTGAACAATACCTAGTACAACAAAAAAAGAATTACTTAAATCGGACTTGTAGTTCCAGAGATATGCGAACACAAACATAAAAACATACATACATACAATTTTGAAATTTGGCACATTTGCTCAGATGCTGATATAGACTAACATATACGAAAACTGGGCAGTTCTGGGAATATTACATACACACGCGTCGAATTGATAACCTCCTTTTTTTGAAGTCGGTTAAAAAAGTATCCTATGTCCTTCACCGGGACTCATAGTATCTCCATAACAAACAGCAAAAGGTAGAGCGGTTTGGGAGTAAGAGGTCACAGACAAACAGACACACTTTCGCATATTATATAATATTAGTATGGTTTAATAATTTTACCACCATCTACTAGTAGTTAGAACTAAAATTATTATACTCAATTAGTTATTATTTCATTAGTTACCGGTCGAGACAATAATTAAATTATAAATTAGATGGAAATAGAACAGAGAGCCTGTTGTTACATTACAGCTACGTAGTATGGATACTTTACAAATATAAAATAGTATTCCGAGTAAAATT
This sequence comes from Cyaniris semiargus, assembly GCA_905187585.1. Classification (NCBI taxonomy): domain Eukaryota; kingdom Metazoa; phylum Arthropoda; class Insecta; order Lepidoptera; family Lycaenidae; genus Cyaniris; species Cyaniris semiargus. Next base: position 1,982,274 of record LR994558.1, on the reverse strand, counting down.
GTTGCGAAAATAGTATTTAGATATTAAAATTCTGTTACCGGCAATCTTTATAATACGGCATTGTATTCAATGCCTATAATAGATTATAGAGGTAAAGGTGGGAGGTGCTACCTAATTAAAAATTACTGACTGGAAAAGAAGGAGGGAGGACTTATTATATTTTTAACAAGTTTCACATTAAAAATATATTTACCATGTTTTCATTGAAAACCAATCAATTAAAACTTTTCTCGTGCGTATAAGATTAATTTCTCAGTTTATTAAAATTAGTGTCCGAACATTTAACTTTGTACTTATTTTAATAAGTAGGAACTCTTTTACGCCCACACTTTGAAATGTGAATAAAAATAAAAAAATTACTATATATAAATGAAGTAACCAAAATCCTAACACCTGTCAAGACAAATATCTAAACCAATGGCTATCTCTAAAGGTGGGTACTGACCAACGTTACGAGGTGTAATGTAACTTATAAGTTATTACTCATTAGTTATTACACAGCGAGCATTTGCGCTCGCTGTGTAATAACCGTAACCATAGTACCCGTTACATGACTTACCGACTGCACGAATTCCCGCTGTGCAATAAGTTACATTGCACCTCGTAAAGTTGGTCAGTACCCACCCTAAAAGGTCTCCCTTCACGTTGGGCCATAATAAATTACTATGATTGCGCTAGATGGTGTGGAGGTGTTTGACTGATTTAGGACATCCCTGATATTCGGCTGATCGCTGGTTTTAGTGTGTAGGCTCAGCGCTTCTCGTCGGCCACTCTCAAATACCCCCGGGGGGCATCAGCTTAACTGAGACACATCTCCAACCCGGGGCACCCATAAAGGTTTTCCCCTGCGCATCAACAAAAAAGTTGTCTGTATCGTGTATGTGCAATCGACGTCGAGCATCAGACAAATTTGCCGCTACAGCGTTCGTAATGGCTATTTGTCCATCATATTGTAATAATGGAAAAGCCGAATATATTAGGGAAGGCCAAGAAGGGATTTCGCAACATGCTCGAGCGTGTTAGATTAAACTTGTATGCATCCCACATATCTCTAGTTATCATGGTATCAAAATCAGAATTCTTAGTTGGAGCGTTAAACAAAAAGTTATTTTAAGTATTGAAATGTCATCGGATCTGTCAGATTAAGATAGAAGATGTTAAGTATACTCCAAAGAAGCTTACACATAAAGCACAGATAATTTAAAGGTACGGTAAACCTGCAAGAACATTTTAAAATTTCAATAAATAAAGCTTTAGATTTTCATAATATCTAAGCTTCCCAGATATTTTACGTCGCACTCGATTTAATGTTTTAGTTCTTACTGTCTAAAATCTTGTAATAAATGATATATCTAACTTTGTAAGCATTTTTTATGTATTTTCTTTTCCATAACATTTAAATGGCTGTTGCTTAAGAAGCAACTAAAATATAAAACGCTTATATAATTTTTTTCTCCATTTTACCTTATCTACAAAACCACTAGGTTTTCAGGGCGCGCGCGGCGCTCAAGTAACTACAAAAATAGCACACTGGCCTCCCCTATTAGTAATACAAACAAAATTGCTAATTGAAATATGGTAATTTCGACTAATTACCAAACAATAAGGTAAAGTAACTCAAAGATACCGCAGACGAAATTAATTACGAAGTTCACGACGAAGTTACTTTAGTTACTTCAGCCTATATTTTAAGGGAACGTTTCCAAGACTCCGAAGGAATTGAATAAACATCTTGTGTTTTTTGTAATTTGCCAATCGAGTGGCGAAAGTAAACGAAAATAAATTGGGGGTGAGATCAGTGACGTCACGTTTCACACCACTGACCTTTTTATTGGGCAATCAAGTGGTTAAATGTTATAAATCGATTTCCAAACATTATTAGAAGGTAGTGTTGCCATGCTTTTGGTAACTGTGGAATATAAACAGACTTTGCCAAATGCCAATAGTGTTAGGGGGCCACGGAAGATCATTTTTAGGATTCCGTAGTCAACAAGGAACCCTTATAGTCTTGGTCTGTCCGTCCGTATGTCTGTCTGTCTGTCCGTCTGTCTGTCTGTCCGTCTGTCTGTCCGTCTGTCTGTCCGCGGTTTTGCTCAGAGACTATAGGACCTACAAAGTTGTAAATTGGCACGAATGTACATATTAATGATGCCAACAAAATGGTATACAAAAACTTGAAAAAATATATTTATTCATGGTACCTCCCCTACACATGAAAAGGGGATGATTTTTTTTCGCGTCCACCCCACCGTGTGGGTGTGTCGTTGGATAGGTTTTAAAAAAATATTATAAGTTTTCTTAGATCATTTTTCGATTTAGGTATCCATTTGTGAAATATGAAGTTTTAAAGTGGAAAAAATCGTTAGAGTCCAGTGTCTCCCCCTTCTACCAGCTAAACAGTTGCTTCTGGAAATGTGAAAAAATTCACAGGAGTAGGAAATATGCTGAATTTAAAAGAAAACCTATCACAGCTAAGAAGACTTCATAAGTTATTGAGTAATAATGATCAACTAAAAAAAATGTATTCGGCGAAGTATAAAGGAACTTTTCGTTCAAATTCTTTTGAAAGTAAGTGTGATGAAATTGTTAGTAGTGTAAAACACGTTATAAATGTACATTCATTGACCATACAAAAAATTCCAAAAACTAGCGGTACTACGGAACCCTATATTGCGCGTGGCCCGACACGCACTTGGCCGGTTTTATTTATTATCCTTTATGAGTCTATATAAATAAAAGTGAACTTTATAATCTGTTTGTCTCGCTAAAACTCGACAACGGCTGAGCCGTTTTGGCTCATTTTAGTCTTGAAATATTCGTGAAAGTCTAAAGAAGGTTATATTAGGAGAAAAGTCCTACAAAGTTCACCAGTAGCCCTAGCACGGCGACCAGTAGAAATGCGAAAGTACAGACAAACTGTGGACATAAACTTAAGGTGCCGTTCCGATCTTTACCGCGGCTAATCGCGACCGACAAAAATTCAATTAAAATGCCACTTTATGACAGACTATAGTATACGTCATAAAGTAGGATATTATTTGAATTTTTAGGACTACAGTCTGTCATAAAGTGGCATTTTAATTGAATTTTTCGGAACGAAAAAAGATCGGAACGGCACCTTAAGTTTATCTCCACAGTTTGTAACTATAGTCTGCCATAAAGTGGCATTATAATTGAATTTTTCGGAACGATAAAAGATATCTCCACAGTTTGTCTATATTTTCGCATTTCCATTGGTCGCCGTGCTAGGGCTACATGTCATCGTTTATAGTAAAAGAAAAAAGTCCCGATTCTGCCTTTATTGTAACATCAATACAGCCTTAATCCATTCCGGATCATATCAAACAGGTAATAATAGTCCAATATACGATAAAATACAATTTTTTGGAGTTGGTTCAGCAAATTTTCTAACGTGTCAGACAAGGATAAAATATTGTTTTAAAACGTCTGTACAAACAGTTTCATTTTTTCATTATGGGGCTAACTTGGTATCATTTACAAAAAGTGTGCGGTCTGTTTATAAAGTTATGGGGATGAAAGTACTCCGTTGTGTCAATCATTAAGGCGTTATTATATATATTATAGTAAGAGGCTTTCGCCTTTCGGAGAATGTAAACACTCAGGAAAACACATAGTACTTAGACTGACTGCCGCACTCAGAGTGGAACATTAATTGCTATCAAAATTTTGACATAGGCCGCATACATTATCTGTCAAACTCTTCATTAAGACGCTCCCCCTACGGAGATGCCGTAATTTACCGCTCTTAGAGCCTTAATAACTCATAATTTGAAAACTACAAAATTATAATTAAAAAAAAAACCGGCCAAGTGCGAGTTGGACTCGCCCATGAAGGGTTCCGCAGCAGCAATAAGGTTTATTTTTTTGAAATTAAAAGGTTTTTGATTTATTTTTATATTTCAGTTGATTTAATGAAAGTTAAATTAAGTTTACCATTTATGACGTATAAAAAAATACTTGCTAGATTTCGTTCAAACTAATTTTCGTTGGTAGTTTTTATAGTAAAGTACATCATATATTTTTTTTAGACTTATCATGCCCCTATTTTAGAAGTTAGAGGGGGGGGGGGGACGACGACACATTTTACCACTTTGGAAGAGTCTCTCTCGCAAACTATTCAGGTTAGAAAAAAATGATATCAGAAACCTCAATATGATTTTTGAAGACCTATCCATAGATACCCCACACGCATAGGTTAGATGAAAAATTTTTTTTTTTTTTAATATAATAATATTAAAAAAAACTACTTGCTAGATTTCATTCAAACCAATTTTCGTTGGTAGTTTTTATAGTAAAGTACATCATATATTCTTTTTAGACTTATCATGCTCCTACTTTAGAAGTTAGAGGGGGGGGGGACACATTTTAGCACTTTGGAAGAGTCTCTCTCGCAAACTATTCAGGTTAGAAAAAAATGATATTAAAAACCTCAATATGATTTTTAAAGACCTATCCATAAATATCCCACACGCATAAGTAAGATGAAAAAAAAAATTTATTTAGTTGTACCTATGGGGACCCCTAAAATTTATAATATTTTTTCCATTATTGTATCAAAATCTTAAGACGGACTACATCTACTTACAAAATTTCAATAGTATAGCTCTTATAGTTTCGGAGAAAAGTGGCTGTGACATACGGACAGACAGACAGACAGACAGACATGACGAATCTATAAGGGTTCCGATTTTTGCCATTTCGCTACGGAACTCTAATATAGCAATAATCTTCAGTATATGAACGTTCCTTTCATAGTTATTAATTTCCTATTTTTGTTTTTCATACTCATGATATCAGCTTCAAAAGTAATACCAATTTATTTAAATTCAAGCATACATTCAGTATTTCCAAATTACGGTTATTTGAAACTCACGCCAATAGATCGACAATTTCATTAACTATAGGTCTACCAGAATCTGATGGCAAAAAGTGAGAAAATAAATAGACTCTAGCAATACCGGGGTACTTGGAATAAAATATTTTGATCCTTTTTTTTTCTTATAGCGGCTGATTCTGTGTGTTAAACAGGCAAATATAAAAATTTATCCAATGATCAAGGATATTTTATGAAAATCTGCTGTCAAAAATTGCCATCAGATTCTGGTAGACCTATACATACTGGACGTTTAGTTTTTTTTTTGGTCAATTTTGAACTACTTTTAAATAAGTAAAAAAATAGGATTTTGGCGCGATCTCGGCAACGCAGCCAATGTATGGTCAAGGTCGTTTGCTCAGGGGATGGCCTTAAATTGAAGCTCAATTTTAATTAAATGTCTCTGAGTACGGCGGTTAGTATTTAGGAAACAAAATTGTGATTTTCTTTTGTTCTTTAGTTAGTTATGGATGAATAAGTTTAAAGAGGTAGGTAAGGACCACTTGCGCCAGTTTTATTTCAAATTAACATTGGGTTAAATATAATTTCCTTTCGTTCCTCGTATTTGTGTGAGAAATCAAGCCTATTCTTTCATGAATATTATGATAAATATTAACTTACCTATAGAGTACCTAAGTATATAAACTATATTTCGGTTTGGCCCAAGTACTAGTAGGTTTATCCCAAAAATTACACGTAAAAACAAAAAACAAATCAAGAAAATGCATTATATAATAATTAGTTGAGTGAACAGTCTGCAATCACCTTTAGCTTAAAGTTACATTTATTTTAGGCCCTACAAGAGCCTAGTAAGGCCGCGTCCCCATCATACACGGCGCGGCGCCGTGCCGTGTCACGGTGGCGACGTCGTGTCGTGTCGTTGCACGGTGACGGCACCGCGCCGTGTATGATGGGAACACGGCCTAACATAATAAAGTATGTTTTGTAAGTGTTTTTGTTGTCAAATATTTGGTATGTTTGTTCTAGAAATGTGCGGGTACCCACGGCGCAGACGACGGCCGCGGTCTGGCCACCTTCGCACGGACGCTGCCGCCAGCTCACAAGGTCAGTTAATCCACCCACTCATTCACTTCATTTACTTATTCTTATTTACAATTTACAATTTAGCACATTACATAAAATATTTCACAAAGCACACTTTTAATGTAACAATGATTGGCAGCCAATTATCAATATAAAAAGTTGATAAAAACCTATTCTCAGGCCTAACGAACGTAAATACAAAATTTCATTAAAATCGGTTGAGCCGTTTTGGAGGAGTTCGCGCACAAACACTATGACACGAGAATTTTATATAGATGTCCAGCCCAACCGAGAGATAACAAACATCGAATTGACGTAGCCCATTCAAATGACGGCAGGTCTGCCTATGAATCGATTTCTCTGAAAATACTTTTAATTGAAAAATCTCAAAATTTTACCAAATAATAAAAGGAAATTTTTGCCACTAAATTTTTAGTATAGTGAGTGACCCCCTCCAAAATTTCACCATATAAACTATAACTGTGCAAAATTTCATTCACCTACGTTTCCGCATTTGTCGCCAAAAGGGATCCAAAGTTTTTCGCTCGCGTAATTAATATATAATATTATGATGATTACTTTCACACAGACGTCAGAATCAGTTGTAGAGAAAAATGATACATATTCGAGAACATTTTATTTCAGGTGAGCAAATCGGTGGTTGCGCTGCTGAAGGCATACGGCTGGACCAAGTTCGCCATCGTCGCCGGAGACGAGACCACCGCCGCCGCCCAGCAGATGGACGCTATTAAGGTACGATGAGTAAACCTTAATTAAAGACGTTAGTGGAAGAACCAGATAACTAACATTTGATAAGAAACAATTACTCATTTTTTCCCTTATAATTTTAACAAATCTTGTAACTTACCTACTTCATCATCTGGCTTATATATCTGACTATATATAAAATCCACAGTTTTTTGATTTCAAATCCTTTTTCCAGCCCAAAAGCTTCCATTTATGCAAAAAAAAGGGCAATGTTTAACTGTTGCTTACCTGCTTCTTCCACTAACGTCTGAAATTTAATTGGTTAGGTTAAAGGTATAGTCGTATTAGTGTGCGACATTTAATGTATTTTCTACTGATTCGAATGCGGAATACGAATTCGGAAATCGTACGCGGAAAACGTATGTATGTGGCCAGCCTTAAGGCGAGGACTTACCTCAATTCCAAAACGATAACCTTGCGAACGCGAATGACAAGCGTGTACGCATCGCAATAAGATTCATTTTAGCTTAGCATAAAATTGTAAGTTACGACGGGCGGATCTTCTCTATTTTATTTTCCGTGTGTTTTTTTTTAAATATCTTTCGAAATAAATATTAAGAAAAAAGATTATTCGTTTCAGACCTTTTTAAAATAGATTCATTGACAATTTATTAAAATAAAATGTAAGTTATTCTTGTTAATACTTATATTTCGATGACAAAGAGTTTTGTCGGAGGTGAGTTTGTAAATTAATTACAGCGAAAGTATTATTTTTTATTAAAATGTTTTTGATTTAAACCCTTTTAAATATTGTGCTCTATATCTCATATTTTTTTACATTTCGTTATTATATTGGAACTAGGTAAATCGGGTATCAAGAAATAACAAAATGGGGTTTCAGCCCGCCTTAACCCATCAAGGGCGGTCGCATAACAATTGAATATCTAATGTGTCTGTGATTCCCACGATCGAGGCATACAGAAAACAACAGTTACTAAATGGTTAAATTAAGCATTTAGATTAACTGTAACTCATTGCTAATCGAATAAGAGCTGGAAAATGCAATGAAGTGATGAATAGAGTAAAAGTTCACTTCGAAACTAGCAGCGTATTTCCCGTCTGCAAAATTCATTTATTTCGACAATGTACTGTTGTGAAAAGCTGTTAAAATAGCAACAGCTGCTCCAGGTATATAGTTGTGTTTGTGTACCTTTTGTTTGTTAAATGGCATAAAATCGGTTTATCACATAATATATTTTATTTAACTGTAATGGGCATATTTTATGCAGAGGTTAATGTTTAATTTATTTAAACTTTACAATCATAGAAATTATAATATCAGTATTATAAAAAGTTCATAACAATATTTTTTTTGTAAAATTTTAAAACTCTGTCTTTCTTTAACAAAATAATATTTCGCATTTGTTTTTGAAAATTGGTGAGGTTACGTCATTAAAACTAATTCTATACGGCGGTGAAACAATTCTTATTTTTTTTAATTTTCCTGGTAATGTTTATAATTTTTTCTCTACGTAACAACCTTCTCCGACATTAACAAACACAATAAAAAAGAATTAGGAAAATTGATTCAGCCGTTCTTGAGATTAGCGGTTCATTTTTATGTTAAGGAAGATAATATTATACTAACTGATATTTCCTTGTAAAAATGGATGAATTCACTACAAAACCTTTTAGATGCACTGTGTTCGTAGTTTTAGTAGGTACGTCACTTGTCAGTAATCCTGTGCTACGGTTTCGTAGGACGAGTTTGACGTCGCTACGACGTATAACTTAGGTCTTAGGTTACTTTTAAACTAAGAAGTTGGGTTCTATTAATTAACTTTTACTACTGTGTGTCGCTGTTAAGCATAATATTTTGTGTCCTAACCCACAACATTTTTTTTTTGTTAAATTTTGAATGCAGTCTTGTTCAAAATCATCTAAAGAACTTATGTTCTTTTTTTTTAAATTACGTATCGAGTTATGAATGCAGTTATCTGCATTCATAACTCGATACGTAAATTTTTGTCGGTTAGTACAACTACAGTGTAACTACAATGTTATTCAGTCATTACTCCTTTTATTCGTTTTCGATTTTCGGTCAGTTTACTCGGGACGGGCTATACAGGAGTCATTTTAGAATACTACTACATGACCTGGTGAATTTCGTATCACTTTCTTCCTAAACCTTCTCTTAACTTCCACGAATATATCAAGACTAAAAATAGACTAATCGATTTAGCCCTTCTTCAGTTTTAGCGACACTAACAAAATTAAAAGTTCATTAATTTTATTAAGATAATAAATATTATATACCTAATATAACTCAAAGGTGACTGAGTGACTGACTGACTGACTGACATAGTGATCTATCAACGCACAGCCCAAACCACTGGACGGATCGGGCTGAAATTTGGCACGCAGGTAGATGTTATGACGTAGGCATCCGCTAAGAAAGGATTTTGATAAATTCCACCCCTAAGGGGATAAAATAGGGGATGAAAGATTGTATATAATAATACTTCTCAACGCGAGCGAAGCCGCGGGAAAAAGCTAGTTAAGATAATATATAGATTCAGACAGACATTTTACATTATCAGTCGACGCACCGATCAACTTTCTTGTCAGATTATTAGGTAATCACCTAAAAAAACTGAAATAAGGGTAACTGTACACGAAGAAAAAAATATTTTTAGTAGTGCAAACATGACGTCTGCAAATTCAATTTCTAGTATATTTAATCATCATAATTTTTGCAATCTCAATATTTTTCATAAACTATATTTAAGCATAGGTTTATGCAAAATAATCTTCGCAAAACGTCTTAGATCTCATACGGTCAAACAAATAAAATATTATGTGGCAAAAGTTTAGCGATAAATAACAGTAACGATGCAAGTTTATATTGGACACGAGAATCAGACTGCGGCGCTCTAGCATAGATCATAGACAATATAGACAAGACACGATGCTTAAGATGTAAGGAACACGTTGGCCTTTTAAACGATTGCTTAAATATTATGTAAATTGTTATTTGCCTTTATTACATTTAGGCACCCAATTCGTTAAGTTGCTCAATATTTCACTTTTTTTTTTTTTTAATGAAATAAAGGGGGCAAACGAGCAAACGGGTCACCTGATGGAAAGCAACTTCCGTCGCCCATGGACACTCGCAGCATCAGAAGAGCTGCAAGTGCGTTGCCGGCCTTTTTAATCCTTAGGGAATAGGGTAATAGGGTAGGGTAGGGATGGGAATAGGGGAGGGTAGGGAAGGGAATAGGGTAGGGGATTGGGCCTCCGGTAAACTCACTCACTCGGCGAAACACAGCGCAAGCGCTGTTTCACGCCGGTTTTCTGTGAGAACGTGGTATTTCTCCGGTCGAGCCGGCCCATTCGTGTCGAAGCATGGCTCCCCCACGTATAAAACTTCAAATTATTGTTCTGTGTGTAATATGTATAGACTATAGTGTATACGTAAATACATAATATTTATTTATGCTATTGTTTAAGAAGTGGTGATATTATTAAAAAAAGTATTTTGGCACAGAAGTACCAACACATTCATATGGCAATCGTAAACGAATATCTAGCGAAATCATTTTAGAGATGTCTAGTACACAAATGCTTAACAGCGACTATCTATGTTGCTGTAATCGCATGTTTGTTCTTACTTTGTTGCACTGTGTTGCAGTTGTAGTGTGTACTCCAAATTCTAACACAGGTACAATTTCAACAGAGTATTTGTACTGAAATTGTTTAGTGGTACAAATGTAGTCAACAGTCATAATATGCGGAGTAAAATAAACTTTATAGCTCTCAAAATATAATACTTATTATGTACTATTAAGATGGCTTTTCGATCTTTGCCGCAACCAACAGCGACCGAGAAAAAATCAAACAAAATGCCACTTTATGAACAAGGCGATATACGAGTAAGTTTCATTTTCTTCCTAAATTGATCTAGCGACCCATGCCGTCGCTTTGCACTGGCGAAAATGAAACATATTATAGTCTAAGTTATGAGTTATGACATATATAATAGTGTCATTTCACTTTATGATGTGCCATTTTGTTTTTGTCGGTCGCGGTAACTTGCGGCAAAGATCGGAAAGCCACCTTCAGACATTATAATTTATAGGCAGGTGGCGGAATCAAATCAAATTCGGTTTGATTATGTAACATCCTGTTAACAGTATTTTTCGAAAATCACGCGAGAACTGTATATTCCGGGCTAAAAACTATCCTAAGTTATTTTTCTCAAAGTATCTCCATACAACATTTTATCAATAATGTTATAGGACTTTAGCGTAAAGAAGTAACATAATATATAGACAGACCGACAGACATAATATTAGTATAGACTGTTATCAAAATGTAGTTTGTTTTGAAGAATGAAAATAGGAAAATCTGAAGTGTATCAATGGTGATCTATCATCTCATGTAGATCTTATCTGAGTGCCTAGATAAAAATAGGACAAGTATTTAACCAGTATCCTCTGATTTGTGATGATGACGCACAAAATGACGTACAAACACAAACACACACATACAACATCCTCATAACCTTGATGAGTAGGCAGTGGCAGTCTTCCACCGTGCGTTTTTCGCGTAACTTTCAGCTACGCGCGGTAAAACTCTGAAATTAACTGTCGCCAGCAGTATTTCCGGACCGTTAAGATCTGCAAACCTGCAAGAAGAGAGGGGTTTCCTTCTTAAAAGGCCGGCAACGCATTTGCAACTACTCTGATATTACGAGTGTTTAGCGACGGTAGTTCCTTTCCATCAGGTGATCCGTTTCCTCCTAATTATATATTAAGAAAAAACACCAACATGTAAGGGTCAGTTCACACAGCAATTTATATCTATCACGGTCCAACCGGGCCTTTAGAGTTAATTCAAAACAAGACGGGACCCAATGCTGAATGAGGGCTGAGTTATGATAGCAATTCGAAATTGAACTAAGTTTACCACATACTAAAATAGAGGGTAACGCTTCGGAACAAAATGATAATAATATAATTATTTATTATTAATATCACTTACGCCAGATTTATATTCGTCCGCGTGAACGAGCGGTTTGTTCGCCACACCGCGAGATCACAAGCAATAGTATGTAATGATTTATATATAGCGGCGCGGCGCGGTCGCGTCGTCAATAGCCGCGTACTGATTGAGCGAGCAGCCTCGCGAGGCTGCCTCGTGAGTTGTGAGGCAAATCCTCGGTCGGTCAAGACGTGCCTTGCCCGAGACCAACGTACGCGCTGCCTCGCCCGAGCGTGCCGCGGCCCGAGCCTCGCGAGGCTGCTCGCTTGGTCAGTACGCGGCTATTGCGGTTTGGGCGGACGCATATAAATCCAGCCTAATGTAAAATCTAGAGTCTAATTAGCGTTTCTGCTTAAGCTTATTTAACATGAAGTTCTTTAAAAACGTCAATTTCCATTAAAGTTCGAAATTAATAGAAAATATACATAAATGTGTTTATTTTGTATCAGGCCCAACCAAATATTTGATCGGTTATTTCTAAGGGAACAAAATGTTCTAAAACTATAAGCTCCACTTTTAAGCTACACTTAAAAATTAAAGTAAATTTATTACGTTAATGCTAAAATATGTTTATGTCCAACATAGTAAGCTACTGCCAGTGACTTTAAGCGTGCAAAAAATCTACTGAAACCATATAATTTATTTCAATATAAAGATGCCTAATAAAAGCAAAGTTTCCTTTTCTCTTTAAAGTGATCGCTTTATACTATTATATAAAGTTCGCACATGTAGTAAAAACAATCATTTACAAAAACGTATTTAAAGTGAAAAGTAAGAAATAGGTTAGGCAATAAGTTGACGATGACCCAGTAAACTCTTATTACAAGAAAATATTTATAGAATTCAAAGTATCGAACCTGGTTCTATTGACGACCCAGTAAAATACTTTGAGCGTTTTCCAACAATTCATTTTATTCCACAAAGTATTTAAAAGAAAAAATCAGGTCGTAAAGTTTTTATTTATTTCATTTCATTGCGTTTTCATTTTTTATTAAAAAGTAATAAATGTACTTTATTTGCTTACAAATAGGAATAAATATCTTACAAATACATTCTAATATCACATTTTTACAACGGCGCACTCGTTTGGAGGTTATATACCGTAATATTAACGGTTTGGGGACTCAAATTCTTGAGCTTCCATCCTCCCAAAGGGTACACCCTACTGCTAAAGACCACCTCTCCTTCTCCACAGAACAGTTCTAAACTGCTTGCATCGAGGAAGATTCTCCAAGAGTGAGATCCTAGTGGCTCCCATTCTACTTGTCTAATATCGTCTGATCCCCTGTCTACTACTACTTTACCCACCTCTGGGTCCCATCTCAACCAAACTTGCCCTCCGCCTTCCACACCATCAAGTTGTAGCTCAATTTTCTGATTGAGATCAGCGTCTACAATAACTTCTATTGCCTTTCCAAATTGTATCTTTTCATTCGGTAAAAGCTCCTTGTGAGTGCCTGGTTCCTCTCTTAGTGATACCATATCAGCGACCGGAGTCATTAAAATACGATTATTGACTAGCTTCATCTCTCTGACTATTGTCATGGCTCCCACCCATCCGTCCTCCGCTTCCGGGTGAACAATCTCCCAGGTATTGAACCAAGCGATCACGTATCGTTTCCCATCATTTTCAGTCGTCGAAGCCGCATAGTAATCGTGACCGAAGTCCAATTCTTGAAATTCTACTTCAGGCTTAAATTCAAAAGTTTCGTAATCAAAATCACCGATTATGTAACCGTTTTGGTAGATATTTTTGTACCTGTCACCTTTCGGTTCCACTCCTTGGGGCGACATGAGCAAAACGAACTTACCGTCCAGCTCAAAAAAGTCGGGGCACTCCCACATGTAGCCGAGGTCTCCCTTCGATTCGCCGAGAACGGTCAAAAACTCCCAATTTATCACGTCTTTCGATCTGTACAGGAGAACGCTTCCTCTCTCGTCGTCTGTTTTGCTGCCGAGTATAACGTAATAATAGTCACCATGTTGCCATACTTTAGGGTCGCGGAAGTCAGCTGCATTATTCGGCGTCATCGAGAGCACGGGATTTCCATCGTATTTATCGAAATTAATCCCGTCGTCGCTGAATGCAAGATATTGAGTTTCATTGAAATAAGGGTCTTCCTCCGAGACTCTTCGACCGGTGTACATGAGCACCATCTTATCTTCGTAACTGAAAGCACCCCCAGAGAAACATTGCTCATCTTCTGGTATAAGAGCCGTGGGGAGCTGCTTCCAATGCACGAGATCCGGACTGGACACGTGTCCCCAGTGCATGGGGCCCCAAACACTGTCGTAGGGATAAAACTGGTAGAACAGATGGTACTCTCCGTTGATATGAGAGAACCCATTGGGATCATTCATCCAGCCGACCGGTGGAGTGACATGGTAGTGCAGTTTGTACTGCAGATTAATTTCTTTCTTTTTATTTAATATGTACTCCTCCACTTCTTGTTTGGCATTTTCATAATTATTTACAGATTTAGTATTTACGATCGCGAAAAGCGCTACAAAAATGACACCTACGCGCAGAATCATTTTGTCGTTTGTTATCTTCATTTCGATTCCGGCCTTATATACATCTGTATGACACGTCGTTATGTCAGGTCATCATCTATTATGTATTGGTGGTATCTCACCGCACACTTGAGTTTTTCCTGTAATTTCATTTGTCCATCGATAACGAAGATTTTACTTGTATCTACGACTACAAAATAGATACGATGTAGATAAATAACTAGAATTTGTTGCGACGATAGAAACAATATCTTTTGCACGCAAAAAACGTTCATAGCGACCGTTCTGATTGTTCGAGTGACAAAGGCTAGACCACTAATATTAAAATAATTGATGTGCAATTTGTTGTTTCCTTTATATAATATTATAAAATATGAATAGGGTCGTTGTTAGTATAATATTTACTATAATCGCTATAATCACGGTGACGACATAAAAATGACAAAGTCAAGGCTGGAGCGCTTAGGCAAATCACACATTTTGAATGATTAGACTTCTCAGCAGAGCATTGAAAAAGACTAAGACGTATCAATATCATTTCTAACATAATATGAGGATTAATTATAATGTTTACTGCCGCACTCAGAGACGAATATTAATTACTTAATTGTAATAAAATGAAGATTTTAACAGTATGGGGCTCATGTCAAAATCTTCATTTAACCCGTCGATCGTGGAAAACGAGACACAATAGCTTATCCATTGTTATCGCGGCCGCATGTGGCCGCTTGGGGCTTGATGAATGAATTACACTTAACAAGTAAATATAATTCGTCTTTGAGTACGGTACTTAATACTTGGTGATGCATTAGCAGTTGCACAATATGTATAAGGACAATAAAAGGCAATAAAATGGATCCGATGCTAGAAGAAAGTGTTCCAGTCCATCTTAAGCCAAGAAACTGTAAAATTGTAACGTGCAACTTTGTCAAAAGTGGAAATGGAAGCAACAAGAAATAATATAAATTTACTTAGTGAACATATTAGCAAATCATGACTGTTGAATGGAGACGGTAAGCCACAAAATAATTTAGACAATAACTGAAATTTATTTTAAGGACATTTCGACGGAGAGCTGGCGACCAAATCGGTCATATAGCTTCAGCTGTATTAAAACTCCGTTAGCTACTTCCCTGAACAACCTTTTCTGATAATCTGTGTGCTGGCAGGCCGTGGGCGGTGGGTGTGGGTGTAGTGGGGTGGGGAAAAAAATGGAAAAAAATGTAGGCTCAGCGACTATTTTTTTTCCAAACAGCTGCTCTATACTTCCTGTGAACCAAAAATTTTTGAATCGATCGGGTGGCGGGAAGGGGTTGCCAGCGTTAATTAAAAGTAGGAAAATAATAATTATTTTCATATGGGCTCAGCTGTGTTGGCTTTTTTTCTGACGCGAGATTAGTTAGTATGTAAATCCCAAAAACAAAAATATCGGTGGGAAGGTTTTTTATTCATTATTTCCCACCGATGTTTTTGTCTGGCTATTTTTTGGGGATTACAGAAAAGGTTGTTTAGGGAAGTAGCTAACGGAGTTTCATTACAGCTGAAGCCACATTGACAGATTTGGTCGTCAGCTCTTAGTCGAATTACCGAAACGAAGAACGCAGGAATCGAAATATCAAATAAAAAGAACAGAAAACCACATTAATTAATAAGTAATAACATTAATTAAGAGGAGAGAATTTAATTAGCTTATTACTAAGAGTCGCAGAAAACTTCGAAAGAAAATAATTGTATAACTTGGAGTCTTTCGTTGTTATATCAATAGACTATGTATATAATTAAGTTTCGTAGTTTTTTTATCGTTTCCATGATATGTTTAAGTTCATACTCCAGTAAAAATACTTCGATGTAAATATAAACAAAGCTAAGTTTGATTATGAAGCTATCTTTTATCTATTACAGCTCGCGCACAGTATATGTTAAACATGATTCACGAGAAATCTTTTAAGCTATTGCATAGCCTTTATCGCGGGCCTTGTGCGCGGCAACTGAATCAATAAATTCCGTAAAGGGGCCCTGAGACGATCAAACGGTTTGATTCAAACCTTACGTGTTTGATGAAACCGTTTGATGTCGGTTTGAACGGTTGTCAAACGACATTGCGCAGTTTGGTTCGGTACGCCGCCATAATTAGACTTGTATGATGGCAGAAAAGAATCAAGATGCTCTCGAACTTCAAAATCCAGTACTAAACTAAGCTGAGTTTGTTCCAACGCGTCGGAACACGATCAAACGGCGCGTCAAACACAACAAAGATATGAAATTTCATCAAACAAGCTTCAAACCCGTAAATGTTTGACAAACCGTTCAAACTAGCTTTGAGTGCCCTGTAACGATCAAATTGTTTGTCAAATTTTACGTGTTTGTCAAACAATTTGATAGTGTACAGCTTTGTTTGAAGCGTTTGTCAACGTCTATCTACGTGTTTGAGCTGTTTGAAGAAAATTTGGATTGGCATAGCGTTTGACAAACGTGTATGAACGTGTTCCGCTGTATTTGTCAAACAGGATCTCAGTCGTTGATCTGACACCATGGAGGACGCGTCTGCGTCGAATTCGAGTGGCAGCATGGGTATAATGTCAGATAAATAATTTACGCTACATTTTATAGCAATTTACCGAGATACGCCGGTTTTGTGGAAAATAAAATCGGATTACATGGACAAAAACAAGAGAAGCTCTCTAGTCCATTTTCTTGTTTTATTTTTGTTAATACATAGTGATTGAGTCAACGCCAAAAATGCGTCGTCTATATTGCTCATTTTAAGCACACAGCACAACAACGTCAAGTCACGACGAGGAAAAAACCGATTCTGGCTAATTGTTTGACAAACTTGTATGATGCACGTTTGTTCGTCCGCGCTGTTGTTTGATCAAAACGTAAATTTCATCAAACAAGTTTGTCAAATGAATTTGATCGTTTACAGGGCGTTTTAAACGCATTCAAATTTGTTATACGATCAAAATGGTTTGAGTCAAAAAACGAGGAAAAAACCGATTCTGGCTAATTGTTTGACTAACTTGTATGATGCACGTTTGTTCGTCTGCGCTGTTGTTTGATCAAAACGTAAATTTCATCAAACAAGTTTGTCAAACAAATTTGATCGTTTACAGGGCGTTTTAAACGCATTCAAATTTGTTATACGATCAAAATGGTTTGAGTCAAACCAACATTTACATGTTTGAATCAAACCATTTGACCGTCTCGGAGGCCCCTAAAGGGGCCCCGAGACGATCAAGCGGTTTGATTCAAACCTTATGTGTTTGATGAAACCGTTTCATGTCGGTTTGAACGGTTGTTAAACGGCATTGCGCAGTTTGATTCGGTACGCCGCCATAATTAGACGTGTGTGATGCAGACAAGATGCTCTCGAACTTCAAAATCCAGTACTAAACTAAGCCGAGTTTGTTCAAACGCGTCGGAACACGATCAATCGGCGCGTCAAACACAACAAAAATATGAAATTTCATCAAACAAGCTTCAAACCCGTAAATGTATAACAAACCGTTCAAACAAGCTTCGTAAACGATCAAAATGGTTTGAGTCAAACCAAAATTTACGTGTTTGAATCGAACCGTTTGACCGTCTCGGGGCCCCTTACATCGTCTATTCCGTAACGAAAAAATCTAACACATCATCTAACGGTGTTTGTGTGCGTGTGACTAGACGTATATGCCTGTAGACAATTTAAAATACCGCGGCAGTCCCCGAATGCCCCACGTTTTAATTATGCCCCTTTTTTCAATGTCACATTAATGTGGTTTAGTTTTAATTTTTGTTTACTTTTAGATCAAAATTAATTAAAACGGAGTATAGTTAGTGGCCCATTAAAAACAAAATTACTAATAAGTTTCTTGAGGACATAATACAAATCAAAAATACGAATAGATTCTGGTGCAAGGCTTGTTGTTTATTGAAATAACTGCATATTTACAAGAGAAAATGACAATGTGGCGTGTGAGATAACATGTGAGTTTGGCAAGTGAGATTAAAATATTTTGGTTCCGTAGATGATCGATTCAAATATATGAATGGTTTAATGGTCTAAAATTATATGTGTACTTTAATAATTAATAATATTTAAATTGAATAAAAAATTAAGGGGGGCTCCTATGCAAAAAATACAATTTTTGCCCTATTTTTGCTTTATAACGGTACGGAACCCTTCGTGCGCGAGTCCGATTCGCACTTGGCCGATTATTAAGAAGTTTTTCTTTATCATACTATTTAGTATTCAAGCTTCACTTTCTTCGCCTTGTGACTTCCAATATACCAGACAAAGACCATTCAATGCAAGACCTTGTACAGTTATCTAATACTAGACATTCCGCGCGGCTTCGCCCGCGTAAATTAGATATTTCACAGACAAATCAGTCTACAAAAAATAGCATATGATCCTTCACGTGGTCTACTTCTTATCTGACCCAAATAACAGAAAAATTGCTCTAGTAGTTCGTGAGATAAGCCCTTTCAAATAGTTTCCCCCGTTTTTTCCACATTTTATTCTATTTCTTCGCTCCTATTAGTCTTAGCGTGATAAAATATAGCCTATAGCCTTACTCGATAAATGGGCCATCTAACACTGAAAGAAGAAGAATTTTTCAAATCGGACCAGTAGTTCCTGAGATGAGCGCGTTCAAATAAGCCCTTTCAAGTAATTTCCCCCCGTTTTTTCCACATTTTCCTCTATTTCTTCGCTCCTATTAGTCTAAGGGCCTGTTTCACCACTTCCTGATAAGTGCCGAATAGGCTATCCACCACTTAACTTGACAGATGAAGTATGGAGAATCGGTCAAAAAAGCTGTGAATTACCTATTCGGCACTTTATCAGAAAGTGGTGAAACAGGCCCTTAGCGTAATAAAATAAAGCCTATAGCCTTCCTCGATAAATGGACTATCTCACACTGAAATAATTTTTCACAACGGACCAGTAGTTCCTGAGATTAGCGCGTTCAAACAAACAAACAAACTAACAAACTCTTCCGCTTTATAATATTAGTATAGATTCAAGTAAAATTTACGAAAAAGAATAACAAACATCGGTATGCTTTTCTTCAAAATTACTGAATTGAAAAATTACGTGAATACTCAAAGTTTACTTCAGAACGGGGCGTATTCATAATAAAATAAATGGGTTTTCTACGAGCTGAAAATCTAGATCTCTTAAACAACAGCGCTTACAGCGTAAATGCAAATGATTTTATACTTCCTGTCATAACAGTAAATGCGGTAGTTGAATGCAATTTCAGTACAAAATGTTGTTAAGGTGGGTTGCACCAACTTACTTTAACTATAACTTTAACTATAACTACAATGCAAAATGTCAAATCTTTGGTTAAATTAAAAAATGGACGCCATGTTTAACCATAACCATAGAGCTCGACAAGGCTTTAAATGAACGTGGCGAAATAAGGAACCGGCGAAAAAAGGCGCCCCCGCCCACGTTCATTTAAAGCCTTGTCGGACCAGCAACAGACATCTGTCAAATGAAAAAAGTCGACCTCTGTGGCTTAGTTGGTGGGCTGTTGGTAGCTCAAGCCGGGGGTCGCGGGTTCGAATCCCGCCGACGGAACAAAAAGTTTTCAAAGTTCCTGGGTCATGGATGTGTAATAAATATGTGTATAATATAATAAAAATCTTAAATATATGTATAGTATAAAAGTATTAAATATATTTCCGTTGTCTGGTACCTGTAATACAAGTCAATCAGGTACTTACCACGGGGCCAGGCTGACGTGGTGTGAAGCGTCCATAGATATTATAAAAAAAAAAAAAAATCTGTGGTCAAAGTTAAGGTTAAAGTTAAGTTAGCCTTAACTATAACCATAACTTTGACCTTAACTGTAACTATAACCACGCCTCTGGTGCAACCCACCCTTATTGTTTACCAAGTTTCAGCTAGACTTCAGTACCGCGAACTCTACAACCTAATTTCTTTAAGAACTTCGAAATATATTTTGAAACTAGATGACGCCAAAATTCGATTACCGCGCGGGAACCGTACATTTTCCGTGTCCTATGTCCTTTCTCGGAACTCAATGTATCTCCATAGTCCATACCCAACTAAATCGGTTCAGCGGTTCGGGTGTGAAGATGTAACAGACAGACAGACAGATATGTATGGATTGAACGCCCGCACCGAACGGACCGAGGGTTAATCTTCAGACCGCAGTCCGCTCGAAGGACCAATGGAAATGTTTAATTCTTTCAATTTTGTACTACTGCGGGCATTTCACCTGTATAGGCCACAATATAGCATATCACCATATCACCTGTAAAGGGTGGTCCCATGGAGGCCATTACTAAACAATTTATTTTTCGTTATGTAGTTTAGGGAATAGGGTGGCTCCATGCAGGCTACTACTAGAAAATTTTTAATCAAAAAATTTCCAGCTAGTACAGTTAAGAGCTAGGTTTCCGAATTGTAGACTCGACAATAAAAAGTAATAAAAACTTGAGAGGTGTCAAGGGACACCCGGATGGAACGAAGCTATTTCTTATGTACAAAAAACCTGTATACACTCAACAAAAAAAGAGAGAGAGATAGAGAGAGAGAGAGAGAGAAACACGTACTACCGCACGGCTTACAATTACTATAGCAAAAAGCACAGACATAGATCATAATAGATACCTCGTACCGCATGTCCCGCGAAGCACATACATACGTGGGAGAGCCATGCCTCGGCACGAATGGGCCGGCTCGACCGGAGAAATACCACGTTCTCACAGAAAACCGGCGTGAAACAGCGCTTGCGCTGTGTTTCGCCGAGTGAGTGAGTTTACCGGAGGCCAAATCCCCTACCCTATTCCCTTCCTTTCCCTCCCCTATTCTCTTCTCTTCCCATCCCTACCCTCCCCTATTCCCTCTTAAAAGGCCGGCAACGCACCTGCAGCTCTTCTGACGCTGTGAGTGTCCATGGGCGACGGAAGTTGCTTTCCATCAGGTGACCCGTTTGCTCGTTTGCCCCCTTATTTCATTAAAAAAAAATACACATGCGGTATCTATCTTTGTCTGTGGCAAAAAGTGTCGTTACAACTTTTTGGTCTTATTTTTTTACGTCTAGCCCCCTTTCGTAACGCGCGATAAGGAACTTCGTTCCAAAAATATTACGAATTTTAAATAAAAAAATATTTTGATTTTCCAATCAGACGATGGATCCCAAATACGTTATCGATTCGCTGTTGGTATGTTTATCTCGATCTATAAGCCGCTGTCGACCGCCGCTAAACATTCGATTACAACCGAACACGGCTGATAACCATCTGGCTATCAGTCAGAAGATTTTTCACTAAGGTTGGTATAACTGTTACTAACCAGGTTCTTCCATTCACGTTTTCATTTATTCATTCATAATTTCAAATCATAAAAACAACAAGATGTCATAATTATTCTATCATAAGTTCATTCTAAAGTTATATTACAAAAAATATTAAAAGTTAATTCAAGTTGAAAGTTAAGTTAAAATCATCATGAAACAATAGTACTTAATTTTATAAAAAAACATTAATTATTATTCTAGATTATATTTATTGACTATACTGTATTGAAAACGAGTTCAAAGTCATTAAACTTTAAGGTGATTTGCCGAACATTTCCGGCCGTTTGTGAGCCCGCAAACCAAGATAATCTTAAAGTAGACATTTCAAGGAACAAATTAAAAAAAAAAAATCATGTTACGTAAGAATACTAATAATAATAATAATATCTATGAACGCTTCACACCACGTAAGTCTGGCCCCGTGCTAAGTACCTGAAGTGTACAGGTACCAGACAACGGAAATATATTTAATACTTTTATACTATACATATATTTAAGATTTTTATTATATCATACACATAATATTTAATACACATCCAGACCCGGAAACATTGAAAACTTTTTGTTCCGTCGGAGGGATTCGAACCCGCGACCCCCGGCTTGAGCTGCCACACACTCAAACCAATTGACCACAGAGGTCATCATGAGGGCAAAATGACCTCCCTCATCAACACACTTAAAAGGCTTGCCTGACTCTCTACCGGCCAAAAAAATTGGTTTGCGTAATTTTTTCCTGAAAGGTAAAGAAATTTTCTATTGAATACACTTTAGGCAAACCAGTGCACATGGTGAGGGCAAAACATTTATTAACTTTTTTTTTCTTAATTTTTTTTACGTACTACCGGCTTTGCAAATCCACGCAAACCGAGCGTTTCGAGTTCCTATAGTTGTAAACTATCTATTTTCATCAATTAAGAAATTTTAAAAAATCCTCGCCAAACAACTTTAAAAAGTAATTAAATAATATTTACTGACTTTAAGTTTAAATAATTCCTAAGTGTAAAGTAATATTTTAGTCCATAATTGTTGTCACGGTGTGTCGGGGGACCGCCAATTTAACTACGACAACAGCGACTTTTGCATTTTGTATCGCTGATTGTCTCGATTCAGTTCGCTGTGAACTGACCTTTAAACTATAATGTTATGTGAAATCAAACATCTACATTAGCGGTCCCCCGACACACCTTGACAACAATTATGGACTAAAATATTACTTTACACTTAGGAATTATTTAATTAGTAACAGACAGACAGACAGACAGACAGACAGACAGACAGACAGACAGACAGACAGACAGACAGACAGACAGACAGACAGACAGACAGACAGACAGACAGACAGACAGACAGACAGACAGACAGACAGACAGACAGACAGACAGACAGACAGACAGACAGACAGACAGACAGACAGACAGACAGACAGACAGACAGACAGACAGACAGACAGACAGACAGACAGACAGACAGACAGACAGACAGACAGACAGACAGACAGACAGACAGACAGACAGACAGACAGACAGACAGACAGACAGACAGACAGACAGACAGACAGACAGACAGACAGACAGACAGACAGACAGACAGACAGACAGACAGACAGACAGACAGACAGACAGACAGACAGACAGACAGACAGACAGACAGACAGACAGACAGACAGACAGACAGACAGACAGACAGACAGACAGACAGACAGACAGACAGACAGACAGACAGACAGACAGACAGACAGACAGACAGACAGACAGACAGACAGACAGACAGACAGACAGACAGACAGACAGACAGACAGACAGACAGACAGACAGACAGACAGACAGACAGACAGACAGACAGACAGACAGACAGACAGACAGACAGACAGACAGACAGACAGACAGACAGACAGACAGACAGACAGACAGACAGACAGACAGACAGACAGACAGACAGACAGACAGACAGACAGACAGACAGACAGACAGACAGACAGACAGACAGACAGACAGACAGACAGACAGACAGACAGACAGACAGACAGACAGACAGACAGACAGACAGACAGACAGACAGACAGACAGACAGACAGACAGACAGACAGACAGACAGACAGACAGACAGACAGACAGACAGACAGACAGACAGACAGACAGACAGACAGACAGACAGACAGACAGACAGACAGACAGACAGACAGACAGACAGACAGACAGACAGACAGACAGACAGACAGACAGACAGACAGACAGACAGACAGACAGAAAGACAGACAGACAGACAGACAGACAGACAGACAGACAGACAGACAGACAGACAGACAGACAGACAGACAGACAGACAGACAGACAGACAGACAGACAGACAGACAGACAGACAGACAGACAGACAGACAGACAGACAGACAGACAGACAAGACAGACAGACAGACAGACAGACAGACAGACAGACAGACAGACAGACAGACAGACAGACAGACAGACAGACAGACAGACAGACAGACAGACAGACAGACAGACAGACAGACAGACAGACAGACAGACAGACAGACAGACAGACAGACAGGACAGACAGACAGACAGACAGACAGACAGACAGACAGACAGACAGACAGACAGACAGACAGACAGACAGACAGACAGACAGACAGACAGACAGACAGACAGACAGACAGACAGACAGACAGACAGACAGACAGACAGACAGACAGACAGACAGACAGACAGACAGACAGACAGACAGACAGACAGACAGACAGACAGACAGACAGACAGACAGACAGACAGACAGACAGACAGACAGACAGACAGACAGGACAGACAGACAGACAGACAGACAGACAGACAGACAGACAGACAGACAGACAGACAGACAGACAGACAGACAGACAGACAGACAGACAGACAGACAGACAGACAGACAGACAGACAGACAGACAGACAGACAGACAGACAGACAGACAGACAGACAGACAGACAGACAGACAGACAGACAGACAGACAGACAGACAGACAGACAGACAGACAGACAGACAGACAGACAGACAGACAGACAGACAGACAGACAGACAGACAGACAGACAGACAGACAGACAGACAGACAGACAGACAGACAGACAGACAGACAGACAGACAGACAGACAGACAGACAGACAGACAGACAGACAGACAGACAGACAGACAGACAGACAGACAGACAGACAGACAGACAGACAGACAGACAGACAGACAGACAGACAGACAGACAGACAGACAGACAGACAGACAGACAGACAGACAGACAGACAGACAGACAGACAGACAGACAGACAGACAGACAGACAGACAGACAGACAGACAGACAGACAGACAGACAGACAGACAGACAGACAGACAGACAGACAGACAGACAGACAGACAGACAGACAGACAGACAGACAGACAGACAGACAGACAGACAGACAGACAGACAGACAGACAGACAGACAGACAGACAGACAGACAGACAGACAGACAGACAGACAGACAGACAGACAGACAGACAGACAGACAGACAGACAGACAGACAGACAAAGACAGACAGACAGACAGACAGACAGACAGACAGACAGACAGACAGACAGACAGACAGACAGACAGACAGACAGACAGACAGACAGACAGACAGACAGACAGACAGACAGACAGACAGACAGACAGACAGACAGACAGACAGACAGACAGACAGACAGACAGACAGACAGACAGACAGACAGACAGACAGACAGACAGACAGACAGACAGACAGACAGACAGACAGACAGACAGACAGACAGACAGACAGACAGACAGACAGACAGACAGACAGACAGACAGACAGACAGACAGACAGACAGACAGACAGACAGACAGACAGACAGACAGACAGACAGACAGACAGACAGACAGACAGACAGACAGACAGACAGACAGACAGACAGACAGACAGACAGACAGACAGACAGACAGACAGACAGACAGACAGACAGACAGACAGACAGACAGACAGACAGACAGACAGACAGACAGACAGACAGACAGACAGACAGACAGACAGACAGACAGACAGACAGACAGACAGACAGACAGACAGACAGACAGACAGACAGACAGACAGACAGACAGACAGACAGACAGACAGACAGACAGACAGACAGACAGACAGACAGACAGACAGACAGACAGACAGACAGACAGACAGACAGACAGACAGACAGACAGACAGACAGACAGACAGACAGACAGACAGACAGACAGACAGACAGACAGACAGACAGACAGACAGACACGTCAAACTTATAACACCCCTCTTTTTGGTCGGGGGTTAAAAAAATCCATGCACGCTATGAGGGCACTTTTGAGATCGACAGCTTCCGGACCAAAATATTATACAGTAAGTACTTGATGACCTGGTTAACTTCGCGTCACTTCCCTTCTAATATAAACCTTCCTTGGTTTTTAACGAATATTTGAAGAATTACATTACCCAAATCGCCAATCGGTTCAGCCGTTCTTGAGTAATATATTTTGATTTTAGTTAGCTAAGTACAATCAGATAAATTGAATCATAAGCTTATACCATAATATGATGACGGTCCTACAGAATTTGGTCGGGTTTATCACCTTGTCGAAAGATCATGTTTAGGTCATCGGCCTGCAAATATATTTCTCTAATGACAGCTAAATATTATGCAGGTAAACAGGGCTAAGTTAATGTTTGAATTGTTTCTGGAAATATATTTGTTGATCAACTTGAAAGACTGTATAGAAATGAATTCAGCAATACGTCAAATAATCACGAACCAAGTAATGTATATTAAAGCTGACTTGTAGATTGTAGCTATGGTTACATCCTGAGGATGTAATCATCCGTAACAATTTCTCGTAATATTACAAGTTTATTGCGAGAATAAAAGAGAGTATCTTTATTAATTCGACGTTCACCTAGATATTATGTACTATATAATATTAAACATAGTTTGAGTTTCAAAAAATTCTTTCTTTCAACAAATCCGTCCTCTTGCGTCATCCATCAGTAGCCCTAGCACGGCGACCAGTGGAAATGCGAAAGTATACACAAATTGTGGAGATAAACTTAAGGTGCCGTTCCGATCTTTTTTCGTTCCGAAAAATTCAATTAAAATACCACTTTATGACAGACTATACTCCTAAAAATTCAAATAATATCCTACTTTATGACATATACTATAGTCTTTCATAAAGTGGCATTTTAATTGAATTTTTGTCGGTCGCGATTAGCCGCGGTAAAGATCGGAACGGCACCTTAAGTTTATGTCCACAGTTTTTCTATACTTTCGCATTTCTACTGGTCGCCGTGCTAGGGCTACAGGGGGCCTCGCAAAATATATTTTAGGGGGCCTCGCAAGATATATCTTGCCCGCATCAAATTTAGGTCCTGCCCCGCCACTGGTTGTACTTCGGTTTTTTCGCGACATGAATTTATGACTTCACTTTGAATTTAAACTGTATTATTTACTGTGGCTCCCTACAGTAACTAATACAGTTTTAATTCCGACCGCTACAGACAGGATTCAGCAATACGAGACACAGTGAAATCGTCACGTTAATCTGAGTATATTGTATTTGCTAACATTACTAAGTGTGTTTTCATATTTATACAATTCTGGAACACTCACAAGTCTTTTGCTAAACGTTTTCCTTGTATTAAATAATTATAGACATTAGTAACTGGTAACACGGTATTTTAGCAAAGAGCTGTATCAACGTAATTATGTTTAATCACGAAACTATTTAAATTTACAATTTACAATAATCCAAAATAAAAACTGATGTCACCAACTAATTAGTGTGGCGGTACCCATAATTAGTGCCACATTCCTGCATCGCGCTATTGAAGTTTTCTAAGTGCGTCGGATTCGATTGAATGACTAGCGCGATCATTGAATGACACCATTTAATTGAATCACTAAAGGACCACTCGTCAAGACGTTCTCTGTCACGTTTAACGTCTTGACTAAAACTGATATAGTGAAGTCGTTAAATGGGTCATGGTATGTTATAATTTTTAAGTAGCCATTGGCGAGGTAATAATTTGTAAATACACGCTGTCATATCAATTTATTACAAGTAACGCACTTTAAAGTAAATTTAATTGAAAAAATATCAACGCAGTTCTATCAGCTGTGCGAGCAGTTAGACGCCATATTTGTTTTGTTGACTACTAGCGCCGCAGTGGGGAAAAAATTAAATTAATTAAATTACCTGACTGATTTCATGTCCGCTATCTTCAAAGGGCTATGTTACAAATCGCTAACTAGTTGGACGTTGAGTGTCGATTGTTCAATCAACGTTCGGCCGAGTCATTCAATTGAATGGTGTCATTCAGTGCATGCGCTAGTCGTTCAATCGAATCGCAGAATTAATCAGATGACTGGCGACACATATACGACAGCTGAAGTCAATCACATTAAAACAGGCATCTTTTACAGGCGCTGTCACAGAGCAGCGGTCTTACTGTGACGGCCGAGCACCGCTTCGCCGATTATATCCCACGACACATCCTGGACATGGAACACATTGTGGACCAGACATACGATAAGACTAGAGGTAGTTTTAATTTTATATTTCCAGCATTTTATTGAATATTCGGTCGCGCAAGTAGTGTATTATCCGAGCTCTGAGCGCAAGCTCTGAATGAGAAATTATGCTTGTCATTATTTTTATGTCTGTCTTTTTTCTTTGTGCTTTTGAGTTTCTAGAAAGGATTTAGGATATGTTTTATACCAAAATAGACAACATCTAGTATCTTAATTTATTTCTCTATGTCTCTTATAAGTTATACTTTAAGCACAACGGAAAGAAAGGAACAAAGCTGGAGACCCTTTCTCCAGCGAATTTGTTCCTTTCTTTCAAAGGGTGTCTGGAAGAAATTGCTGTTTAGTAATAAGACCGCCGTACTATCGTTATTTTATGTTACGTTTTCAATTTATGTGTATGCAACTGTGATTGTGCACAACAAAGTATATTTCACTCATTCATTGATTGATTTATCGCGCGAGAATCGTACATTTTTCCGGCATAAAAAGTATCCTGTGTCCTTTCCCGGGACTCAAAGCATCTCCATACCAAAAGTCCAGGACTTTTGACGGTTTTTATCGCTAGAAATGATGGTTCCTGCGCAGTAATCGAATTTCAACGCGGGCTACATCAAGCGTATTATTTGTTTGACAGTGTACGTGTTCCTGGGCGAGCACATAGCGCTGGTGGACTTCGTCAGCGTCCTCCACCGTCGCGGGCTGCTGGCGAGCGGGGAGTACGCCGTCGTTGCTGTGGACGATGAGATCTACGATCCCAATGACGCCGCTATTACTCATGCCGGTAGGTAGCTTAAAGTATCTGGTATAGTTGCGGTAGGTTACATCGTAACTGCAACTCTACCGTAAGCGAGGAGTGGAGCACCATGGGGTTTTAGTAGGTTAGTATATCCCACAACCTGAGCACTTTTGTGGTACACTTTACGGAAAAACTATCACGCCTATTGATTTGTGCTTTAACATAGTAAATTTTATATATATGTAGATGTGTTATCATCGGTCAGTCAAGGTTTGGTTACTATTAAAAAATAAAAAAAACTGCCTTAATGGTTATTACCACGCAGAAAAACAACGCGAGCCCTCAAAAGTTCGGCTTTTAGCTTGTAATATTAGTATGGATGATTATTATCAGCATTTCTGTGTTTGTGCACCCAGATTTGGGTACATCCGGTTTAAAAACATTATATAGTTCGGTCGTTCTTGTAGTCCGTCCTTACAAAGTTATACAGTACCTAGTAGGAGTACTAGATAATAAAGTATTTATATTAAATCACCGAATAAGGTATTGATCAATCCTCATTGATAGGCATATTCTTAAATGATCGCACATTTAAGGTGAACGCACACTTAGCCGAACCGAACGAATCGAATTCCACAAGGCCTCGCATACCTGCTGACAAAATATTATGTGCAATCAGCTTTAAATAGAAAGAATATTATGATCGTATATGTTTTGTGATTTGTATGGAAGCGACCGAACGTCATGAATTTTCCCATACAAAAAAAACTTGCTCTTTCAGCGCTGCTATTTTTACAATGAACTCTATATAGGGGGCCCATACATATCCTAAAGTATTATCACTTAGTTTTGTTACACCCTGTATAATATTAAGCCTTGAAACATTTTATTTTTATTAATTTCACAATGACGATATCGGTATTTTCAACCCACATAATATTTCAGCGATTCTTATGTTCCAAGAGCAATATAATTTGTGGAATATTCTATACAGATTTGTGTCGTTTTATATCAAGTAAATAGAGTACTGCTTGCGACACCGCAACAAAGGTTCTCATTATACCACAAAGCAAGGATCGACAGAATTTATTATTAACAATATAATATTATACTATAAAGGTACATGAAATTGCTGCAGATATTGTTATTTATAGTTCTATTAATATCAACTCTATTACTGACTTATGTCAGTAATAGAGTTGATATTAATAGAACTATACTGTGATATTAATAATAGAACTATAATATTATTATTAAATATAGTATTTTAAAAGATAAAACCGACTTCAAAATTGTACGTAATTAAGAAATAAATTCCCCATCTCAAAAACAATTCCCCATCTCAGAAACTGACTTATGTCAGTAATAGAGTTGATATTAATAGAACTATATTATTATTATTAAATATAGTATTTTAAAAAGATAAAACTGACTTCAAAATTGTACGTAATTAAGAAAACAAGCCGACTTAATCTTCAGGATGTGAGGCTTATAAAATAAATAAGATACAAAAAAAAATGAATTAAAATTCCCCATCTCAAAAACTACTGAACCGATTTTGATGAAACTTACAGTATTCACTAAGTTGAACAATACCTAGTACAACAAAAAAAAAATATCACTTAAATTGGACTTGTAGTTCCGAAGATATGCGAACATAAAAACATACGTACATACACACTTTTGAAATTTGGCACATTTGTTCAGACGCTGATATAGTAGTCTATATCAGCCTTTCAAGAGAACAGGACCTTAGTAGGTCGAACTAATAATCTTCTTTTTTTGAAGTCGGTTAAAAATCTCGATCCTTCACTGTGTGTTTTTTAATTATACAGTGTTTTGACTTTTGTCCTTGTCTGTAAGTGTAAAAAGATGTCTTGACAGGCAAAACATAACGTCTAACGTCTGTAAACGAATTATGGATATTTTTAGGGTTCCATTTCCAAAGGGTAAAAACGGGACTATTATTGAGACGTTGTCTGTCCGTCTGTCAGTTTGTCTTCAGGCTGTATCTCAAAAACCGCTATAGCCAGACTTCACAGATTGTGTATTTTTGTTGCCGCTATAACAACAAAATAATACTATAATTTATAAAAAAAATAAAAAAATTTTAGGGGGGCTCCCATATAATAAACGTGATTTTTTTTGTCTTTTTTGCTCGATATCAATAATGGCAACAGGTACGCACTTGAAATTTTCACAAAATCTTCAATTATATGTGTAGTTAGTAATTAATAACAACATTAAAATAAAGTAAAAGTTTAACGGGGGCTCCCATACAAAAAACACAATTTTTGGCTTATTTTTGCTCTTTAACGGTACGGAAACCTTCGTGCGCGAGTCCGACTCGCACTTGACCGATTTTAAGTGGTAAATATTTTCAGATTTTTTCTATAGCTTCCAGTCTAACCATGAGTTACAGACGTGTGTGCCACTTTTTAATATTTAAATTAAAAACGCTGACTGATGCTGTTATTTACATACTTTCGACCTTACGCCGACGACATAACATACTTTAAGTCAAATCCAGAGGTACAATATCCCTGAACTGTTTGCGAGTTAAATTGAAAAAGTTAATAGCCACAGCGTTTTTTCCAAATCAGATCTCGACTGAGCAACAAACGGTGAAGTTGGAGTAAGCTTGTTATGAAGTGGCATGGATCAGGTTCTACCATTGTCTGGCTTAAAAAAAAAACAGTAGTTGGATTTTTGCACCACTGTGCACATGCTCTTGTTATAACTTTTAGAGCCCCAGACTGCAGACTTTCTATCGGCCGATAGTTTGGTTTGGCTCTTGATCAGTATGAAGCTGTATGGAAGTGCGCATATTACAACGACACCGAGTCGGCCGATAATTAAGTTTGATGGGCTATACGATTGCCTTCAAACTTAACTATCAGCAAACTGTCGCCCGATGCTTAATCAGTACGACGTCCTTCCACGCGCTCACACGACGCCGATTGTTTGGTCGGCCGACTCGGCAGAAATCTGAATCTGAATTTCCATTCTAAAATCTTTCGCTGTGAATGGATTCGTGCGAGAACAATCGGCCGACTGTTGTCTAGTCTGCGCACTCACCACCAACCCAACTGTTTAGTTGGCGTAGTGTGCGCGCTAACAGCCCAACCCGACCAAACTATCGGCTGAAAGAAGGTCTGCAGTCTGCGGGGGCTCTAACAGAATAGTTGACATAACCGAAAAGAAATAACGTGAAAAATGTTGGTCGATGTAATAATTAGGGAGCTGGTGAGCATTTAGGTATATGATTTGCACAAGTTTCACATCGAGGTAGATTGCAGTTTACGTCATTACGAATTGATTTGGTCCAGTCAATTAAGGTCCTACGTCGCTGCGTTTTCGCGTTACAGCCGATTGAAGTTGCTTAAAAAAGGGGGTATTAAATCATTTGCACATGTATGCCTCTGGGGTTCATGGTCACAAACAGCTTGGAAACGAAGAAAATCGAAGAGGCAGACATTCAGGGCTCTGCTTTATTATGGGGCGGAGTTGTAAAAATGTTTAAAAAAAAAGCTCTACTAAGTAATTTGCACACGGTTCTCATTGCGCCCATTCGATTCATTATGACTCCGTGGATATGAAAAAACATTTGGCAGACATTTTGCTCACTGATTTTTAGGTGTATAACTGTTTGAAATTCACGGAATCAAGGGGAAGCGGGTATTGCATGGGATTATAATTGTCATTCTGTATAGTGTATTGTTATTATTTAGTTTGATATTATTCGCTGAAGTCGCGGTAGCGATTCAACTTCTTCTTCAATCTTCTTCTTCTTCAACTTCTTCCCAAATAAAAGCGAGACACTACGAAAGGAACTGTGGAGAAATTTCATACCTGCGGAGATGTAGTTAACAGGTAGAAGCCGAATATTTCTGACGCGTGTGTAAAATTGAATTTTGTACTTCTAGCTTGGCGCGAGCGTCAGGTTGAAAAAAAAAACAATCAAATGGTCTGCCTTTGAAATATCAGAGGCCTGAACGTCTGCCTCATCGAGTTTCTTGGTTTTCATGATAAATTCAAACATCAATCCAAGAGGCAGACATGTGCGCATAATATAGCATTTTTTTTTTATTTTTTACATTTTTGAAACGCTGTCAATAGCGAACGCAGAGGCAACATGCTGGCAGACTATTTTTCCGTGGTCCTTCTCATTGTTATTAATCGAACAATTTCAATCTGCCAAGTGTGCACTTCATATAGAGTTTTTTAAATCATAAAAAAAACTTGAAAAATTGAAAACTACAAAAGTCAGAGCCCTGGATTTCTACCTCTACGAATTTTTGTGTTTACAGGATGACTATGATCATCAGCCCCAGAGGCAGACATGTGCATATAATATCACCCACCTTTTTTTTCAACATTTTTGAAACGCTGTAAATTGACAACGCAGCGCCACCATGGTGGCAGACGAGGTTCTTGATGTTTCTTAGAGTATAATCTTCACTATTAATAACGTCTGCCATGTGTGCTGATCATATAGAAATTTTGCTCGCTAGCTCCATAACTATAAGTATCGTATACGCTGTATACAAGTATATATATTATGTATACTGTATATATCGCTCAGAAAAAATGTATGAAAAAGTCGCAATGTCCGATTTTAAGGTCTTTTTGATGAGGCGAGGTGTTAGCGGGGCGGGAACGTGATTGGTACTTGATCAGACAGTGACACGTTATTGTTAGATATGGAATACACCTCCCGATTTGTTCCTCCAGTTTTGCTGAACGATCTTAAATATGTACGCGAGCTGTACCACAATCAAGATTCAAGGGCATATTCTGTCACACTGTTCATTAAATTAAAGTCAGGAAAAAATAAAAATCGGCCAAGTGCGAGTTGGACACGCCCATGAAGGGTTCCGCAGCAGAAATAAGGTTTATTTTTATGAAATTAAAAGGTTTTTGATTTATTTTTATCTATAAGGGTTCCGTTTTTTGCCATTTGGCTACGGAACCCTAAAAATAAATCAAAAACCTTTTAATTTTATAAAAATAAACCTTATTGCTGCTGCGGAACCCTTCATGGGCGAGTCCAACTCGCACTTGGCCGATTTTGATTTTTTCCTGACTTTAATTTAATGAACAGTGTGACCTGTGGGACAGAAAATGTATGCAGCTAATGTTAAAATATTCATTAATATAATAATGGTAAACAATCTATTTATCTAGTATATTCATCATCATCTGTCCCCAGACCACCTGATCCAGAACAGCAGCAGCGACGTGCTGGCGTTCCGCGCGGTGCTCAAGCTCACCCCCTCCTACCCCACCAACCCCAACTACCCGTGAGTATAGCCCGGTCGAGGAACACGCTGAATTTCATACCTACAGCTACTTTCACTCGCACACATACACTAACATACACTTTTTTGCATTCTAACCCGTGACCTCCATAAGTGTCACGAACTCAACAAGTGAGCTATAATGGTCGCCAAATTCTCATTGACCTAGCAATTATTTTCGTAATATCAGTACTCATAGACTGTATTCAAGTGCCGTTGAATATAATGACTGAAAATTTATTCTCTGTTGAATGTCACGATGCAATGAAGTGAATACGCAAATATACAATTTGAATGCAATTATAAGCGTTCAGTTTATTTCAGAATACGGTAGCAAAATATGGCCTCTTTGAAAATATTTTCATAAGGCCTTCGTGCGGCCGTGATTAATACTAAGCCAGCTCACCCGTCTTTTTTATATTTTCTCGCCACGTTCACGTAGGTGGCTTTTCCTGTTTCAACGTGGCTCGAAACTATAAAAAGGCCCACTAGAAAACAAACACCACAACAAAGAAAAAAAATGCAAGGAAGCTCTGCAAGGGGAGGGTGAAACAATCCTAGAGCTGACGACTTTAGTAACATTGAAGTTTGCTAACGCCAATAACATGATATTAAGGTGCCACCGACCGAGACGGGGTTTCCGCTCTCGGCCGAGCCCGAGAGCTGGGACCGAGAACACACAAAGCGTGAAAAAAAGTTAAATGCCGTTTATTTTTAATACTGTACTTACTGTTACAATTGTTACTCGAGGACTGCCGCGGTAAAGCTATTGAATAGCATTTTTTATCAACTTATCGAATCATAGATCAACTAACTACATATATCTCGAGCTACAACCTACAAGCCAGAAGGGCGTATAAAAAAAGTAGTTTTTTTAAGTAGAAAATAGGTCTCTACAACTGATTGCATATTGTGTCTATGAAAATACTACGTACTACGTGAAATGATCTTTTGTATTTTAACAATTCCAAAACTCCCAATATTGCACTTACATCTATTAATATTCTTTAATAAATTATAGGCAAAAATTTTTTTGCAAAAAAGGGTTTAATTTAAATACTCCAAAAATAAAAATAAAATAATTTCTCCTTAAAAATTTTAACTATTATGTTATAACCTCAATATAAATTATACAATTTGCATGATAATAAAAGCTTGTCGCGCGATTTGTAAATAAACTAGTACCAATTTAATTGAGTAAATTGATATTATATTTTATATTTTAATAAATTTATTAAATCGAGGGGTGAAAGGCTAATGGCGTTAAGCGACATTTTTTGGAATTTTACAGGAGAGCGTTTTAAAGTTTTTAAAATCAGAAAAAAATTCGTAAAAAATCAGTTTTTCGGTTAATTTAGATTCCAAATATACAGTTCTTTTCGTAATTAAATCCTTCATCACATGTTTTAGTTTTAAGTCAATAGAATAAAGGGTTACAGAAATAAATGTCGCTTGAGTTAAA
Organism: Cyaniris semiargus; assembly: GCA_905187585.1. Taxonomy (NCBI): domain Eukaryota; kingdom Metazoa; phylum Arthropoda; class Insecta; order Lepidoptera; family Lycaenidae; genus Cyaniris; species Cyaniris semiargus. The sequence continues at coordinate 1,946,698 of LR994558.1, read as the reverse complement.
AATGCTTATTTGTTTATTTTTTGAGAGTAAGGATAAAGGACTTAAGTTACGCTTCGCTTAGATTTTAGAGTAAAGCTAAATGATTTACGGTACAACTGTTATTATAATAAGTGGGAAGCTAAATGATTCAAGAAGGTAGCTATAGTAATTTTTGAGTAAAGCCAATAGATTGAACTACATATCTATGGCTGCAACAGATTACGTCTAATAGGCTGAAAGATAAATTCAATCCTATTTTAGGTGCAGGATAAGTGACTTAAGCCACGATCAACTTTTTAATGTGGTTGACCTAAATCCTCAAAATATTTAATTTTATTTGAGATTGGATCCATGATGCTAGACGAGAATAAAATAAAAATAAGTATTTAAAAAGGAGTGCTTATTAAAAACTACAGAGACTAAATTAAAAATGACTAATTATTTTAGCATAACTGAAAAATATTTCAGTAACAAAAAGGAAATCGTGTATGTTAATATCTGTACCTAATATGAATGACATTTATTAGAACCTATTAATACTATAACAATCTCACTGTCCGATCACTGTTACATAAGGTTTGACATTCACGACAGTATGCCTGGGAAAGAGGTAACTTATAATAATCCAAAGGCCACAAACTGGAGTGTATTGAGGGAAGAACTGCAGATAACCTCGCAGCAATCAACAAAGCTGTCAAGACCGTAAAACAACTGGAACTAACGGTGGGGGAGCTGGAGCATAGCTTGAATGATGCTTACCTCAGAAACTGTCCTGTTAAGAAAACGTCAAGTAAACTTAACGTACCTTGGTGGAGCGGTACTCTGGCGCAACTCAGAAAAGAGGCCCGAGCTCTGTTTAACAGAGCCAAAAGAGACGAGAACTGGGACGCATACAGAGCCGCCCTGACGACGTTTAATAGGGAGCTAAGAAAGGCTAAAAGACGCTCTTGGTCAAGGTTCTGTGAGGAAGTGAATAACACCTCGCAAACCAGGCTATACAAAGTCATATCTAAGGCCCCTAGCTCTCATCCTAGCACTGTGAAGATGCCAGATGGTACTTATACTAAAACGGCGGAAGAAAAGCTAAAATTACTAGCCGAAGCCAAGTTCCCCAACAGTATCCATCTCGAAAGACACGAAGCCTTCTCTCATACGATTGTTAAAACCAGACCATCAGTTGACGATTGGAGACGAGCTTCCACGATCTTTAAGCCTGGCTGAGTCAAATGGGCAATTGACAGTTTCAAGCCTTACAAGACCGGCGGCGAGGATAATATATTTCCGGCCCTCCTACAACAGGGCAATGGACATTATCCTTCCTCTACTACTGAAAGTATTTAGAGCAAGTTTCGCTTGGGGCTACATCCCATTGGCATGGACACGGTAAGGGTGTCCTACATACCCAAGAGTGGGGACAGGGACAAGGCTCTTACCAAAAAAATCTACCGAGACGGCCCTAATGGACTTAGTAGATCGCATTGATAGAGCAATTGAAGATTAACAGATTACGTTATGTGCCTTCCTCGATATTGAAGGCGAATGCGACAACACTTCAACCAGCTCTATCACAAATAATAAAGTGGATCAAAGCGACACTCGACAACAGGGTAGCCTCAGGTGACACAAGGTTGCCCACAAGGAGGTGTGCTGTCACCCCTGGAATGGTCCCTGGTAGTGGATGAGCTACTAAGGGAACTGAACCTTATAGGTTACTACGCTCAAGGGTACGCTGACGACCTGGCAATTCTAGTTGTGGGAAAATGCGCATCGGTGGTCGCTGGGTTGACGGAGTCAGCACTAAGAGTCGTCGAGGATTGTTGCAAAAGGGTCAAGCCAACAGTAAACGCTGATAAGACGGCCTTGATACCTTTCATCAAAAAGAGGAAGTTGGAGGGACTAAAACCAACACTCTTCGGGAAAACTATTAAGTTTGCGGGTGATGTCAAATATCTAGGAGTAATCTTAGACAAAGGACTCACTTGGAATAAGCACATCGAGTATATTATTACGAAAAAGGCTAGATGTGCTCTGGGTTTCTGTTGGAAGCTTGTCAGCTCTAAATGGGGTATTCGGCTGAAGGCAATGCTGTGGCTATATACAGCCGTAGTGAGACCGATTACCACATATGGCTGCGTAGTGTGGCATAAAAAAGCTGAACAAGTAAACTGTAATAAAAGTCTAAACAGCGTACAGAGACTGGCATGTCTTATAATCACGGGTGCACTCTCGTCAACACCCACTGCTTCCCTCGAGGCCTTGATCAACCTAACTCCGCTTCCTCTGCTTGTTCAGATGGAGGCCAGAAAGGCGGCTCTCAGGGTTAGGACGGCGGGCAGGACGAATTGGGCCTCCACCCCATTTCGACAGCTGGAACAGTCTCTTCGTAAATTACCTGTCATGGCCATGCCATCAGATGCCATGATCAAGGTGCATAGCTTTTCAAAGCAATACCAGGTATTATACCTTCCAGGGAGGACTGGAAAAGAAAAAATCGATGTTCACGGATGGATCAAGGAAAGACAACCGAGAGGGAGCCGGATTCTACAAAGGCAGGACACCAAAAGGCAAATACACCTGTTTGGGGGAGTTTGCGACCGTGTTTCAGGCTGAGGTCTTCGCTATCCTCGGTTGCTCACTAGAAAGCCTGGAGATGGCCCTAGTTAATAAAATATTTTTATCTTCTCCGATAGTCAAGCTGCACTTAAAGTACTGACTGCCGCAGAAGTCTCGTGGAAATTGGTTTTGGAATGCATTGAGACGTTGAAAATGCTGGGAAGGAACAACAACATCCGCCTAGTATGGATGCCGGGCCACAGCAACGTCCACGGCAATGAAACCGCTGACGAACTGGCTAGGCTTGGGGCTGAGAGTCTCATATATGCCCCAGAACCGGTCTGTGGTATACCTCCTAGTACCACAAAACAAGTGCTCAAAAAATGGGGTCACAGACTAAGCAGGAAGCAATGGGCTGCGACCCCTGACCTTGAATACTCCAAGGCACTAATTCCTGGCTTCAACAAGGGACTGTCAGAATTAGTGCTCACCTTGTATTTATGTAGGAACCAATTAAGACTCCTTACCAGAAGCCTAACTGGGCACTGCAAGCTCAACAAACACCTAAACATAATGGGTATTTGTAGCATAACGACTTGCAGATTCTGTGAGGAGGAGGATGAGACACCTATTCACCTTCTCCCCGATTGTCCTGCTCTACTACAGAGCAGGAACAGGCACCTTGGTCGCTAAGAATACTCATCCACAGAGGAAATTCGTGGCACCAACCCCAACCATATCGTTCAATTTATGAGCAGCATTGGGTTGGGGACGGTTATCTAGTGCGAAGGAGTCACAATAGATCCTTATGGGTCGCAGTGACGTCAGGGCTACAACGACCTGCCTTCATAAAAAAAAAACTATAACAATTAGTCATTCACTTACTTTCTTAATAAGAAATCACAGGATATAACCATGTAATTATCACATAGTCAGCCTCTAAAATTTGAAATCTTAATACAATTTAAAAATACTTAACTAAGCAATATTTTTTAGGTTAATATTTTTATAAGAATTCACTTATTGGCCTAAAATTCTTAAGAAATCAGTCTCAATAACAAGTAATATATTTATTCTGCCATTGTTCACCTGCGGTTTCGGCACTAACTCAAGCGCCGCGCGCGAGCGCATGCCTACTATTCGCTAGAAATGTTTAGGTAACACTAGATATTTAGGTAGGTCTTAAACGACATCGACTTACGGTGTCATAGGAAAATATACTTGCTTAACGTACACCTCTTGCTCATTATAGGAAAGGAAAACTGATTTAAGCAACCGCTTTTTATTTAAATTATAGGTCATATTTATCTCAAACGACCTTCGGTCTCGAATTTCCAAAAAATAGTATTTACTTCATGTCACTGTACTGAACATAGAATAAAGCAAACTAAATGACTCAAACTACAAACTTGTTTAGATTTTGCTGCAGGCTATTTGATTCAAGCGACATGTACCTAATATTTTAATGGAGAGTTAATTGCATCAAGCGACATGCTGAACGTTTTTTTGTGGCACGCCAATTGATTTAAGTGACAGCAGTTTGTTAATTATGATGCAAGCTAAATAATGTAACCAACCATGTATATAAGTTATAGAAACGGGAATAAAGCTTTAACCAAACATTTAAGTTTAAAAGTGAAAAAGGATAAAAGACTCAAGTAACTACCTAGGTATCATAACGTGGCTTAAGTCATCCACGTTATAAAAAAGCCATATTTTTGTGTCGCTTGAAGTAGTAGCCCAATGTAAAAACTGGGCCAAATCTATTTGCCTTAACCGCCAAAAAATTGCTCTGATCGTCATGAAACCTGGCTCAAAAGACGCCATATATATATATATATATATATATATATTATATATATATATATATATATAACTCAATATCGCACATAGTGTCGCTTAAAGCCATTAGCCTTTCACCCCTCGAAATATTGACAGATTGTTAAGTCTCGCGACAAGCTTTTATTGTCATGCAAATTGTATAACTTATATTGAGGTTATAACTTAAAAGTTAAAATTTTTAAGGAAAAATTTTCATTTTTATTTTTGGAGTATTTAAATAAAAGCTTTTTTTTCAAAAAGTTTTTTGCCTATAATTTATTTTTTGTTTTTTAGTTATCCCTGGCTAGATTTATAGTCTATTTGATTGTAGTTTGTTTTGTTTCAAGAATTTGTTAATATCTGATTAACATAAGTCCTTGATTTTGATCAGTGAAAAAACCGTGTCTATATTTAGCGAGTTGTTATATTCCGTTTATTTCTGCATGACTAAAAAGTTAAATTTCACTTAACAAAAGTGACCGGATTCAACCAGACATTTTCTAAAACCCGGCTGGATTTGACTTGACATAACAACATAATACGTCACGTCACGTCACGTCACATCACGACACGATACGACACGACACGACACGACACGTCGCGTCGCGTCACGTCACATCACGTCACGTCACGTCACGTCACGACACGTCAAGTCACGACATGACTCGTTGCGACACGTCACGTCACGTCATGTCACGTCACGTCACGTCACGACACGACACGACACGACACGACACGACACGACACGACACGACACGACACTTCACGACACGACACGACACGACATGACATGACACGTCACGTCACGACACGACACGACACGACACGACTCGACTTGTCTTGACTCTATTACTTTTAAATTTACTCTCAACGAGCCCTTTTATTTGATACCCATATTGCAGAAGTGATTTAAAAATAACTATTCCCTTATCTTGGATGAGCCGCCATATTGGATGTAGAATTATATTACATTCGCTTTCGAGTTACTCGCAAAAAGCCCTTTCATTTAATATCCATATTGTAGGACTGCATAGAAAATAACTATTTCGCCATCTTGGATGGTCGGCCATATTGGATTTAGAGTAATGTCACATACCATATCGTGCATTGTCATCCAAGCTAAACGTGTATGCAAAATTTCAGCTCAATCGATTGAAGATATCTACTTCAAAATTGAGTTCCAAAATTCCACCGTAACACACATACAGCTTGGCAAAGAAGAGTGTGGATTAAATGAGGGCGCTTTTTTTCAAATATAGGCAACACTACGCTTCACTTTTGACACAATATATACTAGAGTTGACAAGTAATGTAGTGTTGTCATAAATAAAAACTCTTAGTTCCAGCTGTCACCGCGTCAGACTCTTCTTAGCCAAGCTATACATACATACAGAGCAAGTAAAATAAAAGCTTTAAAAAAAATACTTTTTTATACGCCCTTCTGACTCAAAGCCCGCGATATAACTATCCTGGTAGACAAAAAATTTGAGAAAGCTTGAAGGGAGTCAATGGATACAGATCGTGAGCGACCATATTTAGCACTGAAAGCCATGACTGGAAGGGGTTTATATCTTCATTTGCATTTGTTTAGGCAAAATAACGACTAAAACGGTCAACGGCAACGATAAATGGTCGTATATTCATTTGTTAGACTAAAAACAGATTTTTATATCATTAAAGATGTAGAATATTCATAAATAAATTTATTTTTCTAAAAAAAACTTAATTATGGTCTTAATCCATATTAATTTTATGTGTTAATAGCATTTTAAAGAAAAATAAAAAATATTCTTATTATTCGAATTATTTGACGAATATTCGAATAAAACGAATATTCGAAAAACATACCCTATGTGCACATAATAATTATGGTATAACAACTTTGTCGGCAGGCAGCTGTGTCAGATGATCCGCAAGCTGTCCGCGGCGCCGCCGTTCTGCGTGCCCAACTACCATAAGATATTCGACGACACCTCGGTGAGTAAACAAGTCCATAGTGACGTCATCACCTGACGTAATGTTTGCGAAGTAAGGACGCGTACTTACAAACATCCGTGTCCATACTAATATTTTAAATGCGAAAGTCTGTTACCACGCCCAAACCGCTGGATCGATTTTGCTGAGGTATGGAATCCCGAGAAAGGACATAGGATAATTTTTATCCCGCAAAAATGTACGGTTCCCGCGTGATCTTATTTAAAAATAAAGTTTGTGAGTAGAAATCAATGATTTACCTCTAAAATATTTTTTTATTTAATCATCTAATGCTGTGCCCCTTTTATATTATTACTGGCTGTTGCTCGCGACTCCGTCCGCGTGGAGTTCAGTTTACAGTGCGCGGTGGTTCCCGTTTCCGTGGGAATGCCGGGATAAAAATATGTAGCTTATACTGCAAAGTTTTCTCAAAATTAATCTAATAAACTAAATTGGTGTCAAATTTCAAAGCTTCGTAAACCCTTTCCCCCCCCCCCCCCCCCCACTCATTACCTCCCCTTAAAATCAAAATACTCATTATTTTAAATAAACAATATTTAATCCAAATTTCAGTCGTAGCCCATTCCAAAAAAAAATTCATAAAAACTTTGACCCCCCTTAGGGGGGGTCCTTACAACCCTTTTTAGGGTTCCGTAGCCAAAAGGCAAAAAACGGAACCCTTATAGATTCGTCATGTCTGTCTGTCTGTCTGTCCGTCCGTATGTCACAGCCACTTTTCTCCGAAACTATAAGAGCTATACTATTGAAATTTGGTAAGTAGATGTAGTCTGTAAACCGCATTAAGATTTTGATACAATAATGGAAAAAATATTGAAAATTTTAGGGGCCCCCATAAGTACAACTGAATAATTTTTTTTTTTTATCTAACCTATGTGTGTGGTGTATCTATGGATAGGTCTTCAAAAATCATATTGAAGTTTCTAATATCATTTTTTTCTAACCTGAATAGTTTGCGAGAGAGACTCTTCCAAAGTGCTAAAATTTATGTCCCCCCCCCCCTCTAACTTCTAAAATAGGGGCATGATAAGTCTAAAAAATATATGACGTACTTTACTATAAAAACTACCAACGAAAATTGATTTGAACGAAATCTAGCAAGTAGTTTTTTTTTTTATATTTAAATATAAAAAAAAATCATCTAACCTATGCGTGTGGGGTATCTATGGATAGGTCTTCAAAAATCATATTAAGGTTTTTAATATCATTTTTTTCTAACCTGAATAGTTTGCGAGAGAGACTCTTCCAAAGTGCTAAAATTTATGCCCCCCCCTCCCCCCTCTAACTTCTAAAATAGGGGCATGATAAGTCTAAAAAATATATGACGTACTTTACTATAAAAACTACCAACGAAAATTGATTTGAACGAAATCTAGCAAGTAGTTTTTTTTTTTATATTTAAATATAAAAAAAAATCATCTAACCTATGCGTGTGGGGTATCTATGGATAGGTCTTCAAAAATCATATTAAGGTTTTTAATATCATTTTTTTCTAACCAGAATAGTTTGCGAGAGAGACTTTTCCAAAGTCGTAAAATGCGTGCCCCCCCCCCCCCCCCCCTTTAACTTCTAAAGTAGGGGCATGATAAGTCTAAAAAAAAGATATGATGTACTTTACTATAAAAACTACCAACGAAAATTGGTTTGAACGAAATCTAGCAAGTAGTTTTTTTTATACGTCATAAAGGGTAAACTTAATTTAACTTTCATTAATTCAACTGAAATATAAAAATAAATCAAAAACCTTTTAATTTCATAATTAATTATAAACAAAAAACATTTTGAAAAAAAGCTTTTATTTAAATAGTCTAAAAAGAAAAAAATTAATTTCTTCTTAAAAAATTTAACTATTAAGTTATAATCCTCAATATATTATACAATTTTCATGATAATAAAAGCTTGTCGCGACTCGCGAGACTTAACAATCTATCAGTACTTGACAAATTTATTAAAATAAAAATATAATATCAATTTACTCAGTTAAATTGGTACTTACTAGTTTATTTACAAATCACGCGAGAAGCTTTTATTATCATGCAAATTGTATAATATATTGAGGATTATAACTTGATAGTTAAAAATTTTAAGGAGAAATTTATTTTTTTCTTTTTAGACCATTTAAATAAAATCTTTTTTTCAAAAGTTTTTTGTTTATAATTAATTTTTTGTTTTTTAGTTATCTCTGGCTAGATTTCTTAGTCTGTTTGATAGTAATTTGTTTTGTTTCAAGAATTTGTTAAAATCTGATTAACTTAAAAGTCCTAAAGAAATCGTGCTCGACTTTGACCATTGAAAAATCTATATTTAGCGAGTTGTTATATTCCGTTTATTTCTGCATGACTAAAAAGTTAAATTTCATTTAACAAAAGTGACCGGATTCAACGGGGCATTTTCTGAAACCCGGGTGGATTCGACTTGAAGTCACGTCACGACATGACACGATACGACTTGACTATTACTTTTCAATTTACTCTCAATGAACCCTTTTATTTGATACCCATATTGCAGAAGTGCTTTAAAAAAACTATTCCCCTATCTTGGCTAAGCTGCCATATTGGATATAGAATGACATTACATTCGTTTCCGAGTTACTCTCAATAGACCCTTTCATTTGATACCCATATTGCAGAAGTGCATTAAAAATAACTATTTCCGTATCTTAGATGAGCCGCCATATTGGATGTAGAATGACATTACATTCGTTTTCGAGTTACTTTCAATGAGCCCTTTCATTTGATACCCATATTGCAGAAGTGCATTAAAAATAACTATTCCCCTATCTTGGGTAAGCCGCCATGTTGGATGTAGAATGAAATTACATTCGTTTTCGAGTTACTCTCAAAAAGCCCTTTCATTTAATACCCATACTTATTGTAGGACTGCATAGAAAATAATTACTTCGCCATCTTAGATGGTCGGCCATATTGGATTTAGAGTGATGTCACATATCATATCGTACATTGTCATCCAAACTAAACGCGTATGCAAAATTTCAGCTCAATCGGTTAAATATATCTACTTCAAAATTGAGTTCCAAAATTCCACCGTAAAATACTTACATACATACAGAGCAAGTTAAATAAAAACTTTTAAAAATAAACCTTATTGCTGCTGCGGAACCCTTCATGGGCGAGTCCAACTCGCACTTGGCCGGTTTTTCCAGTTAAAAAGTAGCCTTTTTCAGGCTCTAGACTATCTGTGTACAAAATTTCATTACAATCGGTTCAGTACTTTTGGCGTGAAAGTGAGACAGACATACAGACAAAGATACTTTCGCATTCACAATATTAGTATGGATTAGTATAAGTTTAAGCTCATTTCTTATTTAATTTTTTATTTTCAAATTCTTTGCCACTTTGGACAATATTTTGTGCTTAAACGTAAATCTCAATAAAAATCTATTAACTTAAATCTCAATGAAAAAAAAAAACAATTTACAGTAGACCCGCGTTAATCCAACAAACGTTTTGCACGGCCGTGTCGTGTCGGATTAGTGAATTTGTCGGATTATAGAGTACTGCATATATTTTTACACATTACAATGCCTTAAAATCATAATGTTAAGGTTTTATCTCAACTACAAATCATTTGCCTAAAGCTAGGTACTTATCAGCGAGCTGTAACCGTAACCGTTCCATGTAACAAAAAAAATTTCGTACCTAATTAGGCTAAAAAGTCATATAAACATATACAAGCATGTTTATATGACTTTTTAGCCTAATTAGGTACGAAATTTTTTGCAACAAATTAAATAATTTGCAACAAATTATGATTTCACAATTTTTTTTGTAAAACGTATAGTTTCCGAGATATCGCGAAAATAGTTTTGTCACCCCTTCTCCCTTCAAGATGGCGGCTGGGGGATAAGGGTGGCGACCCCACAAACTTGAGGTTAAGCTTCTATTGACCCCCCCCTCCCACACATGTCCCAAAAATAAAATTGCGTCCTATAATAAATGCAATATTCGGTCCTTAAATTGTAACATTTCAACGGACTCACTTTTTGGTTTCTAAAATCAGTTTTTTGACAGAAATTATCGTAAAAGAATAATTATTTTTGAATATTTTTTAACATGATAACATCGCGTATGTCAAAACATTATTTATTAACAAATTAATAGTTAATATTTAAATTCAACAACTAATTGTTACGATTATATTATTATATTATGACCCCTGGCTACATAAGTTGCAATTTCGATCATTCACTCATAAAAACGTGGGAGAGCCATGCTTCGGCACGAATGGGCCGGCTCGACCGGAGAAATACCACGTTCTCACAGGAAACCAGCGTGAAACAGCGCTTGCGCTGTGTTTCGCCGAGTGAGTGAGTTTACCGGAGGCCCAATCCCCTACCCTCTATTCCCTTCCTTTCCCTCCCCTATTCTCTTCTCTTCCCATCCCTACCCTCCCCTATTACCCTATTCCCCCTTAAGAGGCCGGCAACGCACCTGCTCTTCTGATGCTGCGAGTGTCCATGGGCGACGGAAGTTGCTTTCCATCAGGTGACCCGTTTGCTCGTTTGCCCCCTTATTTCATAAAAAAAAAACATGATAAATATTATATTAAGACGTGTACAAAGTTATAATATATTAACTTATTCAATTCTAGGACTTTTGAGAATTGATATACTCGTGGTCGTGAATAACTTCATCTAAATGTACAAATCTAGATAATTTACAAACAGAATGTAACGATTGCTTTATTGTGAATGGGGGGCTTTATTTCATAAGCAATAAAGATATTTAATCAAATTTAAACTATATTGGTCCCACAATAACTGTTCATGCTTTTTAACCACTTTAAAGGATAAATTTCAACAAACTATGAATTACATCTTCCATAAAATACATTAAATAATGCTTATGCAAATTTTGGAGTAGATCGGGCAAAGGAATCATGTTATCCCATACTAACTTTAACCCCCCTTTTCACCCCCTTGGGAGACGAATTTCTAAAATCCCTTCTTATTGCACGCCTACGCATACGGATAAAACTCCCCGCAAATTTCAAGTCTCTACGATCAGTGGTTTAGGCTGAACGGTGATTCCATTTTCATGTCATCATGTCATAGATTAATTATTAAACATGGAAAAGTATGTTGGTTTGCGTGCCCAACTACCACAAGATATTGGACGACTCGCGACACCTCCGTGAGTAAGGCTGCCGCGGCCGCAGCATTAACCGCATTATTGTGAAGGCAGCCTAAATAACTGTCGTGACGTCATCACTTACTTAATGAAACGTAACGTAATATTTTGAAGGACGCGCCCAAGTGAACATTTTGGCAATAAAGATTGTGAGTAAATGTCATTGATTTAGAATAATGGATTAGCAAATATGAACGCCTGTATTACTAATTATATGTATTTTATATGTGAAAGGGTCAGACATATTTGTGTTGGTTTGTTCCACCATGCCTGAAACACTAAGCTGATATTTATGAAACTTGTGATGTAGATAGTATTATCCTAAAAAGATGCAAGGTTCAAGCGCAATATGAATTTCAGCAGAATGTAACATCAAATTTCGCGTAAGTCTACTACTGTTTGTAGGTAAGAATCGATTTAGCATAATTAATGAAATTTACGTAAATATGTCTCTAGATTAATTGCACTTTTTGTGGGTAAGAAAATACTCATCAATTATTGCCCATGACCACAATAATATTAGTAATTAATAATTATGGTTATCAATCATTTTACACGTGAAGAAAGGTCTTAAGAATGACCTATCCTTCAACGGTAACATTATGTAAGTAAATGAATAGATAAATAAGACAGCTACGTTCGTAACGACAGAAAATATTCCATTATAGGACTAAGTAACGATGCCGATATACTAGTTACTACAGCTCGTATTACCAGACGCCGATAGTTTAGATAGGAGCAGGGAGACTAAAATGTAGCTCATATAAAAATAAATATAATATATTATTTATTTTTATGGAACATGGGTAATGCGACCATACGTCCCTCTTTTGACGGGACAGTCTCGCTCTCAGGATGTATGTCCCGATTTACTGGGGCCTTTTCATTCAATAAAAATGACCTTTTTCCGCAATAGGTAAATTTTAAGTCAACAATAAATAAGGCCCACCGGAACCGTGGTTCTTCAAAAGTGTTGTGTGAATAGGAAAAATCTCTGATCTCTGTTGAATAATGATTAAGATATGTATTTGCGATTAAATTCTATCTCTTTTGTAAAACGAATTTTAATATAATTTTTTTTTACAGTGCCTGTGAAATGACGTCACGGTAACATAAAAAAACGTCGGATATAAGAAAAATGCTCTTCGACAAAATCTGTTTGTGCTTAAAACTATGAACAATATTCGCTCTAACTTGAGAAATTACTATGATCTGTTAATTGTAATTTTTCAAATCAAAAGGGTGCCAACCCCTAGTTTAGGTACAATTTTCATTTTTTTCATTTGTGGTCTAACATAATTTTACAATAAGTAATAATTTATCAATTGTATAACAACATAATTTATTGCTAATAGCACAATTTATTTACATTATGAGTTTGAAATTCGAATTGTAAATTATTCAAGCCTTGCAATGTGAATGTTTGGTCTGAATCTATACAAATGTTATAAACCTGAAAGTGTGTTTTTCTGTCTGTCTGTTACCTCTAAACGCCCAAACCGCTGGACCAATAATTTTGCTGGTATGGAGATACTTTGAGTCCCGGGAAAGGTCATAGGATACTTTTTATCCCGGAAATATGTACGGTTCCCGCGCGATAAACGAATTTTGGCGCAACGGAGTTGCGGACGTTATCTAGTTTTTTTTTTTTAATATTTATCGTAGTAGTAATATTTTAATATTTCTTGAAATATAAAAAACTATATTTTACGTATCTACAACAGTATTATAGGAGTAATCGCTATTACGATCTTTCCCATGTAAGACAGATTGCGTATTGATCAAAAACTTGATGGTAAAGCTATCCAAACTAGAGATGATAATAATATTTTACATAAACTGACAGACAAATGCGTCAGCGTACTTCAAGTAATTGCAAATTGCATATGTTTGAATATCAAAGTCAAAACCATGAGACTCAAAACTTTGAAAACTCAATTTTGAAAAGCAAAGCAAATAAAGTGCCGTGTTTCAGCCTCAAATAAGCTTAATACTACCAGATTTTTTATTGGTATTCGTAGTAGTATAAATAAAAAATAATTTCAATTTTATTTTATTATAATATTAAAAATTTTGGGCTATAGTAGCTCTCAATAAATAATTTATGTAATTATTAGTATCGATAAAACTCGAGAACGGCTGAACCGATTTGCTAAATTTTCAGCAAAATCGGTTCAGCGGTTTGGGCGTGAAGAGGTAACAGACAGACAGACAGACACACTTTCGCATTTATAATATTAGTATGCATGTGATATTTTAATAATCCCATCAAAGAGCAAATGGTAGATAATGCGATATATTACTGTAATAAATTGAAATAATTATCGACACGAATTTAATGATTTGAATTACTTATTAAATCGTTATGCGTCGTCATTAGTTTAATTATGTAATTAATTATTTCGTTAATATATTATTGAAACCATATTGCATAGTATGTTTTTTAACTCAAATTTTTCTATTGACATACAATAATAGTTTATTTAAATTTTATTGCCGTAAATATATTACTTACCTAACTCTTGTTTGAAGATATTACTTGTTACTATGCGTTACTATGCAATATAATGTTGCCGAAAATTATAAAAACAAAGAAATTCTCGTAGACGTCGTAGTGTTGTCGTTGTCTACGCCGTAGCATTGCTACGGCTCACACACAACCGCGAATGACCGCATTACAGTCTATACGTCATAATATTATTATAAAACAAAGTCGCTTTTTTTCCCTCATGTCCCTTTGTTCCCTTTAATCTTTAAAACTACGCAACGGATTTTGATGCGGTTTTCTTTAATAGATAGAGTGATTCAAGAGGAAGGTTTTTAAGTATAATAACATTCATTAAATAGTAGAGAAAACTGTTATTGTTGGGGTTTCTAATGTGACGTCGTAAATAATTACATTTTTTTCCGCTTACATTGCAAACTCAGGCTGAACCCTACGAGATTTATCAAAATAATGTACCAAGTATTGTACTATCAGAGAAGTTGATTCCTAGGCAGATGAGGGACCTACGTTGTTTGGTCGCGTTACGTCAAACCCAGCCGACAGATCACAATTAACATTGAATTGACATGATCCGACCAAATACGTTGGTCTGTCAACTGCCTAGGAATCAACTTCCTCGATGGTACATATTAAAAAGGTCCACAGAAAACTCCGCGATGGTATATGTCTATCTCTTATGGATATCCCACAATAATATTTTTTTTCATTTACTTTTTACGACAAATAATGGCTAATTTTCGAAACAATTTTAATAAATACAGCATTAATCCTTATCCAATTGTAGATCTATATGGCCTTTTATAGCATATGATTTAAATGAATATTTTCGAAGATATTACAGATTTAAAAATTGCGGGATGTAGCTTTTGCGGCGCGGCAATACCGGCCAATGCGGACCACGGGTACTAATGAATATACTTAAATCAAAAGTACCGGATCGATTTTAATATTTTTTTCAGTGAGTGACATAGGCTAGTCGCTAGTATTATAATATTATGTCGCCGTTTTCTTAAAGACAAAAGGACTATATTATTAGATTTTAACTACCGTATAATACTATTATACGACAGTTATAACTGTCGCGCAACAAAATAGCGTTTAATTTGTTGAAATGTTTACTAAACTATGAGCGATTAAGCGATATATTCCTAACAAAGGATCTTGCGACCGGTGCACGGTCAAGTCGAAGCCCACTATATTTGTTTTAAACTGTTAAAACCTAATATACTGGGCTACTATCGCAATAGTTTAGTAAACATTTCAATAAAATGCGCTACTCTTTGAGCATAATACCTAATATAGGACAAACCCCATTTTGTTATTTATTGACGCCCGGCTTACCTAGTTCCAATATAATAACGAAATGTAAAAAAAATGAGATATAAAGCACAATATTTAAAAGGTTTTAAACCATAAACATTTTAGTGAAACGTAATACTTTGGCTGTGATTAAATTACAAACTCACCTCCGACAAAAATCTTTATCGTCGAAATATAAGTATTAACAAGGATGACATACATTTTATTTTAATAAATTGTTTATAAATCTATATTAAAAAACTTTTAACCGAACATATTTTTTTCTTAATATTTATTTCGAAAGATATTTAAAAAAAACACACGAAAAATAAAATAGAGAAGATCCGCCCGTCGTAACTACAATTTTATGCTAAGCTAAAATGAATCTTATTGCGATGCGTACACGCTCGGCACTCGCGTTCGCAAGGTTATTGTTTTGGAATTGAGGTAAGTGCTCGACTTAATACTTTAAGGCGCCGATTCAATAGAATATACTTAATATTACTGCAACAATTTGACATTATAGTAAACATAAAGTTTACTGTAATGTCAAAACATTGCGTTTCTGTCAATATTCTGATATTGACGTGTGCAACATGTCGGCATTCGGTCGGATTGTTTACTGTATGTGCTAGTAGCGCCCTCTACTCCGACCTTTGCGTTTTATTACCTATTTTTTATATAATCTGCTGAACTCAAGGTGACCGAAGCAACCTAGGCTACATTGATAAACTTGACACCTCTACGGTGTAAAGTCCTACAGAAGGTAAACACGCAATAAAATGAGATTTCAACAAATCCTATGATACGTGATTCCAAGTAACTCAATACCTTCGGGCTTTGGGATAGATTTGTTTTAGTACAGGTTTCCTAGAACATTTTTTTTAAATGATTACTATCAAGCCTACGAATAATAAAAACTAAGGAATCGTAACTCCCATACTATTACCGTTTTAAAATTGGTTCCTTTCGATCTGTCATGTAACGTCAGCCTAGTACCGCTCAAGGCCACCTAAATATTGCAAAGGTATTGAAATTTGTACCTAAGGTACACTTTTTTTTGACAAGTATTGTGGAGCATGTTTTTTGACGGAGTTACTTTTCCTTAGTTTCTATTATTCGTAGTATCAAGCTAATTTTTTGTGAGTAGCTTCATATTGATAAGACGAACAACAATTTCCTCTGCGAAAATTCTCGAAATATATCCTTTCTATCTCTGTTAGCTACCAGCTAACAGAGATAGAAAGGATTAAATATTTCGATTTGATGGTCCTAAAATATGGATTGTTCTATTTGTAGGAAAATGTTACTGTTAAATTATATAAATAATTACCTATCAATATAAAAAAAATCTGTTGGTTAGTGTTCTGTTTTAGGGTTCTGTAATCAACAAGTCCTCGTTAATAGTTATATAATTTAGCTAATTTAGTAAAATTGTTGTTCGTCTTATCAAAATGAAGCTACTCACGAAAAATTAGCTTGATAGTAATCAAGTCAAAACAAATGTTCTAGGGAATGTACTATTATGTAAAAGTTAACATGTTCTTTTGATGGTGATTTAGGACGATCAATGACTATCAAGACTGGCGGTTTGGCAATGCGGATTATATCCTTATTAATATTATATAATATGCATGTGTCTGTCTGATCGTCTGCCTGTTACTGCACGCTTAAACGACTGAACCGATTTATGTTTTATTGAGGGACGGAAAACAAAAACTTTATCAATTTTTTAAGACTTTCTTTGTAAAGACGCTAGAATATTTAACCCGTCGATCGTGGGAAAACTAGACACAATAGATATTCTATTGTGTCTCGGACGCCGGTGACCGCATGGGGCTTGATGAATTAAAATGTCTGGACATACTGAAAATACTTTTACATATTTCATTATATTTTACAATAAGATCCAATTTCCGTGTTTGAAACATTCGATTTACTTTGAGTCCGTTTCTATTGATATTCATGACTGTAGGGACGTTACACAATACAGCCACTTAACAATGACCAAGACTTGGCAGGAGCGCAAATGGTTCCCAAGTATCAGTTATATAATGTAAATATGTAATCGTATAAGTTATTTTGTACGGGAAACGTAGGTTTAAGGCGGGCTGAAATCCCATTTTGTTATTTCTTGATACCCGATTTACCTAGTTCCAATATAATAACGAAATGTAAAAAAATATGAGATATAGAACACAATATTTAAAAGGGTTTAAATCAAAAACATTTTAATAAAAAATAATACCTTCGCTGTAATTAATTTACAAACTGACCTCCGACAAAACTCTTTGTCATCGAAATATAAGTAGGTATTAACAAGAATAACTTACATTTTATTTTAATAAATTGTTAATGAATCTATTTTAAAAAGGTGTGAAACGAATAATCTTTTTTCTTAATATTTATTTAGAAAGATATTTAAAAAACACATAAAAAATAGAGATCCACCCCTAGAAACTACAATTTTATGCTAAGCTAAAATGAATCTTATTGCGATGCGTACACGCTTGGTCTTTGGTTGTGTGCAAGGTTATCGTTTGGAATTGAGATAAGTCCTCGCCTTAATATGTATTTGGGCTTTTAGACTTCCTTTAAGAAAAACAAAAGAAAAACAACATAATTATTAATCTAGATAAAACTAAGGTCATGCACTTTTACCAAAGAATACCAGACAAAGAAATAAACTTAAACTATAAAGGACAATCAATTAACAAAGTAACCACTGCAAAATTT
Source organism: Cyaniris semiargus (assembly GCA_905187585.1). NCBI lineage: Eukaryota > Metazoa > Arthropoda > Insecta > Lepidoptera > Lycaenidae > Cyaniris > Cyaniris semiargus. Next base: position 1,928,662 of record LR994558.1, on the reverse strand, counting down.
TTGGGAATAATATTTGATAGTCAGCTCAAATGGAAAGCTCATTCCGACGAAGTCTGTAAAAAACTCAGCTCCGCTGCCTACGCATTATATAATTTAAATAAAAAGGTTAATATCGATACGGTACTAACAGCATATCACAGTTTAGTTGCTTCAATTTTAAGGTATGGAGTAATTTTTTGGGGCAACTGTAGTGAGAGCGAAAATATATTCAAAGCACAAAAACGTTGCATAAGATGCATTGCTAATATAAAAGTTACCGATAGCTGCATGCCTGTATTTAAAAAATATAAACTTTTAACTTTCCCTTGTCTTTATATCCTGGAAGTAGCTATTTTCGTGAAAACAAACATTCACTTATTCCCGACTTTAAAAGACACCAGAATTAGGAACACAGAACTACGATCCAATTACAAAGATAAATTGTGCACAGCTGGATACAAAACTACTTTGTTAAAAAAAAGCATTATCTGTATGGCTCCTCACATTTATAATAATATACCAAAAGTTATTAAGGAACAAGCTGTCAACAAATTTAAAAGGAACCTCAAAGAAATGCTTATTGAAAAGTGCTATTATTCTGTATCCGAATTTCTAAATGACAAGACGTTATAATTAGCAAATAATTAGTTGATAGTACATTGACATTTCTCTTATACACTATTTATTTTAGTAACATAATTTAATATTTTGTCGTTCTGTTGACATTGATATTGTGTTTTCTTTTTTTTTTTTTTTTTGTATTTTTTAATTGATGTGACAATGTAATCAATTCCATTTTAACTGTTATTAATTTTGTACATGAATTTTGTGTTATTATTATTATTATTTTTTATACTAACGAATTATGACATTTTACCTTAATTTTACCTGTAACCTGGATAGTTTACATTGTTGCTGTATTATACTAATTAATTATTAATTATGATATTTAACCTGATTATTATTATTATTATTGACTAGGTATTAATTAAACTTAAATCGCATGTTATATAATGAATTATTAATTCTATGTTTATTAATTGTTATAAATTTGATGATACTTTTACTTAATTCAATTTTAAACAAGAAAATTATGACATTTACTAGATAAGCTTATTTAAATCGCATGTTTTTCTTTTACACACATGCTATCTAATATTAACATAATATATCCAATCTATAGTTTGTAGTTGAAATAATATGTAATACTTAATAATAATTTGACGATGATAAAATTTTTGCATGCCGTAAGGCAGAATGTATAAGGCTCTGAAAATACTGTAACATCTTATTATTGTACCTGCATTCTAAGCAAATAAACGATCTATCTATCTATCTATTTAAGCAACTTTCTCTATAGCAGCGACTATGTTATTTGAAAATCATGAAAAGGTTGTTTCAATTAATAGACACATAAAAAGTTTATTTTTGTATTTTTTACAGTCTTACAATACTTAAATAATAGTATATTGTACAACTAGTGCGATAAGTTGCAACAAGTTTGCTTGTCGCACTCAAATCGATATATCATATGCGCAAAGATACCACCTATCCCGCATGAGTAATAAAAAAAAAAAAATTATAACCTCTATCTTTGGCTAGAGTAAGCTGATTGTTTTTGTTAATTTCACTGTCAAAGATCGAAATCAAAATTCTGCTGGGCTTGATATGGGCCACGTTTTAAATATACAACAAAAAATATACAACTTGGACGCATCTTATTATACTATCAGACAAGTTGATTCATAGGCAGATGGCGGACCTACGTCATTTGGCCGCGTTATATCAAACACATCCGACAGGTCCCATTGACATAGGACCAATTGACATAGGTCCGACAACTGCCCATGAATCAATTTCTTCGATGTTACATTGTTGCCTGTTTTACCAACTTGGACGTAAACAATATAATGTAATTAGATTATTAACGAGATTAAATTGATACATAACGGCGTAGTAAGCTCACGTAAACCAAATGCGGTCTCCAATAATTGTAATCCCGAACGAGTTTAACGCTCCCTACACTGATTGAGATCTATTTTAACGGCTGTACGCCGAATTGGTTAACATACTGTAAGGGACTTAGTCGTTAAGTCGCTAAGCCTGGTGCTTTAGCCGGATCCAGGGTTGCCAACTTTTCCAGCCGCCATAACCGGACAACAAATTAAATAATAATAATTAATAATTAAAACAGTTTATTGCGCCATAGGAAAAAATCACAAACATTTTGCACCCACCTAACTGTAGAACAGTTTGTTCATCTAGTCACAAAAATAGTTAAATCGAAAAAAAAAAAAATAAGTAAGTACTAATGAAAGTTTTATTAAGCCTGCATGCTGTCTATAACTACCTACGCTGCCGCGTCGCCGGCGAATTAGCAATGTCGCGGTAACATTTTTTATGTGATCGGACAAATTGCATCCGGTCGGAAGTTAGTGACCTGACCCCAACAATTTCTTCTAAAACTCAACAGTCGAAAACCGGACGGTTGGGAACCCTGGCCGGATCGCGCACGTAGAAATATGTACTTTGTTCATAGGCAGATGGCGAACCTTTGTAATTTGGTTGTGTTAATGTCAAACCCAGATCACGGACTAAATGACGTAATGCTTTTTGGTCGCTTTTATAATTCGCCGAACCGTTACTTAGACATTCTGAAAGATTTGTTTTAAAATTTAAATCAGAATTAAATCTATTTTATGAAATGCAAACTCTTTTAATTTTATGACGACTACGGCATCGTTAAGCTGTGACCAGCAAAGAGCTACAAAAACCTAAAACGTCTAAGAGATTACCGCACCGTGCTGTGCTACGGTGATTTATACAATAGGCATGACGAATATATATTTTTTTTCTTGTTCGTAAGTAAAGGACCATTCAAAAAAAGAAATATTGGTGAAAAAAACACTCTGATAGCTTAAAAATTCTCCAAGATATCACAATTCAAAACTCAGATAAAATAGACCATCCCAAAACGCTCCATACAAAATGTCAGCTAACTATGACGTCACGCCTAGCTAGTTTGTGCGCATCTCGGGAAGGTTTTGTTCAATCAATCAATCAATCAATCAAATCATTTATTTTTGCAATTGTAGGTTACATAAGATGTTACAAATGATGTCAGTACTTATCTACAATTAGCCGTTAAGGCGTGCAATAATAATAAGTCATTATATTTTATCAAACATAATCTAACAATTATTTTAATTTTATGCACAGGTGTTAGTACCAATATCAAAACATTAATGGTCCTTTTCACTATTGCCAGCTGACTGAGCTGAACGATGAATTTTCTATAACTTCCTTCCTAATATAAACCTTCCGTGAAGACGAGAAAATTAGCTGAATTAAGCCGTTCTTGAGTTTTAGCCAGACTAACAAAATGTAAAATTAATATTTATTTATACAGAGTCTCTTTCTCGTTTAAATATTCTTTTAAAGTGTAATAACATTTACTTATTAAGTATATGTTATTACACTTTAAAAGAATATTTAAACGACATGTTCGATAGCTATGTTAAATATTGCGTTTATAAAAGTGGTCTCATAAGAAAAATTGATATAAATTGCATAACTTATCGAAGGGTATACAAAAATTAAGAAATTTTATTAAAAAAAATCATCTTGACAATCCAACTTTGAAGGCTCATAAGTCATAACAAAAAAATACATAAGTTATGAAGCTGAAATTTTGGGAATACTTATTTTGTTATCAATGTGTCTTTATTTTATTTAAAAAATCAGCTAATCTTTGACCTTGTCGTCATCCCTATTACCTGTCTCTAGCTCTTAAATTGCGCTCTTAAAACGAAATCGCCACAGGTTTTAACTTTTAAGGTAATAGTTGAAAGTACTTATAATTTATTTTATTTTATTTATTTTGCTATCCAGCCAAATTAGTAGATATTATTTTAAAATACTACCTTACCTTAGGCAATATATCTATATATCGCATATTAGTTTACTACTTAAACTAGCGCACCACATATTTACGCACCTACTATATATATATAGATATATATATATATATATATATATATATATATATATATATATATATATATATATATATATATATATATATATATATATATATTCCAAAATGGTAGTGCTTTCTTAGGAATGCGTTCAGAGTTAAGGGGGTGACAGACGTGCGAATAAGTACGCGGACTTATGGCTCGACGATCTTAATCGCCTGTGTATCAGCAAAGAGCCGCGAGCCGCGGGCCGCGAGCCGCGAGCCGCGAGCCTGGGGACATGGTAATCCAGTGTGAGCGATTCTCGTGTGTCACCGACGCGAGCCGAGTAAGTTCGCAAACTTAAAACCCGCGTGCTTTAAGTTCGTACGTCTATCAGGCCTTTTATAATTAAAAAGTTAATCGCACCAATAGAATCAATCGATACAAATCATTAAAACACATGATTTATAAATTTAGCATAGAAACAATTTGCTTATAGCTTAAGACGCTCCCGTTTTTAGAGCCTTATTGACTCATAATTTGAAAGCTACTAAATTATAATAAAAACACAGCAATAATCTTCAGTATATGAAGGTTCCTTCCATAGTTATTTATTTCCTATTTTTGTTTTTTATACTCATTATAATATCAGCTTCCAAAGTAATACCAATTTATTAAAATTCAAACATACATTCAGCATCTCCCTAGTATTTACAAATTACGGTTATTTGAAACACACGCCAATAGATCGACAATTTCATTAACAGCTACTTATGGGACGTTTGAATTTTTTTTAGGTCAATTTTGAACTAAGATAAGTAAAAAAAAATAGGATTTTGGCGCGACCTCGGCAACGCGGCAAATGTATGGTCAAGGTCGTTTGCTCAGGGGATGGCCTTAACTAACTTATTGATTTCCATCTTATTTACATCCCAAAATGTGTCTGTTTCCATGGGATGACATACGTAGACGTAGTCGCGGGAAAAAGCAATGATATAACTTGGCCCTTTAGCCAAGACGTTTTCCTTATCGCTTCTTTATAGAATCGTCGATATTAATGTATGGAATTGACATAAGCGTTTGATAATATGAAGTTGACGTTCGAATCGTGTCAATTCCATACGTTTTGATCGGCGATTCTATAAAGAAGCGATAAAGAACAAGTCTTGTTCGCTTTCAGCTCGGAATGGAATCGCTTACATAATACAATATATATCACGCCTACAATAATAACGCTTTGTTTTGAGTTTTTGACGTTTCATATAATAACAACAAAGGAATATGGGCCGGGATTTTCGTTGTTGTTGATAGGGAAGAACGCGGCTGTTAGCAGATTTGATTTTCATATTTCCTTACTCTCTCGGAAATAAAATATATCAAAGTCGAAAAGGCAATGCCTTGTGTAGAAGTAGGAAAGGACAGCGGCAAATTTTGTCTTACTTGAAATAGCAACAAGCAAACAAGCAATTTTAGATTTAAAATTTTTATGATTATTATTTATGAAACGGTCTTTTACGGCTTCTTCGTGTTGACTTTCATCGACTCTCGACGTATGATTATTATGAAAGTGTAGAGGCACATATTCGAATATGATTGCCCCTGTTCGACGTCAATTGCGCATGTTATTTTCTTTTCACAATCTTGGTTGTCGATCATTGCCCAACGTTGTTTACAAACACCTGCAACAACAATAAATATCATTAAAGTAACAGTATAATGGACAAGTTACTAATTTAACTATTGTACCGGATACAGAATTAGTTAAAGTTTGGTAGCTTAGTAACTTAGTACAATAATTAACAAATTAGTTTGCTACTTAAATCTCAATTATATGGCAGGTAAAATACTTGTTTTAGAAGTGAAAACTTTAGCGGTTTAGGCCTTTTTTGTTTAAAGACACTTATCATAATGATCGATTTCTATCAGACAGCCATTTTATCATTCATTTTTTACTTTGACTTGACTTATCTGGGAGGCCCTTGAATTCACCATGCCATGGGCTTAAGCCTAAAAAGACATATGATTACTACATAGATATTACTACATAGCTAGACATTATTATTATTATATAGATTCAGCCCTGATTTAAATATAAATGAATAAAATAAGAGGTTAACCTCTTAAAGATCTATCCATCCATCCATCTATCCATCTATTACATCATACAGCAGGGATAAATTATCACCTTTGCAGATGACACCGTTCTATCCTATTGTTCCACTCAGACTCTGTGACAAATCTATACAAAACTGCCCAAAGTGGATTTGACATAGTATCACAATGGCTACGTAGTAACATATTAACGCTTAATGCTCGCAAAACAACATACATATTTTCATTCTCAATAAAAAACAAATTCTTTACATTTTATTATTGCACAAACTTGCTCTGATTATAACACTCTACAATGCTAATGTCAACCGCAACAAAAAACATCCCCAACTGTAAATATTTAGGAATTATACTAGACCAATGCCTTAGCTTCCGTCCACACATTGATACTCTTACAACGCGTATAAGAAAGCTTATTCCTGTATTTAGAAATTTAGGAGAGGTGGCAGTCGAGAACTTAAGAGGAAACGCTAACACTGTTTTTCCATACGAACGTATTCCTCAATTTACTCCCTGGACAATGCGTCTAGACAAATGATTTTTTATACAATATTGGGATCTGTTAAAGCTTTGCCTGTACGTTCGATTTTGTCTAAATTTACAAATAAATAAAAAAATATGATCCTTCAATTATTATTTTTAACAAAAAATTAAAACCGACTTCCAAGGTAAAAACAATAGTAAAATCCTTATAATATGAACTAAAAAGTATTAAATAATGTTACCTATCTAATAGTGCCTTTTTCCGAATTCGGCTAAACCTCAACTATTTCTGTACTCAATCTTCATCATTATGAAGTCGGTACCAGATATAGCTGAATCTTCAGTTCTCTGACAGAATAGGTATTTGAAACTTTTGGAACTGGCACCGACTTCAAAATTATGAAGATTGAGAACAGAAATAGTTGAGGTTTAGCCGAATTCGGAAAAAGGCACTATTAGATAGGAAACATTATCTAATACTTTTTAGTTCATATTATAAGGATTTTACTATTGTTTTTACCTTGGAAGTCGGTTTTAATTTTTTGTTAAAAATAATAATTTCACTCTTTTTAGTTACCTAGTAAACCATCACGTATATTCTACGTATCTTATTACAATTTTTTAAGAGTCACACTCAATGCGATTGTGTTTCTTATTCCTATTACGATGTAGATTGTTTTCCTATGTAAGTATTTTCATACTTAAAGGGTTCAATTTATTACCTCGATCGTGGGAATCGCAGACACAATAGATTTTTAATTGTTATGCGGCAGCCGGGTGCCGCTTGGGCTTGATGGGTTAATAGTTAAACTAGTGTAGTACCTATCGAAGCAACTTACTTCTCTTTTTTCTTTCGAATCTCAAAAGTAATGTCAAATGTGTGCCTTACGCTCTGGAGTTAAGGTTGACTTTGTTATGTTCAATTTTGTGGTACATAAGTCGCTTAGAACTTGAATCATTTATTTTTAAACAACATTATATTTTTTTTAAAATCGCTATGAAAAGTACCACCAATTATTATAAGGACATAACGTGATGATATAATTATGGTGTTGTGGGGGCATATTGTATCCATATACAACCATGTGACACTGGTGACCCTGACGTGGTAATGATGATGATGATGATGATGATGGTGATGATGATGATGAATGTAATTTGCATAGTAGCATATGCTTTCAGTTCTTAAAACAGCGCCTAAACCCCCAAACTTGTATCTATAAGGAATCCGGAGTTCTCTTAGTATCTTCGGAACCATAGTATACCTTGGTGCAAAATCTTGCGTTTTGGTAGTATATGCTTAGGATACTTCTCATAAAATCACCATATGTTTTCATATAAATTTTGAGGAGTTCCCTCGATTACTCATGGATCCCATCATCAGATCACCACTTTTGTGTAAATGGGACCAAATTGGAGGGAAACGTAATAGAACAAAACAAAAATTTTGAAAATCGGTTCACAAACGGCGGAGTAATCGTTGAACATACAAAAAAAAAAAAAAAACCACAGCCGAACATATAACCTCCTCCTTTTTGGAAGTCGGTAAAAAATCGCAAAAAATTAATGCCCCGTACCCCGCCAATCCACCGACCATAAAACAAATTTAAAAGATCTTTAAGATAAAGTAGAAACGTAGAGGCATAGACTAACTCTTCCTGAAGATATTTATAAAAATAATAATTAGATATGCTCTATTTTGAAGGAGGAATCAGAGGACTACGTTACCTCGATTTACTGTATCTGTCTCTATCACAATACACGTGCCGGCGCAGGGTGAAGCGTGATGGCAATAGTTTCTTCGTTTAAATTCTACTGCACCCGCGTTCCCTCTTAAGGATGATGGTATACGCTACCCTCTGTCAGTCTATTTTAGCATATTCACGACGTGGGCTGGTGCACTCAAGTCCACCATGCTGCAGCTAGAACGAGCTCAGGCTATCCTGAAAGTCTCCTATTCGTTACCTTTTAGATATCCTGCAGCAGATCTGTACAAAAAGAGCAAAGAGCAAAGTCAGTGAGACAATTGTTATTATAACTCACACAACCCTCAAGCAACACAGCCTCATATCCTACAACCCATCTCCGCCTCTAAACCTAAAACCTAAAAGACGTTATCCTGACCTTCCCGTAATTCTCTTTCGTATCCGCTTTACCAACCGCTTCTTTTGTGGCATCGGAAGATACACTTACAAGATCCTAAACATATTTCATTTAACTAGGAAAATGTGCAAGAAAAAGTTGACTGAATGGCTACTGACTGTAAACTATGAAGAGACTGAAAACTTTACGAAATGTACTCGATTTCAAAAATACCTATAACCTAGCTTAGGCACCAGTCTCCCACAAAATAATTGTACTATATCTAAAATTATTTGTTTTTGACGACCTCTGTGGCTCAATTGGTTGAGTGTGTGGCAGCTCAAGCCGGGGGTCGCGGGTTCGAATCCCGCCGACGGAACAAAAACTTTTCAACGTTCCCGGGTCTGGATGTGTATTAAATATGTGTATAATATAATAAAAATCTTAAATATATGTATAATATAAAAGTATTAAATATATTTCCGTTGTCTGGTACCTGTAACACAAGTCCTTCAGGTACTTAGCACGGGGCCAGACTGACGTGGTGTGAAGCGTCCATAGATATTATTATTATTATTTGTAACAATATTGTGGTGAGAACAATAAATATTTTTCATTTGTTTTTCATTTTCATCTATCCATCTATCTATCTATCTGTTATCTTCCACAGGTGCCAATAGAAGCAGCGCACCTGTACGACGCGGTGACACTCTGGGCTCGCGCCGCCACCGCTGCCATGCGCACAGGTCTGCCGCCTACAGACGGTGCGACCCTCATGAAGCTCCTGCGACCCACCACGTACCGGTCCCTGCAGGGGTTTGATGTGAGTTACCAAGCAGTATTGTATCCTTGTTCTGAAGCAACGTTGAGAAGTGTGTGTGAGAGAGAGAGAGACTTCCGGCGTTACCGAGTGCCGTGCACATGGTAACGCCGGAATGCACACAATATACTTAAGTATGTAGGAATAGATACTTAAAAATTTGTAGTTGTTTCGGTTATACATTGAACTTTTTGTGTTCAAGTATGTTTATGTATATTATGTCTGGTATAGAATTTTAAAGTAGAAGAGATATTTTGCCAATTTTAGACGCATTTTGCAGGAGAAAAATTTACGGAATGACATAAAATTTTCATGAAATAATTTCTTACGACTTAAAGTTTTTAAGTAATGTTGGTTACGGGATCACAAAAGTTGAATATTTCAAGTATTTTTTCTTAGAAAGTTCGTCTAAAATTATAAAGACGCGAAAATATTCCAAATTCTTTGTTTTTAAACAATGAACATTTCCGAGATTTGACACCGGCACGCAGTGAAAAAGGCTTGAAACATTATCTTTATTAGTAAAGTTTATATCACAGATACTCGAAAACTTTGGACGTCTCGAGCTAAGTTTTGGCGGCACTTTACAAGTGCCTAATGACGCATATTACCCGACGAAAATTGGTTGTATTTACATTATACATATACCTAGTACCTACATCATTGCTGGTAAAGCTACCCTTAATAAAATAGCATCATTAATCTGCTAATAGAAATAATCTGCTAATTACGTTGAATTTTATACAAACAACAAAAAGCGGGCAGTTTTTTTTATTGGCAAATGGACAGACTTCCAAGTGATTTAAATATTAATTTTAAAACGGCAATTAGAGACCATAGTATAATACTCTAATGCAACGTGATTATATCATCATGAATGTGGTTTTTAAGTTAACGTCGACTTTGGACGTGAGGCTTTCAAGACGTGTTTAATGATAGAAAATTTCCTCAATTATACTTTTCGTAAAACATCCATACTAATAATATAAATGCGAAAGTGTGTCTATCTGTTTGTATGTTACCTCTTCACGCCTAAACAACTGAACCGATTTTGCTGAAATTTGCATACTTCGAGTCCAGGGAAATGACATAGGCTACTTTTTATCCCGGAAAAATGTACGCGCGATAAACAAATTTTGGCGCAACGGAGTTGCGGGCGTCATCTAGTTGACTATCTATACTAATATTATAAAGCGGAAGAGTTTGTTAGTTAGTTTGTTTGTTTGTTTGTTTGAACGCGCGAATCTCAGGAACTACTGGTCCGATTTGAAAAATTCTTTCAGTGTTAGTCCATTTATCGAGGAAGGCTATAGGCTATATTTTATCACGCTAAGACTAATAGGAGCGAAGAAATAGAGGAAAATGTGGAAAAAACGGGGGGAAATTATTTGAAAGGGCTTATTTGAACGCGCTAATCTCAGGAACTACTGGTCCGATTTGAAAAATTCTTTCAGTGTTAGATAGCCCATTTATCGAGGAAGGCTATAGGATATATTTTATAACGCTAAGACTAATAGGAGCGAAGAAATAGAAGAAAATGTGAAAAAACGGGGGAAATTATTTGAAAGGGCTTATCTCACGAACTAGTAGAGCAATTTTTTTGTTATTTGGGTCAGATAAGAAGTAGACCACGTGAAGGATCATAGGCTATTTTTCGTAGACTGATTTGTCTGTGAAATATCTAATTTACGCGGGCGAAGCCGCGCGGAACGTCTAGTATTTTATAATGTCTTAGGTGAACATGGACCGGGTTGGTGACGCTGAAGGCAACTTCTCCGTGATCGGAGTAGTCAAGGATCCCACTGCTCCAGGCGGATGGAGCGCTCAACCAGTGGCTGCCTTCCGTTACGTCAACTCAACGGATTTGTTACCGGTACTGTTTACTAGCCCATAGAGGTAGGCAGTACTACACAAATCTTTATTAGATAATAGATATTATACAGCTTCAAGCTTGGAAAAAAAAGAGCGCGTTTTGAATGAGGCCACTTTTCTTTTATTACACGGTTGAACGCACTTTTGACAAGTATTCATGTGTGTTAATATTGACAAGACTGTAATGTTGCCATAATTATCAACTTTTAATTCGGCTGCCACCGTGCCAGACTGTTTTTGTCAAGCTGTAAGCCCAGATGTAAAAGTCCACTAAATTGAACTTCGAATCTCGATTCGAGAAAGGAAGCCAGGCCTTATTGCCTTTTCCTAGAACTATTTGTAATTCCAGACTCAACCGCTACTGACCTAAAAAGTTACGTGTTCTAAAATGTTTTAAAGCGCAACGCACGGAAAATTTAACTAAAACAGATCACGAATTTTACTTTAAGATTTATTTTTGTGTACAAATTTGGCGGAATCTGAAACTCAGAATGTGAATTTTTCGAGTGAAATATTTAAATTTTAGTTTACGTTCATATACGAGGAGTCTGATCAAATTCGGCAGGACTGATCATGAACCAACCTGACCAGACCCTTGGACACACGGGAATGTGCAAAACATGTCTAGTTAGATTGGCCTACGATCAGTCTAACCAGCGTGCTGACGGATCTTGCAACAGCAATGCAATGTCAGGTATTTGACAGCAGATATCCCACAATTCTTGCTGTCAAACGCTTATTGCATTGTTGTCTCAAGATACGTAATCAGCCGGTGGATTTGATCGACTTCACCCTGCGAGTATTTATATTTTTGTGACGTGTGCTCTTCTTGTGTTTCACCAGGAATTTGTAGGAGGACACAGCATAGCCTGGATAGGAGGGAAGCCACCCATAGCCGAACCGGACTGCGGGTTCGACGGCCACAAGTGTTCTATACCCCATGACCCATGGGTGATATTCGCCGCGGCAGCAGTCGCCGCTGCTGCTATTTTAGCGGCAGCACTGCTGGCAAGGCATTACAGATACGAGCAGAAACTGGCGTCTGTGCTGTGGAGGATTGAGGCTAAGGACTTGACGTTCATCACTGGAGGTAGTGATAAGGTTGGTTCACATTATATATAAGTAACCAAACTAAGTGATAATACTTTAGGATGTGCCCCATACACACCCTAATGTATCCCTATATATATAGTTAATATTATTATTAGTCCCCTATATAGACTTCGTTGTGAAAGTAGCAGCACTGAAAGAGTAACTTTTTTTCCACCTTTGTATGGAAAATTTTATTTGGCGGGGGCGCTAGCCCATACAAATCACAAAAAAATCTCTTTCAGCGTTGCTACTTTAACAGTGAACTCTAAACGAACACATACATACCCTACAGTTTTATCACATAGTTTTGTGACACCTTGTATGGCTTATCCACTGCAACTCCTATATCGCTAGGATCAATAATGGTAACCAACCACGAAAACATTTGATATGATCCATAAAGGATATAATAATAATATGATCTCAGGGCGCCCAAGACCCCCATATTGTATTAAGAGAAGCTTAACCTGTCTTAGGATCTGCAATGAAATTTAAGAGAAAGCTATTTCTCAGGCTAGCATAAGCACTACTATAAATAAAGGTCCCAAAATCATTTTAGAAGCCACCACTGACATATTTTTTAACACTAAGCATTAGTTACCACCGATGAGCCAAGCTACACAGAAATGGAAATGATTGAGGATACTTTGACATCTTTCGATAATTCTAATGTCTGGTAAAGTCATCTTTTGGCCGAAACCTACTTATGTTTTCGCTAGCACCGAAACCTATGCACGAATAACAATGCCACCACCACAAGTAAAATACCTAGAATATTCCCAACCACGACTTCTCTCGGAACTGGCGTAAACTAATAACGAAATCAGTCTATCGAACTATCTTCAAATACACGCTTCAGTTCGATAGTTAGTTTACGCTCAGTGTTTGAATAAAATTAATTACTTTACACTGTGCATGGTAATCCGTAATTAATTGTTGATAGGTATGTGCTTGTTACTAACGACTTATTAACACGCATTTTAACCGACATCCAAAAAGGAGGACGTTATATGTTCGGCTGTGGATATATATATATTTTTAATTATTTTATTAGCTTCACTTGTAAGTTGTAACTATGTATGTAAGAAAATCTTGGAATCTTAGTTTGACCCACTTCCTGGTATTCGATTAGGATGAAATTTTGCACACGCTCTGTGTTCCGATGACAATACATGGCTAGCTAAAAACTTCATTACAAATCCAATATGGCGGCCTCCCCAAGATGGCGGACAGGCTATTTGAAATGCGCCCCCAGGGCCCCATGATATGGGTATCAAATGAAAGGGTTTGCTGTCAGGAATACGAAAAAAATTGTCACGTGACTTAAATCCAACATGGCGGACATCCAAGATGGCGGATTGTCTAAAGTGTGTTTTTTAGTTTTTTAACTATTATATTATTATGTTTATTAGCTAAAATTTTATAATTAACTAGATGACGCCCGCAACTCCGTTCCGCCAAAACTCGTTTATCGCGCGGGAACCGTACATTTTTCTGGGATAAATCCTATGTCCTTTCCCGGGACTCGAAGTATCTCCACGCTAAATTTCAGCAAAATCGGTTTAGCGGTTTGGTCGTGAAGAGGTAACAGACAGACAGACAGACAGACGGACGGACAGGCAGACAGACATCGCATCGCATTTATAATATTAGTTTGGAAATATGGAATATTAGTATGGATTTAAATAGATATTGGTGCTAAGGTTTAACATCTGTGGCGCAGCATGCACCTCCAATTTTTCATCCATTTTCCGACCTGCTTATCCCCGACTTCTTCATCCAAATTTCCACTTTTTAACCGACTTCCAAAAAGGAGGAGGTCTTAGTATGTTCGGCTGTGGATATTATTTTTAGAAAAAAACCCCAATAGAATGTGGCGTTAATGGTTCTGTTACAGTCTCGTAAACTGAATTTCCTCACCCTCTTTTGATAATGGATTCATAACCTCGATGAATTAAATATAATTTTATATCCAGGAAGCAGTTCCTCAAGAGGTGGACCGTAAACGGGCGCACACTACCATAGCGTCCTACCGCGGGAACATCGTTGCTGTGAAGAGACTGAAGAAGAAGAGCATCGACGTCACCAGAGCGGTGAGAAAGGAGCTCAAACAGGTTATTTATTTATTTTTATTTTTTGAACGAAGTTCCGTATGGCACGTTAGGCGTTGCGAAAGGAGGCTAGACGGAATGACACTTGACCTCGGCACTTTTTATTAGTACCTGCATAGTAGGGGCAGAGGGCGTTGATAGTATTCATGTGCGTCAACTAGATGGCGTTTTTGAGAATAAACAGCGACATCTACCGGACGTTTAAATAAATTTTATTACAATTCCACAAAAGTGTCGTTGTTAGTATTCCTGGGTGTCAATAGATGGCGTTTTTTTTGGAACGAATTTTTTTATACCTTCGCTCCATCCGGGTGTCCCTTGACACCTCTCAAGTTTTTATTTACACTTTATTGCACACAAAAATAATTAAAAAGTAACATATATAAGAAGAAAAACGACACAACAGGTACTGCTTATCTCTAAAAGAAATTTCTTCCAGCAATCCTAAGTAGAGAAGAGAAGTCAGTTGGAGAATGATAGAGGAATAATTTGAAGGACTAATATTATAATTGAAAACGTGAACGGATGAACCAATAACTATAATTTTATAATATTAATTTATTTCCCTATAAATTGAACAAACCTTGTAACTTACCTACTTCATCATCTGGCTAATATATCTGGCTGTACATAAAATCCACGTTTTTTTTTATTTCAATCTATTTTCTGGGCCTAAAGCCTCCATTTATGGAAAAAATTGTTACATTTTTTAATTGTTTTTAATTGTTACTTACCTGCTTCTTCCACTCCTGTCTTCAATTGTGCATGCAGGCATGCTATATTATGCTATTTATCTAATAGTACGGGAGCCCTAGAACATTTTTTTTATTACTATCAAGCTAATGTTTTGTGAGTAGTTTCATTTTGATAAGACGAACAACATTTTTATTTGCGAAAAATCTCGAAAGTGGTAGCTAACAGATATAGAAAGGATTTCATACTTTGACTTGATGGTCCTAAAATATGGACTGTTTTATTTGTAGGACAATGTTGCTCTTAAATTATATGAATATTAATTTATCAATATACAAAAAATCAGCTCGTTAGGGTTCCGTTATAGGGTTCTGTAATCAACAAAACTTGGTTAACTACTAAACCCTAAAACGGAACCCTAACAAGCTGATTTTTTGTATATTGACAGGTTAATAGTTAAATAATTTAAGAGTAACATTGTCCTACAAATAGAACAATCCATATTTTAGGACCATCAAGTGAGTCAAAGTATGAAATCCTTTCTATTTCTGTTAGCTACCACTTTCAAGATTTTTCGCAAATAAAAATGTTGTTCGTATTATCAAAATGAAGCTACTCACAAAAAATTAGCTTGATAGTAATAAAAAAAAAATTTGTAGGGCTCCTGTACTATAAAAGTTTATAGGTCTAAACAAAAAGTTAATAGAATTTTAGTTATTTAGGTTAAATTGAAATTTCTCTAGACCATTTGTTTTGTTGTTGTTGTTGTTGTTGTGTTTATATTTCTTTACATCTTACGAATTACGATACCATTGTATTCTGTTGCTTTTGATACTCGAATATAAAATATTTTACACGTTCCAAATCTAAAAATAACATGAAGCTCCTGAAGTCTTTCGGAGCGTATTTAATATTATTTTATTTATTTTTTTATTTTATTTATCTAAAGTATACTAGATGACGTCCGCAACTCCGTTGCGCCAAATTTCTGTTATCTCTCGGGAACCGTACATTTTTCCGCGATAAAAAGTATCGTATATAAACTTTGAGTCCCGGGGAAGGACAAACCTTTACCGGGACTCAAAGTATCGCCATACCCAGCAAAATCGGATCACAGTCCAGTGATTTTAGGCCAAATTAGGTGCATATCTCGGAAAATCGACATACCCAGTATATTACCACGTAAAATCTTGTATTTTGGTATCCTAAAACAGTTCTTAAAATTCACATAATATTATTGGATGGTCGCAAGTTTTAAAATCAAGTAGTCAAAGGTCACAAAAATCGTTTTTTTTTTTTTACTATTTTTGCAAATATTTCGTTTTCTATGGGTTTTACGCTATTGTATTTATTATGAATATTGTAGAGAACTAAATTCTCTACAACTTTTCTACTTAACATTTTTTATGCCTTGAACTGTTTTCGAGATAGAGGGCGTAAAGCGCGCGGTCAGACAATTATCTGAGGTCAACTGGTAATCTCGATCAAAAACGGATTCCTGGAACCTATCATTAAAATATTCCGAAAACTAGTGCAGCGGATACAGAAAAAATTTGTTGAAAATGCGTCCAATTTCCATGTGACGTGACCAAACTATTCTCTGTAATTCTACCAGAAGTATTCAACCCCACATTAAACTGCTTTTGCCGCTAGATTACATTTTAAACTAGGATCGAATAAAAGTTGGATTGTCCATTACTCGTACAAAGCTTTTAAATTAAAATCGCGACTATGTAAAATAAATACGTATATAAAAGTTTCATAATAAAATCCAAGTTAAATTAGTAGCTAAAATTGTAAAATAATGGCTATTTTATTCCTTGGATGTTAGTAAAAAGAGAGAAAGCGCGCTTTCGGTACCGTAGTTACTGCGTGTTGCATCCTTAAGAATATTTTGAATGCTAAATTGTATGTCTGACTGCCTAACAGATTTTACCTCTTCAACTTTAAGATTGAAGAGGTAAAATCGATTTAGTGAATCGATTTTGTGATTTGTGAAGAATGAATGAAATGAAGAATTGGAGCGTAATCGATTTTAATGAAATTCGGTTTTAATCATTGAAAAGGTCGGTTTTGAGTCCCACGAAACCGACAAAAAAGACACTTCGAGTCCCTGAAAAGGACATGGATTGTGTTTTATTGGGAAAAAATATACTGTTTTCGCGCGATAAACGAAACAAGGGCGCCGGTTGACAGCGGGCGACATGAAGCGGCAGCAGACGACGTGTCGTCGCGACACTACTGTTTCTATGTATTTATATGAAAGTGTCGCTAACTTCGTGTCGCTAGCTGCGCAGGGTATTTCATAGAAATACATAGAAACCAGTAGTGTCGCGACGACATGTCGTCAGCTGCCGCTTCATGTAGTCGACTTCCAACTTGTACCTTTAAACTTTAGAAGCGCGTGTACGCAAGCGATCTGAATTTCGCATGACGTCATCTTCGCATTTAAAAGTTGAATAGGTTTAAAAAAATTACATATTAATTATTATGTATGCGGTATGTACCATATCAAGTTAAGTACAAGTTACAACTTAGCAAAACAGGAAAAGTTACCTAAAGTCATTAATATAAATCGCGAGCGAAAGCCCGTTAATCGCTTTGATGGACGACTTTAAAGATTGCAATCAGTCTTTTTACTTGGCACACCATTCACACGTAGGCTTTGAATTGGGCGTTTGTAGGTGTTAATTACAAGGGTAATTAGTACGTGTGAAGGTGAAGCCACACCGCTCTGTTGATTTGAAGTGATCGCACATTTGTTCGCACTGTACGCGCCGCATCCCAGAATTCATTATAAGAAATGACGTCACGAAATGCGGCGCGTACAGTGCCGAGTGCGGACAAATGTGTGATTAGCTTTGCGCTGCGTTGCGGCAACGCGCGGTATACCAAACAAGATGGTGACAGGGCACTCAGCTCTTCGGCTTTATATCCTGAAAGTCGTCTCATCAAAACAGCACATCCGACGACGCGATGAATTAAGATTTATGTACGTAACGAAAGATATGTGTAAGGGCTAATTCGGTAGATGCATTTCTAAATTTGTATTGAATTGACAGACTTGCATGACGTCTCACGCAATTGAAGTCTGTTAATTCGGTAGGTACTTTAGAAATGCATCTACGCGTCGCGTTGCGGTCTGAATTGACCCAAGTCCCAACGTCGAAGCGTCACCGCAGCGACAACGTATTGCATCGCAACGCTCGCTCTTATTAAGACTACAAAACAAGAGACTAATTTCTTTACCAACAACAGCTAAATTCTTCCAAATGGCCTAACCTATTTGTTTTCAGATACGCGAGCTACGTCACGAAAACCTGACTCCATTCGTCGGCGTCTGCGTCGAAACTGGCGTCGCGTGCATCCTAACCGCCTACTGCTCTCGCGGTTCGCTCGCAACTGTACTGGCTGACCGAGACTTGCACCTAGACGACATGTTCGTTGCTAGCCTAGTAGCTGACCTCCTCCGAGGGCTGACCTACCTCCATGACTCTGCGCTGATTTCTCACGGGAACCTCACTTCGAGCAACTGCCTTGTGGACCGACGATGGGTATTACAAATTACGGACTATGGGCTGCACACGCTGAAGAGTAAGTTTTGATTGCTTTGTACTAGAACATGGTTACTTTGTTTCAGAGTATGGACAATATATATCTAGATTTATGCCTTCAATACTGCCTTCGAGGGCAGAGTTTTTGACTCCCAATTCGGATGTTATAGATCCGATTGTGAAGTGTTAACTGCACACTGCGAGTTACTATAGGTAACACTTACATAGCTACCGTGGTTTTTTAAAACAAGGAACCGGTGTGAGGGATATTATTAATATAACTAGAGATCGCCCAATGGTCGAAATTCGACCTTAGTTTCAACGACATTAGGACTACTACCTATATTTTGTAAAAAAATATTAACTTTATCATAATTTTTTTTCAACTTTTGTCTCTGGGACTCAGCTGATCTCAGACTGGCCGTGTAAGCATTGTCTAATAGTATCTAAGATGCAATAAAAAAACCTATAATTCATTTTCAATTTGTCAACTTGTTGTCAACAGACTTCAACCATAAATAAAAGAGTATAATTCGTAAGTATAGGCTTGTCACACAAAAATCTGTCATCTTTCCTAGTGTGTGTGTGTAGTGTGTGTAATGTTTTATTTGTTAAAAAAATGTATGATAAAAGCATAATTTCAAAATAATATTAGGTCGATGCACTCCTTCACCATATGAACTATAACTGTGCAAAATTTCATTCACCAACGTTTCCCCATTTTTCGTCAAAAGGGATACAAAGTTTTTCGCTCGCGTATTAATATATAGAATATAGATTAATTAATTACTAATGCAAGTTTATATTTATGTTTTCACGTTGAATATATATGGCTGTTTTGAAGTCACATTTAATTTACTTTCTGTACTAATGTGTATTATAACTTGTTTATTCCTTTGTTTATTTCGTCCTAATACCAAAGTTTACTCTCTGACCCTATATATTATATAACAGGATTAGAGAACTAGGGTCACGTAAAGAGGATTACAGCGTTATCGCTTACATGTACAGTCTACGCCACAAAATCGTAGTGTCATTATAGAGGTAGTTACAGCATACGATAAAGAAAATAATCGATCCAAAAATTTGTCGAGTAGAAATATCGATCACTTTCAAATCATTTTTTTTTTTTTGCTATAAGACGCCTTATTTTATTCGAGCACAAACGTAACCGCAACGACTGCAGATGTAGTTTAATAAGTAGAACTAGTAAGTGCGATGTGTTTGGGTGCAATTTTCATCGCATCCCTGATCGTGCGGAAACTTTGTCGTAATTGAACTCAGAGCCGGGAAGGCTAGTTGTCCAAAAATTAATATGCAGATTTTATTAAATTTAGGCTTTAGTCAAAAGGCATTTCAATGAAACTAAAACGGCCATACAACCATTAGCAGAGTCGGACTCGCGCACGAAGGGTTCCGTTCCATTGTAGAGCGAAAGTTGGCAAAAAATTGTGTTTTTTGTATGGTCAGAGGTGGCGTAAGGCGTAGGCGATGTGGGCGACTTCCCACGGCCTCGCGATCTAAGGGGCCTCGCGCCCCTTGGACAATGAGGGTTTTTTAGTATTAAAAAAAAGTTTTATAAATAAAAGTTTGAATATCAAAAATTCTTTCTCTCAACAAATCCGTCCACTTGCGTCACCCATCAGGGGGCCTTGCAAAATATATTTTAGGGGGCCTCGTAAGATATATCTTGCCCACACGGGCCACATCAAATTGAGGTCTTGCCCCGCCACTGTGTATGGGAGCCCCCCTTAAATATTAATTTATTTTAATTTTATGATTAATTATTAAAGTACAAATATAATTAAAACTTTGTGAGTATTTCAAGTGCCTACTTCTTGCCATGATTGACTACGAGCAAAAAAGGGCCAAAAAAATCACATTTGTTGTAAAATATTAATTTTATTTTGTTTTTAGCACTTATTTGTTATTATAGCGGCAACAGAAATACAGAATCTGTGAAAATTTCAGAAGTCTAGCTATAGCGGCTCTTGAGATACAGCCTTTTTTTTTTTTTTTTTTTTTTTTTTTATCGTTGGGGAAATGCAATTACGCATCCCCGGCGGTCTGGAGATGGCCACCGGGGTATGTGGGACTCCCCAGGGCGGTGGAGGCCGCGCCCGGGCATACCCACTAAAACCCCAACGAGTGTTCCTACTTTCCGCTTTAGGCAGAGCCACGGGATACGCGGGATACACAACCGCGACCCTGCCAGCGAATGCCCCTAAAGGCACTAGTGCATGGCTGTTAGGCCCACACTGCACTGTACTATGACGCGATGCGCGGAACACTTAGCGCATCGCAGCCAACTCGGGAGCTCGGTGCTGTTGGGTGGCGGCGTCCCCACGCCGTTACCCCGAGCTTCCCCGCTAGGTCGGGATGTCGGGGCCATGTCTGGCCCTCTGTCTTTGCCTTGGCCTCCTCTGAGGGTCGAGTGACACCGCCTCACGTCTGCGCTCTGACTCCTCCTTCGCTGACATCACCTCCTCGGCAAATGTCGCGACAGCTTTCCAGGAATTTTCGCTGCTCAGCATCGCGCGTACGATCGCTGGCAGCGAAATGTCATTTCCGATGGCGGCTTGCAGAGCCGCTCTTTGTCCAGTCCATGCGGGACAGGCCAGCAAGGTGTGCTGTGCCGTGTCCCGTTCGTCGTCGCAGTGGTGGCAGGCTGTGGTCTGCTCACGTCTGGCGATGTCACACAGGTACCGACCAAAACACCCATGTCCGGTCAGCACCTGTGTGAGGCGGTAAGATAGCGCCCCGCCTTCTCTGTCTGCCCACTCCCTCAGGACGGGACGCATAGCAGCTAGTAGGTCGACACTAACTCTGGACTCGTTTAGTCGCTCCAGCCATTGCTCGAACGCGTGGTCTTTCGCATCATTCCTCCACCGCCGTACATGGTCTGGCGGTGGAAAATAGCCCTCCTCGCGCTCGGTCTGGCAACGCCAGTAAATATCAGCCAGCGATTTTGCTTCAATGTCCCAAGGGACGCTGCCTGCGAGGACGCATGCTGCGTCTTTCGAGATCGTGCGGTATCCCCGCACCGCTCTAATGGCCAGTGTACGTTGCAGTCTGACCAGAATCTGTCTGTTTTTTGCCGCCAGTTGTGCGGCCCATATTGGCGCACCATACATGCACATTGACCGCACTATGCCCATGTACAGGTTTCGGCATCTGAGGCTGGGTCCTCCTAAGTTAGGGAGCAGCCTCGCTAGTCCACCGGCGGTCTTTGAGACTTTCTCTGACAAACATCGAAAATGCTCATTAAAAGACCACCGGCTGTCCAACACAAGACCCAGATAGGTCATGGTCCGACGCACTTCGATCCGTGTACCTCCCACGATTACAGCAGCATCTAGTGGCAGCGCATTCCGCGGCCCATGGAAACAGATCGCCTCGGATTTATCCAGGGCGACCTCAAGTCCCAGAGCGCGTATACGGCGCACCACTTCTGCGACCGCAGCAGTCGCCAGTATTATGGCATCTCGCTGATTTTTTCCTCGGCAAACCACTGCTGTGTCGTCCGCGTAGCATTCCAGCTCAACTCCTTCTAGGATAACTCCTCGCAACACCCAATCGTACCCGATGTTCCACAGATTTGGGCCGAGGGTTGACCCCTGTGGAACACCGCATACCACTGCCATTTTCACCCAACCATTTTTAGTCGGGTACTCTATGTATCTTACTGAGAGGTAGTTCCCGATTGTTCTTCTTAGGTACTTGGGCACTTTGTGGTACCGAAGTCCTTCTTTGATAGTTGCCCAGGGCAAAGAGTTAAAGGCATTCGATATGTCTAGTGACACTGCCAAAACTACTCCACCCCGAGCAATTTCTTCTACCGAAACCGTCCGCATCTGAGCAATCGCTCCGATGGTGGATCGTCCTACTCGGAATCCGAACTGGTTGGAGCTCAAGTTTGGCCCAACTCGGTTGAGGTGCTCAGTAAGACGCGCTACGAGCACCCTTTCCAGCATCTTACAGACTTCGTCGAGCAGGACGATAGGGCGGTACGCTGAAGGTCGATTTTCAGGTCTTCCGTGTTTACGGATCAGGACCAACTTCCCACTTTTCCAGCGGTTAGGGAAACGACACTGCGATAGACAGATGTTAAGTACCATGAGCACTCGCTCTTCCATCTCCTCCATTGCGAGTGCCCATACGCGGCCTGGAATGCCGTCGAGGCCAGGTGCCGTATTTTTCTGCCGCATCTTCCTTACTGCTATGGCAAGTTCGGCCGACGTTATGGGTGGAACCTCCTCTTCATCGTCGGTATCGTCCGGGGGTGCCATTACTGGCGGAGACCAATCGGCTCTTGACGGGAATAGAGCTGAGAGGACCGTCTCTCGTAGTTGTGGCTCGAGACTCTGGGTGAGAGGTAGGCCAGATGGACGGAGTTTCTGCCTTATGTATTTGTAAGGCTGCCCCCAGGGATCACGATCTAGAGTCTCTAGCCACTCGGTCCACGCTTTAGACTTGGCTTGCCGGATGCCTGCCTTCAGAGCGCTTCGGGCGTCTCTATAGGCTTCATAAGCGGCCTCTTCAGCGTCTGCGTTTCTATTGCGTCTTCTTCGAAGACGCGTATATCGTCGATGAGCTGCTATACATTCCCTTCGTAGCTGATGGATCTCCGGACTCCACCAGTACACTTCACGTGCGCGCTTGGTTGACCGAATTCTGGGCATAGACGCATCGCAGATCTGCGTCATGGCCTCATTCAACCATTCTGCCGCTGTATCTGCATCTTCTACCGGTGGCATTGGTACCAACGACTGCACTATGGCAGCTTCTATTAAAACGTCTTTATTTAATTGCCGCAGAGACCATCGGGGGCCACCGTAAGGTGATGAGTGGCGACCCGGTCTGTCGTGGAAGTCATTAATGCCAAACCGAATGTATCGGTGGTCTGACAAAGTCTCCACATTTTGGAGAACGCGCCACTCGGTAGACCGCTGTGCAACCCAAGGGCTAGCCAGGGTAATGTCGATTACGGATTCCCCTCTTTGGCGTACGCAGGTACTGGCATTGCCGCGATTGAGCACTACCAGGCCAGTTTCGACTATCCACTCCTCGATTGTTCGGCCTCTGGCATTCGTCGCCGGGGAGCTCCAAAGCGCAGATTTTGCGTTAAAGTCTCCGGCGACGACTACTGGATTGGGCGTCCCGCTTATGAGAGCTGAAAGTCGCGTTAGGAGCTCCTTAAAATCACCTATCGGTCGGTTGGGCGAGAAATATACGCTTACCACGGTAAACGACTCGAAGTGCACTGCGACAAATCCGTTACCCTTCACTGCGCTACTAGGTGCTATGATTTTTGGGCCGGTGACGATAGCAGCTAAGGAATCTGCATCACCAAACCAGTTCGCGCCAGTCAGAATCCGGTATGGCTCGGATATTACGGCTATGTCAATGGACCACTGCGCCATGGAGTGGACCAGTAGATCCTGTGCGGCGGCGCAGTGGTTCAAGTTACATTGCAGGAAACTTTTTTGGGCCATTGTTATAGGGCTTCCATTAAGTTAGTCTTCTCTGCTGCAGGGGTCGCAGTAGATGATGTTGCGGCTGCCTGAGGATTCGTGCTCTTTTCAGAGCCGGTCTTCTTTTTATTCTTAGGGGCTGACTTCCCACAGATCGTGCTTCCAACGCGGTGATCGGCCGGTCTTCCCTTCGAAGCGCAGAGCGCACAATGTGGAGCGTTCTGGCATTGCTGCGATATGTGCCCTGGTTGACCACAGCGGAAACAGAGACCACTGCGGTCAACGTCGCAGGTGCACTTGCTCTTCGCGTGGCCCGACTCCTGGCACTTATAACACCGCATGGGCCGAGCTGGCAGCAGTGTAACGCGGGCTACAACCCACCCCACGTACAGTTTGGTACTAGGGTTAGAGATGGTCTTCGCAGCTTCTACCGGGCAGCTCACCCACGCAGCCCCTAGACCATTCCTGCCGACGCGTATTTCGCCCACCTTAATTGCCTCGACTGCACAGTTGGCAGCTCTTGAAATTGACTCAGCGACTTCTGTAGACGTAACCGAGTCATCCAAACCTGACACCCGTAGCTCGACGCACTTTTGGGGTCTGGAGATACGTACATTGTGGTCCCCCAAAATCTCCCTAAGTTTACTAGCTAGGGTGTCTGCCTTTTCGCTGTGTGCATCACCTGAGACCTCAAATATTCGGGCCCCAGTAACCGCGACCTTGACTTTAACCGCAGGGATTTCGAACGCCTGCTGGACAAGACGTTTTTTCGCTTCTTTTAGCACTTCTCCGTACGAAGCACCGCGCTCCTCTGCCTCTGGCTGTAGGGTAAGAACCACAGCCGCAGTCTTAGGGGCGCGTAACTTTTTACTCTTTGTTTTCTTCGGCACCTTGCCGTTCTTCTTTTCCGCTCCTTGTTCTTTTTTCTTTCTACCTCTTTTCACTACTTCAGTCTACTCTATGGTTTGAAGTGATCTCGGAGCTGTTATTGCTACAGGGGCGTCTTGTCTCGTACTAGTCGCCTCCGTAGCCGCAGCAGTTTTCCGCGCCTTCTTTACTTTTTTCAGGGCTGGGCCTGGATTTGTCGGTGGCATTAGCGTTGTGACCGACATCGTCGCCGTTTTTTTAAACCCTGGTTGCGACGGCTGTGCAAAATTTGCATTAGCCGCTCGGTCATTCCTTCTGTCCGCTGCGAGTGGGGGTCTCAGGCGTGGCTCCGGTAGGAGTCGAGCCTCGAGACCGTCTATTCGTGCGTCGAGTCTAGCGCTCGATAGCGCGACCGCCTCTCGTACAGCCTGCTCGATCAACTCTTCTGTAGTCAACGTCTGCTTTGTTTGAGTGCCATGCGTCCGAACGACGGCGAGCTCCCGCTTGACGGTCTCAAATTCTTGTTTTAGGTCCGAAAGCTCACGGGAAAGGCGAGCATTCGCCTTTTCCAGGGCTCTGGTCTCTACTGTTGACGAACGGGTCAACAAAACCGAACAAGCCTCTTGCAAGTTTCGGGTCGCATCTTTGATGGCCTTAATGCTAGGAGCACTCAGGTTGCTGGATTTCCTGACTGTCTCTGAAATGGCAGCTAGGCTAGTCGATATAGTGGCGCCCAGCGCGCTTTTCGTCTCCTCGTCTGAACCCAACATTGCATCCGAATATTCAGAGGTTCCGGATGCTCGCGATGATCGGAGCGGTTGGACCCTCTGCGTCAGTTCCAATACTTCTCTGTCCGTTTGGACTTCGAGAAGCTTATGCTCCACGCCTCTTTTATTTCCACGCTCGCCTATGGTAGACGGTCGTCCTCTCCCGCGTTTAGCGCGCGAGGCTTTCGTCTTCTGTGGATTTGTTTGGTTCGACGGCTCAGCCTCCGACTCCCCATCTGCATCGTCTTGTCCAGGTTTCCGCTTTTTGGCGGTGGTCCTTTCTTTCAGGTATGCCGCCTGCTTTGAAAAAACGGTGGTCTCATTACCGCTTTCTTCAGAAGCTGACGTACATTTACTAGGTCTTCTATAGAACACCGAAGTGTTCTCCGTCTCCATTGCTGTGACTGTTGGCATTGCCGCCCGGGAGCCACTTCGTGTCATAATACGTGTTGTCTTATCCGGTATTATCACGTCCGAGGTGTCACATCCTTTAAAATCGTCTTCCGATCTCACCAAAGCAACTTGAGCCCCCCCCGTATACTTGGGGCGACCCCCCGCCGAAGCAGGAGTGTGGGATTCTCCGGCATCCACTGAACTGCCGGGACCCACCCGGGGAGAATTTTTTCCATTGCTTACTTCCATGTTTGATCAATTACTAAGGGTGATTCTGCCCTGTTGTGGTACCCTTGCGGCGCAGACCACCCGCTCGCCATGCATCCCAAGGCCGGGTACCTATACCGGGGATTGGGGACCCACGGGTCCATCCGTCAAATCATACACTCACTGACATACACACAGAAACACCCACTAATGTAAAGAAGAGATAAACAAAAGGAAATATGGAGTAGAGAAGATGGTGAAAGATAGAAAAATAAAACAAAGTAAGCAAAACGAAGAGTATACTAATAAAAGAAAGAAAGATAGGAAAGACCGACGTTCAGCCATCCTGGGTACCTCACCCCGTGTAAAGGGCGGGGTGGCGCACCCAGGAGCCCAGGGACACCAACGAGGAGGAACCGGTATCGCCCCCCTTGAGATACAGCCTGGTGACAGACAGACAGACGGACATCGAAGTCTCAGTAATAGGATCCCGTTTTTTACCCTTTGGGTACAGAACCCTAAAAATCAATTGTTTTTACAAAGATGATACATTGCCAGGTGGGTGTGTAGACACGGAAGACGCTCTCCGCATGGAGAACAGAATGCTGTGGCGGGCGCCGGAGCTGCTGAGGGACTTGAACCCGCCACCGCGCGGCTCGCAGAAGGGTGACGTGTACTCCTTCGGGATCATACTCTACGAGATCCTGGGCAGGAACGGTCCATGGGGCGATACGAATTTGACTAATGCAGGTAAGGCTTCAGGCTTCTTACAGACGAACGGCACTTGTCGTCGGCACGAGTAGACGGCAGTCGACGCGTGCCGTCGACAAGTGCCGTTAGTCTATAAGCGCTCTAAGAACTATTCTTGGTGCTATGTCAGTGTGCAATAATATCGGAGATAATGTTGTTTGTGTCTCTGTTAAATGTCATGCATTTTCTTGTATAATAGCTCATCTGTCAAGCGCCCAAAATGGGCGTCTTACCCTAAAACTATTCAAAAGTTTTTCTTCTACTTTGCAGACCACCGATTTAGTATTTTGTTTCAAATATAAAACTATGTGTATTTGCGATAATTATATAAAAATTATATATAGCTTTCATGGCAATTTCTTTAGATAATTTAATCAGTTTAATGAGAGTCATTGGAAATTGAAAAATTTTCGAAAATGGTTTGACAGTTCGTGACAGATGAAAGGATAAATGAGAAAAAAAAGAAGTAAATTAATATTAAAACTAGGGTTAACTTTAACCTACACTAAAGCAAGTTGGCCTTAGAATGATAGACGCAAAAATAGTGACGATTTTTAGGGTTCTGTGACCAAATGGCAAAAAACGGAACCCTTAGATTCGTCATGTCTGTCCGTCCGTATGTCACAGCCACTTTTCTAACGAAACGAACTTTTTTCGATAAATAATCTTTTTTCAACGAAATTTTAAGACATATTTTAAAATAAATTAGGACGTATGTTTTCTTCTAGAGCTGGTTCCAGATAATCTGCAGTTTTCAAAAAGCTAAATTAGAAATGATAAAATTAGCTACTAAACAAATGACTAAGGTCATGCTTCACATTCGAAATTATTTTATTGACTGTACTTTGTAAAGTAAAGAATCGTGTAGGTACCTCATGAGATTGTTTTTAGGGTTCCGTACCTAGAGGGTAAAAACGGGATCCTATTACTAAGACTTTGTTGTCTCTGTCCGTCTTTCCGTCCGTGTGTCTGTCTGTCTGTCTGTCGCTAGGCTGTATCTCAAGAACCGCTATAGCTAGACTTCTGAAATTTTCACA
Source organism: Cyaniris semiargus (assembly GCA_905187585.1). Lineage (NCBI taxonomy): Eukaryota > Metazoa > Arthropoda > Insecta > Lepidoptera > Lycaenidae > Cyaniris > Cyaniris semiargus. Next base: position 1,900,410 of record LR994558.1, on the reverse strand, counting down.
GATTGTGTATATCTGTTGCCGCTATAACAACAAATACTAAAAACAAAATAATATTAATATTTAAGGGGGGCTGCCATACAACAAACGTGATTTTTTGGCCTTTTTTTCTCGATATCAATAATGGCAACAGGTAGGCACTTTAAATTTTCACAAAGGCATGAAATATATATGTACTTTAATAATTAATAATAATATTTAAATAAAATGGGGCTCCCCACACAAAAAACACAACTTTTGGCCTAGTTTTGCTCTATAACGGTACGGAACCCTTCGTGCGCGAGACCGACTCGCACTTGGCCGATTTTTTTTTCTTCGAAATATATTTTTTAATTCACTAATACACATATCAACTATTGTACAATGTTTAGGCGCATTTGATTTAATTAGGGATACGAATAAAAATAATTGAGCAGTTAATTGCTCGTTAACTAAATAATTGCGAAAAACGATCCATAGAACAGATTATTTTTAATCCTACTGGCTTTATAAATAGAAGCTGATTTGAAAATACAGATTTAAAAACAAGAGACCTTTAATTGAGCCTCGTCTAATCCTTCCTCGTGTATTTATATCACGCTCCTGACCCGAATACCAGTAACCCATTGAAAACTATTTTCATTTCAAAAGTGAATCTTTCGACTTGCAATAGCAATGTCTATGTGGCCAGCCTAAGCTGTGGTAAATATACCACAGCTTGGCTTATAGCCTTATACTGGAAAATCTGGAAATGTTTAAATCGTGGAACAAATGGTTTGACAAAAATGGGTAGGATTTTTAAAGATAGGCACAACGGCCTCGCTCAAAACAAGTATATAAATAATAATCAAAAAACTTTTTGAAAAAAAGCTTTTATTTAAATACTCCAAAAATAAAAATAAAAATTTCACCTTAAAAATTTTAACTATTAAGTTATAACCTCAATATAAATTATACAATTTTATTAAAGCTTGTCGCGAGACGTAACAATCTGTCAGTATTTAATAAATTTATTAAAATATAAAATATAATATCAATTTACTCAGTTAAATTGGTACTAGTTTATTTACAAATCGCGCGACAAGCTTTTATTATCATGCAAATTGTATAATTTATATTGAGGTTATAACTTAATAGTTAAAATTTTTAAGGAGAAATTTATTTTTGTATTTTTGGAGTATTCAAATAAAAGCTTTTTTTCAAAAAGTTTTTTGATTATTATTAATTTTTTGTTTTTTAGATATTCTCTGGCTAGATTTCTTAGTCTGTTTGATTGTAGTTTGTTTTGTTTCAACAATTTGTAAAAATCTGATTAACTTAAGTCCTTAAGAAATCGTACTTGATTTTGATCAGTGAAATACCGTGTCTATATTTAGCGAGTTGTTTATATTTCGTTTATTTCTGCGTGACTAAAAAGTTAATTTTAACTTTACAAAAGTGACCGGATTCAAACGGGCATTTTCTAAAACCCGGCTGGATATGACTTGATAATAATAACACGACACGACACGGCACGACACGACACGACACGACACGACACGTCACGTCACGTCACGTCACGTCACGTTCCGTGACACGTCACGACACGACACGACACGACACGACACGACACGTCATGACACGACACGACACGACACGACACTTCACGACAGGACACGACACGACACGACACGTCACGTCACGTCATGACACGACACGACACGACACAATACTTCACGACACTTCACGACACGACACGACACGACAAGGCACGACACGACACGTCACGTCACGTCACGACACGACACGACACGACACGACACGACTTGACTTGACTATTACTTTTCAATTTATTCTCAATGAGACCTTTTATTTGATACCCATATTGCAGAAGTGCTTTAAAAATAACTATTCCCCTATCTTGGATGAGCCGCCATATTGGATGTAGAATGACATTACATTCGTTTCCGAGTTACTCTCAATGAGCCCTTTCATTTGACACCCATACTGCAGAAGTGCATTAAAAATAACTATTCCCGTATCTTGGATGAGCCGCCATATTGGATGTAGAAGGGAATTATATTCGTTTTCGAGTTACTCTCGATGAGTCCTTTCATTTGATACCCATATTGCAGAAGTGCAATAAAAATAACTATTTCCCTATCTTGGATGAGCCGCCATATTGGATGTAGAATGACATTACATTCGTTTTCGAGTTACTCTCAAAAAGCCCTTTCATTTAATATCCATACTGTAGGACTGCATAGAAAATAACTATTTCGCCATCTTGGATGGTCAGCCATATTGGATTTAGAGTGATGTCACATACCATATCGTGCATTGTCATCCAAGCTAAACGTGTATGCAAAATTTCAGCTCAATCGGTTAGCTCAATCTACTTCAAAATTGAGTTCCAAAATTCCACCGTAACACACATACTTACATACATACAGAGCAAGTTAAATAAAAGCTTTTAAAAAGTCTAGTACTAGTATTTTTTTATTTGGGACATCAACAGTCATTTATTTTACAAAGTACATTATTACAACAGAAAACATAATGTACCATCGAAGAAATTATAAAAAGAAATTATAAAATACCAAGATTCATAGGCAGTTGTAGGACCTATAGTCCGAGAGCCGGCCGTATAAAAGTCCTATGGATCAATCTACATGAACAATTTTTTGAATATAGATCGAGAAACCATAGAACTAAAGGTCGACCATCCTAAAAATGTCTGATTTTGGCCGCATGCAAAATTATAACCTCTTTTCTGGTTGTGATTCCGGACATTATTATAACCCATAAGATACATGGAAAAAATTAACGAGAAAATGGAAGTATTCGATGTGCAGAATTAAATTTTGTAATTATCGGATTATGTCAATTCAATAATAGTGTTAGCTGGGTTTGACAAAACGTGACCAAATAACGTGGGTTCGCCATCTGCCTATGAATCAAATTCTTCGATGGCACATAAGGCCATTAGCAGCTCATTTCTATGTATATGCACGAATTCGGTCAGGTCGGCGTGACTTTTATTGTAATAAAACAAACTTGTAGATCATTTTCCAATATTATCGTAACCTCAAAAGCTATAAGGTAAAGAAGCCTTATAAAAAGACAAGTCTCGAAAGAAGTCAATCAAGTCCTTTTGCATTAACTAATAACTTTCTTGTTGAATAAAGTTGAAAGGAGTAAAATAATTTTCTACATTTTTATGTTTGTGAGAAAATTTCAAAGTGTCTTATTTTATGTTTGTGACAGTCTATCTAGGCAATTAAGCTCTATTCATATTGGTGCATCGCGAGGCATTGCAATGCATTTAAGAGACATTGAGACAAAGGAACAGACATGAGGCAACCAAACACCGCGGCCGGCAAAAATATCAATTCAATGTGTTACTTCTTGTGTAGTAAATAAAGTTTAGGTTTGAATGGGTTAAAAATGCATCTCATTGCTTCGACGCGTAAGGTGACCTGAGTTTTTAATCAAAATGCTTGCTAGTTTCGATAGCGAAATTAGATGTTAAAAACATATGGGATTTGACATGCATCGCTAAATGTCATGGCACTTGCGACGCGTTTACCATAAAATTTTGATATATAACTTCGGCATCAAAACTAACGATTGCAATGACACACTGTTTTTTTCGGCAGAAATTATCGGAAGAGTGAGACAACCTATAGGCGGTGTGCTCTTCCGTCCGCCGCTTGGGGGGTTAGCCGCGCGACCATCTGTCATCTCTGTCATCAAGTCGTGCTGGAGCGAGAGGCCAGATAGGCGACCCGACGTCCGACTCGTCAGGATACGACTGAAGGACATGCACGCTGGCATGTAAGTAAATAGGATGATCTAATAATAAGAATGCAAAAATGTTTCTGTCCGTTACCTCTTCACACTAACGGCTGAATCGATTAAGGGTCAATTCAGACAGCAACGCGACGCGCAGATGCATTTCTAAAGTATTGAATTGACAGACTTCACTTGCGTGAGACATCTTGCAAGTTGCAAATCTGTCAAATCCATACAAATTTAGAAATGCATCTACGCGTCGCGTTGCGGTCTAAATTGACCCTAAAGGTGGCTTTCGGATCTTTGCCGCGAGTGACCGCGACCGAAAAAATTCAAACAAAGTGCCACTTTCTGACATAGGCTATAGGTTTAATTTTACTACGCCACTAGCTTTTACGCCGCCGCCGGCGTCAGCATAGTTCGCCACACAAATGACAGTAGAAAATGATACCTATAGTGTATGTCATAGAGTAGCATTTTATTTGAATTTTTATTGGTCGCGGTCGCTCGCGGTAAAGATCCGAAAGCCACCTTTAGAGCCAGTCCACACGGTGCGTTGCGTCAGCGTTCCGTCGACGCAGCGCTGCCGTTGCGTTGTTTTACATACAAATAACCAAGGTGTTCACACGGCGCGCTGCGTCGTGACAGCAGCGCGCAACGCACACATGACGGACAGCAGCCCGCGAAACGAAGCATTGTTGACGTTAAGACTGCTTCGTAATAACGCTGCGATGACACAGCGCCCGTGTGGCCGGCTATGCGTCAATCGGCAGCGCTGCTTCGACACAACGCTGACGCAACGCCCGTGTGGACACTGGACAGGCTCTAAGGGTTAATTCAGACCGCAACGCGACGCGTAGATGCATTTCTAAATTCGTATGGATTTAACAGAATTCAATCGCGTGAGACGTCATGCAAAACTGTCAAATCCATAATAAATTTAGAAATGCATCTACGCGTCGCGTTGCGGTCTGAATGCGGTGCGTGACGCGAGTCGACGCGACGCGCGACGCGTCCTTTCATAATATTTTCATAGCAGAAATTTTTACTTTAAATATTAGAACAATAGACATGAATTTGCTGTAGGCGAAAAATTGTATGATGCGTGATAGAGTCTTAGATGAAACTTGGTATAGAGGTATTTAGAGAGACGAGAAAAGACATAGGATATTTTTTGGTGTGGAAAAATTAAGGGTTCACTGTATACGAATATCGCCGCAATGCAGTTGCAAGCGTCATCTAGTTCAAAATATTTTTATAACACATTATAAAATATTATATTTATAACGCTTTATAAAATATTATATACTACCCGCAGTTAGTGACTTAAGGTGGGTTGCACCAGAGGCGTGGTTATAGTTACAGTGATGGTCAAAGTTATGGTTATAGTTAAGACTAACTTAACTTTAACCTTAACTTTGACCACAGAATTTGACAGATGTCTGTTGCTGGTCCGACAAGGCTTTAAATGAACGTGGGTGGGGGCGCTGCTGGTAATGGAGAACTGTCAAAATGACGTTTTTGTATGATGACAGCTTTAGCAGGCCTGTCTCACTTCCATACAAACGGCGCAAAATTGCCGAGATATTTACCTACTATTCTGTAAAACAACCTAATTTCAACATTCATAGTACAATAACTGTCTGCCGTCTCGCTTCAATCTGCCAGGGCTGTCAAGCAAGTGGCGCGGCGGCGCGGGGCCGGCTACTATTACTTTTGTATCGCGGATGCGTGCGTTGCGTGTGCGACAAGTCGAGCGAGTGCCAGCCTATCGAGACTAGTCCGGTGACCGGACGCTTGCGTTTATCATACCTAAACTCGGGAGTGAGACTTCTGTACCGTAAGGTACTAATTATGTATTCTGTGGCTTTAGTTCCTTTTTTGGTCACGTTCATTTAAAGCCTTGTCGAGCTCTATGGTTATGGTTAAATATGGCGTCCATTTTTGACTTTAACCAAAGATTTGACATTTTACATTATAGTTACAGTTATGGTTAAAGTAAATTGGTTCAACCCACCCTTATTTCATCAATATTTTTTTGAACTTTTTAGATCAATGTAAAAAAAGGTTAAAAAAATATTGTTTCCTTCCCTTTTATCGATTACGACTTTACCATTAGGCCTTAAAAGGTAAAGCCATAATCGATAAAAGGGAAGTCGTGTTTACGTTGTTCAAACAAAAACACACAATAGAAAATATATATGTGAGTGGTTGACCAAAAAGGAACCTCAAGGTAAATAATTTGATTTCGAGTAATTTGCGTTTGAATTTTCGTGTAGAAACAAGTTGTAGAACTGCCTCGGTTCACAAAAAAAATCATTAAAAAAAACTACGGTAACTACTAAACCTAAAAATCTGGTTAGTCCAAAATAAAGTTAAAATACAATTGATTAAAAAAATAAAAATAAAAAAAAAACCGTTTCCAATCCCTTCAGGTCTCTTTTTGGTCAACCACTCACATAATAATATTATTATTTATGAACTTTTTTATACTAAAGTCGCTTAAATTATATAGGCGTAATTTAGGATTATTAAAGGTAACCAAACATACCATATATGATGATATATGGTATCTTTTTTAAAATATCACGTCACGGGCTTCAAACTAGTTTCTGGGTATCGCGCGGAAACCGTACATTTTCGCGACATAAATGGGTATCCTATGTTCTCTCCCGTTTCTCAAAGCAGCTTAATACCAAATTGCATCTAAATCAGTACAGCTGTTTAAACGTAAAGAGGTAACAGATTGACATACTTAATACTTTCGCATTTATAATATTAGGGCTCGGCACACGGCAGCAAGCCCGTTGCGCCGAATTTCGTTTATCCTCAACAAAACCTATCTTATGTTCTTTCTCGTCTCTCAATTCTCAAAGCATCTCCATACCTTTCATTTAAATTGGTTAAGCCGTTTAAGCGTGAAGATATAGAAGACAGTCGAGGAATCGAGACAGTAGCGGTCATTGATTCCGTCAAAAAACTTGTCATGAATCCGATGAATCTGTAATAATTTGTGTCTTTATAAGAGGTCAATTTTATTCTTAAATATTAAATATACAGTGCGAGCATTTTTCATTTAGCGCCTAAAGAGGTCAATGACCGCTACTGCCTCGTTTCGCCGAGTACAGTATAGATAGCTAAAGGTAGCGAAATATTGCAGTATCATAATATTATGTACTTACACGCGAAAAACTTGTTACTGTGTTAAGCTATTTTCATTTGAGAAACACGCCCATCTGCCGCACTCAAATATTTTTTTACGATTACTTAACTTTAATTTAATGCTGATTTTGACATAAACTCCATTCATTTCCTGTCAATCTCTTTATTACATAGTAACGTAATCATATAACGTATCTGAGTGCAGCCGTAAATAGTTCTATCAAATACTAGCTGTCCCGGCAAACGTTGTTTTGCCTGTTTTCCTGCTTTTTCTCTTGAAGTTTTTTTTTGATTTTTTTCTATAAACCTCACGGAGCCCGAGACCTTTCCAACGAATGCAAAACCGTGGAAATCGGTTCGTGCGTTCTGAAGTTATAGCGTCAGGAAGGAAAACCCGACTTATTTTTATATATTAGATATATTGGCCAAACACAGCAAAGTATAGAGACGTGAAGTAAAGAGGGGACACAAACGGCTAGTAATATGATAACAATAACTATATTGTGTCAATTACGATCCTATCATCTTATAATTAATAATTTTCCCACAGGAAAACGAACATATTCGACAACATGCTGGCCATGATGGAGAAATACGCCTCCAACCTGGAGGCCCTGGTCGCTGCGAGGACAGAACAGCTGCTGCAGGAGAAGAGGAGGACTGATGATCTGCTTAACCGGATGCTACCACGGTATATTTTTTATATTTTTTTTTTATATTCCTTTTTATGGTTGTCTGGAAATAACCGCTCGAAACGGTAAGACCGCCAATTTGCGCTCTTTCAATAATTTCTTTTTTTCTTACTTTGTATTTTCATATATGTGTGAAAATATTAAAGAGTTTATTATTATAATACTATTGAATATACAGGGTGTAACAAAACTAAGTGATAATACCTACTTTAGAGTTTAGGGTGTGTACGTGTCCCTTATATAGAGTTCACTGTGAAAGTAGCAGCGCTGAAAGAGCAAATTTTTTTGTGATTTGTGTGGGCAAGCGCCCCAGCAGCGTCGTAAAAAAAGTTACTCTTTCAGTGCTGCTACTTTCACAGGACTCATACACACCCTAAAGTATTATCACTTAGTTTTGCTACACCCTGTACATATATTGATGTTCCTAGATGAGAACAATATCACCAGCTTTTTAGAGTTGGAAGATTCCAAGGATCAGTATTATGCACTTTGGAGTTAGGTTTGGTAGGATCAATGAAAAACAAATTATGCTGGAATAAAATCTACTTCTTGTGTAGGATCGTCGGCAATAACTGACTTACTTCAAAAATATAATATTTAAAAGACGAGTCTGCCAAATGCGAACTTGCCGGACTAATATTTTTAGCCTGATATTACGTTTAGGTCGTAAGCAGTTCTTAATGCACAATGTCATTATGCCTAATGCACAAATATTTAAAGTCCAACCACATAAAATCATAAGCCAATTAAATTAAGCCAAAAGTTGTATTAACAGAAACCGACCGATATAGCTTCGGTCTGCCATCTGCCCATGAATCAATTTCTTTGAGTGTACTATCAAAGAAGATTTATTAGGCAAATGGCGGACCCACGTAATTTGGTCACTTAGGTCAAACCTAGCCTTCAGAGACTAACATTGACTTAACGCAACCCGACCAAATAAGGTGGGATGTTATATATGTTACGCTCAAAGACCGAAAACGCTCAGTGAGCGAAAAAATGGCTCACAACGCGTTGTGGTCATAGTGAAACGGCCACGACGCGTTCTGTTAATCGAGAAAAGCCATGACGCGTTCTGAGCATTTAAAAACAGCCACGACGCGAATTCGTGTTGTGGCCCTAATCAAAACGGCCACGACGCGTTCTGAAACCACGCCAGTTACGCAGGAGTAATTTTATAGTGCCCAAGTGTGTGCGCAATAAACAAAAGCACTCTGGTTTCAATGAAACCAGGCCAGTTAAGCAGGAGTAATTTTTATAGTGCTCTTGTGTATTGCGCACACACTTGGGTACTATAAAATAACTCCTGCATAACTGGCCTGGTTTTATTGAAACCAGAGTGCTCTTATGTATTGCGCACACACTTGGGCACTATAAAATAACTCCTGCTTAATTGGCCTGGTTTCATTGAAACCAGAGTGCTCTTGTGTATTGCGCACACACTTGGGCACTATAAAATAACTCCTGCGTAACTGGCCTGGTTCCATTGAAACCAGAGTGCTCTTGTGTATTTCGCACACACTTGGGCACTATAAAATAACTCCTGCGTAACTGGCCTGGTTTCATTGAAACCAGAGTGCTTTTGTGTATTGCGCACACACTTGGGCACTATAAAATAACTTCTGCATAACTGGCCTGGTTGTATTGAAACCAGAGTGCTCTTGTGTATTGCGCACGCACTTGGGCACTATAAAATAACTCCTGCGTAACTGGCCTGGTTTCATTGAAACCAGAGTGCTCTTGTGTATTGCGCACACACTTGGGCACTATAAAAATAACTCCTGCGTAACTGGCCTGGTTTCATTGAAACCAGAGTGCTCTTGTGTATTGCGCACACACTTGGGCACTATAAAATAACTTCTGCATAACTGGCCTGGTTTCATTCAAACCAGAGTGCTCTTGTGTATTGCGCACACACTTGGGCACTATAAAATAACTCCTGCTTAATTGGCCTGGTTTCATTGAAACCAGAGTGCTCTTGTGTATTGCGCACACACTTGGGCACTATAAAATAACTCCTGCTTAAATGGCCTGGTTTCATTGAAACCAGAGTGCTCTTGTGTATTGCGCACACACTTGGGCACTATAAAATAACTCCTGCGCAACTGGCCTGGTTTCATTGAAACCAGAGTGCTCTTGTGTATTGCGCACACACTTGGGCACTATAAAATAACTTCTGCATAACTGGCCTGGTTTCATTCAAACCAGAGTGCTCTTGTGTATTGCGCACACACTTGGGCACTATAAAATAACTCCTGCTTGATTGGCCTGGTTTCATTGAAACCAGAGTGCTCTTGTGTATTGCGCACACACTTGGGCACTATAAAATAACTCCTGCGTAACTGGCCTGGTTTCATTGAAACCAGAGTGCTCTTGTGTATTGCGCACACACTTGGGCACTATAAAATAACTCCTGCGTAACTGGCCTGGTTTCATTGAAACCAGAGTGCTCTTGTGTATTGCGCACACACTTGGGCACTATAAAATAACTTCTGCATAACTGGCCTGGTTTCATTCAAACCAGAGTGCTCTTGTGTATTGCGCACACACTTGGGCACTATAAAATAACTCCTGCTTAATTGGCCTGGTTTCATTGAAACCAGAGTGCTCTTGTGTATTGCGCACACACTTGGGCACTATAAAATAACTCCTGCGTAACTGGCCTGGTTTCATTGAAACCAGAGTGCTCTTGTGTATTGCGCACACACTTGGGCACTATAAAATAACTCCTGCTTAAATGGCCTGGTTTCATTGAAACCAGAGTGCTCTTGTGTATTGCGCACACACTTGGGCACTATAAAAATAACTCCTGCTTAACTGGCCTGGTTTCATTGAAACCAGAGTGCTTTTGTGTATTGCGCACACACTTGGGCGCTATAAAATTATTCCTGCGTAGCTGGCCTGATTTCAGAACGCGTCGTGGCCGTTTTCATTAGGGCCACAACGCGAATTCGCGTCGTGGCTGTTTTTAAATGCTCAGAACGCGTCATTGCTTTTCTCGATTACCAGAACGCGTCGTGGCCGTTTCACCACAACGCGTTGTGAGCCATTTTTTCGCTCACTGAGCGTTTTCGGTCTTTGAGCGTAACATATATAAATCAAGAAGGAACATCATCTATAAATCAATTTATTTGATTATACCTGGAGAAGACCATACACAAAATGCAAATCTATGCTAGTTTCCTAGCCTATATGCAATTCTAGTAATTCACAATCAACTTGATTAGGTCACAAATTGGCAATCAATGTCTTGTTAAACAGACGAGTTGGGAAGATACCTAGAGAGCTCAGACGTTCTAGTACTCAATGGATATTAAAACTGGATTAAACTTTGCATAGTTTATTACGATCGCTTAAAACTAGTGTCCAAGATATTAACCAGGTCATAGGGAACATAACCCCCCTAATGCGTGTTTTATAATTCGATATACAGGGTGTAACAAAACAAAGTGATAATACTTTAGGGTGCGTATGAGTCCCTTATATAGAGTCCTGTGAAAGTAGCAGCGCTGAAAGAGTAACTTTTTTTACGACGCTGGGACGCTTGCCCATACAAATCACAAAAAAAATTTGCTCTTTCAGCGCTGCTACTTTCACTGTGAACTCTATAATATAAGGAACACATAACGACTTTTACATTGACGACGTTAGTAGCATAACGATTTGCGAAGGAGTCACAAATCACAATAGATCAAGGGTCGCAGTGACATTAGGAAAAAAAACCGACCAAGTGCGTGTCGGGCCACGCGCAATACATACTTCAGTAGTACATACTTCGCCGAATACATTTTTTTTAGTTGATCGACTATTACTCAATAACTTATGAAGTCTTCTTAGTCGTGATAGTTTTTCTTTTAAATTCAGCATATTGCCTACTCCCGTCAATTTTTCCACATTTCCAGAAGCAACCGTTTAGCTGGGAGAAGGGGACTGGACACTGGACTCTAACGATTTTTTCCACTTTAAAACTTAATATTTCACAAACGGATCCCTAAATCGGAAAATGATCTATGAATACTCATAATATTTTTAAAAAACCTATCCAACGACACCACACACGATGGGGAGGACGCGAAAAAAAAATTCATCCCCGCTTGATGAGTAGGGAAGGTACCATCGAGGAAATTGATTCCTAGGCAGTTGACAGACCAACGTCATTTGGTCGGATCATGTCAATTCAATGTTAATTGTGGTCTATCTGCTGAGATTGACGTAACGCGACCAAACTACGTAGGTCCCCCATCTGCCTAGGAATCAACTTCTCTGATAGTACCATAAAAAAAATATTTTTTTAAGATTTCATGTACTATTTTGTCGGCATCATTAATATGTGCATTCATGCCAAATTACAGCTTTGTAGGTCCTATAGTCTCTGAACAAAACCGGGGACAGACAGACAGACGGACAGACGGACGGACAGACCGAAACTATAAGGGTTCCTTGTTGACTACGTAACCCTAAAAAAGGAACACATACAAACCCTAAAGTATTATCATTTATCATTGTTTTTTTACACCTAGTAGATATAATTGTGCCTTTTGTACTGTTGCACTACGCGGCAGCGACGCGACGCGACACGACACGACACTTCACGTTCCATAGGACCAGGCCACAATACTGCGTTGCGGCGTCGCATCGCAAAAACAACATTCGAAAGGCAATGTAGTTTTTGGCAATACGAAGAGTTTAGAGTTTTATGATTAAATAATATTAATATATAATATTTAAAAAAAACGCAGTGTTGTGGCCTGGCCCATTGAACTGACGTCTTACAACGTGAATTTGTCATTTATTTTACAAACGTGAAGTAACTACGTGTCGCGTCGCGTCGTGTCGCTTTAGTGCGGTTTCGATCTCAAGACTTTACAGGGTGTAAGTTGTAACTTAAATAAATTATGACAGAGACTGCGCTGAAAAATTATTGTACCATCGAGGAAATTGATTCCTAGGCAGTTGACAGACCAACGTTATTTGATCGGATCATGTCAATTCAATGTTAATTGTTATCTGTCGGCTGGGTTTGACGTAACGCGACCAAACTACGTAGGTACCCCATCTACCTAGGAATCAACTTCTCTGATAGTATATTGAGATATCATACATTTCCAATATCATACATTTGTCCATAAAGTAAAAAAAAAATCGGTCAAGTGCGAGTCGATAGAGCGAAAATAGGGAAAGAATTGTTTTTGTATGGGAGCCCCCCTTAGTTATTTATTTTATTTTAATATTATTATTAAATATAATATTTAAAATTTAAGTACACAAATAATTGAGGATTTTGTGAAAATTTCAAGTGTCTGCATGTTACCATTATGGATTACGAACCAAAAAGGCAAAAAAATCACGTATGTTATATGGGAGGCTCCCTTAAATATTAACTTTATTTTGTTTTAATAGTACCTACCTATTTGTAATTATACCGGCACCAAAAATACACAATCCGTGAAAATTTCAGAAGTCTAGCTATAGCGGTTCTTGAGATACAGCCTGGAGACAGACAGACAGACGGACAGAGATCGAAGTCTCAGTAATAGAGTCCCGTTTTTAGTACCGTTTTTCTGCGCTGCAATCTTCACAGAACACTCTATACAAAGGGACATAATAATATAAACATCGGACTGACACAATTTCATCTTGAACTTAAATTAATCTCAATTTCAATTCGATTAGGGTTTCAGAAGATTGATTTGCGATTTTGATCGTAAAACAATTTAAAGAGAGGTCTTTAAATTGAGGAATTTGAAATCGCAAGTAAATCGAATGTCAATATTACAGATTGAAATTGTTTAGAGAAAATGCTGGGTTTTCCACGATATGGAGACAATAATGATATATTGCTGTATCAAACTGTCACAAATAACTGCAGTATTGCAGTTTATTCGAGAACAGGGTTATTTGTAGAGCTTATGATATTTTTTCATCAAAACAAAATGTTTCTTTTCCCAAAATTCTAATTCTTCCCCACTTTCACCCCCACAACTTTTAAACGGCTCAACCGATTTTCATCAAACATGTTTAAGAACACTCGCACGTAAGTCACCTTTAATAGAAATAATCGGCGATAATCGCGAGTTGGACTCGCGCACGAAGGGTTCCGTACCATTATAGAGCGAAAATAGCCAAAAAATTGTGTTTTTTGTATGGGAGCCCCCTTTAATTATTTAGTTTACTTTATTTTTACTATCAATTATTAAAGTATAAATACAATAATTGAGCATTTTGTGAACATTTCAAATGCTTACCTGTTGCCTTTATTGATATAAAGCAAGAAATAGCAAAAAAATCACGTTTGTTGTATGGCGGCAGCGTCCTAGGATGGCGGCAGAGTTCGTGCATAGGGGTGGCAAAATTTAAATGGCATATACCATATAATACTCATAAAAATATAAATCCGATCCTGCCCATTATAGGTACCATAACATATTTTACCTACTACCTCTTTCCAGCACCGTAGCGGAAGCGCTGAAACGCGGGGAGCCAGTCAAGGCCGAGAGTTTCGACTGCGTCACCATATACTTCAGTGACATCGTCGGCTTTACCAAGCTGGCCGCTACTAACTCTCCTATGCAGGTAAGATCCTCCGAAGAAGACTCCGAGAAAGCAGTGGAGTGGGATTCTTAGGTGCGGCCAAACGAGCGTAATTTTGAGTCGTGAGTCGCAGAATTTCGGTCGCGTAAATATTTTTTCATACAAATCATGATTCACAAAATTACGCTCGTGTGAATCAAACAGGATTTTTGTATGAAACTGAATGCAGCAGAATTTCTGCCAGCCGATATTCTGTACTCACAACTCACAAACGCTCGTTTGGCTTCACCCTTATAGCTTCATAACTGTTGCCTTTTCTGCTTTCATCTAGGTACTTTAAAGGCCGTTTTGGAAACAGCTATTCTAACAAAAACTTTTATCAAAAAAGAGGCAGGGCCTATTATACATTACACAAGCTACCTAACTTTTGAAGAAACAGCCTTCGCCACTGCTAGTGTTACTAGGGTCTAGGAGGGATTTTGATAGTTCAACCTCACGCAGACCTAAATCCTGGATGTACTTAATTTATTTTTACATAGTGCCTATTGCAAACCTTAAACCTATTCACGATTTGTAATGTAATTTGCCAATCATCACTTATTTATTATTTTTTCTTCTAGGTGGTGGAAATACTCAACGATTTGTACACTTGCTGCGATTCTATCATATCATTTTACAACGTTTATAAGGTAAAGCCCCAAACTAGGTACTATATTATTATAGTACGGGAGCCCTAGAACATTTTTTTTTATTACTATCAAGCTATTTTTTTTGTGAGTAGCTCTTCATTTTGATAAGACGAACAACATTTTTATTTGCGAAAAATCTCGAAAGTGGTAGCTAACAGAGATAGAAAGGATTTCATACTTTGAATTGATGGTCCTAAAATATGGATTGTTCTATTTGTAGGACAATGTTACTCTTAAATTATATAACTATTAACCTATAAATATACAAAAAATCAGCTCGTTAGTGTTCCGTAGTCAACCAAGTTTTGTTGATTACAGAACCCTATAACGGAACCCTAACGAGCTGATTTTTTGTATATTTATAGATTAATAGTCATATAATTTAAAAGTAACATTGTCCTACAAATAAAACAGTCCATATTTTAGGACCATCAATTATTCAAAGTATGAAATCCTTTCTATCTCTGTTAGATACCACTTTCGAGATTTTTCGCAAATAAAAATGTTGTTAGTCTTATCAAAATGAAGCTACCCACAAAAAATTAGCTTGATAGTAATAAAAAAAAATGTTCTAGGGCTCCCGTACTTCTAGAAATAGAAGATCAAAGACAGATATAGAATCAAACATTAAATAGTTACCGAATCATGATCTGCTGGACTGCTACATTCACCATCCTAGTTCTACTGGCTAGCGTCATTGTAAGGACGAGAATAGAAAATCCGCCTTGGGTCAACTCAACTCCGATTCAGTCCAAATGCCGTATGGCCTTCAGCGGCAAAACATTCTGTACTAATATTATAAAGGTCAAAGTTTGTATGTATGGATGTATGGATGTTTGTTACTCTTTCACACAAAAACTACTGAACGGATTTTAATGAAACTTTACAATAATATAGCTTATAAGTACATCAGAATAACACATAGGCTACAATTTTAACCGACTTTCAAAATGGAGGTGTTATGTTCGTTTTTTTTATGTTCAACGATTACTCCGCCGTTTGTGAACTGATTTTCAAATTTTTTCTTTTGGTGTAGGTATGAAGTATCAATCCAATTTGGTACCATGTTCACAAAAGTGGTGACCTGATGAAGGGATCCATAAGTAATCGAGGGAACTCCTCAAAATTTATATGGAAACATCTGGTGACTTCGGTTTCGTGAGAAGTATTCTAAGCATATGCTACCAACAATTAAGATTTTGCACCGAGATATACCTGGTATACCATGGTTAGGAAGGTCTTGAGAGAACTCGTGACTATTTATAGATACAAGTTAGGGAGTTTGGGGGTTGTTTTAAGAACGGAAAGCATATTATGCTACTTTGCAAATTACATTCATCATCATCATCACTTCCATAAACCAGTATACCATGCATCGTCCCATTTTGACACTATAATTGGTACTTTCCAGTCTTTTATTATATTTCACTTAAACCGCGGGTAACACCGCGGGTTACAGCTAGTAAATATATAATAATATGATGATCTTGCTCCAGCAGGCGTAGCATGGTCACCATAGAAACGGTTTCTTTCTACGGGAGAATAGACAAAATGACAGTTAGACAATGGAAATCCGCCATTTTGTCGATAAAATCTGTCAGTATGTCGATTATTTCCCATTTCTACTGTTATTATGCTAGGCCTGATGGTACACACTTAGGAAACTACCATATCATCCAAACAAAATCCTTGACTTCATGTTGAAGCTGCTGTATTTCAGGTGGAGACCATAGGCGACGCGTACATGGTGGTAGGCGGTCTGCCGGAGCGGTGCGCGCGGCATGCGGCCGAAGTGGCGTCACTCGCGCTCCACGTGTTGGACTCCGTGCCCAAGATCCGTATGCGGCATATGCCAGCTGCTAGACTGCATATACGGATAGGTAGGATCATCCAATCCATACTAACATTAAAAGTGTGCCTGTCTGTTACATCTACACCCCGAAACCGATGAACCGATTTTGATAGGCGTGGACACTTAAGGCGAGCACTTACCTACCTCAATTCCAAAACGATAACCTTGCGAACGCGAGTGCCAAGCGTGTACGCATCGCAATAAGATTCATTTTAGCTTAGCATAAAATTGTAGTTACGACCGGCGGATCTTCTCTATTTTATTTTTCGTGTGTTTTTTTAAATATCATTCGAAATAAATACTAAGAAAAAAAAATGTTCGGTTAAAAGTTTTTTAATAAAGATTCATTAACAATTTATTAAAATAAAATGTATGTTATCCTTGTTAATACTTATATTTCGATGATAAAGATTTTTGTCGGAGGTGAGTTTGTAATTTAATTACAGCCAAAGTATTACGTTTTACTAAAATGTTTATGGTTTAAAACCTTTTAAATATTGTGCTTTATATCTCATATTTTTTACATTTCGTTATTATATTGGAACTAGGTAAGCCGGGAGTCAATAAATAACAAAATGGGGTTTGTCCTCGCCTTAATGTAGAGTCGTAAATGTAGTTTTTATCTCGGAAAAATTACGACTCTTGCTTGGCACAAATTTTTTTGTGCAAACGAAGTTCTCGACAAGGTCTGGTAAGTATGTAATAAAAGTATCGGCACTAGGCTTATTCCCACACCTAATCGTCAGGGGATTAGGCACGGACGCAAACCTTATATTTTCTCGTGTTAGTTTCATTAGTTCGAGGTTTTCAGATAACAGTTCTATCTCCTGTCACCTTTTAATGTTAATACTTTTCTCACTCAATAGAATCCCCATTCAATACCCTTTCCATCCACAGGAATCCACAGCGGTCAATGCGCTGCCGGTGTAGTTGGCATGAAGATGCCTCGCTACTGCCTCTTCGGTGACACTGTCAATACTGCCGCGCGCATGGAGTCCAGCGGGGAGCCACAGAGGATACACGTCAGCAACGACACGTACCAGCTGTTGAAGCAGCATGGCGGATACCACTTTAAGGAGCGGGGCATTATCAATATTAAGGTTTGTGGAAATAAAAAGACAACAAACATCTTTCTTATGTGTTAATGGAACAAACCAAATATATTTTACTCGATTTTAGGGTTCCGTACCCAAAGGGTAAAAACGGGACTCTATTACTGAGACTTCGATGTCTGTCCGTCCGTCCGTCTGTCCGTCTGTCCGTCTGTCCGTCTGTCTCCAGGCTGTATCTCAAAAACCGCTATAGCTAGACTTATGAAATTTTCACAGATTGTGTATTTCTGTTGCCGCTATAACAACAAATACTAAAAATAAAATAAAGTTAATCCCATACAACAAACGTAATTTTTTTTGGCCTTTTTTGCTCGTAGTCAATAACTTGAAATTTTCACTAAATCCTTAATTTTATTTGTACTTTAATAATTAATAATAAAATAAAAATAAAATAAATATTTAAGGGGGGCTCCCATACAAAAAACACATTTTTTTCACTTTCGCTCTAGCGGCACGGAACCCTTCGTGCGCGAGTCCGACTCGCACTTGGCCGATTATTGTAATTATTATTTCCAGGGTAAAGGAGAAATGAAGACTTGGTGGCTTGTAGGAGAAGACCACGTGAGGAGGAAAAATTCCATGTTCAGATATAGTAAGTTCAGAATTTCATAATATTTTTAGATCATTTTACATAGTACCAATAATATCGATAGGTTTTTTTATTAAAGGGATAATTTATATGTATTTCATACATGATACACAATCATGAAATCTTACTAATCCTTCTATTTCTAGAATTGGGCCTGGACCAAGATCCAGAGACAGACACCAACAACTCGCAATGGAATATGAGCCGTTCCATTCTCAACATCCGTGATCGGGCGCGTCTGTCCTGTGGAGGCTCCCTAGGCCCAGGATCCGCACTGTCTTCCCCTGGACCACCAGCCTGCGCCTGCTTTGTGCCCCCCAGGGACCACCATTCAGCCCCCACGGTCACCTTCTGCGAGGACTGACGCTAACCTATCGAGGTGTTTCATGCCACGAAGTACAGGATCCGACCTGAGTTTTAGGGACACCGCGTGGAGTGTGAAGTGTCTGCTCAAAGGATACACCAGGGTGTCTGACTGTGAGTTCGATGATGTGACGAAGCGAGCTAGGATATTGGACGCTATGAAACGACTGTACTGTTTAGATTACGATTATAATAATCTTAATTAGGTATGAAATATTGTGAAACATGTGCTGTATTTTGCTCAGATTGCTAGTCATTAGGTATACTTGTCAGATAAGGTCTAACTAATTAGTCATTTCTTGTTGGTCGCCATCAGATGTGGTATTAAGGCTCCACGTGGCATACACGTGGTACGTGGAAGCTAATTGATCCGGTTGGACTGATCGCAGACCGACTTAATTGGACTCGTTTGGTGTATTCCCATGTGTGTGTACGAGTCCGGTCAGGTCGGCCTATGATCAGTTAGACTGGATCGATCGGCATCCTTGTTTATGGAGGCCTTTGCTTTCCACCTTTTTAGTTAGCAATAAGGTCCCTTTGCACACTGGAACAGCGTTAACGGTTAACATAAAACGGTGTGTTCTAGGAGATTTCACTAGTCAAGTGACTGAAATTCAGTTTAAGGTCCCTTTGCACACTGGAACAGCGTTAACGGTTAACATAAAACGGTGTGTTCTAGGAGATTTCACTAGTCAAGTGACTGAAATTCAGTTTAAGGTCCCTTTGCACACTGGAACAGCGTTAACGGTTAACATAAAACGGTGTGTTCTAGGAGATTTCACTAGTCAAGTGACTGAAATTCAGTTTAAGGTCCCTTTGCACACTGGAACAGCGTTAACGGTTAACATAAAACGGTGTGTTCTAGGAGATTTCACTAGTCAAGTGACTGAAATTCAGTTTAAGGTCCCTTTGCACACTGGAACAGCGTTAACGGTTAACATAAAACGGTGTGTTCTAGGAGATTTCACTAGTCAAGTGACTGAAATTCAGTTTAGTAAGCTTATATATTATGTACTTATATTTGACAGCCAAGTCCATTGCTGTTAATAAACTAAAATATGACGTTACTGTTGTACCCGTGCGTAATTACAACACCTATACTACTTTGCAACGAACTATGGCTTGTCCAATTTATTAAATTGTTAAGATTTTAGCAACTAAGGTCTGTGTTTTTTCAACGAGGTATAAAGTTTAACACTTTCAATGATATCATTGTAGTTAGTCTAATTAATTGTATGTAAGGATAATTGATGGTCTGATAGATATAATTAATAATATATATAAATTATTTACATATTATAATATATTGCTGTCAATTTCAAAACTTTTAAAAGTATTAATGAATATGACAATGAATTGAAATTGGTGTTTGTGTGCTATTTAAAATATTATTATTATTATATAATGTCCGTCTATATGTAGGTTATGTAGTCTATATTTAATCATAAATTATCTATTAAAGACTTACATCAAAATTATTCCAAAGTCTTTATTATAAGTCCAAATTGTAGCGCTAAGCCGAGCTTACCTACTGGCTAGCTGGCTATTAAATTAGCTTAACTATAATGCTACAGATTTTTTCCATAAAATTTGACGAGAGGCAAACTGCATAATTAGAATTTAAATAGAATATAAGAAAAAGATGTCATTTTAAAAAATGTTTCGATTTGAAAATAAAAACCCCAGTAACATTCAGCCTGATTGATAGTGACATCAATTATTTATTTTAACCCTCAATTCACTAGGTGAACTGTACTCACGAGTACAGTTCACTCTATGAGTCCCTGGGACTCACATATTTTAAATGTATGTTTTTATGAAATTAAATAAATTTCATCAACATTTTGTTTAACTTCTTAAGTACTTAGTAAATTATTAGAATAAATAACAAAACTAACCAAACTTTTGAGATCCTCTTGAAAATTAAAGAAAAGGCACTTGTCAGTCTTTTAAAACCATGATATTTTTAACGTTTTTCTAAACTAACAAATATTCTAAAAGTTAAAAAAAAAACTTAACTTTTTTAAACCAATAAAGGTACACAAAATAAAATAAACATTAATGTATCCTTCTATACTAAGAAAAAAACGTGCAGTGGGTTTCTACCACTATCTAAAAGCTATGTCGCCATATCTTTTTTGAGTTTTTGAGCAAGTAAAACATATCGGCTTCAGACATTTTGTGCACAGATAAGCAGTTTTTGTTCTCTTTTTGTAGTGGCATAAATAGTAATACTTTCCCTCCTAGCTAACTTGTTTCAGGGTCGCTCACATCTTCAGGAATGTCATTTTTTCGTCCAAATGTTCTTGAAGCCAGGCTTCCAGAATGGAATCTGCTCCGTCTTCTCTTAGATTGATAAAGTCATGTTTTTTAGAGCCTTTTTACAATTCTACAACAGAAAAATAAAGCATACATAATTTAAATTACAATAACGGTGAAAAATTAACATTTCAAAATTTTAATAAATAAAAATAATCATAACATAATAATTCACTAGTATGAGTTCCTGGGACTCACGCGGCGTAATAACTCACCAAATATGGTATGTACGCACTCATTCTCTCGGCACCATGCCACCCGTGTCACTACATGAAGGTACTGAGACGTGGGGGAAACTAGCTGCTAAGACTTTTGAATTATGGCCGTTTAAAATTTTGATGCGAGTCCCTGGGACTCAGGAAGTGAATTAAGGGTTAAAGTAGGTATATTATTTGTAAAATTTCAAATACTTAGCATAATATTTTAGTTAATATTTTTTTAAGTCTCCATAGCACCTTTGTATTATTAAGTTGTTTGCTAATAAGTGTCAAGGTTTTTAAGGCTACAACAATTTTCCTGATCTTATTTGACAAATGTTTTGCTCACATTAAAAAACTAAGGGGTCCATTTTGTTTAAGCAGGGCTTTAGCAAATAAAATATATTATTATAACTGTAGACGTATATTTGAGCTGTATTATTCATAATTGTACCTACATTATTGTATAAGAATATCAGTATTATGGTGAACTAAAATTTACATTTAACTATATACAAATAATTCAAATGAATGTTATAACTGTTGGTTGTTAATATATAATTTTTTAAATAAATTATGACAATTCTTTCAATAACAAACCCAATTTACTCTAAGAATTTCCCGCAGTAAAACTATTTTACAAATTATGATTACAGACTACAACAATAATTACATTTAACTTTACAAAATCTACAAATTATGTATGGCAGACCTACATAATTTGGTCGAGTTATGTCAAGCCCAGTTGAAAGATCTTCAGTAACATAATTGACTTGATATAACCTTACCCAATAACATAGGTCTACTATCTACCTATTAATCTATGAATCAATTTTTGTAATGATACATTATCAAGTTTTCTTTTTTAAGCCTCTTACCCTCAGCTCCAGCTCGAGGTAAGCTCTCATAGATGGGTCATCAACCATTCTCATTATCTTCTCTGCAATTTCCGGTCCAGCATCTTGCATTTTTGATGCCAACGCTTCTGCCCAAACTATGAACACACAGTTCGCACAGCCAGACCTGCAGCAGGCAGTAGGTGGCTCATCTAGAGAGGCCTTAAAATAAATAATTTACCTAACCATCTTTCTACCGGAATAATCTTTTTCCAATTAAAATTTTATAATGTTTATAAAATTTTAATACCTCGATCGTGGGAATCGTAGACACAATAGATTTTCAATTGTTATACGGCAGCCGGGTGCCACTTCGGGATTGATGGGATGGGATGGGTCATGGGAACTTACATTTTTTGTTATCCTCTCGATTTCCTTTTCCTTTTCAAGATTAAGTTCATCAGTATTATTGCAATATTGTCTCGTAATGCTCCATAGACGACTGTTAGTTAAGGCTAACCTCGATTTCTAAAAATAAGAAGCTAGTAATTTTGCGTTATACGATCAAATTCAATTTTTTAGATTGTATTTATAGTTTACTTGTATCATTTACCCTGCTTGTTAAAATTTTAATCAAAGGACATTAGAGCAAACAAAAATAAATTTTCTAGTTTAAAAAACAAAACTGTAATGCTTACCAATAGCGTTGCCAGGTATGTTTGAAATATTATATTATACATTAAATATTTTATAGTAAAATTTTCCTATTTTACACTTTCGTATATATTCGTAATATTACGAAAATATTTAAATATTATAGTCCAAAAATAAAAACTTCGACTTTTTTTAACTTCTCACTTGTCACAAATGACAAATGTCATAATATTTTTTTTTCTATTATGGCACTTCGGCTATAAAACCATGGCCAGTGTCGAGTAAATGGCGGGAAACACTGTTCTATACTGTACTTGGCAAAACATGGTGACAGTGGTCATTGACTCCCTGTCAAAAACTTGTCATTTTCTATACAAAGCCGCGATTGACAACATCTGACACTTCATTGTCAATCGTGGTTTATATAGGGACCAATAATCTTTTTAGCTTGCAAAAAAAAATCGATTGAAAAGCCCAAAAAACGTTGTTCAAAACTTACGTATTTAATGTCAAATCCACGTGTTTAAGGCATTCATTGGCCGTTCCTATGGTTTATTATTTAGCGGAACCACAAAACTCAACAATATCTAGCATAAAATGTTCACTAAAAACCTTTATTAACACTTTTATTACATGAAATATGCAGACCGACTCCTTTGTTATGTCCTGGTAAGTAGGACATAACATTACACACTTTTGACGCTTATACACCGATATAAGGCTCTCTCCTATAGTCTCTGAATCTCAATGATAGGGACCGTGAAGAAACTATAGAGAGCGTCGTAACGTTCGACAGCAGCGACACGGTGAGAGTAAAAGAAGTAGCTTGTGAGTCACTTTGGCTTCGCATTCTCTTTGACCCCGGCTAGTTTATAAGTGTTTTTTTTTATGCTTTAGACTATAAAATGATTTGAATTATTAAAGATGGGTTTCTACCCGTAAACAAAGATCGAAAACGTGAATAAAAATGTATAAAGCTTATCTAGTTAACTAAGAAAATATTTGAAAAATTTATTAGTTAAGTAGCAGCCATCAGCATAGAAAGTAAAAACTTGTTAAAATATATTGCAATAAAATAATGAAGATGTAAAAAATATGTATAATTACTGAAAATGCTTGTGGATCAATAAAATAAAACAAGTTTACTAAAATAAATATTTTTATTTCATCAACCTTCTGCGATTCGATCGATTCCGTCTTCACAACTTTTGTCTGTAACTATTTTGAACTGATTTCAGTCTAGACCTCATCAGTGCAAACACCATTTACCTATTCTTAAAATAGCACACAAAGACTGCACTATTAATCTTTTTCCTACTCAAGTTCAACACTATCCTTGTCCGACAGTCCAACACTATTCTTTCGTTTTTCAATAACCCGTGGCATGTGAGTACTTTTGGAAGGAAAATAGTAGAATTTTACACCTTTGGATTTTTTCTTTATATTTCTTGGATATTGGAACATCCGGAAATACAACAAAGTCAACAATGCATATTTTCATTTCTAAAGAATACTCAGTTTTTCAAGAAATCTTAGTAATTCTTCATAGCTTGACACAAAAAACGCTAGACATTTTTCTCAAAAGTTTCGGCTACTAGTCACTAGTGGCAGTGTAATCGCTCTGCACGGTCCCTATAGAAAATGACAAGTTTTTGACAGGGAGTCAATGACCGCTATCGCCATGTTTCGACGAGTACAGTATAGACTCTAGTATAGTACAATAATTTTTAAGCATCGTTTTCATAATAATATATCGTCAGGTCTAAAGTCTAGTCAAAGTCTTTAATTAGTAAAAGTCAATGCAGTCAAGGAGTCAAGTTGGTCGATTCAGTAAAGTAGTAGACGCTTTACTGAAACTTTCGATGGAGTTTTTGAGGTAACACAAAATAGCACGTTTCTGGATATTACATCACTTTCCTACACTTGTGCATGAAAACTAATATCTAATGGTTAATATCCTACTAATATTACACACTAAAAACCCAGTTAACACAATTTTAGGAAAATAAAACTTGAAAGGTGTCAAGGGACACCCGAATGGAACGAAGTTATTTCTTATATTCAAAAAACCTGTTGCATACATATTATAAATAAGTTATTATAGACTCAAAAAAATTATAAAAAAACGCCATCTATTGACGCCCAGGAATACTAAAAACGCGTCGCTGTTTATCCTCAAAAACGCCATCTAGTTGACGCACAGGAATACTATCAACGCCCTCTGCCCCTACTATGCAGGCAAATAAAAAAGTGTCGAGGTCAAATATCGTTCTGCGTTTCGCAACGCCGAACGCGCCATGAGGAACTTCTTTCCAATTTAAAAACACAACATTATACTCTACTCATTACTCTTTCACATTCCCGGCATTCGGCAAAACTCCAAATGTAATTTTTTTTTAATATTGACATTGAGATTATATTTTATTTTATTCTGCCATAAAAATCATATAAAAATAATCAATTTTTTATATAAAAAAAAAACAAATTTTATAAAAAAATATTAGTTTAAAGTGCCTGATACACGGTTTAAAACGGCGGTTTAACAACTGAATTTTGAAACCGTGTAGATAGTTGTTATATTATACCAAAAAATGCCAAATTTGGCATAAAACAACTATCTACACGGTTTCAAACTTCAGTTTTAAACCGCCGTTTTAAACCGTGTATCAGGCGCTTTATTAGCAAATACACTTAAGGTTTTAAACCGTGTTCCTATCATCAGGCACTTTAAGCGTGCCCCAGACAGACGCGGCCTGCGGTGGCGGTGGCGGTCAGTTGGATGACTTGAGAGTTTTAGGGACGACATAGACACACGCGGCTTGGACGCGGTCACACCGCGGCTTACCGCGGCCGCAAGCCCCGCCCCCTACGCCACCGCTTCTGTGTGAATGAGCGCGCGGTTATGAGGCGGCCATTACGCGATCAGTTGTAAATATTTACAACAGGCCGCATATACCGCGTGAAATTATGTCTATGTCCAGAATTCCCGATGTTGCTGCCGTTCTTTTTTAATTTCATGGACCCACAATTCTCTTTTTCTGAAAAGAATAACCAAAATATTAAATACAACGACGTTAGTAAATATTTTTTTTCTAAACTGTGCTTTTAATACTTTGAAATTACTTACCTTTTTCTTTCATCTTCTTCAAGCGCCAATAAAAGCATTAAAACTTCGTTACGGTTGGCCATTACTAACGTCCACTCGCAGGTGAGACTCGAGAGCTAATGTGCCGCCGTAGGTTAAAATGACCGCCACCGCGACCGCGGCAGTGTATTGTTATCACGGTCAAGCAAGAAGGCAACAGCAGATCGCCACCGCAGGCCGTGTCTGTCTGGGACACGCTTTACAGATTACAGCTCGGCAAGGCTTTATGTATGCTGCGGCCGCACATGCGTATTGCTTCGTGCTCGAGACGATACCATTGGACGATCTGCGTCCAATGGTATCGCCTCATAGCACGATGCTTCGTGACGATATCTACGCATTTGCGGCCACGGCATTAAATCTGTTTCCTTTTTCATTGCATTAAATGAACGTGGCGAAAAAAGGAACTGACGCTGCCATCATACAAAAACGTCATTTATGAAAATTCTCTTTTACCAGCAGCGCTCCCGCCCACGTTCATATAAAGCCATTGACATAAGAAAATAAAGCCTTGTCGCACTTTATAAGCAATTTAGGTTAAATTTAACCTGAATTTAAATCGTTGTTTCACGTCTTATCAAAGATTATTTGTTTTGAAAATCAACGATAAAGCTTTACTGAACGACCACAACAACCATAAACAAGTTTAAATTTTTTTTTCTAATTTGCGAACGCTGCCATACCGGATTCAGGAAGCTTTTCAGCCGTCATTTTTGATGTATAGATTTTTACAAAATTGAGTTTCTACAATCTTTTCAGTAAAAGTGTTAAAATTTTTACAAAGTTTATCATATTTATTCATTAAAAGTTTATCGGTATTGTAAATATTCGGTAAGTAGTAAGATTTATTACTTAAATGTAATAATAATAGCAGAATGACGAAGCCGATAATGATGTCCTCTCAGCGGCACAGCAGACTTTTTGCGAGGCGTGTGTCATTCGACTCGAGATAAAGTACCTACTTACGTTAATCGCAGCTCTAAACATGACTCTATGTGCACATTTATTTAATTAATTTCTTAAGTGGTATATAATTCTGGCTTACAAATACTACACCACCAAACTCTTCAACTTCTATTGATGCCTTTTTGAAGATATGAATCATCTATAAAATTGATTTTATTTAAGAACAAAGATACCGGGATTAGTAGCTAAATGTGAAGTCTACATTTATATTTTGGTTTTGCATAGCAGCTCTAGTTGTAGCTGCAACCAGCAGAACAACATTCTTAACTGTCAGTAATATGAATTATTGATTAAGTATTGCTAATGCATTGTTTTCTTGTATGGTCAAAGTATCATGCATTTAAAAAGCTTCTGTTATTGGTCAGTAATGAGGTTACTCAGAATCCAATACAGAAAATTCCACATAAATACATAATATCTAATAATAACTAAACACCATCATATAACTTAGTTTATAATAATAATAATATAATATCTATGGACGCTTCACACCACGTCAGTCTGGCCCCGTGGTAAGTACCTGAAGGACTTGTGTTACGGGTAGCAGACAACGGAAATATATTTAATACTTTTATACTATACATATATTTAAGATTTTTATTATATCATACACATATTTAATACACATCCATGACCCAGGAACTTTGAAAACTTTTTGTTCCGTCGGCGGGATTCGAACCCGCGACCCCCGGCTTGAGCTACCAACAGCCCACCAACTGAGCCACAGAGGTCGTCATTCATCAGTGATGGTGCTGCTTTCGCTATTAAAATGTTATTAAAACAACCTCTTTCACTTTTTACATCTCTAATACCATCATCATTTTAGGTAGGAGTCAACAGAAGTAAGTCTCTATTATTGTTTATTACCATATCAACAGTTTATATTTACCTGCAGAAATGTCCGGAGATCCAGAGGTTGCTCATACTCCCGAGGAAGAGACCGAGGAGGAAGAAATCAAATCCCTGTACAAACCTCCCCCTGAGAAGACGATTGAGGAGATTCTAGCGGCCGACCAGGAGGACGAGTCGCTGAGGAAGTACAAGGAGACGTTGCTGGGCCAGGCCCAAGCTGGAACTATTATTGTCGGTAAGAGAAATGTGATCTTATGTGATAATTAAAGATGTGAATGTAAAAACACGTAACAGTAACAGTAAAAGCAAGTAACATTAAAAAAAAAATGCCTTTTTTTTTGCATAAATGGAGGCTTTAGGGCCAGAAAAATGTTTTTTTTCCAGTTTAATCTGCAATCAAATCGAAAGCAGCATTTTTGCTGTTAAAATGTTATTAAAACAACCTCTTTCACTTTTTACATCCCTAATACCAGCATCATCAGTTTAATCTGCAATCAATATTTCAAACTATAAGCAGGTGAGATGTAGGTTTTGACAGGTAGATTGCTTCCACCACTGCGGACAGCTTACTCAATATTCATATTAAAGGAACATACCTCAATCGTGGGAATCCCAGACACAATAGATATTCAATTGTTACATGGCCGCCGGGGGCCGCTTGGGGCTTGATGGGTTAAAAATGTTCTTCCTTTTCAGGTGTTTAATATAATTTCGACTAGACAGAGAGGATGCCAGGATATTCGGGTGGACCTCCAGTCATTTTTTGTACTTTTCTGTGTTTGCGTGAATTTCTTCCTTTAGTGTAGGTAAATTTAGATTGTTATGAATCTCAGTGTTTGTGACAAGCTATGGGGTTTTTTTTTGCATAAATGGAGGCTTTAGGGCCAGAAAAATGATTTGAAAAAAAAAAAAAAAACTGTGCATTCTATGTGTAGCCAGATATATTAGGCAGGTGATGAAGTAGATAAGATACAAGTTTTGTTCAAATTGTAAGGGAAAATATGAGTAAATGTCCGTATGTTACAAAATGTTACTTATTGTGTTCATCCACCCACATCTTCAATTTTAATATGCCTGTTTAGCATCTAAGAAAATAGAATAAGGTTTTGTGTACATAAGAAAACAAAAGTAGTCAGATAAGATGACAAATATTTTAGCTAGATATTATAAACATTGCTTGAAGAGGTAACAGATGGAGTAACACACACACTTTCGCATATTTTTTTGTAACTAGATGACGCCTGCAACTCCATTGCAACAAAATTCGTTTATCGCGCCGTAACCGTTCATTTTTCCGGGATAAAAACTATTTCCCTTCCCAAGACTTTTGAGTCTGTTTTGTTTTGTATCTCCATACCAAATTTCAAAAAAATCGATTCAGCGGTTTGGGCGTGAAGAGGTAACAGACAAACAGACACACTTTCGCATTTATAATATTAGTATGGATAATGCTTTGAAGAAGTAAACAAAAAGATGCAATATTCAAAAAATTCAATTTTAATGAAACCACAACTAGATTATTGAACGTCCAGCTCGTCAAAACAATTTGTAAACAGTTATGAACATTATCACATTTATCAATTGGTACTGATAACATATCATATTATCTCAATAATTTTGACATTGCTTATTTGCAGGGAACTCACTGTGTAAACACTTTATGGACAATAGCAATTTTTTTTTTATATAATGTGACACTAACCATCCTCTTACCATTTTCTTTTTATTGTTTAATCTCTGTTTAAAGTATTTTATAATACTGTCTAAGATGATATTTGGTATTCTTTGCACCTACCATAATATACCTGATTATTTTCAAAACAACTTTGCTTACTAATCAATAACAAAATATCAATAATAAATAATAAAATAATAATAAATTAATAAATAATATGTTTTTCCCTATTTCATTTGGTCACAGTGATATGAATTGATTGATTGGAATAACACAGGAAAATGTGTTATTAACATAAGGGAGTATGTATTTATTAATTCTTCATTACAGACTCAGTTCACGCACAAAATCAAATTGTTATAGTAGGGGAGGGGAAGGTGCTATTTGTGTAGTCACTCGAGCGTCATGGAGACCTAGTAGGTCTTTTACATTAGGTAAAAGTGATAAAAAAATAATAACAACGTTTTTTATTTTAGCAGTGGGTTTAGAAACTGCAGCCATTTTAAAGTTTTGAAAAAGAAAATATATTCAGAAAATTGCTTATTTAGGTAAATTATAAATATATTTTAGAGAACAAGGACTAAATTATTTAGTTTAGTGCAAAATAAAATATCTGCGAAGCTTAGTTAAGAAAATATGAAGCTTTATTTTTTTATATTTTAAAATATCCCTACAGATATACCTAACCTTTGAATCGTCAGTGCTTTATATGGAAGCTTCTTTGGGGTATACTAAACATATCTGTCTTAATCTGACAGATCCGATGACATTTCAATATATTAAAAAAAAAAAAAATTAACCCACCACGTGAGAAATCTGATTTATACCATGTTAACTAGACACATTTCGGAAGCCTATACAAGCTTAATCTGACACGCTCGAGCTTGTCCCGAAATCCCCTCTTCCCCTCCCCAACTATTATCTTAGTATATAGTATTCAAGACACACTTTTCAATTTGCACTAAGTCAAATGGCTTCACATTAACCGCTCGGCTCGTTTTAGTATAGAAGTCGCGCTGCTGCCGCACTACTCGCGACTTAATGTGAAGGCAGCTGTAGGGCTTTTTTCAGGTGAAATAAGAAATATTGTACAGATTTGAACTAAAATAGATATTGTGTAGATATTAATATGTATTTATTATTAAGGAATACTTATACTATTCTTATTGCCAATGAAGGGTCTCATAGTTTAATTTTGAAACTAATTCTGAATGATAATATGGCATAGACGCCAAGTGCATTATAAATATCGTCAAAAATTTAAATTAAAAAAAAAATGTATTCACTATTCCATACTTCTTGCAGATGCAAACGACCCCAGGAAAGTGATTGTGAAGAAGTTGGCGCTGTGCGTCACAGACAGGGACGACGTTGAGCTCGACCTCTCCGGAGACCTCACAAACCTTAAGAAGCAGGTAGACTTGTTACACAGTCTTATTAGCATAGTATATTCAGCTGAATTGAAAAGAGTTTCATTGTATAACGTAGTAGATACAGCTTCGCAAAGAAGAGTGTGGATTAAATGAGGGCGCTTTTCTTTAAATACAGGCAACCCTACGCTTCACTTTTGACACAATATATACTAGAGTTGACAAGTAATGTAGTGTTGTCATAAATAAAAACTCTTAGTTCCAGCTGTCACCGCGTCAGACTCTTCTTTGCCAAGCTGTAGTTCTATTCTATTCTAAAAATACTGTCGGTCCAAATGGATCCGCTCGACGCGATGGAATTCCAACTACGCCGAGCCAATTGGCGCGGCGCGCTCTTGAATGCAGAAAACCAACGGTCCGGTCGGTCTGAGCCGTCGTGCCATACGGCTCGCTCGTTCGTGAATGGTGTTACTCGCGAGCCAAAGACGACATTTTGATTTTACTCGTAGTTTGCGTTTAGAACACGTCCGGTGCTGTCGACGCCGACACTCAAAATGATCAAATGGAACGACTCGCTGGCGTGTTTGTGAATGCCATGAATTTGGCTCGGCGCGACATCGAGTATCGAGCCAATGGCGCGAGAGCCATATGGATCGCTCGTGAATGCCTACCTTTATAAACAGGCCTGCACCCGTAGCACGGCTACAGTAGAAATACGAAAGTATAGACAAACAGCGGAGATAAACTGAAGGTGCCGTTCCGATCTTTACCGCGACCTTTATAAACAGGCCTGCACCCGTAGCGCGGCTACAGTAGAAATACGAAAGTATAGACAAACAGCGGAGATAAACTGAAGGTGCCGTTCCGATCTTTACCGCGGCTAGCCGCGATCGACAAAAATTCAATTAAAATGCCACTTTATGACAAACTATAGTCTACGTCATAAAGTAGGATTTTATTTGAATTTTTAGGACTATAGTCTATGTCATAAAGTGGCATTATAATATTTGATTTTTTGTCAATTGCGGCTAACCGCGGTAAAGATCGGAACGGCACCTTCAGTTTATCTCCGCTGTTTGTCTATACTTTTGTATTTCTACTGTAGCCGTGCTACGGGTGCTGGTGCATTAACTGAAAAATTCAACAAAAGTTCAGTTTGGTGCAGGCCTAATGCTGGCAGGGAAATGGGAATAGAGGAGACAATTAGTGGAGCTCTATTAAAATTAAAACCAGAATGATTGTGACTTAATAAGAACATAAAATAGGCACTAAATCGAAACAATCTATCAAAATTCAAGCTGATTAGTAAGTATTTTAAGTGTAATGTCGGGTTAAACTACGAATTCACCAATTAATATATGATTAATGGCTCATATATTTAGGTTAATGACAGTATTGATACAATAAATCTGATACACTATTTCAAACAACGATATGGACTGGGAAGGTCGTAATTTATATTAGACTAGATCTTACGGCACTGACAGGTATTAAATTTTAATTAACTTACTTTACAAGTTGGAGCCGAGCGACACCCGACAACTGCAGACGACGTGTCGTCGCGACACTACTGGTTTTTATGTATTTCTATGGAATACCCTCCGCAGCTAGCGACACGAAGCTAGCGACAATTATTCATTAGAAATACATAGAAACCAGTAGTGTCGCGACGACACGTCGTCTGCAGTTGTCGCGTGTCGCTCGGTTCCAACTTGTAGAATACCTTTAATTTATCATTATCAGGAAACTAGATAAAGCCCGCAACTCCGTTGTGCAAAAAATCACCGTAGAGTTTTCAGGGATATAAATAACTAGACGTTCCGCGCGGCTTCGCCCGCGTATATTAGATATTTCTATGATCCTTCACGTGGTCTACTTCTTATCTGACCCAAATAACAGAAAAATTGCTCTAGTAGTTCGTGAAATAAGCCCTTTCAAATAATTTCCCCCGTTTTTTCCACATTTTCTTCTATTTCTTCGCTCCTATTAGTCTTAGCGTGATAAAATATAGCCTATAGCCTTCCTCGATAAATGGGCTATCTAACACTGAAAGAATTTTTCAAATCGGACCAGTAGTTCCTGAGATAAGCGCGTTCAAATGAGTCCTTTCAAATAATTTCCCCCCGTTTTTTCCACATTTTCCTCTATTTCTTCGCTCCTATTAGTCTTAGCGTGATAAAATATAGCCTATAGCCTTCCTCGATAAATGGACTATCTAACACTGAAAGAATTTTTCAAATCGGACCAGTAGTTCCTGAGATTAGCGCGTTCAAATAAACTAACAAACTCTTCCGCTTTATAATATTAAGTATAGATAATAATGATATCTATGGACGCTTCACACCACGTCAGTCTGGCCCCGTGCTAAGTACCTGAAGGACTTGTGTTACAGGTACCAGACAACGGAAATATATTTAATACTTTTATACTATACATATTATATTTAAGATTTTTATTATATTATACACATATTTAATACACATCCAGACCCGGGAACATTGAAAACTTTTTGTTCCGTCGGTGGGATTCGTCATTCGAACCCGCGACCCCCGGCTTGAGCTGCCACACACTCAACCAATTGACATCCTTACCCGGGACTCGGAAGTATTGCCATACCCAGCAAAATCGGTTCAGAGGCCTGTGCATGTTAAGGAAACAAACTAACTTTTGCATATTTATAATATTAGTTGGATAAGCTTAGGGGGCAACGAAAAGTAATTAGAAACCGTTTAGAAAGCCAGCGAACGATGTCGCACGGATTGAAATGGCAATCGTGTGAACGGGTTTTTTGCGCTTTCACAAGTTTCCCGTAAGCGCTCCATATAGACGAAGACGACCCATATACAGGTTTGTTGATGGAACAATAATTATTGTTCGATATATTTTATAGTTCGGGGTCGTCCATATGTTACGTCATTTTGCCTATTTAAATCCCTTTTCCTACTACAAACGAGACGACATGCAAAACGTACGGTTCTGCAGCTTTTTGCGCTTTCACGACGAATTGACGACAATTTTGAATGTTTCTTCCGTTGTCATAGCTTGTTTATTGCGGCAAAATGTAGGGTTCTATGACTAAGCACGTACAAAGTCGCGGGAAAACTAGGTATTATTATTTTTAATTCAGGATCGTTTACTCATCACGTAAGGAAGAATTCTTCCTTTTTGAACCTTTTCGTGTCGGAAAAGTGTGTGTCAAATCGACTTTATTCCGCCAAAATGTACGGTGTCTGGTTCTCTATTTGTAGCTTTTTTACCTTGTCGGAAGCTAGACAAAAATACACAATTAGATGGATTAGGTCTAAATGTGCGCGTTAGTCACAGTCGCGTTGAGATTTATCTGACAAGTGATAGTATCAATATGTCTTCCAACCGCCCACTTGTGCCTCTCAATCTATCTAGTAGTAGTAGGTTCGTGTGCACAGACATAGATCAAGATAGATACCGCATGTGTATGTACGTCGCGTGCCATCTCGCGTTCCCAAACGACGAGCAATGCTCGTCTTTCGAAAGTCTTTTCTTTAGTCTGCTATCGGAATCGGACGTCAATCGGAATTTTAAAAATGCCTAAATGCCTAAAAGTGCCGTATTGAGCTGTAGAAATTCAAATAGAAACGTTGGCCTTGATATGATATGATTTCCTATCATCGGTACGACACAGTGGGTAGTAAAAAAGTGGCACGCTCGTTTTCATACAAATGGAGCGACATGCGGTATCTATCTTGATCTATGTCTATGTTCGTGTGTATACTAGATAGGTCTATCCATACTAATATTATAAATGCGAAAGTGTGTCTGTCACCTCTTCGTGCCCAAACCGCTTAACCGATTTTGCTTAAATTTGGTATGGAAATGAGTCCCGAGAAAGAAAATAGGGATATATCAAACGGTTATATTGTTCACTAGACGTTCCGCGCGGCTTCGCCCGCGTAAATTGGGAATTTCACGACAATTCGTACATTTTTCCACAAAAAAATAGTCTATGTCCCTTCACGTGGTAGTCTCTATATCTGTGCAAAATAACATAATTATAAATTGATTGAGTAGTTCGTGAGATAAGCACTTTGAAATAATTTTTCCTGTTTTTTCCACATTTTCCTCTGTTGCTTCGGTCCTATTAGTCAGCGTGATAATATTACATAGCCTTCCTCGATAAATGAGCTATCTAACACTGAAATAATTTTTCAAATCGGACCAGTAGTTATTGAGATTAGCGCGTTCAAACAAACAAACAAACAAACAAACTAACAAACTCTTCCGCTTTATAATATTAGTATAGATAGATCCTCATCGAATGAAATTATTTCTGTGGTGGTCATAATGATCCTGCTGGATCAGATGTTAGTTGTTACTACATATTTACACTGGAAATATTATGTTAGGTTCACACGGAATGAATACTTTTGTTCTACAAAATTAAAATAATGTAATAAGTTAAGCAGCATTTAATGCCTACTCAAGCGTCTCATCCGAGTCTTTACAGTTCACTAAACAAATCACCATACTGTACAGAAACCAAAGCTTCAAAGACAACGTACAGCTATTAAAGTAGTCGTAAATTTTATAGCGCTCTCTAGTTCCCGTTTCTAGACTTTGTAAAACGAATTGTAGACGTCCTAGTTTTTTAGACTCAATTTCGCATGTTAAGGTTAAGTCAGTTAAGTGGGCCCCTAGACGATCAATTTTATTGTGCAATATAATTGAACAATATTATTGAACAATTTATTTGACAATAAGATTGAAAGGCGGGCGTGTTCAATATTAAGGCGGCCCCCCTATGGAGATGCCGCAATTTACAGCTTTTTAGAGCTTTATAACTCATAATTTGAAAGCTACAAAATTATAATAAAAATACACCAATAATTTTCACTAAGTATACGAACATTCCTTTCCACGTTATTAATTTCCTATTTATGTTTATTATACTCATGATAATATCAGCTTCCAAAGTAAAACCAAGTTATTAAAATTCAAGCATACATTCAGCATCTACCTAGTATTTACAAATTACTTTTATTTAAACACACGCCAATAGATCGACAATATCATAAACTACATATTCCACGTTTTAATTTTTTTTAGGTCAATTTTGAACTAAGATAAGTAAAAAAAAAAAAATAGGGTTTTGGTGCGATCTCGGCAACGCGGCAAATGTATGGTCAAGTTCGTTTGCTCGGGGGACGGCCTTAACCCTAGATGGTCAATAATATTGCACAATACGTGATATATCACAGTAAATTGATCGTCTAAGGGCCCGCTAACGTTGTTAATCGTCAAATAAATGTCTTGTTGTCTCCCTCTTTCATCTTATTTACGAATGGCATGATATTTTGACTCGAAATCAGCTATTAAAAGATTGGCGGTCTTACCTGCTTTGTATTCTTGTAAGCAATCTAAGAAGTAACACTTCCCATCTACAAATTTTGTTACCAAAATGATAATACTTTAGGGTGTGTATGTGTCCCGTGTATAGAGTTTACTGTGAAAGTAGCGGCGCTGAAAGAGCAAATTTATTTTTGTGAAAAAGTTACTCTGTCAGCGCTGCTACTTTCAAAGTGAACTCTATAAAAGGGACACATACATAACCTAAAGTATTTATCACTAAGTTATGTTACATCCTGTAGAAGAGAGATCTTGTAAGAGGATATTATTTCTTCTGCTATAATCATCTCTTTCGCGAGAAAATGCCTTCTTGTTATAACTTAACACGAAGGCAACTTATAAGCAAGAAGGTCTTCTCTCAGAAGCAGAAAATTAGGGCGACAATCGTCCATTTTCTTCAATCTAATTCGTAAAGAGAGAGAACCGTAATTTCTTATAGCACGTCCTATTTTATGCCAACTGTTTGCTCGGCCGGTCAGTCACACTATAAAGAGGTCATCAAAACAGAAGACCTGTCATCGGTTCCAGCATTGTTTAAATGTAACGTTGGATTTTTGGCAGCGATCCACGTAATATCAGTCTGATATCAACTGGAATTATTACATATCGGTCTGCAGCTGACGAAGAAACCGGTTTACCGCTTTTATTGATGTTGTGACCAAACTTCCATAGTAATATTATTGTGAATATTATGATTATGTTAATCTGTCTGTCGTGTCTCCACATCACACTTACGCTTAAAACATGAATTTTAAGACGAGGAATATTTTGAAACTACATATTTAGATTTTAGATTTTTTTTGGAATGCTTCGAGTCCCGTGAAAGAATATAGTTTTATCCCGAAAAAAATCCTATCCCCATCCGATGAAAAAAACGGATCTCAAAGGAACGAACTATGAAATTTAAAAACTTCCCGAGAAAAGGCATAAACTATCATATTATAGTAGTTTTATCACAAAAATAGTAACATAAACTATCATAATATTATATAGTCAGGGTTTCCTAGAACATTTTTTTTGATAACTATCAAGCTAATTTTTTGTGAGTAGCTTCGTTTTGATAATACGAACAACATTTTTATCTTCGAAAAATCTTGAAAGTGGTAGCTAACAGAGATAGAAAGGATTTCATACTTTGATTTGGTGGTCCTAAAATATGGATTGTCCTATTTGTAGGACAATGTTACTCTTAAATTATATAACTAATAACCTATCAATATACAAAAAATCTGCTGGTTAGGGTTCCGTTTTAGGGTTCTGTAATAAACAAAACTTGGTTGACTACGGAACCCTAAAAAGGAACCCTAGCTTATCACAAAAAAATGTACAGTTGTCGATTTAGCCGCTATACTACATCGATTTTCGACGTTACGACTATCACAATAAGGTTCAAAGGTAGCAGCTGTCGGTCGCACCGCGCACATGATTCATCTTATATTTCGCATACTAAACAGTGGGATTAATATTAGATATGATTTATACGTATTGCCAAGTGGGATTAACAATTTGTCAGTGTAATTATAGTTATTGTGTCAGTTTTATTAGCTGAATTGGGAGACTTATTTTTGTGATAGATATAAATAAGCCATTTTCTTAGCTTTAGGTTAAATAATTTAATATTGTTGAAAATGCCGTTCAATCCAAAGTGCGGAACAAATAAACTAAAGGTGAATTCACACTTGACACAATAAACTTGAGATTGCGCCGCACGTGTCATTTGACCCTTAGGCTAAGAACTCGCGAAGCGGTTTTTTCCCGCGCCCGCCGCGGTTGCGGGCCCGCAGCCTTTGTAGAATACAGTTTTGTATGTAAAAAATTGAAGCAAAACTCACGGCGCGTTTTTCGCCCGCGGCGGGCGGCGGTCGCCCGCAGCCTCGGAGGTTTGCGCCCGCGCGCTCTGCGATAGTTTAGCGGGCGATAGCAGTAGCCGTACAGTAGAAACCGCCCGTCTTGTGATCATCGCCCGCAGAGTTTGCGGGCGCTAATCGCGACCGCGGCGGCTGCGGGCCCGCACAAATCAGCAGTCTCGTGAGTTCTGAAATAAAACCGCAGCTCCGCAACCACGGCGGGCGCGGGCGAAAACCGCGCCGTGAGTTCTTAGCCTTAGGTTGGGACTATACGTGCCAAAATTTATTTAAGCGTTAACATAAATCCACAACCTAAATGTGCCACTGGTAAAAAAATCTTCATTCATTAAATAATATCTTACTAAGGTTGTTGACTGAAGTTTATCTATTCATCAGCGCTTTTGATTGGTTAACGTCAAAATATAAGCCGATCAACAACGCCATTGTATAGCAAGACTCCTACCAAAATTCTGAGAGGCTTTTTAAAAGGAGTTTTGCCGGGAATGTGAAGGAGTGTCGTTGTCATTGTCCTAAAATTGTGTTAACTGGGTTTTTAATGTGTAACATTGGTAGAATATTAACCATAAGATATTCGTTATTGTGCTGCACAAGTGTAGTCGAATGATGCAACTTCCAGAAACGTGCTTATTTGTGTTCCCTCCAAAACTCCGTCGAAAGTTTCAGCCTCTACCAATTTATTGACCGACTTGACTCCTTTGACTGCTTTGACTTTTATTTAGACTGACTAGACTGGACTTGGCGATATAGTAAAACGATGCTGAAAATTGTTAGGAGAATACTGTTTTCCCGCCATTTACTCGACATTGGCCATGGTATAGCCGAGTGCCATAATAAAAAAAACATGCTTTTCAATAAAGAGTAAGTAAAATCTTAGAAATTGGTTAGTATTTTCTCTACTAAACCCTTCTTGTTCTCATTTCCAGGTGTTCACGATAAAGGAGGGCGTGCAGTACAGGATAAGGATCGACTTCATCGTGCAGCGCGAGATCGTCCACGGCCTCAAGTATGTGCAGAAGACATATCGGTTGGGCGTGCCAGGTACATTATTTACTCCTATATCTTAATGACAAAGAGTTCTACTATACCCCCATAAGGCCAGACCGCACTAGGCGTAACTACACTGCAGCGGAGCAACGCTACGTGACACAAAACTTCAGTAGTGTTGTACCGTTCCGATCAACGCAGCAAGCGACCGCGACCGACAAAAATTCAAATAAAATACCACTATGGGCCAACCCACACGTACCACAACCACACCACGTCGCAACGACAAAATGCCGTCGAGCAGTGGTTACGTATGAAAGGTGTCGCTGCAGCTTTTTGTTGTTGCGTCGTGGTACCGACAAAATGTCGACGTGGTTGCGTTGTCGCCAGTAGTTGCGATGTGTATGGCACCTCAGTCAAACGCGGAATTAATGAAACGGAGGGGGAAGAGCGCGGGCGGTGTGCGCGCACTGTCATTGCATCGATGCAACGTTGTGGTTGCGATGTGGTCAGCCATTAGTTCGCTTGTGTTTGCGATGTGGTCGGTATCACACAAGTGGTCGACTACGACTGCAAAATGTAGTACGTGTGTATAGTCCAGTTCATTTACAATACGAAATATACGCCCGACCACGTGGTGTGGTTGTGGTTGTCGTGTGGCCCACACGTACCACAACCGACCACATCGCAACCACAACGTTGCGTCGATGCAACGACAGTGCGCGCACACCGCTCGCGCTCTTCCCCCCCTCCGTTTCATTGACTTTCGTACATAATCACATCGCAACCACTGGCGACAACGCAACCGCGTCGGCATTTTGTCGGTACCACAACGCAACCACAAAAAGCTGCAGCGACACCATTCACACGTAACCACTGCTCGACGACATTTTGTCGTTGCGATGTCGTGTGGTTGTGGTACGTGTGGGTTGGCCCTAAGACATAGGTCATAGGCTAGGTTTCATTTTGCTCTACGCCACTACAAAACAACGGCGGCATGGGTCGGTAGAAAATGAAACCTATAATAAATTATTTAAGTCCAGGTCATAAAGTGTCATTTTATTTGAATTTTTGTCGGTCGCGGTCGTTTGCCGCGTTGATCGGAATGCTACCTTTGTCGTCGTCGTGTTCTATCACTTCCATGAAGCGTGAAGTGTCGCGTCACTCCGCTGCAGCGAACTGTCGCTTAGTGCTGTCTCGCCTTTTCTAATGAAAAGATCCACACTGTATAAAGAGTAAAGACGTTAGGATATGTTCACACGAAAATGACAGTCATCTGTCGAAAGTGAGCGAACGTTACGCTGTTTATGGTATTTCCAAACATATTCACTTTTTCGTTCACACCTAATCGACAATCTCAACTGAAAGATACTTCTGGTAATGGTCCATTTATTATCAAAGAAAATAATTCATAGGCAGTTGGCAATAACCGTATTTTGGTTGGGTTACGTTAAGTCTAGCCGATAGAACACGTCTTTTAATGAATTGACATTATTCGACCAATTGGCGTAGGTCTGTCAACTGCCAGAATCAATGTCTTCCTGACCAAATTAATATTTCCTTTTAAATTAATTTCGAGTTGAACAGACTATACTAATGATATTTTCATTATTTTAATGCAAAATACAAAGACAGAGCAATAATTTATTTTTACAAACTGCTGCTGTGTTTAATAATAATTATATCTTGCATTAAATGAAACAATATTAGTATGCGTTTTACCGTGTGATAAATGACATGAATATTTCATTCCATGCTGCGACACAGTGCCCGGTACGTATTATTTTGTATTCGTAACGCGCTATTATTGTGTGCTTCATAAATGTCACAATGCGTAGGGCTATTACGTATAGGTCGATTGCAATGGCGAAAAGCAAGCGATGAAACATGAAAATGGAATATTAATTCGGAGTGACCGAAAGAGTTAGTTGCTAACCAATTTGGCAATAAAAGGAATTTCGTTTTTCACTTTTTATTTACAGTTACTTAATGGTTTATTTGATTTAATTGTAAATAATTTGATTAAAAAAAAAAAAAAAAAAACAAATAACCAACTGACGAACATACAAAATAACTTGAAATTGCTTGCTGGTTTGTTATAAAAAAAGTAAGTTTCTGAGATTTCTTATAGGACCAATTATTATAGTTTACCAATTCAACAGCGTTATTCTTTGGCTCACATCTTGGCGCAAGTCAATCAAAAGCGTTAGTGAATAGATAAACTTCCGTCAAAAAATCTCAGAAACCAGGCATAAGGCTGCGTTTTCACTAGAGATGTGTTGCGATGAATGTGTTTTTAAGATCCAATAGCATCGCTGCGCTGAGCGAGGTTACGTCAATGAAGCGATTCTATTGGTTCTCGAAAACACATTCCTCGCAACACATCTCTGGTGGAAACGCAGCCTAAGTCCCACTTGCTCGGATCTGGATTTAAGCTTATTAATATAATATATAGAGTAATAATAGACATTTCAAATTATATGTACGTAATAGCCCTACAATTATAATCCTATTAGTCACATGTATTGTATTTTCGTCACAATCATTTGTCAAGTTGCATTTAATTTTAGTCATGAATTTAGACTGTAGATCGTGAATAAGCGAGCCGGCACATAATGACTTCATCGGCTCATTCTTCTGCTTGCGAGTACTACCTAAATAATTTTCAGCAGGAGATCGGCCATCTTGGCGTTCATTGAGAGAGAGGCCTATGTCCAGCAGTGGACGAATAAAGGCTGATTGATTGATGTGGCCCGTGGGCCGTGGCACACACTGCTACCCCTATAATAAAAAAAAAAAAAATTGAAACCGAAAACTTTATCAAATCCTAGTTTAGAATGTTAAAGTATCTACCTTAGATCCACTTGCGCTATAGAAAATAAAAAAACAGAAGACAATACTTCAGAATGGCGCAAGCGGGCCTTAGTTCTGCTTATAAATAACATATAACCCTACTTCCAATTAATCCTACTATTCACTCAATTCCAGTCGACAAGATGACCCACATGGTCGGTTCGTACCCCCCGAAGACGGAGATCCAGTCGTACACCACACCGCCCGAGGACGCGCCGGCGGGGATCATGGCTCGCGGGGCATACACCGTCAACAGCCTCTTCACTGATGACGACAAGAATATCCACCTGCAGTGGGAGTGGAGCTTCGAGATCAAGAAGGACTGGAAGGACTAAACCGCTAATCTGGTACTCCGTTAAGTACACATTGTATAGAGTCTTATTAAAAGGTCTAAGTAATCCACATTCTCCTAAAGCGACTTCATCAGATTGTCACAAACGAAGACGTGAGTGGAAGAACAAGTAACAGTAAAAAAATTGCAGTTTTTTTTTTTGCTTATATAGAGGCTTTAGGGCCGGAAAAATGATTTTAAATAAAAAGACTATGGATTTTATGTACAGCCAGATACATTAGCCAGATGATGAAGTAGGTAAGTTATAAGGTTTGTTCAAATTGTAAGGGAAAAAATAAATGTTAGTTATTTGGTTCATCCACTCACGTCTTCAATTGAGCTGATCGCTGATAGTTAAAAATGTAAGTAATGTTAGATTAATCATCAAAATTTAAAGCATAACCCGATTTACATGTCTTTGTAACAATTGTTTGATAAAAAATATCGCTTTACCACAAATAAACATTCATAGCCATCTGCAACTTAGATTGTCGCTATATTGACCATATGCCTTATATCACAAGCCTTGGAAAGTACAAACATTTATATGCATTGCAACTTCAAATAAGTCTTTATATTTAGGACTCAATAGTGTCATAAATGTAAATGAAAAAACCTTACTCTTGCAGACAAAGTAAACACTTTAAATGTTTAGTAAGCCAAGTGTACACTTGTCATAAAATGGCACTCTTGAAGTTATAGGATCCGTTTACCTTTATGTCTATAACATAAGGTTCATTTTTATTGGAATTCCGAGGTAAAATAATTTAAAAAAATATTAACTCAGTCACATTCGGTATGTTGATACTGACTGATATCTTCTCAGACATACATTTTTGTTTTCAAAATTTCATCATTAAATAGTAGAATTATCACTTAAGATTCAGTATTAAAATTTTTGATGCCAAAAGAGTGATTCTGGGATTATAAGTCAGTATTTGAATTTTTCATTAACCTTTTTAACTTATTGATACTCAAATATTTGTAAACTTGATATAAAAATACATCACTTTTTAAAGTTAAATTTTTACTTGATGGAATTGTGCGATTTCATTCAAATGTGATGGTACCATAGACCTATGACATATTTTTGTACGTCAAACTTTTTTTGGGCAAATTTTTAAACTCCATTTTACAATTTATATCAAATCCTTTACATAATACTTTCTTAAAACGTTTAAAAACTTCTTGCATCTTCTACGCAGTATGTGAACCTCAGACCAAATAAAAAGTAACTAAGACATATTTCTACAAAGTGAGGCCGGTTATTATTGTGTGAGTCAAACTAAGCTACAGCACGACCAATCACGTGCGAAATATAACACAAAGTAGCGTAGTTTGACGCATGTTTGCGTAAGAGCGTGTTACTAAAGTGGCTTCAGCCCCCCTAGCATACGCCAACGAGATATCTCGTGGATATCTCACTCTCGAGAGTAGTGATATTGTCGATATCGATATATATATATCTCTTTTTCGCTAACATGCGTACGTCGAGACTCGAGAGATAAATTTCTCGTTCGTATATAGTTCGTTAGTATATAGACA
This sequence comes from Cyaniris semiargus, assembly GCA_905187585.1. NCBI lineage: Eukaryota > Metazoa > Arthropoda > Insecta > Lepidoptera > Lycaenidae > Cyaniris > Cyaniris semiargus. Next base: position 1,856,693 of record LR994558.1, on the reverse strand, counting down.
AAAATAGCACATATAAAAAAAGCAAAATTATCTCTAATTTTGACGACAGACAGAGATAAACCAGTTAACATCGAGAAAACGTGTAGACAAAATTTTCTCGTTGGCGTATGCTAGCACGGCAGTAGTAGGATGTGTGTTTTTTTTGGTCTGAGTGTAAAATATCAGTCTTCATATCGACTTTGCTATTTCACCAGCATTCCTATCAAGCATTTGAGCCGGGCAGGCCTGTTTGTGATTGTTGATGGAATATCACACTTACTACATTTAAACATAGAGTACTTTTTTAAGTGACGTTTGGATATGTAAATACGACTCGTACTTTCTTCTAGAGTATACCTATCTCTTTCACACGAGCGTGAGCGGGACGAATATATTTCTATATCTCGTATGTATAAGACGTTTTATAATAAACATGTTGAATGAAGTAAATATTAAAAAGATCTATTTTTAATACGTAGCTTCTAATCACAAAACGCGGTGCCAGGATTGCAGCGGCAATAATAAAGTATTATGTCTCCTTATAGTGTAAATTAGACCTTAAGTGTTTGCAATAAAGCTCATTTGCTTCTATACTCGTGTGGGTACTGAGGCAAAGTGCTGTAAACGATGTGGCTTAAAATGCGTGGAAAGTTGGGTGCTTCAGTGGTACACTGGTGCTCTGTAATGTGCTACTTTTAATGTGAAACGCTATTCGAAATTTGAAAACTTCCGAACGTTTCCAATTGCAAAAGGTCAGTGCATTTTATCTTACAAGTAAGGCTTCCTTTTATAATAATAAACTTTAGAATATTCCCTCGATAGCATTTTATAAAGTGACGGTTGTTGTAGACGTGTATTATATCATAACAAGTGGTTTGTTTTTTTTACTCAATATTATCCATAGACTAAAAATTTTGAATTTGGTAAACCAAATTCCATATTTGAATCCACGTCATCTTCAACAACCGTCACTACTATAGTACATGTAACTGCATGTATGATTTTAATTCTCTTAACATTATTGTAAGGTAGGTATTATGAAATATATATATTTTTTCATAGAATAAATATGTAATTGCGTTTTGAATTGACTTCAATTGTGAAACCTAATGTTTTCGTGCTATTTTACATGATTCTCTGTTACAGTAGCTATTATTTTATTCAATGAATGTGTAAAAATGTATGCAATGTAATAGTTTGGCCAAAAATAAAGCTTATTTATTCAATAGAATTTCATTGTATGTTCATGTTGAATAGTAAGCAAAATATCGAATACACTAAGGGCCTGTTTCACCACTTCCTGACAAGTGCCGGATAGGCTATCCTGCCACAACTTTTTTTGACAGATGGAGTATGGAGTATCTGTCAGAAAAGTTGTATATAGCCTATCCGGCACTTAATCAGGAAGTGGTGAAACAGGCCCTAAATTGTATAATATTCTTTGTAATTTTATTTCTTGAGTCTTTGATATTACAGAACTATTAAATATTTTAATTGTTAAGTGACAAAGAGAAAATATGTAGGAAAATAAAAGAAGTCCTTGTATATCAATCGATTTATTAAGTACAAAAATATGTTTACGTAACTTAAATATTATAAAAATAACAATAAAGATCGTGTATAGAATTTTTAAGAAATAAATAGCGTTCAATCAGATTTACTATTTCAAATAAATAAAAACGTTAATGCCTATGTAATGATAAACTAAATATTTTAGACTTATATAAATAGTGGAGACAAATAATTTTAGGAGATTAAAGAGAGCAAAGTTGCTTATCTTATGTCAATTTTGTTTGAACAAAATTACAAAGATTCTAAAAGTTATCCTAAAATTAAGTCTTAGAAAAATATTGCACTAAAGAGTAAGGTACGTTACGCTTACAATAATCGTTGGTTATCATCAGACGTACGGAAACGAACCTCTAGTAGAGTCCTGAAGGCATATCGGTCACTTTGTGCAAGAAATTGCCCGAACCTATCGGTGACATGGCGCGCTTGTGGTCTCCGAAGCTGTGGCTGCCCGTCATTACCAGGCTCGTCATGCTAGCCGGAGCGTCCCGAAGCATATGGGTACCAGAATAGAACCCTGCGGTACTCCCTCTCTTCATTATGAATGTATTCGTAAAATTGGTTCCGTTTTCAAACGATCCGGAACTCAGTTTTCCGTGGGATATGTATTTGTGCTCCTTTGCTTCGTCCTTGTTTTTGAAGTCGTAGATTCGACTGATTGGCTGGTTTACTGGTATTAAAGGCTCGATGCCGGTTTCGCTGTTTGACCTGGAGTTAGATCTTTGTCGCCTCTCGTAATTCCAAATTTGTTTCTTGGGTGTTGTCGTCACGACTATATCGACCATGGAATTTAAGCCTTCGTCGATTCGATCCAAGCTCTTGGTTAGTTTTTTAGATTCTATTAAATTAACAATTTCATCTACGCGACTGCATTTCGAATTGGAGCGTTGTAATTGTTTTGACGGTGAAGTAGTTGTGTCTTCAAAAAACATGCTATCTATGTATTCTCGCTGCCTAGATCCTTTTTCAGATGTCTGGAAAGACTCACTTCGCTTGACAGGCGTTCTTTTATATTCTTCTCTAGATCTTGTTCTTGAACGCTTAGTGCGATTTTCATCCTTATTGTCTACCACGACGTCGAATTTAGCTCTACATTCATTGAAATCAAAACTAGTTATAGAATCTTGTTTAGTGATGTGATTGATTTGACATCTAGATGCACTCAGCAATGAATCCGATCCTTCGTCGCTAGAGTAGAAGTTATTGTCTTCATAAATATCTGGTGCTTTACTGTATAGTAAACCCTGTTCAACAGGGGGCATAAACAAATGAATGAGGCTCTTAGATCTTCTAGGTGGGAGAGGTAGTATTTTACTTGGTACTATTTCCTCTTCTTCATTATTATCATCATCAATGTCAGGGGAGTTAGTGATTTGAATACTATGTCTTGTATTCGTTATTGAATCTTCCTTGTCACTGCTTTTGTTGTATTCAAAGCCACTCATGGATAACTCAGAATTTTTACGACTACGACTCCTATTCTCAGAGTACTGATTTCCCGAAGTCTGTTCTGATTCCGCATGATTAACTATATTTCTTAGTTCCTGTATTACTTCATCTATCGTGGTTTCCTCTTCGTCTTCAGAATATTTTTTGTATTCAGTCTTTTTGTTGCCTTCAATTTTCTTATGTGCTGTCCGTTTGTTTCTCATAAGATCGTAGGTTTCATTTTTAATGTTAAATACTTCATATACCAATGGTTCCCTTTGTGGATCTCCTTCAGGGCTCAAAGACCTTTCGGAGGAACTTATACCTTCGTCTTCTGGCGGCGATGATTCGTCTGCAATAAAATTAAGTTTAGTCAAATTAAGTTTTTAAATAAATATTTGGTGCATGTTATTTGGGTACTTAACATATAAACGAGTGCGCTAATAATTTTTAAATAAGTTTATTATAAAAGAAAACGAATATACCTCGTGATCTGTGAGCGGGCGTCTTCTTCATCACAAACGTCTTCTTCCTGCCAGAATTGCTATGTTCAGATCTCAAAGTGCTCACTTCTTCTTGTAGCTCGCAACACTTCTCTTTTAAACATTTCTCCAATGATAAAAGAATTCCCTTCTCTTCTTGTAATATCTGAAAAGTAAACTTGCATTTTACCACGCTTTATTTTATTTAGTACCCCCATATAGTTGAAAATGTACAGTACCTTTACTCTCTTTTCTAAAAGTTCTAATTTGTGCCTAAGATCATCTTTCTCTTTCTGCGCTTCGTTAGCCTTTTCACTAAGCGTATCAATGTCAATTAGTTGCTTCTCATATTCTTCTATCTCCTGTTGTAAGTAGTCACTCGTATTTGGAAGCTTTGCAATTATCTGTAACGTAAAGATAAAAGTATGTTAGGTAAGTACATCATTCATATTTTACCCACCAGCCAGTGTTTCATTTTGTAAAATCCATACTTGATTTATTATCTTATGTAATAGATCTAACATTTCACTCAACGGATCGTCATTCAACTTTTAAAGAATTAAGTACCAGTAAAATCACATGTCAAAAGAAAATCTTCTTACCTTCTTCAACGTGACGATATCGAACCCAGCCTGTTCCAATTCGGCCTGTATGTACAATTTCCTCTGCGGAGTCGGGGCGCTGGACAGCAGTGCATTGATGAAGGACAGCCCTGCAGCTTGAAGGTCGCCGGTGCCACCTCCACTCTGCAGCATACCCACCAGGAATCTGAAGCGGACTGGTTCGCCGTACCGCAGACGAAGGGTGGATAGAGCTTCAGAGACCATGCTGTGACCACCCGCCGCGGGGGAACATGCTTTTGTCAGCAGCTGGAAAGATATATCTTGTCCCTTTAAGCTGATCTTAAAAAGCATCTACTTAATATTATGTTTAACTACAAAGATAGCAGTGCAAGCTTTTCTTAAGACACGGTGGTTTCTTTCTAATTTGGAATGAAACTTTGTGTTGTCTAATTATTTTTCTGACGCTCGTTGTGACTTATAACACGGACGTCCGTTTCTCAGGAATATTTGCGACAGTTTCCTTTTTAGTGCTAGTTATTATTGTCGATCCTAGCTGAGCAAGCATTGCAGCGGCCAAAATGTCTAGGTAAATGTGGCTTGGTAGAAACTGACTCACGGGCTGAAGCGGTAGGAACCTGAACCCACCTGTAAAGCGATGACCCTGGACTTGTTGACGGTGGACATGATGCAGACGGTGAGCGCGTACACCCCGCTGGAGCCCGCCACCAGCCGCCGCGCGCAGTCGCCGTAGCGGGAGCAGCAGCTCCATAGACATTGCCTAGAATTAACAAACGGATATTCATTAGATATCAGAGTTGGAAGTATAAAGTCAGACAGAATATTGGACATATTTTGTAAGACACATCGGCTCAATAGGACGTGAACAAGCATTTTGATTTTCTTGATTCTTGATCTTTAGGAATTGGATAATTTTGTGTCTAGAAGCTACTATCCCAACAAAGAAATAAGCCTTTTTAAAATTAAATCTATATAGGTCTTTGTGAAGAATATTCCTTACAAGTAGGTATACCTAATTTTTTTAATTATATTAAGTAGATATTAGGTATATCAAAGTCATACCAGGTCATACTTTGATAGCGTGCTTACTTGATTTATTTCTTGCACGACGACTAAGGCTTCGGCCAAACCTACGGGACCAAAGCGACTGCGAAGCGGGAGCGTCTACCGCGCGGGACGTTCGCGTCGGCAGAGCGGGAATAATCTACCGGTTCGTACCGTAGTCGCGCAGGTGTGCACACCAGTTTCGCGTTGCAGACGCTCCCATCCCGCGTCCCGCGTCACTGACGAAGGTTTGGCCGAAGCTTTATAGATTTGACAACCGTTTTTCTACATGGAGAGTTCTAAAATCCCTTCAAGTCCTATTAAACTGTTGGAATCAACTTTGAGATTTCAACAAGTCCCATACAAAGTTACTTACAAGCAAGCCAGCTCATCCAACAACGGCCTCCTTCTGACTGCGGGCGGTCCCCTCGCCCCGTCCCCCGCCTGGCTCAGCTGGATGTTCCGCAGCAGTTCCAGCAGTAACGTCACACCGTCCAGCGGCTCGCACGCGAATTCCTGGACGAAACTGAAATGATGGTACGTGATTGTTAAGCGAGTTGATGATGATGATTGATGGAATTTGATGATCGCTATGCCCAGTTTCTAAGGTCTTTTGATAAGGGTTTATCTATTTACTAGATGTTTTTTATAGATAGATGGTTAAAATAATGGCAATCAACGACGCTATTGAATAGAAAGACTCCTATCAAAAAACCTCAATAACTGGCCTCTAAAGAGGACTTCACCAGCTTTGACGGATTTAATACATGATTACCACCATGATCGCGAAGCTGTCTATAGCATGAGCTGTCTCGGATTAATAAATTGGCCGTGTATGCCGCGGCCTAGGGGCGGCAGCGACCAGCGTCCTAGAAGAGCGCCGGCGTCCATAGGGGCCGGCAGATTTCGTACATAGGGCGGCGGAAATAAAGTGGCCTGCACCCATAAAAAATATAATATCGATATCAATCATAAATAAACAGACCGTATGAATAGGTATTTTTTCACGATCGTTATCACTTTTACCTATTGGGCCATAATTATGGAGAGGTCTCATAAGTCATAACACTCGTTTACGACATCTTTATAAATAAAGCTACAAAAATAAGCTATTAAAATAAAAAAAAAGTCACTTTATCATTAATATACTTAACATTATTAATACGATACAAGAATCTTGACGATGCTAATGCATTATTTATTCCAACAAAGTAGCTAATATTATCTGTACGTGTCCACATTATAACGAGAAAAAACGAGATATACCAGCTACCGTTAAATACCTTAATTAACCAGAAGATAAGGGTCGTTAAGTAAATAGTATATTTTCTTGTATGAAAAAAGGAATTCGACGCGGCGCAGGCGCCGGCCGCTTATTTGCGGGAAAGAGATAAAAATATGATAAGTCGCTGATCTACAGACGAATTGTTTTCATATTTTATACGATCAGAGAAATTTATTATTTATTCATAGGCAGATAGCGGCGGATTTAGACCGCCTAAGAGTCTAAACACACTATGCCGAATTTCCGCAGTGGAAGTTCGGCTTGATTCCGCCTGCAATGGATTTTAAATTACCGATGATACACCATGCCGAAATCACGTCGTGTTATATTGTATGCGAGACCTTTATATGCGTCCGCCTGAACGCGCGGTTTAGCAGCTACACCGCGAGATCGCACATCAATCAAATGGCTTTATGTTAAGTATTGATTGCAAATCAATACTTGACATAACTCGACCAAATAATGTAGGTTCGCCATCGGCCTATGAATCAATTTTTCTGATGGTACATTCAGCTATGTTTAACATGTCACCATTGCCAAATTTATATTTTTTACGAGAGTAGACAACTTTATTTCCGCCGCCCCATGTCCGAAATCTGTAGGGCCTCTATGGACACTGCCACCCCCTAAGATGCTATAGCCCCTAGGCGGGCTAGGCCGTGGCCTATAACAGCCTATTTATAAATCAGGGGCTACATTTCACATGTTACCGGCACACTAGACTTGCACCAGAAAACGCGAAGTCAGTCGTAGCTTTTAGAGCGACGAAATAACTGATAATAATACTAAAAATTAAAAAATAAAGTATAAGAGGGTAGGTTCGGACACAGGGTAAGTCCGGATAATTCAACTTATCACTAAATTAGTCAGTGTTTTTTTTTTGCCTGGCGCTACGGGCATATACGCCATAGCCGATACTGCACTGCAACCGCAAACTGTAGTACCGTACCGTAACTGAAGTTTAATTTAGCGTTAACTTGAATTATCCGGACTTACCCTGTATCCGAACTTACCCTGATTAACATGAACGACTTATTTTATAAGCCATACGCTACGAATAATAAATAGTTTTTATTATTCGTAGGCCATACGTATAAAACTCGGCACATTTAACAAATCATCTTACTTCCATGAGATTATAAATAATCTCATGGAAGTAGATCAGCGCCATTACAGTACGCTGGTATATAATTTGCCGGCATAAGGGAGATTGTCACAAATTGTACACAGCCACTTTTATTTATGGTCTAACTTTGTTTAAATTAGCTCCGACTTTACAATAATACCTATTAGGTTGTGTTTAGAAAGTTTTCTTCTGTTATTAGTAGATATAATTTAGAACTAACGACTCGTACTCAAAAGTTGAACTCTACTCGTTAGGTAGGTTTCATCGTAAAATTTTAAGTAGGCACCTACTTACTTTGTCCTTATGTACGCCATACACGCTACGGTTTACCGGAGGCCGCCTGTGCGGGTATGCCTGTGCCCACGTCGCCCACCAGTCGGAAGAATTGATTTTCGATTTTGCTCCGGTCGACTGCGCAGGCCTAAAAAACTGCAGGTCTATTCCTACACACGTTCCGGTAAACCGTAGCGTGTATGGCGCACATTATGGTGTCAAAATGAAGTTCACAAATTCACAATACTACGTCCATGGGTCACAAGGAAAAAAAAACAAATTACATCATTTTAACAGCTACTTATAAAAAAAATTAAGCTATTGCATAGATTTTATCGCTGGCTTTGAGCGCGGCGACCGAATCAAGAAATTTCGTAACGAAAAAACCTAACACCATTTATGCACCCCACTCCGGCGACACCGCGTCGTTGCGCCGGTGTGTGTTGCCCGATTTCGGCACGGTGTTTGTGTGCGTGCGACTAGACATATGCGATTTGTAATTGCACAAGTTGGTAAAAAATGCTATGCAATAGCTTTACCGCGGCAGTACCCGAGTGCCACATGTCATTTTTGGAACAGTGACAGTAGCTGGTTTCAATTTAATAAATTTCAGGCCAGCTACACAGGAGTGATTTATTTATCGTATATGTGTACGCAGTAAACAAAAGTCTCTCTTCCAGCTTCTTTAATTACTTAGCGGCGAGAGATCGGCGCAGGCCTACCATTTTACATGTCCATCCTAGTCCTAACCAAACTTAGAAACATTTTCTAGCGCGGCAATCGAACCCACGACCTCCGAACAGCGCTGTAAACCACTGGAGGCGTCTACTCGCATGCTCACTTTGCATCGATTTAGACCAGTTGGCAAACAAATTCCTTAACACATTGGCGTTAACCGTTTATCTCGCTAATTAATGAGGCCCGGGCCGTGCGCGGTGGTGTCAGGTTACACGGAACTCGTTGCGATTAGGGTTCAGTAGGCTGTGGAAAACCCTAAGATTGAAAAGACTAAGATTGTCAAATTAAACTTGTTATTTTACCAGGTATTGTACGAGTACCTACGTTAATAACACCCTGTTTTAACTAAGTACATTATACATACTTATCATAATTTTTAGCTTTTTCCAATTCTACAAAACATTAAAGTATAAAAACAAAATATGGCAGGCTGCGACAGCTATGCAACAGGCGTATGACAGCAGTTACTGCACACAGCGCATTATAATCTATAAAATTATCTGTCAAAATTATTGTATTACGAATAATATATTAAACAATCTTATGTCCATGCTCGGGACTCAAACCATACCCATTGAAATATGTTATCGGTTAAGCGTGATGATGTACACAGACAGACACATAATCTACAATATTAGTAAGTATTTACCTGGGAAAGGACAGGCGGAGGTCAGCGCGCAGCTTGGTGAGCAGTTCGCTGGGCGTGCCGAACTGTCGCAGGCTCATCTCCTCACCCACGTTCAGACCCGGGTTCCTGGAATTACATCAGTAACTAGATGTTGCCAAAATCTATTAATCATCGGCTTAGCACTCGCGGAAAGAGGTAACAATAAAAACCGCCCAAGTGCGTGTCGGGCCACGCGCAATATAGGGTTCCGTAGTACCGCTAGTTTTTGATAATTTTTGTATGGTCAATGAATGTACCATCTAGGAAATTGATTCCTAGGCAGTTGACGGACCTACGTCAGTTGGTCGGCTTATGTCAATTCAATGTTAGCTGTAATCGGTCTGCTGGGTTTGACGTAACGCGACCAAATTACTTAGGTCCGCCATCTGCCTAGGAATCAACTTCTCTGATAGTACATTTATAACGCGTTTTACACTACTAACAACATCATCTCAGTTACGTTCAAAGGAATTTGAACGAAAAGTTCCTTTATACTTCGCCGAATAATTTTTTTTTAGTTGATCGACTATAACTTAAAAACTTATGAAGTCTTCTTAGCTGTGATAGTTTTCCTTTTAAATTCAGCATATTTTCTACCACCGTGAATTTTTTCACATTTCCAGAAGCAACCGTTTAGCTGGTAGAAGGGGGGACACTGGACTCTAACGACTTTTTCCACTTTAAAACTTCATATTTCACAAAAGGATCTCTACATCGGAAAACGATCTTTGAATACTCATAATATTTTTAAAAAACCTATCCAACGACACCCCACACGATGGGGTGAACGCGAGAAAAAAAATCATCCCCGCTTCATGTGTAGGGGAGATACCATAAAAATAATATTATATAATTATTTTATATACCACTTTGTCGTCATCATTAAGATGTACATTCATCGCGAATTACAGCTTTGTAGGCCTTATAGTCTCTGAGAAAAACCGCGGACAGACAGACGGACGGACGGACAGACAGGCGGACGGACAGACCGAAACTATAAGGGTTCCTTGTTGACTACGGAACCCTTAAAAGAGCAGGTTTATATCTGAAGTTATTACTGTCGTGTTCGCATATTTTACTAGCCTAGAAATACCACCTACTTCTGCTGTCATTATGGTTTAGGCTACCCATGTATTATTTCACTGAGTATTAGGCTCCTTGCACAAATGTGAGTTTTAGTTAACACTGGATAATATCATGTTATGGCAAGGTTTGGTCTTGTAGTGTTTGACCTGGCAGAGCCTGTCATGTCTTAGTCTGCCGGGATTTGGCTGCCATATTTTGGCCTGAGCCCCTAGACAAGACATATTCTTTATCGCGTCTTTATAGAATAGCCGATTAAATTTCTGGAATTGCCATGACATGAGTCGAATGTCGACTTCATAGTTCATATTAATGTCAATTCCATACATTTTTGATCATCGATTCTATAAATAAAAAAGCGATAAAGAAAACGTGTTGACTAGGGGCTCTATCCATGTTTTGGCCTGGCAAGCCTACCTGAAGTCCTTGCTCCCTTGCGCGGGCAGGGTCCTGGCCTTGTTCTCCTCTGGCTCGTACAGGTTGCCCGCCGCCATCTTCTTCCCCCACTTCTTGAGGGAGGTCGCGTAGTCCTCGGGGTTGTAGATCGGAGGCCGCTGCTTGTCCTGAGAAAAGGATGATAAAAAATTAAACTATGTAAGGTAGTAGGCGCAAGTAGTCCATAAAACAAATATGGCGTCAAACAGCTCGCACAGCTGAAAGCACTGTGTTGATATTTTGTCGATTAAATTTACTTTTAAGTGCTTTATTTGTAATAAAATAATATAAAAGCGAAAAAAAAGTAATAAAATTACAAACGTTTTAAAATCGATAGATCGTATCTGTATTTATATTTAGCTGACACGACATGCTTGACAGCATCAAAAGATTTTCCTACCGAGCGACGTGGTATGCTCGGTCAGGACTCAGGCCAAAGCTTAATGTTGTTATTTCAGACATTGTAATCGAAGCGTTATTACGTTACTAATATTGTATTACTTATTACAATAATCTGATATACAGACATATACAGTAGGTACATGACATTAATATCGAGACGATTCCATTATTATTCCATGTTTGAAAGTCTATACAAGAATTGGGTTTACGGATCCGCCTTCCTCCATAAATAAACTATTTGTGAACATGCATATGACATAATTTTAATAACAAAGAGCTTCTCAGATGTAATCTCTCTAACGTTGTTTAATTGCCGAATTCGAGGGAAAGGCGTAATTGTTGATTCCGTTTCACGTAACACTCATTTGTATATTTTGATTTTTGTATTCATCATCATCATAGTATGTAGGGTTCTAGTGGCGCAGTCCAAAATGACTCCATACTGGCTTCCAAACTGGCCGATTCCTGACGTTTCTTGATTTTAGTTTAGGTATATATATACCTAAATATATATATATATATATATATATATATATATATATATATATATATATGATATTTCGCACTAACGTTAAAATAACTACTAATCAATCAACAACGCTATAGAATAGATAAACTTCTGGCAAAAAATCTCAGAAATTGGGGACTAATATCAGCGCTTTTACAGACGAACGGCACTTGTCGACGGCACGCGTCGACGGCATGCGTCGACTGCCGTCGACAAATGCCGTTCGTCTGTAAGAAACCTTACTTCAAATATTAATATGCACGAGGGCCTTTCAAAGTTTCAAGAACCTATAAAATAAGCTGCATTACTGTCTTAAATCTTAATGTAACCACTTAAGACGCTGACAACTGCCAATGACCTTGATCTCGCATCACTCTCGCACCACTGTCGATTTTCATGCCAGAGAGACAGAGATGTGAAGTGTTCACTCGGTAGCGTGGATACATTTTTCGTTTGTTAGAGGAAAAAATAAATATTATGGGAAATCTAGATGTCAGAACCGAAAATTAAATCTGGCAATCTTTGGATTTTTGTACAAGGTATCAAATAAACAAATTTGTAAAGCATAGATTGTATTATTACTTTAGTTAGAACTGTTTAAAGTTCCTGAAAGATATGACTTTGGTATTTTTTTTTTCATCCAGTAGGAGTACATTATTTTAACATTTAAATTAGACAAGCTTTTCCAAATATAATCAAAAATCACATATATTTTTTTTTGTGCCAATCAATGAAATACATACGTCTAGAAAACTGCACAAAGATGTCGAATTGGCAGATGTCTTCGCCTTGAGGCGTTCCCCGTACGGAGATGCCGTAATTTACCGTTTTTTAGAGCCTTATAACAGCTTATAATTTGAAAGCTACAAAATTATAATAAAAATACAACAATAATCTTCAGTATATGAACATTCATTTCCCCGTTATTAATTTCCTATTTTTGTTTATTATACTCATGATATCAGCTTCCAAAGTAATACCAATTTATTAAAATTCAAGCATACTTTCAGCATCTCCCTAGTATTTACAAATTACTTTTATTTGAAACACACGCCAATAGATTGACAATTTCATTAACTACATATTCCCCGTTTAATTTTTTTTAGGTCTATTTTGAACTAAGATAAGTAAAAAAAAATAGGATTTTTGTGCGATCTCGGCAACGCGGCAAATGTTTGGTCAAGGTCGTTTGCTCGGGGGATGGCCTTAAATTAAACGTTCTTTTCTTATTCTACTATTAAACTACTATTATAGTAGTTTTATAGAAGAATAGGTAAGAAAAGCACTTTTAATTTAGGAACGTAAAAAATAAGTATACTTACCTAATACTTATATTTTACTGAACACAGCGGTATATAGAGCTTTTCATTCCGATAATAATTACTGGAATTAATAATTACTATAAATTTATCAGCATCAAAATAATGTAATTTTTAATACACTATCTACATTTAAAATTCAACCTGTAAAGTCTCTCTTTTTTATTTTTATAATCGAATAAACAACAATACTTGATAATTATCTAACAGTAGTTTTATTGCGCGACATAAAAAGGATGATGATCTGCTTAAGTCACTTTACATTCGATAAATGGGCTAGAAAACCTGTAATTAAATACAGTAAGCTCTTGTAACCTTTTTGCAAAGAAGATAAGGATCATTTTATAGAAACTACAAGGTAAAATAACTTTGGGTTTAGTAGAACTTAATTACATTTTAGCAATGATATTAAATATGAAAAACTCAAAGAATGTAGAATATCATGTAGAATATCATTGCATTTTAGCTAATTTACTCAGTTTCAGTGTTGCCAACATTGTAGTTTTAAATGTGGTCGTGTCCTTTTTCTTTTAATTTTTTTAAACTTAAGAGAACCTTGTTTTTTAACGATTGGAAAATCTCATTTTGAACGAATTATTCTCATCATATACTATATTATGTACTAGTAAGTACATAATTGACAAATTTCTTCATTATTAATTTCCTCATTATAAATAAACTTCTCATTAAATTTATAGTTCAATCATAAAAAACATAAGAATTGATTTTTTTTAACCACTTTTGGAGTATTTGCGCTTTTTATAGTATTTTTGATAATAGCTTTATGGAAATTAAACGGTACCTATAGTTAAACAGTTGAATAACAGCAGTGGAGTCGAAATAACACTTTGGTAACATTGCGTAGCTTTTCCTATGCAAATCGGTTATAAGTAAATACACGACCGTCTTGTTTTGCGTGAGAACCCCTTTTTCGCATTTAAAATTGGAATTCAATTTTTAAATGTAAATTATTGTGAACAAGGAATGTAAATATTCAGCTTTTGTTTTTTATTGTTGCCAATTTACATGTAAAATCGAAAAATGGTATGCATTGCAGCTCTACCAAGAGTAACTTTTCACCAAAAGTGGAACATCGAGGAAATAAAGATATGCTTAAAATTTTGCAAAACAACACTCGTATTCTATGTTTTTTCTGTCTGTTTCACGACTTTGGTTCGATTCTGATTCGAAAACAATTCATTTCGTATCCGAGTCGAATGGGAATTACAAATATCCCAGCTGGTATAAAGATTATGAAAGGCATTGCTAAATTATTAGAAATCGTACAATTAGAGTACAAAAGTATATGTGATTTGATTTGCGTGTCGAAACAAAGGCGATTGGTTCGAGAGCGTGCGAAGTGCGATTGTAGAAAACTTATTTATTGGAATGTACACTTGTGAGGTGAAGACATGAGTGGGTGAAGTTGGTAACTAACATTTTACACCATCAAGCTTATCGCACATTTGCCAGCACCGTACGCGTCGAACGCACCGCACAATACATTAAGGGTGAAGCCAAACGAGCGTAATTTGTGAGTGTTAGTCGCAGAATTTCGGTTGGCAGAAATTCTGCTGCATTCAGTTTCATATAAAATTCCTACTTCATTCACACGAGCGTAATTTTGTGAGTCATGATTTGTATGAAAAAATATTTACGCGACCGAAATTCGGCGACTCACGTCGAGTCACGAGTCACGACTCACAAAATTACGCTCGTTTGGCTTCACCCTAAGAAATGCGGCGCGTACGATGCGGACGAATGTGCGAGGTTTCACATTATTTCATTCAACGAATTCCAAAATGCGGCGCGTTTGGCGCGTACGTGCTGTCGGTTCTGATAAATGTGCGATCACCTTAAGAGTAATTACTCATTTTTTCCCTTATAATTTGAACAAACCTCGTAACTTACCTACTTCATCATCTAGCTAATACATTATACATCTAGCTAGGCATAGAATCCACATTTTTTGATTTAAAAACTTTTTCCCGGACCTATCGTCTCTATTCACTTTTTAAATTTTTACTCACCCACTTCATCCTCTCATGTCTTTAGTTGTGACATGTTACATGTGGATTATAGTTATTTAACAATAGAAAAGGTATCTACAATTTCTTTGAATTACAATCGTACTTAGTTCATTAGTTTTGGTGTAAAAAAGCTATTGTTGGCTTTTCAATAGTTCGAGCTATTGTAGACTCTTCGATTCAAAATTGGAACTATGTAGGTACACTTGTAGAGTTTTTGACTTCAAAATTATTTGTTGCATTCCTACAAGGATATTTCAGTGTATGATCGTAAAATCCTTGTATCAGAAGTACCAAAACCTAAGTGTCAAGTGAGAGACGCTGGTATTTTTTAAGATACACCTGTTTAACAAGATAGCTGTTATTTTTAGGGTCGGCTCTTATAGAGACGTGGTTCGCTCCTCGCACCTGCAGTGTTGGTTTCCCATCCTATTAAGAGTAAAGAAATAGAGTGAACTCTTGTGTATTACGCACACACTTGGGCACTTAAAATAATTAGATACCATACCTTAGACACGGGCTCCTCGGCCCAGCCCCCGCACGCCGCCATACTCTTCACAGCCGACAGCTCACTGGAACAAAAAAAATAATGTATCCTCAGAATTTTAGCTATAATCTAGGGATTATAAAGCAGTGACAAGCTTATGATCATGAAGCGGCAACATTATTTAAAAGAATGGTGATAATAACTCTGGATAACTCCTTTAACCATTAAACTTCTTACTTCTTGTTCTCACTTGAATTAACATGATGGAGTAAGAGGGTGTGTATTGACAATACGTCAAACCAAAGGGCCGATCGACACTCTAAAAACGTACGTAAGAATGTACACACTTCCGTTTGGATGGAAGGCAGCCATATCCATAGATTACATTTGGAAGTTGACGTTCCGTCAATGCTCATTAGGTATGTATCACAAAGTGATAAAAACAACATTAACTTCACAAAGTAACTTTATAACTATCTTTCTTTACTCCTATAATACCTAGGCTTTAAATTCTAACATAAAGACTAACCCTAGACCTAGGGAATAAGTCAGATGTGATCAAACGCTGATGCAATCTGCGGACGTTTTTATGTCTCTCCTAGACAATGGCTTCGATAGCCGGGCTGTGCCCGTCCATATTATTATTTGAAATTTAAATCCTCTATAACGGCAGGGTCGGCAGGGCTTAAGTTTATTGGCAGACGTAACTTTGTCGTCAAACGGAAATCCGTGGATAGTTTCTATCTTTCTCAAATATAATAATCCATACTAATATTATACAGGGTGTAACAAAACTAGTGATAATAATTTAGGGTGCGTACGTGTTCCTTGTAGAGAGTTCACTGTAAAAGTAGTAGCGCTGAAAGCCCAATTTCTTTTCACCTTTGTATGAGGAAACTTGTGACGCTGGAGCGCTCGCCAATACAAAAGTGAAAAAAAAATTTGGTCTTTCAGCGCTGCTACTTTCACAGTGAACTCTCTACAAGGAACACATACACACCCTAAAGTATTATTACTTAGTTTTGTTACACCCTGTATATATGTACGGTTGCTGCGGGGAATCATTTAGCAACTTATATTATAACTAGTTGGTTCTGGCCTCAATTCCGTTGCGCCAAGATTCGTTTATCGCACGGGAATCGTAAATTTTTTCGGGATCTCCATACGAAATTTCAGCAAAATCGGTTTCGCGGTTTGTGCGTGAAGAGGTCACAGACAGACACACTTTCGCGTTTGTAATATTAAAAGTATGGATTATAATTTTACAAATTTATAAGTAAAGTTCGACTAAAATCATCCAAGTGTTTACAGCAAGCAACCAAACTGACAACAAATCTTCCATCCATTTTGAAATACACTAGCTATAATCTAGTAATTTATAGCAATATTTATGTGCTGTTTATGAATACAGTAATCATATCACAATATAGCACGCGCCGTGTTTTTATGCGCCCGCGCAGCCATTGCTGTGACTTATGGGTACACCGCGCACCGTTACTAACTGGACCTCACTATTGATTGTGTTATATGCTTTATTACATAGGTCTTCTTAGGTATTTTCTCTTAATTTTTAGAAGAACTACATATTTTTAGAATCTATAAGCTGTTATTTTTGGGTGGCTAACAAAACTTTGCAAAATTATAAGGAGAATGATACCTTCTAAGCAACATTTTTATGGTAGTAACTTTAAACTTAAAAAAAAAATAACGGCTTTAACTTTGGGAGTAACGGCAGAAGTGAAGCGGCGCGGCGTTGTGAACTTTTTTGATGGATGTTAAACTCTCGTCAGGACACGTGGTGACCTGATCGAAAATTCGTAAGAAAATGTAAATCGCCTCTCTAACACGCGGAGATAATGTATGCTTGCCCCTGTTGTTTCGTTGTTACTTCTGTCAGCACTTCCGGAGTGCTTATGAGTTTTCAGGTTCCGTTCTTAAATACTAGAAAATGACTTCGCTGTCTGCCTGTCTGTCACTAGTCGCCACTTAACAGGCTGTAACTCCTAAACCCCTCACCCTGGTGAATGGTGATAGACAGACCGCAAAAGATGTTTCAGCTTCTTTTGATCATCTTTTATCACTTGAACGCACTCGGTAATGGCAATTTATAATGTCGTGGTGTCCGGTAGGGTACGTGCCGGTGACGTCCGCATTCCGGCGACAATATCGTAACTGTACACCACCGTTGTTATCGTAACTGTTCATGTCAAACTAGGATCTATCATCTACCCATCTACTCATCGTAATGCGAACGTAAAGAAACTGTCAAAAATGGTTCCATGAAAGCTACTGCAGTAGCCCATAACTGTTGCCATCGGCTTAATAGTTCATTTTTCATAATTAATTTAACTATAAGTCAAAAATGATTTCCAATCAGCAGTATGAAATTATAGCTATATGGCGCACTTGCCGGGTAGGCGCGCTCTGCCACACTCACTATAATATATAATATAGTAAAAAGCTACGAATAATAAAAACTAAGGAAAAGTAACTCCGTCAAAAAACATGCTCCACAATACTTGTCAAAAAAGTGTACCTTAGGTACACATTTCAATACATTTGAAATATTTAGGTGGCCTTGAGCCACTGACCTCCATTATACAAGTACGCTGGACTAATGATACCCTTTGAAATGACAGCTATTTTTTGTGCCTATTTGAAGCGGAATCAGCTCTCCCAATGTGAGGGATAGGAACTAAATTTGACGTAAAAATGATGTTTGAAACTCGCCATATTGGCGCTGATAGCAGTAGTGGGAGTATTTGGAACTAATACTAGTGATGACAACCAATAACGATTAAGCGGCCATTTGCAAGTTACGTCAAATTTAGTTCTCTTCCCTCTCACTGGGGGCGCTGATTCCGCTTCAAATAGGCACAAAAAAAAGTGGGTATCATAGGTCCAGCGTACTTGTATAATGGAGGTCAGTGCCTTGAGCAGTACTAGGCTGACGTTACATGACAGATCGATAGGAACCAAATTTAAAACGGTAATAGTATGGGAGTTACGATTCCTTAGTTTTTATTATTCGTAGGTAAAAAGTTATAATCTTTATCTAATGTATACAATTCTCGTTTGCGGTGCAAACACAATACTTCGTCAACAAATTGGCAAAGTCCTCCCTTAATCGATTTACATTTTCGTGTTCATATTATTAGGTCTAAGAATCTGCCAACATCTATTTCTCATACCCGAAACAACGTACAAGTCAAAACACCGTTTACCGGGTCAGATAGTCTGACACTAAAATAAAACTAAAAATAGACCAATTCCTAAGTATTCAATTCAGCAAACTAGCTCGAACAATATGACCATTATTGACCCTAAACTCCAATTTGTGCGTCACGCCGTCACGTCACGTCACGGCGGATTTTACGTCAAATCCGTTTTTGACGGTTATACAATAACTTTCTTAACGCTTCCATTGAGGCTGCAGTGGATTTTCGGTAATCCATAAGTCACTGAATTCTAATTGTGTCTAATTTCAAGTGAATTAAGAGAGCAAATGTCGAATAATTTTACTACCTAATTAAGCGTCGACTTATGTTTATTTTTACAATAATTGGTATGAGGCATGTGCATTGTTTTAATGACAAAGATATGCAAACTTGAGAATAGATGCAACCAAATTCATAAACAAGGTTTAAATCTGACACTGTCCATACTTAGCACAAAAATACTAGTAGATTTAATAGGTCTCTTATTTCCAACTTTAGTATGATAAATTAAAATATTATTGTAAGTATGACCAATAAACCACCATAAGAACCAATATTCTTGTTTAGCCAATATTCCAAAATTCTTGTTTATTCAAGCCGCTAACGTTTTCCAATAAACGCCATAGGTTGTATATGTCAGTTTATTAGCATTATATCAACATATAGAAATATGACACGTTATGCAAGTGAGAACCGATATATCATAAAATCACCAGCTACGAGGAAACAGATGCTTCCGAACTTACGTAAGAATCAATAAACTAGAATTTCTAAGCCAAAATAATAAGACAGTTCTCATAATACATAAACTAGGATATTATAAAATTCAGATTCAACGCATTTATTCTCGATTAACTACTATAATATCTTATTATATACCAACTATAATAATATAATATCTTATTTCCGTGGTACATATTTAAGTAGGTAAAATTAAATATTTTTTTATACCTACGTAAAGAATAACTTAGATTTGGATAGAGTATAAAAATTTGGCTCTCCATTTTCTCTCCCTTAAGGGACGACTAACCCAAAATTGACGATTTTATAATTCATTTTTATACTTGAAAATAAGCCCCGAATTGTTTCTTTTTCTAAACATAGATACTACATTATATTTCCAAGAATTTAATCTGAGCAAAAACACGATATCTTAAAATTTTCTCGATAGAAAAAAATCCCAAAGATGCATCTAATTTTCACGAATTTTTCATATATTGCCATAACCATGCATTAAACTAAGTTAATATTTTAACACATTGTACAAAATTCTATCTTTGAGACACTGACCTGGCGGATTTTGTGTATTATATTTATAATGTTGTATATTTATCGAGTTATTAAGAAAAAAACTAACTTGACGATGATTTCGCGTCGTCCTTTTTCACCTGGCATATGAAAGACGGGCGTGAGTGTGAAGAGAGAAGGACGATGATTGATTTTTTGGGTTAGTCGCCCTCTTAAGTAGCTTAAAGTTACGCAAAAAGAAAATAGTAAATATCAGAATTTAATGCAAAAACTATGACCACGATACACTGCTGGTAACTTTTTGATAGTTTCGATATGATACAAACGACGCGTTACAAATGCTACATTTGCATTAAATTACATTTGCATTACTAGATATTATACTTAGTATAATATGTACTTAGAATTTACTATATTTACTAAAGTGTTAACTGTTTCTATAAAAACACCACTTTCACCATAAGCCTCGTGCCCTTTGCCCAAGTCCTGTGCGTTATGGTTACCGGTGACAATAGAGCATAAAAATTTCACTCTCTAAACCGCCAATAAATATAATATTAAATAGAAAATGTAATTTTCCGCTACCGACGTTCCGCCACAAAGTGGGCCAGCTTGCGGTGACGGTTCGGACGTTTTCTGACGATTGGGACATATTGTTTATTAGGACATAAATCATTAAAATCCGGATACCAGGTTTTATAATATTTTAGGTTTCTAGACGTTCCGCGCGGCTCCTCCTTCGTAAATAAGGTATTTGCCGGAACAGTACATTTTCCAATTTCCTCCAAAAATGTCCATCCCCGTGGTCTACCTACCTATATATCATTATGTACCAACTTACATGAAATCAGTCCAGTACTTTATATTATTTATAGTGGACTAAAACTTAATATTCAGGTTAAATCTTTAATAAATGAGCGCGAAAAGTGCATATGAAGTTGTAGAAGAAGCAGAATAAATAAATATTATAAAATAAAATAAATTAAAGATTATAAAAGAAATATATTATCTTTTTATTCAAAATAGGTTTCATGTATACATTTTTTGAACGTCGGAAGAAGAAAAACTTATTTCAGTGCGGCAATATTAAAATACATCGATCGTGGGAATCGAAGACACAATATATTTTCAATTGCTATGCGACAACCGGGTGCCGCTTGGGAATTGATGGGTTAAACGGTAAACCTCAATGGAAGTAACTACCTTCAGACTAAATACTTATTTAATGTAGCTCTCCAATTCGTGACGAAGCTTGAAAATCATCGAATACCTACTTAATTCAGAACATTTTTCGCTAAAATCTACTATCTAAAGGTTTCATTTTCACTAGAAAGTAAAATCTGCTTCAAACTTTTTTAGTATTCTCTAAAAGTAGGTGCTTTTTGTGTCGTTTCACAAACCTATATTTTAACCAAATTAGAGGTGTAAATTGTAATTAAATCGAATGTTACGCTTTTACTTTTATCTGGCACTGTTGAGTTTTTGCGGAAACTGTTTTTGTTACCATAAAAATTGCAAACTTAAGAATAATTGTTATTATTAATTGCCTTACGGCAAGCTCACAACATAAAAAAGTTTGTTGGTGACTTCTGGGCCCCATACGTCCTGACTCCTGAATATAATAGAATAAACACGTTAAACGTTAAAATAATAAAACGATTCGAATTACTCACGAAATAGAATTAGACTACTACACAGTACACAAAGAATAAAAATACCATTATAATATGTTTAAGAATAATGTGCTTTTTTCTAAGTTTGGTACGCTGCGATAGTAAAATTTCATGTCAGCTGCTGCAGTTTACAAAATTTTATAAAAACACTAACCGGCGAACGTTGTTTTGAAATTTCAACTAAATCGGTCCAGGCGTTTTAGAGGATTATATGGCAACAAACACCGCGACACGGAATTTTTATATTTAAGTTTTGATATTCAATTTTTCACGTGGCTTGGACTACCATTGTTATAGTCGTGGTCTTCCTATATTATGACACGTAACACATAAAATATCCTCATTGGGTATTCAGCGACGCACTACAATATGTGCATCTCGTCTGTGGGAACCCGATAAGTTCTCGGTAGCTCGTGTGAACGTGCCTTATTAGGGATGGACGAAATCGATAACTTGATATATCGATATTTTTTTATCGATAGAGAACTGTAGTCGATAAAAGATGATCAAATAATTTTCTGGTCAAATAGTATGGCCCCACTGGTCCTTAGCATTTCTAAAATAAAAGTAGTAACTGTAGTATATACTTATACCCTTCTCTTGAGAATAATTATTTAAAACAAAATTGTGCCATACACGTGCCATATAACTTTTGATGCAATTAAAAAAAGAAGCCCTATTGCGCGTTGAACTCTTTTTTATCGGCGTCTAGATATGCAGTAGTTTAGGATTTGTTTAAATAAAACATAATTTTTCATCACAAAAGTAATGTTAATGTAACTTAATATATTCCATATTATTAGTTACAATGATATTAAGTTTGTGATATCTCATAAACAATAATTCATATTTTACAGCTGTCAAAACCCATTATAAGCTTCTCACTAGAAGACCCAGGACCCTATCATTTAATAACAATCAGCCGGTGTTACACAAAGAAGCTGCCTTTTTATGACGTAATAACTATCAATTACTGGGCACGATCCCTTCATAGAAGCGGCGAGTAAAAAATATGCAATTTTGCATCGTTCCACGTAGTGAGAACATTAAAATATCGACATAATTGAGGCACAACACTAAACCTGTTCTTGATTTTGTGCGGTGTTATAATACTAATAATAATAAAACATTATGGACACCCTACACAATATTTGTAATGTCCTTGTTTATCAAGCGAATTTTAAAGGTGTAACAGATGGACCAACGTAGTATTTAGTTTAATCGAGAACGTTATCATCATTTCCATGTAGTGAAGTATTATAAAATAATTAATGTTGAGATTTTGTGAAATTTTAATGTCTTTCTCATTCCTCTGTGTGCACTGTGAAATTATTTACAAAGATTTAGAAATTCTACACATTATTACATTTTAAAACAGTCATTTAAAACACCATGTGACACTGAAAAATATGAATATTAATTATTTTTAGAATATAAAATATATCCATATCATGTACCTCTGAAAGATTATTATCTGAGACATTTTTGGAAACTAAATAAGTAGAACCAACTGCTTATACCTACCTGTATATTATAATCTGAGGGAAAAACTAATACAATAGGTTATTAGTACGTATGAATTTTTTACTTCGTCTCCATACAAAAACTGGTGTAGTTATTTAGTCCTCATTAGATTTTTTGCTGCAGTTCCTTGTACTTGTTAATAATACAGGAAGAATCAATGATTTCGTTCGTGTAATTGTCAGTAAATATTGTTTATATTATATTTAATTATATATAAGTTATTATTTTTAATTTCCTGATTATTATAACTGCGCTTGAGTTAAAGGAGTATTTTGCCGAGGCTCAAGGTATCTCTATACCAAATTTTATCATGGTCGATTCAGCGGTTTGACATATCAGAGAGATAGATTGACAACATTATTAGTAGATCTTAGTGTCTAAACACAGGCTGAAAAAACGCGGCCGAAGTTCGGCATGATTACGCCTGTGATGTATTTTAAATTACCGATGACACACCATGCCGAAATTACGTCGCGTTGTATGCGTTTGACATTGCTGACGTAATCATGCCGAACTTCGGCCGCGTAACTTCGGCATGGTGTGTTTAGACACAGCTCCATTCAGTCAAGTTTCTAGTAAAACATCTGTGCATATTCGTTCAAAATTTACTCATGACATTTATACCACATTTAAATTTAACCATTTAAACTTCGTGTTGATGACTTGTTGCAAACTGAATGCCCACGTAGTAGTATTCTTTATAGGTATCTAGATGGCGCCTGCAACTCCGTTGCGCCAAAATTCGTTTATCGCGCGGGAACCGTACATATTTTCCGGGATAAAAAGTATCCTATGTGCGTTCCCAAGTATAAACTTCCTCAAAGTATGCATACCCAGCAAATTTCGGCGTAAGAGATAACAGACAGACACACCTTCGCATTTATAATATTATTAGTATGGATAGTTGATGATGATTAACTGATAGTAAATATTATGTTGAGGATTGAATGCACACGGCCGTAAGTTAGTGCGGTCTGGTAGTTGTGCCAGCGCTGGCAGCTAGTACTGGCTCGTATAGGAGATTACTCACTATCGAGCTCATCTGACACGACGGGTACAGTGGTTCTCAAACTGTGGGGCTCGGTTGAGTATTTAAAATAAAACCGACTTCAAAATTGTACGTAATTGATAATTAAAACTCCCTATCTCCAAAACTACTGAACCGATTTTGATGAAACTTGCACTATTCCCTAAGTTTAACAATACCTAGTACAACAAAAAAAAAATTACTGAAATCGGAATGTTAGTTCCAGAGATATGTGACATAAAAACATACATACATACATACATACATACACTTTTGAAATTTGGCACATTTGTTCAGACGCTAGACTAACATATACGAAAATTGGGCAGTTCTGGAAATATTACATACATACCCGTCGAATTGATAACCTCCTTTTTTTGAAGTCGGTTAACAAGTTAACTTTTAGATGTTGTCCACGACTTTGCTGTGTCGAAATTGGTTTCTCACGCTCGAGTCTTATGGCCTGTATTCACTTTGATTAGTGCGAGCGCAGGTGATTAGTGCAGGTGATTAGTGATTAGGAGAAAATAAAGGACTTGCACAAATCAGTCGCTGTCCACACTTACTTCCTCCTGATTACTAATTACCTGCACTTATCACTAATCAAAGTGAATACATGCCGTTACACATTTGCGCGATAAAAACTATCCTTTAGGGCGAAGCCAAACGAGCGTAATTTGTGAGTTGTGAGTCGCAGAATTTCGGTTCGGCAGAATTCTGCTGCATTCAGTTTCATACAAAAGTCCTGTTTGATTCACAGGAGCGTAATTTTGTGAGTCATGATTTGTATGAAAAGATATTTACGCGGCAGAAATTCTGCGACTCACAACTCACAAATTACGCTCGTTTGGCTTCAAACTTATTGTTTTCAGATAGTTAAAGTTTTCAGTATTTTTGTAACAAAATTCGGATCGAAATCAAATCGATTATGCGGTATATCAAGCGTCTATGCTATATCTTTTTATCACCCGATAAAAACCTGAACAAAAACTTCCTTTGACTAGATTATTTGGATATTATAAGTTGATATATATTGTTAATTATTATTTCTAATAAAAAAAATCGTGTGACACTCGGGGACTGCCGCGGTAAAGCTGTTGCATAATGTTTTTTATCAACTTATGCAATTATAATTCACATACGTCTAGTCGCACGCACACAAACATCGTGCCACAACGCCTCGTCCCACGCACTCACGTGGGGGTGTTAGGTTTTTCACAACGGAATTTCTTGATTCGATCGCCGCGCTCAATGCCCGCGATAAAAGCTATGCAATAGCGAAATAAACTTCAGTATTATTGATACGTGTATTCTAAGGTAAAAGTGTTAATGCGTGATGCATCAGTGTCAGTAACTACAACTGTCTCTTTCCCTCCTCCCCTCGCACGTGAGAGGAGATGAGCTCATTAATTCGGTCACACTTCACAGACCACCCTGTTTATAATGTTTTGAGGCTGGAGGAACTTGCATGAGTCTTGTTTGATCGATATTTTATCGGTAACTGACTTTTAAATAATTTCTTCTAGATTTTTAAAGTTTCTTTTATGTAGTATATCAATTTTTTCCATGTTTACTCCGTGAAATCTGTTGTGGTTTGCGCCAAACTGTATGGTATCCATTAACATTAAATATTTCATTAATCTATGTGTTAATATCTGCAACAAGTCTACTTAAGTCTACTTGTAGCACTCTGAGATAGTCATTATGATTGTAATTGGTTGAATATCATGTTATTACTCTCGTTCCTTATTTAAAAAAGTGAAGGCATAACATTATAAAGGTGCCGGTTGGCAGCGGGCGACATGAAGCAACCGAAGACGACGTGTCGCAGCGACACTACTGGTTTGTATGTATTTCTATGAAATACCCTCCGCAGCTAGCGACACGAAGCTAGCGACACTTATTCATAGAAACACATAGAAACCAGTAGTGTCGCGACGACACGTCGTCTGCGGTTGCTTCATGTCGCCCGCTGCCAACCGGCACCTTTATTTTCGATAAAGTAGCCGCAATAACCTAGACTTATGCAAATAATATTGTGTTTTGAGTCATTAGGCTAAACATTAGTTTACAAAACTTTGAAAGCCACTGGAAAACAGGTCGGCACTGTATGCGGTAGAGCAAGTGTTAATATCGTATTAAAATGATCCGGCAGCTCAAAGAGCCGACGTCAGCGGTTGTAATGGTTCTTAGTGCTTCTCAGTGGTTGCAGGTTCCGTAATAAACAGCTTAAATTCCGAACCACTATTGATTTTAATTATGATAATCGAAGAATTCCCTTAAGAAGTATTACTTGCTAATCAAATCTTTTCCCTCACTTTGGATTCTGATTTCTAGAATGTTGTAGAAACAAGATATTGTAATGTGTACTTATCCTTACTAATAATTTATGTGAAAATATGTCTGTTTGTAACCTTTTCAAGCCCAAACCGCTGAGCCGATTTTACTGAAATTTGGTATGGAAATACTTTGAATCCTGGAAAAGGACATGGGATTTTTCTAAGTTAATATTGGAGTTTATTGTGTTTGACTGTCGCCAATAATAATTGTGACAAAAACGCTTGAAGGCACGGAAGTTCCTAGCGCCGTCCACGAGATCAGTGTAGTATGCGACTCCAGATTTACAATATAGGTTGTTCAGCATTGTAGTTCGTTCCTCTTGCCAAAGACTACACTCCCAAAGAACATGATGGGCGGTTTGTTCAAACATACTGCCCTCGGTCGAGCACTCGCACATAAGTGATGCAACCAATTTAAATCCGTAAAGTTTGGCTTTAAAATTTCCATGACCGGTCAGGAATTGAGATACGCTGTAATCAATATCTATCCAGTGTTTGGACAGCCGTTCACGAATATTAGGGAAAAAGTTATAAAGATGTCTCCCTTTAGTAGATTTGTCCCATCGCGTCTGCCATTCGGAGATTAGACTACGTACCGAATCCTCTAAAGGTTCACACAATCTTGTAATTTTTATTTTATCGCGGGCTTTTAAAAAGTACGGATTCGTAATGTTTTTGTTATGATAGTACATTGTCGCACGACGCTGTATCTCAAGGTCAACGGGTAAAACTCCGGCTAAAACAGGTAAAGCTTCGGTGCTTGTGGTCCTATAAGCTTTACATAAGAAGATAAGCGCAAGACATGGGATACTTTTTATCCCAGAAAAAATTACGGTTCCCGTAACTTTGGCGCAACGGAGTTGCGGGTGTCATATTCTGGTAATATATATTGTACCTATGTAGTTAAAACATAATGCTAAATAATTATAATACCAACAAACAAAAATATGCATTTAATTTTGGTACTTAATACCTTAGCTATAGCAAAGCAAACACAGCACACAACTTACAATGAGGATGACAGTTGAAATGTCAAAAATCGATGCATATTATAATCAATGCACATCTTTATTGTTCTCCATTATTTACAATGTAAATACACAATATAAATTTTACTCCACAATAAGCATCTAGAAATCTAGAGGAAAAAATATACAGAGAAAATATGTTATGACCGTTCAGATGTAGATAGACACGCAATTTCCTGTGCAGTGAGCACTCCTCTTATCTGATGCAATAATATGATTAGCATAACGTCACTGCGAGAATATAAATTAAAAAAATAAATCATTGGACTCCATCGATTTGGCGCGCTCATTACTCGATACTATCTGGTTCCAGGCTTCTCTAGGTTATGTATTTAGATGTGAATAGATAGACTAAAATATTGTAGCATAGATTATAAAGAACATTGTAAAGAGAAGGTCTATATTGAAAATACTTGAATGGATGAGAGTTTCTTCTTTAATTAAAATTTAAATAGAGGATAAACGAAGTGAGCTGATAATTAAAAATTATCTTCGGCAAATCGGACAAATAAAATCGGACGTAAAATATAATAAGTGTTTGTTTTTGAGATATCACAAACTTAAAACCTAAACTTAAAATAAACATAAAACCGATCACAAGACATATTATTATTTTAGGCACATGCGCAAAAATCTATACCTTGAATAGGAACAATATTCAAAATTCATAAAATAAACAAAATACAAGCAATTCATTTTCAAAGATCACTCCTTTTGCTATTAGTATTTAGTACTAAATCGCTCAGCCGCTATTAAATCATGTTTTGTCTCGCTCAGCTATTACGCCGATAAGGCTGTATGTTACATAAATAGCGATAAATATATGTAATGGCGTAACACGGCCGCGGGAACCCACATTTTATCCCGGTTTTTATCAACCATCCTGTCACGTCCTCTTCCAAGAATAGAAGTTTTTAATGCAACGTTTCCGTTAAAATAAGACACCTTTTACACTTGCAAATGTCATATTTTTTTACTTTTGTGTCACATCTGCGGGCTTAGCATGGTTATCATAGAAATTGTTATTTCTACGATAGAATATAAAATTGATAGATTTACAAAAACAAATGATAATCTGTATTTTTTCCCAAAAATGTGTCTTTGTTTCTTTTCTTTTGAATTTCAGTTGTAGTCATGCTAAGTCTGTCACTACATTCTCCAAAGGACGGCTGGCAAAGGAGCTTCTTTATTTAGATTAAGTATATTGGCCGTTAGGCCAATTTGAATAAAAATATTTTTGTATCCATATTAATATTATAAATGCGAAAGTGTGTTTGTCTGTCTGTCTGTCCGTCTATCTGTCTGTCCGTCTGTCTGTTACCTCTTCACGCCCAAACGGCTGAACCGGTTTCGCTGAAAAGTATGAAGATACTTTGAGTCCTGGGAAAGGACATAGGATACTTTTTATCCAGGAAAAATGTACGGTTCCCGCGCGATCAACGAATTTTTGGGCAACGGAGTTGCGGCGTCATCTAGCATGAAATATTTCAATTCGCCTCATCACACTATTTTTAATGAAAAGTGCAAAGTAATGAGACGTTAGCTGACATATACAGGAATATCAGTAAAACTGATGCGTGCAATGATAATCATCATTAACATCGCCAGTTCGCAAGCTCCACTGACACATATCATTAATATGTCATTTGCCTACCGCGACATATTGCAGGTCATTTCTTATTCTCACTATTATAAATGCAGCTTAAATAGCCGTCACAGATATTTATTTCTTTTACTTACTTTTCTTAGAATAAGGGCCTGTTTCACCACTTTCTGATAAAGTGCCGAATAGGCTATTCACGGCTTTTTTGACAGATTCTCCATACTTCATCTGTCAAGTTAAGTGGTAGATAGCCTATTCGGCACTTATTAGGAAGTGGTGAAACAGGCCCTTAGGGCTTTCCATAACTTATCTGACGGATGGAGTATTGAGTATCTGTCTGATAAGTTGTCGATAGCCTATCTGGAACTTATCAGTAAGTGGCCCCTTAGTGATATTAGTTCGATAATATTATTGTAGACGATACTACATTTTAGTTCCTGCATTTATTTCCATTCTGCTATCCTAATCTAACGCATATTACCTATATTCTCTGTATAAAATTTCGGTACGACTTCTAATTATTATAATAGGACACTTTTAACATTTTTTAAATTATTTTGTAAAGTGGGTAGCCAATCTGTAATAAAGTCTCAATTATTTTGTATTTGTTTAGGATATTCAAGATTTACTCATTCTCGTCATTTTCTATGTACTATTAGAGAAGTTGATTCCTAGGCATATTATGGCGGACCTAAATAATTTGGTCGCGTTAAGTCAAACTCATCCGACCGATCACAGCTAACATTGAATTGACATAAGCCGACCAAACGATGTAGGTCTATCAACTGCCTAGGAATCAATTTCCTCGGGTGTACAATGTACATGGTCCTTTACGTAGAAACTCCATGTAGGCTTAATATGGTGCTCAGGGAGGTATAAGTGGTATTACCGCAGCGTGAGGCCTAAGTGATGTCATGATTAGACTTAGATAACTTACTAGATCCTAGATAACTCAGTTTACAAGTAAACTGCGGCTTATAGGTATACTTTATGTTATAAATGTATAATATAATATGACAGGTTATTAATCCATCATGTATGAGATGAAATAAAAGTACCATGTAGGTTGGTGTTTATTTAAGCTTTTTGTACCGGCGAATAAAATTGTATAGGGTTGTAATGCGCTGGTTTCCCGTAGGCAAAATACTTTGACTTCTATAGGATATATTTAAGAAACTATTTAAGAAAATAGTAGGTAATAGACAAGTGTAAAAAATTCACAAACACAATATTATATTACCTCCTTATTTTTTTTTTGAAAGTGGCAAAAATAATATTTTTAACTCTTCTTCTCATTGAATCGCACTCACATTTATTTGCATTCGGACTTATGTTTTTGACATCTTTTCATTGCTAAATTCATTCATTCACGCTTCATTCATACATTTTCATTTACAGTTAAGTAATTAATAGTCTCTGAGTTGGTCGTTATTAGTGCAAACGTCAATAGCTCAGTAGCTACTCAACTCTTAAGCCACCAACTTCGTAACTCGCACGGATGATACACTACAAACGTATATAATTAGCTACTAATGAATAGATAGGGAACTGGGTCCACAATGGGGCATTCACACGTCACCGGCATACAGTAGCGTTTGTATGGGACCACTGAATGGTACATAGTATTTAAATATCCAGTTTTGATACTTGAAGAACTTTGAGAACTCCTGGACTCTATCCAGGAGTTCTCAAAGTTTTATGTAACGGGAAAGCAAAAATACCTTTTCTTTTATACTTGGCGCATGCAATTCCGTTGCACTGAATTTTGTTTATCACGCTAGAACCGTACTTTTTCCAGGCCAAAAACTATCCTATATCCTTTTTCGGAATCAAAAAAAAAAAAAACAAATTTTATCGAAATAAGTTTACCCTATAAGCGTAAAAAGGTAACAGACAGACATTTTTCTTTCACGTTTATAATATTAGTATGGATATGGATATAACTGTATTTTAAAAAGATAAAACCGACTTCAAAATTGTACGTCATTGAGAATCAAAACTCCCTATCTCCAAAACTACTGAATCGATTTTGATAAAACTTGCACTATTCCCTAAGTTGAACAATACCTAGTACAACAAAAAAAGAATTACTGAACTCGGATAGGTATTTTCAGAGATATGCGAACACAAACATGAAAACATACATACATACACTTTTGAAATTTGGCACATTTGTTCAGACGTTGATATAGACTAACATATACGAAAATTGGGCAATTCTGGAAATACATACATACGCGTCGAATTGATAACCTCCTTTTTTTGAAGTCGGTTAAAAATATAGTTGCCGTTGTTGAATTTCAGCGCAACGAAACTAGTTTATCGCGCGGAAAACTTAATTTTTTTCGGGTAAAAAAGTACCGTATGTCCTTTACCGAATTTTCGATATAATCTATTTATTGGTGAAAGTGAAATATGTAACACAGACACATTTTTACATTTTTAATATTACCTACCTACTTGGAATGATATTGTATTGGTTTCATATTATTAAGTACTTAACTTCGGATTGTAATTAAAACTTTTAAGATTCAGTATGGGGCCCAAAGCATAAAGCTTTTTTAAGCCAAATTTAAGCTGTAATCATGATGATTACGTAACGGTTAATGGTGGTTTTAGCCATGATCCCGCAGAATCACGATGTAGCCATATTGTAATTAGCCAATTTCGTCGTGACTGTGATGATGGGGGGTTATTTTGATCCCCCTAAGTGGCTAAATTGATGTAGTCATTATGAAATTGGATTGAGTAATCAAATGATATCTGGTGAAAATAATCAAAATCTAATCGGATCTAAGTCTAAACTAGCCTACAGATGACGACCGCCACATTAAATTGAGATAACCCCACCAAAATATGACTTAGATCCGCCATCTGCCTATGAACCAATTTGATTAATGGGTTATTATTCATTGTTGCTGATTATCACAATTAATAATTCATAACACTGGGGATGCCCAGTGTCATTGTTAGCACCTAGATTAAGCTAATGATACCTTTGAATTACAATTGTAATATGTTTATGTTTGAAGAGCGCCAAAGAAGTATACAGATGTATAGGTTTTTCAACCCCGACAAAAACTGTGCTTTGAAACCCGGGAAAGAACACAGATTTTTCAAGGAAAAACGATATCCGTGCGATAAATGAATTTAGTTAAAACTAAGGGCGACATCTAGTATTATTAATATAATGTCTATTTACTACTTTTTTGCATAAAACTTATTAATAATTTACATTACTTCCTACTAAAGTATTAGTTACATGACTAATAAACTCAAAGTTATAGGAGTTTCAACAGTAATTTACCATCAGGTGGTCCGTTACTAGTTAAAAAACTTTCGAGTTACTTTTAAGAGAAAACCAACAAGATATTTATATTTCGAATCTTTAACTGGTTTATGTTTGTATGCCCACAGGCAATCTTCAGAATTTTAGCTTATCAGACCTCCGGAAAAACTCCCAAAAAAACTCTAAACTCAAAAACATGAAGGGCAAAGTACCCATCGTTGGCAGTCATCCTATTATTGGCACCACCACATGGGAACCGAAAATTTTTCCGGGATACAAAGTATCTTATGTCCTTTCCTGGGACTCAAACCATCTCCATATCAAATTTTAGCCAAATCGGTTCAGCGGTTTGGGCGTGAAGAGGTAACAGACAGACGGACGGATAGACAGACCCAGTTTCGCATTTACAATATTAAGTATGAATTCATTAAGAACAAAATTATATTATTTCTTGTGCAACTATTTCTATATCTACAATCATAACTGAAACTAAATTATTGCAGTAAGAACACTGTCATTTCATGATTATGAGTATGGAATGCGCTCCGTTATTGCGCATCTAGGAATGCTGTACCGGTTTCGATGTGACATTGTAATCTCGTCAGGGAGATATGGCGATACAAGTTGTCACAACTTGTAATCACATAACATTACCATTTTAGATGATGTTGAAGATGTTTTCTGTGATATAAAAGTTTATATCATAAAGTATCAAAACAGTTGTCTTATTAAGGAGATAATTTTCTAACAGAAAATTTTTTTTCATATCTTACTTTGATGATAATTTGGTAATTGAAATGAACTTCCCGTCTTTGGTCCTTTTATGAGACGGTTAAAAAATTGCCTTTTGTAAAAGTATTAGCTAGGTGATTTAAAATTACATTACTTAGTATAAATCTAATTTGTTTCGTTTTAAGGCTTTTCCACATTGTCAAATGATGGACAAATGTAGGCGATCACGGACGGTAGAGCTTTTTTATACCCCAAGATGGACGATTCACGAATAACGATTGTACGTAAACAGCTGAGCAATAATGGTGATCATGTTTATTATTGGCCCAGAATACATATTAGTACAAGTACCAGCGTGAAGAGGAGACTATACAGGGTGTAACCAAACTAAGTGATAAAACTTTAGGGTTTGTATGTGTTCCTTATATAGAGTTTACTGTGAAAGTAGCAGCGCTGAAAGGATGAAATTTTTTGGTGATTTGTATGGGCAAGCGCCCGAGCTTCATGAATTTGCCCATACAAAAGTAAAAAAGAAAACTTCTTTCAGCGCTGCTACTTTCACAGTGACCTCTATATAGGGGACTAATACACACCCTAATGTATTATCACTTACTTTTGTTACACCCTGTAACTGTATACAACATTGTAGAGTAAACAATTTAACGTTCATAAATATAAATTAAATAAGAAATGGCGTGACAAAAATGTGGCGTGCGCCGACTGAAATTTAGAAAGTACACGAGATGAGCACGCGCAGTTCCGACATATCGACGAAAGTATATCTGACCGATGTAAAAAATCATCTGACAAAATATGTAAACTAGTAAGTATTATGTATTACAATAAAAAATAAAAAAAAACTAGGCCTTTGCATCCGTTGTTGATGATTCATACAGTACTAGACGTTCCGCGCGGCTTCGCCCGCGTAAATTAGATATTTCACAGACAAATCAGTCTACTATCCTTAAAAATAGCCTATGATCCTTCACGTGGTCTTCTTCTTATCTGACCCAAATAACAGACAATAACTCTAGTAGTTCGTGAGATAAGCCCATTCAAATAATTTGCCCCCGTTTTTTCCACATTTTCCTCTATTTCTTCGCTCCTATTAGTCTTAGCGTGATAAAATATAGCCTATAGCCTTCCTCGATAAATGGACTATCTAACACTGAAAGAATTTTTCAAATCGGACCAGTAGTTCCTGAGATTAGCGCGTTCAAACAAACAAACTAACAAACTCTTCCGCTCTATAATATTAGTATAGATTTTCAGAGCGAAGTAACCACTCTTCATATACTGTAGTGCCTGGGACAAGAATTTTAAATGTCCGTATGGTTGCCCAAGCACATACGGAATTCTCGCAACATAGTCGGCCTAGTCCAGAGGAAAGAACTAGTCAATACGTCTGGGCCCAACTATGTGCGGGTTTCCTCACGATGTTTCCCTTCACCGTATGAGTGTTCGTATTATGTACTTGAGATCAGAAAATGTCTCATTGGTACCGCCTCCACCCGGGATCGAACCTGCACCCTCTACGAGTGCGAACCAAAGGTACCCATTAGGGCACGGACGCTCGTATTACAATAATATTATAACAAACTATATGTCTAACGGCCGCACTAAGACATTTAATGATATGAAGATATTGATATACATAAACTGCCTACATTTTCTGTCAAACTCTTAATTAAATTTAAGTTAAATAATAATCATTAAATTACTCTGAGTTCGGTCATAAAATTTTCCTTTAAGTGTACCATATTATGTGCGAATTCCGAAATTTAGCCCAGTAAAGTAAAGAGTGCTCAAGACGTCTTGACATCTCAAAGAAAATCATATACTTCAAAGCACTGGCGTATATTTTGGAACGAATTATTAGTTTATCGTACTCTATCTAGTCGTCTAGACGTAATGAGCGCTGGCCAGTATACTGGATTATATTTTGGACTCACCCAGCTCACCCTTAGTGCAGTTTGATATTATAAATCAGACTGATCGATCGATCAAGGATCGTAACTGTATTAAGGGTACGTATTACATGTCACTACGGCCGCCACCCATAATTAAATTAGGTATTCTAAAGAAACAGACCAAATCAAAAAGAAAAACAACAGAAAATATAAGCACTAAATAATACGTAGTATTTTTTATAACGTTTCATCTATATATTTTTTTAACATATAAGGGGGCAAACGAGCAAACGGGTCACCTGATGGAAAGCAACTTCCGTCGCCCATGGATACTTGCAACATTAGAAGAGCCACAGGTGCGTTGCCGGCCTAATAGGATGAATTTTGGATTTTGCTTTTGTTAGTCTCGCTAACACACGTACGGGAATGGCTAAACTGATTTAGCTGATTTTGGTCTTGAAATATTAGTGGAAGCTCAGGGAGGGTTTATGTTAGGAGAGAGGTGATACGAGGTTCTTTGGGTTTAAGGAAATTTTCAGTTACAGCAAAATTTGGCCGTGTTTTTCTAGAAATAGAATTAAATTATGGGTTGCGCTACGCGCCCTCGACGCGTTGCCGAGATCCTGTTTTTTTACTTATCTTAGTTCAAAATTGATCTAAAAAAATTTAAAACGGGGAATATGTAGTTAATGAAATTGTCTATCTATTGTCGTGTGTTTCAAATAAACGTTATTTGTAAATACTAGGGAGATGCTGAAAGTATGCTTCAATTTTAATAAATTGGTATTACTTTGGAAGCTAATATCATGAGTATAATAAACAAAAATAGAAAATTTAAAACGGGGAAAGGAATGTTGATATACTGAAGATTATTTCTGTATTTTTATTATAACTTTGTAGCTTTCAAATTATGAGTTTATAAGGCTCTAAATACGGTAAATTACGGAATCTCCGTAGGGGAAGGCCCTTAAGCAGGAATCGGAGTAACAACCATGTTCTGTTAATTGGTTTATGAGATTCACTGCTCACCGGGCAGTGGGCACATCCGTCGAACGGTACAAGCTATAAATTCGTAACAGCTTATATCTGGGTCAATATTATAATCGAGTTTTTGCGACGCCAATACTGCTATACGAGGATTTTGCTAAACGAGTTGCGATCAGGTATTCCCAAAGTATTAGACTAAAGACACCAGCTCCGATAGCGTTTCATAAGAATTGGTCATTCAAAGTTGAGGCCTCTGTCTTAGAGATTGTCTGACGGCCGCACTCAGTCATTTAATCATTACTTAACTCTAATTTAATGAAGATTATGACATAAATTCCATACATTTTCTGTCAAACTCCTCATTAAAGTAAAGTAACCAATAAACTATAGACTTTAAACGTTAAAGCTGGTCTAAGAATGGGTCATTGACGGTACTACCATTCTATTAAATGGCTGGTCGACATTTCAAAAATACGCAAAAATGTACACTCGTCGGTTCTCACGGAAGTCTGCCTTGTTTGTTTCTCATTTTCTTGGGAGGTCTTGTAAACAGCCGTTCCAAATGTAAGCACACCTTATGAAATGTTGTTTACGCGTTTGCTTAGGACAATGCAGGCTGATCACCTGATTGTCTGACAAGTAAGATGATCCATGCGTCGGATGGGCATGTAAAAAGTCTGTGCCTGATCTCTCGCCAGTCGTGTCGGTCGTCCGTCCCACTGGGTTATGAATAGAGAGAGTGCTCTTGTGTACTGCACTTGAACTTGGGCACTATAATCATCCATGCGTATATTGTACCGGTGAAACCAGCCACTGTCACCGAAACTGGTGTAGGAGGCACTATACAAGCTGTTCTCATCTGCTTCTAGCTAGCGTAGCTAACCAAAATTATAGGAACAACAGAATTTCGCACTGGAGAGGGCACTGGATGATTTTTTTTTATGAAATAAGGGGGCAAACGAGCAAACGGGTCACCTGATGGAAAGCAACTTCCGTCGCCCATGGACACTCGCAGCATCAGAAGAGCTGCAAGTGCGTTGCCGGCCTTTTAAGAGGGAATAGGGTAATAGGGGAGGGTAGGGATGGGAAGGGAAGGGAATAGGGGAGGGCAGGGAGGGAATAGGGTAGGGGATTGGACCTCCGGTAAACTCACTCACTCGGCGAAACACAGCGCAAGCGCTGTTTCACGCCGGTTTTCTGTGAGAACGTGGTATTTCTCTGGTCGAGCCGGCCCATTCGTGCCGAAACATGGCTCTCCCACGTATAAAATTGATGATGATGATTTAAACTTACATCTTAATTGACTCATCGACGATAAGTACTAACCTTACCGTTATTAGTTACTACCTAATAAGATACTAATTTATTATTAAGTACTAACTGTGCAGACAGATAGAATAACATACTAAAAGCTTAAATTATGGCTTCCTATTATTTGAAATACTATCCGAAACTCGATACCCTAGCAGACTGTAATACTGGAAGAGTATTTAAAGTAAGGGGCTCTTATCGTAAAAAAATATGTACTAGCACGAATTGGCCGGCTGGACTAGGTACACATACCATGAAATGATGCATTATGTTTAAGAAGCGTTAGCTTTACAGAAGCTTACTCTTAAAAACAAAATATTACCCATATTTTAACATTTTATGATAATGTCAAAATATGGGTGTGTTATGTCTAAGATTTCCCTGTATACATGTAATTGATTCTACTGTTGGTTCTTGGTGGAAATTCATGTTGAACAATAATAAAACACAATTTTTCGTGCACTTTTTCCACTATATTATTCCCTGTATACAGTTCACTTAAAGTAACAGCGCTGAAAGAGTAACGTTTTTTTTAACTTTTGTGTGGGAAAATTTATGACGCCTGGGGTGACGCCAGGCATAGATTAGTAACTATTTACTAATCTATACCTGGGGCGCTTGCTCAAACAAAAAAAAAACTGACACACGGTGAATTCTATATAAGGGACACATACACACCCTAAGTTATTATCACTTACTTTTCTTACACCGTATATTATGCGAAAGTATCTAGTCAGCCTCGCTCTTTAATTTTTGACCAATCATAGACTGACACCATCGTACTAATCGTATCTTTTCGCTGTAACGTGCAATTGTAGACTTTATGTCAACGTAATAAGTGTCATGATTTCCATAGAAAGTCCGGTGAAAACGATGTAAGTCGGCATTAATTGTTAATGAAACCGCCTACAGACGCAAATGTAGGGTTCCGTGTGGTATTATAAACTATAGTCAAAGTTATGAGAAAAGTCATGAATCTTTATATCGCACTGAAACGATACGCAACGCAATTACGCAGAATAATATTGATATTATCTGTGATCTGACCACACACATATTTTTATGTCACTTTTCATATGACGTCTAACGTCCACCCTTAAAGACATTTAGGGCCTGTTTCACCACTTCCTGATAAGTGCCGGATAGGCTATCCATCACTTATCTTGACAGATATAGGCCCTGTTTCACCACTTCATGATAAAGTGCCGGATAGGCTATCCACAACTTTTTTGACAGATTCTCCATACTCTATCTGTCAAGTTAAGTGCTGGATAGCCTATCCGGCACCTATCAGGAAGTGGTGAAACAGGCCCATAGAGTATGGAGAACCTGTCAAATAAGTTGTGGATAGCCTATCCGGCACTTTATCAGGAAGTGGTGAAACAGGCCCTTAATGATTTAACTTTAAATTAAAGAAGGTTACCATTTAAATAAAGTTAAGTAAGGATTTAATGTACATAATTTTTTACGTGGGAGAGCCATGCTTCGGCACGAATGGGCCGGCTCGAGCGGAGAAATACCACGTTCTCACAGAAAACCGGCGTGAAACAGCGTTTGCGCTGTGTTTCGCCGAGTGAGTGAGTTTACCGGAGGCCCAATCCCCTACACTATTCCCATCGCTTCCCATCCCTACCCTCCCCTATTACCCCTTAAAAGGCCAGCAACGCACCTGCAGCTCTTCTGATGCTGAGAGAGTCCATGGGCGACGGAAGTTGCTTTCCATCAGGTGACCCGTTTGCTCGTTTGCCCCCTTATTTCATAAAAAAAAAACTGAGTGCGGCCGCATGTAAAAATATATATATATATATATATATATATATATATATATATATATATATATATATATATATATATATATATATATATATATATATATATATATATATATATATATATATATATATATATATATATATAAT
Source organism: Cyaniris semiargus (assembly GCA_905187585.1). NCBI lineage: Eukaryota > Metazoa > Arthropoda > Insecta > Lepidoptera > Lycaenidae > Cyaniris > Cyaniris semiargus. The sequence goes on along the minus strand of LR994558.1, from coordinate 1,817,452 downwards.
ATCATTATTATTCATTACTATCTGAAGCTTTCATATCTACTTCTTTATGCTTTACTGAACTCTACCATTGTTTTCCGTAATTTTCTTAACAATCTTTTTTATTCAAACAGAATTTTCATGTTTCAGATATACATATATACTTTTATTTGATTTTTAAAATTATTATGTTGTCGATCTATATATAAAATGTGTTTTTAAAAAAAGTTTCAATGTCAATTTAAATTAAACATGTATACGGAACCAAGCCGCCATATTATAAACTCGAGTTCGACGATTACATTTCTTTCAAATAATTGTAATGTAATAAATTTTAACGACTTCATCAACTCTTTCCAGAATCTACAATCTCTTTGTTAATATAAATTGGTATTAGATTTGCAAATCGCTGAGTCAGATTTAAGGAAAGTCACTGTGTTATTATGCAATCGTAACCAGAGCGTCAAAACTCGATATCATATTAATTTTAACCTGAATTTGAGAGTAGGAAACAAAGATATAGATGCAAAATTATTTATAGGATGGTAAGTAGTATTGAAATATTCATGAATACTTGACAGAATATACTTAAAAAATACCCGGCCAAGTGCGTGTCGGGCCACGCGCAATATAGGGTTCCGTAGTACCGCTAGTTTTTGATAATTTTCGTATGGTCAATGAATGTACATTTATAACGTGTTTTACACTACGAGTACTAACAACATCATTTCAGTTATATATTATAGTACCTTTATATTTCGCCGAATATTTTTTTTTAATTGATCGACTATTACTCAATAACTTATGAAGTCTTCTTAGCCGTGATAATTTTCCTTTTAAATTCAGCATATTTCCTACTCTCATGAATTTTTTCACATTTTCATAACCATCCGTTTAGCTAGTAGAAGGTGGGGACACTGGACTCTAAACGATTTTTCCGCTTTGAAACTTCATATTTCACAAATGGATCACTAAATCGAAAAACGATCTATGAATACTCGTAATATTTTTTAAAAACCTATCGAAATCCACCACACACGGTGGACGCGAAAAAAAATCATCCCCGCTTGATGTGTGAGGTACCATAAAAAATATTTTTTTAAGATTTTATATACCATTTTGTCGGCATCATTAATATGTGCATTCATGCCGAATTGCAGCTTTGTAGGTCCTACAGTCTCTGAGTAAAACCGCGGACAGACAGACAGACAGACAGACAGACAGACAGACAGACAGACAGACAGACGGACAGACGGACGGACAGACCGAAACTATAAGGGTTCCTTGTTGACTACGGTACCCTCAAAAGAGTAAAAAAAGTATCAACAAATAGATTTTGCCACAAAAAATCATATTTTTAGTCTTATAAAAGTGGTTTTATAATAAAGAAAGTTAAAAATGATTTATAATTATTTAAATCATTCATTGGTAAAATTTGGCTGCTGTAAGTTTGATGTTAGCCGCAGGACTAAAAAGATTATTTTAAAAGACGATAGAAATATTGCAATGCAATAAAATATTTAGTTCGCTATTATAGTTATTTAATAAAAAACCGTACAATTTCCCACGATTTAAATAACGAATGCATTTGTCAAGTTTAACTTAAACCGTCATTTCAACATGGCGGACACGAAATCGACTTCTAGTCCGGGTTCCGTAGAAGAAAATGTTTTTTGATTTCTATCAAGCTAATTTTTTGTGAGTAGCTTCATTTTAATAAGACGAAAAACAATTTTATTTGCGAAAAATCTTGAAAGTGGTAGCTAACAGAGTTAGAAAGGATTTAATACTTTGATTTGATGGTCCTAAAATATGGATTGTTCTATTTATAGGACAATGTTACTCTTAAATTATATAACTCTTAACCTATCAATATACAAAATATCAGCTGGTTAGGGTTCCGTTTTAGGGTTCCGTAGTCAACCAAGTTTTGTTGATTACAAAACCCTAAAACGGAACCCTAACGAGCTGATTTTTTGGATAAAGATAGGTTAATAGTTATATCATTTCAAATAAAAAAATCTTAAAAAATTTAAGAGTAACATTGTCCTGCAAATAGAACAATCCATATTTTAGGACCATCAAAGTATTAAATTCTTTCTATCTCTGTTAGCTACCACTTCCAAGATTTTTCGCAAATGAAATTGTTGTTCGTCTTATTAAAATGAAGCTACTCACAAAAAATTAGCTTGATAGTAATAAAAAAAAAATGTTCTACGGAACCCGGACTATTCCCATTAATTTAATTTATGATAATATATTTATTATAATTGGATTTAACACGCGTATTATAAGTTTTCGTAATTTATTTCATGGAGAATCGAGACAGCCCATTAAGAATCTTTTACGATTTCATTAAGATATACGCCGGCCGTTTGAGCAAGCACAATAATTTATGTAAGTCTATATAAAGTTAGAAGGAAACGATATGTTACGATATTTGACATTTTAATATTGCTTTTCGTCGCCGAATCATGCCATGTTTTGGTGTGACGTGACAAATCATCAAATCAGACGTGTTAAATCATCGTTTAATATTATAATAGGAAATGTTACGCAAAGCAGCAGAGGGCGCTACTCGCACATGCGGTAAATAATCCGACATGTTGCACCTATGATGTAGTAACCCTATGGATCGGCCCTACGTAAACAAATATCGTGTACAATATGTGTTCTGTGCACAACACTTTTGGAACATAAAATGGCCGCCTCTTTGTCAATATCGGTTGGTTATTACGTTTTCTTGCACTGCACTGTTTTATACAACACGAAGGCATATTAATAGTCTCTAAGCAAATCCCTAACAACAAATGAAAATTTCTGACAATGCGTACTTTTCGAAAAAGAAATTCGCATCTACCACAAAACTCGAATTTAACATGGCGGCATCGGCCACGTTCATGCAATAATAGTAATAGGGCCTCTCCATATATTTCTGAACTCAATGTGTTGCACACACATATCAGAATATTGACAGAAACGTTGTCAAACGTCGAACAAAGGCCAAAGCTATGCTGGTGCTGCCTCTAGCGTGAAAACATTGCAATTGTTGCATTGCATTATCCTAATTTAACAGGAAAAGCACCTTTATACTTATAATAGCAGAACAATAGCACAATATAAAATAAAGTATTTACAGTGCTTTGATTGTCTAACTTGTCCACAAAAGTCATAATTACATCACCATTGTAGGTAGTCCAAAATGATGGTATAAAAACCAAAGAATACTACTGTATGTACATACAGGGTGTAACAAAACAAAGTGATAATTCTTTAGAATGTGTATTTGTCTCTTGTATAGAGTTCACCGTGAAAGTAACAGCGCTGAAAGAGTAAACTTTTTTTGTGATTTGTATGGGGCAAGCACATGGGCGTACCCAGGATTTCAGCTAGGGGGGGCAGCTCATACCTTCGAGAAGATGGTCGGTCTGGTATATTGAAAACAAAAAATCATGAAAATTGACTTTTATTAATCTGACTGAAAAGATATTTTGTTTCCAACACTTCATTTTGCGCAGAATAGGTATTACACGTTTCTAATTCCCATTTGCCAGGAAAATTGACGTTTATTTCTGACTTGACTTGACTTCCAGGGGGGGACAGCTGCCCCCCCTGCCCCTACCTGGGTACGCCCATGGGCAAGCACCTAGCGTCCGCATTTACCCATACAAAAATAAATAAAAAATACTCTTCCAGCGCTGCTACTTTCACAGTGAGCTCTACACAAGGGACACATACACACTCTAAAGTATTATCACTTTGTTTTGTTACACCCTGTACAACATATTTTACCGTGCTAATAGGCTGTGAATGGGTCTTTGAACATGGCGCTAGGTATATAGTAATTTACATAATACATTATGTTAATATGATAATTCCGTTAATGACGTATAAGATTAAAAGAGATTACTAATTAACGGTGTTTCATTGCTCTATCTAATTTACACGATATAGGAAATGAAGGTCGTTGAACCAACATTAGTGGGACAGTTACTTTTTTGAACATAAGTCATAACCATAAAGTTAATATACCTAGCGGAATAGAGCAACAATCTCGAGCTGTCAAACGAAACCGAAATTGGATTACATCTGTGTATAAAAATATGTGTATTACACAATCATGATTGAACATGAATTCTATGAGATTAAATTGTCAACGTGCCGATAAGTGCCGACTGGACGTCAAAAAACGTCGTCAAACGTCGAACAAAACTTTTCGTTTACTGTATATATGCTGGTGCTGCCTCTAGCGAGAAAACATTGCAGTAGATAATATTATATCATAATTATTAATAGATAATAACTGAGCCAAGATGATTTCGTGAATAAAACTGACGAAGTTTTAATTAAGATCGGTCATGGAAATGACATGTCATTTGCCAATGCGTTATATCAAATCACAATGATATTATTCTTGAATTCGAATTACAACAACAAATTAATATTATACTGATTCCCTATATTTATTCCCATTTTTCTTTCGTTTGAAGTTTTCATATTTGCTTTAACATTTTAATTATTATCATAAATTGTCCTATTAGATTAAACACTATGTAGTATTATTGTTTAAAAAGAGCTGTCGAAGACGAATGGCAGTGTGCGGAAAAACCACTAATGGTTTATGTTACAGTGTATTTATTAGATTAAGTTTATGATTGTAGGTATTCTTTAAAGTTTATTGATAAATAAATAAAAAATTAGCTCACAAAATAATCAAACATTTTTGCGGCCATCTTGTAATTGTAAAATGGCGTAGCCTTTTGGGTGTAGGGGCACAATTAGACCAAGTTAGATGACCTCCGTTAACAGTACTGTAACAATGGTTCCCACGGCGTTGGGAGCTCACTCAGGGTTGTACTGGCAACTCCAAGATCGATAAAAAACTTTACTTGAAATACTATGGAGCTAAACCAACACGTCGCGCCCCACGTCGCAGACAATACGTGTTTAGTGTTAGTGATAGTTTTTAGTATATTATAGTATGTATGTTAGTCTATAAGGTATTTGTAATATGGGCCAAGCTGCCTGAATTAAATAAATAAATAAATAATAAACCGAAATGTTGCGTTAGTTAGCTTCAAGGTAAAAAGGGACTATCCATGTGGATGGATGGATTGTAATATGTATTACGTCAAGATTAGTTAGTAGGCGTTATACAATTGGCAATTATTGATGTTAAAGGTTTAATAAAAAACCTAAATTTTGTGTAACGTTATATGCGGATCGTCCCCAAAATAGGCTAGGATATCAATTATCGTCCACTCTAAAAGGCCTATAAAACTGAACGTCTCAAGCAATATAGCAGGTAACGACTGGATTCGTCCTACGTAAAAATAAACCTTTAGCCTCTGACGACAGGAGTAAAGTTTTTCTCTGCTTCTCCGCTTTTCTTCTACTCTCCGTCTCATAAATTCGGGGCCGATTCTCAAAACATGAATGTCGCTACTCGCTACGTTTTCAGAGAAAGATAATATTGCCTCCAATCGAAGCTATATTCGAAGTAAAAGAATTGAGCCTCAGATTATTGTTTTTGTTTCTATTAGAGTAATCTTGGCAATGTTTCATAATGAAACATTGCCAAGATTACTATACGTGGGAGTTGCTATACGTGGGAGAGCCATGCTTCGGCACGAATGGGCCGGCTCGACCGGAGAAATACCACGTTCTCACAGAAAACCGGCGTGAAACAGCGCTTGCGCTGTGTTTCGCCGAGTGAGTGAGTTTACCGGAGGCCCAATCCCCTACCCTATTCCCTTCCTTTCCCTCCCCTATTCCCTTTTCTTCCCATCCCTACCCTCTCCTATTACCCTATTCCCTCTTAAAAGGCCGGCAACGCACCTGCAGCTCTTCTGATGCTGCGAGTGTCCATGGGCGACGGAAGTTGCTTTCCATCAGGTGACCCGTTTGCTCGTTTGCCCCCTTATGTCATAAAAAAAAAATTGAAACAAAATACCTTGAACATTGGAAATCTCCCGAACAAAATATAATATTGTAAGTTCTTAGTGAGAATAGAAGCTATAATAAATTATAAGCAATATTAGCTTTATTTTAAGTGCCTCTTGGTCCACTGGTTTAGATATTGGCTCTTTACCCGGAGGCATGAGTTCGATTCCCGCATTGTAAAAATGTTTTTTTAAAGTTTGCTTAGAACAATGCACCTAATCGTCTATAATACCTGATAAGACAGATACATGCTGCTCCTGCGCATGCACTTGGGCACTAGAGAATAATTCTGTGTAGCTGGCCTGATTTCAATGACACCGGCCACCGTCACTGAAACTGGCGTGGTATTAAATTAATTTAAAGCCTGCTTAAAAAATTAATATGTTATCACGTCTTATCAGTCAATTTTGACATTTTAACGCCGGCTCTTCACTCGGGGGTCGTGGGTTCGATTCCTGCTTTGGAAATATTATTTCCATGTTTGGGTACAATAATGCAGGCTGATCACCTGATTGTCTGACAAGTAAGATGATCCATCCAAAAAGTCGGTCCTACGCCTAATCTCTCGCCAGTCGTGTCGGTTTTCCGTCTCACTGGGTTATGACTTATGAGAATAAAGGAATAGAGAGTGTTCCTGTGAAATGCGCACATACTCGGGCATTATAAAATTACTTCTGCGTAACTGGCCTGGTTTCTGAAGTGAAACCGGCCAGCATCACCGAAACCGGTGTCGGAGGTATTATTATTATTTTGAGATTCTCACTGATGACTCACTAGAACCTATATTCTTGGGAAGTATAAATTAATCAATGTGAGAGACAAAAAGACGGAAGTTCTTCTCTAAAATTCACATAATCATAACTCTTATTATCTAATGCAAAATTCAGTCACGGAAACATAACACCAAGTGTGTGTAGAGAAATTATTTAATAGTTCCGTACACAATTAATTTGATAAGATTTAAGACTCATAAAAAGTGTATAATCATCAAAATCTGAGTGTAGAGACAATATAGTAAACAAGGAAGTAATAATTTTTAAGCACCATGTATGACCGTTTTTTATATAGGATGTCCGGAATAATGTAATATAATGATTTCTCTAACGGCCGTTCCCAATATTCAATCTATCTCTGGTTTGACATACGACCGATCGCAGCTAACATTGAATTGACATAAAATATATGTCTCTAATGTCTTATGAGAGCTATTCCTATCTCTAGTAAGGTAAAACCAGAGATAGATCAAATATTGGGAACGGCCGTAAGAAAAGTATTATTGAAGATATCAACACTGTATTATGATTTTTTGTAGAAGTCAGAAGAAGTCTAATAATAATTAGTCTTAATATTTGGTGTCTTGTAAAAATAACACTAAACAACTATATTATCGCTGTTTTGAAATGTCATAACCTGATCAAACTTGATTTACACATAATTTTAGTAAGATTAAGCTTTCTAACGAATTCTTAGAATAGTAAGAAATTGTTCATCTGCAGAGACATAATATATTAATATTAATATGCTTTATGTTATTGCCAAAAATAAACATGTTAGGCCAAAAGTTTAAATCGATTTAAGCGATGTCACTACGTAAAAGTCACCGAAGATCAATTTTATTTTAGAAAAAGAAGAGTTCAATCACTCTGGAATAGACTTCTCTAGGATTTTATTAACGTTTTCTCAAACATGTCATCACTAGAACTATAATAACCTATTAAGAGCTATAATTATTATACGGGACTCCGTGCCGCTATTATCTATCTACGGAATCCTAAATAAAAATTCCATGCATGTTAAACTTTCGCCGTATTACATCAAATGTAGAGCGATACCACCGTACACCGTTACCTACGGTTTACATCCATTACGTTATGTAAATCTACGGCGAGATAAAATCATCATCATCACTTCTGTAATTGGTCAATTTGTTGATTTGCATATTGGTGCATTGGTGAATTTGATTGATGATTATGTGATGACTGATGATTCTATATCATGATGAGACTCAAAAAAGTATTCACTCTTTTTTTAACTTGTTTGGAAATATACCTCTTTTGCTTCGCTCCTTTTAATATCAACGTACCTGGAACAAAAAGTACATTGATTAATTTTTGAAAATGTATAGCATAATATTATTATACTATCAAATTCTTCTAAGTTCTTTATTATCTAAAAAAAAATATTATATTATTACATTATTTCTTCGGAGATACTCCGAAACTGCTGCACCGAATTTAATTAAAGTTTGAACAGAATCTGTTCAAACTTTCATTAAATTCGGTGCAGCAGTTCGTCTACTCTATATCAGATATATACGATGGAGAAGGACAAAGCCTACTCCTGTGTGTATCTCTTTATATAAACAACTATACGTTCCGCGCGGCTTCGCCCGCGTAAATTAGATATTTCACAGACATATTTGTCCACAAAAAAATAGCCTATGATCCTTCACGTGGTCTACTTCTTATCTGTGCCGAATAACATAAAAATTGCTCCAGTAGTTCGTGAGATAAACCCTTTTAAATAATTTCCCCCGTTTTTTCCACATTTGTCTCTATTTCTTCGCTCCTATTAGTCTAAGCTTGATAAATATAGCCTATAGCCTTCCTCAGGAAGGAAATTATTTCAGTGTTAGATAGCCCATTTTTCAAATCGGATCAGTAGTTCCTGAGATTAGCGCGTTCAAACAAACAAACAAACTCTTCCGCTTTATAATATTAAGTATAGATTTCTGTGCAAACTAAATGGGCAGATCTGTATCTATGAGAAGTATTAGCATAAGAACCCGAGTAAAAAATTAAATGGCTGCCATTTCGCAACCGTGACCGAGAAAAAAAAAGAGTCATTTCGTCGATAAAAAATGCCATATTTCATAATATTAAAGGATCGGACACTGGTATTGGGACACATTGCATAAGTGTATATTTCTTTGTCAACAGGAAAAATCTGTATATATTTTACGATAACTGTATATTACACAGTAGTGTATACAGATGTTGCCAGTGTAGAATCGCCTCACTGATACTGTAATTTGTCAATGACGGCTCGTTTGGCTGTCAGTGTGTTTGCTACAGGCGGCTGCGCGTGATAATTACGAGGGTGACTGTACCCGAGTTACCAAGATGTCAATAACTTCGAGCAGGAAGTCTTTTATAGTGCGGGAATATGGGATTCTAGATGATGGCCGCAACTCCGTGGCGCCAAAATTCGTTTATCGCGCGGGAACAGGAGGTTTTTCCGGTATAAAAATATCCTCCTTTCTCGGGACTCAAAGTATCTCTATACCAAACTTCAGCAAAATCGGTTTGGTGGTTTGGGCGTGAAGAGGTAACAGACAGACGGACAGACACACATTTATAATATTAGTATGGATATAAGATAGTACAGCTGCAGAGAGAGAGAAATAATCGAATATTACCTAATATTACCTACTCTCTACAGAGTAAGGCCAGGTTCACACGGCATTGTCCTGCACGTATTTTGTATTCGTTTGGCGATGGCTTGTAGTGGATTTGTTGGTACACGATTTGTTGCAGTACAATCGACGTGTGAATGGTTCTATATACATTGTATGCGCCACTATTTATTCGTTAAGACGTATACTGCAAAAAAACGTGCAGGATTGTGCCGTGTGAGCCTTAGTGTTTTCAAGTTGTCACAAATGGCTAAAGTCAGTTTGAAGAGGAAAAATACATGAAAAATTCAAAATACTAGTTTTGTTAAACTAAACTTTAGAAAACCTCAGAAAACAGAAAGTCTGTAAACACTGCAGACGCGCATTTTGTAAGAGATATTTTGTTGTAAACTTTTTTAACATGCGGTGATTTGAACATAAATAAACGATCGAGATCAGCCGATAATAGTGGTAATGGTCACCCATCATTAAATTCAATCACTAAAAAGTGTACGCACATTCTGTGTCCGTTACCAGACCTTTATAACATAGAAGGTAGATGACCGCCTTTTTTCGAGAAAAGCCACGCTAATATGCACCCTGTGCAGTCGTAATAAGGTCTATTTATTTATATAAAACACGGAGGCGTTTTACGATTTAATAAGTCATGATCTGATTGAGAGAATACATTACGCAGCGGCGATTGTTGTGAGAAAAGAATTGAGGACGCCAAATTGTGTCGGATTATAATCGAAGAAAGGCCTTTGTATGTTGTAATGTCAATAAATGAATTAACAAGAATGATATTAGGCGTTTTTGTGTACTATATTGTGTGTTGTTAGACCTATATGAATGGTGCATACTGCATAACACCTTCATGAAGGCATGGATGTAAAACTGCTGTCATTTAAAGTAAAACTACCGATAATTTATAATTTGGCCACATACACAACCAACATAACAAGGAGCACTTTACAAGATGGCGTTAGAGTATCGGCACTTCAAAATATCCCTGTATAATACAATATTGCAAGTTACAACTTGGCATTGTTTGTATGTCTATTTTCTAAGTTGGCTTTTCGACTTTGCAAATTCCAACATGGTATTCTTTGACGACCTCTGTGGCTCAGTTGGTGGGCTGTTGGTAGCTCAAGCGGGGGTTGCGGGTTCGAATCCCGCCGACGGAACAAAAAGTTTTCAAAAGTTCCTGGGTCATGGATGTATATTAAATATGTGTATCATATAATAAAAATCTTAAATATATGTATAGTATAAAAGTATTAAATATATTTTCGTTGTCTGGTACCCGTAACACAAGTCCTTCAGGTACTTAGCACGGGGCCAGACTAACGTGGTGTAAAGCGTCCATAAATATTATTATATTGATATTATTTGTACGTCTATATTTTCTAAGCTGCCATTTCGTCTTTGCAAATTCTAACTTGGCATTCGTTTTTGCTCAATAACCCTAGAATATTCCTCTTTCCTTGTAGTTATTGTATGAGACATCAAAGCAAGCGTCTAATTCCATCCGTGGATGACAGATTACCTCATCGTGTCTAGACGTAGAGGCGAAGACTTTAGTACTTTTCGACCATATGTCTTGGTGATAGGTTCTAAAAGTGTTAAGCCTGTCTTCGACTGTACTGGTTTAACAGTACCGGTTGCCGAGTTATGTCAACATACGTGATTAAGGCTTGGTACACAAGGAGCGATCAAAATTAGATTATGCATAGTAAAGAAAGAGTGTAAGTTTTTAATCTGTAGAGAAAATTATTACATGTTGAGAGAAAGCATAAATTGAAGACAAGGAAGCGAAAAAAAAAATATTATAAAATATAAAATTAAATAATTATTATTTAATTTGTGACTGCACAAGTAATTGGCAAGTTTTGTTATACATATTATTTAGTAAAGAAACTGTCTTTATAATTCGCGTGTTTCTTTGTTCCGCGTTGACTAACGACCTAAAAAGTGAAATCTAATTATTAGACAAACTAAAAATAATTGACATAATAATAGGTTAAGTTACTTGTGTCATTGATCGCGAGATATCGGGAAACAAAGAAGATAATTATGATGGGGTTCCCGTGAGAACCGTGCACATTGAAAGTTCAGTATAGTCAAAAAGTTGCTCTACATTCTGTAGGAATGGTGCCAAATTACATATATTAATTTTACATACAATACTACATAGTATGTTGGGATGTAAGTTAATCAAAAACATGTACATTTGAAAAATTATGTATTACTAGATAACGCCCGCAAATCCCTTGTTCTCATTAATCGCGCGGGAACCATACATTTTCCGGGGTAAAAAGTATCCTATGACCTTTCCCGAGGCTCAAAGTTTCTCCATACCAAATTTCAACAAAATCGGTTCAGCAATCAGCGGTTTAGGCGTGAAGAGGTAACAAACCGACAGATATACACACACACTTTCGCATTTATAATATTAGTAAGTATGGAAGCTCTTGTTAAATTTTATTCATTATTTACTTACGCAGCGAACGTTTTAATTTAACAAAGCTCTTGTTAAATTTTATTCATTATGTTAATTTGGCCAAATAAAATGACCAAACCCTATAATTTTTTCACATGCAGATATAACAAAATATGAGAAAACGTGTATATATTCTGTTCAATATTCACTATTCACGCTTACTGCTGAACGGATTTAGAATAAAGATACATAGAATTACGACATTTTTTACCTCAGAAAAAGGTAAATATCCCGGGATATAAACGTCTAGAGTTCAAATTAATAAACGAATTATTACATAACCAAATGTACATAACCAAAAATTTGTTAGTCTCGCTAAAACTTGAGAATGGCTGAATCGATTTGGCTAATTTAAGTCTTGGAATATTAATGGAAGTCCAGGGTTTATATGGGGTGAAAATTTAGGAGTTAAGTGATACGAATTTCACGGGTCATCTAGTAAACAAATAAATCTGAATCTCTGTGGGTCTACGGCCTAACTTGTTACAATAATGGGGCAGTTATAATAACTATAGCAGAATGTTCAGTAGTCACTAACTCATTCTGGCGGCAGAACTGGAATATTGGGTTATGTGTGGTATCTCTAGCCAGTAGCGGCTTAAGGGGGGGCGCCCTGGGAGGTTGCCCATCCAGAGCGCCGGATAAGAAGAGGCGCCGAAGGCAAACAAAAAGGGGCGACTCCGAATCCGACTCGCACTTAGCCAATTTTCTTTGTATGTACTTTGAATTGGACGTAGTTAAACAGAAAGGACTCAACCCACACAGATTCACTTTTGAGTTATTGGCGTTTGAAGTTTCAGCTTGAATTTATTTATCATAATTAACAAAAAGAATTGCTTAAGTAATTTTAATAATAGTTCACATTTATTTTGCAATAAATTTCAAAATATTAAGTGAATTAATGTGGGTTGAGTCCTTACTAATATTCTTAACTTTGTAGAGACAGGTATTTTTTTTTTTTTAATTTCTCAGAAAGGACTCATAACTACCCTTTGACTGGAAAATAAGTTATAAAAGAAAATAAAATAAGTTAAATCAAAAAAAGTTATGTATTTATTGACCTTAATAATAAAGCTTGTAAAAACACACAAAAAAAAAACCTTATTAAAATTTAAAAACATTGAAAACCACGCAAGAATTGGCGCGCAAATTAATTTCCTTCATCCTCTAGGTCAAAATCGAGGGTGGGTTATCCATCAACATCCTCATTAATATTAGCGTGTCCCTTAAGATTATTGTAAAATGCATGGCAGTCTTCAGCTATTAGACTGTACATTGATCGAAGATCTTGAAGCTTTGCTTGAGGAATGAGTTTGCCTTGAGGACAAAGAATATACAACGTCTGAAAATGACGTCAGTCGGCTTCGGCCTGACCGAGCATCTCTCTCGGTCGGAAGATCTTCCTTTTCAGCCGCCATTCACATCGTTAAATTGGTGACCACCGACACGATGGTGAAACCGGTGTGGGAGTTATTATTATACGTATAAAACACCCAATGGGTGTTTTTCTCCAGACAGACAGACAGACACATAAAGCTTATAAAAGCTTGACCTGTCTGTCTGTATATGTGTGTCTACTGTCTGACTGTTCAAACGGGTTGACCAATTTTAATCTTGTTTTTAGGGTTCCGTACCCAAAGGGTAAAAACGGGACCCTATTACTAAGACTTCGATGTCTGTCCGTCTGTCTGTCCGTGTGTCTCCAGGCTGTAACAAAAGAACCGCTATAGTTAGACTCTACCAAACGTGATTTTTTTTGCTCGATATCAATAACAGCAATACATAGCAGCTGCAGCAGCTCAAATATTCACGAAATACTCAGTTTTATTTGTACTTTAACAATTTATAATAAAATTTTCAGCCTATTTTTGCTCTATTGTGGTACGGAACCCTTCGTGCGCGAGTCCAACTTGCACTTGTTTGTTTGTAAGCTGACATTACTTCACTATCAGCCCGCTCAATGACGAAAAATTCAGGTTTATCTGTTTTATGAAAGGTTACAAGCAACTTCTAGTGATGAGTTCAGTATTGTTGCAATCCTGACACATATTGAAGCTTACGACATTTCTTATTTCCTTGAAGTGAGAATATTATGCCTAATGAATTTATGGACACTTTTTCTCGACGTAGAGTAGAAAATGGAATAGCATTTCTATTAACATTCCGAGAAAAACTTCTTAAGTTTCAGTACCTATATGAGGGAAGATCACAGAGATCCGAGATCCATACTAATATTATAAATGCGAAAGTGTGTCTGTCTGTATGCTACCTCTTCACGCCTAAACCGCTGAGCCGATTTTGCGGAAATTTGATATGGAGATACTTTGAGTCCCAGGAAAGGACATACATAGTTCTCGCATGATAAATGAATTTTTATTTTTAATTGAAGGCTTTAACTAGTAAATAATAAAATTCGAACGGTGGTTTAATTTGGAAATAAAATTGTTTTCTTTCATTTATTGATTAGTGCTTACACTCCATCGACTTGCGTTTGAGATCATCGAACACGTACCACTTTTAACTTTTTCTAACACTTTTTATAGACAGTTTTTTCGTCGGCTCGTGACGATAGTACGTGAGATGTCAGAATATCACGTACTGTGGGTCAATGCCACAGATTTAAAAATAATACTTGTTATTTTACACATACTATATTTATACGTGGGAGAGCCATGCTTCGGCACGAATGGGCCGGCTCGACCGGAGAAATACCACGTTCTCAGAGAAAACCGGCGTGAAACAGCGCTAGCGCTGTGTTTCGCCGAGTGAGTGAGTTTACCGGAGGCCCAATCCCCTACCCTATTCCCATCCCTTCCCATCCCTACCCTCCCCTATTACCCTATTCCCTCTTAAAAGGCCGGCAACGCATCAGCAGCTCTTCTGATGCTGCGAGTGTCCATGGGCGACGGAAGTTGCTTTCCATCAGGTGACCCTTTGCTCGTTTGCCCCCTTATTGCATAAAAAAAAATACAAATAAAAGTTTTATGGTCATTTGTAATCTACATACATAGTACAACTAATTTTCCAAAAATTATTTTCAGTATTTAAAACTGCGCAATGAACTTGCGACTAACATCTCTTACAAAAATTTTAGCGCATGATAATGTTACCAATTTTATTTCATACTTGCTGATCTGGCAAAAATTCTTTTGCTATTTAAAAGTGATTTCGGGTATAAAAAAATTTTTGACCCGTGGTCGATTCTCAAATCTACAGGATTAGCAAAGTTTCAACAAAATATGTCCAGCCGTTCAGAGTTTGGCAACAAACTCCAAGACGCGAGAATTTAATAGTCTGTTTACGTTCATATTAAATTTGATTTGAATGCCAAATGTGAAACTACATAGTCCACATTCACATGCGAATTAATTCTCAATACTAAATACCAATTATACAAAGAAGCATTCGAGTAATGAGCACATACTTTCACCCTATATTGTCAAGTCATGTACAATATGACGACTCATTTACACATGAGACAAACATATCTATTGTAGCGAGTTAGAGAGGGACGGCCGTAACATTTCTTTTTGTAGGCTTTTTAAAAGTTAATGATGTTTGTTAAGGAGAAAACGATGAACATTATAAGGTGTTACGTTAGTTATATGTCTATCAAGAATCTGTTAAGAGCGGGCTGTGCAATTTTGTTGTGTTTTCTAATAAGTATTACGATCCCGGAAGACGATTGACTCAAATGAAATTGAGATTTATTTAATCATTGTATATTTTTTATCTGATATTTAGGTAACGGAAAACACGATTCACTTATTTTGATTCGATAGTTTTATTTTTCGAAATTATGAATCTTTTTGGGCATTTCAACAAATATCTGTTACACTTATTGGGTTACTATCATTAAATAACTTGCACTACTACAATCACACACTTTATAAAATAATAGCTAAAGGAAATATTAGTATTGTATTTAGTTTTTTAATAATCATCAAAAAACCGTATTGGGACTTACGACCTTTACTTTCGTGCTATAATGCGGGAACCGTTGTTACGCGATATTCTTCACTATTAGCTGCAGCCTAAAGTACATTGCCCGGGAGCACGATTCATGGAATTATTGTATCACGATTGGAGGATAGCGTTGTGTGTAGGCGGGGCTAGCGTTTTCACAGCGCGCTCTTAATGAACACATCTTTACTTCAATACTACTGTAAGAAGCGGTTAAACTTTTAATATGACGTCCGCAACTCCGTTGCGCCAGAATTCGCCGCGGGAACCGTACATTTTTCCGGGATAAAAAGTATCCTATTCCCGGTTTGGGCGTGAAGAGCTAACAGATAGACAGACACTCTTTCGCATTTATAACATTAGTATGGAAGTATGGATATGTGTAATAAAAATCTGCTACTGAGTACACTTTACTTTTTATACTACTGTAATAAACGTGGTTAACCTTTATCTGGTGACACGAATATTAGGGAAATTTCCCTAATATTCGTGAACGGAAAACTGGAATTCTTCCTACTCCTCCTATTCTCTTCTGATTAATTTCGTTGCGGGTCCTAAGACAGTTTAAGCATGTCCCTCGGGCTCCCTGAGATCATATCAAAGGGTTTTCGTGGTTGGATACCGCTGTCGATCCTGGTACACAGGAGATACAGTGGTGGGAATGTGTGGTGGGCCAAAGCCCGATTAAAAAAAAATATCTGGTGACAAGCGGTCTCATAGGCCGCACGGCGTCAGTGAATTTCATTTCAATTATCAAACTATTTTTGAACATGGCTGTAAGCACAGATTACAGTATATATTGTAGAGCTGTAAGCAACTATATTTAATTTCTATGCAATAGACCCTAAAACGGTAGCGGCCTCTTAGACCGCTTGTCACCAGTTACGTTACGCAAAATACATGTCACCAGTCAAAGGTTAAACTACATAATATTTACACGTACCTTAGTGTGTGTGAGACTGATTCAACGGTGCTGCTAAGCATTTTTAGTCGTAACCCAGATCAAGCGACTTCGCCATAAAACATACATTCCAGATGACGCTCTCAAATCCTACATTTTTCCGTAACAAAAATGATCCTTATGTTGTTTTCCGTCTCTTGATATCAAATTTTATTGAAATCGGTTTAGCCGTTTACGGGTGAAGACGTAACAGACAGACAGACTTTCGCATTTACAACATTAGTAAGGTAATCATTATTGGATAAAGAATATAATTTGCAGTACAAAGCCTATTTAATAGTGAAAATTAGATTTCTCAATGAATGGTGCGACTAATTCTTCAGACGTCTGTCATGTACTACCCCCGCCTCGGGCTGACTAGCTATTACAGAGAAATCATACATATCGGAAAATACAGGCAATAATGTAACTGACAGATAACGGAACGGAACGGAACGGAAAATCGATTTAAATTGCATGTTAATTGGAAAATATCAAATTTTGTAAATTTCCACCTTTTTTACAAAAGGTATCATTATTGAACATAATAATATGACTCACGTCATAAATAAAAGTATTATAAATACCACACAGTATCTATTAAATTTGCCATGTACTAGAATAATTAATGGACTGCACCTTTATACACTGCGTTCATAGATATTTTACATTTACCAGGACCTTATGCCAAGGAGATAAGGATCTTTTTTCAAGGAATGACCAATGGAAAATAACATTGTACCACCATGCTATTCTATGCTGAATATGCATGCAAGTGTATTAGATTATGCATGCAAGAAATCATCTGCTGTTTCCTTAAATGAACATGGCATGGAAAAGGTGCAACCCGCATTAGGGTTATACACAATGACACAACGCGTCTGTATTCCTAAGGGTTAGTACCCACTGCAACGTGACGCGTAGATGTTGTGAGATGCAAATATAAAATCTTGTATAATAAATCAACTATAAAGTTTGTTGATTAAGGTAACGTTTAGTAGATAACATAAAAATGTAATTTACTAATTTAGAAATGTTTGTGCCTTGTTTATACATACTCGTATTTTTAATACATTTTCGCAGTAATAAGTTCTAACATCTACCTTTACGCGTGAAATGGGCTATAGAACCCATTCTCAAAGTGTGCGGACCCCCGGGGTTCCGCGAAGCTTTTGACAATGCCACTCAAACCTTTTGGTGTTGAATCCGTGACGGATATTCACTACTTGCCACATTGGTGTTAAACTTTTATTTTGGGGATCCGTCCGTCTTTCCTTTCCTAAAGGGGTTCGCCACCAAAAGAGTTTGAGAACCGCTGCCCTATAGGAATATAATGGCAGTATAAAACCTACAATTATGTTGACGTAGGAAGGAAGGGTCCTCTTTAAGTCATGTTAAAAATTTCAATGTCTTGCAATTTTATAATTTACATAAACATTCATAAGAGTTCAATACCTTCGCAACTTGATATGGCAATTTGATCTCTATTACAACGGTATACAGCTGACATTTCGTATACATAATCACATAATTTGAATATAATAGATAATTGTTGCACCGGCGGATTATACGTAAAATGCAATTTTAATAATCGTCTTTATTGGAATAACACGTGAGTGTTTTATTAAAATAGTCTTTATTGCAATAATTTAAATAAGTCATGCGGCTATGTAAAAGTAGAAGTGTAGACAGCAGCAGCAGGAATTTATTTTCGCCACATGATAGGAAGAGAGGGATAGTTACTGCCTCTCTAACAGTCTGGCCTCTCCCTCCGTCTTATGATTTTTTAAGAATTAATAGGTACTCTTGTACTTGTTAACGTTTAAAGAATGCTGTTCTAAGGTCCACATATACGTAAAGATCGATCGTTCCGGTTGGACTGAACGCAGGCTGACTTGTCCAGATTGCACACACCGTCGTATCCTAGGAATAAGGGCGCTATTGCAAAAACCCTACTTTACAGGAGAAGGTTTTTTGTGTTTATTTAAAAATATTGTTAAACAACTTTTAGAAATTAATTATGAAATTAACACAGTCAGCATTGGTTAACTTTTATGACAATTAGATTAGCCAAGAGCCAGCGATAGCCAGATTTTTGTAATTTTATAAAAGCTGAAAGTTTCCCTGTATGAATGAACAGTAACTATAGAATTTCGATCGTGTTTAGGAGGTATTCAGTTTTGAAGGTCTACTTAGCCTTCGATACAGTGTAAAGCACTTTTCTTTTCTTACTTCTTACGGAAATGTAGGAATCTCATCTCAAAGTGTCGGGCATTTTTGGCATTTGCTTTATAGTACCAGACACCCTTAATCATTCACTAAAATGCCAAAAGTATTACACTTTAAGGTGGTATGGCAGTAGGTAGTAACTGGCATAAGTTGTCTGGCAGTAGGGAGTTACTGTCATAAGGGTCCGGTAGTGGGAGACGAGATTCGTACAGTTATCCCTAGGAAAAAAATTGCCTTAAATTTTATCGAAGGTGCGGTAAACTTTCAAAACTGGATACCTCCTAAAGTATCCGCGACCGAAGCTCTATAATAGTTGCTTGCCGTTCTTACCTCTAAGATTCAAAATTCTTTCTTTATTAAGTATACAATAATATACAATAGTATAAAAGATAGGTAGCGTACATCACGTCGTCTAATCCCATGCTAAGTAAAAACTTGTGTTATGGCAATCAGACAACAACAACAATTTACACATTCACACACACAATCACACTAATCAAACTACACTCTATATGAGATACTAGCTTTTGCCCCCGGCTTCGGCCGCGTGGAATTCGGAAATCGCGTAAAAACACGAATATTTTAGGAACATGATGTTTTTCCAAAACCAAAAGTAGCCTATCTTACTCTTCATTCTTTCAACTAAGTCTATGCTAAAAATCATGTCGATTGG
This sequence comes from Cyaniris semiargus, assembly GCA_905187585.1. Classification (NCBI taxonomy): domain Eukaryota; kingdom Metazoa; phylum Arthropoda; class Insecta; order Lepidoptera; family Lycaenidae; genus Cyaniris; species Cyaniris semiargus. Next base: position 1,797,831 of record LR994558.1, on the reverse strand, counting down.
TTGCTTCGCTAGGGCGTGAAGGAAGGACAAACAGACATACTTTCCCATTTATAATATAAGTACAAGTTATTTAGCATATTATAGGTACAGGAAAACTTTCAGCTTTTATAAAATGACGAAAGTCTGGCTGTCGCTGGCTCTTGGTGTAGCTGTATGAGTAGTTACAATATGACGGAGCGGTGCCTATTCTACTCCAACATCAGCTTAGCATGATAACGCCAATATTTTGTATTTTAAATCAAATGCTTTTAAATGAGACAATAGACGACATCCCTCGTGTCGCTTTTGGTAGAGTGTGATGACTGATGATACATCATCAGCATAGCACAAGAAATGTACTTAAAATTTTGGGTATGTTCAGTTACTAACAGTTCGTCCAATAAAGAAAAGAAATAATAGTGTATTAAAACAGTTTCGATACACTCACTCTCGATACACCAAAAGCTCTTTTCCTAAATGTTTTAATAAAAACAAAACTTCTTTTTTTTCATTTTCTTCAGGCACCGGGGACCGTTTTCGTTTTCTAGAACCTAAAAATACAAAAAAAGCTCAAATTATAATGTGGAATATTATTTTATATTTGAATATTCTTGTAGCACACAACCTTTAACTATTTTCTATACTACGGAAAAAGCCACAAAGCTCACTGCGGCTTTTTAACAAAATTTATAACAAAACATTATAAACTTTTAATTATATACTTTTCGAAATGGTGAATAAATAAAAGGCAAATTCATGTAATAATTTTACCAATAATAACTGTTTAAATAAAGAAAAATTAAAGAAATAAATTTCGTACATACAAAAAGGCAACAAAAGCCATTAGGGCAAACGATTCCCTAGTATTAGTACTAAGAGACGATTCCGTGGAAAAAGGCCACAGACGCAATAGTGTCTTTTTTCCAGGTAATTACTTTTAAGAATGTAAAACATTTTTTGTACTTACTGTGTGTTCCCTTTAACGGTTTTTCGTCACAACCTACTTCATTTTTAGGCACAGCTAATTTCTGTCTCCTCCGTTTCATTTTAATTTAAAGCAAACGTCTAATTTAAACAAGGAACAGTGCAATGACGCATTTCGCGAGTTCGCGGAATAATGGCGGGGTGGCGCGAGCGCCTCGTCCCCGCCCCGCGCGTCCTTTCACGCACTCCAAGAAAACGGCCACTGAAGCCTATGTTGCTTTTTTCACCGGGGAATTTAAGAGCTAACAAATGTGGCATTTTTAAAAATATAATTTACTGGTTATTAAAATTAACTTTTTATTATTTTTTACACTGAAGGTTATAGATAATGAGCTGCCGATTTAGATTTTGCAATAAAAATAAAAAGCCATAGTGACCAGGGCGCCCTTATTCCTAGGATACGACGACACATGGAAATGCAAAAAACAAGCAGGTCGGCCTGCAATCAAACCGACCGGAACGATCGGCATCCATGTATGGTATTAAAACAGCACTCTGTAAACAAAACAAATTATCAAGAGTACCTATAATACTACCAATTTAAAAGACTTTATGGAGACCGATGTTCTTCAGCGCTGGTGATCATAAATTGAGTGGAATAGTCCTGATGTGAGTGTCATATTTTTTACCTATCCAAAAAGTGCACAACAAGTAAAAAAAAAACACTAATTTAACATATTATTCATAAGGCTACTTTAAGCATAATATAAGATACTTTTGCCCATTTGTTCTAGTTTACAGAATGCTATTTTAATACGCCCAATCCCCTTACCCAGAGTCCGGTCATATTGGCCTGCGATCAGACCGACCGGGACGGCCGGCCATCCAGTGTATGAGGCCTTTAACCGGTGTTGTTCAGCGTTGGTGGTCATAAATTAAATGGAATGTGCCATCCATTACTCTGTAGACCTCCTCTATTGAAATTAGATATCTTGATGAAAATGACGCAAGACTCTTATCTGATGAGGAGTAGACCGGTTGATAGTGGCCGTGTTTATCCTTATTCTAACCGACTTACAAAAGGAGGGGGTAATTTTTATTTATGTAAAATACTCAAGGAAGCCCGCAACTCCGTTGCGCCAAAATTCGTGTATCGCGCGGGAACCGTACATTTTTCCGGGATAAAAAGGATCCTATGTCCTTTCCCGGGACTCTTAGTATCTCCATACCAAATTTCAGCTAAATCGGTTCAGCGGTTTGGGTGTGAAGAGGTAACAGACAGACAGACAGACACACTTTTGCATTTATAATATTAGTATGGATATCGATGTGGGTGTTTCAAAACTATCACTATATATACTAAAAGTAAAACTCATCTCTTTTTTAATAAGCTCGTCCATATAAAAGATTATATTTAAGTAGTAGATCATGTGCCTAAAATATGTTAAAGTAGCTCCTATCAAAATAACTTAGTTCTTATTTCTTAAACAATATAGGTACACATTATAATGTCTAATAAACTAATCCATAGAACAATAAGCTACATCTGAGTCATTTATAAGCCTAAAAAATTAAAATGGCCTCAAACACTTAAAGATACGGCCATTTAGGACACGTTTTTTGCATCGACATACTATCTCCAATACACGCATACAAAAGATTTCAACGCGCTACAACCGCAATTCAACTTCCAAAACTTCATTCAACCAATTCCGAGTAATTAATTACGATTTCTCAAAAACTTGTCGAAGTTATCGATGGCTTTTTAATTAATTATCAATTCCGTTATAGCAATTACCGACAAAAACACACCTCACGCCGCGCCGTAATAACGCAGCTCCCGGGTACACCGATTACAAATAAGGCCGAGGATATGGGCAGAGGCGAGCGGGAAGCGGAGCGGAAAGCGGTTACCTATATCTTTATAGTCAGTATCGCAACATTATTCAATTATTTATATATTTATTTATTACTGCTATGCGATTACAAATAAGGTTTAAGACACAGGCAGAAAAAAGGAGAGCAGAATGGAAAGCCTTGCGAAGTGTAGAGGGAATAAGCCGCATGCCATGTCGTAATAACTGTGTTATAATAATAATATAAAGAAGATCCCGTTTCCCGATATTGAGGACCGGCACAGCTGAACGAGCGAAATGAGTTGTGAGGAAAAAAAAAAAATTCCAGTAGGCTAAAACACCTACGACGAAAAATATCAGTAAGTATCTGGCGCAATAAAAACTGTATAGCAGCAATAGCGATTACTAGACAAAAAGGCTGCAGGCCCATGCGCAAGCTTTAGTCGAGCAATATTGAAACTAATATAATTGTATTCTAATTTGGCATATTTTGATTATACATAATTTTAGTTATGAGTAAATATGATTTGAAGACGATATACCTTAAACATATTTTAGCATAAACTGTTACAGTATTTATCGCCCTGCGCGTCTCAGGCCTAGGTCTCACGCGGTCTAGAAGCCTGTAAGGTAGCAAAACATTTAAATACCTTTAATTACATAGTGTTACAATTTTTGAATACCGCTGCGGGAGCTAACTGTGGTAACATGCAAGTTAAATAACTGACAGTTAAGTGGGAGTAATGGTTAGATTGCAGTTTGTTTTTAGATCTAGGAGCTTCTAGGGTCATCTCGCATTTAGATATAGTAAGTATGCGTAAGGATCGTTTTATCTCGTTCAAGTCAGTTTTGACATAAATAAAGAAAAACCTTTGGTGGAAAAATATTTCTTGTGGGATTTTATTATACTCATCGAAAAAACTGTTTAAAGCTGAAACGTCAATACCATTTATATTTTATTGACATTTCAACGCATCTCCTTAAACATTTATCATTGTATCTTAAAACGGACGAACACAAAAAGAATATATAAATTACGACCCACATACCAGCGGTTTCGGTTGGTAAAAACTTAGGAGGTCAATCGGACACCGAGCTTGGGTCTTATTCTCATGCTTCGAATGTTATTCGATCCCAGGCATTTCACTCAAACGTGACAGCAAGTGTGTGAGTGAGATAGTTCGTGATAGAAGCGATGTTCGTGGTATGAGAGTCGGACCCTAGAGTGATGAACACATGCTGTCTCATTCGCATGTGAGGTAGCATAACCGCGTGAGTTAAACAGTATACGCTCGAACTGACATTCGAATTTTGAGAATAGTTCCCCGAGTAGCTGGACTAATTTTTATCACTTCATCATCATCAATCTACGCCTACGTATTAACTATTACATAAATATTTCGTGTTGTAATAACAGTTACCGTACAACTAAGATTGCAATTCGAATCGTACTTCAAAAATGTTCATCGAGACAACGAGTTGCTGTTGACAATTATACTTAGACCACGCACAACATAAGGCTTCAGTCTCGAAAGCCACTTCAGCCGCTGTTTTCGGGAACCGGTCCGTATAAATCTATACATTAGAATGCGCCGCTCTGGCGCCGCCGCCGCTGCCGCCCCGCTGCCCGCTGATTTCGAGACTGGAGCCTAAGATCGCTCGGCGAAACTAGATGATCCAGCGAACCTCGTATCACTTTCCTCCTAATGTAAACTTACCATGGACTTATTATATTTCAAAGCTAAACTTGCTTCGGTTAAGCCGTTCTCAAGTTTTAGAGAGAGAGCTTTTATCGCGGGTTTTGAGAGCGGCGTTCGTGCGCAGTATATAACAGGTAGGTAGTAAAAACACGCAGAACTAAACAGCAGGTGATAATGTCAGTAATTAGTATTTACGACCTAGACCGCCTAATAGGTCCTAGGTCTAACTAGACACTAAGTTTAACTGTCACATTTAATTTAACCGGTTTAATAAAACGCATTGAGCTTATTGAATAAACCGTCCACCTGCAGCGTTTACGAGGTGCATAAAAATGCGATATTTTGCAGCTAAAGATACAGCAAGACTCAAGCTAAAGTTCTAAAGAATCATAAATCATACTGATATTATATACGCAAAAGTGTGTCTGTCCGTTACCACTTCACGCCTAAACCGCTGAACAACAGACAAATTAAAGTCAACTTGATGACACCCGCAACTCCGGAACTTATTTTTTCGGGATAAAAGGTATATTATTCCCTTCCCGGGACTAAAAGTATCTCCATACTACAGCAAAATCGATTCAGCGCTTAGGGCGTGAAGAGGTAACAGACAAACAGACATACAGACACAATATTTTCGCAATTATAATATTAGTATGTATTTCTTTTTCTATGGACGCTTCACACCACGTCAGTCTAGTCCCGTGCTAAGTACCTGAAGGACTTGTGTTACAGGTACCAGACAACGAAAATATATTTAATATTTTTATACTATACATATATTTAAGATTTTTATTATATCATACACATAAATTTAATACACATCCAGACCCGGGAACATTGAAAACTTTTTGTTCCGTTGACGGAATTCCAACCCGCTACCCCCAGCTTGAGCTGACACACACTCAACCAATTTAGCCACAGAGGTCGTTAATATTGCTAGCATCATCTCGTTTTGTTACAGTGTGAACTATAAGCATAAGGTAACATTGGTATTTACAACAATATCAGTAATTAATACTACCATGTTATATGTTATCGCTCATTGGTTTATATGTTAGATATATGTTTTCTTTAATTAGTTTATGGTAATATAAAACCCGGTTTATAACGATCTGCGTGCATTCTACTCATAAACTTCTATCTTTATGTATTCTTTCATTTTTTTTTCTGTCGTAATATTTTATTATTATGCTTTGCATTATACTAGTTTTATCTTTTAATTAAATTTATATTCATCATAAAATCAACAATTATAATTGATCATAGTCGTAGAAAAATAAGTAGGTATATTTAAAGAATTATCCTGTAACATAGAATTCACAAATTGCCTTGTTCGGAAAGAATCAAAAAAGTTTCAGTTAAACATATTTCAGACGTTCAAAGTCTGTAATGGCTTACATTATTCTAATCCAGTGATCAAATCCAGTGCTGGATTGCTACTGGACTAAACGTATACTGGAATGCACTGGAAAGCACTGAATTGCATTCCATTGCATTCCAGTGACCGTTAATACATTATCCAGCGCTAGATTGGATTACTGAACTGGAATGATGTAAACTGACATTACACCCAAAATTGTCAAAAATATTTGACAGTAATTTCTACGTTCGGTACTAAAAGTTAAGCATTGCTCAGCATTATAACCTCTACAAGTATTTTGACAGTTTCTCTGACTAGAAACTTTTAGAAACTCGGCTCACATAACGCAATAAGTACTCTTGGTTCTATTAACGTATTTAAATATGGCGAAATAATTAAAGGCTTTAAGCGAGCAGACTGATCGCCTGATGGCGTGATTACAAAATATCTAAGATTGAAGTGCGAATCTTTATAACTCTTAATTTTATATTTATACTTCCAAAACTATTTTGGCATTTAATTATTACTCAAATACACAAATCACAACACAATTTCAAGCCATTTTATAAGTCGTATCAACAGTTATTTACAGTAAAGGATTCCTTACTGCGGGAATTGGGATATTTTCAATACTAATAATATGGTTTTATTAATTTAATAATACGAAATACAATAATCTCGGCGGCGTCCAAGAGCCCACGGTAAAAAATATTTTTCGCTCCCCATGACGAAAAATATTTTTCAAATAATATAAACGAAGTAAAATTAAAAGACAGGTTCGATTGTTTACTTTTTAGCGTTAGAAGATATTCCTAGATAGATTTTACAAAAAATTTGTACAGAATAGGCAAAATTATAACGAAAACCTTTATATTTAGTAACATTACTTACTTGAAAATTGTACTAAGACTTTTGGTTTAGTCAGTACGAAATTTTTACGCGCTTGAAATCGTAAATAGCTTATTAACCAATTAATGTTTGAAAAGAAAGTAACTGTAAGTGTATTTCATGTTATAACATATTTTATCATTATAAATAATTCATAACTATCTTCTATTTCGTTACTAGTTGTTGCTGCTTACATAAATATTGTTATATTATCATTAATAATAAATATTGACATGCGAAAACAGATAGTCAAAACATAGTATTAATTGTCTTTAGTTCATGCAGAAAATAGAAATAGATTAAAAAGAGCTTAGCTAGTTAGCATGAAATGAAAATTTCTTGTATGTTGTTACTTGTTATGACAACGATTTGATACAGGCTAAAGTTTGTATGTTTGTTAGATCTTCACGTAAAAATAACTGAACGGATTTTGATCAAACTTAGCACATTAGCAGTTAATGTTCTGGATTTACATAATGATTATCTTCAAAAGCTCTGTGTTCCCAAAAGATACTGTAACTACTTGCTTCTGACCTTTTTTGAGTATGGCAAAGTAGAATATCGATATATTTTCTAAGAATATAAGATGATACTTAAGTATCGATTAAAGTTTTTATATAATTGTTACGACTTACGAGTACGAATTATAATTTTGCTTAGATGATATCATGAGACCGCCCCGTGCCGACTGTCGGTATGTAGTATGGCCAGTTTAGTTTTTATCACAAAGTATTTAAGTCTATTGTAAAAACTAAAACCTTAGCATTAGTACCCGGTTTTTGACCTTTTTATCCGACTTTCAATTTCTTCAAGGTTTTATGTTCGGCTGTTAATATTTTTCTTAGACTCGAGTTTACTTTTGATTGGCTAAAGTTAAAACATTAAACCATGAAAAACGCTATGGGATGGTTAAACCCCTGTCAAATAACCTCAAAAATTAGGCATAAGTGCTTTTTAATTGCAAAGATTTTTAGACACGTCGGTAAATAAGTTCATAAGACTTTAAATGTCACTACATAGAAAACATATTATTATTTCAGTGTTACTTTTTTTCATTGATAAGTATAAATCTTTACATAGTAAATAATTATGTTGTTTTTTGCCACTGCTGTTTCGTCTGAAATAGAACCGCCAAAAATCCACAACGATTTTCTCTGAGTCCGCAGACCGCAATGCATTGACTTCAGCTATTTAATTTCTGCCCAGACTCACTTTTAGGAACTGTACATTTTACAGTTGGTGCATTATGGTCTTTGTTTTACTGTTAATTTATTTCGTTAAAAAAAGTGCATTATCATAAATATCCCACTTAAATGCAATTTTGAGGTGTGTATCTTGTAAATTATTATTTTGCAACATTAAAAATGAATAACATCTTTAGTAATAAAAAGATCCACGATTTAACACAAGTTACAATTACAAAATATTTTGTTTTTGTCTGATACGTAAGACGTGGCTTAACGGACTAGGACAAAACATTATAAAACCTATTATATACTCTACATTTATTAATAATACAAAAGTGTCATATCTCTAGATCCTTCCCCATACTCTACATTTGTGTGAAATTTGATCACGATCTGTATTCTGTACATCAGTTAAGGATTTTATTTAATACAAGCTAACCTAATCTTTACAATATCAACAAAGATTATAAGAAGTAAATTATTATTAGTTATTTTAAGTTATCACTAAGTGCTTTTAAAGTCCCATTATTAAGTACTAAATTAGCATTACAATGTCGAAAATTAGGTCACATTCTACTTTGTTATTCACAAAAATGTATTCGAGTTATAAAAAGTTATTATCGAGGTGTCAATTTAGTTAATTTAGCGAAATAAGTGAAAGCATTCTGATCTCATTATTTTGGCTCATAAAACACATTTTAGGAGGTCCACTTATTTAATTATTTTTGTTATAATTTTTAATGACAGTCAGAAAAATAATTTAAATGAATGTTAGGCTCATTATAAAATTTCATAAAAAACACAATTGGTTTATTTGGATTTTTTTGTAAAAAATATATTTTTCATTTTTATAAACCGGTTTTGTTATCAAACGTTACAATTTTTTTTATCCCAAAATTTTAAAAAATTTCTTACACTATTCCCTATAAATCATATCCCTAATCCTTATAATCATAAAAAACAAAAAAAAAAATCAAAAAAAAATGTCCCATACTATTCCTTTAAAAATAAAAAATATAAAAACACATTTTTTACCTTTTTAATGCTGATAACAAACAAATCCTATAAACACAACACAAACACACAACACAACTATGCGCGCGCGTGTCCCCTCGTCGGGCGCTGTACTGTCAACGCGAACGCCTCGAACTTGGTCGTTTTCAAGAGCGCGGTCCTATTCTAGATCTCGCGATAAATACGTGAGCAAAATGTTAAGCTAGAAGACAACTTATAAGTGTACTTGATATTTTACACTAAGCGATAAAAAGACCTGTGTATTTTTAGACGACATAAAAACTAATGCATCTTGTTTTGATATTAGATTTTATCTTGATATGCTGTATGCGTAGTTATTTGCGCGTCTAACATACTTTGCTTTTATTTTCTGTTGAAGAGTAGATATGAAATTCCGACATTAAAATTCCAACATAGAAGAAATTGTTTATATTAAGTGGCATAAAGCTTATACTTATTCCGGTGCCAAAATATTTTAGTACAAAAGAGAATACATTATTTAAAGATAATAGGGATTTATTATTATAAAATTATAGAGGAATTTTCATAAATTATTTAAATGAACATCTATTAATATTTCTAGACTTTGATATTATATTTTCCAAGTAGCTTTGTCCATTATATTATATATAAAAACATTTTTTTGGATTTGTCTGTCATCATCTCCTTTAAAAAAACTTTTTAAGAGGACAAAAATGGAAGATTTGTAGATTTAGGATTATGAAAACACCTATTTAAAAATATATATTAATATACTAGCTAAAAGCCGAGCTTTGTGAGGGATCGCGTCGTCACACCTTGACTGACTGATGATAACACATCTACATATAAATAAAAATTACTATGTTAAAGCACAAATTAATAGGCGTGATAGTTTTTCCGTAAAGTGTACCACAAAGTACAGGTTGTGGGATATACTAGGGCTCGTTTCACTCACCCTGATTAATTTTTATTCACCGAAATTATCACTTGAATAATTAATAACTTAATATGTACTTCTAACCTTAATATTGCGTACGTTCCCCAGATTTTTACCTACACAATACCAAAGCGATACCAAACCGATTCAGCAGTGATATTTTCTAGAATAAGGCCGCGTCTTCCATTGATTACGTGCAGTAGTCGGCGTAGCGTAACCACGGCCACTCACCCGATTCTCGCTTCTATCTCACTTAATTACTTTCTAGAATGAGGGGACTTTTTTAAACATAATATATAAAAATGGGGGGTGGCTTAAAAATAATTTTTGTTTATTTATATGTAACATTTTTTATGTGTAAAATATGCATAGTGTAAGGGAAATGGGAAAAATATGTTTTAATCTGCAATTCTATTTAAATAAACGATGCCAGGATTATTCTCTAACGTTTTTGCTATCCTTAGCATAAGCGTAAGTTATTTACTAATAGCTATCATTTAACTAACAGTAAAATACCTAATCGTCTTACTTCAAAGTCTAGCGCAGCAAAAAATTGCTATATATATTCCAACTATTTAAGAGATGTAAGTCTATTTTTGCAGCTTAATATCAGTTGTATGAAAGGGCAAATACCAAAATGACAATGATAAAAGGCGGCCCCACAGACTTATAAAGGGGAAGAGTTGTTGTGATGCAGGATGAGTGATCTTATAAGTGTCATGATGGACAATGTCGTTCCATAGATGGTTGATTTTTTGGAACAAGATGAGATTCTATCATCGAATAAGCAGAAAAAAATACATTAAGTACGCATCAAGTAGGTGATAAAAATTAAAAAAAAAAAAAAAAAAAACTATTCAAAATAATAACAAAGATATTTACATTACAATAAGGTTCTAAAAATACTTGGTTGAATTTATAGTTAGCTTCATCGTAGTAAAGCTAAGAAGACTGTTGCTAGTGGTGATTGTAAATTATTTGACGGTCCCCAGACAGCTTTTTTTAGTTTTAAGTATCTATTATTAAATTTCAGTTTTTAAAGAATGAATATAAAAAAAAATTCTGTCTATCTCGTTCAATTTTGTAATGAAAAAAAGGTTATTTTATGGTTGTCATTCACATTCGAATTTTGTAATACTAAAGTGTGGTGTTCCTAACTTCTTAGGTCTATGGTGGCATGTTGCAGTCCGCAGCAGGTGCGACTGTGAATTGTGATGAGCCATGACTTATTCATTACTGTTATATGTTTACGGCAAATCTGCCGTCAATAGCATAAACACAGTAAGTAGGGTTTAGGCGGTTTCGAGAAAAACGCGGTTAAAGTTTTGTTGCGAAAATCATCAATAAATTTTTTATTTGTGGTCCGATCATGACGGTTGATACCTTAAATGAAAGATAATTTCAGCGTCTATCTAATACTTTTTTGTTAATCAAATCCGCAATATATAGACGTAGATATATAAACAATATTAGTTATGATATGTATCTGCTGGAGATCTGTGGTAGAGGTCACTTAGCATAAATACAGTAAGTGTGAATTTTACTGGCTTTATGCTAAGTATCCATACATTTTTTTTAATTTATCTCATATATAAAAATGGATTTTCAAATGTGTAAAACTCGGAAACGGCTGAACGGATTGGGCTGATTTTAGTCTTAAAATATCCGTAGTAATCCAGGGAAGGTTTTAAAGTGACACTAAGTTCACTGGGACAGCTAGTATGGGTTATAAGTTTTATTTAATCAGGCTGTAATTGTTACAATAAAATAATAAATTATATTAAAAATGTATGTATTTTAAAACTATATTGTTATCAAATTGCAGAAAGTTGAAATTAGTTACGAAAATCAACAAATATTTTAGTTTTTATCACATTTTTTCTTACGATTATTAAGCAGCTCTTATGCTCATTTAACAAATAAAAAATAAAGTTTCACTTTACTTAATTAACTTAGTCTTAAGCGTTACAAATTGTCACAGCCGTGAATATGAATTATGTTAACTTAATGTGTATTAATCAGTCTTCTCAATATTAATTAAGTGCTTTAAATCACAGATTTTCTTGTAAGGAAGAATGAGATACATAACGTAGATAATGACTATTATTATTGTAAACTGTAATTTTTTTCTTCTATAATCTATATCTTTATACGATGCTATAGAGTATTTTTCTTATATAAAAAACTTTAAAAAATCCTCAAATAATAAAAGCTATAACCATTTAGCCTACGACATAAAATTTTCTTCTGTAACAGTGTAAAAGTTAAATAACATTTACGTTTTTCCAAGATATCCGCTAATAGCTATAAAAAGAAAATCTGCTTATTTGCTAGGCTCATATTCATTTCCTATATAGTAGGTGACATAACATATTAGCAGTATAGATGCCATACTGTATTTTCGCCGAGTAACTCTCAGAAAAACCTCTGCAGTAAGTATACATACTGTAATTATGCTATGTATTCTTAAAAAAAATCTTGACTTACTGTTATTTTAAAATTTGTAACTTTGGTTAAAAAAGAGATATAAGCGAATGGATAAGACACAAATGTAGAGCTCATTTTCGTGATTGCGGCTGTATATCTAACTCATTTTTGGCCAAAACCCGACTTACTGTGTTTATGCTATTGACGGCAGAAATGGACAGCTACTGTATTTCTTACGCAATTTCAATGAAATTACTTTACAATGGGCGTAAATTACATCATTTTCTCATCAGTTAATATTTTTTCATTTTATTAAGTAAAATAATATAATATGGGGTATTTTTTACTAATAAGAAAATCGATAAAATAATTGAAATAGTTGTAGGTATCAAAATCTAATTTATAAAACTCACGTATCACGGTGTTTGTTGCTAAACTCCTCCGAAACTCCGATATCAACCTAGCGTTGGTTAATTGGTTATCGAGTGATAACCCGAATAACTTTATATTTCATACCTAGAATAGCATTTATAGCAAAATATCTGCCGGGTCGGCTAGGATTTTTTTTTCTCACAAGAATTATCACATTTTGCAAATCGAGAACCGGTGGTTGCGCCATATTTCCAATCTCGCGTACCGTTCGATAGTTTGGTCTGCTGATTGGGTTCTGTGTAGACCGCCGCGCGGGGTTTTTGTCCAGTCTAAATATTGCATTACCTAACCCTAACGGGACTCGGTAATGTCGTTGGGTTTTTAGGTAAACAAGCTATTAGCTTCTCGAGCTCCTTTATGATGAAAGCTGAATAATATTATGTAATCTATACAAATATAATAAAGTCGAGTTTTTTTAAGCTATTGCTAGCTTTTAATGCGGGCTTTGAGCGCAGCGCCCGAATCAAGAAATTCCGTAACGAAAAAAGCCTAACAACGGGGGGTGTTACAAGCCGCACCGCTGTGCGGGTCGGTGCGGCGTTGCCAGACTTCGGCAAGGTGTTTGTGTGCATGCAACTAGACGTAATTATCAAATTGAGCCGCTGCATGATTTTACGATATTATACAATGTCGGAAGTAGCAAAAGCTCTGATTTAATTCTCGATCCGATTCTATTTGTGTCAGGAGTAATGCAGGTTGTTAGCTGGGGTTAAAATAACTTAACCACATCATGTAGGTCCACCGCCTATGAATAGAATACTAATATATTACTACACTATAATGTCTTAACGCTGGACGGCAGCACCAGTACAGACGGTAAAAAAAAAAAGTTTTGTTCGACGTTTGACATCGTTTTTGTCATAACTCATAATCCTAAAATGGCACGTGGGTTATTTACTGTATGTGCTATTAGCGCCCTCTGCTTTTAATTTCCGTAATAGTAATATAGTATTTGTTCCCTGAAGAGTAAACCCCTCAGTCTTATCGTTTTCGTAGAAAATTCGAAAAACCGGAATGAGGAAAAAGGGGGGGGGGGGGGCACATTATCTCTGGACGTGCTTCCATATCTACATTGAAGCACATACATGACAGCTACATTCATGCCAAGTTTCATGCTTTCTTCAGGATGGGACCGTATTTTAAGTTAAGGACTCCTACTAATATAATATTGACGTAAAACTATACTTTTTTAGCATCACATAATATAAATTTTAACTACTTTATTAAATGACACACAATAGTTAGATAATCATCACCGTTTAGAGGTTAATTCTCCGTATACTGAGAACTACGAACAATGCATGTGGTTCCCAGGATCGAACTTCTCATTATTGTAACAGGGTTGACACCTTCCAGCAACAAGAAACGTTAATTCAGGGCTGCTGCAATTAAAAAATATCTGTCTTCTTCTTCTTCTTTTTAGGGTTCCGTAGCCAAATGACAAAAAAAAAACGGAACTCTTATAGATTCGTCATGTCTGTCTGTCTGTCTGTCTGTCCGTCCGTATGTCACAGCCACTTTTCTCCGAAACTATAAGAGCTATACTATTGAAATTTGGTAAGTAGATGTAGTCTGTGAACCGCATTAAGAGTTTGATACAATAATGGAATAAAAATATTAAAAATTCTAGGGGTCTCCATAGGTACAACTGAATCAAAAATTTTTTTTTTCGTCTAACCTATGCGTGTGGGATATTTATGGATAGGTCTTTAAAAATCATATTGAGGTTTTTAATATCATTTTTTTCTAACCTGAATAGTTTGCGAGAGAGACTCTTTTAAAGTGGTAAAATATGAGTCGCCCCCCCCTCTAACTTCTAAAGTAGGGGCATGATAAGTCTAAAAAAATATATGATATACTATAAAAACTACCAAAGAAAATTGGTTTTAATAAAATCTAGCAAGTAGTTTTTTTTATATTTTTATATTTAAATAAAATAAAATTTTTTATCATCTAACCCAGCGGTCGGCAACCTTTTTGCAGGGAAGGGCCACAAGGTGGCAAAATAAACGAAAGGCGGGCCGCAGACCTCATACTCGTATTAACCCTAGAAGCTCAATATTCCTACACATAATGAGGGGAAATAAGTGTTTGTTATAAAATGACACAAACAGTTAGGTTCTTAAGTGGCGATAACTACTGGCAATATTAGTAAACATTGTTTTTGATACATATAACTTTAATTCACAAAACATTCACGGGCCGCAAGTAAGACGTTCGCGGGCCGCATGCGGCCCGCGGGCCGCGTGTTGCCGACCGCTGATCTAACCTATGCGTGGGGGTATCTATGGATAGGTCTTCAAAAATCATATTGAGGTTTCTAATATAATTTTTTTCTAACCTGAATAGTTTGCGAGAGAGACTCTTCCAAAGTGGTAAAACGTGTGTCCCCCCCCTCTAACTTCTAAAGTAGGGGCATGATAAGTCTAAAAAAAATATATGATGTAGGTACTTTACTATAAAAACTACCAACGAAAATTGGTTTGAACGAAATCTAGCAAGTAGTTTTTTTTTATACGTCATAAATGGTAAACTTAATTTAACTTTCATTAAATCAACTGAAATATAAAAATAAATCAAAAACCTTTTAATTTCATAAAAATAAACCTTATTGCTGCTGCGGAACCCTTCATGGGCGAGTCCAACTCGCATTGGCCGGTTTTTTTTTAAGTTATTTCACACAGACGTAGAGTAGACCACGTGAAGGGACGTAGGCTATTTTCTGCGGTTGTGTAATAATGTACGGTTTCCGTAAAATTCTTAATTTATGCGGGCGAAGCCGCGCGGAATGTCTCGTTCGATATAAGAAGCAGACACCGAGGTAAAATACGAAGAATAGTTTGGGGATAAATAACATTTATTTGCATTTATCTATTTACAATAAAAAAAATATTTGTATTTTATATTTAAGAGAATTGAAGTGATAATACCTATTATCTAAATTCTAATGAATAAGTTTAACTTATAACGAGTATATAAAACAAGGAAGTACTTACGACTATAAGTATAAATTATGAGCAGTCTAATTAATCTAATGTTTAAAATTCTCGTGTCACAGTATTTGTGCGCGAACTCCTCCTGATTAGGCCTGAGAATATGTTTTTATCTACTTTTTATATCGATACTAGAAATAATTTATATGGCAAAACCACGTTTGCCGAGTCAGCACAGTATTTAAAATAAAATTATGTTGATTCGTCAGCATTCAAGTTCTTTCCATTATAGCGTCCCATTTTCAGTTGATACAGTATATTGTTAATGAGGTATTTGGCCTGCGTCACTTCTAGGGTGTCCTTTACACTTCTCAGCTCTGAAGCCACGTATGCACCATAAATATCAAAAGAATCCATCTCATCCAAATTCTTTTTTATATTTTTATCACCATAATCCGTAGACTCATCATCGCAGCCTCTACTACTGCTTGCGAGTTCTTCTGTCTCACTTTTATTTACCAAAAAGTCTTCCTCTGTTTTATTTGTAAAGTTTTCCATTCCATTCAATGAGAGTTCTTCTATCTCTTTTCTATCCATCGGAAGTTGCATCTTCCTTCTTTTTCTTGCGAGCGTAGACGTTGAAGCATCCGAGGCTCTTTCTGATGTACATTCATCTTCTATATACTCAGACCGCAATTGATTTTCATACAAATTGTAGTCGACCTGGAAATTATAAAAAAGTTTGTTGGTAGGTTTTAGGTAGGTTTTCAGGTAGGTATTGTTTTTGGTTTTCAAGAGGTAATCAGGCTACCTAAACATTGAAAATTAAATCATACGAGTGAAAACTCTAGAATCATCAAATATTCTATCTGTCATCTTCTATCAAGAAATAGCTACACCCTTATATGTTAACACTTAACATACCAAACTCGAAAAATAAATGTTTCGAGAGCTAAAATGATCAATAATAATTATAGGTCTACCAGAATCTGATTGCAAAAAGTGAGAAAAGAAATTGACTCTAGCAATACTGGGGTAGTTGGAATAAAACATTTTGATCCTTTTTTTTCCTTGTTGCTGGATTCTGTGTGCAAAACATGCAAATATAACAATTTATCCAATGATCAAGATTATTTTTTGAAAATTTGCCGTCAAAATTTGCCATTAGATTCTGGTAGACCTATAATTAATGTTATTGGTTATACATATATTATAATTAATAGTGTTGAAGACCGTAATAAAATATATACAACTTACCATCATATCGGCAATATCAAATTTATTCCGAGGAGCTGTAGCGTATAAAAATTGCAGTCGCTCGTAAAACACCCACTTAATTATTTTATCATATGGAATACCACTTCTTAATTTCGTCGCTATTTTCTGTCTCTCTTTGACGAACTGTGTACGAAGTCCATGTACTTTGGCCTCAACATTTTTTCTTGTGATCTTTAAGACTCGAGCAATTTCTTCAAATGCCTCAGTTCTCTTAGGTTTACTTCTGTAGTTCTTTATAGTTGTGTCCCAGAGCACTGGTTTTGAACGAAGGAGTTCTATTAGGCGTTTAACTTTGTCGTGGGTCCAAGAGTAAGCCATATCATTTCGTGGATTTTGTTCATCGTCTACACCTGTAACATCAGCAAAATGTGCAGCGAAAGGAAAAATCTGTAATTCTTCATTTTCCTGCACCTTATCTTCTCGATTCTCTTGGTTATCTTCTTCATTATCCTGTTCATCTATCTCTTCAGCTTTAAACTCGTAAGTAAATTTTTCGCTTGTGTTATCAGACTCCTCTTTTGACTCTTCTTTTGGTGTGAGTCTTGAAGATGAATCATCTAAGTAGCATGTTGCTACCATGTCACTTTGACAAAGACTACTCTCTCCCTGAAACTAAAAAAATAGTTTATAATATTTTAGGGAAAAAATAGACAAATCCTACTAATATTATAAAGGCGAAAGTTTATATGTATGGATGTATGTATGGATGTTTGTTACTCTTTCACGCAAAAACTACTGAACGGATTTTAATGAAACTTTACAATAATATAGTTTATACATCAGAATAACACATAGGCTACAATTTTAACCGACTTTAAAAATAGTGGAGGTGTTACGTTCGTTTTTTTATGTTCAACGATTACTCCGCCGTTTGTGAACCGATTTTCAATTTTTTTCTTTTAGTATATAGGGTATCATCCCAATTTAGTACTAGGTTTACAAAAGTGGTGATCTGATCAAGGGATCCATAAGTAATCGAGGGAACTCCTCAAGATTTATATGGAAACATGTGGTGACTTCGATTTCGTGAGAAGTATTCTAAGAATATGCTACTAACAAGTAAGATTCTGCACCGAGATATACCATGGTTCGGAAGGTGCTGAGAGAACTCCTGACTCTTTATAGATACAAATTTGGGAGTTTCGGCGTTATTTTAAGAACGGAAAGCATATGCTACTAATGTAAATTACATTCATCATCATCACTACCATTTTATACCTGCATGCATCGTTCCATTATTATGACCCTATTATTGGTACTTTTCATAGTCTTTTAGATCGAGACTCGAGTTTGTCGAGCGATTTACAAAATTATAGATATTGTTGTTTTAAAGTACTTATATTAAAATTTGATGCTACGTTTACAAAGGTGGCAATTTGATTATGTGATCCATGAGGTAGGTATGTAATGTATGTAACTAATTCTCAAAATGTATATTATGGAAACTCATAGTGATTTCAGTTTTAGAAGAAGAATTCTGAGTTTGTTACCAAAAAGTAAGATTTTAATTTTAAATATCATGGTCCCGAAGGTGACTGAGATAACTCCTGACTTCTTATAGATACGAGTTTGGAGACCTCGGCGTTGTTTTTAAGAACGGAAAGTGCATCTATGTAAATCACATTCACCATCATCATCACTACACCATGCATCATTATTCATTACAGTATGATCCTATTATTGTTACTTTTCATAGTATTTTATTATATTTCACTTAAATCGCGGGTAACGCCGCGGGGCACACCGCACAGCTAGTAAATGATAATAATTATTAATAAAGCATCAAAACAGCATTGCCTTACACGTCACAAGATATTAATTAAATCTTATTAAATAATGTGTCTATCTTTGACTGTTTCTTCTCGATACTACACAAAATTATTAAGATCTACATTTTTTTGTGAACCTTGTGGCTATGAATTGCTTATTCGTCGATATCTACTCATTGTATTGGTCGAATTTTTCTAGAAATGAAGTAGATATATTATGCATCACATACGAATTTACGTCTATAACATATTTTAATATTCCGTAAAATATTGTAGCAACGTATCCTTGAAAGTAACTGAGCCCCTAGTCAAGACTTTTTTCTTTATCGCTTCTTTATAGAATCGCCGATCAAAATGTATGGAATTGACATAGTGTTCGATAATAATATGAAGTTGAAGTTCGTCTCGTCTAATGTCAATTCCATACATTTTGATCGGCGATTTTTTAAAGAAGCGATAAAGAAAACGTCTTGGTTAGAGACTCTGCTTATTTTAACCTTTAATTATAATATTATTACAAATTATTTTAATACTATGAAGTTTTCAATAGTATTTAAGTAATTGCAACAAACGCCTGATGAAATAACTAAAGTATGTATTATGCACTTAAGGTATAATTATGTAAAGGTTGCTATTGTATAGGCACTGAATTAAATTTTGTGTGTTTCGAATTTTCCCAGATTTTCCAGAATCTTCGAAATCTCAGTCCAGTCCCAGCCTACAGAATGATAAGTCCTACTATTAATTATTTTTCTTGCCTGTTTTTACATAAACATTCGATTAAAGGAATATTATAATATACTTACTACATTTTTTTTCCAGTTTTATGAACATTTCCAAAATCGTTTAAAATAATACCAAGATTTATATTATACTTACTGGAATCCATAATATTATGTTGCAATCGCCGAAATTCAAGTAATTTTTCCGAGACCAAAGCTAAACGGATTTTGATGAAATTTATTATGGAGATACATTGAGTTGATTAAATGTATATCCATTCTAAATTAATTCAAAATTGGTTTGGTTTTTTATTCGTTTACAGTCAGATAGACACACTATCGCATGATGATAACATTATAGGTTAAAAATAACATACCGTTAATTTATTTAGATCAAAATGGGTGTAACTCTTTGCCCGCAATAAAAATTGCATCGGTTCGTAATATATCCACATTTTTTGTGTGTCTGTGACGCCGTGACGTATCGCCGCCGCTATCCTCTTTCTCTCTCTGGTGAATTGAGATCGTATAGTGTGTAGTTTGGATTCCACATCTTTCTTCGTAATATTCAGAGCACTAGCTATTTCCTCCAAAGCAGCGTTTTTCCTCTCTCCATCCTTAAATTCTGCGTTTGTTGTATCCCACAACAAAGGTCTTTCACGAAACAATTCAATTAAATGGATCACTTTATCGTACGTCCACATTACCGCCCGCGCCATTTTTGTTGCTAAACGTCAAAATGGTTGCTCGCAAACGTCAATACAGAGTTCAACATGGCGCAGCGTCATTGACTCCGCAACAGTGTTGCTCGCAATTTACACGATTCCGTAACATAAAATAGTTATTTAAGAGATAATAATATTTACGTAAAATGAAATTACTTGATTGTTAATCATTTAATAATTATAATTATTAAAATAATCCATCATTTCCAAAAAATAAAATTAAGTTTTAAATCAGGGTACAGTAGAGCGCCATCTATAGTTTGCGCATTGAACTAGCGTGTGATAATGTTACCTTGGAAACATCGCTATGAGTTATGACATAAGTTTATTTGAAAAAGTGATAACAGATGGCAGCACGTGTAACTATTTCTGCAACTGGATCAAAGTATTCAACGCTGGTAAAATGTAAATAAAAAAAATATAATAAAGCAAGAAAAGAAATAAAAGTCATAAAAATATAATAAACTAGATGACGCCCGCAACTCCGTTGCGCCAAAACTCGTTTATCGCGCGGGAACTGTACATTTTTCCGGGACAAAAAGTATCCTATGTCCTTTCCCGGGACTCAAAGTACATCCATGCCAAATTAAAAAAAATCGGCGGTTTGTTTGGGCGTGAAGAAGTAACCGACAGACAGACAGACACACTTTCGCATTTATAATATTAGTATGGAAGTACTGTTTATTTAGGTGTTAATTAGTTGTCCCTAACATCGTTATATCCTACTAATATTATAAAGGCGAAAGTTTGTATGTATGGATGTATGGATGGATGTAGAAAAATAATAGAAACGGCTTATCTCGCGAACTACTGGAGCATTTTTTATGTTATTTGGCACAGATAAAAAGTAGACCACGTCAAGGGACATAAGCTATTTTTTGCGGAAAAATGTAGTTGAAATTCCTAATTTACGCGGGCGAAGCCGCGCGGGACATCTAGTAATATTATATGCAAATAAATGGACAAAGTAGAAATAAAAAAGAATAAGTAGGTATTCAGAAAGTTTTTAAGATTCTAAGGAACCTAAATAAGTAATATTCCAAAATTATGGTTTTCATAATCTTATACAAACTTTTTTACTTTGACTCTCGTTAAATCTTTTGAACTTGAACCATCAATGGAACAAATTGGCTGTAAATTTTAGAATTTAAATCGTAAAACGAAACTCTAAAAAAATATAATAATAATAAACATTATATCTAATCAAATTCTCATAATATCATAATGTTATGTATTTAATATTTTTAAAAATAGCGTAAGTATCGCTTGATAGTTCAATAAAATATTTTTGTCTACATTCTATCAATCTAAATATTGATTACAGTTGGATTAGTTATTAAAAGTACCCAATAATAGAGCATAGAGGCACGGATTACTAAATAGTTACATTGAGGTATAAAATATTATACTACATCATCATAATATTATCAAGGAGCAGGACCGAGTCAAAAGTTTTAAATTGCAGTGGTTGTTGCAACTACGTAAAATGGGTTTTTTAAATAATGTTTTTTCTAAAGGAAATGTCATTATTTAAGTATGAAAAACGGTACCGTTATAAAATTGAGAAAATTTACTACACGAATATATCTATTCGTATAGTAAATTTTCTCAATTTTGTGTACTGATATATCTATCAGTACACAATTTGAAAAATTCTGCTCGATAGAAAAAAATCTTAAAGATGACTATTATTAACGCTGTTTTTCATAATTAACTCATTTTATGGCTAAATTACACACTTTCTAGAAAAACAATAAATGTAGTACATTTGTCATAACATAACCTAAACCATTTGATATATTTGATTTGTGTAATACTAAAAACAAAAGGTTTTTTTCTCCTATTTCGCCATATCAAGGACGCGGCGAGCGTCGTAACCGCCACTGTACAAGGCGCGCTGATATGAATGTTATTTTAATGTCCTTTACGTCGATAATCGTACTGACAGACATCGACCTGCTAATTTTAGGGACTACCTCGCCTTAGCTATGTAGCCCCGTTTGCATTATGATAATAGAGAATATTATGCAAAGTTCCGAGAAGAGGGCGTTACTAGCCCAGTAAATCCGAACAAAATTCGACCACATGTTGCAAGTTGCAACCGTTGCAACGGCCAACGCCATCGAATATTGACAGAAATCGTTGTGAAACGTCGAAAAAAACTTTTTGTTTACTGTCTATGCTGGAGCTGCATTCTAGCGTGAAAACATTGCAGTAACATATCCTATCGTAACTTTCTCGTATTAAAGATTACTTTTACCAAATATACGCAATTTTTTTTAGGGTACTGAGTTTAAATATAACATTTTACTTCTCGTGGCTTATTAAACAGCGTTTAATAAAACACCAAGTCCAATAACACTGAAATATTAGTCTGCGAGTAAATCTCAGCTCGATATTAGTTCCCCGGGCAATAAATCCGAAGGATCCGGCGGCCGCGCGGGTAAATTATTTTTCCCGCTTTTTTATCCAATTTTTTTTTCGGTGTGGATTCTTGCAAATGCCCGCAGCGTTGTGTTATGAATTTGATGAATTTATGACTGTTATGTTAGTATTATTAAACTTCTTACTTGTAAAACTGTTTCAGCAACGCATAACTCATACCTTAAAGCCACAGTAATACTTTCTAAATAAGCTATAAGTACAATGTTTTGTATATGTTTGCAAGTTTGGAAAAGACGCTAGACAAGGATAAACATAAATAATAAAACAATGCACAACGTTTCAATAATATTAACAATAGTTAATCTTTATCTATATAAATATATATACTTAAAACAAAATATTTCGCTAGGTATGGCTCGAGAACGGCTGAACCGATTTAGCTTACTTTAGTCTTAATATAATCGTGAAAGTCCAGGGAAGTTTTAAAAGTGACTTGAATTTACACAAAGTTCACCGGGTCATCTAGTCTTAAGTACCACGCAAACGATCAAATTGTTTGTCAAATTTTACGTGTTTGTCAAATAGTTTGATAGTGTACAGCTTTGTTTGAAGCGTTTGTCAAACAAACAACGTGTTTGACCTGTTTGAAGAAAATTTGGATTTGCGTAGCGTTTGACAAACGTGTTTGAACGTGTTCCGCTGTATTTGTCAAACAAGATCTCATGATCTCAAACCGATTCTAGCTAATTGTTTGACAAACTTGTTTGATGCACGTTTGATCGTCTGCGCTGCTGTTTGATGAAAACGTTAATTACATCAAACATGTTTGTAAACAAATTTGATCGTTTGCGGGGTACTTTATATTATATTACAGGGTGTAACAAAGCTAAATGATAATGCTTTATGGTGTGAATGTGTCCCTTATATCTAAAGGTACAAGTTGGAAACCGGCTACATGAAGCGGCAGCAGACGACTTGTCGTCGCGACACTATTAACTGGTTTCTATGTATTTCTATGAAAAGTGCCGCTAGCTTCGTGTCGCTAGCTGCGGAGGGTATCTAATTATCTATATATTAATACGCGAGCGAAAAACTTTGGATCCTTTTTGACGAAAAATGGGGAAACGTAGGTGATTGAAATTTTGCTCAGTTATAGTTTATAAGGTGAAGGATCAAGGAGTGGATCGAGCTAATTATTATTTTGTAATTATGCTTTTATCATTCATTTTTTTAACAAATTAAACATTACACACACTACAACATACACAATAGGAAATTTTTGATTGACAAGCCTATATACACGAATTGTACTCTTTTATTTATGGTTGAAGTCTGTTGTCAAATTGAAAATAGATTTCGTTTTTTTTTTATTGAATCTCAATTACATAATACTGTTAGACAATAATTATTACACGGCCAGTCTTTTATCATTTGACTTTATTAATCTGAGACTGTCGCAGGAATTATGCCTAAAAATAATAAAGTCAATATTTTGACAATAGAATATCAATAGAATAGCGTTGAAATTTGAAACTTTTTTATTTTTTTATTTGAGGTCGAATTTCGACCATTGGACGATCTCTAGTTTCATAGAAATACATAGAAACCAGTAGTGTCGCGACGACACGCCGTCTGCTGTTGCTTCATGTCGCCCGCTGCCATAAGAGTTCATTGTGAAAGTAGCAGCGCTGAAAGAGCATTTTTTTCGGTATTTGCGCCTTAACGCGGCGTTATGAATTTTCCCATACAAAAGTTAAAAAAAATTGCTCACTTATCCCTGCTACTTTCACAAGTCACAACCAACTCCATACAAGGGACACAATATGCACACCATAAAGTATTATTATCACTTTGTTATATTACACCCTTTATAAAAATACTCGTATCGCGGTGTCTGTTTCACTCCAAAATAGTAGAAGGTACTGTAGCTTTGAACCAGGGATGTTGCGGAATGCGGATCCCGATTTTTTCACATCCGCGGATGCGAATGCGGATTTTAACTCATCAAGCCCCATACGGGCACCGGTGGTCGCGACAACAATAGAATACAATAGCATTTCCAAGAATCCGCGATCGAAGGGTTAAGAGGCTCACATCCGCGGATTCAGATGCGGATGCGGATTTTTCAGATGCTATATAAAAATAGTATATAAATGAAGAATTAAACAATGAAAAAGTATTATATGTATAGGTGTACCAGAATCTGATGGCAATTTTTGACAGCAGATTTTCAAAAAATATCCTTGATCATTGGATAAATTTTTATATTTGCATGTTTAACACACAGAATCAGCCGCTAAAAGAAAAAAAAAAGGATCAAAATGTTATATTCCAATTACCCCGGTATTGCTAGAGTCAATTTATTTTCTCACTTTTTGCCATCAGATTCTGGTTGACCTATAATCATTTTTATTAATGTGTTACAAATTTGTATTATAATACTTTTGTATTACAGAAATAATAATACGTGAATGAAATCAAATTAATTCCTTTTTTAACTTCACTCGTTTTTTATTAGTGCTCGAAGTTAAAAATAGTCCGAGCATTAAGGTACAAGTTGGAACCGAGCGACACGCAACAACTGCAGACGACGTGTCGTCGCGAAACTACTGGTTTTTATATATTTCTATGAAACACCCTCCGCAGCTAGCGACACGAAGCTAGCGACACTTATTCATAGAAATACATAGAAACCAGTAGTGTCGCGACGACACGTCGTCTGCTGCCGCTTCATGTAGCCGGCTTCTAACTTGCACCTTCATACTTAATAAATAGCAATAATGCCGCTTTTTCTTATTCAAGGCGGTTACGCTAAGGTTCATAAATTAAAACCGAGCTACTAAATAATTGTTCACTGGAAACACTGCCTGGAGGACTGGATAAAAATCTTTGTGTTATCGATGATAGTATTTTAAATTCCGCTTGATGAACATTCCACCATTTAAGAGGATTTTCATCCACGTTGATCATTATTTTTTATTGCGGTAACTTTCTTGTCGCAACTCGTATGACATTCGCATCCGCATTTGTTTTATTGCGGATGCGAATGCAGATGTCCAAATCTATGCGGAAACTCCGCATATTTTGCGGATGCGGATGCGGATATTTGCAACATCCCTGCTTTGAACTCATGTAATTTGGGTGTTCGGTGAGGGAACAAACCACAATCCATATAACTACTAATTACAAGCCGCAAGCAAGTAAAGCTTTAAGTGTACGAACTTTACAAACGTAAAGGAGTTTATTGTTGAACTTGTGCTTGTCATATATTTTCATTTAAGCGCAATGATTATGTAATATAATGATAGTCTTATATAATATTCTTATATATTAAGACTATCATTATAATAGATAATTCCAAAGTGTCTACGTCGCGTCGCTCTGAAGAAAATAATAAAAATAATTAATTTTAAATATTTGGGCTCTAAGTATAAATTAAAGATTAAAACAAACCCTGATGGGGCTGAATCATGGATAAGGCTTTCAAACAAAAATAAAACTTGATTGAAATCGGCCCACCACCACGATGATTAATTGTATATACACTGCAAACAGACAGACACATTAAAGTTATGACTCCCCTTCTGTTTTGGTCATGGGTGAAAATAAAATATAATGATTTAAAAATTAAATTAGAACTTGAAAGTTGGTTTAAGCCGCTTCAAGGACGATAACACAGCATGCATTTCCACAGCCGCACATTTTAATAAGCCACTAGGATATTTCCGGAATGTTCATCTCAAAGCAATTCGTTATCTACCGGACCTCCAGCCCGCTTTCCGCTACAGCTAAGTACACAGCGTCTTAGCAAAGAATTTAATTGTTGCCTTGTGAATGCGGGAAGGGTGGGGCACTCGTCTTAGCGGATAGCGATTTCTATCTGTAACTTAACCCAATGTTCAAAACAACTCGCTATCTACCGGACCTCCAGCCCACTTTCCGCTACAGCTAAGTACACAGCGTTTTAGTAAATATTTTAATTGTTCTTGTCTTGTGAATGCGGGCGGGGCGGGGTGCCAGTGTTAGCGAAAAGCTTCTATTGGTATAAGTACGAAAGTGTCTGTCTGTCTTACTCATACTTCTTCACGAAAAGAGTAAAAATATACAGTTTTACGTCTTATCTTGCGTGGAAAACGAATAACAGCGAAATGGCGGGTGGCGTCTACTTATAGGTAACTTATATTTACAAAACTCGACGTTAATAATAAAGTAATTTTAATTGAGTAAAAGTATTTTTTTATTATTATTATTATTGTAATATGTAAGTAATAGAAGTTATGGTCCCGATTCACGAATAATTAAAATCCTTCAGTAGTTCCTAGATAGTACCTAACCTAACCCTTAGAGTTTTTTATTGGGATCACTAATAAATAATGAATAGGAGCATTTCATTTTTATTTGATGGTCCTATTTGTTAGTTATTAGTGATCCTAATAAAAAACTCTAAGCATATTTTATCAAAACGCTGACTGACACTGCGCCCTCACCAAGAAAGTTAAGAACAAAAAGGGGTGTAGCTCATTACAACTGAAGTTTCACAAAAATGTGTACAAAGAAACTTCTGTGCCAATTGGTTGCGACTTATGAGTTGTACTACTGCAGAATGTACTGTAAAATATAACAGTCGAAGATACTTTCTATGTTTTAAATACTTATAAACTTTAAAAAAAAAAAAACAGTTTTATTTACGTTTATTAGTCACAAACAAACGACAAAACTGAAAACTCTTTATTACTCTCTACTATTATGTCTATACAGACTACAGAGTGTGACAAAACAAAACGATAATAAGAGTTTGTATGAGTCTTATGTATAGAGTTCACTGATAAAGTAGCAGCGGTAAAAGAGTACCTTTATTCATTTTTGTAAGGACAAATTCATGACGTTGAGGCGCTTGCTCATTTTGACACAAAAAAGTTTATTTAAAACTAGATGTCGCCCGCAACTCCGTTGCGCCAAAACTCGTTTATCGCGCGGGAACTGTACATTTTTCCGGGATAAAATACTTTTTATGTCCTATCCCGGGCCTCAAAGTATTTACATATCAATTTTCACTAAAATCGGTTGAACCGTTTGGGCCTGAAGATGTAACAGACAGACAGACAGACAGACGGACAGAGACAAGACAGACAGAGACACTTTCGCATTTAAAATATTAGTTTATAATATTTATAAGTTTATAATATTAGTAAGTAACTGTGGATAAACACACAACAAGTGGATGTAAGTCAATACCGATTTAGAAATGTAATCACTTATCAAAATCCGCATTCATTAGCAAATGGTATTGCAGATCTTCCGCGGACTAATGGATTACACTTGTTTTTTTTTTTTTTTTGTATGAAGTAAGGGGGCAAACGAGCAAACGGGTCACCTGATGGAAAGCAACTTCCGTCGCCCATGGACACTCGCAGCATCAGAAGAGCTGCAAGTGCGTTGCCGGCCTTTTAAGGGGGAATAGGGTAATAGGGGAGGGTAGGGATGGGAATGGAAGGGAATAGGGGATGGTAGGGAAGGGAATAGGGTAGGGGATTGGGCCTCCGGTAAACTCACTCACTCGGCGAAACACAGCGCAAGCGCTGTTTCACGCTGGTTTTCTGTGAGAACGTGGTATTTCTCCGGTCGAGCCGGCCCAGTCGTGCCGAAGCATGGCTCTCCCACGTATATTTACTTGTATATTACATCTAGTATTTATATAGAAAACTTGATTTAGGGGCAGCTCATACTAATCTATACTAATATTATAAAACGGAAGAGTTTGTTTGTTTGTTTGTTACGCGCTAATCTCAGGAACTACTGGTCCGATTTAAAAGAATCTTTCAGTGTTGGATAGCCTATTTATCGAGGAAGGCTATAGGCTATATTTTATTACGCTTAGACTAATAGGAGCGAAGAAATAGAGGAAAATGTGGAAAATAACGGGAGAAATTATTTGAAATTGCTTATTATCTTAAGAACTACTGGAGCAATTTTCATGTTATTTGGCACACATGAAGAATAGACCACGTGAAGGGAAATAGGCTATTTTTTGCGGAAAAAAATACGGTTTCCGTGAAATTCCTAAATTACGCGGGCGAAGCCGCGCGGGACATCTAGTAAGTAATAACTGTGTTTTAAAAACGGTGTGAGCAGACCCTTACAGTTAGTGCAGACAAGTGAAAACTACAATCAGGATTTTTGAAAGGACAAAAAAATCAACGCACACGTGGACATTCTCATAATAATGTTTATGTAAGAAACAGCACTTTTTAAATACAAATAGATTATAAGTAATACCTACTATGTATAATAATATTATAATTATTTTTTTTTTGTCATGAGTTTTTCCATACAAAAGTAAAAAAAGATTCTCTCTCAGCGCTGATACCTTCACAGTGAACTCTACAGTGTGTAACAAAAATAAATGATAATTCTTTAGGGTGTGTACGTGTTCCTTTTAGAGAGTTCACTGTGAAAGTAGCAGCGCTGAAAGACGATTTTGTTTTTCACTTTTGTATGGGCAAGGGCCCGAGCGTCACGAGTTTCCCCATACAAAAGTGAAAAAAAAAAATTCGTCTTTCAGCTTCATTTCATTTCAGCGTCATTCGTCTTTGACGACCTCTGTGGCTCAATTGGTTGAGTGTGTGGCAGCTCAAGCCGGGGGTCGCGGGTTCGAATCCCGCCGACGGAACAAAAAGTTTTCAATGTTCCCAGGTCTGGATGTGTATTAAATATGTGTATGATATAATAAAAATCTTAAATATATGTATAGTATAAAAGTATTTAATATATTTCCGTTGTCTGGTACCCGTAACACAAGTCCTTCAGATACTTAGCACGGGGCCAGACTGACGTGGTGTGAAGCGTCCATAGATATTATTATTATTATAGATATTTCAGCGCTGCTACTTTCACAGTGAACTCTCTACAAGGAACACGTACACACCCTAAATTATTATCACTTATTTTTGTTACACCCTGTATAATAATATAAGGAACACAATATACACACGCTATGGTATTGTCACTTTGGTTTGTTTCATCCGTTAAAGTGTAGTTAGTTGTGCTGTACTGTATTTTATATTTACCCTACTTTTGACCCAAAGGTATGCAAACACCCAGTGTAATAATAATAATATAACTATTATAATCTGTTAAATATAAGGAAGGCACCATTTTTTATTTACATTTTTTATTATCAAAGAAGGTAGAACCTACACTAAAGAGGGTTCGTAATTAAATGCTTTTGACTTTTACCCCTTTGGATCAGAATAAATTGTTAGTAATCTGACTAACTAAATTGTTTAAATAACTGTCTTAATTAACGAGTAGCTGACGAAAAAAGGTTAATTTTTAAGACAAACCTTTTCGAGAAAAGAGTTTTTCTTTTGAATAAAGTATGCAGGCTTGATAATAAGCTTGAGTTGTTTCAGATTTAATTTAAAATCATTGGTTAATATCCTCTAGGTATACTATGAAATATGTAGATACTAGATATACATAATATATTATTAACTATTAAGAGTTAAGATCCTGACATACGAAATAGCCTGTCGGTCATAGCCTCATAGGCCTACGACTTGTAGTAAAGAAGGTCTCCTAAAAGTAATAAAGTGATAAGAAAAGTAACTAAGAAGTTGATAGATGTTTGGTATATAACTTCTTCCTTTTATGTAATTGGTAAGCAGTGGCGGCCCTAGGGGTTGGCGAACAGGGCAATCGCCCGGAGCCTCGCACTTGCAGGGGCCTCGCAAGGTTTTTATTGGAAGATAAAGGGCCTCGCAAAGATCTTCCGCCCAGGGCCTCGCAAAGACCTTTCGACCGTGGCCTCGCAAAGACCTGCTGCCCAGGGCCTCGCAAAGACCTTCCAACCGAGGCCTCGCAATGGGTGAGATCGCCACTGTCGGTAAGTTGTTTTGCAACACGTTTTGCCTGAAATTTCAGCGCCCGCGTCGCATCTTTTGTAGCTTCTACTTGTGCTAGTAGTAGCAGACTTACCTGAAAGATATAAAAATATTTGATTAGATAAAAAGAGAAATAAAATTATTGTAGACTGCAGGTAGGTACATCTGGTACACTATATATTAACGGCCAAAGCGATTTTCAGTTCTTTAACTTGAAGTGAAAACTTCATTAGCGGGATTTTAATTGTAAAAGAAGAAGAAGAATATAAAAACCGTGAACTCTTGAACGGGCGTGATGAAAATTTGTAACATCAAGATAGAATTTATTCTATCTTCTACGCCAGGGCGGTATAGAACAGAAATATCGGTACAGTTTTAGCATTATGATGACAGACAGACAGACACATTGCCTCATTTAACTATTATAGATATGTAGAGTAGTACCGCAACAAGAAGGTAGAGAAGTACATAAGGACCTAAGTAATTTGGTCGCGTTAAGTCAAACCCATCCGACCGATCACAGCTATAGTTCGAGCTGTCCGACAAGGCTATAAATAAACGTGGCGAAAAAAGGAACTAACGCCGCCATCATACAAAAACGCCGTTTTAGACAGTTCTTCTTTACAGCAGCGCCCCCACCCACGTTCACTCAAAGCGTTGTCGCTCTATATTCTATAACATTGAATTGACATAAGCCGACCAAATGACGTAGGTGTGTCAACTGCCTCGGAACCAATTTCCTCGATGGCACCAGCGCGGTGTAAAAGGAAAAAATCGGTTTAGCGGTTTTAGCTTGATGATGATAGACACTGACACACTGCCTCATTTAAGTATGGATATTAAGCCCACCTGACACAGTCCTGCGCGCAGTCCTCCCGGCAGCTGCAGGAGGAGCACGAGGACAGGCTGACGGAGTCGAACCTGCGACCCGCCGCCGCCGAGCTCGGCACCGTGTGCGAGCCACGCCATCTGGAACCGTGTTGCA
The DNA here is from genome assembly GCA_905187585.1 of Cyaniris semiargus. Classification (NCBI taxonomy): domain Eukaryota; kingdom Metazoa; phylum Arthropoda; class Insecta; order Lepidoptera; family Lycaenidae; genus Cyaniris; species Cyaniris semiargus. The sequence goes on along the minus strand of LR994558.1, from coordinate 1,766,462 downwards.
ACGTGTTAGAGTTGGTTTTCAATTGGGGGTTTGAAAAAAATATGAATAAAAATAATGTTTTTTTTTTTTCAAAAATATTAGGATTTTTCGTCAAATAAAGATGGTCAGGCTACATGTTAGCGCAGGGTTCATAGCTCGTCTCGTTTCAGTGCGAACCACAGAACACAAAAGCAAGGAGAAATGTTATGTAGCCCTTTTTGTACGTTAGCTGATGTCGCCAGGTACTCACACAACTTAAATTCACTACATTCACAATAAAAATATCTAGATTCTATATTATAGTACATGCACGAATCTTATAAACCTCTTACTGTTTCTGGACAAACACTACTTTGCCGTGTAGTAATTTTGCATGCAACCGACACTTTTAATAAGTATGCAATTTCGCATGATTTGGCGACGCGACGCGTGTAACGCCCGCTTAACATCTTATCAATTGTTTCTAAAATCTGTGGTGCAAACTGACCCTTACAGAGTTGTTTGATGTTTCTCATAAGAGGGACCTAGTGATCAGTAGTTACGGAAAATTTTTGGGGTTAAAACTTGAAATTTAGTCGACCGCATAATTTAATTTAAGTTTCTCTCCCATCTGTGTCCAGTCTCGTGTCCAGTTTGAGAACAACCTTAATTAAGACACCATCTCCATTAAACTATAAATAACTAGATGACGCCCGCAACTCCGTTGCGCCAAAATTCGGTTATCGCGATGAAACCGTACATTTTTTCGGGACAAAACGTCCTTTCCCGGGACTCAAAGTATCTCCATGCCAAACTTCAGCAAAATCGGTTCAGCGGCTTGAGCGTGAAAAGGTAACAGACAGACAGACACACTTTCGCATATTTATAATATTAGTAAGTATGGAATATACACACACACTCACATACCTAAGTATCCACGTTCAACATTAAATGCGGGTTTTATTTCGTTTTAATAATGATTAAGAAATTAATGAACCCAGCTTTCATCTAAAGTACATTTTAATAAAGAGAAATTATTTATTAATTTTGCAATTTTCTTCGACGGAAATTAGTCTGGAAATAGCTTTTAAGATTATAGACTCAAGTTACTTATATTATAGTATTTATAGTTACTGAAACACGTTGTTAAGTAATAATAATTATTAGTAAGATGTAATATTTTAACGGAATAGGCTACTTGACCTACTTTTTTTCTTCATACTAATCGCTTCTTAATCATTCATTTTTACCAAAAAAACTAATTTTTATATATTTTGAACAGTAGAAACCCATAAAAATGTTGATTGAAAAATATGCCTTTTAAATGGCGCCGGAAACACTGTCCGCCATAGTGTGACGTCATATTTTTTGTATTTTATACTTTCTTTATTGAAATTTTATTTATGTGCTAAACGCACGAGTCTAAATGTGCCAAAAAATTAGAAAAGAATTAAATGAGAAATCATTTGTAATGTTGAAAACTTTTGGAGAAAAGTTTTGGCCATTTCATTTCCCAACTACAATAAATGAAGATAATATATAAAACTGATGTTTTATTTGAATTATTCAAGAAAATATATTTTATAAATCTTTCTAGGCTTATTATTATTATTTATGTACAAATAAATTTACATGTAACGAGCGCGTTAAATAAAAGATATTAAATTACTAGTGTGATGACGTCACAACCAAATCGGAAGTACCGCAAAAGCGTTTTTGTCAGTACAAATTAAAAAATATAAAATCATATTTTTAAATCGACTTTATTTATCAATCATAAGCGTTTATTTGATGATAAGGGTGAAATACGGTTTCCTAGACCAAGTTCTACTAGAAATATGCATTTGTTCAATGAAATTGAATAAAGGTCAAGTAGCCTATTACAAGTTGTTTACTAGATGCCCGTGACTTCGCGCATTTTGTTGCCCGGGAACCGCACGTTTTTTGTGATAACAATAATCTGAATAATGGTAAAGTGTGTCTGTCTGTCTGTTACCTCTTCACGCTTAAACTGCTGAACCGATTTTTTATCCCGGAAAAATGTACGGTTCGCGAATGAATTTTGGCGCAACGGAGTTGCGGGCGTCATCTAGTATATATAATAAAGTCCCATTTTACCCCTCATAAAAATATTTTTATAAAGGCTAAACTAAGTCTCACACAAACTACTAAAGTTGTAAAGACGGGTTATTTGAATTGACCTAGACCGAGTCGAAAGTAGATCGAAAAATTTTCATCGCCATAATATTATATTCACATAAATAAAATATGTGTCTATGTCAATCTCTATGCATAGATCAAGCACATTAATAATTACTGATGCTTCATTATGGTCTCATGAATTAATAAATACCTTCTGTGTTCTACTAATAATGTCTTTGAAGATGGATGTTTGTTACTTGTTGCTATTTCATACTAAAATTGCTTAACAGATTTTGATTAGAAAGTTAGCTACCTTATGTTGCAGCTGGCTTTTCACGGCGCGTAATATCACAAGCCGGGCCGCGTCAGCTCAAGCCACTCGCCGTGTGAAGGGGGTGGCTCGAGGTGGCGCGGGCTGGCTTGAGCAGGCGCGTCCGATCCGATTGAAATCGGTAACTTCAAAGGCGCGGCTCGGCGCGGCTCGAGCGGCACGTGATATTACGCGCCGTGAGAACGGATAGCGCGGACTTGCTCGTAGATACATAATAATATAATTGGCTCGGCGCGGCGCGGCTCGTGATATTTTTTAAATTAATTAAATCATCTTTATTTCGGGCATCAGAGGCCCATATGAAAAATACATATTAATAATATAATAAATACCTTAAAACTAACATAATATATATTTAATATATACTTATAAACTAACACTGTCACTTGATGCCGGCGACGTGACTCGACACTTCGTTCCGGAGTCTCCCACGGAACCGCCGCCGTGAGAAGCCAGCATAACCGTGACTTCGTATTCGCATATTTCAAACCGAAAAATTTGGCAAATCGGTCTAGCCGTTTTAGAGTTTTAGCGATATTAACAAAATTGAAATTAATTTTTATTTATGTAGATTGTAGAAGATTATCAAGAATCAAAATGCGTTACACCAGCCAACAAAGAAGTTCGAGAGGCGCTGCGTTACACTATTTGACATTACAGTTTTCACTATACAGTGTACACTACCTTGAACATATCGACATGCAGTTTTCTTTAACTACAGTTAAGTGTTGAACTTTCATTGTAAAACCATAGTTAGCTCCAGGTGAAAACAGGTAGGACATACTTAGAAACTAGTTTACTAGTGTGGCATAGTTTAGAAAACCTGACAAGCTTTTTAATAATATCGGTAGCTTTTTTGCATATTTAATATTGATTAGTAAGAGATTAATCCGGTTAAATATTTGTTTATCTATATTTAAATCGAACTTGTTTAGAGGTTTTGTGTAGTAGAGTTCGAAACACATTTTATTTAGCTTTTTATCATCAGGGTTACGAATCGGAATTCCAATAATTTGGCATGTGAAAGCAAAGTGCAAAAACACCAGCAGTAAAACTTCTCTTAATTGGGTCTTGGGTCTACTTAACAATCAATTAGGAAGTGAAAAATATGACATACATAAGTACTCTGTCTACTGCACAAAACCAATCCACTAGGTTTTTTGTTAAAAACATCTACAGGGTGTAAAAAAACTAAGTGATAATGCTTTAGGGTGTATATGGGTCCCCAATATAGAGTTCGCTGTGAAAGTAGCAGCGCTTAAAATAGTAACTTTTCTTTCAAGTTTGTATGGCAAAATTCATGACGCGGGGCGCTTGCCCATACAAATCACAAAAAAATTTGCTCTTTCAGCGCTGCTACTTTCACAATGAACTCTATAATATAAGGGACTCCATATAAAGTATTACAGTTTTGTTACACATTGTATACAACTCGTATGCCTAACAAGCAACAACTAACCTGGCGCTCTTCGTCTCGACATGCTCCATCAACACGTTCCATGTCCTGTGCACCAGGTACAGCAGGAACAATACCCTGGAGTTCTCCGCATGTTGGTGCTCCCGCGCCCACTTCCGGCTGTTGGCGCTGCTGTGCACGCCGCCCATTTTGAATTTCGAATTCGGTCATTTATCGCTCAGCGCTCGAAGCGAGAGGACGTGTGCTGGAAATTAGTTATTATTGTTTATTAAATTACAGAATCGTTAAAATGGAATTGATTATAAAGTTTGTTTTGTTAATCATTAAATAAACTGATTATTAAATAGCCTTTCTGAGCTTTTCCCACGAAAAAGAGGACACATTTGCTTTCATATTTGCCCAATTAGTAATTGAGTTTTTACAAAATCACTCCTTATAGTGAACTGCATTTACGTAATAAAGGAAACAATTATGTGCGAACATTTTATTTATAGCTCTAATTGCCACACTCAGAGACGAATATTTTTTTTTATGAAATAAGGGGGCAAACGAGCAAACGGGTCACCTGATGGAAAGCAACTTCCGTCGCCCATGGACACTCGCAGCATCTGCAAGTGCTGCAAGAGCTGCAAGTGCGTTGCCGGCCTTTTAAGAGGGAATAGGGTAATAGGGGAGGGTGGGGATGGGAAGGGAAGGGAATAGGGGAGGGTAGGGAAGGGAATAGGGTAGGGGATTGGGCCTCCGGTAAACTCACTCACTCGACGAAACACAGCGCAAGCGCTGTTTCACGCCGGTTTTCTGTGAGAACGTGGTATTTCTCCGGTCGAGCCGGCCCATTCGAGCCGAAGCATGGCTCTCCCACGTATAAAACTTACTTACTTAAGTGTAATTAAATAAAGATTTTGACGTAAGCCCTATACATTATTTATCGGTCAAACTCTTCATTCATCATTAATGCCTCGGCCGTAAGAGTCTCTGTTGATCTATCTGTCAATCAACTTTGCCTTTTGTATGTTAAAAACTTTTTCATTAATACAAATAATAAAACCTACACCTCATAGGCTTTTTGCTGTCAATAAATCATTAAAACCCGTGATTACGTTGACGCTTTTAATGATACGATGTTTTTTGGGCCATGGCATCGTTAATGATTATACGAACTGTTATAATGATAGCCTGGGTGGTCTAGGCCAGCATCCGTCTTAGGGGTGTGATTAGGTCTTATAAACTACTAAGTGCTCAAGTATAGGATACCTATTGATTACTTTTACCTAGCTAGAGAATAGGATGGGAGTTAATACAAAATCTATATTGATTAAATACTATTGCTTGCTTGATGTGTGCAACAAAATCCACAGCCAGAATCTTTCTTCTTTTTGGAAATCAGTTAAAGAGAAAACTCCCAAGAACCGTAATTTTTTCTGCCTGTTACCTAGACCTACTACTTCAAGCACAAACTGCTGAGTGCTGAACCGTTTTAGAAAAAATTTAATATCTGTGGAGTGTAGAGATTCTTTGAGTCCCAGGAAAAGAACACAGGGCAAATGTCCTTGAAAAATGTACGGTATATGTGAACAAAATTCCACCCAACGAATATCTAACATATTTTCATTTTCTACATATATTTTACAGAAATGTTTTGCTTGTGGTGTTTTCGAGATCCTAAAATATAAGACGGTATTGGGGCTTGGACAAATACTCACTGTGTATGAGTTATAGAACTACTTAATGCGTAGACAGGCCTCGAAATATAATAATATCAGCTAAACGACTAACATTGTATTATAGAAATTGATTCATAGGCAGATCTATGTAATCTGATCCGGTTATGTCAAGCCCAGCCAACATAATATTATACGGGCAACTTTGACTTTACATAGCTCGACCAAGTAACTTAAAAGGAGGTGTTGTCACTTGTGTTAAATTTTCAAAAATTCCCTGACGATGGCTTTTGATTAATATTTTTTTTTCTTTATTTACATTTATTGCACACAAGAAATTTTTACATAAAAGTTGACATAGAAAGACGACACAAAGGAACTGCTTATTTCTAAAGAAATTTCTTACAGCAGCCCTACGGAGACAGATGTGATATAAGACATCAAGTAGGGCGTGAACATATACAACATAAAACTTTAACCCCCTTACTAATAAACGCTGTATAAGCTTTGAATAGTTATACAGTGTTTTGTCTTCTTCAATCCAATTAAAAATGTCACTTGTGTGACAGGAACAAAACACTGTATAACTATTCAAAGCTTATACAACGTTTATTAGTAAGGGGGTTAATCTATATTATAATATATACATTCTATACAAAATAATAATAATAAAATATACCAATATAATAATATACTAATCAAAATAAATAATATTTATTCATATTATTTATTTATTCATATTATGAGAAAGACATAAAAGTAGTGCATTTTAAAAACATGTTATATAAAATTAATTAATTATATTAGAAAGTGAAACACAATAAAGAAGCCATTGACAGATTAATCGGAGTGTTATCTGTAGATTCAATGAAGTCTAGATGATATTATGCATATTTTATGGAATAGCATTGATCATTCCAGTCTGATGATCTACTGCAGTAAACGGTACCCAGCGATGCAAGCAGTTCTGTATATTAACTGGTGTTTAGTATTAAAGTATCTAATTGTTGTTCTATTTCTACTGAGAACTTATTTAAATTTAAAAAATAGTTTTTGAGGTCAATTTGAGGGAAATTCTTAACACCACAAATTTCGCGTGTTATTTAAGATAGGCGAGGAGGTGGGGTCAAATCTCATCCCACAGCTCAGGAGTCTCAGATTATCTTACATCGAGATTAAAAAAAAATATTAAAGGTTCCTTATGCTTAGTTAAAATTCAATTTTATACAGGTGGAGCAAAACTAAGTGATAATACTCTAGGGTGTGTACGTGTTCCTTGTAGAGAGTTCACTGTGAAAGTAGCAGCTCTGAAAGAGCAATTTTTTGTGATTTGTATGGGCAAGCGCCCCAGCGTCATGATTTTGGCCATACAAAAGTTTAAAAAAAAATTACTCTTTCAGCGCTTCCACTTTCACAGTGAACTATATCGTACAGGGGACTTATACACACCCTAAAGTATTATCACTTAGTTTTGTTTTGTTACACTCTGTATGATTTTTTTTCTATAATTGCTTTAATTCTAACGTTGTCTAAATGTATTAGGGTACCTTCTGCTTAATTTAAATTCAATTTCATATATTTTGCCTTTTTCTATATTCGCTTTAATCCTAACAATATCGTAATTCTTAATGTAAGCAGTCTGTATGTATTCCTATGTCTATGGTCAAAGTGAAAATCTTGGATTTTCTCTCGCATCCTCAAGTTGATACTCAATATCTGAAACATACTGCCGCCTTATTCAACACACTACGGTCCAAAACGCGAGAGTAGTAACAAAATTTCATACTCTCTGGCTAATGATTTCATACTCTCGTGCTTTGAGCTATAGTAATTATAACAACTAGATTACCCGTGAACTTCGTATTACTTAATTCCTAACCCTATTACTAATAAAAAGTTACACAGCGTGTATAGAGGGTGCATAATATTTTTTCTACTAATAATCATTTTTTGACATAAAGCCATTGACATAAGGTATAGACTCTGTGTAACGTGTGTGTAACTTAAAAACTCCTGTTTAACTATTCACACGTTGAACGCATGTTTAAGTTTTTATTAGTAAGAGGGAATATGTTTCACCATATTGCCCTCCCTGTACTTCCTTTCAAGGCTAAAATTAGCTATATCGGTTCAGCCGTTCTCGAGTTATAAGTCGAGAGCGAACGATCAGCAAATATGGTTTCGTTTTGATGGCTTATTTGGAAACGTTGTTTGTGAACTTACACTCAGACCAATTTAATCTTAGTTAATTAAACCTTTGGTTATATTATGGGTTTTAGTTATTAGGAGGTCTCTCATAAAAGAGAAAGCAACACTTTGATTGATATTGGTGCAAGGTAATAGCGTTAGTTGTAAACATTTTTATAGTTCAACACTACACGCCCGTTAGAACATTTACATCTTAACACTTAATACATTCCGTTATTCTATCTTGTTGGAAATATGCTGGTATGGTTGTTCTTATAAACGAATCGTAGTTACCCGCAACTGCGTTCCGCCGAAATTCGTTTATTGAGCGGGAACCGTTCATTTTTCCGGGATAATAAGTATACTATGTTCTTTCCCGGGATTCATAATATCCCCATACCAAATTTAACGCCTCCGTGGTCCAGTGTTTAAGAGCGTGGCTCTTGACTCTGAGGTCGTTGGTTCGATTCCCGCGTTGGAAACATGTTACTTCCAAGTTTGGCTAGGACAATGCAGGCTGATCACCTGATTGTCTGACAAGTAAGATGATCCATGCGTCGGATGGGCATGTAAAAAGTCGGTCCTGCGCCTGATCTCTCGCCAGTCGTGTCGGTCATCCGTCCCACTGGGTTATGAGAGTAAAAGGAATAGACAGTGCTCTTGTGTACTGCGCACACACTTGGGCACTATAAAATTACTCCTGCGTAACTGGCCTGGTTTCAATGAAACCGGCCACCGTCACCGAAACCGGTGTGGGAGTTATTATTATTATACCAAATTTCTGCAAAATCGGTTCAGCGGTTTGGGCGTGAAGAGGTAATAGACAGACAGATAGATATAATTTCGCATTCATTATATTAGTACACATAAAGTCTGTATTACATAGAGTGAATATTTTATTGGTAGGAAGTATTCAAAGCGAAAAATACAAAACAGTATAGTATAGTGTAATTTCACGAAACAGTTCGATAACAATTTATAGCTTATTGTGGGAAAGATATACAGCCACCTAGCGCGCTTTAATTTATTATGTTAGATATTATACGGTGCTTGTAACAACATAGTTTCAATATATTTTACATTTAAATGGTTGTTCATAAAATTGTGAATGTTCAGTTGCAGGAGGTCTATTTCTTTTTTCTTGTTGCCTAGTGTTATGAGTGTTTTATTAATTATTTTTAATTATATAACACGCATTTATATGTAGTATAAACGAATCAGGTTAATATTTTGTTTGTCTGAAATTCTGAATACGATTATTTTAACATTTAGCTATATTTTTCTACCTATAAAACGATCTTCTGACTGAATCTATTTCTACAGTTTAAAGTCAATTCAAGTTAAGAGAGTAAATCAACACAATGATGAATTAGCCCTTATATCAAATTGTAGTCAGTTAATCAATTCGTTATTGGTTTTTTTTCTCAGGATATCACAATTTTCATTAAAAGACTATAGTCCTAGGGGACTACCCTGCGTAACACCCGGACCTAAGTGTGAAAGTCTCTGCGGTGAAAATGCACTTGCAGATTCTACAATTAACTGGCTCACTTGTTTAATTACTGTCAACTCGTTAACATCATCACTGTCATCGTCATTGTGATCATCATCACTACCACCATTTAATGACCATTTGATGATAGTCATAACTTGAATGAGGTAGTAAATAATATTATAGCAAGGAAACGAAATTCTGATTTCTCTCATAATTTCTCCCAATTTATTACAAGATGCGTCAGTTTCGCATCAGTTTAGTCCATCAGTCTGAGACTGACGCCACAATGATGGATAAAAAGTACATAGGTAGTAAAAAATTATCAGTCTGTCAATCAACCGGTTAGACGATAATTTTTCCATCATTCCTGACCAAACGGACTGAACTGATGTCAGACTGACAGTATAACCGTAGTCTTATCATTATGTACGCGTTATACAACGCTTCCTTGAATTTCATATCTCGTCTCGGGCCAACAGCGCTGACGCGTCGGTGCGCATGCGGTTTACGTGAGACTAAAATCAGCCTTAATCTTGTCAATCTTCTATATATCTATTATCTACATTCTATATATATATATATATATATATATATATATATATATATATATATATATATATATATATATATATATATATATATATATATATATGTATATATATATATATATATATAACAAATATTTTTAAAAAGTCTCTTAACTAGAGAATAGTTAAAACGATTTGGCTAATTTTAGTCTTGAAAAATTCGTGGAAGTCCAGGTCGTTTATGTTAGGCAGAAAGTGATACGAAATTCAGCGGATCATCTAGTTTCTCATACAAATATTATTATTTATTATTATAAATATCATATTGTATCGTAAGCGACGTCGTCCCGCTCACGGCCAAGCTAGAGCAGGCAAGTGGGCCGCACGCCACCACTCGCGGAAAGAGTTTTGTCAATAGTTCCTTCCTTGTTGTTAATCGGTACTCGTCGTTAATGTGAATATTATGCAAACGATGGTTTCTACTCTAATAAAATATAGCCGTTATTTGTAATTTACAATGCAAGATGCAGTTACGTTATTGTATTCAAAAATATTTTCTATTTTCTTTCAGGTATAGTATTTGATAAGTCATTCGTCTATTATTTACACATTATTTTTATTTACATTGGTAAACGAAGTGACAGGACCACCTAACCGCAAAATCCTAGGAATAATAATGTACCCGTTGCTTATTTTTTTCGGGATTTAAACTTTCTTGAAATTCGATGTATTTCCGTAATGATTTTAATTGAGCGTGAAGACACGTGGGTACATGGATACTTGGATTTTGTGGCAAGAGTGCAGAGTATTTTGCGACAGACAGGCTCTGTCGCTTGGCTGCCGATTCCTCGGAGCTCGTGTGGGGTATCATAAGCTGCTTATAATACTTGGTATACGGTACTAATATTATAAATTGTAATATTTGATATACACCACAAGTCACAACCTCCAGTGTAGTGAAGTGTATCGCGGTGTGCGTGTCGGACTCACGTTACGATTGTAACAGTATCGCCCAGAGCTATTTCAATATCAACCTCTGGTTAAGTGAGAATAGTACTGTCGCGCGCTCAGAGGAATCGGAGGCTGAGAAGTGAGGGCCAAGGAGTTGAGAATTTGAGATTTTTTTTTAATGAGCCTTTCAAATTTGGAACAAGCAACCCTACATCGTAAGCGACAAGTCTGTCAATCTATATACTTATTAATATTATTAAGCGGAAGAGTTTGTTAGTTTGTTTGTTTCTTTGTTTGTTTGAACGGGCTAATCTCAGGAACTACTGGTCCGATTTGAAAAATTCTTTCAGTGTTAGATAGCCCATTTATCGAGGAAGGCTATAAGCTATATTTTATCACGCTAAAACTAATAGGAGCGAAGAAATAGAGGAAAATGTGGAGAAAACGGGGGAAATTATTTGATAGGGCTTATCTCACGAAGTACTGGAGCAATTTTTATGTTATTTGGCACAGACAAGAAGTAGACCACGTGAAGGATCATAGGCTATTTTTTGTGGACTAATTTGTCTGTGAAATATCTAATTTACGCGGGCGAAGCCGCGCGGAACGTCTAGTAAAGTATATTAAATCATGGCAGTTTTGCTCCCTATAGTGCCGCCGTACGGTTTTAAAGTTGGTAAACGGTCTGTAGCGATTTTGACAGTATTGTCAGCAGTATTTCCAGACTAATACGATCTGCAAACCTGCTGGCCTTTTAAAGAGGGAAGAGAGCGTATTCCCTCTTAAAGTGTCGGCAACTCACCTGCAATTCTTTTGATGTTGCTCTTCCGCTTTATAATATTATAGTAGAGATCATGGCAGTTTTGCCCCCCGGCGCCGTACGGTTTTAAAGTTGGTAAACGGTATGTAGCGATTACTAACTTAATATACCAGGTGTTAATATGCGATACACAAAACTGTTAATATAAAACCGCTAGACTATGTTGCCGCTACGCCAATTTCCAAAATGGCGTCATTAGATACGCCAAGTTAGGGTTGTAACGAGTTATCGACACTCGATTGAACTTATCAGTTTGTGATTTACGACTGGAATTTCTAGACATTTGGACCTTTGAGATGATTTAGTGAATTTTGATTTAATTCATCAAGCCCCAAGCGGCCACATGCGGCCGCGATAACAATGGATAAGCTATTGTGTCTCGTTTTTCCACGATCGACGGGAATTTCATTTTTTAAGATAAAATTTTTCGTTATAGGTCACTAATGCCAAATGTATAATTTTAAACCCTGAGAAAAAAAAAAAGATGTTATGAATGTGTTTTTCTGTGTATGTTGAGGTGGATCGATTTCGATCTAGTTTTTTATCAAAAGCTGAATTGATCGAGAGTGTTCTCTTGCGTTGGTTGGGATTGGGTTTATCAATTTAGTAACTTGTAAGCAACTTGCAGTGTTTTGATCGGTTCATTAGGATTTCAGGTTAGCATTGTGATTTTTTTAAAATTAATTCCTAGATACTTGTACGATCGAAGAAATTGATTCATAGGCAGTTGACGGACCTTAGTCATTTGGTTGGATTATATAAATTCAATCCCACCAAAAACATTTTCATGTAAAAATGTTGCCAAGATGAGAACATAATATAGTTCGTGGTACGTGGTACTCGTACGAGAAGAATCTAAAAACTCTACACATTAGTCAAAATCGGTGGCCTGGCCATTTTAAAATAAAAGTTATTAAGTACAACAGAAAAGTAATTTAATAAGTTCAAAGCCCATAGCATGACGAATAACAAAATGGCGAAGACACCGATTTTGACTAATGTGTAGAGTTTCTAGATTCTTCTCGTACGGCTGACACATTACATTATTATGAGCTATGAATCAACTTCACTGATAGTACTTACATAAAAAATGAAGCGCAATACAACGTTTTAGTAATATTATGCTCGTTGAATGTTTACGTTTTGTTACGGTTTACGAACAAGGTTTTTAGGGTTCCGTAGTCAACAAGGAACCCTTATAGTTTCGGTCTCCGTCCGTCTGTCTGTCTGTCTGTCTGTCCGTCTGTCTGTCCGTCTGTCTGTCCGTCTGTCTGTCCGCGGTGTTTGCTTAGAGACCATAGGACCTACAAAGCTGTAATTCGACATGAATGCACATATTAATGGTGCCGACGAAATGGCATATAAAATCTTAAAAAAAAAAATTTTATGGTACCTCCCCTACACATCAAAGAGGGGTGATTTTTTTTTCGCGCCCACGCGTATTGTTGGATAGGTTTTTTTTTTAAAATATGACGAGTATTCGTAGATCATTTTCCGATTAAGGGATCCAATTGTGAAATATGAAGTTTTAAAGTGGAAAAAATCGTGTCCCTCCTTCTACCAGCTAAACGGTTGCTTCTGGAAAGGTGAAAACTTCGCGAGAGTAGGAAATATGCTGAATTTAAAAGGAAAACTATCACGGCTAAGAACACTTTATAAATTACTAGACGTTCCGCGCGGCTTCGCCCGCGTAAATTAGATATTTTACAGAAAAATCAGTCTACAAAAAATAGCCTATGATCCTTCACGTGGTCTACTTCTTATCTGACCCAAATAACAGAAAAAATGCTCTAGTAGTTCGTGAGATAAACCCTTTCAAATAATTTCCCCCGTTTTTTCCACATTTTCTTTTATTTCTTCGCTTCTATTAGTCTCAGCGTGATAAAATATAGCCTATAGCCTTCCTCGATAAATGGACTATCTAACACTGAAAGAATTTTTCAAATCGGACCAGTAGTTCCTGAGTTTAGCGCGTTCAAATAAGCCCTTTCAAATAATTTCCCCCCGTTTTTTCCACATTTTCCTCTATTTCTTTGCTCCTATTAGTCTTAGCGTGATAAAATATAGCCTGTAGCCTTCCTCGATAAATGGACTATCTAACACTGAAAGAATGTTTGAAATCGGACCAGTAGTTCCTGAGATTAGCGCGTTCAAACAAACAAACAAACAAACAAACTAACAAACTCTTCCGCTTTATAATATTAGTTTAGATTGAGTAAATAGTCAATCATCTAAAAAAATATATTCGGTGAAGTTTAAAGGAACTTTTCGTTCAAATTCCTTTGAACGTAACTGAGATGATATTGTTTACTAACAATACTACACTACTGTGTAAAATACGTTATAAATGTACATTCATTGACCAATCAAAAATTAGCGGCACTACGGAACCCTATATTGCGCGTGGCCCGACACGCACTTGGCCGGTTTTATTTTTTTCTGTTTGTTGTTATTTATGTTATAGCTGCACTGTCTGGTGTTCTTGCTCATTTCTTAGATTATTTTTTCATTTTATTTTAGGTGTCATTGCAGATAGAAATAAAAAAAACCTTAATAAATAAACACCTTCATAAAATTATAAGGAGGTGATTGTGAGTTTGCATTGGGAATTACCTCAGGATCTACAAAACAGTTAAAAATATAATATAAACCACGTTTTCAATGCTAAGCGTAGATTAAAAAAATAAAAATTTTGAAAATAATTTTTCAAAAGGAAGTTTGTATGTCAGGAGTTAGGACTGAGGACTCAGGAGTAATACTTTTCACGCGAAGCTGCAACCAAAAACATAATAAGTCTATATCAATACAAATATTATAAATGCGAAAGTACTGTGTCTATCTGTCTGTCTGTTACCTCTTCACGCTTAAACGCTGAACTGATTTTTATGAAATTTGGTATGGAGATAGTTTGTGTCCCGGGAAAGGATATAGGATACTTTTTATCCCGGAAAAAATTACGGTTCCCGCGCGATAAACGAAATTTAGCGCAACGGAGTTGCGGGCGTTATCTATACTGTACTCGGCGGAACGTGGCGGCAGCGGTCATTGACTCCCTGTCAAAAACTTGTCATTTTCTATACAAAGCCGCGATCGACAACATCTGACACTTCATTGTCGATCGCGGTTTATATAGAAAATGACAAGTTTTTGACAGGGGGTCAATGACCGCTACCGCCATGTTTCGCCGAGTACAGTATAGTACAAATTACAACACAGGGCGTAACAAAACTAAGTGATGATACTTTAGGGTGTGTATCTGTTTCTTACAAAGAGTTCGCTGTGAAAATAGCCGCACTGAAAGAGCAATTTTTTTGTGATTTGTATTGGCCCGAGCGTCATGAGTTTGCCCATACAAAAAAGAAAAAAAGTTACTCTTTCAGCGCTACTACTTTCACAGTGAATATAGAGTTCACAAGGGACACATACACACCCTGAAGTATTTCGACTTAGTTTTGTTACATTACACCCTGTATTAAGTGCATACCTACATTTGAATGATTAAGAATCCATCCATACTTCCATATCCATATCCATACTAATATTATAAATGCAAAAGTGTGTCTGTCTGTCTGTCTGTCAGCTGTCTGTCTGTTACCTCTTCACGCCTAAACCGCTGAACCGATTTTGCTGAAATTTGGTATGGGGATACTTTGAGTCCCGGGAAAGGACATAGGATACTTTTTATCCCGGAAAAATTTACGGTTCCCGCGCGATAAACGAATTTTGGCGCAACGGAGTTGCGGGCGTCATCTAGTAGAACAATAAAAGGATTTATTCACCATAACATCAATTTTAACGGACCAAATTCATTCCGCGCGTTCATACTTATCCGTTATACGTAAAAGTTATATCACAGAGTATCATCGTAACCGTTCTATATATTTTATTCAACGATACATCAACTTCGGTAAAAAAATCGTTTCCGTTTTGTAAAAACGTAATCACAACTCACAGCTGGTGAAAAAAATAATTATTATTACTTTTTAGGTCTTTTTACACCCTTATTTACAAAATAACATACTTACGCTAATCCATACTAATATTATAAATGCGAACGTGTTTGTCGCGCCTCTTCACGCCCAAACCGCTGAACCGATTTTGATGAAATTTGGTTTGGAGATAATTTGAGTTCCGGAAAGGGACATAAGTAAGTTACTTTATATCCCGAAAAAGTGTACGGTTCCCACGCGATAAATAAACGCAACGAAGTTACCGGCGTCATCTAGTAGGCATATAAAAGATAATAATAGTAATAAGAAAAGTTTTGGCGTTACGAACTAAAACTAGATTTAAAAAAAAGTTTATGTCTTGGTAGTAACAATTTTACAAAGGATTTCAGCAAAAATCCCATAGACGACTTAAATCTGTATCAAATTCTTTTGTCGTCAAAAATGTTTGTCATAAATGTTTATAATTATACAAAAATAGTGCCAAGTCAGTTTTAAAATATATTTTAATGTTAATATTTTCCTTCATGACTTGAATTTCTTTTAACAATGATTTCCATAGCGATTTCATTTGAAAATGATGTAATATAATAATATTATAATATTAATTGGATTGAAAGTGATAAGTATGATTTTTAGGGCTCCGTACCCAACCACCCGAAGGGTTAAAAACGGGACCCTATTAAGTACTAAGACTTCGATGTCTGTCCATCTGTCTGACTCCAGGCTGTGACTAAAAATATAATAAATTTAATATTTAAGAGTGGCTCCCATAGAACAAACGTGATTTTTGCTTTTATTTATTCGATATCAATAATGGCAACAGGGCTACCCTTGATATGTTCATTTGTAGTTGTTGTGGTAAAATACTCAGTTGTATTTATATTTTAATAATAAATAATAAAATTGAAAATTAACTTAATAATAAAGGGGCTCCCATACAAAAAACACATTTTTTGTCTATTTTTGCTATATAATGGTACGGAACCCTATGTGGCGCGAGTCTAACTCGCACTTGGCCAGTTTTTATTTATAACACAGTTGTATGAAAGTCCGTTACATAATATAAACAATAAAAAGTGAGTTTATTTTGACACACTCTTATAATTAATTACATACCACCTTAATTAAATGTCTCATTTTCATATTTGTCACATTTAAGTTTTATTTATGCTCTATTCACGCAACAAATTAAAATTTTAACATTTAACTGTAAACAAAAAAATAAAGTTCACCTACTTTCGTTTGTTACAAAATTATAAAGTTAATAAGCGACCAAAAGCTACTCTAGATCTCCTTTACTTTCTAAGGAAAAGTTTTTTTTTAATTTGAAATATTATAACTGCAATATATATATATATATATATATATATATATATATATATATATATATATATATATATATATATATATATATATATATATATATATATATATATATATATATATATATATATATATATACCTATATGCTTCTAGTTGAAATTTATTTATAAATAAAAATATAACAGCTACCTAAGTTTTTTTATCTTTTGTTGAACTTGAAAACATAAATTTTATAAGTCAGAATTTTTGTAGTAAGAAGTTATGTACAGTTTACCCGTTTTGTATCTATAATATATTGGGTATTTTTGTTCAATTTATCCCAAAATACCAACTAATTATACTAAGTATTATGTCACTTTTATTCGATTTGTTAACCATTGAGGTAAAACTTCAAATTATTGCGAAGTTAATATTTCAGGTGAGTTCCGGCAAGACTCAAAGAGATTTAACGAATGTATGGATTATCCATTGAATTGAAGTTATACAGGGTGTAACAAAACTAAGTGATAATACTTTAGGGTGTGTATGTGTTCTTTGTAGAGTTCGCTGTGAAAGTAGCAGCGCTGAAAGACCAAATTTTTTTTTCACTTTTGTATAAGCAAGCGCCCAAGCGTCATGAGTTACCTCATACGAAAATGAAAAAAAAATGGTCTTTCACCGCTGCTACTTTCACAGTATACAAGGAACTCATACATACCCGAAAGCATTATCACTTAGTTTTGTTACACTCTGTATAAGTATTCCGTAAATCTCTATAAGTGCGCCCGTTATTTTTCCTTATTAAAATTAAAATTATTTACTGGTAATACTTAACACAAAAAACTGTTACAATAATTAATATCAACATAACTTGGCATAGCTGTTTAAATCGAGCTCATCTTTAAAATCGATACACGACAAGAAAGTGTCAATTAATATTAATTTACCTGACACGCATTCCTACGCACTCACACTTCACTTCATGCACAACACTAGTTTGGAAAATAAAGGCGGATTTTTAAATTGGCGGTTTTTTAAAATGGCGGGCTTTTTTCGATCGAAACAAATAAAGCGCGTGCTGGCCGAGAATTGACCTGAACAACTGATTGCCGGCGCACGCGCAGCGGCGACGGGCGATTGTGCATGCAATGGTAACCGATATAATATAGTGCTTTCTTTGTAGCACTAACCTGTAATGCGCCATGTTGTGATGATGATGATGATGATTTTAATATGGCATGTGCCGTTTATGTTATGCTGTATTATAGATATATTAAAGAATTCATATGATTTTTTATTTTTCGCAATAGTAATTATTGTCATACAATTGTTGCGGTAAAAATAACGTCATTATTTCCGTAGTGCTCCAGATTAAAGGTGCAAGAACTAAAGTTATTTCACATTAAGGCCTCAGCCTCGAATTTCGCGGGCAGCGGGGCGGGAGCGGCGCGGCGCGGCCCGGGTAGCCGTCTAGTACGCAGCGCGCCTGTCGCCGCGCCGCTGTTTTCGAGAACCGGTCCCTAACTAGACACACGGTAGCGTGTCAAGCCAAGTTCAAGTATAACAGAACTGGCGAGCAGCACCGTGTGTCATATTACACGAACCATTTGCAGCCACTTTTGACTCCCTCATAACTCAGAAAATATTAAGCATAAACATGTCAAATTTGGGTCACAAATTTGACCTGCAGATATGCTCTAAATTTCATAAACACAGCTCAAACGGTTATTAGGATATTAACGTCCGAAAATCTACATTTTTACCACTGACTGACTGACTGACTGACTGACCTATAGATCAAAATTCTAACCCAGTTCCAGATGACCTAGGAGGATGAAATTTGGAATCCAGCTTGGTAATTGTGTGTAAGCAATAAGCATAGAGAAAAATCTAAAAACAAAGAAATCGGTCAAGTGTGAGTCGGACAGAGCAAAACTAGGCAAAAATTGTGTTTCTTTTATGGAAGCCCCCTTTAAATATTTATTTTATTTTACTTTTATTATAAATTATGAATGTAAAAATATAATTTAAGATTTTGTGAATATTTCAAGTACCTATCGGCGACACAGGAGTTGCAGTGGTGGGAATGTGGGGTGGAACATTTGCCCATTTAAAAAAAAAGTACCTATCGGCTGCCATTATTGATTATGAGCAAAAATGGCCAAAACTAGCCGAGTGAAATCTAATCTACTTTAATATATATCACATTATTTAAATAACAGCAATTGTTATAGATATTAAATAAAGCAAAGAAATAGACTATTATTTGTTCATAATGTTATTTGGTTCCTTTAATACATATTTCGATTTTCCAAAGAGCTTGGCACTCATTTAGATCTCCATTCTTTTTACGGCAAAGTCCATAGGCAAGCATACTGTTTGTATTGAACTTGGCTCTTTTTTTTTACATTTATGTTTTTGGTGGGATTAATCTATACATTGGAACGCGCCGCTCCCACGCCGCCGCTGCCACCGCCCGCTGCCCGCTGATTTCGAGGCAGAGGCCTTAGACAAGATGTCTTTTTTTAGATGAAATTTTAAAGCTGTCTTTTGCTACCTGCTTCTGGAAGTTTCTGAAAACGGTGCGACTCTGATACGTCAACGCCTGAAATAACAGTGGGTTTGGGCATGACCAAGCCGAGACCAATCCACCTCGCTAGGTTGGAAGTTTCTTTGTTTGAGGCTCTCAAGCATTAGATATTTACTAAATAGCACAACAATGTTTGCCGGGTCATCTAGTTTGCCATAAAATAGTAATTGTCTCTTCATTTTATACATGAAATTTGCTATGGTGAATTCCAGAGAGTCACGAATGTGGCATTAGAATACGATTCTACATCTAACGATTGGTTCTACTTGCAACTTGAAATGTCAATTTTAACCCTTCTCCATTCAAATACATTACACCTTCTTACCAATTTGACCCGGCAATATAAAATGCTACAATCTCAAATACTAATAATATTTATAACGTTTGAAGTAATATTATACATACCTAGTACCCACTCAGTAGGTACTTACACACGCCTGCCAAGCATACTGTATTATCGGATTTTAAGGCCCCCATATAAAAGAAAGCCGAAACAGGCCGAACTGATACAGGCTGATCTGACTGGATTGGCGCAACGTGCGTAAGGCATCTGACAGACAAACGGCACTTGCCAATGGCAGATACAACTGCAGTCGTCGCCAGTATCGCCGGCAGCCGTGGACACGTTGACGACGCGCGACGGCTGCAGTTGGCAAGTGCCGTTCGTCTGTCAGAAGTAGGGTTGCCAACCTAAAATTTAAAAAACCAGGTTTGAAGTTACGGAAACCAGGACAATTTCGCCCAAAAAACAGGACACAAGACTCACAATAGTAGAATAGTAGAATTATCTAGTGACAAAAGACACTAAGGCTTAGGAAATTAAAATAATAATGCGTTTTAATCAATAAAACATTATAGTCAAAACTATTTATCATAATATAAAACAAACAATTTTGTTTACAACAAAATATTAAACTAGGATAATTTGTAATGAACCCAGGACGCTATCTAAAAACTATCCAGGACGTCCCAGGAAACTAAGAAAACTAGGACATGTCCTGGGAAAACAGGACGGTTGACAACCCTAGTCAGAAGCCTTATGCATAAGTACATAATATTATGTCTGTGCCAAAATATGTCGCCGACTCGTATACAGGGGGATTTGCTTTCTGACAATAAGGGACAGGCGACAGTATTCTATTAACCTTAGATCATGTTTCATCACTAATGGTTTAATCGGAGAAAATGACGGCCTCCTCCGGCGAAAAATAAAGCATGTAATTAATATTAAGTACTAGATGTTGGCTGCTTCGCCGAAATTCACTTATCAAGGCGCGCGAGGACCGTTTATTTTTCTGCATAAAAACCATCCTATCTACTTTTTCGGGACTTCAAATATCAACATACTTTATTAAAATTCATAAGCTACGTTTTACCCTCACCGCGGCCAATGTTTTTATTCGCCCGCGCTAGCCACATGTGCCCACAGTAATCTAGTGTTAAGCGTGAAGAGGTAACTATCATACACTTTGCAATATTAGAATGGATTTTTTTAGCATAAGATCTCAGACAAACAGTTAATAACAGATTTGTTACGACACGGACCGTTAGGTATATTTTACAATTATTATACTAATCATTAATTTGGCAACCAAATTACCTTGTAAAGCAAAATAATAAGTGCATTAGGACTTAATGGACAGAATAACGATAAATAAATGCCATTATACAATTTGGCCGCGATAGCCAGGTACCATAAAATGGGCACTAGGTTTTTTTTTCGAAACATTATATAAATAATGCGTTACGAAATGAAATAAATATTCACAGTTTTTTTTAGGGTTCCGTACCCAAAGGGTAAAAACGGGACCCTATTACTAAGACTTCGTTGTCTGTCCGTCTGTCTGTCTGTCTGTCTGTCTGTCTGTCTCCAGGCTGTAACTCAAGAACGGTAATAGCTAGAAATTTGAAATTTTCACAGATTATGTATATCTGTTGCTGCTATAACAAAAAATACTAAAAACAAAATAAAATAAATATTTAAGGGGGGCTCCCATACAACAAACGTGATTTTTTTGGCCTTTTTTGTTCTATATCAATAATGGCAACAGCCTACCTGTTGAATTTTTCACAAAATTCTTACTTATATGTGTGCGCTTTAATATTTAATAATAATATTAAAATAAAATAAAAAATTAAGGGGGGCTCCCATACAAAAAAAACAATGTATGGCCTAATTTCGCTCTATAATGGTACGGAACCCTTCGTGCGCGAGTCCGACTCGCACTTGGCCGATTTTTTTTAATTGGTCACTGTCCTACAAGTCCCAGTTCCGTACAAAATGTGAATTCATCAAACACCAATCAACGGACAAAGTCGTAACTTCTTTTTTGGAAAAATCTTTTTTATATCTAATTGAAATCTTTATATCCAGGACCTCAATATAAACATCCGTATCTAAACAAAGTAATAATTCTTTATGGCGTGTATGTGTCCCTTTTTTAACCGACTTCCAAAAAGGAGGATGTTATGTATTCGGCTGTGGATATTTTTTTTATGTGTGTTCAACGATTACTCTGCCGTTTGTGAACCGATTTTCAAAATTTTTGTTTTTATAGAGTTCACTGTACAAGTAGCAGCGATGAGAGAGTTACTTTTGACTCCTGTGTTACTACGAAAAATGCCTTAAAATAGCATCTTGCCTTACAATAACAAATTAGTTATAATGCATATATCGCATTTACATGAAGTTACCGTTCAGTATTAAACTAAAATTAGAACTTTTATGATTCTTAAAATCTAGGTCACTTAACGTATCTCTATTATACATAATGTAGATAAAAATAAATAACAATATTATACACGAGGACAGTAAACGAATTTCCGCGTAACTATGTTATTTCTCTATGCTAAGTTGCAGGCTACATCATCCATTTTTCGAATTCGAAAAATAAGTCGGGTTTTCCTTCCTGACGCTATAACTCCAGAACGCACGAACCGATTTCCACGGTTTTGCATTCGTTGGAAAGGTCTCGGGCTCTGTGAGGTTTATAGAAAAAAAAAACAGAAAAAACTTCAAGAGAAAAGCAAAAAAACAGGGAAAACAGGCAAAAGTTGTTTGCCGGGACAGCTAGTTTTTTATAATATTTTTATATTCATAATAAAAAAATTGTTATTCAAATATTGTAATTAGATATCGTTTTTTCCTGACGCACATTTATGATAATCATAAGATAATATGATAATCATACGACCATTTCCCCTGATAGAGCCTTGCTTAATGAACTAAAAACCAGGGAGTAGGTATGCGGAAAGATGAGACTCACTTTTATACCTACTTACGAAAAGAAGAATTGAGTCTTCTTCTTTACGTGGGGACGATGAATTGACTCTACTTATAGCGTCATTTTCTTGAGCTCAAAAATATTATGTAATAGGAAAACCTGCCATTTGCGCTAAGAAAACGGTCAAAGTTTTGGTCATACTGGTTAACAACGTGGCTTGGGTCTTTTCTGGTGCCTCTTCTCTCGGGCTGGCTTTTGCCTTTTGCTTCACCCTCTAAAATATTCATCTCACAAAATTATTCATCTCACAAAATTACGTAGGGACTTTTTTTAAAGTAGGAAAGTTGATGCCATAGAAAAGTTGCTTACATTCAGGAGTAAATATTCATTCTGTAAATAATTGAATATCATTATGTATTTAATTATAGCATGATTGTTACATGATTTATATTAGCTAGTGACCAAAACGAGGAAGGAAAAGATAAATACTGCATACTCAATCACTTTCAACGAACCCGCCACCGTAACCGATGTGAGCTAGAAAGTTAGGAATTTATCGGTATAAAATGTAACAATACAATTATTTTTTAATACAAATAAATATTATAGTATAAACTAGATGACGCCAGCACTCCGTTAGTGGCGTGCTCCGTAGGCAATTAATAATAATCATCTGCTAATTCTTTTGACAAATTAAAATGCTTACTAGAAATCATTTTACGATGTAGGTATAAAACTAGAGACACTGTCTCCTCTACACGCTACTCTCATGTGCTGAAGTAATACTTCTAATTGCCCCTCTGACCCGGTGGTAAGTGGATTACCAGCGTATCAGTTATGACATTACTGTAATACCATTACACGAGGGAGGGCATTTCTCTACGTTTTGTTAGTATAGAGCTACAGCCATTTTAAAGAGAACTATATTACGCCCGCAAGTCGCAACTTCGCTGCGCAAAAATGTTTATCGCGCAGAAACCGTACATTTACCGGGATAAAAAGTATCCTATGTCCTTTCATGGGACTCAAAGTACCTTCATACCAAATTTCAGCATAATTGGTTCAGCGGTTTGGCATGAAAAGGGACAGACAGACACACATTCGCATTAATAATATTAGTATGGATTTTCAGATACTTTTGTCGTGCAAAATTTTTCGGAAACCATACATTTTGCGTTTAGAAAAGCTGACTGTTGATCATACGGTAGATATTAGTTATTATCTGGAAAAATGTCACCTGGGTGGACCTAGAAGAAAGTGGAATTATATTATAAAAGAATGTACCACGGAAGACGAATGGAAGAAGGTGAAGATAATATTATAGTTACCCGGAATTAAATAAATAAGCCCAAGATTGAAAAAAAAACCAGCTGACCACCGAACATTGATATGAAGAGATTACCTTTTATAGCGGAAGAAAATGGTGGAAAACGTCCTAAATTTTCTTAGAGCAGTAATTAATTTATGCAAACATATTAATATCTTTCTTTACGCATACTATAAATAAATTTTTATTTACTATTAAGTATCTGGTAACCAATTCTCATGGTTCGAATCTCACTTCGACCGCAGGCTATCTCATATTTTAGGCATTAAGAGGGAACGCGGTTGCAGTAGAATTTAAACGAAGAAACTATTGCCAACACGCATCACCCTGCGCCGGCACGTGTATTGTGATAGAGACAGATACAGTTAGTTAATCGAGGTAACGTAGTGCTCTGATTCCTCCTTCAAAATAGAGCCTATCTAATTTTTTTTTTTTTAAATATTTTCAGGAAAAGTGAGTCTATGCCTCTACGTTCTAATTTTATCTTAAAGATCTTTCAAATTTGTTTTATGGTCGGTGGATTGGCGGGGTACGGGGCATTCATTTTTTGAGATTTTAAAGGGTCATATTTTTTTATTTATTAGTAAATTTTAAAAAAATCGAACGTAAAGGCATAGTTTTAACAGATCCCAATATTGTGTAAAAATCATTTGTCTAGACGCATTGTCCAGGGAGTAAATTGGGGAATATGTTTGTATGGAAAAACAGTGTTAGCGTACCCTCTTAAAAGCAGCATGTTTGCGCATCAGCAAGACAGCCTTCGCTCGACATTCGAGACATGATAATCGAGTCCCAGAATAGTTGCGTATTTAATATGCGTATATCACGTTGGCCGGTTTCGCTCGACTAGCCATACATACATTCTAGGAACTAGTTTTTATCTCTCCAGACCACAGTATAATATTGCATAGTAGTGTAACACAAGTCGCTCAACATGGACAGTGGACACTTGTCGTTCGTTCGTTGCTTGCGATGTAATTGTAAAACATTGATTTGTGGCTTTTATAATAATTTGCCGTAGTAGGGGCCACGGCACTGCACGGTAATATCGTAGATATTTCAAGTTTTTATAAGTAAATGTCGTTTGGGTGTAAATTTAAATTTCTTAAGGACCTGAGCGTTTCGCAAATTATAAAATCGACAAATTGCTACATAAACTTGTCTGATAATGTGTACGTGCGCCCGCCCGGTTCAGGAGCCTAGTATGAAGTTGACCTACTGTATATTACAAATATTGTGTATAACATCTAGATGTTATCAATTGGAAAGCAGAATCTGGTTCAGCTGATAACTAATGACTTGTTTTTACAGTTCCGTATTAGGTAAAGAAACCTTCTAAATTTCTCGCTGATTTCCATGCTATAAAAAGATTTGAAAACATAGTAAATATATGGGACCATGTCTATTTCATAAAAAAGCATCGGGCAGTAGCAGCAGAAGTGACAACGAAACAGCAGGACAGGCATACATTTAGAGAGGATATTTCTTCCTCTCTACGCTTCTACTCTATCTACTCTACTGACTACTACTTTTACTATTTCTACTCTACTCTCCCGGCTCCTTCCGTCTTATGAATATTCGGTCAGGTCACGTTTCCTAACGCAAGTTTATCACTTTATTAAAAAAAAAGTGCACAAGCCCGCTAAAGAAGTTTTCATATAAAATCTCTACATATTTTTATAAATAAGCGGCATAAAAACCTTCTATCCACTACTCATCAATAACCAATAACACCAACAAAAAATTGTTTAATAAAATTTCTAAAGTGTCACAGAATATTATAAAACAGTACACCGAGCTGAGTGCTTATTAGAGAACCATAAAAACTTTGTAGCGTTATAATGGCCTCTGTGTTAACGGTCAGTTAGTGATATTATAAAACAGTTGTAACATAAATAATGTAACACGGATAATATAACAAAGATATAACACTGGAACAAATAACATAATTAATGCTTACTATTTTTCAGATAACCTTAACCTTATTAAGGCGGTCCCCCTACGGAGATGCCGTAATTTGTCGTATTTAGAGCCTTATCAACTCATAATATCAACATTCCTTTCCTCGTTATTTTCTATTTTTGTTTATTATAATACTCATGATATCAGCTTCCAAAGTAATAGCATTTTATTAAAATTCAAGCATACTTTCAGCATCTCCCTAGTATTTACAAATTACGTTTATTTGAAACACACGACAATAGATAGACAATTTCAATAACTACATATTCCCCGTTTAAATTTTTTTTAGATAAATTTTGAACTAAGATAAGTAAAAAATAGGATTTTTGTGCGATCTCGGCAACGCGTCAAATGTATGCTCAAGGTCGTTTGCTCAGGGGACGGCCTTAATATTATAAATGCGTAAGTGTTTCTGCCTGTCTGGCTGTTACCTCTTCACGCCTTTTGGCGTACGCTGCCGCTGAAGCGATTTGGTGAAATTTGGCATTCAGATACTTTGAATCCCTGTATAGGACATACTTTATATCCCGGAAAAATGTACGGTTCCCGTGCTATAACCAAATTGTGGCGCAACGGAGTTGCGGGCGTCATCTAGTCAGCCCCGGATCTTCAATTTTTTTTAGGCGGGGCAAAAACTGAAAAATGCCGCCCCGCCTACCTACGCGCGCGCTCAGGGTATCGGTCAAGTTGATATGGCCATGAAATTGCTATACTTGGGCTATTATTTATAATCCGTGGTCAAAGTTAAATAAATGATGAGTTGTCCATTGGTCCATGAAATGTGAATTTGGCCGCCCTCTGAATTTGCCGCCTGGGGCATAGGCCCCGGCTTGCCCCCCCCTAGATCCGGGGCTGCATCTAGTTATAGAATATTTTGCTTCATCGGCGTGAAAGCTTTACATAGGGATTAGGTAGAAGTATGTTATTCTAAAGATTTTAATCACAATTGCATATTTTCACGTCCATGTCAACCTAAACAGTTTACATTAAAGACACCGCCTTATCACAACATCAACTTTGAAACTCCAGGCCGTTTAGCCGAAACTTTTTCGTTTTCGCTTCGTTATAGAATCGCCGATCAAAATGTATGGAATTGACATAAGACGAGTCGAACGTCAACGTCATACTAACGAACGCTTATGTCAATTCCACACATTTTCATTGGCGATTCTATAACGAAACGAAAACGAAAAGATTTTGGCACACCCCCCAGACTAGAGTTACTTTACTGACGTTTATTCCTAAGAAATAACGTGCATTATGGTAAAAATTTTTATTTTTACTATTTTTTTACTTTATTAAATTAACTGAATGGACTACAAGCTGCTGTACTACGAGATGGTTATGTATTTACAGTAGATAATAATAATAATAATATCTATGGACGCTTCACACCACGTCAGTCTGGCCCCGTGGTAAGTACCTGAAGGACTAGTGTTACGGGTACCAGACAACGGAAATATATTTAATGATACTTTGATACTTACTATGCAATATGTATTCAAGATTTTTAGGGTTCCGAACCCAAAGGGTAAAAACGGGACCATATTACTGAGACTTCGATGTCTGTCCGTCTGTTTGTCCGTTTGTCTGTCCGTCAGTCTGTCCGTCTGTCTGTCTGTCTCCAGGCTGTAACTCAATAACCGCTATAGCTAGACTTCTGAAATTTTCACAGATTGTGAATTTCTGTTGCCGCTATAACAAAAAATACTAAAAATAACATAAAATTAATATTTAAGGGGGGCTCCCATACAACAAACGTTATTTTTTGGACTTTTTTGCTCGTAATCAATAATGGAAACAGCTAGACACTTGAAATTTTCAAAAAGGCCTTAGTTATATGTCTTCTTTAATAATTAATAATAATATTTGAATAAAATAAAAATTTAAGGGGGGCTCCAATTTTTGGCCTATTTTTTCGTCTATAACGCTACGGAACCCTTCGTGCGCGAGTCCAACTCGCACTTGGCCGATTATTATTATATTATACACATAATTAATACACATCCATGAACCAGGAACTTTGAAAACTTTTTGTTCCGTCGGTGGGATTCGAACCCGCGACCCCCGGCTTGAACTACCAACGCGCTCACCACAGAGGTCGTCAATATTTTAGTAGTAGTTAAATAGTAGTTATACTAATTTTAAAAAACATGAATGGAATTTAAAGAAATTATTTGTGGAAGGTACCTACAATCAAAACTTTTTCCCTATCTTAATTTGACCCGACGCACGCTATGTTTTCCTTGTATGCTTTCTAAAACTTTAACGAACGCACTTAGAGAAATTTAATTACTACTAAACTTACTAAATGAAGACTGACTTAAACTTTTCGATTAAATCGGAATTATAATATTTCTAGATGATGCCCGCAACTCCCTTTCGCCAAAATTCGTTTATCGCGCGGGTACCGTACATTTTTCCAGGATAAAAAGTATCCTATGTCCTTTCCCGGAACTAAAAAGTATCTCCATACCAAATTTCAGCAAAATCGGTTCAGCGGTTTGGGCGTGAAGAGGTAACAGACAGACAGACATACTGACAGACAGACACACTTCGAATCGAATTCATAATATTATAATAATATAATAATAATAAAATAATATAATAGTAGTAAGTATGGATGTCTCTGCAGCTCTGTGTGCGGACATTAGGGTGTTCAGTGAAAAATCCTGGCATTTGCCAATTGAAATATTTTAATGCAGGTTACTCAACTTTAATAAAATGAAGATTTTGACTTAAGAGGGCGACTAACCCAAAAAATCAAACATCGTCCTTCTCTCTTCACACTCACACCCGTCTTTCATATGCCAGGTGAAAAAGGACGACGCGGAATCATCGCCAAGATAGTTTTACTATGAATAAAAGACGAACTATAATGATTATGAAAAAAGTATTTTGAGCAAATTTAGGCCAATGCCTTTTTAGATATTAAAAAATATTAAAGAAAAGACAGTAAACTTCGAAGATCCAAGCAAAAATGTGTCTAAAACAAGGTTTTTTGCAAAAAAAAAAAACTGTGGGGTATTTAGTTTTTCAGTAATCGTATTTTCGTCTTGAGCATTTAATCTTCATGAACTAAAGTTACTTGGGTAAAAAAAAAACAGTTTTCTAGACTTTACAGATTTTGAGATCTAGGTTTAAGTATGTAGCTAAGTTAGGGTCAGGTACATTTTTAACTGATAGAAAAAAACTTATGTTTTTATCACTTACGAGTTACGGACTTTGTCGCGGTCTCGTAGAGCACAATTTTATTAGTTATTCTCCACGTTTTGGCTGCTTCCAGATCAGCGGCCGTGGTCACGGGTGGACTGAGGTGACAGATGTCAAACTCGCTGAAGTTGTTCAACTACCCGCAAATTTTTATTCGATCTACGCAAATCGCAATAAAAATACAAATAATAACAATTACTCAATCACTAAAATACTCGCCTTAACCTAAGAAACGAAAAAAACCGGCCAAGCGCGTGTCGGGCCATGCGCAATATAGGGTTCCGTAGTAGCCCTAGTTTTTGATAATTTTTGTATGGTCAATGAATGTACATTTATAACGTGTTTTACACTACTAACAACATCATCGTTCCTTTCAAAGGAATTTGAACGAAAAGTTCTTTTATACTTCGCCGAATATATATATATTTTTTAAGTTTATCGACTATTACTCAATAACTTTTGCAGTTCTCGTCTCTGAGAAAAACCGCGGACAGACAGTCAGACAGACGGACGGACAGACCGAAACTATAATGGTGTTACTTATAAACCGAGTATAAAAGTTATACTCAGAATAAACTTGGAATAAGCAAATTCGCGACTCATAAACAAGGTCCATAACTAAACCTAGTATTAGGTTAGTATAACTCCCATACAAACGTTATACCACCGTTATACCAACCTCCATCGGTATAACTTTGGTTGATAGTTCACATTTCGTAACATAGCCCTATACAGTATTTCATAAATAAAACTTTTATAAGAATTTGTGATTCGAATAAATCTTCGAGTGGGTAATAAAATACATAGGTATCAGTAATAATAAAATAACCATTAAATATTATGCCCTTCAGGTCGATAAAATAAGTGAAAAATGGTGATAAAATTTCGTTTAAAATATCGCTTTTCTAAACATGGTATCCTGTTTTTAAATCGACTATTTGATGGTACAATATCAATGTAGGTAGCAACTTATTTGAAACAGTTTAAAGGAATGATCAAAATATTTTGTTTTTTTTTTCATAATAATTACGGCACTATGGCTAATACACCAAGGCCAGTGTCGAGTAAATAGCGGGAAAACTATTAATATTCTTGTTACAATTTTAACAGCATCGTTTTTCTAAATCGTCAAGTCCAAAGTCTCTGACTTCTAAATAAAAGTAAATGCAGTTAAAGAATCAAGTCAGTTGACTCAGTAAAGTGGTAGTTTTTGGAATTTGTATCACGTCTTGCCCACACTTGTGCATGATTATGAATATCTAATAAGTAACAGTTAATATTTCACCAATATTACACATTATAAACTCAGATAACACAATTTTAGGAAAACAATACAAAAACACAACATCACTCTTTCATATTCCCGGCAAAATTCCCATCTGTTGATTTATGGTTATAGTAGGTCGTAGTAGTAGTAGGTCGTGCTCATTCTGAAAAGTCATTTCATACCGAGCGAAAATAGTAACAATAATAGTATTCCACTAATACAAGTCATTTCATACCGAGCGAAAATAGTAACAATAATAGTATTCCACTAATACAAGTCATTTCATACCGAGCGAAAATAGTAACAATAATAGTATTCCACTAATACAAGTCATTTCATACCGAGCGAAAATAGTAACAATAATAGTATTCCACTAATACAAGTCATTTCATACCGAGCGAAAATAGTAACAATAATAGTATTCCACTAATACAAGTCATTTCATACCGAGCGAAAATAGTAACAATAATAGTATTCCACTAATACAAGTCATTTCATACCGAGCGAAAATAGTAACAATAATAGTATTCCACTAATACAAGTCATTTCATACCGAGCGAAAATAGTAACAATAATAGTATTCCACTAATACAAGTCATTTCATACCGAGCGAAAATAGTAACAATAATAGTATTCCACTAATACAAGTCATTTCATACCGAGCGAAAATAGTAACAATAATAGTATTCCACTAATACAAGTCATTTCATACCGAGCGAAAATAGTAACAATAATAGTATTCCACTAATACATAACAGCTTTGATCGTCAGCTGCTTCAAAAGTGGTGGGTTAAAATTTGAGAGTATCTCAAAGTTGTAAAAAAAATAATTGCGAAAAGTAATTTTATACCGTATGAAAATTTTATGGATGATTATTGAGGTCATGCTTTACCAAAAAATCACCGTCAGCCGTATTGAAGACGGGGGGTTCAACGTCAGTCGCGTTACTGAACTATGTTAAAAATGTTAAAATAAAATATAATATAATATATTTCATACCGTACAAAACTTATACAGGTGAATGTTGATATCTTTTTAATAATAAAGACCACCGTCAGTCGTTAATATATGGGTGGAAAACCCGTCAGCTAGAGATATAACTAATAACCATACTGCGCTTTCAATGTATCTGAGAGCGTCGTCGCGTAGTCACTTTGGTAGATGAACTGACGAGTGACGATATTTCCACACACATACATTCAGCTGACGGTGATTTTCGTGTGAATTAACAATTAAACGGTCTTATATAGCAATTTCATTCGGTATAATATTAATTTAATACTCAATTATGACGAGTTATAATTTTAGTTTTCTCAGCAAATTGAAATTACTTTCCAATCACATTATTTTTATTATTTACTAGATGTCTCAGTGGAATTCAAACATCGTCTCTATAAAGTCAGGAGTTTTCTAAACACCTTAGGAACCATGACATACTTTGGTGCAATTTCTTACTTTTTGGTAGCACAAAACTGAAATCACCATAAGTTTCCATATTATACATTTTTAAAAGTTCCCCACATACCTCATAGATAAAATTGCCTTAGTAACCACAGTGCCACAGTAGTTTCTTAGGGTTCCTTGTTGACTACGGAACCCTAAAAAAACGTCGTTTGACTACTGTTTATATTGCCTCTGTGGTAATATTATGGTAGTAATCCAATAAATATTAGCTTTCAATATATTTTGCGGCGCTCAAAGGGAGGGTTTTATAAGGCTTTGATCGTCTTCACAAAGGGAATAAATAGGATTATGACCTGCAGCCAACGGAGGCAGATTATACCGGGCGATAGCTATCGGTTTTATTTATACTGGCTAGCCTTTGCTTAGCCTAAAAACCGGGTTTTTGGGCTGAAAAAGCGCTATCAATTAGCAATAGAGGTATGTGCGGCTTATATTTTTATAAAATATTTCTTCATGTTGGCCAATCCCCTCCATACTTCACCAATAAAAGCGATTACAAACCGGTAAAGTAATTCATCAGACAGCTTTTTATTGGCAATATAATAATATATTCATGGTTATCTGTAATGACTCGATGTAGAGACGGTCCTTGAAAGGGTAAAAGTATATCTAAATACAAAACAAACAAAAATATCTACTACTAGCTATAAATTATTATGTATTTAAAATATACGCCTACACTAAACAAATAGCAATGTATTGGCTTAGCGTAAAATTTTTCAACAGCGTATTTGCTATTCAAATAATGCAGGCGCTTTGTGCGCCAATCAGCATTTATTGATACAAGGTAACAAAGTGTAGTGAAGTTAGTTGCGAAGTAGACAAAGCGGTGCGACTGAAGTGTAGTGAAGTTTGTTATAATGGACGGCCATTTTTGTTCGTATGGCTTCGAGTATTGTTAGAATATCAATGGAATGCGAACAATAAATAGGTTGGTAGAGCAAATATCGATTGAATAAGTACTAGATGCGTAGAATGAAAGAGATCCTTATTGATTGCATCATAAATTTTTTTTTAAGTTTATAAATAATACCACAGACCTACAAGTATCGAAATAAATAATACAGTATAGAACAGTAAATCTTATTACATTTGACCGGTCAATTTTCTTTTGTTGTTTTGCTAGTTGCTACAATAATTAGAACTAACGTCGCTATAATAATAATATCGCTTTTGCGTCCACTCCCTCCTGACAACTTAATGCGTAAAAATATCCTAGTATGAGTTGTAGATGTAATAAGGGCTGATTTTTAATCGTCAGATATGGTCAGATAAATTTTACCAATGGAATAAATATGGCGTTTTGACATATTTTATATGGAAAAAATGTCAAAGTGTCATATTTATTCTTTAGGTAAAAGTTATCTGACGATTAAAAAATCGGCCCTTAGTTATATTATTATAAGTTAAATAGTTATATAATAACTAGAGATGTGCCGATCATTACTTTGGCCGACTAGCCGACTAGCCGATTAGTCGGCTGCAAAGAAGCCGACTAATCGGCCGACTAGTCGGCCAAGCCAATCATGGTTTCGGAAGTTTTTGTAACACTTTTTTTACGGCTGATTCGCGGGTAAGTCACACACGCCGCCTGCGAAGGTGTCGGATCATGTTATGTTTACTTCACGTACGTTACTTTTTTATGATAAGTACTCATTTTATGATCAATGGTTTTGAGGAAATATTTCATATTATACTTACATGCAATCTTGATCTAATAATAAATACACATTTTGTTGTCAAAAAGCCGGATAGTCCGCGCTTTTCGCTGACTATTTGCCGACTAGTTGCCGACTACAAAAGTGGCCCGATAGTCAGCTTTAACGACTAGTCGGCGACTAGTCGGCACATCTCTAATAATAACTAATACTCAAAAAGTAACTTAAATAAGTACCTACTTTGATAAAAATTTCATAACATGTACTTTACTGTAAATGTTCCCAAAATTAAATGAAAAGTCCCAAAAGGCTGGAGCCTGGATGTGTGATTTAAAAGTGTCAAATGTTCACAATTCCCATTGAGTTTCCGAATCATGAAGCAACGCAAGAACGCGTATTCATCACGCTTAGAAACAGCTAGAAGGAAAATGAACCTTATTGTAAATAAAATAGAGTTGAAAGTCATTTTGACACGGAAAACAAATATCAGGCAAACACAAGGATCCAATGTATCTAACATTTGATTCCATTAGGGCATATTGTGTGTACCGAAAATGTTTGTAATAGATAAGCACAAAGAATTTCCTACCTTAACACAATGGTATAGAGCCTATTTTTACTTGCTGAAACTTTGTATAGTATAATCAAAAATTATCACTATTTAGTGGCATTGGGAAATTGGCTTTATTAAAATGGATTAGAGTTGAAATTTTAAAGTGTAATGGAAAAGGATGTATAAAACAATAGCCTCGGGACGCGTTACTTTGCTCTGTATCAATTAATCATATAAAACAAAGGAAAGTTAACCGCAAAGTAAGCTTTTATGACATATTAGCACAATACAAATATATACAGTAGACTAAGTTGACCGTGGTTTTGCTCGCTCTCTCACAACTCAGAGACAAGTTTTGCGTGAACACGATGTGGTACTGAATGATGGTTTTCGATATTTCATTTGCTGCCAGAGGGATGGTACGGGTCTTTCGTGTCAAATGTTGTGTCAAACAGACATATCACAGCTATATCGTGACATGTGAAAGCTATTATGACACGACAATTGACAGGATACGGCTACATAGCTCCATCTGTTGGCGAAAGAAATATCAAAAACCCTCATTGTATTGTTATCTCAAAGTAGCTCCCGCATGAAATATTATTCTTCTATTGAACACCCTTGACCCTGGAGAAGTTTTAAAAATCTTTCAAATGTATTTAAGATACTTACAGATAACGTCGTTTTAATGGTTTTTTATGATTTGTTCAGTAATCAGTAAATACAAGATTATACATATAATAAAAGTATTTTATGTCCTTTCCCGGGACTCAAATACCTTTCAGCAAAATCGGTTTGGGCGTGAAGAGGCAACAGACAGACAGACACAATTTCACGTTTATAATATTTATATGCATGTATTACTTGGACAAGTTGCATACGATAGTTTTGACTACGAAATCCAGTCAAAACTATCGTATGCAACTTGTCCAAGTACTTCAATAAACATGGTTTTACTCGTACATTAGTATCAATTGCCTCAGCGAGTTGGCTGGTTGCCGACGGCTTAGCGGATTGATGATGATGTCCGCTGTCGGTAGCTCACCAGGCTGATCACTTGGCATCCTGCCAGGGCCAGGTAGTGTCAATAGGTCAGGGGCTATACCACTGCGCTATTAGGTTTTTCAGTAGCTGCATCAAGTCATCTTTAGGTTGGATATGAGTTAATAGTCAATGTTTTTAAACTAATAACAGCTAAACTTTAGGCCATCCTTAGTCTGGCTGCATACACACGTTTTCCTAATCTGGAACTTCAATTTGGAATTTCGTATCGTTCGTATTTCTTCAGTCTTCACTGAACGCGCTGGCTTGCTCTCAAAACGTACGTCCCGTTCAGAAAAAATCCATGCACTAGGATTTCTAACGCTGGCTTCTCACGGTGCGTAGTCACGAGCCGCGCCGCGCCTGCTCGAGCCACGCGCCGTGTGAAGGGGGTGGCACGAGGTGGCGCGATCTGGCTCGAGCAGGCGCGTCCGATCCGATTGATATTATGTGGCTCGTGATATAACGCGCCGTAAGAACGGGTAGCGCGGACTCGCCTGTTGGCTCATGCTCGCTCGTACAAATCGGCTCGGCGCAGCGCGGCTCGTGATATTACGCGCCGTGAGAAGCCACCATAAATACGGAAAACGAATTCGGAAATCGAATACAGAAAACGTGTGTATGCGGCCAGCCCAACGTGAACGCGTTTGCGTGACTATTAGTGTGTAAACACACTAGGCTGAAAAAACGCGGCTGAAGTTCGGCATGATTACGCCTGCAATGTATTTTAAATTGCTGATGACACACCATGCCGAAATTACGTCGCCGGTCGCGTTATATTGTATGCGACATGCGTAGCGCATATGTTTACGCGAGTACCTATCACACATAATATTTAAAGGGAAATAATAAAACGAGCGAATAAAAAATTACTTTGCGACTGATAATGAACATACTGTTTTAATAACATGAGCGGTATGAATTTGAGTAAGCGAAAAATAAACTAAACTAACGACTAATATTGATTTATAATAAAATCCAGAACGAGCTTACAAAAAGTGGATTGTGATTAATCTATTTCAGATATTAAAATTCTATCCGAGCGACTGTATTACTAAGTGAGCGACTGGTAATACATAGCGGGCAACTTCAATATTAAAGATAGATTCAATTTTTCTAAGTGAGGTTATACATTACGAACTACTAAAAAGTTCACTTTGAGCAAACTTTTGTGAGCTGCTTTATTAATGATTATTGGTTAGTGATATTCTATTTGAGGGTTTATATTTTATATTTTGATACGTGTTTTTAATGAAAATCTCGAAAGTGAATAACTATTAGAGATAGAAAGGATTTCATACTTTGATTTGATGGTCCTAAAATATGGATTCGCGTCAGTGGAAACGCGGCCTAAAGTCTAAGTAACTCCGTGGTGGCCCAATACGATTTTTTTGGGTTAGGTTAGATGGCTAAGGCGGGAGCGTAGCGCAGCGAAGCGGTGCTCCGTCGACTCATAATAATTGAAGGTAGTTTTTTTTTTTTGGTATAGGTCGCCATTAAAGTTTTTACCCATTTCTTTGACGTTCCGTTAAGGATTATAATTTGTGTAATGTAATAATTTATTAATGATTTTTATATATAAATACATATATTTATATATAGGTTTACCCCCCTCCGCCCTCCTCCCCTCCCCCTCCCCCCCTAAATCGTTAGGCATGATTCTAAACTTTTACCGTTAAATAATTTAAGTTCCTACAAATAGAACAATACATATTTTGGGATCATCAAATCAAAGTATGAAATCCTTTCTATCTCTGCAGCTCTCTTAGCTACCACTTCGAGATTTTTCACAGATAATATTGTTGTTCCTCTTATCCAAAAAATTTGCTTGATAGTAATCAAAAAAAAAAATGTTCTAGGGATCCCTGATTAATAATGTTTCATCAAATAGTTATTTCATATTCAATTTTTTTGTTTTAATGTGAGCTCATTATACTCTGCTCATTAGTGTATTTTTCAAAGTGGTTTTAGTATTCGAAACACTTCATTTAAGATAAAATGCCGCTCAGTATAAAAAATACATTTGCCAAATATTGAAAAAAATGCAGGACGTAATGTTGACACTCAAACAGATATTAGGTCGCTCAAATATTATGAAGCTGCTCATTTTGTATTTTAAGTAACTCAAATAAATAATTTGTAAGTTACTGTTCTGTTAATTTCTCGTCACTCACAGTCAGTCGCTCAAATAGTAATTCTATAACCCAAATTAATTAATTTTGACACTTAAAACTGTAATTTACAGTCACTCGATTAAATACTACCCATATTTAAATGTATTAATCAATTACAGATTCTGTCGCGGAGCACTTTTCTTATTCCCGAAGTTTCGGCTGCTTTCCAGCGGCCGTAGTCACGGGTGAACTGAGGTGACAGAAGTCACACTCGCTGAAGTTTTACGACTACCCGCAGATTCGACAATTATTATTTGTGTTCCGATCTACGCAGAACGCACTCTCAGTATTTTGAAGCTGCATAGTTTTAGATTTATTCTTTAGTTTGTTTATCACTGGATCTCGACTATACAGCTAATATAGGAGCACCCAGCCCGCTTGTCGGTTGAAATTTAGGTGCATTTCACTTCTAATTTCAATAGCCTCGCGTATCATTCGAGGACGATATGTTGTTCACAAGTACTGGCAAAAGAAGAAGATATCGTCCTTATAAAATCTTATCTAACGTTGTAGTGTAAGAAAACATAGTATTTTAACAAATTTAAAGGTAAATTATGAGTACGAGCCACGAGGTAGACAAGGTCAGTAAAAAATAGACACGTAATTTATAAAACTCTTTAATAATACTTACATCTCGTTTGTATCTAGATACAATATTTACACAACTTAAGCCTAAACTACAGTCGGGTGTGACACGACGCGGACGGTACTAGGGCAGTGATGTTGCTGATTGAGTATTGAAGCCTTAACAATTTACAATTATATCGCAAAGATACACTATATTAAAAACCTAGAAAAATATCATCCACATAAAATATGTTTTGGAGCAAAAAAATCAAGACAAGTCTTTGAACAGTCATAATGGTTTTTTTTTCAGTCGTAACAAAAATTGTATAATTTTGAACGAATAAGAAATTATAATCTGAATAAGCATTTTCTTTTTCGAGAAATGGTTACAAGTTTTTTTTTTTGTGTAATATCGTGTACCTTTGAGAAAAGCCTTAATTTACTAACCATCATAATTAGGCAACAAAATTATTATCTTATTCATAATAATTTGCTATTTAACATATGCTTAATCTAAGAGTTAGTTATAAAAATAAAATTTTTACGATACATTTTTGGGGCGTTAGCGTCAAAATTTTATTTTACGAATGTTCTCAATTTTTATTTTTTTTATGATTTGAGTTTACGAAATTACTAATTGTTGTCTAACTACAATGCTAGTTATTTTAAATACATAAATCTAAAACAATTATCATTCGTTACATTATTATACATATTATCACACTAAAGCTTCGATTACTCTCATCCAATTTGCAGGAAAACGTGAAGGATATCATCACCACGATAAAAATTGGATAAGTGTAATAGACGCTTAACATTTCCATCCGACGAGGGAGACGATGTTAATAAATATTTCGATTAATCTTCAGGTGGATTGGCAGTATGAGAGTTTCGTACAAAAATAGAAAAAAAAACTAAAGCTATCTAATTTCGACAGTGGACGGTTCGAACTTGGCAGTATTATATACTAAATTTGTAAAGTTCTAATACACTAGGACCACGACCTTCAACTCGAGAACAATACATAAAATTACCAGAAATTGTTGAACAAACTTTTATGAAGCTTTTTACAAAACGTGTCATATATTCTTCCATACTTTTTACTACATGGAAACCAAATTTTTATAACTCAATATTTTCAATTTAGACACGCCGGTAGTGTGGCCAGTCTAGATCGAGCTCATAGAACTGGTGGGCCCATTTTCTGTTCATTCTGTTTTTTATGAATCCCTGATTGAAGGTCGCAAGTCCAGCCACTTATCTGGAGGCGGGCGCTTGTGTGTGGTGGGTGCAACCCTCAACGTTCTCGGGCCAATCGCAGACATTCTCATTGGGGTTGAACACCAAGTTCTGTGGGCAGGGCATGTGGTGTTTCCTCTCGCCTTCGCACATGTAGTACATGGTGCAATCCGCCTTGTCGGGGTGGTAGGAGATGTGGCCGTCTTCCTCCTCGCAGGTCACCTCGTTGGCTGAAAAAGAAATCATAGAGAATAGGATCAATATTTAAATGGACGAAGTACACAAGGAGTGTGTTGTAGAAATAAACAAGGGCAAAGAACAGATGCAGACTCGTTAACAAAAAATGATGAACTAAGTCAAAAAAAAGCAGTAGTTGGTCAGGCAAAATTAAAATAACTAGCTATAAATATTGACTTTATTCTAAGTCAATCCTGAAGAAAAAGACGAATAAATATCCCATAGACACAAAAGGAAATCCCAAGAAACAAAATTTGATTTGCAATAAATAATAGACAGATTCCACTTACGATCTTTGGTGGTGTACTGTCCACTGGGGTTATAGGACTCGTATGGTCCGTCATACTCCAGTCTGACTTTGTAGTCTCCCAGCTCCTGCTTCATGGCGTTGATGAGGGGATATTTGCCGGTTCCACATGAGCCCCTGAAGTCATCCATGTCGATGGACCACACCATGATACCACCGAAACCTTCCTCCTTGAGCCAGGTCATCTGGAAATGGAAATGTATCATGTAGTTACAAAATAGCGTTCCTAAAACGATATTTCCAGATTGACCAAAACTGGTTTTTATGAAATGAATATCAGCAAAACGGTTTTGAGTTTTAAAGTTTGATAACGGAATCGTGGCATAAGCCTGGCAAAGTCTAAAGCAGTAGGTCATAATTCGAGATTTGTCTTGTGACAACATTCAAGGGTTTCCTTTAATTGGGTTTTCTTGAATTCTCCACGATAGGTAACAAAACGTGCGTAGAACCAATACAATACCTTGGTCTTAAGCGATCTCTCGTCATCAAAGCCGACCCACTGGTCTTCTCTGTACGCGAAGGGCACCATCTGCTCGTTATCCCAGACCAGGGTCGTGTTGTCTTCGCGCAGGAAGTCACAGATTTCGTAGTAGGACATAAACCCAGCCTCATTGGTGTAGCGACCGGCGGCACCTGGTAAAAGTTATGGTTAAATCTTTATGACAGTTTAGTTGAGTAGTTATCTTTTTGGATCTCTCGGGCATAAAACTTGTAGGAGGAATTTTCAACTATTTTAGGCACATTATCGGTTGCAGACCCTACTGCAATCGATACTGAACAAGTTGTTTCCAAAAGCACAGCTTTTCTTTTTATTTTTTCAGGGTTAATCTTGGGGTTTTAGGCCCAGTTTAGTTATCTGTATTATTTCTAATCCTACGTTAAAATATCACGATGTCTCTTTCATATTAAACGAAGAACGAGAGATCCTAATTTTTACCTAGACTGGTGCAAGAGTTTTGTTTGATTGTTTTGATTGATTTGAAACAGTTTGATTATTTCCAATAAGAGGAAAGGATTTATTCTTACCTCCTCCAGAAGCTGGCGCACCAATATCGAATTGGGTCTCATTGATGAGTGTAAATGATCGTCCATACGTGGGCATGCCTATCATCAACTTCTCCTTGGGAGCTCCTTGACGCACCCATTCCCGGGCTGAGTAGTCCTGTGGAAGAATGTGTGAATTAAAATTGAAACAAATGATACCCTGCAAAGTAACATAATTTTATTACCAGTGCAGCTCGGTTTATAGATAATAATATTATTAGCACAGATTACTAAATACTACGTAAGTATTAGCTTCATATCGCCATTAGTATGGCAGAATGCTGGAACCTAACTGGCAATAAAGATATTTGAATAAGAACAAGAAATATAAGTAAATGAGAAGTCCTTTCATGTAATGTGATATTCGATAACGTAACGAATTGCGCAGCTGTCCAAATGCTTCTACCCCGCCTATGGTGTTAAATTATCACACATCACACATAATATTTTAAAGGCGAAAGTTTGTGAGTTTGTATGTTTGTTACTTCTTCACGTATAAACGGCTGGAGCGATTTTAATAAAATT
This sequence comes from Cyaniris semiargus, assembly GCA_905187585.1. Classification (NCBI taxonomy): domain Eukaryota; kingdom Metazoa; phylum Arthropoda; class Insecta; order Lepidoptera; family Lycaenidae; genus Cyaniris; species Cyaniris semiargus. Next base: position 1,725,329 of record LR994558.1, on the reverse strand, counting down.
TGGTAGGGAATTAGTTGATACCCTGGATTAAGACGCTGACAACTGCCAATGACCTTGATCTCGCATCACTCTCGCACCACTGTCGATTTTCATGCCAGAGAGACAGAGATGTGAAGTGTTCACTCGGTAGCGTGGATACATTTTTCGTTTGTTAGAGGAAAAAATAAATATTATGGGAAATCTAGATGTCAGAACCGAAAATTAAATCTGGCAATCTTTGGATTTTTGTAAAAGGTATCAAATAAACAAATTTTTAAAGCATAGATTGTATTATTACTTTAGTTAGAACTGTTTAAAGTTCCTAAAAGATGTGACTTTGGTATTTTTTTTTTCATCCAGTAGGAGCACATTATTTTATTATTTAAATTAGACAAGCTTTTCCAAGTATAATCAAAAATCACATTTTTTTTTTTGTGCCAATCAATGAAATACATACGTCTAGAAAACTGCACAAAGATGTCGAATTGGCAGATGTCTTCGCCTTAACACATAGGCTACTTTTTACTGTGGGAAAATAACTCAATTTATTTTCGCTAATAAACCGCGGGGCACAGCTAGTAAAGTAATAAACTTTTCAATTTCCCGTAAATTTACGAAATTAATGAAACAAGACTCGTTAATAACGTCATAATTACTCGTTAAATTCCATATTTACGGGAATTTCCGACGCACGGGGATAAATTCGTTAACGCCGTATCGATACTTAATTCTGTAAACATTATGAAACTTTCATTACGGACCTTATTTCATTTATGTTTATCGCTTCAGATATTTTACTGCTCCCGGAAGATTTAAAATACGTTATTATTGTAACAATACTTATTACATAAATCATAACATTTATCATTATGGTCACTTATAACTAAAATACTTCGCTAGGTCTGCCATCTATAACAAATTAAGTATCGAAATGTTTTCGATGTCTTTTTACGATGCGATGAATCTTTTTGAGTGTTTTGGTTCTAAAAAACCGGCCAAGTGCGTGTCGGGCCACGTGCAATATAGGGTTCCGTAGTACCGCTAGTTTTTGATATTTTTTTAATGGTCAATGAATGTAAATTTATATCGTGTTTTACACTACTAACAACATGATCTCAGTTACGTTTAAAGGAATTTGAACGAAAAGTTCCTTCTCGGAATAAATTTTTTTAGTTGATCGACTATTACTCAATAAATTATGAAGTCTTCTTAGCCGTGATAGTTTTCCTTTTAAATTTAGCATATTTCCTACTTCTGTGAATTTTTTCACATTTCCAGAAGCAACCGTTTAGCTTGTAGAAGGGGGAGACACTGGACTTTAACGATTTTTTCCATTTTAAAACTTCATATTTCAAAAACGAATCCCTGATTCGGAAAATGATCTTTGAATACTCGTAATATTTTAAAAAGACCTATCCAACGACAACCCACACGGTGGGATGGACGCGAAAAAAAAAATTCATCCCCGCTTGATGTGTAGGGGAGGTACCTTAAAAAATTTTTTTTAACGATCTTATATATACCATTTTGTCGGCATCATTAATATATGCATTCATGCCGAATTACAGCTTTGTAGGTCCTATAGTCTGAGCAAAACCGCGGACGGACAGACGGATCGACGGACAGACGGACAGACAGACGGACGGACAAACCCAAAACTATAAAGGTTCATTGTTGACTACGGAACCCTAAAAACGCTATCTCTACATCCGTTACTCAAATATTTGCCCGACTTCTTAAATAGTAAAAAAATCTCTGCATCTCTATTTTTGTTTAAAGTTTGCATATCCTGCAAATTCAGCGAATGTAATCGCCGCTTTACATGACTTACCTACACAATATGTCTGTATTAGCGAGTCCCTAGACGATCAATTTTATTGCGCAATATCACGTATTGTGTAATATTATTGACCGTCTAGGGTTGATATTGAACGCGCCCGCCTTTCAATCTTATCGTCAAATAAAATGTTCAATAAAATTGAAGCGTTATAATGCCCAATAAAATTGATCGTCTAGGGGCCGGCTAAGTGATGTAAAGCTATGTAACAGCTTCCTTTGACACTGAGCTTCAACTTGTCTAAGTCCTTAAAGTCGCTTAGAAGCAATTAATCTATCCATTTAAGTGCACACAAGGCCTTAGTATGCTAAATAAAGCATTGTCACTATCTAGAATTCTAAATCATCACAACATTGTATTAAACAAAGTTTTCCGGTTTCTATCCATATTTGTTCTTATATCTTTATAACGTTTTTTAAACGGTTTATTTTTTGTCAACAATATATCAAAATCAGCGCCTATTGAAAATTCTACATTTTATTATTAAGGCGGGCTGAAAGCCCATTTTGTTATTTCTTGATACCAAGTTGATACCCGATTAACCTAGTTCCAATATAATAACGAAATGTAAAAAAATATGAGATATAGAGCACAATATTTAAAAGGGTTTAAATCAAAAACATTTTAATAAAAAATAATACTTTCGCTGTAATTAATTTAAAAAACTCACCTCCGACAAAACTCTTTGTCATCGAAATATAAGTATTAACAAGAATAACTTACATTTTATTTTAATAAATTGTCAATGAATCTATTTTAAAAAGGTATGAAACGAATAATCTTTTTTCTTAATATTTATTTCGAAAGATATTTAAAAAAAACACACGAAAAATAAAATAGAGAAGATCCGCCCGTCGTAACTTACAATTTTATGCTAAGCTAAAATGAATCTTATTGCGATGCCTACACGCTTGGCATTCGCGTTCGCAAAATTATCGTTTTGGAATTGAAGTAAGTGCTCGCCTTAAGTAAATTTAAGGCCAATTCTATATAAATATTGGGCCTTTGAAAGGAAATGCATTAAATTCCTCCTACTGACCTCACAGCAAATACTTTTAAATTCATTTGGCAGTTGAATCGAGGTCAAGTGGAGTGTAAATAGAAAGGAATTGCAAAAATGGCTCGAGTGAAAAAATATGGAATAATAAATGTGAAAATATGTTTTCTCCATAAAGTTGAATTATTTTTCTGAAATTTGATAGAAACGTTTTTTTTTAATATTTTTATAAAGTTCGTTAATTTTTTCTGAGATAGTCTATAAACATTCGTGCATGCTCAGAAAACGCATCATTATAAACAGCATCAATATTTATACTGACATGTCATCTTGCATTCCCAGACTTGCCTTTCCCACAGCCTAGAATTTAGACCTATATATCTTTATCTACCCACTAACTGCAGTAGCCTATCGAATAATGATAACAATACTCAACCTTATTCCTTAACAATAAGGTTTAAAAGAACACATAACAATATTCAACCTAAATCCCTCACCAATAAGGTTTAAAACAAAATATCGGACTTGGTCCTTCGAGCCGGATACTCACCACAGTAAGCTTCTTCTGGTAGCTAGTGGCGCTCTCCAGCGGGAACAGCGGGCTGTTGTGTCCCACCTGGCGCTCCCACTGCCCGTGGAAGTCATATGTCATCACGTTGATAAAGTCCTGAAAAAAAATGATGTGTTAACTAAATGAATGTACTATCAGAGAAGTTGATTCATATGCAGATGGCGGACCTATATAACTTAGCTGCTTTATGTCAAACTCAACTCAACTCGATCACGTCTAATATTAAATGGACATAGCTATACCAAATTACGTTGATCCGTCATCTGCCTATGAATCAATTTCTTCGATGGTACAAGGGATTATTGTTGTGGTGTGGTTGGTTTGTGTCGACAGTACATTTGACGCTTTTTAGCGATTTCGTATATTATACCTCAAGATCGAGCAGCAACGTTATTAGCAGTACGTTACCTAGCTATCCTACCATAATATTATTATACCTTCTAGTTACTTTTAAACTATTTGCACTATGAATCTATCAGTGACAAAAATGGCAATGCATTGATCGTTTTAGCACTGTATATTATGATTTATATGTCCTTTTTGGTCAGTTAGCAACGAAACAAAACAAATGAGGCGACTTTCACTACTTTAATTTCATATCTCCAAGTGTCTCGTTAAGGCCAGGTAGTCCCTAATTTACATGACTTTGAATCAATAATAAACAAACAAATAGTGACTTTTAAAAGCCAAAAAAATTCACATTGTTGTTTATTTAATGTACTTTGACAATATGTGGTTCGAAATATAATATTGAAAACTTCACTCGATCAAAAATGACCCCGCAGAGGAGGCTAAATTTAAATATTTTGTGATATTTTTCTTATTTTTCATGAAGCTTATGATTAGTTTTACTTTCAAAAATCATGTTTACGAAAAGCTCATAACTTAAAGAAGAATAATTTGTGGTAACATTTTGCATTTTGGTCTTTATCTAAGTGAAAAGTATAATTTTCTCCTATTTTGCCCTATCACGGACGCGGCGAACGTCATAACCGCCACTGTACAAGGCGCGCTGATATGAATGTTATTTTAATGTCCTTTACATCGATATTCGTACTGACAGATATCGACCTGCTAATTTTAGGGACTACCTGGCCTTAAATCTTGTTTCGATGTGAACTAGCCCTTAAAGTACGTATTATTTTAGCATACCTATTATTATTTCACAGATTAAAACAATAGAGTTTAACCAAACAGTTATGAGAACGTAAAAGTTCGTTAGTGGAGATTAAACCAAATTATCTCCAATCTAAATATTACGTTGCCTTAACAAAGATATTAGTTTTTAAGACACCATTACATTGTACTTAATCTTAATCTAAATCTAAGGAATTTGTGAAACTTTAGCGCGTTTGTTTCATCTTGTAGGGGTTAACCAGAGAATTTATTGTAATGAGAAGCTTTATTATGGTATTTCAAGAAGATGTTTTATTATATTAATTTGATCTTTGGTTTATATTATTATGTCACTTTAATAATGTGAATCTATCTTCGTATTATGTTACATTGTATGAGTTCGCATGGGCGTACCCAGGTAGGGGCAGGGGGGGGCAGCTGCCACCCCCTGGAAGTCAAGTCAAGCCAGAAATAAACGTCAATTTGCCTGGCAAATGGGAATTAGAAACGTGTTACCTACTCTGCGCAAAATGAAGTGTTGGAAACAAAATATATTTTCAGTCAGATTAAAAAAAGTAAATTTTCATGATGATTTTTTGTTTCAATATATTATATACCAGACCGACCGTCTTCTCGAAGGTATGAGCTACGCCCATGAGAATTCGAATTAAAATGTTTTTTTTTGCAATTTAAATCTAAGTGCTTGTACAGCCGGAAACCATTTTATTATAGTTACTATATCGTCTATATAGTGTCACAGACTACTAAATAGATACTTGTTATAGTACTACATATACAAGGTGTAACTAGTGATAATAATTTAGGGTGTGTGTCCCTTATAAAGAGTTCACTGTAAAAGTAGCAGCGCTGAAATAGTAACATTTTTTTGTGATTTGTGTGGGCAAGCGCCCCCGCGGCCGCGTCATGAATTGTTCCATACAAGGGTGGAAAAAAAGTTACTCTTTCAGCAGAGCTCTGCTACTTTCACAGTGAACTCTTTCACTTAGTTTTGTATACCACCCCGTATAACAATCGAAACCATGAAACAAACCTCAGAGCTTTAAAACTTCTTTTAATATTAAGATTTGTACCTCTTCCCTTAACTATAGCAACGACTTACCAAGTACTTAGAGATTTCAGGCACGTCGTAGCCTGCGGCGATGGCCTCGAACGAGGCCGGCACTGCGGCTGTGAGGAGCAGCCGCGGCTGGCCTGACGTCTTGGCCTCACCCTCAAAGGCCAGGCGCAGCTCCTTGAGGAGGGACACGAAGGCGGCCCTGTCGTCTGCTCCTCTGTAAATGAGGATGAGCATCAGAACTTAAATAATTTCAAAAAGAAAAGCGACAATCATTGTTTTAACAGTTGGAATAAGAATAAACTAGATATACCAGTGATCAGACTTAGCAAAGTCAGCAAATCTTTTAAAGGCCAGTGTATACGCCTGTTCAATAGAATCCCAGAAAACGTTCAAAATCTTTCTATCAATAAATTTAAAAAAGTAGTAAAAGAACGTTTGTGTGCTAAGGCTTATTATAAGATCAACGATTTCATCGACGACAACACACCTTGGGAATAGGGTGGTTCCTACTGGCTATTTTTTTTTTTTATATTTCCTATTGTAAGTAGCTATAAGTCATAATATTGTTATAATGATTTTTTTTTATTGTAATTTTCCATCTTTTTAGTAAAAGATGGCCCCGTGCGAGTTTCTTACGCCGGTTCTTCTCGCCGGGTTAGTTCCCGAACCGGTGGTAGGCACCTTAGTTACGACGTTCGGAAATTTTTTTGTAAAATAATTACTCTGAATAAAAACTATTTTGATTTGATTTGATTTAGTCAACTATAATACTACTTATTATAGAGGAAAAATTTGGTTGTTTGTTTGTCGATGGAATAGGCTCTGAAACTCACGTTTACCGCTTCTATGGTAACCATGCGAAGCCTGCTGGTTCCAATAGATAATATTATATTGATAAGAGTCTCTAGCCAACACGTTTTCTATATCGCCTCTTTATAAAATCGCCTCTCAATATGTATGGACTTGACATGATATGAGTCAAATTTAATGTCGACTTCATATCGAACGCTTATATGTATATATAATATACATATATCAATTCCATACATTTTATGATCGGCGATTCAATAAAGAAGCGATAAAGAAAACATGTTGGCTAATCCATCAGTTAATTCTTCTAGATTAGGCTAAATGTTTGAGATTCCAGGCAACCCAGTCGCAGCCCGCAGGCAATTACGCTCGGAAAAAATGTATTAATATGTCACAACGGATGTAAAGACCTTATTTTTTGCAAGGCTACAAGACCTTAATCAGTTCCTGTGTTCTTAAGCCAAGCTGTTTTGCATCGCAATATTTACCACTTGGTAATCGGTATGAAACAAAGTCGTTTCCTGCTACCTGTATTGTATTCTTAGATCTTTGAAACTGGATTTTGCTGAAATTGTGCGCAGATAAACAGAGTGTAACAAAACTAAGTTATAATACTTTAGGGTGTGTATGCAGGGTCCCCTATATTATAGAGATCGCTGAGAAAGTAGCAGCGCTAAACGAGTAACTGTTTTTCACTTTTGTATGGAAAAATGCATGACGCTGGGGCGCTTGCTCTTAAAAATCACTAAAAAAATTGCTCTTTCAGCGCTGCTACTTTCACAGTGAACTCTATATAAGGGACACGTGCATACCCTAAAGTTTTATTATCACTTAGTTTTGTTACACCGTGGCAAAATTTTAGCGGAAATTCACGTTTCCTTCATATATTTATTTCGCGCAAACGATTTTGCGACGAACTGCTAGTGAAATTAGAGTGGAATATAATATTATATTTATCTTTAATCTGCTGCACTGTATCTCAATGAAAACACTTATAATCTTTCAGATTTCTCCATGTTCTTCCGTTAATATTTCACATACATACATAAAAACTCGAAATGCTAACGAGTGTGACGTGTATGAATGTGCTCGGCGGGTTGAGATCCCTTGTCTCGTCTGAGTGCGCCATACAAGCGAGGACACTTGACGGATAGACAGATTCTAGACGTTTATCTCTATAAATTCTAAGCTTAGCTTGGGATTTAGGTATTTTATTCTAAAAATACATAGGAATGTAAAGTTAAGTTGGGTTTAAAAAGTAGATGTGAGTTTTTGATTGAACTGATAGCACTGATATAAACATTTTTGGCTTGTTTTGATGGATAAGCGAATGAATAAGCGACTAATTATTATGATGATCATAATAAAAACGATGAAACCAAAAATATCGGTGCTATAGGCATTTTTTCTACAATCCCGCATTCTCTGCACGTATTATTTACTTGTGTCGATACAAGATATGGTGCTTTTTTAATTTTCTTCAATTGCTACTGCCCATGAACAATTGTAATACCATAGTTGGTTATGCACCTGGTCCTTAACATACATAACCCAGCTACCTACTGTTCTCAGTATGCCTCTGGGATACAAACTCCAACCCAAGTACTTAGAACTTATACTCTTCTCTACCTTATCTAGAGTACTGTACAATAGTACTACTTTTATCAAATGCTTCACCTGCAAACACCACCACCACACAAGCAATAATGTTGGCAAATCCGTGCAAGGCCCCTCACCACCACTGTGGACTCTACGAACAACGTCCGTCCGTTACTTGACGGACGTTGTTCATGGACTCCATATCCTGAGGATGCTCCGGTGTTGGGGCGAAACGCGCGTCGAGGTTTTCAACCTGCATGGTGGTAAGGGGCCTTGCACGGATTTGCCAACATAAATGCTTCAACCTTTTTTTGCGTTGGCGAAATGCGTTTACGCATCCCCGGCAGTCTGGGGAGGGCTACTGGGGTATGTGGGACTTCCTCGGGGCGAGGGCCGAGCCCGGGCTTACCCACTAAAACCCCCACGGTGTTCCTGCTATTCCGCTCAAGGCAGAGCCACGGGATACGCGGAATACACAACCGCGACCCTGCCAGATCAAATGCTTCACCTGCGATACAAATTCCAACCCAAGTACTACCCTTCTCCCTCTCTCTTTCTCTCATAACTCTCACCTAGGATACTCCCAGTCGATGTCCAGGCCGTTGAACTGGTAGTCTCTCAGGAACTCGATGGCCTCGTATACGAACTGGTTCATGCGGAACACGTTGGAGGTGAGCTCCTTGAAGGGGGTGGAACCGAACGCCCAGCCACCGATCGCGAGCAGAATCTAGAAACATTGTTATGGTAGAGTTAGGAATTTAGGATGAATTCAGACCGCAACGCGACGCGTAGATGCATCCCTAAATTTGTACTGAATTGACATATTTCAATTGCGTGAGACGTCTTGCACATTTGTCAAATCCATACAAATCTAGAATTGCATCTACGCGTCGAGTTGCGGTCTGAATTGACCCTTAGGATCTAAGGGTTTTTCGAGGAGTTTGGCGGGTAAAATTGCGTGGCAATAACTATGGGCAACGTTAAAGGCGCTTTTCCTATCATGCGTGTTGTCACCCACGCGTGGATCTGGTCCGCATGCGGGTGACAACATGCTCCTGGCTGCGTCCGTGTTGTCCGCATGTCAGGAAAAAGTAAAAACATCTACAAAATAATAGGATGCAGACAACTCTCTGTGCTCGTAAGCTCGGTAAAGTGCTCGAACAAAATAAAATAGGGCCTAAACTATTCTTTCTCTCGACAGAGAAGATGCCAGTGACCAAAATCTAGAATTTTTGAAAATACGTTTGAATAGTACATTATGACCAAGCTGCTGCAACTTGCAGATCTTATAAAACTACCACACTCTTTATAAATGCATTTTTATTTTTCACAAATGCTTGATTTTATTACGAAAACAGATCCAAAGCTTCATTATTGTTAAGTAATAATTTGTCAAATTTAAGTGCCCTCTCCAACGCTAAACAAAGCGAAGTAGTAAAGTTTGTTTAGACGGAGATATCTCATTGATCGTCCCAGTGTGGATAGCACAAATACACCGCTTACACGTTATAGGCCGAGAGACGACGGATGAAATAGGATTTCTATTATTATTTTAATTTCCGAAGACACACCAGTCTCTTACACTAGGTGCCGCAATTAGAAACAAAAAATCTTTTATCGCGCGGTAGCCGTAAACTTTTCCGGTATAAAAAATATTTTATAATAAATTTTCCCGAGATTGAAAGGGTTCTATATAGGTTGGGTATCTACATTCTACATTCATTTTCAGGTTCAAAAAGAGAAAAATGTTTATGTATAAAAAGTAAAATTTTATTGCCGACGAAACATAAATAGTCTGAGTCATTAGCGAGGGCAAAATAGAGCATCAAATTGGCACAGAATAAAATTCTACCGGGATCCCTGCAAGGCCAATTAGTACCGATCTAAAACTGCAGTTTTAGTTTTGCAAGAAATTTCAGCCAGATTTGTGAAACAGTTAATTATTACAGCCATTATTGGTATAGCGATGATATCTATTCAATATCTTCTTTTCTAGTCATCTATAGGCCTTCCAGATATACCTTTTCGAATCTCATTTTTTAAATTAATTATTATTGTACAAAAGAATTTATATACAGCTTACGCTAGTTTAAGTCAATATTTAATCTGTATAAAAAATAATATTTATCTTGTACCTATAATTTTATATTGTACACCACTTATAAAACCATGTATGACAGAATATAATGATACTAAATCAGGTAGCACTTTATTATGCCTATGTCCATATAACATAATGTCCTAGGATCTCTAATTGCAGTAAATAATCAACTCTATTGCACATTTAAATATTTTTCCATAATTATGGTTCTTATCGAACTGAGACTAAAAATACTTGACATTTATTTATTTTAATGGTCACCTCCTGGACTATAAACAATAGCTCTTTAATAAAATTGAAGTGGTAACGCAGACAATCGTATTGGAGCACTTTACTTAGACCTCTGTACTCGTAAGTTCGAACTGAGAAGGAAAAGACCCAAGGTCTTTTTCGCTAAAATACTTTAATTGTATCCTAAAAATTTTGAACATTTTTATGTAATATAATGGTCTCACAAATTTTCCACCAAGTGTGTGTTATAATGGATTTTCTAACTTATGAAACAAATGCCCAGTTTCTAAAGTATTTCGACATGAGTTTAGCCATTTACCAGCGCTTGGCTGAGGACAAAACGTTACCCAAGCAACATTTCAATTATAGCTAAATGAAAAGATTAAGGGCCAACCCAAACGTACCACAAGCACACGACAACCACAACCACACCACATGGTCGGGCGTATATTTCGTATTGTAAATGAACTGGACTATTCACACGTACCACATTTTGCAGTCGTTGTCACCACTTGTGTGATACCGACCACATCGCAATCACAAGCGAACTAGTGGCCGACCACATCGCAACCACAACGTTGCGTCCATGTAATGACAGTGCGCGCACACCGCCCGTGCTTTCCACCCCTCAGTTTCAATAATTTCGTACGTAACCACATCGCAACCACTGACGACAATGCAACCACGTCGGCATTTTGTCGGTACCACAGTCCACAACGCAACTACAAAAAGCTGCAGCGACACCATGCACACGTAACCACTGCTTGACGGCATTTTGTCGTTGCGCCGTGGTGTGGTTGTGGTACGTGTGGGTTGGTCCTTAATGAAAAGATAAACTTGTGTCAAAAAACCACAGAAACTGAACATAAGTCAATATGAAAACCAAAATTTCGACAGTAAAGTTTAAAAAAAATACATAGTAAACTTCACAAACGCCAAGTGATTAAGTGATCCGTTATATCTTTGTTGTCAAAATCATCAATTGCAACATGTCTAAAGGATGACCTAGGATGAAGCATCATTGATACTTGGTCCTAGATCCTGGCCCAACATTTTTTACTTCTCATTCATCGCATCATGCGACCCTGTTATATTTTTAAAGAATCATTTATCTCTTTCATTCTTCACTAACCTTCAAATTAGGATTCTTCTCCCTCAAGGCGACGACCTTATCGTACATATCTGCGTCCTTTTCGTCGCCTTCAGCCAGTTTGTGGTCCTTCAGGGTCGCGAAGGCGAAGATGACGTGGGTGCAGAGCGTCGGGTCGATGTTGTCGGGCCCAAAGCGACCGGCGCTCGGCCGCTTGGCAGACCAGGAGGTGAGGTAGCAGAGGATCTGGGGTTCGCGCTCTGGAAAAGAGATGTTAGATTTAGAAGAGCTGCGCTTTGAGAAGGAACGTAGAGGTTCGAAAGAGGTTTGCTAACTTTTAAGTGATGTACTTATACCACGGTCAAATTAACTTGACCCATCGCTGGAATGCAATAACCTGCCCGCTCCATAATGACGTCATCAAACCATGCGTCAAGTTAATGTGACCGTGTTATAGTCGGTGTAAAGTGTAAATATTAAAGATTAAAAGTCATTAACTTCTGGCATTTGGTATAGAACCATAGTTAGTAAACCTCCCAAAAAACCCTGGTTTTCTAATGTCAATCTTAATAAGAGAGATCTCTCAGTTTGTTTTAGAATTCGATCCAATCACATTCCTCTCAATAATTTTCTTTTTTTGATAGGCAAAAAATCCAGCCCAAATTGTGTAGTATGTGATCGTTATGAAGATTTATATCATGTTCTTTTGGAGTGTGATAGGAACGAATCCCTCAGAAACGAATTTATTATGGACACCAAATGTAGCAAATTAGATTTTTATTTTTTTATACATAATATTGTAAGTTCGAATTTCAAAGCTGAACATAGTGATAGGTTAATAAGTTTTGTTATACATTCCCTATTTTTAAGGGAATTAGATAATAATATTATGTATGTCGTCTAACTTTGTAAAATTTTTGTTAAGGCCGGCTTAATCTTAATGATGTATGGCCTTTATAAAAAAAAAAAAAAAAAAAAAAAAAAAAAAAAAAAAAAAGATTATAGACCAACTGCGGTTACAAATAAAGGCTACCAGATAAATTGATTCATAAGAAGATGACTTTTTAGTCGTATAATGTCGAGTCAATGTTAGTCGAGATATGTCGGCTAGACATGTCCTAATCCGACCATATTTTGTAGGTACCCATATTTTGTCAATGTTTTTGATGGTACATACAATACAACACTTCATTTTACCATCTATGTATTATCCTATGAGACCAGAAATTAATTTAAGCTATTATTACTACGTGGAATCTACAGACCTTAATAGACAGAAAATTGTTACTCCAGCATTTCTAGCACAATAGGCGATAAACATGACACAAAAGAGTCCAGCAAATGATCCTAACAGAATACGCTGATGCGGTCGGCATTTGAAAAAATACAAGTCAAGCGGAGACAATAGGGGGTCTCAGGGGGACATGTGACCCCCCGGGGGGACAGGTGACCCCCCAGGGGGACAATAGACTTGCGCTGATTGTACACCGCAATGAAGCTTCGCGACTGTTCAGGGAGAATGAGTATACAGGGTGTAACAAAACTAAGTAATAATACTTTAGCGTGTGTATGGGTCAAAGTAGCAGCGCTGAAAGAGTAACTTTTTTCACGTTTGTATGGAAAAATTCATGACGCCTATAATATTTTGATATTTTATGTATACGGGCACCATGTTTAATTTTCGTGCCGCCAAAGTTATGAGTAATTACTTTTGGTATTTTCATCTCGTAACTCACGGCCTGTCATATCAATATAAAAGTTTTCGCGGCGAAAAAATAAAAATATACCCAAAATACCTGTGCTTACAGTCTGTTCTGTGTTATTTTACCTTGTTGTATGAATTTGAACCCCATGTGGTTCGCATAAAGGTTATGACAGAGGTAGAATAACTTTGAACACATTTGTTTTATGTGTAACTCATATAAGATTTTTTTCATAAGCTGACGCTTTAGTACCATATTTCAATATTATAATAAGTAATAACACTACCTGACCCGGCATCGTTATTTTGCCATAAGTTTTTAAATCATTTGGCTTGATCGTATAAGGCTCGAACACTTTGTTCAAATAAAAATAAAAATTACAATTATGTATACACCCAATATTTAGGTGTATAAAAATAGATTTTGACTGATTCTCAAACCTATTTAGTGCTTATACAATGTATCAATATTTGATACATTGTAAAGCTACACTATACCCACTAAAACCCTATTAGGATTTTCAAACTAAAACCTACAGGCTACAACTTATGAAATCCTATTTCCTGAACCACCATAACTTGACCCATCGGTACCTTTTATTTTGTCCCAAATACGTACAACATTCCTACGTTCACGGTTCTTTGAGTTCTGGTGGTTATGTAGTGTCTCTCGATGCCGCGGTCTTTTCGCTACTGTTAGAGCATTCTTGGCGTTCGGGAAAAGTAGAGTGCCTAAAAGTGACCCTTGAGGCACCCCCTTTAGGACGCTTTCAGTGTCATATATGGTTCCAATGTATGGTCTGGAAAACTTAATTTTAGTGCAAACAAGAAAATGCTATAAACACAGTCGTAATGTATTATGTTGTAGGTAACCAAAACAGTTTGCTTTTGAAATTTCAGTAATTTCAAGAATCGAAAAAACTAAAATTAATAATTTAAAATTTTACTGTGTATCAAGATTTGGCTTATGTACCCAAAATTTTTAATACCCCTCAAAGCTATAGCTAAAATGGCTGCAAAAAGAACGTACTTTGGTAAATTCTGCTCTACTAGTTTCAATAATTTTCCTCCGTTGACCTCTTTTGAAGAAAAGTAACCGAAACGATTCCAATTTAAGAGCGCGCTGTGAAATCGCTAGCCCCGCCTACACACAACGCTATCCTCCAATCGTGGTACAATAATTCCATGAATCGTGCTCCCGGGCAATGTACTTTAGGCTGCAGCTAATAGTGAACAATATCCCGTAACAACGGTTCCCGCATTATAGCACGAAAGTAAAGGTCGTAAGTCCCAAAACAGTTTTTTGATGATTATTTAAAAACTAAATACAATACTAATATTTCCTTTAGCTATTATTTTATACAGTGTGTGATTGTAGTAGTGTAGTAGTGTTATTTAATGATAGTAACTCAATAAGTGTAACAGATATTTGTTGAAAAGCCCAAAAAGATTCATAATTTCGAAAAATAAAACTATCGAGTCAAAATAAGTGAATCGTGTTTTCCGTTAGCTAAATATCAGATAAATATACAATGATTAAATAAATCTCAATTTCATTTGAGTCAATCGTCTTCCGGGATCGTAATACTTATTAGAAAACACAGCAAAATTGCACAGCCCGCTCTTAAGGCTTGCGTATACATTCGCACGATTCAACAACGCTGCAAATTTCCTTCTCCGGTCAAGCGGAAACTTTGTTGACATAATATACTTTGATGAGCCACTGACAGCACAGACATTAGAAAGCTATAACAATTACGCGGCGCCAATATATTCACATAATCACATTTTATTTAATGATAGTGAAAGTAATATTTACGATGTGCAAAACACACGCTTCTACATAACTCGCCTTATAAGTTATAATGTTAATAGCTTATATTATATAATTAATTGATATTAATCAATTTGCTTCCGCTTCACTGTAAGCGGAAGCAAATTTTACAACGTGGGAGCAAATTTTAGAACGTGCTTCGGCACGAATGGGCCGGCTCGACCGGAGAAATACCACGTTCTCACAGAAAACCGGCGTGAAACAGCGCTTGCGCTGTGTTTCGCCGAGTGAGTGAGTTTACCGGAGGCCCAATCCCCTACCCTATTCCCTTCCCTTCCCTCCCCTATTCCCTTCTCTTCCCATCCCTACCCTCCCCTATTCCCTCTTAAAAGGCCGGCAACGCACCTGCAGCTCTTCTGATGCTGCGAGTGTCGATGGGCGACGGAAGTTGCTTTCCATCAGGTGACCCGTTTGCTCGTTTGCCCCCTTATTTCATAAAATAAAAAAAATTGTTGACATTATGTAGTGAAAAAGTTGGTAACAATTATGCCACAGTGTAGTAAATTATTTATTTTTTGGAATTCGAAAGACGTATTATTGTGGATTAATGTGGTACTACAAACTCTTCGAGACTTTTAATCAAATATGTAAAAATTCTCGTGTCGTGGTGTTTGTTGCCAAAGTCGATGTCCAAATGAACCAATTTTGTTGAATTGTTATGTGTGCTCATCGGGTAGGCCAAAAACAATTAAGCAAAACAACTATTTCCGGGTTGGACGGCTATAGTTTTTTTTTTTAATTAATTTATTCTTGCTCCCCCGTACAGTATACAGGTAATTTTTTACCTTTCTTGTTTTGATACATTTTTAATTTTTGAACAATGCTGTAACATTTTTGTTTACCGTCATTTTACAATATATCTAAAATTACAATTACCTACTTGTGTTACATTAATTTACATTTTTGTAATATTCTACTATTATTTCACATTATATTATTTCTTAGATTACTTAACATAAGTCTATTGCCGTCCATTCTCATAATATTATTTTACAAGACACATTGTTATACACACAGTTAGGACGGCTATAATGCTACCAGTTTAAATGTAACTTATTTCATTGCATAATGAAGAAACGCAATGGCTCAATGTTTAGAGTTTAAATTCGGTTAGCACAAAACGCATCTATACATACTTATTGTATACTTACTGTTCTTATCAATCACAGCAGCGTTGTTCTTGATGACCAGCGTCTTCGTGGGCTTCTTGACCTTGTTCAGCACCTCCGACAGGCTGATCTTGATGGGCTGGGGCTTCTCTGTCACCTCCACGATCACTGACGATGCCACTGACGACCAGTCCACGTCCTTAGCGTCCTTACCGCGCGAGATGCCGCGGAGTTCCTCCCTTTGAAAAGACATTAAATGTAATTGATGTAAAGGCTTTTTTACAGTTGACGATAATTTTAATATCGGAAGTAAATTTGAAAAATGGCATAAATACAATTTGTTAAAACGTAAATATTTTGAACCATACAAAAAATACCATAGTTATGTTATAATTATTAATGCAAGGTGTTTCCAAAACTTTGCACCTGAACTTGTTACTGCTTTGAAAATAATTCCTTCATTGTTTTCTGTGCAACATTTTATCAAATTCTCGCGTACTATTAAAAACCCATTCAAAGAAAAACCTTGATAGTGTTTGTTTATTTCTTTAAAATAGGCTTCATAATTATATTGGAAGAGATGTTAATTCGAACAGCTTAATAATATAACCAAAATTAAATCGCCTTATAAGATTTATCGTATCGGATGGTGTAAAGGCTCAAAAGATAATGTAAGAGAATCGTCTCTCACTTCGCATGATAGAAGTGTATTATGACGCAGTACATTAACTCCGGAGACGATTTGTGCCAAATGACACAAATTGCGTGGAGAAAGCTAATTTAAACGTTCAGATTTTTGCTTTCAATGTTCACTTTATGGTTTAACCACAATCTTTTGCTGTATTTCTATTCTATTGTATTCGTTATATTTTTCCGGGAGAAGATTACCGTGGGCTTTGTATGACAGATCGACAATTTGAATATGTAAGAAGTTTTTTAATTTTTGAAATTTATTTATCGCGCTAGAACCGTACATTTTTCGCGGAAAAAAATTATGTTCTGCCCAAAATCTTAAAGTTTGTCTTTATTCATCTTAGTTGCTTCAGAGATTTAAGAGTAAAGAGGTAACAGAGAGTCAGATATGCTTTTGCATTCATTATATTAGATTAATAATAGTATTTATTAAAAGGACTACAAAAATGTTGAAAAGATTCAAAGACTTGGCAGAAACTAAAGCAAAACACCTAAGGCTTTGTCCACATTTGTATCATTTTCGCGTATCAGATCTCCGTCGCGTAGCACCGAAGCGTATCATGATCGCTAGTGTGGACGCAAAATGATCGCGATCATGATACACTTCGTATCATGATACACCCCGATCGCTATAAACCGCGTATCGGATACGTGTCGTATTGAATACGCGTATCATGATCGGCAGAATGATCTAGTGTGGACGCATTTTGATGTCTGCACTCTGGGAGTTCTTGACTGAATGAATCACAATCCCCTACCCTATTCCCTTCCCTACCCTCCCCTATTCCCTTCCCTTCCCATTCCTACCCTCCCCTATTACCCTATTCCCTCTTAAAAGGCCGGCAACGCACTTGCAGCTCTTCTGATGCTGCGAGTGTCCATGGGCGACGGAAGTTGCTTTCCATCAGGTGACCCGTTTGCTCGTTTGCCCCCTTATTTCATTAAAAAAAAAAGTGTGGACGTGGTTTCTGGCCGAACTGTGGCCCAAGCGATAAAAGATACGCTATGGTCAAAATAGGCGTCCACACTTAGGATACGCATACTCGATACGATACGCCTGATACGGATACGACTACTTAATACAAATGTGGACAAAGCCAAAGACTTCTAAAGTTATTTCATTGAAGACTCTAAACTATTTCTGTGCCAAATTGCATTCGCCCGGCAGTTCTGGTGATCGAGTACCGGACATCTATCAAAACTTTTGTACGCGTTAGTTACTTTCCTGAATACTGTATGGAACGTGAACGTGAATTATTTTCATAAGAATAATAACTTTCATTTGCAAAAACATGGTAGATACAATAAGATGGTACAATGTGAAATAACACTCATGTTTTGTCAGATAGGTACATCTCGACGTGCATTTATGCGAGACCGTCAAGCAACTAGTCAATACCTGATCGTTTTTATGCTTCTGTTAGTATTTGACATTCCTGTTTTTTAGCATCCCTTGCATGAGGGTTCCCCAAAAAATACAAAACTTGTTCATATCTCGTGTGAGCGCAACTATTGCAGTAACGTTTAAGTATGTACACATGAATCAAACGTCGGGTCGTTGCCAAGAGATTTTCATTGTAACTTAAAGGGATTTTTCAGCCTTCAAAGACATTTAAGTATACCAGTTAGTCAGTTCTATAACTGCCTAGAAATCCGCTAGGCCCTTTGGTCTAGATTCTAGAATTTTCTCTTACCTCATGGCCCCAATGAGCGGGTACTTGACGTCCCCTCCGCAGACATCGCCGTTGAAGTCGTCCATGTCCACCGTCCACACCATGGCGCCGCCGAAACCGTTGTCCTTAATCCATCTGGACAAAATAAATAATGGTTTAAAAAAACTAAAAAAAAACACGCATTTTTCTTTAATTTTCAAAAAGTTTAGCAAATTATTGCATTCTCATTGGCTCCTAATACGTATGCAAAGTTTAGAATTAGACTACTGGAGATAGGTAAAAATCGTGCTCAAAGATTCGTTACATATATACAGCCCCAGCTAATAAAATCGTGTTAAAAAACAGTCAGAAACTTAGAACAGATTTGCGTTAAGAAACTTAGGGGCTAGGTCTAAACACTTTTTATTTTTATGTAATTTTTATATAGATCAGTAATTTTTATATAGTAAGGGAGAAGCCAAACGAGCGTAATTTGTGAGTTGAGAGTCGCAGAATTTCTGCCGCGTAAATATATTTTCATACAAATCATGACTCACAAAATTACGCTCGTGTGAATCAAACAGGACTTTTGTATGAAACTGAATGTAGTAGAATTTCTGCCAGCCGAAATTCTGCGACTCACAACTCACAAATTATGCTCGTTTGGCTTCACCCTTATACTTTTTAGAATCAATTTACATTGCAACGTCGCGAGGCGTTGAGATGATTTTTTACATAAACCATTCCTTAAAACAGGCAGCCCGACGACGCTGCACGTGTATCTGTACAATGAGTATCTTCTTCTGTACTAAATAAATTCCAGTTTTAAAAGCTCATTTAAAATCATAAAGTTAATATACCTAGCGGAATAGAGCAACAATCTCGAGCGGTCAAACGAAACCGAAATTGGTTTACATCTGTGTGTAAAATATGTGTACGTATACACTTACACAAGCATGATTGAACATGAATTCTATGAGATTAAATTGTCAACGTGCCGATAAGTGCCGACTGGACGTTAAAAAAAGAGTTCTGCTGTCATGTATCATACGTCTCTTTTTACCACGCAGTGTTACTGATAGTGACATCTCGCTTGCTCAGGCCTTTGTTTCTCTATTCCGTTATTTCCGCTAGGTATATTAACTTTATGTTTAAAATTACATCGCAATTTGACGACCTCTGTAGCTCAATGGTTAAGAGTGTGTGGCAGCTCAAGCCGGGGGTCGCGGGTTCGAATCCCGCCGACGGAACAAAAAGTTAAATGTTCCTGGGTCATGGGTGTGTATTAAATATGTGTATGATATAATAAAAATCTTAAATATATGTATAGTATAAGAGTATTAAATATATTTCCGTTGTCTTGTACCCGTAAAACAAGTCCTTCAGGTACTTAGCACGGGGCTCAGACTGACGTGGTGTGAAGCGTCTTAGATAGTAATATTATTATTACTATAAGTGTACACTAAGTAACACACTAGACCGAAAAAACGCGGCCGAAGTTCGGCATGATTACGCCTGCAATGTATTTTAAATTGCTGATGACACACCATGCTTAAGTAAAGTCGCGTTATATTGTATGCCCAGCGCATTGCTGGCGTAATCATGCTGAACTTCAGCCACGTATTTTCGGCCTAGTGTGTTTAGACACCAATGCATCGATGAATTACGTTCCATTGTAAACTGATCCTTATTAATACACTATTTCCTAGAGGATTTCATAGAAGAGATTTATTGCACTTTTGTCTTGCTGGGGGTTGATACTTTTCGAAAAACAGCAAATAGTTCTCTGAAATCCATACTAATATTATGAATGCGAAAGTGTGTCTGTCTGTCTGTCTGTTACTATTTCACGCCTAAGCCGCTGAACCGATTTTGCTGAAATTCGGTATGGAGATACTCTGAGTCCCGGGAAAGGACATAGGATACATTTTATCCCGGAAAAATGTACGGTTCCCGAGTGAAATGAATTCTGGCGCAATTTGCGGGCGTCATCTAGTAGAAAATAATCAGATATTATTATCAAACTTCTCCAAAACATCTAAATTATTGTGTAAAGCCCTAGAGTGTTCGGGAATTACTTTGAAATACGATATTCCAGGGTAAATTACGTTTACCTAGAACCCAGACGAATTCAAATATGAATTCCAATTAGATTTGAGAGCCTCTCACTGAGATGTTTACTACAATTTCTGTAGCAGTCGTTAAAATAGTTCTAGAAATTATTATTCAAGGAATATCAACGTCGCACTTAGAATTTGGATACCTGATAGATTTTAATGATTAGCTTCTTTTAGATTTAACATATTTTTGGTAATTTGTGATCAGAATAATTTACATAACTTTTTCACAGTTTTCATCCCTTGAAAGTGATGGTTTTTATTGCACTATATTCATTCACATTCAAACCATGATGCAAGCCACAAGCCATCATATAAAAACAAAGTATAAAAATTTGTAATAAGCCTCCTTAGGATATTAGGTTTATATCTAAGTCCCAAGTTTGATCAATTCTATCTTGTTTAATTCTTTATGTGAATTCTTACCTCATCTTATTCCTGATGGACTTCTCATCATCGAAGCCGACCCACTGGTCTCCGCTGATGGCGTAGGGCACCTTCATCTCATCATCCCAAACATAAGTACCGCCGTTGCGCAGGATCTCGCATACCTAACACAATATTATAATATTATAGTTTAATTGGACGCTGTTAAGCATTTGTGTATCAATCCACAAAAAATGATGTATTGAGTTATAAATGCAGTCTTGTTCTTTAGATAATTTAAAATAAAACTGCATTTATAACTCAGCAACCATTTTTGTGGGTTAACACAAATGCTTAACGGCGACTTATTAAGCTTAGTAATTTCCAAACATCTATTCAAGCTTAGCTTGAGTTTTTGCTTTTATCAAGCATTAACACATACTTATTATAGGTCTACCAGAATCTGATGGCAAAAAGTGAGAAAATAAATTAGCTCTAGCAATACCGGGGTGATTGGAATAAAACATTTTGATCCTTTTTTTTTCTTATAGCGGCGGATTCTGTGTGTTAAACATGCAAATAAAAAAATTTATCCAATGATCAAGGATATTTTTTGAAAATCTGCTGTCAAAAATTGCCATCAGATTCTGGTAGACCTATAGTATGTTTTATGTTGCTAACATATTCCCCAAGTTCATCATCTTTTTCAATAGAAATAAAGTTAAATCCGATCACAACGACAATAATTGAACTGTAATTTTGCATATTGCGACAACAATGCAATAGCCGAAAATTGTACAATATCTACTCTCAAAAATTTCGTTATCGAAATTTTTGAGAGTAATAATTTTCGAAACTAATTGGCAGCAGATGTTGTAAAATTTTCGTAAGATACAAAACCATCCTGCGGAAAATTGCGGTCGTAATCGCAAATAGCCAGAAATATGATAAAATTTTCTTCAACATGACAAACCTTTGTTGTAAATGTCGATGTTAAAACTATCGTCGTATATTATTCATTTACCTTATTTTACTTTCAATGATTACTTAACTGTTACTTAATAAAGTCTATCTTAATAAGTTAATATGTTCCTTAACTTAAGGTGACCGTACTTTTATTAGCACGCACGTAATAGATATGTTAATATATACATAGGTATAGATAAAAGGATAAAATTTATGAATTAAGGAGAACTATTATAAAATTACATTGTTCAGATATATTTAGTTTCGATAAGTCAATTGAAGACTTGGCAACACCAATATTAAGCCGTAATTTTTATGTTAAATTAATAATCAAAACACCTATACTAATTGAATTGTAAGGAAAGACTTAAATGTAAGGTAGTTTATATATAAGTATTGTCTCTTAATAATTTTATGAATATTATTGTGTTAAGGTTTTGTTTAATTGTAAATATAGAATATTATCATAATATATTTTAAATCTTGTAACCGATCTTTGGAAAATGTGGGTAGAATAAATATTATTTTCAGTGTATGTAGTTCGAAATAAAACGGATGTATAAAACAGCTAGCGAATCTAGTACGGGCATTATTGCTGGCCGAGAATATTCTGGTGATGTACCTATTTGTTTGTCATAAAGATTTTAGTAATTAGTAACTTGGTAATTATTGTAATTTTAAAGATTTTGTACAAGCCTATGCTTTATTTTTGTTAGATAATCTATAATATTATATTTGCTTGATATTATGTTGTGTTCTGTGTTGTTCCCAAGTTGTATTTTATTTTGATATACTTGATGAAAATACCGTTGTTAAATATATTTTGTTGACGAATTACGTAATAATTAGTTTTACAATTTGATAATGATTATATCTGCCAACCCTTACTCGTTAAGGTTGTTTAAATAAATACCTTTATAATTGTTTCCGTTTTTTCATTTAAGGTGGTTCGTCACGGTCAGCTAGGCACTGCCGCGCCACTAGATGGCGTTAATGTCCTAATAGAGCTTATTTATTTTTTTTTCAACTAAATAGAACAAATTTTTAGAAAGTAAAGTGTTTACCGGTAATAGCGTAATATTTTTGATGTAACTAACAATACTTAAATAATATTTTAAGTGTTAAAATAGCTTTATTTGTGCATTTAGCATCGGCGAAGCGGCGCGCGAGTGATTCACACACACATACAAAGATTTCATCGTAAACGGAAGCGTTAGTAAATTTCGTCCGTTTTGCATAGCATGATCTGGCCAAATGAGTAAGCGTCTTGGTCTGTACTCTAAGGTATCGGGTTCGTATCGCTAGACCGACATACTGTTTTTGAACTTTTTTTGTTATATTTTTGTAATTTTATTCAAATTACATAATAAGAGATTTTACTCGTGAAATATAATATTATGTATTTTTGTCCGAGTTCTAAATAAAAATCAGGTTTTTAATATTGCAGTTATTATTTATTACATTATTGAAAAATAACATTTTACAATAAAATTGTCATTTATAAAAGAATAACGATGATATGATATATGGAATTCTGATTAAAACAATGCGTGATGCAGAGCAAATCAGGAACGCCATATAAAGTTGACACCGGCCGGCCGGCTGTCCAGTGTTTCCACTATAATGATTTCGTTTCGCCCCAATTCAGATTTCCCCTTTTAGGACTTATTTCCTTTTTTTATACAGTATTATTTCCCGCTATTTCCCCTTTTATAGTCTTTGGCCTTTTTCTTTCCCTCTGGACCCTAATTTCCTCTCAACATAAATATATATTTAAACGGTTTTTGTATTTCGGCATCATCCGCGATATTTTGCATGCTCAATAGAAACATTTCCCCAAAAAATAACTATAATAACGATATAAAGCTAGATATAATGGTAATTAGTTATAATTATTATTTATAAATATAAATCAAATGGGGCTACGGCCTACGCATAATTATGAAAATGATTAGCATCAAAAGTGCAAAGTTGGCAACACCTTTGTAAAAAGTGGCAGAAAGAAAACAAGCTCCCACGATTACAATTTGAAGATCCAAGTGATCGTCTAGAAGAACGGCAACAGTGTACGGAACGAGCAAAGCGAGGCGCGAGCTGGCAACGTAGCCGGACACACAACTAAACTTGTAACTTAGCATACGATACTGTCGGTGTACACTCACACATTAACAAAATTGAACTGAATTTTCGACTGATTTATGCGATTATTATACAATTTTTGTCTAGTAAATATAATTTGCCGCGAATAAACATCATAATAAATGCCAAATTATATAATTTCAGTTTAAGGTTATGCTCCATTCGTCCGTAAATGGAAAAATACTTTACTATGGAAAACGAACCACCTTAACTGCCAAATCTTGCCACTGCTTGCTTATGACTTTGGTGATAGTTTTCATATTATTACCAAGTATGTTAGATCTATATATACTCTAATTTAACACACGCGTCGAACGCGCCGCATTTTAGAATCCGTTGTATGAAAATAATATGTTGGGAAACCTCGCACATTCGTCGGCACTGTACGCGCCACATTTCGTGTATTATGCGGTGCGTTCGACGCGTACGGCGCGTACGGTGTGGACAAATGTGCGATCAGCTTTAGAGCTAAACAATAATTAATCTGTATCCGTTATCGTACCTCGTAATAGGCCAGGAATCCGCTCTCCTTGGTGTACTCCCCGGCCTTCCCGCCGCCGCTGGCCGGCGAGTTGACCTTGAAGTTGTCGGGGTTGGACAGCGTGAAGGTACGCCCGTAGGTTGGCATACCTGAGGAAGAAATACCTATACTTAGATCTGGCTACTAATCTGAAACTGCGCAGTTCCATCACAGAATAGATGAACGTATAAGGGTCGATTTTTCAATTGCGTGAGGTACGTCTTGCGAATTTGTCAAATCCATACAAATTTAGAAATGCATCTACGCGTCGCGTTGCGGTCTGAATTGACCCTAAGAATTAAAAGACGACCGTCTGGACGTTTGTATGTAAGCTTATTGATTAAAATGAAAAAATAATAATAATTAAGGCTTGAATTATTCATCTAGTGATTAAAACGATTTAAGTAGTCTAAATTTTTAACTAAACTCTCAGTATCTGCTAATCATGCAAAAGAAAATCCAAAATATGATGCAGATGTGTTTTTCTGCATCCAAAAGCATTAAAAATAGATATTACCCATAATATGAACATTCCGACAAAAGTATTGTGTGGGAGAAAGTATACAAATAAAAGCCTCTACGAATCTTTTATACATCAAGGTGTCCCAGACACCTTGATGTATAAAATTATATTAAGATGAGTATTTTGATAAAGTTCAGCAAGTCACATTAAAAATACATCAAACAGGTTATCCTCGCATGGCTCTGGGTCACGAAGTTGTAACCCCCTTTTATGTGTAATTTATATAAATGTTACAACTTTATTCCTCTTTGATATTCTTTATGATTACTCAGACAGAAGGGCAGAGGTGATAGTAATATTACTGCAATGTTTTCACGCTAGAAGGCAGCACTAACACAGACAGTAAATGTTGCGACTGGCTGGATAGATAGGTGTTTTATACTTTTTTACTATTTTGAATTCTTTAGTTTTCTATGTCATATTTTTGCTTATTGACATTTGATATTTTGTACCACAATTTATCGAGACTCTGGAGAATACAGTTGTCGTTGCAGTTCATGGTGTTATCATTTATTAGTTATTTTCATCTTCATTATACAGTCCACATCTCTCCCGTCGTTATCAGTAAACAAAAAGTTTTGTTAGACGTTTGACAACGTTTCTGTCTACATTCTGATATGACGTATGAAACGTGCCAGATTTTGGTCGGATTATTTACCGTATGTGCTAGTAGCGCCCTCTACTCCGACCTTGGCGTAATATTTCATATCATTACAACAATCTCATTTTGTACTTTGACATGAAGTAAACCGGAACGAATAAAGAACGAAGGTACATAAAATATAATATGTAGGTCTATTACAGTAGGCGTGCTGTTATCTATCTTAGTTTCATCTAAATATTGAAAAACCCTCTAAAGTTTTCGGACATCGGTATCCCTTATTCATGCTGGGGTGACAGAATATTGAAGGAATAAAATCAGGTAGAGCTAACAAAGTCGAATTATGTATTCAATAAAGGGACGAACCTTCCGCACCCTTTGCAGCCGAAATTTACAAGTCTAGTGAGTTGGCAAACAAGATATTGTTAAAATATTGGCACGAATAGAGTACTTATTAGTTTCTATCGACTTTATGATTACTCCCCCGGTTCAAAGTTGAACTTAGAAGTTTTTTACTTCCTTTGAAAGAAGGTAATATAGTGTTCGAGGTTAGTACCCTTTCATTTCATATTTTACCACATTTCTGTTTTATGTACTATGTTAACTTTCATCTTTTAAACTTTAAATTGACATGTATAATCTTCTTATATATAAAATTCTCGTGTCACAATGTTAGTCAGCGAACTCCTCCGAAACGGCTTTACTGATTTTTACCAAATTTTATATGCATATTCAGTAGGTCTGAGAATCGGCTACTGGGTACTTTATATATTGATAAGTGCATTTGTTGAATAAATAATAGTAAATTATTACAACCTGAGACTGACGGCGACCATTGTTTGTGCGACGGGATAGCGATCGACGTTGCCATGGCGACATACTTATTTAGTCACTTCAATAAAATAATGTGGGCGAAATACTTTATATTATGGCAAAGCATAGAGATATTATGTACAACGGCAAAGCAACGTTTGCCGGGACCGCTAGTATTTTATATTATTATGTTTTATGCCGTTATCGATAATCAAAACAGTAAAAGGATCGAACAAGTCGTTGAAAATAGTTCAGACTTTGATCTAAAAACGTCTTCCATACATCTTTTCCAACTTACCAATGATCAACTTCTCCTTAGGAGCACCCAGCTTCACCCACAGATGCGAGGCGTGGTCCACAGATAGCTGCTTCCTCCACTCGGAGTCGGACGATGGGGAGTAAAGTGGAGCATTGTGTCCCGTCTCCCTCTCCCATTTGCCGTGGAAATCGTACGCCATGAGGTTGATGAAGTCCAGGTAGCTGGAAGAAACATACAGTTCAGTACAGCCAACAACAAATCCGTAAATCTAGACTCCTGAAATGTGACAAGTTCAAGCTTTAGGACTATCAGATATATTGATTCATAGGCAAATGGCGGACCTACGTTATTTGGACGGGTTATGCCAAGCCCAGCCAACTGACACGAGTATTTCATGAACATGTTAAAACCTTTGGGGTGGATAAGCGCTCTAAATTTCATAAGCCAAGCCCAAACGATTGTTCAGTTATTTTAATTTTTATTTCCATTCAAAAATAAACGTAAACAAACAGTGGAATGTTTAAATCAAGCGCAAAAATATGTAGTGGATTTCGTTATGTTTTAATCCTGAACAATAACAGAGGATTATTATAAAGGTATGGATCGTATCTCCCAGAGTGATAAGCCGATTTTGATTGAAAGTTTTTATTTTTGAAATCTGATCTAGAGTATTATTTACAGCTTGAAAGGGGTTAAAAATTTAATTTTTGCTTATTTCTGGTTATATGCAAAGATAGGCAGAGATTGTTCTAGATTCTTAATAACTGAAGTTAAATTTTAAGGCGCTTAAGGGTTGCAATAAAGGTTGCAATTTGGCAATGAAAAATAGTTCACAAAAGTAATTGAAAACAACCTTTTCAGTAGCAACTTAACCCTATTTCCTTCAACTAACTTCCTGAGTACTTAAACAAGAGGTTTGAAAGACCAGCTTTGTTCACTGGCGGTCGTTTTTACTCGTGAATTATATGCCAGCTCTTTACAAATTGAATTAAAGTTGAGTGCACTTGTAATTTCATCATTTTTGTAGCGAAAATGTAATGAGAGTAAATTGGAGTCATTAATTTTTATGATTCCGATAGATTAAACTTTTATTTTCTGAACTGACATAAGTAAAAATGAATTAAAATAAATCAAATTGTTAGTCTCGCTTCAACTCGAGAACGGCTAAACCGATTTGGCTACAGTTGAAGTTGAAGTACAGGGAAGGTTCGTATGGTGTTTATGCTAAAGAAGAGGGAAAGTTAGTTCAGAAAGTCCTATTATTATTATTATTAGCACTCTATCTAAGGTGACAAAAAAAGGATGACTGCAAATAATGGGGTAGTTTCCCTATATATTTTCTTAGACCATTTACATTATGGTTGCTATAATCACATATCAATTAAAATTTGTAATGGTACGAACCATTACATTTTTTTTTCTTTAAAATCCTTACACAGCTTTAACTGATGGTATTTCCAAGCTATGATTTCTACCTCTAGTATTTGTATAATTTACACAAGTTTTGTTATTAAATAACGTATTTTTATGTAGGGTTTTTATAT
Organism: Cyaniris semiargus; assembly: GCA_905187585.1. NCBI lineage: Eukaryota > Metazoa > Arthropoda > Insecta > Lepidoptera > Lycaenidae > Cyaniris > Cyaniris semiargus. The sequence goes on along the minus strand of LR994558.1, from coordinate 1,697,082 downwards.
CGTCATTAACACTATCATAATCATCATCATCATCACCATTTTCATGATCATCATCATCATCATCATCATTAGAGACCATCCATTAAGTACATCACGTGATTTTAATGATTTTTAGACCCCCGCCCTTCCTTGTCACAAAAGATCACATTTGTGACAAATGTGACGACACAAATTCTCAATTTTACATCTAAAAACCAAACCCACCTCAATATTTCAAATTTCGCGATTTAATTTATTAAATTAAATCTCTCCACCCCTTGTCACACTACGTCACACTTCGTCGACTCCATCACCCCACCAACCCCTCCATTTACTGTAACGTACTTTATGGATGACCCCTTACCATCATCGTCATCATCATCATCTCACCTGGCGACAGCAGGAACGTCGTAGCCGCTCTTGATGTTGTCAGGGCCGACCGGAACAGCGGCTGTGAGGAGCAGGCGGGGTTTCTTCACCTCTTGAGCCTCGGCCTCGAAGGCCTCGCGAAGTTCTGTTGGCAAAATGTAAGGTTTAGTGCAGGGTATGCTAAGTATCTATATGACCATCACGTCTTTCTTTCTATCTGAAAACCCGAAATATGAGGTGTAAAAAATCGACCAAGTGCGAGTGGGACTCGGGCACGAAGGGCTCCGTACCATTACAGAGCAACAAGAGGCAAATTATTCTTAAATGTTTAATTTATTTTGTATTTTAGTATTTGTAGATATAGCGGCAACAGAAATACATGGTCTGTGAAATTTTTTATTCTCTAGTAGTCTGGTTCACAAGTGCCATTTTCCTCATAACCTGATTTCCAGCACCGAAAATTATGATTTTGGGGTGATTCGATTCGGAATACCACCTAGAACATTTTATCAAAATTCCAAGAGGGGCTGAAAAAAATGCAAAAGTTATAAACAATAAAGTAAACAAAAAAAAAGAAGGGTTTTGTTTTTTAAATATATCAAAAACTATATTTTGAGATAAAAAAAAATTGACGAAGATGGCATTCCGAATCGAATGAGACCAAAATCATAATTTTCGGTGCTGGAGATCAGGTTTTGAGGAAAATGGAACTTGTGAACCAGAGTATAGCTTTTATCGTTCTTGAGATACAGCCTGGTAACAGACAAACGGACATACATCGAAGTCTTAATAACACGAGTAGGTCCCGTTTTTTATAGATTTTAATAAAATTTATGAAAAAACGGGAATGGAGGGATTTAAAATTTGGTATGGAATTAAGTTTATAACCTGGGTCGCATAGGCTACTTTGACTGTTGGAAAATATCACAATTTATTTTTCCTAATAAACCGCGGGTAACACCGCGGGGCGCAGCTAGTATACAATACAAGTATTATTGTTTTCTTCTGTATATTTTATTCGTGGTTAACGACTTCATAATATATTTTATGGGTCCAATTACGTCTCGCACGAAAACAACCATTGGGAAATTTATTTTCACCAAACGAGATTGTATTTAATCATACGTGAAAATTATTATCGACTGATTCCATAACGGTTTCGAAGACGGTAGTTTCAATGAAACCAGCTAAGCAGGAGTGCTTTCATAGTCCCCAAGTGTGTAAGCAATTCACGAGAGATAACACAGTATAGATGACCGATAAGATGACTTCGTCATCGTCATAACAATGCTTCATTTCCATTTTTTTTTAATTTCAATCTTCTACTAAATAATCATTTAATAATATTATTTTATAAATTAACTGAAGCATCTTGGCTAAGGGCACTTAAAAGTTATACCTCATAACTTGTACCGTACCAAATATCGTCAGTAAGGCTGATCAAGTATCAAATAACTTAAATACAGTTGCTCAAAATGTCTAAAATAATTGGAATTGTATAGTCTAGACCCAGACCGGCACAATAACCTAGGTATTTACAAGTCCTTGCTACAGTTACAGGCCGTCCTTTCTAAAATTCCACAGAACAAGCTTAAAGCTCTGCAGAGCTTATTTCATCATTGTTGTATCACGAAAAAGCTATAAAGGGTAAACTCCCCTCGACTTATGTAAAAGCCGAAGCGCTACTGTCAAAATATCAAGAAAATATTTAAAGCATGTAAAAATATTAGATGACGCCCGCAACAAAATTCGTTTATCGCGCGGAGACCGTAGGTACATTTTTCCGAGGACATAGGATACTTTTTATTTCCATACCAAATTTCACCAAAATTGGTTTGGCGGTTTCGGCGTGAAGAAGTAACAGACAGACAGACACACTTTCGCATTTATAGTATTAATATGGCAGTAAAATACTATATTATAGGTCAAAGTTTTATCATAATACTAGAGTACAAGACATGGGCCCACTTCCTTCTATCTCTACAATTTAAACTTTGTAGGGACTTTATGCTACATTTTATATAGTAACAAAATGTAAGGTTCCTGTGAGATTTTATAAAGCTGCAGGTCCCTATTTAAAAAAAACATATTTTTTAAATGTTTTAAAAGTTACTATAATATTATTATAATATTTTCATCTTTCGAACGACTGGAATAAGTAATAATAATAAAAATAAATTCTTTATTTGCACACAAAGAAAAGACATAAAAACACATAAAAGAGACAAAAAACAAAAGAAATAACAACAAAAAAAAGTATAAAAATTACAAAATTGAGGAAAAAAGGCGGTCTTACTGCTTTAAGCAGTTTCTTCCAGACAACCAATTTTCTTCCAGACAACCAATATTTATGTGTCCCAAAAGACGAAATTTCCATAAAAGTGTTATAATATTCAAGTAAATCATAACATTAAAAAAACATTCAGGGATTTCAAGAGTGAAGAGATAAAAACGTAAAATATTTCCAGTAAAAAATAACTGACTAAGGCCCAATTTCACCAACGTTTGTTAGTGTTAACAGCTTGTTAAAAAGTCATGTCTTCTCTTTCATTCATATGAAAAACGAAAGAGGTAACGTGATACTAATTCGAGCATTAACTTTAACAGTCGTTGGTGAAATCGGGCCTTAGGCTGCCTTCACATTAAAGTCGCGAGTACCGCGGCAGTCGCGCGGCTGCCGCAGTACTCGCGACTTAATGTGAAGGCAGCCTAAACCTGTGTAATTTTGAGTTTGTAGGTGATTTCAAATTGTATTAAAATGCTAGCTGACCTGGAAATCGTTTTTTGTCTTAGATACATTATTTTCAGTAAACAATTAGTTGATGTTGGCCGTCCTTCAGACTTATTCTACACACACAATTTCATCGATATCGGTTTAGAAAATTCGAAATCATTTGGTAACAAATACCGCAACAGAATTTTCGTTATATTTTCGTGGAATTTCTTTTTTCGATATTTTATTTGGAAATCCAAAAAATATGTTTTTTATTCGATGTTTTATTAGTGCCAGAGTTTATCAATAAGACAAGTATATTATAAAGTTATTGACTTTACCTCTTTAATATACCTAATTATTTGATTAAAAACCCAGGAAATATTTTTCGTTTCGCAAATAAAATATCATAACAAATATGTCTCCACAAAATAACAAACTAACATTCTGATTAAGCCGTCTATAGTATGAGTTTTTAAAAATAAAGTGGAAAGTATTTTTTCCATTTTTCAAAACTTCATCCGTCCATGTGTTGGCAATAACTTTTAAAATTTTATAAAAACATTTTTCGTTTCGTTGACGCAAATTCTGGATTTTAATTTTAAGCCAAGTTTTATCTCAATTTAGTCGAAAATACGACTTCATAGTTGAGATGAGCCCAAGTTTTAAATGAAATTTAAAAATCTCAAATTGAAATGCAGTAAAGGATGGAGGGAAAATTATTATTCTTATATTTTACTCTGAGGGTTTTTGGGGTAGATTTACAAAACTAAAATTTATTTTACGGGAACATTATTGTTTTTATTTGTATATAAAATATATTCAAATACCTTAGTATTATACGTAGTTTAAGTTTTGTAAACTTTATCAATTCAATTTTAGATCAAAAAAGTTTTAATACTTCTTTTGAACTAAAATTGAATTGATTAAGAAAAAGAATGGTATGTTTTCTTATTATATATTAACTAGTAGATTAGCTTTATTTTCAGGTGAGCAGACATAAATTATTATAACTGAATTGTATTTTATGTCTACTAACATAAGTTTGAGCATTAATGTAATTATTAAATAATGATGTGCTTAGTCTGAAATAAGTAATTTATTTATTTATCTTTATTAGGTCACAACTTTACCATTTTAATATTGAATTCTTCGCCCAGTCTCGTCATTTTGATTATAGCTTAATTTTGAGGTCAATAAGTTTAACCAACCATTATTGTATATTATGTAGTATCTATGCAAACTAACTTACAATGACCATTCTCAATACAATATTTCTTCACACGAATCAAAGTTGATTAACAATACAAAAATGGAAAGGTCATATTAGTATTTTATACTTTACCTAAATGTCTAGGTCATCACGAAAATTATGCGTCTAAAAAATAAGATAAATATTTCAAGATTATAAAAATACTAGCGATCCTCCCCGGCTTCGAAAGCGAAAAACCTATAAAACAATTAGTATTTTTCCACTATATGCACAATGCACATACAGCTTTTGGTACAATCACTTTATTTATTGAGAAAAACAGCATCGAAATCTTTTGTGTAGTTTGATATTAGCATACATTAGAGCGGGTTTACAATTTTCTAATCCAGTGATCCAATCCAGCGCTGGTTTGCTGTTGGAATAATGTAAACGGGTACAGGAATGCACTGGAATGCTCTGAATAGCAGTTATCCAAATCCAGTGCCGGGGATTGGATAACTGGATTGGAATAATATAAATCGTACAACTTATGGATAGAAAGCGGGACGGAACTCTGTTTTATATTAATAATTTGGACGAAAAACAAAATGTTTTAATTAATTCTACTCGGGTGTAGAAATAAATAATTTACACAGGTCATAAAGCACGTAGTTTAGTGACAAAGACTTGTAAAATGTGCAATCTCGACCGTCATCAAATATGTAGAGTGCTAGGCCAATGTCTAGAAAAACTTGTAAAAGTTACACAGTGAATAATAAATGTCTGATTGTAGGTGTAATGTACTATCAGAGAAGTTGATTCCTAGGCAGATTTTTTTTTTTATGAAATAAGGGGGCAAACGAGCAAACGGGTCACCTGATGGAAAGCAACTTCCGTCGCCCATGGACACTCGCAGCATCAGAAGAGCTGCAGGTGAGTTGCCGGCCTTTTAAGAGGGAATAGGGTAATAGGGGAGGGTAGGGATGGGAAGAGAAGGGAATAGGGGATGGAAAGGAAGGGAATAGGGTAGGGGATTGAGCCTCCGGTAAACTCACTCACTCGGCGAAACACAGCGCAAGCGCTGTTTCACGCCGGTTTTCTGTGAGAACGTGGTATTTCTCCGGTCGAGCCGGCCCATTCGTGCCGAAGCATGGCTCTCCCACGTATGGGGGACCTACGTCATTCGGTCGAATTATGTCAATTCAATGTTAGTTGTGATCATTCTGTCGGCTGGGTTTGACACATAAAGTTATTATACCTAGCGGAATAGAGAAACAAAGAGCTGAACAAGCGAGATGTCACTATCAGTAACACTGCATGGTAGAAAGAGATGCGTGATTTGAAGTGGCAGAACCCTTTTTTTCATCTGTTTTGACATTCAGTCTGCACTTATCGGCACGTAGACAATTTGAACTCTAAGAGAAATGTATGTAGGAACATCATTTTCACGCACACGTAAACAGATTTGTACACGGAATTGTAATTCAATTTTGGTTTCGTTTGACAAATAACAGCTCGGGATTGTTTCTCTATTCCACTAGGTACTTTATGGTTTGACATAACGCGACCAAATTACTTGGGTCCGCCATCTGCCTATGAATCAATTTCTTCGATGGTACATCAACAATTTTTCAAGCGTCTTTTGTAACGTTAGTGACAACAAAAATATAATTACTTACTACTGAAATAATATGAAACAGTTTATCCAGCATTCAACACACGTTTTTGCCTTATCTTTAAGTTACTTTCATTTCGTGGATAAAAAGACTGCTACCAAAAAGCAGCAAAAGTTAATAAAAGAGTCCGCCATTAGAAGGTGAACTCTCAAATAAAGCTCAGTCTTTACTTCATTAGTAAATTAAGGCCCTATAGTTTTTAATAAGGCGCCTTTTAATATGGCACCTTTTAATATGGCGTCGTTCGCCAGGGATTTACGCTTTAATAATGGCGTAGGTGAATGGTTTAGTGAAGGCTTCGGACATGATTATCATCAGACCTTCACAAGTGGTGTGGCTGGTTCGTAATTGTGGATTTTTTTTACCTAAAAAGTGTTAGTTCAAAACAGACTAGTGGTCGGCAGCGGCGAATACTTTCAGGTATTTTTTGCTTTCACTAGTAGTAGAAGTAGTACTTCTTACATAGATTATAACACTAGATGACGCCCGCAACTCCGTTGCACTAAAATTCGTTTATCGCGCGGGAACCGTACATTTTTTCGGGATAAAAAGTGTCCTATGTCCTTTCCCGGGTCTCGAAAGTATCTCCATACCAAATTTCAGCAAAATCGGTTCAGCGGTTCGGGCGTGAAGAGGTAACAAACAGACAGACAGACAGACACACTTTCATATTTATAATGGATTTTATTTTATTTATATTTATATATAGGGTAGCCACAATATTATGTCATTTACCACACATGAAATCATTATTCCACTTTCATGCAGAGAGTTAAGTTTGTCACTTTGGGAATACCGGCAGAAATGAGAAGGAAAAAGCGCAAGCAGGCTTCATTTTTGACGCGTGTTAGTAAAATATTGGGATATTACTTCTTCTCTTATACCTTTCTACTGTCCCACCGATTTTCGATCAGGTAACGTGTCTTGAGCCTTGACATTGTTTCCACATTCACAACTACACAACGGTCGCAAAGATTATCTTTTATCACGGGTTTTGAGCCCGACGGCCGAATCAAGAAATTCCGTAACGAAAATAAACCTAACACCCCCACTCTGACCGGTCTGTGCGACGTTGACTTTCATCGTCATTTCAGTTCGGTAGATTTCGGCATGGTGTTTGTGTGGGTGCGACGAGACGTATGCGAATTATAATTTCTTAGGTTGATAAAAAATACTTTGCAATAGCTTTACCGTGGCAGTCCCCGAGTGTCACACGAGATTAAAATACAACTTTGAAACAAAGAAGTGTTATAAGAAATTAACATAAAATATTCTCTTATTCTAAGCCAATATGGACGACGTAGACTTTAAAGCTAATAACCTTATTAAGACAGGGACTATTTTGCGTACATTTTATGCTAATAATATGCATGAGACAAGTTATCGACTTTGTAAACAACTTTAGCGTCGTACGTGCTTAAAGTAAATCTTACGTCAACAGTAATTTTCAAAAATTCGTGAAAGGCATATTTTATTCACCACGGAATTTTATATTATCTAATGTTTGTGTTCAACGAAATTGGTCTCGTTTCTTATATATTTAGTACAAACTAGAGATGAAACGTGAACTTCTAAATTTTCTCATTGTATGAACCTTCCAAGGACTTTCACGAATATTTCAGTACCGAAATTAGCCAAATCTCTTCTATCGTTCTTGAGTTTAAGCGACAGTAACAAACAATTTAAAACTAATTTTTATTTATATAAATAGATAACGAAGTTTTAGCTTAATTAATACTTTGCAATTAATGTTTTCGTAATACATTCTGTCTGAGACGTATCAGAAACTAGTTTCTATTTGCGTATGAAATTATTCCTAGAAGTTGTAGAATCTACATGTAAACAATGTTCAGTATGAACAGATCTGACGCAAAAAAATTTCGAATAAGACACAGATCACTATCTATTAAAAAAAAATAAGAGGGAACGCGGGTGCAGTAGAATTTAAACGAAGAAACTATTGCCATCACGCTTCACCCTACGCCGCGCGCCGGCACGTGTATTGTGAAGACAGATACAGTAAATCGAGGTAACGTAGTCCTCTGATTCCTCCTTCAAAATAGAGCCTATCTAATTATTATATTCTTAAATATCTTCAGGAAAAGTGAGTCTATGTCTTTAAGTTTTTATTTTATCTTAAAGCTCTTTAAAATTTGTTTTATGGTCGGTCGATTGGCGGGGTACGGGGCATTAATTTTTTGCGATTTTTGAAGGGTCATATTTTTTATTTATTAGTAAATTTAGAAAAAATCGAACGTAGATGCATGCTAACAGATCCCAATATTGTATAAAAAAAAATCATTTGTCTAAACGCATTGTCCAGGGAGTATATTGAGGAATACGTTCGTATGGAAAAACAGTGTTAGCGTTCCCTCTTAAGTGCGAGTCGGACTCACGCTCATTTTAAAGCACAAATAGGCAAATAATTGTGTTCTTCTCTATGGGAGCAGCATACCAACGGACGGACAACGATGTCTTAGTAATAGGGACCTGTTTTTCCCCTTTGGGTACGGAACCCTAAAGACGATTTTTAAACACTAAAATTTACTTTAATACTCAAAATACTGTATTGAAGTTTTTTCGCAAACTTCTCTTTAAAAGGTATAAAGTCGTCTGTACTTAGGTTGTCCATCACGTTTCGAAATAATTGTAATGTACCGCCACACCGCCGGCGCGAAACGCTCGAAATTGCACACTACGCGCCGCTGACTACATGACAGTTGTTTGGAAATCGTTTACTTTACTATTATGACGTGTTTTAAGTTTCACGCCCTTTTCTGTGAGTCTGCCTATGCCTGTGTCTTTAGGTACTTTACGGTTCTTATATTATAACTAGCTGTTCCGGCTGTAGCTGAACGTTGTTTTGCTTATTTTATTGAAGTGACTGAATAAGTATGGCACCATGGCAACGTCCATCGTTATCCCGTCGCACAAACAATGGTCGCCGTCACTCTCGAGTTGTAATCATTTACTATTATTTATTCAACAAATGCACTTATTAATATAAAAAGTAGCCAGTAGTAGATTCTCAGACCTACTGAATATGTATTGGGTAAAAATGAGTAACGCCGTTTCGGAGGAGTACGGTAACTAACATTGTGACACGAGAATTTATAGTATTTATAGTATACTTGCAACAACTTAAAATTATAATAATTATATATATATATATATATATATATATATATATATATATATATATATATATATATATATATATATATATATATATATATATATATATATATATATATATATATATATATATATATATATATATATATATATATATATATATATATATATATATAGATATATACATATACAACTTACAAGACGATACTAAAGTTTATGGCTTGAAGATTTAAAGCGGTTATTTAAATAATAGAAGAGTGATAACAGAATTTATGGAAGATGGTATACCATCTTATAAGATGGTATCCAAAAGTTTTAAGTTCACAATCTTCTAAGCAATGCATCATCTCCTAGATGACCCATGAATCCATAATGGACCAATACCAGCCATCACGAACATGTAAATGGTAGTATTCGTATTTGATTGCTCATCCAATGTACATGCGATAAACAGTTTCACAATCATGATTATATTTTGCGTCTATTATTTAACAAATGCGCCAAAAGCGTTAACGTTGACGCAACCAATTTACCGGCATGACGAGACTTAAGATTCAGTATTTATTTTCGTGTCTAGATTTAAGCTAGGTCGTGACAAGCGATTACTGAGTGTTCCCTAGGATATGACGCTATATTTTACTCAACACTTCGCTTAACTTCACTATAAAGTTTGCGAACCTTGAAAGGTAAATGTACTTTATTGGAAGCTGAGCGCGACTCATTCTACGGTATGCCTCGTATTAACAAACCGCTCCTACTGTTAAGATAATGCTTAAGATCGTTATTGATATGCTGTTTTAGTTCATAAAACGTACTTTAGTACATATTATGTAACTTAACGGGCTCGTATTAATAAAATTCAGTGCTATACGATCTTGATTTCAAACTAAGAATCATCCTATATCCTTTTCTCATCCCTACACCTTATCAAAATCAGCTCAGTGGTTTGTAAAGAGGTAAAATAAAGACTGAACGATATACTTTCACATTGAGTAACATAAGTATGGCTCAGAAATATTTTGAGGTTATGCTATTGTTATTCCTCAAGACTTCAGGCGCAGAATAATGAAGGACGTCTTTTAATATGGACAACGACCTCACTTTAAGACGCAGTTGGTGTAAAAAATAATTTTCTTGTCAGTTTAGTCATTTTTATTGCAAATTAAATACTAGTTTTCATTTTTTATGTCCGCTGAGGAAGTCAGTAGTCACACATTTAATTTACTAAAAATATATTTTTTAAATTGCCGAATCAAAATGTTTTTCTCGTTTTTTCGTATGAGTAATGAGAGTATTATTCATGAAATGAGTCATAAAAAATATTATTATTTTTATACGTGAGGGATAAAAAATTAAAAAGATCCTTGAACTTGTCTGATATGTTGAAAAGCTCTACAGAACAGGACAAAACGTTGTACAGCTATAACATCGGCACAGTCTTATCTTTTTAATATAAGTATGGAAGTATCTGAAATATGTTAGTTTAATTAAGGCACATATTTTGAATATTGTTTAGTTACAGTTTTTATTTGTATGTTTCTATCGCATTGGGGTAAACCTGTAATGGTAGAAATAAGCATGGAAATAAATAAATAAATAAAATGTTGTACCTGACATTTCAAAGAGTAGTATTTCTTAGTTTAGAATTCTCTTTTAGAAATAAGAAATTAATACTCAATTACAAACTTTTCGTTACTTTATCAATTAAGATCTAATTAACCAGGAACGCTGGGATATTAATAGAAATATGTATGTGTGTATGTCACCGCAAAACCGTACGGTGAAGACCGCATGTCGAGGTGACATGTATCGGTGACAGCTTAATTACCTCATTATGACACTATAATATGTTCTAGGACTATGCTATGAAACCCTTATGATTTCATAGCATAGTCCTAATACTGGAATAGATATACAAACATTATAATATAATAATATTATAATAATATCTATGGACGCTTCACACCACGTCAGTCTGGCCCCGTGCTAAGTACCTCAAGGACTTGTGTTACAGGTACCAGACAACGGAAATATATTTAATACTTTTATACTATACATATATTTAAGATTTTTATTATATGATACACATATTTAATACACATCCATGACCCAGGAAACTTTTTGAAAACTTTTTGTTCCGTCGGCGGGATTCGAACCCGCGACCCCCGGCTTGAGCTACCAACAGCCCAGCAACTGAGCCACAGAGGTCGTCAAAATTATATGATTTTATTAGATTCTAGACACAAAAAATTACAAAACTATAGAGGAAGACTGTTATAAATTGCGTCTGATTGGTGACTTTTAGCCCTGGTACTATAACCTAGCCAGCAGATTCCTGAGTAAATAAAAAAAAACTATTTTTTTATTTTAATTTTATCTATGCACGCTTTAAAACAAGTCTGCCGGGGTTGTCGGTCAGTGCTAAATACTTTGTACAGACAAAAAAGTTTATTTGTGACAGCTCCGAAATTACTAGACCGAATTTGATGAAAATATAATCAGTATTTCGGAAAAACTTAAAGCAAACCAAAATCAACTCATGCAGTTGTTGATGTTCGTAGCAATCGCATAATATGATTCATAAACACTTTCCTCTTCAAAGTGACTGAGTCATTTACTTTCTAAAACTCTAACGAAATGTAACAGCCACTGCGATGACAGTCACCCAACATACCAACAATCACCAATGTTCACCTAAATTTTGAACTAAGCAACAACTTGAAAAAAGTTTGAAATGACTCATATTTTATTAGTGAGCTCCGGATTTAAAAACGTAACGTTTTCAAATCCGGAGCAATAAAAAAAGTATTACTTCCAAATCGCTAGCGCGTCTTTTAAATTTAATTATACTTATTTTTTATTTTTGTGTCTAATGACTAATCTCTTAATAATGCATTTCCATTTAAAGTGATGATAAACGCATGACATCTTACACAAGAGTTCACAAGGAACTTATATCAGGTCAAAGATTAGCTCGTATGTGAGAAAGTTTTACATAAGCTAATTAAATTAAAGGTTACAACTGAAAGCATAAAGCCTATAGCATGATAATCGTATCGCATTTATTTCCAAGGTTTTAATAGCTTTAAAATGTTTTGGAGACCCACAAAAAAAGGATCTCTTTTACTTACATAACATATTATATAAATTATTGTTTTATTAGAGTATTATGTTTAAAAATCCACATACTTGGTATCTCAATCTATACTATATTAATATTATAAAGCGGAAGAGTTTGTTAGTTAGTTAGTTAGTTTGTTTGTTTGTTTGTTTATTTGAACGCGCTAATCTCAGGAACTACTGATCCGATTTGAAAAATTTTGTCAGTGTTAGATAATCCATTTATCGAGGAAGACTATAGGCTATATTTTATCACGCTAAGACTAATAGGAGCGAAGAAATAGAAGAAAATGTGGAAAAAAAACGGGGGGAAATTATTTGAAAGGGCTTATTTGAACGCGCTAATCTCAGGAACTACTGGTCCGATTTGAATAATTCTTTCAGTTTTAAATAGCTCATTTATCGAGAAACGCTACAGGCTATATTTTATCACTCTAAGACTAATAAGAGCGAAGAAATAGAAGAAAATGTGGAAAAAACGGAGAAAATTATTTGAAAGGGCTTATCTCACGAACTACTAGAGCAATTTTTCTGTTATTTGGGTCAGATAAGAAGTAGACCACGTGAAGGATCATAGGCTATTTTTTGTAGACTGATTTGTCTGTGAAATATCTAATTTACGCGGGCGAAGCCGCGCGGAACGTCTAGTGTTGTAATAAAAATAGTGTGTTATTATATTCCAAAAAAATAATTTGAGTAACATTATCACTAGGTAAATTAGAACTTAGAAGTGATCTCAAATCATCATAAAACGCAGTTTTTGTATTGATTATTTCGATTCTGCAGATTGAAAACACAATAAAAAAAACTCAATTTAAACGTTAGTCAGAAAATTCCAACAAAGAGGAATAGTTTATTTCTTCCTCTTACGAAACTCAAGCTGAGGAAACAAGAAAGTTTATAAGCCCAGATAAGAACACAATTGGAGCGATTCTAAAAATCTATTACAAGTATTTAACTAGATAAACTTTCTATTAGGGGAAGATATACTACCTCTAGAGACCTTCCCAAACTGTTTTGTTTGTGTATTTGTTTGAAAATAAAGGCTTTAGTTTTATCATTTACATAAATGGTTACATTTTTGGTTACATAACCAGAATACTCCCGGATAATAGGACAAGATTCGCCAACCTCCTTTCATATCAATACTAATATTATAAATGCGAAAGTGTGTCTGTCTGTCTGTCTGTTACCTCTTCACGCCCAAACTGCTGAACCGATTTTGCTGAAATTTGGTATGAAGATACTTTGAGTCCCGGGAAAGGTCATAGGATGTTTTTATCCCGGAAAAATATACGGTTCACGCGCGGTAATCGAATTTTTACGCAACGGAGTTGCGGGCGTCATCTAGTTTTGTAATCTAAATATATTATATAACTCAAAGGTGACTGACTGACTGACTGGCCTAGTGATCTATCACACGGCCCAAACCACTGGACGGATCGGGTTAAAATTTGGCATGCAGGTAGATGTTATGACGTAGGCATCCCCTAAGAAAGGATATTGATAAATTCCACCCCTATGGGGATAAAATAGGGGATGAAAGTTTCTATAAATCTTTTTAAATTTTCGACTGATTGAACTGAAATTAACGATTGTCGAGCTACTATGATGAAGACGTTCGCTCAAATAGGATTTTGATAAATTCAACCCCCATGGGGATAAAATAAGGGATGGTGGAGGATGTAAATGTATGTGTAGCAGTTTGTGGTCATAATGTCAACCTGTTGCTATTATTTATGTCGGGCAAAAAAGGCCAAAGTAGCGTTTGTTGTAATATGGGAGCCCCCCTTAAATATTTGTTTTATTTTGTTTTTAGTATTTGTTGTTATAGCAGCAACAGAAATACATAATTTGTAAAAATGTCAACTATTTAGCTAGCGAAGTGCTTGAGATACAGTCTGGAGACAGACAAACAGCAATAGAGTCCCATTTTTACCCTTTGTATAAGGAACCACAAAAAGGGGAAAACTATCCATCTTTGTTATTTTACTATGTTCACGCGGACGAAGTCGCGGGCAACAGCTAGTAAATGAATAAAAAATGTCGTCTTAATATTTATTACTTAAATCCAAATATCTACTGAAAAAGCCCATTTAACATTTCTAACCTACTTACCCAAAGCTAATCTTATTAAAGAAAAATATGACCTTTTGGAAATAATGAAAATAGAATCCCGATAGTTTTATCCCTCTTTATAGGTCCTTAGGGCTATCAAATGACCGGCCGATATTGCGACCTCAGGTATCCAGGGTAAGCCCTGTCTGGACCCAAATTACTAATTCGAGTCAATCTATCCAGATTTTCTGGACAATTTCATCTAGATAAAAGAATATTATTAATGTGAAAGTGTTTGTTACATCTTCATTCTTAAGACATTAAACCTATTTAGATGAAATTTGGCATAGAGATAATTTGGTACCGGAAAAGTTTTCTGTTGTTTATGATAGATAAAATATGATTAAAAGCTCAATAAATTATGATCAGTATTTTCAGCATTCCGTCTAGGCGCCCATGTAGGCCCAGTCTGAAAGCGCCCTTCTGGCTTCTGGTAATATACCGCTTCTGGTCAACTAAAGCGTCAAAACATAATCTGATAACAAGTAACCATAGCGATTGCAGACACAAATGAACAATGTATTAACATTATATTACACGTCAGAGAGCTTTGGTAAGCGATTTCGACCGTATATATCGGGCATAGACTACCAACATTCTTCATCTACCTCGTTTATCACCTACCTTTCAACAGTAGCACGTAGTTCTTCTTATCATCTCCTCCCTTGGGGTACTCCCAATCGATATCCAGACCATCGAAGTTCCTGTCCCGAAGGTAGGGGATGGCGGAGTAGATGAAGGTCTGACGGGAGTAACGGGTAGCAGACATCTCCTTGAACTTCTGTGTCCCGAATGACCAGCCACCTGGAATAGAAGAAAAGGTTAGAAGAGAAGAGAAGTTGATATTGAAGTAACAGAAGTTTATTCTGCCTCTTAAACTCCATACACACTCTAAACAGATAAAATAGAGTAATGTATAGTACGTAGTACATTTCTGATTTGTCATTTATTTGCTGCACAAATAATGGCAGTATTCAAGAGCGCGCTGTGAAAATGCTAGCCCCGCCTACACACAACGCTATCCTCCAATCGTGATACAATGATTCCATGAATCGTGCTCCCGGGCAACTACTTTAGGCTGCAGCTAATAGTGAACAATATCGCATAACAACAGTTCCCGCATTATAGCACGAAAGTAAAGGTCGTAAGTCCCAAAACTGTTTTTTGATGATTACTTAAAAACTAAATACAATACTAATATTTCTTTTAGCTATTATTTTATAAAGTGTGTGATTGTAGTAGTGCAAGTAATTTAATGATAGTAACTCAATAAGTGTAACAGATATTTGTTGAAATGCCCAAAATGATTCATAATTTCGAAAAATAAAACTATCGAGTCAAAATAAGTGAATCGTGTTTTCCGTTAGCTTAATATCAGATAAATATACAATGATTAAATAAATCTCAATTTCATTCGAGTCAATCGTCTTCCGGGATCGTAATACTTATTAGAAAACACAGCAAAATTGAACAGCCCGCTCTTAATATTTTTGCATACTTTTTTGTTAGCAAGTTCCATATCAACGCAAAAACTGGCCTAAAAGGAACATAATTATTAGAGCCATGGTATTAGTATGTAACTTCTATAACTAAAGGAATTTTATAAGACCTCCTACGAAGCCCCACGCAGTAAATTTTTTGCATTCATAAACATATTCTCAAATTAAACCTCCTATGTTAACAACTATAATGTCAAACTATGATTGCCAAGATTTATTATAGTATATTGTAGTTATTAACAATAGTTAAGCTTCGATTTTATTATAGCAGCAAGTTTTTATTGATAAAACAACTATAACAAGTTTGGGTCCAGTGAATGGGTGTCATAATTTATACTGGTCTCTTTATAGCATGTCGAATTCTTAAGAATCTTGTTTTGGAGTTATAACTATGTTGGCTTTAAACAGTTTTTATAGGTTACACTAATGGTTGCAAGGACTTCTTGTGTGTAAAAAAAAACCGGCCAAGTGCGAGTCGGACTCGCGCACCGAGGGTTCCGTACAAACCTGCAAGGTTTACAAAGTTTGATTTTGTTACAGCTTAAAGGTATTATAGACCTGAGTATTTGGTATGAATTTCAATTTAATACCTCGACGCGTTTATGAGGAAATGGGTAGTAAGTTTAAAATTATTAAAAAAAAATATATTATGTGATGTAACTAAAAATTTATGGTTTTCGTAATTTTTCCTTTATCTATGCTATAAGACGTTGCTTCGTACCAAATTTCAAGATTCTGAGTTCACGGGAAGCACCCTGTAGGTTTTGATTCCCTTGCAAGTGTCGAAAATTTGCGGCATAAACGGCTGTATCTTTTGATTGCGTTGGCTTAGAAGTTTGATTTTTTCACAGCTTCAAGGGACAGTAGACCTGAGTAATTGATATAAATTTCAGCTTCATACCTCCACGCGTTCCTGAGAAAAAGGGTCTTGACAGACGGACGGACAGACGGACAACAAAGTGATCCTATAAGGGTTCCGTTTTTTCCTTTTGAGGTACGGAACCCTAAAAAACGCAGGAAACGTACATGTTACCGCAATAATTAGAAGCATATTGTGTCTTTTCCCTTGGTCTACTGTATTTAAGCTATGAAATTGTTTTTTGCATTTAAATTTGGCTCTGAAGATTCTGGGCCAATTTTGATAAGATACCTAAGCTACACTTTATCACGGAAAGATGTACGCTTTCAGTGGGATTATTTTTTGCGTGCATTAAGTGGCAAAAACATAATAATATTATAATGTCCAGACGGCGAATTTAGGCACAAAACTTTATTATATAAAACATAAAATTTGCATGAAATTCTGTGCCTCGTTTCTTTGAGTAAAGTATAGTGTTTTTTACAGCTGACTATATCTAGCTTGACTATATAGATTAGCTTTTCACGAATCTGTTACATATTTAAGGAATGTTGAGTGCACAATGCACAAAGCGGTTCCCAACTAGTGGTGTGCAAAACATCGATGTATTGTTACGACACGGCCTTAAAATGGGTTCGCTTTTTGTTGGAAATGGGTGAAAACGCTTGAGAAACCGCGCGTTCACACGATAAGTGTTGAGATGCTTACGTGTTTGGCCAAAATGCATTGAACGGCTTAAGTTTTTAACCTACTTACAAAAAAATAAGGAGCACACTCGGCAGTGGATATTTTTATCTTTGTATTTTTATTGGTACTAAACTTCTGAGTGTAAAAAATAATAGGGTTGTAAGGTGACACTCGACTACTGGCGCTTTAAAAGTTCGTACTACAAAGTCCTATTAAAATTGGCATTTCTAGTATTTTTAAACAAAAATAACAATTGTTTATCACTGAGAGATTATAAATTATTTTAGTTTTTATATTTAATTTACAGGATCGACATTATTACGACATTTATAGAACACACTTTTCTTGCACTTATTTACAATTATTTTTATTGAATAAGCCCGGCCGCACATTACCCGAATTTCTGATCAGAAAAATTCAGACGCTCATACATTCTGACACGTCAGAATTCTGATAGAATGCAGGGTCCTCAACAAAATGTATGAACAGAGTGCGTTCCGGCGGGCGTCCGAATTTTTCTGATCAGAAATTTCGGATAGTGTGCGGCCGGTCTAAAATGGAAAAAATAGGGATGTGACGCATTCGAATTTCTTTTAAAAAAATCCTCAAATTGGTTGAAAAGTGTTCTAATTTTGAATTCAATAGTTACCAAACCCGGATATAGTTATGAAATAGTAACTGTGATATTAATTTTTTATCCTTGAGACATTCCAGTTCGGCAGGTAACAATAAATCCGAAGGCTAAGTTCGCACTTTGCTAATATAATAACTTTGGAAATATACATAATTATGTAATAATATTGACTAATAATTTAACTTTGTAATGTAATTATAAATTAAGGAAGATTGCAATTCCTTAACCTTATAAGATACTATTTTGGGTAATATATTTTTCAATGCACACACAATTTTAATGTTATTTTAACTTTATTTACAAATATATAAGCGAAATAAAAATTACTGATTAATTACAACATTTCAAAAACTATATAATACCTATAAACTTAAAATTTTGTATTAAGATGTACACAGGACGTGGACGTAAATGTAGATGTAGATTTTCCAAAACTCTACCCCTAAGAGGCTAAAACGGGGGTTGAAAGCTTGTTTGTTTATAAAACGATTATATTTTTATCTACTTCAATAGAAAAATAATATAAAACAAAATTATTTTCTACTTTCATAAACTAGAATTAAAAATATTTAAATAAGAAATGACCAGCTGTGTAGTTCCCATGTCAATCAGTATGAGTCATATCGAGTGACTAATATCCCGGCGTTATTTAAATTTAATAGAACATTATACGGACCATGAACTTTCAATATAATATTGTAATTAATATAATGAAAATGCCTAATAAACATACGTTGTACAGAAAGGATATCCATATCTTTGTTTCAATTTCAAACTCAAACTCATTTTTTTATTCAGAATAATTTTTTGCAAATATTTTCTGAAATATATATCTATACATATTATAAAACAAAGTCGCTTTTTGCCCTCATGTCCCTTTGTTCCCTTTAATCTTTAAAACTACGCAACGGATTTTGATGCGGTTTTCAATAATAGATAGAGTGATTCAAGAGAAAGGTTTTTAAGTATTATAACATTCATTAAATAGCGGAGAAATACTGTTATTGTTTGGGTTTCTACTGTGATGTCGTAAATAATTACATTTTTTTCCGCTTACATTGCAAACGCAGGCTGAACCCTACGAGATTTATCAAATTAATGTACCAAGTATTGTACATATTGAAAAGGTCCACAGGAAACTCCGCGATGGTATATGTCTATCTCGTATGGACATCCCACAATAACATATTTTTTTTTGTCATTTACTTTTTACGACAAATAATGGCTAATTTTCGAAGCAATTTTAATAAATACAGATTAATCCTCATCCAATTAAATACCTTAAATACATTGTTGATTTAATGTAGATCTATATGGCCCTCTACAGCATATGATTTAAATGAATATTTTCGAAGATATTACAGATTAAAAATTGCGGGACGTAGCTTTTGCGGCGCGGCGGTACCGACCAATGCGGGCCACGGGTACTAATGAATATAAATCAAAACTACTAAATCGATTTTAATCATTTTTTCAGTGAGGGACATAGCTATATATTTTATACCCGTGTATAATAATTACTTAACTTGCATTTAATGAAGATTTTGACAGAAACTCCACACACTTTCTGTCACACTCTTCATTAAAAAGAATAAAAAAAGAAATTTGATTTTTTAGGCCTTTTATTAATTTTAACCGACTTCCAAAAAGGAGGAGTTTTACTGGATTACTTCCCTATCGAGATAAACTTTAGATTGTAATAAGTGTCATAATATTATAGGCATTTACTTTTACCGTCTGTCGTAAATATCACTTTCTCTGTAGGAACTAGGAAGTAATGTCATTACAGATATTATACATAATATTTACATAATCTTTTGTTTAAAGTATTAAATGACGTTTCTTGTGAGTTATTTAGTTGAGATAAAATAGTACTGGAAAATATTATTAATTATTATTAATGCGAAACCTAGTTAAAAATGAACACCTTTTATATTTTATTATTGCGATTTAAATGTGACAATGAGAAGTAAAATTTTTGCAAATAAAGAATATGAATATGAATGAATATGAATATGAATGAATATGAATGAATAAAATAAAATGTTTTATTTACTTCAAGATATTATTTACTAGATGTTCCGCGTCTTCACTCGTGTAAATTAGGAATTTCACGAAAACCGTCCATTTCTCCGCAAAAAGTAGCCTAAGTATGTTCCTTCACATAGTCTACATCTGTGCCAAATAACATAAAAATTGCTCCTAGTTCGTGAGAAAAGCACTTTCAAATAATTTTCCCCGTTTTTTTCCACATATTCCTGTTTTTTTTGCTCCTATTGGTCTTAGCGATATATTTTACAGCCTATAGCCTTCCTCGATAAATGGGCTATCTAACACTGAAAGAATTTTTCAAATCGAACCAGTCACAGACATAGATCAAGATAGATACCGCATGTGTTTTTTTTTTAATGAAATAAGGGGGCAAACGAGCAAACGGGTCATCTGATGGAAAGCAACTTCCGTCGCCCATGGATACTCGCAGCATCAGAAGAGCTGCAGGTGCGTTACCGGCCTTTTAAGAGGGAATAGGGTAGTAGGGGAGGGTAGGGATGGGAAGAGAAGGGAATAGGGGAGGGAAAGGAAGGGAATAGGGTAGGGGATTGGGCCTCCGGTAAACTCACTCACTCGGCGAAACACAGCGCAAGCGCTGTTTCACGCCGGTTTTCTGTGAGAACATGGTATTTCTCCGGTCGAGCCGGCCCATTCGTGCCGAAGCATGGCTCTCCCACGTATAAAATGTACTTCGCGTGCCATATCGCGTTCCCAAACGATGAGCAATGCTCGTCTTTCGAAAGTCTTTTCTTTAGTCTGCTCTCGGAATCGGACGTCAATCGAAATTTTGAAAATGCCTAAAAGTGCCGTTATATTGAGCTGTAGAAATTCAGAATAGAAACGTTGGCCTTGATAATGGACACGTTTCTTATCATTAGTACGTTACAGTAGGTAGTAAAAAAGTGGCACGCTCGTTTTCATACAAATGGAGCGACATGCGGTATCTATCTTGATCTATGTCCGTGGGACCAGTAGTTGCTGAGATTATCGCGTTCAAACAAATAAACTCTTCAGCTTTATAATATTATAGTATAATATTATATAGTATAGATATCCGAATAGTTTAAAAAAGCGAATGTCTTTCTGTTTGTATGTTACCTCTTCACGCCCAAACCGCTGAACCGATATTACTGAAATTTGAAATGGTGATACTTTGAGTCCCGGAAAGGACATAAATACTTTACATCACGGAAAAATGTGCGGTTCCCGAGCGATAAACTAATTTTAGCGCAACAGTTGTAGGCTCCAGTATGTCTTATAAAAAAGTGTTCTAATGAACACATTTTTATTGAAATAAAAATATTAATTTTATCGATAAACTTAACACACATCCCTATATTATGGTTACCGAACCAAGTTAGCGGTAGCTCGGGTTACTGAGGAAGTGTTGAGTGCAACCAATCTGCAATAAATACAGTGTTGCGTGCCTTAATTAGGTTCACTCAATTAAAAACATTATTTATTATAATATTATATGATATTATGGTTACGAATATATAATTATGAATTATTGTACAAATCGACGTTGTTTTTTCGCATAGCTATCATTAATATTATATAGTATTTATATTTGTCCTATTTATCAAAATATTCTTACCGTGCAAGCCTGAATTATTACGATTATTTAAGATTATAACTAACCCAACGGGTTTAAAGTTTTGATCAACTGATTGAACTGACTTCCAAAATAAAAGCTTGGTAAGTATGTATTTTTATATGAATTTATAATACTTCTTTTTAATTCAATATCGTTATTTTTTAAGGAAACATAGAAGTTGTGATACAAGTTTTTGGCCAAAAATAGCATCTAAAATTGTCCTACAAGACTGGATCTACTGATTATTGACCTCCTTGTAAAAACAAGTTAAAGTTGTCGAAAGACTGTCGCAATTTATTTATAACATGTTTACAATCAATCAAATATTGATTATCCATTTCCATAAAAAAAAACATTATGTTAGTATATTTCCCAAGCTATACCAGCATGACTGCAAACCTGATTGTGGTATGCCAAATTGATCTCAATTATTATAGTTTAGATGACGCCCGCAAATTCGTTTATCGCGCGGGAACCGTACATTTTTTTTTTCAGAATAAAAAGTATACAATGTCATTTCCCGGGACTCAACTTTAGTGGTTTGGGCGTGAAGAGGTAACAGAGAGACAGACCGACTTTCGCATTTTTAATACTACTAGAGATCGCCCAATGGTCAAAATTCGACCTCAAATAAAGAATTAAATTATAAGTTTCAAATTTCAACGCTTTTCTATTGATATTCTGTTGTCAAAATATTGACTTTATTATTTTTTAGACATAATTCCTGCGACAGTCTCAGATTAATAAAGTCAAATGATGACAATAATTGTCTAACAATATTTAAGATTCAATAAAAAAAACTAAATCTATTTTCAATTTGACAATCACTGACAACAGACTTCAACCATAAATAAAAGAGTACAATTCGTGTGTATAGGCTTATATTCAATCAAAATCTCCTAGTGTGTGTGTTGTAGTGTGTGTAATGTTTTATTGGTTAAAAAAAATTATGATAAAAGCATAATTTCAAAATAATATTAGCTCGATGCACTCTTTCACCATATAAACTAATAAACGCTGTATAAGCTTTGAATAGTTATACAGTGTTTTGTCTTCTTCAATCCAATTAAAAATGTCACTTGTGTGACAGGAACAAAACACTGTATAACTATTCAAAGCTTATACAACGTTTATTAGTAAGGGGGATACTGTGCAAAATTTCAATCACCTACGTTTCCGCATTTTTCGTCAAAAGGGATCCAAAGTTTTTCGCTTATATGTATAGATCGCTGCATAAATAGAAATCAGAAGATTTTTTTGTTTATTATATTTATCCACAACTGTACTTATGATTAAAATGTGAATTAAAATCCAATTCAATATAGTGTCCTTAGTGGAAACAGAATAATAATAATAAGTGGCGTAGGATGCAGAAAATTAATTATTTTACAGTAATAGCGATATTATCCGGGAAGGCGTCGATCAAACTGTGAATGTGGCGAAACACGCGAACTGCTGCTTGATATCTCATCATACTGATTGGACGAATATTATATCACAATACAGTATAAAGTAGAACATCTTGGTACTAAGATGGAATCGGACGCACGCACACAGAAGCGTGATTTGGGACAACTTCAAAATGTAATTCACGCGCGTAAAACTTGTCGAGCCGTGTTTGCCAGTTTTATTAGATTTTTAGAGTTTGTGTTTAGCTTGGAGATATTATTCTGTTTAATTTTTGTATTAGGATAATCTCTTGTACAACATATTATTATATTATTTTTAACAAAAAATTAAAACCGACTTCCAAGGTAAAAACAATAATAAAATCCTTATAATATGAACTAAAAAGTATTAAATAATGTTTTCTATCTAATAGTGCCTTTTTCCGAATTCGGCTAAACCTCAACTATTTCTGTACTCAATCTTCATCATTTTGAAGTCGGTACCAGATATAGCTGAATCTTCAGGATAGGATAATAGGATAGGATAATACTAGGGTAATGTCTTGTACAACATATTATTATAAAAGTACATTAATCGCCGGGTTATAAAAGATTTAAAGCCAACAAACTTCGAACTGCAGAATTTACGGAAGTTGCGTTTAAATGCTATTTTTTGTAAGGGTTTGTTTTAATTTTTTCTGATGTTTCTAAATCTGATAATCATACCAATTTTTCAAGTTTGTAAATGTTATAGTTTGAGAATTTGTGATTTGTGAAAGTGAGTGGTATTTCGCTTTGTATTGAGATTATTAATCACTATACTTGCGAAAAACGTATCAACATAGAAGGAACAGGATATTATGTATCAAAGTGTTGAAAGGTAGAAAGCCTTCAATGATCTTTAAAACACACGCAACACCAGGAGGGTCGCAAGTGCGTGGCCTTAATGATAGTATTAATTTGGCTATTAGTATGCACGGCGAAGGTGCCGAACTTGCAACTCGTTGGTGTCTGAATAACTAATTGTAAGGTCGTAGGTGACTGTCATGTATCCTTTAGCTTAAAACTAGGTTACATGTGCTAGGAATAATGTATTAGACTAATGATTGTTAGGAAATGTATCGAAATATTCTATGAAAACCTCTACCAATGGTAATTACTAGGAGTATGGAACCGGAGTAACAAAAAATAGAAGAAAAATATATAAATATTAGCTGTCCCGGCAAACGTTGCTTTGCCATAATATAAAGTATTTCGCCCATATTATTTTATTGAAGTGACTAAATAAGTATGTCGCCATGGCAACGTCGATCGCCATCCCGTCGCACAAACAATGGTCGCCGTCAGTCTCAGGTTGTTACTAATTTACTATTATTTATTCAACAAATGCACTTATCAATATATAAAGTACCCAGTAGCCGATTCTCAGACCTACTGAATATGCATATAAAATGTGGTAAAAATCAGTAAAGCCGTTTCGGAGGAGTTCGCTGACTAACTTTGTGACACGAGAATTTTATATATAAGATGTTAAAAGCTACGATTTCCTAGAGGAGCTTTAGCTTTTGCTTTTCGAATTTGAGTCGAACTGGAATTATCATCTTCAGTTAACAAGGTCAATTTGGCTTTTGGCTTTCAATTTGTCTATATTATACAACTGCCTACAGATGATATAAGTATGCTTAGAGTGACCAAAAGGGTTTTTTTCTGTGGAAGAATAGACAAAGCGACAAATTAACACAGAAATTCTGTCATTTTGTCCCCAAGTGTCTGGCAGTATTTATATTCTTAAGCATTTCTTCGAAACGAAGCCTGCTGATGTTAACTATAATTAAACTATAACAAAATCATCTAGTGTTTTTATAACGTATACTAATTAGAGGCTAATAAAGTATTTAAATCTTTAAAAAAAACCTTTAGAACTTACCAATAGCAAGAAGAGTCTTCAATTTCGGGTTCGCTTTCTTCAGCGCGTTGATTCTGTCGTACAGTCCCGTCTTGCCGTCCTTGGTCTCATCGTTAGACTCGAAGGAGCTGAGCTTGCCCTTCTTCATCCAGCCGAAGGCGAAGATGATGTGGGTGCAGAGATCCGGCTGGATGTCCTCTGGCATAAACTTGCCGATCTTGGTGCGGTATTGCGACCAGTTGGTGTAGTAGCAGACGATCTGGAAGAGTTCGAAATTTAAAAATTTGACGGTTCTAGAACTGATGGATAGAATTTTTGAAAATTGGAAGGTCCTAGAACTGATGGATAATTGAATTTTATAAATTGGAAGGGTCTAGAACTGACGGATACTAGAATTTTAAGGCGAATGATGGGAGTGCTATTAACACAGTTACAAGTAGTTTGAATTGTAGTAAGATTCTGGAAATTATGGTAGAGGAACAATAAAGTTTCACGCTTTTCAATGTACTTGCGTATGTTGCAATAAAAGTAACCTATATCCTCACCATATAGATCTATACTCTAGATTTTATATTTGTTACTAATTGCATCAAAATTTGTTTAGCGAATTCAAGAACTATTCCATACAAAGAAAAATAAACATCAAATAATCTAATCCATCCTCTGCATATAATTATTAAAATATACAGACCTACTTTAGACTGATAAGTTGTAAGCAGACTAATTGATTACTAAAAACCTTTTCTTGGTCACGGGCTTTGTTCGCTTTAGTATGATTTATTATGGATAAAGTCCTAAGGGTCAGTTTCTGAAGTTATATAACTCTAAGTCACGTACGCCGCGAAATTTCTGAATCTCGTTAAAATTTACGAGAACATTTCTGTCCACTTGACTTATCCCCACATGGCAATTTGACCTTAAGCGACATTAACATATACGCTATAATCTCATCACCGTGCAGGCGTTTTGAAGGTCAACAACTCTTGAAACGAAAAGCCCCTACATATCCGTATAATATTCAGATGGACATGACACTCCTATTCCAACGGAATAAGGTCGAGAATCAGCTGATGAAAGCACAGCACAAGGTCCGGGCCGGTGTTTCCTGACTTGTCTCTTAAAGGGAAAATAACTGCCTTTCTAAATGCAGGAACTGGTTCATAATTTAACCAAAATATTATTCCCGTCAGCTTTCGTTTTGCTGGAAATTTAGTTGGAGTTAGCATTGTTTGGAATTATTAATATTTGTTAAGGGGCCCGGTGCCATCGAAATATTCATACATACGTAATACCAAAATCATTTTCTCATACGAAAATATTTAACATTTTTGAGTTATTTTTCAGCTTAAAATAGTAATTACCTAGGTTCCTGCACAAAAATTAACTACAAAATATTTAAACACAAAAAAAAAAATTTAGTGTTTAAATATTTTGTAGTAAATTTACTACCAAATATTGAAACACTAAAAAATATAGTAAAACACTAAAAAATATATAAATAAATAGTAAATTTACTACAAAATATTTAAACTTTAAAAAATATTTTTTAGTATTAAATAATTTTGTAATAAATTAACTATTTATTTATATATTTTTTTGTGTTAAACTATATTTTTGAGTGATTAAATATTTAGTCGTAAAACTAAATAAAAATTTATAGTGTTTAAATATTTTGTAGTAAATTTTTGTGTAGGGAACCTAGGTAATTACTATTTTAAGCTGAAAAATAACTCAAACATGTTAAATATTTTCGTATGAGAAAATGATTTTGGTATTACGTATGTATGAAAATTTCGATGGCACCCGGCCTCTTAAACCAAATTTACTGTAAGACGTAGGATTACGCAAGTATCATCGTTCACCTAACGATCCTTGCAGTCGCAAGGTTTAATTTTTGGGGCAATTTTTTATGGACATTTCTGTTAGGGCAGTTCCTTTGTCGTACCATTGTCGAAATAATCTTAGAATAGAATAGTTTCTCAAACATTTCTCGAAAAACTACGATATTTAACCACTCTATCCAGTACACTGTGTAACTTTCACGACCAAGAAGAATTTAATGATCTCTCAAGCTCTATTCCGATAAGCCGCTTAGGCCCTAGAGTGCGCCAAAAATATAATATAAAAAAATCCACCCAAACAAACATACTTATACACATACAGAGCAAGTTAAATAAAAGCTTTTAATAGATGTTGCACCAAAATTAGCGCGCGCTTCTACAGTACTTATATTTTTCTTGGTCACAAAGATTTTCCATACCTTACTCAAATTGGTTCAGTAGTTTGAGCGCAAAGATGTAACATACATACAGACGAATAGAAACCCTTCCACATACATAATACATACGCTTGAAAAACTCCTGACACAGTCTTGTAGTCTGGTTATTCCTAAATTAAGGAAAGAAGAAGGAAGGGAGAAAGAGGAAGTTTCAGAAGGAGTTTTTCAAGCGTATGTATCATGTATGTATGTGATATGTATGTGAAAGTGTGTTCATCCGTCTGTATGTAGCCTAGTCTATACCCAAGGAACCGTACCTTATATCCATCTTTATCTTTATGGTCATCAGTGCCGACGGAGTTGTCGAGAGCAGCTGAGGACTTGCGGCTGGCCACCGAGGGGCGACCACGGATCTTGGGCCTGTTCACGCTAGCGGATAGCACCTGATCCGAGGATCTAGATACGCTGGTCGACTCTGTTGTCTTAATGGGCTTGCGCAGTCTTCTGCGGACAGCTGGAAGAAAATATTTAGTAAAAAATGTGTTTGTAATATAGAGAAAGGTGTGAATAGGAATAAACTAATCAATTAAAAAAAAAAGGAATTTTATGTAATTCTCACAACTAAAGGCCAGTTTACATTGCAACATGACGAGGCGAGGCTTAAAAATGAATTGCCTTGCAATTCATTTTTTAAGCCGAGGCATTCAAGACTGAACTTTATACGAAGAATTGCACAGTGAATTGACAGACTTACGTGTTGGTATGCCTGTTCCAAATTTAAATGGCGCGGTGTTGTCATGTGAATTGACCCATAGGCCATAAGCAATCTTAGTATCTCAAGGTCAAAAGCGAAAAAACATTTATGTTCCAAAGCGAGCTAAAGAAATATACACATTTGTGGCAGCATGCTTGACCAATGATAGCTGATGTTACAATATTATGATAAAAATATAACATTAGTTCGTAACACCGTGTAACACTAATATTCATATTTATAACATTAAAAGTATCTAAACATGAACTCGGCAACGTTTGTGCACTTAAACACACAGCCTGAGGGATTTTTAACCCCTTCCTGATCGCTTCCGTATAATAAATTTTCCGTAAAGACCCGGGGAGAGCCCTCCATACAATTTTCAGCTTTAACCCCCAACAATAAGGTGTGATTTTGTATGTAGTTCCGCTAATGGATTTCCTAGCGACTGTTATTTAATTTAAAAGAAAATTATTGGTTTTCTAGATCTGCTATTCATCTCGTAAATAAATAGTTTTAACCGCTGACTCTCGTGAGGTTCAACAAATAAGCTTTCGAGTTGTGTAAGTGATGTGAAACGTGTTAGCTTGTCGTTTTGTATGTAATGGTGGAATCTAAATATATATTATGACTCGAAGGTGATTGACTGACTGACATAGTGATCTATCAAAGCACAGCCCAAACCACTGGACGGATCGGGCTGAAATTTGGCATGCAGGTTAATGTTATGACGCAGGCATTCGCTAAGAAAGGATTTTGATCAATTCTACCCCCAAGCGCATAAAATAGGGGATGAAAATTTGTATGAAACTTTGTCAATTTTCCGATCGGGCTGAGACTTTGATCCCTAATTAATAATAATACTTCATCACGCGAGCGAAGCCGCGGGCAAAAGCTTGTATATATTTAAATGATGTATATGCAATTTATATGCACAAAATTTTTAAAGGGTTTTAGAGTTGTTTTGTGGATTATAATGATAATATTTTTTTTATATGTAGAAGAATACTTTAGTTTGGTCTATATTCTATTGTATACCTAATCAACTTATTAATTAGCTGTTTCAGTACGCGCCTGTTAAGTATATAAAACAGGCAATTTATATAGTTACCTAAGTAACTATGCCATTTTATTTTTGTGTACCCATTTTACCTTAATTTTGTGCCAAAGATATGATATCTATTATCTACAACTAGTTTATCTATTTAGCATCAAATATTAATCCGCTTAGTTGTTAATAAAACTTAATAGATAATATCAGAGGGCTTAGTTTATAGGATACTCACTAGTAGAATTTGAAGTAGGCGCCAGTACAGCGATTATGAGAAGGATGGTGACCGTCCACCGCACCAGTCTTGGTGGCCACTGGAACAAAAAAACAACGTTAAGGCATTGAAACATTAAAAACCAAGCCAGAGCTTTTATTAATACCGATGCTATTTTATTTATACAAGTTTATGCTCACATATGCATTAAACCACTCTACTTCATGCTATCCATACTTACTAATATTATAAATGCGAAAGTGTGTCTGTCTGTCTGTCTGTCTGTCTGTCTGTCTGTTACTTCTTCACGCCTAAACCGCTGGACCGATTTTGCTGAAATTTGGTATGGAGATACTTTGAGTCCCGAGAAAGGACATAGGATACTTTTTATCCCGGAAAAATTTACGGTTTCCGCGCGATAAACGAATTTTGGCGCAACGGAGTTGCGGGCATTATCTAGTCTTTTCATAATAATTTGATGATTGGCCGTTCAATAGCGTAGTTTGACTTACACACTCAAATTAGACTTGTATAATTACGATGCTATGATGAAACATAACCCTTAATTTTTTGGTGTAGTTGGGTAAAAATTGCTCTAGTTACAGCTAGATTTATTAGTCTCTTTGATTAGCTTATTCCTATACCAGTTTGAGGAATTTGAGTCGATATTTGGGGGTTTAG
This sequence comes from Cyaniris semiargus, assembly GCA_905187585.1. Classification (NCBI taxonomy): domain Eukaryota; kingdom Metazoa; phylum Arthropoda; class Insecta; order Lepidoptera; family Lycaenidae; genus Cyaniris; species Cyaniris semiargus. Next base: position 1,667,240 of record LR994558.1, on the reverse strand, counting down.
GGGTACCCTCATGTATAATGCAGGCGCACGTTCGCAGATTTTATTACACTTTGCTTATGTATGAGACTTCCATCGCCGAAAATATAGCCCAAATACGGTTTTCGACACCCCAAACTGTATTACAAGGTAACATTGTTTCTTCTATGTTATGTAGGTAATCCATACTTAATATTATTATAAATGTGAAAGTGTGTCTGTCTATCTGTCTGTGTGTCTGTTACCTCTTTTAGGTTACATCTTTACGCCCAAACTGCTGAACCGATTTTGCTGAAAAGTATCTCTATAGATACTATATTATAGATACTTTTTATCCCGGAAAAATATTCCCGCGCAATAAGCGAATTTTGGCGCAACGGAGTTGCGGGCGTCACCTAGTTAATTCTAATGACCTCACTTAAATACATTTAATGATTACTTTTTTAATTTGATAACGATTTTGATAGAAAATGTATGGACGTGGTGTGTGGCGTGGTATCTTCATTTTTACTAAGGTTAAGAAAGCATTAAAATATATATCTTAATAACGTCAGCAAATTAGTAAGTTTACTCAAATAGTCTCATGTACTATCAAAGAAATTTACTCACAGACAGAGTGCGGATGTACTTAATTTGGTTGGGTAATAACAATCTCGGCGGAAAGATCACGACGATTGTCTTGACATACTCCGACCAAACAGACACTTGGTAGACACATCCCAAACTAGTCATAAAGACTACATTAATCATCATGATGAAGAAAATGCAGCCCTTTTTTCCAAGTCGGTAAAAATTAATTGCAAACTACATAGTGGGAATAAGGACGCGCCCCGCGGCGGTTCTCATTTGGTGACAATAGCGCGCGCCTACAAAAAAAGTAATTAAAATCCAAAGCTAAGATTAATTCACACTAATTAGGCCCTTAACAAAGGATCTACGCTGCTAGGTGATCTAGGTTGTAAGCTAAATATTTGCTTTGAAAACGGTTAACGATCATACTATTAATTTAAACAACCTAATATTATAAATGCGAAAGTATGTCTATTTGTTCCTTTTGAATGTATGAATACTCTGGGTCCCGGGAAAGGACACAGAATTGTTGCTGTCCCACATAATGAACGGTTACCGCCGATATTTTTATAACGAAAGAAAAAACCGGAAAATATTACTAAGTAAAAAGTTTAGACGACCTCTGTGGCTCAGTTGGTGGGCTGTTGGTAGCTCAAGCCGGGGGTCGCGGGTTCGAATCCCGCCGACGGAACAAAAAAAGTTTTCAAAGTTCCTGGGTCATGGATGTGTATTAAATATGTGTATCATATAATAAAAATCTTAAATATGTGTATAGTATAAAAGTATTAAATATATTTCCGTTGTCTGGTACCCGTAACACAAGTCCTTCAGGTACTTACCACGGGGCCAGACTGACGTGGTGTGAAGCGTCCATAGATATTATTATTATTATTATTATTATAAAAGTAATTTTTTGCATAACTTTTGTAAATAAAAACACGAATAATTTAAATGTACCTATGTAATACTCGAAAGGCAAATAAGCCCCTGGGTATTAAAATTCACATTCATTATTACTGTCGCAAGAGAGTACGAAAGATAAATTATAATACGAACCTTTCGAAACACAGAAAGCCTTAAATAACAGATAATATTTAAACATAAGAAAAATGTAGTTAATAACATCAATCAATTTTTTGATAAATTTTCTTTATTATTTTTAAAATATTGCTGGAATAAAATATTATAATATACTTTGACTTAGATAACATACCCTTTTTTTTCAACTTTTATAGACCATAATAACTTAGTTCTGTCTACTCTGATAATAACTATTGAAAGCCTGCATGTGAATTTGAAAACGATATTTTAAAAGCTATCGTTCTATTTTTAATTTTTTTCTGAATTAAAAACAGTAATTGTCTATTCTTTGAGCATAGATAAAAAATGATGGCGCAACCTCTTTGATGCAATAAAAAAGTAAACGTTCCATTTTGAAATTCAAACGTCGAATCTCTTTAATTCATTAGTACTTTGTGTTGGGGCTGGCAAAGGAAATCTCTATCAGATCTATTTCCAAAGAGGTTGAGAATTTACTGCAATGGCGAGAGCGCCAAGCGCAGTTTAGCCCTATCTAAAATGTTTTCTCGTATAAATGGAAACGGTTTTCAAACCAAAACTAGGTTAGTTTTGTTTTGGCTTTTAATTTGAAAAAAAATTATTAATGTACTTTCATTGCCAAGTAGGTTATAATCTTAGAAAAAAAATACTAGAGGGTTTTTTAAAAACAAAACAAAGTTCTTCATTAAATGTTTGTATAGAGTTCACGGTAAAAGTAGCAGTGCTGAAAGAGATACTTTTTTTAAAAGTATCGTATGGCGGTATGGGTAAAATTATGACGTTCCATTGGGGTAATTCTAATACAAACATAGAAGTAAAAAGTAACTCTTTCAGTGCTACCGTTACAATAATGCTATTTTAATATTACTTATATTATTTTTCCAATAACTCTATGTTTGTAACTTTAGGATTACTAGGCCAAATTATGTTAAAGGTTACATGTCACAGCATGTTTATCACTAAATATTATGTATTGTGTACATTTTTCACATATTATAAGTCGACATGTTGACCTCAGAGGTAACATAATGAGGTGTGATGGCATTGACCTCATATTTAAAATTTTGGTGACTAGGCAAATATATTTTATGCTAGGTTATGTAAAAACTTGTCTATCGCCTTGCTTGAAATTGAAATTTTTAAGCTAGCTTTTGAATAATTTTCAGCCCCACTGGTACACAAGTAGGTTAAAGCTGGCACTGGGTTTATTAGCTATCTCTAATCTCTCAGCTCTCTCTTATCTTTATTTCAACATAACATGTTTCCAACGCGGGAATCGAACGCACGACCACCGAGTCAAGATCCGCGCTCTATACCACTAGACCACGGAGGCGTTATATCATAAACTACTAACGAATAACCTCATAAGCCAGGCATACTACAATGCCATTAGAATAACGCTTATGCTGCGTGCAGAAGATAAACTAAGTTTATTAATTACTATGGGCTTAAGTTCCTCAGAAAATTAGCTTAAGATGATTGCAGAAAATTAGCTCGGTACGATTAGAGATATTGAAGGCACTTACTGAAACGAAATGTTTCTATATTTCACTGCGACAAGTATTAAAGTGTTCTACTGTTTGTAACGATACTGTAATTATAGTATAATTGATTGTACAGAAATCGTTAAACGTTTTCTATTGAGCTAAAATAAATTAACTAAATAATTACATTGGTCTCCTATAATACTTAATTATAAAGAACGAGAAGACCCAAGTAACAAAATCCAGATTTTTTTTTGTCTTGTAGTGGTTCCGGGGCCAGGACTATAACAAGCTAGTAAACGTTTATAACCACGGAAAAGGGCCCATTTTATACGCGTACTTTTGCTAATAAAACACTCATAGTAGACTTGCCTAGCACTACTTAGAAAAATAATACACTTATTGTTGGACTACGCAGAACTATCTGCTCCCACGAAGCCAACTATGAGCATCTTATAGAACCCCAGGCAGACCTGTTACGTACTCCGCGCTTGTTACTAGCTACTTCAAACATTTGTGAATTGTGTTGTGACTTGTGAGGTTGGAAAAATAAAAAATTAAGAAATTGTATTAACAAGTATTTCGCACGTAATATAATACGTGCATACATACTTGGAGGGTTAATTAATAATACGAAATCAGTTAACACTCACAATATTTCCGTTCCGACATCTGTTACAACTATATAAATGGCACTCGTGCAAGCGATAGCGCGATGTAGAAACACCTCAGCGCCATCTATTGAAAACAACATGAAACCATACTATATGAATTACATTCGGGAAAGCGTTAGCGCGACTTACTATTTTTCTTATATAATTTTAATTGGCACTAACAACGGCAAACGCGTATTTCCGGTGAAGTATATTGTGTTTTACATCTCAATTTTTGTTCGCCCATTCAACACGGCGTATTTACTAAGTTGTGTTTAGAAATAAGTGCATTTTGTTCTATAAATTACTATTACTGGCGTATGACACTTATAGCGGATTTATAATTACTTCTTGTAGGCTCTTACAAGTGTAACTTATTGGAGCAAGTTTTCTCAAGTATATTTATACCTTTGAAACACTTGTATAGGCCATCTTAGCCTTTACTGCGCCTATGGTCTCGTTCTATACACGATTATAAGTCAACTTATAAGAGCAGGTCTACTACAAACCCAAACGAACTCCCTGTAACCTGTTATAAGCTTGGTAGTAAAACCTGGAACCACTAAGAGAGAGTTACTAGTGCTGCAAGCCTATAAACTGTGCACTATAGGAGAATTTTGTTACTTGGGGATTGCTTGATTCTTTACTAATATACCTATTTTGATGAAACTCAAACACAGTAGACTATGATGAAGTACAAGAGCTTTTTTTTTAATGAAATAAGGGGGCAAAGGAGCAAACAGGTCACCTGATGAAAAGCAACTACCGTCGCCCATGGACACTCGCAACATCAGAAGAGCTGCAGGTGCGTTGCCAGCCAAAAAATTTTTAAAAAATTTCAAAAAAATGTAGGGATTCCGCGAGATTTTATTCTGAAATAAGTCGCGGCCATATACTCCGCTTAAAACCATTTTGCTCAAAATGTAATCAAAACATTTGGAATACAAGACACGTGACATTTCATTTGGTAGCATTATAGCCCACACTTTGTTTACATAAAGATCAAAATGAATTAATACAGAATACAGTCAACATTTCTAAGGTCCAGTTCAATACAACCAACAAGGCCATATGAAAGGAACTGACGGTAAAAACTTTACATAGAGACATTACACAGAGGTATTTGTTTTTATTAATGCTGATGAAATACTGAAGTATATTGATGCCATACTAGTATTATAAATGGGTCCGTCTGTTACCTCTTCACGATTTAACGGTTAACCGCTTAATTTGATGAAAGATATGGATATAATAGTTTGAGTCTCGGGAAAGGACATTGGATACTTTTTATGACAGAAAAATATACGGTTCCCGAAAGATAAACGAATTTTTGCACAATGTAGTTGCGGGTGTCATCTAGTTTCTGAATATCTGTTTATTTTCATTACAATCTAAGGATCAGTTCACATTGGTACGTTAAGGCGATACGATGCATTTTTATATGAGACATTCTTTATAATAAGCAAACTGACACCGCGGCCAGCAAATCTGTCAATTTGATGTGTATCTTTTTGTGTAGTTAATAAAGTTCAGTTTTAAATGGCCCATTTAAATATCGCATCGCCGTGTCATGTTGAAAATGAAGCCTAAGCTACTGAACCGAATTTGATGGTAATAATCTCTTGTGTGATTTCCGCGTAATTATGTTAGAAGCAAAAATAATACAAAACATTATATCGTTTCTAAGAAACTAGCGACAGCATAATATTTCCTATTTCATATTATTTTATAGTTATAATTAATGTAGAACTGGTTTTAAAAATATTCATCCATATTATTTGTAATATTTATAATTTTATTCACGTTTCACCTTGTAGCTTATCACACTAAAAATAGCCTTGCATAGTTTAATATTGTTTTATTTTATTCTAAAATATTATGAAAGTAAAAGAATATAAAATATTACTCTCTAGTCACAAACAGCGTGAAAGAAGGACTGTTTCAGAGAAAATACTAATTGTAAAATATGAAATTACTAATACTTGAAAATGATTTATAATATTAAAATTTTTTATTTTTAATATTTTTATTTATTTATTTTATATTTTTTCTAACAAATAATTTATAAGCCTCTTCTAAAACCTCAAATTAAACTTAAGTTAAGCTTAGTTATTTAAGAGCTTAATATAAGAGTTCCGGTATTCTCTGCGTGTAGGTAGTCTATGTGAAGGCCGCTCAGAACAACAGCTGTTTCGCTGTCAGTGGACATGCAGTCGTAAAACTTGTGGAAAATTCCACTATATATTAGGTGCAAGATGTTGCTTGCAACGTTTATGTTGGAAATTGTTTATTGACTAAGAAAGTAGTTATTTTTCCGTAATTAAACTATCTTAATACACATTTAAATGTCCTCTCTCACTTAAAATATCTAAACAAAAAATTATCAAAATAGGCTTAGATTAAAGCGAGATGAAGTAACACAGATTTTTACGTGGTTTATTTAAATTAATATTATTTTTAACACTTTCTCTCAGTAACATTTAGTCAATCAAAATAATTATATTCTCCGTCATTAAAAAGTCGTAAAATAATATATTAAAACCAATTTTCTAAGTTTAAAAACATTTTTTTTTAAAGTTTTGATCTTTTGATAGCACTCTGCACTACGCGCATAATACTCGTACAAAAGACATCAACGCGTTGCGGTAAGGACGGTGCGCACGCGCATACAAAATGTAATATGACAGGCAGCATACTGATAATAGAGGTTCTTTTAGATTCGTATTCGTTTTCTAGGAGTTCTGTCAATATTTTCTCATTGCATGTCAAAACAGTTAGATATTCCTTAAAAAATTAATTGTTATAGTCGAAATAAAAGCCTCAAAAATAACAAAGGAGTAGAAATAAAAAAAAATCTACGAAAATAATTGATGCAGTCAACAAAACTGCAGAACAGCCGGCGGAATAAATATTTGATGAGACGACCTTTTTGTGAACCCAACAACACGATAGAGATGTGCTGATATCGATGTTTTTATCGATAAGTAAGAGAAGTTTACAGCTGGAAAATGTGGTCCTTTTATTTATATTTATTTTTGCAAGTTTGTTTAGTTATGATATTAATATATTGTCTTTAACGCCTCCGTGGTCCAGTGGCTTAGAGCGTGACTCTTGACTCGGAGGTCGTGGGTTCAATTCCCGCGTTGGAAACATATTATTTCCAAGTTTGGTTAGAATAATGCAGGCTGATCACCTGATTGTCTGACAAGTAAGATGATCCATGCGTCGAATGGGCATGTAAAAAAGTCGGTCCTGGTTGTGTACTGCGCACACACTTGGGCACTATAAAATTACTCCTGCGTAACTGGCTTGGTTTCAATGAAACCGGCCACCGTCACCGAAACCGGTGTGGGAGTTATTATTATTATATTATTTTTAGTGTAAAACCTTTGCAACGAAATTTTTTGTACAATTTAAATATCTGTATTTTCGAATTGACAGTTAACATTTTATACGGGCAGTTACGTGATCTGATACAGATTTAATTGCACAATAAAGCCGAGGTTACTTACATAATTCTTCCTAATTGGATTTTAAATATGAAAGACTTAAAAAATTTACATGGACGGCAACTACACATAATGTTGTAACGCCAAAAATTTTACACGAGAGTGATATTTTGCTGTGCTACATATTAAAATACGTATAATATTGCTTATTAAATTAAAGTTTATATCAAAATTTAGATTTTATGGTTATATGATGCTAGAAATAATGATTTCGATTGATCAAAAATTTTATCCAATAACTGAGTTACGTCTTTTTGCTTACTGTTGATATGTCGATCGCGTGTTTCGACCTACCGAAACTTTGGTTATAATTTTGAGTGACCGTGGTATTACTAACTCCACGAGGCCGGCACGTGATCAGTGTCAGTAAATAGTAACAGATACCACAAGGTGAGCTGTTCTAATGTAGGCTACCTACTGGGTATAAGATATTAGATAAGTTTAATTTTTTAACGAGTCTACAGTTAGTAAGTTATGTCTTACAAAAATATGTTAGATTTTATAAAGATTAGTTGAATACTTAGAATAATTTCCTTGAAGATACAACTAACATGATAAAGATACTAATTTGTAATTGTATTTTTAAATGTTAATAAAAATAATACTTCAATTTTAGGAATATTATTTTGAATTTTTTGCTGTTTATTGTATTTTAAATGATTTTACCAAAAACTCGTGTCCTTATCATCACTAAAGAGACCAACTGTCGTTTCTATTCTCTCATCATTAGCACATATCTTGCAGGATTTCTTTTTATTATTATTTAAAACTTTTATTTAACTTGCTCTGTATGTATGTAAGTATGTGTGTTACGGTGGAATTTTGGAACTCAATTTTTAAGTAGATATAATTAACCGATTGAGCTGAAATTTTGCATATGCGTTTAGTTTGGATGACAATGCACGATATAGTATGTGACATCACTCTAAATCCAATATGGCCGACCATCCAAGATGGCGAAATAATTATTTTCTATGCAGACCTACAATATGGATATTAAATGAAAAGGCTTTTTGAGAGTAACTCGAAAACGAATGTAATTTCATTCTACATCCAACATGGCGGCTCATCCAAGATAGGGGAATAGTTATTTTTAAGGCACTTCTGCAATATGGGTATCAAATGAAAGAACTCATTGAGAGTAACTTAAACACTAATTTAATGTCATTCTACATCCAATATGGCGGCTCATCCAAGATAGGGGAATAACTATTTTTAATAAACTTCAGCAATATGGGTATCAAATGAAAGGGCTCATTGAGAGTCGTGTCGTGTCGTGTCGTGATGAATCGTGTCGTGTCGTGTCGTGACGAATCATGTCGTGTCGTGTGTCATGTCGTGTCGAATCGTGTCGTGTGTCATGTCATGGCGTGTCGTGGCGTGGCGTGTCGTGTCGTGTCGTGTCGTGTCTTGTCGTGTCGTATCGTGTCGAATCGTGTCGTGGCGTGTCGTGTCGTGTCGTGTCGCGTCGCGTCTTGTCGTGTCGTGTCGCGTCGCGTATTGTCGTGTCGTTTCGTGTCGTGTCGTGTCGTGTCGTGTCGTGTCGTGTCGTGTCATGTCGTGCCGTGTATTGTCTTGTCGTGTCGTGTCGTGTCGTGGCATATCGTGTCGTGTCGTGTCGTATCATGTCGTGTCGTGTGTCGTGTCGTGTCGTGTCTTGTCATGTCGTGTCATGTCGTGTCGAATCTTGTCGTGTCGTGTCATGTCGTGTCGTATCGTGGCGTGTCTTGGCGTGTCGTGTCGTGTCGTGTCATGTTATGTCAAGTCAAATCCAGCCGGGTTTTAGAAAATGCCCGGTTGAATCCGGTCACTTTTGTTAAGTGAAATTTAACTTTTTAGTCTTGTAGAAATAAACGGAATATAACAACTCGCTAAATATAGACACGGTTTTTTCACTGATCAAAATCAAGTATGATTTCTTAAGGACTTATGTTAATCAGATATTAACAAATTCTTGAAACAAAACAAACTACAATCAAATAGACTAATAAATCTAGCCAGAGACAACTAAAAAACAAAAAATAAATTATAGGCAAAAAACTTTTTGAAAAAAAGCTTTTATTTAAATACTCCAAAAATAAGAAAATAAATTTCCCCTTAAAAATTTTAACTATTAAGTTATAACCTCAATAAAAATTATACAATTTGCATGATAATAAAAGCTTGTCGCGCGATTTGTAAATAAACTTGTGCCAATTGATATTATATTTAATTAATAAGTTTACTAAATACTGACAGATTGTTAAGTCTCGCGACAAGCTTTTATTATCATGCAAATTATATAATTTATATTGAGGTTATCCGTTATAACTTAATAGTTAAAAATTTTAAGGAGAAATTTATTTTCTTATTTTTGGAGTAAGTATTTAAATAAAAGCTTTTTTTCAAAAAGTTTTTTGCCTATAATTTACTATCGATACTCTCAATTTCATCGATATTATAACGTCCCACCACTATTACCCACATGACCAAACCAATGCTGAATGCAACCAAATTGAGATGATGTCGTGTGTGCCGCGCTCGCTGCCAACCGCCAGGTGATCATTTATTCCCTCTCCAATCTAATCAATTATTCCTCGCAACGCACCGAGGAAATGTTTGATTTATATATTATGCTGTATAGAAAGACAGTCAACTTTCTGTATATTTGTATAAATACAGATTTATTAAGGGGGTACACTAGCACTGTTTTTCCATACAAACGTATTCCCCAATTTACTCCCTGGATAATGCGTCTAGACAAATGATTTTTTATGCAATATTGAGATGTGTTAAGGCTATGCCTCTACGTTCGATTTTTTTTAATTTACTAATAAATAAAAAAATATGACCCTTCAAAAATCACAAAAAATGAAAGCCCCCTTACCCCGCCAATCCACCAACCATAAAACAAATTTGAGGGAAAATTTATTTTGTTATTATTTTTATTAGCAATATTCCGGGAAATAAACCTCAACCTTTAAGTAAATGAATGAGCGCATAGGCATGCGTACAGCACCTCCCTCCTCTCCCACACTGCCTATGCGTACACTCGCATGCCAGAACCTGCAAACACCACCACCACACAAGCAATAATGTTGGCAAATCCGTGCAAGGTCGGAGGTTGAAATCCTCGACGCGCGTTTCGCCTCAACACCGGGGCATCCTCAGGATGAGGACTCTACGAACGACGTCCGTCAACTTGGCGGACGTCATTCGTAGAGTCCACAACACAACACAAACCAAATTTAAAGCCATGGATTTCCGCAAAGTAACGCCTGATTCTATTAATTATTTAAATTTGAAAGATCTTTAAGATAAAGTAAAAACGAAGAGGCATACACTCACTCTTCCTGAAGATATTTTAAAATAATAATTAGATAGGCTCTATTTTGAAGGAGGAATCAGAGGACTACGTTACCTCGATTCACTGTATATGTCTCTATCACAATACACGTGCCGGCGCAGGGTGAAGCGTGATAGCAATAGTTTCTTTGTTTAAATTCTACTGACCCGCGTCCCCTCTTAAGATTATTCTAACAGTATTTAAAAAAGGAAGAGTAAATGCTTTTTAGTTTTTTGTAAGTAGTTTGTACTATAATATAGCAGTTTTCAATATTTTTAATATCTATGGCCGCTTTACACCACGTCAGTCTGGCCCCGTGCTAAGTACCTGAAGGACTTGTGTTACGGGTACCAGACAACGGAAATATATTTAATACTTTTATACTATACATATATTTAAGATTTTTATTATATAATACACATATTTAATACACATCCATGACCCAGGAACTTTGAAAAACTTTTGTTCCGTCGGCGGGATTCGAACCCGCGACCCCCGGCTTGAGCTACCAACAGCCCACCAACTGAGCCACAGTGGTCGTCAAAGCAGTTATCCATATCTATACTAATATTAAATCGTGAAAGTAGTCTGTCTGTCTATTACCTCTTCACGCCCAAACCGCTGATCAGATTTTGCTGAAATTTGGTATTACGGAAATTTGGTACATAGGATACTTTTTGTCCCGGAAAAATCTACGGATCCCACGTAATAAACGAATTTTTGTGCAACGGAGTTGAGGGCGTCATCTAGTTTATTATATGTCGGCGTTGGAAAATAGTAATAAAATATGCAGTTTCTAGAAGGTACTTTTCAAAATAGGACAAAGTAATAATTATTATATTTTGGTGTCGGTCAGGTAGAGTATAATTTTGCATATAAAAGCAATACAAAGAGCATGGGATATTTTAGTATGAAACCTGGTACAACCTACAAATTCGTGATAAACAAAAAGTCATTTTGGCGGCAAGAGATGAAACATTAAGTTAAAATATTTTTTTTTTTTTAGTTTTTTGAATTATTTGTTACTTCTTACACTTAAACGTTAAAACAAAACTTCTAATTTGTAAAAAATTTTTTTTGTTTATTATATTTTGTATTTCCTATTTGTATTTTGATGTACTATCGATTGGCACATGTTTCATCTCTTGCCACCAAAATGAGGTTTTTTCCAAAATTTCCAACTTTAGGTACTTATACCAATTAGGTTTTTTGCTCTTTTCAAATAACTAATTTTTAAGAAACATGCATATAAATGAAATACAGTAAGTGGCATATTAGCTTATTTCTTAATCGCTCCTATCTAAAACCACTCGCTTCATTTTCTTTCCACCGGTTAAAAGCATTTAATGTAGACCACTATCACAGATAAGATACAAATGAAGAAAACGGTGTTAAATAAAAGAATTAAACTACGTCACGTGATTCTCGCCTCTCCACCCATACACATAGAGATCACTGTGAGCTGTGGTTTTTTGAAATATTTACGTAGAAATTGACAAGTGGTACAATTACAGGAACTGGAGCGTGGCGATTCCGTCACGCAGCGCGGCGCGAGACACAGGCGGAGGCGGAGAAAGTGAAAGGTATAAAAAATCACACACTAGGGAGCCGTCCGAACAAAAAAAAATCTATTATTTGAAAAATTAACCGGGTCCGGTGCACATTCCTCGCTCCACCAAATAACCTATGATGGACATGTAACTTCTTTTTTATCTTTATTTAAATAAAGGGCTTTTGCCATACATGAAATACCAGCCCAACTTCTATTTTTGCTGAGTGATCTTTAAGTTGTGCCTACCTATCAATCCAAGAACTCTAGTGTACGCACGTAAACATCGTTAAATTGAACTAATTTGTACTATAATTGTTGTAAAGTCAGATTTAAATTAAATTTAATTCAAGCAAAAAGGTGAAATATAAAAGTTAAAGTAAAAGTATTCTAATTATTTTAATTACACTTATTATTATGATTCAATTATAAAACTCTGATGCTTTAAAACATAAAAGCTCATAACATTTAAAATATTATGCTTCAATTATACTTTTAAACTTAAGCTCATAACATGCACCAAGCAATAACTTGCACACTGGCTCGCGCCAGTCGCCAGCTGTGACAATTTACAATATCATTACAAACGCGCCTAGGAATTCTTACATCAAATTAAAATGCCTAGATAGCGCCTTTGTAATTATTAAGCGCTTAAGCACACATATGCATAAAACTACGATACTGTGATATAAATTTTAATTAATCTAGATAATAGCGGAAACGTTATAGGTGATTGAAATTTTGCACAGTTATAGTTTATATGGTGAAGGAGTGCTTCAAGCTAATATTATTTTGAAATTATGCTTGTATCATACATTTTTTTAACAAATAAAATATTACACATACTACAACATACACACTAGGAGATTTTGATTGACAAGCCTATACACACGAATTGTACTCTTATTTATGTTTGAAGTCTGTTGTCAAATTAAATTTAGTTTTATTTTTCTTGAATCTTAAATACTGTTACGGCCGTTCCCAATATTTGATCTATCTCTGGTTTTGCCCTACTAGAGATAGGAATAGCTCTCATTAGACATTAGAGACATATATTTTATGTCAATTCAATGTTAGTTGCGATCGGTCGTATGTCAAACCAGAGATAGATTTAATATTGGGAACGGCCGTTAGACAATAATTATTACACGGCCAGTCTGTTATCATTTGACTTTATTAATCTGAGAGTTGGGACTGTCGCAGGAATTATGTCTAAAAAATAATAATGTCAATATTTTAGAATATCATAGAAAAGCGTTGAGAAACTTATAATTTAATCTTTTATTTGAGGTTGAATTTCGACCATTGGGCGATCTCTAGTAAAAATATTTTTTAAAACACGTGCAATTTGCGTGCAGTAGTGAAGACAGTAGTCTGACTGAAACATAATTGATGCCAGCCTCACTTTGCTGGTAGTAGAAAACTATATATCTCCATACTAATATTATAAATGCAAAACTATGTCCGTCCTTCCGTCTGTATGTCTGTCTGTCTGTTACCTCTTCACACTCAAACCGCTAAACCGATTTTGATGAAAATTGGTATGCAGATGGTTTGAGTCCCGAAAAATGAACAGTTCACGCGTAATAAAAGAATTTCTGCACAACATAGCTGTGAGCGTCATCTGGAACCTTATAACTTTACCTATATTATTTAATTTAAACATTTTCATTTAATAAGGGATGTAAAGCTTTTCGCTGAAAGGAAAGCCTTCGAAATTATAGAGCAATAAATACTAAACGTCAAATGGGATATAAAACTAATTTGGCCTGACCCAATTGGCCCCAGCGCCGCTACGTGAGGGGGGTTCATTGGTAATTGGTGCCATAGTATAAATAAATACAGTAGACCTTCTTTGTACTAGACCCGAATCTGGTGTGCATAATTATAATTACAGAATTCCTGATTCTCCTGTTTTCTTAAAGCTTCGTTCCTTATTCAATCCATTTCATTTTATGAAAAATAACAAAATATTATTCTCATACGCGTTAAACAAGCTTCTGTGAAGTCAGCAAGACTTTTGGTGTTTTGAGACTTTTGGCCAATAAAAACGTGCTAAGAGATGATTTAAAAATTTACGAAAATACAATTTTGTAGTTTGTAATAAATAAAATGTTGTTTTAAAATAGTATCAGGTACTGATAACTTTAAATAGCATAACAATGCCATAATATCACGTCACACATTAATGTTTAGCGATTTCAAGGACACGTCTTAGTTACTCTACTGTATACATTTACATTGTGGTGGTGTTTTGAACATTCATACCACGTCAACAAGCTACTGAGTCGACGGAATTCGAAGCTTTACACCTAATCGAATAGCAGGGAAGTGCAAAGTATACCAGGCGGATTTTCTTTATTTTCCTTTAAAAGAAAAAAATAATAGGAAAATGTTTTAGAGATGTTGGCTAAATGAAGAAAGGTTAATAAACAAAGTATTTATAAATATTTCAAAATAAATTACTGTAATAGACAAAATTACAGTAAACAAGAGATAAATATTAATTGAATTAAACTTTGGATTGAGACTTATTATTTTGTCTTAGTTTCAATCAAAATGTTGTATAGATACCATAAATACAAAGATTACCGAGACTTCAAGGAGTATATTAATTAAAAACTTAAGGCTCAGAAATTAATCCATACTAGTCCATACTAATATTATGTATGTATTATATGCGAAAGTTTATCTGTCTGTCTGTCTGTTACCTCTTCACGCTTAAACCGATTTTGATGAAATAAGGTATGGAGATACTTTGAGGCCCGGTAAAAGACATAGGATACTTTTTATCCCAGAAAAAATGTACGGTTCCCGCGCGATAAACGAATTTTGGCGCAACGGAGCTACGCCATCTAGTATTTCGTTACATAATTTATTATTGTATTTTTTTCGACAAGTCGATTGTAAGTTGTTAAAGCGTTGGGTGCGCCAATACTACAATTTCACAAGTCAGTGCAATGCGCAATGCAACAAGAAATGCGTTATTGTAACAAGGTGTTGTGGAGTAATCTTCCGTTAATTATAACAGAACTTAAAGACTTAAAAAAAAGCTAGTTATGAACATAATATCCCATAGAAAAATATACTTTTGGGATAAAAACTTGTGTTAGTTAAGAACCTTATCTATATTATACATAACTAGATGACGCCCGCAACTTCGTTGCGCCAAAATTCGTTTATCGCGCGGGAACCGTACATTTTTTCGGCATAAAAAGTATCCTATGTCCTTTCCCGGGACTCAAAGTATCCCCATACCAAATTTCAGCAAAATCGGTTCAGCGGTTTAGGCGTGAAGAGGTAACAGACAGACAGACACACTTTTGCATTTATAAGTATGGAAGTATGGATTTGGTCAAAATTCGTTTGCACGCAGACAAACTTTCGCCTTTATAATAATAGCGCCATCGGAATTATCATTTTAACACCAGAATATGTTTAAATATAATTCTGAGGGAAATAACCCTTCGCGTTTTATCCAACTCGAACTTGGCCACCTTTTCTCAATGGGTACTTTTTAAAATGTCAGTTTACAGAACCATTAGCATAGTTTCTTGACCGGTTGACCGACTGTTAAAAGTAAAAGTAACTGACAGGTTCTATTCGGGTTATATAATTCACCATCGGGCTGGGCCGAGTTACTCCGCAATTATTGTCCTGCACCTTACATAATGTGGGACGAGTCGGCGCGTACAGCTGAGTTAATATTTAAGAATACTGAGAACGTAGAAACGTAGGTTTAAGTAGTAGAACAGTCAGCAAGACGGACTTAAAATATTACGTAAATTTTACAAAGAATTTAAGGTTTGCTTTCATCGAATAGGCTCCCAAAGTTACTCAGCGATTTCGATGATATTTGACACAAGTATAAAATAGACCTCGGGAAAGGATAAGTAAGATAATTTTCATACAATGCGTACGCATCCTACGGGATACTGTATTAACACGAGCGGAGGTGCAGGCATAATCAAGTATTTTAGTATGCACAAGAAATGTAGTAGATTATAGCCCTGATTACTTGAACTTATTAATTTTTATAATATTATACCATTGTCAAGGAAACTTTTTTTTTTATATTTTCGAACTTACTACCTTTCGACGCGGTATTTACTGAAGGAGCTGCACTGACGCAATGCGTTGTCGAGTTGCGGCGAAATGTCAACCGGTCGCAGCACAAGTCACCTAACCGGTATATTTCGTTTTTTTTGTAATTACCGTCTATGGATTATAATTTCTGATTGTCGCAATGCTGATTATGGAATCAATTGTGAATTAGTAAGGATGTCCGCAAGTTAGGTCAAGCTAAAATTCACCTAACATTTTTTACAGTACATTTTCACGCTATAAAACAAATGATATCTTTTCTTGAACGTCAAAAGTATATCTAAATTAATTTCATTGAAAAGGGGTTTAGCAGCTTTAGACGTGCTACGAGTGCTACGACGCAAAAATATATTATTAATGCCCAGGCTACATTCTACAATATTAATTTCTAGAACACTTTCTCATAATATTTTAGACTAGACTGTTTCAAAGCAGATATTCCCGCGAATAGTGATTTCTATTATAAAGATATTACCGATGTAGGCTCCACGTAGCAGCTGCTAGGACGTCGTTGAGTTTAGAAATATCTCGACGAAAATCTCTGAACATTTTCAGATGTCTGAAAAATGTTGAACGAGGCCACACAGCTTCAGTGCATTGCGTCGTTGGAACGGAAAAACGCAGCTATGCGACATACAATATGCCACATTTTTAGTACAGCGCGACAACACTAACGTCTTGCCATCCTGAAGTGCCAGGCTTGCCAGTAGAAGTGAAAACGAAAGAGCTCAAGTAGACATATTTATGCCGCGCGCTAGAAAGGGAAAAGGATATTACTTTCTCACTTACGCGGTGCCGGAGGTCTACCTCCTTCTCGGGATTTTTTGATCAAATCGCGTGTCATGACGCGTGTTAATTTCGCGCGAAATTTTCAATTTAAAATATCCGCTGCGGTGACGCACCGCGACGCAGGAAGGCAACGTGGCCCTCTTAAAACGCCAGCACTAACATGTCACCTTAGTCCGTGCCAAGAAACTCTTGTTAATGTAAAAATGCAGTTAAATTTATATTCCTGCAATGGACACTAACGGTGTCGTCACCTCAGAAACCACCATAACTATTAGGTGGTTGACACTGCTAATGGTAGGTATTAAGAAGTGAGTGATTACTGGACTATTAAAATTCCTACAGGTACGAATATAATTATTATATACAGTGTATAACAAAAATAAGTGATAATACTTTAGGGTGTGTACGTGTTACTTGTAGAGAGTTCACTGTGAAAGTAACAGCGCTGAAAGACGAAAATTTTTTTTCACTTTTGTATGGGCAAGGGCCCGAGCGTCACGAGTTTCCCCATACAAAAGTGAAAAAAATTTTTGGTCTTTCAGCGCTGCTACTTTCACAGTGAACTCTCTACAAGGAACACGTACCCACCCTAAAGTATTATCACTTATTTTGTTACACCCTGTAGATTATAGAGTACGAGGACCTGTGCTGAGTCGCCATGATCATCAGTACCCTATCAGGAAATTAAATAGTTTTGCGCGATTCAGAAACTATAATATATTTCCCGGTACCGAAACATGACAGCTATACTTTCATCCAAGCATTTAGGCATTTAATAAACGACACGTTATACTTATTAACAAACCACAGACGTTGGAGAAAGCTTTCGAAGCAACGGTGCTCTCAAAGCAGCTTTGTTGTGTGATGCTTACCTGAAAAAGAAGAAAAAAAATTATAATTTGAAGGCTCAAAACAATATAACATAGTAATTAAAGACAGAAATTGCTTATAAAACGCATAAATATTCCGGTATAAAAACGGTGCAGAGATTTAAGCGTAGAGCAGGGGTCACCAAATGGCGGACCGCGGTCCGCATCAGGACCGCCGACCCATTGTTTGAGGACCGAGCATGTTCGAAGATGAAATTCGTTAAAAAAATTTCACTCTCAATTTACTAATAAAGATCTCCAGGATTTAATATTATATTATATTAAATAACTTGCACCAATTTCACTCCAAACATCAGAGAAATAATTAATTAGCTACAAAAATTGACACCTTTCTCGTTGATATGTAAATAATGCCTTTGTAATTTCCGTAATTACCTATTTATTTATTTTTTTAATGTGTAAACCGCGAAAGTCATTTCATTTCTTAAAATGGACCCCGAGCGAAACTATTGGGTGAATGGGTGGCGTAGAGGTAACAGTCACACTTTCCAATAGGATGAATTACTGCAATGTTTTCACACTAGAGGCAGCACCAGCATAGACAGTAAACTAAAAGTTTTGTTCGACGTTTGACAACGTTTCTATCAGTATTCGACATGTTGAATTTTGGTAGGATTTTTCACTGTATGTGCTAGAGGCGCCATCTGCTCCCTCATTTGCGTAATATTGCCTATTTATTCCAAATTTATGTGTTTCTATTGCATTATTTTGCTATTTAAAATACTATGTTTGTTTACAACAAGATTAAATTGTATTTGAACAGAGCGCAAAGATCCATTTAAGTTTATCTAAACTCCAACACAACTAAATAACAAGTTAACAAACCATACTTTAGCTATCACCGAAAACCTTTTAACATAAGCTTTCCTAACTTCTTTTTCTTAAAATTCAACCATATAGTTCCAGTAAATAAGGCATTATTTACTTCAGCAAGTAAACGAGCGTATGTGTAAGACAATAGTAAGTGATATATGGACACATTTGGAGTAGCCTTGTGTAAACTTATGACATTCCAGATTCTATTGTGCATACTGCATAGGGTAACAAACCTTGTGTTACGACTTACGAGCATATCCACAGACATAGATCAGATAGATACCGCATGTGTATGTACTTCGCGTGCCATATCGCGTTCCCAAACGACGAGCAATGCTCGTCTTTCGAAAGTCTGTTCTTTAGTCTGCTATCGGAATCGGACGTCAATCGGAATTTTAAAAATGCCTAAATGCCTAAAAGTGCCGTATTGAGCTGTAGAAATTCAAATAGAAACGTTGGCCTTGATAATGGACACGTTTCTTATCATCGGTACGTCACAGTAGGTAGTAAAAAAGTGGCACGCTCGTTTTCATACAAATGGAGCGACATGCGGTATCTATCTCGATCTATGTCTGTGAGTATATATCCTTTTCAAGTTTATTTCTTTTTATGAAATGGACGTAACAAGCATACGGATCGCCTGATTGTAATTGATTGGCTCCGCTCATAGTAACAATAATTTTATTCTGTGTTCCTGGACTTTGTAATTCCCAACTTTAGTCTTTTGCCTTTATGTCCTCGCCAAGTTCAATCAAAACCGGTTAAGTTAAATCTTAGATATTATAACACTCAGACACTGTGTGGTTTACCTATGTCCTAAACCAGCCATTCTCAAAAAATAATTTGTCCTTGAGAATGGCTGTAGGGCTCTGCGAACGATACATATTATGTTTTTAGAAATGTCATCAGACACCATGGAGACAATCCATTTAAAGACAAAACACATAACCCATTCTTTTTTTTAGGGGGGTCCGTCAAAAGTGTTACTTTTTAAAAAGATTCCGCCACCAAAAAAGTTTGAGAACAGCTGCCCTTAACAATAATACCCTTCGCACTTAGAAATGAACGTCTGAATACAATGAAAATTCAACAATGATATACTCAAACCACTATTCATTTCAAATGTCATATGACTTATGAGGCATCCATACCCCTACGTCAGATTCCACAAATTATGTCAAAAGGTAATCATGAAGGCTCTCAAGGATCGGCCCTTAACGGTCCGACTTTCAAATGTGATCTCAGTCATGCTCCTTTTCCTTCTTCCTTATTAGCTTTGCATAAAGTTAATGAGAAAATTAATGTTATTTCCACTGTTATTTCCTACATTATTTAGCGGCTACCCAAAACGTTATTATTTCATTTTAAACGAGTCACTTTTGTATATACTACTTTTATATTTAAATAATAGATGCCCGCAACACCGTTGCGCAAAAATTTGTTTATCGCACGGGAACCGCACATTTTTCTCTCAAACTCGAAGTATCTTCATATTAAGTTTCAGAAAAATCGGTTCAGCGGTTTGGGCGTGAAAAGGTAACAAACATACACACTTTCGCTTTTATAATAATACTAGGTGACTCCCGCAACTTCGTTGTGCCAAAATTCGTTTATCGCGCGGGAACCGTACATTTTTCCGGGATTAAAAGTATCCTTTGTCCTTTCCCGGGAGTCAAAGTATCCCCATACCAAATTTCAGCAAAATCGGTTCAGCGGTTTAGGCGTGAAGAGGTAACAGACAGACAGACAGACAGACAGACAAACAGACAGACAGACTTTCACATTTATAATATTAAGTATGGAAGTATGGATATGGATTAGTATAGATTATGGTTTTTACCGGCTGCAAGTGTTCCTATGATTATTGGTCATATGAAACTCTCGTGTCGTGTTAACGTGTTAGTAACCAAATTCCTTCGAAACACCTATACCGATTGTATTAAAATTTTATGTGTCTATCCTGAGTCTGAGAATCAGCTAACACCAAACAGCAGCAGCTCACAATTCTAAATCGCGCTATCAAAGCTTTTTTGAGATCGGAGTGATATAAACAACGTTTTCGTGACATCATCTGAAATCATTCAGCTGATGCTCACTCAAGCGTTTTCTCCACACCATATTATATATTATGGCAAAACAACGTTACCGGGTCAGCTAGTATTACTGATAAAAAATTATGTTCTTAGAGGCCATAGGGCATAGAGCAATGGAAATAAATAACGTCCTTGAAACGAAATGACTCGTCCGACCACTTCTCTCCGTGTTACTGGGTCACGCCGGCTGCTGCGGGTTCGATGACACTAAACCAAGATGGCTGCCAGAACCGAGAACCGAGAACTGAGAACCTTTGGTTCTTGGTTAGGCTTTTGCAAAAAGTGTATGCAGCACTAGAAGAGTTTCCAAGGTTTGTTTACGAGAAACTATTGAAATTTGATCAGATCGTATGCTGACAATTAGGACCTGTTTCACCACTTCCTGATAAGTGCCGAATAGGCTATCCACCACTTAACTTGACAGATGAAGTATGGAGAATCTGTCAAAAAACCTGTGAATAGCCTATTCGGAACTTTATCAGAAAGTGGTGAAACAGGCCCTTAGTATCATAAATTTTCGTCACTACATTGTATTGTTTTGCTGCCTGTATATGTCGGTCCAAAAATCATAAATCATGATAGGCCAAAACATGAGACTACGAACTTATAGAGGAACAAACTTGTCTATGATAGTTCATGATTGACTATAATTATTGTACCTTCAGAAAATTAAT
Organism: Cyaniris semiargus; assembly: GCA_905187585.1. NCBI lineage: Eukaryota > Metazoa > Arthropoda > Insecta > Lepidoptera > Lycaenidae > Cyaniris > Cyaniris semiargus. Next base: position 1,645,749 of record LR994558.1, on the reverse strand, counting down.
TCATAGGCAGAATATTATTTGGAAGGCCACTTTAAGTCAATGTTGTCGTGATATTAATATGTTGGCATGATATAACCCGACCACATAACATAGGCCTGCCGTTCATCAGATCAATTTCTTCAATGGTACATGCGGGAGGCAGCTTTCCTATGGTAATAATCACTGCTATTTATCATTACCTAACATTACGACAGGTACTTATACTAACCTCTACATCCTACTTAGTTATGTAACAAGTTAAAAACGAAAATTCATAACGCTTTGTCTATTTGTCCTTTAAACTAGTGACACAAGCAATTTTGACACCTATCACGTAGGTAATAAGTAATCGTTTGATTTATTGTAGGCATGAAGCAACGTTGGCGTAAGGGCAGTTCGCAATGTCCGTCAGTGTCGCAATGTGTGATTGTGTCCTAACGTATTCGATGGTAGAGATTAAGGTATTGATCGATGATACTTTTTTATAAAATAAGGGGGCAAACTAGCAAACGGATGGAAAGCAACTACCGTCGCCCATGGACATTCGCAACATTAGAAGAGCTGCAGGTGCGTTGCCGGCCTTTTAAGAGGGAATACGCTCTCTTCTTGAAGGTTTGATATACTAAAGCTTTTAAAGTCTAACCAAAGTATAGGGAACATGCAGGAACTATAGGTGCCAGTGTCTAGTAAATAAATTCAAAATCAAATTATTTTAGACTTTCGTCCATATTTTACATAGTGTTACTAAACAAAGGGTCCTTATTCTAGTGTTAGTGAAATTATAATATTTTGATTAATTTAAATTAAATATATGAGAACCGAGCTACCGGAGCACGGAGCTGCACCCAAAGCTCCAAAAACTGGGAGTCCCATCTTCTACCCCACACACTCAGGAGTCTGTTTGGACTGTCCCGTATATAAAGAACAAGTTTCGGATTATAGACGCTAGTATGCAGCACTTTCTTTATAAAGAGAAACGTGCAAAAACTACAGATTGCAGCATATTATCTCGAGTTACCAATTAAGTTGAATTTTTTTATAGAAAACCGATCCAACAAGAAACGCTGCATTTATGATATTGTACTTGATGACGCCCGAAACTCCGTTGCGCCAAAATTCGTTTTTTTTTAATGAAATAAGGGGGCAATCGAGCAAACGGGTCACCTGATGGAAAGCAACTTCCGTCACCCATGGACACTCGCAGCATCAGAAGAGCTGCAGGTGCGTTGCCGGTCTTTTAAGAGGGAATAGGGTAATAGGATAGGGGAGGGTAGGGAAGGGAATAGGGGAGGGTAGGGAAGGGAATAGGGGAGGGTAGGGAAGGAAATAGGGGAGGGTAGGGAAGGGAAAAGGGTAGGGGATTGGGCCTCCGGTAAACTCACTCACTCGGCGAAACACAGCGCAAGCGCGCTGGTTTTCTGTGAGCCCGTGGTATTTCTCCGGTCGAGCCGGCCCATTTGTGCCGAAGCATGGCGGGAACCGTACATTTTTCTAAGACAAAAAGTATCCTGTGTCCTTTTCCGGGACTCGAAGTAAATTCAGTTCAGCGGCTTGGGCGTGAACAGGTAAGAGACAAACGGACAGATGGACAGACAGACACACTTTCACATTTATAATATTATAGATGGATTAAAATAGCTAAATTGAGTTACCGGTAAATATCGTAATTTTTGTCGTAGTATAAACCAAATAGTATTTAAAATGCTAAGATGCCTCCTGTATGTATGTATATAAGCGCGGAAAGGTCAGACTGAGCATATATTTGTATGTCATGTAAATACATACCACATAACTGCGAAATATTACGAATTTTAGTCATTAAAACTGTGAAGTTGCATGTTGTAGTATAAAATTATTACACATTTTATTACACCACTTATTTCGCTAAGTGATGTAATTAAAAATAAAAGCTATGCAATAGCCTAATAATTGTACAACTACTGACAACAATTAAAATAAAGTTAGGCATATATCGAACTGTGAAAGGCAATTAAAAATGTATTGAAAATTGAAATACATGTTGTCTACAACTTTGTACGGCGCAGAAGTTAGTTTTGAATCACGCACCATAGTCCATAATATTATATTTTGCCTGGCTTAAATCTATTCCATATATTCTCTCGGGATCAAAGTAGTTCCATGCCAAGTTTAATCAAAATCGGTTCAACGTGAATAGCCAAAGAAAAAGTTTAAACATAAGCTTTCGCATTTGTAGTATCTTATCAGCTATGGATTTTTACATCTTATATATAAAATTCTCGTGTCACAACTCACAATGTTAGTTACCGTACTCCTCCGAAACGCCTTTACTGATTTTTACCAAATTTTATAATATGCATATTCAGTAGGTCTGAGAATCGGCTACTGGCTACTTTTTATATTGATATTATCGGTATTTTTCTTACCGTACAAATCTTCCCTGGACTTCCAGGAATATTTCAAAACTAAAATTAGCCAAATCGGTCTATCCGCTCTCGACTTTTAGCGAGACTTACGAAATTTAATATTTATTTTTATTTATATGGACGACATAATACAATAAACGTTACAAAAATTAATATTGTTTAAATTTCCTCAGTCCACTTCTTAATTAAAACGAGTTACATCAATATTCAGCGCAGATCGGTTAGTTGAAGTGAGTGTATCAAACTCTGACTAGATCAATTAGTTGTGATCGAATATTCATACTGATCCAATTATTTACAGCTCGCACATTGACGTAATATAGCTGTGGATATCTTGGCCCACTTGGGAGACACAGCTCATGATCATCACCGGCCTATTGCCGTCCACTGCTGAACGTAGGCCTCCCCCAATGAGCGCCAATCATCCCGATCTTAGGCAGCCCTCATCCATCCGCTGCCAGACACTGATATGGCCTATGGGCTGGGATGGATGGGCAAAATGCCTATGAATGTCTGCAACTTCCAAAACTCAATTTTCACATCTACAAAATGGAAAAAAACAAAGAGATAATACTGTATGTGTCGCCTGTATAGAGTTCGCTGTGAAAGTAGCAGCTGAAAGAGTAACTTCTTTTATATGGGCAAATGCAAGGCGCTGGAGTGTTTGTCATACAAATCACAAAAATTTGCTCTTTCAGCGATGCTACTTTTACAGTGAACTCTATATCGCCTCTAAATGCTCAATATGTCCAAGCGCTTACTCATCTGCACTCAAGATAAGGGTCGGTTCACGCCTAATGCGACGCGACGATGCATAACAATACAAAACTGAAAGTATCAAGCAGTGTGAGGCGGCTTAACATTTTTATTTAGTATTGCTTTTATGCATCGCCAAGTTGCATTTCGTTACGTGTCTTTTTAGGGTTCCGTACCCAAAGGGTAAAAACGGGACCCTATTACTAAATAAAAAATAAAAAATAAAATATTTTTAAGTATTCAAAATGGGTATCATGATACACTTTTTGAAAGTCGTAGAAAGAACGAAGAAACTACGTTGCCTACCACCGGTACGTTACTAAGACTTCGATGTCTGTCCGTCTGTCCGTCTGTCTGTCTGTCTGTCTGTCTGTATGTCTCCAGGCTGTAACTCAAGAACCGCTATAGCTAGACTTCTGAAATTTTCACAGATTATGTATATATATTGCCCCTATTACAACAAATACTAAAAACAAAATAAATTAAATATTTAAGGGCGGCTCCCATACAACAAACATGATTTTTTTGCTATTTTTAACTCGATATCAGTAACGGCAATACATAGGCACTTGAAATATTCACGAAATACTCAGTTTTATTTGAACTTTAATAATTTAAACTAAAATTTAAATAAATGAAACAATGGGGAGGAGGGGGCTCATACAAAAAACACAATTTTCAGCCTATTTTTGCTCTATTGTGGTACGGAACCCTTCGTGCGCGAGTCCAACTCGCACTTGGCCGATTTAAAAAAAAATTAAGTTTGTTTTTTTTTTATTTTAAATTAGAGACGTCGCTAAATATGGGTCCTCAATGGTCCACTAAATAAACTTGGCAGCGTGTAGTTTATGTAACAATTTTGTAGTATTCTTTGAACATAATGAATGGTCTCTTGTTATACCACAGTTTGTAATGTAACATCGAGGAAATTGATTCCTAGGCAGTTGACGGACCTACGTCATTTGGTCGGCTTATATGTCAATTCAATGTTAGCTGTGATCGGTCGGATGGGTTTGACTTAACGCGACCAAATTACTTAGGTCCGCCATCTGCCTAGGCAGACGTCTCTGATAGTATATTGAACAGTAGATCATTAACTGCACTGAACCGCTAGAATCGGACGCACGCACACTAATGAGTGATTTCAGGTAACTTTAGAGAGCAAAAAATATGATGTGAGCGTTACTTAATTTATGTGTGCCAAAAACTGGCAATAAAGGCTCTCGCACACAGGCGCGTTATTATCGGTCGATAATGCATGCGTTATCGCGATATCTGTTTCCAGTACATTTTGTATTAGGATGGTTATGTAGTTACACACTGCTGCGATAATAACGCCGCAATGAAAGTATATCGCAATAACGCATGCGATATTGACTTTTCTTGCATACCTGAGAGAGATAGTATAATATATGCCGTCGCGGCGCGGCTCTCTCTCGTAAGAAATATCGGACGATAAAACGCCGCTGTGTGCAAGGAATCGGGACGTATTATCGCAATAACGCACGCCTCGCAGGCGGACGCAACTACGTTAAAGAATTTTCCTAGTTTATGGTGTGAAAATCACTCCGTCTACACAATATCCATGGACGCATCCGTTGATGACGTCTGCAGATGCATCTGTTAAGGATACTTTAAAGTACTATACAAGCTATGTTGAACGATATTTATTTCAATAACAGTCGGTTACGCTAATGTCTGTATTATTATAATATAACTAGATGACCCGGTGAACTGCTTAATACTTCGGAAAATAATAATTGCCGTTTTTAATTTTTTACTCGCAATTTTTTTATATTTTCTCACCGTACAAACCTTCCCTGGACATCCACGAATGTTTCAAGACAAAAATTACCCAAATCAATTCAGCCGTTCTCAAGTTTAAGCGAGACTAACAAAATTTAAAATTAATTTATTTACATACATAGATGTATTTTGCAATACAATACTGTAAACCTTTATTTAAATTCCGTTTTATGTTTGTTAAGCTTGACAAAACCTATTTTAACTTAATATAAACTTGCTAAGCTATATTAAGAGGGTTAGGTAGTCTATCCCACGGCGATAATAGTAGCCTAAGTTTAACCTCGAAATCCGTTGAATAATAGTTTAGAAGTAGGTTGGAGTTAGACCACATTGTCACTAAGCTACATAGAACTTTTATGTTAATTTCATAAGCAGATTATACAAATTATTTCAAAATCGTTTCAGCGGTTTGAGCGTAAAGAGGTAACAGAGAGACAGACACACTTTCGCATTTATAATATTATAATGGATGACAGTATGGTCATAGTATCCACTATGTTTTTACGAAACTTGAACAAAAAGTTATAAAATTGCGATTGTTTACCGAACAATCGCGAGGTTACTGTCGGGTTAAGGTTTCATGAAATAACTGAGATTTCTCTCGTGTGAGTAACTACGATGTATGTGCGTGGTGTCAGGGTCGGATTAACATACAGCACTAGCGCGTGCTATGGGCCCCTCCCTTTGGGGTGCTCTACAACGTAGCTACTGTCTGACCGCTTCTGCTTCGGGAGCGTCAAAATATTTTTAAAATGTAAGCGCTTTTACTGTTTATTTATAATTTATAATACCTATCACATGATGTAGGTTTCATGTCCAGTGGAGATATCCGACTAAAAATTTATGTCTGCTATCTGCCTATGAATACATTTTTGTGATGGTGCATTTTGAGTACCATTTCTGGTAAAAAAATATTGTAAATATTCTGTTACATCTTGACAAGTAAGCAGATACTTGAGAATAGAAAAAAAAAAAATAGAACCCAATTAATTCTAATGTATTTGCAAGTTAGCAAAAAGACCTAGATATAAAAAAGGGATTCTAATTTTGCCAACAGAGGAGAGTGATTTAAGCTTCCAAAATTTGTACATAGATTGTTTCAAGCATATACTTTAATTTGCACATAGCTTATATGAAATATATTTATGGTTTTTAAATTAAGCGACAAAAACCATTTTGTCGCTTACGCCCTTTCCATTTCTTGCTGTTCCATTACTTGTTTTCTATGAGAGGCTGGGCCGGCCTCTCATAGAAAATAAGCAATCTACAACATATCCAACAAGGTTTTTTACTTTAACGCGGCGTCACCTTAATATCAATCTATAGGTGAAGACCATCGTATAGATATAGACTGTTCAGTTCATTCCAGCATGAATAAACCGAGGTACTCGCGGGCAACACCCTCATAAAACTCAGTAGGGTGAAGTAACATTGCTCCAGTGCGTTGTGATTTTGGAATTGAACAACACATTTTGCGTTGTAGCGACGCACGACAACACTATACAAGACTCCCACTTCATCTTTTATCTTTTTTTATAAAATTAGGGGGCAAATGAGCAAACGCCGATACACTAAGGCTCGATTTATATTACACTACAGTAGGGTTAGATATATTTTTTAAATTAATTATAATCAGAATTTTTGTATGCGCCAGTGTTTAGAGGAGAATAAATAACTTAAATTCAAAAACTCCACCAAATCCGACGTGTGCGTTAGCCGCCATATTGTTTTGAAGGTTAAATCTTTTTTTAGCCATATCTCCTTTATTTTTTATTTTTTTAAGAAAATGATAATGACTAAATTAGTCGTAAATTTAATTTACTACATTTTGAATTGTTATAATTTTCATTGCAAAATCAATATTCACGGAGATAAATGCAAAAAAACAAGTCAGAATATAGTTCGCGCGGACGCATATAAATCGAGCCTGGGGCTGTACTACGCAACCGTTTTGAGACTCAAACAATCTAACGAGAATGCCGCGCCCTCTAACAAACGTGAAATGACGTTAGAGTGGGACGCGGCATTCTCGTTCGATTGTTTGAGTCTCAAAACGGTTTCGTAGTAGGCCTCCTGAGCCTACAACTGATACATTCCTAGAAATAATGGCACCAGATTATTTTATCCCGAGCGAGTTCCTGTGACCAGTGAGACATTGGATAACATAACCGAGGTCTCAAACAAAAGCTTGTGTTAGCACGTTACAAACAATTTACTGTAGACACAGTGTGGACAGTATATGGCCTTACGGACTGGCCGGCCTTGCACGCGCTTTCCACACGCTTGCCCAACGACAACGACGTAACACGCCTAGACACAGACAGACACCATATATGCAGGGTGTAACAAAAATTAGTGATAATACTTTAGGGTGTATACGTGTTCCTTTTAGAGAGTTCACTGTGAAAGTAGCAGCGCTGAAAGACCAAAATTTTTTTTCACCTTTATATGGGGAAACTCGTAACGCTCGGGCCCTTGCCCATACGAAAGTGAAAAAAAAATCGTCTTTCAGCGCTGCTACTTTCACAGTGAACTCTCTACAAGGAACACGTACACACCCTAAAGTATTATCACTTATTTTTGTTACACACTGTATACATGTACAATATCGAAGTCACAATATACAGAGAAAACAACTGCCACAGAAGCTGAAGTTAATTTGCATTCGGTAATTTTGACAGTGATTGCAAGCACGATATAGCGCAACTAAATAACAGTTACGCGTCAAAAGTCAAAATACATATTATATATATATATATATATATATATATATATATATATATATATATATATATATATATATATATATATATATATATTTTACAACTTGACTAAACAGCGGCGCGCGGCATCCATATTATGCGCTCATATATAGGTCTACCAGAATCTCATGGCAATTTTTGACAGCAGATTTTCAAAAAATATCCTTGATCATTGGATAAATTTTTATATTTGTTTAACCCACAGAATCAGCCGCTATAAGAAAAAAAAAGGATCAAAATGTTTTATCCCAATTACCCCGGTATTGCTAGAGTCAATTTATTTTCGCACTTTTTGCCATCAGATTCTGGTAGACCTATAGTAGTATAGCGGCAAGACAAAGCATTCCTGTGAAATTTTTGTGCTCAGAGTCATAGTTTCAGATTTTAAAAAACCAGTTATAAAAAAAATGTGTAGCGGAAAACTGTAATGCATGTTGTTCATTAAGCATTTTTTACATGTAATATTTATTTAGAACGAGAAATAAAATTGTACAAAACAAAAGAAACAAATGCAAAATATACAGTCGGTTATATAAAATTAATAATGTAATTGAAAAGTAACGACAGTCTATCCGCAATAACCGCAGAAATGTGGAAACCGACTGTGGTTTGGATTCAAGAAATGCGATACCTTCTAATTTTCAGTCAATTTGTCTGACACAATTGTAGGCGTTATTTTAAATTGACAACTTAAGCAACGTAATAAATAATATTAAGTGTGAAATGAATTGTTTTCGTAACAGAGGTAGTTACAGAATTTAGGTATGTATTTTTCCGCAATAAGACTTCTGCTCCAACCCGACAATATCACTACATATTATAAAACAAAATCGCTTTCTCTGTCCGTATGTCCCTTTGTATGCTTCAATATTTAAAACTACGCTACGGATTTTGATGCGGTTTTATTTTAATAGATAGAGTAATTGAAGAGGAAGGTTTATAAGTATAATAACATTCATAGTGGAAAAATACTGTTATTTATTGGTTTTCTAATGTGACGTCGTAAATAATTTAAAAAAAATTCGCTTACATTACAAATGCAGGCTGAACCCTACGAGATATATCAAAATAATGTACCTAATACTAAGTATCACAATAAAAAGGTCTACAGAAAACTCCGCGATGGTATGTCTATCTCTTATGGATATCCCACAATAACATTTTTTTGTCGTTTACTTTTTACGACAAATAATGGCTAATTTTCGAAGCGATTTTAACATAATTAGTCGTTATTCAATTAAATACTTTGAATATATAGTTGATTTAATATAGATCTATATGGCCCTTTACAGCATGTGATTTAAATTAATATTTTCGAAGATATTACAGATTTAAAAATTGCGGGATGTAGCGATTGCGGCGGTACCGGCAAATGCGGGCCACGGACAGTAATATAGTTGATTTAATATAGATCTATGTATGGCCCTTTACATCATATGATTTAAAGGAATATTTTCGTAGATATCACAGATTTAAAAATTGCGGGACGTAGCGTTCGCAGCGGTACCGGCCAATGCGGGCCACGGACAGTATAAATGAATATAAATCAAAACTACTGGATCGATTATAATCATTTTTTTCAGTGAGTGACATAGGCTATAATATATTTTATACCCGTGCGAAGCCGGGACGGGTCGCTAGTTATGAATAAACCAATGTGTTATTGTATTTTGAACGATAATTGAATCAGTTGGTTATTATTTTAATGCCGTCGTTTCGTTAACATTTAAATTAAATTAATTTAAAGGACTTAAATTAATAAAGAATTATAAAAAAAAATTTATTAAATATATATAATTTTAATATATATATTTAATAATAGTTTCTCTAGGATCTATGGTTATACATGACATCTATGTTATTACGCAGAAGTCAAACCTTACAAGGTACTAACTTTAGTTATGGTCAAATTGAGCAACGGCATAACTTTATCATGACGTACAAATTATATTTGTCTCATTTGAGTTATAAAAAAAGTAGTAATAAAACAGCTAAATTGACAAAATCTTATATTAGTTAGTTACTTATGTAAAGAAAAATTTATATATGAACGAGACGATGACAAAAAGATCTTAACTACTAATTATGTCACGCAGTTGACACCAATCTTGATCGTAAAAAGTCCTAGCGTAACAGCGTATGTTTCATAATGAACTGAGAAATTGGCGCACTAGGAAACAATGCCGCTTCTGCAGTTTTTGAGTGTACTACACGCGTGTAACACATTATGACATTCTTTTGTTTAATTGTACTTAACAGCGTATCTGCGTTATAATTATTAAAGTATGCGTTACATTATGTTACTTAGACATTCACTTTAGTAAATTGAGTGCTTATTTGAAGCTTCTGTTTACGTAGAAGTCGCGTAGCACGTGCGTAGCTGCGCTTCTAAAAGTATTTTGCTGATGACTGTAGTGCGTACATCGATATTTTTTTTTATTCTTAACCTAGATATTTTTAATACCAAATTTTAATGCCAATAAATGGACATTAATGATGGTGATAAAATGATATTATTTTATTTTATGGACGTATTACGATAAGTAAAAATATCAAATTGTGCTTCAATATAATCACCCGTAATAATAGCAAGTACTTTGCCAGTGTTACAAAATATATAATTACTACGACTGTAAAGTTGACCTTAGCTAATTATATGTGACCAAAATATAAACCAGTCAGCATAATATAAGTTATGGTACCGGAGTTTCGTAATACCAATTTGTTTCCGATATCATTTGAATATTATAAGTTTGAATTAATTTTGTCTATATTCTAGAAGTTTCAAACTCAATTAAAACTGTTTTATGTCCTTTTACTGCAATAATAATTCGTATATTATAGTATTTTATAATTATTTGCCAGGAATCATTGTTAATAATATTATTTGTTAGGTAATACCCGATTCCCAAAATCTGTCTCAATATAATTATTTTCATGAAATTAGGCAAGTAATTTCATGAAAATAATTATATTGAGACAGATTTTGGAGAACCTAATAACATTTCATACATAATACGTGACATACAGATTACTAACGAAAGAACCAACTTATAATTTTATTTCTTCTCATTCATTTATTCATCAACTTAATAATTATTCAGCGGCTGCTATTTAAAATTAAAAACCAGTTATAATTAATTATAATAAACATGTTGGTCGTATGCATTATACCTCTGAATTTAAATGGAAATGACCATATAGCGACCGTATAAATGTCAGGGCCTACTAGATCCACGCATGATTCTATTATTGAGACATGTAAATAAAATCGGCTGAGTTATCTGAATGTTTTGAGTGTACTACACAATTATTACAGTAATCAGTATAATGTAATGCAATCGCAAAAATAACTTGAATTTTAACTTTTAATTACACGTCTATGTTATTATGTAAATTATTTTTGGCATGTCTCAAATTATTTTGTAAAAGTATACTTATGCAACGTTTAATTTTGCGTAGTAACTGGTTTGTAATTTTTAATTTTTATATTCCACACTTCCATACTAATATTAAAAATTCGAAAGTGAGTTAGGCTAGTGCCTACGTTTCTTAGTCTCTATCAGTTGATTCTTAACGCTTAAACCGCTAAACCATTTTTTTATAAAAATCGTTATAGTTACATTATAATTATGTATAAATAATAAGTTTTTATCGCAGGAAAATGATAAACTACTCGTACTTATACATAATATTATATTTTGTCAACTACAGTTTCATTAATATTAATGTCTACTTTTGTTTTTTTTTTCGCACCGCGTGCCACGGGCATAGTATTATATGTGAAATCAGAAGAGAAAGTTCGGAATAAAATTGAATCGGAATAAAAGAAAGTCAATCAATGTAAGTGGATCGTTCAGGACGCGTTTCTTTTGATATACAATTCGATAATATGATTATATTAGGGGAAATATACATTTACCTGTTTACTGCGGGGGAGAAAATAGAATTTCGTGGCCTTGTTTACCATTTGACATACACTAATATAGTAAATTTATTTAAGCGTAGTTGCTCCAAAACCTTTTTCTATGGCAGATTTTGTTCGTTTTTAGAAAATGATTTTTAGCGACGTACTACAATTTTAATACTCTCCAAAAATATCCTACTATTTAACTATATTAGTTACTGAACTGATTTTGATGACAAGTGTGAAAATACTTTGAGTCTGGGGATAGGACGTAGGATATTTTTCATCCCGATAACTTTACGGTGTCGGGATAGTATATTATTTATTTACAAAATTACGGATTATATTGGCTTGTAGAATGAAATATTATAGCGAAGCTCATACGGATCGGCGTCTCAATGTCAACCGTCCATCTGGTTTACCGGTTTGGTCGAGAGCGCGCGACGCGAACCGCGCTTCTACGAAATTCATGCTCTTCTTTTCAAAACGGGAATTTAGTTTGCATTCGATGAATGACAGCGAATGTATAAAGTTTGGTAATTTGACCTAATAAAACACAGATGTCGTGTCACTCTTTGATTGATTTCTTTTAACACTCACTCTAAAATAACGCAATTTAATAAGTTCTGATTTAATTTATGATTTTGAATTAAAAAAGAAGAAAAATTAAAACAATTTAAAACTAAAAAGATAGAGTGATCAATTGAACCACATCCACTGAAGGTACACTTCAAAGTCTCTGAACTGTAAAGGAAAATCGAGGCTTTGGCTGTGTCGATTTTTGTGCAACTCAAACTGCGTGCCAATGACATAAACTTCATCCACGCCTTAAACTTTGTGCTTAAGTAATGAGACAATCGTAATAATGTCGAAATGGATTACGTGAACCCGGGAGCGTTGCCCAAGCGAGATAATAGTCAAGACAATTTAGATGCAATCGATTTGCAGTATCGTGACAGATCATAATATTATCTAGCAGAATCTAGGCTTTATGGTTTTGAAATTTGGGCTATACTATACATGAAAGCTTCATAAAAATAACGCTTAATAAATGTCACTTATTTCGATAATAATAAAAATATTTTATTTCGATAATAATAAAGTATTACCCAGTTTTAAAATACCAGTGCGCCTAGCAAGCGTATAACGAGAAAATGTTGTCTACATGTTTCCTCGATGTTTGATGGTGTGTCTCTTCATCTCTATTGACCCTAACATGATATACATTTTTTCTCGTGTAGATCTGTCGTCAAATCTATCGACATAATGTCAAAAAATGATTTTGACATTATGTCGATATCGACAATATAACTACACTCGAGAGTGAGATATCTCGTTGTACACGCATGCTAGACGCACAGGATTGACAAAAATTAAATTTACTGTAATATGAACTCTAAAAGTGACAATAATTGGGTGTTTTACCTAATAACTAGTTGTTCTGAAAATAGAAAATGTTCATTGAAGTATAACCTATCTACATTTACAAAAATTAATTATAAATTTTGTTAATCCCGCTAAAACTCGATAACGGCTGAACCGATTTGGCTAATTTTAGAAATATATTCGTGTACGTACAGGGAAGGTTCATATAAGCAGGGAAGTGATATAAAGTTCACCGGGTCACCTAGTAAAATATTATAATAATTACGATGTTAATAAATACAGCTAAGTTCATTTAACTATTTACAAACTCTCGTAGAAGCTAAAACGCTAAAGTAAAACCGTTAGGTACGGGGAACTTAGCGTTTTACAGATAACCACTTTATTAAACCGCTCCAAGAACTTGTTAACTAGCACTTGTTGCTTAATATAAGTAAATGGGAAGCTGTTTTATAAAGTACTCTTTCTAGGCATCGAATTTTAGGTGAGTGAACTCATAATAAGGGTTAGTTTAGACCGCAACGCGACGCGTAGATGCATTTCGAATTGCTTAAGACGTCTGGTAAATCTTTCAAAAATTAATAGCGTAAAGATAGTACTCATAAGAAACATTACACTATTTTATATTAATTCACTAGATGACGCCCTCAAATCCGTAACGCCAAAATTCGTTTTCGTGTAAAATATAGTATCTCCATACCAAATTTCATCAAAATCGGTTCAGCGGTTTTGATGAAATTTGGTATGGAGAGAAAAAACAGAGAGACTGACACACTTTCTATTATAATATTAGTACGAATTCAGAACTTTCTTTTGCAAAAATATGCGATCAAAATTAAAGTTTCTATCACAAACATTGCAACAATAACCATTAAAAAAACGGCTTATAGAAAAGTAAAATTTTTGGTACAAAATTCATATTATCCTGAAATAGTTCAATTCAATTTAATTCTACTTAAATCCATATTGATATGTTTCAATTTAACTCAATAGTATCGATTTAATTGGTATTTGGGCGTTTCCCTTCATCAACCTAACGTGATCTAATCAGGTGCGTGATTGCCGACTTAACCGTCTCGCTGATTAATTGTTCCACAAGTGACTTAAGGGAAACAAAGTAAACCAAAGGTTTTAAGAGATCGATACATGACGCGAAAGAAAAAACAGAACTTTTTCAGTTCAATACGTATTAACTAACATAGGTACTGAATTGATATCACAAGGCGAAAAAGCATAAAAAAATTTATTCAGAACCAATTAATTACATTAATAATTAAAGAATGTTTAAAAAAAAATATGTCGTAAAACTGTTCTTGGGAATGTTGCGTTTGAGCGCGAGCGAAGTAGCGAGCATATGTTAGTGGAAATAGTAAAAATACATTAAAAATAAAAAAAACATTTAACATAATTATATTCTTCAGAGGCTATGAACTGCAAAATGCACATGTAGTAATTCTGATGAATCTGACATAACAACATGATTTTCACAAAAAATAAAAACGAATCGTTAACTGCGAAATAAAAACTGATATTCGGGAAGTATAGTTGATTATTATATAATAAAACATATTTAGCGATAAGCATTAATATGATCCTCCTACTTACTCGAACTCATGACATTTAAAACTTTTTCAAGGATAAGAACTAAAACAATAATGGCCACTAAAAACGGAAAAGAGAATGTAGAGCCAAGTCTAAATTGTTTTGTAAATTGTTTTATGTAGGTTGATAATAATCATTAACATCTATTTTGTACCGGAAAAAATTACATTAAATAAAATAAACCTTTAGACTCTGAAATAAAGAATGATAAGAATGATAGAAAATAAATCTAAATGGATATAAAACCTTTTCTCTGTAATCAATTTCTACCTCTATTACCGTAGAAAAGTTAGACTACTTATAAAGGAATAGGGATTATTATGCAAAGGTCGGAGCAGAGGGCGCTTCTAGCATATACAGTGAATAAACCGATCAAAATCCGACATGTTGCACACGTCTTATCAGAATATGGACCGAATCGTTGTCAAACAAAACTATTTGATTACTGTATAAGATATGCTGGTGCTACTGTCCAGCGTGAAAACATTGCACTAATATATCCTAATAAACATAATTTATAGACTTGTTGATCCATTGAAAGCTTTTTTGCGTGACAATGACTAGATGATGATGATTAAAGTGAAAAATATAAAATATGTACAATTACTTGAGTGAACTAAATGAAACCTTAATTTAAAAATTAAATTAATTACATAACTAGAGGATATTTCTCAACAAATGTATTTCGGTGAAGGCCGATGTAACCCCCAAATAGTCAATGTAATTCATTTTGTTCCGTCCCGTTCTCTCGTTCATTCATTTTCTGGTATCTGAATGAAAAAATAATTGTCTTTTTAAAGACTTTCAACGATAGGATATATTACTGCAATGTTTTCACACTAGAAGCAACACCAACATAGTAAACAAAAAGTTTTGTTCGATCAATGTTTCTGTCAATATTCTGATATAATGACGTGTACAACATGTCAGATTTTGGTCGGTATAATTACTGTGTGTGCTAGTAGCGCCCTCTGCTCCGACCTATGCGTAATATTTCCTATTAACGCTAGTATCATTTTAAGTGACATCCAATTACAAAGTCATTCACGCGAGAAAATATTTATGAAGGTCTGTTAGGATGAGAAATTGCTCCGGGTGAAAAAACGTTGATAAACGGCTGTGATATAATTTAGTAAACATCATTCTGTTTTACCTCTTCAACTAATATTATTTCTGCAATTTTTTCAAATGCTTATATACATTTAATAAGAATATTTTTATGTACGTTTTTAACATTCCCATTATGTTTTGGGAAAACGGTTTGAGCGTAAGATTTCTATATTCGTATTCAGGAAACGTCATAATAATTAAAAATATTATGATATCCTCTATTCAAAATATATTAATGCTGATCTGTGCGGAATGCACGCCAATAGCGGTCCTATGGCGGTTGTGATACAGCATACATTTGCATATCTCTATGTTGCGCTCGCGATTTCTACAAGACTTTCTCTTAGTGAAACTGTGTGTTTTTATCCATTGTCAGCAGTGCTCTACGTTCCAATACACAGACAGATTTCCAATTTTAATATTTAGAATTCTATACACATACTGTTTTTTAGCCAGAAAGTACTATTCATATTTCAAAAGATATATTTTCCTTTATACAAGGCGTGATCAATATAAATTTAATTTAAATTTGTAATCGAGTACCAGTTTTCAAGCGTCGTAATTCGATAGGGTAAAGGGGTCGTTGTTGGCCAATTGGATAAATAATTATTGGACCAAAATGTAGTAAACAAAAAAATTGCAGATAAATTGACAGAAAATTTTTTGACGATGAAATACAGCATTAAATTATTGTTTTATATTAATTTCAAAACAAAAAAGGTAAAGTTAATTTTAAAATGAGCATAAAATGGAAACGCCGATAAAAATTGATCGCCTTGAGACTCGAGATTAATCATGATTAATTACATACTGGTTTAACAATTATTGATACAAACTCAATTTCCAATACCATTCGAGTCATTTATCATTTTTTTATTTTTTACAAACACAAGGATGTAAAAATGTCGCTTATTGATAAGTTTGTTTTAATATTGTACAGTCATTGAGATATATAAATCGTTTCAAATTATAATTTTTTACATGATTGTCATTGTCTGGGCATTTGAAAAAACCCTTTATCATCAAGAGACTTTCATGATAATATCGCGATGTGGCCAGAAACATTAATTTTGTTATTCATAACTAGATATTGTTAGCAACTTCGTGCACGCAGAAATTCATTTCTCACGCACGACCTACTTATTTTCTCTCTGAGAAACTATCCAATCCCAATGGTCCTTTGATCTCTTGAGATTCAATACCAAATCTCATCAAAATTGCTTCAGCGATTTCAGCGTAATATGTCTGACCGACATATTCCCGTTTTTATAAAATGAAGTTTCCTTAGAATTTTCTGAGTTCAAAAACAAATATTGCACATCTTCCTCGAGCTTACCCTATCAAGAAATTCATTTCAGTAACTTCTAAAACTTGTTACGGTTAATTAAACAAAAGTTTGCGTTCGATTCCAGTGAGAGTTAATATAAAATATAAATTCAGTAGGACGGACAGACAATGTGGCGAAAATCGAAATATACATCGCAACGCATCTGTAGCCCCCTTCTGGTGGTACCGATCATTTGATAAGAAATATTGTAGCTTTTCAAAGGCGAAGAAACAATAAAATATATATTTTTATTGCTAATATTATGTTCGAAGCTTTTTAATACTTTACGTTGTTAATTACAATTATATAAATTAATGAAATAAAATGTAAGTATCGAAACTTATTAATTTGAAACTATTATAGTTAAATAATTGAAATTGTCCGTTTCCGTGATTAAATAACAATTCCATGAGCAGTTAATGCGATCAATCGTTAAGCCTATTATGGTTAACTTTCGATTTTATAATGGCTACTTCGAAAACGGCCAATGGGTCTATTAAACATTTTAACATTCTATTCCTGATACTGATTGTTAGAAATGTTCTATTTTTTATAACCACATAGCAATTTGAATTAAAGATACCTAGAAATTCATAAATAACGGTCTTCCGGAGCGCCAGTAGCGAAATAAATGCACGCACAAACGAAAAATACATACCGAGCTTCACCGAAGCAAATTAAAAACGTGAAAGGACATAAAAAATTCATGCCAAAAATCACCTCCGAATCGTGATAAAATAACTCACCATTTTGAAGATTCGCGTTCACACAAACACAACACTGAGCACAGCACGATCACAGAGAACAGTTCACTTAAACTCTTTCGAAGGATCTATAGATCACAGATGAAGCATATCGGTCCTTTCGTCTGTCGCGTAGGAGAGACGGCAGTGGACTGGCCGAAAGCGCGCATTTGGACGCGGGGCAAGCGCCGGCGCACAGTTAGTCTCGATTCTTTGACTTGAATTGTAATTAAACAAAAATGAAAGTGATGACTTTTTGCGTCCTGTACTTCTTTGTTTATTACATATAAATAATTATTGTATGAAACTTTCACCATGTACCAAACTAAGGATTAAATTAGTTGATTTATTAAAGTTGATAAATTAAAAGACCCCAGGATACTTCTTTGTTGGTGTTGTTTTAATTAATTGGAATTTTGTTTGGTGTTCACCGGAAAATAGATTACTTAACAACAAGAGTCAGCGAGAGAAATCTAGAGACAAAAGCTCTACAGATAAATAATATTTTAATTTTTAACATAAACTAGATAACCCGGTGAACTTTGTATCGCTCACCTTCCCTGGACTTCCACGAATATTTCGAGATGGCGAAATTAGCCAAATCGGTTCAGTCGTTGTCAAGTTTCAGCAAGATTAACAAAAATTAAATTTGCTTAAAATTTAGATCCTAAGATCAGCCGTTCGGTGGCGAAAAAGTATTTTAAAGTACAAGACATATTAAGAAACCTCACTTTATTGTTATCTTAAGTATAACTCAAGCTATCCTTTTCTGTCGTTCTTAAAACTTTCCCGCTTCATCACATAAAGAGGAAAATTTTGAGCAATAAATAAGTTGCGAAGAATTTTAACATTCCGATGAAGTTTTAAGTACTCCAGGATAACTTTTAATGGTACCCATTTTAATAAGGAAGATAGTCATCTTTAATTTTAGCTCATAAAAAAGCTGTGTGAAGTAAGAAAATTAAAATAAGATTGCAAGGAAAATCCAATTGTTATCATTATAATAATTATTATTATAGAGTCTGTCAAAAAAGTGTAGACGCAGAACAAAATTTTACAAAGCCTCGTATTTCCACGGATTTTTATGTGATTTAATAAGGTTTTTATACGTTTTATGTGATTAAAAATTAGATTCGGTGTCTACTCTTTTTTGACAGGCTATACGATCGTAATATTATGCTGGAACTTAAATTTTCCTTATTCCTTTTGTACTTAGTAACTTGATTAGAATTCGCCGTACCGTTATTTATAATTATTACATAACTTAGTAAGGTATTTTAACGATGTATTAAACTATAGTTTCACTAATGAGCTTTCAAGTATAATGCACCTCAGACCTCAGTTTATATTGTTATTATGTACGTACCTACTTACGTAGTAATATTACTATCATTAGTGATACTGTTATTTTTAATTATATTGTTACTTATCAGATACATTAAAAGTCCAAACGACGAATGGAGACCGTAAACTCTATAATAAAATGTAAGCATGAGACTCGGTTTCTTATTATTTTGATTATTATAGTATCGACAACTTGCCACAGGGCTCGATTCTGGGACTCCCATTCTTTCTCGCGTTTATTATTGTACTATTGGATAACATGTTAAACATAAACTTGATTTAGAATTGTATGTCTGCATAATATAACGTTAATCATTATTGCACTCTTCCAAACAGGAGTTCTGCAGGGATCAATTCTGGGACTTCTTTTCTTAGTCGCGTATATTATTACTTTATATATTTTGTTTACAATAAATGAAACATCATCAGCCCGAAGTTATCATGTGTAATGTAGTTGCGTCACTGCGAAAACGTCAATCAGGTAGTGAAAGTATGACACAGTTTAAAACGACAGTGACGGCCATACCTTAAACTATAATATTATGACCGGGAGTTCTACAATTGTGTCACCACTACGACTATTAAATCCATACTTCCATACTAATCTAATATTATATAAATGCGAAAGTGTGTCTGTCTGTCTGTCTGTTACCTCTTCACGCCTAAAACGCTGAACCGATTTTGCTGAAATTTGGTAGGGAGATACTTTCAGTCCCGGGAAAGGACATATGACACTTTTTATCCCGGAAAAATATACTGACTGTACATTTTTCCGGGATAAAAAGCATCATATGTCCTTTTTGATTTTGCTGAAATTTGATAGGGAGATACTTTGAGTCCCGGGAAAGGACATATGATACTTTTTATCCCGGAAAAATGTACAGTCAGTTGCCACGCGATAAACGAATTTTGGCGCAAAGGAGTTGCGGGCGTCATCTAGTTATTACTATAAGGGAATCCTACAAATAGGATATATTACTGCAATGTTTTCCCGCTAGAGGCAGCACCAGCATAGACAGTAAGCAAAAGGTTTTGTTCGACGTTTGAAAACATTTCTGTCGATATTCTGCTATGACGTGTGTAACTGTGCAACATGTCGGATTGTGGTCGGATTATATTTTACTGTACGTGCAAGTAGCGCCCTATGCTCCAACCTTAGTTGACAGTAGAGTTAAGAGGGTGACTAAACCAAAAAAAACCAAACATCGTCCTTCTCTCTTCACACTCACGCCCGTCTTTCATATGCCGGGTGAAAAAGACGACGCGGAATCATCGCCAAGTTAGTTTTTGCTTAATAACTCGATAAATATACAACATTTTAAAAATCCGCTAGGTCGGTTTCTCAATGATAGAATTCTATACAATGTGTTAAATATGGGCCCAAATTTTTTTTTATAAAAAAAAAATGCAGGGTTATGGCAATATATGAAAAATCCGTGAAAATTAGATGCATCTTTGTGATTTTTTTTCTATCGATAAAATTTTAAGATATCGCATTTTCGCTAGGTCGAATCCTCGGAAATATAATATATATAAATCTATGTTTAAAAAAATGAAACAATTCGGGGCTTATTTTCAAGTATAAAAATGAATTTTAAAATCGACAATTATTACAATTAATTTTAGTCGCCCCCTTAAAAGACGTTTTATAATATGAAGGTTTGTGCCTCGGCTCTCGGATAAGTATTAGTTTACTAAATAAATGGGATAACCATGCTTTAGTATGAACTAGATGACGCCCGCAACTCCGTTGCGCCAAAATTCATTTATCGCGCGGGAACCGTACATTTTCCCGGGATAAAAAGTATCCTATGTCCTTTCTCGGAACTCGAAGTATCCCCATACTAAATATCAGCAAAATCGGTTCAGCGGTTTGGGCGTGAAGAGGTAACGTGGGAGAGCCATGCTACGGCACGAATGGGCCGGCTCGACCGGAGAAATACCACGTTCTCACAGAAAACCTGCGTGAAACAGCGCTTGCGCTGTTTTTCGGCGAGTGAGTGAGTTTACCGGAGGCCCAATCCCCTACCCTATTCCCTTCCTTTCCCTCCCCTATTCCCTTCTCTTCCCATCCCTACCCTCCCCTATTACTCTATTCCCTCTTAAAAGGCCGGCAACGCACCTGCAGCTCTTCTGATGCTGCGAGTGTCCATGGGCGACGGAAGTTGCTTTCCATCAGGTGACCCGTTTGCTCGTTTGCTCCCTTATTTCATAAAAAAAAAACGAAGTTGCGGGCGTCATCTAGTTATAAATAAGAAAGTCTGTTTGTCCGTCTTTCTGTCTGTCTGTCTGTCTGTTACCTCCTCACGCCCAAACCGCTGAACCGATTTTACTGTTTGGTATGGAGATAATTTGAGTCCCGAGAAAGATATAGGATGCCTTTTATCCTGGAAAAATGTACCGTTCCTGCACGATAAACGAATTTTGGCGCAACGTAGTTGCGGGCGTCATCTAGTAAATTAGATACATACTTTTAATGTTTGTATACGTCAACTCACCTGCTTCCTTATTTCTTCATTTGAAAGCTACGAATAATAAAAACTAAGGAAAAGTAATTCCGTCAAAAAACATGCTCCATAATACTTGTCAAAAAAGTGTACCTTAGGTACACATTTCAATACATTTGCAATATTTAGGTGGCCTTGAGCGGTACTAGGCTGACGTTACATGACAGATCGAAAAGAACCAAATTTAAAACGGTATAACATTAGTATGGGAGTTACGATTCCTTAGTTTTTATTATTCGTAGTTTGAAAGTAAAAAAAATTGGCAGTTAAAATACCAAATATATTATTTCAAAATATTCGTTGCATAAATACGGACTCAAAACTAGGTGGAGTACATTTCCCTGTAAAATATGTTATGAAAGCAATAAATCTAAAGCTAGTTACACATGGTGTTATGATGACGTCATAGTACTATAATATTTAAGGTACTAGATGACCCGGTGAACTTCGTATATAACTTTCCTCCTAAAATAAACCTTCCCTGTCATTCCTGGAATATTTTAAGACTAAAGTTAGCCTAATCAGTTTAGCCGTTCTCGAGAATTCGAATTTTTATATTTGAAATTCTTCTACTAGCTCTAGCTCTACCCAGCTTCGTTTTTTGCAATATTATTATATAGGTACTTATAGGTACCTTATTTCGAGTATGAAAAATATAATATGTCAGCCGATTCTTAGACCGACTCGATAGCCCAGCCGTTTCGGAGGAGTTTGGCTACAAATACTGCGACATGAAAATTTTATATATTAGAATTTATGGCACAAAAAGAAAAAAGGCACACAACATAAATTATGTCAAAAGTACGAAATTAACCTCATGGCTTGGACTGTAGTTCAAAAGAATTGTTTTAAGTAAACTTGAAAATGCCAAATGAAAGACGACTTAATATTATGTATTGAGTCATGAGTGTCACAAGTGTGTACATGGCTTACATTTTTATTTTGAAAGCCGGTAAATAGTTTAAGTAACTCAACAATATTATAGGTCTACCAGATTGAAAATAAAATGACTCTAGCAATACGGGGGTAATTGGAATAAAACATTTTAATCCGTTTTTTTTCTTATAGCGGCTGATTCTGTGTGTTAAACATGCAAATATAAAAATTTATCCAATGATGTGAATGGATATTTTTTAAAAATCTGTTGTCAAAAATTGCCATCAGATTCTGGTAGACCTATATAAAGTTTGCTTCAATGTTTGTTATCTATGCAAGTTTTTTTTTTAAATAATTGTTTGACATTGACATTCGTCGACTTAATACTTATAGTTTTTTTTCTCTGGATAGTAAAGGCAACTTTTTTCTATTGTTATTAATTAATGTGTGGCTGAGGCTTTAGCAGAGGCTTTAGCACCATAGACCACATTCACACCTTAAGGCAAGTTGTACAAAAGTCACACGAGTACAGACAGCCACTGTGCCTTGCCTTTGTGGACTATGAGAAGGCTTTTGACTCTGTTGAGACCTGGGCTGTTCTGGAAGCCCTGCAACGATGTCAAGTCGATTGGCGTTACGTCGAAGTTTCAAAAGGTCTATATAATGCCGCGTCTATGTCCGTCCGAGTACAGGGGGCCACAACAAGGCCAATCTATTTGCATCGAGGAGTGAGACAGAGGGATATTATTTCCCCGAAACTGTTCACAAATGCGTTAGAGGACGCCTTCAAGACCCTAAACTGGAAAGGACGTGGCATAAACGTTAACGGCAAGTACCTCTCACACCTTCGTTTCGCTGACGATATCGTCATATTGGCAGAATCGTTGGAGGACTTGCAGGAAATGTTGAACGACCTAAATGAATCTTCCCGGCGGATCGGTCTCGGGATGAACTTGGACAAGACGAAAGTCATGTTCAACGAACATGTTCTCCCAAGACCGGTTGTAGTCAACGGTGCCTTTCTCGAAGTCGTAACGGAATATGTCTATTTGGGGCACATACTGCAGGTAGGTAGACATAACTTCGAGAGAGAAACCGATAGGGGGATACAGTTGGGTTGGGCAGCATTCAGGAAGTTAAGCCACATTCTCACGTCGCAAATTCCGCAGAGCCTGAAGACGAAAGTCTTCGATCAATGCGTGCTTCCCGTTATGACCTACGGGGCGGAAACCTGGCCTTTTACAGCAGGGCTAGCTCGTAAGTTTTCCGTTGCTCAGCGTGCTATGGAGCGCGCTATGCTCGGAGTTTCTTTGGCGGATAAGCTTCGAAATGAAACAATTCGTCAAAGAACTAAAGTTACCGACATAGTGCAGAGAATCAGTACGCTGAAGTGGAACTGGGCTGGTCACGTAGCTCGAAGAACAGACGATCGCTGGAGTAAACTTACTCTGGAATGGAGACCAAGGCTAGGAAATCGGGGTGTAGGTCGACCTCCAACTAGGTGGGACGACGATCTCCGTTTAGTTGCGGGTCCATGTTGGATGCGAGTAGCAGGAGATCGGTCATCTTGGCGTTCATTGAGAGAGGCCTATGTCCAGCAGTGTACGAATATAGGCTGATATGATGATGGTGATGATGATGAATGTGTGGCTATCTTCTAATAAGGCTAATATAGAAAATTTATCTATATATTAATACGTGAGCGAAAAACTTTGGATCCCTTTTGACGAAAAATGCGGAAACGTAGGTGATTAAAATTTTGCATAGTTATAGTTTATAATTTATATGGTGAAGGAGTGCAATATTATTTTGAAATTATGCTTTTATCATACATTTTTTTAACAAATAAAACATTACACACACTACATCACACACACTAGGAGATTTTGATTGACAAGCCTATACACACGAATTGCACTCTTTTATTTATGGTTGAAGTCCTGAAGTTTGAAGAATAACTAAATATTTATGATGAATGATACCAAAACCCTAAAAAACACCCTGCATATGACGCGACACCATTTTGTTATAAGCAACATTTCCAGGAGGAACAAAACTAAATGATATAGGTCAACCAGAATCTGATGGTAAATTTTGACAGCAGAGTTCCAAAAAATATCCTTGATCATTGGATAAATTTATATATTTGCATGTTTCACACACGGAATCGGCCACTATAAGAAAAAAAAAGGATCAAAATGTTTTATTCCAATTACCCCGGTATTGCTAGTCAATTTACTTTCTCACTTATTGCCATCAGATTTTATATATGTATATATATATATATATATGTATATATATATATATATATATATATATATATATATATATATATATATATATATATATATAGATTTATTTATTTATTTATTTATTTTTTATTTTTTTTTAATAGTAACCAAACCTTGACTGACCGATGATAACACATCTACATATAAATAAAAATTACTACTTATGTTAAAGCACAAATCAATAGGCGTGATAGTTTTTTTCCGTAAAGTGTACCACAAAGTTGCCCAGGTTATGGGATATACTAGGGCTCGCTACGCTCGCCCTGATAACAAATTTCATCAAAATCGGTTCAGCGGCTTAAGCATAAAGAGGTAGCAGACAGGCAGACAGACACAGGCTACAATATGCGATTGTCCAGTATATCTAGACCCCTGGTCCTCCGTACAACGACCTCTCTATCACCAGACATTTAACGCAACTTCGCAGCGCGGGGCTCATTGCGACTGGCCGACAGAACTACTTTCACAATTTTGCAAGTGGCCTTATTTCTGTATTGCAAACAATTATTTCAGATCTCGATGCGTTTTGAGACAATTTAACTCGATAATATAATTATTAGTAGCAAAATAATGTTTCGATTCATTTCAATGTAAATAAAATGTATTAAGGCATTAACGGTAATAATTCAAATGTCTCTTAAATAAATAGAAAGGAATACATCTCCATTTCGATCTAAAGGTATAAATAAAACTAAAACTTGACTATATAAAATGATCTATATTATAATCAGTTACATTATAACTAAATTTTTATACCCGCTCATGCTGAGATTGCACAGTTATATAATTAGAGCTATTCTAATAATATTTCCCATACATTCGCCTCGCAAAGCACCGGTTTTCTTAAAGCCCTTGGTACTTTTCCAGGAAAGCCGGGCCATTAATACCTTTGTTCACTAATCATTCGTGCATTCAAGTCATGTCATCAAATTCTTACGTAAAACATTAAACAGTCATCACATAGAAAACATTACGCAAAGGTCGGTGTAGAGGGCGTTACTACCACATACAGTAAACAATCCGACCAAAATCTGACACGTAGCACATGTCATATCAGAATATATAAACGTCGAACAAAACTTTTTCTTTACTGTCTATGCTGGTGCTGCCTCTAGCGTGAAAACATTGCAGTAATATATCCTAATGAACAATCATGTAAAGGTTAAATCTTAATGTGAAAGATATAATGTAGGCGGATATACGGACAGGAAGTTAAGACCAGTTAGCCGTGAGTCCACACATTAAAACAATTACTGAACGCTTTACCAATATTTTGTTTGAGGTTCTAATTTGACATTCTTTAGCTCAATGATCAAATAAATGCAATAATTATAGGTCTACCAGAATCTGATGGCAAAAAGTGAGAAAATAAATTGACTCTTGCAATACCGGAATAAAACATTTTGATCCTTTTTTTTCTTATAGCGGCTGATTCTGTGTGTGAAACATGCAAATGTATTTTATCCACATCAGATTCTGGTACACCTATACCATTAATTACAGGCTGGAGTTATACAGGGTGCAATTAAACCTTCCTGCCAAATTTTTTCCAGGGCTTAGGTATATCATTAGGAGAGTCCATTTAGCCAAAAAATATTGGGTGTTATTTTTTTTTCAATGACATATTATTTTATCCCATTTAAAATCGTTGCAGAACGGTCACTCGCGGCGCGGGGGAATGAGAGGGGGTGACGCCGGGATGAGGCGCGCGCGCGGGGCGCCGGGGGCACGTCACGCGCGGCCGACGCATCGTGTCCATTAATTGTAGTGTTTTTTAGGATAACTTTCGGAAGCTATTTCTCAATAATTTTGTACTGAGTGACTATAAAAGAAAAAATACGTGTATTTTTATTTTTAACAAGGATCAATATATCATAATTTGGCAGGAAGGTTTAATTGCACCCTGTATAACTCCAGCCTGTAATTAATGGTATAGGTATAATTATTATGAATTAATTAAATGATACACAAAATGACGTTAAATAAAAATATAATAGATTTTAGAAAATAAAAAACGTAAAATAAATATAAGCCTGTATGCCGTTATTTCAGTGACATCGAATTATTGTATAAAAAAAAATAAACGTCATTTTGAAATTCATGGAGACAGGTCTGTGATGGAGACTGATGGAGACGCATACGAAATTCAAATTAGTTTATTAAAATTATTAGTTAAAATTAGGTTATAATGTTGTTATTTTGTTGCAATCTCGTTATTTTCTGTTAGTATACATTAATTTATAGTCTAGGAGGCATGGAGAAGAAATGCGATTTGTACAAAATGGTCTGGGAGCTAGATTGTCCCTTCAAGGAGTTCCGAGACAATGAATTGTCAGATTTCTGGAGCACGGTTAGAATATTGGCTTAAATAATTAATTGTGACTGAGATGAATGGCTGGCTCGTTCATATTGTAGTCGGTTTCCGATAGACTCTAGTGCTGAAATGTAAATATATACTCCGAAATATGTAAGGAGTGATACTTTATTTGCTACTTGATAAAGGAGACACTAAAATAACGGATATTGTGGTAGTATTTTTATACTACTGTAAAGTTAAAGCCATCTACTTATCTCAATTCAAATAATTATAATTAAATTGGCATATCCGTATACAATGTGTAGAAATTTTTGAAATGAGATGTCAATGAATTCGTAACACTGGCCTGGGTAAAAGTTTAGAATAAAATAAAACCCCACGATTTTGAGGGGGAACCGTAACCCTGGCCTGGGTAAAAAGTAGACTGTTATTATGGCCTAACAAACTTTCGAATGTGCGAGGTTTCATCATTTCATGCAACGAATTTTAAATTTATGCGGCGCGTTCGACGCGTGCGGTCGAATAAATGTGCGATCACCTTTATCATTTAAAATACTGACTACACACCATTTTCTCAACTCATGCAGCATGCAGTCATTTATTTAAGACTACGTGGCCTTGAGGAGCAAAATTCAGAAAGGGAATGGATTTAGAAAGGATCCGCCGCTCGTGGATTGCTCACATTTTGTTGTGACGAGCACTATTTAATCGCATCGCGAAAAACTGGCATAAAAAAGCGTAAAAAATTGTGCAGGCAAACTAAGAGCCAGTCCACACGGCGCGTTGCGTCAGCGTTGCGTCGACGCAGTGCTGCCGTTGCGTTGTTTTACATACAAATAACCAAGGTGTTCACACGGCGCGCTGCGTCGTCGCAACGCACACATGACGGACAGCAGCCCCCGAGACGAAGCGGGAGGGGGTGTTGACGTTAAGACTGCTTCGTAATAACGCTGCGATGACGCAGCGCCCGTGTGGCCGGCTATGCGTCAAACGCCAGCGCTGCGTCGACACAACACTGACGCAACGCCCGTGTGGACAGGCTCTAAGGTTATGTTCTAACTTCTAACCCTTCAAACTCAAAAAATGTTTTAGAATTTGGTTAGGACATAAGACATTGTAGACTGATTACCTGAAAATAATCCATACGTCCTTCCGCTTAAATGAGCATACTATATTTGGTTTCTACTTCGTACTTTTATGGCCAAACAATGTTTGTCAGGTCAGCTAGTTAGTTGATGTAAATCCATTATTAATTACTTTAATATTATAAATGTCAAAACTTTAAGAATGTCTATCTGTCTTTTACCTCTTCACGCCCAAACCGCTGAACCGATTTTGCTGAAGTTTGGTGTGGAGATACTTTGAGTCGCGAGAAAGGACATAGGATAGTTTTTATCCCGGTAAATGTACGATTACCGCGCGGTAACCGAGTTTTGGCGCAACGGAGTTGCGGACGTCATCTGATGTGTATTTAATTGTAATTTTATTTGTAAATTTCAGTTTGTGTTTTTGATGATACCAGGCATGGACACAAATCAATTACAGCGCGATGTTTTCCCATTCTCACGTAATTCAATCTGACAGATATTTGTGGTGGAAAACCGTTTATGTACGGTCTGTGGACGTAAACCGATTATGTTGTGCAAAAATATTTGTGGAGCTGTAAATTGTTTACCGTATAAATGCTAATAAATGATCAAACGAATTTACCAAGTGAAGTTCGATCATTATTATAATATTATGAGAGTAAACGTTTAGAATCATGCCCAACGATTTAGGGGGGGAGGGGGAGGGGAGGGAGGGGGAGGGGGGGGGGGGGGGTGAACCCCCCAGTACCAACTCCACACTCAGGAGCCCCCCCCCGTTTTGGAGCTACTCACCTTTGAAATTTTCGAAATATTGAGCTGTTCTCGGGTGTTTACGAAGTGTTTTTGAAGCATCACAAGGCTGTGGTTGAGTGAAGGATGTATATTTCAATTTTGTTTCACGATATAATCCAAGTTTTGTTGATAAAAATTAAGTAAAATTAACAAAATTCACTACATACAAACTACATAAAATCTACCGTGTTATCACTTGACATTACTTTGACGTTTTGTTTCTTTTTTTTTATCATAATGCAACCTCCTGCTTAGGAATTGCACTCTAGGGGTTGGCAAATTCGTTTTTGGCACCATGTCCGTCTGTCACGTCTCCGGCGCTGCGGGAAATGCAGCCCCTTCGCCCTTGCGTAACGAAACAAAGAAACCAGGACTCGCCTTAGGCAGCTCCGGCTTTTTGCCGCCGAAGGCGACCAGCCTCCGCCGCCACGGCGAGTCCTGGTTCCTCGTTTCGTTACGGCGCGGGCGGGCGGGGGCTGCTCTCCCTCCGCGCCTCCGGCTCAGGAATTGCACTCTAGGGGTTGACAGACAAGTACTACGTGGAGTCGGGGTTGACAGATTTGTTTCTGAGTTATAATTGATTTCGTAAGCATATTTTCAGATAAAATAAAATAAAAGGCTCAAGTAATCGGCATCACTTCAAGAAATATTTTTATACATTGTATCAAAGACACATTTCTTATTTAAAATATTCATTTTATTTATTTATGAATCAATATTGAAATATAACACTACGTAAAATATAATCCTTAAAAAAATTTACGAAAACAATGCAAATCGGAACGTCAAATAAAGTGACAAAGTACACCCTCAGTATCAGTGCCAAAAGCCAACAAAAAAAAAAGAAAAAGAAGAAGAAGTCAAATATTTATTAGCCAAACCCATACAATTACTATTTAGTGAATTTTGATAATTTTAGTTAATTTTTATCAAGAAACCTTGGATTATATAGTTTTGGAATGATGGAATATTCATCCCCCACTCACCACAGCCTTGCAATGCCTTGAAAACACTTCGTAAACACCAGAGAATAGATGACCTAACCTCGAAATTACGAAAATTTTAAATGCGAATTTCTCATAAACGGGGGGTCTCCTGAGGATGGAAGTGGTACGGAGGGGTTTTCCTCATCCAACCTATCCCTCCTTAACCCATCTCAGCACCAAAATCGTTGGGCATGATTCTAAGCTTTAGCCATTATGAGTCGCTTCATTCAAAGATATATTAATTAACCAAGTAGATTATATCTTTGAATGAAGCGAAGAAATATAATAAATGATCAAACGAACTTACCAAGTGAAGTTCGATCATTATTATATGAGTCGCTTCATTCAAACATAATATAATCTACTTGGTTAATTAATATATCGAAGAATGAAGTGAAGAAATATAATTTGAAATAATGTAGGATTGAATAGTTTGTAAAGTGCAATACTTCTTATATTACGATAACTCCGTGGTCCACTGGTTTCGAGCGTAGCTCTTTAGTCTTAACTCGAAGATTGTGCGTTTGATTCTCGCGTTGAAATATTATGAGTTAGGACTTAGGACAGTTACGGCTGATCACGTAATTATCTAACAAGAGCCATGCGTTAAATGCGCATGCAAAAGTCGGTCCTGATTTTTTCGCCAGTCGTTTCAGTCATCCACCCATTAAGGTTAAGACTTACGAGAATAAAGTAAAACATAGTACTTGACCTCTGTGGCTCAATCACTGACCTCCATTATACAAGTACGCTGGACTAATGATACCCTTTGAAATGACAGCTACTTTTTGTGCCTATTTGAAGCGGAATTAGCTCCCCCAGTGGGAGGGATAGGAACTAAATTTGACGTAAAAATACAGAATACAAATTACTCACGGACGTAAAAATGACGTTTGAAAGTCGCCATATTGGCGCTGATAGCAGTAGTGGGAGTATTTGGAACTAATACTAGTGATGACAACCAATAACGATTAAGCGGCCATTTGCAAGTTACGTCAAATTAACGTCTCTTCCCGCTCACTGGGGGCGCTGATTCCGCTTCAAATAGGCACAAAAAAAGTGGGTATCATAGGTCCAGCGTACTTGTATAATGGAGGTCAGTGGGCTCAATGGTTATGAGTGTGTGGCAACTCAAGCCGGGGGTCGCGGGTTCGAATCCCGCCGACGGAACAAAAAAGTTTTCAATGTTCCTGGGTCATGGATGTGTATTATTAAATATGTGTATTTATATAATAAAAATCTTAAATATAATATTATATGTTTAGTATAAAAGTATTAAATATATTTCCGTTGTGAGTTGTCTGGTACCCGTAACAGAAGTCCTTCAGGTACTTAGCACGGGGCCAGACTGACGTGGTGTGAAGCGTCCATAGATATAAAAAAAACTGAACACATAGCTTATTAAAGCGGTAACCGTCACTGAAGATGTAGGAGGCATATTCATGCCACTGTAGAACTAACTCTTCCTTCCAGGGCGCCTCAGGGTCGCGCAGCACGCAGTTCAGCCTGGACAAGTCGGCACCGATGGAGATGCAGGTGCAGCCGCTACCCAGGTCTGTGATGAAGGCCACGAGGACCTGGGCCAGGGCTCCGCAGCTCGCTGAGAGGAAGTGGGAGACTGGCGTGGTGGTCTATGAGGTATGAGTTATTTTAATGACTAGCCTTCTCTTATTTATAAAATGATTCGCATTGTGTATACAGATGTATAGGTCTACCAGAATCTGATGGCAATTTTTGACAGCAGATTTTCAAAAAATATCCTTGATCATTGGATAAATTTTTATATTTGCATGTTTAACACACAGAATCAGCCGCCATAAGAGAAAAAAAGGATCAAAATGTTTTATTCCAATTACCCTGATATTGCTAAAGTCAATTTATTTTCTCACTTTTTGCCATCAAATTCTGGTAGACCTATAGTTATACAAAGTTTTGTATTTTTTTTGTCAAGCCGATTCTGTAACGTCACAGACAAGGACAAAACAAATGGTAACACGTCTATAACACACAATGGGATTTTAAGGGCCTTAAAGAAAATAAAGATAAATATGATATCCAAATATTTTTTTGGTATTGCATCCAAACGGTCGTAAGTACGGTCGTTCTTACATGTATTGTTGGAGTGAAGACCAGCCATTTGGTTGAAGCAAGTGGGATATGAAGCAAGGGGAACGTTGTCGTGAGCCCATAATATGTTATTAAGATACTAGATGTCCCGCGCATCTTCGCCCAAGTAAATTATGAATTTTATAAGATACTAGACGTTCCGCGCGGCTTCGCCCGCGTAAATTAGATATTTGACAGACAAATCAGTCTACAAAAATAGCCTATGATACTTCACGTGGTCTACTTTTTATCTGACTCAAATAACAGAAAAATTGCTCTAGTAGTTCGTGAGATAAGCCCTTTCAAATAATTTCCCCCGTTTTTTCCACATTTTCTTCTATTTCTTAGGTCCTATTAGTTTTAGCGTGATAAAAATATAGCCTTCCTCGATAAATGGGCTATCTAACACTGAAAGAATTTTTCAAATCGGACCAGTAGTTCCTGAGATTTGCGCTTTCAAATAAGCCCTTTCAAATAATTTCCCCCGTTTTTTCCACATTTTCTTCTATTTCTTAGCTCTTATTAGTTTTAGCGTGATAAAATATAGCCTATAGCCTTCCTCGATAAATGGGCTATCTAACACTGAAAGAATTTTTCAAATCGGACCAGTAGTTCCTGAGATTTGCGCGTTCAAATAAGCCCTTTCAAATAATTTCCCCCCGTTTTTTCCACATTTTCCTCTATTTCTTCGCTCCTATTAGTCTTAGCGTGATAAAATATAGCCTATAGCCTTTCTCGATAAATGGACTATATAACACTTAAAGAATTTTTCAAATCGGACTAGTAGTTCTCGGGTCGGGTCTGAGATTAGATCGTTCAAACAAACAAACAAACTAACAAACTCTTCCGCTTTATAATATTAGTATAGATTGAAAACATCTGGTAACATAACCAAATTGGTGGTCCTAAAGTCTTACTAACTTGACTTCTTTTACCAGGACGAGGAGGAGCGTATGTCGGTCCAGGATATCCAGGTGGCTCATGCGGCTGTGATGCAGCGCTGCCCGTTCCTCCGCCGAGCGCTCTCTGTCTGCTACATGCTGGAGCGAGTTGAAGGTTTCAGCGTGAGTGATTTGCGTTTACTTTGAAGAGGATCAGAGCAATTGCCAGTGCTAATTTCAATAAGCTAATCTGTACGCACTTGTTACTGGTCAATTGTAACTATTTGTTGATGAATACAAAAAGATTTAAACGTAACACATGTATTTTTGCCATACTTGGAAGGGGTTCTAGAGGTAGTTTAGGGCATATCAATTCATTTATAATTACCAGATTTTTATAGCAAATCTTTACCAAATGAGATAATTATCTAAATAATTATCTCATTTGGTAAATATTTGTTCAGTAGTCGAAATGATGCTACGATAGAAGAAATAAAGCTGTCATTTCCGTTTC
Organism: Cyaniris semiargus; assembly: GCA_905187585.1. Classification (NCBI taxonomy): domain Eukaryota; kingdom Metazoa; phylum Arthropoda; class Insecta; order Lepidoptera; family Lycaenidae; genus Cyaniris; species Cyaniris semiargus. Next base: position 1,612,267 of record LR994558.1, on the reverse strand, counting down.
CTTAAGCTTCACCTAATCGGGATTCTTCACCAATTGAACTACATTCAATAATTTTTAACCCCTTTTCTTCCTTAATATCGCTAAAATTATTTCAATGCAAAGACACATACTGCCACAATTATTGCTCAAATGCAAGCAATGACTGACACGCCAACTTGTAATCGACTCTCACGTAAGTCTCTCGTGGGGGGATGTTTTTCACGTCGTACGCAACACTTGCGTGCCGGAGCGTCTAATTGGTGATCATAATTAGTTTTCTATTCGGACATCCGCTATTACTGATCCAATTACCTTAATCATGCTTAATGTGCGATTTACACTTGTGTAAACATTAGAGAATAAAGAGCTTCTGAAAAAAGGGCTGCCTTTCCTGGTTGTAGATGAAGCTTCAAAAGCTTGACTTATAATATAACTTTGGTATGAATGTGTGGATCATTTTTTAACCTCTTCCATACTTACTAATATTATAAATGCGAAAGTGTGTCTGTCTGTCTGTCTGTTACCTCTTCACGCCTAAACCGCTGAACCGATTTTGAATAGATTAGAATTTTTAATAAATAAGCTATCAGTCGCAAATACACATAGTTTTATATTTGAAACAAAATACTAAATCGGTGGTCTGCAAAGTAGAAGAAGAACTTTTGAATAGTTTTAGAGTAAGACGCCCATTTTAGGCGCTTGACAGATGAGCTAATATTATTGTTTACCCTGTGAAAAAGATATGAGATCTCATGTAGAGCCAAGCTTCTGATTCATTCTCTCACATTCTCTCTTTCTTTTCTCAGTTTGAGCATCAGTCGCACGGCTTTAGTTTCAAAGTGGGGCCCGAAGGCTGGAGACCCTTCTACCACATCTGCTCTCCGGGAGTGAAGCCAGGCGGAGGAGGGCATCATCGACCGTACTTGTCCAGAAATGGTAAGATTTTTAACATTATTTTGTTATAAGTGTCGCTGTGTTTGTTGACAAGCTCATCCGAAATGACTGGACATACCGATTTTGTTGAAATTATGTTTGCTTATCGTGTAGAAGATAATCGGGTTTTCTTAGTTCTCACCGCTGGAAAATTTCGGGGTTTTCTTTATGATTATCATTAAAAAATCTACCTCGTCTCTGAATATTTATCATTACACAACGGAGGGGAAAGTTGTAATGAGCACGGGCGAGACAAAGCCTGCTATCTCCATAACAAACACTTCCCAGGCACTGGAAAAAGAATTTGTACTCTCACTGGCGTTTCTCTCAATTATGAGGCGGCCTCATTGTGATGGTAAATAGAGGTTAAATGACGCTTTCCTAATTGTTTCGTGGGTAAAGATTTAGATTAGTGGGGAAAGAGAACGCAGCATAGCGCTCTAGTTATAGGTACCGTATATTCAGCCGTTCGATGTAAGTCTTAAGCCAAAATGGTCAGAGGTTTTAGCCCGGCCGCACATTATCCGAATTTCTGGTCAGAAAAATTCGGACGCTCATACATTTTGAGACGTCAGAATTCTGATAGTATGCGCGGTCCACAACAAAATGTATGAGCAGAGTGCGTTCCGGCTTTTTTGGGACGGGTACAAACATTAAAGGGTCAGTGTCTCAAGGGACCCGATCTAAGGCCCGTATTTTTGGTCAGTACTCAAGATGCATCTCGGTCTCAAGACACGGTTCAGGCTCTGTGATTGGTTGGCTGTCAAAATTTTGACCAATCACAGAGCCGAATCGCGTCTTGAGACCGGGTCGCATCTTAAGTACTGACATAAAATACGGGACTAAAATTCGTAAGACGGCACCTGGCACGAGTTCATCAATTTTTATTCATTCCAAAAAACACGGGTTAAGAAGTTTCCTTTTCGAAAAAGATTCCAAACTAATATTATAAATGCGAAAGTATATCTGTCTGTCTCTAATGTCTCATTAAAATAATGAAATATTATGTGCACAGTGGTTTTTGAGTATTTTGATTTTAAGAGGGTGGTACAAAGACACCGATTGACACCAATTTTGTTGACACCGCGCGCTATAAACTGAGGTCCACGCTGACGGAGTCGCGGGCGACAGCTAGTGTATTCATAATATTATTAAATTCATTGCCGGTAAGTGGATATGTAGTGGATACTCGAGTAGCTGCGACCTCTGTGGTGTGAGGAACCTTTGCATCTGTATCGTTTCCGCACTATCATATCGTGTTATGATCATCATCATTCATATTTAGTTTTATTCGACCTCCTAAAAAGGTTTTCTGCCCATTAAACGAGATATTAAACTTAGAATGTGCACCACAATATCGCGGATGGCAAGTCTGGCAATTTATTGTAATTTTTGTGCAGTAAGTAAAGTTCAATTTGATATTGCATCACATCACACAAACTCTTCATGTTGCTATATGACTGACCCTTAGTTACAAAATGAAAACGGCTAACGGCCGTTCCCAATATTTGATCTATCTCTGGTTTTGCCCTACTAGAGATAGGAATAGCTCTCATTAGACATTAGAGACATATATTTTATGTCAATTCAATGTTAGCTGCGATCGGTCGTATGTCAAACCAGAGATAGATTGAATATTGGGAACGGCCGTAAGCCAACAATAAAAGCTACTTAGCAATGTAAAAAAAGTTTTTGTAGTTGTATTAATATTTAATATAGACTATAGAGTCTTTAATACACTCTCTATAGGCTCTCATATATTTCGAAGTTGCGGAAACAAAATGTTTTCTCTCTCTCTCATAGTTTTGAAACTTAAACTGCTTCAAACAGAAAACACTAAATCTGTAGCAAATAAACTATGACGAATTTTCTTGACAACTTCTTTGGAATTGACTTACCCGTTTTACGGGGAAAACCTGTACCTTAATATCACCGATACGAGAATTCAGGAAGTGTCAACTTAACCAATCTGACGCAGATATTTTAGTACTGTTCGGATCAGCCAAAAGGTTATTTAATCCTAGTTGATGCCCGCAACTCCGTTGCGCCAAAATTCGTTTATCACGCGGGAACCGTATATTTTTCCGGGGAAAAAAGTATCCTATCACCTATGTCCTTTCCAGGGACTCAAAGTATCTCCATACCAAATCCCAGCGGTTTGGACGTGAAGAGGTTAACATACAGACAGACACATTTACACATTTATAATATTAGTATGGATGCAACATTAATACAGAGAGCATAATAATTATTATCTTGTTCGATCTAGTCGATTTCCTAAAAAACCATTAACACTTCATTTGAATATTATGGAATATATTATTGTAATTTGATAGGAAAGGGACTGCATCGAGCAAAGAACGCAGCTGTAGGCCTACTACGAAACTGTTTTGAGACTCAAACAATCGGACGAGAATGCCGCGTCCTGCTCTAACAACGTCATTTCACGTTTGTTAGAGTAGGACGCGGCATTCTCGTCCGATTGTTTGAGTCTCAAAACAGTTTCATGGTACAAGGCCTGGTTCCTGTATCTTGTATTATACGCTATACCTATCATAAGTTTCCATTGGTATAAACCTAGTCTTATGCCATGCAGGTTTAAGTTTGGTTACGACAATGCTAGTTGAATATATGATGGTCTAACAAGAAAGATGATCAATACGTCGAATGGGTATGAAGGTCGGTCCTCTGCTTAATTCCTGTTCCTGATGTCCTGTTTCTAGTTGAGATACTTTACACTTATGGCTTCTGAGAGTATCCTTTACTCTACCTCACAAAGAGTCACACACTTGAGCGCTGTAAAAATTACGCTTACGTTGCTGGCTTACTTTCAATTACATCCACCACCGACCACAAAATCGGTAACTAAAGTCAAAACATTTTAAGGTGACACCAGCGTTCATTGACCTTTCTAGTCTAGGAGCTGTGAGAAAATGCTCGCTCACAAAAACTATTACCTTAAGAAAAAAAAATGAACATTTATAAATACAGATACTATTATAATAAATAAATATTCATCAGAAAACCTCTTGGTAATCTCTTAGTATGATATACTGCAACTATTTATGAGTTTGAACTTTGAAGTGATATAATTAATAATGAGTTCACATCGAGTTTGCAAAATACGATATCGCCCGTGACTAGAAACGTTTGTCACTTTATTGTCAATCACGTTTTGTATAGAAAACGATGAAATATGACAAGTATTTTGCCAGGAGGTTAGTGACCGTTACGCTCTGAATACAGCGATTTGATAATAGGCAATTGTTTTCCATCATTTCATATCGTTTGATCCTTAAAAATAAAATAGAACCTATTAACAATATTATTTCATTCCACCAGGTTGGTACCTCGTCCGACTTTACCACCTCGGCGCTTGGCGCTGTATTTACGTCAACGACGAAGTACCCTTAGACGCCTTCGATTCCCCGCTGCTGCCCTTCGCGCCGCTCAAGGAGGCGTCTGAGACCAGTGGGGTCGAGGTCACTGATGATGTCCAGCTCTGGCCACTGCTGATATGTAAGGTGAGGGTCTATCTGCCAGTAATTCTTACTAATATTATAACCGCAAAATCTGTGTGCCTGTCTGTTACCTATTCACGCGTAAACGCCTGGATTTATATAAAATTTAGTATAGAGATAATTTAAGAGCCGGGAAAAGACGTAGGATTATCACTGTTACGTAGAAATGTAAGATTCCCGACTGATAAACCAATTTCAGCGCAAAGGAGTAGTGGAAGTCATCTGGGGTAAAATAAAACAAATATATTAAATGACACGAGACACTATACTGTAAACAATGACCTGAAAACAACGGAGGTTTTTCTTCAAAATGTTTAACTTAGGCCTTCATTGCTTCTTATTTGGTTTGAGATGATGAGTAAATAGAGCCTAACCAATTTAAAACACTCTTCCTGTTGAGACTAGGTATATAATAGAACCAATAACTTATACAGGAAAAGTTAACTTTTCCGGGACTGGTTTAACTTCAAGTTAATAATAATTGATTCATTATTATCTTCCAGGTTCTTCGCATACATATAACTATGAAGGCATGACATCTTAACCTTTTGTTAAGATGTCATGCCTTCAGTGTTATTATTAGAAAACGCAGAATTGCACAAGTAAACCTAAGTGCGTTTTAACTTTCATGTCACGAAGACTTTAACATTAAAACAAAAGATCTAAAGCAAATCCTGCATTGATCTCCATTTTAGCAATAGGTTATAGGACATTCTATCTTCTAGCAATAGGACAAAGGGCTACTCAATAAGCCCTTGCACAAGACTCGCATGACGTAACTCCTCCCCCCGGGCGATACTTTCTCAACCGCAAAATATAAAGACAGCTGTTCGACCACGACTTTTGAAATTTGTCGTCTTTAGATTAATTCTGGTATTGATTTTATGGATTGAAGAGATTTTTTTTTCTTATGAGCGACACCAATGTTTACAATATGACTAAGAATATACTTGAATAATAATTGGTTCTGTCTTGGAGATTTCAAGTGTAAATTCTGAGCAAAACAAAAGTCTATTTTTTTCGTGCGGAAAATAGTCATCATAATATTGAAGTTTTTCGAAATGCGTTTTTCATTCTTATTTTCGCTACCTTCTCGAAACAATCAGTTTTTAGTTCTGTATGAAATATTTTTTTTATTCCATTCAACAGTTTTTTTTTTTCACTCGGGCTCAGAGCGCGTTTAACATTTTTTGAAAACACTGTTGCATCTTAAGTTAATACAGTTACTGTTATAAAGGATAACAGTGTCATCCAGACGCCACAAGATCCTTGTAATATTATAGTTTTATTACATCGAAGCCTCATCAAAACAGTATCGCAATTATATAACAGATTCAGGGTCCTGAAATTCAAGGTATAATCCACAAACTTCATGAATTAGAGGTGTTTAAAGCGATCGTATATCATCGAACAGGGTAATATTGGCATTTGGCGTGTATTAGCGCCGGGCTAAATAGCTGTCGCTTAGACGATTTGACTAGCAATGTTGATTTATGTGCCAGATTTAATGTAGATATCCCCGTTGTATTGACAGAGAAGCTTGTTTTGTGATTAGTACGCGTTTTGTGGATGATAACATTAATCGATATCTAATAATGATCAATAATGAATGATATTGTTTTAAGCTAGATTGAATCCAGTACTAGTATGTAAATATTTTATTTAAAAAATGTAATATTCAAGAAGGACATTTTGCATACTTAAATAATAAATATAATATTTTGGTTTCGGGGAAAGAGGTACCTAAATGGCATAGAATAACTTGTCAAATCTCTATAATAATTATTATAAATTATGTATGTTGTAGGTAAATTCCAGTTTCCTTTTTATTTTAGTTATGAACGAATTAAAAAAGTCGTACCGTGAACAGATGCCTTCACGAGACTTATTTGTTATGAAATCAATATTTAAATAACAAACACAATTATGTTTCGAGTGCATTAAATATTTGATTGCATGAATTTTTATGTGTGTTGTAAATGGAAAAATATTTGCTTTTAAATGGTAATTATTTTTTAATCACAAATTGTGATTTTATTTTCAAGTGAAATAAGCAAAAATGATAATAATATTGAAATTTAATTATTGTGTAGGATTAGCTTTGCCTTTATATTAAATTACAATAAAGTATTTCAGACAGACGCGGCCTGCGGTGGCGGTGGCGGTGGCGGTCAGTTGGATGACTTGAGAGTTCTAGGAACGACACAGACACACGCGGCCACGCGGCCAAGCCATTCAACTGACCGCCACCGCCACCGCCACCGCAGGCCGCGTCTGTCTGGGAGACGCTTTATAGAGTCTAGTGGCCGCATTCAGATTTTATCATTACTTTTAACTTAAGTTAGATGAAATTTTAATACAAACTCTACATATATTTAATTAGGTATGTTCTTCTTATAATTAAAGATAACTAATTATTAAATGTCCGTAAGTGCGGTCGTGAAGCTCTTAACTGTTTGTAGATTCGTAAAGATCTTATTTTAATTTACGCCTGTTTTATGTGTTGTTACGCAAAACGGTAATTGCTAATTCATTTCAACAGGCACTCGAATTTTAACTATACAATGAGTGATTGCTATTTTATTTTTCCAGGCTATTTTGAAGGTAGCAGCGCCTTACATGAATCCGGATTACCAGCCTGATATCTGTGAAGATGAAGTGCCAGATTTCGATATACTACACTGTCTTACTGGAGGACTGAGGATCACTTATGAGATTGACAGTAAGTTAGCAGGCTATTGCTATAAAATAGACATAAAATCCACACAAACAAATATTTCGATAGTCTGTCTAAACTTTAGACTTTTGTGTCTCAAATCAGCGAGAGCCCTTAAAAGTATATTTTTACGCACGAATTTTGTGTGTTAGTTGTAATGTATCTCTATCTCCTTCCCTGATCTTTCCATGATTTAGTTTCATAAAGAGCCGTAGAGTAAATTGTAACGTATACTTTGTTTCACTATGAAGACCAACAATTTGGCACCATAAAACAAGCCATATGGACTTGAGACTACAAGATGACGCCCGCAACTCCGTTGCGCCAAATCGTTATCGCGCGGACCGTATCTGCATTTTTCCGGAATAAAAAGTATCATATGTCCTTTCCCGGAACTCTAAGTATCTCCATACCAAATTTCAGCAATATCAGATCAGTGGTTTGAGCGTAAAGAGCTAACAGACAGACTTTCGTATTTGTAATATTAGTATGGATATTAAACCATGCCTAATTTTCGCTTAAACTCTGTAATGTTTTAGATTCTGAAGATACTTGGAAGTTATTGTGTACAGAAGTGCCTTCTTTCTTCTGGGACAGTGTCCATAGTGCCGGTTCCCAGAAAATAAAGAAGAAACACATGAGCAGAGAAAATATCATTGGGAATCTATCTGCTACTCTAAAAGCTCGAACTACGGTAAGTACTAGAATTTATGGGTATAACTTAGGATTTACCATTTGACAATGGTACATGCTTCGGCACGAATGGGCCGGCTCGACCGGAGAAATACCACGTTCTCACAGAAAACCGGCGTGAAACAGCGCTTGCGCTGTGTTTCGCTGAGTGAGTGAGTTTACCGGAGGCCCAATCCCCTACCCTATTCCCTTCCCTACCCTCCCCTATTCCCTTCCCTTCCCATCCCTACCCTCCCCTATTACCCTATTCCCTCTTAAAAGGCCGGCAACGCACTTGCAGCTCTTCTGATTCTGCGAGTGTCCATGGGCGACGGAAGTTGCTTTCCATCAGGTGACCCGTTTGCTCGTTTGCCCCCTTATTTCATAAAAAAAAAAGAAGTAGAAACCCAAAGACCTCATAAATTCAAACCGTGTTCTTGGTAAATCTCGGGGATACCAAATTTACTTGTTAAATTATTTGATCAAGCTTTGTTAAGTCAATAGTAGTCATGATAAACTATCGGCTGGATTTAACATACTTCGACCAAATAGCGTAGGTCCGCAATCAGCCAATAAACCGATTTCTCTAATAGTACTTTCACTCGTCATCCAGCGTTATCCCATGACGTCAATGACAGTGAGAGACAGCACACAGTACGCGCCCTTCTACCTGCCCGGCATCACCCCGGGGGAGGAGATGGATCTGCTGGTGACGATGATCAGGGATCTACCGCTGAAGAGACCTAAGCCGGAGCCGAGTATGTATTGTATTTTATTTCTATTTTATTTTATTGAAATTTGGTTTGAAGATACTTTGAGTTCCGGGAAAGGACATAGGATACTTTTTACCCCAGAATGTACGGTTCCCGCTCGATAAAGAAATTGTTCTGAAAAACGATAATGTTTCTTCACATACTGCCACCTACCTGGTACACGTCATGTATAAGTTCACATTGCAATGTCACCAGGCGTTACGATGCAGTATAAAATATATTATTATATCAGCCATTCGTTATTTATTAATTACTAATTAGCTTCGAATGCCTCATATAAGAATATATTACATTGCATCGATCGTTGCAATGTGAACTCATCCTAAGCAATTTCTGAGTCCTACGGCGTCACAGACATAGATCAAGATAGATACCGCATGTCCCTCCATTTGTATGAAAACGAGCGTGCCACTTTTTCCTACCTACTGTGACGTACCGATGATAATAAACGTGTCCATTATCTAGGCCAACGATTCTATTCGAATTTCTACAGCTCAATACGGCACAATTAGGCATTTTTAAAATTCCGATTGACGTCCGATTCCGAACGGTGGAGCGCAGACTAAAGAACAGACTTTCGAAAGACGAGCATTGCTCGTCGTTTGGGAACGCGATATGGCACGCGAAGTACATACACATGCGGTATCTATCTTTATCTATGTCTGTGTGCGGCGTATACAATGTTCATTTCAGTAGATACTCTGATTTTCGAAACGCGCGTTAACGAAGCGCGCGTTAAGAACTCCTACCTCTTCAGAGTCCTGCCTTTATCATGTCCATAGAGATACCAAAATGGAAGACGTACCGCTGGATCCACTGGGCTCGTGCGCACGGACTCTACGAGGAGTACGCCTGTCCCCGCACCCGGTACCTCAAGGTCGAGGGGCTGCTGCAGCTGTCTGCGGCCCCGCATCTGCTGGGCTTGAGAAGTACGCCCTCGGTAAGTATTCCATTGCACATTGCTCTGACAGGATTTTTTTTCCTAATAAAAGTACTGGTTCAATGTTCATATTGACCTTTTTTTGTTTTAATTTACAGTCGGTGCCTTAGATCTTATTGTAAATGTAGGTACTCATCTTCATAATCAATTTATAGATTAACCCGGAGTTTAGAGAGGAACAAGCGAACGCTGGAAAAGGAAAAAAGGTAAGATCATTTTAATTAAATATGTACCTATTTCACAACTGCATTGTTAAAAATTAAAAATCTAACGACAGAAAAGTCACGTTTCTAACAAATTCAGCCCGTGCTATTTTTAAAGACCACAATATGTTATATTATATACTGAATTCATTAAATAAAGCAATTTTAATTAGTAATCAAGTTCTATTTTAAGTATGCTTACTGACACTTTAAGTTTATCAAGATATATTATAAATAAATTTGCTAAAAATTGACCTTCATCAAAATCGATTGACATGATCAGCCATTCCATTTTGCGTTCATAACATCAAAAATGTTTTAGAAAAACCCATCAATCATACTTGTCGAAATTCCACTGTGTCAAAGGGAATAGATGCGATCGTAATCTTATTATAACTTTGACTTTGACCCTGTCGATACTTTACCAACTTTGAATTTTCCCCTTCATTTTGTGGAAATTAGAAATTTTAATCATTGGTATTCCTTTAGTTTAAAGCTACTTGTTTAACAATTTTACATTATGAAAAAAGAGAGATTTTGTTGTGGTTTGTTCACAATATTATGTTAATGGGCTACGTAAACTCAAAAATTATTTTGAAACTTTCATACTGAAAAAATGTTACAATTTACAGTATTAGCTATCTTTAGTAGATATATTTTTTGTAAATTTTAAGGCTATAGTGTTATGTTGCAAAAATAATGAATAATAAATAATTTTAAAGCAGGTAGACCCAAAAAAACCGTTAAAAAAGAAACCGGAGAAAAGAAAGAACTCGAAGTCGCTGAGGTCAGTCAAGTCGTTGAGGTCAGTCAGGTCCATGAGGAACCTGAGGAAGTCCTCGTCGAAGGCCGTAGATAAAGAGGCACAGGAGACAGAGTGGTGTCTTTTTGACGTGGTAAGAAATGTAAAGTGACAGTCTGTATTATTAGTAATTGTGCCTTCCCATTTACAAATACAAATAAAGGAAGAGAACATAGAACGATAATATTATAATATTTGATACACAATAAAACCCCGATTGGGGCAATCGAGTTATTATTTTATCTGAAAGAAAAGTTTACTTAATCATTTTATTTCAATTATAATCTTATGTTGTAGATTCAACCGATGATCAAGTATATAGACATCCTGTACTTTCCATCCATGTACTATTTCGCATCGATTGTAAGCGATAATCTAATAAAATCAATAAACACAACTGTACAAGTTAAGACATCACACATAGTAGCACCGAAATCATCACCAGTATACCTACATGTTGATAGTGATGAAGATATTGTACTAAGAATATCCTTGGAAACTCTGAATCCGACAGTATTCGTCAATACAGAACAATACTCTCATTGTGAAATAGAACCTTCTTATCTGTTAGTGGAGAAGTTTAAATGGTTCGTAGATTTGGACTCGCCAGATATAATAGGAAAAATTGAGACAATTGGATACGGTTCCACTGAAATAAAGTTGAAACCAGGAAGACATTTTTGTAGGTAAGTGCTATTTGATTTTTATTCTGTTCTATCTATATTTTTCTTTATTTTCAACAATTGCTTGGTTTCTGAGGTTTTTTTTACAGTAGTTTATTGTTTCACTAACTTTGTTCATTGGTCAATTTTTAACGTTAGCAAATAAAAAGCAATAATTAATAGATATACGTATGTCAAAAAAACTCTGAAACTGGCCATGTGTTACCTGAAGGTTGTTAGTTTGAAGCGTAGGAGGTGTAAATTTCCAAAAAAAAAAAGAAAAAAAAAACTATTCCAAGTTCTCTCCCGAGTCTTAAGGTAAAATACCGTGTTGGATATGTTTTAGATTGCTTGTTTTCTATGAGAGGCCGGCCCGGCCAAAACAAGCAATGGAACAGCAAGAAATGGAAAGGGCGTAAGCGACAAAATGGTTTTTGTCGCGTAATTTAAAAACTATAAATATATTTCATATAAGCTATGTGCAAATTAAAGTGTATGCTTGAACCAATCTATGTACAAATGGAAGCTTAAATCACTCTCCTCTGTTGGCAAAATTAGAATCCCTTTTTACAGAGGTCTTTTTGATTGATTATTCTGTATTATAAAAATTGACCAATCGCGTTATGCTATGGGTAATTCAAAGACAAAGACATGATGAATACTGACAATGAACTTTAATTTCTTAGCTTTAGTCATTGCTGAGAAAAATCGATATCGCTACAGCCAAATTATCAAGGCGTTGCCTTAAACGTCTCATTAAAATTTATTTTACGGTTTAAGCATGAAGAAGTAACTAACACACATAGAGGTTTCTGTCTTTTTCTTCATTTCTACTGATTATAATATCAACATGAGTGTCCATGGATATTAACATTATATTATGGACTTCTCTTAAAAAAATGAAAAGCCCGTATAATAATATTATTTCTATCTAGCAATTTAATTGTCCTGTTCCCAGTGCAATGGGATCTCGCTCAATGGAGCTAAGAAGTGATTTTTCAATGCCCAGATGAAAAGGCTGATCTCATTTATTCAGTGGATAGGGAGAAATTGGATTTTATAGTAATTGACAGAGAGAAAGATAAATTAAGATGAACAGAAAATAGTAAATCGATAGTTATCAGAATAGTCATTCATATAACTTTGTTCACGACATTTTTGACTTTTCCCAAATAAAGGGTTACCCAATATTTTTACTTTTAAGCTGAGATAATTTTTCAATAATAAATTGTATTGGAAATATTTTAAGACCGGTGGATTAATAATTGTGATTAAAAATTGACAGGTATTTAGAGTAAACTTTCAACCACTAAAATGAAAGGAATTAACATATTGTATGTTTTGTAGACATCTTCAATCTTGGTGACTTGTTACAGATTGTGGATCCACGCTCCATTACATTATCACGCGATGGTAATCAGCAAATCGGCGCTTGTGGTTGGAAGTCGTGATGTGGTGTTGGCTGCAGCGGCTACTGAATGTCCCTGGGCTTCCAGATATTTGAACAACATTGGAACAAGTTTCTCGTCTTTCATACGAAGCAGCAGATCTTTGGTGGATGTGACTGGGACGGGAAGAGAGTTTTATAAGTGAGTATTTCTTATGAAGGGGAGTAGACTAGTAAAACTTGAAATGGGAAGTAATAACTACTACTTAAGTAATAATACATTCATATAGTATCAGATAGTTATAGCAGTAGGTGCGCTTGTTAGTAAAATCGCGTAAATTTTCCGAAATGCAAGCAATGATATATTTCCCTAATTTATACTTTGTTTATTCTTTATCGTCAAAATATTAACCAATCAACAACGTTGTTTAATACATAAACTTCTGACAAAATTCTCAGAAATCGGACATCAAATCATAATATTTATTGGAAAGATCAACAGATAAAAGAAAAGTACCTAGTTATTACTTGTCAATGTGTTGATGGCTATGAGACAAAGTTTTGCAATAAGCTATCGGTTGTCACTTTAACGCATATTTCGTCCGTTTACCGAGTGATATGGTGGTCATAATATCGGTCAATAAAAGTATATGAGCTGGATTATACTTTATCTATGGCAATCCATAACGGAATGACGGAAGTTATAGACGTATGGATTTAAAACGTAGTGATTATATCTTTGTATGGATTATTATTGAATATCTTTTAATTTGGAGGGTTCATATTAATTTTTGGGATAGTATTTTTGTTATTATCTAGATTATGTGTTAACTTAATATGTTATAGATTTTTGCTTTCTCTTTCAAATCTATATATATAAGTAAAGATGAATTTTCAATTTTGTTAGTCTCACTAAAACTCCCGAGCTTCTGAACCGATTTCTTTGTGGAAGTCCAGCAGGCGTAGCATGGTCACTATAGAAACGGTTTATTTCTACGGAAGAATAGACAAAGTGACAGTTAGACAATGGAAATCCGCCATTTTGTCGATAAAATCTGTCAGTATGTCGATTCTTCCGTAGAAAGAAACCGTTTCTATAGTGACCATGCTACGCCTGCAGAGAAGGTTTATATTAGGAGATAAGTGATACGAAGTTCAAAATTTCCCCTGTGACATTTGTCAATTAACTAAAATTTATTAGATCCTACAAACCAGATTTGGAGTGGAATGAAGAAAAAGTGGGCTTTAAGAGGGTACTCATTCATTGGATGTTCAACCAAGCGCTGCAGTCCCTCCTCATGAGGAAGCTCACAGATCCAGAGTACAGGAGCGCCTGTGCGATATTGAGGAGAGTGCTTTGTGATCCCAACTTTGGTATACCTCCTAAGCGACCAAGGAGTGAGCCAGAGGAGACAATCGAAGAAACTAATTACTGTTGCTGCGTCAACAAGGAGTGCATGGATATACACATGGTGAATGTTATTGTCGTTGACCGTGACTGTGACTGTGACTGTGACTATGACTGTGACTGACTACTAACTGTGAATATAAGAGTATGGTTACACGGTCAGTCTGGCTGTTGGAACTGATGTTCAGTCCATCAGTCTGAGACTGACTCCAGAATGATGACCGGGAAGTACATACATACTAAAAAAATTATCAGTCCGTCAATCAAACGAACACGATCATTCTGCCATCAGTCTGGATCAGACTAATGGATTGAACTGATGCCAGACTGAACGTGTAACCTATGTCTAACTATAATCATGGTACTATAAGGTAACAATAGTGATTTTTACTTTTTTAGCCCCATGTAGGTAACATCACTGGGTATTACAATGCACCGGATAGAGTAAACGCGTGTCCAATAACGTACGTCATAGGAGATGAAAGTATAAATATTGCTAAGGAGCTGGCTCGGAATAAGGCGGCGACTGTCATACAAGCACATTGGAAGGGCGCTTGGACCAGGAAGTCATTGAAACAGCAAATTGAAGCCACTTCTGATTCATTAAAATGTGTAAGTTTGTATAAGATATGCTACGCTAAGTATAACCTATACTATACAGATCTAATCCACAGGTCTGGAACTAAAAATATTCTTCTCAATGGGTGTTACGTTTCTCGCATCAACAACTTTGAGTGGAAATGGACCTTTATTTTGCTCTTTATTATATTTGTAAGCTTTTATAGCATATTATATCATTTTTTCCAGATCATGGATACAGCTTTTGCAAATACAAAAGTATTATCAGAGCTGATGAATGAGTTCTTTGTTAAATTCCCTGGTGCAAGGTCCGCTTACTCAGTATCATCAGCGCTGACTTGCGACAGAATCCTGAAGGTCTACCCTGGAAAGGTCATGGCTACTGCCCAGTGTATCTGGATACCGTTCTTCCAATCCACCTTCCACTGCCATGGTGCTGTCAAAGTCCACTTCGATATCAACAGCCCCTATGTAAATAATCTGCTAGTGTATGATAATGATACAGGAATTGAGAAGAAATTGGCCTACTCCTCGCATAGGACTTATGAATTTGATCGAAATATAAAAGGGTATGTGTACTTTGAACTAAATATAATGGTACTTTAGAGATGCCCATCTAGAATTAAAAAAAAAAAAAGAAAGAAGGGGGAATCTATACTGCTTTTATATTTAGTCGCTTTAATATAAGCCTAACTTTAAGCATCCTTGTGAGATCAGTTTTGCGAAATAGCCCTTCCATCCATTTAAACCATCATTCCAATCATCATTTTTCCATTTGAAAGGATAATTTCTCCTCACAGGTACACAGTAGTAGGATATGCACGTCTAAGGGAACCGCAACCGATGGAGAAACCAACCGAAGTGCTCTGGCAACTGACCGTCCTTACCAACATGCCAGATACTTTTCACGTCTGCGACAACGGCGACAGATGCCGAGAGCTGCCGCTGCTGTCCGCGACTAAGAGTCGCAGCTACGAAATGTATGTGCCCAACCGACGGAACATACTGTGCGGGCTTCAAGTTTCGGTGAATAAGCCGGAGATATTGAGTTTGAGAGTTGCACCATCTTTTCCTGAGGTAAGGGATTAGAGTGTTCCAAGGTTAACGAAACGTTAAAGAGCATAATATTAACGATGTTATTAGAATATTATATTATATTGGTATCTTACCAATGATAGTACATTATTTGGCAAGCCCAATTATTAGGACAGGCATAAAAAAATAATTGGTGTTGCATTGCTTGTTAAAAGAATTATCTCATTGCATACCATTCGTTGGTACAAAAACCTTTTCTTTCACATAGTACAGCCATGTACACAAATATCCCTTTCGAGCCAAAAAACTGGTATTTAGGTCAATTGTAGAAATCAATGTTATTTCAACTGTCCTCGTAAACATACAATGTCCAGACAGTAAAAGTTACGGCGCAACGTAATGGTCGCTAAAGCCACAATAACTTACAATGTAAGCTAATGAGCTATTATAAGCCTTGAAGCTTTAGTGGCAAAAACAAAAGTAATATTATTTTTATTTCATAATGCCTTTTGTTGCACTGAAATTCATTCATCGCGAAAGAACTGTGCAATTCCGGGTTAAAAACTTGCCCTATGCAGGGGCTAGATTCTATATGTATATTCAATCATCAAAATCGGTTCTGTGGTAAAAACTTGAATAAGTAATAATACATGATCAAGGTCAACAGAGTGATAGATACACTTTCGCATTTTTATTATTCGTTCGTTGTAAACTGTTTTGAATGTGTATTTTGTAAAGGTTATTGTCTAGTAGATTTTGCTATCTAATGCATCAGAAGTCAGCATTCTGAACTTATGGAAAAATATAGTCTATAGGCTTTGACTTCGACGAGCAGTCTTTGAATGCATTTTTGCCATTATTGGGCTTTACGTAGAAGAAAATAATGGGTTTAGAACCCGCTTCTCTATGTAACTTATGCATCAGATCATGTAAGATTCCTTAATTTATTAAAATCCTCAAATGCTCCAATCAAAATGAAATCCCCCAAAGATCTACCGTAGTATGTTTAGCGGTAATAACGTGTCAGTATTTTAGCTGCATTAGTGCTCTAGATTCGGCAAATGAGATTAGCAATAATCACTCGTTTGATCTGCAATTAACTGGATAGCAATTTGTAGCTGTAATCAACGACAGGTTATACCTGGTACACATTAGGCTTCAAAACGCGCGTATTGCTAGCGCACACTTTGCCTAAGGCTGGGGCTATAATCCTGAATTACCAGCGTTTCAGTTTTCAGACTGAAGTTGTTTCAGTCTACATACGGTAATAGTAATCAGCGCCTTGGAATGACACCTTTAGTTTAAAAAAAACCGGTCAAGTGCGAGTTAGACTCGCCCATGAAGGGTTCCGCAGCAGCAAGAAGGTTTATTTTTATGAAATTAAAACGTTTTTGTTTTATTTTTCAGTTGATTTAATGAAAGTTAATTTAAGGTTTACCATTTATGACGTATAAAAAAAACTACTTGCTATATTTCATTCAAACCAATTTTCGTTGGTAGTTTTTATAGTAAAGTACATTATATATTTTTTTAGACTTATCATGGCCACTTTTACTTTAGAAGTTACACAACACATTTTACCACTTTGGAAGAGTCTTTCTCGTAAAGTATTCTGAGGCCCTAGACAAAGTATCTTTCGTTAAAAATGATGTCGAAATTCGTTATCAAAATGTATGCGGTTTGACATAAGTCATCGCTAAATGATATTTCGCTTGCTAAGACTAATGTCAAATCCCATACATTTTGATAACGAATTTCGTCATTGTTTTTAACGAAAGGGACTTTGGCTACGGCCTCAGGTTATAAAAAAAATGATATTAAAATCTCAAAATGATTTTTGAAGACCTATCCACAGATATCCCACACGCATGGGTTAGGTGAAAAAAAATTTTTTTTTGTTTCAGTTGTACCTATGGGGACCCCTAAAATTTTTAATAATTTTTCCATTTTTGTATTAAAATCTTAATGCGGTTCACAAACTTCATCTATTTACCAAGTTTCAATAGTATAGCTCTTATAGTTTCGGAGAAAAGTGGCTGTGACATACGGACGGACTGACAGACAGACAGACAGACAGACAGACAGACATGACGAATCTATAAGGGTTCCGTTTTTTGCCATTTGGCTACGGAACCCTAAAAATGCGATATGATCCGCTTTGTCAAGAGCGGGCTGAGCATAACAAAAAAAACTGAAAGATTTTAGGCACAAAATGATAGACCTTTTGTCTCTCTCCCTGATCACTCTGTAAAATTAAATTAAAGACACCCTTTTTATGGTAGCTATGCCAAGTGCTTAAAGTAATCAGTCACTTTGAAAAGACTATTTGAAGCTTCGCCGCATCTTGACAAAACTGTAATTGGGCTCCGAGGTACGCTTACGTTTTTCTTTATTATTAAAACGCACACGTTTCTGCGTTTCAGATCATCCGAAGTGCCCCCACCCTTGTCGCTTGATTAATCAGTTCTGATTGTGGTGTTGCCATCAATAATTAATATTCCGTGATTAACCGAGTACTCTGTCAATATTGTTGTCAGTGTCAACAATTGGAATAGGTGCTGTCAATAATTTCGGCCAACCCTCGCTCTAATTATGTTCACGTTATTGAATTCTATTGCTAACACAAATACACGCTTCGTCAATAGCGCGTTGTGGTTTGTGGGTAATATGTTTCATATTTGGAACACGAATCGCGCAATTTCATGTTCAAGTCTTAGAGCAGGCGCTGAGTGGAGTTGAAGAGAGGAGAGACTAATTATGTGACTAAGAAAAGTGTGGGGTTTGACTAAGAAAAGCATGCCGATTACGATTCTGAATCTTGCCAGGAGTCATATTAGACCATTTTTACCCAACCAATACCCAACTCCACCCAGCGCCACCTCTATATACATTTCATTAGCCTTTAATATCTGGTATATTTTGGATTTCAAGCATTTTAGTTTGGTTTGAAAGATCCTTCAAAGCATACATAAAGACAGATAACAGAAATCGACGTTCGCGTTACTGTAATCTATGATCTATGCTCCCAAGTATCAAATTATGATCTAAAAATCTGCAAAACATTCCATTTGTTACTTTGAAATGTAATGCATATCCTATTGAGTTGTTATAAGACGGGAAACCGGGTACTTTCGTATTCCATGTGCATTTCATCTCGCGAGATCTCATCCGCAGTATATTATATGCTGACGCGGACATCTTTTTAAAAATGTTCATGTTTGAATAACAGATCTTGAGATTCATGGAGTTTGTTTTTGAAAAAGGATCTCAAATAAGGCTCTTATTAAGTGAGGTATTTCTTCGAAACTTTTAATATTATAAGCGCGCCGCATATTTTAACAACATTTAGATTACTTTTGTTTGTGTACAAAATATGTAACTTGCAAGAACCACCTTCATTGTAAAAACTACAGTATATCCTGTTACTCAACTCAAAGTATCTCAATAACCATCAAAATCGGTTCAGCGGCCGAAGAGGTGACAGACGGACAATAATAAACCGTGCACACACTTTCGCATTAATAATATTGATATCAATTAAGCACGGGTCTCTCTGCAAAAATTTATTAATTCTTAAAAATTTATTAATTAAATAAAATTGTTTTATTTTTAAACTAGCTGTGCCCCGCGGTGTTACCCGCGGTTTAAGTGATATATAATAAAAAAGTACCAATAATAGAGTCAAAACGGGACGATACATGGTTCTATAATGGTTTATGATAGTGATGATGATGATGATGAATGTAATTTGCATAGTAGCATATGCTTTCTGTTCTTAAAACAACGTCGGAACTCCCAAACTTGTATCTATAAAGAGTCAGGAGTTCTCTCAGCACCGTCCGAACCATGGTATACCTTGGTGCAAAATCTTACTTGTTGGTAGCATATGCTTAGAATACTGCTCACGAAACCGAAGTCACCACATGTTTCCATATAAAGTTTGGTGAGATCCCTCGATTTCTTATGGATCCCTTCATCAGGTAACCACTTTTATGAATATGGTATCAAATTGGGATGATAACCTATACACCAAAAGAAAAATTTTGAATATCGGTTCACAAACGGCGGAGTAATCGTTGAACATAAAAAAACGAACATAACACCTCCTCCATTTTGAAAGTCGGTTAAAATTGTAGCCTATGTGTTATTCTGATGTATAAGCTATAATATTATTATAAAGTTTCATTAAAATCCGTTCAGTAGTTTTTGCGTGAAAGAGTAACAAACATCCATACATCCATACATACATACATACATCCAAACTTTCGCCTTTATAATATTAGTAGGAAGTAGGATAAATTTGACCCAAATGTTTTCAGAACGAGCTACGTGTTACCACCGGTTCGGGAACGAACGGGAAGAACCAGCGTAAGAAACTCGCACGAGTCGTTTTTTACCAAAAAAGTGGAAAATTATATTAATAGTATTTCTATAGTATTTCTTCTATGGCAAAACGGACAGTTTTCCTGAAATTTTCCACCCAATGACGCTGACAACCTTTCAGTTGAAGCTGGAAGCCGTCATCCGCACCACCACCGATGATCAGGTGGTGGAAGTGGGGAGGTGCAGCGGGGAGGGTGAGCTGTTCTGGCCGGCCATACGTCTGGAGCCCACCACTCCGCGGAGCCCGAGGGCGAAGCCCCCGGCGTCGCACTACAGCCTGTTCTCGGAATCGGTACTATATTATTGGGATTAACGACGTTCTCGTAAAAAGTGTTTTTTTATTTATCAATGTTAATCTCTTGATTCTTTGTGATGCAAAAATCAAGCTTAGCTTGAAATATTTAGCCAAAGATTCTGCAGTAAGCATCAAAATATTATTTGACATTATTGTATGCCGATTGGCTATTGGCTATTTTGCATTTATGAAAAATGTTAATATTTCTCTATTATTTGTGTATGTTTTACTTAATATTTAAAGATTATCTTGATTTTTATCTCTTGTAGGCAATAAAAGCAAAACATTCCAAGTCAAGAACTTCTGCCAAGTCTTCAATATATCAAAAGGTAAATTGAGAATTTTCAGAATTTGCTATAGGACTAAGTTAGTCCTATAGCAAATTCTTTTGAATGCCGAATAGATCAATAAAATGATAGAATGCAATTTTTTCAATATTTTTCTTTCGATTTAATATATAAATGTTTTCACGTTAGAGCAGAGGCAGCACCAGCAGACAGTAAACAAAAAGTTTTGTTCGACGATTGACAATGTCTCTGTCAATATTGTCGGATGGTCGGAATATTTACAGTATGTGCTCTCTGCTGCTAGTTGCGACCTTTGAGTAATATTCCCTATTTATAATATTAAAAAAAAAAACTTACTTGAAAATCCTTAACTTTTAATAATCAGACTTTATAATACTACTTTATAAGACTTTATAATGACTCATAGCGTGTATCACATAAAGCAGCTGACATTTTTGACCCACTGAGGGCTGCTGATGATGACGCCGCAATATCGAAGATATTTACATTGCGAGGTCCTTATACAGCGTGTCCCAAATTTCATCAAACGATCCACTTTGTCGTCAAAGGACTATCGAGTTCCTTGCTTCATCGAATTGTTATACGCCTTGTGTTGCCTTAGGGTCGCCTCTCACTGAGACGCGTCAGGACGTGACGCGACGATGCAAAATAATAGATGCTACATTGCAATATCAAGCAATCTATCTGCTTTATATTTCAATTTAATTGTCTTTATGTATCATCTAGTCACATCTTGTACTGCAACGATTCGTCGTCGAATCGTTGCAGAACAAGATGTGACGCAGCATTTTTAGGGATTTAAATATGAACTTTATTTGCTAGGCAAGGAAAAATTGGTTGCAATACTCTTAGTTCGTATTTATGACGACTTCTGTGGCTCAGTTGGTGGGCTGTTGGTAGCTCAAGCCGGGGGTCGCGGGTTCGAATCCCACCGACGGAACAAAAAAAAGTTTTCAAAAGTTCCTGGGTCATGGATGTGTATTAAATATGTGTATCATATAATAAAAATCTTAAATATATGTATAGTATAAAAGTATTAAATATATTTCCGTTGTCTTGTACCCGTAACACAAGTCCTTCAGGTACTTACCACGGGGCCAGACTGACGTGGTGTGTAGCGTCCATAGAAAAAAAAAAAGTACGAGGTGCTCCTCACTGCGCACCGAATAGTATGAAACTTGATTTTCTTTTAGAGTAAATAAAGTTTAAATAAAGCTTGAATTTCACTCCCTTTAAAAATACAACGTCGACGTGTGACGTGTCTCGGTGTGATGTGACCCTTAGAGTGTGTCGTTATACAGAGGGTATCACAAGTATCACATTATATTATACAGGGTGCTACTTATTGTATACACAGGGTGTCTTATAAAGTGTCAGCCAAAATGCCAAGTGCACCTTTTTCGCTGACATAAGATGTAGCTTAAGAATATAATTTAGATATTTTTCAGTAATTTTGTAGGTAATTTGTTTATTTATTTTACATTTATTATAATTATATTGATCTAGTCTCTCTGAATGCTTAAATACTTATAATATGTAAATTACATATTTTTCCGCAGGCCGCAAGAAATCTGGCTGAATTCGAACCAAAATCGTTCACTATTGAGTAAGTTTTCATTAACTTTGCGTGTAACTGGTGAAGTCAATAAGTGTCGTCAAATGAATGTGGGGCATTCCTGTCAATTCCTTGGACCCATGTTAATTCTCTTGAATTTTTTTCATACAATAATATTTAGTACTTCATACCGTATCGTGATGATTTCAATCTAAACCAGGGAACCATATTATTATTATAATTTTGTGCTGTGTTCATTTTGCGCAGGAAAAGAAAAATATACAGGGCGTAACGAATATATTATAATACTTAAGGGTTAAAGTTGAGTATGTCTAATTTTTATATGTCTTGGTATGTTGAATCTAGAGTAACAGCCCTCACCGGTTGGCCGCTGACGACTGCGCAGTGGAGAAGGGTGGAGGAGCACCGAAGGTCTCGTGCTGAGCAACTAGGTTCCCTAGACTCTGTGAAGAAACAGGTTAAGGAGAAGGTAACCATGAACTTTATGATAATTTGTAGGTACTATGATATTTTATGGTCAGTCGGCAACTGACTAATTTATATTATAGATTGGAAAAAGAGGATACTGATTTTTTGTGCCTTTGGTCTTGTACTAATATTATGTATTCTGTGCTTTGGTTGAATATAAGGATATTAAGATTTGGAATGCCGGGAAAAATTTAGAAGCCTATAAAGACTCTCGGCTAATATATAATAGAGTTATGAGTAACAAGTACTGGAAACCAAATAGCGATTTTCTTAAGGTCCATAATTTTACGTAGAGTTCTATTTTTAATAAGTTGAATTTCTTCGCCCTTTAAAAGATGTTCTGTGAATGTGACAACGTCTGTTCTCGTCTTCTATGTCCTTTAACCAGTAGAGTCTTTTCCTAGTTTTCCATCACCCGCAACAAACCACCGCCATACGTACCCAAGCCCAACGACGCGTACGTCGAAGTGGAGCACTCGCACGTCGGTGACAACGTCACCGTGCGACGTGACGACGACAAGGAGCAGCAGTTCTATAGCGCCGTGAGGAGTTGGAACGCCGGTGATCCACAGAGGAACGTGAAGTGTGCTGAAGTCAGGTAGGTTCAGGGCCGGTATATTTTTTACGAGTATATGCCACTTCAATTTTGCCGCCTCTACGTACGACTACGTACTAATCTGCCGCCATCCTAGGACGCTGCCGCCTCCCCTAGGGCGCCATAGGACGCTGCCACCCATAGGCTCATGGCCTATACTGCGTGTACATAAATCCAGAGCTGGGTAGGTTTGTTGGTGTACGAGCTTTAATCCGCGAAAAAAAATAGAAAATGATAGACATGTAGCTAATATTAAAAGTGTTTTTGGAATACGAAGTACACATTAGTGGTTTTGCGTAAAAGAGCAATAAACAACAGACCCTGTGCGTACGGTCGATAGAAATGTTTCAGAAGCATTTGTATTTAGATTATACATTCTGGCAAATCGTCGTTGCGCTTGCCAAAACCTCTATGTGTATTAAGTCAAGTTTTCAGGGGTAGACAATAAACTATTTTATTTAATGATTGATGGACTTATCAATAAATTAAAAAGACTCAGTTCATACATAAGTAGATTTGCCACCATATAGTATTTTTAATTTATTGATTAGTCCACCAATCATTGAATAAAATAGTTAATTGTTTACCCCTGAAAACTTGACGAAATACACATAGAGGATTTGGCAAGTGCAACGACGAAATGCAAAATAAAGTATTTCGCAACTTGACTGACGACTGTACCGCGTACAAATCATCTTTTTGTGGGTATTTTTGGCCCATATATCCACACAAACTTTCACATTTTAAATGCTAGTATGCCTACATGGGTTGACACTTGAGAAAAAATTCCCGTTCCCTAGGGAATCTTCACTACGAAGACGCCAAACAAGCGACTGTCAGTTCTAAATGCAATTAGAATAATTAAAGTAAAGTAATACTTGAGCTGAGCGCTGAGTTGACACGATAAGCTACACAAATGCATGCCAGGCTGGCCTACGGCTGCGTTGGATCGAGAGGAGTGGACAACTTTGGGGTGGCCTTTTCCCAGCAGTGGGACAGCATAGGCTCTTAAAAATACTTGACGATACCACTGCCGTGCTAGTAGATAAATCATCCAGTATAGGGTTAAAAACCTCTAAGTCATGTGCCGAATCGTGGCTGTATTGTGAATTGCGATAAACTCATTTAGGCCTCCAACAGCATTTAGACCTCCTCTGTTTGCTCGCTGCATGCCAAGACAAACAAAGCCTCGTGAAAAATGGCCGATTTTCATAAAATACCTTGCGCCGATGCGCTCTTTCAATAATTGTAGTACCATATTTTATTTAGATTGGAAGCTAGTTCAAAGTGGCTTTTCTTTTCGGAGTTTTCTTTTAGATGATTTTGCAGGTTTGTGAGCCGAATCAATAAAAACAATTCTAATGATCTTTGAAATTATAGAGTTGAATGATTTCATTATGACGATTAAAAAGATATTAAAGGAATCATCAGCTTTCAGCAAAAAAATAAATCAACTAACAGTCTAACTTTCGCAGTTCTTGGGATGCAACCTGGCGACAGACTGACGGTTCGACAGCGTCGAATTCTCAGTAATAGGGTCTCGTCTTTACTCTTTGAAACGGATCCCACAAACTATTTTCTATTATTCTTCCTAGAGGTACGATCAGATAGACACATACATAAACTCTAACAGAAAACGTTTATAGTTTCAGAATGCTGACACTAATTTATTCTAAATTTCTTTGCACTTAAACAAAAAATGTAAAACAATTAAATAGTTAAAAAATTAAGGTTCGCAAGGTATCTGGAGCGAGCCGCTTTGTTGAGTTTAATACTGCTGAGTGGTGTTTTGTCTTACACCCGTTTACTCCAAGGTCCACAACACACTGCCCCACTGTTAGTCTAGACTTGTACAGTCTAGAGTCTAGACTGTACGGTGCAAGCAACACTACTTAATAATTTATTAATTAATGACGTATGGCTAAATCTTGGTGGGAGACAGTTTGGAAGAATATTCGTATTTCTATGATGCTGTGTCTCTCGCATTTTTGTTTAAATTATTACCACAATTCTACCATTTTATTGCAACATTGGTCCGTAATGTTCCAAAATGAAACATTTGGTTGTGTATCTATATTATGTAACATATAATAGAAATTAAGTGTCAGAGCAATTTTTATCCCTCAGGAAAGAGTTTCGGGAGCTGTACCTAGAGCCGATACCTTCAGCACCCTCACCCAGCGAGCATTCGATACATGAGGTAACCCGTAACACTAGTTTAGTAGCTGACATCGGAAACATTTACCTATTCAATCATCCAAAGTTCATATAGGAAATAGTTTACCTTGTTCTCAGCCTTACCGAAAATGGCAATCGGTCAAGCAAGGAAGAGTTCGGTAACAAACAATCTAGTATTTATACAATTTAGGGAAACTTTTACAGTATACTGGCCCATGCAACGTGATTTAATATTTTGCTCTCCCCATCATGTCACAAAAATTATTGTAATAATAATACTATGTCAGTAATAATTCAATACCCCTAAAGTCCATACTGTTGAGGAGGCTTCAAACAAGTAGATTACATAAAAAATATTTATCTACAGTCGAACACAGAACCTCCACGTTTCTAAAAGTTGGTTAAAAAGTTACTAAACATACTGATTAATAGGAAATGACATTTCAGGGAGAAGTTGAAGGTGAATTTACGAAAGAGGAAACAGGTATGATTACAAATAAGTAATGATTTATCAAAGTTCAAACAAACTTGATATAGCTCCTAATTGCGCTAAGCAAAGAAGTTACAAAATATTATTGTTATGTCTTATTTTCTCCCTTTTGATCATCGATTTTATCAATAGTTAATAATCCTAGAAATGTATTATGAATTATTATAATATAAAGCATATTCTAATAAGCAATAGTCCAAGGAACGAATCTTAAAATTGTTATGATGGATCTTATATGCAATAGTTAAATATTGTAGATTTTTTTGTTTGGTAGTTGTTAAAATGCATCATCAAATACCTAATATAATATAAATAGAAGTATGTTTGTTTTAGACCTAATCTCGCCAAATGACAGTGACGATGGCGAGCTGTACCTAACTTTGCCGGACAAGCTGCGAGACAAGTTCGTACAGCTGGACTTCGTGCCGCTATGCACCAGAGAGAAGACGGGAGACTGGTGAGGAACTTGCTTAAGATTAGCAAATAGCAAAAAACTCTGGAATGAACTGTCACAAGCAGTATTTCCGGACCAATACGACCTGCAAACCTTCAAGAAGAGAGCGTTTTCCCCCTTAATCCTTCGATTGCGTTTTCTTGGAAATCTATTGTAAATCTATTGTTTTCGCGGCCCAAGTGGGCCTTATCGGAGTTGAAGGGTTAAAAGGTTGGCAACGCACCTGCAGCTCTTCTAATGTTGCGAGTGTCCATGGGCGACAGTAGTGCTTCCCATCAGGTGACCCGTTTGCTCGTTTGCCCCATTATTTTATAAAAAAAAAAAACTCAAACTCTGGGAGTGCCAGCAGAAGTAAAAACGGAGCGACAGGACACGTACACATTTGACACGCGGTAGAAAATGAGACTTCCTCTTCAACGCCGCGCTGGCAGTCTAGTCTTACAAAGTCTTACGAATTTTCGATCATATCACGTCGTCCTGACGTGCCAAAAAAGTTCACAAATGACAAATATTGGTAGGGTGATTATTTGAAAGTAATATTACATTCTTTACTTTCCTAACGTCTTCTGAATGTTCTCAATGTTAGAAGGCTGGGTTAGTTAACACCTCAGTCACCCCACAATAATTCCCATTGGATAATGCTCTTGCTGATAAAAATGTTTAATTTAAATGAATCAAAATCACGTCCTAATTTTATTAATCACACCTAGTTGCATACATTAAACAACCCGTCCACGGTACAATTGCAATAATAGGTCCTGTAATTTATTGGCGTATGAATAATTAGTAAATAATTGAATTGTCCGAGTGTGGACTAATTATTGTGGTTATTATTCCGTTTATCGGTTCGCGATTGATTGCCTCACGCCTGGGAGCTAAATTAATAATGTGACCGGAATTTTTGATGAGAGGCCTACACCTACCCTTAGGTTTAAATAATGGCTGGGGTTCTAACCCCAACAGCACCTAATTTAAAAGATTTATTTATGACAGTTTTGATATTATTGCACTCTGGGAGTGCCGGGAGAATTGAAACCGCAACAGCGGGCTTATGGAAAAGATAATACCCCCCGTATTATTTTTGCTTCTACGACGCGTCTTCTTCTCTTCGTCTTATGAATTTTCTGGTAGGACATATTGTGTCCTAAGTCCTAACGCGAATTTGACATTAAAAAAATCATTGTGTGAAAAAGTACACGATTCCGCTAAGGAAGTTTTCACTTGAAAATTGTAGACTTTCCCTCATTGAGTATACCCTCATTCTCCATCCCTCATTGAATGACATTATACCATTTAACCATTTAACGGACCCTAATTACATTAAACTTTAACGCTTTTAAATCAATTCTTACTCATCCATGGCTTAAGCATCATCATGACACCTGAGATGTTGGAAGCCGCAAAAAAGAAGAGACAAGAAGAAGCGGAGAAGGCTCTAGAAGTGATTCACCAACTGCAGCTGCACAACGAGCAGCTGCTAGCGCGGCAGAAGTTGAGGTGTCTCATGCTGGAGAGGAGATTCCCAGGTTGGTAGATGAGGAGAAGATTTATGTAGAATAATTATATTGATTTCATAGAAAACGCAACGCCCGCGCCATTGATAAGAATATGGTTTATAGTCCAGGAGAATATCCATAGTAATATTATAAATGCGAAAGTGTGTCTGTCTGTCTGTTACCTCGTCACGCCCAATCTGCTGAACCGATTTTGCTGAAATTTGGTGCGGAGATACTTTGAGTCCCGGGAAAGGACATAGGATACTTTTTATCCCGCGATAAACGAATTTTGGCGCAACGGAGTTGCGGGCGTCATCTAGTATAGGATAATTTTTTAGCGGCGAAAAATACAGATGTCCGTGTGAACGAAGTTGCGAAAGGTATCATTAAATTGTTCACGTTAGGAACACATTAAAGACGTCAATAAATGAAGCGTACTGCTTTGCATGGATCAAGATAATAGCTTCATGTTAAATGTTAATCCCACCAAAAACATACCTGTTAAAATGGGGCCAAGTTCCTATCGGCTAATTTTTGACCTAAAAAAAGAGTTGAAATCCAATTCAATGCCAAGTTTAGATGCACTTGATCGATCGTAATTATCTTCATCAACAGCCTGATCCATAATACTTCTTATTTGAACTTGGCAGGTTAATTTAATTATATAAATATTATCTAATTTTACAATTAATCAAGTGTTACGTATAGCACGAAAACCTGCCAAGTTCAAATTTAGTATTATGGATCAGGCTGTTGATGAAGATAATTACGATCGGTCAAGTGCATCTAAACTTGGCATTGGATTGGATTTCAACTCTTTTTTTAGGTCAAAAATTAGCCGATAGGAACTTGGCCCCATTTTAACAGGTATGTTTTTAGTGGGATTTCAATACTTTTTTTCGAGAAATCATACTTATTTTTTTCTTTTATATCACCCGATATAAACAATACTTTTGATAGATGGCGCTAGTGGTATTTGTTAAACTATCAATAGAAGCCAAAATTTTAAGTGAACAGTATTTATTTAATAATTAAGCTATACAGTGTGCATTATACATGACAATATTTATATCCCCCCTCGTCTCCTCCCACCCTCCTCATCGTATTCTCGTTGTATCACTGGTACATAAGAATTTTTATCTAAAGTTCGTAGATGAGCCGACTCACTCAATTTCTTAATTTTTTGTTAAACTACACATAACACACGACCTGTGTGCCTAATTTCATAACGTTAGGATAATTGGAAGTAGCCTCTGAAGTTCGTAGATTAACCGACTCACGCTTGACCGATTTCTTAAATTTCTCAATTTCTTGTTAATCTACATATAACACACGACCAATGTGCCAAATTTCATAACGCTATGACAATTGGAAGTAGCCTCTGAAGTTCGTAGATGAACCGACTCACGCTTGACCGATTTCTTAAAATTCTCATTTTTTTATTAATCTACATTTACTTAACATACGACATGTGTGCCAAATTTCATAACGCTAGGACAGTTGGAAGTGGCCTCTGAAGTTTGTAGATGATCCGACTCACGCTTGGCTGATTTCTTAAATTTCTCAACTTTTTATTAATCTACATATAACACACGACCCGTGTGCTAAATTTTATAACGCTAGGACAATTGGAAGTGGCCTAGAGGTTTTGATTACCGGTCAGTGAGTGAGTGAATGAGTGAGTGCCAATATTAGCTATTTTACAGGGACATATTTCAGGATCTACAGAAGCTATACACTATGAAATTGGGTATACTGCTTAAGTACTTAGTATACAATTACGCGGGTTTAATTTTATGTTTCACTCGCAATAGACACTGAGCTACAGGGGGGTCAAAAGAGCGTCGAAACGGTTCGTGTAAATAGTGCACGCCATGTGCGCGGCCTGCTGGAACTTGGCCTGCGCTGCACAGCACTGCTAATTGCAGCAGATTGGTGTATACCTAGCATTCAGCAGCCGTCTTCACAACCTAAATTAAATACAGTTAATGCTCTAGTACTACATAATATGCTTGAATATTGATACTAAAACAATACTTTCTTCGGCAGATGTGAATAATTTGAATTCAGATCTTCAAAAAGCTTTCGAGAACAGAGACAGACTGATGCCCAGGGTACAAGAAGCGGGCGCGGTCTCCACTACCAGTATTAGAAGGAGAAGAAGAAAATAGAATGAATAAATTATTATTGTGGTTTGCAAACATCTTTCTTGTTCTTTCAAGTTCAGTCAATCCTACTAATAATAATAATATTATAAATGCGAAAGTCCGTTTGTTTGTTACCTTTTCACGCCCAAACCGTTGAACCGATTTTGCTGGAATCTGGTATGGCGATACTTTGAGTCCCGGGAAAGGACATGGGATACTTTTTATTCCAGAAAAATGTACGGTTCCCGCGCGATAAACGAATTTTGGCGCAACGGAACTGCGGGTGCCATCTAGTATTTCTGTAACCTAACGCGACAAAAACTATCCTATGTCGTTTCACCAGACAATGAGTAGGTAACTCCATTCACCACCAATTCAGCTCAGCGATTTCATCGTGAAGTACAGACATACAAACTCATTCTCATTAAAAATATTAGCAGTGTCTTAGCACATTTGTGTTACAGATGAAAAATAAACAGCAGTAATAATTCTGCCGTCGGAAAAATCGCAAGCCAAAAGCCCAAACGTTCCGGCTTTTATATCTATAAAATAATTTTCCATTTATTTTGCCGCCAAACAAACCCTTGAATGATAAATTTTTGAACGCGACGTATGAATGTATAATTAATGGGTGTAAACAGCCCCTCCGCAAACACTATGTATTTTAAAGGTACAAGTTGGAACAGAGCGACACGCGACTGCAGACGACGTGTCGTCGCGACACTATTTCTATGAAATACCCTCCACAGCTAGCAACACAAAGCTAGCGACACTTATTCATAGAAATACATAGAAACCAGTAGTGTCGCGACGACACGTCGTCTGCAGTTGTCGCGTGTCGCTCTGTTCCAACTTGTACCTTTACCCTCAACATTTTTTGGTAAATTTTACTTACGCGCTTTCTACAATTTACGTCTAGTCTACTACATAGTACATAGATAAAGCCCGAAATTATTCCGGAATAAAAAGTATCCTTTTACTTTTCCGTCTCTCAAATTATTATTATTTAATGTACATCGAAATTCGTCTGAATTAGTTCAGAGGTTTAGGCGTGAAGAGTTTAAAGATAGACAGACAGATAATCAAATAGATACACTTTTACATCTACACTAATATAATAAAGGGGTAAAGTTTGTTGTGTTTTTTGTTTGTAGGAGGTAATCTCTGAAACTACTGGTCCGATTGCAAAAATTTTTACACTGTAGAAAGCTGGTGTGTTCCTGAGAGACATATGCTATATTTTATGCAGTAGCGGCGTTAGGGGGGGGCGACGCTGGGCGACCGCCCAGGGCGCCGGGTAAAAAGGGGCGCCGAACGCAAACTAAAGGGGCGCCGCTTTTTTTAGCACTACCAGCACCCTGGGCGCCGAAGAAATCTCGCCCTTAGCGCTAGTAGTGCTAAAACCGGCCCTGATTTTATGTAAGTATAAAAAGTTATTTTTTGTTCCTGAAATTATATCGTTTTCAGAATTCCACGCGGGCGTTAAAAAGTTAGTTTATAATATTTGTATGGATTATAGTGGTGAGTAGTGACACGTCACGGTAGATTATAAAGGCGACCATTGTTGTGATGATGAGACAAGGGTGTCACTTCAAAGAAAGAAGTTTCACTTCGAAATGAAGTCACTCAATAATCGTTGAGTCCGGAAGCAATATCAGAGTTATTGCAATAGTGACGGCCGATCGTATTGGCTCCGTTACTAACACTTAACGGTTCAAAAACTTCGTATTTTTCTTTGTACGTCGGTACCAGTCCCAAAAATTAAAAACATTTGGTCATAGAACTAGCGATTCTAAGCTGGTACCGACTTCAAAATAATGAAGATTGTTTACAGAAATAGTTGAAGTTTAGGAGAATTCTGAAAAAGGCACTATTAAAGAGTAAGAATTATTTAATACTTTTTAGTTCATTGAAGTATAAGTAATGTTATTGTTTCCACTTGGAAGTCGGTTTTAATTTTTTGTTAAAAATAATAATCCCATTAAATATTAAATCAATTTGAAATGCGTTCTGATTGGTCAAAATTCGAAGATCAGTTTTTGATCAGTTGAAGACGATTCGTTTATAATAGAAGACGTGAGTTGAAGAACACGATAACTAACATTGACATTCGCACATTTATTCATTTTTTCCCTTATAATTTGAACAAACCTTGTAACTTATCTACTTCATCACCTGGCTAATATATCTGGCTACACATAAAATGAACAGTTTTTTTTAATTCAAATCATTTTTCTGGCCCCAAAGGCTAAAGCCTCCATTTAAGCAAAAAAAACGGCAATTTTTTTACTGATAGTTACCTATTGTGTTTTTCCACTCACGTCTTCAATTCAATGACTTGTCTAAGATTAAATACGAGAATTGGGTTTCTGCCTTCGCTTAAAATGAATTTCATTTACCAAAAAAATATTTTCGTAAGTTAAATAGTTTTTTACAAAGTTCCCAAAACAAACTTAATAAAGCTAAGCCAAGAACGGCCGTCGCGGCCAAATAGCTTGCAAGGCTAACTTTAATTGAATGAATTGAAGGCTAAAATCTAGAACCTAGATAAATTTCAAAGAGCTGCAGCGCTGGTCTGTGAATTCTAGATTTGGTTGGAGCGTCTTCAATTATAGTTTCGTGAGATAAGTTTAAAAACTGTGTACCTACTATAAAAATCGTAGGGCAGTTCATTTTAATCGAAATATTAATTTATTTATTGCTCACAAGTTCGTCCTTGCGGGAATTGTACATTTTACATGATAAAAACTATCCGAATATCCTTTCTATTGAAATCAGTTTGCTGCTGAAGTGACAGACAGACAAGGAAGAGTCTACATTCTAAAATTTATTCAAATTAAATTATAAAATATCTGTCTGTCTGTTCCTCATACTCAAGTCAAATGTAAGTAATTTATTTTTCATCGAAATGAAATAAGTATTTACCTGGTACGTTTGATGTGTGTATGTATGAATATAATACTGTTATGTAGGTCCGTCGTTAAATTCATCACATTCCCAGCGCCGTGTGCCGGTATGGGAATAATTTGTATTTAAATCATTTACCTCAAATTAATGAATAACGTCCATGTTTTGTGTGTTCAATTCCAATTATTATTGGAATGTTGTCGTTTTAAACAACTCACGAGCTTTGCTCGGCACGAAAGTGTCGGCCTCACATAAATTCATTTATGCCTAGCAATTAGGTAACAGGGGGCTGTGCCAACAGGTTTTTTTTATCTCTATTTTATAGAATCTAGAATATCTAAAATCTAGATTTTCCAAAATCTAAATTCTATAAAAAGAGATAAAGAAAACGTGATGGCTGAGATTATCACTTACCACCAGGTGATCCGTCTGCTTATTTTGTAAAATATATAGCTTCATAATATTACAGTAACTAATATATAGAGTTTTCTCTGGGTATACGTGCCAAATGTCATTAAAATAAGCTCAATATAATAGAATATAATAGAATATTTTGTTCGAATATTCTCATATTCGATACGAACAAAATTCACATCTTCTTTAATTTTGAACACATACGAAATTGTTACAAAATTGTCCTAATTTTAAAACTTCTAAAACCACTGAACACAATAGAAACATCAAACAAATAAGTGGCTTTCCAAACGACAAAAGTTTTCTGAGTGTATAACAAAATCAGTTGAAGTTATCTCAAAAGAGTGGAGTCAGGTGCGAGTCGGCACTCAAATAATTAAAAGTATCTGCCGTAGATCCATAAGTACAAATATAATGAATGTGAAAGTATGTCTGACAGACTGACAGACTGTTCCTCTGTCTGTCTGTCTGTTACTTCTTCACGCCCAAACCACTGAACCGATTTGCTGGAATTTGGTATGGAGATACTTTGAGTCCCGGAAAAGGACATAGGATACTAACCCTACTACTACTACCCGAAAAATGCACGGTTCCCGCACGATAAACGAATTTTGGTGCAACGGAGTTGCGGGCGTTATCTAGTAGTATTATATTTTCTTTCTTTCACAGAAGAACGCATATCGCTGCAACTTTGAAGCATAATATTAAAAGCTACTAGTACGGGAGCCCTAGAACATTTTTTTTTTTATTACTATCAAGCTAATTTTTTGTGAGTAGCTTCATTTTGATAAGACGAACAACATTTTTATTTGCGAAAAATCTCGAAAGTAGTAGCTAACAGAGATAGGACGGATTTCATACTTTGAATTGATGGTCCTAAAATATGAACTGTTTAATTTGTAGGACAATGTTACTCTTAAATTATATAATTAATAACCTATCGATATACAAAAAATCAGCTCGTTGTGGTTTCGTTATAGGGTTCTGTAATCAACAAAACTTGGTTGACTTTTGAGATTTATCTTCACAGTGAACTCTCTACAAGGAACTCATACACACCCTAAAATATTATCACTTAGTTTTGTTACACCCTGTATAAGTATGGATTCTTGCCAAGCCCCTCCGAAAGGGCTGGACCGAATCGTAAAATTTTGTGATTATTCGGGTATGTATGAGAATCAACCGATATTTTATTTTTTGTGCTCGAAAATTTAAAAAGCCGGCAACGCACCTGCAGCTCTTCTGATGTTGCGAGTGTCCATGGGCGACGGTAGTTGCTTTCCATCAGGTGCGCCGTTTGCTCGTTTGCCCCCTTTTGTTATTTAAAAAAAAAGAACTTGTTGTCGACCAAACAGCGCACAATCCTTAATCGCGATATCGAAGTGTGTATGAAATTTAAGGGGTTCTGAAAGGAGCTATGGACGTACTAGGAGTAGGTTCTACTTTTTCCATCGCGCGTCAAAAATGTATGCCTGCTCATGCTTTTGTTTTCACTTCTGCTGGCACTTCCGGAGTGGAACATTTTATTTTTTCCTAATTTTTTTTTTCATTACAATTTTTTTCGTTATGAAACTGCCTTAAAACATAATAAGGTAGCGTATCCTGTAAGTTCGGCGCTTAATAAAAAAAAATCGGCCAAGTGCGAGTTGTACTCGCGCACGAAGGGTTCCGTACCACTACAGAGCAAAAATAGGCTAAAAATTGAATTTTTTGTATGGGAGCCCCCCTCAATTATTTAATTTATTTAAATTTTATAATTAATTATTAAAGTACAAATACAATTAAGTATTTTGAGAACATTTCAATTGCCTATGTGTTGCCGTTATTGATTAAGAGCAAAAAATAGCAAAAAAAAATCACATTTGCTGTATGGGAGCCCCCCTTAAATATTTAATTTATTTTATTTTTAGTATTTGTTGTTATAGCGGCAACACATATACACAATCTGTGAAAATTTCAGAAGTCTAGCTATAGCGGTTCTTGAGTTACAGCCTGGTGACAGGCAGACGGACAGACGGACAGACGGACAGACATCGAAGTCTTAGTAATAGGGTCCCGTTTTTACCCTTTGGGTACGGAACCCTAACAACGTGAGAATAAAGGCGGGCGCACACTTGTTTATAACTTTTATCAATACAGACTGACAGCTTTAATGAAATTTATTCGTTGCTGCTTCGCAGCGTTGTGCTATAATTTGATTTATTTATTTTGATAACTTTTGATCATAAATAACTTTAACTCGAAATGTCTAGAGAACTTTACAAAATGGAAGTTGAAGAGGAGGATTTTTTAAACCAATTGCCGCACTAAGAGCCATTTATTAATTACTAACTTAACTTTAAATTAATAAAGAGTTTGACCGTGAATGTGCTGAGTTTATGTCAAAATCGTAATGATTGAAGTCATGTAACCAAATCTGAGTGCGGCCGATAGTCACTCGGCGAAACGCAACGCAATGAGGGCATACGGTAAAGCCGGCTAATACGCAAAGATCGGACTAGAGGGCGCTACTAGCACATGCAGTAAATAATCCGACCGAAATCTGACATGTTGCACACGTCATCAGAATATTGACAGAAACGTTGTCAAACGTTGAACCAAACTTTTAGTTTACTGCCTATGCTGGTGCTGCCTCAAGCGTGAAAATGTTTCAGTAATATATTCCTATTCAAGCTGAAGCTCGGCTTTCTTGGATTTAAAATTACAATGAGGTAAAAAAAATCCGCATGCGCCACTAATTGCAGATGTGCCAATCAGAATCGAAAAATGGGGCGCTGAATAATATATAAATCAAACTCATGAAAATTCAACGTCCATATTCGATAATTCCCGATCGTTGGAACGGGGGCCTTACTCCCGAAATTGATAGGATTTCGAGTCTGATCCGATGTCGTTTTTGATTCATCTTCGATCAGAGTAATCTTAACGAATTATAATAATATTGAAATAAAGATAAATAATTAACAGTTCAAAACTAAATCTAAACTTAAAAACACGCTTTTAGCACTAAGCCAATCCGCCATCTTGGATGTCCGCCATGTTGAATTTAAGTCACGTGACTATTTTTTCGGATTCCTGACAGCAAACCCTTTCATTTGATACCCATATCATGGGGGTGCATTTCAAATAGCCTGTCCGCCATCTTTGGGAGGTCGCCAAATTGGATTTGTAATGACGTTTCTTAGCTAGTCATGTATAGTCATCAGAACTCACAGCGTGTACAAAATTTCATCCTAATCGAAGACCAGGAAGTGGGTCAAATTAAGATTTCAAAATTTTCTTACATAGTTACAACTTACAAGACGTGAAGCTAAAATGAGCGTGTTAAAAAACCACGAAACAAAACTCTAATCATTGTCAATATTGAACCAATCAGAATATTGGGATTTGTTTACAACCTTTCATGAAACAGATGAATACCAATTTTCTAGAATAACGACACCCTTGATCATGTCAGCTTTCAAACAAAAAAAAACTTGAGAGGTGTCAAGGGTTACCCGGATGGAACAAAGTTAAAAAAAAAATGAAGAATACCGCCACCCCACCCAGTTAAAAAAATCCAATTTCCCGCCATAGGGAAATGGTAGAATTTTAAATTTACTAAAATAAGTGTCGGTCAAAAAGTGTCGTTACAACTTTTTCCGTCTAGCCCCCTTTCGCAACGCGCGATAAGGAACTTCGTTCCAAAAAATAATAGTCACAATCGGTCTACAATGTCACGGACAGACACACACTCACACACACAGACAGTCACACACGTCAGACTAATAACACACCTCTTTTTTCGTCGGTGGTTAAAAATCGACGTCATTGACAAAACGCTTAACTCCTTGATCCTGGTTAGTTACAAATTGAGCCACCGTGCCATCGAGCGCTAGTGTGGAGAATACCAAACCGAGATCGAGTTGATTATTTTCTGGATTGTATTCGGAGTAAGGGTCTTGATGGGAATAATACTCCAGCTGTCTCCAGGGTCCAGGATGAATGGAACGATCACGGCTCCCTAGAGACTAATGTCTGTAAAGTGTTCCTGAACTCCATTCTACTTTTAAATTGACTGGTATTTCATAAACCGTGTTTCTCTCCTTGACTTTGTTCTGTTCCCATTGTAGCTTGTTGTATACATTTATTACGAACGTGTAGAGGGACTACCATATAAATATTATAAATACGAAAGTGTGTCTTTTTGTTACCTCTTCACGACCAAACCACTAAAATGATGTTGCTGAAATTTGGTATGGATATACTTTGAGTCCCAGGAAAGGACATAGGATACTTTTTAACCCGGAAAAATCTGCGGTTTCCTCGCGATCAACGAATTTTGGCGCAACGAAGTTGCGGGCGTCATCTAGTATAATAATAATAATATAATAATAATAATATCTATGGACGCTTCACACCACGTCAGTCTGGTCCCGTGCTAAGTACCTGAAGGACTTGTGTTACGGGTACCAGACAACGGAAATATATTTAATACTTTTATACTATACATATATTTAAGATATTTTTTATTATATCATACACATATTATATTTTAATAGATATCCAGACCCGGGAACATTGAAAACTTTTTGTTCCGTCGGCGGGATTCGAACCCGCGGCCCCGGCTTGAGCTGCCACACACTCAACCAATTGAGCCACAGAGGTCGTCAAAATAATATCCTATAAGCAATCAAAACCAAGACTATCACCTGTTACTTCCGCAACCGAGTGTCAGCCCTGAGACAAAGGTATCAGACGTTTAATTATGGCGTGTGGCAGCCCTAGCGATCTGACAATCATTGTTCCCACACCGACAAGGGTGTACCGTGTAACACAATAGGCCTGTCACTATACCCTGTCACCGTAATGTATTGATTACGACCTATACTAGCTGTTCCCGTGACTCTACTGATAAAAGAGAAAAGGTTTTATACAGGGTGTAACAAAACAAAATGATAATACTTAAGAATGTCTATAAGTATATCTTATATATAAAATTCTCGTGTCACAATGTTAGTTACCGTACTCCTCCGAAACGGCTTTACTGATTTTTACCAAATTTTATATGCATATTCAGCAGGTCTGAGAATCGGCTACTGGGTACTTTATATATTGATAAGTGCATTTGTTGAATAAATAATAGTAAATTATTACAACTCGAGACTGACGGCGACCAATGTTTGTGCGACGGGATAGCGATGGACGTTGCCATGGTGACATACTTATTTAGTCACTTCAATAAAATAATGTTTCTGCTTGCGCTGTGTTTCGCCAAGTGAGTGAGTTTACCGGAGGCCCAATCCCCTACCCTATTCCATTCCTTTCCCTACCCTATTCCCTTCTCTTCCCATCCCTACCCTCCCCTACCCTCCCCTATTACCCTATTCCCTCTTAAAAGGCCGGCAACGCACCTGCAGCTCTTCTGATGCTGCGAGTGTCCATGGGCGACGGAAGTTGCTTTCCATCAGGTGACTCGTTTACCCCTTATTTCATAAAAAAAAAAAAATTGTGGGTAATCGGAAGGGAATCGCGGTTCTGATATGACTGGTGTTCAATTGTTTAGTTGTACAATTTAGTTGGATGGTGGTTGGATGCAATGTACGAGCTTTCATGTCTCTATAGCTATTGGTATACTATGCG
The DNA here is from genome assembly GCA_905187585.1 of Cyaniris semiargus. NCBI lineage: Eukaryota > Metazoa > Arthropoda > Insecta > Lepidoptera > Lycaenidae > Cyaniris > Cyaniris semiargus. The sequence continues at coordinate 1,573,324 of LR994558.1, read as the reverse complement.
ATTTAGTTGGCCAACTTGAAATTGTAAGTCTGCGGTCTCTCTATATAGAGCCCCCGCAGACTGCAGACTTTCTATCGGCCGATAGTTTGGTCGGGTTGGGCTGTTAGCGCGCACACTACGCCAACTAAACAGTTGGGTTGGTGGTGAGTGCGCAGACTAGATAACAGTCGGCCGATTGTTCTCGCACGATTCCATTCATAGCGATAGATTTTTGAATGGAAAATTTTACACTCGGAATTGGATTTTTGCCGAGTCGGCCGACCAAACAGTCGGCGTCGTGTGCGCGCGTGGAAGAACTGTACTGTACTGATTAAGCATCGGCCGACAGTTTGCCGATGGTAATAAGTTTGAAGGCAATCGTATAATAGCCCATCAAATTTAATTATCGGCCGACTCGGTATCGTTGCAATACGAGCACTTCCATAAAGCTTCATACTGATCAGGAGCCAAACTAAACTATCGGCCGATAAAAAGTCTGCAGTCTGCGGGGGCTCCAAATAAAGCGAAGTGAAAATTAGGGTATGTATGACTTGAACTTATAACTTAACAATGGAATTTGTATGGTATCTAAGATTATTTTTTTATTTATTTATATCAGGCTACGTAGGCTAGCGCTAAATAATATTAAAGCTGTTAAAAAAATATATCATTAAAATCTATTTGAAAGAAAGTTAATTAACCCCAAACCCATATTTTGTTGTCTTATAGTTGCTATATACTTACTTATTCATATTATTATGAGTCTTCAAAAACTTTTCCACTCTACTTTTCAAGATACTTCATCTAAACTACCTAAGTCTCTAATAAAATAAGTATTTTGAAAAGTAGGACTTTTGTAGAATGTAACTAGACTAATTTCAGCTTAATCTAGCCTAAGTAGATTCCACATTACATGCACCACCTGTGTCTGTGTGGGGAGATAAACAGTATTAGCCGGCAGAGCGAGCACAGCCGCGGGCGGCAGCTAGCGTGACGTATTGGGTGTTTCCACTGTACCATCGAAAAAATTAATTCATAGGCAGTTGACGGACCTACGTCATTCCGTCGGGTCATGACAATTCAATGTTAACTGTGATCAGTCGGATGGGTTTGACATAACGCGACCAAATTACTTATGTCCGCCATCTGCCTATGAATCAACTTCTCTGATATGATAGTACAATCGGTTACGTCAAACAAACGTTATACAAGGTGTATGGCCGGTTTTTATTACTCCAATCCAGTGATCCAATCCAGCGCTGGATTACAATTGGAATAATGTAAACGGGGACTGGAATGCACTCGAATGCATTTTGCAATAAATCGCTTGATTGGATCACTGGATTAGAATAATGTAAACCGGCCACAACATAAATTAGTGATAATACTATAGGATGTGCTCCTATGCATGTGTCCCTTATATTGAGTTCACTGTTAAAGTAGCAGCGCTAAAAGGGTTTTTTTTATTTTTATTTGATGGGCAAAATGACGTAGGCGGTTGGAAAATTTGACATAGAAACTTGGAAGTTTAAAGTATTTAGGCGCAGGTATTTTTTCAGTGAACTACAAGGGACACCTGCACTTTACCCGATAATTTATATATTTTCAATACACATAAAGAAGACATACTACATTTTCGAAGCTTTCTCTATTATAAATTATATTAAGGTCAATTTGTTAACAATATGACGTATTTTTCATTAGACAATGGAAACACACATTATTACCTTATGCTGGACATAAAACGGTCAATATGCATGTACCGATGTGTGCAGTGTGCGCACACCCTTACCATGGACGGCATCATACAAGATTAGACAAGACAATATTGAATATTCTAATACTTTATTTTACAGATGCGGCATTTTAGAAGTAGTATTTAAAAATAGGTAATAATTAGAAGATCAGCTGGCCGATACTGTATCGTACATTTGTGAGTTAATCACTGAGTTAGTAACGAAACGGAGGAGTGAGTAACGGAAAGTGTCACTTTTGTATTCACTTGCATACAAAAGTGAGACTTTCCGTTTCTCACTCCTCCGTTTCGTAACTAACTCAGTGATTAACTCACAAATCAAATCAAATCAAATCAAAAATATTTATTTCTAAATAGGTTAACAAAGTTAACACTTTTAGAACGTCGTGTCTACATGAGGCCTACCACACAAATGTACGATACGGAATCGGCCATCAGAAGGCGCTTGAAGGCATCAGAGGAGTTGGAGTAGATTGCGCTACTGGCACATGCAGTAAACAATCCGACCAAAATCCGACATGACGTCGCACACGTCATATCTATGTCGCAGCCAACTGGTTTAAATAGCCGTTCAATCAAACAGCTAGCCCTTTGACTGAACAACGCCATTCAATCACACGTCTAGCTTTTTAATTGAATATTTAAGTCGCTCAAAACGTTCAACACTACAGCTGATTCAAAAGCCGCCGTTTGATTGAATTAGTTCAGCGCTCACTACCGCGGTGCTAGGTGCGTTCTGTTTACAATAAGGCATCAACTAAACGGTGTTTTGTAGCTATTGTATTAAGATATTTTTCGTAAATATACGTTACAAGTATTATTAAAGAGACAGAAATTATGGGGGCACGTACGAGTGAATCAAAATTTAAACTAATATTCGAGGAGAAATTACGGGATTATGAAATACATCACCAAGGTATTTATTGCAATTGTGTTCAAAATGAATTAGAATACAATTAATCTGCTTGTTATCATTACGCTTGTGTAATAATAGCACTAAATTAATGGTCACCTTAGTTAATTTACCATTTAACCAGTTGGCTAAGCGTCATCTAGCTGTAGTATTGAACGATGCAGTCGACAAGTCGGCTAAACGACGTATAGCCGTGTGATTGAATGGCGTTGTTCAGTCAAAGGGGTTGCTGTTTGATTGAATGGCTTTTTTAACCAGTCGACTGCGACATCTATATATTGATTAGAAACGTTGTCAATTGTCGTAGAAAACTTTTGATTTCTGTCTATTCTGGTGCTGCCTCTAGCGTGAAAACATTGCAGTTATATTTCCTAATGTAAAATCCATCATCATAATAATAATAAGTATTATAATAATACGAGTAACAATAGGTACCTTTCTCACAATTTTTAAAAGTTATTCTCACATCAATCAAGATAGTTATTTCAACTATAATTATGATTGTACGATGGGAAAATATTTTTAACACACCTTTATAAAGATAAATTAAGTTTAAATTCATTCAAATCCGCACTAGTTGATGCTTGCGCGAATAGATAAGCGAACTCCGTAGCGCAGGAATTCGCTTATCGAGCGAGAACCATACATTTTTTTGGGATAAAAAGTATCCTATGTCCCGGGACTCAAAGCAACTCCATCCCGAATTTCATCAAAATCAGTTCAGCGCTATAAGCGTGAAGAGGTAATAGACAGACGGAGAGACAGACTAACACATTTTTGCATTTATAATATTAGTACGGATAATAAATTATGCAGCTATCTTCTCTATCTATCATCTTCTGCTGGGTATGCTAATAATTGCAAGTTAAAAATGCAGACTAAAAAAGTAATTTTGTAAGATTTCAGTGTTCCAAAGTAGCAAGAAAACTTAAGCATACGAAATTTCATACGTGAAATACTAGAATACGTCTTGTTCATACGTTAAAATGCTGACTCAAATCTTTGAAACTTAAGTACGCTGAAAATTTTAGAGTTTCTTTGTCATGTTGTAAAATTTATTTCAGTTTTATATTTCATCATTACACAATCTAATATCTTTATTTATTATTTATTATTAATATCTAAGAGGAAAAAGCATCGAACAGACTCCTGACTACTGGATCGATTTTGATGGGATTTGGTAGAGATGGTAGAGTGGACACTGGACTCTGAGCAAATAATTAAACTTCTTTTTTGCCTGATGAAATGTACGAGTTTCGTTATATTTTAATTTAAACGTATAAGTCCTTCATATTATTATCTTTAGTTTAATCGCACTAATTTTTGAATCTCTATAATATTTTCCTGTCCCTTTCTATATACTTACCACATGAAAATATAATTCATAACACTAAAAATTTCATATGTTCACCCATAACGTTGGACTAATATTTTCATTCGTAGAAAGTATTTTATTGGTGCGGAAGTAAAGTTAATATTGGTACCACCTGCATCATAAATTCCATATTGGGGTCACCGGTATTAGTCCCACCTGTTTACCCCACATGACATAACCTATTTGGTATTGAGGCTAGTAATAATTACTCGCATACGTTATGTAGCTGCAGATATTATTGGCTGTTATGACTTCATTTGACAGCTGAATAGTTTTTTTTTTTTTTTTTAATTAAGTATAAAATATATGAAGGCGCAGGTGTAGGTAAAGACACAATAATATCCTTAAAAATTGTCTAAATTCCACGCAAAATAATGTCATATTTAAGTATGCTTATAATTATTACTAATTACTGTAAATAACAATAATTGATTACTAATTTAAAAAATAGATGCAACCTATTTCTCATCAGGAATTCCTCCAAACAATAGCGAGCGATATTCAAATTAAATTTCTAATGAGCATTGAAAAAATTCACAGCAAGTATGTTAGTATTGTATTGTCCGCGGAGTATAATACATTCTTACACAAGTGGAGCGTGGACAGCGAAACCATACTAGTTATAGTGGGACTGGCATTCAAGACCGCAAGCTGCGCTGCATAAGCCTGTGCGACAAACACGGTATAAATAAAAAAAAAACACGTTCCTATTTCAATTTAGGCGCCAAATTTTTGACGGGCGCATTTTCGTTTTTTTTTGTTTTCTGTGAAATTAATTGTTTTTATACGTCACTTGGGAATTAATATAATTGAATTAGCTATAATTTAATTAGTGTAACTGTGTTGTATGTCTACATGTTGGTCGGTGCTTTGTGGAACTAATCGTTTTTGTTCTTTTTAGGTTAATACAAGGAAATAACAAGAAATCCAAGAATTTTACGTAAGTAATGATTTTATATAATAGCTGTAGTGAACATGTAATAAATTATCATTATCGATTAAATTACTTTTACTTTCAAAGTACTTTGAGTGGTTATAATAATGTAGAATTATTAGATTACTGCTAGATTTTAGTGGGAAATAATATTAAACTATATAACTTAAATTCTAAATTTTCTTACCGTATACCTAAACCTTCTCGGGACTTTCACGAATATTTCAAGATTAAAATGAGCCCAATCGGTTTAGCTGTTTTTAGCGACACTAACATAATAAAAAAATAAAAACATATTTATACCCATATATGAGTCTCCTATACCACAGATTCGTAGAGTTAGAGCAGACTACACAAAATGTCTAATACTTGGTACTACTAATATATATTCTGTGCTAATATCAACGATTTACTGCCAGACTACCATTTAACCACTTAAATTGATCAATCAATAAAATTGATCAGCCCATATTATTAACAGCCGCAAGGCATAATTTGATGATTACTTGAGTAGTTATTTAATGAAGTCTTTGAAAAAAAAAATCAGAACCTCCTCTAACTGTCGCACTTTGAGAAGAATATTAATTACATAATTGTAATTAAATTACGATTTTAACATAAGCCCCATGACATTATCTGACAAACACTTTATTAAATTGAAGTTTAATCATCATTAAATGTTTGGCCATTTACTCTAAGTGCTACAATTAGTGTTTATTCACTAGAATACCTAGTGTTTGGCTAAACCTAAATCACATGCAGCATAAACACGTGAATATCAGTATTGTGACAAGCGTATCAGAGCTGGACATCAGGTGTTCCGTCAGATCGTTTGCATATCAGACTCTAAACAATGTATAACACTGCCCGTCTATATTGTATACTAATGATTGTTATACCTATATGGGAAACAATGTGGGACAAGTCAAGATACTAAAAGACGCCCGCGACTTCGTTGCGCCAAAATTCGTTTATCGCGCAGGAATCGTACATTATTCCGAGATAAAAAGAATCCTATATCGTTTCGCGGGACTCAAAGTTCATACCAAATTTCATGACATACTACGTCAAAATTATAAATTTCGAGATCTCTTCTGAGTCGGCCTACTCGTTAGTTCTGTTTACTCTGGTTTCGATGTAGTCTGGATATATAATGAACGTCAAACTTATATCAATGTCAAACCAACGCCACACGAGCTCTTATTGGTGAAAATTCTACTGTTCATTGTATGCCTGCTCTGCTGTTTCGTTTTCACTTCTACCGGTATTTCGGGAGTGCAACCTGTTATTTTTTTGATCTCAAGTTATGTGACAATTTTTCTGTAAATGTTGGCTATATTCCATTCATAATGAAAAATTTCTGGACCAGTATCGCTGATATTGCCAAAAATTTGGTTATTTTTAGCAACGCGTGTCTTAACAATTACAGATATAATTATATCTTCCGACATCTCTATCTCTACCATCTAGATTCTAGAGTACACGATGGAGAATAGAGACATCGGTATCAAATACAAATAAAATTAATAAAATTTCTTTTTATTCAAAATAGGTACCTATCATGATTCATACACTTTTTGAACGTCGTAGAAAGAACGTAGAAACTACAAGGCCCAGTCAGTACTCAAGAGACAAGATGCATCCCGGTCTCAAGACACGGTTCAGGCTCTGTGATTGGTTGGCTGTCAAAATTTGGACCAATCACAGAGCCGAACCGCGTCTCGAGACCGGGTCGCATCTTAAGTACTGACTATTTATACGGGCCTAACTCCTAAGATGCCTACCACCGGTTCGAGAACTATCCCGGCGAGAAGAACCGGCGTAAGAAATATTTATTTATTTATTTATTTATTAATGATATACCAACAACACATTGCGGCAACATTCATAATTAAAATCTACTACAGTTATGATAAGATCTAACGCAATAGTCTATTACAGGTATATACAACTGAAACAAATATTCTCCATAATATTTAAGATAAAAGAAAATTAAAACTAAGAGTAAAATTCATGCTAAAAAAAATTAACCCTATTAATACGACTACTTAACTTACACAATCAGTTTACATAATGATGATAATTAATAACAAATGGTCAATAATAAAAGCTAATTCTAATGAAAAGTATTAGGATAAGAGTAAGTTTTAACATGTCAGCAAATAAATTAAATTAAATTAAATCAAATCAAATCAAATCAAATTAAATTAATTAAATTAAATTAATTAAATTAAATTAAATCAAATTAAATTAAATCAAATCAAGTTAAATCAAATTAAATCAAATTAAATTAAATACATTATTGGGCGTTACAATTACCTATTAGAGGACAACTTACATTTAACATTATTATTACTAAACTTTACAACTACATTTAACATTAAAATATACAAAATACAGTTAATTATTAATCACGAAAGTCAAAATATACAATTCATATCAATGTCAAACAGTTTTTTTTTAAAGTTTGCAAGGGAATCATGGAAAATGTCAATGTCATAATCAGCGAGTTTGTTATAGGAGTATGTGAGTCTGTTAATTGTAGAGTATTTACCTAGGTTGGTTCTTACGGGGATTTGTGTGAATGTTTTGGGAGGATGCCTAGGAAGACAACGGGGTACGTGCATGTTGACGAGACCTAATATATTCGAACAGTCTAGGGTGCGATTAATTATTTTATGAAGAGTGCAGAGGTCAGCTACTTGCCTACGTTGTTCGAGAGAGTGGATGTTAAAGTGTTTCAGGCGTCTTTGGTAGTTAGCTCTGTAGGGGCAGGACTTATCCTTGAAGGCGAGGTAGCGTGTGAAGGCTTTTTGGACGCTCTCTATCCTATCGCTATGAATTTTATAGTGAGGGTTCCAGACCGGTGATGCATATTCCAGACTACTGCGTGCTAGAGCGTTAAAGATTGTGATAATGCTATCTACCTTTTTGAATTCAGCGGTGTTACGTTTAATAAAACCCAATAGCATCCATGATTTTGCTAGTATCTGGTTTAGGTGTTCCGCAAAGGATAATTTGTTATCAAGAATGACGCCTAGATCCTTAATTACTGACACTTCCTGAAGCAGCTGGCCCTGGATGAAATAACGGGATTGAATTATATTTCTTTTGCGTGAGAATTTTATGTGGGCGCATTTTAGAGCATTGAGGCACATTCTATTTTCGTTACACCATTTCTGGAGAGCATTAATATCTGTTTGAAGAAGGATACTATCCTCAATTGATTTGATTTCTCGGTATATTTTAAGGTCGTCAGCGAACATAGAGTACTTACTAAAATTCAAATATAACGAGATATCGTTTATAAAGATCAGGAAGAGGATGGGGCCGAGATGAGAACCCTGGGGAACTCCAGAGGTGGCAAAAAAGGGTTCGGAAGAGTGTCCATTGACCGTAACTCTCAGAATTCGGTTTTCAATATAGGAACGGCACCATGAGAGTAGCGGATCCTGAATACCATACGCATGTAGCTTAGCGATTAATATATTATGGTCTACTTTATCGAAGGCGCTGCTGAAATCGGTGTAAATAGCATCAATTTGCTGACGGTTGTCCACACTTTTAGTTATATCGCTTAAGTAGCTAACTAGATTTGAAACAGTAGAACGGCCTCTGCAAAAGCCGTGTTGACAATCGGAAATTATACCTTTGAAGTAAGAGGTAAAAGCTGGGCAAATCAAGCTTTCAAAGACTTTGGCGAGAATGCTGAGCATTGAGATCGGACGATAATTGCAAACATTGTTCTTAGGGCCTTTTTTGAAAATTGGGAGTATATTAGCGGATTTCCATAAGATTGGAAAGGTAGAGCTTTCAATAGATTTGTTAAATATTATTTTCAGGGGTAGAGTCAGGTTTTTGTACGTCTTTTTTATAAAGAGAGGAGGGACACCATCTGGTCCGGCACCTTTACTTGAGTCAATATTTTTTAGAGCTTTTGAGATTTCGCGTTCCGAAATTTTAAGAAAAGAGAGGGAGTTTTGAGGGTAAGGTACAATGTGTGTTTTAATACAATGATTAGGATTTGGTACAGAAAATAGGGTAGAGAATTGTTCAGCAAATAAGTTGCTTATATCTCTACCTGATCTAGCCACGTTATCGCCAAGAATCATTTCGGAAGGGATTGAAGACAGGGAAGTTCGTCTCTCTTTAATAAAGGACCAAAATTTTTTCGGCTCGCGATGTATGGAATTTTCGGTATTGGATATATAATTAGCGTAGCACGATTTCAATACGGCCTCGACTCTAGATTTCGCCAATTTAAATTCCAACAGGTCTCTGGGATTCTTATGGGCTTTAAGGCGCCGTCTAATTTTTTCTTTTTCAGTAATCAACTTTATTAGATTACGTGAGAACCAAACAGGGTACTTTCTGTTTTTTTGTATGGATTTAGGTACGCAAGTCTCAATTATTTTATTTAGCTTTTCGTAGAATAAAGCAACCATATCATTTACGTTATTGCATTCTAACAAATCATTACTCCAATTGATTGAACTAAGCTCGGTATTGACAAGGTTGTAGTCGCATTTTTTAAAGTTGTGGGTAGCAAAGGAATTATTACGTAGAAACTTGGTGTTCGAGCCGTCAAAAGTTAATTCAATTTCTATTGGGGGGTGATGGGGGTCTAGTTTGCTTAGCAGTTCAGAAGATTTTGTTACTTTGAAGTTATTATTGAAGTTGGACAAGACTAGATCCAGTACGCGCCCGTTGTGGTTTTGAATACTATTGTATTGAGCGAAGTCATTCAAGGACATAAAATCTATTAGAGAGAAACCGAGAGAGCTATTATAGTTACTGGGCTGCAATTGGGGTGGGTTGTATGTGTCGAGTGTCCAGTTAATGAAGCCTAAATTAAAGTCCCCGAGCACAATGACATTTCCCTGATAAGTCTGTAATTTAATACTTATGTTATCTAGAACTGCGTTTAAAGTATTAATATTGACTGGGGGAGGGAGGTAGAGTACACAAATCAAGAGATTACTTCTTCCCAGCTTTACATTAATCCAGAGGTCTTCGTGTTCACTTTCAAATTGTTCTAACCGACAAGATTCATATTTTTTGGATATAGCGAGAATCACACCACCGCCTGATTTAGAACAGGAAGCCGTTGTTTCACGATCGCGTCTGTACATAGTATAATCGGCAGTAAAAAGTTCACTATCCAATACATTTTTGTCGAGCCATGTTTCAGTTCCAGCTATTATGTCAAATTTACATTGAAGGGTAGCTAGCCGGATGTCTTTAAGTTTTGAGTTCATTCCGCGGAAGTTTTGATAATAAATATGAACCATATTGTGTTATAGTAAATTTCAACGGTCTATTAGTCTGTCATTAAGTTAAATTAAAGCTTATTTAGTGAGTCATAGCATTTTATTTGTTTGGCTGGCGACTGATCATCACGTCTGATATAAATACGACCGTTTCTGATCCATACATATTTAATACCTTTATCTTTAGCGACTTGACGAGTCCGAGCGTGTAAGGCTTTATAGTAAGGAGCAAGGTGTTCCGATACAAATATACTAGATTTTGTAGTACCGTATCCCAAGTGGCTAGAGCTTAAACGATCGTTAGGCTATAAATAGGTATAATACTGCAATGTTTCGACGCTAGAGTGCAGCACCAGCATAGACAGTAGACAAAATGTTTTGTGCGACTGATATGTCATATAACGTGTGCAACATGTCTGATTTTGGTTCGATTATTTACTGTATGTGCTATAAGCGCCCTCTGCTTCGACTTTTGCGTAAGACATGCATGTAAGAAGATAATGATATTATACAGGGTGTCGGTATACCGTGTAACAAAACAAAATGATAATACTTTAGGGTGTTTATGAGTCCCCTGTATAGTTCTCTGTGAAAGTAGCAGCGATGAATGCGGTACTTCTTTTTAAATTTTCGTAGGGGCAAATTCCTGACGCTGGGCGCTTGCCCATATAAATCCCAAAAAAATGGTCTAATAGCGCTGCTACTTTCCCAGTGAACTCTACAGATACATACACACTCCAAAGTCTAAAGTATTAAATCTTTGTTTTGATACACTATTGACAAAGTTCACATCAGTTTGTCAACACTTCCGTTTGCAGTGTTTTGGGCGTGAAAGGCAATACCTGCGAATAATGTGAAAACCGGATCGGATAAGTGTATTAAACCCTTTCCATCCTCCAAAGAATTCCCAAAGCGATAAAAACGTCAGGCGTGAGTTGTGTTGTAGCACGTGTGAACGTGTTACTTTGTTAAAAACTATAAAATTCATGTACTCACACCACAGCATAAGAAACACACAGTAGAATAACTTGTGTCCTTGTAATCAAAACTTGGTCACTTATGCTCAGTTTTTGAGGTTTATTGGCAACCTATTGAAAAGCGTTATTATTTTGTTAAATTGAAAAATAAAATTAATTAACAGAACCCGGGCATTAGACATAGACAACATTTAGGAATTTCGGGTTCAGACGTGCGCGTATTCTGCGCGCGCGGTTTCAGCGTCACGGATTTTCCCAAACGTTACGGCAGAAATTGTGTATGACAGCCACTTGACTTGGATTATAGTATGGAGATCACATGGAGATAGTCTACTGTATTACTATTTATATTGTACTCATATTATTAATGTTATAAGTGTATCGTGAACTTATGCCTAAAAACGTTTATACTGGGGTCACATGAATGGAAACCCTCTAGGATCATAGACTCTTTAAAAACTTATCTATGTCCTTTTTGGGAGCCATCAAAATCGGTTCAGCAATTTCAGTATGAAGAGGTAACAAACAGATTATCTGCCAGTCTGTCTGTCAATCTGTTCGTCTAATAGATTCACTTTTGCATATATAATTTTTATATTATTTGTATGGATTTAGAACACCAAGAAAGGGAGCAAAATGGATGGTGCTAAGTACTCGAATTTAGTAAAATATTTTGCAATACTCCTACCCTTCCATTTGCTTGAAGTCTCAAGACCACGTTTCATATCCTTTGAGCATCTCAAGAATAGAGATCTTAAGTAGTTTGCCGACGTAATGCATCGCTGGTTAAAAATAAATCCAACAGCACTGCAGGCATATTTGTGTAGCAATGTGTCCTGCCCAACGCAGATGTTTGGGGTCTGCACACACTATAATATTTATTCTGTTTATGGCCACTATTTTTGACCTGATTGGTGTAAAACGAACTTAAAAAAGTCTAATACATCTTAAAATTTTCTCGCCGCAGTTTTTGTTGCCAACTCATCAAAACCCTGATTTTTCATGAAACTGTGTGTGCCTATTGGGTGAGTCTGAGAATCCGCCAACATCTAATTTTCATATCCGAAATAAAGTATATGTTTATTGGGTCGATTAATACGTAAAGTACCAGAAATAACTAACTCTCCTAAGTTTTGTTATGTCTAGTAGAGTTATAAAAATGAGTCATTTAAGAATTTAGAAAGATATGACTTACGTAGACCACCATTTTTTTAAGGTAGGTTTTTGAGTAGATGGCTATGACTATATTTTCGCACATTCAACACAAAGACACAAACATTCCTCTTATCCAAGCTTCATTAATCATTCAATCATCATTAATTAGGTTTCGTTAGGCTTTAAAGTCTGTCTGTATAGCCAGTTAGCTGGCAATTAGCTTTGTCCGTAGTGTGCGCTGTGCGACACCTCTTGTCATGTGTTCGTTTAACCTTTCGGCTGGCTAACCACGTACACTGTGGACTTGAGAATGAGATTAAATTTTCTTAAATTTAGAGATAATCTCTGAGATCTAAATGTACAAATTATATAGAGATGGTTACTACTAGATCGGTTTCATCGCGTAATAGTTTCATGAGATAGCAAAGATTATTTTACTAATTTGCTGCCAGAATTATCTAGTCTTTTAGGTAACTTGGGCTAAACTGAAGTTTGAGTTACGTTACAATTGTTTTTAATTATTTAATTATGTAAGTTGTAATCGATATAGCAAAGAATCTTCAATTCGATTAGGAGGAAAAGAAGTTACTTACAACACAAAACACGTGAATAAATAACTAAGAAATATCAGAGCCCCTAGCCAACACGTTTTTTTTATCGCTTCTTTATAGAATCGCCGAACAAAATGTATGGAATTGACATGACATGAGTCGAATGTCGACTTCAATCATATAGCTTAAGTCAATTCCATAATTTTGATCGGTGATTACATAATGAAGTGAGAAAGAAAAGGTGTTAGCTAATCCAGTTTCATGTTAAATTTTTATAGATTGCTTCAAATAAAATGTCTATCATCGGACACTCATAGAAAACACAAGACGCTAAACTTACATTAGGTTTACATACATCTTCTTTATGTCACTGTCTGCGACGAAATCCAGTGATACTGACGACGATCTCTGTGGCTCAATGGTTGAGCGTGTGGCGGCTCAAAGCCGGGGGTCGCGGGTTCGAATCCCGCCGACGGAACAATAAGTTTTCAATGTTCCTGGGTCATGGATGTGTATTAAATATGTGTATGCTATAATAAAAATCCTAAATATATTATGTTACATAGTATAAAAATATTAAATATATTTCCGTTGTCTAGTACCCGTAACACAAGTCCTTCGGGTACTTACAGATTGACGTAGTGTGAAGCGTCCATAGATATTATTATTATTATACTGATCCCAAATCCCTAAAGACCAGGGGCTATCGGTTGAGTCTCAAAATGGTTTTGTGGTACGCCACAAAACCGTTTTGAGACTCAACCGAACGAATCAGAATGCCGCGTCCTACTCTAACAAATGAGAAATGACGTTGTTAGAGTAGGACGCGGCATTCTCGTTCGATTGTTTGAGTCTCAAAACGGTTTCGTGGTAGGCCTTCTGATTACACCTACCGAGTAGAGTGGCGAGACATTAAAAATAGACAATTTGATTGGCCGAGGACACTATATCGCTACTCGACTCAGGACTTATCCCGATAACACTAACCGAGTAGAATGGCAAGACAGTACTCGGGATGTATATTATATATGCGCTCGGCCGAGGGATCCGTCTCGCCACTCTACTCGGTATGTGTAATCAGGGCCTAGTTACACCTATCGAGTAGAGTGGCGAGACAGTACTTACGTAATAATTATTTAGTAATCTGTGACAGTACTCTCGCCCAATCAAATTAGGTGAAATTCAAATCAGGGCTTAAGTCCGAAGTGTCAGTGGTCGCTGATTGAATCATGTGGAGTGTATTCACTTGACCTCGTGTAGACACGTTCCATTCAGATTACAACTTGTGGCGCAGAGGGCTCTCCAGCTAACTGACTAACTGACATCCATACCAGATATATAGAGGCAGACAAACACAATCAAACATTAAAAAGAGATTGGCTTAGGAAGGGTACTAGCTAAAAATAAAATATGGAAAATCGGCCAAGTGCGAGTCGGACTCGCTCACTAGGGGTTCCGTACCGTTATAGAGCGAAAGTAGGGAAAAATTGTGTTTTTTGTATGGAAGTCCCCCTTTATTATTTATTTTATTTTATTATTAAAATACACATATAATTGGCATGACGAAAATTTTTTTTCTTGTTGGTTAGTGAAGGACCATTCAAAAATAGAAATATCAGTGAAAAAATGACTCTGATAGCATAAAAACTCTCCAAGATATAACAATTCTAAACTCACATTAAATAGACCTTCCTAAAACGCTCCATACAAATTTCAGCTAACTGTGACGTCACGCCTAGCTAGTTTGTTCGATAGCTATGTTAAATATTGAGTTTATGAAAGTGGTTTCGTAAGAAAAAATGTTAAAAATTGCATAACTTATCGAATGGTACACAAAAATTAAGGAATTTTATAAAAAAAATATTAGACTTGACTTAACTTGACGAAAAAACTTTGAAGGCTCAAAACAAAAAAATATAATAAGTTATGAAGCTGAAATTTTGGGAATACCTATTTTTCATCGCTATGTGTTTATTTTATTTCAAAAATCAGCTAATCTTTGACCTTGTCGTCATCCCTATTGAGGATTTTGTGAAAATTTCAAGTTCCTACATGTTGTCATTATCATTACGTACATTGGGATTACGAGCCAAAAATACCAAAAAAATCACGTTTGTCGTATGGAAGCCCCCCTTAAATCACGTTTGTCGTATGGGAGCCCCCCTTAAATCACGTTTGTCGTATGGGAGCCCCCCTTAAATCACGTTTGTCGTATGGGAGCCCCCCTTAAATCACGTTTGTCGTATGGGAGCCCCCCTTAAATCACGTTTGTCGTATGGCAGCCCCCCTTAAATATTAACTTTATTTTGTTTCTAGTATTTGTTGTTATAGCGGCACCAGAAATACAAAATCTATGAAAATTTCAGAATTCTAGCTATAGCGGTTCTTGAGATACAGCCTGGAGACCGACAGACGGACAGACATCGAAGTCTCAGTAATTATAGGGTCCCGTTTTTTACCCTTTGGTACGGAACCCTAATAAAAAACTTCATTAAGGATATACCTGAGAGTAGAGACTACGGACAGATACAGTATATGTAAGGATACCACTTAAAATATGGATGAAATATTACTCTAACATATTTTCATGATTCATGCATCAGACAAATCTAACACTTTACAAGCCATAACATAAGCTGTAAAGCCTGTAAATAAGAACATGCCAAGAAATGTCCAATAAGGCCTCCCACGGTTTCGGTGACGGTAGCCAGATTCATTGAAAGCAGAAGGAGTAATTTTATAGTGCCGAAATGTGTAAGTCGCACACAAATGCAAATTCTTTTTCTTTGTTGCTTTTGTGACCATCTAAATATTTATTTTAACCCCCGACAAAAAGAGGGGTGTTATAAGTTAGACGTGTCTGTCTGTCTGTGTGTGTCTGTCCGTGGCATCGTAGCATCCAAACGGGTGGACCGATTTTGATCTAGTTTTTAACCGACTTCAAAAAAGGATGTTGTCAATTCGACGCGTATGTATGTAATATTTCCAGAACTGCCCAGTTTTCGTATATGTTAGTCTATATCAGCGTCTGAACAAATGTGCCAAATTTCAAAAGTGTATGTATGTATGTATGTATGTATGTTTTTATGTTTGTGTTCGCATATCTCTGGAACTACCAGTCTGATTTCAGTAATTCTTTTTTTATTGTATTATGTATTATTCAACTTAGGGAATAGTGCAAGTTTCATCAAAACCGGTTCAGTAGTTTTTGGAGATAGAGAGTTTTAATTCTCAATTACGTACAATTTTGAAGTCGGTTTTATCTTTTTAAAATACAGTTATTATTTTAGTTTAAAAGCTGACATTATCGAGCGTGTTCTTAGCTATAGTTCATCATCATCAGCCCACTCGGTGCTGAAAATTTTGAGTTTGATCTGCCTAGAATTTTTGAATCGGGGGTTGTTTTTAAATTTCTTAACTTTAAATTCGTCTTAGGAATCTTATAATTCGCCTTATCGTTCTAAGATATCAACTGCAGTAATGAAGCTAGAGCGCCAGAGTCTGTCAGCTCGAGGGAGCCGCTGCATACAATTACACTCAATGACCACCGAGCAGCTTGAATTATTCAATTTGTTGAAATTTAAGACTTACCTCCACGACTCGGGTACAATCGATTATAAGGATCAGTTCACATTGCAACGTGATGGGGCTATGCATTTTTAAATGAGCCAGTCTTTGTAATAGGCAGCTACTGCCGTCGGCTAGTCTGCCTATAGTGAATTACATTGCCCAAAGTTCGCAGAGGTCGCTACTAGCATATGCAGTAAATAATCCGACCGAAATCCGTCATGTAGCACACGGCATGTCAGAATATTGACAGAAACGTTGTCAAACGTCGAAAAAACTTTTCATTTATTGTCTGTGCTGGTGCTGCTTCTAGCGTGAAAACATTGCAGTATTGTATCCTATTCACATGTATAAGAAAAATTGGCCAAGTGCGAGTCGGACTCGCGCACGAAGGGTTCCGTACCGTTATAGAGCGAAAATAGGGAAAAATTGTGTTTCTTTGTATGGGAGCTCCCCTTAATTACTTTTTTAAATTATGTTATTAAATATTAAAGTATACACACATAATTGAGGATTTTGTGAAAATTTCAAGTGTCTACATGTTGCCATTATGGATTACGAGCATAGAGATATTAAACCGTTTGTTTCTGATATCTATGATTACGAGCCAAAAATATCAAAAAAATAACGTTTATTGTATGGGAGCCCCCCTTAAATATTAACTTTATTTTGTTTTTAGTATTTGTTGTTATAGCGGCACCAGAAATACATAATCTGTGAAAATTTCAGAAGTCTAGCTACAGCGGTTCTTGAGTTACAGCCTGGAGACAGACAGACAGACAGACGGACAGACATCGAAGTCTCAGTAATAGGGTCCCGTTTTTACCCTTTGGGTACGGAACCCTAATTATTGTCTAGTAGTAAAGTGTAGCAAACAATTAAGCATTATAATATTATCTACTATTAAAGAATTTGTTTCTTTACATACTTCATACCCTCAAAAAACATAACCCTCCTTGCGTAATCGTGTAAAAATGATTAACAAAGACATAACTAAAATTAATAGTATCCACCTTCCCCATGAATAAATTAAAGTATTCGGGTATAATGGACGTTCGTGAGAAACGCCGTCACAGACGCACTAACAATGGACAGTTTACATGTTTTTTCCACGCTCATTTTTCCGTAGACTAGAGTAAGGCTGCGTTATATGGCCATTCGACATTAATATGATTCTCTTACGATAGGTGACTTACTTTGAATGAGAGATATTTTTTAAGCTATTGCATAGCTTTCATCACGGGCTTTGAGCGCGGCGACCGAATCAAGAAATTCCGTAACGAAAATAAACCTAACACCCCCCACTCCGACTGGCGCAGCGGTGCGGCGTTGAAACTTTTAAGCCGTGCATCGTCTAACGTCGTTTCTGTTCGGCAGACTTCGACACGGTGTTTGTGTGCGTGCGCGGTGCGACTAGAGGTAAATGCTGTGCAATATCTTTACCGCGGTAGTCCCCGACTCCCGAGTGCCACTCGTATTTTTTTTCTAAAGAGAACGCAAGTTGTATTACAATTAACGACCATGATATCGGATTAGGCCGTTTGTGCCAAAGGTTTGTTATAGGTTGGATCGAACATTTCGGACACTCAAAAAACCCGCATTCCTGCACATACGGTACGGTTCCCCGTGTCAAAAGTACAATCAGTACACTTCCGTGTGATCTACTCTATATTTTTCGCAAATAAAAGCAGATCCAGCAGCTTCAAACTTATTAAAACAAACAATAAAATCTCACTTATTATTTTATTGAAGTACTAATTTTTATGTTATTATTCTAATAAAATAACCTAAAGAGAGTTTAATTAATACGAATTTTGTCATCACACAAAATAGAGCAGTCCTATTGTGCCGGCGAAATAATTAGTAAATTATGTTCCACAAAATTGTACTGAGTCAGCCTTTGCTGCTGTTGTCTGGGAATTACTGCTACCTTTAAAATATTTTGTAGGAAAAACTTATTTAGTTCATGTTTCGGTATGAAACCTAAATGGAGTAGTGACATTAATATTATAATCGACTGCTTTGAAATTCCTTATAAATTATGTGTATAAGTTTGTTTAGTACACCGTCACTCGAAAATTACTCATTTCGGATTCACTACAGATTTTTCAAAATTCCACCCATGAGAGGGTAAAATAGGAATTACCAGGACTCCTAATTCATGCGGGCGAAGCCGTGATATAAAGTTAGTTGGCTATTTTTTATCTAAATATATAAAAAGAAAAAAAATCAACTTATAATCACGTAATAACAAAAAAATAAGCAAATTTTGCACCATTATGAACGCACGCTAAGGTATATTATACACTTACAAAATTCTCTATTCACTTGTTACTTTTTGTTCGACATAGCCACAAGTGTTTTTATCGAGTGTTGTTGAGCTATTTATATTATATAAGGTAAATTAGTTATTTTGTTACTAATATCATGGGCGTACGCGTGCCGCAGGCGTAATATTATTAGTTAAGGATACCAACCTATACTAATATATAATGCGGAAGTATGTCAGTCTGTCTACTATCTCCTCAAGTTTAGGCCCCTGTCCCCTGATTCTTCTGTGATGAAAGTATAGAGTTATTTTGCACCCGCTAAAGGATATAAGTAACTGAATTTAGAAAATTCTCGATACTCGGACTTCGTAAACTAATTTCATTAGTAGTAAAAGTATTTTACTCAGCGAACAATTATACAAGGTTTGCTTCTCTTGTTCTGGCTCATTGGAAAAAAGCATAACAGACAAGAACAGCAAGAAGGTTTACTTTTTAACCGACTTCAAAAAAAGGAGGTTATCAATTTGACCCGTATGTAATATTTCCAGCACTGCTTAGTTTTCGTATATTATGTTGTATCAGCGTCTGAACAAATGTGTCATATTTCAAAAGTGTATGTACACTTTTGAATTGTATGTATGTTTTTATGTTTGTGTTCGCATATCTCCGAAACTACAAGTCCGATTTAAGTGATTCTTTTTTGTTGTTCTAGGTATTGTTCAGCTTAGAGAATACTGTAAGTTTCATCAAAACCGGTTTAGTAGTTTTTAAGATAGAGAATTTTAATTCTTAATTACGTACAATTTTAATAATATAATAATAATAATATCTATGGACGCTTCACACCACGTCAGTCTGGCCCCGTGCTAAGTACCTGAAGGACTTGTGTTACGGGTACCAGACAACGGAAATATTATTTAATACTTTTATACTATACATATATTTAAGATTTTTATTATATCAATTATCATACACATAATATTTAATACACAACCAGACCCGGGAACAATGAAAACTTTTTGTTCCGTCGGCGGGATTCGAACCCGCCACCCCCGGCTTGAGCTTGTGGCAACTAAACCAATTGAGCTACAGAGGTCGCCAATTTTGAAGTCGGTTTTATCTTTTTAAATACTATTATTTCAGGCTAATCCTAACTATGTTAAACTTACGTAATCCCACTATATAATTATTAACACCCATGTTAACCATAATTTAACAAAATATTACTATGATATAAACATATTGCGTGTAGAAGTAACCTTGGTAGCATGATTTATTGCAATTCTTTGCTTTTTAGGGTTCCGTACCCAAAGGGTAAAAACGGGACCCTATTACTAAGACTTCGTTGTCTGTCCGTCTATCTCTCTGTCTGTCTGTCTGTCTCCAGGCTGTATCTCAAGAACCGCTATAGCTAGACTTCAGAAATTTTCACATATTGTGTATATCTGTTACCGCTATAACAACAAATACTAAAAATAAAATAAAGTTAATATTTAAGGGGGGCTCTCATACAAAAAACGTGATTTTTTTGGCCTTTTTTGCTCGTAATCAATAATGGTAACAGCTTGGCACTTGACATTATCACGAAATACTCAGTTGTATTTGTACTATAATAAATTATAATAAAATTTAAATAACTTAAATAATTAAGGGGGGCTCCCATACAAAAAACACATTTTTTTGTCTACTTTCGCTCTATACCGGTACGGAACCCTTCGTGCGACTCGCACTTGGCCGATTATTGTTAACTACAGAGTAGACCGTGTCATTGTGACAAATTGATTTCATTTTTATATTAATACAAGAACTATTTACTTTTTGCGTTGGTTTTAAGTAAAAAAAACGATTTACTGTTTTTGTGTCCGTTATCATTTCACACCTAAACACGCTTAACCGATTTTGATGAAATTTTCTATGGACTATGGAGGTACTTTCGAAAGAAAAAATTGGACAGTTTCCAGGCTACAAAAATTACATTTCCCACGTTTAGTCGATACGAATTTCACAGCAACATCAAGTAGAATATGATAATTCGCCGCTATATTACGTCCGCTATGTAACGGCACCGCATTTTAACCCCCGACAAAAAAGAGGGGTGTTATAAGTTTGACGTATCTGTCTGTCGGTCTGTCGGTGTATGTGTCTGTCTGTGGCATCATAGCATCTAAACGGGTGACATGATCGAAGCTCGAGAGTGTTTTAGCTATTCTAGAATTTTGAAACCAGCTAGGCTAAAATGGTAACGTTTTGCAATTCCTCAAGAAAATGAATTGTCAAAACTGTCAAACTGACAATTAATGTCAAATTAGTACAAATTGTGCAAATTACTAGACATATGAATTGCAAGCAGAGTGATTTTTAAAAAATAAATCATAATTATGATTCGTTTTTTAAAAATCACTCTGCTTGCAATTAATATGTCTAGTAATTTGCACAATTTGTACTAATTTGACATTTGTCAGTTTGACAGTTTTGACAATTCATTTTCTGGAGGAATTGCAAAACGTTACCATTTTAGCCCCGCAGGGGTTCTCTTAAACATTATTTAACAGAACTACCGAAATTTTCAACAATAGACGTGACCCAGTTATCACATAAGGTATGCAGATTAAACCGTATGCTAATAGGGATCAACACACGATATCTACATGATACCGAGTTTGTAATCAATAATTTGTACTGCGATAATGTGGAATTCGCGTATATGATTAACTAGCAGACTGGTCACCAGTAGCCCTAGAACGGCGACCAGTAGAAATGCGAAAGTACAGACAAACTGAGGAGATAAACTTAAGGTGCCGTTCCGATCTTTTTTCGTTCTGAAAAATTCAATTAAAATGCCACTTTATGACAGACTATAGATTTACTATAGTCTGTCATAAAGTGGCATTTTAATTGAATTTTTAGGAACGAAAAAAGATCGGAACGGCACCTTAAGTTTATCTCCACAGTTTGTCTATACTTTCGCATTTCCACTGTGCACTGGTCGCCGTACTAGGGCTACAGATGGTGAGCGATAGCAGAAGAGTATTAGATAGTTAGGAGTATTAACTCTGGTGTCTCGAACTCTTAAGGTGACTTTCCGATCTTTGCCGCGAGCTTTTACGCCACAAGCGGCGGCAGCATGGGTCGCCACAAACATGTCAGTAGAAAATGATACATATAGTCTATGTCATAAAGGTGCTCCCTCACCGGGAGCATTCGCTTGTAATGTAACGTTACAGAGTCGAGCATTACAATGCGCACCTTGTAATGATACAGAGTGAATATCTTGATACAACTTGTAACATCAACTAGCTATGGAATGCTCAAAGTCGAATGTTATATTTCACGCGAATGCTCGTCAGTCAGGGAGGTAGTAATCTTTAATGTTACATTACACGTGTATTAATGTAATGCTCAAAAACGAATCTATACCTAATGTTACATTACAAGTGAATGCTCGCGCTGAGGGAGCACCTTTAAGTGGCAATGTCACTTTTAGGTCTCTCTAGACTGAACTCAATCGAGTAACTATTCGGTAATTAATACAATTTAGGGTCAAATAACATTGCAACGTGACGAGGCGATGCGATGCACTTTTAAAATATGAGCCTTAGGTAGGTATGCTTAACAGTAGACCTAAGGGTCAGTTGTCATTCTTAGGTGGGGTTTCACCAGGCACACTCAAAACTTCGTTTTATAAAACTTAGTTCTCATTGAACGTGTTCACGCAGTGACGTAAATCTCGTTCTGTTTCAAATGGATTTCACAAACTTCTTTTGATCGCGATTATTAAATCTAAGTTTACGTGACCTCACGCGATTATTTTACATGTATTCATCATTTTAAAGCCTTTTCACATTTAACTACAAAATAGTAAGAAATAATACATAAACTAACCAAACGCATGTGTCGAAACTGTCATCTTGACATTTCTTTTGTCTATGTTTTTCGTTCCGCCATGACAGGGCTTGAACGAGTTTTTTGACGTTAAACTTCCGACTTTGGGCGTTCAGAGGATAAAACTCGGATTTGCCGTGAACGCG
This sequence comes from Cyaniris semiargus, assembly GCA_905187585.1. Classification (NCBI taxonomy): domain Eukaryota; kingdom Metazoa; phylum Arthropoda; class Insecta; order Lepidoptera; family Lycaenidae; genus Cyaniris; species Cyaniris semiargus. The sequence goes on along the minus strand of LR994558.1, from coordinate 1,550,549 downwards.
TTCAGTTTATGTTGGTGAAATGCAATTCGATGTTATAATCGCGTTTATACGTTTTGAACTGGTTCAGTGTGCATTGAACGCGTTCCATTTCTTTGGTGAAATCGCCCCTTAGAAGTACAAAATTACCCATTAAAGTCGAGGAAAACTCTTCCAAATTGAAATAATTTAACGAAGGCTAATGAAGTAAATTTAAATCATTATTTTTTTTATTGGTTATGGTTACCCATACATTATAATATCGGCGAAACACTATTACAATAAATACCAATATGAATAACGATGAAGCTCGCGCACTTCAATACACTGAATGCACGCCCAAAGTGCTGACATCTTTGGATAATAGCACTGCTATTATTTATAATAAACGACCAAGCGAATATAACCCCTATCGTAAAACAATAGCGTCCAGAAACGCGTGCAATATTTTGACAGATGGCGCGCGCTTGTACGGGGCGCGAGACGAAGAGTAATGGCATACAAAACACAAGACTACCGGGCATTACGCCTAATTCATTAATTTTATATTCTCACCTAACAAAAAAACGACCCTAAAATATGACGCAATAAGTTCAAATTCGCACAAAACATTCATTAACTAAATTTGCGCATGGCGCGCGTGTGCGGGGTTGTCATAGAAACTGTAACAGCGTGCGCGCGCAGGCACACACACTAGCACAGCTACATGTGTGAGTGAGGCGGGCGGGATACAGTCGATAACTAAAGCGTTTACAGCGATCCCCCTCAATAATTCCTCGTCCACACCACACATATTACTCATCGCAACTAATCTTATACGATCCACTACTTTTAATTACTCAAATATGACTAACATAGCGTGTAATCGTGACGTCGTGTCCGAGTTGTTTTGTGTGCGACAGTACTGCGCCCACAGAGGCGCGTGTCCGTACACGGGTCTGATGTGTGTGTGTGTGCTTATACCACAGATTCTGCGCCATGGATCCCAGTATTCTCGCGACCATGGACAAGGAGGCACTGAAGAAGCAGATCGAGAACATGAAATATCAGGCTTCTATGGAGCGCTGGCCGCTATCGAAAAGCATCGCAGCGTGAGTACCTTACTTTAGACATAGTGAAGTGACATCGTAGAATTAGTACAATCGGGAGTGGTATGCATGCGATTTTGGTGCTTGTTTCGTATATTGTAAGTTTTACAATCCCGTGGCGGGTTCCCGTGCCCAATGATTAAATCAGGTAATTTATATGATTATGACGAGTCACTGAAGTGCTGAAGTTCCGCCCTAAGCGTCCATTTAAGTCAAATTCGGTGTTATGTTCATAATATATTTTATGGTCCTTGATAAGTAACTCTACATTCTCATTATCTACTCAAAATGTCCTACTTAATGTAATCCATACTTAATATTGCAAAAGTGTTTCTATCCGTGTCTTTATGCCTAAACCACCTGACCGATTTTAATGAAAATTCATAGTACATCTGTAACCTCTTCATACCGATTTTAGTGAAATTTTGATTATGATAGAGTCCTAGGAGTGGATTAAGGATAACTTATACATCAAACGTACGGTTTCCGCGATATGCAAGTGTAAACTCTAGTAAATTGTATTTTGTGTATAGTATAAACACATAAATTGTATACTTTATTGTTTCTTATCTACTATTCTCTAGGTAGGTAACAGTATTTCAAAACATTTTAAGTAGTTTTTACTTTTGATGTAATATTCATACTGTGTTTCAAGGTTCATGTTTTTGCAATCTGTCTTTAGTTGCTGGAAATGCTACTTATAATACAAAATTCAATTTCCTTGAGCGACTCAGTACCTATAGCAACATTCGTGGTTATTTCAAATATAAGCGTTTTTCCATTCTTGTACAAATACTTATTTTTGTTAAATTATTTTCCTTAATTTTCAATATGTTTCTTTGTTCTTCTGAGTTTATTGATATTATATTGCTTCATATTAAACGTTACACAATAAGCATATAATTTATGGCATGTAAACCTTTCTCATAAATTACTCCAGGTATTATTAAAACGCATCAAAATCTGTAGTTTTAAAGACTTAAGCATATTATATGTATACTTACTAGCTGTCCCGGCAACATTGTTTTGCCATACGTTGTTCGCGCATTTCATCAAATTAGATTAAATAGTTTAGGCGAAAATCATATAAAAGTTTATTGTGCGTGAACCGTACATTTTCCGGGACAAAAAGTATCCCTTGTCCTTTGCCGAGACTCAAAGTATCTCAATACCAAATTTCATCTAAATAGATTGAATAGTGTAGGCGAAAATCAAAAAAGTTTATTGTGCGGGAACCGTACATTTTCCGAGACAAAATGTATCCTATGTTCTTTTTCGGGACTCAAAGTATCTCTATACCAAATTTCAGCAAAATCGGTCCAGCCGTTTACGCGTAATGTCGTGACTACGCGAATATGGATTCATATATATATATAGGGACAGTCAGGGTGATATAATATACAACTTTGTTTTATACAATGTAGTGATTAATGCAAAATCGTGTCTTTCTATTATTCTGCTTGTCTGTCACCTCTTCACGTCTTAACTGGTGAACCGATTTTAATGAATTTTGGTATGATATTTTCAGTTGTGGAAAAGGACATGCGTTAGTTTTTTCTCATGTCCTTTCCTTCTGAAAATGTACGGTCCCCGCGCGATATACGTATTTTGATGAAACAAAGACGCGGCCGTCATATTTAATAATTATGACATTTATATTTTTGACTCAAATCATTTAGTAGTAAGCTGTAAATTGTAAAATCATAATAACTTAGTTATAATGTAGAGTCTATTTTCTTGTATTATTTTTTGTTAAATCTTTTTCTAGACTTATATGAGTGCTTCTTGGTATTTAAATACATATCTTATTCTTAATTATCTTATTAAAAACAGAAAATATAATAATGATATTATTACAATCCAAGTCCAAATTCTAAAACTTAATTTTTAAATTTTGTTTTAAATTGGCTAACACGTGCCTAATTAAATTTCAACAATATTTTTTAAAGATGCAAACTAAAATCTTATGAGATCCTAATAACTAATAAGATATTGACAATACAATTCATTTTAATAATATTATTATGTATCGTTTTGTCAATCTACGTCATAAATCATAATCTTTAGAATTACAAAATTACTATAAATTTTAAATAATTGCATTATGGTTTTATTTACGGTAATTGGTATTATTAATAATGGCAACTGTAAATAATGTAATCAGTCTCGTACAAGATTTAGCTCCGAAATTGGACCATTTGTTTCAAACCCCATTATTGAGTTTGAAATATTGTACCCTATCGCTTATTCCGATACGCCTGTCCTTGTTTAGGTTTATTAGTTTTTACTTAATAATAAAAAATAATATTCTTGTTCTTCATTTTAAAATGTGATAATTTGTTATATAATGGATTTATAAAAAGTTGTATGTTGTAACAGATATTTATGAGTCTAGTCTCACTCTTAATTTTGACTCTGACAAATATAATATTGGTAACTAGAACTGATGATCCCCGCAACTCCGTTGCGCCAAAATTCGATTATCGCGCTGGAACTGTACATTTTTTCGGGACAAAAAGTCTTCTATGTACTTTCCCGGAACACAAAGTATCGCCATACCAAATTTCAGCAAAATCGGTTTTATCGGTTTAGGCGCGAAAAGGTAACAGACAGACAGACGGACACACTTTCGCATTTAAAATATTAGTATGGATTTGAAGTTGCTAAATAGCTGCTATTCGTGTAAAACAGTTTGTTTTTAAATTAAAAGTCTAGTCAAATAAAAGGACACAGACAATAATATAATTAGTCAGGGCGAGCGAAGCGTAAGCGTTTTGTGGTACACTTTATACGGAAAAACTATCACGCCTATTGATTTTTTATTTATTTATATGTAGATGAGTTATCATCGGTTAGTCAAAGTTTGGTTAGTATTAAAATATTTAAAAAAAACTGCCTTAAAGATTATTACCACGCAGAGAAACGTCGCGAGCCCTCACTAAGCTCGGCTTTTTTTATCATGATTTTGCAACATGTTTTTTCTTAATGCGATTCAATTCTCACAAACTAGTCATATGAACAAAACACCATAAGAATATTATGCTACAGTAAATGATAAGGGTATATCGCCCATGAAAAAGGTTCAACGATACGACTGAACATTCTGGGGTTTCTTTCATATCGTTTATGTGATAAAGCCTCATATATTTTGTGTATTGATTTATCATTTACACTCTATCATGGCGAGTGAACAGATGGGTGTGATGGATGGATATATGTAACATAGTATTTTCTTTTTCCTTGTGAATATTACGGAGTAACTAAGTAAGCTTATTTAGGGTGGGTTGCACCAGAGGCGTGGTTATAGTTACAGTTATGGTCAAAGTTATGGTTATAGTTAAGGCTAACTTAACTTTGACCACAGAATTTGATAGATGTCTGTTGCTACTCCGACAAGGCTTTAAATGAACGTGGGCGGAGGCGCTGCCGGTAAAGGAGAACTGTCAAAAATGGCGTTTTCGTATGATGACAGCGTTAGTTCCTTTTTTTGCCACATTCATTTAAAGCTTTGTCGAGCTCTATGGTTATGGTTAAATATGGTGTCCATTTTTGACTTTAACCAAAGATTTGACATTTTGCATTGTAGTTATAGTAAAAGTTAAAGTTACAGTTATAGTTAAAGTAAGTTGGTGCAACCCACCCTTAGAGTGTCTGAAGTTGATATATTGAGAACATAATACCTAATAGGTCTTAGGGATCTATCAGTCAGAGAGCAGTCACGCGGTGAAGCGTTCAAGCGGTCAGTTTTGCGTTTTTTGTGTTGTATAATGTATTACGTTATATAGATATACTCACACAGGGGACGTTCTGACCATGTCAGAATTCCTCATGTGTCACTGACCGCTCGAACGCAGAATGAGAACGCAGAACGCTTGACCGCGTGACCGCTCTCTGTCTGATAGGTCCCTTATAGTTAACTGAATGACGTAGGTTACACGATCAATCTGCCATCAATCTGGCGTCAATCTGTGATTGACGGAATACTGATGGTTATAAAAAGTACATATTATTTAAAAAAATATCAGTCCATCAATCCGTGGGTTAGACGATCAGTTTTCCGTCAATCTTTACCAGATTGATGGATCAGATTGATGAGAAACTGATCGTGTAACCTACGTCAATGAAGTCCGCGTAAACCGTACCTCTTATCTCTAAGGAGTTAAGTATTTTCAGACCAAAGTCGGTACAGCCGACAGCGGGTATATTGTGAAGAGGTAACCAACAGACACACTTTACTATTTATATTATTATTTATTGATTTTCTTATATTATTAATACAGCTGTAGCCTCGGGAGCGGGAGCCTGTAGAGAGCGTCCGTGGCCTAATGGGTAGACCTTTGGTTCGCACTCGTAGAGGGTGCAGGTTCGATCCCGGGTGGAGGCGTGTACCAATGAGACATTTTCTGATCTCAAGTATATAATACGGACGCTCGTACGGTGAAGGAAAACATCGTGAGGAAACCCGCACATAGTTGGTCCCAGATTTATTGACTAGTTCTTTCCTCTGGACTAGGACTTTCCTCTTCTCGCAACATAGTCGTTGCGAGAATGCCGTAATATGTGCTTGGGCAACCATACGGTCATTTAAAAAATCTTGTCCCAGGCATAACAGTATTTGAAGAGTGGTTACTTCGCTCTGAAAATACTGTATAAGGGTGATTCTTCGGAAAACGATTCTTCGTCTCATTACCATGGTCAATTTTAAACGTTACTTTTTTGACTGCAATTCATATTTTTATGATAATATAAAGGTCAAATAACCTACTTTTACTTAAGGGACCCGTTTTCATAGAGAAAATTTAGTAATATCGAAGTTCAAAAATTTTGTGGCTAGGGTAAATTCTCATAGTCTTTTTTTACTGAAAAAGAAGTCAATAGCAAACATTAGCAACTTGAACAATTTTTATTCTACTTTTTTTGTTCTGAGACTTCTTACAGTAAAAGATATCATATGACTCCGAGTCTGAATGGCCAGATAGAATTGTTTTATGTGGAGAAAAAAATGTAGAACCTTAAAATCTTCACAATCATTTTTTTTTTATAGCAAGAAAATCCTTTCTGTAGATCGATGTTTTTTCTTACAGAAAAAACACTTTTTTCAAATATTTCCTCCTTCTCTTCAGAATACATATATTTTATTTCTCCGTTAGCCATATTATATACACTGCATGCTTTTCCTGATCTTGCTTAGTTTTTTCTATTCTTTTTTATTTTATTTTTTCTCTTTAGTAATTTGTGACATCGTTTTTACGCTATTCTAATGTCTGTAATCATAAGTTACAAACAAGTTTTTATAAGGAAATATAAAAGAGTCTTAAGAATTAAAAAAACTTTATGCAAGGATATTCAATAGTCGTAGTTATTCTACAGAACTCGTGAATCGCACATAAAAGTGCATATTTCAGGACAAAATTAATATATTTTATCATTACCCTGGTCTTTTGACTAGGGTAATGAGACCCACGGAAATGAGAATTATGCCTATAATTATCCATAGCTTATAATTCTTACAAGCATCAGTTTTGATATTTCATAACATAAATATGTAACCCAAGAGCGTGTCAACTACACGCAGATTAAAGTTTTGAAATAATAAAATAAGCTCGATATAGTAGAAACATAAATGATAAACTACGCGAACCAAACATAGGGTAATGATCATTTTTTCTCAACCCCACCACTCCCACATCCACCGCCCACGGCCTGCCAGCACGCAGACTATCAGAAAGGGTTATTCAGGGAAGAAGCTAACGGCGTTTTAATACAGCTGAACCAACTTTTTTTTTTTCATTTTTTCCCCACCCCACTACTCCAACACCCACCGCCCACGGCCTGCCAGCACGCAGATTATCAGAAAGGGTTGTTCAGGGAAGTAGCTAACGGAGTTTTAATACAGCTGAAGCCACATGACGAATTTGGTCGTCAGCTCTTAGTCGATATGGTCAAGGTCGTTTGCTCAGGGGATGGCCTTAATGAAAACACATGTATTCTTTACATCTATACATAGATTTACATAGTAAATGGCCATGTAAACTGTACGAAGCAGCTGGCAAAAACTTTAAACTATCTAAGCATCAATTTGCTCTGACACGAGGTGAATACTGAAGACGAATTCAATATTAGTCCAACAGACCACCGCATTGTGTCGCAGATCGCATCGTCTGCAGCTGACACCCTGAGTTACACTTAGCACATTCTTGGTTGTATTCATTAATCTTAACTTAAAATATACATAATAATTCTCAAATCCATTATGTATATTTACTATCCCTACTAATATTATAAATGCGAAAGTGTGACGACTGACGTCCAAACCGCTGATCCGATTTTGCTGAAATTTGGTATGTAGATACTTTGAGTCCCAGGAAAGGACACAGGACACTTTTTATCTCGAGAAAATGTACGGTTCCCGTGTGATAAACAAATTTGGCGCAACGGGGTTCATCTAGTCATATTACAATTTATTAAGGTAAAACCACGTGGGAGAGCCATGCTTCGGCACGAATGGGCCGGCCCGACTGGAGAAATACCACGTTCTCACAGAAAACCGGCGAGAAACAGCGCTTGCGCTGTGTTTCGCCGAGTGAGTGAGTTTACCGGAGGCCCAATCCCCTACCCTATTCCCTTCCCTTCCCTCCTCTATTCCCTTCTCTTCCCATCCCTACCCTCCCCTATTACCCTATTCCCTCTTAAAAGGCCGGCAACGCACCTGCAGCTCTTCTGATGCTGCGAGTGTCTTTGGGCGACGGAAGTTGCTTTCCATCAGGTGACCCGTTTGCTCGTTTGCCCCCTTATTTCATTAAAAAAAAAAAGTTATATTACAATTTATAAAGGTAAAACTGTGTCTGTCTGTTTATTACATCGTCACACTTAAACAACTGAACTGATAAAATCATTTTTATCAGTATTGTTCAGCAGATAAAATTTGGTATGGTGAGTCATTTGGTTCCTTGAGTCCCGGGAAAGGCTACTATTTATCCCGAAAAATTTTTCGATTCCGATATACAAATTTTGGCACAACGGAGTTGCGGGCGTCATTTTGCAGAAACAAAAGCTTTGTTTATTTATATAGAAATTGTTATTCCGAATTGGTATTAAAACAACTCGAAACTTAACAATGCTACGAGAAGTGTGAAATTGGGAATAGCGTAGTTTCACTGTTTATATTTTAGACTTTCGATTAAGTTTTTATTACAACAGAATATGAGTGCCTAGTGTATATTAAGTTTTTATGGAAGTGAAAACTTGTTGAGCTGCCTTTTTAACTTTTTTGGAATGGGTAAATGTTAAAATAGCATCAGCACACGCAAACTCATCGAATATTCGTTAGACGGAAGGAGAGTGGAGAAAAAAGTTTAACAAAATCGGTCCAGCCTCATAGGACTTTGGCAAAGAACACCGCGACACGAGACTTAGATAACTTTTTTTTTTACTTTTTACGTGGGAGAGCCATGCCTCGGCACGAATGGGCCGGCTCTACCGGAGAAATACCACGTTCTCACAGAAAACCGGCGTGAAACAGCGCTTGCGCTATGTTTCGTCGAGTGAGTGAGTTTACCGGAGGCCCAATCCCCTACCCTATTCCCTTTCCTACCCTCCCCTATTCCCTTTCCTTCCCATCCCTACCCTCCCCTATTACCCTATTCCCTCTTAAAAGGCCGGCAACGCACTTGCAGCTCTTCTGATGCTGCGAGTGTCCATGGGCGACGGAAGTTGCTTTCCATCAGGTGACCCGTTTGCGGCGGCGCAATTGCGCGGTTTGGCCTCTACATTGCGAGAACACAAGCAAATCCTACTATTATAAAGGCGAAAGTTTGGATGTATGTATGTATGTATGTATTGATACGGACACGTAGTGCCATCTAGCGTCAAACCAGCGAAACTGATCAGGGAAACACAGAAAACATAAATCCCCTACTTTATACTAGATGGCGTTAGGTGTATGTTTACTTACGCGTATTTTCTAGAAACATCCCACAGTTGTTTACTTGTTTACGTTAATCGGGGAAGAACTTTCTAGAATTCGTCTCGCCATATAAATAGCCGCAGGTAGACGGCCCGGCAATTCAGTTTCATCTGAGCGATCTTCGAGGCGACTTCGGAGCGAAAACAAGTGATCAATAGTGAGTGAACCACTGTGAACCTACGACTTGGCTACGACCTAGGACTATCTAGTGCTTAGTGTTTGGACTTGGTGATTTGTGTGAGCTAGTGTCAGTGCTAGTAAAGTCTTTATAAGAGTCAGCAGGTCTTTTTCTCCAAATCCTTCGAACCCTAGCACGTAACAACTGGTGTCAGAAGTGGGATTTGGAGATGCCATTGACTCCGAGAGAGGACTTCAAGGGGAGTGTCAGGACAAGAGCGCGACGGGCTGCGGAGACCACACCCACTGGGGACCAAGCTCCGCCCACGGCGGGGCAGGCCCCACCCTCTGGCCCCGCCCACCAGGCTCCGCCCACTGACCACGCCCACCAGGCTCCATCCACTTCGGGTGAAGCCACGCCCACTGGCTCCGCCCACCGGGACCCGCCCACTGACCACGCCCCTCAGGCCCCGCCCACTCTGGACATGGCCACGCCCACTGGCTCCGCCCACCAGGCCACGCCCACTCAGGCCACGCCCACAGGCCCCGCCCACTGGGCTCCGTCGACTAGCTCCATCCATCCTGCCACGCCCGTAGTTTCTACGGCCCCTCAAATGGCTCCTCAATTGGAAAGCATAATTGAGTTAATTCAGGCTTTGCAAAATTCGCAAAGGGCAATGATGGAGTCACAAGAGCAACAAAAGGACCTCCAAGAAAAAGCGCTATTGGCAATAAAGGGGGTTAGTGACACGGTGACTAAGCTTCGAAAAGATGTCGACGTAGTAAAAGAACGAGTATCCGGGTTAGAGTTGGTTGTGGAAAATTTGAAGACCGGCTTCACTGAACTGCAGAAGAGAGTAGTGCGCCTTGAAACTACGGGAGTTGCGGTGTCTAGTGGAGCCACGGGAGTGACGCAAGGGCCAAGAGTCAAGGTACCGCCGTACGACGGCACTACTTCATGGAACGCATATCGTCGGCAATTTCAGGCTGTTGCTACCGCCAACGGATGGACGGAAGAACAATGCCTGACCGCCCTCATTGTTGCGCTTAGAGGGCAAGCCTTGTCGGTCCTGGAAGCACATACAGGGAATGGGTTCCAAGACCTGATGGAGGCACTTGAATCCAGATACGGGGAGCGACACCTGGAGCACGTGTTTCGTGCCCAACTGCGTGACAGAGTCCAACGCTCAGAAGAAGGACTTCAACAATGGGCGTTGGAAATTGAAAAACTCGTCAGGAAGGCATATCCAGGAGCCGACACCAAGATGGTCGATACAAATATTGTTCAAGGATTTGTCGACGGAATCAAAGACCTGGAGGTCAGAGCTGCAGTAAGGCTTGGTCACCATACCTCGCTAAAAGAAGCATTGGCGCATGCTTTGGAGGTCGAGGCTGTTCGCCATGACATACGGCAGACCCATAAGATCCACAAGGTCTCTGAGGAAGTTAAGGAAGTTAAGGCTCCTGCAAGGAAAAGATTTGAAGCCATGTGCTATAAGTGCGGTGAGAGGGGCCACCTCCAGCTCAACTGCCCGCAGAAGAAGACCCAGATGGCAAGGATGGAAAGGATCAAGGAGCAAATAGAGGAGCTGAGGAAGCAAGCAGTTTCGTCCCCTGCCCGGAATAAGGGGAAACGAATAGAATCCAGGACTAGATGGCGAGTATTGGACAATGATGCTATGAGGAAGGCTCAAGAAAGAGATGAGGACCTTCGGCACATCATCACATGGAAGAAAAGGGGTGACGTAAAACCAATCTGGAGTGAGGTTGCACCCACTGGCGCTGTCACTAAGGCGTACTGGGAGCAATGGGACAGTCTGATACTTCAGGACGGAATACTCTACCGGAAATGGGAGAAGCCTAACGGCAGAGAGTTCTACTTTCAGATAATCGTCCCAAGGGCGAAAGTACCAGATGTTCTCCGCGAGGTACATGAGGGCGTATCAGGGAGTCATCTAGGTGTCAAGAGGACGCTAAGAAAAGTGCGAGAACGATTCTTCTGGTTGCATTGGCGAGATGATGTGCAGGATTGGTGCCTCAAATGTACTACTTGCGCTGCTGTGACGGAACCACAGAGCAAGGGTCGTGGGGACAGCGTGACGCGTTACCATGGCAGTAACAACAATGCTCGGGACGAGCATCTCTAAGAGGGGAGTAGTGATACGGACACGTAGTGCCATCTAGCGTCAAACCAGCGAAACTGATCAGGGAAACACAGAAAACATAAATCCCCTACTTTATACTAGATGGCGTTAGGTGTATGTTTACTTACGCGTATTTTCTAGAAACATCCCACAGTTGTTTACTTGTTTACGTTAATCGGGGAAGAACTTTCTAGAATTCGTCTCGCCATATAAATAGCCGCAGGTAGACGGCCCGGCAATTCAGTTTCATCTGAGCGATCTTCGAGGCGACTTCGGAGCGAAAACAAGTGATCAATAGTGAGTGAACCACTGTGAACCTACGACTTGGCTACGACCTAGGACTATCTAGTGCTTAGTGTTTGGACTTGGTGATTTGTGTGAGCTAGTGTCAGTGCTAGTAAAGTCTTTATAAGAGTCAGCAGGTCTTTTTCTCCAAATCCTTCGAACCCTAGCACGTAACAGTATGATTAATGTATGTATATCCATACATTTTTGATACTCTTTCACGCAAAAACTACTGAACGGATTTTAATGAAACTTTACAATAATATAGCTTAGACATCAGAATAACACATAGGCTACAATTTTAACCGACTTTCGAAATGGAGGAGGTGTATGTTCGTTTTTTTATGTTCAACGATTACTCCGCCGTTTGTGAACCAATTTTCAAAATTTTTCTTTTTTTGTATAGGTTATCATCCCAATTTGGTACCATATTCATAAAAGTGGTGACCTGATGAAGGGATCCATAAGAAATCTAGGGAACTCCTCAAAATTTACATGGAAACATGTGGTGACTTCGGTTTCGTGAGCAGTATTCTAAGCATATGCTACCAACAAGCAAGATATTGCACCAAGGTATATCATGGTTCGGAAGGTGCTGAGAGAACTCCTGACTCTTTATAGATACAAGTTTGGGAGTTTCGACGTTGTTTTAAGAGCGCAAAGCATATGCTACTATGCAAATTACATTAATCATCCAACAAAATATTGAATGAAGGTCATTCCTATTACTCCCAATTCGGAATAGGGTACACAATTTAACTGGATTAAAATATACTACGTTATATACTATCAAAAATTAATGTCTTATATATATAAAATTCTCGTGTCACAATGTTAGTTACCGTACTCCTCCGAAACGGCTTTACTGATTTTTACCAAATTTTATATGCATATACAGTAGGTCTGAGAATCGGCTACTGGCTGCTTTTTATATTGATAAGTGCATTTGTTGAATAAATAATAGTAAATTATTACAACTCGAGACTGACGGCGACCATTGATTGTGCGACGGGATAGCGATCGACGTTGCCATGGTGACATACTTATTTAGTCACTTCAATAAAATAATATGGGCGAAAATCGAAATACTTTATTCGGCAAAACAAGTTTGCCGGGACAGCTAGTAATATTATAATAATGAACCTTCGTGATTTGGTCCAGTTATGTCAAACCCAGCCGGCACGGTATCATGACTAACATTGACATAACCTGTGAATCCTGGCCAACTAACGTAGGGAGGGCTTTTCTTATGAATCAATTTATCTGATGATACATTGACTTGACAATATTATGTTTATCATTAACAAGGTGTCAGAAAACTAAGTGATAATACGAGTGTGTATGAGTCCCTTACATAGAGTTCACTGTTAAAGTAGCAGAGCTGAAAGAATTTTTTTTTGTGATTTGTATGAGCAAGCGCCCCAGCTTCATGTGTGTTGCCTATACAAAATTTAAAAAAAAATCGGCCAAGTGCGATTTGGGCTCGCGCACAAAGGGTTCCGTACCATTATAGAGCAAAATTAGAGAAAAAATGTGTTATTTGTAATGGAGCCCCCATTAATTATTTATTTTATTTAAATTTTGTTACTATTTATTAAAGTAATAATACAGCTAAATATTTTGTGAACGTTTTAGGTGCCTACGGCCTACCTATTGTCATCATTGATACCGAGCAAAAAATGTTTAAAAAATCAATTTTGTTGTATGGGAGCCCCCCTTAAATATCTCATTTATTTTCTTTTTAGTATTTGTTGTTATAGCTGCAACAGAAATACATAACCTGTGAAAATTTCAATTCTCTAGATATTACCGTTCTTGAGTTACAGCCTGGAGACAGACAGACAGACGGACAGACATCGAAGTCTCAGTAATAGGGTCCCGTTTTTACCCTTTGGGTACGGAACCCTAAAAAAGCTTTTCTTTCATAGCAGCTATATTTCACAATGAACTCTATAATATTATAAGGGACCACAGACATAGATCAAGATAGATACCGCATGTGTATGTACTTCGCGTGCCATATCGCGTTCCCAAACGACGAGCGATGCTCGTCTTTCGAAAGTCTGTTCTTTAGTCTGCTATCGGAATCGCACGTCAATCGGAATTTTAAAAATGTCTAAATGTCTAAAAGTGCCGTATTGAGCTGTAGAAATTCAAATAGAAACGTTGGCCTTGATAATGGACACGTTTATTATCATCGATACGTTACAGTGGTAGGAAAACAGTGACACGCTCGTTTTCATACAAAAGGAGCGACATGCGGTATCTATCTTGATCTATGTCTGTGCAAGGGATACATTTACATCCTAAAGTATTACCACTTAGTTTTGTAACCCCTTGTATAGGACCAGTTATCACGTACTAAAAAACAATATTGCGTCTACAACAAAATTCTATCAACACATAATATGAATTATATCAACACATAATATGAATTCTATCAACACATAATATGAATTCTATCAACACATAATATGAATTCTATCAACACATAATATGAATTCTATCAACACATAATATGAATTCTATCAACACATAATATGAATTCTATCAACACATAATATGAATTCCAGTAAGTAGTGGATACCATAGATCCACCTTCCCTGGGTTTATGTGCCCTAGTTGCAGTTCCCGGCATGACGTAACATCATGTAGTGCCAAGTATTATAACAATTTTTCTCCATGCCCCATTGAATTCGTATGGTTCATACTCCGTATATTTGCCAGTTTTCAACTGATAATTCTCTTTTATTTCTTCATCTATTTATCATTTACTAGATGACGTCCGCAACTCCGTTGCGCCAATATTCATTTATCGCGCGGGAATTCAAAATTTCCTAAAATCCGGAACAAAAAGTATTTACGTCCTTTCCCGGGATCCAAAGATCCTCATACCAAATTTCAGTAAAATCGCTTCAGCGGTTTGGGCGTGATTTTAATACAGTTGAAGATTTAAATTGTATGATTTTGTTTGCATCATTTAGCAAATCGCTAATGTTATGTGCTTGAATTTAGTACACCAATACCACTTTATAAAATAGACTACTACGGTAGTGCAGCGTTTTTGATGCCAAATAGCTGTTGTTTCGATCTGCGATTAGATCGCAGGAGGTACTGATGTTTTGAAAACATATTAAACGAGTTACGAGGATCACCTGTTTTTGTTGATGTTATTAAATGTTGAATTCGTAGCGCGCGTTATTGAAAAAAGATTGCCGAAAAAGTGATGAAAAAGTAACCATGTTAGTCCACGCGTTTACTGTAATATTAATAATTGTGGAAAGGACATTGTGTTTAGCATGAACTGCGGGGCTAAAATGGTCACATTTAGCAATTCCTCTCAATCACTGACCACAATTATACAAGTACGCTGGACCTATGATACCCACTTTTTTTTGTGCCTATTTGAAGCGGAATCAGCGCCCCCGGTGCGAGGGAAGAGAAGTAAATTTGACGTAACTTGCAAATAGCCGCTTAATCGTTATTGTTTGTCATCACTAGTATTAGTTCCAAATACTCCCACTACTGCTATCAGCGGCCAATATGGCGACTTTCAAACGTAATTTTTACGTCCGTGAGTACCTAATTTGTATTCTGTGTTTTTACGTCAAATTTAGATCCTATCCCTCCCACTGGGGGAGCTGATTCCGCTTCAAATAGGCACAAAAAAAAGCTGTCATTTCAAAGGGTATCATTAGTCCAGCGTACTTGTATAATGGAGGTCAGTGCTCTCAATCAATTCACAAAATGAATTGTCAAAACTGTCAAACTCATTAGTACTAATTTAGACATCTGAATTGCAAACAGTGTCAATTTTGCGATTTTAAAAAAATGAATCATATTATGATTCATCATATGATTCTCCAAAGCGACCATTTTAGCCCCGCTGAGTTGTAAAAAACATATAGTTTAAAAGCGAAAACGTTAAATAAAACTGCATTTTGTACGAAATTAAGCACACACATATTTCATAGTGAAACTTTTCTCAGAACTAGTTATATTTCCTTCACTGGTATTCATCTCCAACTCCACGCAAAGTAAAACATTATAGTTTACATTCTGAGTTGTAGCTATTAAACTTCCCCTTATATCTCTCGCAAATAGTTCTTTGTCTTCGAGTTTCAGTGGAATTCTGACATATCATTGTTTACTTCGCCTCATATCATTATTGTAATAAGCATTTAAAGAATTTTCTATAGAACATGTTCTGGCTTCATTTTAATGCTTATATTCACTTAAACTTAAAAGATAAATATTTTTAAATTTCATATTACAGTGTATAATTTGGCAGCAACTAATAAAAGTCAATTAAAAAACCGTACCATTTATCGCTCGTAAGGCAAGCTTTCTTACATTCAACAAGCTTAGATTTTAATTATAGTCCTTTCTATATTTTATTTCTATCTTTACATCATTTTTGTGGCAAATTATGTAGAAGTAAGGTATTTTAGATTCTTGGTTCACATAGTTGTGATTTTATATACTTACCTCGAGCATTTATATGGGCACCAATAACAATCGTAAAGAGCTCGTAACGTAGATGTAGTTCCAGTAAACCGTAGACCAGCAATAAAACCCTTTGTACAACACGGTCTCTGCCAAATTGGCTTAACCTCTTGGACCGGGGTATCTAGATTAGCTGTTACTGCATCGTTTTTGGAGTTACGCCACTATTTGCTGCTTTTGGTTTTTTCATACTACTTTTGGATTGTACACTTTGTATTGTATTATTTGGTAGTGCTAAATCATTTAACTTGTTCTATTATTTATTTGTTCTACTATCAGAAAAGTTGATTTATAGACAGATGGCAGACTTACATCTCCCCACCCAGCCTATTTTATAGAACACGACTAAAGTTGAGTTGACACAACCCGACCAAATGACATAGGTCTTCTTAGTATTTTGCCTATGAATCCATTTCTTCGATATTACAATACGTTTTGTTACGTATTATTTAGTGTTTAATTAATCTATGCTACCTTTTATAATATTTTAACCCGTTCAGTTTATCTTTTATTGATCTTGTTCATAAAGCTTAAAAGCTTTTAAACAGCTAATTATATATCCCAAGAAGTACCAATTTAACTCAGCATCTGTCCAAACTGCAAAATGTACTTGCATCTTTCTGCAGATTTCTATGTTGATGATGTTTTTGATGATTCAAGAAAGGAATGTAATTTTATGCTCGGTTTGCATGAATCTGTAACAATGGGGATTATGAGGATCCTTTGTTGAATTTCCTTAAAGGATAAGAATAAAGACTGTAGGGAACGAATACATCTATTATGCTCACTTTAATGTGAAAAACATGGTCTTATTACTTGAGATAATAGTTATTTCAACTTTGATAAAGAAAAAAAATATACTGAAACAATTTACATTCCATTATACTGCCTGCCTTAAAAACTTTGGCTAATGCTTTAGCCTTAACCCTCGTAATTAAGCTAAAGCGAGCCAATGATGATAAATATGCATCTATATTCATCATCATCGGCTCGCTTACGACGCAGCCACCTCAGTTTAGAAACAAAAAAGAAACTAGATCTAAATGTTGAAAAGTTTGAAGTTTCTATCTGCCTGCGGGTCTAGAAAATTGACAGGCGTAGCTCCAAAACGCAAAAACCAATTTCGATCTATTGAAGTATTTTTTAAACGGTTCGTCTCTCTCCTCTCTTATCATGAATGCAAAAAAATAACATACCTTTTACTGCCTAGGTGGCGAAAAAAAAACCTTTCACTGAGGGTTAAAATTAAAACTGTATAATAGCGTTTTTTGTCCTCATAAATAAGTCATGAGCAGGTGGATGTCACTGAGGGTTCAGGGCTCGACCCCTGGCCCCGACACGCCATAGTAATTGGATTGCTTCATAATATCGATCGCCACAGACATACACGTTCATGCAAATGTTGGGTTAGTTTCAATAACAAGTTGTCTAGTAGTATACTTTAGCTTCAAATCTAGGTAGATCTTATTTTATTAGATTCATCTTCATCCTTGCTAATATGCGAAATTGTGTATGTCTATCTATCTGTCTGCCTGCCGATCTGTCTGTTACCTTTTCACGCTTTAACGGCTAGTTAAAAAATATTTAGGTGAAAAGTATACTTTGACGGAAAAAGGATACGAAGATTTTCTTGAGGAAAATGTAAATTTCCCGCACGTTGAACGAATTTCATTGCCTCGGATCGTAAACCCAGTAATTAATAGATTTAGGCGTTGCTTTGCGGAAATCCACAGCATAGAATGTAGTGACATTCACTTATTTACTTACAGCCCAGGTTATGATTAATTTCATGGAATTACTATAAATAATAATATTATTACTTAAGGCCATCCCCCGAGCAAACGACCTTTGACGCGTTGCCGAGATCGCACAAAAATCCTATTTTTTTTTACTTATCTTAGTTCAAAATTGATCTAAAAAATTAAAAAACGGGTAATATGTAGTTAATGAAATTAATGTCTATTTATTGTCGTGTGTTTCAAATTAACGTAATTTGTAAATACTAGGGAGATGCTGAAAGTATGCTTCAATTTTAATAAATTGGTATTACTTTGGAAGCTAATATCATGAGTATAATAAACAAAAATATGAAATTTAAAACGGGGAAAGGAATGTTGATATACTGGAGATTATTGCTGTATTTTTATTATAACTTTGTAGCTTTCAAATTATGAGTTTATAAGGTAAATTACGGAATCTCCGTAAGGGAAGGGCCTTAAAGTAACCGCATAATAAATTTAATCAAAATCGGTTCCATTGTTTGAGCGTAAAACGATAACAAGGAGACAGACACACATAGAAAAGAAGGAATCTTTAATCACAAAAAATCTACAGAAACAAAAAAGTATTCAAAATAATGGGAAGTTTCTACAGCAAAGATTGTTAATGTTAAAAAAATACAAATTATACAAATAACCCCCTTGGCAATTCATAGTAGTTCGGAATCAACAGTTTCATTTTTCCGGAAAAGACACTTAGCGTGAATAAACTTTAAATAAAAATCTTTTCCCGGGGGGTTTAATTTTCCGGGATAGATGAGACACGTTTGAAGGCTCGCTCCACTGAACAACGAGTGTCGAATGGAAGATATAATATTATATTGAAAGTCGTCTATTTGTGAATGTTTATTGCAAAATGTTTTAAAAGATTATATTTGATAAATACGAAGATTCTTCAGAGCCCATTCTATGATCTGCTACAAGGGAGTTATTTCTTAAGGGATGAAACTTTGAAATATTATTTACTAGCTAAAAGCCGAGCTTTGTGAGGGCTCGCATCGTTTTTCTGCGTCTTTAAGGTTGTTTTTAGGGTTCCGTACCTCAAAAGGAAAAAACGGAACCCTTATAGGATCACTTTGTTGTCCGTCTGTCCGTCCGTCCGTCTGTCAAGACCCTTTTTCTCAGGAACGCGTGGAGGTATGAAGCTGAAATTTATATCAATTACTCAGGTCTACTGTCCCTTGAAGCTGTGAAAAAATCAAACTTCTAAGCCAACGCAATCAAAAGATACAGCCGTTTATGCCGCAAATTTTCGACACTTGCAAGGGAATCAAAACCTACAGGGTGCTTCCCGTGAACTCAGAATCTTGAAATTTGGTACGAAGCAACGTCTTATAGCATAGATAAAGGAAAAATTACGAAAACCATAAATTTTTAGTTACATCACATAATATATATTTTTTTAATAATTTTAAACTTACTACCCATTTCCTCATAAACGCGTAGAGGTATTAAATTGAAATTCATACCAAATACTCAGGTCTATAATACCTTTAAGCTGTAACAAAATCAAACTTTGTAAACCTTGCAGGTTTGTACGGAACCCTCGGTGCGCGAGTCCGACTCGCACTTGGCCGGTTTTTTATATTTTAATAGTAATAAAACCTTGACTGACGGATGATAACACATCTACATATAAATAAACGTAATAAATATTCTTATTATTGTCGATATGAATATTAAAAAAAAATTAATAGTTCTACATAACTACCGGTTCGGGACCGAACCCGGCGAGAATCTATATACTAGAACTCGTCTACATTTTGGATCTTGCAATAAAATCGAGAAGTGTCACACCGGATTTAGCGATCGTACATACATACAGAGGGTCTAAGTGGTGGTATCAAAACGACATAAAACATTGTAATCCTTTAAACGGCGGCTGTAAAACAGATTGTAAATCTGGATCATTCGGCGTGAGCCATAAAAATTCATGACTCAAATCCAACTCATATAAATTAGTTCAAAATCCGCCGATTTTATTTTGTAAATTAGTGTATTCGATTCGGTTATCTCGTAATTTGTAATGGTTGATGGTTAATTCCTCTAGAGCAGGGGTCACCAATTAGTTTCGCTCGGGGTCCATTTTAAGAAATGAAATGACCATCGCGGTCCACACATGTTATAAAAAAAAAAATTAAACAAAGGTACGAGTAATTACGGAAATTACAAAGGTATTTATTTACATGACAATGAGTAAAGCGTCAATTTTTGTTGCTAATTATCTGTCTGAAGTTTGGAGTGAAATTGGTGCAAGCTATTGACATTAAATCCTGGAGATGTTCATCAGTAAGTCGAGACCGAAATTTATTTTTAACGAAGTTCATCTTCGAAAATGCTTGGTCCGCACACAATGGGTCGGCGGTCCGGATGTGGACCGCGGTCCGCCATTTGGTGACCTCTGCTCTAGACTCTAGAGCATCTGGACGTAGTCACAACGAGACATAATATTATTTGCAATTTGTAGAGTATACCGAAAATAACAAAAAATATGAAAGATTTATTTCAATTTTTTGGGGTCTTTTCTAATAAAAAATAACACTATCATCAATGTAACAATAAATTTTACAAGCTATCTATGCTTCTAGTTTCTACCAATTAAGTCGTCTAGGTTAAAAATTTTGTTGCGGCCCGCGACACCAAGACCAAAACATGTATCTGGCCCGTTTGAAAAAAACGTTGGGGACCACTTGTCTACATGATGCCTACCACCGGTTCGGGAACTAACCCGGCCATAAGCCATTCTTGAGATACAGCCAAATTCAAATTTGGCAATTTGAACTAGGGAAGGAAAAAAGTTGCATCACATTAATCTACGTCTGTTACTAGGTATAATTAGTTACTGTTATAATACTCAAACATTACATTGTTATATAAAATAACACACGTTTACGCCTATTTATGTAAAACTTATCTACACTGAAATATTGTTATGAGAAAAGCTTGAATCATTTCCTTGTTTACAATATTGGGTGAGTCACTTCTAACACATAACATTAAACCACATAAATCATTAACCTAGTAAGCACTTAACGTTTAATTATAATCGACTAGATGACGCCCGCAACTCGCACGGGAATCGTAAATTTTCCTGGGACTCAAAGTATATCCATACCGAAGTTTAGCGAAATCGGTTCAGCTGTTTGGACGTGAAGAGGTAACAGACAGACATACACACTTTCACATTTATAATATTAGTATGGAAAGGCTAGCTGTGTTAGTCCAAAACACATCAGTTTATCACTTGGCTAAAAGCCCAGGCGCTATTGTATCGATATGTATCACTTACTCCGTGAAAAATTCTTTTATTTCTTCAATATCCCGAAATCTTGAGTCCCTAACGCCTCCGGTCAGCGGGGCTTTGAAGTTCCGGAAGTCTGTATACTTGTATAAGTCATACAACATATTATACAGCCGTTTACGTGATCAATAGAACATTATACTTGTAAACGCTTTAATCTTTTTGAGGCTTTGAGGGTTTGTTGGTTTCTTTTTGGGCGCTTTTCCTGTTATGCGTGTCATCGGCCACGCGCGGATAGAAATTGCCCGCATAGTATCATTTATGGTTTAGGGTTTCGTACCCAAAGGGTAAAAACGGGACTCTATTACTAAGACTTCGATGTCTGTCTGTCCGTCTGTCTGTCTGTCCGTCTGTCTGTCTCCAGGCTGTATCTCAAGAACCGCTATAGCTAGATTCTGATTTTCGTATAATGTGTATGTCTGTTGCCACTATAACAACAAATATTAAAAACAAAATAAAATTAATATTTAAGGGGGGCGCCCATACAACGAACGTAATTTTTTTGCTATTTTTTGCTCGACATCAATAATGGCTATAGGCACTTGATTTTTTTACAAAATCCTTAATTATATTTGTACTTTAATAATCGATAATAAAATTAAAATGAAATAAATATTTAAGGGGTGTCGTATATCCTCGTTTCGAGGGCACATCTTTAACCATCTCCCCTAGCATTGAGATACTTGGCGTCAACATATCGAGCGAAGTCCAGTTCCGATATTATCTAGAGGGTAAGGCCAAATTAGCCTCGAAGAAGCTTGGTGTTCTTAACAGAGCGAGACATTACTTCAGTCCGGACCATCGCCTACAACAGCTCTACAAGGCGCAGGTTCGGCCTCATATGGAATATTGTTCTCATCTCTGGGCAGGGGCGCCAAAATACCAACTGCTCCCTCTGGATCGTATCCAACGAAGGGCCGCTCGAATTGTTGACTGCCATAGTGTTTCAAACAGCTTGGACCCCTTGGAATTACGCCGAGATGTAGCTTCACTCTGCATCCTCTATCGGTTGTATCACGGGGAGTGCTCTGAGGAATTGTTCGGAATCATACCACCTGCAACTTTTCGCCATCGTCCCACGCGAAAAATATACCATCCTCATCACCTTGATGAGTGGCAGTCTTCAACAGTGCGTTTTTTGCGTAACTTTCTGCCGCGCACTGTAAAACTCTGAAACGAACTGTCACCAGCAGTATTTCCGGACCTATACGACCTGCAAACCTTCAAGAAAAGAGCGTGTTGCCTCTTAAAAGGCCGGCAACGCACCTGCAGCTCTTCTGATGTTGCGAGTGCCCATGGGCGACGGTAGTTGCTTATCATCAGGTGACCCGTTTGCCCCCTTATTTAATAAAAAAAAGGGGGGGGGGCTCCCATACAAAAATCACATTTTTTGGGCTATTTTTGCTCTATAACGATACGGAACCCTTCGTCCGCGAGTCCGACTCGCACTTGGTCGTTTTTTTTTTCTGTCACGCGGGCAACACGCGCGGCCAGGAGCATGTTGTCACTAAACGACCAGATCCGCCGAAGACGAAGTGACAACACGCATGACAGGAAAACGCTAATTTTGGGACATAAAAAACAAATTTTGTTACAATTACACTGTCATAACGCACGACTTGCTTCTTTAAATTTTATTTTACTAGCTAATTTTTATCCGACTGCACCAGAAGAAGGGTTATGTTTTTCAATGGAATTATCAGGCGCTTCGTATGTGTCGGGTCCCTTAGCGGCAAAAGAAATTTCCAGAAGCATCATTACCAAAACAGCAGCTTCTATGAGGGTCTTTGGTAATTCATTTGCCACCAGACGGAGTTATGTAGCCGTAAGGTATTTCGTGTCAAATAGACATAATATTATGACAGCTTTAACGTGACACATGACAGCTATATCGTGGCATATGACAGCGATTTGACACGATAGACCCTCAGGCTACATAGCGGCACTGGTGGCAAGTGGAATTTCAAAAACCCTCATTGAAACCGGTAATACGAAGATAGATTGCGGTTCAACAAACGTTACGACTACGTCACGACTACGTCACGACCACGTCACGTATAGTACGATTGCCAATCACGCAATCACAAATTCAATATTCGCCCGGATTCAGATCGCACGTGAATCGTTTGTATCGTTTTTAATTGAATCTCGCGATGTTTGTAAAAATACATCCCACCAAAAACAATTCATGTAAAATGTTACCTCGACGACCACTAAAGGTTTGCTCTGTGAAAAAGACATCAGATCTAATGTAGAGCCAAGCTTCTGAATCCACGCGGCCTAATTCTATCGACCCTAACTCCAACAAATTCTACATATCAGAAAGTATGTATGGCTTCGCTGTTTCGCTACCGTCGTGGAGGTAAGGCGAATATTTAGTTTCTGATCTGAAGTAAGTTTTGCCTTGCCCTTGCGCTTCGCTTGGCTCGTCTCGGCGGGTGCACTGCCGTGCACCCAGATACGACTATCCATTTTTAGACAACTATCCCCACACTGTTGCAATAGAGATATAGTCGGAGAAGAGGGCTAGTAGCGCACATACAGCAAATAATCCGACCAAAATCCGACATTTTGCACACGTCAAAATATTTACAGAAACGTTGTCAAATTCTATGGAAGGTAAAGTATCGCGTCGTCATGAGTCGTGACGTATTGCTTCAGAGTGGTTTCACCTTTAGTCACAACTCACAAGTCACAACGTAAGTGTGGATACCTACGTGCATACGATAATATTATAGTCATGCTGCAGCTGTGGGCGACGCTTCTATCAGGCGATCCGTACGCTCTATTGCCTACAAAACCACACATTACTGAAGAAAGTTTTAGTATAAATCTCTCCTGTAAAAGCCGAGGCACACGAATGAGATAGCACAAAACTGTTTGAATATTTAACACTCGGGGGAAATAAAATATGAGTGTCTTTATTACTTTTGTTACGTACGCTGACATCTTGGTGAGGACGCCATTTTGACGAAAAGAGCTCTCAAAATATATTTAAACGTGTGTTTCGAACGTTAAAACACGTTTTAATAACTGTAAAGGAAACTGTCTGTGATGGTGCTGCCGTCTAGCGAGAAAACAGTGCAGTGCTATAATTAGATGCTGTTAAGCATTCGTGTAGTTAAGCTTTGTGTATGGATTAGGTCCAAATACAAAGTAGCAAGCAGAGCTACTGTAAATCATTGAGGTCTTCCCTTGTTTAATTTTGGAACAAAAATATTTGCGTTCCAAATTTAAACACATGATGGCATTCATAGTGTAAAACGTATAGTACATAAATGCTAAATACAAAACCTCACTTAGAAAAATAAGCAATAACCATTTTAGTACTCTAGAACAAGGCTGCTCAACCTTTTTTACAGTGGGGCCAAACGGTGGATTCCGACATTTATAACGGGCCATTAACTTAGGCTTAATTAAATAAAATACCAATCAAACTTCAATGGGTTATATAAGCATAAATTTATTTTTTGATATTAATGAGATTTTTGCAGTTGTATGTCTTTTCACAATTTATTTATGTTGGGTGATAAATCTGATGTTGACAGTAGCAGAGATATTCAAAACTTCCTTGTGCGGGCCATTTAAAATTCTTTCGCGGGCCATAATGTGGTCCGCGGGCCTGGGGTTGAGCAGCCTTGCTCTAGAATATGCTATAGACTACAGTGGGTTTTCAAAAAAATGGATTTCACTGCCGTAAACCTTATGTTCTAAAGAATAAAACTGCATTATTAACTCAAAACTCGATTTTTTGTGGAATAGTACACGAATAGGCATGATGACTTTTTTTCTTATTGGTAATTGATGAAGACCCTTAAAAAATAGAAACATCGCTGAAAGAATGACTCTGATAGCTTAAAAATTCACCAAGATATGACAATTCAAACATCTCATACAATAGACCTGCCCGAAACGCTCCATACAAAGTGCTACGAAAGAATGACGTCACTCTTTCGTAGTTTGTACGCATCGGGAGATAACTTTGTTCGGTAGGTATATTAAATATTTTGTTTATAAAAGTGGTTTCATAACAAAAGTTGCTTTTAATTGCATAAGTTAATGGTATACAAATATTAAGAAATTTAATTGAAAAAAAAATCGACTTGATTATCCAACTTTGAAGGCGCATAACACAAAAAATACAAATGCTATCAAGCTGAAATTTTGGGAACCGTTTTACCGTGATTTCTTTATTTTATTAACAAAATTCGCTAATCTTTGACCTTGTCATCATCCCTATTCTAAACAGCAGCCATATACTATTCGGTTTTTGTAGAAATATCAATCTGAAGGGGAAGGCGTTTGTGATCTTTTTACTGACTTTTACTATGATCGGTTTCCGATATTTTACAACCGAGTTGTTGATTTGACGTTAACCAATTTAAAGTTATAATCGTATCATATCAAAATAGAGTTACTATACACTTATGTCTGTTAAATATAGAAAATCTCACAAAATAATTACTAATGTGCCCCTTATAATGTGAATATTTCGGTATCACTAGATATTATTTCGATACCCGTATTAAATTCTCGTTAATATTCCACCCTGTTATTTGTTGTCTGATATAATTAAGTATTAACCTGGAATAACAAAATGAAACGTTCTATCAAGTTCTGTAGAATATTGTACAGAATCAATAAAGATTACGACACTTGGAAGGCTTCGTCTGTGTATAGTTTTCATAATGAATATCCTCGCGGGGCGAACTTATTACTTAACAATAAGATAATATTATTTTAGCAAAATTAAACTGACAAGAAAATCTCTTGTGTAACTTATTGCTCTGTTTCTACCTATCGATGTTTTATTCTCGTAATAACTATTATTTCTGCAATAGAAAATTTATTTGAACACTAGTTGATTCCCGCAACTCCATTGCACAGAAATTTGTTTATCGCACGGGAACCTGTTGATATTTCCGGAATAAAATGTCCTTTCCCGGGACTCAAAGTATCTTCATACCAAATTTCATCAAAATCCGTTCTACGCTTAATAGCTCGTAACTTATAATTACAGACATTAGAATAACGTAAAAACGATGTCACAAATTACAGAAGAGAAAAAAATAAAAAAAGAATAGAAAAACCTAAGCAAGATCAGGAAAAGCATGCAGTGTATATAATATGGCTAACGGAGAAATAAAATATATGTATTCTGAATAGAAGGAGGAAATATTTGAAGAAAGTGTTTCTTCTGTAGGAAAAACCATCGATCTACAGAAAGGATTCTTCTTCCTATAGAAAAAAATGATTGTGAAGATTTTAAGGTTCTACATTTTTTTCTCCACATAAAACAATTCTATCTGGCCATTCAGACTCGGAGTCATATGATATCTTTTACTTTAAAAAGTCTCAGAACAAAAAAAGAAGAAAAAAAATCTAGTTGCTAATGTTTGCTATTGACTTCTATTTCAGTAAAAAAAGACCATGGGAACAAAAAATAATTCTGAGAATTACTTAAACTCAACCTCTTGTACAAAACCAAACAAATACTTCTTTTGATTTTTCTTTTGATAATCGTGCTATTTTACTACTAGATGACGCCCATAACTCTATTGTGCCAAAATCCGTTTATCTCGTGGGAACCGTACATTTTTTTCGGGATAAAAACTATCCTGCGTACTTTCCCAGGACTCAAAGTAGCTCCATACCGAGTTTAAAAAAAATCTGCTCAGTGATTTTGGCGAGAAGTAGTAACAGACAGACATACTTTCCCTTTTATAATATTCGTATAGAAGAAAAAATCACTTTGTATGAATTTAAATCAAACGTTTTGTATGCAAATGAATTTTAAATTATCAAGACTGAAATAAGACTGGTTTCTAAGAGTACTATAATCACTAGTTACGTAATTATTTTTTAGGATGATACAAGGAATGTAAGTCGTTTTCAAACATATAAAACAAATGTTATGCTACAAAAACTATAACAAATGTTATAGATTTTTTCACAAGACGATTATTTTTAAATAAAAATATTTTATTTAGATATTTTTAAAATTTTTTGTTACTTTTATAATTACCATGTATGCAATTATCATTACCCTAGCCACAAAATTTTTGAACTTCGATATTACTAAATCTTCTCTATGAAAACGAGTCCCTTAAGTAAAAGTAGGTTATTTGACCTTTATATTATCATAAAAATATGAATTCCAGTCAAAAAAGTAACGTTTAAAATTGACCATGGTAATGAGACGAAGAATCGTTTTCCGAAGAATCACCCAAAAATGATATATAGCTTTCATGGTAATTTCTTTAGATAATTTAATCAGTTTAATGAGAGTAATTGGAAATTGAAAATTTTTCGAAAATGGTTTGACAGTTCGTGACAGATGAAAGGTTAAGGCATGAACAGAAAGAGTACAGACAAACAGACAGACAGATAGATACAAACAAAATACAGACAAACAGACAGAAAGACAGACAGACACGTTATATTTATAATATTATGTATGGATAGATAGTAATAGTAAAATTATCGTACTGCTTGTAAAAATAAACGCAATGGTTAAAAAAATATAAATAGGTGATAACTAATAATGTTTCTAATCTGATAATATCAAAATAGTAAATAATATTATTCATTCGAGAAATAACGTCACAGCTAATACATGGGATTTCTCTGTCTAATTAACTATGTATGATTTGGATATCTTTATATTATTATTCAATGTTATTAATGCTGATTATGATACACTGTTTATTAAAGAAGACAAAAATTTTAATTTAAAAACGTATACCACTCCCAACATAAAGAGCACATACCTGAATAACCAAAAAGCCGCATTTAGAAGAACATAAAAATATGTTTTTGTCAAGTCGCAACAACGCGGGCACCCGGCTCTTTACACAAAAGTCAGCATGTCAAAGCATTTCACAAAAACACAAACAATTCCGGAAAGACTGAATATAAATACTAATTAAAATTCTCTCTTTTGTTACAGGATGAGAGAGTACGTAGAGGAAAATGAAAAAAACGATCCTCTCATACACGCGCCCGACAAGAAGAACAACCCCTGGGCCGAGAAAGGGAAATGCATTATCATGTAATCGCTAAGTATGCAAATATCACCAAATTCTAAAGACGTTTCGGCGGGAGGTCTGGTGCATCATCAGGGCTCGATCGGCGCCTGCCAGACACGAATTTCCACATACAACTCCGCGCTCCACGCATACGGGCCGAAACTTTTCGATCGATCCGAAAATTCATAGTATGGTTTTCATTCCCCGAGATAATCTAGTCCAATTCCTACTTGTAAATGTACATTTCGACTGTGCGAGACGCAAGCATGTACTTATGAATGTTTCGTTAGAGGAATTAAAAATGGTTGTAAATACGTTAAATTTTGTATTTCTAGTGAGGTAACGTTCGGAGATTATCGATAGAGATAAAATGGACGGATAAAAGTCGGACGAGTAAATGTTAGCGTTCGGTTCGACCTTAGCTTATGATTTGGGACAGTGAAGACCGCCTTGAGAGTGCGAGGGAACCCGGGAGTCTCTATGCAGAGTATCGCAACTTCCTCTAAGACATTTGCATAGACGCTGGGCGGATTCCCATCGCCGGCCGCAGCGCCCGCAGCGCTCCGGCTGGCCGCCGTCGGAAACGCGCTTTGCCGCCGCGGCTAGGTGTTAAAGTTACCTCGAGCGCAGGGAACCATCGAGCTCGTGGCTCCCTGTCCTCGAGCGACTAAATAATGATAATTAAAATATAGGGTATAATCGCACATCACAACTTAACTATTTGCCGGTTCACAGATAAGGCTTCTCAGGAATTAAATTAGGTGACGCCAGCGATGGAGTCAGGGAAGTAAAACGATGAAATGTTAAACGTAGTGAATGAATAATATCGTAATGTAAGGATCATTCTCGTGAGTCGTATTCTCGTTCAGAACAAATGTAATCGTAAGTCGACTTAGGGTACGTTTTTATAAACTGGTACATTCCGCAGTGCCGTTATATAGTAATGCTTCTATCGATAATTATCTTAAGTATGTTCTCACTCGCGCTGCGTTCCCCCGCGTCGCGCGTCGTCAGGACCCCGCTTACTTCGCCATGCCCATTAACCTCTAATATAATTAAACTATCGACTATAAATCTAGCACGATTAGCCTAGTATTAATTCAGAATTGAAATCGAAGTAAACTCCCCAGGAGATCGCCGAGTCGATCTATCGTAGTTCCGAAGTAAACTTCTTCTAAATTATATTTAAGGATTATTGGATTTGAGACGCTGAAGATTCTTATCGAAATCGACACCGCCGAGGTCTATTTAAATAAGAGTTTCGCTCGCGTCGTTATCGGTAGCTTCTAATGTACTAAACGGGCCCGAGGCCCGAGTTTCGATTAAAATAGAAAAATTAAACTTACGCACCGTAGGTAATGTTAGATTAAACGTAAAAAACTAAACTATAAACTTAAAATTTAAACGTATTTCCCCTACCATATCTAGACACGAACTATGGAAAATCATTCTGGCTGTGAGTATTTCCTCTTTGTTTAGAAGCTCGCTATAATTAGTCACAATTTTGGTAATACCGACAATAAAATCGCCGATGTTCATCCCATCCGGCGGGCGCGGTGCGCTCGCGCCACCGCTGGGCGCGCTGCCCGCTCACACAGAGTCGTTAGCGTCCCATCTCCCTTCGTCTCCCGAGGTCTCCCCTTCATCGACTCCATCAGAATTGTCCTCCTCTTAGTCGTGAATAGTCTTACGATAGGAATTTAGCGTATTTCGTAGTTTAGCGATAATTTAAAAGCGAAAATCAAAAGTTGTTTGTTAACTTATATGATAAAAATGCAATTCAGAGGATTAACCTTAGTTCTAATAAAATGAAATATTAACGAGTTTATTTAAACTAGTGAATAAATTAAGGAGTTCGTATTACGTGCGCGACGGCAAACGTTACTTTCAAACATTCCAACTTGTCAAGGCTCTTCATTGTTGTTCGCGTTGTTTTCGTCCGTTTCATTACCTTAGAAACCAAAGATTTATAATTTATTTTTGTTTAATTTATTTACATTTTATTAAACGGTTAACTTAATCAGTAATTAATGGAATATTCCAAATAATAACTAGGTAAGGTGATATTGGAAATGATTTTTTTAGGATCAATAGGCTAAGGATATGTTATTAATAATATGTAATCAGTATCACTGAAATAAATTGAAAAACTTTATTGTTCTGTTTTATTTAGGGTGAAGCCAAACGAGCGTAATTTGTGAGTTGTGAGTCGCAAAATTTCGGCTGGCAGAAATTCTGCTGCATTCAGTTTCATACAAAAGTCCTGTTTGATTCACACGAGCGTAATTTTGTGAGTCATGATTTGTATGAAAAAATATTTACGCGACCGAAATTCTGCGACTCACGACTCACAAAATTACGCTCGTTTGGCATCACCCTTACCCTTATTATGACTGTAGATGTTAATGATTTACATTTTACATAATGATATTATAATATATGGCAAAGAAGTTGCAGTTTGGCTTTATTGAAAGTGATTACTGTTGCCAATAGATCAGACTGCAGATTATCACACATAAGATCAGAAACTACAGGTGTTTCGCCGCTAAAATATTACTAGTCTAAATTCTAAATATATTATATAACTCAAAGGTGACCGACTGACTGACATAGTGATTTATCAACGCACAGCCCAAACCACTGGACGGATCGGGCTGAAATTTTGGCATGCAGGTAGATGTTATGACGTAGGCATCCGCTAAGAAAGGATTTTGATCAATTCTACCCCCAAGAGGATAAAATAGGGGATGAAAGTTTGTATGAAACTTTGTCAATTTTAAACCGATCGGGCTGAGACATTGATACCTGATAAATAATAATAATACTTCTTAACGCGAGCGAAGCCGTGGGCAAAAGCTAGTAATCGATATAATAGGTATATCAAAGCAATTTAGGTATTAACAAGAAACAACATCAGCAGCATGGTGATATCAAATGGGTAATTTAAGTAATTTCTAATCCTGACGAAAACTTTTTTATTCAGAACTGATTTTTTTTAAGAGTTAAGACAGCATATCACTTGGTGTGAAATAAGTTGAATTAAAAAGGAAAATGAAGAATAGGATCTGATATTAGACTAAATAGCTGATAACTTCAAGATCTTGTAAGATGTAAGTAAATTAATACAACCAAAATATGGTTCCTGTAACACGGGCGCTGCCCGCCAGCGCCAGTTCTTCGAGCTTGCACGAGGAGATTCCTAGGAAGTACTGTACATAAGCACGATCTACACAACTATTGTAAGTATACTTTTTAAAGCCATCCCCCGAGCAAACGACCTTGACCATACATTTGACGCGTTGCCGAGAGCGCACAAAAATCCTATTTTTTTTTTACTTATCTTAGTTCAAAATTTATCTAAAAAAAATTTAAACGGGGAATAAATAGTTAATGAAATTATCTATCTATTGTCGTGTGTTTCAAATAAACGTAATTTGTGAATACTAGGGAGATGCTGAAAGTATGCTTCAATTTTAATAAATTGGTATTACTTTGGAAGCAAATATCATGACTATAATAAACAAAAATAGAAAATTTAAAACGGGGAAAGGAATGTTGATATACTGAAGATTATTGCTATATTTTTATTATAACTTTGTAGCTTTCAAATTATGAGTTTATAAGGCTCTAAATACGGTAAATTAGTTATAGACCTAATTGAAATTATTTTCTTAAGAGAGTTCCTAGTGCCTATTATATTTGACGATATTAATGAAGATACCCTCTCTACATCTAAACTCCACAGTCCACACAAGTAAAATAAAATTACAACGAACATAAGGATTTATTTCTTATACATACAATAGGGAAAATTACGCAAACAGAGCAGAGGGCGTAGCACATATTATACGTGGGAGAGCCATGCTTCGGCACGAATGGGCCGGCTCGACCGGAGAAATACCACGTTCTCACAGAAAACCGGCGTGAAACAGCGCTTGCGCTGTGTTTCGTCGAGTGAGTGAGTTTACCGGAGGCCCAATCCCCTACCCTATTCCCTTCCCTACCCTCCCCTATTCCCTTCCCTTCCCATCCCCACCCTCCCCTATTACCCTATTCCCTCTTAAAAGGCCGGCAACGCACTTGCAGCTCTTCTGATGCTCCGAGTGTCCATGGGCGACGGAAGTTGCTTTCCATCAGGTGACCCGTTTGCTCGTTTGCCCCCTTATTTCATAAAAAAAAAAAAAAAACATGCAGTATAATCCGACCAAAATCTGACATGTTATGTGTAACATGTCGGAATCATTCACACATCATATCAGAATATTAAGAGAAACGTTGTCAAACATCGAACAAAACTTTTTGTTTACTGTCTGTGCTGATGCTGGCGTCTAGCGTGAAAATATTGCAGTAATAATTATCTTATCTATACTAATATTATAAAGCGGAAGAGTTTGTTTGTTTGTTTGTTTGAACGCGCTAATCTCAGGAACTAATGGTCCGATTTGAAAAATTATTTCAGTGTTAGATAGCCCATTTATCGTGGAAGGCTATAGGCTATATTTTATCACGCTAAGACTAATAGGAACGAAGAAATAGAGGAAAATGTGGAAAAATCGGGGGAAATTATTTGAAAGGGCTTATCTCACGAACTACTGGAGCAATTTTTCTGTTATTTGGCACAGATAAGAAGTAGACCACGTGAAGGATCATAGGCAATTTTTTTTTGACTAATATGTCTGTGAAATATCTAATTTACGCAGGCGAAGCCGCGCGGAACGTCTAGTTTGTTATAATAGTGCAACGTATAAAAATGGTTTGAAAATTACTATTCTCTTTCTCTATACAGCTTTATTAAGGTGACGACGATACACAAACACGCTTAGCTCTGTAGGATACACCAAAGTGGGATTCCAGTGAGATAAAATGAACCGAGTGTAAGCCCGGACTCCAGAGCTTATGGTAACGACGCGACGCACCAACACTCGGGGATCAACATTAGCTAGTAATGAATCGTATTTCATGTTTAACACACCTCACAGCATTAGTTAAATGGTTTTAGCGAAATGAACGTAGGAAAATATTTAGGACTTGATGATAAAAACGCTTAAAATATTTAGTCAACCTCTCAAAATAAAATGTTAAGCGTTTTTAGAATTTAGGGTTCCGTGCCCAAGGGGTAAAAACGTAACCCTATTACTAAGACTTCGTTGTCTGTCCGTCTGTTTGTCGATATGTCTGTCCGTCTGTCTGTTCGCCTGTCTGTCCGTCTGTCACTCTCCATGCTGTATCTCAAGAACCGCTATAGCTAGAGTTCTGAAATTTTTACCAATTATGTATTTCTGTTGTCGCTGTAACAACAAAACTAAATAAAATAAACATTTAAATGACCCCCGCATTGGAAAATAAAGCAAAAAAGGCCAAAAAATCACATTTGTTGTAACAAACGTCATTTTTTGGCATTTTTAACTCCTTATCAATAATGGCAACAGATAGGCACTTGAAATTCTCCATTATATTATGTGTGCTTTGGCAATTAATATTAAAATTAAATTTATATTAATATTTGAGGGGGGCTCCCATACAAAAACACTATTTTTGTCCTGTTTTTGCTCTATAACCGTACGGAACCCTTCGTGCGCGAGTCCGACTCGCACTTGACCGATTTTATGTATGGATTTGTGATAATTTTTTACGAATTTGAATGTACATGTGGTTTACGGATTACTACAGAGGTAAATGCGTATTTCTGATTTTTGGAGCTGTATTAATTGAGCTACAAGCATGTTGTTTTACAATTTCAAAGTCGATGTTGTAATTACAATTTCAAAGTCGGACGAATCTTAATAGCAACATTCTTGAGTGAGATTGCTTTTAAAAACATTTAGGAGTTTAAGAACACTGAAAATTTTAAACACTATAACCGTACATTTTTCCGGGATTTTTTATGACCTTTCCCGGGACTCAAAGTATCTCCATACCAAACAGCTAAATCAGTTCAGCGGTTTGGGCGTGAAGAGGTAACAGACAGACAGACACTTTTGCATTTATAATATTATCTAGTATAATAATATATATCTATGGACGCTTCACACCACGTCAGTCTGGCCCCGTGGTAAATACCTGAAGGACTTGTGTTACGGGCACCAGACAACGGAAAATATATTATATTTAATACTTTTATACTATACATATATTTAAGATTTTTATTATATGATACACATAAGAGCTATAGAATACACATCCATGACCCAGGAACTTTGAAAACTTTTTGTTCCGTCGGCGGGATTCGAACCCGCGACCCCCGGCTTGAACTACCAACAGCCCGCCAACTGAGCCACAGAGGTCATTTATTATATAGTATGGGTGGTAAAACAAACCCTGTTTGACATAGGGAACGTCCCAACAATATTAAATCTCACGGCTAAGCACGTAGCTGACAGTAGGTAATTATTTACGGGCTCAGCAAATTTATGAGGTGAGAAGGGCTAACCCGACGGTTTTTTTTTTTTTTTATGAAATAAGGGGGCAAACGAGCAAACGGGTCACCTGATGGAAAGCAACTTCCGTCGCCCATGGACACTCGCAGCATCAGAAGAGCTGCAGGTGCGTTGCCGGCCTTTTAAGAGGGAATAGGGTAATAGGAGAGGGTAGGGATGGGAAGAAAAGGGAATAGGGGAGGGAAAGGAAGGGGATAGGGTAGGGGATTGGGCCTCGGGTAAACTCACTCACTCAGCGAAACACAGCGCAAGCGCTGTTTTACGCCGGTTTTCTGTGAGAACGTGGTATTTCTCCGGTCGAGCCGGCCCATTCGTGCCGAAGCATGGCTCTCCCACGTATATGTACTATTATGTAAGTACCATCGAGGAAATTGATTCCTAGGCAGTTGACAGACCAACGTCATTTAGTCGGATCATGTCAGTTCATATGTTAATTGTGATATGTCGGCTGGGTTTGACGTAGCGCGACCAAACTACGTAGGTCCCCCGTCGGCCTAGGAATCAACTTCTCTGATAGTACATTTAACCTTCAAAGTACCTCAGATTTGGTTTAAATTTAATATGTACCTTAGTCGCAATAATAGTTACGTAGCGCGTAGTACTCAACAGTAATCCGTGGTAAATAGTTACAGCAGTATTTTTTGTTGAATCGACCAGACTATATAGTATCAATGCGAAAACAACATATTAAGCTCTCCCGCCGGCTTTCTCGGCTGTTGTGTACTATCTCTGTTCAAGCTATTTGTGCTGTTTTAAGAGCTATATGAAGCTATACAACTGAAACTTACAGGCTATAATCTGAATTCAATATCTGTGTTACAAGCCGCGAGGCGACTCAAACTTTAAATTAAGTGTCAACATTATTATAGAATTTAGCTAAACTCGTGGTTTTCACCATGAAGGCATATCCACTTATATTTTATTCAATTTAATGTTTTTTTATGAAATAAGGGGGCAAAAGAGCAAACGGGTCACCTGATGTAAAGCAACTTTCGTCGCCCATTGACATTCGCAACATCAGAAGAGCTGCAGTTGCGTTGCCGGCCTTTTAAGAGGGAATAGGGTAATAGGGTAAGGGAGGGTAGGGAAGGGAATAGGGTAGGGGATTGGACCTCCGATAAACTCACTCACTCGGCGAAACACACCACAAGCGCTGTTTCACGCCGGTTTTCTGTGAGCCCGTGGTATTTCTCCGGTCGAGCCGGCCCATTCGTGCCGAAGCATGGCTCTCCCACGTTAAATAAAGTATCCTTTCACCAAAATACCACGGTACACGCCACCTTAGAAATCTGTACTAAAATTTGCTCAACGCATAACAGTTAGCTACATTTCAGCAAAAACAGCAATACACTGAGTATTGCTGTAATGGAACTAAGGCGGAGTCAATCAACCGAAGTAAGTAAATGAAATTGCTCTGCGTCTCACTGCAGTCAAATTAACTTGGATTGAATGTTTAAGTTACGTACATTGTATGGAAATTAAGATCTAAGATGGTATTTAATACGATCCAAATTTAGAACCGTAATTTGGTTTAAACGTAAATAAATTAAGTAGATTGAACAGTAATCCTACTAATGCTACTATGTAAATTACATTCATCTTCATCACTACCATAAACCATTATAGAACCATGTATCGTCCCGTTTTGACCCTATTATTGGTACTTTTCATAGTCTTTTATTTTATATCACTTAAACCGCGGGTAACACCGCGGGGCACAGCTAATAACTGTATATCTATACTAATATTATAAAGCGGAACAGTTTGTTTGTTTGAACGCGCTAATCTCAGGAACTACTGGTCCGATTTGAAAAAATCTTTCAGTGTTAGATAGCCCATTTATCGAGGAAGGCTATAGGCTATATTTATCACGCCAAGACTAATAGGAGCGAAGAAATAGAGGAAAATGTGGAAAAAACGGGGGGAAATTATTTGGAAGGGCTTATTTGAACGCGCTAATCTCAGGAACTACTGGTGTGATTTTAAAAATTATTTCAGTGTTAGATAGCCCATTTATCGAGAAAGGCTATAGGCTATATTTTATCACACTTAGACTAATAGGAGCGAAGAAATAGAGGAAAATGTGGAAAAAACGGGGAGAAATTATTTGAAAGGGCTTATCTCACGAACTACTGGAGCAATTTTTCTGTTATTTGGCACAGATAAGAAGTAGACCACGTCCACGGATCATAGGCTATTTTTTGTGGTGTGTGTGTGTTAACTAATTTGTCTGTGAAATATCTAATTTACGCGGGCGAAGCCGCGCGGAACGTCTAGTTCTGAATAATTTATTTGTTTATTGATTCACCAATAGAATCACATATTTTAATAAAACGCAAAATAATACAGCAGAGTTTTTTATGGATGAAATGTGTTCCAATTGCAAGGTGAAATATTATAACATGCATAATATAATTTTCGTATATTTATTAATTATTATCTATATTTATTGCAGCTGAAGAGTTTGATTGTTTGAACGCGCTTATCTCACGAAGTACTGGACCGATTTTTATGTAATTTGGCGTTGATATAATTTAAGATAATTGAAGAATAATGAAGGACATAGGCTGCACACAAGAATGTGCAAACGATTCTGGTAAGGTTGTAATCTATCTGACCGGATTCGATCGATGTGTTCACATTTATATATTGGGATTATGCCAAAATCTTTATTTAATAACAGTGAAGTAATATTAACTCGTCTCTGAGTTCGTGGTTGACGGTAATTGCTGTCCAAAAATACAGTTTTATATTCTTATAAGGTCCCCAGCTTATAAGAATATAAAACTGTATTTTTGGACAGCAACTACAATTACTACTATAAAATTACTTCACTGTTATTAAATAAAGATTTTGACATAATCCCCATACTTAATCTGTGAAATTCTACATTAAATTACTTATTTAAAGTTATTTATATTCGTCTCTGAGTGCGGTAGTTACAGACCTAAGCTGCAACTTACCCTGTGGACAAAATGGCCTAAAATTATCACACATTCACCACCACTTAAAAATGTGTAATGAACTAAATATAGGGTCCGTGGAAGTGAACTATTTATAAACTCGGTCCGTTTTGTCCCACACGCGGATCGTGGGACGAAACAACCCTTCTCACTTTTGATCACCGTGTCACAGTGACCTTGCGAATTCATATTTCGGTATATTTTTTCCACGCCTGATGTGGAAAGTCAGTGCAAAAAGTTTGATATTGCAGGTCTAAATATTAAAATCAAGAGTGCACTTACATCCTTACTTAATATTACAAATGCCTAATTTTGTGTCTGTCTATCTGCTTGTTACTCTTCAAGCTTAACCGATTTTGATGAAATTTGGTATGGAGATAATTTGAGTCCCAAGAAAGGACATAGGATATTTTTTATCCCGGAAAATGTACGGTTCCCGCGCGATGAACGAGTCTTGGCGCAACGGAGTTGCGGGCGACATCTAGTTAAAATATTATGTACGGCTTAGAACTTTAGACTGTAAAGATATAATATAGTAAATTTCTTTTGTAAAAAGCCCGATTTTTCTGTCTACAGAATATTTGTATAATATTTGCTCACAGTTGGTAATTTTCGTCATTCCACAAAACAAACTCAACTCCAAAAACGAGTCGTGAGCCTGCATAAATTATTCTACGCCATACTACGGATTTATACTGTATGACTTCCACGGGTTTGTTTAAGTTATTAAAACCTTCCTTTAAGACTTTAAAATTATGAAGAAGGTTCTTTCATAAAGTTTTCAAGTTATTAGTTAAAAATACCAGTCGGAAGAGTTTTTAATCTATTCAAACTCAACACTAATATACACTAATTTCAGCACTTTAACTACAGAAATAAACAGTGGTCGATGCCCTAAAACCACGACGTCTTTCGTGGTATAATCCTACAAGGATGCTTTGTACAAGTCGATTGAAACCAATGACGAATCATGAAGTTTTTACTCGAGCGACAGCTTTTTTACACTCAAGTACTTTACGTTTCCTGTAAACTTGTGTTTTAATTAACCCGTCGATGGTGGGAAAACGAGACACAATTGATATTCTATTGTGTCTCGTTCACCGGTGAGCGTATGGGGCTTGATGAATTAATTATTATTTTGCATCTTACCGAAATTAAACTAAACATTATGCTGATGTCTTATATGATGTAGGTTAGACGCTCAGTTTCTTGATACTTCAGACTTCAGTCCATCAATCTGGTAACTAGCCTTTGCATCCGTTGTGGATGATTTATACAGTATTTTCAGAGCGAAGTACCCACTCTTCAAATACCGTGCCTGGGACAAGATTTTTAAATGTCCGTATGCCCATGGTTGCCCAAGCACATACGACATTCTCGCAACATAGTCGGCCTAGTCCAGAGGAAAGAACTAGTCAATACGTCTGGGACCAACTATGTGCGGGTTTCCTCACGATGTTTACCTATAGGTCTACCAGAATCTGATGGCAAAAAGTGAGAAAATAAAATGACTCTAGCAATACGGGGGTAATTGGAATAAAACATTTTGATCCGTTTTTCTTCTTATAGCGGCTGTTCTGTGTGTTAAACATGCAAATATAAAAATTTATCCAATGTACAAGGATATTTTTTAAAAATCTGCTGTCAAAAATTGCCATCAGATTCTGGTAGACCTATAGTTGATTGACGGACTGATCGTTTCTTTATTATGTATTTTTTTTACTATTCGTAATACAAGATCCTTCAAGGTTTGTAGATTTCTCTTGCGTGAAGATTTTTCCGTCAAATTTCCTGAATTTTGAAATGTTTGCTTCTATAAGTAAATGTCTTATATCATAACTGCACCACTATTAGGCAAATGACGCGACTTTACAGCGGGTAGTTACAGAGATATGGGTGTTGACACAGAGAGTCAGACATACTTAGCATTAAGGAAATAGTCAATAGAGCGACAAATATAATGATAGAGTTTAAGAATGAAATTCTCATTTGCTGTTAAGGCCGTCCCCCTACGGAGATGCCGTAATTTACCGCTTTTTAGAGCTTTATAATTTGAAAACTACAAAAATATAATAAAAATACAGCAATAATCTTCACCATATTAAAATTCCTTTCACCGTTATTAATTTACTATTTTTGTTCATTATACTCATGGTATTAGCTTCCAAAGTAATACCAATTTATTAAAATTCAATCGTACTTTCAGCATCTCCCTAGTATTTACAATCTATCTCTGTGTTACTTCTTAACATTAAACAACTGAACCGATTTTGATGAAGTTTGGTATAACACTCGCGGGATGACTTTGCATTCAACAGTAGGTGTGATAATAGTTTGGTCAACTTTTCAAAAACTATTTCCAACCAGATTGACTTCCAAGATCAGATTACTAACATGCTTAGGAATAGATTTGTAAGCAATTGACCTTATCATATAGGTATCCTAATAATAGGACTACCAGGGAGCTTAGTCAAGTTACATTCGATAATTTCGACGAAGTGAGAAGAGGCGAGAGAGTTCTAACTTAGAACTCTCTCGCCAGGTTATGTCAAATCCATTTAAGATTTCTAGCACCACCATCGAAATATCGATTTGTCTAAGTACCCAGATGAGCTAACTCATGAGTCATGACTATCCCTGCTCAATGCTAGTCACCCCCCTGAGGCTATAACCCTAAAATACGTCCACATGCGTACACTACCCTGCTGGGATTACGCCGGCGACAGGTTAATGAACTTCCAGGGTAGAGACAACAAACAAAAGGAAAAAAAAAACCAAGATTCGTTCGTCGCTAGAGTTTGCCGTTCCTTTCGGTCAAATTCGTTTATTCGGGAAATGGGAACTGAACATTTTTTCTTGACATACTATCTTGTATCTTATTTCCTTCCCCGGGAAACTAAGGGGTCAGCGGAAAATCGCTCAACGGTTTAACCTTCAGCAGCTGGTAATAGACAGACAGACATAATATATAAGCACAATAGAGAGGTATAAGATAGACAGACGGTATGCGGTATGGATATAGTGAAAAAAGATTGTACACGGGGAGTGCCTTCAGAGATAAAAACTTTAATGTACATGTTTGCCACGCTGCCGGTGTACCTTTTTTTTACATGGGTAAATGCTTTGCGCATCCCCAGCGGATTGGGGACATCGGCCGGAGTATGTGGGACTCCCCGTCGGATCTACCCACTAAACCCCATGATGTTCCACTCCCCGCTAAGGCATAGTTCCGGGCACGATCAACCCACCGCAACTATACCAACGGTTGTCCGCATCTAACGGACTCACGCTGCCGGTGTACTCTTACGTCTATACGAGTCTTAGATCAGGTCACGTGTCCTGACTCCTGAGTCCTGACGCGAGTTTTTACTCATCCCAAAAGAGATGCAGAACGCCTCACAGTTTTTACTTAATAAACTCCATTATCATATGGTATCACTATAGTGATACTATTCTATAGAAGATACTTCTATAGAAGATACTGAAAATTAAGTTTTTGTGTGCACCGTACCGTTTGGTATTGAAAAGCTCTGTAAGGCTGTGCGAAGCTTTTGTGCTTTCTTCGCATTACCATTCAATGTACGGAAAATAACGTAATGTTTTGAATTCACGGCTGCTGCTCGTATGTTTTGTAACATCCTGTAACTTGTATACTTCGTTTCATTTAATTTGGATTTTAGTAAATAGAATTTAAGGATTTGGTATAATGCTACCGATGTAAAGATGTTAAACATACGATAAATAAATACAGTGGTGTAGTTTGAAAGAGTTTCATTTTTAGGGTTCCGTACCCAAAGGGTAAAAACGGGACCCTATTACTAAGACTTCGATGTCTGTCCGTCTGTCCGTCTGTTCGTCTGTCTGTCACCAGGCTGTAACTCAAGAACCGCTATAGCTAGACTTCTGAAATTTTCACAGATTGTGTATATATGTAGCCGCTATAACAACAAATACTAAAAATAAAATAAATTAAATATTTAGGGCTCCCATACAACAAACGTGATTTTTTTTTGCTATTTTTTGCTCTTAATCAATAACGGCAGCACATAGGCAATTGAAATGTTCTCAAAATACTTAATTGTATTTGTACTTTAATAATTAATTATAAAATTTAAATAAATTAAATAATTGAGGGGGGGCTCCCATACAAAAAATTCAATTTTTAGCCTATTTTTGCTCTGTAGTGGTACGGAACCCTTCGTGCGCGAGTACAACTCACACTTGGCCGATTTTTTACGTTTTGATCAATAAGAATTCATTGCTTCGACGTCGTGTAAAAATAACCGTCTGTCGTAACATCTTCACGCAACGGCTGAACCAATTTTAATAAAATTTTATAAAGAGATACTCTAAGTCGCCCGAAGATAATGGAAATACTTTTAAGTTCCATTTTAAACGGGAAAATGTAATTCAACTAATGTAGTGCTAAGACCATATTGTACATTTCACTCTGGCAAATAAAAAATAAAAACGAATTTTCAGGCAATATCTTGTAAAACTTTGATTTGCGAAAGACTATACTTAAATTAATTTTGGCGTAACGAAACAAGCAACATCTTATCGAACTCTATTAAAAGGTTGTGAAATTATTTATCGAATCCATTGAGACAAAACAAGCTAATTTCGTTCAATAATTAACTGTAAAATTCAGGTCATA
Source organism: Cyaniris semiargus (assembly GCA_905187585.1). Lineage (NCBI taxonomy): Eukaryota > Metazoa > Arthropoda > Insecta > Lepidoptera > Lycaenidae > Cyaniris > Cyaniris semiargus. The sequence continues at coordinate 1,508,303 of LR994558.1, read as the reverse complement.
GCCAATTCCCGAAGCGATGAGCTCCCGTTTTATCCAACTTTTGCTATAATGAGGTAATGGTGTCGTGACAGAGCTGACTATATTTTGATTGTCTGCTAATATTATCTGATGCTATTTTGCCTTTATTGGTTAAATTTGGTCGTAGTCTTCTTAATTAATCCCATGTGAACTGTTCTTTTTGTGAGAAATGAAAAAAAAACTTGCCCTTTTTGTACTAACATCAATCTGCTAACAGGCTAACAATACTAATATTTTAAGGAAATTTATTAATTTGCAAAATGATTGCCATGTTAATTTACGGAGGTTGCTTTTAATGAAAATTATGAATAATAAAATATTAAATTATCAAATTCAAAACATATGTAGGGTTTATGTATCAGAACTAATTTTAATGAAATTTTGCATAATAATAATTCCTTGAAATAATGTTAGTATCGTTGCGGGCATATAGATGCTATAGGTTTAGTTTGAAAGATTTACTATTTATAATAAAAATATTATTATTGTTTAAATAATTATATTTTATTATCAATTATTGCATTATTACAGCCATAATGTTATTTATATACATAAGTACTTGTTCAGTCCCTTTCACAATTCCATTAGAAACACTTCAATGATGAACTGATAACTGATAAGGTACTTGATGACCGCTACTTTTGCGAAATATTTCCACTCGAGTACCATTAATAATGAACCTCCTTAGAGACAGTGGATGACTTCACGCACGAGTAACGCCAAGGCCACACAGAAAATCGACGTGGAAAGTCAGTGAGTGTATTGGAAACCATTAACCCGTCGATCGTGGAAAAACGAGACACAATAGCTTATCCATTAAATTGTTATCGCGGCCGTATGTGGCCGCTTGGGGCTTGATGAATTAAGGAACTTTTGAGTATTACCTGCCTGTAAAAGCAATGCATTAACTCCTGTGCTAAAAATTGCTAAAGATAGAAATGGTCATAGTATCTAGCGGTAAACATAGGCCATCTCCAAAAACCTCTGATCATCATTAGTCTTAGCAATCCTAACGGTACTCTTGAACTGCCAGATAAACTTGCTTAATAATAATAATGGTCTAAAGATTAATTTTAATAGCAACACTTTTACTATATTATAATTTTAGAAGGATTTTATTTGTTTTTGCACAACTAATGGACAGATTTTGGTATACCTTAATGTAAACCATATAAATTATAAACCATGGATTCGTGGAAATTTTTGTTACGATTGTAACAACATTAAACTATACGCTAGCTATATAATGCCAGCAAATGAACCAAAGGATCTAACAATAAAAATCGCATTAAATATTTAAAAATAATTTATTACCAAATAATACATACTTACTAAATACAACTTCACCACCTAAAAATTATTTCACCATAGCGAAAATCGCTGCTAGGATGGTCAGTAGGATGGACATTTTTGAGGTCACAGCAGAGTTGACCTTGCAGGCTTCTGCAGAATGGGAGATGGTGGTCCAGGGGAGGTTCTGCAGGTCAGTGCCGTTGACAGCCGCATTGATGGTCGCGAGGTCACTCGATGACAGCGTCGTGCTTCGTGACAGCTTCCAACCGAAAACTAGAGACGGTGATATTGTTACATAATTAGTAAGGTGGGTCTGTAAGACCGGTAATTTGTTATAGAATAATAAATAGTTAATTCAGTTATTATTATTCAATGCTAAGTTACATGGTTATAAATATAAAAGGTATAAGCAACGAGCAAAAAAATAACGTTATCGCTATGAAAAACCAGTACGAAAGTTACTAAAAACGTAATATTATGAATGCGAAAGTGTGCCTGTCTGTCTGTTTGTTACCACTTCACGCCCAAACCGCTGAACCGATTTTGCTGAAATTCGGTATGAAGATACTTTGAGTCCCGGGAAAGGACATAGGATACTTTTTATCCCGGAAAAATGTACGGTTCCTGCGCGATAAACGAATTTTGGTGCAACGGAGTTGCGGGCGTCGTCTAGTATTGGATAATTTGGTGTCATAGATAAAAAGTTTAGGCTACATTTGAATATATTACATATTCATTAGTCACGTTATTATCTGTTTAAAACATTACTAACCTGCTTTTGTATTATTCGCTACGTCCCGACAGCCATAGATCAGCGCGTAGTTTATGGAGTCCGTTTTCAGGACCCGTAAATAAATTACCACACCTGTAAAATAGTAAAAATGTTATATTAATTTTATACAGACTTGTGTCATTTAGAAATTATAGTAACCTACAATCGTTATCTTAGTATGTACTATCAGAGAAGTTGATTCATAGGCAGATGGGGGACCTACGTAGTTTGGTCGCGTTATCTCAAACCCAACCGACAAATTACAATTAACATTGAATTGACATAAGCCGACCTAATGACGTGGGTCGTTTCCCTATGAATCAATTTCACTGGAAAATAAAGTTTTTTAAATTTCACTGGAGAATAAAGTCACTGGAATAATACCTAATTATTACTGGTATAGATACGAGTATAACCTGTCAAACGACTAAAAATGGATAACACTTTTGCTAACGTTCGGTTACTTAAATACAATCATTATAGTGTTCAGCATTGAACATGTGAACTAGATCGCGTTGATGGACGATCATCACATTCCTACTCTACATAACTTAACCCACTCTAAATAATATGCTGAACTGCATATTTTGTACATATTTGTGTGTGTAAAGGTGAACAAGTATATATTGTAGTAATTGATCATAATAAATCAGATATCAACTTCTTGTTGTGTCTCATTTTTCTCCATTTCCTTCCCTTAAACACTCGTCCAGGGCTACTCTCTGGAAGTGTCCTACCGACTCCCAAATCCAAACCGACAACCACTCACTGTGGCCAAGACACCTTTAGCCTAATCACAGTCACCTGAGCCTGGGTGATTGACAGTGAGAAAATCATTTCCATCCTTTTATTCCTTCTAACTATCCGCCTGCTACCTTAGGTCTCATAGTAGCAGGTTTTCTGGGCTTGGTTTTGTAATATATTAATATATATTTATATATTACAAACCTATGGCGGGCTGTAGGGCATTAGGGTGGTAGGTGTTAGGGATCCTAGTGCTAGGGTACAGCTCTCCCCCATAGTAACGTAAAACCTTATCCTAGGTTTTACAATTAGGCATCCCCGGAACTCAATGAATCAACAAGTCATAAAGTCTATTTAAAACAACAATAACAAAAATAATCTTTTAAAATGAATCAAGAAGTCATAAGTCTATTTAAAACACCAATAACAATTAACAAAAAATGAAAACCGACTTCCAAGGTAAAAACAATAATTGATGAAACTTGATGATGATGATGATGAATGTAATTTGCATAGTAGCATATGCTTTCAGTTCTTAAAACAGCGCCCCAACCCCCAAACTTGTATCTATAAAGAATCCGGTGTTCTCTTAGTATCTTCGGAACCATAGCATATCTTGGTGCAAAATCTTACTTTTATAGTAGGTAGCATATTCTTAGGATACTTCTCATAAAACCAAAATCACTATAATATGTTTCCATATAAATTTTGAGGAGTTCCCTCGATTAATCATGGATCCCATCATCAGGTCACCACTTTTGTGAACATAGTACCAAATTGGAGTAAAACCTAATACAACAAAACAAAAATTTTGAAAATCGGTTCACAAACGTCCGAGTAATCGTTGAACATACAAATAAATAAATAAATAAAAATATCCACAGCCGAACATATAATCTCCTCCTTTTTGGAAGTCGGTTAAAAATAGGTTAGTTGTTTTTATTTAAGATGTGGTAAAATCTGGAATTTCTTAGGCACAAATTCTACTTCATGCATATAGAGATCTTCGTTTAAACAAAAAAAAATATATTAGCCAGCGATAAAATGCAATAGCTTAAAAATCTATTTACTCACCAGTAAAGTTGACAGTGATCTTTTTATTCAAATACGCAGAGACGCCACCGTTGAGGTAACGTGCGGTCCCGTTGACCACCTCCCTGATGATGAGCTGCATGTCCGAGCTGGTGTTGGTGTGCTGCTGCGTGGTGATGGAGGAGCACTGACCGACCTCCAGCTGGTTGGGGATCCGCTGGACCTCCTGCCATGTTGCTAGTGCCTAAAATCACACTAATATTATAAATTCGAAAGTGTCTGTTTGTTACCTCTTCACGCCCAAAACGCTGAACCGATTTTGCTGAATTTTGGTACGCAGATACTTTGAGTCCCGGAAAAGGACATAGGATACTTTTATCCCGGAGAAAAGTATATTTCCTACAATAATCAAATAGCACTTAAAAATACTCCAAATATGTACAAACGACAAAATTAGTTATTATTAATTGACTAATAATATCCATTTTACTTTTGCTGTAGATTTGTTATTTTATGTCTTTAAAAACTGGGTATACGAAAAATTTTTCATAATTAAAGAAATCGCCGTTCCAGAACTCACCGTCATGTTAAAAAAGTCGGTATTGATGGTTTCATTTCCACAAGTTCCATTTAAAATTATCTGCGCATACGCAGACGAAAGAAACGCTAAAAATATAAATTTATACATCTTTTCCACTGGTATCTAAGTTTTTCTACCTGTGTCCTACCACGTCTGCGACTGTACTGACTAAAACCGACTAGAAAGATAGACCATGTATTGATTAATAAAACTTTAAAGCGTTATCTTATCTTGAAAAGGCTGTCTAACACGCAAATGTCTACAAAACCGTTAATACGTTTTAGGATTCCTTGCGAAAATAGAAACGTTTATGACTATTAAAAAATATATTTTCACTTTTTTGTAGCTTTGATTATTACAAATAATTTATAATATTTGGTAATTATCAAAGGGTTTGTCCACACTGGATCATTTTCGCCGTCGTCGTCGTCACGTAGCATCGAAGCGTATCATGTTCGTTAGTGTGGACGCAAAATGATCGCGATCATGATACACTTCGTATCACATACACCCCGATCGCTATAAACCGCGTATCGGATACGTGTCGTATCGGATACGCGTATCATGAGCGGCAGAATGATCTAGTGTGGACGCATTTTGATGGCACTCTGGGAGTTCTTGACTGAATGAATCACTAGATCGATATGAGGATCGGCGAGACGATACGCGATCAAGATACAGTATCTATAAGTGTGGACGTGGTTTTTGGCCGAACTGTGGCTCACGCGATAAAAGATACGCTATGGTCAAAATAGGCGTCCACACTTAGGATACGCATACTCGATACGATACGCCTGATACGGATATGACTACTTGATATAAATGTGGACAAAGCCTTTAGATATAAATTCGTGGCGCCAAAATTCATTTATCGCGCGCGAATCATAAATCTTCCCGGAATGAAAAGTATATCCTATGTCCTTTCCCGGGGACTCATAGTATCTCCATACAAAAATTCAGCAAAATCGGTTCAGCGGTTTGGGTGTGAAGATGTAATAGACAGACAGACACACTTTCGCGTATATAATATTAGTATAGTATGGATTCCTTCTCCTTTTCATGTCCACTACAAATTAAAAAGAACCTCTCAAAGCGAAATGTACTTTGTACCGTAAATCATGACACTCCCATAGGAGCCGTCCATATTGTATAAAATGTTGAAAAGTGCATAAAATATTGTGCACTCGACGATATATTTTAATATGGCGGTGTGGATCGATTGAGCAAGCACTCGTGTTGAGTGCGCCTTATCGGCGGGAAAATACCTGTAAATACTGCCAATGCAATTTCATATCGTAAACACCTGAAAAAAAAGGCAAAGGGTGGAGCATCATACCCGAAGATATCGTATAAAATGTCGGATCGCTAGCTGCTGGGACTAACTGGGACCACACTGCCATTTTCTCTCAGGCTTTCTTACCGCGCCTTTTTCACAGCCCTGAATTTATAAATCGGCCGTATAGGCCGCGGTTTAGGGGCGGCAGTGTTTTAGAGAGGGCGACAGCATCCTAGGATGGCGGCAGCGTCCTAGGTGCGGCAGATTTTATAAAGTGGCCTACATTCATAAAAAATATAAATCTGGCACTGCTTCTTCAGCCAGTATTCTTTATATTTGGGGAAATAATGCTTTCCATATTGGTTACGGATTACGGTAGCTAAAGGCTACGAATGACCGTCACAACCGGCGTGAGATCAAGCGCAGAACATATTTTATTTGCTTGATTACCTACTTATCAGACACTAAGCCCGCATTGTCGGATCTCGGAACCAAAATAGGAAAAAATATTTTTTTTCATGGGCAATGGAAATACAAGGCCACGACCTCCGAACCAAGCTAAAACACTGGAACACAGAAGCGCGAGAACGTCACGAAATAAATGTTGAGATATCTCGCTTATACAGGGTGTAACAAAACCATGTCATAATATTTTAGGTTGTGTATGTCTCTTGAATAGAGTTCACCAGCAGTAAGAAAGAAGCGGCGCTGAAAGAGTTCCTTTTGTTTTATACATGTTTCTATGAGAAACACCCTAACGCTACGAATAACAAAAACTATCCTAACGTCATGAATTTTCTCACAACAATTTGAAAACTGTATACTTAAGAGTACTACCCATAGAGGCCTCAACTCCCATAGTAACTTTGGAATGAACTGTCACCAGCAGTATTTCCGGACCAATACGACCTGCAAACCTTCAAGAAGAGAGCGTATTCCCTCTTAAAAGGCCGGCAACGCACCTGCAGCTCTTCTGATGTTGCGAGTGTCCATGGGCGACGGTAGTTGTTTTCCCCATAAACGAGTCCTCGTATAGGGAGGGACCTTGAGGTATAGGGGTGCTAATGTCCACTAGGACCATACATTAGCACCCCCATACCTGTGTTATGTCAATTCAATGATATAGTCGCGATCTTTTGGCTTGGTTTGACTTGGCATGACGCAAAATTTCGAAGGTCCGACATCTTCCCATGAACTACTCTGATAGTACAAACCTAAAATCTAGTAGTTTGTTTAGTAAGTATTTATTATTTGAATATTAGTGGTCTAACACAGACGATTGTCGATAACAATTCAAAATTTAATGCATATTTTAACTCCAAACAAAGCATTATACGAATTAGTTTTCATGCCATTTATAACATCGGATACGATTTCTGAAAACATTTTTCGGTACATTCGACATAATATTTCATACTTTGACTGCCGCATTTAGAGACGAATATTAATTGACTGTAAGTGCTTGTTCAGACACGCGGGAGCCGCGCGGTTCTCGCGCAGAAACCGGGTGGTTAAGTGTGCACGCTGTCATACAACGCTATTAAGGTAGGGCTGCCATCCGTCCGGATTTCCCCGGATTTGTCTTAGTTTGAAGGGCGTTCGGGGACCAACCGGCCGGGTTTTTGAAATGTTTCCGGGTGAAATCCGGACACTTTTGTAGAGAGAAATCCAACTTTTTAGCCAGGCAGCAATAAACGAAAGATAAAAACTCGCTAAGCATACACACTTTCGTTCTTCTTTGATCAAAATCAAGTACGATTTAAAGGACTTAAGTTAATCTTACCAATTTTTGTGTGGAAAAGAAAAATGTTTTAGCAAAAATTGGTAAGACGTTATCGTAGATACTTTTTAATGGGTATCCGCGGAAATAACCGTATTTCAGCCAAATGTCCGGGATTTTTGTCGTTCTAGACTGGCGACGGCAATAAAGGTGATGGCTGCAGTGAAATCGATTTTTTTCAACAATGACTAAAGCTAAGAAATTAAAGTTCATTGTCAGTATTCATCATGTCTTGATCTTTGAATTACCACACACGATTGGTCAACTTTTATAACACATAATAATTAATCAAAAAGACCTCTATAAAAATAGGGATTCTTATTTTGCCAACAGAGGAGAGTGATTATGCTGTGAGCGGTTCCCGCTGTGTCTGAACATGCACTAATTAAATGAAGATTTTGAGTTTTGACCTAAGCCCTGCACTGTTATTTCAGCTGAACAAGCACTAATTAAATGAAGATTTTGACCTAAGCCCTATACTATCATCCTGAGATAATACTATAGGGGTTAGGTCAAAATCTTCATAATATAATAATTATTAGTGCTTTTTCAGACACAGCGGGAACCTGACTGTATCTGACAAGTACTATAAATTATAATATATCTGACAGATATTTTATCTGTCAAACTCTTCACCCGTCGATCGTAGGAAAACGAGACACAATAGCTTTATCTATCTATTGTTATCGCGGCCGGATGTGGCCGCTTGGGGCTTCATGAATTAAATTGAAGTTAAAGAAGTCTGCAAAGTAACGCCCAAAAAACGTGGCAGAATGAATAAATAAAAAAAAAACCGACTTTTTTAGACATTTTTGATCAAGTTTGATCGCCAATTTTATTTTGTCGTATCGTATCGTATAAAATTATAGTGACAACGAAAACGGTAAAGCATTAGTTTGGAGTTCCTTTGAGGGTGCTTCGAAAGTTTCGAAATTAAAGTATAAGTACTTTAATTTCGAAACTCGGTGAACAAATCTGTTTGTTTTGATTTATTATGCTACAGAAGACTTTTACTCACTTAATAGAGGTATAATGGGTTAATATTCAAACACTGTTAATCTGGTGGCACGGTAGTGCCCCCGACAAGACGAGCCAAGCGAAGCGCAAGGGCACTACCTACCTTTTCTGGAAGTATTTCGTCGTTTTTTTGAACCCTCATAGAGTTGGTTTCCGATGTACCAACTAAAAAACCTATTAATAAGTACTTACAAGAATGTGCAAGAAGTACACCCCTAAAAAAAGAAGAAAAAAATAAACACTACAAAGACTGCCCAGCAAGTAGCAACTTACTAACTGATATCCCACCAAAAACATTTCATGTAAAATGTTGCCAAGACGAAGACAAGATTTCTCTGTGAAAAAGATATCAGATCTCATGTAGAGCCAAGCTTCTGAATCTACATAGCCTAACTCTAGGTACTACTACTTTTCAAGTGCGTTAATAAAATCCTCTCCACTGCGCTCCGTTCTGTCTGCGCTGACCCTTAGTTTCACACAAGATGACAAGACGTAACATATCAAAAATTTATCTGCGTATCGAAGTGGCCTGTCGAAGCCATTAGAATTTTGTGTAAGTTTTATCATGAGTTTAGGGTCTCGCTCGGCGGCCCCCATTTCGCGGTAATGCGTCTGGCGGGTAATGGAAAAACTTGCGGCACGTACAACAGAATATATTTTACCACTGTAATGAAACTTATGTAGCCGAGATAAAGGTCCTGTGAGGGGTAAAATAATCGTGAACAGTCTGCAGAGTTTGAAGAAAGAACTTGCCAAATCTATTACTTGTCAAGTAATGGTACTTTTACAATGTTTAAAAGGTTAAACAGTTACTTGTAGAACATAGTTTGTGTTATATTTTCTTGTAGTAGGGAATATTACGCAAAGGTCGGGGCAGAGGGGGCTACTAACACATACAGTAAACAATCCGACCAAAATCTGGAACATGATACACACGTCATGTCAGTACATTGGCAGAAACGTTGTCAAACGTCGAACAAAACTTTTTGTTTACTGTCTGTGCTGGTGTTGCCTCTAACGTGAAAACATTGCAATAATATATATTATTAGAAGTAGGCTGGAAATTTAGTTGCTTATAAATTATAATTATTAATTTATAGCGCGGACCCCTTATATTTCTCTATGTTAAAAAATACCGTACGATTTTTCCCAGGATTCAAAGTGTCTAACAAATATTATGTCTAGATCGGTTTAGCGATACTTCAAGAGCTATGAGACAGATAGATACTCTTTTATTTTATAATATCAGTGTAGAAGTATAATTCATATTATACCTAGATAGGTATAGATTAGATAATCTATACGAATAAAAAAAACTTAAATGTTGTTAGTCTCGCTAAAACTCGAAAACTGTTGAACCGATTTGGCTGATTTTAGTCTTGAAATATTCGTAGAAGTCCTGGAAAGTTTTATACATATTAGGAGAAAAATTATACAAAGAAAAAAATCCAGTTATGTTTAATATTGATACTATTGTCAAACATTGCAGTTATATCGACTATGCCGTCTACAGCTGATATTTTTTTTTTTATGAAATAAGGGCGCAAACGAGCAAACGGGTCACCTGATGGAAAGCAACTTCCGTCGCCCATGGACACTCGCAGCATCAGAAGAGCTGCAGGTGCGTTGCCGGCCTTTTAAGAGGGAATAGGGTAATAGGGGAGGGTAGGGATGGGAAGAGAAGGGAATAGGGGAGGGAAAGGAAGAGAAATAGGGTAGGGCATTGGGCCTCCGGTAAACTCACTCACTCGGCGAAACACAGCGCAAGCGCTGTTTCACGCCGGTTTTCTGTGAGAACGTGGTATTTCTCCGGTTGAGCCGGCCCATTCGTGCCGAAGCATGGCTCTCCCGAGTATAAAAAGACAATACATGATATAAGTAAGTCCAATTGGTCTTATGTAATATGTAGGCCGTTTTGGCGTATCCAGGCCAATTTAAAATTGGCTTTACCTGTATCAATACAGTATTATCATTCCACCCGCGCCGCATGGCTGCGAGCCAACGAACCCAGAATTTGTTGGATACAGATTAATTGTTTTAGCCCACGAGAAGTTTTGGAGGCCTTATATAGCTACATGTATATACGAGGCGAATGTGACAAAAGATTAATGTGGAGAGAATTCTGGGTTATAAACTTTGTTTTATAGATATAATTTAGTTCGAAAGTCGTCTGTCTACACGTCTTTCGGACCTCTTCACGATGATCCGCTGATCCGATTTTAGTGAAATGTATGGTGGTACTTTGAGTTAGGACTTTTAATAAATTTAAAAATAGTTTACGTTACTATCGCATACGTAGTTGATTCGCAAATGAAGGAGAAGTTGATTCGCAAATGACGGTCCTACATAATTAGGATGCGTTTTGTCCACTGACCTCCATTATACAAGTAAGCTGGACTAATGATACCCTTTGAAATGACAGCTATTCTTTGTGCCTATTTGAAGCGGAATCAGCTCCCCCAATGTGAGTGATAGGAACTAAATTTGACTTAAACGTGGGAGAGCCATGTAAACGTGCGAGAGCCATGCTTCGGCACGAATGGGCCGGCTCGACCGGAGAAATACCACGTTCTCACAGAAAACCGGCGTGAAACAGCGCTTGCGCTGTGTTTCGCCGAGTGAGTGAGTTTACCGGAGGCCCAATCCCCTACCCTATTCCCTTCCCTACCCTCCCCTATTCCCTTCCCTACCCTCCCCTATTCCCTTCCCTTCCCATCCCTACCCTCCCCTACCCTATTCCCTCTTAAAAGGCCGGCAACGCACTTGCAGCTCTTCTGATGCTGCGAGTGTCCATGGGCGACGGAAGTTGCTTTCCATCTGGTGACCCGTTTGCTCGTTTGCCCCCTTATTTCATAAAAAAAAAACCATTGACCAAATATATTTGTCTAAGATTTGACGTAAAAATGACGTTTGAAAGTCGCCATATTGGCGCTGATAGCAGTAGTGGGATTATTTGGAACTAATACTAGTGATGACAACCAATAACGATTAAGCGGCCATTTGCAAGTTACGTCAAATTTAGTTCTCTTCCCTCTCACTGGGGCGCTGATTCCGCTTCAAATAGGCACAAAAAAGTGGGTATCATAGGTCCAGCGTCCTTGTATAATGGAGGTCAGTGGTTTTGTCTCTCTCAGCTGACAGATCACAACTTATTGAGTTGACATAACCCCACCAAATAACGAAGTTCCGACAACTGTTTATGAGACAATTTATTCGACGGTACAATAACCGTACATACACCAGCGTAGAATAACAACATAACCTGTAATACAAAAATTATTATAGCTGATCGCACATTTGTCAGCACCGTACGCGTCGAACGCACCGCATAGTACACGCAATGCGGCGCGTGCGGTGCGGACGAATGTGCGAAGTTTCACATCATTACATACAACGAATTCTAAAATGCGCGTGCGTGCTGACTGCTGATAAATGTGCGATCACCATAGGTACTCCCAAATCGCAGTAATAATTTTCAGTCGAAAATTACAACGCGATTCAGTAATATCGATCGTTGTTAAATCATGTCGCGACCGGCCCGGGCAATAATAAACTGATTTATTACTTTCATAAATGACTTAAGATATCGACTACATTCGATAATTGCTTTGCGGGACCTTTCGGCCCCTATAATGTCCTAAATGTTCCAAATGCTCCAACCCTATAGTGCTTGGGACATTATAATATGAATATTTATTTTTAAATGCCGACTTTTCTACTTTGTTAGGCTAGATTTATGTGAGTTCGCGCGAACGAGCGGTTTGGCTACACCACGTGCCATGCTTCGGCATGAATGGGCCGGCTCGACCGGATAAATACCACGTTCTCACAGAAAACCGGCGTGAAACAGCGCTTGCACTGTGTTTCGCCGAGTGAGTGAGTTTACCGGAGGCCCAATCCCCTACCCTATTCCCTTCCTTTCCCTCCCCTATTCCCTTCTCTTCCCATTCCTACCCTCCCCTATTACCCTATTCCCTCTTAAAAGGCCGGCAACGCACCTGCAGCTCTTCTGATGCTGCGAGTGTCCATGGGCGACGGAAGTTGCTTTCCATCAGGTGACCCGTTTGCTCGTTTGCCCCCTTATTTCATAAAAAAAAACCAAAAAAAAAACCACGTGATCACAAGGAATAGTATTTATCAAAGATTCAAAGAATCTTAGATTAATGATCTAGGGATTTAATATTTAAATAGCGACGCGGTTGCGCTGTCATATTCATACAATGAGGGTTGTATGGCGCTATGTAGCCATCAGGTCTATCGTGTCAATTGTCGTGCCAAACAGCTGTCATAACTCATATGTCACGAAATAGTTTACACATGTCACGATGTAGCTGTCTTATTAACACGACATTTGACACGATAGACCTGACGGCTACATAGCGCCATACAACCCTCATTACTATATTGGGATCTCGCGGTGTAACCGCCAAATCGCGCGTTCGGGAAGACGGATATAAAGCCTTGTTACTTATTATAATGATACAAAAAAAAACCATAAAGACTCTGCCGTCACATTTAATTATAAGTACAAATAAATAAGGATTGTATCAACATGAAAAACCTCTTCGAATGACAAGATTATTACAAAAAATAATACTCTTAAATGTACGACGGAACTCTACGTAGAGACGGGAATATGTCGAGGAAAAAAACGATTATAAAGTTAATATTTAACTAATTATCTTTTATTCGAGGTTTCGGTACATATAATTTAGGTGAGTTAAAAAAACATTGATTTATAAAATTAATGTAATATTAGTATTATAATTAAAAAAAATTAATACGCAATAATTCAACTTTACTCTTGTTTCTTGCGTGCTTGGTGGGTCAAAAAAATAATTTCTGTAAAAACGGTGTAGCAACATCTACAAAAGTTATTATAATGTAATGACCTACGAATAATTAAAACTAAGGAAAAGTAACTCCGTCAAAAAACATGTTCTACAATACTCAAAAATGTGTACCTAGGCCGTACACATTTTCAATACTGATTGCAAAAATCAGCGGTATCAGGCTGACGTTACATGACAGTTCGAAAGGAACCAAATTTAAAACGGTAATAGTATGGGAGTTACGTTTCCTTAGTTTTTATTATTACCTTATAATAACTTTTGTAGATGTTGCTACACCGTTTTTACAGAAATTATTTTTTTTTCCATAGAGACGATTAATTAATTTATAGGATATTATTAAAGGTATAAAAATAACTCAAGTTATTTCCTGGGAAGGAACGGAAATAGGAATAAAGATACAATTTCATCATTAAAAATAATAGCTTCAATGGTTCAGGCTCACTTTTGCATTGCTAATATTTAATTTAGATAAACTTTAGCCTAATAAAGGGTTAATTCTGATGTTTGAATTATAGATTATCGAGTAGTCGGTTGATCGAGAATTTTTAATAAAAATATCGAATAGCCATATCGACGCATGAAACTGTACATCCCTACGGCCAAACCTTTTAGAACAAAAACAGGGAAAGCTAAGTATAACGTACGCCCCGTCCCTCGCAGTACTGTGAGATGCCACTGAGTTATGATTAAGCTAAACAGACATCCTGAATACCAATTATGGGACTAATGTATGATCGTATGAGAGGAGGCTAAGTAGATACAATTTATAGCGGTTTAAGAGACTTTTTCGATGACATATTACCCAACCGTTGGAAAAATATTATAGTAAACTAGCTGTCCGGCAAACGTTGCTTTGCCATAATAATATAAAGTATTTCGAGCATATTGTTATTTTATTGAAGTGACTAAATAAGTATGTTACCATGGTAACGTCCCGTCCCGTCCCGTCGCACAATCAATGGTCGCCGTCAGTCTCGAGTTGTAATAATTTACTATTATTTTTTCAACAAATGCACTTATCAATATAAAAAGTACCCAGTAGCCGATTCTCAGACCTACTGAATATGCATATAAAATTTGGTTAAAATCAGTAAAGCCGTTTCGGAGGAGTACGCGGCCTAATATTGTGACACGAGAATTTTATATATAAGAAGATAACATAGTGCGTACAATGTACCATCGAGGAAATTGATTCTTAGGCAGTAGACAGACCAACGTCATTTGGTCGGATCATGTCAATTCAATGTTAATTGTTTTCTGTCGACTGGGTTTGACGTAACACGACCAAACTACGTAGGTCCCCCATTTGCCTAGGAATCAACTTCTCTGAGAGTACAGCATACAAATAATATTACATACGTAAAATTTTCAAATATGTACAGTGTGACAGGAAATGAACGGAGATTGTATTTAAATCTTTCATTATATTAAATTAAATTGAATTTAATTGAAATTCAATCTCTCTGAATATTGTTAGCGGCCTAAGCGTGAAGTACCTCTTTAAACAGACAGCCAGACACAGCGACAGGCGCATAGCAAAAAAAATATTATTGTGTGATAGAGTACAGATAGCACCTTATTTACCTACCATTGGTCTGGTACCATTTTTCACGGAAAACAGTTGGAAAATAACATGAGCTTTCAATATTTAAATGTTTTACGTATTACCAATATGTTATATTATTCTATATCCTTCTTTGTTTATCTATTTGATTAAAAAAAATACGTTTCAATCACTACAGTTAACGAGATAATATATTGCAGATATTTACTTCTATTGAGAAGTCTCTCGCGTCATTTGACAATGATCAATTTGTTTGGAGCACCCTCGACGTCTCGTATCATTGGATGAGGCTGATCATTTATTTGGGTCGTTTTTCGCAAACCAGTGTTTTTCAATCTGTGGGTCGCAGGTCGCAACCCTTGGGGGGTCACGAAGCTTCTGTGGGAGTCGCCAGAGGTTGAGAGAACTATTTCAGTAAAAAATAATGAAGATTAAATGGATTGACATATTAAGTAGGAGAATTTTAACAAAAGGAATTATATACATAGGTACATACTTCAAAAAAAGGCAACAGGGGGAAGGGGTCGCGAAATATTTTTCCAACCATCATAAAAAAGGTTAGAAAACACTGTCGTAAACAATCCCGGAGCTCAGCCCGGGATCCCGGGAATGTGGGATTTCCCGAGATCGCGGAATGAGTGATGTTCGGGGCTCGGGCGGCCGCAGCATCTGCATAGCGACGACAATGTTTGTTGTGATTTCAACTGATATTGATTGTTTGGATGTTTGTTACTTATTACTTAATAATAGGTAATAAGCAATCTTCTTCAGCTTGATAAATGATAACATACTGCCAAAACTTTGGTAAAGACGGTTAGAATTTTCCGGTGGTTTTATAATCGATTAGGTAAAAGGGAAATTCATGATTTTGGAAGAAAATATAACTATTATTGCAATATGTTTATTTTTATACAGGTTGTAACAAAACTAAATGATAATACTTTAGGGTGTGTATGTGTTCCTTGTAGAGAGTTCACTGTGAAAGTAGCAGCGCTGATAGACCAAATTTTTTTTTCACTTTTTTATGGGAAAGCGCCCCAGCGTCATGAGTTTCCCCATACAAAAGTTTAAAAAAAATTGGTCTTTCAGCGTGGCTACTTTCACAGTGAACTCTCTACGAGGAACACATACACACCCATATTATCACTTAGTTTTATCACTTAGTTTTGTTACACCTTGAATATTACGTTTGTATGTTTGTTCTGTTCGTTGTAGCGACTAAACTCTTGATCCGGATAAGCGAAAAAAGCTACGATATTAAAATAATTTAACCTAGGTAGGTTTAAAAGATAGTTGAGTTGTTGATTTAAATACATCTTATATATTGTAATGTTTAATTGGTTGAAGGGGATAAAATGGATATATTTTAAATGTGTTGCTAAAGAAACAAACGATTGACTATATTTACTACATAAAAATCACTTCCCGAATCAATTCTAAGCAAAATTCGTGGTAAAATTTAAAATCTGCGGAATTATGTTTTATCTCGTCGTGTTTCGGGACTCGCAGAACACGGCGGTTGTTGGCACTTGGCGGACCGCCAGCGCCCCGCGCCAGCTGATTACGACCTATGTACGTGTTACAGACAGACTCACAAACAATTAATATTATATATATTGTGCTCGACTTAGGTTATCAACTTGCAGGTTCGGAGCGGTTTGGTAAAGTCAGTTTGATAAAAATTATATTTTACATAAACAGTTTTGTGAGAACTATACGCGTGTTTCAACAAGGTTGTATATTTGTTGCTTCTTAATGCTGCTGAAAAAATAATTGTGATATATTAATTAATGAAATGAAATGTTCTAGATTAGATAATTGTCTTTTTCGGAAACCGTTCATTTTTCTGGATAAAATCTTACCTATATATGTCATCTGATGATCTGAACCGTTTCAGGGTCTTTGCCGGCGCCTAGACGAGCAATTTTAATGCGAAATAATCAATATCACGTATTGCGTAATATTATTGACCGTCTAGGGTTGATATTGAACATCGCGCGCCTTCAATCTAATTGTTAAATAAACTGTTAAAAAAAAATCGAAGCGTAATATTAACAATACAATTGATCGTCTAGGGGCCGGCTTACACAGACTTTCTCTTTCAAAATCTTTGAAACTCATCGTCCATTTTGAAATTTCGAACATTATATCCACACGACGCACACATTATGCAAATGGGCAACACCCGACGCGGCCCCACGCGACCTTGTCCCACATAGCACCCTCCAGACCCCAGCTGCCCCTTATGTTTGTTCCCTTATTGAACATGTCATTATTTCTAATTTAAATAATAAAATAGTTAATCAGTGTGAGTTCGGGCACAGGGTAAGTCCGGATAATTCAAGTTAACGCTAAATTAAACTACAGTTACGGTACGGTAATACAGTTTTCGGTTGCAGTGCAGTATGGGCTATGGCGTATATGCCCGTAGCGCCAGGCAAAAAAAACCTGACTAATTTAGTGCTAAGTTGAATTATCCGGACTTACCCTGTGTCCGAACCTACCCTGATTAGATTATACTTAGCGAGCGAGTGAGAAGAGACTATAAAATGACATTATAATATTGTGAAGTTTTATGTCACAGATTTCTTAATCGTTTCAATACGTAATATGATCTTTTCGTTTTTAAGGTGGGCAAAGCAAAACCTGTGCATGTTCCACCTGTGACCTGTTACTTTAGTCTCGAAATTTAAATACCTGGGACATATAATAAACGAGGACCTCAGAGATGATGGTGATATGGAGAGGGCAAGAAGAGCGTTAGCCGTGCGCTGCAATATGCTAGCCCGCCGGTTTGCGCGGTGTACAGTGGAGGTCAAAATTGCACTTTTTAAAGCTTTTTGTCAACCACTGTATACATGCGCCCTGTGTGTGGCATAATATACGAGGCGGGCATTTGACGCTCTTCGTGTCCAATATAATAACGCTTTCAGGATGCTGCTAGCGCTCCCGCGATACTGCAGTGCATCTGGCATGTTCTCTGACGCTAGAACAGGCTTCCGTCAGTTTTACGCAAGCGCGTCACTGATGTACAGGGTTCGTGGGAGTGACAACAGCATACTGAAGGCGATAAGTAGGCAAGCCGACGGCGCGATAGCGGCGCACTGGGAGCACGTCCATGTCCTTAGCGGGGCTAAAATGGTCGCATAGCAATTCCTCTCAATCAATTCACAAAATGAATTGTCAAAACTGTCAAAATCACGAATGTCAAATTTAGACCAGTTCAATTGGTCTAAATTCGTACTAATTTGACATTCGTGAGTTTGACCAATTCAATTGGTCTAAATTCGTACTAATTTGACATTCGTGACTTTGACAGTTTTGACAATTCATTTTGTGAATTGATTGAGAGGAATTGCTATGTGACCATTTTAGCCCCGCAGTGCACCGGTACCGTGGCGCAAATACGGCAGATACATAAATTAATAATCACATTATATTTTTTTACTGACATAGGAATAAGATTATTGTTAATACTAACAGACCGAAATAAAAATCTTTTATTTTTTTATTTAACCTCTATGGGCTGTGATAGTCCATAAAATAGCAAATAAAATAAAAAAAAATACCACTAGAAGCTTGTTCTAGTGGTATTGAAACGTTAAACGTTTAATTTTTATACAATATGTCCCGACACCGGTGTCCGATCCTTTAATGTCATAAAGTATGGCATATTTCATCGACAAATTGGCTCTCAAATTTTTTCTCTCTCACGGTTGTAAAATGGCAGCCATTTTTAACCGACTTCCAAAAAGGAGGAGGTTATATGTTCGACTGTGGAGATTTTTTTTTTTTTTTTTTTGTATGTTCAACGATTACTCCGCCGTTTGTGAACCGATTTTCAAAATTTTTGTTTTGTTCTATTAGGTTTCCCTCCAATTTGGTCCCATTTTCACAAAAGTGGTGATCTGATGAGGGGATCGATGAGTAATCGAGGGAACTCCTCAAAATTTATATGGAAACATATG
Organism: Cyaniris semiargus; assembly: GCA_905187585.1. Taxonomy (NCBI): domain Eukaryota; kingdom Metazoa; phylum Arthropoda; class Insecta; order Lepidoptera; family Lycaenidae; genus Cyaniris; species Cyaniris semiargus. The sequence continues at coordinate 1,489,406 of LR994558.1, read as the reverse complement.
GTGATTTTGGTTTTATGAGAAGTATCCTAAGCATATGCTACCAAAACGCAAGATTTTGCACCAAGGTATACTATGGTTCCGAAGATACTAAGAGAACTCCGGATGCCTTATAGATACAAGTTTGGGAGTTTCGACGTTGTTTTAAGAACGGAAAACATATGCTACTATGCAAATTACATTCATCATCATCACTACCATATACCATTATAGAACCATGTATCATCCCGTTTTGACCCTATTATTGGTACTTTTCATAGTCTTTTATTATATATCACTTAAACCGCGGGTAACACCACGGGGCACAGCTAGTACTTACATATAATATAAATGAACGTAATTTTAATATAGTAAAAATCATAGATATCAGTTATGTGATATGAAGAAGCAATTTTGTAGCTAATATATTAGAAGTAATTTAAACCTGTGATAAATAGTACCGCTTTAATCTTAATTTAAATGCGGTAACAGTTGGTGCCTCACGAATATGATCTGGCAAACTGTTCCAAAGTTGCGCAGCCTTACTCGAAAATGAGCCCTCATAGAAGATTGTGTTACAGTGAGGAATAGCTAGTGGCCGCTTAAATGTACAGGAACGAACTGGTCTCTCGCTGGGTGGAGTAAAAGAGAGCCTTTCATATAGATATTGAGGTGAGCGAGAACGAAGCAGTTTAAAGAGGAGCGTGAGGATGTGCGAATTCCGACGCTGACGTATTGGGAGCCAGTTAAGACGCTTGCGAAACTCAGTAATGTTTGCGCAAACCAAACACATAGCGAATACAAAGGTTTTGCAGGCGTTCCAGTTTGATTAGTAACACTTCTGTCAGGTCCAAGTAAACCACATCAGCATAGTCAAGCAACGGAAGAATGAGCGATTGTACCAGTAGCAACTTAGTCTGAAAAGGGAGAAAAGTCTTAGTATGAGAGCCGGAGAAAAAAATTTTTTTTAAAGTTAGAGAAAAAAATTTTTGAGAGCCAATTTGTCAATAAAATATGCCATACATCATAACATCAAAGGATCGGACACCGGTGCTGGGACACATTGTATAATAAAAAGAAAAAAGTCCATGGCGTGATGGACTACAATTACAATTATTAATAATGTATTAAAATTGTCCTTGGTGGGAAAACCTATAATAGATGGAAAAAAAAAGATAAGTATGAAAAAAAAATCGTTTCAATACATACAATAACTATCTTTACACATCAAGCCATTCCAATTACACCTAAGGTGGCACCCAGTGCGATATATTGAATTTAATGACAACTTTAATTAACTGCAAAGTTTGACAAAAAATTAAAGTTCTATGAGAGTGGAGTGGGTAAGCTGTTGTGAGAAAACGTGGGGCAGAACGTGGGCGGAACATATGCATACTGACACGTGCGTAAGTAGCCGTCACGTTTCTAGCTTGACGAATACTGTAAAGTGCACACAAAAATAACGTGAAAAATTACTTTGGTACAAAGCACGAGGCGAGTTAAGAAATTAAATTAAGTAAGAAGTTTTGCGACTGATTTCGAAATTTTCATGTTATTGCCTTTGAGGCTTCAGTCTCGAAATCAGCGGACAGCGGGGCGGGAGCGGCGGCGGCGCGTTCCAATGTATAGACTTATATTATTATGGATAAGCCGTCTAGTACGCCGCGCGCTGAGGGGCTGTCCATATAAATATATATATTGGAACGCGCCGCCGCGACACCGCTTCCGCCCCGCTGCCTGCTGATTTCGAGACTTTTTTCTTTGTGCTGTTTTTCTCACAAAAAAAGACAACATCAAAGAAAAATCTAACGGATCTAACCCGTCCCCCAAATGGCACAAATGGCACGCCGACCAAAAAGATTTTAATTAAGATTTTTCCGCAGTTACGCGTGAACAATATTCCCGGCGCTGAGCTGGGCGATATTATCGCGCGATAAATCATCGCCTTTATGTGAGCTTTTTAGGGTTCCGTACCCAAAGGGTAAAGACCCTAAGACTATGGGCCAGTTTCACCACTTCCTGATAAGTGCTGGATAGGCTATCCACCACTTAACTTGACAGATAGAATATGGAAAATCTGTCAAAGTTGTGGATAGCCTATCCGACACTTTATCAGGAAGTGGTAAAACCAGCCCCTTAGACTTCGATGTTTGTACGTCGGTCTGTCACCAGACTGTATCTCAACCGCGATAGGAAGACAATTGAATTTTTTACAAATATTTTTTTCTGCTGTCGCTAATAATAAAAGATCGGCCAAGTGCGAGTCGGACTCGCACACGAAGGGTTCCGTACCGCTATTGAACGAAAGTAGGCAAAAAATTGTGTTTTATTTTGATGCCCCCCTTAAAGATTAATTTTATTTTGTTTTTAGTATACTATACAGCATACATAATATTACATACATAATATTATTTTATAATATATTTACACAATCTGTGAAAATTTCAGAAGTCTAGCTAGTCTAGTTTTTTGAGATACAGCCTCCAGTCAGACAGACAGACGGACCGACATCGAAGTCTCAGTAATAGGGTCCCGTTTTTACCCTTCGGGTACGGAACCCTAAAAATGCTATTATTTACCCATACCACTTTTATGGCAACAGGTAGGTACTTCAAATATTTACAAAATGCTGCGTTGTATGTTATTTAAGAGTAAATAATAAAATTATTAAAATAAAATATGTATTTGAAGGAGTCCCCCATAATTACAAAAACGCATTTATTGCCTTTTTTGCTCTAAATCAATAAAATTATTTACATTGTCAATGGTACGGAACCTTTTGTGGGCGAGTCAGACTCGCACTTGGCCGACTTTTATTACTTCGGACTTGGAATATGCTGAGTGGACTGATAAACTTGGACTTTGATAAACCGCCCTGAGGATTTTGTTTTAGGTGTAGGTTTTACTGGCCCAAATAATATAATGGCTGGTTTTTATGTGCTTTAAGGTCGTGTTGAAGTTGTAAAATGATTGAAGACTTGAGTGAATGAAGTGTACATAACTAACATTTTTACAACAATTACTCATTTTTTCCCTTATAATTTAAATAAACATTGTAATTTACTTACTTCTTCATCTACCTACATATCTACGACTTACGAGTATCCACACAATATACATAGAATCATGTTTTTAATTTCAAATAATTTTCCCACGCCTGTAAAGTTGTATTAAGTAGACATCGGATTATATGCATTTGCATATTTGCGTATGCAAATGCATATAATGGCACTTTTTAGGTGATAGTGCATATTTTGTCAATTTTTCGTTAATAGTGCATATTTCGGTAGTTTTATGCCCTCGTAGTCTCCAAACTAGCTATCATGACACACACCGAGGCCACAAAACATAGGTACGATAGATCAAATCAAATAAGGAAAAATCTCCAATAGTGACTACTAAGTAAAACTGCTCTGCTCTTCTTGATGACTTTATTCCAACTCAAAAAAACTATACAACTAAATTCGCCTTATATAGGCCGTCGATGTACTTAAATCGATCAAATATGTGGCTCCATGTAGCTCCATCCCTATTTAAAGAATGCAATACACCCGATAGGTACAATACCTTTCTAGAAACAAATTTTTTCAAAAAAATGCAACATTGGTAAAAAATTTTAATAAAGTTAACGATTTAATAAACTTCCATGGGTATTACTCGTAAGATTTCAATCGGAAAATGTTGGTAGAAAATTATTATTGGTGCTGTATAAGAAATGAAAAATCCTGGATTTGATGAAATTACAAAAATACGCTTTTATTAACGGCACCACCGGAAAACTTTCGACACTTTAATCGTGAATATAATCCGATGTCTACCTATAAGTATCAACTTAAGACGCTGACAACTGCCAATGACCTTGATCTCGCATCACTCTCGCACCACTGTCGATTTTCATGCCAGAGAGACAGAGATGTGAAGTGTTCACTCGGTAGCGTGGATACATTTTTCGTTTGTTAGAGGAAAAAATAAATATTATGGGAAATCTAGATGTCAGAACCGAAAATTAAATCTGGCAATCTTTGGATTTTTGTAAAAGGTATCAAATAAACAAATTTTTAAAGCATAGATTGTATTATTACTTTAGTTAGAACTTAGAACTGTTTAAAGTTCCTGAAAGATGTGACTTTGGTATTTTTTTTTCATCCAGTAGGAGTACATTATTTTATTATTTAAATTAGACAAGCTTTTCCAAATATAATCAAAAATCACATATATTTTTTTTGTGCCAATCAATGAAATACATACGTCTAGAAAACTGCACAAAGATGTCGAATTGGCAGATGTATAATACAACTAAATGAGGCCCGCATCTCTGTTGCACCGAAATTCGTTATATCGCGTGGGAACCGTACATTTTACGCGATAAAAACTATCCTATGTCCTTTCCCGGGACTCAAAGTATCTGCATACCGAATTTCATCAAAATCGGTTCAGTAGTTTAAACGTTACAGACATACATACAGGCACATTTTCACATAATGTTATTATGGATGATAGACATTCAATGTCTTAACAATTCTCATTTTTACTCAAACATACTCTCAACTCTATTATAAAAATGTTAATCATATTAATTATGATTTTTAATAAAACTACCCGTTTCCATTCCGGGATTTCCCCGGCAACCGGAGAGGAGACAAAGTGAATTTTCATAATGGCGGACGTGACTCCTTAGATCATTTCAGGATTAGCCGTTTGTATTTGAATGTGCCTCTACATTTACTATAGATTCTAATTAGTATGTATGGGAAGAAACGCATAAAGAAAATCTTTAGAAAATATTATGGAAAGAAGGAAAATATGTTTAGAACTAGATGATGCCTGCAACTCCGTTGATATAAAAAGTAAAAGTGATCGAGTTGAGATAAAAAAGTATCCTATGTCCTTTCCCGGGACTCAAAGTATCCATACCTTCAGCAAAACCGCGGTTCAGCAGTTTAGGCGTTAAGAGGTAACAGGAGACAGACAAACTTTCGTTTTTATAATAGGTATTAGTATAGATAGATATTTCAAGCGCAGGGCTGAAAGTTTGTAACACATTTTGACGACCAAGATTTTAGTTTTTCGAGGTAAAGGTACAATTCCGTGCATCGCGATCGATCGCGGCCGCGCACGACCTACGACTGTCGTCGGCCGCAATGACTATTGTCGCGAGCGGCCGACGACAGTCGTAGGCCGCGCGCGGCTTACGACGGTCGCGATGCACGGAATTGTACCTTAGGCCGCGCGCGACCGTGTCTTGAATTTATGACAGACGCGCACGGCTGACGACTGTCGTAGGCCCCGCGCGACCGTGTCAAAATTATATGACACGGCCGCGCGCGGCTTACGACAGTCGTCGGCCGCGCGCGTCTGTCGCGGGCCTCGGAAGCGGTGCCATACATTTTCATACAATGACTATTGTCGCGAGCGGCCGACGACAGTCGTAGGCCGCGCGCGGCTTACGACGGTCGCGATGCACGGAATTGTACCTTAAAAAGAAAGATAATATCCTGACTTCAACTTGAAAGTCCATGAATTGGATGGGCATGCAAATAGTCGTTCCTTCTTTTGACATGCTCATCGAACGCATTTAAAAAATAATTATATATTTTATCTGACAATCACGATAAGGCTTTATTGTCCTACTATTCAATTTTAAAAAGATATTTTTTGAAAATAGAACCAGTGATTTTTCGAGCCACGCTCAACTGGACATGCATTAAAATTAAATACGACACATCACACAGCCAATAGTTATGTTAAATCCAATCTAAATCCATATTGAGAATGTATATTGTATAATGAATTCTTTAATCACTCGGGTCGCTTGACGGAGTTAGACCGATATCTCGGGCACACACGCGTCTGATCCCATACAATTGCATTTCAAATTATATAAGCTACGATTTAATATAACATAAAGGTATTGAAAATGTTATCTGAAGTAAATTTAATAATTTAAGGACAATAGGAAGGCATACCGTATCGTCTGAAATAATAAAAAAGTTTTTAATATAAATTAATGTTATTTTCTATTTCGATATCGTAATATTATGTACGATTCTATAGTTAAAATCGATAATAATATGACGTCCTTTTCCAGGACACAAAACATCTCGATACCCATCAAAATCAGTTCATCTTTTAAATGTGAAAAGGTAACAGACAGACAGTCAATCTTCCGCATTTAAGACGTGAGTGGAAGAACCACATAACTAACGTTTTATAACATAAGGACAATTACTAATTTTTTTCCTTATAATTTGAACATACCTTGTAACTTATCTACTTCATCTGGCTGATATATCTGACTACACATAAAATCAAGTTTTTTTTTTCAAATATTTTTTCCGGTCCTGAAGCCTCCATTTATGGAAAAAAAACGTCGAAATTATTATCGAATGTAAGATGTCTCAGTATCCTGGACTCGTGGACTCGTGCACATGTTGCGATAGTAAATTAATTAATCACAATCGATTCGCAATAAATAACGAACCCTTGACTAATTTGGAGTTAAACGAGAAATAAATGGAAGGCCCGCACGCTTGGACCCTCCGCCACAGAACTAGAGAGAACAGAAGGTGAAAGTAATTACATAATATTTACTATTTTGTAATCTGCAATATACAGGGTGTAATAAAACTTAGTGATAATACTTTAAATTTTTTTTTACTTTTGTATGGGGAAACTCGTGATGCTGGGGCGCTTGCCCGGACACAAAAGTGAAAAAAAATGGTCTTTCAGCGCTGCCACTTTCACAGTGAACTCTCTACGAGGAACACATAGAAATCCTAAAGTATTATCACTTAGTTTTGTTACAACCTGTATAGCGAGGCTAGACCACAATAGATGGACCTACATCCTACAATATCTCCAGATGGAATGGACCTGTAAGAAAAAGAAAGAGAGGAAGACCTCTCACCCGATGGGACGATGACATAAAAAAAAATCACTGGTACGAATTGGTGGCAAATAGCCCAAGACAGAGAAACGTGGTCATCCTTGGAGGAGGCCTTTACCCGACTGGGACCTAGTTTAAAAAGTATTATTTGCAAATATAATGTTAATACTTAGTTGATAAGAATCTTTGTAACTTGGTCAAATAAAGGCTTTTTTTTATGTGACAAAATAGTTGTTGCTAAGAACTCCGAGTACTAATTCTTGTACTTTTAACATTTCATGCTGCTGCTGCTGGACAAAGTCCTCCTCAGGATCTTTCATTTTAATCGCCATCGCTCATCGCACCATCTTTTCCTACCAGGGTTGTAACTTGTAGCGTCCGTCTTCGGTTATGAATTATTATTATGATGTTTATTAATAAAGGACGAATATTATAATTATTACATAATGTTATACATTTTTATACTTCAATAGATGGTGTTGATTTTTTTTTTCTGTGCATCGTTAATTTTATTATACACTTAGTGAAAATGCAATAAGATGGCACCAGCAGTCATTGATATTTCTAGTCTAGGAGCAGTAGGAGCGATGAGAAAAACGCTCGCACGGTATTCTGCTCTTTTTGTTTTTAAACAAAACTTGACCTCTTATAAAGACACAGACTATTATAAATATATCGGAAAACCTCTTGGTAAATTTTCCATTTTTTTGTGACTTCAAAGCGATTTACTGCATACTTAGTTGATAGTTCTAACCGAGTATGAAAAATACGATACCGCCCTTAGACTATCTAGTCTATTAGGTCACTTCTTTGTCGATCGCAGTTTGTATAGAAAACGATGAAATATGACAAGTTTTTTGACAGGGGGTAAATGACCGCTATTGCCTGGTTACGCCATTATGAGAATAGAATAGTGCGATGAGAAGGAAAATCTTAAGTCTAAACGAAGAAAATCATAAAAAAAATAAAAAGCCAAGCTTCTGTTTCCATTTACTCTGTGCCCATAGGCCCCTGGATACATAGAAAGAATTTAAATTACGTTTAATGCATTTAAATCATTAAAAAGGATTTAGATGTAGATTGTAATTCCTAATCGTTGTGAGTGGAATAAGAAATAATTTTTAACTTCATGTATAAATTATGGTAAAATAAAAAAAAAAAAAAAGCCCATAAAAACCTGTTTTTTCATCAGGTTTTCATGTAAAAAATTATATTTTTTTTTTAAGTGAAAACTTCTTTATATTCGCGTTGTACAGTTTTTGTGATGCACGGATGGTTAAAAAATTGTTAAAATTGCGTCAGAACACTTGACTTGATTGAAAATTCGTAAGACGTAGGGAGAGTAAGTACCCTTTACTAAGTACTTACAGTACACACGCGGCGAAAATGTATGCTTGTGTCTGCTGTTTCGTTTTCACTTCTACCGGCTTTTTACTGACTAAGTCAATTTTGATGATTCTTTATTTTTTTTTCAAAACTTAAAAATCGCCAAATCCATCGTATCATGCATTTATGGACGTCCCCTTACCTCAATAAAATCAGGAAAACAAGTCCATTAGATAAAATTTTACACGACGAACATTATGAGGGGGTAAAGGAATATGGGCAGTTAAAAATAAAGATTGGGATTCTCATCTCTATGTTCAGACCATAAAGATTGTTAAAGTAAAAAATAAGCAATTATTTTTTACTTATTCCAACTATAAGGTAGTTGGAATAAAGATCTATATTTTAATTGCTGATTTTTTTTATATGACTTATATCTGATCCGTCCCCCAGAACATGTTGTATTGCCATTAAAGTTTTGAGAATGCGCGATAGATCGTGCGCTGTTTGGTCAACTTGTCGTTTTTTAGGGTTCCGTACCCAAAGGGTAAAAACGTGGGACCCTATTACTGAGACTTCGATGTCTGTCCGTCTGTCTGCCCGTCTGTCTGTCTGTCCGTCTGTCTGTCTGTCTGTCCGCTGTCTGTCTGTCTCCAGGCTGTAACTCAAGAACCGCTATAGCTAGACTTCTGAAATTTTCACAGATTGTGTATTTCTGTTGCCGCTATAACAACAAATAGTAAAAACGCAATAAAATTAATATTTAAGGGGGGCTCCCATACAATAAACGTGATTTTTTTAGGTTTTTTCGCTCGTAATCAATAATGGTAACAGCTAGGCACTTGAATTTTTACAAGATCCTTAATTGTATTTATACTTACTTTAATAATTAATAATAAAATTTTAATTAAGTAAATGTTTAGGCGGGGCTCCCATACAAGAAACACAATTTTTTGCCTACTTTCGCTCTATACCGGTACGGAACCCTTCGTGCGCGAGTCCGACTCGCACTTGGCCGATTTTATTCATAATTTATTATTCCACCAAAAACTTGAAATGTAAAAAAGACAAGCCTAATTCCAATCTATGCAATCTATCTATCGTAAAAAGTTTTCAGATCACATTCGTTCAAGCCAAGGCTTCAACTTTAAATTTTGTAATTTTAAATCAACATTCAGTGACTGTAATAATAGTTTTCTTTATTTTATAATAATTACAGCGACTTGGCAATGAGCACAAGAGAAACAAATATAAAACTGCATATTTGGAGGAATTGATATTTACACAGATGGCAAGCGTTATGTGTTTTTTTATGTATGTATCGGCGCATGTGGTCGATAATACCCATTAATTCCGATCAGTCGCTGATCATTTCTCTTGTGCTCATTGACAAGCCATTATAATAATTATAAAATAAAGAAAACTATTATTACAGTCACTGAATAATGATTTAAAATTACAAAATAAGTTTAAGGCTTCGTTCAAGTTATTTTGTAATTTTGTGATCTGAAAACTTTTTACGATAGATAGATTGCATAGATTGGAATTAGGGTTGTCTTTTTTACATTTCATGTTTTTGAATGGTAAAAGTATGGTCCTTGAAATTTTCAGGAAATCCTCAATTGTATTTTAATTTTAATAATAAGTAATAAAAACTCAATAACCTTATTATTTAGGGGGCTCCCATACAAATTTACAGTATGAAACCCTCTGTACGCCTGTCCGACTCGCATTTGGACGGTTTCATAATTTTCCCTTTCATTGTGGCTAATGACCTATATTGGTGCCAAATTTCAAGGTTCTAAGTCTGCTAGAAGTACCTTAGAATTTTGATGATCTGTCAGTCAGTGAGTGACAAAATGTACTAACTTTAATCTTCCGTAACTTGTAAACTGTTAATCAAAATGTCATGTCTAGTTTCAATACTTGCTCTTAGTCACCGAAAATCTAAATCCCCTAGCTTTGTTTGAGAAATCGCCGCGAACCGCTTCGAGAAAAGTATGGTACGGCCGTGCCTTTGCCTTAAGGCTTGTCTGGGGCACTGCCGTGCCCCCAGATAATATGAAATAAAACATCTTAAACTCAGGCATTCAACATAAACCCAACGGAAAAATTTCGGAAGGTTATAAGAGTCGTAATAAAAATAGCTCGTTTAATATAGCGCGAGCTTTATATTCGTGTTGAGAAATAGAAAAACCGGGAATCCGCGGGATTCGCGGTTTTATGATCAAACTAGATATTCCTCGCGGTTTCCCCTGCGTGAACAATGACATTGTGTGTTTGTCAATAGGGAATATTACGCAAAGGTCGGAGTAGAGGGCGCTACTAACACATACGGTAAATTATCCGACCGAAAACCGACATGTTGCACACGTCATATCAGAATATAGCACTGACCTCTATACAAGTACGCTGGACTAATGATACCCTTTGAAATGACAGCTATTTTTTGTGCCTATTTGAAGCGGAATCAGCTCCCCCAATGTGATTGATAGGAACTAAATTTGACGTAAAAATGACGTTTGAAAGTCGCCATATTGGCGCTGATAGCAGTAGTGGGAGTATTTGGAACTAATACTAGTGATGACAACCAATAACGATTAAGCGGCCATTTGCAAGTTACGTCAAATTTAGTTATCTTCCCTCTCACTGGGGGCGCTGATTCTGCTTCAAATAGGCACAAAAAAGTGGGTATCATAGGTCCAGCGTACTTGTATAATAGTGGTCAGTGGAATATAGACAGAAACGTTGTCAAACGACGAACAAAACTTTTCGTTTACTGTCTATGCTGGTGCAGCCGTTAGAAATTCACAGTACTTCACTAAAACCTCTAAAAATATAAGTGTTCTTCAACTATAATATTATTATTAACCGCATTAGAATCGATTGTGTTCTTTTGTAGATATAAGCATTATAATTATATGGCACAGACAGCGGGAAGCCACGGTTTTTTATACTACGTAATAGGGATATTATATAAAAATATAAGCGAATTTTACTTATACACAATTACACCATAAAATATTATGTTATATTCTAACATAAAAGTTCCAATAAATCTAAATACAGAAAAAAATGTGAGTTCTAAAGCTAACTTCGTTGTGCGAGCTTATAAACTTACATTGTTTGTGGGTACTGTCTTGAAATTCCATTATTATTAGGTTTGTAAGGTTTTTTGACAGGAGTTTATCTATTCAACAGCGTTGTTTATTAGTTAATATTTTGATGGTAACTAATCAAGCGCTAATGAATTGATAAACTTTTTAAATGAACTTAATTGGATTTTTTTTTTGGGATAATTATTGTGATTACAACGACTTTGTATTTTGTGATGTAAGACCTAAATAAAAATAATAATCATAAGAGATAGATTATACTTTTGACTATTTTATGTAGAATCACTGCTACATTACAGTAAATAAATCATAAGTATTACTTCAAAGGAAATTTCTTTCAAGTATTTACATTTGAAAAACCTTTTAACCTTCAAGCGGTCGCGCGACGTCGAATCGACTCCATTCAATACATTTTCGTTGATATTATCGATATTTCTCATTGAATCCGTATCATTCTCTCAGTAGCTTTTCATAATTTATCTATCTTATTTGGTAGAAGGATAAATAATGAAAAGCTACTGAGAGAATGATACGGATTCAATAATAATAGCTTACACTTACTCTCCGCACCCCCTTTGCAGCAAGGAGCTCAATTGTTTTGGTCTCGGCGCCGGCGTCGAAAAGACTCCGCGCGGCTCTCTTATAATTTTATATTATGTAGTTTTCATTTAATTGAGGCAAATTCTTTGTTTATTTCTAAAACTAATTCGTCGTTGACCAATAACATCGAGTGTTATTGCTAGATGAAGAAAAAATTCCGATCACTTTTTCTGCCCCTATTCACACAAGATCACCGGATTTTATAACTAAGTTTTTACTAAAAATACACTAAATTTTCTAGGTGAATTGATTACTTTTAAAAAGAGTAATAATTAAATTTATGAAATAATAAATAATGTTGAATGAAAAGTGTTTTGTTTCCCAAATTCACCTATGACGTCTTTTAGGTTACGCGCGACCACTGCCGTTACAAAAAAGCGCGCACCCGCTTGAAGGTTAAAAGCATAATATTTCCAATCGAATTACTGGGCCTCACAAAGAAGAGACTTTAGCTTTGCTGGTCGATGCAGACCAGCTACACGCGACAAGACAAGAATTTGCTTGATTGTAATAAAAAAAAATGTTCTAAGGAACCCGTACTAGTAAGGGTGCACAAAATTAAAACTATTTAAAATCTAGGTTCGAACCTGCTGCTTTAAGTATTGTAGGTATCTTGTTATGTGTCTATCATCATGGACCTAGAGATCTAACCTTTTAAGTCTCACTGTTAGGTATCGCATTGCAACTAGCACCGTAAAGGATTTCAAAAGTAAATTTCTGCTGCTTATAAAAAGCGTTACTGACCGATGCCGTCGCGAGTCGCCCGTATGAGTTCCCTTTGTTTACCTAAACACAAATAATGGTCCAAATTGCGACGTCAATTTATGTTAATCCAATATCAAACGTTCTAAAGTAATTGCTCATGAATCCAGCGTACGACTTTATAAGGACCGTTTTATTATAAGGGCCATTTTATTATAAGTTTATACTCGCAATAATGTTGACGATATTTTTTATTCTAATTCCGTTTACAAAGGGGTCCTACATCGAAATGGCCACTTCGTTTAACAGCGGTGTTAAAACTTTATGTGTGTTGACGTGTGACGATCCAAGTGAGGAACTTTTAATTACATGTACTTTCGTTTTTAGACTGAGATAAGCTATAAGTTAGATTACTTTATTGTTATTATCACTGCACAGATTTAATTTTAGCTGCACAGTATTTATTGGCACAAAATATGTTTTTATTCGCAACATTTATTTATTTTTGTGATTTGGATGTTCTAGTCTATATAAATTCAAGTTAATCTGACTTCACGATGTGCAAATGAACAGTCGTATAAATGAATTTTTAAAAGACACCGATTGAATCACTGCAAACTTAACACATTTGGAATAAAAAAACGTTTTTAAATGTTGAGATAGATTTTTTTACAGGTAAATCATTAGTAAAACGTGCATCGGAACTAAATATGGTAACGTCAATAGTAGACATCAATAATCTTGGAGAAGACTTCACCAAGTTGGACGCCTGCCTAGCACAAACACTGTCAATAGGTGTAATGGTTAATGCTGAGTGTGAAGCCTTTGAAAAAGTTATGAATTATGTAAGTATTGGTATCCTGATTCTAGACATTGCCCGCAACTTTTCGGGCTTCAAAATAAGTTCAGCAGTTAAAGCGTGAAGACACAAGAGACAAATAAACAGATTTCGCAATATCATTTTATCGAAATTAGTACAGACTGAATTTTTGTGAGATATTTCAATAAAACTTAGTTACTTTCTACGTTTTGTTAACTTTTCTTCTTTAAAGGCTTCTGAAAACATGATGTTAGATTCAAAACATAAATGGTTCATCATTTCTAACAATGCTGACGTATCCACTCAAGAAATCGATAATAATAATGACTGTAATACTGACGATCTAGTAAAAATAAATATCGAAACCGACATCAATGAGAATTATATACAATGTAATAACGGAACAGATAATATGTCATGTAGTAATTTTACTCGGTTCATTGATGACATGATGGAATTTAAGTATACAAATAATAATGAAGATAGTTCAAAATCAAGTGAACATACGAAAGAGAGATATAATTCTAACGCTCGTATGACTGGTGGAATACAAAAGTACGAAGGGAAAATATTTGCTGTACTCGACAAGCTCAACATTAGTGTAGACACTGATATAACTTACGCTAAAACTACAGGTATGTAGAGTTCTCCAATCACAAACATAATTTTAAAATGTCTATAGGCAAAAGTTTGTGAGTGTGTCTGTAAGTTAATGCTAAAACTACTAAATATTTTTTTCACTTTGGCATGGTAGTAGCTGTAGCTTTGGCTCTACTCAATCTTTCCCGAAAAGTAAATTGTCGTCTGATGAAACCGCGGGTAAAAGCTAATTATTTAGTAAAATCTTGTGATAACTATTTTAGCAATACATTATTAGTAAGAAAATTATACTAAACATGGAGTTTATTCGTTCAAAAAACTATATAAAAAGGTATGATACACCTAATCACAAGTTTAATTATTTTTTTCAATTTAAAAACAACGAATAACATTTTTACTTCGAAAGATTTATAGATAACCAAACTATCTAGTTCCTTCAGGAATATAGGTACGGGAAAATGCCCGGGCCAAAATATCTGTGGTCTTTGAAAAATAAATTGAAATACCCTGGATGGCAATATCACTGGCGGACCGCGCCGGAGACACTGCACTCTAAAACTCGTAATACTGAAATCCCTTGATGTATCATACGATATGTCAACTTTACAAGGGATATTTTGGACGGCAAAAAAAATTATAGGAGTTTTTTTAGATAAGCTTAGTGACATTGCGCTTGCGCTGCTTTATGATTCCTGATTTCTGATCTATGAATAATTAGCTGTCTGGATTAACAAGTGTAAGACATTTCGAGTTGTCTAAACTCTAAATTCTCCGATTATAACTTAATAGAGATGTCGCATTTGTTTACAAATTTTGTCTTTCAATAAAGAGTTTCAATTTAGAGTTTTGCATCCAGCCAAACTCTAAAAAGTCCCAAAAATGTTTGATTTAACAGCTTTTAATCTCAAGCTCCATCGCTGCTATTATTTGGTTTCTTTGATTTCATTAAAGACAATACCACCGGTCGCATGTTATAAGAAATTCTGATCAGAAAAGTTTCTGCCATCCGAACGGCGACATCTGAGACTCATCAGAAGCGGACGTCAGACACGTCAGAATTCTGATAGTATGCGGGGTCCACAACAAAAAATATGAGCGGAGTGCGTTCTGGCGAGGCATCCGAATTTTTCTGATCAGAAATTCTTATAATATGCGGCCAGCCAGCCTACAGGTGCGAGGTCTCTTCTATGGTATGTCGACGTTGTGACCACACAAAATGGACCTGCATTCACATCCGCGCAATTGACACAATAAAACGCTCAAATGTCAGAGACTACATTCAATTCCTGAACCGAAACGCGAAAGAGCAGAGATGCAAAATGTCCAGAATGAATTTTAGCAAATTATTTTGAACTAATTTCATATTATTACTGTAGCTTTTGCCCTCGCTTTCGGCTATTATTTGTTAAGGTGACGCCACGTTAAAGTAAAAAATCGTTTTGGATGTGTTTTAGATCGCTATGAGATTTCTATGAGAGGCCGGGCCGGCCTCTCATAGAAAACAAGAAATGGATCAGCAAGAAATGGAAAGGGCGTAAGCGACAAAATAGTTTTTTTGTCGGGTAATTTAAAAACCATAAATATATTTCATATAAGCTATGGGCAAATTATAGTGCATGCTTGAACTAATTATATGTACGAATTTTGGAAGCTTAAATCACTCTCCTCTGTTGGCAAAATTAGAATCCCTGTTTTTATAGAGGTCTTTTTGATTAATTATTCTGTGTTATAAAAGTTGACCAATCGTGTTATGCTATGGGTAAAAAATAATACTGACAATGAACTTTAATTTCTTAGCTTTAGTCATTGTTGAGAAAAATCGATATCGCTGCAGCCAAATTATCAAGGCGTCACCTTAATGTAGCCGAAAGCGAGGGCAAAAGCTACGAATGAAACATTCTGTGGCACAGAACTTTTTGTTGAATCCCATATAAAATGATGTCTCTACTTAGTACTGACTTGTCTTGTGGGATGGAGCATTGTCTTTTCGCATACCACATTAAGATAATATTAAGTATGTAATTTGTTTAAATTTTTTATTTCAGACAACGATACTTACGAATTGTATGAAATTTTTAACTTCGGTAAGATACAAGGTGGATCGCTACTTATAAGCAAGATTGGTTCTTATTCTAATGGATTCAGTAAGTTGCAAAGCATAGATTTTTTGTGATGTACATTGACGGTACGTTCATTTAACAGAGGTATATGCTTTATGATAAGAAAAGTGAAGCCAACATTTTAGTTCTCCACTGCAAACCAAATTAATTTTAAAGTACCCCTGCTTCATACATTGTGGACCCCCATTTTTTGTCAAGCCAAATGTTCACCCCCATTGAGTCTCGCGTGGACCCCTAGGGGTCCACCTAGACCACTTTTTTAATCAAATGGCTGCTCAACACCTCAAAATCGTACGTAAAAGTGTATTCGTCGTAAGTCCCTTTGGATGGAAGCAATGCAATGTTTGTATTTCATTACGTGCGTTGGTAGGAATTCTATGCGGGGGCCGTTTCGTCAATGCATATCATAAGTCACACTCTGCAGAATTTTAGTAATATTTTTAAGCCCGGTGAACCAACTTTAGTAAGGCTTACGGTTAAATTCTCCACTCGGAAATTAAAAAATAACAGACTGATATTTCCAAGTGAGAAAATGTTTTTATTTCACACTGGTGGAATATTAGCCTTCAAATGAAAATACACTGAAAGACGGATTAAAGGCTGACGAGAAGCGAACATCAGAAGGCTTCTTTGGAGACCTAAAGTCGAAGTTTGGACGACTCGAACATTAGTTCCAAGTTTCGAACAGGAGTTGTTCGGAAAGAATTCTTGTATACCGTACCTTATAGTACAAGATTTTGAAATGCTTACGTATTTTCTTTTAACTCCCGAAGAAATCAGCTAGAGGTGTTATCAGTTTGTCGTGTCTGTCTGTAACATCGTAGCATTTAAACGATTTGGTCGATTTTGATCCAGTTTTTTTTCGCTTGAAAGCTAACAAAAAAGCTATTAGCTATCGAGCTTTATTATGTTTCAAGCAATAATCTTTCAAGCAAGCATCACAAGATCAGAATGCTGACTGCTATAAAGTTTTTTTTTTTTTTCATTTCTTAAATTGGCCTTCCTTTTGGGAAAAAAATGCGAGAAGAATCGGCGTAGGTAAGAAACACGCTCGGGGCCATATTTTAACCCTTTTACCTGTCTACTTTAAAATTAAATGAATTGTATTATAAATATTTCATTTCGGATAGCTTTGACGAAAAGTTGAGAAAGTCATAATTAGCACGAGTAGAATTCTAATTAGAAGTTTATATGAATTTCACAAAAAACCTTGGAAGCGCAAATTTTAGCGTTTTTAACAATTTTAAACACTACCTAAAGGCATTACACCTACTAAGTAGAGCGACAAGACGGTGCCGGTGGACATCTAAATATATATAACTCAAAGGTGACTGACTGACATAGTATCTATCAACGCACAGCCCAAACCACTGGACGCTATCGGGCCTATTGGGCGGGATATTGATACCTAAATAATAATAATATTATGTACTTCTTAACGCGAGCGAAGCCGAGGGCAAAAGCCAGTCTATAATAATATGTATACCGAGGGCTGGGCCAAGGATACTGTCTCGACTCTAATCGATAGATGTAATCAAGGCCTTTGAGTTATTATAGATATTTCATTTATTATAGGTCCCTCTCGAGACTCGTCTTACGCCTATTACAAACGATGGGACTTCAACAAACTCAACATGAGAATAATAATAGTGGTAAGTCAATCTAAATATATCAGGCTAAAATAATATTATATTATATTATATTATGTAAGTTGGTGGGAGGTTTAAAGTCGCTTTTGTACTGATCTCTTTTTACATAGATTTTCAAAGTTGCTATGATGTGAATATTTGCAAGCCTCTCAAAAATACTATTAACATATTTCTTCTCCAGATGTCACCCATACCCGAGGTTTTCGTTCCAGAGATAATCCTGGGGAGAACCCGTGATCCCAGGGCAGCAGTGGTCACTCAGATCGGCACTCAAGTCATACAGACTGTGGCTGAGATACATAATATTGAGTAAGGAATATGAACAAGAGTATTATTTATTTTAATACTTAAAAAAAGTAAAATAATATATTATCCTTTACAAACCTATACTTAAGAGCATTGAAAAGTATAAAAAGCATCTAGCCAAATGAAAACTATAAAGCACGGTTCATGAGATTTTTTGAAATAGCACTTTTGAGAAACCTCAGAACCTGCGTAAAAATCACTTAAAATCGTTGGTAGAAAAATGTTCATAATAAAACAAATTAATTATCAATTGTAATAAATTTCCAGATTAGTGTACACAATCGTGGATCGATGGGTGGGCAACTTCCAAAGAAACAGCACCTACGTAAGAAAATCGTTGATTGTTTTATTCTTTTCAATAACCATTAAAAAATCTTATTAGTGGTTTCTTTTATTTCAGGCGGTAACCAACGCGTTGTTCTTCCGTGAAGCTGACATATCCCCAATAATACGGATCATTCCCCCATTTTTTGGGAAACTAGACTTCGTCTCTACATTTTTGAGCAGTATCGAGTAAGTCTAAGCTGTAATTTGATCAATACCGCTATTCGCATCGATTAATGTTTTAGAACCTTTATTGCATATTATTACACTAACTGACCTGGCAAAAATTGTTTTGCTTTTACGTTTTGGGAATATGCTTCAGAGTCGCAAAGAAAGACCTCCCAACCGAATGAAATCTTACCTATATGATTGGTTAGGCCGAAGCGAACTGTTGTTTTCAGACGTAGTCCTTGAGACGTTGTGTATGTCCCGCCGATCTTAGGAACTTTGATAGTGCGATTTAGGATTGTGCTCTGCTTGATCTGGAAGTGTTGTAAAGAGTATAAACAATCAGCCTATCTAAAAAAAATCCTTATATTTGAGAATATCATTACAACTGGTTTTTTATACGCGAGTGCAAAATTGCTAACCTATTTATCTAAATTATTAAGCCTTTTCTCGATGTTAAACAATATTTTTAAATGACTTGTGATTAAAAACCATTTCAAATTTTAATTTGTACTCCAGTAAAATAAAGTTTAAAGGAGTTTTCCTTATTTTGACAGCTTAACAAATAATTAGCTACCTTCCTTCATCAATTTGTAAGCGGTGTTCGTTTACACTTTTTGAAAAGTCTTCAGACTTATTAACTCCCCTTAGAGTCCCTTTGTGCTCCTTTTGTAATCAGAAGCTTTTTAAAGGTTTCTGTAAAATTTTTACTTAATTAGTTTAATCAATGATAGTAAAAGTATCAAATTATTGCGTATTAAATTATAACATTATGGTGTCATCAACTCGAAACTTGCTTGGTTTTTAGAAACGGATAATGACAACTAAGTTATTTTATTATATAGTTTCTGTGATGCTATGGCAGCTAAAGTATTATTTAGTAAAAAATTTCTCCCATTTTAAAGTGAATCAAATTCAGAAATAAAAAAACATCGTATTCCTACAGGACCAAATTCTACTACCGTATCCCGTCATCTGGGCCTGGAAACTTCGAGAACCAGTTCCTCACGCCGCTCACCCCTGGAGCCTGGTGGGGAGTGGTGGGGTTGTGTGTGGTATGTGGTGTGGTACTGCTGACGTCATCGCTGTTTGAGGGACGACCCTTCTCTCTCCCGTACGCATTCTTCTCCGTCTTCGCATTGGTCTGCCAGCAATGTAAGTTCAGAATTTTACAGTTTTTCTGGATACTTTGGTTTTGGTTCCAGTAAGTTACTAAGGGCGAAATCAATATAATAATAAATTTAATATATATTTGCAGTCTTTGAAGATACCGATGAAAAGGGAATTAAAAGATCATCTGCAGGTAAAAATTTTATCTCACAATCCTTTATTCCTGTGTTTATCCTTTTTCTGAATTAATTAAAATAAATAAGCAGTAGCCATAATATACGAAGCTAAGTAGTCTATCTTTAAATCGTTTTTGATAGATGAGATTTGAGATCTAATAAAGGTATATTCTTTTTATATTTGGTGCAGCTTACATCTACATTATATTCTCCAGCTCGAAAGATAACCATTCTCATCACCGGCATGTCATGCGTGCTCATCTACAATTATTACACCAGCAGCGTGGTAAGCTGGCTCCTCAATGGACCTCCTCCCTCCATCAACAGCCTCGTCGAGCTCATTAACAGCCCCCTGCAGCCGATCTTCGAGGATATTGGCTATACCCGGTCCTGGCTGCAGGTATTGTAGAAAAATTCTGAATTTTTTATGTTTGCATTTGATACAGCTAAAATAAACAGCAAAATTTTCAGGATTTTATATCAGAAATGCTCCCGGAATCTGATGTTTGAATTAGGCAATATACCTGTTAGAGTTAGTAAGCACGTGTGGAGTTTTAATTTTAAGCAACCTTTACGAACTAAATATAATCTAATATTTTTTAGCTACCAGACTACTACTACAACAAAAGAAATGCAGAAGACGAGGACAAGCTCAAAAAGAAGATTTTTAAGCAAATGAAAAAGATGTCCATATTTAGGCCAGTCGATGAGGGCATCGAGCTGGTGAAGCAGGGAGGTAAAACGCTATTTAATTTTGAAGAAGATATATTAACACTTGAAGCCTTTGTCTCATTCAATATTTACTACCATAAAGAATTGTTTAACTTCCAAACATAAATTATGACTTTCCACTGAATGTAGAGCAACACATTTCCACAACAATACTAGTTAACGGTAGATTCTATCAGTAAACTTACATCCTGTCTATCTAATCCAACATTATTTTCAAGGTTACGCGTACCACACGGAAACGAATGCTGCCAACGACCGCATCTCGAGGACATTCAACCAGCGCGAGCTGTGCGACATGGGCTCGCTGCAGGTCATGGAGAAGACCGTGCTGTTCGCCGCCGTGCAGCGACACAGTCCGTACAAAGAGTTCTTCAACTGGAGGTAAACTGGTGGTGAGGATGAGAGCATCCCCAGGACGTTCGACCAGCGCGAGCTATGCGACATGGGCTCGCTGCAGGTAATGGAGAAGACCGTGCTGTTCGCTGCCGCGCAGCAACGCAGCCCGTACAAGGAGTTCTTCAACTGAAGGTAAACGGGTGCTGAAGATTACAGCATCTCCAGGACGTTCGACCAGTGCGAGCTGTGCGACATGGGCTCGCTGCAGGTCATGGAGAAGACCTTACTGTTTACCGCCGTACAGCAACACAGCCTGTATAACGAGTTCTTCAACTGGAGGTAAACTGGTGCTGAAGATGAGAGCATCTCCAGGACGTTCGATCAGCGCGAGCTGTACGCCGCCGTGCAGCAACACAGCCCGTACAAGGTGTTCTTCAACTGGAGGTAATAAGAGACAGTTCTGATAGATGATAGAAATAAGAGACACTGCTTATCTTGAACCAGCAGTGCTTTAAAACAAGTCGTCCGAAGAAGACTCAAAAGCCAAACGGCAATATGGCTTGGTTGGAGATATATAATGCTAGATTAAAAAAAAAAACAACTAGCTTGGACGCTATTATTATTGTTTTGCCTAGTTCGTGAAGGTATCGATAGTCCAGTGAGATTGGACATTTCAAACGATAATAGTTCTGAAATTCTTTTGTTTGTTGTATTAATATTCTAGCTACACCTTACTTATTTCATTCTTTCTACTACTTTCCAGCTTCATGAGACTCAACGAGCGAGGTATCATCTCGTGCATCCGTGCTCGCATGTCGTCCCAGGAGTCATCCTGCGAGGGCAGTTCGCCGCGCGCGCTGGCGCTGGGCGGTGCCGCTCCGGCATTCATACTACTGCTGGCCGGATATTTCCTGGGGACGCTGATCATGATGATGGAGAGATGGCATTATAGATATCGATTGATTTAAATATACTGCTTCGTATATAAGTTCCCAAATGGGCTATAAATAGTAGCTATTTGAAATTTTAGGAGACGCTGATCATGGCAGGTGTGATGATGTGTATTAGATAGAGCATTATAATATAGACAGCTTATGATTAAAAACAAGAATAGTTTGCAACTAAATAGATGAGACTAGTAGATTGTATGCAGTAAGAATCGCATTTTATATTTATTAATCTGTGAAAGAATTATGTGTAATAATAGATTTGATGCACATTCTGATCTGATTGTTTTGTTAGGAAAAATAAATTATAATCCTAGTATTTTTTTTTTGTTTTTTTTTTTTTGAGGATTCCTGAAGTTATAATGCTTCAACTTAAATAGCCGCAGTACAAATGGCGCGGCCGGATCCGGCCGCTTGGGGATTGAGAGGTTAATAACCAGATAATAACTATCCCTAAGAATAATTGTTAATCAGTACTATTGGACAATCAAATAATTCGTTTTACGTTTTTATCAAAAAAAAAAACATAACATATTCCACCCTAAAACGTGTCGCAGCAAAAATATTTACATATTTTTGGTCCGAAATTATACCGGTCCCTGTAGGCGCAGCTGTCTTATGCATTCATAATAGCAATAAGGCTCGATATATCCCATAACAGAGTTACGGGCCAATATACTGCGAGCGGTTGACGTGACCCCCTGACCGCAGGGGAAATCAGAACCTATCGGTCACAAGACACATTTGATTTAAGTGGATAAGCTGGGTTTTCGGCAGCGCCGGGAAACCACACGATTGAATAGCTAAAGCTGTTGTCATCAACAATAGTTACTATAGGACAAGGTATACTGGCTTTTGTTACGCGTATGTTACCTTATCTAAGGGCGGCCACTCATTTGAGATATCCGTCGCAATTTCGCAAAGGGAGTCCTAATAGGATGTTTATTGTATTATTTCGACACATTAATTTTATTTTTTAGCCGACTTCCAAAAAGGAGGAGGTTATATGTTCGGCTGTGGATTTTTTTTTTTTGTATGTTCAACGATTACTCCGCCGTTTGTGAACCGATTTTCAAAATTTTTATTTTTTTCTATTAGGTTTCCCTCCAATTTGGTCCCATTTTTACAAAAGTGGTGATCTGATGATGGGATCCATGAGTAATTGAGGGAAATCCTCAAAATTTATATGGAAACATATGGTGATTTTGATTTCATGAGAAGTATCCTAAGCATATGCTACCAAAACGCAAGATTTCGCACCAAGGTATACTATGGTTTCGAAGATACTAAGAGAACTCCGGATTCCTTATAGATACAAGTTTGGGGGTTTAAGCGCTGTTTTAAGAACTGAAAGCATATGCTACTATGCAAATTACATTCATCATCATCATCATCATCATCATTACCACGTCAGGGTCACCAGTGTCACATGGTTGTATATGGATACAATATGCCCCCACAACACCATAATTATATCATCACGTTATGTCCTTATAATAATTGGTACTTTTCATAGCGATTTTAATAAAAATATAATGTTGTTTCAAAATAAATGATTCAAGTTCTAAGCGACTTACGTACCACAAAATTGAACATAACAAAGTCAACCTTAACTCCAGAGCGTAAGGCACACATTTGACATTACTTTTGAGATTCGAAAGAAAAAAGAGAAGTAAGTTACTTCGATAGGTACTACACTAGTTTAACTATTAATCCCATCAATCCCCAAGCGGCACCCGGCTACCGCATAACAATTAAAAATCTATTGTGTCTGCGATTCCCACGATCGAGGTAATAAATTGAACCCTTAGTATGAAAATACTTACATAGGAAAACCATCAATCCCCAAGCGGCACCCGGCTGCCGCATAACAATTAAAAATCTATTGTGTCTGCGATTCCCACGATCGAGGTAATAAATTGAACCCTTAGTATGAAAATACTTACATAGGAAAACAATCTATATCGTAATAGGAATAAGAAACGCAATCGCATTGAGTGTGACTCTTAACAAATTGTAATAAGATACGTAGAATATACGCGATGGTTTACTAGGTAACTAAAAAGAGTGAAATTATTATTATTAACAAAAAATTAAAACCGTCTTCCAAGGTAAAAACAATAATAACATCCTTATAATATGAACTTGAATGTATTAAATAATGTTTTCTATCTAATAGTGCCTTTTTCCGAATTCGGCTAAACCTCAACTATTTCTGTACTCAATCTTCATAATTTTGAAGTCGGTGCCAGTTCCAAAAGTTTCAAATACCTATTCTGTCAGAGAACTGAAGATTCAGCTATATCTGGTACCGACTTCAAAATGATGAAGATTGAGTACAGAAATAGTTGAGGTTTAGCCGAATTCGGAAAAAGGCACTATTAGATAGGAAACATTATTTAATACTTTTTAGTTCATATTATAAGGATGTTATTATTGTTTTTACCTTGGAAGACGGTTTTAATTTTTTAAATAGTTCAACCCTGCGACAAAGTCATGATAAACATTAGGGTTTGTATGTGTCCCCTGTATACAGTTCACTGTGAAAGTAGCAGTACTTAAAGAGTAGCTTTTTTTAACTTTTATATAAATCCGGAAAATATTAGATATGTAAACTCTATATAATGGGGATTTCTTATATTTACTTCCTATACCATCATATAAATTCATTCGATAAATGCATATACAGGGTATTACAAAGCGAGGTGATAATAATTTAAGGTGTGTATATGTCCCTGATATAGAGTTCACTGTCAAAGTAGCAGCGCTGAAAGAGTAACGTTTTTTTTTTAAACTTATGTACGAGTATGGAAAAACACATGAAAAAAAAATGTTGGTTTAGCTCTGCTACTTTCACAGAGAGTTCTATATAAGGGGCACATAATATACACCCTAAAGTATTATCACTTTGTTTTATTAACCTTGTAGACATGTTGCTGCAACTAAGTACAAAGGCATTTTTGGAAGTTCGCTGGGAGAATTGCGGTAGGTTCTATCATACCCGCAATTCTACCTTATGCGGGGAGTGGAGCCCCACGGGGTTTTAGTGGGTAGACCGCAGCGGAGTCCCACATACCCTAGCCCCATGTAAAAATTGGATGTCCCCAATCTACAGGCGATGCGTAAAGCATTTCCCCATTTAAAAATGTAGCAACTTACTCACCAAGGCATAGTAAGAAAAGTGACGTTCCAAAAGTTTAAATCGTAAGTCTACGTATTTATATAACTTATTATATTTTTACGAAAATAGAAATCAGGCTTAACAGTATTAAATATTTATATATATAAATGTAATAAAGGGTTAATATTATTTAAAATTCTTAGAAGCTCATCATCCGAGTGCCTTGTAAATGGATTTTCGTCCGCCCTTCCCGCCGCCCACGGTACAAAGTTAACAAGTTTTAACGTAATTATACATTACTGATTACTCCAGTACAAGTATTCTCATTATACTGATATTCAGGCTGTAAGACGTTGCCCGGGACTTTCTACTGGAAAATAAGGGTACAAATAAAGAAAACCTCCGATATTTTAGGTAGATGAATGACATTTATGGCTAAAAAAACCCTCCATAGCGTTTACTGTGAAAGAAAAAAAATCGGCCACGAAGGGTTCCGTACCGTTATTGAGCGAAAGTAGCCAAAAAGATGTTTTTGTTTGTGATATTTTTTATTTTTTTATTTTTAAAATACAAATATAATCAATGATTTTGTTAAAATTTCAAGTGCCTAATAGCTATTGCCATTATTGATTACGAGCAAAAAAGGTCAAAAAATCATGTTTCTTGTATGGGAGCCCCTCATAAATTATCAATTTTATTTTGTTTTTAGTATTTGTTGTTATAGCAGCAACATAAATACACATTCTGTGAAAATTTCAGAAGTATTGCTATTGCGGTTCTTGAGATACAGCCTGGAGACAGACAGCTGACAGACAGACAGACAGACAGACAGACAGACAGACAGACAGACAGACAGACAGACACAGACAGACGCACAGACATCAAAGTCTTAGTAATAGAGTCCCGTTTTTACCCCTTGAGTACGGAACCCTAAAAAAGAGATCAAAGTACTTTGTTACCAGCGATTCTGAAACGAACGACAAACTTATGATACTTTTGTTTTCGATGGAGTCAAACATGTTTAAAATACGGCGAGTAAAATTGAAAAACTACAGTTAAGAACCTCGGAGATATACTTTTACAAAGTTATAATCAATAGTTTATCACTCAGTTTAAGATTATTGCTATAGTTATAAGTTATCGTTACTTATTACTTTGATTTAAGACGACGCCTTGATAATTTGGCTGTAGCGATATCGATTTTTCTCAGCAATGACTAAAGCTAAGAAATTAAAATTCATTGTCAGTATTCATCATGTCTTTGTCTTTGAATTACCCATAGCATAACACGATTGGTCAACTTTTATAACACAGAATAATCAATCAAAAAGACCTCTGTAAAAAAAGGGATTCTAATTTTGCCAACAGAGGAGAGTCATTTAAGCTTCCAAAATTTGTACATAGATTTGTTCAAGCATACACTATAATTTGCCCATAGCTTATATGAAATATATTTATGGTTTTTAAATTACGCGACAAAAACCATTTTGTCGCTTACACCCTTTCCATTTCTTGCTGTTCCATTTCTTGTTTTCATAGAAAACAAGCAATCTAAAACATATCCAACACAGTTTTTTACTTTAACGCGGCGTCACCTTAATAGGGAATATTATGCAAAGGTCGCTACTAGCATACAGTAAAGAATCCGACCAAAATCCGACATAAATTGCACACGTCATATCTGATATCAGAATATCGAACGTCGAACAAAACTTTTTGTTTACTGTCTGTGCTGATGCTGTTGTCCGTGAAAACATTGCAGTAATATTATATCCTATTTATTGCTTATCAAATCAGTACCTAAAAAATCTTGGCTCTATACACAATATACAATTGAAGTATACAACTATACACGTTATACAACTCCTGGCAAGTTTTGGCAATAGTTTTACCTGCGGCTCGGCAATTTCAATTCGCTTAGATCAACTGAAAATTGCTCGCGGAGTTGTGTGCTGTACAAAGGAGCCTATACACTATCTTAGACTAAATCCATATTGTCAAAAAGCATAAGGTGTGTACAATTACGTAATAGTGAGAAGTAGCATATAATTATTACAACTATATAAATAATATTATAATAAAAATAATGATAGAATAGATTTTTTTCTCGACTATCACGACTACTACGGCGAACGCATGGTTTCAGGGAGTCCGAGGGACATGCTAAAGCTGCCTTGAGACCCGCAAAAAATTAATCAGAAGAAAATAGGAGTATAAAATAAACTATGAAGTATTTCATTTTCCAAATTCAAATTCGTTTATTTTGCTTACGTGTGTTATATTAATAGGTCTTATAATATTAAATGTTAGTGTGCCTCTTCGCTTTTAAAGATGCAATAACTGAAAGTCAAAGAACTAAAGGAGAAGCGCCACTGTAGTTTATTACGTCTACTTAGCAAAAGCTAAGTTATTGTTGGATTTTTTTGTATTAGATTTCCAGTAATAATTATTGTGAAAAAAACGCTTGAAAGCACAGAAGTGTACAGGGCCGGTTACACGAGGTGCAGTTATTTCGAGTACAATCTTCCGGACTAGTTAGATTATTTAAACACAATTATAAGTGCAAACGAAACTTGCCGGATTATTTCAAGAATTTTCTATTGCTTAAAGTTCGTAGAGTATATTTTATGAGGGCTATGACGATTTCTTTTGAAGTACTCGACGTCAAGAACTGAAAAGTAAACTGCAAAGTCTTATAATCTTCTCAATTTATTTCATTTTGGCATACAACATGATGAGTATGGTATCCTCAGAAAATTCGATAGCGTGATTCAGGATTATGCACGAACCAAACATTTTCGTAAGCATACCAAAGACATTTTATATTTATTTTATAAGCTAGATGACCCGGTGAAATTCGTATCACTTTCCTCCTAATATAAACCTTTCTTGCACTTTTGCGAATATTTCAAGACTTAAATTAGCCAAATCAGTTCAGCCGTTCTCAAATTTTAGCGAGACTAACAAAATTAAAAAAAAATCATCTCAATTGTCATTTATTTATTAAATACCTCAATTTAACAAAAACATTAAACATTACCCCACGAAACCCTAAACCAGGGGTCACCAAATGGCGGACCGCGGTCCGCATCCTGACCGCCGCGCCGACCCATTGTGTGCGGACCGAGCATTTTCGAAGATGAACTTCGTCAAAAATAAATTTCATTTTCAATTTCGACTTACTGATGAACATCTCCAGGATTTAATGTCAATAGCTTGCAGTTTGCACCAATTTCACGCCAAACAAGCAACGAAAATTGACACTTTTATCAATAATATGTGAATCCGTAATTAGTAATAATTATAACCTTTGTTTAATAATTTTCTTTTATATAAAATGTGTGGACCGCGAAGGTCATTTCATTTCTTAAAATGGACCCCGAGCGAAACTAATTGGTGACCTAAACCATCGGAACGTTAGCGCGAAGTTGGTAACAAAAGTTAAACATTAAGAACCGTTCGTTGACTTTGATGTATTCGAATTTGGAACAAGTGAAGTTGGCTGATTGAAATAAGTGGCTTATTGATAAAACCTTACGTCTCGTAATGGGTTCCGTAAATAAAGGGTTCCCTCGCGGCGGTACACTCAGTAGTATACTATGGTCTATGATACAAACTCAGCACCTTGTACAGGCGGTTGCTCAATAATTATAATAATATTATGTATTTTGAATGTACGTACCTAATTAAATATTTTATTTTATAATATTGTTCATGGATTAAATATTATACACGTACATGTATTAAGTAAACATTATAATATTTTTTTGAAGAACTTGGTGTTTGACTTAAGGTTAAAGGACGATTAACAGTACCTAGTTCTTTAAATAAGTGATTGCAACGAAGTTTATGTCTTTGAAAAAAGTATTTACAATAGTGTATGTATGTGTATGAGTTAAGGTAGAATTTAGATTTTATGAATTAAGATCTTAATGGAAATGATTCTACTTCTGTTAAATACAACGTAACAATAATTAAATAATGATTAAAGCAAAGTTAAGTCCATTACGGAAGCGTTTTCGTGGAAATTATTATTATTAAAAATTTATGTTTTGATGAAATAAATTCTAAGAAAAATGTTTTATTTCTTAAATATCTTTCACGTCAGTGTTATGAAGAAAAAAGGCTTCCTTACTCGGGGGATTAAAAATTATCGTTTAACGTTTTTAAGAACAATCAACACTTAATATTTATTAAGGCCATCCCCCGAGCAAACGACCTTGACCATACATTTGACGCGTTGCAGAAATCGCACGAAAATCCAATTTTTTTTACTTATCTTAGTTCAAAATTGATTTAAAAAAAAATTAAAACAGGAATATGTAGTTAATGAAATTGTCTATCTATTGTCGTGTGTTTCAAATAAACGTAATTTGTAAATACTAGGGAGATGCTGAAAGTATGCTTCAATTTTAATAAATTGGTATTACTTTTACTTTGGAAGTTAATATCATGAGTATAATAAACAAAAATAGAAAATTTAAAACGGGGAAAGGAATATTGATATACTGAAGATTATTGCTGTATTTTTATTATAACTTTGTAGCTTTCAAATTATGAGTTTATAAGGCTCTAAATACGGTAAATTACGGAATCTCCGTAGGGGAAGGCCCTTAAACGAATTTAACAACACTAGGTTTATTTAAATTGATGTAATTGATTGTACTGTTGGTTCTTGGAGGAAATTCATGTTGAACACTAATAAAACACAATTTTTCGTGCACTTTTTCCACTATATTAATATAGTGGAAAAAGTGCACGAAAAATTGTGTTTTATTAGTATTTAAATTGAATCAGTATATTAGGCGTTAGGGTGGAATGAGCAAACATCAATTTACTAAGACTGAAAAAATCATTATTCCTCATATTGACTAGTAGAGTATTAAATAGATAAAAATATTATATTATAATGCTCCCATACCGGTTTCGGTGACGGTAGCCGGTATCATTGAAACCAGGCCAGTTACGCAGGAGTAATTTTATAGTACCCGAGTGGGTAAGCGGTGTACAAGAGAAGTAAGAGCCCTTAATATGAGATCCGCAGCCGTATCAGTATCAGCGAGAGCAATGCGATAGCAATTATTGCGCGATGATTGCTCCGAAATCGCAATTTCGTATCATGTATCAACTATCAGCCAAAACAATACGATTGCAATCGATCGCTATAGGTACATGATACCATTGTTTTTTATACCCAGCAATCGATCGCACGATTTAATTGCTAGTGGATTATTAATCGCTATTTTTACGTGATGCCCTGCAGGTTACTTTGGTAAAAAAATTATAGGATTAAATTATCAGGGGCCAAAACACATTTTGAAGTGATTTTAAAATCGCTCAAATGAGGTGCAAGAATCGATCGAGAAGAGGGCTCACGCAATCAATAGCTTATAATGAGTGGCTGTTAATTAGGCTCGTTTGTAAACACGAGCCGGGGTCGGGGTACGATCGGGGCACGAACGGGGGACGATCGGGGGACAAGGGTACAAAGGGGACAAAGGGGACAAATTAAAATGGCCACTGGACCGGAGTAATGGAGATGTCTAATGTCTTATATTAAGTATTGAGGGCCTAATCTTTATCGATTTGTGATATACGCATGAAATGTTTCAATTCTGTGGAATTATCTTCGTTAAATTCTCTGTAAAAGTTAAAACAATGAGCGTTATATATTTCATTAGATGACGCCCGCAACTCCGTTTCGCCAAAATTCGTTTATCGCGCGGGAACCGTACATTTTTTTGGGATAAAAACTATAATACCAAATTTCACCAAAATTGGTTAAGCGGTTTGGGCGTGAAGAGGTAACAGACAGACAGACAGACAGACACACTTTCGCATTTATGATATTTATTCACATATTCACAAATTATAAAGTCGAACTTGGCGGACACGCTCCTCTTGTAATAATAATAATTTATGCCAAGTCTGGCGTTTTTTATATCTGTGGCATGTAAGCCGTCAGGTGCAGGCGTAGTTAACAATTCCTAATGCGGCTGTCTTGATGTTTTTAACCCTCGGTTGGTCGCGCTTTTAAAATAACGCCGTTGGTCACCTGGGGTCTTTGAAAGCCCGAAAATTAAATGACATAAAAATGGCATAAATTTATATATTTCTTAATTTTTTATATATATTATTATATAATTAAAGGTTATTCAGATTTAATCGAAAAATTAATAATATTTTGAATACTTATAACCAAAACTCACAATTTAAAAATATAAGTCAAACAATTTCAAGTGGGTACCGTAGTCCGTATGATAGGAATTTTTTTAATAAATCAACACTATTTTAAAATTGTGGTAAAACGTGTAGATAAGTGAATATGATAACAGTTAAATTTCCTAAAACTTAGATTGAAATTTATAAAGCTAAGTGCAAATAACATATAAACTATTGAATGTTAACCATTAACAAATTTTCAGCACCAAATCCTTCTATATTTTATACATTTTCCTGTTCTAATACTTTAAACGTATGGTTAATATACCAACAATTAGTTTCTAATCATCACCAAAAAATAATCATCATCATTTTGGTCTACGTATCAAAATATTATGCATTTCTGGATAAGTGCGTCTAAAACTTCTTATAAGCGATATAAAACAATAAAAACCAACACACGAACATTTTAATTGATTTATTATTAAACTGCAAAGAAAATCACGAAAGAAATCCATTTCGGTGTGAAAACTGTATGAAAAATGAAAATATCAAATCAAATTTAGTTACGTGGTTGGTCACCTGGGGTCCAGAAAGACACATCTGTAACACACAATACATCCATGCGAGCTCAGCAGAGTGGCAATCATATCGAAATATGATTTCTTTTAGGAAGCTACCTAAAGAGCGGAATTTCTACGATTAATTTAAATATAGTTTTCTCTCGTTTTTGCAAACTCCGGGCTTTTAAAGACCACACGCGACCAACCAAGGGTTAAATGAATTTAAAAAAAAACGTTACGTTGACGTAAATTATTTACGTTTGATAGAAAACGTGTGGCGTTTAAGTCATCCTTCATTAAATTTTTAACTAACCGTTAAATCTTTCTCAGTGCGGCCGTAAGTAATTCTACTAATCCTCCTGTAGCCTGGAGGCCCGTTAAGGCGGTCCCCCTACGGAGATGCCGTAATTTACCGCTTTTTAGAACTTTAATATAACTCATAATTTGAAAGCTACAAAATTATAATAAAAATACACCAATAATCTTCAGTATTCCTTTCCACGTTATTAATTTCCTATTTTTGTTTATTATATTCATGATATCAGCTTCCAAAGTAAAACCAATTTATTAAAATTCAAGCATACATTGAGCATCTCCCTAGCATTTACAAATTACTTTTATTTGAAACACACACCAATAGATCGACAAATGACAATATCATAAACTACATATTCCACGTTTTAAATTTTTTTAGGTCAATTTTGAACTAAGATGAGTAAAAAAAAAGGTTTTGGTGCGATCTCGGCAACGCGGCAAATGTATGGTCAAGGTCGTTTGCTCGGGGGACGGCCTTAAAAGTAGCTACGCACCTGAGTTCGGATTCTTGATTCAATTCTATAAAAAAGATTACCGCGAGCCTCATGATTAAAAAACATCAAGACAGCCGCATTAGGAATTGTTAACTCCGCCTGCAGCACCTGACGGTTAACGGCCTATATGTAGGGAATGCAATCGCGAGATCTCGTTCTCGCGAGATCTCGGCCTTTTTTAGCGAGATTGATCTCGGACGAAAAAAAGGCGAGATCTCGCGAGTTTGACGAGATTGCACTTGAGCATAAAAACGTCTTATTCGAAGCGAAATCGCAATGATCGCAACTCCGTCCGTGTCAGTCCTGACACGGACGGAGTTGCGATCACGGAGTAAAAACAAAGAGGAGCTGGCCTAAGCAACTGTGCACTGTGATTTTCAAGTAGGTCCTAAATTTTGACTTCTCGTTGTTTGGTTAGTTATAAAAGAACTGTTTTATTACTAAAAGATTTGTGATTGATAATGTGCGCTTTTATAATTCTGGGCGTCACGTTATCGTGGACGCCGGCTTTCACGATAAAACGTTGGGTACGTTAAATGCCCTTTTGATTTTACGCACTGCGGGTGTTTTGTGCGGGTCAGAAATGTAGACGTCGTGATGTCCTCTAACGTGCACGTTAAAAAGTTATCGTCGACGGAAATTTAAAAGCGTCTCCATGTATTTCCATACATTTTAATTCCCTATGTTATCATTTTACCCCAAACGTCCACGATATTACCGCCACATCCAAAATTATAAAAGCGCACATTAGAAGAGAAGACTGGTTGTTTCTTTCATTTGTTATTTGATAGTAGATACGAATGTTAAAGTTTACTACTTAAAAATTATAGACAGATACGTTAAACAATGTTTGATGCATAAAAAATTC
The DNA here is from genome assembly GCA_905187585.1 of Cyaniris semiargus. NCBI lineage: Eukaryota > Metazoa > Arthropoda > Insecta > Lepidoptera > Lycaenidae > Cyaniris > Cyaniris semiargus. The sequence goes on along the minus strand of LR994558.1, from coordinate 1,455,989 downwards.
TATTGAAAAAATTTGTGAAAATAAATGTTAATCTTATAATACTTATAATATTTATTACTTTTTTTCGTAATTTATTCAAATATTGTGATTATTTGCAAAATAAGACCACCAAACTACTAATCTCGCGAGATCTCGAAATTGGCGAGATCTCGCGGTATTGTATTCATAAACTCGCGAGATCTCGCTTGAGCCCAATCTCGCGAGATTTGCATTCCCTACCTATATGCCACAGAGATAAAAAAACGCTAGACTTTGCATGATTATTATTACAAAGGAGCGTGTTCACCAAGTTCGACTTTAAAATTAATTGTGAATAAATATCATAAATGCGAATGCTGTCTGTCGGTCTGTTACCTCTTCACGCCCAAACCGCTGAACCGGTTTTGCTGAAATTTTGTATAGAGATACTTTGAGTCCCGGGAAAGAACGCGGGATACTACTTATACCGGAAAAATGTACGGTTCCCGCTTGGTAAACGAATTTTGGCGCAACGACGTTGCGGACGTCACTTAGTAAATGAATAGATTTTGCAGACCGTGACTGTGTTAATATTATGAGAAACAATAAAACATTTTTGGGATTATTTGGTACTTTTAAGCGTATATATAGCAAATTATCCTGTATATTAGGTAAAAATATTTTGCTGTAGCCTGCCTAGCAGCCTTCATACTAATGTTATGTTTATTTTATATCAAAAAGAAGCCCCGATTCCGTGCAAATCAATTTTATTTTTACAAGCCCATGATTTTGATTAACGTTAGATTGAAAATTTCACACCAACGCAGCAATGTAATTTAAAATCGACTTTTTCAATTTTCAACAACCCGCGAAGGAACGGAAGAACTATACAAAACTCATAAGCCCAAGTAGTTTAGTATATTTCATATACGTTGACAATTCCATCATAGCATTAAAATGAGACTGCTCTTTCTTACTTTATCATATTTTGTCTACTGTGAGGCAAAAAAATTTGATACATGCGACTTGGCCAAAGAACTCAGCGATACTCAGAATTTTCCTAAAAGCAACATTGCCAACTGTAAGTACGTTAATTGCAATTCTAAAAATCAGAGTCTTACTGCCGAACTCAGAAACGAATATTAATACTTAACTGTAATTAAAGATTTTGACGTCATAGACCCATACATAATCTGTCAAACTCCTCATTAAATTATAGTTTAATCATCATTAAAATTCTCTGAGTGCGGCCGTTAGTTATAACATTTCTCACAAGGACCAAAGTGGTGGAATTAATGTGGTGAGCCGTTTTGTGTTTTCTTCTTTAAATTTGTCTTATCTAATTTAAATATAATACTAAATTGTTAACAGGGGTGTGCCTCGCCGAACATGCGAGTGGTGGGGACACCAAAGCCATAAGCTTAACGTCGGCAGGAATACATCAATATGGACTCTTTCAGGTATGTAGATCAAAGGATAAGCACAATCTTGACTTTAAGAGCCAAGCGCGTGTAAACAGACCTTCAGCGCGTCGCTAAGCGCGAGCAAAGAAACATTTAGTTCCTTTTCAAGCGAATAAGTGTGCTCAAAAATGTCCATTTGTCTTCGTCAGTTCGAAGACACCGATATCAGAAAAAAAATCGGCCAAGTGCAAGTTGGACTCGCCCATGAAGGGTTCCGTAGCAGCAATGAAGCTTATTTTTATGAAATTAAAAGGTTTTTGATTTATTTTTATATTTCAGTTGATTTAATGAAAGTTAAATTAAGGTTTACCATTTATGACTTATAAAAAACTACTTGCTAGATCTCGTTCAAACCAATTTTCGTTGGTAGTTTTCATAGTAATGTACAATCGAGGAAATTAATTCCTAGGCAGTTGACGGACCTACGTCATGTGGTCGACACATGTCAATTCAATGTTAGCTGTGATCAGTCGGATGGGTTTAACTTAACGCGACCAAATTACTTAGGTAACCATCTGCCTAGGAATCAACTTCTCTGATAGCACATTATATATATTTTTTAGGCTTATCATGCCCCTACTTTAGAAGTTAAAGGGGGGGACACACATTTTACCACTTTGGAAGAGTCTCTCTCGCAAACTATTCAGGTTACAAAAAAATTATATCAGAAACCTCAATATGATTTTTTAATACCTATCCAAGTATCCATAGATACCCCACACGCATAGATTAGATGAAAAAATTATTTTTTGTTTCAGTTGTAACTATGGGGACCCCTAAATTTTTTAATATTTTTTTCTATTTTTGTATCAAAATCATAATGCGGTTCACAGACTACATCTACTTACCAAGTTTCAATAGTATAGCTCTTATAGTTTCGGAGAAAAGTGGCTGTGACATACGGACGGACAGACAGATAGACAGACATGATGAATCTATAAGGGTACCATTTAGCTACGGAACCCTAAAAAAGTGTGCTGTCAGCCCATTATCGTCTTCACAAGTAACCAAATCTCTTGATGAAAGCCTGAGAGTCCTGAGACTTTATTTTATTCTGGTTTCATTGCAGCTTCCCCAAAGGACGTGCGAAGCTGGGCGGAAGGGTGGGGATTGTGAAGTAGATTGTCAATGTAAGTCCACTGAGTACTACACATAACAAATAAATACAAAATTTTATGTTACAACTATCAATTTTGTTTTTGGCGTAGCACGCCAAAACACTCACAGGAATTTAATGTTCACAAATCTAAAAATCAACATAGGGCAGTGTGTCCAGTCAAGTTCGATCTAATAAAACTGGCACAATATTAATTTTTACATAAAATATATTAGTGTAGAAATCATAAAAAAGGATTTTTTATTTTTTATTTTATTTGTAGCCCTTATAGATGACGACATTAAGGATGCTACGAAGTGTGCTCTGAAGATATTTGAAGACCGAGGGTTTTACGACTGGCTGCAATTTAACCAGACCTGTCAAGACATTGATCGGGTAAAACAGACACTGGCAGAGTAAGTCTACTTTTACTTTAAACTAGATAATTCTCGTAACTCCGTCGCGCCAACAATCGTTTATCACGCGGGAACCTTTCATTTTTCCGGGATAAAAAGTATCCTATGTCCTTTTCTGGGACTCAAAGTATCTCTACACCAAAATTTGAGAAAATCGGTTCAGCGGTTTGAGCGTGAAGAGGTAACAAACAGACATTCTTTCGCATTTATAATAATAAGTAGTATAGTATTATTATATACTAGCTTTTGCCCGCGGCTTCGCTCGCGTGGAATTCAAAAATCGCGTAAAATACGAATATTCTTGTAAACCTCCTTTGGAAACATGATGCTTTTCCAAGAACAAAAGTAGACTATGTTATTCTACATCCTTTCAACTAAGTATATGCCAAAAATCAAATCGATTTGTTGCTTCGGTAGGTCAAGGAAGGACAAACAAACTAACACACTTTCGCATTTATAATATTAGTATGGATAGTCATGAAAAGCTTATAACCGGGGGGGGGGGGGGGGGGGGTTGTTCCTAAAAAGGTGAATTACAACGCAACACTAACGCTGCGACACCGTTTTGTTCTAAGCAACATTTCCAGGTGCGGGAGGAAGGAGGCGCAGTAAGTGGGGGGGCTCGGGGGGCGAAGTCCCCCTCATAGTAATTAAATTACACTCAAAAAGTGTATGTATAGTTTAGGTTAGAATAATTGCACTTTTAATTATTAACTTAGTTTGTTCCTAAAGAGGAGGATTAAAACTCAACACTAACGACGCAGCACCATTTTGATAAAAGCTACTTTTCCAGGAGTTGAGGAGGAGGAGAGGGGTTTGGTGGACCTGACAGACAGACAGACAGACAGACAGACAGACAAAAAAGTAACCACATTTTTTGGCTTCCATAGCGATGTAGTAACACCCCCCCGCTTATTATTTTTTTTGAATATCTTTAACGTACAGAATTTTCATTTCCACAATTTTATTATATGTATAGATTAGATACTGATAGGTTCAAAATAACATATTTACATCCTCCATGATCCCTTATTTTATCCCCATGGGGGTTGAATTTATCAAAATCCTATTTAAGCGAACGTTTTCATCATAGAGGCTCAAATATTTAATAATTTCACTTCAATCAGTCGAAAGTCTAAGAAAATTCATAAAAACTTTCATCCCCTATTTCATCCCCTTAGGGGTAGAATTTATTAAAATCCTTTCTTAGGGGATGCCTACGTCATAGTCGCTTTATGCATACAAAATCTCAGCCCGATCGGTTTAAAATTGACAAAGTTTCATACAAACTTTCATCCCCTATTTAACCCCCTTAGGGATAGAATTTTTTAAAATCCTTTCTTAGGGGATGTTAACGTCATAGTAGCTTTATGCATGCAAAGTCTCATCCCGATCGGTTTAAAATTGACAAAGTTTCATACAAAGTTTCATACCCCATTTTATTCCCTTGGGGGTAGAATTGGGGGGGATTTTTTTTAAATCCTTTCTTAGGGGATGCTTACGTCATAGTAGCTTTATGCATGCAAAGTCTCAGCCCGATCAGTTTAAAATTGAAAAAGTTTCATACAAAATTTCATCCCCTATTTTACCCCCTTTAGGGGTTGAATTTATTTAAATCCTTTCTCAGGAGATGCCTACGTTGTAGTAGCTTTATGCTTGCAAAGTCTCAGCCCGATCGGTTTAAAATTGACAAAGTTTCATACAAACTTTCATCCCCTATTTTACCCCCTTGGGGGTAGAATTGATCAAAATCCTTTCTCAGCGAATGCCTACGTCATAACATCTATCTGCATGCCAAATTTCAGCCCGATCGGTCCAGTGGTTTGGGCTGTGCGTTGATAGATCAACATGTCAGTCAGTCACCTTTGAGTTTATATATATATATATATATATATATATATATATATATATATATATATATATATATAAACTCAAAGTTTATATATATAGATAGTTTGGAAAAAAATCAATTTTTTTGGGGCAAAAAATTTCATACTCAAAGTAAAAAATTTCATATATGACGTTATCAGCGTGAAGGGACCTTATTGTCGGTATTGAGTTATTAGCATCCCCATAATCTACCTTTAATAAGATATCGAACCAAAACGACTTCAATATTAAACGACATTGTTTATTATATAAAAAAATATTTGAACAAATGAAACATTGCGCTTCACTAATTTTATTAATCAGTCAAAATCAACAAAAATATATATTTACTATGCTTAAAATTTGTCAAATGTGATCAAATATATAAAGTTCTAGTAAAAAAGTAATTTTTTTCAGTCTTAAAATTCAAGTTAAAGTTTAGTAAAAAGCTGGTACAAACACTAAACATTTTATAGAAGGGACCTTATTGTCTGTGATTAAAAATTTAGTGATATAACATAAAAATGAATATAAATTTTGAATAACATTAAGGTTCTTATTTTTAAAATAACTTTAATTATCCTTTAGTGACAAGACGTGTACCAAAACATGCAATTTCTCTTAGTTATTATAAAATATATTAAAAGGGACCTTAATGTCGGTCGTTACATTTTTAGTAATAAAGTTAAAGAAGATACAAAACTACTACTAATTTCGTAGTTGTAACAACTAATTATAATTTGTCTCTCTATTTATACAATGTTTAATCATAAAATAACGGGCGGTCAACCTCTAAATAAACCAATTAGGGTAAATTGTCGTAACTGGCCACATAATATTATGTGTCCAGTTAAGACGATTATGACCGAATTGCCATTTAGACAGTCGATTATTACAATTCGATAATAATCGTAAAAAAGTAGAAATTCAAATTGTATACAAATCAAGTTGAATGATATTATAAAAGCAACATCATAGTAGTATTTACATACTTAACTTACGCCTTCCATTAGAAAAATCCATTTCTTAAATGCTCTTTGATCCAAAATAAACAGCGCCAACACTATCCGCACGTCTAAACAAACACAATCTCGAGCACTAACTGACGCACTGTCGACTTGACGAGTAACGAAAAAACGAATTAACAGGCGGGTACGCAGCGAGTGAGCGAGTGGGCAGAACCGACGCCACAAATCAGAGAGAGACGACAAATCCTTTGATACACGCCGCCACCGCGTCTCGCCGACTAGTCACTAGTACCGTCTTGACTCTTGAAGTCAGCTATCCCCAGCCCGTAGCGTGTCTGTGCACTGTGGCCCGCGTGATGTTAAACTATTTTGAAATTCACGCCCACCGGTAAAATAATGTAGTCGTGAAATTTTTTTCCACTTTTAAATCATTAATTTTTGAAGAAAGTTGTTTTTTAACCCTAAAAAAATTTTTTGCGGCCCGCGACACCAAGACCAAAAGATATTTGTGGCCCGTATGAAAAAAAGGTTGGGGACCACTGGTCAAGGTCTTTTAACCCGATACCGTGCCGACAGAAAGCTGCAACCGACTCTCGGCTGCAGCACCGACAATAAGGTCCCTTTTTTACTAAACTTTAGGTTCAATTTTAACCTATAAAAAATCGTTTTTAAAGAGTGTGTCTTTGTTATATCAAAATTTAGAGTCTGTTTATTAATATGGAGCAAAAAAAGAAAAAATGATTTTTTTCGACGTTTTACTTTAAAGGCGATTATCTCGGAAACTAGAACCGACAACAAGGTCCCTTTTCCCAGATAACGTCACATATATGGGTAACTCAACGTCGCTCAAAGCAAACTTGCCCATAATATAAGGGAAGTTCTTTTTCTGGAGTATGATATTTTTTTTCTTTCTAAACGAAACAAGGCACAAATTTTCTGCTTAGGTATATAAGCAGTAAAATTTATGCCTAAGCCATTCTAGATTTTACTTCACCTCATATACAACACAACAGCTACTTAATGTAATAATTTTTAAAGCGGTATTCAAATTCGTGATCACATAATATATTTAACCAACTTCAAAAAGAGGAGGTTATCAATTCGAGTCGTATGTATATGTTTTCGTATATTGTTAGTCTATATTAGCATCTGAACAAATGTGCCAAAAGTGTATGTATAATGTTTATGTACGTAATATCCCAGATAGCACAAAGGCTATGTAAGATTTTTCTTACATCGCTTTTGGCCATATTAAAGTGATGTAGTGGCGATTTAAAACACAAACAGCCGAATAGCAGCATATTACATAGCCAATTATATTTTTTCATTAAAGCTGTGTAAAATTGGCCTGTAAACGTTTATACATCATTTATATACAGCTGTCATGTGAAAGCTCCTAATACAGCAATTTCTAGCCGAGTAAATTCCATCAATACAGCCTTTCGCCGATTAGAAGCTATTAATATAACCAATAATTTGCTGACCGCCATATAATTCACCTTTCATTACTGTTTTCTTTATAAATGCTGAGTAATTTGCTTTGATATAGCTTTAAGTGTATTTAAAACAGATATAACTAGCTGTTACTCAGCTTGATGGAAATTGTCATAAAAAAGGCCGAGTAAATATAGCTTTTTGCCCGCTTTGATATAGCTTTTAGCCGATTTTTTTTTTGCTTATAGATCTGTAATATACGGTTAAATTACTTGTCGCTATGAAATTCACTAATTTGATGCCAATTACCTAGGTAATTGCCAAATAACAGCGATTTCTATAAAAATAATGGTTTACTTACTTTGGAAACATTTATTTTAATGTAAATAATTATATAATAGCATTCAGTTTATTTAAAGAAAGAAAGAAAGAAAGAAACTTTATTTGGTAAACAATACAAAACAAAAAAAAATTAAAAACATTTTAAAACCTTTGCCAAATAGGTGCTTACTCAGCATGTGTTGCGACCATAGTCGCAACGCTGATTTTCAGTAAGTGCCTAACGATGAAAATAGAATAACTAAATTAAAACTGAGCATTACAGTATCATTTAAAAAAATAAACAATAAAATAAAGCTTTAACACTAATAATAGCAGTTGTGTAAATCACAAAAAGCAACTTACATTTAAAATAATATTTTACTCTACCCGTTTGTATAGCAATAAACAATAATTATTATTTTATATTACAAGAACTAGAAATGTGTTGGATTCGCCGTACATTAAACTGAGATTTTTGTTCGTTTATAAGGTAATCGCGCAGTTTACATTTGAACCAGATATTGTCATACGGACTTAATATGGTTTTGATGCGTTTGTAAGCTTACGTATTTACTTATTTAATAAGTTGTTTTCAACAGTAGTTTTTGTAATCCAAATAGGTTTTTAGACTTTTAGGAAACTTAATTTCAACTTTTAGTGAGAAATAAAAATAAAATATAAAAAAAAAATGTTTTAATTATTAATACAACTTATGAAACCACCGAAAATTAGAAGTGCATCAAAAATTTACTCATAATTTTAGATACATTAATAGTAAAACTTAATTTGCATATAAAATTAAGCTCATAATATATGGGCGTGTAACAATTTTCATCTATACTAATAATATTATAAAGCGGAAGAGTTTGTTAGTTTGTTTGTTTGAACGCGCTAATCTCAAAAACTACTGGTCCGATTTAAAAAATTATATCAGTGTTAGATAGCCCATTTATCAAGAAAGGCTTTAGGCTATATTTTACTACGCTAAAACTAATAGGAGCGAAGAAATAGAGGAAAATGTGGAAAAAACGGGGGGAAATTATTTGAAAAGGCTTATTTGAACGCGCTAATTTCAGGAACTACTGGTCCGATTTGAAAAATTCTTTCAGTGTTAGATAGCCCAGTTATTGAGGAAGGCTATAGGCTACATTTTATCACGCTAAGGCTAATAATAGCGAAGAAATAGAGGAAAATGTGAAAAAAACGGGGGAAATTATTTGAAAGGGCTTATCTCACGAACTACTCGAGCATTTTTCCTGTTATTTGGATCAGATTAGAAGTAGACCACATGAAGGATCATAGATTTTTTTTGTGGATAAATTTTTCTGTGAAATATCTAACTTTAAGCGGGCGAAGCCGCGCGGAACGTCTAGTAAAATATGAATGTAATACGTCAATGTTTTGAAAATAATTTAATTCTGTAGTCGCCATATTATATTTTATAGTCGTGTGATATGTACACACCATATTTCAAATTTTTATTATCTATGTTTTTTGGTGATGTAAAAGCGATTTAAATGACAAAAACTTCTTAGCAAAGCGACTTACATCGCTTTCATATAGCAACACCCTACTTATACGACAATGCCTCAGCAATTTTGCTGTATAAAGTGTGCACAATTTGGTCATGTAGAGGTTGAGTAAAAACTTAAATAGCAAATTTTCATAGCCAATGGCGATGTAAAAAAACGTGCTCACAGCCTTTACTCAGCAATTTTGTGCTACCTGGGATGTATGTGTTCACATATCTCCGGAACTACAAGTCCGATTTAAGTAATTCTTTTTTTGTTGTACTAGGTATTATTCAACTTAGGGAAGACTGCAAGTTTCATCAAAATCGGTCTAGTGGTTTTTCAGATAGAGAATTTTGACTCTCAAATACGTAAAATTTTGAAGTCGGTTTTATCTTTTTAAAATACTATTATAGGTACTTAAATTCGTGATTTTTGTTTTTTTTCAGTTGCGGCTTTAAACCGTGAATAAAGGAGTATATCTCCTATCGCGCAGATAATTCAGAAGATGACCGAGGCTTAATAACATTGGTGTACTGGTTTGTTGTGCCCACACCTGATTTTTTAGGGTTCCGTACCCAAAGGGTAAAAACGGGAGGGTAAATTTTCACAAAATCCTCAATTATAATATGTATACTTTAATAATCAATAATGAAATTTAAATTAAGAAATTAAAAAAAAACCCGCCAAACAACTTTAAAAAGTAATGAAATAATATTTACTGACTTCAAGTTTAAATAATCCTAAGTGTAATGTAATATTTTAGTCCATAATTGTTGTCACGGTGTGTCGGGGGACCGCCAAGTTAACTACGACAACAGCGACTTTTGCATTTTGTATCGCTGATTGTCTTGATTCAGTTCGCTATGAACTGACCTTTAAACTATAATGTTATGTGAAATCAAACATCTACATTAGCGGTCCCCCGACATACCTTGACAACAATTATGGACTAAAATATTACTTTACACTTAGGATTATTTAAACTTGAAGTCAGTAAATATTATTTCATTACTTTTTAAAGTTGTTTGGCGGGGGTTTTTTTAAATTTCTTAATTTAATTTTATTTTTTGCTTTTTAAACTTGTGTTGGTTATAGTGCAGAATTGTTCCTATCAACAGGATCATATCCCAATGAATACGATCTCTAAATATCCTCTTGGATGACGCCGTCAATATGAGCCCAAACATGAAACCTCCACCCTGGGTTCATACGGACTCGGCTCCTATACAATCCAGGTGATGCTGCAGCAGCAGCATGCAAATATTTACTGCTTATCTACGTCTTATTGGTTGTCGCAATTAAAATGAGCCCAAACACGAAACCTCTGCTCTAAGTTGGTGAGGAGTTGGGTATCCTATTGATTACCAGGTGATGCTGCAGCACCAGGGTCAACTTTCCATTAATATGTATATATTCATTAGTGCCACGAACCAGAATGCAAAATATTAAACCCATCAAACGACTGCAAGTTGCTAATCGGCCTATCACGAACCAGATAAACTATGATATTTCAGCAATGAGCAGGCTGATGATGATGAACTATAGCTAAGAACACTCTCGATCATGTCAGCTTTCAAACAAAAAAAACTAAATCAAAATCGGTCCACCCGTTTGGATGCTACGATGCCACAGACAGACAGACAGACAGACAGACAGACAGACAGACAGACAGACAGACAGACCGACAGACAGACACGTCAAACTTATAACACCCCTCTTTTTTGTCGGGGGTTAATAAAATGAATGTTTAAGGGCGGTCTAATACAGATTCTATTTGTGAAAATTTCAGAAGTCTAGCTATAGCGGTTCTTGAGATACAGCCTGGAGACAGACGGACAGACATCAAAGACTTAGTAATAGGATCCCGTTTTTTACCCTTTGAATAGGGAACCCTAGAAACACTATTTTTGGCCTATGTTTGCATTTTAACGGTACGGCCCTTCGTGCGCGAATTTGACTCGCACTTGGGTGATTTTTTAAAATTATTTAAAAAATCACCCACTTATTTTTACATTAGTAACAATTAAGCAATAATTATAAATATTGTCATTAAATTAATAAAACAGACACCACTACACCGTTGCACGTTGTTTCATTTTACTGTGTGAAATCGGTATCAGACACGACTAGAATATAATATGAAATATCTATGGACGCTTCACACCACGTCAGTCTGGCCCCGTGCTAAGTACCTGAAGGACTTGTGTTACAGGTACCAGACAACGGAAATACAATATTTTTTACTTTTATACTTTACATATATTTAAGATTTTTATTATATAATACACATATTTTAATTTTAATACACATCCATGACCCAGGAACATTGAAAACTTTTTGTTCCGTCGGCGAGATTCGAACCCGCAACCCCCTGCTTGAGCGCTGACCACATGCTCAACCACTGAGCCACAGAGGTCGTCAAAGAAAAAAAATTAAAATTTTATATTGATTGCTGATTAAGTGGGTCCCTAGAAGATCAATTTGATTGTGCAATATTATTGAACAACTTGTTTGACAATAAGATTGAAAGGTGGGTGTGTTCAATATTAACCCTAGGGCCTAGACCAGGGGTCGCCAATTAGTTTCGCTCGGGGTCCATTTTAAGAAATGAAATGACCTTCGCTGTCCACACATTTTATAAAAAAAATATTTATTAAACAAAAGTATAGGTCTACCAGAATCTGATGGCAAAAAGTGAGAAAATAAATTGACTGTAGCAATACCGGGGTAATTGGAATAAAGCATTTTGATCCTTTTTTTCTTTTAGCGGCTGATTCTCTGTGTTAAACATGCAAATATAAAAATGTATCCAATGATCAAGGATATTTTTTGAAAATCTGCTGTCAAAAATTGCCATCGTATCCTGGTAGACCTATAATTACGGAAATTACAAAGGTATATTTTATTTACATGTCAATAAGAAAAGTGACCATTTTTGTTGCTTGTTTGGAGTGAAATCGGTGCAAGCTATTGACATTAAATCCTGGAAATGTTCATCAGTTAGTCGAGACCGAAATTTATTGTTAACGAAGTTCATTTTCGAACACGCGTGGTCCGCACACAATGGGTCGGCTGCGGTCCGGATGCGGACCGCGGTCCGCCATTTGGTGACCCCTGGCCTAGACGGTCAATAATATTGCACAATACGTGATATTTGCACAATAAATTTTATCGTCTAGGGGCCCGCTAATATAAGGTATAAATAAAAGCCACAAAGCAAGATCTTCCGACCGAGCGAGGTATAGGTATTATATCCTTTCAAGCCGTTTATAAAAAACGTTGATAACCCGATGCAGGATTTTGGCGCTAGCTGGTTCGCCACAGTACTAATTGTACTAATAGTATAACAGGTTCCCTAGAACATTTTTTGACCTGATTACGTTTTTGGGTTCTGTAATCAACAAGTCCTCGTTGATTACGGAACCCTAACAAGCTGATTTTTTTCATATTGATAGGTTAATATACAGGGTGGTCTAATTAGTGAAGTCAACATTTTTTTTTAGATTCCTCGCACCTGGGGGTATCCGAAAATACCCTATGTATGTGCAGCGATTTTTCTTAGTTTTCGAGTTATAATTTTTTTTTGTATTTTTAATGATTCCTGCCAGCGAGGTTTCAAAAATTCATATCTTATTTTGTAGTAGGTATTTTGCAGTCTTTTTTGTGACATGATTTGCCTTGAATGCTGTTTTAATTAAAAAAAATAACTCAACTTGTTATTTTACAGGAACTTCAATGAAATTTAATTTAAAATTACATTTTTAAGTTTAATTTACCATAACAACGATAAAAAATAAATAAAATAATTTTTAATGCTTTAATCTTGTTTCAATGATTTTTAGCCTATCCGCCTTCGAAGGCCAATAACAACAAAAATAGGCCGATAAAGTATTATTTTTTTTAACGATTTATGTAGTTTAGAAGCATGCGGAGTTTTTAAACTTAACCAGAAGCACTGGAAACTCCTTTTTGTATTTTTAAATTGAAGTTGAAGGTTTGAGTAAATCCCACTAAAAACTAAACTTCTGACTTTCAAGCCTTTTTTGAGTAACTTTAATTAAGTTCAGGAAGTTGAGTTATTTTTTTTTTAAATTAAAACAGCATTCAAGACAAATCATGTCACAAAAAAGACTGCAAAATACCTACTACAAAAAAAGATATGAATTTTTGAAACCTCGCTGGCAGGAATCATTAAAAATACACAAAAAAAAATCATAACTCGAAATCTAAGAAAAATCGCTGAACATACATAGGGTATTTTCGGATACCCCCAGGTGCGAGGAATCTAAAAAAAAATTGTGGACGTCACTAATTAGACCACCCTGTATAAAAATAGTTATATTATTTAACAGTAACATTGTCCTACAAATAGAACAATCCATATTTTAGGACCATCAAACTGAAATATTTAATCCTTTCTATCTCTGTTATTTACCACTTTCGAGAATTTTCGCAGAGGAAATTGTTGTTCGTCTTATCAAAATGAAGCTACTCACGAAAAATTAGCTTGATAGTAATCAGGTCAAAAAATGATCTAGGGAACCTGTACAATAAGATAAAGCTGGCCATGTCTACCCGTTCCTAGTCAGTGGTCGGGTCACACGTGACGTCATCCGAGAAATAAGAAAATGTCTCAGCGACTGCTGTAGATACAATAATAATTATGTAGAAAATTTTCTTTGGGTTAAGTCAAACAGACTTGACGATGCTATGAAAAAATCGGGCAAGTGCGAGTCAGACTCGTGCACGAAAGGTACCTTTATAGAGCAATAATAGGGCAAAAATTGTGATTTTTGTATGGTTAGCCCCGCTTAAATAGTAATTTCATTTTAATTTTATTATTTGTATATAGCGGCAACAGAAATACACAATCTGTAAAAATTTCAGAAACCTAGCTATAGCCTTTCTTGAGATATTCAGCCTGGAGATGGACAGACAACGAAGTCTTAGTAATAGGGTCCCGTTTTTACCCTTTGGGTACGGAACCCTAAAAACCGGCATGAAATACCGAGTGGTCTTTAGGGAATTAGATTATCTCGAGGTTATTTTACCGGTATTGGTTTTTATTTTAGCTCACTGGTCTTCTTGATAGAAAGCCCTACAATATGAAGTCTCTATGATAGAGTTCATATTAATATTGTAGGGCTGCTGTAAGAAATTTCTTTAGATATAATAAATGTGTTTGCATTTCTATGTCAATTGTTGTGTAACAAGTTTCTTGTGTGCAATAAATGTTAAGTGTTAAATAAATAAAATAAATAAATAAAAATATTACTCTATGGGGGTGTTAGGTTTTTTTCGTTACGGAATTTCTAGATTAGGTCGCCGCGCTCAATGCCCGCGATAAAAGCTATGCAATAAAAAATATTAAGGATTTTCGAAGTAAATGACAGTGCAACACAACGGTATACCATAATACCATTTACATACCGCGCAAAGGCTGTGGCGTACAAAATATTCCAAATTACCAACATTTTCGCTGGCTAATGGTAAATAAACCTTGAGCGTTAAAAATGTTTTGCCAGACGTGCCAGCGGTGCCAGATCGTGCCAGAGCGTGCCAGACCGTGCCAGACAGCCGCAGATTGTGGCACATTTACCGAAATACTTTCGGTGACAACGCGTTTCAGATTTATGGAGATTTTACCAAAAATGGGCACCGAATTCTGCGTTTCTTTTATCCACATAGGTGCAAGAGTAAATATAGCTTACCGCACTCAAAGACATTTAATAGTCACTAAACTTTAATTGAATGAATAGCTTGACAGAAAATATATGTTATTTCCAACCCTCCATTCAAGTTACAATAAGGGGCGCTGCAGGCGCTGCAGCGCTCCCTTTTTTCACGCTTAGAGAACTCGATAGGGGCGTCGAAGATTTCACGCCGGCGATGGTAGTGCTAAAACCGGCACTATTATCACCAAATCTCTCTAGGTGTAACCTTAATTCGATAAGAAAACGGTGTGAGGTTAGAGAACAGTTGAAGTTGTGTTACAATTCAAAATATTATAGTGATATTTCATAATATAATCGAGATTTACAACATTGCAATTTTTTAAAGAACAATTTCACTTGTTCTGTGGTTTTAGCTTGTCCCTGAGATCAAAGGGTATCTGTGGTTGGTTACCGCTGTCGATTCTGGTTTACACGAGTTGGAATGCTAAATCTAAGATCTTAAGGCGCTCCCTCTACGGAGATGCTGTAATTTACCGTTTTTTAGAGCCTTATTATAACTCATAATATCTCAAATACAAAATTATAATAAAAATACAGCAATAATCTTCAGTATTTGAACATTTCTATCCCCGTTATTAATTTCCTTATTTTTGTTTTTATACTCATGATATCAGCTTCCAAAGTAATACCAATTAAAATTCAAGCATACTTTCAGTATCTCCCTAGTATTTACAAATTACTTTTATTTGAAACACACGCCAATAGATCGACAATTTCAGTAAGTAACTACATATTCCCTGTTTGAATTTTTTTAGGTCAATTTTGAACTAAGATAAGTATAAAAAATAGGAATTTGGTGCGATCTCGGCAACGCGGCAAATGTATGGTCAAGGTCGTTTGCTCGGGGATGGCCTTAATAAATTTATACAGGTTGTTACAAAACAAAAGTGATAATTACTTAATAGAGTGTGTGTGTAGCCCTTATATAAAGTTCACTTTGAAAGTTGCAGCACAGAAAGAGCAACTTTTTTTATTATTTCTATAAGCAAGTGCCGAGCGTTATAAATTTGCCCATTCAAAAGATTAAAATAGTAACTCTTTCAGCGCTGCCACTTTCACAGCGGACTGTATACATACTCATACACACCCTCAAGTATTATTACTTTGTTTTGTTACACCCTGTATACAAATTCCATACTAATATTATAAATGCAAAAGTGTGTCTGTCTGTCTGTTACCTCTTCATGCCCAATCCGCTGAACCGATTTTGCTGAAATTTGGTGTGGAGATACCTTGAGTCCCGGGAAAGGAAATAGGACAGTTTTAATCCTGGAAAAATGTACGGTTCGTGCGCGATAAGCGAATTTTGGCGCAACGGAGTTGCGGGCGTTATCAAGTTTAAAAATATTTAGGAAAACACGAATTCCACCGTAATATGTATAACCGTCCGAGTCATTCGCTCAGAAAATTAAATTGGACCACGGGCTTGTATGAAATCAATTTAAAATGAAAATAGTTTTGGCAGCGTACTGCAGCTGAGCTAAGTTGCTTCGAATTTGATAATGGGCTATGCTGCATATTATAATATATTATGCTCATATTCTATCAGTTTGCAGCTCATTCTAAAACAATATCTACGTTATGAGATGCGAAGTGATTATGCGTAACTAGATGGTGCCCGCAACTCCGTAGCGCCAAAATTCGTTTATCGCGCGCGAACCGCACATTTTTTGGGATAAAAAGTATCCTATGTCCTTTGCCGGGACTCAAAGTATCTCCATACCAAATTTCAGCAAAATCGGTTTAGCGGTTTGGGCGTGAAGAGTTAACAGACAGACACACTTTCAGATTTATAATATTAGTATGGATAGTATGGATGGATATCGAAACAGTAAACTAAAGTGTGACGCTGCTATGACGCTTATATGTTTTCGTTTCCTTTTGCTATATCGTCTCACGCCTCTTTTCGTTTCGTTTTGGACTTTGGTGTGAACTAAACCACGGCTGGATTTACATGCGGCAACGCGAGCGCGCGGTTTGGCGGCTACACCGCGAGATCACAAGCAATAGGGATGATGACAAGGTCAAAGATTAGCGAATTTTAGTAATAAAATAAAGAAATAACGGTAAAAAATAATAAACCACTTTCATAAACGCAATAATTAATATAGCTATCGAACAAAATTCTCCCGCGATGCGTACAAGCTATTCAACGGTGAGGTCACAATTGAGTAGCAGTTTGTGTGGAGCATTTCGGGCAGGTCTATTTTATGAGATGTTTGATTTGTCATATCTTGGTTAATTTTTAAGCTATTAGAAATCACATTAATATTAAAGTAACAAACTTTATATCTATTTTAGTATTTAGTATTAATGTGATTTCTAAGCTTGCATCTTCCTTATCTCCCTGCATTTTCTATATCATTTCCTATTGAGTTTTATTTAAGTTTAAAATTTATTATTATAGTTTATTTTTAATCTGCTTTATAGTAGTCCCAGCTGTTACAGGGAACTCGTTCTTAATGAACTGACTGTCATTTCAATATTTTTATATTAAAGTGATCACCGACCAAGAAAAGGTTGGGAGCCCCTGCTTTAGGGTAATGAGTGTACTCAGGGGTCCTTAACTGTTTCGCTTCCTCGCTGACTAATCATTGGTGATAATGGGTACAGAGTTAGGGAGAATAGATTCTCTGCAAGATTTTGAGTATATACCACTATAATATAAATATTACAGAAGATAGTATGTAGCTCTCACATCGACATCCCTTTGACGAATTACATCTTGTATTATATCCATACTAATATTACAAATGTGAAAGTATTTGTCGGCCTGTTACCTGTTCACGCCCAAACCGCTGAACCGATTTTGCAAAAATGTTGTATGGAGATACTTTGAGTCCCGGGAAAGACATAGAATACTTTTTATCCCAAGAAAATGTACGTTTCCTGCGCGATGAATGAGTTCTCTTCTTTTTCATCATCTAGTCGATTTATAAACCTGACTAAAGGCCTCAACTTTGCTTATCATGTACATAGATTTGGGCACAGACTTATTATCTTAGAGTTTACATCTCGTTGCCCACGTTGCGATGGGCTGACAACCACTGGACCACTAAACTAACCACTCAACCACTAACTGATAATACGTAACTTTCAGCCCTTTGTCAGGGTCCCTTGAAAACCCTAAAATAGTGTTCAAAGGCTAGCTCACAATGTCATACTTAAGTAGCTTTCCTCTTCAGTCCGTTCGCTTAAATCAACTATCCCATGAATATTATGCAATTTTTCGCGTTATCCAGAGTTTTAAACTACTAGCAAGAAGCATGTCAAAAAAGATGCTCATCTGCTCAAACCCAACGCAAAAACCTATTAAAATTACTGGGTACTTACTGTATTACAATTCTTATAAAATAGATTTAGGGCCTGTTTCACCACTTCCTGATAAGTGCCGGACAGGCTATCCACCACTTAACTTGACAGACAGAGTGTGGAGAATCTGTCAAAAAAGTTGTGGATAGCCTATCCGGCACTTTATCAGGAAGTGGTGAAACAGGCCCTTAAAATACTAAGAAACGAAAGATAAGAAATAGCGAAAACTAAATAAAAAGAGAACTATTACACAGGGGTTTTTCAGACATATTGAATGTAGTACAAGCCAGGGGTCATCTGGACCCAGTGGGATATCGTTAATACGACACAGGGTTACAATATCATACGAGAAACATGTAAAGATAATGCTTGGTGTAAGTGACAAGATCAGGCGGGTGGAAGTTAAATTAGTAGCATCACCTATGTGCGAGTTCTCGACCGAAGACAACGTGTTTGAACATAACGCCCATCATTTTTTTTTTACTTATTATTCGGGACTTTTTTCTCGACGTTTCGGCCGTGTTGCAACTTGCAAACGTCGAGGAAAAAAGTATGTAGTAGCATTACTACTAGAATAAGTCGCGTTAAGTCCCGAATAATAAGTTTAAATTATAATTCAACGCGAAAGTTTAAAAGCCTATCATGTTCTCTGGGAGTGTGATATCTGGCAAAACGAAAGAATTACAATGCTTAGCTACCCACTTTTTAAGACTAGTGTCGCATACTAAACGGTAATCTTGTAGAAAGCGCTAGGAACTTCCGTGCCTTCAAGCGTTTTTGTCACAATTTTTACTGGAAAATTAAGCCCTAGCCTAAATTATAATAATTAAAGTTTATTCCCGTGGTGCTCCGCCTTTAGATCATTGACTGTTGGTCATTGCAACTTTGCGTTGTCCCACTTGTCCCGCTTTGCTACAGGATAGGATTGAATTACTTCCTACTTCTCTTATTTCTTCTAACTTCTTTGCGGCAAGACAGCTTTAGTCTCTCACTCTCTGATATCATCACACAGATCGTGGTTGGTTACCGCTGTTGATCTAGGGGACACTTAAAAAACTTTTTCGCTAACAAACGTTTAAATAGAAATTAAAATCGCTAACTCCTCTACCTTGTACTCGCTTACCTTTCGCACCTTGCGACTCGCCCAGTAACGCACATTGAAAGTGTATATCGCACTACCTATTATTGATGTGACACTTCTAGCTTCTAGTGCTCTTAATGATGCGCATTATTAAGTGACACAGCGCTGTCACTATAATGACACCTGTGAATTGTGATAACTCAACGGTCCAAATCATACTGTTTTCGGCTTGTATTTAAAAACTTTATAAAAGCAATAAATAAATAATTCATTGCTCGTTGGTTTAAACAGGCGTTCATTTTTAAATGCTGATATAAGATATTATTATTTATTTTCAAGTCCTTGCATCTTTATAATATTATAGTCTATAGATGCTGTAAAATTTCTTAAATTACAATAATGTTTAATGATGTGGTTCATTCACCCTTACACAAATAAAAATAACTAGACATACCTAATTGAGATCATTGAGTAATTCATACAGATTTGTGTAACTCTCATCTCTCTTTAAAGTCATTACTTTGAAGTCCTTGAAAACATTTTTTTTTTCGCAATAAAATCCGTATGTCTTTTGTTTAATTAGTTAATCCATACTTACTTCCATACTTATATTATAAATGCGAAAGTGATGTATCTTTCTGTCTGTCCGTCTGTCTGTCTGTTACCTCTTCACGCCCACACTGGTGAACCGATCTTACTGAAATTTGATATGGAGATAATTTGAGTCCCGGGAAAGGACATCTAAAGATACTTTTTATCCCTGAAATATGTAGATAGTAGATACGTTTCCCGTGCGATAAACGAATATTGGCGCGACGGAGTTGCTGGCGTCATCTAGTATGTAGATAAACTAAACGCGATTCATAACAAAACGACCCGAATTATGCCTGTTATGTGCGTAAAAATGACACAACACGTTATCTCCTAAACAGATAGAAGAGTCAAAGGTGGTGCCGAAATTGTCAATACTCAGTACTCAGTTGTACTATAGCTTTGACTGTTGTTACATAGTTATTAGTTTTATTTTGTAAAAGTAGACTAAAGTGGAGTTATGTGGCGACTATTGCTTCTACAATGGATCTGTTTTGTAAGATGTTTGTTTCTTATTTTAGGACTAGGTACATAATTAGATATTCAGGCACAACTATTAACTTTATGTAGGAGATAACTTCTATTATTTATATAAGTATATAACAAACTTTATGTTGTTGTTAATTGAAATGTTATTTTTTGTTGGGTAGTATTTAAACGAGTGACTGTAAATTACAGTTTTAAGTGTCAAAATTAATTAATTTCAGGTTATAGAATTACTATTTGAGCGACTGACTGTGAGTGACGAGAAATTAACAGAACAGCAACTTACAAATTATTTATTTGAGTTACTTAAAATACAAAATGAGCAGCTTCATAATATTTGAGCGACCTAATCTGTTTGAGTGTCAACGTTACGTCCTGCATTTTTTTCAATATTTGGCAAATGTATTTTTTATACTGAGCGGCATTTTATCTTAAATTAAGTGTTTCGAATACTAAAACTACTTTAAAAAATACACTAATGAGCAGAGTATAATGAGCTCACATTAAAACAAAAAAAATTAATATGAAATAACTATTTGATGAAACACTAGTATAATCAGGGATCCCTAGAACATTTTTTTTGATTACTATCAAGCTAATTTTTTGTGAGTAGCTTCATTTGGATAAGAGGAACAACAATTTTATCTGTGAAAAATCTCGAAAGTGGTAGCTATTAGCTAACAGAGATAGAAAGGATTTCATACTTTGATTTGATGATCCCATAATATGTATTGTTCTATTTGTAGGAACTTAAATTATATAACGGTAAAAGTTTAGAATCATGCCAAACGATTTAGGGGGGGACGGGGAGGGGAGGAGGGCGGAGGGGGGTATCCCTATATATAAATATATGTAAATATATGTATTTATATATAAAAATCATTAATAAATTATTACATTACACAAATTATAGTCCTTAACGGAACGTGCTAACGGAAAAATTGAATCTATCTTTAATATTGAAGTTGCCCGCTATGTATTTCCAGTCGCTCACTTAGTAATACAGTCGCTCGGATAGAATTTTAATATCTGAAATAGATTAATCACAATCCACTTTTTACAAGCTCGTTCTGGATTTTATTATAAATCAATATTAGTCGTTAGTTTAGTTTATTTTTCGCTTACTCAAATTCATACCGCTCATGTTATTAAAACAGTATGTTCATCATCAGTCGCAAAGTAATTTTTTATTCGCTCGTTTTATTATTTCCCTTTTTTGTTTGTCATGCCTTAGGGCTTTTGTATAAAACAGTAAATTTTTGGTTAGGAAAGTTGTCTTTTAGGGTCAATTCACATTGTAACATGACGCTTGGATGCAATGGGATGCATTTTAAATGATCCATACAAATTTGAACTCTATTTACTACACAAGAATATGTTCACATTGAATTGACACACATGTTGCCCGCGGTGTCTAGCTTCTCACGAAGTTGATATGTGAATCGAGTATTCACTTTTTAAAAAAAGTTGCTTATAATCAAAAGAAAATTCATTCCTCAAAGTCTCGATGCGGTATTATCGACACGTATCCTCCAGCTACAAATTTTCAGGCCATAACTTCTATTTTCCAGGCAAGAGCCTACCACAGCCTCAGCCTGAACGGCGTGGTGTCCGGTAACCGCATGGGTGCGGTGCCCCTGGGCGCGTCCCTGGGCCAGGGCACCCTGGACGTGGAGGGCGTATGCACGGAGGCCGGCATGACCTGCCTCAACTGTACCCATGCTATCACGTGCATACCGCTGCCGGTGGGGTGGCTGAAGGTGAGTGGTGGTAGGATCTTACCGTATCTGTAACGCCTCCGTGGTCCAGTGGTTTAGAGCGCGGCTCTTGACTCGAAGTTGTGGGTTCGATTCCCGCGTTGGAAACATGTTATTTCCAAGTTTGGTTAGGACGATGCTGGCTGATCACCTGATTGTCTGACAAGTATTAAAGATGATCCATGCGTCGGATGGGCATGTAAAACATCGGTCCTGCACCTAATCTCTCGACAGTCGTGTCGGTCTTCCGTCCCACTAGGTTATGAGAGTAAAAGTAATCTGGAATAGAGAGTGCTCTTGTGTACTACGCAGACGGTTGGGCACTATAAAATTACTCCTGCGTAACTGGCCTGGTTTCAATGAAACCGGCCACCGTCACCGAAACCGGTGTGTGAGTTATTATTATTATTATCTGTAACTCAGACTAGATGAATGATGAACAATGTCAGCTAGGCTCGTTAATTCAGCATAAAACAAACTCTCTGGTCTAAAAGGTTTGTACAACTATGATTCATATCAAAACCCAGTTGTAACTTTGACCATGCTTCACGTCCAAACCGAGAACAAAATTTTATCAACACAAAACTTCTGCGTACTTCTTCTGGACCATATAATAATAATAATAATAATAATTCCCACACCGGTTTCGGTGACTGTGGCCGGTTTCATTGAAACCAGGCCAGTTACGCAAGAGTAATTTTATAGTGCCCAAGTGTGTGCGCAGTACACAAGAGCACTCTCTATTCCTTTTACTCTCATAACCCAGTGGGACGGAAGACCGACATGACATGACTGGCGAGAGATTAAGCGCAGGACCGACTTTTTACATGCCCATCCGACGCATGGATCATTTTACTTGTCAGACAATCAGGTGATCAGCCTGCATTGTCACAACCAAACTTGGAAATAACATGTTTCCAACGCGGGAATCGAACCCACGACCTCCGAGTCAAGAGCCACGCTCTAAACCACTGGACCACGGAGCCGTTGGACTATAGCTCATAAGCCATAACAATTTCCAGGTCCCCCTACAGCAGTGTCCAGAAGGGCAGAGCTGCAACGCGCACCAGCGGCAGTGCACCACTGAGGCGGTACCGGAGTGCGACGCGACTGGCAAGGAGTATCATCACACTTGTGAACAGGTAAGAAGTTCGTCACTTGGGATTTAGGTACAATCCATACTAACATTATAAATACGAAAATGTGTCTGTCCGTCTGTTACCTCTTCTGGCCCAAACTTAACTTAAAAATTAAGAAAAGACGAAAACACACTATTAATATTCAATGGTGAAATCAACACACACAATTATCATTGTGTCGCATCGTTTTGGAATAAAATGAGGAGCAGCATGATCTTGCATTTTTTAATAGAGATTATTGTTGTTGCACTTAAATATGTACTTCTAAAATTAGATTTAGAGAATCAACTCATCTCAGCAATTTGCGGTACCCTGATGAGTTTGACGCAGCAGATCATATTGATTTGAAGTTTAACTTCAGCATGCACTGCATTTGACAACCCGACTGTGTTTTACGATTGCCATTTCAACCAGAATAGTTTGATTTCCCTGCAAGCGCGAATAGTCTTCACATTCTGGGTAAGTTCTGAAATATTACCCAGTACACTGACGTCTAGATCGATGCCATGGTTGATTCATTCCGAAATATACGCCAGTGCATTAAATTAGATGACTTTGTTGGGATTGCATTATAAAACGTCACACTTTTCTCACCAATTGCTCACTTATAAAATATCGCGTCGGATTTAACATTTCAAGAGCACTGGTTAGTAAACTGGGTTAAATTTTGGAACATGCGCTTTGTGTGCAACAAACATGTTACATCATCAAATATATAGTTCATCCATTCTCCTTGACATTTCGGCGCCGGCGCATGTCGGTTCCTCTTCGATCACTTCACGAGGTAATACCAAATGCTATTGCAAATACTCTTTTGGTTTTGGTTGTAGGTATCAGTTTTAAGCTTCTTTACAAATCAATATTTCTTGCGATGTAAATCGGTAACTGAATTCTATAAACAGGAAAGATGTTATCAATTACTTGAATTGAATAGAGATTATCATAGAAAAAGAGGAAGGTTAATCCGCGACCAAGTTATGTGGTGTGCTTAGTCAGGCCAAAGGCCACTAAGTTTTCCGCTGAAGTATACAATAAAATTACACGCCCAGAAAACTTCGATAACACGATTGATTAAGTTATAGTGATTAGTGAGTGTAGCAAAGCGCGCCACCCCGGCAAGTGCGCCATATAGCTATAATTCTACACTGCTGATTGGAAATTATTTCCAATATTTTTTTTGCCACATTCACTACACTAGCCTGTTATATTCTACTGCTGGGCAAGGGCCTCCTCTCTCCATAAATGCCTTGCTTTTGTAGGCCACTCCTCATAAGCATCCAATTTATCACCTGTTTTACTCCCAAGCCATGTTCTAATTTAAAAACCACATTTTCCAGGTTGGCATTTTCCCTGACGCGTTCGACTGCCGAAAGTTCCACCTGTGCTCGCCCCCAACCGACCTGCCGGACGGAGCGCCGGCGGACCACCGCGCTGCCCTCTGTCCCAGGAACTACGGATACGATCCCAACACTGCTCAGTGCTCGGTAAGTCCTAGGGCTGGCACAGATTATAAAATAGTTCTCTAGCTCTGTGCCCTAGCACAGATTATAAAATAGTTTTCTAGCTTTGTGCCCTATAACAGATTATATAGTAGTATTGCTACGTGACGTGGTCAGGGTACTTGAATAAATTGTGCTGGATAACTGGCAGCGAATAATGAAATTATTATTATTATGTTGTTTTTAACAACGCGTCGTTTAGTGACATGGCGCTTATTTGGCTATGGATTGACGGTACAAAAATGTTATTATTAAAAAGTATTTTTTTAGGTAAAAAATAAAAAGGTTCATAAAATAGCAGATACCTTTTACCTTTACGTAAAATGTTTACATATTATACGCCCTGTTTAGAACATTTTTAGTGAAGGTCGGACTGGTTCTATTAAATATTAAAAAGTTATTGTCGTCGATATGAAGTTTTATAGATTTTTGGTTGTCATTCTCTCACAATTATTGAATACAGTGCTCTAGTGTACAAAGGTATTTGATATTTCTATTTCTTCCATTCACGTTCACCTATTACAACAAGCGGCTTCATAACACGCGCCTCTAGGTAGGCGTATGTAAATACTTAACGTAAAAGTATAAAAGCATTACAATTTACAGTATAATTTTAAGAACCGTTTCAAAATCAAAACTATTTCCTTCCATATCACTGACATATTATAAGTACTACGTTCTTCCATATTGGTATTTACGATTGTATTTTTGACGCAAAATAATTTTGGAATGGCTTTTCTGTAAAATAATACAATTGTTTTCATTTATTACTCTTTTGTACATACAAGAATCAAAAGATCCCCCTACTGCTCCTAAGGAACCAATAACATTTTCCATTCATTTAGGATTTAACGACGTCGCTAACCTCCTACACACGATCCCACACGTGATAAACGATAAGATCAAAAGTCATTAGTTAATAACCATAATAAACACTATACCAGTGTTTTTCAACCCTAAGCTGCTGTAGGGGAGCGGGGAGCACGTTGTTACAAATTTCAGATAGTTGTTAATATGACAAAAGCTATCAAATTAATTATACATTTGATTACTTGTAATGTTAGTATGTCTATTTAGCTATTAAAATATGACTGAAAAATTATTAAAATTTATGTAATTTTTTCACAATGGAGAATTTAACTAAACAAGTAGATTGTAACATCTTACCCCGGAATAGGGGGCTAGTTGTTACATCATCGGGGCACGATGTTACGGTAGATATATAAACAAAATCATCAGTGATTCATTTCTTTTTATAAGTATTTCAAAACGATATAAACAATAGGGATCACTTTATACAGTCTTCTAACATTTATGAGTAATTATAATATCTATTATGGTAATTATTTAAATGTTTCTGCTGCAGCAGATTCATAAACTTCTTTACTAGTTGTACCTCTTTCTGTTTTTCTTTTATTGCTCATTCTGGAAAAAACAAAGAATATGTAGAATTTTTAAAATAAGACGAATATAACGAACGGTACAATACCAGACATGAGTAATATTTTTGGGGTAACATATTTGTATGTAACAACTTACCCCAAACAATTGTAACTACTTGCCCCATGGCACGTTTTTTAATATAAATTGAAGTCATTAATAATGGATATCGATAGTAGAATAAAACAATACTTTAAATTAAAAGTAGATATATTATGAACGTCCTAGGTTAAAAATTTTGTCAAAATTAAAAATATAGTCATCAGGAATCAAACATTTCGTAAAGGATTTTTTACTTACTTGGTTGAAATCGGGACACATGCACACAACCTAGCAGATCAGTGCTTGGCGGGTCACTGATTGTTTTTATCTAATGCACGATGTTATAAGAAAACAAATGAGTCCCCGGTAAAAAACGCGTGTAACTTCTTACCCCTGTAACAACGTTCCCCCCGCTCCCCTATAGTTGTCGCCATAGGTTGAGAGAAATATAATTGCAGTGAAAAAATAATAAAGATTAACATATTAAGTAGGATGATAAATAAATAGAATTGATGATGAGATTAATAATAATACATTACTATAATAATAATAAATTACTATAATTTTAACAAAAAACATAAACAAATAGGTAAGTACATATTTGATAAAAAAGTGAGGGGGTCGCGAATTTTTTTTTTAAACCAGGGGGTTGCATCATAAAAAAGGTTGAACAACACTGCACTATACAGTATACAGTACAAGCGCAATATGTTCAATATTATGGTGCATTGATTGATTTACCTCGGAGGTCGCGGGTTCAGACTGTAGACTGTAGAGCTTAGATGGTAGGATGCGGAAGAGCTAACGTGGATATATTATACTATTACCCCCTTACTAATAAACGTTGTATAAGCTTTGAATAGTTATACAGTGTTTTGTTCCTGTCACACAAGTGACATTTTTAATTGGATCGAAGAAGACAAAACACTGTATAACTATTCAAAGCTTATACAGCGTCTATTAGTAAGGGGGTTAATGTTTAGGCTAAAAAATCACTATTTCGATTATACAATTTTAATGCTACTTTAAGGCGGGCTGAAACCCCATTTTGTTATTTCTTGATACCCGATTTACCTAGTTCCGATATAATAACGAAATGTAAAGAAATATGAGATATAGAGCATAGTATTTAAAAGGGCTTAAATCAAAAACATTTTAATAAAAAATAATACTTTCGCTGTAATTAATTTACAAACTCACCTCCGACAAAACTCTTTGTCATCGAAATATAAGTATTAACAAGAATAACTTATATTTTATTTCAATAAATTGTTAATTTAATCTATTTTAAAAAGGTCTGAACCGAACAATCTTTTTTCTTAATATTTATTTAGAAACATATTTAAAAAACACATGAAAAATACAGAAGATCCGCCCCTAGAAACTACAATTGCTAAGCTAAAATGAATCTTATTGCGATGCGTAGACGCTTGGTCTTTGGTTGTGTGCAAGGTTATCGTTT
Source organism: Cyaniris semiargus (assembly GCA_905187585.1). Lineage (NCBI taxonomy): Eukaryota > Metazoa > Arthropoda > Insecta > Lepidoptera > Lycaenidae > Cyaniris > Cyaniris semiargus. The sequence goes on along the minus strand of LR994558.1, from coordinate 1,428,406 downwards.
TGGAATTGAGATAAGTCCTCGTCTTAATACGGCTTCGTTAACCAATAGTTTGACATTTGATGAAAATATAATTATAGCCACAATATAAGAAGTTTGATAGAAAATAGATTGTATCGAACAAGGAAAGTAAAATGCTGCATTAAAATTGTTGAATTGGGGGCAGGCAAACGTATTTTATAATAGTTTATGTTAACTGTGCCTCGTCTTGTTACAATAATTATTAGTATATTAAGCCCGAAGGGAATATGGACTCTCTTTTTACGTCTGGCCCCATAGAAATGATTTAAAATAATATTTAGGTTTCATTTCACTTTGAACATGGTTACCTTTCAAGTTCGTTAAAAAGTAAACCCTTTTAGAACTAATCTTCATGATGTTTTTCACGTGTTCGGAAAATAACCCGGCGAGAAATACCGGCGTAGGAAACTTGCAAAGAACGTATTTGTTATTTTATCCTATTTACAAAAAGGAGGAGGTTATTCAAAGGAATAAAACTGGCATATCTACAAGTTGTCCAACCTATGGCTGACTTAAACACGGCGTACATCACGATCGTATAACATATTATGTGTACTCTTCCTCTGTGTTCAACACACTCACAGCATTTATAGCGCTAATTTATAGTGTGGAAAACCAATACCACGGCAATACTGGCTAATACTGATCTGAAAACTGAGATAAAATTTCTGAGGTAGTTTTCGGTTAGGTTCGGTAGGTTAGGTTTGACGACCTCTGTGGCTCAGTTGGTGGGCTGTTGGTAGCTCAAGCCGGGGGTCGCGGGTTCGATTCCCGCCGACGGAACAAAAAGTTTTCGAAGTTCCTGGGTCATGGATGTGTATTAAATATGTGTATCATATAATAAAAATCTTAAATATATGTATAGTATAAAAGTATTAAATATATTTCCGTTGTCTGGTACCCGTAACACAAGTCCTTCAGGTACTTAGCACGGGGCCAGACTGACGTGGTGTGAAGCGTCCATAGATAAAAAAAAAAAAAGGTTTTCGGTTAGGTTCTTGGTGTATTTCCCAAAAAACGTTCTGAGGCGTACTCAAAAAATATACTTTTAAAAACGTAGTACCAATTACCACGCACACATAGTAAGTGTATAGGACATAGTAGGTAGCGTTTATGAACATCCAGACCTATAAATATAAATGGACGCTGTTAAGCATTTGTGTATAATCCCACATATTTTTTTTGTTGAGTTATCAATGCAGTCTTGTTCTGAATGATCTAAACAACATAACTGCATTCATAACTCAATACGTAATTTTTTTGTGAGATGATACACAATAAGGGCCTATTTCACTACTTCCTGATAAGTGCCGGATAGGCTATCCACAACTTAACTTAACAGATAGAGGGCCTGATTCACCACTTCTTGATAAGTGCCGAATAAGCTATCCACCACTTAACTTGACAGATGAAGTATGGAGAATCTATCAAAAAAGTTGTGAATAGCCAATTCGGCACTTTATCAGAAAGTGGTGAAACACGCCCTAAGTATGGAGAATCTGTCAAATAAGTTGTGGATAGCCTATCCGGCACTTTATCAGGAAGTGGTGAAACAGGCCCTAAATGTCAAATTCAATTGAAATTAGTTTAGCGGTTTTTGCATGAAAAGTAACAAGAATACATACTTACAAACCTCTGCCATTTTTATGCTGCTGTTACTATATACTTGCTATGTTAAATAGACATTAAAGTAAGAGGCATACGCATAGGGCATATTTTATTTCAATCTCTGAATCAGAACATACATAAAATTTGAATAAATCTTTCGCATAAAATTACAGTTTATTCATCATATTGTGCAAATTGACGCAATATTTACAATAAAAGCAGATATTTATTGAACTCGTTAAAAATTCGCCAACGAAAGAACAATGAATATTCTCAAATACTGAAATGAAATTAAAGATACAACCGAATTGTTGGATACATTCAGTGGCGCTCGAAAAGAACACGATGAGAATTTAAAGGCTTTATTTATACTGAGTTTTCCGGGATAAAAATAGTTTTTGCGTACACTGTAAAACTCTGGAACGAACTGTCACCAGCAGTATTTCCGGACCAATACGACCTGCAAACCTTCAAGAAGAGGGGGTATTCCCTCTTAAAACCGGCAACGCACCTGCAGCTCTTCTAATGATGCGAGTGTCCATGGGCGACGGTAGTTGCTTTCCATCAGGTGACCCGTCGCTCGTTTGTTCTCTTACTTTATATAAAAAAGCACTATGATCCTCTGCGGAGTCGCGGGTAAGGTAGATGAGATGGTACCATCTTTCGTTAACCGATATATAAGCATATTTACTCACAATAGGCCTTCCTTCTAAAAAGAAGAGCCATCCTTCGCTACTAAATATAATTTTAGAGCTAAAGTAAAACAAGGAAAATAATAGCGGATTTCAGTTTTTTTTTATTTCATTTCAGATTCCTCTGAAACGCGGTCAATGCGAGCAGAAACCGGTACCAACCTGCAAGAAGGTTGGGGACTTCGGAGTACTCCCCTCTAGCCCCCACTACTACTACGTATGCCTCTCCAAGAAGGGAGTTGTAGCCCCCCAGGTCTTCCTCTGTCCCCACGGCTGGTACTTCTGGGATTCCTTCTGCAGACCGGAACCGGAGACTGAGGCAACCGTTGTGGTGGATACCGTTCAGTTTACTACCGAGTCCAGTAGACCAAACATCTTTTCTACTGAGAAGACGACGACGTATGCTGCGGATACTTTCTTAGCGGACAAGTTTGATATGAATAATTACGAGAGCATAGATGAGACGCCGAGTACAGATGATTTTACTAACTCCTTCGAGGCTGAAGATTTTTGGCAAATGATCTGAATGGCATCATCCAAAAATCTTCTAGATTAAAAGGGCATAGAGTATGTTAGCTAATGAGTAATATAATCAATTATATTTAAATAAAATAGGAGTAATTTAGTACATTGTATTTATTGTAAACATGGGCGTACCCAGGTAGGGACAGGGGAGGGGGGGGGGCAGCTGGCCCCCCCTAGAAGATAAAATAAACGTCAATTTTCCTGGCAAGTGGGAATTAAAAACGTGTTACTTACTCTGCGTAAAATGAACTGTTGGAAACAAAATATATTTTTAGTCAGATAATTAAAGTCAATTTTCATGACTGACCATCTTCTCGAAACAGGTATGCTGCCCCCCTAGCTAAAATCCTGGGTACGCCCATGATTGTAAACTTTGCTCAACTCAACTATGCTTTAATATAAATGCTTGAGCTGCAAAAAATTATAGCTAACAAAATATAAATATTATAAATATTTTTATTTTGTCGATGTCATTTATATTTTATAAGTTTATGTTTTTATTTTATGACAACCTTATTGAAGTGTTTTTGCTCTGAAAGTATAATAGACGTATTCCTGTTTCTATACATGCCACAAATTCTATTTTGCCTACGGTATCCCACGGCTGTCCCTCAACTCAAGTCCTGACGGCATCTTCGAGACCTTTGCCCTACGGAATTATCTCCATCTACCGCTAGTGGACCAAGTATTTAGCTTTATTTTCCAGCCAAACTCTTAGCTCCCTTGCCAAAAAACACGCATTAATAAATGAGTAAATTAAGTTCTCAGCAATAACAGCTGCCACCATTCATGTATCGCAAAATATAATTAAAAAAAAACGGGTTACACTCTGGCAGTGTCGACAGAAGTGAAAATTAAACGAATGCAGGCATCCATTTGCCCTGCGCTGTAGAAAAAACGCCGCACCGGCCGCGTCAGTCTACTCTCTCTCTCCGTCTTACTTCGGTGATATTGTGAGGTTTTCTGCATCATAATAATATTATGTTTTAGTGCCCTTCGCTTTGTAATATTCAATATTATACTGAGATTCTTAAGACTGTACCAAAATTGCCTGAAATTGCAATACTCGCTGTCGCCTACAACTCGCGCCAGCCTCGCTTTGAGCGTCGTCTACCAAAAGGTTGCACCTTTGTCCTCTTCTCACGACTCCAAACTTATTGTTGTTTACACTCGCACCGGCTAAAAATATGTTAATTACTATAGTTTAGCTAATTAAATGATAATATGTAAATTAGAAACGAAATTGTAACTGTACCCATATTTTTAGCAGACCAAAAATGAAATCGACAAAAACGTTTAGGTAAAAAACCGGGTAGAAACTTTATATTGAATTTGGTATAGTTGGAGAATGGTCTCTGTTTTTGTTTCCGTGGGATACCGCATTTTCATAAGTAGAGCATATTAGACTTGTATCTAATAAAAGAAACCACAAGCGTCCACCTGCGATCAGTTCGATGAAATTCGATCGGCCTCTTCATATAATGGGTGCCTTTAAGAATTTTGAATACTTGCTATCTTGTGAGCTACATAAGCTCTCAAGCCTAAATAAAAGGCTATAAAAATGCACCAAGCCTCTACATACTTCATTACGGTCATCCCCAGCACATGCTGTGTGGAGTTTCGGTGTATATTACACCGTAATACACTTGGGAGAGTTCCAGAAAAACGGATCATGGCAGTCATCCAGTAGTGCTATTTGTCTTACTGTAAAGGAATGGGTAAATATGTTGTGCTGTCAAAGAATTATTTTAAAAACATGGTTCTAAAAAATTTGATTTTAATATTATATTATTTTTTGTATGCTTGTTTGTCTTTCTATTCTCTTCAAAAACGTTTAAAAGATCTTGGAGATATTTTTAATAATAGGGAAATGAAGAAGTCATTATCAATAATCAAGCATAGTTTATGATTTCCCACTCGATAAATCAGCGCAACGAAGATGCGAGCAACATCTAGTTTGTCATATTATTATGCACAAATGGGGCTATAGTTTGCTGAAATAGCTTATTTAAGTTATGTACTTAAAATCTCCAAAAAAAACCTGCAAAATCAGGTTTCCTGATACGCCAAAGCCAAAATTCGAGTACCGTGACCAAAAGGAAAAGAAAACTGAATCCTTATGGATTCGTCATGTCTATCGATCCATCCGTATGTCTCAGCCGCTTTTTTATGCCCAATCGCTTCAGCTCATGCCTTGGGTCGCGCGAATCTAACGGTTCACAAAAAACAGCACCTCTGACATTCAGCGTTGCATCAGCGACGTGGGAACCATCGACTATCGAGACTCGAGACAGTGCAGCATCAGCATCAGATTATCTCAAACTTCAAACTAACTTTAAAACCTTTACAAGATTTTTTTAGAAAATGTTGCATTTAATATCATTTAGGATATTTTACTGCAATGTTTTTACGGTAGAGGCAGCACCAGCACAGACAGTAAACAAAAAGTTTTGTTCGAAGTTTGACAACGTTGTATTTTTCCGAACCGTACATTTCGGGATAAAAAACCTATCTCCTTTCCCGGGGCTCAAAGTATCCGTATACCAAATTTCAGCAAAATCGGTTCAGCGGTTTGGGCGTGAAGGTAACAGACAGACAGATTCTTTACTTTTTAGGGTTCTGTACCCAAAGGGTAAAAACGGGATCCTATTACTGAGACTTCGATGTCTGTCCGTCTGTCCGTCTGTCTCCAGGCTGTATCTCTATAACCGCTATAGCTAGACTTAAGAAATTTTCACAGATTGTGTATATCTGTTGCCGCTATAACAACAAATACTAAAAACAAAATAAAATTAATATTTAAAGGGGGCTTCCACACAATAAACGTGATTTTTTTGGATTTTTTTGCTCAATATCAATAATGGTAACAGGTAGCCCTTGAAATTTACACAAAGTCCTTGATAATATGTGTACTTTATTAAATAATAAAAATATTAAAATAAAATAAAAATTAAGGGGGGCTGGGAATACATAAAACACAATTTTTGGCCAATTTTTGCTCTATAACGGTACGGAACCCTTCGTGAGCGAGTCCGACTCGCACTTGGCCGATTTTTATTTATTAATTTTGCATTTATAATATTAGTAAGAAGTATGGAAGTATGGATGGTGTGTGCAACATGTCGGATTTAGGTCAGATTATTTACTGTACGCGCTAGTTGTAGCTAGTAGAGCCCTCCTTTGCGATAAATTTCCTATTCGGACAATGGACATTTTGTTCAGCACGGAGCACCCTTTACATGTTTAGTCTGTCGTTTCTACGACTTCGAAAGAATAGACAAAATAACAGATTAATAAAGCCAATCTGGCAATCATTATCCTCTTTTGCATGTTTACGCTGATTACAGGAGTTATTTACATCTTTAAGTTATTCGTGTAACTTAAAGATATAAAAAAATATAACATTTTACGTTAAAGAATGAAGAAGAAATTTGCTTTCTTTGCGTTTATTTGCTTTTCCGACTAATGTTTATAACTTTTTCAACCGATTTACAAGTTTGTTTTGAATTCCTAGATTGCAATTAAAACTTTTAGGAACAATTCAGGTTGCAATTCAGTACAAATATAAACAACTAGATTAAATTATGAATTTTACGGAAACCGTACATTTTCCCGCAAAAAAATAGCTTATGTCCCTTCACGTGGTCTACTCTATATCTGTGCCAAATATGAGATGTTCGTGAGATTCTAATAATTTTCCTGGTTTTTTCCACATTTTCCTCTGTTTCTTCGGTCTTATTAGTCTTAGCGAGATAATGTATATAGCCTATAGCCTTCCTCGATAAATGAGCTATGTAACACTAAAATAATTTTTAAAATCGGACCAGTAGTTCCTGAGATTAGCGCGTTCGAGCAAACAAACAAACAAACTTTTCAGGTTTATAATATTAGTATAGATTTTTTTAAATCGCTTGACAAACTCGAGTCTTGATCTAAAAGATTATGAAAAGTTTCAATAATAGGGTCGTAATAGGCACATAATTATGGGATATATATATGTATATATATATATATATATATATATATATATATATATATATATATATATATATATATATATATATATATAACGGAACGTAACGGAAATATATTTCATACCTTTATACTATACATATATTTAAGATTTTTATTATATGATACACATATTTCGTCGTATCCTAGGAATAAGGGAGCCCTGGTCACTATGGCTTTTTATTTTTATTGCAAAATCGAAATCGGCAGCTCATTATCTATAACCTTCAGTGTAAAAAATAATAAAAAGTTAATTTTAATAACCAGTAAATTATGTTTTTAAAAATGCCACATTTGTTAGCTCTTAAATTCCCCGGTGAAAAAAGCAACAAAGGCTTCAGTGGCCGTTTTGTTGGAGTACGTTAAAGGACGCGCGGGGCGGGGACGAGGCGCTCGCGCCACCCCGTCATTACTCCGCGAACTCGCGTTATGCGTCATTGCACTGTTCCTTGTTTAAATTACTTTGTTTAAATTAGACGTTTGCTTTAAATTTAAATGAAACGGAGACAGAAATTAGCTGTGCCTAAAAATGAAGCAGGTTGTGACGAAAAACTGTTAAAGGGAACTCACAGTAAGTACAAAAAATGTTTTACATTCTTAAAAGTAATTACCTGGAAAAAAGACACTATTGTGGCCTTTTTTCACGGAATCGTCTCTTAGTACTAATACTGGGGAATCGTTTGCCCTAATGGCTTTTGTGGCTTTTTTCTATGTACGAAATTTATTTCTTTAATTTTTCTTTATTTAAACAGTTATTATTGGCAAAATTATTACATGAATTTGCCTTTTATTTATTCACCAATTCGAAAAGTATATAATTAAAAGTTTATAATGTTTTGTTATGAATTTTGTTAAAAAGCCGCAGTGAGCTTTGTGGCTTTTTCAGTAGTATAGAAAAATAGTTAAAGGTTGTGTGCTACAAGAATATTCAAATATAAAATAATATTCCACATTATAATTTGAGCTTTTTTTGTATTTTTAGGTTGTAGAAAACGAAAACGGTCCCCGGTGCCTGAAGAAAATGAAAAAAAAAAAAGTTTTGTTTTTATTAAAACATTTAGGAAAAGAGCTTTTGGTGTATCGAGAGTGAGTGTATCGAAACTGTTTTAATACACTATTATTTCTTTTCTTTATTGGACGAACTGTTAGTAACTGAACGTACCCAAAATTTTAAGTACATTTCTTGTGCTATGCTGATGATGTATCATCAGTCATCACACTCTACCAAAAGCGACACGAGGGATGTCGTCTATTGTCTCATTTAAAAGCATTTGATTTAAAATACTATATATTGGCGTTATCATGCTAAGCTGATGTTGGAGTAGAATAGGCACCGCTCCGTCATATTGTAACTACTCATACAGCTACACCAAGAGCCAGCGACAGCCAGACTTTCGTCATTTTATAAAAGCTGAAAGTTTTCCTGTACCTATAATATGCTAAATAACCTGTACTTATATTATAAATGGGAAAGTATGTCTGTTTGTCCTTCCTTCACGCCCTAGCGAAGCAACCAATCGACATGATTTTTAGCATAGACTTAGTTGAAAGAATGAAGAGTAAGATAGGCTACTTTTGGTTTTGGAAAAACATCATGTTCCTAAAATATTCGTGTTTTTACGCGATTTTCGAATTCCACGCGGCCGAAGCCGGGGGCAAAAGCTAGTAACTCATATAGAGGCAAGAACGGCAAGCAACTATTATAGAGCTTCGGTCGCGGATACTTTAGGAGGTATCCAGTTTTGAAAGTCTACCGCACCATCGATAAAATTTAAGGCAATTTTTTTTCCTATGGATAACTGTATGAATCTCGTCTCCCACTGCCGGACCCTTATGCCAGTTGCTCCCTACTGCCAGACAACTTATGCCAGTTACTTCCCACTGCCATACCACCTTAAAGTGTACTTAATACTTTTGGCATTTTAGTGAATAATTAAGGGTGTCTGGTAATATAAAGCAAGTGTCAAAAATGCCCGACACTTTAAGATGATATTCCTACATTTCCGTAAGAAGTAAGAAAAGAAAAATGCTTTACACTGTATCGAAGGCTAGGCTTCAAAATTTAATACCTCCTAAACGCGATCGAAATTCTATAGTTACTGTTCATTCATACAGGAAAACTTTCAGATTTTATAAAATCACAAAAATCTGGCTATCGCTGGCTCTTGGCTAATATAATTGTCATAAAAGTTAACCAATGCTATAGGCAGAGTAACTAGTCGTTAGTTATAATGTTATTTGGTAATTTAAAATAACTGTTATAAAACTGCGAAGTCTTATCACGTTATATATTTAATAAATTTTACAAGTTGAAGGAAACCAATAGTTATTGTGATTGCTTTCAGGGTCGAGAAATAGAAAACGTTCCTTATTATTAACAAAGGGTAAAGACGGGACCATATTAATAAGACTTCGATATCTGCCTGTCCATCCGTCTGTCTCCAGGCTCTGTCTCAAGAACTTTTCACAGATTGAGTATAATATCTGTTGCCGCTATAACAACAAATACTAAAAACAAAATAAATTAAATATTTAAGGGGGCTCCCATTACCCATACAACAAACGTGATTTTTTTATATTTTTTGCTCTATGTCGATAATAGCAACAGGTAAGCTCTTGAAAAAATGTTCCGTTGTATTTATACTTTAATAATAATTGACGACAAAATTAAAATAAACTAAAAAATTAAGGGGGCTCTCATAAAAAAAATAAACATATTTTTGGCAATTTTTTACTCTATAATGGTACGGAACCCTTTGTGCGCGAGTCCAACTCGCACTTGGCCGATTTTTCAATGTGGTTTTAAAAAGGAAATTCTTTGATAATGATCAGTAAAAAGACATAAATGCTCTTACGACCCCGTTGAATCCGTACAAAAAAGACATAACGTTACTTGTGTCTGACGAGACTTATTTTACCCCGCGGAAAAAAGAAATAAGGGACAAATCTACCCGAAATATCAAATTAAACGTCTCATTTTAAATTTCATAGCAACCGCTACGTAGTTATGCGATAATTTCATAATTAATTTCTAAAAGTTGTTAAGCAATATTTAAAAAGAAAAAAACACTCTCCTGTAAAGTAGGGTTTTTGCAATAGCGCCCTTATTCCTAGGATACGACGATTTAATACACATCCATGACCCAGGATCTTTTGAAAACTTTTTGTCCCGTCGGCGGGATTCGAACCCGCGACTCCCGGCTTGAGATCTTTTCTTTTCCTTATAGCGGCTGATTCTGAGTGTGAAACATGCAAATATAAAAATTTATCCAATAATCAAGGATATTTTTTGAAAATCTGCCATCAAAATTTGCCATCAGATTCTGGTAGATCTATAATATTTCCCGCGCAATTAATCTATAAGTCTACCAGAATCTGATGGCAAAAAGTGAGAAAATAAAATGACTAGCAATACGGGGGTAATTGGAATAAAACATTTTGATACGTTTTTTTTCTTATAGCAGCTGATTATGTGTGTTAAACATGCAAATATAAAAATTTGTCCAATGATCAAGGATATTTTTTTTAAATCTGCTGTCAAAAATTGCCATCACATTCTGGTAGACCTACCTATATGTAACATTTGCCGAAATGTCAGGTGGCGCGGGTCTATGGCCGGATACCGCACCGCAATAGTTTTGGTACTTGCTAAATAAGTGTCAATCTAGTTAAATACTAATGTATAGTAGTCTCACTGCTGTACTTAGAGACATAATATTATATTAACTACTTAACTATGATTTAAGTGAAGATTTTGACCAAATCTCCACACTTTAATAAATTTTTGAAGTTTAATCATCATTAAAATATTATGTCTCTCAGTGCAGCTCTCTCTCTCATTGATTGATTTTAATGAAATGGCTCGACAAACCAGTGACGTTATTAAAAAAGTTTGGTGTAACCACATCAAGGCTCGGCCTTAAAAGGTATGGAAAATCTCGGGCGATGTTAATGAAATCTATAAATTATATGGCATAATCGTATTTGTACATACGAAAAAATTAAAACAACGTTTTTCCTGTTGACACATAGCTTTTGCATTTATTACCTTGACGTCCATTAAAAAAAGGAAACGCCAAAATGATAAGAGACATTTTGATTTTATCTGTGATGATGACGGTCGATTTATTTGTTTTTAAACAGCAATTAATTGTAAGTGACTGTGGCAAAAATTATTTAATTAAGTTTTTTAATATGATAATCTAAATGTCCAAATTGTGTCGCGTTTGAATAATGTTGATAGTGTTGTTTTTGATTCCGAAAAGAACTGACAACATTCTGGCATTTACAATATTTTGGCTTGAGCTGTTCAAATCAGGTATGCAAGCATCAACATCGATCACTCCCGCTACAGACACACTTACGACTCACTCACTACATTGCACTAGCCGCCGCGAACTACGCAGTCGCACTAGACGTTCCAAATTCGAATATTTTCTATTTTCGAATCCATACCATAGACACAGTGTTGTGAATGTTTTTTTTTTTTGTGATTTCATTCGGCTATTAATTTGACGGTGAGTATTGTTTGAATATAAAATAAAAATTAACACAAAACGTAGACAAAAAATATTCTAAAATTCGTGGAAAAACCTGGCTCTAGGAATTTTCCCTGAACATATTTTTCCGTTCAAACAACTTTCCTCTATAATAATTGAAGTAAAAGCCGAAGGTCGTATTGAGATCCGGTCAGAGCCATTGGGAGGAAACTCCACGCTAAAAGGTATGGGTTTCGGAAGGGAAATACCTAAAACTCACAATTCATAAAACTTGTTTAAGATATTCCTTTCCAGAGCTCAATACTTACTTTTACTTTTATGTAAAAGCTTTGTATATTTCATTAATAAAACTAAATAGAATTTTAGAAAAAGTAAAAAAAAAACATCGTATTTTTCTTATCATAATATTTCTGTCTTAAGTTCGTTAATAGTGTGAGAAAAGAGTTTTTTACCCTAAAGAGACGTTGCTCCTATGGGATACTGGGTAGAGCTAAAGGCAAAGTAAGGTAGTTACTACTACCGCTACTACAATAAATTCTGGCAATAGGGGTGCTGACTGCTGACTGAAAAACGCGCAGAAAACACGCACGTCTGAACGTGCCCTTACTCATATTTTATTCATAATTAGGTATCAACTAAACCCTTAAAAGCAGGCACTGCCCACCCGCGGGTTAAAATACTCTAAGGTCATATCCCCGTTATTTATTACATATAATTAACCCTCGGGCGCTAGCGGGGTGAAGCGGTGTAGGGGGTCGAAACTACCCCAAACATAAATCATATTGTTTTAATTTCGCGTATCCATTATGGCCGAAACTAAATGTACACTTCAAAACAAAACAAAACATTCGTTTCATTAAAAAAATCATTTTAATGTAACTTATTTGGATTAGGACACCGATAATATTCAGGCACAGATCACTATAGCTGCGTAAACTTTGACTATTACTATGCAAAAATGTACGGTGCACATGGGGTAGAAAGCTATTAGAGTTTATGGAAATAATGTCTAACATATTATTATGACCCCCAAACAAAGAGATGAGATATCCAGGACTGATCACATGCCGACCTGATACACACGGTAACAAAACTAGTTCAGTCAGATCAGCCTGCGATCAGTCCGATCGGAACGATCGGCCTCCCGTATAAGGCCTTAATGTTCATGCTTACATTCCTATATACCTAATATTTGACCCTAAAATAATAACACTAATAACTTCCCATTCCAATCAACATTGCAAATCCACTATTAAATTTTGAATTACTATTAATCATAAAATAGTTATTGGCTTACTGTATTACCAATTTCCTGTTTTCATGAAAAGTTGTGAGATTTCATCTGAGAGAATAACTGTGCTTTTATGGATTTCCTCTAAAAATAAACTTGAATGATTCATACAAAGATCTGTCTGAGTGTCTGTTACCCCGCTTACACTGTTTAGGGCAGAGTTACTCTCTCCTCATCCACCAAAGAGACTTGAAAAGTTCCTCGTCTTCTCCTTCCATTTTAAGCGAACGCTCTTAAAGTTGTGCGTAGCAGTAATCAATTTCTCTGATTGTACCATCGAGGAAATTGATTCCCAGGCAGTTGACAGACCAACGTCATTTGGTCCGATCAAGTCAATTAAATGTTAAGATGACGCCATGATAATTTGGCTGTAGCAATATCGAACGATTCGAGCTAAAGCTAAGAAATTAAAGTTCATTGTCAGTATTCATCATGTCTTTGTCTTTGAATTACCCATAGCATAACACGATTGGTCAACTTTTATAACACAGAATAATCAATCAAAAAGACCTCTGTAAAAAAAGGGATTCTAATTTTGCCAACAGAGGAGTGATTTGAGCTTCCAAAATTTGTACATAGATTGGTTCAAGCATACTAACACTTTAATTTGCACATAGCTTATATGAAATATATTTATGGTTTTTAAATTACGCGACAAAAACCATTTTGTCGCTTACGCCCTTTCCATTTCTTGCTGTTCCATTTCTTGTTTTCTATGAGAGGCCGGGCAAAACAAGCGATCTAAAACATATCCAACACGTTTTTTACTTTAACGCGGCGTCACCTCAATTGTGATCTGTCGGCTGGGTTTGACGTAACGCGACCAAACTACGTAGGTCCCCCATCTGCCTAGAAATCAACTTCTCTGATAGTACCATCTAAACGTGGCGCAAAATGGGTAAAGGAGAGTATTAAGTTTTGCAATAGTGCCAGAGTGCTTATATTCAGAATGAGTTAGTTATCTCTAATTTCGATAGTAAAGTTAGTTGTCAAAAATATATGGTCACTGTTAAGCATTTGTAACCCACAAAAAAATTTGCTGTTGGAAACATGACTGCATTCATACCTCAATGCATAATTTTTTGTGGGATGATACACAAATGCTTAACAGCGTCCATAATATGTGATTCGACATATAGGGTGAAGCCCTAAAACGAGCGTAATTTTGTGAGTCGTGAGTCGCAGAATTTCGGTCGGCAGAAATTCTGCTGCATTCAGTTTCATAGAAAATTCCTACTTCATTCACACGAGCGTAATTTTGTCAGTCATGATTAGTATGAAACATAATTTACGCGACCGAAATTCTGCGACTCACGACTCACAACGCTCGTTTGGCTTCACCCATAACGTCGCTAGCGAAACTAGCGAATGCATTTTGACTAAGCACTCCGGTTCCAAGTCACTGACAAGAGACAAAAACTTCATGTAAGTTCTGCACCATCCACCTCACACACTTGTCACTGTGGTAGACTATGTCGTTCTCGGCTTACACAGCCGCGAGAAGAGCTGTTCCACGGACCAATCCATTCTAAAATGCGAAAGTGTGTCTTATCTGTTACCTCTTCACGCCCGAACCGCTGACCCGATTTTGCAGAGATTTGGGATAGGGATACTTTGAGTCCCGGGAAAGAACATAGGACACTTTTTATGCCGGAAAAATGTACAATTCCCGCGTGATAAACGAATTTTGGCGCATCGGAGTTGAGGGCGTCGTCTAGTATGCCATAAATCTTTTGCAATAGACGTAAAGGCCAATATTACCTATCAATAATTACAATAATTTACGATTACACTTATGGCGAATGGCGATGTAACGGATGTACAGAACTCCCGTTACCAATTAACTCGAAATAACTCAATAAAATAAATTACATCTCATAAACGTGATGAAAACGTATAAAGTTTTCAGTACTCTGTTTATTGTTATAAAACATTGCTATGTTTTTTTGTAAGTGAAGCCAAAGATTTCAAAACTTTTTGACCGAAAAAATGTACATGAAAAAAAAAAGTTTATCTCAAATCAGCTACGGTTTTTAATTTTTATTTGGCCGAGAAAATGTTTTTGCATCCCGAGAGGCGTAGGAGCTTCTAACCACGGGTGACGGGTATCTGGGATTAAGGGCCTGATTACACCTACCGAGTAGAGTGGCGAGACAGTGCTTTCGCCCAATCAAATTAGCAACCGAGAGCACCGATTCGCCACCCACTCGTCACTTTACTCGGTAGGTGTAACAAGACCATATGGACGGTGCTGACACTGCCTCAGGCCTCTAACCACTGAAAATTCGACGGTACTCTGACGCGATGAGGGACCGGACATACACGTAGCGCCGCTGGATTCGGGATTTCAAAACTATCAATAAGAATTTCTCACCACTTTCCTACCTACCACCTACCACCACAGTCCACACGGATGACGGAACTATGTATCAATGGTGTCTGTCATATTATGTCACCAACTTAAAAACCCTCATTAACGAGCCACTGGTGAATATTTGAATTATTTGTCCATGTTCTTTTGGCTTTAGGATTAAATTGGACAAGCAAAATATCGTTGACTCTTATTATAATTGAATTTATATTGTCTTTAAAACTGACGGTACCCTAAAAGTGGTGAAGTAAAAGTTTTGGCAATCGCGATACGAGCTGGGAAAGTAGGTGACCAGATCAAATTCCGATATGACGAGCATAATTGCGTGCTGTTTACCACACGTGTGTAGGATTATTTTTCTGACAAAGCTGCCAATGTAGGCTTCTCTTTTTAGCGGCTAGGCTTCTCTTCTTTTGCGGCTAGACTTCTCTTCTTTAGCGGCTAGACGTCTCTTCTTTATCGGCTAGGCTTCCCTTCTTTAGCGACTAGACTTCTCTTCTTTAGCGGCTAGGCTTCTCTTCTTTAGCGGCTTCTCTTATTTTGCGCTCTATTTAGGGATGACCAAAACTCGCGTCGCGTCGCGGGTTGACCTGAGGGGTTAGTGCGAGTTTTATTCGATCATACGCATCGAGCGCGTAAACGCGAATTTATATGGGATCAAAGCAGCGCCATCTACTGGCTAACGTGGATACTGCATTGATCCCATATAAATTCGCGTTTACGCGCTCGATGCGTATGATCGAAAAAAACTCGCACTTACCCCTCTGATCGAAAATTCGTAAGACGGAGGAAGATTGGACCGCCGGTGCATACAAGAGGAAGAGATATACCCACCCTCCCCCCTCCCCCCCCCCCCCTCATTAAATAGTTTCGTACAGTTAGAAATCGAAAATGTATGAGATTAGACACAACGCATCGCAATTCGCAATGTATTTTGACTTGGTACCCTGATCTGGTCAAATGGTAATAAACTTAACAAGTTCAACTAAATCCATACTAATATTATAAATGCGAAAGTGTGTCTGTTACCTGATACCTCTTTACGCCCAAACCACTGAACCGGTTTTGCTGAAATTTGGTATAGAGATACTTTGAGTACCGGGAAAGTACATAGTGTACTTTTTATCTCGAGCGATAAACTAATTTTGGCGCAACGGAGTTGCGGGCGTTATCTAGTAAAAAAAATCGCATGAAATAGTCCCAAATTACACCTTTTGTATGTGTACTATTTTAACTATCTCCAAGTTTCGGAAACAATAGATTGAATAATTGTTTGACTTTGGCGTTGAACCCCTGGGGTTCATCACACTAACCGCCATTAAATTGTAATGATTGTCATCAAAACGATGTCACAAAAAATTAAGTGCAGGGATGAGATAATAATTATTAATTACTTTAAATGAAGGTTTAGGGTCAGTTCTCACTGCTCACGTGATGCGTGGAAGCAATACAATGCTTTTTTGAATGGGGGATGAAATTTCGATAGAAAATATACTGCCGTGCCTACTGGTAATATGCCGTACTTAGAAAACTTCGATAGCGCGATGCAGGATTACGGCGCTAGTTGGTCCGCCACGAATTCATCTAAATGAAGCAATAATTAGTACAGTCCCACACACATCCCACCGACATCGGCCTACAGACTTCATCTCTACACTCCATTCAAAGTTATCTTGCCTCTAAGTTTCATATAATAGTTCCTATGTCGTCGGCACAAGGCTCAAACGAAGTGCAGACATTGCAATTCAGTTATTTAGGTTAATATATGTCAATATATTAATTTATCTTCATTACGGACAGCTAACGTCTTAATTTAGCCGGTTATTACCGATAGCGCAAGTTAATTAGAATTGAAGTTGTATTTGTGTCCAATAACTGCATTACTATATGAAGAAAACACCAAGTCAACTATGATATAAACCTCAAATATAACATACTAGATGACGTCCGCAACTTCATGGCACCAAAATTGGTTTATCGCGCGGGAACCGTACATTTTTCCGGTATTAAAAATATCCTATGTCCTTTCCCGGGCCTCAACTATCTCCATACCAAATTTCAGCATAATCGGTTCAGCGGTGTGAGTGGGTGGCATGAAGAGGTAAAACACAGACAGACTTACGCATTTTTTATATCATTAGTAGACAGCTGTTTGACACGACAAAGACTACATAGCTCTACCTGATGGAAGGTGGAAGGTAAGGAAAGGGTCGGAAAATTCTAATTGACGGTTTTTAAAAACATGTCGAGTCCCCTAGAGATTCATGTAAGTCGGATCGGCCCCCTAGCGGCAAATGAAAAATCGAAAACCCTTATCCATAGCTCTACTTACACGCTCTGTCATTACATTTGGACATAGAACATAAACTAATGCCCTTATCATTAGTCGTTTCCTCGAAGTTCCTTCGCTCTTGTCAACCTCAACCCTCAAAAATAATGTTATTTGTTCAACAAAACGTCATAATTTGTGGAGGAAATTTTGAGGAAACGACTAATGGTACGGATCTAAGTGTGTTCAACTCTATCGGTTTAGTTCTTACGTTTTGGTACTTTGAAGATATTTGTTCTAATTCCTGCCTGCACCGGCTAGGGCTTCCTAGGGAAGAAACAGCCTTCGCCACAATAGTAAGCTTGGATCCATACTATACCAATATTTTAAATGCGAAAGTGTCTGCAGTCTGTTACCTCTTCACAAACAAACCACTGAAGCGAATTTGTTGTTTGGTATGGGGATACTTTGAGTCCTGGGAAAGTACGTAGGATACTTTTCATCTGGAAAAAATGTACGGTTCCTGTATTAATCCTTCGATCGCGGATTCTTGGAAATCTATTGTAAATCTATTGTTCTCGCGGCCCAAGTACGGCCTTATCGGAGTTGAAGGGTTAATATATATGGACTAACTTAACACTACTAAGAACCTGGCGATGTTAACGTCTAGGTTAGTCGTTAGGCAGGTCTTAGCGGCTTTCTCGACCTAAGTTCAAAGGCCCAGCTTTCTAAACCCAGGCATCAGTTACATCGCTCGCTTTAAGATAATAGAATTTAATGATCCATGCCATAAATTGAAGTTCATTCTTAGGGTTTTATACCCAAAAGGTAAAAATGGCACCCTGTTACAAAAAATGTAATTTGCACATTTTATTCCATAATATGAAATAAATAATGGTACTTTAGTGAACAAAGGCTGGGGTCTTCAAATTAAACACTTAGTGCGTGAGCCGACTCTCGCTAGATCGATTACTTTGACACTCCACACTGTCCATCACTTAATGTGTGACCAGGATACATGGCTTATAATTACAACCTCAAAATATTCATTTTCACTTGACTAGTAAAATTGACTAGGTACGGATAAAATGTTTTGTCACGGTAAGTAATTGTAATGACTAGCCAATAAACATCATGATTCACTGTGGTCGCGCGACCTTCATGACAAAGAAAGCCAGTAAGTACTTAGAAATCATTAGTTTGCTAAACCTTAGGACTGACTCACCTAATAACTACAAAAATACAAACATTTTATGACACCTTACAGCCGCTCTCAAAGACATATTTGAATGATAACTCAACTTTAATGAAATCAAGACTTTATAATAGTACTAGAAGATACCCGCAACTCCGTGGCGCCAAAAATCGCTTATAGCACAGGAACCGTACATTTTTACGGCATAAAAAATATCCTCTGTCCTTTCCCGGGACTCAAAGTATCTCCACACCAAATTTCAGCAAAGTCGTTTCAGTGGTTTGGGCGTAAAATGGGAACAACAGACACAAACAGACAGACACTTTATAATTCATTATATTAGTAATGGATGTATGGAGTTTTTTGTAAAATCTTCATGAAATTCAAGTAATCGTCAAATCTCTCTGACTGTGGCTGTTAGTCGTCCATTTCAATGCTTATTTTTCCTAATGTATAGTAATAGTAGCCTAAACTCCAGAAGTCAATAGTGGCCTATGTCACGTCAAGTCAGTGAAGCCTAACGATTAAATTACACTCGACATAATATATGCAGTAATTAATACTGAGCGCCAATCAAAAACGCATACCGAGTTATTCGCAATCCACATGTTTTAGGGTTCCTCTCACAAATTATGATTTATGACTCAACAATTTTAATAAGCGTTCTCAATATTCCGTTTGCTGCTAGAATATTAGAATTTATTCATGCTACTGCTGTCTTTTTTTACTTCTCCCAGCAGTGGAGTATAGTGGTTGTCTAAAAAGTGAAATATTAAAAACGTGGTGATACAGGTAGCGATGGGCAAGTATGAAAAATAAAACAGTCAACCGAGTGAGATCCCTAGTATTGACGCTAGTTAATATGTAAAAAATATTAATTACTAGATGACGGCCGCAACTCCGCTGTGCCAAAATTCTTTTTTCACGCGGGAACCGTAAAATTTTTCGGGATAAAAGTATCCTATGTCCTTTTCTGGGACTCAAAATATCAAATTTCAGCAAAATCGGTTCAGTGGTTTGGGCGGGAAGAAGTAGCAGACAGACAGACACACACATTTATAATATTGAATTAGTATATGAAACTTTTGTTGAACTGAGACATAATTTGAAATAGATGGAAAAATAATGGCATAGCGCATCGTATGTTAAAGAGTTTATAAAAGCTTTTGAAGTTTTTGGAGCAAGATGCCAGTTTCTTACTTATGTCGCCACGTTAGGAAAAGTTTCGTTTGACAGTGCATATTTTGCTATGGATCATGTTTATTCCTCTTTCTATCTTCTTTATTTCAAATCATTTGCCCGGTCCTAAAGCCTTTATTAGAAATTTTTTATTAGAAATATGAACAACAATATGAACATTTTCAAAATTGGTAGGTACCCACATCACGCCATCAATTTTAAATGGAATTTATTTTGTACGGAACTGCTAGGTACACGTTGTTTCGCGCTTGTCCAGTGCGTTACATCAACACAAGAACAACCTCACCACTTTTATTTCGGTTCGTTAATTCGCTCTACTTGTGTGACAGATTAAACACACTCCTCTTTTGGAAGTCGGTTAAGAATCTTTAAAATCTATATAAACAAAAATTAATTTTAAATGTTGTTAGTCTTGCTAAAACTCGAGAACGGCTGTCTAATTTTAGTCTTGTTTATGTAAGTCCAGAGAAGGTATTAGGAGGAAAGAGATACGAAGTTCGCCGACTCATCTAGTTAACTACTATAATGTAGACTATTACAGACGTTCTTTGGGGTCGTGTTGTATAAAACAGGGGAAGAACCATGCTTCGGCTTGGTTAGGTGGACTCATCAGCTCTAGCTTTACATAGTGAAAACTGATTTTTTCTAATTTCAGCGATATTCAGGGATATTTTTCGATTATATATTTTGATGGCGCAGGGATATATTTTCAGCGCTTTGAATTATATTTTTTTTCTACATTTTGATCATATTTCATAGACAGAAAATATAAAAACACTAGCTGAAATTAAAAAATGAATTTCATAGTAAAGCTACAAAATATGTATCTAATTTTTTTTGACTACCAATTCTGAAACTAAGTAAACACACACAAGAGGAACATTTTACATCTTTTTACAAAAAATGAAAGTAAATTCATAGTTCTCTTTAAAAAAAAACAAGAGAACATTCTTAACCCAATAAAAGTCACAAATAGGAACATGTGATACCAAAAACAAGGGTCGTGTCAGAGGTGAGGGTTTTAGCAATAACATCGACACCTTAGTGACTTTACGAAATAGAGAAATACCAAATAGAATAAGAAATAGAACGAATACAACGTAATTTCGCGTCTTAGAGGCTTCGGTTTTGATATTGTTTTGACTATTTGGTGTTGATCCAATTTAATATAAAAACAAATATAGAATATTACAGGTGTAATGCTACTAACCTAAAAATAACTTATTTACTGCTCGCTCAGACCAAATATTTTTTTTTGGGCTGAGACTGCTCAATGAGATGATAAATTGTGAAAAAATGCTTTTTTTATACGAACTACCTCCTGCATGCCTTGGATAAGTACCAGATCACGCCTTCAACTCCGTTGCGCCAAAATATATGTTCATCGCGCGGAAACCGCCGCTTTTCCGGGATAAAAAGTATCCTGTCCTTTGCCGAAACTCAAAGTATCTCTACACCAAACTTAAACAACATCGTTTCAGGCGTGAAGAGGTAACAGACAGACAACCTTTCTCATTTAAAATATCAGCATGAAAGTATGGAAATATTAATAATCAGGGCGAGCTAAGCGAACCCTACTATATCCCACAACCTGAACAGTGAGCACTTTTGTGGTACACTTTACGGAAAAACGTTCACGCCTATTGACATCACGGATTTAACATAGTAATTTTTATTTATATGTAGATGTGTTATCATCAGTCAGTCAAGATTTGGTTGCCATTGAAATATAAAAAAAACTGCCTTAAAGATTATTACCGCGCAGGAAAACGACGCGAGCCCTTACAAAGCTCGGCTTTTAGCTAGTTATAATTATATTTTGAAGGCTACACAACTTATGGCACTAAATATATGTGATACAGCATCAGCAATCACATACGATTTAGCCGCAGTTGACACAGTTAAGGCTCTCACGTGTTTCCGTATTTCATAACAGCGCGGGACGGGTTGTTGTCTATTTAAGTATTGCTAGAGCACTAGACGCTCCACTGAACTTCTGTGCCAATTCTTGATGGTGTGTGTGGCTAGGAACGACGCGGGAACCGCTTAGATGAAGCGTTGAGCGAGTTACAAATGTAACGTAATTTTGCGTGCTCGACGTCTAATAAGTGTAATACTTACTAAGTACAATGGCTCAGCGACCCAAAGTAGATCTTGGCCTCCGACACGACTTTGCGCCACTAATAAGTGAAATGAAAATGTAAAAAAAATGTTTACATTGAATTGGGATCAAAATTCATTTTGTGATGGTTGTGCTCGAAATTACAATTATTATTTATTTTGTTTCCCTACTTGTTTTTATAATTTGGGGCCTTGTGATTGTCAGACATTTAATTTTGTAAGCCATTCAGACAAAATGAAAACTTAATTATTATATTATTTTCTTGTTGCAATTTTCAACTATAATTATATGTAAAACCAGAACTTATCGTAACAATGTTAAGTGTATCTCATGCCGGCTTGAGCTAATTTAACGTTACATTTTTATAGAATTCTTTAAAACTACATGAAGTTCTTAGCTCTGAATTCCACGAGCTTCATGTTTAGCAAGTAAATTCCAAAAAATGCGTATCTACAGCTACACAAATGGCGCTATCTGTTACTGTCCATCATGGCCTATAATATGTAGATCTAGACTTCGCATAAAGGCTGCACTTCTCGCTTTTAATGGCCGCACCGAGGGCGTTGAACCATGCCAGTACATCCGGCGTGCGTAGAAAAATAATTATAACTACCTTCGTATTCCGGTCCTCTGATCGGCTGTTTGGCTGCTCGCTCATATCTAATGAACGCAATTAATCATAATTAGTTAATGAAGATTGATGAGTTCGGGTGTGGTAGCAATTATCTTGTGTGGCGAAATCTTAGATATATATACTAATATTATAAATGCGATAGTATTTAATGTCTGTTACCTCTTCACGCCCAAACCGCTGAACCGATTTGTTGAAATTTGGTATGGCGATGCTTTGAGTCCCGGGAGAGGACATAGGATCCCTGAAAAATGTACTAGCCTGAAAACATTGCAGTAATATATCCTATTGAAACTGACTAAATCGTTACAAGAAACAAAACAAACAATCACATCAACATCTATCAAACTAACTGTTAACCTAGACACGTTAAACTAAATATAAGATGACGCTTAAGATTCAGTGGCGTAGCTAAACGAGGACCCTGGGGCAAAAAAGGAGGGCGCCAACCAATGACGACTCAATACGCAAGACTTTTTGACGTAACCCACAGACATAGATCAAGATAGATACCGCATGTCCCTCAATTTGTATGAAAACGAGCGTGCCACTTTTTTCCTACCAACTGTGACGTACCGATGATAAGAAACGTTTCCATTATCAAGGCCAACGTTTCTATTCGAATTACTACAGCTCAATACGGCACAATTAGGCATTTAGGCATTTTTAAAATTCCGATTGACGATAACGGTGGAGCGCAGACTAAAGAACAGACTTTCAAAAGACGAGCATTGCTCGTAGTTTGGGAACGCGATATGGCACGCGAAGTACTCACACATACGGTATCTATCTCGATCTATGTCTGTGATGTAACCATAGTGTCAGTTAACTTAAGCAAGTTTAAGGGCCTGTTTTATCACTATACTTCATATTTTATCTGTCAGATAAGTTATGGATAGCCTATCCAGCACTCATCAGTTAGTGGTGAAACAGCCCCTTAATCTAATTACTTCACTTATAAGTTATAACTGTCTAAAAGATACCTTAGAAAAAATATGCTACAAAACATGTACAAACAATGTAAATCAGAGATTGATTGATCAGGGGCCCCCTGAGCTTGGGCCGGGAAGCCCCACCTTGTCCCTTAAAAGCTACGCCACTGTTTAGATCTCTGATTAATGGAGTAGAGATCTATTTATCTATTTGTGATGATTGATAGTTTGGGTTACCTTGGCTTGTGACGTACTTGTAAGCTTTTAGATCATTCCTTATAAGGCAATTAATCCATAACGCCGAGATGTCATTTATTATCCTTGTTATAACGAGATCTAACGATCTTTAAATGGATCATTCAATGCAAAATTGAAATTTATGATCATCATTGCGAACTCTATGTCATCAACTCATCACGCAAACATGGAAAGGACATATTATTGTGATTATTCTTTTTAAAGTACTAACTAATGTGGAAATTACTGCATAATATAGAATATATTATATTATATATAATATATTATATCTGAATAAACGCTTATTATTATTATTATTATTATAATATACTAATCCATATTAGACGACCTCTGTGGCTAAGTTGGTGGGCTGTTGGTAGCTCAAGCCGGGGGTCGCGGGTTCGAATCCCGCCGTCGGAACAAAAAGTTTTCAAAGTTCCTGGGTCATGGATGTGTATTAAATATGTGTATCATATAATAAAAATCTTAAATATATGTATAGTATAAAAGTATTAAATATATTTCCGTTGTCTGGTACCTGTAACACAAGTCCTTCAGGTACTTACCACGGGGCCAGACTGACGTGGTGTGAAGCGTCCATAGATATTATTATTATTATTATTATTATTATTATTACATCCATACTAATATTATAAATGCGAAAGTGTGTCTGTCTGTCTGTCTGTTACCTCTTCACGCCAAAACCGCTGAACCGATTTTGCTGAAATTTGGTATGGGGATACTTTGAGTTCCGGGAAAGGACATAGGATACTTTTTATCCCAGAAAAATGTACGGTTCCCGCGTGATAAACGAATTTTGGCGCAACGAAGTTGCGGGCGTCATCTAGTAAATAATAATTATTTTATACATGGAAAAATTTGTTTGTTTATTAGTAACGAAAAGGCTTGCAAACTACTGGGTCGATTTCGATGGCCATTAACATGAAATAGAGCATACCATGGCGCAGCGCGAGATTTAGAATACTTTTTATTATCACTAAAAATGTACGATTACCGCGTTACTTTCTTTACGCGAGAGACGCCGTGTGCAAATTCTAGTTCACTTCTATAAAACACCTTAATATATATTGACCTTACCTAGGTGCGGCTACCACATGTCTTCGAAGACAAGAATTTTTCACGAAGGAACAGATTGCCAATAGAGTAAAATGGAATGTATGAGTTAAATGCCTAAACCTCTGGAATAAGCACTATAAAAGATTTTATGTGTCAATTTAAAAATCATAAAAACAGATTATAAAATGTAATAAACTTAATATTATTAATATGATTTCGTTGGTAAATATAATTACTTCAAAAAAATCAGAAGTAGCTCTAACGGTTACATCGGTAGCATAATTACCGAACGAAACAAAAAAAAAACAAACTTCAAATTTGAAATTAGAACTTAGAAGCGACATGGCGCGGTTTTTCCCGCGCGTGTCCTGAAAGTATGACGCGAACCCGGATGTGGTCAGCTACCGTTACCGCTAGATTTTGTCAATAACATAATAGAGTGCAGTTGCTTTTTAGGGTTCCGTACCCAAAGGGTAAAAACGGGACCCTATTACTAAGACTTCGATGTCTATCCGTCTGTCCGTCTGTCCGTCTGTCCATCTGTCCATCTGTCCATCTGTCTGTCTGTCTGTATGTCTCCAGGCTGTAACTCAAGAACCGCTATAGCTAAACTTATGAAATTTTCACAGATTGTGTATATCTGTTGCCGCTATAACAACAAATACAAATTAAAATAAAATTTAAAATTAAATATTTAATTAAATATTTCCCATACAACAAACTTGATTTTTTTTTACTATTTTTTTCTCGATATCAATAACGGCAATACATAGGCACTTGAAATATTCAAGAAATACTCAGTTTTATTTGTTCTTTAATAATTTATAATAAAATTTAAATAAATGAAATAATTAAGGGGGGTCCCATACAAAAAACACAATTTTCAGCCTATTCTTACTCTATTGTGGTACGGAACCCTTCGTGCGCGAGTCCAACTCGCACTTGGCCGATTTTAATTATATCAGGGCTGACACGAGCTGTTTTACGAAGTTTTTTTTCAATAAACCTTTTAATGGAGTTAGAGGGAACATAAAATAGCACACTTTTCACAACGTCACTACTCACTCTTTCACAAACTCTTTTTCGATAAAGTTTTAAAATTTAAGGTTATCCCCCGAGCAAACGACCTTGACCATACATTTGACGCGTTGCCGAGATTGCACAAAAATTCTATTTTTTTACTTATCTTAGTTCAAAATTGATCTAAAAAAAATTTAAAACGGGGAATATATAGTTAATGAAATTGTCTATCTATTGTCGTGTGTTTCAAATAAACGTAATTTGTAAATACTAGGGAGCTGCTGAAAGTATGCTACAATTTTAATAAATTGGTATTACTTTGGAAGCTAATATCATGAGTATTATAAACAAAAATAGAAAATTTTAAACGGGGAAAGGAATGTTGATATACTTAAGATTATTGCTGTATTTTTATTATAACTTTGTAGCTTTCAAATTATGAGTTTATAAGGCTCTAAATACGGTAAATTACGGAATCTCCGTAGGGGAAGGCCCTTAAACCAAATCAAATTCTTTTCAAATCAAATTTTTTACTAAGCATACAATAATATACAATAGTAAGTATAAAAGCTAAGTAGCGTACATCACGTCGTCTAATCCCATGCTAAGTAAAAACTTGTGTTATGGCAATCAGACAACGGATGCACGCCGAACAATTTTATCCTAATATATATTATTTACACATTCACACACACAATCACACTACACTTTATCACGTAAAGTCTCTTTCGGCGACGTGATGCGCGCTTCGTTCGGGAGCAACGGGAACCTTAAGAGCGTATTTTTTACGATAAAACCAGCACTCGGTTCTTGCGTGTTCTTAATATTGTCTTGCATTACGTTAATAGTTTTTAATTGTTATTAACTGTCAAGTGATTTTAAATATAGGCATTTTAGCGCATGCTATTAAAAAAAGTAAACTTAATGGCAGGCGCCAACCATTCAAAGCTATGTACGAATTGATTGATTTGCTATGGGTTCAGTAGATTTGAATAAGCAACACGTTAAAAATATTTAATTTCTTAATTATTTATTATATCTTGTTTAATTATGGATGTCCCAATAACATAACAGCTATCATATAACCACTAAAAATATTAAACTGGTTTGATTAGTCATAATTAAAATAAAAACAGTAAATAAAATTTTATATTTATTTAAAGTCGTGATAAAGCTGATAAGTTTTCCATTAAAAGTTATTTATGTCTCAAATATTACATATTATTTTTTGCATCTTTGGGACAACAGTTGTATGGTAAAGTTGGCATTATAAATTAGTTTAGCAATAAAAAAACAATAATAATGTTTCTTACACCGATTTCGGTAGACGATATTGTCATTGAAACCATGCCAGCTACCGCGCGCGGTGTGATTTTTATAGTGTCTTATGCATATATTTTTTTATAAAATTAGGATGCAAACGAACAAATGGGTCGACATCAGAATTATAGTTGCAGGTACGTTGCCGATCTTTAGGCGCTTTGCACACGACACGACGGGGCGGGGTGGGCCGGTCAATTTTGCCGCGAACGATAGCACAAAGGGCGCGGGGCGGCTAGCTCTATTCTCTCTCTCTCCACTAGTAACGCGTCAGTTCAGGACGTTTGAACGTCCTGAACTGACTGCCTCCGCCCGTCATCTGCTTTGTGTACGCGGCGAGGGCAGCCGCAGACATCGATGGGCAGACACGCTCTTTACTGCTCCGTGCACAAAAAGCCCGCCCCGCCCCGTCGTCTACAAAATACGCTCTCTTCTTGACTTTTTCTTGAAAAAACAGGAAACCAGTAATCATTGTAACAGGGAACCCTAAACCGTAACGCACAAACTCGCAATGAATGCAATAAGAAGGCGATCAAACCGCAGAGTACCGCGGGATTTCGCGAATCACTTTCGAATATGACATTGAAACTTGGCATTTTATAATTGTTATAATTTTTCAATACCTCCGGTTTACATTATATTCCAGCGTTTCCAGCGTTATTCCCGTAGCAAACCAGCTACGGAAATAATGTAAACGGGCACTGAAATGCCATTCCAGTGTATTCCAGTATCCGTTTACATTATTCCAGAAGCAATCCAGCGCTGTCTCTGACTAAGAGCAAAGATGTCTAGGAATTTATTCTAGGTCAAAACCTCCTCTATCATTGAACATAAAAAAAACAGTTGATTACGCTAGACTTTTCACAAAAATCCAATAATAATTAATAATTCGTCTTTAATTAGTCTTTCTATGTTTTATTCCACGAAAATTAAAACATAATGCATGTGTAATTGTAGTCTACGTGTTGGGCTATTAAATGAGTCAATTTTTATGTTCATATGATATTTAAATGAGAAGTATTGGTCAAATTAGTATAAGAGCCCGAGTAAAAAATAATATGGCTGCCATTTTGCAACCGTGAGAAAGAGAAAAAAAAGAGCCAATTCATCAATAAAAATTCCATATTTTATAACTTTAAAGGATCGGACACTGGTGCTGGGACACATTGTATAATAAATAGTATCGATATAGTTTCGGTTACATCAGCTCATGTCCAGCTGGACTCGATGACATAACACGGATCTCCGACGTGACATTGGAATACCCACGAACAGGATTTAATGAGAGCATCCAGGACTTTCTAAACTCCTATTTTATTTTAATCTTAAGGGTTAATTTTGTAACGTGAAAATGCGATGAAATGCATAACCGACTTCCAAAAAGGTTCTACAGATCGACAAGGCTGTAAATAAAATGAACGTGGGCGGGGGCGCTGCATGTAAAGGAGAACTGTCAAAATTGTTTAAAAAATGGCGTTTTTGTATGACGGCAGTGTTAGCCATTCAAATTTTGAACAGCCCAACATTTCGGGCGGCAATCTGTAAATTCAATGTGTATTTTCTTGAAGTAAATAAACTTCAGTTTTGTTTTAAATAAATCCTGAATTTTTCTTTCATAACTTTCATCGCCTTTCCTTAGTAAAGGCTCTATTTTAACCGAAATTTAAAAATGAAAAATTATAGTACTTTAAGATTGCTTTGGGAAGTATAGGTGTTTCAAAAAAAGAGTGTCTTTCCTACCATAAAAAAAATTTGGAAATGCATTTTTCACTCTTTTCTTCACAAAATTTTCTGTAGAATTCTTGACAAAATTAAATTCTAGAACATTTTGTCTTTACCTAAGACATCCAGCGCAGCAAGATAACTCACACAGGTCATCTTTCAACCCTTAGCCCTGCAGCCTTCAGCCCTATCTTGTGCCCTTGGTACAGCACAAGGAAATCCCAGCCCCGTCAAGTAATTACAACTATTTACGTATAAGCTCATTTTGCTTTTCGCTTTCAGTCCGTCGAGGTGTGCTGTGCTGTGCTTGTGTTTGAATTTCGAATTTCGATTTTGTTTTTTTTGTGTGCCAGCCTTTTTAGTTTGGTGAGTTTTTGTGTTCTTTTTTCAAAAGATTATTTTTTTTTATTTAAAGAGGTTTTCTTTTTATAGACACCTTTTTGGTTTCCTGTGCAATCTATGATTTTATCATCAGCTTAACTTTTTTATGTAAGTATTTATATTTGTCTATCCCTACGTAGATGTTTATTTATTTTTAAGCTAGCGTTTACTTTCTTTTATTTTGCCAAATAATTAGATACGCAACAAGTAACTTCTATTTTACGTCTCATACTAAAAATCTTTTAGAACAATTTTCTATAGAGACAATTTGGGATTTGCTCTACTAATATTATAAATGCGGAAGTGTGTCTATCTATTACCTCTTTATGCTTAAACGACTGAACCGATTTAGATTAAATTTCGTAGGGAGGCACTTTTAGAGACGTAAAAGTAAGTACATAGCAAAAAGGTTACAGCGCGTTAAACGAATATCGGCGCCACAAACTCAAGCAATATTTATTTACTTACTAGCTGACCCGGCAAACGTTGTTTTGCTATATAAAGTATTTCGCCCACATTATTTTATTGAAGTGATGACTAAATAAGTATGGCACCATGGCAACGTCCATCGCTGTCCCGTTGCACAAACAATAATGGTCGCCGTCAGTCTCGAGTTGTAATAATTTACTATTATTTATTCAACTAATGCACTTATCAATATATAAAGTACCCAGTAGCCGATTCTCAGACCTACTAGTACGGGAGCCCTTTTTTTTATTACTATCAAGCTAATTTTTTGTAACTTAGCTTCATTTTGATAAGACGAACAACATTTTTATTTGCGAAAAATCTCGAAAGTGGTAGCTAACAGATATAGAAAGGATTTCATACTTTGAATTGATGGTCCTAAAATATGGACTGTTTTATTTGTAGGACAATGTTATTTGTAAAAATGTTGTTCGTCTTATCAAAATGAAGCTACTCACACAATTAGCTTGATAGTAAACAAAAAAAAAATGTTCTAGGGCTCCCGTACTATCCTGAATATGCATAATATAAAATTTGGTAAAAATCAGAAAAGCCGTTTCGGAGGAGTACGGTAACTAACATTGTGACACGAGAATTTTATATATAAGACTAGCTGTCCCGGCAAACGTTGTTTTGCCATATAAAGTATTTCGCCCATATTATTTTATTGAAGTGACTAAATAAGTATGTCACCATGGCAACGTCTATCGCTATCCCGTCGCACAAACAATGGTCGCCGTCAGTCTCGAGTTGTAATAATTTACTATTATTTATTCAACAAATGCACTTATCAATATAAAAAGTAGATGTTGTCCGATTCTCCACCCCAGCCGATGTGCTCGCTAAGATTCACGAAAATCGGTCGAGCCGTTTCAGAGGAGTTCAACCACGCACACCGCGTGACACGAGAATTTTATACATAGAAGATAAAAAATCGTCTTGTCTCTTACAATCCGATACAGAAGCACTAATATAAGGAAAACGTATTGCTCCAATTACGCGGCGATAACACGAGGCACAGCCAGTTAGAACCGGTTCTAAGTCAATGGGTCAGCCGGAACCGAACCCGCTACACCGGATGTGCCGGGAATAAGCGCATCAGGTGATCTGGTTGCTCGTTTGGAGGCAATAGAGGGTGTCAGGTTATCTGCCTGCTCGTTTAGTGGCAAATGGCAATAGAGGGTGTCATACACAGGAATTAAGTGTCATTCTATAAGTGAAGTTGTGTGTGTTTGCTACTTCTCCGCGAAGACTTGATCCTGAGCGGATTTTGATGATGTTAAATAAGGTATTAGTTTAACAGGTGAGGAGTTAGGACACTTTTTTCACCCAAAAAAATGTTTCTTCAGGATATTACCAGATAGCGGGCAAGAACGGGCAAGAACGGCGCAAGAACGAACGAAGTTTTCAAACAGGAGTTTTATGTTACTCGTCTAAAAAAGAAAAATAAAAAATCGGCCAAGTGCGAGTTGTACTCGCGCACGAAGGGTTCCGTACCACTACAGAGCAAAAATAGGCTAAAAATTGAATTTTTTGTATGGGAGCCCCCCTCAATTATATAATTTATTTAAATTTTATAATTAATTATTAAAGTACAAATACAATTAAGTATTTTGAGAACATTTCAATTGCCTATGTGTTGCCGTTATTGATTAAGAGCAAAAAATAGCAAAAAAAAAACAACTGTGTTAGCGTTTGTTGTATGGGAGCCCCCCTTAAATATTTAATTTATTTTATTTTTAGTACTTATTTGTTGTTATAGCGGGAACACATTGGGTAATTCCAAGTTAAGAGGTAATTCGTTGCATGAAGTGGCGGCGCGGCTTTTTTTATATATTTTTAATTATGTATACATTTTTATTTATGGAAACTGCTAAGTTGAAAACGTTTACAAAGTGGTCAGTCAATTTGTTGGTTTTATATCGTTTTATAAGTGACCAGGGGAAATACACAGTACAGGGGAGAGACAATGTGTATAGCTGGTTTGGACACTTTATGAACAGGGAAGAGATAAACAAAAAAAACAGGTTATTTTAAGAATCATCTTTATTTATTTTAATTATGAATTATTTATAATCAAAATTACGTGGGAGAGACATGCTTCGGCACGAATGGGCCGGCTCGAGCGGAGAAATACCACGGGCTCTCAGAAAGCCGGCGTGAAACAGCGCTAGCGCTGTGTTTCGCCGAGTGAGTGAGTTTACCGGAGGCCCAATCCCCTACCCTTTTCCCTTCCCTACCCTCCCCTATTCCCTTCCCTACCCTCCCCTACCCTATTACCCTATTCCCTCTTAAAAGGCCGGCTACGCAACGCACCTGCAGCTCTTCTGATGCTGCGAGTGTCCATGGGCGACGGAAGTTGCTTTCCATCAGGTGACCCGTTTGCTCGTTTGCCCCCTTATTTCATTAAAAAAAAAAAGAATTTTCATTTCTTAGCAGTATTCTTTGTTTATAAAATTAAAATATGTTTCCTAAGCGCTAGGTACAAAACATAAAAAACCGGCCAAGTGCGAGTGGGACTCGCCTATGAAGGGTTCCGCAGCAGCAATAAGGTTTATTTTTATGAAATTAAAAGGTTTTTGATTTATTTTTATATTTCAGTTGATTTAATGAAAGTTAAATTAAGTTTACCATTTATGACGTATAAAAAAAAACTACTTGTTAGATTTCGTTCAAACCAATTTTCGTTGGTAGTTTTTATAGTAAAGTACATCATCTATTTTTTTAGACTTATCGTGCCCCTACTTTAGAAGTTAGAGGGGGGGGACACACATTTTACCACTTTGGAAGAGTCTCTCTCGCAAACTATTCAGGTTAGAAAAAAATTATTTTAGAAACCTCAATATGATTTTTGAAGACCTATCCATAGATACCCCACACGCATAGGTTTGATAAAAATTTTTTTTTATTTAAATATAAAAGTATAAAAAAACAACTACTTGCTAGATTTCGTTTAAACCAATTTTCGTTGGTAGTTTTTATAGTAAAGTACATCATATATTTTTTTCAGACTTATCATGCCCCTACTTTAGAAGTTAGAGGGGGGGACACACATTTTAGCACTTTGGAAGAATCTCTCTCGCAAACTATTCAGGTTAGAAAAAAATGATATTAGAAACCTCAATATGATTTT
This sequence comes from Cyaniris semiargus, assembly GCA_905187585.1. Classification (NCBI taxonomy): domain Eukaryota; kingdom Metazoa; phylum Arthropoda; class Insecta; order Lepidoptera; family Lycaenidae; genus Cyaniris; species Cyaniris semiargus. The sequence continues at coordinate 1,395,684 of LR994558.1, read as the reverse complement.
TGGAGACCTATCCATAGATATCTTACACGCATAGGTTAGATGAAAAAATTTTTTTTTGATTCAGTTGTACCTATGGGGACCCCTAAAATTTTTAATAATTTTTCCATTATTGTATCAAAATCTTAATGCGATTCACAGACTACATCTACTTACCAAATTTCAATAGTATAGCTCTTATAGTTTCGGAGAAAAGTGGCTGTGACATACGGACAGACAGACAGACAGACATGACGAATCTATAAGGGTTCCGTTTTTTGCCATTTGGCTACGGAACCCTAAAAAGTGTCATCGAATTAGTAACTTTTGTTTGCCTGTGTTTTGATTCTACACAAATTGTTAATAACTTTTTCGCGTTTAGATCTGATCCACTAAATATTTGCATACCAAAGTCGCAGGCTAAAGCTAGCTATCACCTGTTGCTTTTACGTTGTCATCCCCAAAACCGTCCCGTCAGCGTACTAACTAGGTTGACGGGGTTACCTAATTTATCATTCATTTGATGAGAAGGACTTTCATGATCTTTAAAAAATAATTTACGGTGATATTAGCTGGCCTGCGATGTTCTTTCATTTTAGGTAGATCTATCCATACTAATATTATAAATGTGAAAGTGTGTCTGTCTGTCTGTTACCTCTTCACGCTTAAACCATTGAGTTGGTATGGAGACACTTCGAGCCCCGGGAAAGGACGTAGGAATTCTTTGTATCTTGTAAAAATTTACGGTTCCCGCGAGATAAACGAATTCTGGCGCAACGGAGGGAGGGGGAGGCGTCATTTAGTTTTAATATAATTAGAGAAAAGATTTGGACGGTTTTCTGTTTGTTTGGCATCTCTTTATCGTCAATAGGCTTTGAAACTACACCGATTCTGATATGATTTGGCAAAAATGTAGGGTTCCTCTAAACAACGTTCGTCTTGCGCTGGAGACGTAGCCAAAAAAGGGCATTTAAGAGGATACGCTAACACTGTTTTTCCATACAAACGTATTTCCCAATTTACTCCCAGGACAATGCGTCTAGACAAATGATTTTTTTATGCAATATTAGGATCTGTTATGGTGGGTTGCACCAGTTTACTTTAACTTTAACTGTAACTTTAACTGTAACTTTAACTTTAACTTTAACTACAATGCCAAATGTCAAATCTTTGGTTAAAGTTAAAAATGGACGCCATCAAGACGCCATATTTAACCATAACCATAGAGCTCGACAAGGTTTTAAATGCATGTGGCGAAAAAAGGAACTAACGCTGTCATCATACAAAAACGCCATTTTTGACAGTTCTCCTTTACCAGCAGCGCCCCTGCCCACGTTCATTTATAACCTTGTTGGACCAGCTGTCATCTGTCAATTTCTCCGGTCAAAGTTAAGGTTAAAGTTAAAGTTAAATTTACCTTAACTATAACCATAACTTTAACTTTAACTTTAACCACGCCTCTGGTGCAACCCACCCTTAAAACTATGCCTCTACGTTCGATTTTTTCTAAATTTACTAATATATAAAAAATATGTCAAAAATCGCAAAAAATGAATGCGCCGTACCCCGCCAATCCACCTGCCATAAAACAATTTTGAAAGATCTTTAAGATAAAATAAAAAGGTAGAGGCATAGACTCACTCTTTCTGAAGATATTAAAAAAAATTAGATATGCTCTATTTTGAAGGAATCAGAGGAATACGTTACCTCGATTTACTGTATCTGTCTCTATCACAATACACGTGCCGGTGCAGGGTGAAGCGTGATGGCAATAGTTTATTAGTTTAAATTCTACTGTACCCGCGTTCCCTCCTTTTTATATGCCCATCCGTCGCATGGATCATTAAGACAGTCAGGTGATCAGCCTGCATTGTCCTAGCCAAACTTGGAAATAACATGTTTTCAACGCGGGATTCGAACCTGCGATCTCCGAGTCGAGAGCCACGCTCTAAACCACTGGACCACGGAGACGTAATATTATAGGTCCACTGTCAGCTTATAAATTTCTCCGATAGTGCCATTGCATTCCACTATTGCAAAGCCAGGCTGTACTAATGGGAAGCTACACTAAATGAAGAAATTAATTAAATTGATAATAACTAACAAGTCTTAATTATTTCTTGTCCTCATCGACCATAAACAATATTTTCCGTTCATTTGTAACACCGTGTATGACTTGGTTAAGATTTCACGAATTCCCCAACATAATATTATATATTATAAGGATGTCCGGGTGTCGGTCATTAGAGCATATCCTTTTGCCTATTGATATGCGAAAATGTTGAGATGTTTGTTACTTGTTACGTCATACTGGTCAAGATAATGTTAAACTTCAAGTTACTTTGGAAAGTTAAGAGAAATAATCCTCATAATTTCATTAAAAGAAACCGACTTGGATATTTCCAAAATCAAATTCAAAAGAGCTTTACACTCAAAATATTCCCGCCCAATTTTCGAATTCCTGTACAAACTTTAGAAATTAAAAAAAAGTAAATGTCAAAAATCCGTAGCTAAAAAAATATGTACATTTTTTTTCAAATCTTTGAAACAAAAGCCCGAAACATTACGACCACAGCCAAAAACATTTAAAAAAGTAGATTATGTATGTAATTAAAACAGAGTGGACAGTGGGCAGTCCATGTACGGTGTCCGGTAATTGTACACGACCGGTTTATGAAAATATATATTTTCGCGTTAAATGTAGATCATACGATAGTGATGTGCCTGCTTGTCGATTGCAATTTGCAAATGAATATATCCTAAATTGAAGCTTTTATTACAATAAAGTCTGTTTTTTTTCTATTGTTAGAATTTAGGATTCAAACTTCATAATCACTAGAGAGAGTGTATAGTTATACACACCCTCACACTTATAAAATATTTACACAGCAAATCGTGAAGATCTAAGTTTATTAGTAAAGAGGGTTAGTAATTAGTAATTACTATACTCGAACACACAACCATGGGCATGTTATTTTTGAAAAAAATACATTTATGTAGTACATGAATATGTAATTTTTTTATTGAAAACTTTAGTAAGACGTAACAAATGAATTAAAAATTATTATGCAAATGATGTTGTTATAACTTATAACAAATAAATTACTGAGGTTTAAAAAAATGTGATTAGAGAATCTTATACAAAAACTGAAATGTAAACGGCCACATAAACTTAAAAATATATTTATGGTTACAAAAAGAAAAACAATTATTTAAAAAAAGAACGATTTTATGTTTTGTGTTTTTTGTCTCATTTTTTTATTTAAACCAAAAAAATCGATACGATAGTACATCACTAGGAACCGAAAAAACATGTTTTATAAAAATACTGTCGAAATTGATAGGTTTTTAAATTCCGTAAAATCAGAACCAGTCCGCTCCCAAGGCTGGCGGTAAGGATACTGTACCATTTTGTCATTGCGATACTTTCCGCATCGCAACTGATTTAGGTGTACAATGTACATACATTGTAATTAATATTATTATTGCTTATGTTGCCTTTGCTCAGCAGTGGGCAGCAAGGCTCATAAAAAAAGAACCAGGCTAAGAGGAAACCTGGTTGCTCGTATTTTTCTTACAGATTCTTCAGAATGTGTATGATAGCAATTGCTCAGCAACATCGATTCTGTTCTACCCATAGATATCAGAAACAAACGGCGGAATATTTGTCCAACTTATGCCAGTGTGGACAGGCCGCAAAAAAAACAGTGTTAAAAAGACCCTTTCAACTGGCACGCTCTTTTACAATAATTGGAGATAGATAGAGGTCTTAGAAAAAAAATTACGAATGATTACAGAAGATAAGTTTTGTTTTTTAATTTACATACTTATCAGCTATGTCCTTCTCACCCCAACTAACCATAGCCAAAATACAACCTAAAGTAATTAAATTCATAATTAAATTTAATAATGTTAATTAATTTAACATCATAATGTAACAAAATCTGAGAGCTCCCGTCCTCAAGACAAAAACAACATCACTTGATTTGTTCTGGGGCGGACGTCGAAAAATGTCAGATGTAGAGCAGACGCGCGAGGTATAAGAGACAGCGATTCGTAGTTAAAACTTATTAAGGCCATCCCCCAAGCAATCGACCTTGACCATACATTTGACGCGTTGCCGAGATCGCACAAAAATCCTAATTTTTTACTTATCTTAGTTCAAAATTGATCTAAAAAAAATTAAAACGGGGAATATATAGTTAATGTAGTTGTCTATCTATTGTCGTGTGTTTCAAATAAACGTAATTTGTAAATACTAGGGAGATGCTGCAAGTATGCTTCAATTTTAATAAATTAGTATTACTTTGGAAGCTAATATCATGAGTATAATAAACAAAAATAGAAAATTTAAAACGGGGAAAGGAATGTTCATATACTGAAGATTATTGCTGTATTTTTATTATAACTTTGTAGCTTTCAAATTATGAGTTTATAAGGCTCTAAATACGGTAAATTACGGAATCTCCGTAGGGGAAGGCCCTTAAGCTGATCGCACATTAATTGTCAGCACCGTACGCGCCGTACGCGTCGAACACACATCACAGTACACGGAATGCGGCGCGTACGGTGCGGACGAATGTGCAAGGTTTCACATCATTTCATACAACGAATTCTACAATGCGTGCGTGCTGATAAATGTGCGATCACCTTTAGGTAAAATTTAGGTAAAAGCTGATACGGCAAACATTGTTTTGACATATCCATACTACCATACTTCCATATCCATACTTCCATACTAATATTATAAATGCGAAAGTGTGTCTGTTTGTTACCTCTTCACGTCCAAACCGCTAAACCAATTTTCTTGAAATTTGGTATGGAGATACTTTGAGTCCTGAAAGGACATAAGATACTTTTTATCCCGGAAAAATGTACGGTTCCCGCGCGATACTCGAATTTACGGAGTTGCGGGCGTCATCTAGTTTTTAATTTTTCCCTCATGTTGTGGAAAATCATTTCCTCATCTGATACAATATTGTCTCATGCATATTCATCAGCTGGGTGTAAACAAGAAAAATGATTTGAAATATGCGGAAGACAAAGAAATTGATAGTTACATTTATCATATTACTGTTAATATGCTAATGATGTGTCAATATGTGACATACAAACCGTTAGTGATATAAATCTTAATAAATACTAAGTTTTCCTTTGTAATAAAGTATGTGTTTGAGCATTTTTTTATGACAGCTGATTTTCTAAAGAAAATTAAACTGAACTCTATATGTTACAATATTTTCATTGTATTCCATGTACTTATTCCAATACAGTTTTATTCAACCCGTAGGTCGCGACATCTCATCATAAAAAGTTGAAAAACACTATTCTACCCAATTTTTGTCCCAACGGTATAGAATTGCAGCGAATATACGTAAAAGTTTTTATTTTTCGTCATTTCAACTTTCAGGATTTAATTTTCCTAGCCCAGCATAGCATCATCATTCATCACCTGTGATGACAAACTTAAAACTTATTAAAAAAACATTTATTGTTATTTATGGAAAGTAAAGATTCAGAAATCACGGGTAAAACTAGTAAAAGTTTGTGATTAAACATTAAACTATGATAAATATCCCTCTATATAATGTGTATCGTTTATTCATGTAATATGTATGTAAATGCACAACGGCTGAGGCTGTGGTTAGATTAATTAGGCTTGTCGAAGCTGGTTTCTAAATACTATCATTCAACGTCCTAGGATATTGGTCTAAGTTTCTAGATTTTGAAAAGAAATCTGTAGCGGTGTTGTTGTTGAAAAGGGAAGAATATAGTAAACTCGCGTCAGAGTACGTGAGCTGATCAAATATTTGTAAATGGTTTTAATCCTCCGACCAAAACAGAGTGGTGTCATCCTTACAAATATTATAAATGCGAAAATGTGTCTGTCTGTCTGTTACCTCTACACGTCCAAGCCGCTGAACCGATTTTGATTAAATTTGGTATGGGGGAAGTTGCGGGCAACATCTAGTAACTAATATAAGTTTGTGGTTTCTGTCTGTCTGTCTGTCTGTGTGTGTCCGTCAGAGACAACGTAGCATCCAAACGGGTGGACCGATTGTGATCTATTTTTTAAAGCTTAGTCATAATAAAATTCATCATCACTACCTCGCTTACGTCAGGAAAATTTCTGGAGCGTTTTTAAATTTCCAAAATTATACTTACCTAGATGACGCCCGCAACTCTGTTGCGCCAATATTGGTTCTTCGCGCGGAAACCGTGCATTTTTCGGGATATAAACGCTATGTGTAGGTACTTTCCCGGGACACAAAGTATTTCCAAACCAAATTTCAGCGCAATCGGTTCAGCGGTATGGGCGCGAAGACAGACAGACAAATACATTTTCGTATTTATAATATAAAGTATAGAAGTATGGATATTAATAATCGCTTCCTCCCCTGCCTCGCGCCGGTGGTAATTGTCCATCTCGTGTTACATTTACTGTTAATAACAGTTCGGCCCGGACCAGTTTTTAATTGCCACCGAATCGGTAGCCTTGCTACAGATTATCGCTACTTCGGAATTTCACAATCTTGAGCTTTCATTGATGACTTTCGTAAAAGTTGAGCTTTCAATAATGATGATTTGAAAGCTTTTAAGGACTATTTTACAGGGAATATAATATTCTAAACATATTATTTTGGCTGAATCCTGTTCTAGATCTTATTTTAGTATTGGCGTCTGGCACACAAACTGAATCGCGTCGCGGCACCGAGGCGTAGAAAGGAAGTTAATATCCCTTTCTTCTTTTTTTTCATCTTCAGGCAGAGTTTTGCAGCCATTCTTACAGTGCAATCCGTGTTTTTTTTATAATAAGAGAAACTAATTTTAATACAATATTATCATCAAAATACCGAGTCACATAGTTTCATACAAATCATTTTACCCATCAAACATTTTTTACTGATTTTTGCCGATTCGCCGATCGTACTGTAAGAACATCGAGTAGTTTAATAATAATAATAAAAAAATATTTATTTGCACATACAAAAAAAAAACATTGAAAACACATTAAAAACACAAAAAAAGAAATAACAGCAAAATGACGGTCGACTTTAAGCGGTTTCCTCCAGAGTTTCTAGTTTATTTAACTAGTTACTAGATTGTTTTACTTCTATGTCAACTTCTTTATATCTTCTGTTCTTTCAGATCATGTCGCAGAACTGCCAGACGTATTCCACCAGCCGGGACGCGAATAACAACACCCTGTACCACCCGGCGCCGCCCTACACGCAACGCACGTACACGCCGCCCGCTGCGCAGACACAGAACTACCATGTGAGTAGAGGCAGAGTGGCACGGCTCAAGGTTTTGGGTATTTAGTGTAACCAATTATGCTATTTAGGGTGTGTATGACGTGTCCCTTGTATAGAGATATCTGTCAAAGCGAAAGACCTTTTACTTGAAGCAGCGCTGAAAGGGTTACTATTTTTAACTGTTGTATGAGTAAATGTATGATATTAGAGCATTTTTCATAGCTGCATAGAAGTCACAAGTATAACTCTTGCAGCGCTGCAACTTAAACAGTAGTCTATATACTTTAATTAAAGTCAGAAGAGTGCCACTGCAGACTCACTGGTCATTATTGCAAATGATAAATGGGGCTTAAGTTTACGCACTAAGAGCGAACTCGCTTCTTTGGACAAATGACCAACACGACTGGCGAGAGATCAGGCGCAGGACAACTTTTTACATGCCCATCCTACACATAGTTCATCTTGTCAGACAATCAGGTGATCGGCCTGCTGCATTGTCCGAACCAAACTTGGAAACATCTTTCCAACGCGGGAATCGGACCCACGTCCTTCAAACCAAGAGCCACGCTCTAAACCACTAGACCACGGGGCATTATACAGTGCTTGTGACTGTAGTTAATTGTTATCAATCAACAATCGCGATCTGATAACGTAGAGTTTCAGCCGGTTTTCCTTGATGCCAATCTGTTACAGTTACACGATGCAGATCTAAGAACACTAACGAAAAAGGCTGCATTTTAGGACAGTTTGTAAATTCAAGTTCTTAAATTGAGTGCCTTTAAGAACTATTATAAGAACTAGAATTAAAAAGCTGTAGAGTTTGCTTATTTGACCGCGCCAATATCCCGAATTACTCGACCGATTTCTATGATAATTCGCACAAATATAAGCCAGGGGAAAGCACATAGGCTACATTTCTTGCAGGAAAACGTGTAGTTCTTACGAAATTCCTTGTTTACTTGAATGCAAAATAACAAAGCGTAGAAGTTTTAAAAAGTAGAGTCTTATTGCTCTATTGTCTTAATGTCACATCTGTTGGTTCTCTCGGCACAAATCTCGCAGGTCCGTTTACAATATAATTGTAATGACGTAGCTGTGACGTTTATATTCACGTTACCACTGACCGTAGACCGTAAATAAGACGTAGGTTAAACGTATGCCAGAGTAGCGGTAACCGATTACTGTTGGCTGTGGTCTTTCGAGCTAATTCGTTTGCTTAGTTGTAACCCAAATGTGAAGGCACACTAGGCAGGTTCATATTTTTCAAGTGAGGGGTTGTACTCTTAACACAACGGCAATGCAACTCTTCTGATTTTGCGAGTGTCCTTGGGCGACGGTAGTTGAAAGCAACTTAGGGGGCAAACGAGCAAACGGATCACTTGATGGAAAGCCATCAGGTGATCCGTTTGTTTTGTTACACCCTATAATGAACTGACTTCTTTAAGAAGTTAATTCTAGTTTGGTTATGTTGGTCGTGGAAGTTCAGTGGGTACCTACATTGCAGTTAGGTTATTATTTATTTTCTTTCATCATTATTCATCTTAGATCTAAAGCTAAATTATACTAATTACGAATGTATATTTTCTTTAAATTCTTTAAAACATTTGTTTAAGACAGACGTAGTCAAATGCGGAAAAAACGTCGCGAAAAGTTTGCGAGAAAAATATTCTCTCTAACGACTCCGGTGGAATGGCGTCGATAAATTTGTGACTTCGGGACACCCGCCACATGCCCCAAAACTTTTCCCTCACTAATATTTAACGAGAATTTAATGGCACAATAAGTTGGCTGCTTATCTAATTAGAGAAAATAAATTATTACCAGTCATTATAGTCATAAGACGAACGAACTGCGAAAATATTTAAGACTAACTGTTCCCCGCGGTGTTACCGCGCTTTATTAGGAAAAATAAATTAAGATATTTTAAATAATCGGCCAAGTGCGAGTCGAACTCGCGCATGAAGGGTTCCGTACCGTTATAGCGCAAAAATAGGCAAAATTCTTGTTTTTTGTATGGGAGCCACCCTTAAATTTAAATTTTATTTAAATTTTATTATTAATTATTTAAGTACACATATAATTGAGTATTTTGTGAAACTTTCAAGTACCAATCTGTTGCCATTTTTTGTATCGAGCAAAAAAGGGCAAAAAAATCACGTTTGTTGTATGGGTTGAAGGGGGGGCCTTAAATATTTATTTTATTTTATTTTTAGTATTTGTTGTTATAGCGGCAACAGATATAATAATAATAATAATAATAACATGTTCTTACAGACAGAAGAGGAACATACAAGACTGCATACACCGCAAACACAGCCAAATTCACACATTCATACATCACATGCATTACAGGTGATCATACATTACATTACCCTTCTCCTGACACATTTTCTATACGTACTAATATAATATAAACAACTTATCTGGTGTGTACTTAGCTTCGGCTCGTACATGCCTGTTTTCCGGTGAAAACCGAGAAAATCGAAAATACCATAAAATAATAATAATAATATCTATGGACGCTTCACACCACGTCAGTCTGGCCCCGTGCTAAGTACCTGATGGACTTGTGTTACAGGTACCAGACAACGGAAATATATTCAATACTTTAATACTATACATATATTTAAGATTTTTATTATATCATACACATATTTAATACACATCCAGACCCGGTAACTTTTTGTTCCGTCGGCGGGATTCGAACCCGCGACCCCCGGCTTGAGCTGCCACACACTCAACCAATTGAGCCACAGAGGTCGTAAATCTGTGAAAATTTCAGAAGTCTAGCTATAGCGGTTTTTGAGATACAGCCTGGAGACACACAGATGGACGGACAGACGGACAGACAACGAAGTCTTAGTAATAGGGTCCAATTTTACCCTTTGGGTACGGAACCCTAAAAAGTAACCTATGTATGTGTTAATCCAGGTTATCAACTAACTTCATACCAAATTTAATAAAAAATGGCTCCGGCTGTTTAGACGTGAAGAAGTAACAAACATACTAACTCACAAAATTTCGCCTTTATAATAGGTAGTGTGATGAAGGAATTGCTGAATTATTAACCATGCTCGGTTCTATTATTATTAAATCCTTTGTGTAGTTTCTTTGCGTAGATTTTTTCTTTGGAATAAAATATAATTTTAAACTTTTAGTTTAACATAATATTGATAATTCAATCTACTTATACTACGTGACATTTTAATGGTTGTTTTCCCGCAGTAAAATGATTCTATCTGTACATGAGTAGTACAAAAGAATTGTGAAGTTTTTTTTTAAATTCAAATCATAAATAAAATTCGGCCGGGTCATAGCCGCTCGCGCCTGTCGGCATAAAGTTGCCAGTTGCCACGTACGTCATACAAAATATTTTTTATTTTCATAAAATAACGCATGATTCGATAGTAATACTATAGGTGAATCGTTCTGCTGCGGGTAAACAACCAGTAAAATGTTACGTTGTATAAATATCATATATTTTTTTAATAATAATAAATTCATACGCCTAGTCGGAATAGTGCTTATTTAACGTCACATTTATCACAATTTACATTAAGGACTCGGCTCTCAGCCTTTTGACTTCTTACCTTAAAAATAGGACTCAAAGGGTTGAGGTAAATAGTAAAAGGTCCAATGGAACCAAAATAGAATTAGGTGTCCCACAGTATCTATATTAGGCCCATTTCTTTTTCTCATCTATATAAATGACTTACCTTATCTAGTTAAGGATAATAATAATGAGATAGTGCTTTTTGCTGATGACACTTCACTTATATTTTTAAAGTGAAGCGACGACAGTCGAATTACGACGAGGTAAACAGTGCTCTCTCAAAAATAGTACATTGGTTTAATGTTAATAACTTACTTTTAAATTCTAGTAAAACAAAATGTTTAAAGTTTACTTTGCCCAATGTTAGGTAGGTCCAAACCGATGTACTATTAAATGATGAGAAGATGAATTTGGTAGACAACACTGTATTCCTCACATTAATACAATATTTGAGCTGCAGAAGCGAGCCATACGTTCTATTTATAAAATGTCTGCTTTAGAATCTCTGAGAGATAAATTTAAAGAAATTGGTATTCTAACTGTTGCTTCTCAATACATTTTGGATAATGTAATATATGTTAGAAAAAATATAAGTAAATTTAAAGTTAAAAGTGACATTCACTGTAGGAATACTAGAAATAAGCACAAGCTAGATATGCCGGTGATCAGACTTAGTAAAGTCAGCAAATCTTTTAAAGGTCAATGTATACGCCTTTACAACAACATTCCAGAAAACGTTCAAAATATTTCCATTAAATTTTAAAAAAGTAGTCAAAGAACGTTTGTGTGCCAAAGCCTATTATAAGGTCAATGATTTCCTAAACGATGGCACATCTTGGGAGTAGGATGGCTGCTTGCAAGGCTTCTTCTACATTATTATATGACTTACGATTATGTATGCTGATATTAATGTATATAATAATATTAAGTTACAAAATTGTAAACTTTATTTTAAATAGATAATTTTTTCTCACTTTTTTGGTAAAAAGTGGGCCCCGTGCGAGTTTCTTACGCCGGTTCTTCTCGCCGGGTTAGTTCCCGAACCGGCGGTAGGCACCACGTGGGACATTCTGAAAACATTTATTTTAAATTTATTCAGAAATAAAACAATTTTGATTTGATTTGATTTGAAAACAACAAGCGTTTTTAGGGCTATAGTTTGAGCCCACTCTCCGCCACAAGCCCAAGCAAAATAGATTTTGGACTCTACAACTTTTTACTTTTTCCACCTATTTCTACTAGACAGCAAATAAAAAAATATTACTACAAAATATTCAAGAAATATTTTAGATTTGTTTGCTTTAAGATTTGTATAGTCTACAAAGTATTTTTTTTTTTCTGAAACCCGCAGAAACGGCAAAGCATTATACGCGTACAAAGAAGTTTTTAATTAAAAGCCGGTGAAGGAGTCCTTATGCGATTTTCTGTTTTGTTTTTATAAAAAAGTGGGTTATTTTTATTCTGTATCTAGGTAATGTTGGTGTAGATTACACTGTTAATTAGTAGGTTTATACTTGTAGTAAATTGCTTCTTAGGATGTGAGATTATTAGATATGCTAAGCTAACTTTGCAGAATCTATATAAGCAAAAATTATTTTAAATTTTGTTAGTTTCGCTAAAACTTGAGAACGGCTGCACCAATTTGGCTAATTTCAGTCTTGAAATGTCCGTGGCAGTCCAGGTTTATATTAGGTGGGAACAGATACAAAGTTCACCGAGTCATCTGGTTAGATATAAAATGAACTTTGCTAAAGTATAATAATAATATGAAATATTAACCTTTCTTGTTGTAATAACATGGAATATAATTAAAATACATGGGAGTTAACATTCCACAACGCTAATACGCGCTTGCGATACATTATAATTTATAATATTATTCAGTAGCGACGCTGGGCGATAGCCCAGGGCGCCAGATAAAAAGGGGCGCTGAAGGCAAACAAAAGGGGCGCCAATTTTTTCAGCACTTCCAGCACCCTGGGCGCCGAAGACATCTCGCCCAGGGCGCTGGTAGTGCTAAAACCGGCCCTTTTATCATCCCTAATCCCATACCTACGTTTCTGATTTCTTGACTTGACTTTCTACTTCGTTCTTCATGTGTCTAGGTATATGTATGATCCTCATTTTCCTTGTTATACCCCTGCTGTACCTATATTATCAGGCCATTGTCGAGATAATTTTGAGAACGTGGTTATAGGTACTTGCTGTAAATAATGCCGCCTCTTCAAACGGGCACATGATTTATTTATTTTAGTTATGAACTAAAACAACCACATCATCGTGTGTTGTATTATTGTATGCATAAAGATTCGCAATCTTCCGTCATAGTGCACATGAATATAGATTTCGTCAATAGAGCTTTTAATTATAATATATTGAAATTTAATAAGTACATTTCAAATTAATACCGGAAATAAAAAAGGGTCTAAGTGCCAACATTTTCGAAACGTATTTTTTTCCAGAAATGTATTTATTCTATGTGCCGTCGCCATTAACCTAATATAAGCACGTAGTTTTTTGCTTGGTATTTACATCTTTAAAGAAAGGCGGGGGAGCGGGACGCATAGCACATTGTTTTATATTTTATATTATATAATATTATAAATGCGAAAGTGTGTCTGTCTGTCTGTCTGTTACCTCTTCACGCCTAAGCCGCTGAACCGATTTTGCTGAAATTTTTTATGGGGATACTTTGGGTCCCGGGAAAGGACATAGGATACTTTTTATTCCGGAAAAATTTACGGTTCCCGCGCGATAAACGAATTTTGGCGCAACGAAGTTGCGGGCGTCATCTAGTTGTTTTATAAAAAGGTTTAAGTCCCAGCCAGCGGCAGTGTTATGAAAATGGTGGACATAGCACCTGTTGTTTTTACCGGTTCGGGAAGAAAAAGGCGTTATGAAGCTATTTTAAATAGAATAGTATGAATAATGTTTTATTGCTTTCATTATTTTTAATTACGTTGACTCAAAAAATTGGTAATTTTGTTGTTTTTGATTATTTACTTCTATAATTATCACGTTACTAGTCTTTGTGGTTTAAAACTTCAAATGTCCAAAGTGCCGACCCTTAGGGCCCTTTGGCCCTTAGGGCCAACCCACACGTACCACAACCACACGACATCGCAACGACAAAATGTCGTCGAGCAGTGGTTACGTGTGAATGGTGTCGCTGCAGCTTTTTGTAGTTGCGTTGTGGTACCGACAAAATGCCGACGTGGTTGCGTTGTCGCCAGTGGTTGCGACTTGCGATGTGGTCGGCCGTGGTTGCGATGTGGTCGGTATCTGACAAGTGGTCGACAACGACTGCAAAATGTGGTCCGTGTGAATGGTCCAGTTCATATTTTACAATACGAAATATACGCCCGACCACGTGGTGTGGTTGCGGTGTGGTTGTGGTTGTCGTGTGGTTGTGGTACGTGTGGGTTGGCCCTTAGAGCCTTATTTAAGTTAAGTAGTTAGAATTGGACTTACAGTAATTTTCTTTAAATTGTCAATTAAAATGTAATTTTGCTGTAGTAATTTATAAGTAAAATACTTTGTTTTTTCTACACAAAAAGATTTTATTGTTATATTTAAAGTATTTCCCTTAAAAAAATTAACAAAATTGATTATGAAGATGTGCTACTATTTTGATCAACAATTCCTCCACATTTTGTTTTTGGTACATAGACCCTTTTTTATTTCCGTTATTCAAATGTAAAATATATTTTTAACGAGACCACGTGCTTTTGCAGCAAGTGACAGCGAAAGTCCTCTTCGGCAGCGTGAAAGCGATCAATGACCTCAAGCGACAAGAGAAGGCTGGCCGCGACGAGCGGCGGAAACACTAGCGCCATCTGTTAGCAGGTACCGACACTTACATGTTAACTAGCCCTCTATCGTAGTTCTAGAGCTGACCAATAGATGGCGCTCAAAAATTGTTTCCATTTTTTTTCAATTAAGTTTTGATTAATCGAGTAACCACTTCCTTTTTTCTATTTCAGATGCTATGAATGTGATATGATTTTATCTATGCTAAGCTAAGGTATGATCTCGGAAGAAAGAAAATACTATAGGAAAGATGACTCCGTCGTATAAACGCCATCTAGTGGTGGAGATATTATTTTATGAAACCTCTGTTTCACAACTTTAGATATAGATGGCGTATTCCGTCTATTTAAGCTATAATACTCAAAATTTTAAGGGGGTTTTTAGTCCCAGTCGAGGCTACGTTGTCGGTTGTATCACATTATTTAAATATTAAAATGTATTCTAATGTTTTCTATGTTTCTATGTTATTTAGATAAGGCAGCGTCCATAAATTACGAAAGGTCCACTCAAATCTTATTTAAAATTAATCTGACTTCCAGGGTGAGAGTTAATTATTTAGGACTGTATAATAATTATAATTGCTGAATTGTTTTGACGCTAGAGTGTAGCACCGGCACAGACAGTAAACAAAAAGTTTTGTTCCACGTTTGACAACGTTTCTGTCAATATTCTGATATGATAATATGTGTGCAACATGTCGGATTTTGGTCGGGTTATTTACTGTATGTGCTATTGGCGCCCTCTGCTCCGACCTTTTCGTAATATTAACTAATCGTTTAAAAAAGTCTTACGTAATTTACATGGACAACTTAGTAAGTATGCGAATAGTAGATACCATAATATTATTATATTATAATAAATTTTCATAAAAATATCTCTGAATAATATAGGTTTCTTAAATTTATACTATATAGGCTATGTCATTATTATAATAATGTTGTCAATTACTATAAATTATTTATAATATTTAGGACTGGGGCAGCCACAGTCCTAAAATATATTATAAAGAATTGGCATAATAAGCCACAGTGTGGCTTATTATGCCATGGTTGACTCCGTCCACATAATATTATTATTTTTATGTCCGTTTGTTATTCGTTACTATGCAGCATACTTAAGTAATTTACATGAAAATTAATATTTTTGTATTATTGTTTGTTAATGTTAGTGTTTTATACTTGAATATTTTGTATCGAATAAACTTTTATGGTGATTTTTTTCTTATGATCTCCTTATAAAAACGCTGCAAATCTGATTTTGATCTGAATACAAACCAAATCAAATTCAACCAAAATGTGCCATTATAATAGGATATAGGATATAAATTACTGCAATGCTTTCACGCTACAGGCAGCGCCAGCACAGACAGTAAACAAAAAGTTTGTTCGACGTTTGACAACGTTTCTGCATAAATATTCTGAGGGGTTAGTGCGAGTTTTATTCGATCATGCGCATCGAGCGCGTAAACGCGAATTTATATGGCATCAAAGCAGCGCCATCTACTGGATAACGTGGATGCCGCATTGTTTACTGTATATGTTAGTAGCGCCCCCTGCTCCGACCTTTGCGTAATATTCCCTATTGTGACGGTGACGTGCCAATTAATTTGGTAGCATTATAACACATTCTGTGGACTGTGCTTCGTGTTCATTCAGATCTGATACAGACTAACCTAGTTATGATTGCACTCTACACTGTGTCATAATAATTATTATGATGGTGATTATATCATGCTGTCGCCATGCTGTTGCAATCCTGTCCCCGATCTGTTGCTCATCACGGAGTCTGGTCACGGAGGAGCCATGGCGTCAGCGACCTTGGCGGTCGTCGTTTGGAGCCATTTGAAATAGATGAAGGAACATTAGAATAGAAAGAATACTATTTGAACATCAAAACTTATTCAGGGACTACCTATAGATTGTATTCAGAGAGAGATTTATTGATTACTTTTTAGTTTTTA
This sequence comes from Cyaniris semiargus, assembly GCA_905187585.1. Lineage (NCBI taxonomy): Eukaryota > Metazoa > Arthropoda > Insecta > Lepidoptera > Lycaenidae > Cyaniris > Cyaniris semiargus. Next base: position 1,379,129 of record LR994558.1, on the reverse strand, counting down.
CCATAATGAAGATTTGAACTGTATACTTTTTCCATCACACTTAAGTAATCAATAAAATCATTATGTCTCTGAGTGCAGCCGTAGCGCTTACAAAACTAGTTTTTTTTTTTTTAATGAAATAAACAAGCAAACGAGTAGTCGGATCCCTTGATGGTAAGTATAGTAGCCACATGGACGCTCGCACCAGGTTGTGAGTATAACTTCTCTAGTTTTGCGAGTCGCAATAGAAGACGAACATATTATAACCTCCTTTTTGGAAGTTGGTTGAATGTGACTGCAACGACTGATACGGTAAAAAATATAAAGGAATCAGGATGCACAAATTATTAAGTCTCAAATCTAACTGCTAAACATTATTTACACCGACTGTACTCTGGTAAACAATGTACATAACAGTAAATAAAGTTCGTTGGCCGCTGGGCTAAATATTTGGGTGTTTATATGTGCGAAGTGCGAGCTGTATGGTGTAAAGCGATATGTGAGCGATACTCTCACTTATACCCGGTTTTGGATGCATTTGACAGTTAAGGAGGAGTCAGGGTGTAACAAAACCAAGTGATAACACTTTAGGGTGTGTTTGTGTCCCTTATATAGAGCTCACTGTAAAAGTAGCAGCGCGGAAAGAGCAAAAATATTTTTGTGATTTGTATCGGCTAGCGCCCCTGCGACATAAATTTTTCCACACAAAGGTGAAAAAAGGTATTATTTCAGCGCTTCTAGTTAGCTTCTACAACGCTTCTACTTTCACAGCTAACACAGGGACCCATATATATTACATCCCCTTAAGTATTATCGCTTAAGTAGTTTTGTTACACCCTGTATATCCAGCAGCGTGCGATAGGTTAGGTGACCTATCACCAACCCTGTTGAATATAGAAAATCCAGTCAAAAGCCTAGGAAACTGGGCATAAGAAAGTCATTTTTAGGGTTCCGTAGTCAACAAGGAACCCTTATAGTTTCGGTCCGTCTGTCTGTCTGTCCGTCTGTCTGTCCGTCTGTCCGTCTGACTGTCCGCGGTTTTGCTCAGAGACTATAGGACCTACAAAGCTGTAATTCGGCATGAATGCACGGCTAAGAAGACTTCATAAGTTATTGAGTAATAGTCGATCAACTAAAAAAATGTATTCGGCGAAGTATAAAGGAACTTTTTGTTCAAATTACTTTGAACGTAACTGAGATGATGTTGTTAGTAGTGTAAAACACTTTATAAATTATCAAAAAATTATCAAAAACTAGCGATATTACGAAACCCTACATTGCGCGTGGCCCGACACGCACTTGTTAACATTTTAATTAAAGCAATGAAACAAAAAGAATGCTAACACCTTACTTATAACTTTTTAGTAAGGTGTTGACTCTCCTATTAAGAGTAAGTACTTAAGTTATAACTTATAAGGTTCTTGATTCTGATATAATCAAATGAACAGTACTAATATAAGGTATAAATAACTTGTGCGGATGGATGGATAAGGTCATCCATGCACACAATGTAAAACCACAATTTTTGACTGGACCACGGAGGAGGCAAAAGGTTAAAAATTAAGTTTTTCTAAACAATTTTTTAGCAGGGATCTTGCAAAACAATTCAATGAGTTCCTAATTCCGATTCATTTTAATCTAAATGTAAACAAAGCATAACACGGGTGATAATGCTACCAATTTAAATTATATACCTCGACCATATCATACAATAGCAAACTTAAATTTAGTCTAATTTCCGTTTTTTGTTAACATTTAGTTAGATCAAAATGAATTGAAACGAAGTGTTTCTAAAACTTAACCTCCAGTTTCGGTCGTATCTCAAATTGCTTTTTAATACGGCCATTGCGATTCACAAAACAATTCTGGGAAGACAACAAAAGTGTCTGTTCGAATGTCGGGGGTCTTTCACCGGAGACTGATGACCGGGGGCCGGACGACGTCACTCCATGACATCGGACAGTTCGATCAGTGTTACTATTACACCAATACGAACGTCTTGTGATGATTGAATGTAATATTGCAGGGGGAAAAGATGGGTAGAGTAGTAGAGCTATGCAAGAAATTTAATACCTATGCTTATTAAATAAGAGTTTGTTCTAAGTTCTAACACACATCTTACAGCATAAAATATATTATTAAGTAACAATAACAAAATATGATTAAGATGTTAATCTAACGCAAAAATAAATACATATTTCTTAGTTCTTTCTCTGTACTTATCATAAAACAGGTAACTTTCTTAAAACATGTTCTTTTGCTTTTGCTGCACTGCACATACTTTTACTTATAAATAATTTATAAACAGTGCCACTTCGGAAAAAAATATTTACAAACAAAATATTCATTTACCTACCAAAAAGGAAAGAGTTCCTGTCACACCATTCAGAAGCGAAAACTATTATTCCTTGTATGAAAACAGACATTGTTTTATATATTATAGGTAAGAACGTTACAACAAACATAAATTAACCATTGTCTCATTTTTATATGAGATCATGTTAAATGAACATTAACTGAAGTAAAACAGTCTTATTTTCATTCCTGATTGCTCTTCTAAAATATTAAAATCTCATAATGTAAGGTAAGACAAGCTTCGACGAAAAGAGTAGATGTTCACAGAACTTTCCTACGAACAATAAGTTCAATCATAATATTATAGACAAGGTGCGTTACAGTTCGGTGTGAGCGTCGGTCTCGAGAGCTTTTCGCTACAGTACAAGCAATCACGCGAGATCATCGCTCGCACCGAGGTCTCATAACAGTACTCTGTTCCTCCCGGCGTTATGTAACTAGTCCCTCAGCGCCTGCCCTCCCCGCACCACGGGTATCCGGCCAGTATCTGGATCGACAGCAAAAAAAAAGAAAAACCCGCCAAAAAAAAAACTCGTTCCCGCGGGCACTGACATTGCCGCTAAAATCGCCGGCCGCATTTGAAATTTGAATATCGAATGTGTCCTTTGTGTACAGAGTAAATATTTTTACTTTTTTACGTGACATGATACGGACGTGAACATGAAACTATGCAGGTAATTTGACTACTACTACTTACTACTAAACTATCGCTGCACTATCATCCCCACCCAAGTTATGAAAGTCAAGGTAGCATCATTAATTCAAGTGAAATCTAAACGCTTGCTTTGGAAAATTAACATGAAAGTTGTTGCAACATGCAACTTTCGTTAAAAAAATATTATTCCATTTTCGAATTTCAAAATCCATTACTTATTTTCTATAAAATCTTGTTTTAGACAGTGTCTATAAAATTATATATTTATCGATGTTGTAACTTGTAATGAGTAAACGCGTCAAAGTTTAGCGAAGGAAATTCCCATCTTGGTTATTGGGCAAGTTATCACCTAGTTAATAAGATGATTCATACCGTATAAAGTGTATTGCAATTTCTTAATTAGAAGTTTACTGCTTATCAAAAGATCAGAAGTTTTATTACTTATTACCAATGCCAGATTCATATTTTTATGAGTGTACGCCACTTTATTACCGCGGCCGCCGCATGTACGAAATCTGCCGCCCCTAGGCCGTTGTAAATTAATTGTATGTTTATTGTTGTCTGTAATTTCTATAGAAAAAAAGTAAGCCTGTCGATACCAGAATTGTTTTACTATACTTAACCATAATTAACAACTTAATAGTTCATGTTAATATAATCGACCGATGCCTATTCCGCTCAACAAAAGTTTTCTGACGTTTATTAAGTGCAAATACTTTTTTATTTTTCAGTTGTATTATAATTTTTATAATATTATATGGAGGTGAATGCAAATCTATTGTTAAAAATGAAAATGCCGTGGAGAATACCACTCACAACTGCCCTTTCACAAAAATCATAGAAGACATCTTCAAGATAAACAAAACCAACATAAGTAAGAAGGATGAAGCAGGGAACAAAATATTTCTCGAAGCCGTTGAAAATTTCGACAGAAGAAACACCAATATTAACAAAACTGATGAAGAACTTATAAACACAATCATAGCTTCAATTAAAAGAATCAAAGACAATGTAACGAAGAATTCCAATGAATCTTTGTTGAATGAAGCGATAATTATAAGTAAGAATGCAACTAACATGAAAATAAGGAGTGGTGTAGAAGAAAAAATTAATCTTAACAATAATACAAAAGACAACACAAATTTTGATATAGAAAACAATAAAATTAACCAAACAAAATACGTAGAAATATTAACTATAGAACCTAACAGTACTAATGTAAATAACAAAACATCACATATTTTAGACGCATTAAAATATATAATGCCTATATTAAATAGTACTAGAGTGCAGGATCTTCATAGCATAACCATAATAGAAAAGAAACTTAACAAAAACCAATCGATATCAGAAACTAAGAACATTTCCACTATCGTAGTCAAATATTGTGATAAGGATAATAAAACGAAAGAAGATGTACATGTTTTAGACAAAACGAAACCAAATGACAATTTTTTAAACAAAACAGAACCAAATGATCATGTTTTAGACAAAACAAAACCAAATGATCATGTTTTAGACAAAACAGAACCAAATGATCATGTTTTAGACAAAACAGAACCAAATGATCATGTTTTAGACAAAACAAAACCAAATAATCATGTTTTAGACAAAACAGAACCAAATGATCATGTTTTAGATAAAACAGAACCAAATGATCATGTTATAGAGAAAACAAAACCAGATGTTTTAGACAACACTAACAATATGAGACCAATAATGCAGGAATCGGAAGACTATGATTATTTAGACGCAGACTACGATGCTAAAGACACTGGAAACTTCTCGAAGACCACCAGGGAAATGTTGGAAGCGGCGGAGTATGGTATGCAGAAGATGCACGAGCTGTTTGGAGTTTTGGAGCCCAAGTTGTATTATATGGGTGAGTTTCTCGATATTGTAGATACATAATAGCTATAGGTCTACCAGAATCTGATGGCAATTTTTGACAGCAGATTTTCAAAAAATATCCTTGATCATTGGATAAATTTTTATATTTGCATGTTTAACACACAAAATCAGCCGCTATAAGGAAAAAAAAGGATCAAAATGTTTTATCCCAATTACCCCGGTATTGCTAGAGTCAATTTATTTTCTCACTTTTTGCCATCAGATTCTGGTAGACCTATAGCTATTTTGAACATATTACTGTATAGTGTATAGGGCAATCACAATGTCGCGGTCTGAATGTTTTAGTAATAGTTTTTGGTGTTCCTAGTATTTTGAAACAAAGATCTAACGTGTCAATCCTAGAATGACTGCCAGCGATTGTATAGTTTTCCCTTTTTTACCCGACTGCGCCAGAAGGATGGCTTTGTTTTTCGAAAGTTTGGCAGCTCTTACAGCCTGACGGATTCAATTGTGAGATGAAGAGATTCGTTAAATTCGAGTTTCCATGAAAGTGACCCTGAGTATAATTAAAATATGCAGTCTGTTGTAGTTTTTTTAACACATTTTATTAGCTCGGGCTGTATGTATGTAACGGAATCTTTGAGCACAATTTTTACCTATCTCCAGTAGTCTAATTAATTCGAAACTTTGCATACGTATTAAGAGCCAATGACAATGCTATTTAATTTGTTAAAATTATTTTTGATTTTATTTAAAAGCATGTTTTTTTTTAAAACTGTATATTAATATTAAATCACCGTTTTAATATTTCGTGGGATCTTTTACCCGGCTGCCCTAAAATTTACCCAAATTTTCTGTTAGGTCTATCGCTAAACGAAAGATTCGCGTTCACTATGAGACACATCACACAGGGTCTATAAAAATAATTTTATATTCATAGGATATTTTAACCGACTGCACAAAAATTCACACAATTTTGTCCCAGGTCTATCGCTAAACGAGAAGGACCCTGCGCGCTACGTGGCGGCCTTCAACGCGCCCTCTGAAGACGTCACCAGGTACTCCCGTTTCGGGTACGCCTCACTCCAGGCTGCTGAGAAGCTGAAGGAACTTACTGGGTAAGTGGTGATCTTCAAATAACTATGAATTGTTTGACTACGTAGAGTATTTGATCTAAACTGGGTTGTAAACAGAAGTTGAGAATTGTGAACTTGAAACGTATAAATTTAAAAGTATTTTTGGTTAAAGACGACAAGAATAAAACGAGAAGGTAAAGTTGCTAACGAAGAGATGAGTCTTTTGCAAACGTTTAAAGATGACTTGTACCCCTATTACTTTAATGCATCTTTGATACTGTTTTGTTCCTTTTCCGATCCAGTCCGCACTAGTTTTCTATTTGATGTACGGACTGTGTCGGAAAAGGGGCGAAACATTTAATAATATTGCAGCATTTAATAGCAGAATAGGGGTGTATCAGAAACCATAATATAAGATGTATGCCTAATAAATTGACTAATTAAAAAATAATGTAAGTATCAAACTCAAACTCAAACTCAAACTCAATTTTTTTTATTCAGAATAAATTTTTGCAAATATTTTCTGAAAGTCTACATGATGCCTACCACCGGTTCGGGAACTAACCCGGCGAGAAGAACCGGCGTAAGAAACTCGCACGGGGCCCGTATCGTATTTACAGTCGAAAATAAAGCCGCCACTAACTAGTAAAACAAACCAATTATACCTCGAATAGACCTAAGTCTATTCGAGAAAAAAGAAAAGAAATACTATATCTAAATATAGTATTTCTTTTTTTATTTGACATGTTTACTCATCATACAAGTATTATGAATGTAAATATTCACATTATCCAAATATCCCATCTTCCGCCCGAGCCTGTTTGACCTGCATCAACTATTACCACACGATGTCCTTAGCATATTCCTCAACCTTTGCCTCATACTTCCTGCTATAGCCTGGAATTTATGCATATTTTCAGATTTTACAATTAACTATTAATTAATAGTCTATTTAACCTTTGAAAAAAATTGTATTTCATAACGCATTTAATAATTTCAAAGTTTGTAATGAATGTTGTCAAAATATTATGTTTATAAAAAAAGTTCACTCACTCTCGTAAACTAAGCTTAATTCTAGAAATGGAAATTACCTAGCCTAGGGCTAAATCTATCCTAATGGGCTCTTTATTTTCAAATCAGCCATTAAAAACGTTGCAAACTGATCATGAATAATATGAATTAAAAATTGATTGAAGGTCAAGCAGGACATTTTTTTCTTGCCATATTTTTCTATTTTTCCCTTCTGGCCTTTTATTAGCTAAAAATAAAATATCTAGTATCTTTATCCATAGAACCTTTAATCTGTCCAAAACAGCATCAAAATTGTCCACTAAAATCCACTTTGCTCCAAGTCGACTTCAAAGTAATATTTACAGCTGAGACCTTTTAATAAATTATTTTCTAAAAGTTCGCGAACCTTTGCGATTACAACACATCCTGTACAGAGACATACAGGATGTTGGCAACATTTGACATCAGTATATATTATTTACTCATCAAGACGACCTTTGCGTCTTGTAAAGTGAAACTAGTATCATCATTTGATGATTTTCGAAATGACGACTAAAATCTGTAGTGCTTAAATTAGTTTTTAAGACCTTATTTCTCTTTTTTAACCGACTTCCAAAAAGGAGGAGGTTATATGTTCGGCTGTGGATATTTTTTTTTATTTTTATTTTTGTATGTTCAACGATTACTCCGCCGTTTGTGAACCGATTTTCAAAATTTTTGTTTTGTTCTATTAGGTTTCCCTCCAATTTGGTCCCATTTTCACAAAAGTGGTGATTTGATGATGGGATCCATGAGTAATCGAGGGAACTCCTCAAAATTTATATGGAAATATATGGTGATTTTTGTTTTATGAGAAGTATCCTAAGCATATGCTACCAAAACGGAAGATTTTTCACCAAGGTATACTATGGTTCCGAAGATACTAAGAGAACTCCGGATTCCTTATAGATACAAGTTTGGGGGTTTAGGCGCTGTTTTAAGTATTGAAAGCATATGCTACTATGCAAATTATATTCATCATCATCATCATCATCATCATTACCACGTCAGGGTCACCAGTGTCACATGGTTGTATATGGATACAATATGCCCCCACAACACCATAATTATATCATCACGTTATGTCCTTATAATAATTGGTACTTTTCATAGCGATTTTAATAAAAATATAATGTTGTTTCAAAATAAATTATTCAAGTTCTAAGCGACTTATGTACCACAAAATTGAACATAACAAAGTCAACCTTAACTCCAGAGCGTAAGGCACACATTTGACATTACTTTTGAGATTCGAAAGAAAAAAGAGAAGTAAGTTGCTTCGATAGGTACTACACTAGTTTAACTATTAACCCATCAAGCCCAAGCGGCACCCGGCTGCCGCATAACAATTAAAAATCTATTGTGTCTGCGATTCCCACGATCGAGGTAATAAATTGAACCCTGACCTTAGTATGAAAATACTTACATAGGAAAACAATCTACATCGTAATAGGAATAAGAAACACAATCGCATTGAGTGTGACTCTTAACAAATTGTAATAAGATACGTAGAATATAGGTACGCGATGGTTTACCAATGCTTAACTAAAAAGAGTGAAATTATTATTTTTAACAAAAAATTAAAACCGACTTCCAAGGTAAAAACGATAGTAAAATCCTTATAATATGAACTAAAAAGTATTAAATAATGTTTCCTATCTAATAGTGCCTTTTTCCGAATTCGGCTAAACCTCAACTATTCTGTACTCAATCTTCATCATTTTGAAGTCGGTGCCAGTTCCAAAAGTTTCAAATACCTATTCTGTCAGAGAACTAAAGATTCAGCTATATCTGGTACCGCCTTCAAAATGATGAAGATTGAGTACAGAAATAGTTGAGGTTTAGCCGAATTCGGAAAAAGGCACTATTAGATAGGAAACATTATTTAATACTTTTTAGTTCATATTATAAGGATTTTACTATTGTTCTTACCTTGGAAGTCGGTTTTATTACAGGCAACTTTTTCTATTCTTCTACTTCTACTTTAGCTCGGGAAAGTTGCTTCTATAGTACAAGTTTTTTTTTATAAAATAAGGGGCAAACGAGCAAACGGGTCACCTGATGGAAGTGCGCTGCCGGCCTTTAGATAAGGCCGGTTTACGTTATTCCAATTCAGTCATCGAGTCCAGCGCTGGATTACTTTTTACTACTGGAATAATGTAAATTGGCACTGGAATACAATTTAGTGCAATTCAGTGCATTTCAGTGTTAATTGACAATATTCCAGTAAGCAGGTAATCCGGCGCTGGATTCGATCACTCTATTCAAATAATGTAAACCAGCTATTTTACTCGGAAGTATAATAATCATTCTACAAAATTCACCTGTTAAAAGTAAAAAGAGAATAAAATTATGATGATATATTTTTAACATATGTATATAAAAGTGATTTTTGTCAATGATAATTCCTTTGTTACAAAAGCGCTATTCGTGTAACAGTGACTGAAAAGTATTTGAATTACAATAACTGTATTTATTTACAGACTTCAAAATTGTACGTAATTGAGAATTAAAACTCCCTATCTCCAAAACTACTGAACCGATTTTGATGAAACTTGCTCTATTCCCTAAGTTGAACAATACCTAGTACAACAAAAAAAGAATAACTGATATCGGAATGGTAGTTCCAGAGATATGCGAACACAAACATAAAAACATACATACATACATACACTTTAGAAATTTGGCACATTTTGGCACACTTTGACGACCTCTGTGGCTCAGTTGGTGGGCTGTTGGTAGCTCAAGCCGGGGGTCGCGGGTTCGAATCCCGCCGACGGAACAAAAAGTTTTCAAAGTTCCTGGGTCATGGATGTGTATTAAATATGTGTATAATATAATAAAAATCTTAAATATATGTATAGTATAAAAGTATTGAATATATTTCCGTTGTCTGGTACCCGTAACACAAGTCCTTCAGGTACAGCACGGAGCCAGACTGACGTGGTGTGAAGCGTCCATAGATATTATATTATATTATTATTATACATTTGTTCAGACGCTGATATAGACTAACATAATATACGAAAATTGGGCAGTTCTGGAAATATTACATTTTATACGTGGGAAAGCCATGATTCGGCACGAATGGGCCGGCTCGACCAGAGAAATACCACGTTCTCACAGAAAACCGGCGTGAAACAGCGCTTGCGCTGTGTTTCGCCGAGTGAGTGAGTTTACCGGAGGCCCAATCCTAGGGGATTGGGCCTCCGGTGAGAAGAGAAGGGAATAGGGGAGGGTAGGGAAGGGAATAGGGTAGGCCCTATTCCCTTCCCTACCCTCCCCTATTCCCTTCTCTTCCCATCCCTACTCTCCCCTATTACCCTATTCCCTCTTAAAAAGGCCGGCAACGCACTTGCAGCTCTTCTGTTGCTGCGAGTGTCCATGGGCGACGGAAGTTGCTTTCCATCAGGTGACCCGTTTGCTCGTTTGCCCTCTTTATTTCATTAAAAAAAAAATACGCGTCGAATTGATCCTTTTTTTGAAGTCGGTTAAAAATAGTCAAAGATAGGTATTTGAAAAAAATCCTTCACAAAAAGAAAATTAAAGTATTTTAATTACAATCACGATTTCAGCTCAATACCTTCAAAGCTGGTCACAATTTCATCACACTAACCAATAGAACCGTTTGCTAATTAAAGAACAAAAACCCGTGTCCGATGAACCGTTGGGACCCTCAGCTGTAATACAATTAAGTAACGTTTTTGCTGATCAACCATCACGTCTCGCTCTGTAACATAAAGTACTGGTCACAATGACTTAATATCTACTGAATGACGCCCGCAACTCCGTTGCGCCAAAATTTGTTTATCGAATATTTTCTGGGTTAAAAAGTATCTTATGTCCTTTCCCGGGACTCAAGGTATCTCCATACCAAATTTCATCAAAATCGGTTCAGCGGTTTAAGCGTAAAGAGGTTACAGATAGACAGACACACTTTTGCATTTATAATATTAGTATGTATTAATCAGCCTGTCGGAAAGTATAAGTTAGAACCGGAAACTATAAGTTTCGGAACCTAGGGGTGTCTTATGACAGCCCTAGGTTCCGAAAGTCTGATCACCACGATTTAACTAATTAGCAATTGAAGCTATAGAATAAGCTTTAGCTTATGTGTAAATGAAGTTTCAAAAAGTTTGCTCAATAATAATTTAATAATCGTGCAAAGTCATTTCATAAATCGTATCAATTAATTAGGCTCAAACGCTGTTTTGGTTTTTGGGATACTTTTTAGCATGATTAATCTAATATTTAGTATGGAGATACTTGGAATCCCGGGAAAGGAAATAGGTTACTCTTTATCTCGGAAAAATGTCCGGTTCCCATGCGATAAACTTTGGCGCAACGGAGCTTCAGGCGTCATCTAGTGTTTCTATGATTATAACGTCTACCAAATTGTCACCTAATCACGAAATTGATTCCTAGGCATTTGACAGACCAACGTCATTTGGTCGGATCATGTCAATTCAATGTTACTTGTGATCTGTCGGCTGGGTTTGACGTAACGCGACCAAACTACGTAGGTCCCCCGTCTGCCTAGGAATCAACTTCTCTGATAGTACATTGTGTTCGCGCCTTAACAGTATTATCTGCAAGTCTTGATACTTGAAATGTGTTGATTGGTTTGGAAATGATTGTCTGTTGTAAGCGGCGCTGATGCGGTGTGAAATCACTCTAGTTGGGTGATCGCTAGCTCTAATTACTTTTTTCCTTAAAATGCCCGCCAAAATTGACAAAATGGCGTCTGACAGAATGCTGAAAAGTTTCTAATCAAATTACTGTAATAAAAGTAATTCGATTAGAAACTTTTTAAGTTTTTATAGCTGTCTACTTAACAACTCGACTTATATAATGAACTAACGTGAATCAAAATTATAATACGAATGTAGCCCGCAACTTTGTAAGAAATAGATCTGTTACCGTACTTTTTCCTGCAGCAAAAAGGACTTTAGCGTTAGTGCACTTTTTTTGAGATGGATAAAATAATCGGCCAAGTGCAAATCGGACTCGCGCACGAAGGGTTCCGTACCGGTATAGAGCGAAAGTAGACAAAAAATTGTGTTTTTTGTATGGGAGGCCCCCTTAAATATTTACTTTATTTTAAATTTATTATTAATTTCTAAAGTACAAATATAACTAAGTATTTTGTGAAAATTTCAAGTGCCTAGCTGTTACCATTATTGATTACGAGCAAAAAAGGCCAAAAAAATCACGTTTCTTGTATGGGAGCCCCCCTTAAATATTTAATTTATTTTGTTTTTAGTATTTTTTGTTATAGCGGCAACAGATATACACAATCTGTGAAAGTTTCAGAAGTCTAGCTATAGCGGTTCTTGAGTTACAGCCTGGAGACAGACAGACGGACAGACAACGGAGTCTTAGTAATAGGGTCCCGTTTTTATTACCCTTTGGGTACGGAACCCTAACGTTAAACACTCGTTAGGACACGTGACGATTAAGATGGCGGAAGAATCCACCGCCGGCGCGGCTTAGAAGAGAATCTTATTTGAATGTAGGTATGCTTGTGTGCATACTGTTTCGTATTCATCTCTGCCGTACCCCGTTGTTTTTGCCAAACAATTTTCTATTTTAACTAAAAGTAAATAGCTGTTTAATCTAAGACGGTCAAGTGAGGCTATATCGCAAGTACAATGTCATGTTGCGCAAATGACAATGAAACAACATCATTCCGTCCACGTCCGTACATAGCCTTTACTGTGTCAAGTCGGCCATGTTAATGTACTCCTTGTCATAGAAGTCGACATGGTAATGTCATTGTACGCAACCATAATATTATTGCTGATGTACCTGTAGAGATATTGACTAATAGTTGGTAGACCTATGGTATACCTAATAGGTGGGAGACGATAGCTAATAAAAAACCCGCAGGTGGTGCTGTATGGGGTGCTTAAGTCGACAACGGATGACGAGGTATTCTATGCCATCAAAAATCAAAATAAGCACCTTCAACCGCTGCCACCTCCGGGCGTGGTGTATGACTTACAAGTAAATCATAGACGAAGGGGAAGAGACAACGAGACGGAACATGTGGTGTGTACGTTGTCCCCTCAGCTGTGGCGGACCTTTACAGAAGCCGGATATGTCTATATTGGTATGCAGCGAGTGCGTGTCGCCGACCAGTCCCCCTTAATACAGTGTTCGCGCTGTTTAGGGTACGGACATGGAAGGCGACATTGCAGTAGCGAATCCGAACCCGAAAAGTGTAGCCACTGCGGAGGGGACCATCGTAAATTTGACTGCGATAAATTGGAAGAAAAGCCGCATTGTATCAATCGTGACAAGGATGGTTGTAGGGATACAGAGCACGGTGCGTATAGCGCGGAGTGTCCGGTGCGAAGGAGATGGGACGCGATAGCACGGGCAACTGTAGCATACGATCCGGATGATCAATAGCAGTGATAAGCCATAAATATATAGTATACTATGTAAATAAATAATTTAAATATATGTATAAGAAATGCAACTTGGCAATCTCATAAACTAAGTGTAAGGGACCCAAAAACGCAATGTATTATTATTTATGTGTGTGATATTGTGTATTAATGTATTTTGTAGTAATGTATTAATATGTGGAAAAAAAAACACTTGTCATATATATGGTTATCGTAAAAAATAACAAAGCATATATGGACATAGTAATAAAGTTAATTTGGAATGTAAAATAAGAATATAAGACAAAAACAATAAAACGAATTATGTATCTAAGAGAATAAAAATATGTATCAATTTAAATAATATATTATAATGTATGTAACAAAAGTAAATGTACTCAAGAATTATAATATAATATATATGAAATAGCATGTAATACTATATGTAGGAATATAAATATATATAATAAATGTAAATAGCATATATCACTGCTATTAACCACATTATATACGCAACAACGTGTTGCGTCCCACTCTATTGCAAGGAATTATTTAGTAGTTAAATAACTAAAGCAATACAAATTCGCATCGGATACTCCGAGCTGCGCGTAGTGGATGGTAATTTAAAATAGATATATAGAAAACAAATGTAAAACAGAAGTAAAAAATTAAATCAGAAAATAAATAAGAAAGTAGGAAAAGGTACAAATTGTATATGCGTAGTAACAAAGATGATAAAATGAAAGATGTAAGAGAAACGATAGAAAAAATTAACTTTCAAGTAATGCAATAATGCAACAAAATAAGTAAAAGATGTGATAATAAATTGTAACTAATAGAAATATATATATAAAAGATGTAATAACCGTAAGAATAGTATATTGTAAAAATGCAAATTGTAAAGAACAGATATGAATAGTAGTAATGGTAAATATAAAAACCTCTAGTAATTAAATATAAAAAACTGTCTCGATGAAACGAACTGTGTAAATAATTGTCTCTTCCCTTCGGAAGGGGGAACAAGAGGTCCCATATAGGGGCCATTAAAAAAAAAAAATAGGTGGTAGACCTACGTTATTTTTTTATATCAAGTCAATGTAGTCCTGATCTTTCGGCTGGGCTTAAGTCGATTGTAGAGATTTTGTAGAGAATCAATATGAAGTTGCAAGAGGAAGCTAAAAAGTTGGGAACTTGGTTGATAAGGAACTGGAAATGTTAATAAAAAACAAAAGCTCTACGTTTGTTGAGCTTGAAATGTAGTATATGCCTAGTGAACATGGTTTAATTCAGACTATAAAATTCTACGTAAACTACTCATTTACGTATCCCTTACTTAACAGAATATTTTAAAATAAAAAATAAAAAACTTTATTTTCCCAATTCCAAATTCAAAAGTTAAAATCCGCGTGATTGAATCTTATGAATCCGGTTTTATGTCGGATGTAGCAACTTCTGCTCATTCTGGATCCTGCTCTGTGACCGTTTGTGTAACGAACAGGGCACATGGTTAATGGCCCTAATGTGGTCAGAATGTATTTTACTGCAAACCGGATTCAAAATAAGAAAAAATAAATAACAAACTACGTGTCGCATCCTAATCCATCCAAGTTCGATTACGATGGACCAACATTTTCGGTCGTCAATATAATTTCCTGTGTTGGACGTAGCTTGTGCATACCATAATCAGCTTTGCAATGTTGAAAATGTTATCTAAGAAATAAAAAAAAACTGAGGTGGATCCTTAACTTTAGAGGTGGGCAGGTACGTAAAAAAGATGGCCGATTCTCAGACCTACCTGAAAAGCCCACAGAATACAATCGATCTAGCCGTTTCAGAGGTCGGCAACAAACAACGCGACACAAGAATTTAATATTTTGACTGCTAGCTGACGCCCGCTACTCCATTGCGCCAGAATTGTTTTTCGTGCGGGAATCTTCTTCCGGGATTAAAAGTATATCCTATGTCCTCTCACGGGGGCCGGGACTCAAAGTATATCCATACCAAATTTCAGCAAAATCAGTTCAGTGGTTTGGGCGTGAAGAGGTAACAGACAGACACACTTTCGCATTTATATTGTTAAGTATGGATTGAAACCAATAACTCTTAATATAAATTAATAAACTATACTTCTATTAATAAATATGAGCCCATAACTGATATTAGCATTAATAAAGCCTTAATAGTGTTGCAGGAAGCGGCTGTTATGCCATTTCCGCCACTTTCACTGCGGGGAAATGCCTGCGATTGTAAATAATCTAGCCGCTAGCGCATGCAATTCTCAGATTACATATATTTATGTATTATAAGTAATTAATTTGACTCTTAGATGTTGGCTGAAACTCCGTTGCGCGAAAATTCGTTCATCGCACGGAAACCGTATATTTTTCTAGGTAAATAGTATCCTATGTCTTTTCCTGGTAGTCAAAGTATCTCCATACCAAGTTTCAGCAAAAGCGGTTCCGCGGTTTGAGCGTGAAGAGGTTACATACAGACAGACGCACCTTCGCATTTTTAATATTAGTATGGATTTGTCTTTTAGATACTGATTTTTGAGATTGTCGCCTACAACTTTATTGCAAAAGATTGTCAATTTATTTATCGCACTAGAACCTTTTTTTTGCTGGTAAAAACAATAGTTCTTACCAGTACGCAACGGAATACCTTTACCACCTATCCCAGGCCCTAAAGGGGCATCCATGCCAGAGCCAGTGCGTTTACACGTGAAGAGGTAACTTTTTTTTATTAAATAAGGGGGCAAACGAGCAAACGGGTCACCTGATGGAAAGCAACTTCCGTCGCCCATGGACACTCGCAGCATCAGAAGAGCTGCAGGTGCGTTGCCGGCCTTTTAAGAGGGAATAGGGTAATAGGGTAGGGGAGGGTAGGGAAGGGAATAGGGGAAGGTAGGGAAGGAAATAGGGGAGGGTAGGGGAGGGAAAAGGGTAGGGGATTGGGCCTCCGGTAAACTCACTCACTCGGCGAAACACAGCGCAAGAGCTGTTTCACGCCGGTTTTCTGTGAGCCCGTGGTATTTCTCCGGTCGAGCCGGCCCATTCGTGCCGAAGCCTGGCTCTCCCACGTAAACTGCGAGCCCTGGCTTTATATATAGGACGTATAGGCCGCGGCTTAAGGGCCAATAGGGGCGGCAGCGTCCTAGGGGCATATTTCGTACGTGGGCAGCGAAAATAAAGTTGCCTACACTCATAAAAAATATAAATCCGACACAATATATGGGTAACTGACAGGCAAACAGACTGACATACTTTCGCATTAATTATTTATAATATTGTTATAATTGGGATTATATGATGACTTGGGCATTTTTTTTTTCATTCAGCAATAAAAAAATTCAATGCGACTGCAGAAAAATGCGTAAATATATAGTTCGGACGAGTAGTCTTGATCTAATTATTATATCACAAGTGTTTTCTCAAACTTCAGGGCTGACTATATAACAATTCGCACGTTTTCGCAAGAGTATTGTTTTTTATCGTATTATACTACTTGTCTACTGATTGGAGATCATCCATGACATACATACGATTATAGTATTGACCTTACGCATAGCTTAGGTCTAGATTTTTAAAGTGTTTTGCTTACGTGATAAGATTGAAAAATTATTTTTTGAATTATAAATCTATCATTATTGACTAGGTTAACTAGGTTAACTATTTACATTTAAAGTACTTATTTATTATATATATTACTTATTAAATAATAGGTAGTTACACAAGATGAACTTTTTAATAGGGCATGTTGATGATCTATCTTTTGCGTGTAATAAAAACGCCAATTGTCAGCCATTTCGAAAGTTACGTCATAGAAATTCGAAATTCAAAAGCGTGAAAGCATACAATGGTTCTGTCATAACCAGCCGCGTTAACCTGTTAAAATTAACCGGTGGTTCGAGTTAACTCGTCGAGTTAACTGGCGGTTCTGACTTCTGTAACCGGCGAAAGCTGTGGAAAGCTCCGGAACGCCCGCAGACAGGGTTTACTTACGCAAATGACGCTGCATTCGATATCTAATTATTAATTCTAATAATAGATTGTCATCATTTTAAAAATTGTTATTGATCTGACATTTTATAGGCTTTATAAAAAACTGGAATTTTTAGCAATTTAAGCGTCAAATAGTAACAGGTGGATAGAAACACTTTCCTAATTCTAAAAAAAATGGATGAGTATTGTACACATTTTAAAAAGTTGCTTTATCCATTATTTTTTTTAGATTTCTTAGAAGTAAGATATACTTTCTCAATTGTTGCCAGCTCTTCCACAAGAAAGTAGACATTTTTTTGCGGAGATTTAAAAATTGTAGAGGCAAAATTATTAATTTATTTATGTGACATTTCAAATATAATAATGATAATATCGAATGAGCCTACAATAACGACAGTCCGGAAGCCAGCCAGGCGACACCTAACAAGAAATGCCCAATTTGGTGGCAAACGAGACGCAAACAACATTCCTCGCACTTCCAATCGGAAATAGAAAGTTATGGGCACATTAGCTGCGAGTATCAAAATTTATTGGTTTTGCTATATGACGTAAGATTGGAATGTCATTTTAAAAGTTAGTGTTTTTGCCCGCGGCCATGTTTCTTTTTGTTATTCCTCTTTCTTGATCAACTTTGTTATGAAAAAGCAAATTATTCTAGATACTTTTTTTTTTGTTAATTCGTCCCGGTCGGGACAGGCAAAGGATTATTCTAGATACTTGGTGGTCTCAAAAAAGGTGTCTATTATTTTTTAAAGTTTGTTTTTTCTATATTATTCTTAAGTTAAATAATATCTAAGACGTAAACATATTTATAGTGCTAAAAAGCGAAAAACTAATGGACCATTTATTGCTTTCACACACTTCATTAGATAATGACGATAAAATCGAATATCCTGAATAGATTTAAATGCATCAAGATATTATGTTATTTATGATTATGGTATAACAAATTTACTTGAGGAACGGCTTCTAGTGCAAGTTGCGTTTCCAAACACTGCCGCACTCATAGACGAATAATAATTACTTAACTGTAATTAAATGGATATTTTGACATAAGCCCCAATACAATATCTGTCAAGCTCTTCATTAAATTAAAGTTTAATCATCACTAAACGTCTCTGAGTGCGACAGTTAAACTCCTCACTCTTAGGCCTCCTCTTAGGGTGACCCCTCTCCCAATCCCAAAAGTCGGATTCTTCTGGCCCATACGTATTGAAGCGTCGCTCTCTCGTTAGAATTAAAATATATATTTTAACTACTACCTATTTACCTTGACCAGTTTGTCCGTCTGTCCGTGTGTTGTTAGTTGTTACACAAGAGCGCATCAGCAGGTGAAAGTCGGGCCTTGCACTTGAAAGCGAAAGGTGCGACCAGGGCTGACAATTTACATTGTGCAGGTGCCTGGAAGAGTTTGATGAAAAGTATAAGAAGATAATATTGAATTGAATGAGAAGAGAAGAAAAAAGTAAGGGGTTCTGTAAACTATAAACTACGTCTCCTTACTCCTATTATAATAAATTATTATAGAGGGGTTACTAATAGTTCTGCATACGTAACATTCTACGCTTTACTTTGTAGGACGAATCGCTGGTGTATGACGTGTCCTTTATGCGGACTTACTTGTAAAAGTGACAGCGCTGAAAGAGTTACTTTTTTATTTTTGTATGTGCACATTCATGATGCTGCGGCATATCTCATAGAAATATAGAAGTCAAAAGTGTCTTTTAACGAAGCTACTTTCACAGTGAACTCTATATTAAGAGACACATGTACACCTAAAGTTGAGTTACAAGTTGAGAAAACACTTATATAAACAGAGTATGTTGGTTAAAAAAAACAATATTTTTGTGTCAACCCTATAAAAGTTGAACGTTTTCTGAAGTTAATATCCTTGTATTGTTCCAGCTAACACGGTAGCCAGTTAACCACACGTTAAAGCGTTAACTGTGAAATTTAACTGCCTCACTAACTAGTAATTATTATGTACGGGCGCCTAGTATTTTATGTGGAAAATTGGGAAAATTAAAATGAAAATGTAATTATGTGCGGTTAGGTGGAAGGACTGAAAATATTTTTAATAATCCTCGAAAATACAACTAGATGACGCTCGCAATTCCGTTGCGCCAAAATTCGCTTATCCGTACATTTTCTGGAACAAAAAGTATCCAATGCCTTTTCGCGGGACTTTAAATATATTCAAAGTAGGATGTTTACAAATAAACCATTTTTTAACCGAAATTACATCATGTTTGCTAAAATCAATACAAGTAAAATCATACGTGGGAGAGCCATGCTTCGGCACGAATGGGCCGGCTCGACCGGAGAAATACCACGTTCTCACAGAAAACCGGCGTGAAACAGCGCTTGCGCTGTGTTTCGCCGAGTGAGTGAGTTTACCGGAGGCCCAATCCCCTACCCTATTCCCTTCCTTTCCCCTACTTAGGGTAGGGATGGGAAGAGAAGGGAATAGGGAAGGCCCTATTCCCTTCTCTTCCCATCCCTACCCTCCCCTATTACCCTATTCCCTCTTAAAAGGGCGGCAACGCACCTGCAGCTCTTCTGATGCTGCGAGTGTCCATGGGCGACGGAAGTTGCTTTCCACCAGGTGACCCGTTTGCTCGTTTGCCCCCTTATTTCATAAAAAAAAAAATCAGTGATATTTTTAAACACTACACACCAAAATAGCTATAAACTTTGTATTAAAAAATATGTATTTCTAAATTTAAGTTTATCGCAGCACAAAAATTCAAGATTGCGCAAATTCCCTCTAATTATTCGCAAGAAGAGCGCAACATATTTCCCCAATCTGATCTTACTTAATTACGTAACTAATTGTTGCATAGCTTTCTCGTTCCCGCGCGACACTTAGTTTTTACTCACCATTGTAGAGCGATACAAGTTTTTCCGATCATGTAGAAATCTGTACCCAATACCATTGTATTGATATGGAAAGTGTGCATGCATTGTTTTAGATTGGTGTAAGAAAACTGTAGTGACTTAGAAATCTTTATATATTAGTGGTACAATTAGAAATGAATAATGGCCACCTTTTGATCATATTTAATACCTGTATATAAAGATCTACACTGTGTATTACAATATTATGTACACAAGGTGAGGCGGTACCCACAATCCCGCATCGCACTATCGAATTTTCTGAGAACGGCAAGATATAAACAAGGTATATTATATGGAGATACGTTGAATCCCGGGAAAGGACATGGGATACTTTTTACCCCGGAAAAGTGTATACTTCCCGCGCTATAAACGAATTTTGGAGCAACGCAGTTGCAGGCATCGTCTAGTTATTAAAATGTCTAAGTATAGACGTAACGGGCTTAAGCTCCACAAAAATAAATTCGTTTCTTCCTACCACCTAGCCAACTTCCTGAAATATCTAAAACACACGCGCTAAACGAAAACGCAACGCAATGGTGCGGAGAAATCGATCATACTCATAATCGTTACGTGGCGGAAACCGCCGCGCCGTCGCGTCGCACGCAACGTGACACACTGAGACACGCATATATATATTTTATTTTATTTTTTATGAATTAAGGGGGCAAACGACCAAACGGGTCACCTGATGGAAAGCAACTTCCGTCGCCCATGGACACTCGCAGCATCAGAAGAGCTGCAAGTGCGTTGCCGGCCTTTTAAGAGGGAATAGGGTAATAGGGGAGGGTAGGGATGGGAAGGGAAGGGAATAGGGGAGGGTAGAGAAGGGAATAGGGTAGGGGATTGGGCCTCCGGTAAACTCACTCACTCGGCGAAACACAGCGCAAGCGCTGTTTCACGCCGGTTTTCTGTGAGAACGTGGTATTTATCCGGTCGAGCCGGCCCATTCGTGCCGAAGCATGGCTCTCCCACGTTAAATAAATAAATAAACGTTTATTAGTTACTGTTACTAGTTACTGTTATCAGTTAGTGATAATAGTAATATATTAGCTACTTGAAAGTTATAGGAAGAGTTTCGCTACGATGACTGTTTCTTGTTTCACTCGATCGCAGTTTTGAAAGTCACTTCAATAAAATTGACTTGATTTATTGAATAGTTAAATATACGTGCAAAATAAACGCGATACCGATACTTGAAGTATCTCGACGACCTCTGTGGCTCAGTTGGTGGGCTGTTGGTAGCTCAAGCCGGGGGTCGCGGGTTCGAATCCCGCCGACGGAACAAAAAAGTTTTCAAAAGTTCCTGGGTCATGGATGTGTATTAAATATGTGTATCATATAATAAAAATCTTAAATATATGTATAGTATAAAAGTATTAAATATATTTCCGTTGTCTGGTACCTGTAACACAAGTCCTTCAGGTACTTAGCACTGGGCCAGACTGACGTGTTGGAAGCGTCCATAGATATTATTAAAAAAAAAAAACTACTAAAGGTCATCGCATATTACACCGAATCGACGCCAACCCAACTCACAGTTTGGCATTGAATTCTCAGCTTTATGTAGAGCCGGCTTCCAACTTGTACCTTTAAACGTTTCAAAATAGCGTCTAATATGGCGCTTAGTTATTGTGCAGGCAGTGAAAGTCATTAGTGTATGTATGTCTACTCCCTAATGAGTGACGCGCATTGTGTCGAGTTCAACCGTCAACGGTCTGTTATACTCCAACTGTTACGTAACTTGACTAATAGTTAAACTTAGCTTAAACCATTAATAAATACTTATGCTTCGTTTGACAGTATGTCATGGTTTTTAATGGATTTGTTTTGGACAATAGCTTACATAACCATGATGTTAATGTATTTCGGTAACCGTCGTTTTTAAATAAGCTGTGTGTGTGTGTGTGTAAGAAAAAAAAATGTATGGATTTTTTTTTTTATCGTCGTTATCGTCGATTCGAAGGCATGTAGTCGGAAGTAGTTTTGCTGATTTTATAAGTCTTTGAGAGTATGAATTATAAAAAATCGGCCAAGTGCGAGTCGGACTCGCGCACGAAGGGTTCCGTACCGTTATAGAGCAAAAATTGCCCAAAAAATGTGATTTTTGTATGGGAGCCCCCTTAAATAATAATTTTATTTTGTTTTTAGTATTTGTTGTTATAGCGCCAACAGATATACACATTCTGTGAAAATTTCAGAAGTCTAGCTATAGCCGTTCTTGAGATACAGCCTGGAGACAGACAGACGGACAGACAGACATCGAAGTCATAGTAATAGGGTCCCTTTTTTACCCTTTGGGTACGGAACCCTAAAAAAATTATCTTTTATATATGCAATATGATGAGTGATAACCATTATATAGGTTTGAAATTTTGAAAAGTAGCCAAGAAGAGGTTAAAAAAGAAACGACAGTTCTCTGCTCTGTAACTTGTAAGTAGAAAACCAGGAAAATAACAAAACACAGACGTCTACACAAGATAGAAAATATATTAGGTTTCGTACAAAATAGTAGAAACCTCATACAGGCATAGAAAGTACATAAGCCACAAGTCTAGCTCTCTACTTTCGATTACTTTCGCCCTAGCTGAGCTTATGGTATAAGCTGTTGCCAGCTATTTTATACAATAAGCTATTATTTTCAAATATTCACTTTGACTGGCGCGATTGCAGTTTTGTGGGGTCAAAATTTGAAAGAAAGGGGGAGCACGAATAGTTGGCATGGCTGTCTCAAAATATAAGACGTAATACCTAGATTTCAGGGGGGTTTTGTCATGTAGATTGCTAATTTTTTACAAGATTACAAGGAGTAGGGTAGGAATCATTTCACATCGAAACACAACGAGACGAGGCCGGCAACGCAACGCACCTGCAGCTCTTCTAATGTTGCGAGTGTCCATGGGCGACGGTAGTCGCTTTCCATCAGGTGACCCGTTTCCTCGTTTGCCCCCTTATTTTATAAAAAATAACGAGGCGTAATTTGACGATTTATAAAACCAATACAAATAGCCGCAACAACATTTTGTATTGCCTTTATGCATCGCCGTGTCTCGTCCCGTTTATGCGTGACCCTTACAAAGCCGCAGGTAAAAGCCAGTATATTATATTATGTAAATAAGTTTGTATGTAATTGATATATTACGAAATATATTATGTTTACATTAGGGTCAGACGCCTGAACCAGGAGTGGGTTGTACCAAACATATGTAACGTTAAAGTCATTACAATAAACAAAAATAGGGGACGAACGAGCAAATTTATCACCTGATGGAGAGCGATTACCGTCGCCTATTGAAGTAACACCGGAGAGGTTTAACTTTTAGCAAAACAAGAGCATATTAATACTCAACAATCTCAAAGGACCTAAGTCTTTGCCTAGACGGAGAATAAATGCGTGTTGCTTACAGATTTCTGTAATGTTTATATTAGACGTCATATTAAGACGAATTCTGGATTACCTTTTTACCTGACTTTGAAAAATAAAAAAAACGCTTTTGTTTTTGAGTTGATCCAATTAAGCATATTAGTTCAGGGTCTAAATGAACATAATATAGGCTACTTTTTATCCCGAAATGTTCTCCCGTCCACGAATAACTGTAAAATTTTGAACTAGTTCCTTTTGAAGGAACGAAAGAATTAATGAAAGCTAATTGTTAGTTCTGAAAATGGAGAAGACACATATATCCATTATGTGGCATATAGCACAACAAGTTACAAGTGAAACCGACTGAGAAAGTCGCTGGGCGTGTTTTCTCTTTTACACCATTTGATTGATTCAGAGGTCTGTAAGGTCGTGGGTATGTTTATGTCCTTCTTAATTGAGATCCGCGACCCCTGTGGCTCAGTGGGCGGAGGTCGCAGGTTCGATACGACGCAAAGGCATGTCATGTAATTTTATAGAAAAATGGCGTTTGATATGAAGATTTGTGAGTAGTCTCATGGTCTGGATCATAGTTAATATTATATAATAAAATAACTATTACATATTATATATGTAAATATTAATTGTGTGTATGTGACTATTTCTTAGAAAAAACGCAAAATAATTTTTAAGTTTTTGAATATAATATCTATTATATTTGGCGACCTCTGTGGCTCAGTGGATGAGCGCGTTGGTAGCTCAAGCCGGGGGTCGCAGGTTCGAATCCCGCCAACGGAACAAAAAGTTTTCAAAGTTCTTGGTCATGCATGTGTATTAAATATTATTATGTGTATCATATAATAAAAATCTGAAATATATTATGTATAGTATAAAAGTATTAAATATATTTCCGTTGTCTGGTACCCGTAACACAAGTCCTTCAGGTACTTGCACGGGGCCAGACTGACGTGGTGTGAAGCATCCATAGATACCATTATTATTATTATTCTATTGGGATGATCAGGCTGTTTATCACGTTAAAATGTACCGTTACCGCAAGACATACGGATTCCTAAACACAATTAAATGTCTTACTTCAAACTATAAAACTTCTCTATGCACTACATATTTTTACAACTAAAGCTATATAAATGTTTATCTTTAACGTAACGCATCTTTTATCAGAAGCTGCAGTAACATAATTAGAGCAATTTTAAGACAATAACAGAGCAATAAGGAAGCTTTGGCGTTGGGCAATTTAGCAATAGATTGAATAATGTTGTGTGCGATCAACTGCCAAAACAGTAGTTTTATTTTCGATTAGATTTACGCAAACTGATTGGTAATCAGCCCTGTAGTTTACTAGTTTCTTAATGAAATTTTGAGGTTATTAGGCCAGTTGTTGATGGTAATAGGGTCAAAAGGGCTTGTTAAGGTAATAAAGACTTGATTATCTTATCTCATGAGCAACATAGATGTTGTATTGCATCCTGCACTGTTGTTTGTATGTTTTTGCCTTTTTATTCTCCCGGCGAAAACAGAGGGGTTTTACAAGTTTAACGTGTCTGTCTTTCTGTGTGTGTGTTGATCTGTGTCTTAGGGTCGATTCAGACCGCAACGCGACGCGTAGATGCATTTCTAAATTTGTACTGAATTGACAGATTTCGTGAGCGTGCTGCGTGGGACGTCTCGCAAATCTGTCAAATCCATACAAATTTAGAAGTACATCTACGCGTCGCGTTGCGGTCTGAATTGACCCTTACGATTACGATCGATTAAAAAAAAACGGGTAGCACTCCAGAAGTATACGCAGAAGTGAAACTTAGGGACATTAATTCTTCCCCTCATACGACGCGCCGATGGTCTATTCTCCCTACGTCCGATTTTCTATCAGTTCACGTGACCTAACGCGAGAAAATAGAGATGACGACAAGGTCAAAGATTAGCTGATTTTTTAAATAAAAAAATACAGCCATAAAAAATAAGTATGTATTCCCAAAATTTCAGCTTCATAACTTATGTATTTTTTTTTTGTTTGTTATGAGCTGCCTTCGAAGTTGGATAGTCAAGTCGAATTTTTTTTAAATAAAATTTATTAATTTTTGTATACCATTCGATAAGTTATACAATTTATAACAATTTTTCTTATGAGACCACTTTCATAAACGCAATATTCAACATAGCTATCGAACAAAATTTACCCGCGATGCGTACAAACTAGCTAGGCGTGACGTCATAGTTAGCTGACATTTTGTATGGAGCGTTTTGGGAAGGTCTATTTTATGTGAGTTAATTGTGATATCTTGGAGAGTTTTCAAGCTATAAGATTCATTTTTTCACCGATATTTCTATTATTGAATGGTCCTTTACTTACCAACAAGGAAAAAAATATTATTCGTCATGTCTATTATCTCAAACAAGTATGAATTTTTGCACAGCTAACAAACTATGTTTCACAAACAGTTACCAGGAGCGACGGAGTGTGAAGAGTTCGTACAATATGAACAAAAGAGAAACTTGGTCACTTTATTCAATTAAGTTACGTCGCCAACTAATGAACCATAGACGGATTATGGAAAAATAAATGATTGAGTATTATTTTGAATTGCCTACAAATCCGCTGTACCATTTTCTATCTTATTTCTAGAGTAATAAAATCTAAAATTCTTAAACAAGAGTGTACGTAGAGCACTAAAAATAGGGTTTAAAGTTATTATTGTTGATTATATTTTAGTACTAAATAATACTTTAATACTAAAGTAAGGAACTCTTAAATAGACATTTAAAGATAGAAACTAAAGTAAAATCGAAACTTCTTAAATAATGCAAAAGTTTTATTAATAGTTAACACTTAAAAATGCATAAAATCGAAAGTTTCGTTGAAATAAAATAATGAGGTATATTAATAATGTAAATGCAAAAGAAATATTTGTATTTTTAAATAAATTAACATGTTATCCAATCGTGGCCTACTTAATTAAAGTTCTATAATATTAATGATGCTTAAAAACTAAATGTTAAGGAATTAATATTAACTATGTATAAATAAAAAACATAATGTCACTAAATTTATTTATACCCTAATATGTTAATGTCTGCCAAAGTTAAACACAACAGCTCAAAAAATATCACTGCTTTCAAGAAGGGTTCGAAATAAATTCAATACTAATATTAAAACTGCTCCTATATCGCGCATGAACTGTACATTTTTCCAGACATTTGTATTTTCCCAGGATTCAAAGCATCTCATCAAAATAATATTATAATTCGTAGCAAGGGTCGTAGCGCGGCGTAGCACTTTCGTGGCGCGTAGCGTTGCCCTATTTAAGCGTTCCTTTCGACTTTTCAGTCTGTTTTCTTATCCTATCCACTTTTTATACACTCAATACTCGGATAGATAAAAAAAAATATTTCTACAACATTCTTTAACAACACAAACCTGAATTCACCTAACAGAAAATAGTTTGAAGAGAGGAAACAAAAATAGTCTGTAGGTAGGCAAAGTTCTATTGCACGATTTTATCCAAAGTATAAAATCAAAATTATTAATTAACTTAAATAACTTCAATAAATAATTGAGTGTCGGCGGTAGTAGTGGTAATATATGAGCGCCGGCGCCGCAGCGCGCGGCAGTTCGGCGCGGGCGTCATGGCCGCCGCACGCTTCCCGCCAAATTCGAACGTGTTCTAGTCATTTTTTATTTTATTTAAACTGACATTCGACTATGACTGAGACATGATGTGAATATGACATGAAAATGGTGACATGACTTGTGAATATGACATAGCTGACAAAGCTATTATGTGATTCGATATGTGACTACCTGACATAAACTGGTGACATGACTTATAAAATATGAAAATATGGTGACATAACTTTTGACATGACTTGTGACATCTGACATGAATAGTGACCTGACGTAATTGTTTGACAGTGACTTGACTTTTGGATTTATGACTGGATTGACTATTTATATTTATAAGCAGGTATGTGTTTTTATATATTCCGTTTAAATACTAAATAATAACGGGAACTGAAATGAAATGACGAGTTCTCACTAAGTGATATTAGATTTTTTACACAGCTATGCCTGTGTAGTTTTAGTGTTCTATTGGAACACTGTACTTTTATTGTACAGTAAGACGCACACAGTTTCTCGATCATTATCTTTCAGTGACAATCCATACTTAATACTAATATTATAAATGTGAAAGAGTGTCTGTCTGTCTGTCTGTCTGTTACCTCTTCACGCCCAAACCGCTGAAATGATTGATTGCTGGGTATGGGTATACTTTGAGTCCCGTGAAAGGACGTAGGAGTATCCTATGTTCTTTCCCGGGACTCAAAGTATAAAAAGTATTTCATCTCAGAAAAATGTACGGTTCCTGCGTGCGATACGAAGTTTGGTGCAACGGTGTTGCGGGCGTCATCTCATTTATTTCTAATTCAAATATATAATTAAAATCTGTAACTATAACTTTTTAAAGGGTGCAAATATGCAAATGTGCGCTTGCCCATACAAAAGTGAAAAAAAAAAAATGCCAAAAAGAAGATTATT
Source organism: Cyaniris semiargus (assembly GCA_905187585.1). Taxonomy (NCBI): domain Eukaryota; kingdom Metazoa; phylum Arthropoda; class Insecta; order Lepidoptera; family Lycaenidae; genus Cyaniris; species Cyaniris semiargus. The sequence goes on along the minus strand of LR994558.1, from coordinate 1,350,956 downwards.
CACGTCGAATTCATAAAAAGTTAGCTGTTAAAAACTAAGTGGTCTCCTTGTTTTTTATTGTGAGGAGGAGTGAGGAAATTGGATATAGTTAGTAATTTTTAATTACTTTGCGGTTACAGCCAGGTTTCAAGGACTGGTCAATATTTTTCATAACACAATAAGATATTCCTTGATCGTTTTCTCTCCTATAATAATGTAAAAACCTAACATTTACGAAATACTTTTCTAATCGCGTTTAAACAATAAACCATGCACGAAAAATGATATTTGTACGCATGCATCTGCAGGGTGTTACAAAACTAAGTAATTATACTTAAGTGTAAGGCATGGGTACCCCTATATAAAGTTCATTGTGAAAATAGCAGCGCTGAAATAGAAACTTTTTTCAGGGTTCCGTACCCAAAGGGTAAAAACGGGACCCTATTACTAAGACTTCGTTGTCTGTCCGTCTGTCCGTCTGTCCGTCTGTCTGTCTGTCTGTCTGTCTGTCTGTCTGTCTCCAGGCTGTAACTCAAGATTCAAGAACGATAATAGCTAGAGAGTTGAAATTTTCACAGATTATGTATATTTGTTGCCGCTATAACAACAAATACTAAAAACAAAATAAAATTAATATTTAAGGGGGGCTCCCATACAAAAAACACAATTTTTGGCCTAATTTTGCTCTATAATGGTACGGAACTCTACGGAACCCTTCGTGCGCGAGTCCGACTCGCACTTGGCAGATTATTTTAATTTTGTATGGGAAAATTCATGACGCTTTGGCACTTGCCCATACAAATGAGAAAAAAAATTGCCCTTTCAGCGTTACTACTTTCACAGTGAACTACATAATATAAGGGATCAGTTTTTTTGTTACACCTTGCATATTGCATTGACGACCTCTGTGGCTGTGTGTGGCAGCTCAAGCCGGGGGTCGTTGGTTCGAATCCCGCCGACGGAACAAAAAGTTTTCAATGTTCCCGGGTCTGGATGTGTATAATATAATAAAAGTCTTAAATATATGTATATAATAGTATTAAGTAAATAAATATATTTCCGTTGTCTGGTACCCGTAACACAAGTCCTTCAGGTACTTAGCACGGGGCCAGACTGACGTGGTGTGAAGCATCCATAGATATTATTATTATTATTATTATATTATTATATCCGCATATATACAGGGTGTAACAAAACTAAGTGATAATTCCTCGTAGAGAGTTCACTGTTAACCTTCATAATGTCTTTAATTTTACAAACGTTGCCGTGCTATGGGTCAGATTTGACCCAAGTAGTATAATTATAGTGAAAATATAACCAAAAATAAAAATAAATTAGTTAATTAGGATTTCTTTGACATGTAATATAATATTTATTTTTATAAAAACACTTTTAATTTTTGAAAAAATATAATTTAATAAGTATTTGTTTTATAAAGCTGATGAGTTTGTTTGTTTGAACACGCTTATATAGCCATAAAATAGGGACTTTTAAGGAATGTTGTGGTGTTGCATTTAGGCATGGCTAAGTTTTTGGGATAACGTAGTCACCTGTTGGCCATGTTATTATCCTTGTTTTGCACAAAATATTTGGGATGTTTTTTAACAAAAATGCACATGTCTCTTATATACATGGCAGCGTAAGTACGTTCAGCTTTTTGAATAGTAAATTAAGAGAGTAAAACGATGTCACTTAAAACATCTATGTTGTCTTATCTAAAATATTATAGTGATGTAACCTAAATAGTCGGAAACAACGCCTGCACTAGGCACTAAGTGTAATTTACTTTCAATTGTTTGTATTACTTAGTTTGCAAATAAAGTCTTTGAATCTTTAAAATCGTAATATTTTTTAGTTATCCACACATTTGAACCCCTGCCTAGCCCCAAAATCAATAACATTGCATAACAATATGTTCCATTACCACACCAGTGTCAACAGTGACGTCGAGAGAGAGAGTGAAAGTGGCTCTCACTTTCACAACCGGTCAAGGTGTATGGAAAACAACCGATAACTATAGTTAACACCTGTTTTATAATAGACTAGATGTTCCGCGCGGCTTCGCCCGCGTAATTTAGGAATTTCACGGAGAATAGCCTATGTCCCTTCACGTGGTCTATTCTTCATGTGTGCCAAATAACATAAAAATTGCTCGAGTAGTTCTTAAGATATTAAGCAATTTTAAATAATTTCCCCCGTTTTTTCCACATTTTCCTCTATTTCTTCGCTCCTATTAGTCTTAGCGTGATAAAATATAGCCTATAGCCTTCCTCAATAAATGGGCTACCTAACACTGAAAGAATTTTTCAAATCGGACCAGTAGTTCCTGAGATTAGCGCGTTCAAACAAACAAACAAACAAACTCTTCCGCTTTATAATATTAGTATACGAGTAGATTAGCGCGTTCAAACAAACAAACAAACTCTTCCGCTTTATAATATTAGTATAGATGTTGACCATCGTTTGAGAGAGGATATCTGTTTTCTGGAAAAAAGACTTGTCTTTTTCTTGAATGGGATTCAAAGTATCTCTATACCAGCCAAAATGTGCTCTGCGGAGCCCTGGGACTTCGCAAAGGCCTTGTAAGGGTCCGCTAACGATAAAGTTAAGTTTTTAAAATGTCATCAGACACCAGCATGGAGACAATTCATTCAGAGAGAAAACATCCTTTTTATTGGGGGTCCGTCTAAAATCTCACTTATTAAAAGGGTTCAATTCTTCAAAAGTATTACTTCTTAAAAGGGTTCCACAAAAACGTTTTACAACCTTTTTGGTTTCTATAGGAACCTAGGCCCTAGCGTACAGAGATAGATAAAAAGAAATCTTAACAATCCCGGTGTCGATGTGTCTATGTCCTGTGTTTTGATCACTCTACTTGTATTATCGTAGGTTGTTGATGGATAGGCAGATTGCAGACCTACGTCATTTGGTCGTCTTATGTTAAACCCCGCTGTCAGATCACGGCTAACATTAAACTGATATAACCCGATACGATAGTACATAAAAACTATTCCTACTGGAAAGTTAATTGAGTCAAGTGCAAGTTGATGCAACAAACTAACAAGTTTTCATAATATTATTCAGTAGAGGCCACAGACATAGATCAAGATAGATACCGCATGTCGTTCCATTTGTATGAAAACGAGCGTGCCACTTTTTTACTACATATTGTGACGTACCGATGATAAGAAACGTGTCCATTATCAAGGCCAACGTTTCCATTTGAATTTCTACAGCTCAATACGGCACTTTTAGGCATTTAGGCATTTTTAAAATTCCGATTGACGTCCGATTCCGATAGCAGTCTAAAGAAAAGACTTTCGAAAGACGAGCATTGCTCGTCGTTTGGGAACGCGATATGGCACGCGAAGTACATATACATGCGGTATCTATCTTGATCTATGTCTGTGGTAGAGGCCTACTTGCGCAACTATAGATTAAAGTTAAGCGCGGATTAACATGACGTTATGCCCTCGTTATTTCTGTGAAAGAGAAGGCATGATATTTGACAATTGATTAGCAACAACATGACGCCTGCAACTTCGTTCCGTCAAAAATCGTTTATAGCACGGGAACCGTACATTTTTCCGGGATAAAAAGTATCCATATAGGTATGTCCTTTCTCGGGACTCAAAGTATTTCCATACCAAATTTCAGCAAAATTAGTTTAGCGGTTTTGGCGTGAAGAGGTCACAGATAGACACACTTTCACATTTATAATATTAGTATGAATAACGTGCATGTGAGCCTTGTACCATCAGAGAAATTATTACTTATAGGCAGATGACGGACCTACTTTATTTCTTCGTGTTATGTCAAGTTAATCGTGACTCGTGATCTGACGACTTGGCTTAACATTACACGACCAAATTATATAGATCCGCTATCTGGCTATAAATCAATTTCTTTTATAGTACCTACTAGGTTTTATTGACTGCTTTGTTCATGTTAAACGGAAATGACAGGCTATCCCACGATTTCCACGGAAATCGCATAATAGATTAATGTTTATCTATTTTTCCTTCCGTAATATATGATGAATAAGTACTTAAAAAAAATGATTGGAAAGTAATATATTAAATTATTGACGTTTAAAAACAAAATCTTAGCGTCACATTACTTATCCATTAGTTATTAGTTAGTACTAGACATCGGATTATATGCATGATCAAATTGCCGAAATATGCATGCAAATATGCACGAAAAATGGCCGAAATATGCACAAAACATGCACAATCAAGTCACTTATTAATAAAATTTATTATTTATTTATTTGATAATTTATGTATTACATTTAAACCTGTTTACATTAAATTAGAGATCTTTTTTTTAAGAGTTTTCCGGTGGTGCCGTTAATAAATGCGCCAATTTTCATAATTCCACCAAATCCAAGATTTGATGGAGTGATGAAAATTGGCATCATTTCTTATACAGAATCAATAATTTTCTAGTAACATTTTCGATTGTAATCTTAATGCTGATAGGAGTTCATTGCCTACTTTATTAAATTTTTTTCTAATGTTGCCAACTACAATTTCAAATTTTGTTTCTACGAGACTACGAGGGCATAATACGTCCGAAATATGCACTATCAACAAAAAAATGCCAAAATATGCACTATCACCTGAAAAGTGCCATTATATGCAATTGCATATGCAAATGCATATAATCTGATGTCTAGTTATTACCAATGGATAGGTAAAGATAATAATTAAAGACGTGAGTGTAAGAACCAGTTAACATTTTATAACATAAGGACAATTACTCATTTTTTTCCTTATAATATAATTTCTGGCCCTAAACCCTCCATTTGTGCAAAAAACGGCAATTTTTAAACTGTTACTTACCTGATTCATCCACTAACGTTTTTAGTTATAAAAGGAAAGAGTAAAATCCATTTTAAATGTCTAGCAAATTCAAAACACGCAACAAAAAGTAGATTATTGCTTAATATTTTAGCGTTAACAATAAAATGATATCCTTATAGTTTTTTTTATATTTGTCAAAACGAGAGTCCTAACACCTCAAAACTAGGTTAATTTTGTGTGAATGATTATATTATCATGCTTTACATTTATATAATATTTAACATACAGAAAGTGCTTCCGAAATGGCAGACCGGATTTTTTCGAATCATTACCCAGAGAATTCGGAATATTTGCATATTATAATCGTTACATAATACATAATAATATGCATGCGTTAATTTTAATGTTATAATACTAAAACACGAGACTGATACCTAGAAAGCGGAAAACTACACACTTTTACATTCAGGTTTCTTTCGAGTTATGCAATCATTTTATCATATTATATGTCATATAAGGCTTATAAAAAGTTAACATAATATCTCTAATTTATACGGTGAATCATTATAATGTATGGTTTCGAAATAATATGATAATATTTTAAAACTTTCTATTGTTGGCGCGTTGAAGTCTAATGTATGACGTATTATGTTAATATTATTTTATTATATATTTATTAATATTAATATTTATTAATATTATATATTTATTAATATTAATTATATATTTATTAATATTAATATTGTATGACGTATTATGTTATTTACTTTCTTACAGTAACTTATTATGAGACTTAAAATTATTGAATTTAAAATGTTTTGGATGATGCGACTATTGTACAAATAATAAATATATAATCAAAATTAAAAATAAAACGTATGCAAATTATTATGAGCTAAAAAGAATATGTTGGAATATAATTGAAACATAATTCGTCAAAATCAGGTCAGAAGTTTAAGAATACTGGAACTTTGGAACAGACCCTAAGTTTTGGTCTCGTTGAAGTCGGATTAAAATCAAGAACGGTATTAAAATCGTCTGACTTTTGACTGCAGCTATGAGTATTTCATGAATCATGAGGAAGTACCGAGAAAAGAAAACCTGTTGACTACTATAAAATACAGCTAACAACCTATTATACAGGGTGTAACGAAACTAAGTGATAATAATTTAGGGTGTGTATGAGTTCCGTATAATATAAGTCGAGTTCGCTGTGAAAGTAGCAGCGCTGAAAGAGTAACTTTTTTTTCACCTTGTATGAAAAAAATCATGACGCGGGAGCGCTTGCCCATACAAATCACAGAAAAAATATTGCTCTTGCAGCGCTGCTATTTTCACAGTGAACTTTATCATATAAGGAATACATACACACCCTAAAGCACGGGTCACCAATTAGTTTCGCTCGGGGTCCATTTTAAGAAATGAAATGTCCTTCGCGGTCCAACCTTTGTTTAATAATTTTGTTTTATATAAAATGTATATAAAACAAAATTATTAAACAAAGGTTATAATTACTAATTACGGATTTACATATTATTGAAAAAAGTGTCAATTTTCGTTACTTGTTTGGAGTGAAATTGGTGCAAACTGCAAGCTATTGACATTAAATCCTGGAGATGGTCATCAGTAAGTCGAGACTGAAATTTATTTTTGACGAAGTTCGTCTTCGAAAATGCTCGGTCCGCACACAATGGGTCGGCGGTCCGGATGCGGACCGCGGTCCGCCATTTGGTGGCCCCTGCCCTAAAGTATTATCACTTAGTTTTGTTACACCTTGTATATAAAAAAAATCTATAATACATATATAAATTACAGCTGAAAAACCTTTTCCACTTCTAGCGATGTGGCGGACGGCGTGGAGAGTCGCGTCGACGTGCACTTCCCCGCAGCCATCCTGCGCCAGACCGCCCTGCTGGACGAGTGCCCGCAGCGGGGGCCGCCCAAGTGCCCGCCCGCTTCGAAGAGGTCAGTAGATGAGACACTATCGCCATAACATGGTGGGAGAGCCCGCGCTTTATCCGGGGATTATAGACAAGAGTCTAAAGTTGCCTATGGAATGTATAAACAACAATCATGGACTTTTAGATTCTTGTAAGAACCTTAGATATGTTACGATCGTGATTTACAATTTGAAATCTGAAAACTTGCGGTTAGTCTATGGACGTTATCAATACTATAGAAATGTAATAATAATATCTATCTATATCTATAATAATATCTATGGACGCTTCACTCCACGTCAGTCTGGCCCCGTGGTAAGTACCTGAAGGACTTGTGTTACGGGTACCAGACAACGGAAATATATATAATAATATTATACTATACATATATTTAAGATTTTTATTACATGATACACATATTTAATACACATCCATGACCCAGGAACTTTTTGTTTTTGTTCCGTCGGCGGGATTCGAAGCCGCGACCCCCGGCTTGAGCTACCAACAGCCCACCAACTGAGCCACAGAGGTCGTCAAATATATGTGGATGAAGTATTTGATAAGCGACTGAACCATGGCAGCAGAAGAGCTGCTTTCTGCTGTTGCAGTTTTTGATATTTCCTTTTTCAATACGAAAGTTACCCCTCATATTTCAGATATCGCACCCATGACGGCACTTGCAACAACCTCAACCGGCCTCGTTGGGGCTCCACCATGACGCCAGTCCAGCGGTTCATCCCTCCAGTCTACTCCGACAGCATCCAAGCTCCGAGGCGATCAATCTTCGGCTCCGTCCTACCCTCAGCTCGGGAGATCAGCGCCGCCATCCACGAGAACAAGAACGTCGAGAATTTTGGTATCACCCATCTGCTGATGCAGTGGGGACAGTTCCTGGATCACGACGTCACGTCCTCATCACAGTCCAGAGGATTCAACGGCTCGGTGCCAAGATGCTGTATCGATGGAGGCAGAGATTTTGTCCCTAAGGAATTTATGGTAAGTTCTAAAAGATAATATGTATATTCTTATTTACATACTCCATTGAGGAAAGGCTCTCGAAAAGGGTAGCTTCAAGCAAGATTATTTGAGAATAAGCTTGCGAAAATGTGAAAAAGAGATTTTCGACTAAACGAGCTGGAAAAAGCATTGGTTACGCCAAACCCACTCTTTTAATTGTCTGCTAAGGTTTACAATATTAAAGTTACTCGCTTAGAAAACTTCGATAGCGTATATAGTGGCGTTAATTCCTCCGTCACAATAATTCACTAAAATATCTCAAAATTCCACAGCATCCGGAATGCTTCCCAATACCCGTGCCAGCGTCAGATCCATTCTACGGTCCCCGCGGCGTGAGATGCCTGGACTTCGTGAGATCGTCTCCGGCGCCCAGGGATGACTGTGCTCTGGGATGGAGGGAGCAGTTTAACCAGGTGTCCGCGTATATTGATGGGTCTCCTATTTACGCCAGCTCAGCGAGGCAGTCTGACAAATTGAGGTTGTTTAGAAACGGTAAGAAAATAAGACCTAGGCTTTTGTATTGTCTGCTTGTATTTAAAAGGAAGTTTTTAGCTAACTTAAATCCCAATTATTCTTAAGGTATGCTGTTGTATGGTCGGGTGCAATTACGTCGTCCAGCATCACCCTTGGACCAGAAGGATGAGCTTTGTCGTGGAGGTGCAGTATCTACCGAATGTTTTAAGTCAGGGGACGCAAGGGTTAACGAACAACCAGGACTGGTGGCAGCGCACATCGTTTGGTTGAGGATGCATAATAGGTTTGTATCGTTTGACTTTTATTAGTATCTTTATCGTTAGAAAGGCATAACTCGTTCATTTTTACCATACTTATATTTTAATCTTCCTTTTCAGGGTTGCTCAAGAGCTGACAAACATAAATCCACATTGGAGCGATGAGAAAACATACCAGGAGACCAGAAAAATTATTGGTGCCATGATACAACACATCTCATACAGAGAATTCCTACCTATAATACTAGGTAAGCGTATCCTTAATCGTCAACCAAACTAAGCCAAACTATCATTTCTGACTGTAGGTCTAACACTGTGTTTTTCATGTTTAGGGGCAGATGTGATGAGGCTATTCGAGCTGGAGTTACAGAGGAAGGGCTACTACCGCGGATACAACCCCAAGATCAATGCAAGTCCAGCCAGCTCCTTTGGCTCAGCGGCCTTCCGCTTTGGTCACAGTCTCGTGCAGCCATCCCTGGTTCGCTTCGACAGATTTCATCGGCCATTGAAAAACAGTACGTATTGCTTTACCGTTTAGGTTGTGTTCTGATTGCCTTGTAATTAATGGTTCAAAATTCCAGATGTCACCCTCCACGACGAACTGACTAACCCGTCGAACATCTGGAGTATGGGAGCAGTAGACCGACTCATGTTTGGAATGATCAACCAGCCTATCCAAAAGCGGGATGAGTATATCACTGAGGAGCTGACCAATCGTCTCTTCCAAACACCCCACTTTGACTTCGGCATGGATCTCGCTGCTATTAACATCCAGAGAGGAAGGGATCATGGTGTCCCCGCGTATACGTCCTGGAGGGAGCCGTGTGGACTGTCAGCTATTACAGACTTCGATGATCTGTTTAGGGTTATGTCGGCACGAGCAGCTAGAAAACTGAAGAATATTTATAGGTAACCGTAACGTTTATCCTATTCAGGTAAAGTTTGATATTTGAAATTTGTGAATTGATTTGGAACCTACTTAGACTAATACTTTATTTTCTCTTTGTATTTCTTGCCATTTCATGTCCTTATTCTACTAATGTTTTAGGCACGTAGACGACATAGACCTGTTCACTGGTGGGATGGCCGAGCGTCCGGTTATGGGTGGATTAGTAGGACCTACTTTCGCCTGCATTATAGCACAACAGTTCTCCAATCTTCGTAAAGGAGATCGTTTCTGGTAACATATATATAGTTCTAAGCTTATAAATACCCAATCACTTCTTGAACACTAGTTTCACTCTCCCAATCTCTTTTCGAAATATCTTATGTAAGAACAATTAATAATTTCAGGTATGAGAACGGTGGATTCGATTCCTCCTTCACACCGGCACAACTTCAGCAGATAAGAAGAGTATCGTTAGCCCAAGTGCTCTGTCGCACCCTTGACTCTATTGAGAATATTCAACCGTTCGTATTTCTATCAGCCGATGACAATGAAAACAGGAGATTGTCCTGTGCTCAGGGAATACTGAACGACTTTGACTTATCTCCATGGACTGAAATAGGTTCTGATAACAATGTCCGCAAGGCATCCGTTGACGACCCAGACTTGAAACCTAGCCGACCTAAACCACACAAACAGACTACTCCCAGACCAAAACTGACAAACAAAAAACCTCTAGTGACTGACAATAACAAGACCCAAAAACTGACTGACGAACTTAACTTCACTGACTTTAAAGACGACAAGAATACTACTAAAGATACAAGAAATAAATTCACTGACATCAAAGATGACAAAAATGCTACTAAAGAGATTGCGACTAAAGATGACAAGACAAATCAGACTGTACACAAAATTGACGACAAACTTGACTTTCAGGACAAAGCTTTGAGGTTTAACGACTACGATTCTGACAGACATTCCCCACCACGTTACAACGACTATGACGATGACGTCCAAAGCGTACAATCCGTAGTTATAAACAACTTACCCCACAAAAGACCTTACAGACCATACTTAGCCGTGACCGAAAACATTGACAAATACACTTACCTCATCAACTATGTTCCCAGGCCGACTCAGTCCTATCGACAGACGACTAGACGTAGCTACGACAGGGACGTAGTTAAAGTGACTTACCAAAACTACGACGACACTTATAATAGACCTAACCGACCGTATTATAACAGAGGTGACCTTGACAATGACTTTGAATCCCGACACGCTGACTCTGACAAAACTGACAATACTGACTCATTTGAAGGCAGATCCAACGATGACTCAGAAATTGACCATGACCAAACCAAAACTCTTAATATTGACAAAAACAACATGACTGAAGACAATACTAATGTTAACGTGACGACAGAAAATCTACATAAACTTATGACTTTTAGCTACGTAGGTACATACAAAGGTACAAATACTGACAATAAGGATGACATGAAAACAAAACAAGAGACTATGAGCAAAGACTTCTGGACTGTTGAATCCAAAAAAATCGACGATAGCACAAGCTTAGACAAAAACAATGAAAAATTGTCCACATTCTTCATGTATGACACAGTGACTCAACCTTACAACCATCTGAGACCGACTAGACGAGACGACATAACGACAGAAAATCACGACAAATACTACTATGAAGACAATATACTAAGAAAATATCCAAACAAAGCTGACAATAAAATAAATAAGGAAAAACACGAAAGTATAGAGGAGAGATCCGTTCCTTCTAAAATACAAGCTGAACTACCGAAGAGAATTGACAGTCCGCCAAGGAAGAAGAAGCCCGCTAGTCAAGCTAAAACTCCCTCTGTTGACTTTCAAATAATTCCCAGTGAAAACAGGTAAGATTGATGAAAATGTGCAAGAGCATAATTATTGTTACGTGCTAGGGTTCGTAGGATTTGGAGAGAAAGACCTGCTGACTCTCTTGAAGACTTTATTCACAAGCACTAGGTCCAACAATAAAGCACTGGGTCCAAACACTAAGCACTATCACTGTCCTAGGTCGTAGCCAAGTCGTAGGTTTCACTGGTTCACTCACTATTGATCACTTGTTTTCACTCCGAAGTCGCCTCGAAGATCGCTCAGATGAAACTGAATTGACTGGCTCGTCTACCTGCGGCTATTTATATGGCCGAGGCGAACTCTACAAAGTGCCTTACCCGATTCGCGTAAACAAGTAAACAAGTGCGGAATGTTTCTACAAAGTTCGAGCATGTACTCGCGCATCTAACGCCATCTAGTATCGAGTAGGGGATTTATGTTGTTTGTGTTCCTCCGATAAGTTTCGCTGGTTTGACGCTAGATGGCTCTGTGTGTCCGTAACAATATTATTACGCAAAAATATTTTAAATAAGTTATTCTTAACAAGACGGATATGTTTGTGCCTCAACCATATAAACAAGGTTAAATACAATTTTCAATTTTTATAAATTAAAAAATAATTTAAAGAAAAGTTAGGAAAGAATCCTGTAATATAATAATATTACATGGAGCAAAAATGTTCATGAAAGCTTTTTATTACTTTTCAGTCCAACTCACTGGGCGGTGTACGAGGAGGATGCAGATATCCCAGAGAGTCTACCGTACCTCTTGCCAGCTGTGTCCGACCCTTACGCGTTGAGGGAAGTACCCAAACCCATGAGAATCAGACCCAAGAGCGCCAAGAGAAGACCAGGAAGAGCATAATACTTGAAAAGACTTGTTGACTGAAAGACATTTTCAAATAAGACGATACTGACTTACTCTGACTTACTTACTGATAACTGACTTGACTTACTGAGGTGTGACTTTGACTTAATGACTCTAATTGACTTCTAACCAATGTGAAAGAATGTTTTCCTAGATCGATGCTTCTGACAGAGATATACATGACTTGGATTGCTTGAATTAAAAGTACAAAATGACATCCGAATGAACCGACTATTCTGAATTTGAAAAACATAATACCTACTATGACTTTTTTTATAGCAACGATTATTTGAATATCGTGACTTTAGTTCGACGTGACACAACATTGAGTTACATATTTGACGTGATATTGCTAGTATTATGACGACTATAATAAACGTAATAATTACCTAAAACTAAAGTCCAGTAGCCGGATAGAACGAATCGTTTTGAGGGAAGAAAAAGATGGCAATATTTTCGTGCGCCTGTGGAAAAATACTTCGTATGGTTGAGTGACCGAATGTCTCTATATCCGGCGTCTGAGCTTGTAGTGCCTGATGACAGAAAATATCATAAAATAAGGAAACAGACATCATACAGACCAACTTTGAATGTGCATTCAAAATTGAACTTTATTCATTAAACAAGAAAATACATGTTTCATCGCAAGGGCGGCGGCCCCGCGCGATACGCAGCAAGATACAGCTCGAAATTGCAACTTACAATGAAACTTCTAGTGTAGTTAATAATCAATTTTGAATAATCTGTGAACTAAACGATGACCTTTTTGACGAATGATTTAACTTTTTGACAATCACAACAGTTGACTTACCTAACTGTGACCCCGACTTATGACGAAATACTGACTCGTATGACTTGACGATTGATTGTTTAAAAAAAATGACTTTTTGACTTTATAGTACTGAATATACCTAATACATTGACGTAGGAATAATAACTGACCTAAGTAATAATATTATGACTGACATACATTAATATACATGACATGAATTTTACCTAAGTTTACAGCACTGACTTATCAGTTATCACTAATTAAGTTTAATTTGATTGTGACAGATTTAAGTAATATTAGGATGTAACTATGTAATTTTCACATCCTAAATTCATACCACAAAATAGTGTTAAATATTTAATTAACTGATTGAGAAACATTATTTTACTGTGACTGATTGTTTAAAAACAAAACATACCTTAAGATTTTACAATTAAAATCAAAGTTTTATAATTACTATGGTTTTCATTAAAATCCTACTATTCATTCCCCCAGACTCCAGAGTATGTAAACTTCATATTCCCCAACATTTAAAATAAGTTACTTAAAATATATACATTTTACTGACAATTAATTGAGATGTAAGTGGGAGCTAATGACGGTTAAAATCACAATAAAATTGAAACATTTATTGTTTGCATTTGAACTTTCTTCACACAATTAAAATAAGTTACTTAAAATATATACATTTTACTGACAATTAATTGAGATGTAAGTGGGAGCTAATGACGGTTAAAATCACAATAAAATTGAAACATTTATTGTTTGCATTTGAACTTTCTTCACACAATTATTGTCGTAAGAAAAAATATAGCCGAGAATATGAGAAAGACAGTTTGCCGTGTGTAGTTCCTGTGCTGAGCACGTGGTCAAAACAACGACACGACTTCGATCACGAAACAAAGTCGCCAACACAAACATAGATCAAGATAGATACCGCATGTCCCTGCATTTGTATGAAAACGAGCGTGCCACTTTTTTCCTACCTACTGTGACGTACCGATGATAAGAAACGTGTCCATTATCAAGGCCAACGTTTCTATTCGAATTTCTACACCTCAATACGGCACAATTAGGCATTTAGTCATTTTTAAAATTCCGATTGACGTCCGATTCCGATAGCAGACTAAAGAACAAACTTTCGAAAGACGAGCATTGCTCGTCATTTGGGAACGCGATATGGCACGCGAAGTACATACACATGCGGTATCTATCTTGATCTAAGTCTGTGGTCGCCAATTTAAACCGAACGCTCGCGAGTCGCGAGGCAGCTGCCGATCGAGGGATGCAACAGCAACCTCGGCTGCAGAACGAAACGCGCACAAAAGTCCCAAAAGTTCCGGGGCTCCGGGATGAGTCCGGAGTCCGGACTCATCATCACGACCACGCAACACGGCCTCGAGACTCGAGAGTCGGGACGCGTATAAAATAGCGAACTGAGGTGACAGAAATGTTCAACTTGCTGAAGTTTTTAAACTACCCGAAGATTCGTTTATTATTATTATTTGCGTTGATCGGAAGTCAGAACACAATTTTTAGGGTTCCGTACCCAAAGGGTAAAAACGGGACCCTATTACTAAGACTTCGATCTCTGTCTGTCCGTCTGTCTGTCTCCAGGCTGTATCTCAAGAACCGCTATAGCTAGACTTTTGAAATTTTCACAGAATGTGTATATCTGTTGCCGCTATAACAATAAATACTAAAAACAAAATAAAATTATTATTTAAGCGGGGCTCCCATACAATAAAAACGTGATTTTTTTGCTCGATATCAATAATGGCTATAGGCACTTGAAATTTTTACGAAATCCTTAATTATATTTGTACTTTAGTAATTGATAATAAAATTAAAAAAAAATATATTTAATGGGGGCTCCCATACAAAAATCACAATTTTTGTTGCTCTATAATGGTACGGAACCCTTCGTGCGCGAGTCCGACTCGCACTTGTTTTAAATTACTTTTTATAACAGAAATAATCATTATTGTCGTTATAAACGATTACTAAAATTTTAATTTCCAACAATTAATATTTTTTTATGGTTCCGTACCCAAAGGGTAAAAACGGGACCCTATTACTAAGACTTCGTGGTCTGTCCGTCTGTCCGTCTGTCCGTCTGTCTGTCTGTCTGTCTCCAGGCTGTAACTCAAGAACCGCTATAGCTGGACTTCTGAAACTTTCACAGATTGAGTATATCTGTTGCCGCTATAACAACAAATACTGAAAATAAAATAAAGTTAATAAGTTAAAACAAGAAACGTGATTTTTTTTGGCCTTTTTTGCTCGTAATCAATAATGGTAACAGCTAGGCACTTGAAATTTTCACAAAATCCTTAGTTATATATTTTGTACGTCTTTAGTAATTAATAATAAAATTAAAATAAAGTAAATATTTAAGGGGTGCTCCCATACAAAAAACACAATTTTTTGTCTACTTTCGCTCTATACCGGTACGGAACCCTTCGTGCGCGAGTCCGACTCGCACTTGGCCGATTTTTTTTTCAAATTCAAACGCAATTTTTTTTACATGGGCCGAGTTCCACCTGGCGTTCAAACGATCGCCACGCTCAAGACCGTGATTTTTCCCGTTCCACTTGCATCTGAACGTCAATGTTACAAACTCAAGTGGAATGGATTATGGAGCGTTTTTAGCGTTACGCGTTATGAGAAAAGTAAAAAAAAAACCGGCCAAGTACGTGTCGGGCTACGCGCAATATAGGGTTCCGTAGTACCACTAGTTTTTTATTATTTTTGTATGGTCGATGATGTAGTTACACTACTAACAACATCATCTCAGTTACGTTCAAAGAAAATTTGAACGAAAAGTTCCTTTATACTTCGCCGAATACATTTTTTTTAGTTGATCGACTATAACTCAAAAACTTATGAAGTCTTCTTAGCCGTGATAGTTTTCCTTTTAAATTCAGCATATTTCCTACTCCCGTGAATTTTTTCACGTTTCCAGATGCAACCGTTTAGCTGGTAGAAGGACACTGGACTCTTAACGATTTTTTCCACTTTAAAACTTAATATTTCACAAACGGATTCCTAAATCGGAAAATGATCTATGAATACTCATAATATTTTTAAAAAACCTTTCAAACGACATCCCACACGATGGGGTGGACGCGAAAAAATACATTCATCCCCGCTTGATGTGTAGGGAAGGTATCATATTTTTTTTTTTTTAAGATTTCATGTACCATTTTGTCATGCATTGCATTCATGCCAAATTACAGCTTTGTAGGTCTTATAGTCTCTGAGCAAAACCGCGGACAGACAAACGGACGGACGAACAGACGGACAGACGGACAGACAGACGGACGGACAGACCGAAACTATAAGGGTTCCTTGTTGACTACAGAACCCTAAAAAAGCGATCAAGCTCAAATCACAACGATCGCGGTCGCCAAGTGGAACGGCTGAAGGGTCATTATCAGCGTTTGATCGCCAAGTGGAACGCCCCCTTAATGGTGTCTTTCTAAACAGTCTAAACTCTAAACAAATCTGAAAGATTTTTGGAACGAAGTTCCTTATCGCGCGTTGCGAAAGGGGGCTAGACGGAAAAAATTAAGACCAAAAAGTTGTAACGACACTTTTTGCCACAGACATAGATCAAGATAGATACCGCATGTGTATGTACTATCAGAGAAGTTGATTCCTAGGCAGATGGCGGACCTTAGTAATTTGTTCGCGTTACGTCAAACCCACCCGACCCATCACAGCTAACATTGAATTGGCATAAGCCGACCACATGACGTAGGTCCGTCAACTGCCTAGGAATCAATTTCCTCGATGCAATGGTACTTCGCGGGACATGCGGTATCTATCTTGATCTATGTCTGTGCTTTTTGCTATAGTTGTAGCACGTGTTTCTTTCTCTCTCTCTCTTTTTTTTTGTTTTTTTTTTTAAGTATATAATATAACTTCGTTCCATCTGAGTGTCCCTTGACACCTCTCAAGTTTTATTTTAAAATACTTATCTTTCTTTTAAGATTAGATACTAGTCACTAACGGCCATTCCCAATATTCAATCTATCTCTGGTTTGACATACGACCGATCGCAGCTAACATTGAATTGACATAAAATATATGTCTCTAATGTCTAATGAGAGCTATTTCTATCTCTAGTAGGGCAAAACCAGAGATAGATCAAATATTGGGAACGGCCGTAAGTATCTAAATAGACTTTAAGCAATAGTAGTAAAAGACAATTTAGCAATAAAATTAGTAATTACTATATATTCACAACAAGAATTAAGTATATCTTAGTCACATATTATACACACAAGTTTTGGAAACAATGGTTAAAAATTTTTCAATATATTTACATAATCGCTTGTATAATATGAGGAAGAATTATTAACATTTGAATGAGGAAGAAAGATTAATATTTTTAAAAACACAATTACTTATTACTGTTTAGTTTTTGTGACAAATAAGGCTAAAAAATATTTTCTCAACTTTGGAAATTCATATAGTTATTATGAAAATAGTGTAACTTTAAATGAAAAGCTACATTTGTAATAAATAATTATCTTAATATAAATTATATAATATCTTCTCTATAATAATTAGCATTATTCTCACATAGACAATAATAATTATGATGTGCTAAATAAATTATTATTATTTATTAAGTCATATTATTATTATTTTACAAAACATGCTTTTGTACTCTTATTTAATGGTATGTCAACAATATACAGAACCACACAAAAATTAAGTACTTTGGTACTAGATTATGGAGCAAATGCAAGAAAAAATGGTATTGTCTTCCATAAATTCTCATCTGAAGAATTAGCTTTAATCTCTTTCTGGATACAGCTGATGCAATCCTTTAGCTAGCTCCTGAGCTAGCTCGATGGAGCTTGCACACAACACTCGCCGAGACAGGATATCAAAATCACCCCCAGAGGGGTCTATGCAAACTCCACCGGCCTCCCTCACAAGTATATCTCCTGCAGCAATATCCCAAGCGTGAATACCAAATTCAAAGTATGCATCAGATCCCCCAAGAGCGACCATCGCCATGTTCAGTGCAGCGGAACCCAATGTTCTGACTCCTTGTGAATTTGTTATGAGAAACTTGAAGTTGTTGAGACATGCCACCTGTCTCTCCTCGTCCCTGCTGGTTCCTGCTTCAAATGACACAATGGCTTTGCTCATCTCCTTCACCTGCGACACATGGATCTGCCTGCCGTTACAGAAAGCTCCCTTGCCCTTCTTAGCCGTGAACAACTGGTCTAATATTGGGTTGTAGATAATGCCAACAACGGACTCCTTGTTTATGGTGAGACCGAGAGAGATGCAGCTGTTCGGGTATCCGTGCACGAAGTTGAGGGTTCCGTCGACCGGATCGATGATCCAGGTCGGCTCGTCGGTTAAAACGGCCTTGGCGCCGTCCGCCACGGACTCCTCTCCTATAAACTTATGAGATGAAAACTTCTTCGAGAGCCCCTCGATCAAAGCAGCCTCGACCTTTTGATCGACCTCCGTCACCAAGTCGATATCACAAGACTTCACTTTGAAGTCTTTTATCCCACTTACGTATTCTTTTATAAGGTTTCCGGCTGATTTAACAAGATCTAAAGCAAAGTCAAAGTATTCGTCAATTTCGTCGGCCATAGTGGGATAAAATGTACTCAGAACTCGTCAATAACTTTCCGATAATTATTAAACTGTAGCTTTAGAAGTTATTTTACAATTTTAAACAATTTTTTGTAATAAATAAAAAGTCGCAACTCGCAGCTTGCGATTTTCCCACAGATTAGGATTTTCCCCAGCTGAAATTTGTTTTGACATTGACATTGACTTATTAGTTATTTGACATAAATGTGGATATTGTGACAGTTTTTTTTTATGGCAATTTTTAATGCAACGACACTTAAAAACTTAAAGACGCTAAATATTAATCACTATCTAGCATATTCCCAGATTCTAACATATTGATGACGACGTAGGCTGCAGCGTGCTGGGTCAGAGTGCAAAAGTCCTTCAAAACACTTAAATACAATTTGTATGAATATGACCGCGAGAATCTCGGTTTGGTCAGCAGGGTTCTTTTTCCTCCTGTATGCAGAAACGTGCAGTAACTGTATTCCATAGTAATACT
The DNA here is from genome assembly GCA_905187585.1 of Cyaniris semiargus. Classification (NCBI taxonomy): domain Eukaryota; kingdom Metazoa; phylum Arthropoda; class Insecta; order Lepidoptera; family Lycaenidae; genus Cyaniris; species Cyaniris semiargus. The sequence continues at coordinate 1,331,948 of LR994558.1, read as the reverse complement.
AAAAATTGTACAGTCTCGGTCTGCCCGATCACTTCACCACAACTTCAGGCTCACCGCTCAACTGAATATCGATTTACGGCTGTTCCCAATATTTGATCTATCTCTGGTTTTGCCCTACTAGAGATAGGAATAGCTCTCATTAGACATTAGAGACATAATATATTTTATGTCAATTCAATGTTAGCTGCGATCAGTCGTGTGTCAAACCAGAGATAGATTGAATATTGGGAACAGCCGTTAGGCTACTAAGATTGAGGTGAAATTTAGTACGTAAAATGCTTTGGAGTCCCGAAAAAAGACAAGATAGTCTTATCATATTGTGAAAAGGTATGGATCCCGCGCGAATGCATAGAAATGCACATTAAGTAATCAGGGCCCCCGTAAGGGCTACTGGCGCCTGTGTGCAAAAAAAGGATTTTGGCGCCCCTTTAGGCAAATTTTTTGGGTCCTTGGTTTTGACGCCCCTAAAGATGGCGATTTGGCGCCCCTAGAGGGTGGCGCCCGTGTGCATTGCACACATTGCACATATGGTAGCGGGGGCCCTGTTAGTAATGTTACAAAGATGAATACCCGCGAACATTTTTGGTTTCAAGCATTTATGACTTTAGTTTAATAATTTTAAAGTTTATGTTCAAGTGCGTTAATAAAATCCTCTCCGCTGCGCTTTGTTCTGTCGGCGCTGACCCTTAAACTTTCTATTTTGAAGCTTGGCACTTGGTTTTGCCTTTTGTGGCACCTTTCTTCCATGATATAATTTATTTGAACACTACAATGTAAGTAGCACTAGCAACAAGCATTTAAAAGCAGCAATAATTTTGGTAGTTCATTCCAGATTCCAGAAAGTCTAGAAAGGACAAAAATAAAACACACATTAATAAAAATCATGAAAAATTGTTTAATTGGCATACTAACTGATAACTCGTTACAACCTATGGCCAATTTTACAATTATCAAATATTGTTAATAATTAAATATAATATTTATGTAAAATATGTTTATGTTTCAATGGTTTACTTACATTAAAAATTTTATATTATTCAGAAAAAAAAACTAATAAAAAAAGAGGTCGGTACAATAAAACAATAGTTACTGCCGTAAAGGGTTTACAAAGTTTAAGAAAGATACATGGTACAAACGTGGCGGCCCGGGGGGGCGTAAGGCCACAATTTATTACTAGTTCATTACCTACATCTATGTGAAGCGGTCTAGCGCGAGCCGCCGGCGCCTATATACACCAGCCGGCGGACCATTGGCAATACTGAAATAAATACACCCACCGCCCGGAAAAACGGTTACAACATGTTTCCGGTGAATGTATTCACTTCTGGGGCGGGGAGTCGGCGGTCTGGCTGACGGTCGAAGCATGGAGGATGTAGTTTAAGTACATGGGACCAGAGACTCGCCGACGTCCGGTGTGCTGGGTCGCCCTCACTTACACTAGGGTTATGGCAACTAAGCGCTCAGTGCACCACTGACTTTATTTACAAGTATGCGGTACGAAGCTGGGATTCCTCTTTTGAATTTTTAAATCTGCAAAACATTTAAACGCCCGGAATCCTGGAATATCCAAGTGTGTCAAGGTAATAAAATTGCAAAACTCAGTCGCGATGATACACCAATATTTGCCACATCACATAATACTTAATTTTAATTTCTTTAAATATCACCCAATGAGTAAATTTTACCCGTTCGACTACGTCATTAAATTAATCGAAAACATGATTGTAAAGGAATGTTTTATATTAATACTGGTTTGGATAATCCAATCGTATTTTTGAAGTGCGGTTTCGACGGAACGGCTAGCAACTCACCAGAGTGCTGGAAAACAAAAAGGCACCGGCGTTCCGTCGCAGAAACATTAAATGCATCAAGCACCAAAAAGGGGAGGTTTTTGGTGCCAAAAGTCAAATTTATCTTACCATTATTGCCATATTACAAAAGAGGATAACAAAAATATTTCCCTCTGAATTTGGTTATCGAATTGTATAAAAATGCAGCAGCTAGGATTACAAAAATTATTATCGTGTCCTTATATATTACCTTAAATTACATTTATGTATGTTTATACAGTGTCGTAGGCTTTAAGATATAAAATGAACTTATAACGGTTAATATTTAATATTAAAATTCTCAAAAAAATGTCTCCTATAAAACTAGCGAGCGATTCCACTTCTGACAGCACGCTTAAGCTTACAATGTTGTTAAAATGCTTAATTGCACACGTTGTAAAGATTATAAAAACTCGATTAAATTTAACCAGTCTATTTCAACACTACAGCGTTACTAGGGGACTAGTGCACATCCATCAAGCTACAGCACAAAGCCCCTTTCCATGTCTTCAATGAGAATAGCCAGAAAGGGGGATCGGCGACGCTCCTACACTTGCCAAAGGATTGCCATGTATAAGCCGTTCATCTAACCCCATTTTACTGTATACTAGTAATTTAACCCTTTATTTTTTATTTAATTGACTGTTCATATTGTATAAATAAGCTCGTTTTTTACTATTACCCTCAAGTGTCAGAAGTGGGATGAGGTGTCAGAAGTGGGATCGTCCGCGGTAGGCAGTCGCGAGGGGGCGGGGCGGGGCTTAGCTTAGTCGAGGCTGTTGGCGGCGTCGGTGCCGTCGTCGAAGGACTCGTCGCCCGAGGCGCCGCCGCCGCCCGTCGCCATGGATCCGCGTTTCCGCGATCCCGACAGACCGATAGGTCCTCCGCCTTGCCGTCTGTAAAAATATATTGTTTATATTACATTATAAAAGTACAGGTAGACATATTATTTATACAATACTGACAAGTAATCCACTGGCTAACTGTAACATGCTGTGTGTTGTACTACATATAACATTAAGTACAAACCCTTTTGAGCGGCAATATTATGTGTTTTGTATTCATGCTTGATGATTGTAAGTATCTTTTCAAATACGTATTTAATGTCATACTGAATGAATAGTGTTACTGTAGACAATAGAAAATAATAATTATGTTTTATGTTTCTGACAATAATGTGTTATAATAAAGTAAGTACACACAGAGATGAAATAATGAACACAAATATGCACAAAGACGTCTTAAATTACATCACATCAAATTAGAATCTAAATTTTGCTACACCAAATTTTTTTAGTTTTTTAATAAGTATAGAAAAAAATATCTAATGCCAATCACATCTAATTTCAGGCTTTTTAGTATAAGCGTTACGCCACTGTAATACCTTCCCCGCGCCAGCCGTCAGTCGCTATCTAGGGACAATGCCGAACATGTAGTCCTCGAACTAGACAATAGTATAATATAATACAATAATATTTTACTACATAAATAATTTTCTTCATAGTTTATAATGAAAAGCATGTTTTATGTATCATGTACAAAATAGGAATAAAATCGTTGTAGTGTGATTGCTTGTTTTCGTGTGCTCATAAAAAGTGCACTGGCGCAATTACGTGTAGAAATACGTCCACCTCCTTGCTTGTTGCTTGTTCCTGAGCCCAAGCCCCAAGCTTAAATATTAAACCAAGTTTGGTACGCAATTTGTCCACCATCTGCCTACGAGTCAATTTCCCTGAGGTCCAGTTTTTGAGGTTATTTGAGGATTTTATTTATTGACTAGTTCTTCCGATTGGTTAACTCAAAAAAATTATTCAACAATGCTGTTGAGACACTGACCTCCATTCTTGTTTACTCCTGTCAAAAAACGTCAAAAACCTGGGGGCTTAGCCATTACGTTTTCTTTGTCGCCTCTTTATAGAATCACCGGTCAAAATGTATGGTATAGAATCGATACCATACATTTTGACCGGACGATACTATCGACATGACCATGAGTCGCATGTAGACTTCATACTATCGAACGCTAATCTTCGATAATTTATGAAGTCAACACTCGCTAAAAATTGCATACAATGTTAATCGGCGAATGTATAACGAAGCGATAAAGAAAACGTGTTAGTTGAACCCTAAGAAATGAGTCTACGTATCTCCCCTCACCTGAGCTTGTTCCTGAGGTTGGTGCATTCCCTGGTGAGCGTCTCGTGCGTCTCTATGAGGTCGTCGAGCTCGCGCTGCGCCTTCCTCTTGCCGACCTTCTCCCGCTGCACCTCCTCCTCCGCCTCGTCCACCGCCCGCTTCAGCGCTTTCACGCGTCCGTTCATCTAGATAACAATAAGCATTGGTTACAACTTACAAACAAGAAACATATTATGGTAAAAACTTAAAATGCCCTTAGTCATTGGTCGTTAAAAAAGTAGATATTACAGTAAAAATAACACATCGTGAAAACCCGCAAAAGATCCATTGGTAACAGAGCATTAATTAGTTATTTCATGTTGACTAGGTCTAGGACTATATTGTGAAAATCATATTGTGTGCTGGAGCAATTACTAAACGGACATTCAAGTAACGTAAAGTATTTGAAGACTGGCTATTCTCTCGGAGAATAATATGTTTTACTGTACAGCACATAATTTGAATCACAAAACGATAATGTATCATGTCGCACGAGCGTAAAGCTAAAGTACTGTAATTTAGACAGTACTTTACTACCGGTTTACTTCCCAAACCAATGGTAGGTGTCAACAAAGACAACTCTTCATTGAAAAATATATCTTATTTTTATACCTTCTCTATCTGCTCCTTGTACTGGTCAGCCTGTCGGCGCTCCTCGTCCAGCTGGAGGGCGAGCTCCTTCATCTTCTTGTCGAGCTTGCGTGACGCCTTCTGTTGCGCCAGCCGCTCCCTCGACTCCGCCTCCAGCTGCTCCTCCAGGTTCGACACCTTCAGCTCCAGCGACGTGATCAGACCCTGGAATGAGAGTTTTTGAATATTTATTTGATGAGTATAATGATCAATACAAAGTTTATATGGAATATAAGTAGAAACTTACAACATTATTATGATAAATTTCAAAATGTTAAAATAAAATTAACGTAAATATAAATAAAATATAATGTCCATCTGCATGTGTTGTCTACAACTCCACCAAGATACGTTTTCACCTCGCTGGAATGCGACGCATTCGACGCGAGGTTGTAACTTAGCATGAAGACATTCCTTCATAAAACAATCGCTACTTGTCTCTTTCACTACCTCACTTAATACATACTACCATGTGTTTCGTCTAATTCATAAGATCGTGACACAAAGTTCTTCGTGTGTATCAATTAAAAGAGACTTAATATTAATTGAAATGAACAATGAAATGAAAAAAGTTAGTTATTTTATAGATTTAGCTGGCTCTTTGTTTCTGTAATATAGTGCAAAATAGTGTAAGTAAATTATGTTCCATTAGTGTCTATATGCATATTAATGCTTATTAAGTCTGCCTCTCTCTGTCTGTCCATCTATGCGTCCTTGTGCCCGTACCTTGGTCTTGGAGCGTCCAGCCGTCTCCAGCTCGGCCAGCTTGGCCTTGAGCTCCTTGTTCTGTCGCTCGAGCACCAGCTTGCTGCTCTCCAGCTTCTGCGTCGCCGCCTTTTCCGTTCCCAGCTCCATCGTCAGCTGGTCGATCTGGTTCTGTAAGGTGCACATGAATTTATATAATATAAAATGCGAGTAAAATATGGCAATCACTAAGTAGATGTTCAAAAAATATTTCGTATACAAATTTTAACCTGTTTCTGAATAAAATATCTGACTTTGAAATGAATGGTCGACTGTTTAGTGTTACACTTTTGTCGTATTCCACCGATCTCATAGATACCAAGGAATGAGGAAGACTTAAGATGTAAGGGCTGCTTTAAAGATAAAACGTAACCATTACATAACGCGTTTCGTTGCGAAAGCCGATGCCTAATACGAAATTGAAAAGTCAAATAGCGTAACGCCGCGCGACGCTCTAATCTTATTTATGTCGCTACATCCCGTCGTGCCTAACTGATATTTACTATTGAGGCGCAGAAACAGAAATGTGAATAAACATAATATAATTTTAATTCGTGCCTCGTTGAATATTTACCTGTGATTTCCTAAGTCTGTCGTTGAGTATTTACCTGTGATTTCCTAAGTCTGTCGTTGAGTATTTCGTTGTTGGACTGCTCCTCGTCTAAGTCCTCCTCGAGCGCCGCTATCCGCGCCTCCAGGCGTTTCTTCTCGTCCACTAGTAACGTGATCTGTAAATAACGATATTGTAAAGCAACTGACCGAATTTAAAAACTGACTAATTCGTCAGAATCATGCACAAATGTATCGGTTTACGAGTCACTCAATGTCGCACTTTGAATAATGTTTTTTGCATAAGGAGAATCGACGGGGACTTGGCATTAGTAATTGATGAAAAAAGAAATTATAATGGTGTATTTAACGTCTCTACCAATTTTCAACTCTATGCGACTTTTTCGTCGGTCGAAAGTTTATTTTCCCTGGATTGGTAATTGTTTATACCGGACCAATACGACCTGCAAACCTTCAAGAAGAGAGTGTATTCCCTCTTAAAAGGCAACGCAGTTGCAGATCTTCTGATGTTGCGAGTGTCAATGGGCGACGGTAGTTGCTTTTCATCAGGTGACCCGTTTGCTCGTTTGCCCCCATATTTTATAAAAAAAAATACCTTGGCGTTGCCGGCAGTGAGCTCGTCGTCTCTGTCGTCGCGCTCGGCCTCGGCGTGTCGGCGCGCGCGTTCTGCCGCTGCAACCTCCTCCGCGTGCTGCAGCGCCTCCGCCTCAAGAGCCTGTAAAACAGAATATACCAATGAAACAACCAAAAAAAAAACCTTTTTCTATTGAAGTATTAGAATACGGGACTATAATATTATATTTATTAATAAGGTGGCTTCTAAAACACCATTTACGTTGTGCGTAGACACTAGTCACAATGCACTAGTCACTAGTGTCTAGGCTTATGCTAAAGTTCACGAGTTTATAACATGGAAAAACTGGCGTATAATAGAATAGGACAAGTTACATTAACTTGTCTTATTCTTGTCCTAGGGGACCTATCTGACAGAGAGAGGTCACACGTTCAAGCGTTCTGCGTTCGAGCGGTCAGACACATCGGAGGAATTTTGACGCAGTCAGAACGCCCCCCGTGTGAGTATCTCTGTATAAATTATAACGTAATACAACACAAAGAACGCAAAACTGCCTGCTTGAACGCTTGACCGCTCTCTGTCTGATAGTTCTCTTAGATAAATAGTGTTTAATTAATAACTTAATTTATAGTTACTTAATTTAATATGGTAAAGTTTTATTAAATCGTGCCATGCCTTGAGAGTATATAGTGCAACCTTCTATCTAGCAATATAATCAATATAATATTACCTTGACCCTACGCTCGGCGTCTCTGGCGGCGGCGGTAGCCTCCTCCCGACCGGCGCGCGCCTCCTCCGCCTCGCGCACCGCCTCCTTCAGCTGCACCGCCAGCTTCTTTGCCTGCTTCACAGCGTCTTCTTTCACCTGAAATGATATACAAATAAGAAATATTACACTGGTCAACAGTAGTTTTGTTGCCTGAAAACTAAAAGCTGTTCCTGTAAGAACTTTGTGCCCTGATCATATGTTTCTAAGAAATTTTCTTTCTATCAACTCAGGTTTTTAAGATATTTCATTCCAAAGTTTCAAAAATCTCGAATTTTAGTCTATTTTGGAATAATTTTACAATTGTTGGAATAATTTATTTTCATGAGTTTTGATAAAATATGTTTAGTTAATATACACATCTATTATTTAGATCTCATTTTAAATTGCATATAATATTTTTTTATTAATATATCGGAGTTGAAAACTATACAAAAATACAATACAAAAATTGTTACTCCACATAGTATGAGCTAGGTAAAGCATTTTGTGGAAATTAATCATAACTCATATTACATAGTATATTAGTCATAAACAAGTTACATTCTCAATAAGAAGTGTCTCTCTCTGGCATACATTTATCAAAACTAATAAAAATGAATACTTTCAACTGCAATGTGATTCTGAAATGGGCTAAAATGCGAGATTTTTAAAACTTTGGAATGAGATATCTTAAAAATCTGAGCTGATAGAAAGAAAACTTCTTAGAAAAATATATTGTGCACACAAAACTCTAATGGTCGATTTACACGGGTGACTAACGGGTCGATTTTAGTCACCCGGCAAGTCACCAGTCGAATCGCCTGTCCAAGTCGAATTGCCACCTCATTTACACGGGTGACTAACGGGTCGATTTTAGTCACCCGGCAAGTCACCAGTCGAATCGCCTGTCCAAGTCGAATTGCCACCCTAAAAACGTTCGTAACACTCTAAAAAATTTATAATATTATTTTTGTCCATGTTTTCGTGAGTGCCGCCCGAGGTCTGCGCTCGCTACAGTAGTATTCGCAGCAAGCGATCGCTTGCGACTGAGCGTTTGCACGGTCGATTTTAGTACCAGCCGCATGCGGCCGCTGGCCGCACGACTTTGGGGCTTGCGACTTTAGCCAGGCCTGTCTCACTTCCATACAAACGGCCCGAAATCGCCGAGATATTTACCTACTATTCTGTAAAACAACCTAATTTCAACCTTTTGCATTGCGCTTAGCATTCATAGTACAATAACTGTCTGCCGCACAGTGTGATAAAAACCTCGATTTTGTTTCACCTCGTTTTTCTTTCAAAATACTATAGTTGATAGCTATATAAACATTACAGTAAAACTCCGAGATCGATATTCTTTGTAGTTTTTATTTTAAAGAGTGTCAAAGTTGTCATTTTTCCGGGTCATAAATTTGCATAAAAAATTAATAAAAAAAAAACTAATCAAGTAACAATAATTTTTTTATACCAATTGAATAAGCACTTAATACTTTACTTTTTCTCCAAATATGGTTAACCTACTGTGATCAAGTAGGGAGATATTAATTTATTTATTAATTTTAGTTTTTCATTTTTAATTTTGCGATTAGATCTAATTAGAAAAAGTTTTAAGCATGAAACGATAGTGTGAGTAATCCTTTATCAATATTATTAAAAATCACACTCTAATAACCTCTATGTCAGAAATTATATCCGATTCAAATTTTTTTTTTATAAAAAGTCGGATTTTTTGTACCTAGGGTTATCACTAAAGGTCTGTTGTTTGATTTATCCGGTTGATACGCAAATTCGCAATCGATATCCTATACGAAAATTATCAAGATCACGTTTAGGCAGGTCTAAAAAAAAATCTAAAAAGTGAAAAAATATAACATATATTAATGAATTTATACGCTGAAACAATATCAGTAATCACCTTCTGATGTAGTCGGGGACAATAAAATATCAACCGAAAAAATCAAACAAGAGACCTTTAGTAACAACCCTAGGTACAAAAAAATTGAATTGGATATAACTTCTGACACAGAGGTTATTAGAGTGTGATTTTTAATAATATTGATAAAAGATTACTCACACTATCGTTTCATGCTTAAAACTTTTTCTAATTCGATCTAATCGCGAAATCAAAAATGAAAAACTAAAATTAATAAATAAATTAATATCCCCCTACTTGATCACAGTAGGTTAACCATATTTGGAGAAAAAGTAAAGTATTAAGTGCTTATTCAATTGGTCTAAAAAAAATAATGTTACTTGATTAGTTTCTTTTTATTAATTTTTTATGCAAATTTATGACCCGGAAAAATGACAACTTTGACACTCTTTAAAATAAAAACTACAAAGAATATCGATCTAGGAGTTTTACTCTAATGTTGATATAGCTATCAACTATAGTATTTTGAAAGAAAAACGCAGTGAAACAAAATCAAGGTTTTTATCACACTGTGTGCCGTCTCGCTTCAATCTGCCAGGGCTGTCAAGCGAGCGGCGCGGCGGCGCGGGGCCGGGTACTATTACTTTTGTATCGCGGATGCGTGCGTTGCGTGTACCACAAGTCGAGCGAGTGCCAGCCTATCGAGACTAGTCCGGTGACCGGACGCTTGTGTTTATCATACCTAAACTCGGGAGTGAGACTTCTGTACCGTATGGTACTAATAGAGAACAAGAATAAGAACAGAATATATAATAATATATTCTGTGCTTTAGCCGCATGCGACGTAGTCGAATTGCCATTTACACGGGCGATTTTCGCCGTGCGGCGTAAATCGTGCGGCTTTAGACACCCGTGTTAATCGGCCATAATAGAAACTGCTATTAGTTTGCAGGCAACTTTTTTTTTTTTTTCGATTTTGTTGACCTGTTTTATAAAAACAATTCGGTTGATCTACATTCTGCTGGAAAGCTACGTCGACTCTCCGTTATCGCAGTCGGCATAACAAATTATTCATGTTTTATTTAACTTTTAATAACTTTCATAAACTCAGGGGCCTGATTCACAACGGACAATTCGACTCATAATCGAGAACTCCACTGTGCGGCATATCTGACACCAGGCCAATAACTAGGCTGTAAGTTTTGAAATTCGAGTCCAACTAAAATATCAACACGCATTCCAACATCCATCATATACCTGGAAGCTGAGTAGCAGTTTTTTTTTTTTTTAATCCAGTTAGAATCAAATCTAAAAAACCTACCAGGTCGTGCGTCCACTAGTAGTAAAAACTTGAGAGGTGTCAAGGGACACCCGGATGGAACGAAGTTATAAAAACAAAAACGCCATATATTGACGCCCAGGAATACTAACAACGACAATTTTGTGGAATTGTAATAAAATTTATTTAAACATCCGGTAGACGTCGCTGTTTATTCTCAAAAACGCCATCTAGTTGACGCCTAGGAATACTATCAACGCCCTCTGCCACCTGCCACAGCGCAGGAACTAATAAAAATGTGTCGTTACAACTTTTTCCGTTTAGCCTCCTTTCGCAACGCGCGATAAGGAACTTCGTTCCAACAATGTAACTCAGTACTTAATTATTTTGGATAGCAGTACCTTGTTGGCGAGGTGCAGCGCCTGCTCGGCGTCCTTGAGGTCGGCCTCGAGCTTCTTGCGCGTGGCGGCGTGCGCGGCGCGCTGCTTGCGCTCGTCCTCCAGCTCCGCCTCCAGCTCGCGCAACGCCTTCACGATGCCGCGCCGCTTCTCCTCGCCCGCCTCCTCCTTCGCCTATAATTAGGTGTTAGAATATGACAAGGTGGACGGTGTAGAGCTGGAAATTCAATTACATACGTAAATCGTCACCACGAGTGAGGACTTTAATGAGCATTATTACGGAACAAAAGAATTTTAAGACGCGAGCGTACGCGTTACGCGACGCACAGTAGCGCGTAGAACGCCGCACAAAATGTTAGTATATTTGCGTTAAGAAAGACATCGTCTAAATTAAAAAAATAAGCGGCATTGCCAACATTTTACACATAATATTGTTTGTATGCTGCTGTCTATTTATTTACTAATTGTGCATATAAAATTACTAATTTATTTATAATTTCTTACTACTTTTATTCACCACTACTCTATACCCAATCTCACCTGCAGATCCCGCTCGAACTGCGCCCGCATCGCCTGCATGTTAACTTCCAGGCGGAGTTTGGCGTCCTCTGTCAGCTGGAGATCATCTTCTATCTCCTCGTTCTGCGCCTTCAGTTCTGCAAGCTGGGATTCCAGCGCACGCTTGGCTTTCTCCAGCTCATGAACATTCTTGTCGGCGGTGCCCTGAGTGTTGGCGAGCTCATCCAACTCGGATTGGAGGACGCGCTTCGACCGCTCTAGTTCTTCGATCTGCGGAAACAACAATTAAAGTTACAAACAAATTCGTCGTTTCATAAGATGTGTACACTGGACAGTCACTATCTGTATAAAAAAGTTAAACAAAACCTTATAAAAAAAAGGAAGGAAACGTCATAGAAATGTTCTGCCAATAGTTTTTTTTTTTTTTTTTACTTTCATCTTACGGCTTTATGTCTTTAACAATAATTTTCGCAATGTAATGTATTTAAATAGACCACATATCACGCACGTCCTAATATAAACAACTTTATTGTTAATTATACCTTTTCCGCAGCCAGATCCAAGTCTCGTGTGAGCGACAGCACTCTCGTCTCCTTGTCGCGCGCCTCGCGCTCCGCTGTATCGCGCTCTGCCGCGTACCGCTCCGCCACCGCGCGTTCTTCTGCCACAACCTGTACAGGGGGTAACGTTTAGTAAAACTTACTGTTAGCTGTACAAATATTGCTATGCTTAGAATGGTTTTATATACTATGCAATATGCATGGGCACTGCTAGACATGACTTACGAAAGTAGTGCTCTTGATATGACGTTTGACACAATGATTTTATAGATTTGAAATTTAATTTGCGCATTCGCTGTCTAGCGCAGATTTCAATCGTTTTCAACATATCACATTTTAAGACAAAGGGCTGACTAATTGATTGTAATTTGTAATCTCACACATTCTGCAAGTATACAAGAGGTAAGGGGTGAGGAGTATCATACTGAAACATACAATAAATAAATTTCAAGTAACCTTATCGAAGTTCTTCTGTTTCTTCTCTAGCTCGAGCACCTTGGCGCGCTGCGCCTCCAGCTCGATATTCGTGTCCTCCAGCTCAGCTTGGATCTTCTTTTTACCTGAACACATTATTGCCAAATTAGTTTTTACGCTTTAATTAATGGTATGCAATAAATATCATATTTTATTTTATTCGACAACAGGGAAAGGAAATTCGAATAAACAAAAAAGAGACATATATTTTTTTATTAAATCTTGCTCCAATCCAATTTATTTTACAGTCGATTTGAACACATTTCTAACCGATGCATCTTTGACCAGAGATTTCACCCTGGCTTCCGCCAAACTATAAACTATACTGGGTTTTAGGCCGCGTTTCCACTGACGCGAAGCGGAGCGGAAAGGAGCTTAGCGGTGCCGAATTGACCAATCACCATGCTCGAAATCTTCGCTCCGCTTCGCTGTCATTCCGCTGGCATAGCACGATTGGTCAATTCGGGCACCGTTAAGCTCCTCTCCGCCCCGCTCCGCGTCAGTGGAAACGCACCCTAAAGCTTTCCTGCTCACAATTGTTTGGTATTGCGCCCAGAATAGTTTAAAAAAAGGGTAGAAAGAGAACAAGGCAGAGTAACTAAGGCATAGTTATTATAATATGCTATTACTAGATGTGGTAGCTCTAAAGAAGTAGCTTTAATTTTATATAATTTATTTTAATTTTAATTTGAAAATGTGTTTACTTTATAACATTAATTGCATGCTGTAACCAATTATTATAATTAGTTATTGCATGTAGCTTGTATTTTAAATGTCCAAACCAAATGTTGTAACTAATGCAGAACTGTTTTTGATCCTAAATAAATAAATAAAGAGCACTCACTCTTATCCAGCTTGTCGTTGGCCTGCTGCAGCTCGTCGATCTGTCTGTGCAGCGCCTCCATGTCCTTGGCGAGCTTCTTGCGCTGCTCCTCCAGCGCCGCCGCCGCCTCCGCCTCCTCCTCCGCCTTCTTCCTCGCGTCCGCCACCTGCTGCGTCAGGGCTACCACCTGGAAAACGGATTCGAGTTAGCCAAATTTGAGCAAAAAGAGCAACAAGTAGTTGAACATTTTCTACTAAAAAGTAATGGATTATACAAAATATTGCCTACATTATTGAACTAAAGTAAACAATATACAAATTACAAGCTGTAACCAAACTAAGTGATAATACTTTGGAGTGTGTATGGGTCCCTTATATAGAGTTCGCTGTTAAAGTAGCAGCGCTCAAAGAGCAATTTTTTGTGATTTTTATGGGAAAGCGCCCGCGCTTTATAATTTTTTCCATATATAGATGAAAATAAAAGTTACTCTTTTACCCATAGACATGGGACCCATACACACCCTAAAATATTATCACGTAGTTTTGTTACACCCTGTATAGACCGTCCTCAAGCCCCTCAAACATAACACGGAACGGCATATTTTGTGCCGACATGACGTCTTGTCTCATCTCACGCTTTGACTGTAGCTATTATAGCCAGCCCCGAATTTATAAATAGGCCGTATAGGCCGTGACCTAGGAGTGGCAGCGTCCAAGGGGGCGGCAGTGTTCATAGGCAGGGGGCGACAGATTCCGTACATGGAGCGGCGAAAATAAAATATCCTACACTCATAAAAAATATAAATTCGGCACTGACTATAGGTACTATAGCACGCACCTGTTTCTCGAGATTCTTCTTGGCCTCCTCCTCCTCGTCGAGCTGGTCCTTGGCCTGCTCGAGCTCCTGCGCCACGTTCCGCAGCTTCGTCTGCAGCGCCAGCTTCTGTTTCGTCTCCTCCTCCAACAACGCCTGAAAACATGAGGTTGATTGGTTAATAATATTACCATGAATGCGAACATTTCTCATCATTCTCTAACAGAATAACATAAAATAAAGTATGTTTACGATAGAAATGTTGTGCTTTATAACTTTGTATAGTTTTTTTTTAACCTTTAATGTGGAAATTGAAAATTCAATTTTCCTGCCAGAGAATTACATTAATATTATTTTACCTCCACTTTTAAAAATGTTTTTCGCAATTCCTTTTAGATATTGTCAAAGTAAAGTCAAGTACCTGTAACTCGGCGTGCTGCGCGCCCGCGGTGGCGGCCTGCTTGGCGACGGCGGAGGCCTTCAGCTCGGCCGCCTCCAGCTGCTGCAGCGCCTGCTCCGCCTCGCCCTGCAGACGCGCGCACTTCTCCGCCACTTCAGACCTGGAGTACACCATCCATCATTATTATTAATTCATACTGCATCCACTGCTGCAACTTAAAAGAGGACTCATATGACTTTTATGGATTTGTATTCATCCATAGTAATATTATAAATGCGAAAGTGTTTCTTTCTGTCTGTTACCTCTTCACGCTCAAACGGCTGAACCGATTTTGCTGAAATTTCATATGGAGATACTTTGAGTCCCGGAAAAGGACATAAGATACTTTTCATCCCAGAAAAATGAACGGTTCCCGCGCGATAAACGAATTTTGGCGCAACGGAGTTGCGAGAGTCATCTAATAAGATTTTGTTACATGACATTTTGTATTTTATTATTCCTGGAAATATCTAGTGAAATAACTTATAACCTGTAAGTAAATGAGTTGTACGGGTTGTTGCCAACCGTACATAAAATATATGCTTACACGTTAAGTAATGTCGCGGATCATATTCATTTCCATGTGAAATAAAGTCAGTTATCATTTATCCATTAAAGGGAGCGGTTTTATTTTATCATCCTCAATCGTTCTCCCTTAATTATCATTTATCTTTATCATACATCTTTTAATATAATATTGGTGTAAGGCAGGCTGCAGCAGTAGCCCCTACACCTATATTTTTTTTGGTCCTTCGAAAATATTTTTTTATCAGAACTTTTATCATAATAATATATCGGCGCGAGTGTGTGGACATAATTTTGAGCTTTCTTATTTTATTTTATCAAGACTTAAATCGGTGCTTTTATCATATCAATATCAGTTTTAATTGACTTTTTGCAAAGCTCAAACTTTGGTGTACTGTACTGTGTGTGCATTGGTGGAGTGTTGGTGGGGTGCTGTCATCATTTGGCGGGCCGGGAGGTCTGCTCATCATCGCTGATCATCATCATCGTGACGTCGCAGCTCGCAGGTTTGCTGTTTCGTATCCCGAGCACAGCTGACTCAAGTAAGATTGTTCCTTTTTATCATAATATAATTTTATTTCTGATTTATCATGATGGAAAATATATTTGATCGGCAAGTTGAAATTATCAAGGCGGTTAATAGTATCAAAATAAATTTCGGAAAAGATTCCGCGAGTAGGAAAACTCCGGAATACATTCAAAGAAGACTCAGCACTCTCGAGGAGCTATGGGTAGAATTTGAGCAGAATAACGAGCTTTTATTAGGTAGTTCAGACAAAAATAATCCATATTTTACGGAAAATCATTTCGGGAAGATGGATAGCCTTTATCATACCCTTAAGCACACCTTGTTGACCTATCAGCCTAAAGAAGATAAATCTTCGACTGCTCCGCCTGAAAGGATTCAGGAATTATTATCAAAGCAGCGCACTAATTTCCGAGCATTGAGCCGCTTAATTAATAGCATCAATATTGAAGAAATCGCAGAGAAGTGGGAGATAGAAGAGGAGCTCCGAAATCTGAAAAGTCGTTGGAATGTTATTGACACGCAGCATTTAGAATTAGACGATTTTTTGCAAGGTTCTGATTTAGAATACGAAGAAGGTTATAGCACCTACGAGAAGGAGTACAAGGATATCAAGCGGGCGCTCCATAGAAAATTATCATCTACGGCTCACACCCAGCAATCGACTCCGCAGCTGGAGATACCTATCTTCACCGGTAAATACTCTCAGTGGCCCACATTCTTTGATTTATTCAGTGAAGCTATACACAATAATAGCTCGCTGACGAACGCCCAGAAAATGCAGCACCTAAAAGGTAAGGTAAGAGGAGAAGCCGAGCGATTGATCCAACACCTGCATATATCATCAGAAAATTATTTAACAGCCTGGGATATTTTAGTTCATAGGTATGACAATAAGCAGCTTTTATTCACCAACCAAATTGAGACGCTGATTAATCAGCCGAGTCTTCAGAAGCAGTCGGCCTATGAAATTAAAAAACTACACGACACGTCCGTCGAGTGCATCCACGCGATTCACAACCTGGGGGTGGACACAAACACCTGGGATCCCTTGCTTGTTCATCTGCTAGCGAAAAAGTTAGATGTCGAAACGTTAAAAGACTACAAGGAAGCCAGAAGGGCGCCGCGAGAATTACCTGAGTTATCAGAATTTATCACATTTTTAGAATCGAAGTTTATTGCGTTGGAACCGATGCATAAAAAAGAGCGGGAAGTTTTTACGCCTACATCGAAGCATGGGTTGGTTACACACCCAAGGTCATCATCATCATCGTATCAACCTGCAAGAATTTTTAGTCGCGAAAAGTATCAGGGTAAAACTTATCATAATCGTTCTACGAAATGCCCATTATGTTATTTTAATCATGATTTATTTAAATGCAGGCGATTTATTAATATGACACCAGCGTTGAAGTTACAAACAATTGCGAAATATCAAGTTTGTAGGAATTGTCTATACAAGCACTTTGATAATCCATGCATTTCTACAAAGCGTTGCAAAGAATGCCAGGGTGACCATAATTCTTTGTTGCACGAGGCTTTTGTAAATACTGGTAGTTCCAGTTCTAAATTAGTTCGCCCTGAAAGTAGTCAAAATGACATTAAGCATGTTACTAAGCAGCATAACGTTAATTTCGTCGCCGGAGAAAATGAAGAAATTTTGTTGACCACAGTTTTATTGAAAGTTGTATCAGCTGACGGCTCTCTTATCACTCTTCGAGCGCTTTTGGATCAGGGGTCTCAAATTTCTTTGATATCAGAAAATGCGGCACAGATGTTAGGACTCCGACGGCATAAATATCATGCATCAGTATCAGGTATAGGCTACGGATCAAAGCAGAGCAAAGGACTGCTGGAAATTGAATGTCACTCTATTTATGATGACTTTAGTTTTACGACACAAGCTATGATCATTTCACGTGTTGTAAATAATTTGCCAAATATCTCTTTTACTAAAAAATCATGGTCACACTTGCAGCATGTCAACTTAGCGGATCCGGATTATAATATTTCCCGTCCTATTGATTTATTATTAGATGCCAGCGTCTATTCTCAAATATTAATGAGTGGACTTATCAGAGGGCCACCTCAGGCTCCTATTGCGCAGCAGACCAGGCTAGGCTGGATTTTGTCTGGTAATGTTAGGAGATTTAACTGCCACGTGCTTATCAATAATGTATCAGATTTATCAAAGTATTGGGAGATGGAGGAGATCTCGGTCGAACAATCATCATCACTATCAGCCGGAGAACAATTTTGTGAAGACTTATATGCTTCGACTACAAAACGTCTGGAAAGTGGCATGTATGAAGTATGTCTTCCTATGAAACCAAATTTTGAGGAAAAACTTGGTTCATCACGTCCGAAAGCAGTTGCCCAATTTTATCAGTTAGAGCGCAAAATGGCTCAAAATCAAACATTTTCGGACAGCTACAAAAATTTCATGAGGGAATATCAAGAACTAGGAGACATGCTTCCATATACCAAGTCTGGTGAGGGTCCATCATATTATTTTCCCCATCACGGCGTACTCAATTTAAACTCCACTTCTACTAAATTGCGGGTGGTCTTTAATGGCTCATCCAAGACATCATCAGGTCTGAGTTTAAATGACGTAATGGAGCAAGGCCCGAATTTACAAGCCGACCTACAGGCTCTTATCATATCTTGGCGCCAATATAGATTTGCGATGACATCTGATGTGGAGAAGATGTTCAGAAGAATTCTGGTCCAAGAGGCTCATCAAAATCTTCAATCGGTGGTCTGGAGAAGCTCATGTGATGTACCTCTTCAAAATTATAGGCTCACGACTGTGACGTACGGGACGAAGGCAGCACCGTTCCTGGCAATGAGGACGTTGAAGCAGCTGGCTATGGACGATGCTGAAAAGTACCCTTTGGGCGCGATCGCGTTAAAAGATAGATTTTATATGGATGACTATTTGGGAGGCTGTAACGATCTAGAAACGGCGAAGGAAGTGCAGAAGCAGTTGATAAGCATCTTACGCGGAGCTGGCATGAACCTACGCAAATGGTCAAGCAACGAGCCACAGCTTCTACAAGATTTACCATGCGATCAATTAAATAATCCGTATGAGTTTCGTTGCTCGGAATCCCGTAAAACGTTAGGCCTTAAGTGGAATCCATCATCAGATACGTTTACATATGACTATCAATTTGAATCGGAACCTAAATATCATACTAAACGGGAACTATTATCAGATATTTCTAAGTTATTTGACCCGATCGGTTGGATATCACCATTATCAATTAGGGCTAAGTTATTATTTCAAAAAGCATGGGTCACGGTGGAATCATGGGATGAAAAGTTATCAAGTGATATAATTCAAGAGTGGATAGATTTAAGAACAGATTTTAAAAATATCAAGAATATAAAAATCCCACGATGCATCGGTAACCTTCAATGTACGTATCAAATACATGGTTTTAGCGACGCATCAGCAAAAGCGTACGCTTGCACCGTATATTGTGTTGCAACCGATTATAAGGGCGGGCGCACATCGCGGTTAATAACTGCTAAAACAAAATTAGCGCCTTTAAGCAAGAGCTTGTCGCTACCTCGACTAGAATTATCAGGTGCACTACTTTTATCAAAGCTGATTCGGAAGGTGGAGAATACCCTGCCTAGTACGAATGTTAAAATATACGCATGGACGGATTCAATGATCGTGTTAGGGTGGATTCATGGCGATCAATCAAGATGGAAGCAATTTGTTGCAAACCGGGTTCAACAGATCAAGGAAATTGTACCATCGGCGACCTGGAATTATGTAAAATCGGAATTAAATCCGTCAGATTGTGCGACACGAGGAGAATCAGTCAAGAAGTTGGCTGACTATCGTTTGTGGTGGGAAGGGCCAGAATGGCTCACTTCCTTCGAACCTGACCAAATTCTTAGACCATCATACACAGAACCTAATATCGAAATTAAAAAGGTTACTTGCAGTGTAAACACAGCCTTACATTGCAATAAGGTTGACTTTATATTAGAATTGTTAAATAATCACAGTTCTGTTACTTTTATTGCGAAAACCGTGGCATGGGTGTTACGTTTCATCACTCGAAGTCGGAAACCGTCCGACATAGCAAAAACATTGTCACTTGTGGAAATGAACAATGATTATAATATTATCATTAAAACTATTCAAGCTATAGATTTTAGCGAAGATTTATCATTTATCAGGTCAAAAGTGCATGTTCATCAAAATAGCAAATTATCAAGTTTGAATCCTTTTATTGATGAAAATGGACTATTGAGAGTTGGCGGTCGTCTGAAGAACTCACATATAAATTGGACCGCAAAGCATCCTATCATACTTAGTAGCCATAGTAGATTTACTTCTCTTATCATTGATCAAGCACATATCACTACGTTACATGGTGGAGCCCGACTGACACTAGGTTATATCAGAAATAACTATTGGATTATTAGTGGAATGTCTACAGTGAAGAGGGAATTGAGGCGCTGTGTTAAGTGTCGTCGATTTAGTCAGTATAAATATCAACCAATTATGGCAGACTTACCTCAACCGAGAGTAGTTCCTTCCAGACCTTTCACTCATAGTGGCGTCGACTTCACCGGGCATGTAGACCTAAAATTGAATAAAGGTCGAGGCGTTCGAACCACCAAAGGCTACATTGCAGTTTTCATCTGCTTAGCAACGAAGGCAGTTCATCTAGAGTTAGTATCAGATTTAAGTACGCCATCATTTCTTGGTGCATTCCGGAGATTTTGTTCGCGACGAGGAGTTCCATCCCACGTCTATAGTGATAACGGAACTAATTTTATAGGCGCCAACAAGCTTCTTAAAAAAGAATATCAGGAGATTGTAGCTACCATCAATCAGGAATTTTTCGATAACATCACTGAAATGAAAGTAGAGTGGCATTTTAACGCTCCCTCTCACCCCCATGCTGGAGGTTTGTGGGAAGCGGCTGTAAAAAGCTTAAAGTATCATATCAAGCGGGTCATCGGCGAGCAGAAACTCACGTACGAGGAGTTTACTACTGTTCTCCATCAAATAGAGGCTTGCCTCAACTCAAGGCCACTCTGCGCGCTCACTGAAAATCCGGAGGATCCTGTTTTAACACCGGGACATTTTTTAATTGGCGGTCCGATCATCACCAAGCCTCAAACGGAACCTGAGTCCATGTGTTTATCAAAGAGATGGCAGCTCGTTCAGTCTATCAATAAGCAGTTTTGGAAGTGTTGGTCGTCTGATTATTTGCAGCAGCTACAGGTTAGATCTAAATGGAAGAAAGAAGGAAAAAGTATCAAAATAGATGACGTTGTACTAATTAAAGATGAAAACTTACCTCCTGGAAAATGGGCTATGGGCCGTGTGCTGGAACTTTACCCTGGAAGAGACGGACAGGTCAGAGTTGTATCACTGAAAACTAAAAATAATATCATTAAGAGACCAGTTATCAAATTAGTTCCATTACTGTCTGAAGAGGTAAAAGATCAGACACCAGCATCTATCAATCAGGAGATATCTGCTCCAGAAACAAATAACACGAGGTCTCGGCGTCCGCGACGTATCAACTTTAAAAACTTTTTCATGACTATTTTCATGTTTATTATGTCATTCCTTTTATCACCGAGCTTGCAGCAAGTTCAGAAGGATTTTATGATCATGCCTGTAAACACAAATCAAAGCATTTATTTTGATAAAATCGTGGACCTGCAACATATAAGGGACGAATGGACTCTTGTTATTTTTTATAATATGTCTACATATTGGCAAGGCTTCGAAAATATTAAAAAATATGTTACGCACATAAAGGAGACTGGGTCTTCTAAAGATTATCAATCTATTACCTTGCAACTAGAACACGAGCTTGACGAAATAGATCATTTTAATCAGCTGCTGAAAAATCAATTAAACAGAAGACAGAAGAGAGGGTTAATTAATGGAGTTGGTTACATTGCTAACTCCTTATTTGGTGTCCTAGATGAAAGGTTCGCCTCGCAGTATCAGCAGGACATAGAGCATATTCAGCAAAATGAGAATCATTTACAAACACTTTTACATAACCAAACTCTTATCATAGAGGCCGAGTATAACATAGTGAAGAGGCACGAGGATGTTATGCAAAAACAATTTTCTCTTATCGAAAATAATATCAAGGATTTGGCTTCTGAGGTGTATCAAGTTAAGCAATATTCATCATGTTCCACTTATATCACTTTTTCGTCGTTAGTGGCTCATATCATCATTTCCAAAATTAGACGTATTCAGGAGACTCTAATTGCCACTCTCACCGAAATTAATCAAGGTCATATCAGCACAAACTTTTTATCACCGGAACAACTGCAAAATCAAATAAATATAATATCAGGTCGTTTGCAAAGAGAGCTCGTGCTACCGACGGACGGCTCAAATATCATTCAGCTTTATGAGATACTGAGAGTTGCCGCGAGAGTCACAGACAAATATTTTATTGCTGAGGTAAAGATTCCTATCCTAAACAACGAAATTTTTGAGCTCGACAAGATCATAAGTTTACCTAAGAAGAAAGATCAGAAATACTATCAATTAACTACAAAATTTCCCTATATCGGGTTTAATATCAACAAGAATTCCCTGATCCTTTTATCAGAATCGGATCTTCGATCATGTCGGCATTTATCAAACGAGAAAGTTTTATGCTTTCTTAATAGCCCTGTTTACACTACGAAGATTAAACAATCAATTTGTGATGTCAACATCGTCGATGGCGATACTGACCTACCGCTATGCAAGTCGGAGCTATCGCGTTGCAAAGAGCGCTGGATAAAATTACACGCAGATAACGAGTGGATGTACACCTGTTGCGAACAATGCAGTGTCCGGCTAATTTGCCCAGCTGGGATTACGTCACAGGTACTGATAGGCAGCGGAGTCATACGGTTAGGTCCTATGTGCATTTTGAAGGGTGATGATTTTACAATTAATTCCCACAACTACTTTAGCAACAGATTAGATATCAATCAAAAGCTCGAAATACCCCAGTCCTCCGTCTTGAATAATATCATTAACACTTCCTCGATCGATATACCTAAGTTAGAAAACCATGAAGGTGAGTTGGAAGTTTTAAAGACGCAGATATCAGAAATAAAGGAACAATCAGCTAATAGTTGGACTTTAGTGTGCACGATGTCCATCATTAGGCTCTGGCATACATCATGGTCAGCTTGTTCATCATCATCGGCGGTGTGGTGGTGTTTCGCCGGCTTCGACGGAGGCGCCAGCTGGCGGGCGGGGAGGCGTCCCGCGGCACGCGCGACACGGACGTCGCCCCCGCCGCCCCCGCTGCCGCCCCCGCCCCTGCCGCTGGCGCGGGAGTCCAGCGCAGTGTTAGTGTTAGTGATGTGAATGTGCTAAATAAAAAGGCAATCAGTGAAGTGTTCTCGAGTGTCCCGAATTTTCGAAATATATCAGGTGAAATCAGACAATCGGTGTTAAGCCTCGATAAAAGCACTTCCCCTATGTTTAGTCGTTCTGTTAGATTAAGTGAATTGAAAGACTAAAACTATCATACTTTTATCATAACATTAATATTGTTTTTTGCAAATAATTTACGCGTTTGTTTTACAACAATTTAATTTTACCTATTACCTTTTATATCAATTTTGTTTTTACTTCTTACATTTTTAAATACCTTCTATACAATTTTTATTGAATAGTTTATAGTGTATCATTGTATGATGTAGTTTTCAATTTATATCAACCTCGCCATCTTTCGGGGGGCGCAGGATGTACGGGTTGTTGCCAACCGTACATAAAATATATGCTTACACGTTAAGTAATGTCGCGGATCATATTCATTTCCATGTGAAATAAAGTCAGTTATCATTTATCCATTAAAGGGAGCGGTTTTATTTTATCATCCTCAATCGTTCTCCCTTAATTATCATTTATCTTTATCATACATCTTTTAATATAATATTGGTGTAAGGCAGGCTGCAGCAGTAGCCCCTACATGAGTCGTCCCAAAATTGTGCATATAATACAAAAACGTATGAAATGATATAAAGATAAAACTATAACCTGACTACGTAAATGGTCAAGCCAATGTGATCTGAGACATTATTCGAGTCTACACTTTTGCCACCTCATTGATGAAAATACGACGAGACTCTATACTTTTTGTTATCACGCGATATAGCACAATACTAGACGGTGACAGTGCAACCCCATTCACACTTTCACTTCATCTCCTGACCGTTCTATAAGTAATATAATGATGATGATGATGATCATTAACATGAGTATATCAGAGAACGCAACGCATACATGTGACATGACATAAAACATGCTTGTCGCCGCTGCTTCGGCGCTTTGCGTAGCGACAGAGCATCTCGCTCTTAGCTTGAAAATATCTTGGTTACTATTTATCAACTCTAATAAACTAAAATAAGCTAAGTCCTCTCACCTAGCGCGCTCCACTTCAGCCAGCTTAGCAGCTAAGTCCTGCAGCTGCGCCTCAGCCTGCTTGCGGCGCCGCTCGCCGTCCGCGCGCGCCGCCGCCGCGCTCTTCAGCTCCGTCGCCAAGTCCGCATTCTCCGCCTCTAGAGACGCCTTCGCCTTCTCTAACGCTGTGAAATGTGATATGAGAACGTTATTTAAACTGATTAGTTACTATTTGTGATAACCGCGCCAAGAAAAAACGGTTTATTTAAAATGTCGATGTGGTCGTAAAGTATCATGCCATATTAAATATTTGCGTTTAGACGATTCTCATACTTTTAGCCCAATCGCTGTCTTAGAAATGAAAGATCGGAAAGAGGAGAGACCTAAAATTCGGGTTCGTTGTGCAAGATGCATAAACAGCATCTACAGTTCGTCGTCTTTGAAACGATGACAGCACACAAAGAAGAAATGCGAAAGAATAAAAACACAGATTTCCTTTATCCGTCGGCCACTCTGTCTATTCCCTTGCAGGAAAAGTTCTTTGGTGGCCAAGCTAAACAGCTATACTATCTATGCCTTTTACTACCTCCCCCATGTCCCCTTCTCACTCACCGGCCTTGGCCTTCTTGAGCTGCTCGTGCTGCTCTGCCAGCGCCTGCAACTCCTGCGAGTGCTTGTGGCGCTGGTCGGCGAGGGCCGCCTCGTGCGCGCCCGCCTCCTCCTCCAGACTGCGCTTCAGCACCGCCACCTCCTGCTCGCGCTTCGAACGCAGCTCCTGCTGGGCTGGAATCACACATCAGAAATTAGAACAGGAAATTACTAATAATAACTACAAAACGGATACATTACACTATATTTGTCCTGTTCTTCAAGTGCCGTTTCAAATGTGTCAGAAAAGGCAAAACATATTTATATATCAGCATTGTATAGCTTGTTTACTATGTAAATAATTTTATAGATAAATGCAAAACAATACACATTGTCACCGCAAAGTATAGGTTTATGATAGCACTCCTTAGTTACAACTTAAACTTCAGATGGCGCTATTGTCACAATAATGACATTACAAGAACCTCCATTATAACAGTTATCAATGTTCCTGTTTCTTTTGAACAAACTTAACATTACAGTCGCACTATATCGAGACGCTCACCAGCGGTAGTATCCAGCGAGTCCAGCAGCTCCGACTTGAGCGCCTCAAGCTCCTCGTTGAGGTCACGTCGTAGCTTCTCAGCCTTGGTGCGTGCGGCTCGCTCTGCCTCCAGGTCGTCATGGGCTTCTGCTAACGCGGCTTCGGCCTCACGCGCCACCTTAGCTGCCGCCGCCCGCGCCGCTCCCTCCTCGTCCGCGCGCGCTACAGCCCCCGCGAGTTCTTCCTCGCGCTTGCCTGGAATAAAAAGCATTCATGTTATAGCAGGATGGAGAATTACAGACGAGTTTATGTCAAACCAGAGTATCTAGTTTGGGCATCTCAAAATTTGAGTATGTTTTAGTCTTCGTCAATCATTTGTCCAACCACAACAAACCACAACAAGGCAAAATGAAATGAAATAAAAAGATATTTTATTTTATTTATCTTTAAATATCATGTTATCTCTCTCCTTCTTAGGAATTTGCAAAAGAGACGGCATGAAATTTAACCCAAAGATTAAAATAAACAAAGCTACTTACTGAGCACAATCTGCAGCTCGTCGACCTGCGCCTTCCGCTCAGACAGCTGTTCTTTGACGTCCTGCAGCTCGGTCTCCAGCTTGCGCCGCATGCTGTCCGCCTCCTTGCGTAGCTGGTGGTCCTATTAATTAACAATTAATAAAAGTCAATAATAAATAAATAAAATAATTTATTTTCAGACTAGAGTTCTATAGTGTTAGCACTTAGCGCCCACAGTTTACATACACAAAACATTTTTTTTAATTATTGTATGGTCAATTTGCCATTGCTGAGACTATATTTTATAGCTTATCAAGTAACTACATATTTTTTTAACAATCACAAAATTAATGCTCCTTTTAAGCTATTACATAGCTTTTATCGCGAGCTTTGAGCGCGGCGACCGAGAAATTCCGTAACGAAAATAACCTAACACTCGTCTAACGTCGTTTCAGTTCGGCAGACTTCGGCTTGGTGTAGCTTGGGGTGTGGTGCTCGCCACTGACCGGCACAGCGAAGCGGCGTTGCCGCACCGCTGTGGGTCGCTGTGCCGTACCAGACTTCGGCACGGTGTTTGTGTGCACGCGACTAGACGTATGCGAATTATAATTGCATAAGTTGATAAAAATGCTATGCAATAGCTTTACCGCGGCAGTCCCCGCACACCGCCACACATATTTTTTTTATCTTATACATGCTAAATTTCGATAAAATATACAATCTCAAAATACCTTCAACAACTTCTCCTCCAGCTCCGCAATAACGGACTCCTGTTTGGCCTTCAGCTTGCCCAGGTGCTTGGCCTTCTCCTCCTCCTCCGCGAGCGCCTGCGAGAGGTCGTTGGCCCTCTCCTCCAGGATCTTCTTCTCTTTCACCATCTTCTGGTTGGTGTCCTCGCTGAGGGCCAGGTCCTCCTCCAGCTTCTTCAGCTTGGAGTTGCACTGCACCAGCTCGATCTGCAGCTTCTGCCGCTCCGCCTCCTCCTCCTCAAGCTGGTCTTCCAAGTCCTGGGTGATGGAGTAGGTTTAAGTGTACAGCAAAAAAAAATCACTTCAATAAATAATAATTATTATAATAGGTTTATACACCTATTCGTCTGTCACCTAATGTCAAGATAAGCTTTAACGACTTTCAGCCATAGGTAACAAACATATTGGAATTTCCAATTTTTAAACACTCGATTAGTTTTGGCACAAGTGCAATAATTGTATTATATTACCTGCAATTACACACCATCTGCCAGTTCTATGAGATCTAACTTGACACGTTGCAGGCGTGACATATTTTTATTACTCTGTTCCGAACACTTCGAATCATTGTAGGGACCATCCATAAAGTATATCACATCTAAACAGGGGGGAGGGGGTCGATGAAGTGTGTGGTGTTACAAGCAGGAGGGCTCCTAAGTTTTGTGACATAACATCTTAATTGTAATAAATTGAATAGCGTCTAAAAATCATGAAAATGGTGAGGTACTTAATGGATGGTCCCGTATCTCTCTACTCGTCTAACACCTATCTCCTCACCTGTATGTTGACCTGCAGGCGCTTCTTCTCTTGCTGCAGCGTGGCGCAGCGCTCCTCCTCCTCCTCGATGCGGCCCTCCATGTCGTGGAGCAGCTCCTCCAGCTCCTGCTTGCGGGCCGCGGCGCGCGCGCGGGACTCCTCCGCCTCGGCGCACAGCTCCAGCTCAGCCTGGACAAATATTAGAAAGATGAGCATAATATCATCATGTAGAGGCAATGGCGGCAATAGGGGTGGAACAGGGCAACACTCGGGGCCTCACTCTTGCAAGGTATTCGTAAGACAAAGGGCCTCGCAAAGACCTGCCGCCCAGGGCCTCGCAAAGACCTTCCACCCGAGGCCTCGCAATGGGTGAGGCCGCCACTGTGTGAGGTTAGCTTTTATGCGCATATTTTTTCCATAAGCAATTTATACCTGCAGCTGCTCCGCCAGCTGTGTTTTCTCGGAGTTGGCCTGCTGGTACTTGGCCTCGTACTCCTGGCATAGCTTGACGTGTGTCTCCAGCTTGTCCCTGATCTGCCGGAGCTCATCCTCCTTCTGGGTCAGCTTCTCCTCCTGCTTCGTGACCTCGAGGAGGGGTTTCACCTGGAAATTGAGATATGGAATTGAGTTACTGCTGTAAAATAGGATTACAATGCAATGGTTTTGATAATGATCATGACCTCTCCTTAAGCTTCTTCCTATAAAGAAATTGTTTACTTAGGAAAATACTATATAAATTGAATCTAAATCATTGATTTCACATCTTAGAAAAATGTTAATAAATAGATTTATTTAAGAAATTGATAATAACAATATAATGTTCATTTACTACCAGAGAATACTCGCATACACTCTATCACACGCCTCGGTATTTACATAATAATAACTGTAAGTACAGGAATGTTTTACAAACATCCATATTGTTTCAGTCGCCGAGTGCGCAATATATGCGAGGTCTATTTATATTAAACAAAATAGAATTTCTATGCAGCGTTCGACAGGTGTGACAATCTTTAATAACATAAACATTCCTCACCTTGATGTACAGCCTCCACCACTGCCAGTTCCTGAGCTTGAGATACGCAGCGCAATTCCTCTGGATGATCCTGATAGCGTTGAGCTGCTGCAGGCGTTTCTGGTAGTTCCTGCGCGCCAGGAACCCGCGGCAGAATGCTTGGAAGTTGACGATCAGGTCGGTGATCTTGTAGTCCCTCTCCTCTTCCAGGTGAGCCAGCACCCCGGCCCGGAAGAATATCTTGGACTGCCCCACTCGGTACAGGTTGTGGTCGAGCTCCAGGTCCTCGATCATCTGCTCGCAGGCCTTCTTGCCGTCCATGAAGCCCTTCGATATGATGTTGGGCGTGAGCAGCTCGTACCGCTGCCTGAACTCCTGGAAGGGGATCCTGTTAGGGAACCCTTGCCTGCAAATCCTAATTCCCTCCAGCACCCCGTTGCACCGGAGCTGGTCGAGCACCAGGGCGGCCTCGATCTTGCCGGCCCGCTTCTCGTGGTTGGGGATGATGCACCGGACGAAATTGGGATTCGTGTTCCGGAGCGTCGCCATCAGCTTGGTCAGCTGCTCCTTGTAGAGCTGCGACACGGTCCGGAACATGCCCTTCCTGGTGCGCGCGCCGAACTGGGTGTCGGTCATCGCCTGCTGCGCCATGCCCACGATCTCCGCGTCCTTCCAGATGTGGCACACGAACGGATCCTGCGACGACTGGAGGAGCGACACGACGTTCTCGTTGAGCGGGTCCATGTTCTTCATGAGCCACTGGGCGGCCGAGTAGTCCACCTTGCCCGCGTAGTGGATGATGGCGAAGTCGGCGATGCCGCGGAAGTCGGTCTTGACGAACTTCGGGTGGACCGAGTGCGCGGAGACCAGCTTCTCGACAAAAGTCTTGTCGGTGGCCTTGGGGAACCAGCACTCCTCGTCGAGCAGCGCCATGATGCCCATGGGCTTGTCGATGAGGTCGATGGTGGGCTGGAGGTCGAGGCCGAAGTCGATGAACTTCCACTCGATGCCCTCCCGCTGGTACTCCTCCTGCTCGAGGATGAACATCGTGTGGTTGAAGAGCTGCTGGAGCTTCTCGTTGGTGTAGTTGATGCACAGCTGCTCGAAGGAGTTGAGCTCGAAGATTTCGAAACCGGCCATATCGAGGATGCCGATGAAGGAGGCGCCCTGCCGCTTGGTGCGGTCCAGGGAGCGGTTGATCCTGTTGACGAGCCACCGGAACAGCCGCTCGTAGCAGGCCTTGCCTATCGCCTCCACCGAGAACTCCACCTGCTCCTTGGTTTGTGCTTTCGTGACGAAGTCGCGGCCGACCTTTATTCTGGGTTTGAGGAACGCTTTCGTCATTTCCGTTACCGAAAGACCTGAAAAAGAGACATTTACACGTTAAATGACATAGAAATTGACGACCATAGCTTAAGCAAAAAAACCCAAAAAATTAAAGAGGAGTATACCTAATAAATGTGCGATCTTCTGTGCAACAGTATTGTCGGGCAACGTCGCCTGGTCCGAGTTCCTCTCCTGCTTGAACTGCATGGAGCCGAACAGCAGCACCGCTGACACTATCCTGAATATCGAGTTGAAGTCTTCATTATTCATGCCCATGATGTTCATCGACTTGATCGTGGCTTGGAACTCCGCGTTATCATCAATGCCTGGTACCGGAAGAGCAGCATTTGACAAGAAGGGGTAGCTCTTGGGGTCTTCCAGAATGTACTCCGCCTTCTGCTGCGGCGTAGCACCGGCAAGGAGCTGGTAGAATATGTGGAAGGTCCTCTCATCTTTGGCCTGTCGTATCGCTCTCGACTTCTCTAGGAGGTATGTCTCGATGTTCGCGCCTGCTATGTATCCGGACGCGTCGAAGTTTATTCTGATGAATTTACCCTGAAAAGTGCAAGAACATAATACTTATTAAATATCAAACTGAGATGATAAGTGATAACACACCTGAAACTTTTAAAATAAAAAGTTACTAAAAATACAAACTTTTAAATGCACAGTTTTTACGACAAAGACTTTCCATTTTAACAAGTTTTTGCAAGGCTTAAAAGCCACGTATGCTAAAGCTCAGTCTCATAGATTAAAGTAGTGTTACATATACCAGGAATTGTACGAGACGCGAGCGCGCGCGGCTCCCCTAGCTTGTCGTTGCGACTCTGCGACTCTGACGTCAAGTGTGCGGAGCTTCGAACAAAATATATGAAAATTGTCGGCCGCAGCCTGTCGTTGCGTCTAGTCGTCGAGCTGTCGCAGACGCCTGTCGCATCGTGTGCGCCTACACTAAAGGTCGACGAACAACTGAACAACCAAACAATAAAGTTGTTTATTTACTTATACCAGCTTGCGCCAATATCCCCGTAGTTCGCCCAGGTCAGCTTTTCTTCGATGATGATGTGACGATGATGATGATACTTGATGAAGGAGATGATAATTAAACACTTTTAGGGTTCCGTAGTCAAAAAGGAACCCTTATAGTGAAATATTTTCTAGGGACAATCAATTGCCCTGAAAGTATATTATCATCTATTTATTGCATTGTCGTCAAGGTTTTAACACTTATATTATAATTTCCAAATAATACTTACAAAACGTGACGAGTTGTCGTTCTTTACTGTCTTTGCGTTACCGAAGGCTTCTAGTATAGGGTTGGCCTGCAGCAACTGCTGTTCTAGCTCTCCCTGGAAAACAAAAACAATTAGTTGGTTGTCTGGTACGTTGTTGATCAGCCACACAAAGCATTGTTAATATAAGCGTTATGACTTTTTATGAAATAAGTCACCAGCAAACTCATATGAATATACAATATGTCCAAAATATAACATTTTGCTTCTTTTAGTCCATATTTTACTACATAAAAAAATTACACATGATGCAAAATATATTCGCAGCCAAATTTGAAATAGCAGATTCGCCTACAGGCTACAAACACTTTTTGCATCATATAGGCGAATTTCAAACAACAGACATGCAAAATCCCGACTGTTGTAAAACAAAGCTTTTACCTCAAATGTTGGCCCATTACTCTTTGTTATAACGCAGCGTGAAATTAAACGTTGCAATAATCAAATTAAGTTATTCAAATAAAGTGGTTATTAATGTAGATTCTAGCTTATTTTAGTTACAATACAGTTGATCCGGCTCGAAGGACCATTTTAATTTATCACATTTTTATTTAATTGATGATGCTAAAGCTTTTTTATTATATTTTAAGCTCATCATACATAATATGATAACCATAACCAGCACACATAAAAAATCAAATAACCGGTTTAAAAACACAGAATTAAGGACATTTTGGTTAAAATCAAATCATGCACTTGCCACAAGCGTTAGACATAACCCTTATCTAGAACTTACTATTATCAACTGTGGTGAGGGGCCCTGTTGTTGTTTCCACGCCGCGGGGAGGATAGAAAGAGAGAAAAGATATAATTACAAAGGTGTGCCAGAGAGATACAAGACGTTGCAGACTTAAGGTAACACATGCACATTTACACACATCTTAGATCATATAAAAACATCTCAAGTATCATCCCTAGCTTACCATGGCTATTGGAAAACTATAAGAAAATATCATACGTAGCAAGGGTTCTTGTACGTTCTATGCTTATTATACCAACCCAGTTAAAACATAAGTTTCTATAAGTAGAGCACAAATTCTAGCGGAAAAACTGACATCCATTCCTTACATGTTTCCAAAATTATAGCAAAAATAATCCATCCATTCCTGACATCCATCCATCCATTGTAAATGTTCTTTAATTACTACAATTGACAATCTAGCTGTACACGAGGATTCTAGTGGTCGAATTATGCAATAATGCACTCATTGTGGTGAATAGTCAGCTGTGTAGAGTTTGGACTCTAGTCTATAGCACGGTCGAGAAGCGCGTAGAATTTCGTACATAAACCAATCGCTATATGTCTCTATAATTCGAGCAAAATATTTTTAAACGCGCTTCCAAAAATACGCAACATAGAGATATCAATATTAATGTGTGCGAGTGAAAGAGACAAAAAAACAATAGGTCAAAGCACATAATATTTCTTCGTTTCCGCGGCCGGTCTATAATAGCTTGTCGAGTCGATCATCTTTAACTAGAGATGGGCGGGTGGGTAAAAATCGGGTAGGTAAAAATTGGTAAAAATGGGTGGAATAGGTAAAAATTAAAAAATACCCATTCTTACCGGGTATAAATTAAAAATACCGGGTAAATATTGATGAGTCTTTAAATATATGTAAAACATTACTTTATTGGCTAAACCCTTAATATTGCGGTTTACTATGTAAAATTTTGAGTTATAAAACTCAAAATTTTAATTTAATATTAAAAATAACATGCAACAGATTAAAAAAAAAGGCACTAAAGAAAGCACTAAACTACAGGCAATAAAAAAAAAATTTAATCATTATAATTATTATTCATCTAAAATAAAGAACACATAACAATCATTATTATTATAATTTTTACAACTCTTGTCGTGCACGATTTATATATTATTATGTAACACTTTTTTAATCGCTACATACAAGATTTAGTATGTAAATAATAACAAAAATATATAGTATGTGAATATTTACTATAACAATGATTTTGAATTTCGCTTCCAAGTAATAATCTAGATAATAATACAGGTATAAAAAATAAAATTTACGCATACTCGTGTACAGCATACATATAATATTATCTAGTCTTCATAATTGCTTTATATTTTATGTGAGAACTTAATCAAATCAATAATTATTGTGTATTGAAGTTGTATAGGACACCACTTGAATCCACCAATCACGAGCAGTGTATTTCCTCAACATCGACTACGTAAGCGATGGCCGCTCGTGATTGTCGGTGTATTTAGCGTAAACGCCATTTTTAACAGTCATTTTTATTTATCAGAAGGGTCACAGTATCTGTTTTAGCTAATATTTTAGAGATATTAACTGATTTTAATTTATACCCGGTATAAAATGAAAATGGGTGGGTAAAAATAGGTATAAATGGGTATTTACCCGAGCCTCGGGTTTTTACCGGGTAAATGCCCATCTCTATCTTTAACACGTTTTACAACAATATAATCGAAACAAAGAAAATTAAATCATCGCATGTTATTACCACACGGCACGGCGCGATGTGTTTTTGTTCAAACACCCAACAAAGCGCCTAAATGGGTCAATGCTATTGATTGTATAAATTATTTAATAGAAGCCTACATTACACTACACTACATTTTATATTGTTTACCTACTACGCCGATTTTTAACCGACTTCCAAAAAGGAGGAAGTTATATGTTCGGCTGTGAATATTGTTTTTGGCTTAAGGGCCTTCCCCTACGGAGATTCCGTAATTTACCGTATTTAGAGCCTTATAAACTCATAATTTGAAAGCTACAAAGTTATAACAAAAATACAGCAATAATCATCAGTATATCAACATTCCTTTCCCCGTTTTAAATTTCCTATTTTAGTTTATTATACTCATGATATTAGCTTCCAAAGTAATACCAATTTATTAAAATTAAAGCATACTTTCAGCATCTCCCTAGTATTTAAAAATTACGTTTATTTGAAACACACGACAATAGATAGACAATTTAATTAACTACATATTCCCCGTTTTAATTTTTTTTAGATCAATTTTGAACTAAGATAAGTAAAAAAAATAGGATTTTTGTGCGATCTCGGCAACGTGTCAAATGTATGGTCAAGGTCGTTTGCTCGGGGGATGGCCTTAACAAGACACTATAGATAAGAAAATAATAAATGTTTCTTTTAAAAAGAGAGCCAATGACTAGAATGCAGGTCAAACGAAACTAAAGATTAGCTGAGATTACGAATTGAAATATTTACACAGAAAAAAATAATTAATTTAAGTATTTCTCTTTTTGTCAACTGCTGCAAAAATCACTAAATTTAATATAATAGTAATTATAACAGATTTTTTCATACTAGTCAGTAGTAATTGGTGTTCTCTATATTTTTGGAGGTTGGGATTTACTTGTTGCTAGTGTAACCAATTAGGTAAACTTTAACGAAGTTTAAACAACAAATTAACAAAGTTTTATCACAACAGGTACTATAATAATTGGTTGCTTTTATAGCTAGAGTGAGGCAGATCAAATGGCAAATAGTTTTATTTCAGCCACAGAATACCTTGACACACTCTTCTTGGAAGGACTGGTATTATCACTATTGGAAACATTAGCAAGAAAAACTTATTCATGTCTATATTTTTCGAACGCGTAGTTACTACATAATATAATATTAATTATTATCTTGGCGACTTCAAAAGATGGGTAGGTTAAGGTAAGGTAAGGACGGATGTCACGGATGTATTATTTTTTGATAAATTTTATTTTAATAACTCCTGTACATCCATCTTAAGACCAAGAATAATAATTAGCTAATGCTTATTTATAATGACTCAATTCAATGTATTTAATTAAAACCTATTATTATTTATTATCATTGCCATTAACATTAACTACTTCTCATCTCGTAATAAGATTGGCATCTATGTGTTGGATATGTTTTAGATTATATCGATTATATCATAGAAAACAAGAAATGGAAAGGGCGTAAGCGACAAAATGGTTTTTTTCGCGTAATTTAAAAACCATAAATATATTTCATAAGTATAAGCTATGGGCAAATTATAGTGTATGCTTGAACCAATCTATTATCTATGTACTTTTGGAACCTTAAATCACTCTCCTCTGTTGGCAAAATTAGAATCCCTTTTTTTACAGAGGTCTTTTTGATTGATTATTCTGTGTTATAAAAGTTGACCAATCGTGTTATGCTATGAGTGATTCAAAGACAAAGACATGATGAATACTGACAATGAACTTTAATTTCTTAGCATTAGTCATTGCTGAGAAAAATCGATATCGCTACAGCCAAATTAT
The DNA here is from genome assembly GCA_905187585.1 of Cyaniris semiargus. Classification (NCBI taxonomy): domain Eukaryota; kingdom Metazoa; phylum Arthropoda; class Insecta; order Lepidoptera; family Lycaenidae; genus Cyaniris; species Cyaniris semiargus. The sequence goes on along the minus strand of LR994558.1, from coordinate 1,296,962 downwards.
CAAGGCGTCACCTTAAGTAGATCAGATAGATAGGTACGTCTATCTATCTGATCTACTTAAGGCGACGCTTGGCAAAGAAGAGTCTGACGCGGTGACAGCTGGAACTAAGTTTTATTTATGACAACACTATGTATGTAATTACTTGTCAACTCTAGTATATAATGTATCAAAAGCGAAGCGTAGGGTTGCCTGTATTTAAAGAAAAGCGCCCTCATTTAATCCACACTCTTCTTTGCCAAGCTGTAGTAGCTTTATTCTTATCTATAAATTCAAGTGTTTGTTATAGTGGTTAACAATACTGTGTCAAATCGTCTTTCTGCGAACAATTATAGCGGGTTATCTGTAACTAATTTGAAGATGTAATTGAAAATTGAAATTTGTTCTGCGTTGACCGTCTTGGTATTACTAAATGCCAATTAATCCTTCGATCGTGGATTCTTGGAAATCTATTGTTATTCTATTGTTGTCGCGATCACCGGTGATCTTATTGAAATTGATAGGTTAATATTTTGTAAATGCTTTTTTATGATATTTATTTTTGTTTTAGCTAGAATATTATTATTTTTTTAGCCAGAACGATGAGCATAGAAAACATACTAAATGATTTCTTTCTACGGAAGACAAAACGACAGATTAACAAACTAAATGTCTCATTTTGTCCCAAAGTCTGTCAGTGATCCTCTTCTTTGGCTAAGCTTGCAGATAAGTAACCAGTTAAGTGCCAGGTGGTTCATCTAAATTCTCTAGAAATGTACTAACGACCTGCCTATAATACTTGCAATTAGGTTGTTTTGATCGCGGTAGCGAACGGTCACGCACCGCTCAACAACACACGCAGCAAATATTAATAAAATTAATTAATATTTCGCGAGTCGCGCGGCTCACAGTCGCTGCACCGACAACATGGCACTCGTATCCAACGAGCTGCTGGCGTTCTTCGTACAACACGTCGTCAACACGATGGACGATGATAGCATCGTGCAGCTCTGCAGGTCAACCTACACCAGCGAGGAGATCTGCAAGGGCAGGCTGATGCTGTACGAAGCACTCGGCAAGACAGCGCAGATGAGAGACGGAAGCGAACGAAGCTTGCAGGACATCATCTCCCTGCTCAAGCAGACTAATCCTGCGGAAGTGTCGGTGTTTGTGGCCAAGCAGCTCCACAAACTGCCGGCGGTATCGACGGACCACGTCAACGTCTCCAGCCTACTCCAGAAGTTCAACATCATGAGGGCAGAGCTGGGCGAGATGCGAGGTAGATTGGATGCCTCGGAATCCACCATCAGTGAGTTACGTGGTGAATTATTACAATTAAAAATTAATAATTCATTATATTGTAGGTCACCCGAGCATCCGATCGACTCGATAAATATGCGTCGCGCAGCTCAGCGCGACTCGCCGTTTTGCACGTCAGCGAAATCGAGTGGGTCAGCAACAGCCGCCGCCGTCAGCTCGCCGCCACCGCGTGACGTCGACACGAAATCGAGGCCATCGACTCAACAGAAAAATTATGCAAGCATCGCTGCTTGCCCCGCACCGCCCCCGCGGGTAAAGGCAAGGGGTGCAAAGGAGGGCCGCAAGGCTGAACATCTTCGACTCGACAGGGACGAGAGCAGGAGGTGCGATGAGGAGGGCTTCGTTCTGGTGGAGAGGAGGAAGAGGAAGCCCACTGTCCGCAACCACCGCGGCACCGCACCTTATGTGCCCGAGCTGCGCCTGCGCAGCGAGGTGCCCGCGACGCCGCTCTACGTGTCGCGCCTGCACTGGTCCATGACGGTCGAAGACGTCGTAAACTACATGCGCGAGAAGACCACCTTGAGGGTGGAGCGTCTGCACTCTCGCCACAAAGTGAATTTCAGTTCCTTTGTGGTGAGAGTGCCGACTCAAGTTTTATCCATCTTCGAAGTGGAGGTGTTCTGGCCCGCCGGTGTAGTTTACCGGAGGTTCCGGGGGAGGCTCCCGAACGAAGCGCGCATTACGTCGCCGAAAGAGACTTTACGTGATAAAGTGTAGTGTGATTGTGTGTGTGAATGTGTAAATAATATATATTAGTATAAAATTGTTCGGCGTGCATCCGTTGTCTGATTGCCATAACACAAGTTTTTACTTAGCATGGGATTAGACGACGTCATGTACGCTACTTAGCTTTTATACTATTGCATATTATTGTATGCTTAAAAAAAAAAAAAAATCTTTAAATTTGAGAATTTGAATGTTAGTCTTCACTTTACTTCTAGCTGATGATGATGAATGCAATTACTCTGTCGTCAGCAGTGGCTACAGAAATTTTATTTATTTTATTTTATTTTATTTGGAAAAGAAACAGTTACATAATAAAGGTAGTGTACATATTATCTAGAAATATTACAAGAAAACCATTAACATGTTTTCACATATAAGAAAATATGAATAAATGGTCACTAATGATTGTCAATAAGACGTGTTAACCAACGTGTTACGGCAGTCGCCAGTCGGTAGGCTCTATGGTTAGCGCGTAGATGACAAATAATACTATACATAACTTTTATACAGGGTGTAACAAAAATAAGTGATAATACTTTAGGGTGTGTATGTGTTCCTTGTAGAGAGTTCACTGTAAAGTAGCAGAGCTGAAAGACCAAAATTTTTTTTCACTTTTGTATGGAGAAACTCGTGACGCTCGGGCCCTTGCCCATACAAAAGTGAAAAAAAAATCGTCTTTCAGCGCTGCTACTTTTTTGAACTCTCTACAAGGAACACGTACACACCCTAAAGTATTATCACTTATTTTTGTTACACCCTGTATAAAAGTTATGTATAGTATTATTTGTCATCTACTGTGAAAGAAGCAGAGCTGAAAGACCAAAATTTTTTTTCACTTTTGTATGGGGAAACTCGTGACGCTCGGGCCCTTGCCCATACAAGTGAAAAAAAAAAATTCGTCTTTCAGCGCTGCTACTTTTTTGAACTCTCTACAAGGAACACGTACACACCCTAAAGTATTATCACTTATTTTTGTTACACCCTGTATAAAACATCAATAAAATTATATGCTTACACAATACAAAGGTACGTGCAGTAGGTATTGACTATTGGCGATGTCTGATGTGGAATACAGAAGACTTAAGCTCTACGTCCAGTGCATCGAAAATCGAAATCGAAGGGGAAACGTCAGCATTTCAATTTTTTTATAGTGCGGTGAGCATTATCAATTAAAATATAAACAGCCGAATATAGAACCTCCTCTTTTTTAGAAGTCGCGTCGGTTAAAATTTGAATTTTGTAACGTTGCAAAACGTCAGGAGTGAACGTGCAGCTTTACTAAAAGACTCCTAAGTTCTTTGTTAAGTGTCCCTTAAAACGCTACTAAAAGAGGCATATGAAAAGCTTTTTGCTTACCCCAAAATGAAAAACCTTTACTTTTTACCTATCTCTTTAGTCTTTAGCGGTATGACTTATGTACTATTTACAAAATATAGCCTACATCAGATTATGTTTTTGGTACAGATTTCTAGCCTTTAATTTATATACTAGCATATTTTCAGCTTTTCTTAGTTCTTACCCTCGTCCGACCATCGAACAAGTAACAGACTCGCTTGGCATAAAAATATAAAACAATAAAATATACAATCTTAAAAAAACAAATCACAACTCAAACATTTCATTCATGATTAAAAAATTGATTTTCATCTTTGCATATTTTTATCTTTCCACGAAAAGATGGAGATCCCCTTTTCAATTTAAAAAGCATGGATTTTTCAGAGCTATTATGGAATTTATTCTCGTATTCCTTGACTTAAGTCCTAAAGGGTTGGACCTACTACTTCATAAATTTTATTTGCTCGAATAAAAAGAAAAAAAAATGGATTTCCCACACTGACCTCCATTATACAAGTACGCTGGACCTATGATACCCACTTTTTTGTGCCTATTTGAAGCGGAATCAGCGCCCCCAAGATGGAAGAGAACTAAATTTGACGTAACTTGCAAATGGCCGCTTAATCGTTATTGGTTGTCATCACTAGTATTAGTTCCAAATACTACTGCTATCAGCGCCAATATGGCGACTTTCAAACGTCATTTTTACGTCAAATTTAGTTCCTATCCCTCACATTGGGGGAGCTGATTCCGCTTCAAATAGGCACAAAAAATAGCTGTCATTTCAAAGGGTATCATTAGTCCAGCGTACTTGTATAAAAGAGGTCAGTGATTTCCCAGCACTATTATGGGGTTTTTTCTCCCATAGATTGACCTCAAAGATTTGATGCACAACCCCATAGTCTCTTATTTACGTAAAAAAAAATTAAACGTCAGGCAACTTACCGCGCCGGAGCCCTTGGGTTTGGAGGCGGCGACGTAGGCGAGGTACTGTATCACCTTCTTGGTGTTCTCTGTCTTACCGGCACCAGACTCTCCCGTGCACAGGATCGACTGGTCCTCGCGGTCTGGAAGGAGGAGGTGGATAAGTGACAACTGACAATACAAATACAAAGACAAAATACAGTCACAATAATATACTACTATACCAGTGTGAAGGAGGCAGTGTGTATCACGCCTTCAAAAAGGTTTCCTACCATGAGGCTACGTCGTACCTTAATTATATTACTCATACGAGATAGAAGAGAGTATGCCATGTGACATAATATGCTGCATCCTCGATATATTTTGGACAAACGATAATTTTTTCCTATGTCCCTATCCTAATCGAAAAAATATATATATTTTATTACGTTACAATTAAAATAATTTTAACGTTACCATTAAAATTATTTTATGACGACCTCTGTGACTCAATTGGTTGAGTGTGTGGGCAGCTCAAGCCGGGGGTCGCGGGTTCGAATCCCGCCGACGGAACAAAAAGTTTTCAATGTTCCCGGGTCTGGATGTGTATTAAATATGTGTATGATATAATAAAAATCTTAAATATATGTATAGTATAAAAGTATTAAATATATTTCCGTTGTCTCGTACCTGTAACACAAGTCCTTGAGGTACTTAGCACGGGGCCAGTCTAACGTGGTGTGAAGCGTCCATAGATATTATTATTATTATATTATTATAGACTCTTCGCCCCTTAATTTGTGTTTTATTGACTGTTAAACTAAGAGAGTAGGGTCGCAAACTAACACAAACTTCCCCAGTCCCAAATTAAATAAATAGGAAATCTCTGGCTCCAAGTAACTCATCGAAAAGGCACATTAAATATTGATGTGGCTACCGAAACCATTAACAAATTGCCACTGCAGTTTAACGGTCGTTACGTGGTTCAGTAGCCGCCTGCTAGGGCGGGGCCGGCTAGCCCTAGCCGCTGCACTTGTTACCACTTCATGATTATCGAGCGTGGACTTAGTGATGTGAAACTATCGATAGAGTAGACTTCAAATTTTTACCAGGGTACGCCAAAAAGGGGGCGAAATTCTAGTAGTCATAATTATATGATACTAGATGATGGCCGCAGGTCCGTCTCGCCAACATTCGTTTATCGCGGAGGAACCGTACATTTTTTTGGGATAAAAATTATCCCATGGGACAAGGTATATCCATAGCAAATTTCAGCAAATCGGTTGAGCGGTTTAAGCTGGTTTCAGACTACACTATAATATAATAGCATATAGTATACAGGGTGTAACAAAACTAAGTGATAATACTTTAGGGTGTGTATGTGTTCCTCGTAGAGAGTTCATTGTGAAAGAAGCAGCGCTGAAAGACAAATTTTTTTTTCACTATTGTATGGGCAAACGCCCCAGCGTCATAAGTTTCCATATACAAAAGTGAAAAAAAATTGGTCTTTCAGCGCTGCTACTTTCACAGTGAACTCTCTACAAGGAACACATTTTCAGTATTATCACTTAGTTTTGTTACATTCCGTGTAGTACAGTACAGTGTGAACGTGTCCATAAAAATGTATGGTGCGCGATATTCTTGTGCTATGAGCTATATACTATATATGCTATTATATTATAGCGTAGTCTGAAACCAGCTTTAGGCGTGCAAAGATAATAGACAGACAGACACACTTTCGCATCTATAATATTAAGTATGGATATGGAATACATAATAGTCGAACAAACATTCATATTATATATGTTTGTTACACTGTAGTGTTTATGGTACGCTCATGTAGCCATATCATGAGAACATTATACGAGGCCGATCGTCCCGATTCCCCGTATATGAGGGCATTTAGGCTTCATCATTTGCCTAGCAGGATTATAGCCTGTCACGCCCAAAACTCAAATCGAATGAAAAGTGTTCACAAAAGTAACTAAAGCTGGTCCATTACTGCTTTAATTACGTCTTCGGCTTGCCGATCGGCGGCAAATCAATGACGTTCGATCTATAAATAAATCTATAATTTATGGATTATTTACAGCGTTTGATTTTCAATTACCGTAATCAAAATAAAAGGAAAATTGCTACAATATATCTTGCTGTCTCTTTCCTTCGAGTACAAAATAAGCAGCAAAATTCTGATAAGCTATTCCTCACTTATCCATACTAATATTATAAACGCGAAAGTGTGTCTGTCTGTTACCTCTTCACGCCCAAACCGCTGAACCGATTTTGCTGAAATTTGATATGGATATACTTTAAGTCCCGGGAAAGGACATAGAATACTTTTTATCCCGGAAAAATGTATGGTTTCCACGCGATATACGAATTTTGGCGCAAAGGAGTTGCGGGCGTCATCTATAGTATATTATAAAACCTAGGCTAGAGTAGTTTCTACTACGACAGGTTTTTGTTTATCATTTTATCGGTCAATTAATGTGGAATTCTGGTCGTGAACTTCAATCAAATGTTGACCAATTGACTGAGGAATTCTCTGTATATAGCGCACACGAGTCGGTTAATTATCGTTTTCAGATTGCATACGGACGGACAAGTCGCTTATTGGCTGTATATAAATGTCATGATATTTACAGATTCAATAGAATTCATTTGAAAGTAGAGGTGACAATTTGTAAAAGGTCAGATGATTGCAATTGCGAAATAGGAGTCAGGACGGATATTAAGTAAAGGCAACTGCTCTCAAAGTTTTATATTTCCCTCGATAATAATACCCGTAAAGGCTCTCCTTTACGTTGGTGCATGATTAATAACAATGATTGCCATTACGATTGCGAAGCTATACATGCACTATCGCGACGTCGATCATGGACAAACAAATATGGCCCTACACGCTCGTAATCGCTTGTATTGGCTAACGTAGAGAACGCAAAATTAACTTTACAATTTAGTAGAACATCGATAACATATTTAGCGCATCCATACTAATATTATAAATGCGAAAGTGTGTCTGTCTGTCTGTTACCTCTTCACGCCCAAAACACTGAACCGATTTTATACCTTGATTCCCGGGAAAGGACATAGGATACTTTTTATCCCGGAAAAATGTACGGTTCCTGCGCGATAAACGAATTTGTGTGCAACGGTGTTGCGGGCGTCATCTTACATCTAGTAAAATAATGTTTGGTAAAAAAATCGATAATTTTATCGACAAGTCACATACTTCGAACTATTTACGTCTTTACATTTTGGTCACACCTCTATTTAACTTTAAGATAGTGAAGATGGACTATGAGACAGCTAGGACTCATACTATGTTGACGGTGACTCACTATGTACACTGATAGGCGATTGTCAATATTATGTTTGCGCCTCGGACAAGGACCATTGTAAAGTGCAGATGTTAATATTAGTTGCATATCGGTGACGTCAGCAAAAGATTTCTGGATGAATTCTATTAAAAATGGTTGAGCCCTCCTCCCTGTTAAGCCCTCAGTGTTCTTCGTATCAATCTAAAGGTGTCTTTCCGATCTTTGCCGCAAGCGACCGTAACCGACAAAGACATATTTAGGACCTAAGCTATAGCACAGAATAGATAATAGTTGGCTATAGGTTTTATTTTGCTCTACTCCATTAAAAAGCAGCGGCGGCATGGGTCGCTAGACTAATATCGGTAGAAAAATGGAACCGATAGCCTAGGCCCTAGGTCACAAGGTGGCATTTTATTTGATTTTTTGTCGGTGCGGTCGCTTGCGGCAAAGATCGGAAAGTCACCTTAACAACTAACAAAGTGATTTGATAATAATATAATATAATCGATTTACTCTAGATGTAGAGCACATCCTGGACATATTGTAGAATTCATTATTATACAACTTGTTAACGATTCGATAATAACGATCATCGTATATGGAGATTGTCCTCGACTCTCCTCGATTCGGAGTGGTGGCATCATTAAGATAACAGCTGTTTGTAAACGTTGTCCACTGGTGATGCAACAGCTCACCTGATGATAACGACTGTGGTCATTACGTAATGTATAATCAACTCAGCCTGGTTGTGTCCGGTTTTTAAATTTTAGGGTATCAACCAGGATAAGGAGAAAAGCTTCTTACCATATGACCCACTATTTAGATTGAGAACATAAGTGGACCTTATAAAAATTCACTACATCCATACCAATAAAAATAATATAAATGCAAAAGTGTGTGTCTTACATTTTCACGCTTGAATCGCTAAAACAAATGAGATTAAATGTAAGCACTCTTTATAGCGTAAAATGCCCTGCGCGATAAATTTCGCGCAATCAACTTGTCATCAAGCTAACATGAATCATGATCCCCTAGGATATTATAAAGACTCAAGCAGTTACGAATTTAGTCGCGGAGCCGGGAGCACTTTTCTTTAAGTGATTGGAACTATATTCATTCACTATGGGTCATCGGAGTACCAGGCTAACAGCACCCCCTAGGAGCTCACCTTGCAACATGGAGCGGTACGCGTTGTCTGTGATGGCGAACACGTGCGGCGGGAGCTCGTGCCGCTTCACCCCCTTGTACCTCTCCATGATCTTCTCCGTGTAGATGGGCAGCTTCTTGTATGGGTTCACCACCACGCAAAAGAGACCCGAGTATGTCTGCAAGAAGAGGAGAAGAAAAATATAATTAAAATCTGTCTTGTAAAAGTTAACATGTACGCATACTTGATGTAACGCAACCGTAAGGCAAAATCGGAACTAGCCATGGTAGAGACATTCTTCGACAACAAAAGTAGAGGTATTTTACACTTTATGGTAACTGGTAAGTTTAAATTTAAGGTAAGGTAACATATTATTATAGAGTAAAATGTTTATACTTCATATTGTGCTAAATATAACTACGAGTATAAAGGTGCTCCCTCATCGCGAGCATTCACCTATAATGTAACATTTTAGGTTCAACTTTGAGCATTACATTAACTACAATACTACCTCTCTGACGAGCATTCGCGTGTAATGTAACATTATAGATTCGACTTTGAGCATTCCACAACAAACTGACTTCACTGTCACGTAGCATTGATGTTACAAGTTGTATCAAGATATTACACAATGTATCATTACAAGGTGTGCATTGTAATGCTCGGTTCTCCTCCCTCACTGATGTAATGCTTTACTCTGTAACGTTACATTACAAGCGAATGCTCCCGGTGAGGGAGCACCTTAAGACAAAATCACTAGCCATAGTAGAGACATTCTTCGACTCAATAGCTCGCTAGAATCCATTAATAATTTTTAAAGTGTACTTAACGCTCGTGCCAGAGAGGTGAGCGTGATTTTCTGTAGACACGTAATCGTACAATCCAACAGTAAATCATGCGCATCCCTCTGGGGTGTTGTTAGGAGTGTCTACAGAAAGTGGTTATAGCTTGAATCACAGTGTACCGTACGCATGTACGTAACTCACAGGTAGCTTTGCCTTTAACTGCCATGTAATTGGTAAAAACCCATTAATTGCATTTGAATTTGCATAAAAAGAAGAAAGCCCAGCTCTGTCTGTCACATCAATTGCGTATAATATCTTGGCCAGTTGACACTGAGGTCTCGGTGAAGTCGGCCATAGGTAATAAAACGTAACAAACATCCAATTACACAGACATATTACTTGTCGTTAAGTTTTACTGCCGACTTATCAAATGCGTATTGACCGATATCATACGTTTAATTGTTTTTCGAGGAAAAGTTTTGCCGACTATGGACGGAAAAGTACGTCAGAATATAGAGACTCTATGAGGGTCCACTAAAATTGTTGAGGCAAAAAATTTCTCCATGTTAGAGGCTTTCTTCAGGAGGTTTTTGTATTCAACAGCGTCGAAGTTGACAAATTTGAAGTTGGCCAATCAATATAGTACAGGTTTCCTAGAACATTTTTTTATTTGATTACTATCAAGCTAATTTTTCGTGAGTAGCTCCATATTTTAGGATCATCAAATCGAAATATTTAATCCTTTCTATGTTAGCTATCACATTCGAGAATTTTCGCACAGGAAATTGCAAACTTTAGAAACCACCATAAGTAAAACTACGTGGGAGAGCCATGCTTCGGCACGAATGGGCCGGCTCGACCGGAGAAATACCACGTTTTCACAGAAAACCGGCGTGAAACAGCGCTTGCGCTGTGTTTCGCCGAGTGAGTGAGTTTACCGGAGGCCCAATCCCCTACCCTATTCCCTTCCCTACCCTCCCCTATTCCCTTCCCTTCCCATCCCTACCCTACCCTATTACACTATTCCCTCTTAAAAGGCTGGCAACGCACTTGCAGCTCTTCTGATGCTGCGAGTGTCCATGGGCGACGGAAGTTGCTTTCCATCTGGTGACCCGTTTGCTCGTTTGCCCCCTTATTTCATAAAAAAAAGTCTCCAAATCTCAAACCAAAGTAGAAACAAAATTATCTACTTGTTCAATAGTAACATAATATTCGAGCTAACATTTTTAACCACGAATATTATTCGTCGAAAATGTTTACAATTACTGATAATTTACCAACTAAAGAACTCATAAAAATGTTTCCTTATTCCTTGTAGACTTTACCTCATTATCATGTTTATTATTGCCAACTTAAACTATCGATCAGATGGTCAGCTGGAAATCAATAAGGATATCAGCGGTTGCTTCAAAGCGTACTGATAAGGGTTAGATAAGAGAGGGCAAGAGTTTCAATTCACAATATGACCTGTAGACTACAGGATAAGGTATATCATCGTTCATTCTCTATAAATCTAGAAAGAGTCAAGAGTTCTAGACTATCAACTAGATGGGACATAGATTTGAAATTGGTTATCTTAAATCTTGATCCAAAAATCTTTAACGTAATTTGCATGCTAATCTTATCCAGATTAGCAAGCAAATTACGACACCAAATATTTGGCAAATTCCTAATAACATTGATATGATACTTTTCGGAATTTTCGAACTATGACATTCATATTACAATTTCAGCTCTTTCTAGATCAGAAAGCTGAAATTTTACACCATTTTAAGTTTAAAAGTTTAAATAAAACTCTTGAGAACATTTCGTAAAAACAAGTGCTTGCGTTTAACAACACAGCAATGTAATTTATATATGTAATAAATGGCATAAAGTAAAGCGCACTCCATATAAGGTGTATGTGGAACTGTGTCAGTCGGCCGAGGTGTTTCGACATTACTCATAGCTCACACATTTTGCACTTGGCCAAAGGGACCAAAATATAGCCTATCATTAAAGAAAATAATACACACTAGACTACTGTATATTATTTTACTGTGATCTACTGATTAGACTAGGGTTGCCAACCTCAAATTTAAAAAACCAGGTTTGAAGTTACTAAAACCAGGACAATTTCGTGCAAAAACAGGACACATAGACTTGCAATAGAAAAGGGGTACAATATAAGTTATCAATAAAATAATATAGTTAAAACTGGTTATAATGTAAAACAAACACTTTTGTTTGTAAAAACATTTTCAATTTTGGTACTTTGTAGGACGATGCTTAACAAGTGCGAGTTGGACTCGCGCACGAAGGGTTCCGTACCACAATAGAGCAAAAATAGGCTGAAAATAGTGTTTTTTGTATGGCAGCCCCCCTTAATTATTTCATTTATTTAAATTGTATTATTAATTATTAAATTACAAATAAAACTGAGTATTTCGTGAATATTTCAAGTGCCTATGTATTGCCGTTATTGATATGGAGCAAAAAATAGCAATAAAATCATGTTTGTTGTGTGGGAGCCCCCCTTAAATATTTAATTTATTTTGTTTTTAGTATTTGTTGTTATAGCGGCAACAGATATACACAATCTGTAAAAATTTCAGAAGTCTAGCTATAGCGGTTGAGTTGCAGCCTGGAAACACACAGACAGACGGACAGACATTGAAGTCTTAGTAATAGGGTCCCGTTTTTACCTTTTGGGTACGGAACCCTAAAAATTATCCAGGACGTCCAGTTAGTCAGGACACTACGAAAACTAGGAAATTTTCTAGGAAAACAGGACGGTTGGCAACCCTACATTAGACCATCTTAGTCTTACACGCTAGACTAAAGCCTGGATTACACCTACCGAGTAGAGTAGCGAGACAGTGCAAACGGACAATTTGATTGGCCGAGAGCACTGTCTCGCCACTCTACTCGGTAGGTGTAACAAGGCCCATAGAGCGAGGCTATTGTACGACGAGCAGGCCACTGGCAAATGTGATAAGGCCTTACAGGTTCTTTTAACTTAAGAGCCTTCCCCTACGGAGATTCCGTAATTTACTGTATTTAGAGCCTTATAAACTCATAATTTGAAAGCTACAAAGTTATAAGTAAAATACAACAATAATCTTCAGTATATCAACATTCCTTTCCCCGTTTTAAATTTTCTATTTTTGTTTATTATACCATGAATCATGATATTAGCATCCAAAGTAATACCAATTTATTAAAATTGAAGCATACTTTCAGCATCTCCCTAGTATTTACAAATGGCGTTTATTTGAAACACACGACAATAGATAGAAAATATTCCCCGTTTTAATTTTTTTTTAGATCAATTTTGACTAAGATAAGTAAAAAAATAGGATTTTTGTGCGATCTCGGCAACGCGTCAAATGTATGGTCTAGGTCGTTTGCTCGGGGGATGGCCTTAGTCGAAATTGTGGTGTAATTTTCCTTTCCCGTGCTAGGTTAAAAGTAAATTAGAACTTTTATTCAACCCTGTGTGATTCAGAACTTTTTTTCGATGTAAGTAGGAATAACAATATTCCGAAAACAAAAAGATATCTTATTTGGAATTATTGAAATCACAAATTAATACATTTAAATTTAATGAAGCTTTGGTACAAGATTGGCGACTCTACCAAATAAGTTCAGTTGCAAAACAGAGGAATCGCAAGATATTTTAGTCTCGACATTCCATTAAAAGTAGAATTAGAATCGGCCAAGTGCGAGTCGGACTCGCGCACGAAGGGTTCCGTACCGATACAGAGCAAAAATAGGCTAAAAATTGTGTTTTTTGTATGGGAGCCACCCTTAAATTTTTATTTTATTTTAATATTATTATTAAATATTAAAATACACTTAAAACAAAAGAATGTGTGAAAAATTCAAGTGCCTACCTCTTGCCATTATTGATATAGAGTGAAAAAGGCCGAAAAATACACGTTTGTTGTATGGGAGCCCCCCTTAAATATTAATTTTATTTTGTTTTCAGTATTTGTTGTTATAGCGGCAACAGATATACACAATCTGTAAAAATTTTAAAAGTCTAGCTATAGCGGTTCTTGAGATACAGCCTGGAGACAGACAGACGGACAGACAACGAAGTCTTAGTAATAGGGTCCCGTTTTTACCCTTTGGGTACGGAACCCTAAAAACCAGCTTTGATATAAATTTCGGGCCGTCTATTATTAACGAATAACTCGTATTATCAGACAAATCCACTCAGCCACTCAGCCTTCTAGTCAGCATATCCTTACCAGTTACCAAAGAGACTCTAGCCTCTATTTCTGTAGCAATAAAGACTATATTACCGCAATCCTCACATAATATATGAACAGCCGAACGTGCGCTTACAAAGAAAAAGTGATACCTAACGTTGAGTCATCGGATCAGCATTCGATTCCACGTAAAATATTTAAGAACAATAACCTATTAGTCCGAAATTGGTATTGCTCATCCAACATCATCAATCACAGAAATTACTAGAGAAATGATAACAGAATATACGCTGCCACTTCATTTATCGACTCTTCAAGTTGGCCCATTATAAGTAACCACGATTCCGAAGCTGTCTGCTTGCACAATCATAAGCAATCATAGACGAAAATATCTAGCTAGCTAGTCTTATATTGGTCAATCATAGTCTATTGGTCGATGTGGAGAAGCCTCAATACGACAGCAAAGTGAAACATTTTGGACAGCTCAGCAATGCCAAGTAACTTGTAAGGTACTTACTTCCCCCATTAAATAAGTCTAACCTACAACTTTTTTTTCATTCAATGCTTTACGCATCTCCGGCGGATTGGACATATCGGCCGGGGTATGTGGGACTCCCCAGTAGGGTCTACCCTCTAAAACACCATGTTGCTCCACTTCCTGCTTAAGGCAGATACGGGTACGACGAGAACCCACTGCAAACCTACCTACTACCTGGGAATTTTTTCGTTTATCACCACAAACATGTGAATCATGGAATCCTAGTAAAAGAGAGGTGAATTTTGATAATTGGTTTATCACCGATGATTCACGTGACGAAATGTTGAAAAACTGGTAACAGTTGCGCCTTGACACACCGCTACTGGCCATTCTTCAACAGGTGACTTGTTATTCAAGTAATATCTGAGGGTGGGTTAAATGATGTTTGAAGAAGAAATTGTAGAGCAAATAAAATGTCCTCCTCATTACCATATATCTCTAAACTTAGTTGGAAAATTTAAAAAAAATATCTAGGGTTTGCCAAAGAAAACACATTCGTTTTCTTAATAACGAGAATCGACTTCTGGACATTATGCCGGAGAAAAGATAGCAGTTCATATTGTATTTTTCCGAAGGGTTTCAGAAGAGGATAAATATTAAATACTATCCTAAGCTTCATTTTGTTCTTAAAGGATTAACACCCCTCTCTCCTTCCATCTACAATTAGGGCCTGATTACACCTACCGAGTAGAGTGGCAAGACAGTGCTCTCGACCACATGCGCGTAATCAGGCCCTAATACAGCCACCTAGGCAATAGATCATGTCAAACTCTGGGTCTACTCAATCGGCGATCGGTTACTATAATTGTATTGTGTCTGACTGTCGACCTTGCTACAGTTGTTACTATCTGCCAGCTGACTCAGCACGCCGCCGCGCCGCCGCGCCGCCGCGCCGCACCGCCCGCAGCACGTACACACGTAGCGCATCTTTACAGTATGGACTATGGACTTCAGTTTCTATTTCGTTACGTTACGTATAGAAAGAATACAAGCTTATTATTGATGTTTCAAGTTTTACAGAAAGAGTTTAATATAATAAATTCAGAGCTAGAGAGTAGGGTATTATGTTAAGCCCCCAAACCTTTGCAAATAGAGGACAATGAGTTCTTTTACGAAGGTATTAGGAGATAGATTTTTTATTAATTTAATAACTTTACAATTCATTTAATTTTACAAATAATAACACATAATAACTTGCTACACCTTAGAGCATATTTAATAATATCATCAATCAACCAAGTACCATCCAAAACTTAAGGCTAAATCGATAAGACCGTCTCCTAAACTTTAATCCTACGACACAGAGTTCAGTATACCTCGCAACTGACTATTGACATTTCCATACCTAATGACATAAGAGCGACATTCGTGTACTTTAATGAGTCACAACTCACAAGTCACAAGTCATACACCGCGTATGGTCGCCGAAGGTTCTACGTGGATGACCATATTAGGCGTTATTCTCGTATTTTAAATATGTTAGTAAATTAACTAGCTCGCTCGGGCATTTCATGCGTTTTCCTTAAGCACCATTCGGTCGAGGATGTCATGGAATGTTGGGTAAAAACAGATGGTTAAAGGAAATAGACATTATGGTGACAAATACGGTGGTAAATAAACACCGTAGAGTTACAACCGTAGAGGCTAGGATTTCCTTTAGTTAGCCATTAGTATAAGCTAAAACAAGTTAATAGAAAAGTCCTAAACTTTAAGTAGTCAAAATACTACAAGGCTCTATGCTCCTTAACGTCTATTCGCCTTTTCTCTTAACACAAAGAAAACTTTCTAGCAATACACCTAAAACCTTGATTTTCTTATTTACCTAATAACTTGTCTTCGAAGGCGAACAAATGATTATCTATACTAATATTATAAAGTGGAAGAGTTGGTTAGTTTGTTTATTTGTTTGTTTGTTTGAACGCGCTAATCTCAGGAACTACTGGTCCGATTTGAAAAATTCTTTCAGTGTTAGATAGTCCATTTATCGAGGAAGGCTATAGGCTATATTTTATCATGATAAGACTAATAAGAGCGAAGAAATAGAGGAAAATGTGGAAAAATCGGGGGGAAATTATTTGAAAGGGCTTATTTGAACGCGCTAATCTCAGGAACTACTGGTCCGATTTGAAAAATTCTTTCAGTGTTAGATAGCCCATTTATCGAGGAAGGCTATAGGTTATATTTTATTACGCTAAGACTAATAGGAGCAAAGAAATAGAAGAAAATGTGGAAAAAACGGGGGAAATTATTTGAAAGGGCTTATCTCACGAACTACTAAAGATTTTTTTTCTGATATTTGGGTCAGATAAGAAGTAGACTACGTGAAGGATCATAGGCTATTTTTTGTAGACTGATTTGTCTGTGAAATATCTAATTTACGCGGGCGAAGCCGCGCGGTACGTCTAGTAATATATAATTCCATCCATGTTGGTAACAGCTCAAACTAATGCGCACGTGCAATGGAGCAATTTCTGGAAAGTTTTCCCGAACAATGGTGTTCAGTAACGGGTGCATTATTAAGGAGAGCGAACGGCACGTAGCTGAAATCTGAGCTGCATGGAATTACTAATTAGTCTACAGAAATGAGCTCATTTCGGCTTAAAATCTAGATTCTAGACTACGGATGATAGTTTGGAATCTAGATCTTTTTAGAAGATTGAATGGATATTAAACAATGGATAAAATCAGAACGAATAATACTGTAACAACTAACAAGTTATATTTAACATCTTCACAAATATCTACTAGTCGAACATTCATGCTAAAATTTTTAGTTTTTAGCATAATATTATATCGCTCGAGATCATATAAAAGGGTTTTTAGTGGTTGCTTATTATCGTTGTTGATTGCTAACATGAGTAGCAAATCGCATTGGCCCACGCGCGTAGAAAGCATAAAAACCAACAATATTATTTGATTCAATGCTACCATCGCAATTTCAAATATGAGGATACTGGCCGTTATATTCGAGGAACTAAACCTCAACAGCTTGTTATGAATCAGTGAAATATTCGAGTCACTGCGATACCCTCGCATTGTTTTCCTTAACGAGGACCAGCAAATTGGCGATGCATATTCGAAAGTGCTGCGCTGCGTCAGAGGAAAACCCCAGAAAACGGGCCAATCACTCATGGTTTAACATTTTGTGCTTTACAAAAAGTAAAATTAGTTTAATAACAAATTCCACAGCCAATGTTTTAACTTTCTTTTGATGAGCTTTATTGCCTTAAGACATCAACAAGATTTCAAGTCGCTTGAGTTTCAGGTTGTTGGCTATGTGGCATAATAGTAATTGTGCTCACTACTAAGTAGTTTCAAGTCAGAGAAGATCTACAACATAGAATACTTAGGGATCCTCTTAATCTGGATTTTACCATTTAGCCATTAAACAGTAATTATGTTGGTAATACCGGCTCGGCTGCCGAAACGGGCTTAGTCCTTATTAGATTAGCACACCCACGCAGCGCCAAATTGGCTGAGCTAACGGCCTTTGTGCACAGATTCCTAGATGATAAATTATATGCCTCGTTAAACGAGCAGCAGTTACGGTGGTTTTGATGAAATGCCAACCAACAATGCCTGCGTTTTAGGGATTTTACATAATATATTATGTACTTCTTATGAGTTATATGTATACGATCCATCTTCTAAATCTAGATTATAGATATAGCCTAAGCGGTCATCGCAGTAGAAATTGAAATTCACCAGATTTTATAGACAAAATGACAGTTTTCATGCTAAATCTGTAACTTGTTCTATACTTCCGTAGAAAGAAACTATTTCTATGTTTGCCACACTAAGCGTTCTGGTCGACAAGGTTTCGAATTGTAGGAAACAAAGATTATTTAAATTAGGCGCGAGTCCGTGTGACCTAAAACTTTCACCTGCCTTAAAACAGGTGCGAAGACGTGGACTCTGAAGAAAGCGGATCGCGATCGAATTGACGCCTTCGAGATGTGGTGCTGGCGGAAAATGCTCCAAATACCATGGACCGCCTTTCGTAACAATGTCTCCATCCTTAGTGACTTAAAGATAAAAACAAGACTGTCATCGATTTGCCTACGTAGAGTTTTGGATTTCTTTGGTCACATCGCAAGAAAGGATAGCCATAAGCTCGAACAGCTTGTGGTTACAGGCAAAGTTGACGGTCGCCGCCCAAGAGGCCTATACCGGCTCTAGATACCGGCCTTCATGATGCTCTCCATTCTGCCAAGGATCGCCATAGATGGCGTAATGTGGTCGTCACTAAACTCCAAAAGGGGAATCACGACCCTCAGCAATGAGGAACACGACGCGAGGAGGAGGAAAACAGGTGCACCGTGTCAACATAATCGATGCCCTATTAAGTAACTCCCCTTTTTCCTGGGATCTGTTGACTTTTTACTAATGGCCCACTTTGTATGGCTCCAAAACAACCTTCCCTTAAAGACTTTTTACTAGTCATTTAGAAATCCCTTTTTAATTAACCCCTACAAGTCTCCATAATCATCAGAATCACAGCATAATCATAAACTTTTTTCTGACTCTACCCCTGCAAATCTTCCCTTCCAATCACAACCTTTGGTCAGTTCCGTCTATTTCAGCCGACAGCAGATTGCAGCACTATCTACCACTGCGGATGCTGCGATACGCTGGCGTATCCTGCGGCGGGGTCAACGACCTGTGCACTGCACTGACCCCCCCCCCCTGCCGCAGCCGTCGCCCGGCTCTAATTACCGTTATTAGCCGCATCTAATGACACGATGTGTGTCACACGTAGGTATTATATCATTGAGATTTGTTTCAACCTTGCTTCAAACTTTTAGCTCGTTCAATAAAGAAGTTTGGGCGCCAACTACGTACATATCATTGCCTAACCATGAATCTTTCTCTACCTCTCCTCACCTACAATACACCTACAATGTCACTTGAACAGCTGTGGCCTACTGACGCGACGGTAAGTTTGATGAGAAGTGACGATTATTGATAGTTAAATACCAGATGGTATGGACTGAAATACCAACTTTAAGTAATAGAGGTTTTACTTTAAAGCTTAAAAGTACTCAAACGGTCGATCCTAGAGCCTGTCAGCGGATACCCGACCGGACAGATAGCGTATCTATGACATCATCAGATCGGAGCACGTCTTCCGAGATACTTTGAACCTTGAAGCTCGGCCTTAGAGTTCAATTTGTAATCACCTTCGACGGGAGATAAGCTACTGTTGAGTCACTATCAAAAATTAACGTAATAACATAGGCTTTATGTAGGTTCACGCCCTTGGAGGTAGATATCGGGAAACATAATTATGTCGTGTCACCGCAAAACTCGAACGTCTATATCAAGTAATACCTGAGACAACCGATGATTGACATCATCATCAGTAACCAAGTGGGTCAGGGTCCTTTCTAAAGGTAACCTTCTAGAAGAGACCCATCTTCTCACTGAGAAGCTCATCTTCTCTCCGAGAAGCTCATCTCCAAGATATAAATGTGGACAGTATGTTATGGTATACGAGGAAGGAACGGCTTCAGTTCCAGCTTGCAGCAGGAGTGTTGATCGGTCATTTGGTTGAATAGACGTTGCGTCAAAGCACACTCTTATCTAGAGACTAGGTAGGCTAACTAGGCTTTACAGAAGACATAGTTAACTAAACTATTGCCTACTGCGAATAAACGATAAAGAGTCCAAAATGTCCTACTATGGTCCCGTTATCAATGCACTGATAAATAATTGTAACGAAAGTGTCATTACGTCACACTCTTGTTTATAATTACCTGACACATCAATTTCGATGATAGAAGATAGAAGCCTACTTATATTATATAGAGCCAATCAGTAAGGAAAGAAAGAAACTAAGACAAAGGAAGATGACAATGATTATGATTAATAATAATTATTAGGTATCAAACGCACTTGTTTATTCACACGGCCATTTACCGGTAAAATCATAGTACGTATTTCTTTATTCTGACGTCACTCGTAGCAGGAACTACTTAGACAGCGGGACACACACCTGCTCCTTTGCCACCTGTCGCCGGCCGCGGGGCGTGGTGACTGGTGGGGGTAGGGGAGGGGGGCACTTCAAAACAAACGCGCTACCATATTTTACAACCGCACTCCCGCTATTCGGAGTGGTTGTAAAATATACACGTTGATAACGTTGTGTTCAATAGCGGACTGGGTAGTCACTAGTCACGATTCATGAATATACAACATTATGGCTTATGAGCAATAAACTTAAGACCTTCTAAGTTCTAGAATATGATCTTCTGCATATGTTAAAATGTGTAGGCAAATAATAATTGTCATACTCAAAAAATCTTTACATGGACGATTTTTTGCAAAGTGCGCGCAGATTGTTGAGTGCAAAGTTACCTGACACAACAAATCATACAAGAGATTTTTCCTTCTCAACGTCGACAGAAGTAGTAGATCATATTATCATCCCCCGAACGTAGATTCTTAATTTTACTCCCCTTAGACTTTCTTCCTGGTGTTTCTTCAAGAAATCCTCTCACATGACACACGCATTCCAACAATTAACGACAATATTATTTGCATTCCATTTACATAACGCGAGTCCGTGTCATAAAATATTTTATTAACTTTCAAACATGACTCATTGTGAGTCACTCCCTAAAGCCTTTTACTCATTAAGCCCATCCGGGGCAGCCTGCGAAAGCCTGGAGCTTCGGAGAAAATCGATAATAACAGCTTAAAAGTTAAAAGCTCACCCGCGGCTCTGAACTGTTTCAGATTTTAATAAAGGTACAGTCAGGAACACCGACGGTACACTAGAAAGGCATGCAGTTATTTGCAAAAACCAATGTGAACTCTATATTTTCATGAGCCGATATCAAAAAATATTTTTGTGTGAAACAGAAGGTTTCGACACTTACAGATATTCCGAATATCCGTAAGTAAGCGAATATCATAATCTCGAAAATCTAAAATATTGTTATTTAAAGGTTCTATGATTACTTTGTTATTAATGCAAATGTACTTCTGTCTGTTACATTTTTACGCTAAAACCACTGAAACAGTAAAAATTATAAACGATTTTTTGCATAAAAGAAGTTGCAAGCAACATTAAGTCAGTTTCCGTAATGTAAAATTATATCTATCACAATTCACAAACACAGGTCAACACATAATCTCTTATCAATGATCAGTAATCTGTGATAGATACGCGCACGAGTACGAGCCTTGCAAATCGACTGATATAACCATCTAGAAACGTTTCAGACGATAAATCATCTATGCATCGAATCCAAGGAATGTCTAGTACTATTTGTATAGAAAGATAATGGACTGAAGATACTCCTTGAGGAACCCTTTTTCTAGAGATCAAAAACAACAAATATAATAATGAAAATATAGCGCAAAATGATTTTATTTAAGAATATACTAACAACATCACTAGCTCGGTTGCGAAGACGCCAGCAAAAATCCAGAGGCAACCACTAAGGAACAATTTTTTGTCTTCTAACATGCCTTTGAGTAGACACATCTTGCTCTTTTCTTATCAGAAGATTCAAACCATGGACTACGGCTAGTTTTAAAATACGATCCCGCTTATCATATAATTATGTAAGCCATTAAAGAATTTATGAAAACGTTTTAATATTAAAGTATGTATTCAGGTCGGTGAGTAATTGTTTTACATGGTAAGTAATGCGATAGCTTATTTTACCTCATAATATACCGTGTTTGTGCAGAATATGTTATCAGGTAATTCTCTGAAATACATAATATATTCATCGGTAGTTTACCGACTCAGAAAATTATTTACGAAAAAGAAAATTCACTTTTTGGGTTGTTTTCTGGATTTTAGAAGTCGTTGGATAGTTCAACGTCACGTTGAAGCTTTAGGGCAGGCATTACCAAGCTTGCATTTCCATACATTTTATTTACTTATTTCTTTGAAGTAAACATTGACTCATTCTAGTAAAATTACCCTAAGTTATGGGCTTCAGAGACATTATTTTCATAAAACTCCAATCAATATACATTATACAGCAACCATTGTCTGACTACCCGCAACCTTGGCGCATCCTTTGGAAGACGTCCAACGCCCCTTAAATAGACTTTACGGCGTTATTGTAGACTAGCTTGGCATTTCACTTGGCTATTTGATAAGTCAACGGTTTGTGGTGACGAGCAAGAATTAAAAGGAGAAAGGGAAGAGGTCCAAAAGCACTCTTAGCATACGGACCAAGAAATGAGATAAACTTTAACCAATAAATAAGATGGAGATGGTACAACCCCACCTTTCTATTGCTCCTACGGAATGTTATTATTCGATAAATTTACTATTCGAATAATTCGAATATTTTACAAAAATGTTCGAATAATTCGTATATATTTGAATAATTCGAAAATTTTGAAAAAATGCTGAAAACCGAAGCTTCGTACAACCTATTTTGTTAATAGTATGAAGTAAATAATTCATATTTTTATTTTTATCGACATAACTCTTTGTAAATGGCATAGTTTTTAACGACCTCTGTGGTTCAGTTGGTGGCGCGTTGGTAGCGCAAGCCGGGGGTCGCGGGTTCGAATCCCGCCGACGGAACAAGTTTTCAATGTTGCTGGGTCTTGGATGTGTATTGAATATATGTATGATATAATAAAAATCATAAATATATGTATAATATAAAAGTATTAAACATATTTCCGGTGTCTGGTACCCGTAACACAAGTCCTTCAGGTACTTAGCACGGGGGCAGACTGACGTGGTGTTAAGCGTCCATAGATATTATATTATTATAGTTAATTTTCATTGTTAAACACTTTAAAATGTATATAAGGTTACAGCTAGGCAATAAAAGAAAGGCTGTAAAGTGTAAACCGTTTTCGGTCGTAGCACCTTTTACTTTTCTCATGTGATTATGCTTAGTCTTACTAGGCAGCAGTTGAGATTAAATAATATTCCGAGCCACGTTCACTTAGGTGGCTTTGCTTGTGTCAACGTGGCTCGAAACTATAAAAAAGGCCCACTAGAAAACAAACACCACAACAAAGAAAAAAAATGCAACGAAGCCCTGGGGGGTGAAACAATCCTAGAGCTGGTCAACCGTGACGATGAATGGTCGTATATTCATTTGTTAGACTAAAAACAGATTTATATATATCATTAAAGACGTAGAATATTCATAAATAATATTATTTTTCTAAAATAAACTTAATTATGTTCTTAATCCATATTAATTTCATGTGTTAATAGCATTTTAAAGAAAAATAAAAATATTCTAATTATTCGAATTATTCTAAAAATAATTTGGCGAATATTCGAATAAAACGAACAACATTTTTGTTCCAGATCCAATCGAGGCTTGGAAAAGGAAGTATCTTAATAGTATCAGTATCTGGTAAATCCTGATTCCTGCTAAAATGTCGCCCAGAGTTACAACATAAAATATGGTCATTAAAGATCATAATGGAAACGTTTATAAATCGCACCATGCATTGTTAATAAAACCATTAATTAATCAAAGGAACCAACTACATAGCAGCAATTAATTTATTCATCGCATTGTGCTCCCGCCGGTAGACTAGTCATCGTCTACTTGGTTACTAAGAAACCCGCCTCATACATATTTATGGTTACCTACTTACAATGAAAACAATATTATGTGACGTCAATCCCTGGTTATGGCAAAAAGAACCAGTGCGTGGCTCGTGGTAAGAGATTGACAACTACAACACATTCTATTGGTCCTGTAGAACCTCATTAAAATAAGGCTTATAATTAAAAAAAATATTAAGAAGTTTAAATCTTTCAAAGCAGTTTTTATAACGAAAGGGGAAAAGTGCATATTTAAATGAGGAAGGCTAAATCCTAAGCACCTAATATGGTATTTATTTCTTTTAACTCGCCTTGGAAAATCTTTGTTATTCCTAAACACCTTTGACTCTACAATAATTTGCAACGAGGAACATAAACGCACGTAGGTTCACTAGGTGGTAACTGTAGAAAGCTACTTGACACCGGGCTAGTAGTGCACTCAGTTTGAACTGTACCTCACCAGTCACCTTGTACTTTAACGCATTGTAGCCACAAAGTGCTCTAAAACTTAGCACATACAACATGCAGTTCCAAGAAGGTTTTAGTTGGACCATCCTCAAAAAAACTAAAAATGAGATTTAAAAGAAAGGTGATATTAACTGAATTCTCCACTATTTCATTTCTTCTACAAAGCGTAAGAAAATTTCCATATTCCAAGCGTCAGCGGATACACGATGATACAAGTAATGTACATTATCAAAGATATTTTATTAATTTGCAGATCTTCGGTACAAGTTTAAATAAGAGGCGAGCGACCGACCGCTAAAACTACAGGGTTGTCAAGAGTT
Organism: Cyaniris semiargus; assembly: GCA_905187585.1. Taxonomy (NCBI): domain Eukaryota; kingdom Metazoa; phylum Arthropoda; class Insecta; order Lepidoptera; family Lycaenidae; genus Cyaniris; species Cyaniris semiargus. Next base: position 1,272,378 of record LR994558.1, on the reverse strand, counting down.
AATAACTGAATAACTGATGATGCACAATAAATAAATATTTACTGCGTTAGCAAACTAAGGAAGTTGAGAATAATGCAAATTTGATTGAGTCGCAAAAATCTTCCACCATACTTCACACTCTTATAGAAAACCAAAATATAACCTAATAGTCTGAGGTACATTAGTCCAGGGAAGGTTTATTTTAGGTTATTATAGGAGAAAAGTGACACGAGGTTCACTGGGTTAGGATAATGAACCTATTCTTACATCTGTGAAGTTTAAAAAATATATTTTTCTCGTACTAAAATTATCCTTATCAAAATTAAAGGAAAATAGCAACAAAAGTAGCAAGAGACAGCCCTACGTCGTAAGGGCATTGACGTTATTAGCAGTTATTTTGATAAACAGCTAACATATTGAACAAACAACAGTTTATTTTGACACGACTATCCGCAGCCACTGTAGGAAAATGTGAATAATCTCACAATAATTAACAGTCGATTTTCCTGGCAATTATCTGGAAAAGATAATTATGAATTAACCAAAACAATGAGAGTTTGTGTGATGTTAACAGTGGTAAGGGGCAAAAAAGAGCTTTAATATTTTAAATCATGAGGACGAAGATCAAGTAGTTTTTGCTTGTAGAGAACTATGCGCTGCCATGCCTAATAAAAAAAACTTAATCCAGGCTTAGACTAATCCTTGTGGCTGTCATTGACTTTTCCAACACTTATAAGACAAAGATAGTTCAAGCTTGGATGAAATATTCAACATAGTTCAAGCTTGGATGAAATATTTTCATTAATAAATCCCCTGGAGTGTATTAAAACTTCTAGTCAGTGTGAACACTGAATAGCTCAATCAAATGACTGTTACTGACGTAATGGTCGTTATATATAACCACGATGTGTCCACGATCCACATGTCGGATACAAAAACTACGATTCGACCGTTACGATGACTCACGAATCTGCGATTTAGCGCGAGCGTGGAACGATTTAGTCAAATCCGCATGGAGCTATTACTGCCGCACACTGTTACTATAGGATTTTAACCTAGAGTCGTAGCGAACTCACGGAGCGGTTTTCTCCCGCGCCCGCGCGATCAGCGCCCGCAAACTCTGCGGGCGATGATCGCAAGACGGGCGGTTTCTACTACGATCGCCTACTACGGCTACTGCGATCGCCCGCTAAACTATAGCAGAGCGCGCGGGCGCAAACCGCCGAGCCTAGCCGAGTTTTTTACACACAAAACTGGAAGGCTGCGGGCCCGCAACCGCGGCGGGCGCGGAGAAAACCGCGCCGTGAGTTCTTAGCAAGTAGGTACTATCCAAGACCCTTTGAGAGCCATGCTTTGACACAATCTGGCTAGCCGTACCTAACAAAGCCTGAGTGAAAAACAGAAAGCCAAAGGGAGGGTGGAAGGATTTTTAAGACATGTAACGTATCTGTAACTTCTTATCTGATTGGACAAGAGAATTGGGACATTTTCCAAGCAATATCCTTCTTGCTGATGGCACTTGCAAGACCCGTATGCTCGTAATTCTAGTTTTTTCTGGAAAAAAAAGTGGTGGCAGCGGTGGTACATTATTGGGTACATTCCTGGCGTTTCGAATAATTCTGACATTGCATTACAATTTAGCCGTACATTTTTAAATACCGTCCTTAACATACAAGAGATAACCCATTTCCCCTTGTAAACGACGCGCATAATCAATTAATTATACAAACATGTACTAGTAATCAATTAGTATAGATATCGCTATGTAGAGTAGCACTATGACCTCATGTACTGAATTCTCCGTACATCACATATGTGAGCACTTCAAATATAACAAGTGGATTGATACAAGGATAAATCCAATATTATAATTTATATTTCATTCCGTATAGTCAAATGGAATGAACTGAAAGATGCAATTTTAAAGAGGAAAACGAACAAGTATGATATAAAGGCTCCCTCACCGGGAGCATTCACTTGTAATGTAACGTTACAGAGTCGAGCATTATATCAGTGAGGGAGGAGAGCCGAGCATTACAATGCGCACCTTGTAATGGTACAGTGTGTAATATCTTGATACAACTTGTAAGTTGTAACATCAACTAGCTATGGAATGATCAAAGTCGAATGTTACATTACACGTGAATGCTCGTCAGTCAGGGAGGTAGTATTGTAATGTAATGCTCAAAGTCGAATATTTAATGTTACATTACACGTGAATGCTCGTCGGTCAGGGTCCAAGAAGGTAGTATTGTAATGTAATGCTCAAAGTCGAATCTAAAATGTTACATTACACGTGAATGCTCGCGGTGAGGGAGCACCTTTTGCTTAACGCTGTTTTAAATATTTGTCAACTAAAAAGTTACCCTTGCTAAGCTTTCATGTCTTAGTTTATTCGATTATTTTGCCTTAGAGCTTCCACGAGAGTGAATCTTATATCATCGGCATAAAGGTCCTGGCCAGTTTAAAATGGCTTGTAAAAGCTATAATTTCTAGTTCATTACAGCAATAAAATCGAATAAACCAAAACAAAAAAAAAACTCCCGCCATTGTTATTATATCCGGCACCGAAACCGCCATATTGTCAAGAGCATGCGCGCGCGCCGACCTTCGCGCGAGGGAGAGGCGAGGGGGGGAAGGAAACCGGTCAACACGGCTGGCCCCCACCACCCGAAATGACCCAAAATATCAACAACGTCGTGAGGTTTCCATACGAACTCTCAAAACACTCCTTGGGCACCCATTTTATTGGTGAAGGTGGTGAGAAAATGAAAAAGTTTTGACTACGTGAATTCCAAATGGATTTTAATCACTTGAAAATAAGTTAAAATACGATAGTAACTTATCAAATCTACACAAAATTTTGTGGACAGCTGTTTTTATTGAATAAGCTTTATTTAAAAATCCGATGGGAACCAGGAAAATTCTGAGGTATCTTCGGTAAGTTATCTTTGAATTTTCGCTGATTTTTACAAAAGTTTCCAAGTCCATAATATTTTCAGGTTATAAAGTAATACTTTGGTGGCTTCTCCGCCAAATGGTCCTAGATCTAGTACGTGGAACTGAGCCAGCGGCATGTTAGACGTCCTTGACGCACCTCATTACAACCTGCTTCAGAAATTTAGGCCTTACAACTACGTCTTATGGTGTACAATCGGAAATGACGTATGAGCTACACATTTATATCGCGTTGAACGATTCAGAACTCTACCATTGAGGATTTTACGTTTAAATTCACTTGATATCGTCCTGCCACAAGTTATGTAAGTTAGTCGCGACTTGAATACTAAGTGGGGTTCTATAAGGCACTTACAGGCAACCACAGCCTAATTTTAACTGGTATACGACTTCCAAGGCCAATTATAACACACCAGTAGAAGCTAGTAAGCTCATTAAAATTAGTAGCATTATCGACATGTTTAAATTGTGGAAGGTGAATTGAAGGTGTGACTATTATTATAAGGTATTATGGCCATTATAGACAGCCTTATTTAGTTTGTTCAAGTAACTAAAACAAGGGTAGGTTTACAATATGTATTGAATGTTTGGACCATCAGAGATATTGATTCATATTCAGAATATATATTATCTATGGACGCTTGACGCTTCACACCACGTCAGTCTGGCCCCGTGCTAAGTACCTGAAGGACTTGTGTTACGGGTACCAGATAACGGAAATCTCGTAGGTCCACCATCTGCCTCATAATCAATTTTTGTGATCTGATAGTACTTATTATTACTTTGATTTTTCTTTTGACAGGAGGAGAAGAGATTGGACGCATCAGGCGGACGTCACAAAGAGCCCGTGACGGGGGACCCGTGCTCCCGCCAACGACCCCGCTAACGGAACCTGCGCACGCGCATAACGCCATATACAATTCTTTTTGTTTGTAATCCACTATGCGAAATGCACACCTTGGATGTACGTCTTTTTACGAAATCGGTTACTTTATAATTACTTACATCGACTATGTACTTTATGCACTTAATGTGATTACATGACACCGATTACCGTGCGTGTGCATCTTTCCCACTTTGAAAACGAGCCAATATCCACCAAAGCACATCTTTTCTGCCATAAGAAATGATTTTCCCATGATCTTTGAAACTTTTCATAATCACAGCAGTGGTTTCGAACCTAAAATTTAGGATTCACCTTCTCTTTTTATGTGATTAGCTACACCTAACTTCTTAACCATCTATAGTTTACCATCCTATGATCAGTCACATCTAACTTCTTTACCTATCTTTACCATCCTACATCGAGCCACATCCAACTTTTCCCAACCACAAGCTGATAGAGTCGTCCCACGTCAGGGTATGCATTACCATTGATCGGGCGCCACTGGGGTGTGACGCGGAACCAGTGCAGCCGACCTGTCACCAGTGTCACCTCCGCCAGTGAAAGTCGACGGAATCAGTATAAAAATTGGTAATTAAGATGGATTGTTGTGTAAGTGACTCTTTAAATCCATACTTACTAATATTATAAATGCAAAATTGTGTCTGTCTATAACCTCTTCTCTTGAACCACTGAATCAAATCTGATACAGTTCGGACTTCGGTATAGTATGGTATTGGTACTATGAGTCGGACTCCTGGAAAAGAATTACATTTCGGAAAACATTTTAATTCATCAAGCCCCAAACGATCACCGGCGTCCGGGACACAATAGAATATCTATTGTGTCTCGTTTTCCCACGATCGACGGGTTAATATTATAATAAAGTGTGTCTTTCTTCTTTTTGTCTGTTTGTCTGAACCGATTTTGATGGGTTGGAACATACTTTGAGCATTGGGAAAGGACATAGGATAGTTTTTACCCCGGATTTGATTTGATTTAATGAAGTTTGCATGAGATAAACGAAATTCATTCAGTATCTAACGTTTCATAACGACGAAATTCGTTCATATGACAACACAACGATGACTCTTTAAATACAAATTCCAAGGTACACTTATACAGTACACCTCGATACCCATTATCACCCGTCCTTCACAGCGATAACACCGCTCTCTCCGACCCCAAACCGCTATCGACAAACAAGAATTAAAGTACTTTTATCCGAAACAACTTTGAAACTTGAGTCCCGGGAGAAGACATATAAATTAGAATACTTTTTATCCCGGAAAAATGTACGGTTCCCGCGCAATATAGGAGTTTAGGGGTTCGTTTACGACGTGATCTAGTTTAAGTAGAATCACATTAATTGAAATCTCATCAATTTTAACTTCGGTTTAATACCAAGCTTCTCTCGCCAAGATACGGTTTAGAAATGTAAAAGATTAAAATATGGAACACAAAAGCCTAGCAACAAAGCCTTTACCCAGTTTCATGGATGAGATTACTGTCATTTTGCTTTTAAAATCTACCAGTATTGTATTATCTTAGAAATTTAATGTTCACCTCTATTAAGGGGCGATTTCACCAAAGAAATGGAACGCATTCAGTGCACACTGAACCGGTTCTAAACGTATATAAACGCGTTTATAACACCGAATTGCATTTCACCAACATAAACTAAACGCGTTCACAGCAAATCCGAGTTTTATCTTCTAAACGCCCAATGTTTGCGGTTTACTTCATAAAACCCGTTCAAGTCCTGTCAGTGTAGTGTCATGGCGGATCGAAAAACATAGACGAAAAAATTGTCAAGATGACAGTTTTGACAGATGCGTTTGGTTAGTTTATGTGTCGTTTCTCGCTATTTTGCTGATAAACTAACGTGAAAAGGCACCAAAATGCTAAAATAATCGCATGACGTCACGTAAACTTAGATCCATTTGAAACAAAACGAGATTTACGTCGCCGCATGAACGCGTTCAATGGGAACTAAGTTTCATTGAAACGAAGTTTTAAGTGTGATTGGTGAAATCCCACCTTAGTAAGTTAAATTTTCCGAAGGAAAAATGAAAAAGGAATAGAGCGAATGTTCAAGATTTAAAAGGTTTTTCTATCCCTCAAAGGCATTGCCGGAGATTGGTTTGCCTAGATTCTTTAGTGAACGGTAATTGTATATTTTTAAACGTCCAGTCTACAATGATGTCTTCCATCGGTTCGGGTACTATCCCGACGAGAAGATACTAAATAGATTTTGATTATACTTTGTACTAAAGTAATTAAGGCACTGGATTAACTTATACTTTCTTCTTCTCGTCTGGTCGTGTTCCTCATGTCTGAGGGTAGTGACCTCCCTCTTCTATGACCTTCACTCTTATGATGTTACGCCAGCTTTTCCTATCTTCGGCCACTCGAAGAGCGTCGTAGACGGTGGACTCAAGTGTGGTGCGGACCAACGCATGGACTGCGGTCTGCGGCCCGCAGTCTTTTTCCTCATAATTATTATCATTCCAAAAAATAGGCTCCATTGGGGCGATACTTTTGGAAGTGATGCGGAGCAACATGAAGGCGACAGTGATTGCGTATAGCAATTGGTATTATGGGAGCATCACATAACAACCATCAATTACCGATGGGAAGCGGTATTGTGCTCCATCGAAGGGTTTTTGCAACCGTCGGCGTAATGGTAGGTACCATTGTTTGTTGATTCTATTGATTACCAATCTGTATAGTCTGATTCTGATATTTCAATCCGACATTGATACAGCTTCGATACTATAAGGATCTCTCTTCTCTTTGCAGGTCGTATTGGTCTGGATAAACTGCTGTTCAGACAGTTCTTTCCAGTTTTACAATGCGCGGCGGAAAGTTACGCGAAAAACGCACGGTGGAAAACTGTCACATTAAGGTGATGAGGATGGTATATTTTTCGCGTGGAACGATGGCGAAAAGTTGCAGGAGGTGTGATTCCGAGTTTGAAATAAAAGCGTTTAATAGGTTATAGATTCAACGTTGTAAAGTATGGCTGGTGTACTTTTATGGGTGACAGTTAATAACTGTGTCGTTCTAATATTTCTTGACATTAAATACAGCAGGACCAAATATTAAGCCATATAAAGTAAGATAGAGTTCTACAAGTACCATGTGCTGGTTATGATTTACTCATAAATGTATCTTTCATTATTCTGGCCTTCTAATGGCATAAAACTATTACGTCTAAGAAAATGAAAATTACATAAGTACAGACATAGAAAATGTCCTCAAAGGAAGTTTTGGGCTTTGAGCCAAACTATTGTCTCTAGGGAATCGTCGCTTTCCAACTTCCATACATCGTACTCTGGTTTTCGTTTCGCCTTTTGAACTCTAATAAATAAAAGATTATTTAGCAGTATATGACGCAATCAAATGTAAGATCGCTTCTTGAAAATGGAGGGGGCACCAAAAATCTACTAATCACATGTCACCATCTCATCGCAATCGAACGATAACGAATTAACGACTCATCTGATCACCGATCCTGTGTCCCCGTGCATGCATTGCGCACCCACCCGTCTTACCCCTAGCCCCACCAAAGAGACCCAAAACACTGCGCTTTCCCTTCCATGGTACTAAGCGATCTTAGATCTGAATTCTTCCTACTCCTCCTATTCTCTTCTGATTAATTTCGTTGCGGGTCCCAAGACAGTTTTAGCATGTCCCTCGGGCTCCCTGAGATCATATCAAAGGGTTTTCGTGGTTGGATACCGCTGTCGATCCTGGTACACAGGAGATACAGTGGTGGGAATGTGTGGTGGGCCAAAGCCCGTTAAAAAAAAAAAAAAAAAAAAAAAAAAAGATCTTAGATCTGGATATTAAATATTTAATTAAAAGAATCAAGAACATTGCTTATTTCCCAGAAAACCTGATCCAATATGTCATTATAAATAGCACGACACTACCAATAAATGTACACATTAATTACTTGTAAAGGGTTGTTACATCGAGTACCAGATGGTCGACCCACATCGCGAAGGTCCGGCCATATATGGCGAGTTACACAACTCCGTTTACCGCGGGTTTTTATTTCGATATTATTCGTAATCTAATCCGACTGACCTCCGAGGATTTTGGCGCCATCTTTGGGAAAATGGCGCCGCGCGGATGTTTTTTTATTGCCATAAACGGCAAAGGGTAATGTTGTTTATGATACGAATTGGTTTTTGTCTCAATTTTATTGGTAAAAATATGATTTTGGGTTTATTTTAGTCGGCGATACTTTTGCAAAATGTCGCCGTACTGTATTGTGTAATATTTGTTTTTACCGTACACGGATGGATAAGCTATAAGGGCAATGTTGATTATGTTGTCAATTGATTTTTGTCTGAAATTAAAGCAGTAAAACAGATAAAATACTTACTTATTGCATTTGGTCAAAATGCTGGGATTGACATTTGACCAAAAGGTCAAATGTCAATCCCAGGTCATAAGACCAACTTAATTTGAGTTGAGTTGTTCTGAACGCTTCGGAAATCGGTATAAACTAGCGTTTCAAAAAGTGATTTGGTCAGGGTGGTAAAAAGTAACAATCAAAATAAGGAGTCACCATACTTTTGGCATTTGATAAGATTAAGCGTTGTGCCTCGAAGCGCCGTTTAGACTTTGGTTGATTTTTGAAGATATTGCATAGCTGTATTTTTATTTTTATTTTTAGAGGGTAGGCTGATGCGTGATGATGATGGGCAGTAATCGGTTTACAATTCAAACAGAATACCGAATACAGTCGTGCCAGTATGCGTCGGTACGTGAGCGTTTATCTCGAGACTTGGCATCAAGCGACGACAAAAAAGGATCTAATTCTTGTCTATTCCTTGTAATCTAGCGTTCGATCTAGAAGTCTAGAAGTTACTTGGATTATGTAACTGGAGGTTCAGGCATTTCTTGTGGTTAGGATCTACGCTGGTCGCTGCATGGAACTCTATGTTAGCTAAGTGAAATCTACGCCTATTTTTGCAGAAAGACGCAGATGTAGATTGCGAAATACTGCAAAAAATAAGATTATCAAAATAATTTAATGTCAGCTAATAGGTGGATAGCATAATATATTAGGTACTTACCTACATTATTTACTTGAGCTTGTCTAGTCGACCTCAAAATCAACAATATAGTTGCTGACCAAATCCATTTATGTCGCGCCATCTGCAGCTGACGTGTCAAAATATTGCGAAACTGCACGCCAATTTTCATCCAAACACCAGCCGGTAAAGCTCACAATCCTTTAAAGGTGAGGTTACCTATGCACTATGGCATATGGCGACTAAAAGACGACCTTATAAGGCGCGCGCATATGGTTGATAGATTGTTGTAAGTACCTACTCGCGAGTTGTGAATTGTGATTAATGTTTTTTTTTTACTAGACAATAGTGAACGACAAACGCTTGGCCCGTTACTCGACTTGACCTACTGCATTCACAATGAACTTTATCTGCTCTGTTGAATCGAATGGTTTCCTTGGATGTGCAGCGAGCTATAGGGAAAAAGTATTTTAAATGCTATTTGAAAAAAACATCCCACCAAAAACATTTTCACGTAAAAATGTTGCCAAGACGAGAACATAATATAGTTCGTGGTGTCAAAAAGTAGGGAGATCTCATGTACAGCCAAGTTTCTAAACTTACATACTTAGCCCTAAATCTAACAACCTTAATTTTACACTTAAGAGCGCGCTGTGAAAACGCTTGCCCCGCCTACACACAACGCTATCCTCCAATCGTGATACAATAATTCCATGAATCGTGCTCCCGGGCAATGTACTTTAGGCTGCAGCTAACAGTGAAAAATATCGCGTAACAACGGTTCCCGCATTATAGCACGAAAGTAAAGGTCGTAAGTCCCAAAACTGTTTTTTGATGATTACTTAAAAACTAAATACAATACTAATATTTCCTTTAGCTATTATTTTATAAAGTATGTGATTGTAGTAGTGCAAGTTATTTAATGATAGTAACTCAATAAGTGTAACAGATATTTGTTAAAATGCCCAAAAAGATTCATAATTTCGAAAAATAAAACTATCAAGTCAAAATAAGTGAATCGTGTTTTCCGTTAGCTAAATATCAGATAAATATACAATGACTAGCTTTTGCCCGCGGCTTCGCTCGCGTTAAGAAGTATCTATTATTATAATTAATAAGGTATCAAAGTACCTTACCCATAGAATATCTAAACCCGAAGCGGCACGCGCACCCCCGCCTTGGTGACGCCCACTTCGCAACGGGCCATGCAGCATAAATCGTAATACATATTTTAATTTCGCCATAACTTCAAAACCAAACGTCCAATTTTAATCATTCAAAGACCAAATATTATCTACATAAGCAGTACTTAGTGATGAAGTAATTTATTTTGATAAGGATTAATAGCATGAGTAAAATAAACGCGTTTAAATGTAGTCCAAAAAAAATTCAAGATTTTAAGTCAAAAAATGGTTGCTGTGCCTCACTCGACATAGATAGGTATGGTGTGTCGCGGACTTTTTTGTAGATATTTACAAGATCTATAATTAATTAGAACATTTATGGTTCTATCTTTTATAGTTTAGGCAGCGTACGCAAATAAGTAACTTTTCTGGTTGATTTTTTACACCTTGTTTCAGAAAAACCCAAATATCTTACGGAACCCTATTTTTTTCCAAAATAAAATTTAGCCTATGTTACTCGTGGATAATGTAGCTTTCGAATGGTGAAAGAATTTTTAAAATCGGTCCAGTAGTTTTAAAGCCTATTCATTACAATTAAACAAACAAACAAACAAATAAACAAAGTTTTCCTCTTTATAATATTAGTGTAGATTAAATAAATCTCAATTTCATTTGAGTCAATCGTCTTCCGGGATCGTAATACTTATTAGAAAACACAGCAAAATTGCACAGCCCGCTCGTCGCGGCAAAATACTTGATATAATGTGTCAGCCGCACGAGAATCTAAAAACTCTACACATTATTCAAAATCGGTGGCCCGGCCATTTTGTTACGGTAAATATAAAAGTTATTAAGTACATTAGAAAATAATACATTAAGTTCAAAGCCCATAGCATGACGAATAACAAAATGGCCAAGCCACCCATTTTGACTAATGTGTAGAGTTTCTAGATTTTTCTCGTGGGGCTGACACATTATATCAAGTATTTTGCCGCGACTTAAGTGTAAAATTAAGGTTTTTATATCTCGGCCTCAAGACACGGTTCAGGCTCTGTGATTGGTTGGCTGTCAAAATACGGACCAATCACAGAGCCGAACCGCGTCTTGAGACCGGGTCGCATCTTAAGTACTGACCAAAAATACGGGCCTTAGATTTAGGGCTGAGTATGTAAGGTTAGAAACTTGGATCCATGAGATCTCACTACTTTTTGACACCACGAACTATATTATGTTCTCGTCTTGGCAACATTTTTACATGAAAATGTTTTTGGTGGGATTTCATTTCTTTTTGTAAGTTTTATTACACACGTTTTTATGAAATTAAGGGGCAAACGAGCATGTGCACGCGCAATATTAGAAAAGTTGCAAGTGCTTTGCCAGCCTTTAAGAGGGGATTGGGTATAATATAAAATTAGGGGACAAACGTGCAAACAGGTCACTTGATGGAAAGTAACTACCGTCGCCGAGTTACCAGCCCTTAAGAGAGAAAAGGCTAAATTGAGGGAAAGGGGAATAGGGAAAAGGGGTATCCCTATTCCCCTGTTCTCTTTCCCTTTTTTATGAAATTAGGGGGCAAACAAGCAGACGGGTCACCTGACGGAAAGCAACTGCCGTCGTCCATGGACACTGTAACATCAGAAGAGTTGCAAGTGCGTTTCCGGACTTTTTATGACGAAATAGGCTAAGGGAATAAGCAGAAGAGAATAGGGATAGGGAATAAGGTATAGGGTGCAGTTGGGCCTCCGCTAAACTCACTCACTAGACGAAATACAGCTCAAGCGCTGTTTCACGCCGGTTTTCTGTGAGTCTGTGGTCTCTCAAGGCTAACACGTATTTTTTAGGGTTCCGTACCCAAAGGGCAAAAACGGGACCCTATTACTAAGACTTCGTTGTCTGTCCGTCTGTCTGTCTGTCTCCAGCCTGTAACTCAAGAACGGTAATAGATAGTTGAAATTTTCACAGATTAATGTATATCTGTAGCCGCTTTAACAACATATACTAAAAACAAAATAAAATTAATATTTAAGGGGTACTCCCATACAACAAACGCGATTTTTTTGGCCTTTTTTGCTCTATATCAATAATGGCAACAGGTAGGTACTTGAATTTTTCTTAAAGTCCTTAGTTATATGTGTACTTTAATATTTAATAATAATATTAAAATAAAATAAAAAATTAAGGGGTCTCCCATACAAAAAACACAATTTGGCCTAATTTTGCTCTATAATGGTACGGAACCCTTCGTGCGCGAGTCCGACTCGCACTTGGCCGATTTTTTATTTGTCACAAGAAATATTTTATACTATTTTTAATTTTGTATCTAGCACAAGAAACGGTGGTATCTCATACTAACATCCACCCTCTTTATCAAGGAGATGGGATAGGTTAGGTTGGGTTTGATTATTTTTTTTGTTGTTTCTGTACTAATAATATGTTACATACCACATTTCAGCTTTCTAAGACTTCAGGTAGTACCCTAACAATTTTGATGATCGGTAAGTCAATTAAAAAAAGTAAAAAAAATTGTGGGTTTTTGAACACCTATAAAATCTGAAGTATAATAGCTACGATATTCAAACTTTGCGCATTTAATAATTATACTCATGTCATTATATCTTAAAATTTGAACTATCTGGCACTATCCAAACCAAAGCTACGAGGGTTCAAAAATACGACGAAACGTTTCGAGAAAAGGTAGGTAGTGCCCTAGCGCTTCGCTCGGCTTCAGCTCGTCTTGGCGCGGGCACTACCGTGCACCCAGATCTAAATAGAAAACATGATAATATGCACATTGCACAGGCATATAATAAAACGCTGCAATTAAAAAAAAATCTTTCACTTTTGTAAATTCGAATTTCGAAAACACATCAAACAGGAGTCAGCCAGCTTTAAACGCAATAATAAAAAGCTATAAAAATTGTAACACGAACTGATGATAAACGTAGAGACGTAGAGGGATATTCGACAGGCGATTCTGAACCTTACAGCCGTAGTAACTGATAGGTCAAGATACGACCAAGCACGCAGCCTCCCGCGTAGATCGCACGGCCCATTATAAAATTAACTCCATGCGAGTTAATTAATTTTCAATATATCATCTTGATACTAGTTGAATAAGTCGTAAGTTACGTAAAACATTATTTTGTTCAACAGCAGCTTAGCATGGCCATCATAAAAAGGGTTTTCTAAGGCAGAATAGACAAAGTTATAGATTGACAGAGAAAATCTCTTATTTTGTCCCTACAATCTGTCAGTAATCAGTATTTCTATTTTTTTGCTACAGCGGTCAAGCTAAATCGTTTTGGGTGTTTAATTTAGAAGATAGGATAGTATTTGGAACAACTAATATTTTTAAGCATTTTCTACATTAATTGATTCTAAAACAATGTTTACATGCAGCAACTCCAGAGTTACCAATTTATGTCAACGGCTGAAACAAGATCTGACCAAAGCAGATAATGGACAATGTCACTCTGCATTCACAATTCACCAAGGAGCCATAATCAAAAAGAAGAAGACGATAATCGAGAATGTGCACAGCCCTGATATGTCAGGGCTGGCCCAGTTTTGATTTTTACGACATTTCAGCAATCAAGTTCGCATCAATCCATATAAAGGAATCATCCAATGAACGAGGGGTTAATTCAGAATGCAATAAGAGAAACAAGGACGAAAATTAAGGAAAGGTTACATGAGACAAGACAAGAGGGTCATATTTTTCTTGGTCGAGACTTGATCATCACGATTCACGATCTCATCATCTACATGGCCTTTCCTAGTCCTGAAGGCTAGAATGAACCTGCAAATATTAATAGCTAATCTTCCGTATGTATTAAAATTCTAAGACAATATCAACATAAGAAAGATCTTTATGCTTGACGCCGGGTCCTTAAGCGACTGCTCATGTAGAAGAGTTCAAAATTAGTTTGGACATAAAGTTTAAATACACAAAATTTGGACATGAAGAGGTAATAGACAGACAGACACACTTTCGCATTAATTATAATATTAGTACGGATCTGTGGTCAACCATCCTCTAGCGCCTGTACCATCTTCTACACGCGTGTAGCACCAGGTACATAGGTCGTGTCCAACATGGTGTTAGAATTAAAGATGTCACGAATATTCGGCAACTATTCGGTATTCGGCCTATTCGGCTTCTTTTTTTGCTATTCGGTATTCGGCCGAATACCGAATACCAAAATGTCATGTAAAAAAACACGTTATATTACTCAAAATTATGTATTTATTTCAAAATTACAACACTTTAGTAATTAAAATTGATCTAAGTTGTGATGGATAAAAACAAGCTTTTCAGCATTTTTTGGTAAATGGTAGCAAACGATTACGCTTTTCATCGTAAATGTTACCAGCCTCAGAATTCAATTCAATTCATTATTCGTGGCATCCCTAGTTAGAATCCAGTCAACATTGATTGAGTCTTGAGCTGATTGGGTACGTCGGGAGCCGTATATGGTGCAGCCTTGGCGCAGGAATTGGGCTACGCTGGGCCCTTTCTATTTGATGTTGTAACTTGTTACTAGTTTTTCTAGATTACTTGTATATTAGGTCTATCTGCACTGCTTCTAGCAGCTACCTACCTATCTCCTGTCAAGGTATATATCGCTCCAGCGCCGACAAAGCATATAAGGCTGTTTTAGTGTTGCTTCCAAGAAAGCCGTTAATTAGCAGCTAGTTCTTGTATTGAAAAGACATCCACGCGTGCAATAAGCAAGGAAGAAAGTTGATGGTGGCTCGAATAAGCTCGAAATGGACTTCAGGTAAATTCTAACCAAAAAGTCCTAGCTACATAATCATCTACCAAAAAGGGAACTTTAATCAATACTAGACTTATGGTCTATTAACGACGACGAACCAAAAGTTTTTGGACAAAAGTTGGTGTACTCTCACTTTTGATTGGCCTACGTTTAAAGCTAAAGCTAACGAAAAGATAAACTCTCTATCAAAAAACTCATCATCCCGGGAATAAATGAAGCGATTAAAATCAGGCTAAATGGTCGATATTATATTATTATATTTTATTCGCAAAACCTAACCAAGAGGCCACATTTACCATACAGTTACCAAAAGAAGAACATTCGCCAATCAGTCCACATTCTACAGGTAACTTTCATTATATTAAACAAGACGTCACAAGGACGGCAGATGAGTTACATCAGAGCCGAGAATACATTACGCGGCCGGAACTACGGAGTTTCATTAAAAATATATGTTCGCACGTCAATACGCCCGCATGTGTTTTAAGGCCGTTTAATAAAAACGTTTTCTAGACATTGATAAGTTTTAGTAAAACTTTGAAGGCTGTGCAAGTGTGTTGAGCATCGTAGCTCAACCCACAGAAGATACATACCTACATGGAAAAATCACATAAATAGCATTCATTAAATGAGCCGAACCAAAATTACTATATTGCTAGTTGCTACTGATTCTACGTTATTAACGTATCCATACTAACATCATATAATTATGCGAAAGTGTGTCTGTGTGTCTCTTCACGCGCAAACCGCTAAAAAGTTTTTACTGAAATTTGGTACTGCAGATACTTTGAGTCTCGAGAAGTGACAGGATACTTTTTATCCCGGAAAAACGTACGAAAAACGAATTTTTTGCGTTGAAAAATTCGTTGCGGGCGTCATCTAGATATTGCAATAAAGAAGTACATAATAATATTTTCAAATAGACTCCGCAATTAAACTTACGTGTACCTACTCTACTCTAGTATAATCATTTTAACATAAAATTAAAACTAATTACAATACTGAATACATAACATTTCTTTTTATCTACCCCCTAATAGGGGGGCCCTATCACTACAATACGTCAAATCCCAACACAAAAAACCTCTACATTTTAATCATTATGCAACTACGGCAAAACACTGGAACACGTAGAGTGTGTCCAGCGTCCAGCTCGACTTCTGTATTTTGACGCATTACACCTGCATGCTGCAGCTTGGTGCGACCGCACTGCGGAGGAACCGGGTATTGATATGTAACCTTTACATAGGGTGACATGTGTTAAGAAGATGGGAATAAGAATAAAATCTATGTTAGATAGTTCATAGTGTTATGGTTTTTGGACAGTATCATGAAAAAGTGAGTCTCGTAATTGGAAAAGAAAATGAAGATATTATTAAGCATATTGTATGTTAATTAGGGAAATGGAAAAGAATAATGGCAGATGGGTGACAAGACATTTTGCCGGGATAAAAACTACACTTTGTCCTTTCCTGCAGGCTTAGCATAACAACAGTAGAAATGGGAAAGAATCGACATACTGACAGATTTTAGTGACAAAATGGCGGATTTCCTTTGTCTGTCACTTCGTCTATTATTCCGTAGAAAGAAACCGCTTCTATGGTGACCATGCTAAGCGCACTGGTACTCAAACTTTCACTATACTAAATTTCATCATAATTAGTTCAGCAGTTTAAGCGTGAGAAGGTAACAAACAGACGACAACAAATACATTTTCGTATTAAGAATATTTTTGACTAAGCATTTCTGGCAAACCCCAACCTCTATATCAACTTTCGTGTATTGCCAAAAATACAAAAGCAGATGCATCGATATTAACCGTTCTGAATGGAACTAAAAATACTTCGGCCAAATGTATTTTTATAACGAAAACAAACATCAACGTTCACTTTTCAACGATATTGTATTATTGAAAACTTTGATTAAATCTTTAAAGCGGGCTGAAACCCTATTTTGTTATTTCTTGATACCCGATTTACCTAGTTTCCAATATAATAACGAAATGTAAAAAAAAATATGAGATATAGAGCACAATATTTAAAAGGGTTTAAATCAAAAACATTTTAATAAAAAATAATACTTTCGCTGTAATTAATTTACAAACTCACCTCCGACAAAACTCTTTGTCATCGAAATATAAGTATTAACAAGAATAACTTACATTTTATTTTAATAAATTGTCAATGAATCTATTTTAAAAAGGTCTGAAACGAATAATCTTTTTTCTTAATATTTATTTCGAAAGATATTTAAAAAAACACACGAAAAATAAAATAGAAAAGATCCGCCCGTCGTAACTTACAATTTTATGCTAAGCTAAAATGAATCTTATTGCGATGCGAACACGCTTGGCATTCGCGTTCGCAAGGTTATCGTTTTGGAATTGAGGTAAGTGCTCGCCTTAAATGAATACAATATTATGCTCGTAATTTTTTTTAACTTTGTCTTTGAATGAGGACGCCTCAGCCCTCACAATTTAAATTAATGGCAAGAGGCAACTTTGCTACTATTTTTAGTACATAGTTTTTTAATGTTAGGATACAAAAACATAATATGACATTATAATTATTATATACGTTACCGTTAATATGCGTAAACCAGTTAGACTGCAGATAAACAAGGTATTCTGAAGATTATCTGGGTGAGTCAGTTAAATTGCAAAAAGTTTATTCTATTCTCATTAAATCATAAAACAGGTTCTTGTTTAAATAAAACATATTATTTAGTTCTAGAGAATTATTTAATAGTAGACGTTCCGCGCGGATTCGCCCGCGTGAATTAGATATTTCACAGACAAATTAGTCCACAAAAAATAGTCTATGATCCTTCACGTGGTCTACTTCTTATCTGACCCAAATAACAGAAAAATTGCTCTAGTAGTTCGTGAGATAAGCCCTTTCAAATAATTTCCCCCGCTTTTTCCACATTTTCTTCTATTTATTCGCTCCTATTAGTCTTAGCGTGATAAAATATAACCTATAGCCTTCCTAGATAAATAGGCTATCTAAAACTGAAAGAATTTTTCAAATCAGACCAGTAGTTCTTGAGATTAGCGCGTTCAAATAAGCTCTTTCAAATAATTTCCCCCCGTTTTTTCCACATTTTCCTCTATTTCTTCGCTCCTATTAGTCTTAGCGTGATAAAATATAGCCTATAGCCTTCCTCGATAAATGGACTATCTAACACTGAAAGAATTTTTCAAATCGGACCAGTAGTTCCTGAGATTAGCGCGTACAAACAAACAAACAAACAAACAAACAAACAAACTAACAAACTCTTCCGCTTTATACTATTAGTATAGATTGTCAATGAATCTATTTTAAAAAGGTCTGAAACGAATAATCTTTTTTCTTAATATTTATTTCGAAAGATATTAAAAAAAAACACACGAAAAATAAAATAGAGAAGATCCGCCCGTCGTAACTTACAATTATATGCTAAGCTAAAATGAATCTTATTGCGATGCGTACACGCTTGGCATTCGCGTTCGCAAGGTTATCGTTTTGGAATTGAGGTAAGTGCTCGCCTTAATCTAAACATTCTACAGTTTAAGTCAAACTTTTTTGCGGAACCCTTTTAAGTTGCGACATTTCTGACCGACCTTTGGCCTACAAGGCCTTTGGCCAGCCCAGGCCCCAAGGCTCCACGGAGCTCTCTTTGAGAATGGCTGCAGTTGAGAATAAACAGAATGATTCTTTAACTTCTAATCGACCGATTAGTAGACACTAGCTAGACCATGGTCCATGGGCAATTCTAACGTAATCAGAATTTTAGAACTTAACTTAGCTTTTTTTGGTCCGAAGGTAAATTTTTGGAGCCTTGACATCACTCCGACCGAAATGGATCTATGGTCACTGACTAGGCTTATACGTTAAAGAAAGTTTTACACCAAAAAAAAAAAAAAAAAACAAATTATCGAACGCGACGAATCAAATCTTGAAAACTTCCCATCCTCAATTTGTATTTCATTGCTGATATCCTGGCTGCACAGACGCGTCTGAAACTTTCATTTAACCCTACGTCTCCCTTAACCCTAAACAAAGGGTGCATCTGCCAGGCGAATAACCACCTTGTCTGGATATAAATAACGCGCATCAAAAATTTTGCTTTCAATAATAAATTGCATAGCTTAGCGCGTAAATAAGGTCTAGAAGTTTCGCTGACTTGACAGATTAGGGTTTCAGGCTTTCAGAAGATCCCTCTTCACTTCCCCTTACAACAACGGAAGTTACAGACCGTTCAGACTTATTTTACCGTTTTAACATGACCTTTATTACAAAGACATAAGGATCATTACAGAAACACCGAGGCGAAACTCTAGAACGGATTCTAACACACTCGTCTCTGTATTCTTTTCGAGTACGCACTTTTTCTCTGTTACTTTGAACTTTGAAGTGAAGTAGGAAAAGGTACAGATTTCTCGAGAACTCGGGATAGGGCACTATCACTAAGTTTAACTCATGGAACAAATCTTCATACTAAAAAATGTTACGCCTTTCACGTCAAATGTGAAATGGCCACGCTTTTTGCTTGGACATGCTTACTACTTTACTATGCTAAACAAATATTATACGTCTTACGGCCGTACTCGGAGACATAATCATTACTTAATTTTAATTTAATGAATAGACTGAAAATGTATGAGTTAAAAAGAAAAAAACTGTATAAGACATCTATCTTGCTTTGTTGTATGATAATGAATCTCTGTTGAATTTAATTTCAGTTTCATACACATCGCGATTATCTATCAATATTTATATCGCAAATGTATGTATGTAACACGATTTCTATTTAACAATACGTTGGCTATTTTAGTTCTTGTTTTGTCCAACGCTCAGCACATGTTCGTAGTAAGTTTCTTTTTTAGAGTTGAACAAAAGCTGTATTTGAGTGGGTAATTATTTTCTCCGATAAACAGACGAGTTCAATGAGCCTTGTTTCGCGTTCGATATTCAAATACGACGGGTCTTTACTTTAAAAAAAAGATTGTACTTTGTTCACATACTCTCCTTCTTTAGTACTAAGTATTTATTATAAATAACAACTCCTACTTATTTGACTATTTTCCATGATGGTCTAAAAAAACATTCTAATCCGTGATTCCCATAATATTATGTATGGAGAGATATTATGTATATTGTACAGCTTTACGTGCTCTACAATCTAAAAAACTTAACAGTAATTTTTATATGTGCTAATTACGTACTAACGGGACTACAGGAGATTATTAACGTTGACATCCTAGTACCACCTAAGTATTCCGTTACGTGATATCGTCCATTATAGTACTTTGGACAATCGGGAATGGCAAAGTTCAGCGCGAGTACCAGCCACCAGGCCGACAGAACAGTGGTGGAGGTTAAACGCGGCGGCGCATATTCGCGTGGGCCGCCCCCCGCCCCCTCCCCCCGGCGGGGTCGACGACCGGCGCGGCCGATTCGGCCGGCGGCACACCTCACCTTGACATTCATCTCTGGCTCTGGCCGAACGAATCCCGCATCAAAACTAAACAACCCTTATGAGACCCTAGTCAAATTTGTAAGAAAACAAATTGTTCAGAATCCTCTTGGCTCTTGATAATTGTGTTGCATTAATATTAATTAATAACTATCCTTATTTACTTAAGGCGAGGCCAGTTCGAAAAGACTGATTTTTAAGCTTCCAGTCTGAAGAAATTATGTGGAATTCTCTTACACCAAAATTGATGTAGACTCAAAAAGGAACAAAGTAACAAAATAACCGAACAGAATATTGAAAAATGGCATGGTAATTCTGTAAAAAAATCTTGAATATCACCATAAAAATACACTTCAAATTCGAACAACTCGTAATTTTCAATGACAATGATATGATTTTTTTACAAAAAGGATAGCTTTTTTAATAGTTCTAACAAAATAACCGAATAGTTTTTTTTTTTTAATAAATGATTCGGTCATTAAAGAAATAAAATTAAATGTATAATTTTCTCCTATTTCGCCCTAACAAGAACGCGGCGAGCGTCGTAACCGCCACTGTACAAGGCGCGCTGATATGAATGTTATTTTAATGTCCTTTACGTCGATATTCGTACTGACAGACATCGACCTGCTAATTTTAGGGACATCCTTGCCTTAAATTATAAATTGAAAGTGTCTGTTACAAATAACGATGTCATGCTTTGAGCATTAAGCTAATTTTCATGCAATTTTGCATAGAGATACTTTGGGCCCCAGAAAAAGGCAATATTGTATTGAGACATGTAAATTCTGAAACATTGACTTATTTAGTTAAAAGACCATCTAATAGAAACATAATATCCATATTATAATTATCCTAGTATAATCAAAAGAAACATATTTGCATAAATTAAAACCCCAAAATAATAAAATAATTTTAGAATTCACATGCAATATTATTGTGAACGATGAAATCTTCACACAAAAACAGTTTTTGAGCAAAAACATTATGATGTATATCTCGGTTCATAAACCTCTGACATTGTTTCGACATGATTCACCAAAGGAAATTATTACCTTCTTGAACTTACAACTTAGGGTGATCATGTGACATTTTAGTATTACAGCAGACTTGCGTTATAATAATATGAATCTAAGGAAGTAGTAAGCTATTAAAGCTAATAAAATAAATAATTTAAAAAACCGTATTATAATATTGTAAATATCTCAACAACTCATGTGATTGCCCAAAAGTGGGATAACACTGTTAACTCCTCAATCCCCATAAGGCCGAAGTGGGCCGCGAGAACAAAAGATTTCCAAGAATCCGCTATCGAAGGATTAAAAAAAATTCATGGGTACTCTGTGCATATTGAGTTCTTCTCTTCATTGTTAAGTTCAAAGTTATGTAAAGTTTGAAAGCTGCACCTCATCTAACCCCCTAAAAAGATGGTCAAATCTTGAGTAGAGATATTGACTATCCCAAAAGTATTTTAGTGGTTTAACATTACTGAAGACGTGCATGAACACGATAACTAACATTTTGTAACATATGGACATTTGCTCATTTTTCCCCTTATAATTTGAACAAACCTTGTAACTTACCTACTTCATCACCTGGCTAATATATCTGGCAACAGATAAAATGCACAGTTTTTTTGTTTCAAATAATTTTTCCGGCCTTAAAGCCTCCAGTTGTGCAAAAAATTTGCATTTTTTTTTTACTGTTACTTTTTGTGTTCTTCCACTCACGTCTTCAACTGTGTATTGATAGATTTTCCCATCACCATTGCACATGTGACTTAGTCGGTAGAGTGAGACACAGCTGCTTAATTAATTGTCATAATAAATGCATCATACTCATAATAACCAATATTATATTCATATATTGTGTAACATCCAAGTATTCATTGTAAAAATAGTATTATCTCACAAAAATTTCTACCTTGTGAGTCAGAGCAGATAATATTGTACACATACAAATACAAAGACAATATAACATACTGTGTATTATATTATTATCAGCAAACATTTGTAATTAATATGCTCTGCTTAAATAACAGCTTTTAGCGCTGTTAGATATTTTATGATGACATTTACAAGTTTCCAGAAATTCTTGTTGCTTATTTTAGGTACCTAATGATATTTCTTATACTTTATAAACAAAGTGCTAATTAAGATACTCTTCTATCTAGAGAACAAGAAGAAACTCCTCAATATAATAATGATATATATCTCTCTCTTTCACATCTCACGTAATTAAATCATAAAATGTTAAATATGTATGCCAAAATACAGGTACTGGTTTAATTACAGCAAATGTCCATAATTGTAAAGTTTAAGGCCGTATCAATACTGTTTTAGGTCAGGGGAATAATTAACGATCAATATTTTTCTTGCGTTGCACACATAGGCCATAACACAACCAGGTTTTAAGTGGGTTACGAGGTCAGAATTGCATATGGTACATTTTTAGTAAATAATGTATGGTACTATCGGTAGAAATACTCGAATACTAAGAATTAGGGGTTCCTTTCTTCACAAATTATTATTATCAATGACTTTATAAGTACAGTAGAGTCTAATTTTCATGAGTCCCCTTGTTTTTGCCCTTGTTTCAATAAGACCAAATACAGTCTTTATTGAAAGTAAAAATGTTTCCAATGGGGTCTATTTTATAAGGAAAATGTGCTTATGGTTACTCATAGCTAACTTAGATATATATTCATCCAACAGAGAAGTTCCAAATAATAAGAACATTGGTTCATTAATCAAAAAGTGTTTTTAAAAATTTTATGTTAAGGTTGTTTCAAGTTTAGAGAATGATCTCCAAACTTTTCTAATTATATGAAAACTTGAAGAAATAGAAATGTTAACACCTCCATCATGGGTATCGCAGACACAATAGATTTTCAATTGTTATGCGGCAGCCGGCTGCCACTTGGGGATTGATGGGTTAAGAGAATGTGGTATTACCACATCCATTAAAATGTTCACACATAAATTACATAAACATTAGTGCGACAAATCATTTCAAAATTTCATTTAATTTCAATAGGAGCACCTCACATAAACCTGTTTGAAACTAGAATACAAATATGATGAAATATTATGTTTCCAATAAAAATTGCAATGTGATTAAATCATTGTAATATTAAAACTGTACACTACTTATGTTAACAGTTTACTTAAGCATGACCTCACTAAAAAAATTTGGTGAATCATCATAAGTCATAACCTAAATCTAGCTTACTCAAAATATTCTTTGTATGCAAGAGACATCACATACATGTTACTTCTCATATTGTTTTATAATTTTTTGATCATTTAAAGTGTTTAAAATTAAATCTTTGTGGGCTTCCAATAAAGATGTTTTTGTATTGATTTCAAATCTAAATAGTTACAAATGTGAGGATAGAATGACTCATAGTTAAATTTTGTAATTTAAATAAATGTTTTTCAGTATTTTTTACAATTTCCTTGTGGCTATGATGAATTTTATATATTTGCTTAAGTTGTAACTTCTTTTGCAGCTATGCATGTGCTCAAAGTAGTAGAAAAGTTTCCTTCTGGTCAAAAGCACGAATTTTCTACCCTTAAACTAAAAATTTTAAAATCCCCAGAAGCTTCTGCAAGTATGTCTCTTTGTATTGTGTCTTTTATGGTTTTTTTTTGCAAACTTGAAAGTATAGTTCCGACTAGGGCATCGAAACCCGGACCCAATTTTCAAAACCCGGGTTTTCGGGTTTTTGTTTGATGAAAACCGGGTACCCGGGTTTTTCGGGTTTTTTCGGGTTTTTTAACAATTCAAAAATTAACAATGCGAATATACTTTACACATGATTTTCTGCGATTGCCATCACCTATTCAGTAAAATACTATTTAAATACCATTGTCTGGGGTCGCAGCAGTGCCCAACTAATTCTCGAGTAAGCTGGCACGGCCGTATCATACTTTTATCGAAGCGACTATTTTACCTCTCCTATATCTTGGATCTTATCAAAGCTAGGGCTTAAGATTTCCGGGCCAAAATTAAGTATTACAACAAGCTTCACCTCCAAATTACATATATTATTTAATGCACCTATTTGTATTTTATGAAATATATAAAAATCTATCCAGAATTTTTGAAGACATTAAATGGAAGAATAACCTTAAATATAAAACGTATGCCAACAAATCTTTATTTAATCTTTTACATTTTTATTGCTGATTGTCAAATTATTAATAACTAGATGACGCCCGCAACTTCGTTGCGCCAAAATTCGTTTATCGCGCGGGAGCCGTACATTTTTCCGGGATAAAAAGTACCCTATGTCCTTTCCCGGGACTAAAAGTATCCCCATACCAAATTTCAGCAAAATCGGTTCAGCGGTTTAGGCGTGAAGAGGTAACAGACAGACAGACAGACAGACACACTTTCGCATTTATAATATTAGTATGGATTATTTAGTCCTAATTGATGTTGGCATACTTTATACCTGTAAATAAATTTTTGTGCCTAGTTTTTACCTGAAATTGCCTTTTGTCTGTCTTGCTACGGTATGAAGCCGAATGTTCTTTGCAATTTCTTACATTAAATTAAATATGTGTATAATATAATAAAAACCTTAAATTTACGTATACTATAAAAGTATTAAATATATTTCCGTTGTCTGGTACCTGTAACACAAGTCTTTCAGGTACTTACCACGGGGCCAGACTGACGTGGTGTGTAGCGTCCATAGATATTATTATTATTATTATTATTATTAATAATATTTTGTACTTATTAGTTCTAGTTACAATAGACAGAATTCATGTCAGATAACCATGTAATTGATCAGAACAGACCAAGTGGCAAATGCGGATGGTTGCTTTTAATGAGTTTGGAAGATTAACCATGGTGGTATGGTGTTACACACAAGAAATTGTCTCTGGCGCTGGTGATGATAAAAACTCGGCTTGTATTTCATCTGGGTTCACTAAAATCACGTGTTTTAATAATTCCGCGGTGATTATGACATCCACGGCCGGCTAAGGAAAGCCATCATTCGTCCTATTATGTGTTACCAACATCAGTCTCTCAATCAATGAAAAGCAATCCGCATTTGCCAGACTGCAATACTGGAATACAAAATGGTTTCACATCATACTTGATGGAAACTCCTCTGCATGGTTTTGTCAGTTTGTAGGGGCTGGTTGCTCTCTTGAAACCTTTTTACTGATTGCATTGTCTTAATATGGTCGTTATTTGTTATATTGTGAATATATTAAATAAATGACAAAAAGCATAACGACAAACAAAAATCTCTTTTAAGGTTTTTAGTAAGTTAGACGACTGAAAATAATGACTTTTGATTTTTTAGTAAAAATACTGTATGCCAAAATTGCCAAACATCAGATCAGTATAAATTATTACTACTTATTTGACAATCAGCAATAAAAATATCTCATTCGAATGAAAATTTCAGTTTATAACACGAAATAAAGATTTGTTGACTTATCATTGATTTTTTATGACTGTAGATATCTGTGATTGTTTTAGAAACGATAAAATTCGAAAATTGTTTTAATAATATGTTTTATTAAATACTTACCAAAAAATAAGCTATCATTGTTCCATACACTGTCTTCAAAAATTCCTGACAGGTTTTTAGATATTCCAAAAATACAAATATCCCTAAGACTTTGTTGATGGATCAGCAACGGTCCATACAAGTTACAACGTTTTGTCACTAACTAGTGACTTGCCCATCACCAAAAGTCTACGCTACTTTCAGCAGACTTAGAACCCTTTGAAGCTGTCCACACTTTATTTTGTAAGCCTTTGATCACATAATAAAGAAAACTGTGGCCAATCACTGAATGTTGATTGAAAACTATAAAATAAGTTTAACAAGACTTGCTTCTATGAAATTTGAAAACTTTTTGCGATGGATAGATTGTTTGAAGATACTTGGCTTTTTTTACATTGAATAGTTTTGGTAGGATTTTCAAAATATTATTATTAATAAATATTTTGGTGACAAGTAGTCTTTTATGCTCTTGAAACGAAACTTTTACTTTAAATATTATATTTTGTTTAATTATGACCAATAGAAATAATTGAACCTATACTTATGTTATAAAAATAAAGAATTTGTATGTTAGTTTGTTATAAATACCTTAAAATATCAGGTCTTGCCTTCAATAATTATCAAAAAAACGAAAAACCCGAAAAGCTCGAAAAACCCGGGTTCCATTTTTAAGACCCGGGTTTTTTCGTGATCCCCAAAACCCGGGTTTTCCCGGGTTTTCGGGTTTCGGGAAAACCCGGTCTCGATGCCCTAGTTCCGACTTAGCCTTACAGTTGAGTTGTCAGGTTGGGAAGTATGTGTATAGTGTATACTCACATAAATGAGGCCAGAGTAGTATCTGTCCTTGATGTTGTGCAGCACGGAGGCCTCGTTGAGGCAGGTGAGGTCGGCCATGTCCTCCACCTTATCGAACTTGGGCGGGTTCATCTTCTGGATGTCGTCGATCTGCACCAACATCCTCTTCCCCGACTCCGCGATCTCCACTTCCACCTCATCGCCGCGCTCGCCCTTGATGCCCGCCGCCACAAACCCCTGGCTCTCGTGGGGCACCCACACCAGCCGCTTCTGAGTCCATTCCGCCTGGGTGGCCGGGTCGTTGAAGCTGTTCCGGTCCACCGACAGGTACCGGAGCTCCGGGTCGTTCCTATCCATGTCCACCATCGCGCCCGATCACACCGCGCGATTATTATAACCTAGCACCGACACTGTATACCACATTAAACGGTCGCGCAGACCGACACACACAACACGCTACCGGCCGATTGCTCGAGTGCCGCGGCGGCACGATACGTCCAAATGATTCTCGCCGACTCGCGACTCGCGGTCAGCGGTGACAGAAGGAACGGTTATGGTAGGGATGGACCGGTCGACGCCCGAATTCACGTTTCGCCCGAATTTTAACTACGTACGACTAGGAGCCGTTGTATACTACTCTTTAACTTTCTTATGTAACTGATGTTCTTTCGCTAGTTTTCAACGAACGTGTCCATATTCCATAAATGATTTATGTAAACTCTAGGGTGACTTTAGGTCTATTTCGTTTGCAGCAGTTTACTAAAAATTGGAAATTACTTTTGTTTTTAACCATAGACGGAAAGAAATTCACGATTGGACATTGAAAAAAAACCTACAAAAAACACATTTCATACATTGTTTGTTATTGGTTGTTAAATATAAAACGAAGTCTTTTCGTATTCTTGACCAATAAGAAAGAACTTCGATAAATGTCATCTTGATTTCAGCTGTCAACCAAATGTCAACTGTCATTGGACCATTGAGAATAGACGAAATTTTTTAATAAAAATTGTTTATTGCAGGCACTGACCTCCATTATACAAGTACGCTGTATAATGGAGCCTGGAGGTCAGTGATTGCAGGAAAAACGACTAGGGAGTAGGGTGAAATGACCAGTGATTGGACAGTAGTCAGTACTAGACAGTAGACACTAGTACTACTAGTCATTGGACAGAGCACAAAAACAGATTATTTATTAAAGTTGCTTTAAAAACTACCTATTTTTCTTTAAAAATCAGGCGTTCTATAATCTTTTACTTTAAAAACAGGTTATGTGGTTTTTATAGAAACCTTAATAAATATTGTTTTGTGCTTTGTCCACTGACCTCCATTATACAAGTACGCTGGACTAATGATACCCTTTGAAATTGAATTCAAATAGGCACAAAAAATAGCTGTCATTTTTTGTGCCTATTTGAAGCGGAATCAGCTCCCCCGATGGGAGGGATAGGAACTAAATTTGACCATTGACCAAATATATTTGTCTATGATTTGACGTAAAAATGACGTTTGAAAGTCGCCATATTGGCGCTGATAGCAGTAGTGGGAGTATTTGGAACTAATACTAGTGATGACAACCAATAACGATTAAGCAGCCATTTGCAAGTTACGTCATATTTAGTTCTCTTCCCGCTCACTGGCGGCGCTGATTCCGCTTCAAATAGGCACAAAAAAGTGGGTATCATAGGTCCAGCGTACTTGTATAATGGAGGTCAGTGGCTTTGTCCAATGACTGGTACTGTCTAATCATTAGTCATTTACCTTATGTTGCCACGGAGCAAATTTGGTTGGGATAAACATAAAGGTGAAACTGCACTATTGCTCGCTCATAACTTATAGTTTTAAATACTATATAGGTGAACAGATTTTTTAACCTCTCTTCCTAATGCACTGACGCGGACGTCCATTATACAAGTACGCTGGACCTATGATACCCACTTTTTTGTGTGCCTATTTGTAGGGGAATCAGCGCCCCCAGTGAGCGGGAAGAGAACTAAATTTGACGTAACTTGCAAATGGCCGCTTAATCGTTATTGGTCGTCATCACTAGTATTAGTTCCAAATATTCCCACTACTGCTATCAGCGCCAATATGGCGACTTTCAAACGTCATTTTTACGTCAAATCATAGACAAATATATTTGGTCAACGGTCAAATTTAGTTCCTATCCCTCCCATCGGGGGAGCTGATTCCGCTTCAAATAGGCACAAAAAATAGCTGTCATTTCAAAGGGTATCATTAGTCCAGCGTACTTCAAGTATAATGGAGGTCAGTGTCCTAATGCGATAAACAAACAAATCAGCCTAGAATAAGACGAGCGTGATCGAGCGAGTAGTGATCGCTATTCGCAACATCAAATATTGCTTTGATAAAATTTTAGTAATTTGCATTTGGAAAATCGTCATCGTTTGCTGCAACTTGCAAGCAGTAGATAACCGGGCAGGGGAAGGAGTCCTACCTCCTACCGTAGGACTTTACCTGGGTAAAGCTTAAGACTAAAGGCGAGACCGCACTAAAGCGACATATGAAGTGTCGCGTCGTGTCGCGTAGTGCGGTCTCACCTTTAGGAATAAGGACTAAGGCAGGGGTTCCCAAATTGTGCGCCGTGGCATCCTGGTGCGCCGTGGAAAGGCAAGAGGGGCGCCGTGAGTCGATCCTCCATCATTATCTAAAACCACAAATATTATGAAATAAAATTATAATATTATTAATGTAAAGCAGGCATATGATTAAATATTTTTTTATTTTTATTTACCTGCTTAACCAAACTATAATCATTAAAGGTGTTTATTTATGTATTTTTTGCTAATAGCTAGATAGAGTAGGGCGCCGCGCCGTGGCAAAATATTGTGACGAGTAACTGCGCCAAAGGCTGGAAAAGATTGGGAACCCCTGGACTAAGGTTCCAGTGTCTAAACATACTAGGCCGAAAAAACGCGGCCGAAGTTCGGCATGATTACGCCTGCAATGTATTTTAAATTACTGATGACACATTGCAAGCGTAATCATGCTGAACTTTGGCCGCGTATTTTCGGCCTAGTGTGTTTGAACACTAATAAAATTTATATTCTGAAGATTAACACAAAGTACCATTGAAGAAACTGATTCATAGGCAGTTGACGGATTTGGCCCGATTATGTCAATGTTATTAGCTGTAATTTTGCTGTAATCTGATTGGTAATCTGTCGGCTAGGTTTGACATACCGCGACCAAATTACGCAGGTCCGCTATCTGCCTTATCTGCCTATGAATCAACTTCTCTTAAAATTAATATAATATCATTGACCTAAAATAGTTGTTAACTGTAAAGTGATAAATAAAATAATATAGAAGTTATACAGTGCTTTTATTTTCACATTTAGTATATTATAGATCAGTACAAGAGATTACTTTTAATGTATTATGTACCCATACGACAGGTATGTAATGACTAAATAAAAACAATAAAATGTTAAAAATTAAACAATTATTTTATGTATCTAGAATTGAAGATGTGCTTCATAAAGTATTGATAATATTTTGAAAATACAATACAGGCGGTATTGTATTTTCTTTAAAAATACATGGAAAACTCAATATATAAAATCTTAAAACAAAATAAAAGTAAAACATTCTCATAAACAAACAATATATGTTTAAAAAGTTACAACTTATAAGACATAATCAAATAAAGCCAACGGGTAACATACAATATCACGAGCAGTGAGCTCGGTATGAGCACACTCATTTTAATATAATTATTAATAGACTCTATTGATATAAATCTTACTATTAGAAAATTATATTTATTTTATTAAATAATTTATATGACTTCCTAATAAATTGGAAGTTTCTAACAAAATTGAGATCAAAATTAAAAACATGTGGAGCAGCGAGCACATTGCCAAATTTTATATACTGTACTCGGTGCTATGTAATTTAGGGACAAAATATGATAGTATTTAGAGTACATCGAGTTAAATACCAGGAACATAAACTACTTATGCTTACAGATTACTATTAAAATTTCATGTATTTTCTAACACACATCGGATATTACGATCCCTAAACATTCAGTGATAACTCATAAGACATCGTATAATCGAGAAAATACTAGGCGGATTCCAGGAGTTCATTACGAGCAACGGTATCAAGCGTAGAAAATTATAAAGTCGTGGTCGCGGCGTCTAGGGGCGGTGCAGGTCGAGGAAGCGCTCCAGCTCTATGGGCAACACGCCGGGAGGCAGCGGGGCGGGGTGCGCCGCCAACAGCGCGCGCGCCGCCAGGCACCGCAGCGTCACGTAGCGCAGCGGCCGCAGCCGCGCCGCGCGGTTGTGCAGCACCAGGTCCGCCGCGCGGTCGCCGAAGCGGTTGGGCGTGTCGAGGTGCGCGCCCGCCTCCAGCAACGCCGCCACCAGAGCGCCCGTGTAGTTGTACGGCACGGCCGCCACGTGCAGCGCCGTGCTGCGCGCCTCGTTGCGCGCCAGCGGGTCCGCGCCGCAGCGCAGCAGCAGGCGCACCGCCGCCGCGCTGGGGAACACGCCGCCCGCGCTCTCGTCCGCGAAGTACGTGCTGCGGACCACGTTGAGGCGCGACACGCACAGGTGCAGCAGCGTGTCGCCGGTGCTGGCGCTGCGGACGTCGGCGGCGACGAGCGCGCGCACGGCGGCCGCCACGTCGGCGGGCGGCACGGCGGCGGCGTCGGCGGCGGCGTCGGCGGGGGCGCCGGCGGGCGCGGCGGCCAGCAGGTGCAGCAGGTGGGAGGCGCAGCGCAGGGCGCGGTCGTAGTTGTCGGCCTGGCGGCGGTGCACGGGGCGGGGGCGGAGCGCGGCGCGGGCGGCGGGCAGGGCGTCGGCGAGCAGGCGGAAGGCGCGCAACACGTCGCGGGGGCGCGGCACGCCGGCGGCGCGCTCCAGGCGGCCGCTGCGCGCGTCCAGCAGCAGGCGGGTGAGCGCGCTGGCGGTCTGGCACGTGTCAGAGTACAGCAGCGAGTCCTTCTCGATGCGGATCTCGAGCGCCCACATCCACAGGTCGATGCAGCGCTGGTAGCGGAACGCGTCCGCGTACGCCGCGCCGCTGTAACACCCCCGACCTCCGTTATACACTTATCATAATTTGCACTTTTTTTTTCATAACTTCTGTTTATTTATGGAATAAAATAATTATGTTATTTATTGTATGTGTACTATAACACCAATATTAATGTTAATGAGTTTTACAGAAACCGCACAATTTTAAAAGAATAACAAATAGTAATTTTAGGCAGAGGCAATCGCTTGACGGGTTAACTTTACTATTTTTTTGTTATCAATAAACAGAATAGAACTCTAGATATTTAACGTAATTAGTCTAATTACATATTATAGTTTTAGAAGGCGTTTCGTCAGGGCCCTAGACGTCAAATTGACTAGGCAATTTCTAATACACACCGGTACATAAGCCGGAACACGGTGTCCTTGTGTTGCACGCCGAGCACGCGGACAGCTACTAGCAGCGCGGCGGCGCGTAACGCGTCCACGTCCGCCGCGATCGCCGCGAGCTCGGCCGGCGTGCGCCACTCGCGAGCCCCGCCCAGCGCCGCCGCCCCGGTCCCGCCCACCGACCACTCAGTAAGCCCCTCCCAGTTGCGCTTCTCTATGTATCTGGCGATACAATACATAATTAAATTAACGCTAACGAAACATTGTTTTCTCGTCCGTTTGTTTACACAGATGAAATCCGACAATAAAGAATTAATCTCTCCATTATACCATAGACCAATGTGCCTTATACATAATAAAATCTGGGGTGATAATGGTATATTTGGTGCTTCTGTTCCACTCTTTGAACAAAAGCTGTATTTAAACAAACATTGTAAGCAGAGATTAAATATTATATTATATTAACAAGGGTTTACAACACTGTACACTACTTTTGTAAGTAATAGATCAATTTTGCATGTAGTATTCTCTTCCAAAAGGATGTACAGCCCGTTCGCGCTAAGTTTGCCGCTGTCAACTGTCACGCGTTTACCATTCTCTCACTCACTTGGTTCTGTGAGTGAATGTGAGTGAGTGAGAGAACGGTGTAGTACACTATGTTATTATTTGGAAATAAGTTGTTAGTTTGTTATCCAGAACCAATAAAAATCTTATTTCATTGTAAATGCAAGTTTTAGTTTAGATGAGTTAACATTTTCGCAATCTGTGCGTGTTCAAAACTGCTACTCACTGTCCGTGCGCATGTCGTATGGCGGTGGCGTGTCGCCAGGCGGCGAGCGCGGCGTGCACGTCGTTGAACTCGTCCAGCTGCGTCGCGCCGAGCAGCTCGTACGCGTCCGCCACACGCTCCGCGCTGTACTGCACGCGGGAGACCAGCAGCTCCACGATCTACAAAACGTATTGCCAATTTACGAGTCTGGAGGCCTACAACGAAATCGTTTTGATACTCAAACGATCGAATCGGAATGCCGCGTCCTACTCTATTAACGTCATTTCACGTTTGTCAGAGTAGGACGCGGCATTCCGATTTGTTCGTTTGAGTCTCAAAACGGTTTCGTGGTACGGCCCCTGATTCGATGTCGATATTGACTTAGCTTCGATCGTGATATGTACTCTAAACTTTTTCGAAGCAAGATTCGACTTTGCGTTGAACAAACGTCAAATTCAAAGTCAAATAATCCTGACTAGTTACAAATTGAGCCTCAGCACGATCGGGTAAGTGCATTCGTATCGAGACCTACCTACCTATGTCGAGAGTACCAAATCCTACTGAGATCTAGTCAATTCAATTCTCGATTATGTCAGAAGTAAGCGGGCACAAAAGAGAAGAAGGTACTTGAGTGGCTCCCTTGAGGCAGGCAGTGCGCAGCGCGTCGTCGCCCGCCCGCGAGCGCAGGTGCGGGTCGGCGCCGCGCTCCAGCAGCAGGCGCGCCGTTTCCAGGCGGTGCTCCTGCACGGCGTAGTGCAGGGCCGTCTTCAGCTGCATGTCCTGGTGGTCGGGGCGCGCGCCGTGGTCCAGCAGCAGCGCGCACAGCGGCACCGACTGCACCGCATTGATCAGGCACGTGCCGCCGTTGTGGTTGGGGCGGTGCAGGTCGGCGCCGCGCTCCAGCAGCAGGCGCACCACGTCGTGGTGAGTCATGAAGCAGGCGGAGCGCACGGGGGTGGAGCCGCTGTCGGAGGCGGCGTCGAGCGCGGCGCCGGCATCGGCGAGCGCGCGCAGCACGGGCAGCCGCCCGGCGACGGCGGCGCACCACAGCGGCGTCACGGAGTGCGTGCTGCGGTCGTGCGGCACCTAGGGTTGCCACCTCCGGTAAGACTTACTCCGGGAGAAAATAAAAACAGAAGTTTTTTCATTTACTTAAAAAATAATAATAATTTATATTTTTCATGTGTTATATAACAGTGGTCTGCTGGTAATTGAGATTGCTCGCAATGAACTGCAGACCGCTGCCGCGCGTTTGTATGTCGACGGCTGCACTGTCAAATTGTTTCGCTAGCGCGAGATAAATTTCGGGGAGTAATTTGGTAATTGGTTACTCGAGTTTCCTTCCTCCTGGAAGTGCCACGAGATTTAAATCATCTTTGCTTAATTTTGAAAGACTTCCAGAATTCTAGAAGTAAGAACAGCTGTAGGGCACCTCGTAAACGCCGCGCTGCTCGAGGTCAGCGGCGCACACGTGCACCAGGTACTCCACCAGTTCCACGTTGCCGCGCCGGCACGCCACGAACAGCGGCGCGCAGCCGTCGCGCGTGCGGCTGCACACCGCGCGACGCGCCGCCGGCGGCATCCTGCGTGTCCCCATAGTATACATTAAAGCAGGGGATCCCAAACTTATTTTGTTTACTGCCCACTTTGAGAACAAGTTATGTTTTAGTGCCCCCCATTGTTTCAACTTAAAATGCATCCAGATGAAATGTAATTACAAATCATCACCCAAGACTCCACACAATGCCCCCATTTTTTTGGGAAGGGCTGCATTAAAACATAGCTGGTAATCCCAAAGGCATGGAGAACTGCCAGGGACAGAGACAAATGGAAGAAAATGGGGGAGGCCTATGTCAAAGGACAACCTAACTAAATGTGTTTCTCTTGTTTTGCTGTAAAAATTGTATGGTTATAGTCAGTAAATAAAGGCTTTATGTATTTAGTAGCTTAACCCAACAATCCCCAAGCGGCACCCGGCTGCCGCATAACAATTGAAAATCTATTGTGTCTGCGATTCCCACGATTGTGGTATTACACAAATAAAGAAATCGGAATAAAATTTGCTTAGGAAACAAAATATGTTTAGTATAGGTACTAGAGAGTATATTTGTAGTCATTTTATTCAAACGGGCTGAGAAGGGAGATATAAAAATATGTAGTACGCAAATAAAACATAACATTTCTATCCAGCACATTAGTTAGTAATATTTTATTTTATAAATTGTTTTTATTTTATAGTCTTTATTTTTGTTTGTTTGTTAGCTGTAATTCATCACTAGTATGATTTAAACTCCCCCAAAGGACAGGCTAGTTTGGGGGACTGTTAAATTGTAAAATCTTTGTATGGTGGCACTTCAAATGGTTATTGGTATTTGCTATTGGCTATTTGTTACATTTGGCAAAATTATTGACGTATACACAAACAAGAAAATAAAGGCAAATACAACCTTCCACACATGGAAGGTCGTATTTGCCTTTATGGAATTTTACTTGATTTTGTTTACTTGCCTATTTGACTCTTTTGATGTGTGTCAAAAACCGACAAAGGTACGGATACGTGTATTTGGTATTGGTCATATATTTTGTCAAATAGGCAAATAAGGCCAATACTTTGTCAGTCTACACATGGTGATTGTTTGGCGAATACATCAAATATGCAAATACAAATAGCTATGTGAAGTGCCACCATAACAATTTTTATCAATAAAATGATACCTAGTATTTTGTACTACTAACTGACACTTTGCAACACAAAGAAAAACACTTTGAAATCCATTTAGCTAGCTAGGGCTGTAATTAAATTTCTTTGTTAGGTTGCCAATTCTTTTAAAATTGTTACGAACATTGTGTAGCAAAGAGAACATAAAATGTAAAGTAAATAATAATTGTTTGTTTCATACAAACAAAATTATATGCAGGCTATTATAGACAGCCTAAAGGATGGGCCAACTTTGCTTGAGAATGTAGTACATCCTCAATATAATATGGGCTAAAGTTTAGAATCATGTCCAACTATTTTGGTGGTGAGACGGGTTGAGGAGGGTTGTCATTCATATTCCAAAGTAAATCATGCAGCTGATTCTATTACGCAATTCATATTGAATCTAGCTGAAAAAACTGACAGACACTTGGTATAACATATTGAAATCATGAGGGCGAGGGAAGTACATGAGTCTTTCAGGATTTGTGGAATATGCATTACCTTTCTAGCGCTGTGCGCAGTCGAGCAGACAAGCGAGCTCCCGGGGCGCTATGCTTACATTCCTGCATTAATTCATTGAAAACTGCGTCGTATTGTTTGGAGTCAGGTAATTTCGGGCTACTGGTACCCTCCTCCCACATTCTGTTGGTTGATCACTACAGAAAAAGCTGATGGTATAAAGTATAAACCTTGAAGATGGATCACTCTCAATAATCTAATTGAGCCGCCCCTCTGAAATCTCCAACACGAAACAAACAAACAAATCGAAACTCGATAATGCAATGACGATAATGCAAATGGCACCAATGGCACAGACAAATGGGATCAGGGATTGTCAAATCAATGTCATTCCATTCAATTGTCAATTTTTTTTTCTTATTATGGCGCTCGGCTTTTTAACCATGGCCAGTGTCAAGTATATAAAATATGGTGGGCCGTGGGACTGGGAAAACAATTTTCTTGTGTGCAATTTTCGGCATAGTTTCTCTACATCGTCAGGTCAAAAGTCTAGTCAAAGTCGGAGTAAAAGTCAATACAGTCAAGGAGTCATGTCGGTCGATTCAGTAAAGTGGAAGGCGCTTTACTAAAACTTTCGTTGGAGTTTTGGAGGGAACACAAAATAGCACGTTTCTGGATGTTGTATCACTTTCCGGCACTTGCATGATAACGAATATGTTTAATGGTTAATATCCTACCAATATTACACACTAAAAACCCAGTTAACACAATTTTAGGAAAATAATACAAAAACATAACATCAGTCATCACTCTTTCACATTCCCGGCAAAACTCCCGTTCACAGCTGTTGTCGTCTGTCATGATGAGTGATGACAGACGAGTCTGACGACAACTGTCAATCTATCTGATCAATACACACCATAAAGTTAATATACCTAGCGGAATAGAGCAACAATCTCGAGCTGTCAAACGAAACCGAAATTGGTTTCATCTGTGTGTAAAAATATGTGTACGTATACACTAACACAAGCATGATTGAACATGATTTCTATGAGATTAAATTGTCAACGTTGCGGCACGTGCCGACTGGACGTCAAAAAAAGAGTGCTGCTGTCATGTATCGCACGTCTCTTTTTACCACGCAGTGTTACTGATAGTGACATCTCTCTTGCTCAGGCCTTTGATTCTCTATTCCGTTAGGTATATTAACTTTATGATACACACTCAATACAAAATACAGTCCGACAAGGCTTTATATGAATGTGTCAAACTGTCAATGGGCGCTGCTGCTGGTAAGGAGAACTGTCAAAAATGACGTTTTTGTATGATAGAAGCGTTAATTCCTTTTTTCGCCACGTTCATAAACAGCCTTGTCGAACTGTACACTAAACTGTGCACATTGTCTGACATAAGTCGCGGACGCGACCTTGAGCGTTCGGACGTCCGAACAGAATCTGGCTGGCCGGATGTTTTTGCATCCGCGGACGTCTGCCATTGACATATAGGTTAGGTCTTTGGCGTCCGCGGATGAAGCGTGCACATTGTTAAGCCGCATCCATAGCCGCGAGGCGCGACTTATGGATGCGTCTGATAATTTGTTTCTAGCTTAATGCGTAGTGCAAAATAGCACGTTTCTGGATATTGCATCACTTTCCCACACTTGTGCACGATATCGAATATCTAATGGTTAATAATACATTATACAGTATACACATTAAGGCTGCCTTCAAAAAAAAAAGGCAGTCTAAAAACCCAGATAATCACAATTTTATAATACAAAAACACAACACCACTCTTTTATGCTGACACTTCTGTCTACCCATACGCCATCTAGTTACTAAAATGAAAACTGTTTGACAATCAAATTAAAAAAATAAGAAAATGCCTCATTGGCTATTTGTTGTATTTGGCAACATTATTGACGAATACGCAAACAAGCAAATAAAGGCAAATACGACCTTCCACACATGGCCGTCAAATAGCAAACTTACAAACATTCGATTCAGAATTTTTAAATCAGGTGTTCACCAGACACGAGTACAATGTCGGATGTCAGTTAAAGACTTCGAATATTTATTACAAAAAATTGGACCACTAATCTCCAAAAAGGATACAAAATGTTGTTTTCCGCTCACGTTACCACACTGCAAATGACTGAAAGTTTTCTGAAAATCACCTGAAATTTGAAAATATACCGTCTGTTGTCAAGTTGACAGCACCGGTTTATTTGTGTACTTGTTTAGAGGACCGGTTGGTCTCTCTAAGAGTTCACTAGAGGTCGGAGGAGTAAAGAGTAAAACTCGATTTACTGTGGTGAACTGAAGTGCTTTATTGAGAGATTTGTGCTGCTTATATACAAAATTTTACATAATTATTATTATTACAAAACAGAAAGAGACAAAGAATGAGATAAAAATATTTACAAAAGTGAGAACGAGAAAAAAATTGAATAAGAAATATTTACATTTTACAAGATGAAAAGATTATTTCTTATTGGCTGCGCGGGAGAATCACTGCGCCGCGGTTCGCGGCGCTGTCGTCGCTCGGGTATAAATACGGCCTCTCGCGCCCCGCGAGTTTAGGCACCATAAACCAGGGCCCGGGAAATTTAATTTTCCCTTTTTTTTTTTTATATTTCCCCAGCTCGGTCTGGCCCACAGTGTGGTGGAGAGACGGCGCACCTGGGAGTGGTCCCATACACGCTATCTCCGCTCCCGGGCGGGGACCCTCGTGCGCCGCCGGGACCCCTACCTGTCCCGGCCGAGTTCGGCTTTTCTGGCCATTGACCCTCACCTAGTCATACCAGGCACCCGGGTTTTTCCCCGCGTTATAGCGGGGTTTTTCCCCTAAAAAAAATGTTTTAGTCTCTTTCTGCGCATCCCGGTGCGTATCTAACTTAAGGATCCTCACATGTAGAGGGGCTTAGCCCCTGGTCATGTTTCCCCACCCAGGCCCCCAATCAAGGCCAGGTGTGAGACGACGTAACGATCGCGAGTTTAGTTCGCGTGCGCGCTGCATACCGACGTCGTCTCGCTGTCGCTCGTCGCCGCGCCGGTAATAATAGTAGTGCCGCCATTTTGTGAAGATGTTATGAAGCTCTGCAAACGCCATGAAGTCTGTAGCTACGCCGCGAAGATTCCTCGCTCGACGTAGTCTCGATGTGAAGACGCGTAGTGAAGTGTTGCGAAGAATTCTTATTAGAAAAACGCCCTTTTCAGGGCCGGTTCATGTCCGGTGCACATGCACTTAATATCACACGGACAGGCCGCCTCCGTGGCGGTTATTGTTTCTCTTGTCATTGCGAACGTACGTTCTTTGCAGAACGATTTTCTTCTGTGTTTCATCCTTCTACGAACGTATACAAAGACGGCGGGCGCTCTTTTCAGAGCGTAGTTATCTTTGTTTCAATCGGCAAACGGACGTACTGCTACAGTGCTCCCCCTCAAACGAAGCGCACCGGCAGTCTGACGGCACGGCCCGTTCTTGTTGTCTTCTGTGCTGGACTTGCTGGTGTCTTCTGCTTGATTGGTGTTGCACTTGGTAATGGTTGTGAGGTAACAGGTAAAGGTAATGAGGTAACGGGTAAAGGTAATGAGGTAACTTGAGGTAAATTATCGGTAAGTTGAGGTAAGGTAACAGGTAAATTGTTTGAGGTATTTGGTAAGTTGGTAATTACCGGTGACTGTTGTACATTGCTCGTTGACTCGCCGAGGTAATCTTCACTCAGTATGTAGGCGGGCTTTAAACGATCGATGGACACTTGCTGTGCGATCGGGTAGCTGTATGACGTAGTACTTTTCTTCTCGTCGAAGAACTTTGTACGGCCCGTCGTACGGTGTTTGAAGTGGTTTTCTTACGGCGTTGTTACGTAAAAATACGTATTCGCACGTAAGTAGATCACGATGTATGAAGATGTTGCGTTGATTACCGTGGCGATGTACATCGTTTTTCGGCTTGAGAGAGTTGATGTTTTTTCGTAGTTGCTCGATGTAGGTATGGTGTGGGCTCGATGCTGATGATGATGTTGTTTCGAAGAAGTCGGCCGGTAATCGTAAGTTACGGCCGTAGGTTAGTTCTGCGGCGCTGACTCCGGTGTCTTCACATATGGCGGCGCGCAGTAAAATTGTAGGTATCTCGTCGATCCACGATGTATTGCTGTTGATGAGTCTTGATTTTAGTGAATTCTTGAGACTTCGATGCCAGCGTTCGATCATGCCGTTAGATTGCGGGTGATACGGCGTTGTACGGGTTTTTTCGATTCCCATACAACGTGTTAAGTTGACGAACAGCTGACTCTCGAACTGGCGTCCTTGATCGGTTATTATTGTAGTCGGACAACCGAATCTCGCTATCCATTGCTCGTAGAATACTCTTGCGACAGTTTCGGCGGTGATCTCGGTAAGCGGTACAACTTCAGGCCATTTTGTCGAGCGGTCGATCATAGTAAGTAGGTATCTATGACCACTCGCTGTTGTAGGTAGCGGTCCGACAATGTCGATGTGCGTGTGTTGAAAACGATCGACTTGTGGAAATGTCGACACGGCGCTCGATGTATGTCGTTGTATTTTGCTTCGCTGACACTGTATGCAGGTTTTCGTCCACTTACTTATGTCGGAGTTCATTGACGACCAGAAGAACTTCTGTGCGATGAGTTTTCTTGATGCTTTTGTTCCGGGATGACTGATGTTGTGAATTGAGTCGAACACGGCGCGTCGAAAGTCTTGCGGAATGTACGGACGAACGTATTTTGTTGATGTTTCGCATACTATCTTGATATCGGAGTTAGGAAGCGTAGTTGTTTTGAAACTTAAGTTTTCTTGACTGTATAGTGTAGGTAGCGTAACTCTTCATAGTTTACAGCTGACGGCGTGTTTATAGTTTCGATGCGGCTGAATGTGTCTGCGACGATGTTATCTTTTCCGCTGATATGACGAATGTCGTGCGTGAACTCGGAGATGAAAAGTAGTTGCCGAGTTCTTCTTGGAGTTTCTGATGTTGATGATTTCTTCTGTAGGGCGAATGTCAATGGCTTGTGGTCGGTGAATATGATAAGTTCTCGGCCCTCGAATATTTTTCTGAAGTATTTTACTGACATGTAGATTGCTTGAAGTTCGCGATCATAGGTGCTGTACTTCGTCTGCGCAGTGCGCTGTAGTAAATTTCTTCGAGAAGTAGCCGAGTGGTTGCCACTTGTTATTGTTGTATTGTTGAATTACAGCTGCCGCTGCGGTGTCCGAGGCGTCGGAGAATATAGCGATCGGTGCTTTATGGTTCGGATGGGCAAGCAAAACAGCGTTTTTGATGCTATTTTTGCATGCCATGAATGCTTCTTTCGACGTTTCGTTCCACTCGATCGGTGTTTTGTCTCGCTTTTTCGCATTGTGTAAGTATGCGTGTAGCGGAGCTTGTATAGTAGCGGCGTTTGAGATGCTGTCTCGGTAGAAATTTAGCATACCGAGAAAACGACGTAGTTCTTCTATATTCTTCGGTAATGGGAAATCTTCGATTGCTTGTAATTTATCGTGTGGCGGCTTGATCCCGTCGCTGTTTACGCTGAAGCCGAGGAATTTAACTTCGTTTTTTCCGAGTACACATTTGGCTGGGTTGATAGTGATTCCGTTTTCTTCTAGGCGTTGAAGAACACACCGCAGATGTTGGCGATGTTCTTCTTCGCTGCTTGATGCGATCAACAAGTCGTCGATGAACGAAAATACGAAATTGTAGCCTTGTAGTATTTAGTGTATGAAACGTTGAAATGTCTGGCCTGCGTTTCTAAGGCCGGGACACATTCTCGGGAACTCGAATAGGCCGAATGGTGTGATGATTGCTGTCTTCTCGATATCTTCTTTGTGGACTGGTAATTGTTGGTAGGCTCGGTTTAAGTCGATAGTCGAGAAGATAGTTTTTCCGGCGAGTTGAAAAGTGAAGTCTCGTAGTCGGGGAATAGGGTAGCGGTCGGGCTTTGTAACTGCGTTTAGTCGTCGGTAGTCGCCGCACACCCTTATGTCGCCGTTTTTCTTTGGTACGACGTGAAGCGGAGAAGACCAGGCGCTTTTGCTGGGACGACAGAGACCTTGTTGCATCATATTTTCGAATTCTTTTTTTACTTGATTGTAGCGATGCGGTTGTAGCGGTCGGGCGCGACAATGTAGTGGTGGCCCGGACGTCTCGATGAAATGTTCGACGCTGTGTTTCGGCGTGATGTTCATCGCAGTTAATCGTGTGATGCCGGGGAAATCTGCTAGTATGTCGTGGTATGACTGCGTGCTGTCGACACTACGGACAGTAGGTGCGTCCGTGTAGCGTCCAGGTGCGTTGATGTGCAGACTTGTTCTCCCGTCGACGAGCCTTCGATTTTTCAAGTCGACAATCAGTTCGTGGTGTTGCAGGAAGTCGGCACCGAGGATTGGTTTTGATACTGCTGCGACGATAAACTTCCATTTGTATGGTCGACGAAGTCCGAGGTTGAGTTCTAATGTCTTCTCGCCGTATGTCGGGATGACGGTGTTGTTGGCGGCGTAGAGTTGAAAAGGTAGCGGCTGGAGATGGATGCCTTTCTTTTTTGGTATAACGGATATGTTTGCACCCGTGTCTACCAAAAAAGTGAGATTCGTGGTCTTGTCCGTGACGAATAGGCGGTATTGTTTATTGTGAACGCCGGATTCCGCCGCTGCCAACGTTCTGTCTAGTTTTCCGACTTGTTGAATGTACACGGTTGTATACATTTTCTCGCTTCTTTCCCGAATCTGCTGTGGTAATAGCAGAATGGC
This sequence comes from Cyaniris semiargus, assembly GCA_905187585.1. Taxonomy (NCBI): domain Eukaryota; kingdom Metazoa; phylum Arthropoda; class Insecta; order Lepidoptera; family Lycaenidae; genus Cyaniris; species Cyaniris semiargus. Next base: position 1,229,719 of record LR994558.1, on the reverse strand, counting down.
GATGGTGATGGAGATCGTGGACGCGAAGTTGACCGTTGCCGGAATCTTGATGTCGATCTGTGTCTTGAGCGTTGATAGTGTCCTCTTCTATAATTATTATTGTTGAACCGATGTTTTTTCAGTTCAGCGACCTCTAGAGATAGTTTGCGGACTTCTTCGATGAGGAGTAGTTCGTAGTTTTATGAAGTTGATGCGGAGCTATTTACATGATGACTTGATGATGAAATACTATGTACATTATTTACATTCTGCTCCATTATTTTATCGGCCAGCGCAGCTTGTTCGTCGAGTGTGGTCTTCGTCTGGAACGTTTCGCTGACGGCCAGGACGGAGCGGATATTTGTCGGGAGGAGGTTGGCCCACATGAGTTGAAGAGTAGAATCGGGGACCTTGTTGCGAGCCAGGTTTCGCATACGTCGTAATAATTGCGACGGTTTTTGGTCTCCCAGTTCCATGTCTGACAGCAGCTGTTGAAACTGCCGGCTGTCAGATTCTTCGTATGCGGAGATGAGCCGGTCCTTGAGAGCTTGATACTCGTTCGTCTCTGGCGGGTTGTATAGCAGGTCGGCGATTTGCTCAATATCTTCTTTCTCTAGGCGGGCGATGACCATCTGGGAGAGCTGGCTTTGGTTCTTCTGTAGACTGCTGGTGGCTGCTTCGAAGGTGACGAACCAGAGCCTGGGTTTGTCCCTCCAGAATGGCGGAATTCGCATGGAGAGTGCGATGCCGGCGATCTCTTGCGATGATGGTGGCGTCGCCGGGTTGTTGTGGAGTGCCGAAGTTTCGGGCAGGGATTCGCTTCTGTTCTGTTCCATTGTGTGGAGGTTTCCTTCAGTACGATTTCGGACAGTGATTCGTCGAGCAGAGATTTGTTGTGCAGCGTTTCGTGGTGTGGCGTCGAGCAGAATTTCCTCGGGCAGAGTTTCCTCTTGAAGGTGCTTGCTGTTCTTCGGGGTCACCAGTTTAGAGGACCGGTTGGTCTCTCTAAGAGTTCACTAGAGGTCGGAGGAGTAAAGAGTAAAACTCGATTTACTGTGGTGAACTGAAATGCTTTATTGAGAGATTTGTGCTGCTTATATACAAAATTTTACATAATTATTATTATTACAAAACAGAAAGAGACACAAAGAATGAGATAAAAATATTTACAAAAGTGAGAACGAGAAAAAAATTGAATAAGAAATATTTACATTTTACAAGATGAAAAGATTATTTCTTATTGGCTGCGCGGGAGAATCACTGCGCCGCGGTTCGCGGCGCTGTCGTCGCTCGGGTATAAATACGGCCTCTCGCGCCCCGCGAGTTTAGTTCGCGTGCGCGCTGCATACCGACGTCGTCTCGCTGTCGCTCGTCGCCGCGCCGGTAATAATAGTAGTGCCGCCATTTTGTGAAGATGTTATGAAGCTCTGCAAACGCCATGAAGTCTGTAGCTACGCCGCGAAGATTCCTCGCTCGACGTAGTCTCGATGTGAAAACGCGTAGTGAAGTGTTGCGAAGAATTCTTATTAGAAAAACGCCCTTTTCAGGGCCGGTTCATGTCCGGTGCACATGCACTTAATATCACACGGACAGGCCGCCTCCGTGGCGGTTATTGTTTCTCTTGTCATTGCGAACGTACGTTCTTTGCAGAACGATTTTCTTCTGTGTTTCATTCTTCTACGAACGTATACAAAGACGGCGGGCGCTCTTTTCAGAGCGTAGTTATCTTTGTTTCAATCGGCAAACGGACGTACTGCTACACTTGCATATTATAAGTTTTAACTCTTTTGCAATGACAAAAGAAACAAGTGTTTCTTTAAAGTTTAATCATTGCTCTTTTGATGTGCGTCAAAAACCGACAAAGGTACGGATACGTGTATTTGGTATTGGTCATATTTGTCAAATAGGCAAATAAGGCCAATACTTTGTCAAACATACCGTCTACACATGGTGATTGTTTGGCGAATACATCAAATACGCAAATACAAATAGCCATGTGAAGTGCCAGCATTCCCGGCAAAACTCTGGAACTGGAAGTGAACTGCAATGAGTATTTGACAATCCCCCACTAGAGTGCGCGCACGATAACTTTGCGCGCGGCTGAAATCGGAACTAATTGTCGGGCCGCCACGTTTGCATGATAATCGATACGCCTATTCCTATACATAATTTAAATAAGTAAATAAAGATATTAAAGTAAAACTACCAATGTTATAAAAAAAATATCATTGGGATTACCCATTTTTTTAATGAATCCCTACGCTGGCACCTGTCACCTGTCGCACCAATCGCGCGCAGAGTTATCGTGCACGCAGTACGCACTCTAGGTATCAGGTGTCACTGGCAGAATTTCAGGGTATTAAAAAAACAAAAGGAGACGAAGTAGAATTGCTGAAATCGTAGCTCTACAATAATCTGTGTATACTACTAACAAGTAACAACACTCCCTTTGACTGTCCCGATCGGGACGAATTAACAAAAAAAAAAAAAGTATACTACTAATCTGTGATCGTAGCTGTTTGTTTTGAAAACATTTTGTGAAATAAATTTTATTTTCCAAAGATAAATGTTATTATAAACAGCATAAAAGTTAAAGTTTTTGTGTCTGTTTTTCACCGTGAAATTTGTTAACATGAGTGATGATGAATATGATGATGAACTGCCTCCAATAGACGTAAATAGTTCTGTAACAAAAGATGTAAGTAAAAGGGATAAACAAACTGCTTTATCAATAAGATAAAACGCAATTGTGTATAATATGTATTTATAATTCGTATTTCTAAGTTTTATCACAAAGTATGCGGTCCCCACGTTTTTAAGTATTTTGATTTTAACCCATTAACCGCCAAAATGAAACCAATAGTAATTTTTTAACAAAACTTGCATTCTGCAGTTTATATGTTAAATAAACGAAAAATAAAAGATAAATTAAAAAAAAAAAAAATCCTCCCCTTTACGAGCAACTTAGGTGTGATAAGGTTTAGAACTAACTTTTTTGATAAGTACATAATTTTTTATTAGATTTTTTGCACTGACAACGAACTCCTGCATGATATTTTACATTTCGTAACTATTTAGAAACATTTTTGGGGTAGTGATCGATACTATCTTGAGGTAAACTTATAGAGACTGACGAGGAGGATAACCTCGTTTTTTACTATATTATTTTCTGACACAAGTAAAATGTTACGATGTTTTGTCGAAACAGAATATGAACCATGCTATCATCAAGAGTCGTAAGTGGTAAATGCTAACGCTAATCATTAACAATAACAAAAGGAAAAACATGATTCAAACAAGTAAATAAAATCCAACATCATCTTTACCCAAAGAGGTGATTTTAGTTCCGTCTTTTCTCATAATTAGTAGTGGTATCTGAAGCTGAAGCTAGTAAACTTTCGTCCTTGATATCCACTAATAGGTATAAGAAGTAAAAAGTATACAGGGTGATTTCTCGAGTCATATTTCTTACTTACGAAGGAGTGTCAATATGAGCTTATGTTACCATAACACTTTGCAAATGACAAATTTTGTAGATATGTATTATAATATCTATTTTAGCTGATGCTAGCTACTGACAAGATAGATTCCACTTACGAGGTTTAGCTTCTGTCAAATCTTTTAGCTGCTGTTTTACCTGTGTTTTTCTGTCTACAATGTCTGTAATTTCAGGACAAAGAAATGTATAAGAGAGCGGACATTTACGCTATGTCATGAGTTTTCTGGATGTATATGATGATTTTTATTTACATAAGGAGCACAAAATGGCTTTCCCTTAGTATTCATAACGATAGTAGATGTTAAAATTATCAAACTCAATATTTAAAATTCTGAAAAAAGGAAAATTTTGCTAGTGGATTCGGCCATTGTAACCAACTAGGTACAGTAGTGTTTAAATCACGATTTTTCCGTCTATTTCAATAATCTACCACTAACTTGTTATTTATTATATAGATAATAACAATGTATTGAATAAAAAAACAAGCACATAAAGTGGTTGAATATTTTCCATTAAAATAAAGAGAGAATTTATGAGCTTACTCCTGCAGGTCGCAAAACTGTAAGTTTCAAACCTACCTTATGACTAAAAATATTGCTTGCCAGTATAAATTTGCTAAAAATGTTGAAGCTTTACTTTTATCTATACTTTCTTTTTATCTATTCTTAGTTTGTTTGTTTGAACTCGCTAATCTCAGGAACTACTGGTCCGATTTGAAAAATTCTTTCAGTGTTAGATAGTCCATTTATCGAGGAAGGCTATAGGCTATATTTTATCACGCTAAGACTAATAGAAGCGAAGAAATAGAGGAAAATGTGGAAAAACGGGGGGAAATTATTTGAAAGGGCTTATTTGAAGGCGCTAATCTCAGGAACTACTGGTCCGATTTGAAAAATTCTTTCAGTGTTAGCCCATTTATCAAGAAAGGTTATAGGCTATATTTTATCACGCTAAGACTAATAGGAGCGAAGGAATAGAAGAAAATGTGGAAAAAACGGGAGAAATTATTTGAAAGGGCTTATCTCACTAACTACTAGAGCAATTTTTCTGTTATTTGGGTCAGATAAGAAATAGACCATGTGAAGGATCATAGGCTATTTTTTGTAGACTGATTTGTCTGTGAAATATCTAATATACGCGGGCGAAGCCGCGCGGAACGTCTAGTTAAATATATAAAATAAAAAACTGAGATGTGATACCACAAAATTATGAACTATCCATAATTTTGTATGTGTACCCAATTGGGTACGGCGCGGCGGCAATAAATGGGTTAGGTACCAAAACGTCGACTGTTTGTTGCAGAATCAATACGTCATGCCTTCAGCAGACGTGATAGCATCTCAGCGAGCCTACGAGGAGGTTTGCGAGCAGGAGCTGCGGCAGATGCGCTCCCAGTACGAGTGCGAAGGCGTGGTCACCATATGCCATGACTCCAGCGGCTCGGAAGGCGAGGCGTCCCTCGCAGCCGCCGTAGAGGCCCTGAAGGTCCAAAACAGCCAGGCCATCTCACAGCTAGATGCTGGACTACTGCTGCAGAAATTCATTGCTAGTGCATCAGACTGGGAAATCAGTTTCCTGCAGGACTACCTAGATGTCTTAAAAAATGAGGATGCGGGTACAGTCAGACACATTACAGACAGTGTAAGCTTTATTCCATACTTATACATTCAAAGCTATGTTCAGTTATAATATTATTATGTACACATTTTATTTCTGTAATGAAACAAGATAAAACTTACTCAATAATATTTTTATTTTACATTATTATAGATATTATGGATTTTATTTTACATATTTATACAGTGAAATTGATGAGTAAAAAATTAAGCTAAGAAAGTAACAATAAGTATGTAATAAGTACAGTTTTCACAAATTTTATTTTGGCAGTAGGTCCATCTATGTATATGCTGGTAAGAAATCCGTTCGAAATTTTCCTATAAATCACATTCTTTGTATGACAGAAAACGTTTTTACCCAGGAGTTATACTTAAGCATTCTTTCCAGATTATGTCCAGTATAGAAGATGTGTTTAAGCAGAGTGTGGGGAGCGGCAACACCTTGAATGAGCAGGAGCTGCAGGTAGTTGGACTGTGGCTGTGTGCCGCCAGTCTGTGGAGCTCTCCCCGAGTAGCAAGTGCCAGGAGATGCTTGCAGGTGCTACTCGGCTATCTCACAGAACAGCAGGTTTATATCTTTTTTAGTTATTAGCTCCGTAAAATATTTAAAGTTTAACGGTTGTATGAATAAAAACTTAGCGAGGGTTTATATTAGCTTTAAAAGCCTGTTGTAAAATTTATTATGAATAAAGGTTCCCGAACAGTGCTCTAACGCCTTTTTAAGGTGACAGCTGTCAAAAAATAGCGCGCCTGTTATAAACCTATTTTAAGAACATTTTAAGCATAATCGTTATGAATAAACGTTTGCTAACAGTTGTTTAGGCTCGAAACGTCAAATAGGAGTTCGCAAACTTTAGTGAAGCCTCGGACCTACTTTAAGACCATTTTAAGAGATTGAAATGGACGAAATATAGAGTATTATCGCGATTTCTGGCATTATTGCAATTTCTGAAGGAATTTCTAGCCGCCCTCGTCGACAAAAAGTATATAAGATAAGAATAAATCCATTTGATTTAACAGAGGACGACTTTAGAAAAAAAATAGATTTACAAAAGAATCAGTACGATACATTTGTGTCATTAGTGTCTGAAGAATTACAAAAAGATAGGCGAGGCGGCGGCATCACACCTGAACTTTATCCTCATCGAGCCAGTTTTCACTTCGGATGCGTTTTATTTTATCACTTTGCATTTTGGATAATAATTAACGTAGTTTGTTTAAAAATAAATTGAAGGCCTCAAAAGGGCTAAAGTTTAGAATCATGCCCAACGATTTTGGTGGTGAGATGGGTTGAAGAAGGATAGGTTGGATGAGGAAAACCCCCCCGTACCACTTCCATCCTCAGGAGACCCTCCATTTATTAGAAATTAGCATTTAAAATTTTCGTAATTTCGAGGTTAGGTCTTCTATTCTCTGGTGTTTACGAAGTGTTTTCAAGGCATTGCAAGGCTGTGGTGAGTGGGGGACGAATATTCCGTCATTCCAAAACTATATAATCCAAGGTTTCTTGATACAAATTAAGTAAAATCATCAAAATTCACTTCTATATAGTAATTGTATGGGTTTGGCTATGATGAAATGTTTGGCTTCTTCTTCTTCTTTTTCTTTTTTTTTTGTTGGCTTTTGGCACTGATACTGAGGGTGTACTTTGCCAATTTGACATTCTAATTTGCATTGTTTTCGTAATTTTTTTTTAAGGATTATATTTTACGTAGTGTAATATTTCAATATTGATTCATAAATAAATATACTTAGGTAATATTATTTATTTTTTATCACAATAAAATGAATATTTTAAATAAGAAATGTGTCTTTGATACAATGTATAAAAATATTTCTTGAAGTGTTGCCGATTACTTGAGCCTTTTATTTTATTTTATCTGAAAATATGCTTATGAAATCAATTATAACTCAGAAACAAATCTGTCAACCCCGACTCCACGTAGTCACCCCCTAGAGTGCAATTCCTAAGCCGGAGGCGCGGAGGGAGAGCAGCCTCCGCCCACCGTAACGAAACGAGACCGCCGCCGTGGCAGCGGAGGCTGGTCGTCTTCGGCGACCAAAAAGCCGGAGCTGCCTAAGGCGAGTCCTGGTTTCTTTGTTTCGTTACGCAAGGGCATTTCCTGCAGCGCCGGAGACGTTACAGACGGACATGATCCCAAAAACGAATCGGCCGACCCCGACTCCACGTCGTACTTGTCTGTCAACCCCTAGAGTACAATTCCTAAGCCGGAGGCGCGGAGGGAGAGCAGCCCCCGCCCGCCTTAGGCAGCTCCAGCTTTTTGGTCGCCTTCGGCGACCAGCCTCCGCCGCCACGGCGAGTCCTGGTTCCTCGTTTCGTTACGCAAGGGCGAAGGGGCTGCATTTCCCGCAGCGCCGGAGACGTGACAAACGGAGATGGTCCCAAAAACGAATTTGCCATCCCCTAGAGTGCAATTCCTAAGCAGAAGAGGCTGCATTATGATAAAAAAAAAAAAACAAAACGTCAAAGTAATGTCAAGTGATAACACGGTAGATTTTATTTGTAGTTTGTAGGTAGTGAATTTTGTTAATTTTACTTAATTTTTATCAACAAAACTTGGATTATATCGTGAAACAAAATTGAAATATACATCCTTCACTCAACCACAGCCTTGTGATGCTTCAAAAACACTTCGTAAACACCCGAGAACAGATGACCTAACCTCAATATTAGGAAAATTTCAAAGGTGAGTAGCTCCAAAACGGGGGGGCTCCTGAGTGTGGAGTTGGTACTGGGGGGTTCCCCCCCCCCCTCCCCCCTCCTCCCCCTCCTCCCTCACCCCTAAATCGTTGGGAATGATTCTAAACTTTTACCATAGAATACAATAGCATTTCCAAGAATCCCCGATCGAAGGAATTTAGTCATTCTTCTTCTTCTTCTTTTTATTATGGCGGCCTCAGTAGTCAGCAAGTGAGTTGCCAATGTCAAAGTCTACTTTGCTCTATTAAGACGTAATTTATGAAATCCATAAAGTATATTTACTTTTTTTACAAAATACTCATTATATTTGACACATTGAACACAATAAATTGGCACACTACCAACATTACCAAAAAAAAAACTATAAAACGTCATCTAAAAGTATTTTACTTAACGAAGGCTTAGTAAGCGTTTATTCATATGCAGTGTTATAAGACGGTTTTTAACTTTAGCGAACATTTAAGTTAGAAAACAGTTAAAACCTTCACTAAGATTTTTTTATTCATACCACCGTTAAGGTTTTATGGCTTTTTTAAATAAGATTTGATGTCATTTGAATGGTAAAATTTTGTCAGCATAAAAATTAATGTTCATTAAGCACACTAACACTAAAACAGTTTATTATGATTTTGTAGTTTCCTCAATAAAATTTTAGAGGTTCCTTAAGGCAGTCAAAGACCTGCTACACAAACCTTTATCTTTACTCCATTAAAATATGTTTTTGTTAATGCTTCAACTCCCAAGCGGCCACATGCGGCCGCTATAACAATAGATAAGCTAGTGTCTGGTTTTTCCACGATCTTGGTAGTAATAGACAAAAACAGCAACAAAAACAATTAAACCATCATTCTACTTGTACACCACATACCAAAATTATTGGAGCTGAATTAGAATCATTAATTCCAATTCAAATTCTTTTTTTCAAATATAACCATCTATATTCTATAGTAATAGAATACAAATCCATAAAGGTCATATAAGTCCTCTTTTCAGTTGCAGCAGTGGTGTAGTGTAGTGGGTAGGTCGCTGGACAGCTCGACGCTCGTGCGGGCGAGTGACGTCATCGCCGCCCCTCCGCCCGCAGCCCGCGCCGCCTCCGCTGCGCTGCTGCGCGCCGCATTGCACGGCCTGGCGCCACAGTTTAATGTCAGTAGCTGTAGCAATGATGAAAAACTCAAAGCAGATATGTTACTACCGCGCGCGTTGTGAAGATTCAAATACGGCCCAATTGGGTCGTCTGTTATTTAGTCTGCATCGAGCGCAGTCACGAACGTGCCGCGTCTTGTCTTACCTAAATAAATTGAAAATGACGTCGTGCGTGTTTCGAAAATGTACCAATTATGACTCAAAAGAAAACAAAACACATGGAATCTCTTACCACATATTTTGATTGCAATAAATACCTCGATTATTTACATTTTCAATTATTTTTTCGAACAATCTGGAAAAAATCGAATTTTCGTCATAGTTCAGGCGAAGAAAGAGACAGCGATACGATTCGACGTTTAAAAATAGAACTGTCTCTTTTATGTAAATGGTTTTTCGTATATTTTGTTTCACTTATCTGTCAAATTTGTCAATGCAATTTTGAATTTGAAAATTGTTCGGAAGAGATTTAAGCCGGAAAATAGTACGGACGTAACAGATTTGTATAAGTAGAATATCATTGAGCTGTAGTTATTTTCTATTTCATTTTACGTGTATGAATGGCGTTATCTATTTTCTTTTGTATAGTAATTGTTTTTCTTCAAAGCTTAAAACTCTGTTACCAATTACCATTTATCCAAAACGTTTTAGAATACAGAAAAATATTTACACAGTAAACAACTTTTAGTATGGATATGGATTTTTAATTTAATAGAATGGGTGAACCCCATTAGAACAAGCATTCTTATTAGAACAAGCTAGGGCGGTATTTTACTTTTGTATAACTTCATGATTGTTCACAATTCTGGATGTTGATGTTTCAGCTGGACAAAACGCACACCAAGCTGAGTGTAGAGGAAGTGTGTGAATCTCTGGGCAGCGTGTGGCGGACCCTGACGCCGGCGCAGCAGTACACCGCGACACAGGTAGCTGGCCGAGGGCTGGTTGACGCTGTCGACATGACTGAGACACCAGATAACGTTATAGTGAAGAGCGAAGCTTCTATAGACGATACAGTGACGAGCGAAGCGTCTATGGACGTTACAGTGAAAAGCGAAGCGTCCATGGACGTAACAGTAAAGAACGAAATAATAGACATAGCAGATGATAGCGTAGTGTCCATGGACGTCACAGCAAAGAGCGAAATAATAGACTTAGATAATAGTGTAGTACTCGTAGATAACACAGTGGCGAGTAATTTATCAATGGACATCGCAAAGAAGACCGAAGCGCCCATGGACGCTTCGAATAAGAGCGAAGCCTCCATAAATGTGCCGACAAAGACCGAAGCGACAACGAAAAGCTGCGCCATATCTCGTCTTCTGACATTAATGGCCACGCAGCTACCTCAACACCGCTATCGACCGGACTACCTCAGGGTAATAATTTTATTTTTATACAAAAAAAAAAAAACATACAAATCGTTTAACACTTGACAATTTAAGGCTCTCTGATCCTTGCCGCAAGCGACCGAAACCGACAAAAATTTAAATAAAGTGCCACTATAGGTCAGTGGTCCCAAGCTTTTTTTCAAACGGGCCACAAACATGTTTTGGTCTTGGTGACGCGGGCCGCTACAAAATTTTTTTAGGGTTAAAAAATAACGTTCTTCAATATTAATGATTTAAAAGTGGAACAAATTTCACGACTTTCACGACGACTTTACATTATTTTGTCGGTGGGCGTGAATTTCAAAATGGTTTAACATCACGCGGACCACAGATAAAGTCCCGGCGCGGCGGGCCGCATGCGGCCCGCGGGCCGCGGGTTGGGGATAGCTGCTATAGGTTGAATCTTGCTTTACACAATTAATCGGAACGCTTACTTTACAAGTGAGTTGCCGATGCTTTAAATTTCAATCATCAATGTGTTGAACAGTATGAGTATCAAGGCTAGACACATCTTCTTGAATTAGGGTTGCCAACCGTCCTGTTTTCCCAGGACATGTTCTAGTTTTTGTAGTGTCCTGGGACGTCCTGAATAGTTTTTAAGCAACGTCCTGGGTTGTCCTGGGTTTTTTAATTTTAAAATTCACGCGCCTCTTCTCAAATTTTTACGCTACTCGCAAGTAATTGCGTTGCAGCGCTGCCATGTTGTTTCAAAACAAAGGCGCAACGTGCCACTTGATGATATCCTTTATTTAGGGTCTTTTTTGGGTGAAGCCAAACGAGCGTAATAATTTGTGAGTTGTGACTTGTAAGTCGCAGAATTTCGGCTGGCAGAAATTCTGCTGCATTCAGTTTCATATAAAAGTCCTGTTTGATTCACACGAGGAGCGTAATTTTGTGAATTGTGAGTCATGATTTGTATGAAAAGATATTTACGCGACAGAAATTCTGCGAGTTGCGACTCACAAATTATTATGCTCGTTTGGCTTCACCCTTACTAGAGATTTCCCAATGGTCGAAATTCAACCTCAAAAAAAAAATAAGTAATTAAATTTTAAGTTTCAAACTTCAACGCTTTTCTTTTGATATTCTATTCTAAAATATTGACTTTATTTTTTTTTTCAGGCGTCCTGTTTTTAAACTGAATTGTCCTGGTTTTCCAACTTCAAATCCTGGTTTTTTTAATTTGAGGTTGGCAACCCTATGTTGAATAACAATTTCAATGTGTTGAACAGTTATAGGAGTATCAAGGCTAGACACATCTTGTTGAATAACAATTTAAGCATGAATGCATGATTCGTTATTCAAGTAATCAATACGTACTGATATATTAGGCTACTTGACCTATATTCAATTTCATTGAACAAATGCATATTTCTAGTAGAACTTGGCCTAGGAAACAGTATTTCACCCTTATCATCAAATAAAAGCTTATGATTGATAAATAAAGTCGATTTGAAAATATGATTTTATATTTTTTTATTTGTACTGACGAAAACGCTTTTGCGGTACTTCCGATTTGGATGTGACGTCATCACACTAGTAATTTAATATCTTTTATTTATCGCGCTCGTTATATGTAAGTTTATCCGTACATAAATAATAAGAATAAGCCTGGAAAGATTTGTAAAATATATTTTCTTAAATAATTTAAATCAAGATCAGTTTTACATATTATCTCCATTTATTGTAGTGCGGAAATGAAATGGCCAAAACTTTTCTCTAAAAGTTTTCAACATTACAAATGATTTCTAAATTCTTTTCTAATTTTTTGGCACTGTTAGACTCGTACGTTTAGCACATAAAAACATTTTCAATAAAGAAAGTATAAAATACAAAAAATATGACGTCACACTATGGCGGACAGTGTTTTCGACGCCATTTAAAAGGCACATTTTTCAATCAACATTTTTATGGGTTTCTACTGTTTAAAATATTAAAATATTAGTTTTTTTTGGTGAAAATTAATGATTAAGAAGCTTGAAGCTTGCTTGAAGCATGAAGAAAAAAAGTAGGTCAAGTAGCCTTTTATAACACTGACCACCATTATACAAGTACGCTGGACTAATGATACCCTTTGAAATGACATCTATTTTTTGTGCCTATTTGAAGCGGAATCAGTTCCCCCAATGTGAGGGATAGGAACTAAATTTGACGTAAAAATGACGTTTGAAAGTCGCCATATTGGCGCTGATAGCAGTAGTGGGAGTATTTGAAACTAATACTAGTGATGACAACCAATAACGACTAAGCGGCCATTTGCAAGTTACGTCAAATTTAGTTCTCTTCCCTCTTACTGGGGGCGCTGATTCCGCTTCAAATAGGCACAAAAAAGTGGGTATTATATAGGTCCAGCGTATTTTTATAATGGAGGTAAGTGATTTATAATCTAAATTTTTTTTTACGCAATAGCAATACATATTAATTATGATTTTTTTTATTTTATGCATATTCAAGTAATAATAATTTTTATTGTTTTTTTTTAGGTACTTATGGCTGTATCAAAACTGCAAAATCTTTTTAAGAACTATCAAACAAGTGAACAGCGAAAGTAACATTAATAAAAAATATTAAGAAGACTAACAATTCAATTTGTAACATTTTATTGTTACAAATTAATACAATGGTTTTATAAACAAATATGTTAAATCTGTGATACATAAATTAAGGCAACTAAAATAAGACTAAAATAAGTAGGTATATTAATAACATAATTATGTAATACAAAACTGAATTTTGTAGATAATATTTGGAAGAAAGCTTTTTTGTTGTTCTGTTTAAACTTAAACAAAAAGAAGTTTGTGTTTTTATAAAGTAATTTTGTTTCAAATCTAGGACAAGTTGCGTTATCGAAATATAAGGTTTTGTTCACATTTTATCATTTTTATTCACTGACCTCCATTATACAAGTACGCTGGACCTATGATACCCACTTTTTTTTGTGCCTATTTGAAGCGGAATCAGCGCCCCCAGTGAGAGGGAAGAGAACTAAATTTGACGTAACTTGCAAATGGCCGCTTAATCGTTATTGGTTGTCATCACTAGTATTAGTTCCAAATACTCCCACTACTGCTATCAGCGCCAATATGGCGACTTTCAAACGTCATTTTCACGTCAAATTTAGTTCCTATCACTCACATTGTGGGAGCTGATTCCGCTTCAAATAGGCACAAAAAATAGCTGTCATTTCAAAGGGTATCATTAGTCCAGCGTACTTGTATAATGGAGGTCAGTGTTTTATTGTATAAAATTAAGTTGTCCTTTTTCCGCTGTCTGTTGGCTTACATAGTAATACTAAGCTAGTAAGTACTTTTAATAAATACGAATAGATGATGCTCGCAACTCCGTTGCGCCAAATTTCGTTTATCGCGCGGGAACCATACATTTTTCCGGGATGAAAAGTATCCTATGTCCTTTCCCGGGATTCAGAGTATCTCCATATCAAATTTCAGAATAATCGGTTCAGCGGTTTGGGCGTAAAGAAATAACAGACAGACAGACACACTTATGCATTAGTATGGATTAATGTTACTGCGTTAGTTATAGGCTAAAGACTGGTTATTTTAGTTGTAAATCAACATTATATTTTGTGCTGTTTTATAAATTTTTATTATGCTGGCACTTCACATGGCTATTTGTATTTGCTATTGGCTATTTGTTGTATTTGGCAACATTATTGACGAATACGCAAACAAGCAAATAAAGGCGAATACGACCTTCCACACATGGCAGTCAAATCAAACTTTTACTTGATTTTGTTTACTTGCCTATTTGACTCTTTTGATGTGCCGTGTGCGTCAAAAACCGACAAAGGTATAGTCTGTCAAGAAAGTGAAGAAATTAAAAAGTGGCAACATCGTAGTGTCATCCCTTCTTCCTTAGATTGATTTAAAAGGGATGACACTACGATGTTGCCACTTTTTAATTTCTTCACTTTCTTGACAGACTATACGGATACGTGTATTTGGTATTGGTCATATTTGCCAAATAATAAGGCCAATACTTTGTCAAACATACCGTCTACACATAGTGATTGTTTGGCGAATACATCAAATACGCAAATACAAATAGCCATGTGAAGTGTCAGTATTATATACTTCACAATCACACTTTTTTTTACTGGAGACAAAAGTCAAAGTTATTGTCTAATTAAAAAAAGAAGAAAGAGCAAAAAGAATCATAGGTGAAATATGACAATATTTTCAAAACAAAAATTAAAGTTTTTTATTTTTATTATTGAGGAACCTAATATTTGAACATAGATTGAAATAATAATTGAAAGAAGTTTACTATACCCATTTATAATCACGACAAGAAAATATCAAGGTGTGTATCAGTGGCACAGAGTTGCGCTTCAATTTAATACCTACTGAAAACATTGAACTCTGCCATGAACTTATGAAACCATTATGAAACTGCTAAATAATTGTGCAATAAACTTCGAAAAGCTTATAAAATCTAGGCAAACAGACAGGAAGAGGGTCTTTGTCGTTTATTGCACTGCTGTATAAAATTTATTATATTATTTTACCAAACACTTCAATGATAAAAATTATTATCAGGTCTTGGTCCCTTGGACATAGGAAATATCTTATCTGTTCACTGGGTTAAGGGGTTGTGGGAATAATGTGCGTGGAGGCCACAAAGGAAGATCTTCCGACCGAGCGAGGTGTTATGCTCGGTCAGGCCGGAGCCCACGTGATACATTTCAGCTGTCGTATATATACCGACGCGCTCAGAAAACTTCGATAGCGCGATGCAGGAATGTTAGGCGAATTGTGGGTACCGCCACATCACTCCCCCCCGAAGACCGGAGGTCGAATCTTGAAGTCTTGTCGCTTGAGTCGCCAGTGCCAGAGAGTTCCAGTGAGTCGGAACTGTTGCAGTGAGTCCCAGTGAGTCGGAACTGTGAAGCTGCTGCACGGGATCCAGTGAGTCGGATAGCTGCCGTGCGGGGCCGATGCTACGTGCGGACCAGGAGAGATGTGCTCTGCTTGCTGACCGGTCGGTGTAGTGAGAAAGCCCGATGATGCCGATGCGGAGTCGCCCAGGCCGCGGTACATTGCGGCTAGTGGACGAGGTACCCGATGAGGCGATGCTGGCTGGCGCGGTGCGAAGGGGCGGGGAGTGATGATGATGAAGGAGGCGTGTTCTGTCGAGGGTCACCAATGTGGGAATAATGTGCGTGGAGGCCACAAAGGAAGATCTTCCGACCGAGCGAGGTGTTATGCTCGGTCAGGCCGGAGCCCACGTGATACATTTCAGCTGTCGTATATATACCAACGCGCTCAGAAAACTTCGATAGCGCGATGCAGGAATGTTAGGCGAATTGTGGGTACCGCCACAGGGTTATAGACAGACCTAAAGATTTTTTTAAGCGCACTAGAAACTACTACCTATATCAGTGTAGTATATTTTATTATAATGTCCCGCGCGGCTTCGCCCGCGTAAATTAGGCATTTTACGGAAACCCTAAATTTTCCCGCAAAAAAATAGCTTATGACCCTTCACGTGGTCTACTCTATATCTGAGCCAAATAACAAAAAAATTGGTCCAGTAGTTCGTGATATAAACCCTTTCTAATAATTTTCCCGTTTTTCCATATTTTCCTCTGTTTCTTCGGTCCTATTAGTCTTAGCGTGATAATATTTAGCCTATAGCATTCCTCGATAAATGAGCTACATAACACTGAAACATTTTAAATCGGACCAGTAGTTCCTGAATCAAACAAACAAACTCTTCAGGTTTATAATATTAAGTGTATATTTTTTTAAATCTCTTGACAAACTCGAGTCTAGATCTAAAAGATTATGAAAAGTACCAATAATAGGGCCATAATAGGCTCATAATCATGGGACGATGCATGGTATTATATGGTAGTGATGATGATGATGATGATGAATGTAATTTGTATGTATAAAAATCAGGAGTTCTCTCAGCACCTTCCGAACCACGGTATACCAGGTTTACCTCGGTGCAAAACCTTACTTGTTGGTAGCATAGAACAACTGCTTAGAATACTTCTCACGAAACTGAAGTCACAACATGTTTCTATATAAATTTTGAGGAGTTCCCTCGATTACTTATGGATCCCTTCATCAGGTCACCGCTTTTGTGAATATAGTACCAAATTAGGATGATACCCTATACACCAAAAGAAAATTTTTGAAAATTGGTTCACAAACGGCGGAGTAATCGTTGAACATAAAAAACTTACATAACACCTCCTCCATTTTGAAAGTCGGTTAAAATTGTAGCCTATGTGTTATTCTGATGTATAAGCTATATCATTGTAAAGTTTCATTAAAATCCATTCAGAGTTTTTGTGTGAAAGAGTAACAAACATTCATACATCCAAACAAACTTTTGCCTTTATAATATTAGTAGGATATATTATACTACACTGCAACTACAATATATGTATATATTATAATATATTTTGAAAATATTAACTTGATTTTTTTTATAAAAGAATTATGTATATTAACCATGTGTATAGGTAATTAGATAATTATTCAGATGTTAATGTATGTATGCGCAAATAACATTAATTAAAACATTAACCAAGTAACCTAACCAGTCTAAACCTAATTAAAATAACCCTCTGTATTATAATTAGTATTTTTATTATTATTATAAGCCTTTATTCAGAACAAGAAGACATTAATTTTACACACATTACAAACTTAATTTTTTATTCAGTAGCGCGGTTTCTGTTTCTGTGTGCCTGTTTGCAAAGGCCTCCCCCAACAGCTTCCACTCATTTCTCTGACATGCCACTCTTGTCCACATTTTGCCAGCCATTTGTACTATTTCATCTTTCTTTTTTTTCAGAGGTCTGCCCTTTTTCCTTTTAACCCCTCTAGGATACCAAGATGTAATTATTTTTGTCCATTTGTCTGACCCTCTCAAATCATGTCCAACCCACTTCCATTTCAACTTTTTTAGTTTAATATGTTACATCAGTTACACCTGTCATTTTTCTCAACTCCTTGTTTTCTATTTTGTCGATCCTTTTCTTTCCAATCATATCTATACATTCCCGAACCAGTGGTAGGCACCTTAGTATCGACGTTCGGAAACATTTTTGTAAAAAAATTACTCTGAATAAAAATTATTTTGATTTTGATCATACTCCTCTCCATATCCCTCTGCCCAACTTCCAGCATACTTGTTCATACACTACTTTTGTTAGTGCACAAGTTTGGCAGCCATATGTTAGAATGGGTAGAATGCATGTATTAAATAATTTTCTCTTGGTGCCCATGTTTATACTTTTGCATTTTACTATTTCTTTAAAGGACCAGAATCTTTTCCAGGCATTACCAATTATTTTTTGTATTTCTTTGGTTGTTCTATCATATATTATTGAGATGAGTTGTCCTAGATATACATATTCTGTAACATATTCGATCACGTTGTTATCTATAGTAATCATTTTAGTTGTACTTCCATTGGTCATAACTTTTGTTTTTAGGAGGTTCATTGTCAGTCCGACGTCTTTACTTACTGTGTTGAGTTCTTCAAGCATGCGTTGCATTTGACTATGAGATGTGGCAAAGATTATAATGTCATCTGCAGACCATCTGAGGTTTGTCAGTTTTTCGCCGTTAATATTGCGGCCCCGGTCGTTCCAGTCGAGTTTTCGGAAGGCTTCTTCGAGCACAGTCGAGAACAATTTTGGCGATAGTGGATCTCCTTGCCTCACTCCTCTCTGTATTTTTATTTCTTCTCCTTCTTTTTCTAGTTTTACTCTTGCAGTAGTTCCTGTGTATATATTTTTAATCAGTCTAATATATTTATGCTCTACGCCTTGATTTTTAAATTCTTCCCAGATTTTTGTATGATCTATAGAGTCGAACGCTTTGCAATAATCCACAAAGAAGAAGTAGTAGGTCATGTTGTATTCCTTACATCTTTCTGCTACCTGATTGACCACATGTATGTTATGTGAATAGTACAGGCTCCTGTAGTATTCTGTGATTATATGGATTATGTCCGGTCTTTTTGTTTTTGTTTGTCCTCTCATATATGTGAGCTTAGATATCCACTCTTCTTTTTCCTGTAAAAGTTTTATTGCCTTTTTAGTACTTACCTCCTGTTTTCTCAATAAGCGTTTCTAGGGTTTGCAGTCTATAATGTTGTCTATCTTTTCTGATATTTGTCCTTTTTAATTTACTTAGTTCGACAATTTCCTTTCTTAGTTGTGTTGTTTTATTTTTATTTTTAGCCCTCTCCTGTTAATTATCTCTTTTGTTTCTTCAGATATTATTTTCTTACCAATTTTTGGTCTATTTTGACTTCTTTGACATTTATTTATTATATCCGTTAGTCTATCGTAGGTATCTTGTAGGTGCTTGTTTGGTTAGTCAATATAATTAGTATAACTATGGGAAAATGTACAATCAATACATATAATAAAAACATAAGTGCTGTCTGTATGTGTCTTCAATAGTTGAAAATTATAAGGGAGGTTTGTAAATAAAACAGTGCCCTAAAACAGTAAATTTAAATAAAAAAATATGTATTAAAGGATTTCATGCAAGATTAACATACAAAAGTTATTAATGAAATATAAAGCTACCAATTTTTTTACATACAAAGTCGCGGGAAACATCTAGTTATAAATTAATCCCCATCATTGTTATGTTTAGATAATGTTAACAGATAGTATTATGTCATGCAATATATAAAGGTCAAGTAAAACTCGTTATTATTTATTATTCACACTTCACAGCTAACTGACTGGCGTATTATTATCAGTACTAGATATTCCGTTAAGTAATCAAGTACACAGCATGGCGTATATTGTTGATTTGAGATCAGATACGGTGACAAAACCGAATAAATTGATGAAACATGCCATGATGAATTCAGCGGTCGGTGATGATGTGTATGGAGAAGATCCGACTGTTAATGCTTTGGAGTCTAAAGTGGCAACTCTTTTGGGGAAGCAGGCAGCCTTGTTTCTGCCTACAGCAACCATGGCCAACTTAGTGGCAGGTTTGTATTTTTGAAATGACTAATAAAATTTTTACACAACAAATATTCTATCCAAAGCCTGCTGTCTTTGTTAGTTTCTATGCAGTCTCTATAGGACCTTAAAAATGTGGCTGGGAGTGGGACATACAACAGATGGACAAACAGACTGACATGACAAATCTATATTATATGTTCCGTTTTTTGCTGTTTGGCTATGGAACCCTAAAAAAAGATGTTTTTATTATGTTTTTTTTTCAGTGATGGTGCACTGTAACAAAAGGGGCTCAGAAGTTCTGGTTGGGAGTAAGGCTCACATATATAAATATGAGCAAGGTAAAATACAAAATAGTTTTTTTTTAAATAAAAATGTAAAAAAAAAAAAACAAAATAATAAACAATTATAGCTAAGAAGCAAACTTAACACCAAAAGTAAGTTATCAGTCATGTCTATGTTTATTTATTACTTTTAAAACACAAAAAGTTTTGTTCATTTGTTTGAGAGACTAATTTCCTTAATTTACATTTTATTTATGTAATATAACAACAGTCTTATTCCAATGCAAAACATTTGTGTGTCTTCATTTGTGTTAGTTATATGGCAAAATTCTGTGATGAGACTGAATTGAGCACTGGTCCTTATTTTTATTTTTTCCGCAGGCGGTGCATCACACGTAGCTGGTGCCTTACTCAGTACAGTGGAGAATAAACCTGATGGTACTTTCGACCTGACTGTAGCGGAGAACAGAATTCAGGGTTCCGACATTCACGAGCCAGTGACCACCATGATAGCAATTGAAAATACTCACAATGTGTGTGGAGGGAAGGTAATTTCTAATATAAATTGGCATTGTTTTTTTTTATAAAATAAGAGGGCAAACGAGCAAACGGGTCACCTGATGGAAAGTAACTACCGCCGCCCATGGACACTCGCAAAATTAGAAGAGCTGCAGGTGAGTTGCCGACCTTTTAAGAGGTAATACACTCTTTTCTTGAAGGTTTGCAGATCGTATTGATCAGGAAATACTGATGGCGACAGTTCGTTCCAAAGTTTGTGTTTGTGTGCACTTAGAGCTAGGGCCTAGCGCGCACTACGAATTTTGCCGCGTGATTATTTTACCGACCTACAAAAATTCAATAAAATGTCATACGCTATGGGCTCATGACATACGCTATGGGTTTCATTTTCTACCGACATTGAGCTTTCTACCTATGCCGCTGATGCTTTTTAGTGACTTAGAGCTGGTCTGTAAAAGAATTGCGCGGCAAAAAGTCGTAGTGCGCGCTAGCTCTTACCGTTACATAGAACTGAAGTTTTGTGTCGCGAATCGCCGCTGTCGTGTAATGCGGCTTCGCTCATACGATTTCATACAATTAATATTTTGCCGTGACGTGTCGCGTCGCTGCCGCGTAGTGTCGCGTAGTGCAGTCTCACCTTTGGGCTGGCTTGGACAAATAGCATGGCTAGCAGAAAACCGCCGCAATGTTTGCGCTATATTCTACTGATCGAGTCTACTGAAGGCTTAGGAAAAGTTGTGAATTTGTAGTTTCTTGTCTCTTTGTTCTTTCTCATAACTCAAAGTACCTCTATACAGAATTTCATTAAAATCCGTTCAGCGGTTTCGGCGTGGAATGTTTTGCTTATACAATGAAAATCACTTCCTACAGGTAGTACCCCAAGATTGGATAGACGCGGTCGGTGCGTTATGCAAGAAGCACTCCCTAGCGCTACACATGGACGGCTCTAGACTGATGAATGCCAGCGTCCAGTCCGGGGTGCCAGCGGAGAGGATAGTTCGGGACTGTGACACTGTGACGCTGTGCTTCAGCAAGGGCTTGGGTGCCCCGGCCGGCGCGGCGCTGGCCGGCTCATATCATTTTATACAGCAGTAAGTTTTGTAGTTTTGCTCTTATATTAGATTTTGCGAGTGGTGGCCCTTTTAAACACCAAAGAACTACATACTACTATTTCGAGATAAAAACAGTAATTTTTAATTACATTTTCTGATAATTACTTAAGTTTACATTTTCAAAGTAATATTATAATAATATTGCGTAATATGACTAATAAAAAATGCTATGTCACTGCCGACTACACAGAGTATACCTACTCGTACAATAGTGAATTGCGTTAGCTTTTCGTAAGATTCTGAAGTTGACGCGATATATCACACGGCATAATTTAGCATCGCTTGATTCGAAATGCCCCTTTTGGGTTTCTACACATACTCCTACAACACCATATTTTAGCATGTTCAAAAATACTTAAAAAATAGAATATTTAACCATAAACATTTACAAAAAAATATCATATTAGCTGTACCCGTAAGCGAGGCCTTTCCATTGTGGGAAAGTTCTTTGTTAGTTTGATTTCAAATGCACTAAACATTCTCTTATGCCACAGGGCACGTCGCGCACGCAAGATGGTTGGCGGCGGCATGCGGCAGGCGGGCGTGCTGGCGGCGCCCGCGCTGGTCGCGCTAGAACACGGCCTGCCCGCGCTCGCGCTTGACCATAAACGCGCTGATCGCCTCGCACAGAGTACGTACAAATTGCGTGCAGTACGTACTTACGTACGCAAATGTGTACGTAAATGCGTACTATACGCAGTTGTGTATATTCCCATTTCCCAATACTCAATGGCTTGTATACACATTTGCGTATACACTTGGCCCTGCGTACTTTGCGTATTATAATATAACTGAATGTTGCGTGTAAATTTGTTACTCCAGAACGCGTTAATCGCACATACTCATGTTCTTTTTGGGATGATGTATCTTCGCAGCAGACTTCATACAAATCAGTTCAATTCATGCGTGAAGAAAGAACAGACAGGCACACTTTCGCATTTATAATATCCATTTTGTTTGTTCCGTTTTATTTTTCTTAACGCGATGATCGCAGATTTGTTATCAACGTACGCGTCGTACGCGTTAAGCGCACCGCATAGTTCACGAACGCGGCGCGTTCGGTTGCTGATATATGTGCGATCATCTTTAGATCGCGTTCTAAGCTACTCGTATAACTGGGAGCTACATAACATTTTTTTCCTCAGTAATCCACGGTCTGTTCCTCAAGAACTTCATTGTGGACGTGGCCGGTCGGCACACGAACATCGTGCTGGTCCGCATACCGGACACCAGCGCGCTCACCGCCGATGTCGTGCTGCAGCGGTTGGCGCAGGTCTCCCGTGCTGAGACACAGGTTGGTTTTATTGTGTGTCTGAAGCTCTAAAGAGCTCTTACGTCACTGCGACCCAAATTGATCTAATGCGGTGTTTTTCAACCATTTTGATACTGTGCCCCCCTGGTAAGAAAAAATCTTTCGCGACCCGGGGACCCTTTGCTTTTTCTCCTATTTAATATGTCAATATTTTTAATATTAATTGTTTTTTTACTAAAATAGTTCTCTCGACCTCTGGTCACCTAAAGAAGCTTAGCGACCCCCTAGAGGGTCGCGACCCATAGGTTGAAAAACGCTGATCTATTGTAACTACGCAGGTCGGCAATATATTACCAATGGAGAAACGCTCATCATTAAAAATTTAAAACTATTTTCGAAACTCTATTTGAGATCAGTGGGGTGCTTCACAGTTCCTGTTTGTCCCAAAATTCGAAACTTATCTGGTCACGTGGGTTAAGAAGTCGTCGCGCAGTTAAGTTGTGGAAGCTTAGTTGAATTATTACGCTGTGTGAATCAGTCTTCCGGTTTCTCTGATTGGTCTAATTTGATCTCTTTTTATTATGCTACCTATATCACTATGCGCTAAAGCACATAACCTCGAAATGCGACGTGATACTGTTTTACAGACAAAGATTTCTCAATCCTGTACGCTAGGTGGCGCTAGATCATTATTAGAGTATATTATTATAGATAAATAATTTTGTATACTTTATTGTAGGGCGACTGCAAGACGGCCGACGACGAGGGCGTCATAGTGAAGGGGTCGTGTTTCACGCCCAAGCTGATGCGGTTCGTGACGCACTGTGACGTCACCGACGAGGACCTGTGGCTCGCCATCATGAAGATTACGTACGTGTTCAAGGAGCTCGACGCCAAGTACCCGGTGTCGCAGTGACGTCCCGCGCTCGTCGTCTGCTTTACTTTGACGTCACACGCCCGTCGCTCGCACTATGACGTCACGCACCCGCACTATGACGTCACGCACCCGCACTGTGACGTCACCGATGAGGGCCTGTGGCTCGCCATCATGAAGATCACGTACGTGTTCAAGGAGCTCGACGCCAAGTACCCGGTGTCGCAGTGACGTCCCGCGCTCGTCTTTTCCTATACTCTGACGTCACACGCCCGTCGCTCGGATTATGACGTCACGCGCCCGCACTGTGACGTCACCGACGAGGACCTGTGGCTCGCCATCATGAAGATCACGTACGTGTTCAAGGTGCTAGACGCCAAGTACCCGGTGTCGCAGTGACGTCCCGCGCTCGTCGCCTGTTGTACTCTGACGTCACACGCCCGTCGCTCGCACTATGACGTCACGCACCCGCACTGTGACGTCACCGATGAGGGCCTGTGGCTCGCGATCATGAAGATCACGTACGTGTTCAAGGAGCTCGACGCCAAGTACCCGGTGTCGCAGTGACGTCCCGCGCTCGTCGCTTCGTATACTCTGACGTCACACGCCCGTCGCTCGCACTATGACGTCACGCACCCGCACTGTGACGTCACCGACGAGGACCTGCGGCTCGCCATCGTGAAGATCACGTACGTGTTCAAGGAGTTCGACGCCAAGTACCCGGTGTCGCAGTAACGTCACACGCAATAAAAACGCGTAATGGGTAATTGAAAATTTTCGGAAAGAAAAAAAGAAAAATTTCCTATATTTTCCCAATTTTTCAAATATTTTCCGAAAAATAAATTAAAAATTTCCGAGCTTTATTCGGAATATTACCTATCACTACAAACTGTGACGTCACACGCTCATCGCCTGCCACACTGTGACGTCATATGGAGTAGCATATGGGATCTATGACCTACAGGACCCCCCAAAACAGAAAAAATTGCAAAAAAGCTGGGTTCCCCAACCATTTTTTAATACCATTCTCTCCCACGAAGGCTTACAATGACACTGCCACAAGGACTTAATTTCTAAGGTTATTAGTTTATTACTTATAAGTTATGACGTCAAAGTGACTCATCCCTCTTAAGATTTTACTAAACATAAAAAAAAATACTGGTTGCATACTGTATGGGTGAGATGTTACAACTTAACAAGATGATACTTGTTATTTAGACTGCTCACTGCCCTTGTACTAATTCTAAGTATATTCAAGCGTTTTTTATTCCAAATTGTTCCAAAGACTTGTATTTGTTTATACATTTTTACAACTTTATATTTGGTGCAACCTATATTGTTATAAAAATTGCTCAAGATTGTTGATACTCATAAATATAAATCCGTGATTTTATTTTGTAGTTTATTATAACGTTTTATATTTTGTATTCTAGTAGAATAAGTAATAACAAGTATATAGGTCAGTTAACTAAAGCTGGCACGTTCACAGTACTCACACTTATGCAATTTCACCATACAGTATGTTTAAAAATATATATGTTTGCATCATGATAAAAATTATCGTACAATCTGCGTACGATAATAATATGCTATCGTACATCGTACGTAGGCACACAATGCACAAAGGCAGCGTTCGGAACCGTACGATAATTATCGTACGGTTCCGAACGCTGGCCGCGCGCCGATCACACGTGACTGACTTGTAACATCACGCTGTATTTATAAACAGTAGCATAAGAAAAACAATAACTGTCCCCTTTACGCTCATAAGATAGACCACGCGCGAGAGAGACGGGCAGACTTTTCATGATGCGTATGCAGTACGACGTCACGCCGCGCGCTTATTCACAGACACTACACAAGCGCAATGTGTAAATGTGTCGATCGTGCCAGCTTTAGTTAACTGACCAATAATATAAACTGTTAAATTAGATAAGGTTTATACTAAGGGTCAGCTTATATTATTAACAAATGGAATTTACTACCAACGAAGATACACTTTTACATAGGCGAGTACAATTTTGAACAACGCTGGGCTGCACAACGCTGCAGCGAAACGTATATCTTTTTGCCCAATGAATATAGTTCAATTTTAAATCGTTATCTAAAAATGCATCGCCGCGTTATATGCTAGTGTAAGATGACCCTTAGTAGAGAATAATAGAATATTACACCATTATGTTAACATGATGTTTATGTATATTTATGTTGATTTCTGAACTAGTATAATAATAATAATAATAATAAATATTCTTTATTGTGCACACACTAAGAAGTAAAAACACAACAATTATCAACTTATAACTACAGTGTACCACAATGGCGGCCTTATTACTAATAAGTAATTTCTTCCAGGCAACCTGGAAGGCAGGCAGGCAGGTATACTCCAGAGTCAACTTAATAATTGTTATAAATAAAATATAATATTCATTTATATACATAGAATTACTATCATTTATAAATACTCGTATACCATTACTCATTAGACACTGCCTTGTTGTTGAATGAATTACAATAATTTATTGACACGACTACTACACCTACTGCCGCACTCAGAGACGAATATTATTAATTAATTAACTGTAATTAAATGAAGATTTTGACTTATGCCTCATACATTATCCCCCTTACTAATAAACGCTGTATAAGCTTTGAAAAGTTACACAGTGTTTTGTCTTCTTCGATCCAATTAAAAATGTCACTTGTGTGACAGGAACAAAACACTGTATAACTATTCAAAGCTTATACAACGTTTATTAGTAAGGGGGTATCTGTCAAACTTTTCATTAAATTGAAGTTTAATCATTAAAAATAAAAATAAATCTCTGACTGGGGCTACGAATAATAAAAACTAAGGAAACGTAACTCCCATACTTCAATCGTTTTGAATTTGGTTCTCAAGGTTCTTTTCGCACACTAAAGTAATATGGCAATAGCTACGAAACACTACATTCAAATTGACAAAATAAAGCCGTTGACAATAATTATTGTCACTTCTATAATTACACAAAAATCTTGCATGTATTCGGGTCTCTTTTTGCATAAAGTATGAACGTATTCGGGTCACATTTTGTAGAATCGGAACAAATTTTTTGACACAGTTACTCTTCCTTAGTTTTTATTATTCGTAGGACTGGGGCCATTAATCTGCTATGTTCTTAGCAACGAGAACGTTTTTAACCGTTCCAATATAATTTAATCCAAACATAAAGAGAGAATGTGGGATGCTATAATTTTATATTGAGATCTATTTGTTTGTAGCATCGAATAGGCTCCGAGACTGCTGAACCAATTTTAGTGAAATTTGCCACATTTTAGTCTTCAGTCGCTATGGAGAATGCTTCTTTCTGTTTGTAAGAGCGGGATATTTTTTTCAATATCCTTAGTAAGTTTGCAGTTTTAATCAAAGAAATATTTTTTTTTATTAAAAATAAACCAAATTTAGTATGGGCGGCTACTAATACTATTAATATAAAAAGAAATATAACGACCTTTTAATTTAGCCGACATTATTTTTTTGTTTATACTAAGATCAAAATGCATTAAAACGGAATAACTTACTACAAGTAACCAGTTTGTCGATTTTATATTGTCCTTGCCCGAAGTCGTTGCAGAAAACAAGCAAACCAGTTTTAAACTTGATTATGTTTTCCTCAACAGAAGTTTGTCTTCTAAGTAACTATTTAGCTATCAGTGGTTAGAGTGTTACTCATATAAGTTTTACTCAACATGGGTTATTCTGAAACTGATAACTTGTATCAACCTAAATGATAATAAAAACGTTTAGAAATAGCAAATTAAAAAAAAAAAAACTTATTTTACTCTGCACATAGTAGCTTTTTAACAAAACAAATCATGTTTTGGTTTATATAGCGATATCTTATCACTGCGGGTTTGAAGTAAACTGGGGTTATCCCAGATGCAACTATAAAACATAGTTCTAGTGTAAACACGATACTGATTATTATAATAGTAATTGTGGTGAGTGCAAATAGCGGACGTCTTGGCAATGCGGTGAGTATTTTTGAAAAGTTATAGACACAAAAGTTTTAAGATTGTTCGGCGAAAAATTGATGACCTCTGTGGCTCTATGGTAGAATTTTTGGAGGCTCAAAGCCGCGGGTCGTGGGTTCGAATCCCTAAAGTTAATATAAAATATTATAGAATATTAGATTTAGGCTAAAAGCGGAAAGAGCTTGTGTATTTTTAACTGACTTCCCAAAAAGGAGGAGGTTATATTTTTGGCTTTGGATATATTTTTTTTAACATACAACTAACGTCGGAGAACTTAATGCACTAACCATAGTCGAATTTTATTAATAAAAAAATATTAAGGCATTAAAATCTCTATTTTACTAGACTAGTTTGAAGTTTCCCTCTAGACCTTGTTTATAGGTATGTCACTTTACAATATCCTCTAGTTGCACTTTTTATCAGCTCAAGAGGAAAATTATATAGATAAGGCGAATAATATGTATTTATCCGCTTCGAAACTACTTATGATGAGAATGAATATATCTTCCCAAATGTTAACACTTTTTAGGGTTCCGTAGCCAAATAGCAAAAAACGAAACCCTTATAGATTCGTCATGTCTGTCTGTCTGTCTGTCTGTCCGTCCGTATGTCACAGCCACTTTTCTCCGAAACTATAAGAGCTATACTATTGAAACTTGGTAAGTAGATATAGTCTGTGAACCGCATTAAGATTTTGATACAAAAATTGAAAAATTATTAAAAATTTTAGGGGTCCCCATAGGTACAACTGAAACAAAAAATTTTTTTCACCTAACCTATGCGTGTGGGGTATCTAAGGATAGGTATTCAAAAATCATATTGAGGTTTCTAATATCATTTTTTTTCTAACATGAATAGTTTGCGAGAGAGACTCTTCCAAAGTGGTAAAATGTGTGTCCCCTCCCCCCTCTAACTTCTAAAGTACCCCTACTTTAGAAGTGATGATAAGTCAAAAAAAAAATATAATGTACTTTACTATAAAAACTACCAACGAAAATTGTTTTGAACGAAATATAGCGAGTGGCTTTTATATATTTTTATATATTTAAATAATTTTTTTTTTCATCTAACCTATGCGTGTGGGGTATCTATGGATAGGTCTTCAAAAATCATATTGAGCTTTCTAATATCATTTTTTTCTAACATGAATAGTTTGCGAGAGAGACTCTTCCAAAGTGGTAAAATGTGTCCCCCCCCCCCCCCCCCTCTAACTTTAAAGTAGGGGAATGATAAGTCTAAAAAAATATATGATGTACTTTACTATAAAAACTACCAACAAAAATTGGTTTGAACGAAATCTAGCAAGTAGTTTTTTTTTACGTTATAAATGGTAGGTAAACCTTAAATTAACTTTCATTAAATCAACTAAAATATAAAAATAAATCAAAAACCTTTTAATTTCATAAAAATAAACCTTATTGCTGCTGCCGGGTTTTTTTCTTTAACAGCAACTTACACTTTCTAGGATCGTTTGACAAAATGCTGAAGCAGCTTTCCTACTTGAAAAAATCTGCTGTTTCATTCTTAGCACCTAAGCACTGAAATAGCAGATTTTCAATACTAGAAAAGCTGCTTGAGAATTTTTGTGACCGGCCTTACTTAATCTACGCACGTTCGAAAGAATCAGGGGCGTAGCTACCGCCGTATCTGCCGTATTAATTATACGGGGCCCCTCCGAGGCACGCTACGCTTTTGGAAAGAATCCAACTTTCCTTGCTTCTATGCATGACAGGATAAAAAATCTTCTATGCTTTGTAATAGGGCGTTAATCTTCTGCGTGCTTCTGGGCTGGTGCTGGGCGAGGCCCCAGAGCCAGGACGAGACGGCAGCGCAGTGGGTGGAGAACATCTTCCTCAACTTCACCGGGGAGACCAAGCCGGCAGCACCAGAATTCAACCTGGATCCTGTGACGCCGGGTAAGAAACTTCATCATCTTCACTTCAAACATCTTGTTTGTTAAACTCTTTCGATTATTTCGTTGCGGTTTCCAAGACAGATTTAGCATATCGTTCGATCCAGAAATCACATCAGAGGGTTTTGTAATTTATCTTGGCACCGGAAAAAAAGGGGCGCCGCAGGCACTACCAGCACCCTGGGTGCCGAAAAAATCTCGCCCAGGGCGCTGGTAGTGCTAAAAACCGGCCAAGTGCGTGTCGGGCCACGCGCAATATAGGGTTCCGTAGTACCGCTAGTTTTTGATATTTTTTTTAATGGTCAATGAATGTTGTTTCCGAAGAAAGTTCCGAGAAGTTGATTCCTAAGCAGATGACGGACCTAAGTAAGTTGGTCGTGTTACGTCAAACTTATCCGATCGATCCATTAAGTTAATATACCTAGCGGAATATTAACTTTATGGACCGATCACAGCTAACATTGAATTGACATGATCCGACCAAATGACGTAAGTCCGTCAGCTGCCTATGAATCAATTTCTTCGATGGTACATTTATAACGTGTTTTACACTATTAACAACATCATCTCAGTTACGTTTAAAGAAATTTCAACGAAAAGTTCCATTATACTTATCGGAATACATTTTTTTAGTTGATCGACTATTACCACAGAATATATAATAGTACCTTACGGTCTATTACTTAATAACTTATGAAGTCTTCTTAGCCGTGATAGTTTTCCTTTTCAATTCAGCATATTTCCTACTACCGTGATTTTTTTACACTTCTAGAAGCAACCGTTTAGCAGGTAGAAGGGGGAGACACTGGACTCTAACGATTTTTTCAACTTTAAAACTTCATATTTCACAAATGGATCTCTAAATCGGAAAATGATCTTTGAATACTCGTAATATTTTTAAAAAACCTATCCAACGACACCCCACATGGTGGGGTGGACGCGAAAAAAAAATTCATCCCCGCTTGATGTCTAGGGGAGGTACCTTAAAAAATTTTTTTTAAAGATCTTTTAGTACCATTTTGGCGGCATCATTAATATGTGCATTCATGCCGAATTACAGATTTGTAGGTCCTATAGTCTCTGAGCAAAACCGCGGACAGACAGACGGACAGACAGACAGACGGACAGACGGACGGACAGACCGAAACTATAAGGGTTCCTTGTTGACTACGGAACCCTAAAAACTGGCACTGTCAGACCACACAATGCAACAGTATGCAAATATGTCTCATTCAATGCTAACATTTTCCAGACAACGAGGTGTCGTGTATGACAGAGAATAACGAGCGGGGTGTGTGCACCATCTACTACCAGTGCGACCCCGACTCCCGGTCAATCATCACAGATGGCACCACTCTCATCGACGTCAGGTAATGCCTAGGGCCGGATTTATATTTTTTATGAGTGTAGGCCACTCTAATTTTGCCGCCCCTATGTACGAACTCTGCCGCCTCCCCCCTAGGCCGGCATAGGACGCTGCCATAGGCAAGACCTATACTGTCTATAAATCCAGGGCTGGTAATGACCGTTTTAACCATCCGCGACGCATTTAGGTCCTAAATTTTAGGGCCAAAACAATCCATCCAAATTATAAATGCGAAAATGTGACATACCCGAGATACCTCGACTTCACACCCAAACCGCTGAATCGATTTTGCTGAAGGTATGGAGATACTTGGAGTCCCGGGAAAGGACATAGGATACTTTTTATTCCAAAAAATGTACGGTTCCCGAGCGATTGACTAATTTCGTCGCAACGGAGTTGCGGGCGTCATCTAGTAACTAGTTTACAGACAATTTTTGTTTTTCACCTATTGTATTGTGTCATCCAATTTTAGTACTCCGGTCACTGGTGAGACTCACATATTATGGAATAGGTTAACGTTTCTCGAGCCGTACACATCAGATAACATTATTTTAGATTTAGCTTTTAGGTAAAATCTAGCTAAAAATTGATGGTTGTCTGGTAGAAACCGCTTAAAGCAGTAAGGCCGCCATTTTGCACATTTTATAAAATTGTTTTGTTTCTTTGTGTCGTTTTGTTTCTTTTGTTTTGTATTATTTATTTTGTATGTTTATGTGACAATAAAGGATGTATAAATAAATAATTTAAATCCTTTCAGGGAGCGGACCTGCCCTCACTACTTGGAGGTATGCTGTCTGGAGACCAAACGGGTGAGCGAGGCGGAGGCAACGGGCAACAGGAAGGAGCAGACCACGGCCAAGCCGGGCGGCATGGGCGACCGCCTGACCACGTCGGGGATGGTGCCCACACCCAAACCGGCACTGCAACCTCAAGGTGATTTAGTACTTTGTTCTACTACCCAATCCCCAATGGGTAGTGAAAGAGATCGCCATGTTGTGAGGTTTAGGACGCGGTAAAATAAACAAACAATGTCAACTATGGGTAACAAACATTTTATAACATAAGGACAATTATTATTAACTAGACGTTCCGCGCGGCTTCGCCCGCGTAAATTAGATATTTTACAGACAAATCAGTCTACAAAAAATAGCCTATGATCCTTCACGTGGTCTACTTCTTATCTGACCCGAATAACAGAAAAATTGCTCTAGTAGTTCGTGAGATAAGCCCTTTCAAATAATTTCCCCCGTTTTTTCCACATTTTCTTCTATTTCTTCGCTCCTTTTAGTCTTAGCATGATAAAATATAGCCTATAGCCTTCCTAATAAATGGGCTATCTAACTTTGAACAAAACTTGTAATTTACCTCCTTCATCATCTGGCTATATACATGGAATCATTAAGATATAAGTACTTCTGCGGTACTAATCTATAGCAAATAGCAATCAACGCCCCGCCTCCCTCCCCGCTCATGCTTCAAGTGCGACATGTTTTTTGTTTGCAATAGCAGCTCTAGTACGTAGTACTTATATCTCAATGCATGGAATCGACATTTTTTTGATTTCAAATCATTTTTCGGTCCCAAAGCCTCAATTTATGAAAAAAAAAACAATTTTTAAATTGTTAGCCACTTTATCCACTCATGTCTTCATTTGTCCCTGGGCTGGGCTTACTTTTTAACACGCTTAATTCGTAACATACCTACATAGGCCAAGCTTATTAAATTATAAGCTTGGCCTGTACGTATATGTAACGGAATCTTTGAGACGATTTTTATCTATCTCCAGCGACCCTAGCATGGCCACAGTAGAAATGCGAAAGTATAGAAACTCTGTGGAGATAAACTGAAGGTGCTGTTCCGATCTTTACCGCGGCTAGCTTCGACCGACAAGCTTTCAAATAAAATACCACTTTATGACATAGACTATAGTCAATGTCATAAAGTAGGATTTTATTTGAATTTTTAGGACTATATAGTCTATGTTACGGTACCTTCAGTTTATCTCCACAGTTTTTCTATACTTTCGCATTTCTACAGTGGCCATGCTAGGGCAGCAGTAGTCTAATTAATTCGAACCACAACCAATGACAATGCAATAATTTGTTATTTTTTTTTTTTAAGAAAAGCGTGTTTTTTAACCATCATTTATTTTGTTATTTCTTTTCGCGATCCAGCTAAGGCGGCATGCGGCTGGAGCGGTGCGCTGACGTCGATCTTCTCGCCGGCCGCCAACAACGACAACCGCGTTCTCGCAGACTTCGGCGAGTTCCCCTGGATGGTCGCCGTGCTCGTGTGAGTACTATACACGCTGTGCTCGTGTGAGTACTCACATACTAAGATAAAAAAATACGTATGGCACTCGGGGACTGCTAAAGCTATTGTATTTTGCAGCTAGTACTCACGCATACGTCTAATCGCACGCACACAAACACCGTGCCGAAGTCTACCGAACTGAAACGACGAATGTTAGGTGTGTGGCGGTACCCACAATTCGCCTAACATTCCTGCATCGCGCTATCGAAGTTTTCTGAGCGCGTCAGTATATATACGACAGCTAAAATGTATCACGTGGGCTCCGGCCTGACCGAGCATAACATCTCGCTCGGTCGGAAGATCTTCCTTTAGCCGCTACGCATATTCCCACATTGGTGACCCTCGACAGAACACGCCTCCTTCATAATGATCACTCCCCGCCCCTCCGCACCGCGCCAGCCAGCATCGCCTCATCGGGTACCTCGTCCACTAGCCGCAATGTACCGCGGCCTGGGCGACTCCGCATCGGCATCATGGCTTTCTCACTACACCGACCGGTCAGCAAGCAGAGCACATCTCTCCTGGTCAGCACGTAGCATCGGCCCCGCACGGCAGCTATCCGACTCACTGGAACTCTCTGGCACTGGCGACTCAAGCGACAAGACTTCAAGATTCGACCTCCGGTCTTCGGGGGGGAGTGATGTGGCGGTACCCACAATTCGCCTAACATTCCTGCATCGCGCTATCGAAGTTTTCTGAGTGCGTCGGTATATATACGACAGCTAAAATGTATCACGTGGGCTCCGGCCTGACCGAGCATAACATCTCGCTCGGTCGGAAGATCTTCCTTTGTGGCCACTACGCATTATTCCCACAGGTGTATTTTCGTAATGGAATTTCTTGATTAAGTCGCCGCGCTCAAAGCCCGCTATAATATCTATGCAATAGCTTAATAAACACAGTGCTCGAATGAGCACAAAAGAACAAAAAAATAAGGAGACTGGAAAAAATATGTTAAGCGCTGTTTGTACGAGTCGATGCAACATTCACAATACAATCTCGATAGAAGCTCGCATACATTTTGTAAGTCTCTAACTAGTTCCAAACACTTCTTTGCTGTAGTACCGGATTGATATTTTCTATGAGTGTAGACTTTATTTCAGCCGCCCCATGTACGAAATCTACCGCCCCGTAGGATGTTGCCGCCCCCTAGGATGCTGCCGCCCCCTAGGCCGCGGCTTATAATACGCCCTATTTGTAAATCCAGGACTGCTTTACTGTATGTGATTGTCGCTTTTATTACACAATTGCGCAGGATTTGGCGACGCGTATACAGGGTGTAACAAAAATAAGTGATAATACTTTAGGGTGTGTACGTGTTCCTTGTAGAGAGTTCACTGTGAAAGTAGCAGCGCTGAAAGACCAATTTTTTTTTCACTTTTGTATGGGCAAGGGCCCGAGCGTCACGAGTTTCCCCATACAAAAGTGAAAAAAATTTTTGATCTCTCAGCCCTGCTACTTTCATAGTGAACTCTCTACAAGGAAGACGTACACACCCTAAAGTATTATCACTTATTTTTGTTACACCCTGTATAACCTTATCCATATTGTCTGTCACCTCTTCACCCCTAAACTACTGAACTGATTTTGATGAAATGCGGTATGGAGACATAGGATACTTTTTATCCCGAAAAAGTGTACGATTTCAGCGCGATAACGAATTTTGGCGCAACGGAGTCGCGGGCGTCATCTAGTAAATATTAAGTTCAGTTTCGCATCGCAGCATGAAAAATGCAGTGCAGCGCTGCCTAATGCCTATATCGGTTCAAGCTTGCCCTTAGAAGAAGTTGACATAATACTATTATGTCAACTTCTTCTAATGTCAATCCATATAATTATGTATAATAGATTGGCAACATATCGATATATTCGTTATGTTGACAATCATAATATACATATAAAATTCTCGAGGCACAGTGATTGTGCGCGAACTCCTTCAAAACGGCTCAACCGATTTTAATGAAATTTGTATATATTCGTTAGGCCTGAGAATAGGTTTTTATCTACTTTTTATATTGATACTAGAAATGATTTATATATGGCAAAACAACGTTTGCCGGGTCAGCTAGTTATTTATATATCCAGCACTGCTTTGCTGTGTAGTAATTTTGCATGTGACTGACACTTTTATTACACAACTAGCTTTTGCCCGCGGCTTCGCTCTCGTTAAGAAGTATTATTATTAATTTAGGTATCAAAGTCTCAGCCCGATCGATATAATGTATGAAAGTTTGTATGAAACTTTGTCAATATAAAGTTTCATACAAACTTTCATCCCCTATTTTATCCCTTGGGGGTAGAATTGATCATACCACGTTCTCACAGAAAACCGGCGTGAAACAGCGCTTGCACTGTGTTTCGCCGAGTGAGTGAGTTTACCGGAGGCCCAATCCCCTACCCTATTCCCTTCCTTTCCCTCCCCTATTCCCTTCTCTTCCTATCCCTACCCTCCCCTATTACCCTATTCCCTCTTAAAAGGCCGGCAACGCACCTGCAGCTCTTCTGATGCTGCGAGTGTCCATGGGCGACGGAAGTTGCTTTCCATCAGGTGACCCGTTTGCTCGATTGCCCCCTTATTTCATTAAAAAAAAAAATCTTTTCTTAGCGGATGCCTACGTCATAACATCTACCTGCATGCCAAATTTCGACCCGATCCGTCCAGTGGTTTGGGCTGTGCGTTGATAGATCCCTGGTCAGTCGGTCACCATTGAGTTTTATATATTTAGATTGCGCAGGATTTGGCGACGCGTATTTAACCTTATTTTATATAATTTCCAGCAAGCGCAGCTCGTCAGTGTGGAACCAGGACGACTACCGCGGCGGCGGCGCGCTCATTCACCCCGCCGTGGTGCTGACCGTCGCCCACATCGTCAAGGAGGTCAACCAGACGGTACGCAGACAGACAGACAGACAAATGCACAATACCTAAAAATAAAGCTAGAAGTATTGTATGTAGGTACCATCGAATAAATGAGGGTTGTATGGCGCTAAGGTCTATCGTGTCAGACAGACATAAGACAGCTATATCCTGGCATGTGGAAGCTATTTCGTGATATATGACAGCTGTTTGACACGACAATTGACACGATAGACCTGACGGCTACATAGCGCCATACAACCCTCATTGATTAATGATTCATAGACAGTTGACGGACCCACGACAGTTGGTCGGATTATGTCAATGTAAATCGTGGTCTGTCGGCTGGATTTGACATAACGCAGCCAAATTACGTAGGTCAGCAATCTGCCTATGAATCAACTTCTCTGATAGTACGAATATAATATTATGTCACATGTGTGACAAACTAGTTACCATTTTTCATCACTAGGAGCGCTGTTACGATACCACAAATCCTTGCAGTTGGCAACATTTTAATGATGGATAGCCATGATTACGACACTGCTTATAGCGTGCACAATCAACATTGATCATGGGCAACGATAGACGACCATCCCTCAAGTTTCAATGTAGTAGGTTATTCTTGAACTTCATGTAGTTTTGTTTATATGTTGTACCATCGAAGAAATTGATTCATTGGCAGTTGACGGACCTACGTAATTTGGTCGGATTATGTCAACTTAATGTAAGTCGTCGTCAGTTGGCTGGGTTTGACATAACGCAATCAAGTACGTCCGTCAACTACAACATAGGCATGAATCAATTTCTTTCATGGTACAGTCTTCATGTTCGCCCCTCATAGTCAATCATGGTATACATATTTTAATGTAGTAATGGATTTACCGCAACGTGTTACATGTGTTATCTCTCTCTCTCTGTCGCACCCAGCTGAAGTGCCGCGCGGGGGAGTGGGACACGCAGACGACGCGCGAGCAGTTCC
Source organism: Cyaniris semiargus (assembly GCA_905187585.1). NCBI lineage: Eukaryota > Metazoa > Arthropoda > Insecta > Lepidoptera > Lycaenidae > Cyaniris > Cyaniris semiargus. Next base: position 1,192,910 of record LR994558.1, on the reverse strand, counting down.
CGTTCCAGGAGCGCGACGTCGCCGACAAACTCATACACCCCAAGTACTTCCGACGTGAGTAACAGGACATAACTTATTATGCCATAACAAATGTCACAAACATGTTTGAATAAATTTCACGCTTTTTAGGCTTCTTACAGACGAACGGCACTTTCGACGGCAGTCGCTGGATTTTTTTCTTGACTGCCGTCTGCCGTCGACGAGTGCCGTTCGTCTGTAAGAAGCCTTGGGATCTCTTCAAGTACAAAAGTAACGCTGCGCTGGGACGTAGAATAAAATAGAAAACTAATTGCGCAATAATTACAAACATAATTAAGTAACTACCTCTAATAAATAATGACGAAATATAACTCAATGAATTGTATAAAAATCGGTAACGCTTGCAACAGTTTTTTCCAGACAACCACCAGAAGTATAAAGATATGTCCCGGCGTTTGAGACTGTGGCGGTACCCACAATTAGCGCCATAATCCTGCATCGCGCTATCGTAGTTTCTGAGCACGGCAAACATATAAACAATATCTGAAACTGACCGAGCACGCTATCTCGCTCGGTCGGAAGATCTTCCCTTGCGACCTCCACACATGCTCATAAAAGACATTTGTTGGCATTGACATACATATGAATTTGTTGGTGACCAGATAATCCTGTTAATTTCCAGAGTCGTTGAAGTACGACTTCGCGCTGCTGTTCCTGGCGAGCGAGTTCTCGCTGTCCCAGGCGCCGCACATCGGCGTGGTGTGCGTTCCGCGCGCGCTGCCCGGACCCGACACACAGTGTTTCGGCATGGGCTGGGGGAGGTACCCCAATAATGACACCTACGCCGTTGTGCTCAAAAAGGTAAGACCTGCCCCTTGTTATTTAACTTTGATGAACATTGCTTATGGTGAAAAATTTTGACGTTTGAATTTAAAAAGATTAAACGTCAAAATATTGACATTTGAACATTTTAAATTGTGTTTTATATATGGTCTACCCGAATCTGATGGCAATTTTTGACAGCAGATTTTCAAAAAATATCCTTGATCATTGGATAAATTTTTATATTTGCATGTTTAACACACAGAATCAGCTGCTATAAGAAAAAAAAATATGATCAAAATGTTTTATTCCAATTACCCCGGTATTGCTAGAGTCAATTTATTTTCTCACTTTTTGCCATCAGATTCTGGTAGACCTATACTTAATAAAGGGGCTAAACTGAATTTATTTCCTTTCCCTTTTTTGCGAATTCGTTTCAATCACTGAATGTTTGACTGTCCTAAATGCTCTCTTTCAGGTCCGCCAGACGCTGGTAGAACCACAGTCGTGCGCGGCGACGCTGGCGGAGTCGTACGGGCCGTACTACCGCGTGCACAAGTCGCTGACGTGCGCCGTCGGCGTCGACGGACAGGACACCTGCCGCGGCGACGGCGGCGCGCCCCTCGTCTGCCCCGTCGACGTGAGTACACTACTGACGCTAGTGGGGCGGAGTCTCGCGCGGCGATATGTCACTTCTATGGAATGTAAAGTGTCGCGTCCCGCTGCTGCAGTGTCACTTAGTGCAGTCTCATCTTAAATCACAACTGACGAAGATGACGAGCAAATTTCTTTTAAGGCCAATGAGACTTTTTTTTTTATATTTGGGCGCCGTATCGTGTGTGGCTTTTATGGTCGGAAGTTTTTCCTTTTCGGCCGCTAGGCATATCCCACAATGGTTTAAATTACGTAATTTCGATATTATGCTCGGTCAGGACGAAGCCCACTGACGTCATCTCAGACGTTGTATATATGTTACGCTCAAAGACCGAAAACGCTCAGTGAGCGAAAAAATGGCTCATAACGCGTTGTGGTCATAGTGAAACGGCCACGACGCGTTCTGGTAATCGAGAAAAGCCATGGCGCGTTCTGAGCATTTAAAAACAGCCACGACGCGAATTCGTGTTGTGGCTCTAATGAAAACGGCCATTGCGTAACTGGCCTGGTTTCATTGAAACTAGAGTGCTCTTGTGTATTGTGCACACACTTGGGCACTATAAAATAGCTCCTGCGTAACTGGCCTGGTTTCATTGAAACCAGAGTGCTCTTGTGTATTGCGCACACACTTGGGCACTATAATATAACTCCTGCGTAACTGGCCTGGTTTCATGGAAACCAGAGTGCTCTTGTGTATTGTGCACACACTTGGGCACTATAAAATAACTCCTGCGTAACTGGCCTGGTTTCAGAACGCGTCGTGGCCGTTTTCATTAGGGCCACAACACGAATTCGCATCGTGGCTGTTTTTAAATGCTCAGAACGCGTCATGGCTTTTTTCGGTTACCAGAACGCGTCGTGGCCGTTTCACTATGACCACAACGCGTTGTGAGCCATTTTTTCGCTCACTGAGCGTTTTCGGTCTTTGAGCGTAACATATATCTTGCCTTTCTCAGAAACATCGATAGCGTGATGCAGGGTTGTGACGCTAATTATGCATACCGCCGTACAGTCACCCATGTTTTATTAAGTACCATTATCTGACAAACAGATATTGTGACTAGACATGGATAAGACATAAATCTTTCTTACAGAGTTCACCAACAGGCGAGCGGCGGTACGTGGTGGCCGGTTTGGTGTCGTACGGCGTAGAGTGCGGGCTGGAGGCGTGGCCGTCGTTGTACGCTAACGTGCCGCACGTGCGCGCCTGGATAGACGCCGAGATAGCGCGCCGGGGCCTGCCCGCGCTAGAGAACGTCTGATATAACATGAACAAATTGCCACTCGCTTTCATAGTTTCCTTAGGTAGACTTTAATAGTAAGTCTTTAGGCTGCGTTTCCACCGAAGATGAGCTAAGCTGCGTTGCGAGAAATGTGTTTTACAAGAACCAATAGAATCGTTGCGCTAAACGTGGTCAGGCAAATGAAGCATTTCTATTGGTTGTTAAAAACACATACCTCGTAACGCAGCTTAGTTCATCTCCGGTGGAAGCCTTAGGGTCAATTCAGACCGCAACGCGACGCGTAGATGCATTTCTACATGATGTTTACAGGTCTGTCATTAAAGGTTAGTCTTTAAAGAAAGGTCGATGTCTTCGATTTGGGCTTTTAAATACTTAGCTATAATTATTGTACAGATTATTCCAATCTGTTTCATTAAGTTTTGTGATATTGAAAAGATGAAAATAAAATCAATTTTTATATAAAGTTGTACTTTATTTTATGTATTAGAATGAAATATGCACAACGACAATTTTTGGCTACAACTAAAAATAATGTTGTTCTTATAATAATAATACAATAGGGCCTCGTTAATCCGGAGAGGCAAAAACAAGACCATTTTCGGATTATCAAGGCGTCCGGATTAACTATAATCCGTGTTGTGTGTTTTATTAACATTAAATATTTCATACTAATAAAATATTTAATGTAAATAAAACACATATTTAACCTTAGTTTCTTTAATCAATTTTAAATTATAGCATAAAGACAAAATGTACTATCAGAGAAGTTGATTCCTAGGCAGATAGGGGACCTACGTAGATTGGTCGCATTGTGTCAAACCTAACCGACACTCGACAGATCACAATTAATATTGAATTGACATGATCCGACCAAATGACGTTGGTTTGTCAACTGCCTAGGAATCAATTTCCTCGATGGTACATGTTCATAATTACAACCATGTAAGAAATCAGTAAGTTGGGAGTCCGGATTACCGAGGCCCTACTGTAGTACAGTTGGCAGTTGCATACCATCCATGAAAATAATATTTAAACTTTTACATATGTCATATTAATGATACTTAACTTATTATTATACTATGAAATGAGAAAAGTCTGCTTTGAAACATCCAATTACTAATTACATTCTATAACTTAAATTTCAAATATCATTAGGTAAATATTGACCAGATATTAAATTTTTCGACTTCAACCAATTTTACAAAAATCCAAGTCATAAAAAGGATTAAATTATTATGCAAAAAAAAAAAAAAAAAATTTAAAAAAATTTGCTTCATATTAAATGTTGTTCCAGCCAAACCTTAACCAGTTCCTCAGATTCATAGCCATGAGAAGCTATTACATCTTTAAAGCCTTCCTTATCGTATTTCTTCTTGTAAAAACAAAATCTATTTGAATGAACTGGTGTTACACCGGCCTTCTTAGCTACAATACCTAAATAGATATCATCAAAGCGAAAATGTTTAACAAACAAGCTAGCAACATACATAATCTTCATGCACCGGTTGGAGACCACATAAGCACCAGCAGTGACATAAGCTGGCCACTTACTCCATGGATACTCCTCTAATGAGACCCTCCATTTGCTCGAATGGAACCTTTGTGGTGTGGACTTAAATATGTAACCTGCATACAATATTTTCTCCTTATCACTAAACCAGAAAGCTTCATTATGCTCTTCAGAAATAGATGGAGTTTCTTCAACATACTCCAAGAGATTCTTCACTGATATGTACATATCATCATCTGTAAACAAGTAGTGGTCTGCTATTGAACAGTGTTCGTACAGCCAGCGGAAGGACATCATAGTTTTTATTGTATTATTGAAGTAGGTGTCGTGGAAATCCATCTGTATGATGTCCCTATACTGGGCCATTTCCTCATCAATCTTTTGTTGTGTCTGCGTTTTGTGACCTTCTGTACCCAGAAAGAACAGAGTTTTTATAATTCTCCCTGGCATAAAATGCTCTTGACCGTAAGTCTTTCTTATAGCATCTCGCTGATCAAAGTGGTCCATGGCCGACTTCACAACAATGAATAGGTCCAGCTTTTCTAAAGTTGAACATTTTCCTGAATTTGTTAGATATCTGTACGGATAGTAATTGATAGGAAGAACACTAGGTTTTTTACCTATTAAAACTTCTTTAACTATAGGTTTAATGTCTATATTTAATGGATAATCAAACTCAGCTTCAAAGCTTTTTGCGTTCATATAGTCACTCACACCAAGAAAATAGTATATGTATACTAACAAACACACACACACTAAATATTGTAAGCATTTTCGGCTCCTCATTATTGCTTCTTCTGAGATTCAATTCCAAGCAACAAATGTTGAGTCTTGACATTCTGAAAAATATTTTATTGATATTAGAACTTTGAATAAATCTTATTTAATCCCTCAATTGCGGGTTCTTGGAAATCTATTGTTATTCTATTGTTATCGAGGTCGAATTGGACCACTTGGGAGTTGATAGGTTAAAAGACAATTCCATAGCTATATCTATTACCTATAGCATAAAAATACTTACAAATCTACAACGAATTGTCAACAGTAGAGCTGATAGACACAGGGGGAAGGTAGTGGTTTCGAATCTGGTTGTGGAGGCGGGCCACCTCGCTGTCAACACTCTCCATTTCACGGACCAGCTGAGTAAACTGAACAATACCTAGAAATAATATGAACAATAATGATTATTTGAGTTTTGTTTCTTACAAATTATTCACTAGATTTGAAAAATGTATGTATGTTTTGTATTGTTATGGACACACACATATTATTAGAGACCGGATTATATGCAACATAAAAGCTTGTTATATGCATGCAAATATGCATGAAAAATGTTTGAAATATGCAAGAAAATTAGCAGAATATGCAAAATCAAATGACAAATTTTAGGAATCCATTTTAAATTCATTTTTTTATTTCAAAATACATAACATAGTACGTACAGTAACATTATATGACATTAAAACTATATTAAAAAAATTTAAACTTAAGCAATCAAATATTTTTGTGAGTTTTCAGTCGTAAGATTGTGTCTATGATCATTTATAATATTTTTGTAAATAGAAAAGGTTCGCTCCACATAGGTGGAATGACTTTGTAGTAGGCGAGCGTGACGTCAAAACAAAAGACGCGTACGGGTACTGACTGCATTCGAAATGCAGTAAAAAGTCACAACTGTTACTCAATTATAGCTCTAAATGCATATGCAAACATGCAAATGCATATAATCCGGTCTCTACATATTATAGTATGTAATTTTTGTAAAATAAATTGTTTTAAGAAAAATATATCATTATAGTAAAATGTAAATCAACCTTCTCTTGAGGTGTTGAAACCGTGTCTCTTGATGGTTTCCATTTCAATTTGAACAACCATCGGGAAAACCAGCTGCATCATTTTCAACATCTCATTGCCAGCAGCTTCTTTTGCTTCATCCAGCTTTGAAGCATAATCGGGTGACTCCAGCGAGTCCAGCACTTCGTTGAGAATGGTTCTTACTTGTTCAACAGTCACATTCTGAGGTGACGCCATTCTACTCATTTGTGCACATTAATGTCTGAAAATATAGTACATTTAACAAAATAGAACTACGAAATAGTCTTTGTCTATAAATATATCTGTAGATATCACTAGATAATGAGACATCATAATAAAAGCAATAAAACAACTGTAAAAATGATTTGTAAGGACGGTCGACGGGGTCATGTTTTTTACCTGGATGGTTTTAATTTGCCACAATACTTCGAAAGTTACCTTTTAGTTATGTAAAGGAAATGGTAAAGGATACCTCTCATGTGCTTTTCTTAATCATTTCAGTTCTATTATTATATTAATTCTTAGAAATAGCTTGAAGATTATTTTTTGCAAGCACTCGAGATTTCCTATATAAAAAGGTACTCTGTGACTCGAGACAATGACAATTTATTATTTACTTGACATTTGACAAATGACTTTTTTTTTTTGTTACTTCGTCCCGGTCGGGACAGGCAAAGGGAGCGTTGCCCATATAGCCATTTCTATGTTTTCTCTATATAATGAATGATTAATGATAGTAAACACTAAACTGTAAAGGCCGAAGCCAATTCTTTTATATTAAATAGAGAAAACATAGAAATGGCTGTATGGGCAACGCTCCCTTTGCCTGTCCCGACCGGGACGAATTAACAAAAAAAAAAAAATTATAAATATTTTTTATTTTTATCCTACTAATTATCTTATAATATAAATTATTAAACTCACGTTTTGAGTAACTTTATCAATGAATTATCTTATCTTTATTACATATTGATGTTATTTCCTTCCTTATCCTGCTAATGTTTAATTAATTATTTACAATGTTCTTTCGAGATTGAGTATAAAAAACAAATTTTTCATGGAAACCAAGGATATCAGAATAATTAATAGTTGAAAATCACTGCAGTGTGGTGTTGAAAATGGAGGATGGTGTCGAAGATATCGAGTTAAATCCCACCCATGTCCGCAGGACGTTGACTCAGAGGAACAATGTGGCTAGGCAAATAGCTGTTAACTTTATGCCATCACGTCAGCTGCCTCACAGTAAGTTCACTATCTATACTTTATTTTTCTACTAGATATTGCAACTTAATCCGCAGGCATCATACTATTTTTGTTGTGAAAACTATCTTAATGTGGCCTTCCTTCTCTGGGACTCAAAGCTAAATTGTTACCAAAGAATGCGAACTCTAAGTTTCATCTAGATAAGTTCACTAATGTAGGTGTAAAGATATAAGTGTCTAACAGTCAGATTGGTTTGATAGATTGTATTTTTGATTGCATTGAATAGGCTCCAAAGAACTGCATGGATTTTTGGTAAAACTTGCCACCTTGTTTCACTGTTTTAATGCCCATGGAGAAGGTTAGTATTACTGGCATAATGTATGGATTCTACTTGGTTTCCTTTTGATTTAACAGTCTGTTGAACATGCTTAAAAGGCAGGCCTGATAAACCTTTTCTGCTAAGTTTGGTATCTAAAATTAATTTTAGATACCAAACTACTCCAGATTGTGTTGACCAGTATCAGACAATTACCCAGTTGTCTATACATAACTGTATAGACAGCTGGGTAATTCTGTAGTACAGTTAGAAACTGAGTACCCACTATAAGTGCATTTATATAGAAACCAGATGGCGTCCGCTTTTCTGCGCCCACTCTGTTGCGCCTAAATTTTTTTATCATGTGAGAACCTTACATTTTACCGGGATAAAAAGTTGAGGCGTGAAGAGGTAACAGACAGACAAACACACTTTTGCATTCATAATAATATTAGTATGGATATAAAGAAAGTGTTGTGAATTGACCAAATTATGGGGCCGTTGTATTAAATTTTGCAGTGAATAAATAAATATTATTATTATTTATTTAAACTGCAAGCATTATATCCACACAGCTTTGTTTACATTTACATCAAAATTAATTGGAACAAAGTGTAGATAATTTGTGTCTTGATTGTATGACTTATTTGATTACCTCTAATGAAGTTGGCCACTGACCTCACATGATGCAGATGTATGAATCATTTCCTGCTATTTAGTGGCCCAGGATTGTTGTTTTCTCTCTGATACAATGTTCACCTAAACTCCTTATAATGTTAGAAATTCAAAATAAATATATATATTTTTTTAATATTATGTGCACAATATACTCTTAAGCAACGATGTCAATACTTTCTATGCTCATAAAATATTAATATGGTTGTGATTAGTGAAGTTAATATGGAAAGAATAAATGGTAGGTAAATTTTTAAACACAATTTAGTACAAAAATCTTATGAATGATGAAATATTTTTCTGCATGAATATTACAGACTAGACGTTCCGCGCGGCTTCGCCCGCTTAAATTAGATATTTCACAGACAAATCAGTCTACAAAAAATAGCCTATGATCCTTCACGTGGTCTTCTTATCCGACCCAAATAACAGAAAAATTGCACTAGTAGTTCGTGACATAAGCCCGTTCAAATAATTTCCCCCGTGTTTTCCACATTTTCTTCAAATTCTTCTCTCCTATTAGTCTTAGCGTGACAAAATATAGCCTATAGCCTTCCTCGATAAATGGGCTATCTAACAATGAAAGAATTTTTCAAATCGGACCAGTAGTTCCTGAGATTAGCGCGTTCAAATAAGCCCTTTCAAATAATTTCCCCCCGTTTTTTGCACATTTTCCTCTATTTCTTCGCTCCTATTAGTCTTAGCGTGATAAAATATAGCCTATAGCCTTCCTCGATAAATGGACTATCTAACACTGAAAGAATTTTTCAAATTGGACCAGTAGTTCCTGAGATTAGCGCGTTCAAACAAACAAACAAACCAACAAACTCTTCCGCTTTATAATATTATTAGTATAGATTGTACAATTTGTACATAACACTCGACTAGTTTTGAATAATATCATTTTCGTTTATCTGACATCACTACAATTTATTTTATTATACAAATCAACAACTATAATGATGTTTTACTGTACAAGTTAATAGCGTTTCCAAATCACCATTAACAAAGTAAACATTGTCAGATACGCTGCGGGCGCGGCGCGGGGCAGACGTGGAAGTAGACGCGTCCGCGCCGGACGAGGAGCGGCGTGCGGACATCATCGTGCGGGAGATGGAGCAGCACGGACACCTGATGGAGGACAACCCCGTCGCCGAGGAGCTCAGGAGGTACTGTCTCTATCCTCTATCAGACACGCTGCGGGCGCGGCGCGGGGCGGACGTGAACGTGGACGCAAAGTACGTGCGGTTGGCTAGACTTTGCGCGCTTTAGTTCATCGCAGGACGCCGAGCGGCGCGACGTAGCGAAAATTATCGCGACGTAGTGTAGCTTTATTTGATGTGGCCAGGTACTTCGTCGTTGATCGAACACCAAGATTTTATCGCGGCAACGCGACAAAGTGGCCGTAGCATAAATAAAATAGTTTTTTACAGTTTTGAATGTGGAATTAAATGATGCCTACCACCGATTAGTGGTCCCGGCGAGTAGAGTCTTCTACGCTGACACCCATATTCTTAGTCGTCACATCGAGATTTCCTCCACTGGATTCAACCACAATTCTTAAACAAATCGTCATCGACGTTAGGTATTTCCTTAACCGAGGTGAAGAATAAACTGTCAGATGACGTTTTGTTGACGCGAGAGTACTCTAGCTCTAGCAAACCACAATATTGTTTATTTGCCGTTTGTTTATTTCTATAAAACATTTTATACAGCCAAAAATGTAACTACGTTCCACAGTTGAGTTGGGCTCATAGCTCATATGTTGCCAATATGTTACATAAAGCTGTCGAGTTAGGCTCATAGCTCATATTATTATATTTTTTATAAACTCCCAGGGAAGCTCTCCGCGAGCTGCCCCAGGGTCTGACGCTGAAGCGCAGCGTGCGCGCCAAGCTGTCCGCGTCCGTCAGCCTGCGCAGCAAGCGCCGCCCGCTCTCCACCTGGAAGCGATTCAAGTATCGCGTCGGTTTCGCCTGGAAACGGGTATGTGTATAAATAGTAGCTTAAAAGCAGATTTACATTGAGCCCGTGGGATCTCAAAAAGTATAATTATTATAGAAATAAAGAAATACGTGCAACAGCATTGGAGAGAAGGTTTTATCCTGGTTTGGTCCTACCGACGTCACGTTTTAGAATTCGTTTGTCGTTTTTTCCATACCAAATTTCAGCAAAATCGATTTAGCGGTTTAGAGGTAACAGACAGACAGACACACTTTTGCATTTATAATATTAGTATGGATGTGATATTTTGTCCATTTCTCTGCCCGCAGATCCGCGGTCGCTGCAGCGCCGTGCTATTCTCTGTGGAGTTGTGGTACGACGACATCCGCGCGGTGGAGGGCGCGCTGGGCTCCGCCGCCGGCTCCTACTTCCGCCTGCTGCGCCAGCTATTCGCGCTCGATGTGCTGCTGGGCGCCGCGCTGTTGCTGCTGCTGGTGCTGCCGCAGCTGCTGCACGACGCTGCCGTCGGCGCCGCCAGTGACAGCCTTAGCGCAGCAGACTTCGTCAGCGGCAAGGTACAACGCCGGCTCCTACTTCCGCCTGCTGCGCCAGCTGTTCGCGCTCGATGTGCTGCTGGGCGCCGCGCTGCTGCTGCTGCACGATGCCGCCGTCGGCGCCGCCGGCGACAGCCTGAGCGCATCAGACTTCGTCAGCGGCAAGGTACAACGCTAGCTCGTTCTTCTGTCTGGTGTGGTAGCTTTTGTCAGCGGCAAGGCATAACTGAAAAGTGAAGTTTTAAAAACTTGCTCAGTTACCGTATAAAATGTAGTTAAATGATAAAGAAACATAGTTTTATAAATGTCTTAACCCTTCGATCGCGGATTCTTGGAAATGCTATTGTATTCTATTGTTGTCGCGACCACCGGTGGCCGTATGGGGCTTGATGAGTTAACGTTTGTGTTTGTTCTGCAGCCAGCTTAAAGGATCCAAATCGTAAGTTAATGGTTTATTATTTGTTTACAATATATTTATTTATATTTTCGTTAAAACATCACCACCACAACATATCATCGCACGATACGTTGATGCCATCATAAAAATAATTGTATAATGATGCACTATCGACACTGCCACGTTGCAACTCGCAATGCAACACATTAGGAGCAATAGTACTTCGCTCCGAAAGTCGTGCGAGCGAGACGAATATCGAGAGAGACAATGTGTAAGCGAAATGGATGTCGACACGTATTAGGTTCAGCGCAGCGCAGCAGATAGAACGGAGCGTCGCGGAGAGGATTTAACGCACTTGAAAATAGACTAAGTAAGTACATAAATGCTTGAGCCTAACAAAAAATGCTTGCGCGTCCTCGTTGATGGACGGGAATCTCTTATCGCACTTTAGTGTATTAATTTTAATGTTTATCTTCAAGTTTACTGCGCTCCGTTCTGTCTGCGATGACATAACTCTTACTCATCAATACTCTCAAACCCTATCATTACCTGCGAACCTTCGAGAAGAGAGCGTATCCCCTTTTAAAAGGCCGGCAACGCACCTTCTGTTCTTTTTTTTTTTTTTTATGAAATAAAGGGGGCAATCGAGCAAACGGGTCACCTGATGAAAAGCAACTTCCGTCGCCCATGGACACTCGCAGCATCAGAAGAGCTGCAAGTGCGTTGCCGGCATTTTAAGAGGGAATAGGGTAATAGGGGAGGGTAGGTATGGGAAGAGAAGGGAATAGGGGAGGGTAGGGAAGGGAATAGGGTAGGGGATTGGGCCTCCGGTAAACTCACTCGGCGAAACAGCGCAAGCGCTGTTTCACGCCGGTTTTCTGTGAGAACGTGGTATTTCCCCGGTCGAGCCGGCCCATTCGTGCCAAAGCATGGCTCTCCCACGTTCTTCTGATGTTGCGAGTGTCTATGGGCAACGATAGTTGCTTTTCATCAGGTGACCTGTTTTCTCGTTTGCCCTCTTATTAAATAAACCACGATATTTCCACAGGGTGGTCTGGAGGGCTCAGTTCTGTTCTACGGTCACTACGTGCCAGGCGAGGTGGCGGCGGCGGGCCCGACGTACAACATGCCGCTCGCTTACTTCTTCACGCTGCTCTCTCTGTACATGGTCACTTTCGCCGTACTGTGTTACAAGTGAGTTGTCAGCTATTAAACTATCGCTTGTCTCTTTCACGAATATGAGCGCGATCGCGATATTTTCGCGTAAAAATAAAAGAGATTGACGACATGTCAATCGCTATTCGCTATTATTTCTCGGTGACATGAGCAAGCTTCCGCTAATCTGAGTTGCTGTAAAATCTGTGTTAAAATATCTTCTCACTCTCTGTCATAGACACGAAGAGAGAAAGAGATAACACGTTATCGGTTTCATAGTTCTTATTTATCAATATAGAGAAAGTTACAAACTATACTCATCCGATTATAATGAATCAAGAGATTCGTAATAACGCTCAGGATATCATTTGCACACTACAGCTACTGATATTTGATTACTTTTCTTTCACAGGACGGCGGCGATGTACCGTAAGCACTTTATAGAGTCGGGCTCGGGCGGCGCGGTGTTCGCGGCGCGCGTGTTCTGCGGCTGGGACTTCGGCATCGTCGCGCCGCACGCCGCCGCGCTCGCCGCGCACGCGCTATACAACGAGTTCAAGGTGAGCGGTGCAGCGCCCTCTGTTAGCACTTCATAGAGTCGAGCTCGGGCGGCGCGGTGTTCGCGGTGATTCTAAAAAGAAACGATAAAAAAAACGTCTTGGTTAGAGGCTCAGGTGTGGTACATTATGTCTTACCGATCTCATAAACTTCCACTTTTGCTGGGTATGGAGATACTTTGAGTCCCGAGAAAGGACGTAGGATACTTTTAATCCCGGAAAAATGTAAGGTTCCCGCGCGATAAACCAATTTTGGCGAAACGGAGTTGCGGGCGTCATAGTTACTAATATTTACTTTTGTCTAGGAGCTCCTTGCGGAACAGACCGCGTCACGTGGTCCGATGACGTGGTGCGTGCGTGCGGCGCGCACGCTGGTCAACGTGGTCGCTAGCGGCGTCGCGCTGGCGGGCTCGGCTGCGCTGGCGTACGGCGTGTGGCGGCTGCTGGCGGCGGCTGGTGACAGGGAGCTGTTGCTGTCGCTGGCTATTACTGCGATATTAGCTGCCACGCCATTGCTGTTCCATCTTGTCGCCAAGTAAGATGCAACAACACGCTTAACTGCCGCACTCAGAGACGAATAAAAAAGACTACAGAGGTGTCAAGGGACACCCGGATGGAACGAAGTTACAAAATAAGGAACTTCATTCCAAAAAAAACGCCATCTAGTTGACATCCAGGAATACTAGCAACGACACTTTTGTGGAATTGTAATAAAATTTATTTAAACGTCCGGTAGATGGCAATGTTTATTCTCAAAAACGCCATCTAGTTGACGCACAGGAATACTATCAACGTAACGCGCGATAAGGAACTTCGTTCCAATAACTTGAGTGTATTTAAATGAAGATTTTGACATAAGCTCCATATATCATCTGTCTTCATTAAATTTAAGTTTAATCATCATTAAATGTCTCTGAGTGCGTCCGTTAGATAGCTTACAAATTAATGTTGTCTTAACCTTTCAAACCTGTCATTGGCTTAGCGACAGTGCGCATTAGTTAGAAGTTAAAAGCGACCTCTTCAGAACTTTTAAGTTACAGACAATGTTCATTTCGACATAAATATAATTTTTTATTAGGTAAAAAACAATAAATCGGTTAATATAAGTTTTGAGCAAGATGCATTATATTTTGAGTATGTAAACACTTGTTACACCTACTCGCCACTCTAGTCGGTAGGTGTATTCAAGGCATAATGTATAGACGTTTAGATAGCAAACGAACATATGTTGGTGTTTATTTTTCCAAACCACTTTTTTACAAACAAATACAGGGTGTACCGTGTAACAAAACTAAGTGAAAATACTTTAGTGTGTGTCTCCTATATAGAGTTCGCTGTGAAAGTAGGAGCGCTTAAAGAGTAAGTAACTTTTTTTTTCACTTTGTATGGAAAAATTCGTGACGCGGGGGCGCTTGTCCATACAAATCACAAAAAAAATAGCTCTTTCAAAGCTGCTACTTTCACACTGAACTCTATATAAGAGACACATACCCTAAAGTATTATCAGTTAGTTTTGTTACATCCTGTATAAGGAACACATACACACCCTAAAGTATTATCAGTTAGTTTTGTTACACCCTGTATAAGGAACACATACACACCCTAAAGTATTATCAGTTAGTTTTGTTACACCCTGTATAAGGAACACATACACACCCTAAAGTATTATCAGTTAGTTTTGTTACACCTTGCACACGCTTGTACGGCAGGTTGGAGTACTACGCAGCACGTACGGCGTTCTACGTGACGCTCGCTCGCACTTGGCTTCTCGACATAACCATCTTCATGATACTGTTCGTGTACTGGGCGCGCTCCGGCACGAAGGTGACGGCTAAATCTTATACAAAAAAAATAAAAAAATAAAAAAAAGTGAGAGCCTGTCCACACGGGCGTTGCGTCAGCGTTGCGTCGACGCAACGCTGCCGTTTGTCGCATAGCCGGTCACACGGGCGCTGCGTCATCGCAGCGTTATTACGAAGTAGTCTTAACGTCAACACCCCCTCCGGCTTCGTCTCGGGGGCTGCTGTCCGTCATGTGTGCATTACGCGCTGCTGTCACGACGCAGCGCGCCGTGTGAACACCTTGGTTATTTGTATGTAAAACAACGCAACGGCAGCGCTGCGTCGACGCAACGCGCCGTGTGGACTGGCTCTAACGCCTGATTCTATTAACTAGCCTTGACACAGTCTCGATGCAGTCTCGGTATGTTAAAGTCACAAAATGGTATTCTCAAGAAATAATTAACCAACGGCAAACGCGTTCTGATTAAAGTTCGCCGTTTGACGTTTGTAAAGTTGCTGTTTTGCTGTTTAAAAAGATGCGGACTGGATCTTAGCTGTATGTGAATAAAATAGCAAAATCTAAACGTTTCTTCTGCGACAATCCATTGCAATGTCGCTTCCGACGACGGTACGCATTGATGTGGAATAATAACATGAAATGACTTACATTAAAAAACGACTTAGCGTTGATGCTGCTTTGACTAAACGCAACAGAGCAATGCTGCCATTTGTCCAATTACCGTTTAAAAACTTTTGTTAACGTTTAAGTTTCGCCAAAAGCATACCATCCTCATCACCTTGATGAGTGGTAATCTTCCACAGTGCGTTTTTCGCGTAGCTTTCTGCCGCGCACTGTAAAACTCTGGAACGAACTGTTGCCAGCAATATTTCCTGACCAATACGACCTGCAAACCTTCAAGAAGAGAGCGTATTCCCTCTTAAAAGGCCGGCAACGCACCTGCGACTCTTCTGATTTTGCGAGTGTCCATGGGCGACGGTAGCTGCTTTCCATTAGGTGACCCGTTTGCTCGTTTGCCCCCTAATTTTATAAAAAAAAGTTATGTTCCACCTTAAACAAATTTTTGTAATAACTTCAGTGCTGGGAAACGAGTTTCGGTCAGGAGATGTACCGGCTGGTGGTGCTGGACACGCTGGTGTCGCTGCTGCTGCTGCCCGCCATCGACCTCATCAGGGGATGTTTTTACAAGTTAGTGTATAATATTTTTAACAAAAAAAAAAGGGATCAAACAGTATATCCGCCTCATGGGACCACCTGTGAAGTATCCTCTTTCCAACAAAAAAATAATCTCAGAATCGTTTCATAAACGGCGAAGTTGTTCACGAACAAACATCAAAATGTAAATGTGAAAGTGTGTTTGGCTGTCTGTTACCTCTTCACGCCCAAACCGCTGAACCGATTCCACTGACATTTTGTATGGAGATACTTTGAGCTCCGGCCCCCGGGACATTTTGTATGGAGATACTTTGAGACATAGGATACTTTTTATCCCGAAAAAATTTACGGTTCCCGTGCGATAAACGAATTTTTGTGCAACTTAGTTGCTGGCAATATCTAGTGAATAAAATAAATAAATGATGACAATACGTTTCTTCCCAGGCGTCGCGGCTGGTCGGGTCCGGACTTCAACGTGACTCTCCACAGTCTCTCGCTCATCTACAACCAGTCTGTGCTGTGGTTCGGGCTGGCGTTCGCGCCGCCGCTGGCGCTGGTGCTCGCCGTCAAACTGCTGCTGCTGTTCTACGTCAACCGCGCGACAGCGCTGCGCATGTGCCATCCCGCTAAGAAGGTTACGGCCTGGCCATTAGGCAGATGGCGGATCTAAGTAATTTGGTCGCGTTAAGTCAAACCCATCCGACTGATCACAGCTAACATTGAATTGACATAAGCCGACCACATAACGTAGGTCTGTCAACTGCCTAGGAATCAATTTCCTCGATGGTACGTTGCTATTATTTCATTCGCTAGACGCTCCGCCGTTCGCGCTGCGCGAATATTCGCATCGGCGAATGTCTCGTGGCCAAGCTGTTAGTTATTGCTCGATTAGCTGAATAGATTTAAACAGGAAAACCAGTCTTACAAGTATAAAAGCTTTAGCACTTTAGCACTTAATAGATAGTTACATATTTCGTATTGGGGCAATAAGATCGTGTCATCTAAGTTTAATTATCATGTAACCGACATAATAAATATCACTAGTGCAGCTGTGTCATACCTATGACATTGTCACGAGTGTGACTGTTGTAGCTCAAACTCGCTTTAGAGCTGTAACTGAATATTATGTTAACATTCTGCCGCGCACTGTAAAACTCTGGAACGAACTGTGACCAGCAATATTTCCGGACCAATACGACCTGCAAACCTTCAAGAAGAGAGCGTATTCCCTCTTGAAAGGCCGGTAATGCACTTGCGAGTGACCATGGGCGACGGTAGTTGCTTTCCATCAGGTGACAGTTTGCTCGTTTGTCCCCTTATTATATAAAGAAAAATGTTGTCAGGTGTGGCGCGCGGCGCAGTCGCAGACGCTGATGTTGGTGCTGGTGACGCTGTCGCTGTTCGCCACGCTCTTCGCCATAGGAACTATGTTCCTCGGGTGAGTGACTTTTGCGCCTATAACAAGCCAGTCTCGTCTTTTTCTGCTACCATGCGGTACTGATTTACTAAAAGTCTGTCTTTCCAAACTTGTCGACTAATTCACAGTACAATTTAAAAGTAACAACAAACTCGCATTGGGCGTGGCTTATGTTTTAAGCGTATTGCACGACGCGACGCTCCTTCCAATTCGTGTTTTTCAGTCTACGAATATTTTTTACTGTTCTAAATTGCTACTTGCATATATATGTTATAGGTCGGAGCCGCGCTGCGGTCCGTTTACGGGTTACAGTGCTGTGTACGAGCTGGTGACGCAGGACGTGCTGCGCCTGTCCAGCCGCCACGTGCTGCGCGCCACGCTCGCCGCCGCCACGCGCCCCGCCGCCATCGCCGCGCTGCTGCTGGCGCTCTGGTATGTCTCTCTCTCTCTCTCTGTCTGTCTCGCTCGCTATGTGGGCGGGCCCGTCTCGGGCTCCGGCACGGTGGAGGATATACAAGCTCGTTAAGCACGCGTGCATTTCCCGTGCGTGAATTAATAACTCGCTTTTACTAACATATTATGTGTTATTTTTTAAAAAATATACACGAATATTGTATGCAGTGTGGCGGTGTACTTCGTGCGCGCCAAGTCGCAGGCGCAGCAGTCGATGGTGGCGCTGCTGCGGCAAATGTTGGTGCTGCAGGCGCAGGATAAGGACTTCCTGCTGGGTGCCATCGAGAAGGTGTCTAAAGGAGGTAACACCACCTTTACTTATGTGGTTGTGATTTCAAAAATGCTACGAATTTGCTCTCGCACCGTGGCAGACTAGTTTTAATTGTGTTTTAATAGAAAAGATGTGAAATTCCAAAATAATCCGCCACCGCCCACCAGTGAGGTGGGTGGTGGCTCTAAAACGCCCTTCGTAAAATCACTCGCTAGTAGTAGTCATAAAATGTTCAATTATTATCTGTTATAATTAACAATAATTAATACTAATAATAGTATTAAGATACAAATACCATTTCAGAAAAATAATACTACCGTATTAACACATTGCCTGCTCTACATTTATACACTTATTGAACAAGATGAAAGAAATAGATAAATTAACAAGAATACATTCGAAATTCAATTCCAATCAAATTAATTTAAAAAATTCTTATTCATGGCATAATTTTTAGAGTGGCTATACAGTCCACGCTCAGAGGCCGCAGACGACAGTCACACTTGGCGCTACGTGCACGACGTGCGTCGCCCCTCCAACGCGGGCTTCCAGCTCGCACGCCCGCTCAGCGTGCACGGTGGCGTTCGGCCCGCCAGCGGCGTACTAGCTAGCGTGCACGCTGACGGCGACACCGACAGTTCCTTCAGCTGGCAGGGCTCGGACACGGCTTTGCATCCACATGACCAGTAGTGAAGAGATTGAGAGGTATTTAAAAGGTTATATTTAGGTATAGGTCTACCAGAATCTGATGGCAAAAAGTGAGAAAATAAATTGACTCTAGCAATACCGGGGTAATTGGAATAAAACATTTTGGTCCTTTTTTTCTGATAGCGGCTGATTCTGTGTGTTAAACGTGCAAATATAAAAAATTATCCAATGATCAAGGATATTTTTTGAAAATCTGTTGTCAAAAATTACCATCAGATTCTGGTAGACCTATACGTTGGACGGTGTTTGTAATGATTTTTGATACGTCACAGGTGTGAAATGCTGTCTGATAAAGATAAAGTCTGTCTGTAAATAATATGTAAGTATAATACATACATACTTTTTATACTAATGAATTGGAAAGTCTATTTTTATGACACTAGCTAACAGTCTTTTAACTGTTTTAAGTTTAAGATTTTAACATCTTCTTAACTTTACGCAATGTAACAAAATTTGGTTTGGATGTTTTAACCCTTATAATTTTTTATTTTGAAGTTAAGAAAAACTTGGAATAATTAGGTATTTACTTGTGAAATAATGAGGTTGTTAGAAATTAAAGAAGTATTATTTTAAGTACCACTTAAGTAATTTTGTCAATAAACTTGGACGGACAAATATTTTCCTTTTAGACGTGAAGAAGTAACAAACACAAACTCACAAATTTTCGCCTTTATAATATTATTGCGATGAGGCTGAATTAGGGCCCTATGAGTCTTATTGAAATGAGGTTAGTGTATTTATAAGGTTAGTTAATTTATGTCACAAACGGTGCTAAATTGGGTTTAAAAACTAGTCATTTAGTCAAAAGTACAATAATTAATAGTAATTATTCCTTCGGCTGTAAAAAATACTATACATTACTGAAAACATGTTTTTGCAAGTCTTCGTCTTCCATTTTTCTCAATCTTTATCGTTGTAGTTGTAGTAGATATACACGAGAAAATAGTTTGAAACATTCCTAAAGCTATTTTTCTTTTTCATTCGCGCACTAATTTAACGTCATCTTGTTTCAACAAGTCAGGGTAAAGTCAGGTCAGTCAGTTATGTAGAAAGAGACAAATAGTGATAGGGCTGATTTAAAATTTCTCTCTATTCCGTGACAAGTATTTATATTGTGTAATAGTACTATTATGTATTTATTTTAGCTTATAATCTCAAAAGTTTTGTCATAATATTTAAATTTGAACTGATTTTTGAACATGATCTCTTTTTGTAAAGTTAAGCACTTGCGCCTGTCTGCGCGCGGATGGTGGTTGAAAGTATGGCTAGGTGTCAAAATCATGTCACTGCAACGCCAGGAAAACGTTTATATTTACCCCGCGTTCCACTTAGCGTTAAAAACGATCAAAACGCTCAAAAAAGTAGGCATTTTGACACTGACCTCCATTATACAAGTACGCTGGACCTATGATACCCACTTTTTTTGTGCCTATTTGAAGCGGAATCAGCGCCCCTAGTAAGAGGGAAGAGAACTAAATTTGACGTAACTTGCAAATGGCCGCTTAATCGTTATTGGTTGTCATCACTAGTATTAGTTCCAAATACTCACACTACTGCTATCAGCGCCAATATGGCGACTTTCAAACGTCATTTTCACGCCAAATTTAGTTCCTATCACTCACATCGGGGGAGCTGATTCCGCTTCAAATAGGCACAAAAAATAGCTGTCATTTCAAATAGGTATCATTAGTTCAGCGTACTTGTATAATGGAGGTCAGTGCACTTTGAGCGTTTTGATCGCTTTGAACGCTAAGTGAAACGCGGGGTACGTTACCTGTTAAGTTGTAAACAACGTGTTCGTTGGCGTTGCCATGACATGACATGATATTGACATGCGCAATTAAAAATTTTGCGGAATACTATTGTGGCATATTATTGACCGTCTACGGTTGATATTGAAGTTGAACGCGTCCGCCTTTCAATCTTATTGTCAAATAAATTGTTCAATGATATTGCACAATAAAATTGGTCACTTTGCATACTTGTCAAGGAAATGGCATGTTATTTAACAACATATTAAATTAAACCCAGACTGGCGTAAGTGGAATATTTTTTTATTATACTATCTATTATTATTATATTTTATTGACGGAAATGTAATCAACTTCTGTATTTTATACTTTTGAAACTGTATGTAACATGTATTATATCAATAAAATTTGAATTATATATTATGGTGTTTTATTGTGTAGTAAATATATTATCTTAATTTATAACTCCAGCACCCGTAGCACGGCTACAGTAGAAATACGAAAGTATAGACAAACAGCAGAGATAAACTGAAGGTGCCGTTCCGATCTTTACCGCGGCTAGCCGCGGCGCGCGATCGACGAAAATTCAATTAAAATGCCACTTTATGACATAGACCATAGTCTACGTCATAGAGTAGGATTTTATTTGAATTTTTAGGACTATAGTCTATGTCATAAAGTGGCATTATATTTGACTTTTTGGCGATCGCGGCTAACCGCGGTAAAGAACGGAACGGCACCTTCAGTTTATCTCCGCTGTTTGTCTATACTTTCGTATTTCTACTGTAGCCGTGCTACGGGTGCAGATGATGGTAAATGTTGGTTAGGTGATAATCTAAAATACATAAGCTATGTCCACACTATGCGCTTTCGTCTTTAATTTTCGTCATCTTCTTTGTATTCAACTTTCGTTTGGCGCTTTCAATAATTGAATGCGTTAACGAACGCAACGCCAACATTGACATTTTTGTTCAGTTGCAGCTTTGTTACATGTGCGACGAGAACGTTTTACTGGGTGGAATATGTGCGGCTTATTTGGTCATAAGAAATTCCAGAAAAAATAGAACTAAGCGAAAGTTTTGGATACGGTCAGAGCGCATGCGTCGCGGGCATGCCTCACGTACGCTATTGACTGCGCTATGACGCATGCCCTTGACGAACAAAAAAAAGGCACAGTGTGGACAAAGCTATTACACATTAGGTTTACAGGTTCTATATTATTAAAGTATAAAGGTTCACGTCGGGTTAGCGCTCTTACAGACGAACGGCACTTGTCGACGGCAGTCGACAGTCGACGGCTGCCGTTGACGCGTACCGTCGACAAGTGCCGTTCGTCTGTAAGAAGCCTTATAATGGATAGTTATGCTAGCCAACATGATTGCGGAATGACAATCATTGACATAAGAAACCATACTACAAATACATCATCAAATGATGATGATTGATATTGAATGATATTGGCTAATTAGATTTTATTTTAAGTTAATATCTGTATTTAAAGTATAGCCGTGTGAGATGAGCTTCAATCTTCATAGAGTATATGTACTATGGTAACCATAGCCTCCATCATGTCTAAGGAGTTTCTAAGGTAACTAACGAACCTTTGTTGACAAAATTTGATAAAAGACAAGACATTGCCATGACAACGTCAAAGTTATGTCGCCGGTAAGGCGAAAAGTAACATTTGTAAAAACAAAATAAGAAATTCTAAGAAACAAATTGAATTGAAAGCTAAAATATAGCGTAAATTGTAAATAGAAACCATTTATCATCAGGGGATAGTGTAAGTATATAGTGCTTGCAACGCAGTTGACGTTTCGATAGTGATATCGTTAGTGCCTCTGTTAATGATATATGGACCACTGCAAAGTCAGCTAAGTATTTAATCTCATATATGCTGTTTTAAAGCCAAATACTGTTAATTTAAACTATCAAAGCTTAAGTCTTAATGCAGTATGGGACCACGATACTAACGCCTACATATGATTAATTATTATTTATTATAATCGTGCCGAAAAGCCATTAGTGAAGTTTTAGGACTACAATATTTCAAGAGGACACCATGGCGGCGCAATCAACAAAATGTATACTGCTCTTTAAGAACACATAAGAGTTATTGATGTCCGTTTGGTTGAGATCTGAGCAGCGGCGGCTGGTTGTTCGGTCACGGTGTCCCATTGAAATCTAGCCCTTAGTAATCCATTGAGTAGCTTAATTTATGTTATAACCGAAGATGGCGAGTGGCGACCGCAAGAGGCCGCTACCGTCGCGGTTCGTGCCCCCAGCGCGCCGGGAACCCTGGCCGCCGGCGGTGCCGCGCGCTGAACGCGACACCGACCTCGTTAGAGCCGCACACAATTATTATCCAGAAGGTATGTACGGCTTAGGGCTCCCACACATAACTGCGAATTCGCATCGCATCGCAAATATCTGCGACAAAACTCATAATGACATTACGATGCGATGCGATGCGAATTCGCAGTTTTGTGTGGAAGCCCTTATTTAAGTAAGCGTGAGAAGTAGTAGGTTACGTATAACTTCAAGATTACTTAGCAAAAATGTAAGGGGAAGTTGGACTTTTAGGTTATTTGTTGGGGCTACGAGCGCATCTGGTGCAGGCGCACGGAAGACAAGTATCAGACGAAGACAAAACATTGCATAACTTTGACGCAGTATGGATCTTTGTATTGCAGCGCATTGAGGCTTGTGGATACTAAAATATTCGGTACTTGATGATGGCCGCAACTCCGTTGCGTCAAAATTAGTTTATCGCGCCGGAATCGTACATTTTTCGGGACAAAAATCCAAAAATATCTCCATAGCAAATTTCCGAAAAATCGGTTCAGGTGTTTAGGCGTGAGAAAGTAACAGACAGATAGTCACTCTTTCGCTTTTAAAATATTAAGTATGGATGTTAATGCGTTTCAGGGGAAGGTAAGGGGCGATGCAGCACGTTCCCTCCGCTGATGCAGGCGCGCTCCTGGACCAGAGGCGTGCCCTACAGAGACAGCTTCGACCACGCACACCCGACGGATAGTGTTGGTGAGCGCTCAAACAATGGCGTATCAATGAATTATACATTTTCTTTAGAGCCGAGTCTTTAAAACCCAATATATTTATGCCTGTTTGATCCATGTCCAATTTTAGTAAGGTTAGCTCATTGATGTAAAGCCGAGTCGAGTTAACCGTGCTCGAGTAGCAAAACACACTCTTCCGTTAGTCTTGTAATTCAGTTGGATGGATGACCGACCTGACTAGCGAGAAATTATCTATGGGATCGACTTTTTATCCTCCCGTCCGATATTTAAATAATGTAATAGCATGGAACATTAAGTTAGTTAGAATGGTGTATATTGACTCGCGGAGGTAATACTTACTAGGTTAATGCCAAAAATTTGTTTAATCGCGATATTATGCGTCATGGGAAACAGAGGTCACATATTTTGTCAAGAGAGACACGTTGTAAAAAAGTCGCATATAGACGTTACATTACGTCAAACCGAACTCTCAGGTAACTGCTACACGCCAGCCACTAAGACCATGCGTACGCTGCACATGCCGCCCAAGAGGCGCCCGCCCCCGCAGCTGTACGGCCCAATAGGACCAAACGGCGAGCTGCAGTTCCCCCCTCTCAAGCCCTGGCCGGAGAGGGAGAAGGAGCGACCGGCCGCGCTCAAGAGAGAGAAAGAGAAGGAGAAACTACCGAAAGGTATTTTTTTGAAATAGTAGTTTTTAAGGGGAAGGTGCTTGTTTGATTTTGATACGATTATAGGGTATGTCCGTAACTGCCTTGCGTCGAAATTAGTTTATATAGCGCAGGTACCGTACATTTTTCCACAATTATACTTGTTCTATCCATACCCATGTGAATTCGTTCAGTCGTTTAAGCATGAAGCAGTAACAGACAGACAGACCGACAAACTTTCGCATTCATAATACTAGTAAGACATTCAGAAAGGTAATTCTATTATTACAAAACTTACGACAAGATCGGCTTGGAAATGAAAAATTTATCACTAATTTTGTGATGTAATTAAACTGTATAGGAATCATATATTTGGAGGACTTGGTATCCGGTGCATATCAGCGACGTAAGGCGGCGGAGGCGGAAGCGAGAAGGAAAAGGATAGAGAAGAAAAAGAAAGAGAAGGCAGATGCGGAGCGGGCGGCGCAGGAGGCTCTGAAACGGTATTTTTTCTTGATTTCTACTACGTTGATAGGAAAAAGCTTATTAAAGTACTGACTATTGAGCATCTATATGATATGAGAGCCAAGTTCAATGACAAAAGGTGAAATAAAAATCCCTGAACCTGCGCTTGTCTAGATTTGATGACTTATGCAAAATGACGAGGTCAGTTTGTTGCTGGGATCTATTGATTAATCCTAACTAATTATAAGGCTGACCGCAAACGCACGTTTCCCGTATTCGACTTCTGAATTCGTTTTCCGTATTCGGAATTCCGTGAGAATAGCGCAAACCTTTGTTTGCAAACGCGCCGCAAACGCGCCGCCTCGCACTTGAAACGTATGTGCGGAATTCGTTCCGTACGGGGATAAACGAACGTGTGTACAGTTAACTATATTTTCTACTGTATGTCTGGTCTGTGCTGATACCAATGCATTAAAATTTACGAATACGGAAAACGAATTCGAAAATCGCATACGGAAAACTTATGTATGCGGCCGGCCTAATAATTGCGAAAATGAGTCTGTCTGTGACCTTTTCACGAATAAACGCCTAAACCGTTTTAGTTGGAATTTGGTCTAAAGATACTTTGGGAGGCAGTAAAGGACATAGCGTCATTTAAGTTCTAACACCACTTAAGTCACTTTTTGCCTATTTTGACATTTTGATGCAATTCGCTAGAAAATCGGAAGACGCATCGTTGTAGCCAAACAGGAACACGTATCGGCCAACAAAAACTCGTAAAATTGTTAAATAGTAAACCTGCATTAGTATTAGATCTATCCAAAATTAAATTTAATCTCTCTCCTGAAAAGTTGCTATTTTTGACTTATGTGGTGTTAGAACTTCAACGGCGATAGGATAGTTATTGTTGGCGAAAAATTGATAGTTCTCGCGCGATAAACGAATTTATGTGCGACGGAGTTGCGGTCACGTAGTTAATATATCATCTAAATAGGTTCAACCGTAGAACAGAAGAGGTAAGGCCGCGTCCCCATCAGACACGGCGCGGCGCCGTCACCGTGTTACGGCACGACGCCGCCACCGTGATACGGTACGGCTGCGCACCGTGTCACGGTGCCGCGTACGGTGCACCGCGCGCCCCTATTTTGGGTGGAACTTCCGAACAAAAATTGTGTCCAAACTTAAACGAGGCACTTATTTGGAACTAATATAAATCGGCCAAGAGCGAGTTAAGCTCGCGCACGAAGGGTTCCGTATCATTATTATAGAGAAAAATAACCAAAAAATTATGTTTTTTGTATGTGAGCCTCCATAATTATTAAGTTTGTAAGTAAAATAAATATTATACATATATTATAACCTAGTATAGTATGTATCTATCTATAAGTATAATTATTATGATATTGTTTATGTATATTTAATTTATTTTATTTACTAACTTTTTATACTTTAAACACTATACCCATATACAGCAATTTTATCCTCTCGCTCAAAGGTTGCCTGGAAGAAATTGCTGCTTTGTAATAAGGCCGCCTTTGTGTACCTTCTTCATAGATATTATTTATATTATTTTAAACTTTGTCTTTGTATTGAATGTGCTCAATAAAGTATATTTTCAATTTCAATTTCAATTTTCAATTAATTTGTAAGTACAAATATACGGATTTACCCAAAATTTCCAATGTTTCTGTTTCTTTTTCAATCTTCGTCCACACTTCGTCTTAGTAACAACAAGAGAAAAATTCTTTCGCGATCCATATCCAGACAAGCACTTTCGTTCGAGCGCAAATATCGACTGAATAGGGGAACACGGGTCTGCGCACAGTACGCGGCACCGTGTCACGGTGCGGCGCCGTACCGTATCACGGTGGCGCGGGCGGCGTCGTGCCGTAACACGGTGACGGCGCCGCGCCGTGTCTGATGGGGACGCGGCCTAACAGACAAACATACACACTTGCGCATTTATAATTTTAGTGAGGATTCTGTCACTAGTCGTTGCATTAACATATTGCGGTGTTGTCAGTCGTCTGGCTCGCATGGAGTTCGAGCTGCCTCGCGACCCGGACGAGCAGAAGGCGGAGCTGGTGCGGCTGACGGAGGCGGAGCAGCGCGCACCCTCGCCGGAGGAGGTGACGCGGATACAGTACTACCTCACCACGGTATTGCCGCTTGCTTTATGTGTTTTAAATAATAATTATATTGTGTGTTAGTACTTTAATTGAATCGGTCATTTCAAAAACCTCATAAGTCACATTTTTTTCAAAATGCTTCTTTTACTGAAAATGGTTCTTTACAGGATGCGCACATTCTGGGTAAAAATCACGCAAATCAATACATTCCTTCCTATTTAAATAATACCACGAAAAAGACGTTCATTGATTAAAATACATTAATCCAGTGACTTATAGGGTGAATAGATGATTTAAAGCAAGTTCAGAACTGCATTTTGGAAGTCATTTTATAATTTATATCATATTATGCCATTTTATAACAATATTTTCAGTTGAAAATAATCCAAATGGAAATGTATGGGGAATTTGACTTCGTACCTTAAAGTTATTAAAAAGCGACAAAGTAATAGATGCAAAATGTTAATACGGTTATTTTTAAGTGTAATGTTTAATAATAAGCTAAGTATAATTGTAACAATAATATTATAATTTATGATACCGCAGTCTCTTGCCGGGCCACATCTACCTCCATACCCCGAGCACCTGTGCGTGCGCGCCCGCGCCGCTGTCGACACCCAGACCAGACATGTCCGCTTGCGGCATATGACACACCTGCACGCGGCCAGCATGACCACGTGCGATGAGGAGATCAGGGATAACTTCGAGGAGGCTATGAGGAGGTAAATTGAAGTATTTAATTGAAAATTTTATGTATCAGTCGATTCTCATCTCACCTCATTTCATCTCATCTCATTTTCACTAATTTGTTTGTCGCCATTGCGTGCTGTATTTCACCTGTCATTGGAAGTCATCTAATCTATAAGTTACCATTGTTTGTCTTTTATTTTAATGTGCCAGATGATATTCTGTTGGTGAATCGTAATAAATAAATAATAATTTATTGTAATTAAGATAGATGGATGAATGTTTGTTACTCTATTTACGTAACGACTACAGGAACGTAGTGAGTTTAGGTGTCTGAGATGTTTAAGCTTTAATTAAAAAGGCTCATTGTTATTCTGAAAAGTGTAGTAATTATTGCATTAACGCATACCGAGTTGCGGGACTTGTTAATACTGCTATAAAAATTAAAAAATATATTTTTGCTTTTCCCCACTCAGGGTGTACATTGTTAAAAATCACGAAACTGGTGTTGTATAAGTTATAACATATCACTGCTGTCGGTATTATTCAATAATTCAACATCCCAACAGATGTCTCCTAGCCTACATACTCGAGGATCCAGCGGAGCGGCGGCGGCTCCAGATCTCTCGTCTGCCGGCGCGCTGGCCGGCGCTGGTGGTGCGAGCGCCGGTGCCGTACCACGCGGCCGTCACGCGAGCTAAGCACGCCATGGGCTATCACTTCTACCGCGGGAACCCTATCGTTATTGAGCTGAAGCGGATATGGAATATGAGGTATTGATTGATAGAGCTAGATAGTGTTAGCTTGCTAACATGGCCACAGTAGCGAGAAAGAATAGAAACACTGACTGGTTTTATAAAAGCTGGATGGTATTCTGTCATTTGTCTATTCTACCGTATAAACAAACTTTCTATAGCGGCCATGCTAAGTTTGTTGGATGGACAACTAGGATTTGAAAATTCAATTATATTATGTTAAGGGCATATATTTGGCAGAAGAGTCAAGAAAAAATTAAGTCAATAATATCAAAATCATACCTCAAAAGTCAAAATGGCCCCAAACACTTTTAGATTTACGTACCTATATACTTTACTTAATCCACTAATATTTATTAGTAATAGATTAAGCAACAGTTTATCTGGGTGCTGCGTCACAGTAATTTATACTAGTACAGCTCCCAACGATATTTACTGAGTAATGTACTGATTGTGTTTTTCATGTTATGTAAAACCCATAATACTATACATAAACCCATATATAAACCCATATATAAACCCATAAGAAATAATAAAGAAATTTATTATTATTAATATTCTATCCAGATATGCCTCAATGGTGATCTGCGACATGGAAGCACTACAGTTGGAGAGGGCGTTCCCGCTATACCCGGAGGAGTTGACGTCTCGTCTGGAGGCGCAGTGCGCCGCCGCGCGCGCCGCGCTCGATGACTGGCTGATCGACGCTGCGGACACCATGGTGAAGATGCGCCGCCATTGGTCGATCTACGTTGCCAAGGGGCGGGGTCAGTCTACGTTCATGGTGGAGAAGTTTTTCAGGTTATACTTAAGGCTTTATTTTTGTAGGTAATGTAATGTGATTGGTTGAATGTGATGAGATTTTGTATATCTGAAATGAGTTTATAGTTTTCTAATAGTGATGTTGTATCCCCGTTTCTAATTAGAACAAAACATTTTATTGCTTGCAATGTTTTGTCTTTGTCTCATCTCATATACATGTTATGCTAAGTACTCACATACGGTTTTACTCGATCGAGCAATTACGTAGAGTAAAAACCACGGCTCGGGCTTTCGTCCACACATTCAGCATTACTGGATAGTTTTACTCCAAATCAAGTAAAAACTATCGTGTGGACCGCAAAACTCACACGCTTGACTAAAGCTCGACGGCTCGCGTCGAGTAAGTTCGAAGAAAATTTTTTTTTCGAACTCCTTTGAGATTCCTTTGAGCCGCCTCGATGAAAAGCTGTGAGTTTTGCGGTCCACACGATAATTTTAACTCGATTTGGAGTAAAACTATCGAGTAATACCGTATGTGAGTAGTATAGAGTAATGCTAAGGGCATTAGAAAACTCCCTCGATAGAAAAGAACAAAATATTGTGTAATCAATATGAAAGATTGAAATAATCATGTACACATTACAGATGTCTCCACGCACTGATGTCTCAGCAGCTGCGCGATCTCGTCGAGCGCAGCGTCCGCCATTTTGCCAAATATTTCGCTCACTATTCAGTAAGTTGGTGATTTTATGATATTTTTTTCATTCATGGTTTTTTTAAACTTTTACGAAATGTGTGAATTCTAGCATAGAGAAATGTATAATTTGTCCACGATTCTAGTAAAGAAACACGCAATCTATACGAATTTAGTTACGGTAATAAGTTTCAGAGATAAGACAGAAAAAATATAATTGTAAAACTTGAAAGTTTTTACAATTAATCGTTTGCGATCAGCGATTTTCTGACAACGAAATTGTGACCTTAAGCAATGAAGTTCATGTTCATCAATGTTACATAATAAGGGGGCTGATCGTTGTTCAGGAGGGCAACGCCTACAGCGGCGAGTACGAAGACTACACGTACACGAAGCGTCCGCTACTGCGCGTGCGCGTGGAGGGGCGTGCGGGCGCGGAGCTGACGTTCGCGCCGCCGCTGCCGCGCATGCGTGACGTCATCGCGGGCTGGTTCCGCGCCATTGTGGCTGTTAATGACGGGATTCCCAGCGTCGACGCTATCATGTACCCAGGTATTATTTATCAATTGGCAATGAGAGTAAAGTAAAAATAATTTAAGGTGGCACCAGCGGTCATTGACCTTTCTAGTCTAGGAGCTATGAGAAAATGCTCGCTTACAAAAACTATTAACTTAAGAAAAAAAAAATAACTCTTATGAAGACACATAGGTACTATTATATATTCATCAGTAAACCTCTTGGTAACTCTGAGTATGATATACTGCAACTATTTATGAGTTTGAACTTTGAAGTAATATAATTCATAATGAGTTCACAACGAGAATGCAAAATACGATACCGCCCTTAAACTAGAAACATTTGTCACTTTATTGTCAATCACGGTATGTATAGAAAACGACGAAATATGACAAGTATTTTGACAGGGGGTCAATGACCGCTACGGACAGAATTCAGCGATTTGATAATAGTCAACGTTGATGCTAAACCTACGATGCGATGTTTGAACTCATACTATCATTGATCATAAAACAGGTATACAAAACATTTGTAGTCATGTCACCTTATTTAGCGTTTGGCAATATAGTAGTCGCGTCGGATAAGTATCGAAATTTTAATTCAAATTCTAAAAAGTGTTTATCACAGGATCAAAAACTAATCCGGCGAGATGAACCGACTTATGAAACTTAAACGTAAACGTGCATAGGTACAAAGTTGTTCTTTAAAACAATAACATTACTTTTAAAGTTGGTACTGAGTTACATTTGTGTACGTATTTATATATTTATTTCAATATCAGCCTTTACGCAGTCGCTCACATGTCGTCAGTTTTAATGACTTATTTACTTCCAGACGTGACGCGTCCGAACCCGTTTCTCCACGCGGTGAGCGCGGACGAGGAGCATATCATGGCGATTATAACCACCACCGTCGCCCACTTCGAGCGCAACCGCCCCGGACCAGAGAGCTACCTCGCCTGCTACGAGCAGTACCATTACCTGCTTGATGGCACCGCTCACAAGGATCTGTTGGCCTTCTTCGCTGTTGATCCACCGCCTTTTCTCAAGGTGAAAAAGTTTTATCACGTTTTATACTAAAAAGCTTAAGTGTCACCTACTAACAGTAGAGAATTACAATGAAGATAATATAATTTCTGTCACTGACTTTGATTTTTTTTTTCGTTACGTAGAGGACGTAACGAAAGTATCGATACGTCCTCGCACATTTTTAATGTACGCCCATCACACGATGTCATCAAAATGTAAAATATTGAAATAACGGTTGTGATAAAAAATAAATAAAACACATATTACTTACTTACTTACATGCAGTATGATATTTAAGGCAAAATTTGAATCCCCAGGACTTTTCTGCCCGCATACGCTCGTACGACGCCCTCCGCGACGAGATCACGTTCCTACGATGCGACGTGCCGCTCAACATGCTGCAGCTCGACTGCTCGCCCGTCAACGACACGCTGCGTGAAGCCGCGTTGGCGCTGCGGCAGTACATCGTCGACCACTTTGTCGCCGCTAACAGGAAGTGGAACCGCGAGTGAGTGAGACTGTTTATTAGAGGAAGACAAAATGTTGCTGCGCATTGAAGGGCACGCTGCGGCAAACCCGTCGACGTCAAATAGTTTTGACATAAAGTAAGAAAGAGACGGCTAAAAAATAATAAATAATTATAAAAAAAAAATGAAACCTGGGCTGGTAAAATATTTTTAAAATTTTTATCTCTTGCTAAATAAATACATTATTACCTTACTTCCTAGTATGTGTGATGAGTACGAGGAGATGGCAGCACGGGCATCGGAGACGCCGGAAACAACGGCTGAACTGGTGGCGCTGTTGGGCTACCTTACGGAGTGCCGCGACGCCGCCTGCTACCGCCTGCGCGAGCGCGGCCGGGAGGCGGCACGCAACGTGCTGTTTCTGATGGACCACGCCCACCTCTCGTGTGAGTACAGCTGACCACACCCATACACGCAATACACTGCCTACTATATGGTCGCTGTTAAGCATTTAATGTATATTGATCCACAAAAAAATATTGTTGAGTTGTGAATGCAGTCTTGTTCTAAAATATTATGATCTAAAGAACATGACTGCATTCATAACTCAATACGTTATTTTTTTGGGATGATACACAAATGCTTAACAGCGTCCAATTATATATTGTTGCATTAGGCAGTTTTTAAAGGCTCCCTCATTTTACCACTGTTTTATTTGTAACTATAGCCATCTTGCGTTAGTGTGGAGGCTAATCATAGATTAAGTATCATGTTGTTGTTATTTATAAAAAAAACGGCCAATTGCGAGTCGGACTCGCGCATGAAGGGTTCCGTAGAGCAAAAATAGACCAAATATTGTGTTTTTTGTATGGGAGCAACCCTTAAATTTTTATTTTATTTAAATATTATTATTAATTATTAAAGTTTACTATAGCCATCTTGCGTTAGTGTGGAGGCTAATCATAGATTAAGTATCATGTTGTTGTTATTTATAAAAAAACCGGCCAAGTGCGAGTCGGACTCGCGCACGAAGGGTTCCGTAGAGCAAAAATAGACCAAATATTGTGTTTTTTCACCACCCTTAAAATTTTAATTTATTTAAATATTATTATTAATTATTAAAGTACACATATATTTAAGGCCTTTGTGAAAATTTCAAGTGCCTACCTGTTGCCATTAGTGATATCAAGCAAAAAAGGCCAAAAAAATCACGTTTGTTGTATGGGAGCCCACCTTAAATATTTAATTTATTTTGTTTTTAGTATTTGTTGTTATAGCGGCAATAGAAATACATAATCTGTGAAAAATTCAACTCTAGCTATTACCGTTCTTGAGTTACAGCCTGAAGACATACAGACACAGACAGACGGACAGACGGACAGACATCGAAGTCTTAGTAATAGGGTCCCGTTTTTACCCTTTGGGTACGGAACGCTAATAAAAAGACTTACATGACAAACTGTTTATAACCCATATTGGCGTAAGTAGGCGCAAGCTTAGCAACTTTTCTTTGCAACGTTTATAATGATTTGCGGACTATAATAGATTAATAGACTTTTCTTCCAAATAGTTGAGGATATCAACCTGAACACCCGAGTGTTCCTATGGCCGATGGACATGGAGGACACTATAGAGCTGACGATGAAAACGCTGAACACGAAGCGAGGTATGGCGGAGGACAAGCTGCGGAGTCGGAAGGCGATCTTCGAGGAGAAGCTGAAGAGGCACGAGAAGGAGTTGGAGGTGTTCCGCCGCTTCGACCCGCCGCTGCTCAACCTGGACCTGCTGAAGGAGGTCGTGGTGAAAGTCGACGAGATCAACAACAACTTGATGGTAAGAGGAGTAAAACTAGATGAAGTACGGGGAATGTTTGATTGACAAATTCGTACTCGTTTAGTAGATTTGTATAATGACCTAGGAAACATAAGCTATGTAGTTTGTGAACCAATCCTAATAATTAATATAGTATCTATACTTTAGATCATTACTGTTAATATTGTTACGTGCTAGGGTTCGAGGATTTGGAGAGAAAGTCCTGGTGACTCTCTTGAAGACTTTATTAGCACTAAGTCTCACACAACTAAGCACTAGATCCAAATCACTGAGCACTATCACTGTCCTAGGTCGTAGCCGAGTCGTAGGTTCACTGGTTCACTCACTATTGATCACTTGTTTTCACTTCGAAGTCGCCTCGAAGATCGCTCGTATCGAACTGAATTGCCGGGCCGTCTACCTGCGGCTATTTATATGGCGAGACGAATTCCAGAAAGTTCCCTCGCCCTATTCACGTAAACAAGTAAAAATGTAAACAAGTGTGGGAACTTTCTAGAAAATACGCGTAAGTAAACATACACCTAACGCCATCTAGTATTGAGTAGGGGATTTATGTTTTCTGTGTTTCCCTGATCAGTTTCGCCGGTTTGACGCTAGATGGCACTACGTGTCCGTATCCGTAATAATATTATAGGTGTTTTGGCAAATAAACGGTAGTGCATACAATGTTATTGTTATGTATGTATAGATACGTAGGATAGGAGGCGCACCTGCAAGCGCACCCTGTCGGCCATTTAATAAATCAGTGTGAAACTAGCTACAGTTTTTGTTGCACGCGTCACCTTCCCTTGCAATATAAAACAGTTATATGTAACATTACTTTTTAACTGTCTTCAGTTTTATTCGACCGTAATTCGACCGTATACAGGGTGTAAAAAACAAAGTGATAATACTTTAGGGTGTGTATGTGTTCTTAATATAGATTTTACTGTGACAGTGTCAGCTCTGAAAGATTTTTTTTGTGATTAGTACGGGCCAACTCATGACGCTTTAAGCGCTGCTACTTTCACAGTGAACTCTATATAAGGGTCCCTTATTAAGGGACACGTACAGACTCTTAAGTATTATCACTTAGTTTTGTTACACCCTTTATAGTTAACATTACTATTGCACCACCTACATTTAAGTAATTTACAGGAAGATAAACGCGAGGCGGAGGAGATAATAAACGAAGAGACTCTTCTAGAGCAGGAGGTATCGGTATACTTCAGCCTGCAGACGATGCTCGCCAGCATAGACCCATTCTACAAGCTATGGCACACCGCCTTCGACTTCTACGACGGATATGAGAGATGGTACGAAATTAATAATAATAAAAATTATTTTATTCATCTCCACAAATTACAATAGGATATATTATAAAGGTATTTAAAAAACTAATTGTTTACACATATTATTGTAACTTGTGGGAGATCTGTAATTGTCAGCTACTTTTTCAAAGCATGCATCTGTAGCGATAATACAGTAACACTTTTATTTTAAATCGCATCTTGACGCCACTATTAATGTGACGCCACATAAATCAGGACCATTTGTATTGAATATTGTCTGTCACCAATATCGCGGCTTAGATGCTCGTTTCAAAGGCTGCTTTCAAAAACAAATACTTAATAAGTTGCGTAAGCCAAGTTTACTAATTTTCCTTTTTGATTTCAAATAACAGATTTGTTTTACACTTTTGTCAGTAATCTAGCTATCACATCATCAGTTTCAACTCTCAGTTTAGTTTCAACAAGGTGTTTTTCACTTAAACATTTACAAACCATCTTGACGCTATGTCTCCTAATACCCCTATGACCATTGCAGGTACCACGGGCCGTTCCACGGACTGGACGCTCCACGTATCGCCGAGGACGTGGAGTCGTGGTGGAAGCTGCTGCACAAGCTGGGCAAGCAGCTGTGGGAGTACGGGGGCGCGCGTCGCATCGCCGACATGCTGCGCAACAAGCTCGACAAGTTCCGCGCGCTGGTGCCCGTGCTCGTCGCTATATGCAACCAGGTCTGTGGGAAATCCATACTTAATATTATAAATGCGAAAGTGTGTCTGTTTGTTACCTCTTCACGCTCAAACTACTGATCCGATTTTGCTTAATTTGCATGTAAAGCTGTGTGTGACTTACATTATCGACGTTTGTCAAGCGAAAAGACGACAATGACTCTTCTATACGGTTGTAATTGCTTGCGATTAGTTTTAATGGGCCAAAGCCTAGACACCGCATGAAGTGCTTGTAATTTCTCGGTTATCAATGGACGATTGGTGTTCAAATCGCAGCAACGGAGCTGCTCTAACTAGATGAAGTAGAAGGATATATTTTATTTTTTAATTATTTTTATTTTTGCCGAACAATGCCCTATCACGAACTACAAACACACGAAAGTAGGAAGTAAGTTGTATTTGCAGCTGAGACCTAAAAATACTGGATGATGTCACAGGGTATGCGGGACCGTCACTGGGCGGAGATCGCGGCACTGGTAGGCGCGGAGGTGCCGCACGGTGCGGGCGCGACGCTCGCGGACGTCGTGGAGGCGGGCGCGCACGTGTACGCCGCGCAGCTCACGGCGCTCGAACAGGCGGCCGCACGGGAACACGCTCTGGAACGCGCGCTCATAGACATGAGGAAGGATTGGGAGGGCGTGCGCTTTGAGGTGGTGCCGTATAGGTGAGTTGGTTTTACGTTTTAATTCATCAAGCCCCAAGCGGCCACATGCGGCCGCGATAGTAATTGATAAGCTATTGTGTCTCGTTTTTCCACGATCGACGGGTTAAAGTGATCGCACATTTGTGCGCACCGTACGCGTCGTACGCGCCGCATCCCAGAATTCGTTGTATGAAATGACGTCACGAGATGCGGCGCGTACGGCACGTACGGTGCGCACAAATGTGCGATCAACTTTAGGTAGTCACGTTTAGGTTTTTCCGTCCTTATAAATATATTTAATTATTATTTACTGACTATTATATTACTTCTCCGACATTCTAGAAAAATACAAAGGCCTTGTGTTGTTATTTTCTATGTATATATTTTTAATACTATGAGGGTGAAAGTTTTACCTTTACTTAAAATGGCTCGTAGAAAATTATGACATAAATCTTATGATTCGGTTTTAGTTTCTGATAGTCAAAAGATTGACCATCTGTATCGTCATCATCACTGCTATTACCACAAGTGTCTTCACGTCTCCCAGGGACACCGGCGTGGGTATCCTCTCCGGGCTGGACGACATCCAGCAGCAGCTGGATGACCACATCCTCAAGTCGCAGACGATGCGCGGCTCGCCCTACGTCAAGCCGTTCGAGGCCGACGTCGCCGCCTGGGAGGAGAAACTCATCAGCATGCAGGATATACTCGACCAGTGGCTGCAGGTACGGTGACTGTGGATCAACGTCCAATGTAGTGAAGGTAGATAGATGGAGCTGACGTATCGATGGATATTATAAAGCCTCATCCGTGTTTTTAAGAACTTGCGATGATATCTCTTTATTTATTATGTTTCAACGTATTCCGCTTAGATATAAAGGCTCTACTCATTTTTCTGTCTTTTAAAATATACTGTTAAGTTCCAAAGATTTAATTTAATTTGGAACTCAACAGATGAAGTACGTCTGTATAATTTAAATGAAGAAAAAAGATATAACATGCTACTAAACTAATGTATAGTTTAATACAAATCAGCAAACTATCTTGACTTTTTTTACAAAATATTTCATCAATCCATACTAATATAATATTATAAATGCAAAAGTGTGTCTGTCTATCTGTCTGTCTGTTACCTCTTCACGCCCAAACCGCTGAACCGTTTTTGCTGAAATTTGGCATGGAAATATTTAGAGTTCCGGGAAAGGATGTAGGATAGTTTTTATCCCGGGAAAATGTACGGTTCCCTCGTGATAAACGAATGTTGGCGCAACGGAGTTGCGGGCGTCATATAGTTCTACTTTATATTTCCAGTGCCAAGCGACCTGGATGTACCTGGAGCCGATATTCTCCTCGGAGGACATAATGCGGCAGATGCCGACTGAAGCGCGCAACTTTCGTGACGTGGACAAGGAGTGGCGAGCCATCATGGCGGCGACGCAGCGCGACCCTGTCGTACTCCAAGCTACTGACCTCCCCAACCTGCTGAAGAAGCTGAAGACCAATAACGCGTTACTGGACGAGGTGCAGCGAGGACTCAATGACTACTTGGAGAAGAAGAGGCTGTTCTTCCCGAGGTATAAAGCTGATCGCACATTTGTCGGCACCGTACGCGTACGCGCCGCATAGTACACGGAATGTGGCGCGTACGGTGCGGACGAATGAGCGAGGTTTCACATCATTTCATGTAATTATTTCTAAAATGCGGCGCGTACGGCGTGTGCGTGCTGACAAATATGCGGTCACATTTAGACAGAAATTTTTGTTCTAATATACTTCTTACATAGGGCAACATCACAAAACATAAAAATAAGAAGAAATGTTATGAAGCGCTGTTTGAAGTGTTCGTACGAGAGCCGATGTCGCTAGCTACTCACACGACTGAAATTCGTGAACCCCTGATTGGTTGCAAACATTACTTGTGTAATAATTTTTCATGAAACTGACACTTTTATACACATTGCGTACGATTCGTGACACGGTCCCGTAACATATTTTTATCATTTACTAGATTCAAAAAATTGTTTATCACGCGGTAACCGTATATTTTTCCGGGATAAAAAGTATCCTATTGTCCTTTCCTGGGACTCGAAATATGTCCATTCCAAATTTTAGCAAAATCGGTTC
Organism: Cyaniris semiargus; assembly: GCA_905187585.1. Lineage (NCBI taxonomy): Eukaryota > Metazoa > Arthropoda > Insecta > Lepidoptera > Lycaenidae > Cyaniris > Cyaniris semiargus. The sequence continues at coordinate 1,154,746 of LR994558.1, read as the reverse complement.
AGCGGTTTGGGCGTTAAGAGGTAACAGATAGACACACTTTCGCATTTATAATATTACTATAGATACCATTACAAAAAAATTGTCAAACACTAATGCTTTTAATGCCGTTTCTTTTGATGCTTTTCTTATTATCAGTTCACTTCCCTCGTAGGTTCTTCTTCCTCTCAAACGACGAGCTGCTCGAGATCCTCTCGGAGACGAAGGACCCGACGCGAGTGCAGCCGCACCTCAAGAAGTGCTTCGAGGGCATCCACTCGCTGCAGTTCAACGCGGCGGGCGAGATCGTAGCGATGTCGTCGGCTGAAGGCGAGACGGTGCGCCTGTCCGCGACTATACAGCCTGCTGACGCTAAGGTATCAATAAGTTTGTTGCAATATCAGTTAAATTTCAAGGTCAAACTTGCACACATGTCAAATCGGGCGTGTGCGAATGCATGTCTTAGGATCTTTGTGAAATATTAAGACAATCAATATTTGTATTAAGTGAGGACTTCAAGTCAGGTGCGTCTTAAATACGGTTTGCAACGTAAAATAACAAAATACTTAACATTTAAATTTACATACTTGATTATTTTTGATAAAGTGTGAAAAGTGTGACAACACACGTAGAAGTGCGTTAAATCGAGCATGGTTTAATAAAATTTAACGAATTCAGCTTACAAAATGTTCATTCTATTCGTTGATATAACAGGGTATAGTGGAGCGGTGACTGCAGCATCTTTATATTATTATACTTGCTTCCTTCTGCACTATACGCTATGTTTTCCAATTGTAACACTAGAGCAAATTATGCAGCATAATGCTCAACGTTAAATGTTTTAACTGCAGCAACGCTTCGCACAATTGAGCCCTTTAAAAAAAATTCACGTTCCAATTAAGTATAAACATTAAACACGCTTCGCGGTATTGTGGGCCCGTGAGTCGCATTATGCTCTGCAATTAGAATTTAGAAAATACATAATATACATGTAACATGGGTTTCCAGGGCATGGTGGAACGGTGGCTGCAGCAGCTGGAGCAGCAGATGTCGGCGAGCATGCGTGACGTGGCGGCGGCGGCGCTGGCGGCGTACGCGGCCGGCCCGCGCGGCGCCTGGCTGCTGGACTGGCCGGGGCAGATCGTGCAGTGTGTGGCCTGCCTCGTGCGGACCACGGAGGTAGGCAGCAGATATGTGCTTAACGTGCAGATATTTACGAAAACTGTCCAGATTTCTAGGAAAATTGTACAGTCTTCTACGAAAACTTTGCAGTCGTCTACGAAAATTGTGCAGTGGTCAACGAAAACTGTGCAGTCGTCTACGAACACTGTGCGGTGGTCTATGAAAACTGTGCAGTCATCTACAAAAACTGTGCAGTCGTCGAAAAGTTTACCCCTTTTTTACCTCCTCCATTATTGAAGTCAATTAAAAACTAATTTTCAATTCTTTTTCACAGGCGGTGGTGGCGATTCAGTCTAACGCGCTACCAGCTCTGGTGGAGCGCTGCACCGCGCAGATTGTGGAGTTGGTGAGGTTGGTGCAGGGTGTGCTGGAGCCCAGCCACCGCATTACGGTGGAAGCGCTCATCGTGCTGGATGTACACGGTCAGTGTAATGTTGATCCTGGCCTTGTACCATGAAACTGTTTTGAGACTCAAACAATCGGACGAGAATGCCGCGTCCTACTCTAACAAACGTGAAATGACGTTGTTAGAGCAGGACGCGGCATTCTCGTCCGATTGTTTGAGTCTCAAAACAGTTTCGTAGTAGACCTACTGTGTTGTAGCTCATAGAGTTCATTTTAAATGGATTACCAGCGCTAGTTTTAGAGCTAGTGGGGCTATTGCAGGGCGCGCTGGAGCCCAGCCACCGCATCACAGTGGAAGCGCTTATAGTGCTGGATGTGCACGGTTAGTGCAATATCCACCCTGTGTTGTAGTTTATAGAGTTTATTTTACTTTTGAAGCGCTTCACAGCGCAGACCCTGTGTCGTGCTTCATAGAGTTTATTTAACATTGCGCGTTGTGTTGGATGTATACGGTTAGAAGAGCCCTGTGTCCTGTTTTGTAGAGTTTATTTAACATTGCACGTTGCTGACGCTGGTGGAGTGCTGCACGGCGAAGATTATGGAGCTGGTGAGAGCGTTGGAACTCATTTACCGCATGCACTTTATTTTCAATGTTCTATTGTTTGCATTATACACATACATATATATATATATATATATATATATATATATATATATATATATATATATATATATATATATATATATATATATATATATATATATATATATATATATATATATATGTGACAACTTTTACGATAAACTTTATGAACTTATAGAAATATACGCACCTAATAAACTTATTAATCCTAGTTGCTGCTTTCCTCCGTGGTACAATTCATGTCTAAAAAAGATCCTAAAAGAAAAAAATAAATACTTAAGAAAATTCCACAACTACAAAAGTATATCTGATTATGATACTTTTAGTTTGCTACGTAAAAGAGCTAAAATTCTGAAACAAAGTTGCTATGACAAATATATTAATGATATTGAAACTACAATAAATTCAGATCCCAAGCAGTTTTGGTCTTATATCAAATCGAACAGAAAAGGTACAAACTCTTTCCCTTCATCTATGTACTTTGATGGGGTAAAAGGTGAAACACTACATTTTTGCATCTTACTCTAAGTCAGTTTTTCTTTCTCCGTCTAATACTACTTAACCAATAAGTGAAAACATATCCGCTTCAGATCTACTCTCGACTATTAGTAACATTGAAATTACTGCGGACATGATACTTAAAGAAATAAAATCTCTCGATCTATCTAAAGGTTCGGGTCCTGACCGAATTGTACCTCTATTTATATTAAACTGTGCTACCAATTTAATAACACCACTGCTTTTACTTTTCACGCGATCCATTTCTGAGGGCATTGTTCCGAAGATCTGGAAATCAGCGTTTATTTCTCCAATATATAAGAGTGGCAACAAAAGTGATATAAAGAACTATAGGCCTATATCGAAACTTTGTATATTTGCAAAGATTTTAGAAAAAATAGTTTTTAACCAAGTATACACAGCACTTGCCTCATGGTTTATCCCGGAACAACATGGGTTTATAAGAAAACGTGCCACAATATCCAACCTGATAACATTTACGGACTTCCTTGCAGCCAATATGGAATTAGGGGGTCAAGTAGACGCAATCTTTACGGATTTTAGTAAAGCGTTCGATCGTATCGACCATAGTTTGTTACTGCAAAAAATTTGGGCTGCTGGAATCCACGGAAACTTGTTTCGCTGGTTCTCATCGTACATCCAAAACCGTTATCAGGTTGTTGTTCTTCAAGGGTACGAATCTTCGTGGTATCATACACCCTCGGGAGTACCTCAGGGATCCCTTTTGGGTCCTTTATTATTCAACATCTTCATCAACGACATATCACTTTGCTTTAAATACTCTCTCTTTCTTCTGTATGCGGACGATATGAAACTATTCAAAACTATATTAAAACCTGTTGATCAACACCAGCTCCAACTCGATCTTAAAGCTCTCGAGGATTATTGTCAAATTAACAAACTTGACCTTAATGTCAGTAAATGCTTTAGTGTCACATTTACTCGTAAAACCCTTAGTATCAGGATACACTATAAAAGATCAACTCCTGTCATCTCAAAAGACTATCCGGGATTTAGGTATTCTGCATGATCATAAAATCTTATATGATGCTCACATCGATGACATTACAAAAAGAGCCAATAAAATGTTAGGATTTGTTCTCAGGTCTAGTTCCGAATTTAAAAACATAAAAATAATAAAAACCTTGTATTGCTCACTAGTGCGGAGCATCCTAGAATACGGTTCGATTGTATGGAATCCGATGTATGATTCGCACTCAAAGAGACTAGAATCTATTCAGAAAAGGTTTCCTAGATTCTTGCAATTTAAAACGAAAACCTCAGATGACCATTACATTAAAAGGTGTGTCAGACACCATATTCTACCTTTACAGCAAAGAAAATTTATTGCAGATGTCGTATACCTTGCAAAAATTGCCCAAGGCCATATTGATTCCCCTACACTACTATCCAAAATCCTTATTAATGTACCTAGTAGAACATTTAGAAAACCCAAACTTCATCATGTACCGGTTACTACCACTAACTATAAGTCCAACTCTTTCTTCATTAGATCCGCAAATAATCTAAATAAATTGTGTGATAAACTTGACTTCGATCTATTCAACGACAAACCTGACAAAATTAAGCAGAAAATTACAGATCACTGCTTCTCAAGCGATTCTCATCTAGAAGTCTAGTATAGGAAATAAAACAGATAACACCCCTTTTAAAATTCACCCAATAATGTATTTATATATTATTATTATTATTACTATTATTATTATTATTATATTTTTTGTTTTTATTACTCAGGGATGTATCTTTTCTCTTTTCTTTTTACCATATTTCACTAATTGTCTCTATATGATTATATTCTATTATTTTTCTTTTGTTTAACAAGCTTTCTTTAAAATGTTACCTAGAATCTTATATGTGAAAACATGTTAATGGTTTTCTTGTAATATTTCTAGATATGTACACTACCTTTATTATGTAACTGTTTGTTTTCCAAATAAAATAAAATAAAATAATGTTTTTTTGTCTCTTTTCCTCGACCAGCAGTTGTATCTTTTGACGACCTCTGTGGCTTAGTTGGTGGGCTGTTGGTAGCTCAAGCCGGGGGTCGCGAGTTCGAATCCCGCCGACGGAACAAAAAGTTTTCAAAGTTCCTGGGTCATGGATGTGTATTAAATATGTGTATAATATAATAAAAATCTTAAATATATGTATAGTATAAAAGTATTAAATATATTTCCGTTGTCTGGTACCTGTAACACAAGTCCATCAGGTACTTACCACGGGGCCAGACTGACGTGGTGTAAAGCGTCCATAGATATTATTATATTATTATTATTATCTTCCATCTCTCTCCCAGGTCGGTCAATCGTGGAGGAGCTGGTGGAGAAGAAAGTGACAGATCCGCTGGACTTCACGTGGCGGCGCACGTTGCGGTACTACTGGCGTGGCGAGCGAGTCATATGCGCTATGGTCAGTTAATTCGCCAATGTTAATTCACGAAATTCAATTTTGTTAGTATCGCTAAAATTTGAGGACGGCTAAACCGATTTGGGTATTTATAGTAAAAAATTTGTGGAAGTTCAAGGAAGGTTTACATCAGGAGGGAAGTAATAATAATAAAATATTATTTTTAGGGTTCCGTAGCCAAATGGCAAAAATCGGAACCCTTATAGTCTGTCTGTCTGTCCGTCCGTATGTCACAGCCACTTTTCTCCGAAACTATAAGAGCTATACTATTGAAATTTGGTAAGGAGATGTAGTCTGTGAACCGCATTAAGATTTTGATACAATAATGGAAAAAATATTAAAAATTTTAGGGGTCCCCATAGGTACAACTAAATCAAAAAAAATTTTTTTCATCTAACCTATGCGTGTGGGGTATCTATGGATAGGTCTTTAAAATCATATTGAGGTTTCTAATATCATTTTTTTCTAACCTGAACAGTTTGCAAGAGAGACTCTTCCAAAGTGCTAAAATGTGTGTCCCCCGCCCTCTAATTTCTAAAGTAGGGGTAAATGATAAGTCTAAAAAAAATATATGATGTACTTTACTATAAAAACTACCAACGAAAATTGGTTTGAACGAAATCTAGCAAGTAGTTTTTTTTTTAATATTATTATATAAATTTTTTTTTTTCCATCTAACCTATGCGTGTGGGGTATCTATGGATAGGTCTTCAAAAATTATATTGAAGTTTCTAATAATTTTTTTTTCTAACCTGAATAGTTTGCGAGAGAGACTCTTTCAAAGTGGTAAAATGTGTGTCCCCCCCCCCTCTAACTTCTAAAGTAGGGGCATGATAAGTCAAAAAAAATATATGATGTACTTTACTATAAAAACTACCAACGAAAATTGGTTTGAACGAAATCTAGCAAGTAGTTTTTTTTTATACTTCATAAATGGTAAACTTAATTTAAGTTTCATTAAATCAACTGAAATATAAAAATAAATCAAAAACCTTTTAATTTCATAAAAATAAACCTTATTGCTGCTGCGGAACCCTTCATGGGCGAGTCCAACTCGCACTTGGCCGGTTTTTATTTTATTGTTACAACAACAAAGTAAGTAATGTTTTTAAAAAATGTTTTTAGAACGGTTAGTGATACCAACCATAATGCGTCCTGTTTATCCAGATACTTAAAAAATTAATAAGATATGAAATTATTTTTATTGCAGTAGTAATCTAATATTGTCTTTAAATAAAGCCGTAAAGTCGAAAAGACTGAAGGAAATCTCATGCGCAAAAGATGCTGAGATTGTCACAGAATATGTAACACCAACGTTTATTTTATTTTATTTATTTAAGGAAAACTTGCAGCTAGATAACATGAACATAATATTGATAAATATAACACAATATGGCCAATTAACAGTTTTCACAGATAGAAATAGGGTATAGCTAAATAACAATAAACGAACAGCAAACAAAAATAATAATATTAAAAGAAGAAACTAAAATCAAAGATGTTTTAGATAAGCACGGAGCTGCTGTACGGGTTCGAGTACTTGGGCAACACGGGCCGCCTCGTCGCCACACCGCTCACTGACCGCTGCTACAGGTCAGTCACTAAATATGTCAATTTTTTTTCGTTCTACTTTTGCAGTGGTTATAACTTATAACATAATATATATTTTTTCTCAACTGTACTATTATTTAGCCATAGGCATACCATCCAGATATCATTGTTTTGATAAAGTTTAAAGTTATAGCTATGTATACTTTAATTTTCATTTCTCTTTTTTTACTTTTTTTATCTATTAGTGGAAACTGGTAATTGGCTCCTAACTTTATAGTAATTTTTAGTTAGAATAATTTTTAAGTAGCTGTAAGTTTTCCAAATAAAATAAAAAAAATAATAAAAAACTAGATGACGCCCGCAACTCCGTTGCGCCAAAATTAGTTTATCGCGTGGAAACCGTAATTTTTTTCTGGATAAAAAGTGTTCTTCATTTGTATGTCCTTTCCCGGAACTCCGAGTGTCTCCATAGCAAATTTCAGCAAAATCGGTTCAGCGTTTTGGGCGTGAAGACGTAACAGACAGACACACTTTCGATTTTATAATATTAGTATGGAACTATGGATTCATAACTTTTTGATTACACCACGAGAATTGAACTTACGAGTCGAGACCTTACTTTCAATAAACCACTAAAGCGTTAAAATTAAATGTAAGTCACACAAAACACTATCCGTCAGGACACTAATGAGCGCGCTGAAACTAAACCTGGGCGGAGCACCCGAGGGCCCCGCGGGTACGGGCAAGACGGAGACCACGAAGGACCTGGCCAAAGCCGTCGCCAAGAAGTGTGTGGTCTTCAACTGCTCAGACGGCCTCGACTATAAGGCGCTGGGGAAGTTCTTCAAGGTATGGATTTCATATTATGATAAATCTATTCGTCGAAAAAGCAAGCCTACCCTTCGTGGATAAGTAAAATTTGTTTATTCACAAAAGGTTGGCATTATGGCGTCATTTAATAATGATGAATGTGATTAAATAAATAAGTTCGTACATCTCGTAATAATATTATAATTTGATCGCCAACTTGTTCGTAAAAATCCGCTTCCATACCAGGGTCTGGCGCAGTCCGGCGCGTGGGCGTGCTTCGACGAGTTCAACCGCATAGAACTGGGCGTGCTGTCGGTGGTGGCGCAGCAGATCCTGTGCGTGCAGCTGGCGGTGCTGCGCGGGGAGCGCCGCTTCGTCTTCGAGGGCACCGAGCTGACTCTCGACCCCACCTGCGCCGTCTTCATCACCATGAACCCGGGGTACTCGCATACACTAGGGTCGACCGCATCGAGCCGGGTGTGCTGTCGGTGGTGGCGCAGCAGATCCTGTGCGTGCAGCTGGCGGTGCTGCGCGGGGAGCGCCGCTTCATCTTCGAGGGCACCGAACTGACCCTCGACCCCACCTGCGCCGTCTTCATCACCATGAACCCGGGGTACTCGCTTACACTAGGGTCGACCGCATCGAGCCGGGCGTGCTGTCGGTGGTGGCGCAGCAGATCCTGTGCGTGCAGCTGGCGGTGCTGCGCGGGGAGCGTCGCTTCGTCTTCGAGGGCACCGAGCTGACCCTCGACCCCACCTGCGCCGTCTTCATCACCATGAACCCGGGGTACTCGCATACACTAGGGTCGACCGCATCGAGCCGGGCGTGCTGTCGGTGGTGGCGCAGCAGATAGTCCACATAAAGCTTTAAAATAATTAGGCATAATTACAAAGGGCAATCGGCGCATGAGCAATGTATCGAGCGTCTGGCGGCGCGCTCGCCACGCTCACTCTTCTCACCCACCAAACACACTTATGAAACAAATCTATAGTTAAAGTACAAATTTTTAATTGGTTTATTATTTGTTGAATTTGGCTCGAAGGACCATATCATTCTAGCCAAATAACAAGCTTTACTTTTCATTTTTATGTCCTGTTATCGAATTCATTGTTTGTCATAAAGTAATGTTAATTCAGCATTGAGCATTATACCCATAATGCACTCTAGTGCTAGTGCGATTTGAAAAATTTAAATGCTACAGATACGCGGGGCGCACGGAGCTGCCGGACAACCTGAAGGTGTTGTTCCGTACTGTGGCGATGATGGTCCCGGACTACGCCATGATCGGCGAGATCACGCTCTACTCCAACGGCTTCGTCAACGCTGCGCCGTGAGTATATTTTACAGATGTTTGCTAGCCCAGGACTTTGGGCAAAGATTCGTGATAACTTTAGACATATCAGGAATATTTGGTATAGGTTTAAGGTGATCGCACATTTATCAGCACCGTACGCGCCGCATTTCGTGTACTATGCGGTGCGTTCGACGCGTACGGCGCGTACGGTGCTGAAAAATGTACCATCAGTTTTTGACATAATATACAAAAGACATACCTAATCATAATATGAAGATTCTTAAAAATGCATGACTAATTTAAACATTTTGCGCTTTTCGCGTCTTTACCCTGTCTAGAACCAAATAAATCTTCGTTTGGTTCTAAACATGGCAATTTGCATAGTAAGCTACTATGTCGCAGGAAATATACCTTCAACACCAAATAAATTATAGTCCGTTTTTATAAAAAGAAAGAGATGTTGGGCCTGAGAACGCCCACTACTTAACGCATTCAAGTCGCGTCCATGGCACAGCATCTTAAACCAGTCTCACTCATCAGCCTGGCGCGAAAGATAGTACAAGCATACAAGCTGTGCTCGGAGCAGCTGTCGTCGCAGAACCACTACGATTACGGCATGCGCGCGGTGAAGGCGGTGCTGCTCGCCGCCGCCGCGCTGCGCCGCGCCTCCCCCTCGCTGGACGAGGAGCGCATAGTGCTGCGCGCCGTCCTCGACGTCAACATGCCCAAGTTCCTCAAGGAGGTATGGTGGAACCTCCGATTGGTTTAGGGTTCATTCGTATACTACGTCACAGCGCAAGGGTAGCAAGATAGGTTATTCCGAATATATCGTGATGGAGCGTATACTCGGGCCATTTAATAAGAATTTTTTGGCACCCCATTCATAAAAATCAGTAGACCGATCACGTATCTCGCAACAGGTAAGAAATCGGCGGTGACAGCAGATATTGCACAATTTCTCCTATCAAATGCCCTTAGCTTATCTGTTGCAAGATATAACCAATTTGTGGATAGCTGTTTTGTTTGTTTTTTTTTGCATACAATTTAGGCACAACCTTTTTGGCTTCCCTGCAGTTGCTCAAAACATTTGTATATATTCGTCCCCAGGACGTTCCTCTCTTCTCCGGCATCACGTCAGACTTGTTCCCCGGCGTGGAGGTCCCGCAGCCGGACCGCGATGAGCTACTGACCTGTGTCCGCCAGGAGCTGGCCAAACGCAACCTGCAGGCGACAGACTGGTATACGGAGAAGATACTCCAGGTTAGTAGACGGGATCGAGATTTACCCCCCCCCCCTCCCCCCTCATTTTTACACTAAAAAAACAAAAAAATGCTATTTATCGCTCAAGAAAATAAATTCGTGTTTGACTTTTAAGTCTGTTTGGTTGGGCGAGAAAGAACTGGGGTCATAGAAAGATGTTATTATTGTTATTAGTAGAATAGTAATCAGACTTTAGCATGGTATTAGTAACTGTTTAGTTTCGCAATCTGAAAGTCGTGCGCGGTCTATATTACTCGTCACCAGCTAAACAAAATTAATTCTAGAACATATTTATTTCGAACGTAGTTTCAATATCATAATAATAGGCTACTTCCTACTTTTTTTCTTCATTCTAAACGCTTCTTAATCATTCATTTTCACCAAAAAAATTAATATTTTAAACAGTAGAAACCCATTAAAATGTTGATTGAAAAATATGCCTTTTATATGGCGCCGAAAACACTGCCCGCCATTGTGCCGCCATAGTGTGACGTCATGTTTTTTGTATTTTTATACTTTCTTTATTGAAAAAAGTTTTATGTGCTAAGCGTTCGAGTCAAACAGTGCCAAAAAATTAGAAAATAATTTAGAAATCATTTGTAATGTTGAACACTTTTGGAGAAAAGTTTTGGCCATTTCATTTCCCAACTACAATAAATGGAGATAATATATAAAACTGATGTTTTAAACTGAACTATTCAAGAAAATATATTTTACAAATCTTTCTAGGCTTATTCTTATTATTTATGTACAAATAAACTTACATATAACGAGCGCGATAAATAAAAGATATTAAATTACGAATGTGATGACGTCACATCCAAATCGGAAGTACCGCAAAAGCGTTTTCGTCAGTACAAATCATATTTTCATAAAATCATATTTTCAAATCGACTTTATTTATCAATCATAAGCTTTTATTTGATGATAAGGGTGATATACGGTTTCCTAGGCCAAGTTCTACTAGAAATATGCATTAGTTCAATGAAATTAAATATAGGTCAAGTAGCCTATTGTTGATCTCTGTCGTCAATTGCGACAAACTACGTGCAATTTTCTATAATAGCGAATAATTTGTTTTTTGCTGTTTACTTTTCGTTCATAATTAACCACCGGTTTCATGTTTTTTATGATAGACTTTCTGTTTACATGTGAAACCTCTTGATTAGCCTGCATGTGTATGTCCTTCTATTCATCCCTGTATGTAGCCGTAAGTTTTCCGAATTTAATTTAAAAAAAAAATACGTGTGGCACTCGGTGACTGCCGTGGTAAAGCTATTGCATAGCATTTTTATCAACTTATGCAATTATAAGTCGCATACGTCTAGTCGCAGCCACACAAAGGAAGTCTGGCAACGTCGTACCGAGCCGAAGTCTGCCAAACTGAAACGACGTTAGACAAATGTTAAGTGTTTTTCGTTACGGAAGTTCTTAATTCGGTCGCCGCGCTCAAAGAAGCGTAATTTGAAAGCATGATCATTTCCAGATCTACGAGATGATGCTAGTCCGTCACGGGTTCATGATAGTGGGTCCGGCGATGGGCGGCAAGACGCAGGCGTACCAGACCCTGGCCGAAGCCTTGCGAGCTCTGCAGCTGATGAAGCCGCCGCCAAGACACCAGGAGTATGGAGCGGTCTACCGCATCATCAACCCTAAAGCCATAACCATGGGACAGCTTTATGGATGCTTCGACCCGGTGTCGCATGAGTGGTGAGTGCAAGAATAAGGCTGAGGTGCTGCGAGCTCTGCACTTAATGAAGCCGCCTCCGAGACACCAGGAGTATGGAGCGGTCTACCGCATCATCAACCCTAAAGCCATAACCATGGGCCAGCTGTATGGATGCTTCGACCCGGTGTCGCATGAGTGGTGAGTGCAAGAATAAGGCTGAGGTGCTGCGAGCTCTGCACTTGATGAAGCCGCCTCCGAGACACCAGGAGTATGGAGCGGTCTACCGCATCATCAACCCTAAAGCCATAACCATGGCATTGCGACAGCTGTATGGGTGCTTCGACCCGGTGTCGCATGAGTGGTGAGTGCAAGAATAAGGCTGAGGTGCTGCGAGCTCTGCACTTGATGAAGCCGCCTCCGAGACACCAGGAGTATGGAGCGGTCTACCGCATCATCAATCCTAAAGCCATAACCATGGCATTGCGACAGCTGTATGGGTGCTTTGATCCTGTGTCGCATGAATGGTGAGTGTGTAAAGCTGGTGTGTGGGAAAATAGGAATCCTTTAATATGTACTGACTGTTTTCAGCTACTATTTATCGTCAAATACTATTTAAACTATTGGGCTGGATTGGGTTAGCTTTTTAGAACTGTCATTATAAGAAAACTCCTAAGAAATTGATAGGCATGTTTCCAGAAAATAACTTTTACTCTTTGACTTTAGAATAACCTAACACGAAGACTATTAATATTCTTAGAAGAAGAGAAGTAAGCGTAGGGTGTTTCCTGTTATCGTGATTACGACGCGACGTAAAAAACGCGTCCTGTGCGTTCATGTGACGTATGAACTATGCGTTCACGTAAACCCCTGGCGTTTGCGCGGATTTTTTTATACAAAGCCAAAACGGCTGTTATTATTTAACTCTAAAAACATTTCTACTGTATTCGAAACTTCTTGTTTGTGTTTAACCGTATATTTCTAATTTCTTGCGCAGGTCAGACGGCGTGGTCTCTGTAGCGTTCCGTGAGTTCGCTACGTCGGCGACACGGGAACGCAAATGGATCGTGCTGGACGGGCCGGTCGACGCGCGGTGGATAGAGGACATGAACACCGTACTCGACGACAACAGGAAGCTGTGTCTAATGAGCGGGGAGATTATACAGGTTAAGTCTCAAACCAGTTTTATTGCTGCTATTTGGTCTTATAATGCCTCCTCTTTCGAAAAGATAACATGATGATTTTTGTTACCAGAATTTTGACATGGGAGAGGTTAATTAATGATGACAAAAATAGAAGTCGCACAATTAGAGCCCCCGCAGACTGCACACTTCTGATCAGCCGATAGTTTAGTTTGGCTCTTGATCAGTATGAAGCTGTATGGAAGTGCGCATATTATAACGATTCCACGCGCGCACACGACGCCGATTGTTTGGTCGGCCGACTCGGCAGAACTCCGAATCGTGTAAAATTTTCCATTCAAAAATCTATCGCTGTGAATGGAATCGTGCGAGTACAATCGGCCGACTGTTGTCTAGTTTGCGCACTCACCACCAACCCAACTGTTTAGTTGGCGTAATGTGCGCGCTAACAGTCCAACCCGACCAAACTATCGGCCGATAGAAAGTCTGCAGTCTGTGGGGGCTCTTAATCTATATAGTGCAGCCAGCATCGCCATGGGGTCTTGCTATTTTCTATTTTACTTGTAATTTGTATTAACGCCTCCGTGGTCCAGTGGTCTAGAGTGTCGCTCTTGACTCGGAGGTCGTGGGTTCGATTCCCGCGTTGGAAACATGTTATTTCCAAGTTTGGTTAGGACAATGCAGGCTGATCACCTGATTGTCTGACAAGTAAGATGATCCATGCGTCGGATGGGCATGTAAAAAGTCGGTCCTGCGCCTGATCTCTCGCCAGTCGTGTCGGTCTTCCGTCCCACTGGGTTATGAGAGTAAAGGAATAGAGAGTGCTCTTGTGTACTGCGCACACACCTGGGCACTATGCTGGAATGCCATAACCTGCCCGCTTCATAATGACGTCATCGACCATGCGTCAAGTTAATGTGACCGCGTTGTAAGAGTGTATGTTTACGCCACGCCCACAGTACGCTAAGTACGTCGCCGCCATTTTTATGACAAAGTTTGAAATGGCGGACAACCATTATAACATCTTGCGTTGTTTAGATGACGGCCAAGATGAACCTGATATTCGAAGCGGCGGATCTGGAGTTCGCGTCGCCGGCCACCGTCTCCCGCTGCGGTATGATATACATGGAGCCTGAGCAGCTTGGTACGTAGATGACAACTAAATTAAATTTTAAAACTCCTAGCGCCATTATTGCTGATATTTTTTTGGTCTAAAAGAGAGGGAGGCTTTCTGTCGTTTCCGGCCATACTTGTAGTCTAAGGGTCAATTCAGACTGCAACGCGACGCTTAGATGCATTTCTAAAATTGTAGTCTCACTTCAATTGCGTGAGACGTCATGCAAGTCTGTCAATTCAATACAAATTTAAATCTATATCTATATCTATAATTTATGCATCTACGCGTCGCGTTGCGGTCTGAATTGACCCTATGACTAATGTTATGCTTGACACTGACAAACTGTGGAGTTGTAGTTAATCTGTTACTATCATAGGGGATGGAAGTCAAGTAACAAGTATAAGTATAAAGCCGATATATTGTTCTTAGGAACACTACAAAAGGATTCTTTAATCAAAATAATTACGGAAAACGAGAAAAAAAATCATGAGACATTTCATGATAGCGCTGCTTGTCCCTACTGCCAAAACTGGGTAATAAACTTTGACGCCACCAGGTTGGCGCGCCTTCCACGCGTCGTACTTCGCGTCGCTGAGCGCGCGGCTGATCCCGGAGCAGCTGGAGCTGCTGCAGGAGCTGGTGGGGTGGCTGGTGCCGCCGCTGCTGGACCACCTCGCCCGTTGCCGACACTTCGTGCGCGTCGGCGAGATACACCAGTACTATGTGAGTGCAGACCAGTTACTTCGCCTCGCTGAGCGCGCTCCTGATCCCGGAGCAGCTGGAGCTGCTGCAGGAGCTGGTGGGGTGGCTGGTGCCGCCGCTGCTGGACCACCTCGCCCGTTGTCGACACTTCGTGCGCGTCGGCGAGATACACCAGTACTATGTGAGTGCAGACCAGTTACTTCGCCTCGCTGAGCGCGCTCCTGATCCCGGAGCAGCTGGAGCTGCTGCAGGAGCTGGTGGGGTGGCTGGTGCCGCCGCTGCTGGACCACCTCGCCCGTTGCCGACACTTCGTGCGCGTCGGCGAGATACACCAGTACTATGTGAGTGCACACCAGTTACTTCGCCTCGCTGAGCGCGCTCCTGATCCCGGAGCAGCTGGAGCTGCTGCAGGAGCTGGTGGGGTGGCTGGTGCCGCCGCTGCTGGACCACCTCGCCCGTTGCCGACACTTCGTGCGCGTCGGCGAGATACACCAGTACTATGTGAGTGTAGACCAGTAACTTCGCCTCGCTGAGCGCGCTCCTGATCCCGGAGCAGCTGGAGCTGCTGCAGGAGCTGGTGGGGTGGCTGGTGCCGCGGCTGCTGGACCACCTCGCCCGTTGCCGACACTTCGTGCGCCTCGGCGAGATACACCAGTACTATGTGAGTGCAGACCAGTTACTTCGCCTCGCTGAACCCCCCTTCTTGTCACAGGTGGTCACACACACATTTTGTGAGGTGTTTATTATTATTTTTAGTGATATTACTACTACTGATTTTTACTGTATTTCCATCCTTCTTTACATACCAAACTGTAATAAGTTGTTTGTTGGTCAGTCGTTCAGTCGACTGCTGTCGTGTCTGCTGGAGGGTGAGACGCAGGTGAGCACGGTGTGTCTGCAGTGCACCTTCCTCTTCGCGCTGCTGTGGGGACTCGCCGCTACACTTACAGGTAACCGTGCTAGTACGCTACAATGATCATAATATTACAATCAATAAGAAGTATTTTACAATCATAACAGTTATAACGCGTCCATACCGTTTGAAAGATTTACTATACACGGGTACGCGTTTTCACACGTCTCTTTCATTTAATCACAAAAATATTGCTACCTTATTTGATCTTCGTAGACTTATAAAAACTTCAAACCACACAGCGGATAAATTATGCGCCAGGGAAAAAGACAAATAGCGTTAGATCTTTTCATAATTTTATGTGTTTGGTAACCCGTATATTACTATTGGTAAATACGAAAACGGCTTAAGGTGATCGCACATGTATCAGCACCGCCGCGCCGAACGCGCCGCCTTTTAGAATTCGTTGTATGAAATGAATATGTGAAATCTCACACATTCATCTGCACCGTACGCGCCGTATTTCGTGTACGGCGCGTTCGACGCGTACGACACGCACGGTGCTGACAAAATAATGTGCGATCAACCTTAGGGTCAATTCAGACCGCAACGCGACGCGTAGATACATTTCTGAATTCGTATGGATTTGACAGATTTCAATTGCGTGAGATGTCATGCAAATCTGTCAATTCAATATAAAATTAGAAATTCATCTAAGCGTCGCGTTGCGGTCAAAATTGACCCTTAGGCGTCGTTGCGTTAATCCTCCTCATATTACTAATATGCTATATTAATCACTAACAGGCGAGAGCCGCAAAACCTTCGACTCGTACTTCCGCAAGCTATTAGACGGCCAAGTGAGCGCGCACCCTCGACCCAAGGCGTTCAAGCTAAACAAGAGCCAGGTGTTCCCCGACCGCGACACAGTCTTCGACTTCGTATACGATAAACGCAACAACGGCAGCTGGGTGCAGTGGACTGAGCTGGAGAAGGAGGTGCCCATAGCGCCTGATGCCAAGGTCAGTAGGATGTGTCTCATCGTTTTGATTTGAATTTTTTGTATCCGGGAGCTATATCAAGCATGTGTCCCGAAATATAACCCTGTTTACTGGCTAGTGTTCATGATGTCATGAATCGACGCCATACTGTTGATTCGTTCCAAAATATAATGGCCAGTGCTAAAAATTACTTGTAACATCAGATATATTAAAGACTTATGTGTAATATATGAATATATTACAAATAAGTCTTTCATATATCATTTACTACAAATAAGTCACAATTTTGTCACCAATACAACAATATGGTGGCACACTTGCACCATATGGCTTCGAATTCCTGATGTCATAAGCACTATAGTCAGTACACTGAGTTATATTTCGGAACACACGCTAACTAATGCTCTATCGGGGTATATAGTTTACATCCACGCACAGCCGTGAGTCACACGTGTAAGCCCATAAAATAAACCTTCATTTAATGAACTGTCTTCTTCTGTCAGGTGAACGAAATAATAGTTCTGACGAACGAGAACGCGTGTCTCCGGTACTTCGTGAGCCGCATGGTCGCCTGCCGCGTCCCCGTGCTGCTGGTCGGACCCACTGGCACGGGCAAGTCCTCGCTGGTACTGGACTACCTGCTCTCCCTGCCACGGGACAAATACATCACGAATACGATCACCTTCTCCGCCAGGACTACTGCTAATCAGGTGAGGAATTTTGAAATATTAAGTAAATTATTCAGTTATGTTTCCATCAAAATTGATTACTTAAAGCCGCCATTCCATCGCGGCGCACGCTGTGCACGGCCACGCGGGCACGGATTTTTTAGTTTGACTACGTGGGTCAACGTTTCCACTGCAGTCTGCAGCACACGCTATGCACACGGCCACGACTATGTACAACTGTAGCGCGGCACAGTTTTGAATACTATGTACACGCTTACGTGTATCCCGTGCACAGCATGCGTAGCGTGGCCAGCGTTGAGCTACGTGTGCACCGTATTCGTGCAAACTACGTGAGTCAATTCATGCGTAGCGTGTCCGTGGGTTGCAGTAGACACAGTCACATATATTTTCTTACAAAGCGAAGCTTGACGCACGTGCGTAGTCTCTCCGTGCGCTGCGGTGGATTGGCGGCTTTATTGTAGTAATGTGAAACTTAATACATACATAATGCGAATTTACTATTCGTATATTTATGACATTGGGGCATCTCATTTCACTGATAAAATAATTTAAATAAAGGTGACGTGTAAATAAACTGTAAACGCATAATCATTTGTTGGCAGATTTGATAAAAAGTAGAGATTACTATACTGCTGTACGTCTAAGCAGCATGAGCTGCTTATATCTTCTAAGATATAATACAAACTTGTAATTCATGTGTCAATTTCCAGACGCAAGACATAATAATGTCTAAAGTGGATCGACGTAGAAAGGGCGTGTTCGGTCCATCCATGGGCAAGAAGTGCGTGCTGTTCGTGGACGACGTGTCCATGCCGCAGCGGGAGGAGTTCGGCGCGCAGCCGCCGCTGGAGCTGCTGCGCCAGTGGCTCGCTCACGGACACCTGTACGACCTACGCTCTGCTGCTAGACAGGAGCTGCTGGACGTGGTGAGTGTGCTGTTCGTGGACGACATGTCCATGCCGCAGCGGGAGGAATTCGGCGCGCAGCCGCCGCTGGAGCTGCTGCGCCAGTGGCTCGCTCACGGACACCTGTACGACCTACGCTCTGCTGCTAGACAGGAGCTGCTGGACGTGGTGAGTGTGCTGTTCGTGGACGACATGTCCATGCCGCAGCGGGAGGAGTTCGACGCGCAGCCGCCGCTGGAGCTGCTGCGCCAGTGGCTCGCTCACGGACACCTGTACGACCTACGCTCTGCTGTTAGACAGGAGTTGCTGGACGTGGTGAGTGTGCTGTTCGTGGACGACATGTCCATGCCGCAGCGGGAGGAATTCGGCGCGCAGCCGCCGCTGGAGCTGCTGCGCCAGTGGCTCGCTCACGGACACCTGTACGACCTACGCTCTGCTGCTAGACAGGAGCTGCTGGACGTGGTGAGTGTGCTGTTCGTGGACGACATGTCCATGCCGCAGCGGGAGGAGTTCGACGCGCAGCCGCCGCTGGAGCTGCTGCGCCAGTGGCTCGCTCACGGACACCTGTACGACCTACGCTCTGCTGTTAGACAGGAGTTGCTGGACGTGGTGAGTGTGCTGTTCGTGGACGACATGTCCATGCCGCAGCGGGAGCAATTCGGCGCGCAGCCGCCGCTGGAGCCGCTGCGCCAGTGGCTCGCTCACGGACACCTGTAAGACCTGCGCTCTGCTGCTAAACAGGAGCTGCTGGACGTGGTACTTTAACTGAGCTCTACTAAATAATACAACATTAATGTAGCGTTATTCCTTGATAACAGCGTCCGTGGCCTAATAGGTAGACCTTTGGTGCGCACTCTTAGAGGGTGCGGGTTCGATCCCGGGTGGAGGCGTGTACCAATGAGATATTTTCTGATCTCAAGTACATAATACGGACACTCATACGGTGAAGGAAAACATCGTGAGGAAACCCGCACATAGTTGGTCCCAGACGTATTGACTAGTCCTTTCCTCTGGACTAGGCTGACTATATGTTGCGAGAATGCCGTATGTGCTTGGGCAACCATACGGACATTTAAAAATCTTGTCCCAGGCACTGGCAGGCAGGCAGGCACATCCACAACGGATGTAAAGGCCTAATTAATTATTCCTTGATACGTCTAGTCAGCTTCTTATCAAAAAACAAAAAGTTTTATCATAAAATATGTCCAAAGAAAAACAAGTGCTGAAGCTAGACAATGATCTTGCCATAAAATGTGGTCTATTACAAGAAGGCGAATCCCTAACTTCATATTGTAAATTTGTAAGAACTTTTGTAAGTAGCCTTCAATCAAGTAGTTTCATCTCTGTCGTATACAACTCTCTCTCTTTCTCACAGCTGCTCGTGGCGGCCATGCTACCGCCCGGCGGGGGCTCCAACGAGGTGACGTCACGGCTGACCCGTCACACCATACTCGTGGGTCTGGACGCCTTCGCCGACGCCACGCTCACCAAGATATTCACCTCCATCATGGACTGGCACTTCGAAAAGGACTTTCCGGAGATCATTGTTAGGGCGAGCAAGGTATATTCTGACTCCTAAAATCTAATAAGTACAAGATCGCTTGGTGAATCTGGAAATTCGTAGAGACAATCGATGCGTGTTTTTTTTTTTTTTTAATTAAGGGGGCAAACGAGCAAACGGGTCACCTGATGGAAAGCAACTTCCGTCGCCCATGGACACTCGCAGCATCAGAAGAGCTGCAAGTGCGTTTCCGGCCTTTTAAGAGGGAATAGGGTAATAGGGGAGGGTAGGGATGGGAAGGGAAGGGAATAGGGGAGGGTAGGGAAGGGAATAGGGGAGAGTAGGGAAGGGAATAGGGTAGGGGATTGGGCCTCCGGTAAACTCACTCACTCGGCGAAACACAGCGCAAGCGCTGTTTCACGCCGGTTTTCTGTGAGAACGTGGTATTTCTCCGGTCGAGCCTGCCCATTCGTGCCGAAGCATGGCTCTCCCACGTATATATTTATTAATAACGAAAATAGCTACCGATAGTAACGGGCCACCAACAACGACTTGTCTGATCACTAACAACCAAAAGCGTGTACCCTTGTTAAGTCAAAATCTGTGCCGTCTCCTTTCATTCGGTGGTTTTCGCGATCTTAAAGTTGTGCTCGTCTTTTAAGATTAAGATTTGAAAGTCTGTTCCGTTGTGGTTTGACACGATATGCGCAGGCGGTGGTATCAGCGACGCTGGGCGTGTACCATGCGGCGCGCGCGGCGTTCCTGCCAACGCCCACTCGCTGCGCCTACGTGTTCAACCTGCGGGACTTCAAGCGCGTCGTACGCGTCACGTGACACATCGTGAATGAGCGAATGAAACATAGATTTTGATGGCATGTGCAGGCGGTGGTGTCAGCGACCCTGGGCGTGTACCGTGCGGCGCGCGCGGCGTTCCTGCCAACGCCCACCCGCTGCCACTACGTGTTCAACCTACGTGACTTCTCGCGCGTAGTGCGCGGCGTCCTGCTAGTGCCCGCGCCGCGCATGCGCGACCTGTCCAAGCTAGTGCTGCTGTGGCTGCACGAAGTGTACAGGGTGTTCGCCGACCGCCTCGTCGATGATGATGATAGGTATGCTTGTTTTAGATGCGCGTTCTGTAATATTAAGTACATGTGTGTCAGTCTGGGTTACATTATGTAACACACAATACGTCACAGTAGCTCGTATTAAAGTCAATCCTTGCTTTCATGTCATGTTATCCTTCTGGGTCCTTTAATATAACATGAGAGAGGATTTATAAACATGACAAACGACTTACAAATGATCCTGATTGACCCGTGTAACCAGTAAATGCCTAATCAAATAAAATACTGATCAAACGTTAGTACAGTCTGGTGAAAAACATGTGAAAAAGAGATGTGTTAATAAATTTGCGGGGAAAGAAACAAGTAGCGATTAAATGTAAAAAACCGGCCAAGAGCGAGTTGGACTCGCCCATGAAGGGTTCAGCAGCAGCAATAAGGTTTATTTTTATGAAATTAAAAGGTTTTTGATTTATTTTTATATTTCAGTTGATTTAATGAAAGTTAATTTAAGGTTTACCATTTATGACGTATATAAAAATAAAAATAAAAACTACTTGCTAGATTTCGTTCAAACCAATTTTCGTCGATAGTTTTTATAGTAAAGTACATAATTTATTTTTTTAGACTTATCATGCCCCTACTTTAGTAGTTAGAGGGGGGGGGACATACATTTTAGCACTTTGGAAGAGTCTCTCTCGCAAACTATTCAGGTTAGAAAAAATGATATTAGAAACCTCAATATGAATTTTCAAGACCTATCCATAAATTCCCCACACGCATAGGTTAGATGAAAAAAAAATTTTTTTGATTTAGTTGTACCTATGGGGACCCCTAAAATTTTTAATAATTTTTCCATTATTGTATCAAAATCTTAATGCGGTTAACAGACTACGTCTACCTACCAAGTTTCAATAGTATAGCTCTTATAGTTTCGGAGAAAAGTGGCTGTGACATACGAACGGACAGACAGACATGAAGGGTTCCGTTTTTTGCCATTTGGCTACGGAACCCTAAAAACTAAGAGTTTGATAGAATAAAAAAAAAAAACTATTTTCAGAAACAAGCTATTCGACATAGTGTACAAGGAGACGTACGCGAGCTACCGCGTCCACCTCGACCAAGTTTTGAGTGAGCTGGGCTACGTGCCGGAGGGCGAGAAGTGTGCGGAGCGACACGCGGCTGACGTGTTCTTCGGTAACTACATGGAGCCTGACGCTGATCCGAAGGTGTATGATCAGGTAAGCGAGGGAGTATTTATTTTTTTCTCGGCTTTTTTAAAGCAATAAAAGTTGCTTGAAAATACTAGTATTTTTTATCGTATTTGTATAATTATAACTTTGAAATGTTTAATACCTGTGCTGCTAAGAAATAGTAATGGTATATTTGTAGGTTTGGGTATGGGAGCCCAGAGTGCTATTCGTGTATAGGTCTACCAGAATCTGATGACAAAAAGTGAGAAAATAAATTGACTGTAGCAATACCGGGGTATTTGGAATAAAACATTTTGATCCTTAATTTTTCTTATAGCGGCTGATTATGTGTGTTAAACATGCAAATATAAAAATTTATCCAATGATCAAGGATATTTTTTGAAAATCTGCTGTCAAAAATTGCTATCAGATTCTGGTAGACCTATAGTTACTCGAGCGTCTCCATGACGCTCGAGTAACTACACGAATGGCACTCTGCCTTGCGAACCTAGTAGGTTTTATACATTAGGTAAAACTAAAAAAAAAATAAGACCATTTTTTATTTTAGCGGTGAGTTCAGAAACTGCAGCTATTTTAAACTTATGAAAAAGAAAATATATTCAGAAAATTGCTTATTCAGGTAAATTATTATAACAAGCTTTTAGACAACAAGGACTAAATCCTTTAGTTTAGTGCAACATAAAATACCTGCGAAGCTTAGTTAGGAAAATATGAAGCTTTATTTTTTTATATTTTAAAATGTCCCTACAGGCGCACCTAACATTTAAATCATCAGTGCTTTATGTGGAAGCTTTTTTGGGGTATACTTAACATTGTCTTAATTTGACAGATCCGATGACATTTCAGTACTCGAAAATAACCTTTTTTTTAACCCACCACCTGAGAAATCTGAATTCTATACCATGATAGTAGACACATGTCGGAAGCCTATACAAGCTTAATCTGACACCCCACCACGCATGTCGCGAAATCCCCTCTTGGGCTCCCGTACTATAAAGCTAGATGACGCCTGCAACTCAGTTACGCCAAAATTTGTTTATCGCGCGAAAAACTTTAAGTTTGTTCCGCGATAAAAAATATCCTATGCCCTTTCCCGGTGCACAAAGGATCTCCATACCCAGCAAAATCGGTTCAGCCGTTGGGGCGTGAAGAGGTAACAGACATACAGACGGACAGACAGACCAGCCATAGTTGAAACCATCACTCACATAAAAAAGTGATGCAGAACTTAAGATTATATAGGTCTACCAGAATCTGATGGCAATTTTTGACAGCAGATTTTCAAAAAAATATCCTTGATCATTGGATAAATTTTTATATTTGCATGTTTAACACACAGAATCAGCCGCTATAAGAAAAAAAAGGGATCAAAATGTTTTATTCCAATTACCCCGGTATTGCTAGAGTCAATTTATTTTCTCACTTTTTGCCATCAGATTCTGGTAGACCTATAGTTGTGTCTATCATATAAAGTTGTGTGTGAACAGGTAACGGACGTGAGCGACATGTGCGCCAAGATGGAGTACTACGTGGAGCAGTACAACATGATGTCCGCGGCGCCGATGAGCCTCGTCATGTTCCGGTACGCGCTGCACCACGTGTCGCGGGCGGCACGCGTGCTGCTGCAGGACAACGGTGAGAGAGAAGGAAGAGAGAGGGGGAGGGAGAGAGAGAGAGAAATGAAGTAATACTTTAAACACACTGATGATAACAGTTTAAGTGATAGAAAGGGAACTCATTCTCGGTTCTCTTTTTAGAAAGAGAAGAGGGAGAAATTTGTAATTTTCAATCGAACATAAAAACGAAAACGAAATATAAAGCGCCATCTCGTTTAAGTCAATGTAACGATTGAGATGGCAACGTTTGAACAGCATTAAGTTAGTTCTTGTAAGCTGACGGCATTGTGTTCTTTCTTAGCTATAATTCATCATTATCAGCTCTCTAACAGTTCTATATTATATATTTAGGTAATTTGCTGTTGGTCGGAGTCGGCGGCAGCGGACGAAGCAGTGCAGTGAAGTTGGCTGCGTTTATTTTGGAAATGAACGTCGTGCAGGTACAATGTTGCTTCCATTGATGCGCTAAAGCCGTGCGCCCGTGTTGTATATTATAGGTCTACAAGAATCTGATGGCAAAAAGTGAGAAAATAAATTGACTCTAGCAATACCGGGGTAATTGGAATAAAACATTTTGATCATTTTTTTTTCTTATAGCGGCTGATTCTGTATGTTAAACATGCAAATATAAAAATTTATCCAATAATCAAGGATATTTTTTTAAAATCTGCTGTCAAAAATTGCCATCAGATTCTGGTAGACCTATAGTAATATTATCCCGTTTTCTGTCATGAAATATACATAGAAGGAGAAAAGCACAAATAAACCTAAAGGTGAGACCACACTAAAACGATACTACGCGGCAGCGACGCGACGTGACACGTCACAGCCAAATATTCTTTTTATATGAAATGGTATAAAGCCGCACTGAGTGTGTAAATGTGGCGTCGCGACTCGCGACGCTGCCGCGTGGTTTCGCTTTAATGCGGTCTCGCCTTCAAACTTATATTTTATTGAATATTTTAAATTTGTTTTTAAGCTATTGCATAGCTTTTATCGCGGGCTTTGAGCGCGGCGACCAAATCAAGAAATTCTGTAACGAAAAGAAACCCAACACCCCCCACTCCGAACGACACAGCGGTGTGGCGTTACCGTGCATCGTCTAACGTCGTTTCAGTTCGGCAGACTTCGGCTCTGTGTTTGTGTGCGTGCGACTAGACGTATGCGAATTATAATTGCATAAGTTTATAAAAATTTTTTTTTTTCTGTGTCATTGTAGGTGGAGATCTCGCGGTCATATGGGCAGCACGAATGGCGTGAGGACCTCAAAAAGTTGCTTATGAAGGCCGGCATCGGCGGCAAACCGATCGTTTTCCTGTTCTCCGACACGCAAGTAAGTCATTTGGGAATAGTAAGTCATAACCTCTTACTTTCTAACATTTTTGGTAAGGCCGAAATTTTTAAGCCATAACTACAGTCATACAAGGCTCTCAAGGCTAACGCCGCCATATTTAAAGTCACCGAGTAATATGTAGCATCATAAAAAAGTCACACAAGTACCTATTATCATTTTGCATGTGACTGAATAAAGACTAAAGCCACGCTGGGCTCACTTTGCGTGAGTGTATCCTGTAACTTTAATCTTCATGTAAAGTAGCTTTTGGAATTACGAGGGAGTCAAAAGTAATGCTAAATGGTTCCTGTTAAACTTGATACTCAAATACTACACGCGGGCACGGCGTGCCAGTTATATGAACTCGAACTTGACTGGCCATGCTCCTGTGTGCTTATTTACATTAATAATATATATATTTTTTTATGAAATAAGGGGGCAAACGAGCAAACGGGTCACCTGATGGAAAGCAACTTCCGTCGCCCATGGACATTCGCAGCATCAGAAGAGCTGCAGGTGCGTTGCCGGCCTTTTAAGAGGGAATAGGGTAATAGGGGAGGGTAGGGATGGGAAGAGAAGGGAATAGGGGAGGGAAAGGAAGGGAATAGGGTAGGGGATTGGGCCTCCGGTAAACTCACTCACTCGGCAAAACACAGCGCAAGCGCTGTTTCACGCCGGTTTTCTGTGAGAACGTGGTATTTCTCCGGTCGAGCCGGCCCATTCGTGCCGAAGCATGGCTCTCCCACGTATAATATAATATTGGTAGATAATGTACGAGGGCATGGTGGAGGACATCAACATGCTGCTCAACTCCGGCGACATCCCCAACCTGTACGCGCTCGACGACCGCGTCGTAATACTCGACAGCATGCAGGCCGCCATCCGCGACGCGCGATCCGTAAGTATAGCTATCCTAGAGAAACTACCACAAACATAGATCAAGATAGATACCGCATGTGTATGTACTTCGCGTGCCATATCGCGTTCCCAAACGACGAGCAATGCTCGTCTTTTGAAAGTTTGTTCTTTAGTCTGCTATCGGAATCGGACGTCAATCGGAATTTTAAAAATGCCTAAATGCCTAATTGTGCCGTATTGAGCTGTAGGAATTCGAATAGAAACGTTCGCCTAGATAATGGACACGTTTCTTATCATCGGTACGTCACAGTAGGTATGAAAAAAGTGGCACGCTCGTTTTCATAAAAATGGAGGGACATGCGGTATCTATCTTGATCTATGTCTGTGGAAACTACCCTACCCTACGCAATTAGTGGAGCACACGTAAAGTACACGAAAAAGCTCTGTTTGTAGTCGAGTTTCGCATTCAAAAACTGGTACTAAACGCCTTATGCGTTTGGCGACATCGTCTAGAGTCTAGACTCTATATACTCGAATATAATATGAATTCAATTCGCGATCCGCGATGGGCGCTTAGTAAGACTAAGGCTGCGTTTCCACCGGAGCTGAGCTAAGCTGCGTTGCGAGGAATGTGTTTTACAAGAACCAATAGAACCGTTGCGCTGAACGTGGTCAGGCAAATGAAGCGTTTCTATTGGTTCTTGTATTTCAATTAATAAAATTACAACCGAAACTTGTCTCTACGTCAGCAGTACATTGGTGGCAACCATAAAGTTAATATACCTAGCGGAATAGAGAAACAAAGGCCTGAGCAAGCGAGATGTCACTATCAGTAACACTGCGTGGTAAAAAGAGACGTGTAATACATGACAGCAGAACCAATTTTTTTCATCTGTTTGACGTCCAGTTGGCACTTATCGGCACGTTGACAATTTAATCTCTTAAAAAAGATGCTTGTGTAAGTGTATACGTAAACAAATTTTTACACACAGACGTAAATAAATCAATTTCGGTTTCGTTTGACAGCTCGAGATTGTTGCTCTATTCCGCTAGGTATTTTTTTATTTTTATTTATTAACTTTATGGTGGCAACACTAGTGGATACGTGACTACAAAACGGTTGTACAGATTTCAGCTTGGTCTGTCTGTGATATGTAGGTATAAATATAAAAATGAGATAAACAATTAACGCTAAAGAAGCCAAATTCTAACTAGAATTTGGTTTCTTAGGCTTCTTACAGACGAACGCACTGGTCGACGGCACGCGTCGACGACAAGTGCCGTTTGTCTGTAAGCGCTCTTAAGCGAAAAAAAGCCTTGTGCTATTTTGGCGGCCGATTCTTCATCGTGAGGTAAACCAGCGCAAGGCTGAGCGCAAGCGAATCATATGAATATGATTCAATTATTCTAAAGTAATTTTCTTACCTATTAGGAAATAAAACATATTTTTATTTCACCAGGGTAAGAAGATCGAGACGACCCCGCTAGCGATGTTCGGCTTCTACGTTGAGCGGGTGCGCGCGAACCTGCGCGTCGCGCTCGCCGCGTCGCCCATAGGGGACGAGTTCCGCGTGCGCCTGCGCATGTTCCCCTCCCTCATCAACTGCTGCACCATCGACTGGTACGTACACGTGGAGCGGGTGCGCGCGAACCTGCGCGTCGCGCTCGCCGCGTCGCCCATAGGGGACGAGTTCCGCGTGCGCCTGCGCATGTTCCCCTCCCTCATCAACTGCTGCACCATCGACTGGTACGTACACGTGGAGCGGGTGCGCGCGAACCTGCGCGTCGCGCTCGCCGCGTCGCCCATAGGGGACGAGTTCCGCGTGCGCCTACGCATGTTCCCCTCCCTCATCAACTGCTGCACCATCGACTGGTACGTACACGTGGAGCGGGTGCGCGCGAACCTGCGCGTCGCGCTCGCCGCGTCGCCCATAGGGGACGAGTTCCGCGTGCGCCTGCGCATGTTCCCCTCCCTCATCAACTGCTGCACCATCGACTGGTACGTACACGTGGAGCGGGTGCGCGCGAACCTGCGCGTCGCGCTCGCCGCGTCGCCCATAGGGGACGAGTTCCGCGTGCGCCTGCGCATGTTCCCCTCCCTCATCAACTGCTGCACCATCGACTGGTACGTACACGTGGAGCGGGTGCGCGCGAACCTGCGCGTCGCGCTCGCCGCGTCGCCCATAGGGGACGAGTTCCGCGTGCGCCTGCGCATGTTCCCCTCCCTCATCAACTGCTGCACCGTCGACTGGTACGTACACGTGGAGCGGGTGCGCGCGAACCTGCGCGTCGCGCTCGCCGCGTCGCCCATAGGGGACGAGTTCCGCGTGCGCCTGCGCATGTTCCCCTCCCTCATCAACTGCTTCACCATCGACTGGTACATACACGTGTACGCATGTACGTAAACGTACCATCGAGGAAATTGATTCGTAGGCAATTGACATACAGACGTCACTTAGTCGGATCATGACAATTTAATGTTAATGACGGGGTTGGGGCTGGGGTTGACGTAACGCGACCAAACTACGTAGGTCCCCCATTTGCCTAGGAATCAACTTCTCTGATGGTATGTGCGTAATCGCGCACGTGCATAGATAATAATATATACGTATAGGCGTATGCGTACATGCTGCACTGTCCACGTCAATGGAAAGTTTAAGTGTGCCAAATTTTTTTCTATTATCAACAGACTTGCCACTGCCACAAAATATGTGAAATAACACTGACAGATTTTCTTGACATTCCCTTGACAATCTGTTACTACTTTTATTGTACCGTAGAAATAAACCAATCTATGGTAGATAAATTGAAACGCCACTTTTCGTACTTGATTCTATTGCATGATAGCTACTTTACACAATACTTGGTATACCGTATCCATACTTAATATTATAAATGCGAAAGTGTGACTGTCTGTCTGTCTGTTACCTCTTCACGCCTACACCGCTGAACCGATTTTGTTGAAATTTGTTATGGAGATACAGGATACTTTGAGTCCCGAGAAAGGACATAGGATACTTTTTATTCCGCAATATGTACGGTAACCCTATAAAAAGTAAAAATCTGCAATGCCTAATAATAATATTTTGACGACCTCTGTGGCTTAGTTGGTGGGCTGTTGGTAGCTCAAGCCGGGGGTCGCGGGTTCGAATCCCGCCGACGGAACAAAAGTTTTCAAAGTTCCTGAGTCATGGATGTGTATTAAATATGTGTATAATATTATAATAAAAATCATAAATATTATATGTATAGTATAAAAGTATTAAATATATTTCCGTTGTCTGGTACCTGTAACACAAGTCCATCAGGTACTTACCACGGGGCCAGACTGACGTGGTGTGAAGCGTCCATAGATATTATTATTAAAAAAAAATATTATTTATTTTTAACCAATTGTATATTAGGTTTACGGCGTGGCCGCCAGAGGCGCTGGAGCGCGTGGCATCGATGTTCGTTACCGGCATGGAGGACGTTGACGAACAGACGCGGTCCGCCTGCGTCGCCGTCTGCCAGCTGTTCCATACCTCGGTGGTTGAGCTCAGTGACAGGTGAACTTGTACACTTATCTGAGTATAGTACCTAACACCAACGATGTCAATACTTGGATATGGCATACGCCATCAAAACTGTAGCAATGTTTTTGCATGCAAAATGTGTATCGAGAAAATATTGTCGTCCTTTTTTGTCTTACAGTAATAGCATATACTACTTTCTCTTTCACTCATTCACGCTTTCAATGCATATTTTACGTAATCAATGCACTAAACACGTCAGACTGTCACCGCGTCCTAAGGCACACTGCTCTCAGATGAGTGAGCTCACTCATTTCGAGGGTGACACATTTTCGCGCTGATGATTCTATGGAATGCCTCTTCTAAAGGTTATAATTCTATGCCTAACACACGAAAATTATCAAAATCAGCAATGTGCCTATAATAGGTGATCGCACATTTTTTAGCACGCACGCGCCGAACGCGCCGCACATAGTAAAAGGTTTGACAATAAACCACTTATTAATTAAAAATACTTATAAAATATATATAATTATACAAGATATATTTGTGTTTGTCTGGCACACGACATACTGACATGGTAGATAGAGAGCGAACTTTGTACTGTTAACTGACCTCCATTATACAAGTACGCTGGACCTATGATACTCACTTTTTTTTGTGCCTATTTGAAGCGGAATCAGCGCCCCCAGTGAGCGGGAAGAGAACTAAATTTGACGTAACTTGCAAATGGCCGCTTAATCGTTATTGGTTGTCATCACTAGTATTAGTTCCAAATACTCCCACTACTGCTATCAGCGCCAATATGGCGACTTTCAAACGTCATTTTTACGTCAAATCATAGACAAATATATTTGGTCAATGGTCAAATTTAGTTCCTATCCCTCCCATCGGGGGAGCTGATTCCGCTTCAAATAGGCACAAAAAATAGCTGTCATTTCAAAGGGTATCATTAGTCCAGCATACTTGTATAATGGAGGTCAGTGGTACTGTTCATACGCTGCGTGAATATCTTTTTAGTAAGAAGACTATAGCGATTAGCGACTATAAATTTTCTATAAAATTCTTTATAAATCAAGTATTTAAGTAATTTTAATCAATGTCTTCTATAAGGTTCTACGCGGAACAGAGACGGAAGGTGTACGTGACACCGACCAGCTACCTCGAGCTACTGAAGTCATTCCAGGGCCTCTACACGTTGAAGGTGGATCAGATCACGAAGGCCAGGATACGGTAATGCTCAATTCAATAGTAAATTAAATATGACTGTCATATCAAATGACGACTGGCCATGGTGTAAATTGTAATGATGTAATAGTTATTTGTATTTGTTGATCTTGACAAAGATAGTTAATGCTATTGGTAATGATGATGAGTTGATGACCATATTGTTAAAGGAATTATGACGGATTTTATAGATGATCAATAAAGTCATTTCTAAAGTGTTGATGACGGTGGCGTTGATGTTTACATTTTTAACGGAAAAACTAATAATGATGAAAATGATTTAATAGATGCTGGTGATTTCTTTAATGTTAATGAGAGTTGCGCTGGTCATGATAACGATGATTATATTTTAAAGAAGGTTGAATTAATAAATCGCGTTGTAAATAATGGTATTCTTGTGAACCTACAGGTACGAGACAGGTCTAGAGCAGCTGGAGTACGCGGCGGGGCAGGTGGGCGTGATGCAGCAGAACCTCATAGAGCTGCAGCCGCAGCTGGTGGACACCTCCGACAAGACGGAGAAGCTTATGATCAAGATAGAACAGGACACGGTCGTCGTTGAGAAGCAGAAAGAGGTAAATGACTTCTGAGGGGTAAAAGCCAGTTGAAGAAGTATATTTGCAAATAGCAAGTCCGTGAATAACGCATTTGTAAACAAGA
Organism: Cyaniris semiargus; assembly: GCA_905187585.1. Classification (NCBI taxonomy): domain Eukaryota; kingdom Metazoa; phylum Arthropoda; class Insecta; order Lepidoptera; family Lycaenidae; genus Cyaniris; species Cyaniris semiargus. The sequence goes on along the minus strand of LR994558.1, from coordinate 1,123,685 downwards.
TGGTGTAAATGGAATTTTAGTAGAAAACAGACAGGGTATAAATGGATAGTATAGAGCAGCGGTCGGCAACACGCGGCCCGCGGGCCGCGTGCGGCCGGCGAACATCTTACTTGCGGCCCGTGAATGTTTTGTGAATTAAAGTTATGTGTATCAAAAACAATGTTTTCTAATATTGCCAGTAGTTATCGCCAATTCGCCACTTAAGAACCTAACTGTTTGTGTCATTTTATAACAAACACTTATTTCCCCTCATTATGTGTAGGTATATTGAGCTTCTAGGGTTAATACGAATATGAGGTCTGCGGCCCGCCTTTGGTTTATTTTGCCACCTTGTGGCCCTTCCCTGCAAAAAGGTTGCCGACCGCTGGTATAGAGTATAGACTATAGGGAATATCATAGGTTGGTACCATCCATTTCTCGAGCGCCCCTTCCTTTCCTAGACTATTTAACATTAGTACTTACATAGGTTTCGAGTTTAAAGCTGACAACTATTATGTTAACCGTTTTAACAGATTGTCGGTGCTGATGAAGCCCTAGCTAATGAAGCTGCAGCAGCGGCACAAGCTATAAAGGATGACTGCGAATCGGATCTCGCTGAGGCGGTGCCAGCACTCGAAGCAGCGCTAGAAGCCCTGGACACCCTCAAACCGGCAGACATCACCCTGGTTAAGTCCATGAAGAACCCGCCGGCTGGGGTGAAGCTGGTGATGGAGGCGGTTTGCGTCATGAAGGGGATCAAAGGAGATAGGAAGACGGATGCGAATGGTAAGTTAATATGAACAAATATGTTTTTCATGTTGTTTTGTTTGTCAATTACGAAGTGAAATGTTGAATGAGTACCGTATATAAACTAATGGTGGAAGCACATGTCGAGTAAATAATCACGTTTTTAGACGTGGGAGAGCCATGCTTCGGCCCGAATGGGCCGGCTCGACCGGAAAAATACCACGTTCTCACAGAAAACCGGCGTGAAACAGCGCTTGCGCTGTGTTTCGCCGAGTGAGTGAGTTTACCGGAGGCCCAATCCCCTACCCTATTCCCTTCCTTTCCCTCCCCTATTCCCTTCTCTTCCCATCCCTACCCTCCCCTATTCCCTCTTAAAAGGCCGGCAACGCACCTGCAGCTCTTCTGATGCTGCGAGTGTCCATGGGCGACGGAAGTTGCTTTCCATCAGGTGACCCGTTTGCTCGTTTGCCCCCTTATTTTATATAAAAAAAATAAGTTTCGGATATGTATTGCTGTCTTTCTATAAAAGAACTTACAGAAACTATATAGGTAGGCATGACATTACAAGTACTAATAATAATTTATTTTAAGTTTCAGATTTGTGTCGCTTTCTTTGCATAAGACAACTTACAGGGACTATAGCTGCCAGGACATGTCAAGTAAACAATCAGTTTTAAGTTTCGGATTGGCAATACCAGTTAGACAGTTTTGGCAGCAACATCGTTTTGCACGTTATTTATCGCGTTGTTTCTCATCCCATCATTAATTTATAGGCCATCTTGAAATTCAAAATCGTTGGTTCCAGGAAAAACATACGAAGACTTTTGGGGTCCCTCCCAGAAGATGCTAGGAGACATGAAGTTCCTGGAGAGCCTGAAGAACTACGACAAGGACAACATCCCGCCTGCCATCATGAAGAAGATTAGAGAGAAGTGAGGAATCTTAAATATGAGAAAAATAACTTCTGACTTTGTCTATCTTGTGTAGGTTTAGTCAAACTTGTTGGTGTAAAATAAATCACCATTGCGACCCTACATGATATGCTACCTTAAGAAGGGTCTAGATTATGCGTCAATATGACCAAACAACGGACTACAATCCATACGGACATCCCCTTTTGATGAATAAATTGTACGATGTCACAAAGTAATATGTCACATCGTACAATTCATTTAATGAATCTGAAATGTTAGGATCCTTATCCAATAATTAGCTACAAAGTTTGTGATTTGCGAGCCGAACAAATGATCATAGAGTCATATCGTTTGTTTACGTGGGTTACGCTAACTCACAGCATCCATGTACAGATATATCCCGGACCGCGAGTTCGAGCCGAGCGTGATCGCGAAAGTGTCTGGCGCTTGCGAGGGCTTGTGCCGCTGGGTGCGCGCAATGCACGTCTACGATCGAGTCATCAAGGTCAGAGCAATCATATGAGGATAGGGCTAGACTAAGCTATAGTTCTACGAAAATCTGTTAAACCGGATATGTCATAAATACCACAAAAATAAGAAAGCCCACCTTATATTTGATTTGAAAGAGCTGTCTACTATTTATTTGGTCTGAGCCTGGTTCTACTAAAATACTCATTTATTGTACGCCGCCTTTAGATACTTACATATAGTTCAGATCCAATTCTACTTAAATATGATGGACAATGGCGTATTTTCAATACCTATTGAAGAAATTAATACTAAACTTTTCATTGTAGGTTGTAAACATGAACAATGGCGTATTTTCAATACTTATTGGAAGTTTTACTTCTGAACTCTTGCTGTTAGGTTGTGGGGCCGAAGAAGGCGGCGCTGGCGGCGGCAGAAGCAGAGCTGCAGACGCAGCTGGACACGCTGAGCGGGAAGCGAGCGCAGCTGCAGACCGTGCTGGACAAGCTGCAGGTATTGGTCTTACAGTCTATCTACTAATAGTAAATTGAATGAAGGCATAATGTGTGGATTATTTCAGCCCGCAACAGAGCGCGACGCATTTTATACCTTTTTTAGGATTTCCTAACCAAAGGGTAAAACGGGACTACATTACTGATACTTCGCTGTGTGTCCGTCCGTCCGTCTGTGTGTTACAAGGATGTATTTCAAGAACTGCGATAGCTAGACAGTTGCAATTTTCGCAAACTATGTATATCTGTTGCCGCTGTAGTAACATACTAAAAATTCATTAAAATATATTTTAAAAGATAAAACCGACTTCAAATTTGTACGCAATAATTGAGAATTAAAACTCCCTATCTCCAAAACTACTGAACCGATTTTGATGAAACTTGCACTATTCCCTAAGTTGAACAATATCTAGTACAACAAAAAAAGAATTACTGAAATCGGAATGGTAGTTTCAGAGATATGCGAACACAAACATAAAAACATACATACATAATTATATACATACACTTTTGAAATTTTGCACATTTGTTCAGACGCTAATATAGACTAACATATACGAAAATTGGACAGTTCTGAAAATATTACATACATACGCGTCGAATTGATAACCTCCTTTTTTTGAAGTCAGTTAATAAATGAGTATAATCCCATACAAAAAAACTCCATTTTTGCTGCTCAATGAATGGTACGGAACCCTTCGTGCGCGACTCTGACTCGCACTTAGGAACCGGAAACTATTGCATATCGCACACTAGATCATAAAAATACAGGTTGTTAGGTTTAACACCGTTATCCTCAAAACCATCAAATGAGCCCGTCAAAATGAACAACTTTTTCTATGAGAACAATGCTGGGAACTCAAAAAATATGAACACGCCTTTTTTTTTTTGAGTTCCCAGCATTGTTCTCATAGAAAAAGTTGTTCATTTTGACGGGCTCATTAAAAGGTTTTGAGGATAACGGTGTTAAACCTAACGAGACACAATAGAATATCTATTGTGTCTCGTTTTCCCACGATCGACGGGTTAAATGAAATACAGACACAGACGTTAAACATCTTTGACCCTATGTTGAGTTTTGTTATATAATAGCTAATTTCCTTTACATAAAATTGTTTTGTTATATTTTACGAAAACAATTTTATATAAGCACTAAGTATGCAAGACGTACTTGTTATATTATCAGTTTTTGGTTCGCTGTCCTTTGACATTGTATCTGCGTAACAATGTTATTTGGTTTTTCCTATTTATGTTTATTATAAACTATAATGATAAGAACCAATTATTATTTATTCCTAAAATTATATAAATTTTTATCAGTTGTTTGTGATGCTAACAAAAAAATATTTTGTCATGTCTTACAGCTAATAAATAAAAACATAATATACAATGTTTAACGATTATATTTAAATAATTATAATTAACTTAATACCTAAATTATAACTTAATTAATGCTACTAAAATTATTTACCTATTCTTGGCAGTTGTAAACTTATAGAAAACTTGGAAGTTTCCTTACTAAACGATTTCGCTAGAGTTTCAAAAACTTTAGCATTAACTAACGTTGGTGCATCGATCGCCCAGAGATAGTCTATGTGGTTGAACTCTGGATCTGGTACCTTGTACATTTCTGTGCTAGGTACCCTTTCATGCAGCATCATAATGTCCTTCTCGCTCGAAAGCAAATCATTTTCTGCCCACATCAAAGTTATGGGCAGGGTTATCTTACTCAAATCGTACTCGGGCGGCGTATCGGAGTTGTACACTCGCATATTGTTCGATCCGTAGTCGAATTGCTGGAATTTTCCACCGGAGACAACCTCCTGGGCGAAGTGCACGGCGGTTTTCCACGACGTCCCCGTGCCTAGGTTTGCCATGAAAACGGGAAGCAAGGACTTGTTGAACTGTTTCTCGTTGTAGCCGCAGATATAAAATACGACGTTCTTACACACCACCGAGTCCATGCTCTCGGCGTTGCAAGTGTTCGTCATCCTGCCCAGAACTGACTGCTTCGGCACAAACTCGTGGGATCCATACAGCATCTCCATATACGCGACGTTGCTGGCGGTCGGCGCGAGACTCTTCAGGGGCGATTTGATGTCGGACATGAAGACTACGGGTGCCAGAGCGATTCCCGACTTCAGGATCCTGTTGTACTCCGGCCTCAAGGTCAGCATCGCGAAGAGAATCGTCGTACCCATCGAGTGGCCTATGTACGCTATCTCCGTCTCGCCCTTGACCTTGATTATGTAGTCAATGACTGCGGGGATATCGTGCAGCGCTATGTCGTGCCAGGAGAAGTTCCAGTAGGATTTGGAGCTGTTCTTCAGTTTCGTGTGCTCCTTTGCGTACTTGTTGCCCCGTATGTTCGACATCCAGACGTCGTAGCCGGCGTCCGCGAGCACGTACGCCAGTCCCTTCTCGGGCCCGTTTAGGATCCAGTCCGCCGAGCTGGCGAACAGGCCGTGCTGCAGGAGGACCGTCCTCTGCGAGGTTGTACCGCCATCTTTCCCCCGCGGTATTCTATGCACGTTGATCAAATACCCCTGGGACATGACCGTGTGCGTTTCACAAGTGTACCCGTGACTGGTCACAATCGCGGGGACCGACAGCACCAAGTCGGGGTTCTCCATTTGCGCGCCGGGCTCGTCTATAGGCAGGTAGGACCAGGAGTCTATGACCTTCCTTCCGCTGGACTTGACGCTCTCGACGTAGTTGTTGATGTCGGCGCTGATCTTCTTGGTTTGGTTGTCGAAGTAGTCGTTCACCGAGTTCTTCATCCTCAAAGCCTCCTCGTAGCTCGAGTTGAAGGCGCTCTCGATGCGGTTCTTCTGGGCTTCGAAGAACGACTTCATGCTCTCGGATTGGTCTTCGAAGAAGTCCTGTAGTGCGTCGCCTTCGATGGGCCAGCCGAGTACGGCGGTGGAGCAGAGGACAATGAGGCAGGCGCGCGCGATCATGGCGGATAGCGACTGGCCTCCAAACGACGAGTTGGGTCCGCCTCAGTGACCTATCCGGGTTAGATAGCACGTCACAACAATAACAATTGCTTCCAAGTAATTATAAAAATTATGAAGCACTTAAAATATTATTATCGATGGTTTTTTATTAAACAGAGTTTAAATATGATTATTTACCACTGTTTTTTAAACCATCAGGTAAAAGAATTTAAGCGTTAACACGTTGTAATCCTTCCGTGCTTTCTCTATCGCGTAACAAGAGACAATGAACGGTACCTAAGCTACTGCTTTAATTTAATAACGTTTCCGTAGAGGCACAATTGTATACTGTATGGCTTCATAGTTATCTTTATCAATATAAATAAAGAATCTTAAATTTTGTTAGCCTCGCTAAGACTCGAGAACGGCTGATCCGATTTGGCTTATTTTAGTCTTGCAATATTCGTGGCAGTCCAGGGAAGGTTTATGTTAAAGGATAGTGATACGATGTTTACTGGATCTAAAAGACATAAAAACTGAATGTCCTTAAAAATTTATTTCATAAGACTGTGACTTTGCTCCGAGTTGAAGCCGGATTTACAATTGTTTAGACTTTAGACATGTAGTCCAGTAACCTCTGTCGTTCTCACCTTGTGTGGTATCTAGCGATGGGACAACACATAGATAACCCCCGATACACTGCGATTAACTGCGATTACGCATCGATACACGTTGCGAAATATTTTAACCGACTTTATATAAAAAAGCAGCCCTGGATTTATAAATAGGCCATATAGGCCGCGGCCTAGGGGCAGATTTCGTACAGGGGGCGGCGGAAATAAAGTGGCCTGCAGTTATAAAAAATATAAATCCGGCATTGAAAAAAGTGACAATTTATACTTGACACTACTAATATTATAAATGCGAAAGAGTTTCTGTTTGTCTGTTACGCTTAAATCGCTGAACCACTAATGATGAAATTTGAGTCAAAGTTAAAGAAGTTGTGGATAGTAGACACAGTTTTAGTTCAGACCCAAAACTTAAAACAATTATTGCTTGTTAACTTAATTTTAAAAAGAATGTTTAGAATCTTTAATATCCTAAACAAGTTATGTTTGTACTCATTTATATTTTTAAGTCACGAAGCTTTTTAATTAATAAGTATATTAAAAATTATTAATATTAATAAGCTAACTTTTATGTAAATAAACATTTGAATATGCAATGTGCAATAAGACGCACCAAGTATGTGTCATTGTTTACCAATTGATTGTAATTAATTAAAGAGATAAAACATGTGTAAAACGTGTTTGAGTCTATTTTAGCATTAAATTCTAGAAATCGACATAATGTTATCTTAAACGTTTCACAAAGAACCATCTCGATGGAATGGAATCAGCATAATAATTAATAAGTATGTGTGTGTTTTTTTTTATGAAATAAGGGGGCAAACGAGCAAACGGGTCACCTGATGGAAAGCAACTTCCGTCGCCCATGGACACTCGCAGCATCAGAAGAGCTGCAAGTGCGTTGCCGGCCTTTTACGAGGGAATAGGGTAATAGGGGAGGGTAGGGAAGGGAATAGGGGAGGGTAGGGAAGGGAATAGGGTAGGGGATTGGGCCTCCGGTAAACTCACTCACTCGGCGAAACACAGCGCAAGCGCTGTTTCACGCCGGTTCTCTGTGAGAACGTGGTATTTCTCCGGTCGAGCCGGCCCATTCGTGCCGAAGCATGGCTCTCTCACGTATATTTTATTTATTATTTGTCAAATAGTTTTTCTGGTAACAAAGTATAATATATAAATCAGTTAAAATTTCATAAATTGATTTCTGAAAAATCTAATATTGCAGTTTTAGTTGCGAAAACGATTTATCAATGCTCGTAAAACTCATTCAAAATTTTTCGCTATCTCTTAAAGTTTCGGATTTTGTTTACAAAATGTGCTTTTCTTTTAAATTCATCCTGTTTGGTCCCATTTTTAGGGTTCCGTACCCAAAGGGTAAAAACGGGACCCTATTACTGAGACTTCGATACCTGTCCGTCTGTCCGTCTGTCTGTCTGTCTGTCTGTCTCCAGGCTGTAACTCAATAACCGCTATAGCTAGACCTCTGAAATTTTCACAGATTGTGTATTTCTGTTGCCGCTATAAAACAAATACTAAAAACAAAATAAAATTAATATTTAAGGGGGCTCCCATACAACAAACGTTATTTTTTTAACCTTTTTTGCTCGTAATCATTAATGGCAACAGCTAGGCACTTGTAATTTTCATAAACGCCTTAGTTACATGTGTACTTTAATAATTAATAATAAAATTTAAATAAAATAAAAATTTAAGGGGGCTCCCATACAAAAATACATTTTTTTTGCCTATTTTTCCTTTATAACGGTACGGAACCCTTCGTGCGCAAGTCCAACTCGCGCTTGGCCGATTATTAAAACATCACCCTACATTATTAACCCTTACACAGTTATTAACCCCTCATTATTTTGGCGGTACCTAGTCCAACAATTAGTGGTTTTGACGACCTCTGTGGCTCAGTGGATGAACGAGTTGGTAGCTCAAGCCGGGGGTCGCGGGTTCGAATCCCGCCGACGGAACAAAAAGTTTTTCAAAGTTCCTGGGTCATGGATGTGTATTAAATATGTGTATCATATAATAAAAATCTTAAATATAATACGTATAGTATAAAAGTATTAAATATATTTCCGTTGTCTGGTACCCGTAACACAAGTCCTTCAGGTACTTAGCACGGGGCCAGACTGACGTGGTATGAGGCGTCCTTAGATATTATTATTATTTTTGTGTAAGGCATTCCTTGCTCACGGGTAATTAAATCCCGGACCTTTGGTAAGGCATGCGTGGGGCCGAAGCCAACACGTATTATAGGCCCGTTACACAGTTTTAATCTAAATGTAATGTGACACTGGCCGGCGACTCTCCCTGTCCGCACTATGGGAGTACGACCAAGGAGAGCCAGCGGCCAGTGTAGGACTATTGCAGAGAATGGATATATAAGATACCGGGCTATGGGGGTGAGGTGCTAGTGGACTGGGTAACTGGGATTATGGAAGGACTATGGCGTCTGCCGATACAACGTGGAAACATGTATCATAATGTTGGCAGACGGTGACTCGCCAACTCTTTGAAATGGGCCCCTCAAAATGGTCGCACGCACGGTGCAACGAGGCGGCAACATTGACAGAGCGGCTTGAGGCAGGAGAGGTGTCGCTTGACTTTAAACGCCGATCATTTGCACCCTCAGAGGGTCCCATCACGTCGCCCACTTGCCACTTACGCTTCACATCCTCCCTCAGAGCCGAAGCTCTCGCGACTCCACTCTGACCGGCCGGTTAAGGCAAGGCAGAGGTAGGGCCTGATTCTCCGTCAGTGTTCACTCCGACCGGCCGGTGAAGGCAAGCCGGAGATAGAGAACAGGGGCTTCCCTGGGAGCACTCGGGTACGTGGGGTCGCTACTCCCCAACAGCTCGCCACAAGCTGCCCTGCGGGCTTATTATTATTACGATTAATTAGCGCCACAATCCTGCATCGCGCTATTGAAGTTCATGAGCACAACAAATATTATATACAACGTCGGAAATGAACCCAAGTAGCATTTTACTCTATTTAAGAGTTCACATTTAGTTTACACGTGTACTTTTAGAATTAATGTAGTGTTATTGTAGATCATCCGTGATGTTTATGCTGTATTATTGCGATAAATTCACTTAAACCTGTCTAAAAGCTTTATATAAGTGTAAATTTGATACACAAAAACTACTATTGGAGATATAAGATACTATAAATACTCCATTAGACAGCTGGCTGATTAAGAGCATTATAGAGGGGTAGATGTGAGCTAATAGATGTTTAGCATTCCACTTATTCTATAATATAGAACTAGCAATTTAAATGGTCACTGGTGAACATTTATAAAGAAAACAGCTGTCATGTTTACTTGTTATACAGATCACTGCGTTAAATTAAAGTTATAATGGTTGACATAGCTGTATTACATTTCCACCATATTTGTTTGCTAACCTAATATATCAAATTATTTATTTAATAGTTGTATCATAAAAAAAAAACTACGTAGTTTTTAGTTATTGTTACACGTTACAATTAATTTAGCTGCTTTTAGAACTTTTTTCATGTCTAATTATATCAAAAATTTCAAATTGTATATTTCGCCTCATATTTATCACATATATTTTAAAATGAATTTAATGTTTTCACCGAGGCGCGTGAATATTTTAGCTGTAAATATGCATATATTTCACAGTAAACTTGCATTCCCCATTCACTAACATTATTTATTAAGTAAAACAGGCACATAATTATTACAATTAAATCCAAAGTAATATGTCCGCCAGGGATTAAAATAGTTTTCGTATTGACACATGAACGATGCACGCGCCATCTTGAACCAAGTGTACAATGAGTCACTTGTTACTCTAATAGACAGCCTTAAGTTCAATTGTTACTACTTATATTGCTGATTTAATACTAATATACTGCGGTTGTACGGCGAAAGTGTACTTAGGGCTGCCTAACTTATGCCCAAACTGGTAGTTTAAGAGCAGACGACCTCTGTGGCTCAGTTGGTGGGCTGTTGGTAGCTCAAGCCGGGGGTCGCGGGTTCGAATCCCGCCGACGGAACAAAAAAAGTTTTCAAAGTTCCTGGGTCATGGATGTGTATTAAATATGTGTATCATATAATAAAAATCTTAAATATATGTATAGTATAAAAGTATTAAATATATTTCCGTTGTCTGGTACCCGTAACACAAGTCCTTCAGGTACTTACCACGGGGCCAGACTGACGTGGTGTGAAGCGTCCATAGATATATTATATATTATTATATTATATTATTATATTATTATTATTATATCCGGATATAATGCTATTGTATAGCCGGGTTATACATCTTGTGGAGTACATGTGAACCATTAAACTTACGATATAGATCCTAAAATGCTACTTGGGACGTCAGTGAGCTTCGGCCACTACGCACATCCCTAAATTATAATGAGGGTTTTATGGCGCTATGTAGCCGTAGGATCTATCATGTCAAATAGCTGTCATATGTCACGATAAAGCTTCCACATGTCACGATATAGCTGTCTTAATATGTCTGTCTGACACGAAATTTGACACGAAAGACCCTACCATCCCTCTGGTGGCAAATGGTATATGAAAAACCCTCATTGACACCTTGGCTTTCTAGGCGCTGAACGACGAGTTCGCTGAGATGACGCGCAAGAAGAAAGGCTTGGAGGACGAGATAGACTTGTGCTCGACGAAGCTGGCGCGCGCCGAACAACTCATCGGCGGGCTGGGCGGCGAGAAGGCGCGCTGGACGGACCTGGCCGCTCGCCTGCAGCAGCTGCTGGATAATATCATCGGTATAATCATCAAGTCACTATAGATCCATATTATGGGTTGCAATGAAGACAGGGCTTTAAAGACCTACCCTCGGACACAAAAGATAATCTTTCAAGCTCGGTATTTCTTCCTCTAATTGTTTGTTACATCCCAGACTTAGAAATCGTGATTTTCAAAGAGTGAGACAGACTTTCTTTGACTGTAGTTAAGATGTAAATTTCGGTTTTCTCGACTACGATGAAATCGAAATCGCATAAGGGATTGTTAGTGATTTTAACAGTCTTTATCAAACAAATCGTTGTGTTCAAAATCAAAATTAAAATCAAAATATTTATTTCTAAATAGGTTAACAAAGTTAACACTTTTAGAACGTCTACATGAGGCCTACCACCTGTTCGGGAACTAACCCGGCGAGAAGAACCGGCGTAAGAAACACGCTCGGGGCCATCTTTTACTAAAAAGATGGAAGCATCCCGCGACTCCTCCCAGGCTTCAAATATATGTTAATATAAGACTTCTAACGTTTCCAGGCGACGTGCTGCTTTCGGCGGGGTTCATCGCGTACCTGGGCCCGTACACCGTCAGCTACCGCCGGGAGATACTCGCCATGTGGAATCACAGGACACAGGAGCTCGGTCAGTATTAGAGTTGATGTTTTCTTTTTGATAACTGAATGATAAAAATTTTGTATGTGTAAGTGTCCATTGTATAGAGTTAACTGAAGAAGTACCAACGCTGTTATATTATTGTAAAAGAGTTATTCCCCAGATATCCCATGCTCGGCCAACTTCTCACTGGTGTCGACGCTGGGCGAGGCGGCGGCGGTGCGCGCGTGGAACATAGCGGGTCTGCCCGTCGACGCCTTCTCCGTCGAGAACGCCATCGTCGTCGAGCGGGCGAGACGCTGGCCGCTCATGATCGACCCGCAAGGTGAGACGACTATATAGCGCCACCTATAAAACGCCACCATATACTAATCTATGGAGAGCTAGATAGTGAAATGCATTTTCAATGCAAGAATAATGCAGCTAGTAAATTCAATACTTCTCATAACAAATAACAATGTATATAAATAAATATAGTAACAGTCATAATTATAGTGCTAAAAGTAACGTATTACCATAGACAAATGAAAATATTTGGTCAATGGTATTACCATGTATTACTTATATTATAAGAAAATATAACATAGAACAAGCAACGAAATGGGTGAAGAACATGGAGAAAGCTAACCACCTGAAGGTGATCAAGCTGTCGGACGCCCACTACATGCGGGACATAGCGACGGCCGTGCGCCTCGGCCGGCCGGTGCTGTTGGAACACGTTAGAGAGACACTGGATGCAGCACTGGATCCTGTGCTGTTGAAGAATACCTTCAGGTTACTTTGCTGCACCATTGCTTGAGACTCGTAGCAATAATCTGAGTTGTAGTTGCCAGTTTATGTCACAGTTCGCTATGAAGTCAACTAAGATTTGTATGGCATCTAAATAACGCCCCTGTTGACGAAAAATGGTAACTCGAGCTAGTTACCATTTTAGGCCACCAGGGGCGCTATTATGACATATAAATTGTTACCTTTTGTGAAGCACCAAGCTGTAAGCACACAGTATGTGAATTTTACAGCGCAAATTACGCACCATCACCTACTACAGCACTGTTTTTTGTTGATTTATATGTCACTAGCAGCACAAAGTAGATACAGTTAGATCCATGTAATATATTCGGTTATATATTTAGATGTCTATTGTCTGTTTAATATTAATTAATAATTGAAGACGTGAGTGGAAGAATCGAACAAGTAACATTTCGTAACATACGGACAATAACTAATTTGTTCCCTTATTATTTTTATATAACTTGTAACTGATCTGCTTTATATCCTAGCTAATATATCTGGCTACACATATGTTTTCTATTTTGTATTTCGAATAATATTTCCGGCCCTAAAGCCTCCATTTAAGCAAAAAAACGGGAAGTTTTTTCATGTTACTTACCTTATTCTTCCACTCACGTCTTGAATTATAATATGTAAAATTTATTTGTATCTTAATAATGTTATTTAATTCTATTTATGTGTGTAATTGTTTGTGCTTTGTGTCTTTTCTCTAGAGTCTAGACATTGATGTCTGAATTCGATTTTTATTTATGTTCCGCAGAGATGGCGGTATTCTATGCCTGCGTCTCGGCGAGGAGGTGGTGGAGTACAGCCCGGACTTCCGTTTCTACATCACCACGCGACTCACCAACCCGCACTACCTGCCCGAAGTTGCCGTCAAGGTGAATAACTTATCAACAATATTCGGTAAAACCGTATAAAGTAGTTTATGTGAGGCCTTGTTTGTGCAAGGTTGGACGTTCTGAATTCTGTTTCATTTTTCATAACCCTACTCTTTAGGAAAATTTGCACACATCAATAATTTTCTGTAATGCGGCTATTAAATTAGTTACCAAAATTTGGCACTAGGGGCGCTGTTTCATTACAATACACATACTTAATAGTCAACTTGTACAGACTAAAACTAGTACTCAATATAACAACATTCCAGGTAACGATGATAAACTTCATGATAACCCGCCAAGGGCTGGAGGACCAGCTGCTGGGGACGGTGGTGGCGCGCGAGCGGCCCGACCTGGAGCAGCACAAGAACGAGCTGATAGTGCAGAGTGCGCACAACAAGCGCCTGCTGAACGACATTGAAGACAAGATATTGGAGGTGAAGGATATAGGACCACACAGTTTAAGGTCACACAGATCTCTTAGACCGTACATGGCATAAAAGTAGCGCAGAGACGCTCGCACTTAACACTAAGTAGCAGCGCTAAAACTAATAGTTTACGTGAGAATCGTATCACCAGAACACCATCACATTATGTAGAGTTGTAATATCGGAAATAATTTTTATCCTCGTTATTTGAAGATATATATTTAGAGGATATTTTGTGTTTACATATAACTATGACAAAGTAATGACCCATTATCAAACTCTATCAATGTAATTTACATTATAAGAATGATGGACGCCAGCATCTTCAAAGTGTAATTTTGCCATAAATAACTGGTTAAAATTAATCATCTTCAGGTGCTATCGTCAGCCAGCAACATTCTCGAAGACGAGTCGGCGAATCAGATCCTCTCATCGTCCAAGACTCTGTCACTCGAGATCGAGACAAAGCAGGCGGCGTCGGCAGTAACAGAACAGGAGATAGACTCTGCCCGGTTGCTGTACGTGCCCGTCGCGCAGCACGGCAGCCTGCTGTTCTTCTGTATCTCCGAACTGGCGAATATCGATCCTATGTACCAGTATTCGTTGAATTGGTAAGTATATCCTTTAAGACTATAAAAGCCTTATTAATAATTAGAACAAGTGTAAATTCCACTAGCCTGATAATTACAGACAGTGTAATTATTGAGTTTACACTCGTTCTTATTAGGTGGCATTTTGTTAATACTTGAAAAAATATCTTTGTTTACTAACAAAAAATTAATGTAGCTATGTTTATTTTACGCACAAAAACATTTTTATTTTGTTCTTCACGCCGCACCGACCTGCATAAAGACACAAGTAGCGTTAGAACCGGCAACGCACCTGCAGCTCTTCTGATGTTGCGAGTGTCCATGGGCGACGGTAGTTGCTTTCCATCAGGTGACCCGTTTGCTCGTTTGCCCCCTTATTTCATATAAAAAAAAAAGAACTTTTCCCTCTTTATCCGCGACCGTACTTTAGAAATCCTTTCAAGTGCTTCGTTAATTTTTTACGGGTTACAAATTTTCAGGTTCATAAACTTATACAACCAGGCCATAACGAACTCGCCGAAAAGCGAGGTGCTGGCGGAGCGGCTGGCCGGCCTCAACGATAACTTCACAAGCAGCATCTACAACAACGTCTGCCGGAGCCTGTTCGAGAAGGACAAGCTCACCTTCTCCCTCGCTCTCACGCTAAATATATTGAGGCCCAAGGTTGGTTGCCTTCTTTCGAAAATATAACATTTCATAACTGCGTTATACACAGTGATTGAATATGTTACTTAATTAATATTTTAGTTTGTTCCTGTTTTTCAATTGCAGCACTTAAGCACATTATGCGGCATAATGTTTAACGTTTGTTGTAAAGTATACATCAATGCTTTGCACAATTAAGGTCTCTCTAACAAACTAATTCATGACAAAACGACCTCAGAAAAACAATTTCGCTATAAATATAATATGATTTACATGCTGAGTCTGCCTGTAATCGGGTCTGCACCTTAATAAGTTTCGTGTTGTAATATTAGTGAAATAAGTTTTTATAAGATGTAGACCCACTGACCTCCATTATACAAGTACGCTGGACTAATGATACCCTTTGAAATGACAGCTATTTTTTGTGCCTATTTGAAGTGGAATCAGCTCCCCCAGTGGGAGGGATAGGAACTAAATTTGACGTAAAAACACAGAATACAAATTCTTCTTCGTCTTCTTTTATTTACGGCAAACCATCGCTTTTTGCGACATTCTGCCAGTGTCAAGTATTGAAATAAAGGATATCGAAACGGTTAAGTAAAAAATTATGAAACAATTTTAAATTTTGGTATTTGAGAGTTGAGATCTGAAAAGAGAAATATTGTTAGTTAATTATGGTATGTTAAACATGTAAGGTTTAAGGTTTATAACAAAATAACAAGGTATACAAACAAGTGGGTTATCAAAGGAAGGAATTATTACAGGTTAATCTTATTTAGGTTTATAAATTTAGATAAGAGGAAAAACAATTTGTAATTATCAAAATGATAAAGAAGGGACCTGAAATCAGTAGGTAAAGAAACGTTGAGGTTTGGAAGATGATCATAAATAAGCAACGAAGGAGAATTCAGAGGACAGGAGAAAAATATGTGATCAAGGGTTCCTTCATCTAACCCACACTCACAAAGTGAGGAATCTTTTACTCTAATTTTGTTAAGAAACTTAGGAGTGCAGCAATGGCCTAAACGGATTCTACATAAAGAGGAAACAACATTTTTTGTTAATTTTTTATATTTCCAAAACCAGGGCTTATGTCTTATTAAATGTTGGATTGATGCATAAGATTTTCCTTTAATTCTACTTGTTGATTCCCAGATTGATTGCCAAGATTTGTAAGCACTTTTTTGCGGTATAATGAGGAGGTCATATGTTTGATAAGAAAAATATTTGTGATCTACTTCATGCGATGAAGCAAATTTAGCTAAAGAATCTGCTATTTCATTACCTTTAATGCCAGAATGTCCTGGTATCCAAACAAGTGAAATATTCAAACCTTTTTTAAGGCTGTTTAACAGAGATTGTTTAATATTGAGAATAGGTGGTAGGCACCATGTAGTATCAACATTCTGAAAGCATTTTTTTAAAATCTATTCAGAAATAAAACTATTTTTATTTTATTTTTATTTTAATAATAGAACTATGTAATTTGTTATAAATTGTATTAGAAGATAGGGATTCCAGGGCACTCACACAGGGACGTGAGTCAGAGAAAATTACTGCATTTGATATATTATGGCTGTCTATAAATAGGCAAGCTTCTAATATACCAATACATTCACCTGTATAAACGGAAGAATGGGGAGGACACTGGAATTGTAGTGCTATTCGTGAGTTTTGGTAATACACTGCAACACCAGTGTTCCCATCCTCTGTTAATTTAGATGCATCAATTTGAATTTTTTGGGAAAAAGGATGGGATCCCCAAGAAACACCTCCGAGAGCTCTTATAATATTTAAATTTCGTTCGGTTTTTTAAATAATATAATTAATATGATTAGTACCAGATAATTTAGAGTCTAAGTTTAAACCTAAGAAATTAACATTATTTTTCACTGGTATGGATTGGTTTTCAATTCTCAAGTCTACATGTGGGATACTTCTTTTTTTGCTGAAAACAACCACATTACTTCTAGAAGCTGATAATTGAAGACCAATCTGTTGTAGAGTATTTATAAGAGAATCTAATGAAATTTGCATATATGACAAAGCTGACAAAATTGAGGAATGTAGAATGTAAAGGACTAGGTCATCAGCATATTGGAGAATGTAGCAATTAAGGTTAAGGGAAAGATAAAGGGACGAGGAATAAAGGTTGAATAGGATTGGACTGATCACCGACCCCTGGGGAAGACCCATCCATACCAAACGAGGTTCAAAATTATAGCCAGGGACGTAAAGTTTCACTTCCCGACCCATCAGCAGGTTACAAACGACAAAAATAAACTTCTCTGGTAAGTTCAGCTGTTGTAACTTGTACCTGAGCACAGAGAGTTGGACTCCATCATATGCCGCTGATATGTCGAGAAATGCCGCAATGAGAGACTCCTTTCTAGAAAAAGCTATGTTTATATCAGTGAGTAATATGCTAAGGCTATCTAGGGTACTCAAGCCTTTACGAAAGCCAAACTGACAAGGGGGAATGAGATTGTTACTTTCTACGAACCATTCAATTCGGTTCTTTAAAAGATGCTCAAAGACTTTGCAGAAAGTGGAAGACAAGGCAATTGGACGATAGCTATCACTTTCATTAGGTGGTTTCCCAGGTTTGCAAATAGGGACAATTATTTGTACCTTCCATTCTCGGGGAATAAAATTAGTGTCGAAAAAATTATTTATGAGTTTAAGGAAATAATTTAAAAATTTTGGGTCAGCTTTTTTTAGAAAAGAGTAAGGGAAACCATCAACTCCAGGGGAGGAGTCTTTGACATGAGAGAGGACGGATTTAAGTTCTGACATAGAAAAGGGAGAACAAAGGTGGTGATTTTGGTTTGAGCAGGAAGTATTTGGTAAATCATAAAAATTGGGTACAAAAGGTGAGGCAATTTTATTAAAGAAGTTTAAAGCAGCTTCTACAGAAATACGGGGAGTGTTTGTGGGAGCACAACCACGGCGAAATCTATTTATTTGGTTCCAAACTACACTAGCATTAGTACTTGGGGACAGAGATGCACAGAAATGATGCCATCTCAGAAATTTCTTTTTCCTAAACAAACGTTTGGATCTAGCCAAAATTCTACGATAGTTAATCAAATTTTCTTCAGTCATATTTCTATTATAAGCCTTTTCTGCTGATTTCCTAGCTTTTATCATTTCTGTGCATTCACTATCCCACCATGGAGGGGACGATATTTTCCTTTTGGCTCAGTTTTTGATAGGGATAAGTAAATCTGCAGTTTCAGATATAATATTACAAAGTTCAGTATAGCATTGATTCAGATTTTCTATATTAATTTCAGGCAATGAAGAAACTTTGAATTCTAATATTAGATTGTACAGATCCCAATTGGCACGAGTTAATCTGTACTTAAGAAGCGGTATATGACCTACATGGGGAATACATCTTAGCGGGTATGCAATGCTAATAGGGTAGTGGTCGCTTCCAAATGTACTATCTAAACGTTCCCATTGTAAAAGGGTGGACAAATCATTAGAGCAAAAAGAGAGGTCTACACAGCTCTTTCTTTGTCCAGGAGCTGTTATTCTGGTAGGTAGACCATTATTCAAGATACAAAAATTTAACTCCCGTAACAGTTCCCCCAAATCATAGCCAATCGAGTCATTAACCTCTGAACCCCACATAACATTGTGACAATTAAAGTCTCCTAGAACAAGGAGAGGAGGAGGGAAGTGAAAAAAGATACTATAAAGAAAAGAAAGGATAGAATTATCCGGATGAGGAATATAAATTGATAAAATATTTATACCGTCCATTTTTACACCTACAATGTTAATATTGTTGTTATTATGAGCAGGAATTGATAAATTGACAGAGGGAATATTATTATTGACAAGGATCATAGATCCACCATATCCATCAACCCGATCATCACGGTATGATGAATAACCTGTTAGAGAAAAATTATGACTTTGTTTCAACCATGTCTCTGTTATACATATTACAGAAGGAGAAAAATGATTAGCTATGTGAATTAGTTCATGCTTCTTGGTCTGAATGCTCCTGGCATTCCATTGAAGGAATTTGAAAGGATCCATTATCGGACTGATTTATGATTGAGTATAATTTATGTGCTACGTGGTCAGTTAAAGAATCTTTTTTGTTAATAAGATTTACTAGAAGATTTATAAGTAAATCCTTAATATTAATGTTATTAATATCTGTTACTGAAGGGTTTGAGTCCGTAAGAGCACAGCCATCTTGTGATTCAGGGATTCTAAAATTATTTAAAATTGCATTATGTGCCTGTCTGTCATATCCCGGAACTTGAACCGGACGAGGTTTACGTGGAATAAACACAGTTTTTTTGTAGGACATACTCATTGGTTTTGTTGTTGAAGAAGAAGAATTATTTAGAGGACTTAAACTATTTTTTGAAACATCCGCATATGATCTGTAGGAGGGAGGCATGAATTTTGAGGCTTCTTCATATGAGATATTTTGTTCTGCCATCTTTAATTTTATCTCTGTCTGTCTAACATATTCTGGACAACTTCTGTTCACAGCAGAATGTGGTCCAGAACAGTAAAGACATAGAAAATTAACATCTGAGATAGAGCAGCTATCTCCACTATGATCTTTGGAGCATTTAAAACATCTTGGTTTTGATCAAGATTATCAATAATTTCCTCTGGGGACCACTCTGAAGGGACTTTGCGAACTACCCCCATACGGGTTATATTGTAAGTAGGTATTGAAGAGCTGTAACCATTTTGAATCAATGATGTATGAGTCAAAAACGTGTTGGCGAATTCGGCAGACTTAAATTCAATTGACACTTTATTGCGACCAACACGTTTGACACCATCATTAAGAATTCCTTTAAAATCATTTTTCTTTAAGAATTGACCAATCTTCACAGGGTGAAGAGAGGTGCTAGACGAAGGATCACTTTCCACTCTAGTAACGTGAACGATGAAGGGACGCTTATCATGTTTATTGTATATTAACCTATGTTCATTTTGTTTGGGTTGTTTTGCAGGAAGATCAGCAAGAGTTTGAGAAGTTCTTTTCCTTACAGATGATTCTAATGCAGTGAAAGAAGAAAGGGGGGCAGATAGGACGGGAGAGTAAGGAAATTCAATTGTAGGGAAACTTTTGTCAGGAGGAATGGGGTCAGGAGGTTCGTTTCCCTCCATGACTTAAGGAAACATGAAACAGTTAAGACAAACACTTACCACGAATACAGGACAACACAAAATGTATACAAATCAGATTGAATAAATATTCAGATACCAAAAAATCCGTCAAATGAAAGCAAAAGTTTGGAAACAAACCGGCGCGCTCGACACTTGACAGAGCAGAAGAATACAAATTACTCACGGACGTAAAAATGACGTTTGAAAGTCGCCATATTGGCGCTGATAGCAGTAGTGGGAGTATTTGGAACTAATACTAGTGATGACAACCAATAACGATTAAGCGGTCATTTGCAAGTTACGTCAAATTTACTTCTCTTCCCTCTCACTGGGGGCGCTGATTCCGCTTCAAATAGGCACAAAAAAAAGAAAAAAAAAAAGAAATGTCGCAAATTGTAAAGATGACACTGACATTCCTTTTTTTTCTTCTCCTTCGTCTTATTATTCTGATTTTTGTTGTTTAATTTTTAAGGTAATGACTTTTTTATTTTTATTTTAGGATGGATTGAATTTAATTGATATTTTTAAGATATTATATAATTTGACATGTTTAACAATTCCATATTTGACTTTAACATAAAAATTTGATGCAAATTAATAATTAATAATCCGTCAAATGAAAGCAAAAGTTTGGAAACAAACCGGCGCGCTCGACACTTGACAGAGCAGAAGAATACAAATTACTCACGGACGTAAAAATGACGTTTGAAAGTCGCCATATTGGCGCTGATAGCAGTAGTGGGAGTATTTGGAACTAATACTAGTGATGAAAACCAATAACGACTAAGCGGTCATTTGCAAGTTACGTCAAATTTACTTCTCTTCCCTCTCACTGGGGGCGCTGATTCCGCTTCAAATAGGCACAAAAAAAAGAAAAAAAAAAAAGAAAAGTCGCAAATTGTAAAGATGACACTGACATTCTTTTTTTTTCTTCTCCTTCGTCTTATTATTCTGATTTTTGTTGTTTAATTTTTAAGGTAATGACTTTTTTATTTTTATTTTAGGATGGATTGAATTTAATTGATATTTTTAAGATATTATATAATTTTGACATGTTTAACAATTCGATATTAGACTTTAACATAAAAATTTGATGCAAATTAATAATTAATAATCATATAATAATTTTGAAATTTATGTATTTTAACTAATGATTTTATGGAATTGAATATGTTTAACAATTATGATACTTTGTCCTAATTTTAACTAAGAATGATATAAATTCAATGAATGAGATACTTGACAAAATATGTTCATTAAACATTTGCATGTCGATAAAACGACAAAAATATGTAAGACACTTTTTAACGTGTATCATCTTAATGTACTGTAAACCATATTTTTGCAAATAAAGAATATGAATTATGAATGAATTATACTCTGGAATCGGAAAACAAGGATTTGTTCTGAAAAGGCAATTACGAACGTCCAATGGCTTGACGTGTAATGATCAGAAAATGTATCGTCTTCTTCAGGGCGAGGTGGACGAGTCACTAGTATCGTTTCTGCTGGTTGGCGGCGTGGGGCTGGACAACCCGCATGAGAACCCCGCGCCGCACTGGCTCGCCGACAACCGCTGGTCCGACGTCGTCGCCGCCAGCGAGCTCGACGCGTGCGTACCGACACGCCTACTTTGCGTGCTGTCTGCCTATTTCTTTTTTATTATATAGGAGATGTTGCTCTTATACGAATGAGAGCTTATATAAATATCACGGGCAAAACATTTGGCCTTGATATGATGTAGTGTTATCCTGTGATCTACTCGATCAAAGTCTATCATTGGTCAACACTGACACATTTTGTTCAAATTTTCATTGCGCCTACTTTTTTTTCAAATCTAGTCTTCTCAACAATCGATGTCTATGATTGTTGTGATTTTTGGAAACTTTGGTAAAGTATTAATTTTGATGAAACTTCATACCTTACAGTCTCAAAGGATTCAGAGAGCACTTCGAGAGAAACATCGTCGCATGGAAGGCGCTGTACGACGAGACGTCGCCGCACGAGTGCGCGCTGCCGAAGCCCTACGACAAGCTCGAGGGTATCGCCAAACTCGTCGTGTTCAGGTCAGTGTATATTACATGGTTAAACAATAGCTTAATAGGATCGGGACGATGACGAAGTTTCAACTTCTTATTTTAAAGTATTTAATGTTTGTTACATATTGATATTACTGTCAATAACTCTTTATTAAATTGTGAGTAAATATGTTCTGTATTTGAATATATTTCTAAGCAGTAAGGATTAATTCAGACCGCAACGCGACGCGTAGATACATTTCTAAATTTGTATTGAATTGACAGATTTCAATTGCGTGAGACGTCTTGCAAATCTGTCAAATCCATACAAATTTAGAAATGCATTTACGCGTCGCGTTGCGATCTGAATTTACCCTAAGTATTACATATATTTAATAATAAAATTCATAATATCATTTACTAATCAATTATTTTAAATCAGATGCATCCGTCCGGACAAGCTGGTGCCGCTAGTCCGTGCTTACGTGACCGGGCGTCTCGGTCGTGCGTACGTAGAACCGCCCCCGTTCGACTTAGCACGCACGTACGCCGATAGCGTCGCCGCCTCGCCGCTCATCTTCGTGTTGTCTCCTGGCGCTGATCCCATGACAGAGCTGGTGAAGTTCAGCTCCGACATGAAGGTTGTGAGCTTTGAGACTATCTCGCTTGGACAGGGTCAGGTAAGTGGATGGAATAATGGTAAATAACCACTGAGAGCGCCATCTTGGTGTCTTTATAAGCGAAGTCTCTTTGCAAGGTGTTCTTAAACTTATTTTACTGTAAATCCTTGAGGATGTGTCTTTTCGCGACGCATACTTGTCATACTATAGCTTGAGGTGGAACTTTAGAGTTCCTTCATTATAGACACCTCGAGACTAGAGAGAGATATTATTGTTTCAAATTTCAACCCCTTTAATCTATCTCAGTGTCCCAAAGCATCGTCAAACACAGTTGGAGATCCATGTATTAAGCAATGAGTTTAGAGTTTTAGACCTTCAAGGCATTCCATATCCAATTCCCTTTAGGGTCCAATAGCGGCTGCAATGATCAACGTGGCGGTGGAATCGGGTGGATGGGTGGTGCTGCAGAACTGTCACGTGCTGCCGGCGTGGCTGCCCGAGCTAGAGCGTATTGCAGCCGAAGTCATTGACTCGCCCACCACGCATGAGCTGTTCAGGCTCTGGCTGACTTCCTACCCCACTGACGCGTTCCCGGTCACGTTGCTGCAGAATGGTTATTTTTTTACATTTCATTATGGTAAAATAAAGGGTTACTTTGACGGAGTATCTACTTTCTAAGGCTAGCCGCAGACAAACGTCTTCCGTATTCGGACACCCGAATGCATTTAATCAGTAGAAAATCTAATAACTGACGCACACATTCTCTTTTTTTCCGAACGGAACTTATTCCGTACGTAAGTTTCGAGCGCAAGCCGGTGCGTTCACACGTGATGAAAAATGAACGTTCGCGCTAGCCTCACGGAATCCAAAATCGAAATTCCACATTAGGAAATCGAATACGGAAAACGTGTGTATGCGCCCAGTCTTATAGAACTGATCTTGGTAAATGTCAACAGATTTGTCTGCTGAGCACAAGGTTACCTGATGACGTCTTGGATATAAATCCACTCGTATTTCACTATGGTTAAAGTGATACCGCGATATCGTTTCACCCCCTTTTCTTATCCCAAAACGGTTCACTACTTATGTTTGACCAATAAAACTATCACCCTCTCCAGGTGTAAAAATGACGAACGAGGCGCCGAAGGGAGTCCGTAACAGCATGTACCGGTCGTACACGACGGAGCCGCTGAGCGCGCCCGAGACGCACGTGGCGGTCGCGAACACGGAGCAGTGGCGCCGGCTCGTGTTCGCGCTGTGCCTGTTCCACGCGGTGGTTCGCGAGCGGCGCGCGTACGGCCCGCTCGGCTGGAACGTGCCCTACGAGTTCAACGACTCCGACCTCCGTATCTCCATCATGCAGCTGCAGGTGAGTGAGACGGGAGATGTACAAGCGGGATAGACACACACGGAGCAGTGACGCCGGCTCGTGTTCGCGCTGTGCCTGTTCCATGCGGTGGTTCGCGAGCGGCGCGCGTACGGCCCGCTCGGCTGGAACGCGCCCTACGGGTTCAACGACTCCGGCCTCCGCATCTCCATCATGCATCTGCAGGTGAGTGAGATGGGAGATGTGAGAGCGGGACAGACGCACACGGAGCAGTGGCGCCGGCTCGTGTTCGCGCTGTGCCTGTTCCACGCGGTGGTTCGCGAGCGGCGCGTGTACGGCCCGCTCGGCTAGAACGCGCCCTACGAGTTCAACGACTCCGGCCTCCGCATCTCCATCATGCATCTGCAGGTGAGTGAGACGGGAGATGTGAGAGCAGGACAGACGCACACGGAGCAGTGGCGCCGGCTCGTGTTCGCGCTGTGCCTGTTCCACGCGGTGGTTCGCGAGCGGCGCGCGTACGGCCCGCTCGGCTGGAACGTGCCCTACGAGTTCAACGACTCCGACCTCTGCATCTCCATCATGCAGCTGCAAGTTAGTGAGATGGAAAATATGTGGCTGCGGCTGTGCGTGTGGGACTGTTACGCATGAAGCAAAAGCGTACAAATTTATTTGCAAAAAGGGCGTCGCCTTTCGTATTCAGATGGAAAGTTTGATTTTCAAACTCTGGCAACTGAACTTTACACGTGCAGCGCCATGTTCCTTTCGCCTCGGCATGACATGTTCTTCTAAATTCCAGAAGCGGTTTTTATTACGTCACAAACTCACTATTGACACATAATATGTCTTTATTACTATTGGCATGACTATTACTGCTAGATCAGTCTTTCCCAAAGTGGGCGATAACGCCCCCTTGTGGGCGCTGAAGTTCGAAAGGGGGGCGGTGTGGGACCCAGAAAAAAATGGGGGCGTTGTGTAGAGGCTTGGGGGGTGATTTATTTCATCTGGATGCATTTTAAGTTAAAACAATGGGGGCGCTGAAACATTTTTTTCTCAAAGTGGGCAGTAGACAAAATAAGTTTGGGAACCCCTGTGCTAGATGTTCCTGACGGAGTACTCGGAGATCCCGCTAGAGGCGTTGGTGTACCTGACGGGCGAGTGCAACTACGGCGGGCGCGTTACCGACGACAAGGACCGACGGTTACTCATGTCGCTGCTCGACGTCTTCTACAACGAGGACGTCATTAAACAGCACAAGTACGCTTACATTATAATATAAGTAATATGCAATTAGGCATATTTATACTAGAACGTCTGGATCGGATGCACGTACACATTAGCTTGATTTCAGATAACTTGAAATAGTAAAACAATGCACTACCATATTGTAAAACTTTCTGTTTTAAGCTTCGATCAAATATTTCTGTTTTTAAGCGTCTTTTCCAGGCCGACTTAGGGCCAATGCACATTGTAACGTCGCAAGGTGTTGAGATACATTTTTAAATAAGCCGACTTTCAAATTTAGATATATTTTGAGAGAAATTTGGATAACATAATATGACGCATCTTCTCGTGTAGTAAATAAAGTACAGTTTTAAATGGCTATTTAAAAATGCATCCCATTGCATTGACGTGTCATCTTGCAATGTAAACTTAACTCGTTTGTTGTATGGGAGCCCCCCTTAAATAATCATTTTATTGCGTTTTTAGTATTTGT
Source organism: Cyaniris semiargus (assembly GCA_905187585.1). NCBI lineage: Eukaryota > Metazoa > Arthropoda > Insecta > Lepidoptera > Lycaenidae > Cyaniris > Cyaniris semiargus. Next base: position 1,097,964 of record LR994558.1, on the reverse strand, counting down.
TGTCATAGCGGCAACAGAAATACACAATCTGCGAAAATTTCAGAAGTCTAGCTATAGCGGTTCTTGAGTTACAGCCTGGAGACAGACGGACAGACGGACAGACATCGAAGTCTCAGCAATAGGGTCCCGTTTTTACCCTTTGGGTACGGAACCCTAAAAATGGCCCTAGGCCTAAATCGCAGTTTCGTGTTAGCTGACTCTTACTCTACGCAGGTACTGTTTCTCACCGAGCGGGCAGTACTGTATCCCGGAGAGTACGGAGTACTCGGCTGTGTTAGCCCATATCCGAGCGCTGCCCGACGTCGCCCGACCGGAGATCTTCGGCCTCCACGAGAACGCTGATATCACGAAGGTAAGCTATTTAAATGACACTATAAAACCAAGTAGTTACCAGTGTTACCTTCTTTGTTACAAAAACATCTTTCGGGCTGGGGGTACACCGAAAAACTTCAAATCTCGCTACGTTACTACGTGGACGAGTTTTTCTAATTTCAAATAACGCAGACCTCTCAGTAATTTACCGGCGGAGCCGGGCGGAGAGGAGCTTAGCGGTGCCCGAATTGACCAATCGTGCTGTTCCATTGAAGCGGAGCGAAGATTTCGAGCATGGTGATTGGTCAATTCGGCACCGCTAAGCTCCTCTCCGCCCCGCTCCGCGTCAGTAGAAACGCACCCTAAAATTTCCCCTTTAAGGGAAAACGCTCACTTCTTTACTAGTAGTAAAGGAGTGGGCGTTTTTCTGATGCGTCGCTGTTTTCACATAGCGTAGGTGATAATGAATTCTTGGACCTCGAGTTATTGTTTGTTTCAAACTTTTGTGTTTAAACACAGACAGACATCCATAATATGAATATAGTATCTGTATACGGATCAATTGTTCAGAGATATAGTTTGATCTGTTACCAGGACAACAGCGAAGCAGCGGCGCTGCTACGCGGCGTGGTGCTGACGCGGGGCGGTGCCGCGGCAGCAGCAGACGACGTGGGCGGAGTACTGCAGCTGGCGGAGGCGGTGCTCGCGCGCCTGCCGCCGCCCTACGACGTGCAGGCGGTCGAGCAGCGCCGCCCGCCCAGCTACGACAACAGCCTCAATACTGTTCTTAAACAGGTGACAACTTATTGCAGCCAAGCACGAGCAGTCCATGATGTGACAATTCCAAAAAAAATCCGAATTATTTCACTTCTCCGCTTGTGGGCCATTTGACATGTCATGTTCTTCGACACCGTAACTAACGTAGCCTAAATGAATCCCTTTTTCAGGAGCTGATCCGCTACAACCGCCTTCTCCTGGTGGTAAGAACGAGCCTGCAGGGTATATGCGCGGCGGCGCGCGGTCTGGCGGTGATGAGCGCGCAGCTGGAGGGCGCGCACGCGGCGATGCTGCGCGGTGCGGTGCCGCCGCTGTGGGCCGCCGCCTCCTACCCCTCGCTGAAGCCGCTCGCCTCGTACGTCGCCGACCTGCTGGCCAGGTGAGGGTCCAGCAGCCTGCATGTTTCTAAAAGCAGGTCTAGCCCTGACGCCACAGCGAAACGAATGGATGTATTGTGGCAACCACTAACATTCACAAATCATCAATTAAAAAAACTTAATACGAGTAGACCATGCACAAATTGAAGATGCTTGAAGATTGCTGGGAGAAACCCAGGTGCGTTTACAATAACAACCAATAACGTCTCATCGTCTGTTGCTTATTTACCAATTACGCACTGTCTTATCTGTGGCCTACCAATAGCGTGCGTCCTCCTCGCTCACTCCTCGCCCGCGCCCGCCTAAGAGAGACCTAAAAATCAAACACTGCTGCATTTTTCTAAGCGATCTTCAAGGTGCGCGAGGTCTACAATAGGCTACTTGCATTACTTAAGTATTTGCATAGAGAATTTGAAACAAATGACCTAAAATCTAAATAATGTAATGTTGTATGCACTACATACGTGGGAGAGCCATGCTTCGGCACGAATGGGCCGGCTCGGCCGGAGAAATACCACGTTCTCACAGAAAACCGGCGTGAAACAGCGCTTGCGCTGTGTTTCGCCGAGTGAGTGAGTTTACCGGAGGCCCAACCCCCTACCCTATTCCCTTCCCTATCCTCCCCTATTCCCTTCCCTTCCCGTCCCTACCTTCCCCTATTACCCTATTCCCTCTTAAAAGGCCGGCAACGCACCTGCAGCTCTTCTGATGCTGCGAGTGTCCATGGGCGACGGAAGTTGCTTTCCATCAGGTGACCCTTTTGCTCGTTTGCCCCCTAGATATTGTAACACCTAGCCATCTATTCAATCTGTAGAGCGAAGTTTCAATTATGTCTAAGAAACAAAAGATCAAAGTCCAAGACTGAACATTAAACATCCATACACAACATAACTTCGCGGCTGTTTCGCAGCTAATAATAGTGATGTATTGATCAGTCATCGGCCGCATGTCACGCGCTGAACATAGATCTCCGTGATTTTCCATCGATCTATAGATCTCACGCTTACAAATGCGAATTATGTTTCATACTCTTCTTTATAAAATATATCGCGCGGGAATCGCACATTTTTCCGGGATAAAGTATCCTAAGTCCTTTCCCGGGACTCAAAGTATCTCCATGCCTTTCGGCAAAATCGGTACAGCAGCTTGAGCGTGAAGATGTTACAGACAGACACACTTCCGCATTTGTAATATTAGTATGGAAGTATGGATTTAGCATTTTATTTGCAATTCAAAATCATCATCAAACCTCTTTAAAAGAGGACAATGTGTATTTAAAATATTTTGAACATTTAAAAATGTATGCTACATTCCAGAGCAATTCGTCCACTGAGCTATTTATGATCTGGGACCCGATTCTCAAGACATATTCGACGCTTCAGAATCCCAGGGCCCCAGTTACCTGAACGGGTCCCTAGAAGATCAATTTTCTTGTGCACTATTATTGACCGTCTAGAGTTGATATTGAACACACCCACCTTTCTATCTTATTGTCAAATAAATTGTTCAATGATATTGCATAATAAAATTGTTTGTCTACGGGCCCACTGACAACAATTAGGGTTCTAAATGAAACAACAATAGAAACATATAATACTTTACTATCACAATACGGTGTATAATGTATAAACTTCACAATGTTGTACTCAGTCTGTTGATGGTATTGGGTACTATAGTAAACTATTCAGTTACAAACAAGGAACCATTATGAAACTAATAAAATACCTGTTTATTATGCGTTTGTCTTACACTTGGCCTAAAAAAATATTTGCAATGGATTGTCCTTGTCTTACAAACGACATTTTCAATGTGTAAGACAAGGACATCACCAAATATTTTTATTAGTAAGGAGAATCTATAAAATATTAATTAAAAAAAAATGTAATAGATTTTACAAACATACATTTAAAACATTAAACTTAGATTAGGCTATTTTTCTTTGTAATTAATAATTATTCGTTTCCTCTCTTTCTTGTGAGAGAAATTATAATAAAAATTAAGATACGTAGTAATTAAAATAATTATAAACAAAAAAAAAATACATAGCACAGCAGCTAAACACAAAATAGCAAATGGTGCTACCAGCTACCTAGACATTCACTTCATATTCCTACAGACTACAATCCACAAACACTCCTTTTTGGCAAAAGAAAATTCAACTATCATTAAGAATAACCAGACAAAAGAATAGAGTTGATAAAACTTCAGAATAATCATTTTAATTTAGGCTCTATTTATATGCGTACGCGAGAACGCGCAGTTTGGCGGTCAAACAGCTCGTTCGCGCGGACGCATATAAGTCCAGCCTGAGTGTACTTATACTTAATAGCACTAATAAAAGTGACTTGAAATTGACGAATACATGTACGCAACTAAAGCCAAACATTGTATACCAATATTTTCTAAATTTAAAGCTAACGCGACAGCCGACAAGATTTAAACACTGATCCCGTTTATGAAAATATCTACTTTGTATATAAAGACGTTTTAGCTACACCATGTTCCGTCCAGTAGCCCTAGCACGGCGACCAGTGGAAATGCGAAAGTATAGACAAACTGTGGAGATAAACTTAAGGTGCCGTTCCGATCTTTTTTCGTTCCGAAAAATTCAATTAAAATGCCACTTTATGACAGACTATAGTCACAAACTGTGGAGATAAACTTAAGGTGCCGTTCCGATCTTTTTTCGTTCCGAAAAAATCAATTAAAATGACAGACTATAGTCCTAAAAATTCAAATAATATCCTACTTTATGACATATATTATAGTCTGTCATAAAGTGGCATTTTAATTGAATTTTTGTCGGTCGCGATTAGCTGCGGTAAAATTCGGAACGGTACCTTAAGTTTATGTCCACAGTTTGTCTATACTTTCGCATTTCTATGGTCGCCGTGCTAGGGCTACTGGTATGTAAATTGAAAAAAATGTACACTAAAATGTATAAAATCATTTTTATTCTCTAAATAGCCTTCGCTACTCATCATAATTTTGAAGTAGGTACCAGCCAACTTGAACATTCCTTAACAAATTCTTCAATGAATCCTCTTTATTTCAACTCGGTTAAAAAGTAACTTGACAGACAAGATTCTTGTCTGTCAAGCTACTTTTGTCACAAGAACATTATAATTAAAACATCTGAATACACAGCGTAGATCTTTTACTAGTAAGGAAGTTAAGTACTACGTGATAGAACAATACCCTGCAGAGAAACACCAACGTTCATCATCAGCCCTCGGTCTGCTTCGCCAGATCTAGCAGCCTATTCATGAGTTCCCCACCGAAAGACTCTTTATACTTTTTACTGATCACATTCAGCAGCGCGTATGGGGTTTCGTAGTATTTATCCTCTATATGGGACAAGCTAGCGTCGTTGTACTGTCGGCCGACGATTCGGAAACCAGACCCTGACATCTCTATGCAGAAAGGCGTGTTTTCTAGCGTGGTGAGGTTAATGAAGATCTTTTGGTTGCTGCTCTTCAGCTCGGGGGAGATTTGTGCGGAGTTGACGTGTTTGCGGATGTCATTGATGGCGGCTTCCGCTTCCGTCGGCCAGGACTTCTCGTCCAGCACCCTCTCTTCGCTCATGGTTCCTGTGGATAGATGGTCATTGTTATTTGGTGTAGTAGCGATTATACTAGGCAACGTGTATCGATACTCAAATTCATTAACGCACGTTAGTGAGTCTTTTTAAATATAATTCCGTCTCCTTCGTCTACCAAGAATGATAAAGATAACATGATTAATCAATTACATAAAACGTAGTATTATAACAATTAGACAACTGAGTAATTTGGACAATCGGTGGAATTAAATAACTAGCAATACAAGGGGAGTTACAAATTCTGACGCATACATTTCTAACAATAAGAATTAACGTTTATTTCACTCGCATAGGAATATATTGCTCTCTTTTTCACAAGTTATATATAATAGATAACATTATTTTAGAGAATATTGACTTAAAAAAGATTATAAATAGACAAAATCAGCAAATAAATACTCTTAAAGATATGTGTTCCAGTCCTAGAGCTTCTCACAAAAAACAAATAGGCACTACTAGAAAGAAGAATAGGCGCTCAATTCATGATAGTTACCGCAAAATTGAAGATAATAATATCACAATAGAAGATAATTGTTTGGATAACAGCTCGATTACACACCAAAATGAAGCCCTTCTAGATCATTCATCTGCCACGTCAAATATTATTTCCGACAAAAATGTTAATCTACCTTATTATTGTGAAAAGAAGTCCATATATATTTTAGGCGATCAACAAATCCGTAATTTATCAGTAAATGTACATTATGAAATTAACAAAAACACATATTTATCAGAGACTTGTAAAGTTGAAGGACATATTAAACGATCTGCGACAGGTTCTCACATTTTGAATTACTTAGAAGACCTTACACATTATCGTTCCTTATCAAATGAAAGCATCGTAGTGATTGGAGTGGGTTCAAATGACAGTAATCCATATCAACTTTTCTCTAAACTCTGTAATACCATAAGTAGATTAAGAAATTGTCAGGTATTTGTTATAGGTATAAAGCAAAATCGTTTTCTCAACACTAAACTACTCAACCATAATATTAAACTATTGATAAATAATTATAGCTATTGCAAATTCATCGACCCTAGCGGAAGATTTAATCATAATATATCTTATATACAATATTTGACAAATACTATTTGTAACAACATTGAACAGTATCATTTCTATAACAAATACATCCAAAAGGTTGCTAATAAAAAAATCTTAGATAAATACAGTACAAAACCAAGTATTTGGAATTTTGGTGACCAACAGTTAAGGGGGTTAAGTGCTATAATATCAGAGGATAGGCAAAACAAATATAACAAATGGAATGATAAATATAAAATTACGGCTACCATAAAACCTGATGCTAAAAGTAGTAATATAATTGGTGAGATAAAAGACGAAACTATAAATAAACTAACAAAATCAGATTATGTTGTTATAGGCATAGGGGCAAATGACAATTATGGTGACCACATCATACAAAACTTGAATTTAATATTATCAAAGTTAACTAATACAAACGTTTTAATTGTGCCAATTATGTATAGTAAATATTTAAATAAAATTGATATAAATAGAAAAATAAAAGAGTCTTACGAAAAATTAGCAGGCATAAAAATACTTCCCATTAAATCAGGCTTTGTGAATGACTCAAAAATATATTTAAAAGAGATTAGTAACAAAATTAATATAGAAATAGGAAAAAATGATTATGATATGACTTAGATTACAGGCAAGAAATTAATTGACAATAAGATAAAAACCAATAGAAGTGAATTAGTATCTAAAAATAAAACAATAGAATTAAGAACAAATAGTAATAATAATAAAAATAACAACAATCATAATAAAATTACAAATTACTTTCAACCCTTAAATAGCAATAAAAAAAGTTACAAAGCAGATAAAGTTTTTTAGGAAAACGCATAACCAAGTAACCATTTTTCATCAGAATATAGCTGGTATTTTGAACAAGTTAGATAACTTACAAGTAACAATAGATACAGTTTTAAAAAACAAAATAGGTCTTATTCAAGTAATATGTCTAACTGAAACATTTTTAAACATAGGTGCAGAAAAGAATATTTACCTACCGAACTATAAATTAGCATCTCACTTCTCACGTCAGGATAAAAAAAGAGGTGGGTCCTGTATACTAATTCATGAGGGTATTGAATTAAAAGATCTTAAAATAATAATAAAAATTGCTAAAAGTTTTGAATTCGAATGTTGTGGAGTAGAGTTATTAAAATTGAATACGATTATTATTACAATATACAGAATACCAAAAGCCAACCTTAAAGTATTTATATATAATCTAAATCATTTATTAAATAAAATAAATAAAAGCAAAAATAAGAACATAATCATTTGTGGGGATTGGAATATTGATATTTTAAAAAATTCTAATGAGACGAAAGAACTTAAAGCTTTACTATACAATCATAATCTAGATATTAATATAAATGTCCCGACCCGTGGTAAGGCTAGTATTGACCAAATAGCAAGCAATCTGAAAGAATATAAATCTGAAATCCATCATGTAGCGCTTTCGGATCATGAAACAGGTCAATCCATTACATTTCCGGCAAATAAGAAGGCGGTTAATACGGTGAAATATTACTTTGGAAAAAAACGGGATTACAACGCAGATAACATACGAAAGTTTTTAGACTGTTTGTCGTCATATAGTTTTACAGGTGTTATCAATGAAAAAAGTTGCGAAATTGCCTTTCAAAAGTTCTATGATACTTTCACTATGTTTTACTGTGTTTTCCAGAAATCAAGATAAAAATTTGCCAAAAACCTAAGCTAACGCGTTGGATAACAAAAGGAATTAAAAGATCATGCGCTGTTAAGAGATCATTATACCTAAGTTACAAGTTATAAGAAATCAAATAAAGAAGAAGAAATAAAATAATACAAGAAATATGCAAAAATATTAAAAAAATGTATAAGTAAAGCTCAAAGTTCATATAATAATAACTACATAAAAAAGGCAAAAAACAAATGTAAGGCTACCTGGAATGTAATAAAAACTAATATGGGCAATATAAATAAAAATAAGAACATTAATATAATAAAAACAAATAATAGAGCATATACATGTAGTAGACACATAGCAGAGCTCTTTAATGATTATTTCATTAATCTAACTGAGATAACTACAAATAATAAAAGCGTAAATATCGACATGAATATAAAAGATGATATTAGTATACAGAATCATAGCAACTCTATGTATTTATCCCCAACTGTGCCACAAGATATATACAAAATAATTAAGTCTTTAAATGATACACAGTCGGTAAGCTACAATGGAATTACAACTAAAATAGTAAAGTTAGCAGCAAAATATATATGCGTTCCTATTAGTCATACGGTAAATCTATCATTCGAACAGGGATATTTTCCTGTTTCCAGCCCAATTAAAAAAATCGATCGTTAAACCCCTTCACAAAAAGGGTGATAGAGAGGATATGGCAAATTAAAGACCGGTTACAATAGTACCTATTCTTTCAAAAGTATTCGAAAAAGCAATGCAAATTAAATTAATGAGTTATCTTGGCGCTAATAATATATTGACTAAACAACAATTTGGATTTATAAAAGGAAGCTCTACCACGTTAGCATGTTTTTCTCTAATCAAACAAATTGGTGAGGCTATTGACAAAGGTTTAGAAGCCGCAGCAGTATTCTTGGATATGAGTAAGGCATTTGATTTTGTTGAACATAAACTACTACTTAATAAATTAGATAAATACGTAACGACTGGTTTAAATCCTACTTAGAAAATAGAACACAGTGCACAGAAATAACTAGTATATCCAACAACAGAGTAAAAAAATGTCATTCAAAATTCAAGTTGAATACTAACGGAGTCCCACAGGGCAGTATACTCGGCCCTATCCTGTTTTTATTGTATATTAATGACATGCCTCAATCAACAAACCATGACTGTATTATGTTCGCTGATGACACGACATTAATAATTAAATGTAAAAAAGGAAAATTGAATAATGACATTAAAATTGAATTAAAGAATATAATAAATTGGCTAAATAGGAATAATTTGAGAATAAATTTAGATAAGACAAAAATTATTAAATTTAATAAAAAAAATAATGACAATGACCAGGATTGGACAGGAGGACAAAAACAAATTTCCTAGGTTTTACAATTGACAATGAAATGAAGTGGAAAGATCATGTGGACTATGTGTGTAATAAATTGAACCGATTTATTTTCGCCTTAAGAAGAATTAGAGATATAGCTTCTGTTAATACTGCTCTAATGGCATACCATGGTTATGTAGCGTCGATACTAAGATATGGGTTATTATTATGGGGAAACTCATCAGATGTCTCAAAGGCATTTATTGTTCAAAAAAAATGTATAAGGTCTATAGCTGGAGCGGGCTACTTAGAACACTGTAAACCTTTATTTAAAGACTTGAAAATACTTCCCCTACCATGCCAGTATATATTTGAGATCTGTCTTTTTGTTAGAAAATACCAACATCTATTTCCAACTAATTAAGAAATGCAGAAACAAGGATCAAGTAGGCACAAGCATAAAATTTGGGTACCCAAGCAAAATCTAGAAATTTATCGCAGAAATGCATTTATCATGTCAATAAATATATATAATAAGCTCCCAAATAATTTAAAAAGTATAACAATGTATAATAAATTTGAAAATAATTTGTTTTCCTGGCTCTTGGATAAATGTTTTTATTCAAATAAAGAATATCTCGAACACAGACAAAATGAAAAATGGTTTTGATTATGTTAAAAATTGTATCGTTGCTAATTCTCTTGACATGTAATTAACCTTAGAATTAATTTTATTTTATTTGTAAATTTGACCGATTGGCTGACATATTATTTAATTGACATTTTATGTATTTTGAGCAATGATTAATGAGTTAAATTTGTTTGCATTGTTAATCTTAAGACTTTATAAATTGACATGTTTAATAATAAGATATTTGACTTAACTTTCGATATTATGGAAATGACATAGCTATAGCATGATTTAGTAATGTAAAGATATTTATAATTTACTACAATAATTATGAAACTTTGATCAAGGTTCATTTAATGTTTGCACGTCGAGGAAGTCGACCAAAATATGTGAGACACACTGTACTGTACCACCTTATTGTACCATATTTTTTGCAAATAAAATTATTATTATTATTATTAAGTAATTTCCGTGCCAGTGTGAAAGAGACAAGCAGTCGATATTGACCATAAAGTTAATATACCTAGCGGAATAGAGAAACAAAGGCCTGAGCAAGCGAGATGTCACTATCAGTAACACTGCGTGGTAAAAAGAGACGTGTGATACATGACAGCAGAACTCTTTTTTTGACGTCCAGTCGGCACTTATCGGCACGTTGACAATATAATCTCATAGAATTCATGTTCAATCATGCTTGTGTAAGTGTATACGTACACATATTTTTACACACAGATGTAAACCAATTTCGGTTTCGTTTGACAGCTCGAGATTGTTGGTCTATTCCGCTAGGTATATTAACTTTATGATATTGACCTAATAAACGAATCTACGTGTGAAAGGCCTATACTCATATTACAATGACATTCCCCAGACTGAAGTTCCTACAAGACTGGATCGATGAGGGTCCACCAGCGGTGTTCTGGATCTCCGGCTTCTTCTTCACACAGTCCTTCCTCACGGGCGTGCTGCAGAACTACTCGCGTCGACACCGCATACCCATAGACCAGGTGATGACCAGGACAGGGCCGTCCATGCGATAGAATGTCCCCAGTATTATGGCCCCACTTGCATGGGTTATTGCTTCGTGTGCCATAATATTAGACCTCATTCATAAATACGAAAAATTACAGAAAAAATATTTAATTTAATCCTAGGAACACGATTAACTTTAACCCGTAATCCAACGTAATCCAACCGAGTCCGACGTCCAACGCAGCTTGCGTTGGGCATATACAAGGTCACAACTCAAAAAAGATAACATGTTCTGAAAATATAGATTTCGTCGCAAAATGACGAACTTAATCCTATATTTATTTTGAAATTCTCTAAGGTATCTCGACATTAATTTATAATAGCATCAAGATAAAAGTTACGGTACAATTTACTTTTTAAAGACAATTCATACATCATATTGTTTCAAAGGCCTGTCTTTACTTTTTAAATGATTGCAGGTGCATTTTGAGTTCACGGTGACGGACATGGAGGCAGAGTGTTCGACAGAGCCTGATTATGGCGTGTATTGTAAGGTGATTGTCGACTCTACACTTCTACTATGAGTTATGACTATTATTTTAAAGTCCGGTCGTGACGGATGTAGAAATTCGTTCTACCCATTGCTACTTGTCTCTTTCATTTGCACATTAAAGTATGCGTAAGTAAACTGTATTCCTATTGTGAACTTATGGAAACGATGTAGTGTGTCGTGTGGGAGTGAAAGAGACAAGTAGTCATAGGTCAATGTAAGCATGTATGAATTTTTATGTGATTAGTAATCTGATTATAGTTATCAAGTTAATTTAGCCTTAGTCAATTAATTTAGAATTGCTTCTAGATTACTGTATTGTATGTATTTAAAAGTTGTGAATGTTAAATTACAAGCAGCAAACAAATAATGTGGATAAGAAGGGGGAGGAAGATAGTGTTTTCATTTGGGTATGTATAATATGTTTATTATCAGCACCCGTAGCATGGTAACAGTAGAAATACGAAAGTATAGACAAACAGCGGAGATAAACTTAAGGTGCCGTTCCGATCTTTACCCCGGCTAGCCGCGATCGACAAAAATTCAATTTAAAATGCCACTATATGACATAGACTAGAGTCTACGTCATAAAGTAGGATTTTATTTGAATTTTTAGGACTATAGTCTATGTCATAAAGTGGCATTATATTTGATTTTTTGTCGATCGCGGCTAGCCGCGGTAAAGATCGGAACGGCACCTTCAGTTTATCTCCGCTGTTTGTCTATACCTTCGTATTTCTACTGTTACCATGCTACGGGTGTTGGTGTGTCAGGTATTACTCAGAAATTTTGATTACAACAGCTATGAAATAAAATATGTTCTATTTTCAATTAGGTAAGAAACTATTACTTTCAGAATTACCAGTATCAGTGGAATCTAAATTATGATAAAACACTGGTTCAAACCTACCTCGAGGTCAAGAATAATTAGAATGATTTATTTCACTTAAGGTGTAATTTATATTTTTATTTAGCAAAATAAAGAAATTTACTTTTCAGTGCAATGTAATACTATTGTAGAATATGACTAAATGAAGAGATTCTTTTCATTATTAACATAGTAAAAGAGTACAATCTGTACACGATCACATAAAAAAACAAATACTGAATTTCGCTTGCAAAACAAATACTTATTTTAATTATACAAATTATTCACAGGGTCTCTATCTAGAAGGTGCAAGATGGAACAGAAAAAAGAAGAGGCTAGATGAATCCCTACCAAAGATCCTGTTCGACCCAATCCCAATAATTTGGTTCCGACCTGCACTCATTGCAGAGTTCAAGCCTCCGTCCTGCTACTTCTGTCCGATATACAAGACTAGCGAGAGGAGAGGAGTTTTGGCTACCACGGGGCACTCCAGTAACTTCGTCATGTTCATAACGCTGAACAGCAAAGTACCAGAGAAGCACTGGATTAATCGCGGGGTCGCTAGCTTGACACAACTTGATGACTGATAAAATTATTTATTTGTAACTCTGGCTTTTTCTTTACTCCTTTTGTTTTTAAAGTACATTTAAAAAGAGGAAGACTTTAATATTTGTGTTTTAACTAAACAGGCTCCAAAAGTGAGTAAATCCAATGATATTCTAAATAAACTTAAAAATTAAAAATTTTGAAAATTAATTGAAATGTTTTGATGTATTCATTGACTTTGTAATCAAGTTCAAAGCTAAGGTTCACAAACCTACCCCAATTTTTTGGTGTTCACATGGGTTCAGGAAGGATGTTTTGGGTGAGAAAAACCTCCTCGTGCCACTTCCACCCCCGGAAAACTCTCTCCCCCCCCCCCCCATTTAGGGGAAATTCACATTTGAAATTTTCGTAATCTTGAGATAAGGTCATCTGTTTTTTGGTGTTTATGTGTTACTTACTAGGGAGTGCCTCCGCTGCCGGCGCCGTATCAAGCGCATCATTTTTATTTAATTTCATTATTAATGAAAAGACTTAACAGAAAGCCTACTTAACGACGGATACCGAAAGGGCGCAGTCTCGCCAAAATAAAACAAACAATCCAGAAAGTCCAAAAGTAGGTTAGATTAGAACTTAGACCACAACCAGGCCTGTCCCACTCGCGCGTGTAGGTATCGAAATGTAAGTACCCCTTTAAAGGCGCAGATCACTAGGGACTCACAAGCGAGCGGTGACGCATGCGCAAGATTTTTTCTTCGCATATATCTATGTACTGATTTAACCGCTGTGACAGAATCGTTATTAATCTGATAAATATGAACAATTGAAAAAAGGTCAAAGAAATATTTCAATAAGGTAATTTGACTTTAAAATACAAAAAAACAAAAAAATACAAAAACATAGCAAATAAACCAATTTGTTACAAACAAACCACATACTACACATAAATAAATACAAGTTACTATGTTTAAGTTGTAAAAAGTTCCAGACCAGCTCCTGCACTATAATCGAATATAAAACTATTATAAAATATAGGTTGGGTTACTAAAATTTGATTATTACTATAAAAAAGTTTGCTATTAGTAGCTATAGTAATTAAAAGAAGATTATTTTATTTTCTACTAGCTTTTGCCCGCGGCTAGTATTGTTATTATTTAGGTATCAAAGTCTCAGCCCGATCGGTATATCCTCTATTTTATCCCTTGGGGGTAGAATTGATCAAAATCCTTTCTTAGCGGATGCCTACATCATAACATCTACCTGCATGCCAAATTTCAGCCCGATCCGTCCAGTGGTTTGGGCTGTGCGTTGATAGATCACTATGTCAATCAGTCACTTTTGAGTTTTATATATTATTTAGATTTAGTGAATAATCAAGTATTATTTAAATCATCATTTACTAATAGATTTAAACTCCCTCCCGCACGCGCACCCCCGCCTTGGTGACGCCCACTTCGCAACGGGCCGTGCAGCAGAAATCGTAATATTTTAATTTCGCCATAACTTCAAAATCAAACGTCCAATTTTAATCATTCAAAGACCAAATATTATCTACATAAACTGTGCTTAGTGATGAATTAATTTATTTTGATAAGGATTAATAGCATGAGTAAAATAAACGCGTTTAAATGAAGTCCAAAAAAGAATCAAAATGTTTAAATAAAAAAAATGATTGTTGTGCCCCACTCGACATAGATAAGTATAGTGTGTCGCGGACTTTTTTGTAGATATTTATAAGATCTACAATTAATTAGAACATTTTATGGTTCTATCTTTTATAGTTTAGGCAGCGTACGCAAAATAAGTAACTTTTCTGGTTGATTTTTACACCTTGTGTCCGAAAAACTCAAATATCTTACGGAACCCTATTTTTTTCCAAAATAAAATTTATCCTATGTTACTCGTGGATAATGTAGCTTTCGAATGGTGAAAGAATTTTTAAAATCGGTCCAGTAGTTTTTGAGCCTATTCATTACAATTAAACAAACAAACAAACAAAGTTTTCCTCTTTATAATATTAGATTTTCTAAAAGGTGACAATCTTGATTTCGTTAGAAAGGGTACCTCTTACGCGATAGAAACAGAGCGCACATGTAGGTAAATATAATTGTAGGCACCTAGCACTGCGCGGTCGGAATTTGAACTTTATAGTATCGTAGCATGAGTCGTTATTTCTTTAAACGGGTTTCGTGAGTGGGAATTCTGTTGGTACTACTAATATATATTCTGTGCCACAACACAGAGGGAGCCGAGCGAGCGCAGCGAGCATGCTGCGGCAGTAGCCGGCGACCGCTTTAAAATAAAAGGGGGGTTTGCAAAAACAAACACAATCCAGAAAGTCCAAAAGTTGGTTAGGTTAGAACTGTGACTGTGCTGCGGCAGCAGCCGGCGACCATCACAAAACACGCTGTAGGTTAGGTTAAAGGGGTTAAAAAAACACTATGCAAATTGCCGAGAATAAAATATGATGTAGCCTCAAAATTCCGAAAATTTCAAAGCTGAGTAGCTCCAAAACTGGGGGGTTTCTCAGTGTGGATTTGTTACGGGGGTGTTTACCCCTCCTCCCCCATCCCCTCTCACCCCCGCTCCCCATCAATTTTGGGGTAGGTTTCCAAACCTTTACCAAGTTCAGCACACAATATGCTCATAGTTTTTAACAAATGACAATCTTATTATTTACAGAAACATCAAATAGTGTATGAAAGTACTGACCATTGCCAAACACTATTATCTACATAACTACATTTTTAAAATGATAATATTTTAAGGCCCGTATAAATAGTTAGTACTCAAGATGCATCTCGGTCTCAAGACACGGTTCAGGCTCTGTGATTGGTTAGCTGTCAAAATTTGGAACAATCAAAAAGCCGAACTGCGTCTTGAGACCGGGTTGCATCTTAAGTACTGACTATTTATACGGGCCTAAGCTATTAAAATACCATGAATACAAAGACACTACAAAGCATAGTAGATGCTAATTTTAGAACACTGTTGGCAATGGATCTATACATAAGTTATAAAAATATTTAGAAGTCTTATTCAATGTACCAAACATTATTTTCATTCTTAAAATGTTCTTATGATATATGTTATGGTTCTATCCTCAACTAAATATATAATAGAGTACGTTCAAAGGTTTTCATATTACTATTAGAGCCTTGTATTAAATTGATTTTTATGTACTCATTATAGAAGAACAATCTAAAAAGAATTCGAATGTCGCGCGCAATAATATTACCTTTTATTTTGTAAATTTCGGATCCCCTTGCACACGTAATAAAGATGTTTCAATTATCTTAGAATAATTTCTATAAAGATGCGATAAGAAATAATTTATTGTTTATTTTTATTGATACATGCAAATTATTTCACTACGAATCCAAAATGTCAAACAAATTGACATTAAAAGAAATTTGACAAGAGGAAGTGACATTAGACACATGACATTATTTTTTTTTATCTCAGATATCTTAAATTTGTAACAGAAATACTCGAAGTACTCTGATAAATTTGGATAATGTAAATTAAATTATTATTTTTGGATTTAGGCTTTATGAAACGGTAAAACGTATTAATTCCTAATTTTTTAACTTTAACGCAACACATTTTCATGGATCTGGGTGCACAGTAGTGCACCCGCCGCGCGCCGAGACGAGCCAAGCGAAGCGCAAGGGCACTACCCTACTTTTCTCGAAGTGTTTCGTCGTTTTTTTGAACCCTCATAGAGTTGGTTTCCGATGTACCAGATAGTTCATATTCTCAGGATATTATGTCAATAATAGATTCATTAAATACATAAAGTCTCAATTGAATAGCTAATACTTTAGATTTTATTGTTATTTAACACCGATTTCGTCACTTACACACTGATGATCATCAAAATTTTTGGCTACTTCCTGAAGTGCTAGAAAGCTGAAGTATATTGTTATCTAAATTTAGTATACAAACAACAAAAAAATTCATAAACTTATAACTTTCGCCCCCCATCCCCTAAAATGGGGGGTGGAGGTTTATATGAGACTTTCACCAATTTTATGAATTAGAGCATAAGAGTTTACACGGGACTGTAGACAGTAACTAAAAAACTTAAAAAAGTACTTGCAAGAACCAATTTACAAAAAGAACTAAAATCCCACCAAAAACATTTGTTGTAAAATGTTGCCACATAAGGTTTACCCTGAGAAAAATATATGAGATCTCATGTAGAGTCAAGCTTCTAAATCTACACGGCCTAACTCTACTGACCCTAACTTAAACAAATTCTACATAATATTATTATGAGTAAATTGTGTGGCTCGGCTATTTCGTTACTAATTTCAGATCAGAAACTAAATATTCGCATCACCTCCGAGACGGTAGCGAAACGACGAAGCTATACATATTTACTGGTGTGTAGAATTTGTTTAAGTTAGGGTCAGTAGAGTTACTGCTCTGGCGGGGGAACCGCCATGGGAGCTCACGGCGAGGGTGCTCGCCGAGTTGAACCTCCTCATCACTGAGGGGAGTTCAAATGGCGAAGCCCCTTCGTGGGAAGAGCTCAGGCGGTTCCGGAGATTCGGAGAGAAGTGGCTGCTGAGGAGGTGGGGAGAGGATCTGGCGCAGACCCGGTACGGTAAACGTACCGCTGAGGCACTGCGTCCAGTTCTTGCGGCGTGGATGCGCCGCAAGAAGAAACCCCTCACCTTCCGCCTTACGCAGGTGCTCACCGGGCACGGATGCTTCGGTGAGTACCTGTGTAAGGTCGCCAGGAGAGAGCCAACGCCAGCCTGCCATGAGTGCGGCGCTGCGGAGGACACGGCCCAGCATACCCTTGAGGTGTGCGATCGTTGGGCTGTGCAGCGCCACGATCTCGTGGCAGTGCTAGGCGGGGACCTCTCGCTCCCGAGCATGGTGCGCTGCATGCTCGAGAGCGATGAGGCCTGGCAGGCTGCGGTCTCTTTCTGCGAAATTGTTATGTCGCAGAAAGAGGCCTCGGAGCGGGATAGAGAGGACGATCCCACCTCTCTGCCGCTCCGCCGGCGTAGGACGGGAGTGCGGAGGCGACGCTATGCGAACCTCCTAAGTCTCGTCTAACGGGGCCCCGGGAGAGGATGGGAACCTCCCCGGCTTAGCGAGTCCCGGCGCCGAGGGGAACGCTTCAGTTTGCCGAAGCGTTCCCTAACTTTGATGAAGTCCGGTCCCTTCTGAGGTAGACCGGCCGGTCGTGGAGGGAGTCCTGTGTTTGTTAGATCCGGGACATCCCTCCTTTTATAGGGCTGAAGGCGAACCGCAGGTGGTTTTAGTGGGTAGGAGTCCCACATACCCCCGGGGTGCTTCAGCTAACTGAGGCACATCCCCAACCCGGGGCACCCATGATGGGTTTCCCCTGCGCATCAAAAAAAAAAAAAAAAAAAAAAAAAAAAAAAAAAAAAAAAAAAAAAAAAAAAACCTTATGTGGTCGTGTCGGTAACATTTTACAAGAAATGTTTTTGGTGTATATCGTTATTTATTCCTGCACGGTGCAAACATTTTCCTAAATACATTTATTAACACATTTTGTTTTATTCGCTAATTTTGATTATGACTGAGTTACAAGAAATATAGCATTCTTTATTTATATTTTTTTTTAATAACAAAGAATTTTGTTGAAAACATTTATTTTTTTAGAACTTAGAACTGTAGAATGTACAACATTTGGTAGAACAACCGTGTATAGTTTTCCTAAACATTACGACATATTTTCGTTACGTTACACGCAAACAGAAAAGATTTTCAGTAAAATGTTTTATTATAATTAGCTATTTATTTACAGTTTTCTAATATTTTGTTCTCTTTAAATTATTAAACTATTACTATAAAGTGATAAAATAGTAGAAAAACGTTCAAATTTTGTATTCAAAACATTCGCTTTTGTTATTTATTGAAAAACACTGCGTAGAATGAAAAACCTAGTATTGTTGTTTTGTTAGGCCGCAGAGATGGCGCCTCCGATTTGTAAATTGCGTATGGCGAACTGACGTTTTTGGTTATTTTTATTCTCACCTCGTGTTTACTTTAGTGTCTAATTTCGGTGCAATTGCAAAAATTGTGTTGTGTAATATTCGAAAATCTAATATTTCGAACGAAGACAATCGGCGTACGTCGCGTAATATCGATCCACGCTCCCGGCTTAGATATATGTATACAGTTCTATCACGTGGTGGTGTGATTTATATAATTCTTGTTTACTGCACAAGTGGAAACTTTGCGCATGTGCGTCTCCTCAGTAACCTCAAATCGTAGAGCGGACACGGATTCGGCAGGTTCCGGATATCCGGGTCGCGGCACCGAAGTCTCGGGTCTGTGATGCGCTATCGCGGCGAGGCATCGCGGCCCGCGTGTGGACGTCGCTGATTCGGGAACAAGCGCATGACATGGCTCAAACGACGATCTCCCACAGCGACGAGAGCGACGCCTGGGCGCTGCTGTCGCTCAAGTCGGCCCCCTCGTCGCCGTCGAAGGTGCAATGGGCGCAGGAGCCGGCCTCGACGGCTATCGCGCGGCTGGAGGGCCGCGACTTCGAGTACCTGATCCGGCAGAAGCGAGTGATAATCGGGCGCAACTCGAGCCGGGGGCAGGTTGACGTGAACATGGGCCACTCCAGCTTCATCTCGCGGCGGCATCTCGAGCTGTACTTCGACCATCCGGAGTTCTACCTCACGTGCAACAGCAAGAACGGCGTGCTCGTCGACGGCATCTTCCAGCGGAAGGGAGCGGCGCCGATGCTTCTACCCAAAAGGTCAGTGCGCGCCGATAAAACGGAGGTCAAACATTCCGCCCTATTGGAATTTATTAGCATTGTTTGTAAACAAAGTGTGTTTGTTTTTATCTACCCACCTGCTTTGTATTTTCCTCAATTTTTCATTATTTGCATCTACCTCATTTATTGATTTATTTGCAACAGTATGCACCGAACTAGAATACATTAAAATTTATAACATAATAATTGCAAGTTTGCAAGTGGAATGAATGTTCTATTTTCAAATTGACATGAATATGGAGGTCAGCAGCTATAGTGAGATAACCTCACTGCTGTTGTCTTCGTTTGTTTACTATAAATCATTGATTAGAAATATTCAGTTTAATTACACGTGTACATACTTTTGTTCACATCATTTTTTCAGACGAATATCATTTATTATCGTTATGTATTTTGTTTTTATGACAAAAACACTCAAAAATTCTAATAAATATTGCTAAAAATAGCAAATACTCGGCTGATGCAATACAAAGCAATGTGAGTACATAAAATTCAAATATGCATGTGTGCGTAGTGAACATTGTTTACAATCTGATGAGACTCATAATGATTTTGCAGTTTATAATACCTAGTTGATTACATTACCATAGACCTGCATTGTTATGAACTAGAAATCAACAGCCTTTTCAATTTTGTTTACAAAATGTAAACAAAAAAATCCAAGCATTCCCAATGTGTATTTCTATTTAGTAATTTCTTGATGAGCGTAATACAATACAAAGTTTAAAAAGTTAATAAAACTCAAATTATAGATACTATGTCAGTGATTATTCATACGGGAGTTACTCCTTATGAGGTCAATGCGAACTTGTGGGTTTTATCAATTGATTCTTTAAAATGTTTACACACAAAAAACTATGCTCTTTATGGCAGACTTTTTCTGGACTATGGCCTCTCTGTTTTTGGAATTTCCAATGTTTTGTGAAGTAACAGAACACCAGTTTAGTAATGGAATAGTTTACAGTTTATCAAAGAAATTACAAGATAAGTTCATTCTTCAGATACCAGTTAAAATAGATAGAAATTAGCAAATTTAGTTTTCTGGCAGTTGTGTCCTTATGAAGTTTTATCAAAAACTGGAATTTTTATTTCAGATGATTTGGTTTAAAAGAACTTTACTTTAGCTTAAATTCCTTATTTTTTTTATCATACAACTAAATAAATACTCATAAACTATACTCACAAATGTAACTTATTACTTTTGTGTGTCAATTACTATTCAAAACGTATTAACATACTATTCAAAATGTAAACAACTGACATCACTGTGATGAGACTGATGAGGCAGCGGCAGCATTACCTTTAATCTGGAATTAATTTTGTAGTTTGCTCTACTTTAGGATAAAATTAATAAAATAGGGTTTAATTGTTTGTCTAAATTCTCAGTTGTTTGTTGGGTTTTATATTTTGTATTCTAGTTTGTGACATTTATGAATATATAGTATACACATTAATGGAAAGTTGACCTGGTGCTGCAGCATTACCTGGTAATCAATAGGATCCCAACTCCTCACCAACTTAGAGCAGAGGTTTCGTGTTTGGGCTCATTTTAATTGCGACAACCAGTAAGACGTAGATAAACAGTAAATATTTGCATGCTGCTGCTGCAGCATGACCTGGATTCTATAGGAGCCGAGCTCCGTATGAACCCAAAGTTGAGTAGTTTCATGTTTGGGCTCATATTGACGGTCTCATGCAAGAGAATATTCAGACATGATATTCATTGGGATATAATCCTGTTGATAGGAATTATTCTGTACTATATTTGCATTCTGCTGGCATTGCAGTATCACCTGGATTCTATAGGAGCTGAGCTCCGTATGAACCCAAAGTGGAGGTTTTATGTTTGGGCTCATATTGACGGCCTCATCCAAGAGGACATTCAGAGATGGTATTCATTGGGTTATAATCCTGTTGATAGGAATTATTCTGCACTATAACTAACACAAGTTTAAAAAGCATGAAATAAAATTAAATTAAGAAATTTTAAAAAACCCCTGCCAAACAAGTTTAAAAAGTAATGAAATAATATTCACTGACTTTAAGTTTAAATAATTCCCTAAGTTTAAAGTAATATTTTAGTCCATAATTGTTGTCAAGGTGTGTCGGGGGACTGCTAATGTAGATGTTTGATTTCACATAACATTATATTTTAAGGGTCAGTTCACAGCGAACCGAATCGAGACAATCAGCGACTTGGCGATGCAAAATGCAAAAGTCGCTGATGTTGTAGTTTACTTGGCGGTCCCCTGACACACCGTGACAACAATTATGAATTAAAATATTACTTTACACTTAGGAATTATTTAAACTTAAACCCTCTTACTAATAAAAAGTTACACAGCGTGTACAGAGTTTGCATAAGATTTTTACTACTAATAATCATTTTTTGACATAAGGCCTGTATAATGATGATGTCATTTCCATACTAATTTCTCTGTATAGACTCTGTGTAACGTGTGTGTAACTTAAAAACTCCTCAATATACCTGTGAAACTCCTGTTTAACTAACTATTCACACGCTGAACGCATGTTTAACGGCCGTTCCCAATATTTGATCTATCTCTGAGGGTTAGTCATTAAATATTATTTCATTACTTTTTAAAGTTGTTTGGCGGGGGTTTTTTTTTTTAATTTCTTAATTTAATCATCATTTTGAACCAGTGGTAGACCTCATGTGGACATTCTAAAAGTGTAATTTTTAACCAATTTAAAAATAAAAGATTTTCATTTTATTTTTATTTTTTCATAAGACTTGGTTATGTAGTTTTGTTTACCAGATCCATTCTATTGCAGTTTTCTCAAACCTTAGTTGACTTTTGAAGCAGTTAAATGGTGAGCCACTTGCAATATCTTTACAGCATCGTCTTTCATTATAGATAAACATAATAATTAATAATGATAAACTTATCTCAGTAGGTCATTCAACCTTCGCTCAGGTACAACACGACGTAACGCCTCGTCGCGTGCCACGGTAAAATGTACCGTAACTACAGGTGCTATGATTCATTATGGTGAATGGACTTAATGTATTGTGGCTAAAGAAAAAGTATCACACGGTAAAGCGTCTAATCTTTTGTTTGAGTAGAAAACCCGTCTAGACTTACTCTGCTCCGGTTTGTACAGAGAACTATTGTTGTCGTCGATTATTTACTTTTTTTTTTGGAAAAGTGTTGGTGCCGGCGATTCGACGAACTTCTTCGCCAATTTTTCGAAATGCTTTAAGATTGAATTCTACTAAAAGTCTTAATTGATAAAATAATTGATTAGTGAATTATTTCGCCTTTGACTGAGGTTCGACGATGGAACATTTAACTTTTTCGGAAACTAGTAACCAGGATTACCATCCAGAGCTTAAATTACTACCACACCAAATCAAACTTATATTATTTGCTGTTTTACTAGCTATTCACTGTTATCCATTGTATTTCTGTGAGTCTCTATTCTAATATTCGTATTTCTATAATGATCCTTAGGTTATTGTCATAAAGGTCTCGCCAATGCAAAGGTAGAACAACAGCGAACGGCGTGTATGTGTGTCACAACTCACATGCGAAAAATGGCTGCCGTGTCTGCCAGGCCGGCCTTGTTCGATTTCTCATAATAGTTCCTACACGACATGCACGGCTGCTCTCGTACGAGATGATACTAGTTATTGATTGTTTATTGTTATACTACAAGTAGTGACTAGTGACCTACATGTACAATTAATCCCAAACTAATATTTTCGAATGTTTTTTTTTTATGAAATAAGGGGGCAAACGAGCAAACGGGTCACCTGATGGAAAGCAACTTCCGTCGCCCATGGACACGCGCAGCATCAGAAGAGCTGCAGGTGCGTTGCCGGCCTTTTAAGAGGGAATAGGGTAATAAGGGAGGGTAGGGATGGGAATAGGGTAGGGGATTGAGCCTCCGGTAAACTCACTCACTCGGCGAAACAGCGCAAGCGCTGTTTCACGCCGGTTTTCTGTGAGAACGTGGTATTTCTCCGGTCGAGCCGGCCCATTCGTGCCGAAGCATGGCTCTCCCACGTATAGATGTTTGGAAATAGCGAGTTTCTTACGCCTTTTCTTCTCGCCGCCGCGCTCCGCGAATTGGTGGTACCACAGGCCCACCCTCGATGATCAAAAAGTGTAATCTTTACAATATTAGGGAACAGACTAGCTTAGGATTATTCAAAGTGCAATGCTTTGTCGCCAGAGGGGTAGACCGTAGCTGCGTAGAGATTTTTGTTAAATAGCATGGTTTTTATTTTGTAGGTCTCTAGGGCAATCTAAGGAGCATATTTTACTAGATAATTAAATTAATAATTAATTACCGCAGATGACATAGGTGATAGGGCATAGGTCAGGTTAGAACCTATGCCCTATGTTATCTGCGGCATCATTATTATTGAAACCTCATTTACTAAAATCGAGCCAGTAGTTTGTCGCACCTGCATACATACTGCTCCTGCCAAAATCATCACCCTTCATTCTGGATTCGTCGTACTTAGTCGGGCAAAAATATGGTGGCATAGTATGACCTAGTATGTTACCTTGACAAAAGTGCAACGACTTAGCTAAAATTGGAAATATTTACCGTCTACGCATATTTAATTCAAGTCCGGGTGGTTATGACCTCATCGTTTGTGTGTTTGTTTGTACGCGGCCCGAGATGACTCAGACATACACTTTCACTTTTGTCGGAATGCACCTGACGCACGATTAAATGACGAAATCATATCGATTGTGAATAAATGATCCATTTATTGACCAAGAATTTGCCCGAAGTTGAGGAAAATAAAGTAAAATTCCCAATCAAGCAAATGCCCTATAAGTTTGGACTTTGGATTTGTTTGTCTTTTAATTCTTAAAAAACATCGTAATTAATATTATGCTTTTGAATTTTGCTAAAAGTTTCTGTCCTGTCTCAGGATTCAAACTCTATTGTCCTATAATATCCTGTTGACCTTAATGTTAATTTATCCTATCCTACTAGTCCTATCCTACTAATATTATAAAGGCGAAAGTTTGGATGTATGTATGTATGTATGTATGGATGTATGGATGTTTGTTACTCTTTCACGCAAAAACTACTGAACAGATTTTAATGAAACTTTACAATAATATAGCTTATACATAAGAATAACACATAGGCTACAATTTTAACCGACTTTCAAAATGGAGGAGGTGTTATGTTAGTTTTTTTATGTTCAACGATTACTCCGCCGCTTGTGAACCGATTTTCAAAATTTTTATTTTGGTGTATAGGTTATCATCCCAATTTGGTACCATATTCATAAAAGTGGTGACCTGATGAAGGAATCCATAAGAAATCAAAGGAACTCCTTAAAATTTATATGGAAACATGTGGTGACTTCGGTTTCGTGAGCAGTATTCTAAGCATATGCTACCAACAAGTAAGATTTTGCACCAAGGTATACCATGGTTGGGAAGGTGCTGAGAGAACTTCTGACTATTTATAGATACAAGTTTGGGAGTTTCGACGTTGTTTTAAGAACGGAAAGCATATGCTACTATGCAAATTACATTCATCATCATCATCATCACTGCCATAAACCATTATAGAACCATGTATCGTCCCGTTTTGATCCTATTATTGGTATTCATAGTATTTTATTATATATCACTTAAACCGCGGGTAACACCGCGGGGCACAGCTAGTTATTTAGTAAAGAGGCAGCACGTATTGATACTGTATTTTTGTTTACCTTTAGTTATTATATTTCAACAGTGTATAATGTTATTATGTCTTATTAATAGTCTAATGAAGTTTTATTATCGTCTACAACTGCGTAAACATGAACCGGTTTTGAAGAGCTCTCACAGCGAACGATGATGAATGAAAGCTAAAATACAACCGTAAAGTTGCCTCGTACATCGATCATTACTCCAAGGCCTGTAGTACCCCCCCTGGGACTGGGAGGTTCTGGGGGGTGTGCTGTCCCCTTCGGAGGTCGGGGGGTTAACTCAACCCCGCGTCGAGTGTATGTAAAAACCCACTAAAAATTGTAGCTTTCAAATTATGAGTTTATAACTTATAACTTATAAGACTCTAAAAAACGGTAAATTACGGCATCTCCGTAGGAGGAGCGCCTTAAGCCGGCTACGTGAAACTGTCTCGCTGGAGTAATTGTTTTATGGGGACCTATGATAATACTAGTTGATGCCCGCAACTCTGTTGCGCCTAAATTACACACATATGACACATATTACACACATAATATGACACATATTACACACATAATAGGACACATATTACACACATAATATGACACATATTACACACATAATATGACACATATTACACACATAATATGACACATATTACACACATAATATGACATAGAAAGTACCCTATGTCCTTTCCCGGAACTCAAAGTAACTTCATACCAAATTTCTGAAAAATCGGTTCATCGGTTTGGGCTTGAAGAAAGAAGAGGTAACAGACAGACACTTTTGCATTTATAATATTAGTATGGATGCTAGAGTTATGACCTCCGAATAAAGAGTATAGAGACAGAGTTCTAGAAACAAACAAGTGAAGCTGGGTTCGCATGTTTCAGTGAAACTAAGCCTCTTTTTATGAAATAAGGGGGCAAACGAGCAAACGGGTCACCTGATGAAAAGCAACTTCCGTCGCCCATGGACACTCGCAGCATCAGAAGAGCTGCAGGTGCGTTGCCGGCCTTTTAAGAGGGAATAGGGTAATAGGGTAGGGGAGGGTACGGAAGGGAATAGGGGAGGGTAGAGAAGGAAATAGGGGAGGGTAGGGAAGGAAATAGGGGAGGGTAGGGAAGGGAAAAGGGTAGGGAATTGGGCCTCCGGTAAACTCACTCACTCGGCGAAACACAGTGCAAGCGTTGTTTCACGCCGGTTTTCTGTGAGCCCGTGGTATTTCTCCGGTCGAGCCGGCCCATTCGTGCCGAAGCATGGCTCTCCCACATAAGCTACTGTAAGTCCATCAATCACGTACAAAACATGACGTGAAGTAGCGTAGTTGTATGCATGTGTTTGCCTCAGTGTTTGCGTATATTATGCGAGTCAACAAAGTGTTGTCTATGGCCTCAGGGATAATAAAATAGCAATCTTAGTTTAAGGCCCTTCCCCTACGGAGATTCCATAATTTACCGTATTTAGCGCCACATAAACTCATAATTTAAAAGCTATAAAGTTATAATAAAAATACAGCAATAATCTTCAGTATCTCAACATTCCTTTCCCCGTTTTAAATTTTCTATTTTTGTTTATTATACTCATGATATTAGCTTCCAAAGTAATACCAATTTATTGAAGCATATTTTCAGCATCTCCCTAGTATTTACAAGTTTGAAATTACGTTTATTTGAAACACACGACAATAGATAGATAATTTCATTAACTAACTACATTACTGTAGGGCCAACCCACACGACATCGCAACGACAAAATGTCGTCGAGCAGTGGTTACGTGTGAATGGTGTCGCTGCAGCTTTTTGAAGTTGCGTTGTGGTACCGACAAAATGCCGACGTGGTTGCGTTGTCGCCAGTGGTTGCGATGTGGTTACGTACGAAAGTCAATGAAACGGAGGGGGGGAAGAGCGCGGGCAGTGTGCGCGCACTGGCGTTGCATCGACGCAACGTTGTGGTTGCGATGTGGTCGGCCGTGGCCCGTCGTTGCGATGTGGTCGGTATCACACAAGTGGTCGACAACGACTGCAAAATGTGGTACGTGTGAATGGTCCAGTTCATTTACAATACGAAATATACGCCCGACCACGTGGTGTAGTTGTGGTTGTCGTGTGGTTTGTCATGTAGTCCTAAACGGTGCTGATGATGATGCCGCCTGACACAAATATGTAAGGCTGGGTGATGTTTGTCTGCGACCGCCGACCGGTTTAGGACAAACACTCTTACATAACGCGCGTGGAAAAACACGAGCCAGTGTCCTTTGGATGTGACGTCACAGCCATCGCACCGTGTGAACCGCCTCTGAATAATTATGATAAAATAATAAATAGATTCCCTGCTGAATATATTATTTGCTTTGTAGGGAGTTAGGGACATGTTTTGAAGACATGAGGAAAATTTTGGCGCTAGTTGTGGGCTGGCGTCTGGCTGGCGCCCCAAAGATTGGTTCAATCGCAAGAGCTGACGCCCGGTTTCGGAGTTTCTTCGACAGGTGTTTATCTGTTCAACAGCGTAGTTGGTTACTTAATATTTTTAAGTAATCCAATTAAAAGCGCTAGAGAATTGATGAGAAAAAAAAACGGGCTTAAGAATAGTAACTTAAACCTCCATCGTGAAGAATGGAATTATGCCACGTCGTGTGCTCTACTATAATTGTAAACGGGCTTTCAAAATCGGAAAAAGACGCGCTGAAAACATCTGCCACCTCATTGAAATTACTATCGTTTAAGAAAATACCATGAAATATAGAATTTCAGTTGAGTTAAACGTTCTGAATTTCTCAAGTCTGCTGCGTTCCAAAAGCACCGTGTGTCGGCTGCCGACGTAAACAAGGCGAACGCGTCGAGTTTGATACACTGCATCGTTTACGTCGGTCGTCCACTAATCACTTGCTATATTCAACGCCCTACCGACGTAGTTTGTGAATGTTTATACGCTAACGCGAACGCTTGTCGCTTGACGCGTGTCTTACACCTTAAGGCCAGGTAGTCCCTAAAATTAGCAGGTCGATGTCTGTCAGTACGAATATCGACGTAATGCACATTAAAATAACATTCATATCAGCGCGCCTTGTACAGTGGCGGTAACGACGCTCGCCGCGTCCTTGATAGGGCGAAATAGGAGAAAAATTATACTTTTCACTTAGACAAAGACCAAAATGCAAAATGTAACCACATGTTATTCTTCTTAAGTTATGAGCTTTTCGTAGATATGATTTTTGAAAGTATCATAAGCTTCATGAAAAATAAGAAAAATATCACAAAATATTCGAATTTAGAAGTTTTCAATATTATATTTCGAACCACAAATTGTCAAAGTACATTAAGTAAACAACAATGTGTATTTTTTTTTTTGGCTTTTAAAACTGACCATTTGTTTGTTTATTATTGATTCCAAGTCATGTAAATTAGGGACTACCTGTCCTTAAGAATGAGGCGCAATACACGTTCAGTAATGTCAGAAAGCTTGGGGTGACACGATGGTCTTTTCTTCTTAGTAAGGGCGATTCCATTATCGCGGGTGCAACAGTTTGACACACTTAAAGCTTCCTACAGGCAAAATGAAGCATATTTATTAATAAAATATCCCTTAAAGGGATACATTTTAATTAGTTTAACAATGATTTATAAATAAAAACCTTCATCAAATGTATGAAGGGTCATAAAACTGGTTTGAAGTGCTATCGCGGGTGCAACCAATTTGACCCTCCATTAACAACTGTGATGAGTTCATAAGTGAATACTGGTTATTGCGAAACTTTTACAAAATAACTTACCTATATTTCAAAATAGCATAAAACAAAGAAACTAATATAACTAGATAAAAGTAATTATAGTAATAAGTACTTGAAATTATTAACCATTTCTATGATCGCGGGTGCAACATCAAAATTCTCAAATCTCTTAAAGGTGAATTAAATCATAATTCTCTAACAAATTTTAAAATTTTCGAAATGGAATATATAATTATACAAATAAGTTTGTAACAAAACTGCACCAAATTGCAGTTTTTTTTAAATTTTCAGTTGTTTATTGGCCTGACAAAATTAATCGTCTAAAATCTAAATCACTAAAAACGATTGAATAGTATAATTTATACAAAAGATTTCGACGTATTGCTATATAACTATACTACAACTAAACATTAATTTGAAGTATATGCTATTTTAATTTAAAAATATGGGAAAAAACATCGCGTCCCTTAGATGTTTTTGTTTAAAAACGCTCTAAATTATTCGAATTCCATTTTTTACCGATGTAAGTTGTTTTGTTAGTAAATACACATCTTCTTACGTATATTCCAATTAAAAAATGTAACTAATGCCACATTTTAAAAATTCTCGTTGAGGGCCGTCTCTAGCGGAATGGCCTAAGGCAACTTTCAGCGTAAGTTGAGAGATAAGAGAAAGAATCCAAATTCGCAAGAGCTGCTGGAAAAAGCCGACTTGGTTTTTGGGATTCGGCATGTGATGACATTGAGACAAAACCTTTTGGGGAAACTTAGTTGTTTCGTGTTTGTGAAAATAAGTTTTATTCAAAATTAACTATTATGTAGAGTGTATTTAGGACGGAACAGTCATCTGAATGATTACATTAAAAACAAACATTAGCATTAAAAACACCACAGTTCCTTAAGAGCGGGCTGTGCAATTTTGCTGTGTTTTCTAATAAGTATTACGATCCCGGAAGACGATTGACTCAAATGAAATTGAGATTTATTTAATCATTGTATATTTATCTGATATTTAGCTAACGGAAAACACTATTCACTTATTTTTACTCGATAGTTTTATTTTTCGAAATTATGAATCTTTTTGGGCATTTCAACAAATATCTGTTACACTTATTGAGTTACTATCATTAAATAACTTGCACTACTACAATCACACACTTTATAAAATAATAGCTAAAGGAAATATTAGTATTGTATTTAGTTTTTAAGTAATCATCAAAAACCATTTTTGGGACTTCGACCTTTACTTTCGTGGTATAATGCGGGAACTGTTGTTACGCGATATTGTTCACTATTAGCTGCAGCCTAAAGTGCATTGTCCGGGAGCACGATTCATGGAATTATTGTATCACGATATACGGATAGCGTTGTGTGTAGGCGGGGCTAGCGTTTTCACAGTAGGCTCTTAATACCATCGGGCATTTATTATCATTAAAAAGGTTCTTCGGGATGTGAAAGGGAAAGGTATGAGAAGGAAAGGTCTCTACTGGAGCCTACTGTTGGCGATTTACGGTTGGCGATGGTATTGATGATAGCTGGCAGTTGTTTTGACACAACTGAAGCGCTTCTGTTTGTTCTGACGGCGAATTTCGCCTCTTATCGCTGCTCGAAGGTTAATTATTATTGATTACCACTTGGACGAGGTAACTTCGACTCTATTCCTTCAGCAATACAGTCGCAGGTGGCGTGAGCAACAACAGGTTCTACCGGCTACGGGCTAATGAATGTTTGTATACATTAGGTATCTTACGGCGATGGACCGGTTAGAAAAATGTGGTTTTCGAGTGTGACTTTTCTGTTAGACTGGATGTCGCTTTAGGTACTTACCGTTGGTAGCATATGCTTAGAATACTTCTCACGAAACCGAAGTCACCACATATTTCCATATAAATTTTGAGGAGTTCCCTCGATTACTAATGGATCCCTTCATCAGGTTTGTGAATATAGTACCAAATTGGGATGATACACTATACACCAAAAGAAAAATTTTGAAAATCGGTTCACAAACGGCGGAGTAATCGTTGAACATAAAAAAACGAACATAACACCTCCCCCATTTTGGAAGTCGGTTAAAATTGTAGCCTATGTGTTATTCTGATGTATAAGCTATATTATTGTAAAGTTTCATTAAAATCCATTCAGTAGTTTTTGCGTGAAAGAGTAACAAACATCCATACATACATACAAACTTTCGCCTTTATAATATTAGTAGGATTATTTAACATAGCGTATTGTACGGTTTTTAGGTCACAAGTATGTTCAAATAGTTTACGTTAAACATGACCAAGTGAGTTGCAGGAAATTAGATTATCCTCGTACCATAAACTGTTTATTTACTAATGCGGTTGCTGTACGAAATGCTGAAGTAAAATTAATTAATGCCTCTCTTTTCTTCTCATCCACTGAGGTCTAAAATTTGATCATTATATTGCTCGACTTTTCATTCCATTAAAGTGGACTCAATTCCAGGAATTTTCCTTTGTACATGCTCGTTATTGGACAAGCCATCTTTATTAATTCGCTCATTGTTTTGAAATGGAAAACAAAGTTGGAGCATCGCGCTGAACGTTTTCGAACTCTATTGACTGTACGTTATGGGCTACTATCGTTTGACAGTGTTCACGTCATCAATTCGAATGGAGTCTATAGAGTTTCCGATTTTACATGAACTGTTTACAGAATTCAATGCGATTTCAATCTTTTATAGCGTCGATCGGATCTGTTGTGGGACCTATCGTCGAACGTGTATGCGTTTTGTTTGTGTAATGGTGGCACTTCACATGGCTATTTGTATTTGCGTATTTGATGTATTCGCCAAATAACCACGTGTAGACGGTATGTTTGACAAAGTATTGGCCTTATTTGCCTATTTGACAAATATGACCAATACCAAATACACGTATCCGTGCCTTTGTCGGTTTATGACGCACATCAAAAGAGTCAAATAGGCAAGTAAACAAAATCAAGTAAAAGTTTGGTATTTGACGTCCATGTGTGGAAGGCCGTATTTGCCTTTATTTTCTTGTTTGTGTATACGTCAATAATTTTGCCAAATGCAACAAATAGCCAATAGCAAATACCAATAGCCATGTGAAGTGCCACCATTAAATGGATTTGTTTGCCGATCGATCGATGGCGAGCAAACCGCAAACAAATACATAGACTTGGATCAAATGCTGGCACTTCACATGGCTATTTGTATTTGCTATTGGCTATTTGTTGTATTTGGCAACATTATTGACGAATACGCAAACAAGCAAATAAAGGCAAATACGACCTTCCACATCCACACATGGCTGTCAAATAGCAAACTAACAAACATTCGATTCAGAATTTTTAAATCAGGTTTGCGTTCACCAATACAATGTCGGATATCAGTTATAATAGACTTCGAATATTTATTCCAAAAAATTGGACCACTAATCTCCAAAAAGGATACAAAATGTTGTTTTCCGCTCAAGATTCAACACTGAAAATGACTGAAAATTTGCTAAATATCACCTGAAATTTGAAAATATACCGTCTGTTGTCAAGTTGACAGCACCGGTTTATTTGTGTACTTGCCTATTTGACTTTTCATGTTGCGTCAAAAACCGACAAAGGTACGGATACGTGTATTTGGTATTGGTCATATTTGTCAAATAGGCAAATAAGTCTTTTCACTTTGTCAAATATACCGTCTACACATGGTGATTGTTTGGCGAATACATCAAATACGCATATATAAATAGTCATGTGAAGTGCCAGCATAATACGCAACAATATTATGATGCTGTCTGGTTTGGTTTGATTGTAGCCCTCGATTAAATACTGTTACTTTCCTATCGATTCTGTGATGCCTCCGTGGTCCTGACTCCTATGGCTAGAGTTCTGCTAGAGACTACGATGGTGATTCAATTTATTGGCTGGAAGAATAATGTATGATGATAATGTAGGTGAAGCTATACAGCCGATTCCTTTGTAGAATTTCTACCTATTTTTATTTTTTTTATGAAATAAGGGGGCAAACGAGCAAACGGGTCACCTGATGGAAAGCAAATTCCGTCGCCCATGGACATTCGCAGCATCAGAAGAGCTGCAAGTGCGTTGCCGGCCTTTTAAGAGGGAATAGGGTAATAGGGGAGGGTAGGGACAGGAAGGGAAGGGAATAGTGGAGGGTAGGGAAGGGAATAGGGTAGGGGATTGGGCCTCCGGTAAACTCACTCACTTGGCGAAACACAGCGCAAGCGCTGTTTCACGCCGGTTTTCTGTGAGAACGTGATATTTCTCCGGTCGAGCCGGCCCATTCGTGCCGAAGCATGGCTCTCCCACGTATGAAATATATATTTAAGAGATGACATGAAGAATTTGCCGAAAAAATAAAACCTGATGCTTTAACTTTTTATACGGCGAACCTGTGGACTAACTACACAAAAAAGTATAAATAAAATTAGGGTACAATATAATAATGACTTTAGAATACTGTTGGGACTGCCGCGGACGCCGCGGTTCTGCTCAGCGTCGGGTATGCTTGCAAATGAGCATACTGATGACGTTTATGCAATAATAAGAAAAAAGACATGGTCCTTGCTGAGCAGACTGCGATCGAGTACCAACGGTATTCTAAAGATGCTGGCTGGTAAATATGACTCGCCGATACTAGAACACCATTTAAGGGTTCTAGTTACGAAATAAATGTAATTTATTTATTTATGTATAATAATCAAAACTAATAAAATACTACCCACTAACCTAGTTTTTAAGATCCTTGTTACTAACAATTTGGGCCTTAGTAGCTCTCAATAAAGAATTTATTTATTTATTTATTTATTTAACCTTTCGGAACAGCACGTGTAGAGTACAAAATTCGTAGCTCGAGTACAGAATTCTTAGTTCGGGGTTCGGAACTTTGTTGCACTCACACGGCGTTATCACATGATAACACGCTGATAACAATATCGGTGGCGCCTGGCACAAGTATATACATAATACACCTAGCTCTGATAAACTGATTAGTGATTACATACTTGCTGTTTACAACGCTGATTTGTTGAAATGCCTACAATAGACTCTGTCTTAGCACTCACTCTTCTTTTTAATTTGCTGTTTACTGTGGACAAAGGCGATCTTTTTAAAATTCTCTCGCATTTAATAATCTTTACATGAGGAGATTTTGTTTTTCATTTCAATAGCAATGCTCCGTTTCAGTCACCAACTCTACAATTAGATTAAACATAGAGCAAAACCTATTATACCGTTTAACTATCAAAGTAACTAGCATAAAGCATTTTAAGCGATTGGCAACAGTTGCACCGCCAAAAATACAGCTCGTCAGCGTGCGTACGCGCGCGGCGCGGGCTATTTCGGCGCGGCAGCCATGTTTGTTTACGTACGACAAAAGAATCCGTCGTCGTGTTGTTTCGTTAGGCCCCTTACACACTGCGACTTTTAATTCACGCGCAATAGCATCGCGACACCAGCAATTTTTGCATCGATGCGGTCGCGTTAGTATCGATACAGTTGCGCGTTAGCATCGATAGACACGCGCGACACCATCGATGCAGACGCGTGTTAGCATCGATGCAGAATTGCAAACGTGGGGTAGTGGGGGTATGACTTGCCGTCATCACTTCACTCACTTCACGCCTCGCATCGATATGATCGATACAGTCGCGATGCTAACGCGATACAGCATCGATGCTGCATCGCGATTGCATCGATGCTGTATCGCGATTGCATCGCGACTGTATCGATGCTTAAAGTAGCGCAAGTGTGTAAAAGTGGACTAAGTATTTGCGACTGCATCGCTGATAAAAGTCGCAGTGTGTAAGGGGCCTTAGATTTTTGTTTATTTATGTCGCGTCGCATAATACACGTTACAAAATACCAAAGGTGTGTGCAAAGATGTCGTAGAATTAGGTTCACATGCTGAATGAACATGAATTGAATCACACACCGAATACATGATGGTAGATTAAACTTTTTAGTGGATTTTCTAGCTTCTTGTACTAAAAGTATCTTGTTATTCACCAATGACTAATTTACCTACTACGAAATATAAACGACTGCGAATCCAGTAGTAAACAAGAAAGATGAATAATCTTGTCTTTTAATATTTTTTCCAAATAATACTGAGTTGCGTTTTCTTGCTGCCTTACAAATTAGGAAGTTGAAAAATTCAATCATTCATGGAAATACTAAATAGAAATCGTGATTTTATGGTTAATAATAGAGTGTAGAGCAGAACCTCAAGTTGAGACTAGACGTAGTACTTGTTGCTATTGTAGGCAGGGTTGCCAACTTTTCCAGCCGCCATAACCGGACAACAAATTAAATAATAATACTTAATAATTAAAACAGTTTATTGCGCCATAGGAAAAAATACATTTTTTTTGCGCCCACCTAACTGTAGAACAGTTTGTTCATCTAGTCACAAAAATAGTCAAATCGAAAAAAAAAAGTAAGTACTAATGAAAGTTTTATTAAAGATCAACATGCATTGCCTACATGCTGTCTATAACCTACGCCGCCGCGCCGCATCGCCGGCGAATTAGCAATGTCGCGGTAACATTTTTTATGTGACCGGACAAATTGCATAACGGAAGTTAGTGACCTGACCCCAACAATTTCTTCTAAAACGGGAACCCTGATACAAACGTGAAATGACATTGTTAGAGCAGGACGCGGCATTCTCGTCCGATTGTTTGAGTCTCAAAACAGTTTCGTAGTAGCCCTACAGGCTACAGCCCTCTGACATCTGTGTGCCTGTTTCAGTGCGTTGTCTATGGTAGTATTATGAGGGTGTGAATATACCGTCTGCTCTTTACTCTTAGGGTGGGTTGCACCAACTAACTTTAACTTTAACTGTAACTTTAACTTTAACCACAGTGCAAAATGTCAGATCTTTGGTTAAAGTTAAAAATGGACGCCATCAAGACGCCATATTTAACCATAACCATAGAGCTCGACAAGGTTTTAAATGCATGTGGCGAAAAAAGGAACTAACGCTGTCATCATACAAAAACGCCATTTTTGTCAGTTCTCCTTTACCAGCAGCGCCCCCGCCCACGTTCATTTATAACCTTGTTGGACCAGCTGTCATCTGTCAATTTCTCCGGTCAAAGTTAAGGTTAAAGTTAAAGTTAAATTTACCCTTAACTATAACCATAACTTTAACTTTAACTTTAACCACGCCTCTGGGGTGCAACCCACCCTTATAGTGTAGGCTGTATGTCTGATGTGCGTACGGTTTGCGGAGGTCACTGATCCCAGACGCGCCGGCTCCAACTGTTCTGCTTATTGTCTGCTTACTGCTGTCTATGCAACGCAATGTCATGAATGGCGTCTGTATAAACTCTATTTCGCGTTATATGATCTGATATCGGTAGGTATGTCTTTTACATTGAGGTATCTCTTATCAGTATTGGTTCCATATCCACTCCAACTTGTTTTTAACCCAGGTTTCGCATATTTTTTTCGTCCCGTTGCCCCCTTTTTAGTTTACGCTCTTACTTACAGTACTTTACGTAAAGTAAGTATGTATTGTACTGCAATCCTTGGTTGATAGCTGTAAATAAACCAAATAAGTTTGAGTGTAAGCGCGTGTTCAGACCAAACTGACTATACGCCGCCGAATGTGAGCAGGCTCACTGTGAGCCCCAGTGTGAACGTGAAAATATACGGTATCGAATGTCCGCGCCTACGCCTAGCGTAATGACTAATGGCGTATTGTCGGTTAGGTGTGAACGAAAAAGTGAATATGTATGGAAATACAATAAACTGCGTAACGTTCGCTCACATTCGGCGGCTCACAGTCGGTTTGGTGTGAACACGGCCTAATAATTCTACTTATTGTTACAACATACACAATACACTAGATGACGCCCGTAACTCCGTTACGAGTGAATTCGCGCGGGAACTGTACATTTTTCCTGGATAAAATGTATCCCATGTCCTTTCCCGGGACTTATATCTCCATACCAAATTTCAGCAAAATCCGTTCAGCGGTTTGGGCGTGAAGAGGTAACACACAGACAGACACACTCACATTATTTTATAATATTAGTATGGATACTTTCAGCTCGATCGAACTTACAAGGGGTGTAACTTGTAATGGTTTACCGAGATCGGACCCTCAAAGTAAAGGCGTCGGTTTACAGTTTACAAGTCAGCGATTTTCACGCGTCCCTAATGTGCTTACAGGCTATTGATTTTATTGTTTTTCAACCCGTAAGCCCTTACTGTGAAATGGCGAGGGTTTTGTTTGAGACAGTGGTACTCAAACTTTTTGTTATACGGGCCACAAACACGTTTTGGTATTGGTGTCGTGGGCCGTAACCAAAATTTTTTTGAGTTCAAAAAATAACGTTCTTTAAAATTAGCTATTTAAAAGTAGAAAAATGTTCATGACTTTCACGACGATGACTGCTCTAGCTGGTGGCCGTGAATTTCAAGATGGTTTAACTTCACGCGGGCCGCTGATAAAAGTCCCGGCGGGCCGCAGGTTAAGTATACTGCAGTATAGCTGGTTTGAGTTAAAAAGTTTAGGTTTAAATTTATTTAAAAAATGTGTTTTTACTGTTTCTTAACCCTCGACCAAAAATAATGCTGTTTGATGTCTTATTTTTTTATTTTGTATATTTTTTAAAATTATTTTTTATCAAGAAAATGTAGAGGAACTTACCGTTTTATTATCCAGTATGTAGATGTAGGTTAGTATTAAGGACGCTATCACATTTTTTCACAAATATCAGCGATTTTCAGGTACCATTTTAAATAATTAGGAGTCACACTGCGAGGATATTTTGGTCTCAAATGAAAGATAATATAATATAGGTATTCATCTCCACAGTCACACCATAATTTTTTTATAGCCGCATACAAAATTTTCACATAAATACGTTTTAACCATCACAATAATCGCAAAATATAAAATGGGGTCTGATTAGGAACCAGTATAGCTAAATACACTGAACTAAGGAAAATAAATATACAAAAAAATTGTTGCTTATTTAGTCCGCAACTTTGCTAAAAACAACAAACGAATAGCTAAATATTTTATATAAAAATAAATAACATTTCCATTTATAAGAAAATTGAAAAATAAGAAACGGTCTCCTTCATATTACATTCTCGCCCTATCAAGAACGCGGCGAGCGTCGTTACCGCCAATTTATATAATTATTGTTATTTTACAACAATTTATTAAATTAATGTTATTTTAATGTCCTTAACGTCGATATTCGTACTAACAGACATCGACCTGCTAATTTTTATGTGTTAGCGTCCCTAATATTTAATGCGCATAATATGACGTATAGCTTGGCAAAGAAGAGTCTGATGCGGTGACAGCTGGAACTAAGAGTTTTTATTTATGACAACACTACATTACTTGTCAACTCTAGTATATATTGTGTCAAAAGCGAAGCGTAGGGTTGCCTGTATTTAAAGAAAAGCGCCCTCATTTAATCCACACTCTTCTTTGCCAAGCTGTACATGTCGCTTCATCG
This sequence comes from Cyaniris semiargus, assembly GCA_905187585.1. Taxonomy (NCBI): domain Eukaryota; kingdom Metazoa; phylum Arthropoda; class Insecta; order Lepidoptera; family Lycaenidae; genus Cyaniris; species Cyaniris semiargus. The sequence goes on along the minus strand of LR994558.1, from coordinate 1,059,604 downwards.
GGTCGTGTGTTATTATAGTGGAATAATTAGTACGAGCGCAGCGTACATCTTCAAGACGCAGCAGTCTCCAGTAACTTAGCTTACGATTTTTAATCTTATTGCTTGAGGATAATGGCTATTTTCCATTGACGGCATTTAGCAACTCTTTCTCAGTTTCGGTGTGGCGTGTCGGTTTTCGAGTTAAATGGAGCGAAAACCGTTTGACAGTTGGATTATGCGCGGCAAAACGGATTTACTGTTTTTTTTTTCGTTTGGCGAGAACAGGCTATGATTGCGGCTTTGTAGGCTAATGTTAATGTCAGATTTTGGCAGAGACAGTATTTTAAGAGTTAATCTCAGTTTAATATTTACATGCATAGGAAATCCAAATGAACTGCTTAAATGAATCAACGACAATTTAAAATTGCGTTACCATGACCGCGGTTTTATTCTAAGACTATGTTACATACTAATAATTAATGTAATATTTTGATAGCAATAATTGCAAGTCTAGAAATAGCTACAAACTACATAATAAAATCAATATCTACAATACAATAATTGAATTTGATTAAATACATACCGTATTGCTATGATCATAAAGGAAGCGCTACGCAACCGTTTACGCTCGATTAATATTATGTGTTAACTTTTACTTGATATATTATTGTATAATAATTATCATATTGTAAATATTTACTTTACATTGAAATGACTCGTGAAAGTTGGAAATTAGAGGAATGCAGAACGACGTAAACTTTCAGGGTTTTTCTATTCCAAAGATAATTTAGTCTTGATTACAATTATTATTATTTATTGGGTTATGGAGATTAATTTAATTTGTGTACATTGTCCGTTTAATTAAAAAATGAGTAATTGTTGTTATGCTTGTAAAATGTTAGTTACCCACTTCATCCACTCATGTCTTCAATTTTGACCGGACTATTACAAGTACTATCTTCTACGGTCTACCAGAATCTGATAGCAAAAAGTGAGAAAATAAATTGACTCGGTATCAATTTATCCAATTGGGGTAGTTGGAATAAAACATTTTGATCCTTTTTGTTTCTTATAGCGGCTGATTCTGTGTGTTAAGGGCGTTCCTTACGGAGATTCCGTAATTTACCGTATTTTAAGCCTTATAAACTCATAATTTGAAAGCTACAAAGTTATAATAAAAATACAGCAATAATCTTCAGTATATCAACATTCCTTTCCCCGTTTTTAATTTTCTATTTTTGTTTATTATACTCATGATATCAGCTTCCAAAGTAAAACCAATTTATTCAAATTCAAGCATACATTCGGCATCTCCTTAGGATTTACAAATTACTTTTATTTGAAACACACGCCAATAGATCGACAATATCATAAACTACATATTCCCCGTTTTAAATTTTTTTTAGGACAATTTTGAACTAAGATAAGTAAAAAAAATAGGGTTTTGGTGCGATCTCGGCAACGCGGCAAATGTATGGCCAAGGTCGTTTGCTCGGGGGACGGCCTTAAACATGCAAATATAAAAATTAATCCAATGATCAAGGATATTTTTTGAAAATCTGCTGTCAAAAATTGCCATCAGTTTCTGGTAGACCTATACTTCTTCAAATCAATTCCTAAAAAACATTACTATTGTGTCATTTTTGGAACGATAGTGTGAGCGGTGCCTTATAGAACAGGTGACGTCACGGACGCCCAAAGACAATATTTTATGGAGCAGCCTTCCGTCCATTCATGCGGCTTGTATGGACTGTGTAGTGTTAGACGGCGCGCGGCGGGACGGGAGTAGTTTGTATGACAATAACTAATAATAATAGTATATTCCATGATGAGTGAAAGATGAGTGATGACTAAGCACCAGCTAGCTCAGGAGGTCGCTGATCGCTATCGACGATTCATTTCCAGAAATATCCGTTGAAAAGAATCATAAAGAAGATTGCTATGAATCTAATTATGAATTCAAAGGTTGCTGCTAAAACGACCATACATATATTTAAATGCACAAAATATATGATTTAGATTTCAGCTTTGCTCGCTTAACAGTTTACATGAAAAATCCCAATATTCAAAATAGCTTAAATATTTATTTGTTAGGACTTGGGAGCTTTAAAAAGTTTATGAAGAGTTTATCTTTTCAATAGCGTTGTTGAGTCATGAGTGGCTAATGGCTTTACGTGGCCAATTAAATGCGCTAGCGGCTAGGGGCTAGGCAATAGAAAATCTCTTTAACTCAAAAAAGACGAACAAATCATATAAAATCTCTTACTATCTGTAATGTCTAAGATAAGTACCTACACAGATGGAGGTGCTGAGGCGTAGGGCTATTGTGACTATCCCTATGTCTAGGTATTGATCGCACATCGCTAAAGCACTATATTGTTCTGCTCAACCTAAATATACTCTGCTTTTGTATTGATTGTCTTCAATAGTTTAGCAGGTGTATACTGTATAGTATGTTTAAATTTATTTTGATCTAGATGTTAACAAAAATTTTAACCTTATCAAATCGTTGCGCTTATAAGATTTCAAACTCCTCAGGTGACTAAAAATTCATCATACAAGAAAAAGGGTGTGTTCCTAAACCTTAAGGGCGCGTATTATATCAAATTGCTTTACATGATCGTCTGTAATATCAATATTAATGAAAAACTGAATGTTAAATTAAGATGCAGCAAACTTCAGGACTAACACTAGTGACTATGTTACTCAAAAACACGATAGCATACAATTTTCTCGATAGAAAAAAATTGCGAAGTTGCTTCCAAATCACCTATAATTAACACGTTAAACTGCTAGTATTCGAGTAATACATTAAAATAAAGCTTGAAACTTTTTAGTATAATTAATTACATTATAGATAAGGCAGGGATTATGTTACATATTTTTTTAATAACTTAATAGATATCCTTTAAAAAAAAGAATACCTATAACTGCCCGCTATTCCGCGTCGTCCTTTTTCACCTGGCATATGAAAGACGGGCGTGAGTGTGAAGAGAGAAGGACGATGTTTGATTTTTTAGGTTGGTCGCCCCCTTAAAGTCTAAAGTTTAGAGTACAGACGCTACATACTTAGTAATGAACGGACTGACGCATGGCAAATGGCAGATTGGCAGACATCTCGCACTGGCCAGTATTCTGTTATAGTTTCGGAACACGCCCATTATTATGTTAATTTCAAAATATTATTTGTCTACATATTATATTGGGCGATTCTAAAAGCCCTAAAAATAGCGATATCATGGCAGGTTTCGCAATTTGCATCGCAATTCGCAACCTACCGTAACTTACAAGTTACAACCGATAGCGGACCATTACGTGACGTTATTATTAATATTTTATTGGGCAGGCGAATTCTACTTTGGCGTTTTTTTTTTAATGAAGTCGATATTATGAGTAATCGGATACAGTGTCGAAAGGAAGTAGGGTGGCGAGCCCCAGGGGCAGGGTTGCCAGGTCGCTAAACCAAAACCCGGAAAAGCAGTCAGCAGCAGTATTTGTATAAAAAAGCCGAAAATTCTCTCTAAACTCTACAATCTCAGTGTAGCAATACGTTCGGTAGCGCGTGTACAAAAATTATGTTTTATTAAAACAATTTATCATCTAATACAGCCTACAGGGGTTCCAATCTTTTTCAGCCTGCGGCGCAGTTACACGTGGCACGTCACTGTATTTTGTCACGGCGCCCTACCCTTCTCTACATAGCTATTACAAATATATGCATAAACAAACACCTTTAATGATTATAGTTAAGTTAAGCAGGTAAATAATAAATATTTATTCATCTGCCTGCTTTGCATAATTAATATTATAATTTTATTTTATAATATATTTTGTGGTTTCGGATAATGATGGAGAATCAACTCACAGCGCCCCTCTTGCCTTTCCACGGCACACCAGGGCGCCGCGGCGCACACTTTGGGAACCCCTGATCTAAACCGTAAAACCGTCTAAAATTTGTAGGATTTCCAAATAAATACGGGTCGAATTGATAACCTCCTTTTTCTGAATTCGGTTAAAAATATAAATTTAAAGCTCTACAAAAGCCGGACACCCTTTAATTTTGGCCGGACACGCAATCGAAAATCCCGACTGTGCCTGGCTTTATCCAGACGCCTGGCAACCCTACGCAGGGATGTCATTTTCACCCCGCTCCGATTGGATTCTGTAGACTTTCGAGATTTTGTAATATGACGAACGCGGAACGAGGCTACTCCGTCGATGTTAAAATATTATTTTCGCATATACTCTGTAAAATGATGAAAATGCTCTCGTTTTTCCCAGTTTGGGAAGATAGGCTTTTACCAAACTAAATTTAGAAAAAGCTTTTATTCTGAAAGTCAGGATTTTTGTGGTATAGAAAGTATGGGCCGAGCAAATCCATAATAAACATACTGAGTGCTTGGCCGAGAGTACTGTCTCGCACACGTACTCCGTAGTTCCTATGGACTACGGAGTACCTATGTATGGTGTATGCCTACGACAAACAAAATTCATATGTAATTGCAACAAATACTATATTTTTAATGAGCATGAAGCTAATAAAAATAAGCAAAGCAAAGCAAAATAATTAGGCTTTCAACGAGAAGAGTATGATATAAATTACTTTATAAAAATTAATTTTCCTTTTGTTTCAGGTAAACTCACAAATTATGGTTTCGTCGTAACTTGTAAGTTGTAGGCTGTAGCACAGAGGTATGGTAGTTAATTACTTAATTAGCATTGTGATTTGTGGCGTTATTGTGTTTGGGAATTTATAACTATATGCAGGTCGCTGGTTTTAAAAATTCAGAATTCGGAAACTTAGCACACGGCACACGCTCATTGGTCAGCGACGAATTGCGCTGAAACTTCACCAACAGCCGCGCGCCAATTTTCCGAGTTAGAGATGAACAAGAAATGTGAATATCCCGCAAAACCTTTGAATTTTTCTGCGTCAATTTCCAAAGAAAATTACTATAACTTCTATAAATTTTCTCTGCGCCTTGGCCAATTTGTCACTTCTAATCACCACGTGAACTTCGACAGCAAAATATACTATGTATAGTGAGTGCGGCAAAGTGCGCCTACCCGGCAAGTGCGCCATATGGCTATAATTGGCGCATTTGCCGGGTAGGCGCACTTTGCCACACTCACTATATTATATTAAAAACAAAAGTAAAGTTGTTACTTGTAGATCTTAGTGCCCAAGTCAATACACACCCTTCCAACATTCTATAATGCAGATATAAAGTCAATATAGTTGCGTAGTCTGCCTCCTGGAATATCAGATCACAGCATCTGACCTTTAATGTTCCTGTTTCGAGCAAAGGGCCCCTCAGATCGATACGTCGGGGCTAAGAAATAGACTCGAGCTTTTACTGTAACTTTAAAGGCTGAAATAGAGCCTATTTGGCGCTAAATACAAAAGTTCTGGTCCAACGAGCCAAAAAATATAGGTAATTTGTTACGTTTGTAATTTCTCCTTATTTATCACAATAAACATTAGACAGAGATCGTACTCAGTTTGGATGGAATTTGGATTAAACTTCAAACGTCACAATGGAACATAATATATTTTCAAAGTCACTTTCTTTGCAGTTTGCATAGAGGATTTTTCTGTAGCACCTATGGACACCTACAGGCTACATGGTCAGTAATTGGCTGAGGTCAAAGGCAGGGTCCCTAACTGCTGCCATCCGCTCCGATCCTCGAGACATCCTGGCTGGAGTTGCGTAATCTCTGCCCACAGGAACTCCCTACTTGGTGCAAACGGCCGACTGGAGGAAGCTGTAGTGTGATGGCAAATGTAGTGACATTTGCTATTGAAGATACCATCCAGGAAGGGCTACTGTTGAAAAATATGAATGTGTCGACGGTAGCGGCTACTCGTCAAAAACATGAAAGTATCGACTACGGTACTTGACGGTATACATGACGGTAGCGACTAGCGATTGCCTCGAAAACATAAAAATGTCGATGGTAGCGGCTACTCGTCAAAAATATTATGAAAGTGTCGACTGTCGACGGTAGAGGAAACACGTCGAAAACATAAAATGAAAGTGTCGTGGGAATGTGTGATATCGGTTGCTGTGATCGGTTTAATTCTGTAAAGTCTAGACTTGGGAAGTGCTGAAGTCTGACCTCAATTCACTCAAAAGCGGAGCAGTGCGCACGATTGCTCTGAATGTAGTCTTTGCGCTAGACAATTGAATTTCCTTTGAAAAGTCTCCCACCCTGAAAAGGATTCATGTGAAGCGTGAAGTTTTGTTATGATGGGTTTTCGAGACTATGAATGATGATGATGAGTGAATTTCCATCGATTAGGCATTCCGTGTCAGGTACAGACTGTTTGATTGCATAGTAATTGTTGACAACTTCTGTATTTTGATTTTTGTCGGGTTATGTTCGAAAGGGCACGAGGTGAAGGACGTGTTTACTGTTTACGTCGATCGATACGCCGTCTCCCTCCTTCGCCGGCCAAAGCGGACCGTATCTTGAGTGACGTAAGGGCGAGAATCCCGCGTCGAATGTGGGTACGAGGAAATCGCTAAAGTTGACTCTATGTTGAAAGCGAGAGGAGCTATATTCCCGTACCAGGAGAACGTAAACTGTGCACGCTAAAGTAGATCTTAATCGGTCTAACGTAAGAGTGAATATCCTGTGATCCCCGTTTATTTCGTCCACTCCTGACCTATTATGCGAGTTGTATGTTATGCGCAACTGAGACACAAACACGTAATGACTAATAGCGGACCAAATATAAATCAATCCTCGCATTCCAACAGTGAAATGCGCTAGTTTACGCATCACAGAAAAACGAGCTTAAAATAGCTTCGGCATATAATAGACATTCGTCTGCGGCTACTGGCGTTCGCGAACTTTGCTCGTGATGTTTCTATTTGAAGGCCAATCATAGGAGGCTAGTAGACCGTGGTCTCTTCTCCACCCTAAAATTAGACCATGTTTATCTAAAATGGGCGATAGGCATGATGACTATTTTTTTTCTTATTGGTAATTGAAATACCCTTAAAAAATAGAAACATCGCTGAAAGAATGACTCTGATAGCTTAAAAATTCACCAAGATATGACAATTCAAACTTCTCATAAAATAGACCTGCCCGAAACGCTCCATACAAAGTGCTACGAAAGAATGACGTCACTCTTTCGTAGTTTGTACGCATCGGGAGAGAACTTTGTTCGGTAGGTATATTAAATATTGCGTTTATGAAAGTGGTTTCATAACAAAAGTTGCTTTTAATTGCATAAGTTATCGAATGGTATACAAATATTAAGAAATTTAATTGAAAAAAAAAATCGACTTGATTATCCAACTTTGAAGGCGCATAACAAAAAAAAAAAAATACAAATGCTATCAAGCTGAAATTTTGGGAACACTTATTTTTTACCGTGATTTCTTTATTTTATTAACAAAATTCGCTAATCTTTGACCTTGTCATCATCCCTATTCCCTGGCATATTGGCAGTCTTAATCTTAAGAGCTCAATGGTCAATAAATAGATCCACTTTGATAGTAAACACTAAACAGTAAACCTACTATTGATTCAGAGTTCCTTTGGTAAATATAATCGTTATATTATATGCAGCTAAATGTTGATAATGGCAATTGGCAAGTAACGCGATGCGCCACCAATTCAGGAAATGTGGCTTTAACATTTTGAAATTGGTTCGTGTGCATGTGCGATAAGCGGCTGATGTCATCACATTATAATGCGAAAAAATTGTGAGGACAATCAAACTGCTACGTATCTATTTTCCATCGTACTTGTACTTCGATTCTAGAAAAGAATCTAAGACGTTAGTGGATGAAGTGTTTCCTCACTTTATGCAAAAAAAATATAGTTTTTACATAAATTGAGGCTTTAGGACCTGGAATATTATTTAAAATCAAAAATGTGGATTTTATGTATAGCTGGCTATCTATACTTAATATTATAAAGCGGAAGAATTTGTTTGTTTGTTTGTTTGAACGCGCTAATCTCAGGAACTACTGGTCCGATTTGAAAAATTCTTTCAGTGTTAGATAGCCCATTTATCAAGGAAGGCTATAGGCTATATTTTATTACGCTAAGACTAATAGGAGCGAAGAAATAGAGGAAAATGTGGAAAAAACGGGGGGAAATTATTTGAAAGGGCTTATTTGAACGCGCTAATCTCAGGAACTATTGGTCCGATTTGAAGTAGATAGCCCATTTATCGAGGAAGGCTATAGGCTATATTTTATCACGCTAAGACTAATAGGAGCGAAGAAATAGAGGAAAATGTGGAAAAAACGGGGGAAATTAGTTGAAAGGGCTTATCTCATGAACTACTGGAGCAATTTTTCTGTTATTTGGCACAGATAAGAAGTAGACGTGAAGGAATATAGGCTATTTTTTGTGGACTAATTTGTCTGTGAAATATCTAATTTACGCGGGCGAAGCCGCGCGGAACGTCTAGTATATAATATATCTGGCTGGCTCTGCCAGATAATAAAGTAGGTAAGTTAAAAGGTTTGTTCAAATTATAAGAAGTAATTGCTCTAATGTTATAATTTTTTAGTTATTCACTTCTCTCTCCTCTCTCTCCCCGGACGTCTACCATAACATACCCCCCACATTCCAATCATTCGACATCAAAACTATAATTTAAAATTTGTGGTCAACTTTATACACGTGCGGTCATTACATACTATATACTACAACATAGTGTTATGTTGACTGTGGACGATAAAACTGCGTTGTTTACACACAGACGTTCCATTTTCACCGGTTCCCAGTAAACAATGTCGTTAGCGGTGCGATTACATTGTAGGCGGTAGCGGGTAGCGATTATCGGTTTTTCTGGTGTAGCCTTTAATAGGTACTAACTAGTAACACTGTTGACTGTGGGTAACACTTCTAGTAGTTCATAACATTTTCTGTAAATTACACTACATTTGCAATTCAAAAATGATTTTATGGCAGAAAGAGATAGACTACATAATATCATACTTAGCATGTCTGATGTGTTACTTGTCCCTTTTTAGGGTTCCGTAGGTACCCAAAGGTTAAAAACGGGACCCTATTACTAAGACTTCGTTGTCTGTCCGTCTGTCTGTCTCCAGGCTGTATATCAAGAACCGCTTTAGCTAGACTTCTGAAATTTTCACAGATTGTGTGGTCCTGTTGCCGCTATAACAACAAATACTAAAAACAAAATAAAATTCATATTTCATATTCATCCTATACAACAAACGTGATTTTTTTGGCCTTTTTTGCTCGATATCAATAATGACAACAGTTAGGCGGTTGAAATTTTCACAGACTCCTCAATTATGTATGTAGTTTAATTAAATTAAGAAATTAAAAAAAAAAAAACCCGCCAAACAACTTTCAAAAGTAATTAAATAATATTTACTGACTTTAATTTTAAATAATTCCCAAAGTGTAAAGTAATATTTTAGTCCATAATAATTGTTGTCACGGTGTGTCGGGGGACCGCCAAGTAAACTACGACAACAGCGACTTTTGCATTTTGTATCGCCATAATAGTCGATGATTGTCTCGATTCTGTTCGCTGTGAACTTTAAACTATAATGTTATGTGAAATCAAACATCTACATTAGCGGTCCCCCGACACACCTTGACAAAAGTGACAACAATTATGGACTAAAATATTACTTTACACTTAGGAATTATTTAAACTTAAAGTCAGTAAATATTATTTCATTACTTTTTGAAGTTGTTTGGCGGGTTTTTTTTAAATTTCTTAATTTTATTTTATTTTATGCTTTTTAAACTTGTGTTGGTTATAGTGCATAATTATTCCTATCAACAGGATCATATCCCAATGATTACGATCTATAAATATCCACTCTGATGAGGCCGTCAATATGAGCCCAAACATGAAACCTCCAGCCTGGGTTCATACGGAGCTCGGCTCCTATACAATCCAGGTGATGCTGCAGCAGCAGCATGCAAATATTTACTGTTTATCTACGTCTTACTGGTTGTCGCAATTAAAATGAGCCCAAACACGAAACCTCTGCTCTAAGTTGGTGAGGAGTTGGGTATCCTATTGATTACCAGGTGATGCTGCAGCACCAGGTCAACTTTCCATTAATGTGTATGTATTCATAAGTGTCACGAACCAGAATGCAAAATATAAAACCCATCAAACGACTGCAAGTTGCTAATCGGCCTATCACGAACCAGATAAAGCGTGATATTTCAGCAATGAGGAGGCTGATGCTGATGAACTATAGCTAAGAACACTCTCGATCATGTCAGCTTTCAAAAAAAAAAAAAACTAGATCAAAATCGGTCCACCCGTTTGAATGCTACGATGCCACAGACAGACAGACAGACAGACAGACACGTCAAACTTATAACACCCCTCTTTTTGGTCGGGGGTTAATAATTAATAATAATATTTAAATAAAAGAAAAATTTAAGGGGGGCTCCCATACAAAAAACACAATTTTTGGCCTATTTTTTCTCTATAACGGTACGGAACCCTTCGAGTAGCGAGTCCGACTCGCACTTAGCCGATTTTCTGTCTTGTTATATTACCGAGGCTGTCTTTTTGCGGCGGAATTTTAAATACTTTCCAGACTTCGTTAGCGTCTGTGGTGGTTCTGAATCTTGGGATCACATTATTACAAATGAATTTGTCAGTTTTCGGTCATTACCATGAGCAACCTGGAGATTTGTATTTTTTTTGTATTTTTTTTACTTTTTATTTTTTTTTAACCTAGCCCACACAAAAAATTACATAATATAAATTACTTAAAATATATTTAATGTAATCCATACTAATATTATAAATGCTAAAGTGTGTCTGTCTGTTACCTCTTCACGCCCAAACTGCCGAACCGATTTTTCAAAGGACATAGGGGATACTTTTTATCACGAAACGTTTCCCGCGCAATAAACGAATTTTGGTGCGTTGCGGGCATTATCTAGCTACTCAATATTTCAAGTGACTTTCCAACGTTTCAGACAAAGTCAGCAACGCATCTGCTATGTCAAATTTTTAATTATTAAGTTTTTCGCTGTCGCCCATGCAGTGCCCTAGGCCCAATGATATTCTACATATTATACAGATCTGTTCGTTCATACTATTTTCCGGTTTAAATTTCTTCCGAGCAATTAACGCAAATTCAAAATTGCACACATTGACAAATTTGACAGATAAGTGAAACAAAAGATACGAAATGCTATTTACATAAAAGAGACAGTTCTAGTTTGCGTAGAGAGTAACATAAAGTGGACACTTGATACAAAAGTATTAGTAGGTAAGAAATGAAACAACTTATGTAGGAGTTAATCAAATTTATTGAAAATTTAAAGATCGAAGTATGAATAATGAAATATACTAAATAAAATACATATTTTAAGTACCTTCATATAGATTTAATTTATTTCTTTTCTGTCTCTTTGATGGTATCCAGTCTGATTCGCTTCTTTGTTTACGAACAATAATTGCTATCCAATCTTGTAGTTTCACCTGATCACTTAGGAAACCTAAAAAAATAGTGCAGTACAGTTTCATATGACATCGCATAGCGTATAATATAATACAAATAAACTGTAATTGTAGGCATTAAAGTCACCATCTATGATCTAACAGCCTAATGTCTATTTCGAGTCTGCACTAACTAATCTATGTCTGCAACGCAACCATCCTTTTCGCCCTAGCGTCAAAATCATATTGCTCTCTTTCTTCGCCTGAGCTATGACGCAAATTCGATTTTTTCCAGATTGTTCGAAAAAATAATTGAAAATGTAATTAATCGAGGTATTTATTGCATACTTACATGTCGTAAGAGATTCCATGTAATGTGTTTTGTTTATTTTCGAGTCATAATTGGTACATTTCGAAACACACGACGGCATTTTCAATTTATTTAGGTAAGACAAGACGCGGCACGTTCGTGACTGCGCTCGATGCAGACTAAATATAAGACGACCCAATTGGGTCGTATTTGAATCTTCACAACGCGCGCGGTAGTAACATATCTGCTTTGAGTTTTTCATATTATATCATTGCCTAGGCCTGTATAGAACACTTATCGCAGAGCGGGGCCAGCGCGCGGTTTCCGCGAATCTCGACGCAGCACCATTAGCTTTTTACACCACTGCGGAGTGCCTATAGACTGTGGTAATTAATACATGGGGGCAATGATATAATATGAAAAACTCAAAGAATATCATTGCATGGGGGTAAAAAATCCACTTCTATAGGGTTTAATTACCTGTGTTCCAGCGACTAGATAATTACTAGTTGATGGGGTTATTGCTAGTCTATGCGAAACAAGAGAAGATAATGTTTACTGAGAGCTCGTGGTCACTTGAGAGATAATTATTATTATTGGCTACGAATAATAAAAACTAAGAGCCTGTCCAGATAAGGCGTTTCACGCGCGAGTGAGCGACTCGCGCGTTTTACGCGCGTACCCGAGATACTAGGCTCTATGTCGCATCCAGATGCCTACGCGCGTTTTCTTACTCGCGCGTAAAACGCTTGCAATGAGCGGGATTCTCGACTCGCCCGTAAAACGCGCGAGAGACGCGCGAGTCGAGATACTTGGGTGCCATTGCAGCGTCCAGCCGTGCTAGCATACGCCAACGAGAAAATTTTGTCTACACGTTTTCTCGATGTTAACTGGTTTATCTCTTCATCTCTATTGACCCTAACATGACATACATTTTTTCTCGTACGTCTGTCGTCAAAATTAGAAATAATTTTGTTTTTTTTTTAATATGTGCTATTTTTGTCTATATACTAACGAACTATATACGAACGAGAAATTTATCTCTCGAGTCTCGACGTACGCATGTTAGCGAAAAAGAGATATATATCGATATCGACAATATCACTACGCTCGAGAGTGAGATATCCACGAGATATCTCGTTGGCGTATGCTAGGGGGGCTGAACTACGCGCGAGTCCGTTGCGAATGGACGTATTTGATTGGAGCGTGATAACTTCGAGTACCTAGCTAGCATGCGCGCACAACGAGATATCTCACTCTCGTGTGTAGTTATATTGTCGATATGGACATAATGTCAAAATCATTTTTTGACATTATGTCGATAGATTTTGACGACAGATCTACACGAGAAAAAATGTATGTCATGTTAGGGTCAATAGAGATGAAGAGACAAGCCATCAAATATCGAGAAAACATGTAGACAAAATTTTCTCGTTTGCGCATCTTAGGCCGGCATGTTTGTAGCGTAAAAACGCACAAATGTGCGATCAGCTTAAATATAATAAATAAAGATTTAGACACACAATTTCACAAACAATATTTTGTATTGCAATAGTCTGTCTCGAGACTGTCATGTTTAAAAGTGGGCGCTCCCTCACGTATTGCTAAAGTCCAGTCATCAAATGAGAGAAATTTGGACGTTGAACTGATGAAGTCTTCGTCAACGTGGACTGATGCTTTCCACGTTGGTCTTTGATGATTGATGAACTAAGATTGCCGATCATCGTTGTCGATCGTGCATGCTGTGAGTAGCTAGCTTCACAATTATGTGGTACACATGGTTATCGATCATGGCTGAACCTGTAGAAGGAGCCTTAAAATGTAACAGATTATATTTTTAACACATGCAGTTATGACTTATGTTTGGACTGAGTAGTGAGTCAAAAGATTTTGTAGTGTGAAGATAGGTCAATGGACGTATGTCTCCCTATCCAGCGACTGGCCTTTAGTTAACTATTTTGTAATCTGTGACTTTAGTTTATATACCTATAAGTTGTATACCTTAATAAATATATTATTGTTATTATATGTAGTCTATATACCTATAAATATAACCTATAAGTTGTACGATACTTTCCCGTATTCCTTGGCCTTCAAACTGTTTCCTTTCCTTTATTAATGTATACATTATGTAAATATCTGTTAAAAAATAGCTCGGGTTATTGGCCTCATCAAAATCCAATAAAACATTTTTCCGGGCAATTAGTTTGACGTTATTTACTCATTATCCGTAATATTAGACTTGGGGAGCGTTCAAGTATTTCGCAAATAATTTTTGCATTTTTTACCCACCTCCCCACTGTCACAACATTTTTTTCTCTACGGCAATTTTTTTACTGTTATCGTGTACAATCCATTCACGTCTTCAATTGAGATAGTGTATTCTTTGTGATAGGGATGCGATAATTAAGAAATTACGCGTTTTTTGGGTACTTACAATAGTTACAAGTTAATAACTCGTAGAATTTGTGGTTCTTTAACGCACTATTGTTTTGTAGATGGATGAAATGGAAATAAGAATAGTTTTATAGCATTTGAATCTAGATTGAGTCTATTTCTTATTATATTGTCAATAAAATTGACAAACTAATTGCTAAAACAACATTATAATAATATAATAATGATATCTATGGACGATTCACACCTCGTAGATCCGGTCCCGTTATGTTGTGAATCTGAAGGATGTCTGGGTTAAATTAACTCCGGTTTAAATAATATTATTGTTATTGTTATTCTTTGCTAAACAGGGAAAAATTTGTAAAACTTTAACCTGATTAGTGCAAGTACGCCTCAGACAGCTCATTAGTATGACAATATTGTAATATATGAGAATACTAATTTACAGAAAAAAAACATTTATTCATTTATTCCAACCAAAACGATCGTTATTAACATCACACGTGTGTATTCCAGATGCACTCTCCGGTTTCCGTCGACGAGCATCCGGCTGGAGTTCCAGTCGCTGGTGGAGGAGGGGGCCGGCGGAAGCGCGGGCCCGCCGCTCCCGCCGCTCCGCATCACCATACCCGTCGACACCGACGGCCGCAGCCCCATGCCCTCGCCTACTGGTGAGTTGACGTATAGGAAGCAGGGCCGACCCTTCCATAAGGCGAACTAAGCGCCAACTTCCAAAGGTGCCTCAGTGGAAAATTTGAACAATTCAAGAAAGCAAGAGGATGCTATAATCAGATCCTGCTTCATCCTAAAATTTGCCACGGGCCTCTTTCGTATCAGTCCAGAGTAAAGGTGAGACCGCGCTAGCTGACACTACGCTGTAACGGAGCGACACCACCACCATATACCATAGCCATAGCAGCATAGTGTCGCCTTTTGCGGTCTCACCTTTACTCTGCACTGATATGAAAGCAGTGACGGATTAAGACTACTTGATGCCCTAAGCAATCCATGCCTGTGTCCCCCCCCCCCCCCCCCCCCTATCCGTATGTCAACTAGAATCGGTCTTTAAACTTTTACCACCTAAAAACATTAGTTTTTTCCTAGAAACTTTTTTTGTGTGGTTTTTGGTGACGTGAGAGTGAGACGTGATGCCCTAAGGACGGATGTTTTTTGCCCTTCTTCTGGTGCCCCCTCAGACGTGATGGCCTAGGCAATTGCTTAATTTGATTAAGGGTTAATCCGTCACTGTATGAAAGAAAGGGAAAATGGGAAAGGATCACCGCCTCAGCCTAATGTACAATAATTGTCGCGCTATAAACTACTTTCAGCGCAACGAAGTTGTCTACGTCTAGTTCTACAATATAAACGAGGTGGATCGGCGTGTTCGTCCGGCCCAAAAACTAACACTAACCCCTGACTGTCACGTTGCAGGCACGATCAGCGCGACGAACAGCTGCCCGACGTCGCCGCGCGGCGCCGGCGCGTCCGCCCGCCGCCACGCCGACCTGGGGCTGGTGGCGCAGTACGCCGCGCTCTCCGAGCCCAGACCCACTAACGGCAGCTCGGTGAGTGCTGTAATATTCACTATAACACGCAGAAGTTGAATAGGCACCGCGTTCTTAGGAAGCTGTGGAAGCAGACGCATCAGCACAATAGAAATGCGGAAGATTGCCTTCAATCTGCCACTTTTCTTTAAACTTGGGCTATGATGGCTAAGCGTGCTGGACGCTGGTGTCAAATAATTTCTGTGTATGGTATTGACACATCTTGCAATAGAAGTTACAAGTTACAAGTTTGGTAGAGCTTGGTAGCAGTTATCGTACTGCTACCAAGCCTATTAATGATAATCAACATACAAATTTTAGTTTTTTTACCTTCACCTACTTGTAACATCGGCTGTTCTTATTCTCATACAGTTTACTTTTTTACTGAATCCCAAACAACGATCCGACTATGTTCAACTGCGAATATTTCAACATAAATATTTTTCGATGTCGATTGCAGGCGTCATCGAACGACTACGGTCGCGAGAGGGAGCGAGACCGCTCGCGGGAGCGGGACGGGCGCGACGACGCCAAGCCGCCGTACAGTTACGCGCAGCTCATAGTCCAGGCGGTCGCCAGCGCGCCAGACAAGCAGCTCACGCTCAGCGGCATCTACAGCTACATCACCAAGCACTATCCCTACTACCGCACCGCCGACAAGGGCTGGCAGAACTCAATACGCCACAACCTGAGTCTTAACAGGTATGAGCAGTCTAAATTCCAATAAAACTCGTTACTGAAAATACACAAACAATAGGTGCTTGTTCAGACATTTGGACCCGCGCGGTTAAACCGCTCACAGCTTATTACAAAGGCGTATGTGTACAGGCATTACAGCGTTTACACTAACCGCTCTATTCGGCACTAAAGGCATGGGGTTATCATTTAAACTCTAATAAAACACGTTACTGAAAATAGACAAACAATAGAGGTATGGGTATATAATCTAAACTCTAACTAATACAACACGTTACTGAAAATACAAAAAGACTAGTAGCCTAACTTTAATTGGATGAAGAGTTCAACAGAAAATCTACATTCAATTCAAGTTAAGCGACTGTCTATAAAGTACATCATACAATTTCCTTGATTTTTGGACCCCCGTCCCCCCTTGTACACATTTGTGAGCCCCCCCCCCCCCCTCCCTAGTATGACGTTACAAATTTGCAATTTTACATTCAAAAATTAAAACCACCTTAATTTATAAAATTCGCTATTTCATTTTATAAATTTAATGTCACAAGAATTTAGAGAGGTTTCTTTCTACGGAAGAATAGACAGACAAAAGTATTCCGCCATTTTGTGACTAAAATCTGTCAGTATGTCCATTCTTTCCCATTTCTAATATTATGCTAAGCCTGCAGGAATTTGGTCTAATATCCGTTATGTACGATTCCAGATACTTCATCAAGGTGCCGCGCAGCCAGGAGGAGCCGGGCAAGGGCAGCTTCTGGCGCATCGACCCGCAGAGCGAGGGCAAGCTCATCGAGCTCGCATTCCGCCCGCGCCGCCCGCGCGGTGTGCAGTTCCGCGCGCCCTTCGGACTGTCCTCCAGGTAATGCTTTGGTCTATGTACAACGGTTACATGGTCAATCTGGCATCAATTCAGACCATCAATCTGTGATTGACGCCGGACTGATGACCGAAAAGTACATAATAAAAAAAATGATCAGTCCATCAATCCGTGGGTTGGACGTTCAGTTTCGCGTCAATCTTTACCAGATTGATGGACTGAACTGATGAGAAACTGAGCGTGTAACCTACGTCATTTGCCCTTCAAACATGTGCAAAAGTTATGGTTGATGCTAACAAGCTATCTGCTAGTTTACAAAAAACGATCGACAAACCACTACCACTTTTTGAGGGTTAAGGTTTTTAAAGTCAACGACGGATTCACTTTTAATATATGTCACTCAGTACTAAAATGTTGAAAAATAGCTTCCGAAAGTTTTCCTAAAAAACACCACAGTTAATGGACACTACGCGTCGCCGGCGCGTGCCCCCCCCTAAAAAAAATTTGGCCGGTAGGTTTAATTGCACCCTGTATTTGTATATCGAGTTTAGCATCATTCACATATTCTGCAGAAGTCCACTTTATATTGTACTAGACTAGATGACGCCCGCTACTCCGTTGTGACTAAAATCGTTTATCGCGCGGGAACAGTACATTTTTCCGGGATAAATATATCATATGTCCTTTCGCGAGACTCGGAGAATTCCACGTCAAATTTCAGCAAAATCGGTTTAGCGGTTTGGGCGTGAAGAGGGAACAGACACTCTTTCGCATTTATAATATTAGTATGGATAAGTAATAATAATTCTTTGACAGTTGTGCGTGGGTGCGTGCGTGCGGGCGTGCGTGCGTGCGTGTTTGCGCGCGCGTATGTGTGTGAGTGTGTGTGTTATATTTACTATTGTGTGACGTTGCAGGAGCGCGCCGACGTCGCCGTCGCAGGTGGGCGTGTCGGGTCTGGTGACGCCGGAGGAGCTGTCGCGCGAGCCCACGCCGGACCTCTTCACCGGAGAGGAACATGACCACCAGGTGAGACCATCACCACGGGACCACAGACCACAGAACATAGAAAGTAGAAACCAAGTGTAAAAGTGCCATCGAGGAAATTGATTCCTAGGCAGTTGACACACCCACGTCATTTGGTCGGATCATGTCACTTCAATGTTAATTGTGATCTGTCGGCTGGGTTTGACATAACGCGACCAAATTACGTAGGTCCGCCATCTGCCTAGGAATCAACTTTTCTGATATTACAAAAGGCGTGTGAAAACAATGTCAAAATTGTTGAGTTAACCACAAATGATGAAACGGCCTAAGACCTAAGTGATGTTTCGCATTGACTCTTGTGAGGTTGTATTCCTTGACGTAATCCTGAAACATTATGAAATGAACATTATAAAATTTGTAAACACTTGGTGAAAATGAATGGCCTAGGAATATTGTTAGTGCTATACAGAATTAAGTACATTTGAACAGTAAAAGGTATCATTGTCTATGTTTAGATTTGAAACTGCTGAATCTAAACAGATTGTAGTTGCAAAATATGTTATTTAGTTAAGAACATTCTGTTTGTTTCAGCAACAGAGCGGTCAGCAGCGGCTGAGCAGCAACACGAGCAGCCAGTCCACGCAGTACCTGTTCCCCCGCAGCACCGGCGTCAGCCAGAGCGCGCCCGGCTCGCCAGGTCAGTAGTTAGCTGGTAATAGCAAGGGGCTATTCACATATCATGTAGACTGAGTCGAAACGGGTAGCGACATACCATGCGACATGAGGCAACATATGACTCGGTATTTGTGTCGATATCACTGCGGCCGAGATGGCTTGAAGTTTAGACAAAATATTAGTAAGACTAACATGTTCAATTGCTGACAAACAGTTATGCTCTCGTGTGTCATTTTATTGTTATCAACATGAAGTTTTGTCACTTTTAACAAAGCGCATATGAAGCGCATCTTAAAAGATTTTTTACGCATACCTTAGCATAATGTTTTATACTTGCATTGGCTAACTTAACTCTCTGTGTGCAGGTCACGGGCTGTCGTACAGCGCGGGAGGCAGCGGTCTGGTGATGGCCGGCCACCAGATCACCGTCGTCACCAACGGCGCGGGCGGCGAGCGGGAGGGTGAGTCTGTCTGTCCCACTCTAACACGCAATAAGTTGTTTCCACGTGTGACAACTGTTGAAGGACACTCAAACCGCGTGCGTTCAGACGTGGGCGTTTTCTGCGCGCGCGGTTTCAGCTCGCGTATTTTCCCAAACGCTACAGCGAAAAACGCGCCGGTAAGCTGTAGAAGTAAAGCGACCAGACAACACACTTGTTTGTTGAGGATAAAAAATCCCTTATGTCCCAGTTCCTGATGTATTTTTAAGAATAAGAATGTTTATTTGCAAAAACATGGTATTGAGTCAATCAAAATCTTTTTGTCAATACTATTGACAAAAAGATGGTACAACGTGAAACAGCACTCACGTTTTGTCGGATACATCTCGACATGCAAATATTTTGAAAATAAAACTTAAATTTAATTTGGTTCATTCTCTACTTACAGTATTTAGTTCAAGTAGATTACAATATTGTTAGTAAAATAATAATAATAACCCATCAAGCCCCAAGCGGCAACCGGCGGCCGCGTAACAATTGAATATCTATTGTGTATGTAATTCCCACGATCGAGGTAGGTAATAATAAATTAGTCAACGGAGTTTTACAATAGTGTTGTTAATTGGTTAACGTTCGACAGTTAAAATTGTTGGTGAATAGCTATGTTTAAAAACATCGGTAACCAGGCATTGACGAAGTATTTTATTGTGAAGCACAATTTAGCCGCGTGTAGAGCTATCTCTTTCTCTGTCTCATTTATTGTTTTTTTTCCTGATAGAAGGCGACAGAAGTATAAAATATAGTTCAACGTTAAACGCGACTAAATGCTTCTTTTTAAATGGGCAATTGATCCACTACATATTCCCACCATTAACATTGGTAACCAACCAAAACCCTCTGATATTTTAGGGGTGTCAGAGGGACAAGCTAAATCTATCTTGGGGCCCGCAATTAATCAGCAGAACGATGTGGTTACAGAGAAGTACGTGGTGGGCACGACGGGCGGCAACCTGGTGTCCATACAGGAGGAGGAGGTGCAGGCCGCCAACCTGCTGCTGCACCAGCACTCGCCCTACTACGCGTGAGTACACCACGGCATGATGATGAGTCCAGTAGGGTTAGGGTGAGCGACGTTGGGCGACAGACCAGGGCGCCGGTAAAAAGGGGCGCCGAAAGCAAATACAAAGTGGCACTGCAGGCGCGAGAGCAAAAACTCGACAGGGGGCGCCGAAGAAATCTCGCCCGGGGCGCTGGTAGTGCTAAAACCGGCACTGGATGAGTCACAGGGTCATCAGAATCGTACTCGACAGTTTTTCGCGTTTAATAAAGTTGTGTATATTATTATCCAGACATACCTGTTTGACTGTTTATATTTTTAAACATGTTAACTGTCCTCATTAACCCATCAATCCCCAAGCGGCACCCGGCTGCCACGTAGCAATTGAAAATCTATTGTGTCTGCGATTCCCACGATCGAGGTATTAACAAGAACGTGATGTTAGGCAACTATTATTTAAAATGCTTTAGAGTTTAGATTGTTTGATAAAGGTCGGATATCCACCATTTTGTTGTAGGTAGAAAAGGAAAATTGGTGTTAGACTGGCCATGAACCGCAAGTTGCAGTCGGGACCGACTGCTCTAAAGCGGTCGCGTTCAAATTTGCACCGACCGCTCAAGAACTGCTCGAGCGGTCCGTGTTTTGCGGATATGAATTTAGTATGAAAACTGCAAATCCGTCTCAACTTAAATTTTTATATTATTCCATATTTTAAATGGGTAAACGTGTTACAGCGGTTACAGCGGCGAGGAGGGCTGCGGCGGTATGGGCGTGGGCGGCGAGCTCGTGATAGAGGAGGCGCCGGATGACGACGCGCCGCACCACGCGCCGCACCCCGCCCACCCGCCGCACAAGCGCGCCAAGCACCATGTACGTAGCGTATATCATAGTTATATACAGTATACCAGGTGTAACAAAACTAAGTGATTATACTTTAGGTATGTGTTCCTTGTTGTCATGTGAGTTGAAATGTGTAAAAAAAAAGACCGCCGTGAAAAGACTAACAAGGTTTTTCGAATACGGAGTGTATTCGAAGAAACTTGTCTTTTCACGCGGTTAAAAATAAAGATGATTACATATAATTTTAAATATCTGTAAACATATTTCTAGGTGTCCGACATGGAGGAGCGGCGCGCGTATTGACGAGCTGCTGACGGCGGCGCGGCGTGAGAGATGCGCGCCCCCTGCGCCCCGCCCCTCGCCCGCGGGCGCCCCACACTCACTGACGCGCGACGTCGACCTGCAGCACCTGACGTGCGACGTCAACTTACTGCTGACGGTCGACGTCAAGTGGCTGCTGACGGTCAACGTCAACTCGACAGTGGCGCGCTTCGCCACCCTGCAGCGGACGACGCCCGACGTCTTGTTGCGGCTGCGGCCGGCGACGCCCGACGTCAAGCTGGAGTTGGAGGCGCGCAACGTCGACCTGACAGTGAAGCGAGACAACTCGCACATGATGACCGGCGTCGACCAGTTGCCACTCTCACACGACAATCGAGTGACGCCCGTCAACCAGCAATAACTGACAGTGACGACAGTGAAACCTGACGTTTCTGGTGTAGTGGTACAGATTAAGTTTCCCCCGTGACGCGAACTCGTGTTAAATTGGTGTTCTGTTCTCGAGTGCAATCAGTTGGACTGGTGAGATGTTACTTTTGTAATACAGTTTGAGGTAGCGAATACCTGTTGAGTGAGGGATGCTCGGGTGAGGCGAATTTACACTGAGACACTAGGAGGTCTGTTCTTAGTACGTGTGAAGATTGTATCTTTATATACAGTATATAGTAGATATTTTTAATTGTTAATGATAGTAGCAGCATGTTAAGAAATCTCATAAGCGAATGATTTATGTTGACTTAAAGCGCCTTATTGACAGTTCATCTTGCATTGTTGAGGTATGTTGCAGCCCAGACGTTTTGCATCATGCATTGTCTGGCGCCCGTTTGCTATGTACGGCAAGATGGATGCTATATTTTGTGTCAGGGTAAATTCACCTCTAATATAATAGAAAGCTTGAATAAATATATAACTTTAATTGTATACACATAGTATTTTCAATTGTAATCATAATATTATAACAATAAAATGTAACAACTCTGTTATTTTACTTACGCCTAGACCCTAGAAACTTCCTTTTTGGAAGTAGCCATTAATTACAGAAGAATAGTATTTGTTACATGTCACAAGTTCTGGATTTTTAAATTGTTTCAATACGTTATGCCACGTCCGCTTGAATTTCTTTGTATCAAAATCATGGATACTTAGGGCGTTTCACAATTATAGCTATATATAACAAAAATTCCAGATAAATATAAGCTAACTGTAACTTTTGTGTCTGCTGATTTCACAATGAAAAAACTTGCAGTTACGCTATTAGTTATTTACAAGTTTTGTGACTAACTGGTCCTTATATAATTAAAGGCTCTGGAGATAATTAAATACAAAAAAAAAAATACTTAATATTATGTAAGAGGAATACTAAAAAGTGCAATAAAAGTTATTTATAAGCAAAATTCCATAATTATTCCTGAGAAAATATGATGAGTAAAAACTTGGTAATAAAATTATTCTCGTTCACTGAAAAATATATTTTAGACTAATATCTTTTCAAAGGCAAAATACGAATTTGAGCATAGTACAATGTTTTATATGTGTATACTATTAAATAATTGTAAACAAAATAAACCATAAATATTATTTTCATGTAAAATGCAAATGTTAGCTCACTTGTCTGGCTGGCTTGCTTGTTTTGAATACATCATATTGGTGTAGACAGCTCATTATTATCAATGTAAATTTCGACCATGTCGTTAATGGTGTTCGGTGTAATTTATGGTAGAACATCAGCGGCTGGCATGTCTAAGGAAATATGAAGATTGCCGAGACCTATTAGCGAATTGGTCTTATAATACAATAACGCCACCTATAGCATGGTTACTGAACACGTAGAAATTCGATCATCGAGCTATCGCTACTGGTCTCTTCCGTTCGAGTACGAATATTTAGTAAACTCGTTTCCACAGGCATGGTAATGAATCGTGATAGCTATATTTTTGCGCGTAAATGACAGACAAGTAATGATAGGTTATAATATATTATGTCGAATTTCCAAATGTTCAGTGATTAAAACAAGCTAGGATGCTTGAAATCAATTCTTTAATAATTAAGTTTTGATAACTCAATATGAAATTTAACTTTTCGACTATTTAGCCAATAGCTCAGCGAATTGATTGTAAAACAAATGGTTTGTGAATTTGTGAACAAATGGAAAATGTTATTTCTTTTATAATTTGACTTATATGTTAACACAGGTGTAAAATAAGGTTACTGTAGTAAAAATATATCCCCATTGTCACAAATGTTATTCATGACCTGATTTTTAAATAATAATTAGTAAAATATTAATATTTTATTGTTAACTAAAGTCCTAGTAGGCTTGTGGATTCGAAATATCAGCTACTTTGGTAGTCAAATAAATGAAATATGCTTCAAACAATAAATTTTTGAATTAATGACAGTCACAGTTTTTATAATAAATTAATAAAATCTGGGATTAATGCTATTGTTTTTTTGAAAATAAGATATTTTAAATTGAGACAGGTCAACTTTAATTATTATTATTTGACTAAAACGGTAGTTGACAACCTAGTATAATAACACCGATTGTGACTTGAAGAAGTATAAACATCCCAATGCCTTTTGATAATATATACCATCTTTTGTAAGGCGCCAACGATTTTACATTTGATACGTGTAATCAAATTTTAATCTAAGATTTATCTTGGAATATTCTAAGTAAAAAGTGTAGCAAAATCTAGATTAAAATTTTCGATTCGTTATATTATGGACTGAGGAGGAGAAAATGGACATTCGATGTGAAGTGAAAGGACTTACCGACGAGAGTGAGACAAAATATTTTATTAGCAACATTGTATTTCACGGTTTTGGTAAATAAAATATATACAATATAGTTATATTAGTAATGTGAAAATATAGTTATATTAGTAATGTAAACTAATAATGATTTTAGCACTAAACATAGGTAGTTACGACCACGGAATACACTTAGAGTTAAATAATGGAGGCTGTAGTTTGAGTGAACGATCAAAGTGTCTCGGACGGCTTAGCCGAAGAGTGTGTGAGCCCCGGCTATGATGGGTCGGGGTTGGAGTGTGTGGATCGTTTCTGTTAATTTTAAGTACCAGTGGAGTTTTTGTTTTCGATTTGGTTATTGTGAGTCCGTAGATTGTTCTGATGTTGGGGCTGTACTAATTTAGTATCCTTTGAAATTGTAAATTAAATAAAACAATGTTTATGCATTTTGTCTTGAAACTGTGGATATAATATTTTAAAGTTCAGGCAGTTCATATTGTATAAAAATAATTGTGATTGTTGCATGAGAAAAAAAAAAAGATTTATACATAATCATTATCATTGATAATGATAATTTATTAAAATATTGATAATAATTTATCAATATTTTAAGTACCCATATTAGTTCTTGACTAAATGTGCTTCAAAAAGTTAGTGCCGCCCCGAATGTAAAAATAGCACTTGCTTTGTGAGATGTAGAGATGACACAACTGATTTTTGTTTTGTTGGTTAAATTGAAAATGTTATATTGTGTAATGTTAATGTATATACTGTAGAATGGGGCCCGTAGCTTGGACTGCTGTAAATGACAATTTTGATAAATGTAACCAATATGATGAAGGTTTTTTTTTATATTCGACCCTTGTATATTTTTCTTTTTTTGTCACACAAAAAGCAATACTTAGCATAGGTATTAAATATGAGGATGTATTATGAATTGTTATTGAACGATTTGTATAGGAAAGTATTAAAAATACTTTACACCTAAACATTTCCCAACTACGGGACCTAGACGTGTGTTGCGAACGTATTCAAATCAGTTGGTTTACTCTCGTGTCTTATAAGTGTACATTATTGAATAATTTAATATTATTATAAATTAGGCATTTAAAATGCTAAATAGGTACCGCTGTTCATGAATCTTAATCCTATAACGCCTTATTCTTTGTGGAACGAGGTCGATTGCAATAACCAATGTTGCTACGGTGTACCTGAGCGGCCATTTTGACGTCTGCAGCGCCTCTAGCGGCGAAATTCGTAAACTTAGAACAACCAATTATTATTGTCACTTATAGAGTTCATACTACAGAAAGCTCTATTATGGGCATAAATTTATAGATTTTGAACAAAAATATGGAGTGCCAATAATGGGGGGAATCTTAAATTTTTAAAGAATCTTTAAAATCATTTTAAAGACATGATTTTAAGAATTTTTGACGTCATAATGGAGGCTCTGGTCGCGCGTAGCATACTGTCTGTATGTATGAGATATGGTTATAACCATATCGAATTTATTATTGACAAATTTTAAGAAATAAACGTATTTTATCTCCTTTGCACTTTGTTTTATTTTCTTATAATTCATCATATCTATACTAATATTATAAAGCGGAAGAGTTTGTTAGTTAGTTTGTTTGTTTGAACGCGCTAATCTCAGGAACTACTGGTCCGATTTGAAAAATTCTTTCAGTGTTAGATAGCCCATTTATTGAGGAAGGCTATAGGCTATATTTTATAACGCTAAGATTAAAAGGAGCGAAGAAATAGAAGAAAATGTGGAAAAACCGGGGGAAATTATTTGAAAGGGCTTATCTCACGAACTACTTATCTCACGAGCAATTTTTCTGTTATTTGGGTCAGATAAGAAGTAGACCACGTGAAGAATCATAGGCTATTTTTTGTGGACTGATTTGTCTGTGAAATATCTAATTTACGCGGGCGAAGCCGCGCGGAACGTCTAGTTTCATGATAAATATAATCATATTTTCAGTTTAGGCTCAACTCTGAACTGGGACAGAGTTGAAGCGACGCGTCATGTTTTTTGCCAGCGTGCGTCGACGCACGCATTCGCTTTTCGACGCTTCCATATATGTATTTTCATAGAAGAAATTTGCACTTAAATAATAGAAGAATGGAGATGAATATGTTTTGCCGAAAAACGTGACGCGTCGCTTCGACTGCGCCTTTCGTAGCTAGTCTCAAAAGTGTTATACGATTAACTAATGATATCAAATTGAGAGGTTTTGCGAGTACATAATAATATTAAGATCCTCTAACTTTTTACCTTCGAAAAAAATGTAATACTTAGTTAAAACTATGAGGACTAAGTATAGGCCATAAAGTTAATATGCCTAGCGGAATAGAGAAACAAAGGCCTGAGCAAGAGAGATGTCACTATCAGTAACACTGCGTGGTAAAAAGAGACGTGTGATACATGACAGCAGCACTCTTTTTTTTGACGTCCAGTCGGCACGTGCCGCAACGTTGACAATTTAATCTCATAGAATTCATGTTCAATCATGCTTGTGTAAGTGTATACGTACACATATTTTTACACACAGATGAAACCAATTTCGGTTTCGTTTGACAGCTCGAGATTGTTGCTCTATTCCGCTAGGTATATTAACTTTATGGTATAGGCATGTATAGGCATAGAGAAAAAATAGGTAATGTTTTGCTACTGGTGAAAAGAAAAACTTACTACTACTGCAGCTTACTGCTTAAAACTATTTTCTTGTGTGTTTTTCGTAAAGCAAAAATTGAATACTCCATGCAAATGGCCGTTGAAAGCACTAATACGTTACTCGAGCCATATATTTTGTGCTAGTGAAATGAGCTCCAAATACCGTAATGCACGCTTTCAGCCTTCGTTACGAGCGACGGCTATAGAGTATGTATCACTGAACTCCATTATACAAGTACGCGTACAAGCACGCGTACAAGTACGCGTACTTGTATAATGGATGTCAGTGGTATGTATGCACTTTTGACTTTTCATTCACTCTGGATCATATTTTCTTTCAATAGGTTTTTTAAAGGCAACATTTATGGCATACATTATGTCGTTTATCTGGATTTTTTTTATTAATTTACTACACTTTGGAACTCACTGCCACTGTATAATAAATTCGTCGCGCTGATTTGATTAATATTATTTAAAAAAACAAGTTAAGATACCATTTCCATAATAAACCTTTGTCTCTTGTCTCTATATTCTAACCCATAGTGTATGAATTAATATTAAGAGGGCGACTAACGCAAAAAAATCAAAAATCATCCTTCTCTCTTCACACTCACGCCGGTCTTTATTATGCCCGGTGAAAAAGGACGACGCGGAATCATCGCCAAGTAAGTTTTTTCTTAATAACTCGATAAATATATAACATTTTTAAAATCCGCCAGGTCAGTGTCTCAATGATAAAATTTTATACAATGTTTTAAAATATTAACTTAAGTTTAATGCACGGTTATGGCAATAATCAATATATGAAAAATTCGTGAAAATTAGATGCATCTTTGTGATTTTTTTCTATCGAGAAAATTTTAAGATATCGTTTTTTTGCTCAGATAAAATACTTGGAAATATAATGTAGTAAGTATCTATGTTTAGAAAATGAAACAATTCGGGGCTTATTTTCAAGTATAGAAATGAATTACGAAATCGTCAATTTAGGGTTAGTCGCCCCCTTAAGTATATCCAAATTATAGCCTTTTGTTAAAATTCTCCTACTTTATAATTATTTTTTTTGACTGAAATAGTTATCTCAACCTCTGGCGACCCCCCTACAGAAGCTTCACACCCAGTTGTAAAACACTGGTCTAATATAACCTTACCTAGTTTGTACACCTACTGCATTTGATCTTTTCAATAATTTACTATTATTATATCTACTTACTAGGTGCCTATATAGTTTTTTTATTTGCTACCTTCTTCAAAAGCATTAGCACTGAACTTTGTAGAAAATACGTGATATAAGTAAGTTATTATTATCGTAACATAGTTTTAAAATTTTTAGTTTTTATTATCAGTCAAAAACTCCAAGAATATATTGATTTATTATAATATGGGGAATTGAAGACGTGAGTGGAAGAATCGAACAAGTAACATTTCGTAACATACGGACAATAACAGATAACTCATTTTATCCCTAATTATTTTAATAAAACTTGTAACTTATCTGCTTCATAACCTAGGTAATATATCTGGCTACACATAATATTATAATCTATAGTTTTTTTATTTCAAATAATTTTTCCGGCCCTAAGGCCTCCATTTAAGCAAAAAAAAAACGGGAAGTTTTTTCGTGTTACTTACAGTCTTCCACTCACGTCTTGAATTATAAAACGAGCTAATAAAAAAAAAAAACTTTGCGACTGATGATGACTAGGATAAAATGCCGCTCAGTATAAAAAATACATTTGCCAAATATTGAAAAAAATGCAGGACGTAACGTTGACACTCAAACAAATATCAGGTCCTCCTGCGGGGATGCTTATTAAAATTTATTGGCGTAGGTATGGCAATTTGGCGAGCCTCCTGGGAATTAATTAGCTTTCATCTGCGAAAGGAGCATTTTAATGGACACCAGATTTTATTGAGATTGGAAAAAGAAACACAGAGAACCTTGCTTTTACCGTTTGATCGGTGTCACTGTAGACTACTGAAAAACCTTTAGCTTAAGCTAAACTTAAGCCTTAGCCAATATCAAGAGTTAGTCAGTCGTTTCGGCTTTGATTAGGTACCTACCTTACTGCTGCTAAAATCACTGTAAACATCGGCTCTAAGTTAATTTTAAATTAAAAAGTAGTTCTTCTATTTGTAATTTATCATCCTTGAATTTTGATTTGGACGTGCGAAACCACTCTATAGTTCACAATACTTAGGTATAACAATTTTACTACCCTAGATTCTAATAGTCAGAGACTCTATGGTAGTCGAATTCACTCTAAAACCAGAGTTAAAGAATTTGACTTTAGTTTATAGTGTGTTAAAGACAAATTCAACCTGCAAAAGTACTTACTACTAAACGTTACTAGACGGCGCAGTCGGAAAAAATCAGCAATAAAAATAACAATTACCTAATAGCCAACTCATCCATAAAGTTGATCTTTATAAAGAAAAGCAAAATTTATTAACCTTCGTAATAATTATATTCCGATAAAAACTTTAAAACAGCTTTGACTTCTAAAATATTTGCATGAAATTCTCCTGAAATGAAATAATCGACCAAGTGCGAGTCGAACTCGAGCACGAAGGGTTCCGTACCGTTTAAGAGCAAAAATAGGCCAAAAATAGTGTTTTTTGTATGGGAGCCTCCCTTAAATTTTTATTTTATTTAAATATTATTAATAATTATTAAAGTATACATATATCTAAAGCCTTTGTGAAAATTTTAATTGCCTACCTGTTGCCATTATTGATATCGAGCAAAAAAGGCTAAAAATCACGTTTGTTGTATGGGAGCCCCTTTAAATAATAATATTACTTACTTATTTTGTTTTTAGTATTTGTTGTTATAGTGGCAACAGATATACATAATCTGTCAAAATTTCAGAAGTTACAGCCTGGAGACAGACAGACATACGGACGGACAGACGGACAGACAACGAAGTCTTAGTAAAAGGGTACCGTTTTTACCCTTTGGGTACGGAACCCTAAAAGTAGCAACATGATAAAGTTGGAGAAATTAAAAAGTATTCCTATAAAATATCTTGGACATAGCTCATAATAACTTGACAACTTACTAACAAGGTATTAAATTTTGAATTTAGTTTGTGGACGCACCCTTTCACTTAACATCGAACTGTCACTGTCAGTTTACTCAGTAGACATAACATTTTTATCATGGTGAAGTACACGAACGAACAACGTCTGCAAATCTTAAAAATTTACTATAGAAATTCGGAGTTGGTGGCCGCTACTTTAAGAGCGTTAACTCCGATTTTCGATTGTAATTCTCGCCCTAGTAGACAGGCTGATTGGGCATGATTATGGATTATTTTGGCCCGAATTAGAAGTTATGGACTTGGACAGGATGAGGTTTCAATAGGACGGTGCCAGTGACGGACACAGCACACGCACGCATTTTGATGAGCGTGTTATCTCAAAAAATGGACCAGTCGATTGACCGCCTCGTTCGTGCGATTTAATGCCTCTAGATTTTTTCTTTGGGTCTGCGTCAAGTTGTCGGATAAGCCGACGCCATTGGAAGAGCTCAGAGCCAAAATTAAACGCGAAATAGCCGAAATGTGTGGCCGAGTCATAGAAAATTGGTTTCAACGTATCACCGCTGCAAACTTGCCTGCGGTGGCCATATGAGCGAAGTCGAGTTCCATTCAAAAATGTTTTCATTGTACTTTAATTTGATACAATTTTTTTTTAAATATCTTAAATGGTTTTAATTTTATTTTAAAAACAAGTTGTCAAGTCCTTGTTGGAATACCCCTTATAAGGGCCTGTATTACAGTTAAGGCCTGTATTACACTTAGGGCCTGTATTCACTTTGATTAGTGCGAGTGCAGGTGAATAGAGCAAGTGATTAGTGATTAGGAGAAATTAAATGACTTGCACTGATCAGTCGCGGCTGTCCACACGTACTTTTTCCTGATTACTAATCACCTGCACCAATTACCTGCACTTATCACTAATCAAAGTGAATACAGAATTTTAGAGACGAACATTAATTACTTAACTGTAATTAAGTGAAGATTTCGACATCAGCGCCATACAATATCTGCCAAACTCATTATTAAGTAAATTGAAGTTTAATAATCATTAATTATTATTAAATGTCTGCGGCAGTTATATACCACTTTAAATTTTAATCGATTAGATTACCCACTATACCAACGATAACAGTCCCAGAAAATCCAAGGTAAGACAATTCCGAAAACTATATTATAATAGTTACATCTGTCCTTATCCCAAAAAAGAATTTTTATTCCATTTTATTATCTAAGAGTCATCGGGTAACAATTTTAGCTCTCTACTTTTTATATTTGGGGTTTCGGCTCACGTCCGCCGTGTAAGTAATTCGGGCTCGAGGCGATGTCTTTTTGGACCTTTCACCCTTCGAACCCTCTAGAACCTTCCGATTTATTTATTACACAAATGTATGGTTCGTGTTTACTCGCTAGTTGGGCTACTTAAGTGCGGATGTTTTAAGTCACAAAAGGTAAATAATAAATTATTAGGAATGCGACGGTAAGACACTTAAATTGCTTGTTATTAGGATCTTGATTCGGCTTTTCGGGAGTACGTTAGATGGAAATATATTAGTATTGTTTTGCAAGCCTAGGACACAAAAATATAATCAGGCTAAATGTCCTCAAAATTTTTGAATTAGCAGTTTTTGTTCATGGCAAAAGCAATCAAAGGGGTGCCTAGAAAATATAATATATGTATAATAATAAATATCAAAATACGAACAAATTTTCAAGCTTTGTGTCTAAGAGCGCCATGATGAAAATTGTAAACTATTTGTTATTTTAAAGATATTTCGCCATATAAGATGATATTTCGACTGGATGATATTATCGACATTATATCCAAGGTAAGACATACCACTGCTCCGATTTTGAACTAGTTTTTTTGTTTGAAACCTTACATAATAGAGAGCATTCTGGGTTGTAAGTAACAACTATTAGGTACTTCGTAGGAAATTTGGTATGGAGATACTTGAGAAAGAAAATATAAAGATTTTTACCGCGGCAAAAGGCACGGTTACGGCGCGATGAACAAATTTAATTAACGATAAACGAAACGGCAAGATCTAGTGTAATGTATATACTGCACCATATTTATATTTTGATTTATTTTCATCTGTTACATATTTATTAAATTAAAGTCATCTATGAGTTTTCCGGCACATTTTCTTTTTGTTTTTCCTAATATTGTATGCACCCAGACACTGTAGCACACATCTGGACTGTGGCTTCGTAGCACAAAGGATGAACTAAACTTGGCCGAATTTGGACAAACAAACAAAATATTATTATAATAATATTGGACTGTGGTATTGGAAATGATATTACATTCGCGGGACACGGCGCTACCGCGCGCTGGCGTGTGCTTCTAGAATATTATTCTCTCTCGGCTTATATCAAATTTGTATTTACAGTAAAATAGTGTTGCTAACGGCTTTCGGCGATCCAATAAAGATTGTCACAGACGCAAAAGTCGAGGGGAAAAAATGCAAAATATTTTGATTCAAAATCAGCATTGTAAAATGCTCCTTTTAAACATCGAGTCTACAATGTTGACTCGACGTTTAAAAAGAACCATCTACCTTCTGGAAACTAGCCCGACGACAAAAAGAATAGGCGTCAGCGACTTGATTAAAAAATGAATTTAAATGTAGAAAAAAAATGGAAGCATAAATAATTTTCTTTTTAAATACAACATTCTGCCACATTTAATAATAATATAGCAATAAAGTCAAAAAGTATTGCTCCTAATAAAAAATAGAATATTTTGTTGTGCTACAAGATAGGCTACGGTCTACGAATTTACGTAGAAGCTACGTAGAGGCTACGTGAAAGCTACGCCCGTAGAAGCTACGTAGAGGCTACGTAAAAGCTACGCTCGTAGAAGCTACGTAGAGGCTACGTGAAAGCTACGCCCGTAGAAGCTACGTAGAGGCTACGTGAAAGAAACGCTCGTAGAAGCTACGTAGAGGCTACGTGAAAGAAACGCTCGTAGAAGCTACGTAGAGGCTACGTGAAAGCTACGCCCGTAGAAGCTACGTAGAGGCTACGTGAAAGCTACGCCCGTAGAAGCTACGTAGAGGCTACGTGAAAGCTACGCTCGCAGAAGCTACGTAGCCGGTGTGCTTCGTAGTACCTGTAAAACTTATAATTATTGTACTTACGGAGAATACAAGTTTATTTAATCTATTTGCAATATTCCGCATGAAATCTAATTTATACGGGGCTAATTATTATTTTTATCTGGCGGAATTATCGAAAATTCTAATATAAGAACTCTCCGGTGTTAATTTCCTCGCATGAGGCGAAATTGACAACGAAGAATTCTCGAGAATTCCGTGGAAGACGCGCGTCCATTTTTTGGCTCGTATTTACATAATTTGTTGACATAAAGTTCATTGTCCTATGTACAGTGTCGTTACAAAAAGTCGCTTCCATTCCATTCCGCGCCGATATAAATTGAGACTTAGTCTTAGGGCGTTTTCACGCTATCCGATCCGATATCGGTGTCGGACGCCGATCCGATATCGGGGGTAAGTAAAATGTATGAAATATGTCTTTCATATTGTCCGGCCCGATATCGGATATCGGTTCATACATTTTACTTACCGCGATAACGGATCGGCGTCCGACACCGATATCGGATCGGATAATGTGGATACGCCCTTAATGTACACGTCACTTCAAAAAGCTATTTTAAAAATAACTGCAAAAATTCACTTCATATAAAAATCACTACACTTGGAAAAATGACATAATATTAATTTCGTCGATTTTATACTTTTTGGTATATACTAACGGTCTGTCCACATCTCCACGTCACGACGTCGTCAACGTGGACGTGACGTGTACATTTACGTCAACGTAACGTAAAAATGCACGTCACGATATAGCAACATTGTACGTCACCATGCCTTGTAAAACTGCTATATTCTTCACTACTTATCTAGATATGGACCGCATAATACGTATTCAGCTTCTGCTATTGTTAAGAAGACGGAGAGAGAGATTTAACTGTTGCTACTCCGTGACGTGCATTTTCACGTTACGTTGACATAAATTTTCCCGTCACGTCAACGTACCGTGGCACGTTACCGCACCATTCCACGTTCACGACGTCGTGACGTGGAGATGTGGACAGGCCGTTACTTAGCATTCAATCTGGATAGTATCTGAACGTGAATTTCAGTCATGTCGGAACCTACGTTTCCGTGAAAGTTGGAATCCGATCTATCGGAGACGGAGTTTCGTAATATCCTCTAGTTTCATGATAAGAGGCCGACCGACCGTGAAGAACGAGCCAGAGGCCAGCTCATATCTCAAAACTTGGTTCGATCGAGTGGTCGGTCACAGATGTATACTCATATTTCAGTATTTCCCAACCTGTGTCCCGCCGACCCCTGGGGGCCCGCGAGTATATGTATGGGGGTCCGTGGTGTCATCTCTGGACCATACATAATATGATTTTTTTGCTAAATTTATTTTATTTAGGGGTCCATGAAAACTGTTAGATTTCCTAGGGGCCCGTGGCTGAAAACGATATAAAAACACTGCTATATTTCGATAGAGAATATTACGCAAAGGACGGAGCAGGGGGCGTTACTATCACATACAGTAAATAAACTAACATGTTGCACACGTCATAGCAGAATATTGATGGAAAAGTTGTCAAACGTCGAACAAAATCTTTTGTTTACTGTCTGTGTTGGTGCTGCACTCTAGCGTTGAAACCTTGCAGCAATATAATCCCATTATCGCCTTAATACATCTTGTATGTGGCGATACATAATCCGTCCAGACTCCAGGTTTCTATTTAACATTAAGATTAACTCAATTCTTTTTTACGTCTCTAAAATATAAAAAACACAATAAAATGGGTCGGCAAACGAAAAACACTCGAGCCCACTTGCACTTATTAGGGCTAACTTTGGGTGAATATGTTGTTATCTCTTTTTTGGATACAAAGACCGACAGAGATCACACATATTTAACCCAGAGTTAGGCTTAACCCAGAACTGCCTAAGTGGGCTTCGGGTAGTAAATTTTTTTACGTTTAACTGAATAATTTAGCGACGTGGTGTAAAAGTGAGTTTTATGCCGCTTCATAGTGGTACGTGGAATGACAGAGTAGAATAATATTTCCATAGACGCATCTACCACTCAGGCCTTTACGTCCGTTGTGGATGATTTATGCAGTGTTATCCGAGCGAAGTAACCACTCCTCGAATACTGTAGTGCCTGGGACAAGATTTTAAATGTCCATATGGTTGCCTAAATACAATATAAAGGATTCTCGTAACATACGTCTGGGACCAACCATGTGCGGGTTTCCTTACGATGTTTTCCTTTACCGTGCGAGATTTGAAAATGTTGCATGAGATCTGAAAATGTCTCACTGGTACACGCCTCCACCTGGGATTGAACCTGCATCCTCTCGAGTGGGAACCAAAGTTCTACCCACTAGGCCAAGGACGCTCAGCCACATCTAGGGCCTTTGTAAAACGTACCTTTTGTAGTCGGACGATTCAAAATATTCTGAGAAGGCTCTTTGAAACATTTCTGTATCGGGTCACTCACTAAATTCTATCGGGAAACTGAGAAATTCTTTTTATAACATTTGAGTTATACTGTTCTTTAAATGTGTTCTTTAAATAGCAACAAGCCATACTAGTCCATACTAATAATGATATCTAATTATTATTAAAACGAGTCTGTCTGTCTATCCGGTAAAAGATCGCTCCAAGTTCATCTCTAGTTCCCGAACTGGAGATAGACATTATTGTCGATTCGAAGTTTAAAACTAAATACCAATTTTGAATAATAACGTTTTGAATTTTGTTCGTTGGGTCTGTTGGCTCTACGCTTAAACCGTTTCGGAGGTTTGCGTTCGACTAATATTGAGTACCGTCAAATGACGTAATTTTGATATTGTGAAAATTTTAACAACATCAAAATTATTTTACTAAAAATATATTGTTAGCGTGAAAATATGAACTAGATGACGCCCGCAACTCCGTTCCACCAAAATTGGAACTGTTTATTGTTTATGCGTATTTTATAATTCCTCTATGTGCGTATGTAACAATGCGAAATGATAGTCAGATATGATATCACATATTATATAGCGTCACAAATATTTTGCTCGACCAAAAACAATGTGATTAGAATTAGTGGGTCATCGGTCAAAGAACTGACGTTTTGATAAGATTGAACATTTAAACGTGGCTCCGTATAATTTGCAAGTCTATTGCACTATTTTTAGTGCATAATATTTAAATAAGTAGTAGAAACGATGTGTCAATTTAATAAAAAAATATAAATTACTAGCTGACCCGGCAAATGTTGTTTTGCCATATTATTTATAGTATCAATATAAAAAGTAGATAAAAACCTATTTTCAGACCTACCAAATGTACATACAAAATTCCATTAAAATCGGTTGAGCCGTTTTGGAGGAGTTCGCGCACAAACATTATGACACGAGAATTTTATATGCTAAAAAGCTTGGCTGGGGCACTGCCGTGCCCCCAGATTAGTAGATTGTACAAAAGCCCGTATCTTCGTTGCTCCAATATTCATCTATCGCGTGGGAACAGTACACTTTTTCGGGATAAACCATCCTATGTCCTTACATAGGATAATTTTTATCCCGAAAAAGTGTACTGTTCCCACGCGATAGATGAATATTGAAGTATCTCCAATCTCTATAGCAAATTTCAGCAAAATCAGTTCAGAGGTTTGGGCGTGAAGAAGTAACAGACCGACAGACAGATCGATATGTAACACTGACTTATATTATGATGTATTGTGTGATGCTAAAAATAAATCCATTCTTATTATTATTATTATCTTATTATTACAGACACGGAACACATTTATATTATAATATGGATAAAATAGTCATTGATTATACTTAATAGTAATGTTTAAAATGTTATCTTTCTTGTACTATGCTACTGTTACATAAAGAAATCAAAATAAAGCAGTAGGTACATTTTGTTTTAAATCCGGTTAAACTAAACTACTTAAGATAATTAATTTCGAAATGTTATCGTGGTCATGTTATTATAATTTTCTAAATCATATTTTTATGAAAAAAACAGTTAAATTATCCTTTTTAAGTTAATTAAATTTTGTTATCCAAGAGTAAATTGTTTAGTGAAAATTTTAATGAAATTACAATTTTAAGATAATGAGTAATCGAAACCGGTCGTTAAGGGAACGAGATAATTCATAATTAACGATAAAACATTTAACCCCATTAAAAATAATCAGCAAAAATTATAATGCTCTTTGCAGGTAAAAATTTAAACCTGTTATGTAACAAATTAAACACCATAATTATGTACTTCACCGTAATTATGTCTCATAAAATGATGTGTATGCTTTAATCTCGTGAACGGCTGAACCGATTTTGCTAATTCTTTTTTTATTGTGTTCGCTAAAGTAATGTCGGAGGAAGATTGTTACGGAAATTAAAAAAAAAGTGAATATTTATAAATTTTAGGAACTATTTTTGATGACGTAACCTCAGCGCTTTAAGCAATTTAAACCACGTTGATAAGACTGTCGACGTCCGTCGGGCCGCTTGTTCTTATAACATTGCATTGTAAAATCTACTCCTTCAAACTAAAAACTTTTATTTGTTTATTTAGTAAATATATTTTTTAAGCATGTTATGCAATAAATACTCATAATAATAATTATTAATGTCATTCAAATTCTATAATAATGATATCAATTATTATATAATTTCAAAGCTATAAGAGCTTGAAAGCAAGATTTTTCAACGACACTTGTTTTTTTGCCTGTTTTTTAAATAAATGTAATAGACATGATGACAATTTCTTTTTCTTACTGGTGACTCTGATAGCTTAAAAATTCACCAAGATATGACAATTCAAACATCTCATAAAATAGACCTGCCCGAAACGCTCAATACAAAATGCTACTCGATTATGACGTCACCTTAGAGTAGCTTGTAAGCATCGCGGGAGAACTTTGTTCGATAGCTATATTAGTTATTGCGTTTATGAAAGTGGTTTCATAACAAAAGTTGCTTTAAATTACATACGTTATCGAATGTTATACAAATATTAAGAAATTTAATTAAAAAAACATTCGACTTGAATATCCAAGTTTGAAGGCGCATAACAAAAAAAAGAATAAAAACACAAATGCTATCAAGCTGAAATTTTTGAAACACATACCCTCTTACTAATAAAAACTTCTTAAACATGCGTTCAACGTGTGAATAGTTAAACAGGAGTTTTTAAGTTACATACACGTTACACAGTCTATACAGAGAAATTAGTATGGAAATGACAGCATCGTTACACAGGCCTTATGTCAAAAAATGATTATTAGTAGAAAAAATCTTATGCACCCTCTATACACGCTGTGTAACTTTTTATTAGTAAGAGGGTTATTTTTTACCGTTATTTCTTTATTTTATTAACAAAATTCGCTAATCTTTGACCTTGTCATCATCCCTATTCATAATTCAATAACAAACTCGAGGGGCAAAACAAATTATGTGTGTAGGTATGTACTAGGTAGAGATAATATGAGCGGACTATTAACTTAGAGAGTCTTGTGTCTGAGTGGTGCTTGTATTTCCAATTTTCTTCAACGAAATGAACCTATATTAAAGCGCCTGAGCCGCTGAAGAGGCAAGGGGTTTATACACATTCCGCGGAATAAGGGTCAGTATACATTGCAAGGAGGCAATGCGATGCATTTTTAAATGAACTATTCGAAAAAGCCCAATACTACGGATAGCAAGTCTGTCAATTTAACATTTTCTTGTGTAGTAAATAAATTTCAGTTTGAAAAAAAAGGCTAAAAATATTAAAATCGGAACTTGTATCGACGCGATGCTGACACTGCTGACATAACATAATATTTTTAGACCTGATAGGAAAACATTTTAATTTTAACAAAAGATATAATAATATTATGTTAAAATCAGTTCTTCGCACCAAACTCAGAAGTCACGTTGACAATGCAATAATAAGTATGATCTAAAGTTAAGGCCGTCCCCCTACGGAGATGCCGTAATTTACCGCTTTTTAGAGCTTTATAACTTACGAATAATAAAAACTAAGGAATCGTAACTCCCATACTATTACCGTTTTAAATTTGGTTCCTTTCGATCTGTCATGTAACGTCAGCCTAGTACCGCTCAAGGCCACCTAAATATTTTAAATGTATTGAAATGTGTACCTAAGGTACACATTTTTGACAAGTATTGTGGAGCATGTTTTTTGACGGAGTTACTTTTCCTTAGTTTTTATTATTCTTAGTTTATAACCCATAATTTGAAAACTACAAAAATATAATAAAAATACAGCAATTATCTTCAGTATATTAACATTCCTTTCACCGTTATTAATTTACTATTTTTGTTCATTATACTCATGAGCTTTCAAAATACCAATTAATTAAAATTGAAGCGTACTTTCAGCATCTCCCTAGTATTTACAGATTACTTTTATTTGAAACATATTGCATATTTGCCGTTTGAATTTTTTTTATGTCAATTTTGAACTAAGATAAGTAAAAAAAAAAAAATAGGGTTTTGGTGCGATCTCGGCAACGCGGCAAATGTATGGTCAAGGTCGTTTACTCGGGGGACGGCCTTAAAAACAATAAAGACCCAACCTACGTAACTATTTACTTATCTGTGATACAACTACGCATAATTATTGATATTGTATTTATAAAATAGGGAATACGTAGTAAATAGTCTGACCATGTTGCACACGTCATATCAGAATATTGTCAGAAACGTTGTCAAATGTCGCACAAAACATTTTGTTTACTGTCTGTGATGGCGCTGCCGTCTAGCGTGAAAACATTGCAATTAATTCTTTGTGATAATTCTTATGACATAGCCACATTATTGTGCCTATCTAATAAGAATTATTTTGATAATCTCTGTTCCAATAGCAATTTAGTGTTTTCTTTCAAACCATTGTCTCATGATGAAGAAGAAAATTATCAAAATCTGTTCAATATCTAGTTGGTACAGTCAATCTTTCACAACAATATATTGTGAAAAACAATTTTTGGCTTCGCCGCTGGTCAATGTGTGCGCGATGATAAACTAGACTCTAGAGTGTGTTCAAAGTCCACTCGGATATTATTATACATATTTTAATTGCACTTTTGCTTGACCATAGACAAGTGAAGTTGTTCACAAGCCCCCTTATTAACCCCCGACAAAAAAAGAGGGGTGTTATAATTGGACGTGTCTGTCTGTGTGTGTGTCTGTCTGTCTGTCCGTGGCATCGTAGCATCCAAACGGGTGGACCGATTTTGATCTAGTTTTTTTTTGTTTGTTAAAAATATTTACACTGCGAATAACTAACATGCTTGTCTGGAATATTATAAACTAGATGACGTGTGTAACTCCGTTGCGCCAAAACTCACGCGGGAACCATACATTTTTCCGGAATAAAAAGTGTCTATACCGGACCCAAAGTATCTTCATTTCAAATTTCAGCAAAATCGGTTCAGCGATTACTTCCAGAAAATGAGCCGTGCGTTTGATTCCGGCGTTGGAGCAAACCATTGGGTACTTCACAACTTCTGCGTAGCTTAGCACAAGTTCCTCTATATGTTGTATATTGTCCCTGCTGCTAAAATTTTCATGCGTCTTTTTAATGAGCTAGTCTACTGGCTAATTATTATAACCTACATTTTTTTTTCATTTTTTTCCTATTACACCGAGCAAAGCCGGGGCGGACCCTCTTAACTTTTCCTCAACCGTAAGTAGTCAACTGTGGTCTGTGACTATACTTGTTATCGCTGAATTGACATAACGCATGTGATTGACCAGTGACCACACACACCCACCGGCTAAGGTCGAGTGTGACGTCAGCGGTGACGTCTCACATGATAGTGGAAGTAGGCCAAGACCCCTTCTGGAACAAATAGCGATAATATTCCGGGTCCGGTGCGCCGAGAGAAACTCCCAATAAGTACACTGAACCACTAAAAATATCA
Organism: Cyaniris semiargus; assembly: GCA_905187585.1. NCBI lineage: Eukaryota > Metazoa > Arthropoda > Insecta > Lepidoptera > Lycaenidae > Cyaniris > Cyaniris semiargus. The sequence continues at coordinate 1,018,688 of LR994558.1, read as the reverse complement.
TTTTAACCCCCGACAAAAAAGGGGTGTCATAAGTTTGACGTGTCTGTCTGTCTGTTTGTTTACCTGTGTGTGTGTCTGTCCGTGGCATCGTAACATTCATTTTGATCTACATAGTTTTTTTTGTTTGAAAGCTGACATGATCGAGAGTGGTCTTAGCTATAGTTCATCATCATCAGCCCGCTCATTGCTGAAAATGTTGGGTCTGATCTACGGGGGTTGTTTTTTAATTTAACATTATAATTTATATACCTACTGTTGAAGTAAAAACTTCTTTAGCGGCGTTGTGTACTTTTTTGGTTAGGTAAATCAATTCGCGTCTGGGCACTTGATCTAGAGCCCGATTCTTTTATCAGGAAAGTCGTTTCGAATGCTGTATAATTGACAAGAAACAACATAGTAACTAATCCTACTAATATTATTATAAACGCGAAAGTTTGGATATATGTATGTATGTATGGATGTTTGTTACTCTTTCACGCAAAAACTACTGAACGAATTTTAAAACAATTTACAATAATATAGCTTATACATCAGAATAACACATAGGCTATAAGTTTAACCGACTTTCAAAATGGAGGAGATGTTATGTTCGTTTTTTTATGTTCAACGATTACTCCACCGTTTGTGAACCGATTTTCAAAATTTTTCTTTTGGTGTATAGGTTATCATCCCAATTTGGTACCATATTCATAAAAATGGTGACCTGATGAAGGGATCCATAAGAAATTCAGGGAACTCCTCAAAATTTATATGGAAACATGTGGTGACTTCGGTTTCGTGAGCAGTATTCTAAGCATATGCTACCAATAAGTAAGATTTTGCACCAAGGTATAACATGGTTCGGAAGGTGCTGAGAGAACTCCTGACTCTTTATAGATACAAGTTTGGGAGTTTCGACATTGTTTTAAGAACTGAAAGCATATGCTACAATGCAAATTACATTCATCATCATCAACATCACTACCATAAACCATTATAGAACTATGTATCGTCCCGTTTTGACCCTATTATTGGTACTTTTCATAGTCTTTTATATTATGTATATCACTTAAACCGCGGGTAACACCGCGGGGCATAGCTAGTAACCAATAATAACTCCCACAGCGGTTTCGGTGACGGTGGCCGATTTCATTGAAACCAGACCAGTTACGCAGGAGTATTTTTTTAGTGCCCAAGCGTGTGCGCAGTACACAAGAGCACTCTCTATTCCTTTACTCTCATAACCCAGTGGGACGGATGACCGACACGACTGGCGAGAGATCAGGCGCAGGACCGACTTTTGAATGCCCATACGATGAATCATCTTACTTGTCAGACAATCATGTGATCAGCCTGCATTGTCTTAACCAAACTTGGAAATAACATGTTACCAACGCGGGAATCGAACCCACGACTTCCGAGTCAAGAGCCGCGCTCTAAACCACTGGACCACGGAGGCGTTACAACATAGTGTACCGTACTTAAAATAAGACAGCCTGCGATCGATTCGATGTCTGAGAAGCGCTCCCTGATTGAAAATTCACAAGGCGAAGGGAGTATATACGGCCGGCGTGGCGTAGTAGTTTGTCCAATGTCCATCTATAGTGTGTTTGTTACCTTTTTACACCTAAACCGCTAAACCGATGATAATGATATTGTAACACTTATACAGTAAGTGAAGGCTGTAGGAAGATAGAACTTGAGTGCAGGTAGGCTGGATGCAGGCAGGTAGGGTTCAGGTAGGCTGGTTGTAGACAGGTAGGTTGTAGACAGGTAGATTGCAGGCAGGTAAGTAGCTCTCTCATCGGCCGCAGAGCCCGGTGAGGTGAGCTCGTAGAAATATACCCGTCGCGGTGATCCCCAAGTGGGGATAATAATAAAACTAATATTTAAAAAACTATAATAATGGAAAAAGAACAATTAATAATTAGACTTCAGTAATTCGTCTCGTGGTCTCAGTTCGCACAAGAAAATAAATAATAGTATATACAAAAGATAAAACCGACTTCAGAATTGTACTACGTAATTAAGAATTAAAATTCCCTATCTCAAAAATTATTGAACCGATTTTGATTAAACTTGTACCATTCAATTGAACAATACCTAGTACAACAAATTACTGTTATAACGAATTACTGTTGTAAAAAGAATTACTTCAATCGGACTTGTAGCTCCGGAGATATGCGAACGCAAACGTAAAAACATTCATACATACATACGTTTGTCACATTTGTTCAGACGCTGATATAGACTAACTTATACGAAAACTGGGCAGTTTTGGGAATATTACATACATTCAGGTCGAATTGATAACCTCCTTTTTTGAAGTCGGTTAAAAATCTTGTAAAAGAGGACGTAAGTTTTTAGCCCGGAAAAATGGTCAGTTCCTGCGTGATAAACTAATTTCAGCTTAACTAAGTTGCGGGTAACATCTATAGTCAGGACAGTTTAAGATGGCACCAGCGGTCATTGACCTTTCTAGTCTAGGAGCTATGTGAAAAATACTCGCACTACATTCTGTTAACAATAAGAATAAAATTGAATTCTTGTAAAGAAACAAACTATTATAGTTTCATCGCAAAACGTCTTGGTAACTCTTAACATGATAATCTCCAACTATTTCTGAGTTTGAAGTGATATAATTCATACTCAGTTCACATCGTGTATACAAAATACGATACCGCCCTTAGACTAGAAACATCTGTCACTTCATTGTCAATCGCGGTTTGTATAGAATATGACGGAACATGACAAGTTTTTTGACAAGATGTCAATGACCGCTACAGACAGAATTCCGCGATTTGAGAATAGTAACAAAATAGACCCAAAGCGTGGAACCTCTTTCCAAACACACAAACTATTTTCTAGTATAGTCACTTATTTTTAGCTTTGCTCTAATGAAATTCTAGTCTAGGATCTAGTATTAGAACTATTCCCAGCCTGTGGGCTAGGATACACGTGGAGACTACGTGACTCGCACGATATTTGATCCTCAGATAGATCCTGCGACGCATCTGGAGATAAAACGCTTAGAGAATAAGGGTTAATATTGTAATATTGGCTTTGATGGTAAGAAGTCGGCGAAATTTTACTTGTTTCTAGATTATGTTGTCAATTGTCATAGAAAAATGAGTCTTTAATTATATGGACGCTTCACACCACGTCAGTCTGGCCCCGTGATAAGTACCTGAAGGACTTGAGTTACGGGTACCAGACAACGGAAAGATATTTAATACTTTTGCTACGTATATTTAAGATTTTTATTATATCATACATATATTTCATACACATCCATGATCCAGAAACATTAAAAACTTTTTGTTCCGCTGGCGGGCTTCGAACCCACGACCCCGGTTTGACCCACACGCTCAACCATTGCACCAAAGAGGTCGTCTGAGTCTTTAGGCGTAGGTACTCTCTTATAAAACCTCAGATTTTTGAAAGGTAAAGTTAACTAAGTAAGTACTATTTCATGACCTTTAACTTAGCCAATTTTGGACTCCAAAACCGGGTTAAACTTATAGAGAAAAATCGGCCAAGTGCGAGTGGGACTCGCGCACGAAGGGTTCCGTACCATTATAAAGCAAAAATAGGCCAAAATTTTTTTTTGTATGGAAGCCCCCTTTAATTTTTATTTTATTTAATATTGTTACGTGTTAGGGTTCGAGGATTTGGAGAAAAAGACCTGCTGACTCTTATAAAGACTTTACTAGCACTGACACTAGCTCACACAAATCACCAAGTCCAAACACTAAGCACTAGATAGTCCTAGGTCGTAGCCGAGTCGTAGGTTCACTGGTTCACTCACTATTGATCACTTGTTTTCACTTCGAAGTCGCCTCGAAGATCGCTCAGATGAAACTGAATTTCCGGGCCGTCTACCTGCGGCTATTTATATGGCGAGACGAATTCCAGAAAGTTCCGATTCATGTAAACAAGTAAACAAGTAAACAAGTGTGGGAACTTTCTAGCAAATACGCGCAAGTAAACATACACCTAACGCCATCTAGTATTAAGTAGGAGATTTATGTTTTCTGTGTTTCCCTGATCAGTTTCGCCGGTTTGACGCTAGATGGCACTACGTGTCCGTATCACTACTCCCCTCTTAGAGATGCTCGTCCCGAGCATTGTTGTTACTGCCATGGTAACGCGTCACGCTGTCCCCACGACCCTTGCTCTGTGGTTCCGTCACAGCAGCGCAAGTAGTACATTTGAGGCACCAATCCTGCACATCATCTCGCCAATGCAACCAGAAGAATCGTTCTCGCACTTTTCTTAGCGTCCTCTTGACACCTAGATGACTCCCTGATACGCCCTCATGTACCTCGCGGAGAACATCTGGTACTTTCGCCCTTGGGACGATTATCTGAAAGTAGAACTCTCTGCCGTTAGGCTTCTCCCATTTCCGGTAGAGTATTCCGTCCTGAAGTATCAGTCTGTCCCATTGCTCCCAGTACGCCTTAGTGACAGCGCCAGTGGGTGCAACCTCACTCCAGATTGGTTTCACGTCACCCCTTTTCTTCCATGTGATGATGTGCCGAAGGTCCTCATCTCTTTCTTGAGCCTTCCTCATAGCATCATTGTCCAATACTCGCCATCTAGTCCTGGATTCTATTCGTTTCCCCTTATTCCGGGCAGGGGACGAAACTGCTTGCTTCCTCAGCTCCTCTATTTGCTCCTCGATCCTTTCCATCCTTGCCATCTGGGTCTTCTTCTGCGGGCAGTTGAGCTGGAGGTGGCCCCTCTCACCGCACTTATAGCACATGGCTTCAAATCTTTTCCTTGCAGGAGCCTTAACTTCCTTAACTTCCTCAGAGACCTTGTGGATCTTATGGGTCTGCCGTATGTCATGGCGAACAGCCTCGACCTCCAAAGCATGCGCCAATGCTTCTTTTAGCGAGGTAGTGTGACCAAGCCTTACTGCAGCTCTGACCTCCAGGTCTTTGATTCCGTCTACAAATCCTTGAACAATATTTGTATCGACCATCTTGGTGTCGGCTCCTGGATATGCCTTCCTGACGAGTTTTTCAATTTCCAACGCCCATTGTTGAAGTCCTTCTTCTGAGCGTTGGACTCTGTCACGCAGTTGGGCACGAAACACGTGCTCCAGGTGTCGCTCCCCGTATCTGGATTCAAGTGCCTCCATCAGGTCTTGGAACCCATTTCCTGTATGTGCTTCCAGGACCGACAAAGCTTGCCCTCTAAGCGCAACAATGAGGGCGGTCAGGCATTGTTCTTCCGTCCATCCGTTGGCGGTAGCAACAGCCTGAAATTGCCGACGATATGCGTTCCATGAAGTAGTGCCGTCGTACGGCGGTACCTTGACTCTTGGCCCTTGCGTCACTCCCGTGGCTCCACTAGACACCGCAACTCCCGTAGTTTCAAGGCGCACTACTCTCTTCTGCAGTTCAGTGAAGCCGGTCTTCAAATTTTCCACAACCAACTCTAACCCGGATACTCGTTCTTTTACTACGTCGACATCTTTTCGAAGCTTAACCACCGCGTCACTGACATCCTTTATAGCCCCAAGCGCTTTTTCTTGGAGGTCCTTTTGTTGCTCCTGAGACTCCTGTAAAGCGCCGAGCTTGCGGTCTTGTGACTCCATCATTGCCCTTTGCGAATTTTGCAAAGCCTGAATTAACTCAATTATGCTTTCCAATTGAGGAGCCATTTGAGGGGCCGTAGAAACTACGGGCGTGGCAGGATGGATGGAGCTAGTCGACGGAGCCCAGTGGGCGGGGCCTGTGGGCGTGGCCTGAGTGGGCGTGGCCTGGTGGGCGGACCCAGTGGGCGTGGTCATGTCCAGAGTGGGCGGGGCCTGAGGGGCGTGGTCAGTGGGCGGGTCCCGGTGGGCAGAGCCAGTGGGCGTGGCTTCACCCGAAGTGGGTGGAGCCTGGTGGGCGTGGTCAGTGGGCGGAGTCTGGTGGGCGGGGCCAGAGGGTGGGGCCTGCCCCGCCGTGGGCGGAGCTTGGTCCCCAGTGGGTGTGGCCTCCGCAGCCCGTCGCGCCCTTGTCCTGACACTTCCCTCGAAGTCTTCTCTCGGAGTCGATGGCACTGCGCCCTTGTCCTCACACTCCCCTTGAATTCCTCTCTCGGAGTTAATGGCAGCAGCTCGCTGCGCCCTTGTCCTGACACTCCCCTTGAAGTCCTCTCTCGGAGTCAATGGCATCTCCAAATCTCACTTCCGACACCAGTTGTTACGTGTTAGGGTTCGAGGATTTGGAGAAAAAGACCTGCTGACTCTTATAAAGACTTTACTAGCACTGACACTAGCTCACACAAATCACCAAGTCCAAACACTAAGCACTAGATAGTCCTAGGTCGTAGCCGAGTCGTAGGTTCACTGGTTCACTCACTATTGATCACTTGTTTTCACTTCGAAGTCGCCTCGAAGATCGCTCAGATGAAACTGAATTTCCGGGCCGTCTACCTGCGGCTATTTATATGGCGAGACGAATTCCAGAAAGTTCCGATTCATGTAAACAAGTAAACAAGTAAACAAGTAAACAAGTGTGGGAACTTTCTAGCAAATACGCGCAAGTAAACATACACCTAACGCCATCTAGTATTAAGTAGGGGATTTATGTTTTCTGTGTTTCCCTGATCAGTTTCGCCGGTTTGACGCTAGATGGCACTACGTGTCCGTATCAATATTATTATTTATTATTGAAGCAGACATATAATTAAGGACTTTGTGAAAATATCAAGTACCTACCTGTTGCCATTATTGATATCGATCAAAAAAGGCCAAAAAAATCACGTTTGTTGTATGGGATAGCTAAAATATTAATTTTATTTTGTTTTTAGTATTTGTTGTTATAGCGGCAATAGATATACACAATCTGTGAAAATTTCGGAAGTCTAGCTATAGCGGTTCTTGAGATACAGCCTGGTGACAGACAGACAGACGGACAGACAGACGAATAGACAGACGGACAGACAACGAAGTCTCAGTAATAGGGTCCCGTTTTTACACTTTGGGTACGGAACCCTAAAAACAAAGAGGAAACATATCTCTTTTACTCTTATGAATTTTTCACTTTGATGTTGTGAAACAAATAGCTGCTCTTACTGCCCAACTCAGAGACATTTTATAAGTACTTGACTTTCATTTAATGAAGTTTTTGTAACTTTAACGAATAACTAACTGGCTGTTACCTCTTAACGCTCAAACCGCTGAGCTGATATTTGGATTTTAAGTTCCGGAAAAGGTCATAGGCTACTTTTCATCCCGGAAAAATGTACGGTTCCCGCGCGATAAATGAATTTTGGAGCAACGGAATTGCGGGCGTCATCTAGTGAATAATAAAGAAATAAAAATATAAAAGTTAAGTAATCACCAATAATTAATACTTTCAATGCAGCTGTTAGCTTTTTAGTATTACTTTCATGTATTATCCTGTTTCCGGGTTGTTCGCTTCCTGTCTTTTATAATATTTTCCGCCACGTGACAATCATTCTACACAGATTACAGACGTACGAGGAATCTCAATCAAATAATTATCCCGGTCTTTGCCCTTAAAAATATAAGGATAACTAGCTGATCCGGCAAATTTTGTTTTGCCATATAAATTATTTCTAGTATCAATATAAAAAGAAGATAAAAACCTATTCTCAGGCCCAACGAATATACATACAAATTTTTATTAAAATCGGTTGAACCGTTTTGGAGGAGTTCGCGCACAAACACTGTGAGTTGTGACACGAGAATTTTATACATTAGAAGATAATTGATTATTATTTTTAGTCATCCGTTTGTACGAAATTGTATGGGATTCGTAATCGTAAATGATTGTTTCCTCCTCATATATAATCTCGATAATACCGCTGAAATTCGACATTGAAGATACTTTGAGTCCTGGGAAAGGGCAAAATATAGTTTTATTGCCGGGAAAAATGTTCGCTTTCCGCGCAAAAAATCTTTAGGGACTTGCGCTTAAACCACTGATTTTAATGTTTACGGCCATCCCCTGAGGAAACGACCTTAACCATACATTTGCCGCGTTGCCGAGATCGCGCCAAATGCCAAAATATTTTTAGGGTTCCGTACCCAAAGGGTAAAAACGGGATCCTATTACTAAGACTTCGATGTCTGTCTATCCGTCTATCTGTCTCCAGGCTGTATCTCAAGAACCGCTATAGCTAGACTTCTGAAATATTCACAGATTGTGTATATTTGTTACCGCTATAACAACAAATACTAAAAACGAAATAAATTAAATGTTAAAGGGGGGCTCCCATACAACAAACGTAATTTTTTTGCTTATTTTTGCTCGCTTTCAATAATGGCAATAGACAGGCACTTGAAATGTTCACAAATTACTCAGTTATATTTATACTTTAATAATCTCCCATACGAAAAACCACATATTTTACCTATTTTTGCTCTATAATGGTACGGAAACCTTCGTGCGCGAGTCCAACTCGCACTTGGCCGATTTTTTACTTATTTTAGTTCAAAATTGACGTAAAAAAATTCAAACCTCCAGTATGTAGTTAATGAAATTGTCGATCTATTGGCGTGTGTTTCAAATAACCGTAATTTGTAAATACTAGGGAGATACTGAATGTATGCTTAAATTTAAATAAATTGGTATTACTTTGTAGGCTGATATCATAAGTATATAAAACAAAAATAGGAAATTAATAACTATGAAAGGAACGTTTATATACTGAAGATTATTGCTGTATTTTTATTATAATTTTGTAGCTTTCAAATTATGAGTTAAGAGCGCGCTGTGAAAAATGCTAGCCCCACCTACACACAACGCTATCCTCCAATCGTGATACAATAATTCCATGAATTGTGCTCCCGGGCAATGTACTTTAGGCTGCAGCTAATAGTGAACAATATCGCGTAACAACGGTTCCCGCATTATAGCACGAAAGTAAAGGTCGTAAGTCCCAAAACTGTTTTTTGATGATTACTTAAAAACTAAATACAATACTAATATTTCCTTTAGCTATTATTTTATAAAGTGTGTGATTGTAGTAGTGCAAGTTATTTAATTATAGTAACTCAATAAGTGTAACAGATTTTATCACGTGGGAGAGCCATTCTTCGGCACGAATGGGCCGGCTCGACCGGAGAAATACCACGTTCTCACAGAAAACCGGCGTGAAACAGCGCTTGCGCTGTGTTTCGCCGAGTGAGTGAGTTTACCGGAGGCCCAATCCCCTACCCGAAACCCGAACCCCTTTCCTTCCCTCCCCTATTCCCTTCTCTTCCCATCCCTACCCTCCCCTATTACCCTATTCCCTCTTAAAAGGCCGGCAACGCACATGCAGCTCTTCTGATGCTGCGAGTGTCCATGGGCGACGGAAGTTGCTTTCCATCAGGTGACCCGTTTGCTCGTTTGCCCCCTTATTTCATTAAAAAAAAAAAATATTTGTTGAAATGCCCAAAAAGATTCATAATTTCGAAAAATAAAACTATCGAGTCAAAATAAGTGAATCGTGTTTTCCGTTAGCTAAATATCAGATAAATATACAATGATTAAATAAATCTCAATTTCATTTGAGTCAATCGTCTTCCGGGATCGTAATACTTATTAGAAAACACAGCAAAATTGCACAGCCCGCTCTTAATAAGGCTCTAAAAATGGTAAATTACGGCATCTCTGTAGGGGGAGCGCCTTAACTAGTTGACGCCCGCAACTCTGTTGCGGCGAAATTCGTCTATCTCGCGTGTACCGTAAATTGTTGTTGAGACAAAAACTATCCCCGGGCCTCAAAGTATCTCTATACCAAATTACATTAAAAACGGTTCAGCGGTTTAAGCGTGACAAGGTTATAAACAGACAGACATACTTTCGCATTTATAATATTAGTATGGATGATCAGTAGCGGCCTAAGGGGGGGGGGGGGGGGGGGGTTTGCGACGCTGGGCGACCGCCCAGGGCGCCGCGCCGGATAAAAAGGCAAACAAAAGGGGCGCTATATTTTTTGAGCACTATCAGCACCCTGGGCGCCGAAGAAATCTCGCCCAGGGCGCTGGTAGTGCTAAAACCGGCCCTGTAGATGATTACGAATAATAATGTACCATCAAGGAAATTGATTCCTAGGTAGTTGACAGACCAACGTCATTTGGTCGGATCATGTCAATTCAATGTTAATAGGCTACTTGACCTACTTTTTTTCTTCATGCTAATCGCTTCTTAATCATTCATTTTCACCAAAAAAACTATTATTTTAATATTTTAAACAGAAGAAACCCATAAAAATGTTGATTGAAAAATATGCCCTATTAAATGGCGTCGAAAACACTGTCCGCCATAGTGTGACGTCATATTTTTTGATTTTTATACTTTCTTTATTGTTTTTTTTGTGTGCTAAACGTACGAGTCTAAAAGTGCCAAAAAATTAGAAAAGAATTAAATAAGAAATGAGAAATCATTTGTAATGTTGAAAACTTTTGGAGAAAAGTTTTGGCCATTTCATTTCCCAACTACAGTAAATGGAGATAATATTTAAAACTGATGTTTTATTTGAATTAAGTATTCAAGAAAATATATTTTAAAAATTTTTCTAGGCTTATTCTTATTTTTTATGTACTGATAAACTTATATAATATAACGAGCGCGTTAAATAAAAAATATTAAATTACTAGTGTGATGACGTCACATCCAAATCGGAAGTACCGCAAAAGCGTTTTCGTCAGTACAAATAAAAAAATATAAAATTATATTTTTAAATCGACGTTATTTATCAATCATAAGCTTTTATTTGATGATAAGGGTGAAATACGGTTTCCTAGGCCAAGTTCTACTAGAAATATGCATTTGTTCAATGAAATTGAATATAGGTTAAGTAGCCTATCGTGATCTGTTGGTTGGGTTTGACGTTAGGGTCAATTCAGACCGCAATTTTTTTTCAAATGTTCTCTGAACGTCGGGACTATACTGGTGCCTACCACCGGTTCGGGAACTAACCCGGCGAGAAGAACCGGCGTAAGAAACTCGCACGGGGCCATCTTTTACTAAAAAGATGGAAAATTACAAAAAAAATATATATAAAATTACAGTGTCATTATGACTAAATAAAATACAACGAGTGTACAATACATATTATACAGAAACAGCTCTGCAGGGGGCGACCTTATTCCCAAGGTGTACTATCATTCATGAAATCAGTAACTTTATAGTATGCCTTGGTACACAAACGTTCTTTAACAACTTTTTTAAATTGATTAATTGAGAGGTTTTGAACGTTTTCTGGGATCTTATTATAAAGGCGTATACATTGACCTTTAAAAGAATTTTTGACTTTAGTAAGTCCAGTCACCGGAATTTCAAGCTTATGTTTATTACGAGTATTTCTCCCATGGGTATCACTTTTTTTCTTGAATTGATATATATTCTTTTTAACATACAATACAATACTGAATAGACAGATTTCAATTGCGTGAGACGTCTTGCAAATCTGTCAAATCCATACAAATTTAGAATTGCATCTACGCGTCGCGTTGCGGTCTGAATTGACCCTAAGGCATCCATTATACGCGCATGCAAGCGTCAGTCAATTCCGTCAGTCATGAATTATGTTTGACTGATGGTGACTGATGGACTGACAAATGGACTCAATCTCTTCAGTTTTATGTCAGTCAAAGCCAAAATTTTCAAAGGTATACGATTCTAATTTTTTTTTCCAATTTTGTCAGATGTGACAAAACTCACTCAAAAGTCATGATTGATGGTTGCATGACAAAAAACCAAAATATCCAGATAACGGTCAATCAATTTCATGCAACCATCAGTCACTGCATTACACGACAGGTTATGCATCAGTCACAGTCATGACTGTGGTAAAACTGACAGCAAAACCTACCGTGTAATGGATGCCTTACGCGACCAAACAACGTAGGTCCCCCATATGCCTAGGAATCCACTTCTCTGATAGTACATAATATATTGCTGGGAATTTTGAAGCACGGGATTTGTAAGTACCAATATCAATCAATGTTAGTCAGCAGTTTTAAGGTTTTGCCCAAAATATACCCTAATAGCGTTCCTTCGGTCACGTATGGCCGTTGGACCATGACGACGGATGGACGGACAGATGGATAAAGTTGAGCAGGGTATACTGTAGCTAACACCAGTCAAGCCCATCAAGATATAGCTTAATAGGGTTGCCACTGCCACAATCGGAATATTGACATCCTATTAGGACAAGTCCGGTGAAAATACTTACTAAAGTCAAGTCAATTTAAGGTGGCACCAGCGTCATTGACCTTTCTAGTCTAGCAGCTATGTGAAAAATACTCACACTGCATTCTGTTTAAACTTAAGAATAAAATTGAATTCGTGTAAAGAAACAGACTACTAAATTTTCATCGGTAAACGTCTTGGTTACCTCTTCGTATGATAATCTCCAACTATTTATGAGTTTGAAGTGATATAATTCATAATGAGTTCACATCGTGTATGCAAAATACGATATCACCCGACTAGAAACATCTGTCACTTAATTCTCAATCGCGGTTTGTATAGAAAATTACAAGTTTTTTGACAGAGAGTCAATGACCGCTACATACAGAATTCCGCGATTTGAGAATAGTAATGTGACAGATGACGTGTGTGGAGATGCTTTGAGAGATGGAAATGACGTAGGATAGTTTTTGTTGAGGGAAAACGTACGGTTTCCGCGCGATAAATGAATTTCACTACGGAGTTGTAGGCATCATGTAGTTGAATATTTAAAAAAAAATCTTGGATGTCCGGTTATGTCCCAAAATGTCTGGCCAAACGGGTACGGACGGACGAAACGGAGACTAGTCCGTCCTAGTTTACACCTGTCAACCCTACCTACAGATCTAGGCCAGAGCCCAAAAAATCCGACAAAGGAAAATACAATGGGCATTGATCAGCGAATAGTCTAGGGGCGCTCATAGATTACGTAAGGAATTTGCGGAAGAAAATGTTAAGTTTTTTGTAGTCAACTTTTGAGAAGATATTTTGTAAAATATTCAATAATAAAAAAAATACACTTGTCAATGTCTCGTAGTAACATACATAGCTAATAGAATAATTAATTATAAATAAACAGTAGTAACCTTTAAGAAGAGAGCGTATTTCCTCTTAAAAGGCCGGCTGATGTTGCGAGTATCCATGGGCGACAGTAGTTGCTTTCCATCAGGTGACTCGTATGCTCGTTTTTTTTTTTTTTAATATTTAATAATATAAAAAAGTAATCTTAACTTGACAAAATAAAGAAATTTTTATGTTTGTAGATTCAACAAAGTTTTTTTTGTCAATTATTATTGCAATCAGTCAACACTAAAAAGCAGATTTTAGGGGTATTACGATATTATCAATGGGCAACATTGAGGTGGAGAATTCCCCAAAAAAGTCACGCGTGATTAATGAATGTCCCCTGAATCACTCACGTCATGGCCTTGACTTTACCCTTGAGAGAGGTCGAGAAGCGAGATTAGATCCGCCGTTATCATTATCAGACTGCTACTGACTAAACTCTATGCGAACCTACTGACTAGATGGTACGCAACTCGGCGCTGCATTCAATTAAAATATTCTATGATTAAAATAGCTAAGGCCCAATTTCACCAACGACTGTTAAAGTTAATGCTCGAATTACTATCAAGCTACCTGTTTCGTTTTTAATATAAATGAAAGAGAAGACATGACATTTTAAAAAGCTGTTAACACTAACAGACGTTGGTGGAATTGGGCCTAAAGGTAACGTTCTGATCTTTGCCGCAGCTAGCCGCGACCGACAAAAAATCAAATAAAATGCCACTTTATGATATATAGGCTATAGGTTTCATTTTACTCTACGCCACTAGCTTTTACGCCACAAGCGGCGGCAGCATGGATCGCTACATAAATTTCGGTAGAAAATGAATCTTCACACTCACGCCCGTCTTTCATATGCCAGGTGAAAAAGGACGACGCGACATCATCGCCAAGTTAGTTTTTTCCTTAATAACTCGATAAATATACAACATTTTAAAAATCCGCCAGGTCAGTGTCTCAATGATAGAATTTTATACAATGTGTTAAAATATTAACTTAGTTTAATGCACGTTTATGGCAATATTTGAAAAAATTCGTGAAAATTAGAGGCATTTTTGTGATTTTTTCTATGGAGAAAATTTTAAGATATCGTGTTTTCGCTCAGATCAAATTCTTGGAAATATAATGTAGTATCTATGTTTAGAAAATGAAACAATTCGGGGCTTATTTTCAAGTATGAAAATGAATTATAAAATCGTCAATTTTGGGTTAGTCGCCCCCTTAATGGCTATCTTTTGTGAGAGTAAACGAAGAGAATATTAACTTTAGACGCAACTCTGTGTCATCTTAAATATCGGTCACATTTAAGATCGAATCTAGCGTAGGGACGATGATTTTTTTACATACCACAAAGTACTATCAGAGAAGTTGATTCCTAGGCAGATGGCGGACCTAAGTAATTTGGTCGCGTAAAGTCCAACCCATCGAACAGATCACAACTTAGGGCCAACCCACACGTACCACAACCACACGACAATCGACATCGCAACGACAAAATGTCGTCGAGCAGTGGTTACGTGTGAATGGTGTCGCTGCAGCTTTTTGTAGTTGCGTTGTGGTACCGACAAAATGCCGACGTGGTTGCGTTGTCGCCAGTAGTTGTGATGTGGTTGCGATGTGGTTACGTACGAAAGTCAATGAAACGGAGGGGTGAAGAGCGCGGGCGGTGTGCGGTCTTCCCCCCCTCCGTTTCATTGACTTTCGTACGTAACCACATCGCAACTACTGGCGACAACGCAACCACGACGACATCTTATCGATATTTTACTAAAAAAAAGCGTCCATAGATAGATATTTTGTCGGTACCACAACGCAACTACAAAAAGCTGCAGCGACACCATATATATATATATATATATATATATATATATATATATATATATATATATATATATATATAATATTACGGTGTGGTTATATCAACTGCAGATACTCGTATTTGGTAACAAAACTAAAAACTTGCTATATATGGAAGAGTTTGTGACGATCGGTGAGGTGAGTCACCAATCAATCACCTTAAGGGCCTTCCCCTATGGGGATTCCGTAATTTACCGTATTTAGAGCCCTATAAACTCATAATTTGAAACCTACAAAGTTATAATAAAAATTCATTCCTTTCCCCGTTTTAAATTTTCTATTTTTGTTTATTATACTCATGATATTAGCTTCCAAAGTAATACCAATTTGTTAAAATTGAAGCATACTTTCAGCATCTCCCTAGTATTTACAAATTACGTTTATTTGAATTGATCTTTTTTGATCTTTTTTTTTCCTTATAGCGGCTGATTCTGTATGTGAAACATGCAAATATATAAATTTATCCAAAGATCAAGGATATTTAGGACCTATAAGTACATACTTATTCCCCGTTTTAAATTTTTTTAGATCAATTTTGAACTAAGATATGTAAAAAAAAAATAGGATTTTTGTGCAATATCGGCAACGCGTCAAATGTATGGTCAAGGTCGTTTGCTCGGGGGATGGCCTTAAGATGAATTTTTACTTCGAGTCAGACATGAAATACAATTATTTTGAAAAAATGACTAAGCATTGTATTTCATACAAGATATGTTTATATAAAGTTTTGTGTCTTCGCCGTTTGGATCTTATTTATTAGTTATTTCACTGCTACGTAAGACAAATCTTCGAACTCCTAGCGCATAATGTGCGCTCTCAAGGACATTTAATTAGCATAATAGTAAATATTAATCATAATTCATAGCTGTCTAGGAGAGATTTGTATACAAAAAGATAACAACGAACTAACTACACTATAATTTTTTTTTCATAGACACACCACACAATGCAACCATAACTTTTCTTAATAAAATAAATATAAAAACATTAACGATAGCTGACACGAAGGGTAGCAAACGGATATAATAAGGGTCAGTTAGCACAGGAGCGAGAGAACTGACCCAATGACGCAAACGTTATGCGTAACTCTATTTCAAAAATACTAGCGATCGTACGATGATCGATAAGAGCGATTTTTCAAACGCAGCGTCAACTTTGACACCGTGACGTACGTAGTGTTTGTCGACGCGCGCCGGCGCCGGCAGTTTCGCAGTGCGAATCACCGGCGCGACTCAGCCGCGCGCGCTATAAGAGCGCCCCGACCGCGAGCCGCCAGTTAGTACATGCCCCGACCGATACATCGCACCATACCGCTCCCAGATAAAACATTACCTGAGAAACACTCGACAAACAGGAGCGAAACGAATCGATGCGAGTTGCATGTAAATAAAAGCGAAAAAACGACAACGAAGCCAAAACAAAGACAACGACATGATTTTACGGATTAGCCTGATCCTGCTGGCGCTGCTGGCGATAGCGAACACCAGGTCCGTGAAGAACTACGAGACGTCCAAGCGCGAGCTCGAGGAGTACATCCGGGACAAGAAGAAGGACATCGATCCCCGCTTCCGGCCGCACTACCACCTCGCGCCGCCCGTCGGCTGGATGAACGACCCCAACGGATTCTCTTTCGTCATGGGCGAGTTTCACCTGTTCTACCAGTACTACCCCTACGACAGCGTGTGGGGGCCCATGCACTGGGGCCACGCCTCCAGCCCCGACCTCGTGCACTGGAAGGAGCTGCCCACCGCGCTCATCCCTGAGGACGAGCAGTGCTTCTCCGGCAGCGCCGTCGGCGACGGCAACACCATGGTGCTCATGTACACGGCGCACTCCGCAACCGACACGAAGCCCTACTACAACGAGACGCAGTACCTCGCCTTCAGCACGGACGGCGTCAACTTCGACAAGCACCGCGGGAACCCCGTGCTCGCGCGCGCGCCCAACGGCTCCCCCGACTTCCGCGACCCCAAGGTGTGGGGCCGCGGCCGCTACTGGTACGTCGTCGTCGGCAGCAAGACGGACGACGAGCGCGGCCGCGTGCTGCTCTACCGGTCCACCGACCTGCTTGACTGGGAGTTCCTGAGCGTGCTCGCCGAGTCCGCCGGCGACCTGGGCTACATGTGGGAGTGCCCCGACTTCTTCGAGCTCGACGGGAAGTGGGTGCTGCTCATGTCGCCCCAGGGTATGGAGGAGAAGGGGGACAGATACATGAACTTGTACCAGAACGGGTACATCATCGGCGATTTCAACTACGAGACGCACGAGTTCGTCCCCGAGGTGGAGTTCCAGGAGATGGACTACGGGCACGACTTCTACGCTGCGCAGACGATGGAGAAGGAGGGGAGGAGGTACGCGGTCGCCTGGTTCAACATGTGGAACGTCACGCACCATGAGGCGGAGGACGGCTGGGCGGGCATGATGACCACCGTGCGCGAGATGAGGCTCTTCAACAACCGCATTCTCATGAAGCCCGCCGAGACCATCGTCAATCTGCGCCAGGAGCCGAAGTTGGAGGGGCAGCTCTACCCGAACGAGGTCGTCGAGTTCGGGCAGGCGGTCGAACTCATCATCGACGCGGATCTCGACCAGAAGATCGAGCTGCTCCTCGACGGCCGAAGCGGCGCGCTATCTAAGGTGTGGCTTCGGTGGGATCCCCTGGTCGGCAAGGTGGTGGTGGACCGCGGGGACGGGGACGTGCGGCAGGTGGAGTGGGAGCCGATCGGCGCCCGGACCTGGCGGATCCTCCTGGACGCGAGCAGCCTGGAGCTGTTCTGCGGCGAGGGGGAGGTGGTGTTCAGCAGCCGCGTGTTCCCGCTGGGCGGCTGGCGGCTCACCAACCTCAGCCCGCAGCCGGTCAACATGCTGAGCTATAGCTTGCGGCGGAGCGTCGCCGACTGATTGTGATGCTAGTTCTAAGTTAGGTAACAAATTCTAGTTAAATTCTTAGGTTTTGTAATCAAATTGCACGTAAGATATTTATTGTAGTTTAAGTATTATTTAAATAATAAAATTAAGTTAATGCCCTATTTACTTTTTTTAATTTACGACATTACCCACATAATATAATTAATCTTAGCCAGCAGTAATCAAACTTACTGCCGCACTCGGAGACGAATATTTATAATTACTTAATTGTAATTAATTAATGAAGATTTTGACATAAGCTTTATACATTATCTGTCAAACTCTTCATAAAATTGAAGTTTAATCATCATTTAAATCTCTGACTGTCGCACTCAGAGTGGAACATTAATTACTTAAATGTACCTAATTAATTTAAAATGTTGTTATAAGCCCCATACATTATCTGTCAAACTCTTTATTAAATTGAAGTTTAATCATAATTAAATGTCTCTGAGTACGGGTTGAGACCGGCGCGCGGCGGTGAGTTCGGCTGTTAAAGACATGATATCGAAAAAGATAATATTTTGCAAGTATAGAAAAATATCTATTCAATACTGATAGGTACAGAAGCCCGGTTGGCTCACGGTTAACTTATGAGAAAGTGGCGCTACACACACCCATTTTAAACATGTGTGCTACAAACTTAAATACAAGTGTACCGGTAACTGGTAAATTCACAAGTTAATTTTTTACTTGTGCACTTGTGCACTCGTGAACTGGAGATAGGGACAAAATGGCGTCATACAATAACCCTAGGCTTCAACCCCGGTTTTTTTATACTTACAATCAGGTCCTATTATTGTTTATAACGATTCATAATACAAAAATAATAAAACTTTGACGACCTCTGTGGCTCAGTTGGTGGGCTGTTGGTTCAAGCCGGGGTCGCGGGTTCGAATCCCACCGACGGAACAAAAAGTTTTCAAAGTTCCTGGGTCATGGATGTGTATTAAATATGTGTATCATATAATAAAAATCTTAAATATATGTATAGTATAAAAGTATTAAATATATTTCCGTTGTCTGGTACCCGTAACACAAGTCCTTCAGATACTTACCACGGGGCCAGACTGACGTGGTGTGAAGCGACCATAGACATTATTATTATTATTAAAACTAAAAATCAACACGTCATCAATTTTCGAATTTATAAACCAAGACTGATATTTTATCAAATATTTCGCGATAATTAGCAACGACTTTTTTTTGGCTACCGTATGAGCTGAGCTGTTATTGTTGACATTTTTAAATGGCGGCCGGGGTTAAAGCCTAGGGTTATTGTATGACGGCATTTTGTCCCTATCCCCAGTTCACGAGTGCACAAGTAAAAAATTAACTTGTGAAATGTTTACTAGTTATCGGTACACTTGTATTTAAGTTTGTAGCACACATGTTAAAATGGGTCTGTGTAGCGCCACTTTCTCATAAGTTAACCGTGAGCCAACCGGGCTTCCGTAGATAGGCAGCTGAGATAGTAAAACATTTCCATAAATGTGATGACGGTCGTGACTCCAGTTCACTATCATGTTTGTATAACTAATAAGTAAATTATAGTTTCTTCAGTAAACTTAATTAAATTAAATTATTGAAAACTCATATCGGACCTTAATATAAGTAAGTAATTAACTTTATCAAAAACGCAAATCAGCAAAATCTCCAACTAAAAACACCATAATCCTGCACTTCTTAAATTATAAATGTTATTATATAAATGTTATCATAATAAATGATTATGTTCGACTTGCTACTCGGGAATTATTACGAATCTCCTTATGTCCTCTTATTAAAATAAATAAGAGGACATAAGGAGGATAAATTGGGTTTATAGTTTAGGCGCTCCGGCCGTCGGCGGAACTACGGAATAAACTGCTCTTCCATCTTAATCACATAGCAACAAAGACCAATTTATAATTTTATCACAATAATTATTAAGTCAGGTGACACGGTGAGAAATTACATGAAAACAAAAAAATCTAATTATAAAAACATTACTAATGAGATAGTAATGTAATTTAAGATGCTGTTAAATTATGAATAGTCGGAACAATAAAAAGGAATATCCTAAACATGAGTAAGAAAGAAAAAATTCAAGATATGCGGTCAGTATTTACTATTTAGTCACATTTTCATTAAATTTAGTTTTAGTCTGAAGCATTTGGGATTTAGGTCAGTACCTACCTAACATCAGTATGCTTCAGAGGTTTTTTGTCTGAAGTTTAATCTATTCACTAGCAAATTAATTTATATCAACCATTCAATAAAGCTGTTGAAAAGATAAACTCGTCCAAAAAAACCTAAAACAATGTTTTATTAATACTTTATTAATGTTACTAAAATAAAGTTTCATACTTAAATCCTACTAATATTATAAAGGCGAAAGTTTGTTTGGATGTATGGAAGTTTGTTACTCTTTCACGCAAAAACTACTGAATGGATTTTAATGAAACTTTACAATAATATAGCTTATACATCAGAATAACACATAGGCTACAGTTTTAACCGACTTTCAAAATGGGGGAGGTGTTATGTAAGCTATATTATTGTAAACTTTCAAATTATAGAGGTAAAACTACTGGCAAACTAATAACTAATAAGAATTGGTGTACCATAGCAACAGACATTTGCAGTTACAATTCACTGCAAATTCAACGCGAATAGACACTAATGACACTAATGTTAGCAGGATATTAAATAATTCGTCTTGAGCCGTAGTAGTAGGTTGTCAACATCCATGATGTAATGTAGGAATTGTTGTACTTACGACGACAGCAATGCAATATAATTTTGATTTATACAGCATGACTGGTGAGACATGTTCAATACTTAAGGAGAGTACTCGGTACTCGATTCTCATTAAAATTATGTAATAAAATTAGGTACTTAATTTTTGACCAAATTTCCTTTTAAATAAATGAATCATGGACACTAACACTAATCACTCGGCTAGGCAAGTAGGCATACTATGTGGCCGGCGCGGCGCGGCGGCGTGCGCCATCAAAGAAACATCGCGCCGCTACCCTTCCTGCGCGCGGTGTCCATGCGTTGGGTAAATAATTATTTAACTTTAAGCTACATTTATTCAGTGATCAATTGATATTTTTTTTATATTATCAAATATCATCTAATATAATAGCCAAATATCACGAGTATTAAACATGTCTCACCAGTCATGCTGTATATGTTACCGTTAGAATGCAGAATACGTTAACGTGCAAATTACCTAGGTAATCTGCAGATTCCCTGATACCATCCGTTAAAGCAGAGGTTCCCAAACTTCTTTGTTTCGTGGCCTACTTTTCAAATGTTGGTGCATACTGCGGCCCCCTGATGTAATCCATGAAACTTGCTATTATTTTTTTATTAGTTCTAAAGAACATAATTACATTATTCATAACTCAACACGTATTTTTTGTGGGATGATACGCAAATGCTTAACAGCGTCCAATTAAGAACACTCAAATGCGAGATTTCGAAGAGGAATGTCTGTATGATAGAATGCGGTACTTGTATTGAGAAAGATATATAATATTATTCAGAATATATGCTAGTTCCATAGTGTTTTCAAAACACGATGCAACTTATTTTTAACCGACTTCCAAAAAAAAGGAGGTTATATGTTCGGCTGTGGATATTTTTTTTATTTTTTATTTTTGTATGTTCAACGATTACTCCGCCGTTTGTGAACCAATTTTCAAAATTTTTGTTTTGTTCTATTAGGTTTCCCTCCAATTTGGTCTCATTTTCATAAAAGTGGTGATCTGATGTTGGGATCCATGAGTAATCGAGGGAACTCCTCAAAATTTATATGGAAACATATGGTGATTTTGGTTTTATGAGAAGTATCCTAAGCATATGCTACCAAAACGCAAGATTTTGCACCAAGGTATACTATGGTTCCGAAGATACTAAGAGAACTCCAGATTCCTTATAGATACAAGTTTGGGGGTTTAGGCGCCGTTTTAAGAACTGAAAGCATATGCTACTATGCAAATTACATTCATCATCATCATCATCATCATCATCATCATTACTACGTCAGGGTCACCAGTGTCACATGGTTGTATATTGATACAATATGCCCCCACAACACCATAATTATATCATCACGTTATGTCCTTATAATAATTGGTACTTTTCATAGCGATTTTAATAAAAATATAATGTTGTTTCAAAATAAATGATTCAAGTTCTAAGCGACTTATGTACCACAAAATTGAATATAACAAAGTCAACCTTAACTCCAGAGCGTAAGGCACACATTTGACATTACTTTTGAGATTCGAAAGAAAAAAGAGAAGTAAGTTGCTTCGATAGGTACTACACTAGCTTAACTATTAACCCATCAAGCCCAAGCGGCACCCGGCTGCCGCATAACAATTAAAAATCTATTGTGTCTGCGATTCCCACGATCGAGGTAAAAAATTGAACCCTTAGTATGAAAATACTTACATAGGAAAACAATCTACATCGTAATAAGAATAAGAAAAACAATCGAGGTAACTAAAAAGAGTGAAATTATTATTTTTAACAAAAAATTAAAACCGACTTCCAAGGTAAAAACAATAATAACATCCTTATAATATGAACTAAAAAGTATTGAATAATTTTTCCTATCTAATTGTGCCTTTTTCCGAATTCGCCTAAACCTCAACTATTTCTGTACTCAATCTTCATAATTTTGAAGTCGGTGCCAGTTCCAAAAGTTTCAAATACCTATTCTGTCAGAGAACTGAAGATTCAGCTATATCTGGTACCGACTTCAAAATGATGAAGATTGAGTACAGAAATAGTTGAGGTTTAGCCGAATTCGGAAAAAGGCACTATTAGATAGGAAAAATTATTTAATACTTTTTAGTTCATATTATAAGGATATTATTATTGTTTTTACCTTGGAAGTCGGTTTTAATTTTTTGTTAAAAATAATTCTCTATAGAAAAAAAACGCAAACATACCTCTAATAAAATCTTAAAATGCTCGGTAAGTATGTGTAGTAAATTGCACTCAATAATTATTTAATTTATGGACAATATTTGGCTAACAGTGTACTACTGCTATAGTGTTTTATTTTTTTTAAATAAATCCTTAATTATCAGTAATCAATTAGTATTTTCCACAATCAGAGTAGACTTATCGTACGTGCGTGTGCGTTGTGAATGTATGCAATTGTCGGTCAATTTCGATTAGCTCTTCTAAGCCCCTTAACTAAAATAATCAAATAATCAAATTATCAAACTTTACATTATTTCTACTTTCACATTTTCTAAACTTATTTATAAATGAAAGTAGACATATTTGAACTTATAATTATTATTCTTATTATGTTACTTATTCAATTAATTTTACCCAATAAAGTTAAACTCTTACCATCTATACGAAACCGTAGCATTTCTACGTGTTATACACTAGAGTATATGGTGTATAGAGTATAGACTTCGGAGCAGTAGCGAGGGTCACAAGTGAAA
Organism: Cyaniris semiargus; assembly: GCA_905187585.1. Classification (NCBI taxonomy): domain Eukaryota; kingdom Metazoa; phylum Arthropoda; class Insecta; order Lepidoptera; family Lycaenidae; genus Cyaniris; species Cyaniris semiargus. The sequence continues at coordinate 995,452 of LR994558.1, read as the reverse complement.
GGCTCGAGAGTGGTAGACGAACTAATAATCTTTACCAGTAGCCCTAGCACGGCGATCAGTAGAAATGCGAAAGTATAGACAAACTGTGGACATAAACTTAAGGTGCCGTTCCGATCTTTACTGCGGCTAATCGCGACCGACAAAAATTCAATTAAAATGCCACTTCATGACAGACTATAGTATATGTCATAAAGTAGGATATTATTTGAATTTTTAGGACTATAGTCTGTCATAAAGTGGCATTTTAATTGAATTTTTCGGAACAAAAAAGATCGGAACGGCACATTAAGTTTATCTCCACAGTTTGTGACTATAGTCTGTCATAAAGTAGCATTTTAATTGAATTTTTCGGAACGAAAAAAGATCGGAACGGCACCTTAAAGTTTATCTCCACAGTTTGTCTATACTTTCGCATTTCCACTGGTCGCCGTGCTAGGGCTACTAGACTCTCAAGTGCTATCAGTCAGACGTCTGTATATTCTCCATGCTATACTCCACAAACACTCCGAGCTTAATTTTGATCCTGATATTCAGCTTAAACGTAGATCAGATAAGGTCTGCATTGTTGTAAAACATCACTCTGTTTTCTTCACTCGACTCCTGCCCTTCCTCGGACCACATATGTATAATAAAATAAATAGGATATTAAATATTTACGATAAAACAATATATAAATGTAATTCAATTGTGCAGAAGTGGCTACTAAGCCTTAATTATAATGAAGCTGAATTACTTCTATCAACTGTATCGTAAAGTACACACACACACACACACACACACACACACACACACACACACACACACACACACACACACACACACACACACACACACACACACACACACACACACACACACACACACACACACACACACTAACACACACATGCACACATACGCACTCACGCACACACGCACACACACACACATACACATACACACACTAATTCAGACAACTATGATATGTTAATGTTGTCCTTCACTGTTCACAATTCACATATCCGCGGGTGGGACCTGGAGATAATTCAGACAACTATGATATGTTAATGTTGTCCTTCACATATCCGCGGGTGGGACCTGGAGACCTGAAACACACCCTGTGTTCACATCCTAGCTTAGGTTCACACTCCAATTTAATATATAGTTATGTTAAATACTATGTTAAGTTGTGTGAAAAATAAATAATTTTTATCTTATCTTTTTAACTGTTTAAATCAATAATATTTCTAAACTCCGTCCACACACAATTACAACTCGCACGCGTCAGCATTCACACACTTGTATGCAAAGTACAAACAAACCCCACACTACGTTTACTGTAGACCTTTATAAGTGTTCTTTTAATATCTTTCACAAGGAAAATCATAGACAAAACTCACACTGACGTATAATAAATAATAATCGCATCACTGTATATTAGCATATACGTAAGTAATAGTCACAAATGCTGTGGTCACGCCCATCTACGTCACATATAATATACATGAGATACAAGTTGATACAACACGTCCTCAATAGAGTACTACTGAGGTTTCCATCACTAAACTATTAATTATTATCGTTTATCAGTAATAACGAAAGTAGACCACAGTGGGACTTATATTAATAAATGAAAACTAGATGATGCCCGCAACTCCGTTGCGCCTAAATTCGTTTATCGCGCGGGAACCGTACATTTTTCCGGGATAAAAAGTATCCTATGTCCTTTCCCGGGACTCAAAGTATCTCCATACCAAGTTTCAGCAAAATCGGTTTAGCGGTTCGGGCGTGAAGAGAACAGATAGACAGACAGACGGACGGACGGACACACTTTCGCATTTATAATATAAACGGTGACTTCTGTGGCTCGGTGGGTGAGCGCGTTGATAGCTCAAGCCGGGGGTCGCGGGTTTGAATCCCGCCGACGGAACAAAAAGTTTTCAAAGTTCCTTGGTCATGGATGTGCATTAAGAGCGGGCTGTAAAATTTTGCTGTGTTTTCTAATAAGTATTACGATCCCGGAAGACGATTGACTTACACAATGCTTGGGGATGGGGGCACGATTCTGGAATGTATGAATGGTGTGTAGGCGGGGCTAGCGTGCTTTGATATTTCTGACAGCCCGCTCTTAAATATGTGTATCATATATATAAAAATCTTAAATATATGTATGTAATATGTATAGTATAAAAGCATTAAATATATTTCCGTTGTCTGGTACCTGTAACACAAGTCCATCAGGTACTTACCACGGGGCCAGACTGACGTGGTGTAAAGCGTCCATAGATATTATTTTTATTTTTATTTATATGAAAATAATTAATTATTTTTTGATATTTGATAATCTTTTGATAATCAATAAATGTCTCTAAGTTTGGCCGTATGTGAAATTATAGGCAAAAAGTATCGTTCACAAAGTAAATAGACCTAATATAGAATAATATTTGGCCAAAAATGTCTCTCAATCACTCTGGCTACGGTTATCAAATTTTCATCGTCATCATGACTGCTAATTTTTTTTAAATATATTTATAATTTATTTTTATTTACGTGTGTATCAAACTGCAAAAAGTTTGCGGTTCGGACTTCCTTCTATTTCTCCTTTATTTTATTTCCCTTTAAAATTTCAGATTAATTATATTTATTGTAGAGTAAATACCATCTCGTTCAAAAGATTTCATAATTATAGAGATAAATAAGACATTCTATGATATTACGTGATTTCAAAGATTGGACACAACCAAGTTTTTCTAAGAAACATTGTTGATACAAAAGTTTATAGATAAATATGAAGAAATCTTTCGACAAACAGCATAAGTCATAACAGTTGCGATATCGTTCTTAATCTCCATCACCAGTCATATTATAGCTTTCGGCGAACAGCATAAGTTGTACTGTTGCGCAGTGGCGGCGCAAGACCTCAATTTTATGCGGGCAAAATATATTTTACGAGGCCCTCTGATGGATGATGCAAGAAGACGGATTTTGTTGAAAAATTTTTTTGATACTCGTAAATCCTAAAAAAAAGCGCGCTGTCTAAGGGGCGCGAGGCCCCTAGGACCGCGAGGCCGCGGGCGGTCGACAACACCGCCCACGCCTTACGCCGCCTCTGTTGTTGCGCTATCGTCCTTAATCTCGCCATTTTTCTGGCTTCTATTTTTAGAATTGACCTACAACTGGTTATGGAAAAACTGACAAAACTAGTCATGTAGAATTAGTATCAGGAACAACGCTAGATTTTAGTGTAATACGCAGACGAGCTGCTAAAGAGCGCTTATGGTAGCAATCAATTGTATGACTTCGCTTTTTCGAGGCTTACGTGACCAGCATGGAAAGATCGTTAATGCAGGAACTTGATATATTTAAGTATCACAATTGTACAGTTCCTCTAAGGGTTAGGTCACTTTTCGACGACACAGGCTATGCGATGCGATGCATTTTTAAATGAGCATTTCAAACTGAATTTTATTTAATACACAAGAAAATATAAATTGAATTGACAGATTTTTTCGCCCGCAGTATTGCCTATTCCAATTTTGAATCATTTTAAAATTCCCCCCGTTACCTTGCCATGTGATCTTATTCTGTAATATTATATTGATATGTGTGTGTGTGTGTGTGTGTGCGCGCAAATAAAATATTTTCTACCTTAAGGCCCGGTAGTCCCTAAAATTAGCAAGTCGATGTCTGTCAGTAAGAATATCGACGTAAAGGACATTAAAATAACATTCATATCAGCGCGCCTTGTACAGTGGCGGTTACGACGCTCGCCGCGTTCTTGATAGGGCGAAATAGGAGAAAAAAACCTTTTTAGTATTACACAAATCAAATATATCAAATAGTTTAGGTTATGTTGTGACAAATGTACAACATTTTTTGTTTTTCTAGAAAGTGTGTAATTTAGCCATAAAATGAGTTAATTATGAAAAACAGCGTTAATAAATATCTTTGAGATTTTTTTTTTATCGAGCAGAATTTTTCAAATCGTGCACTGATATATCTATTCGTATAGCAAATTTTCTTAATTTTAAAACCGTACTTTTTCCATACTTAAATAATGACATTTCCTTTAGAAAAAAAATATATTTAAAAAACCCATTTTACGTAGTTGCAACAACCACTGCACCTTAAGGTAGGTCCGATTAAAGGAACATATTATAAGACGTTAACTACCGCTACTGTCACGCTTCTGTATATTCTGTATATTAGTATCCATCATATTTTTTCTTTCAAGCCGCGCACAGTAATTATAAATATCAGCCACCAGCCACTGACATAATATTATGTACTCACACATGTATATCGATATTAAAGTTGCCAAAATGCGTCTAGGCAAGCCGCGTCTGTCTATATGTTATCATTTCACATATAAACCACTGAAACGATTTTGATGAAGGGTTATGATAGAATTATGAAAGTGGCCCTGAGTAAGTAGCCCGTATGCGTCATCCTCGATGAATTCGATCGAGTGTATTGCCATAAGTCTACCTATTTGTAGACGCGTCATCGTTCCAATTTGCTATTTCATAATTTTACCTTAATCTTAACGAGAAAACCTTCGCTATAATAATTAGCATTGTAATTGAAAATTAGTTTGTAATTTAATCATAAAGTTTACCTGGTGAGTGGTGACCTAAGGTTTTCCTATCGTTATTCATATTAACTTCTCTACTTTATAATATCGTCTGTATAAAAACCAAAATTACTCTTACAATTTCATCAGGCTAAAATAATATTTCTGTATATTTTTATCCTCTTAAAAGCAAATTGTTTTTCGTTTTACGCCTATTTTCTTTACAAATATATTTTTAATGGTTGTCAATTTACATCAACCTAATCGAATCGAGGTATACCGAATATAAATATTAATCATTAAACATGAATCACAATAATTAGTATTGTCCGAAACATCCATACTAATATAATATATGCGAAAGTATGTCTGTCTGTTACCTCTTCACGTCCAAATCGCTGAACCGATTGTGCTGCAATTTGGTATGGAGATACTATGAGTCCCGGAAAAGAACATAAGATACTTTTTATCCCGGAAAAATGTACGGTCCCCGATAAACGAACTTTGGCGCAACGGAGTTGCGGACGTCATCTAGTTGCTTGTAAATTCGTCAATAGTTTTTTGCGATACAAGTCCATAATGATTTCGTCACAAGAGCTGTAGTGACATAACCTTGTACAGTTGTATTGTTAGCGACGTGAGTCAACAACCTGCGACGGTCAACTTTAAACTGTTTGAACCGCGCCATTTTTAGGGTTCCGTAGTCAACTAGGAACCGTTATAGTTTCGGTCTGTCCGTCCGTCTGTCTGTCTGTCTGTCTGTCCGCGGTTTTGCTCAGAGACTATAGGACCTACAAAGCTGTAATTCGGCATGAATGCACATATTATAATTTATAATTAATAGTGCCGACAAAATGGTATATAAAATCTTAAAAAAATATTTTTTATGGGACCTCCCCTACACATCAAGCGGGGATGATTTTTTTTCGCGCCCACCCCACCGTGTGGGGTGTCATTGGATAGGATTATTAAAAATATTATGAGTATTCATAGATCATTTTCCCGCCCGACACGCACTTGGCCGGTTTAATATTTGCGATTAGGCTGGATTTATGTGCGTCCGCCCGAACGCGCAGTTTGGCCATAGACCATAGTATAAGGAGGGGAAGTAGGTAATTATTAAGACACTCAAAAACACAGCAATAGTTTCTCCTGCGGTTATCAGACATTTTTGATTCATTTAGCGGTGCTGAAAAGCCGTGACGCGCGAACCTCGTGCAGTGTTAGCCCCGACTGGCGCACTGAGAAACGGGTTGAGATTTTGTTAAGTGTGCGTGCGGCGACGCATACATACTATGGCGCACACATACAAGCCGCGCGCGGTGCGTTTGTATGAAGATAACTTACTTCCCCCTCATTATGGCTTGGCGGCTACACTGCGAGATGCTATCAAATGTACGTATTGGCAGCGCGACCGCGTTGCTGTTTTATAATAATAAATTAAAATACGCCAAAACGCGCATTCCGGCCGCCGCATTTAAATCCAGACACTTCTTGAATACGTATTAACTAGAATCGGCTAAGGGTTAGACTTATGTAATAAATCGAAGAGGAGAAAAGTGTTTTGGTCACTTTTACAAATCTAAATGGCTGTTACATTAAACAGTGTTAATGTGGCTTATTAATGTAGTTACTTTAATGTTCGTAAAAAACCTAAGTAATAAAGAAAATTAAAGTTTGCCACAGTATTATTTTTTATGTCGCTTCTTAATTATTCTGCCCTATTTTTGTTCAGGAAATATTCAATTTCCTTCACTATAATCCAATAAAATCATAAAAACACTATTTTTTCCTTCCGAATGTAATTTCGTTGTTGCATAACAACGTAATGGTACCTAACAAAAAAGCGGAAGTCAAAGATCAAAATGATCTAAAACAAAAATGGAGTAATTTGAAATAATTTACTGCTCAAGGTAAAGTAATAATAATAAAATAGAGCAGAATAACAAAGACATGATTCAAGTATCTTCCAAAATAACAGTCACAGGTTATGGCGATTAATGAGTAACAAATTGTATCATTGTTATTTGATGAGTTGCTTATTATTCATTAACTTTTTCTGACGCAGCTCAATGACAAAAAGTTAACGATTCCTTTACACGACAAACTTATGTAATGACTAATGAGGCATGCATTTTTATGTATTTCATGTTATATTAGATTATCTTGCCAGATTATCTGTCGAGTACCTAGTGTATGATTGTGTCTTAACATATCTCTTTCACTGTTGAATTAGATAGAAATCTTATCTTCTTATCTCTCTTCAAAAGGAAAAATCTCCGAAATAAACAAATCTCCGAAATGAACAACCGTGAAATTATTATATTATCTAAACGATTTAAATATTAGTTTATTTATTTGTATGTTCCTTGTGTTGGAAAGGCTTCAAAACTAGAGAACCGACTTTTAGCACACATACAGCGGCCTCCGGGCTCCGGGAATGACATAGGCTATTTTTTTATCGCAGCGAATGGTATCGTTCACGCGTAATTTCCTTTTGCATCGTAATGTTTCAGAGAACATAGTATTAATTAACATCTAAATATTACAGCGTGGGGATGCTCATCTTTGGGCTATGATTGATAGCCACGATTGCAAAGCTGTCTTTAGCATAATCGACGTAGATCATGGATAATAGACAAAATGCCCCTCTACATATGCACAATTGTTTGTAATGGACCATCGTGGACCGATGTAGAGAAGTCCCATAATAGAGTGTGGCGGTACCCACAATTAGCGCCACATTCCTGCATCGCGCTATCGAAGTTTTCTAAGCGCGTCGGTATGTATACGGCAGCTGAAATCAATCACGTGGGCTTCGACCGAGCATACCACCTCGCTCGATCGGAAGATCTTCCCTTGCGGCCTCCACACATTTCCCACGAGAGGTATTGTTAAGTAGTCGATGCCCGCAACTCCGTTGCACCAAAATTCCAGGATAAAAAGTAGGATGTCCTTTCGCGGGACTCAAAGTATCTCCGTACCTCAGCAAAATCGGTTCAGCGTTTGGGCGAGAAGAGGTAACAGACAGACTGACAGACACTTTCGTATTGATAATATTAGTATGGATGTTAGTAACAATGAAATAAATAAAATAAAAAACTACTCACTACGAACTAACAAAATACATCAATTTACAAAAGTTTACAACATAAAAGAGAAGAAGAATAAAGTCCATGGCGTGATGGACTACAATTACAATTAGTAATGTATTAAAATTATTCTTGGTGCGAAAACCTATGATTGATAGCAAAAAAGGATATGACGTACGCTACACGCTCAAATTTTCATCAATCTGATCCATCAATCTGGTGACAATCAGGATTGATGGTAAATTGATAGACCATATCACGATGTTAGACGATCAATCCGGATTGTCAATTTACCATCAATCCGGTATCTCAGTCAGAGATAAACAGTTTCAAGGAGCAGATGTGTACATTTGCAGAATTGATAAAAAAAGGCTTGTGTCGTTATTATCATAGCACCACAACGAATGTATAAGAGCGGGTTAGGGTGAAGCCAAACGAGCGTAATTTGTGAGTTGTGAGTCGCAGAATTTCTGCCGGGTAGAATTCTGCTGCATTCAGTTTCATACAAAAGTTCTGTTTGATTCACACGGCGACTTAAAATGAGTTGTCTGCCGGCTCACACGCATTATTCCGACCGAATTCAGATCGCGGGGAGCGCGGGCAATGTTGCCAACTATGGGGATTTCCTACTAAATTTAGTTGGAAAAAATAAAAACAGTGGGTTTTTAGGGGGTAATTTGGGGATATCTTTGGGGGTAAAATTTTTGCAGCGTAAATGTAATATGTATATTTGAGCCCCCCTTAAATATTAATTTTATTTTGTTTTTAGTATCTATTTGTTGTTATAGCGGCAACAGAAATACACAGTCTGTGAAAATTTCAGAAGTCTAGCTGTAGCGGTTACTGAGTTACAGCCTGGAGACAGACAGACGGTCAGACGGACAGACAGACGGACAGACATAGAAGTCTCAGTAATATGGTCCCGTTTTTACGCTTTGGGTACGGAACCCAAAAAAGAAATGAGCTCAAATAAATATTTAATTTCATCCAAAAATTATTATACATAATAGTATCCTAATTGAGGTATATTAAACCATATATTAAACAATAAAACATATTTGCCGACCAGGCGATTGACTGACGAAAAATTGATGAACGCGGTTACACCGTCAATCTGGCGTCAATCTGGCGTCAATCTGGCATCAATCTCACCGAGATTGATGAACATTTTCAAAATATTTAAAAATCCGTCAATCCGATCCATCAATCCATCAATCCGTGGGTTATGGGCGAAATTGTCTAAATAAATAAAAAAAAAAAAAACATAAAAGAGAAACGGTTCGAATTGGCGGCCTTACTGCTGGAAGCAGTCTCTTCCAGGCAACCGAGGCTAGCTAATTGTAGCTAAATTTAGCTAATAGATTAAGAAATCGAAATATTGTAAAGTGGGTGTAGTGGGTGTGTTCAAACCGGTTCTGCTATTGTGCTGTCTACAACCACTTTGTCAATGAACGCTAAATGTCAACATAACCTGTATAGTACGCCGGTGGACTTTGACCGCGGAGGACAAAAAATACTCCTCGAATTACAGACAAAAATATGACAGCAGTGGTTGAAGCCTGGTTCTTTGGCTGCTGAAGGTTGGTAACAAACACAGCGGTACGAGAATTTTGTATATAAGGTTTTATAATGAATCTTTCGTTGGTATGTTATTATATGAATTATGAATTTAAGATTTAGATTCTTGTGAATCTAAAATTAAAAAAATAAATAAATAAAAAAATAAAAGATTCTAGTTGATTGGATTGTTTTAATTTTCCAACCTTTAACTGTAACAGCTTATGTTTTCAAAAGGTTCATTTATTTAAATTAACCTTTTTGAAAATATTAAAACGTGGACGTTTCTTAGGTAGACTAGACTTAGGTACATTTTTTTTCAGACTAGACCTATATTACGGATAATCTGATGATGATGACCTGGCCCTTTAGCCAAGACCTTCCCTTTATCGCTGATCAAAATGTATGGAGTTGACATAAGCGTTTGTTAATATGACGTTGACGTTCGACTCGTCTAATGTCAATCATACATTTTTATCGGCGATTCAATAAAGAAAATGTCTTGGCTACATGCACAGAGCTTAAATCACGTGACTGCGGGCGCGCTAGCATGACCCCAACACTTTCATTCACTACCAGAGGTTAATATCACCGATAGATAAAGACTATTTATAACTTAACGAGTGGAATAAAAATAACCTATCGTGAGGGCGCGACCCAGCGCGTGGAAAATTTGTTCAAAGATAAAATTAATTGCTGCGTTTTGGTGTACAGAGATAAGTGATCGCTCGCGCGGCGCCTTGCTTTATCATGAGGAGTTACTCACCTATTTTGGTGTAGCGATTTTTTTGCGCTTTTTACTTTCTTACTTACTTACTGCGGTGCAGCTACCCAAATTGAATCTTAGACACTGGTCCGTAATACTTCACTTAAAAGAAAAATTTAAGGAAACTGGAATCTTAAGGGCCTTCCCCTACGGAGATTCCGTAATTTACCGTATTTAGAGCCTTATAAACTCATAATTTGAAAGCTACAAAGTTATAATAAAAATACAGCAATAATCTTCAGTATATCAACATTCCTTTCCCCGTTTTAAATTTTCTATTTTTGTTTATTATACTCATGATATTAGCTTCCAAAGTAATACCAATTTATTAAAATTAAAGCATACTTTCAGCATCTCCCTAGTATTTACAAGTTACGTTTATTTGAAACACACGACAATATATAGACAATTTTATTAACTACATATTCCCCGTTTTAAAATTTTTTTAGATCAATTTTGAACTAAGATAAGAAAAAAAAATAGGATTTTGTGCGATCTCGGCAACGCGTCAAATGTATGGTCAAGGTCGTTTGCTCGGGGGATGGCCTTAACTGTTGCTTCTCAATATGTCCTATCAAATGTATTTATTGTATGTCAAAAAGGAATATATACAAATTTAAGAAAAAATGTGACACCCATGGGAGAAATACTCGTAATAAACATAAGCTTGAAATTCCGGTGACTAGACTTACTAAAGTCAAAAATTATTTTAAGGGTCAATGTATACACCTTCATAATAAGATCCCAGAAAGCGTTCAAAATCTTTCAATTAATAAATTAAAACAAATGTTAAATAACGTTTGTGTACCAAGGCATACTATAAAGTTACTGATTTCATGAATGATAGTTTTTTTATTTTTTATTTTTTTATTAATAAATTTGGGGCCGTCTATGGGCTGTTCGCCCATATCATTTTTTTGTTATTTTATTATTAAGATTTTTCGCACCAAGGATAATTGAAATAATATTATTAATTTTAATTAATTGTAGTCCATCACGCCATGGACCTTTTTTTTGTTTTTTTTTTTAATGTATAATAGAATAGATTATAATATATACATATAATAAATAAATATATATTTATTGTTTTATAAATTACATAATTATAATATTAATGTTTTGAACGGTGTGGTCCCAGTGTGGCGGCCAGTAGATCCGACATTTTTCGATTTCCTTAGATTTTATGCTGCTCCACCCTTTGCCTTTAGATGTTGTGACATTGGCTTGGTGGAGAGGGGTCACTCAAGCTGGGTGGAGTTTCTAGGGTGTTGAAGAGATATCGTTCTGTGTCGAATCTACCAGATGCCAGCCAGTGGATGCCATGAATGATAGTTATACATCATGGGAATAAGGTCGTCTCCTGCAGAGCTGTTTCTGTATAATTTGTATTGTTCACTTGTTGTATTTTATTTAGTCATAATGACATTTATTTTTTCATTTTCCGTCTTTTTAGTAAAAGATGGCCCCGTGCGAGTTTCTTACGCCGGTTCTTCTCGCTGAGTTAGTTCCCGAACCGGTGGTAGGCACCAATATAGTCCCGACGTTCAGAGAACATTTGAAAAAATTTATTCTGAATAAAATTTTTTGAGTTTGAGTTTATTTGAATCTTTAATGTTATAAATAATATTCTGTACAGCAAATATATATCCAAATTATGAAGTTAAGTTTTGATACTAATGAGACCTGACTCCTAATAGTCGTTTTTGTCGAATCCTAATTAAAACGTTACTTAACTTAGTAATTAAGTTTTTATAACGTTTGATCGAAATTGCTTACGGGGGTTTTTCAGAATCGTTGTTTCTGGAAATGTACGTAGCCAATAAAAAACAAAAATTGACATGACTGTATTTTGATTTCATGAATTTGTACATTTTCGAAATCCCTTTTTTGCCGTAATACTAATTTTGAAGAATAACAACAACAACGTCGAAATATTTTAAAATTTTAAATTTTGCACCTTTTAGCTTTACAGTAGTTGCATAAAAACAAACCGAGTCCGACCCGTTTTCTAAGGGTTAAATCAGACCGCAACGCGACGCGTAGATGCATTTCTAAATTTGTACTGTATTGACAGATTTTAATTGCAAATCTGTCAAATCCATACAAATTTAGAAATGCATCTATGCGTCACGTTGCTGTCTGAATTGATCCTAAGGGCCTGTCCACGTGTCCACGGTACGACGTCGTCAACGTGGAACGGTGCGGTAACGTAGCACGGTACGTTGTCTAAGGGTTTTCAACAGGAGTTTTAAATCTTTTCACTAGCGTTTTTGGCTAACGACAACATATTAACCAGTCAACCACGCTGTTGTATAGATAAACTCGAAACAAAAAAGTCAGAGTAGATCAGTGGCGAAGGAGAGGAAATGACCTTTTCATCTGTAAAAATGTATGCTTTTTATTTTGTTACCCTTTTCTACGATTACTCTTTTCTACGGTCACCCTTTTCTATGGTCACCCTTTTCTACGGTCACCTTTTTCTATGGTCAACTTTTCTACGGTTACCCTTTTCTACAATTACCCTTTTCTACGGTTACTCTTTTCTAAGGTCAACCTTTTCTACGGTCACCCGTTTCTTCGGTCACCCTCTTCTACGGTCACCCTTTTCTACGGTCACCCGTCTCTTCGGTCACCCTCTTCTACGGTCACCCTTTTCTACGGTCACCCTTTTCTACGGTAAAATTTTCTACGGTTACCCTTTTTTACGGTTACTCTTTTCCACGGTCACCCTTTTCTATGGTCACCCTTTTATACGGTCACCATTTACTACGGTCAACTTTTCTACGGTTACCTTTTTCTACAATTACCCTTTTCTACGGTTACCCTTTTCTACGGTTACTCTTTTCTACGGTCACCTTTTCTACGATCAACTTTTCTATGGTTACCCTTTGCTACGGAACCCTAAAAAGGAACGTAGGTACAGCGTCGTCACATGGTCCACTATCTCCACTTGACCAACTGACCTGTGTGGTTTATCACACGATATCGCGGCGCTGCGGAATTTTTTCGCACTCATCGTAATTACTTTTTAAGATAACTGATCGTTATTATAATATTATGCTCTTATTACGTTTTATCTGTCGATATTACTTAGTCAGGAAAAAATAAAAAAAATTCGCTCTCTTCGAACTTGGAAGTGAAAAATTTTTGATATTATTCTAATTAGTTTTAATATAAGTGCTTAAACTCTTCTTCATGCCTTTTTTATATGGAGAAATGCTTTACGCATCCCCGGAGGATTGCGTAGACCAGCTGGTGTTTGTGGGACTACCTTTAGCCGTAGGGTCTACTCACTTAAGCCTGATGGTGCTCCACTCCCCGCTTAAGGCAGAGTTGCGGGTATGGTAGAACCTTTGCAGTAGCAACTCTTCCAGCCAGTTTTCATGCCTAAAGCCATATTAATGTAGTATGCGGGTATATGGAGACCACGCTTAGGCAAACGTAGTGTAGGGCGTCCCGCGGCTCGGTGGACCGACGATTTGAAGCAGCGGATGGATGAGGGCTGCCCAAGATCCCAAGATGGTTGGCGCTCATTGGGGCCTACGTTCAGCAGTGGACGGCAAATGGAAATAGGCTGATGATGCAGGTATAAAATTACTTACAATTTATTTATTTAGTTATAAATAAATTGTATATAATATATAGTTTTTTGAAAATCTGCTGTCAAAATTTGCCATCAGATTCTGGTAGACCTATAAATATCTTGACGTTGCCAATAGAGCATATTACGCAAAAGTCAGAGCAGAGGGCGTTACTAGCACATACAGTAACAATCCGAGAAAATCCGATCCGATGTTGCGCACGTCATATTGACAGACACTTTATTGAACGTCGAACAAAACTTCTTGTTTATGTCTAATCTGTTGCTGCCTCTACTTAGTGCCTGTCCAGATGAGGCGTATTATGCGCGAAGTCCATACGCGCGTTTCAATTTCTATTGCATCCAGATACCGCGTTTTACGCGCGTTTTTACGCTACAAACATGGACTCGTAGTTATCACGCTCCAATCAAATACTATCGCAACGGACTCGCGCGTACGTCTGGACGCTGCAATGGCACCCAAGTATTTCTACTCGCGCGTCGCTCACGCGTTTTACGGGCGAGTCGAGAGTCCCGCTTATTGCAAGCGTTTTACGCGCGAGTTAGAAAACGCGTGTGCGACGCGATATACAGGGTGCAATTAAACCTTCCTGCCAAATTTTTTCCAGGGCTTAGGTATCATTAGGAGAGTCCATTTAACCAAAAAAAAATTGGGTGTTATTTTTTTTCAATGATATATTTTATCCCATTTAAAATCGTTGCAGAACGGTCACTCGCGGCGCGGGGGAATGAGAGGGGGTGACGCCGGGATGAGGCGCGCGCGCGGGGGCACGTCACGCGCGGCCGACGCATCGTGTCCAGTAATTGTAGTGTTTTTTAGGATAACTTTCGGAAGCTATTTCTCAATAATTTAGTACTGAGTGACTATAAAAGAAAAAATACGTGTATTCTTATTTTTAATAAGGATGATTATATCAAAATTTGGCAGGAAGGTTTAATTGCACCCTGTATGTAGCTTTAGTATCTCGGGTACGCGCGTAAAACGCACATCTGGACAGGCTCTTAGAGCCAGTCCACACGGCACGTTGCGTCAGCGTTGCGTCGACGCAGCGCTGCCGTTTGACGCATAGCCGGCCACACGGGCGCTGCGTCATCGCAGCGTTATTACGAAGCAGTCTTAACGTCAACACCCCCTCCCGCTTCGTCTCGGGGGCTACTGTCCGTCATGTGTGCGTTGCGACGACGCAGCGCGCCGTGTGAACACTTTGGTTATTTGTATGTAAAACAACGCAACGGCAGCGTTGCGTCGACGCAAGGCTGACGCAACGCGCCGTGTGGATTGGCTCGTACTAGGCCTTTGTATCCGTTGTGGATGATTTATACAGTATTTTCAGAGCGAAGTACCCACCCCTTAATACAGCTGTAGTACCTGGGACAAGATTTAAATGTCCGTATAATATGGTTGCCCAAGCACATACGGCATTCTCGCAACATATTCGGCCTAGTCCAGAGGAAAAATCGATATCGTTTTTATCGATGACTGTGATTAGAAAATTAACATAAAAATTGCCAGTTTCGATATCCATCATCCTGAGTCCTGACCTTGGTAACTGGCGCTGCGCAGGCGCACAGCTGGCCTCAAAACATATTTTATTATAATTACAAATCACCAACATTCGTACACAATGGGACCATTAGCGATCTATAAAGACGGGAATACACGCGTGACTAGATTTATAATTATTGTTTCATATATTATATTTGGGATACAAGAGGCACTTTCCATTCCATCAAATCCAAACTTGAGGTTTTCTTCTAAACATCTAAAATATTATCCTTAATTGATTTGTTTAAAATACTTATAAGTGATTTTGTATGTTTTATCGATGATACAGATAATTTAAATATTAACCAATATTTAAACATTTCAAAATTCAAATGAAGGTACTAACTACTATCAGAAAAATTGATTCATTGAGAGATTGTGGGCCTACGTAATTTGGTTGGGTTAAGCCCAGTTTCGAGCACGACTGACATTTACTCGACAATAGTAAGGCTGAAGTCTCTAAATCAGCGGACAGCGGGGCGGAAGCGGCGCGGCGCTCCCTCCTGCTGTTTCGAGACTTAGCCTTACAGTTCGAAACCAGCAGTCTACTCAAACTAATCGGTGTATCAGCGGCACGGACGCAATGTGACGTCACACGGCACACCACGCCCTCGCACACCTCTCGCGAATATGCAAACACAAATCCTACATGTTTGTAGGTTGCGACGTTATAAGAAAAAACTTGAGATGACGCACGGAACTTCATTTAATAGAAAAAGTTGATACTCACGACTTAGTTGCGCAAAAATTCGTCTATCGCGCGAGAACCGTACATTTTACGGGATAAAAACATCCTATGTCTCCTGTCATCCCGGGACTCAAATTTCATAAAAATCGGTTCATTTTGCGAGGACTTCAGACTTCAGAGCTTTGTGAGGGCTCGCGTCGTCACACCTTGACTGACTGATGATAACACATAGTCTACATATAAAAAACCGGCCAAGTGCGAGTTGGACACGCCCATGAAGGGTTCCGCAGCAGCAATAAGGTTTATTTTTATGAAATTAAAAGGTTTTTGATTTATTTTTATATTTCAGTTGATAATAATAATATAATATCTATGGACGCTTCACACCACGTCAGTCTGGCCCCGTGCTAAGTACCTGAAGGACTTGTGTTACGGGTACCAGACAACGGAAATATATTATTTAATACTTTTATACTATACATAATATATTTAAGATTTTTATTATATAATTATGATACACATATTTAATACACATCCATGACCCAGGAACATTGAAAACATTTTTGTTCCGTCGTTCAAATCCCTCGAACCCCGACTTGAACCGCCACTCGCTCAACCATTGAGCCACAGAGGTTTGTCGAATACATGTAGCTGAAAATTGAATTATTCTGTCGTTCAGTATGGAGTCGGAGCGTAGTAGGGCACCGAATATATGGAGACTTGCCAACCTCCTTTATACGTGTTTTCTTGTTCACATATCAAATATATTTATACACTAGACGTTGCAAGCGCATTCGCTTGCGTAAGCGGGCCCCTAGACGATCAATTTTATTGTGCAATATCACGTATTGCGCAATATTATTGACCGTCTAGGGTTGATTATATTGAATATCGCACCTTCAATCTAATTGTTAAATAAACTATTCAATAAAATTGAAGCGTGATGTATAAAATTGATCGTCTAGGGGCCCGCTTAGTAAGGAACTCCAAGGAAACCGGACATTTTCTCGTAAAATATGTAGTTTTTATGTATGTCAGTCTCCTTGATCTACTCTATAAAATTACACTAAAATCGGTTCATTACTTCGTGAGATTAGCGCGTTCAAACAAACATACTGTTTAGCTTTATAATATTAAGGGCCTGTTTCACCACTTCCTGATAAAGTGCCGGATAGGCTATCCACCACTTAACTTTACAGATGAAATATGGAGAATCTGTCAAAAAAGCTGTGAATAGCCAATTCGGTACTTTATCAGAAAGTGGTGAAACAGGCCCTAAGTATAATAAGCCCTAAGGATACTATGTAAATTTCTCAAAAAGCTTAAGACATAGTGATATCTACCTTAGTTTTATTGCTCTTATGAGTCACAATATGAGTACGTCAATCGTCATAGAGACGTGCGTATACTCTACAAGTAACTTGGTAGATCCCCTTTTCCCTTTAAATAGCTTTGAAATATGAGAATAATAATTCATCGTCGTAGGAAAATATTAGGAGGAAAACTGTATTTCATTTCTTGGACTTCGTAACTATTTGTACAGGCCCATTGCGGAATCCGTAAACTTAACAGTGACGAGAATAAATAGGTATCTATTAGACTTCTAATATATTTGTGCTAAATGTTGTCAATCATCCCAGTAGCTACTGACTATTTTAGTAACATTTAGCACAGATATGTTAATTTAAAAATCAATCTAGAGGTATAATATGAAAAAATACGTGTGGCACTCGGGGAGTGCCGCGGTAAAGCTATTGCATAGCATTTTTTATCAACTTATGCAATTATAATTCGCATAACACAAACATCGTGCCGAAGTCTGGCAACGGTGTCCCTTGTAAAGATTGTGGCAGCGCTGAAATGTTAATTTGCCCAAATTAACCCATCGTTGGCAGCCATTCTATTATTGGCACTTTATATTTTTGTTTGATAATAATATTATGCCTGCTTCTCACGGCGCGTAATATCACGAGCCGCGCTGCGCCAGCTCGAGCCACGCGTCATGTGAAGGGGGTGGCTCGAGGTGGCGCGGGCTGGCTCGAGCAGGCGCGTCCGATCCGATTGAAGTCGGTAATTTCAAAGGCGCGGCTCGGCGCGGCTCGAGCGGCTCGTGATATTACGCGCCGTGAGAACGGCTAGCGCGGACTCGCCTGTTGGCTCGTGCTCGCTCGTACAAATTGGCTCGGCGCAGCGCGGCTCGTGATATTACGCGCTGTGAGAAGCCAGCATTAGAAATGTCAATAATTTCACAATTTTAGTATTCAGAACTTTTAAAGTGCAATAATTCCGTGCTTATCTTTAGTGTAATTAAGTGATATTATAGTTAAACTTCGGTGTGGTTTAAAGTTATTTTCCTATGACAGAGGTCTCAATGCTTAAGACATATTTAAGGTTCATTTTCCAGCTACCATGACTCTTAAGGAACTGACACACCCACCATGAGTAGGTAACCGCATTGCATCATGGTTCTTCCCCAAAATATTTGTTTGCCGTCGGCTGACGCAAGTTATAAAATGTTCACTAGCTTAGGCAATAATATTAGATGACGTCCGCTACTACGTCGCGAGTCGCGACCAATTCGTTTATCATACATTTCTGGGATAAAAACTGCCCTATAATAATATATCCATATTACTAATATTATAAAATATATGAAAGTGTGTCTGTCTGTCTGTCTGTCTGTCTGTCTGTTACCTCTTCACGCCTAAACCGCTAAACTGATTTTACTGAAATTTGGTATGGGGATACTTTGAGTCCCGGGAAAGAAAATAGGATACTTTTTATCCCGGAAAAAGGTACGGTTCCCGCGCGATAAACGAATTTTGGCGCAACGAAGTTGCGGGCGTCATCTAGTTAATATTATAAATGCGAAAGTCTGTCTGTACTGACTTGACGCCCAACATTTTTCTCTTCGAAAATTCTCGAAAGTGGTAGCTAACAGAGATAGAAAGGACAAAAGATGTCGATTTGGTGGTCCTAAAATATTTATAACTAACAGGTTGGTTTAGTGTTTAATCTAAAGATAATTATCTAAATGATAGGAAAAAACCTTTGTCCTACAAAATATATGGTTTGATCAAAGAGTTCCCCCTCTTTCAACATGTATCGATGACGAGTCAGAAAAAAATTATTACTAACCAGCTGGTTTTTTCTATAATAATTGGTTTTAATATTTATATAGTTCAACAGTCATATTGTCCCCCAAATACCGTGGTATGTTATCCCGGTCCTACGCTCTAAAGTTGTTAATACCATGAGACTATTTTCCTCATTACTAACTGTAGGACAAAAATATTACATAATAGCTTAGTGTATTCTCTGCCCAAATAAAGCAATGTCCTACAAAAAAACAGGTATGTATCGCGAGTCCGACAATATTCAAGAACGGTCATTTTTCGTTTTCCTATTTGTAACATAATAATTAAGATACGCAATCTTTTTAGGGTTCCGTACCTCAAAAGGAAAAAACGGAACCCTTATAGGATCACTTTGTTGTCCGTCTGTCCGTCCGTCCGTCTGTCAAGACCCTTTTTCTCAGGAACGCGTGGAGGTATGAAGCTGAAATTTATATCAATTACTCAGGTCTACTGTCCCTTGAAGCTGTGAAAAAATCAAACTTCTAAGCCAACGCAATCAAAAGAAACAGCCGTTTATGCCGCAAATTTTCGACATTTGCAAGGGAATCAAAACCTACAGGGTGCTTCCCGTGAACTCAGAATCTTGAAATTTGGTACGAAGCAACGTCTTATAGCATAGATAAAGGAAAAATTACGAAAACCATAAATTTTTAGTTACATCACATAATATATTTTTTTTTAATAATTTTAAACTTACTACCCATTTCCTCATAAACGCGTAGAGGTATTAAATTGAAATTCATACCAAATACTCAGGTCTATAATACCTTTAAGCTGTAACAAAATCAAACTTTGTAAACCTTGCAGGTTTGTACGGAACCCTCGGTGCGCGAGTCCGACTCGCACTTGGCCGGTTTTTTAAATTTAATTAAGTTTATTTATAATTAACAAAAATTGGTGTAAGTACTTATTTGTAATGAAAAAATAAATAAATAAATAAACCCGAATACATAATTTGCAAGAATTTTGTGTACTTAATTCAATTAATGTCTACGGGTATTTTTCGTAAATTTGAGCGTTAAGCTTGTTTCATACTACGCTATAATATTATAGCATATAGTATATAGTATATAGCTCATAGCACAAGAATATCGCGCACTATACACGTTCACACTGCACTGTACTGTACTGTATATTATTGGCTTGCTATACGCAACGTATGGTGCGCGATATTCTTGTGCTTATGAGCTAGCTATATACTATATTATACTATTAATTATTATATATAGCGTAGACTGAAACCAGCTTTAGTGTTTCGTAGCTATTGACATATTTTAGTGTGCGAAAAGGAACCGAATTCAAAACGGTACAAGTATGGGAGTTACGTTTCCTGTGTAGTGACCGACCGAACTTTCGGTTTGGGTTTCAGTTTCGGCCAGTTTCAGCCAAAAAATGTAGTGTCGGCCTTAGTTTCGGTTTCGGCCAAAATATAGCCGAAACTTTCGGCCCTGCCAAAACTGCAGTGTTAGTGAATTTTCGAGCGTCGTTCGATAATCTTCGCAGTTTACTCGTGCTTGCCATCCGTCACCATCCATTTAATCGTGTTCTGTGGTTACTTTTTGCAAATTAGTGCCAAATTACTAAGTACTTATTTTGTTTTTATTAGAATTTCGTTTTATTTTAATCAAATTGTCTAAACTTAATCTTATCGAACATTAGAGGTACATATATTGTTGAATTTTGTTTCTAAACGACAAACGCACGTTTATTTAATATAATAATATTATGTATTTTAACAATGTTTCCCAAACAAACGATTAAGTAAATGATTTTTTTTTTTATGAAATAAGGGGGCAAACGAGCAAACGGGTCACCTGATGGAAAGCAACTTCCGTCGCCCATGGACACTCGCAGCATCAGAAGAGCTGCAGGTGCGTTGCCGGCCTTTTAAGAGGGAATAGGGTAATAGGGGAGGGTAGGGATGGGAAGAGAAGGGAATAAGGGAGGGAAAGGAAGGGAATAGGGTAGAGCATTGGGCCTCTGGTAAACTCACTCACTCGGCGAAACACAGCGCAAGCGCTGTTTCACGCCGGTTTTCTGTGAGAACGTGGTATTTCTCCGGTCGAGCCGGCCCATTCGTGCCGAAGCATGGCCCTCCCACGTATAATAAATTAATTATATTGTGTGTGAACTTTATTTACTTAATAATTTTGTTTGACTATGAGATATTGCTTGCGAAATTTTTCTAGTCAATCATCTCGTATCATTCTTTTTCTTTTACCACACGTTTTATTTATATTTAAAATAATTAACCTTTAACTATGGACGCGCTTTCTCACAGACCGTTCCTACCCTGCTAGAATCTTATCTACCCCACTTCCCCGTAAGCTTCACACTTGCGGCCCTCATTACACGATTCGACAAAAAATATTTTTTTCTTGTGCCTGTTACCTAATGACTATTATCCGATTATTTGCGTTGATAACTAACCAGAAACATTAATAAAAAAAAAAGAAATTTAGCTTTATAGTCTAGGCGAAGATAAATGAAATGAAATGAAAATATACTTTATTGTGCACAATCACATTTACAATAACACACACATAAAGAAAACTCATAAAATGATGAGAGTACACAAAGGCGGCCTTATTACTAAATAGCAATTTCTTCCAGACAACCTTTGAAAGAAATGAAAAAATTGCTGGAGAAAGGGTGTTGTGCTTAAAGTATAACTATAATTAAAAATAACTCATAAAAACTTAACATTATAAATTACCTATAAATACTATCCTATATAGTAAATACATACATAATACATTCACAATACTATATACAAAATATATTTAAATAAATATTTTATCAATAATACTATATAATATATAAATTAAAAAAAAATAATTAAATATTACATAAAATATAATTTACGTCACATATTACAGAGACATTAAATTATGATAAACAGTTCCCAATAAATTAATGTTATGACATATTACTAACACTTATCGAGGTAATATTTTTTAAGGGAGGACTTGAATGTTTTTTAAGTTAGAAGTTAGAAGAAGATAAATAAAAAATATAAGATTTTTTTAAATTCTTTGAGACTAACGCTCGTTGTGACCAAGATAAAGGGGTATTGGGGGATATCAGATTTGGAACGGGAGGTTTGCCGCTGTCACTTACTGTGCGTATTTAATTTTTAGAGAAATTATGAGTTTTATGTACTTTAAAGCGTAAAAATATCTTCAAAAATGTATAAAATGGACGTAAAAAGTTTTTACTGTATTTGAGGAAAATTTATTAAAGTAAGAGTGGAAAAGTTACTTGCACCGATAGATAAAAAGATTTATCAAGCCTTTGAAACAAATTTTAAACTTCCTATTAAAAACCAGAAAAAATGTGGGTGCTACATATCTCACGTACTTATTAAAGAGGCATGCTACAAGGTATGTTTGATGTTTGCTCACCTAAATACAAAAAAATATCAAATTTTAAACCTAATTAATATATTTTTTCCTTCAAATTCTTTTTTAGTGAATTTGAGCAATGTTATAAATAAATATATTTAATTCTTTTAACGCCTAACTACAATAAATAAAATATAACCTGCATATTATGCATATTCTACAAAATACACGTAAACAGTTTTTGCTACATTTGCGGAGAATTTATTAAAATAAGAGTTAAAAAGTTAGTTGCATCAACAAATAAAAGACAAGGTCAAGCCTATGAAATGATTTTAAACTTCCTATTTAACACCAAAAAAAAATAGGAGCGCCACATACCTATACCGAAGCACACAACAAGCTATAATATTTGGGGTATGCTCACCTAGATACAAAAAATATGAATTTTTAAATATAAATTATATATTTTCAATTTTATTTTGGGAGTATAAGCAACGATATAAATAAAAAAATACTAATATTATTTTATATTCTTTTGAATTTTGATACATAACTGAAAGAAGAAAATTCAGGTTTTCTTCAAAATTTTAAAGTTTCTGTAAAATAAAACTTTATGAGTTAAAATCATTGTTTTTCTAATTAATTTAGTGTAAGACATCCGAATTGGGTACACAGAACTCAGGCACAAAAATCGTGTTGACTAGTGTTATCTTAGGTTTAGTGGCAGCAGAAGGCGGACGCCCTCGCCAATAGAATGAGGGAGGTCCTCGATAGGGACGCAGTGAGGATCGCTCGCCCTGTCCAAAGAGTGGAACTGCTCATCGCCGGTTTAGACGACGCAGCGACCGCCGCCGATGTCACCAAGGCGGCGGCAAAAGATGGGGGCTGCTCGGCCACCGACATCCGGTCGGGCAGAATTACGGTGGGCCCCAGGGGCGCACGGAGCGTGTGGCTCCACGTCCCTACGGCTGCCGCCAAGAAGTTACTTGCTTCTGGGCGGCTGCAGGTGGGATGGGTCCTGACAAGAGTGGTACTGCTGGCCGCGAGGCCAAAGCGGTGCTACCGTTGTCTGGACACCGGCCACCTGGCATCGAGCTGCCAGTCCCCGGTAGACCGTAGCGGGAATTGCTTCCGTTGCGGGAAGCCGGGGCACAAGGTCGCCGACTGCGCGGAGGAGCCCAGCTGCTTCTACTGCTCAGAGCTCGGCAGAAAGAGCGACCACGTGCTGGGGTCTAACGGCTGTATCACAGCATCCAACAAGCCTCCCGGTACGAGGAAGAAGCGCAAGGCTCCCTCCAAGGCTCGGCAACGACCTGGAGTCGATAAGGCCGGGGCGAGTGAAATCGCCCCCGCTATGGAGGTGGAAGCCTAGGCCTGGGGGCGGCTGATCGGGGGATCACCGCCCACAACATAGGCCCCGAGGAGATAGGCTCTCCCGATGCCCGGGGAGCCTCTCGGTGAAGGCAGGCGGCGGCAAGAGCTGCCGCAACGAATTGTGGTGCCGGAAGCGGCAAGCGCTGCGGAGGACGCGGTTGAATGCGTCGCGATCCCGCTCCTTCGCGTGTAGCGTTGACGAGGGCATGGGGGGGTTTTAGTCGGTAAACCTCCGGCGCACTGAGCCGGAGGGAGTCCGACATACCCCTGCCCCTTCCCCCGAGGGGGCGGGGGATGCGTAATGCATTTCCCCTCCTCAAAAAAAAAAAAAAAAAAAAGGTTTAGTGGCAAAACGTCTTCTGAACTAAAAAATTGTGACGCCAACTACACGTTTACTTAGTAATTTCATTTTGAACTTCGACCGCGGTCTGTCAAGACAGTCTCACAAGACTGCATGTCCGTGTTTCCCTGGATACAGAGAATGTCTTGAAATAACATTCTGCTCCTCCTGTTTTTTAGAATAATCATTCGTTCTAATGCATTAAAAACTCGGAATCGGATAAAAAAACTGAACATGAATACACATACGTACTGAAATATTTACTTTAAGAAATCTCACAAAAAGTAAAAAATCCAATTTGGCACTTTTTCTTATGTGTTAACAAATGTTACATAACAGTAAATTTCAGTAAATAATCGTCATTTTAAATGACTTATCAAGTTTTGGTTTCGGTTTTGGCCGAAACTGAGAGTCAGGCCGAAAGTTCGGTTTCGGTTTCGGCTGAAAAATAAGTTTCGGTCGGACACTAGTTTCCTTACGCCGCGTTTCCGCGAGTTTCTTACGCCGGTTCTTCTCGCCGGGGTAGTTCCCGAACCGCGGTGGTAGGCATCAGGTAGACATTCTGAAAAAATTGATTCAAATTTACTCAGAAATAAAAAAAAAAAATTTCTTAGTTTTTATTATTCGTAGATAATTTCCCACAAAAATTATCATGTTTATTTGTACAAACTTAAAACTAAAATCTTACTTCCTACTTAAATAAGCCTTTTTTCTACAAATATTAAAAATGCGAAAGATTGTGAGTGTGTTGCTTTATACAATTAAACTTAGTGCTACGGTTACCAAGGTGGCAATTTAACACAACAATCCCCAAGCAGAACCCGGCTGCCGCATAACAATAATTGAAAATAGGTATATTGTGTCAATCTGTACTACTACTTTCAAGCGTAGGACTGGGATAACGTACCACCGTGTTTGGGAGACAATATGACTGTTGAAGTATATAAATATTAACCAACCAATGTACAAAAAATCAGCTGGTTAGTAATCATATTTTTTTAACTCGTCATCGATACATGTTGAAAGAGGGGGAACTCTTTGATCAAACCGTATATTTTGTAGGACAAAGGTTTTTTCCTATCATTGAGATAATTATCTTTAGATTAAACATAAAATCAACCTGTTAGTAATTATTTTTTTAGGATCACCAAATCGACATCTTTTGTCCTTTCTATCTCTGTTAGCTACCACTTTCGAGAATTTTCGCAGAGGAAATTGTTGTGCGTCTCATCGAAACGATGCTATTCACGAAGATTCAGCTTGATAGTAATTATTTTTACATCAAGGATCTGTGCTACTACTTTAGAGCGTAGGACCGGGATAACGTACCACTGTATTTGGGGGACAATACGACTGTTAAACTATATAAATATTAGCCAATTAATATACAAAATATCAGCTGGTTAGTAATATTTTTTTTTGACTCGTCATCGATACATGTTGAAAGAGGGGGAACTATTTGAACAAACCATATATTTTGTAGGACAAAAGTTTTTTCCAATCATTTAGATAATTATCTTTAGATTAAACACTAAACCAACCTGTTAGTAATAAATATTTTAGGATCACCAAATCGACATCTTTTGTCCTTTATATCTCCGTTAGCTACCACTTTCGAGAATTTTCGAAGTGAAAAATGTTGGGCGTCTTATCAAAATGAAGCCACTCACGGAATATTAGCTTGTTAGTAATCCAAAAAAAATTTGTTCTAGGGCTCCCGTACTATAATCTATTGTACTACTAAGATAGAATCATTTTCTGCGGGAAAACAACCATTAAAATTTCACGCAGTATATTTAATACTTGTATAGTATACATATATTTAAGATTTTTTTATTCTAGAAGATACACATATTTTATACGCAGATATGACCCAGGAACATTGAAAACTTTTTGTTCCGTCGGCGGGATTCGAACCCGCGACCCCCGACTTGAGCCGTTTTTAACTATTAATAAAATAAGCTTTTATAATTTAGTTTGTTTTTAGTATTTGTTGTTATAGTGGCAACTGGCAACAGACGGACAGACATCGAAGTCTTAGTAATAGGGTCCCGTTTTTACCTTTTGGGAACGGAACCCTAAAATATGGAAGTGAAATTTTATAACAAGTCAATGATGCCATTTTTACATGCTTTACGCATCCCCAACGAATTGGGGAATGGGGATATCGGCTGGGGTATGTGGGACTCCCCTGCGGTCTACCCACTAAAACCCCGTGGTGCTCCACTCTCCGCTTAAGAGTTGCGGGGGTACGATAGAACCTACCGTAACACAATAATGCCTACCATTAGTGGTCCTAGCACAGCCGGCTCATTCGTGCCAAGGCATTCCTCTGATCCTCTCATGAATAGCGACATCCATCTGATAATATAATGCACGTTTATAAATGAATGAAAATATACTTTATTGCACCAAAACAAACATGACATACAGAAATTAGTAACTAAGAGTAAAAAGTACAAAAGACTTATACAAGCGATATCTTCCAGACAACCTTTATAATAAAACTATAAAGATACAGAAGTAATAGATGGTAGGTGACTATATAGATAGCTAACAGTAAACTTTTTCAAAATATACACGTATATTAAACATACATACATAGCTACATACATACATACTAAAGAATACATACAAATAATCACGTTTATCTTACGAAAAATATAATATCTGCTCTCACCTGATTTCTAAGAAAGATAACAAACAATAATTACACAATACACATGTCGGACACTATCGCCAAATCTCGGCGATAATACATGATGTATTGTGATAATCTTGCATGAGTGACGTATCTATCTGGTGGCAGGATATGCGGGGAAGTCAGCATATTATCTGTCGCTTATTGATAGTGTAAAGGACCCTGCACATGATGATGCGATTACGCTATATTATGGTCATGTTTTGTTACTCTTTGTACAGCTTAGCAAAAAAGCGTCTGGCGTAATTGCGTTCAAGCGAAGCGTAGGTTTGCCTATAATAAGACAATAGTGCCCTCATTAAAACGCACCCCTCTGTCCAAGCTATATATGTATTTGATATTCAATGAGTCCCAATATTACACTTAGTCTTGAACACAAACAAATTTTCTGATACATAAAATAAATCTTGCTTTTGCGTGTAAAAATTATATAATAAGCAACGCCACTTGCATGATTTACATTTAAAATATTTGTATTAATTCATTAAATATTATGAATAATGCGACTAGCTCTGTTCGCAAAAAACATAAAAAAATAGATAAAATTCTCGTGTCACAATGTTAGTCAGCGAACTCCTCCGAAATGGCTTTACTGATTTTTAATAAATTTTATATGCATATTCAGTAGGTCTGAGAATCGGCTACTGGGTACATTATATATTGATAAGTGCATTTGTTGAATAAATAATAGTAAATTATTACAACCTGAGACTGACGGCGACCATTGTTTGTGCGACGGGATAGCGATCGACGTTGCCAGGGCGACATACTTATTTAGTCACTTCAATAAAATAATATGGGCGAAATCAATGATATTATATTATAAAAACATCATTGGGCGAAATACTTTATATTATGGCAAAGCAACGTTCGCCGGGACCGCTAGTACTATTATAGATCTACCAGAATCTGATGGCAAAAAGTGAGAAAATAAATTGACTCTTGCAATTCCGGGGTATTTGGAATAAAACATTTTGATCCTTATTTTTTTTCTTATAGCGGCTGATTCTGTGTATTAAACATGCAAATATAAAAATTTATCCAATGATCAAGGATATTTTTTGAAAATCTGCTGTCGACCTTTAAATATTATTATCTAATAAATATATTTGGCATCTCGAAAAAGAATATAATGGCTTTCAAATTTTGAATGCTATATAAATGAGATAATTGATGCTTATAACGCTATATTCAACATTCTGTAGTATAATATAGCCATAATAATAATAATTAAAAGAAACATAAAAAACACGCGAAAACTTCTGTAATGTACAGGCTGCTTAACAGAAGCAATTATAAGCTTATTAGTGTTTCTTACAGAACCGGGTCGCTACCCGGTTATTATGACCGGTAATACCGGGCATGTCCAGTGGTAATACTCCTTAGTGGTGTTATTAATAGTTTCCTCCCTTGCCGGCTACTTGTACAAGTAATTATTTTAAAATGACTTCGTAAGTGGGTGAGGCCGCCAATTTTTGCTGATTTGGTACTATTTTTTCTTCGCCCTCGGTATTTTAAAACTTATTGTGTTTATCTTATGTTCGAAAACTGATTCTAACGAAGAAAATAAAGCACTCAAGAATGCATTAGAATTATTTCGGTTCAAATCATAGTCTAAAAATATATTTACAATTAAACATAAAAAAAGATAAGAAAATAGCTTAAAATATGCCATCCGCCGTGGAAGAGGTGCACTCCAACTGTCGCTGTAGCAGTAAGTATGACAGATTTGAAGATAAATCGGATATGTTATGAATACTTATATAAATGGCTATTACCTCACCTAATTTTTATAGTATTTTAAGATAACTTTCTTTATAAGCTTTTTAAAATCAAATGAATAGTTAGAAACATCAATTCCACCCCACTTTTAAAACGTCACCAATAATACCCATTTATTATTATCGTCAAGTATTATTGAAAGTAAAATAGGAAGGTGGCAATGCTGAGTTTTTACGTACTTTATGAAAAATCTCGTTATATCCGCCATTTTTCGACAGTTCACATTTGAACCTTAGACGGGCTGTGTACACAGTTTTTTCAAAGGAAGTGTTTTTGTGACACAAATGTAAGTATTACTGTTTCACATAAAACTATCAATGCATCATGTGAGTAGTCAAAAGGGCTATGTTTTGGACTATAATACAAACCAAATTGTGTATTATTTACAGAGACAAGTTTTATTTTGTCAACGCTACGGTAGCGTAGAAATAAAAATTCGCAACCATTTTAGTATGTAGAGTAGCGTAGACACTTTTTCTTGTAGTAGAAGTATCTACGCTACCAACGCAATAATTCAGTGCCAACTGCCAAATCAGCAAAAATTGGCGGCCTCACCCAAGTAATAAAAGTAAAATAACATAAAATTGTGATTAAATATTATGCTAAGCTTAAACTTTATATCCGTTTATTTACTAATGAAAATTTTATTTTTACGAAATATAAATCCATAGTATTATAATTAATGCGAAAATGAGTCTGTCTGTCTGTAACCTCTTTACCCCCAAACCGCTGAACCGATTTTGCAGAAATTTGATACGGAGATACTTTGAGTCTCGGGAAAGGACATATAATTAATACTTTTTGTCCCAGAAAAATTTGCGGTTCCCGCACGATAAAGGAATCTTGGCGGAACATCATATCAGATTTAAAAAATAAAAAGCTGGTAGTAGGTAAGAATATATTTCTTGTTTAATTTTTTCCGATATAGTTATTACGTAGAGTTACTAATGAGTGTTTTTTTAGTTATTTTGAAACTGATAGGCGGGATTATCTCGTGATATCGACAATTGACCCCGCTGCCCCGTTGACGCAACTGACCGCAGCATAGATTAAAAACGTTCGATTTTTTAAAATAAAAAACCGGCCAAGTGCATATCGGGCCACGCGCAATATAGGGTTCCGTAGTACCGCTAATTGATTGGTCAATGACAGGACATTTATAACGTGTTTTACACTACTAACAACATCATCTCAGTTACGTTCAAAGAGAATGAAAAGTTCCTTTATACTTCGCCGAATACATTTTTTTTTAGTTGATCGACTATTACTCCATAACTTATGAAGTCTTCTTAGCCGTGATAGTTTTCCTTTTAAATTCAGCATATTTTCTACTCTCGTGAATTTTTTCACATTTCTAGAAGCAACCGTTTAGCTGGTAGGAGGGGGGACACTGGACTCTAACGATTTTTTCCACTTTAAAACTTCATATTTACAAATGGATCTGTAAATCGGAAAATGATCTTTGAATACTCATAATATTTTTAAAAAACCTATCCAACGACACTCCACACGGTGGGGTGGGCGCGAAAAAAAAAAAACATCCCCGCTTGATGTGTAGGGGAGGTCCCATAAAAATATAAGATTTTATATACCATTTTGTTGGCACCATTAATATGTGCATTCATGCCGAATTACAGCTTTGTAGGTCCTATAGTCTCGACTGAGTAAAACCGCGGACAGACAGACAGACAGACAGACAGACAGACGGACGGACAGACCGAAACTATAAGGGTTCCTTGTTGACTACGGAAACAAAACGTAGTGCGTAGACTTTTGTCACTTAAATATCTTGTTAATAATAATTTTGGATTTTTTGGTAGAATGGTAATTGAAACGGAAATTTCTATTTGTTCTATTTATTAAAATCATTTTGCCTACAAGCGGATTACGACTTTTTGCGGTGTTACTGTCGATTTTCTTAATATTATTGAAGAAGAGAAGATTGTTTCCTAATTTTCTATCGTGTAATAAATATGCTGCGTTTTGGATAATATATTACAATACATCCATGTACATCATACATGTTAGAAATAATCTCACTAAATCTGAAACTATAAGTGACAATCACGGTAGAAACACTAGAAATAAGCACAAGCTAGATATACCGGTGATCAAAATCTTTTAAAGGTCAATGTTAAATGTCTTTATAATAAAATCCTAGAAAACGTTAAATATCTTTCAATTAAAAATTTAAAAAAGTTAATAAAGAACGTTTGTGTGCCAAAGCCTACTATAAGGTCAATGATTTCCTAAGCGATGGCACATCTTGGCAGTAGGATGGCTGCTTGCAAGGCTAGTTCTACATTTATTATGTGACTTACGAGTTTCTTACGCCGGTTCTTCTCGCCGGGTTAGTTCCCGAACCGGTGGTAGGCACCACGTAGGACATTCTGAAAACATTTGTTTCGAATTTATTCAGAAATAAAACATTTTTTTAATAAATATTTTTTTATTCATTTATTTAACTTACATCATAAGTATAGAAGTTCACAATATTAATAGGTTGCTTACAATACAATACCATATTACATGATTCGAGTGTACACTTATTAATAGGTTGCTTACAATACAATACCATATTACATGATTCGAGTGTACACTTATTAATAGGTTGCTTACAATACCATATTACATGATTCGAGTGTACACTTATTATTAATAGGTTGCTTACAATACCATATTACATGATTCGAGTGTACACTTATTATTAATAGGTTGCTTACAATACCATATTACATGATTCGAGTGTACACTTATTAATAGGTTGCTTACAATACCATATTACATGATTCGAGTGTACACTTATTAATAGGTTGCTTACAATACCATATTACATGATTCGAGTGTACACTTATTTATTTATTTATTTATTTATTTAAAACACTTTATGCAAATATTTACATGGGCGGGCTTAATGCCTTGTGGCATTCTCTACCAGCCAACCTTAGGGTGATGATGAAAGTGTAAAATAGGCGCATTCTAAAACAGAATTGGTGATATGAAATAAATAGTTATATAAATATAATTATTTGATTAACTATTATTTTATACATATTTTTATCATAATAGACCTACATAAACCGTAATTACCTGTTACATACATTAGTATGTAACAGGTAATTACGGTTTATGTAGGTCTATTCGACGACACACTAGCTTACGATAATACCATACATAAGTTATACATAATAAAACTATATAATTAAAATATACCTACATAGAATAAGTAATTAAAATACTAAATGAAAATATATATAATAATATATTTGTCAACATGAATTCCAGTGGAACCTTAAACTAATGACTAATTATCGTTTAACTGATTTAAATATAATTGACGAACTCTGCGTTTAAAAATATTTTTGTTAGGGGACATCCTGATTTCTTGGGGGAGGGCATTCCAAAGGAGGATGGACTGTACATGGAAGGAGGAGTGGACAATACTCGAATTATGAGAAGGACAATGGAGTCGCAAGTTTTTGGATGATCGCAGTTCCTGACTGTGGGTATTACTGAAAAATTCAAGGTGGGAAGATAAATATAGAGGAGCGCTGGGAGAGTAAAGGAGAGAGTACAACATACACAGTGCACGCAGTGAACGACGTTGACGAATTGGCAGCCATTGCAACTTAGATCGGTATTGAGAGACATGATCAAACTTACGAAGATTGAAAATGAACCTGATGCAGTTATTTAGCATACGTTCAAGTTTGTTAAGCAGTTCTTCACGTAGTTCGAAACAACAAACGTCACCGTAATCCAGCAGCGGAACTATAAGGGCTTGAACTAGCAGTGACTTTATATTAAAAGGTAAAAAGTTTTTTAGTCGATAGAGAGATCGCAAAGACCCTGTAACATTACGGCAGACGTTAGTAATGTGAGTACGCCAATCGAGACTACTGTCTATATATAGCCCGAGATCTTTAACACTAGAGCTAAAGGGATGACACCAAAGACGACGGGTGGAAGGGCTCCAATGTCGACTCGGCTCAACAAGCGCGGACTGCCAATCAAGATAGCTTGACATTTACTGGCGTTTACATGCAGACCGAAATTTGCAGACCACGCGCTTATAGCGTCTAAGTCCCGGTTCATGTTAATAATCGCGGCAGGTAACTCTTCAACCTTCTCCTGAATGTAAACCTGCAAATCATCAGCATAAAGGTGATACGCACAATGAAGTATAACCAAGGATATAAGATTAATAAATAATGAAAACAAAAGAGGAGAGAGAATACCGCCTTGAGGTACACCAGCTTCAAGATCCACCCAACTAGAAGAGGAATCATTTAATCTTACTCTCTGCTGGCGTCCTCGAAGATAGGAACAAAACCAATTTAAAACTTCGGGTGAGAGTATACGGGAAAGAATTGACAGAAGAATGTCATGGTCGACGTTATTAAATGCGCTGGAAAAATCGATTAAAACTAAGACAGTAATTTTTGAGTTCTCCATGCCAGCCCTTACATCATTAGTTACTTTTAACAAAGCAGAGGTGGTACTGTGCCGCGGTCTGAATCCAGATTGAAGTGGTGAGAGGATTTTGTTTTGGAGTACAAACGCGGAAAGCTGCTTTTGAACACATGCTTCTAGAACCTTGGATAAATAGGGAAGAATGGAAATAGGACGAAAATGGGACGGCTGTAAAGGATAAGGGGTTTTAGGTAAAGGACGAATATAGGCTTTACCCCATAGTTTAGGAAATGTAGAGGACTCTATAGAAAAGTTAATAATGTGTGTAATAGCTGGCAAGAGTTCGTCGATAATAGGAAGTAACATCTGCCGACAAATGTTATCACAGCCTACGGCTTTAGAGCCAATGCGCTTGATGGTAGTTTTGATCTCACCCGGAGTAATTGGAGAAAAATGGAAAATTTCATCGATAGCAAAAGGCAAACTTCTTAAATAGGCAATGGTTTGACGTTTGGTTTGAGTATCCAATGCAATGCAAGAAGAGAAGTGGATGTTAATATCATTTAAGTTTATGGAGCTTTGCAAATCACATTGACTCGATTTGCCAATACCAATCGTGCCAAGGAATTTCCAAATGCTACCGGATGAAGAAGAGTATGATATTATATTATTTAGAATATGTCGGCGTTTTGCGTTGCGTATCACCTGGTTACACCGATTTCTTGCAGCCTTAAAGTCGTTCCAATTGTCTTCAGACCGATGAGACCTAAATTTGCGGAATGCCCGATCCCTGCGCCTCATAAGCAATTTAATATCCTCCGACATCCACGGTGCTGGTTTATGTTTCAATTTGATTCTCTTAAAAGGTGCGTGGGTGTCGAATAGATCGGTTATTTTACTATTAAATATCTGGACCTTATTGTCGATAGAGGTCTCTGACATTAGAGGCTCCCAATCGATCTCCGCTGCATCTAACTTTAATCTATCGGTGTCTATACAAGATAAACAACGTCTGTATATAATTTTAGGACGAAATTTTGGAGGTTTTAGTTTATACCGAACAAAGATAAGGTCATGGAGAGAAAAGGAAGGAGCAGGATATTGACCGTGAGAAAGAACTGATAAAGGACTAGAAGTCAGAATTAAGTCTAGCCATGTGTCCTCACCGTTGATGTTGTGATGTGTGGCTTGAAGAGGCAAGATATGTAAACTGCAAGATTCTAGAATATGTTTAAGCTTTTGACAACGTGATGATAAAATGTCCAAGATATTAGTATTAAAATCTCCCATGATTATGTGATGAGTATAGTCTGTGCCAAGGGATTCTAGAACTAATTCTAAGTGGGAAAAATAGTCAACGGTAGGGGGACAATATACAATTCCCAGGGCCAGCTTAGCTCCCTTAAAGCAGACTTATTTAAATTGCGTTAGGAATTACAATATTATTATTTAACCAGGGGACCCCAAACTAGGCAAAGCCTATATCTTGGTGGTCCGTTTTATTTTATTACAAAATATGATTTAACGCGGGTCCGTGCAAAAGAACAACCATCATTAAAAGACTACATTAATTATGTTACAATTGTTACACAATGCATATCACACAATCAAATAGTAATCACTTCATCATCATCATCATATCAGCCTATATTCGTCCACTGCTGGACATAGGCCTCTCAGTAATCACTTATTGTAAACAATTTACAACAGTCAAAATATATTTAAAAAAAGTAAATACTTAAGTGTCAAAGTATAGTACTAGTACAGTTGTTTTATCTTATATTAGTTAATTAGAATAAATCAAATTTTAATTTAGTAATATAAGAATGGTGTTATAGTAAATTTAAGTTTTAATTATACAATTTCTTAATTAGATATAATAAAAGAATGTCAAAAAATATCAATGTACAATTGCGATAACTTAGCTATTTTTGTATAAAACATCGTGGACAACGACCGTAGATAATATAAATATTACTGCTACCGATATTATGACGTAATGTTTCATATCGTAAAGTTGTAATGTCACTCACTGAATATGTAGTAAGTGTTACATTACATTAATCTATACATATAATAAAATCGTAGAGGTAAGATTTTTGTACATTGAAAATAAACTTGAAAAAACGAGTCAGGGGCATGTAAGAAGTGTAATAGAACACATCTCAACTGTTTTTGAAATTTTTGTTTCTCTGTCTGTTTGTCTGTTTGTCTGTTTGTACAGGCTAATCTCTGAATCCGCTGGACCGATTTCAATGAAATTTGGCATGGTGATACCTTACATCCCTGGTCAACATCTTAGATACTTTTTTTAACCGACATCCAAGAAAGGAGGAGTAAATGTTTACTTTGCTGTTTGTGGTCCGATTGTCAAAATCCTTTTTAGGGTTCCGTAGCCAAATGGCAAAAAACGGAACCCTTATAGATTCGTCATGTCTGTCTGTCTGTCCGTCTGTCTGTCCGTCCGTATGTCACAGCCACTTTTCTCCGAAACTATAAGAGCTATACTATTGAAAATTGGTAAATAGATGAAGTTTGTAAACCGCATTAATATTTTGATACAAAAATGAAAAAAAAAAAAAATTTTAGGAGTTCCCATAGGTACAACTGAAACAAAAAAAAATTTTTTTCACCTAACCTATGCGTATGGGGTATCTATGGATAGGTCTTTAATAATCATATTGAGGTTTCTAATAATATCATTTTTTTCTAACCAGAATAGTTTGCGAGAGAGACTCTTCCAAAGTGCTAAAATGTGTCCCCCCTCTAACTTCTATAGTAGGGGCATTATAAGTCTAAAAAAATATATAATGTACTTTACTATAAAAACTACCAACGAAAATTGGTTTGAACGAAATCTAGCAAGTAGTTTTTTTTTTGTTTATATTTTAAAAAAAAAATCATCTAACCTATGCGTGTGGGGTATCTATGAATAGGTCTTCAAAAATCATATTGAGGTTTCTAATATCATTTTTTTCTAACCTGAATAGTTTGCGAGAGAGACTCTTCCAAAGTGGTAAAATGTGTGTCCCCCCCCCCCCCCCCCCTCTAACTTCTAAAGTGATAAGTCTAAAAAAAATAATATGATGTACTTTACTATAAAAACTACCAACGAAAATTGGTTTGAACGAAATCTAGCAAGTACTTTTTTATACGTCATAAATGGTAAACCTTAAATTAACTTTCATTAAATCAACTGAAATATAAAAATAAATCAAAAACCTTTTAATTTTATAAAACTAAACCTAATTGCTGCTGCGGAACCCTTCATGGGCGAGTCCAACTCGCACTTGGCCGGTTTTTTTGCTGTATAAATTGTAAACCCGAATTTGATACCATGTTTAGAAAAACGGTAATTTTCACTTTTTTTAAGTAAAATTAACATAATATGCTACCGAAAAGTAAGATTCAAACCAAGTCATATCCTACGCCCTAGGGTATAGGACTTCGGAAGGTTCCGTTGCTGAACGGAACTCCTGACCCCTTATATTTTTTTAAAATACTGGAAGCACATGCCATATCACCACCATCATTACACCATCCATAACCACATTATGATGCTTTTGTTGCTTTTTTTTGTAAGTATTCTTTTGCATTGAAAGGATCAAAATGGAAATTGATAATTATTTCGGCGTTTCTGTGCCGATTTGTAGATTTCTTACTTTAAGGGATATAATTTGTATTTGATGCTATGGTCGCGAAGGTGAAAATTTCCTAATGGGATCTATGAGTAATGGAATTGAAGAAACTCCTCTAAATTTACAACGACAATGGATATTGACCACTGCGTATCTCAATTCAATAACGGCCATGGAATTTGAAAGTCAAACTTTACGGATCTAAATTAGTAGATAGCATCACCTATGTGCTCGACTTAAGACAGTATGTTTGAACAGACCACTCATCATGTTCTCTGGGAGAGTTTTTTTCTGGCTAGACGAAAGAACTACAATGCTAGACAATCTACATTGTAAATCTGATGTCGCATACTACGGTGATATTGGGATAGTGCTAGGAACTTCCGTGCCTACAAGCGTTTTTGTCACAATTATTATTGGCAACAGTCTAACACAGCAAGTTCCAATATTAATTTAGCTATTATAGCTTAGTAGTCACAATTATTACAGTTTATATTTGTGGTGCTCCTTTTTCACTGATTTGACATTCGATCACTGCAATTTTGTGCTATCTCAGCTTATGGGAAGGGGAATTAGAATTTTTCATAATTCTATTTTCTTCTGATTAATTTCGTTGCGGGTCCCAAACCAGTTTGAGCATGTCCTTCGGGCTCCCTAATATCATAATATCAAATTTTAGGGAAGCACCATGATTCCTGACCTACAAGAGCAAGAGGTAAAAGTTAAAGAGGTATAGATGCCTACATTAAATATCCCGTCTTCTTTCGTCTATCCTCTGTCTCCGTCACATGTTACTGGCCCCTGTTGTCCACGTCAAGCGGTCTTCGAAGAAAGGATTTTTCAAAACGATATCTGTGGTTCAAGCCCCGCCGACGAAAGTTACTTAAAAGAGCTTTCAATGTTCCTGGGTCTTTGATGTAAATTAAAAACTTCGAGTGTATTGTACCTAATATTAATCCTTATCCAAATAAAATAGTTTTTGAAGGGTATTAAATTTTGTAAATTTCGATTATAATAACACACATTCACGCGGACGAAGTTGCGGGCAACAGCTAGTCCATACTAATATTATAAATGGGAAAGTGTTTCTATCTGTCTTCTGTATTTTACCTCTTCACACCCTAACCGCTGAATCGATTTTCCTAAAACTTTTTAAAGAGATACTTCGAGTCTTGGGAATGGACATAGAGTATTTTTGATCTTGGAAAAATGTACGGTTCCCGCGCAATTAAATAATTTTTGCGCAACGGAGTTGTGTTGTCTAGTGCCTTACAAATGGTAATACCTACATTGATTTAAAGACTTCACGTAGAGGTGCTACGAGGCGTAGCAAGTTCTACGGTCTACGCTCGTAGCAGTGCTACGTTAAACGTAGTTTGTACGGTAGACCTACGCTAATCCGGCCTCTGGCTAATCCGGCGCCCCTTGTAATCCGACATGCCTATCACTTGTTAATTTAGGTACTTAACCGTCATTTGGCCAATCTTTATTTAGGTACGTAATGCAAAATTGAAAACTAAATGTCCAGAAATAAAAGCTTTTTACTCGAGGCTACTTTAAGCTGTGTACTATGAGTATCCAGTCCAGCATCAGGAAAATGATTCGTAGCTCAAATAAAACCTTATCATTTTGATTTGTAATGTATTGTAATGTGTAAAAATGTTGCCAGTACTCTATAATCCAACAAATTCGAACGTAAATATTTTCAAAATAATCCGACACGGCCATGCAAAACGTTTGTCGGATTAACGGGGGTTTACTGAATTATCATCGTTGTCGCTGTTAAGCAATTGTGTATCAACCCACAATTTCTTTGTTGAGGTATGTATGCAGTATTGTTCTTAACGATCTTCAGAACATGACTGCAATCATAACTCAATACGTATTTTTTTTGTGGGATAATACATAAATGCTTAAGAGCGTCAGTTATAATTGAATACTTCGGGAAACGAGCAAGGAAATCGGCTGATGGATGTCCATAATATCTTCGTCCCTAAAACCCACATCATCTGAAGAGTCAAAAATAACAAATTAAAAAAGTACCTACCTATTACATAGAAATACAGTTTTTTCTTGAAGGTTTTATCATAATAATTTATTTATTGCGAATTCAGGCTACATAGATGTTAATTAATTACAATAATTGAGTACCTCTAAATTCCGTCAGAGCAAGCAATATTACACCATTTCTACATAATATCAACTTACTAGACATATTACCTATACACGTCTTATTCAATGAATATTATAATATTGATATTAAACCCAATAAATATTAAAAAATACAAACAGTTTTTTTTTGAAATTTATATATTAAAATTTTTGCATATGCCAATAAAATAATCTAATCAGTAATAATAATACAATTCATTAAACAATATAAATTCAATAAATTTAAAAATTAACAATGTGGACTAAAACAATATGCGTTTGAGTCGAATCTCTAGGCCGTAATAAGAGGGCCTATATATATAAATAAGACTTAAAAGAGACTTAAATTAAATAGCATTTAAGTAGGACTCAGATTTACGCCTATATGAGATTACTAGCTCTATCTATGTAAGATTTGAAGTAACAAATAATATATTTTATATTACGAAAAATTATTATATGCTTTAGGTAGTTAAAATAAAATAATTATTATGTTTCTAATCTGAATTGTATATTTAGGTATGTCAAAGATGTTACGTAATATTCGTTAAAATATCATATTATAACTTGCTACAAAAATTATGGCCTGATTAAATAAAATAGCAACGTTATTTTCCAGTGTTGCTATTTTGTCTAAAAAAATTGATTTATAAGTCGGTCATAGTTTTCTAAAATAATTAATAAAAAGTCTATAAGGATAAGGCTCAATTTATACCGCCGCAGAATGGAACGGAATGGAAGCGTCGATTTCGCCTCATGCGAGGAAACTGGCACCGGAGAATTCTCGAGAATTCTCCGTCCAATTTTTTTGCTCGTATTTGATTTATGTCTTATACTGTTGATATAAAGTTCATTATGCTATGTACAGTTTCGTTGCAAAAAGTTGCTTCCGTTCCATTCTGCGGCGGTATAAATTGAGCCTTATTTTATAGAATCGCAAATTATTATTATTATTTTCAATACTGAAGGTACTTATTAAAATTATTATCTACATAACATGAAATTACACTTTTCATTGAGAAAACCTGTACTTGTACTAATGCTTGTGTATTGTGTGCCTGTATCTTGTTGTGTAAAACCATTCTGTGGTTTTACACAATGTATGTCATATTAGTGTAAAACATATTATGGCTGTCGGTGTAAAGCATAGAACAATACAATATTTTCACGCTAGAAGCAGCACCATAGGGAGTTTTGCCGAGAATGTGAAAGAGTGCTGTTGTGTTTTTGTATTATTTTCCTAAAATTGTGTTAACTGGGTTTTTAATGTGTAATATTGGTAGGATATTAACTATTAGATATTCGTTTTCATGCACAAGTGTAGGAAAGTAATGTAATATCCAGAAACGTGTTATTTTGTGTTCCCTCCAAAACTCCATCGAAAGTTTCAGTAAAGCGTCTACCACTTTACTGAATCGACCGACTTGACTCCTTGACTGTATTGACTTTTACTTAGACTTTGACTAGACTTTAGACCTGACGATACATGAAAACGATGCTAAAAATTGTACTATACTAGACAACTAGAACATTGTTTCCCGCCATTTACTCGACACTGGCCATGGATTTATAGCCGAAGTGCCATTAGAAGAAAAATATCCTCAATTTGTCTGTGGCACAACATACGCATCATCTGTGTCAAGTTGCCAAAAAAGAAGAAAAAGAAAGAAAGAACCACCATAGACAGTACACAAAAAGTTTTGTTTGACGTTTGACAACGTTTCTGTAAATATTTAGATATGACTTTGGATATGACGTGTGTCTGATTTTGGTCGGATTATTGACCGTATGTGCTAGTAGCGCCCTCTGCTCCGACGTTTGCGTAATATTTAATATTCAGGTAAAGTACTACTATGCCGATCGAGTTTTCGGTAGTAGTACGGGAGCTAGTACGAATTTTTTTTGATTACTATCAAGCATAGAGATATTATGTACAACGTACTACTTATATGTCAGTGCTATCAAGCTAATTTTTTGTGAGTAGCTTCATTTTGATAAGACGAACAGAAATAGAAAGGATTTCATACTTTGAATTGATGGTCCTAAAATATGGATTTTTCTATTTGTAGCACAATGTTACTCTTAAATTATATAAGTATTAACCTATGAATATACAAAAAATCTGCTTGCTAGGGTGCCGTTTTAGGGTTCAGTAGTCAACCAAGTTTTGTTGATAACAGAACCCTATAACGGAACCCTAACGAGCTGATTTTTTGTATATTGATAGATAATCATCATATAATTTAAGAGCAACATTTTCCTACAAATAGAACAATCCATATTTTAGTACCGTCAATTTAAAGTATAAAATCCTTTCTATCTCTGTTAGCTACCACTTTCGAGATTTTTCGCAAATAAAAATGTTGTTCGTCTTATCAAAATGAAGCTACTCACAAAAAATTAGCTTGATAGTTATAAAAAAAAAAAAAAGTTCTAGGGCTCCCGTACTATAGTTAAAATCATAAAGTTGTTATACCTAGAGGAAGGTATATTCCGCTAGGTATATT
This sequence comes from Cyaniris semiargus, assembly GCA_905187585.1. NCBI lineage: Eukaryota > Metazoa > Arthropoda > Insecta > Lepidoptera > Lycaenidae > Cyaniris > Cyaniris semiargus. The sequence goes on along the minus strand of LR994558.1, from coordinate 954,263 downwards.
AACTTTATGGTTAAAATACATAATTAATTAACAAACATGATACCCAGTTATAAACTTTTAACTGATATTCGTTAACAAACTTTGTCAAAATTCACAATCACTAAAATAACTAAAGATATTCGAAGACGTGAGTGGAAGAACCAGGTAAGTAACAGTAAAAAAAAAATTTGCCGTGTTTTGCATAAATGGAGGATTTTAGGGCCGGAAAAATTATTTGAAATAAAAAAAAAACTGTAGATTTTATGTAAAGCCAGATACATTAGCGAGATGACGAAGTAGATAAGTTACAAAGTTTTATAAATTTATAAGGGAAAAATGTGTGATTGTCCCTATAAAATGTTAGTTTTGTGATTCTTCCACTCACGTCTTCATTCATGATGCAAACAAACGAACAATAAAATTATTTCGCTGTAAAACATTATCATTATAAATGTATTGCAAATCCAAAGCAATTAATACAATATGATCCGTGACCACCGAGCTTATCATGGCCCCCAATTTGTATGAAACTTATCTGATAGCAGTGGCGTAATCACAACGCGGGGCCCCCCTAGCATATTCTGTCATGGTGTTACTAATACGCGTACCTATATAGGACTCTGTGAAGCATTTGTGTATCATACCACAAGAAATTACGTATTGAGTTATGAATGCATTCATGTTCATTAGATTATTTAGAACAAGACTGCATTCATAATTCAACAAAAAAATGTTTGTGAGTTGATACACAAATACTTAACAGCGACCATATAATAAAGGGTTTCAGTCTACGGAGGAATAGACAGTGACAAGTAATAAAGGAAATCTGTCATTCTGTCCCCGAAATCTGTCAGTGTTTCTTTCTCAAAAAACCTGCTTCTTTTACTTTCGTTACTGAAGCTAACGGCCCAGTTCTAACAAAAACTTTTTGTATTTTGTTTTAACTATTAGAAATATGAAAAAGAAATTAACTTTTTAAGACATTTCAAATATTTAGGCGTTGCTCCCGAGTTGAAAACCGCGGGCGGTTGGAGCTCGGGGCTCCGAAAGCTTGGGGCCTATAGCATTAGCTAAATGTGCTACGTTAATCCGCCCCTGTCTATGGGACTGAACCGAGACCACGAACACTACCTAAACAACTGGCATATAAACTACTCGCTTAGTGTCACAGAGTATACTGGGAGTGAAGATGAAAGCTGTCGTGTTCTACTTGTTTACGATCATCGCTTGCCTATGTGAGTATTTCTAATTCAAATTCTTCATCAAAGACACATAATAATATGCAACAGTTTTAAGCAGGCAGTGTAAGCACATCACGTCGTCTAATCCCATGCTAAGTAAAAACTTGTGTTATGGCAATCAGACAACGGATGCACACCGAATGATTTTACCCTAATATCTATAAATATATTTGCAAAATTCACTTTTTTATTGAGTCTAAACATGATGAGAACGTCAATCAGAATCTATCACTTGCACTGTAGTCTGTAATATAATGAATTAATTTTCTATAAAAATAAATAAAATGTAATAAACCTTGTCTCAAGAGGGCGTGGCTCAGACAAACCTTAAATATGCTCAAATATTTTTCTATAAGTAGTAAAAAAAAGTACCACGAAATCCTTAGGGATAAATACCAATTGGCTAGGATCATCGTCTTTGTTCAGATACATATATTATATTTAATTATTAACAAGAACCTACGAATAATAAAAACTAAGGAAACGTAATTCCCATACTACAGCTGGTCGCGCGGCCTCCTGGCCTGCGCGGGTGACAATACGCATGACAGGAAAAGTGACTTTCGGCAGCCGTATCACGTATCTTGCGAGAGCAATGCGATAGCAATTATTGCGCGATAATTGCTCCAAAATCGCAATTTCGTATCACGTATCTGCAGCCAAAACAATACGATTGCAATCGATCGCTTACATGATACCATTGTTTTTTATACCCAGCAATCGATCGCGCGATTATTGCTAGTGGATTGTTGATCGCTATTTTTACGTGACAGCCCTGCCGATCTTTTCTGTAAGCGACCGCGACCGACAAAAATTCACATAAAATTGCCGCTTTCTTGGGCCTTCGGTTTCATTTTCTACTGACATTGGTCTAGCGACACATGCCGCCGCTGCTTTGTAGTGGCGTAGCGCAAAATGAAGCCTATGTCATAAAGTGGCATTCTATTTGACTTTTTGTCGATTGAGTCGGTTGATTGGAACCTTAAGCTATTCATTAATGTTGTGCGTATTCCATGCTGCAGACGGCAAGCGGTTCAGATGTGACTACAAACACGTGCCGGCGGCCGACGGCTGGATCAAGTACCACGAGGTGCCGGCGAACTGGCGCGAGGCGAGACTCCGGTGCCATCTGGAAGGTATAAACATACCCGAAAGGGTTTTTTGTAGCAACAATCAACTCTAAATATATTTTTTTCATTTACAGTTCTTTTTTAGGGTTCCGTACCCAAAGAGTAAAAACGGGACCCTATTACTAAGACTTCGATGTCTGTCTATCCATCTGTCTGTCCGTCTGTTTGTCCATCTGTCTGTCCGTCTTACTGTCCGTCTGTCTGTCTGTCCGCCTGTCTGTGTCCAGGCTGTATCTCAAGAACGGTGATAGCTAGAGAGTTAAAATTTTTACAGATTACGTATTTCTGTTGCCGCTATAACAACAAATACTAAAAACAAAATAAATCAAATATTTAAGTGGGGCTCCCATACAAAAACACAATTTTTGCTCTATGACGGTACCACAGTATTACAATATTCCATATAAATATTGTAATACTGTGACGGTACGGAACCCTTCGTGCGTGAGTCCGACTCGCACTTGGCCGATTATTTTAAGTTAATGGCCGGTTTATATTATTCTAATTCAGTGATGCAATCCAGCGCTGGATTGGATCACTGGATTGGAATAATGTAAACCCGTTATAAGTCTACACTATCTACCACTAGTTGGCGAACTAGCACGGCGAGATGTATTCGGGTTATTAAACCCGAATACTTCTCGAATACCTCTTCTTATTAACACGTTCTCTTTATATTTAATAAACCAACAAGAAAAGAACCCTCTACGTCAAAAAATCACTGGCGCAATACTATAACTACTATGATAACAAAGTTAAAAATATGAGTTAAAATCAAACATCTGTATTAGTCCGCCCACTTTATAATATGACCTTGAGCGCCAATGATAAATTCAGTTATTTAATAAAATTATATGCAATGATTAATGAACGGATTAGCTATCAGAACAATTCAGTTTACTGTTTATATTACTAGCGACTTCAATGTGCAAATTTTTTTTTTTAAATGAAATAAGGGGGCAACGAGCAAACGGGTCACCTGATGGAAAGCAACTTCCGTCGCCCATGGACACTCGCAGCATCAGAAGAGCTGCAAGTGCGTTGCCGGCCTTTTAAGAGGGAATAGGGTAATAGGGGAGGGTAGGGATGGGAAGGGAAGGGAATAGGGGAGGGTAGGGAAGGAATAGGGTAGGGGATTGGGCCTCCGGTAAACTCACTCACTCGGCGAAACACAGCGCAAGCGCTGTTTCACGCTGGTTTTCTGTGAGAACGTGGTATTTCTCCGGTCGAGCCGGCCCATTCGTGCCGAAGCATGGCTCTCCCACGTATAATGTTTTTGTATTTTAGGAAACCTTAATTTTTGCAAAGCATTACTAAATTAATTTAATATTTAGGTATGTACATGACCCATTAAAATCGTTGTATCCCAACACTTCTTGCGAATAAACACGCTGTTATATTTAAAATGAAACTTTGTAATGGGTATAGGACAACAATTTTGCTTGCCCTTCAAAATTTGCATCTGGAACCATAGGGTTATATAATGTATACTTCTGATAATGTGATTTTTATAATTCCAGGAGCGAAACTGGCGTCCCCGCTGACGGAGGAGCTGAAGACCGCTCTCCGGGGGCTGATCCCCGCGGGGGACGACTGCGGCGTCTTCACCGGCATACACGCCACCTTCTCACGAGGGGACTTCCACTCAGTTGAAGGTATTAACAAAACATAGTGATAATACTTTAGGGTGTGTATGTGTTCCTTATATAAAGAGTTCACTCTGAAAGTAGAAATGCTGAAAGAGATTTTTTTTTGTGATTTGTATGGGCAAGCGCCCCAGCATCATGAGTTTGCCTATACAAAAGTAAAAAAAAACTTGAGAGGTGTCAAGGGACACCTGGATGGAACGAAGTTATTTCTTATGTACCATCGAGGAAACTGATTCCTAGGCAGTTGACAGACCAACGCCATTTGGTCGGATCATGTCAATACAATGTTAATTGTGATCTGTCGGATGGGTTTGACGTAACGCGACCAAACTACGTAGGTCCCCCATCTGCCTAGGAATCAACTTCTCTGATAGTACCGCTACCGCACGGCTTACAACTATAGCACGAGTCACGACACACGACACTTTTGTGTCGTTACATTTTCTGTCTAGACCCCTTTCGCAACGCGCGATAATTAACTTCGTTCCAATAATTTTGCTCTTTCAGCGCTGCTACTTTCTCAAAGAAATTTATATAAGGAACACATACACACCCTGTATAAACAGCCTATAGTGTTCCATTGCAGTGAGCCAATATTTCCTACCGATCCTACCTTTTTTCGATAATTTCGTTGCGTAAGACAGATTTAGCTTGTCCCTCGGGCACCCCTGAGATCGTATCAAAGGGTTTTCGTGATTGGTTAACACTGTTGATCCTGGCTACACAGGAGTTGCAGGGGTGGGAATGTGTGGTGGGCTTATAGTGTTCCATTGCTTCTCCTCTTTCCTTTCATAGTTCACGATTTTGTGATGCCTTTGACCACTCTTTGTCGAACGCATCCAATTCGTCGCACCACCTTATTCTTAGGTCTCAGTTCTGCCGACCAGCCAGTAGCCACTCTGAAACTCGACGCACACACCTGTCCGGGAGCATATTATGACCAGGGTTGAAGGTATAACCACCGACCAATTAATATTATTACTCGGAAACCGTTCATTTTCCGTGACAAAAAGTATCCTATGTCCTTTTCCGGGACGCAAAGTATCTCCATACTAAATTTCAGCAAAGTGGCTTCAGCGGTTTGGTCGTGAAGAGGTCATAGACAGACAGACAGATAGGCAGATAGCCAGACAGACAGACACACTTTCGCATTTATACGTATGGATAATCATTATTCAAAATACTCTGTTGTGTGGCGACAAAATATCCGATTAGAGAAAAAAACAGAAAAAAAGATATCACTTTTCCTTATTTAAATACAGCATAATGTTTCTGATAACTCATGACCTGCTGCGGCGATATCATTATATTTACTATAAACAATCTGGATTAATCCGAAAGTCTAAATATTACACAGATATAAATAAATTATCAATTCGCATAATATAATATTTGTAGTTGACATCATTGAAGGAAAAGTTTTAACAAATGACTTTCAGCATATATGTTACGCTCTAAGACCGAAAACGCTCAGTGAGCAAAAAAATGGCTCACAACGCGTTGTGGTCATAGTGAAACGGCCACGACGCGTTCTGGTAATCGAGAAAAGCCATGACGCGTTCTGAGCATTTAAAAACAGCCACGACGCGAATTCGCGTTGTGGCCCTAATGAAAACGGCCACGACGCGTTCTGAAACCAGGCCAGTTACGCAGGAGTAATTTTATAGCGCCCAAGTGTGTGCGCAATACACAAGAGCACTCTGGTTTCAATGAAACCAGGCCAGTTACGCAGGAGTTATTTTATAGTGCCCAAGTGTGTGCGCAATACACAAGAGCACTCTGGTTTCAGTGAAACCAGGCCAGTTACGCAGGAGTTATTTTATAGTGCCCAAGTGTGTGCGCAATATACAAGAGCACTCTGGTTTCAATGAAACCAGGCCAGTTATCCAGGAGTTATTTTATAGTGCCCAAGTGTGTGCGCAATACACAAAAGCACTATAAAAATTACTCAATTCGCTCAATTGAAACCAGAGTGCTTTTGTGTATTGCGCACACACTTGGGCACTATAAAAATTACTTCTGCGTAACTGGCCTGGTTTCATTGCACCAGAGTGCTCTTGTGTATTGCGCACACACTTGGGCACTACAAATTACTCCTCCGTAACTGGCCTGGTTTCTGGTTTTATTAAAACCAGAGTGCTTTTGTGTATTGCGCACACACTTGGGCACTATAAAATTACTCCTGCGTAACTGGCCTGTCTTCATTGAAACCAGAGTGCTCTTGTGTATTGCGCACACACTTGGGCACTATAAAATAACTCCTGCGTAACTGGCCTGGTTTCATTGAAACCAGAGTGTTCTTGTGTATTGCGCACACACTTGGGCACTATAAAAATAACTCCTGCATAACTGGCCTGGTTTCATTGAAACTAGAGTGCTCTTGTGTATTGCGCACACACTTGGGCGCTATAAAATTACTCCCGCGTAACTGGCCTTTCAGAACGCGTCGTGGCCGTTTTCGTTAGGGCCACAACACGAATTCGCGTCGTGGCTGTTTTTAAATGCTCAGAACGCGTCATGGCTTTTCTCGATTGACAGAACGCGTTGTGGCCGTTTTTATTAGGGCTACGACGCGAATTTCGCGTCGTGGCCGTTTCACTATGACCACAACGCGTTGTGAGCCATTTTTTCGCTCACTGAGCGTTTTCGGTCTTTGAGCATAACATATACATAAGTTACTTTATGCAAATGACAGAAACTCTTCGTTCGTACATGAATCATGATTAACAGTGATAGTATAATTATTATAGTAGCCGACCACACAGTGCATGATCCTTAATAACACTATAGAAGTTTCTGAAGTAGACGCGAAATATTATACCACATTTAATGTACTATCAGGGCAGTTGTTTCAAAACTTTAAATTGACATAAACCAACCACATGACATAGGTCTGTCGACCGCCTATGAATCAATGTCTTCGATGGTGTAATGCGCTTGAGTTTAAACTGAATCTACAGGCTTGCTCAGCCAAGAACACTATTCACTTCATTTCAAGGATAGCAGGGTACGAAAAATCTTTACTTCCCGCTAAATCACCATTACAGGTGTTCCCCTATGGAAGATCCCTCACAAGTGGGTAGCCAACGAGCCCAACAACGACAAGGACGAGGAGAGCTGCCTGCTGATGACGTCACAGGGGGAGTTGGCCGACATCAGCTGCGCCGAGACTCTGCCCTACCTGTGCTACAAGAAGGACACCCCCAACATGGTCGTGAATGGCTGCGGGACCATAGATAATTGTATGTGTGGTTACTGGCATTTGGCATTTGGAGAATGAATGGAAGGGTATTTGTTAGACTGGCCATAGACGGACCGCAAGTTGCAGTCGGGACCGACAGCTCTAGAGCGGTCGCGTTGAAATTTGCACCGACCGCTCAAGAACTGCTCAAGCGGTCCGTGTATTGCGGATATGAATTTAGTATGAAAACTGCAGATCGCCGTGCGGCGACCGCATTTTGCCGTCGGTTTCGACTGCAAGATGCGGTCCGTCTATGGCCGGCCTTACTCCAGTCTCCACATATTACTTCCAATCATTTATTTATTTATTTATTTGTTTTGGAAAACCAACAGCTTATGATTATAATAAAATAGAACCAATACTATATAAAAAGTAAGCCAATAACAGGTTTTCACTGTTAGACATTATCATAAAACAATTACTGAAAGAGTTAAGGTACACTTTTATATGAAGATAGTTTTGGGGAAAGATGAATGGTTTTCGCGATAAACGGTTTCCGATGCAACGAACGTGAGGATAAGATTTTAAAGAAGAAAATAAGTTTAACCAATCAAACCAAATTTAATTAAAATTCGGTCAGTAGCGAAAGTTTTTGTGCAATAACAATTACTACTTTTTTCCACGTTTGTCCCACAATAGCGCTTAAGCTTACTGATCTGATTATGATGTTTTTTAAAATTAAATAACGAGGTGTTACGTCATATGTGTAGCAGAGACTATAAATTTGATTATTTGTACTATCAGAGAAGTTGATTCATAGGCAGATCGGGGTTCTACGTAATTTAGTCACGTTATGTCAAACCCAGCCGACAGATCACAATTTACATTGAATTGACATGATCCGACCAAATGACGTTGGTCTGTCAACTGCCTAGGAATCAATTTCCACGATGGTACTTTACGTCACAGACTATACGATGGACCACCGCACCGGCAGCTGCTACAAGTTCCACCGCGTCCCTCGCACCTGGTCCCGGGCCTTCATGGCCTGCGCGGCCGAGGGCGCACACCTCGCCATCATCAACAGCGAGACTGAGGCCCAAGTGAGTGCCATAGTGTATGAAACCTTTAATGAGATCGAAAAGACGATTGATAGAGGATGAAACAGGAGGCTTGAGATGATAAACGTGCTGATAAGTTTATATTATCAAAGCATAACTCTCGAACGAACTGTCACCAGCAGTATTTCCGGACCTATACGACCTGCAAACCTTCAAGAAGAGAGAGTATTCCCTCTTAAGAGGCCGGCAACGCACCTGCAGCTCTTCCAATGTTACGAGTGTCCACGGGCGACGGTAATTGCTTTGCATCAGGTGACCCGGTTGCTCGTTTGCCCCCTTATTAAAAAAAAGCATTTTGGATGGTTTGGTGGCTTATTTGAAAATCTGGTCCCTTCAGTCTAGATTTTATACTTTAAAATCCACCGCTTTCTAAGGGTTTGAATAAAAATAATAATTAGTTTACATCTTTAGACCACATTGCATATTTCCATAGGCACTTCCTTATCATTGCAGGTGATCAAAGAAATCTTCGCGAAGAACCCTGGCGGTAAGATGCTGGGGAACTTCTGGAAGGATGTGGCGTTCATCGGCTTCCACGACTGGAATGAGCACGGGGAGTGGTTGACCATTGAAGGTAACTAATATAAATTCAATGTTATTGTCTCCGTGGTTTATGTCTTGGATCTCGGTACTGCGACCTTGGATTCACTTCCCGAGGTGGAGCAAAAAAAAATCACTTCTAGGCTTAGAATTAGAGCAATACATTCAGACCTCACCAGACTGACAAGAGAGATTATCCATTCAACGGATGGGCATCTACAACTCAGTCCTGTTTCTCACCATTCGTACTGGTCATTTCAGTTGGGTTATAACAGTAAAGGAAACAGTCCGCTTGTACTATCAGGGAAACTGATTCATAGGCAGATGCAGTTATTTGGTCGAGTTATGTCGAGCCCATATTAGTCATGATCTAATACTGACTTGACCAACCAAATTACGTAGCTCAGCCATCTGCCTATGTATCTTTTTCCTTAAAAATACAACACGGACATAGAGCCATAAAAGGACTGTAACACCGAAACCTGTAGGCTTAGCATGGACACTAGAAGCGGTTTCTTTCTACGGAAGAATAGACAAAGTGACAGATTGACAAAGGAACTCGCCATTTTATCACTAAAATCTGTCAGTATGTCGATTCTTGCCCGTTTCTAATGTTGTTATGCTAAGTCTGCTGGAGAGGCTAGCTTTAGTATTTAAAATTATTATGTTTCAGGTCAAACCCTGGAGGAAGCCGGTTACGCGAAGTTCTCTGGAGGGGAACCCAACAACTCCACCACGGGCGAGTTCTGCGGCTCCATCTACCGCAACGGCATGTTTGATGACCTCTGGTGTGAGAACAAGTACGCCTTCATCTGCGAGAAGAGCCCCGACTCCCTGCTGTGCGAAGGCGACCAATAAAACCACCGCACTACGTGGCGCACCAATCAGCGCGGTTCTTGATTATGTTAGAATTGCACTGATTAGTCTTAACTCCTGAATGAAGATACTGGATATACTTGGAACAACCAAGCGCTCGGCGTCACAGGCCATACATTTTCCCAAACCTGGGGGGTGTGCCAAAATATTATCGTTTTCGCTTCGTTATAGAATCGCCGATGAAAATGTATGGAATTGACATAAGCGTTCGTTAGTATGACGTTGACGTTCGACTCGTCTTATGTCAATTCCATACATTTTGATCGGCGATTCTATAACGAAGCGAAAACGAAAAATTTTCGGCTAAATGGCCTGATCTCTTATAAGAAGCATTGACTAGTGACTTCTCATATGCAAGAAGAACCCTGATTTTAATAAAATATATTATTAAGTTGTCATACACCTTTAATTTGCCAAGTGGAGTGAATTCTCCCAACGCTACCGTGTCTATCAACGTTTTTTTAAGAACTCCATATACGGAGAGGCGAAACTGAACGTAAGTCGATCCGACTTGCGCACATGACTCCGGTCAGATCGGTCTATGATCATTATTAATTCCGAAAGGATCGACCGACCTACAACTTGGGGCCTTTAGATTAAGTAGGTATGCTTTCAACTACAAGAACAGATGTTACTCCTGATATTCCTTTTTAGCATCACAAATTATCTGCCCACATGCATCTTATGTTTAATTAACTTATCCTTCTAAATCACTTTGTGTGCAAAAAAAGTTTTATATCATGTCAATAATTTAGGATGCAGGGGATCCTTCAAGGTTTGAGATAGGTTCGCTTACGGCTTAGCGGTAAATCGATTCTAGCCGAACTGTTTGAAGGAATACTTAATACAAACACCTTCTCTTAAATATTTGATGCAGCTCAAGTTTTGGTGATGTAACGCCCGGTAACAGAAAAACATCAGCAAATAGTAGTCTTTAATCACAGCTGGAAAGCAGCTGGAATGTCAGGAAAAAGTCCTCCGCGATAAATCCGTAAGTGTTAAAAAATATATTATATCACCAATCGTTCTAGCTATTACGACGGATGGACGTTAAGACTCAATTTCACCAACGATTGTTTAAGTTAATGCTTGAATTAGTATCACGTTACCTCTTTCGTTTTTCATATGAATGAAAGGAAAAACATGACATTTTAACAAGCTGTTAACACTAACAGACGTTGGTGAAATTGGGCCCAAGCCTCATTAACTGGGTTCCCTTTTCAATCTTTGGTCGCTGCGTGCAAGAAACTTTATCTATTGAGACAAAACAACGCCAGATGTTGTCGATTTCTTAAACATTTTTCGTACTCCTAATTAAAGCGCAGGCTCCTATAAATGTGCCCAAATATTTATAATTAGTGAGCTTGTAGTTTTCTTGAAAAACTCGAAAAACAGATCTCTCAAACAAAATTTTTGTGCCCAAATTAACGCTCTACATCGCTTAAATTATTTGCATACTTTTTATCTCAAAATATGCCTTAGAAAAAAAAAATACTTCAAAAAACAGATCTCTTCATCATCTTCATAAAAACAGATCTGGCTGGGGTAATGTTTACAAACATTACCCCAGCCAGATCTGTTTTTCGAGTTTTTCAAGAAAACTACAAGCGCACTAATTATAAAAATTTGGGCACATTTATAGGAGCCTGCGCTTTAATTAGGAGTACGAAAAATGTTTAAGAAATCAACAACATCTGGCTGGGGTAACGTACGCTCTGAAGTCAGCGTCACCCCTCCTAACCTAAACTTAACCTTAACCAAGTATAATATAGCCTCTCTAACTACCGTACTAAGAGACGAACATTAATTACTTAACTGTAATTAAATGATGATTTTGACATAAGCCCCATTTTCTGTCAAAAAACACAAATAAAACACAATTTTACGTGCACTTTTTGCACTTTATTCATTATTTTTTATAAATATTAACTAAATACTCGACCGGTTTCGATTTCGGTTTCGGTTAGGTAGTTTTAACTACCTAGGTACATGATGATGAATTGTTTCGAAACCGGTCGTGTATTTAGTTAAAATTTATAAAAAATAAAGAATAAAGTGCACGTAAAATTATATTTTGTTGTTGTCATGTTAAATGAACTTCCACCAAGAACCGACAGTACCATCAAATATGTATCACATAATATTATATTGCTAGTTGACGCCCGCAACTCCGTTGTGCCAAAATTCGTTTAAAAAGCGAGAACCGTAATTTTTTCCGGGATAAAAAATATCCTATGTCTTTTCTTGGGACTCAAAGTATCTCCATACCAAATTTCAGCAAAATCGGTTCAGCGGTTTGGGCGTAAACGTAAAGAGGTAACAGACAGATAGACAGACGGACAGACAGACAGACAGACACACTTTCGCATTTATAATATTAGTATGGATCTGTCAAACTCTTCATTAAATTGAATAGTTTAATCATCATTAAAGCCAGTTAATGACGATTAACCCTTCAATCGCGGATTCTTGGAAATGTTATTGTATTCTATTGTTTTCGCAATCACCGGTGATCGTATGGGGCTTGATGAGTTAAACTTCAATTTAATGAGGAGTAAGATTAAGAGAAAGTAAGATAGAAGAAAAGGGAGATCACTCAGAGTCATCTGAGTGCGGCTGTTATAGTCCCTTTGAAACCACTAATTTCCCTACAGTATTTTACAAAACCTACAGTATTGTGTAGTTTTACGGCCGTTCCCAATATTTGATCTATCTCTGGTTTTGCCCTACTAGAGATAGGAATAGCTCTCATTAGACATTAGAGACATATATTTTATGTCAATTCAATGTTAGCTGCGATCGGTCTTATGTCAAACCAGAGATAGATTGAATATTGGGAACGGCCGTTAGACATTGATTGTAATGCAAAAAGTCACTCGAGCACTATTTCGTTTCAGCGGTTTTATATTTTAAAACATTGCCGTAACGTTTCTATGAAAACGATGAGTTGAATTTATATAAATAATTTACATTTTACACAAATGCGGCTTGGATGGTGCGGCTTCAAAAATTTAAATACGTTTTCGTGACTTTTTTAAATCTATACTAATATTATAAAGCGGAAGAGTTTGTTAGTTTGTTTGTTTGTTTGTTTGAACGCGCTAATCTCAGTAACTACTGGTCCGATTTGAAAAATTCTTTCAGTGTTAGATAGTCCATTTATCGAGGAAGGCTATAGGTTATATTTTATCACGCTAAGACTAATAGGAGCGAATAAATAGAGGAAAATGTGGAAAAAACTGGGGGAAATTATTTCAAAGGGGTTAATTGAACGCGCTAATCTCAGGAACTACTGGTCCGATTTGAAAAATTCTTTCAGTGTTAGATAGCCGATTTATCGAGAAAGGCTATAGGCTATATTTTATCACGCTAAGACTAATAGGAGCGAAGAAATAGAAGAAAATGTGGAAAAAACGGGGGAAATTATTTGAAAAGGCTTATCTCACGAACTACTAGAGCAATTTTTCTGTTATTTGGGTCAGATAAGAAGTAGACCACGTGAAGGATCATAGGCTATTTTTTGTAGACCGATTTGTCTGTGAAATATCTAATTTACGCGGGCGAAGCCGCGCGGAACGTCTATACTATAATACTGTTGTAGGTCTTTTGTGTAAAAATTATAGTATAAAGGACAGGATAAGGATGTTTTGTTGCGTGAAATACATTCTGTACGCCATAGCCCATACACGATACGGTTTACCGGAGTGATCTACCTGCGCAGGTAGATCGGAACGTGTGTGGGAATAGACCTGTGCAGTTTTTTAGGCCTGCGGGGTCGACCGGAGCAAAATCGAAAATCAATTCTTTCGACTTGTACCTGCGCAGGCATACCTGCACAGGCGGCCTCTCCGGTAAACCGTAGCGTGTATAGCGTACGTTAGGCTCGAATTATATTATGCGTCCGCATGAATGAGCGGTTTGGCCGCGAGACACAGCGAGATCACAAGCAATGCGGTCGCGCCCCTTTTGCTTGTGATGTCGCGGTGTAGCGGCCGAACCGCTCGTTCGCGCGGACGCATACGAATCGAACCTTATGAGCTGTATTCCGAACAGTCGCTTAAAATTCTTGAGATAATTATTATTATTCATTATTCGGTCCAATGCAAGATCATTGTGAACAGTTCTGACGTCATAACTGTAACTCACTCACGCTCGGAATCTGACGAGCTGCACTGACTTGCAGAGCCGCCGCAATTAAATGCACTGGCAAATGTTAATGGGAAATTTTATGGTATTGTTGACGGCGAATGTGAGATTATTCGCGCGGTGGTCTAAGTCATGGAAGATATGAGGCTGTAGCTTGATTCTCGACTACAAATAGATGTAAGTATTATATGCTGATTTGGCATACGTTGTTTTGCCATATACGGTGTGGAAATATGCTTGAGACCACTGTTATATTTTTAGAGTTCGTCATAGAGACGTTATTTTTCGGCGCGATTCAGGACTGTGCTCTGTTTGGTATCTGTTCGTTATATTTTCGAGGATGAAAAATAAGCGTCGGCCGATTCTCAGATCCACAGGATAAGCACCCAAAATTACAACACAATCGGTCCTGCCTATATTCAAATTCCATTGACACTTCTTAATTCATCAAGCCCCATACGGTCACCGGTGACCGAGACACAATAGAATATCTATTGTGTCTCGTTTTCCCACGATCGACGGGTTAATTAAAATTGGAAAGAAGTTCAGGGTACTACTATGAATATGATGAAAAAAAAATGTCGCAAAAGATAAGCCCATATCTTGGGGAGAGGGCGGAGTTACAATTTTTGTTGGGTAAACCGCGATCGAACCATTTTTTTAGGGTTCCATACACAAAGGGTAAAACGGGACCCTATTACTAAGACTTCGATGTCTGTCCGTCTGTCTGCCTCCAGGCTGTATCTCAAGAACCGCTATAGCTAGACTTCTGAAATTTTCACAGATTGTGTAGTATAATAAAATAAAATTTAACTAAATAATTAAGGGGGCTCCCATACAAAAAACACAATTTTGGGCTATTTTTGATTTATAACGGTACGGAACTATATAACGGTCCAACTCGCACTTGGCCGATTTTTTGTTATTCGTTAGTTCAATATAAACATTTCAGGTTAAGTCTAAAATAGAAATGCAAAAAAAGATAAAGTTTTACATCCACAACAGAGTTGTGAATCGTACTTCTCCAGGAACAAAACGATCTTATGTGAAAAATAAAATCGCTTGAGCGTATGACTTGAACTGCGTGTGCGGTCGACTGCGCGGACAGAATTTAAATAAAGAGAGTAGTGAAGAGCAATCCCGCCATTCATTGCTTTAACACAGCAAAATGTATGGTTCCCTTGGGGAAACACAATTGTTTTAAGTATTTAAATTGTATCTTATTTTAGGAAGGTATTTACTAACATCCATTTTAAATACAATAGGGAATATTACCTTTGCGTAATATTCTAGTGCATTCTATGCAGTACAATATAATCCGCCAAAATCCGTTAGGTCAGAATATTGACAGAAACGTTGTCAAACGTAAACTATAATCCGACCAAAATCCATCAGGTCAGAATATTGACAGAAACGTTGTCAAACGTAAAATATAATCCGACCAAAATCCGTCAGGTCAGAATATTGACAGAAACGTTGTCAAACGTAAAATATAATCCGACCAAAATCCGTCAGGTCAGAATATTGACAGAAACGTTGTCAAACGTAAAATATAATCCGACCAAAATCCGTCAGGTCAGAATATAAAATATTGACAGAAACGTTGTCAAACGTTGAACGAAACTTTTTGTTTACTATGCTGGTTTATATGCATTGCAGTAATATAATATATCCTATTTGATGTGCGTAGGCCTTTATATTATAGTAATAAGTAAGTGTTTTAAAAATGCTATGATTCTTGTTTATATTTTACTAGATGACGCCCGCAACTCCGTTGCGCCAAAATTCGTTTATCGCGCGAGAACTGCACATTTTTCCGGTATAAAAAGTATCCTATGTCCTTTCCCGGGACTCAAAGTATCTCCATACCAAATTTCAGTAAAATCGGTTCAGCGGTTTGGGCGTGAAGAGGTAACAGACAGACAGACAGACAGATAGACAGACAGACAGACACACTTTCGCATTTATAATATTAGTATGAATGTGTACAGTGTATTTTCATATAATAATTAAGAATGAGCATGTCTTATCAACATAGCAGTTTGTTAGTCTTTACATAGGTAGGTAAGTATATAACAGAGAATATTAAAACCGAATTAACTTTATGTAAACACTGTACATAATGAAATAAGTTTCACAATACCTGACAAGCGCACGTCAGGACTTTAAATATTCAACTAAGATTGTTTCTAGACGTTTGTAATAATTATAATTAATTGTATTGTAATTGACGGCAGCTGTGCTGAAAGATTTACTTTTTGAAATTATTAATTAAGGCAAATTAATGTTAGGAATTTTCTTATAGAGATAATAATATATAATTCAATGGAATGGAGAACACACACCCTAAACAGCCATTCTTAGAGTGTGCTCCGCGGAGCCCTGACTCCGCAAAGGGCCTTGTGTGTCGAGCGACACAAAAAATGATTTTAGACATGTCTGATGACAATCAGACACCAGCATGATGAATTCAAAGACAAAACATATTTTTTTTGGGGGACCGTCAAAAATATTACTTCTTAAAAGGGTTCCACCAAAAACTTTAAGAACCACTACCCTAAATTAGTATTATCTATAACTCATTTATTAATACAGCCTGTATATATTTTATATTATGTTATACCCACAATTTTGTCTAAATCCCCTTAATGTAAACGTATATGCTAATATTATAAATGTGAAAGTATGTCTGCCTGTCTGTCTATTTAACTTCTTCATGCGCAAACCGCTAAACCGATATTGCTGAAATTTGGTACGGAGATACTTCGAGTCCCTGGAAAGGACATAGGATACTTTTTATTCTGAAAAAATGTACGGTTCCTGCGCGAGAATTTAATTTTGGCGCAACGGAGTTGCGGGCGTCATCTAGTTCGTGAATAAATTATAGTAATTGGTGTAGCGTGGTGTATAGGTGAATTCCGCCGTAACTGAATTACCGCTGGCATACAACTGAGCTTATTGTAGATAACACAATTTGATTCTAATTCAATTCGTGTTCCGTTCTAGTTTACCTCTAAAATGGATACATTTACTCATAGTTCTACTAGTAACAGAAATTTGTACATTAGCTATCGTTTTATTTTGTTTACTTACACACAAAATATATAAGTAAGGGCACCTCCGTTCGCGGAAATAGCGACATTGGCGGAAACCGCACGTTATCACTAAAAAAACACATTACATAAATATATAGGACTTCGAAAGATTAGCATGTTCAAACAAACGGGAGGTCGCCAGAGGTCGAGAGAACTTGTTTCAGAAAAAAAAATCCGAGTCGGACTCGCGCACAAATGGTTCCGTACCGTTACAGAGAAAAAATAAGCCAAAAGTTGTGTTTTTGTATGGGGGTCCCCCTTCAATTTTTATTTTATTTTAATTTTATTATTAATTATTAAAGTGCACATACAATTGAGGATTCTGTGAAAATTTCAACTGCCTATCTGTTGTCATTATTGATATCGAGTAAAAAAGACCCAAAAAATCACGTTTGTTGTATCGGAGCCCCCCTTAAATATTAATTTTATTTTGTTGACAGTACTTGTTGTTATAGCGGCATCAGATATAAGCAATCTGTGAAAATTTCAGAAGTCTAGCTATAGCCGTTCTTGAGATACAGCCTGGAGACAGACAGACGGACAGACAGACAACGAAGTCTTAGTAATAGAGTCCCGTTTTTACCCTTTGGGTACGGAACCCTAAAAAAACAATAAAGATCAAAAATAGGAGAATTTTAACAAAAATATTAAATTATAATAAGGTCGCTGTTAAACGTTTGTGTACTAACCCACAAAAAAAAAATAGGTATTGAGTTATGAATGCAGTTATGTTCTTTATATGATTGAGAACAAGTCTGCATTCAAAATTTAACAACAAAAAAATTATGTGGTTTAGGACACTAATGCTTAAGGCGGGCTGAAACCCCATTTTGTTATTTCTTGATACCCGATTTACCTAGTTCCAATATAATAACGAAATATAAAAAAATATGAGATATAGAGCACAATATTTAAAAGGGTTGAAATCAAAAACATTTTAATAAAAAATAATACTTTCGCTGTAATTAATTTACAAACTCACCTCCGACAAAACTCTTTGTCATCGAAATATAAGTATTAACAAGAATAATTTACATTTTATTGTAATAAATTTTCAATGAATATATTTTAAAAAGGTCTGAAACGAATAATCTTTTTTCTTAATATTTATTTCGAAAGATATTTAAAAAAAACACACGAAAAATAAAATAGAGAAGATCCGCCCGTCGTAACTTACAATTTTATGCTAAGCTAAAATGAATCTTATTGCGATGCGTACACGCTTGGCATTCGCGTTCGCAAGGTTATCGTTTTGGAATTGAGATAAGTAATAAGAGGACCTTAACAGCGACCATTATTATTATATGTATAGTGAGTGTCATGGTAAAGCGCGCCACCCAGGTAAGTCTGCCTTATAGCTATAACTCCATACTGATGATTGGAAATCTCCAATCAGAAGTATGGAATTATTGCCGGGGTGGTGCGCTTTGCCATACATGATACAAAAGCAAAGGGTGGGGGTCACGAAATATTTTTTCATTCCATGTCGCATGATGAAAAAGGTTGAAAAACACAGGTATAGAAAGAAATGTTTACGCTTCAGACCTAAAAGATAGGATATTAATTTAGTGGACTTTTGATGATGCAATAACGTGGCTATTCAGACGATCCGAGCCGGCTTATAATTGCAAATAGCAGCCCACGGCCAATAGGAATGGGGTCTGATGGATGCATGCACACTGGATGCGTCACTATCTTCGTAATTGAAGACATGAGTGGATGAAGTGTAAGCATTTTACAACATAAGAGCAATTACACATTTTTTCCTTATAATTTGAACAACCCTTGGAACTTACCTACTTCATTATCTAACTAACACATGGGCGCCGGCAGAAATAATTTCCAAGGGGTGCAGATTTTAGTTTTCTTTTTACTTTTTACGAACAACGGTGACTGTCTATTTACGTCAACAGAATACATTTAGTGCCGACACATTACGAACTATCATTGTACGGCACGGTAATAGGGTTACAGACGGCTTTTTATTTCAATAATTCCTGTTGATCCCGAGATTCCCAAGAGGTGCAAGTGCACCACCTGGCACCCCCCCCCCCTGCCGGCGCCCATGAACTAATTACTAACATATCTAGATATTCATAGAATCCTCCATTTATGCAAAAAACGGTTTTTTTTTACTGTTACTTACCTGCTTCTTTAACTCATGTCTTCAGTTAACATTTAACAACTTCACAATAATTTGAATAATTTCTATTTCATCATTTTCTAGATTTTGACCCCGATTTTAACTTCTAAATCTTGAGATACCAATTTAGCAGTCATTAAAGTTGATTGTGAGCAGGTTTTGTCACATTTTATTATTAAACGGAATAGAGAATCATAAGCCCATCGACATAAATGTAAATTACAATGTTTATCCTAAAAGATCAGTTGTCACCAAGGATATTGATAGCTTAAAATTATTATTTCTGGCACTAACTGATACTTAAAAGTTTTATGTTAAGTATAATGTCTTGTTAAGTTATAAAATGGAATATTTAATAGTACATCCAGTGACTATACGTCTGCGTGACGTACAATGCGCTAAGGAGAGCAGATAGGTTGTGCATATTTCAGACATCATTATGTCGTGTTGCTCTCAAATACTGATTTCACCTTCTTGCCTTATTTCCACAATCATTGCAGTTTAAACCTTTCTTTTTAAGGCTTAAGGATGAAAGTTTCTGATCAATACTCATAAAGAATTTTCCGTAAGATTTTCAAGAACGATGCAATCGAAAGGTTCGATTCAGAATATTTAAAGTTTCTCGGTATTTGATCGGATTTATAGAATAAGTGATGCGTAAAAGGACTTGGCGATGCTTAAAAGCAATACAGCTTTAAAGTGTGAGCATGACGCCTCTTTCGATCTTTTTGTATCATATCACATATAGTAATTATTATTGTTCTCTACTAGTCGTTTCGGTAAGAACTGACTCTAAAGGTCCATCCGAATCTCTCTGTCTACAGTAGAGACTCTACTACACTTATTGTAGCTTACCGCCACAAAGTAAAATACAATATGTTGCAGTTAGAAGTCACGAACAAAAGAAAGCTAACACGAAATATTTCCATTATTTCAGAGAATAATATGTACAGGCGATAATCCCAAACAAGAGTATTACGATAGAATTCGTCGCGTCGTAAATCGTAATGAGAAACTTGACAATACTCTCATTGTTTTATTAATTTAACGAGGTGTCACAGAACTTCACACAATAACTCTTGGCTTTTGTCACCCCAATGAGACTTACAGACAAAAGTATATTCTTTTATTACTTACAATTTTATTACTTTATTATTAATTTAAATTTAATAAAAAAATTAAATTATTAAAATTAACTAGATGACCGTAGTGACTCCGTTGCACCAAAAACAAACAGTTGCTCACAGTTTTAGCTTTTTATGATTATATCCGGATTTTTAGGCCTAACGCTAAAACTCGCGCGGGCGCACGCTCGCGTGTGTCAAGTATAATGAAAAATAGTATGGGCAGCGCAGGCGCGTGCGACGGAGCGCGGACGCGGGCGACAGACTGTCACACGCGCGGCGCGGGAGCACGCTTTTCGCACTCGACGTTGTTTCCGTTGACGTCTTCTTGCCAAATAATAAATTAGTGAATAATCCATCGTAATCTACTCGACACAACTGTACACGCTCGAGATCAATATTATACTAGCAGCGCTAAATGAGATGGGCGCACGCGACGGGTGCCCGCTCGCGGATTCGTGGCCCGGGGCGGTCTTCAGACGCTTGCGCCGTTTTAGCCTTAGGCCTTATCCATCTCCGTGGTATAAAAGATCCAAAAAGGTGAAAGCAAGGGGTCCTTATAGTACTGAATAAGTAAATAGTCATAAGACGCATTCTCAGAAAGTGTTTCAAGATTTTGGTCGGGCGTGTTCGGGAAACTCAAATAAACCAGTTTATTTTGACAAACGCTGACATTCGAGGGCCAGGAGAAGTAGGCTTGTCCGTTATTATGTCGGAAAATTGACATTTTTTGAAGAAACGGAAATGATAAACAAATCTTCGTCGTCTTATTGTGAGTGACATTTTTATCAATATAAAACGAACACCTGCAAAAGACAAGGGTGTTTTGGATGCTAACAATTAAAATGCCACCATCTTTTTATACGTGGGAGAGCCATGCTTCGGCACGAATGGGCCGGCTCGACCGGAGAAATACTACGTTCTCACAGAAAACCGGCGTGAAACAGCGCTTGCGCTGTGTTTCGCCGAGTGAGTGAGTTTACCGGAGGCCCAATCCCCTACCCTATTCCCTTCCCTTCCCTCCCCTATTCCCTTCTCTTCCCATCCCTACCCTCCCCTATTACCCTATTCCCTCTTAAAAGGCCGGCAACGCACCTGCAGCTCTTCTGATGCTGCGAGTGTTCATGGGCGACGGAAGTTGCTTTCCATCAGGTGACCCGTTTGCTCGTTTGCCCCCTTATTTCATAAAAAAAAAATCTTGTAAAGTGTTATTTGAGAGGCAGAGGTTTAACACCCACCGTTTAGGGCGTTTTTCCACAAGCCACGACACGACACCACAAAATGCGGTGATGACTCCGGGCGTCATACACTTCTATGTGACACGACAACAGTCACGACGACGTGACTTCACGTTCCATAGAACTGACGTTTTACAACCGTCTGACGTTTTCTCCATGGTATAGGAGTAGTTTATTCAATCAA
Source organism: Cyaniris semiargus (assembly GCA_905187585.1). Lineage (NCBI taxonomy): Eukaryota > Metazoa > Arthropoda > Insecta > Lepidoptera > Lycaenidae > Cyaniris > Cyaniris semiargus. Next base: position 932,616 of record LR994558.1, on the reverse strand, counting down.
ATGGCCGGTTGAAACTGAAGACGTGAGTGGAAGAACCAGATAACTAACATTTTATAACATAAGGACAATTACTCATTTTTTGCCTTAAATTTGAACAAACCTTGTAACACTTATCTACTTCATCTAGCTATACATAAAATCCACAGTTATTTTTAATTCAAATCATTACTCCGGCCCTTTAATGCAAAAAACGGCAATTTTTTAACTGTTACTTACCTGGTTTTTACACTCACGTCTTCAACTCTTAAAACGTACGTAAAACCAGGTAAAACTTACGTAGGTAAGTACGTCAATTTGGCAAGAAGTCGATGTTTGTATTTCATTACCTTTTGAAGTCTTCATGGCTGATCAATCAGGCATGCGGTCGGTGTGCGGTACACCATTCATACTAATATTAAGAGCGAAAGTGTGTCTATCTGTTTGTTTATTACCTCTTCACTCCTAAACCTCTCAATCGATTTTGCTGTTTGGTAAGTAGATACTTTGTCTCCCGGGAAAGGACATAGGAATAGGATACTTTTAATACCGGAAAATGTACGGTTTTTGCGCGATAAGCTAATTGTAGCGCAATGGAGTTGCGGGCGTCATCTAGTGAAACCTAAATATTTAGCACCCTTCTGCGAATTACATATTTTCCGCACACAACATGCCTAGTTTGATTCGAGGAGTGATGCTAATAAATTTATTATTAACTAACTATTCACAATGGAATTCTGCAAATAAACGTCCGCGGCCAATTCTCATGGCTCGAATCAGATTTGATTCCCAGGCATATTATATTTAATGAAGACAAAAAAAAAGTCATTTTATATTGAGTAAAAGTAACACGCATAATATAAGTAAGATAGTACTCGTTTGCCTTAAAAATTATCATTCTACATATATCTATATTTTATCAATTTTATTTGAAACAGCAGAATTTCAGGGGAAAAGCTTAATATGCCATTCGTGATTCGACTCTATTTAATTTAAGTAGACTATATTTATTTTTGCCTCGACGGTTAAGTGTCAACATTTAGGCCGTGTTCACACCAAAGCGACTGTGAGCCGCCGAATGTGAGCGAACGTTACGCAGTTTATTGTATTTCCATACATATTCACTTTTTCGTTCACACCTAACCGACAATACGCCATTACGCTAGGCGTAGGCGCGGACATTCGATACCGTATATTTTCACGTTCACACTGGGGCTCACAGTGAGCCTGCTCACATTCGGCGGCGTATAGTCAGTTTGGTCTGAACACGCGCTTACTCCTTGTAAGTATAGCGAATAACATGATAAACTACATATTTACAACTTTTATGAGTAACCTGTAAACTGCTTAGATAATCCATGAGAGCTTTAACGCCTCTAGTACACCGACGCTCCGAAACGCGCAAAATGAGGCAAAATCTGCGAAACAGGAATAGAGCGAGATGCAATAATTATATTAAGTCATATTGTCGTGTGGCGGGTGAGACAGTAAATCGGTTCGCCGCTGTTTCGCGATTCGCAGCGTCGCGTCGGTGTACTAGAGGCGTTAAGGCCCCTAATATTTTTTTACACACTCAGGGCCTTTTACAATTGTCCCATAAATATAAATATGCTCATCTAAAAGTTTTGTCGCTGCTTGTTTTGTACTAAGAAATTATCTTTACTGCCACATACTTTACAGTCTGCTTAAGGATAATTTAACTCTTGTATAGCCAGAGTAAAACCCATAAAACTATTGGAATCAAAGCTTAAAAGTGATTCCACCATTTCCAGGTTGTCTTTTCGTTCAAAGTATATCCATTGCTTCGCTTTTGTTTTATATTTTACACGAACAAAGTGTGAGTTATCTGTGGAGTACCATTAGAGGTTGAATAAATTCTCTCCTTTCAACGCGGAGTTTCCTTATAGTCAGGGTTCCCTATAAAATTTTTTTTTTGGTTACTTTCAAGCTAATTTTTTGTTAGTAGCTTCACGAACGCGAGCGAATGAACAACATTTTTATTTGCGAAAAATCTTGAAAGTGGTAGCTAACAGAGATAGAAAGGATTTCATACTTTGATTTGATGGTCCTAAAATATGGATTATTCTATTTGTAGGGCAATGTATTTGTAGCCATAGTTTATATTATATATGTTACCGTTAATGTGCGTAAACCAGTTAGAAAGCAGATTAACAAGGTATTCTGCAGATTACCTGGGTGAGTCAGTTAAAGTGAAAAAAGTTGATTCAATTCTTACATTAACGAGATAATCTGCAGTATACCTAGGTAATCTGCAGACTAACGACTATGCATACGGTAAATTGTGTAAAATAGGTTCTTGTTTGAATTAAGCATGTTATTTAGCTGTAGGGAATTATTTCATATAATTTTAAGGACATAAACAAAGGCATAAATTAAATTTGAACTAAAATGTAACTCCACTGATAAAATATAACGGATCAAATCAACTAGAAAAAAAAAAAAAACAACAACAGTCTGACAGGTTGAAAAGATAAACTCTTTGACAAAATTTTTTTTTGGACTTTTTACGAAGGAAGATAAATATGAAAGAGTGAAGTTGTGTTTTTTATACTAATTTCCTACGATTGTGTTATCTAGGTTTTAATGTGTAATATTGGTAGTTTATTAACCATTAGTTATCATACGCAAGTGATTCAAATTCCATTTTTGTATTCCCTTCTAAAATCCATCGAAATTTTCAGTAAAGCGTCAGTCGTCTGCCACTATACTGAATCGACCGACTTGACCGCCTTGTCCCTGATTTCACTGACTTTTACTTAGACTTTGACTAAACTTTGAACTTTACAATACATAGGCTGCACTAAAAGTATCGGGAGTGGAATATTTCCACTGTTCCTGTCATATTAAAATCTTTTTAATTGAAAACTCCTTGGTTTTAAAAATCGAATACCATTTATTTATTAAAAAAAAGATTCTCGGTCTTGTCACAAGATCTTGTCAAACTTGTTTAGTCGTTGAGAAAATGGAATTGACTCGAGAAAATTCTGGAGCGATGATTTATTATGACTTTCGAAGTGGTTTAACACAAAAACAGTGTGTTGACCGGATAATTTCTGCATTTGGTGATGAAGCCCCATCTAAAGCCACAATTTATCGCTGGTTTGCTGATTTTCAACGTGGACGTGTCAAGCTCAGTGATGATACCCGTCAATGTCGTCCAAAAACTGCAGTCACCCAAGAAAACGTTGATGCTGTGCGTAAGCTGATTGAGGAAGATCGGTCATGTGACATACCGCGAAATTCAGGCAACTTTAGACATTGGCATGAGTCAAATACAAATTTTGCATGAACAATTAGGTTTAAATTATTTTTAACAAAAAATTAAAACCGACTTCCAAGGTAAAAACAATAATAACATCCTTATAATATGAACTAAAAAGTATTAAATAATGTTTCCTATCTAATAGTGCCTTTTTCCGAATTCGGCTAAACCTCAACTATTTCTGTATTCAATCTTCGTCATTTTGAAGTCGGTACCAGATATAGCTGAATCTTCAGTTCTCTGACAGAATAGGTATTTGAAACTTTTGGAACTGGCACTGACTTCAAAATTATGAAGATTGACTACAGAAATAGTTGAGGTTTAGCCGATGTCGGAAAAAGGCACTATTAGATAGGAAACATTATTTAATACTTTTTAGTTCATATTATAAGGATGTTATTATTGTTTTTACCTTGGAAGTCGGTTTTAATTTTTTGTTAAAAATAATAATTTCACTCTTTTTAGTTACTCACCTAGTAAACAATCGCGTATATTCTACGTATCTTATTACAATTTGTTAAGAGTCACACTCAATGCGATTGTGTTTCTTATTCCTATTACGATGTAGATTGTTTTCCTATGTAAGTGTTTTCATACTAAGGGTTCAATTTATTACCCCGATCGCAGACACAATAGATTTTTAATTGTTATGCGACAGCCGGGTGCCGCTTGGGGATTGATGGGTTAATAGTTAAACTAGTGTAGTACCTATCGAAGCAACTTACTTCTCTTTTTTCTTTCGAATCTCAGAAGTAATGTCAAATGTGTGCTTTACGCTCTGGAGTTAAGGTTGACTTTGTTATGTTCAATTTTGTGGTACATAAGTCGCTTAGAACTTGAATCATTTATTTTGAAACAACATTATATTTTTATTCAAATCGCTATGAAAAGTACCAATTATTATAAGGACATAACGTGATGATATAATTATGGTGTTGTGGGGGCATATTGTATCCATATACAACCATGTGACACTGGTAACTCTGACGTGGTAATGATGATGATGATGATGATGAATGTAATTTGCATAGTAGCATATGGTTTCAGTTCTTAAAACAGCGCCTAAACCCCAAACTTGTATCTATAAGGAATCCGGAGTTCTCTTAGTATCTTCGGAGTTCTCTTATACTTCTCATAAAACCAAAATCACCATATGTTTCCATATAAATTTTGAGGAGTTCCCTCGATTACTCATGGATCCCATCATCAGATCACCACTTTTGTGAAAATGGGACCAAATTGGAGGGAAACCTAATAGAACAAAACAAAAATTTTGAAAATCGGTTCACAAACGGCGGAGTAATCGTTGAACATACAAAAATAAAAAAAAATAAAAAAATATATCCACAGCCGAACATATAACCTCCTCCTTTTTGGAAGTCGGTTAAAAAGTTGTTTTTCTGATGGATACCGCATTTGCTCTGTGAAGAGCAAAAAGCGGCTCGCGTTACTTGGTGCGTCAGAACTCTGGAAAGATTCCACGCAGGATCTTCAAATGCTGTATACAACATCGTATCAGATGACGAATCCTGGATATACGCGCACGAACCCGAAACAAAAAACCAGTCACGAGTTTGGGTGTTCGAAAATGAGTTAAAGCCAACAAAAATTGTTCGTTCACGGAGTGTTGCAAAAAAATGGTGACCACGTTTGTCTCCAAAACCGGCCATGTTGTGACTATTCCTCTTGAGGGACAAAGAACGGTTAATGCAGAATGGTATGCAAGCATTTGTTTGCCACAGGTCGTTTCTGAACTCCGTAAAGAGAACTGCGATCGCCGCATCATCCTACATTACGACAATGCGAGTTCTCACACCGCGCACAGAACAAAAGAGTTTTTAGAGCAAGAAAACATAGAATTATTAGACCATCCGCCTTACGGCCCCGACCTAAGCCCCAATGATTTCTATACTTTCCCTAAAATAAATAATAAATTGCGTGGTCAAAGATTTTCATCACCTGAAGAAGCTATGGACGCCTACAAAACGGCCATTTTGGAGACCCCAACTTCCGAATGGAATGATTGCTTCAATGATTGGTTCCATCGTATGGAAAAATGTGTCAAATTTCGCGGAGAATTCTTCGAAAAGCAATAAATACATTTTTAAATAGTAATGTTGTGTCACTTCCTTGATTCCCGAAATTTTCAGTGCCGCCCTCGTAACATTGCTTTCCCGCCATTTATATGACACTGGCCATGGTAATACAAGGTGATAATACTTTAGAGTGTGTAAGTGTACTTCAGTGTGAATTTAGCAGCGCTGAAAGAGCTAAATTTATTTAGCGATTTGTATGGGCAAGCGCCCCCGCGTTCTGAATTTATGCTACTATTTTTGCAGTGAACTCTATATAGAGGACTCATACACACCCTAATTAAAGTATTATTATTTAGTTTTGTAACACCCTGTATAGCCAATATACAATGTTACTCCACTGATAAGATAATATAACAGATCGAATCATCGAACGCAAGTAGAGAGATGCGCAGTCCTAGCGGAGGAGCGAAACAAAAGTGTTTCGTTCACTGTCTTTCGCAATTTAACGATGTACCATTCGTTACTATGCAAACTAACTAGGTAAAGTGCAAATATAAGCTTTTTTGATTAAATTTTCGCACTTTAACGGATGGTATCAGGAAATCTGCAGATTACTTAGTTAATGTGCACAGTAACGTATTCTGCATTCTAACGGTAACATAATATATACTCTTTGGTAGTAGCTTATTACTATCTATAGGCAATACGTGTCATTTTTTTATTATTACCATGATGTCAATCGAAAAGACATTTCATATTTCAAAATTCGTTTAACATATTTACTTACATATCCTTTCATCTGTCACGAACTGTCAAACCATTTTCGAAAATTTTTCAATTTCCAATTACTCTCATTAAACTGATTAAATTATCTAAAGAAATTACCATGAAAGCTATATATAATTTTATATAATTAGAATTTTTAATAAATACGCTATTAGTCGCAAATACACATAGTTTTATATTTGAAACAAAATACTAAATCGGTGGTCTACAAAGTAGAAGAAGAACTTTTGAATAGTTTTAGAGTAAGACGCCCATTTTGGGCGCTTGACAGATGAGCTAATAAAATTGTTTAATAAATAACAAACATTTTCCAAATAAAAATGAATAATATAGAGAACTCGAAACAAGGTGAAGTTGGCGCTGTTTGCTGCGGTACGCAACTTGTGATCAACTTCGCTCCGGATTCTACCGACACCGAGAGCCTCAGACTGAAATGTATGAACTTTTGGAGGGCTATTGAGAAAGATCCAGAGATGAACTGGTGGAGGAATGTAAGTTTTCATGATGAGGCGTGATGAGGCGGTATATATTTTAGGTACATTATAATAGGAGGTATCAAATGGTACAGGTTTACCTACTAAAGGTTAAGTTAAAAGCTGTTTTTTAAGCTATTGCATAGCTTTGGTAGCAGGCTTTGAGCGCGGCGACCGAATCAAGAAATTCCGTAACGAAAAACACCTAACATTCGCCTAACGTCGTTTCAGTTCGGCAGACTTCGGCTCGGTGTGCCTCAGGGTGTGCCGGTCGATGCGACGTTGCCAGACTTAGGCACGATGTTTCAAGTGTACGTGCGACTAGACATAAGCGAATTATAATTGCAAAAGTTGATAAAAAATGCTATTAGACCGGGAGATGGTGACACAAAATACTAGGTTATTTGTACCAGTATGGCGGTTCTTCAGGGGTCTAATTACGTAAAGGCAAAAAGGAAAATGATGGTCATAGCGTTCGCACCGGCGGCCCATTCGCGTGGGAGTCGGATAAATAACGAGTGTCGAACGATTTGTTCCACAAAAATGCTTGTATTTTCAGATAGTCAAAAAAAAAAATAAAAAAGAAGTAGGCGGTAGTGTAATGCCATACTTCTCGGGTGTGACTTACCATTCACGAAAATCACCTTGCCATACTTTTCCAGTTTTCCGACAGTTCCCAATGGCCGTAAATAATGGCCAAGGAGTAATTTTTTTCCCCCAAACGATTTGTACCACCCTGAAACTTTTTTTAACAGTTCCCTGTATGATTATAAATATAAGTCTGATAATGCCATACCTGTGGGAGGTGGCGAATGTGAACAATATTTTTTCAAAATCCTAAGATTTTATTTGTAATTCGAACGATTTGTACCAGTATGGCACCACCCACAGGTATGGCCACCTCCCACAGGTATGGCATTATCAGACTTCTATTTATTATCATACAGGGAACTGTTAAAAAAGTTTCAGGGTGGTACAAATCGTTTGGCGAAAAAAAAAATACTCCTTTGCAGCCATTAGGAACTGTCGGAAAAGTATGGCAAGGTGATTTTTGTGAATGGCTACTTGACAATGATTAGCTATGCAAAAATTAGTCTGATACAAATGGTTGAATTGTTTTATTTTTAATTAATGTATTCGCGTCGGCTGTAAGTCACACCCGAGAAGTATGGCATTACGCTACCGCATACTTCTGTTTTTTTTCGACTATCTGAAAATACAAGCATTTTTGTGGAACAAATCGTTCGACACTCGTTATAAAAATTTATCCGACGCGTTCGATTAACGCCCACACGATTGGGCCGCCGGTGCGAGCGCTATGACCATCATTTTCCTTTTTGCCTTTACGTAATTAGACCCCTGAAGAACCGCCATACTGGTACAAATGACCTAGTATTTTGTGTAACCATCTCCCGGTCTATATGCAATAGCTTTACCGCGGCAGTCCCCGAGTGCCACACGTATTTTTTTATAATATTTTTTACAGATTATACTTTAACGAAAAAGGTTTACCATTGATATTTCCTAAAGTAACCGCAACCCTAACTCCATAGTCGCTGGTCAATCTTACTAGTTACCTTTACAGAGTAACTAAAATTTTCAGCATTTATAAAATGACGAAAGTATGGATGCTACTCTATTAGTAAGGGGATTGGTGGACATCTACTCATATTCAACTCAATTATAATTTGCGCTTTAAAATTATACAATATATGTGAATATAAAGGTTGAACTTTTGTGAAAATACAAAGAGCTTTTTCCTGGAAATGTTTTTCATTAGAATAAATGTCTGCATGATATTTAATTAATGCTCTGCATCAGTTTTTTTTTAACAGGACTTTATCTAGTCAACAACGTTGTTGATTGGTAAATAGTCTATAGTCAATTAAAAACACTATTTAAAACTAGATGACGCCCGCAACTTCGTTGCGCCAAAATGCATTAATCGCGTGGTAGCCGTACATTTTGCCGGCCCCGGGCAATAAAGGCGTAATATCAAAAATCGTTTTTTACAGGAGAGACAAAATAAGCTAATTTGTTTATACTGCATCGTATAGTGGTCCAAAACAAGCGTTTGAAGTGTCATATGAAAGCAAATTTTTTTACCAATCTAACCATATAAAAATAATTGTAATAGTGTAAATATTTATCGAAATAATCGAAAAAATGTATAATACAAATAATAAGCGATATTGTTTCAATTGTAACATTGTTAATGACTTTATTAACACACCAAACCTCTGAGTTTTACGACTGTAAGAATATAATACGACGTATTTTTCGCTTAAGATTTCGAGCGTACCAGCCGATTACCACCATCTTCTGGGAAATCTTACAGCCAAAGCTTAGCTGTATCATCCTCTAATCGCTATTTTAGAATCCTATCAATCCTACTAATATTATAAAGGCGAAAGTTTGGATGTATGTATGTATGGATGTATGGATGTTTGTTACTGTTTCACGCAAAAACTACTGAACGGATTTTAATGAAACGTTACAATAATATAGCTTATACAATAGGCTACAATTTTAACCGACTTTAAAAATGGAGGAGGTGATATGTTCGTTTTTTTATGTTCAACGATTACTCCGCAGTTTGTGAACCGATTTTCAAAATTTTTCTTTTGGTGTATAGGTTATCATCCCAATTTGGTTCCATATTCATGGAAGTGGTGACCTGATGAAGGGATCTATAAGAAATCGAGGGAACTCCTGAAAATTTATATGGGAACATGTGGTGACTTCGGTTTCGTGAGGAGTATTCTAAGTATATGTTACCAACAAGCAAGATTTTTCACCAAGGTATACCATGGTTCGGAAGGTGCTGAGAGAACTCCTGACTCTTTATAGATACAAGTTTGGGAGTTTCGACGTTCTTTTAAGAACGGAAAGCATATGCTACTATGCAAATTACATTCACTACCATAAACCATTATAGAACCATGTATCGTCCCGTTTTGACTCATTATTGGTACTTTTCATAGTCTTTTATTATATATTACTTAAACCACGGGAAACACCGCGATGCACAGCTAGTGAATCATATTTTTATAATAATAATAATGTACTTCTCAGCCGATTATAGATAGAAAAAATTATATATTTGAATAATTAAACCACTGAACTTGTTACTCTATTTAATGAGATTTTTAACTGCATTTTTGAAAACAAAAAGAAAAAGAAAAGAAGGGTGACAACACTATTTTCGCGATATCTCGGAAACTATACGTCTTACAAAAAAATTGTAAGAACATAATTAGTTGCAATTTTTTTTGTTTTTTTTTTTTTTTAAAGAAGGCAGGTCGCTGTAGCCCTGACGTCACTGCGACCCATGAGGATCTATTGTGACTCCTTCGCACTAGAGTATCATCCCCAACCCAATACTGCTCATAAATTGAACGATATGGTTGGGGTTGGTGTCACGAATTTCCTCTGTGGATGAGTATTCGTGGCGACCAAGGTGTCTGTTCCTGCTCTGTAGTAGAGCAGGACAGTCGAGGAGAAGGTGAATAGGTGTTTCATCCTCCTCCTCACAGAATCTGCAAGTCGTTGTGCTACAAATGCCCATTCTGTTTAGGTGTTTGTTGAGCTTGCAGTGCCCAGTTAGGCTTCTGGTAAGGATTCTTAATTGGTTCCTACCCAAGGTGAGCACTAATTCTGATAGTTTCTTGTTGAAGCCAGGAATTAGTGCCTTGAAGTGTTCAAGGCCAGGGGTCTCAGCCCATTGCTTCCTGCATAGTCTGTGACCCCATTCCTTGAGCACTTGTTTTGTGGTACTGGGAGTTATACCACAGACTGGTTCTGGGCCATATATGAGACTCTCGGCCCCAAGCCTAGCCAGTTCGTCAGCGGTTTCATTTCCGGGGACGTCACTGTGGCCCGGGACCCATACTAGGCGGATGTTGTTGTTCCTTCCCAGCATGTTCAACGTCTCAATGCATTCCAGAACTAATTTGGACGAGACTTCTGCGGCAGTCAATGCTTTAAGTGCAGCTTGACTATCGGAGAAGATAAAAACGTTTTTATTAACTAGGGCCATCTCCAGGCTTTCTAGTGAACAACCGAGGATAGCGAAGACTTCAGCCTGAAACATGGTCGCAAACTCCCCCAAACAGGCGTATTTTCCTTTTGGTGGCCTGCCTCCGTAGAATCCGGCTCCCGCACGGTTGTCTTTCCTTGATCCATCCGTGCACTAAACTATGTCACTAGGGCGGACATTAATTGGGATTTTTCTATCCCAGTCCTCCCTGGAAGGTATAAAAACCTGGTATAGCTTCGAAAAGCTGTGCACCTTGATCATGATGGCATGGCCATGACAGGTGATTCATTGAGAGACTGTTCCAGCTGTCGAAAAGGGGTGGAGGCCCAATTCGTCCTGCCCGCCGTCCTGGCCCTGAGAGCCACCTTTTTGGCCTCCATCTGAACAAGCAGAGGAAGCGGAGTTAAGTTGATCAGGGCCTCGAGGGAAGCGGTGGGTGTTGACGAGAGTGTACCCGTGATTATAAGACATGCCAGTCTCTGTACGCTGTTTAGACTTTTATTACAGTTTACTTGTTCAGCCTTTTTATGCCACACTACGCAGCCATATGTGGATATAGTCATAGCATTGCCTTCGGCCGAATACCCCATTTAGAGCTGACAAGCTTCCAACAGGAACCCAGAGCACATCTAGCCTTTTTCGTAATATACTCGATGTGCCTATTCCAAGTGAGTCCTTTGTCTAGGATTACTCCTAGATATTTGACATCACCCGCAAACTTAATAGTTTTTCCGAAGAGTGTTGGGGGTCTTAGTCCCTCCAACTTTCTCTTTTTGGTGAAAGGTATCAAGACTGTCTTATCAGCGTTTACTGTTAGCTTGACCCTTTGACACCAATCCTCGACGACTCTTAGTACTGACTGCATCAACCCAGCGACCACCGATGCGCATTTTCCGACCACCATAATCGCCAGGTCGTCAGCGTACCCTTGAGCGTAGTAACCTAAGAGGTTCAGTTCCCTTAGTAGTTCATCCACTACCAGGGACCATTCCAGGGGTGACAGCACGCCTCCTTGTGGGCACCCTTGTGTCAGCCTGATTTTGAGTGTCAGGTCCATAATAGTCGATGATGCTACCCTGTTGTCGAGCGTGGCTTTGATCCATTTCCTAGTAGTTGGATCTATATTCTTTGAAGCCAGGCCATTTGTGATAGAGCTGGTTGAAGTGTTGTCGAATGCGCCTTCAATATTAAGGAAAACATATAACGCAATCTCTTTATCTTCAATTGCTCTATCAATCCGATCTACCAAGTCCATTAGGGCCGTCTCGGTAGACTTGCCTTTTTGGTAGGCATGTTGTCTCTCATGCAGCGGCATTTTAGTGAGATAGGTGTCCCTTATGTGTAGGTTGACCACCTTCTCCATTGTTTTAAGCATGAAAGAGGTGAGGCTAATTGGTCTGTATGACTTTGGTAGAGCTTTGTCCCTGTCCCCACTCTTGGGTATGTAGGACACACTTACCTTTGTCTATGCCAATGGGATGTAGCCGCACGCGAAACTTGCTCTGAATATTTTCAGTAGCAGAGGAAGGATAATGTCCTTGCCCTGCTGTAGGAGGGCCGGAAATATATTATCCTCGCCGCCGGTCTTGTAAGGCTTGAAACTGTCAATTGCCTATGTGACTCGGTCAGGCTTAAAGATCACGGAAGCTCTCCTCTAATCGTCAACTGCTGGTCTCGTTTTAACAATCGTATGAGAGACGGCTTCGTGATTTTCGAGATGGATACTGTTGGGGAAGTGGACTTTGGCTAGTAATCTTAGCGTTTCTTCCGCCGGTTTAGTATAAGTACCATCTGGCCTCTTCAGAGTGCTGGGATGAGAGCAAGGGGCCTTAGATATGACTTTATATAGTCTGGAGGTTTGCGAGGTGTTATTCACTTCCTCACAGAACCTTGCCCAAGAGCGTCTTTTGGCCTTCCTTAGCTCCCTATTAAACGTCGTCAGGGCGGTTCTGTATGCGTCCCAGTTCCCGTCTCTTTTGGCTCTGTTAAACAGAGCTCGGGTCTCTTTCCTGAATTGCGTCAGAGTACCGTTCCACCAAGGTACGTTGCGTTTACTTGACGTTTTCTTAACAGGACAGCTTCTGAGGTAAGCATCATTCAAGCTATGCTCCAGCTCTCCCACCGTTAGTTCCAGTTGTTCTACGGTCTTGACAGCTTTGTTGACTGCTGCGAGGTTTATCTGCAATTCCTCTCTGAATACACTCCAGTTTGTGGCCTTTGGATTCCTATAAATTACCTCTTTCCCAGGCATACTGTCATGTATATCAAACCTAATGTAACAATGATCGGACAGTGAGTTTAGTACCCTGATTCAAAGTGTGGAGGTTATTAGTAAGTAAGAAGTCAAATAGTTTCTCACCTCTGGAGTTTACGCCGGTGCTGCCCCTACTTGTATGATGTGAGTTGCAATCACTTCCCAGGATAAGTTGGATGCGCTGATTCCCGACGTAGTCTATTACCGGTGATAGCTGCGTTGTGGGGTCCTGAGTGTCTCCAGGTAGATAAGCGGAGCAAACCATCAGTCTGCCTGCATTCCCGCTGGGCTCCTCAATATACGCAGCTACTGTGTCATCTGTACACAAGCAAGAGACACACAAAAATTTCATCCTCTTGCTGAAGAGAATGCAGGATCTGGGCCTCTGGCCATGCTGAAAATAAAGTACGTTACCTGCCAGTCCAAGGCCCATCACCGTGTTCCCGTTGACCCACGGTTCTTGGATTAAAGCAATATCGAGCGCCTCCCGGATGAACTTCTGACAGAGTACATCAGTGGCAGCCTTCGCGTGTCGTAAGTTGACTTGTATTACTTTAATCATTTTTTTGTGTAGTGTTACTGTGGAGTGTAGCTGTAGAGTGTAAAAGTGAATCTATGTGGATATGTGTGTGTGTGTGTTTAGTCTGTGTGGTGCAGGTTGGGTAGTCGGAGCAGGGGGTTTCGCGCCACCTTGCGACATGAGTGCTCCTGCACTAATGAGGGCAGCTGTGCTGGCCTCCTCACAGTGCAGACGCCCCCAGGGCCGCCGCGTCCGCGTCCGCGTCCACCACGGGACTGTCCAGGCCTACCCCTACTCACAGTTGCCCCTTTCAGGGGAGCTTGAGGTCTGGGATTGGTCTGAGCAACCGGGCGTCCGCCTCCCCTGCTGGTGTGCATGTGCAAGTTTTGTGCTTGCACGTGTGGAGTGTTGGGCTGAGCAGTAACAGTGGCAGATGAATTGCCGCTGCTGCCAGCTTGGGGCGGCGCCTTGCCTCTATAGCCTATTGGCTTGATAAGAGGTGCTGGCCGTCGTCCTTTATTTTGCCTACAAATATGTTTATACAACTTTTTACCCTAAATTAAAAATTTTAAAAAGTTATAAGCAAAAAAGTGAGAATTTTTTTTAAAAGGTTTATTATCGCTCTTTAACTTTGTTTAATACATTTTACAAAAAAATGACCTTAGACCGACCTTGTAGATGATCTTTTGAGAAAAAGATCCTATTCCATTATTTATAACTATTTCCCTATCTAGGATGAGCCGCCATATGGGATATAGAATGACATCTCATTCGTTTCCGAATTACTCTCAATGAGCCCTTACATTAGATACCCATACTGCAGAAGTGCATTAAAAATAACTATTCCCGTATCTTGGATCAGCCGCCATAGGATGGATGTAGAATGACATTACATTCGTTTTCGAGTTACTCTCGATGAGCCCTTTAATTTGATATCCATATTCCAGAAGTGCATTAAAAATAACTATTCCCCTATTTTGTATGTGCCGCCATATTGGATGTAGAATGACATTACATTCGTTTTCGAGTTACTCTCAAAAAGCCCTTTCATTTAATATCCATATTGTAGGACTACATAGAAAATAACTATTTCGCCATCTTGGATGGTCGGCCATATAACATATTGGATTTAGAGTGATGTCACATACCATTTTGTGCATTGTCATCCAAACTAAACGTGTATGCAAAATTTCAGCTCAATCGGTTAAATATATCTGCTTCAGAATTGAGTTGAGTTGAGAAAGAAAAAAGGGCGCGAAACCGGCGTTTACCGCTTTATTGCCCGGGGCCAGCGATTATTTTTTCTGGGATAAAAAGTATCCTATGTCCTTTCCCGAACCTCAAAGTACCCTCCTTACCAAATTTCAGCAAAATCGGTTCAGCGGTTTGAGCGTGAATAGGTAACAGACAGACATACACACTTTCACATTTATAATATTAGTATGGATTATTTACATTCTTTATTTTATTCGTCCTAATTTCAGGTTTCAAAAAATAAACCGAAGGAGGTTCCAGTGACGGAACCGGATGTCCGGTCGAAGAACCGGAAACCCACTGCAATTGATATGCTGGACTTTGCTAAGAAAAAAGGTACGCATAGTATTACTATTCTATCTAGAAATCATATATTATATATGTTACCGTTAGAATGCAGAATACGTTAACGTGCACATTACCTAGGGAATCTGCAGATTCCCTGATACCATCCGTCCGTTAAAGTGTAAAAATTTTAAATAAAAAAAGCTTATATTTGCACTTTACCTAGTTAGTTTGCACTAGAGATCGCCCAATAGTCGAAATTTGACCTCAAATAAAAAATTAAATCATAAGTTTCAAATTTAAACGCTTTTCTATTGATATTCTATTGTCAAAATATTGACTTTATTATTTTTTAGACATAATTCCTGCGACAGTCTCAGATTAATAAAGTCAAATGATGACAGACTGGAAATGTAATAATTGTCTATATATTATAAAACAGTATTTTAAGATTAAATAAAAAAAAAAATATATTTTCAATTTGACAACAGACTTCAACCATAAATAAAAGAGTACAATTATTGTGTAGAAGCTTGTCAATCAAAATCTCCTAGTGTGTATGTTGTAGTGTGTGTAATGTTTTATTTGTTAAAAAATGTATGATAAAAGCATAATTTCAAAATAATATTAGCTCGATGCACTTCTTCACCATATAAACTATAACTGTGAAAATTTCAATCAATTTCAATCAATCAAACTTTGACTTAAGCTTGTCAACCTAAGACTGTTGTTGTTTTGATTGGTTTTTTTCTAGTTGATACGATCTGTTATATTTTATAAGTGGAGTAAAATTTAACTTAAAATTTAATAATTTGTTCCTTTCTTAATGTCCAAAAATTATCTATACTAGTCTATACTAATATTATAAAGCGGAAGAGTTTGTTTAATTTTTTGTTTGAACGCGCTAATCTCAGGAACTACTGGTCCGATTTGAAAAATTATTTTATTGTTAGATAGCCCATTTATCGAGGAAGGCTATAGGCTATATTTTATTACGCTAAGACTAATAGGAGCGAAGAAATAGAGGAAAAGTGAAAAAACGGGGGGAAATTATTTGAAAGGGCTTATTTGAACGCGCTAATCTCAGGAACTACTGGTCCGATTTGAAAAATTCTTTCAGTGTTCGAGGAATATGTGGAAAAAACGTGGGGAAATTATTTGAAAGGGCTTATCTCACGAACTACTGGAGCATTTTTTCTGTTATTTGGCACAGACAAGAAGTAGACCACGTGAAGGATCATAGACTATTTTTTGTGGACTAATTTGTCTGTGAAATATCTAATTCACGCGGGCGAATCCGCGCGGAACGTCTAGTATTAAATAATTCTCTAGAACTAAATAATATGTTTTATTTAAACAAGAACCTGTTTTATGATTTAATGAGAATAGAATAAACTTTTTGCAATTTAACTGACTCACCCAGATAATCTTCAGAATACCTTGTTTATCTGCAGTCTAACTGGTTTACGCATATCAACGGTAACGTATATAATAATTATAATGTCATATTATGTTTTTGTATCCTAACATTAAAAAACTATGTACTAAAAATAGTAGCAAAGTTGCCTCTTGCCATTAATTTAAATTGTGAGGGCTGAGGCGTCCTCATTCAAAGACAAAGTTAAAAAAAATTACGAGCATAATATTGTATTCATTTAAGGCGAGCACTTACCTCAATTCCAAAACGATAACCTTGCGAACGCGAATGCCAAGCGTGTTCGCATCGCAATAAGATTCATTTTAGCTTAGCATAAAATTGTAAGTTACGACGGGCGGATCTTCTCTATTTTATTTTTCGTGTGTTTTTTTTAAATATCTTTCGAAATAAATATTAAGAAAAAAGATTATTCGTTTCAGACCTTTTTAAAATAGATTCATTGACAATTTATTAAAATAAAATGTAAGTTATTCTTGTTAATACTTATATTTCGATGACAAAGAGTTTTGTCGGAGGTGAGTTTGTAAATTAATTACAGCGAAAGTATTATTTTTTATTAAAATGTTTTTGATTTAAACCCTTTTAAATATTGTGCTCTATATCTCATATTTTTTTACATTTCGTTATTATATTGGAACTAGGTAAATCGGGTATCAAGAAATAACAAAATG
Source organism: Cyaniris semiargus (assembly GCA_905187585.1). Taxonomy (NCBI): domain Eukaryota; kingdom Metazoa; phylum Arthropoda; class Insecta; order Lepidoptera; family Lycaenidae; genus Cyaniris; species Cyaniris semiargus. The sequence continues at coordinate 915,601 of LR994558.1, read as the reverse complement.
GGGTTTCAGCCCGCCTTAATGTTGTTATAGCGATAAGGAAATTAGATAAAATATAATCAAAATTCATCTGATACATATAATTTTATTAGGTGCTAAATTATATGCTAATCAACATATTTACAACATGAATACGGCATAAGTAATCATAAAAAAAAAAAACTGATTTCGCAGGTTTATTCGACCTTGTATACAGAACTAAACACAGAAGCTGTTTTGAAAATGGCGAGGACTCTAGACTTCCTGATAGAAGGGAATAAACGAGGAAGTAAAAATGTTAAGCTATTTTTTTTGTATTAATTACAAATAACTTGCATTGTGGACTGTATTTTAATGTAAATTGCAATAAGAAAAATAAGTTATTACGTTTATAGAAGAATTGATGTTGCGCCCTAGGGTATTTGATGAGAAGTCGCGCCGGCGTCGCCGAGAGGGCGCGGCGGGGAAACGCCGGCAGGATGCTTGCATTTGGACCATTAAAAACCGTGCCTTGTTGGTCTAACAACGCGGAATCGCGTACATAATATTATTTCAAAGCTTTTATCGCCGGCTTTGAGCGCGGCGACCGAATTAAGGAATTCCGTAACGAAAAAACGCCCCCCACCCCGACCGTACAACGGTGCCGCACCGCTGTGCCGGTTGGTGCGAGTTGCACCGTGCGAGGTTTCCAGACTTCGGCACGGTGTTTGTGTGCGTGCGACTAGACGTATACGAAAAAATGCTATGCAATAGCTTTACCGCGGCAGTCTCCTAGTCCCACACGATTTTTTTATAACCTACGTTTCTATTCCAGTCTTTTTACAATTTACAATTATAGTAAACAATTTTCTGGTTTCAGATCAAAGAAGTACGGTTTCTAAGCCTTCACTTGATGCAGAATACAATGTATGCAAGGACGTCGAAAACATATGGCACAATCTACAAACATAAAAGATTAAAGTTCTTGGAATGCTAAATTTCTTACTTGTGTAACAAATAAAAAAAATCCAAACAAAAATCAATTCTACCCCCAAGGGGTTAAAATAGGGGATGAAAGTTTGTATGAAACTTTGTCAATTTTAAGCCGATCGGGCTGAGACTTTGCATGCATAAAGCTACTATGACGTAGGCATCCCCTAAGAAAGGATTTTGATAAATTCCACCCCTAAGGGGATAAAATAGGGGATGAAAAATTTTATATTATAATAATACTTCTTAACGCGAGCGAAGCCGCGGGCAAAAGCTAGTTGACAATAAAATTGCTCGTCTAGGCGGCCGTCACTCACTCGCTCGTAACTCGTAAGTAATAATAATAATTGTTGCAAAAAAAAAAACGGAATTTAAATATTTTTGAATGACCTTTCCTGGAGTACTTCAAGGCTATGAGCAAACAATATTATTTAAGTTGGTTAAAATTGTGTATTTTAGAACAATTTAAGACGCATTTTGTCTTACTATATTGCTATTTTGACGACCTCTGTGGCTCAATGGTTAAGAGTGTGTGGCAGCACAAGCCGGGGGTCGCGGGTTCGAATCCCGCTGACGGAACAAAAAGTGTTCCTGGGTCATGGATGTATATTAAATATGTGTATGATATAATTAAAATCTTAAATATATACTATACTACTTATATTATAAAGGCGAAAGTTTGTATGTGTGGATGTATGTCTGGATGTTTGTAACTCTTTCACGCAAAAACTACTGAATAGATTTTAATGAAACTTTACAATAATATAGCTTATACATCAGAATAACACATAGGCTACAATTTAACAAATTTTCAAAATGGAGGAGGTGTTATGTTCGTTTTTTTATGCTCAAGGATTACTCCGCCGTTTGTGAACCGATTTTCAATTTTTTTCTTTTGGTGTATAGGTTATCATCCCAATTTGTTACCATATTCATAAAAGTGGTGACCTGATGAAGGGATCCATAAGTAATCGAGGGAGCTCCTCATAATTTATATGGAAACATGTGGTGACTTCGGTTTCGAGAGCGGTATTCGAAACATAATATGCTACCAACAAGTAAGATTTTGCACCAAGGTATACCTTGAGAGTGGGAGTTTCGACGTTGTTTTAAGAACGGAAAGCATATTATGCTACTATGCAAATTACATTAATCATCATCATCATCACTACCATAAACCATTATAGAACCATGTATCGTCCCGTTTTGACCCTATTATTGGTACTTACTTTTCATAGTCTCTTATTATATTACTAGACGTTCCGCGCGGCTTCGCCCGCGTAAATTAGATATTTCACAGAAAAATTAGTCCACAATAAAAAGCCTATAATCCTTCACGTGGTCTACTGCTTATCTGATCCAAATAACAGAAAAAATGCTCTAGTAGTTCGTGAGATAAGCCCTTTCAAATAATTTCCCCCGTTTTTTTCACATTTTCCTCTATTTCTTAGCTCCTATTAGTCTTAGAGTGATAAAATATAGCCTATAGCCTTTCTGGATAACTGCGCTATCTAACACTGAAACAATTTTTCAAATCGGACCAGTAGTTCCTGAGATTAGCGCGTTCAAATAAGCCCTTTCAAATAATTTCCCCCGTTTTTTCCACATTTTCCTCTATTTCTTCGCTTCTATTAGTTTTAGCGTGATAAAATATAGCCTATAACCTTCCTCAAAAACTAGGCTATCTAAAGCGCTTATTCCATTTCACTAAATTTAGAAGTCCTAGCTAGGATCCTAAAAAGGAGACTAATTAGAAGCTTCTTATTCCACTTGTCCTAATTTAGTGACTAAATCAGTTGTGACCACGCGGCGATTTTGGCCAGACGTCTTCTTAATGGCTCGAGTTCTGTCAAAGCAACAAAAAATTGGTCTTCTCATAGGCTTAGCTGTTGGCTCAATGAAAATCGAAATATATAAAAGGCGAAAAAGATGGTTGAAAGAATTTTTCCTCCACGAAAAATTATGAATTATGAACTTTCTGAACTACTTGGAACCAGCAGACTTTAGAAATTACCTACGAATGCTACGAATGCTATAATCTTGATTCTAGAGATTGATGAGCAGTTGCTGTCAAAATTTAACAAAAAAAATTACAAATTAAAATAATATACATATTTCTATCTTATTGCCATGTTTTTATTTTATTTTATTATGTTGTGGGCCTGTTTTACCACTTCCTGATAAGTGCCAGATATTCTATCCACAATTTAACTTGACAGCTGATAAAGTATGGAGAATCTGTCAAAAAAGTTTGGATAGCCTATCTGGCACTTTATCAGGAAGTAGTGAAACAGGCCCTTAGTGTGTTCAATTTTTTTTATTAGATTTTATTATGTATTTTTACTTAAAATAAATATAATTTAAGTATATTTTTATTTATTATACGATTATCACCTTATCAAGACAATACGTATCCCTTTTTTCATAAAAAAGCGTAGATAATGATTAATAAGTTATTATTTTGTTGACTTTAATACAGGTTTAGCAGTTCTCACTACAGATAAAAGGTTGAAACCATCTGGCAACACTGATTTAGTCATTCAGAAGCCACATTTTTTCCTATTTAGGATCCTAATAAGGATCCTAACTTTCTAAATGTTATTCCACTTGACTAATTTTTTTAGGATCCTAGTTAGAACTTCTAAATTTAGTGAAGTGGAATAAGCGCTTAATACTGAAATAATTTTTCAAATCGGACCAGTAGTTCCTGAGATTAGCGCGTTTAAATAAGCCCTTTCAAATAATTTCCCCCCTTTTTTCCACATTTTCCTCCATTTATTCGCCCCTGTTAGTCTTAGCGTGATAAAATATAGCCTTTAGCCTTCCTTAATAACTGGGCTATCTAACACTGAAAGATTTTTTCAAATCGGATCAGTAGTTCCTGAGATTAGCGCGTTCAAATAAGCCCTTTTAAATAATTTACCTCCGTTTTTTCCACATTTTCCTCTATTTCTTAGCTTTTATTAGTCTTAGAGTGATAAAATATAGCCTATAACCTTTCTCAATAACTAGGCTATCTAATACTGAAAGAATTTTTCAAATCGGACCAGTAGTTCCTGAGATTAGCGCGTTTAAATAAGCCCTTTCAAATAATTTCCCCGATTTTTCCACATTTTCCTCTATTTATTCGCCCCTGTTAGTGTTAGCGTGATAAAGTATAGCCTATAGCCTTCCTTGATAACTGGGCTATCTAACACTGAAAGATTTTTTCAAATCGGACCAGTAGTTCCTGAGATTAGCGCGTTCAAATAAGCCCCTTTAAATAATTTACCCCCGTTTTTTTTACATTTACGCTATCCTCCAATCGTGATACAATAATTCCATGAATCGTGCTCCCGGGCAATGTACTTTAGGCTGCAGCTAACAGTGAACAATATCGCGTAACAACGGTTCCCGCATTATAGCACGAAAGTAAAGGTCGTAAGTCCCAAAACTGTTTTTTGATGATTACTTAAAAACTAAATACAATATTAATATTTCCTTTAGCTATTATTTTATAAAGTGTGTGATTTTAGTAGTGCAAGTTATTTAATGATAGTAACTCAATAAGTATAACAGATATTTGTTGAAATGCCCAAAAAGATTAATAATTTCGAAAAATAAAACTATCGAGTCAAAATAAGTGAATCGTGTTTTCCGTTAGCTAAATATCAGATAAATATACAATGATTAAATAAATGTCAATTTCATTTGACTCAATCGTCTTCCGGGATCGTAATACTTATTAGAAAACACAGCAAATTGCACAGCCCGCTCTTAAGCCGCGGGTAACACCGCGGGGCACAGCTATTGTCTATACTAATATTATAAAGCGGAAGAGTTTGTTAGTTTGTCTGCTTGTTTGTTTGTTTGTTTGTTTGAACGCGCTAATCTCAGGAACTACTGGTCCGATTTGAAAAATTATTTCAGTGTTAGATAGCCCATTTATCGAGGAAGGCTATAGGCTATATTTTATCACGCTAAGACTAATAGAAGCGAAGAAATAGAAGAAAATGTGGAAAAAACGGGGGAAATTATTTGAAAGGGCTTATCTCACGAACTACTAGAGCAATTTTTCTGTTATTTGGGTCAGATAAGAAGTAGACCACGTGAAGGATCATAGGCTATTTTTTGTAGACTGATTTGTCTGTGAAATATCTAATTTACGCGGGCGAAGCCGCGCGGAACGTCTAGTATAGTATAAAAGTGTTAAATTTATTTCCGTTGTCTGATGGTACCTGTAACACAAGTCCTTCAGGTACTTAGCACGGGGCCAGACTGACGTGGTGTGAAGCGTGCATAGATATTATTAATATGGGTCAATCAATTTTTAAAGGTCCCGAGCATAATTTTCTCCTATATTTTTTTTTTGCTTCATTTTCAGCATTTTACTATTTCATTTAGAAGAGGATTCTTCGTAGATTAAGATTATATAAGCAGCAGTGATGTTGATTAAACACATTTGTGGATTTAACTTCACTAACCGATCTTTTCACGGGAAATAATGTCCTTTGGACAACTTATACAGTAGTACTTTTTTAAATGTTAAATGCCCTTAAGAATTAAAACAAATTCTTCTAATATTAAATAATAAATACTATTTTGATATTTGTTCTATGTACACCCAAAATACGAAATATTTTTATTAAAATTGAAACGAATGATGTCTTTTGGACAACCAAATTATGTTTCTAATATAAAAAAAATTAAGTAAAGCGGAAATAGTGATATTTTTTTACAAAAAACTATTAAGGCGAGGTTGTTACGTATTGTATTATTAATTTTACTAAATTAAAATGAACTGATTCTCGATAAAACTGAATGAATGAAGTATAATGTAATTTTCATATGGGGACATCTTAGTTGTCCAGAAGACATATTTGGTTGTCCATGGGACATTATTTGTTTGTCCAAACGATAATGACCACCATCTAACCTTGAAATATTATATTATTAGAAGGTAATTATTGTGTTGTATGAAAAAAATATACCTAATTTACTTACATTTGATATGGTTTTCAGGATCCACATTTAGAATTCAAAATAAAACAGCTTTTTCTAATCAGTCAAATAGTTTACTCTCTTATCTATTATATTGCAGTCTTAAACAATCTCTCTTAAGTTTTTCTTGACATCCAAATGTTAACATTAATATACTTTAAATCACAAAATTTGCTTTGAGCTTCATTAAATTACTAACTAGAATCACAATATTTTCAGTAGAACCTCTATTAACTTACTTGAGATTATATAAAAATGCTTACTTAAACCTAGGAATACACTTTTTCACTCTTAAAAAACAATAATATAAAAAAAAATACTATCCTTCTAGCTAAAACTGTTTAAATGAAAACGTAACTAGTTAAAATCTAGCTTGAAAAGAAAATCAACAAAATTTCTTAACGTAAGTTTATAGTAGGAGCAACTCGTACTGGGAAGCAAAAGGTTGAGTTCCGGCGTTCTGTTCCGTTAATTTTAGGTGCTGGTAGAATCATCTTGATTTCCTTCAATTCAACACTTGCGAGATCTGGCTCTAAAGGCATCCGGAACTTCATATTGACTTTGTTCAGAAGCCGCATAAATGACACTCCATAACAGTCATTGCCCTCTATTTCAATGATCTTTCCGACGTAATAAACCTTGAGGTTTTTTGCATTAAACATGACTAAAACGTAATCATCTTCGGCCGGTTTTCTAGTCAGCTTTCCGAAATTTCCTCTTATTACTGAGAAGTCCTCATCATCTTCATACACTTCGTTCATAGCACTTTTGTCATTAGATGGTTCGGGCATAATTCCAGTCTCTGCTTCAGTCGTATATTCATTAATATTATTTTTATTGAAATTCCTTTTTATCTTCTTCTTGGGAACAATCTCTTTTCCTTTGTTATCTAAAACTGCTTTACGTTTGACCTCCATAGCTTTCGCCTTATTTTCCTTGCCCTCTTTCTTATTATTCATACTTTCGGTCAGAAAAGTAGATAAATTTTTATCGACTGATGTACCTCCGATTCCAGGTAATTCAGAACTTTGTCCTGAAACTGATGGCCGGGTGATATTGGTTTCATCATCAGAATCCTCACCATATACTCTCTTGTAAATACTAGCGCGTCGAGTGTCATGCAGATTGGTGTATGAAAAATCAGCTTGTTTTGAAGATTTCAAGTTGATAAGAGGTACGTCATCATCGCTAGAAACGTCTTCACAAAGATTTAAGTTAAAAGGTATCACAGGATTCAGTACCACGTTGTCGATTTCAGGTATGTCTTCACAAGTATTGACAGAGGATGAAGCGTTTCTTGCAGCTTGTGAAGGTAAGTACATCTTTGGATGCAAGCATTCGCAGAATGCTCGTGAGCAGAAACAGCTCAAATTTCTGTGCATTACTTGACCGCGAATCCTTGAAAAGATTTGGTGTACATCTTTGGTTCCAGGCAGAGGGATGAGATCATTCGGAATACATCTCTGGACGTTGTCAATATTTGTAATGTTTTCAAATATATTCTTCACCGTATTTTTTTCTTTTCTATTCTTTATATTTTTGTATCTTTCTTTTATAGCGTTTGTTAGGGTTCTGTATTTATTTTCTTCTCTGGCTTGTTTTTCTTTTGCTTCAAGTGCTTCTTTAGCCTTACGTTGAGCTCTTTTCTTATGTTTTTCATATTTTACCTTCCACTTATTTGCTTCATTTTTTAGTTTCAAGTTTTCTTTATATAACTTGGTTCTATCTCTTCGAATTTTTTTTCTTCCTCTCTTTTTATGTCTGGAGTTCAAAGAAGCAGCAGGAGAAGAGGAAGGTGGTGGAGTGGATTCATGTTGTTCTTGAGGTAAATTAATTTCCTGCAAAATGGATGGAGAACTGGGAGGTGTATCGTCAATGATATTGCGAACAGCTTTTGTTCGTCGTCTTTGTTGTTGTTTGCGTAATTTCCAAATTATTCTGCAGTTATTTTTTTCCTCCGGCTCCATATTCGCAACCAACTTTTTATTTTTGTGATAACTTTCCCTTTTTTTTCTTTTCCGTTCAGCCAATTTATCTGGGTCTGCTTTAAGCCTTTCTCTGTAGCGCCTTGACTTTTCTTTCTCCGACAATCCCATTGTCTTATCTAAAAAATGTAAAAATTACAATTAAACTAGACATAAAATCGCGTAATAAAAATGTATTCCCGAAACAGCTGAGTAATAAACAAAACATGAACTACTTAACTGTTAAAGTAAGTTTTAAATAATTATTGTCCTAGGTACAACCAAATTATCCATGGGACAACCACTTTGGTTGTCCAAGTGACTGGTTGTCCGCGGGACATTTTTAAAATTTTGAGCCGCCAAGCAAATACTATTGTTATTTTATATATTAATCTCAGCTCACACTAAAATATAGACGAAAGCGCATCTCGTGTAGTATAATTGATAACAATACATCAAGTACTTACGTTTTAATCACAGTTGTCCGACGGACTGACAAAAAAGCCACCCACACTCACCAACTTCGCTCGGACGACTGTCGCCGTGATTTTATACAAATCAAAATCGCGTTTGAGCCCGAGAGTTAACTATTGTGTTTGGCTTGTTGTTTAGGAGTCTACCGCGCCACCTGTGTTTTGGTTGCATAACTAAATTACGGTTGTCCGTGAGACCTGTGCCGTGTAGGTGATTTATCGGGACAAAAGTAAAATGCCTGAAAACCGTATTAATAATAATATCTATGGACGCTTCACACCACGTCAGTCTGGCCCCGTGCTAAGTACCTGAAGGGCTTGTGTTACGGGTACCAGACAACGGAAATATATTTAATACTTTTATACTATACATATATTTAAGATTTTTATTATATCATACACATATTTAATACACATCCAGACCCGGGAACATTGAAAACTTTTTGTTCCGTCGGCGGGATTCGAACCCGCGACCCCCGGCTTGAGCTGCCACACACTCAACCAATTGAGCCACAGAGGTCGTCAAGTTTTATATCCAATAAAAAAAAAAATGTTTGTATGTTTTGATGTCAATAATTATGAACTAAAACAAGAAATGTATTTGGTATTTATGGTCGTGATAGTATGATTATCGTGATGCGAAGTTTGTTAATGCATTGTGGCTTGGGGACAAATGTGATAGTACTGGAAAATTGCATTTAGTCTCTCGGACAACCATTAAACTACGCACAAATTAATAAAACAAGTAAAATATTGTTCACAATAATGCTAGAAAATATTAAAAGGAATATAATTAAAACCAATTTAACTCTTTATGATTTAATATTTATTAATTATCGTTCAGGGACATGATGCGTGTACCGTCGGACCAATAAAAGTTGATCGACCCTAATAATAATAAGTTTGGTCATAAAATATTATATTACTTATTACTTTTATTAAATTATTTATGATTAAGTATTTTAAAAATTAACAATATAATATTATAAAGATTTATTATATTACTCATATTTAATTATTTATGATTATTTTAAAAATTTAAAATATATTATAAAGATTTATGACTCATAAGTCATAACTTCATAAGTTAGAGTTTATAATCTAAAGAAATTCAAATGATAAGATTATGTGAAATCGGCTAAGAGCGGCTCAGACTCGCGCACGAGAGGTAAAATAATAAAAACGTTCACGTTTGTTCACGTGTATGAGAGCCCCCCTTAAATATTTATTTTATTTTCTTTTTAGTATTTGTTATTATAGCGCGAGTGGCAATAGAATTACACAATCTGTGAAAATATCTAGCTATAGTTGTTCTTGAGAGTATAGCCTGGAGACAGACTTGAGAGTATAGACTGGCCAGACATCGAAGTCTTAGTAATAGGGTCCCGTTTTTACCCTTTGGGTACCTAAAAACCTAATAATACATGAGATAATATTAAGAATCAATTATATAACCTAAAATTCGTACTCGACTATTGTTTCACACTAATGAGGTAATGAGTATTTAATTCAATTTTTATGTGTTTACTTAATAGAATGTTATGTGCTGATTAAATTAACGCCGTTTTTATTTACTATAGTAACCAGTTTCGCGAAGACCGCGCGTCGCGCGAGAGTCGGTCAGTCGCGCGCGCGCAGCCGCCGCAATGGCGTACCCGATATTATATCTGATTGTCATATTTTTGTCACTCGCGTACTATTTACTTCAACGTAAATATGACTACTGGAGAGTACGAAAGGTTCCGTACATGGAGCCGGAGATGCTGTTCGGCAACTACAAGGACTTCGTGCTGCTGAGGCGGTACGCCGGGTTCGTCGCCCGGGACATCTGCCGGGAGTTCCCCGGCGAGCCCTACATCGGCACCTTCTACGGCACCGAGCCCGCGCTCATCGTGCAGGACCCCGAACTGATCAAGCTGATCCTGGCGCGGGACGTGTACTACTTCAGCGGGCGGGAGATCACCAAGTACTGCCACCGCGAGCCCATCGCCTGCTCCATGTTCTTCAACGGCGGCGACGAGTGGAAGGTGCTCCGCCAGAACCTCACGCCACTCTTCTCATCCCACAAGATGAAGAAAATGTTCCCGCTCATCCAGAGCTGCAGGGACACCCTCGAGGACGTCCTGAGGAGCGAGGTGGGGCAGGCGCGGGAGGTGGAGGCCAAAACCCTTGCCACCAGGTACGTGATGGACTGCATCGGCTCCTGCGCCTTCGGGATAAACACGAACGTGTTGACGAATAACAACACCGGCTCGAACATCTTCGCCACGATCGGAGCCGAAATATTCAGCGCGTCCCGGTCCAGGGGAACGAAGATGGTCTTTCGGGCGATGTGGCCGTTCCTATTCTACGGGCTCCGCTTCCAGATGTTCGCCCCGGAGATCGAGAAGTTCTTCATCAAGACCATAACGGAGGTCTTTCGGAGCAGACAGTTCAAGCCAACGTCGAGAAACGATTTCGTGGATCTTCTCATGTCTTGGACGGACCGGAGGGTCATAATGGGGTCGGCCATGAGCCCGAGCGGGGAAGACCGGGGGATGGTCAGCCTGGAGGTGACCGACGACCTGCTGGCGGCGCAGTGCGTGCTGTTCTTCGCCGCGGGCTTCGAGACCTCCTCCACCACGATCGCCCTGACGCTCTTCGAGTTGGCTAAAAATAAGGAAGCACAAAAGAGAGTGATCGATGAGGTGGACGAGTATATGGATAGGAACGACGGCAGAGTGGAATTCGGGTGCATCGAGGAGCTCCCGTACCTGAAAGCTTGCGTAAACGAGACGTTGCGCATATACCCGATCCTGGGAATCCTGACGAGGGAGACCATGGACGACTACGAGCTGCCCACGGGGCTACGAGTGGAGAAGGGTGTCCGCATCCACATCCCGGTCTACCACCTGCATCACGACCCCAAGCATTTCCCGGAACCGGAGAAGTTTATCCCCGAAAGGTTCTTTGGCGAAGCGAAGAGTACGGTCAAGCCGTATACGTACATGCCGTTTGGGGAGGGAGCGAGGATATGTATAGGTGAGTGGCTTAATTAATTACTACATAATCTAGGTAATTAATTCTCGTTTTTATGGTTATTGGGCTATAAAATGGACGTTAAAGATTGCTAGTTACGGCGCAGACCGAATTTTGTATAAAATGTAAAAACTCGTCGGTACATTTGCATTTGCTCTGATTGCTCTGATTCAATAGCACGATAACATTAGACCAGGTTCAGCAGTTTTGTTGAAAATTCTCGACACAAACATGGCCTTATCGCGCTGTCGAGGGGCGACAAACCTGCGGGCGAGTTTATGCCGGATGAAACTCCATACGATCCGGATAATAGGAGGATAGAATAGGTAAATGAAATAGATAACGTTGGCATGATAAAGTCTATCTCCCATATAAAAGGCGCCGACTCAAATCTCAATGCACTTTGAGTGAAGCGGATGTTTTTAACACGCTTTATATTAGCTTCACTTGTAACTCTATGTAACTGGGAATCTTAATTTGACCCACTTCCCGGTCTTCGATTAGGATGAAATTTTGCACACGCTCTGAGTTCTGATGACAATACATGATTAGCTAAGAAACGTCATTACAAATCCAATATGGCGGTCTCGCCAAGATGGCGGACAGGCTATTTGAAATGCACCCCTATGATATGAGTATCAAATGAAAGAGTTTGCTGTCCAAAAATCCAACATGGCGGACATCCAAGATGGCGGATTGGCTTAGTGCGTGCTAAAAGCGTGTTTTTTAGGTACTAGGATGTAGCATAAAGTATACCAACGGCGTTTTTCTTGTTAAGACTAAAGAGTTCACTGTGAAAATAGCTGCACTGAAAGGTTAACTGTTTACTGGTTTAAGGGTTACTATTTACATCTATGTTTCAATTAGTAATGCTTTGCAACGTCATAAATTTGCTCATAAAACAATTTAATTCATCAAGCCCCATACGGTCACCGGTGACCAAGACAATAGAATATCTATTGTGTCTCGTTTTCCCACGATCGACGGGTTAAAGAAGTAACTCGGTAAGCGCTGTTACTTTCACAGTGAACTCTATGTACAAGATATTATACATAACACCTTAAAGTATTATAACTTCTTCACGATAAACCCTGTACATTTTTATCTAGTACATACTAGATGACGCCCGCAACTCCGTTGCGCCAAAATTAGTTTATCGGGAACCGTACATTTTTCAAGGATAAAAAGCACCCTATGTCCTTTCCCGGGACTCAAAGCATCTCCATGCAAAATTTTAGCAAAATCGGTTCAGCGGTTTGGGCGTGAAGAGGTAACAGACAGATAGACAGACAGACAGACACACTTTTGCATTTATAATATTAGTATGGAAGCCGATCAGCAGACTGATAAGTGATAACGTTCTAATTATGGAAATCGATAAAATTGCTATATCAAAAGTTAAGAAGAAAAAGTTAATTATTGCATCATTGCGATAAGCAACATTTTATGTTACATAAAGTGTTCAGTTTGGTACTACTAATATATATTCTGTGGTTCAGTGGGATATTAGTAGATACTACGAATAACAGTTTTTAGGGTTCCGTAGCCAAATGGCAAAAAACGGAACCCTTATATTAGATTCGTCATGTCTGTCAAAACACAGTTACGCGTGTGTGCTTTTTATTTATACTTTCAGAAAAATGTTACTCTTAACAGTTTTTATATTTAGATTTCAACGAAATTCAACGATCATTCAAAAACGATCACTCTTCAACGAAATTCTTAATTATAATAGAACTATATAGCTTGACTTTTTTTAGGGTTCTGTAGCCAAATGGCAAAAAACGGAACCCTTATAGATTCGTCATGTCTGTCTGTCTGTCTGTCCGTCCGTATGTCACAGCCACTTTCCTCCGAAACTATAAGAGCTATACTATTGAAATTTGGTAAGTAGATGTAGTCTGTGAACCGTATTAAGATTTTGATACAATAATGGAAAAATTATTAAAAATTTTAGGGGTCCCCATAGGTACAACTGAATCAAAAAAAATTTTTTTTCATCTAACCTATGCGTGTGAGACTCTTCCAAAGTGCTAAAATGTGTGTCCCCCCCCTCTAACTTCTAAAGTAGGGGCATGATAAGTCTAAAAAAATATATGATGTACTTTACTATAAAAACTACCAACGAAAATTGGTTTGAACGAAATCTAACAAGTAGTTTTTTTTATACGTCATAAATGGTAAACTTAATTTAATTTTCATTAAATCAACTGAAATATAAAAATAAATCAAAAACCTTTTAATTTCATAAAAATAAACCTTATTGCTGCTGCGGAACCCTTCATGGGCGAGTCCAACTCGCGCTTGGCCGGTTTTTTATTATTCGTACAGTAGATAACAATCAGTCATATTAGTCAATTGACCGATAAAAATCATCATGGCGCGCGAAGCGAGCCCTAGTATATCCCACAACCTTTAGATACATTTTGTGGTACACTTTACGGAAAAACCTTCACGCCTATTGATTTGTGCTTTAACATAGTAATTTTTATTTATCTATATATAGATGTGTTATCATCGGTCAGTCAAGGTGTGACGACGCGAGAGTAAAACAAGGAAATCTTGTTTTGTTTTGTTCCGTACGTCATCATCATCATCATCATCAAGCGAGTTTTTGTTAATGAACGCCGGAAACTTTTTTTAAATAATTGTATGCCAGATCATCTAAGTACTTCTTTTTTATTTCCATTTAAGACATAGCTGTACACAATTATTAAACTTAATTTAAACAGCATTTAAAACCAATGAGGTTTGTGCAATGCTGCGATACAGTCCTATTCACAGATGTGGTTATAAATTAAACAAACTAAAAAATATGTTAGTTAGTTGGTACTATAAAGTTATTTTATACGTTATTAATTAGGAACAAGATAGATAAATATTAGGTACTTAAATGTTTATTTGAAGAAAATAGGTTTTTAGTTTAGATTTGATATTATTCTCAGTTAAACGTCCTCAGTCCTTACTCCTTACTTGTTGTTTGTTGAATATATATGCGGCGCGGCGGCGCGAACGAGCGGTTTGGCGGTTACTCTGCAAGATCACAAGCAATTGTATGTAAACGCGCCGCTATTTAAATCAGCGATTCCCAAAGTGGTCCAGGTGGACCCCCAGGGGTCCACGCGAGACTAGATGGGGGTCTACGTTGGCCCTGACAAAAAATGTCTACAATTGTAGGCGGGGGTCCATGCAAATTAATTTGGTTAGCAGTGAACAACTTTTGTGTACGCTTGATTTCTGTTATTAGGAAGCATTATAAAGCATAATATTTTTCTTTGTAATCCTGACGAGTATATTTAAAAATATAGCCTTGACCTATATTTTTAAATATACTCGTCACTTGGGGGAGGCTGTGCAGGCTTCGGGAGTCCAATTAAAAGATGTTGTGTTCACGGTTAACCTTTATTGAGTGCCCTTACTAGCTACTTAGCCTAACTTATATAGAAGGGAGGCGATACACACACTACAATGATTTTACAATTTTTTTTGTAAGACGTATAGTTTCCGAGATATAGTGAAAATAGTGTTGTCACCCCTTTTTTCAAGATGGCGGCCGGGGGACAAGGGTGGCGACCCCACAAACTTGAGGTTAAGCTTCTATTGACCCCCTCCACATGTCTTGCATCCTCTAAAAATGCAAAGCTCATGTAACATTTCAATGGACTATAGGTATATTAACTTTATGGCTATTTGACGCGTGTTTGAACAATATGAGACTATCTTGCTGTTTGATTGGAAATGGACTAAACTAGGATCAAACAAGGGTACAAAAATCGGGTACAAAAATCCATACTAATATAATTGTAAGTGCGAAAGTGTATCAGTCTGTCTGTCTGTTACCTCTTAACGCTCAAACTGCTGAATCGATTTTGCTGAAATTTGGCATGGCGATAGTTTGAGTCCCGGGAAAGGACATAGGATACTTTTTATCCCAGAAAATGTACGGGTGCCACGCGATAAACAACTTTTGGCGCAACGGAGTTGCGGGCGACATCTAGTCCTACTAATATAAAGACGAAAGTTTGGATGTATGGATGTGTGGATGTTTGTTACTCTTTCACGCAAAAACTACTGAACGGATTTTAATGAAACCATACAATAATATAGCTTATACATCAGAATAATTCTACATAGGCTACAATTTTAACCGACTTTCAAAATTGAAGAGGTGTTATGTTCGTTTTTAGGGTTCCGTAGCCAAATGGCAAAAAACGGAACCGTTATAGATTCGTCATGTCTGTCTGTCTGTCTGTCCGTATTTTATGTTCAACGATTACTCCTCCGTTTGTAAACCGATTTTTCTTGTGGTTATCATCCCAATTTGGTACCATATTCATAAAAGTGGTGACCTGATGAAGGGATCCATAAGTAATCGACGGAACTCCTCAAAATTTATATGGAAACATGTGACCTGACTTCGGTTTCGTGAGCAGTATTCTAAGCATATGCTACTTACAAGTAAGATTTTGCGTCAAGGTCATGGTTCGGAAGGTGCTGAGAGCACTCCTGACTCTTTATAGATACAAGTTTGGGAGTTTCGACGTTGTTTTAAGAACGCAAAGCATATGCTACTATGCAAATTACATTCATCATCATCATCGTCATCACTACCATAAACGTTTTGACCCTATTATTGGTACTTTCATATATATATATATATATGTATGTATATATAATAAAAAACTTAAACCGCGGGTAACACCGCGGGGAACAGCTAGTACACTATAATAATTATTTATATTGTTTTCAGGAAAACGTTTCTCCCGGATGCAGATGGTGCCGGCGTTCCTGACGATATTCAGGGAGTACAGCATTACCCTGGCGGAGGGTATGACGTGTACCCTGGACTTCGAGCCCGGGGGCCTCGTCACCCAGCCCAGGAACAACATACGGCTGATGTTTAATAAACGGGTTAAGTAGGGATGTCTTGTTTTTTTATATATTTAAGCTGTGTCTCGCAAAGTTTTTGTGTTCAAGGTACTATCAGAGAAGTTAATTCATAGGCAGAACAGATCACGATTAACGTTGAATTGTCATAATTCGACCAAACGCCGTAGGCCTGTCAACTGCCTATGAATGGAGCCATCGAGATAGATACCTTAATATGAGTTTCATACTAAGGTATCTATCTCGATGGCTGCCGCGACCTGGCCGCTGCGGCCTAGCCGCTAGTGCGCTATTGCTCTATGACTAAGGTCTATGACCTTTTCCGAGGCACACCAACTATAACTGACCACGGTACACAAAAGTGGTGCGGCCCGCGTCACACACAACTGCAGAATATTGTTCTAGCTAACAGGGCAAATGTTGTTATGCAATATAGACTCAAAGCCTGCCCGATAAGTTTCTTACATATATTATTAAACTAAATTTTTATCAAAATCGATCTAGCCGTTTTAGAGGAGGTGGGCAACAACTAGAGATGAAAGCAAGACCAAGACTCGACCAGTCTTGGTCTTGGTCTTCGTCTTGCTTGTGCAGTCTTGGTCTTGGTCTTGCTCAAATCTGTCTGGCCTTGGTCTTGGTCTTGGTATTGCAAAAAGCAAGACTCTTGCAAACATTATTCAAAACTTTTTGTAAACGTTTTATTTTCTCGAAAAAACATTTTCAAACCTAAATTATTAGACTAGCTACATGATCTTATCTTAACTTGTTAAGAGAATGATTCTTGAATTGAAATACTAATTTAAACCAACTCAGCATAGGCTGATCTTTTAGCGGAAATAAGTCCTTAAGAAAAATGAAAAAGAAAAATAAGAACGTTCCCTCGGATTTCTTCTAGAGTATTTTAGAGTTCCGTAGCCAAATGGCAAAAAATTCGACATGTCGATTCGTCATGTCTGTCCGTCCGTATGTCACAGCCACTTTTCTCCGATAATATAAGAGCTATACAATTAAAACTTGGTAAGTAGGTGTAGTCTGTAAACCACATTAAGATTTTGATACAAAAATAGAAAAATATTAAAAACTGTAGGGGTCCCCATTGGTACAAGTGAACCAAAAAAAAAAATTTTTGGAACGAAGTTCCTTATCGCGCATTGCGAAAGGGGGCTAGACGGAAAATATATGATGTACATTACTATAAAATTACCAAGGAAAATTGGTTTGAACGAAAACTAGCAAGTAGTTTTTTTTTTTTTATAAATGGTAAACCTTAATTTAACTTTTATTAAATCAACTGAAATATAAAAATAAATCCTTTTAATTTCATAAAAATAAACCTTATTGCTGCTGCGGAACCCTTCATGGGCGAGTCCTACTCGCACTTGGCCAATTTATTTTATTTTAAAAAATCCGGATTTTCGGATTCTCTCTCGGTTGGAAGATCTTCCTTTTCGGCCGCCACGTATATTCCCAAATTTTTAGTTTAAATGCATGGGGTAAAACGGGACCCAATTACTTACACATCGCTGCCTGTTCGTCTGCCTGTTTCCAGGCTGTATCACAAGAACTTGAAATTCATGTTAAGTAGATATAATATTGTTATAAATATTTTATCTCATATTATAGTCAATGCGACTAAGTAAAAAATTTTAGCAAGAGTCTTGCATGGAGCAAGACTCTTGCATAGTCGGTCTTGGTCTTGTTCATGCACACCTAGTCTTGGTCTTGGTCTTGGTCTTAGTCTTGGTCTTGCATTTTTTGCAAGACCAAGACCAAGACTGCAAGACCAAGACCAATTTTGCTCATCACTAGCAACAACGAGACACGAGTATTTCAATTTTACCTAATACTAGCTGATCCGACAAATAATGCTATGTAAAGTAGATGTTGGCCTCTTAGACCATCAGGATAACACAATCAAATCTATCTACAGGAACACAAAAGAGCTAAATTACTTTTTTAATGTTTTTTTGTTTTACCTAAACTCATCTACATTTCAAATATTAAGTTGGTAACAATATTAATTACTCTATGCTATTAATATTGTTAAATACTATAATAATAATATGCTAATTTCATGATTTGGATTTTTTTAAGGAAGTTTTTAATGCTTTACATAATATTATGTACTTATCTAATTTCCGTATTGTTTTCCTGTCACCTATTATTTAAATAAAGGAACATAATTACGAACCTTTTAAAACGCACACAAACCATTGCGTAGTTACATCAGTGCTTAGTCGTCCTGAATTCTCATAACGAGCAGTGTATATCGTACAACGATGAATGTCGGATGTTCAATATGGCACATGGAAGCTGCCACAATATTATTTGTCGTGCCCTACTTATTAATTATTGGAGACAGGCTTGCATTTAATTAGTAACTTAATTATTGTCACATAAGTACAGGCCACATAATAAGGAGTGTCAGCGTACTGGGCAAACATATCCTGGCCATTTAGCCAAGACTTTTTCGTTATCGCTTTGTTATAGAATCGCCGATCAAAATGTATGGAATTGACGTAAGCGTTCGTTAATATGACGTTGACGTTCGACTCGTCTTATGTCAATTCCATACATTTTTATTGGCGATTCTATAAAGAAGCGATAAAGAAAAGATCTTCTCACATTGTCAAACCTACCCAAAAGCCTTCTTAACATTATCCATCCAGCGGTTTCGGAGAAGCTTAGTTAGCATCAGGAGAATTTTGTACCTAAATGACATGAACAATAAACACTTGTAGTTATCTAAGTGTAAATGGGCTACTTGGGCCCCGTAGTCCGTAGTACAGTTCGTGGTACTTGAAGTGCGGCGAAGCAAAAATAATGTAATTGTAAACAAAAATACAAAAGCTACCAATTTCCAATTGAATATGATCAATAGTTGGGGAGGGGAAGAGGGGATTTCGGGACAAGCTCGAGCGTGTCAGATTAAGCTTGTGGCTTCCGATATGTGTCTAGTTATCATGGTATAGAAATCAGATTTCTCACGTGGTGGGTTAAAATTTTTTTTTTGAATATTGAAATGTCATCGGCTCTGTCAGATTAAGATAGGGGATGTTTAGTATACCTACCCCAAAGAAGCTTCCATATAAAGCACTGACAAAGGTTAGGTTAGCCTGTAGGGACATTTTAAAATATAAAAAAATAAAGCTTCATATTTTCCTAACTAAGCTTCGCAGATATTTTATTTTGCACTAAACTAAACGATTTAGTCTTTGTTGTCTAAACAATATTTATAATTTACCTAAATAAGCAATTTTCTGAATATATTTTCTTTTCCAAAACTTTAAAATGGCTGCAGTTTCTGAACCCACCGCTAAAATAAAAAACGCTCTTATTATTTTTTATAAGTTTCATCTAATGTAAAAAACCTACTAGGTCTCCATGACGCTCGAGTGACTACACAAATAGCACCCTCCCCTCCCCTACTACAAGTTGATAACAATACATACCGTAATTCCTTGCGAAATATTATGATACAGTATATAACACAAAGTCCCAGAAATAGGACACAATCTGTCGTCCACAATGGGCAGCATGGCGGGTGGAAGTAGCCGGAAGTGCCGCCTGGGTCCTTCATATCCGGTCACCGATCTACGAATTCAAAATTCGAATCGGATGTAAATATGACATAGTCTGGAGCTCTCACTGATTCTGGCGTTTGTTTCATTTCATGGAAAAAGAAAAATGTCGAATATTTCTTTTACAGTTAGTGTTTGACCGGTCGATTTTTGGCTGAAGCCGAAGCCCTTTGATTGGTTTAAGCCGAACCTTCGAAGCCAATGCTGAAGATATGAACTCCTTAACTCATCAAGCCCCATACGGGCACCGGTGGACGCGACAACAATAGAATACAATAGCATTTCCAAGAATCCGCGATCGAAGGGTTAAAAAATGATTTGTTCCAGGTTTGCCGAAAATATTTTTTTACTAATTTACAGGCTATCCTATCCATTTTAAGTACCAGCAGAACATTATTTAACCTTGCTATGAACATCCTATCAATATTATACAACCTTGAACCTATAATATTATGATACATCCAAATGAACTTACGGTGTAAGCCAATAAAAAAGTAAAGAATTTATTTAAAAGGTAAACATAGTATTAGGGTATTCGAACCTTACACCGACCACAGAGTCCACCGTGCGTTTTTCGCGTAACTTTCTGCCGCGCACCGTAAAACTCTGGAACGAACTGTCTGTCACCAGTAGTATTTCCGGACCTATACGACCTGCACACCTTCAAGATGAGCGCGTATTCCCTCTTAAAAAGCCGGCAACGCACCTGCAACTCTTCTAATGTTGCGAGTGTCCTCGGGCGACGTAGTTGCTTTCCATCGGGTGATCCATCCATCCAACATCATCATCCATCAGGAGTCATCAAAGTGATCAGAGCAAACGGTGAAACGTTTGCTCGTTTGCCCCCTAATTGTATATAAAAAATAATTCAATATTATTGACGATCGTTTTGTATGAAATTAACCAAAGAACCTTCGGCGCACGATTAATATCAGGCCGAATATGATTTGAGCCGAAGCCCAAGTCGGTCGGTCATCATTAACAATGTATGAAAATGACAAAGGAATGTCGAGTTTAATTTGTGAGGTAAATGCAACGTGAAAAGGTTCTGTTTGAACTGTTAACATTGAACAATACAATATACAATTTCGGTTGAGCCAATGATACGGTCTTTAATATTTAAAATTCTTTGTTTAAACGTATTTAAAATATTACCGTGTTGTGCATGTGTTAAATTGAAATACGTTGAGTTGAAATACATAAATTTTAGGGTTTCGTATACATGTATAATAAACTGAGTAGTTTAATACTTATTTTTATTTTTAAAACCTAAAACGGAACTTTTTGCGTAGTAAATGTGTGTTCCAAAGGGAAGACTCGATGTTGGTCTGTTTATTTTTCAAGTTTACTTTGTGTCTTTAAAACTTTGACTAAACTTTAACTTGGCGATTTAGAAAATCAATTATTCCTAGCCTTTTTTAATCCACACTGGCAATAGTTTATTTTGCCGTGGCCCGTGACATAAAAAGTATTACTCTAACATTTTAATTAAATAAATATTGCTATTATATAAATAAAGGCGAAGGTATTAAATCTTTATATCTCGATACGTCATAATTTATGTAGATACACACCACAGGCGATCCTCTCCCGGGATCGACCCACAATAAATCAGCGAAACCTTCAAATATTTTAAATTCCAATTCCGAATAAAATAAAAACGCATCGAAACAGAAAAAAGGAATTTCCAGCGAAAAAATTCGATTGAATAAGCCCCGAGTTCGAACGGTTCGGCTGAATTCGAAAACTTTTCAAAATTAACCGCCCAACGTGGCGCCCAACTCTTTTATTAAGTTCATAAAAAGTATTATGAATAACGTGCGTGTAAAAATGTATTTGTTCCTCGTTTTTAATTCTATCTTTTTTGTATTTTGATAAGTTTAATTGCTGATTATTTATTGAAAGAATAATTTCATTCGTAATTCTTATGTAACATGAAATTGTTTAGATGTAGTAGATATTAATACGGGTAATGAGGATGTTTCTTCCTTGCTTGGATATTCCTTTATGAAATAAGAATAATATAATTTATAAACAAATAACAACGTAATTACAACGTAACAAATAACAACGCAAGACTACATAACATGTAATATGATTTTTTTATCTATATTTTTACTCATAGTGTGCACGTCAGGGCCGGATTTATATTTTTTATGAGTATAGGCTACTTTAATTTTGCCGCCACTATGAACGAACTCTGCCGCTATCCTAGGACGCTGCCACCCCTCCTAGGACGCCATAGGACGCTGCCGCCCACAGGCCATGGCCCTAGATACTGCCTATACATAAATCCAAAGCTGGTGCACGTAGTTTTATACCTTCCGCGGCTACATCATTTCAGTCGACATTACAAGTATGCATGTACATTTTAACCAGCTGCTATCATAATATCTGGACAACGCAATATAAACGCGCGTTATTTTTGATTGTGCGATGTTATTTCATACACTTTTATTGTAACACGCCTCCGTGGTCCAGTGGTCTAGACTCTAGAGCGTCGCTCTTGACTCGGAGGTCGTGGGTTCGATTCCCGCGTTGGAAACATGTTATTTTCAAGTTTGGTTAGGACAATGAAGGCTGATCACCTGATTGTCTGACAAGTAAGATGATCCATGCGTCGGATGGGCATGTAAAAATTCGGTCCTGCGCCTGATCTCTCGCCAGTCGTGTCGGTCTTCCGTCCCACTGGGTTATGAGAGTAAAGGAATAGAGAGTGCTCTTGTGTACTGCGCACACACCTGGGCACTATAAAATTACTCCTGCGTACCTGGCCTGGTTTCAATGAAACCGGCCACCGTCACCGAAACCAGTGTGGGGAGTATTATTATTATTGTAACACGAATAAAATTATTACTGTACATAATATGCAGAAATATTTGTATTTTTTAAAGTTTGTGGAACATCACGTGAAAAAAACTCGCTGGAGAGGCTACTGCCTGCTACATTTCCCTGAAGATTGCGCTTCAATACCCTGCGATTTCGTAGCGGTAGAAAAGTAAAAACACTCACCTGGAAATGTGTGGACTGAAGGAGTATCCCTAGCTCGGGGCGTCGCTTGATGTCGCCGGCTAACAAAACCCTTACACTGAAGTACACCTTGGTGGTATAAAAACTATCGCACCACTAATTTGCCTAGGTAGAATGAGCACAATAATTCAGTCAGTAAACCTCAAGGTTATTAGTTTTTAGTTCTGAATTTTCATATCACAGACGCGCACACGCGATGTGTTTCAGGCGGACATTTTTTCTTTCAATGCTCCCGCGCTTGTGATTGGCGGGCGGCGATGCAAGCGATTGGCGGGACATTTGAATGTAGAAGGAATTAGGACGTAGGCTTATGTCTATACAACAAGTTATGTACTCCCAACAAAAAAAAAACACATGTATCTAAAAAAAAAACAAAAAGGTAAAAAAAAAACAAAATTTCAGAAAATCCATTTATTTGTCCGCGCATTCCAAACATCGAAGTGACGTCACCTCTCTACACTCGCACGTGAAACCTCCTCTCCTGTGGCACCAGATCAGCAGCAGAAGACCAAGGAGGCACAGCAGAAGTAGAAACACCAGCATGAAGAGGAGGTACAGCTGAAACAAACAGTTATTACGCAGTAATTGATGCCTGAATCTCCATTGCGCTGATATTCGTTTATCGTGTGGGAACCGTACATTTTTCCGGGATAAAAAGTATCCTATGCCCTTTCCTGGGACTTGAAGTATCTCCATCCTTTTCCGGGATAAAAAGTTGATATCATATTTCCTGGGACTTAAAAAAAAAAAAAAAAAAAAATATATATATATATATATATATATATATATATATATATATATATATATATATATATATATATATATATATATATATATATATATATATATATATATATATATATATATATATATATATATATATATATATATATTTATTTCAGATGACTAAGATCCATAAAATTGTTAGTAAAGAAACTTATCGCTATGTTAGTATTCTATTCTAAAAAGATATTTAGTCCTATTTATCATAAAGTCGATCAGAGGACAATCCCCGCTGTCGACTATCTCTCTCAGGACACTGTGGCTGCTGCCGCGAACCCTGGCCAATAGCGATGCAGTCCTTTTGCGGAGTATAGTTTCAAAACTATCTACATCCGCAAAAGCAAACATCGCTGAGGCACTACAAAAACGCGGCAGCCGCAGCAGTGCCCTAAAAGCATTATTATATTGAATGCGTAGGGCATTGTATGTTTTATTGGTGTAGTTGGTCCATAAACTGCAGGTGTATAAAGAGGTGCAGTAAGCCTTAAAAAGAGTAATTTTTACGGCGTCCGTGCAACGACCAAATCTATGCACCAACATATTTCCATCATCATCAATGTACCCACCAGGTTTTTTCGCACATTTCTTCCTTTCCACATTCCACCCTTTAACACAAATTATCATCGCAACTCGTTCATTTGTAGGTCTTCTGCCCACTTTAATGATCTCATTCGTGCTCACTCAAATATAGATGCCTTTTCGTTCAAACCTTCACACATTAAATTACTCGCAAATAGAGATTTCTTTTCTCCTGAATAATTGACCCATGTATCCATTTGGTATGAAACCAGTTCAGTGACCCATAGGTTGCATAGGTTATTTATTAATATAATATAAAGTAAGCTAATGAAATTTTCTTAGCAAGTAACAAGTATTATGTTACTATTTTATCTTCTGTTAACATACTCACTAAAATATTTCTTGAATGTAAAAACTTGTAAATGGCTGTTTGTTTTTAACTTAGTTATTATTGAGATTTGTTTAGCTGTAAGTTTTTCTGTACAAATAAAATAAATAAATAAAAATCATTTTAGCAAAATCGGTTCAGCGGTTTAAGCGTGACGAGGTAACAGACAGAAAGACAGACACACTTTCACATTTATAATATTAGATGATATTATTATGGATGCCATAGATTTTGATATTGAATATATTAGTTGGTAAATAATGGTTTTCACGTCAAACTTGTAGCACCACTCTTTTACGTTGGGGATTAAAAATGGAAGCGAATCAATCCTGTAAAAGATAGCACTTATCAACTGTATCCTTGGCAGTGATCACTTAGCATCACACGATCTGGGCCCCGATTCTCGTATCGCTTCGAATGCTTACTCGCTCGTGAAAGACTATCACGTGTGAGGTATGAGAATCATCCCCCAGTTCGTCATAACTCATAACTGTTGAGTTATTTTAAGGGAAAATAAAACAACGGGTTGCACTTCAAAAGCGCCAGCAAAAGTGAAGTACACTTTCGCCAGACTCTTTTACAGAGGTATATTAATTCCTCTCCAGACCTGTCTACTCTCCTACCATATTACGAATTTTGATCAGATCACGAGTTTAACGCATTTATACCCATCTAAAAAATCAAAACGTTTCTAATAAAATTTTTACTTCAAAAGTAGAACTTACCCCAAAATAAGCCAACACAGTAGTATAGGGAGACATGTCTCGTCAAACTCACATGGGCTACTGGAGGTGTAGGGGCGAAGTGCCAAATTCTCATGGTCTATCTTATGTTTTATTGATTCTGGCTACATAACAACATTTTACTTTCTAATAACAGGAAAAATGTTTTAAACGAATAATAAATATTAATAAGGAAACCCTCATACACCCTCAGTTTCGGTGACGGTGGCCGTTTTCCCGGGCTAGTTACGCAGTAGTTATATTATAAGGCCCAAGTGTGTACGCAGTACACAAGAGCACCCTCTAATTATTATTAGAGAGTGTTATCATGTGCGATATCGTACCGCATAATATAAAAAACTTAACGTTTGTTTATACCTACGTCGTACACAAAATAACACATAAAATCCTCAAGCAAGGTTTCCCTTTGTTCAATCATTTAATTAATTATCTTGCTAATTATACTCCGCTCTCACTTTGCTTTGGGAATTAAAAACGCTACACTTACCGTTTCAAAGGAATGCTGTTTTAAAGGAAAACGTTGTTTGAATGTTGATTTTAAGCTTTAAGTATAAAGCATTTTGATTGCGCGAATACAAGTCCATCATAGGCGAGACCGCAGTAAGGGCTCCCACACAAAACTGCGAATTCGCATCGCATCGCATCGTTAAGTCATTATGAATTTTGTCGCAGATATTTGCGATGTGATGCAAATTCGCAGTTATATGTGGGAGCCCTAAAGCGACGCGACGCGACGCGACACTCCACGTTCCATAGAACGGACGTTTCATGTCGCGAAGCGTCGCTGCCGCGTAGTGCGGCTTGCTTCATAGATTTCATACAAAGAATGGTTTGCCGTGCCGTGTCGTGTCGCGCCCCTGCAGCGTAGTGTCGCGTAATGCAGTCTCAACTCTCACCTATAGGGTGTCCGCCCAGTGCCCACATCATACTTTTCCCACACTTCACCCAATAATTGGGCATGATTGTTTAATTTTATTTGTGACGTATAGATTACACTACAGGTCGTACTTTTTTTTTTGCTGACGCAGGGGAAATCCTTTATGGGTGCCCCGGGTTCAGGATGTGCCTCAGCTGAAGCACCTCGGGGTATGTAGAACTGGTCGCAAGAAGCTCCAACCCTACCTACTAAAACCACCTGCGAAACGGAGGGATGACCTGGATCTGTCAAACAGAGGACTCCCTCCAGCGGCAGGTCTTCCTAAAAAGGGACCGGACTTGCACCAAAACTAAAGGTTACACTTTTTTTTAAATTGTTTATTTGGGTAAAAAAACAATATCACAATGAAATACAAGATACACACAGTCTTACTCTATACATACTATTGATTGTGATATCCACATCATTTACCACATATTATATAATATGTAAAATGTTTTTTAAGTTTACTTATAAGTAGTATTAATATCAGGTTGAGATTTTAATTTAATGTATTGTTACAAATTCTTTTTTTTAAATTTTACATCAAGTAACATATTTACAGCAAATAACAAATTTATAAGTGTTACCGATTATTCAGTAACTACCCTTTAGCAGGAGGCACCCTAGCCCTACGACACGAGGTCTTGGGATCAGTGACAAGGACCACTAGGGTGCCGTTACATGCGAGATCAATCTGGTTTACAAAAAGTACCTATTTAGTATCATGTAGTTAACTAAAATTACTTTAAATAATAACGTATATGGCTGCTTTTGATTTTTACATTTTGACGACCTCTGTGGCTTAGTTGGTGGGCTGTTGGCAGCTCAAGCCGGGGGTCGCGGGTTCGAATCTCGCCGACGGAACAAAAAGTTTTCAATATTCCTGGGTTTTGGATGTGTATTAAATATATGTATGGTATAATAAAAATCTTAAATATATGTATAGTATATAAGCATTAAATATATTTCCGTTGTCTGGTACCTGTAACACAAGTCCATTAGGTACTTACCACGGGGCCAGACTGACGTGGTGTGAAGCGTCCATAGATATTATTATTATTATTATAACATGCTTCTTACAAAATCAAAGCCAAATATTGCAATCGGTATTATCTATTTTGTCCAATAAAAACGGTGGCGAGCAACGACATTTTTTGCTCGTTCAGTGCTGCTACTTTGACAATTGACAGTGAACTCTATACAAGAGACACATAAACACCCTAAAGTATTGTTGCTATGTTTTGTTACACCCTGTATAAGGGACACATACACACTCCAGAGTATTATCATTATCTTTTGTAATACTCCGCAGTCCGCACGCGACAGCTGAAAAACATTGGGCTTCGGCCTCACCGAGCATACCACCTCGCGCGGTCAGAGATCTTTCTGGCGCTCTCAAGCATATTTCGGGCACACAAAATCTGTTCACTATAATGATTAATGAGCTAGTAACACACATTACTGAACAGTTACTAGTCTATTATAGCACACGTGCTAGTTACATTGTCGTGACTAGTGAGCTAATTCCAAGTATAAAAATATTATTATAATCAACAGTAATTATCGTTACACTGTTATTGCGAAAGAAATAACCTTTAGACGAAAAACATCAGATAGAAGATGGTTTTAATTCATTATATTCCAAATAACATGTTTTTCGAGGCGGAACATTGGCAATTTAATTATGTTTTGATAGGGAAAGTAAAGGCAGGGAAAATATTTTCCAAGGTATTGGAATATTTTTCACGTGGTTACCTTAATTACCTTAATGTTTTTCTTAGAAGTGTAATTAAATGAATAAAGCTGTTCTTGATGGGAATCTGGTTTCATATTTACTTTGCACAATTTTCATCCACTTATTCCATTTTTCACTTTATATTTTACAGAAATTGATAACTTAATAATATTACGATTCGCTTAAGATACAATTCTAATAATTATTATCAGGTGTAGCTTCTAAGAAATTGTGTTTAATAGGGAATAGTACACTCAGGTCAGAGCAGAACAGAAAAGATCCCATGCAAACCGTGCATTTTTGAGGGCTTAAGGCGAAGACAGCTGCCAATTCGACATCTTTGTGCAGTTTTCTAGACGTATGTATTTTATTGATTGGCACAAAAAAAATGTGAATTTTGATTATATTTGGAAAAACTTTTTTATTTTAAATAATAAAATAATGTACTCCTACTGGATGAAAAAAAAAACCAAAGTCACATCTTCCAGGAACTTTAAACAAATCTAACTAAAATAATATACAAGCTATGCTTTAAAAATTTGTTTATTTTATACCTTTTACAAAAATCTAAAGCTTGTAAAGATTTAATTTTCGGTTCTGACATCTAGAGTTCCCATAATATTTTTTTTCCTCTAAAGTACCCCGCAAACGATCAAATTTGTTTGACAAACATGTTTGATGTAATTTACTTTTTCATCAAACAGCAGCGCAGATGATCAAACGTTCATCAAACAAGTTTGTCAAACAATTAGCTAGAATCGGTTTGAGATCATGAGATCTTGTTTGACAAATACAGCGGAACACGTTCAAACACGTTTGTCAAACGCTACGCAAAACCTAATTTTCTTGAAACAGGTCAAACACGTAGTTTGTTTGACAAACGCTTCAAACAAAGCTGTACACTATCAAACTGTTTGACAAACACGTAAAATTTGACAAACAATTTGATCGTTTGCGGGGTACTTTACAAACGAAAAATGTATCCACGAGCTACTGAGTGAACATTTCACATCTCTCTTTCGCGCATGAAAATCGACAGTGATGCGAGAGTGATGCGAGAAATGCGAATCCTCAAAGTCATTCGCAGTTAATCAGCGTCTTAAAAGTAGAGTAAGGAAGGTTTTTTGGCAATTTCATAGAAATCGTACGCTGTGTATTAGGATACTAGATGTTCCGCGCGCCTTCGCCCGCGTAATTTTGGAATTTCACGGAAACCATACATTTTTCCGCAAAAATAGCCTATGTCCCTTCAAGTGGTCTATTTTTCATGTGTGCCAAAAACATAAAAATTGCTTCAGTAGTTCTTAAGATAATAAGCAATTTCATATAATTTTCCCCGTTTTTTCCACATTTTCCTCTGTTTCTTCGCTTCAATTGCTCCTAGCTTAATAATATATAGCCTATAGCCTTCCTCGATAAATGGGCTATGTAACACTGAAATAATTTTTCAAATCGGACCAGTAGTTCTTGAGATTAGCGCGTTCAAACAAACAAACAAACAATCAAACTCTTCAGCTTTATAATATTAGTATAGTCTATAAACATCGCCAACTCATTACCCCAGCAGCTCAGGCGGAGGACTGTCATATGAGACTTAATAATTATAATAACAATCAATAGGGATGCCGTAAGAATAACAAACTACAAGAAAAATTCAGGCTAAAAGCAAGAAAAAGGGCACCTCGGGGCGTGTTGGCAGAAGTGAAACTATTGAAAAACGCAGTTACTTTATACGTATGTCTAGTTATTGCTTTATTATTATACTAATAACAGTACAATATTGAAGCTAACAAAGTACGCATTGCGTTAGCTTTCTCGACACTCTTTATTCTTCTCAAGAATCGCCGTAGACGGCGAAAAGTGGTCACCACCAAAATCCCCGACCCCCAGCAATTAGAAATACGAAAGTAAATAACTCGACGCTGGACTCGTTTAACTTAACATACTGCAATTCCAGCGTTGAAATGGCGCCAGCTACTGTATCAAATATTTAAAAAAAATATCCATAGCCGAACATAGAGCCTGCTACTTTTTGGAAGTCGGTTAAAAATCACCAAATACTTCAGTGTTGACAACCCTAGTAGCTGCCGTAGAGGACGAGCTACGGATTATCCGGCTTTGTCTCAGCCCTGTGCCTAGACTAAGCTCCAGAGAAAGATCTGTTCTGAACAATTAAATATTAAGACTTTTTAGATATTAAGACGTTCAGTAGCGGCGTTAAGGGGGGCGAAGCTAGGCGACTGCCCGGGACGCCGGAGAAAAAGGGGCACCGAAGGCGGACAAAAAGGGGCACCCTTTTTAGCACTGCCAGCACCCTGGACGCCGAAGAAATCTCGACCAGGGCGCCGGTAGTGCTCAAACCGGCACTGAAGACGTTCCAGTTGCTCGTAGAGTCCACATGCATCCTGAGAATACGATGGTGGGACGAAACGCGTAGGTATCGAGGATATCGAACTGCGTGGTGCATGAGGCTAAAGCCAACATTATTGATTGTGTGGTGGTGGCGTTCTTATAGGCGAGTGGAAATATTGTCAAGCCATGCATAAATAAGTACGAATAACATCTACGTGATGTCAAACATTTGAGGGAAGCTCTCTGAAGGGCCCGGTTTGAGAATTAAAATAAAATTCTCATTTAGAGAATTATATTAACCCTTAACTACTGATGTACAACTGAGAGACGTAGCGACAAAAACGATAATATCTTTTAAAATCTTTGTCGGATGAACTTGTCCTTTCCAGTACCTTCCTGGGTACCGGTAACGTGGCCGAAGCGGTGGTGATGTGGTGAAACTCAAATAGGTAAATACACACTTTGTTACGTCTGTGAGACGTATTGTCAGTAATAGTGTACGTTTTTACTGTTTGAATTTATATTTGTTTTAGCTTTAAAATAGTTTATTATAAACTTTTTTTTAACGATGAAGGCGCGACTTCTATTAGATGGAGTATAATTAATATAAACAATCAAAATTTTAAGAATGTTTTTGTAGAACACTTTACTTTTACGGAGTCTGACGATTCTTTCGTCGATGAAATTGAGATCCTGCCACCAGAGACTGAAGAGGTCGCAGAATCTAAAATCCGTCATTCTCATTTCATCAGACAGTGATGACAATGTTCCCTTAGCAGAATTTTAGAGGGAAGCACAAAAATATGTATAATTTTTGAATCTCATGCTAAAGGAACTATGACATCCGTATACCATGTCGCAAAAAAGTGTCAAGTCCATAAAAAGTGCCTTTTATTCCTTTTTATGTCAAAGAATATTTCGTTAATAATAGCATATAATTTTTTCTATAATAATTTTAGACTGATAAGTTAAGTTTTTGAGCTAATAGAAAAGAGGCATTTTTGTTTCGGGTGATTCTTATTAGCTTTTTGTTTGTTTTGAGAAATTAAAATAAATATTAAACATAAGAAAATACGTCTTTTATTTACTAGTACAATATATACTGAAGTGAGGATATATAATAAAACAACCATATTCTCGTATATAATTTTTGATTTAGAGCAGTTTAAAACAAGCGTACGTCCGTGAGACGTACGTCAGCGTTAATGTAAGTAAATACACGTCAGTGGTTACGGGTTAAATTAGAATTATTTGAATTTAATTAATGCAATGAAACATAATTACGTTTACACAAATATAATGTGTAAGTTATTAAATTATTTCCATGTCATCGCTCGAAAATTTTATTAAAGTCCTTCGTGACCTAGATAATAATATTATTTCGTAGAACTTGGGCTTCGAAATTATATTAAAAAACAAAAATCGAAATTATATTAAACCTGCGATATGTTTTACTAAAAATTTGATACTTAATTTTTAGTAAAACATATCGCAGGTTTGAATTACCTAATTTATAGCCGTCTATACAGGGTGTAACAATACAAAGTGATAATACTTTAGCGTGTATAGGTGTCCTCTGTATAGAGTTTACTGTGAACGTAGCAGCGCTGAAAGAGTTTTTTTTTTACTTTTGTATGGGCAAATTCATGACGCTGGGGCGCTTGCCCATACAAATTACAAAAAAAAAAAATGCTTTTCAGCGCTGTTCCTTTAACAGTGAACTATATATATTCAAGGGACACATACACACCCTTAAGGGCCTTCCCCTACGGAGATTCCGTAATTTACCGTATTTAGAGCCTTATAAACTTATAATTTGAAAGCTACAAAGTTATAATAAAAATACAGCAATAATCTTTAGTATATCAACATTCCTTTCCCCGTTTTAAATTTTCTATTTTTGTTTATTATACTCATGATATTAGCGAATTGTGATTTGTGACATATACATCTCTGCGTCAATGATCAGACTCGTCCGAAACGGCTGGACCGATTTCGAGTGTGTTGGTGGAACCCACATTCACATTTACATTTCGGTCAAATTTATAATTTTTTTTGCTATCGTATGTAATTTTAAGTTTTAGATCTGTTGCTTTACAAATTAGATAAACAAAAAGTTAATTATTATGTTCTAAAGTTTGATCAAACTTGATAAGTGTACTTTAAGGCGGGCTGAAACCCCATTTTGTTATTTCTTGATACCCGATTTACCTAGTTCCAATATAATAACGAAATGTAAAAAAATATGAGATATAGAGCACAATATTTAAAAGGGTTTAAATCAAAAACATTTTAATAAAAATAATACTTTCGCTGTAATTAATTTACAAACTCACCTCCGACAAAACTCTTTGTCATCGAAATATAAGTATTAACAAGAATAACTTACATTTTATTATAATAAATTGTTATTGAATCTATTTTAAAAAGCTCTGAAACGAATAATCTTTTTTTTAATATTTATTTAGAAAGATATTAATAAAACACATGAAAAATAGAGAAGATCCGCCCCTAAAACTACAATTTTATGCTAAGCTAAAATGAATCTTATTGCGATGCGTACACGCTTGGTCTTTGATTGTGTGCAAGGTTATCGTTTGGAATTGAGATAAGTCCTCGCCTTAAGTTAAAAAATAATAAATAGCTTCTTATGTTGAAATACTCTCTGTAGAAAAAGCCGTAGAAAAAACTTTGTGTTAAGTATACAAAGTTCTAAGCAAAAAGAGTTCTCTATTTACAAAGTATTTTTCCTTACAAGGGACTCGCAAAGATGTAACAAAAGCATACTTTCAAGGAGTTTCAATGCATTGTAGTGGCGTCAGCACCTACACAATTGACTTCAGTCGATTCAGACATTACGCGACTTATAGCTATTATAATATGACAAAAAGGGTGTAGTCCATGAAAAAATAATAATATATTATTTAGTATAATACTATTATTTATGGAAATATTTGTGCCGAGTGTGAGTTTTTTGTTTCACATTCGATCGTGAACACGTTTGGCGTTTACTAAGATTTTGTATGGGATTTGTACAGCGCTACCTAGCGATGCTCACGGGAGTGAGCCCAGCCCAGTGAGTAATCCCATACAAAATCTTAGTAAACGCCAAACGCGTTCACGATCGAATGTGAAACAAAAAACTCACACTCGGCTCACAGGTCTAACAAAACTAAGTGATACTGATTTTTTCTGATTTGTATGGGCAAGCGCCCCAGCGCGGCGTCATGAATATTCCCATACCAAAATTAAGAAATTAAAAAAAAAAACCCCGCCAAACAACTTTAAAAAGTAATGAAATAATATTTACTGACGTTAAGTTTAAATAATTCCTAAGTGTAAAGTAATATTTTAGTCCATATTTGTTGTCACGGTGTGTCGGGGGACCGCCAAGTAAACTACGACAACAGCGACTTTTGCATTTTCTATCGCCATAATAGTCGCTGATTCTCTCGATTCGGGTCGCTGTGAACTGACCCTTAAACTATAGTTCACTGTGAAAGTAGCAGCGCTGAAAGACATTTTTTTTTCACTTTTGTATGGGGAAAGTCGTGACGCTGGGTTGCTTGCCCATACAAAAGTGAAAAAAAAATTGGTCTTTCAGCACTGCTACTTTCACAGTGAACTCTCTACAAGGAACACGTACACACCCTAAAGTATTATAACTTAGTTTTGTTACACCTTGTATAATCGTAAGCGCTAAAATCGCTCCTGCTCCCGCTGCCGCTCGTCGCTAATCGCGGCCGCCGGTCGCATGCGCCGCGAGGACGATGACGTCACGCACGTGCCGGTGTCGGCCATGTTGTGCGAGGAACGTGTAAATTACGGAATTTTATATTCCTCTTACACCCAACTGACAACCCACTCACTTTAGAATAACTTATTATGTGGCGTCGCGTTAGTCGCCACGCTATTATCGACTCCATCCAATGTCTAGCCCTATTATAACCCAAATAATCCATACTAATATTATAATTGCGAATATGTGTCTGTCTAACTGTCTGTCTGTTACCTCTTAATGTTTAAACC
Source organism: Cyaniris semiargus (assembly GCA_905187585.1). Taxonomy (NCBI): domain Eukaryota; kingdom Metazoa; phylum Arthropoda; class Insecta; order Lepidoptera; family Lycaenidae; genus Cyaniris; species Cyaniris semiargus. The sequence goes on along the minus strand of LR994558.1, from coordinate 881,255 downwards.
GCTAATCCGAAATCGCTGAAAGAAAAAGGGGCATTTTTGTATTGAACCCGTACCCAAGCTGTAGCACATCCAGACATTATATCAAATGAAAGGGCTTGAAAAGCTGTACATTTTACTGTATGACATAAAATCTCTAAACCATGGGAGAAAAAGTTAAAATATAAAAAAATAAAGCTTCATATTTTCCTAACTAAGCTTCGCAGATTTTTTATTTTGCACTAAACTAAATGATTTAGTCCTTGTTGTCTAAAATATATGTATAATTTACCTAAATAAGCAATTTTCTGAATATATTTTCTTTTTCAAAACTTTAAAATGGCTGCAGTTTCTGAACCCACCGCTAAAATAAAAAACGCTCTTATTTTTTTTTTAATCAGTTTTACCTAATGTAAAAAACCTACTAGGTCTCCATGACGCTCGAGTGACTACATAAATAGCACCCTCCCCTCCCCTACTACAAGTGTGACAATTTCCGGCAGCAAGAATGTATGGGGAACGAACAGAATTCGCTCCCCGTAAGGAATGCTATTCCAGATATTGGATTTATCGTCTATTCGACGTAGCTCGAATTTATTCTCCTCGTAGAATTAGCGTTGAGGTTTTCTGTCAGGAGTTTATTCTTCTCTTCGTCGTTTTCGTCTGTTCCTACTTCGACGTACGATTAACCGCCTAAACCGTCTTGGTTGGGTCTAGATGACGCCCGCGACTACGTTGCGCCAAAATAAGTTAATCGCGCGGGAACCGTGCATTTTTTCACCCTGACTTAAAGTATCTTTATGCCAAATTTCAGCAAAATCGGTTCAGCGGTTTGGGTGTGAAGAGGTAACATCTCCTTGACTGGGCTAAATCGAAATAATTCTGTAGTGAATAAAGATAATAAAATTCTAGATTTAGTACTAAGTATTTTGGAATGTCATGTCAATGAAGCATATTGCTTAAGCAAATTGGATCCTTACCATTTACCCCTTGATATAGATATTTGTATTAATTCTGATAGTACTAGTGTAGAAGGCGTCCCCCGATGCGACTATAATTTTTATAAGGCTGACTATAGTGAAATCACATCCTTATTGAATGGCGTGAGTTGGTCCGAAATATTTTCTTCTTGTAAGAATGTAGATGATATGGTGAAGAAATTTTACGAAGTTCTAAATGATGTTATTAGTAAACACGTTCCGAAACGCAAACCACATAAAGCAAAATATCATATTATATGGTTTACAACTGATCTAATAAATTTATTGAGTTTATTTATTAAGAAAAAGAATGTTTAAGGCGTAAAGCACACAAATTTGGAAATCCACGTGACCAATACGAGTATGAATTATTACGAAAAAGGTGTAAGAAACTAGATAATTTATGCCACAAAAACTATATAGAATCTGTAGAAAATAGTGTCAAATATAACCCTCGTGCTTTTTGGACTTTTATTAAAAATAAAAAGTCTTCCACGAATAGCTATCCTTCAACAATGATAGGGGAATCGGAAACGGTTGCTGGTGGTAAAAACATTGCTGACTTATTTGCCAACCATTTTAGCTCAATTTATGGGCAACCTGACTACTCCAGCCCGCCCCAGGAACACTTTCCCTTAACTCTTACTTCACAATTTTCTAATAAGCTCACCCATATGACAGTCACGGAAACAACTATTCTGAATACTTTTAAAAAAATTAACACTAATAAAGGATGTGGTCCTGACAATATACCTCCCATATTTATTAAGAATTGTGCGCGTGCTTTAGTTCATCCTCTAAAAGAAATTTTTAATAAGTCTCCGGTGTTTTCCCAAATGAATGGAAAAAGGCGCGAATAGTGCCGGTTCTAAAGAAGGGCAATAATACCGACGTCAAAAACTATAGACCCATATCTATTTTATCCTCTTTTGCCAAAAATTTTTGAGTCCATCATCTGCCCGATACTGGTCAATCAAGTCAAACCACTACTCTACGATCAACAACACGGGTTTTAAAGTAAAAAATCACTTATCACAAATCTCGTTTCGTACTTAACTCCTATTTTTGAAGGAGTTGACAATGGAATTCAGTGTATACGGATTTCGCAAGTGCATTCGATCTTGTTGATCACAAAATACTTATCAAGAAATTGAATTCCCAGTACGGGATTGATGGAAACATGTTAAGGTGGTTTGCGTCTTATCTGCATCGTCGGGAGCAATTAGTAGTAATAAATGGACACGAGTCGGTAAAATATATTGCATTATCAAGGGTGCCACAAGGTTCATACCTTGATCCGATCTTGTTCCTTCTCTTTATTAATGATATAATTGCCTGCATACTTCATTGTCATTGTTCCCTCTTTGCAGACGATATGAAAATATCCCTGCAAATAAATTCATTGGCTGACTTACTAAGGTTACAATCAGACCTTGACCGAATATACACGTGGTGTCTCAAGAACAACATGAAATTGAACGCTTCTAAATATCAACACATAAGGTTTACTAAGAAAAGAAAGGTTTTTCCTACTACTTATCGTATCAACGGGAGTACCATATCTGTTTTATCGACCGTGAGGGACCTAGGCATTTTTATTGACCTAAAATTAAGTTTTATACCACACTTTACTACATGGTAAATAAAGCCGCCAAAACTTTTGGATTCATAAAACAAAACTCGCGTGATTTCAAGCGTCCATATACGAAAATTCTTCTATTTAAAAACTTTGTCCGTAGTATTTTGGAGTTCGGAAGCGTTATTTGGAATCCAATTTACAATGCCCATTCACAACGTATAGAATCCATTTAACGCTCCTTTACCAGACATCTTGCCTACATCTCCAATGAGGTTAACCACCGATGTTCGTACGATGAAAGGTTGACTGCGTTTAAAATGGATACGCTATTACGACGAAGACGTATGATGGACATGGTATTCCTACGTGATGTAGTTACAGGCCGAATTCCCTGTCAAGATCTTCTTGAGGGTATAGCTATAACAGTCCCTAAGCTGAGTGCACGACGTAAACCTGTAGGAGTATTAATTAATACCCCGTGGTACAAAACCAACTTGGGACAAAACAGTTTTGATTATAATACTAATTGTGTTTATGTTGTAGATGTGCCTGTGAAATAAATAAATAAATAAAAATTATGTGCATACACCTGTATTTTTGCCCATTAAGTAACAAAATGGTGGGCATAAATAAATTATCTATAAATTTAGGAATATTTTTAGTTCTCATTAGTGTACGGAACTTCAAGTTGTAGAATTCGACTCGCACATCACATGATCTAGTCATCTATTATATAGATAAGTTCACAGAGATCAAGCCACATCGTATCTTCCTCTGATAAACTGTTTTGTTTATAACTAATCGGTATATAAGGGTATATAATATTTATTGATGCCCTAACCTATAGTCACTAATTTTAAAATTAGTAAAGAAATAAATAGAAAAAAGCTACTAGTTATGCTCTAATTATTATTGCTATTAATATGTTAAGATAAGTCAAACTACCATTACGCCATTGAACTTTAATGTCAAAATTCGTTGATCGTCGATTGTATTATGTCGAGCATTTTCGTAGCGCTTGTTGAGTTTCTTTTATTTATTCATGTGAATTTCGGCTGTGGAGAGATAGACTATCAACGTTCTTCTCACAGATGAAGGGTTTCTTGTCATCGCAATAAGTTTTTCTCAGCAGAGCAGATTTTTTTTGGATAGCCCCGCAGTAGTTATTGCTGCCGCCCGGCCCGTCCCATCCGTTGTATGTGATGGGTTCACCTAAAAGTGATAAAATTCTACGTTTTATGCAAGTTTTTCTTCAATTTAAGAACATCAATGACTGTCAGAAACTTGATCCATTCGTTGGTTAGGCATGTGAAAAGTCAGACTGCGCCTATTGTCTCACCGGATACATAAGTTTTTCTGTCTTGGGTTACAAAATGAAACAATTGGGTGTTATTAAATAACATGCAGTTGGGCACCATAAAAAGAATTTTAATCGTTGAAATATGACCAACAGGCAGAAGTACTGTTCGTTGGCTAGGTTTCAAACGAAATTGGCTTTGAAGGTTAGTATAGGCTCTCAATCACTCACCGTGCACTGTATACCATTCAGACTCATCCATGTTGTGTTCAACTACTTCCCAGTTCAAATATCCGATGTAAGTAACATCATCGGTGGCTATGTTGGCCAATAGCTGGGCTTCGCTGGCATCAGACGGTATGGCCAGATAGCCGCCCTCAGCGGTGCACACCGACACCGCGGTGTTCCAGTCCTCGTGCTCGCGGTGCAGCTTGTAGCAGCTGCCGGTGGATTTGTCTAAGGTGTATGCTGAAACGGTCAAAGTTTTATTAATTCTACTATTTTAAATGTAAAGTTCTTTTGGAAAACTACAGCACTAATTATAATGAAGTATTGAAGCTTGCAGTGCATTAGCTGTCTTTTGCACTAAATTTTATAGTTTATCACGGAAAAAATGAGATACTTTTAATGATATTGATTATATTACTACGGTAACTTGATTGTTTGTACTATCCATGAAGAGGTCTTACTTCTGTGAGTTCTGGTAAATCATGCACAAAGGATGAAATAGGCGTAAGGCAGACGTTCCGTCTGCTACATGCTCTGAGTGTTTCTATTACCTGGATCTGTGGTCCCACACTCGGAGGTCTTCAGATGAACGAACTTCTTGGAGCAGATGAAGGGATAATCATTGTCACAGCTGACGCTGGTCAGTTGGCCGTTACTGTCGAAGATGACGCAGCGTGCCTCGCGCGAGTATTTCAATCCGTCCCGCCGCCACATGTGCTGACCCGAGAATGGTTTACCTGTAATGATTTTGACACTGTGTTACCTAATACCAACAAATTATGGTGATGCAGGATTTATTATTTCTTTATTTTCCACATATTTACAAAGGCAATCTGTTAAAAATTTCGTTCGGAAAATTGGCTTGCCATTCGTTCCCACCTGAAAGTTCTGCAGATTCATAAAATTAATCAAAAGAAGGTAAAAATATGAATAAAAAAAAATTGGTACCCAGCAAAGGGTGCATGTTTACTTTGTGAGGGAGAGAATTGGATTTTGATCTCAGAACTATTATAAGGTTGCTGAGTAAGGTACTGGAAATTAATCGATTGATCTATTACCAGCAGTACTTACCGTCGATGCTGAAGTAATCCCCACGGCCGAAGGTGGCATGAACGCCAATGTACAAGGCACTGACGTTATATGCGGACATCACCTCCTTAAACATTGTCACGTATTCTTTGTTTACTGGCGTTCCTAGCTTGGACCCTAGAATTCAATAATAATGTCAGGTTATTGTACAGGAAGAGTTGTTTACAGAGGATTTTTACTCGCACTCGAATTTACATTAACAGGCTGACGCAAAATTCGAGATTGTAATGTTTTCGTGCCTGAAGACATAAGTATCGTCGTTATTACTTGAAAGTTGTTCCTACTTGATGACTTAATATTAAATAAAAATAATAAATTGCTAGTTACAACCATTGTAGATACAAATTTTATATCACTGGACTACAGTGGCAGTAATAAAGATGAATATAGTTTCGTATGAACAATAGTGAGTGTACCTTCGTATTCGCATTTTCGGCGCGCGAGGTGCCAGGGCAGGGGTTCGCGGTGGAACTTCAGCCAGCTGTTGAACTCCGGCACGAAGTTGTAGTCACTGCGAAAGAAGTCCTCCTGGCCGGCTGAAAAACCGTTGATGATTAATTAATGCAACCATCAGAGGATGTTTAAAATCCTGGGAAAAACTAGGCCACAAAAGTTTCAACTCAAAAACTAATAATTGACATAGCTCGACCAAACGACGTAGGCCCGTCATATCTATGAAAATATGTAGGAGCCAGGGATATCCAGACTTTCGTCATTTATAAAAAGCTTTCTGTTTTGACCAACAGAGATAAGAAGTAAAAACGACCAGCAAATATTATGTTTGTAGAGTTTCGGTCGCGGTCACTTTAGGAGGTATCCAGTTCTGAAGGTCTACCCGACCTTCGATAAAGAGTTAAGCTCAATAGCTGCTGGTAATATAGAGGTAAGGACATTACCTCTATATTGGTCATAAACGGGGAAGCTTTCACGTTTTAGAAATGATGCAAGTCTGGCTGTCACTGGCTCTTGGGTTATTAGTAAGTTATATAAGATAGACCTTGAGCTATATGAATAACCTACCAGCACAGCTAATGACAGCAATCACCACTAACAAGAAGAACTTCATCTTGACAAATTTAGATACTGGTAAGTCCGCCCAAAATCGTTTAACTTATATAACTTTGTTTTAGGGTTCCACTCCTAACACGAAACCCGAAGTTCCGACATTATACAGGTTGTTCGGGCGAACAATTTGTATGGGTATGAAGACGGCATTTTTTTTTTAGTTCCCAGCATTGTTCTCATAGAAAAAGTTGTTCATTTTGACGGGCTCATTTGATGGTTTTAAGGATAACGGTGTTCACCCGAACAACCAGTATAATATAGGATTTGTTGAAAATAATTTTTATATTTATTATATAAAATTTAAAATTTTAGGAATATGAGCTACGGCCTAAAATATCTGGATATTAAGGCGCGCTGAAACCCCATTTTGTTATTTCTTGATACCCGATTTACCTAGTTCCAATATAATAACGAAATGTAAAAAAATATGAGATATAGAGCACAATATTTAAAAGGGTTTAAATCAAAAACATTTTAATAAAAAATAATACTTTCGCTGTAATTAATTTACAAACTCACCCCCGACAAAACTCTTTGTCATCGAAATATAAGTATTAACAAGAATAACTTACATTTTATTTTAATAAATTGTCACTGAATCTATTTTAAAAAGGTCTGAAACGAATAATGTTTTTTCTTAATATTTATTTCGAAAGATATTTAAAAAAAAAACACGAAAAATAAAATAGAGAAGATCCGCCCGTCGTAACTTACAATTTTATGCTAAGCTAAAATGAATCTTATTGCAATGCGTACACGCTTGGCATTCGCGTTCGCAAGGTTATCGTTTTGGAATTGAGGTAAGTGCTCGCCTTAAACCGAAAAATATTTGTCATAACTCATAAGGCGAGACCGCACTGGTGCGACACGACATGAAACTACATTCCACGTAACAGAAATTCAGAATTCGTGTACGGAACTCGTAACTGTAGAATTCGAATCACATAACAAAGTTCACGGAGGTCAATCCACATCTTTCTCTGATAAACTGTTTTTATTTTATTGACTTGGTCGATAGTTTAATAATAAGTCGTTCGTTTAGAGTTAAAAAAAAACATACTTGCTGATAAATATATAAGTAAACCATTTTTTGGAAAGAACTTAGCGGGCTGATGGAAAATTCAATTTTAAATTACATTTAAATGTTAAGAATAAAAAACTACGATTTTGACTCTCACCTACTTCCAATTATGATCAAAATAACAATTGTTACTAATTTGAAAAACAATTGAAAATATATCTTTACATGGTGTAAGTTGTAACAAAACTAAATGATAGTACTTTAGGGTTTGTATTTTATAGAGTTTATATTATAGAGTTCAAGTAGCTGCGCTGCAAGAGCTAATTTTTTTGCGATTTGTGTGGGCAGGCGCCCCAGCGTCAGCAATTTGCCCATACAAAGTTTTAAAAAAAAGTAACTAACTCTTTGACATTGAACTCAAAACAGGGGACTCATACACACTGAAGTATTATATTTTTAGGGTTCCGTGGTCAACAAGGAACCCTTATAGTTTCGGTCTGTCCGTCTGTCTGTCCGCGGTTTTGCTCAGAGACTATAGGACCTACAAAGCTGTAATTTGGCATGAATGCACAATATAATATTAATGACGCCGACAAAATGGTACATAAAATGAAAAATCTTAAAAAACATATTTTTTTATGGTACCTCCCCTACACTTCAGTCGGGGATGATTTTTTTTTCACGTCCATATATAGGTTTTTTAAAAATATTATGAGTATTCGAAGATCATTTTCCGATTTAGGGATCCATTTGTAAAATATGAAGTTTTAAAGTGGAAAAAATCGTTAGAGTCCAGTGTCCCCAACACAACACAAGAAATAAAATTGGGTACACACATTGGGTACTATAAAATTACTTCCGCGTAATGCCGCCTCTCCACATAGGCAAGCGCATTCGCCAACGCGCTGGCGGTGCGCTTGCCAACGCGCTTGTGAGTAATCCACACATTGGAAGGTCGTTCAGTATGCTCTGATTCGGGCCAATGTGTGGAGGGATTCAAAATGGATGTTGAGTTGCTAACAGATGCAGCTGTATATATTTATTCACAGCTTATAATTACTTTGTAAATGTATACAAGAAAAGGATTTAAAGGGTAAATTTATTCTCGAAATAAAAAAGTAAAAGGCGTGAAAACGTAAGAAACAAAGAAATAAACTCACTTTCACATTTATAATATTAAAATAATAATTACATCGTGAGGAAATAAAAACACCTTATAACGTATTTATTTTTTTGGTTCCACAGGCAGTTTTCACTCTGATAGACCTCAATAAATTTAATTGTTTCCTCGTCACTCATATTGTTCACCATTTCGTCAAGTTAGTGTTAATTCGCCGCAAAAAGAAAACAAGCACACTTGATCGCTGCTCCGGGCAAACTGATCGGCCAATGTGTGGATGGTGCGCAAAGCTTGCAACACCGCGCGGCAAGCTCGCAAGCGCGCCGGCCAACATTCAAATACCTACCGCCAATGAGCCAACGCCCGATCTACACATTGGGCCAGTGGCTGGGCCAGCGCACTTGCCAACGCGTTTGCCTATGTGTAGAGCCGGCATAACTGGCTTGATTTCAATGAAACTGGCCACTGGCCACTGCACCGTTACCGAAATCGGAGTGGGGGATTATTATCAGTGTGAGTCAGTCTGCGTAAGAAATTACAACCTTCACTGTTCACGCTGATTACATTACTCGACTTTCTATCGGCCGAAAGTCTACACGATTAATTCATCAAGCCCCATACGGTCTCCGGCGTCCGAGACACAATAGAATATCTATTGTGTCTCGTTTTCCCACGATCGACGGGTTATACCAAAAAAAGTAATATTTTTTTATGTTATCCTATTGGGAACTAACAATAATAAATTGCTCGGCGTAATGTTCTCGGTTCACGGAAAAAGGAGTTTCGTTGGTTTCTTAACTTACCTAATTACTTTTTTAATTAACTGAATTGTAATCAATGTTGACGCTTTGAAAAAACAGCTTATTGATAAGCCGTAGATTTTTAAAAGTGTTTTGTTTATTTCTATAGCAAATGTTATTTTACGTTTTGCTATTAAATAAAACATTAAAATACTTAGCCATTTGGCAAATTTGTAGAAGAATACTAAAAATTCTGCAAAACTGTGTCCATCATTGAATCTTTGGTTGAAAACAGATTGATAATGATGATGGCGATAAATCTCTCCTGGATACCTCCCTGAGATTGCCCGCCAACGCGAGGCCAGTCCATCCAGAGTCCCCGGCGAGAGCGGTCGACGCCATTACGCGGCAAAACTTCGCACGCCATTGCGATTCGAAATTCAAACGCGCTGACAGTTATACTTTTTTATTGATATTCAAAATTGCTCAACGCATTTTTTTTTTCTTTTAATAAAAAATAGTTTTTGTTTTTCGTCTTTCAATTGTTGTGGTTTTAATTTTAGTTTGACAGTACTTTAATAGTGGAAGTGTTCGGACGTTTCGGAGTTGTTCGGAACCTGAAATTAAATTGTGAGAATTTTCCACACAACTTGCTCCTCTTTAGAAATAATGTGAAGGTAAGTCCTACTTATTTATAAAAAAATATTTTAAAACATTTAATTACTATCTATTGACAACAATATTACAAAATGAAGATGGGAAAGATTTTAATATTTTTTTTCGTGGGGAAATTTTTATAATAATTATTTTCCTCAGTTTTTTGGGAAAATACTCAGGGGTGTGCGGAGATTTTCGCCCAATTAACCTCTCGGTGGTCTACATCATCGCTGAAGCTCTGGATTTTTTTAAATTATTTTATTTTATAAAAAACTATACCAGTGAGTTTCAAAATATACACGCTAATATTTATTTTATCTACCCTCTTACTAATAAAAATATTTACACATCGAAAATATATGCAGTTTGTCTAGCACGTTTAAATTTAAATATAAAAATATTAAATTGAATTAACTTGTTACAATTTAAATTATACCTCGATATTAACAAAACCTGTATTTTTTTATATAATATAATATCTATGGACGCTTCACACCACGTCAGTCTGGCCCCGTGTTAAGTACCTGAAGGACTTGTGTTACGGGTACCAGACAACGGAAATATATTTAATAATTTTATCCTATACATATATTTAAGATTTTTATTATATGATACACATAATATTTAAGTAATACACATCCATGAACCAGGAACTTTTGAAAACTTTTTGTTCCGTCGGCGGGATTTGAAACCGCGACCCCCGGCTTGAGCTACCAACAGCCCACCAACTGAGCCACAGAGGTCGTCACATTGTAATTTATATTAAAAAAAAAAGTATATTAAATTTATGTGTAGTAAACTGAGAGTTATTTTATCTTTTTACCTTAATATTGAACTTAATAACAACCGTTTACTGCACTGTATATTGATTAGTCTTCTCGACCAGCTTCTCCTTTCTGGACTTTTTTAACCAACTTCAAAAAAGGAGGTTATCAATTTGACGCGTATGTATGTAATATTTCCAGAACTGCCCAATTTTCGTATATGTTAGTCTATATCAGCGTCTGAACAAATGTGCCAAATTTCAAGTGTATGTATGCAAGTAAGTATGCATGTTTTTATGTTTGTATTCGCATATCTCTGGAACTACCGTTTCAATTTCAGTAATTATTTTTTTGTTGTACTGGGTATTGTTCAACTTAGGGAATAGTGCAAGTTTCATAAAAATCGATTCAGTAGTTTTGGAGATAGGGAGTTTTAATTATCAATTACGTACAATTTTGAAGTCGGTTTTATCTTTTTAAAATACAGTTATGTATTAATGTGCTGTTATTATTTTAGGTCTTTTTTTTTTTAGTTTGTACTATATTATTGTGATAATTATTATATGGGAAACCTGTTATTGGCTTTATTGTATGTAAAACGCTTTTTTGTAAATTTTATTAGTATATATAAGCTGTTGGTGTTCACAATAAATAAAATAAAATAAAAAGTCATGTGACAGAGCTTTGAATAGTTGCGTAAAATCATCATTCTCTATTAGTTAAGTGGTAATTATTTCCATTTGCTTAGTAATTTAATAATCCGTCGTGATCGTAGAGATTTGCCCCAACGTCATCATTAAAAAGCTGCTACTTTTACAGTAAACTAATAATAATTAAGGCCAGCAATGCACCTGCAACTCTTTTGCTTTCCATCAGGTGACCCGTTTGTTCCTTTGCCCCCTAATTTTATATTAAAAAACTATACATGAGCTGACACATAATATTGTAACACACTCTAAAGTATTATGACTTAATTTTTTTAACACCCAATATGAACATTTAAATAACCACGGTATCAAATATATATTTTTTCTATAATATTATGCATTATTATGGAGAAAAATCTATGACATTCTTTTTATGTAAATAGATGGGTACCTAAGTAAAAGTAAATAGCAAGAATTCAACCCGGACTGGAGTACATTACTCTTTTAACTGGGGTCTCATATAATAAGGCATTTGTTGGCGACGCCTTGATAATTTGGCTGTAGCGATATCGATTTTTCTTAGCAATGACTAAAGATAAGAAATTAAAGTTCATTGTCAGTATTCATCATGTCTTTGTCTTTGAATTACCCATAGCATAACACGATTGGTCAACTTTTATAACACAGAATAATCAATCAAAAAGACCTCTGTAAAAAAAGGGATTCTAATTTTGCCAACAGAGGAGAGTGATTTAAGCTTCCAAAATTTGTACATAGATTGGTTCAAGCTTACACTATAATTTGCCCATAGCTTATATGAAATATATTTATGGTTTTTAAATTACGCGACAAAAACCATTTTGTCGCTTCCGCCCTTTCCATTTCTTGCTGTTCCATTGCTTGTTTGCAATCTAAAACATATCCAACACAACCTTTACTTTAACGCGGCGTCACCTTAATAGTCCTTTAGACTTTTACTAAAATTAATGGACAATCAACTAAAACCTATTGGATCCATAAAGCTATTGGCTACTATTGCATTAAATATTATTAAATTACTAGATAACGCCCGCAACTCCATTGCGACAAAATTAGTTTATCGCGCGGAAACCGTACATTTTTTCATCTTGCCGGCATGAAAAGTATCCTACGTACTTTCCCGGGACTCAAAGTATCTCCATACCAAATAACAGCAAAATCGGTTCTGCGGTTTGCGCGTGAAGAGGTAACAGACAGACAGACAGACGGATAGTAATGTATTATTAGATATAAGCATAATAATATCTTCTTCGAAACTAAAAATCGTATTGATTGGAATAACATTCGCGAGCGCATCGCAAGCGCCATGACACATAGCGATGCGTTATGTCAAAACTCAATTCCCATACATTTTTCACATCTTACTTCGTTTCCGAAATTAGCGCATGCAGTCAGATCTTTTGTTTTGGAAAGAAGCTTACATTGTAGCTACTCTATCTCCCATATCCCAATAAGTAGACATACTGTCTACCTGTCGATAATGATGAAGTTAAAGAGACGAAGGTGTGATAAACACAATTATTTCCATCTCAAAATAATCGACGTCTCGGCTATGAGACCCTTGTTCTATTTCTTGACATTTCTTTAGGCTCAACAATACTACCACAGTATAAATCATATAGTAATGCAGCCCACGGACGTATTTTTATAAAATTCGCTCAACAGATACAAGCTTTACTGCCGCACTCAGAGACATTTAATGATGATTACAAATTAAACTCGAATTTAATAAAAAAATTGACAGATAATGTATAGAGTAGGACCAGTGGCGGGGCAAGACCTAAATTTGATGTGGGCAAGATATATCTTGCGAGGCCCCCTAAAATATATTTTGCGAGGCCCCCTGATGGATGACGCAAGAGGACGGATTTATTGAGAGAAATAATTTTTTGATCCTCAAACTTTTATTAGTAAAACGTTTTATTTAGCTCCTTAGACCGCGAGGCCGTGGGCGATCGCCCACGTCGTCAACGCCTTACGCCGCCTCTGTGTAGGACAAAATCTTCATTCACATCACGCTACGTTGCGAGAGTTGTGTTTTTAACCAATAGAATCGCTTCATTTGTCTGTCAAGTGTGTTCGCCCAGGGCAACAATTCTATTAAATCTTTGAAAAATCTGTTCAAAGGGAAAAAGCAGTCTCACGTGCGTATGACATAATTTTGTATTGTTTTGGTACTTCAATCTTTTTTGAAATCAAATCACATGCTATACTGTACTCGGCGAAACATGGCGGTGGCGGTCATTGACTCCCTGTCAAAAACTTGTCATTTTCTATACAAAGCCGCGATTAACAACATCTGACACTTCATTGTCAATCGCGGTTTATATAGAAAATGACAAGTTTTGACAGGGAGTCAATGACCGCTACCGCCATGTTTCGCCGTGTACAGTATAGTAAATAATATCTAAAATGTTTTGTGACGCCAGATTGCAGCAACTTGTACATATTCTTACGGCCGATTCAGGCGGTTTAGTAGGGAGATGGTGTACTGTATATAATTTATATTGTGATACTAGTGTCTCGTGGGCATATCCGTCATTTTCATTTCAAAATCTTATTAGTAAACGTCTTCTGCTGGCTTCTCACGGCGCCGAGCACGTACGAGCGAGCACGAGTCAACAGGCGAGTCCGCGCTACCCGTTCTCACGGCGCGTAATATCCCGAGCCGCTCGAGCCGCGCCGAGCCGCGCCTTTGAAGTTACCGACTTCAATCGGATCGGACGCGCCTGTAGCCCTAGCACGGCAACCAGTAGAAAATATGCGAAAGTATAGACAAACTGTAGACATAAACTTAAGGTGCCGTTCCGATCTGTACCGCGGCTAATCGCGACCCACAAAAATTCAATAAAAATGTCACTTTATGACAGACTATATATAGTATATGTCATAAAATAGGATATTATTTGAATTTTTAGGACTATAGTCTGTCATAAAGTGGCAAGTGGCACGAAAAAAGATTGGAACGGCACCTTAAGTTTATCTCCACAGTTTCTCTATACTTTCGCATTTCCACTGGTCGCCGTGCTAGGGCTACTGCTCGAGCCAGCCCATGCCACCTCGAGCCACCCCCTTCACACGGCGCCTGGCTCGAGCTGGCATTCTACGTAAAAATAATAATGGCCCTTTTGTATTTTCTTAACAAAATGCATGACCGCTATCAAATAAAATTGTTTATTTTTATATAATGCTGGCTTCTCACGGCGCGTAATATCACGAGCCGCGCGAGCCATCTCGAGCCACGCGCCGTGTGAGCGCGCGGGTGGCTGGTTCGAGCAGGCGCGTCCGATTCGATTGAAGTCAGTAACTTTAACGGCGCGGATCGGCGCGGCTCGGCGCGGCTAGAGTGGCTCGTGATATCACGCGCCGTGAGAACGGGTAGCGCGCACTCGCTTGTTGGCTCGTGCTCGCTCGTACAAATCGGCTCGGCGTGGCGCGGCTCGTGATATGACGCGCCGTGAGAAGCCAGCATTACAATAAGTACATATATAATTAAACAAAATACCTATAGACTATCTTATGAACTAATGCATACTACATTTTAAATGCGAAAGTGTGTCGGCGCGTTTCCTGTCATGTTTGTTACATGACAGGAAACGCGCCTTAGCCCTTATCTAACGATTTACAAAGTGAAAGTTTTGACACAAAAGTTTAAACATTTCTTTTGAAACTCCTGCTGTATAATTGAAGAAGGATATGGTCTTTCATGGAGCTCAACGCATCTCTAAATCAAATTTCATCAAAATCAGTTCAGCGGTTTATGCGTATTGTTGTACAACAGTTCTTAAAATATATTATAGATTATTCATAATTTCATATTTCACAATCAATATATTCTATGATGACAAAATGAAGATTGATTTATTTAGGAAACTGTTCAAAGTCCAAATACTAACCAATTGGATAACAATGAAGACAGTAATATAAGCTAGTAGTTTAGTAGCTGGCATGCTTTACTGGCATGCAGGATTATGTAAGTGGTTGACATTATGGCTGCTTTTATATGCGTCCGCGCGAACGAGCGGCTCGGCTGCTACACCACAAGAGAGCCATTATTGTATGTAACGATTTATTTAAATAGCGGCACGATCACTCTGGTATTTACATACAATTGATTGTGATCTTGCGGTGTAACGGCCAAACCGCTCATTCGCGCGGACGCATATAATATATTATAATATTATATTCTAAGGGCCTGTTTCACCACTTCCTAATAATGTGCCGGATAGGTTATTTGATAGATTCTCCCCACTTTATCTGTTAATTTAAGTTGTGGATAGACTATCCGGCCCTTTTCATCAAGAAGGTAGAAAATGCTTCGTAAAAAAGCACCCAATCAGCAATAAAACATAAGTTGTGTTCTTAATAATTATTACTTACTAATAAAATATTTGCACATCGGATAACTTGTAAAAAGTTGCTGTGTAAATGTGGTACTTTGGAAAAGTAACTTGTCCAACAAATACAGCAAAATGTACAAAACTTTATAATAACTATATAATATTAAAAAGCTAATAAAATTTATAATTTTATTAATAAAAACATTTTTATATAGTTTTTAAGAATTATTTATAAGTAAGCATTATATAATATGAGCAAGTTAAATGTTGTTATTTTTCCGCACGATTGCACTCAAACCCAGATAATAATAATAATATTAATATGGACGCTTCACACCACGTCAGTCTGGCCCCGTGCTAAGTACCTGAAGGACTAGTGTTACGGGTACCAGACAACGGAAATATATTTAATACTTTTATACTAAAGGTACATATAAATATATTTAAGATTTTTATTATATGATAGACAATGTGTATACTACTTAAACTACTTACTTAAACTATTAAATATGTATATTACACATATTTAATAGTCAAATACACAATTCACATCCATGACCCAGGAACTTTGAAAACTTTTTGTTCCGTCGGCGG
Organism: Cyaniris semiargus; assembly: GCA_905187585.1. Taxonomy (NCBI): domain Eukaryota; kingdom Metazoa; phylum Arthropoda; class Insecta; order Lepidoptera; family Lycaenidae; genus Cyaniris; species Cyaniris semiargus. Next base: position 865,119 of record LR994558.1, on the reverse strand, counting down.
GATTCGAACCCGCGACCCCCGGCTTTAGCTACCAACGTGCTTACCCACTGAGCCACAGAGGTCGTCAAATAATCTAGGTTTAGTCTAGGTATCCTGTGTTTGAATACTAGAAGTTTACGTGTTGAACTTCCACAATCTACATTTATGAGAATTGGATATGATAATATTATTGGATATGAATAAATTCTTATGGAATGGATAGTTTAAAATGGGATTTATTTAACTTTAAAGGACATTGGACAGTTTGGTATATTAACATACTTATATTATTTTTATATAAGATACCTCTTTTCGAGATTGCTTGTGTGCTTTGAAATGCATACCCTTATATAATAACATATCTACTTATTAACAAAAACACAATTGCGCCAAACTCAGAGTCATTCACGATTTCTTAACCTTTAAAAGCAAAATATCTGTGGTAGATAGGAAAGTGATAATTATTGCTTTTGGGGTGTATCCATTATAATTAATAATAACGGATAAACCCTAACAACAAAAATAAACCCTTATTGTGAAAGTAGTAGAAACATAGAAGACAAAAGAAACTTTTGACTTCAATGTTTCTATGAATCATGAATTTGCCCCTAAAATAATTTAAAAAGTAACTATCTCAGCGGTGCTACTTTAACAGTGAACTCTATACAAGGGACGCCTACAAACTCCTAAAGCATTATCACTTTGTTTTGTTGCTGGTAGTATACTTTATTCCTAAATTTCGCGCCGTCACGGTGACGGTAATACAACAATTTGACTGCAGCTCGACAGCAATGTTAAGGTACAAGTTGGAAGCCGGCTACATGAAGCGGCAGCAGACGCCGTGTCGTCGTGTCACTACTGGTTTCTATGTATTTCTATGAATAAGTGTCGCTAGCTTCGTGTCGCTACTCGCTAGCTGCGGAGGGTGGTCGCTGCGAGCCTGCGACACGTCGTCTGCGGTTGCTTCATGTCGCCCGCCGCCGACCGGCACCTTTAGCAGGTCATTATCGCCCGGTAGTTAAATAAAATGGCGGACGTTCGAATCTAATTCCGATTCGATCCGCACTAATTGTTGTGTTTGTTCATTCGGTGTCAGTAGCTTGAATCACCAATAAAGATTAACACTGTGTGTACAGGGTGTAACAACAAAGTGATAATATTTTAGGGTGTGTATGAGGCCCCTGTTTAGAACATCTAACGCCCTAGTTAACTTTGAAAGTAGCAGCGCTGAAAGAATATTTTTTTGCAATTTAGGCAAGAGCGCCAGCCTCATGCATTTGCCCATACAAAAACTAAAGGCGCTCAATTCTACGGACTACCCTCAATTTCTCTAAGACTCTGTGGGCCTGTTTCACCTCTTTCTGATAAAGTGCCGAATAGGCTATTCACAACTTTTTTGACAGATTCTCCATACTTTATCTGTCAAGTTAAGTGTTAGATAGCCTATTCGGCACTTATCAGGAAGTGGTGAAACAGGCCCTGTGACTTGTAAATCTCTTATCTATCGATCTATATACATAAAAATGTTTATGAATAAAATCTCGAGAACGGCTGCAACGATTTGGCTAATTTTAGTCTTGAAATATTCGTGGAGTTCCAGGGAAGGTATATTATGAGGGAAGTGAAACGAAGTTCACCGGGTCATCTAGCTTTTAATAAGTTCTCCGAAGCTGAACAACGGTATAAACTATTTCGTAGCACCTCTACGAGTCGTAGAACTTTCGGCTACAACCTCTTGTAGCACTACTACGAACAACGAACTATTTTGAACGCACTACGATCAAATCATAAACGCGCACTGTAAAACTCTGGAACGAACTGTCACCAGCAGTATTTGCAAACCTTCAAGAAAAGAGCGTATTCCCTCTTAAAAGGCCGGCAACGCACCTACAGCTCTTCTGATGTTGCGAGTGTCCATGGGCGACGGTAGTTGCTTACCATCAGGTGACCCGTTTGCTCGTTTGCCCCCTTATTTAATAAAAAAAATAATGCGAAAGTGTATGTCTGTGTGTCTGTCTGCCTGCCTGTCTGTCTGTTATCTCTTCACATCGAACTGAACCGATTTTACTGTTTGGTATGAAGATACTCGGAATCCCGGGAAGGGATTTAGTATAGTTTTTATATTAGAAGTTGTACGGTTCCGCGCGACAAACGAATTTTGGCGCAACGGAGTTGCGGGCGTCATCTGTTTTTATATTTTTATATAAGGTTGAAAAATTTTATTCCAGTTTTAAAAATGAAAACGAATTTTAGTCAAAAGGAGGTCAAAGTAGCAACAGTCGACGAATTTATGTATAATTTAAAGCAGCTTTACTCAACCTGCGGCCCGGCGAGACTTTTTAGTGGCCCGCATCAAGTCAAAGCATAATTTCGGTAAAATAGTGCAAAGTCGCCGTAAAAGTTGTGAAAAATTTTCCACTTTTAAGTTGCAAATTTTGAAAAACTTTTTTTTTCAACCTAAATTTTTCAGCCCGCGACACCAAGACCAAAAGGTGTTTGTGGCCTGTATAAAAACAGGTTGAGTACCACTGATTTAGAGTGTTTAGCCATCTGGTCTTAGCAATTAATTCGACTTGGACCACGGCATATTTCATTAAAATTACAATCGGTATTTCGGCTCCGAAATTAATTTCTATCGATAATATTAATTCTTTTATCTCCGACTTCGTTATGGAGCCAATTTGGCGTTATCACAATTTGTCGGCATTCATAAATCGCCTGATTGGATATTTCGGATATATTTTGTGATAATAAAATGTAATTTGATCACAATAATAAAATTAAAAAAGTGTATCTTCTTTTATACCTAGCTAAAAGCCGAGCTTTGTAATGGCTCGCGTTGTCACACCTTGACTGACTGATGATAACACATCTACATATAAAAAAACCTTGACTGACTGATGATAACTACGGGAGCCCGGTTGGCTCACGGTTAAATTATGAGAAAGTGGCGCTACACAGGCCCATTTTTAACGTGTGTGCTACAAACTTAAATACAAGTGTACCGATAACTGGTAAAAAATTCACAAGTTAATTTTCAACTTGTGCACTTGTGCACTCGTGAACTAGAGATAGGGACAAAATGGCGTTATACAATAACTCTAGGCTTCAACCCCGGTTTTTTATACTTACAATCAGGTTCTACTATTATTTATAACGATTCATAAATCATAATACCTACATAAATCATAAAACTAAAAATCAACACGTCATCAATTTTAGACTTTATAAACCAAGACTGATATTTTGTCAAATTATTTCGCGATAATTAGCAACGACTTTTTTTTGGCTACCCTATGAGTTGTTATTGTTGACATTTTTAAATGGCGGCCGGGATTGAAGCCTAGTTATTGTATGACGCCATTTTGTCCCTATCTCTAGTTAACGAGTGCACAAAGTGCACAAGTTAAAAAGAAACCCTATTCTCGTATTCGTATCTAACTTCGACTATTATTGAATTACTATCATTAATCATACGAATTTCATTGAGATTCTTGGAATGATAAATTTTCATGATCCATCTCGAAACTTACTATAAAGAATCGATTTACTATTATTATAAGCAACCGTGTTAAATGATCGTCAATTTTAGTGCAGCTCTACTATTTCGTCAAGAATATAACTATAATACTTCATCCCGATCTAATATTAAAGATTTATATCTATATTCTGTAGTTTTATAACTACACCCACTTTTCATAAAGTCGGTAAGCCAATATCACACCATGTAGGATTACCCTCGACTGTGCAAGTTTCTTAGAAATATTGACTTTGTAACTTATAATGTGGACCGGTTGGGAATGTGCCAAGTTTGAAAAATGGCTGTTGACTTTGTAGTTCGCCAGGTTGAATCGAAGATTCGGGTTAATCAAAGTAAGACTCGATAGTAAAATTCAAAGTACTTATAAAATAAATTATGTCTATACTAATAATATACTAAATGTGAAAGTGTGTCTGTCTATCTCTTAGCTCTTCACGCCCAAACCGCTGAACCGATTTTGCTGAAATTTGGTATGGAGATACTCCGGGTCCCGAAAAAGGACGTATGATACTTTTTATTCCAGAAAATGTACGGTTCCTGCGCGATAAACGAATTTTAGCGCAACGGAGTTGCGGGCGTCATCTAGTTTATGTGGTACATTTAAACAAATGAGTGCCGCTAAATAGCATACATTCAAAAAAGTTATTAAAACGTACCTGTTTATCACCAATTTTTTTAGTTTACATTTAACAATGAATATTAATTCATCAAGCCCCAAACGGTCACCGGCGTTCGAGAAAACGAGACACAATAGAATATCTATTGTGTCTCGTTTTCCCACGATCGACGGGTTAATAACTTCATTGTAATTTAATTACATTTAAGTAAGGTATAAAAACTACAATACGGGATTGACTTTTGTTAATTGTGTGGTGTATACAGGTAGATAGGATTTCTTTCCAATTTAAACTTGCTATCGAGATGATCAGCATTACTTGTGACGATTTCATTAAAACCAGCGTTAAAGTCCATTAAGAGTATAACAGTTTTAAAGCGGTAAAGTTTTTAGGGCGAAAGAACCTCCCAAAACCTTCTAAAGGGACCTCCATATACGACGAGGCCGATCGATCGGTTCGGAATGATCGCAGGCCGATCTGACTGGACTGGACTGTTTTGTTACATACGAGGTAACTCATGTAAATAAAAATATTTTTTTGATTTAGTTAGTTTCGCTGAAACTTGAGAACGGCAGAACCGATTTTGCTAATTTTAGTCTTGAAATATACGTGGAACCTCGACTTCCTTCGTAGGTTTATTTTAGACGGGAAGTGAAACGATGTTCACCGAGTCATCTATAATAGTAATCAGGGCAAGCGAAGCGAGACCTAGTATATTCCACAACCAGAGCACTTTTGTGGTACACTTTACGGAAAAACTATCACGCCTATTGATTTGTGCTTTAACATAGTAATTTTTATTTATCTATATATAGATGTGTTATCATCGGTCAGTCAAGGTTTGATTACTATTAAAATGTTAAAAAAAAAACTGCCTTAAAGATTATTACCACGCAGAAAAACGACGCGAGCCCTCACAAAGCTCGGCACAAAACAATCGCAAGAAACATTAAATGATAAATGAAGTGAGTGAATGATGTATCACTGAAAGCAGCTGAAAGGATACCAACACGAAAATACACCTGATTTATTGAGGAAAACTTTCACCAAAACGCAATAACTGTTTTAGTACCCCGTATTTGCTTACACCCGGTTTGAAATTACTGTCAAAACTAAATTGAGTATGTTAAGTTACCGTTCCGATTGCGGCAAGCGACCGCTACCGACAAAAAATTAAATAAAATGCCACTTTACGATCTAGGTGGGACGACGATCTCCGTTTAGTTGCGGGTCCATGTTGGATGCGAGTAGCAGGAGATCGGTCATGTTGGCGTTCATTGAGAGAGGCCTATGTCCAGCAGTGGACGAATAAAGGCTGATATGATGATGATGATGATGATGATTCTTTGTTTGTATTGTATTGTAAAGGTTCCAAAACAAGAACCGATTTTAATAAAAAAGAAGACGAGTAAATGCCTAGTCTGTTTTCGATTGCGATTAAAACAAAATCTAATAAAGAATTTAACCATTTCCTTAAAATAACCCGACTATGATGTAGTGTTACTTCCAAGTCGAACCACGGCCAATTTTGACAATCTTATAAAAATCATTGATGATCGATGGACGGACGATTTGAAGGTGGTGGCCAACGGATGGTCAGCAGGCTGAGTGGCGAATGTTGGTGCAAGGTAGTTGGAAGAGGCTTACGTTCAGCAGTAGGCGACAACGGGCTGATAATGATGATAAACTTTAATAATATAACCCTCCTGATGCAGTCGGGTAAAATCAAGAGTTGCAACGGTCTGTGAGACATAATATTATTCATATAGTTGGTGAAAAGCTCTATATGTATAAGAGGTAACGAGTCTTTATATTTCACTCAACAGATAATAATCGTTGTTAGAACTATGGATGATCTGTTATATCCCGCATCTGTACCCTAATATGCTCACCCTAGCTTTCCCATATTGCTGACCATACATTCCTTCTAACATCCTATGCTCTAGGTCCCAGACCAGCCAGTCAGTCCGATCCCGTCTTCCATTCGACACAGTTGTACCATTTCTACTATTTCGTTGTTTTAATTTCAAATACTATTTCTTTTGTATTTCAAATAAATCTTTTTTTAAAAAGTGAAAATCGGACCTCAGTATAACATTGGTGGCAGCGGTGGGATGATAAATTCCACCCCGGTACGCCTCGCGTTTTTTTTCGAAAAATACCAGTTCTAAAAGTGTCCGAATATCGCGAAAAGACTCAGTTTCCAGCCAGTGAAAAGACTCAATTCCTACAGTGAAAGGACTCAGTCTACTAAATCTAAATAATAATAATTATTATTCGCGATCAATAATAAACGTCGGGAATAATATTCATCGAGATCCATCCTCGCCTATCTACCTGGTCTACGCCACACGTAGACGCGCCTTATCGCCGTCTTCGAGCCGGAGTTGTTTTGTCTACCGCCTACGCAGCGAGGAAATGTTCCAGATGCTTCTTATCGCCGCATTCCTGTGAGTCCCTTGCATTATATTCTATTTTTGGTCATTGCATTTTAAATTTGAATATTGTTGAACTTATATTGAAATAGTTTTTCTATTGTGTTTATTGTAAATTATTTTTGACAAAATGGCATCAAAAGATAGAGCTCCAAGCCCCGCTAAATTGGAAAATGTAGACTTTAATGAAGAGGAGGAATATCAAACTCCTGCATCTTTACAAATTCCGTCTGACAGTCAAGGTCCTTCTACTAGATCCAAAAAGAAGGGTAAAGCAGACCCTCCGAGCAAACCAGAATTAGATTTAAATATTTTACTAAAATTTATCAAGCCATATGACGGTAGCAGGGATACCCTTAACTCATTTTTAGTCAATTGCAATAACGCATTTGATTTAGCCTCTGAATCGCAGAAAGATATTTTGTTTAAATTTATATTATGTCAACTTCAAGGAAAGGCCGAAATGGCCAGTTCAATTAAAGAATTTGTAAATTGGCAACAGTTAAAAGAGTTTTTAAAGAATCAGTTCAGCGAAAGGAAACATTATGCTCATTTACTCACAGATTTGCAAAATTGTAAGCAAAATTTAAATGAACCTGTCAGTCAATATGCACTCCGAGTCGAAACATATTTATCCCAGTTACTCACAGAAATTTCTATCTCTCACGGCTCCAAAAGTAGAGAAATGATAGGTCGCGTAGCAGCTATGGAGGAATTAGCTCTCCATCATTTTCAAATGGGACTTTTGCCACGAATTTCCAATATAGTGAGATGCAAATCTCCTAAAACAATTAACGAAGCCATTAATATAGCCATTTCGGAAGAAAAAATTCAACAATTTTTATATAAATCTAATCCACAGAATAAATCGGCTTCCCCGAAACCTAATTTTGATGGTAACCGGCGCTATCAAAACTCAAACCAAAATCCTAATTATACTAATCAACGCTTTTCCAATTTCAATAATAACCGAATTCAAAATAATCGTTTCTTTAATAATAATAATAATCGTTTCCATGATTCTTCTAATGCTAACTCACCCCCAATTTGCAAGTATTGCAAAAATGTAGGTCACACAATAGATCAGTGCAGAAAACGCGAATATAATAATAATCGTGCTCAGAATTTTAAGCCTTTTCAAAGGGTAAATTTTACGTCATGCGATGTCAATAATAATGATGAACAAAATAATATTGAAGAAGGTTATGATACTGTCGACAATACTCCAAAAAACTAAATAAAGTCTCGTCCCGGTGTCGTGCGGGACGAAAGCTTACCAAATCCGACACCATGCTACTAAATCAACGCACATGTGGTGCAATTTCTAATTCTTCTAGTTCCATACAACCCCATCACACGGGCAAGTTGTGTAATAATTTACCACTTTCTAAATCCACTGTATCAAATGATAATTATACTAAATCCACTGAATCCAATGCTACTAAATCCTTGAATGAGTCCTCTGTATCGTTAAAAAACACTGAATCCTCTGAGTCTAATACTTCAAAATCCTCCATGCCTACAGGATCCCTACACACTAAATTGGAAAAAAATCCTCAACCTGAAAGTACTAAATCCGTAATAAATAATACTGAAAATCCTTTAGAAATTTATGAGATTAACACTAATCATACAAATAAAACATTGCCGCACGTATTACTTTACACTCAAATTTCTGACATTCCTTTAGCCCTCCTTGTTGACTCTGGTTCCGCCATCAGCTTACTAAAGAAAAACTCTATAATGAAGCCGCAAAAACTTATACCAGAACAAATAAAAATAAAAGGTATTGATCCAGGAAAAGAAGTCACACATACTCTCGGTCATTTTAATCTAAAACTATACGTATCTGATAATTCTAATCAATTTATCTCTAGCAAATTTCATGTTGTAGAAAATATTGACTTACCTTACGATGGCATTATTGGTAGTGACCTCATGAATTTATTCCGCTGTAATATTGATTATAACCGCGATGTACTGAAAATAAAAAATCATGAAATTAAATTAAATTTTTATGAACCAACTTACCTCATCCCAGCTCGTACAGAGATGGTTATTGAATGCTCCGTTGTCAACCCCGAATTAAAAGAGGGTCTTATACTAGATCAAAAAATATCTAAAGATTTATTAATCGCTAATTGTCTCGTCACTGTAAAACCTAACAAAAGAATTAACTTATCCGTCGTGAATACTTCCGAATCTCCAGTACACATTAAATCAAATTTAAACTTAGTTCTTCTACCTTACACTTCTGATGACGTAAAGGATGCTATCTCTCCTACATCTGTTAATTCCGTTCACACTGTATCACATGCAAATAGTTTTCAACGTACTAGAGAAGTGTTGAAACAATTACGAGTCTCTCATCTTAATAAAGAGGAAACAAATGCCCTTTACAAACTCTGTTCCGATTATTCTGACATTTTTCATCTTCCTGGGGAACAACTCACATTTACAAACGCAGTTCGACATGAAATTAAAACCGTTTCCGACGCTCCAATTCACACTAAGACTTACCGTTTTCCAGAAATCCATAAGGAAGAAGTAAATAGACAAATAAATGAAATGTTGCAACAAGGAATTATAGAACCTTCATCATCTCCATGGTCAGCACCCATTTGGGTTGTCCCAAAAAAGTTAGACGCATCCGGTAATCGTAAATGGCGAGTTGTCATCGACTATAGAAAGTTAAATGACGTCACAATTGGTGACTCATATCCCATACCAAATATAACAGAAATACTAGATCAATTAGGCAAAAGCCAGTATTTTAGTACCCTAGATCTTGCTTCCGGTTTTCACCAAATTGAAGTTTCCCCTGAAGACTCACCTAAAACCGCCTTCTCCGTTCCACAGGGACATTACCAATTTAAACGCATGCCATTTGGGCTCAAAAATGCACCCTCAACTTTTCAACGCCTTATGAATACCACACTCTCAGGATTCCAAGGCCTACGCTGTTTCGTGTATTTAGACGATATTGTAACATATTCATTTGATCTAATTTCGCAAATTCAAAATCTAACCGCAATATTTGATAGACTTCGAAAATATAACCTAAAATTGCAGCCGGACAAGTGCGAGTTTCTCCGACGAGAGGTCGCATATCTCGGACACATCATTACTGAAAACGGCGTCAAGCCTAACCCAGACAAAATCGAAGCGGTGACACAATTTCCAACACCTAAAACTCCTAAAGATATAAAATCCTTTCTTGGCCTCGTCTCTTACTATCGCAGATTTATACCCGACTTTTCTATGACAGCAAAACCACTGACTTCTTTACTAAAAAAGGATGTAATATTCAAATGGGAAAATCAACAACAAGTTGCATTCGATACTCTAAAACATAAACTTACCTCTGCTCCAGTTCTCTCCTATCCCGACTTTAGTCTTCCTTTTATCCTTACCTGTGATGCATCTGAACACGCCATCGGTGCCGTACTATCCCAGGGTCAAGTAGGTAAAGACCGTCCTATCGCATTTGCCTCACGCACATTAAATAAAAGCGAAAGCCATTACACTGTAACTGAAAAAGAATTACTAGCAATAATATTTGGTTGTAAAACATTCCGCCCATACATCTATGGCCGGAAATTCACTATAGTCACAGATCACCAACCACTAAAATGGCTTTTCAATCATTCAAATCATAACAGTAAACTTCAAAGATGGCGCTTACAACTCGAGGAATATGAATATGAAATAGTTTATCGTAAAGGCAGACTAAATTCAGCAGCTGATGCCTTATCGCGCTATCCTGTCAACCCTATTTTCCCAGATGATGATGATGCACAACTATTTCCCGAATTAATACCTCTGAATCCTGTCCAAGATCCTCTAAACTCTGTCCCATCTCCAAATAATATATTAGAAGAGATAGGCGCTCCACTGAATCCTGAACAAAGAAATAATGAAATTCCTGAACACAACAATGAAAACAATATAATCCCTGAAAATTCTAATCCATTGTCTGAAAATGAAACATCACTAATACCTAATCCATCATTTGATGATGTGTTATCCCCTTACCTTCCGTATGCCGGCATAGATCCTGAAAACAATATTCCATTACCTAATGATAACCTTTCAGACATTGGTTCTTGTGGTTCTAATCAACAAGCCCCTGATCTAGCATCTGAATTAGACCTGGATGAATTATTACGTCCACCAAGCAGAAATCCTTTACCTATAGTTTCAGAAGAGCAACAGTCTCCATCTACCAATATAAATCCTAATGAAAAATATTCACAATTTCTTAAAACCATTGCAGATAAAAATAAATCTTTTAACACTAATATTATTGAACACAATGAGTCTCTACTTAAAACTTCCTGTTCACACATTATTATACCAACTTCTATCGATCTAGATGAATCTAACCCCTATGTAAATGATATTTTATCATATTCTACAAATAAAGAAGAAATATTACAAAGCGAAAAAGAATTATACTCATTTAAAAATTTAGAAATTAATAATAAAACTTACTACTTACTCTTTACCAAAGTACACCACTTCGAAGAAAGCTCTTACCGCGACATTTTTCAATCCCTGGAAAAAATAAAAAATAAATTAGTAAATTCATCCATTATCACAGAAATTGCCATATCAGATTTAAAAAATCCCTTTGACAAACATACGTTTAGCAAAATATATAATATGATTACATACCTGTTTCACGATTCCAGTATAGCTGTCCATATTTATCACAATAATATAATGTACCCATCACTCAGTGAAATTAAAACTATTTTGCGAGAAAATCACGACTTACCTGTTGCCGGACACCTTGGCTCCGTTAGAATGCTAAGTAGAATTAAGGAAAAATATTACTGGAAAGGTATGCGTTCAGACATCGAAACATATGTTAAAAATTGCAAACAATGCCAAGAAAATAAAGCATTAAGACAGGTCAATCGAGCTCCTATGCAAATCACCACTACATCCACTGCTCCATTTCAGCGTATAGCTATTGACATCGTAGGGCCCCTGCCAGAAGCAGGCACAGCCAAACTTAAATACATCATGACCTTCCAGGACGACCTAACGAAGTTCTCAACAGCTTATCCTATTAGATCAATTACAGCAGAAGAAACAAGTGATTGCTTAGTCCATTTCATTTCCTTGTTTGGTATCCCCAAAACCATTCTTTCCGATCAGGGTACCAACTTTACTGCAGAACTGTTTAAGAAAACCTGTAATTTCCTAAAAATCAAACAAATTTGGTCAACCCCATATCATCCTCAGACTCAGGGCGCACTAGAGCGCAGCCATTCCACATTAAAAGAATACTTAAAATCATTCACAAATGAAAACCAGGATAACTGGCCCCGCTATGTCTATACAGCCATGCTCACGTATAATACTAATATACATTGTACTACCAAATTCTCACCCTATGAACTACTATTTGGACATAAACCATACCTCCCTGATTCTATTTATAACACCCCACAAGACGTCACCTATCCCGAGTACCTAAAAATGCTCCAGCATAGATTTAAACTCTCCCGCGATAAAGCCATCCAAAATATAGTCGCATCTAAACAAACTTCCAAAACTTATTATGATAATCGCACTCGACCAATTCAATACAAAGTAGGTGATTATGTATATCTAAAAAATCATTTACGCCTAAGAAAGGCCTTATCGCCTCAATGGAAAGGCCCATACAAAATCGTTAAAGTTCATGGCTTCAATACAGTTTCTCTACTTATAAATCGCAGACATGTTAAGCATCACGTCGACGAAATAAAACATGCATCGACTCAACCTGTAGAATAAGAATAATATCTTTAAAGAAATTTTAATATAATAAATAAAGCTACTTAATCTGGATTTAAAGAAAGTATCTTTCTATTTCAGCGCATCTGCGTTAGCGACTCAAGATTATGTTCAACAAATTAATTCAAGTCCGGGAATTTACTTTGATCCCATTGGTAAATTAAAAATATGTTCGAATTATTTAGATATCGTTACTCCTATAGATATATCTCATTTTCAATCTCATTTAGCTAACATAAATTCGATTATTGGTACATTGCGATTTTTATGTCATAAAGTAGAAAATGAATATGATGAAAATTTGGAATGTAATAACATACTGCAACCTCTTACCGTCAGGTATAATGATTTAGTAGAAGAATATAACTCTATATCTCATTTAATAGACCGTAGATTCCGCAGGTCTGCATGGTTTGGTGGTGTAGGCTCTGCTTTTAAGACAATTTTTGGCACTCTTGACGAAAATGACGCTGTTAAATATGATGAAGCAATTCAAAAGCTTCAATCAAATCAAAAGGAACTGGCTTCATTAATTAAAGATAGTATTTTAATAACAACAACAACTTTATCAAATTTAAATATTACACTAAACAAAATAAAAGTTAATGAAGGCAACCTTAATGTAGCTATCGACAACCTCTCTAATAAAATCAATAATATATCTACTATTTCTAAAGGAATAATTATGAGAACAAACATGATCAGTATATTAAACGGACTAGAAGCAAATATTATTACTTTATCATTTCAATTAGAGGATATAGTCAACGCAATAATGTTTAGTAGCCAAAGTATACTACATCCTGCTATATTATCACCTAATTATCTATACCAAGAGCTTGTCGATAACTTCCGTCACTTACCTGTTGATGTAAAATTACCTGTTAATTTAGATTTAAGTGAAATGTTTACCTTAATGAATGTTTCAAATGTATTTAGCTATAGTGTTAATAATAAAATTGTATTCATTTTAAGAATTCCTCTTGTATCTTCATCAGAATATAATCTGTATCATAATATAGCTCTTCCCACACCACATGATGTTTCTAAATCTAATTATTTTACTTACGTTGTACCGAATAGTAAATATATTGCAATGACCAATGATAGAACTTCATATTGCAACTTAGACTCATTACGGGAATGCAAAGCGATGAATTCGCAAACCTACATCTGCGACGTGACTACGGTACTTTCGACCAGCGAGCATCCCAGTTGTGAAAGTGAAATATTAGTGAATGTCATAAGAGCCTTACCAGTGCAGTGCAAAACCGATAGTGTTTACGGAAAGATTGACGTTTGGAAATCCATTTCAAACAATAGATGGATATATGTACAATCCACTTATAGCAAAGTTTTATTGGAATGTCATAATAAAACAAATATTGATTTCAATGTAATGGGCACAGGAATACTTTATGTTCCCAATAATTGTTTAGCTTACTGTAAAAATAATAAACTTATCCCTAAATCTAAAATTAAAGAATTTGAAATAAATAAAATTGTGTCTAATATAAACATTATAAATGATTCTTGTTGTAGCTTTAAGGAATTAAATAATATTAAGATAAATAATGAGGATCATAAAATAGATTTGCAAAATTTCGATTTGGATTTAATTAGTAATGAAAATAAATTAAAATTAAAATCATTTTCAAAGGAAGCAGATAAAATTATAAATGAACACAGTTTTATCAAATATGAAACTCATTATTTAATAGTTTTAATAATAGTGTCTTTTATTATCATTTTATTGTGCTTTTATAAATTTTGTGTTTTAATAAAGGGCTACGACTGTTGTCACCGCGTCCTTCCAAGGTTTTCCCGAACATTTTCTGTAAATCCCTCTCCAACTGAAGATACACTTTCTTCTCCTACTTCTTCTTCTCCTTCCATTCCTCATCGGAACCTACCTAGAGTTAAAGCCGACACAGATCTCACTCCTGCTCCTACCCTTAGATTTGGCGTCTAAACCCTTAAATCCGTTTTCCATAAACTTCGTCCCCGAAGTTTAGTCTTCCGCGGGGGGGTGTTATATCCCGCATCTGTACCCTAATATGCTCACCCTAGCTTTCCCATATTGCTGACCATACATTCCTTCTAACATCCTATGCTCTAGGTCCCAGACCAGCCAGTCAGTCCGATCCCGTCTTCCATTCGACACAGTTGTACCATTTCTACTATTTCGTTGTTTTAATTTCAAATACTATTTCTTTTGTATTTCAAATAAATCTTTTTTTAAAAAGTGAAAATCGGACCTCAGTATAACAGATCGTATGATCATATTAAGTCGATAGATTTACTCAGAAATAGATTCTGGTACTTTGAACTTACGGTTGTAAATGCAACAACACGTCCCTCGTGCGAAGGCGCCGAAGATTTTTACGATGGGCATAAAATATTTATTATTGACGTATCTTTCAGCACGTAACACTACACCATAAACTCAAGAGCTAATAAACGTAATTCGGCTTTCCTTACTCTGACGTGTTACTAAATGAGGTAATGTCATAAGCTGAACATAGACAAAACGCCTCCGTGATCCAGGGGTTTAGAGCGCGGCTCCACACTCGGAGGTCGTGGGCCCGATTCCTGCGTTGGAAACATATATAATTTCCAAGTTTGGTTAGGACAATGCAGAGTTATCAGCTGATTGTCTGACAAGTAAGACGATCCATTCGTCGGATGGGCATCAGTCGATCTCTCGCCAGTCGTGTCGGTCGTCCGTCCCACTTGGTTATGAGAGTAAAAGGAAAAGAGAGTGTTCTTGTGTATTGCGCACACACTTGGACACTCTAAAATTACTCCTGTAACTGTCTTAATTTCAATTAAACCGGCCACCGTCACCGACGTAGGGTATTATAGAATCACAGATTGCTAAATAGTTATTAGTTACTATGTAAATACCCTGTATTTAGGTACGTAGTAACAAAAATAAGTGATAATAATTTAGGGAATGCACGTGTTCCTAGTAGGGAGTTCACTGTGAAAGTAGCAGCGCTGAAAGACCAAATTTTTTTTTCACTTTTGTATGGGGAAACTCGTGACGCTCAGGCCATTGCCCATACAAAAATGAAAAAAAAAATCGTCTTTCAGCGCTGCTACTTTCACAGTGAACTCTCTACAAGGAACACGTACATGCCCTTAAGTATTATCACTTATTTTTGTTACACAATGTATAAGTAATGGGAAGTTCATCGGGTCATCTAGTACTTTTATATATTTTAATGCAATATTTTTTGCACGGAGACATACGAACTGAGGTTTTACTGTGGAAAAATAATTATTTTAAACAAACTATAATTATTATGCATGACAAAACTTTATAGTTATACTAGATAAGGCCCGCAACGTACATTTTTCCGGTATAAAAAGCATCCTATGTCCTTTCCCGGGACTCAAAGTATCTCCATACCAAATTTCAGCAAAATCGGTTCAGCGGCTTGGGCATGAAGACGTAATAGACAGACAGACAGACACACTTTCGCATTTATAATATTAAGTACTAGATGACGCCCGCAACTCCGTTGCGCCAGAACTCGTTTATCGCGCGGGAACCGTACATTTTCCTGGAACAAAAAATATCCTATGTCCTTTCCCGGGACTCAAAGTATCCCCATACCAAATTTCAGCAAAATCGGTTCAGCGGTTTACCGTTTAGGCGTGAAGAGGTAACAGACAGACAGACAGACACACTTTCGCATTTATAATATTATAGTATGGATGAACACTTGTACTAATATGTATTCTGTGGTGTGGATATAGCTGCATAAATAATCGGCAGCACCATTATGTATCATTTAAATAAAAAAATATTATATTATTGTTATGGATACGGACACGTGGTGCTATCTAGCGTCAAACCAGCGAAACTGATCAGGGAAATACAGAAAACATAAATCCCCTACTCAACACTAGATGGCGTTAGGTGTATGTTTGCTTACGCGTATTTTCTAGAAACATCCCACAGTTGTTTACTTGTTTACGTTAATCGGGGAAGGAACTTTCTAGAATTCGTCTCGCCATATAAATAGCCGCAGGTAGACGGCCCGGCAATTCAGTTTCATCTGAGCGATCTTCGAGGCGACTTCGGAGCGAAAACAAGTGATCAATAGTGAGTGAACCACTGTGAACCTACGACTTGGCTACGACCTAGGATAGCGATAGTGCTTAGTGATTTGGATCTAGTGCTTAGTTGTGTGAGACTTAGTGCTAGTAAAGTCTTTTTAAGAGTCAGCAGGTCTTTCTCTCCAAATCTTCGAACCCTAGCACGTAACAACTGGTGTCAGAAGTGGGATTTGGAGATGCCATTGACTCCGAGAGAGGACTTCAAGGGGAGTGTCAGGACAAGGGCGCAGCGAGCTGCTGCCATTGACTCCGAGAGAGGAATTCAAGGGGAGTGTGAGGACAAGGGCGCAGTGCCTATAGAATCACAGAAAGTTGTATTCTTACTGTATATTTTTCATAATATTATGTATCTATAAGAAAGGGTTCAGCAAAGTAAGTCATCAAAACACGACACAACTGAAATCTGGCATCACATAATTTATAGAGGTACAGAGGGTACACAACCACTCGCAAGTCTTATAATTTTATACGAGTACTAGACGTTCCGCGCGGCTTCGCCCGCGTAAATTAGACATTTAACAGACAAATCAGTCTACAAAAAATAGCCTACGATCCTTCACGTGGTCTACTTCTTATCTGACCCAAATAACAGAAAAATTGCTCTAGTAGTTCGTGAGATAAGCCCTTTCAAATAATTTCCCCCGTTTTTTTTCACACTTTCTTCTATTTCTTCGCTCCTATTAGTCTTAGTGTGAAAAAATATAGCCTATAGAATTTTTCAAATCGGACCAGTAGTTCCTGAGATTAGCGCGTTCAAACAAACAAACAAACAAACTAACAAACTCTTCCGCTTTATAATATTAGTATAGATAAGCTATAATGTGCTTTATATAATCCTCTTTTTGCCTTCCTTTATATACAGGGTGTAACAAAAATAAGTAATAATACTTTAGGGTGTGTACATGTTCCTTGTAGAGAGTTCACTGTGAAAGTAGCAGCGCTGAAAGACCAAAATTTTTTTTCACTTTTGTATGGGGAAACTCGTGACGCTCGGGCCCTTGCCCATACAAAAGTGAAAAAAAAATCATCTTTCAGCGCTGCTACTTTCACAGTGAACTCTTTACAAGGAACACGTACACACCCTAAAGTATTATCACTTAATTTTTTTACACACTGTATACATAAAAAGGGTTTGTTTGTTAAATTACTTATTGGCTTTTTGGATTCCGAAACTATACTTTGTTTTAAACCATAGTATGTTTATGTAAGTTTTGTTTTTTCGCTATAAACGTGCTTCGAAACTATTAAAATGATAATTTTTTAATAACGCAAGATATAGATGTAAGAATATAAGCTACATTTAGCTTATATGAGGCGTTGTTGCTAGAAACATCTATTTATATTTTTTATTTCTGCCTTTTGTCCCCGTTATGCAATAAAACATTTTCCTGCACTTGATGTTCAATATCTTTTCTGTCATCTGCATTAGCCAGGAAAATGACACTGGCAATATTCATTGGGATTGCATTTCCCTGTATACTATTATATCTAAACTAGACATTCCACGCGACTCTTCCCGCATAAATAAGGTATTCGCGGGAACCGTACATTGTCCCGCAAAAAAGTAGCCGATGTCCTTTCGTGTGGTGTACTCTTTACTGTGCCAGATAACATAAAAATTGGTCCAATAGTTTGTGAGACTAGCTTATTTAAATAATAATTTTCTACAGTTTTTCTACATTTTCTTATGATTCTTCGCTCCTATTGGTCGCAGCGTGATGTAGCCTAAAGCCTTTCTCGATAAATGGACTATCCAACACAAAAAAAAAATCAATTCGAACCAGCAGTTCCTGAGATATACGCTTCAAAACGAACAAAATAACAAACTTTTCAGTTTGACATTATAAGTATAGAAATAAAAATTATGCAGTACAATAATATCTTCATACTAGAAAACCTGAATTGGATGTATGCTAGGATTGCCAACCTCAAATTTAAAAAACCGCCCAAGTGCGTATCGGGCCACGCGCAATATAGGGTTCCGTAGTACCGCTAGTTTTTGTATGGTCAATGAATCAAAATCAAATAATTTTTATTCAGAGTTAATTTTTTACAAAAAAAAATCTGAACGTCGGATCTATGGTGCCTACCACCGATTCGGAAACTAGCCCAGCGAGAAGAACCGGCGTAATAAACTCGCACGGAGCCATCTTTTACCAAAATGATGGAAAATTAACTTTTAAAAAAATAATTTAACAATATTATGACTTATAAGTTATAACTAATTATATAAAATGTATAATAGCCTGTATGGGGCCACCCTATTTCCAAGGTGTATTGTCACCACAGAAATAAATCAAGATAGAACGGTGACGCGCGTGCGTTGTTAAGGAATCGCTCGTGTCAATTTTTGCTTTGCTTTTAGTTTGAACAAATAATCTACCCGTGGAAAGAAATACCTCTTTTTGACCGATTCACTTTCGTACTTCTGTTTTTACAATTAGACACTGCACAATGAGGCATTTTTGCACAACCGCCCCGGTGTAATCAAGTCGAGACGTGCGCGCTGACTGAATGAACGTTCAACGAATCTTGCACACATGTGCAAGATTGAAACACGCGTACTCCACCCGCTTAGCCGTTCTATTTTGATTTATTTCTGTAATTGTCACTAATGAAATCATTGATTTTATAATTAGCTTTAGCACACAAAGTTAACGTTCTTTTACTATTTTTTAAATTTATTTATAGAAATATTTTTAACTTTTTCTGGGATTCTATTGTATAGACGTATATATACTGGCCTCTAAAAGATTTGCTCACTTTGCTTAGTCTGATCAGCGGTAAAATGTAAATTTATAACGTGTTTTACATTACTAACAACATCATCTCAGTTACGTTCAAAGGAATTTGAACGAAAAGTTCCTTTATAATTCTCCGAATACATTTTTTAAGTTGATCGACTATTACTCAATAACTTATGAAGTCTTTTTATCCGTGATAGTTTTCCTTTTAAATTCAGCATATTTCCTACTACCGTGAATTTTTTCACATTTCCAGAAGCAACGGTTTAGTTGGTAGAAGGGGGGAACACTGGACTCTAACGATTTTTTCCACTTCCGAACGGAACGGCTTTGTAGGCCCTATAGTCTTGATTCCGGAACGGCTTTGTAGGCCCTATAGTCTCTGAGCAAAACCGCGGACAGACAGACGGACAGACAAACAGACAGACTGACCGAAACTATAAGGGTTCCTTGTTGACTACGGAACCCTAAAAACGTAAGGTTTGACGTTAAAAAACCCAGGATACTTTCGTCCAAAAACAGGACACATAGACTTGCAATAGTAAAATTAACAGCTAGAAAAGAAGTACAAAAATAGAGGTATAACAATGAAACAATATAGTTAAAACTAGTTATCATAATGTAAAACAAACACTTTTGATTGTAACAAAATTTTAAACTTAGGTGATTTGTAGAAAATCTAGGACGCTGCTTAAAAATTATCCACCACGTCCTAGGACACTAAGAAAACTAGGACAAGTCCTGGGAAAACAGGACGGTTGGCAACCCTAGTGTACGCACACATAAGCTTACTACACTTTTACTACACTAGTGTTACCTGAAATCACTTTAGGTAACACTAGTTTAGTAAAAGTATTACGTTAAGGCCCAATTTCACCAACGTCTGTTAATGTTAACAGCTTGTTAAAATTTCATGTCTTCTCTTTTGAGTTTCATATGAAAAACGAAAGAGGTAACATGATACTAATTCGAGCATTAACTTTAACAGTTGTTGATGAAATTGGACCTAAATGTTTGGTGAATTTCAACGTTTGCACTGAGTACTCGTTGTAAACTAACGACAGCTCTCTTTTATTGAATCACTCAATGCATATGATAGTTTTACTCATGTAAAACAAAACTTTTGTGTTAATAGTTAACATATACTATAACACCACAGTGTAAAACGCATTTAAACAGTAGAATAGATTACAAGATGTCTTAAAAATTAAACTCGGCATGGTTACGTCTGCAATGCTATTAAAATTAGATACAACAATTCCGAAATCACGCGTTCTTATTATTATGATATATTATGTTATTATGATATCCACCGAATATTCTGAACGAAAATTGTTTAGACTTGTATCTCTTTTAGTTTTGTATCTCTTTTTTCACACCTCGTTTCGGTGTGACTAATTCTGAGTTATCTGAAATCATGAGCACCGTTTCGGACGGTCATGGTATACTGTATGTATTTCTATTGTGTCACTCATCGACCAATCATTTCAGCAACTTCGCAATATTGAATGTGTTTCTGAAGTTATTTCAGAAAATGTTTGCGAGTGGAGCACGTTCCTACGTGGGTGTCGATACCCACTCCGGTTTACGTTTAAAACTATTATTTCCAGTGTCTACTCAAAGGTCGCTATAATATTATGACGCAAATATATTTTACGTACTTTAATACACTACATAATATATTCAATATGTCTAATAAATAGGTAAGTTTATTTCCAATAATAATATTATAAATGTAAAAAGTGCGTCTATCTGTCTGTCTATTACTTTTTCACGCCTAAACCGCTGAACCGATTTTGCTTTGGATGGAGATACTTTGAGTCTCGGGAAAGAGCATAAGATACTTTTTATCCCGGAAAAATGTACGTTCCCCTCACTATTAATGAATTTTGGCGCAACAGAGCTTCGGGAGTCATCTAGTTTCCAATATGACATGAAAAATACAGCTCCGAATTTGATCTTACCGCAGGGCATAGGCTACTTTTTATCGCAAGAAAATGTATGGTCCCGGCGAAATAATGTAGTATGCGCACCTTTACATAACACAACCTGACCAAATTACGTAGGTTCACCAATTTTACTGACAGAGCGGGTCCATCTTCGATATATAATATGTAGAGGTATAATAAAAAGGCTGGATTTATATAAGGCGGCGCGAATACGCGGATTTTGCCGCTACACCGCGAGATCACAAGCAAATGTAATGATTTATTTAAGGCCATCCCCCGAGCAAACGACCTTGACCATACATTTGACGCGTTGCCGAGATCGCACAAAAATCCTATTTTTTTATTTATCTTAGT
This sequence comes from Cyaniris semiargus, assembly GCA_905187585.1. Lineage (NCBI taxonomy): Eukaryota > Metazoa > Arthropoda > Insecta > Lepidoptera > Lycaenidae > Cyaniris > Cyaniris semiargus. The sequence goes on along the minus strand of LR994558.1, from coordinate 843,582 downwards.
TCAAAATTGATCTAAACAAAATTAAAACGGAGAATATGTAGTTAATGAAATTGTCTATCTATTGTGTTTCAAATAAACGTAATTCGTAAATACTAGGGAGATGCTGAAAGTATGCTTCAATTTTAATAAATTGGTATTACTTTGGAAGCTAATATCATGAGTATAATAAACAAAAATAGAAAATTTAAAACGGGGAAAGGAATGTTGATATACTGAAGATTTTTGCTGTATTTTTATTATAGCTTTGTAGCTTTCAAATTATGAGTTTATAAGGCTCTAAATACGGTAAATTACGGAAACTCCGTAGGGGAAGGGCCTTAAGTAGCAGTGCGGTCGCGCTATCATTTACATACCATTGCTTGTGATATCGCGGTGTAGCCGCCAATCCGCGCGTTCGAGCGTCCGCATATAAATCGAACCTTAGGTCCACACATGAATCAATTAGCATTGTGTAACCGCAGCACAGGTCACGGAACCACTAATTGCAGAGTGCGGTAGCCATGATATTAGGTCCGACCGAGCACAACTTCTGCTTGGTTGATTGTTGGTTACACATTCTAGGTATATGATTTGATATATGACTTAGAAATATTCAAGTGAAAAACGGGTTGCACCCCGAAAGTGCCGGCAGAAAATGAGAACAGGGGTAGGCATGCTGTCTTACGAATTTTCGGTCTGATAACACGTTTTGATACAAGATTAACACGGTTAATAGGGCGACTAACGCAAAAAATCAAACATCGTCCTTCTCTCTTCACACTCACGCCCGTCTTTCATATGCCAGGTGAAAAAGGACGACGCGGATTAATCGCCAAATTAGTTTTTTCTCAATAACTCGATAAATATACAACATTTTAAAAATCCGCTAGATCAGATTCTCAATGATAGACTTTTATACAATGTGTTAAAATATTAACTTAGTTTAATGCACGGTTATGGCAATATATGAAAAATTCGTGAAATTAGATGCATCTTTGTGATTTTTTTTCTATCGAGAAAATTTTAAGATATCGTGTTTTCGCTCAGATCAGATTCTTGGAAATATAATGTCGTATCTATGTTAAGAAAATGAAACAAATCGGCGCTTATTTTCAAGTATAAAAATGAATTATAAAATCGACAATTTAGGGTTAGTCGCCCCCTTAACTCATTAGCTATGTCCACACTATGCGCTTTCATCTTCAATTTTCGTCATCTTCTTTGATTCAACTTTCGTTTGGCGCTTTCAATAATTGAATGCGTTAACGAACGCAACGCCAACATTGTCATTTTTGTTCAGTTGCAGTGTCTGTCAGCTTTGTAACATAATATTGTGTGACGAGAACGTTTTACTGGGTGGAACATGTGCGGCTTCTCTGGTCATAAGAAATTCCAGAAAAAATAGAACTAAGTGAAAGTTTTGGATACGGTAAGAGCGCATGCGTCGCGGGCATGCCTCACATACGCTGTTGACTGCGCTATGATGCATGCCCTTGATGAAATAAAAAAGGCACAGTGTGGACAAAGCTATTGACCATTCAAACAAAAAAGCGCACGACACCGTTTAAGAAGTTCAGTTCAAGTTTCAGTACAAAAATTATAAAGTCTCATGAAGCATCTAAGAAGTTGATTTATAGTATGCAGATGGCGGACCTACGTAATTTAGTTGCGTTATGTCATCCCTAGCTTACGTAAAAATTGCGATTGGCATTGATTTGGCATAAACCGACTAAATGACGTAGGTCCGCCATCTTCCTATGAACCACTTTTACAGTGCGACAGTATTTAGGAGTGATGTATTTATTATTCGTGTTTGTGTTTGTTGTAGGTGAATCCACTAATTTCTTTAGATGGTAGCATCGTAGACTTTTCCGAAAGTGTTATTTTTAACCAATTAATAAAACATTTTTCATTTCGTCAAATTAATGTCTAGTCAGAAATCTGAATTTATATTTTTTAAAGCAAATAACATTTACAACTAAAAATAACCGTATAAGTGCTTTTTTCATTTATTTAAATAAAACGTTACATGACTGGAATTGCGTCCTAAAATCCACGGTAATTAACTTAGAACATTAATTATATACCTAAAAAGTTTTTAAGAAAATATAATTACAAGTTTAAGTCGGGGCCATTGAATTAAGTGGATGTTACAATTCATTCTGTAATGTTTTTACCTTACTCTTGCTAATCGTTTTATTTCTTGTTACAATGTAATAAATTATTAATTTTGTAAAGCTACTCGCCTTGGTTTTGTCCAGGTGCAATGAATTATATAGCGCTACTCTTTGAGTCATTTTCAACAATTGCTTAAAGAAACATAAAAAATCGTTACACAGTAAATATAGTCCCTCTTGCTAATAAAAAGTTACATCGCGTGTATAGAGGGTGCATAAGATTTTTTCTACTAATAATCAGTTTTTGACATAAGGCCTGTATAACGATGCTGTCATTTTCATACTAATTTCTATGTATAGTCTCTGTGTACCGTGTGTGTAACTTAAAAACTCCCGTTTAACTATTCACACGCTGAACGCATTTTTAAGAAGTTTTTATTAGTAAGAGGGTATATGATTAAGCTATTATTTTGGAGCGTATTTGTTATAGAAAGTTATTAGTAACCTTGGCTAGTTTTTGACATAATGTAGGCATTGTTTTTTTTTTGTTGAGATAAACGTATACATAAAGAAACTTTAAACCATAACAGTATAACATTGTAATATCATCACAATAATATTCGTCGTATCTTCCTTCAGTACAAATCCACAGGGACTGACGAAAGCGTTTTATTTTTCCTGTTTGCGTAAGAAACAATAAAGACTTTTTATCTCAAACGCGACTTACAAAGTTACGGGAATGTAAAATTTGTAAATTTAAGTATTTCTCGGAGTTTCCGGGAAAACTTTGTAGGTTATGCCAAGTTTACGAGCTAAATTGGACTTTGGAGCAATCGCGTAGAGTTGAAATTTGCAGTGGAGTTGTATTTTACCTCGCCATCTCTCGTATGATCAATGGTATTCCAAGATTATGGCATCATAAGTGTCATCGGATAACGTTAGGTCATAATGCTGCCTTTGCATGATGGCACTAATGGTCCAAAACAGGTGATTACGAACGTGTATAGTTGCCATTGGTTACTGCTGCTTCACAATCAAGGTGGCAATCAATATGTATAGAATATATTAGTCATTGGGGACGGTAGATGGTAGTTTTTTTTTTTTATGAAATAAAGGGGCAAACGAGCAAACGGGTCACCTGATGGAAAGCAACTTCCGTCGCCCATGGACACTCGTAGCATCAGAAGAGCTGCAAGTGCGTTGCCGGCCTTTTAAGAGGGAATAGGGTAATAGGGGAGGGTAGGGAAGGGAATAGGGTAGGGGATTGGGCCTCCGGTAAACTCACTCACTCGGCGAAACACAGCGCAAGCGCTGTTTCACGCCGGTTTTCTGTGAGAACGTGGTATTTCTCCGGTCGAGCCGGCCCATTCGTGCCGAAGCATGGCTCTCCCACGTATGTTAGTTATAAAAAAAAATATTATATAATTTTCATTATCTGGTACCCGTAACACAAATTCTAGAGAACATACCACAGGGCCAGACCGACGTGATAAAAAGCGTCCAAAGATTATTAAATTTATGTGTGACTTCGTGGATTGGACCACACAATATTTAGATTATTTAGCCGGAAAACGATGATGACGCTGTATCCTATATTTTCCGGCTCGCTTGACTGGAGCGATGATCGGGCTGACAGAAGCGACGGAGCAGACTGTCGTCGCCGCAAATAAAACGTTACATATACTTACGGGGTGATCATAAATAGGATATACCACTGCAATGTTTTCACGATAGAGCAGCACCAGCATAGGTAGTAAACAAAAAGTTTTCTTCGACGTGTGTGTGCAACGTGTCGGATTTTGATCGGATCATTTACTGTAGTGTGCTAGTACGGGCTTTGGCCCACCACACATTCCCACCACTGTATCTCCTGTGTACCAGGATCGACAGCGGTATCCAACCACGAAAACCCTTTGATATGATCTCAGGGAGCCCCAGGGACATGCTAAAACTGTCTTGGGACCCGCAACGAAATTAATCAGAAGAGAATAGGAGGAGTAGGAAGAATTCCAGTTTCCCTCCCCATACAAAGCGGGAGACAGCTTCACAAAGTTGCAATGACCGAAAGTCAAAGAACTTAAGGGGGAGCACCACGGAAATAAGGCTAATAATTGTGACCAGTGTGCTAGTAGCTCTTATACTCCCTCTTAACTCATATTGTGATGATATCTCATAACTTAAAACCAATTCATCATTATCTAAGCACATCCATTACACCACTTATAAAACACAAAGTTTACCTAGTTCTGATATAATTACTTCAACTTTTGCTGAACTTGCGATAGTTCCCACATAAATTCTCTTCCGAGTGTAAAATTTGTTCTTATCTTTGGGGAATTGTCCATTTAATGTTCACGTGTTCCGTGAAGTTGGCGACTTTAAACTAACATGAAGTTGCAATTGCTAATTTCCGTTTACTTTTTAAACAAATATCATTAAAACAATATAAATGTGAATGTGAGTATGTTTGTTTTTTCACGCAAAAGATATTTTAACCGATCAGCATAAATCTTGGTAACATAATAATAGGTATTAAACAAACAACATTTTTTTTTGTGATTTGCATGGGCAAATGTCATGACTTTTTCCATACAAAGGTGAGTAAAAAATTACTGTTTCAGCGCGGCTACTTTCACAGCGAACTCTATATAGTGGATCCATACACACCCTAAACTTTAGGGTACTTTAGGGCCTTAAGTATTATCACTTAGTTTTGCTACATCCTGTATAAGTAGTAATTAACTTTTATGAAAGAAAAAAGCTATGTGCATTATTGTGGATGTTTTTATTATATGATATTGAATGTACTGTCACTTCTTGGTGGAAATTCATGTTCAATTAAATAATTATACACTTTTCTTGCACTTATTCCACTTTATTTTAATAGATTTATTACAAAATTATTATATACACGACCGGTTTCGAAAAAATCATCATCAGGTGTATCATCATCACACCTGATGATGATTTTTTCGAAATCGGGACGTTTGACAGCGCACACTCAGCTTATAGTTAACTCTTATTTAAAAATAGTTAAACTACAAAGTAATTGGAATACTACATATATTATTAAAGTCCAAGTTATTGTGAATACTCCTATAAATAAGTTTTATACAAACAGTGCTATTTCGAACTATAAAGCAGTGATAAAATTCTGAAGTGACAATCAGCTGTTTAACGGTTACCCACTGTGTATTCGCCAAATTCAATTTTAAAATAAACTCTTAATTAAACTGTGTTTTCAAGAGGATCGTAATTAAAAAAAAACTTTTAACTATGCCTAATTTTAAGTGTACCTTGTGTGCTAAGTTCCTCAGCTCAGCTGATATCGCCAAGTGCTCCAAATGCGCGGCAGTCTATCACCAAAAAGTCTGCGCCAAAGGTTTCGAGCTTAAAAACTCGAATAAGTGGTCATGTCGCACTTGTTCAACACCACCAAGTCAGCTACACACATCCACAGATAGCACGCCCAATGCCTCCTTTCTTGATGCCAATGCAGTTACATCTTCACCGAATCAGCTGGCCGAAGAAATGAGATTGCTCAGGGAGGCTATCACCACAGTAGGCACAGAGATGAAGTCACTTAGGCAGGAGGTTGCTAAGTTGAACTCGGTCATCAGCGAGGTCAACAAGCGCGTCGATACCGTCGAGCAACGAGTTGCTGCTGTGGAGGAGAAGCTAAGCGCGCGCGCGACCGACCGCGCGCAGGACTCAGCGTTCACTGAACTCGTCGCGCAGCTTAGGACCGAGTTAAACGAGCGAGAACAAGAAAACCTCCTTAACGATATCCAGATTGCCGGCCTGCCTGAAACTCCAGGGGAGAACCTCACACACCTGGTAGATGTAATAGGCAAAAAAATAGGTATAATGATCATGGAGCACGATGTCGTCAGTGTTGAGCGAAAGGGATTAAAAAAGTATGTTCCCATGGGCGAAGAGCACCAGAAACCCAGACCGGTCGTCGTCCGGCTGGCACGCAGAGCGGTGCGCGACGGCATCCTGCAGGCAGCTCGTGTGCGGCGAGGTGTGGACACCACGGGTGTCCTGGAGGGTCCGCCGCGGCGTATACATATCAACGAGCACCTGACGAAACGCAACCGCGCTCTGTTCTACAGGGCCCGCGAGGAGGGCCGTCGACTTGGCTGGCGGTATATCTGGACCCGTGGAGGGACCATATTTGCACGCCGTGAGTCTGGGTCTCAGGTGCACAGAATTCGAATCGACCACGACCTAGACCGAATTTTTGCGATAAGTACCGTTGGCAGACCAGAGTAACTAAAAATAACCAATCTATCATTTGTAATGTACTGTTAGTTTTTGTTTATTTACTTTTAGTTTCTGTTTATTACGATCGCACTATATCATACATCTTTAATCATCATAGTCTTTTTAAATTGAGTTTGTCATTAATGTGCCTAAAAGGTTTTGATATTTGCACATATATTTTCATAATGTTTTGCCTAAAAATTAAAGACATAATAATGTGTCCAAGTCTGTTTTATACGTTTACAATAGTGTATTGTTCACTTGTGTATTTTTATAAATGTCCTATTATGTCAGTGTTTTATCTTATAAGGCTGTGTTACGAATGGTACTTTAGTGTTTTGATGCATTCTCTGCCTAACGTTTACAGCAGCTGTTATGGTAATTTGGATCATAATAAGATGGATTTGTCATTGTATCGGAGCGCGGACTTTGAACGCAAAGCAATATTATACTTTCATAATAATTATTATATTTATATTATATTATACAACTTTCTTATTTATCATTTTTACATATTAATTTTACACTTTATTTATTTGAATAATATACCTATTTATTTAAATATTAATATTCTATCACCATATTATTATTATAATATAAAATCACACTTGCTAGTTTTCATCATAACATTGCTATTATACCCTATATTGAATTTACCCATATTTATGATAATATTATATATATTTTATTTTTTTTTGATTACGAATAACATGCCTATCTTCAGCGTGAATACATATTTTATAATTACAAATGATTAAACAGAAAAATATTAAAATTGGATTTATAAACCCTGGCTCCCTAGGTACAAGGCATGACGAGTTTAACGTGGCAGCGAGCCGACATAACTGTGACCTTATTGCGATTAATGAGACCTGGCTGCGATCAGGTGAGGAAGATCGAGCTCCCCAACTCCCGGGGTACCGTTTGACTCACATACCGAGACCTGAAAGCGTGCGTTCCCGCGGTGGAGGTGTAGGTTTCTACATTAGGAGGGGTCTAAACGTGCAAATTATCAAACATAGTACAGTCACACCCAACGTTGAGCAGATGTGGCTCTCCATTAAAACAAACGGTAAATCCATTGTTGTAGGTACCGCTTACCGGCCTCCCTGGTTATCTGTTAACATCTTTATAAATGCACTAACAGATACTATTAGCAATTTAGCGGGATACGACTGTTTGTATCTTGTAGGTGATTTTAACATTAATTTTTTAAACACAAATACTGTGCAGTACCGAATGTTACGCGACTTTTTGTCAACCCACAGATTGCGTCAGTGCACCACAGAGCCAACACACTTCACTGCGGACACGGAAACCCTGCTCGACCTAGTCTGCACCGACACAGACCTGGATCGAGTCGAGGTTGACTATATACCTGATCTCAGTGGCCATGCATTCCTAACATTTTTGATTGGTGTTAAAAAACCAAAGGCCTATGCAAAAATAATCAATTACAGACCTATTAGAGATATTGAACATAGTAATTTTGAATATGTAATGAACACAATTGACTGGCATTACTTCGAACAATTAACTGACGTGAACGAATTGGTTACCGTTTTTAATAACAGTATTATATGGGCATTTGATCTGCTCGCCCCTGTCAAAACTCTTTATGTAAAGGATCGGCAACGTCCTTGGGTCACACACAACATCAAACAAATGATGAAGTGTCGGGACGAGGCACATAAGCGTGCACGCACTTCTAAAGATGAGTCCCATTTTCGCTTTTATAAACAACTTAAGCGCGAAGTTACTTGTGCACTCACCAGAGAAAAGACTGCCTATTTTAAAACATATATTCATGCTAATGCTAACTCACTGCAGCTGATGTGGAAACACTTAAAAGAAAATATAAACCCCCATGAATGTAAGTCTGACCTAAATTTACCTAATCGTCTTTTTGATCCTGACCTTATAAATTCCTTTTTCTTAGATTTGCCTGGTAATAGTTGTGTAGCCCAGGGAACGCTTGACTACTTCAACAATAATTTATTTGGTACTGCAACATTTAATTTTTCCTCAATCAGCGATAGTGATATTATAAAAATCTTAAAAACTTTAAAGTCAAATTCGATGGGCGCGGACGGGATAAATTTGGACATGTTGTCCATGGCCTGTCGTTTTCCAGCCTGCTTAAACGTTACAACTAAAATAATTAATAATTCTCTTCTCACTGGCACTTTTCCTGAGTTGTGGCGTTTAGCAGTTGTTAAGCCGTTGCCTAAGAAGGAAAGTGTGTGTGATCTCAAAGATCTGAGACCCATTAGTATATTGCCGTGTATGTCTAAAATTTTAGAAAAAGTCATACATGGCCAAATGAGCAGGTTTCTGGAAGATAATAGAATAATACCGACGGTACAATCTGGTTTCCGCAGTCAGCATAGTACTACAACCGCGTTACTCGACGTTGTAGATAATATAATTACGTCCCAAGACACGGGCGAGGTAACAGTGTTGGTGTTACTAGATTTTTCCCGGGCTTTCGACACAATCAATATACCTCTATTACTTGCAAAATTAAAATTTTACGGTTTTGGACCCGAGGTGGTTTCCTGGTTCTCGGACTACTTATATAACCGTTACCAAGTAGTCGAGCTTAAAAAAGAAAACGGTACATTCACACGCTCTAGACCGCGAAGAGTAACCAGGGGGGTTCCCCAAGGGTCCGTGATCGGTCCCCGTCTATTTGCGCTGTTCTGTGCAGATATTATTAGGCAAATCCTGCACTGCAAATACCACATTTTTGCTGATGATATACAGCTATACATATCTTTCAAGCTGTGCAATATCAAAGAGGCCCTAGAGAAACTCAATGCTGACCTCGCACGAATTAGTGAGTGGTGCAAAATAAACTCCCTAGTGCTTAACCCTAAAAAAACTAAATACATGATACTAGGCACAAATCGCCTCGTTCAAAAGGTAGCTGTCACCCCACCTCTTATACTTATAGATAACACCACAATAGAACGAGTGACAGAAGCGCGTAACCTAGGAGTGCTCATGGATGAAGGACTGAGATTCGAGAAACATGTCATAAATGTTGTCAGTCGGTGCTTTTATCGGTTGAAGTTACTGTATAAAATAAGGAATTTTATACCGCAACCGTTACGACGTACGCTTTGTGAATCTCTGGTGCTCTCAAATTTAAATTATGCAGACGTGGTGATAGGTCCCTGTTTGCTTGCACGATCAAAAAACCTTATTCAAAAGGTGCAAAATGCGTGCAGTAGGTACTGCTGTGACATCCCTCCCCGAACCCATGTTACACCCTACATTAACAGCCTACAGTGGCTCAAAATGGATGGTCGCAGACAATTGCACTTTGCAACACTTCTATTCGGTGTCGTTAAATTGAAAACTCCGACCTACCTCTACGACAAATTACAGTGGGCTAGCGACAAACAGCTGACTATGACAACTAGGGGATCATCTTATCTGCTAATTACTCCACTCCATCGCACGTCCACATTCAGAGGCAGCTTCAGATACCTGGCCAGTAAGATCTGGAACAACCTTCTTCCGCCGGAGTTACGGGCTCTGAAATCAAAAAATTATTTTAAAATAAAATTTAAATCCTTTCTGCTACAACAACAATTTAATCTTCCTAGTATTAATAATTAATAATAATAATTCTTATTCATCTGCCTTTCGTAATAATATAATAGCTCGTAATATAATATTAATATTTTTTTTTTATATAGATATGACATTTACCCATTTTATAATAATAATTTATTCAATAATAATTCTATGTACTATGATAACCGGTTTATTATTATTGACCATGAAAAATATTATAACATACATATTATATCATTACATCATTATTTAAATATGTATAAACTCTTACCGTTCGGGTTATAAGCCGACGCATCGCGGTTTGCAGGAAGCTCGCAGATGCCCTTTGGGCCAGGTACCAACAGATGTTCAGCCTTTGAACTATATAGCACATACCTAAAAAGGAAAAAAAACATATACTTGATGTATATGTTTTTTGTCATGTTATTCATATTTTGTAATCGAAATATTCGCAGAACCAATAATATTATGTTTATTTACTTACCACTTTATGTATCTTGCTTTATATTTTATTACTACCGTTATAACTATACATATTTATATTATAATCTCAGCTGTGATAGTTGCTGTGAACAGGTGGCACACGGCCGCCGCCCGCTCTCTGCGCGCGCGTCTGCTCACGGGATGGAACGGGCGTTAGGGGAGTGCGAGGGGTATGAGGGTCCGGGTGGCGCGATCATTGTTCTCAGCATACACACTTTCACTTTTTATTATCTATGTATTATATTTATTATTTAGCATGCCAAGTACAATCTATTATTCTATTATTACTAATGTATTTATATTATTAATTGTGGCGTAAATGCATGTTACGTATTTGCGTTACAATTACATTTACACTTATTATTGCTGAGTGTTTAGCTGTCCGTCCAACGACAATAACAGCAGGAACCACAGAATACCAGGCGCTGTAGTGCTCGCTACAGAGTTACGCCTGAGTGGTGTCCTTTTTGGCACATAAGGCATTGCACTACCTACCATTCAATGTAATTCATACAGTACCTACTGCTTTATTTCAAGTTCTTTTATTGTTGTTTCTCATTGTTTTTTTTTATTGTGTCCGGTTTTTTTTTTGTATTGTATTGTTATTGTGTTAACGTTTATATAAATTCTAATTGTTGATGTGAATTATTGTAGTGTAATGTCCTATTGAGTCAAATAAACTTTTATTTATTTATTTATTTATTTATATAATAATTTTGTAATAAATCTATTAAAATAAAGTGGAATAAGTGCAAGGAAAGTGTATAATTATTTAATTGATGTTTTTATTAATAAAAGGGTAAATATTTTACTCAAAATAGAAAATAATATTATCATTCAATGAAAATTTTGCACTGAAATTATTCTGGAGCGTTATCTCAATATTAAGAGCACGTCTAGTGTTCTCAAAGAAACGGTGTAACGGAGTTTCTTGATTAATTAATACCCCGCACCAGTGCGAATTACTAACGCAAACTTGTAATAATTATTCATGAAGTAGTAGTTTTTACAGGTCACCGGTTCGTGCATAACTGATTAGTTAGTTTTAACTTGTGGTTAACGTTGAGTTAGTATTTTACAGCATTAAGGACGCTATCACATTTTTTCACAAATATCAGATATTTTCAGGTACCATTTTAAAGAATTAGGAGTCACACTGCGAGGATATTTTGGTTTCAAATGAAAGATAATATATTCATCTCCACGTCTATACCATAAAAATTTTATAGCCGCATACAAAATTTTCACATAAATACGTTTTAACCATCACAATAATCGCAAAATATTAAAAAAATGGGGTTTGATTAGGTACCAGTAAGTATAGCTAAATGCACTGAACTAAGGAAAACAAATATTATACAAAAAATTTGTTGCTTATTTAGTCCCCTGTACGAATAGCTAAATATTTTATATAAAAATAAATAACATTTCCATTTATAAGAAAAATAAGAATCGCTCTCAAATTTCTTCATACATTTTCGCCCTATCAAGAACGCGGCGAGCGTCGAGCGTCGTAACCGCAACTGTACAAGGCGCGCTGATATGAATGTTATTTTAATGTCCTTAACGTCGATATTCGTACTGACAGACATCGACCTGCTAATTTTTAACCGACTTCCAAAAAGGAGGAGGTTATATGTTCGGCTGTGGTTTTTTTTTTTATATGTTCAACGATTACTCCGCCGTTTGAGAACCGATTTTCAAAATTTTTGTTTTGTTCTATTAGGTTTCTCTCCAATTTGGTCCCATTTTCACAAAAGTGGTGATCTGATGATGGGATCCTTGAGTAATCGAGGGAACTCCTTAAAATTTATATGGAAACATATGGTGATTTTGATTTTATGAGAAGTATCCTAAGCATATGCTACCAAAACGCAAGATTTTGCACCAAGGTATACTCTGGTTCCGAAGATAGTAAGAGAACTCCGGATTCCTTATAGATACAAGTTTGGGGGTTTAGGCGCTGTTTTAAGAACTAAAAGCATATGCTACTATGCAAATTACATTCATCATCATCATCATCATCATCATTACCACGTCAGGGTCACCAGTGTCACATGGTTGTATATGGATACAATATGCCCCACAACACCATAATTATATCATCACGTTATGTCCTTATAATAATTGGTACTTTTCATAGCGATTTTAATAAAAATACAATGTTGTTTCAAAATAAATGATTCAAGTTCTAAGCGACTTATGTACCACAAAATTGAACATAACAAAGTCAACCTTAACTCCAGAGCGTATGGCACACATTTGACATTACTTTTGAGATTCGATACTACACTAGTTTAACTGTTAACCCATCAATCCCCAAGCGGCACCCGGCTGCCGCATAACAATTAAAAATCTATTGTGTCTGCGATTCCTACGATCGAGGTAATAAATTGAACCCTTAGTATGAAAATACTTACATAGGAAAACAATCTACATCGTAATAGGATTATTAGGAATAAGAAACACAATCGCATTGAGTGTGACTCTTAACAAATTGTAATAAGATACGTAGAATATACGCGATGGTTTACTAGGTAACTAAAAAGAGTGAAATTATTATTTTTAACAAAAAATTAAAACCGACTTCCAAGGTAAAAACAATAATAACATCCTTATAATATGAACTAAAAAGTATTAAATAATGTTTTCTATCTAATAGTGCCTTTTTCCGAATTCGGCTAAACCTCAACTATTTCTGTACTAAATCTTCATAATTTTGAAGTCGGTGCCAGTTCCAAAAGTTTCAAATACCTATTCTGTCAGAGAACTGAAGATTCAGCTATATCTGGTACCGACTTCAAAATTATGAAGATTGAGTACAGAAATAGTTGAGGTTTAGCCGAATTCGGAAAAAGGCACTATTAGATAGAAAACATTATTTAATACTTTTTAGTTCATATTATAAGGATGTTATTATTGTTTTTACCTTGGAAGTCGGTTTTAATTATGTGATAGCGTCCTTAAGAAGTTAATATAAAAATTAAACATGGGTAGAATATTACTTTACCTGCCTAGTCAAATGTGTAGAGAAAACATAATAATATTATAATACTGGAGGACGCTCGCATCTGCGTTGCGCAACAATTCGTTCGTCGCGCGGGAACCGTACATTATTTTTGGATAAAAAGTATCCTATGTCCTTTCCCGGGACTCACAGTATGATCTGTATAGCAAATTTCAACAAAATCTGTTCACCGGTTTGGGCGTGAAGAGGTAATAGACAGACAGACACACACACATATGACATAACAATAATTACCATGTAGCGTGTTGTTACAAAAGTAATTTTTTAAGCACCATTTATGTGCTGTACGTATGTTTTATTTATTTCAGCAAAAAATAAAATTGAAGAGAAAAAAGAGAAACTGAAAGATAGACAATTTTATAATAACTAACGAATTATGATCGAGGACATATTAATAGTAATTTTCGCCTATTATGTAACATTTCTGTCGCAAGTTTGGTCGCGAGATACGTCACCACGTCGCGGTGTGTACCACGATTTTCTCTCATTTCTTGGTAATAATTTTCATAAGTGATCGTTTTCAACCATAAAGTTAATATACCTAACGGAATAGTGAAACAAAGGCCTGAGCAAGAGATATTTCACTATTAGTAACACTGCGTGGTAAAAAGAGACGTGTGATACATGACAGCAGAACTCTTTTTTTGACGTCCAGTCGGCACGTATCGGCACGTTGACAATTTATTCTCATAGAATTCATGTTCAATCATGCTTGTGTCAGTGTATACGTACACATATTTTTCACACAGATGAAAACCAATTTCGGTTTCGTTTGACAGCTCGAGATTGTTGCTCGATTCCGCTAGGTATATTAACTTTATGTTTGAGGGGACACGTTAGTAAATACCTTACCTAGGGGTTAGAGGGTTACCTTACACAGTCTACAGAGGGAATCATGTTTCGGGATCAAAGGTATCCCCTGCCCTTTCCCGTACCCATGAAAATGTAATATATACATTTCCCTATTCATAGTTCAGCTGGCAATTTTTTTCGCAATAGTCTTCATTGATTTACATACCCTACCAATACAAAATGCATTACCAGTATGAAAAATTGTAATTCTTATGTTTGTATGAATAGTGAGTAGGTTCCAAAACCAAAGGGAGAGATTTTGATAGATGAGAAACATTGGACAAAGGTTTTTTTAACTTTTGATGGTGGCAAAATGTACGGTTCACATGGAATATCTCTTGTTAGTTTCTTTCGTGTTACCTACACGAATATAAAAATTACAAAGTATATTGTAAGTAATAGTCTCATACATTAATATTTTTATTGAAAAATATCTTTCGAATAATATTTTCATAGCATTTTAACTTCAAGTCACGTTTGCGAAACTGCGGGTTATTAGAATTAATAAAACCTTGCACTTGTTCAAAATATTTTGCTAAGCAAAGAGCGATGAAACAAACTGTTGAGTTTTAATATTGCAGTCGAGTGTGGCCACATTGCTTTGTTGCTTTGCGTTGCCGCAGCTTTGATGCGACGTTACCAACTTTTTCTACGATTAGTTTTTACCCGCCCTCGTTTGCGCGTATTAAGCAATATTGATACACTATTTTTGAATCATCCTTTCCGCATGTGGTGTGAACATTTTAAGATGAATACATACATGACGTGCGAAGTTCAGGTTTTTGGCTCAAAAGTTGTGTGTTAACCTATCATGATAGTCAAATAGGTTTACCTTTTTAGTATTTTAAAAGACGTTAAATGCCATATTTTTTGAGGAACCACAGACGGTATGAAGTGAAAGTGTTGCCACTACGTTGACACGGTTTTGTATGAGTTGTCGCAAGTCCTCGCAGATGTCATTCAGTTATTGCGTTTCGAAGACGACGCTACGCAACGAAGCAATGTGGCCCTATTAGAGCGGTACGTGCTTTGGCGATGAGGGTAGAGACCTCAAATAGGGGTGTCGAAATATTTTCTATTGCAAGCAGTTAGGGTTGAAACGCAAGAAATTTTAAATTATTGTACTTTAGGAACTAATTTAAAAATGTTCTGTGTGAATCTGTCACTTTGTATATTCTTCCTTTTCTATGATAGCAAGCTATTTTATAGTTTTGTATTTAATTATTATATTCGAAACTTTTGAGGGGCTCTTAAGCGGCTTTGCGAACTTTTTGGTATAGGTAAAGTAAGGTAAAGTCGCGTCAGGAACACAATATTATTTTCATGATCGTAAGATGGAAAGAACACGCTGAAAAAGTCGTAATGTAATAAGTATGCGTCGCAATTACGTGGTAAGATTAAATTTAATTCGCCATGAATAAAAACATTTGACTGCCAACCCTATCTTTGTTTAAAGCCTCAAGTATTTTCGAACGGTTCGCCGTCGATCGAAAATAAAACCGCGCCAATTTGTGCCCCGACAGCCAATTTCAGCGGGTATTTAACACAAAATGGACGTGCAATTATCTATTGTTTTAGAGACAAAATATTCCCTGTGGGTAGTAAACAATTCCTTTAATAAAATCTATCAAGAAAGAGTGGACGATGAACTGAATTTTCCAAGCGCCATCACGATCGGATGGAAGTCTTTTTGCCAAGAATTTTTATAGACCACGTTAGTACGCTTTAAAATATATTATTAACCTGACACATTTATTTGTTGTAATAAGGTTTTCATACTTTTCATGTGATTTAAGAACGCTCGGCATCTACTCTTTTTTGACAAGCAGTACTTTGTAGGCTTTGCACGTGTGAAATATGGTGTAAAATATGTTGTGGGGTGCTACCAAAGTGCTACTTTGTAAAATCTTGTCATAATGACTGCCAACATGCGGAACACATGAATTGTCGGTTTTAATATTATTAATAATTTAATAATATTATCTGTAGAATTGAGAAAGAAACTAATTTCATTATGTAATTGAAGACGTAAGAGGATGAAGTTGATAACTAACATTTTTTAACATAAAGACAATAACATGTTTTTTCTAATAAAATCTGAACAATCCACAAGGCTTGTTCAAATTTAAGGGGAGTAGGTAAGTTACAAAACTTACCTACTTCATCATCTGGCCAATAAATCTGGCTTTACATAAAATCCACATTTTTTTATTTCAAATCATTTTCCCGGCCCAAAGGCCTCCGTTTAAGCAAAAAAAACGTAAATTTTCAAATTGTTACTTATCCACTTCATCCACTTACGTCTTCAATTGTAATAATATTATATAAGCTTTAGATATTAAATAAGCCAATCCGGTAATGAGCAATGGGCTAATCCCATTACCTTCCTTTATAATTCAGTTCTCATCGAATTAGGAATCATTTCGGGAACGCCCCGCTCCATCGAAGAATGTTACTTATCTTTTCTCGATCTTAACTCAGCTGCTTTTATTCACTTAAGAGTATTGGAAGATAAATTCTCCGATCCTGAAAAATAAATGAGGAGGAACGCCATTCTCAAACGCCTTGATAAGTAGATTAAAGTTTGAAAATGCCACATTACGGGGATTTTTTAAATATAATATTATGTACATAAATAACGTAAAGTACAGTATTAATTTATTTTCTAATCCGACAAACGTTGTTTTACCTAATACGTTATTTAGGGTATAAAAAATAGATGTAGTAGTCAGGACTCAGACCTCTACTCATTTTTATATGGGACAAGATCGTAATAATTTGTGCAGTTGAAATAGCTCTGAAAGTGCTCCATCAATGTAATTAAATTGGATATTAATTTAATAAGAAGGTTTTTTTTTATCACCGCAAAATATACGGTAGTCATGGGATATCGCGAGCAATATACGAGAAAAGTTTTCCAAGTGAGTGTACGTGGACCATCCGTATAATAACAGTTTCAATAGGCTTCTCCGAGTAATGACTCGTTCAGGAGGCAATAAGACATTGTATAACTCTAGTAACAGATTGCGTAATAAAATGGGAGTAAAAATAAATCGATGTACAGCCGAAGACAACTTTTAGATCTTATTTCTTTGTGTTTAGGTACTAAAGTGTTTAGCGGATCTGTCTTTAATAGGGGTGTGGACTATTTTTAGGAAATGTATTTATTTTACAGATGTACATTTGTTGTACCTAATAATATATATAAAAAATAAATACCCTCTTATTTCAATTTAAAAAACCACTTATTAAATTTCGTTTTAAAATTTCCCGCTATACTGCTAAAGTTCATCATGGCGTCGCTATGACGTCACGGTCCTCCAAACAACAAAATCTTTGTATGGGTTTGACATCGAAATGGCACTGTCACACACAATGTTTTGGAGATCGTGACCTCAAATCCTGTGATATCTGTTTGCGATCACGTGATATTACGGATTAAATATTTACTTTTTAATAAATAAAATCAAAAAATACTATAAAGTTTATGAGTAAAAATATGTCATTTTCGGTAATTCTATAATACAGACTCACAAAAAAACAATAATTATTAATTTGTATTATATTTCGTTTACTGTCTACACCCCTATTACTAGTCGCTTATAAGCCCTTATTCGCACGAGCGCTTTTGTGACGGGCGTTAAAAAACGTTGAAATGACGCAAATGAATATCCATGTATTTATTCTCAAGAAAACGTTGTGATTTTCGACGTTGAACGTTGGCTTTACGGCCTGTCCACATCTCCACGTCACGACGTCGTCAACGTGGAACGGTGCGGTAACGTAGCACGATACGTTGACGTGACGTGAAAATTTACGTCAACGTAACGTGAAAATGCATGTCACGGTGTAGCAACATTTTACGTCTTTTTTTCTTAAATCTCTCTCTCCGTCTTCTTAACAATAGCAGAAGCTGAATACGTATTGTGCGGTCCACATCTAGATAAGTAGTGAAGAATGTAGCAGTTTTACAAGGCATGGTGACGTACAATGTTGCTACATCGTGACGTGCATATTTTTTACGTTACGTAGACGTAAATGTACACGTCACAACAACGTACGGTGCCACGTTACCGCATCGTTCCACGTTGACGACTTCGTAACGTGGACACGTGGACAGGCCCTTAGGCGTTAAATTTACACATTACTAAATAGTTACTATGTATGACGTCAGCGTCAGGTTTTAACGCGACGCATTTTAAGCTCTCGTGCGAATGAGGCCTAAAGAGGCCAAATATTAAGTAGTTCATTCGATTACCTTATATTTATAGCATTGGTTGTTTCCTACTTTACGATTAAACCTCTAAACCGATTTAGATGAACATTGCTGCGAAAATACTTTGTGTCTCAGACATAGAATTTTACAAAAAAGTGTACTTAGGGTGGGTTGCACCAGAGGCGTGGTTATAGTTACAGTCAGTTATGGTCAAAGTTAATGGTTATAGCTAAGGCTAACTTAACTTTGACCACAGAATTTGACAGCTGATGTCTGTTGCTGGTCCGACAAGGCTTTAAATGAACGTGGGCGGGGGCGCTGCTGGTAAAGGAGAACTGTCAAAAATGGCGTTTTTGTATGATGACAGCGTTAGTTCCTTTTTTCGCCACGTTCATTTAAAGCTTTGTCGAGTTCTTTGGTTATCGTTAAAGTATATGGCGTCCATTATTGACTTTAACCAAAGATTTGACATTTTGCATTGTAGTTATAGTTAAAGTTAAAGTTACAGTTATTTATTTATTTATTTATTTACAGTTAATTAAAACGGGTGACCCCAATTACATTAATTAACCTAATAACACATTAATAATATACATTGATAGTAATTAAAAAGTAATAATAATGATAACAACTTAACTAATAGACAACGGTAGAAGCTCTTATAGTTATAGTAAGTTGGTGCAACCCACCCTAACAGTTTTTTGTTTGTGAAAAATGCGGACAAAAACCATTTTATACCTACACGTTTGTACGGAACCATCGTATCAAGTCCAAATTTTACTCGAAATCTACTTTCCTTAAATTTTAATTATGATTTTTGTTAAAATTAAAAGAAGGTACTGCAAGCCCAAACCTACAGTTATAACTTTTAAGTGTCTAAACACACCACGACGAAGTTACGCGGCCGAAGTTCGGCATGATTACGTCAGCAACGTCAAACGCATACAATATAACGCGACGTAATTGCGGCATGGTGTGTCATCGGTAATTTAAAATACATTGCAGTAATCATGCGAAACTTCGGCCGCGTTTTTTCGGCCTAGTGTGTTTAGACACTAAGTGTTAGATTATTATAATTACATCAAGGCAAAGTTCTCGTATGATGATGAATGAAGTTTGTCTAGTTCTCTTATTGGGTTATGGGTAACATTTGTCTCTGGGGTAAATCTCCGGCCACCTTCACCACGGCTGATCAGATGGACACGATAAGGAATAATAACTATCGACTATTGAAACATTGTTTAGGTAAGGGACCGTTTCGTATCTATTAATTAAGGAGTTTGTAATGGAGTTTGCATTTAACTTTGTTCTGAAGTATGGAGATATGAATCTGGGCATTTAGATAAACTGTATACGATAATTAATGTATGGGATTTGACAACGCATTGCAAGCGTTGTCAATTCCCGTACATTTTTGATTTCTATATTCAGGACAATTATTTAAGGTTGCACCAGCTGCGGTCATTGACCTTTCTAGTCTAGGAGCTATGTGAAAAATACTCGCACTGCATTCTGTTAACTTAAGAATAAAATTGAATTGTTGTAAAAAATAGATTATAGTTTCACCGGAAAACGCCTTGGTAGCTCTTCGTATAAAAATCTCCAACTATTTATGAGTTTGAAGTGTTATAATCCATACTGTGTTTACATCGTGTATGCAAAATACGATATTGCCCTTAGACTATTTAAACATCTGTCACTTAATTGTCAATCGCGATTTGTATAGAAAACAACGAAATATGACAAGTTTTTTAACAGGGAGTCAATGAGCGCTACAGACATAATTCCGCGATTTGAGAATAGGTTGTTGCAATTATCATCAAATGCAAGCTGCCTAAGGCTGAACAGTGGTTTAGCTGAACACAACCAAAACCACGAGCAATTATTGTATGTAACGGTACAGCGCGGCAGCGGCGGGGTCGCGTTACAACCATAAAGTAAATATACCTAGCGGAATAGAGCAACAATCTCGAGCTGTCAAACGAAACCGAAATTGGTTTCATCTGTGTGTAAAAATATGTGTACGTATACACTCACACAAGCATGATTGAACATGAATTCTATGAGATTAAATTGTCAACGTGCCGATAAATGCCGACTGGACGTCAAAAAAAGAGTTCTGCTGTCATGTATCACACGTCTCTTTTTACCACGCAGTGTTACTGATAGTGACATCTCGCTTGCTCAGGCCTTTGTTTCTCTATTCCGCTAGGTATATTAACTTTATGGTTACAACTTACATGCAATAGCTTGGGATTTCGTTGTTTAGCGGCCAAGCCGCTCTGTCGCGCGGATGCATATCATTCACGCCTTTTTTATTGCAACGCAAGTCACATGTCAGTTTGAATAAGACTACGTCATTTCGGTTATTATCTCTGATTTTTTTCTCTTATTATCTGGATAATATATCAAACTAGCACCAGCCAAAGTAGAAAAAAAATCTTATTAAGAACGTTACTCTCATTTCTTTGAGTATCACCCTCGAAATACCTTTCACATAAATATCTTACACATTTTTCCTATTATCACTGAACCTTGAAGCTTGTATATAAACTATTTGAAGCATTCGACACCGAAATACTTTGTCGCGAAGGGGCGCGAAGTAATGCTGTGAGTAACATTCTTATTTAACTTCGCTATTTTTACGTATAGACGTAAAGGCTATAGATGCCTTTTATACGACTTGTTCGAGTATAGTCTACGTTTTACAATTATTGCAAGAAAAGAACGTTCAACATTTCCATGTTTAATATATTTACAGGATGTAACAAAACTAATACTTTAGGGTGTGTCTATGTCCCAAAAATAGCGTGAAAAATGCGACCAGCCCCGCTGCGCCCTATCACAACATAAGTGCACCTTATGTGTTATTTCCTACTACATATTGTTTATCAAAATCGACCAAAATACTTGGACTAAAACTAACTTTCATAATTAATTAATTAGATTGTTTGACACTATCGTCAGCCATCTTGTGGGGGTGACAATGATTGTTGCTACTGTAATACTCCGTTAATAATTGTGGCAATTACTGTCCCGCACTATTGACTCTACCATGTCCACGTGATTAATGTACTTACACTGTCACACTATAAATCATATACAGAAGAGCATCTTCATACTTGACATCAGAGACACGCACATAATATGCGTAGATATGCGTTTCAGATAACAGTGAGCAGAAAAATGCAGCACAACGTCGCGCGTGCCTTAAAAATATATTTATTATAAAGAACGTGTTTTAGGTACGTTAATTAAGGGCCTAGAGGGGTCAATTTAGATCAATAATTTAAGATTCGGCTGCGTTGATTGTATTGAAAAACAACCTAAGTTTTTTTTTTTAAGGCCACGTTCTTCCAAATTCACGTTTCTAGAATGAGTAATTTTTAAAGAAAGAGCCATTCAAAAAAACTGAAAAATATATACATGTATAGATACATCTTTTAACTAGTGACTTTTATGGTTAGAAACACAATACAGATAATTTTACTCGATAAAAAAAAAATCCGAAACAACCTCGATTTTAAAAACATTTTGAGTTTTATAGGACTTACAGGGACTCAATCAAAAAATAATTTGCATAGTTCGATTACTATTAAAATTTTACAGGGAAATTAATGGATACATGTTTAGTTATAATATTTTTTATCTAAGTAAAAAGGTTTTTTCTCCTATTTCGCCCTATCATGGACGCGGCGAGCGTCGTAACCGCCACCGTACAAGGCGCGCTGATATGAATGTTATTTTAATGTCATTTACGTCGATATTCGCACTGACAGACATCGACCTGCTAATTTAAGAAGAACCTGCCCTTAATAGGCGCTAAATTCCCTCTAAACCAAATTATATTTTTGTAATGTCACATGTTTATACCCTAAAGAATTTTTTGATACGCCGTTATGTTAAAAGTCATTCATTTTTAGTTTGCTTTTCCTAAATAAACTTGTATCTGTGTTGGACGAACTTATATGTAAGTTTTTTACTGAGTTACACTCTACCGAGTAGTCCGACTTTTGACAGCTGTCAACCCTAGAACGTTAGAGGACGGAGGACGGAGATAAAAAAAAATGGTCGAGCGCCCAATGTCGTTACCGATTTAAAGCCTATTTTCTAAAAAACTGTTACTGTAATAGCAAATTAAATCATACCTATATAAAACTGATATCATAAGGAATAAAACTATGTAAAAACTAAATTATAACTCTTATCGTAAACAGTACAAAAAACGTTGAGTTTTCAACATTGGTGAAATTTAAGTAAAATTGATTTAACTCATTTGAAACATCCGATCACACTGTAATCGTTTATAATTTATAGATATTCTAAAAGTATTAATCTTAAGGATGACTTAATATAATTGTTTCCTAATTCACTTTAATAATTACACTTTAATGTAAACACTCACAGAAATTTGAATTTGCCCACTTGACATTTGAGTACAGAGTATGTAAACCGTTTATTTTTTTACGTACTATTTTACGAAAAAAAGGGCGCGTTGTACCATAGACAATCATATAAACAAAACATTTAAGGGCATTTTAAACGGTTGCGGCATAAAATAAACGTTTCAATGGGCCGAGTCAAGTGGGCTGCCATAGTTGCCTTCCCTGTGTACGTAGTTGCCCGGACGTTGTCATCGATGCAATATTTGTATTGTATCACAATAAAACTAATTGTGTTAAACTGGCTTTCAATTATCTTTACGACTGCTGCCACTTCGATGTTTATTTTTATACGCAGCGTAAAAAGCGTAAAATTTATTTAACAAATTATGTAACCAAAATAATGTTCACTGAAAAACGAAGTGTTAATTATTCCCAATAGTTAAATTGTCTGTTTATCACTCTCCAATCGTTAATGTACCGTAAACGTCTATTCGCAAGTGTGACGTCATCGCTGGGGTGACAATGACGTATGGCGTCGCGGGACAATCCCGACAATTAGCGTTGTGTTGACGTATCGCCGGCGTATTGCCAACTTGTTGACCGCACAGATGACAGATTTTTATTTATAGGAATTGTGAGATTTGATTTTGCTCTAAATATGATTTGATTGTTTTGTTTCTGGGATTATAAAGTCTGGGTTTATTCTTATAGTAATTATGATGTTGATGTGTTCTTCCCACCGGGTTAGGTTCCGTTCATATTCTAACGTGACGACGATGCATTTATAATGAGCCGTTGGAATAGGCAGCCCAACTCTACAAAGTCTCTAATAAAGTTCAGTTTTTTACGGCTCATTTTAAAAGTCGTCGCATCGCATCGCATTGTCATTTTGCAATATATGAAAACTATGAAAGTTCATATTGCAACATGACAAGACCCTTGGGGTTCAGAAACGATGAAAATTATTGTATTTTACTATTGCGACTTAAAAAAAACATAACCAATACGAGCATCCAAAAAAAAAACGCGCCTGTGCGTAACATGTTTTTTAAATCATAGTCACATCATCAATTGTTTAGCCAACAGCGCGATGAGTTTCGGAGTTAAATCGGGAGCGACAGGCAAACAAACGGCGCCAACACCCACGACTTCGATTGCCTGTCGATGGCCCACGTCACTACTTTATATTTGGTATATAAACATTTAAACATTTATATTTAGTATATTTTAGATTGTATTTTTTTGTGTTTAGATGGTTATCTGTTATCACTGTTTCTAAGTTTTAATTGAGAATTTAATCATTTACGTATATAAACATACTATGCTGAAGTTACGCGACGGAAACTCCGCGGCTTATTTTCCATTCGGAATATTTGACGGATATTTTTAAACGGAAGTTACAAAATAAGTTGCCGCTAAACTTATGCGAGACTGAAATCAGACTGCCAAAATAATTCACACACAAAATATAATTTAGACACTTTACGTCTATAATAGTTTTAGATGACGCCCGCAACTCCGTTGCGCCAAAATTCGTTTATCGGGAGGGACGCGTACATTTTAGGGAATAAATCCTATCCTAAGTCCTTTCCCGGAACTCAAAGTAGTTTGGGCGGACAGACAGACACACTTTCGCATTTATAATATTAATATGGCTATAAATACTATGCTGAAGTTACGCGACAAAAGTTCCGCGGCTGATTTTACGTTACGGAATTGCTACTTATTTTGTGAAGTAACCTGCATCCATAAAGTACGTCATACGATTTTCATGATTTTTGAACCGATGTCGGTTGATTGTCAGACTCACTATCTGGTTTCTGAGGATTTTTGACAGGAGTTTATCTTTTCACTAGGACCTTTGATTGATTAACTTTTTGACTTTAGCCAATCAACAGGCTCCCAACCGTTTCGGAGGAAATTTGCAACTAACATGATGTTAGTTGCTAATCTCCTCCGAGACGTGACGTGAGAATTTTTTAATTTATGATAGGTGATTATAAAAGCTCTTCATCTGAACACTGAACTTCGCATCTCTGAACTTGAACGCTTGTTATACTTCCGAGTCCCGCGTATATGTATGTACATATACGCGGGACTCGGAAGTATAACAAGCGTTCAAGTTCAGTGATGCGGTGTGTGATATACACGGTATATTATACTCTTAATCCGCGCCGCTGCCTTCACGCTATCCACGATATAATGGTCGTTTAGTGACGTTATAGTCTTAGCAAAAGGACTTGAATATTGCACTCTCCTTATTTTTAATCGACTCTCAAAACGTAAATGGTTCTATATTCGGCTGATTTTTACACGCTTTCATTAGCTTGGGCTGTATGTATGTCACGGAATGTTTGAGGACGATTTTTATCTATCTCCACTAGTCTAAATAATTCGAAACTTTGCACACGTATTAGCCAATGACAATTAAAAAATTTGTTAAAGTTTTAAAAAAAATATATATTAAAGAAACGTGTTTTTTTGACGACCTCTGTGGCTCAGTTGGTGGGCTGTTGGTAGCTCAAGCCGGGGGTCGCGGGTTCGAATCCCGCCGACGGAACAAAAAGTTTTCAAAAGTTCCTGGGTCATGGATGTGTATTAAATATGTGTATCATATAATAAAAATCTTAAATATATGTATAGTATAAAAGTATTAAATATATTTCCGTTGCCTGGTACCCGTAACACAAGTCCTTCAGATACTTAGCACGGGGCCAGACTGACGTGGTGTGAAGCGTCCATAGATATTATTATTATTATTATGTTTGTGTAAAGCACTCCTTGCTCACGGGCAATTAAATCCCGGACCTTTGGAAGGCATGCGTGGGGCCGAAGCCAACACGTAGAGGCCCGTTACACAGTTTTAATCTAGATGTAATGTGACACTGGCCAGCGACTCTCCCTGTCCGCACTATGGGAGTACGATCAAGGAGAGCCAGCGGCCAGTGTAGGACTATTGCAGGGAATGGAATTAAAATGATATCGGGCTATGGGGGTGAGGTGCTAGTGGACTGGGTAACTGGGACTATGGAAGGACTATGGCGTCTGCCGATACAACGTTGTAACATGTATCATAAAGTTGGCAGACGGTGACTCGCCAACTCTTTGAATGGGCCTCTCAAAATGGCCGCACGCACGGTGCACCGAGGCGGCAACATTGACAGAGCGGCTTGAGGCAGGAGAGGTGTCGCTGGACTTTAAACGCCGATCATTTGCACCCTCAGAGGGTCCCATCACGTCGCCCACTCGCCACTTACGCTTCACATCCTTCCTCCGAGCCGAAGCTCTCGCGACTTCACTCTGACCGGCCGGTTAAGGCAAGGCAGAGGTAGGGCCTGATTCTCCGTCAGTGTTCACTCCGGCCGGCCAGTGAAGGCAAGCCGGAGATGGAGAACAGGGGCTTCCCTGGGAGTACTCGGGTACGTGGGGTCGCTACTCCCCAACAGCTCGCCACAAGCTGCCCTGCGGGCTTATTATTATTATTATTATTATTATTATTATTATATTATTTTAGGTACTGATCACACGATTGAGACAGTGCCCACGGCCGAGCACATCCAATAATAAACAAACTGAGTGCTTGGCAGACCGATCGAGTGCACTCGCCACTCTACTAGGTAGATGTCATCTAGGAATTAATTTTAATACCGGTTTTCCACGCCAATATTAATATAGTATTATTATAGTATTTAAACTAGATGACGCCCGCAACTCAGTTGCGTCAAAACCCGTTTATCGTGAGGGAACTGTACATTTTTCTGGGATAAAAAGTATCCTATGTCCTTTCCCGTGACTCAAAGTTAGCGGTTTAGGCGTGAAGAGGTATACTTTCGCATTTATAAGTCTGGATGAAGAGAAGAACAAATAAGTTTAACTTGATGGATATTGAATCAGATTGCTTGCATCAATAGTATTCCACTTTGAATCCGGTCCGCTCTCTCGCTCCCAAGTTATTAAACTCGCGATTGGATCAGCGATGATTGATGCAGCTCATATCGCGCTTATTACCGCAATATCGCTGGATTAGCGCCGCCGCCGATACTCTGTGTCGCCTGTCAAATTACAACACAACATCAGCATCAGGCTTTTTGTACATGGGGAAATAGTTTACGCCTGGCGGATTGGGGTTATCGGCCAGGGTATGTGGACCCCAGTCGGGTTAGACTTTAATCTGGAATTATTAAGCTATTGCATAGCTTTTATCATGGGCTTTGAGCGTGGCGACCGAATCAAGAAATTTCGTAACGAAAAACATCTTACATTCGTCTAACGTCGTTTCAGTTCGGTAGACTTCGGCTCGCTGTGGCTCGGGGTGTGGTGCGGCGAGCCAGACTTCAGTATGTTGTTTGAGTGCGTGCGACTAGACGTATGCGAATTATAATTGCATTGGTTGATAAAAAATGCTATGCAATAGCTTTACCGCGGCCGTCACAAGGCAATCAGTGCCACACGTTTCTTTTTTACATGGGGAAACGCTTTACGTATCCCCGGCTGATTGGGGATATCGGCCAGGGTACGTGACAGGTTAGACATTAACCTGGAATTAATTATAGTCATCAATATCAATTGGTTGATGCTAACATTAAAGGCTATTTATAAAATGACATTTCCATGTGTAGAACGCAGAACTAATATCGAGTTGGAATAAATTAAACAAGTTCGTACAAACACTCCGCACTGTGAAAACTTTCTGCGGAGCACTGGAGCTTAGTCAGCTTCTATATACGAAAGTTTATCTAAAATATAATATATTATATTCATAGGATTCTTTTAAGGTTTGAGTGGGATATCTAAAAAAAAATCAAAATTTAAACCAATAGGGTGAAATGTAGTTAGGCTGGTTTTATCGTTAAGCGTTTCGGCAGAGCCGTTGGAGCGCCGCGGGTTCGAAGATGTATGGGGGTAGTAGTTGCGTTTCAAAGTCGCGCGTTTGAGCAGCGCCGTTCGTCCGTTCGTTCGACATCTTCGAACGCGTGCGCTCCAACGGCGCTGCCGAAACGCTTAACGATAAAACCAGCCTTATAGTTCACGCGGTGATGCGAGGCGATATCTAAGGTTATTAACTTCATCTAAAACTTGACGTATTTCATCGTTTTCTATCGTATTAAATCGCGATTAATAATGACAGTGACATATGTTTCAGAAACATAACTCATTTCAAGCAGATTGCTTTAAATATTGCTGAGAAGTACTATCCTCCATTCTGAGTTATACAATCTTAAGTAAAATCTTCCTTCGTTCATTTCAACATCCCCTCAGAATGTCTAGAATCAAATGAATTTTGATACCGATTTCAATAAAATCATTTTGGTGGAATCTTGCTGAAAAGGTTGAACAAATACCGGCTTTAAAAGTAGAGTTGAAATCAGGACTGCACCGAGTCCGCATACTGATAAGTATTGAGCTCAACAGTCAGCTGACCCGATTCTATAATAGAAGACACGAGTGGATAAAGTGGATAACTAACTATTTGAAAACTGTCGTTTTTTGTATTAATGTAGGCTTTAGGACCGGGAAAATGATTTGAAATAAAAAAACGTGGATCCTACGTATAGCTAGATATAATAGCCAAATGATGTGGTAGATAAGTTACAGGGTTTATTCAAATTATAAGGGAAAAAAATTGTAATTGCCCTTAAGAATGCACCTGACCCTAACTTGACTTAAACCTAGATCTCAAAATCTGTAAGGTCTAGAAAACTGAATTTTTTACACAAGTAACTTCAGTTCATGAAGATTAAATGCTCAAGACGAAAACACGATTACTGAAAAAATGCTCGATAGTTTTTTTTTACAAACAACCTCGTTTTAGACACATTTTTGCTTGGATCTTCGAAGTTTGCTGTCTTTTCTTTAATATTTTTTAATATCTAAAAAGGCATCAATGATAAAACCTAAAGCTCAAAATACTTTTTTCATAATCATTATAGTTCGTCTTTTATTCATAGTAAAACTTGGCGATGATTCCGCGTCGTCCTTTTTCACCTGGCATATGAAGAGGCATGAGTGTGAAGAGAGAAGGACGATGTTTGATTTTTTGGGTTGTCATGTCATGTCTTAAAGTTTTCGTATGCAAGTGGCGATTCTTAAAGACGATTCTCCTTATCTATGAGCGTGTATCAAGTATATTTGATTTTAACACTCCAGTATCTGACCTGGCAACGTTGTTTTGCATATACAATGTGGGAATATGCTTGAGAAGCTCAAAGGCAGATCTTCCGAGGACGTATGCTCGATCAGGCCGAAGCCTATTCTTCCGATCGAGTGAGGTGGTATGCTCCATCAGGCCGAAGCCTATTGTAATTTCAGACGTTGCATAATTGAAGACGTGAGTGGAAGAATCGAACAAGTAACATTTCGTAACATACGGACAATAACTCATTTTTTTCCTTATTATTTTCATAAAACTTGTAACTTATCTACTTCATAACCTAGCTAATATATCTGGCTACACACATAATCCACAGTTTTTCTATTTCAAATAAATTTTCCGGCCCTAAAATTTGCCCTCCATTTAAGCAAAAAAACGGGAAGTTTTTTCATGTTACTTACCTTATTCTTCCACTCACGTCTTGAATTACGTTCGACGACCTCTGTGGATCAGTGGTTGAGCCCGTGGTAGCTCAAGCCGGGGGTCGCTTGCTCGAATCCCGCAATAAAAAGTTTTCGATGTTCGTGGGTCATGACTCATGGATGTATATAAAATATGTGTTTAAATAATATATATTATTAAAAGAAATCATACATAGTATAATATGTGTAGAATAAAAGTATTAAATATATTTCCGTTGTCCTTGGTACCCGTAACACAAGTAGGATGGCTTCTTGCAAGGCTACTTCTACATTATTATATGACTTATAATTATGTACTCGTATGTTGACATTTTATATAATATAATGTTACAAAATTGTAAACTTTATTTTAAAAAGAACAATTTTTCTCTCACTTTTTGGTAAAAAGTGGGAACCGTGCAAGTTTCTTACGCCGGTTCTTCTCGCCGGGTTAGTTCCCGAACCGGTGGTAGGCACCATTTAGACTTTCTGAGAACATTTGTTTCAAATTTATTCAGAAATAAAACAATTTTTATTTTATTTATTTTTACAAGTCTTTCAGCAGACTGACGTGGTGTAAAACGTCCATAGATATAAAAATAATATGTTGCGCTGATCTCAAAAGTTTTGATTTCGCTGGTTACTCCAAAACTAGTTATTAAGTACTAGATGAGACGCCCGAAACTCCATTGTTCTAAAATTTTGTTTTTCGTGGGAAACGTACTTTTTCTGGGATAAAAAGTATTCTATGTTTTTTCCCGGGACTCAAAGTATCTCCATACCAAACTTCAGTAAAATCGGTTGGAGCGTAAAGAGGTAACAGACAGACAGACAGACACACTTTCGCATCTATAATATTTGTATGGTATAGTTTCTATATTAGTATTGATTGATTGACCCTCAAAGGTTACTTGTATTGATATAATAAGCCATTATTCAGAAAAAAAACCCTTGTACCAAGCATCGGTAGGGGTTCCTTCGACGATTAACAATCTGGGAGTAGAAGCCGTTCCACGGCAAAGTTAATGGAAATCTATTTTAAACTGGACGCCCGCAACTCCGTTACGCCAATATTCGTTTATCGGGCGGGAACCGTACATTTTTCCGGGGTATAAATATCCAGGTTTGTCCTTTCCCAGGACTCAAAGTATCTTCATAGCAAATTTCAGCAAAATTGGTTCAACGGTTTAGGCGTGAAGAGGTAACAGACAGACAGACAC
Organism: Cyaniris semiargus; assembly: GCA_905187585.1. NCBI lineage: Eukaryota > Metazoa > Arthropoda > Insecta > Lepidoptera > Lycaenidae > Cyaniris > Cyaniris semiargus. Next base: position 812,899 of record LR994558.1, on the reverse strand, counting down.
TTTCGCATTTATATTAGTATGGATGTGGCAACATCTATAGCATAAACTGAAAATTCTACTATTTTGTACTGATGATGGGATTCATGAGTAATCGAGATAACTCCTCAAAATTTATATGGAAACATTATATGGTGTTTTTGATTTTATGTGAAGCATACTAAGCATATTATGCTTCCAAAAAGTAAGATTTTGCATCAAGGTATACCATGGTTGAAAAGGTGCTGACGGAACTCGTGATTTCTTAAGTTTGCGCGTTGTTTTAAGAACAGAAAGCATATTCTACTATGCAAATTATATTCATCATCATCATCATTCTGTACATATTAATGTCTTCATTACTTTGAAGTCGGTACCAGTCCCAAAGATTTCGGACATTGACTGCATTCACGATTAAATTAGGTGATACAGACTTCAAAATAGTGAAGACTATAATATGTACAGAAATAGTTGAGATTTAGACTGCCTTCACATTATGTCGCGGGTACCGCCGCTGCAGCGCGGCTGCGCCGGTACCCGCGACATAATGTGAAGGCAGCCTTAGACGAATTCTGAAAAAGGCCCTATTAAAGTGTAAGAATTATTTTATGCTTTTCTTGTTCATATTATTATTGTTTTTACATTCAAAGTCGGTTTATTTTTTTTGTTAAAAATAATGATTTATAAAATTAGGGGGCAAACGAGCAAACGGGCCACCTGATGGAAAGCAACTACCTTCGCCCATGGACACTCGCAACATCAGAAGAGTTGCAGATGCGTTACCGCCTGCCGGCTATTTAAGAGGGAATACGCTCTTTTTTTTTCTGAAGTTGATGATAATGATAAATTAAATCACGCCTCTGTCGACTGTCACAAAAGGCAGAACGAACCAGTAGGCCGACTTATAGTATAGGAGTAGCAACGTTTTCGAGAAAGTATTTCAGGACAGCTGATTTTGTAATATATATATATATATATATATATATATATATATATATATATATATATATATATGACATATCATAAAATCAGGCGTCCTGAAATACTTTTTTTTCAAACGTTGCTACCTCCCGTACCATTAGACGAGTTCTCGAAATTTAGACTTTTGACGTAGTATAATATTATGTCATATCGAGCGACGCGCGCCATGAAACAGCGTTGCTGAGCCATTCGTAGCATGCTTACAGCGGACAGCAGCGGTACCCGCGCCGATTCGTCAGTTTGTTAGAAGTCGGCCTACTGGTTAGTTCTGTCTATTGTGCCTCTGTTTTCGTCGGGGGCTAAAAATAAAGCACAATCTTACAAAACAATCTGTTTGTCGGTTCATCATAATTTAGGCTTCCCTTTGCGGAATTGCAAATTTGTACAAGGATTTAGGGTCTTACATTACCAGCATCGAATATATTATCCGGATTATGGGAGTAGGCAAGCTCGCAGGATGCTCCGAGATTATCATACTGTTTTGGGACGTTTTATCATTATTCTGACACCGAGGATGATTAAATTCAAATGCGTGCCGATTAAAGGGTCAGGCTCTTTAGCCAAGACCTTTTCTTCATCGCTTCTTTATAGAATAGCCGACCAGAATGTATGGAATTGACATAATCGACTAAGAGCTGACGACCAAATCGGTCATGTGGCTTCAGCTGTATTAAAACTCCGTTAGCTAAAATTTTTTTGGGTGCACAGAAGTACAGAGTAGCTGTTTGGAAAAAAATTGAAGTCGCTGAGCCTACATTTTTTCCCCACCTCACTACACCCACACCCACCGCAGACGGCCTGCCAGCACGCAGATTATCAGAAAAGGTTGTTCAGGGAAGTAGCTCATTAGCTACTCCATTGAGTTTTAACACAGCTGAAGTCACATGACTGATTTGGTCGCAGCTCTCCGTCGATAAGTGTTCGTTCGTTTATATGACGTTGACGTTCGGCTCGTAATCTCTCTCATGTCATTTTCATACATTTTGATCGGCGATTCTATAACGAAGCGATAAAGAAAATGTCTTGGCTACAGGCTCCGCCCTCAGGTATAGGGTGCGTATAACCTTTAGATCGCCAGGCGAAATTGGAGGCCGGGCATGGTGTCGGTTGTTTTTGCGTGTCCCGTAGCTCTATCTAATGGCCGATTTACACGTGTGACTAAAGCCGCACGATTTACGCCGCACGGCGAAAATCGACCGTGTAAATGGCAATTCGACTACGCCGCATGCGGCTAAAGTCGCAAGCCCCAAAGTCGTGCGGCCAGCGGCCGCATGCGGCTGGTGACTAAAATAAACCGTGCAAACGCTCAGTCGCAAGCGATCGCTTGCTGCGAATACTACTGTAGCGAGCACAGACGCGACATTTTCACGCAGAATGAACTAGTCACAGGCGATTTTTGTAAACGGGGTGGCGATTTCGACTTGTACAGGCGATTCGACTGGTGACTTGCCGGGTGACTAAAATCGACCCGTTAGTCACCCGTGTAAATGGGGTGGCGATTCGACTTGGACAGGCGATTCGACTGGTGACTTGCCGGGTGACCAAAATCGACCCGTTAGTCACCCGTGTAAATCGACCATGAAGGGGAAAAGCAGGAACACCGGGGAGTCCCACATACCTCGGTGGCCCTCCCCAGACTGCCGGGGATGCGTAAATGCATTTTCCCAACGGAAAAAAGGTGAAAACTGAAACTGGAGGCACCAATGTGTGCATTATCTACTGATAACATCTAGTAGATTGTTTGAGCGCCGTTTCATACCTAACAACCTATCTAAAGAAGTAACTACTAAAACACAGAAGATATTTTAAAGCGAAAAGCTCTGTCACATATAAAATACTTTTATGTTCCACGACTTTACGATCCGTAACGTATAACGTATAACGTATTATACATATAGAGCCTTTCTATTATGATTTGTCCAGCTCCAGCTACGTATGATAATATAGATATTGCAGGGGATTAAGAAGTAACATACCTGTTTTTGAAGTGAAAACTCCTTAAGCGGCATTGTGAATTTTTCTAGGACGGGTAAAAAGTACCTACTAATATTATAACTTTATTTACTTTACAAGATTATACTTGTCTGATGATACGGTCTTCTGAATTGACAGAATTGTCACCCGCAATTTTGAGCTGCCTGTTCCAAATTTGAATCCATTTAAAAATTCATCGTGACGCTTCGCGATATTGCAATATGAATTGGCCCTTTGAATAATATCTGGGCTACAATTATTTTAATATTGTTCTCATTATTTAACTACATAACATGATCCAATAGAGTAAATCAGAAGGTGACAGGGTGTTGTTAATATTACGGGCGGTAAGTCAGCGCCGGAGCCTACTAGATTTATTGCCACTATATATATATTGATAACACGTACAGTCGAGGAAATTGAATATTATGCAGTTTGCTGTCTCTTTAAGTTTTCGAGTTTATTTTATACACTGGATATAGTTTTTGCGTGAAAGAGTAACAAACATCCATACATCCAAACAAACTTTCGCCTTTATAAGTAGGATTTATAGTAGGATTAAATAAAGAGTAGGTATTCTTTATCCAACCACAGATCGAAAACAATAGGGAAGAAAGATGCTTCGAACTGGTGTTGCTTATCCAAAACAGCACAGCACAACTTGACATAATAATAATAATATATATTATCACTTATGGTTACTGTCCGTTTCCTACTAACAATAGATAGAAATGTTTTGGTCTCAATTCACAAGGAATTATTCGATAAGAAAGAAATATGTAGATAATAATTTAAGACATTTTGAGACACATGGTATCCATTCTCTAGTGAAGGTGCCTCTTCACAATGGTCCATCCTGGCACACTAAAGGCCATCGCCATTGTGTAGACACACGATACTGACATGACGATCGTCCGTACTCATAGGGGCATATTACACGCATCAATATTATCACGATTCTAGTATCACAAGTATTGAAGCGCCCTATTACACGGTCAATATTATCACCGATTTTAAATAGTTAATAGAATCAGGCGTTACTTTGCGGAAATCCGCGGAATATTGCTAAAAATAATAACAAACTAAATTTAATATTATCACCGTCAGTACGCAGTTGAAATTGCTAGAGTTAGGTCGTCTCGTACAATATTTTTTTTTATAAGAGAAAAGCAGCTGTAGCATTAATACTCACATGCGCGTTAAAAACTAAACGCATGCAAAACAAGACGGATTATTGTTTATTATTATTATCTTTCTTATATTAATTTATTATTAAACATCTTTCGTATTCCACAAAGATGGGCATGTTTCTTACAAAAGAATAAACTCCTTGAGGTCATCAGGCTCTAATTGTTATAAGAATTCCATAACTAATTATTGAGTATTATAATATATTTATTATTAGAATTATATTTATGAATTATGTATATATAATACTGCATGCCCCACGCGGCTTCGCCCGCGTAAATTAGGAATTTTACGGAAACCGTACATTTTCCAGCAAAAAAATAGCTTATGTCCCTTCACGTGGTCTACTCTATATCTGAGCCAAATAACATAAAAATTGCTCCAGTAGTTCGTGATATAAACCCTATCTAATAATTTTCCCCGTTTTTTTCACATTTTCCTCTGCTTCTTTGGTCCTATTAGTCTTAGCGTGATAAAATATAGCCTTCCTCGATAAATGAACTATCTAACACTGAAAGATTTTTTACATCGGAGTTCGGACGAACAAACTAACAAACTCTTTAGGTTTATAATATTAAGTGTATATTTTTTTTAATTGCTTGACAAACTAGAGTCTCGATCTAAAAGCTTATGAAAAGTATACCAATAATAGGGTCATAATAGGCTCATAATCATGGGACGATGCATGGTATTATATGGTAGTGATTATGATGATGATGAATGTAATTTGCATAGTAGCATAATATGCTTTCCGTTCTTGAAGCAACGCCGAAACTCCCAAACTTGTATCTATAAAGAATCAGGAGTTTCAGCACCTTCCAAATCAGGGTACACCAGGTATACCTCGGTGCAAAATGTTACTTGTTGGTGATGCTTACAATACTTCTCACGAAACCGAAGTCACCACATGTTTCCATATAAATTTTGAGGAGTTCCCTCGATTAATTATGGATCCCTTCATCAGGTCACCACTTTTGTGAATATATGTAGTACCAAATTAGGATGATACTCTATACACTAAAAGAAAATTTTTGAAAATCGGTTCACAAACGGCGGAGTAATCGTTGAACATAAAAAACTAACATAACACCTCCTCCATTTTGAAAGTCGGTTAAAATTGTAGCCTATGTGTTATTCTGATGTATAAGCTATACTATTGTAAAGTTTCATTAAAATCCATTCAGTAGTTTTTGCGTGAAAGAGTAACAAACATCCATACATCCAAACAAACTTTCGCCTTTATAATATTAGTAGGATTAGTAGGATATAGCTAAAAACATATTCTGCTATATTTGCAAGAGAATACTGAGCACAGACTAAATATACGAGATCGCTTAATCTGTGGAAGCCACGCCCCCAGTATCGCGTGGATTTCAAGAATTTTTAAAATCTCTGTGATAATATCACGATATTGCAATTCGGCCTATTACATCAACAATATTATCACGGAATCGTGATATTATTGACTGTGTAATATTATGAGCCATACACCACAACCCCGTCTACACAATAATAATAATAATAATAATAATATTAATAAAGGAGAATCTAAAAGATAGAAAAAATTAAATAATAATAATAATATCTATGGACGCTTCACACCACGTCAGTCTGGCCCCGTGCTAAGTACCTGAAGGACTTGTGTTACGGGCACCAGACAACGGAAATATATTTAATACTTTTATACTATACATATATTTAAGATTTTTATTATATCATAAACATATATAATACACATCCAGACCCGGGAACATTGAAAAACTTTTTTGTTCTGTCGGCGGGATTCGAACCCGCGACCCCCGGCTTGAGCTGCCACACACTCAACCAATTGAGCCACAGAGGTCGTCGCCGTGGCCTTTAGTGGGCCAGCATGGACCATTGTGAAGAGGCACCTTAAAGGGCGTAAGTCAGGTCGCGAATGACATAGAAAACCGCTGCAGTAACACATGTTGTCTTTTTATTGTGTGTAATAGGTATATAAAATTCTCGTGTCACAGTGTTTGTGTGTGCAATTAAATTATTTCTTTCAATACGAAGGTATCAGGATACAGTAGATTTTATTGGTCACTATATTAATTGAACCGAGCTTAAACCAATCACTCTTAATGCGATGAAAATTTGAAACGGTTTATCAGTCCGACTGAAAATTTCATTAATTATATCGTAGAACTTTGCTTTTATTTTACATGTGTACTCTGATTCCCTATTAACATTTTTATTGTATGGCACACATTCCTCTGTCTACTCTGTATCTGTAAGAATTTCATCAAAACTGAAACATTGATTTCAAAGCCTATTCGATGCGATCAAACAAAAATCTTATTTTCTTTTGTCATTAAATGTAATATTATCTGTACGTCCAATAAATGTAAATTATCAAGCTAATATGCAGGAATATTTTGCATATTACATTATAATCCGTACATTGTACAATATGAAATTTGGCACATTTGTTCAGACGCTGCTGATATAGAAGGTATACGAAAACTGGGCAGTTCTGGAAATATTACATACATACGGGTCGAATTGATAGCCTCCTTTTTTGAAGTCGGAATGAAATAACAAATGTAACGCCCACACGAACACGTGCAACACCTGGAAAGTTACAAGTGCGTTAAGCCTAACTCTTCCTGGGGTAAACAGGTAAGGTAAACACCTGGGGGGCGATTCTCAAGCGTCGAAACTCGAATATAGTTCCGATCGCAAGCTATCTTACCCGCGTAATACCTACACATCGGTTTCGCGACGGTGGCCGGTTTCATTGAACCAGGCCAGTTACACAGGAGCCATTTTATAGTGTCCAAGTATGTGCGCAGTACACAAGAGCACTCTCGCTTCCTTTACTCTCGTTACCCAGTGGAACGGAAGACTGACACAACTGCCGAGAGGTCAGGCGTAGGACCAACATGCCCATTCGCGCATGGACGGCCTTACCAATCTTCATAATATGTCTTCAAAGCGGGTTCGAACCCACGACCTCCACGTCAAGAACCACGTCCTCTAAACCATTGGACTACGGAGGCGTTGACTCACCCGCGCGCACATGTTGTCATGAAACGTCATTCGATGCCAGAGAATTGGGCCCCTGAACTTTTCAATCCCCCGTGCACGTTTCGCACCATGTGTAACTTATTTAAACATAATTAAGCGCGAGTTAATATTTAACTAAGCCGGAGAATTGTCAGACCATTATAGAGTTGTACAAGTATGCTGACATTGTTAACATGGTTATTATCTCCTTAGTGGGGAAAATGATACAGAAAATATCTATCTATACTATAGTCCATACTAATATTATAAATGCGAAAGTGTGTCGGTCTGTCTATCACCTATGTACGCCTAAGCTACTGCCCCACTTTTGCTGAAATTTAGTATGGAGATACCTTGAGTTCTGGGAAAGGACATATTAAGATACTTCTGATCACAAAAAATATGGTTCCCGCGCGATAAAGGGTTTTTGGAGGAATGGAGTTACGGGCGTCATCTAGTATTTAATTCAAATATTATGTCGATCTATCTGTTGCCTGATTACGCTTAAACAACCGCTTTAATGTTTATGTAAGTGTATGGCATGGAGACATTTCAGTTCAGCCCCCCTAGCATACGCCAACGAGATATCTCGTGGATATCTCACTCTTGAGCGTAGTGATATTGTCACTTTCTTGCTAACATGCATACGTCAGATACTCGTAAATTTCTCGTTCGTATATAGTTCGTTAGTATAAAAACAAAAATAGCACATATAAAAAAAAATTATCTCTAATTTTGACGACAGACGTACGAGAAAAAATGTATGTCATGTTCGTTAACATCGAGAAAACGTGTAGACAAAATTTTCTCGTTGGCGTATGCTAGCACGGCAGGGAAAGGATAATATGGATCACGAAAGTCCATTCTTATGTTATTGTCATACCAAACTGTGTCTCTTTGTATACCGCATACACAGGATGTCCCTCTGTCTATCCCTTTACGTCTCGTAGCTTCGAAATCGACTAACGTTCTGTCAATGACAGATAAACCGGAAAAGCTTAAATAAGGTTTGTTATTTTTAACTGCTCCAAATTGTGCCGAAAATTGTCATCGTAATAATTACACTAATAATAATAATTTAATTAATTATATTATTTAAGTACCATGGGATATTGCAAAAGTAGTTTAATGGTTTTGTCCTCTCCTTATGTTATAGATTAGCAAACATTTTTATAGCGCATGCTACACCCTCCCTATTAAAAATATAGTACGCAGCATTATACCCCTATAACTATGCAAGGTCTGTCAATGTCTTAAGTCTTTGTTTGTAATGTGCTTTTTTAACGCGCTTTTATTAGCTCGGGCTGTATGTATGTAACGAAATCTTTAAGCACGATTTTTACCTATCTCCAGTAGTCTAATTAATTCGAAACTTTGAATACGTATTAGCAGCCAATGACAATGCAATAATTTGGTAAATTTTTTTGAAAAAATTATGAATTCGAATAATTCTAGAGTTTATAGTAAATAAGGTCATGCAATACAGACGCCATTTTGTTTTTTAACTCGTTTTGTAATCGCTTAAAAACATGGTCAATTACAACCGTATGAGTTATGTTGGAGTAATGAGCAGTTTTACCGCACGCTACATTGTCAGCTGTTACTGCATTATAAACCTTATTGTTGAAGCATTAAGACTTAAAATTGCAATGTGGCAAATAATGTAATTTAAATATGGCTTAGGGCCATAGATCAAGATAGATACCGCATGTCGCTCCTTTTGTATGAAAACGAGCGTGTCACTTTTTTCCTACCACTGTGACGTACCGATGATAAGAAACGTGTCCATTATCAAGGCCAACGTTTCTATTTGAATTTGTACAGCTCAATACGGCACTTTTAGGCATTTAGGCATTTTTAAAATTCCGATTGACGTGCGATTCCGATAGCAGACTAAAGAACAGACTTTCGAAAGACGAGCATTGCTCGTCGTTTGGGAACGCGATATGGCACGCGAAGTACATACACATGCGGTATCTATCTTGATCTATGTCTGTGATTAGGGCCAACCTACATGTACCACAACCACACCACGTCGCAACGACAAAATGCTGTCAAGCAGTGGTTACGATTTACGTGTGAATAGTGTCGCTGCTGAATAGTTTTTGTAGTTGCGTTGTGGTACCGACAAAATGGCGACGTGGTTGCGTTGTCGCCAGTAGTTGTGATGTGATTACGTCGTGTGCAGACATAGTTCGACTCCGGCATTATACTTTATAGCGGAAACACACTAAACTCATGAAATTCGAAGAGGAAACTTTATTATTGCTATGCTTGCGGGCGGTGTACGCGCACTGTCGTTGCATCGACGCAACGTTGTGTTTGCGATGTGGTCGGCCGTGGTTGCGATGTGGTCGGTATCACACACGCGGTCGACAACGACTGCAAAATGTGGTACGTGTGAACAGTCTTATTCATTTACAATACGAAATATACGCCCGACCACGTGGTGTGGTTGTGGTACGTGTGGGTTGGCTCTTAGGTTAGAGCCAGTACACACGGCGCTTTGCGTCAGCGTTGCGTTGACGCAGCGCTGCCGTTGCGTTGTTTTACATACAAATAACCAAGGTGTTCACACGGCGTGCTGCGTCGTCGCAACGCACACATGACGGACAGCAGCCCCCGAGACGAAGCGGGAGGGGGTGTTGACGTTAAGACTGCTTCGTAATTTAACGCTGCGATGACGCAGCGCCCGTGTGGCCGGCTATAAAATAATTACACGATAAAATAATAGGCTTTTCATAAAACTGTAGGTAATGACTTAGTAATGCCCAGCTTTTGAGGTTTTTCGACTAAAGTTTATCTTTTTAATAGCGTTTTTCATTGGATAACGTCAAAATATTAACCAAGCAAAAAAGCCCAAGCTACTAGATAAGTTGTTGTAGAAAAAAAGGGTTAATAACGGTCGCACTCAGAGATATTAAATGATGATTAAACTTCAATTCAATGTAGAGTTTCATAGAAAATGTATAAGGCTTATGTAAAAACCTTCATTTAACTACAGTTGTGTAGTTGAAATTCGTTTCTGAATGCGGCAGTAAGAGGCATAAGGGCCCTTCCACACGGCGTTTTTTTACGCTCGTTTGTATCGATACAAACGCAAGTTGAATGCTCAGCAAACGCAAGGAAGCCGACACGTTTTAAACTTTATATCTGAAAAAACGCGATCAAAATGCGCAGAAGACGAGCGCATTAGTAAAAGACCCTGCATATCTACTTATGAATCAATTACTCAGATGGTACAATCTGTACCTCAATTCTTTGTTCCTCGTTCGTTGTTCGCTCCAGTCCCTGAAATACATGCGCCAATAAATTCTATCCTCAAGTATTGTATTGTCTGCGAGGTTTCACATGTCGTCAAACACATTTATTTCCATCCCGTATTATTTCCACGACGAATATTCGGCGAAAGAAAATATTTCTTGTAATGTACGATGCTTTTAGGTTTCACTTTATTCTGTTTATGAAGATACATTGACATAAGTCCGACTGTGTCGAGAGGGTTATTATTATTTAATAACTAGCTTTAGTAAGTGATAAGTAAAATTTTGCAAGAGCTGTCCATTTTTTCGGTGTAAAAAGTACCGTATGTCCCAATGGTAAACTCTTTATCTGAATAAAATATCGTCAAAATCGGCCCAGCAGTTTACCCGTGATGCCGCAACTAAGGAAAATAGGGAGACAGTTTAAATGTATTAGCAATAATCATTTTGTGGTTTATATTTTTAACTGAATAAAGAATTTGTAACGAGCTTCTGCAATTTCTTTAACTGCATTTCAAGAATTCAAAGAAGAAACGTAGAAAAAGCAAACTACGAAGCATCATTACCTAAAAGTAAAGACTACAATAAAATTATATTGTTATCAATAAAATTGCCTGCGGAAGCTTCTGGAATCCAACAATGGAGGATAGTTTATATTTTATACCCAATTGTATTTTCCAGTGAATTATTATGCAAACTACAATCTGTGGCAGCAAAATTCTCGATTCAAAAGCAAATTATGTAAAGTAGAGCGAACAAAAGTACGCTTTACATTCCGAAGACATAGAGCTATTAACTATCGCCGCAGAGTAAACGTGTACAGAGAAACTTATAAAGAGGGTGTAACAAAAATAAGTGATAATATTTTAGGGTGTGGCTGTGTCCCTTATTGTATATGTAGAGTTGACTGTAAGTCTGTCAGACAGTAGCAGTACTTAAAGAATTACTTTTTAGGGTTCCGTAGCCAAATGGCAAAAAACAGAACCCTTATAGATTCGTCATGTCTGTCATCTAACCTATGCGTGTGGGGTATCTATGGATAGGTCTTTAATAATCATATTGAGGTTTCTAATATCATTTTTTTCTTACCTGAATAGTTTGTGAGAGAGACTCTTCCAAAGTGGTAAAATGTGTGCCCCCCCCCCCCCCTCTAACTTCTAAAGTACGGGCATGATAAGTCTAAAAAAATATATGATGTACTTTACTATAAAAACTACCAACAAAAATTGGTTTGAACGAAATCTAACAAGTAGTTTTTTTTTATACGTCATAAATGGTAAACTTAATTTAACTTTCATTAAATCAACTGAAATATAAAAATAAATCAAAAACCTTTTGATTTCATAAAAATAAACCTTATTGCTGCTGCGGAACCCTTCATGGGCGAGTCCAACTCGCACTTGGCCGGGTTTTTTTTAACTTTGTATGGGAAAATTCATAACGCTCGGGCGCTTGCCCATACAAATAAAAAAAAATCTGCACATTCAGCGCTGATACATTAACAGTGAACTCTGTACAGGGAACACATACACACTCTAAACTCTAACTATTATGACTTTGTTTTGTTACAACCTGTAGAGATAATTGCACTACTACAAGTATTGTGCTTGTATGCCGCATAATGCATACGTGAGTAGAAAGTAGGTAAATAATCAAATTATGCATATATGTGCAGGTGGTACACAAGGTGTTACAAAACTATGTTAAATTTTTTATGATGTGTCCCTTATATTATAGAGTTCAGTGTAAAATTGCAGCACTGAAAAAGTCGCTTTTGAGTTCTATGTTTCTATGAGATATGCCCCAATAATGAATTTACCCATATTATTTGAAATTATATTGCACTAGATGCCGCCCGCAACTCCGTTGCGCCAAAATTTGTTTATCGCGCGGGAACCGTACATTTTTCCGGGATAAAATGTATCCTATGTCCTTTCCCGGGACTCAAAGTATCTCCATGCCAAATTTCAGCAAAATCGGTTCAGCGGTTTGGGCGTGAAGAGGTAACAGACAGACAGACACACTTTCGCATTTATAATATTAGTATGGAAGTATGGAAGTATGGATTTTTAATGCTTTTCTAATTATTATTTTTCTTCTTTACAGGCAGGCTGTCTTCGGTACCGTCAAACTTTTTTAACTTGTAAGTAAAACATTTTTTCCAAAGTTTTAAGTTACGAACTAATCGTATACCTTTATACCCGTACATCATATACCATACTTATTTATTATTTTTCATTACATCAAACACCATAACGACCGAAAGAGACTAACAGGGCCGGATTAACGTTCCTTATTTCGAGATTAAATGACAGGTCCGGATTTTAGCATAATGGTGATGATCCTCTTATCGGTCGCCCACAATTAGCTAGGTGACCTCGCCCTAAGTACTTTTGCATTAATTTTATAATCTCTACCGAATTGCCTACGACATCGACGGCTGTATCGCTAAACAAAATTAGATCAACCTACTCCATAAAACTGTATTGTATAAATTTATTTTAGCGTCCAGTGTAGGCGGCAGATAAAGTTGACTTTAGTCTGACTGCCGCACTCACAGACGAATAAATGAAGATTTTTATATAAGACCTGTACATTATCTATCAAACTCTTCATTAAATTGAAGTTTAATCATCATAAAATGTCTCTGAGTTCGGCCGTAAGGTCCATTCCATCATTATACCACACGTATATTTTAAAAGCATTCAGAAAGTTTAAAATTTAATCGCGTCTATTATCTCTCAGTTTATTAAAGCCTATTAAAATTTCCAATACATAAAGTATTTTTGTCTGAATAAATTCAGTTGCTGCATATCGAATTCATTCAGCTGGATTTAAGTAGATGGTTCATTATAAACGTGAAGCTTTAACTTATTAATTTTAAATCAATTGCAAATCTAAGAAAACTAATATTCAATTTTTATGTTAATAGATCTGAGTACGGCTTTCGATCACTAGAAAATTGTACCATCGAAGAAATTGATTCATAGGCAGGTGACGGACCTACGGCATTTGGTCGGGTTATGTCAATTTAATGTTAGTCGTGATCTGTCTACTGGGTTTGACATAACGCGACCGAATTACGTAGGTCCGCCAACTGTCTGTGAACCAACTTCTCTGATAGTACAATAATTGTTTATTTTTTTTTCATCACTTGCCAGTTTGCAGATTCTGATGAAAGCTTCTTGCTTTATAGACAAACTAAGTGGAGTTCTCATGAAGGCTGTGCAATAAGTTCTGTTAATTGTTGTTTTAATTGCAGACGTTATAGTTATACAACACGACTAGACGACGCTCGCAACCCCGATGCACCGAAATTCATTTATCGCGCGGGAATCTGACATTTTTCCGGTATACAAATCCTATGTCCTCTCCCGGGAGCTAAAATATCTCCATACCAAATTTCAGCAAAATCGATTCAGCGATTTGGGCGTGAAGAGGTAACAGACATACACACTTTCGTATGTATTAGTATGGATTATCATTCAAAAACTGTATCAAACCTGTACCTCTTGCAATATTTTGCACATTTTTGTCATGTGCAGCTTGAATGGTCGTTGAGAGCGCTTTGTTTGCGATTGCGATACTGTTGCCAACTTCGCGGCTATTCACAACTCCGGTTTTATCAGCACCTTCGCCCGCATCGCAACTTCTGATAGGGGCATGTAGAAGACTTTTATTACGTATCTAGAGAAACTGTATCTTATCATATTGTTATAATAATAATTATACTGCCTATCATCAGCCTCTAAAGTTTAGGTCAAGGAAATTGATTCCTAGGCAGTTGACGGACCTACGTTATGTGGTCAGCTTATGTTAATTCAATGTTAGCTGTAATCTGTCGTCTGGGTTTGACGTAACGCGACCAAATTACTGAGGTCCGCCATCTGCCTAGGAATCAACTTCTCTGATACTTACTATCCTTGCTGTTCTATTAAAATTGCCATTGAACAATTACATCTAAAAGCCAAAATATTATATTTTACAATTATTATTTATCAAACAATATTTTTCTAATATGTTTTTAAATAAGAAATCGTAGTGATAATTATGGTAATCGATCATTACCAACGTCAAAATAATTCGTAAATTCAAAATTCTTTATTCAAAACAATTTTGAGTTTTTGAATTCTTTTGACGTTTAAAATTTAAGATTACAAGAATATCTGCCGTACTCAGAGATATTTAATTATGATTAACCTTCAATTTAATAAAGTGTTTGACAGATAATGTATGAGGTTTATGTCAAAATTTTAAATTAATTACATTTAAGGCCATCCCCTGAGCAAACGACCTTGACCATACATTTGCCGCGTTGCCGAGATCGCGCCAAAATCCTATTTTTTTACTGATCTTAGTTCAAAATTGACCTAAAAAAAAATTCAAACGTCCAGTATGTAGTTAATGAAATTGTCGATCTATAATTGGCGTGTGTTTCAAATAACCGTAATTTGTATAGGTCTACCAGAATCTGATGGCAAAAAGTGAGAAAATAAATTGACTCTAGCAATACCGGGGTAATTTGAATAAAACATTTTGATCGTTTTTTTTTTCTTATAGCGGCTGATTCTGTATGTTAAACATGCAAATATAAAAATTTATCCAATGATCAAGGATATTTTATGAAAATCTGCTGTCAAAAATTGCCATCAGATTCTGGTAGACCTATAAATACTAGGGAGAAACAGAATGTAAGCTTGAATTTAAATATGATATTACTTTGGAAGCTGATATCATGAGTATAAAAAACAAATATAGGAAATTAATAACTATGAAAGGAATGTCCATATACTGAAGATTATTGCTGTATTTTTATTACAATTTTGTAGCTTTCAAATTATGAGTTAAATTAATAAGGCTCTAAAAACGGTAAACTACTGCATCTCGTTAGGGGGAGCGTCTTAAGTAATTAATATTCCACTCTGAGTGCGGCAGTAAGTAACATATTGCTTATATCATTACGAATAGGTTAAAATGTCACCAATGTTGTTGCTCTTGTAAGCCTCCTTGGAAAACCAATAACCATTATTAAAAATCAAATATTCTAATGTTGTTGACGTCGGCACACTGATGAGATTTAATATAAGCTGTTCTCAGACATGTTGCTGTAGATATAATGTCATGAGGGGTCGATGTAGATGGGATAAATCATACAAATAATACAATCTTTACGCAATGCTAATATCTTTGTTAAACAATATTTTTACAATTGCCACGACAAAAACCAGCATCCCCTAGTAGTCTGTGGATACGACTAAAGAGTAAAGGATGGCCATATACAGGACGGCCGATCGATTCAATCCGACTGATCGCAGGCCGACCGGACCGGAGCGGACGTGCATACGGACTCGGGAATGCACAAGATGAGACCGGGCAGACGTGTCTGCAATTAGTCTGATCGGACCGGAAAAGGCTACCGTGGTACCCCGTAACATCATAATATTACCACAAAAATATGTGGCATCACTGACAAGTCTGTTGTCATCGGCCTTAGTTAATTTTGCGTACGAATTAAGCCGCGCAAGCTGCCCTTCGGACCGCAGGTTGTTGTCATGTATCTCGGGATATAAGGAGTATTGATTACTCTTACTTCCTTTTCTATTGAAAGCTCCCAATAATTTCGCTAAAGCAATCAACACACATTCAAATGTTTCATCGCTGCTTAGTCCAAAACGACATTAGGGTCCTCCGTGATCGATACGGCCAACCAGCAAGCCTGGCATACTCCAGCATCCCCCGACGCCTCAAACACCCCCCGGCACCTCCAACACCCCCCGGCACCTCTAAAACCCCCCGGCACATCCAAAACTCCCGACACCTCCAACACGTCCATGGTACTTTGAGTGGAAACATGCATTAAAGGGGGTGTAAGTTGTAATCTTGAGTATTTTGTTGTGGCCCAAAATGTTAACAGTGGAATAAAAGTTATCTTTCGTATTTTGATGCTTACACCTATCTATTTTCTACTATCTACAGTAAACTGATATAAAAATGGAGAATTGTCAATTTTCGGTAAAGCCAGTGATTGATGTCGCTTATCATTTCCATTTATTTAATCTGTTATCACAGACTTAGGGTGAGTGAAATATAAGTGGCTCTCAACGTTTTATGAATTCGGTGGCTAATCCTAATTAATTCTCGGCTAATACTGGCCATTTATAATTTTATCTTTTGCAGATTTTTTAAAAACCATTGTACGACCCCAAGCATTTTATTGTTGTTGGAGTGAAAATTTTAGCTTTGTTTTTTAATTATTCTTTAGCGGACTTGTGCACTTTTAGTGATGTAAAAAAATTAAATACTTGCATCAAGATTAGCTTCTTTTGGCACACAACATAAAAAGCAACGGTCGCACTCAAGAAGTGCTGGAAAAAGTGACAAAAAAACTTAAGCAAAAATAGACCACAAGTTGGCAGGTAAAAATTTTTACCGCGCAGTTTAAACTTTAAAGAGAGGATGATGTTACTTCCTGTCCTACACCGAGCTGGCGGTTCACTCTCTCTTCATCTTAAGAATTTGCAATCAGGCTACATGTCTTGACCGAGTTTAACATTTTTTCCCCATCTCAAAAAGTGCACAACAACGCTAAGTTTACACTTTAAAATAAAATAAAACCAAAGCAAGCTCTGCACGTCGTGCTAGTTTCCGACTACCCTCTAACATTCTGTAAAATGAAGATTTTGTCTGAAACGTCGTCTCGTGAACGCCTATGATGTACGCTTAATTAATACGGTCTTTGAGAGCCTCTCATTGGTACAGTTAATTGGAGAGTCGAACGCGAGCGCGAGTTGCCTTCGTTAACGTATTCACTACTGAGTTACTGACAATACTTACAACACGCCGCACATTGACTCATAAGTAGGCTCAAGTATCGAATGGTCCAGATATTTTGATAAAAAAGAAGGTTATAATTATTGGGTTGAAAAAAATATGTTGGATGAGATTGAAAAAGAAACATAATTAAGTGCTTTGAAAAAAGGATGGTTCAGCCGTGGCGCTTTTTGCTCGACTTGCTGACACTGCTGTGCTTTCAGTTTATTCAAGTTTTACTACCGAACTCGGAGACGAATAATAATCACTTAACTGTAATGAAATGAAGATTTTGGCAGTTTATGTATGGCTTATGTCAAAATCTTCACTTAATTACAGTTAAGTCATTAATATTCGTCTTCGTCGAGTGCGGCAGTTTGTGTTAAAGTATAATATTTATTATTGTGTCGCATTTTATTACGTTTTAAATGTTTCTTTTTGTGTGCAGGTTAATAAAATGTAAGTGCAGGGGGACAATTTATTCTCAAAATGAATAAACAGGTAATTGTGTTAATCAGGAAATTTACTGCTATTGAAAAAAAAATTGCTTATTTAACCATTAAAAACACTCCACAAAAACTCCGCAAAGGCAGATCTCGACTTTGGTTACGTAAAATATATTCGCTCAAAACATGGACTTGGTTTGACTGGCGGGAATTACAAAAAAATGTATCACGAGATGATGAGATATTGTCAGTTTGTTACCCCAAGCTCTGACAATGTTGCCTTTATACAAATGTAAAAATCGGCTGATTAAAAATAAACAATGTGATTTACTCGGAAAAGAGAACGATTTCTATTCACAGTGTAATAAGCCCTGTTTGTTTACTTTTGCTAAAAATAATTTACAAATCATGCTTTGTTTCGTACAAGCTGTTCCTGTAATAACCATGAAATATTGTGCATAGATTTTAGGTTATTTCCTCCCTCGTAGATTTTAAGCTATTTCCTCCCTGCTTTACATCGCCAAATATCATTTAAATTGCTCCTGTCGTTCACGCATGATAGCGATTTTATTGTATACAGATTTGAAATTTGTAGTAATATGGAGAAACACCGAAGAAATAATAATATTGTGGTTTTTAATTATTTATTTAAGACTAGACGACGCCTCGTTGCGGAAAATTTGTTTTGCGGGAACCGTACATTTCTCCAAATTTCAGAAAAATCGGTTCAGCGACTTGGGTGTAAACAAGTAACAGACAGACAGACAGACACACACTTTCACATTAATAATATTAGTATGGATGTGTGAAACTATGCTACGTTTTAACGGAAATTTTATTTTTCTAAAAAAGCAATTATCAAGTTTAATTCATCGAAAACATATTAGCATTGTTGGATTAAAAACATTCCTCGTCATTTCGACTCTATTTTTCCATGGCTGAAAATAATTCCTAGAAAATAAGCTTTGGTAGATTGATTTTTTTTTTCTTTTTTTTTAATTTTAATTACATTATTAACATCTTATAGATTGAAGGTTGGCTTTGACTACAGACGGATAACCGTAGTCCAGATCCATTTCTCTCTAATTTTTCAGCTCCCAAATCCTAGAAATAGTTGGCATAGCTCCAAATGCACTTGGCTTCCTTTTTGTAGCTCCCGTTTTAATTTCCTTTCAATTCTTTCCGCCATTTTGTTTTGTGACATCAAAATGTGAGCGTAATTTCTAAATTATTTTGATCACCGTAGTTATAAATCTTACCGCCGTACTCAGAGACGTTTAATTATGATTAACCTTCAATTTAATGAAGAGTTTGACAGATAATGTCAATATTTTAAATTAAGGGCACCGTCTTACAAATTCACGTTTCTAGAATGAGTAATTTTTAAAGAAAGCGCCATTCAAAAAAACTGAAAAATATGTACATGTATAGATACATCTTTTAACTAGTGACTTTTTTGGTTAGAAACACAATACAGATAATTTTACTCGATAAAAAAAAATTCCGAAACAACCTCGATTTTAAAAACATTTTGAGTTCTATAGGACTTACAGGGACTCAATCAAAAAATAATTTGGACAGCTCGATTACTATTAAAATTTTACAGGGAAATGATTGGATACATGTTTAATTATAATATTTTTTATCTAAGTAAAAAGGTTTTTTCTCCTATTTCGCCCTATCATGGACGCGGCGAGCGTCGTAACCGCCACCGTACAAGGCGCGCTGATATGAATGTTATTTTAATGTCATTTACGTCGATATTCGCACTGAACAGACATCGACCTGCTAATTTAGGGAGAAGGTGCCCTTAATTACATTTAAGTAATTAATGTTCGACTTTGAGTGCGGCAGTAAGTCTTGTTCTTTAACAGTGTAACAACTACAGTCACGTTGATTTAATGATTAAATCTTTAATTAAATGAAGATTTTGACGCAAACTCCACATATTTCCTGTCAAACTCTTCATTATATTACAGTTAAGTAAAATTATTTTATTTCTAAAGTTGTTGTAGGTGTATTTCTTCAAAAAATAATTATTACGACTTAGAGGTTCGGCTAAAGAACCTCTGTATTATAACTTATGCTAGTATTTTCCACTGAACATATCCAACAGTTGCACGTACATGGTATAAGATATAACCAGAACATAAACATTAACGTTCATTAGCGAAACGATGTAGTTGTGGGCGAAACCACACTTTAAGGCCTCTGCCTCGAACTTAGCGGCAAGATGCGCGGCGGATGGCGACAAGGTACTGACGATTGTATTCTAGTAATAGCAAAATTTATGAAAATATCTTAAAAAAAAAGAACAACAATAAAAAATTATATTTTTATAACATTTTAAAATTAAATATGGCTAAAAGTTTGATACAAAATTACTAGCTAAACGGTAGCTTCTGGAAATGTGAAAAAATTCACGGGACCTACTCCCGTGAATTTTTTGCTGAATTTAAAAAGAAAACTATCACGGCTAAGAAGACTTCATAAGGTTTTGAGTAATAGTCGATCAACTAAAAAATATTTATTCGGCGAAATATAAAGGAACTTTTCGTTCAAATTCCTTTGAACGTAACTGAGATGATGTTGTTAGTAGTGTAAAACACGTTATAAATGTACATTCATAGACCATACAAAAATTATCAAAAACTAGCGGTACTACGAAACCTTATATTGCGCGTGGCCCGACACGCACTTAGCCGGTTTTTTCCCTTATAATTTTAACAAACCTTGTAACTTATGTACTTCATCATCTAGCTAATATAATATCATTTATCTGGTTATACATACATAAATTCCAATCATTTTTCAGGCCATTTTTAACTGTTACTTACCTGCTTCTTCCACTTATGTCTTCAAATATTTTTTTCCCTAAGCGACTAAACATATGCAGTAGCTTATGCGCTTGCGCTTAGCTTCAGTACCTAATTTTCATAATAGATTGAAATCTATTGTAATAAGTGGTGAACCACTCCTCATAATGCAAAAAAAAAAGTATTTGATTTGTTTACTAATAATAACAGCTGTTACAAACAAATTCCTCAACTTATTGTACAATAGTATTACCAGTCTAAAACTATTCAACAAAGATCTAACTCCGAACTTCAATACTGTTATGATCAACTGTCCACGGATAGATATTTTGTCAGTTCTAAACAATATACCAACTTAAACTTCTAGTTGTTCCCTTGTTTAGATCGTATTGGAGAACTCTGGAATTTTGGAATTATTTGAATAACATGTTTAAAATGTAGCAATATTTGATGACGTGGTTTATTGTTGTCAAGGTGTAACAAAATATAGTGATAATACTTTAGGGTGTGCATGACTATAATAATAATAATATCTATGGTCGCTTCACACCACGTCAGTCTGGCCCCGTGCTAAGTACCTGAAGGACTTGTGTTACGGGTACCAGACAACGGAAATATATTTAATACTTTTTAGTATACATATATTTAAGATGTTTATTACATTATACACATATTTAATACACTCCCATGACCCGGGAACATTGAAAACTTTTTGTTCCGTCGGCGGGATTCGAACCCGTGACCCCCCGGCTTGAGCGCTGACCACACGCTGAACCACTGAGCCACAGAGGTCGTCAAACCTGTATGACTGTATGTGACTCAATGACTGTATGTGTCCCTTGAAGTAGTAACTATTTTTACTTTTTTATGGAAAAATTCATATCAAAATTAGCTTTTTCAGCGCTGCGCAGGCTGTGAAAGTCACAGTGAAATCAATATAAAGGACACATACATTATACGTGGGAGAGCCATGCTTCGGCACGAATGGGCCGGCTCGACCGGAGAAATACCACGTTCTCACAGAAAACCGGCGTGAAACAGCGCTTGCGCTGTGTTTCGCCGAGTGAGTGAGTTTACCGGAGGCCCAATCCCCTACCCTATTCCCTTCCCTACCCTCCCCTATTCCCTTCCCTTCCCATCCCTACCCTCCCCTATTACCCTATTCCCTCTTTAAAGGCCGGCAACGCACTTGCAGCTCTTCTGATGCTGCGAGTGTCCATGGGCGACGGAAGTTTCTTTCCATCAGGTGACCCGTTTGCTCGTTTGCCCCCTTATTTCATAAAAAAAAAAAATACAAACCCTAAGGTATTGTCACTTAGTTTTGTTACACCTTGTATAAAATAAGCAGTTCCTCTCTAGTTATAAATATATAGAAGAACTGCTTGTCATGTTGTACGCGACAGATGAAATACAACGTACCTTGAATGTCGTTTTAGTAAGTGAGAGTGTGGGAATTTTGATACCACAATGGTAAATGTACAACAAGGATTATTATTACAATTAATCACAACCACTTCACAACTCCGCCATTTATAAACAGTGTCCGCGTTAAACACGTTAGCAGAATAATACATTACTATTACAAATAGTTATTCAGTGCTCGATACAACACAAAATAAACCGCAGCTTGTTTATTGAATACAGTTGCATATAATATACTGAAGGCCGGTTGTAAGTGATTAAATATTGTAAACTGGATGACGCTCGCAACTCCGTTGCGCCAAAATAATTTTATTGCGCGGAAATCGTAACATTTCTATGTCTTTTCCCGGGACTCAAAGTATTTTCATACTAAACAATGAAATCGGTTCAGTTTGGGCGTGAAGAAGTAACAGAAAAACAGACGCACTTTCGCATATTTAAGTTATTTTGTTCAAAGTGCATTAAACATAGTTCGTTGTTCGTAGCAGTGCTACGAGAGGTTGTAGCCGAAAGCTCTACGACTCGTAGAGGTGCTACGAAATAGTTTCTAATAGGTCCTGTGCTTTGGGCGTGAAGGGAAACAGACGGACAGACACACTTTCGTATTTATAATACTACTAAAGACAGATGTTGACTGAATCTCAGTCCTACCCGATAAGCACACAAGACTTTAACAAAATCAACCCAGCCGTTTCGGAGGAGTTTGGTAACAAACAACTTGACACTATAATATCAAAAATTTAGTAACACCGATGTGATAATGTTTTTTTTTTTTATAAAATTAATATATGAGCAAGCGGGTCACCAGATGTAAAGCAACTAACTTCGCTCACAACATCAAAAGAGTTGCAGGTACGTTGCTACTCTTTTAAGAGGGAATATTAAATTCTAGTTGATAATTATTGTACACCAACTTAAATGATTGACTTAGTTTCTCTTTGTGCTGGATCGGTTATCGAATATTCTAGATATCTGAGTCGCCTGGGGCGGTGCGAGGTACAATGGACTAGCCAGGGAATAATTCATACCCTGATCTCCGAACCGCTTGTATATACGTCATTTAGTATGCTATGGCGGAACCATGACTGTTGACTTAAGTATTACTATGCTAAAATGAGTGTAAGTAGGGAACGTAAATTATATATTTTTATTATTAAAACTCCGTTACGCTAAATCACGTTTATTACGCGGGAATCGCACATTTTTTCAAGATAAAAAGTATCTTATGTCCTTTTCCGGAACTCAAAGTATATCCGTACAAATTATAGCAAAATCGGTTTAGCAGTTTGGGTGTAAGGAAGTAACAGAAAGAGAGACATCGAAGTCTTAGTAATAGGGCTCCGTGCCCTTTGGGTACAAAACCCTAAAAAATAAAGGGCAGCCTGTAACGCGATGATATAAAAACAAAATATTTAGTTTCACTAATGTTTCATGTTTATCGTGTGCACAGACGTTTTTAAGTACAAAAGTTGCACTAGAAACATTTTGAAATTCAAACTATGAATAATACATTAAATAAATTTCACTTTTATAGTTCCCAAGCTGTGTCCGAGGCCTGGCTCCGTTTTATTAACCCTTAGCTGCTTTCGCTAAAAAAGGCAACGTAACTGGTATCGGGGGTAAAAAGTGACCCCACTGCAATGAAACATAAAAAAAAATATCAAAACAACTTTTTTTCAAATAATTTAGATAAGCATATTAAAATACATCTTTTAACCTACATAAATTTTAGTTTTGAAGGCCAATAACATTATTGTATTATATTTTTTTCCTCGAAAAAAAGGTCCAAGTTTTCGGTCTTATTTAGACGACTGTTACTTTAGGAGTCATTTAACATATTAACACATAAATATATCTTTTATTTTTTTTATTATCTTGTTTTGTTATATATAATGTAAATAATAAAACACAGAAACTTTTTTTGATATGAACTGAAAATAAAAAAAATGACAGAGCAAAACCAGAGACCAAAAACTGTTCATAAAATTTTACTATTTATATGTGATTTTGGCAAAATTTTCTTTGCATATAAAATAGTAAGCATTTGATATATTTGCTACACCTTCCTTGCTGCAAGAATTATATACCTTAGATAATTTCGCTAGAACAACTGCAGTCAGTTGTTTTAGCGAAATCACACAGAAGCACAACAGCGTACATGTTTCAATAGTAAAGATATCGTAAAAAATTCGAATGCCTGGGCTAATTTTTGACCCGATACCAGTTAAGGGTTAAGCTTGTTACTGATAAAAGTTCCACACTGTGTGTACAGGCGTTAAACTTATAAAAAGTATGTTTTATCTTAGTCAGTGAAGCCACTTTTCTAACACATCGTTCAAGGACAAACCACAGCACATTGTACCAGTAAATAGTCTTCAGAGTATACACAGTACTCTGCACTGTGTATACTCAACTTTTTTCTTTACTTTTGAGTTTTGAGTGCGCAGGTCAAAAAAATAAAAATGTGTTGAAAAACGTCCCGATCCGCTACGATGTTTTATAAAAATGCGCGTACCTGCAAGAAGCATTTTGTTACGAATAACAGCTGTCATTTTTTCCGCTCCAACTTGTAATTATTGTGTTGTAAACTGACAAAGTTATGTTTTTCGAGTCGACGGCTATAACAAGTTTGTTAGTTTTACCCGATTGTCCGAGAAGGAGGGTTCATTCGTTCACTTCTTATTCAAACTCTCCAAGTTGGCCTATAATAATGGACCGATACAGGTGATTACGTATGTTTAAAAGCGTATTCGTCTCTGATTGCTTGTCATGGACATCGATTGCACATCATGGTGAAAATCATGGTTTTCCATCATTGGCCAACGCCAACGTGACGTGAGGGCGTTCTTAAGAACATTTTTATTGTTAATTTAGTCTATAAGTAGTAAAATATAAAAAAGTGAATAATTAATTAAGTTTAATAATACATTTTCTATACCTTTACCAGTTAAAGTGCAGATCAACAAGGTAATTTGCACTTTAACTGACTCAACCAGATAATCATCTGGCTGAGTCAGTTAAAGTGCAAATAATTAATTCTATTCTTGCATAAACTAGATAATCTGCAGAATACCTAGGTAATCAGCAGACTAACGAGCACGCACACGGTAAATTGCATAAAACAGGTTCTTGTTTGAATAAAACATGTTATTTAGTTGTAGGGAAATATTTTATACAATTTTTCGGGCACTGAGAAAGGAATAATATATCAAAAACTAAAATGTTACTCCACCGATAACTATTCTGATAACAGACCAAATCAACTAGAAGAAAAAAACAATAAAAAACAGTCTGAAGTTGTGATATTATGCTCAATTCAAAGTTTTAGGACATAAACGAAAGAAGAGTATTGCCGGGAATGAGAAAGAATTTTGTTATCTGGGTTTTTCTAAAATTGTTTTATCTGGGTATGTAATGTTATTAGAATATTAACCATTACATATATTTGCTATCAATATATTTGCTATTACTATGCACAAGACGTGTAGGCAAGGCATACAATTTCCAAAAAACGTGCCTTTTGTGTTCCCTACAAAACTTCTTCGAAAGTTCTCTACCACTTTACTGAATCGACCGACTTGACACCTAGACTACACTCGCTTTTATTTTGACTTTGACTATAGTTTGGGATTTACAAAATAGAAAATCGATGCTAAAAATTGTTACAAGAACATTGTTTTCCCGCCATTTACTTGACACTCCGAATGAACGAGAAATGAACGGTCTGAACACTGAGAGAACGATCATTTGGGTTTGGCCATTTCGTCTCGAGTCCTGTAGTCGACGGACGTCACGTGTTGATGACTCTTAAACTTCCAAAACTATCACCTGTAGCCAGGTATCTTAGTACAATTTGAAGTTTTATTCGATTAGGTATGCTGTCTCTCATTAAAGTATTTTCTTTCTTTACTAACGGCGCAACAAGAAGTAAAAGACTTTTTATTTTCATCCATTCGAAGATGATTATAATATGAATCAGGATCTTTAACGGCTAGTTCTCTCAACAACGTATTTGAAGCTCCTAATAAATTTCTTCTTTCAATTCATGATCGCACCCACCTGCACCGTCGACGTTTTCTTTGATTATTTTTGTCAACTCTGTGATTAAATGATCACAAATTAAAGTAATTCCAAGACGCACGACTTCATTCGATAACATAATATTAAAAGAAAAGAACAGTGAATGTTCTTTTTTATATAATTTCCTCTAAGCTGTATGAACATAGAATGAAATGAAAATGAAGCATTCACTCGAGTGAATAATCATCCGAGTGAACCATCTGATATCATCTTAACAGAGGGGCGCAAGAGCGCGAAAGAGCAAAACAAAAGTGTTTCGTCAGTTTTCCGCAATTTAACGATGTACTATTCGTTACTATGCAAACTAGGTAAAGTGCAAATATAAGATTTTTTTATTTAAATTTTACACTTTAACGGATGGTATCAGGAAATTTGCAAATTACCTAGTTAATGTATTAACGTATTCTGTATTCTAACGGTAACATAATATTATACATACATACCGAAATAAAAACCAAAATATACCAACTGCTAACAGTTTTGTATTTCCAGGACGGTATACAAAACGAGAAATGAGTCAAAACATTTTCCACTTCCATTTTGATTTACAGCTGATGTTGTACGTGTTTGTGTTGCTAACTCCGACATTTAACTAAATATAATCTAGATTTGAACTGAGAGAGCAAAATGTCTGTTCCCTTTGAGCACTCGACTCACATATTGACGATCTCTGTGGCTCAATGGTTCAGCGAGTGGCGGCTCAAGCCGGGGGTCGCGGTTTCGAATCCCGTCGACGGAACAAAAAGTTTTCAATGTAAATGGGTCATGTGATGGATGTGTAATAAATGTGTATGATGTAATTAAAATCTTAAATAAAGAGGTAATATCTGTATAAAAGTATTAAATATATTTCGGTTGTCTGGTACCCCTAATACAAGTCCTTAGCACGGGGCCAAAGGGTCAATTCAGGCCGCAAAGCGACGCGTAGATGCATTTCTAAATTTGTATGGATTTGACATACTTCAATTGCGTGAGACGTCTTGCAAATCTGTCAATTCAATACATATTTAGAAATGCATCTACGCGTTGCGTTGCGGTCTGTCGTAGGTTACACGTTCAATCTGACATCAATCTGGCCAGATTGTCAGACAGACGCCAGATTGATGGCTATAAAATGTACATAATATTAAAAAAAATATCAATCCATCAATCCGTGGGTTAGACGATCAGTTTCGCGTCAATCTTACCAGATTTCTTATCAATCTAATCCATCAAGGATTAGATTGATAAGAAATTGAACGTGTAACCTACGACTCTGAGTTGACCCAAACTGACGTGATAATATGTGAAGCGTCCATAGATATTATTATTATTATAGCGTGCGTAAACCGTACATTTGTCATTTTGCTGAGATAAAACTATACGTCCCTGCGGGGCTAAAATTATCACAATTAGCAATTCCTCTCAATCAATTCACTAAATGAATTGTCAAAACTGTCAAACTCACGAATGTCAAATTAGTACGAATTTAGACATTTGAATTGCAAACAGTGTCAATTTTGCGATTTTAAAAAAATGAATCATATTATGATTCATAATATGATTCTCCAAAGCGACCATTTTAGCCCCGCTGGACTTAGTAGAACGTCTCTTCTTTGCAACAAACTTACGTATGTTCATAGTGTAGTAAAAGTATATTATTACTTTGTGTATTCGTTGTAGTCGATCTGGTATGACGAGAGCTTTTTAAACATTATCGTTTATCGTGGTTTGACACGATATAAAGTGTTAACAAATCGTTTTATCGCGATAAATAACATAAAGTTAACATTAACAAAGATAACATTCACTACATTGTAAAGAGTGGTGACAACACAATGAAAAATATACTGTTCAATGTTCATCTCCATACAAGACAGTGCGAATTGGCGCACACGCACATAAGCGTAATTTAACCCAAGAGCCAGTTTTATACTATATCGAAGGTCAGGTAGACCTTCAGAACGGGACACCTTTTAAAGTAATCGCGACCGAAATTCCATTGTTGCTAGTCATTCTTACCTCTATAGGGGTCATATACAGGCAAACTTTCAGCTTTATAATATAATAACGAAAGTCTGGCTGTAGCTGGCTCTTGGGCTATTAAATAGGTTGAAAGTAAAACAATGCAGTATGACATCATGTAGGGATAAGAGTGTGATAGGTACACGAAACAGAGTAACTACTATCGAAAGCTTTTATTTTTTTATGAAATAAATCAGCTGTTCTCTCCGGTGGAAATGTCTTAAACCGAAATTCATTTATCGCGCGGGAACCGCACTTTTTCCGTCACAAAAGTTATTCTATGTCCTTTCCGTCCCACAAAGTATCTTCATACCAAATTTCATCTCAATCGATTCAACCGTTCAAGAATGAAAAGGCAACAAACAGATAGACAGACACACTTTCGCATTTATAATATTAGAGTGGATTTCCTGATGATGTATCCGTGAAAGTGGGACAGTCAACAAGTGTTACTCGCACTCAACATTTTCATACACAATTTACAACTGTTTGTTGCCTCTCCAAATAATTACGCCTTGTTATTTCACTGTCGGCGACGCCAAACTACACCTTAAGTCCCGGTGATACGAGCTATAATCCCACGAGTTCCAACACAAATCCGAACTTTGTTACTGTTAGTTTTAAACAAAATTATTTCGGGTTTGTGATGGTGGACCACTTAGCTGTATTGAGCTGACGAAATTTTAATGCAAAGTTATTATAAATATTTATGTTATAAATCTATATATAAATGAATAAAAGATGAAGGGAAAAAATATTGTAGAGAACATCCCATTTATTTTCCTATAGCTATTTTCACATAACATTATTATTATACTAGATGACGCCCGCCAAATGCGTTGCGCCAAAATTCGTTTATCGCGCGGAAACTGTACATTTTTCCGAGATAAAAATATCCTATGTCCTTTCTCGGGACTCTAAGTATCTCTATACCAAATTTCAGCGAAATCGGTTCAGTAGTTTGGGCGTGAAGAGGTAACAGACAGCCAGACAGACAGACACTTTCGCGTTTGTAATATTAGTATGGATGTTCACAGTAAAAGTAACATCGCCGAAAGAGCTAATTAAATTATTGTAATGGCTAAATTCATGACGTGAATATTATTTACACTATATTTGCTCTGTAATCTGTACCATACAAGCAACTTCAAACTCTAATACATAAACATATTAAGATCTAAAATAGACCGAGTATAATATAGTCCAAGAGTTCCAACCCACTGGTTGTACAAGAATAATAATATGAAGTGGGCTGAAAATATTGCATTTAAATTTAACGCTTCCTTTGTATAATATTTACAAAAGGGTTTAGGTCTGTATACTTGGCTTGATTTTACAATAATTGTTAATAGCCTTTGGGTAACAATAACAGCAATATTATGTGAAAAATGCATTTTAATATATGCATAGCAGAGCTGAAAGCATATTTTTTTTTGTATGGGCAAATTCATAGACACTACTGCGCTTTGCAAGTAAAAAAATGCACTTTCAGCGCTGCTACTTTCACAGTGAACTCTATGTAATTGACTACACACCCTAAAGAAGTATCACTTTATTTTGTTACATCTTCTTCTTATATATAAAATTCTCGTGTCACAGTGCGTGTGCGCGAACTCCTCCAAAACGGCTCAACCAATTTTAATGAAATTTTGTATGTACCATCGAGGAAATTGATTCCTAGGCAGTTGACGGACCTACGTCATGACGTGGTCTGCTTACGTCAATTCAATGTTAGCTGTGATCGGTCGGATGGGTTTGACTTAAGGCGACCAAATTACTTAGGTCCGCCATCTGCCTAGGAATCAACTTCTCTGATAGTACATTCGTTAGGTCTGAGAATAGGTTTTTATCTACTTTTTATATTGACACTAGAAATAATTTACATGGCAAAACAACGTTTGCCGGGCCAGCTAGTTCTTTATAAAACTATCAGATATCGTAGCAATGCTACGAAGCAATATTAGATTCGTAGCACTGCTACGGGTACCGTTTGCTACGATTTTTATGAAAAAGTCAATAGGCCAATGACCCTTAAAGGTCCATCCATCCGCGAGTTATTGATCAAGTTCCTTCAATCATTGCAGATCATTAATCAATTTTGATACTTTGACGGAATATTACGAATCGTTTAACAATATAGACAAAGTATTGTGTTGCTTTAGTCATAGATAGATGAGATACTCCGGTGAACTTCGTATCACTTTACTTCTAATTTAAAACTTCCCTGGACTTGCACGAATATTTCAAGACTAAAGTTAAATCGGTTCGGTTATTCCGGAGTTTTAGTGAAATTAACAAAATTAGATTGTGTGGTAGCTGGTGTCAAACTGTCAGATAGTTAGTTTTTTAGGGTTGCGTACCCAAAGGGTAAAAACGGGACCCTATTACTGAGACTTCGATGTCTGTCCGTCTGTCTGTCTGTCTGTCTGTCTCCAGGCTGTAACCCAAGAACCGCTATAGCTAGACTTCTGAAATTTTCACAGATTGTGTATTTCTGGTGTCACTATAACAACAAATACTAAAAACAAAATAAAGTTAATATTTAAGGGGGGGCTCCCATACAACAAACGTTATTTTTTTGGTCTTTTTGGCTCGTAATCCATAATAGCAACATATAGTCACTTGAAATTTTCACAAAATCCTCAATTATATGTGTACTTTAATATTAAAAATTAAAATAAAATAATTAAAGGGGGCTCCCATACAAAAAACATATTTTTTTCCTTATTTTCGCTCTATAACGGTACGGAACCCTTCGTGCGCGAGTCCGACTCGCACTTGGCCGATTATTTGGAACTTTTCTCTTTCTCCCACTCGAAATGAAGTATCTTCATTCTTATAAAATTTTTGTGCCAAATGTATTTTAAAAAAATTAACCGTCTTAATAAACCATATCTTAAGTCAACGAGCTCATATCAGCTTTAATAAGCTTTAGCTTATTAAAGCTACCTTATAAGCTATAAATTAGTTAATCTGTCATAGTCATATTATGACAGATTACTTGAATCCATCAAACGTTATTAAGCGTCTCATGATAGAATTATAAGCTATCAAGTTACCTCTAATGAAAGAGTATATATTATAGTCTCCTGTAGTCGTATGTACTTATTCAAACTATAAATACGTGTGTCTGTATGTTATACTTCACGTTCAAACTGTTGAACTGATTATGTTGAAATTTGGTTTGGACATTTAATCCCGGAAAAATGCACGGTACCTGCGCGATTAACTAATTATGGCGCGGAATATCAGGCGTCATCTAGGGTGATTTTATATAACGTTTCTTTTGACCTTTTAATTAATTAATAATTATGCTTAGGAAAATATTTAGCGTCAGGCCTAAATACACACGTTAACACAAAACAAACTCTATGTGCGGCGAAATTGAGTTTATTTTCGGAATAACCTGTCCCTGTTAACGCAGATCGATTCGAGATAATGAAAATTTTAATTAATATCTTTACCGGTGCTATCTTTTATTAATAAAATAATTTGGATTTCCCTTTAATATTATATTCCATTGTTAAATTGAATAAACGTGCTACGATGGACCCGTTACGTATAATAATAATATTATATTAGATAAATGTAATTAACAAGGTGTGATGTCTTTCAGCCACACTCAGAGTCATTTAATGATGGATGGTAGCACCATGTAGACTTTCTGAAAACATTTATATTATATATTCTATTCAGAAATAAAACAATTTTAATTTTGATTTTTGATGATTAATCTTCAATTTAATTAAGAATTTGACAGATAATGTATGGGGCTTATGTCAAAATCCATTTTATTACAGTTAAGTAATTATTGTCGTGTACGTAAAAGTAAAATTTTAAAATAAAAATGTGATTGCTTTAGGTAATTATTTAAATACGACTTTTAAAGTTTTATCGGTCCTCAAGCTGCTATAAACATAAAACATAAAGGGTACATTAAACATACGAATATAAAGACGTTTGTGCGAGAGTGCCGGACGTCCGCACTCATACACACATCACGTCATTTTTTTCAACTGGGTTTTTGTGTTCTATGCGTTATGTTTTTCTTCTAAATAATATTAGGCCTGAAGGGAAGATAATATAATATAGCCTGTCTCTCCTGCGGTGGAGATATAATTATTATTATCAGCAGTTAGTATCTCACTGCTGGGCAAAGGCCTCCCCTCTTTCCTTCCACACGTCTCTATCCTTCGCTGTATTTGGCCACTCTTTATCTACAGCGTCTAGCTTGGCGCCGAGCGCGCCACCATTTCTTGGGTCTGCCCCTGTTTCGCCGACAGGTCGGTAGCCACTCAGTAACTAGATGCGCCCAAATATAATAAATACTTTAATAATAAATGCTACATTAATATTATTTGAAACATTAAACGTATCGTATTATTCGCTCGACCAAACCTCACCGCCGTGAAAATTTTCAAAGCGTAAAGAGCAAAGACAACCAACAGATGTATAATATACAGGGTGCAATTAGGGCTTTTTAGGGCTTAGGTATCATTAGGAGAGTCCATTTAACCAAAAAAAAGGGTGTCAATTTTTTTACAATAACAATATTTTATCCCACTTAAAATCGTTGCAGAACGGTCACTTCGCGTCGGTGGGCAGAGCGGGGGTGACGCGGGGGGTGGTGCCAGGGAGACTCGCGCGCGGGGGGCACGTCACGCGCTGGCGACGCGTAGTGTCCACCCGTCGATCGTGGAAAAACGAGACACAATAGCTTTTCCATTGTTATCGCGGCCGCATGTGGCCGCTTGGGGCTTGACGAATTAATGTTTTTTAGGATAACTTTCGGATGATCACTCAGTACTAAAATTCTCAAAATTTTAGTACTGATTATAAAAGAAAAAATACGTGTATTTTTATTTTTAACAAGGATCAATATATCGAAATTTGGCCGGAAGGTTTAATTGCACCCTGTATGAATCTTTTTCATACTATGCTATCGTTGGAAGTCATCCTATTATAATTGGCACCTTAGTAGGGCTTAGATTTTTGTTTGAGAATAGACTATTAAGGTTATTCATAAATGTCCACCAATTTATTATTTTTCAAGTGAATACTCTCGTAGTGGCGTTAAAACGTTTTTTTATAATAGAAAATGTTAAACTCAGGATGCGTGACATGATCAAAAATTCGTAAGACGGATTGAGAGAGCCTCTTTCTACCGCGAGGCAAAAATGTCTGCTGCTATTTCGTTTCCACTTTCGCTTGTACTCTCGAATATAATTCCTTAAGTTGATAAAAAATGTTATGCAATAGCTATAACGTGGCGGTCTCCGAGTGCCACATGTATTTTTAGGGTTCCGTAGCCAAATGGCAAAAACGGAACCCTTATAGATTCGTCATGTCTGTCTGTCTGTCTGTCTGTCCGTATGTCACAGCCACTTTTCTCCGAAACTATAAGAGCTATACTATTGAAATTTGGTGAGTAGATGTAGTCTGTGAACCGCATTAAGATTTTGATACAATAATGGAAAAATTATTAAAAAGGTCCCCATAGGTACAACTGAATCAAAAAAAAAATTTTTTCATGTAACTTATGCGTGTGGGGTATCTATGGATAGGTCTCCAAAAATCATATTATGGTTTCTAATATAATTTTTTTCTAACCTGAATAGTTTGCGAGAGAGACTCTTCCAAAGTGCTAAAATGTGTGTCCCCCCCCCCTCTAACTTCTAAAGTAGAGGCATGATAAGTCTGAAAAAAATATATGATGTACTTTACTATAAAAACTACCAACTAAAATTGGTTTGAACGAAATCTAGCAAGTAGTTGTTTTTTTATACTTTTATATTTAAATTAAAAAAAAAATCATCTAACCTATGCATGTGGGGTATCTATGAATAGGTCTTCAAAAATCATTTTGAGGTTTCTAATATCATTTTTTTCTAACCTGAATAGTTTGCGAGAGAGACTCTTCCAAAGTGGTAAAATGTGTTTTCCCCCCCCCCCCCCTCTAACTTCCAAAGTAGGGGCACGATAAGTCTAAAAAAAATATATGATGTAGGTACTTTACTATAAAAACTACCAACGAAAATTGGTTTGAACGAAACTTAATTTAACTTTCATTAAATCAACTGAAATATAAAAATATATCAAAAACCTTTTAATTTCATAAAAATAAACCTAATTGCTGCTGCGGAACCCTTCATAGGCGAGTCCAACTCACACTTGGCCGGTTTTTTTTTTTATTTTGTTTATTGTGCAGTTTAGTATATACCTGTAACATTATTTATATTTTGTTTATATTTGAAAGGGTAGCGAGTATTTTTATACATGCCATGTAACGCCTACGTTGTTTTTACACCGGTTGTATTTTTTGTTAACACTCGGACGAGACTGTATTTATTAACATTTTGCGGAATTCGCTCTTTTATTTTCCAAAAACCCTCAAATAATTAAGTATTAAGCTTTATTTAGGTTAAGCTTCAAAATGGGTGCCATTTAACAAAAACAAAACAGTAGAAACTTGAGAACGTTTTGTTATAATTAAATTTTGTTAGCGTTACTAAAATTTAACAAATATATAAAATATATTAAAATTTTATTAGAAAACATAATTTGTTACGAGGTTGAGTTTATACTTATTATTAATTGACCAACAGCACTTTCTACGAAGGCTGGTTATTTTTTTAAAGGACTGTCGTGCCCCCAGATCCTTTACGGTACGGCAGTACCTGCACTCCACGGCCGTACCTGGTATCTGGGGGCACGGCAGTGCCCCTCCATTCTCCAAGTCGAGCGCGAAGCAAACACTGCCGTACCATCCTTTACAGGAACCATTTCGCGGCATTTTCAGGCCCCTATTTGAGAACCTCTGGATAAGACCAGAACGCAGAAATTTTGGTCATCTATTAAGCTATAAACACATACATATACTTAAAATCCAAAATTTCAAGTCATTTAGTTATTATTCTAGTTAATGTTGCGTGACTTGGCCGTTGAAGGGTACACAAGGGTACAAAACCAGGTGCTCCATGACTCCATTGCACCAATCTGCCGCCAGAACCGCTACCCATTGACGATGGACTAACGTATATAGTATGTTCAACGGCCAAGTCACATAACATTACCTATAACAATGAAGAAATCGCAGTAAGGAACCTTAGACTTGGCACGACTTTGTCTAGATTTTATTACTTTTTAGAGATAAACTAGCAGCTCCATCGAGACTTAGCTAGTTTTTTTAATGTTTTTTGTGGGATAGGTGCTTACGTGATTAGGACTTTCCTATAAATCTAACAACTTGTGTTCTGATGCTGTTAGGTGAAGTACTGAAAAAATATTGCTTAGTAACAGCTTTGTGACTATACAATATATTTTTTCATTCACTCAGTCTCATTTGAATGCGCGGAGTGTGCGGGCATTTTAATTCTTGATGTACTAACGAGTATAATTGGAGGGTCCCGAATGGACTTGTAAAAACATTTCATAGAACTCTCAATGTTTTCACAAGAGATAATGGAATAGAAAAATTTCTGCGTAATAATAAACTATTTTTATATGATTCTTGGTACATTGTTATTTCCAGGATTTCCGTATATTTCTGATAGTAGATGTTACTATCAGAAATATACGGAAACTGATTGTTACAGACGGAATTCGTAGATTTCCAGAATGAAAACTATCCTATCTCCTCTCTCGGCACTTAAACCATCTCGATACCAATTTTTACCACCTCGGCTTCACAAACATACGAGAAGTATTGCCGTTTAAACACTGTTTTGTGCTTTTGTTATAATTTAATTATAATAATTAATTTTATTTGTCAATCATGCTTTGGAAAAAATGCGATAATGTAGGTATATTTTAAATGTTTTTGGCCAACAAAAATTGTACAATAAATCATGGCCAATAAAATTAAATGAAAAAATACAATGGCAATTTGAGCAAGGGCCACGGGCAACGAGTTCGGGAACTGGCAATTACAATATTGTTCCGTATTGCTATACTAGGTAATTTGATCTATGGTATATATGGATAACTTTTTAGGAAATATGGCGTGGTAACAGGGATACTGTTACCACGCCATATTTCCTAAAAAGTTGCGGATAAAATCGCATCGCAATCGAAACAAAATTAAACGTGACGGGATATTTTTAAATTAGCTATAGTCAAAAAAAACGGCTTAAAAATGTAATGCAGCATAGACCGTATTAAAAAAATCGGCTAAGTGCGAGTTGGACTCGCGCACGAAGGGTTCCGTACCGTTATAGAGCAAAAATAGACCAAAAATTGTGTTTTTTGTATGGGAACCCCCTTTAATTTTTTATTTTATTTAAATATTATTATTAATTATTAAAGAACACATATATGTAAGGCTTTTGTGTAAATTTCAAGTGCCTACCTGTTGCCATTATTGATATCGAGCAAAAAAGGCCAGAAAAATCACGTTTGTTGTATGGGAGCCCCCCTTAAATATTAATATTATTTTGTTTTTAGTATTTGTTGTTATAGCGGCAACATATATACACAATCTGTGAAAATTTCAGAAGTCTAGCAATAGCGGTTCTTGAGATACAGCCTGGCGACAGACAAACAGACAGACGGACAGACAACGAAGCGTTAGTAATAGAGTCCCGTTTTTACCCTTTGGGTGCGGATCCCTTAAAAGAAAGAAAAAATAGTTTACGCTATAACAGTTAAACTTGGTTATTATTAAAAGTTATAAATAATAAACTGAAATCCAAACTGTAATTATTCCGACCAAATTGCCATTATCATTATTATGTGTATAATAATTATCATTATTATGTGCATTTCAACCGCAAAAGTATATTTTGGTACAAAATATCCATCGAGTGAACCCAGTTAATGTTACAAAACACTCATAGCGACCGAAATTTCGGTTTCGGCCAATTTCGGCAAAAGTCTAGTTTCGGCTTTAGCTTCGGTTTCAACCACAATAATATTATAGTCCAAACTCGAATTCGTGAATTTTTGTACGTCATTTGGTAAACTTTACTGCTAACACGTGCCAGTTTGACGGCTGGGATCCAGCCAAATACATTATTATATTGTTATGAATTTATGATTGAAAATTTGGTTATAAATTACAAATCCATTAAATTTTAGTATTAATATTTGTAATTGAAATTTTCATTGGTTTCGGTTTCGGTTATGGCAAAACAGACAGAAAGGCTGAAATTTCGGATTCGGCTAAAAAATCAGTTTCGGTCGGACACTTCAAAGTACACAATGGAATATGGAAAACATATTCCAAAGCCAATACAAAATCCAATTTGTTTTGGTATCGGGCGTAATGTACCAGATTGAATGGAAAGTTTCATTTAGCTGATAACGTCACTGAATCCTTATCAGTTGTCTGTTATGAACTGTCGCCCTCTTCACGTTGGGCCACGAATCACGATGGAGAGACATGATGGCCATTATGACCACGAAGCTATAGCATGCACAATCGAAGTCGGCTATGGGGCATCATGGACGAATATAATAATAATAAATCCCACACCGCTTTCGGTGACGGTGGTCGGCTTCATTGAAACCAGGCCATGTACGCGGGAGTAATTTTATAGTGCCCAAGTGTGTGCGCAGTACAGAAGAACACTCCTATTCATTTTACTCTCATAACCCAATGGGACGGACGACCGACACGACTGGCGAGAGATCAGGCTAGCTTCACAACAAAGTATGTCATGTTAGGGTCAATAGAGATGAAGAGATAAACCAGTTAGCATCGAGAAAACATGTAGACAAAATTTTCTCGTTTGCGCATCTTAGGCCGGCAGGATCATCTTACTTGTCAGACAATCAGGTGATCAGCCTGCATGGTCCTAACCAAACTTGGAAATAACATGTTTCCAACGCGGGAATCGAACCCACGACCTCCGAGTCAACAGCCACGCTCTAAACCACTGGACCATGGACGAATATGCACTACTCGTGAATAATGATCATGCGTACAAAACAACGAACATGATGATTGCGAAGATGTTTATACCGCTTATATAGAACTTCACAATGATGGTGGCAATAGGGATGACAACAAGGTCAAAGATTAGCTGATTTTTTAAATAAAATAAAGACATAGCGATGAAAAATAGGTATTCCCAAAATTTCAGCTTCATAACTCATTATATATTTTTTTGTTTTGAGCCTTCAAAGTTTTTTCGTCAAGTTAAGTCAGGTCGAATATTTTTTTTTATAAATCCTTAATTTTTTGTGTACCATTCGATAAGTTATGCAATTTTTAACATTTTTTCTTACGAAACCACTTTCATAAACTCAATATTTAACATAGCTATCGAACAAACTAGCTAGGCGTGACGTCACAGTTAGCTGACATTTTGTATGGAGCGTTTTGGGAGGGTCTATTTTATGTGAGTTTTGAATTGTGATATCTTGGAGAGGTTTTATGCTATCAGAGTCATTTTTTCACTGGTATTTCTATTTTTGAATGGTCGTTCACTTACCAACAAGAAAAAAATTTTTTCGTCATGCCTATTATTGTCTCAATGTTCGGCTTCTGGTGCTGCAGCCAAGCGCTTTGGCCGCTACACAGCGAGATCACAAGAAACTGTATGTAACGATTTATTTAAATCGAGGCGCCATCGCGCTATCATTATTTACATACAATTGTTTGTGATTCCGCAGTGTAGCCGCTAAACAACGCGTTCGGGTAGACGCATATATCGAGCCTCGATCATGAATCGTTTAACAACGATTTATGATTTACACACACAAAGCAAGTCGTCGAATGGATGTCGCTATTAAGTCAGTCCAGACACCATTAACGATGCAATAGATCAGTTCAGTGTTTGTCATGCAGTTTACTGTCAGTGCAAATGTCACTGCCACTTAACAAAGAGAGTATTAAGTTAAATAGTGCGTAACTGGTGGGTTTTAGTATAGGGAGGTATTGCTTAGGTCTTTAACCCCTGTGTGTACACTTTAAGATATATACCACACTAGATGATGCCCGAACTCCGTTGCACCCAAATTTATTTATCGCGAGGAAACCGTGCATTTTTTCGGGATAAGAATTATTCTATGTCCTTTCCCGGGACTCAAAGTATCTTCATAGGTCATACCAAATTTCAGCAAAATCGGTTCAGCGGTTTGGGCGTGAAGAAGTAACAAACAAACAGACAGACACACTTTCGAATTTATAATATTAAGTATGTATTTTTAATATACTTATTATATTATACGAGTATAACATTTAGAATTGAAGTATTAATAATTACTAGATAGGCTTAAATACAAATATATACAAGAAAACGGTAAATTAAAAAATCGGCCAAGTGCGAGTCGGACTCGCGCACGAAGGGCTCCGTACCGGTATAGAGCGAAAGTAAACAAAAAATTTTTTTATGGGAGCCCCCCTTAAATTTTTACTTTATTTTAATTTTATTATTAATTACTAAAGTACAAATACTTATAACTAAGTATTTTGTGAAAATTTCAAGTGCCTAGCTGTTAGGTACCATTATTATTGATGACGAGCAAAAAAAGGCCAAAAAATCATGTTTCTTGTATCCCCTTTAAATATTAATTTTATTTAATTTTCAGTATTTGTTGTTATAGCGGCAACAGATATACACAATCTGTGAAAATTTCAGAAGTCTAGCTATAGCGGTTTTTGAGTTACAACCTGGAGACACTCGGACAGACGGACAGACGGACAGACGGACAGACGGACAGACGAACAGACGGACAGACGGACAGACGGACAGACGGACAGACGGACAGACGGACAGACGGACAGACGGACAGACGGACAGACGGACAGACGGACAGACAGACAGGCGGACGGACGGACAGACGTTTTTACCCTTTGGGTACGGATCCCTAAAAACTAAATAAAAAACGACACAAACCTCTTTCTGAGGCTTTTCGGGTAAAAATAGTCTTTTTTACGGTCAAATGCACGGTTACTGCATAATATATCGCCAGCAAAGTTGCAACGTTGTTTCGAGTTAGTTTCATCGAAATAGACACCGAAATGGAGTTGAATATTTTTTTGTTCCCAGTTTTAAAAATGTTATGTAT
Source organism: Cyaniris semiargus (assembly GCA_905187585.1). Classification (NCBI taxonomy): domain Eukaryota; kingdom Metazoa; phylum Arthropoda; class Insecta; order Lepidoptera; family Lycaenidae; genus Cyaniris; species Cyaniris semiargus. Next base: position 772,897 of record LR994558.1, on the reverse strand, counting down.
TCAGTAGGTATGTTCACACTATTTCAATGAATTTTAAAAAAGTCTATAAATATTCGTTTTTTCATAATAAAAGCTGGTCCGGCAAACGTTGTTTTGACATATTCGTATTGTTACCTGTTGTGCGAAGTTGATCATGTAAGAGTGAAAAATTATTATTTTTTGTACTTATTTATTTATGTAAAATCATAAAACAAAAAAAAAAACATTTACCTAGGTTTATGAAAAATAGATGCTGGCCGATTCCTGGGAATCGGCCAGCATAATATATTGTTATTATTATTCTATTGTTATTATTATATATCTATTGTTAATATATTATTATATCTATTGTTATTATTATTTCTATTGTTATATTATTATTCAGAATTTGCCTTTGCAACTCCAGGGTAAATCTGAATAAGACAATACTGTATTATAAACGAGGAGTTTATTTTAAGTTGCTGAGTGGCTATACAATATCGGAAAACGATTGAAATGTGTGGCCAGTCGTAAAAAGTCCGTTAATATTGTTCCTGCAGAGAAACCCACCTGAGCACAAACAGCTAAAGTTTTCACAATAAAAACTACTTAATTTACCTCTATTTTTATTAGTTTGTACACACTATTGGAAATGTAAAGAAAGACGTTGCGCAAAAATTCGTTTAGGTACTTCGTGACCTTTTCTGGGACTCAAAAGATTTCCATACAAAATTTCGTCAAAATCGGTTTAGCAAAATAAGTGCGAAAAGGTAACAGGCAGACATACTATTGGCATTTATAATATTTTCAGTATGAATTTAAATGTCTGCCTATGCTATGCCACTCCGAAACTTTTTTAGTTTTATCTGCAAGTCTATGTGTCAGATTGTGGCATCGTATCCTCTATACCGATGGATCGATTTTTAGGGTTCCGTACCCAAAGGGTAAAACGGGACCCTATTACTAAGACTTCGATGTCTGTCCGTCTGTCCGTCTGTCCGTCTGTATGTTATCAGGCTATATCTCAAGAACCGCTATAACTAGACTTCTGACACAGATTGTGTATATCTCTTGCCGCTATAACAACAAATAAGTACTAAAAATAAAATAAAGTTTATATTTAAGGGGGGCTCCCATACAAGAAAAGACATTTTTTTGGCCTTTTTTGCTTGTAATCAATAATGGTAACAGTTAGGCACTTGAAATTTTCACAAAATCCTTTATTATATTTTTACTTTAATAATTAATAATAAAATTAAAATAAAGTAAATATCTCCCTTACAATGGCTCCCATACAAAAAACACAAATTTTTGTCTACTTTCAGTCTATACCGGTACGGAACCCTTCGTGCGCGAGTCCGACTCGCACTTGGACGATTTTTTGTAACTCTTTTTGATATAAATCTGAGTTATTCTTAGCTATATACTATAGCTATACCTTCATCATCAGCTCAATGTTAAGGTATTAGTGACAAGTGTAGGTGATTAGTGCAGGTGATTAGTAATCAGGAGAAAGCGTGTGTGGACAGTGACTGATTAGTGCAAGTTCTTTCATTCCTCCTAATCACTAATTACCTGCACTAATCTTGTATCTTATAGTAATAGCTGCAAATAAACAATTATTCTATTCTATTCTATTCTATTCTAATCACCTGCACTAGCACTAATCAAAGTGAATACAGGCCTTAAGTTCTAATATTAAAATACTTTCTGCGAAAGAATTTCAAGCGCTTTTCTTCTTAAACAGAAAATGATCTTTAATATCAGATCAAAACTAAATGGAATACCTCAAATAGATATTATTCTTGGAACGACTAGTTTGATATCAAAAGGTATCACAAAGACCACGATCCATACAATTTTCTAAAAGAGTTTAGCAAACCTATGCATTAAAGGCCCTTCCATGTGACGTATTTTTTGCGCACTGACGACGCGCGTTTTTGATGCGCTCGTCTTCTGCGCGTTTTCATCGCGTCTTTCCAGATATAAAGTTTAAAACGTATCGGCTTCCTTGCGTTTGCTGAGCGTTCAACTTGCGTTTGTATCGATACAAACAAGCGTAAAAAAACGTCGTGTGGAACGGCCCTAAGGGGGCGACTAAAGCAAAATAGATAATCTTATAATAATTCATTTTTGTATTTGATATGCTATGAATTGTTTCATTTTTTAGGGTTCCGTACCCAAAGATTAAAAACTATTACTAAGACTTCGTTGTCTGTCTGTCTGTCTGTCCGTCTGTCTGTCTGTCTCCAGGCTGTAACTCAAGAACGGTAATAGCTAGAGAGTTGAAATTTTCACAGATTATGTATATCTGTTGCCGCTATAACAATAAATACTAAAAACAAAATAAAATAAATATTTATAAATATTTATTTCCCATACAAATAACGTGATTTTTTTGGCCTTTTTTGCTCTATATCTATAATGGCAACAGGTAGGTACTTGAATTTTTCTCAAAGTACTTAGTTATATGTGTACTTTAATATTTAATAATAATATTAAAATAAATTAAAAAATTAAGGGTAGCTCCCATACAAAATACACAATTTTTGGCCAAATTTTGCTCTATAATGGTACGGAATCCTTCGTGCGCGAGTCCTACTCGTGCTTGGCCGATTTTTTAAACATAGATACTACATTATATTTGCGAGGGTAGGGTTGCGAAAACACGACATCTTACTCGATAAAAAAAATATTATAAACATGCATCTAAATTTTACGAATATTTCATTTCTTTTCAAAACAGTGCATTCAACTGGGTCAATATTTTAATAAATATTATAAAAATATATTACCGAGGCACTGTACTAGCAGATTTTTAAAATATTGCATATTTATCGAGTTAATAAGAAAAAACTAACTTGACGCTGATTCCGCATCGTTCTTTTTCTGCTGGCATAGTATGAAAGACGGGCAGAAGTGTGAAGAGAGAAGCACGATGTTTTATTTTTTGCTTTATGTACCCTCTTAAGTTTTGTTTTCAATTCCAAATGCAATCTGTTAGGGGGCTTCAATTGATTATCTGAATGAGAATGAATTTAATACTATTTCTATTTATAAGTAGGAGTATCGACGGTCTAGACTCTAAGGGGCGATTTAACCAAAGAAATGGAACGCGTTCAGTGCACACTGAACCGGTTCTAAACGTAAAAACGTGTTTATAACATCGAATTGCATTTCACCAACATAAACTGAACGCGGTCACGGCAAATCCGAGTTTTATCTTCTGAAAGCCCAATGTTCAAGGTTTAACTTCATAAACCCGTTCAAGTCCTGTCAGTATAGTGTCATGGCGGAACGAAAAACGAACGTGATAGAATATAAATAAATAGATGACGCCCGCAAAAAATAGTTTTTCGCATCGGAGCCGTGCATTTCTCCGGAATCAAATTAAGTATCCTATGTTCTTTCCCGGAACTCAAAGTATCTTCATACCAAATTTCATCAAAATCGGTTCAGCGGCTTAAGCGTGAAGAGAAAACACACAGACAGTCGGACACACTTTTGCATTTATAATATTTGTAAGAATAGGCAAAATTATATTATGTAATGAGTACCGTTAAGTGCGACAGTACATTATCTGTTATCTTGAACTCTTGAAGATCTTGACCGAAGCAAAACAAATATAGGTCTACCAGAAACTGATGGCAATTTTTGACAGCAGATTTTCAAAAAATATCCTTGATCATTGAATAAATTTTTATATTTGCATGTTTAACACACAGAATCAGCCGCTATAAGAAAAAAAAAGGATCAAAATGTTTTATTCCAATTACCCCGGTATTGCTAGAGTCTTTTATTTTCTCACTTTTTGCCATCAGATTCTGGTAGATCTATAGTTTTTTATCACAGTTTTTATGGTAGATAAAAGAAACAAAATTCGAATTTGAAATTCAAATTTAGAATTTAAAATTCAATTTTCAAATATATTGTAGTAAGTACTATCGAGTAATCTTTTATTAAAAATATTGTTGATAAACAATAACAGAATCATACATTGCAATAAAAGTGATTCGTATAATATTTCAACGGTGCAACACAGCTACACGGCGGAAAAAAATGGCAGTTAAATGAAAATCGCAAGTTGTTTGTTTAATTAAAATACGAAAAATGTCCGTACATGATATTTAGTGGGTCATTTTGCAGAATAATAAAGAGATGTATCTACAACGACTAGGAAGTTTTGTTTAGCTTATTTACTTTAGACTGGATGTAGATGTAAAAGCTGCAGTGAAGAATATTTGTGTGTAGAAAAGTAAAGATATGATCAGACTAGATAACGCCCGCAACTCCGTTGCGCGAAATTAAGTTTATCACGCAGAAACCATACATTTTTCCTGAATAATAAGTATCCTATGTCCGTTCCCGGGACTCAAAGTATCTCCATACCAAATTTCAACAAAATCGGTTCAGCGGTTTGGGCGTGAAGAGGTGACAGACAGACAGACAAATACAATTTCGCACTTATATTTTTAAATTTTTTTTATTTAGAATCTAGCTGACCCGGCAAGCGTTTTTTTTGCCATATAAATTATTTTTAGTATCAATATAAAAAGTAGATAAAAATCTATTCTCAGGCCTAACAAATGTACATACAAAATTTCATTAAAATCGGTTGAGCCGTTTTGGAAGAGTTCGTGCGCGAATACTGTGAGTTGTGACACGAGAATTTTATATATTAGAAGATTGTCATAGAAATGCACACCTTGGTGTGTATATTCATACTCGTACAGCGAAATACAACTTTTACTGTTCGTTAGCTCGAATGGGCCATGCAATTTTCGTTGTCCTAGCTATAAGTGTTTATGATACTTAATAGTAGGGATGCCACGAATAGTGAATAATGAATTGGCCGAATACCGAATACCGAATATTCGGCAACGCTGTCGGCCGAAGCGCCGAATATTCGGCACGAAATACATAATTTCGGGAACGCGGTAGCTGGATTAAGACAAGTCGCAACCTGTTTTCCTCGTTGCGTTTTCAAACGAGTCATTTGCGTCAAACGAGTTAGACTTTTATTTGAAAACAGTTCGCCTAGATCGGAAGGCCGATCCTTACAAGTGGTGATTAGCAAACGAAAAACAATACCCAAATCTTTGAACCGAAATTTGCCAAAGTTTTGTCTCCTGGAAGTAGGGTTGCCATCCGTCCGGATTTCCCCGGATTTGTCCTAGTTTGAAGGCAGTCCGGGGACCGTCCGGCCAGGTTTTTGAAAAGTATCCGGGTGAAATCCAGACACTTTTGTTGAGAGAAATCCACACGGTTGGTGGTTTCTTCTCTGATCAAAATTGAGTACGATTTCAAGAACTTGTGTGAATCAGATTTTTACAAAGTTTTTTTTTTACATGATTTGGTATTCGGTATTCGGCCGAATAGTACGTATTATTCGGCCGAATACCGAATAGCATAAAAAAAAGCCGAATAGGCCGAATACCGAATAGTTGCCGAATATTCGTGACATCTTTACTTAATAGAAGCCATGTTTGTGCAAGCAAAAGTTTTTAATTGGATATCGTTCTATACTGTACTAGTAGAACGCGTTAGCAACGCGTTGCTGTGGAGCAACGCGTTGCTGTGGCTAAGGTTCTTGTTATAATGGATAATATTTTCAAAGGGACATTGACACATTAATGACATTTTGTAAAAAAAACATGGCGACCTCCATGATTGATTGTCGACTACCGTTACCCCTATAATTTGCAATAAAATAATATTGTGACTATAAATTGAGATGTGAGCTATCCTATCTTTCATGTTGAATCAAATTGCATACGGTGTACAAATCAAAATTTAAATTGGTTCAGTAATTTAGGAGTCCGTCGCGGACAAACAACGTGACATGTAATTTTTATATAAAATAAAGATTATTTCGATTCTATTAAAACGTAATATGTTATTTTCATGTTAATTTATTTTTGTGCCGGTCATGCTGTTTCAATAACAGATTGTATGAATACAATACAGTCACAGCGGAGTCATCAATTATTCTGTATTTTGCTTCACCAGACATAAAGTATCGAGAAATCGTAATTCGTACTTTATTCGATTTAAAAGCATATTTACGACGGTCATAAAAATGCATCGAGAATAATATTTTTATTATATTCATCTCGTGGAAAATGGAGGTCGTAAGAGTGACGGCACTTAGCGGACGTATGAAGTGCTGGCGCGAGGGAAAAATGTTTTATACCCAAATTAGTGAAACCAACACTTTCCGAATTGTCTTACTTGTAACTAGCATTGGTTGGTCAGCAAAACACTTTTCTGACTGTCCTATAATATACCTTATACCTACGTACCATCTATTGGTAAGAAACAAACACTTTCGGAATAGTCCCACATGATGCCTACCTAACCAATTGTTGGTTGGATGCAAAACAATTTTATGACTGTCCTACAATAATTATTATGCTTACCACAGTTGTTTGGTTACAAACTAACTTTAAGGATCGTTCTACATGACGCTTACCCCCGATTGGTTAGAAACTATTAACGCTTTCGTGACAATTGAAGTTTTTCGACTGGAGTTTATATTATATTCAATAGTGTTATTGATTAGTTAGCCAATTAAAGCCGATATTTATAGCATGATGTAATAGCCTGTAATTAAAAGTGCAAAAACCGTGATAAATATTATAATCCTAATTTATGTGAATGTACTATTGTAACTTTTTTAGCTGTTCAATGTTCATGGCAATAAATAATTAAATAAGCTTGGTAGTGAATAGATGGAGACTAAAACACCATTTCAACAAGTAAATATCGCGCTGGAAACACCGTTATTTACTACCAGAAGACCGTTGTGCCAAAAGTCGTTTATCGACTAGGAGCCATACATTTTTCCAGGATAAAAATTATCCTGTGTCCTTTCCCATGACTCAAAGTATCTCCAGCGAGTATGGAGTGTGTAGCCAAATATCTATAAAAGATTTGGCTACACACTCCATACTCGCTGGGAATCAACAAAATACAGAATGGACATCTTCTTCTAATATACACTTCTCGAGATTTATCGCTCCTGTAATATAATTGTAATGTTTCCATGAGTAAAACACGATATCAATTTGAGTCGTAATAATGTTCAATCAGAGCTTTTGACGTACCGGTCATTCAAACGGAAAATTTAATTTCACTGAACACAATATTTTGTTTAGACAAATAATTAAAACCATCATTAGTTCACTTTGAGCTGCTTTGAGTGCCTCTTCCCAGTACTCAGTAATAAATTATAGTCTTTTTGTGGCATATTTTATATTCATGCCAGTAGATTTAGTATTTTCAATATACCCAAACCCAAACAAAAAATAAAAAGTTTCGTTCTAAGATATGTGTAGATATTACATTAAAAATATATGTAAGGAATTATTGTGTATATTGCCTACATAGGTACAGAGAAAAACCAACGATTGATTTACCCTAATTACTTATTTATTAGCTCTTTTTCTTCCCGCTTATTAAAAATCTATATTTCAGGATAACATGTGCAAGAGTGTGTCTCTATCTGTTATCTCTCAAATTAATAGTTTGAAAATTTGATATCAAGTGAAAAGACATCGAAATTTTTTGTTTTTGAAAAATGTACGATTTCCGTAGTATTTTCAGTCTAGTACTTCAACAATGTAAAGACGAAGTAAAAGCTCAATGTAGCAAGAGCAGATTTTTATTTAAATCAAAGTAATGGACGTTTAAGAGCGAGTGATATGAACCGTTTGATTCGCTCCAAAATTTATTGTCTGTGATTCGGAATTGGACCCGTTTCTCACAACTTGGCAAATTAACTGCGATTCGAAAAAATAATGGAACGCCATTATTAAAAACTTTTTGTGAGTGATACCGTGATGAAATACGATATTATTCGACGCTTTGTTTCTTGATTCTTTAGAACGAACGTAAAATACTAGTTCTTTTGTTATTTATTTTATTTACGTAAACAGAACTAAGTGGTTCTAAGTACGCATCATTTTTAATATATCCTTTAGAGTTAATGCCCTCGTAAAAGTATTTTCTAGTTTTACTGTAAACATTACGATATAGTCACTTACGCTTTTAAAATAAATATTATACTACGTGCACTTATTTTAATTGTAAATTGCGATAGCAATAATAATTGATGCTTTTTTTTATCTTGTTACAGGTAATTTGAACCAGAAACATGACAAGGAGAAGCTAGAATTGACGATGAAATAGAAATAGAAATAATGAAGATGAAATAGAAATAATTAGTTAACGGAATATACGAATTTACCCAAAGATGCTTTAACGAAACCACCATGGAGTCCACAGAAGACGAGTTCTACAGCATATGCCTGAACCTGACAAGCGAGGAGATAGCTAGCCTAGGAGGCTGCAACTACAGCGCAGAGTTTGAAAACGGGGAGCTACTGGAAAAAGTTGTGTCCAGAGTCGTACCGATCTTCTTCGGCTTCATCGGTATAGTTGGCTTAGTCGGCAATGCTCTGGTCGTCCTCGTGGTCGCAGCTAACCCCGGCATGCGATCCACGACCAACCTCCTTATAATAAATCTGGCAGTAGCTGATCTTCTGTTCGTGATATTCTGCGTTCCCTTCACCGCTACAGACTACGTCATGCCACGATGGCCATTTGGAGATTGGTGGTGTAAAGTGGTTCAATACTTCATAGTGGTGACGGCGCATGCGTCGGTGTACACGCTGGTGCTGATGTCACTGGACAGGTTCATGGCGGTGGTCCACCCCATAGCGTCCATGTCGATACGAACAGAGAAGAACGCGCTGCTGGCGATAGCGTGCATATGGGTGGTGATCCTCACCACGGCGATCCCGGTGGGGATATGCCACGGGGAGAGAGAGTACTCCTACTTCCACAGGAACCACTCGTCGTGCGTCTTCCTGGAGGAGCAGGGGTACAGCAAGCTGGGCTTCCAGATGTCCTTCTTCCTGTCGTCGTATGTGATACCGTTGACTCTGATAAGCGTGTTGTATATGTGCATGCTGACGCGGCTGTGGAAGAGCGCGCCGGGGGGCAGGGTGTCGGCGGAGAGCAGGAGAGGAAGGAAGAAGGTGACGAGGATGGTGGTGGTGGTGGTCGTGGTGTTCGCGGTCTGCTGGTGTCCCATACAGGTGAGTTAGCGTATCCATTTTTCATAATTAAGGCTGGTTTCAGTGTCACGCGGACCGTCGGTACAGATCGCTCTGTATAGACCGATTTATTTAGGCTTTAAAGAGCGTTTTATAGTAATGCGGATAAGTCCGTGCGGACCCATCCGCATTACTCCTAAAAGCTCATATAGATCGATCGTTATACAAAGCAATCGGTCAGCGTGACACTAAAACCAGTCTAAATAAGAAATAAAAGCTTTTAAAAAGTAAGAAGATAAAGTTTAGAGGTTAAAAATTCAGTAAATTATTGCACAATGTGGGAAGGTGACTCTCTAGATCTTAAATAGCATAATATCTTAGCTCTGTTAATTTTTTTATTTTTCGTAGTCGATTGTTTTTTTTTTCTAGTCGAGTTGAAGTTTTAAATTTCAAATTATTATGTGAAGAAAAACTGTAATAGATATCAAGCGAAGTATAACGCTTTTTAACAAGAATATCATCATGATCGCGTTGAAATAAAAAACTTTCATGTTATAATGTTATTTCATTTGAATTGATTCAGGTCAGAAATATACCACAAAGAGCACATTTAATTTAGATACGTTTCAAACACGTAACTATGTCAACGAGTAGTGTTCTAGTGTACACAACTACACAACTACACGACTACACAGTACACAGTCGGCGAAATACATACACAGTCAATTCTCATTACTGCTTTAATTAAATGAACAACTTGTGATAGAAACACAAATAGTGTAACTAACAATCACTCTTTTTAGTATGCTAGCTGACCCGGCAAATATTGTTTTGCCACGTTCATACGATATAAGGGATCATAATATAAGGGTAAACATTTTAAATTTTATGAATTTTTCAATGCTGCTTCTTAAGGCCATCCCCCGAGCAAACGACCTTGACCATACATTTGACGCGTTGCCGAGATCGCATAAAAATCTATTTTTTTTTTACTTATCTTAGTTCAAAATTTATCTAAAAAAAATTAAAACGGGGAATATGTAGTTAATGAAATTGTCTATCTATTGTCGTGTGTTTCAAATAAACGTAATTTGTAAATACTAGGGAGATGCTGAAAGTATGCTTCAATTTTAATAAATTGGTATTACTTTGGAAGCTAATATCATAAGTATAATAAACAAAAATAGAAAATTTAAAACGGGGAAAGGAATGTTGATATACTGAAGATTATTGCTGTATTTTTATTATAACTTTGTAGCTTTCAAATTATGAGTTTATAAGGCTCTAAAAACGGTAAATTACGGAATCTCCGTAGGGGAAGGCCCTTAACATATGAGTATTTTAAGGACATAAAAAAGGTGTTGGCTGATTCCTACACTCATATTCGATAAGCACATTACATATTTTGTCAAATCCTTCTAGCCGTTTCGAAGGAGTCTGGTAATAAACAACGCGACACGTAAATGTCCGAAAGTGTGTCTGTCTGTTATCTTTGAGTCCCGCGTAAGGACTATGTCCTTTATACTTTTTATGCTGGAAAAATGTAGGGTTCGCGCGCGATATACAAATTTTGGTGCAACGGAGTTGAACGCGTTATCTAATTATGATATACGAATTAGTTCCACCGCCAACCTTAGTTCAGCTTTATCTAATTTTAATGAATGTATTGTCAATAGAGTAGTGATTATCCCAGTTAATTAGGCTGTATAATTTGAAAACTTAACGGGTTAAAGCCTAAATCTACACAAAATAATTTATGGCGTGTGGATTAGTTGGAAAAATCTTAAATTAATCTTAAATGAATAATATTGTAAAGACGAAAATCCATAATAGTGTGAAATTATATTCTATGTCCTTTCACAAGATTTCATTATTCATAATGATCGGCTGAATAATTTTCGATTGAAAGTATGACAAACAAATATACAAATATACTTTAAACTATCTCATTTACTATCTCATTGTCACCCGACAAAAGTATATTCACTGTAGTAAAATCGTTCAAATGAACTCTTTTTCATATAAAATGATTTATATCCAGCGGAAGAGCTCGATTTAACAGGGTTTTGTTTGTGTGAAGTGAAGCGCTAGGCACGTCCAGAGCTCGGCTCCGATTCAACGCCGAGAAAATTAATTTTCTTTCGTTCTCATTACAATCCGATATAAAATATTAAAGAGAGAGGAGAGATCTCGTGTTTTAACGGGGATCAATTTTGTTGGTGTCATCGAAATACCATACTATATTATATCTTTGAATGACGCGACTCATATAATAATGATCGAACTTCACTTGGTAAGTTCGTTTGATCATTTATATTATGTGTAACAAAACAAAGTGATAATAGTTTAATGAGTAATATTATGTCTCTTATTTCGCTGTAACGTAGCAGCTTTGAAAGAGTTACTTTTGACCTTTATGCTTCTATGAGAAACGTTTCAACGGCATAATATATCGGCCAAAACGGTATTAAAAAAACACTATTTTAGCACTGCTTCTTTCGCAGTGATCTCTATACTCTAAAGTATTACCATTAAGTTTTGTTATGTTAACAACCTGTAGAATGAGCTACGAACTATGGCAAAAAAAATCCGGGTCAAATAACTTTTACTAACAATTAAAAACATGAAGTTTCATAGTTCAACTGCCATGACTAGTGGCACAACCAACGAAAAATACGGTTTTGTAGATTCACTTCTTTGACTCAGTTATTCTTCCATCGCATGTTATTTCGATGTTGGTAGATTTTTCTCGTCTTACATTTATTTGCTTACTCTCGGAGACTAATTTCGGGTGAGACGTTTGGGGATCACGTGGCAATCGATATCCATTACCTCATCAAGGTTGACTCAGTAATAGATCTGAGCTAGGCATTGTCTGTGAGGACCTTTACGGATATCTATTACAGCATAATAAAGATTATTACAATGTTGTTTTTATATAATCCAGGCGAAAACATGCAAGACTGTCTATCTGTCTGTCGCCTGGCTAAACCGCTAGAGCCGATTCAGGTTAAGTGTTTAAAGATATTTGGGTTCCGGAAAAGGCTATAGGATAGTTTTATCTCTGCATACAGCGCCATTAAGAAATTTATGAGAAATAAAGTTTCTAAATCAAATTAATGTACAACTATGAAAACATGAAGTACATTAAGAAAATGAATGTTTAGTAAAAAAATTAAACTAAACATTCATTTATCATCATATCTGGTAATACTACACTCTACAGCAGCTGATTTACAAGTTTCTATTCCACAAAATTTTTGCTCCAATGACTCAGCTAAAAATTCAGATACAAAACAAAACTTTCCAACACGCAAACTGCAACCGATCAGGGGCATTACTCATCTTATATTCGCAATTTCCACGCGAACTGACAAGTTGCTGACATTGAAAGTTCTGGCGAGCTGCCAACGGTGCGCGCGCCTGATAAAAAGTCAGCTCCTGGTTGAGGCCGTTTGTCCACTGCCACCGTCACCGTGACGTCACCGACGAAAATTAAAATAAAGTAATAATAATAATATCTATGGACGCTTCACACCACGTCAGTCTGGCCCCGTGCTAAGTACCTGAAGGATAAGTAACACAATAGTAACACAAGTGTTACGGGTACCAGACAACGGAAATATATTTAATACTTTTATACTATACATATATTTAAGATTTTTATTATATCATACATATATTTAATACACATCCATGACCCAGGAGCATTGAAAACTTTTTGTTCCGTCGGCGGGATTTGAACCCGCGACCCCCGGCTTAACCATTGAGCCACACAGGTCGTCAAAATGCTACTGTATGACTTATAAATATGTTTTTTTTTTGTTCTATGCCACTACATAGCAGCGACAGCATCGGTCGCTAGACCAATTTCAGTAGAAAATGAAAACTATAGCCTAGGGGTTGGTTCAGACCGCAACGCGACGCGTAGATGCATTTCTTAATTTGTACTGAATTAACAGATTTCAATTGCATCTATCAAATCCATACAATTTTTGAAATGTACCTATCTACGCGTCGCGTTGCGGTCTGAATTAACCCTTAGGGTTAATTCAGACCGCAACGCGACGCGTAGATGCATTTCTAAATGTATATTGATTTGACAGATTCGCAAGACGTCTCACGCAATTGAAATCTGTCAAATCCATACTTTATGCCGCGCCGCGCCTCGCCTCGCCTCGTCGCGTTGCGGTCTGAATTGACCCTAAGTCATAATGGCATTTAATTTGAATTTTTGTCGGTGACGTCCCGATGACGTCATCGCCTGTTTAAGGCTTTAATTAAAGAGTGGACGTTTAAGGTAATTTTAAACGTGAAAGGGTTCTAAATTCATTATCATTTCCCCGCCTTATTTATTACACTCAGGTAGCGCTTGGTTTTGCATTGCATTTATATTAACAAAGTTTGGAATACTCGCTTCTTTTGTGCCTTACATAGAAGTCAGTTCTTGAGCATAGTGAATATTGTAAACGGTCGTTTCCATTAAAATTTCCTGTTGTCTTATTGTCGTTATTAACCAATTGTCAATTTTCAATTAACAATCAAAATCAAAATATTTTTATTCAAAATCGGTATCATACTCTTATTCAAATTCATATTAGCAATTATTTCTGACGATGTATATTTAGTAAGCAATTAGGGGAGAGAAATAGAAAATAATTGGAGGCGGCAGATGACAGGCGCCGCGCCAGGCCGCCACTCGGAGTCTTCTCGTTATTCATAAAGTAATTTACTCTCTTTGTTTAGGATTAAGAAATCTAGAACAGGATTAAACGAAATGATTAATTTGGTACATAATATTAAACTGTACAAATTAATTATAACAAGGATTCGGCTAACGGATATAATTATTCAGCGTAAATATTTGTTAAACTCCGTAATTATTAATCAAATTTTAATTAATTGCGATTGTACAGAACAGATACATATCGCGATTATAATTTTGGATTAACGGCGAAATAATTAATCGTTGAACTGGTTTAGATTTAGGATCGTTTAGTTTTGATTTGTTACAAAATATAGCTTGTAATTGTAACATTATTAAAGCTTTAGAGTTTGATATTAATTTAATTATTACAGTATCCACTATAATATGAAGCAGTGTGATGCTATAAAATTATATAATAACAACTGCAATCCACAAAAAAACTTACAATTAGTAAATAAATAAAAATTGAATAAACGTCAACGTTGTCAATGGTGTACCACAGGGTATTGTTTTGTTCCCACATTTTTTTCTATGATTCTAAACTGGTATTCTTAACACAAGCGTTCCAAAAGAAACTGAATTTAGCTACTGATATTAAAATAATGTGTATGTGATTACAGATAATACTCCTGGTGAAGGCGCTGGACGCGTACAACATCACGTACTTCACGGTGACGGCGCAGATCGTGTCGCACGTGCTGGCGTACATGAACAGCTGCGTCAATCCCGTGCTGTACGCCTTCCTGTCGGAGAACTTCCGAGTAGCGTTCCGGAAGGTGAGACAATAATTATTACTACTACTAATAGAACTAATAAGCGCAATCTTGAGGGTGAAGGTGAACCTATTATAATTGAAGACATATTTTATTAAGTGGATGAAGTGGGTTACTGAGAATTTGAAAACTGACGTTTATTTCATTAATGATGGCCTTTATCAAGGGAAAAATTATTTGAAATCAAAAAAATGTGGATTCTTTGTATAGCTTTTCAAATTGTTAGTTACCAACTTCATAAACTCATGTCTTCAATTGCTAGTGGGCTAGTAAAATGCGGTTTATTGCTAAAGGTAAGTTTTACATAATTATGTCGTAACGATAAAATTGCAAATCTTGATAATAAAAGAGATGTAACTGCAAAAGACGCTTTCGTAAACTTTGGTTGATTTAAACAATCTTGTATGAATAGTAAAGATTTACTATTTCCTACTAATAAGACTAATATACGCTATCTCGACGCTTATATTCTGACAGGTAAGTTCTACATACGTAACGATATAACTTTAAATCTCGGTCATAAAAGAGATATAACAATAAAATACGTTTGTGAACACGTGCGCGGATTTGAAAGATCTAGTATGAATAGTAAAGATTTTAGTACTGTGACCAAACTTTACAATCTGCAGCAGTCATAAGATTATAAAGCTAGTAAATTGGAACGTAAAAGAAATGATCGAATTAGTTTTATTTTGCATCCATTCCTTCTCGTACATAAATATGCGAAGACCCAAATATATACTAGATATTTTCGATACAAAATTACAAATCTTTGATAACTTTAAACGGAATAATTAATAATAGCAACCGATCAGTTTCTTTAAAAAGATTAATCTTTAAAGAAATATTCAAAGTCAAGTTTGAAAGTGGAATTTAAAAGCGTTTAAGATGGCGAGTGCTATCGGACGCTTCCGGGGAGTCCTCAAAAAAGAACAAGATCCGGTCGGCGGATATTACCTGCCGGTGCTGGGATACGACCGAGGCTAATATGAAAGTGAAAACCTTTTATAAAACTTCTGCTTTAGCTACTTAAGTCATGTGTACCTTTGATCTTTTGTAGACAAATATATTTTTACCTATGTTATTACCTAGGTGTATGTTTCATAAACAAAATAAAAATGCGAATAATTTATAGTGCTTTTTAATATTTTATTGATTTTTTTATGAAATAAGGGGGCAAACGGGTCGTCACCTGATGGAAAGCAACTTCCGTCGCCCATGGACACTCGCAGCATCAGAAGAGCTGCAGCAGCGTTGTTGGCCTTTTAAGAGGGAATAGGGTAATAGGGTAGAGGAGGGTAGGGAAGGGAAAACGGTAGGGAATTGGGCCTCCGGTAAACTCACTCACTCGGCGAAACACAGCGCAAGCGCTGTTTCACGACGGTTTTCTGTGAGCCCGTGGTATTTCTCCGGTCGATCCGGCCCATTCGTGCTGAAGCATGGCTCTCCCACGTCAATTTGATTTGTATTTTATCGTAAAATAAATTTAAATAAAATTAAATTAATAGTGATTTTAAAGATTGTGGACCTACGTTATTTTGTTGGGCTATGTCTAGTCAATGAAAGTCGCAGTCTCTCGTCTGGGCAGTCCATTTCGGGCCAAATGGTTCAAAATTATAAACGTCCGACATGACCTATGAATCAATTACCTAATAAATGGAGTCCTCATTACTATAGACATCATAGACACTGGGCGAAGCTACCCAT
This sequence comes from Cyaniris semiargus, assembly GCA_905187585.1. Lineage (NCBI taxonomy): Eukaryota > Metazoa > Arthropoda > Insecta > Lepidoptera > Lycaenidae > Cyaniris > Cyaniris semiargus. Next base: position 756,692 of record LR994558.1, on the reverse strand, counting down.
TATCGGAATAAAAATAGGGTAGGATAGGTACATTAAATAACCCTATTCTTATCTCAACGGTATATAATTCCAGCTAGTTTAACTTTTGCATATTTTGTATTCAAAACTGTGTGAAGTCGATATTCGTGATTACTCTACAAGATATGAAGGTCCTTCTACCTTCCTAAAGTAAGTCAACCGTGACGGATTCTATTAATCCCATAAGCAATACCTGCTAACCTCAGCTAATAGTCTGACGTCTCACAGCTCCCTGCGATAAGGGTCTTAGTTAAATTAAATGACCTGGAAGACGTTAACGACCTTCAAAAGGGTAAATTAGGGATTAAAGGTTTATTGACTTAAAGTTGCCGCCTGAGGGTTCGCAAGAAAGTTTAATTCAGTTTGCGAGGTTGGCTGGTTTAAGTGAACACATTTTGTGGTGACGATAACCTACATTGATATTTCAAAGAATATGAGACATTTTTAAGAGTATACGAATTGTGTACTGGTATAAAGCACTATTATATTGACTTTTTGAAAGTGTACGGTTACCAGCGCAATATCCATGAATGTGAAATACGATGTCGTAGGCAAAAGAGTTTTAAATTTTCTGTCAGTTATGCAGTAAAGACATGGACAAAATATGATGCGCACGATAATCGCATATATTTTATCAGCAAGCACGCGCGGAACGCGCCGCATTTTAAAAATTGTTGTATGAATCATGAAATGATATGAAACCTCGCACATTCGTCCACACCGTACGCGCCGTATTTCGTGTACTATGCGGTGCGTTCGACGCGTACGGCCCGTACGGTGTGGACGAATGTGCGATCAGCTTAACAGGCAAGAAAGTTTTAAATATCATGTTAGTTAAAAGGAAAAGAAATTGACAAAGAATTGACGTCACACCAATCTTTTTTAAGACACAAACCCTTAAAATTGTACCAAATCAGAAATAAAATATTTACGATCGCAGCGTGTCGTGTCAAATAGAATATTTCCAGGAACATTCCATTTCCTGTCGACCCGCGTATCCAATTTTATTCGTATCAAAAGTAGGTAAAGAATACGCAAATATATCAAAAGAAAAACACAATTTTATTTACAAACCAATATAGCAAAATAAACTCAGCGCGCCGATTCGCATGTACAATATCAGTTTTACAAGACAGGAGGATGAAGAGGGTAACTAACATTTTACAACATAAGAGCAATTACAATTTTTTTCCCTTATATAATTTTAACGAACCATGTATTTTACCTACTTCATCATCATCTAGCTAATATATCTCGCTATACATAGAATCCACATTTTTTATCTAATATACAGTGTGTAACAAAAATAAGTGATAATACTTTAGGGTGTGTACGTGTTCCTTGTAGAGAGTTCACTGTGAAAGTAGCAGCGCTGAAAGACGATTTTTTTTTTCACTTTCGTATGGGAAAACTCGTGACGCTCCACAGTGTGATAAAAACCTCGATTTTGTTTCACCGCGTTTTTCTTTCAAAATACTATAGTTGATAGCTATATATCAATTAGAGTAAAACTCTGAGATCGATTTTATTTGTGGTTTTTTTGTTAAAGAGTGTCAAAGTTGGCCTTTATCCGGCTCATAAATTTGCATGAAAATTGAATTTAAAAAAAACTAATCAAGTAACATTAATTTAGTTTATACCAATTGAATAAGCACTTAATAATATACTTTTTCTCCAAATTTGGTCGAGGTTTTTATCACACTGAGCGCTCGGGCCCTTGCCTCGTATAAAAATCTCGTGTCACAGTGTTTGTGCGCGAACTCCTCCAAAACAGCTCAACCGATTTTAATTAAATTTTGTATGTACATTCGTTAGGTCTGATAATAGGTTTTTATCTACTTTTTATATTGATACTAGAAATAATTTATATGATAAAACAATGCTTGCCGGTTCAGCTAGTTTCATATATTTTTTTCGATAAAGCCTACATTTATGCAAAAAAACGACAGTTTTCAACTTATTACTTACCCGATTCATCCACTCATGTCTTCATTTGTACCCCGACCGAACAAAGGTGAGATACACGTAAAAATTTATGATTTAATAAAAAACTTCAAAGTGGGAATCCTTTGTAGACGCGGTTCGTTTCAGCAGTCTACGTATTGAAATAGAAATTTATATTGTAAGTAATTTGGGTCTCGAACGAAAGTTTGACGGGTGAATGGTAATTTTATTACGGCATCATCATCAACCCTACCGCTCACTGTGGCTCGAGTTTCTCTTTAATAAGGGAAAAAGAAGTGTACATTTCGGTCACAATATAGATGACCTTTGCTGATATTAAATGCAAAGATTATATTATTATAGCCTCATCCGGTCTAAATCCTACCAATTAGCAACATAGTATTCTCACGCGCGTCATCAAGTTACAAAGGACTGATTTTTGTAGTTAAAAAAAAAGTCTTGACATTTTTAACCATTTCTAAAAATAGGCTGATAGAGAATCCCGCAAGCCACAAGGTATTAAGCCCGTCTTTGCATAAGGTGTTTAAAATAAAATACTTGTGGATTTTTTAATAAAATAAGGGATATAATAATATAATAATTAGCAAACTTGCAAGCGGGTCACCTGTTGGAAAGCAACTATATTATCGCCCATGGACATTTGCATCATCAGAAGAGTTTCAAATGCGTTGCCTTTTAAGAGGGAATATTATGCTGTCTTCTTGAAGGTTTGAGGTGATAATCCGGAAATACTGCTGACGACTGTAGATTCAATAATAATAAAAAAAAAATACTTGCGGAAATACGAGACTGAATAGAATCTATAATATTATTTAAGCTGCATTAAATATGTCAAACTATAGTAGCAGAATCAATGTGGAGGGGTATTCAATAATATTTTAACATAGTGGAACCCGAAAAAAACGAAAACTTCAATTTTATGATATGAAAGGTATTTTTTCGGACATGACCTGGGTTTAAAGGTTAATACTTTTACCAAACGAATGTACCCTTTATAAAAGAAGTTTTTCTTTTTTTGAACTATTTGGTTCTGTGTTGTTTAGTGACATTGACTACTGAATCGGTCGTCTTCTATCCAGAGATTATTCCAATCCAGTAATCTGGAATGCACTGAATTACATCCCAGTGCATTCCAGTGCCCGTTTTCGTCATTCCCGTAATAATTTAGCGCTGGACTGGATTATTGGATTGGAATAATATAAACCCGCGCTAATAGAGTAGAGTTTTAATTTGTTTAGTTAACAATGAATCGAAATCGAGTGTAACATAACTATGTACGAGTAATTGAAAGTTAAACCAAGCGTTACGATCCGGAAGTCCTGTAAGCCGACTGTGTTTGAATGGTGTTGTAATCAAACATTACGCTTCGGCAAAACCTACGCGTCAGTAACGCGGGACGCGGGACGGGAGCATCTGCAACGCGAAACTGGGTGTGCACACCTGTGCGTTCATTTGATATATAAAAAATCAATATACGTTATGGATAACGTGACCACACGTCCCGCTTTAAGACAGTCTGTCCCGGTGTCCCCTGCGAGGCCGAAATTGTCCCGCTTTTGCAAACAGACCAAACGATAATAATTTAAAAGTATTTTTACGTTCGAAATGCCTGTGCAATACCTGGAAGTAACGCACTCCTATGGGAGCGAGAACAAACGCGATTATTCTGCCACATTTTGCTCGATATCCATAATGGCAACAGGCAGGCAGCTCCCCCCGCGGCCTCCGTACGGTTAACATCGCCTGACGTGCGCTCCGGGATCAAAAATATATTTCAGTGGTTTTAAATCGATAAATGCGTGCTGAGTGTGTGTAAATAGCTAGGTAAAGGTGCAATCTACATTTACTGTAAGTTTTTGAAACACATTTGCCCGTATTTTGTTGGATTTAACTTGGTAAGTAAATTTCATTGTTCATTTTTTTTTTTGGCGGCTGAAGGTAGACAAAATATTGTGAGTGCCGGTAGCGCGCGCGCAGCGCAGCGCCGGCCGAACAGGTTGAACAGCTGATCACTATCACCTATTACAGATTACATTTTACTCAAATTTGATAAATAGTGTGAATCTTGCTGTTTTTAACTTCGACTTTACACAATGTCGAGCCATAACAATATTCCACCAGATAAGGACACTAACCCATTCGCTAGAAGTGACATAATGACTCGCTCACCGCCCACTTTGTCTAGTAAACGTTTATTGTCAGAATTATCACCTTCTTCGTTATCACCTGTCGAGAAGCGACACCAACCCACTAGGGATGAGCCACTGTCTCCCGTAATATCACTGCTTGACACAAGCCGCGCATCAGATGATTCATGCAATTACTATGAATTAGTCAGGGAAGCTTCCTCGTACCTAGCTAAAATAAATGAGTTTGCCAATGACACCGTATCACGTCGCAACAACTTCACTAATAAAGCTGAAATAATGAACATGACACAAAAATTAACTACCATTATTTCACTTTTAGCTCTTAAAAATTCGTCACTAGAAAATAAAGTCGCAAATATTGAGCGAGACTTGATAGCAGCTAAAAATGCATCTCACGCCGTGCAATCGGCCCCCACAGCACAAAATGCCTCTTATGCCGACGCGTTAAAGCTCAAACTCGCAAAGTCGGTACCGCCAGTCGAGACGCGTAAACCGCTCCCGTGCGTCATAGCATATCCGACGCAGGAAAAATCGGCCGAATTAAAATCGTCAACTGAAACGAAACAGGCATTAATGAAAGCTATTAATCCCTCGGACGGCTTTCAAATCCACGGCGTAAAAAAAACCGCAAACTCGGGCGTCATCTTACGTTTGACTAATGAGTCACAAATAAAAAAATTAAAATCAGTCGACGCACTAAAATCTGCCGGCCTGCGCCTCGAAACTCCTAAAGGCCGTAGCCCGCGTATCTTAATTAAAGATGTACCGCAACATATTTCGGACGAAAATTTTCTAATGGCGTTATATAATCAGAATATTAAGGGCGAAATTAATGTGTCTGAAGACGAATTTAAGAGTACGACAAAAATTATTAGGCGTCGTCTTATCAATAATAATTATAATAGAAAATGGATGGGCCTCGAATTGCAACCAAAAGTTCGTAAACATTTAATCGAAACGAAAGAAAAACTTTTTATAGATTGGGCCATGTGTCGTTTTGTCGATGACGTCGAACTAGTGCGCTGTCTCAATTGTCAACAGTTCGGCCACACTTCAAAATTCTGCCGCGAATCCGACCCGTGCTGCCGTCATTGCGCAAATAAACACCAATCGAGCGACTGCCCTAATAAAGACATAAAAGATTTTAAGCCGGTTTGCGGTAGCTGCACCCGTTACAAGAAACCTAGCGACCACCCTACGGGCTCCCCTGACTGTCCAACTTACAAGGCAAAAATGGAGCAATTAATTTTAACAACTCACTATGAATAGACTAGTCATAGGACAGCTGAACCTTCATAACAATAAGCACGCGACGTTAGAACTGGAAAAATTGGTGTCGGATTATAATTTAGACTTGATTCTCATACAAGAACAATACCAATGTAAGTCGCTACGGCCGAAAGTCGTACAAACTGACAACCTAGCGCGAGCCGGCATATACACACGTCAGTCTAAATTCTCAATTACGGCCCTAACAAACCTATCGACGTCTCACTGTGCGGTGGCGGAGGTCTCGTGTCGATACTTCAGACTGTACGTAGTTAGTTGTTATTTCCAATATTCCGACCCGGTAGGTCCCCACTTACACCAGCTACGACGCGTCCTACAATCTCTTGCGGGGAAAAATATAGTCATAGGTGCCGATGTGAATGCCTCGTCGCCCTTATGGCATGGCAAACTTAGGTATGTTGACCGCGACCGTCGTAGTGCGGTAGAAGATTTCATTGCAGAGTTTAATCTACAAGTCCATAACACCCCTGATGCACCACCTACTTTTAGCAGCCCCTCAGGCGAATCTTCCATCGACGTCACGCTTTCTAGCGCGTACGTCCATAGTAATAATATTACTAAATGGCGTGTCATTCCAGACGCGTCGTGCAGCGACCACCGTTTGATTGTTTACGAGTTCTCATGCGCTTCCTCGAGTGATTCTATGATTGAGTCGAACGACTTTAAATACAATGTTAAAAATGGTAATTGGAACTTATTCAAGGACCTTATGTCCGCCCACTCCAGAGACTTCACCCGACCGGACTTAAATTCTAATGATAGTGCTGAAATAATGACCAACACCTTTATTTACTGCGCCGATATTGCCCTAGGTCGAAAACCGATTAAGACGGACAGAAGTTGTAAATGGTGGCACGATAATTTATACAGCTTACGCAGGGAGTTTAGAAGAGCCAGACGAAAAATTAAAATCATTCGTAGACAGGGACTCGGTCCATCAGACGTTTACTTTGTTTCTTGTTTAGCCGACCTTAGAGCTTCAAGGTCGCGCTATCGCGCCGCCGTCGTGTTGGCGAAAAATAATATGTTACGTAACGCCGCCAACAGACTAGATAAGGAGGGCCCGTGGTCCTCTTTATATCGAGAATTAAAACCGAACAATACTACAGCTTCACACTTTATCTCGAATATAAAAATTAATAACTCGTATACTCACAGCTTAGAAGACACAGCTAAGGCCTACATAGACGTATTGATTCCTGACGACGAGCCGGACTTGGACGACGATCATCACCGTGAAATTCGACACCGACTATTTGACCCCGTAAACACCCCGGTTTCCGACTTGCCTACCCTCGATGAGTTTATTAAAGCCGTAAATTTATTACCTACAAAAAAGTCCGCCGGCGAGGACAAAATTTCTAACATTATGATTAAGCAGGCTTGTCTAACGGCTGGACCAGCGATCTTAGAAGTTCTGAATAAATGTATTGCAGAAGGCACGTTCCCAAAAATTTGGCGAATCGGCACAATTAAATTAATTCCTAAAGCCGGTGATAAGCCACCTGACGACCCGAAATCTTACCGGCCTATAACACTTCTACCATGTTTAGGTAAATTATTAGAACGTCTGGTTGTGCCCCGCCTTCTACCTGGCGGGCTGAAGTTTAATAAACAGCAATTTGGATTTACCGCCGGAAAATCGACAATCGATGCGGCAATCGAAGTCAGAAAAATAGTGAACTCATCTGAATGTAATTACGTGGTAGGTATATCTTTGGATATCGCAGGGGCTTTTGATAATACCTGGTGGCCGATGCTACTACTAAAGCTACGGAACAGAGGATGCTACCGAAATATTTATTATTTACTACAATCGTATTTCCGTTACGGCGTTATTAAACTACGACTCGGTCACTACATCTATATCAAAGATCTAACCCGCGGCTGCCCACAGGGGTCGGTGCTATCGTCATACCTGTGGAATATAGGTTTTGACGATTTGCTGTGTATTCCTTTACCGCCTCTCTGTTATCTGGTAGGCTATGCTGACGACGGGTTCCTCATTGTTGAAGGAAATACGCGAACTGAGATAGAGATTAAAGCTAACAAGTGCCTAAGCGTAATTGCAAGTTGGGGTCACAGAAATCGTCTGGAATTTGCGGCACACAAAACTTATCAAATTCTTTTAAAAGGCTCTCTTATATCAACTCCTCGCATTAAACTTAACGAAACAAGTGTCAAACGTAAACAGTCACTCTGTTATCTTGGACTGATTTTAGAAAATAAATTCACATTCTTAGAACATATCATACAAACGGGTGAGAAAGCAAAAATAAATTTCTATAGTTTTACTAAAATATCGACATCTACATGGGGTCTCTCGTTCAAAACGTTAAAAACTATATATACAGCCACGTACTTAGGCAGAATATGCTACGGCTCGCCGGTCTGGGCAGATAGGGCTACGATTGGCGCAGCCCGGCGTAAACTTTTACAAAGCCAACGTCTCGCATTAATATTCCTATGTAAGGCATATAGAACGGTCAGTACTGAAGCACTTCCTGTCCTGTCGGGTGTTTTGCCTGTAGACTTGGAAATACAGCGCCGAGCTGCTTTATATTACAAAAATAAAAAAATTACGACCCCAGATTTCTTAAGCATGAGAGACAGAAATAAGGTGAATAGATTGTTTGAACCACTAGACATTACACTACAAAATCTTTTATCCGAGTGGCAGGATCGGTGGGATAAATCTATTAAAGGTCGGCACCTGTACAATTTCTTTCCTTCAGTTCGCGAACGTCTCGCCATGCATTGGATAGAAATAGATCATTGCGTTGCACAATTCCTAACTGGTCACGGCAATTTTAAAGCTAAACTTCATAGATTCAAGTTAGTTCCATCTCCTCTTTGCGAGTGCTCGACCGAAGACAGCCCGCAAGAACAAACTGCTCATCACATACTCTGGGAGTGCGGTCTCTGGCATGAGGAAAGAACCGATTTATTAAACAGCCTCCAATGTGTCTCTGGAGTCGTATATTACGATGACCTCGTAGGCAGCGCAAAGAATTTCCGTGCTTTCAAACGTTTTTGTCATAAATTCTATTGGAAACAATCGAACACAAGTTTGCCATTATAAATAAATGTCTTTTTTTTTTTTTTTTATGAAGTAGGCATATTATATTAAGCATAATTATTTATTTTTCCCGTGGTGCTTCCCCCTTTTTCGGACATCAATGTCATTACAATTTTGGCTGTCTCCCGCTTTGCTTGGGGAGGGAAATTGGATATCTCCTACTCCTCCTACATTTCTTCTGATTAATTTCGTTGCGGGTCCCAAGACAGATTTAGCTTGTCCCTCGGGCATCCCTGAGATCATATCAAAGGGTTTTCGTGGTTGGTTACCACTGTTGATCCTGGCGACACAGGAGTTGCAGTGGTGGGAATGTGTGGTGGGCCTTTTGCCCGTTAAAAAAAAAAAAAAGGCAGGCACTTGAAATATTTACAAAATACTCAATTGTATTTAATACTTTTATAATTAATAATAAGATGAAAACAAAATTAATAATTAAGGGGGGGAGGGGGCACTTATATAAAAAAAACATATTTTTTGCCTATTTTTGCTTCTTCGTGCCTTTCGTGCGCGAGTCCTACTCACTTTTGGCCGACTTTTTTTTTATTCTATGTATAATTCCGCAGATGTCCCGCTCTGACAAAAAAAATAAATGGTCACGTTAGTTATGGATGCAAAAATGTATCGGAATCGTACCTGTTCAAACCTGGTTACAATAGAGAGCCCAACGGCACACCGGATTTTTCTAAGTCTCTATACTCATTACCGTGAAATGAATGATGTTTGCTTTCAATACCTGGTTATTACATTATTTCCCGTAAAATCATTTTTTTTTTAATTTATTTAAAATATTAGGTAGCGGCCACATTTGGATTGGCACACCAGTAGAGATATATTCTCCTAATCATAAATATTAGTAAAAATGTGGTTTTTAGCGTGTACTCGATACATGTACAATTCTGCAGTGGGATCTTAGACTATTACATTATAGCTACCGTGCTTGATGCCTTATATGCAACATAATATTAATTATCACGTATTAAACAAATAATATATTTAACTAGATGACACCCGTAACTCAGTTGTGCCAAAATTCGATTATCGCGCGGGAACCGTGCATTTTTCCAGGATGAAAAGTACCTCCATACCAAATTTCAGAAGAATCGGTTCAGCGGTTTGGGCGTGAACAGACAGACAGATAGACAAAGAGATACATTTTCGCATTTATAATAATATGAGTATGGATTTAAAACGTCAGATTTTTGAAGTTTTGGGCAATAAGAACAAGTCGTTAATGTGGCTTCGCGAGATTTTTCTCTACGCCACTACAAAGCAGCGGTGGCATCGGTCGCTAGGTCGTCAACCAACGTCAGTAAGAAATTAAACCTAGCCCAGTTCATAAAGTCACTTATTAAAGTGGCATCAAAGAGGATATTAACTAAGTAACAAGTGGCATTTTATTTGAATTTTGGTCGGTCACGATTTGTCGCAAGGATCGGAGAGCCTTTACGTTTTCTTTACGAGGATACCGCTATGTAAATCTACATAGACTGCATGTAAACCATAATATCGAAACTATATTATTATCATAAGTTCATTCAGCAGAATCGACCTCTTGAGTAAACTTATATTGAAATCGTTCACCGCATATTCGGGAGTTATCATAATATTGGTTAATTAATTTTAACGTGTAAATCAATGTTTGGTTTTAATTACTGCCACTAGATATACGATAATATTGATGAAGAGCAAAATTAAACAATATTAATCGGTATGTTGGTAGCCATTTTAGTATTGATAGTTGGTAAAGTGAACAACAAAAAAAAAAACAACACAAAATAAAAGTTTGCTCGCAACAAATAGACTAAGAAGTCTTTGAAATAAATAAAGAGTCGAAAATATTAAAAAAATACAGGATGTAACAAAACTAAGTTATAATAATTTAGGATGTGTTCCTTGTAGAGAGTTCACTGTGAAAGTAGCAGCGCTGAAGAACCAAATTTTTTGTGATATTTATGGGCAAGCGCCCCAGCGTCACGAGTTTCCCCATCCAAAGTGAAAAAAAATTGTTCTTTCAGCGCTGCTATTTTTACAGTGAACTCTATACACGGGATTCATTCACACCCTAAAGTATTATGACTTAGTTTTGTGACACCCTGTCTAACCTACATTTTACAGCTAGAATTTGGAAAAGTACAATACTTAAATAAAGGCCGGCAAAACACCTGCAGCTCTTCTGATGTTGCGAGTGTCCATGGGCGACAGTAGTTGCTTTCCATTAGGTGATCCGTTTGCTCGGTTGTCCCCGTAATTTTATTAAAAAACTTATACAAAGATTTTTTAAGTTGAATTTTGTTGTCTTTTGAAGTTATTTTTTTATTTGATTTAATAAAATATTCACAAATAAAGAGTTATTAGAGTATAACTGTATCATATTATCAATTATTATTATCATACTTATATGTCATATTTGTTATTATAACAAGCCATTATAGTACATTATATCATTCACAGTACATTTCCAGCCAATTATGAAAGTTTGACGTGGGTCATTTCTGACCGTTTGAAGTGACACCAATATAACTGTCATCTTTAAATACCCTTTACCGTAACTCCTAAGATGAAAATATACAGAACCTAAATATCATACGCCTTTTCGACGTCCCTTTAGAATCGTCAACGAGCTGGTTCTTATGATAATCATTTATACATATTTTAATTTTTTTATATTATGATCTATGTATTGCTTGCTTATAGACGTAAAAGCGGAAACATAATTGTTGGACTCAAAAAAATCTTTATACACTGAGATATAAGTACTATCTTTATACATAATATACTAGCAGAAATAATGACTTTATAATATTTTATACGTCGTTCTTACAAACTCAAAATATTCTTGCTGATTTTTGATCTTGTTTGTTGGGGGTTAAAAACTGCTGGTTTGTAACGAGTGTAATAAAAAAAACAGTATCATCGACCTCTCACATTCCATATAAAGGCTTGCTAACTCCAACCTCCTATTAGCAAATACTCAACACATTTTCAATTGTGTCGGTAATTTTTCATCTGTGCTGCGGAAACTCGGCTACCGTGAAATCGTTTGAGGGATATTACGCGGCGTTTGATCTGTGGTTTTCTCATTTTTGCATCTGAATTAATACGTCTTTCATACGTCCACTTTGAATATTTCGTAATAAAGCTATTTATTACGAAATATTCGTAGAAAGAGACATCTATATTTCCGACAATATTTATTATAATTGCGATAATTCGAGCTGGTCCGGGAAGCAGCACAGTAAGTGTTACATGAACCATTTGGAGCTGCTTCTGGCGTCCTGATGATTATAAAATATGTTTATCTTTAGATAGCCATATAATGTATCCACAATTGTTACATTTTTTTGCGAAACAGCAACACATCATATTTTGTGAAAATGATTTTTTTTTTATTCTAAATCGGTTAAAAATTGACACTTTTACGTCTACGTGAGGTCTACCACCGGTTAAGTGTTTAACAGGCTTGGTATTTATTTTTGTGAATCCGACGTATTTTTATTTAGATTAAGCGGCAGTTTTTTAATTCATAAAGGGTCAAAGATAAAACATATCTGTATACTCTGTAATAAGAGTACATTTAACCCGTCAAGCCCAAGTGGGCCGCGATAACAATAGACTAACAATATATTTCCAAGAATCCGCGATCGAAGGAATATATCAGTTTTTAACCCCCGACCAAAAAGAGGGGTGTTATAAGTTTGACGTGTATGTCTGTCTGTCTGTCTGTCTGTCTGTCTGTCTGTCTGTCTGGGCATCGTAGCATCCAAACGGGTGGACCGATTTTGATCTAGTTTTTTTTGTTTGAAAGCTGATATGATCGAGAGTGTTCTTAGCTATAGTTCATCATCATCAGCCTGCTCATTGCTGAAATATCAGGGTTTATCTGGTTCGTGATAGGCCGATTAGCAACTTGCAGTCGTTTGATGGGTTTTATATTTTGCATTCTGGTTCGTGACACTTATTAATATATACATATTAATGGAAAGTTGACCCTGGTGCTGCAGCATCACCTGGTAATCAATAGGATACCCAACTCCTCATCAACTTAGAGCAGAGGTTTCGTGTTTGGGACAACCAATAAGACGTAGATAAGCAGTAAATATTTGCATGCTGCTGCTGCAGCATCACCTGGATTGTATAGGAGCCGAGCTCCGTATGAACCCAGGGTGGATGGAGGTTTCATGTTTGGGCTCATATTGACGGCCACATCCAAGAGGATATTTATAGATCGTATTCATTGGGAAATGGGATATGATCCTGTTGATAGGAACAATTCTGCACTATAACCAACACAAGTTTAAAAAGCATAAAATTAAATTAAATTTAGAAATTTAAAAAAACCCCCGCCAAACAACTTTAAAAAGTAACGAAATAATATTTACTGACTTTAAGTTAATATAATTCCTGAGTGTAAAGTAATATTTTAGTCCATAATTGTTGTCAAGGTGTGTCGGGGGACCGCTAATGTAGATGTTTGATTTCATAAAACATTATAGTTTAAAGGTCAGTTCACAGCGAACTGAATCGAGACAATCAGCGATACAAAATGCAAAAGTCGCTGTTGGCGGTCCCCCGACACACCGTGACAACAATTATGGACTAAAATAATACTTTACACTTAGGAATTATTTTAACTTAAAGTCAGTAAATATTATTTCATTAGTTTTTAAAGTTGTTTGGCGGGGGTTTTTTTTTAATTTCTTAATTTAATTTTTACTTACTGCAACATGTCAACATGCAACTTTTCCACTTCGACAGGCAATATCTCGCCCCACTGGGGCTGCAGTCGGCCTGACGCGCCAGTCAAGCTGGAACAAAATATATTCAAGCAGACTTGATGTTTAAAATGTATATATGTGATTTAAATAAAAAATATGATGTTTTCGAAGAATATTATTCTTTTTTTTTTTTTTTTGGTTTTCGGTTTTACTTCTCCGGCTGTTGTTAATCCTAAAAAAGCTATGATTTATAATATTCAACAAAACGCGTTTTTCTTTACCTTTACCTAATAGTATAAAATTTATGCATGTTGCGTAAAATCTTCAAAATATTTGCATTTAAAAAATGTAAGTCCGAAGCAATAAAAATCCCAGACACGCCTGACGAGACGATAAAAAGGATATGTTTTATTCTACGGAAATCCCTCATTTCAGTTTTATTGGTGGAAATATTTTATCTCGATAGAACAATCTAAATCGGCCAGGCGTCGGCCGCTATCTCGATAGTGAAATATTCACTGACTTTATTGCTTTAGGAAAAGGTTTTATTGTTGAAACTTGTTCGGGTGAAATACTGACACTTAAAAAAGATTCATTCTCGAAATTCAAATTATCGTTTACGCTTTATTTATTTGTAACCATTTGTTTGGTTTTAACACAGAATTTCGGTAGAGAACTTGAAATAGTAATATAATATTATTCTGAGATTTAATTATTATCTTCAATTTTAACGGATCAACGGTGTATTTCCATTTTTCATTTTTATAATAATATATTTTAAATAAGTTAAACTGGAGAAGGACCGAACCGATTTCGCAAATTTTTGTCTTGAAATATCCGTGGAAGTCCAGGGAAGGAGGAAAGCGATACAAAGTTCATCGGTTAATCTTGATATATTATGTCTACATATCGCGTGGGCATAAGTCACAAGAAACTATATTAGTAACTAGATGACGCTCGCAACTCCGTTTCGCCAAAATTCGTTCATCGCGCCGTTCATTTTTCCGGGATAAAAAGTATTCTATGTCCTTTCCCGGGTCTCCTAACTTATCTTCATACAAAATTTCAACAAAGTTCAGGGGCTCGAAGAGGTAATAGACAGACAGACACATTGGATAATATAATATTAGCTGGAATTGTCCACATAAAAAAAAACTATAGTATTATGTATGACTAAATTGTAGCTCATATCACAAATTATTCTCTTCTCTCTCTGAATAGCGTCCACTTAACCCTGAGACGTATATCATCGTAACTGGCCATTCAAGACACTCACACCGGACGTGAAACGAAAGAATTATTCTAGCGACTTGAATTTATTTCTTGCGGAATTCTTTTGAAGACCTGTTTCAGTAAAGCTTTATTTAGGGTGAAAGTTTTTTAAACATACCTATTAATATATTTATATTAGCAGATCCAGCAAACGTTGTTTTGTTATATGTTATTTCGAGTATGAAAAATATATGTTGGCAGATTCTCAGACCTAAAAGCACACAAAATTTCATCAAAACCAGTTCAGCTGCTACAGATAAATTTGGCACGGCTATTTAATTTCTTATTAGATCCATTGTAGATTCTTGGTGGAAACTGATGTTTAAGAGTAATAAAACATTATCTTCCGTACAAGCAATGCACCGTCTTTTCTACTTATTATTATTAGATTACGACGGCATTAAACAACTGAAATATGCACCATCAATGAAAATTTCCAAAATATCCACTAACGCCTAAAAAATGCCATTGTATGTAAATATGCAATTAACACATATATAAACATTGAAAGTCATAAAATATGAAATGTAATAAATCCAAAAGACAGGAAATAAAATATGAAAAGAATATCTTCTTTAATTAATTTCTTGCGCCGGCAACCGGCATCTGATATTATGGGAATATTGCAGAAAAAAATATGACGAAGGAAATATTTTCCGAAGACAGGAAAATCGGGAAATGCGCCCCAAGTTTTTGTTTTCATTCGATTATGAGTTTCATATCTATAAAGCTTCATCGCAAACGAGCTTCCGACGACAAGTAGTGGTCTTGCTCCTGCTACATATTTGCATACTATACGATTAAAAAAGCCGGCATCAGCAGTTGATTCTAGCTTTTCAATTGTAAAACCACTTTTTTCACTTTGAATTCGAAATTCAAATTCAACATTTTTTAACCGACTTCATAAAAAGGAGGTTAGGTATCAATTGGATCCGTATGTATGTAATATTTCCAGAACTGCTTTTCGTATATTATGTTAATCTATATCAGCGTCTGAATAAATGTGGCAAATTTCAAAATTGTATGTATGTATATTGTATGTATGTAATTTTTGTTTGTGTAATCATGTATCTCCGGAAGTACAAGTCCTATTTAAGTGATTCCTTTTTTGTTGTACTTTAAGGAATACTGTAAGTTTCATCAAAATCGGTTTAGTAGTTTATGAGATAAAGAATTTTAATTCTTAATTACGTACAATTTTGAAGTCGGTGTTATCTTTTTAAAATACTAATATTTTTACTCTTTATTGGTTTTGTACTATTAGAGAAGTTGATTCCTAGGCAGAT
Source organism: Cyaniris semiargus (assembly GCA_905187585.1). Lineage (NCBI taxonomy): Eukaryota > Metazoa > Arthropoda > Insecta > Lepidoptera > Lycaenidae > Cyaniris > Cyaniris semiargus. The sequence goes on along the minus strand of LR994558.1, from coordinate 740,917 downwards.
GGCGGACCTAAGTAATTTGGTCGCATTTTAAGGTACAAGTTGGAAGCCGGCTACATGAAGTTGCAGCAGACGAAATTAGCCCGGCAAGAAGAACTGTTGTCTTTCTAAATTGTCATTTTTGTGTCAGTCCAATTACCTGAAGTCGACCAATCATTTAACAGTTTATTTGATAATAAGTGAACTTCGCACAGAACGCCCCACGTTTGCGGTGTAATATACATCGCCCACTGACCTCCATTATACAAGTACGCTGGACTAATGATACCCTTTGAAATGACAGCTATTTTTTGTGCCTATTTGAAGCGGAATCAGCTCCCCCGATGGGAGGGATAGAAACTAAATTTGACCATTGACCAAATATATTTGTCTATGATTTGACATAAAAATGACGTTTGAAAGTCGCCATATTGGCGCTGATAGCAGTAGTGGGAGTATTTGGAACTAATACTAGTCATGACAACCAATAACGATTAAGCGGCCATTTGCAAGTTACGTCAAATTTAGTTCTCTTCCCGCTTGCTGCTGGGGGCGCTGATTCCGCTTCAAATAGGCACAAAAAAAAGTGGGTATCATAGGTCCAGCGTACTTGTATAATGGAGGTCAGTGACATCGCCCGTTCCACTAAATAACTGTTTGGCTGACGTAACAAACTTGCAATCCAGATTAATGGCAACACGATAATCCCCGGAGCTATGCGCCACCACGCCGCTCAATTATCTGTTTAAAGTTGGAAAATGAGACTACAAATTAATAAACTTCATACAGGAAATTATATAATTACAAACTTTTATTTTAGCTGCAACGCTAATAAATACGATAAACTAAATTGCAAGATTGTCTCTTAAAACTTTAAGCGAGTTATCTTAATCAAACACTTAAGGATTTTTTTTTCCACAGGTAATGTATTGTCCGCCCCCGTACTCCGAAGCGATGGGCCGGCCGCAGCCGACCAAGACCACTCGCGCTGGCAACGGCAACTCCTGTCATGACATCGTGTGAGACTCCTCCCGCCGCACACACGCCGAGCAGGCTACGGCCGTGTAGTGCGGTACACAACACCACGACAATAGCAACATCTGTCATGACATCGTGTGAGACTCGTCCCGCCGCACGCACGCCGAGCCGGCCACGGCCGTGTAGTCCACGGCAATAGCAACATCTGTCATGACATCGTGTGAGACTCCTCCCGCCGCACGCACGCCGAGCAGGCCACGGCCGTGTAGTGCGGTACACGACATCACGGCAATAGCAACATCTGTCATGACATCGTGTGAGACTCCTCCCGCCGCACACACGCCGAGCAGGCCACGGCCGTGTAGTACGGTACACAACACCACGGCAATAGCAACATCTGTCATGACATCGTGTGAGACTTGTTCCGCCGCACGCACGCCGAGCCGGCCACGGCCATGTAGTGCGGTACACAACACCACGGCAATAGCAACATATGTCATGACATCGTGTGAGACTCCTCCCGCCGCACGCACGCCGAGCCGGCCACGGCCGTTTAAGTGCGGTATACAACACCACGGCAATAGCAACATCTGTCATGATATCGTGTGAGACTCCTCCCGCCGCACGCACGCGGAACAGGCCACGGCCGTATAGTGCGGTACACGACATCACGGCAATAGCAACATCTGTCATGACATCGTGTGAGACTCCTCCCGCCGCACGCATGCCGAGCCGGCCACGACCGTGTAGTGCGGTATACAACATCACGGAAATAGCAACATCTGTAATTACATCGTGTGGTCATGATTCACGAGAGACTTTCGCAGGTCCTGATCCTCTACTGCTTCATCAACAACCACGCTTGTAAGAACCGCCAGGAAATTATCTTGTAAAGTGATTCAAAACCAACTACACCCGCAGAACATCCACCAAAATATTATGTTTTTCGATGAGCATGTTGCGAAATAACGAAAAAAATATTATAATAAAAAAAAATTGATTTGCCTGCGTCGGCATCGCCAATAATAAATCAGCACCTGTCATGGAACGACGTCGTTTGAGACTCGATCCTCGCCAGAAACGGCAGTGTCATGATGTCGTGTTGCCAGAATAGACAGTTAGTTCTGTTTACTCCATAAAGTTAATATACCTAGCGGAATAGAGAAACAAAAGGCCTGAGCAAGCGAGATGTCACTATTAGTAACACTGCGTGGTAAAAAGAGACGTGTGATACATGACAGCAGAACTCTTTTTTTTGACGTCCAGTCGGCACTTATCGGCACGTTGACAATTTAATCTCATAGAAAGATGCTTGTGTGTGTGTTTACACACAGATGTAAATCAAATTCGGTTTCGTTTGACAGCTCAAGATTGTTGCTCTATTCCGCTAGGTATATTAACTTTATGGTTTACTCTGGTGTTGCCTAGCGTCATAAACGGTGTCATGACAATTTGTAACGTTGATCGTGTATCGTGATGTGCTCCAATTTCCTTTTTCGTTTTCCATTCCAATCTAGATTCTTTTATAAGTTAGGCTTTAATTATTTTGTACGTTGCCCTTTGTATGCTTTAAATTATAAATTATACATCTGTTTAATTACTACCAATAACTTAAAATGTTATTGTATTTAAGAATAAGGCTTCGGCCAAACCTACGCGTCAGTAACGCGGGACGCGGGACGAGAGCGTCTGCAACGTGAAACTGGTGTGCACACCTGCGCGACTACGGTGCGAAACCGTAGATTATTCCCGCTCCGCCAACGCGAACGTCCCGCGTTGCAGACGCTCCCGCTTCGCACTCGCATTTGGTCGCGTAGGTTTCGCTTAAGCTTTAAACACCTTAATTAATTATTATACTATATTGTTATGTTAATTTATAACTATTAAATGTAAAAATGTATAAATATTTTTTATCAAACCTAATGTATAATTTTCTTCTTGGAATTATAAAATAACAAGAAAAAATTTATTTACTTATCCGATCAAAAATATTTTAAGCATAGGTACTGTATATAGTAGATTATTTTTTTCAGAAGGTATGTTCTAAATCAAAAGTATCATAATAAAATAGATGTTCTTATTAATATTATGATATGTGATATAAATACAGATTTAAATAAGTTAAGTTTTAGACTAGTTGTAAAAAATTACTTGAATTGTCGTTTGTAAAACAGGCATTTTAAAAATGCACAAAAACTTATGCTAGCACCGCGTGAATCTTTTAGCAAGGAGGTAAGTTAGGTAAGTATATTAGTAATATCAACAGAAAACCTGTATTAAAAATGCATACAATAAAGTCCAAACGCTCTATCGGGGCACAACACTTCATATAAAATATCAACATTTGTATGAAATTCTGTGCTTTGTTATTTTGACTATAATATACGCAGATTTTTGGGAAGCATAAGTTAGTTTAGTTAGGGTAAACATAAATATAGTCTATAATATCAATATTATGTATCATAACTTTTATAACATGGTAAAACTGTAAAGTGCATAATTATTTGTAATGTTTTCTGTAGTTTAGCTCTAAAATAACTTTTACGTAGACTATATTTTACATAGAGAAAAATGTAATATAATAATCTCTTATACTAATTGTTAAGAATATTACTTTGAAAGATAGAAATAATTTGTATATAGTTGTATAACAGAGGAATAGGTACTTTTATGATAAATTGTAAATATAGCATCACTTAGTAGATAGGCATATGGAAATATATTACTTTATTACATATTAAGAGCCCAAATGTGTAAAAAAGTGAATATTACTGTATTTTACGTATATTGCTTATAGCACATCGAATATAAAAGTTGTTATAGATATCTTGCTTTAATAGAACTTGTAGATTTTTACGTGGATAGAAATAATATTATAAATGTCGATAGGAATGTTTATATAAGTAAAACTTAAAGTAATATCTGTTATTGAAGAACTATAATCTATGTCAAAAAACTATTATTTGATGTTTATTATTTTCAAATATAAAAATAAATGTTTTCAACGAGCACTGCTTAATTTTCTAAGCACCCACCCTTTAACCCTACACATTTTCATTAAGAGAAAATATTTGTTTTTTTTTAGGTTCGGAAACAATTTCAAATAAAAGGAAAGTTTATTATAATTCTCACTTAAAAATATATGTTGATGAATCTACTACCAGCAAGTAGCAGGTGGCTGCACCAAAATAACCACATTAAATTGATTCTACAAAGGGGCTGAGCATGACCATCGTAACTTTACGGTAACTGTAACACTATCAGAAATAAAACGCAGCTGTCAACTCATGCCCAAATTAACTGGTACCTTTCGTATCTTATTCGACAACAATATGATGTTTTACAATAGATATTACAGTAGATTATAATAATAAAATAATATCTATGGACGCTTCACACCATGTCGGCCTCGTTCTAAGTACCTGAAGGACTTGTGTGACGGGTACCAGACAACGGATATATATTTAATACTTTTATACTACACATAATATATTTAAGATTTTAATTATATTATACACATATTTAATACACATCCAGGAACATTAAAAACTTTTTGTTCCGTCGGCGGGATTCGAAACCGTGATCCCCGGCTTGAGCTGTTATGAATTTATGATTGAAAATTTGGTTATAAATTACAAATCCATTAAATTTCAGTATTAACAATTGTAATTGGAATCTTCATCGGTTTCAGTTTCGGTTTTGGCAAAACAGACAGAAAGGCTGAAATTTCGGATTCGGTGATTCGAACCCGCAACCCTCGGCTTGAGCTGTTAGACAATGAGCCACAGAGGACGTAATTGCCAATTGGTATTCAATTTTTTTGCTAAAAGCATACTGGCAACGCCTGTTGCATAGCTGTCGTAAGATTCGTAACTGTCCTGGGGGTTGGTAAGCGCTTTTTACAGTTTCTGCAGGCTTTTTTACCTTCACGAAAGCGCATCTACATCTTTAAAAGATAAATGTAAATTACAAAAGCTAACGAAAATTGCAGCTTATCTTTCACAAATACGTATGTTATTTCACTTACATCTTCATATTATAAAACTTAGCAAAATAAATTAAAAGCTGACTCAAAATTAGATGTTACAAAACAATAATAAATTTCAAGTTTAAGCTTTTAAGCTCCACTTAAAGTTCATTTAAAATTACCCCCAAGTTTACTGTCAAGATTACGAGGGGATTCGACAAGAGCACTCTCGGCGATCGCTCGACGGGTTAATGTCTTTCTTATTTAAACACACATTACTAATTTATGTGCTTTAAATTAATTATGTAAAACGAGAAACAATAATTTTGTAAGCCTAGTAGCGATTTCCATTATCTGATAATAAGCATGATGATTATTTTTTTTTTCTTCTTGGTAATTAAAGGACCATTTAAAAATAGAAACATCGGTGAAAGTATATAGTTAATTTATGTGAAAAAAATCGACTTATCTGTCTAACTTTGAAGGCTCATAACAAAAAAAAATACAATAGTTATCAAGCTGAAATTTTAGAAATACTTATTTTTACCGTCATATCTTTATTTTATTCAAAAATTCTGCTAATCTTTGACCTTGTCATCATCCCTATTATATGTATAATGAGAAAAACAGATGTATTAAGTTTCATATCAAAATAGAAAAACATGTTATGGTAAATAATGTACAAATTATTTGATTGAAGGTAAATATTCTAAAAAATAACTCATATGTAAGACGACACAAAAGTTATTTTCTTATTACTAGATCTTATTATTCTAATAATAAAGTTGTTTTCGATGAAGAAAGTTTTTGTCTGTATAAATATTTCATGAGTGCCTAACTCATTTTTAATTAGTATTCAGAATGTCAAAATTAGTGAAAATATTTCACAAATACTTTTTAGGATCGATTTATAAATCGAACCTTATTCATATTCAAATTTTCCATTTAAAAAGGCAGATAGCGCCAATTTTGTGACTGACCATAACATTTATGTTCACACCTGCTTATTATTCTAAAGGGATCCCCCAGGGTACGGATATATCACCAAAAAACTTTATAGGCGAACTTATCGAAGAAATAAAACGATCGTAAACAAGTCATAAAAGCGGATGTGGAACTTTGTAATATAGTTTTAGTTGAGTCGCAATCCTTGAAATACTCATAAAGTTACCTTCTGAGGTGTGAATTTCTTTCCCTTTAAATAACTTTGAAAACAGTGATACATTTCAGTTGTCGTATATATACCGACGCGCTCAGAAAACTTCGATAGCGCGATGCAGGAATGTTAGGCGAATTGTGGGTACCGCCACATCACTCCTCCCCGAAGACCGGAGGTCGAATCTTGAAGTCTTGTCGCTTGAGTCGCCATTGCCAGAGAGTTCCAGTGAGTCGGAAATGTTGCAGTGAAGTCCCAGTGAGTCGGAACTGTAAGCTGCTGCACGGGATCCAGTGAGTCGGATAGCTGCCGTGCGAGGCCGATGCTACGTGCTGACCAGGAGAGATGTGCTCTGCTTGCTGACCAGTCGATGTAGTGAGAAAGCCCGATGATGCCAATGCGGAGTCGCCCGGGCCGCGGTACATTGCGGCTAGTGGACGAGGTACCCGAGGCAATGCTGGCTGGCGTGGTGCGCAGGGGCGGGGGAGTGATGATGATGAAGGAGGCGTGTTCTGTCGAGGGTCACCAATGTGGGATATATGCGTGGCGGCCACAAAGGAAGATCTTCCGACCGAGCGAGGTGTTATGCTCGGTCAGGCCGGAGCCCACGTGATACATTTCAGCTGTCGTATATATACCGACGCGCTCAGAAAACTTCGATAGCACGATGCAGGAATGTTAGGCGAATTGTGGGTACCGCCACAGGACATAAAACTAAGATTATTATCATAAAAAGTTGATGGTGTGATTTAAATATTTTGCGAAAGCTACAGCAAATTTATAGCGGTAATGGACCGTAAAGGTGTTATATTTTAGCTACATTACAACTATTATACGAAATAACGTCATGTTACAATTATTATTAGTATAATGGCGTTACATAAATTTTTGGTATAAGTAAAACATCCAAAGCAGATTAAGATTAAAACCTGCAATTTATAAATCAAATCGCTCTGAGCCATGAAGTTGTAACCGTACTGTACCGGCAAAGTACAGATGGCGAAAATAAAATATGTTTGGCTTAACATAGTCTTCATAAGTTGGAATTCAGTTCACACTAACATAACATATCTAAAGGCATCTGCTAAACGTTCAACTTCCACCACCGTACAGCAACATATTGTATGCAGACAGCGGTGATCAATTACTACTAACAAGCGACTCCTGGCGCGCTATATATCGCTGCAGATAATACCCGCAAGACGTATCGCTCTCATCCATATCTATGTAAAGGGAACACGAATATTCCGAGCTAACAACGCTGCATGCAGTATAGTAGTGCTGAATGACATTATTACAGTGACTTTGTTTAATGTGCTATGAAATATAATGTGCATATAGGCTATGCGTGGCTGTTCTACACCAACAGGCTACGCGTAGCTGTGCTACATCAACAGGCTACGCGTAGCTGTGCTACATCAACAGGCTACGCGTAGCTGTGCTACATCAATAGGCTACGCGTAGCTGTGGTACATCAACAGGCTACGCGTGGCTGTGCTACATCAACAGGCTACGCGTAGCTGTGCTACATCAATAGGCTACGCGTAGCTGTGGTACATCAACAGGCTACGCGTGGCTGTGCTACATCAACAGGCTACGCGTAGCTGTGCTACATCAATAGGCTACGCGTAGCTGTGGTACATCAACAGGCTACGCGTGGCTGTGCTACATCAACAGGCTACGCGTAGCTGTGCTACATCAATAGGCTACGCGTAGCTGTGGTACATCAACAGGCTACGCGTGGCTGTGCTACATCAACAGGCTACGCGTGGCTGTGCTACATCAACAGGCTACGCGTAGCTGTGGTACATCAACAGGCTACGCGTAGCTGTGCTACATAAACGTGTGTTAGAAAATGAAATAAAGAGTATAGAATTGAGATTATAATAGTAACAAATAAACAAAGGAATAAAGAAATTATAATAATCTTAAAAGTAAGGTTATCAAAAATGTGGCAAATAACTAGGTTATTTAGCTGCACTTCGAAGAAAATATTTGTTATCTGTGAAATATGCACCTCGAACTTCGAAGTAGATAAAAATAATTATTATCTGTGAAACATGATAAGGAAGTTTTGGTTCGTTTAGATACTCATTTATCTAATAATATCAACACAATGTTTATTTCAATCGGAAGTTGTTATTTATATTGTTGTTTTAATTATAGATATGTTATAAAGGTATTGTTCGAAATATCTAGGATATTTCGAACATAAATACATAAATGAGAAATAAAACGTTTTGTGGGCTGATAAAATGTATTATCCAATAGAAATGTACTGGTTGGCTGATTGGACAAAGGGAATGTTTCCGGTCAAATTAAAATAACAGTTAATAATTAAAATATCATACAAGATATAATATTGACTTATTTTTGATTGGTCGATTCAAATATAAGGGTTTAGCCAATAGATGGAAATATTCCCTGGTCATAGCCAAACCCGGGATATAAATAGCCGGATAAATCATAATTTGGTTACTTTTTCTGGTGACCTGCAGACGGCTGAACAGTGAGTTAAGTACTTTTCTATTGTAATTATTATCCGCCATATTTTATTGTATTTGTGTTGCTTTGTGTTTATTAGGTGGATAATATTTCTTAAATGTTATTTGATTATTGGTTATGCTTTTGCTATTATTGTTAATGACTTGATTATTGTGTGTTCTGTATTGTAATTTATACTGTTTAAAATAATATTTAGACCCACCGAGTTTCTTGCTGGTTCTTCTCGGTGGGAAGGTCACTGAACCAGTGGTAGGGCCTTGGACCGATAATAAAACATATTTTATCATCTATATATTTTTTATTTAACTACCCTCACTCCTGATGACCATATTCTTTAATGTTAATTATTAGTTAATTTTGATATTTCTAACCTTTGATTAAGTAATTATTACATAGAGTCGTCCTATTTCTGTCACGTGCTACGCGTAGCTGTGCTACATAAACGTGCTACGCGTAGCTGTGCTACATAAACGTGCTACGCGTAGCTGTGCTACATAAACGTGCTACGCGTAGCTGTGCTACATAAACGTGCTACGCGTAGCTGTGCTACATAAACGTGCTACGCGTAGCTGTGCTACATAAACGTGCTACGCGTAGCTGTGCTACATAAACGTGCTACGCGTAGCTGTGCTACATAAACGTGCTACGCGTAGCTGTGCTACATAAACGTGCTACGCGTAGCTGTGCTACATAAACGTGCTACGCGTAGCTTTGCTACGCCAAGTGCCAACAGGCGAAGCGTGGATGTTCTACAATAGCAGGCTACGCGCAGCTGTAACACCAATAACAGCTACGTCAAAATGTGCAACACTAACAAGCTGTAATTATAGTAACTAATACTAACTTACGAATAATAAATCCTTACTTAAAAACTTAAAACTGTCTATTTCACAATAAACAGTGTCAATAAATTACCCATGTTCGCGGAGGCTAGAACAATTTACAAGATGAAAAATAATTAGATGTTCGGAACGCAACAGCTGCGCTAGTCCGCACAACCTTTTACGAGATAGAGATACCGTTTTACTGTTCAGACTGTCCAGATACTGAATAACTTTCGATTGGATTTGAAATAGAATAAACTGTGTTTGTAATTATTATTATCATTAACACCTTTTTCCTTATTTTTACTAGATGTAATCCGTTAAATCGTTCAAAACAAAACAATTAAAAGAGAAAGCTATATTTAATTATTCTATATTAATTAATTATTATTCACCGTAGTCTACACACTGCCGAACCACGGGAAAGCCAAAAGTAGAGTTCCCAACATAATATTTTAAACAGTGTCTATCTATAGGTTCCTAACTAACAAGATTGCTTGTTTCATTTTACTATTTCCGAAACTTATGTAACATTTTGTGTGTTAAGTTCAGATGTCGCTTGGAGTAAAAATATTTAAAATAAAAGAAAAGAATTAATAAAAACCAAGCGTCTGAAACTATTTTAGATTATTATCAAACCTTCCATCTTTTTTGTATCTGTATGACAGTTTTAATAACACTACATAATAACTACAGTTATTAATTGTACAATAATTGCAGTGGCTGTGTAGTGTATAACGTATAAAAGGGATTTATGCAAAAATTCAACTCCTACATTCATATCCGCTCAGTCGGAACTATAACGAAATGGATTTTTATCCAAAAATGGAATTTTCAGCCAGGAATATTTAAAATCCGGGCAATATTATAAGCACAAGGCCCACGTGCTACAAAGAGCTATTGACCGCCTGAATTGTGTGTCTTGGCATCCACACAGAAAGATGCAAGTCAAGAAGCATATAACACTGTAAACATAGTGTAATGTGTTTGATTTTGACTTACATCAAGTAAAAAGGTACTTGATGTAAGTCAAAATCATCTTAAATATTACTGGAAATAATTCAAAGTATGCAATGAAATGAAATGGATATACTTTATTGTGCACATCACAGACTTTACAAATCATACACGTAAAATAAAAACACATAATAAAATGAAGAGAGTGCATAAAGGCGGCCTTATTACTAAATAGCAATCTCTTCCAGGCAACCTTTGAAAGAAAGGAACAAATTGCTGGAGAGAGGGTGTTGTGCTAAAAGTATTTAACTATAATTTAAAAGAAAAAAATAATAAAAATATATACCTATGAATACTTCTAATAAATACATACATAATAATTATATTATATGCAATACTACATACAAAGAATAATAAAACAAATACTTTATAATAATAAAATAATACTATTATATAATATTATAAAATAATTTAAATAATATAGTACACATATATAATTAAAGTAATATATTACATAACATATGAAATTATAATGTACAGTTCCAAAATAATTAATGTCGTGATATAATATTGCGAACCCTTATTGAGGTAATATTCTTTAAGGGAGTATGTAATTTTTTAAGCGGTTAATTGGTCTCATACAAATTTCCACCAGTGTATCTTAAGTATGCCAGTGAAACAGCAACAAAAACCTTTGATATTATCTCAAGGAGCCCCAGGGACATGCTGTGATGTGTTGAGAAGTTAATCAAATGAAAGTTAAGATGATTAGGAAGAGTAATAATAACATGTCTAATTATTTCAGCTATAATAAATCAAAAATTCTTTCAAACCCAAAACGTAAAAGTATATTTAAAAGCTCATTACGAATACCGTAGATGCTTTTCAAACTGCTTTTTCAAAGACAAAAGTGTGCCAAGTCTTTCAAATGCATTACACGGCCCGCGATGTCTTGAGGCGTTTCAAAACATCAAACGCTCGGCGAAACCGCGACAAAGTATAAAATACTTTTTTTTTTCATTTGAAATATTTTGACGAGATGTCCTACTTCCCAGTAATATATAGGTAGTAAGGTATACCTTGAAGCTTTTGTATTTATTTGCATAATATGTGAAAACTGTTTGGATTGTAAAGCACTTAAATAACTAACTTAGTCCTAAATAGATTGTTAAAACCCAAGTATGGACCCCGGACTGGTCAGTGGGACCGACAGAGCCTCGCCCTTCCCAAGAATTCACATGTTGCAGCGTTAGGAAGGACACGGTCCTGGCGATTCCATATATATATATATATATATATATATATATATATATATATGTTTTATTATATATATATATATATATTATCTATATAAAACATATATATATATATATATATATATATATATATATATATATATATATATATATATATATATATATATATGTTTTATTATATATATATATATATATATATATATATATATATATATATATATATATATATATATATATATATATATATATATATATATATATATATATATATATATATATATATATATATATATAATAAAACATATATATATATATGTTTTATTTTATTTATATATATATATATATATTTTAAAAAAGTCCATGGCGTGATGGACTACAATTAATTAAAATAAATTATATTATTTCAATTATCCTTGGTGCGAAAAATCTAAATAATAAAATAACAAAAAAAGGATATGGGCGAAAAGCCCATAGACGGCCCCAATTTTATAAAAAAAAAAAAAAAAAAAATATTTCGATTAATGCCGGAAAAATGTCGGATCTAGTGGCCGCCACACTGGGACCTCACCGTTCAAAACATAAATATTATAATTATGTAATTTATAAAACAATTAATATATATTTATTTATTATATGTATGTATTATAATCTATTCTATTATATATATATATATATATATATATATATATATATATATATATATATATATATATATATATATATATATATATATATATATATATATATATGTCGGAGAATCATTGTCCTGGTCATCTTTGCTGCCAGCGTTAGGAATTCTAGTGGGCGTCATTTTGGGTAAATGCGGGCACAAAACAATAATTGTCACTTGTATTCACAAATTTATTGTAAACAATTACACCACACTATTATAGCACTTTCACACAATTTACTACAATTCTAAAATCACAACACAAATTCCAAAACGAGCAGTGAGTTCGGGGCACCGATCTTACTTTAGTTAGCACAACGCTAGAACTAGCCACGATCCAACTCGATCGACTGCTCGCACTCGAATGTGCTCCCCAGACTGTCAATCCCTCTAAAGTAAAGATGGCGCCTCGACCCCACTCAAGGCGCTCGCGCCCTCTGCTCTGATTGGTCCTTAATCAAATAATTACAATTTAATTCAAACCAAGATATTTAGAGCTAATAAAAATATGACAAACTAAATTAAATTTAGTTAAGAATTTTACAATGATCACTGAATTTTACAATCATTTTTAAAGCAATATAATCGTGAATAATCAACACTTCAAATAATCAGAAAACAACTAGACTCATGACTACTCATGACTTCCTCCGACATTTAGGAATCATAAAAACAACTACACTCATGACTATTTTTGACTTCCTCTAAAATTCAGCAATCAGAAAACTACTAGACTCATGACTTCCTCCGACACGGCCGTCCTGACGTATCACACGTCCTCGTGTGATGTTGAAGGCCGTACATCATCAGCATCTGTAAAGAGAAAAAAAAAAAAAAAAACAATGCAATAATGTCTTTAGTATGCGCTCGGCCGTTCCTGACCTAGAAGAACTAGGCCACCTCGCCATAATTCTTGGGCCACCTCGCCCACTGAAGGCCACCTCGCCTTAATTTTGGGCCACCTCGCCCTGCAATGGCCACCTCGCCCTTAAATGGCCACCTCGCCTCGCCCTTAAATGGCCACCAAAACATTCACTTATTCACTCGATCACATAATGTATGTACTCACCATCCTCTGACACACAAGGATCCAATTCAGTAGGCACATATGATTGGGGAAGTGGACGTAAGCGGTCTCTCGCGTACTTGTATGTACGACTACAATTCAAACTTTTGAGAAGATACCTGTCACCGTCTAGTATTTCAATGACCTCATAAGGTCCCTTAAATTTAGGATCTAATTTTGTTTGATTCCGTTCGTGATTCTCTATTAAAACGTAATCTCCTACAGAAAATGATGTGACTTTCGCCTTATTTTTATCAAACCGCGCTTTATCAAGATACGCGCTATCCCTCATTAGTCTATTAGCTTGTTCTCTAACCTCTTCCAAATTAACTTCAATCTCATGATCATCAACTGTTAATAAATTTAAAGGTCTAGCTACTCTACCTATCAACAATTCCAGTGGGCTTGCCTTAGTTATTCTATTAATCGTGCTATTTAAAGACAGCTGAACATCATCTAACGCGTCTTGCCAGGACCTACTTGGGCTTACTTCTACGACGGTTAACATGTTTTTAAGCGTGCTCATAATCCGTTCCACCTGGCCATTGGCGCGACAAGACCCAGTCGCTATTAGGTGTAGCTGGATATTGTGATTGGAGCAAAAGTTTTTAAAATGTTTGTTTGCGAAACACCTGCCTTGGTCCGCGATAACACGCGTGGGAGTTCCAAAAAGAGATATAGACGCCCTAAGAGCGCTTATAGCACTATCAGTGTTAATACTTGTGGAATGCCGGAGTAACACGTATTTGGTTAAAGCGTCTATGAGCACAAAAACATATTCTTTTTGATCGTTTTTGCCGCTAAGCTTACCAGTAGCGTCGATGTGGATGTATGCCATGGTATACTAACCTTAGGTATGGGGTGTAACTCTATTTGTTGCTTGCCACTTCGTGACTTAGCTACCTTACACGTTATGCAGTTGTCAACGAATTTTCGGACATATTTTGACATGTTAGGGAACCAATAATGCTGATAAGCTTTTTCTAATGTTTTATCCCATCCTAAGTGAAAAATGGACTCGTGAATGTGATTTATAACCGACCAACGAAAAGCTCTAGGTACAATTGGTAACCAAAGGTTACGATTGTTTCTTTGAATTTTTCTATAGAGCACATTAGAACGTAATTCATAGATTTGACAACTTTGTAAGTCTAAATCATCATTTTCGAGTTTACTTATAATTTCCTTATATTCAGGATCCCGACGTTGTTCCGCTTGTAACCAGTTTGAAGATAATTCGGTTATATTAACGCGCTTTTCCTCTATCAAACTTCCTCTACCTTCACTAGTCGATTGATTTATGACAGTACCATTCGCCTCAGGCAAATGATTCCTAGAGAAAAAGTCTACGTGGGCCATTCTTTTACCTTCCCTGTATTGTATGTCAAAGTCAAAAGCTTGAAGGAAAGCCCACCACCTGTGAACCCTAGGAGTTAAGTCAGTTTTAGCTCTGGAAGCCTTTAAAGAATTGCAGTCAGTAACTACCGTGAAAGTTCTACCATAAAGATAATGCCGAAAGTGTTTAACCGAGTTAACAACTGCTAACGTCTCTAACTCATAAGAGTGATATCGGGATTCCGCAGGAGTCGTGCGTTTACTATAATATTCCACCGGGTGTAATTTCTTGCAAGACATTTGGAAGAGAATTGCTCCGTAGCCCTCACTGCTGGCGTCTGTGTGCAATTCTATAGGTAATTTAGGGTCAAAAAGCATTAATACTGGAGATGAAGTCAATACCGATATTATATCCTGCCTAATTCTTTCGTATTCCGAAGTCCAAATTATTTTAGAATTATTATTTGCCAACAGACGGTAAAGGGGTGCCATTTTTAATGAAAAATTACTAACAAACTGCCTAAAGTACGATGCTAAGCCTAGGAATTGTCTGAGCTGAGTAATGGTCTGGGGTGGCAAAGAGTTAGACAACGCCATTATTTTGCGAGGGTTAGGCCTAATTTCACCCTCTGATATTTCATATCCTAAAAACTGAACCTGTTTCTTTAAAAATACACATTTCTTCATATTAAGGGAGAATCCAGCATCACTAAGAGTTTTAAGTACAACTCGTAACCGCTCTAGGCCCTGCTCTACACTACTCGCGGGTATAACTAAATCGTCCATGTAGGCAATTGCGTAGGAATGTGCTAGATCACCTAAAGCTGTATTAATAGCTCTCTGATATACCGAAGGGGCATTTCGAAGACCGAATGGCATCACAGTGAACTCGTAATGAGCATCTGGGGTAGTAAAAGCTGTTTTTTCTATTGAATTTGAGTCCTCGTTTATTGGAATTTGGTAAAAACCGCTAGCCATATCGAGACAGGTGTAAAATTGCGCACCTGACAACCTTTGAACTTGATCACTAATTAAAGGTAAAGGGTACCGGTCGGGAATTGTGTTAGAGTTTAACTCTCGGTAATCTACGCACATTCTATCCGTGCCATCGCGCTTCTTTACTAAAAGTATGGGACTGGAGAAGGGTGACTTGCTTGGTCTAATAACTCCAGCAGATAAAAGTTCAGTACATATATCACGCACTACTGCTCGCTCTTCGGGACTCAAACGATAGGGCCTTCTTTGCACAATTTTGCTAGGACATACCAAATTAATTTCTAGTTCACCTGTCTTAACTCTACTTGTCGGTATACCTTTAACAAATGAGTGTCGAAAGTCGGTAAGAAGTTCTAATAGTTGGGGCTTAAAGTTATCAGGAATATCGGTATCCACGCTATGAAAGTCTGACAACGTGTTGCCTATACTACAAATGTTAATTAAAGGTTGCTCGACTATGGTAAGCTTATCACTGGTTATGTGCACTGACAATCCTAAGGCTAACAAATCGCGTCCAATCAAAATATCATTACTAAGACAGTCGTCGGGAATAATGTGAAATAAAATTTGAATGTTGTGTCCACTAAGATCAATCTTACATAAAATTTGTAAGTTACATAAAATACTAGATTTTCCTACACCAGTAAGAGTAACGATTGCATGCTGCAATGTACCAACAAGCTTGCGAGAGACGCTTTCTTTAATTAAAGAGCAATCAGCACCGGAATCAAAACAAAATGAAAACTGCTCACCAAATTGCGTAAGTATTCCGGTGACAGGTTTCGCACCACATACGTCCACTCGTTTAACAACGCCAGATGCAGTGGCGGGCTGTACGTTAGCATTTGAAGGTGTCTTAACACATCGTGATGCTACATGACCCTCAACACCACATCTAAAGCAGGTTACAAGTGGCCGCGTCGCGACGGCCGTGTTAGAGCGTTCAGAAGTCGTAGTCATTGGTTGCTTGTCACGTGGTCGGCTGGAACATTCAAAAGATTTATGACCTAGTTTTCCACAAGAATAACATTTTGTTGAAAAAGAACTAAACTTAGGCCGTTTAATCTCTGGCAATGAACTAGTAGCGGTCTTCCCTGTCTCTTGATAACTGCGCTTGCGATATGAATAAGCCGTAAGCTCACGTTGCATTTTAATGCGGGTAGTAATTTCCTCGGAAAAAATGCATCGATGTAAACGTGGCTCGATTTGCCCCATGTGTCCTAGTATTAATGATACTATCATTTCTTCTTTGCCCAAATTAGCCCAACGCGTCGTGAGTTGAGTGAATAAACGGCTTGCATATGCGGCAAGGCACTCACCTTCATGAGGCTTGCCAGTAAGCATTTTTAGAACTGTTGCGGCACATGTATCGAGTGTATCAAAACGAGAAAGAAAAATTTCTCTAAAATCTACCCATTTCATACTAGGAAAAGCTATTTGAGAAAGCCAATTTGCTGCTGAACCTCTCATAGCCTTACTAAGTACAAGAATTAGTTTACTTCCCTGCAGGTTTTGATTCGCCAAACAAATGTCAGCTGTTGCCAGCCATGCCCGGGCGTCAGTCTCTGAATCTTCAGGTCGAAATTCAGGAAGAGTTATGTTCTTATCTTCCAAGTTCGGTGGGTTAGTTAGCGCCTCTACGAGTAGCCTCATGCTGGTTTGTTGCGCTTCAAACAAGGCTCGCCATCCGTTAGTTGCTTCCGTTAGTTCGCTTATATTTTGTGCCTGCACCGATCCCGCTTCTGATGTCGGAGAATCATTGTCCTGGTCATCTTTGCTGCCAGCGTTAGGAATTCTAGTGGGCGTCATTTTGGGTAAATGCGGGCACAAAACAATAATTGTCACTTGTATTCACAAATTTATTGTAAACAATTACACCACACTATTATAGCACTTTCACACAATTTACTACAATTCTAAAATCACAACACACATTCCAAAACGAGCAGTGAGTTCGGGGCACCGATCTTACTTTAGTTAGCACAACGCTAGAACTAGCCACGATCCAACTCGATCGACTGCTCGCACTCGAATGTGCTCCCCAGACTGTCAATCCCTCTAAAGTAAAGATGGCGCCTCGACCCCACTCAAGGCGCTCGCGCCCTCTGCTCTGATTGGTCCTTAATCAAATAATTACAATTTAATTCAAACCAAGATATTTAGAGCTAATAAAAATATGACAAACTAAATTAAATTTAGTTAAGAATTTTACAATGATCACTGAATTTTACAATCATTTTTAAAGCAATATAATCGTGAATAATCAACACTTCAAATAATCAGAAAACAACTAGACTCATGACTACTCATGACTTCCTCCGACATTTAGGAATCATAAAAACAACTACACTCATGACTATTTTTGACTTCCTCTAAAATTCAGCAATCAGAAAACTACTAGACTCATGACTTCCTCCGACATATATATATATATATATATATATATATATATATATATATATATATATATATATATATATATATTTTTTTTAAAAAAAAGTCCATGGCGTGATGGACTACAATTAATTAAAATAAATTATATTATTTCAATTATCCTTGGTGTGAAAAATCTAAATAATAAAATAACAAAAAAAGGATATGGGCGAAAAGCCCATAGACGGCCCCAATTTTATAAAAAAAAAAAAAAAAAAAAAAAACAAAAAAAATATTTCGATTAATGCTCGTGCGACAGACGGCGTGTCATCGCGACACTACTGGGTTCTATGTATTTCTATGAATAAGTGTCGCTAGCTGCGGAGGGTATTTCATAGAAATACACAGAAACCAGTAGTAACGCGGCGACACGTCGTCTGCAGTCGCCGCGTGTCGCTTGGTTCCAACTTGTACCTTTACGAAACTAAGTAGTTTTCTATAACATATATATATTTTTTTTTATTCTATTTTATTTAAGGGACTTTTTATGACTCATCTGGAAGCTTATACTACTAAGTACAGCCTTAAAAAGAAGTAAGGAAGCTAGAAGAACATTTTTGATATCCATTTAGTAGCAACAGATTTTTCCCTATTCAATTTCTCTTATTGTTTCTGCCAATAATACCAAATTTATTTATATGATTCAGCAAGGACCTCTAATATATTTCCCGCTAAGAGTAAAACTGTGTAGGTCCTTGAGAGTAGTTCCCAACAAAATGACGCCAGACGCGATACTTCCGTGCAACCTCATCGTGTGAATTTGAAAACTTTCTAGCCATATTTACTTCTTCAGCCAAGCCATGCTGATATAAAAGTTTATGGCAAATGCTACACGAGTGAAGTTTGGATCGTTATCCAGTTTTACCATATATTTTATCGAGCGTGTAACATTCGCCATTGTGTTGTAAATACAATTCATAAATCTTATATAATAACTCCCACACCGGTTTCGGTGACGGTGGCCGGTTTCATTGAAACCAGGCCAGGTACGCAGGAGTAATTTTATAGTAGCCAAGTGTGTGCGCAGTACACAAGAGCACTTTCTATTCCTTTTACTCTCATAACCCAGTGGGACGGAAGACCGACACGACTGGCGAGAGATCAGGCGCAGGACCGACTTTTTACATGCCCATCCGACGTATGGATCATCTTACTTGTCAGACAATCAGGTGATCAGCCTGCATTGTCCTAGCCAAACTTGGAAATAACATGTTTCCAACGCGGGGATCGAACCCACGACCTCCGAGTCGAGAGCCACGCTCTTAACCACTAGACCACGGAGGCGTTATTAAATCTTATATATAAAATTCTCGTGTCACAATGTTAGTTACCGTACTCCTCCGAAACGGCTTTACTGATTTTTACCAAATTTTATATGCATATATAGTAGAGCTGAGAATCGGTTACTGGCTACTTTTTATATTGATAAGTGCATATTTTATTGAATAAATAATAATAAATTATTACAACTCGAGACTGACGGCGATCATTGTTTGTGCGACTGGATAGCGATGGACGTTGCCATGGTGCCATACTTATTTAGTCACTTCAATAAAATAATATGGGCGAAATACTTTATATTATGGCAAAACAACGTTTGCCGGGACAGCTTGTATATTATAAACGCGCAAGTGTGTCTGTCTGTCTGGTACATTTTCACTCATAAACCGCTGAACCAATTTTGATAGAATGTTGTATGGATAAAATTTGAGTCCCAGGAAAAGACACGTGATACTTTTTATCCAGCTCCCCTAGCATACGCCAACGAGATATCTCGTGGATATCTTACTCTCGAGCGTAGTGATATTGTTGATATCGATATATACCTCTTTTTCGCTAACATGTATACGTTGAGACTCGAGAGATAAATTTCTCGTTCGTATATAGTTCGTTAGTATATAGACAAAAATAGCACATATAAAAAAAAAAAACAAAATTATCTCTAATTTTGACGACAGAAGTACGAGAAAAAATGTATGTCATGTTAGGGTCAATAGAAATAAAATAAAAATAAAATAAAAATAGTTTTATTTCTGAATAGATTTTAAAAAAATGCTTTCAGAATGTTTATACTACATGGTGCCTACCACCGGTTCGGGAACTAACCCGGCGAGAAGAACCGGCGTAAGAAACTCGCACGGGGCCCACTTTTTTACCAAAAAAAGTGAGAAAAAAATTAATCTTTTAAATAAAATTTACAATGTTGTAACTTAAAATTATACAATGTCAACATAATTGTAAGTCATACACTAATGTAGAAGTAGCCTTGCAAAAAGCCATCCTACTCCCAAGATGTGCCATCGTTTATGAAATCATTGACCTTATAATAGGCTTTGGCACACAAACGTTCTTTGACTACTTTTTTAAATTTATTAATGGAAAGATTTTGAACGTTTTCTGGGATTTTATTGTAAAGGCGTATACATTGACCTTTAAAGGATTTACTGACTTTACTAAGTCTGATCACCGGCATATCTAGCTTGTGCTTATTTCTAGTATTTCTACAGTGAATGTCACTTTTAACTTTAAATTTACTTATATTTTTTCTAACATATATTACATTATCCAAAATGTATTGAGAAGCAACAGTTAGAATACCAATTTCTTTAAATTTATCTCTCAGAGATTCTAATGCAGACATTTTATAAATAGAACGTAGGGCTCGCTTCTGCAGCACAAATATTGTATTAATGTCGGCAGCGTTTCCCCATAAAAGGATTCCATATGACATCCTACTATGAAAATAACTAAAATATACTAATCGTGCCGTGTCTTCGTCAGAAATTTCTCTAATTTTTCTGACTGCATATGCTGCAGAACTGAGCCTACCTGCAAGATTAGCAATGTGAGAACCCCACTGTAATTTACTGTCAAGTGTAATACCTAGGAATACAGTGTTATCTACCAAATTCATCATTTCAATAATAATTCATTCAGAAGATGTCCAAATTCATTCAGAGATGAAGATATAAACCATTTAACATCGAGAAAACGTGTAGACAAAATTTTCTCGTTGGCGTATGCTAGCACGGCTGGAAACGGTATGTACGGTTCACGCGTTAAACGAATTTTGGCGCAGCGGAGTTGCGGATGTCATTAAGTACTTAATTATATTCATTTAGAAGCATAATACATAATAAAAAGAATGTTTTTAAATATAATAAGACCACATACTTTCCAAATTCCAATATTATAAAAGTCGCTTAAAGCGAAACGAGACAAAACAAGGTAATACGACGCAGTGGTACAAAATTAAAATATGAAGCTGCGCCACGCTATTTAATATTTCTATCCATGCTAATATTATAAATGCGAAAGTTTGTCTATCTGTCCGTCTCTCTGTCTGTCTGTTACCTCTTCACACCCAAACCGCCGAACCGATTTTGCTGAAATTTGGCATGAAGATACTTTGAGTCCCGGGAAAGGACATAGGATACTTTTTGTCCCGGAAAAATGTACGGTTCCCACGCGATAAACGAGTTTTAGCGCAACAGAGTTGCGGGCGTCATCTAGTTTTGAATATTTTTTTACGCATCCTGAAATCGTGGCTCGGTACATCTAATGTAATGACTTGAACTTAACAGTAACCAAATACAATAAAATAATTGGATCATAAAGCAGTACTTACAAAATAATCTCCCGAAGAGTAAGTACATGTAAGCGTCGGATGGACGGACGATAAATCACTAGGGCGGACCGTAAAAATCGTCCGGAGTTCGGACCGGATGCGTGACGCGAATACTGACACGGACGAGTGGAAGTGCTTGTTCAGACAAAAGATAGTTGAAATGAAGATGACAATGTTTAAATTAATTATTGCTAGTTTCATTTTTTTTGCCCCCAGACATCTATTATTATTAAGGCTGGCCGCATACACCCTTTTTCCCTATTCGATTTCCTAATGTAGAGTTACGATTTGGAATTCCGTGAGACTATGCATACGTTCGCTTTTCTGCCGAACGTAACGAATTCCGCACGTATGTTTCGAGTGCAAACCAGCGCGTACCTCGTGAAGAAAAACGAACAAAATAAGAAAACAAATACAGATAACTTGTGTATGCGGCCAGCCTAATTGATTATTCGTTTATATAAAATATATTGTAACGCGTCTGTTTGTCAACTTTTCACGCTAGAGCTGCTGAACGGATCGTCTGTCACAGTTCATTAAAACAGTGAGACTATTTGTGCCTGTCCATGTTAATACTTCTTTACTAGAATGTTGAGTTCGTTATCGTTCTAATTTCAAAAGCTGACTTTTCTGGCCAGAAAATGACCAGAAAAGTCAAATGAATCCATAATATATCCCGTAGTCACGACATCACGCGTAAACGGCTGGACCGATTTTGCTGAAATTTGGCATAGAATAGAGATACTTTGAGTCCCGAAAAAGAACATAGAATACATTTTGTCCCGGAAAAATGTTGTGCGGTTACTGCACAATATACTTTTATGATTTGCGCGTAAACTTCAATCGATTTTGATGAATTTTGGTATGGAGATACTTTGAGTCTCGGGAAAGGACAAGGGATACTTTTTGTCCAGAAAAATGTACGGTTCCCACATAATATACTTTATGATTTGCGCGTAAATTATTCAATCGATGTACGGGAACAACTATAAACTAAAGTCCACGTGGACAAAGTCGCAGGCAACAGCTAGTCGTCAGATAAATTTTACCACTGGAATAAATTTGGCGTTTTGACAGATTTTATATGAAAAAAATGTCAAAGTGTCATATTTATTCTTTAGGTAAAAGTTATGTGACGACTGAAAAATCAGCCCCAAGAGGCATAATATTATTATGTCATAATACATATATTATTATCGCATTTTTTGAGGTTATGTAAAAGGTGTAAGATCCCATAAAATATATGTATCTCTGATCACGCCACAGAACGTATACCAAGTGACTTTTGGCAACTCGCTGGGCTGCTCTCTGATAACACGTAAATGTTATAGGGGTTTTTTTTTTATACTGTCATGATATATTCAAAATCGTAAGACATTTTTTTATTTAGCCTCTGCTGTCTCACTTTTTTCATTCACTCTTATAAAAAGTTTAAAGATTTGTGGTTTTGTTGATATTGTTATTACTATAAGTATTAAGGTGGGATTTCACCAGGCACACTCAAAACTTCGTTTAATAAAACATTAGTTCTCATTGAACGCGTTCACACGGCGACGTACTTAAATCTCGTTCTGTTTCAAATGGATTTCACAAATTTATTTTGGTCGCGATTAATAAATCTAAGTTTACGTGACGTCGCGCGATAATGTTACATGTTTTCATCATTTTGGAGCCTTGTCACGTTAATTTAACAACAAAATAGCAAGAGACAATACATAAAGTAACCAAACAAATCTGTCAAAACTGTCATCTTGACATTTCTCTCGTCTATGTTTTTCGTTCCGCCATGACACTACACTGACAGGACTTGAACGGGCTTATGAAGTTAAACCTCGAACATTCGGCGTTCAGAAGATAAAACTCGGATTTGCTGTGAACGCGTTTAGTTTATGTTAGTGAAATGCAATTCGGTGTTAAAAACGCGTTCATACGTTTAGAACTGGTTCAGTGTGCACTGAACGCGTTCCGTTTCATTGGTGAAATTGCCCTTAAGTCGTCTTATTGTCCAGGAGCCAATGTGTATTATGTGAATAATTTCCTTTTGACATTATTCGTTATCTTCTATACCTACCATTTGTTCCTATCACGCCCTCTCTTAAATTTAGCCTTCATAATGATTTTTTACCAAATAATCATAATGACTATAAAATATCCCAACAGATTATATAATTATTCAAATTCTGCGCACGGCACACGGGTACTCAATCTCAACTCTTTACGAAGTTGTGACAAAGAAAATTAAACCCTTATCAAAACCGCGCCAGTTCAAACATTGGTTTAAGCTTATTAACTCAATACAACTCCACAACTACAACGACAATATTTCTTGTTCACAGGAGTTAACTTGGGGAAATAATATTAAAAATTTTATTTATGAAAATATTATGACGTTTTACATTAAAAATCGGAGAGTCAGGGCCTATCCACATTTCCACGTCACGACGTCGTCAACGTGGAACGGTGCGGTAACGCAAATTTACGTTAACGTAACGTAAAATGCACATCACGATATAGCAACATTGTATGTCGCCATGCCTTGTAAAACTGCTACATCCTTCACTACTGATCTAGATGTGGACCGCACAATACGTATTCTGCTTTTGCTATTGTTAAAAACGGAGAAAGAAAAGAAAAAAGACGTGCATTTTTACGTTACGTTGACGTAAATTTACACGTCACGTCAACGTAACGGGCCACGTTACAGCACCGTTCCACGTTGACGACGTCGTGACGTGGAGATGTGGACAGGCCCTAAGGGTCAGTTCACATTGATATATAATCGTCACATAGCAATGTGACAAGGCTATAATGGTGAACGTGATGCATTTAAAATAAACCATTCGAAGGAACATGCAGCCAAACAAATTGCATCGTCTTATCACGTTGTAATGTCATTAATTTTTAAATCAGTGAGGCGATATGAAAAAAATTGCGTATCAGTGCCACAATACTTTTAAACCCTATCGTCATTATATTAAAGACGAAACGGTTCTACAGGATTGTTGCTATCAAGTCTATCTAAATGACAAAATTTAGAAAACATAAAAAGAAATCCAACGACTCTCATCCTTTTTTTGATGGCACCGATAAGGCCGATGAGAAATTTAAAAAGTTGTTATCTTTAGTGGATATTTAAGCAGCAGGTCTTCATTGTAGTTCAGGCCCTTTAGCCAAGACGTTTTCTTTATCGCTTCCTTATAGAATCGCCGATCAAAATATGTAAATTGACATAATCATTCGATAACATGAATGATAACATACTCGTAACGTTGACGTTCGACTCGTGTAATGTCAATTCTATACATTTGTGGCGGAGTTCGCAATTAGCGCCACATTCCTGCATCAACCATCGAAGTTTTCTATGTACGTCGGTATATATACGACAGCGAAATCAATCACGTGGGCTCCGGTCTGACCGAGTATAACGCACGCTCGGTCGCAAGATCTTCCTTTGCGACCTCCACGCATATCATCCACACATTTTTATCGGCGATTCTATAAAGAAGCGATAAAGAAAACGTCTTGGCTAAAGTGCCAGGTCCTCATTGTAGTCGATGCTTTGTACGGCGCAGCTGGGGTGGAAAGCCTTTCACACGCGATATACACGAACCTTCATAAATTATAGGAGATGCTATGAAATAACCTACATTCAAATTTTATATTCAAAATACCTTTATTGCTTCTTTGAAAACTAGCGCAGATACGTACATGACAGTGCTGAATGGAAAGCAATTTTTTTGAGTAAAGTATATATTAACTAGCTGTCCCGGCAAACGTTGTTTTGCCATATAAAGTATTTCGCCCATATTATTTTATTGAAGTGACTAAATAAGTATGGCACCATGGCAACGTCCATCACTATCCCGTCGCACAAACAATGGTCGCCGTCAGTCTCGAGTTGTAATAATTTACTATTATTTATTCAACAAATGCACTTTTCAATATAAAAAGTAGCCAGTAGCCGATTCTCAGACCTACTGAATATGCATATAAAATTTGGTAAAAATCAGTAAAGTCGTTTCGGAGGAGTACGGTAACTAACATTATGACACGAGAATTTTATATATAAGATAACTTTGTAAAATGTTTCGTAATATTAATTAATATATTTTTCTGTTTAAATAAATAATAAATGTTCCATTTCGAAACAGAAAATTACGGAATTGTCTTGCATGATAGAACCTATCGATTTGGGAACTAACCCGATAAGAAGAACCTAAGCATAGATTTACTGCTACGAATTTTAATTTGAAATTTTGTCGATGTGTTGTATTGTAGATGCATCTTTAATTTTAATAGTACAAATTCTAATTAATCTCAAAATCGAAACCAAGCAACCTCAAAAAATTCCATTTTAAACGTGCTTTGACATGTCAAACTGTCCCTACTAATGTTATACTTATTAATGTAAAATCTAACTTATTACAAAAATATTCTACTAGATTTATTATGGGTAGTATTTAATCGAGTGACTGTAAATTACAGTTTTAAGTGTCAAAATTAATTAATTTGGGTTATAGAATTACTATTTGAGCGACTGACTGTGAGTGACGAGAAATTAACAGAACAGCAACTTACAAATTATTTGAGTTACTTAAAATACAAAATGAGCAGCTTCATAATATTTGAGCGACCTAATATCTGTTTGAGTGTCAACGTTACATCCTGGATTTTTTTCAATATTTGGCAAATGTATTTTTTATACTGAGCGGCATTTAATCTTAAATGAAGTGATTCGAATACTAAAACCACTTTGAAAAATACACTAATGAGCAAAGTATAATGTGCTCACATTAAAACAAAAAAAATGAATATGAAATAACTATTTGATGAAACACTATTAATCAGGGATCCCTAGAACATTTTTTTTTTTTATTACTATCAAGCAAATTTTTTGTGAGTAGCTTCATTTGGATAAGAGGAACAACAATTTTATCTGTGAAAAATCTCGAAAGTGGTAGCTAACAGAGATAGAAAGGATTTCCTACTTTGATTTGTTGATCCCAAAATATTTATTGTTCTATTTGTAGGAACTTAAATTATATAACGGTAAAAGTTTAGAATCATGCCCAACGATTTAGACGGGAGGGGGAGGGGAGGAGGGCGGAGGGGGGTAAACCTACTTATAAATATATGTATTTATATATAAAAATCATTAATAAATTATTACATTACACAAATTATAATCCTTAACGGAACGTCAAAGAAATGGGTAAAAATTTTAATGGCAACCTATACCAAAAAAAAACAACTGGCTTCAATTATTATGAGTCGACGGAGCCCCGCTACGCGGGGCTCCTACTTCTGGGTGGTTCACAAAAAAATAACCACGATGGCTAAGGCCGACGCCTTAGCCATCTAACCTAACCCAAAAAAGTCGTATTGGGCCAACACGGAGTTCCTTAGACTTAGACTTTAGGCCGCGTTTCCACTGACGCGAATCCATATTTTAGGACCATCAAATCAAAGTATGAAATCCTTTCTATCTCTGATAGTTATTCACTTTCGAGATTTTCATTTAAAACACGTACCAAATATAAAATATAAACCCTCAAATAGAATATCAGTAACCTCTATAATCTTAATCTATATATATATATATATATAAAACTCTGTCTGACTGAAATGTTGATCTATCAACGCACAGCCCAAACCACTGGACCGATCGGGCTGAAATTTGGCATGCAGGTAGATGTTATGACGTAGGCATCCGCTAAGAAAGGATTTCGATCAATTCTACCCCCAAGGGGGTAAAATACGGGATGGAAGTTTGTATGAAACTTTGTCAATTTTAAACCGGTCGGGCTGAGACTTTGCATGCATAAAGCTACTACGACGTAGGCATTCCGTGAGAAAGGATTTTAAAAAATTCGACCCCGAAGGGGGTAAAATAGGGTATGAAATTTTGTATGAAACTTTCTCAATTTTAAACCGAACGGGTTGAGACTTTGCATGCATAAAGCTACTATGACGTAAGCATCTCTTAAGAAAGGATTTTAAAAAATTCCACCCCTAAGGTGGTAAAATATGGGATAAAAGTTTGTATGAAACTTTGTCAATTTTAAACCGGCTGAGATTTTGTATGCATAAGATGACTATGACGTAGGCATCCCCTAAGAAAGGATTTTAATAAATTCTACCTATAAGGGGATGAAATAGGGGATGAAAGTTTTTATAAATTTTCTTAGACTTTCGACTGATTGAACTGAAATTATTAAAGATTTGAGCCTCTTTGATGAAGACGTTCGCTTAAATATGATTTTGATAAATTCAACCCCCATGGGGATAAAATAAGGGATGATGAAGGATGTAAGTGTATTATTTTGAACCTATCAGTTCCTAATGGAACGAATAAATTAAGACAAACAATTAAATTGAATATTTTGTAGTCATATTGTCAAGTGCCTCTGTTGCCAATATTTATGTCGAGCAAAAAAGGCCAAAGTAGCGTTTGTTGTATGAGAGCCCCCCTTAAATATTTGCTCTATTTTGTTTTTAGTATTTGTTGTTATAGCGGCAACAGAAATACATAATTTGTAAAAATTTCAACTATTTAGCTAGCGAAGTTCTTGAGATACATCCTGGAGACAGACAAACGGCGAACATTTCAACAGGGTCCCTTTTTTACCCTTTGTATAAGAACCACAAAAAGGGAAAATTATCCATCTTTGTTATTATACTATGTTAACGCGGACGAAGTCGCGGGCAACAGCTAGTCATTAATAAAGCAGCTCACAAAAGTTTGCTCAAAGTGATCTTTTTAGTAGTTCGTAATGTATAACCTCACTTAGAAAAATTGAATATCTATCTTTAATATTGAAGTTGCCCGCTATGTATTTCCAGTCGCTCACTTAGTAATACAGTCACTCGGATAGAATTTTAATATCTGAAATAGATTTATCACAATCCACTTTTTATAAGCTCGTTCTGGATTTTATTATAAATCAATATTAGTCGTTAGTTTAGTTTATTTTTCGCTTATTC
This sequence comes from Cyaniris semiargus, assembly GCA_905187585.1. NCBI lineage: Eukaryota > Metazoa > Arthropoda > Insecta > Lepidoptera > Lycaenidae > Cyaniris > Cyaniris semiargus. The sequence goes on along the minus strand of LR994558.1, from coordinate 712,186 downwards.
AAATTCATACCGCTCATGTTATTAAAACAGTATGTTCATCATCAGTCGCAAAGTAATTTTTTATTCGCTCGTTTTATTATTTCCCATTTATTATTATAATGACGTCTCATTATGATAAATGATTACAGGAGTGGCCGATAGAAGATCTCTAACAATAATCACTCTCCATGTACAAGCGCTGATCTGGCTGGCAAAGTGATTACTATTGATATATAATGTCTTAAGTTACATATTATCATAGAAAAGTATAATTTTCTATGTGAACGAAAGGTCTGTTTCGTGAAATTAGCCCGTCGATCGTGGGAAAACGAGACACAATAGATATTCTATTGTGTCTCGTCATGAGGTCACAAAATATTGACCTCATAACAACTGTCTCCATTATACAGGGTGCAATTAAACCTTCCTGCCAAATTTTTTCCAGGGCTTAGGTATCATTAGAAGAGTCCATTTAACCAAAAAAATTGGGTGTTATTTTTTTCAATGACATATATTTTTATCCCATTTAAAATCGTTGCAGAATGGTCACTCGCGCCGCGGGGGAATGACCGGGGGTGACGCGGGGTGAGGCGCACGCGCGGGGACACGTCACGCGCGGCCGACGCGTCGTGTCCATTAATTGTAGTGTTTTTTAGGATAACTTTCGGAAGCTATTTCTCAAAATTTTAGTACTGAGTGATTATAAAAGAAAAAATACGTGTATTTTTATTTTTAACAAGGATCAATATATCAAAATTTGGCAGGAACGTTTAATTGCACCCTGTATAGTTATTTAAAATTTCAAGTTTCTAAACATTGTAGTACATAATATTGTAATGATACACTTCCTCTAAGACGAAACAACTATACTAATTTGTTTCAAAGAGGTACTATCAAGACAAGCTTTAGTACATACGGAAATGTTATGGTTATTCTAGAGAACAACATTGTTGGAACACTCGTTAAAACTTGTCTTAAAACTGAGCACATCTAGCGATTAAAGTCTTTGTAGCCTTTAATTCACTTAGAAACTCTTTAATATGTCTTTGTTTTGTTCTTACATGACGGCACTTTTGTACAAGTTTTTGGAAAATATCGAGACTAATCTTATATTTCTAAGAGTTTTTCCTTAGAAAACCTATTGGTTCTTCTTTCTATACGTTGGACTTCTGCCTTCGCTTTTATTTTAGAATGCATAATGTTCTCGACATGACAAACTTAGATTATTAGGAGCTTAATTTGTCATGTCATTTGTTAAAGCCTACTATGACACTTTGCATGGATATTAAGTGTTTCCTGGCGTACTTGTGGGATGTGTTAAATTTATTTTAAACTAGATGACCAGGTGTCAGGTGAACTTCGCTTCACTTTCCTGTTTCCTGGACTTCCATGAATATTTCAAGACTAAAATTAGCCAAAATGGTTCAGCCATTATCGAGTTCTATCAAAATTGAAAATGCATTTTTATTTATATAGATATAGAAGACCCTTGTATAATATTAAATACATGTTTTCATGCAAATATTTACATTTTCTTCGATATTGTGCTTGTTGCGACAGTAATTATTATGCAACCCACTACTGTGAAGTATAAAATCCGTTTAGAACAAAAATTCTAAGTCGACTTATAGCCTTATATTGGTAGAGATTTATAAAATAACAGGTTGAAATAGTAGCTATTTCTGGAAAATATACTTATACATTTCGGTCAAAAGGAATGAAATGTTGCCGCCACATTTTAGCAACATATTGCACGACATATAACACTATGGAGCCACAATGCTTCCTTACGTTGCGATGCGGAGCTTCGTCCACGCTCCGACGTTTTTACAGACGAATAAATTATAAGTCACAATATTATTGTGTTGCATCGTCAGACGCGGTGTTTGATAAAACAATGAACAGGATATACGTATGTGTTGTCGCACGTGGTCGTAACGCAGCAGTTGCATTGCCATATTCCGTACTGAAAACTACACAACACAACGTGCAATACCACCACCACAATACAATGGTGTGGCTTGTATTGCTGAATGACGCGCTGTGCTGTCGCCATTTTTATTGTGTTGACATCGCAACGCAGCAGTAGCAGTGCGTTATTAATTCTAACGCCGCACCGCACAAGAGCAGTGTGGCTGTAATTGTATACAGTATATTGTATGTCGACCATAAAACATATTATGACCCTTGTCAGCTCGACGGCTAGGGGCTCGTGTAACGGAAGGGTTGCAGTGGCCATTTACCATCGGAAACCTGTCGCCTATGTTATATTCATAAAAATAATGAAGTCAAGAATAAATATTCAAATGTCTTGTGTTTGTTTACATCAATTAAGTAAAAGAAGCTACAAATTGCTGATATTCAAAAAATTCAAATTCAAATACTATATTTGCAAACCAAGTATACAAACAATTGTAAGTACAAACTTAGTACCTTGTGCAGGCGCTTGTTTAAAGAAAATTTATTTTCAGTGAAGAAGTAGAAGAGTCTCAAACTTTATGCTAAATTACATAATGTTATGTAAGTATATTGTAAGTTGTGTTGTGGTTTTGTTTTAAGCACATATTTTATAATTTTTTCTACAAAAAGTAGGATAACGCTTTGAAGCTTAAACACAAAAATAAATGTTTCAATTATCTCTTCATTTCACTTCAATTTGGGAACTCTCACACGAAGACCCAACGCACGCCTCTGGCAATGAACGTGGGGGTTTTAATTTTTAAAATTTCGCTGCCTTTCATTTTCAAATTTTTCACATCGATACCGTACGAACCCAAAAGTCAAAACGTACTAATTTTAAAATGTTCGTCCATTTTTCTTTTCCAGATCTGTTTTTAAATTACTTTTGTTACATAAAATTTTGCTTTAAGGGTCAGTTTTTCATATTAATATGACGACACAATGTGATACGATTAAGTTTGAATAGTCATTTGAAAATAAATCGCATTGCATCGTCGCAATGGGGAACAACCCCAATGCTTTATGTTATATTTAACCCCGACGTTAAATGATGCGGCGTTTTCAAAATAGCTGTACCAAAATTGCACTCAACCACTAAAAACTGTTCGCTTGGGAAAATATGACTCTGAAAAGAATCGTGCACTAAAAGTACACCTCGAATCAGAACTTGTGGCTAAGAATGTACTACGCAATAGGAAAACTTTCCTTGATAAAAATAAAAATTACAAAATTTACCCCGATCAAACTCCACTGCAACAATCATTTTTTAAAAAAGCTAAAGAAGAACTTAACAAACGAGTAGAAAATGGGGAAACAAATCTACGAATTCAATACATCAAAGGTGCTCCAAAGGTAGTAAAAGATACAAAGAAGACAAAAAACTAATATTATCTAGTGCACATAACATTACAAATAACAACCCATATAAACACCGTTTTACCCACCAAATTGCTGAAAATTACCATGAAATTGAAGCCAATAAGCACTCTTTAAGACTTTTCTACTCTAATATGCGCAGTATGATTAAACCTTGTAAACTTGACGAGCTAAAATGTATATTGCACTCGCTCCCTTACTTTGCGCATATTATTGTTTTAACGGAAACGTGGATCAAGTCAGAGGTGGAGGCTAAAAATCTTCAATTATCTGGATATACGCACTACTACAATTTTCGACAAAATTCTAGGGGAGGCGGAGTTTCTATTTTTGTTCATAATAATTTGAAACATAGTCTTAAAGAAGAACTTTGCTTGGACGACAACCACTTCCTCTGGACACATCTTGAGCAATTTAATATAAACATTGGCGCTGTATATCGAACACCAAAATCTAATATAAAGAAATTTATTGATACTTTAGGTACTTACTTGAATAACAAAAGATCGTTAATAATCGGAGATTTTAATATAGATTTACTTAGCAAAAATAATCAGTCTACCAATTATATTGACACATTAACAGAAAACGGATATGAAATTATAAACAAAATTGACCCAAAGTATTGCACACGAGAGACCAGTACCACTAAAACCGTACTTGACCATATGTGTACAAATATTAGAGATAATACTTATCATATGGCTATCGTCGAATCAGCTTTGTCCGATCACAAGCACCTATATCTGGAAATGAGAAAACTCACGACTCAGTCCAAAAAAAAAGATTTTGTATCAAGCCATTGACTACAAGAAATTATATACAATAATGGAAGAAACAAAGAAAAATTACACTTATACAGAATTTAGTGAATTAGAGAAGAGCATTGTAGCTGCAATCAATGAAAGTAAAATTAGTAAATCTAAGATAGTAAATGCACCAAAACAAGAATGGATTAACAAGCATATAATTAAAGAGATAAATCAAAGGAACTATATATGGCGAAAACTAAAAAAGAATCCTAAGGACAAACAGGTTAAGGATGATTTTATTAGGAAAAGAAATGCTGTTACCATTGCTATTAAAAAAGCTAAATCTGCATATTATGATAACCTTTTTCTGAAATGTAAAGATAAGCCAGCGAAAGTGTGGAATATTATCAATAGTTTGTACCACAATAAAAATAAAACTAACTCGAGTCCAACTAACTTACAAATACAGAATAACATCATTACCGATAAAACACTTATTTGCGAATCTTTCAATAACTATTTTTCTACAATTGGCCCAACCCTTGCAAACGAAATCCCTAAAAAATATCATAACAATAAAGTATATACTATAGAAAAATTCGATACCATAACTGATACAAACCAAAAATTCAATCTCAGCCCAGCCACTAAAGAAGAAATAGGTAAAATAATTGACAATCTCAAATCTAATACGAGTAAGGGAACTGATAACATAACTACTAAATCTATAAAATATTTAAAACCCATTATACTAGAGGACTTAACTAATTGCATGAATAGATGTATGTTGGATGGTATTTTCCCTGATAGTCTTAAAGTAGCAAAGGTTACCCCTATCTACAAAAGTGGTAAAAGAACTGACCCGGGGAACTATCGACCGATATCTGTACTCCCCGTTCTATCAAAAATTTTCGAGAAGGTATTATATAATCGTTTAGAAAACTATTTAATTGCAAATAAAATTTTATATAAAAAACAATATGGTTTCAGGCAACGTTCTAACTGCTTATCTGCTACAATCGACCTTGTCACAAAAATTAAAAACAGTTTAGACAATAAGCAAATAGCTTTAGGTACATTTATTGATCTAAAGAAAGCTTTCGATACAGTTAGCCATAAACTTCTTTTAGACAAACTGAAAAGTCTCGGATTTAGTGACATTTCGCACAAAATGTTTAAATCTTACTTAGAAAATCGTTACCAAATCGTAAAAATTGATGATTATGAAAGTAGTCTTGTGAAAATCACATGCGGAGTCCCTCAGGGATCAATCTTGGGGCCACTACTGTTCCTTCTATACGTAAATAGCCTACATCAAGGGCTCAAAGGAGATGCTAGACTTTACGCAGATGACACCTGCTTATTTTATTTTGGTCAAACAATACATAGTGTCATTGCTGACGCACAACATGATTTAAATGTCTTAAACACATGGTTTCGCTCAAACTTATTGACTATTAATATAAATAAAACTAATTACATAATATTTACAGCTAAAAACAAAAAAATACATGATTTTGAACCACTGAAAATCGATAATCAAATAATTAAAAGAGTAGATAATGAAAAGTACCTGGGTTTAATTTTGGACAAACATTTAACCTGGAGACCTCATATAGAAAAGGTCAAATCCAAAATAACATCTTTAACTGGACTACTACATGGAGTTGCCCAAAGTTTGCCTATAAAAGTACGTCATACAATATATAATTCATTAATTAAGCCACATATTGATTTCCTTATAGAAGTTTGGGGCACTGCTGCCAAATCAAATTTAAAAATAATACAGACCGCTCAAAATAAATTATTAAAAATATTGTTTAATTATGATTACCTAACGCCAAGTGATAAGATATATACAGAAACTAATAAAATGAATATCATACAAACATATACTTACTACACAGCTATACTCATTAAAAAAATTATTAACAAGGAAATCCATTCCGAAATAGAATTAACAAAAAAACAGCAGATACAAAGAATAAAATTAAGAAATTCGAATGACATCGTACTCAGCTTACCAAGAACGAACTATGGTAAAAAGAATCTATTATTTGAGGGAGTACAGATATATAATCAACTGCCAAAAAACATTAAAGATTCAAAAACAATGTCTAAATTTAAAAATCTAATTAAACAGCACGTTAAAACTCTAAAATTAAAAATTTAGGCAATTTATATATGTATGTCGTGCTTATATATGTATGTTATTATAGATTTCATAATTAACTACACACATAATTAATATTTTAACTAAATAGAATACTTGCTATATTGATAATTTCAAAAACTAAATAATAAACAAAATATATATTGCCACATCCAGTAATATGAGATCTATGATGTTATTCTGTGTTTACGTAAGTTTTTACTGTCTACCATCAAAACGAAAAAAAAAAAAAAAAAAAAGTATTTAGTTATGAATGAGTGTTGTATTGTTCTGAGCAAAGTTTTATAATTTAATGTATTATTGTAAGCCTGTACACGCGGTACGCTTAGAGTTAGCAAACTAATAATTGTATAATTTCTCAGTTAAGTGAATTGTAAGTTCTTATGAGAAATAAATGTCTTAAACCCGAAAATTGAACTTCATTCAAGCAAATAAAAAACTAGATCAAAATCGGTCCACCCGTTTGGATGCTACGATGCCACGGACACACACACACAGACAGACACACACTCAGACAGACAGACAGACAGACACGTCAAACTTATAACACCCCTCTTTTTTGTCGGGGGTTAATAACGATGACACTTTAACGCTCCAAGTTGAATCCACTTTAAAATGCGACGTTTCAAGCTGTAATTTCGTATTAGCTACGAATAAAGCTGGACCGCGTTTAGCGGCTTAAAACATAGGAAGCGCTGCCAGAATATGCTGCTGAATATTTCCTGATCTCCAGCCGGTATTAAAAATTCCAGCACACCCGGAATGCCATATTATGAAATCATATTTTTAAGTATTCCCTTTGAAATGTAATTTCGTGTTGCCCCGTTTTGGGGAAACGAGTTCTAGGAAACATTTAAGATTGCTATTAAAATGGTAATAACTTATATAAATGTAGATTCAGCTGTGAATGTATGTATTTATGACTAGCTGCACCCGCAACTTCGCCCACGTGGAATTTAACAAAAAAAGTTAGTTATTAATTTCGTTTTTAGGGTTCCGTACCCAAAAGGTAAAAACGGGACCCTATTACTACAACTTCGTTGTCTGTCCGTCTGTCTGTCTTCAGGCTGTATCTCAAGAACCGCTACAGCTAGACTTCTGAAATTTTCACAGATTATGTATATCTGTTGCCGCTATAACAAAAAGTACTAAAAACAAAATAAAATTTATATGGGGGGCTGCCATACAACAAACGTACGGCCTTTTTTGCTCGATATCAATAATGGCAACAGGTAGGCACTTAAAACTTTCAGAAAAGCCTTATTTATATGTGTACTTTAATAATTGATAATATTTTTTATTTTTTTTTATGAAATAAGGGGGCAAACGAGAAAACGGGTCACCTGATGGAAAGCAACTTCCGTCGCTCATGGACACTCGGAGCATCAGAAGAGCTGCAGGTGCATTGCCGGCCTTTGAAGAGGGAATAGGGTAATAGGGGAGGGTAGGGATGGGAAGAGAAGGGAATAGGGGAGGGAAAGGAAGGGAATAGGGTAGGGGAATTGGGCCTGCGGCGAAACACAGCGCAAGCGCTGTTTCACGCCGGTTTTCTGTGAGAACGTGGTATTTCTCCGGTCGAGCCGGCCCATTCGTGCCGAAGCATGGCTCTCCCACGTATAATAAACAATTAAATTTAATATTAAAATAAAATAAAAATTTAAAGGGGGCTCCCATACAAAAAACTCAAGTTTAGCCTTTTTTTGCCCAATAACGGTACGGAACCCTTCGTGCGCGAGTCCGACTCGAACTTGGCCGATTATTTTTGTTTTTGCATTTTTGAGAAGTGGTAGGAGGCGCCTGACGTGACGGCGCAGTGGTGGCATGCGCCTGATCTGCGCGCGGTATTGGACAGTACTTGGATATTGCAAACTTATTTTTTTTTTATAAATGATTTTTTCTAAAATAAAAGTAGCCTTACTCCTTATTACCACAATAGACAGAACTAACTAGTAGGCCGACTTCAAACAAACTGACAAATCGGCGCGGGTACCGCTGCAGCTGTCCACTATGAGCATGCTACGAACGGCTGAGCAACGCATTGTCAAGGCGCGCGCCGGCCGATATTATGACATACTACGTCAAACGTATAAATTTCGAGAACTCTTCTAAGTCGACCTACTGGTTCGTTCTGTCTTTTGTGTTATTACATCAGCTACCTGCCAATGACAGTACCGTCAAAATCGGTCCAGCCATTTCAGAGATTAGCCGGAACAAACAGACAAAAATTGTAAAAATGTCATTTGGTAGATGTAGTACGGTTATTTCAATATTATAAACATACACTCCAAATTTATTTATATGTATGATGTATACAGGGTGTAACAAAACTAAGAGAACTTTAGGGTGTGTATATATTGTGTTCCTTGGAATGGGGAAACTCGTGATGCTGGGGCGCTTGCCCATACCAAAGTGAAAAAAAAATTTGGTCTTTCAGCGCTGCTATTTTCACAGCGAACTCCCTACAAGGAACACATACACACCCTAAAGTATTATCACTTAGTTTTGTTACACCCTGTATATTAACCATAAGCAGCTAAACCAACAGTATTGTGTATAAATTATCATACCGTAATAGTTGTTCGCCGCGAAATAACAATCTTCTATCTATTCCCTCCAAATTATATTCACGAGTACTCTGTAGATAAACCCAACTTTATACCTATGTACACAACTCAACAAACATACTATCCATACTAATATTATAAAGGCTAAGAGTGTGTCTGTCTGTTACCTCTTAGCGTTCAAACCGCTGAACCGAATTTACTGAAATTTGGTTTGGAGATACTTTATGTCCCGGGAAAGGACGTAGGCTACTTTTTATCCCGGAAAAATGTACGCCCACTCGCGATAAACAAATTTTAACGCAATGGAGTCATCTAGTTATTTTATATATTTAAAATCAAATGTTGTACCTGAAAACCTGCTATAGTAGCTCAACATACAGCATGACTGGTGAGACATGTTCAACACTCGAGGACGTTATATTTGGCTATAATATTAGTTGAAAAAAAAAAAAATACAAAAAAATAATATCAATTGATCACTGAGTAAATGTAGTTTAAGTTAAATAATTATTTACCCATCGCATGGACACCGCGCGCGGGAGTGCAGTGGTAGCGCGTGGCGAGGGCGCAGGCCGCCGCGCCGGCCGCATAGTTACTAAGTGTCCACGATTCATTTATTTAAAAGGAAATTTGGTCAAAAATTAAGTACCTAATTTTATTACATAATTATAATGAGAATAGAGTACCGAGTACTCTCCTTAAGTATTGATCATGTCTCACCAGTCATGCTGTATATGTAACGTGCAGCATATGCAGTTATGCACATACACAATAATTATGCTGTGGGTGTGCATCATTGGGATATAACTGTCAGGTGCCCCTTTAGGGTGGGTTTCCACTGACGCGGAGCCGGGCGGAGAGGAGCATAGCGGTGCCCGAATTGACCAATCGTGCTGTTCCATTGAAGCGGGGCGAAGATTTCGAGCATGGTGATTGGTCGATTCGGCACCGCTAAGCTCCTCTCCGTCACACTCCGCGTCAGTGGAAACGCACCCTTAGTCTTTAGTTAGTCTTTTATAAGATTCCGTAAGGGCTTGTCGCCCTGCCGGCACCCATACTTACCTGTAGAGTGAACACTGAACCTTAACACAATAAATGAAGTCCGAAAATACTTTTATTTAATTCATCTCTCATAGGGCGCTCCCCTTACATTGGTGACCCCGACGTGATATGAACACGCAACCTTCTGATCTGGAGTCAGAGCATATATAAATAATAAATAGATAGCCGCGAGTTTACGCAAAAAAAATAAATATAATCTTAGGAATCGTAAATTTTTCCACGGGTAGAAAATTTCTCCGTAGCCAACTCTACGGCCCGTATTTTTGGTCAATACTCAAGATGCATCTCGGTCTCAAGACACGGTACAGGCTCTGTGATTGGTTGGCTGTCAAAATTTGGACCAATCACAGAGCCGAACCGCGTCTTGAGACCGGGTCGCATCTTAAGTACTGACCAAAAATACGGGCCTAAGACTGTGCTTTTCATCACAATCGGTACAACTGTAGTTTCAGAGCCGAATAAGATAAATAAACCTTTTTTTCTTTTATTATATTAGTATTTTGCATACAATATAGCTGCTCACTTTAATAGCTCGACATTTAATAATATTGCTCTTCCCGCGCTCTTCTCGCTTTTTCATTGAATTATGTAGTTAAGCGGGCCCCTAGACGATCAATTTTATTGTGCAATATCACATATTATGGTGCGATATTATTGACCGTCTAGGGTTGATATTAAACACGCCCGCTTTTCGGTCTTATTGTCAAATATAACAGACAGACAGACAGACAGACAGACACACTTTCACATTTATAGTATTAGTAAGGAAGTAAGCATAGTTTTTTTTTTTTTTTTTTTTTTTTTTTTTTTTTTTTTTTTTTTTTTTTTTTTGATATTTAACTAACCCTAAATTTTTAAGTTGTAAAACTAACCAATGGACCATAGTAGTCTGAAATAAAGAGATTTGTATTTGTATTTGTATAGTAAGGATGTAGCCCAACAACGGCAAGTCCGTCAAGTCATTGTGTATCTTATGAGTAGTAAATAAAGTTTAGATCCGTGTAGGTATCAAATCCGTGAGACGAGGCCAGGAACTTACACGAAATTTTATGAGTCAGTATGAAGTTTTGTGCCCCATCTCACTGGTAAAGAACATTGTGCCATGATACTGTAAAGAATATTCAAAATACCAGGCTGTTTTCAATGTTGTTCACGTAAGAGTGGACTCTGGGGAAATGTGGGGCGGTACAGCTCGCGAACGTGGTAACATAGAAGACGAATTGTAAACTTTAGGGTCAAACGTGACGAGGCGATGCGATGCGTTTTTATATAAGCCATTCAAAATTGAACTTTAAAAATACACGAGAAGAATCAAATCAAAAATATTCTATTCAGAATAAATTGTCGAAACTATGGTGCCTACTATCGGTTCGGAAGCTAACCCGGCGAGAAGAACCGGCGTAAGAAACTCGCAAATATTGAATTGACAGACTTAGAGCCCCCACAGACTGCAGACTTTCTATTGGCCGATACTTTGGTTTGGCTCTTGATCAGTATGAAGCTGTATGGAAGTGCGCATATTACAACGATACCGAGTCGGCCGATAATTAAGTTTGATGGACTATACGATTGCCTTCAAACTTAACCATCGGCAAACTGTCGGCCGATGCTTAATCAGTACGACGTTCTTCCACGCGCGCACACGACGCCGATTGTTTGGTCGGCCGACTCGGCAGAAATCCGAATCGTGTAAAATTTTCTATTAAAAAATCTATCGCTGTGAATGGAATCGTGCGAGAACAATCGGCCGACTGTTGTCTAGTCTGCGCACTCACCACCAGCCCAACTGTTTAGTTGGCGTAGTGTGCGTGCAAACAGCCCAACCCGACATTGGAACAGGCGTCAGTCAGTTGGTGATCGGTAAGAGCTCCCGCAGACTTTCTATCGGCCATTCACAGCGATAGATTTTTGAATCGATTTTACACGATTCGGATTTCGACCGAGTCGGCCGACAAAAACAATCGGCGTCGTGTGCGCGCGTGGAAGAACGTCGTACTGATAAAGCATCGGCCGACAGTTCGCCGATAGTTAAGTTTGAGGGCAATCGTATAGCCCATCAAACTTAATTATCGGCCGACTCGGTATCGTTGTAATATGCGCACTTCCATACAGCTTCATACTGATCAAGAGCCAAACCAAACTATCGGCCGATAGAAAGTCTGCAGTCTGCGGGGGCTCTAAACTGTTATGTATGAGACCATGTGCCACTATAGAAGTTTGCACTTAAAAAACTGCATTCTACAAGAATATCTACAGTTATCACTATAATGTAGTGTGAAGAGTATTTAAAGCAAGTATATTTTAGTTATTCTGGGAAATCTTTTTTCCGACTACATTTTTGGTATTTATACATTTACGCCTTAATGTAGGTATGTTTGTTCTACCGTAGTCCGTAACGCATTAACTGCAGGTCAGCATTTATAGCTTGTTACGAGCCTAATCAGTTTATAGCTAAGTAGATTTAACGTAAGAACTATAAAGTTTTTATTAGCCATAAATAATGATTAACTAGCTAGATGATAAAAGTTATTTAAAGCAGTTAAAATAAAAATAAAAATAGTTTTATTTCTGAATAGATTTTAAAAAAATGCTATCAGAATGTTGATACTACATGGTGCCTACCACCGGTTCGGGAACTAACCCGGCGAGAAGAACCGGCGTAAGAAACTCGCACGGGGCCCACTTTTTTACCAAAAAAAGTGAGAAAAAAATTAATCTTTTAAATAAAATTTACAATGTTGTAACTTAAAATTATACAATGTCAACATAATTGTAAGTCATACACTAATGTAGAAGTAGCCTTGCAAGAAGCCATCCTACTCCCAAGATGTGCCATCGTTTATGAAATCATTGACCTTATAATAGGCTTTGGCACACAAACGCTCTTTGACTACTTTTTTAAATTTATTAATGGAAAGATTTTGAACGTTTTCTGGGATTTTATTGTAAAGGCGTATACATTGACCTTTAAAGGATTAGGTTAAAGGTTAGTTTAATTCATTACCGGATGGTATAATAGAAGTTCTCATCAGACGAATGGCCCATCACCCACTCTCATCAGCTCGACAACAGCAATAGTGGTAAGGGACCAAGAAAAAGCCGTTGGCAAATAATATTATAAGCTACTAGATGAAGCCCGCAATTGTGCCAAAATTCGTTTATCGTGCGGGAACCGTACATTTTTCCAGAATAAAAACTATCCTATGTCTTTTCTCGGGACTCAAAGTATCTCCATGCCAAATTTCAGCAAAATCAGTTCAGCGGTTCGAGCCTGAAGAGGTAACAGACAGAAAGACAGACAGACACACTTTCGCATATTAGTATGGAAGTATGGATATAAAGAAGTCCTTTGACTAAGATTAGATGGCATAAAATTAAGAAAATATCCTTGGTACAATTTTTTTACAATAGATACAAACAATTGGGCGACAAGCCTATAGACGGCCTAAAATTCTATTTATAAAAAAGTATGAGCTCTGGCAGCTCGAGGGACAAACTAAAGTACTAACTAGTAAAACTCTTAGGACTTGCATCGAAATCAGAAGACAGTAGGTATATAACTGGATGGTGTTATTCAGAAAACACCAATATTGCACAAAATCCCCGGGAACTATCACCGGTCACACATAAATCGTTCCAAACAAAGAACTTTTAAAGGGTTACCCCTCGGAAACAATACCGTTTGGGCGTAAATCAAAATTATCCCTCAGCAAATTGATCGATTTGTATCCTTGGCCCTTAGGGGCCCTTATCCTTGCCATATATTACTCAATTTCACGCGACAAACTCATCGGAATACACTTAAACGACTATGGGCGCGGTAATGGGGTGGATCATAGCCGTTATTGGCCGTTTAGATGATCATTTGTCGCTTAGATACTGTGTAAACGTCGTGGCCACATCGTGGATTTGATAATGTCGTGGAATGTTTGAGTATTTCAAGACGTCTGTGACTGTCATTGTGACCGTGTCTGTCACTGTGTCTGTGACCGTGACCGTGACCGTGACTGTAATGGCTACCTTCTATGCTACGGTCTATCGGAGAGGTCCACCTGTGCAGGTTTTCCTGCACAGGTAGACCGGAATTTGTGTGGGAATAGACCTGTGCAAATTTTTGAGCCTGTGCAGGCGACCGGCACAAAATCGAAAATCAATTCTTTCGAGAATAATAATAAAGTATAATCCGCGCGCGATCAGAAAGGGATCAGAGTGACAGTTTTGTTTGCTAATGTGTGTGTAAATGAAGTGGCGTTATCAAAAATATTCTGAACATTAATCTATAGGTTTATACATAATAATAATAAAATACATAATCGACCGATTCTGTATATTACTGTGTATTTGGTCAACCCTGTGGGAGCTTCAACTCTTTCACTTACTATTTTTTTTATTTTTGAGCAAACCCAAATTTTCATGAAATGATTTCTTGGTAATATTTTACCAATGTCTAATTCAGGTATTATTTTATTAATCAATTACTACAATAATATCACATATTGCCTACTATTATCACAAAAAAATTAAAACAAAACTTAAAATAAATGTCCGCGAAAAAAAACGTCATTTTGTTTGTCGACTCTACGGCTGGCCACGCGCACTGAGCGCGTCAACAAAACTGTCATTCCGATCCCATTCTGGTCGCGCGCGGATTATATAATATATTTAAGTGATACACACACAATATTATTAAATATATTAATAACTTACGGGGACAGGTGGTCACGGAAGACCAGGAACAGCGGCGTTTGTCGCTGTCGAAACCTGAGTGATCAACTTTTTTTTCTTGGCTATGCACTGCCATTTTTGTTCTTTTTCTATCACAATACACATTTTTTTTTTAATTTTTATTTTCAAGTTTTATTATCTGTATTGTTATTAATTGTTTTTTTTTTGTATTCTATAATGGTGGTGTTTTTGTTACCTAATAAGAATAAACGATTCTTATTCTTATTCGAGTGACACCTGCGCAGGCATAAGTCATAACTGCACAGTGCACAGGTGACCTCTCTGGTAGACCGTAGCATGTATGGCTTACACAAAGATATTCTATGTTACTAACGTAACTAGATTGGCAGTTTACGGCAGAAACGCGTTGCCACTTCGAAGATGCCTGCAGGCATATCTGACCTACATAATGACATCATGACTTGACATCGTCTTTTGAACTATCAAGTGATTACGCATTTCTGAGAATCGTTTGTAAGACGTTGCTACTCTAGTATTTTAGAAACTCATTGGGCTTACATTACTATGATTGGACAACCGACATTCCTATCTGATGAGTGAAATGTTAAATTAATTAAGTTATATGTATAAGGATTTTAGAGCCAGCTTTTATTCATTACTGCTAGATTTTTAATTTGTTTACATCAATTAAACTCCTAAACAACTGGACCAATTTTGATGAAGAGCACAGACACACAAACAAAGGAGAAGATAATTGGCTGGTCGTCATGAAAATGTCAAGTTCTTGGTGGATATAATTATATATAGCAACATCATATAGCAAGATGTAGTACACAATAAAACAAGAAAACCGCCAATTCTGTAATAAACGTACTTGACATCAACGATGTCAATACTTGGATATGGCATACGCCATCAAAACTGTAGCAATGTTTTTGCATGCAAAATGTGTATCGAGAAAATATTGTCGTCCTTTTTTGTCTTACAGTAATAGCATATACTACTTTCTCTTTCACTCATTTTACGCTTTCAATGCATATTTTACGTAATCAATGCATTAAACACGTCCGACTGTCACCGCGTCCTAAGACACACTGCTCTCAGATGAGTGAGCTCACTCATTTCGAGGGTGACACATTTTCGCGCTGACGATTGTATGGAATGCCTCTTCTAAAGGTTATACATAATTATATGCTTGACATTCGCCATTTTGTTATGGTTGAGGCTCAGACGGCAACAACATGCCCTTTACATAATTAGTTATTAGCTGGCAGACCTTTGACCTTTGGCTTTCAAATAATTATTCTATAATGAAATATTTTTTTCAACTCCAAGCCACGAGGCGAGGAATGAATTATGAAATTCATGTTGTATGTCAAAATGTGTAAGATTTTGAACGTGGTTTGGAACGTAGTATCAAAATTAAAAACCAAAGAGCCAGTCAGTCAAGCAATCTTCTATATTATATATTTAAAATAAAAAGGAACTTTAAATTCTGTTCGTCTCGCTAAAACCCGAGAACGGCTAAACTGATATGACTAATTAGTCTTGAAATATTCGTGGAAGTCCAGTAAGGGTTTATATTAGAAGGGAAGTGATACGAAATTCACCAGATCATCTAGTAAATAAAAAAATTAAATACGTTTAAATTTTGTTATTAAACCATTATGCATCATCGAGTGGCGTATTGTTACGTATCTAGTAATCCGACCCTAATACAAAACTAAATCTACACTAAAAGAGTAAACTTGCTTGTTTTGTCTAGTCTCCTTAAACAAACGCCATGCTCACAGTATCGTGGTATAATCCCACTCACATTCGAAACAGACACGTACCATATCAAGTTTCAGCTGCTTCTTTTTCTCTAGAACATTTAAAACAATTTGGCACTCATCCCTTTTACATTTAAAATATTATGTACTCAACATATTCAAGGTGTCCTTGTCTGTCATAATATGACATTTCCAAAATAGTATACTTTGTATTGCTATATTACCGCGTACATATTTTTATTGGTAAAGGCTTGATTAAACCTACCGAGCAGAGTGTCGAGACATTCCTCTCGGCCAAGAGCACTGTCTCGTCACTGACTCGCCACTCTGCTCAGAAGGTGTAACAAGGGAGTGTTTTATTTTTTTACTACTGCAGAGTTGAAGTACATGTAAGTATGTGTGCGTGGACACGATTTATCGCCCCGCTTATTCCATAGTACTATCAGAGAAGTTGATTCCTAGGCAGATGGCGGACCTAAGTAACTTGGTCGCGTTAAGGGGGCGACTAACCCAAAATTATCAATTTTATAATTCATTTTTATACTCGAAAATGAGCCCCTAATTATTTCATTTTCTAAAATTAGATACTACATTATATTTCCAAGAATTTGATCTGAGCAAAAACACGATATTTTAAAATTTTCTCAATAGAAAAAAATCACAAAGATGCATCTAATGTTCACGAATTTTTCATATATTGCCATAACCGTGCATTACACTAAGTTCATATTTTAACACATTGTATAAAATTCTACCATTGAAAATATGACTTAGCAGATTTGTAAAATGTTGTATATTTATCGAGTTATTAAGAAAAAACTAACTTGGCGATAATTTCGCGTCGTCCTTTTTCACCTGGCATATGATAGACGGGCGTGAGTGTGAAGAGAGAAGGACGATGTTTGATTTTTTGGGTAAGTCGCCCTCTTAAGTCAAACCCACCCGACCGATCACAGCTAAAATTGAATTGACATAAGTCGACCACATGACGTAGGTCCGTAAACTGCCTATAGGAATCAATTTTCTCGATGGTACTTACTTAAGTTGATTATCATAATATACCAAGCAGCTTTCAAGTCGATAGTTCTTGGAACTTACGTAGAGTATTATAATGTAATATTATGTAAGAGGAATACATCTTACACTCAGTAATAATTCCATTATGCAGATATATTACGATGTGGCTTCGTAAAATATCTCGCCGGGAATATGGAACACTTACACACTTATGTCTGACTTAATAAAATCAACGCCTCGATTTCGCAGGAAAAATCGTGCGGTCGGCCGTGTTCACACGCGCCAGTTGCTCGCGCCAGTAGTGTTTTAATATCTTGTGCTGGCAAGATAAAAAAAGTAAAATAAAAATTTTAACTTTTTTTATAATAAAAAAAAATTATTCGCAAAATACTGGGACTGGAATAATATTATACTCATTTAGTATTTTGTCTCAATTATACACGCACAAAGTGATAGGTGTGCAAATGCAACCTCTTTACTTGTACTGCAAACAGAATAGTATGACTGTATATTTGATATTTTCATGAAAGATGAATTAGGAGAATATACTGTAATTTTAAAGCTACATTGGACTTTATGTTTCCAAGTAATAATTGAAGACGTGAGTGGAAGAATCGAACAAGTAACATTTCGTAACATACATTCATACATAACATACATAATAACTCATTTTTTCCCTAATTATTTTAATAAAACTTGTAACTTATCTACTTCATAACCTAGCTAATATATCTGGCTACACAATAATTCGTCGTATCCTAGGAATAAGGGCGCTATTGCAAAAACCCTACTTTACAGGAGAAGGTTTTTTGTGTTTATTTAAAAATATTGCTAAACAACTTTTAGAAATTAATTATGAAATTATCGCATAACTACGTAGCGGTTAATATGAAATTTAAAATGAGACGTTTAATTTGATATTTCGGGTAGATTTGTCCCTTATTTCTTTTTTCCGCGGGGTAAAATAAGTCACGTCAGACACAAGTAACGTTATGCCTTTTTTGTACTGATTCAACGGGGTCGTAAGAGCATTTATGTCTTTTTACTGATCATTATCAAAGAATTTCCTTTTTAAAACCACATTGAAAAATCGGCCAAGTGCGAGTTGGACTGGGGTGCAAAAAGGGTTCCGTACCATTATAGAGTAAAAATAGCCAAAAAATTGTGTATTTTGTATGAGAGCCCTTAATTTTTTAGTTTATTTTAATTTTGTCGTCAATTATTATTAAAGTAAAAATACAACGGAACATTGTTTTCAAGAGCTTACCTTTTGCTATTATTGACATAGAGCAAAAAATAGCAAAAAATCACGTTTGTGGTATGGGTAATGGGAGCCCCCTTAAATATTTAATTTATTTTGTTTTTAGTATTTGTTGTTATAGCGGCAACAGATATTATACTCAATCTGTGAAAAGTTCTTGAGACAGAGCCTGGAGACAGACGGATGGACAGACATATATCGAAGTCTTATTAATAGGGTCTTTACTTATGTAGTCTTTACCCTTTGGGTACGGAACCCTAAAAAACAATATAAATAGGCATATGGAAAAACACACTTTAAAGTTAATAATAAGGAACGTTTTCTATTTCTCGACCCTGAAAGCAATCACAATAACTATTGGTTTCCTTCAACTTGTAAAATTTATTAAATATATAACGTGATAAGACTTCGCGGTTTTGTGACAGTTATTTTAAATAACCAAATAACATTATAACTAACGACTAGTTACTCTGACTATAGCAGTGGTTAACTTTTATGACAATTAGATTAGCCAAGAGCCAGCGATAGCCAGATTTTTGTCATTTTATAAAATCTGAAAGTTTTCCTGTATGAATGAACAGTAACTATAGAATTTCGATCGCGTTTAGGAGGTATTCAGTTTTGAAGGTCTACCTAGCCTTCGATACAGTGTAAAGCACTTTTCTTTTCTTACTTCTTACGGAAATGTAGGAATCTCATCTCAAAGTGTCGGGCATTTTTGACACTGGCTTTATGTAGTATAAAGCCAGTGTCAAAAAAAGACACCCTTAATTATTCACTAAAATGCCAAAAGTATTAAGTACACTTTAAGGTGGTATGGCAGTGGGAAGTAACTGGTATAAGTTGTCTGGCAGTAGAGAGCAACTGTCATAAGGGTCCGGCAGTGGGAGACGAGATTCATACAGTTATCCCTAGGACAAAAATTGCCTTAAATTTAATCGAAGGTGCGGTAGACTTTCAAAACTGGGTACCTCTTAAAGTATCCGCGACCGAATCTCTATAATAGTTGCTTGCAGTTCTTACCTCTATATGAGTTACTAGCTTTTGCCCCCGGCTTCGGCCGCGTGGAATTCGAAAATTGTGTAAAAACACGAATATTTTAGGAACATGATGTTTTTTCAAAACCAAAAGTAGCCTATCTTACTCTTCATTCTTTCAAATAAGTCTATGCTAAAAATCATGTCGATTGGTTGATTCGCTAGGGCGTGAAGGAAGGACAAATAAACATACTTTCCCATTTATAATATAAGTATAGGTTATATAGCATATTATAGGTACAGGAAAACTTTCAGCTTTTATAAAATTACGAAAGGCTGACGCTGGCTCTTGGTTTAGCTGTATGAGTAGTTACAATATGACGGAGCGGTGCCTATTCTACTCCAACATCAGCTTAGCATGATAACGCCAATATTTTGTATTTTAAATCAAATGCTTTTAAAATGAGACAATACACGACATCCCTCGTATCGCTTTTGATAGAGTGTGATGACTGATAAGTGATGATAGATCATCAGCACAGCACAAGAGATGTACTTAAAATTTTGGGTATGTTCAGTTACTAACATTTCGTCCAATAAAGAAAAAAAAAATAGTGTATTAAAAACAGTTTCGATACACCCACTCTCGATACACCAAAAGCTCTTTTCCTAAATGTTTTAATAAAAACAAAACTTCTTTTTTTTTCTCATTTTCTTCAGGCACCGGGGACTGTTTTCGTTTTCTAGAACCTAAAAATCCAAAAATAGCTCAAATTATAATGTGGAATATTATTTCATATTTGAATATTCTTGTAGCACACAACCTTTAACTATTTTTCTATACTACGGAAAAAGCCACAAAGCTCACTGCGGCTTTTTAACAAAATTTATAACAAAACATTATAAACTTTCAATGATATACTTTTCGAAATGGTTAATAAATAAAAGGCAAATTCATTTAATAATTTTGCCAATAATAACTGTTTAAATAAAGAAAAATTAAAGAAATAAATTTCGTACATAGAAAAAAGCAACAAAAGCCATTAGGGCAAACGATTCCCCAGTATTAGTACTAAGAGACGATTCCGTGGAAAAAGGCCACAGACGCAATAGTGTCTTTTTCCAGGTAATTACTTTTAAGAAGATAAAATATTTTTTGTACTTACTGTGTGTTCCCTTTAACGGTTTTTCGTCACAACCTGCTTCATTTTTAGGCACAGCTAATTTCTGTCTCCTCCGTTTCATTTTAATTTAAAGCAAACGTCTAATTTAAACAAAGTAATTATACAAGGAATAGTGCAATGACGCATAACGTGAGTTCGCGGAGTAATGGCGGGGTGGCGCGAGCGCCTCGTCCCCGACCCGCGCGTCCTTTCACGCACTCCAAAAAAACGGCCATTGAAGCCTTTGTTGCTGTTTTCACCGGGGAATTTAAGAGCTAACAAATGTGGCATTTAAAAAAAATAATTTACTGGTTATTAAAATTAACTTTTTATTATTTTTTACACTGAAGGTTATAGATAATGAGCTGCCGATTTCGATTTTACAATAAAAATAAAAAGCCATAGTGACCAGGGCGCCCTTATTCCTAGGATACGACGATATATAAACCATAGTTTTTCTATTTCAAATAATTTTTCCGGCCCTAAAGCCTCCATTTAAGCAAAAAAACGGGAAGTTTTTTCATGTTACTTACCTTATTCTTCCACTCACGTCTTGAATTATGCTAGTAACTGTTCTGCTTCATGGAAAAATATTTATGGACAGGTGTTAAATGTTTTATTAGTTATAAAAATATTAAGTTTCTTATATAAATATTATATTAATTTAAAATGTTACTGTATTGGTAGATTCCTGTGCCAGTAGTTCGAACGCTAGAGAATGATGTATAGGAATATCTTGGATGAAAGCCGTCAGCATTTTATTATTATTTATTCACTAGGAATAAATCATACTTGCTTCACGTATCTGTCAAGTTACTGGCATTGTTTATGTCTACAACATTATCGTACCTTATTTACTCATGGCAGTAGAAAATGATTTTATAATTTTATGCCAGCTTTAACGCCAACAAAATAACAGATTTTTTGTTTATGATTATTTTGTAATAAGAATGAACTCTGAAATGAACTGACTGAAAACTGAAAGATACAGTATTTACTCTGTAAGCTCTGATTTCGCTTATATTAATTACTGAAACGACCTTAAACGTTTGTTGCTACAATAATACGTAGGCAATTGAAGACGTCAGTGGAAGAACCACATAACTAACATTTTATAACATAAGGACAATTACTCATTTTCCCTTAAAATTTGAACAAACCTTGTAACTTATATACTTCATCATCTTACTAATGTATCGAGCTACACATAAAATCCACAGTTTTTTCTGGCTCTAACGCCTCCATTTATGCAAAGAAACGGCAATTTTTTAAATGACTTACCCGGTTCTTCCACTCACGTCTTCAATAACGTTTAGAAAAATATTAGACGAAAAATATATTGTTATAATAAAAATTCATTTACTTGTGCAAATAATTGTAGGAATTTTAATAAGCAGGGTATTACTCGCAATAAATCTCCAGGAGCATCGAACTCGAGATTTTCATCTGACATCTCATTATATTGACCTAATTTAGAATTAATATGGGTTTGTGTTACCTTCTTTCTTCCTCATGGAAACACGAGCTACGGTAATCTGACTCCTTCGCCCTATTTAGTAGAGTCTATTTATAAATTACGTGTTTCCCAAGGAAATAATAATAATTATCAGGTGTAAAGTTATTGATACTCATTAATAATGTTAAAAGACAATTTTTTGTGATCTCCTGCACGCGCCAACTTACATAAAAAATTTGACACGAAACGATTTATAAAGGTTGTGTTATGGCGCTCGTCATTTATCACATTTTCATATTTGAACAGTATATTTTATATTTTATACAGCAATCAGATGCTTTCAATGTAAAAATAGACAAAATATTATTCATAGATAAACATATGCGTATTTTAATACCTATTTTGAATAAAAAGATATTTTATTTTATTTATTTATATTGTAAAGGTAAAACCAACTTGAAGCATTTTCATTCGTGTCAAATTGTAACTAACTGTAATTATTCGAGTAGTGAGATTTAGATTCGGTATTAATTTCGGAAGATATTGTAACATGCATACTTTAAAAATATATTCTTCTTAACAAAAAAAAAAAAACAATTTTGTTAGTCTTAATAAAACTCGAGAACGGCTGAATCGATTTGGCTAATTTTAGTCTTAAAATACTGGTTGAAGTCCCGGGAAGGTTTAAAGTGAAGTAAGTAACTAGTGAGTGATGGTGACAAAAATGAGGAAAAATAGTAATGACATTGATTGACGCGGACGAACGCGGTATAGTTTCTTCTTTAAATAATATCTAACCAAAATCTTTTTTCCTTGTCCAATCAGAATGCGTTTAAAGTTGGTATTTCGGCATAGATTCACCTTTAATTGCACCCCTAATAGGTCAATAGCAGAAGCTAGTATGTCTTAATACTATAGTCAGGACAATTTAAGGTGGCACCAGTGGTCATTGACCTTTCTAGTTTTGGAGCTTTGTGAAAAATACTCGCACAGCATTCTTTTGACGACCTCTGTGGCTCAGTTGGTGGCGCGTTGGTAGCGCAAGCCGGGGGTCGCGGGTTCGAATCCCGCCGACGGAACAAATTTTCAATGTTCCTGGGTCTTGGATGTGTATTAAATATATGTATGATATAGTAAAATCTTAAATATATGTATAATATAAAAGTATTAAATATATTTCCGTTGTCTGGTACCCGTAACACAAGTCCTTCAGGTACTTAGCACGGGGCCAGACTGACGTGGTGTGAAGCGTCCATAGATATTCTGTAAACTTAATGAATTCTTGTAACGAAACAGAATTATAGTTTCATCGGAAAACGTCTTGGTAACTATTCGTATGATAATCTCCAGCTACTTATGAGTTCGAAGTGATATAATTCATACTCTTTTCACATCGTATATGCAAAATACGATATCGCCCTTAGACTTGGAATATCTGTCACTTCATTGTCAATCGCGGTTTGTATAGCAAACGACGAAATATGACAAGTTTCTTGACAGGGAGTCAATGACCGCTACAGACAGAATTTCGCAATTTGAGAATAACTTCTGCTATGTAAATGAAGCATTATACCTTTATACAATCGTGGTTCGAAAACCAATTTATAAATATAGCAACCCTTTGAACAAGAAAGGGATGCCATCGTTTCAAATTCCTTTACAAAGTTCCCGGAGTATTATGAATCCGCAGCATTTATCAAACACCTTAAGCCGATTACCTCAGAAACTGAAGGTTCTATTGACAATAGCGGTTTTTCTTTTACTTAAAGTACTAAGTACGACGTAAAAGTAATATTCAAAGCGCCTTTTTATAAAACTTTCAAATAAATTAAATGTATTTCGAATAAATAAATCATTCTTCTTCGACATAAGCATCAACTGTTCTAACAAAATGAAACTCCACGTGATTAAAACAATGAAACTCCTTCATTGTTTTCTTGTTTTATCTATATAAGTATTTCATGATTTGAATAGAAGTTTTAATTAAAACGGTATGGAACAGTTTCTTAACTATTTCCTCGTAGTTTAATTAATACTGATAACGACGGGAGCATGGGCGCCGGCAGGGGGGTGGCCGGTGGTGCACTTGCACCCCTTGGGAATCTCGGGATCAACAGGAATTATTGAAATAAAAAGCCAATTCAACATTTTTTTTAGATCCAACAATAAGTAACTAGTAAATATTCTAATTTTTAAATTAACTTTGTAAATTTCGAGCCAAGATTAGGTAGTTATTAGTATAACAGTCGACCGCACGCCAGTGGAACATGTTGTAACCCTATCACCATGCCGTACAAAGACAGTTCGTAATGTTTCGGCCAGTTTCGGCACTAAATGTATTCTGTTGACGTACATAAATACGTAAATAGACAGTCACGGTTGTTTGTAAAAAGTAAAAAGAAAAGAAAGAAAACTAAAATCTGCACCTCTTGGAAATTATTTCTGCCGGCGCCCGTGGACGGGAGAGATGGACTGTATATACGAAGATGAGGATAACTGTAGCTACTAAATGATACACCATGTGAAGCGACAGCTATAATGTTCTGAGATAGTCTGAAAAATATACATTGTCAATACGAAAAAATGTGACATAGAAAAGTTAATATTTAAAAACAGTAAAAAAGTATAAACAGCACAGAATACATATTATGCCTTAAGGTCTGTCCAGCCAGTCGCCAATAAATACATAACACTGTTCAACACAGTGACGTTTTATAATAGGTCTATTAACTAAGTGCAATGTTTGATGGTCAAAATGGCCGTGGCAAAGTTTTAATGCAGGAATAGTTGTCCTCATTAAGAGCTAATGAGGTATTCGATACTTAATTAAAACACTTCTCGAGTTACTCGGAATTCTCTCTCAGAGAACACAAGAGATATAAAGTACTAGATACGCCTGCAGCTCTAGAACTCTTTCCGGGATAAAAAGTATCCTATGTTCTTTCCAGAGACTCAAAGTGTCACCATACAAAATTTCAGCAAAATCGGTTCAGCGGTTTGGTCGTGAAGACAGACAGACACACTTTTGAATTTATTACAACAATTTTTTTTCGCAAAAAAATATTTTTTTTAAATAAAAATTATCCTATGTTACTTCTAATACCTCTAAGAGTATGGGAGCGAACTCACGGCGCGGTTTTTTCCCGCGCCCGCCGCGGTTGCGGGCCCGCGCAAATGAGCGGTTTTATTTCAGAACTCACGAGACCGCTGATTTGTGCGGGCCCGCAGCCGATGCGGTCGCGATCGTCGCCCGCAAACTCTGCGGGCCACGATAGCAAGACGGGCGGTTTATGTACGATCGCCTACTACGGCTACTGCGATCGCCCGCTAAACTATCGCAGAGCGCGCGGGCGCAAACCGCCGAGGCTGCGGGCGACTGCCGTCCGCCGGTGCAGCGGGGGCCGCAAACAACCGCGTCCGCCGCGGGCAAAAAACGCGCCGTGAGTTTTGCTTTCGTTTTTTATATACAAAACAGGATTCTACGAAGGCTGCGGGCCCGCAACCGCGGCGGGCGCGGGAAAAAACCGCGCCGTGAGTTCGTTCTCTTAGTGTACAAAGTTTCATGATGATTCGTCAAGTAGTTTTTGCGTGAAAGCGTAACAAACATCCACGTTTTCACATTTATAATATTTATAAGGATAGCTGTATGGATTATATCTGTTGTTTCATTATGATGGATTGTATCTGTTGTGTAATGACTACAAGAGCGAACGATGTTCAGCTGACGATGGCCGAGGGCAACGTGTTTCAAAAACTTTGAAGTGTATATTTATAAATAAACGTACAACACAACCAACTTCTTAATGTTAAGTAATTATGGTTCAGTAACAATAATAATACAAAATAAATTCTTCATGATTTCTTAATATATATCCCTTCGGTCGTGGAAAAACGAACACAATAGCTTGTCTATTGTTATCGCGGCCGGATGTGGCCGCTTGGGGCTTGATGAAATATTTTATTCATTTATTTTAAATGGACAGCAGTACATGTATTAAATATTAGTTAAATAATGAAGCAAATAAATAGTAGAATACGATACATGCACTTGTACAGGTGACACAACATTAGGAAAGGTACAAGCTAATCAATAATCATATTATTGTTTAAGCATAATAATTATTACTTCGCTAAGATAATAAAATAATCAATATTTTGACGGATAGTGTAAGTATTTATATTGGAGCACCTAATAAAAGGTAGACGAAAGTATGAAATGAACATTCTCTACAAAATTTAAGAACTTATTTGGATACTGACCGAAATTATAAGTTCTTCGCTTGTTTAGGAAAATATTTTCGATCTTTTACTCTAGTCTATTTACCTTTGCAGGCATTAGCCACTGAAACGATTTTGATGAAAGATATTTTTTAGTACCGTGAAACGTATAACGACATAGGCTAGTATTTTCTCAGAAATATGTACATTGTACGGTTTCCGCGCAACAAGTTACGACAACGTCAAGCTTATTAGTCGCATAGCAGATATGAAAATCGTCACATTGCTGTGTGTACCATCGATGAAATTGATTCCTACGCAGTTGACGGACCTACGTCGTGTGGTCGGCTTACGTCAATTCAATGTTATCTGTGATCGGTCGGAAGGGTTTGACTTAACGCGACCAAATTACTTAGGTCCGCCATCTGCGTAGGAATCAACTTCTCTGATAGTACTTTAGTATCATAGAAATAAAAATATATGTTTTAGATTATATTCGTCTACGATTTTAGATAAACGACTTTGGCCTGGCCTTAACGATTACTTGGCCTCACACATAAGGATTAATTGTCACCTGCACCTAACGGCCCTCGCGAGATCCGGCTCGAATGACCAGCGGCCATTATTCGGACAATGAAAGCGTTAACACCACTTAATAGCCAATAATAGCAGTACCCCACGCGCCCACACCGCGACACGCTACCCCACGCGACGTATCGGTAAAAATGGCCGCAGTAATGGCCTTTTTGTTTCAATTACGACGATTTTAGTGTCACGCGCGGAGCAGCTTTCAGGTTATTATCGACCAGTTTGAGTCTCGTAGTATAGCTTTATACCAGGTGTTCCCAATCTTTTTCAGCCTGCGGCGCAGCTGCATGTCACAATGTTTTGTCACGGCGGCCTACTCTACCTAGCTATAAAAAATATACATAAATAAACACATTTAATGATAATAGTTACGTTATGCAGGTAAATAATAATAAAAAAATATTCAATCATCTACCTGCTTCACCTAATGCCGCGGCCGCACATGCGTCTATCGTCACGAAGCTTCGTGCTATGAGACGATACCATTGGACAATTTTTTTCATTGTCAAACGCAGGTGCGGCCCGGGCATAATTAATATTATTATTTTATTTTTTTATATTTGTGGTTTTGGATAATGATGAAGGCAGAAGGATCGACTCACGGCGCCCCTCTTGCCTTTCCACGGCGCACCAGGGCGCCGCGGCGCACAGTTTGGGAACCCCTGCTTTATACAATTAGCGATGGTACCTACTAGCGCCGTAATAGTAAGTTTTTAAAAGAAATGGTTAACCTTTGCTAACCAGTTCTATAAAAACTTACCATTACGACGCTAGTATCATTAATTAGGTACCTATAAACTTTGTCAAACTTTTGACGAATCGAGGCGCAAAACATGACGTTTTGTGCCTTGATTTGCCCTGATTCACCGTTAAAACTTTACTATATAACGTCGAAATAAAGACTTTAATGGTGCCGTTCCACGAAAGATGGGTAGCAAGGAAGGTTTTCTTGAGAACTATTAAAATCGCTTTGTTTGCATGACCGTTAGCGAGGTTTCTAAAGCGATTCTAAAGCTACACTTAACTATATTATAATATCATTTATTAAAATCACATTCCTAGCAACGTATCAACTAGCAGAAACACAGCCTTAATCTGACGTAAAGCGATTCTTCCGAGTGATTGTTTGTTTTTTTCGAGCCTTAATAAAGAAAAAACTAGGAAAATTATGCTGGAGCCGTAGGCAAAATAGGAAAAATTATTTTCTTATCGTTAAACTTATTTGTTATGTTTAATGTTACGTTTGGAGTTTTTAACGAAAATGTGTTGTAATTTAAACTCTTATTTGTTGTTTTGTATGCGTTTATACGCGGGCTGATATAATACTGTTGTAGACATTAGAGTAAAACACTCCAGGCGCAGTTTACATTAGTAAATAAACACGAATGCGCGCGGAGCGCTATGTTTTGAGTATTTACTACATCAGCTCTATTAATTACATGTTTTATGTAAGTATATACAGGCTGTAACAAAACGAAGTGATAATAATTAAGGGTGTGTATGTGTCCCTTACAAAGAGTTCACTGTGAAAGTAGTAGCGGTGAGAGAGTAACTTTTTTTACTTTTGTATGGGCAAATTCATGACGCTGGGGTGCTTGCCCATACAAATCACAAAAAAATTGTTCTTTCAGCGCTGCTACTTTTA
This sequence comes from Cyaniris semiargus, assembly GCA_905187585.1. NCBI lineage: Eukaryota > Metazoa > Arthropoda > Insecta > Lepidoptera > Lycaenidae > Cyaniris > Cyaniris semiargus. The sequence goes on along the minus strand of LR994558.1, from coordinate 683,537 downwards.
CAGTGAAATATTTAAGGGACACATACACACCCTAAAGTACCATCACTTAGTTTTGTTACACCCTGTATAAGCGTTAAAAGTTTCTAATTGGCATAGCAAATATTATAAAGTCAAAAATTGTTCTTTTTACGCGAATACCATTCAGTTTCTGGACAGTTCAAGTCGCAATGACATGCGGACTCGCAATGGGCCATTCAAATTTGGAACAGGCAGTCAAACATTCGATACATTTTGTCCCGGAAAAATGTACGGTTACTGCACAATATACTTAGTTTTATGATTTGCGCGTAAACTATTCAATATATTTTGATAAAATTTGGTATGGAGATACTTTGAGTCTCGGGAAAGGAAAGGGAATACTTTTTGTTCCGGAAAATGTACGGTTCCCGCAAAATAAACTTCTATGATTTTCGTCTACATTATTCAATCTATTTTGATGAAATTTGGTATGGAGATGCTTTGAGTCTCGGGAAAGGAAAGGGATACTTTTTGTTCCGGAAAATGTACGGTTCCCGCACAATAAACTTTTATGTTATGATTTTCGCCTAAACTATTTAATCTATTTTGATGAAATGGGCGAAATACTTCATATGGCAAAACAACATTTGCCGGGACAGATATTTTATTATATAGTAAATAAAGGTCATAATATAAAGGTCATTTAAAAATTCGTCGCATCGCCGCGTTTCAATGTGAGCTGACCTTGGTAATTGCTTGTATTTGTTACTCATATCCAACGTGGGATGCCATAAAAGAAATGCCGTCAGAAAAACTTCAGTATAATAGTAATCCGATTTGTCCGAGATCCGTTTCCCCGCAGCAAACAAACTATTATATTAAATAAAGTGGAACTACTTTCGACGTGTGTTGTGTTCCATCCGAAGTCCAACAACGGGGATCTAGGGGGTGTTAGGGAGTAGGAGGTGTAGGTGGGGGGTGTAGGTGTAGGTAAGTTTTTCTCGGAAACACAAACTACACAACAGCGCAACTTTTTAATTGGTGATGTCAACGTGTGTCTCGTTAGAGATGTAGGTATTGTCTGAAACAATACAGTTATTATCATCAGTCCGTGTACCATCGATATTTTTTTAAGTATTTATTCAAGTATCCGGCGTGTTAAATCACGAGATAAAATCCCTCATTATTTTGGTCGCATTATGTCAAGTCACTGTTAGTAGTAAGTAAATTGTCCAGCTCAGCTGGGCTTAACAAAAGCCGTTCAAATTACGTAGGTCTCCCATCTGCAAAATCAATTTATTTATAGTCTAATGCAGTGTTTCCCAAGCTTAATCAGCCATGGACTCACAGGAAGTCAAACACAGTTTTCACGGACCCCCTTAATAAAATAAACGGCAAAAAAATCGGATTAGGTATGGTACGAAGATGACACCGCGGACCCCCATACAATGTAGGATGTAAATACAAGATTGGTGCGTGCAGCGCTCACTGTTTCCCTCTGAGTATTAATGAGTTTACAATAATAATTATTATAGCATCCATATTTTTAAATTTTTAAAATTAAAATAAAATGCAACGTACATGACCCGGTTATAATAGGCATCATTTAGTTTTACGCCTCTACAAAGTAGCGGCGGCGTGGGTCGCTAGACCAATGTCGGTGGAAAATAAAACCTACAGCGTATAGGTCGTGCAGCTGGTATTTTATTTGAATTTTTGTCAATCCCGGTCACTTGTGGCGAAGATCTGAAAGTCACCTATATATATATATATATATATATATATATATATATATATATATATATATATATATATATATATATATATATATATATATATATATATATTTATTTATTTATTTATTTTTTTTCTCGCTTTTCGTCAGGTGCATAATTGATAGGAGTACAATATACAGCATGACTGGTGAGACATGTTCAATACTTAAGGAGATTACTCGGTACTCGATTCTCATTATAATTATGTAATAAAATTAGGCACTTAATTTTTGACCAAATTTCCCTTTAAATAAATGAATCATGGACATATGTTGATTAAGGTGACACCGCGTTAAAGTAAAAAACCGTGTTGGATATGTTTTACATTGCTTGTTTTGTTTTGTTTTGCTCATAGAAAACAAGAAATAGAACAGCAAGAAATGGAAATGGCGTAAGCGACAAAATGGTTTTTGTCGTGTTATTTAAAAACCATAAATATATTTCATATAAGCTATGTGCAAATTAAAGTGTATGCTTGAATCAATCTATGTACAAATTTTGGAAGCTTAAATCACTCTCCTCTGTTGGCAAAATTAGAATCCCTTTTTTTACAGAGGTCTTTTTGATTGATTATTCTGTGTTATAAAAGTTGACCAATCGTGTTATGCTATGGGTAATTCAAAGACAAAGACATGATGATTACTGACAATATACTTTAATTTCTTAGCTTTAGTCATTGCTGAGAAAAATCGATATCGCTACAGCCAAATTATCAAGGCGTCGCCTTAAGTGAGAATATTACGACAAAATTGATGAGTAAACAAACAGATAACTATTTAATACAGCAGAGTTAAACTTTCATTAAGGCGTATTATTGTTGTAACGCCATTTTGGATAGAAATTTAAGTAATATTAATTGTTACAAGTTGGGAGTGATTTACATTTCATTGTGTAGCTGTGAGGAGGATTAATGGTGACAGTTCCAAAACTATGTCACAAAACATATTATTTATAACTCCTCTATACTATGTTAATCGAAAAACAATTTTGTTGTATTGTTATTAGCACCCTACATTTAAGATGTGCTGTCAGAGAAATTGACTCATAGGCGGATGGCGGCCTACGTTTTTGGTCGGGTTATGACAAGTCAATGTTAATAAAGTATCTAAGACTTTTATCTTATTTTCTCTGAGTAACTGCAGGAATCTCGTCTCCCAATGCCGGACATTTAAGACAGTTGCTTCCCACCGGCTCTTGGTCTATTAAGTTTTAGTCACTGTATATGGTAAAACGCCTCCGTGGTCCAGTGGTTAAGAGTGTGGCTCTTGACTCGGAGGTCGTGGGTTCGATTCCCGCGTTGGAATCATGTTATTTCCAAGTTTGGTTAGGACAATGCAGGCTGATCACCTGATTGTCTGACAAGTAAGATGATCCATGCGACGGATGGGCATGTAAAAAGTCGGTCCTGCACCTGATCTCTCGCCAGTCGTGTCGGTCGTCCGTCCCACTGAGTTATGAGAGTATAGGAATAGAGAGTGCTCTTGTGTACTGCGCACACACTTGGGCACTATAATCACTCCTGCGTAACTGGCCTGGTTTCAATGAAACCGGCCACCGTCACCGAAACCGGTGTGGGAGTTATTATTATTATGGTAAACAAATACAAAGCTCCACATAAGGTCATTATAATGATGGATAAAAACGAAGCGATGAACTTGCAAATTGACTTCTATTGACTTCTGTTTGTGTAAACAGGGAAGTATTAGCAAAGTGGTCCCCGGCATTTTGTAAACATACAACATTTCCCGATTCAATTAAAAGTTTTCCACTGTTGATAAATAAAAACATATTAATTCAGGAAAATATTTACGAAGCTTAAATACAAATAATAATGTACTGTGATAAATTGGAAAAATATTATTTTTGGCAACGTCAATGCATACAAATATTATAATGCGAAAGTGCGCCTGTCTGTTTGTCTGTCTTTCTTTCTGTTACCTCTTCACGCCAGACCGCTAAACCAATTTTGTTGAAAGTATGGCGATACTTTGAGTCTTATGAAAGGGCATAGGATACTTTTTTATCCCGAAAAAAAGTACGGTTCCCGCACGATAAACGAATTTTGACGCAAAGGAGTTGCTTACGACATCTAGTTTATTATAAATTAGAGTAAAAAAAATATATTTTTTTTTTTGCACAGATGTAAAGAAGAAAACTGGTTTGATGTTTATCAAAATCTTATAATATTCGCTACACTATCTTGCAAATTCTTTTTTTAAACAAACAGATCTCTCCTTACATTTTTTTCATTTGACGACCTCTGTGGCTCAATTGGTTGAGTGTGTGGCAGCTCAATCCGGGAGTCGCGGGTTCGAATCCCGCCGACGGAACAAAAAGTTTTCAAGGTTCCCGGGTCTAGTTATGTATTAAATATATGTATGATATAATAAAAATCTTAAATATATGTATAGTATAAAAGTATTAAATATATTTCCGTTGTCTGGTACCTGTAACACAAGTCCTTCAGGTACTTACCACGGGGCTTGACTGACGTGATGTGAAGCGTCCATAGATATTATTATTATATTATTATTATTATTACATATTAAAATGAGTACACCAAGCCATGTAAAATGTAAATGGTCGATAACAAATGACGCCTAAATCCTAATACATAAACCACCACCTTAAGGTACGGTGATGTGATGTATCGTGCGTCGCCGCAGGGCTGGGCTTACAGACCTTTGAGGTACTTACTCCCTTTACCGATAGCTGTTTAAACCCTGTGTTTTCTTGTGTCTTAAAATATTATAATACTTCCGTTCGTATGCTCTAGATTAATTGATTTAAAAAAGCGATTTTCACGTAAAATAATAAAAAATATTTTTATTAAGTATACTGAATTAATAAACTAAAGAAAAGTTTTAGTAAAAATGAGCAAGTCGCGTAGACCATCGTAGTATGTCGTAGCATCGTAAAGGTTTTGAAGAGAGCCGCAGCCGCTACGACGTAGTCGCTACGACGTAGCCGCTACGACGTAGTCGCTACGACGTAGCCGCTACGACGTAGCCGCTACGACGCAGCGCATCGCGTAGCGTCGTAGCGCGGTGTAAAGCAAAGCAATGTCACGCGTCCGCCACTTGCTAAAGTACAATTAATATTAATAGAGATCGCCCAATGGTCGAAGTTCGACCTCAAATAAAAAAATAAATTGTAAGGGTCAATTTATATTAGCGCAGAGTCGAAGCGCATCGAAGCGAAGTATCAAAACCGAACATAGCAAATCCAACCCTAACTCCAAAGCGTTAACGCACACATTACATCTGAGAATTTCAAAAGGCGTGCGCGCGTTGGCGCGAACGCGCGAATTGCGCGCATACGCCCGACCAACGCTGATGGGTCTCGCAGAAGTAATGTGTGCGTTACGTTCTGGAGTTCAGATTGAATTTTCTGTGTTCAATTTTCGGGAATTCGCTTCGCTGCGCTTCGACTCTGCTCTATTATAAATTGACCCTAAGTTTCAGATTTCAACGCTTTTCTATTGATATTCTATTGTCAAAATATTGACTTTATTATTTTTTAGACATAATTCCTGCGACAGTCTCAGATTAATAAAGTCAAATGATGACAGACTGGCCGTGTAATAATTGTCTAACAGTATTTAAGATTCAATAAAAAAAAACTAAATCTATTTTCAATTTGACAACAGACTTCAACCATAAATAAAAGAGTACAATTCGTGTGTATAGGCTTGTCAATCAAAATCTCCTAGTGTGTGTGTTGTAGTGTGTGTAATGTTTTATTTGTTAAAAAAATGTATGATAAAAGCATAATTTCAATATAATATTAGCTCGATGCACTCCTTCACCATATAAACTATAACTGTGCAAAATTTCATTCACCTACGTTTCCGCATTTTTCGTCAAAAGGGATCCAAAGTTTTTCGCTCGCGTAGTTAATATATAGATAGCGTTACGTTCTTCGGCAAGAGACGTAGCAGATGGTACGTAGCGTGTAGCACGCCCTAGCAACCATATCTCATCGTACCTCTATTGCATCGTGGCACGTACAAAAATAGTAGACGCTGTACTTGTATCTACTTAGGTACCAAAAGTAGCAACGAGGGGCGCTTGTGTGTGTGTGTGTGTGTCTTTACACACACACACACACACAATTACACACACACTTTCATACACACCTACACACTTCATTATTGTTATTAATAATACCTAATTTAACCTAAGAATTTTCAATTTTTGTTGTTGTATTAAGATTACTATAGGTCTACCAGAATCTGATGGCAATTTTTGACAGCAGATTTTCATAAAATATCCTTGATCATTGGATACATTTTTATATTTGCATGTTTAACACACAGAATCAGCCGCTATAAGAAAATAAAAAGGATCAAAATGTTTTATTCCAATTACCCCGGTATTGCTAGTCAATTTATTTTCTCACTTCTTGCCATCAGATTCTGGTAGACCTATAATTCCCAGAATATTTATGTTAATTTTGTTTGTTTTTTTATTTGTTAGCCGCACTCTTTTTATTGTAATTCGGTAAGAATTCCCCCATAGCACAGGCTGCGCCTAGTTTGGGGGACTGCCACTTTTTAAAAAAATTGTAAATTAATTTATGACAATAAAGATTTGTATTTGTATCAATATCAAGCCCACTTTATTAAAATTAATTAATTCGTATTACTCTGAAACGACAAAAACTGGACAAAAAGAATTGGTAAGCTCTAGATGAGGCCTATGCGACGACGCAAGACAATCTCGAAACTGGTGTCGCAAAATATAATGATTTATAACACTTTATATTTCTTATGGAAAGATTGTTAAATAAAGGTATTTATTATTACTGCTAATCTGATAAACCGTACCGAGAATACGGGAGGTGTAGATAGTCCTCGTGTGGGATATCGGGCCGGTCCTAATGAGCGCCGTATTCTCCATATCAGTATATTGAGGCCGCTATATAGGATTATTAATACGAATATCTATTGTTTAGACACTAGGCATATAGCTTATGATGTATGTTGCTTTTTAATTACAAAATAAATTATCATTAAGTGACGGATTACAATAAATATTATGGTGAATTTTAATTTCTTGGTGCGAATAATATTCCAAAAGAGCTAAATAACGGTCAAATTGATTAAAAAATCACTAAGTAATAGTATCCACAGTCCTTACTAGTATTATAAATGCGAGAGTGTGTCTGTCTGTCCGTCATCTCTTAACGTCCAAGCCGCAAAACTGATTTTTCTGAAATTTGGTATGGAAATACTTCGAGTACCGGGATAGGACATAGGATACTTTTCAACCCGGAAAAATGTACAGTTCCCGCGCGATAATCGAATTTTGCCGCAACGGAGCTGCGGGCGAAATCTAGTCTCGTATGATTGCTGGTCTAAAGTGGTAATTTATACTTCCACGAACGTAGCAGTGTTCACTTCTGCAAAGCATAGCAGTTTGCAGCTCTTCTGCGTAGCTGATTCATGCTTGTAGCAGCTGAAGACATGCGTAGATGAAGTGGGTAACTAACATTTTACAACATAATAGCAATTATAGGTCTACCAGAATCTGATGGCAAAAAGTGAGAAAATAAATTGACTCTAGCAATACCGGGGTAGTTGAAATAAAACATTTTGATCCTTTTTTTTTCTTATAGCGGCTGATTCTGTGTGTTAAACATGCAAATATAAAAAAATTATCCAATTATCAAGGATATTTTTTGAAAATCTGCTGTCAAAAATTGCCATCAGATTCTGGTAGACCTCTACTCATTTTGCATAATTTAAACAAACCTTATAACTTACCTACTTCATGATCTGGCTAATATATTTACTATCTAGCTATAAATAGAATCCACATTTTATTTCAAACTAATTAATGCTAAAAAACGACAGTTTTCTAATTGTTAGTTACCCACTTGATCCACTCATGTCTTGAGTTTTTCGAGCGTATCATTTGGAGCAATTCTGCTGCATTCAGTTTCATACAAAAGTCCTGTTTGATTCACACGAGCGTAATTTTGTGAATCACGATTTGTATGAAAAGATATTTACGCGTCAGAAATTCTGCGACTCACAACTCACAAATTACGCTCGTTTGGCTTCACCCTAAACTGTACACGCAATAAACATTTTGACACTATAATATTATATGAATTTCGCTGTAGATAATATCCATACTAATACTATAAATGTGAAAATGTGTCTGTCTGTCTGTCTGTTACACGATTATAAAAAATAAATAACAGTGCTATAGATATTATTTTGACAATAAAAACGAGATAAGAATTCAAGACGTGAGTGGAAGAATAAGGTATCATGAAAAAACTTCCCGTTTTTTTGCTTAAATGGAGGCTTTAGGGCCGGAAAAATTATTTGAAATAGAAAAACTATAAATTATATGTGTAGCCAGATTTATTACCTAGGTTATAAAGTAGATAAGTTACAAGTTTTATTAAAATAATTAGGGAAAAAATGATTTATTGTCCGTAAGTTACGAAATGTTACTTGTTCGATTCTTCCACTCACGTCTTCGATTGCCTCTTAATAATAATAAATAGCTGTAATAAAACTTTTAGTAAATAATAGGATTGACTTATGAATCGCCATTCATTAGGATTTAGAACTTAAAAGGGTCTCTACGACCTACCCTAAGCCCTAATTTTGCTATACAACAAAAGGCAAGCAGTAAAAAGATGGAATAAAGGTCGGAGACATAAAAATAATATTTAACTGCAGGCGCCGGCTGCGGGGACAGACGGACAAGATAATAGAAGGGATTTTCACTATATGATCTATATATAACGCGTAACAGAACTAAGGGGCGATTTCACCAAAGAAATGGAATGCGTTCAATGCACACTGAACCGGTTCAAAACGTATAAACGCGATTATAACATCGAATTGCATTTCACCAACATAAACTGAACGCGTTCACAGCAAATCCGAGTTTTATCTTCTGAACGTCCAAAGTCCGAAGTTTAACGTCATAAAACCCGTTCAAGCCCTGTAATCGCGGAACGAAAAACAAAAACAAAAGATAATGTCAAAATGACAGTTTTGACATATGCGTTTGGTTAGTTTATTTATTGTTTCTTTCTATTTTGTAGTTAAATTAACGTGAAAAGGCTTTAAAATGATGAAAACATGTAAAATAATCGCGTGACGTCACGTAAACTTAGATTTAATAATCGCGATCAAAAGAAGTTTGTGAAATCCATTTGAAACAGAACGAGATTTATGTCACCGTGTGAACGCGTTCAATGAGAACTAAGTTTTATAAAACGAAGTTTTGAGTGTGCCTGGTGAAATCCCACCTAAGTGATAATACTTTAGTGTATGTATGTGTCCCTTATTTAGAGCTATCTGTGAAAGTAGCAGCGCTAAAACAGTTCAACTGTCTAGGAATTTTCGTGACGTTGTGATGCTTTTTAATTCGATTGAGTTATGTCAAACCCAACCAAAAGATCACTTAATCATATAGATCACGATAACATTGACTCGACATAACCAGGCCGAGTAACGTAGGTCTACCATCGGCATCACTTTCTTTGCAAAAGGTACGAAACTCTACTCACTCCGCGGCCACACTTTACCTTTACGTACACGATCTATAAAGTTGTTTTACTGGCACCGGTTATTGCTCCACGAACAATATGCTTTACGACGTCCAGGTGATACCAGATTATAGCATATAGCATAATATATGTGCATGTTACATAAAATTATGTTACTACATAAAAGTACGTCTTTTATTAGGGTTCCGTACCCAAAGGGTAAAAACGGGACTCTATTACTAAGACTTCGTTGTCTGTCCAGACGGACAGACGTCTGTCCGTCTGTCTGTCTCCAGGCTGTATCTCAAGCTGTACCTAAACTTCTGAATTTTTTACAGATTGTGTATATCTGTTGCCGCTATATCAACAAATACTGAAAACAAAATAAAATTAATATTTAAGGGGGTCTCCCATACAACAAACGTGTATTTTTCGGCCCTTTTCGCTCTATATCAATAATGGCAAAAGGTAGGCACTTGAATTTTTCACACATTATTTTGTTATATGTGTATTTTAATAATAATATTAAAATAAAATAAAAATTTAAGGGGGGCTCCTATACAAAAAACACAATTTTTAGCCTATTTTTGCTCTGTATCGGTACGGAACCCTTCGTGCGCGAGTCCGACACGCACTTGGCCGATTTTTCATCAACTACATGACGCAATTACTCTGTTTATCGCGCGGCAACTATCCTATGTCCTGTCCCTGGACTAAAAGTGTCTTCATTCCAAAAAGCAAAAGCGGTTCAGCGGTTTGAGCGTGAGGACGTAACAGACAGACACATTTTCACATTTATAGTATTAGTATGGATATTATCTACAGCGAAATTCATATAATATTATAGTGTGTATGTTTATTGCGTGTACAGTTTAGGGTGAAGCCAAACGAGCGTAATTTGTGAGTTGTGAGTCGCAGAATTTCTGCCGTGTAAATATCTTTTCATACAAATCGTGACTCACAAAATTACGCTCGTGTGAATCAAACAGGACTTTTGTATGAAACTGAATGCAGCAGAATTCTGCCGAACCGAAATTCTGCAACTCACAACTCACAAATTACGCTCGTTTGGCTTCGCCCTTATACAACATACTCTCTCCTCCTTTGCTCTCATAATCCATAAGTGGAAAGGACTATAAGGACTATAATATCTTAACTATGCTTATATTTAAGTGGGAGATTAAAGTAATTATCCGGCATTAGTTTACCGTCGGGTCCAACCCGACAGAGATTATTGAAACTCGTAAAATAATCCCTAGATAATGCCCTTTATGAATGGACATTGGACAAGTATCAGTTTTACTTCAAACTGACACTTTTATGTCTGTCCATTCATCCATTTACAGTCTACAGTCTGTCAAGAAAGAGTAGACATAGAAAAAAAATCGAAGCGTAAGGTTGCGTTTCCACCAGAGATGTGTTGCGAGGAATGTGTTTTTAAGATCCAATATGCATTGAGCGATGTCATGGCAAGCTCACGTCAATAAAGCGATTCTATTGGTTCTCAAAAACACATTCCTCGCACCACATCTCTGGTGGAAACGCAACCTAATCATAATGGAATGGTAAAATATTTTGAATGTTAAATTCAGTCTACGTGGCTTCAAGTGCTGATTGTACTTAAAATATACAAAAATATTGACGGTTCGAGCGAGCCTGAGTACACTTTAACATTTTTACTGGAATTTCGCACAAAAGACCATATTTCGTATTCAATTTGATTTAAAAGTGTTAAGCAAACATTTTTCAACGCCCCTGATTCGTAATTTTTTAATTAAAACAATTTTATTTGAGTTTTTGTAGTCCGTACCTAATGTAACAAGTTCGATAACGGAAAAAAATAATATGCTAATATATCCTTAATAGTGACGACCATATATCCAGAGCCTATTAGAAAACCGTCGTGAATAGGATATTAGTGAGCCTCTAGAGTCTAGCGTGAATGTTTTTGTCATGCTAGCAGCTAGAGGCAGCACCAGCATAGACAGTAAACAAAAAGTTTTTTTCGACGTTTGACAATGTATCTGTCAATATTATGGACGTATGTAACATGTCGGATTTTGGTCGGATTATTATTTACTGAGTGTGCTAGTAACACCGTCCGCTCCGGTTGATGCGTGATATCGTTTTTGTATCGTGGAGTAAGAAGAGTCAGTTTACACTGCAACCACCTGACCTCCATTATACAAGTACGCTGGACTAATGATACCCTTTGAAATGACAGCTATTTTTTGTGCCTATTTGAAGCGGAATCAGCTCCCCCAATGTGAGTGATAGGAACTAAATTTGACGTAAAAATGACGTTTGAAAGTCGCCATATTGGCGCTGATAGCAGTAGTGGGAGTATTTGGAACTAATACTAGTGATGACAACCAATAACGATTAAGCGGCCATTTGCAAGTTACGTCAAATTTAGTTCTCTTCCCTCTCACGGGGGGCGCTGATTCCGCTTCAAATAGGCACAAAAAAAGTGGGTATCATAGGTCCAGCGTACTTGTATAATGGAGGAGGAACCTAATAAGGCGTCATCATTTCTAAAATCCATTTAACTTTAACCTAAAAGCCTGAACTCTATTCACTACACAAGAAGGTACACATTAAATAATTGACAGACTTACCTTATCGTTTCGATTTTAAACGTCTGGTTTACAAATGCATCGCCTCATCACGTTGTAATATGTACTGACTCTTAGCTGAAATTCGTGCTACGGTTGTTGTGTCGACCCAAATTACGATTCTCTTAAAACATTTAACGCTGAAAAGTCTTTTGAAAGCGTCATCTCTAGGGGCACGTATCGGATGCGAGTTTAAGCGCGAATTCGCTGGAATATACCAGAATATTCCAGAATGCTCTGGAATATTGTGGAATCGCTTTTTACACTGGAATTAGTGGTTTGTGAATTCCATACAATTGCGTGCTTCGGGCCGCGGGGACTGATTTTGAATTCATAATTATGTGAATTTCCAAGCGAGCGCTTTTATTTATGAATGCGACATTTATTTTCCGATTTTATTTAGTTTTACCTTTGATTCCACTTGAGTGAGTTACTTCTTTGCTACAGTGGTAATACTAAAATCAATATTTCGTATATTTAATTGTCGATATTTGTAATTGTTTATGGTAATAATAACATAAAAATTATAAGCAATTTCTTGAAAAAATAAATGAATCAGTGATTGATTGATCCGTTACATAAAAAATAAAAGGTAGGTAGTTAACCTATAACAGTTCCTTATCCAGAATTCGTCTAAAATTAAAACTACTTACTTAATCTTCATAATTTTCTGGCCGGTACTATCCAACTAACTCGTCTAGGTATACCAATGATAATGATTATTATCATTTTATAATAGCATCTTTAATACAACATTGTATTACAATAAAATATAGGCATTTTCAAAGCCATTCTAAAACTGCGAATAATATCCAGCCAGTAACCAATCCATATTTAATTCAGGCCTCTATGACTAAAAACTAGGCATTTACATCCGTTGTGAATGATTTATACGGTATTTTCAGAGTGAAGCAACCACTCCTCAAATACTGTAGTGCCTAGGACAAGATTTTTAAATGTCCGTATGGTTGCCCAAGCACATACGACATTCTCGCAACATAGTCGGCCTAGTCCAGAGGAAAGAACTAGTCAATACGTCTGGGACCAACTATGTGCGGGTTTCCTCACGATTTTTCCTTCACCTTATGAGTGTCCTTATTATGTACTTGAGATCAGAAAATGTCTCATTGGTACTCTCGCCTCCACCCGGGATCGAACCTGCACCCTCTACGAGTGCGAACCAAAGGTCTACCCATTGGGCCACGGACGCTCTATGACTAACCCTTCAATATCTCATTATGATCCACTACGATCAGGCTCGCGCTGCATAGTGATGACTACGTGCTCGCTGCCCGGCGCGACTAACGGACAGACCGCACTATAAATATTATACAGTAAAATAACTTCATAAATACAGCTCTAGTAGGTAGTATACATATACATTATTTCTACAATGATTTTTTATGACTTACGTAAATATAGTTCATAGTTCTAGAAGCTGCAACGACGGGAATAAAAAATGCTCGGCAACAAATTTTATTAATATGCGATCCCGAGAATATGCTTTAGTATTTCATCTATGCAATGTAAAATGCAAAGCTGGTTGACTGATAGACAAGGAACTTAGAAAGGGTCTTCCAAAATTCCACCTCAATCTGATTACAGGTACTCGTATTATTAGAAAGCAGATCTTTAAAAAAAGAACATAATATATACGGTCGAATTGAAAAAACCTCCTTTTTTTTGGAAGTCGGTTAAAAATAAAAATCAACAGATCTCAGAGTTATTTATTTTGTTTTTGTCTTTTTAATGTTTTTTTATATGTGCAAATAAAGAATTTATTATAATAATTATTATTAAAAAAGTATCACGTAACATAATCGTATAACTTATCTCTGTGTTGCACAAATTTCGTTCCATAACACGACAAGCTACTGTATGTATTTGTATTGTGGACATGGCTTTGAACTCCCGCGATACAAAACCGAGGTTTGATCGAATATCTCTTTAAAGTCACAAGATATTTATGATTCAACCCGATACTCTAGAGATGTGAGATAGAAAACACAATTGAACGTGTGAAAAGTATCAATTTTCTCATATTTTAAAGTAAAAACTAACCGCTTTCACAAAAGAAGCTTTGCTATAATAGGATATTATTATTACTACAAAGTTTTCACACTAGAGGCAGCACCAGCATAGACAGTGAACAAAAAGTTTTGTTTGACAACGGTTCTGTCAATATTCTGATATGACGTGTGCAACATGTCGGATTTCGGTAGGATTATTTCCGATTTCTGTATGTGCTTGTACTGCCCTCTGCTCCGACCTTTGCGTAATATTTCTTCAAACACATTATTCCAAACATACACAGGCTACAAAAATAGTTCATATTATGTGTATATTCGGGATTTTAGATGCATATTTCGGTCATTATAATAATAATAATAATAATAATATCTATGGACGCTTCACACCACGTCAGTCTGGCCCCGTGCTAAGTACCTGAAGGACTTGTGTTACGGGTACCAGACAACGGAAATATATTTAATACTTTTATACTATACATATATTTAAGATTTTTATTATATGATACACATATTTAATACACATCCATGACCCAGGAACTTTGAAAACTTTTTTGTTCCGTCGGCGGGATTCTAACCCGCGACCCCCGGCTTGAGCTACCAACAGCCCACCAACTGAGCCACAGAGGTCGTCATTTTAAATGCACATTCCGCATTCTAACTTCTTCTCACTCTTATTCATGACAAACTTCGTCACGGGGACTATGCTAGGAGCACAAACAACCGTGTGAAACGCAAGTACTGGACGTGATATTACTGGATCTGGCCGACTTAGTCATGAAATGTCTAAAGAATATGCTTATTTCATATAATAAAGCAAACTAGATGACGCCCGCAGCTCTAGAACCGTACATTTTCCGGGATAAAAAGTATCCTATGTCCTTTCCCGGGACCACTGAATATATATTAGTAGTACCAACAGAATTCCCACTCGCGAAACCCGTTTAAAGAAATAACGACTCATGCTACGATACTATAAAGTTCAAATTCCGACCGCGCAGTGCCAGGTGCCTACAATTACATTTACCTATATGTGCGCTCTCTTTCTATCGCGTAAGAGGTACCCTTTCTAACGAAATCAAGATTGTCACCTTTTAGAAAATAAAATAATCTTCTTTTAATTACTATAGCTACTAATAGCAAACTTTTTTTATAGTAATAATCAAATTCTAGTAACCCAACCTATATTTTATAATACTTTTATATTCGATTATAGTGCAGGAGCTGGTCTGAAATTTTTTACAACTTAAACATAGTAACTTGTGTTTATTTCTGTGTAGTATGTGGTTTGTTTGTAACAAATTGGTTTATTTGCTATGTTTTTGTATTTTTTTTATCTTTTTTTTGTATTTTAATGTCTTAAATTACCTTATTGAAATATTTCTTTGACCTTTTTTCAATTGTTCATATTTATCAGATTAATAACGATTCTGTCACAGTGGTTAAATCAGTAAGTAGATATATGCGACGAAAAAATCATGCGCGCGCGTCACCGCTCGCTTGTGAGTCCCTAGTGATCTGCCCCTTTAAAGGGGTACTTACATTTCGATACCTACACGCGCGAGTGGGACAGGCCTGCCGGGACTCAAAGTATCCCCGTATTAAATTAAAAAAAAATCATTTCAGCGGTTTGGGCCTGAAGAGAGAAGAGCCTGTCTGTCCCGACACACAGACAGATACACTCTTCCATTTGTAATATTAGTATAGATGCTTACCTCATACTATAGAGTGTATAGGTAATATAATAATATCATATTTGAACATAATATGCATATATTATATACGTTGTCACAGACTTTACAGTTTACACTGAAGTGAGACAAGAAAGCGGCGACAAGCATTTGAATTTTGTATCTCTTAAATGCATCAAGATTAAAGAATCCAAGGCGCCTGTCGTTCTATTTCGGTGTGACCGAATAAAAATAAATTAATTAAATAGCGTATAACCGTAAATTACAATAAAGCTTAACTTACCCGGGACACAATTACGAATTTATCGACTCTTTTCGATCAGTATTTGGGTGGTACGATGGAATAAACATTTGAGTTTGTTCCAAAACTTACGATAAGATTGTTCGGTGTGCATCTCTTGTCTGATTGCCATAACACAAGTTCAACTTATCATTAAAATAGGGTTTGTTATGTAGAGGTCGGAGCAGAGGGCGCTACTAGTACATGCAGTGAATAATCCGACCAAAATCCGACACACGTCATTATTGACAGAAACGTTGTCAAACGTCAAACAAAACTTTTTGTTTACTGTCTATGCTGGTGCTGCCTCTATTATGAAAACATTGCAGTAGTATATCTTTTTAGACGACGTGATACACATATGCTAGGTATGCATAAATTTGTATAATTTGTAAAAAAATATGATAGCTCTACTAAAATATTACTTATACTACGGCAAAAACACAAACTAACAAAGTGATTGCCTAGATCCTGTTTTTGCTGTTAAATTTTCGGGTAAAACTTAACCTTGGTTATAGATCGGTTAGCCAGGCCTGCATAGCCTAGACAGCGCTGTTTTTGTTCTCCAAGTTGTGAAACTCGCAACGCCGGCTGTCCGTGATCAGTATTTATCGCTTGTGCTATTAAATCGTCCGACATTGACGTACAATACCAGGGACCTCGCCTAGCCCGACGTGTGACAGCATAATGAAGCGTCAGGCAGATCGATAGTTAGGCTGCGTTTTTACCGGAGCTGAGCTAAGCTGCGTTGCGACTTGCCAGGAATGTGTTTTTAAAAACCAATAGAAACGCTGCATTTGCCTGACCACGTTCAGCGCAACGATTCAATTGGTTCTTATATAAAACATTCCTCGCAACGCAGCATACCTCAGCTCCGGTGGAAACGCAGCCTTAAGGTGTACAATAATGAGTTTCCGCTCAATCAGTATAAAAACTTGGATATCGAAAATATATGTAACACAAAATAACTACAACTGGGATTGGATTGGACGAACAAATAAATATATTTTAAAAGTTTGAAATGCTTTATATAATAGAAAAAAAAATAGACTACAAAATTTGTGTGTCTCTTCTGGTTTATTATTTTGTCTTACTTGTCGTTGCGGTGCTCAAAATTAACAAGACCGATTCAGAAATATTATAGTCACAAAGCTCTTATGATTCTTTTTTGTCGCGGTTTTCTAAAAATACTTTAATATAAAGTTAAACGAATGCAATATCCATTTTTATGATACGTCCCAGACTTAATAAATTATATGTTAGTTGTTACAAGCACCAGTTGTTCAGGTGCAGAGGGAAAAAGTAACTTAAGCAATTTTATTTCCATCTCTTTGTTTAGTTAATATTACTATGTAAACTAGACTAATGTTAATATGCTTTTTTTCATGGCGGAGAAATTTAGGTTTTTTTTTATTAGGTTTTCCAACATTTAGCTGTCTTTACGTAATTTGGTCGGGTAATGTCAAGCCCGACTTAATGCCGATGAATAGCACAACCAAATCACGTAGATCCTCCATTAATTTCTTAATTGTACAATCTCCGTACTATTCCATAAAACAATCTTCTACCAATTATCCCTAATGTTTTATCAATATAATCACTTTACTGTCGTCGTCAAAGTAGAATCAATCATAACTGAAATCGTGTAATATTTTGGACAACTCTTCCGTCGAACATTGTTAAATATCTTGATTTATGATACACCAGAAATGGTCGTTATAATCGTCCAAACTAAGGGCCAGGTCACACCGAAACAAGATGTGACGATGTATAACGTAGAGCTCGCGGCGGCGAGGCTAGTTGACTCATAAATTTTATATTGCTCATAAATCATAATGCATAGCATTCCCTTATCACTCTTATCTCATGTCGGTGTAACCTATCGGATGAACGGTTGTAGATAGTAGATATGCTGCATTTTAAGAGGCCTACTAACCTAAAAAATCAAACATCGTCCTTCTCTCTTCACCTTCACACTCACGCCCGTCTTTCATATGCCAGGTGAAAAGAGACGACGCGGAATCATCGCCAAGTTAGTTTTACTATGAATAAAAGACGAACTATAATGATTATGAGAAAAGTATTTTGAGCAAATTTAGGTTTTATCAATACTTTTTAAGATATTAAAAAATATTAAAGAAAAGACAGCAAACTTCGAAGATCCAAGCAAAAATGTGTCTAAAAGAAGGTTTTTTGTAAAAATAAAACTATCGAGCATTTTTTCAGTAATCGTGTAAATTTTTGTCTTGAGCATTTAATCTTCATGAACTGAAGTTACTTGTGTAAAAAATCAGTTTTCTAGACCTTACAGATTTTGAGATCTAGGTTTAAGTATGTAGTCAAGTTAGGGTCAGGTGCATTCCTTATAAACGCAGATTGCGTTTTACGAGGTAGTGACCGTAGTTTGCGTTCCGTGAAAGAAAGATAACTTCTTAAAATAAATTTAGTTAAGAGTTTGATAATTTACGAAGCATATAATGTCAAAATCTTCAGTAAAATAAAGTTAAATAAGCATTAAGTATCTCTGAGTGAGGCCAGTAATTATTTTTTGGTTTAAACTGACATCACCTCTAATTTTCATTAATTAATAATTCTACCTTTTTTCAGGGTCAGTTCACATAGTGGCAATACAGTACGCATCACAATGTTCGCTCATCCTTACTCTCAGCTGAAAGTAAACCATAATTGAGTACAATAGCAGTTGTGTTTGTGATTGTTTAAAAAGCCGACTTTGATGGATGGCAGTCATTAGGAAATGGAAAAGGCGATTAAGCTCTAACTACCGAGCGACGCCAAACGTAATATTACTATGGATTTTTAATTATGACACAACTTTTTGCGCTGTGCAAATGGAGCAATTTTAAATCGTGTTTTAAATTAGTAAGTAAAACGTAGACTGTCAATGTATGCTAACGTTTTGTCTACAAAGTTCCTGCTCAACTAAAAGTACCTTTTGCACTACAAAGCCGATAAATATTCAAACACAAAGAAAGTGATTTCCAAACTGCAGATGAGATTAAAATTGCATACCTTACATACGTATGCATACTTAATATTATAAATGCCAAAGTGTCTGGTACCTCTTCACGCTTAAACCGCTGAACCGATTTTGCTGAAATTTGGTATGGAGATGCTTTGAGTCCCAGGAAAGCATATATGCTTTCCTGGGACTCAAAGCATAGAACTTTTCAGGATAGAACTTTTTATCCCGGAAAAATGTACGGTTCCTGCGATATAAATGAATTTGGGTGTTAGGCTGCCTTCACATTAAGTCGCGAGTACTGCGGCAATTGCGCGGCAGCCGCGCGACTTCCATACTAAACAGAGTTGCGCGACTCTCTTTAGTATGGAAGTCGCGCGGCTGCCGCGCGGCTGCCGCAGTACTCGCGACTTAATGTGAAGGCAGCCTAACGGAGTTGCGGGCGTCATTTAGAAAACTCTGTCGATAAGAGAAATTGATTCACAGGCAGACCTGGCGCACCTACGTACGTTTGTTGGTCTAGACTCTAGACCAGCCTTTCCCAAAGTGCGCCCACTTTGGGAAAGGCTGGTTTATCGCCATAACGCTCCTTGTGGGCGCTGAAGGTCTAAAGTGGGGCGGTGTTGGGTCTAGAAAAAAATGGGGGGTTGTGTAGAGGCTTGGGGGGTGATTTATTTCATCCGGATGCATTTTAAATTGAAACAATGGGGGGGCTAAAACATAATTTCTTTTCAAATTGGGCAGTAGACAAAATAAGTTTGGGAACCCCTGCTCTAGACTCTAGTCAAAATTAGTCGTGATCTGTCGACTTGACATAACCCGACCAAATTACGTAAATCCTAATAATAATAAAAAAATAAATTATTCGTGGGAGAGCCATGCTTCGGCACGAATGGGCCGGCTCGACCGGAGAAATACCACGGGCTCACAGAAAACTGGAGTGAAACAGCGCTTGCGCTGTGTTTCACCGAGTGAGTGAGTTTACCGGAGGCCCAATCTCCTACCCTTTTCCCTTCCCTACCCTCCCCTATTTCCTTCCCTACCCTCCCCTATTCCCTTCCCTACCCTCCCCTACCCTATTACCCTATTCTCTCTTTAAAGGCCGGCAACGCACCTGCAGCTCTTCTGATGCTGCGAGTGTCCATGGGCGACGGAAGTTGCTTTCCATCAGGTGACCCGTTTGCTCGTTTGCCCCCTTATTTCATTAAAAAAAAAACCGCTATCTACCTAACAATTCCACTGACGGTATACGAAGTCTATAACAAAATTAACCAAAGCGCCTTTACCATTCGCCATTTTTCAATTTCCAGGCGAGTTAGCCCGTTTACATTTCATGTTTTGTATCGAACTAAGTCTACACGTATCCGAATTTCGATATTTCGAATGCAATTCGGTTTCGGATCTGTTAAATCCTTCGCTCGCGCGTCAGGCACGCGGTTGTGTTCGTTTTGTGTAAACTGTTACACGGCTGTATTTACACAAACAAACAGCACTTTTATTGCAAATGGCACACGGATTTTGTGAACACGGCTCGATTTACTGCAATTTTTGTTAATTAGATAATCCTGCAAAACTACGCAATCAACCGTTTCTCATTAGGACTGAAACTACCACCTATCTATTTTTTATGCTAAAAGCCGTGCTTTGTGATGGCTCGCGTCGTCACACCTTGACTGACTGATGATAACACATCTACATATAAAAAGCCTTGACTCACAGCTGCTGATGATAACACATCGACATAATATAAATAAAAATTTACACAAATCAATAGGCGTGATAGTTTTTCCTTAAAGTGTACCACAAAATGTCCAGGTAGTCAACGATGTCAATACTTTAAGGTTATAATTCTATGCAGGTAGTGGGATATATTAGGGCTCGCTTCGCTCGCCCTGATTATTATCTGCGTCAATAAAAAAAAAAGATTGCAGTTTTGACGTCCGTTCAATACAAACACAAGAAAAACAATTAAATAATATTGTCACCAGTGATTGACCTTAACTTTGATCGTGATTCGTGCGTTGAGTCTTTGCGTAATTCAGTTTTTGAATCGGTAACGGCCATTAATATTAGAAAAGTTTTTATCATAGCAAAACATTATATGGTTCCTATGTAACTTACGTGTAAAAATGTCATGGACAGACATACTCATAATATTCATACTTATAGTATCACTATCTTCACCTAAAATGTAAATGATCTCAGAGCGAACACAGGTCCTATTTCAGTGGAAACGGCCCGACGGACAGACATATTACTATTATATATATTATATTAGTACGTACGTAACAATATCACGATCTTCACCAAAATGATCTTAGAGCGAACACCGGCTCTATTTTAGTGAAAACCGTAGCCCGCGGGCCACCTCAGGTTACTTAGCAGCTAGTGAAGTTAACTGTATAGTTTAACTTAGTCACCCCCGCGATCACTTCGTTATATGTAGAGTTAGGAGATGATAGAAATTAACACTGGCCCACCACACATCCCCGCCAATGCAACTGCTGTGGCCCAGGAACGAAAACCCATATTATAATGTTATATATTAATTACATATTTTGTCAAAGTAAGTTACCGCTACTAGGGATGGGCGTTGAATGAACGAACCGTTTTATTAAACTGTTTATTAGTCATGAACGGGTAAACTAGTTTAGCGCCTACTGATAAACTGGTTTAGGCGTGAACGGTTGTCATGCCAACTGGATGCCGGAACGGTGCGTGCGACAGAGACCGTTCGTCGCAACGCGACGACGCCATCGACGGACGGGCGGTGTTATTCATATTATTTTAAATTAATTAAGTGAATGTTAAATTCCAGTAATGAACCTGCCTGCCAGTCCTAACCCTGGAAAAAGTATGAAGGGATGTTAATTTCCACCGCTCACAGATTAAACCGTCTCGTCGTTCGTCGTCATCACTCGTCGCGTCGATCAGCAAACGACAACAAGTTTGTCAAAACATTTAATGCTGAAAGTCGTTTAGTCAACAAAACTACTTTGTGTGTCATAGTTTATTGCTCAGTTCAGTATTCGTCGAAGACGTAAACTAGTCGAAAAAAAAACTGTTTTTTCAACTAGTTTACGATGAACGATAAACAGTCCCGTTTCGTTGATCGAAAAAGCGTCGACGACCCACCACTAACCGCTACCAACATAATGTTAACAACTCTATATTATTCACCTTCGGACCTAACAAACACGTTTTTATTATCTCTTTAGAGGATCGCCAATCAAAAATGTATGGAATTGACATACTTGGCTAAGCGCTGGTGTCCCTTTGGATGCGCTCTATCCAAAGATAGAGGCGCAAACGGTCGCCGTGGCGCAGCCAAGGTATCCCAACGAAATAAAAATATATCTAAACATATCGTTCTCAATACCGAAGTACGTACAAAATAAGCAAAAAGTAACTTAAATGCTTTTTTTGCCATATCTCTGTAGCGTTGGTCTATGTATGTAACTTAGGTACCCTGGTATTTTGGCACGACATTATTAGGTCTGGGTATAACTTAAGCCACTTAAAACGTATGAGTGTATATGATAGTAATTTAATTTTGTTACATATCTAATGTTATTATTATTTACTAGATTATAATACTAGATGTTATCTGCAACTTTGTTTGCATTTCTTTTCTTGCGCTGTAATACATATTGCCGCAATACATAATACCCTATGTCAGGGTGTCCTATTCCAGAACTTGCTTATGAGTAGAGATCGGATTATATGCATTTGCATATTCGCATATGCATTTGCATATTTTAGCCATTTGAACGGTTATAGCATATTTTACCTAAGATCTAGTTATGATGCATATTATCGGTACATTTATAACATTTTTCAGTTACACTGCGTTCCGAAATGCGACCAAATTTAATAACAGTTACAAAAGATAAGGGCTATTGAGTAATGACTTTTTACTGCATTTCGAATGCAGTCAGTAGCCGTGCGCGTATTTTGTTTTGACAGTTACGATACGAAAATGAAAGAGACAGAAGAACGTCGCGCTCGCCAACTACAAATTAATGGGACGGCAGAATTTTTGCCAGAAACTGTAAGTGCTAACATAGCACCCAATTTCAAATTCTGCCCAGTTACCTCAGTGGATGTGGAGCAAACCTTTTTTATTTACAAACATATTAAAAATGACCATAGACACAATCTTACCACTGAAAATTTAGAAAAATATTTGATTGCTTTCGTTTACAAAATTTTTAAATTATTTAAATGTCATATAATGTTATTGTACCTATAATTATTATCATTTATCGCCTATCAAAAAATAATATACTAATTGTATGCAGATTTTGAAAAAAAAAAAAATGAATACTTACTTACTTTTTTCTTTTTTGGGATTCCTAAAATCTGTCATTTAATTTTGCATACTCTGCCAATTTTCGTGCATATTTCAAGCATTTTTCATGCATATTTGCATGCGTATAATAAGCTTTTTAAGTTGCATATAATCCGGTCTCTACTTATGAGATATTTTGATTTCAAACATTCACATCGGTTTAATCACGGACAGTCACAAAAGCACTTGCGTATTTATATTTTGTACTAACAGAGATGTTGATTCATAGGTAGATGGCAAACCTACGTAATTTTGATGCATTTTGTCTAACTCAGCCGACGGATCACAGCTAATATGAATTAAAGTAACCCGACTAAATAACGTAGGTCTGTCAACAGCTTATGAATCAATTTCTTCGATGGTACAACAAACAATCAACATTCCTTTCCCCGTTTTTAATTTTCTATTTTTGTTTATTATACTCATGATATTAGCTTCCAAAGTAATACCAATTTATTAAAATTGAAGCATACTTTCAGCATGTCCCTAGTATTTACAAATTACGTTTATTTGAAACACACGACAATAGATAGATAATTTCGATAACTACATATTCCCCGTTTTAATTTTTTTTAGATCAATTTTGAACTAAGATAAGTAAAAAAATAGGATTTGTGTGCGATCTCGGCAACGCTTCAAATGTATGGTCAAGGTCGTTCGCTCGGGGGATGGCCTTAAAGTATTGTGGAATAGGAGGCGAGCACACAAGTAGAAGTTCCTGACACCGCGACTGCCTCAGAATATCATATGAGGTAAACTTAGAGATAGCTCTACATAGAGACTTTACATAAATAGGTCATAGTACATGTTATAATATTATATGACAGAGCAAGCTTTATACGAGTATGTACGAATTACCGGAGAAACAAATGTTTTTTAGAAGGCTTTGCTTTGATATGAAGTGTATTGTATTTACGACAGACAGAAATACTCTTTTCAAAGTGTATTGTCAGTTCATCTACCTCTAGTAAGTCTTTATACATTACGGGATATTACTCGTGACTTCGTTGTGCTGAAATTTTCCAACGTCCTTCACGAGTCTCATCAAATTCTTTTCAGCGATTCAAGCGTGCAGTGGTAATAGACAGACAGATAGACAGACACACAGTATGGAATGCAATTTCAGTATGGAATTGCATTTATACAATTAGTATGTAAGTTAAAATGTATGAGATATACATATAGAGTCAATTGAGTACCCTTACGACACACTTATTGCGTATGGAAAGGCCACAATAATAATTATAGTCCACAACCAACCTTCACACCTCCACCTTATGCACTCACATCACCGCATTGGGAGGTGGGGAGGCGGGCTAGGTGCATCGCCTGCCAATTTACACGATTGCGGCTACGACACACACAGACCACGCAGTCGTGGTCTGGAGGAAGTTTGAAGATCTCGAATAAGTAGAGAGAAGAAAGTAAGAGAATGTAGTAGTATCTTAGGTGACAATACATTTAAGTTAAACGAATGCAATATCCATTTTTATGATACGTCCCAGACTTAATAAATTATATGTTAGTTGTTACAAGCACCAGTTGTTCAGGTGCAGAGGGAAAAAGTAACTTAAGCAATTTTATTTCCATCTCTTTGTTTAGTTAACATAATATTAATATGTAAACTAGACTAATGTTAATATGCTTTTTTCATGGCGGAGAAATTTAGGTTTTTTTTTTTTATTAGGTTTTCCAACATTTAGCTATCTTTACGTAATTTGGTCGGGTAATGTCAAGCCCGACTTAATGCCGATGAATAGCACAACCAAATCACGTAGATCCTCCATTAATTTCTTAATTGTACAATCTCCGTACTTTTCCATAAAACAATCTTCTACCAATTATCCCTAATGTTTTATCAATATAATCACTTTACTGTCGTCGTCAAAGTAGAATCAATCATAACTGAAATCGTGTAATATTTTGGACAACTCTTCCGTCGAACATTATTAAATATCTTGATTTATGATACACCAAATGGTCGTTATAATCGTCCAAACTAAGGGCCAGGTCACACCGAAACAAGATGTGACGATGTATAACGTAGAGCTCGCGGCGGCGAGGCTAGTTGACTCATAAATTTTATATTGCTCATAAATCATAATGCATAGCATTCCCTTATCACTCTTATCTCATGTCGGTGTAACCTATCGGATGAACGGTTGTAGATAGTAGATATGCTGCATTTTAAGAGGCCTACTAACCTAAAAAATCAAACATCGTCCTTCTCTCTTCACCTTCACACTCACGCCCGTCTTTCATATGCCAGGTGAAAAGGGACGACGCGGAATCATCGCCAAGTTAGTTTTACTATGAATAAAAGACGAACTATAATGATTATGAGAAAAGTATTTTGAGCAAATTTAGGTTTTATCAATACTTTTTAAGATATTAAAAAATATTAAAGAAAAGACAGCAAACTTCGAAGATCCAAGCAAAAATGTGTCTAAAAGAAGGTTTTTTGGAAAAATAAAACTATCGAGCATTTTTTCAGTAATCGTGTAAATTTTCGTCTTGAGCATTTAATCTTCATGAACTGAAGTTACTTGTGTAAAAAAATCAGTTTTCTAGACCTTACAGGTTTTGAGATCTAGGTTTAAGTATGTAGTCAAGTTAGGGTCAGGTGCATTCCTTATAAACGCAGATTGCGTTTTACGAGGTAGTGACCGTAGTTTGCGTTCCGTGAAAGAAAGATGACTTCTTAAAATTAATTTAGTTAAGAGTTTGATAATTTACGAAGCATATAATGTCAAAATCTTCAGTAAAATAAAGTTAAATTAGCATTAAGTATCTCTGAGTGAGGCCAGTAATTATTTTTTGGTTTAAACTGACATCACCTCTAATTTTCATTAATTGATAATTCTACCTTTTTTCAGGGTCAGTTCACATAGTGGCAATGCAGTACGCATCACAATGTTCGCTCATCCTTCCTCTCAGCTGAAAGTAAATCATAATTGAGTATAATAGCAGTTGTGTTTGTGATTATTTAAAAAGCCGACTTTGATGGATGGCAGTCATTAGGAAATGGAAAAGGCGATTAAGCTCTAACTACCGAGCGACGCCAAACGTAATATTACTATGGATTTTTAATTATGACACAACTTTTTGCGCTGTGCAAATGGAGCAATTTTAAATCGTGTTTTAAATTAGTAAGTAAAACGTAGACTGTCAATGTATGCTAACGTTTTGTCTACAAAGTTCCTGCTCAACTAAAAGTACCTTTTGCACTACAAAGCCGATAAATATTCAAACACAAAGAAAGTGATTTCCAAACTGCAGATGAGATTAAAATTGCATACCTTACATACGTATGCATACTTAATATTATAAATGCCAAAGTGTCTGGTACCTCTTCACGCTTAAACCGCTGAACCGATTTTGCTGAAATTTGGTATGGAGATGCTTTGAGTCCCAGGAAAGCATATATGCTTTCCTGGGACTCAAAGCATAGAACTTTTCAGGATAGAACTTTTTATCCCGGAAAAATGTACGGTTCCTGCGATATAAATGAATTTGGGTGTTAGGCTGCCTTCACATTAAGTCGCGAGTACTGCGGCAATTGCGCGGCAGCCGCGCGACTTCCATACTAAACAGAGTTGCGCGACTCTCTTTAGTATGGAAGTCGCGCGGCTGCCGCGCGGCTGCCGCAGTACTCGCGACTTAATGTGAAGGCAGCCTAACGGAGTTGCGGGCGTCATTTAGAAAACTCTGTCGATAAGAGAAATTGATTCACAGGCAGACCTGGCGCACCTACGTACGTTTGTTGGTCTAGACTCTAGACCAGCCTTTCCCAAAGTGCGCCCACTTTGGGAAAGGCTGGTTTATCGCCATAACGCTCCTTGTGGGCGCTGAAGGTCTAAAGTGGGGCGGTGTTGGGTCTAGAAAAAAATGGGGGGTTGTGTAGAGGCTTGGGGGGTGATTTATTTCATCCGGATGCATTTTAAATTGAAACAATGGGGGGGCTAAAACATAATTTCTTTTCAAATTGGGCAGTAGACAAAATAAGTTTGGGAACCCCTGCTCTAGACTCTAGTCAAAATTAGTCGTGATCTGTCGACTTGACATAACCCGACCAAATTACGTAAATCCTAATAATAATAAAAAAATAAATTATTCGTGGGAGAGCCATGCTTCGGCACGAATGGGCCGGCTCGACCGGAGAAATACCACGGGCTCACAGAAAACTGGAGTGAAACAGCGCTTGCGCTGTGTTTCACCGAGTGAGTGAGTTTACCGGAGGCCCAATCTCCTACCCTTTTCCCTTCCCTACCCTCCCCTATTTCCTTCCCTACCCTCCCCTATTCCCTTCCCTACCCTCCCCTACCCTATTACCCTATTCTCTCTTTAAAGGCCGGCAACGCACCTGCAGCTCTTCTGATGCTGCGAGTGTCCATGGGCGACGGAAGTTGCTTTCCATCAGGTGACCCGTTTGCTCGTTTGCCCCCTTATTTCATTAAAAAAAAAACCGCTATCTACCTAACAATTCCACTGACGGTATACGAAGTCTATAACAAAATTAACCAAAGCGCCTTTACCATTCGCCATTTTTCAATTTCCAGGCGAGTTAGCCCGTTTACATTTCATGTTTTGTATCGAACTAAGTCTACACGTATCCGAATTTCGATATTTCGAATGCAATTCGGTTTCGGATCTGTTAAATCCTTCGCTCGCGCGTCAGGCACGCGGTTGTGTTCGTTTTGTGTAAACTGTTACACGGCTGTATTTACACAAACAAACAGCACTTTTATTGCAAATGGCACACGGATTTTGTGAACACGGCTCGATTTACTGCAATTTTTGTTAATTAGATAATCCTGCAAAACTACGCAATCAACCGTTTCTCATTAGGACTGAAACTACCACCTATCTATTTTTTATGCTAAAAGCCGTGCTTTGTGATGGCTCGCGTCGTCACACCTTGACTGACTGATGATAACACATCTACATATAAAAAGCCTTGACTCACAGCTGCTGATGATAACACATCGACATAATATAAATAAAAATTTACACAAATCAATAGGCGTGATAGTTTTTCCTTAAAGTGTACCACAAAATGTCCAGGTAGTCAACGATGTCAATACTTTAAGGTTATAATTCTATGCAGGTAGTGGGATATATTAGGGCTCGCTTCGCTCGCCCTGATTATTATCTGCGTCAATAAAAAAAAAAGATTGCAGTTTTGACGTCCGTTCAATACAAACACAAGAAAAACAATTAAATAATATTGTCACCAGTGATTGACCTTAACTTTGATCGTGATTCGTGCGTTGAGTCTTTGCGTAATTCAGTTTTTGAATCGGTAACGGCCATTAATATTAGAAAAGTTTTTATCATAGCAAAACATTATATGGTTCCTATGTAACTTACGTGTAAAAATGTCATGGACAGACATACTCATAATATTCATACTTATAGTATCACTATCTTCACCTAAAATGTAAATGATCTCAGAGCGAACACAGGTCCTATTTCAGTGGAAACGGCCCGACGGACAGACATATTACTATTATATATATTATATTAGTACGTACGTAACAATATCACGATCTTCACCAAAATGATCTTAGAGCGAACACCGGCTCTATTTTAGTGAAAACCGTAGCCCGCGGGCCACCTCAGGTTACTTAGCAGCTAGTGAAGTTAACTGTATAGTTTAACTTAGTCACCCCCGCGATCACTTCGTTATATGTAGAGTTAGGAGATGATAGAAATTAACACTGGCCCACCACACATCCCCGCCAATGCAACTGCTGTGGCCCAGGAACGAAAACCCATATTATAATGTTATATATTAATTACATATTTTGTCAAAGTAAGTTACCGCTACTAGGGATGGGCGTTGAATGAACGAACCGTTTTATTAAACTGTTTATTAGTCATGAACGGGTAAACTAGTTTAGCGCCTACTGATAAACTGGTTTAGGCGTGAACGGTTGTCATGCCAACTGGATGCCGGAACGGTGCGTGCGACAGAGACCGTTCGTCGCAACGCGACGACGCCATCGACGGACGGGCGGTGTTATTCATATTATTTTAAATTAATTAAGTGAATGTTAAATTCCAGTAATGAACCTGCCTGCCAGTCCTAACCCTGGAAAAAGTATGAAGGGATGTTAATTTCCACCGCTCACAGATTAAACCGTCTCGTCGTTCGTCGTCATCACTCGTCGCGTCGATCAGCAAACGACAACAAGTTTGTCAAAACATTTAATGCTGAAAGTCGTTTAGTCAACAAAACTACTTTGTGTGTCATAGTTTATTGCTCAGTTCAGTATTCGTCGAAGACGTAAACTAGTCGAAAAAAAAACTGTTTTTTCAACTAGTTTACGATGAACGATAAACAGTCCCGTTTCGTTGATCGAAAAAGCGTCGACGACCCACCACTAACCGCTACCAACATAATGTTAACAACTCTATATTATTCACCTTCGGACCTAACAAACACGTTTTTATTATCTCTTTAGAGGATCGCCAATCAAAAATGTATGGAATTGACATACTTGGCTAAGCGCTGGTGTCCCTTTGGATGCGCTCTATCCAAAGATAGAGGCGCAAACGGTCGCCGTGGCGCAGCCAAGGTATCCCAACGAAATAAAAATATATCTAAACATATCGTTCTCAATACCGAAGTACGTACAAAATAAGCAAAAAGTAACTTAAATGCTTTTTTTGCCATATCTCTGTAGCGTTGGTCTATGTATGTAACTTAGGTACCCTGGTATTTTGGCACGACATTATTAGGTCTGGGTATAACTTAAGCCACTTAAAACGTATGAGTGTATATGATAGTAATTTAATTTTGTTACATATCTAATGTTATTATTATTTACTAGATTATAATACTAGATGTTATCTGCAACTTTGTTTGCATTTCTTTTCTTGCGCTGTAATACATATTGCCGCAATACATAATACCCTATGTCAGGGTGTCCTATTCCAGAACTTGCTTATGAGTAGAGATCGGATTATATGCATTTGCATATTCGCATATGCATTTGCATATTTTAGCCATTTGAACGGTTATAGCATATTTTACCTAAGATCTAGTTATGATGCATATTATCGGTACATTTATAACATTTTTCAGTTACACTGCGTTCCGAAATGCGACCAAATTTAATAACAGTTACAAAAGATAAGGGCTATTGAGTAATGACTTTTTACTGCATTTCGAATGCAGTCAGTAGCCGTGCGCGTATTTTGTTTTGACAGTTACGATACGAAAATGAAAGAGACAGAAGAACGTCGCGCTCGCCAACTACAAATTAATGGGACGGCAGAATTTTTGCCAGAAACTGTAAGTGCTAACATAGCACCCAATTTCAAATTCTGCCCAGTTACCTCAGTGGATGTGGAGCAAACCTTTTTTATTTACAAACATATTAAAAATGACCATAGACACAATCTTACCACTGAAAATTTAGAAAAATATTTGATTGCTTTCGTTTACAAAATTTTTAAATTATTTAAATGTCATATAATGTTATTGTACCTATAATTATTATCATTTATCGCCTATCAAAAAATAATATACTAATTGTATGCAGATTTTGAAAAAAAAAAAATGAATACTTACTTACTTTTTTCTTTTTTGGGATTCCTAAAATCTGTCATTTAATTTTGCATACTCTGCCAATTTTCGTGCATATTTCAAGCATTTTTCATGCATATTTGCATGCGTATAATAAGCTTTTTAAGTTGCATATAATCCGGTCTCTACTTATGAGATATTTTGATTTCAAACATTCACATCGGTTTAATCACGGACAGTCACAAAAGCACTTGCGTATTTATATTTTGTACTAACAGAGATGTTGATTCATAGGTAGATGGCAAACCTACGTAATTTTGATGCATTTTGTCTAACTCAGCCGACGGATCACAGCTAATATGAATTAAAGTAACCCGACTAAATAACGTAGGTCTGTCAACAGCTTATGAATCAATTTCTTCGATGGTACAACAAACAATCAACATTCCTTTCCCCGTTTTTAATTTTCTATTTTTGTTTATTATACTCATGATATTAGCTTCCAAAGTAATACCAATTTATTAAAATTGAAGCATACTTTCAGCATGTCCCTAGTATTTACAAATTACGTTTATTTGAAACACACGACAATAGATAGATAATTTCGATAACTACATATTCCCCGTTTTAATTTTTTTTAGATCAATTTTGAACTAAGATAAGTAAAAAAATAGGATTTGTGTGCGATCTCGGCAACGCTTCAAATGTATGGTCAAGGTCGTTCGCTCGGGGGATGGCCTTAAAGTATTGTGGAATAGGAGGCGAGCACACAAGTAGAAGTTCCTGACACCGCGACTGCCTCAGAATATCATATGAGGTAAACTTAGAGATAGCTCTACATAGAGACTTTACATAAATAGGTCATAGTACATGTTATAATATTATATGACAGAGCAAGCTTTATACGAGTATGTACGAATTACCGGAGAAACAAATGTTTTTTAGAAGGCTTTGCTTTGATATGAAGTGTATTGTATTTACGACAGACAGAAATACTCTTTTCAAAGTGTATTGTCAGTTCATCTACCTCTAGTAAGTCTTTATACATTACGGGATATTACTCGTGACTTCGTTGTGCTGAAATTTTCCAACGTCCTTCACGAGTCTCATCAAATTCTTTTCAGCGATTCAAGCGTGCAGTGGTAATAGACAGACAGATAGACAGACACACAGTATGGAATGCAATTTCAGTATGGAATTGCATTTATACAATTAGTATGTAAGTTAAAATGTATGAGATATACATATAGAGTCAATTGAGTACCCTTACGACACACTTATTGCGTATGGAAAGGCCACAATAATAATTATAGTCCACAACCAACCTTCACACCTCCACCTTATGCACTCACATCACCGCATTGGGAGGTGGGGAGGCGGGCTAGGTGCATCGCCTGCCAATTTACACGATTGCGGCTACGACACACACAGACCACGCAGTCGTGGTCTGGAGGAAGTTTGAAGATCTCGAATAAGTAGAGAGAAGAAAGTAAGAGAATGTAGTAGTATCTTAGGTGACAATACATTTGGAAGAACTTAAAAAATGGGATAAAGAGTAAAGAAGATGAGAGAATGCTCGGCTGTTCTCTCGTTGTGATATGAAAATATGTTGTGATATTCTGTGAAATTAGGTAGTTCCTAGGATTAAAATTGTGTTAGATCCATAAAAGAGTAGGTATATTTTATTATACTAGTTTCTAGGAAATCATGCTATTTGGTCGGCGTTTTCTTTTCAGACTTGTTTTGAAATGGTAAGGGGTTTTCCATGAAAAACTTTTATGGGAAACATTTATTCTATGTTTCGAAGAAAAATCTCAGCTTGTACCATCGGAGAAATTAATTCATAAGCCGTTGGCGGACCTTTGATTTTAATCGTGTTCAAGTGTTAAGCTCAACCGTCAGATCACAGCTTATATTAACGTGATATAATCCTACCGAATGACGTGGTTCCCGTATGTGCTTAGGAATCAATTTCTCTTAGGCTGGATAATATAAATAATGCGTCCGCAAGATTACAAGCAAAAGCATGTAACGATTTATTTAAATAACGGTGCGGTCGCGCCGCTATTAACATACCTGGCTCTAAATCACCAAGGTTGCGAATTTTAAAATTAGTTTTATGGAAAAAAAATGCAAGCTATAATGATGACTCCTGGCTTATAATAGTGTCGCAAAACTTATATATTTGATAGGGCAGCGCACAGAATTCTGTATATTTTTTTGTAATATTGCTTTTTAATAGACATGTAGGAGAAAACGATTATTTCGGGAACGTTTTTCTAAGTTGGATAAAATTACCAAAAACAAAAATAACACATAATTTGAGCGTTGTCAAATAGCATTGGTATAAAATACATCTAAGGGGTTTTCCAATAAAAATATTTGACAACTTTTTTTCAAAATAAAATGAAAACCATTCGAGATATTTCAAAAATTTTATTATAGGGTTAAGTATAATCAAACCATTTTTGAATGGAACTCGACTTCGCTCATATGGCCACCATGACACGTTTGCAGCGGTCGATTCGTTGAACCCATTTTTCTATGACTCGGACTCACATTTCGGCTATTTCGCGTTTAATTTTGGCTCTGAGCTCTTCCAACGTTGTCGGCTTATCCAACGACTTGACGCAGGCCCAAAGAAAAAAATCAAGAGGCGTTAAATCGCACGAACGAGGTGGTCAATCGACTAGTCCATTTCTTGAGATAACACGCTCGATTTATTGAGGAGCAAGTTTACTTGCTCCTCAATAAATCGATTGTAACGTCGCGTATGCTGTGTGGCTTGTGGCGCCGTCCTGTTGAAACCTCATGCTGTCCAAGTCAATATCTTCCAATTCAGGCCAAAAAAAAATCGATAATCATGTCTAATCTGCCTGTCTACTAGGGCGAGAATTACGATCGAAAATCGGAGTTAACGCTCTTAAAGTAGCGGCCACCGACTCCAAATTTCTGTTGTAATTTTTTTAGATTTGCAGACGTTGTTCGTTCATGTACTTCACCATGATAAAAATGTTATGTTTACTTAATAAACTGACAGTGACACTTCGATGTTAAGTGAAAGGGTGCGTCCACAAACTAAATTCAAAATTGTCAAGTCCCTATTGGAAAACCCTTTATATTATGCCGCAAGATGACAAGCAAATGTAGGTCTACATTTGCTTGTCATCTTGTGGTGTAGACGCCAAACCGCGCGTTCGAGCTTACGTATATAAATCTAGTATAAAAGTATCTACAGTAATTCCGTTGCACTTTAGCTAGCCGTGTGTTAGAGTGTAAATTGAAACTCAGTTGGTGTGATATACGAGAGTGTTTTGTAACCCGCTGCGAATACTGATTCACGCAATTGGATGGAATGGTGGTAGCATCTTATTAAGACGCTCCCTCTACGGAGATGCCGTAATTTACCGTTTTTAGAGCCTTATTAACTCATAATTTGAAAGCTACAAAATTATGTTCCTTTCATAGTTATTAATTTCCTATTTTTGTTTATTATACTCAATTCATGATATCAGCTTCCAAAGTAATACCAATTTATTTAAATTCAAGCATACATTTAGCATCTCCCTAGTATTTTCAAATTACGGTTATTTGAAACACACGCCAATAGATAGACAATTTCATTAACTACATATTTGCCGTTTGAATTTTTTTTAGGTCAATTTTGAACTACGATAAGTAAAAAAAAAGTTTTTTAGTGCGATCTCGATAACGCGGCAAATGTATGGTCAAGGTCGTTTGCTCAGGAGATGGCCTTAAACTATAAGGTACCGTTCCCATCAACGCGGCAAGCGATCGCGACCGACAAAAATTTAAATAAAATGCCACTTAACGATCTAGGCTATAGGTTTCATTTTCTACCAACATCGGTCTAGCAACGCATGCCGCCACTACTTTGTAGTGGCGTAGCACTAAATAAAATCTACAGCCTACTATGTCAGCGTTGATCAGAACGATACCTTACATTCAAATAAGAAGAAACGAGATGCGATAAAGCGATATTTTTTTGTTAAAATGTAAAATGCCAAATATCAAGTAATATCGCACAAGTCTTAACAGTTTTCATACATCGCCAAGTTCAGCCATATTCCTTACTATAAAATTTAGAAATTTAGGAGGATATGATAAAATCACTTTACCGGTACAAAGTTTCCATATTAATGTACCTACAGTGAGTAGGCGGAGCCGCAGGTAAAAGCTAGTTGAATAATAAATAAGGTGCTACAATTTGCAAAGTAGACTTTGCAAAGTATTTTATATGCCTCTATAAATTGTACTATGTTTATTTAAATATTGAAAGCACAACAGTTGTAAGGTGCATTACTTCCGGTATAAATATATCATTACTACCGAAATCGGTTCATCGGTTTTAGAATAAAAAACGATGAACAGACACACTTTCGATTTATCAATAACTAGCTGTTGCCCGCGACTTTGTCTGCGTCAGTATATTGTATAATAACATAGATAATTTTCTCCACATTTACACCACTTTTAGGGTTCCGTAGTCAACAAGGAACCCTTATAGTTTCAGTCTGTCCGTCCGTCTGTCTGTCTGTCTGTCCGCGGTTTTGCTCAGAGACTATAGGACCTACAAAACTGTAATTCGGCATGAATGTAGATATTAATGATGCCGACAAAATGGTATATAAATTCTTAAAAATATAATATATTTTTTATGGTACCTACACATCAAGCGGGGATGATTTTTTTTTTCGCGTCCACACGACCGCGTGAGGTGTTGTTTAATAGGTTTTTTAAAAATATTACGAGTATTCACAGATCATTTTCCGATTTAGGAATCCATTTGTGAAATATGAAGTTTTAAAGTGGAAAAAATCGTTAGAGTCCAGTGTCCATATTTCCTACTCCCGTGAAAAAATTCACGGGAGTAGGAAATATGCTGAATTTAAATGGAAAACTATCACGGCTAAGAAGACTTCATAGGTTTTTGCGTAATAGTCGATCAACTAAAAAAATGTATTCGGCGAAGTATAACGGAACTTTTCGTTCAAATTCTTTTGAACGTAGGTAACTGAGATGATGTTGTTAGTAGTGTAAAACACGTTATAAATGTACATTCATTGACCATACAAATATTACCAAAAAAAGCGGTACTACGGAACCCTATATTGCGCGTGACCCGACACGCACTTGTTGGCCGGTTTTTCACTAATTCTTCCACTGATTCGTCGCAGTGTAATATCAGATTAAATAGCCTAAAGTCTTCATTATGGACTATGATATACAAAAATGATTGTTATTTAGAAAAAGTAGTTCCTGAGATTAGCGTGTCAAACAAATAAACTGTACAGTTAAAAAAACTCATTGCCAAGCATTAATTTCCTGTACAATGTGCGTAATAAGAATAAAACCTACTGCAAAACGGGCATTACCCCGATTGTAAAATATACAAATATTTACCTACTGCCAAATATGTATTTCCCAGAATAATGTGCGTAATTTTACTAAAACCTACTGTCAAACATTAATTTTCATTACTGAACAATGCACAAAATTGCAAGGAAAAACCCTACTACCAATGTCAATAAAATCCACTGCCAAACATAAATTTTCCCGACTTTAAAATGTGCGTAATTTAAATAAAACTCGCTGCAAAACATTAATTTCACGCAAAAACTACTGAACGGATTTTAATGAAACTTATATATCTGCTATATTTCATTAAAATCCGTTCAGTAGTTTTTGCGTGAAATTAATGTTTTGCAGCGAGTTTTATTTAAATTACGCACATTTTAAAGTCGGGAAAATTTATGTTTGGCAGTGGATTTTATTGACATTGGTAGTAGGGTTTTTCCTTGCAATTTTGTGCATTGTTCAGTAATGAAAATTAATGTTTGACAGTAGGTTTTAGTAAAATTACGCACATTATTCTGGGAAATACATATTTGGCAGTAGGTAAATATTTGTATATTTTACAATCGGGGTAATGCCCGTTTTGCAGTAGGTTTTATTCTTATTACGCACATTGTACAGGAAATTAATGCTTGGCAATGAGTTTTTTTAACTGTACAGTTTATTTGTTTGACACGCTAATCTCAGGAACTACTTTTTCTAAATAACAATCATTTTTGTATATCATAGTCCATAATGAAGATGTATAAAAAGTAGTATTTTTCCCTGAAATTTTGTCTTTCTCAGAATTATACGCGGGCAAAGCCGCGGAAAAAAGCTAGTCTATATCTATATCTAAAAGGCTTTGTCCTGAATGACATGAAAATGTAATCACCCTACAGCCTAAACCACTGATCGTAGAGACTTCAAATTTGGGGGGAGTATTCTACGTATGACGTAGGTATGTGATAAGAAGGGATTTTTCGAAATTCGTCTCCCAAGGGGGCGAAAAGGGTGGTTAAAGTTAGTATGGGACAACACAATTCCTTCGCCCGATCTACTCCAAAATTTGCACAAATATTATTTGGTATATTTTATGGAAGATTTAATTCGTCGTTTCTTAAAACTTATCCTTAAAAGCGGTTAAAAAGCACAAATAGCTATTGTTGGACCGATATAGTTTTAATTTGATTAAATACTCTTTACTGCTACATAATCGGGGAAATAAATGTTTGGCAGGAGGTTGGATTCAAATAATACACCAATATAAAGTCGAGGAAATTAATGTTTGGCAGGGGTAGTTATTGCCAATATTTTGCACATTGGACAGTCGGGCAAATTAATGTTTTGTAATTCGTTTTGAAAATGTTGCACTTTATAGAGTCGGGGAAATGAATGTTTGGCAGTAGGTTTTAATAAAATTTCACACATTGTACAATCGGAAGTAATAAATGCTTTGCAGTGGGTTATATTAAATTACTAGCTGTGCCCCGCGGTGTTACCCGCGGTTTAAGTGATATATAATAAAAAACTATGAAAAGTACCAATAATTGGGTCAAAACCGGACGATACATGGTTCTATAATGGTTTATGGTAGTGATGATGACGATGATGAATGTAATTTGCATAGTAGCATATGCTTTCCGTTCTTAAAACAACGTCGAAACTCCCAAACTTGTATCTTTAAAGAGTCAGGAGTTCTCTCAGCACCTTCCGAACCATGGTATACCTTTGTGTAAAATCTTACTTGTTGGTAGCATATGCTTAGAATACTGCTCACGAAACCGAAGTCACCACATGTTTCCATATAAATTTTGCGGAGTTCCCTCGGTTTCTTATGGAATCCTTCATCAGGTCACCACTTTGAATATGTTACTAAATTAGGATGATAACCTATACACCAAAAGAAAAATTTTGAAAATCGGTTCACAAACGGCGGAGTAATCGTTGAACATAAAAAAACGAACATAACACCTCCTCCATTTTAAAAGTTGGATAAAATTGTAGCCTATGTGTTATTCTGATGTATAAGCTATATTATTGCTATATAGCTTATACATCAGATACAATACAATAATATAGCTTATACATCAGAATAACACATAGGCTACAATTTTATCCGACTTTTAAAATGGAGGAGGTGTTATGTTCGTTTTTTTATGTTCAACGATTACTCCGCCGTTTGTGAACCGATTTTCAAAATTTTTCTTTTGGTGTATAGGTTATCATCCTAATCCTATCAACAAGTAAGATTTTACACAAAGGTATACCATGGTTCGGAAGGTGCTGAGAGAACTCCTGACTCTTTAAAGATACAAGTTTGGGAGTTTCGACGTTGTTTTAAGAACGGAAAGCATATGCTACTATGCAAATTACATTCATCATCGTTATCATCACTACCATAAACCATTATAGAACCATGTATCGTCCGGTTTTGACCCAATTATTGGTACTTTTCATAGTTTTTTATTATATATCACTTAAACCGCGGGTAACACCGCGGGGCACAGCTAGTAATTTAATATAACCCACTGCAAAGCATTTATTACTTCCGATTGTACAATGTGTGAAATTTTATTAAAACCTACTGCCAAACATTCATTTCCCCGACTCTATAAAGTGCAACATTTTCAAAACGAATTACAAAACATTAATTTGCCCGACTGTCCAATGTGCAAAATATTGGCAATAACCACCCCTGCCAAACATTAATTTCCTCGACTTTATATTGGTGTATTATTTGAATCCAACCTCCTGCCAAACATTTATTTCCCCGATTATGTAGCAGTAAAGAGTATTTAATCAAATTAAAACTATATCGGTCCAACAATAGCTATTTGTGCTTTTTAACCGCTTTTAAGGATAAGTTTTAAGAAACGATGAATTAAATCTTCCATAAAATATACCAAATAATATTTGTGCAAATTTTGGAGTAGATCGGGCGAAGGAATTGTGTTGTCCCATACTAACTTTAACCACCCTTTTCGCCCCCTTGGGAGACGAATTTCGAAAAATCCCTTCTTATCACATACCTACGTCATACGTAGAATACTCCCCCCAAATTTGAAGTCTCTACGATCAGTGGTTTAGGCTGTAGGGTGATTACATTTTCATGTCATTCAGGACAAAGCCTTTTAGATATAGATATAGACTAGCTTTTTTCCGCGGCTTTGCCCGCGTATAATTCTGAGAAAGACAAAATTTCAGGGAAAAATACTACTTTTTATACATAAAGTCTAGCCTATGTCGTTCAGGAACATCTTTGTATCGGTGTTAAAATTTTTGCAATCGGACAAGTAGTTTCAGAGATTACCTCCTACAAACAAAAAAACAAAACCTCTTTATTATATTATTAGTCTAAAGCCCGACCAACAAAATAAAAAAAAACCCGCCATATTGCGGAAATCTATTGGAACTAATTTCTTCAACTGGCAACAATGTTTATGAGATGTCATAATTATTGTCATCTGTCAAAGTGTGTTCTCGATTGTGTGTTATATATTTCTTGGGCAAGTGAGTTATTTAAGCGTTAAAATACCGAAAACTATTAAAATCCAGTTATAAAGAGATATTTATAATAATATGATTAATTACTTGTCGGAAAGAAGGTTTGAAGGGATCGACTCTATTCCTTTAAATAACATCACGGACTTTGTTGTCAACATGACTGGTAGGTACCTCATATAGTGTGCAATTTGAATTGGCCAATTTGTGACTAATTTAATTTAAAAGTTCTTTTTTTTTTAGGTGTATACTGATCATCTGTAATGAATATACGAAGAGGAGTTCAGACCTCATTACTTACATTTATATTTTCTACACCTAAGAATAATGAAAGAAGAATGAGTCAGAGATGAGATATTACATTGAACCACTACAATCTGACCATGAAGATCATGAAGTATTATATTATGAATCTGTTGAATATTTACATTCTGAGTTTGATGAATAACTTAAATAAAAGCTAATTATAAAATTACAAAGTTGTATTTTATAAACTGCCTAATGCCTATAGTTTTACTATTAAGGAAGTTTATTTCATGATACTTTAAAACTATACATAAATGCTATGCTTTTGTAAAATTATTTCTGCAATAGTCTATATTAAAATAATTAATATATATTCTTAAATTAAACACTAGCTAAAAATTGTACACTAGCCAATTCGTAAGTGTATGACTGTACTAGATATTGCCATAATCACAGTTCATTTAGCGCCCTCAGCGCAGGTTTTTTATTTTTCTGGTCAGGTTTTAGAAATGTAGATATTAGATATAATATGACTAAATAAAGCAGCCATTCAAGATATATACAAACATATTTACCATTAAAAATAAAAGCTATTCTTCGAAATATCTTTCATCGATGCTTCATGCTATCATGACGCGGCCATCGACGTTCCATTCCGGGTAATTAGCGATGTCGCGATAGAAGGTGACTCTGAATGCGGTTATTAATCACGCCATACTTGTAAATAGGCTGCCACGTAAATAAGTTGGAACATCACGGCTGGGACGTTCGACGAACATATCAAATTAAATATTTTAAAATAAAATATCTTTTTATTCAAAAAAGGTATCATAAATAAACTTTTTGAACGTCGGAACTACGATGCCTACCACCAATTCGGGAACTAGCCCTCGCCGGGAAGAACCGACAACCAGGTAGATAGATTTTGCCAATTAATCTTAGAAAAATATACTTTTAATATGCGTCGATTTCGTCTCGATATAATGTAGCTAAGAAAATATAATTCTCATAAAATGTGAAACTAATTTCAAACACTTTATGATTGTGAATAATTCTGCCTAAATAATTTGAAAGTTTAAGCTAAATAAGGCTCTTTATTGAACAAAGAAACAACCTAAAATAATATTATAATTTTAAATTTAGTTAGTACAACAACAATATTATCTACCTACTTACTGCAAGTTGCAACCTGTTGCCCTATTTAGCTTAGAACTAATTCTATAAGTATTATTATATCAGCTCGCACGATATAATAATTATGTTGCCTTGCTGCTGTAATTAATGAATAAAAATTGTAATTTACAACTCCAGTGAAATATTTTTAGGCAATTTCTCTTTACACAGCAAGAATAAAATAACCTAACCAAACTTTTTGCAGAAAATAAGTGTAATACAGTGTGATACGTTCGACGCTGAACAAAGGAGTGTGTATCACTTCAAAAGCCATGATTGATGGCCGGCGTTCTTTGTGAGAGACCTGAGGCCTGATGGTACGGTGTACAAAAGACCGCGCTTTGTGCGGACTTATTGAACTGTCGCCGACTCCATCATAAAATATAATATTGACATCGGCAATGAAGGTGCGTTAGGTTCGATTAAAGCTGATCGCACATATTTTG
This sequence comes from Cyaniris semiargus, assembly GCA_905187585.1. Taxonomy (NCBI): domain Eukaryota; kingdom Metazoa; phylum Arthropoda; class Insecta; order Lepidoptera; family Lycaenidae; genus Cyaniris; species Cyaniris semiargus. The sequence goes on along the minus strand of LR994558.1, from coordinate 642,084 downwards.
TCAGCACCGTACGCGCCGTACGCATCGAACGCACCTGTGCGGTGCGTTTGATGCGGACGAATGTGCGAGGTTTCACATCATTTCATACAACGAATTCTAAAATGCGGCACGTTCGGCGCGTGCGTGCTGATAAATGTGCGATGATCTTTATATGCGTCCGCGCGATCGATCTCACTGTGTAGCAGCCAAACCGCTCGATCGCGCGGACGCATAAAAATCGCGCCTTATACACTTACTATTGAATATACTATTATAATATATATACTAGATTACACAAGCAACTTTATTCTAGCTGAAAATTTATCACGCGATAACTATTTATATTGCCGCAAAAGTATTCTTTGCCTTTTCTCGCAACCCCAAGTATCTCCACGCCAGATTTCATGTAAATCAGTTCAGCCCATAGAGCTTTAAACAAACAGACATACAAATAGACACAGTTACTTTATATCTGTGCCGAAATTACATAAAATCAAGCTTTGCCTGTGAAAACAAACAAATTAGCGGCCAAATATTTCCATTGTTGTTAGTCTGTAAGTGTAAGTGCAAATATTTCCAATAATTACTGAACCAAGATTAATCTTTGAATTAAGAAGATTGTGACAAAATATGACACCGCACGGAGTATGTCTAGAGAGTTATTGAAAACGAACTAGAGAGTGCACTCCCTTGTCGGTGCCCGGTGGTGACAACTTTTTAACTTTATTGTTTATACTCTATATCCCTAAGGGTCTGTTCATATTGCAATGAGTCGCGACTCGCGGCGATGCGATGTATTTTTAAATGACATAAGCGGCCTGATACTGTGGGTGGCAAGCTTAAAAAAATTTCAATAATTTAGGAATCCATAGCATCGCATCGACTGTGTACTAAGGTTTAAATATTGATAATAATATATAAGCAATACTACAGTCCTATAAACGATCTTTTGCCACATAGATTAATTGTTGACATAGAATTATATTGCTGTTAGTTTTGATAACAGTAAAAATATACGAGTGAATAAATAATAACAAGTTTAAGTGGTATTTATCGGGAACATAGTTTTCTAGTCTGCCTAATACATCACTTTGAGCTCAGCCGCCCTAAGTAATTAAAACCACAAGGCACTAAGGACATGTATTAAACTATTTACGTTAGGGGTTTCACATTGTGAAGGTCTCGGCCCGAGTTGCGGAGCCCTTCGTCTAATAGGTATCACCTTACAGGCTTATACTTTGAACTTTGATAGATCGTGTGATACTCTAGTGTATGGATCTTACGTCTTAAATATTTTGTACTTGAGTCGCCCTCAATTACCATCTTGATTTCTTTGTCGCGCAAAGAAAGATTAGGTATGCGCGCATTTTGTCGTAATAAAATCTAGCCCAATGAAAACCCGGGATGGAATCAGATTCACTTTCACATTTATAACATTCAATTGCCTTTAACTCGTCGATCGTGGGGAAACGAGACACAATAGATATTCTATTGTGTCTCGGACGCCGGTGACTGACCGGTATGGGGCTTGATGAATTAATTATACTTATTCACGATGAATGACGATATTTTCATTACTTTAGTGGAAAAATATGAAGAACTTTACAATCTAAAACATCAACATTATCATAACCAACTGAGGAGAGACAATATTTGGGATGAAATTGAGTTAATATTATGAATCCATATCTTTCGTTTCCTCTTGTTTTTCTTTTCCTCTTCTGATAAAATACAGCTAATTACAACAATATCCTCGTCACTATCCTCCATAATGCAAATGCACGTTAACAGGCTATGACGGCCTAAAAATAACTAAATTGCCGATGCTGAATCCGAATGCAGTGGACGCACCCCGTCGGCATTTCGCAAATGACGACGCTTTCGATCCAGTGGACGCGCAGCTTTAGAATATGAGTGCTATATTAACACCTCCATCGTGGGTATCGCAGACACAATAGATTTTCAATTGTTATGCGGCAGCCGGCTGCCGCTTGGGGATTGATGGGTTAAAGTTTGTTAAGATGTATGTGTTAGGACACCTTTTTTGAAACCTTCTGGATAGATTTAAATAGGAATACTTATTATGTGTACTGTTGTTATTTTTCGACAGAAGAGCGTCTGTCGCTGTATAAAACTAAGCCATAAAACAAAAGAGCCGCCAATAATAGATGTAGCTCGAAATAAACAGTATCTTTTAATAAGTTTCTATAATACTGACGTCATTGTGACTCCTTGCCGAGTACACGCCGAGTAAGTAGTAACCCGATATCCGGCCTCGTGTCCGCGACAAAGGACGATAAAGATCCCACTCCCATCATAACAATATTACAACAACATAATATCATAAACTTCAAAACTTCAAAAGAATTTATTCAAAATAGGTTTACAAAAACACTTTTTGACGTCAAAAATAATTACAATTTAGATTTAAAAACACAATTACATTAACAGATTTCATAATATCAGGACAACATTAATAATTAATAACATTAAAAATGAAAACATTAACATAAAGACCACCAGTGTATGAGGAGCAATAGCAGAATTCAGGGAAATATAATAGAGATTTACACCCAAATAATATCTTTGTCATTTATGTAATGATTAACCTTATAATATGCTTTTCCTACTTTGCTCTTTTTACAATTTTTTTAAATTTTATTTCTGGCAAGCAAACTGTTTCATGTGGTATTTTATTATAAAATGTTATACAGTTGCCCATAAAAGACTTATTTGTTTTACTTAAGTGAAATTTAGGAACATGGAGCTTATTTTTATTTCTAGTATTCTATTATGGTAATCACATTTTTGTTTAAAAAGGTCTATATTCTTTCGAGTGTATACATAATAATTTCATATATATACAGGGTGCAATTAAACCTTCCTGCCAAATTTTGATATATTGATCCTTGTTAAAAATAAAAATACACGTATTTTTTCTTTTATAGTCACTCAGTACTAAATTATTGAGAAACAGCTTCCGAAAGTTATCCTAAAAAACACTACAATTAATGGACACGATGCGTCGGCCGCGCGTGACGTGCCCCCGCGCGCGCGTCCCCGACACACCGTGACAACAATTATGGACTAAAATATTACTTTACACTTAGGAATTATTTAAACTTTGTGGCGGTACCCACAATTCGCCTAACATTCCTGCATCGCGCTATCGAAGTTTTCTGAGCGCGTCGGTATATATACGACAGCTGAAATGTATCACGTGGGCTCCGGCCTGACCGAGCATAACACCTCGCTCGGTCGGAAGATCTTCCTTTGCGGCTTCAACGCATACCCCACAACTTAAAGTCAGTAAATATTATTTCATTACTTTTTAAAGTTGTTTGGCGGGGGTTTTTTTTAATTTCTTAATATAATATTAGTATGTTACAATTATAAAATGTAAGTAATAGAAGTTACCATTATCTTCTTTTGTAGATATTCATCTGTCATCAGTCATGTTAAATTAATATTTTTTGTGGTGATAAAATTTCTCTTCTTTCAGTATCGCTATACCAAATTTCATCTATATCGGTTCAGCAGTTTAGATAGAAAGACACACTTTCACATTTATAATATTAGTATGGATAGATAAAGTGACACTTTATATATAGATGATCACGTGGTTTTAACTTTAAAGTAAAGCATATCTTTACAGGAAACGTCAGTATATTCGAGCGTGAAATAAAATGAGTTTTGTACTCGTGAGTCGTGAGTCGTGTTGCTCGTTATGTCAAGTCGTTTGTTTGAATTGTCTTCAGCGACTTCGTCGACTAAACGTTACAGGGGGAAGTTACAAAGTACTTAAAACAAAACCGATTGTATCTAATATGTAACATCTCTTCTTGATTTATATTTCATCAACACATTGTTTTTAGAAATGTTATTAGATACGAGCATGGAGACAATTCATTCGAAGATAAAACATGTTTGGGGTTCGCCAAAAATGTCAATTCTAAAAGGGTTCCGCCACCAAAAAAGCAATATTTTTTTGGTGGCGGAACCCTTTTAGATCGATATCGATCTTGGACAATCATAGACAAATATCTCATATTATGAGTACCCTTGATTTAGATAGATTTAGTCTGTTTGTGAATTCTAACTTTTTAATTTTAAGTCAAAAACTACATACACAATATACTGAATAAAAAGTAAAAAAACTAAAACCCAACTACGACAAAAACGACGCTGAAAAAGTATAAAACAAGATTTTCAGAATACTGAACTGAACAAAGTTGCTAATGTAGTTGCAAGTAAATGGACACAGTAGACTCTACCAAGATGCCTTCGTTGTAAATTGACAATAATGTCATACAATACTATTCGGATGTATGCAATATTCACTATGTAGAGATAAATTTTCATGTTTGGAAAGGCGTAGTCACACGTTACATATACCTACCTACCGTAGCACTTTGACAACGTGTGACTACGGTTTTCCAAACATGAAAATTTATCTCTACATATATATATAATATATATATATATATATATATATATATATATATATATATATATATATATATATATATATATATATATATATATATATATATATATATATATATATATTTATTTATTTATTTATTTTTTCAAAATGTACAAGTAAAGCGCTTTCAAATTATACCAAACACGGCATTTAACTTTATTTTTTTACTCTGTATGTTTTGTCAGCTAGAGGGCGCCACATTAGATTTTGTGAAACCCCATATAGCCTATAACCAGCGGACAATTAAGACGCTTCTAATGATATGTCATTTGTTCAAAGTGTTTTGCGCTAAAGATTTTCAAATGGTGATAAGACTTGATGAAAAGTCACATCTTATCTTGAACATCTTACAATGAGCTAACAGATAACCCAGATTTTGTAAGTAGCCTATAAGGTAAAGTACCTACACAAAATTCACTTTCATTCTGTAATCTGTTACGAAAAGCTTTTGTTATGTTTTGCTTGTTATGTTCACAAGCTCAAAATTTTTAAATTTTGAGCTTGTGAACATATCGGAAGTATTTGGTTGTACTGAACCGAGCTAAAAAACAATCAATCCAATAACTCGGTTTTGGCTTGTTCATATAATAACATATTAAGTTAATACTGCATTTTAATAAATTTTAATTGAAATGTAAGCCAAACATTGAAACTCGGCCATACTAATGTACTAATTGTCATGCGGTCAGTACGAGACTAGACATGTGCTTTTGTATTTAATTGAAACTAGATGACGCCCGCAATTTCGTTTATCGCGCGGGAACCGTCCATTTTTCCGGGATAAAAATCCTATGTCCTTTCCCTTGACTCAATTCTCAAAGTATCTCTACAGGGTGTAACAAAAATAAGTGATAATACTTTAGGGTGTGTACGTGTTCCTTGTAGAGAGTTCGCTGTGAAAGTAGCAGCGCTGAAAGACCAAACTTTTTTTTCACTCTTGTATGGGGAAACTCGTGACGTTCGGGCCCTTGCCCATACAAAAGTGAAAAAAAAATCGTCTTTCAGCGCTGCTACTTTCACAGTGAACTCTCTACAAGGAACACGTACACACCCTAAAGTATTATCACTTATTTTTGTTACACACTGTATACTAAATTTCAGCAAAATCCATTCAGTTGTTTGGGCGTGAAGAGGTAAGAATCAGACAGACACTTTTGCATTTATGATATTAGTATGAATGAATGGAAACAGTGAATATAAAAACGTAGTTCGTACTGAAGCAACCAACACAATATGCCGTCCTAATTAAACGCCTTAATTTAGGAATCGTTTTGTATTTAACGACGCTGCTTACGTTTACTCACGTGATTAAACCTAAATAACTACTGAGATTACAACGTCATTTATTTTGGATGCTTACGTGTGGAAGACAATGGAATAGCTTGTTTAGAATAGAGCCCGTAGCCAAGTCGTTTTCTTTATCGCTTCTTTATAGAATCGCCGATCGAAATGTATGAAATTGACATAACATAATATTCTCGACTTTATTTTATCGAACGCTTATGTCAGTGTCAAACGCAAAGAAAACGTCTTGGCTAGGAGCTCAGGCTTTAGACGAAAAAAATATTATGCTCTTGATAATACTAGAATCTTAGAGTTTATTTACAACTCAATGTTACCCGAAACTTTGTATGTTGCATAATAAAGGTAGTCAAGGTTCTTGCTTTCATTTGTCCTTTCTCGGTACTGCAAATTTCATCAAAATCGGTTGAACGGTTTAATGTCTAGAAATAACAGACGGACACGCATACATGTATTCATATATAGTAAGAAATTATTTTAATTATTTGGCCTGTATTATAAATTTCGTATCTCAACATAAACGTTTTGATTCCTTTTTCGTGTAATAGCTGCAGCGTTTAGTCTGCATTAATGGCCGGCTAACGACCGCACTCTGACGCTTAATCCTCGCACTATTATTATCGCTGCCATAATGTGAGCAATACATTAGCTGGAAATTAGCCGCGAGTAATTAATTAGTAATTACATTCATGTTGAAAATCGTTGTTGTGAATAAGTATTCAGAAATTTAAAGTCTTTATCTCTCTCACACACACACACACACACAACATAATATTATATATTTAATATACACACACGCAAATTTTTTAAATTTTAACTCCAAATTCCAATATTATCCTATTCCATACAATTTGACCAACGATCTATATAATTAAATGACGTGACAATATCAACTGCTACCACAGCTCACAAGATAGTGACAGGCTGACAATTTCCCGCTGATGATGCTAAGTCACCAGCGTGACATTACGCGTTGTGAATTTTTAATGAAGCGTAAACACGACGGTCCCCCTCCCCCCTGCCGACACTGGCCTCCGTCACACCCCGCCGCCCCCCACCTGAGTGCCTCACTCACCGCGAAAATTCGTTACTAGGACCACAGAGTAGGATACAGTGGAGACAGCTATAGAGGGTCAGTTTTTAACCGACTATAGCGAAGCCAAGAGGAAGGCTAATGAAACCATTAGGTGTCACAAGGTACAAGGTACAAAATTCTGCCAAGATCATTAGATCTTGGCAGAATTTTGTATGTATGCAGGGTGTAAAAAAACAAAGTGAAAATACTTTAGGATGTGTATGAGTCTCTTGTATAGAGTTCACTGTGAAAATAGCAGCACTGATTTTCCAGTGAAAATTCCAGTGGACGTTTAAATAATTCCAGTAGCAATCCCGCGCTGGATTGGATCTATGGATTTTATCTCAATCTAGTAAAGATTGGATGTTGGAACCATGCAATCCGGCCATTATAGTGTCTTGGCAACTTTAAGATTACTCGTAAAAATAGAATGCGCTATGTTAAATTTTTAGGTCTTTCTGGAAAAAAGAGTACTAAGACACTCTATTGCTAGATCAGTGGTCAGATTGATTGTTATTGGTAGTTTGCGATCAGACGATAAATGGTGACAGATTATTAGAAGCTACAATTCATTATTCGTAGATATTGTAGTGCCCATTACGCCATATAATTTCACAGAGTGATCTTGAAAATCTGCGTGCCTTAACATTAAACAAAACCCAAAATAAAATTAAGCTTCATTTTCGACCGATAGGACAAACCAAGGAAAAAATCATCACCAAAAAATCAGCAACAAACTACCTCTGTGACTCATTACTCTGCGTCATTGTCAAGGCATCACAGGTAGCTGTCACAGAGTGCAGATGCGCCCTGCACTACGCCGTCTATGCCCACTAAAAATACACCTCATTAGCGTACACAGGAAAAGAGAAGCCAGGTCGTCACTTTGTGCCATAATTTATAGCTTGAGTAAACATTGTGATGGAAAGTAAAATAAACTGTTTAGCTTTAATGTTTTTGGATTTAAGATTTACCATTATAATGAATTTGAATTAGTTGTAAATGGAATATCCTCCTTCTCATTCGGAAGTCGTTAAAAATAATAATGATGAGTCAGTGGAATAAAATGAAATGTAGATGAAATAAAGCCTATATTTATTTAGTGTTTGAAAGTGTGCAAAAAAGCATTACACAGGAACACTTTACGTTCCTGTTGGCTGTTACTTACTCTTTTGGCCAAATGGACAAAACTGGCGAAAAACCAGGCACAGGACCAACGTTTTGCATTCCCTTCTGACGCATGGACCTTCTTTCTTGTCACACAATAATTATGTGATCAGCCTGCATTGACCTTACCAGGAAAAAACATTTTTAAGGTGCTGCAATGTGGGAATCGAACCCACGTTTTTAACCCAAGGTTTTACAGCAGGTTTTTACAATCGCTCATGCTTCTACGCCACAAAGCGTTTGATTTCAAAGCTCCGTTGACACCGCAACAGCTATGAATAAAATATGAATTTAATTTAAAAAGATTTCAAGGATCTCAGCTGCGGATTTTCCACTCGGATTTAAATGTATTATTTTTAATTTTCTCATCTCACATCGTCACATACATAGCATATGATTCTACCGCAGAACTATCAAATCAGGCGTGTTCCGAATCATAAGCTAGTGTAAGAATCGACGCATTCTGCTGCTGATTCATTCCTAAATATACTACCAGCTGCATTGACGTAAAAATGTAAGGCACATGTAACGTCAGTTTTATATACTACTACGTCGCGTCGTCACTCTTGTCTCACCAGTATAAAATGGCGTCAAATTCATGACGTCATTAGCACTGCTCATTATACAGGAGATTACAGAGACATACAGAATGTAACAAAACAAAGTGATACTTAATACTTCAGGGTGTGCCTTTATATCGGAACTCACGGCATACTTAAAAGGATTCTGCGGCACCCAGATGTCATTTTGCAATATTTAGTTCTGATTTTGGCTAGGTCCCAAAATGGCCCGTATGATGTTTTCTTATAAATATTATATTTTGTAAAATAACTGATCAGGCAAACGTTGACATGCCATAAATCATCATATTATACCTTATTTCGGTAGTTACGATTTTCAAAAGTACCCGATAAATTCATACATGTACTGATGCTGTTTAGACTAAACTCTTAGCCTCAAGGCTAGGTATTTCGGCTTTATTACAGCTTTCCTAAACTACATTTTTATCGTACCCCCCTGAGTTTCCTCCAGGCCTAAAGTACACAATACCTCGTCAAAAATATACCCCGTAACTCATCAAACTCGGTCCAACTTCCGAAGTAATAATAACTTATAATTTATTTACTAACGCGGTGTTGGTTTTAAATTTTAGGAAGGGTACGCCATAAATATTTCGGTACAGATAAACAAACTTGAGGAGCGCTTATTAATATCATCATAATCTTATATAAATGAAAAGGAAGGGTGGATTTATACATTGGAAATTGAAGCTGTATGCTTCCTAGGGAAAATATTATAAAGGCTCTTTATAGGGACCTATCAGACAGAGAGCGGTCACGCGTTCAAGCGTTCTGCGTTCGCATTTTGCGTTCAAGTGGTCAGTCACGCAGGAGGAATTACGACGCGGTCAGAACGCCCCCTGTGTATCTCTATATAACGTAACACAACACAAAGAACGCAAAACTGACCGCTTGCACGCTTGACCGTGTGACATCGGTCCCTTATAGGTGCTCCCTACGTTGGCCCTTGAATGTTACAAGCGATTACGAAATTTTAAAGGGACATGTTCGTCTATGATTGCCCTTGATCTACGTCGATTATGCATGCTAATAGCTTTTCGTAAGCAAGGTGGAAATCATGATTTAATTCATCATCATTATTTATCATAACATCTCGCCGTAGAGAAGGCCTTTAAATTAAATCACATTACACAAATAGTGCAAAGACGAAAGTTTGTAAGCGTGTGTGAGATATTTATTATCCGTTTTTGATGTTCAAATGAATATGAATGGCTATTATTTCAATAATAGTCTTAAATGAAATAATGATTTATATTTATAGTAACAATGGTCCTTATTTTAGGATTTTTCTTATTGTTTTGATATTAATTAACATATTGTTTACAAAGCAACTTTTAAATTCTTATGAGAAGTAGGTAAGTCGTGAAGAGGTAACAGACAGACAGACGGACGGACGGACGGACGGACGGACGGACGGACGGACGGACGGACGGACGGACGGACGGACGGACGGACGGACGGACAGACAGACGGACAGACAGACAGACACACTTTCGCATTTATAATATTAAGTAAGGAAGTAAGGATAACATTTTATCTTTCAACAGACAATATTGTTGTGTTTTCCGGTTATGATACTTTTATTACAAAAAGTATAGTAAACAAAGTAATTACAAACGTAAGGTGATAATTAACTACTTAATTAATAATGATTTTTCAGATCATTGTTTCTAATATTCATTGTGTTTATAATATTAGTTTCAACAACGGTAGTCAGAGGCGGGGCTAGAGTGACGGAAGTGGGTTTGTTTTTGAAGTAACTATATATATATAAGGCGGGTTATCTGATGGAATTGGCTCTCTCTCTCTTGGGCTCTATCTGGTTGAAGCGTTGTCGTAAGCCCTGTCGCTCTGCCTCCTGTCAATGTGAATTGGCTCTGAGTACTTCTTCGAATAAAGATCGTTAAGTTAAGTATTTAATTGGTTTAAAGTTTAATCGCTTCCAGGCCTTTTGGCTAAGATCAAAGTGTAGTATCTGTTCTTTTCAGCTTAATAATTGGAAATGAGGAAAAGCTAAGTATTGTGTATTTACAAGACGTATAAACTACGTTTTATTTACTGGTGTTTATGATCTATACAATACTTTTATTTTGCAAGCCTAAGCCATTTCTGACACGTATAAGTTTATCACTATTTCACGCATAACTTCTAAACTGATTTTATCGACATAATAATTTGTAGTAATAGTTTAGACTCTCAGCTCAGCATGTAAGTTTTATTGTTAACCCCAAAATGGTAAATTGATAAAGAAAAGCTAGTATTTTTTAAATTTCTTAGGTGAAGTGTGAACTTTATATTTTTTTTAATGAAAGCATGTAAATAACTTATTTTAGAACAAAATTATTTCTTTACTTTGCAGTGACTACATTTACCCACACGTTGTTTTTCCATAAAAATGTTAAAAATATACTCGAAAGTATAAGGAAATACAAGATTACCTTGCGTTGTGGGAGAAGAGCAAATTTTCGTACACCCTTTAAGATATCGTATAAAAAAGAAAACAATCTACCCTAAACATCATTTTTTACGCGTTCTCCTCGGAGTAATCTCTCAAACGTTGATACATCGGCGTGAAATATCGTTATCCGGGCGTGTGTAGACACGGTCCATACGAGCGCCTAAACTGCCTCATTGCGATATCGAAAAGTATTGGGGTTTTGAGCCTCAGTAATAGGTAGGGTTTAAATATAGATTTGCAATGCCGATCGCGGCAGAAGTGACAATGAAGTTGCAGAACAGGCATTGGACCCGTGGTAAAAACTAAAAATCGGCCAAGTGCGAATCGGACTCGGAGACAGACAGACAGATGGACAGACATTGAAGTCTCAGTAATAGGGTCCCGTTTTTACCCTTTGGGTACGGAACCCTAAAAAGAGAGGTAGGAGATCAGCTCTTCTATGCCGGCGCAAGTCTACTCTCCCTCCGTCTTACAAATATTTAGCCAAGTCTCGTGCCCTGACCCGAGTTCGTTTTTTGCCCAACCCAAAATAAGTATGCAATTCCGACAAATAAATTGGCAAGAAGTCTATAGTTTAAGCCGAATTCAGCTATGTCCTTAGAATCAAACTTGCCCAACACAGATATAAGCAAACTTGTACATTTTGTGTTGGGCAAGTTTGATTCTCATTCCTCGTACTTAACCCTCAATTCACTAGGTGAAATTGACTTACGTAAACACTTTCTATGGGTCCCTGGGACTCGTATATTTTAAATGTGTCTTTTTATGAAATGAAACAAATTTTATCAACATTTTGTTTAATAATTTCTTATGTAACTTAGTTAATTATACGAAAAAAAAAACTCAGGAAGGAGCTCAGAAGTTTGTTACTTCTGAGATCCTCTTAAAAATGTAAGAAATACACTAATCAGTCTTTTTAAACCATGACATTTTTAAGGTTCTTCTAAACCAACAAATATTCTAAAAATAAAAAAGAACTTAACGTTTTTAAATCAATAAAGGTACACAATATACTTAAATGTATGTACCTTTATTGATTGTTCTATACAAAGAAAAAAAACGTGCAGTGGGTTTCTACCACTATCTAAAAGCTACGTCGGCATATCTTTTTTGAGCAAGTAAAACATATCTGTTTCAGACATTTTATGCATAAATAAGCAGTTTTTGTTCTCTTTTTATAGTGGCATAAATAGCAATACTTTCTCTCTCAGGTAACTTGTCATCGGTTTCAGGATGGCGCACATATTCAAGCATGTCATTTTTTTGTCCAAATATTCTTGAAGCCAGGCTTCTAGAATGAAATCTGCTCCGCCTTTACTTAGATTGATAAAATCATGATGTTTTATAGCCATTTTACAATTCTACAACAAAAAAATAAAGCATACCTAATTTAAATAAAAATAAATCAACAATTGAAAACTCGAATAAATAAAAATAATCATAACATAATTCACTAGTATGAGTCCCTGGGACTCACTTGGCGTAATAACTCACCAAATATGGTAGGTGCGCACTCATCCTCTCGGCACCTTATCGCCTGCGTCACTACATGAAGGTACTGAGACGCGGGATAATCTAGCTCCTAAGACTTCTGAATTACGACCGTTAAAAATTTTGATGTGAGTCCCTGGGACTCAGGAAGTGAATTAAGGGTTAAGACTGAAATGTTTGGGGATTATGTCAAAATTCTTATTTAATTACAGATAAGTAATTAATATTCGTCTCTGAGAGCGTCAGGAAGAATGACAAAATATTGAACAAGTTAAGTTTAGACTCCGATCCTCCGTGGTACAGTTATAAAATTTATACACCCGTAACGCCTCATCGCTAACTTACAAGTATAATATTTTTGAAACTCGAATAAACTGTTGTTTGAAGACACGATTAGCATAAATTCGACATTTTCATTTTACTCTCAGCCTCGCAGCTTTATTTTCGTGACAATATTATTATAATATGGTTCGTAAGGGTTCTTCCAAGGAATATGTTGCAAAGTTTAATTTTGTTTTCACATTCGCAAATAAGATAATGGATATTGTTATTAAGGTTATAGAGAAAATAGTGTCTTTAAATGTACCTAATGGACCTATCAGACAGAGAGCGGTCACGCGTTCAAGCGTTTCGCGTATGCATTCTACGTTCGAGCGGTCGGTCACACAGGAGCAATTCTGACGCGGTCAGAACGCCCCCTGTGTGAGCATATCTATGTAACGACAACACAAAGAACGCAAAACTGACCGCTTGAACGCTTGACCGCGTGACCGCCCTCTGTCTGATAGATCCCGGGAAAATGGTGCATAGACGAACCTATACCGTTTGGTCGGGCTATGTAATGTCAATGGCCGATGTTGCCATTGTTCAATGCGCTATGTCGGTTAAGAATGAATTAACCCGACCAAATTACGCCCACCAACTGCATAATATTGTGCATTAATCACTTTTATAGTACTTTTTGCGGAAGTTATTAAGCACAACTTAAGTTAATAGAAAGCTGTGTGAGTGTGAGCTGAGAAAATACCAGAAGTATTCCCTCAGCTAAAACCTTACCTAAAAACCGGCCTAGTGCGCGTCGGGCCACGCGCAATATAGGGTTCCGTAGTACCGCTAGTTTTTGATAATTTTTGTAAACCCCCGCACCAGGCATCATCCAGAACTCCCCCGTGGTCGCGTTGTCCGGCTGCCCGTTGGGGTACACGTTGTACCCTGACTCCGCGAGCGGTACACCAGGAAAGAGACGAACACTGATTAATAATAATAAATAATAAAATTTATTCTTTCACAAAAAATACAGCTTTACAAAAACATTGGTGGAGATTTCTATTAAGTACAAACTTGTGCCAGAAATCTCCGCTCTTCCTTAGCAAAAATAATTAAACAGCTTACATCAGTTCAGATTAATGTAAAAGTATTATTTTCAGTTCAGGCATTCATAGATCCATTATTGCCCGCAAAGTTATATCTATGGCATGCACAATCGGTCTTATCGAACGTAGAAAAATATTTTTTTCCATTAGAGAATGCGTTTACGCTTCCCCAGCAGTCTGGAGAGGGCCATTGGCGATGAAAGCCGCGCCCGGGCACACTCACTAGAACCCCAACGGTGTTCCTGCTTTTCCGCTTTAGGCAGATCTTTACTGATACGCAAAATACACAACCGCGACCCTGCCAGCAGACAAATATGCCTACGTATTTTTGCGCGTAGTCCTACACATATTATGAATCTACGATTATGAGGAATATATTTCCATTTAACAACATCAGTGTAAATTAATTTCAAGGTAGAGGCAATTCTAAAGTGTTTAAAACAAAAAAGATCAGTCTGTCAAACTTTTATCAACCACGTCAAAATGTAAAAAGTATTAAACTTCTGAGTTACGAGAAAAGAACTTTGAATTATCTGTTGAGTTTTGTTATTTGAAACAAAATTGAGTTTTACAAAGCGGTGACAACTAAACGTTGATAACCGCAGATTTATGTAACAAATTGTGGGAAAACTTTGATTAATGTTTGCAAAATTGTCGATCTCTTGTCTAGCGACCCAAAATAAAAGTAACGGTCGCACTCAGAGACGGTTAATTATGATTAAATTTCAATTTAATTAAAGTTTTACAGATAATGTATGGGCTTATGTCAAAATCTTCATTTAATTACAGTTAAGCTACGAATAATAAAAACTAAGTAAACGTTACTCCCATACTTCAATTATTTTGAATTTGGTTCCTTTTCGCAATATAATGCAAAAATATGGCAATAACAAATAAAACACAAGAGTTTTCAAACGATTTGTGTGAAGTTGTGTAAAGTACCCCGCAAACGATCAAATTTGTTTGACAAACATGTTTGATGTAATTTACGTTTTCATCAAACAGCAGCGCAGACGATCAAACGTGCATCAAACAAGTTTGTCAAACAATTAGCTAGAATCGGTTTGAGATCATGAGATCTTGTTTGACAAATACAGCGGAACACGTTCAAACACGTTTGTCAAACGCTACGCATATCCAAATTTTCTTCAAACAGGTCAAACACGTAGTTTGTTTGACAAACGCTTCAAACAAAGCTGTACACTATCAAACTGTTTGACAAACACGTAAAATTTGACAAACAATTTGATTGTTTGCGGGGTACTTAACCCATCAATAGTAAATAAATCGCAAAGGTCGGAGTAGAGGCCGCTAGCGTGAAAACATTGCAGTGATATATTTTAATAACGCAACATAATATTATACGTTTGTTTGACATTTCACGAGGATACTATTTTGTTGTTTGATAAGACTGGATCGAAAGAGGACTGAATCTTCATTATAATATTGTAATAAAATACTAGAATCAGAGTATAGTTCGAAACCCGCGGATCACGTTTTCGGGAAACAATTAGTTGATTCGGAAGTTTTGGGGTAAAGGGGAATAATAACTGTTTGTTCATTGAATCTCAGTTCTGATAAGTCAAAATTATTATAACTTTACTGATCAGACTGGTAATCAAGTGTCACTGATAAAGTAAAATATTTAATTAGATATACTTAGATTACACTATATTGGGTCGATTTTAGATATTATTATATTTTTCTTATGTTGTCTTCCGATTTGGGAGTTAAAGTATGGTTTTATATTTAGTGTTTTTTGTGTCCATAAAAAGCCGAGAAACGTAATTTTCCTGCAATAAAAATAGTCTATTAAGTTTAGCAACTAATTACCAAAAATAACCGTAACAAAATGGCCACCGATTTTGACTAATGTGTAGAGTTTTTAGATTCTTCTCGTGCGGCTGACACATTATATCAACTATTTTGCCGCGACTTAAGTGTAAAATTAAGGTTTTTAGGGCTGAGTATGTAAGGTTAGAAACTTGGCTCTACATGAGATCTCACTACTTTTTGACACCACGAACTATATGTTCTCGTCTTGGCAACATTTTTACATGAAAATGTTTTTGGTGGGATAAATTATTCGCATTGGCTATTGAGAGCACTGTGCTATTGAATATTTAGCCTTTGGAATATAAAGCTTCGGCCTTCGAATATAGTTATCCTTATGAACACTCAACAGTCTTTGACAAAAATGCTGAAAGTGAATCCATAATAATCGGTCATCAAAATAACGAGTTAGGTTTTAACTTTTAGGTTTTTATGAATTTTAATTGATTTTTATAATGAATATTTATAATATTTAAATGTTTATAATATTATTTAAAGTTGCAACTTGTATTAATTAACTCTAAAATTCAAATATAGTATATTCCTGTCAAGCATCGTAACGTTCGTTCAAATATCAAAATACTTATACGATGCCTTGGATAGAGTAGAAGTTGCTTTCAGAGATAATCTTACAAAGACTAATAGTAGTAGTATACCTTCGATAGAGAAGAAGTCACCCTTAGAGAACCTGGCGTTGGCGCAGAGGTAGACCCCGCGAGAGGTACCGACGCGCCACGTTGTCCCTGATCACTCGCTTCAGCCCGCCCAGCAGTTGGATGTCGTTTGGGGACGCCAGCACTGCTTCTGAAATAGTGAATATGTCGCAGCCAACTGGTTAAAATAGCCGTTCAATCAAACAGCTTGCCCTTTGACTGAACAACGCCATTCAATTACACGTCTAGCTTTTTAATTGAATATTTAAATCGTTCAAAACGTTTAACACTACAGCTGATTCAAAATCCGGTTTTTTGATTGAATTAGTTCAGCGCTCACCACCGCCGCGCTAGGTGCGTTTTGTTTACAATATGGCGTCAACTAACAGGTGTTTTGTGGTTGTATTAAGATATTTTTCGTAAATATACGTTACAAGTATTATTAAAGAGACAGAAATTATGGGGGTAATGGGTAATGCACAGTTTTTTTTTTATTTCAAATCATTTTTCCGGCCCTCAAGCTTCCATTTATGCAAAAAAGGCAATTTTTTTACTGTCAGTTATTATGTTCTTCCACTCACTTCTTCAATTATTTGTGTTCCTTCAGTTTAATAAAAAATCATAATGATCAACGAAGGCTTTGAATGTGCGTCTTTGTAAATTGACAGTAATAAAATCAGAGTTGAAAACCTTCATAAGGTTTTCACATGCCGCGGACAGCTTTATGACCACTCGTCAAAAATATTCGTTTAAACGAAACGTAGAGTTAATAGTTAAGACCCTTCCCCTACGGAGATTCCGTAATTTACCGTATTTAGAGCCTTATAAACTCAAAATTTGAAAGCTACAAAGTTATAATAAAAATACAGCAATAATCTTCAGTATTTCAACATTCCTTTTCCCGTTTTGAATTTTCTATTTTTGTTTATTATACGGGTGAGGCCGCCAAGTTTTGCTGATTTGGCACTGAATTATTGCGTTGGTAGCGTAGATACTTCTACTACAAGAAAAAGTGTCTACGCTACTCTACATACTAAAATGGTAGCGAATTTTTATTTCTACGCTACCGTAGCGTTGACAAAATCAAACTTATCTCCGTAAATAATACACAATGTGGTTTGTATTATAATCCCAAACATGGCCCTTTTGACTACTCACATGATGCATGGATAGTTTTATATGAAACAGTAATACTTACATTTGTGTCACAAAAACACTTCCTTTGAAAAAACTGTGTACACAGCCCGTCTGAGGTTCAAATGTGAACTGTCGAAAAATGGCGGATATTAGGAGATTTTTCATAAAGTACGTAAAAACTCAGCATTGCCACCTACCTATTTTACCTTACCTAACACTTAACGATAATAATTAATGGGTATTATTGGTGACGTTTAAAAAGTGGGGTAGAATTGATGTTTCTAACTATTCATTTGATTGTAAAAAGTTTATAAAGAAAGTTATCTTAAAATACTATAAAAATTAGGTGAGGTAATAGGCATTTATATAAGTATTCATAACATATCCGATTTATCTTCAAATCTGTCATACTTACTGCTACAGCGACAGTTGAAGTGCGCCTCTTCCACAGCGGATGGCATATTTGAAGCTATTTTCTTATCTTTTTTTTATGTTTAATTGTAAATATATTTTTAGACTATGATTTGAACCGAAATAATTCTAATGCATTCTTGAGTGCTTTATTTTATTCGTTAGAATTAGTTTTCGAACATAAGATAAACACAATAATTTTTAAAATACCGAGGGCGAAGAAAAAATATTACCAAATCATCAAAAATTGGCGGCCTCACCCATATACTCATGATATTAGCTTCCAAAGTAATACCAATTTATTAAAATTACGTTTATTTGAAACACACGACAATAGATAGATAATTTCATTAACTACATATTCCCCGTTTTAATTTTTTTTAGATCAATTTTGAACTAAGATAAGTAAAAAAATAGGATTTTTGTGCGATCTCGGCAACGCGTCAAGTGTATGGTGAAGGTCGTTTGCTCGGGGGATGGCCTTAAACACTACGTTTGATTTAAGTCTCTGTCACTCCAGGATCACTTCATATAACTGTTGTAAATTAAATCCTCTGATTCCTCAGACGAAACTAATTTTTTGACCATTATTTTTTCTTTAAGCGCTGTAAGATGATGTACATTTCTTTAAAAACATATTTTTCGGACGTTTCTAATGTTGCATAATTATAGATTTTTAAAAATAAGTTTAACGATACCCATTCTAACAGTTTTAAACGAACTCTTGATCAAAATACAATATAATAGCCAAAATCAAATTAATTATTAATTCATTTAGAGTTTATACTTAATAAAAACAACCCATGGTATTGATAACAGAAGTAGTGCATCACTTCTGTTATCATTACGATATAAACTTTTTCTCTTAAAATTTTAGAGTTGTGCTAAATCTGCTTTTTATTGTCGCTAGCCTACATTACAGTTTTTCAACATGCATCAGAATTAGATCATTATAAATTTTTACAATAATTAGGATTTATTTTGATGTTCATTACTCCTGTGATGCCCAGCGCCATTTCTGTATCAAGTAAAAACTTAGATTCTTGATTTTTTCAATGATTATGGGCAAAAGATCTCTGAAACTATTTTTATTACTTTAATTGCACTATAATTTTTAATTTAAAATAATAAAAAAATATGTTAAATCTCGCATATTTTTTTCGCCTATAGCTATATAAAATGGTCCTTATACTTAAGTTAATTATGCATCATTTTTATTGATTTAATTATTAAATCTCATATAATATACTTACCAATCAGCACAAATAAGGTAAACGAAATATACTTCAGTACCCACATGATGCGCGTTTGACCCACACAGGTAAACACAGATCAACTCGACTGAGGAAAAACGAGATCTCAGACTTGTTGAGGAAAATACTAAATAAAATAAACAAACATGTGAATAATTTATTAATTGACGCACCACACTCGTATGTCGATTTTTTTTTAATTGGAAAATTAAATAATAGAATTTTTTGAATTTGGAATTTGTTTTACCTGTTCGTTCAGTTATATTTTTTTATAAATCAAAGAACATTGGACAAAAGCTTTGAGTTTTTTTCTTTTTAATCGAGACATCGTAGCAAGTCATGTTTTACCTGTTAACAGCTAGTTTCATCCGGTTTCAACTAAATAACTTAATCGACAAGTCAGTGGTTCGGGTTTAGCGGTACCAATAATAATAATGTTATTAATAATTATTATGGATATTCGTTACTAACTTTTTAACAGAATATCATCAATAAGACAATCTACGTATAGTTTACGAAGCAACAATTTAGTAATCTGTGGCATAGTGTCTTAAGGCAAAAATTGCTAGGCTAGTTAGTTAGTCCACGGTAGAATACCACAGGAATAAGGATAAGTGAGATATAAAAATAGGGCAATTCTTATTACCTACATCACTTTAAGTGGTACTCAGGCTATTAAACATTAAACCACTATAAATATTTTTATAGCATTAAAACAAAAAGAATAAAGATTATATTTAAGCAAAAGTTGGTCAAAAGCCAACTTAGTAGGTATATTAAAACCTAATAAAAATAAATAAATAAATAAAAATAGTTTTATTTCTGAATAGATTTTAAAAAAATGCTTTCAGAATGTTGATACTACATGGTGCCTACCACCGGTTCGGGAACTAACCCGGCGAGAAGAACCGGCGTAAGAAACTCGCACGGGGCCCACTTTTTTACCAAAAAAAGTGAGAAAAAAATTAATCTTTTAAATAAAATTTACAATGTTGTAACTTAAAATTATACAATGTCAACATAATTGTAAGTCATACACTAATGTAGAAGTAGCCTTGCAAGAAGCCATCCTACTCCCAAGATGTGCCATCGTTTATGAAATCATTGACCTTATAATAGGCTTTGGCACACAAACGTTCTTTGACTACTTTTTTAAATTTATTAATGGAAAGATTTTGAACGTTTTCTGGGATTTTATTGTAAAGGCGTATACATTGACCTTTAAAGGATTTACTGACTTTACTAAGTCTGATCACCGGCATATCTAGCTTGTGCTTATTTCTAGTATTTCTACAGTGAATGTCACTTTTAACTTTAAATTTACTTATATTTTTTCTAACATATATTACATTATCCAAAATGTATTGAGAAGCAACAGTTAGAATACCAATTTCTTTAAATTTATCTCTCAGAGATTCTAAAGCAGACATTTTATAAATAGAACGTATGGCTCGCTTCTGCAGCACAAATATTGTATTAATGTCGGCAGCGTTTCCCCATAAAAGGATTCCATATGACATCCTACTATGAAAATAACTAAAATATACTAATCGTGCCGTGTCTTCGTCAGAAATTTCTCTAATTTTTCTGACTGCATATGCTGCAGAACTGAGCCTACCTGCAAGATTAGCAATGTGAGGACCCCACTGTAATTTACTGTCAAGTGTAATACCTAGGAATACAGTGTTATCTACCAAATTCATCTTCTCATCATTTAATAGTACATTGGTTTGGACTTGCCTAACATTGGGCAAAGTAAACTTTATACATTTAGTTTTACTAGAATTTAAAAGTAAGTTATTAACATTAAACCAATATACTATTTTTGAGAGAGCACTGTTTACCTCGTCGTAGTTCGACTGTTGTCGCTTCACTTTAAAAATAAGTGAAGTGTCATCAGCAAAAAGCACTATCTCATTATTATTATCCTTTACTAGATAAGGTAAGTCATTTATATAGATGAGAAAAAGAAATGGGCCTAATATAGATCCCTGTGGGACGCCTAATTCTATTTTGGTTCCATTGGACCTTTTACCATTTACCTCAACCCTTTGAATCCTATTTTTAAGGTAAGAAGTCAAAAGGCTGAGAGCAGAGTCCTTTATGCCGTAGTGGCGCAGATTCCTGATCAATGTAGCATGCTCAACACAATCGAAGGCTTTGGAGAGATCGCAAAACACACCTAAGGCATCCTGCGACTCCTCCCAAGCTTCAAAAATACTACAAAGAAGTCCTATACCAGCATCCGTTGTGGATCGACCCTTAGTAAATCCGTATTGATTATCGTGTAGCAAATTATTTGAATTAAAATGTACTAGTAATTGTTTTAAAATAATTTTTTCAAATATTTTACTAAAGGTCGGTAGAATCGATATAGGCCTGAAATTCGTGGGATCCGATTTACTTCCGGCTTTGAATAAAGGAACGACCTTGCTATGCTTCATTAAGTCAGGAAAAACACCATTTTTTATGCAGTCATTAAAAATCATTGCTAGATGAGGAGCTACGATGTCAATTATTGATTTAATAATTTTTGTAGACATGCCCCAGAGATCAGCAGTATTTTTTATATTCAACAATTTAAAGGTATCAATAATATCACTGGGGTTAATTTCTCTAAACTTAAAATTGACATCACACTCCTTTACATTGTCTCTGAGTAGCTTTTCGGCAGCTTCAGGTGAAGAATTTAAATTTTTAGTCGTTGAGACCGGAATGTCAGCAAAAAACTTTTCAAAGACCGTCGCAACTTCTTGATCATTAGTAATCTTTTTATTTTCAAAGTATAGTTCAAAATCAGAGCTGCGACAGGATACATTTCCAGTCTCATCAGCTATTACCTGCCATGTTGTTTTTATTTTATTTTTAGAGTTTTTAATTTTATTTTTTATGTACAGGGCTTTTGCAGCTTTGCAAACTTTTCTAAACGTTTTTGAGTAGTTTTTAACATATGCTTTAAATTCTTCACTATTGTTAATACACCTTTCATCATATAGTTCATATAATCTTTTCCTACTAATTTTAATCCCTTTTGTTGCCCATTCAATAAATTTAGTTTTTTTATTACTGTTTCTAACCGTTTTAGAAGTAAATATTGAATTAAATTGAGTTCTTATCACCTTAAATAATTTATTAAAAGCTTCATCAGAGCTATGTGACCTATCCGATAAATGGATATTTGAATTTAATTTACTTCTAAATTGCTCAATACGTTTTGTGGTCACAGGAATAAACACAAGACTTTTCTTCGCATCACTGTCACATTTCATAATAAAAGAAGCTATTTGTCCACAGTGATCAGAACTCAGCTTATTAATTATTTCTTTTGTAACAGGAATAAGATTAGTAAATATATTGTCAATACAAGTGGCTGTAGTCTCACAGACTCTTGTAGGTTCCTGAAACAAACTGTTAAGGTTATACGATTGAAATAAAGATGTGAATCTAACAGTAGTGGATGTTAAATCTAATAAATTAATGTTAAAATCACCACATATAATAACTTTTTTGTTAGATGCACATATTTTTGACAAAATTTGTTCCATTGTTACTTCAAAAGAATCGTATAACCCTGATGGAGGCCTGTATACGCTCACAATTATTAGATGGCTCAGCTCTATGCAGGCCACTTCTATTATTCGTTCAGTAGAGAGACTCACAATATCCTTACGTTCCTTAAATTTCAAATTGTTTCTGATTAAAATTAGAGAGCCGCCTCTAATGGCATTTTCTCTACTGAACGAACTTGCTATCTGGTGATCATTGAAATTGAAAATGAGTTCATGCGATCTGAACCAATGTTCAGATATACACATAATATCAATGTTAAATTCCTTCAAAAATAACTCAATTTCAAGTTCTTTACCTACCATACCTTGTAAATTCTGATGCACCAGATTAATTAAATTACAATTATTTTTACTTACTATACTTGAATCTTTTAAGTTATTGGTAGGATTTTGACTATTTAAAGTTGATTTGTTTCTGCAAGAGATTTCCTCTATTGTCTTAATATCTAATTTAAAGAAATATTTGGAACATATTCCAATTCGTTAAAACTATGACTAGTATTCTGCTCAATAAAAGCAGTAGTCGAGGAAGCCAAATACTTGGCTGATTTTATAAACAAAAAGTTAAATAGCAACTTGGCTATACGTCTTTTATAAAAATGAGATAAGAAGTACTTATCTCTTTTCATAGTAGATAATTTCAAATCTAAATTATTAATATCTACAACCTGACATTGCTTATGCGAGTCATTTAAAATAATACAATTATTATTTACAGCTGTATACATTAGGCTATTCAGCTGATACCTAGAAATGTTTTCTTTATTATATCTCTTTGGCAACATTTGTACGTAGGGAAAAGTAAACAAGATGACTTTTGTAACATGTTTTATATTAAATAATTTGTCCAAATATTCAGTCATCTGATTTTTGTTTAATTTTCCTTTCCTCCCGACTAAAAGTATTAATGTAGTATTCGGACAATATGTCATAGTTAAAGCCCGTTTTAAAATTTCGGTGTAAGTAGCACCGGGCATACAAAAATTAGAGATAGGTTGTCCGATACACATTCTATTCAAATATACACCTAAATCCTTACCTAACTCGTCACTGACTAAAGTAATGTTTGTTGGGCATTCTGTATGTACCTTCTGACTGGAACATATATCTGCAATATTATTTAAAATGGAATGATCTACCTTATCTGAGGAACCGTTGATTCTCAATAAAGAATAAACCCGCTCCTCATTGTAATGGGTCACTTCGAGCAGATCATTCATTGCTGTTATATGCCCCTGCATTTCTTGCTGTGATAACTCATATTTATTTTTCAAATTGTCTAAGGAGTCTAGAAGTATTGAAATCTCTGCCTGAAGGTTGCATACGTCTGCCTCGTAGCTACACTTAATTTGCTCTAAGTCAATTTTACAATTTAGCAAATTATTATTCAAGATTTGGTTTTCTTTAACAACCTTTGATAAATTATTTAAACATTTTTTATTTTTCAGTGACATTTTACAATATTTCTTGATGCAATTTCTGATTTTAATATATTTCTTAAATTTATTCCTACTGTTCATTCCACACAGTGGCAATGAATCATCACCGGTTAAATCAACAGTAGAAATGTCAATGTTACATGATTTAGAGATAGAATTTGACTTACTTTTACTACAGATAAGTTCATCATACAAGTTTTGTGTTTGGGTGGCACTTTGAACATGTATTTGTTCTTCAAGTTTTAAAATATAGTCCTCAGCATTATTCAGTTTAATTTTCAAGTTAGCCGAGTTCTTGAGAGTGTCTTCATACTCCTCACGGCATTGGTCGAAGCCATCAACAATGCTCTGTAGTTCCACGTTTTGCTTATGAATGTCCTCAAAGTCCAAGCTTAACTTGTTAAGTTCTAATTTTAAATCCTTATTCTTTTGTAATATAGATAGCATTTCTTTTTCATTATCATCTCTCTCCCTTAACAGCATTTGGCATTGATCCTTGTATTGTTTTAGTTCAGTGAGGGCCACACGAAGTTGCTCCTCCGTACGGCGGGCCACGGCTGAGCGAGTCATCATTTTGCTGTCCATTCCCAAACACTGAAATTAGTTTTATAATATGTTAGGCTTAACTGTTATTGATTATAAGAATTATAATAATTATAAGTCACCTTTTACTTTATAAGCTAAAGCCAGCCTCAATATTTCAGTGTATTTTATGTACAGACTGTACAGTTACTATGGAAATGGAAAAGTTAAGCAAAATGATTAGAAATGAGATTAAGACTAATGAAATAAAAACCAAGAAACAAGCAAGGAAACCAAGAACAAAGTGTGGAAGACAGTGTAAACAGATTGAACAGTAATTACCAAGTCTGAATAACTGTACAACTCAAACTTAATTTTTGAGGATGACTCTTTGCTTGTTTAATGTGTGTAAAGTATTCGAGTTTTGTGTATGTCTGGGCTTATTGTTTTTATCTTCAACTTCGCTTCCACTACTCGTCAAGCCAAGAGAGAAGTAAACTTTGCCAAGTGTGATTTGGACGTAGCTCACCGGGGTGAGCGATGTGAAGTTGATTTTTTATTGTTCTAATTGTAAAAGGTGACTTTTAAATTTGAAAATTAAATGCAATACTCCCCGGGATTACGCAGTTTTCGGGAATAAATCCAGCTCCAGTTTGAATTCGTCCAGTCGTTGACAGTTGGCACTTGGCTTGAACTTTCGTTTGTAAAAATTTACTGTTTTACATAAACACTGCTAAGGGTGAAGAGTTACAACAGTTTCTAACACTTTAATTTTCGTTTGTAATAATTTACAACGTAGAATACAGCTTGAAACTTAATAAAATTAAATAAATTAGTTGGGAGGTTACAATTTTACGTACAGTTACAAATGTTGCCAGCACAAAAAAAAAAGAATGTTAATGCTAACAAAAGTAACTACATAAAAATTACAAATATGAAATAAACATTTATTATATCGCATACTTTGTATATATTACATGTGCTTTCAGAGATCGCAAGCCCGACAAGTTTTATAATAATTCAGATCATACTGAAAGCCACGAGTCTAGGCACGGAAATAACACAGATTGGAGGTTTTCAAGCCAAATAGGATCACAAGTATATAGAGCTGAATATTGATGAAGCTAGTATAATGTATCAAATCATATCCAAAAATCCTTTGGGAAGGTTATTACTGGTTCTCCACCAGCGTTTCTGGGTTCTTCTCGCAGAGGTAAGGCCCGACCTCATGGCACCAAACGTCGTCAAGAAGACCACTCCTGAACATACCGCCGCAAAACTCCCCGCTAGTCGAGTTGTCTATGCCAGCGAACTTGCTGTAGCCGGCCAATTCGAGAGTCTCGCCTGAAAAGTTAAAAGTAGTTCGGAGGGTCAATTTATATTGCAACGGGGCAATGAGCCATTTAAAACTGAATTTTATTTTTTTACAGGAGAAGGTACACATTAAATTGAGAGACCTGTTATTGTGGAAGTATCGGGCTGCCTGTTCCAAATTTGAACGGCCCAATTAAAAAAGGAACGCAACACCACGTCACGTTGCAATGTGTCCAGGCACTTGATTCTAAATTTAAAAGTTTTATAGCATTGTAACTTTTTTACTTGAATACTCCAGAAAAGAAACAGGGTTAAATTCTTTCATCTGTCAGTTTAATCAAATATATGATTTACCATATTATTATAATCTCGCAGTTAAAGCATCGCTCTAGTCAAGCCAGCATATAGACCCACAGAATGATAAACGCTTTGAAACATGTTCTGACATAATCTGTGAATAAATTTCTTATCTCTTACCCTGAATAGTCCTCCAATCTGCCCTCTCGTTCCAGTCGTGGAAACCGATGTGCATGATGTCTCTCATGATGCCTTCGTGGACTTGGACGATCTTATTCGAGGGGTTCTTGTCGAAGATCTCCTTCATGATTTTGGCTTCCTCCTCGCTGTTGGGTATGGCGAGGTATCCGCCCTCGGCCGCGCAGGACATGAAGGCTCGCTGCCAGGGACGAGTGTTGCGGTGGAACTTGTAGCAGCTGCCGGTCTTCGGGTTGAGGACGTATTCTGGAAAGTAGCCAATGATAAATTATTATCAGCTAGATGACGCCCGCAACTGCGCCAAAATTCGTTTATCGATGGGAAACCATACATTTTTCCGGGATAAAAGTATCCTATGTCCTTTTCCCGGGATTGAAAGTATCTCCATACCAAATTTCAACAAAATCGGTTCAGCGGATTGGGCGTGAAGAGGTAATAGACAGACAGACGGACAGACAGACAGACACACTTTCGCATTTATAATATTAGTATGTTTTTGCTTACCTAATTAGTAAACAATTGGAGCCCCGTCGTTCCACCAGGTATACGTATGTAAGAATATCAAGTTACTAAATCCTGGCATGAATGGATATAATGTTGGACAACATCAAATTTTTAACTTGCACCAGAAAACCCTGGACACTAGTAAAAGGAATGTTACCTGTTCCGATGAAGATGATTGATTTTCGGTAAAGTGTAATTCATTGACTTTTAGATTTTTGGTTTTTGTCAATAAATTAAAGACAGACGCACTAAAAACCAGATAATAGAAATACCGTTATACATATACCAACGCACTTAGAAAACTTCGATAGCGCGATGCAGGAATGTGGTGCTAATTGTGGGTACCGCCACACCTTCTAAAACTTTCTCATTCCTGACTCATAAAAGATGTTTTACCAGGGTCGGTCGTTCCGCACGCGGTGATGGCGGCCTTGGTGTGCTTGTGGAAGCAGACGTAGGGGAACACCTCGTTGCAATCCACGTCCCCGATGGTGCCGTTCTGGATGAAGGCAATGCACTGCTCCTTGTTGTTCAAGTTGTTGGGCTCGTACGGCATCCACTCCACTGGCATGGAGCTCAATGGAACACCTAAATGGACAATTGGTAAAATTGTATCAAGAAGATTAGTTCACTGAATGCTGTAGCGCATACAAAAAATTGAAGTTTTGAAACCCTTTAGGGTGAAGCCAAACGAGCGTAATTTGTGAGTTGTGAGTCGCAGAATTTCTGCCGCGTAAATATCTTTTCATACAAATCATGACTCACAAAATTACGCTCGTGTGAATCAAACAGGACTTTTGTATGAAACTGAATGCAGCAGAATTCTGCCGGACTCAAATTCTGCGACTCACAACTCACAAATTACGCTCGTTTGGCTTCGCCCTTATTCGTCTCCCAAGATCCGTCTGGAATATTGGAACCCGAACAAAAAATGGGTTCTTAATTCCTTCTTATGTCCTTTTCAACACACCTATAGGACGAGCAGATAGCACCAAAGAACTTGAATCATAGGAAATTGGTAGGCCTACCTTGTTGTTTCGTTTTGTCAAACCATTGTGAATTGAAATCTGTGAATAACTCGAACAGATTCGTAGAATAAAGATAGGTGCGTAGTTGCGTAATAAAAAGTGGTTTGTATGAAAACTTTTCCCACAATTTAAGCATTACTAAACTGCCAAATATCCTCCTATCCGTGCTGCTATCCTAGTCCGCTGTTCGGGTGTTTTAAATAAGGTATACTAAGCCGAAAGCGGGTGACTCAGGGGGTCATTCTGAACAACTTTTGTTCTACGACTTTTGGAAATTCACGAAAAAATATATTGATTCTCCATAGAAACTTTGTTTATCACGTGACTTTTTACTATGAAAAAGGAGAATTTTTACTCGCGAATTTTCAAAAGTCGTAGAACAAAAGTTGTTTAGAATGACCGCCTGAGTCACCGCCTTTCGAGTTTCGACTTAGTATACCTTATTAGAAACACCATGTATATGCATCACTTCTTACCTTCAATAGAGAAGAAGTCCCCGTTGGAGAATGTGGCGTGGACTCCAGTCAGCACGCCGCAGTCTTCCACACGCTTGTTCCTGATGAAGTTCTTCAGCGCGCGAGCCATGTTGGTGTTGATGGGCGACGCTAGCACGGATCCTGATGAAATACAGTTATATCTATGTAACGAGATGATGCCCGCAACTCCGTTGTGCAAAATTCGTTTGTCGTGTAGGAACCGTACATTTTTTCGGGATAAAAATGTCATTTCCCAGGTCCCAGGTATCCTATGTCATTTCCCAGGACTCAAAGTATCTCCGTGCCAAATTTCAGCAAAATCGATTGAGCAGCAGAGCCGCCAGCGCAGACAGACACACTTTTGCATTTTATAATATTAGTGTATCTATGTTCGCTTTACACCACGTCAGTCTAGCCCCGTGCTAAATACCTAAAGGACTCGTTACAAGTAATAGTCAAATTACATTAAATACTTTAATACGACGAATATAATATTATTTAGATCTTTGTATTTAAATATAAGTACACGTATTTTACACAATATATCAACACCTTACAAATAAACTTTACTGAAATGAGATTTTCAGTCAATAGGCAGTAACTTTATATTTATAAATACTTTACAAACTTTTCAACGCTTTACACAGAAATCGTTGAAGAAGCTAAAAAGTATTTCGCAAGCGATTTTCGTAATCACTCAAATGGTTTTATGATGCAAATTGTTTGCCCTACAAACTTCTACAAAATACATTACAGAAAGATCGATCGTAATTTTATTTACGTCATTTTACACTTTTCTGTCGGACGGTATAATGTATTGGGGGCTTTAAATAGCAGAAGCTCTGAATAAAAGATTTAAAAAAAACATTTTGTTAATTCATGTAATTATTGTAATTTTTAAATACTCGTTTCCTTTTCGAATATTATAAAGAGAAAATATTTGTTTGTATTGCGTGGAATAGGCTCTGAAACCATCTGAACCGATTGGCTCAATTATAGAATTTGACACGGAAACGGATATTGGACATCAGTTACTTTTTATCTCAGATAATTTTACAAGATGACGCCCACAACTCGGTTGCGCCAAAATTCGTTTATCGCGCGGGAATCGTACATTTTTCAGGATAATAATTACCCTAAGACCTTTCCCGCAACTGAAAGTATCACCATACCAAACAACAAAATCGGTTCAGCGGTTTGGGCGCGAAAAGGTAACAGACAGTAAGTAAAAATAAACATTTCGTGGTTGTTACTTGCTATTCTCTTAGGGTCAATTTATACTAGCGCAGAGTCGAAGCGCATCAAAGCGAATTCCCATAAACTGAACAAAGAAAATTCACCTTAATTCGAGAGCGTAACGCACATATTACTTCTGCGAGACCAATCAGCGTTGGTCGGGCGCATTCGCGCGAATCCGCGCGGATGCGCGCGCCTTTTTAATTTCTCAGAAGTAATGTGTGCACTAACAGTTTGGAGTTAAAGTTGAATTCGTTATGTTCAGTTTTGGTAATTCGCTTCGATGCGCTTTGACTCTGCGCTAGTATAAATTGACCCTTAGTTACTTCAGTCATCAAAACAAATCAGAAAACAAAACAGTCAGAAAACAAAACAAAGCCTCATATAGAAAGAGACACGAGACAAGTCATTAAACCGAGATTGTAACTCGAACTAACGTTAATTGCTACTATTTTGAGAATAATTTCAAATTGAGGTGAACTTTGATTGAGAATTTTAAATGGTTTCCGAGTTTCAACCCGAAAGTTAAAATGATTTTTAAACTTCAATTCGACAAGTCTTCAGGGAGAGAAGCGGGAGAACTGCGGCTAGAACAATCCTGGGAAATTACCGCTTTGCTATTGTTTGTATAATTTAACTTTTATGGATATTCATACTAATTTCGACCACGATTTAAAGCAATTTAAAAGCAACATTTCATTTAATGCCTAAAATCTTGCCTTAAAATTGCTTTAAATCTTGTTAGGATCGAATCGTATCGAAATCTGTCAGCATGTAACTAACATACTGTTGCATTTTCCTTTGTTTTTGCTATTGTTGATCACAAGAAATAAAGACGAGTGTAATTGTAATAATAGATCAAACCACATGGTCATAATGTTAACTCTAGCTTAGTAAATCAGGCTTCAAATCAAATCAATCAAATCAAAATTGTTTTATTTCTGAACAAATTTAAAATAAATATTTTCAGAATGTCTACATGTTGCCTACCACCGGTTCGGGAACTAACCCGGCGAGAAGAACCGGCGTAAGAAACTCGCACGGGGCCCACTTTTTACCAAAAAAGTGAGAAAAATTAATATTTTTAAAATAAAATTTACAATTTTGTAACTTAATATTATATACAATATCAACATACATAATTGTGAGTCATATAATAATGTAGAAGTAGCCTTACAAGAAGCCATCCTACTCCCAAGATGTGCCTTCGTTTATGAAATCACTGACCTTTTAATAGGCTTTGGCATACAAACGTTCTTTGACTACTTTTTTAAATTTATTAATGGAAAGATTGAACGTTTTCTGGGATTTTATTGATATTTACTTCATAGCCAGGAGCAAGATTCTCTTACAATAACATTTCATTTCTTTAGTTGTTACTGAAGTGAATTTTTGTTCAAATCACGTTCAAACTATTCCAATCCTAAAGTTTTGAGAAAGAACATTTTTTTTAAAATTTTAATAACAATCAATGAACAACTTTGTCGTCCTCGTGAAGCTTTGTACCTTTTTTGTAGATTTTAATTTAATAAATAAATCGCATTTACGAGTATTTTAGGAATGTTTAATTTGATTTCTTAGCATGTGAACTAATGCGATCTATCGCAGGATGAGCAAGAGAGTCTCGAGTAGTGGGAATCGAGCCCTACCTTCCATGTGGCATCTTAGCTGGGCCTCGTGCCAGATGGCGGGTATGCGGTGGAACTTAAACCACCCGTCCACATCCTCGTAGTACTGGTAGTCGGAGCGGAAGCTCTTGCTCTCTGTAACATTAAATTATTATTTATTTTAGTTTACAATAATTATCATATCTTCTATTAAATTGACACAACATAAATAAATCATAACACAGTAAAGAAATAGAGCAAACATCTGAATTCAACAAAACTTTCTGCTAAAACTGCTCGACCATGGGGCCGACAATGATTTGTTTCCACACATCTTTCTTTTTTAGTGTCTAAACACACTATGCCGAATTTCCGCGGCGGAAGTTCGGCTTGATTCCGCCTGCAATGTATTTTAAATTACCGATGACACACCATGCCGAAATTCCGTCGCGTATTTTATGCGTTTGACATTACTGACGTAATCAAGCCGAACTTCCGCCGCGGAACTTCGGCATGGTGTGTTTAGACACTTACATTAACTCCACAGAGCAAATATACAAAAGATGTAACCGCTATCGTATACCTGTTCAAACTATAAATAAGCTATAATACTGGCAAAATTCCTTTTCTTATGTCTTCATTTAATACAAGAGTTGGGGGAAAAACGTAGAAGTTTAATAAAAACCAAACAGGTTTTATAGTTAAAGCAAAGATTTGAAAAGTGTCAGTTCCTGCTATCACCTAATTTTGCCCGGTGCAAAGTTTAAAACTAAAGTCTTTTGAGTTTCCAAACAAAAAAATAGAAAAAGTTTCACTAAATTTTCGTTGAAATCAAGGTTTTGCTGTGTGCAATACTAAGATAAAAGTTTCAAATTAACGTTCAGTTTATATAAGGAAATATTAAAGTATTACGTAATTTTGCGGAGAGGACTGGAGAGTCTGAAATCTTCATACTGCGTTACGTAATACATGAACGCTCCCTAAGACGGTGAATATTTTAATTTAATATTTCCTCAATTCTCAGAACTTTACTATGTCTAGCCACGTTGATTTCTGATTTGTAATAAAACCATTTTTACGGGTATAATAATTATTGTCGTACGTTTCATTTTATATTTCCTGGCGCGACGTTATCTTGATTTCCAAATGATAATAAATTGAAATAAAGTTCGTTTGTTACTACTACTAACATTGATAATATTATTAGGTACAATTATACTATAGAAAATTGAACTAATAATGAAAGGCGAACGGACGTTTGCTTCTCACGTAATATTTAAAACATAGGCTACTTTAATATCGTAAAAGTACAGTTTGTGCAAAGATTGTAGTGCATATTTTCATTCAAAATTGTTATTGTGAAAATGCCAGTTTTGTATGAAAACATGCTTACCACTTCCCCGGGAATTTAATTTAAGAGCGGGCTGCCAAATTTTGCTGTGTTTTCTAATAAGTATTACGATCCCGGAAGACGATTGACTTAAATGAAATTGAAATTTATTTAATCATTGTATATTTATCTGATATTAGCCTAACAGAAAACACGATTCACTTATTTTGACTCGATATTTATATTTTTTGAAATTATGAATATTTCTGGGCTTTTCAACAAATATCTGTTACACTTATTGAGTTAATATCATTAAATAACTTGCACTACTACAATCACACACTTTATAAAATAATGGCTAAAAGGAAATATTAGTATTGTATTTATTTTTTAAGTAATCATTTCAATCAATCTTTACTTTCGTGCTATAATGCGGGAACCGTTATTACGCGATATTGTTCACTATTAATTGCAGCGCAAAGTACAATTCATGCGGGCACGATTCATGGAATCATTATATCAAGATTGGAGGATAGCGGGGTGTGTAGGCGAGGCTAGCGTGCTTTGATATTTTCGGCAGCCCGGTCTTAATTAGCCTGGAGAAGGGAGCCAGCGTACCGCGTAAGAATCCATCTTTTAGAAAGGCCATCTCTTGCCGTGCGATGATGCTTACTATTCGCAGCTCAGCCGGCCTAAGATGCGCAAACGAGAAAATTTTGTCTACATGTTTTCTCGATGTTTGATGGCTTGTCTCTTCATCTCTATTGACCCTAACATGACATAAATTTTTTCTCGTCGTCAAAATCTATCGACATAATGTCAAAAAATGATTTTGACATTATGTCCATATCGACAATATAACTACACACGAGAGTGAGATATCTCGTTGTGCGCGCATGCTAGCTAGGCTGGTGGAGACGCAGGCAAATACAAAACTAAATATTATATTTCTCGTCTTCTGTGTGATTTTCAAACAGTTTAAAAAAACAACAATTTTAAAAGTTATAGTTAACTTACCAACCAACACCACTACCGCCACGGTAAACAGGTATAATATCGACTTCATGATGACTATTATTTGGGTGTGGTGTGTCTAGACTTTATATAGATACTAAGTGGTGGGGTACAGGTAATAATACTATCGATATTAAAATAACAACGTTTATCCTTTTGGTGTATACTAGCTGTTTGACTGACTCTGTTTGATGAATTATTTATTTGTCTCAAAAGCATGTTCTAAGGTTGGCACTTTAAGAGTACATAGTGTTGACTATCTTTGTGGCTCAATGGTCGAGCCACAGAGGTATTTGCCCATAACATAATATTAATATGATATTTGTTCAGGAAAATGAAAACAAAAATAGCCTTTTTCACGTGCGGTATCGTTAAAATCGGGCCAGTACCTATTTTAGCGTGACCGTGAGCACATACATAAATGCATACATAGAATGCTAATACCATAAATACCCTTCCTTTTGACTTCGTCGTAGTCGGGTAAACATAAAGGACAAAGAAGATTAAAATCCGATACTTTGGCAATTTCACGACACTCTTCAATCGCTATCCCTGTATCAGAATGTGAGAAACAAAGAAAGAAGAACTAAAATTCAATCGGTACCTAATTTCTCTCTTCAGTCGCGCAATATCCCTCGTAGAATATGTATAAGCGTGACAGACCGTTTTGTCAATCTCGGCACATTATTGGATCACTAAACAAGGGTCCAAATCGACTGCACTATTCAATTTCCTGGTTCTAACACGCTTATAACGGGGTAGCGAACATCTGTAGTTAAAGTACGGGAAGAAAAAGGAGATAATCAAATTTTTAGGCCGTGAAGTAACATAGTACAGTAAATTTATCTTCCAAAACCGTCCAAGTGCGTGTCGGGCCATGCGCAATAACCCTATATTACCGTTTTTGTAACAGTACCGCTAGTTTTTGATAATTTTTGTATAGTTAATGAATGCACATTTATAATGTGTTTTACATCATCTCAGTTATGTTCAAAGGAATTTGAACGAACATTTCCTTTATACTTCTCCGAATACATTTTTTTAGCTGATCGATTATTACTCAATAACTTATGAAGTCTTCTTAGCCGTGATAGTTTTCCTTTTAAATTCAGCATATTTCCTACCCCCGTGAATTTTTTCACATTTCCAGAAGCAACCATTTAGCTGGTAGAAGGGGGGGACACTGGACTCTAACGATTTTTTCCACTTTAAAACTTCATATTTCACAAATGGATCCCTTAATCGGAAAATGGTCTTTGAATACTCATAATATTTTTTTAAAACCTATCCAACGACACCCCATACGGTGGGGTGGACGAGGAAAAAGTAAATCACCCCCGCTTGATGTGTATGGGAGGTACCATAAAAAAAAATAAAGATTTTATATACCATTTTGTCGGATGTATATACATTCATGCCGAATCACAGCTTTGTAGGCCTTATAGTCTCTGAGAAAAACCGCGGACAGACAGACGGACAGACAGACAGACGGACAGACAGACAGACGGACAGACAGACAGACGGACAGACAGACAGACGGATAGACAGACAGACGGACAGACAGACAGACAGACAGACGAACGGACAGACCGAATCTATAAGGGTTCCTTGTTGACTACGGAACCCTAAAAAGGTGGACGTTATTTTCTTAGCTTCCCATGCTAAGATTGCTAAGTATGTAGCTGTCTTAAGTACCGATTTCAGTGGCCGGTTTCATTTCAACCGAGTCAGTTACGCATTCTTTATAGCCTTTTTTGCCAGACGATCTGGTGATCGGCCTGCAATTATTGTAAAGCCGCCAATCCACTGCAGCGCACGGAGAGACTACGCACATGCGTCAAGCTTCGCTTTGTAAGAAAATATATGTGACTGTGTCTACTGCAACCCACGGACACGCTACGCATGAATTGACTCACGTAGTTTGCACGAATACGGTGCACACGTAGCTCAACGCTGGCCACGCTACGCGTGCTGTGCACGGGATACACGTAAGCGTGTACATAGTATTCAAAACTGTGCCGCGCTACAGTTGTACATAGTCGTGGCCGTGTGCATAGCGTGTGCTGCAGACTGCAGTGGAAACGTTGACCCACGTAGTCAAACTAATAAATCCGTGCGCCGCGTGGCCGTGCACAGCGTGCGCCGCGGTGGAATGGCGGCTTAAGTTGTAACTGAAAATTTAATAATTTATATTAATATAATAATTTAATAATTTATATAATAATTATTCCAGCGTAGAATGAATCAAAGCAAGGATCGTGCTTCATGTTTGAATATTTTTACGTGTTTTCCTATAATTTTACATTTTTACAACCGTATTTTAATTATTATAGAAGTTTGCATAGATATACTATGTAATATGTCAGTGGAAGTTTGTCGATAATTTTTATGGTACAGTCACTGATATGTCTGACACCTTCTGACAACCTGTCTTATTTCATTGTCATTATTATAATTTCACCTAAAATGTTTTTCGTCGTCTTCGATCCTTGAGAAGGTGCAGCCAGATTCCTCGTCGAAACTTTTTTTTGTACACACATATTTTTATTTTATTTAGTATTTTATTTTATTCTATTTTGGTGGCTTACAGCTAACAATATTGTATTATGCTTAAAACAAAAAGCCAATTACAAGCCTCCACAAACAGTTATTTAAGAGTATTTGGTGTAAGATAAAACTTATAGCGTTTTCGGCATCTAGAACTGCCCCGGGGCAGGGTGGGCCGAATGGATACGGAAATAGCCGAAGTTTAAATTACTACATAAACTAGGTACGTAATTACTAGTGCTAAGTCTAAGTGCTTCGTGGATCATCGGTTTTGTTCGGCTATTTCCGTATCCATTCGGCCTGCCGTGCCTACTCTCCGGGGCAGTTCTAGATGCTGAAAACGCTATTAATTTTAACAAACTAGTGACAGTAAGACTATTAATAATTATATTTAGTATGACACGCATATTGCGTAATTGTTACGTTGTCCACAATTATATATGTGGGCGATTCTTTGTAAGCTCGTAATTTGCTGTCCTGACCGATTTCCTCAAAAATTATTACAATAATTTATAAAAAAATTACTTCTAATGAAACTTCAACATCGAAACTTTATGGGCCCTTTGTTTTCAGAACCATAACTGTTTAAAGTTTTTTTCTAGAAGCGATAGAAACACTCAAATTACAGTCCCCTGGCTGTTCCCATCACTGCATCCCCACATATAAATGATATTTAGGAAGAAGTTTTTGAAACTTTAGGTCTACCAGAATCTGATGGCAATTTTTGACAGCAGATTTTCATAAAATATCCTTGATCATTGGATAAATTTTTATATTTGCATGTGTAACACACAGAATCAGCCACTATAAGAAAAAAAAGGATCAAAATGTTTTATTCCAATTACTCCGGTATTGCTAGAGTCAATTTATTTTCTCACTTTTTGCCATCAGATTCTGGTAGACCTATACATACATAAGGCGGTTAATATTGCAAAGAAAAATGATTAAACTATAATATTTTCGTAAAACAAAGTCTCACTGCCAATTTTATTTATTTAGAAGACTCCTGTAAACTTTGTCCCCAAAATTTTTATACAGTCCCCTGCCAAAAATTTCGATCCATTCAAAATAAAAACTATAATGTTTACAAACTTTTTTTTGAGTAAAACAAAACGTAACTGGTGTGAAGTTTGTTTTATTTATTTATTTTGAACCTCCGGTAAACTACACCGGCGGGCCAGAACTCCTCCACCTCGAAGATGGATAAAACTTGAGTCGGCACTCTCACCACAAAGGAACTGAAATTCACTTTGTGGCGAGAGTGCAGACGCTCCACCCTCAAGGTGTAGATGGTCTTCTCGCGGATGTAGTTTACGACGTCTTCGACCGTCATGGACCAGTGCAGGCGCGACACGTAGAGCGGCGTCGCGGGCACCTCGCTGCGCAGGCGCAGCTCGGGCACATAGGGTGCGGTGCCGCGGTGGTTGCGGACGGTGGGCTTCCTCTTCTTCCTCCTCTCCACCAGAACGAACCCCTCCTCATCGCACCTCCTGCTCTCGTCCCTGTCGAGTCGAAGATGTTCAGCCTTGCGGCCCTCCTTTGCACCCCTCGCCTTTACCCGCGGGGGCGGTGCGGGGCAAGCAGCGACGCTTGCATAATTTTTCAGCTGAGTCGATGGCCTCAATTTCGTGTCGATGTCACGCGGTGACGGCGAGCTGACGGCGGCGGCTGTTGCTGACCCATTCGGTTTCGCTGACGTGCAAAACGGCGAGTCGCGCTGAGCTCCGCGACGCATATTTATCGAGTCGATCGGATACTCGGGTGACCTACATAATGAATTATTACTTTTTAATTGTAATAATTCACTACGTAACTCACTGATGGTGGATTCCGAGGCATCCAATCTACCTCGCATCTTGTCCAGCTCTGCCCTCATGATGTTGAACTTCTGGAGCAGGCTGGAGACGTTGACGTGGTCCGTCGATACCGCCGGCAGTTTGTGGAGCTGCTTGGCCACAAACACCGGCAATTCCGCAGGATTAGTCTGCTTGAGCAGGGAGATGATGTCCTGCAAGCTTCGTTCGCTTCCGTCTCTCCTCCGGGACGTCATCTGCGCCGTCTTTCCGAGCGCTTCGTACAGCATCAGCCTGCCCTTGCAGATTTCCTCGCTGGTGTAGGTTGACCTGCAGAGCTGCACGATGCTATCTTCGTCCATGGTGTTGACAACGTGTTGTACGAACGCCAGCAGCTCGTTGGATACGAGCGCCATGGTGTCGGTGCAGCGGCTGTGAGCCGCGCGACTCGCGAAATATTAATTAATTTTATTAATATTTGCTGCGTGTGTTGTTGAGCGGTTGGCGACCGTTCGCTACCGCGATCAAAACAACACGTTTTTTTTTTATGAAATAAGGGGGCAAGCGAGCAAACGGGTCACCTGATGGAAAGCAACTTCCGTCGCCCATGGACACTCGCAGCATCAGAAGAGCTACAAGTGCGTTGCCGGCCTTTTAAGAGGGAATAGGGTAATAGGGGAGGGTAGGGATGGGAAGGGAAGGGAATAGGGGAGGGAAGGGAATAGGGGAGGGTAGGGAAGGGAATAGGGTAGGGGATTGGGCCTCCGGTAAACTCACTCACTCGGCGAAACACAGCGCAAGCGTTGTTTCACGCCGGTATTCTGTGAGAACGTGGTATTTCTCCGGTCGAGCCGGCCCATTCGTGCCAAAGCATGGCTCTCCCACGTATAAATGTATGTATGTATGGATGTATGGATGTTTGTTATTCTTTCACGCAAAAACTACTGAACGGATTTTAATGAAACTTTACAATAATATAGCTTATACATCAGAATAACACATAGGCTACAATTTTAACCGACTTTCAAAATGGAGGAGGTGTTATGCTCGTTTCTTTATGTTCAAGGATTACTCCGCCGTTTGTGAATCAATTTTCAAAATTTTTGTTTTGGTGTATAGGTTATCATCCCAATTTGGTACCATATTCATAAAAGTGAAATCGAGGGAACTCCTCAAAATTTATATGGAAACATGTGGTGACTTCGGTTTCGTGAGTAGTATTCTAAGCATATGCTACCAACAAGCAAGATTTTGCACCAAGGTATACCATGGTATGGAAGGTGCTGAGAGAACTCCTGACTCTTTATAGATACAAAGGGAGTTTCATCGTTGTTTTAAGAACGGAAAGCATATGCTACTATGCAAATTACATTCATCATCACTACCATATTAAACCATTATAGAACCATGTATCGTCCCTTTTTGACCCTATTATTGCTACTTTTCATAGTCTTTTATTATATATATCACTTAAACCGCGGGTAACACCGCGGGGCACAGCTAGTGTATAATATTAGGTAAGTAACGTATAATGATATACGATTGAACAAATAAAACTTTATTGTGGTCATTACTATTACTATAGGCTAATTACTATACCTAGTAAATAGCCTATCATAATATTGTTTATTTTGGGGTAAACAATATAGTTTAGTATTATAACGTACACACATTTACTTACGTGATTATTATTAATAGAGGTTGCAGACAAATATAATATAGTACAATACAAAATATGGTAGGTATATAGTCTTTGATTTATCTTAAATCTAAATTAGTAGATTGGTTCAAGACGTCATGGCATTTGACATAGGGAAAATGAACAAATAGCAGGATTATTCTTGTCAAGTAATATAATGTGAAGTTATAATAATTATATTTTTTTAAAGAAAGGCAATGGATGAATTAGTAAAATTAGTTCTGTAATAACATAATATAAAATGGACATAGTATATTATGTACATGTTGTTATCGACTCGTTACCGACTTGTTATGCAAATTTCCTCAAAGATTCTATGACGAGAATAAATGTGACAGGTTTGTTTGTTACCAGTCTAGTATTCCTGCATATTTTGTAAAAAAAAAACTTTTTTTTTTTTTTGCTTTTGAGTTACTACGAGAAAAAACTTTGAATATTTTGGAAACACGTTTGAAACGCGTTATAAAATAACAAAAACTATCCAATTAAAATTCAACGAAGTTTGTAGAACTCTGATTTATTAAAATTGAATAATACTGTCACAATAGTTACCAAGTGTACTTGATTTTATAGTAGGGGAGACCAGGATGCTATTCGTGTAGTCACTCGAGCGTCATGGAGACCTAGTAGGTTTTTTACATTAGGTAAACGTTAAAACTGATAAAAAAATAATATGAGCGTTTTTTATTTTAGCGATGGGTTCAGAAACTGCTGCCATTTTAAAGTTATGAAAAAGAAAATATATTCAGAAAATTGCTTATTTAGGTAAATTATAACAAGATTTTAGACAACAAGAACTAAATCATTTAGTTTAGTGGAACATAAAATATCTGCGAGGCTTAGTTAGGAAAATATGAAGCTTTATTTTTTCATATATTAAAATGTCCCTACAGGCTTACCTAACCTTTGAATCGCCAGTGCTTTATATGGAAGCTTCTTTGGGGTATACTAAACATCCCCTACATTTCAATATTCTAAAATAACTTTTTTTAACCCACAACGTGAGCAATCTGATTTCTCTGCCATGATTTAAACTAGACACATGTCGGAAGCCTATACAAGCTTAATCTGACACGCTCGAGCTTGTCGTGAAATCCCCTCTTCCCCTACCTAACTATTATTGTCGGCATGCTTTTAAAGTCTTTTTCATAACAGAAACTTATAATAACTTACAATATGAAACCCACACATAACAATTTATATTTTAGTA
Organism: Cyaniris semiargus; assembly: GCA_905187585.1. Taxonomy (NCBI): domain Eukaryota; kingdom Metazoa; phylum Arthropoda; class Insecta; order Lepidoptera; family Lycaenidae; genus Cyaniris; species Cyaniris semiargus. Next base: position 601,102 of record LR994558.1, on the reverse strand, counting down.
GTTGCTCATATTATGATACTCTTTCACTTTAATATTATGATCTTTTATTCATGGACTTAGCCAAGTGCTTCAAGTTCAATTGATTTTCATCCATTCATTCATTTTTACTATGTAACCTAATCACCTCACACTACATTCAACGATGTATTGGTTTAATAATTAGAAAAGAATTGCTCTTCAAACGCTCTGGCAGAAATAAAAACGAAACATGAGGGCATTTTCACAGTGCGGTAGAAAGAACCTATAATATTACATCTTGTCTACTCTTCTTTGTCTTACGAATTTTAGATTAGATCACGTGTTCAGACACAGCAGGAACTGCGCATATTGGACCCGTGCGTTTAACCGCTTGCAGCTAACTTCAAAGGCGTTGTATTATAATTTATAACCTTCACTCTTAATCGCTCGGTTTCTGCTTTGCCTGAACTAAGCAAAAAGTACAGCGCCGTTAGAGAAGTTTTTACTTTAAAAGTAGTCGCATAGCTTCTGAATGCACAAGGAGCCTAAGATATTAATATCGACTTACGTCACTTACGAGTTACGTGTAGGCACTACGGACGAGATTTTTAACGAGGTCTTCTAATACTAAACACGTTAAAATCTTTATTAAAGTCTCATTCGTAATATATTTCTAAAATTGAATTCATAACTCTGAAATAAAAATTCCTTTCATATCTTAGCTCCATCTTTATTTGATATCAGTGTTTGCATGGGGATTTGGAGATCCAATTTTAGTCTTGGCGAATAAGGAAGTGTGAGAATAGACTGTTTGCACAGATGTAGTTTGATTGGATATTTATTTGTGGTTTATATCGGCAAATATTTTTCTTGCCCCTCCAAAAATTTGATAAAATTGACACGCTTTTCCAGTATGGTCACAAACAAAAAAGATGTACTACTGTAAAAAAAATATTACCATGCATATGTCATAAGGGGGGAGAGTGGCATACTGGATCTTCAAGTGAATATATAAGTACTTTATTACGTTACAATGCTTTTAAATATCCTTATACTACGATGGTGCGTTTCTTTACGAGTTTTAGTATACGGCCCAGAGTGATCTACTCAATCGGTAGCCAATCAGGTCTTATCAATTATTACTGTCACAGCAGCACCTAGAGACATTTAATTATTTCTTACTACCTTAAATGTAATGAATTTTTACATAGACTCCAATCATTAAATTAAAGTTAAGTTATATGTCTTTGATTGCGGCAGTTAGTTATTGTTATTTAGTGCAGCGCCCAGAGGTTTTAACCTCCGAAAATTGTAATAGTGAATGGATTTTTATTTTTAAAGTGTCATTTTCTTTTTTACACTATAACTTGCAAAGTTTACCAAAAAAATTTTTGTGCTCTTAATTTTTTAGTTATTTAATTAAAAAATATTATTTCACCATATAAAACCAGCGAAGAAAAAAAAATTTTTTCTTGTTCCTGTTATTTAATGACTCTTATCCGATTGTTTACATTGAAAATTAACCAAAAACATATTTAAAAAAAAAGAAAGTTTGCTTTGCTAAGCTAAAATAAAAAAAAAACTGTTAAAACCTAACCAAAAGAAATAAAATACAGATTTTCTTCGAAATATACGTTAAAAGTTTGTGGCACTACATTTTCAGAAAATTTAATTAAGTAAGAGCTAAAAACTTTAAAAGTTATACGCATTAACAAATAGAAGGCTTTGTAAAGCCGAAATAATTTTAAGCTTCCTATTTAAAACCAAACCAAAAAGAAGGACCACCATTTATCATAGTACTTCCTGCCGAGGCATACAACAAGTTTATTTTGAGGTATGCTCACCAAGATACAAGGGCATTTCTTCGGAGGCGTAATTTTTGACGGCAACGGACTTTTTTCTGTAACCAGGCAAAAGCAAACAATAAAAATATATTTTTTTAAATACTTGAGCTCTGTGTCTACCTAGAAACAACTGTCTTTTTTTAATAATTGTAGTTTCAGTATAGGAAAAAAAATCTTAAAGTCCATTCTTCTCATTACCATGGAGCGTCCTCTTGCCATTTTCTTCAACAAAAACGTCTATAATTCATTTCCTCTTTGACAAACCAATGCAAAATAAAATTATAACGAAATTACATTAGTTTACCTGTTATAAAAAATAAATACAGTAGGCATGGCTACATTACAGTACTTATAAATAAATAAGAAAAGAGTGTCCAACGTAAAGTTATAATTCCTGTGGCCCAAGTTGCGATTGATCATAACTTTTCTGGTGAAAACAATGGGAGTGTATCTTACCGCATGCAGGCAAGCCAGTCATATGTAAAAGAAGCTATCAGGCGGATGTGCGGCTAATTGATTTCTATCCAGGTGTTTGGAAGGTAAATATATCATTACCCTATGTTTGGTTCGCGTAGTTCATCATTTATGTGTCTACTATATCGAGCTTATTTTACTATTTCAAAACTTTAAACTGCGTGTCAACTGATACTCTTGGGTTACATATTTATGTTATAAAATATCAAAACTGATGCTTGTAAGAATTATGAGCTATGCATAATTATAGGCATAATTTTCATTTCCGTGGGTCTGATTACCCTGGTCAAAAGACCAGGGTAATGATAAAGTATATTAATTTTGTCCTGAAATATGCACTTTTATGTGCGATTCACGAGTTCTGTAGAGTACTACGACTATTGAATATCCTTGCATAAAGTTTTTTTAATTCTTAAGATTCTTATATTATATATTACAGAAGAGAAAAAAATAAAAAAAGAATAGAAAAAACTAAGCAAGATCAGGAAAAGCATGCTGTGTATATAATATAGCTAACGGAGAAATAAAATATATGTATTCTAAAGAGAAGGAGAAAATATTTGAAGAAAGTGTTTCTTCTGTAGGAAAAAACATCGATCTACAGAAAGGATTCTTCTTTCTATAGAAAAAAAAATGATTGTGAAGATTTTAAGGTTCTACATTTTTTTCTCCACATAAAACAATTCTATCTGGCCATTCAGACTCGGAGTCATATCTTTTACTTTAAGAAGTCTCAGAACAAAAAAAGAAGAAAAAATTTTATTCAAGTTGCTAATGTTTACTACTGACTTCTATTTCAGTAAAAATGACCATGGGAACAAAAAATAATTTTGAGAATTACTTAAACTCAACTTCTTGTACAAAACCAAACAAATTCTTCTTTTGATTTTTCTTTTGATAATCATGCTATTTTACTACTAGATGACGCCCATAACTCTATTGCGCCAAATCCGTTTATCTAGTGGGAACCGTACATTTTTTTCGGGATAAAAACTATCCTGCGTACTTTCCCAGGACTCTAAGTAGCTCCATACCGAATTTAAAAAAAAAAATCTTCTCAGTGAAGTAGTAACAGACAGACATACTTTCCCTTTTATAATATTCGTATAGAAGAAAATATCACTTTGTATGAATTTAAATCAAACGTTTTGTATGCAAATGAATTTTAAATTATCAAGACTGAACTAAGACTGGTTTCTAAGAGTACTATAATCACTAGTTACTTTATTATTTTTTAGGATGATACAAGGAATGTAAGTCGTTTTCAAACATAACAAATGTTATGCTACAAAAACTATAACAAAATATGTTATAGTTTTTGTCAGAAGACGATTATTTTTAAATAAAAATAATTTTATGTAGATATTTTTTTAATTTTTTGTTACTTTTATAATTACCATGTATGCAATTATCATTACCCTAGCCACAAAAATTTTTAACTTCGATATTACTAAATCTTCTCTATGAAAATGAGTCCCTTAAGCAAAAGTAAGTTATTTGACCTTTATATTATCATAAAAATATGAATTCCAGTCAAAAAGTAACGTTTAAAATTGACCATGGTAATGAGACGAAGAATCGTTTTCCGAAGAATCACCCACAAAAGTGTTAATTTTCACATCTAAATTATATATATTTTTTAACTTATTTTCTTTTTTTTTTGGAATATAAGCAACGATATAAATCAAAAAAGTAATAATATATTTTATTATTTTGCTACATAACTGAAACAAAGAAATATGCAGGTTTTCTTCAAAATTTTACAGTTTATGAGTTTACTTGAAGTGGAAGAGAATAATTTAAAAATCAAAAGCACAACTTTTCAATAGATAAACTTTTTTATTTATGTTATCAGCTACACATTACTTTTTTTTTCAATTTTCTTCCACTATTACAAAAATCGGAGGTTTGCACGATTTTTATGATCTAGGCACTTCACTAATTGCCGAAATATATCTGTCGAGTTCCACCAGTCAAAGAATTTAAAATTCATTGTTGTATTAGCTATATTAAATAGTACAGTTTATACATTCAGCACAAAACTTACGTTAATTCCAAACATTTATTTGTGTTTCAGAACACACTAAACCAGCTATCCCCAACCCGCGGCCCACCGCGGTCCGGGACTATATCTGTGGCCCGCGTGATGTTAAACCATTTTGAAATTCACGCCCAACGGCAAAAAAATGTAAAGTCGTCGTTAAAGTCGTTAAATTTTTCCACTTTTAAATCTTTTAATTGTTTATATTTAATTTTGAATAATCTTTTATTGTTAATTTTGAAGAAAGTTATTTAATACTTATATTATAATTAACCCTAAAAAGATTTTGATGCGGCCAGCGACACCAAGACTGGAAACATGTTTGTGGCCCAAATGACAAAAAGGTTGGGGACCACTGCACTAGACCGTGAGTGGATGAGCACAGTGAGTGGTAAATGTTTGTTTAACCGTTTTATCAACCCAAACATACACTCGTTGTACAAACAAACATAATTCTCGTTCTGGACATAAAAGTATACAATCATTTTATTAATTACGTCTAGGGCCCGTATAAATAGTCAGTACTCAAGATGCATCTCGGTCTCAAGACACGGTTCATTAGGCATACTACGAAACTGTTTTGAGACTCAAACAATCGGACGAGAATGACGCGTCCTGCTTTAACAACGTCATTTCACGTTTGTTAGAGTAGGACGCAGCATTCTCGTCCGATTATTTGAGTCTCAAAACAGTCTCATGGTACTAGGCGAGGCTCTGTGTTTGGTTGGCTGTCAAAATTTAGACCAATCACAGAGCCGAACCGCGTCTTGAGACGGGGTCGCTTCTTAAGTACTGACTATTTATATGGGCTGTAGAGGTTATATTCGTCTTTAACCCATCAATACCCAAGCGGCACCCGGCTGTCGCATAACAATTGAAAATCTATTGTGTCTGCGATTCCCACGATCGAGGTATTAAATGCCCATGGTCGTCGTAGTAAAACATGTAAACAACTGAATAATCATGGTGACAATCATGATTACTAATCGTGGCCCAGCGTAAAGGCATCAAGGAACACTTTTGTCAGTTCGATCATCGTATGTCGAAACATCTTACGCTTCTTCTATAAAAATACCTTAATATTATGATTTGATAGGGAGTTGTATGAGGCACATAAGAATACATTTATTCCAGACTATTACGACCTGCACCCGTAGCACGGCTACAGTAGAAATACGAAAGTCCTAAAAATTCAAATAAAATCCTACTTTATGACGTAGTCTATAGTCTATGTCATAAAGTGGCATTTTAATTGAATTTTTATCAATCGCGGCTAGCCGCGGTAAAGATCAGAACGGCACCTTCAGTTTATCTCCGCTGTTTGTCTATACTTTCGTATTTCTACTGTAGCTGTGTTACGGGTGCTGTAAACTTAAAAAAAAAAAAAAAAACGGTACGTATACAGGCGATTCCTTCAGTGTTGTTACTGTATAAGCAAAGGATAAGCAAAGGTAATCGCTTTCAACACTGTGAAGCAGCGGTTCTCAAACTTTTTTGGTAGAAACCTTTTGTAAAGTGGAATTTCTGACAGAGCCCCAAAATTAAAAAGAAAAACATATGTGCCTTATTTAAAGATTGATAATAACAGAGTATATTCTCATAATGAAAATCTCATTCTTACTAGTATTTTCGAAGCCGCTACAAAGGTTTTGCGGAGCCAAGCCCAAGGCCTCCGCTGGGCACACATTGAGTATGGCTGCAGTAAAGCTACCCGCACCTGTCATCTGTTCAATCAGTAACAGGCGTTTGTGTTTCAGCCCTTTGGGCTCTGCAACATCCTGTCAAAAGTAATACGGGTTGCGAGTATATTCCTGTCAAAGTTATTTAGCTTTGCAGTTTCTTTGAACATTATATAATGTAGATTAATAAAGGATTTTTCTGGACTATACCTTTTTGATAAAAGGTTAAGTTAAGTAACCTCTGATGGTCGCCGTTAAGCATTAATGTGACCTAACCCACAAAAACATTTTTTTGGTGAATTCTGAATGCAGTCTTGTTCTGAATAATCTAAAGAACATAACTGCATTCATAACTCAATACATATTTTTTTGTGGGTTAGTACACGAATGCTTTAAGCAAAAATTCATACCTAACAGCGCTAATTGATAGGTAATTTATTTTTCAAGAGGAAATAAATAATGACACGCAGACAATAATAATTAAATTTATTTATATTATTTGTGAAAACAATAATTTAACTTGTTCATCAAACGATTTCTTGCAAATTAATTAAAAATTAAAGGTGACTAGATCATATCGCAGTTATTATGTTACTTCCGGAGGATCGTGAAAATTGTGTAGCTGGTCTGAAGAATCTGAAAATGTTATATTTATGTATGTTTTTTTTTTTCAACATTTTTTTAAAACTAGATACGCCTGCAACTCCATTGCGCCAGAATTCGTTTATCGCGTGGGAACCGTACATTTTTCCGGAGTAAAAAGTATCCAATTGTCCTTTCGCGGGACTCAAAATATCTCATACCAAATTTCAGCAAAATCGATTCTGTGGTTTGGGCGTGAAGAGGTAACAGACAGTCAGACAGATAGACAAACACACTTTTGCATTTATAATATTAGTATGGACTGAGAATTAAAATTCCGTATCTCAAAAACTACTAAACCGATTTTGATAAAACTTGCCGTAAGTATTTCCTAAGTTGAATAATACCTAGTACAATAAAAAAAGAATTACTTAAATCGGACTTGTAGTTCTGGAGATATGCAAGCACAAACATAAAAACTTACATATTACATACATAACGTTTAAAATTTGGCACATTTGTTCAGACGCTAATATAGACTAACATATCCGAAAACGAGGCAGTTCTGGAAAAATTACAAACATACGGGTCGAATTGATAACCTCCTTTTTTTGAAGTCGGTTAAAACAAACCTTAGTTACCTTAGTGAACAACTCCATGTTGAACGTCATCATGCCCATGGCCTTGAAGTACGTGGGTTTCTGTGCCCGCATCATCAGCATCACCAGGGACCTCCTAACCCTCGTGTCGGGGACGGTCTCCCAGCCCGAGTTGTACACCACCATGGCTAGTTCCTCCCCCTAGATTTGGATACACTTAAGTTATGTGTGATGTGTAATAAAATGTGAGTTAGAATAAATAAATAAATAAGGACGCTGTTAAGCATTCGTGTACTAACCCACAAAAAATTACGTATTGAGTAATGAATGCAGTTATGTTCTTTAGATGATTTAGAACAAGACTGCATTCAAAATTTAACAACAAAAAAAATTGTGGGTTAGGACACTAATGCTTAACAGCGACCAGATATAGGTTATGTAACTAAAAACTTAAGTTTTGCAGTGTGCGGAAATTACATTTGTAACCTCGATAACTAAAGTCTACAAACAGTGAGATCGCACAGCCACAATTGCGGCGCGATCGACTCGCCGCCATGTTTATGGCCTTAATTTTTATGGATCTAAGTGTGTAGCAGAAATAATATGTCTTACCATGAAGATAACTATGACTTTTTAATAGTTGGCCTTCAAAGGAGCGTGGCCTTCCATGGTCCATGGTCGTGTTGCATAGTCTACCGAATACTTAGACCTGAGACTGACGCCAGATTGATGGCTGATTATGACGATTAGCCCGTCAATCAACTGGTTAGATGTTCAGTTTCGCGTCAATCTTACCAAATTGATGGACTGAACTGATGAGAAACTGAACTTAACAACATCTATGAAATATAATAAGTAATGTAACTCACATTGTAAGTAACGTAAGAGGTGAGATAGCAGAGCAGGTAGGTGTGTATGGAGATGGCCACGAACAGCAGGTAGTACATTATCTTGTAGTCGCTGTCCTGTATGCCAATTGCCAATAGAGCATTTAGTCAAGGTGCATTCGATAATCTCTAAAAGCGGCTTTCCGATCTTTGCCGCATGTAACCGCGACCGACAAAAATTCAAATTGAATGCCACTTTCTGACATACGCTGGTTTCATTTTCTACCGACATCGGCCAAGCGATCCCACCGCTGCTGCTTGTAGCGTAAGTAAAATGAAACCTAGCCTATGTCATAATGTGGCATATTATTTGAATTTTTCTCGGTCTCGGTTACACGCGGCAAAGATCGGAACGGTAACTTATTACTTATCTCTCGCTCGAAATCGCGAAAGGCAATAATATCCCGGCATGTCACATTGTAAAGTGACGCGACGAATCGATGCAATACATTTTCTAATGAGACATTCAAAACTAAACTTTATTTACTACATAAGAAGATACACATTGAATTGACAGACTTGCCGCCCAATGGATAGCGTTAATTATAGTATTTGAAAAAGATAAAACTGACTTCTAAATTGTACGTAACTAAGAATTAAAATTCCTTATCTCAAAAACTACTGAACCGATTTTGATGAAACTTGCAGTGTTTCCTAAGTTTAACAATACCTAAGGCAACAAAAAAAGAATCACTTAAATCGGACTTGTAGTTCCGGAGATATGGGAACACAAACATAAAAACATACATTCATACATACATACACTTTTGAAATTTGGCACATTTATTCAAACGCTGGTGTAGATTAATATAATATACGAAAACTGGGCAGTTCCGGAAATATTACATACATACAAGTCGAATTGATAACCTCCTTTTTTTGAAGTCGATTAAAAAAACCAAACCACATGAACTTATAACATCAGAGTAGTTAATTACCAAAAGTATTTTTGTAAGTGTCCACTGTCACGTGGCGATTGCTTACCATCAGAATCCGTCTTATTTTCTTATCTATTACACAAAAATCTCACGTTTTTCTTAGTGGTCTGACTGAGCGACATGACGATCTGGAGAGTGGCGTTGAAAATGAGCATGATCAGCCACACCTGGAAACACTTCTCCACCTTGGCGATAAACCTGGGAGAAAGATCTTTGTTATATTGAAGTGTAGTATCTTTATAGTAAGGGTAAGATGAGGCACGTAATAGAACATTTTATGCCTCTCCTGATATAGCGAAATAATAACGTGATGATAATTTCTACTAATTTCTATCTACTCTGTTATAACAATAAATAACGACGAAGATTTTTAATAATAATCATACTATAGTACGGGAGCCCTAGAACATTTTTTTTTTTTATTACTATCAAGCTAATTAATCAACAAACCGTTCCGTTCCGTTTTAGGGTTCAGTAGTTAACCAAGGTTGACTACTGAACCCTAAAACGGAACTCTAACAAGCAGATTTTTTGTATACTGATAGGTTAATAGTTATATAATTTAAGTGTAACATTGTCCTACTAAATAGAACAATCCATATTTTAGGACCATAAGGACCATAAAATCAAAGTATGAAATCCTTTCTATCTCTGTTAGCTACCACTTTCGAGATTTTTCGCAAATAAAAATGTTTTTCGTCTTATCAAAATGATGCCACTCACAAAAAATTTGCTTGATAGTAATCAAAAAAAATTTGTTCTAGGGCTCCTGTACTACTACCGTTATAAAGGCGAAAGGCTGAACGCTTTTGGTCAAATAGCGTGGTAGCAGTTAAGGCTCTTTAGCATAGAATAATACTTTTATCTTGAAAAATTACATCGTTCCCATGGAATGCTGATACAATTATTAGTTATTTCAGCATTCTATAAGGGAACAATTTGAAGTCATTTTCACATTCAATTATATTGCGGCTTAGTATTAAATGCTTTATGTGTACAATTTATTGATAGAAAATAAACAGACAAAATAATATATGCAAACCATTGCACCTCACAGTGATCTCTCACAAACTCGGCGATCCTGCGCGTCATGGCGGCGGGCGTGACGTCACGCGCGACCCGCGACAGATCCAGAGCGATTATCTTCAGTCGCAGCGACACGTGCAGTATCGACAGAATGTATATGCTGTCGTATGCTGAAAACATATTTAATACTAGCTGTTGCCCGCAACTTCGTCCGCGTGAATGTGTGTTATTACTTTTTTTCTCACTTTTTTTGGTAAAAAAGTGGGCCCCGTGCGAGTCTCTTACGCCGGTTCTTCTCGCCGGGTTAGTTCCCGAACCGGTGGTAAGTACCAGTGTATCAACATTGTGAAAGCATTTTCTTAAAATCTATTCAGAAATAAAACAATTATTTTTATTTATTTATTTATTTACTTATTATAATCGAGATTAAGAAAATTGGATACTCATCAACAACTATTTTATTTGGATAAGGGTTAATATTTATATTACACACGAAATTTTTAATTTACCTACTTCAAAGAGCCAGGAACATTGAAATCTCTCGAGTAACTTTCATCAGCGGGGCTTGAACCACAGATATCGTTTTGAAAAATCCTTTCTTCGAAGACCGCTTGGCGTGGACAGGATAGGGGCCACAGGACAGGGGACAGGAACATGTGACGGAGATAGAGGATAGACGACAGAAGACGGGTATATTTTAATGTAGGCATATATATCCCACTTTAACCTACCTCTTGCTCTCAGATTCCAGACCTACAAATTAACGCTTGAAGTTGTTTACTTCAAGCGTTATTTTATTCTGGTTTACTTGTAGGTCAGGAATCGTGATGCTTCCCTAAAATGCATTACGTATCTATAACTATCTATAAAATGCCAATATGAAAAATATTACATACTTAGTCCTTATCAAAATAAAAGCCTTGTTAATAAAAAGTATTTAATTTTTTAATCACGATCATAATATAATAACATAAATTGGCATATGCCTGCAGTTCTATAAGCAATTCCAAAAATTTCAAACTTTCTTTTGGAGTTCTGATCATTGGTTCTAGGATTACTCTACATCTGAAACTTATCAACTCGACATAATATGCGCTACCTAAAACTACATTATAAATACTTTTTTCTGTACGGGCTTTGGCCCACCGGCCACCACACATTCCCACCACTGTATCTCCTGTGTCGCCAGGACCAACAGCAGTATCCAACCACGAAAACCCTTTGATATGAAATCAGGGAGCCCAAAGGACATGCTCAAATGAAATTAATCAGAATAGAGGTAAAATTTTTGTACATTGAAAATAAACTTGAAAAAACGAGCCAAGGACATGTTAGAAGTGCATATAGAACACATCTAAACTTTTTTTGAAATTTTTGCTTCTCTGTCTGTTTGTCTGTCTGTACAGGCTAATCTCTGAAACCGCTGGACCGATTTTAATGAAATTCGGCATACCTTACATCCCTGGTCAACATCTTAGATACTTTTTAACCGACTTCCAAAAAATTAGGAGTTAATGTTTTCTTTGCTGTTTGAGTGGTCCGATTGTCAAAATTATTTTTTGTTGTTATAAACCCGAATTTGATACCATGTTTACAAAAACAGTGACTTGATAATGATTCTCTCGGCATCCTCGAGGTGTCGACGGAACTCCTTTACAACAAAAGCATCCAGTAATTTTCACTTTTTTTTTTAAGTAAAATTAACACAATAATATACCAAAAAGTAAGTTTTGCACCAAGGCATATCCCAGGGTATAGGGCTTCCGAAGGTTCCGTTGCTGAACGGAACTCCTGACTCCTTATTAGTGATGAGCAAAATCGGTCTTGCAGCCTCAGTCTTGGTCCTGCAAAAAAGCAATGCCGAGACCAAGACTATTCTAAAACTAAAAAACCCAAATCCAAGACCGATATCAGGCAGATTGGACCAAGTCCAAGACCAATATTGTACTAAAACCAAGACTTTCTGAGTCTTGTTTTGCTCATCACTACTTCTTATAGATATATTTTGTAGGGGTTTCAGCGTTGTTTAAAATACTGGAAGTACATGCCACTATGTCAATTATATTAATCATCATGATCACCATCATCATTGCACAACCTCGAAATTTACAACGACACACAAAGTGATTATCAATTCCAGCAAAGGTTGACATCTTTATAACTTTTCCCTAATATTTGTGAACGATTATCCAAACACTGGATGGATATTGACCACTGCGTATCTCAATTCCATATCGGCCTTGGAAATTTTAAAGTCTAACTTTACGGATCTTAATTAGTAGCATCACCTATGTGCTCGATCAAAGGCAGTATATTTGAACAAACCACTCATCATGTTCTCTGGGAGTGTTTTTTCTGGCAAGACGAAAGAACTACAATGACAACCTACATTGTATCAATATAAAATGAGATACACTATGTCGACGAGTACGTTTACTTCGGCCAAATTACATCTTTCAAGAACAGACAAGATAAGGAAGTAGACCAACGTATTGAAAAAGCATGGAAAAGTTTTTGGTCTATGAAAGATCTTATGAAAGGGAACCTTCCACTTTGCTTATAATGGAACGCAGCATCTTAGGTGTAAAAAGGATCGACCGCGTCCGAAATATCACTCTGCGTTCCCAAACGAAGCCCGTTGACGTAGGCAGGAAGGCAGCTAGCCTAAAGTGGAGCTGAGCAGGGCACGTCTCCCGTATGCACCTGGACAGGTGGGCGCGTCTAGTTTCGGAGTGGCCACCGACTGGTCAGCGTAATAGAGGCCGACCCAAAAAAAGGTGGCGTGACGAATTAGGTACATTCGACAAAGAGTGGCCAGGAACATCACAAGATCGTGAATTATGGAATAAAAGAGGGGAGGCCTTTGCCCAGCAGTGGAACACAGTGGGCCAATAATAATAATAAAAATCAATATAAAAAGTTGATAAAAACCTATTCTCAGGCTTAACGAATGTACTATCAGAGAAGTTGATTCCTATGCAGATGGCGGTCCTAAGTAATTTGGTCGCGTTAGGTCAAACCCATCCGACCGATCATAGCTAACATTGAATTGACATGAGCCGACCAAATAACGTAGGTCCGTCAACTGCTTAGGAATCAATTTTCTCGATGGTACATACAAAATTTCATTAAAATCAATTGAGCCGTTTTGGAGGTGCTCGCGCGCAAACACTGTGACACGAGAAATTTAAAATACAGGTTGTTGGGTTAACACCGTTATCCTTAAAACCATCTAATGAGCCCGTCAAAATGAACAACTTTTTCTATGAGAACAATGCTGGGAACTCAAAAAAAATGCCGTCTTTATACCTATACAAATTGCCGATCCGGGCAATTTGTATGTAGTCTTTAAATATATGTAAATCTTTAAATATATAAGAACTACAGCGTAGAAGTTACATAGTTTAATTATTTAGTAATCTGTGATAGAAGCAGTGGTAAAAGGCAATTATGGTGTTTTCAGTAAAATTACTGTTGTTATCAATTTATAATATTTGTATTGCAAGTAAATCGTCAACAAAGTTAAAAAATGCAAAGATAATAATATTATTATATTACTTATATTTTTCTTCCACCTTCGTATTAGCTGGCGTTTAGATTGTTATGATATGTTATGCTAAAAACAATGTTATTGTAATTTATGGCCTATTAAATTTTTGCCTTATAATCTAAAGGGGGCGGAAGGGAACAAATAAGCCCCCGCACCGCCCCGGGTGGCAAAACTCCTACGTCTTAAGGCCCTAGCACATGAGACGCTCATACAGCCGCGATGCAAAAGGCGGTACAAACGCGAAACAGTCAGTAAAGACACAAAATACCTGAGAACCCCCTCCCTCTGTGTCCTCCCCGCTGTCGCCAGGGGCCGTACCACAAAACCGTTTTGAGACTCAAACAATCATACGAGAATGCCGCGTCCTACTCTAACAAACGAGAAATGACGTTGTTAGAGCAGGACGCGGCATTCTCATTCGATTGTTTGAGTCACAACTCACAAAACGGTTTCGCAGTATGCCTACAGACACGGTCATGCGTTTGCATCGCTATAGTAGCGGGTTAGAAACGCGACTTACAAGCGTAAAGGTATCATTCCGATCAACGCGGCAAAACACCGTCACCGATAAAAATTCAAATAAAATGCAACTTTATGAACTAGGCTATAAGTTTCATTTTCTACCGACATTGGTCTAGAGACGCATGCTGCTGCTGTAGCATGAAGCAAAATAAACCTATATCCTATGTCATAAAGTGGCATTTTATTTTAATTTTCGTCGGTGGCGGTCGCTTGTCGCGTTGATCGGAACGGAACATGAATACGTGCGATTCCATCGCTACAAAAAGTCGCCGTATGCTAGGGCCCTTATACACTTTACACACGTGACACAAGCAATGCGACACTTTCTAAAAGCGAATAGAGAAGAGACACGTGAGACCTGTTATAAACTTCACAGGAAGTAACAGTTCAACTGTAACTTCTCTAATCCATATGACGTAGTTCCTTGCTATTTACAGAGAAATTAGGGCGATCCTGACATCTGTTTCGAACTGTAATAAACAATATATAATTAGGATTTTGTTCTGTATTATTACTTCGTATTGTATTTTTATTTTATTTGTAAAATAAGTCACATTTGCTATAGTAAATTAGTATTATATTTTAATTTAAATATGATTGCCTCGTGCTTTATGTCCGTAAATACAAAGCTACTATCTAGACGGCTAATAAATTAATTGCTATGATAGTACGCTAATCTTCGTAGCACTGCCCAAGAGGCCCCGAGCTCAGATTTTTTTTCACTTTGTACCTGCTTTTTTACCTGATTTTTACGTGACAATAGGGCCCCAACAAAAGAATTTGCCACGGGCCCCAGATGGAATAATGTACGCCACTATGTTCTTCTTTCACTTAAAAATTAATAAAATCTGTTTCTTATTATTCTTATAGTGGCAGTATGGCTTCTCCCCTATACGATAAACTTCAAAAGATCTTATCTAGTCTAGTAGCTCACCAATGAACCCTACGAACACCTCCCACAGCACGTACACGCTGTATGCGGCGAACAGCTCGTAGTAAGGTGTCAGGTACTGCTCCCCCTCCGCCAGGGAGATCAGCCGGCACTCGTGGATCATGTACTTCACCAGTCTAGTAGCTCACCAATGAACCCCACGAACACCTCCCACAGCACGTACACGCTGTACGCGGAGAACAGCTCGTAGTAAGGTGTCAGGTACTGCTCCCCCTCCGCCAGGGAGATCAGCCGGCACTCGTGGATCATGTACTTCACCAGTCTAGTAGCTCACCAATGAACCCCACGAACACCTCCCACAGCACGTACACGCTGTACGCGGCGAACAGCTCGTAGTACGGCGACAGGTACTGCTCCCCCTCCGCCAGGGAGATCAGCCGGCACTCGTGGATCATGTACTTCCGGGGGGTCGCACTGAATACCTAAAAATAATATCGGCCAAGTGCGAGTTCGAGTCGCCCATGAAGGGTTCCGCAGCAGCAATAAGGTTTATTTTTATGAAATTAAAAGGTTTTTGATTTATTTTTATATTTCAGTTGATTTAATGAAAGTTAGATTAAGGTTCACCATTTATGACGTATAAAAAAACTACTTGCTAGATCTCGTTCAAACCAATTTTCGACGTTGGTAGTTTTTATAGTACATCATATATTTTTTTAGACTTATCATGACTTTAGAAGTACTTTAGAAGTTAGAGGGGGGACACATATTTTACCACTTTGGAATTCACATGATTATTCACAAAGAAGATGCACATTGAATTGACAGACTTGACCTGACGTTTAAAGTTAAACTTTTAAGTTATTCCTTACTTATATTGTTATTCGTATTCCTTTTATGAGAGAAAATGCATTTTTAACAGTGGGTGACTTTAATTTGCATTGGCGCAATGTTTAAAACGATTTAGACCTCTTTATAACTTTATTTTCCTTTGGGTTTGAATTGTGACATGTTCTTATATTGACTTTTAAACGAGTATGAGTTTAGAGTATTCTGAGCTGATTTTGTTCATGGTGCCGAAACCCGGTTTGTATTCGTGGAGGAGGAGATGATATTGAGTAAAGAAGTCAGATAAAATATTTATATACCTACGCTTTGTTGAGAAGATTGAGAACTAAGAATATATTAGAATTTTTATTTCTTAAAGAAGTAAGGAGTAAAGAGCAAAGAATCACCATGAACAAAATCAGCTCAGTTAAACTCGAATACTCTAAACTCATAGTCGTTTACTCATTATTGAAAACACTCTGAAACTCTTTATAATATTTATTTTACTCGTTACACTTTTCACATTAAACTCTACACATTCTCATTACACCATTTTCTATACACTCTCTACACAAAAGTCAATATAAGAACATGTCACAATTCAAACCCAAAGAAAAATAAAGTTATAAAGAGGTCTTAATCGTTTTAAACACTCACTTTAAAGCCTTCGCGGTCCAATTTGTTAAGGGTTTGACTCTTGGTCGGATTCAATGCCAAAAAAATTATTATTACCAAGTTTCATCGACAATGAAGGCTGATCAGTGATCACAGACTGTTTAATAAGATCCATGCGTTAGATAGGTGGATGAATGGTTCGCCATCTTTTTACATCCCTTTAAATGCATCACAACCCATTTTGACACACAAAAGGCAATATCAGACTAACCTGCGAATACACCGTAAAACCCAGAGCCAGTATGATGAAGGACAGCAGAGTAGAAGCGATAGCTACACCCCAAGTATACTGAAACTTCTTGGTCATCCTGATATTCTCATCTACGAGTTGCTGGTATTCTTCTGGGAGGTCATTGAACCTTTGGTAGTCTCGGCTGATCACGTCGAGGACGTTTCGAAGGAGCTTCGCGTGGAAGATGCTTAGCACCATCTGGATTAGAATTAAAACGTATGGAGAGTTTCAAGAGAGAGAGAGAGAGAGAGATGTTTTTATATTCTGCATATAAATTTGATCTATTCGAATCTTAACAGTCTATAATTCCTAGGAATTAGAAGTGTCTAGACACTAGATGCCTATTGCCTGTATTAAGCAAAGTATACTGTATATATGTCACCGTCAAATCGTAAAAACCGTGAGATTATAATATTCCTAAATTATTATTGATTGCAAAAAATAGTACTTCGGTTACTTTAAATTTATTTCGTGTTTGAAATAACTTACAGGCTTTAAATAGGTAAGTATGAATGAGATTTAATAACATTGAATAAAATTTAGATAGGTATATTTAAAGTGTAGATTGAATTATAAATTAGTTAATTTTAATCAAACATAGTCATAATTTTCATTTTTACCTTAAGATCCATAATTTAAACACGAAATAAATTTAAAGTAACCGAAGTACTATTTTTTGCAATTAATAATTTAGGAATATTATAATCTCACGGTTTCTACTATTTGACGGTGACATAATACATTAGTAACAGCCATCTAGTATAAATAAAATAAAGATATCGAAGATTTCTAAGGTAGTGTTAAGATAATATGTCATTTTATTGGAAGTATGTTTGAAGTCTGTGCAAGTTTCTTACGCCTGTTCTTGTCGTTTTGTTAGTTCCCAAACCACTTAAACCAGTGATAGGCATCCAGTAAGACGTCTATTCTGAAAGTACCATTCATTAGTTTATATAAAAAAATACATGAAGATGAAAATGAATTTAAATGGAATGAACAAACCTTAAGCCTAACATAAGATAAAGCGATGAGCACGATCAGCTGTCGTATGAGGTTGGGCACATCGCCCGCCGCCACGCGCAGCCGCGCGTCGTCGCTGATGATAAGGAAGCACGGCAGCATCACTAGAGAGTCCACACCTGGGGAAGTCAACCAGACGAGCTTATGGTAAGGCCGCTTTTCCTGCGTGTTGTCACCCTCGGGCAGATCTGGGCCCCCAAAACTTTTTCGTTTTCGCTTCGTTATAGAATTGCCGACCAAAATGTATGGAATTGACATAAGCGTTCGTTAATATGACGTTGACGTTTGACTCGTCTTATGTCAACTCCATACATATTGATCGGCAATTCTATAAAGAAGCGATAAAGAAAAGATCTTGGCTCACCCCCCTGATTCACAATGCGTAATTCGACTCGGATTCGGAAACTTCATCGCGTGACATCCAATAAACGCTCGCCGCGCTAGGCACTAATAATAAAAATAATAATATCTATGGACGCTTCACACCACGTCAGTCTGGCCCCGTGGTAAGTACCTGAAGGACTTGTGTTACGGGTACTAGACAACGGAAATATATTTAATAATTTTATAGTATACACATACCTATTTAAGATTTTTATTATATAATACACATATTTAATACACATCCATGACCCAGGAACCTATAAACTTTTTGTTCCGTCGCACTATGGAAAATGGTAGAACTAGAGCATATCATAAATGGATTTTAAAAATATCACAATTTGAATGAAATATTTATTGCATTCGATACTCTAATAACCAAATAATCTTAATCAGACATTTTTTTGTTCTAAAACTGCATAAATATTTTTTTTTCATAGGTTGAAGTAAGTTGAAGTAGCGGATGGCTCATTCAAATGTTTGCATACACGTAATTCAAATGAATATTGTGAAAAAAGTATTTAGCACATGCATGCGGTTTTATACATTTTTAAAAAGGATATTTTATGTTCTTAATAATGAGCTATTAACTTTTTTTAATATGCTTTTTATTTTTGAGTAAGTACTTAAAAATTGACATACCCTATTTTTCACTTTTCTTTTTTTTTCGTCGAAGGTTTTCACATTTACCGACGGCTCGCGACGCGCAACTTTATGTGTTATTTAATAGCCTAACTATTTATAAATGAAAAATTAAAAAAATCAGCTGCGGAAGTTTGCGGTCCTGGAAGTTATGGGAAAAAATGTGATAGCGGTCGGAGTAGATAATTCGGTATCTTTTGCGGTTACTGCTGACATAGTTTACAAAAACTATATTAACCACAATATTTTGATAGCAATAGCTTATCATCTATTTTGCACTCGTCGTGCATGAGTAAATATGCATAACATTCATATTAGTACGTATTTCATATCTAAAAAACTAGTATATAAGGGGAAGCAAATATCTTCAAATTGCACACTTCAGCGTGTATTTCATATTGAGTGACACTTATTTAAATTGGTTATTTCCATTAAAATGTCAACTTTCAACTGTACTAAGGGCGATTTCATCATTCCCTATATCGAGCGTGGCAGAACCTTGGAATCGTTGTCCATAGTTCTACAGCAAACATTAAATGTTTCTGAAAACATCTTGTGTTTTGTAATTGGTGACATTCAAAGAAATATTCTGCCTTCTTTCAATAAGCGCTGGGCTCAAGCATCACGGAAAAAGGACGAATTTATTCGAAATAATACAAGCTGGCTGGAGTCAGGATATTCAGTACAGTTTCCGGAGTCTGAAGCACATTCACTGCCATCAACTTCTGGTAAACGAGGAAGACCGTGCATTGCTTATGGAGACTCCTCAGAATCAACAAAGAAAAGGAAAAACACTCTTTTACTAGAAGAATATGGGTTTGAGCACATTTGTAACGCATTTTTGCAAGGACTGCGGGCCTTAGGTGAGTATGCAGAGGCTCATCTTGTTGAAGAGCTAAGAAACTCTGAGAGCGAAAAGAAAAAAGTTTTCTCGACTATGTGGAAAGAGTCAAACCAAATGAAGATTTTATCTGATACAGAAGCATTGAGTGCTTTTATTGATTTGGATCTAACTAAAGCACAATATATGTACCTAAGAAATTTAACCAACGAAAGAAAGTGTACAATGTTTCCCCCATATTACAAAATACAAGAAATAAAACAAACTTGCTATCCACCATCTTCTACAATCGAAATCACAAATACTTATGCTAAAGTGATTAATATACAAGACTTACTGGACCACACAGTTGCCAGAATTTTAAAAATTAATCCAGTTTTCCTAGAACAACACAGAAATTTAATCCTTTACTGTAAATGGGGATGTGATGGTTCATCTGGCCAAAGTCAATACAAGCAGAAACTGCCAGAAGAATCGGAAACTATTTCAGATGCCAATCTGTTCGTCACTTCATTAGTTCCCATTAGATTAATTGATGACCTCTCACAAGCCATTATTTGGCAAAATCCAGTACCTTCATCTGTTCGTTATTGTAGACCCATTTCTATTGAATTTTGTAAAGAAACTCCTGAAAAAACTAAGGCAGTTGTAGACGAAATTACCAGACAAATTGAATCTTTACGCCCGTCATTAATAAACAAAGATGGTGTTGCAGTAAATGTGAAGCACGAACTTTTTCTAACAATGATTGATGGTAAGGTGGCTCAGGTCCTAACAGAAACTCCATCGGGTTCTACGTGCACGATATGTGGGGCTACTCCTCGACTTATGAATGACCTATTAAAAGTGACTGCTAGACCTGAAAATGAAAGTGCTTACCAATATGGATTATCCACATTGCATGCCTGGATTCGCTGCATGGAAATGGTATTACACATTTGCTACAATCTTGACTTTAAGACTTGGTCTGCTACAACAGAAGAAAAAAAGAAATTGAAGAAAGAAAAGAAGGAATTTGTTCAAAAACGTTTCAGGGAAGAGCTAGGATTAATTATCGACAAACCTCGTCAATTAAGTGGAAACTCAAGTGATGGAAATACAGCACGAAGGTTCTTTTACAATTACACTTGCTCGGCGAACATAACAGGTGTTGATGAAACATTGATTAAACGCTTGTATATTATTTTACAAGCTCTCTCTTCTGGAATGATGATCGATCCCGAAAAATTTGGAGTTTATGCCTTAGAAACTGCGCGAATTTATGTTAGTAACTATGATTGGTACTACATGCCATCCTCCGTGCACAAATTACTTATACACGGAGAAAGCGTGATCAAACATTTTTCTGTTCTTCCTATTGGGCAACTGTCGGAAGATGCACAAGAGTCGCGCAATAAAGACTACAGAAATATGCGCCTGCACCATGCCAGAAAATGTTCCCGTATAGCTACAAATGAAGACGTATTTAAAACGCTTCTATATACTTCAGATCCATACGTTTCAAGTTTAAGAAAACCTTATGTGAGAAATGTGAAGGATCTTGATGAAGAGGCACTAAGTCTTTTGAAGGTGGTACCTGAAGGTGATCCTACATTTACACCGGAAGTAATTTTAGTTAGAAATAGCGAGGATAATAACAATTAGATATAACATTATAAGTAACTAAAACCTAGAATAAAACCAATAATATTATAAGATTTGTCTAATCTAAGATAAATTAGTTTGGTGTGAGGCATAGATAGGTACTATACGATTTTATAATTTTATGTATTTTATTATGCTTGTGTGATAAGTATAATTTTACTCATATTACTACTTATTTATAAAAAATAAACTACTCGTATTACTTTTTTATCTTTTCTTTTTTTTTAACCTAAAATAAATATGTATACAATGAAAAAAAATACAAAAATTGATTATTTTTAAAATCTTTGTATATCACTGTATACATGTGCCAAATCTCAATTCAATACGATGAAAAACCTTGAAGTTACAGATTTTTGATCCGATAAGGACCCAAATTTTCCACTGTGCGTCGGCGGGATTAGAATCCGCGACCCCCGGCATTAGCATTGACAACGTGCTCAACCAATGAGCCACGGAGGTCGTCAGATTGACCGCACGGTAAAGTTTTCGAATACGACGTGTCGAAACTCGAACGGGAATCGTGAATCGTCCCGCTGGTCCGCATGCGGGTGACAACATGCTGCTGGCCGCGCGCGTGTTGCCAGCACGACAGGAAAAACAAATTTGAAACGATATAATGCGGGCTATGACACGCGAAGGGAAAGCGCCCTTACATAGGTAGCTGAGAATACTTGGTGACATCTGGGGCCCAATTCTCTTACAATGTTGTATTGATCTCTCTCACTCGCGAGTGAGTCAGCAACGCACGCAAGTGAGATGGGCTGCGAATTGCGATCGTAACGATATTCGACGCTCGAGAATCGGGTCCCAGCTTCAAAACCAAAGGTTCATCCTTTTAACGAGCTACGATGCCACAGGCAGACATAATCAGACAGTTACTGATGTTGGGAAATAAATAAAAATACTATCTAAAGTAAACTTTTAAATTAACACAACTATCAAATGTAATAATAAAAATAAAGTTTAAAAAACTAAAACCCGACTACTAAAACATGACGAGTGCATCATTCGGATTCCGAAGGTTTCAAGTTCTGACGTGTTTGCGACGACGCGACGTCTATACACAAATACTTATTCACGATTAATTACGATATTTTAATTACTTTAGTGAATAAATATGAAGAACTTTACAATATACATTATCATATCCAACTGAGGAGAGACAATAATTATTTGGGATGAAATTGGGCAAATAATGAATAAAAGTTGTTCTGATAAAATGGACTAAAAATAACTAAATTGCCGATGCTGAATCCGAATGCAGTGGACGCACCCCATCGGCATTCCGTAAATGACGACGCTCCGTCCGCTCCGATTCTGATGTCTTATTTATTGTTTCATATTGTATTGAACTGATTTTATGAAATCTTGCAATTATCAGGTGATTGCAGGCAAAGCCGTGAGAAATAGCTAATAATGCTTACATAATATTTGAAATGTGCTAACAAAGTTCTTTCATTTGATACCCCACACGACACCGTCAGGAAATATAATATTTTTTGTTCTTTCCTTTATGTCTCCTAGATTTTAACGTGACGTCATGTAGCCTATAACCAGCGGACGATCAAGAGGCTTCCAATGACACCTCATTTGTCCAAACCGGATGAGTAGTTTTAAAGTTACGAGGGAACAGATGAACATCCACACCCACATACATACATATTAACATACAAGTCAAAATCATAATCCTTTTTGCTTCGCTGTAGTCGGGTAATAAATAGACACGTCATGAAATCGTAACACAAGAAGCGTGTCTTTTCCTACCAATAATTCGTAAAAGAAGATAAAAAGTCATCTTTCTTCTAACTCGATTCACTAGCTGTAATCTAATAATACACTTGATGATAAGATCGCACTGCATTTCACATTTTTATTGTCCCTCAAATAATTGAAGCCCGTAACAAAAGTAAATAGTTTTATTAATTAAATATTACCAATTAATTGAACAAAGAAACCCGAACCGAAGGTAAACAATTCTTTGATATAAAACTGTACGAAAATAATGGAGACTGATGAAAGAATCGAATTATAGTAACGGCTTTTATTACGATAAAATTTTGCTTTCCAAGAGTATTGGTAGTTCAATTAATATAATAATTTGCAAACTATTTTCGATAAAACGTTTCTCCTTTGAACTTTAAATTGTTGAATTAAAAATGAAACCCGCGTTCGATGAAAAGAGGTTTTTAATTCAAATGTATGTTTTGTACAATTCGACGACCCGTCCCCGGTAACGGCCGCATTAAGTAATCAATTAAACGTCTCTGATATATATAAACAGGATTGATATTCAGTGAATTTTACATTCAATTTAATCTTACTGCCGTCCTCTGAGACGAATATTAACTGCTTAACTGTAATTAAATGAAGATTTTGACATAAACATCATAAGTACATAATCTGTGAAATTTCATTAAATTAAAGTTTAATCATCATATTATTATGATGTATCATTTTAATGTATCTGACTTTAATTAAATTATACATTCGACATAAAATGATGTTATTTTATGTCAAAATCTTCATTCAATTCAACATTATTTTGTGTGAAGAGAAAGTGATTATGGCACACGTTGGGTATTTGTTTTAGGAACTTACCAAAGCTCTAGAGTTTATAAAGTATCAAGTTTTATATTACAGCAAACAAGCTTAATCTCCTGCATGATGGTATATTTATCTGCAATACTCACTGCGTTTTCGATCAAAAACTCCTTACCAATGAGAAAGTATCTGAGACGATCCCGCCCCGGGTTCGGCCACAGCAGGCCCAGCTTCAGAAATATACAGGTCAGTTTGAAGATCTCCTCGAAACTGTACTTTCGAGGATTTGGAACTAAAAGCATTTAAAAATATATTAAAATGTTATATTCTTAACACTATTTATTTTTGTGACTCTATAATAATAATATGTGATTCTAACAAGTAAAGTTATATAATAAGCGGATGTGTAATGTGTATGTATTCCTTGTATAGAGTTGACAATGTTTGTGCTTACCATTTTCATTCTTCACTTCTATTTTAGTCATTTTAGCGCCTTTAAACCCTAAATAGCTTGTTGACGATATCTGAAATTGTAATTAGAATAACCTTATTTCCGGGAATCGTACCTTTTTATAGAATAAAACAATTCTAAGTAATTTCTCAGGACTCAAAGTATCTCCATACCAAATGTCATCTAAGTCTCTCTGGCTTTTATCTTTACGCTAAAAGACAGACAGAAAGACTTTTATATGTAGTATACATTAGATCTTAACGAAGAAAAGCAAAATAAAATATAGTTCAAAAGAACCCACTTCCATTTAGTACGATATACGATCAAATTAGGGGCACATCTCACAGGGTATCGCCCAAGTAGTTATCCTCTTATAACAAGTAATCTTTAAGAAGTATTATCACAATATAAATTATCTACAGTAGAGTAACTAGGCACTGTCCTTGAAGTCGAGCTCGCTCTAAACAGCTCTTTATCCGCTCAAATGACATAAATACAATTTTTAACCGACTTCCAAAAAGGAGGAGGTTATATGTTCGGCTGTGGATTTTTTTTTTGTATGTTCAACGATTACTTCGCCGTTTGTGAACCAATTTTCAAAATTTTTGTTTTGTTCTATTAGGTTTCCCTCCAATTTAGTCCCATTTTCACAAAAGTGGTGATCTGATGATGGGATCCATGAGTAATCGAGGGAACTCCTCAAAATTTATATGGAAACATATGGTGATTTTGGTTTTATGAGAAGTATCCTAAGCATATGCTACCAAAACGCAAGATTTTGCACCAAGGTATACTATGGTTCCGAAGATACTAAGAGAACTCCGGATTCCTTATAGATACAAGTTTGGGGGTTTAGGCGCTGTTTTAAGAACTGAAAGCATATGCTACTATGCAAATTACATTCATCATCATCATCATTACCACGTCAGGGTCACCAGTGTCACATGGTTGTATATTGATACAATATGCCCCACAACACCATAATTATATCATCACGTTATGTCCTTATAATAATTGGTACTTCTCATAGCGATTTCAATAAAAATATAATGTTGTTTCAAAATAAATGATTCAAGTTCTAAGCGACTTATGTACCACAAAATTGAACATAACAAAGTCAACCTTAACTCCAGAGCGTAAGGCACACATTTGACATTACTTTTGAGATTCGAAAGAAAAAAGAGAAGTAAGTTGCTTCGATAGGTACTACACTAGTTTAACTAGTATTAACCCATCAATCCCCAAGCGGCACCCGGCTGCCGCATAACAATTAAAAATCTATTGCGTCTGCGATTCCCACGATCGAGGTAATAAATTGAACCCTTAGTATGAAAATACTTACATAGGAAAACAATCTACATCTTAATAGGAATAAGAAACACAATCGCATTGAGTGTGACTCTTAACAAATTGTAATAAGATACGTAGAATATACGCGATGCTTTACTAGGTAACTAAAAAGAGTGAAATTATTATTTTTAACAAAAAATTAAAACCGACTTCCAGGGTAAAAACAATAATAACATTCTTATAATATGAACTAAAAAGTATTAAATAATGTTTCCTATCTAATAGTGCCTTTTTCCGAATTCGGCTAAACCTCAACTATTTCTGTACTCAATCTTCATCATTTTGAAGTCGGTACCAGATATAGCTGAATCTTCAGTTCTCTGACAGAATAGGTATTTGAAACTGGCACCGACTTCAAAATTATGAAGATTGAGTACAGAAATATTTGAGGTTTAGCCGAATTCGGAAAAAGGCACTATTAGATAGGAAACATTATTTAATACTTTTTAGTTCATATTATAAGGATGTTATTATTGTTTTTACCCTCGAAGTCGGTTTTAATTTTTTATAATTAATTGTCAGGCAGCAGCGGCTCGCAATATTCCGAGGTGCTCTACAGAGCAATATTGCTATAGCAAGTGAATTCTAGCAGTACACTGTACTTAAATCTGTCAAAGTTTGTAATCACGTGTGTAATGTGTGGAGCTAGCGGATGGTCGTGCTCCACGTTATGCACACGCAGCAAACATTAATTATTCCCAATTAATATTTTCGTGAATCGTTCGTTCGCCAGCGAGGAGATTTGCCAGGGAAAGCAGTTGCTCTACGAGACGCTCGGTCAGAGCGCGAATATGCCATCGCGACGGAGGGATGGAACCGAAAAAATCGGCCAAGTGCGAGTCGGACTCGCGCACGAAGGGTTCCGTACCCTCATAGAGCAAAAATAGGCCAAAATTGTGTTTTTTGTATGGGAGCCCCCCTTAAATTTTTATTTTATTTTAATATTATAATTTGATATTAAAGTACACATATAACAAATGACTTTGTGAAAAATTCAAGTGCCTACCTCTTGCCATTATTGATATAGAGCAAAAAAGGCCGAAAAAATCACGTTTGTTGTATGGGAGCCCCCCTTAAATATTTATTTATTTCATTTTCAGTATTTGTTGTTATAGCGGCAACAGATATACACAATCTGTGAAAATTTTATAAGTCTAGCTATAGCGGTTCTTGGTTCTTGAGATACAGCCTGGAGACCGACAGACGGACAGACAGACGGACAGACAACGAAGTCTTAGTAATAGGGTCCCGTTTTTACCCTTTGGGTACGGCTAAAAAGCGTACAGGATATAATATCCCTGCTGAAGCAGACTGATCCGGATGAGGTGCCAGCTTTTGTGGCTAAAGAGCTGCACAAGCTGCCGCCCGTCACGCTGGACCACGTCAACGTCGTCAGCCTACTGAAGGACATCAGGTTCCTCAAGGAGGAGCTGGCCGGAGTTCGGGGTAGATTGCAGGCGTCAGAATCTACGATTAGTGATCTACGTAGTGAATTATCACAATTAAAAAGTAATGATTCGTTATGTAGGTCACCTGACGCCGCAAACGTCACACATTGTCGAGGCGCGCAGGCGATCACGTTTAGCCCGTCAGCATTATCGGACGGGTCAACGAACACGCCGCTGCCACCCCCGCCCGCGTCCTCCTCCCGGTTGCGCTGACGCGGAGTCCACAGGCGACTCAGCAAAACTTTGCGACTGTTGCTGGTCGCCCTGCACCTCCCCCGCGGGCGAAAACAAATGGGGAGAATGAGTGCCGCAAGGCTCCGGAGAATCGTAAAACTAAGGAGAGTTGCAAGGCTATGAAGAGCCGCGAGGTGGAGTCTTCTCGACCTGGCAAGGACAAGAGCAGGGGGTGCGATGAGGAGGGCTTCATACTGGTGGAGAGAAGGAAGAAGAAGCCCGCAGCCCGCAACCATCGCGGCACCGCGCCCTATGTACCTGAGCTGCGTCTGCGGAGCGAGGTCCCCGCGACGCCCCTGTACATATCCCGCCTGCACTGGTCCATAGAGGTCGAGGACGTCATGGACTACATCCAGAAGAAGACGACACTGCGCCTGAGGGTCGAACGTCTGCAGTCTCGCCACGAGATTAACTTAGCTCCTTTGTGATGAGAGTACCGACGAAGCTTCTGTCGACTTTCGAGGCGCCGGAGTTCTGGCCGATGGATGTGGTCTACCGGAGGTTCCGGGGGAGACTCCGGAACGAAGCGAGTCACGTCGCCAGCAACACGTGACAGTGTTAGTTTATAAGTATATATAAAAATATGTATGTTAGTTTTAAGGTATTTATCATATTACTAGCGACCCGCCCCGGCTTCGCACGGGTGTAAATTAATATATAGCCTATGTCACTCACTGAAAAAAGCCCGCATTGGCCGGTACCGCCGCAAAACTCAAAAACTACTTCCCCAATTTTTTAATCTGTAGTATCTTCGAAAATATTCATTTAAATCATATGCTGTAAAGGGCCATATAGATCTATATTAAATCAACAATGTATTTAAGGTATTTAATCGAATAAGGATTAATGCTGTATTGGTTAATATCGGTTCGAAAATTAGCCCTTAAATATCATAAAAAGTAAATGACAAAAAATGTTATTGTGGAATATCCATAATAGATAAGCATTATACCATCGGAAAGTTTTCTGTAGACCTTTTCATAGCATACAATACATTATTTTGATAAAGGGGTACGAACCTTTGTGGCATAGGCCATCTTGATTTTTTTTCAAAATTTCCGAGCACAATAAAAGTGGTATATTTGGATAGAGAACACTTATACAAACAAAAAATGTTATATAACATGGTATCCTAAAGTGTCACGTTTCCGAGATATTTAGAAGTAAAAAACTCATATGGCGATTTTTACTTCTAAATATCTCGGAAACGTGACACTTTAGGATACCATGTTATATAACATTTTTTGTTTGTATAAGTGTTCTCTATCCAAATATACCACTTTTATCGTGCTCGGAAATTTTGAAAAAAAATCAAAATGGCCGGCGGCTAGATATGCCAGGCTCCATACAAAAATGTTCGAACCCCTTTCGTAGGGTTCAGCCTATGTTTGCAATGTAAGCGGAAAGAAATGTAATTATTTACGACATCAGATTAGAAATCTCAAAAATAACAGTATTTCTCTACTATTTAATGAATGTTTTTATACTTATAAACCTTCCTCTTTTTTTTTAAATTTGAATCTATCCCCCTAACAGTATCAGGGCTTGTTTTTTACAGTTGGTTCAATTTTTAGCTCTTTTCTTTCGTTCTTCCTTCCTCTTTAATCACTCTATCTATTAAAGAAAACCGTATCAAAATCCGTTGCGTAGTTTTAAAGATTAAAGGGAACAAAGGGACATGAGGACAGAAAAAGCGACTTTGTTTTATCCTTTCATCTGTCACGAACTGTCAAACCATTCGAATTTTTTTCAATTTCCAATTACTCACATTAAACTGATTAAATTATCTAAAGAAATTACCATGAAAGCTATATATAATTTTTATATAATTAGAATTTTTAATAAATAAGCTATCAGTCGCAAATACACATAGTTTTATATTTGAAACAAAATACTAAATCGGTGGTCTGCAAAGTAGAAGAAGAACTTTTGAATAGTTTTAGAGTAAGACGCCCATTTTGGGCGCTTGACAGATAGCTAATATACTATGTACTGATTAATATGTATGTTAGATTTAAGGTATATAATATGTAATATGGGCCTCTGATGCCCGAAATAAAGATGATTTGATTTGATTTGATTTTGAAAGTTTCCTATGCGTAAACCTCTAAACTATACATCAAGTCACTTGAAATCTCAGTAACGTATACGTTCATGTGATTTGGCTAAAGCAGGGCTGCTCAACCTTTTGAAGTGTCGGGCTAAACGCTAGATTCAATCGTAACCGACGCGACGGGACGGGCCACTGAACTGAAATAGGCAATGTAGCCTATTTCAACTGAAATAGATTAGATAAATAAAATTATATATTTTTAAATCTAAATTTATTTATATAAAAATAAATTTAGATTTAAAAAGAGTAACTACCCTTTTTAAATCTAAATTAGGAGTTACTTGTTTATATAAACAATGTGATTTCTTTATTAAAAAAACCATACTTTTACGGGCCACTTAAAATTGTTTCGCCGGCTACGGTGTGGCCCTCGGGCCTGGCCAGTTAAGCAGCCTACAGTATAAAGAGAGTCTACTGTTTATTATTATACTACGGTATTGGTCGGCTATAGTCTGATTGCCGTATCATTTCCTTCTCTTATCTCGTTCGGTTTCTGTGTAGAGACGAGAGAGATTACAGGACTTTGTTGTTTGTAAATAACATTATTAACTTTCTACGTCCCCTAATTAATGATTCTACTCTGATTGTATTGTTATAGCTGTGGGCCTGTGGCTTAGCTCGTGCCAAAAAGGATTTTTGTTATTAAATTTTGACACCTTTGCACCGTTTTGAAGTAGAATTTTCAAAAATACCGTAGTAAACTTAAAAAACACAATAAAACATCTATAAAAGTTTCAAGTTTGTAGCTTTAAGGTTTTGCTGCGTGTGATTAAATGTGCGTTGATCAACATATTTTTGGATGTTTTAAAATAGTAAATTTTGTTAAATAGTAATTTTATCCTGCGGTAAATATAATATTAAGAATATAAAAAATATTTATAAAACATTGTAGTTTAATATTATCTATATTATATAATCAAAGACTTCAATACTTATGTTTCAAACTCTTTACTATTTTATATTGCGTACAAAATGCTGTTACTATTTCATAATCATGCATATTTAAGACTTTTGTGTTTCTTGAAGATTGATTTTAGCCTGCCATCTTTTCCGTACGTCAACGGCATCTGCCTTCATTTTCCCCGACCGGATGTATTCTATACAATTGTATCACTAGAATCAATCTCCCGGAAATCAAAACATCTACTATCATTTTACATTATGTAATCACGAAATATTTATCGATACCGAGATGATTAAATATATAAATAAGGTTTAACGTAAATTATTATATCTAAACATAAAGCTTACAATTATTAGCAACAAACAAAGCAGTACCTACCTAATATCGTGAGCAGTCTTTGTCTCAGTGAGCTGACGCGCGACGGGACAATCCCAACTCCTTCTAATTACGACTCTTACTTCGACGTATTTTATATACGTTTTTAACGGGCTTTCATAGGGTTGACACAAATTATTATCTATATTAATTATATTTTGTAATACAGTTTTTAATTATTATTATCTTTTTCTTTTTTAGAATATTATATTTATATAATGTTGGTACAAGAGCAAGAAAATAGGTCACGAAGAAAGCAATAAAAATATGCTTTTTACTGCTTTCTACATCATATGTTTAAAAGAAGATAAGAGATTTACTTCTAAGTTTTATACTTTAAGGTCGACTTGCACCAATCTTAGTTAAAGCTAACCAAGCCTGACACGATTTTTCTTTCATTATACGAGAAATACATCCAGTAGCCAGTAGATGTGTGCAAACATGTTTTATCCAGTCTAGTATCCAGTAGCGCTACTTTACCAAAGAAAAGTATCTACAAATCTTCAAGAAGAGAACGTAATTCCATCTTTAAAGGCCGGCAACGCACCTGCAATTCTTCTGATGTTGCGAGTGACCATGGGCGAGTGGCGACGGTAGTTGCTTTCCATCAGTTTATCCGTTTGCTCAGTTGCCTACGAATTTTATTAAAACTAAAGTAAAGGAGCATTAACTGTATGAGGATAATATTCGTTAAATATTTTATCTCCAGTGCCCGAGTTACTGCCTCGTGAGAACAATATAATATGGCGCTGCTCGAGCCGACAAAATTCTTCATAATAACGTGTGACTTCTTTTCACCTTCAATATTTTAGCCTTCACAGGCGATGTACGATATAAAAGTCAAAGCCTTTGAGAAACTTGTATCATATTTTAAACTAGATGACGCTCGCAACACCGTTGCTCCAAAATTCGTTTATCGCGCGGGAACCGTACATTTTTCCGGGATAAAAAGTGTCCTATATCCTTTCCCGGGACTCAAAGTATCTACATACCAAATTTCGCAAAAATCGGTTTAGTGGTTTGGGCTCAGACTGTGGGGACAGGCAGACACACTATTAGTAAGTATTTACAAATTGATAATATTATGCGAAAATAATTTTTAAAACATTTTGTGTAAGCAGCAACATAATTATGTTTCTTATGATGCGTTTTAATTAATACACTTAATTGTAAATCCTACGTCATATAATTTGTAACGTACTACTTACTAGATGACCGTCTAAACTTCGTATCATTTTCTCCTAATATAAACATTCCCCGGACTTCCACGAATGTTTTAAGGCCATCCCCCGAGCAAACGACCTTGACCATACGTTTGACGCGTTGCCGAGATCTCACAAAAATCCTTTTTTTTTTTTACTTATCTTAGTTCAACATTGATCTAAAAAAAATTTGAAACGGGGAATATGTAGTTAATGCAATTTTCTATCTATTGTCGTGTGTTTCAAATAAACGTAATTCGTAAATACTAGGGAGATGCTGAAAGTATGCTTCAATTTTAATAAATTGGTATTACTTTGGAAGCTAATATCATGAGTATAATCAACAAAAATAGAAAATTTAAAACGGGGAAAGGAATGTTGATATACTCAAGATTATTGCTGTATTTTTATTATAACTTTGTAGCTTCCAAATTATGAGTTTCTAAGGCTCTAAATACGGTAAATTACGGAATCTCCGTAGGGGAACGCCCTTAAGACTAAATTTTTCAACCGTTCTCGAATTTTAGCAAGACTTACAAAATTTAAGATTACAAACTGAAGTTATCCGCAAACATTATGTTTGTTTGCGCAATAAAAGCACAATATACACGGTTTAATTGAGAAACCTCCTCCTTTTTTGGTGTCGGTTAAAAATGTTTTACATAAGAGAGCTTTGTACTTGCCAATTTAAAATATAAACATTTGACCGAAATTAACATTTTCCCTATTTAGGACGGTTGAGGGCCGCACGTGAAAGAGGTGATAATTAAGCTATGACCTTATTGTCATTCCACTCAAGTACATTACGCCTAAAAAAACCGTAAGAAAAACATCGTAGGATTTTGTTAAGCTATTGTATAGCTTTTATCGCGGGCTTTGGGCGCGACGACCGAATCAAAAAATTCCGTCGTTTCGGCACGGTCTTTGTGTGCGTTGGACTAGACCAGGGATCACCAAATGGCGGACCGCCGACCCATTGTGTGCGGACCAAGCATTTTCGAAGATGAACTTCGTTAAAAATAAATTTCGGTCTCGACTTACTGATGAACATCTCCAGGGACCAGGATTTAATGTTTCACCAATTTTACTCCAAACGAGCAACAAAAAATTGTCACTTTTCTCATTGATATGGAAATAAAATACACATGTGTAATTTCCGTAATTACTTTTTTTTAATACTTAAATATTTTTTGTGTGGACCGCGAAGGTCATTTCATTTCTTAAAACGGACCCCGAGCGAAACTAATCGGTGACCCGTGCTCTAGAGGTATGCGTGTAGACTAGCTGCTGTCTGCAATATTTTTACCGCGGCAGTCCCTGAGTGCCACACGTATTTTGTTATTTTGCTTAGATAACTCACTACGAGCTAGCCGTAAATCTTTACTAATATTATAAATGCGAAGACTTTATTTCTCGCTTAACAAGCTGTACCGAATTTGATGAGGTATAGAGATTCTTTTCGAAAAATAACATAACATCTTTACTTCCTCCGAGACAAACGAATTAATGTGGGAAATATCTAGTAGGTTAGTATGGATTATACTAATATCATAACTGCGAAAGTGTGTTTGTCTGACTGTCTGTTTGTTACCTCTTGTTCCCGCCCAAGCGGCGGAACTGATTTTGCTGGAATTTGGTATGGATATACTTTGAGTCCCGGGAAAGGACACAGAATACTTTTTATTCTGGAAAAATGTACGGTTCTCGCGCGATTAATTGCGAACGTCATCTAGTAAAATAGTAATTTAAACTACACAAGATAATCTTAATCTGTATTAAACATATTACATGCCATATTAAATGTATTAACCAAGCCTACGTAAATATGAAAAACCTAGAACCGCCATCCCTGAGCTACAATTAATATAATGTTATATTTTAATATGTAATTAATTGTTCCAAAATATATGAGTATTAATTAATGAATATTATTACACGGCGGATTTCAATTATAACTCTGTTTACAGCCAGTTATTGGATTTGGATGATTATAATGATCGACTACAACTAGTATACTTTATTATACCTACTTTGCTTTTGAATAGGGAATATTCAAAAGTAAAGTAGGGGGTAACTTTTTTGAATAAGGAATATTATGCAAAGGTCGGAGCAGAGGGCGCCACTAGCACATGCAGTAAACAATCCGACCAGAATCCGACATGTTGCACACGTCATATCAGAATATTGACAGAAACGTTGTCAGATGTCGAACAAAACATTTTGTCTGTCAAATTAAATGTTGGTGCTGCCTCTAGCATGAAAACATTGCAGACTGCAGTACTTATATCCTTTTGTCCATTTTTTGGGATAAAAAGTATAATATTAAAATAAGTTCAAATATTTAAGCGTGAAAAGATAGACAGACTATAAAACAGTGAGAGTACAATTACTAGTTGACCCGGCAATCGTTATTTCGGGTGTGTACAAAGAGATTTTGGCTGATTTTCAAATCCAGCCGATAGGCCGATAAGAGAAAATTTTATCGAAATCGTTTCGCAGGAATTTGGCAACTAACACCGCGACACGAGAATCCTACTCCTACTAATATTATAAAGCCGAAAGTTTGGATGTATGTATGTATGTATGGATGTATGGATGTTTGTTACTCTTTCACGCAAAAACTACTGAACGGATTTTAATGAACCTTTACAATAATATTGGTTATACATCAGAATAACACATAGGCTACAATTTTAACCGACTTTCAAAATGGAGGAGGTGTTATGTTCGTTTTTTTTTATGTTCAACGATTACTCCGCCGCCGTTTGTGAACCGATTTTCAAAATTTCTCTTTTGGTGTATACACTAAAAGTTATCATCCCAATTTGGTACCATATTCATAAAAGTGGTGACCTGATGAAGGGATCCATAAGAAATCGAGGGAAAACCTCAAAATTTATATGGAAAAATGTGGTGACTTCGGTGTCGTGAGCAGTATTCTAAGCATATGCTACCAACAAGCAAGATTTTGCACTAAGGTATACCATGGTTCGGAAGGTGCTGAGAGAACTCCTGACTCTTTATAGATACAAGTTTGGGAGTTTCGACGTTGTTTTAAGAACGGAAAGCATATGCTACTATGCAAATTACATTCATCATCATCATCACTACCATAAACCATTATAGAACCATGTATCGTCCCGTGTTGACCCTATTATTGGTACTTTTCATAGTCTTTTATTATTATTAAAGAGAAAAACACTTTTCTGGTAATTGAGACATTTATTTTTATACTTTTACACAAAAACAATAACAATGCGCGAGCGCCATCAACGGACGTGAGCGAGAGCTAGTGCTGTCCCACTTTGTTGACTATGTAGTCTTTATAAACACTACGAAGAGAGTACTGTTGGTGCACTGTAGCTATTAAAGTTCAAATTTTAAAGTCAAAAGTGATACAGCTCACCCACAAACAGGAACAAACTTTTCAGGATTTGAAGAGTCCACATACAGGCACTCCAGAGGCCTGACTATCCAGGTTTCAAACCGAATAGTGGCACTCCAGGGTCTAGAGTACGTCAGCAGGTTTCTTTGAAACCAACCGCCAGCACGCAGAACATGTTTGAACTTGTTTTGCGAAAAATGTTTGCACAATTAAAGTTTATCATAAAAACCCTATTGAATACTAATTAAAACACAAGTTAATGACCCGTTATGGTTTGTTTGCACTTATTTCACAATTAAAGCATCCATTTTGTGAAATTAAAACTAAAATCATTGTCAAGTATATCCGACACTTTGTTTGATTAGAAAAACTGGTCTTTTCCACTTTTACAGTATGTATTCACTTTGTAGGCACAAGAACTGTTCCACTTCTGAATTTATTAAAGAGAAAAACACTTTTCTGGTAATTGAGACATTTATTTTTATACTTTTACACAAAAACAATAACAATGCGCGAGCGCCATCAACGGAAGTGAGCGAGAGCTAGTGCTGTCCCATGTCATAAGTTGACATAGTGACGTCCTTTCGATAAAATCGATTTTTCAGGCTAACATTATATATCACTTAAACCGCGGGTAACACCGCGGGGCACAGCTAGTATATTATAAATGGGAAAGTTGTCTGTCTGTCTGTTACCTCTTCAGTTCTTCACGCTTAAACCGCTAAACTGGTTTTGTTGGGTACGCAGGTATTTTGAGTCCCGGGAATATAATATTATTGGAACGAAATTCTTTATGGCGCATTCGGCGTTGCGAAAGGAGGCTAGACAGAACGATATTTGACCTCGACACTTTTTTATTAGTACTTGCATAGTAGGGGCAGAGGGCGTTGATAGTATTCCTGTGCGTCAACTAGATGGCGTTTTTTGAGAATAAACAGCGACGCGTTGTTAGTATTCCTGGGCGTCAATAGATGGCGTTTTTTTATAATTTTTTTGAGTGTATATGTATACAGGTTTTTTGAACATAAGAAATAACTTCGTTCCATTCGGGTGTCCCTTGGCACCTCTCAAGTTTTTATTATAATATAGGATAGTCTTTGCTACGGAGAAATTAACTGTTCCCGTTCAGCCCACCGCGCAACGGAGTCGCGGGCGTCATATTGTAGTGATAAAATAATATTATTTTGCAAATCATGTTAAAACGATAAAAAACATGCATGTCTAAAAAGCTTTACACGCCTCAAACATCACACCAGATTGATTTTTCGTGGGTTGGGTGTTGATTTCAAAATGACTTGCCGAAATTCTGTAGCTCAATTTACTGTTTCAACGTAAGTACATAATCAGACTTGATCAGAGAAAGACACTCTCTTACACTACTAACAACATATCTCAGTTACGTTCAAAGGAATTTGAACGAAAAGTTCCTTTATACTTCGCCGAATACATTTTTTTCAGTTGATCGACTATTACTCAATTACTTATGAAGTCTTCTTAGCCGTGATAGTTTTCCTTTTAAATTCAGCATATTTCCTACCCCCGTAAATTTTTTCACATTTCCAGAAGTAACCGTTTAGCTGGTAGAAGGGGGGGACACTGGACTCTAACGATTTTTTCCACTTTAAAACTTCATATTTCACAAATGGATTCCTAAATCGGAAAATGATGTTTAAATACTCGTAATAATCATCATTTATTCACTTGATGCGGTTTACAATTAGATGGTTTATAGTGATTAATTAAGATCGTACACATCATACCATTACATTGGTGTGTGAATATTGTCACCGTTATAATTATTTTCGTATTACTAAATTAATGTCAAAGACGCATTACCTACAAATTACATTTTTTTCTTCTTTAAATAATTAATCATAAATCAAAAAATCCAATAAATATAATATGTATAAAATGATTATTATTATTATTATTATTAAATACTCGTAATATTTTTAAAAAACCTATCCAACGATACCCCACACGGTGAGGTGGACGCGAAAAAAAAATCATCCCCGCTTGATGTGTATGTACCATAAAAAATAATTTAAGATTTTAAATACCATTTTGTCGGCATCATTAATATGTCCATTCATGCCGAATTACAGCTTTGTAGGTCCTATAGTCTCTGAGCAAAACCGCGGACAGACAGACGGACAGATGAACAGACGAACAGACGGACGGAAGACCGAAACTATAAGGGTTCCTTGTTGACTACGGAACCCTAAAACGAACATTTTCGATTTGTTGGTCCTTCTACCTCCTTCATCCACTTACATCTTCATTATAGTTATTTCAAAAATGCATTAGAGAGTGGTTTAAAGGAAACGCGGGTAAACTTAAGATACACAACAAAGTTAATTTCTTCATTTAAAACTTAACTTTGTAGCAAAGTGAGCACCAACTAGCTGTATATTTTAGCGTGGTAAAGCCTAACCCAAGAGCCAGCGACAGCCAGACTTTCGTCATTTTATAAAAGCTGAAAGTATATCTGTATATGACCCCTATTATAATAATATCTATGGACGCTTCACACCACGTCAGTCTGGCCCCGTGCTCAGTACCTGAAGGACTTGTGTTACGGGTACCAGACAACGGAAATATATTTAATACTTTTATATTATACATAATATATTTAAAATTTTCATTATACCATACATATATTTAATACACATCCAAGACCCAGGAACATTGAAAATTTGTTCCGTCGGCGGGATTCGAACCCGCGACCCCCGGCTTGCGCTACCAACGCGCCACCAACTGAGCCACAGAGGTCGTCAAATAGTGGTAAGAACGACCAGCAACTATGGATTAGTTTTCACCTCTCTAGTGGTCGTATTATCGTATACAGGAAAACTTGCAGCTTTTATAAAACCACGAGCGCCTGGCTGTCGCTGGCTCTTGGGTTATCGGTAAAGTACGTAATAATTACGCGGTGAAAGAGGCTGGCTTTTTG
This sequence comes from Cyaniris semiargus, assembly GCA_905187585.1. Lineage (NCBI taxonomy): Eukaryota > Metazoa > Arthropoda > Insecta > Lepidoptera > Lycaenidae > Cyaniris > Cyaniris semiargus. The sequence continues at coordinate 562,888 of LR994558.1, read as the reverse complement.
CCAGGCCCACAAGATAAATTACCGCCTTGTATATTGATGATGTTATTAAAATTATATTACTTTTCACTGAAAATTTTATGAAAATGCGCTGTCTATTTAGAGTGGGGTTTTAATGCTTATTAAAAAGCTAAGTAAGAAAAATATGTCTAATAAGATTTCACAGGGGCCGTTCCTTTTACCACGAGAAATATAGCAAGTTCTTCATATTATATCCATTCCTGAGACTCAAAATATCTCCACAGCTTTTATCAAAATCGGTTCAGCGGTTAAATCGTGAAGAGACAGACAAGCAAAGCATACACCGCATTAAAAATGGAATTTATTATAATATACTAGATGACGCCTGCAACTGCGCCAAAATTCGTTTATCGCGCGGGAACCGTACATTTTTCCGGGATAAAAAGTATCCTATGTCCTTTTCCGGGACTCAAAGTATCTCCATACCAAATTTCAGCAAAATCGGTTGAGCGGTTTGGGCGTGAAGAGGTAACAGACAGACAGACAGGCAGATACACTTTCGAATTTATAATATTATAATTTATAATTAAGTATGGATTAATAATATGCATCATTTTTTGATTAAGTAGATCTTAATAATTACTATCAAATTACGAGAAACCTTGGCGAAGCCTGAAGCTTGAATTTTGATTAAATGACGGTTGATTCGCAAACCAAAAGAGCCTTTAAGGTCTTGACTACGTTATACATTATCATATTTAAAAACCGGCCAAGTGCGAGTTGGACACGCCCATGAAGTGTTCCGCAGCAGAAATAAGGTTTAAATTTATGAAATTAAAAGGTTTTTGATTTATTTTTATATTTCAGTTAATTTAATGAAAGTTAAATTAAGGTTTACCACTTATGACGTATAAAAAAAACTACTTGCTAGATCTCATTCAAACCAATTTTCGTTTGTAGTTTTTATAGTAAAGTACATCATATATTTTTTTAGACTTGTCATACTTTAGAAGTTAGAGGGGGACACACACACACACACACACACACATTTTACCACTTAAAGAAAGTCTTTCTCGCAAACTATTCAGGTTAGAAAAAAATGTTATTAGAAACCTCAATATGATTTTTGAAGACCTATCACATAGCATACCCTACACGCATAGGATAGATGAAAAAAAAAATTTTTGATTCAGTTGTACCTATGGAGACCCCTAAAATTTTTAATAATTTTTCCATTTTATTATTGTATCAAAATCTTAATGCGGTTCATAGACTGCATCTACTTAATAAGTTTCAATAGTATAGCTCTTATAGTTTCGGAGAAAAGTGGCTGTGTATTACGAACGGACAGAGAGACAGACAGACATGACGAATCTATAAGGGTTCCGTTTTTTGCCATTTGGCTACGGAACCCTAAAAATAAATTTGCCAAGTAATATATAATACACGTGCATCAACGATGACGAGACTCCAATACAGAATTAAAACCATCGGGCGGGAACATTCGCCTGTGAAAAATCCTAATCGCTTCTCCGCCAAGCCATTTCTTCTCCAATGCGACGCCAGCTCCTTCGACTTTAAACCCTAAACATTCACGATAGAGTTTAATTTTGAGTGCTGCGTGTCTTAAAGGTTTGACGACAGCTATAAGCTCGATTTTAAACTTTAGGAAACCGGAATAGAGGTTAATTTAGAGTGTTCGAAGTGCTTAAGGCTCAACGGCAGCTATAATCTTGTTCAGGCGAAGAGTTAATGGCGTCTGAAATATGCACAATTTTGTCTTCGTGTGTAATTTACCTTGGAGCCCTCGGCCTCCGTCTGTATCGTACTTAATTGTCAAGAAAACCTTCAGATGTAGGGCGAAATTTAGAAAGAGAATTGCTGGCTATATTTCATCATCAGTAGCTTTAGGTTTAAATATATATTAGAAGTATTTCACAAAGAACATTACACTCGTAGTAAAGTCACCCTTATGTTTATGACTTTTTTCTAAAAAAATGCCGTGGTTTAACGTTACATATTCTTTTAATTTTCGTTTGTAGAATTGCCACTGCAATAGGTTTATGTCAACAGCTTTAACTCAATATTATGTCCACGCGTTCCTGAAATAAAGGTCCTGGACGGATGGACAATAAAACAAGAAAGATAATTTTACTACCAGGGTTCCGTTGTTAGCTTCTGGGCTACGGAACCGCAAACACTCGGATATCAATATGATAGTCGATCAGTATGCCGCGCCCGAACACGTCTTCATTACGAGTTCGAGGCTTACTCAGATTAACTACAACGATTTATCTAACTTTGCTTTACTTTCGAGAGTATTACCGCCGACTGATATAAATTCACCAATATCACTGGCGAGGTCATTGAAATGCATTTGAATAGTTTTAAAACTTGATGTAAAATCGAATATTAATTATATGATGTATATTTTAGACACAACATGATCTACATCTGACTGCAGCTATAGAGAGAACGTATAAATAATTACATTGCGTTCTCTAATAAGTCTCTTTTCACGTTGGGCAATGGATGACCACGATTTTGTGAGATTTGTTATCGCTTGATTTTAGTGCACCAACACGTGGAAAAAAAGCATTCGGCACTGAACTCACTAGCCTCGAAAAACAGCTGGTGTAATAGAGTAGCTGTAACACTTTGTCAAATAATATAATCAACGTTATACATAATTTACAGCACCGTATACAATTATACTTCAGACATTTTTTTCGATGTGTTTTCTACAGAATATAAAATATACACAGAGCATAATATAATACAAACAGTAAACATAAAAATTATTCACTCTACGGTGATAAAACGTTATTAGGGTGAAGCCAAACGAGCGTAATTTTGTGAGTCGTGAGTCGCAGAATTTCGGTCGCGTAAATATCTTTTCATACAAATCATGACTCACAAAATTACGCTCGTGTGAATCAAACAGGACTTTTGTATGAAACTGAATGCAGCAGAATTTCTGCCAGCCGAAATTCTGTGACTTACAACTTACAAATTACGCTCGTTTGGCTTCACCCTTAAGGGGGCGACTAACCCTAAATTGTCGATTTTATAATTCATTTTTATACTTGAAAATAAGCCCCGAATTGTTTCATTTTCTAAACATAGATACTACATTATTTTTCCGAGGATCTGACCTAGCAAAAACACGATATTTTAAAATTATCTGTAAAGAAAAAAATCACAAAGATGCATCTAATTTTCACGAATTTTTCATATATTGCCATAACCGTGCATTAAATTAAGTTAATATTTTAACACATTGTATAAAATTCTATAATTGAGAATCTGACCTAGCTGATTTTTAAAATGTTGTATATTTATCGAGTTATTTAAAAAAAAAACTAATTTGGCGATGAATCCGCGTCGTCCTTTTTCACCTGGCATATGAAAGACGAGCGTGAGTGTGAAGAGAGAAAGACGATGTTTGATTTTTTGCGTTAGTCGCCCTCTTAATGACATATCGATCACAGGAATGTAAGCACACAATAAAAATGCGATGAAATTACACGCGCGGTTCCCACGGGAGCCGACAGAAAACGGAAAAATTATGAACACGGCGAAAGGAAGGCAGTCGTGTATGAATATACACAGTTTTATTTTAAGATGCTTAGTGCTTCTTACATAACGCTTTCCGGGACCTCGTGAGTCGTGTGCCGTGCAAGAGAAGTAAATATTTACCCAACTGTGCCAGAAAGAAGGTAATGTGTTTTTCGAGTATGTATGTATTTTTAGCTCGTTCTGCAGCTTGAAAGGCTTGATGGATTGTGGCCCGTATTTTTGGTCAGTACTCAAGATTAGATATGAGCGCCGATGGGTAAACGGCCGGCGGCGGCGCGCCGACTTCTTGTGGTCGGCGGCGGCGTTTCTCAAATGCGACTTTAATCTGTTTTTAGGGTTCCGTACCTAAAGGGTAAAAACGAGACCCTATTTTACTAACACTTCGATGTCTGTCCGTCTGTCTGTCTGTCTCCAGGCTGTAACTTAAAAACCGTTATAGCAAGATTTCTGAAATTTTCACTGATTATGTATATCTGTTGCCGCTATAACAAAAAATACTAAAAACAAAATAAATTAAATATCTACGCGGGGCTCCCATACAGCAAACGTGATTTTTTTGCTAATTTTTGCCCGATATCAATATCGCCCAACTAGCACATCCTACTAATATTATAAAGCCGAAAGTTTGGATGTATGTATGTATGGATATATGGATGTTTGTTACTCTTTCACGCAAAAACTACTGAACGGATTTTAATGAAATTTTACAATAATATTGGTTATACATCAGAATAACACATGGGCTACAATTTTAACTGTCTTTCAAAATGGAGGAGGTGTTATGTTCGTTTTTTTATGTTCAACGATTACTCCGCCGTTTGTGAACCGATTTTCAAAATTTTTCTTTTGGTGTATAAGCTATCATCCCAATTTGGTACCATATTCATAAAAATGGTGACCTGATGAAGGGATCCATAAGAAATCAAGGGAAAACCTCAAAATTTATATGGAAACATGTGGTGACTTATGCTACCAACAAGCAAGATTTTGCACCAAGGTACACCATGGTTCGGAATGTGCTGAGAGAACTCCTGACTCTTTATAGATACAAGTTTGGGAGTTTCGACATTGTTTTAAGAACGGAAAGCTTATGCTACTATGCAAATTACATTCATCATCATCATCATCACTACCATAAACCATTATAGATCCATGTATCGTCCCATTTTGACCCTATTAACTTTTCATAGTCTTTTCTTATATATCACTTAAACCGCGGGTAACACCGCGGGGCACAGCTAGTTAGTGATAAAAACAGCCAACTTTGGATTTTTTTGTTGTACTCTGGGCTCTGGCGCTTTAGGGATTCTGGAAGCAGTTTTTAGTTATATTAAAGTTAAACTAATGCATCCGTTACTCTTTATGTTTTTATAAATTTTCTTAGACTTTCGACTGATTTAACTAAAATTCTTAAAGATTTGAGCTTCTATGGTGAAGACGTTCGCTTAAATAGGATTTTGATAAATTCAACACCCATGGGGATAAAATAAGGGACGATGGAGGATGTAAGTGTATTATTTTGAACCTATCAGTACCTAATAGAACGAACAAATTAAGACGAACAAATAATTAAGTATTTTGTGGTCATAATATTGTTAAGTGCCTATCTGTTGCCAAAATATTTTATGTCGAACAAAAAAGGCCAAAGTAGCGTTTGTTGTACGAGAGCCCCCTTAAATAGGTTTAATTAATTTTGTTTTGTTTTATTTTTTGCTTGATAGCATTAATTATTGTTATAGCGGCAACAGAAATACATAATTTGTAAGAATTTTCAAATTTTTGCTAGCGAAGTTCTTGAGATACAGCCTGGAGATAAACAGCGAAGTCATTGCAATAGGGTCTCGTTTTTACCCTTTGTATAAGAAACCACAAAAACACCTTTGTTATTATACTACGTCAACGCGGACGAAGTTGCGGGCAACAGCTAGTATAATATATTTATATTTTATAAGTAAGGGCCAACCCACACGTACCACAACCACACCACGTCGAAACGACAAAATGCCGTCAAGCAGTGGTTACGTGTGAATGATGTCGCTGCAGCTTTTTGTAGTTGCGTTGTGGTACCGACAAAATGTCGACGTGGTTGCGTTGTCACCAGCAGTTGCGATGTGGTTACGTATGAAAGTCAATGTAACGGAGGGGGGGAAGAGCGCGGGCGGTGTGCGCGCACTGTCATTGTATCGACGCAACGTTGTGGTCGCGATGTGGTCGGCCACTAGTTCGCTTGTGGTTGCAATGTGGTCGGTATCACACAAGTGGAATAGTCTGCAGTTCATTTACAATACGAAATATACGCCCGACCACGTGGTGTGGTTGTGGTTGTCGTGTGGTTGTGGTACGTGTGGGTAAGCTTCTAGCTTTGGGTATTTTTTATATTTAAGGTATGACACAGGGTCATGGTAATTTTATCTAGTTTGGTTTTAAAAACGTCCACATTTTGTTCTTCTAATGACGACGACAAAGGCGTAGCCATCGTCTACCATAGTAACGAGTTCGTTCGTACTGATTCATTGAATCATTCCACTCGCTCGGCGCGCCGATGCCTTTTCGTGGCGGCGGCGGCGCGGAGTAACTGGCGGCGGCGGCGGCGCGCCGGCGCGGCGCTCATATCTACTCAAGATGCATCTCGGTCTCAAGACGCGGTTCGGCTCTGTGATTGGTCCAAATTTTGACAGCCAACCAATTACAGAGCCTGAATCGTGTCTTGAGACCGAGATGCATCTTGAGTACTGACCAAAAATACGGGCCTGTATCTTGAGGCGTGGATTCGTGTTTACAGTGAAAGTGACACCACGAGTAGGTATATCAAAAAGAATACACAAAAATGCAGTCGGGTTTTTAGTTTTTAGGGATCCGTACCCAAAGGGTAAAAACGGGACCCTATTACTAAGACTTTGTTGTCTGTCCGTCTGTCCGTCTGTCTGTCTGTCTGTCTGTCTGTCTGTCTGTCTGTCTGTCTGTCGGTCTGTCTGTCTGTCGCCAGGCTGTATCTCAAGAACCGCTATAGCTAGACTTCTGAAATTTTCACAGATTGTGTATATCCATTGCCGCTGTAACAACAAATACTAAAAACAAAATAATATTAATGTGTAAGGGGGCTTCCATACAACAAACATGATTTTTTTGGCCTTTTTTGCTCGATATCAATAATGACAACAGGTAGGCACTTGAAATTTTCACAAAGACCTTAAGTATATGTGCACTTTAATAATTAATAATAATATTTAAATAAAATAAAAATTTAATTTAAATCCCATACAAAAAACACTATTTTGGCCTATTTTTGCTCTATAACGGTACGGAACCCTTCGTGCGCGAGTCCGACTCGCTCTTGGCCGATTATTTTATTTAAATTACTGCCTTCACTTTATTTCCTTTTTTACTTCTTACTAGAAGAGAAATTACCTGGAGCCTAGAGGCTTCACAGTCGGTAAGTAGCGTTAATTAATACAAAAGATTTTCTCAAAATTGGAACGTAAATTACAAACATTTTAATAAAAATATTATCGCGTTATGAAACGAGTATTCCGAGAAGGAAATATAATATTACGTTCATCGGAAATTCGAGTGTTTTATTTTTGGGAAACGCCATGATGTTTTCTACAAAGGAACAAATGTCTGAGGGTTTTTACCCCGCCAGTCAAATTTGAGGTTATTTCAATGCGAGGAAAAAATGCCTCAACACAAATGTATCTCCGAATATGAAATAATCGGCCAAGTGCGATTCGGACTCGCGCACGAAGGGTTCCGTACCATTATAGAGCAAAATTAGGCCAAGGATCACAAGGACGCATAAGGAGCCCCCCTTTATTTTTTATTTTATTTTAATATTATTATTAAATATTAAAGTACACATTTATAACTGAGGACTTTGAGAAAAATTCAAGTATCTACCTGTTGCCATTATTGATATAGAGCAAAAAAGGCCAAAAAAATACCGTTTGTTGTATGGGAGCCCCCCTTAAATATTAATTTTATTTTGTTTTTATTAGTATTTGTTGTTATAGCGGCAACAGATATACATAATCTGTGAAAATTTAAACTCTCTAGCTATTACCGTTCTTGACTTACAGCCTGGAGAAGGACAGACAGACAGACAGACAGACAGACGGACAGACGGACAGACAACGAAGTCTTAGTAATAGGGTCTCGTTTTTACCATTTGGGTATGGAACCCTAAAATCAATGTTTGAATGATGCCGTGTTTTATACACAAAAAATATGTTTATTTTGCCAAAAGGTATTATTTTTAAGCGGTGAATTTAGTAAGCTGGAATGGATGATTACTGGAACTTCAGAAGTAAGCACTGTGTCCTAATTTTATGTTTTGAATAAAATTGAAGAAAATATATTTTTTCTTTAGTTAAACTATAAAAACTATATAACTACATGACCATTGACCACATTTTAACCTTCAAGCGGGCGCGCGCTCTTTTCTTACGGCAGTAGTCGCGCGTAACCTAAAAGACGTCTTAGATAAATCTGAGAATCAAAACACTTTTGATTCAACATTATTTATTATTTTATAAATATAATTTATAAAATAATAAATAATGTTTATATATTATAATTACTTATATATTAATTACTTTTTATTAAAGTAATCAATTATTTCAGAAAATTTAATGTATTTTTAGTAAAAACTTAGTTGTAAAAACGGGTGTCCCAAAGTAGCTTATCTTGCGTGAACAGGGGCAGAAAAAGTGGTCGAAATTTTCTGACCCTAGTTCCGATTTTTTCTTCATCTATCAATAATACTCGATGTTATCGGTCATCAACAATTTAGTTTTATAAATATAACATATAATTTGCCTCAATTATATGAAACCTACTAATAAAATAATAAGTAGTGTCCGACCGAAACTGATTTTTCAGCCGAAACCGAAACCGAAACCAAAACTTGATAAAACATTTAAAATGACGATTATTTACTGAAATTTACTGTTCTGTAACATATTTTGGTGACACATAAGAAAAGTGCAAACATTGATTTTTTACATCTAGGTGAGCATACCCTAAATATTATAGCTTCGGTATGTGGCGCTCCTATATTTTTCTGGTATTAAATAGGAAGTTTAAAATTTTTTCAAAGGCTTGACTAAGTCTTTTATTTGTTGATGAAACTTACTTTTTAATTTTAATAAATTGTAAAATGTTGCAAAAACTTTTCTCGTGTGTTTTGTAGAATATGCATATGCAGGTTGTTTTTTTTATTTCTTTTAGTTAGGTGTTAAAAGAATAAAATAAAAATTAGGTTTAAAATTTGATATTTTTTGTATTTAGGTATACTCCGAACATAGCTTGTAGCATGCCTCTTTAATAAGTACGTGAGATATGAGGCACCCATATTTTTTCTGGTTTTTAATAGGAAGTTTAAAATTTGTTTCAAAGGCTTGATAAATCCTTTTATTTGTCGGTGCAAGTAACTTTTTCGCTCTTACTTCAATAAATTTTCCGCAAATACAGCAAAAACTTTTTACGTCCATTTTACACATTTTTGATGATATTTTTACGCATTAAAGTACATAAAACTCATAATTTCTATAAAAATTAAATACACACAGTAAGAGTCAGCGGCAAACTTCCCGTTTCAACTCTGATATCCCCCAAACCCCATTTATCTTGGTCACGACGAGCGTATCTAAGAATTTTGAAAAAATCTTATATTTTTATTTATCTTACTTTTTTTATGTTTCTGGTTAATTTTCAATGCAAATAATCGGATAATAGTCATTAAGTAACAGGCACAAGAAAAAAAAATGTCGACTTGTGTAATGAGGGCCGCAAGTGTGAAGCTTACGGGGAAGTGGGGTAGATAAGATTCTAGCAGGGTAGGAACGGTCTGTGAAACTGCGCGTCCATAGTTAATTATTTTAAATATAATTAAAACGCGTGGTAAAAGGAAAAGAATGAGGCGAGATGATTGACTAGAAAAATATCACAAGCAATATCAAATAAAATTGTTAAGTAAATAAAGTTCACACACAATATAATCAATTTATCATAGCATTTACTTAATCGTTTGTTTGGGAAACATTGCTAAAATAAGAACATAGCTCGTAATTCACCAACACTTACATATTATATTAAATAAACGTGCGTTTGTCGTTTAGAAATAAAATTCAACAATAAGCCTCTAATGTTCGATAAGAATAAGTTTAGACAGTTTGATGAAAATAAAACGAAGTACTAATAAAAACAAAATAAATCCTTAGTAATTTGGCACTAATTTGCAAAACATAACCTCAAAACACGATTAAATGGACGGTGGCGAAATGAGCCGGCGAGCAAGCAGGAGTTAACTGCGAAGTTTATCGAACGACGCACTAAATTCACGAAAACTGGAGTTTCGGCGGGGCCGAAAGTTTCGGCTATATTTTGGCCGAAACCGAAACTAAGGCCGAAACTAGATTTTTTGGCCGAAACTGGCCGAAACCGAAACCGAAACCGAAAGTTCGGTCGGTCACTAAATAAGAGAGGCGCGCGGCATCGAAACGACGCCGGTGCCGCAACCAAAACAATTGAGCTCCTTGCTGCAAAGGGTGTGCGGAGAGCAAGTGTAAGCCATTTATTTGATAGAGAAATAAATTATAAGAGAATGATACGAATTCAACGAGACATTTCGATAATATCAGCGAAATCGTATCGAAGGGAGTCGATTCGACGTCGCGCGACCGCTTGAAGGTTAAATTCAGAATAAACAGAAAAAAGTTTTGTATGTCAGTATGCTGTGTGCCCAGCTACACGCTGGGCACACAGCATACACTACATCTGTGTGTGTGTGTTTAAGAGCGGGCTGTCAAATTTTTCTGTGTTTTTTCTAATAAGTATTACGATCACGGAAGACGTTTGACTCAAATGAAATTGAGATTTATTTAATCATTGTATATTTATCTGATATTTGGCTGAACAAAAACACGATTCACTTATTTTGACTCGATAATTTTATTTATTGAAATTATGAATCTTTCTGGGCTTTTCAACAAATACCTGTTACACTTATTGAGTTACTATCATTAAATAACTTGCACTACTACAATCACACACTTTATAAAATAATAGCTAAAGGAAATATTAGTATTGTATTTAATTTTTAAGTAATCATCAAAAACATTCTTAGGACTTACGACCTTTACTTTCGTGCTATAATGCGGGAACCGTTGTTACGCGATATTGTTCACTATTAGCTGCAGCGTAAAGCATATTGCCCGGTAGCACGATTCATGGAATCATTGTATCACGATTGGAGGATAGCGGTGTGTGTAGGCGGGGCTAGCCTTTTAACAGTAGGCTCTTAACAGTGCTGAATAGTGACACAAAAGCTAAAATAGCATGATATCTTAAGCTGGAACATCAAGCCACATCAAGCTCTGGCTGAGTTATAATGTCATTGTAGGTATGTGTGCAGCTCTCTGGATTCCATCTTTTATTATACCGAATAAGATTGCTGTTGTATATGAGGTTTTATCCTTACTAAAATTATAAATGCGAAAATGTGTCTGTCTTTTTGTTACATCTTCATGCTTAAGCCGGCCGATACACCGATTTTGCTGAAATTTGGCATGGAGATACTTTGAGTCCCGGGAAAGGAGTGGATAATTTTTATGCAGGAAAATCGCACGATTCCGAGTTGCGGGCGTCATCTAGTCACTTATAAAATTATTTATTTATTCTCAGTAATTTATATGCGGGTAATACTTAAATGTTTTACAGTCTCAACACTACATCTTAAGTAAGTAGCAGGGGAACTATATTTTGCAACTTACTTACAACTTTTTCTTACCTTATAACTACTTATAACTATACTAAGGGTGAGTTGCACCAACTTACTTTAACTATAACAAAATGTCAAATGAACTGTCAAATCTCTAATTAAAGTCAATAATGGACGTCATATTTGTCGATAACCTTAACTATAACAACGCCTCTGGTGCAACCCAACCTCAATACATATAACAATAAACACATAAACTACACCCTGTCGCGATTATGTATATATTATGTGATCTGCCAGACACCGTAAATACCACGCACTGTATCTACGTCAGTGATACTATGAGTTGCCCGCGACTACACTTGTCTAAACATATTAGTTATTACTTACATATTTCCTGTCTTTATCAATAAGGCCAATTCTGTTTGTAAATTTAACACACAGAATCAGCTGCTATAAGAAAAAAAAAGGATCAAAATGTTTTATTCCAATTACCCCGGTATTGCTAGAGTCAATTTATTTTCTCACTTTTTGCCATCGGATTCTGGTAGACCTATAAATAACTATATTGAAGATAATAAATTTCCATTACCTGATATTATTGAAATTCTTGAATCTTTAAATGGTAGCATTTACTTCACGCATTTAGATTTGTCTCAGGGTTATTATAATGTAAAATTAGGTGAAAATAGCAGAAAATACATCATTTTTCTCAGGTCAGTACCAAACACACATCAGTTCAATATGAATTTCCACCAAGAACCGACAGTACAATCAATTACATAGATTTGATAGTTTTTGGGAGAAATTTAAGTACACATAATAAAAATTTATTAGATGTTTTTGAAAGATTGCGTAAAGTTAATTTGAAGTTAAATCCGTTAAAATGTGATTTTCTAAAAATGGAAGTACTTTATTTAGGACACATTATTTCAAGTAGTGGAATATCACCCGATCCTGAAAAAATTACAACAGTACAAAATTATCCAATAGGTCTACAACAACAGATGAAGTAAAAAGATTCGTTGCTTTTACTAATTATTACAGAAAGTTTATACCCAAATTTGCAGAAATTTCTTGCTAACTGATTTAATGCATACCCATTAAATCAGTTAGCAAGAAAAAATGTTAAGTTCCTCTGGGATGAAAAATGTCAACAATCATTTGAAACACTAAAGAAATGTTTAGTCTCCCCTCCAATTCTATAATATCCAGATTTCTCTGAACAAAATAAATTTATATCACAAACCGATGCATCTCATAATGCAATAGGAGCTATTTTGGCAAATAGTAATGGTCTGCCGATAGCTTACGCTAGTAGAAGCTTAAATAAAGGAGAATCCAACAATAGAAAAATAATTACTTGCTATAGTTTTGGCAGTAAAGTATTTTTGTCCATATTTATATGGACGTCCATTTAAAATACTAACGGACCATAGACCTTAAGTATTTTTATTTAATATGAAAGATCCATCGAGTCGACTCATGAAATTTAGGATGACATTAGAAGAATATAACTTTGAGGTAGAATATGTTAAAGGTTCAGACAATGCAGCTGCAGATGCGCTGTCTTGAATAATTATAACATCAAAAGACTTAAAAAAAAATGCATGAAAACGTAGCGTAATGACAAGAGCACAAGCGAAAAAATTACTTAAGGTTGATTCCCGGTGGATTCAGTAAGCACTAATTTGAGGACTGATCACCCTCAAGTTGTGAATACCCATATCAAACCAAAGGATTCTGTCGAGTTAAGATTTATTAATAATAGCAAAATATTAGATGAATTAAGAAAAACTAATAAGATTACTAAGGAAAATAAGTTATTTTGTTACGTTGAAAGTATTAAGAAAATTTACATAAAATTCCTTAACTTTCAATCACAAATTGCTAGAACGAATTTGTGAGAGAAATGGATGATTTTTTTAATTTACTCAAATTAGAAGAAGTATACAGTATGCGGTGGGTGTTGACGAGAGTGCACCCGTGATTATAAGACATGCCAGTCTCTGTACGCTGTTTAGACTTTTATTACAGTTTACTTGTTCAGCCTTTTTATGCCACACTACGCAGCCATATGTGGTTATCGGTCTCACTACGGCTGTATATAGCCATAGCATTGCCTTCGGCCGAATACCCCATTTAGAGCTGACAAGCTTCCAACAGGAACCAGAGCACATCTAGCCTTTTTCGTAACATACTCGATGTGCCTATTCCAAGTAAGTCCTTTGTCTAGGATTACTCCTAGATATTTGACATCACCCGCAAACTTAATAGTTTTTCCGAAGAGTATTGGGGTCTTAGTCCCTCCAACTTTCTCTTTTTGGTGAAAGGTATCAAGACTGTCTTATCAGCGTTTACTGTTAGCTTGACCCTTTGGCACCAATCCTCGACGACTCTTAGTGCTGACTGCATCAACCCAGCGACCACCGATGCGCATTTTCCCACCACCATAATCACCAGGTCGTCAGCGTACCCTTGAGCGTAGTAACCTAAGAGGTTCAGTTCCCTTAGTAGCTCATCCACTACCAGGGACCATTCCAGGGGTGACAGCACACCTCCTTGTGGGCACCCTTGTGTCAGCCTGATTTTGAGTGTCAGGTCCATAATAGTCGATGAGGCTACCCTGTTGTCGAGCGTGGCTTTGATCCATTTCCTAGTAGTTGGATCTATATTCTTTGAAGGCAGGGCATTTGTGATAGAGCTGGTTGAAGTGTTGTCGAATGCGCCTTCAATATCAAGGAAAACACATAACGCAATCTCTTTATCTTGAATTGTTCTATCAATCCGATCTACCAAGTCCATTAGGGCCGTCTCGGTAGACTTGCCTTTTTGGTAGGCATGTTGTCTCTGATGCAGCGGCATTTTAGTGAGATAGGTGTCCCTTATGTGTAGGTTGACCACCTTCTCCATTGTTTTAAGCATGAAAGAGGTGAGGCTAATTGGTCTGTATGACTTTGGTAGAGCTTTGTCTTTTGTTATTGAGTAAAAATAAAGTACGTTACCTGCCAGTCCAAGGCCCATCACCGTGCTGTAGAGTGTTAAAGTGAATCTATGTGGATATGTGTGTGTGTGTGTTTAGTCTGTGTGGTGCAGGTTGGGTAGTCGGTACAGGGGGTTTCGCGCCACCTTGCGACTTGAGTGCTCCTGCACTAATGAGCTGTGCTGGCCTCCTCACAGTGCAGACGCCCCCAGGGCCGCCGCGTCCGCGTCCGCGTCCACCACGGGGCTGTCCAGGCCTACCCCTACTCACAGTTGCCCCTTTCAGGGGAGCTTGAGGTCTGGGATTGGTCTGAGCAGCCGGGCGTCCGCCTCCCCTGCTGGTGTGCATGTGCAAGTTTTGTGCTTGCACGTGTGGAGTGTTGGGCTGAGCAGTAACAGTGGCAGATGATGTGCCGCTGCTGCCAGCTTGGGGCGGCGCCTTGCCTCTATAGCCTATTGGCTTGATAAGAGGTGCTGGCTGGTTAAAAATGATAATAGGATTTAACTATAAGCACTTTAAAAAAACTATACAATGTAATTTATTTACTTTTTTATTAAGAAGGGTGATGTAGAGGTAAAATAATGTAGTGTCACAACTCTAATCTAATGTCACAGCAATATGCTGGACTATTTAATGATAACTTAATCTACACTATCTACACTAATATGTGTAGATTAGTAAATGATGATTTAAATAATACTTAATTATTCACTAAATCTAATCTAAATAATATATAAAAGTCAAAGGTGACTGATTGACATAGTGATCTATCAACGCACTGCCCAAACCACTGGACGGATCGGGCTGAAAGGACCATGAGAAGAAACGTCCCCACCAACCAACAGACTTGAAACAGGTGTCATTTGAAAGATCTACTAGAATAGACAATTTCTTACTATGGCGACATCTGTCAAATACGTGGGGTTACAGTGCATCTTCATCAAACACGGCGCGGCTCCGTCACCGTGCCCACGACACGACGCCGCCACTGTGACACGTTGCGGAGCCGTACCTTGCCACAGTGGTGCGAACGGTGCACCACACGACCCTGTTCAGGGCGAAACATCAGAAAAAATTGCATTCCAAACGTAAAAATGAGTGACGACGCCGCGCCGTCTATGATGGTGACGCGGCCAGGGCTTCCACACATAAACACGATACGGCGTCGTTTCACGACACGACGCGACGTCGCGTCTCTTCTGCTGTTATTAAGAAAAAAAAGAACGAAAAGACAAATACTCAGAACTGAGAAGATACTGGATCCACTCATTTCTTTCAACCATGAATAACTTTATAAAGAAATACAACGCCAACAACTTATATTGTTGTTTTTAATATTTTTATCTCTTTTACCTACACATTTCCTTAGTGTGCAATAAATAGAGTGAGAATATGGAGATCATATTATTATTGTCTTCAATTAAATCGTCATTTGTTTACGTGAAAATAAAAACCGGCACAGTGCGTATCAGGCCACGTGGAATATAGGTACTCGTAGTAGGGGTAGTACCGCTAGTTTTTGATAATTTTTGTATGGTCGATGAATGTACATATTTTATAACGTGTTTTACTAACTAAAAACATCATCTCAGTTATATACAAAGGAATTTGAGCGAAAAGTTCCTTTATACTTCTCCGAATACATTTTTTTAGTGATCGACTATCACTCAATAACTTATGTACCTAGCAGTGATAGTTTTCCTTTTAAATTCAGCGTGTTTCCTACTCTCGTGAATTTTTTCACACAGAAGCAACTGTTTAGCTGATATAGATATCCTGTATCAGCTAAACAGACTTAGAATATTAAGTATAAGAGGGGGATACACTAGACTCTAACGATTTTTTCTACTTTAAACTTCATATTTCACAAATGGATCCCTGAAATGGAAAATGATCTTTGAATACTCGTAATATTTTTAAAAAACCTATTCAACGACATCCCACACGGTGGGGTGGACGCGGAAAAAAAACCTTCCCCGCCTGATGTGTAGGGGAGGAACCAAAAATATATTTTTTAAAGATTTTATATACCATTTTTTCGGCATCATTAATATTTAAATATGCATGAATACCAAATTATGGCTTTGTAGGCCCATAGTCTCCGAGCAAGACCGCGGACAGACAGACAGACAGACATACGGACGAACAGACCGAAACTATAAGGGTTCCTTGTTGACTACGGAACCCTAATATGCTTTTTGTTTGTAGAAAAAAGTGATTGTTTTGTTCAAAAATAAACACATTTTTTGTTGGCGACAAGTTGATTTTTTTAGAAAACCCAATTGATTTTGAAACTAACACAGGTACTTGAGACTTTTCTGGGTCCCAGTGAACAAAACAAGACGCATCCCATGGCTGTTGAAGGGTGGGGACGGGGTTCATACAAAATCCTCCAAGGTCCTTTGGCATGCAAATGTTATGACAGATGTTATGACGTAGGCATCCGCTAAGAAAGGATTTTGATCAATTCTACCCCCAAGGGATAAAATAGAGGATATACCGATCGGGCTGAGACTTTGATACCTAAATAATAATAATATTTCTTAACGCGAGCGAAGCCGCGGGCAAAAGCTAGTATTTAATAAAGGCAGTCATAATAAAACATCGAGTGGTTTCATTTCTCCCGAACCACCACCTTACATGGCGACCCCGCCAGGCGCCTGCATGTGATCCGTCGTGTCGCGAATTTGAAACCGTTTCCATATACGTTGCGTATAGTGCCTCATAGCTCATAGATTAGAACAATGGATTTATTTAGGCGGAGTCCTCCATCGAAAATCGTCGAACGAACCGAGAATGGGATTTGGCTGAAAAGGTGGTAACAAAATTACCACCTTTTCAGCCAAATCAGTAACAAACATAAACCGTCTCATTTTATTATTAGTGAGGATTTTCTTTACCCGCGAAATGACATGCTCTATATTCGTATTATACTGAAGCCTGGACGATATATTATTATCTGCTGTGACGCTGAGAGCTGCGTTTTATTAAGCTTTATAAGATTTTACTTAGATATTTTATAAGCTTTTCTTTGTACAAATTTATATTGGTAGGTAAGGTCAAAGGGGCATTCTTTTAAGAGTATGTGGCCGTACAACTAGCGCCACAGTCCTGCATCGCGCTATCAAAGTTTTCTAAGCGCGTCGGTATATATGTGGTGAGAGTCCCGACGCATCATCTACAGACCTTCGAGAAGGAGGAGTTCTGGCCGATTGGAGTCGTCTACAGGAGGTTCCGAGGACGACTTCCGAACACGTCGCGCCCCACGTCGCAGACAAAACGTGTTTAGTGTTAGTTTTAGTATAAATGTATGTATGTTAGTCTATAAGATGGACCAAGATGCCTAAATTTAATAAATAAATAAATAAATAAAAATATACGACAGCTGAAACCAATCATGTGGGCCTGACTGAGTATAACACCTCGCTCGTTCTGAAGATCTTCTTTTGTGACCGCCACATATTTCCGGATCCAAATAGCAGTAAATTATTTGCCTGTCTGCCTATTCATAATAATACTGAATCTATATTTTTAATTGTTACAGCTAAAACGTAAAGAACCATTCGTAATAATGATAAGGAAAAAATTTCCTCAGAAAACTGACGATTGGCAACTTCGTCAAGTTTTTGAATATCATAAAAAATGGCGAACATTGTTAATTCACTTTTCACCGGCACCTTCGACGTACCAGATCAAAATATATCGCACTCTGAATCTTAAAATAAAATGACGATCCTACCCCACGTTAGACCATCATGGGAATTTTTACCGTGTTTGCGAAGCTGCCAACATGTCTATTAAAGCTCCAGCTTAGTAATTAAGCTTGAGATTTTATAACATCCATAGTTAACTATTTGTGCCCAACATAAACGTAAAAAGTCAGCGTGGCGGTTTCAAGTTACGTTTTGTTATTTTTTTTATGTCAAGTCCCAGTCACATTTAACTAAAGATAAAGAAATGCAAATGCTACGTCCAGATATTGGTTATCAAATGCGAGAACTTGAAAAACGGACAAAACACAATAAATGTAAATGATCATCAAACGCCGATTCATGTTCTATCACCAACGGAGATTGCTGATAATGTAGTCATTATGTTGCCGAATATTCAAAATTTTCAATTGTTATTCAGCCACGTTGTCAGTATAATATACTTATCTCTTGTCTTTTAAAAAATATCAAGGAATGTGCGAGAAAACAAGCAGACAAATCACTTTACGGGAAGTGATAACTGCCGCCCATCCGAGACAAAGGGAATTGGTCTTGCATTCGTTCCTTAATATTCCCTAACTCGCCGATAAACCTTGGTTTAGCAAGGTTTAATTGTAGTAGTTTCTAAGTTTTTAAAATAAATAAATACTATTCAAGAACCCTTTGGATCGGTTTAAGCCCAACACCCGCGCTGGAGGCAAGACGATGACAAAATCGTCGCAACCCCTGACAAGGTGGCATAGTTTTTACCTTGCCATATTTTCTATACACCTAGGCATACAACGCGTTTATTCTATATTTTAGTCACTTTGCTCGAATCATTTAAGTTTTCGTACAAAACGTATAATCGTCAGCAATAGCCAGCTAAGCGATAGCTTGGTTAATGTATTAATGGCGCGCTATATTTAGCTTAGCCGGGCGACTGACAGGGATTACGGGGGAAGCCGGCCACAGCTACAGCTTATAATGCAGTAGCGGTTAAGCACGGCTGAAAGTTTAACTTTTCATTTATATTTTGACGTTTAGTTTTTTTTTTAATTTGGGAGTCATATTTACCTCGCGTTGAAATGTAGCCTACTAGATGACGCCCACAGCCCGTTCAAATCAGTTGTGCTAAAATTCGTTTATCGCGCGAGAATCGTACATTTTTTCCGGGATAAAAAGTATTCTTTGTCCTTTCTCGGCACTCAAAGTAACGCCATGACCAACAAAATCTATTTAGCGGTTTGGGCATGAAGAGGTAACAGACAGACAGATAGACACACTTTCGAATTAATAATATTAGTCTATCCAGGATTTCTACCTCAGATGGGTCAGTGTAATGGTGCTAAATTATAAATTCGTATCAGTATTTTTGAAGCATATAGATAGCAAACAAACTAGAAACAAACGAATAAACTGACAGACATTTTTTTCTTTATAATATTCGTATACAAGATAAACAAACAGGCCGATTGCCTGATAGACACACTCCCTACATACAACTATAATACAAAGCAGCGTTATCGTGTATATAAATAACAATATTCCCGTCTTTACGGTACGATCCTGACTGTATATCATGGAGGTACAGTCTCCGACGGACTCACTGTATCACATTTCGACCCTATTGCCATAGCAATAAGGCTCACAAACGGTGTACCCGGGGTGTACATAATACGCGGGATTTATCGCTCGTACATTATCCAGCGAATCCTCCGGTAATGATAAAAATATTCACACATAAAACACTCGAGAAATTTTGGTTGTACATTATTATGGAATAAGTTCTATAGGGGGTGTGTTCTGAAGAATAGCCCAGTGTAATGACTAGCGCTCCGTTTTTTTTTATAAAATAAGGGGGCAAACGAGCAAACGAATCACCGATAGAAATGCTACTACAGTAACTACATGGACACTCGCAACATTAGAAGAGCTGCAGGTGTGTTGCAGGCCTTTTAAAAGGGAATACGCTCTCTTCTTGAAGCTTTGCAGGTTTCATTCATCTGGAAATACCGCTGGTGACAGTTCGCACCAGAGTTTTACAGTACGCGGCATAAAGTTACATTATGTGCAGTTAAATTATGTGGTCTAAGGGCTACCGCACACCTGAGACACGACTGTCTAAAGACAGACTATCGCATAGTAAAATGCATTAGATGCGCACATTTGAGACAAAACGTCTCATAGACAAAGTTGTCTAATGCGCCCTGCGACAAGTCTGACTAACGACTGTCGGCTTCCCTTTGAAGTGTATGCGAGCGCGCACATCTAAGACAAAACTGTCTAGCCACAATAGACATAACTACCAGTAGTTCGACTCAGGGCTCGGAAACCTGGTTAATCTTCGTGATCCTGTTCGTTAGAAACGCCATACATTTCCAAAAGAGCGTTTTCATTTCGATTCCACTCTGAAGGGACCGAAATTATTTCTGGTTTTGTTCTAAGAGCAAAATTAAATTGCTCACTGCTCAAAATACCGTTTAGAACCGTTCGCGGTTATGTTCGCCCCGCCCACTTACACACACCACGACCATCACCCATTGTCCACACATAAACAAGTTATGGCCTATTGGCTATTAGATGGTGCATTAGAAAGGGATAGAAGATATCACTGCACTAGTTACTTTCCGCGAGAATTTAACCAGGTTAATTTCAGAAGCAATACCGCTCGCATCTCTATTTCGCTCCAAACGAACACTTATCCAAAAACCTGGTTATAGAGTGTTTTAACCTGGTTAAAAAAATACCGGTTCCGAGAGTTACTTTCCGCGAGAAATTAACCAGGTTAATTTTAGAAGCAATACCGCTCGCATCTCTATTTCGCTCCGAACGAACACTTATCCAAAAACCTGGTTATAGAGTGTTTTAACCTGGTAAAAAAATACCGGTTAAGAGAGTTATTTTCCGCGAGAAATTAACCAGGTTAATTTTAGAAGCAATACCGCTCGCATCTCTATTTCGCTCCGAACGAACACTTATCCAAAAACCTGGTTATGGAGTGTTTTAACCTGGTTAAAAAAATACCGGTTCCGAGAGTTACTTTCCGCAAGAAATTAACCAGGTTAATTTTAGAAGCAATACCGCTCGCATCTCTATTTCGCTCCGAACGAACACTTATCCAAAAACCTGGTTATGTAGCGTTTTAACCTGGTTAAAAAAATACCGGTTCCGAGCTCTGAACTTTGACTGCAAAGAGACGTACAGGTTTCAATATATTATGTCAAATTCGTCGGGTTTCACTAAGATTATGAATGGAGTGTGCCTCGCGCTGGCTGATATAATTTATTTTTAAATACTAATTATATAATATTTTAAAATTAGATTCTGACAATTTTAATCACATGTGCCAAAACAAGAGTCCAGCGATCCAAGTACCTACTATCTTTCCCGTCGAGTCTTTCCCGTTTATTTTTGAAGTTATTTTTATCCGAATGAGAACTTTTCTATCTATATCTATAAAATCTTACAGAACTGCTCGCAATAGACGCAAAATATATTTTTCAGTAACGTAATACAACATTTTTTGTTCTTTTTAACCAACTTAAAAAAAAATTCAATTTGAGCCTTGCGTATGTATAATATTTCTAGAACTGCCTAGTTTTCGTATATTATGAGTATATTTCATCAGTATCTGAACAAACCGCCATTTTCAGGCCGCTTGATGTTGCGTGAACTATCAAACTAAGGCACTAGTGATGTGGTGTGATGCAGATTTTGGTATCGATATTTTTATCGTCATTTTTATGCGGTTGCGTTATTATCTACACTAATATTATAAAGCTCAAGAGTTTGTTTGTTTGAACGCGCTAATCTTAGGAACTACTAGTCCGATTTGAAATTTTGAAATATTCTTTCAGAATTAGATAGCTTGTTTTTATATAAAGTAATAAAAGTTAATGAATATTTTTTTGTCATTTCAGTATTTATTTCCGTTATTTTTGAAGTTTACCTTACTTTGGCGGACGACTGGCAAAGAATAAATTGATCCTGTTTTTTAAGCCAAAGGCTTCCCGCTTAAAACAAACATTTGTGTGCATTTAAGATGTTTCTCTTGGGTTTCTGTAGTATATTATATAAATGTATGAAAAAAATCGGCCAAGTACAAGTTCGTCTCGCGCATGAAGGGTTCCGTATCATAATAGAGCAAAAATAGGCGAAGAATGTGTTTTTTTGTATGGATCCTTAATTATTTAGTTTATTTTAATTTTAGTATTAATTGTTAAATACAACTGAGTATTTTGTGAACATTTCAAATGCCTACCTAGTACCTGTTGCCGTTATTGATATCGAGCAAAAATAGCAAAAAATCACGTTTGTTGTATGGGAGGCCCCTTAAATATTTAATTTATTTTGTTTAAGTATCTGTTATTATAGCGGTAACAGACATACCGTACACAATCTGTGAAAATTTCGGAAGTCTAGCGGTTATTGAGATACAGCCTGGGCTTGTACCACGAAACCGTTTTGAAACTGAAACAATCGGTCGAGAATGCCGCATCCTACTCTAACAAACGTGAAATAACGTTGTTAGAGTAGAACGCGGCATTCTCGTCCGATTGTTTGAGTCTCAAAACGGTTTCGTAGTAGACCCAAAGAAGGAAGGTGGGTAGGGTACGAAGTGTACCCAATATTTCCGTCTTCTGCGCCGTTTTGCACGCATAACAAGGATGCTTATCACAGCAGCTTCGGTGAACTTCATTCTGCTACTGATGAATATACAATAATTGTTGTATGCGTTGCGTCGTCGCGCGTCGTAGTCAAAACAGTTTCGTCTTGATGTGCGCCACCTGATAGACACAACTGTTTCTCTTTAGGGTCAATTCAGACCGCAACTTGACGAGGCGAGGCGCGACGCGACGTGACCGTATGGTTTTGACAGATGTCGTGAGCATGAGACGTCTTGCGAATCTGTCAAATCCATACTAATTAACGGCCGTTCCCAATATTCAATCTATCTCTGGTTTGACATACGACCGATCGCAGCTAACATTGAATTGACATAAAATATATGTCTCTAATGTCTAATGAGAGCTATTCCTATCTCTAATAGTAGGGCAAAGCCAGAGATAGATCAAATATTGGGAACGGCCGTTAGAAATGCATCTACGCGTCGCGTTGCGGTCTGAATTGACCCTTAATCGTAAGACTGACTTGTCTATGTGAAACAAGACTGTCTAAAAACTGTCGTGTCTCCAATGTGCGGACTGCGGTCGCACTACTATTTTCGTATATTGTGAGTAAGTCACAGGTTACACGGTCAAATTTTCATCAATCTGATCCATCAATCTGATTGACGGAATATTGATGGTTATAAAAAGTTCATATTAAAAATACGATCAATCCATCAATCCGTGGGTTAGACGATCAAATTTTCGTCAATCTGTACCGGATTGATGGATCAGATTGATGAAAATTTGACCGTGTAACCGGCGACTAAGTATATTTAATCAGCATCTGAACAAATGCTGCGGAGCTACAAGTCCGATTTAAGTAATTCTTTTTTTGTTTTGTTGACTTTGTTGTGATAGGTATTGTTCAATTTAGGTAAGTTTCATCAAAATTGGTTCAGTAGTTTTGAATTCGGTTTTAATTTTATTAATATACAACTTGTTATTTGTAATACCTAAGTTGTAAACATAAATTATTTCAAATTGACGTGTTTCACATCCCGTTTTTAACGTGTTTAACATGTTTAACATCCCAGAGAAATACAGTAATAGGAAACCCTATTAAAATCAAAAATCAAAAATATTTATTTCTAAATAGGTTAACAAAGTTAACACTTTTAGAACTTTTATTAATGCCTGTAATATGTTATAGTTTTAAGTTCGTAGTGACAAGTTAACAACCCTAGCGATTTTCGTCATAATACGTCAAATTTAAAAATTTCTAACTTCTAAGTCGGCATACTCTATAATTCTGTCTACTCTGTCCGGGCGTTCTCTACTGTTTAATATACAATTGTATGCGTTGAGTCATCGCAGTCAAGACAGTTTTGACTTGGTGTGCGCCACGTGATAGACACAACTGTTTCTCTTTAATCGTAAGACTGACTTGTCTATGTGAAACAAGACTGTCTAACTACAGTCGTGTCTCCAATGTGCGGTCGCTCTAAGTGTCTATACACACTAGGCCGAAAATACGCGGCCGAAGTTCGGCATGATTACGTCAGCAATGCACTACGCATACAATATAACGCGACGTAATTTCGGCATGGTGTGTCGTCGGTAATTTAAAATACATTGCAGGGGTAATCATGCCGAACTTTGGCCGCGTTTTTTCGGCCTAGTGTGTTTAAACACTTAGATCCACGCCATAATGTTGATTCGTTCCAAAATATTATACGCAGTGCATTGACATTTGACGTATAAAACGTTGTTGGGATGTCATTATGGTACGTCATAATTGTCTGAAGTCTAAACACACACCAGTATAACACGGCGTGGGATACGATACATGACGTAAATAAGCACTGGCCTGTACACTGTGTTTAGTTTTGGAACTTAGGCATTGTTTGTTCGGATTGATATTGCAAGAATTTGTAATATGTAAGTTTGTTCTTTATTTAAAAGTATCCTCTTTATTAATTACATTAAGGTACAGGCCTCACAAAAGTTTTTAGTCAAAAAAGGAAGGAAAAAATTGAGTTTGACTACTTAAAATTTTTTAATCGGGGTTTGTTTTTAAATGTCCTAATTTAAAATTATTAAATGAGCCATTCGAAATTTGAACACGCAGCCCAACACCGCGGGCGGCATGTCTGTAAATGTAAAGTGTATCTTCTCGTATAGAATATAGATCAGTTTAAATGGCCTTGGAAATGCAACGCAATGCCTCTCGACGTCGCAATGTGACTCACCATTACTGGTTGATCACGATCAGATGCGATACGCAGAACATGGGCCCGATTCTCAAGCATCGTTTCGATCGCAGGCCGTCTCACTCGAAACAACATGTGCGCACACGGGTGGGAAAGCCTTCGAGGACAACATTCAAGGCTTGAGAATCGGGCTCCTGGTTTACATTTACATACGTAGAACACGAAATTCTGGTGAAATTGAAATGCATCCCTATGGAGGATTTAAGCCGGCACTCGCAATTCGGCGCGACGTTAACGTCAACTCCTTTGTGAGATAGGCTATATTATATAGGCGACGTAGGCTATAACTCTCACCTATCTTATGGTATTCCATTCGTAGAAGCCTAGGGAGAAACAAATCCAGAATAAATTACTATGTATGTAAATCTGCCTTTCTAGCTACAACAACGCTGAAAGAAATATAATCTTGAATGAATAATATAAATGACGACCTCTGTGGCTCAATTGGTTGAGTGTGTGGCAGCTCAAGCCGGGGGTCGCGGGTTCGAATCCCGCCGACGGAACAAAAAGTTTTCAATGTTCCGCGGTCTGGTTGTGTATTAAATATGTGTATGATATAATAAAAATCTTAAATATATGTATAGTATAAAAGTATTAAATATATTTCCGTTGTCTGGTACCTGTAACACAAGACCTTCAGGTACTTAGCACGGGGCCAGACTGACGTGGTGTGAAGCGTCCATAGATATTAAATCTACGTATATGTAGGCGGTTACAATACTTAACAGTAGTAGCTGTTTATATTGACTTAGGTACTTATAGAAGTACTGATTCAATTTTAATATATTTTGTATCTCAAGATTGATCATAATTGGTTTGTTATGATCTAACATGATAAAAAAGTAGTTTTATGTGTGTGTGTGTGTGTGTGTATGTGTGTGTATCACAGCTTGTATATAATTTAAAGCCTTATCAAAATCAGCGCTCTTGCGGAGCTACAATTCAACACATTCACACTTTGAAAATCATAAATTGTTTTGAAAGTCATAATTATTATCATAACAATACATACAACTTTTTGGATGTGGGGTTAAAAATGTTGCGCTCTCTATTATATAGGATTATCAGCATATGCTGTTCAGTGTTAGGTCATTGACCCAAGTTTTAGTACAGCGACAGGTCAGCACCGCTGTAAACCCCGCACCTGCTCGATATTGGTCCAGCACTTTGTACTTTTACGATCTCAGTTATATTAAAACAACAAAGTTTATTTTATACTGTGTGGCGAAATTTTAGTACTGAAATATAAAATACTGAAAATTTAACATACACAATACACATACACAATACACGCGCACTGTCAGCGCTGATAATCCGAGGTGTATGAAATTCTAGGGAGCAATTCTCAACAACGCGTAGCGGTCAGCGCTGATATTTCATACATTTTGGTTTCGGCGCTAACGATTTATGTGCTACGTGCTTACATGCTATGCATCTTCGTACTACACGTTACGCGTCTTGGTGCTACGTGCTACGCGTCTACGTGCTACGTGCTACGCGTCTTGGTGCTACGTGCTACGCGTCTACGTGCTACGTGCTACGCGTCTTGGTGCTACGTGCTACGCGTCTACGTGCTACGTGCTACGCGTCTACGTGCCACGCGTCTACGTGCTACGAGGCTACGTGCTAGGCGTCTACGTGCTACGTGCTACGCGTCTTGGTGCTACGTGCTACGCGTCTACGTGCTACGTGCTACGCGTCTACGTGCCACGCGTCTACGTGCTACGAGGCTACGTGCTAGGCGTCTACGTGCTACGTGCTACGCGTCTACGTAGAACGTGCTACACCTCTACGTGTTACAAGCTATGTGCTACGCGTCCTCGTGCTACGTGAAGCTGGGTCCACATTTGTAGCATCTTGATGTATCAGTCATGGCATCAGTCGTGTCGTATCGACTATTGGTATCGTAGGTATGGACGCTCATTTTTCGATGTCGTATTTTAAGGGTGTGTATTGTAAAAAAACGCGTCCATACTTATCAAATAATGTATCATGTCGGTGTATCGACTTTGACTTTACAAATATGGACTCTTCATTTATCCTCGTATCTTTTCCTGATACGCGTTTCTTTCAGTGCTCCTTCCTCTCTCACGGTCCAATCATGGCGTCGTTCCCAAACGGTTCAGCCAAATGGCTGAACCGTTTGGGAACGACGGAACGTACGCAATTGCTCAGAGTTACTTGCGCCTCCTATATTGTCATTAATAGAATTTCAAGAAAAGTAAAATCTAAACGTAGATGGCGCTGGTGGGACCTCGAAGTGATTAGAAACCGAAACAAACATGGTGGAATAGCATTGATCCGAGATTTATAATATCAACATACGAGTGGAAAATACAAAAACTTCACTCACATATCGCCTATTGATTTTGAGTATTTAATAAATATGATTGGCCCAATCATTAAAAAAACTGATACCAAATTTAGAAAGACAATCTGACGTGTATCCCCTTTAATGATCGTGGAAAAACCGACACAGGATGATTCGCAGTGTATCACGTTCGTATCGCGAGACAGTATCGTGATACAATATCAAAATACGTCCATACCACCGACTGTGATACGCGAATCGGATACGAGGTGTATGAAGATACGCAGCTAGTGTGGATCGGGCCGTATCAGACGGCGTGTATCATTAACGGATATCATCGTGCGTCCAAACTACCGATCATGATACGCGTGATGCGTAAAAGCCACGGAACGGAGATACGATACACCGAAATGCTACAAATGTGGACCCAGCTCGCGTCTACGTGCTACGTGCTATGCGTCTACATAGAATGTGCTATGCGTCTACATAGAATGTGCTATGCGTCTACGTGCTAGGCGTCTACGTGCTAGGCGTCTACGTGCTACGTGCTATGTGGCTAAGAGCTATGTGCTACGCGTTTTACTTCGAGTATGCCTTTAAACAAAATACCAGATAGTTTCAACATAATATTATTTTCCAATTCCACACAGATATAGGATGTGTAGCATAATGATAAATTATTATAATGGGACCCTATAGATGCCCCTTTATTTAGTCACGTCGTATTCTCTTTAAAGATCTTCCGACAGTCGAGACTGAGGCGGATTTCCAGAATACAAATGATCCGGGAACGGATTATCAACTTGAGACCATCTCACATCACTCCTCATTTAGTTTGTACATACAAAACACATGTTCAGCATTGTGAGGTGGTGCAAGGCTTCGCTCTTATTGCTATAGTGATAAAGTTTAAACTTAGTGTATTTTAACAACAGATCAATTCAGTTTATAGATTGAAAGTTTTAAGTAAAGTCGTTGAGTAAAGTGTTGAAAGATTCGAACTGTAATACTTCCTTAAAGGAATCAAATACTTGTAAAGTACTAAATAAAAGTAAATAATAATATATTATGTACTATTTTAAAGAATACTGTTATATTTCGCCTTCCCCTTATAAATATTTTTATTGTTAAAAGATTTATTGAAATCGAAGTTTTGGATTACGAAGTCTTGTTGGAATTTAAAAGAAAGGATTAAATGTTTGAAAAGATCCAATGAAACGATGAAATCTGATTTAGATTCAAGAAATATTAAGGCTTTTTAAAACAAATAATCATTTTTAATTTGGGAATTTTAAATATTCTTTTAAAACTTTTTCAACTCACGGCTGTACACATTTTTATTCCATTTACGTTTTTGGCTCAATTTGACTACAGATTTTACCGCAGTGAAAATAATATATCATACAGTAGAGCTGCCAATTAAGTCTTTTGAGTGACAGCTTATCGTATCCATGACTACAAGATAAAGATCAACCTAAAACATATATTTTGTTACTAGATGACCCGGCAAACGTTGCTTTGCTATATAAATTATTTGTAGTTGTAATATTTTAGTTCTTTAGTTGTAAAGAATATTTGGAAGAAGACAAATATATCTGCGAAAACCGTATTCAAATCGGATTAGTAGTTTTCGTGTTAAAGAAAAAGTTTGATACAAAATCTTACCCCCTCTTTGGTCCTCTTAGAGGGGTGGGGGGAAAAAATTTATACACCAGATGTTAAGTTGGAAGAAGGTTGGTTTATACGTGGGAGAGCCATGCTTCGGCACGAATGGGTCGGCTCGACCGGAGAAATACCACGTTCTCATAGAAAACCGGCGTGAAACAGCGCTTGCGCTGTGTTTCGCTGAGTGAGTGTGTTTACCGGAGGCCCAATCCCCTACCCTATTCCCTTCCCTTCCCTCCCCTATTCCTTTCTCTTCCCATCCCTACCCTCCCCTATTACCCTATTCCCTCTTAAAAGGCCGGCAACGCACCTGCAGCTCTTCTGATGCTGCGAGTGTCCATGGGCGACGGAAGTTGCTTTCCATCAGGTGACCCGTTTGCTCATTTGCCCCCTTATTATATAAAAAAAAAAAAAAAGAAGACAAACGTATCTGCGAAAACCGAATGCAAATCGGATCAGTAGTTTTCGTGTTAAAAAAAAGTTTGATATAAAATCTGACCCCCTCGTTTGTCCCCTTAGAGGGGTGGAGGGAAAAAAATTTATACACCAGATGTTAAGTTGGAAGAAGACAAATATATCTGCGAAAACCGCATTCAAATCGGATCAGTAGTTGTCGTGTGATGCTGGAACAAATATACAGACAGACAGACAGACAAAAAAACTAACTACATTTTTGGCTTCTATAGCGATGTAAAGACAGTAAACGAAAAGGTTGCTCAACGTTTGACAACGTTTCTGTCAATATTCTGATATGACACATGTGGCTTTGATTGGATTATACTGTATGTGCTAGTAGCGCCCTCTGCGGCGACCATTGCGTAATATTCCCTGTTTGCAACGAATGTTCCCTGTTTGCAAATTTGCAAAAGGGTTGATGTGTTTTTTAAGTGAGCCATTTCAATTTGGAACAAGCAACCCGACACCGTGAGCGAAAAGTCTGTCAATTCAATTTGTATCTTCTTGTGTAGTAAATACAATTCAGTTTTAAATGGCTCCTTAAAACATGCATCGCATCGGGTTGTAATGTGAACTGAACCTGAGGAACTTATAGGACTTAGAATATACTAATAGACTTAGAATATACATTTCTAAACGAAGTTTAATCAAACAGTCTCAGGTTAATCAAAAATATACATTATACATGCACAGATCTACATAAATAATCAGGAGGGTATCATGAATTATACAAAGCTACTTCTATCGCTACCGCGTACAGTGAAAGACAAATACAACTCGAAATTATACACTAGTTAAATATTTTATTGGGGTTATGCTGTGGTTTATGTAAATACTAGATGATGTCCGCAACTCCGTTGCGTTTATCGCACGGGATCGTACATTTTTCCGGGATAAAAAGTATCCTATGTCCTTTCCCGGGACTCAAAGTATCTCCATACCACATTTCAGCAAACTCGGTTCAGCTGTTTGGGCGTGAAGAGGTAACAGATAGACAAACACACTTGCGCATTTATAATATTAATATTGTATGGATTATTTCATAATATTATTTTACTTTTAAGTAAACTCTGTAGTAGAAAGGCTTCGACTGGAAGAGTCTAGCTTGACTGAAAGAACTGTTTGGGCAGGTCTGATGCTACCGGGTGATTAAAGAATAAGCCCAAGGGATGATTTTAAGATACATACTATAATTTTAACGTATCTTTATTTTTAAGTAAAAACGTTTTGGCGACTTAAGAGTAAAGAGGTAACAAAAAGTTTAGTAAATTATGCATTTACTAAATTATAACACTATGAAAGCACAGATAGGGTAAAGAAATAGACACAATTTTGCATTAATAAAATTAGAAGTACAGATTTTGATAGCTAGTTATACACTTCTAAATATAGACACTATGGGTTACATTACATTAGAAATGTTGCTAGTATAACATTAGCATCAAATATAGTGCGGTTTGAGTGTTCTCGCGAAATGCGAACACTGAATAACGCCTACACAACGGCGTAATATTTGGTAATATCAAGTTTCTTTTGCGAGACGGAAAATAAAAATACTATCTCGAAAGCGTAGAAAGAAAAACTATCATCAGATTGTTGGAAAAATGTCCAGGCTTTGGACAAATAGGCGAAATTGGGGATTGTCGAAATGTTGCTTACGGCGCGCTTGTCGACTTTCTTACGTTACATGATATAAGACAGTCTCATTATAGTCTCAATATAGTATTGGATATTCAATCTCTTATGTACTATGCAGTAAATTTTGTCATAGGCCGTGAACTTATGTTACTTGGCCGGGTTATGTCAAGCTTAGTCAACAGATAAGGATTAACATATCTTACTTAAAACTACTAAGGTGATTTTGATGAAATTTAACACAGATACCTACAGGCCGAACTGCATGAAAAGGCTTTCCCCACTGGTAGGTATTCATTTTGCATGTAATAAAGTATTTTGGAATGTATTTAAATATAAAAGTACCTAGTTCTAGTTCTTCCAAAGTCTTAGGTAATTTAAAAATGACTACACTAGGATAGATGGCAAACAATTTTATTTTATCGGGAACGAATTTATAGACTAAGAGCACGAACGTAACCGCTTCTACACGGCTGACTTTGACAGTATTTTTTTTTTTTTTTACCATTTAGATGACGTCGGCATGCACTCATAAATCATTGATCATGCTTAACCTGATTGTTCCTGCGGCCACAGAGTACGCACATTACAGTGAGTGATATCGTATTAATGTGTACGGGACCCGCCGTGTTTTTGAAGTACACTAATTTCACTATACTGTCAACAATTACATCTTACCCACGATTGAGAGATTGTGACATAGGCTCATTACTGGCTTGTGGTTTTCTCTCTCTCCAAATTTAGTTTAACAATAGTATGTTACTATAATTGTTAAAGTAAATTGGGAGTGAGAATTTAACTACATACGTAGTCAAATTCAGAAGTCATTTTTTATTCACTACTAGCTGTTGCCCGCGTGGACTTTAGTCTATAGTTGTTTCCGTACATCGATTGAATAGTTAACGCGCAAATCATAAAAAAATATTGTGTGGGAACTGCACATTTTTTCAAGACAAAAAGCATTCCTTGTCCTTTCCCGAGACAACAACAAATTTCATAACCGAGATAACAAATTTCATCAAAATAGATTGAATAGTTTAGGCAAAAATCATGAAAGCGTATTGTGCGGGAACCGTACATTTTTCCGGGACAAAATGTATCCTATGTTCTTTTTCGGGACTCAAAGTATCTCTATACCAAATTTCAGCAAAATCGGTCCAGCCGTGTACGCGTGATATCGTGACCACGTGAAATATGGATTCATTTTTATATATTCAGTATATATTTCATGCAAATTTTTTCTGAATGTCATTTCTACTGCTGCCTACCACGTTTAAGTGCGAGCGTGCCATCACAGGCATCAGCCATGTACTATCAGAGAAGTTGACTCATAGGCAGGTGGCGGACCTACGTACCTTGGTCGCGTAACGTCAAACCCAGCCGACGGATGACGACTTAGGCTTCTTACAGACGAACGCCACGTGTCGACGGCACGCGTCGGCGGCAGTCGACGGCAGTCGACGGCAGCCGTTGACAGTTTATGACGCTTGCAGGGGGCCTACTACGACCTTTTCTAAAACTATCATGTTTCCAGAACACTTTGTTGTAATATTACAAAAACATTATCGTACTCACTTTTCGAATATAATTTACAGTAAAAAATGCAAAACATTGTTAAATCCGCTGTGAAATATCAACTTTTTTAAGATCGCTAGTTTGACGTTAAAGTAATATTGCTCATCTGTCAAACGGTGTCGCTTAGTAGAGGCGGTGGTAGGCCCCCAGTTGTGACGTACCGCCTAAAAGGTAAGCGTTGTGGACGCTCTAGTGAGTCTACTAGGCTAGTGAATGAATGCTCAAAAGGGGGGTGTGGATGGAAAAGTCGAAAGCAGAAATTTTGACTTGGGAACTTTGTTTGGACTAATTAGGAGATAAATATTCTGGCTAGTCGGTAATCCGTACGCTGCCGATACAGTGGACGTACTGTGAAAAAAAATATCCGTTTGATGCGAGACGTCCGTTACGTACGATACCGACCTGTGGACGCTTACCATTACGCGGTACGGCACAACTGCAAGCGTGACAAACTGTCGACGGCTGCCGTCGACTACCGTCGACTGCCGCCGACGCGTGCCGCTGACACGTGCCGTTCGTCTGTAAGCGCTCTTACATTAAGTTGACATGATCCGACCAAATGGTAGGTCCGTCAACTGCCTATGAATCAATTTCGTCGATGGTAAATACAACATAGATGTAGTGCTCTTTTAGTTTAGTTGAGTTATAATATTTAGTTATTTAGTTATTTAATGTACTTCATAATATATAGCTAACAAGTATTAAATCATTAATCCGTAGCTTACATTAACTTTACCCGCGCTATTATCTAGGCACTTTGTAAACTGTAATTTCTGTGGCTTCTAACAAGTTTTATCTATACGAGCTAGACGCACGTAAATCTACTAATATTAAATACAATATAAATAATTACAGTATACCATCTTAATACTAGACTACTGAATCGGGCACATGCATATTAGCGTCATTTCAGATAGCTTGAAGTAGTAAAGCGATGCAGCATCGCTCGTGTTAAACTCGTCTCTTCGTTCAGATCAAATACACCAGCGTGATCAGATAACTTAAAGTATAATGACAAAGACAATGCAGTATAACCTCGCATGGGCGTTAAACTTGTGTCTCTGTGTGAGCTTGATTCTAATAAATGGCCGAGTTACTGTAACTGAATGATATACTGCGGATCAGCAGACTATAAAATATATCTAGGATTTATTAGCCATCGCCCGCGTAAACTAGTGTCAACTATACGACACGACATCTATACGACTATACGACGTCTGTACGATTATACGACGTCGTCATTCAACGTAGATTTGTTTAACTCAATCCTAGGTTACGACCGCGATTTTAGAATTATTACACTTTGATATAGTGTCACTTGGATGACACTGGGTGTAAAAAGGTATTATATCCACTTTATGTTGCAACTTTGGCCGAAATACTTAGTAAGTGACATACAAGCCACGAAATATCCGTCATGACTTCACGAGTCATGACTCATAAGACTGTATCCCTATTCTGCACCTCGTCTCATCTCGTTTCGATATTAACTGGGTACTGAACGAGCTAAATAAATAAAACTTTGGCGCATGGTCATCAAAACTTACAACTTTTAATGTCTACTTTAAGACGGTAGTAAAAATGAAATACTAATAAAATAATATCCAACTTCGGAAATTACTGTAAGTTATAACTCGTCATTTACTGCTTTAATATAGCTGGACTTTATGAAGTCAGCTGCGCGCTCGGCGATCATCATCACCGCCGCGTTGGTGTTCACGCTTGGTATCGTCGACATGACGCTCGCGTCTACCACCCTCAGACCCTCCACACCGAGCACCCTCAGCTGGGGATCCACTACAGCATCTACATCATCGGGTCTCCCCATCTTAGCTGTCCCTACTGGATGGTATACGTTGTACGTGACAGTTCTAGCCATGCACTCCCAGTAATCGTCACTTTTGAAGTCGTATTCATCGCAGCCCTTGAAATATATCCGTTCCAACCGAGCGTCGACTTTTTGAAAACTGTCTGTGTTTGTGATCTCCGAGACCCGTTTTAGATTCTCAATAAAAGTGTACATATCTCTGCTATCGCTGAAGTATTTCGAAAATATCTTCGGATGGTCAAATGGATTGGTAGAACGTAGCAGAATTTTCCCCCTGGAGTGTGGTCTGCATAGTGACACGAAGAATATTATTAGCTCTCTTTCAGCGTTCATGGATTCGATTTGTCTGCAGATTTCATCGTCAATTGACATTATTTTAGTACAAATAGAGAAGAGGTAGGTCGTGTTGGGAACGAAATAGTTGTGGTCGATTTGAATATCAGGCATCGCTTTGCCGTCTGGAGTAGATAGAAATGCGTTTATATTGGGTTGGTGGTAATTCATAGATAGAGGACCGCTTTTCTCCAACAAATACTTGGCTGTAGCTTTATGCCAGTACATTTGATCTTCCGATTCGGCGCCAGTATCAAAAGTAACAGGTACCGGTATTCTCACATGATCTTGCAAGTTTTCACCAACTTTCAAATCAGATATTACATCAATATCTAGTTCTTTCAAATGATCTTTAGGTCCGATACCTGATTGCATTAATAATACAGGAGTGTTAACAGTTCCAGCACTTACGATCACTTCTTTTGAAACATAAAACTTAGCCTTAGTTCTATCTTCCAGTACCACTTCCACTCCTATAGCAGTTGACTCTTTGAAAATAATTTTGCTGACGAAGGCATTCTTTAAAATGTACAAATTGTTTCTCTCTTTAATTGGATTTAAGAAAGCTGTCGCTGTACTCACTCTCTTTCCTTCATGTATGCCTCCTCGGAGCTTTCCAAATCCCATTTGGGTAGGTCCATTCAAATCATTCAAATATTTGAGACCTAGTTCTTTGTAAGACTCCTCTAACATGTGCAGTATGTTTGTATGAGTAAAATTCAGTTCATTTATGATAAACTCTCCCTCCGTGCCATGATTATTGACCAGCTCTGGATTATTCAGGATGTACGGATCCATCATTCGTTCGCTCTTCTTGAAATACTTTTGGATGTTCTGCCAATCCCAGCCCTCGTCTTGTAGACGCCAAGCTTCGTAGTCCCCTGGACTTCCTTTCATATGCAGCATTCCGTTGATGGATCCTGTGCCTCCGATCATTCTGCCACGAGGCCAGAAAGACCTGCCTTCTGCGCAGCCCCTGTTGGTGGAGCTATCCACCTCAGTGTAGTACTGCCAAACTTGATCACTTCTGTGCATGTCGCCGGAGAAATTCGGAATCTAGAAAAAAATATATATAATCTTAATTGAACCACATCCTAAACCAGGCTTATAATATATATAGGTGTGAAGAAAAAAAGGAGTCTACTCCTCCGAAGTTTTCACAGTGCAATTACCAAATCACTTAAACAATAAAAGTATAGGTACTTATGTAACTTTTTTTTCAACGTTGAACCAATACAATAGGCAACTTAGGTATTGCACGCCTTTATCCAATAAGTTTTCTAATATCAATTATTGTTCAACTTGTTATATTATAGTACCATTAACTAGCAAACATATGTAGGTAAGGTTAAGTCCTAGGTGCTAACTTTCTCGCAATTCTTTAATCCAGTTCCTAGGAGATACTCATCTTTTAATCGCCGTTAGATCGCCGGCAAATCACCTGCAACTTCTCTAGTGACAATTTTAGTACGCTTGTTTAAACTATTTGACGCCCACAACTCCGTTGCGTCAAAAATAGTTTATCGCGCGAGAACCTTACATTTTTTCGGGATAAAAAGTATCATATGTAATATTCATGTCCTGGAAGTATTTCCATAACAAATTTCAGCAAAATCGGTTCAGCGGTTTGGGCGTGAAGAGTAACAGACAGACCGACAGACACACTTTCGCATTTATAATATTAGTATGGATATAACTCACAATACTCTCCACCTCTCCACGGGCGGATCCCCTCCTGCCTCCACCAGCATCACCTTCCACTCCTCCTCCTCGGTGAGGCGGCTGGCCAGCAGCGAACCGGCAGTCCCTGCGCCCACCACGATGAAGTCGAAATAGTCGCCATCTTGAATTGAAAATATTAAAACTTTTGGTGTCGACCCCACTTCTTGCGGTCTAACGGTCAAAATTCCGAGTTCTGCGTTCTGCGCTCTCTATAACCTATGTGATGGCTTAGAGCCCTACACACACCGTAGATCGCA
Source organism: Cyaniris semiargus (assembly GCA_905187585.1). Taxonomy (NCBI): domain Eukaryota; kingdom Metazoa; phylum Arthropoda; class Insecta; order Lepidoptera; family Lycaenidae; genus Cyaniris; species Cyaniris semiargus. The sequence continues at coordinate 526,297 of LR994558.1, read as the reverse complement.
GTCCGCCTGCTTTTGTGTGTGTATGGTTCTAAGCCACCACATAGGTTACAGAGAACGCGGAAGACAGAACTCGGAACTCTGACCGCCAGACCGCATGCATCGGGGCCGACGCTATAGTCAGGTGCATGTTCAAGATAGCTATACAAAATTAAACTTTATTAAAACACACAAGAATTTAAACGTATATTCATTTGTATTTTGAACAGTTCAATTCTCATTGAACTGTTCAAAATACAAATTGAACGACGGGTTCTCTCTCACTCGCTCGTACAGACGTTTTGTCACGCGCGAGTTAGATAGGATAGGAGCATAGACCTAAGAACATCATTGTAAGTATAGGTCTACCAGAATCTGATGGCAATTTTTGACAGCAGATTTTTAAAAAATATCCTTGATCATTGGATAAATTTTTATATTTGCATGTTTAACACACAGAATCAACCGCTATAAGAAGAAAAACGGATCAAAATGTTTTATTCCAATTACCCCCGTATTGCTAGAGTCATTTTATTTTCTCACTTTTTGCCATCAGATTCTTGTAGACCTATAATCAATATCAGATTCTTGTAGACCTATAATCAATATCTTGAAAATAAAGGATATGAATATGAATAATAATATAAGGCTGCAATGTCATTCGAGTTCTGAAAATCGATCCCTCGTCTCGCACTGTGATTCGTTGTAACTTGCAATATTTGTTCAAATATCGAACAAGTCGCACAGCACAGCGATGCCGTATTAATATTGTATCTATATACTTAGGTAGTAAATGAAGCACAATTTTAAATTACCATTAATTACTTATCTACGTAAACCTCTTGGTAACTCTCAGTATGATATAATGCAACTATTTATGAGTTTGAAGCTACGAATAATAAAAACTAACGAAACGTAACTCCCATATTTCAATCGTTTTGAATTTGGTTCCTTTTCGCACACTTAAATATGACAATAGCTACGAAACACTCTCAAATTTACGAAATAAAGCCGTTGACAATAATTTTCACTTCTATATATACACAAAATTGTGTACCAAATACATGCATAAAGTATGCATGTATTCGGATCACATTTTGTAAACTCGTGGACAAATTTTTTGACACAGTTACTCTTCCTTAGTTTTTATTATTCGTAGGTTTGAAGTGATATAATTCATAATGAGTTGACATCGAGTATTCAAAATACGATATCGCCCTTAAACTAGAAACATTTGTCACTTTATTGTCAATCACGGTTTGTATAGAAAACGATGAAATATGACAAGTATTTTGACAGAGGGTTAATGACCGCTGTTCATGTACACATGCATGACTGTCTTCAAATGTGTCTGCGACTTTCTGAGATCATTCACACATATTGGGCGTGCGAGTGTTGCTGAGATCGTCAAGATATTCGAAAAATAAAAATAGAGCCTCGAGATATATTTATAGCAAAATTTTCCTTCTGCTTAGAATTTATACCCCAGTGTTCCGTTTTTCTCTCAGTTGGTTCAATTTTTGGTTAGGGATTTATTTGAAATCTAATACGCAGTTTTAGTTTTTAACAAAATAAAGCTCGTTAATCCCTTCTACATTTTGATTATATACATAGAATTATTTTAATTTCACTTTTCATTAATTATTACGGTTTACGCTGCGGTGAGTGTACGTGAGTGTGAACTAACCCCAAATTAGGGATAATGAGTATCATAAGGCGGGGATTACCCGCTCCGCTGTCCGCACTTAACGTATTAAACATTCACTGATGGCGATTTACTACTAGAGCAGACAAGTGTAAGATTTTTGAAGGCAATTATTAGATGATTATACTTTACTAATGGGTAAAAAAATCCAGTAGGTACTTGAAAGCCTATTATTAGATAGTAGATAATACATCATAACTATAACATTCTAATTTTTAAGCTAAACTCAAGACGATAAAGGCAATATCTACACGTTTAACGTTTTACCAAAAAGCAGGAACATGGATGCATTAGAAGCGCTGGAAATAAACAGATACAAGAAATATGGGAATCTTCTTAACGATCAGACATGCCTCTCAAATTCTATATTATTACAGGATACTTAACATTTATGTTGGACATAATTTTATCTTAAGTTTGACATTTAATTTAGTTATTAGAAATTTTATATATTATTTTTTTATTTAGTTATTAGAAAATTGATATAAAGATTGTCATTTTATGAATTGTTATTATAATATTATTATTTATTCATTATAGTTATAGGACATTTAAATTGAATTGTTGATGTATTTAATGTAATTATTGTTTTTTAATTTAATGATTTTTTGACCCATTGTATATTTATGTTGCTATTTAAGTACAACTCCTATTTTAGTCATTAATTTATCAAAATCAAAGGTTCCAATACATTTAAAAATTTAATTTGTAATTTTTTTATTATAAAAAATTGTTTTTGGTAGAAAATTGTACTAAATGGTAGAAAATTTTCATGATGCTAACAACCCTATTTTTGTTTAAGTACCAAATTTTTTAAAATTTTTAAATTACCTGCACTACACCTGATGATGATTTTATCGAAACCGGTCGTGTGAAACATAATTGTAATAAAATAAATTATTAAAAGTGGAACAAGTGCATGAAAAGTGTATATTATTATTGTGAAACATGAATTTCCACCAAGAAGTTACGGTACATTCAATATCATATACAAACTCAAGACAATTACTATAATACTTACCATTCTACATAACGGCTCCAATAAACGGCGAGGCCGATAGACCGCTGATCCGTCTGATCGCAGGCAGATCTGATCTAATCTCACTCAGACTCAGAGCGGCCTGCGATCGGAGAGATCGGAGAGCGCCCTCCGACCAAACTCAATCAACCTACACATATATTATATTAAGGAAACCTTATTTAAATTTCAGCTCGTCCTTTCAAACAATTAAAAATCCAAAACCTAAATCTAGGTATTATAATTGGCTCTAGATACCCTAAAAAGGATTATTTCCACCGCAAACGAGAGGGTTCCACGACAAACTTAGAGCTCAAAATATAGGAAAAGGTGAATTTGGTTCGGGGCTATTTACTTAGCTGAGTGTTATTAGCTCTGCGGATTACGGCGAGATTATGATTTCTGGATAATATAGAATATTATTAGGGATGATTTTATTAAGTTAATATAATAGAGATGGATTTGATTGTTAGTTGAATAGGCTCAGAAAGTATTGGACTTTTGATGAAAGTGGACAGACAAAGAGGACTACTTTTGTAGGGATAAATGTACGGTCATTTTGACGAATTTGCCTTCAAATGTTTTATTTTGAAAAGGATTTTTATCGCTGTAAAATGTAGTGTTTTCAACATTTATTTGTACGTAGTAAGTAACTAGTAACGTCAAACGTGCATATAATAATATATGGTAGGTACTGTTAAAGGAATTGATTCAAGGCAGATGGTGATCCTTAGTTATTCAGTCGAGCTATACTAAAGTCAATGATAATCGTGATCTAACGTCTGAGCTTGATGTAATACGACCAAATAATCGGTCTGCTATCTGCCTATGAATTGACTTCCTAAAATAGGTAACAATCGAAATACCTGATATCCGATGCCTCTGGTCTTTCGGCCAGTCCTCGGAGATCAGACACTGGGTGGTCAGCAGGTGGGTGACCAGGCTAAGGAAGGTGGATCCGGCAGTACCCTCAGCAACGCAGGGACTTGACAAGCAGGACATGATAATTGTTGCCTGGAATTATAAAAAGTGCCTACAGTCAAATTGTCGTTACATGAGTAAGCATTGCTATTTTTATTTTAAGGGGTTGAACACTGTATTCGAAGATGATAATTATCATTTAAATACAAAACTTAGCTTAAAATAATAAGAAATTACTAACTCAATCCCCTTACAAATAAATGATTTACAACACTTTTTCAGTAGGCTTAAGTATCAAATTATATTAGTTAAGTACTTAGGTACCTACCTTTAAATAAATGTTGCTCTAAGATTTGCGTTGTGCCTTTCCAGTAAAACAAAACTTTATTGTGTTTCTTTGCTCTTGCAATAATTAAAGCATTTTTCACCAATAAGCACCAGAAAATTAGCGAAAACAAACACGTACCTACACTGCAGTACTAGATACTCGGTAAATGAGATAACTTAAAATGTTATTGTAGGTAAATACATAAATATAGTTGTGTTTTGTTTTATCTGATGCGAGCTGTATTTACATAACAATATTCATAATGTCCACTAAATCTATCAGATAACCGCTCTGATATATAAATCAACTCCATTACATTTAAGTGAATGCACACAAATCACAATGGTTAGGTAAATTACTTATTTTGTTACAACTCCGTTGCGCCAAAATTCGTTTATCATGCGGAAACCGTAGATTTTTCCGGGACAAAAAGTATCCTATGTCCTTTCTCGGGACCCTAAGTATCTTCATACCCAGCAAAATAGGTTCAGTGGTTTGACAGACAGACTGTCTGCTCTTTTTTCACTCGTTTGCTGAAGCAAAATTTGAAATGAAATATACAGGCACTCTGAATCTCGGGAAGGGACAAAAAATAATTGTCTTTACTAAAAATGTACGGTTACCGCGCTGTTAAAGAATTTCTACTAAACTAATTTTCAGGTAACATAGAGGTAAGTACTCGTACTCCCAACTATTTCGCTGTTCGTGCTCTTTGGCTAATGTATTACAGCAATTACCATATCAGCGAGTCTCGTAAACAATCGGCTATCGACATTCAACCCCGATAACGGTATTTACATGGCCAATTTCCTCTAATAGGTAAGTACTGATATTGTGGGTCCAACGTTATCGTTATATTATAGTAGAAATATTTTAACTGAAAGCGTGGTTGATGCTTTATATTAGACTAGATGACGCCCGCAACTCCGTTGCGCTAAAATTTGTTTATAGTGTGGGATAATGCGTGGCCGCCACAAAGGAAGATCTTCCGACCGAGCGAGGTATTATGCTCGGTCAGGCCGGAGCCCACGTGATACATTTCAGCTGTCGTATATATCGTCGTATCCTAGGAATAAGGGCGCCCTGGTCACTATGGCTTTTTATTTTTAATGCAAAATCGAAATCGGCAGCTCATTATCTATAACCTTCAGTGTAAAAAATAATAAAAATTTAATTTTAATAACCAGTAAATTATTTTTTTAAAAATGCCACATTTGTTAGCTCTTAAATTCCCCGGTGAAAAAAGCAACAAAGGCTTCAGTGGCCGTTTTCTTGGAGTGCGTGAAAGGACGCGCGGGGCGGGGACGAGGCGCTCGCGCTACCCCGTCATTACTCCGCGAACTCGCGTTATGCGTCATTGCACTGTTCCTTGTTTAAATAACTTTGTTTAAATTAGACGTTTGCTTTAAATTTAAATGAAACGGAGACAGAAATTAGCTGTGCCTAAAAATGAAGCAGGTTGTGACGAAAAACCGTTAAAGGGAACTCACAGTGAGTACAAAAAATGTTTTACATTCTTAAAAGTAATTACCTGGAAAAAAGACACTATTGCGTCTGTGGCCTTTTTCCACGGAATCGTCTCTTAGTACTAATACTGGGGAATCGTTTGCCCTAATGGTTTTTGTGGCTTTTTTCTATGTACGAAATTTATTTCTTTAATTATTTTTTATTTAAACAGTTATTATTGGCAAAATTATTACATGAATTTGCCTTCTATTCACCATTTCGAAAAGTATATAATTGAAAGTTTATAATGTTTTGTTATGAATTTTGTTAAAAAGCCGCAGTGAGCTTTGTGGCTTTTTCCGTAGTATAGAAAAATAGTTAAATGTTGTGTGCTACAAGAATATTCAAATATAAAATAATATTCCACATTATAATTTGAGCTTTTTTGTATTTTTAGGTTCTAGAAAACGAAAACAGTCCCCGGTGACTGAAGAAAATGAAAAAAAAGAAGTTTTGTTTTTATTAAAACATTTAGGAAAAAAGCTTTTGGTGTATCGAGAGTAAGTGTATCGAAACTGTTTTTAATACACCATTTTTTTTTTCTTTATTGGACGAACTGTTAGTAACTAAACGTACCCAAAATTTTAAGTACATCTCTTGTGCTGTGCTGATCATGTATCATCAGTCATCACACTCTACCAAAAGCGACACGAGGGATGTCGTGTATTGTCTCATTTTAAAAGCATTTGATTTAAAATACAAAATATTGGCGTTATTATGCTAAGCTGATGTTGGAGTAGAATAGGCACCGTTCCGTCATATTGTAACTACTCATACAGCTAAACCAAGAGCCAACGACAGCCTTTCGTCATTTTATAAAAGCTGAAAGTTTTCCTGTACCTATAATATGCTATATAACCTATACTTATATTATAAATGGGAAAGTATGTTTGTTTGTCCTTCCTTCACGCCCTAGCGAATCAAACAATCGACATGATTTTTAGCATAGACTTAGTTGAAAGAATGAAGAGTAAGATAGGCTACTTTTGGTTTTGGAAAAATATCATGTTCCTAAAATATTCATGTTTTTACGCGATTTTCGAATTCCACGCGGCCGAAGCCGGGGGCAAAAGCTAGTAACTCATATAGAGGCAAGAACGGCAAGCAACTATTATAGAGCTTCGGTCGCGGATACTTTAGGAGGTATCCAGTTTTGAAAGTCTACCGCACCTTCGATAAAATTTAAGGCAATTTTTTTTCCTATGGATAACTGTATGAATCTCGTCTCCCACTGCCGGACCCTTATGCCAGTTGCTCCCTACTGCCAGACAACTTATGCCAGTTACTTCCCACTGCCATACCACCTTAAAGTGTACTTAATACTTTTGGCATTTTAGTGAATAATTAAGGGTGTGTAGTAGTATAAAGCAAGTGTCAAAAATGCCCGACACTTTGAGATGATATTCCTACATTTCCGTAAGAAGTAAGAAAATAAAAGTGCTTTACACTGTATCGAAGGCTAGGTAGACCTTCAAAAGTTCGTTTAGGAGGTATTAAAATACCTCCTTAACGCGATCGAAATTCTATAGTTACTGTTCATTCATACAGGAAAACTTTCAGATTTTATAAAATGACAAAAATCTGGCTATCGCTGGCTCTTGGCTAATATAATTGTCATAAAAGTTAACCAATGCTATAGTCAGAGTAACTAGTCGTTAGTTATAATGTTATTTGGTAATTTAAAATAACTGTTATAAAATTGCGAAGTCTTATCACGTTATATATTTAATAAAAATATTATAAAGCGGAAAAGTTTGTTAGTTTGTTTGTTTGTTTGTTTGAACGCGCTAATCTCAGGAACTACTGGTCCGATTTGAAAAATTCTTTCAGTGTTAGATAGTTCAGTTATCGAGGAAGGCTATAGGCTATATTTTATCACGCTAAGAGTAATAGGAGCGAAGAAATAGAAGAAAATGTGGAAAAAACGGGGGAATTATTTGAAAGGGCTTATCTCACGAACTACTAGAGCAATTTTTCTGTTATTTGGGTCAGATAAGAAGTAGACCACGTGAAGGATCATAGGCTATTTTTTGTAGACTGATTTGTCTGTGAAATATCTAATTTACGCGGGCGAAGCCGCGCGGAACGTCTAGTATTTAATAAATTTTACAAGTTGAAGGAAACCAATAGTTATTGTGATTGCTTTCAGGGTCGAGAAATAGAAAACGTTCCTTATTATTAACTTTAAAGTATGTTTTTTCCATATGCCTATTTATATTGTTTTTTAAGGGTTCCGTACCCAAAGGGTAAAGACGGGACCCTATTAATAAGACTTCGATATCTGCCTGTCCATCCGTCTGTCTCCAGGCTCTGTCTCAAGAACTTTTCACAGATTGAGAATAATATCTGTTGCCGCTATAACAACAAATACTAAAAACAAAATAAATTAAATATTTAATGGGGCTCCCATTACCCATACAACAAACGTGATTTTTTGATATTTTTTGCTCTATGTCGATAATAACAACAGGTAAGCTCTTGAAAAAATGTTCCGTTGTATTTATACTTTAATAATAATTGACGACAAAATTAAAATAAACTAAAAAATTAAGGGGACTCTCATAAAAAAAAAACAAATTTTTGGCTATTTTTACTCTATAATGGTTCGGAACCCTTTGTGCGCGAGTCCAACTCGCACTTGGCCGATTTTTCAATGTGGTTTTAAAAAGGAAATTCTTTGATAATGATCAGTAAAAAGACATAAATGCTGACATAACGTTACTTGTGTCTGACGAGACTTATTTTACCCCGCGGAAAAAATAAATAAGGGACAAATCTACCCGAAATATCAAATTAAACGTCTCATTTTAAATTTCATAGCAACCGCTACGTAGTTATGCGATAATTTCATAATTAATTTCTAATAGTTGTTTAGCAATATTTTTAAATAAACACAAAAAACCGTCTCCTGTAAAGTAGGGTTTTTGCAATAGCACTCTTATTCCTAGGATACGACGATATACTGACGCGCTCAGAAAACTTCGATAGCGTGATGCAGGAATGTTAGGCGAATTGTGGGTACCGCCACATCACTCCCCCCCGAAGACCGGAGGTAGAATCTTGAAGTCTTGTCGCTTGAGTCGTCAGTGCCAGAGAGTTCCAGTGAGTCCCAGTGAGTTGGAACTGTAAGCTGCTGCACGGGATCCAGTGAGTCGGATAGCTGCCGTGCGAGGCCGATGCTACGTGCTGACCAGGAGAGATGTGCTCTGCTTGCTGACCGGTCGGTGTAGTGAGAAAGCCCGATGATGCCGATGCGGAGTCGCCCAGGCCGCGGTATATTGCGGCTAGTGGACGAGGTACCCGATGAGGCGATGCTGGCTGGCGCGGTGCGGAGGGGCGGGGAGTGATGATGATGAAGGAGGCGTGTTCCGTCGAAAGTCACCAATGTGGGATAAATGCGTAGAGACCGCAAAGGAAGATCTTCCGACCGAGCGAGGTGTTATGCTCGGTCAGGCCGGAGCCCACGTGATACATTTCAGCTGTCGTATATACATATACCGACGCGCTCAGAAAACTTCGATAGCGCGATGCAGGAATGTTAGGCGAATTGTGGGTACCGCCACAATAGGAATTTTAATGGGGCCAAAGGGTCAATATTATTCTTGCGACAGCAACGCAACAGACGATTGACAGCAGTTTTAAAATTTTCGCCTGTTGCATTGCTGTTACAGATTCAAAACCACACTGCCAGTGTGCGGCACAAGGAATTTCCCATGAGAGACTGAATCGGTTAGCAGTATAATAACTATAAGTAGATACAGTCTGTCAAGAAAGAGTAGACGCAATACAAAATTTCACGCTCAAAAGGTGGTTTTTAGGGTTCCGTACCCAAAGGGTAAAAACGGGACGCTATTACTAAGACTTCGATGTCTGTCCGTCTGTCCGCCTGTCTGTCTGTGTGTCTCCAGGCTGTAACAAAAGAACCGCTAAGTATAGCTAGACTTCTGTCACAGATTGTGTATCTATATATTATGTTGCCGCTATAACAACAAATTACTAAAAACAAAATAAATTAAATATTTAAGGGGGGCTCCCATACAACAAATGTGTTTTTTTTGCTCGACATCAATCATAACGGCAATACATAAGTATGGCACTTGAAATATTCACGAAATACTCAGTTTTATTTGTACTTTAATAATTTATAATAAAATTTAAATAAATAAAATAATTAAGGGGGCTCCCATACAAAAAACACAATTTTCAGCCTATTTTTGCTTTATTGTGATACGGAACCCTTCATGCGCGAGTCCAACTCGCACTTGGCCGATTTATTATCTTTGTATTTCCACAGAGAACGCTTATACACTTTAAATATATACCCACCAATATATTATCACCAATATATCACATGATTGCACATTTTTATCTCGATTTTCATATTTTTATGTGATTTCAAAATTGTGTACAGCGTCTACTCTTTTTTGACAAGCTAAGTATCATCGTATCATCATCGTATCGTCGTTTTTTTTCATTTTTTTTCCCACCCCACTACTCCCACACCCACCGCCCACGGCCTGCCAGCACGCAGATTATCAGAAAGGCTTGTTGGTAAGTAGCTAACGGAGTTTTAATACAGCTGAACCTACATTTTTTTTCATTTTTTTCCCCACCCCACTAAAAAAATAATTAAGGGGGGCTCCCATACAAAAAACAATTTTTTGCCAACTTTCGCTCAATAACAGTGCGGAACCCTTCGTGCACGAGTCCGACTCGCACTTGGCCGATTTTTTATAATTTTTGTACGGTCAATAAATGCACATTTATAACGTGTTTTACACTACTAACAATATAATCCCAGTTACGTTCAAAGGATTTTGAACGAAAAGTTCCTTTGTACTTTTACGAATATATTTTTTTTAGTTGATCGACTAATTACTCATTTTTTTTTTTTTGCTTATTATGGCACTTCGGCTATATAACCATGGCCAATGTTGAGTATATTATGGCGGGAAAACAATAAATCAAAATCAAAATCAAAATCAAAAATATTTATTTCTAAATAGGTTAACAAAGTTAACACTTTTAGAACGTCGTGTCTACATGAGGCCTACCACCGGTTCGGGAACTAACCCGGCGAGAAGAACCGGCGTAAGAAACTCGCTCGGGGCCATCTTTTACTAAAAAGATGGAAAATTACAAAAGTAACTTATACTAATTTACAAAAAGTATGTAAAAATATGTTATATTTATATAGAAGCAGCTTACAGTCAGTCAGCTCATTTTTCCCAGGGTGTGCTATCATTGAGAAAATCAGTTATCTTATAATAAGCCCTAGCACACAAACGTTCTTTAACAACTTTTTTAAATTTATTAACTGAAAGATTTTTGATGTTTTCTGGGATTTTATTATATAGACGTATACATTGACCTTTGAAAGATTTGCTCACTTTGCTAAGCCTGGTAATTGGTATATCTAACTTGTGCTTATTTCTAGTGTTCCTGCAGTGAACGTCACTTTTCGTTTTAAAATTATTTACATTTTTTCTCACGTATAACACATTGTCCAAAATGTATTGAGAGATTACGGTCAGAATTCTTATTTCTTTAAACTTTTCCCTGAGAGATTCAAAGGATGACATTTTATAAATAGATCGTATAGCTCGCTTCTGCAGCACAAATATTGTGTTAATATCAGCAGCACTTCCCCATAATAGAATGCCGTAAGACATTCTACTATGAAAATAACTATAATAAACTAATTTTGCCGTATCTTCATCACAAATTTCTCTAATTTTTCTGACTGCATATGCTGCGGAACTGAGCTTATCGGCTAGTTTGGCAATATGAGGACCCCACTGCAGTTTATAATCTAGTGTTACTCCTAAAAACACAGTAGTGTCAACAAGATTCATTTTCTCATCATTTAATAGCAAATTGGTTTGCACTTGCTTAACATTTGGCAAGGTAAATCTCAAACATTTTGTTTTATTAGAATTTAGAAGTAAGTTATTTACATTAAACCAATTTACTATTTTTGAGAGAGCACAATTTACCTCGTCATAAGTCGACTGTTGTCGCTTCACTTTAAAAATAAGTGAAGTGTCATCAGCAAAAAGTACTATCTCGTTATCATTATCCTTAACTAGATAAGGTAAGTCATTTATGTAGATGAGAAAAAGAAACGGGCCCAAAATGGATCCCTGTGGGACACCTAATTCTATTTTGGTCCCAGTGGACCTTTTACTATTGACATCAACCCTTTGAGTCCTGTTCCTCAAATAAGATGTCAAAAGGTTGAGTGCCGAGTCCCTTATGCCATAGTGGTGCAGTTTCCTGATCAATGTAGCATGATCAACACAATCAAAGGCCTTAGAAAGGTCGCAAAATACACCTAAGGCATCCCGCGACTCCTCCCAGGCTTCAAATATACTACAAAGAAGACCTATACCAGCATCCGTAGTGGAACGACCCTTAGTAAAACCATATTGATTATTATGCAATAAATTATTGGAGTTAAAATGTACTAACAATTGTTTTAAAATAATTTTTTCGAATATTTTACTAAAAGTCGGTAGAATAGATATAGGTCTATAATTTGTCGGATCAGATTTAATTCCGGCTTTGAATAAAGGAACCACCTTGCTATGCTTCATTAAATCAGGAAAAACACCATTCTTTATACAGTCATTAAAAATATTGGCCAGATAAGGAGCTACGATGTCAATTATTGATTTAATAATCTTAGTAGACAGACCCCAAAGATCGGTTGTATTTTTGATGGTCAATAATTTGAAGGTGGTAATAATATCATTAGAATCAATTTCTCTAAACTTAAAATTGACATCACATTCCTTTACATACTCTTTGAGTAATTTTTCAGCCTCTGCAGGCGAAGAATTTAAATTTGTTGTTGTTGAGACCGGAATGTCAGCAAAAAACTTTTCAAAAACCGCCGCAACTTCTATGTCAGTAGTAATTTTTTTATTTTCAAAATAAAGTTCAAAATCCGAGTTACGACAGGTGACGTTTCCGGTCTCACCAGCTATAACTTTCCATGTTGCTTTTACTTTATTTGTCGAATTCATGATTTTATTTTTTAAATAAAGGGCTTTAGCAGCATTACATACTTTCTTAAAAATTTTTGAGTAATTTTTAACATATATTTTAAATGTTTCATGGTTATTTACAGATTTTTCATCATATAATTCATAGAGCCTATTTCTGCTTATTATTATTCCTTTGGTAGCCCATTTAATAAAGTCACTTTTTTTGTTATTAGTTCTAACCGTCTTAGAAGTGAAAATAGAATTAAATTGGGTTCTTATTACTTTAAACAATTTATTATAAGCTTCATCGGAGCTATTAGATTCACCCAATGATGGAATATTTGAAATTAGTTTACTTCTAAATTTCTCAATACGTTTTGAGTTCACAGGAATAAACACAAGCTCTTGTTTTTGTTTTCTGTCACAATTAATGTCAAAAGATGCTAACTGACCATAATGATCAGAGCTAAGCTTATTAATCATTTCTTTTTTGCATGGTGTGAGATTAGTAAATATATTATCTATACAAGTAGCCGTTGTGTCACACACTCTTGTCGGCTCATTAAACAAATAACAAAGGTTATATGATTTAAACAAAGATGTGAATCTAACCGTATTGGAGTCTGAATCTAATAAGTTAATGTTAAAATCTCCACATATAATAGCCTTTTTGTTAGATGCACATATTTTTGACAATATTTGTTCCATAGTTTGTTCAAACAAGTCATATAACCCTGATGGAGGCCTGTATACGCTAATAATAATAAGCTGACTTAACTCTATGCAGGCCACTTCTATTATCCGTTCAGCAGAGAGACTTACAATATCTTTACGTTCTTTATATTTCAAATTTTTTCTAATTAATATCAAAGAGCCACCTCTGATGGCGTTTTTTCTGCTGAACGAACTTGCTACTTGGTGATCATGGAGATTGAAAATGAGTTCATGTTCCCTAAACCAGTGTTCTGAAATACAAATAATATCAATATTAAACTCTTTTAGAAACAACTCAATTTCAAGCTCTTTACCTACCATTCCTTGCAAATTCTGATGCACCAAGTTAAATACATACTTATTACTGTTATTTATTTTCCTTGTATTACTTTTGGTAGGATTTTGTACTAGTAAACTATTTGTGCAAGAGGCATTCTCTATTGTCTTATAATCTAATTTAAATAATTTGTTGGAACATATTCCAACTCGTTACTACTACACTGCTCAATAGATGCCGTAGTTAAAATTTTATTATTTGGAATATTTTCCAATTGGTTATAATATTTTTTATTACAATTTTCAGCATCGTTTTTCTATATTGTCAGGTCTAAAGTCTAGTCAAAGTCTAAGTGAAAGTCAATAGAGTCAGGAAGTCAAGTCAGTCGATTCAGTAATGTGGTAGAAGCTTTACTGAAACTTTCGATGGAGTTTTGGAGGGAACACAAAATAGCACGTTTCTGGATATTGCATCACTTTCCCACACTTGTGCACGATAACTAATATCTAATGGTTAATATCCTACCAATAATACACATTAGAAACCCAGTTAACACAATTTTAGGAAAATAATACAAAAACACAACATCACTCTTTCACATTCCCGGCAAAACTCAATAATTCATAATATTTCCTACTCAGCATCAAAGTCAAAACAGCATATTTCCTACTCCCGTGATTTTTTTCACATTTCTAGAAGCAACGGTTTAGCTGGTAGAAGGGGGGGACACTGAACTCTAACGATTTTTTCCACTTTAAAACTTCATATTTCACAAATGGATCCCTAAATCAAAAAATGATCTATGAATACTTGTAATATTTTTTAAAAACCTATCCAACAACACCCCACACGGTGGGGTGGACGCGAAAAAAAAATACACCCCCGCTTGATGTGTAGGGGAGGTACCATAAAAAATTTTTTTTATAAGATTTTATATACCATATTGTCGACATCATTAATATGTGCATTCATGCCGAATTACAGCTCTGTAGGTCCTCCTATAGTCTCTGAGCAAAACCGCGGACAGACAGACGGACAGACAGACCGAAACTATAAGGATTCCATGTTGACTACAGAACCCTAAAAAAGTGTTTATTGAAGGACAGAATTTCATGAAATTTTAAGCTAAGTAAATACAGATTTTTTATTTTTTTTTTAATGTTCGTTTTTATAACGTACCCACCCTTAGTCCAAAATATTTTGTATTATAGGTCTACCAGAATCTGATGGCAAAAAGTGAGAAAATAAATTGATTCTAGCAATACCGGGGTAATTGGAATAAAACATTTTGATCCTATTTTTTTCATTTAGCGGCTGATTTTGTATTATAGGTCTACCAGAATCTGATGGCAAAAAGTGAGAAAATAAATTGATTCTAGCAATACCGGGGTAATTGGAATAAAACATTTTGATCCTATTTTTTTCATTTAGCGGCTGATTTTGTATTATAGGTCTACCAGAATCTGATGGCAAAAAGTGAGAAAATAAATTGATTCTAGCAATACCGGGGTAATTGGAATAAAACATTTTGATCCTATTTTTTTCATTTAGCGGCTGATTCTGTGTGTTAAACATGCAAAAATAAAAATTTATCCAATGATCAAGGATATTTTTTGAAAATCTGCAGTCAAAAATTGCCATCAGATTCTGGTAGACCTATACTATTATTATAAACCATAGAGATATTTTTTTTGTTAATTCGTCCCGGTCGGGACAGGCAAAGGGAGCGTTGCCCATACAGCCATTTCTATGTTTTCTCTATTTAATGAATGATAGTGAAGGCCGAAGCCAATTCTTTTATATTAACCATCTGAAATAAAGTTTTCATCAGGCCGAAGCCAATTCTTTGATAATAATAATATAATATCTATGGACGCTTCACACCACGTCAGTCTGGCCCCGTGGTAAGTACCTGATGGACTTGTGTTACAGGTACCAGACAACGGAAATATATTTAATACTTTTATACTATACATATATTTAAGATTTTTATTATATTATACACATATTTAATACACATCCATGACCCAGGAACTTTGAAAAAGTTTTTGTTCCGTCGGCGGGATTCGAACCCGCGACCCCCGGCTTGAGCTACCAACAGCCCACCAACTGAGCCACAGGGGTCGGTCAAATTGATATCAATAATATGAAATAAGTTTTTTCATCAGGCCGAAGCCATTTCTCATGTTTTGATAGTATTTTACTGTCCCTTCTTCAATTGGACATATTGTCGTCATTGGTCTTTGTCTTCATTATCTTGACAATGAAAATGTGGTCTTGACGTGGTCTTGACTCTTGACAGATGCCTAAAAAGTCTGCTAATAAACAGAAAGTTATATTAAAAAAATGGGTAATCCCAATGATATTTTTTTAAATAACATTGGTAGTTTTACTTTAATATCTTTATTTACTTATTTAAATTATATATAGGAATAAGTGTATCGATTATCATGTAAACGTGGCGGCCCGACAATTAGTTCCGATTACAGCCGCGCGCAAAGTTATCGTGCGCGCACTTTATAGTAGGAGTCCTTAACTTAAAATACGGTCCCATCCTGAAGAAAGCATGAAACTTGGCATGAATGTAGCTGTCATGTATGTGCTTCAATGTAGATATGGAAGCACGTCCAGAAATAATGTTTTCCCCCCTCCCCCCCTTTTTATCTCCCTCATTCCGGTTTTTCGAATTTTCTACGAAAACGATAAGACTGAGGAGTTTACTCTTCAGAGAACAAATTATCGTCGATAAATTACCTACAAAACGATACTACATGATATAGTGGTAAGATTAATATATTTCTGTTTACAGACACCAACGTATTATGAAATTATAAAAACAGGCTAACTTTTTTTTTCTTGCTCCATTTATAGGAAAACGACAAGAGTGGTGATAAAATAGGCTACAAAAGTTAGATACCTTATACATTGAGCTACAAAATGACACCTATTTCATAATCGTAGAGGCATTACCTCCAGAGTTACAGCCTACCGCGTCTGACTCAAGTACTCGTTTTTTTTACCTTTTTACAATTTCTTAGATTTAGAGCTAAGGGTTTCAAGAAATTTATTAAAAATACAATAAAATGCAGTGAAAATTATGTAGTTGTCATATATGTGCTTTAATGTGGATATAGAAGCATGAAAGCGGAATGAGGGAGATAAAAAGGGGGGGGGGGGGGGGGGGGGGGGAGAAAACATTATTTCTGGACGTGCTTCCATATTTACATTGAAGCACATACATGACAGCTACATTCATGCCAAGTTTCATGCTTTCTTCAGGATGGTACCATAAAATTGATTTTTGTTAGGACAAGGAGCCGTACTATTAAAGGTTTTGAAATGTTTTTTTTTTTTTGTTTTGTATTGTTTACCAAATAAAGTTTCTTTCTTTCTTTCTTTATTTCTATAGAAAAAATATAGGAAAATTCTGTACGTTCGAACTTCGAAGAAGGAGAAGGATCAAGGAACCATTATGTGGTTCGCGGGTTTTTCGATTTCTGACAGATGAGTTTTATGTACCAAAAATAAACAATTTTCATCACTGTATACTTTATTCATAATTTAATTTAATTAAATAAAGTATATAACAAGCAGAATGATACTCAGAAAATTGTATACTCTTGTTTTCCTACAAAATGATTCTCAAGTGTTGCTGGGACTAAAGAAACGTGGTTTTGGTAAAGACAAATGGAATGGTTTTGGTGGTAAAGTCGAACCGAATGAGACTATCGTAGACGCTGCGGGTCGAGAACTTCACGAGGAGTGTTGTGTTACTGTAAAAAGCCAGGATTTGAAGAACATAGGTCACTTGGAGTTCACTTTTGAAGGGGAATCCACCTTGATGGACGTTAGAGTATTCTCCACTACTGTTTTCAAAGGAACGCCAACAGAAACAGAGGAAATGCTCCCTAAGTGGTTTGATAAGAACGACTTACCGTATAAGGACATGTGGCTGGATGACAAAATTTGGCTCCCCTACATGTTTAACAACAAACTATTCTATGCTAAGTTTCACTATCAAGGTTACGATAAAATTCTGAACTACCACATAGAAGAACTCGAGTCAATGGACAGTTTCTATGCAAATAAAAAGTTATAAGTAGTTATTACAAGTTAAAATAAAACTTAGATATAGTGTGGCCTATATTCTAGATCTGTTTAGTTTCAAATGTTTGTTTTCAATTTTTATTAACATTCTTAGTCTTAAGTCAGTATGTTTTTTTGAAACCGCAAGGTATTATTTACATGACATAATTAAAATAATACTTAGGTGTGGTGTGTCCTAGCTTCTTTTTGCTATTGTTAATATTCTTTTTTTATTTCTTTTATTTAAAAATGACATGGAGAATTAGATAGAATACTTTGTTTACGACACAACCTTACCTTTTCACAATTTAATACTATACTAGGGACAACGTCTGCTGTGCCCGCTAGTCAATAATATAAAGTAAACAGGTAAATTAGTGACTAGTAGTAACTACCTCAGTAGTGAATAATTATTATATTTTAATCTCATTTATTTTATCTTAGGGTCTGATTACACCTACAGAGTAGAGTGGTGAGACAGTGCCGTTGGACGGGCACTGTTTTGCCAATCTACTCGGCAGGTGTCAATCAAGCCCTTCAAGATTCTATAATAGTAATCCCAGATGGTCAGAATTTAAACCTGTAACTTTATGGAGGATTTTATGGATAGAGGCAAAATTGTGGACTTTCATTATTGCATTGTCTCTTATAATACAGGTTAATTTTAGTCATTTTCTTACAGTTCTTTAGTTTATATGCTATTTAAGTGTATTTTAGATCAAGGGTGTTTTTTGTTAAGTTTTTTTACTATCACTATGTTAAGATTATTCAACTTGAACTGTGTCAATGTTAGATAAAGGTCTAATGTTGTTAAATAAAGTTTTTTTTAAAACGTTTAAATTTTATGTGTTTATAATAATATTATGATGTGGGCTTGCTTAAAAATAGTTTAACATTTATACAAATGACAATTAACAACAAATAGTTAAACAAGTTTTATTAATAAAAATACACTTATATTATTACTCCCCAATTATACTTATTTTTGAGGACATGTACTTCGTTTTACACTTCACTTTTTACCATTTTCAGTACTTTACTGTTAGAAAGACATACTCTGTTTCAAACATTTTGATCTAAATATAAACTACAAAATTACATTTTGTAAGTACCAAAATAAAAGAATATGATAGCATGTTAATTTGATTGACCTACAATGTTTTGTTTACATTTAGATGAAAATACTTTGAAATGGAGTAGGTATACAAATTTTCCTTTCACATTTCACATTTTTATTATAAACTAGACGTTCCACGCGGCTTCGCCCGCGTAAATTAGATATTTCACAGACAAATCAGTCTACAAAAAATAGCCTATAATTTTTCACGTGGTCTACTTCTTATCTGACCCAAATAACAGAAAACTTTCTCTAGTAGTTCGTTAGATAAGCCCTTTCAAATAATATCCTCCTTTTTTCCACATTTTCTTCTATTTCTTCGCTCCTATTAGTCTTAGCGTAATAAAATATAGCCTATAGCCTTCCTCGATAAATGGGCTATCTAACACTAAAAAAAATTTTCAAATCGGACCAGTAGTTCCTGAGATTAGCGCATTCAAATAAGCCCTTTCAAATATTTTCCCCCCGTTTTTTCCACATTTTCCTCTATTTCTTCGCTCCTATTAGTCTTAGCATGATAAAATATAGCCTATAGCCTTCCTCGATAAATGGACTATCTAACACTGAAAGAATTTTTCAAATCGGATCAGCAGTTCCTGAGATTAGCGCGTTCAAACAAACAAACAAACTAACAAACGCTTCCGCTTTATAATATTAGTATAGATACAATAATTTGAAGTATGTGCTTTTGCAATATTTGGTATGTTAGGGTTTCCTTCGTCATGGTTTACAAAACTTCAAAAATCTATAAGTACCAAAAATTTTAACAAACTTCTCCTGGCGACATTTTTCCGAAGACTTATCATACATGGACAGACATTGTTGATACATAGTCTTGTTGCCTTTTAACCATGTAAATTGTAAAGCAACAAGTCGCGCACCAAATTTTGTTTGATAGTATCCACTAGGCTTAACATGAATGGAAATTCGCCTGCAGTCGACACTAATACTTTACAATAGCCTTTTAAGACCATTATCAAAACTATTTTAGAGGTAATTATGCAACATTAAATGTCACAATGTTAGTTTGTTGTAAATCGGACAAGAAAACAACAATATATCAAAAATGGAAACATCCTGACTTATTCTCTAAAATCCGAAGTAAAGTCGATCAAATCGCACAACAATTTACAGCATGTCATGCTGTTAAAAACATTTTTTGACTATCATAATTTAATTAACTTATAATTTATAGCTTGTCAAAAAGGAGTAGACGCCAAACACAAATTTTAAATGACATAAAATATTAAAAAACTTTATTAAACCAAGTATAAAATGTGCCTGAATGATAATATTTGAAGTGTACAACGTTATCAGTAAAAATACGAGGCGAAAAAACCACCATTCGATACTGATTACAATTAGAAAATTTAGTTCAGCGTCTACTGTTTTTTAACAGACTGTACACATCACAAAAGATCGACCTTACTTAGAATCTACTTCTATAGGGAACATGCGAAACGATGGAGAGCCTGCGAACTGTTGTCGCTAATTTCAAACTAAAATTGATTATTATTTACCATCATATAAAATGATTCATAGGCAGATGGCGGACCTTGATTATTATCTAGTGGAGTTATGTCAAGTCAATGTTGATGTTATAATCCGCGCGCGATCAGAGTGACAGTTTTGTTTGCTAATGTGTGTGTAAATGAAGTAGCATTAGCAAAAAATTTCTGAACATTAATTTATAGGTTTATACATAATAATAATAAAATACGTAATCGACCGATTCTGTACATTAAAGATATTACTGTATTTTTGGTCAAACCTGTGGCAGCTACAACTCTTTCAGTTACTATTTTTTTATTTTTGAGCAAACCCAAAATTTTCATAAAAAAGATTTCTTGGTAATATTTTACCAATGGTTGTAATTCAGGTAAGTATTATTTTATTAATCAATTACTACAATAATATCACATATTACCTATTATTATCACAAAAAAATTAAAACAAAACTTAAAATAAATGTCCGCGAACAAAAACGTCATTTTGTTTCTCGACCCTATGGCTGGGCAAATGTCAGCGCGCGTCAACAAAACTGTCATTCCGATCCACTGACCTCCATTATACGAGTACGCGTACTTGTATAATGGAGGTCAGTGTTCCGATCCCATTCTGGTCGCGCGCGGATTATAGCTGGTCTTGACATAACTAAACCGAATTACGTAGGTCGGCATCTGCCTATGAATCAATTTCCCGATAGTAGACATGTGCTGACACCTATAGTCCTGCACGGTCCCTATCTAATAGGATATATATTATTACGGCAATGTTTTGACGCTAGAGAAGCACCAGCATAGGCAGTAAACAAAATATTCTGATATGACGTATGCAACATGTCGGGGTGTTTATACATTGTTTACTGTATGTGCTAGTAACGCCCTCTGCTCCGACCTTTGTCTGATATTCCCTATTATCCTACTATTTAGTATTAATGTTATTCATCACCATCCATGTCTATAAGCGATGTTCTCGCCAGGTTTCTCGCTAGCGACAGTCGCAGTAGCTCCGCCTTCTCCGTGCTGAGTGACCCCGACTTGAGCTCCAGACAGAGCATGATCTCATAGGTATCTTCCGCCGATATGACCGGCTCTTCGGTCTCTAGTAAGGGTAGTGTGTCTAGGAGCAGCGTGTCCCAGAAACTGAAAAGAATAAGCACGAATAGTATAATTATTTCAAACACGATTTTATTTTTCTGTGGGATAATTTGGCATCGTCAAAACCCGTAGATGTTTTGTGTACTTAATAGTTATGCACGAATCATAATGTTGAATATTTTTCCGCCATACTGAATTATTAATGAAACGAATTAAGTAAATAGTGGAACAAACATACATACATATTATACAGGGTGTTAGGTTTAACACCATTATCCTTCCGTTTTAAGGATAACGGTGTTAAACCTAACAACCAAAGACTGCCAAAATCATTACTCTTATTTTATCTTCAAACTTCTGCATGAGTATGAGGCCAAAAGGAAGAGTATTGTAACACTAAAACTGTCTAAAACACATCAAGCACACTGTACACATAATAGGTGTACTATCAGAGAAGTTGATTCATAGGCAGATGACAGACATACGTATTTGGTGGCGTTACATCAAACCATCAGCCATCAGATCACGACTAATATTGAATTAACATAACCGACCGAGCTCCGTCAACTGCCTATACATCAATTTCTTTGATGGTACAATATCATCAAACAACTCACTAGTCAGGGGCGATGTTGGATGTGATGAGGGAGACGAGCAGCTTGGCCGCCGCCCGGAACTCGCGGTTGTTGTACAGACGGTGGAACTCGCTGTACTTGCCTGTACATCACATAGTAGATTAGATATCATCCATATTGAGAATAGAATACTGAATAGCTTTAACTTAAGCTGTTCTTTTCTTATAGTTTTTATGGTCAAATAAGAAAACAATACCTCAAGCGCGTTTAATATCAATTTTGAATTAGAAAAACGATGTAAAAGATACCGTAGCTTTATCGATATCAAACATTATTGTAACTTATTACTCAGCAACACATAATAAAACAACACTCACCGAGCAGCAGCGGCGCGTCATGCGCTAACAGCGCGCCGGCAGCGGACAGCAGCAGGTCGGCAGCAGGCAGCGTGCCGCGCGCGCAGTATCGACGTAACGCGGCGTGCGCGCCCGCACGGACCAGCGTCCCCCGCCGCGCGCGCGCACCCCAGCACAAAGCTCCGCCCACTCGCCCCGCGGATAGAGCACGCGCGCCGCGCACCGCGCATACTGTTTGAGCTGTAATAAAAAGATAATAAACAGCCAGTAGATAAAATATTATGAGTTATGAGTAATGGACAATTTATACAAGTACGGTCAGATAATTTGTTTCCACAGTCATGTTTTATTTCGGTTATGTCAATGGTAGCCGCGATCTGCTGGCTGTGCTGGCCGACGTTACTCCCGTAACCAATATCCGCCTATAAAATAATATAATATCTGGTGTCACCACTGTCACCTTGTAGTGCTTACTTATTTTATTTTATTTTAGATCATAAATATTCGACGTCAAAGTTCAAGTCATGACATTTTTGTAGGTACAGCAAGCATTGTCTCTACCCAACAGTCTACCCTCAAACGAAGCATAATTTTCACTCACCAACACCGTGCAGCCCATACTTCTTCGCCTCCGCACATATCCTCAGCGCCTTGGCATCACTCTCTACCGGTATCCGTTCTAGTATGAGCTCGGCGCGGCGCAGGCCGTCAGTTGTAGCGGCCAGGTAGGACAGGCCGGCCGGCCACAGGGACTTGTGCTCGCATAGTAAAGTGCCGTACTCCAGGATGAGGCTGTCGCGTAGGCGAGTGGTTACACTGGAACAGGTATAAAAGATTTTACGTTAAAAAACAAGTTGAGATCAAATTAACCAAAATTTTAAGTTTATCTGATGGATCATTAAATAACTTAGAGCCGTGGTCGTCAAACTCAGAGCCATCGCAAACAGCCGAGCTGTTGCTTGCATCGACGACTAGTCGTTGCGTCTAGACGCCGAGCTGTCGCATGCATCGACGACTAGTCGTTGCGACAGACGCCGTGCAGGAAGCCGTCATTAGTAGTAGAGTATTCGAGAGAGACGGCCGTGTTGTTCATCTTGTGAGTGAATATGGATGAGGTTCTAGTTGCGCTTGCCTTGGTGCATTTAGGCATAATTCCTCCCAAGCCTGTTTTGGCTAAAGTTTAGAATCATGCCCAACGATTTTGGTGGTGAGATGGGTTGAGGAGGGATAGGTTGGATGAGGAAAACTCCCCCGTACCACTTCCATCCTCAGGAGACCCTCCGATTATGAGAAATTCGCATTTAAAATTTTCGTAATTTCGAAGTTAGGTCTTCTATTCTCTGGTGTTTACGAAGTGTTTTCATGGCATTGCAAGGCTGTGGTGAGTGGGAGACGAATATTCCGTCATTCCTAAAATAAATAATCCAAGGTTTCTTGATAAAAATTAAGTAAAATTATCAAAAATCACTACTATATAGTAATTGTATGGGTTTGGCTAATAAATATTTGGCTTCTTCTTCTTTTTCTTTTTTTTTTGTTGGCTTTTGGCACTGATACTGAGGGTGTACTTTGCCACTTTATTTGACGTTCCGATTTGCATTGTTTTCATAATTTTTTTTAAGGATTATATTTTACGTAGTGTAATATTTCAATATTGATTCATAAATAAATATACTTAGGTAATATTATTTATTTTTTATCACAATAACATGAATATTTTAAATGAGAAATGTGTCTTTGATACAATGTATAAAAATATTTCTTGAAGTGTTGCCGATTACTTGAGCCTTTTATTTTATTTTATCTGAAAATATGCTTATGAAATCAATTATAACTCAGAAACAAATCTGTCAACCCCGGCTCCACGTAGTACTTGTCTGTGAACCCCTAGAGTGCATTTCCCGCAGCGCCGGAGACGTGACAGACGGACATTGTCCCAAAAACGAATCGGCCGACCCCGACTCCACGTAGTACTTGTCTGTCAACCCCTAGAGTGCAATTCCTAAGCCGGAGGCGCGGAGGGAGAGCAGCCCCCGCCCGCCTAAGGCGAGTCCTGGTTTCTTTGTTTCGTTACGCAAGGGCGAAGGGGCTGCATTTCCCGCAGCGCCGGAGACGTGACAGACGGACATGGTCCCAAAAACGAATTTGCCAACCCCTAGAGTGCAATTCCTAAGCAGGTGGCTGCATTATGATAAAAAAAAAAAAAACAAGTGATAACACGGTAGATTTATTTGTAGTTTGTATGTAGTGAATTTTGTTAATTTTACTTAATTTTTATCAAGAAAACTTGGATTATATCGTGAAACAAAATTGAAATATACATCCTTCACTCAACCACAGCCTTGTGATGCTTCAAAAACTTCGTAAACACCCGAGAACAGATGACCTAACCTCTATATTACGAAAATTTCAAAGGTGAGTAGCTCCAAAACGGGGGGGCTCCTGAGTGTGGAGTTGGTACTGGGGGGTTCACCCCCTCTCCCCCTCCCTCCCTCCCCCGCCCTAAATCGTTGGGCATGATTCTAAACTTTTACCCCTGTTTTTTCTTCCCTCGGTCACTATACTCATTCGAACGTAAGTCCCAAACAGCAGAACGCGCTTCGACGTCCGAAATGAACACATCAACATCGAACGTATCCATTTTGAGATTATCAACAGACGTGCACCTTGGATAGCGCTCACAGCGAGACTGACGCGCGACTGTCGTCGTGTGTGCGCGTGTATGCGATTCCAGACGCAGCGACTTGACGCGAGCGCGCGCGGCTCCCCTAGCTTGTCGTTGCGACTCTGCGACTCTGACGTCAAGTGTGCGGAGCTTCGATCAAAATATATGAAAATTGTCGGCCGTAGCCTGTCGTTGCGTCTAGTCGTCGAGCTGTCGCAGACGCCTGTCGCATCGTGTGCGCCTACACTTAGAGCATACTGCATAGTATAATATCTCAATGCTATCTACATTGTCGACATTTGAGTGATGTCGTAGAGTAATGAATTAGAAATAATTAGACATGCAAAATTAATGTGTGTCATGTGTGAGTGTGGCGTGCATGCGTGCGTGTTTACGTGTGTGTCACTAACACTGATGCGCGTCAAGCACGTGTTGATAAATACAATCATGTCTGTGTGTGTGAGTGTGGCGTGCACGCGTGCTAGTGTGTGTGACTGCGTGCGTGTTTGCGTGTGTGTCACTAACACTGATGCGCGTCTAGCACGTGTTGATAAATACAATCATGTCTGTGTGTGTGAGTGTGGCGTGCACGCGTGCTAGCGTGTGTGACTGCGTGCGTGTTTGCGTGTGTGTCTATGTCTTTTGCACGTCAAGCTGCACGTGTTGAGCAATACGTGTGTTTGTGTATGTGACTAACTCTGTCTGGTGGGCGTCGAGCACGTGCAGGCGGGCGCAGCGGTGCAGCATGTCGGTGAGGTGCGCCGCGCACCACCCGCCGTCGCACACCTGTTGCACCTCGTGGATCAGCTGGAAATTGAACACATTTATTTTACAGTTGGTAAATAAACGAATCATTTTTACTTACTGTTAAATCGATATTATTTATCGTGAGCGGGCAACACTAGACGCGTCGGCAGTCGGCTCACGCGCATCCCTAAGTAGTCAATGATGATTCGAGTGGTAACAAAATGGCGGTACGACGCCTTTAGAAGCGGAGAATATGTGATGTTAATAAAACTTGCTATATGACGGATACTCGGCTTTTAATTTGTTATCAGTACTAAATGTTGCCCGCGATTGTGTCGATGTTCGTTTATCCATCCTATGTTATTTCTAGGAACTTAATCTCTATATCGGTTTTGATAAAAAAATTATCTCCATAAAAGTTTTATCAAAACCAGACCCCTAATTAATTAAGTTAGTAATTTTGATGAACATGAATTACGTTGTTAATATTTTCTCCGAACATCAACTTCATTGCTTATGTTGTTTTAACTCTTTAAAATCTAATTTAAAAGGCTGGCAATATTTTGACGTTTATACTTTTTTAATATTATGTTTTAAGAAGTTCAAATATCAATATTGACCGTAAACAATGAAGTCCGTGTTAGGCAGAGTTACATAAAAGGGGGCTGTTCAGCAATTTAATGTGATGCACGAGTCACGACCACGACGACCACGTCTGAACATACCTGGTGCAGGTCGCCGTCGCACAGCGCGCGCACCATCACGTCGAGGTGCGACACGCGCGTGGTCGCCAGGCCGGCGCACGCGGCGGCGGCGGCGCCGAGCTCGCGGCGGCGCGCCCACGGCGACGTGAACATCACGTAACCGCCGACCAGGTCGAACCACGAACCGTAACGCGGACGGATTGACTCGAACGCGCCGTACTCGCCGCACATTAGCTGAAAATCAAGATATTACACATTAGAATCGAAAGTTTAGAACTAGAAGTAGTTAAAACCTAGTTTTACGTGGGAGAGCCATGCTTCGGCACGAATGGGCCGGCTCGACCGGAGAAATACCACGTTCTCACAGAAAACCGGCGTGAAACAGCGCTTGCGCTGTGTTTCGCCGAGTGAATGAGTTTACCGGAGGCCCAATCCCCTACCCTATTCCCTTCCCTCCCCTATTCCTTTCTCTTCCCATCCCTACCCTCCCCTATTACCCTATTCCCTCTTAAAAGGCCGGCAACGCACCTGCAGCTCTTCTGATGCTGCGAGTGTCCATGGGCGACGGAAGTTGCTTTCCATCAGGTGACCCACTGTTCTTGTTGTGTGTGTTCTTTAATATTACTGATACAAGCTAATTTAGTTTATGATAATAATTTGTACATTACTGATACTGACGACCCAAGGATAGGCTAACATTTTTATTGTTCTCTTTTTCTTTTTTTTTTATATTCATCACAGTGCGTCAATTCGAGGACCGAGGTCAGCCAAATTTATGTACAAGTTAAACAAATACCTAGTCGCGAAAACTTTTAATTGGCATTTGTATTGTTACTCTGTAATCCTACCTTTGTACTAGCTGTTAGTTTTTCTTTAAAATAAAATAAAATAACTTACTATTTATCGTAACAATTGTATAGGGAGATGAGGCCGGAGGCCCATACCATACTACACAATCGACTTACCAAAAGGGTTACCCTTTTAACTGAAAAATTTCTATTACATAATTTTAAGCTATGTAAGTAAGGAATACTTAGAAATAAACATTAACAGAAATAAAGGACTTTTGTAACATAAATTGAGTTTTAGGTAAACACAATTAAGTACAGCTTCACGGAGATATGAGAATGGATTGAAATAATGTTTACAAAACTATTTTACGAAATAGTCATAAAAGGGTTGCTACATTTAAAAATTTGTTATTAAAAACAGTATTGAAATTTGATTCTTGAGGAGAGGCGAATATCAAAATGTGTACTAAGCTGACCGTGTGCAAAACATAAAAATGCTTTAAATTATATTTTGAAAACAATTTATATCGTCATATAATAGGTACGAAGTCGGACTCGTATTTACGAAAAACAAAATTTTTGTTAAATAACAAATTTTCATTTACAAATAGTTATGTAACAATGTATTTCCCAATTGTTTACATAATTTTATAAATTATACACGAAACAGTGGCGCGTTTCATAAGTTTAGTGATTGTCGTGTGAAGTGCTACAAATTACAAAACGTCTTTATGCACGTTTACAAGAAAATTGTATTAGAAGATTTGGTGAGTAAAAAAACATTTCAAAGTTATTAACATTAAATAAAAAGTAAAAAAAGAAAAAAAACTTCTAGCAGAGCGTGGTTTCGATCCACGGACCTCTGGGTTATGGGCCCAGCACGCTTCCACTGCGCCACTCTGCTCTATAAGGGAACGTCGAAATAGCGGTAATGCTACGTAAGATACGATCGATAAACATTACGTCATCGTTTTTACGAGAAAAAAACTTCTTTGTGAAAATAATTGAGGTTTTTTTTTTTCGATATTTTGTATTATCGCCATATAATCAATGCCACATAATATAATTAGGAATATTATTAATGGAAGTTAACTGAGAATAATTTGAACATTACACAGTTAAAAAAATATTTCAATACATCAAATTTGGAGAGCTTGAGGTACTTTATGAAACTAGTAATGACACAATTTTAATTTTCTCTAAGTAGGTATGCAGTAAATACTAACCTAAAGTATTCTTAACTTTTACGACTTTTGGAATACAACACCTATGAAAAAGATTGTATCTTAATTCTTATAATATAATGATAGGACTTACAGGCTGTAAGTTACTTTTCTCTATGGTTACAGCAACAAATGAAAAATGTATGAACTGTGTTATTTACTGCATTAATTAAATGTAAAATTAATCTGTGTTACTCAATTTAATAAGTTTTTCGTGAGTAAAAAGAGTAAATTTCATTAATACCTCGATCGTGGGAATCGCAGACACAATAGATTTTCAATTGTTATGCGGCAGCCGGGTGCCGCTTGGAGATTGATGGGTTAAGTATATTTTTTTGTATATAAGAAATATTTTTTACATCCACTTTATGAAACATTACTGTTTTTAAGCAATGTTTATGTGGCTTTTAAGACATGTTATTTTATTAATTCACCACTTACCACACACTTAAATAGTACATTATAAAGTTCTGTGTACACACATGTCCGTGACATTTATGAACTGATAATAGTGTGTATGACCATATGTCCATTTGCAAGTGTGTCTGAGTGTACATTTACCTGACACAAAATTCACTTTTTTTTTCTAAAATAACGGGGCAAACAAGCAAACGGGTCACCTGATAGAAAGCAACTATCGCCCATGGACACTCGCAACATTAGAATAGCTGCAGGTGTGTTGCCAGCCACATATAAAAAAAATCACTCACCCTCATAAGAAGTTCCAGCTGTGGCTGGTTGGCCAGCACGCGGCTGCTGAGCTTGGCCCGGCACTCCGCTTGCCAGTGTTTCCATGATATTGTGAATTCTCCTGCAGATACACCTCCATACACCTGAACATGGACAGTTCAAGTAAAACGACAAAAATATATAGTTTTTTTTTTTTAATTGTCAATTAATCATCAGCATAACATAGATGTGGCAAAAGAAATGATTATCCATTCTTATATTTTTTTAAACTTTACAAAATATTGCTAGAAGTTAACAGATCACATATTACTTACACTATAAACTGGCATAGTTCTCAATGAGTTGTCAACAAGTTTGAACTCGTTGCTATCAGCCAGCGAGTGCAGTTTCAGCAGCGCCCGCACCACATCAATCCTGCCTTGTATCAGCATTCCAGTTACTGTGTCCCAGTATTCAGTGTTCTCCTCCGAGCCTCTTTCACACGCTTCCAGCATCTGGGACGCTGCTTGTTCATGGCAGGGGAAATGGAACCGCACCCACTCCAACAGAAATGGTAGCACTACATCACCAGGAATCACATCAATGAATAGAATTTCACATAAATGCCAGATGCATTCTACCGAATAGAATATAGTGATGTACGAGTGAAGAGTATTCTTTTCCACTCCATCTTGTTCCTTCTCGGCAGCCTCTTGGAGACACTCGACGCAGACTCGAATGATTGAGCGGTACTGACGAGATAGCTTGAGAAACTCCAGCTGGTTGTCTGTGTTTTTGCTCGTTTCGGCGAGCTTCTGCAGCGATAGGAATGTCCCGTTGGCCTCGTTGACGAGTTTGCGCATTACCGGATTGAACAGCAATATTTCTTGACGAATATTTAAGATGGTATCCTGTGTTTTAGAATTCGTTTCATCGGTAGATTTGTTTACGTTTTGGCTTCGGGGGTAAATAGCGAACTGATTTCCGCGCCTCCAAGACAGCGCTGCGCCTTTTTGGAAGCATTGTCCTGGTAGTGCCTGAAATTATAGGAGAAAATCATTAATATTCGGAACCTTAAAAACCTAACCATCAAATAGGAGCTTAAATTATTATACACTTACAAAAGTTTTGATGCGCTTTTGAGAGTCAGAGCTTGCCGGCGGAATTCCCAAACTACTTGATGTATTCATTGCTACAAAATTACTTTAGCACAACGAATATAAACTACACTATATCAATAATTTTGTAAGTAGAAAAAGCCGTTTATACTTTACATTTCAATTTGTTTGCATTTCATCCATGAGCTCTTGACAGTTCGTGATTACTGTGAAATGTCAATGTCAAAAGTGACATTAGTTTTTTTAATGATCTTCAACCAAAGGGGCAAAAATTTTTTCAATATAATGTAATATCCGGCCGTCTGTGTATTTACCGTTGCTTACACATTTCTATAGATCAAAAAAAGTAAGCGAGGCGAAAAAAATACATGGCTGCATAGCATGTCTGTCGTTTCATTTTAATGTAATAATTTATGAACATTTTTATAAAATTATATTATAAATTATTTTAGATGTATTGTACCTAGTTTTTACAATAGTGCGTTATTGTTCAATTCATAATAAAATACAACGTCAACTTGACCGGATATGTATTTTGGAGGACATGTTGATTTGTCATGAACAAGTCATGAATGACTCGATTTTTGTCAATTCGTCAAAAAGTGTTTTGTTTTGCCTTATACATTGTACAAAATTAATTAGTTAAAACAAATATAACTGTGCTGTGAATAGTGATAACGGTAGAATGTTTTATAAGTGTTTATATCACTAGTAAATTTATACATAAATTTGTGTAGAAGGACCAGCATACAAGTTTGGTAAGTGTTGCGTTAAATCGCCGTTTCTCTTTTTATTCAACAGTATGACCCAGACACAGTTTTTGTGTAATTTGAGGAGCCTTCACCCGCTCGGGGAGGCTGTCTCGTAGTCGTAGTCGAAGGCGCCAGTTCGGCCACAGTGGTAGCGTAGCGCCTAGCGGTAAACTTTGAGGAAATCGAAATTAGGACGTGAATCGTTATACGAGATAGTCAATCTAGTATCATCTATTTGTTTGTGTTGGCTGTGCTGTGACGTCAGTTGTGTATGAAGCAAAAAATCTTTGTGCTTTGTGATAATGATAAAAAGTTATCTTGAATTGATAATGGTTAGAATTTAGATTCGCTCGTCAGTCTGATCCCAAAGTGCCGAATGGTATATCTTTAGTTAAGTGTAATTAACATTCTGTGCTAACTGTGGCAGGAATATATTTTTTGTAAGTATTAACTTCATTATAATGAGTTAACATATTCTTGGAAATGTGCAGCAATAATGACTTAGCACAAATTTACATGCCCCCGAGAAAGGTACAATGTCAAAACTACAGGCCACTAGCAAACAATTCATATTAAATTTTAGCCTGCGTACTACACCTCTCGACTAAATTAACAACTATAACAAGTGTGTACAGCCACCATGAGGCTGGCTTCACAGCTATCCAGGACACAAAATGCTGATATTTTCAAAATATTCAGGTCCAATTCTAATGGAAGGCCTTAATTTCACAGCTATTTGTGATCAAATCTGGTTCCATTTGTACGTAATAACCCTTGCTTCATAATTATTCATGCCAGTGAGTGAATGACACAACATGCAAACTGAAGAGGATCATATTACAATTTATAGTGATACAAAAATTAACTTCAATTTACTATCTCTTATCACTTGTCAGGCCTTAACATTTAAACTATGAATAATTCTATAATCAACACTATATAACATTTATAATATTTTCATTCAAAACTTGTTTCCCATTAAAAGACTGTAGTATCTGTCATTATGTTGAAACATTATAATATTGCCTCAACTTTTAAAATGGCTGTGTTTAATGATACTTCTGTATGCGTAATGTTTATTAACCCATCAATCCCCAAACGGCAGCCGGCTGCCGCATAACAATTGAAAATCTATTGTGTCTGCGATGGAGGTGTTAATTTCAATGTTTAAATTTTTATTGAAAGTGATGATGATGAAAGGTTGTATAATATCATGCAGGAATTCTTAATAGCAATTCACAGAAAATAGGGACAAAAAGTTAGAGGGTAATTTAACAAGTGTGCTAAAATTAAAAATGTTATTTGTAGCAATACTAGATGTTGCCTGCAACGTTATTGTGCAGAAATTAGTTAATTGTGAGGGAACCATACATATTTCGTAATAAAAAATATCCTGTGTTTCAAAGGCTTAAAATATCTGTTCAGAGAATTTATCTAAATCTGTTCAGTTGTTTTAGTGTACAGACATACAGACACAAGTTTGGATATAATATGGATATTAATTTTTAATGTTGGTGGCAGATGCAGGCTTAATATTTTATTTAGTTGATGTTAAAAATGTAAATGGGAGAGCATTCAAATTGACACAATGATAAATAAATTTATCAGGATCTGTATTTAGCCATTATCAGATAGCATGTCGCTGTAAACAATACAAGATAGTGACAGAATCACCTCTTGCAAGTTTATTCAACTTCTTTGTGTAATTATCATTTGGAGTTTTTTTTTTTTTTTGTTTTGATTACAATTTTTGTAATCATTTCTTCTACAACTAGTATTTTACCATGGTTCTGCTATCTGAAAAACCATATACTACATTATAAGGGCCGCGCCACACCGGAATGGCAGCGGCACGGCGAGCACTTTCAGTGTCATATTATGATTTTAAACTTTATCTTCATTATTGTAATACATAGTATCGCTTGAAAGTCTTGCGGCCGCCGGCGGCCGCGATTTCTCAAGCGATACTATGTATTACAATAATGTAAGATAAAGTTTAAAATCATATGACACTGAAAGTGCTCGCCGCGCCGCTGCCATACCGGTGTGCCGCGGCCCTAACAGGTCACATTGGTGCACTATACTTTTTTGGATAAAAAGTGGTACATATTATGTGTTGACACAAAGTCCATAGCCTAAACTACTACCTTGGTACATTTTATCAAAATCCCTTTAGTTGTTTTTACGTGAAGAAGTGGCAGACAGACAAATCACAAACTTTCCCCTAAATAATATTTTAGTGACTAGTTTGATTAAAATTCATAGTATCAAGAATTGTATGGTGTATCATACTTTATTTGTTTTCAAACTGATTTCCATAATTTAAAAATAAGGACATTCCAGTAAGGGTCACAGGATAAAAGTTTTGATCGTTTTTCCTTGATTCTTATTAGCATCATTTCCTACTACTGTAGACCTATTTGCTCCACACTGGGATTGCCTTATAAAAGCCTAGCAGGATTAGTAATTACAGTAGGAATAACAGAATAGAAAGACTGACAGATTTTCGGGACAAAATAATAGATTTTCATGGTCAATCTGTTACTTTCTCTATTTTGTAGAAAGACAGCGTAATGCAGGATATAAGTGGCTATTTGTAATACTGCTGCTCATTATTAATTATATGTATGACTTTGTCTATTTCGTAAAATAAATCATATTAAATTATAGCATGCAACCTGACTGCGGGGCAAGGATTACCACGAAATGAGTACCAATGGGCGACGCCGCGCCGCCATGGCCGGTTTCGAATGATGGCGTGATGAGTTAGATAAATACGAGCCAGACTGGCCTACGGTTGCGTTGGACCGAGAGGAGTAGACGACTTTGGAGGAGGCCTTTGCCCAGCAGTGGGACAGCATATTATTATAAGCCTAAACTGTCCCCTGCTGAGCAAAGACCTCCCCCCACTTCCATCTTTCTCTCTCCTGTGCCACCGCTGGCTGGTATGCCTCCAGCTCGTCACGCCATAGGACAGTATAGGTTTTTTTTTAAATGGTGGTGATGAGTTGTTATTCTTGAAGCTGATGATGATGATGTTGATGGAATTAGGGACGAAGGTGAAGGTCGTGAAGTGAAACTATGATCGATCGGTGACGCAAACGACGACGAGCACGTAGCTCACCACATACCACACTTGCCGTGTTGATTAATGATTCTACTGACGTGTAACGCTACTGGTGTAGTAACCTCCAGGACATAGTATAATGAGGGGAAGTAAGTTATCTTCATACAAACGCACCGCGTGCGGGTTGTATGACGTGTGCGCCATAGTATCTATGCGTCGCCGCACGCACACTTACAGTAGGAACACACGTCCCGATTTGGTCGGGGCCGACCGAATCGGGGCTGACATGCCAACCATCCATGCATCCCGACATTGCTACAGATTGCCCGACGGTCGGCCTTCCAACCGTCAGTTGATTTTGTATGAAGTAGTGAACGGACGTCTTGCCAGCTATTGCCGTCGATGCATTTAAACATCATGCCGCCGGTATTATGTAATAAAATCGGCCAAGTGCGAGTTGGACTCGCGCACGAAGGGTTCCGTACCATTATAGAGCAAAATTAGACCAAAAATTGTGGTTTTTGTATGGGATGCCCCCCTTATTTTTTATTTTATGTTAATATTATTATTAAATATTAAAGCACACATATAACTAAGGATTTTGTGGAAAATTCAAGTACCTACCTGTTGCTATTATTGATATAGAGCAAAAAAGGCCAAAAAAATCACGTTTGTTGTTGGGAGCCCCCCTTAAATATTTATTTTATTTTGTTTCTAGTATTTGTTGTTATAGCAGCAACAGATATACACAATCTGTGAAAATTACAACTCTCTGGATATTACCGTTCTTGAGCTACAGCCTGGTGACAGACAGACGGACAGACATCGAAGTCTTAGTAATAGGGTCCCGTTTTTACCCTTTGGGTACGGAACCCTTAAAATGCTAAAATAGCGTTGGTTGCGGCAACCATTGTTCAAAGTTCAAAGTTGCCGTACTGTTCATTTATTTAAAACATCCAGCATAATTAGATTAAAGCTTGATGCCTTGCATTCCTATTTGCGTAATCTCTGTGAGCTAAATCCCACAAACAGGGAAAGTCTTTGTAAAACTCTAAAATTCTTGTTATTATCTCCTGCTCTGAGATCGCTCCCTCGGCGTTCATAATTACGTCATACAATGGCGGCGTCACAAATGCGACTGAGCCGATTTGGTCGGGACAAAGCGTTCCAATTCGGTCGGGCGGTCGGCTTGTCGGGTGCGTCGGCGACCCGACCATGCCCGACCAATATTAATAATAATTATGTCGGGCCGACCGCTCTCCACACTTCCCGATTTGGCCGTGGTCGGGTGGTCGGGACCCGACCAAATTGGGACGTCTGTTCGTACTACTAACAAAATCTCAACCCGTTTCTCAGTGCGCCAGTCGGGGCTAACACTGCACGAGGTTCGCGCGTCACGGCTTTTCGGCACCGCTAAATGAATAAAAAATGTCTGATAATCGCAGGAGAAACTATTGCTGTTTGTTTGGGTGTCTTAATAATTCATCAATTCCAGAATTGCCGCCGCTGACGGCTGGTTTATTTTATATTTTTTAGGGTTTCGTACCCAAAGGGTAAAAACGGGACCCTATTACTGAGACTTCGATGTCTGTCCGTCTGTCTGTCTGTCTCCAGGCTGTAACTCAAGAACCGCTATAGCTAGACTATGTATTTCTGGTGCCGCTATAACAACAAATACTAAAAACAAAATAAAGTTAATATTTAAGGGGGGCTCCTATACAACAATCGTTATTTTTGGTGACTTTTTGGCTTGTAAATTGTAATCCATAATGGCAACATGTAGATACTTGAAATTTTCACAAAATCCTCAATTATGTGTGTACTTTAATATATAATAATATAATTAAAATAATTAATAAATAATTTAGAGGGGCTCCCGGCTCCCATACAAAAAACACAATTTTTCCCTATTTTCGCTCTATAACGGTACGGAACCCTTCGTGCGCGAGTCCGACTCGCACTTGGACAATTTTTTAAATATAAATAATGCTGCTCTGTGTCTTGAATACATTTCTATATTTGATAGGAAAACCATTGTTGAACTTTATTGACTAATAAGAGATGTGTTATATATTGCTAAAATTGATAACCCTAAGATATCGCGGATTGGGCCGGAGATAACCTACTTCCCCTCCTTATTTGTACTATGTCCAGGAGGTGTAGGCTAGGTTCCCGTCCCCGTGGTGGAGGAATCAAAATGTTGTTTAGTTTAGTTAGGCTGATAAGATCATCAGTCCGTTTTGGCCTGTGAGATGATGTATCAATCTTTAGCTTTAGCTTTTAAAATAAGAGATGTTTATATCGCGGGAACCTACATTACACTGTACACAAAAACTCTCCTATGCCTTTGCCAGGATATAAAGTATCTAAATCGGTTCAGCGGCTTACGCGTGAAGAGGAGGAACAGACAGATAGACAGGCACACTAGCCATACTTAATATTATAAATGCGAAAGTGTGTCTGTCTGTCCGTTACCTCTTCACGTCCAAATTGCTGGAATTTGATATGGACATTCTTTAAGTCCCGGGAAAGGACATATGATACATTTTTTATTCCGGAAAATGTACGGTTCCCGTGTGATAATCTAATTTTGGCGCAGCGGAGTTGCGGACATCATCTAGTTGTTTAATACATAATATTAGTATGAAAAGTTAGAGAAGATAAGATATAAAGTGTAAGTTGCAATACAGTGTACAACTTACAAGTCGTAATAATTCGTCATGGCCGCTCGCGGAAGAGAGCCGTAGCGCGTAACAATGAACACCGGTAGACTTCGCACTTCCTCAACCTTTGACGGCGACTCCGATCTTTCCGGTCCGTGAATATCTGCGATATCGGTTATCGGCCAAGGAGCGAATATTATCGAAATGACGAGCATGGTGAATCATGTACTAACGAAGAAATTGATTCTAAGGAGATGAGAAGCTACGGCATTCGGTTGGGTTATGTCAATTCAATGTTTGTCGTGACTCGTGACTTGTAAAATAAAATAAAATAAAATAAAAATAGTTTTATTTCTGAATAGATTTAAAAAAAATGCTTTCAGAATGTTGATACTACATGGTGCCTACCACCGGTTCGGGAACTAACCCGGCGAGAAGAACCGGCGTAAGAAACTCGCACGGGGCCCACTTTTTTACCAAAAAAAGTGAGAAAAAAATGAATCTTTTTAAATAAAATTTACAATGTTGTAACTTAAAATTATACAATGTCAACATAATTGTAAGTCATGCAACACTAATGTAGAAGTAGCCTTGCAAGAAGCCATCCTACTCCCAAGATGTGCCATCGTTTATGAAATCATTGACCTTATAATAAGCTTTGGCACTCAAACGCTCTTTGACTACTTTTTTAAATTTATTAATGGAAAGATTTTGAACGTTTTCTGGGATTTTATTGTAAAGGCGTATACATTGACCTTTAAAGGATTTACTGACTTTACTAAGTCTGATCACCGGCATATCTAGCTTGTGCTTATTTCTAGTATTTCTACAGTGAATGTCACTTTTAACTTTAAATTTACTTATATTTTTTCTAACATATATTACATTATCCAAAATGTATTGATAGCAACAGTTAGAATACCAATTTCTTTAAATTTATCTCTCAGAGATTCTAAAGCAGACATTTTATAAATAGAACGTATGGCTCGCTTCTGCAGTACAAATATTGTATTAATGTCGGCAGCGTTTCCCCATAAAAGGATTCCATATGACATCCTACTATGAAAATAACTAAAATATACTAATCGTGCCGTGTCTTCGTCAGAAATTTCTCTAATTTTTCTGACTGCATATGCTGCAGAACTGAGCCTACCTGCAAGATTAGCAATGTGAGGACCCCACTGTAATTTACTGTCAAGTGTAATACCTAGGAATACAGTGTTATCTACCAAATTCATCTTCTCATCATTTAATAGTACATTGGTTTGGACTTGCCTA
Organism: Cyaniris semiargus; assembly: GCA_905187585.1. Lineage (NCBI taxonomy): Eukaryota > Metazoa > Arthropoda > Insecta > Lepidoptera > Lycaenidae > Cyaniris > Cyaniris semiargus. Next base: position 488,452 of record LR994558.1, on the reverse strand, counting down.
ACATTGGGCAAAGTAAACTTTATACATTTAGTTTTACTAGAATTTAATAGTAAGTTATTAACATTAAACCAATGTACTATTTTTGAGAGAGCACTGTTTACCTCGTCGTAGTTCGACTGTTGTCGCTTCACTTTAAAAATAAGTGAAGTGTCATCAGCAAAAAGCACTATCTCATTATTATTATCCTTTACTAGATAAGGTAAGTCATTTATATAGATGAGAAAAAGAAATGGGCCTAATACAGATCCCTGTGAGACACCTAATTCTATTTTGGTTTTCCATTGGACCTTTTACCATTTACCTCAACCCTTTGAGTCTTATTTTTAAGGTAAGAAGTCAAAAGGCTGAGAGCAGAGTCCTTTATGCCATAGTGGCGCAGTTTCCTGATCAATGTAGCATGCTCAACACAATCGAAGGCTTTGGAGAGATCGCAAAACACACCTAAGGCATCCTGCGACTCCTCCCAAGCTTCAAAAATACTACAAAGAAGTCCTATACCAGCATCCGTTGTGGATCGACCCTTAGTAAATGCGTATTGGTTATCGTGTAGCAAATTATTTGAATTAAAATGTACTAGTGATTGTTTTAAAATAATTTTTCAAATATTTTACTAAAGGTCGGTAGAATCGATATAGGCCTGAAATTCGTGGGATCCGATTTAGTTCCGGCTTTGAATAAAGGAACAATCTTGCTATGCTTCATTAAGTCAGGAAAACACCATTTTTTATGCAGTCATTAAAAATCATTGCTAGATGAGGAGCTACGATGTCAATTATTGATTTAATAATTTTTGTAGACATGCCCCAGAGATCAGCAGTATTTTTTATATTCAACAGTTTAAAGGTATCAATGATATATCTGGGGTTAATTTCTCTAAACTTAAAATCGACATCACACTCCTTTACATTGTCTCTGAGTAGCTTTTCGGCAGCTTCAGGTGAAGAATTTAGTCGTTCAGACCGGAATGTCAGCAAAAAACTTTTCAAAGACCGTCGCAACTTCTTGATCATTAGTAATCTTTTTATTTTCAAAGTATAGTTCAAAATCAGAACTGCGACAGGATACATTTCCAGTCTCATCAGCTATTACCTGCCATGTTGTTTTAATTTTATTTTTAGAGTTTTTAATTTTATTTTTTATGTACAGGGCTTTTGCAGCTTTACAAACTTTTCTAAAGGTTTTTGAGTAGTTTTTAACATATGCTTTAAATGCTTCACTATTGTTAATACTTCTTTCATCATATAGTTCATATAATCTTTTCCTACTAATTTTAATCCCTTTTGTTGCCCATTCAATAAATGTTGTTTTTTTATTACTGTTTCTAACCGTTTTAGAAGTAAATATTGAATTAAATTGAGTTCTTATCACCTTAAATAATTTATTAAAAGCTTCATCAGAGCTATGTGACCTCTCCGATAAATGGATATTTGAATTTAATTTACTTCTAAATTGCTCAATACGTTTTGTGGTCACAGGAATAAACACAAGACTTTTCTTCGCGTCACTGTCACATTTCATATTAAAAGAAGCTATTTGTCCACAGTGATCAGAACTTAGCTTATTAATTATTTCTTTTGTAACAGGAATAAGATTAGTAAATATATTGTCAATACAAGTGGCTGTAGTCTCACAGACTCTTGTAGGTTCCTGAAACAAACTGTTAAGGTTATACGATTGAAATAAAGATGTGAATCTAACAGTAGTGGATGTTAAATCTAATAAATTAATGTTAAAATCACCACATATAATAACTTTTTTATTAGATGCACATATTTTTGACAAAATTTGTTCCATTGTTACTTCAAAAGAATCGTATAACTCTGATGGAGGCCTGTATACGCTCACAATTATTAGATGGCTCAGCTCTATGCAGGCCACTTCTATTATTCGTTCAGTAGAGAGACTCACAATATCCTTACGTTCCTTAAGGCCGTTCCCCCAGCAAACGACCTTGAGGATTTCACTACCTCACCGCCCCGCCTCACCTCTATAAAGTTACGTAATTTTATTTAGCGACATCTATTGTAGACTGCTTGTACCAATATAAAATCGAAGGCGTTGTGGTGCCATCTAGTATTTATTTATGATACTAACAACAGACACGACTCTTCAGAAACCGTGTAAGTCAAATAATTGTGTTTTTGAGTTAAGTAAAATAAAAAAAAGAAATTATATTTAAAATATTTATTACGATTTACGAATATACTTTTATTTACAAAACATACTATTCACATTATAATAATAAAGGAGAGGCATATCGTACCAAGAAATGGAGCACTTTATATTAACAAATTAAAGGGCTTGAAAAGTTGGACATTATATTATTGTATGACAAAAAATCTCAAAACCATAGACAATTATTTCCGGAATGTAATCGCATAATTATAGAGGAAAGTGTTGTATCTTAGTATAATACTAGCGACCCGCCCCGGCTTCGCACGGGTATAAAATACATAGCCACTGAAAAAATGATAAAAATCGATTCAGCAGTTTTGATTTATATTCATTATTACTACCCGTGGCCCGCATTGGTCGGTACCGCCGCAAAAGCTACGTCCCGCAATTTTTAAATCTGTAATATCTCCGAAAATATTCAATTAAATCATATGCTGTAAAGGGCCATATACATCTACATTAAATCAACAATGTATTTAAGGTATTTAATTGGATAAAAATTAATGCTGTATTTATTAAAATTGCTTCGAAAATTAGCCATTATTTGTCGTAAAAAGTAAATGACAAAAAACTGTTCTTGTGGGATATCCATAAGAGATAGACATATACCATCGCGGAGTTTTCTGTAGACCTTTTTAATGTGTACAATACTTGGTACATCATTTTGATAAATCTCGTAGGGTTCGGCCTGCGATGCAAGCAAAAAAAAAATGAAATTATTTACGACATCACATTAGAAACCCCAGCAATAACAGTATTTCTCCACTATATAATGAATGTTATTATACTTATAAACCTTCCTCTTGAATCACTCTATCTATTATTTGGCATGGAGATACTTTAAGTCCTGAGAAAGGACATAGGATAGTTTTTATCCCGGAAAAATTTACGGTTCACGCGCGATAAACGACTAGAAACAAACGATAATCTAGTTGTTTATAATTATAGCAAATAGTGCAATAATACAAGTGTGTTATTTTGCATGAGAATAAAAAAAACATCCTTTATTATTGCACCAGCGATAGCGATTTAACGGCTGGACCGATTTTGCTGAAATTCGGTATAGAGATACTTTGAGACTCGGGAAAGGACATAGGATACTAGTCCGGGTTCCGTAGAAGAATTTTTTTTATTACTATCAAGCTAATTTTTTGTGAGTAGCTTCATTTTGATAAGACGAACAACAATTTTATTTGCGAAAAATCTTGAAAGTGGTTTCTATCTCTGTTAGCTACCACTTTCAAGATTTCGCAAAAAATAGCTTGATAGTAATCAAAAAAAAATTGGTCTACGGAACCCGGACTATACATTTTGTCCCGGAAAAATGTACGTTTACTGCACAATATACTTTTATGATTTGCGCGTAAACTATTCAATCGATTTTGATGAATTTTGGTATGGAGATACTTTGAGTCTCGGGAAAGGACAAGGATTACTTTTTGTCCCGGAAAATGTACGGTTCCTGCACAAAAAACTTTAATGATTTTCGCCTATAAATTTGGTATGGAGATACTTTGAGTCTCGGGATTTCGTTTCGTTTTCGTTCGGGTTTCTAATGTGATGTCGTAAATAATTACATTTTTTTCCGCTTACTTTTTTTCAGCCTGCGTTTGCAATGTATTGCAAACGCAGGCTGAACCCTACGAGATTTATCAAAATAATGTACTAAGTATTGTACACTATGAAAAGGTCTACAGAAAACTTCACGATGATATATTATGTCTATCTCTTATGGATATGCCACAATAACATTTTTTGTCATTTACTTTTAACTTCAAATTATGGCTAATTTTCGAAGCGATTTTAACCAATACGGCTTTAATCCTTATTCAATTAAATACTTTAAATACATTATTGATTTAATAATATAGATCTATATGGCCCTTTACAGCATATGATTTTAAGAATATTTTCTAAGATATTACAGATTTAAAAATTTCGGGACGTAGCTTTTGCGGCGGTACCGACCAATGCGGGCCACGGGTAGTAATGAATATAAATCAAAACTGCTGAATCGATTTTAATCATTTTTTCAGTGAGTGACATAGGCTATATATTTTATACCCGTGCGAAGCCGGGGCGGGTCGCTAGTATATTATACAATAAACAAATCTTTATATAATATATTATACCAATATATACATTATATTATATACTATATATTATATATATTATACCAATTCGAATTAAATAATCATCGTTAAGACAGGACAACGTCTGTCGGGCCAGCTAGTTTCTTTTAAATATTAAACAATATACTAAGATACAACACTTTCTTCTAGTTTGCATATACGATTACTTTCTGGTTCCTTAACGTCAACACTATAAATTGATGTACATAATACAGGATGTTTTTTGTATTTTTTTTTTTATCTTCTACCCTCGTTAACATTTTTCTCCCATGGTTTAGAGATTTTACGTCATATATTAAAAAGCAAGTAAAAACTGATACCGATTTACTATATTATTGCTTCTTTGTAATAAATAAAGGAACTAGCCCTAGGGGTAAGCATCTGTCATTAATAAAAATCGAAAAATCTGGCTGGAATCTGGCAAAAAATTGGCTTCACCTTACTTCAAATAACGAAAGAAAAATATGGATATGCCTTTCGGTACACGTAGTTAATATTATGTATGCCACTATACGTTTTGGTTATAAAATTTCAACTACTACCTTAAATCATAAGCATTTTCACAACGTTCTAACAGTAAAAGTACACAAAATAGTGAAAACATATTTTACTAACGTAATTTATCGATTAACAAAAATAAGTCTTATTTTTCTATACTAGTAATAACTAATAAATAAATATAAAAAACTAAAATATTTTGCAAAATTGTTTGTAAGAAGGCCACATAATTCTATGGCTTTTTATGAAAGTTTAGGTATAAAAGCGTCGGAATTTCCGATTTCCAGTCATTAATTACATTACAAGTAAAAAATCATAAAAATCTAAAAATCGTATCGTAATCGTAATCGTCGTCGTATCGTAGTAAAATCGTCGACTGTAAGCCATTTTGTGTTTCTCATTGATGCTGCATCCAAGTCCATGATTAAAAATTTCTTGCAATTTTGAAAAAAGTGACTGACAGCGATAACTCTCCTTCCAATAAATTTTCCATTTGATTATTTGTCCTTTTTTTCGGTGGTATGCAACTGCACTAAAAAGAAATAAGTAGGTAAGCCTTTAATATATAATATGTGACTGACACACGCTTAACTGATAACCCATTATAAGCCTTTCGACCAATAATAATACCTCTTGATCATCTTTGCCAGTGGTTTCTGTTTTTTTTTTTTAATTCTTTGATTTGTTGAGTTTGATCATCCATCGCAATTAACCTGAAATTAAAATAACTTTAAACGAAAGTTTCAAGTGATTTATGATTTATTTTACGCATAAAATGTATTCAAATAAGTAATTTATGGATGTTGTTATAACTGCAATCAACTCCCCCGCGGTTTAATCCGCGGACTATAGATTTTCCCGTGGGAATGACAAATTTTTTTTCACAGTAAAAAGTAGCCTATGTGTTAATCCAGGGTATGAGCTAGCTTCATACCAATTTTTATGAATTTCACTTCAGGCGTTTAGGGGTATAAAAAGTAACAAACATACACACAAACTGTCGCATTTATAATAATATTAGTATAATTAATGATTATGTAAGTTTAGTACTTACTCGTTATTACTTTCTTGACAAAGTTCAAAAATTGATTGCACGGGCAGTTGATCGGCTATCAAATGTTCTTGGGTTCTAAAATAAAAAAGAATCTTTTAAAACTATAAGCAAAATACTTGTTTTTACAAATACAGTACAGGTTCCCTAGAACATATATTTTTTGACTTGATTACTATCAAGCAAATTTTTTGTGAGTAGTTTAATTTTGATGAGACGAACAACAATTTCCTCTGCGAAAATTCTAGAAAGTGGTAGCTAACAGAGATAGAAAGGATTTAATATTTCGATTTGATGGTCCTAAAATATGGATTTTCCTATGTATAGGATAATGTTGCTGTTAAATTATATAACTATTAACCTATCAATATACAAAAAATCTGCAAAAAATATACAAAAAATTATTGTTCGTCTTATCAAAATGAAGCTACTCACGAAAAATTAGCTTAATAGTAATAAAGTCAAAAAAATGTTCTAGGGAACCTGTACTTTGTTAATAAAAATTAACTAAAATTTGCACAATTCATTACATAGAAATCTACCATGTTGACACTTGACGTCATTTCTTCCACTTTTTTTATATAATAGGGATGGCGGTTCTATCTGAAGAAAAAAAAAATTAAATCAATTCGAATCATGACCGAATATCGATCCAAAAAAAAAAGAGGCCAATAAGATCGATTTTTGAAAAATAGATTTTTTCATTTTTTTTCGTCAGTTTTTTAATGTAATTTTTTTTTTTTCGAAAAGAATAGCCATCATTACATGGATTTAAACAAACTAGCGCCATTATTAACATAAAAAATGTCAAAGAAATATCAAGTTTATCAACTACCCTTGGATTATTATAGTAGGAGAGCCCAAGAGAGGGTTTTGCGACATGCTCGAGCGTGTCAGATTTAGCTTGTATAAGGCTTGCGACATGTGTCTAGTTATCATGGTATAGAAATCATATTTCTAAGTGGTGGGTTAAAAAGTTATTTTCTAATATTGAAATGTCAGCGGATCTGTCAGATTAAGATCGGAGATGTTCACTGACAATTTAAAGATTAGGTGAGCCTGTAGGGACATTTTAAAATACATATAAAAAATAAAGCTTCATATTTCCCTGATTTTCACAGGTATTTTATGTTGCACTAAACTAAATGATTTTTGTCCTTGTTGTCTAAAATCTTGTTAAAATTTACATAAATAAGCAATTTTCTGAATATATTTTCTTTTTCATAACTTAAAATGACTGCAGTCTCCATGACGCTCGAGTAACACGAATAGCACTCTGGGCTCCCCTACTATTATGTGATTTGAAAATTTGAAATATTCGTCCCCCATCTTACACAATCTTGGTGTGCCTCGAAAAGACCGAGAACAGTCGAAACTTCAAAATTAAAAAAAAAAAGTAATTTATTCAAAAGGGGTTTACTCCTTTCAAGTTTCAACCTCCTCCCCTCACCAAAATTGTATATCTAAGCTTTTACCTTCGACCGATCTTATTACGAGCTTATTTTTCTTACCTGTTATCATTTTTTTTCGGTTGCAAATTGCAATGTTGATAATGACGACTTACAGGCTTCTATTTCACAAGCAGTTGTCTTTTTCTTGAGTCTAAAAGAAATAATAATTTTATTAATACTTCGATACAATTAATTGACATCACTGAAAAGTGAAATTTTTGACTTACAGCGTTTTTGTGTTTCGTAGCTGTTCTACAAGAACAGCTGTTCTTGTAGAACAGCTGTTCGAAACTGGTAAAATAACATGGCTATAAACTTTGCAGTCTCAACTCTCACCATACCTACATATTATAATATCATGTAATTTATAGTTATTAAATTAGGTATAATATTAATTAGGTAGGTACTTACATAATTTCGTTCATTTTCTGCGCATTCTCTTTCCTTTGCCGGATACGTCTTGCTTCGGCATTTTTACAAATAAAACGTAACACCACTTGAACATTTCAATTAATAAAAAGGTTAATTAATAAAAGAGCCCTTTTTCTTTTTTTTAGGTAATACACAAATAATAACACAATCACAAGGTTCAAGAATTCTCTAAGAGTCCTTACGCAATAGGTTGATATGAGCGTCTTTTCGCAGTAAACAACACAATAACAAAATTAAACGCCAAAACAAAATAAAAATATTATAATGTGAAGGCGCGGGCGCATTAACAAGAGTCAGCGGGTACGAGAGACACGGGTTCCCCGTCCGAGAAGTCTTGCGACACTGCCGCCCGTCGCCCGCGCACGGACCCGCAGTCCGAGTTCGCACCGAAATTTTAAGTTTTTTAAATAACTTAGTTCAAAATTGACCAAAAAAAAAATTAAAACGTGATATATGTAGCTTATGAAATGGCCTATCTATTGGTGTGTGTTTCAAATAAACGTAATTTGTAACTACTAGGGAAATGCTGAAAGTATGCTTCAATTTTAATAAATTGGTATTAACTTTCGAAGCTAATATCATGAGTATAATAAACAAAAATAGAAAATTTAAATCGAGAAAAGGAATATTGATATACTGAAGATTATTGCTGTATTTTTATTATAACTTTGTAGCTTTCAAATTATGAGTTTATAAGGCTCTAAGTACAGTAAATTACGGAATCTCCGTAGGGGAATGCCCTTAAATTTCAAATTGTTTCTGATTAAAATTAGAGAGCCGCCTCTAATGGCATTTTCCCTACTGAACGAACTTGCTATCTGGTGATCATTGAAATTGAAAATGAGTTCATGCGATCTGAACCAATGTTCAGATATACATATAATATCAATGTTACATTCCTTCAAAAATAACTCAATTTCAAGTTCTTTACCTCCCATACCTTGTAAATTCTGATGCACCAGATTAATTAAATTACAATTATTTTTACTTACTATACTTGAATCTATTAAGTTATTGGTAGGATTTTGACTATTTAAAGTTGATTTGTTTCTGCAAGAGATTTCCTCTATTGTCTTAATATCTAATTTTGGGGAATACGTCGTGGAAAATACGTTATACGTTTCCAACTAATTGCTGGTAGATTGCGTAATATTTGGTTATGTTTGTGAAATTTTACTTAGGAAATATAATAACTAGGGCAAAATAACCATCCGTTAGCAGTCGTCCTATTATTTATTGGCAACTTAGATTTTTTTTAAATACTTACTAAAAATGAGACTAAAATAATTTTATGTAGTTTTATGAAATAATTTTATTTTAGAAATAATTTTATGTACTTAGTTACTCTAGAAGTTTTGGTATTTGTTTATGTTGTGGTTAGTTTAGTTAATATTTTTGTGGGAATTCCAATAAGTAAATATGAACTAACCCTGTACTTCTCATATTATCGTGGTATTCGGCGAAATTAACCACCATGTAAGATCGCTGACCGAACCGGCAACTCGTCAACCTTATTCCCAGTGCGGGAAAGTTCATGGTTCGCTGCGTTTAGCCACGTGCCACATTATGTCATCACAGGAAACGTCCATCACGTCTACTTGGTATTCAGCCGGCGATAGTGATAGTGTGGATTTGTGGAATAACGAAAGTGCCAAATGTCTATACAGTGTAATGAAACGTTCCTTGAAATTCATAAATAGTCGTTAGTCCTAGATGACAAGAAACGAATGGGGTATTTATGATCGCGAGAAAACCGTACGTTTCTTCGGGATAATAATTTAATCCAAAAGCGGCATTAAATGCCTAATTCCATATTTTTCATCAAAATCTGTGTAGTGGTTGTACTAATATGTATTCTGTGGTAGTGGTTTTAGTGTGAGGTGGATACATACAGACGCGCTTTTGCATCTATTATATTAGAATAACAATTACCCATAAAAATCTTAGCAAGATGAGATCTGAGGAAAATAATCTAAAATTAGGTCAATTTAGTGCAAAGAAGTTTGTGATCCAGAATCCGACACCATACCGTAAGGATTATTTCACGACGGATGCAAGCTAACATGAGCTGGCCTATTCGTGCCGAGTAGATCATTATGTAGATAATGTCATAGTCACTATGAAACATTGCACGACCTTTGCAAAACACGATGCAGATGACCTTATTAAAGCGATTTAAATATACACGACCTCAGGAGGAAAACGGAACTGACAACGCGACGTTATAAACCTTTGTTATAAACTGCTTAGTTCTTATCTTCAGTATTTCAGTGCTCACCTAAAAGTTAAGACTTTAGTTAGCAAATAGCACCCCTGCAGCACAGAAACAGCCTGAAACAGCGCTTGCGCTGTGTTTCGCCGAGTGAGTGAGTTTACCGGAGGCCCAATTCCCTACCCTATTCCCATCCCTTCCCATCCCTACCCTCCCCTATTACCCTATTCCCTCTTAAAAGGCCGGCAACGCACCTGCAGCTCTTCTGATGCTGCGAGTGTCCATGGGCGACGGAAGTTGCTTTCCATCAGGTGACCCGTTTGCTCGTTTGCCCCCTTATTTCATTAAAAAAAAAACAGAACTTAGTTTAGTACTCGCACAACTACAGTCTACAGGCATCAATGCACTAGAACTTAGTAGTTTTAAAACTATGTCTATTGAGTGTTAGAGCTAGAATGTTACAGTAGGTACATAGCTACACAGTAGACTTGGCTATTACATCATACTTCATACTAATATTATAAATGCGAAAGTGTGCCTGTCAGTCTGTCTGTTACCTTTTCACGCCCAAACCGCTGAACCGATTTTGCTGAAATTTGATATGGAGATACTGTGAGTCCCGGAAAAGGACATAGGATACTTTTTATATCGGAAAAATGTACGGTTCTTGCGCGGTAAACGAATTTGCGGGCGTCATCTAGTAGGTACCACAGAGTTCTGTTAGAGCTAGATTTAGGTCCTAAACCTAACTTTGCCTACCATAGACTGCTTGTGAGTTTTGAGTTTTATTCATCAAACGACAACATTAAGAAATTAAAAAAAAATCCCGCCAAACAACTTTAAAAAGTAATGAAATAATATTTACTGACTTTAAGTTTAAATAATTCCTAAGTGTAAAGTAATATTTTAGTCCATTTATTGTTGTCACGGCGTGTCGGGGGACCGCCAAGTAAACTACGACAACAGCGACTTTTGCATTTTGTATCGCCATAATAGTCGCTGATTGTCTCGAATCTCGATTCAGTTCGCTGTGAACTGACCTTTAAACTTAACTACTAATACTAATACTTTTTAAAGTTGTTTGGCGGGGCTTTTTATCTTTCTTAATTTAATTTCATTTTATGCTTTTTAAACTTGTGTTGGTTATAGTGCAGAATTATTCCTATCAACAGGATCATATCCTAATGAATACGATCTATAAATATCCTCTTGGATGAGGCCGTCAACATGAAACCTCCACCCTGGGTTCATACGGAGCTCGGCTCCTATAGAATGCAGGTGATGCTGCAGCAGCAGCATGCAAATATTTACTGTTTATCTACGTCTTACTGGTTGTCGCAATTAAAATGAGCCCAAACACGAAACCTCTGCTCTAAGTTGGGTATCCTATTGATTACCAGGTGATGCTGCAGCACCAGGTCAACTTTCCATTAATGTGTATATATTCATAAGTGTCACGAACCAGAGCAAAATATAAAACCCATCGAACGACTGCAAGTTGCTAATCGCGGCCTATCACGGACCAGATAAACCGCGATTTTCCAGCAATGAGCAGGCTGATGATGATGAACTATAGCTAAGAACACTCTCGATCATGTCAGCTTTCAAACAAAAAAAAACTAGATCAAAATCGGTCCACCCGTTTGGATGCTACGATGCCACAGACAAATAGACACGTCAAACTTATAACACCCCTCTTTTTGGTCGGGGGTTAAAAAATACATACATAATGTTTGGAAATATGTATATTTAACTCCCTTAGTTTTAAGGCAAGGCACAAAGCTATATTAAATGGCAGTGTTTTACCAAAATTTGTAGCCTAGCCAGTAACATCTAAGATAGATATTATGACGATTTATAAGATACAGAATGGAGTCTTAGGCCGGTATAAATATTTTATAAATATTGGCTGTCGAAATTTGGACCAATCATAGAGCCGAACCGCGTCTTGAGACCGAGATGCATCTTGAGTACTGACTATTTATACCGGCCTTAGTAAGAGCAGCTCATTTTCACCCAGCTTCTCAGCTGTTTTAAGGGTTATCTACCAAAAACACGTGAGTCCCAAAATATGTGCTATTTGTAAAGTTTACCAAATAATGGCGTTAGACGGCATAGGTATTGCGTTACGCGCGAGGCCATCGACCGCTCATCTCCGCGCTTCAGTCGGTCCAGCCACCAGCCACCGCAATCATCACGGTAATGTTTGATCACGTTATCAAAGGAAGAGGGCCTTTAGCCCGAATAAGGTTTTTAGTCCAACATCATTACAGTTTCGAATAAGTTTTGATGCAGTCTGGGTATAATAAATTACAAAGTAGTATTCTTTTAAAGTTTGTTTGAAGTATGTGAGAACTATCTTAGCATTCAAAGTTAAAACTGAATCAAGGCTGTTTTAATTTTGCATAAAAACCAGAATGTGCTTTCCATGATGTAATAAACGTTAGGCTACGTAGCCTTCACGGCAATAGGGTGTAAATCTTCCATTACGACAGTGTGATAAAACTGTAGCCATTAACTAATTTTATGCAGACGTTTGGGTGTAACTGTATCTGCAATTCAAATTGGTGCAGGCTAATAAGAATATTAAGGGCAATTGATGACAGAGTTTGTTTTTAATCTGCCAAAAAAGTAAAAGAGTTGTGTGCATGCACACGCAAAGTATCGAATTTGGCCGCCCAGGTAGCAGTGCTCTTCTCGAGACAATAACAACAGATGGTTCGCTCATCTATTTATAAAGTTGCATAAATTTGCTGGTTCAGATAATCCACAATTCTTAAGACGAAATTAACGTGCGGCCAATTGGGATGTAAAATGGCTGCAGCCCGATGCTAGTATAATAATCCAGCATTGAATACAGTTTTGTTCCTTGTTTGACCCAGTCTCATATCCTATCAATCAGCGAAATAGTATTCTTATGTACTATCAGAGAAGTTGATTCCTAGGCAGATGGGGGACCTACGTAGTTTGGTCGCGTTATGTCAAACCCAGGCGACAGATCACAATCAACATTGAATTGACATGATCCGACCAAATGACGTTGGTCTGTCAACTGCTTAGGAATCAATTTCCTCGATGGTACCTACGTCCAAAACCTGACACCTGAGATTCGGAGTTTAGATCAAACATTTTTGTTTTTCGCAGTTTTACTACATCGAGACTGCATTGAAACCCTGTCGAAGCCGTATGTTGGATTAAAACAGTCTTTCCCAAAGTGGGCGATAACTCCCCCTTGCCGGCGCTGAAGGTTTACAAAATAAGTTTGAGAACCCCTGGAGTAAAACAACACAACCAGAGTACAGCATCTCTGCTTAGATCAATTTTTATCAAAGATACTTCTATTCCAGTTAATATCCTACTTTTTAAATGGCCAGTCTATTATCTAAAGACAAAACCGCACAATGAACATGACAAATATAAAGCTGCTTTGTTAAATTCCATCGGCCGAGTCGTGATTCCATAGACCTCACGCCTGTGGTACCAAGCATAACGGTATATTGCTCGCGGCTTTTTCATTTGAAATGTTTTGTAATTTGTATGATACACAAATGTTTAATGTTGTTACTAAATGGCAGAGCGTTCAACTCTATCATATGTTTTCAAGGTTGGCGGCGCTTGGTCAATTTAGAATTGCGAATGCCTAATTGCCATTGAATATATAGAGACAGAGTAATAACGTTTGAATGCTTTAGTTTGAAAAAAATCTACTGAGGATATAGCAATATTGAAATAAGTCTATCTTCTTGTTCCAAAAATTTGACCTCAAAGGTTTTCGACTGAGTTTCTACTTTTTCAAAAATTTTCGATTGCGCTTTTAGTTTGTCAAAGTTTTAAAGTTGGGTTTATACTTTATAGTTTCTCTAAACTCGGTATTTCGGTTGAGAACACTTTGGGTTATCTTGTCAGACGTTTCAAAACTTTCAAATACTATCTGACCTTGGTTGTGGTCGTCATACGCAAGTTGTCCAAGCAACGGGCACAGAATAGGCACAGATTTAACAACATCCCCGCACCCCCCGGCGCTTCTAGAGCTTCCGCCCATGTTATCTAACTTATAAAGGCTCCTTTACATTCGTCGTCGTAACTTTACTCGCTGAGGGCTGAGGCTCTCGCCTGTTGGCAGTTTGCGAAAATCGAGCAGAACAATAATTCCATATAATTAACCAAGTACGGTATAGTACATAATATTGTATTCTACCACATTTTGTGGCTGCGTTATAGATGGTAGAGAGTTAAAGTGGAAACTATCGTAGCAAATTTTCCTTTTTCCTAACTGTTATTGTTAAAGTATATTTTGGACCAAATAGTTATTCTTATTAGTCACCATGAACAGGAAATGACTTTATTTTATTCCAGGAAAAGTTTTATAAAAATAAACTATTTATTATTCATACTGACTAGATAATACTTTCAATGTTTTACAGTCAGTTTTCCTGTTGTATTCCAGTGAAACAAAAGCCTAAAAAATTAAAGCACTTTTTTACCTGCTGCCCTGCATGGCCATGACTATAGTCCTAAAAATTCAAATAAAATCCTACTTTATGACATAGACTATAATATATGACATAAAGCGGTATTTTATTTGAATTTTTGTCGGTCGAAGCTAGTTGCGGTAAAGATCGGAATTCGGAACGGCACCTTCAGTTTATCTCCACAGAGTTTCTATACTTTCGCATTTCTACTGTGGCCATGCTAGGGTCGCTGTATTGCTTTCAAGTGTTATGCCCTTTATCGCTATAAAGCCTTGCCAATAGGCAATATTTGCAGTGTTTACACTCGACCTTCCTGCGAGGTCGTACCGATGTGCAGGCTCGTGTGTATTCGGCTTAACAGCTAATGTCATAACACGGAGCTCCCCAGTAGTCTACCTGTAACGCCACCATGCGTTAACGTTTTGTAAGTTTTTTTCTTTTTCTGTGTGTAAGAAGTGGTATACAATATATGTGTTTTGTGATTTATGCTTACGTCTTACCCCTATGGGGCACAATCAGCGTTGCCAGACGTCCCGATTTTGCGGGGCGTCCCGATTTTTAAATCAAAATTAAATGTCCCGCGCGGGACAAGCTCAGGCCCACTTTTCGGGGATAACTCGAACGTACGTGCAGCGTGCTGAGATAGGAAGGTGTGTAATGAAGATAAAAGTGTGGGAAATAGAGCGGTGGATTTTCTATGGCTACTTTTGCTACCTTATATTGTCACGTAAACGTAATTTTAAGTCAAATAATAAGATAAAAATTCAAAAACTTTTCATTTAATACATTTTTTTTACTATGTCCCGCTTTTGACGGAAGAATCCCGCTATTTTCACTCCAAAAGTTCCAAACTCCCGACTTGGCACAAAAAAAATCTGGCAACGCTGGGCACAATGGTCCCTGCTCCTCTCTATGGAAATCGATAGTTTGTGAATTGTGGCTAGGGTTATTGCGCTAACTGGACTTTTTCTGCCTAGTGCCTATTGAAAGATTTGCAAGAACGTATGCATAGAACAGATTTTTATTCCTGTTCTGTTGTTATTTGGGGACTGGGATCAAGTTGGCTAATTTCAGCTATGCTATTTACTGTGTACGACTGGAAGCTTTAAAGTGCTAGATTACATTATTACAGTATTTGACGCCAATTACCAGCTCCTGGACACGATTGTAATATTTACATACATGTGTATAGTAGGAAATGGACTGGTCTGACCCAGTGATGCAGGCGCCCTCTTCATTATCACTGTACTATTTATTTTTTAGCCTTTTTATCAAGCTGCTGTTTCGTTTTGTTTGTTTGTTGCTTTTCTAATTTAAGCTTGTTTGCCCTTTTGGCAAAAGGCCTCCTCCAGGGCTTTCCACCTTTCCCTGTTCCTCCCCTGTCTAGTCCAGGTGCTACCTGATACATGTTTTATCTCATCTGTCCATATTTTCAATTGTCTTCCCTTCTTCCTTTTTCCAGTTCTTGGGTACCAATCCAGGATGGTTTTGCTCCACTTTTCTGTTCCTCTCAGTATATGGCCTGTCCACCTCCATTTTAGTTTTTTAACTTTGACTGTGACATTTTCTATTTTGGTATTGTTTCTGAGGGTTTCATTTCTTATCCTATCCGTTCCATCGCCCTTTGACATACCTCTAATTTATTGTTTTGGGATTTAGTTAATGACCATGTTTGGCATCCATATGTGAGGACAGGGAGAATAGATGTGTTGTAGAGTTTCTTTTTTATGTAAGTGCTAATTTCCTTGTTTTTCATAACTTCTTTGAGGGACCAGTACCTCATCCATGCCTTCGCTATACGTGTTTCTACCTCTTCTTGCATCATATCATTTGGTGATATTAATTGTCCTAGGTATGTGTACTCACTTGTATACTCTATATTGGTATTGTTTATGTAATTATTATCTATCCGATAAAATGAAAAAGTATATTTACTTAAGACCGGGCTGCCAAAAATATCAAAGCACGCTAACCCCGCCTACACACCCCGCTATCCTCCAATCGTGATATAATGATTCCATGAATCGTGCCCCGAGCAATGTACTTTGCGCTGCAGCTAATACTGAACAATATCGCGTAACAACGGTTCCCGCATTATAGCACAAAAGTAAAGGTCGTAAGTCCCAAAAATGTTTTTGATGATTACTTAAAAATTAAATACAATACTAATATTTCCTTTATCCATTATTTTATAAAGTGTGTGATTGTAGTAGTGCAAGTTATTTAATGAAAGTAACTCAATAAGTGTAACAGATATTTGTTGAAAAGCCCAGAAAGATTCATAATTTCGAAAAATATAACTATCGAATCACAATAAGTGAATCGTGTTTTCCGTTAGGCAAATATCAGATAAATATACAATGATTAAATAAATCTCAATTTCATTTAAGTCAATCGTCTTCCGGGATCGTAATACTTATTAGAAAACACAGCAAAATTTGGCAGCCAGGTCTTAATTATAGACTATTCGGTGGCAAAATTTCTCTTCAGATTTAGTATTGTTACGTGCTAGGGTTCGAGGATTCGGAGAGAAAGACCTGTTGACTCTCTTGAAGACTTTATTCACTGACACTGGCTCACACAAATCACTAAGTCCAAACACTAAACACTAAATCCAAATCACTGAGCACGAACACTGTCCTAGGTCATAGTCGAGTCGTAGGTTCACTGGTTCACTCACTATTGATCACTTGTTTTCACTTCGAAGTCGCCTCGACGATCGCTCAGATGAAACTGAATTGCCGGGCCGTCTACCTGCGGCTATTTATATGGCGAGACGAATTCTAGAAAATTCCTTCCCCCGATTTATGTAAACAAGTAAACAAGTGTGGGAACTTTCTAGCAAATACGCGTAAGTAAACATACACCTAACGCCATCTAGTATTGAAGAGGGGATTTATGTTTTCTGTGTTTCCCTGATCAGTTTCGCTGGTTTGACGCTAGATGGCACTACGCGTCCGTAACAGTATTTAATGATATATTGGGAATTGCAACAGTTTTTCTTAATAGCGCTGAAGTCTCAATGTCACACTTTTGTTGGCATATTTACACAAGAAAACAGCCCTTATTAAATTTCATAGCACTCTAAAATCTCGTCTGGTGGTGTCTGGTCCCTTGCTTGTCTTAACCTTCGTGCAGTCCTGACAAAGACATGCTACATTTCTTGGTCAAGGATCTTTGGATAAATGCAATCAAACTTTATTGAAGACTAGATGACTCCCGTGCCAAAATTTCTTTAATGGCGCTAGAACCGTACACTTTTTCGGAATACAAAGTATCCTATGTCCTTTCCCGGGGCCTCAAAGCATCTTCATGCAAAAATTCAACAAAATCGGGTCAGCGGTTTGGGCGTGAAGAGGTAACAGACAAACAGACACACTTTCGCATGTTTGACGTATGAATCTTCTGCGACCGACTGATGAGCCATGGTCACTTTCATGTATTTGCTGATTACAATCGTAATTCTCTAAAACACGAAGCCTTACCGAGTTCGGCTGATATTGATTTCGTATTAACCTCCAGTTAATTGTATCGGTATATGTTTACGTCTTAATTGCTAAGGGTGACAGTAATTATAGACGGGGATCACAGTGTCTGAACATAATCCTGATTAGACTATTCCGTGAAGTTTATTATACAAAATTACAAATATCTAGTTTCATTTACTAATGGAAATGTAAGGGTAAAAGGTCTTTTTAATAACTGCAATTATTCGTATTATTATTTCATCAACGACGTTCATAAATAAGTTTTATATTTTAAAATGTTTGTCGCTTTCAAAATCTATTTGAACTCCTAAATCATAGAATCTAAAATTGAAGTCTAGGATGGTTTTGTGAATATATGAATAATAACGGAACCATTGTGGCTCCTTGGGGGACGCCCTCGCGTACGTCGCGTACACTATCGAAACGACGATGTTTACTATGCGACGGTCGTTATCACGTCTAGTAAACATGTTTATTAGTGAACAAATGAGGCGGGGTCAATAGCTTCGCGAAAATACATCGCGTGGCGGACGGACGACCGTGTCGAATGCCTTACCGAAATAACTTTTGCGCGACGTGAATGTCCTTAAACTCTTTGTTATCAGTTTTATCGACCACTCAATGTCGGATAACAAACGACGTCTAGAGTAGCATATTAATTGTTTTGAGAGTTTAGAATCTACATGTTTATTGTTTATTTAATTAAAGGTTATTTTTATTTGTTACTTAAATTTTGAAATAGCTGCTAATTCTGCATCCATCAATTCTTTATTTTTACCCTCTGTAGTGAGTTATTTTTGTTGTGTGCTGTTTACCGACAAATAATAAGTGTGTGTTCCTGTTTCAGATGCCCCGCGCCCGGGACGAAATGCAAGTAAACGTGGCGGGCCTAAGGAGAAATATTAAAAACCTCGCGCACAACTACTCAGATGCTCAGGTAAGTTCAAATAATTAGGGCCTCGCGTCATTCCTAACTCCCAGGTTCTAATCGTGTTTCAATATATCATGGCTTCTCTTATGATAATTTATACGCAGATATAACTAAAACGGGAGATATAACTTGATATTATAACCCACGATTAACTAATGCAACCGTTGGCATATATGAGCCTAAAGAAAAATAAATGAACTAGGAATATAAAAAAAAAACCCGTGAGGTGTACCTAAGTGAAAAACTTTAGGAGAACTGAATCGAGCTAGTAAGACTGGTGAGATTAAATCTACTATCTAGTCTGTTAGAAACGTGTAATGCTATGTAATAAATGTACCATGCAGCCCTTACAGCAATTTAAAATATTATGAGTAATCAAAATGGCTAAAATTTTGATATCACTATACGCAACACATGTTCAACGCCTTCCAATATTTATCAGTCTCAC
Organism: Cyaniris semiargus; assembly: GCA_905187585.1. Lineage (NCBI taxonomy): Eukaryota > Metazoa > Arthropoda > Insecta > Lepidoptera > Lycaenidae > Cyaniris > Cyaniris semiargus. The sequence continues at coordinate 469,162 of LR994558.1, read as the reverse complement.
GCTCATACATGTTGTGTCGTCGCATATTACTCACTATTATCTAATCATGTAGAGGTGGTTATGTTCATTTGGATATGAGGTAATCGCATTTTTCATTTCGTCCTGTACTAGGGGCTAAGCTATTACCTCATATAATTTCCACCGTGGCTTTTACAAAGTTACAATTTTTCTGTATTTCTCTGTCAAGTGATTTTTCTCATTTTCCGAGTATCAGACAATGTATTTATTCTATTCACGTAAATATTTCTATTAGTTTGGAATTCATATTATACAAAATTGCATCAAAATCTTCATTTGTGTTTCTTTGCGCATGCAGAAACATTTTATGAATACTTATTACAGTTTATGGTGGAATCATCATTAAATTAAATTGAATTAATCGTTTTATTTCTCTGACCATTAGTCTTTCTCACGTAGTATTACTTTAAAGACATGATCGTGATAGTTGAACATGGAAATCTTACGAGTATAGAGTAGTTTCACAGACTACCAGTTACATAAACGGTTTACTTCATTAATGACGTTGGTGTGTGGGTAGATTACTAATTTATATCTTATAATACTAGGGCTATACTGAGCGGAGACGCTATAATTTTTTTTATTTTTTACGAATCCCAGCTTTTTCCAATACGTACTAAATAGACTCTAAAGTCTTAACCACAATAATTTTGGCCTCATTTTGTAGGCGACGGCCTCATCTTCCTAATAAAGGTGTTAACTGTTAAGGTTAGCGCAGCGTATAAGGCTGCCTTCACATTATGTCGCGGGTACCGCCGCAGCCGCGCGACTTCCATACTAAAGCGAGTCGCGCGGCTGCGGCGCGACTCTGTTTAGTATGGAAGTCGCGCGGCTGCGGCGGTACCCGCGACATAATGTGAAGGCAGTCTAACGGTCAGCGCAGACTTAACGGCGCGCAGCGAAGAGGATTTTGTTAATGCACTTAAAAATAAACTTTAAAATATTATTAAACTAAAGTGCGATAATTCTCGCGTATCTTCGTGGACGCGCGAGCATTTTTTGCAAGGTTTAAGTATTTATGCACTTTAGTTTTATAATATTTTAAAGTGCGTTAATAAAATCCTCTCCGCTGCGCTCCGTTCAGTCTGCACTGACCGTAAATATCCAAGGTCCGCTGTGTTTGTCTGTCATACGGCTAATTTCCAATGTGCCAGACAGAGACAAACAGATCTTGTATAGTTCTTCACTGCATAAATATTTTATTAGCAAGTGACCCCAGTCCTATCTATAGTCGGTAATAATCATCATAACACACGCTCAATGAAGCGTAGTATGTAATTGATAATGTATAATTAGTGCAACACGTATTCTGTATTATTATGTATTCTGTATTCTGTAACAACTAACTGCTTACAATATATTATATCTGCAACGCTTTCTCTTCGTGTATGTGCTGTATTAGGATTTAGGACTAGTGCGAGTGTGATGTAGAGTCGAGCCATGTAAAGATATAAAAAGTTGTTACTACGAAAAGTTGAGTTTCTAACGAGAGTAATTTAAATCTAAATCTAGTTTACTGTGTGTTTACTATAACATATTTTCCGTATAGGTACTACATTCTTAAAATATGTTTAGCCATTTTTTCCTCAATCTTACATTTTGTACTCGTATGGCAGGGAGATCTTAAGTTTTATAAAATCAAGAAACACCAACCACAAAACTTCTAGTCTAGTCTACATTTTTGCTAAAAACCTACCTAAGTAGGTGTGTATTAAAGTATGAATACATTGTTTATTTTTAGGCTATTTCTTTGCACCACAAAAAATACAATAAGAACCACTCGCACACATCTAGGTTAAGGTTAACTCAGTTAAATATTATGTCATCTCTGTCATTCTTCGTACATTTTATGAAAAAGATAATGAGATTCGTGAAAACGAATCTCATTTATATTAATATACCTAAAGGTCTTTTCATTACTTTTCCCACTATTCCTCTTGTTCACTGAGAGACATTTTACGAGTACTTTAGTTTAATGTAGAGTTTGACAGAAAATTATGTAAAAATCTTTGTTAAATTACAGTTCAATAATCATTAAATCTTTCTGAGTAAGAGCTTTAAACTCCAAAGTTGATCCATTCATATTAATGCTTTTTCAGAAAAAAGTTTAAGAATGAATAATATTGTAAACATTTTTATAACCACTACTTTAAGCGGGCCCCTAGACGAGCAATTTTATTACGCCATATCACGTATTGCGTAATATTATTGACCCGTCTAGGGTTGGTATTGAACATTGCGCGCCTTCAATCTAATTGTCAAATAAACTGTTCAATAAAATTGAAGCGTGATATTGCACAATCCAATTGATCGTCTAGGGGCCGGCTTAGTGCAAATAAAGAACTGATTACTGATAACTCGTTTCAGGTAAAAGTGCGCGAGGCGACATCTAACGACCCATGGGGACCGTCGAGCACGCTAATGGCGGAGATCGCCGACCTCACCTACAACATGATGGCCTTCACCGAGATCATGCAGATGATCTGGAAACGCCTCAACGACCACGGCAAGAACTGGCGCCACGTCTACAAGGCGCTGGTCCTCATGGAATACCTCATCAAGACAGGAACGGAGAAGGTGGCCATGCAGTGTAAGGAGAATATCTTCGCCATACACACGCTGAAAGACTTCCAGTATATGGAGGAGGGGAAGGACCAAGGTGACTCTTATACAAGATGTAACAAAACTAAGTCATAATACTTCAGGGTGTGAACGAGTTCTCTATTCATAGCTTTTCTTTACTTTGTATGGGAATATTCATGACGCCGTGGCACTTGCCCATACAAATTAGAAAAAAAAATTGCTCTTTGAATTATCACTTAGTTTTGTTACACCTTGTATAAAACTGGAATATAATCCTATGATGGTAGATTAAGGTTTTTTAATGAATGAAATTACTTGACTAATATAGGATGGAGGCTAATTTGGAAAAGGGGATTAAAAGTGTACTCAGCACTTTTAATTAAGGTGTAAATCGATGTGTTGAGTCCACGTGTTTAAACAAAAGATTTTCAGCTGATCGACCTGCAAGCTTAACATGGCCGATTGTAGAAGGAATAGACAATGACAAATACAGATTAACAAAGGAGATCTGCCATTTTACACCAAAGCCTTTCTATTCTTTTGCATTTTGATTGTGTTCTAGCTAGGTATTAAAATTCTTTTATAAAGTAAGCGGAAAGAGCTGCGTTTCCGTGCGGGCATAGTATTAGCATAGGTTTAACAGTCAGCCTTGAGCCGTTTAACGCCCAAATGTTATGTTATATAGTTGATAACACACTTCCAATAATTATGTACACCATTTTGTTTGATAACCTCATCACTCTGTTACCAGGTATAGAGCGAAATTAACATACAATATTATCTATTAATTAATTACAATACAAACTATTGTTTTCTGCAAAAAAACCTTAAGGACTCTTGAAATACAATATTTAATCTACAACATAATATTATATGCTATGAAAATGTTCTAGAGAAATGTATAGTATAACACACATTCGGACATTTTAGACTAAGTACATATTGTATTTCAAGATTTTTTTAACAGATGCCTTATCAAACTAAGTAATATAATATTAAAACTTTAAGATGTCTAAAAAACAAAAAAATAATTAATTAAACTTGAATTTTTTTAGTTAATAATGTAGACTATACTGATGTTCAAGTGATATTTTTATGATGACAATTTAAAAAATCGAGTTCATAAATTATTTGTTAGTAATTATAATTATTTTAATGTTGTTGATGGTGATTCCAGGTCTGAACGTGCGCGAGAAGGCGAAGCAGCTGGTGAACCTGCTAAAGGATGAGGAGCGGCTGCGCAACGAGCGGGCGCGCGCGCTAAAGGCCAAGCAGCGGTTCGCGCAGGTAAACTACCCCTTTTTAACACGCTTTTATTAGCTCGGGCTGTATGTATGTAACGGAATCTTTGAGCACGATTTTTACCTATCTCCAGTAGTCTAATTAATTCGAAACTTTGCATATGTATTAAGAGCCAATGACAATGCAATAATTTCTTAAAATTTTTGAAAAAAAAAAGCCTTTAAAACCTAAAAGTCCCAGATATTCCCAAAACTTTAGTAAAGAAATATAACGGCTGTCCCGAGATGGGAAGGAAAAACTATTACTATAAAGAAACTTAAAGAAAATGTAAAGTATGTTACTATTTTGCCCTCTGTAGCTCAAGATTCATATGTTGGGTTATGAACTTAGCACGGGCCCTGACGTGGTGTGAGTCCATAGATATATTAAAAAGTACTAAATCAAATGATGATTGATTCCAGACGCCGAACGCATTCGGCAGCGACGCGGCGCTGGACTCGCCCGCCAGCCCGCCCGCCACCGAGTGGGGCGGCGCCGAGCTGGCCCGCCCCCTCACCGCCGGCGAGGAGGAGCTCCAGCTGCAGCTCGCGCTCGCCATGAGCCGCGAGGAGGCCGAGCGCGAGGAGCGCCGCCGCCGCTCCGACGACGTGCGCCTGCAGCTCGCCATCTCGCAGTCGCAGCACGACTTCAGGTAATATCAACTTCTTTAGTCGTCGATTCCAGTATAAAGGTGACTTTCCGATCTTTGCCGCGAGCGACCGCGACCGACAAAAATTTAAATGAAATGCCACTTTATGACACAGGCTGTAGGTTTCATTTTACTCTACGCCACTAGCTGTTACGCCACAAGCGGCGGTAGCATGGGTCGCTACACGCATGTCAGTAGAAAATGATACCTATAGTCTAGGTCATAAGGTAGCATTTTATTTAATCTTTTGTCGGTCGCGGCTAGCCGCGTAAAAGATTGGTAATGTCACTTTAATATGTACTATCAAGTTGTCAACAACTAATTAGACATTGTATTATAAATATTATGTCTAGGCGCATCAACTAGTATCACTATAAATATTATGTCTAGGTGCATCAACTAGTATCACTATAAATTTATTCACGACTGTAACCAAAAATAAGATAATCAAAAATCCAACATGTGAAAATCCTGTCCTCTTCATCCATAATAAATGCGAAAGTGTGTCCGTCTGTCTGTTAAACTTCACGGCCAAACAGCTGAACAGATTTTGTTGAAGTTATGGAGATACTTTGAGTCCCGGGAAAGGTCATAGGATACTTTTTATACCGAAAAAACGTCCTGTACGCTCTACCTAACATCCTATATATTCCTATCCCCATCCCTCTTCAACGTATCCATCTCCTGCAGGCTAGAGCGAGTCGGCGCGCGCTGCGACCGATACCCCCTCGGTATGTGCCCGTGCTGCTGGTTGCTCGGTTGCTCGCGATGTCTACAGAGAAATGTAATTCAGTTAGTGGGTTGTGAATTTAATTTGTAGGAGAAAGATATACTGAGTTAAAATACGTTGTGTAGAAAGAGATAGATGTTGAAGAGTTGTGGTCGGTTTTTTGCATAGTAAAATCAAAGTTCGTTATTTTTTTTTTTTTTAACTAAGGATTCTAGCCGAGGGGCATTAAGAATTTTTAGATGGTAGTGTATTAAGTTGTATATTTTCAGTACACATCAATATTGTATTGTATCTTATATTCTAAAATATAAATCTCGTTAGTGCATAATACGATTTAAAAATTAAAAAAATACCGATTTATGAAAAGAGAAACCCGTTTAGCATAAATACCATGCCCCCAAAAAGATGATAAAAAGAGATTGTGTCAGAGACACTGACAGATTTTAGGGACTAGCTGACATTATATCACTAAGGTGGCCATGCTAAGCATTCTGGAACTAGGAACCGATTTAAGTTTAATTTTGTCTTAGTGAAATAAAATAAAATAAATCTAATTCCTAACATATGACAATTAATGTTTAATACCAGAACTCCGGGCTCAGAGGCGAAGAAGCCAGAGCAGCAGTCGCACCTGCTGGACCTGCTGGACGTGAACCTTGCGCCCGCCCCCACCGCCGCCGCCCCCGCCCCCGCAGACCCCTGGGGGCTGCCCTCGCCGCCGCAGAGACCGGTGAGCATACACACACGTACACACATGAACTGTCACCAGTATTATTTCCGGACCTATACGACCTGCAAACCTTCAAGAAGAGAGCGTATTCCCTCTTAAAAGGCCGGCAACGCACCTGCAGCTCTTCTGCAGATCAGAATAGTTGCAGGTACGTTGTCGGTCCTTTAAAGGGGAATACGCTCTCTTCTTAGCGTTTTGGAGGTCAGGCGTGTGGGTGGAAGTGCGATGTTACTTCTTGGTAGGAACAATCTTATGACACGAGCTTGTAACCCTCTGTATTCAGTATATACACAAACTTTGTAGCCGTGCAATGTTTTGTTTTTGGCTGTCAAGTGATTTTTATAATAAAATAGATACGGGCAAAACATTGTACAATAACTAGTAACACCTGTATAAAGTGTTGAACTTTTTATTAGTAAGGGGTTGGCCGTTTGGCTCTTTATGCTCGTTTGAAGGAAGAGAAACAACAACATAACCAAATATACTTTAATTTAGCCTATACTGGTGCTATTGGCCTCTAACTCCCTTGTTTACCATTTTGTTGTTATCTACATGATCAAATATAAAATATGAACATTAAAATATTTTGTTAACTTCAGATAATGCATTTGGATTTGGGTAGATATACGGAGTCCATGGTGAGCAGTGCGTGAGGCTGTGTGTTGTATGTTGCTAGGACGTTCGTAATACTGCCATCTCTTGTTCTATAATACTATTATTATCTTTCCTTATTCACTTCTTCGAAAATAAAATTGTAAGATCATCGTGTCTATACTAGGTATATCGCAATATTTCATTTCTTTACATTTTATCGTCATTATCATCTAGTCTTTCTTCCTCTATAGTGTTTTATATTCTATGAAAAGTAGTCAGTACAGTTACATACAAGTTTTAACTCTTATAACTCAAATAATAGAAATCAATATTGTGTAATTTGTAGGAGACGTCGCCAGACGCGTGGTCAGCTGTGGGTAGCCCGGCGCGTGACCCGTGGGCGCCGGCCGCTTCGCTCGCCGCTCCGCTCGCCGCCCCGCTGTCCGCTCCGCTCGCCGCCCCGCTCGGCGCCTCCGCTGACCCGTGGGCGCCCGTTACACAGGTATGACGTCAGACGTGCTGTACTCGTCGCACTGTACATAAATCTATGTCCATTTTTAGGGTTCCGTACCCAAAGTGTAAAAATTACCAAGACTTCGATGTCTGTTTGTCCGTCTGTTTGTCCGTCTGTCTGTCCGTCTGTCTGTCCGTCTGTCTGTCCGTCTGTCTGTCTGTCCATCTGTCTGTCTCCAGGCTGTATCTCAAGAACGGTGATAGCTAGGGAGTTGAAATTTTCACAGATTATGTATTTCTGTTGCCGCTATAACAACAAATACTAAAAAGAAAATAAATTGAAATTTTAAGGGAGCTTCCATACAACAAACGTGATTTTTTATCATTTTTTGCTTGGTATCAATGATGACAACCTGAAATATTCACAAGATACTCAAGTTTTATTTATACTTTAATAATTAATTCATCAAGCCCCAAGCGGCCACGTGCGGCCGCGATAACAATAGATAAGCTATTGTGTCTCGTTTTTCCACGATCGACGGGTTAATAATGAAATTTAAATAAAATTAATAATTAAGTGGGGCTCCCATACAAAAAACACATTTTTTTTCCTATTTTTGCTCTATAGTGGTACGGAACCCTTCGTGCGCGAGTCCAACTCGTACTTGGCCGATTTTATTTACAATAATATACTAACTTTAAGTTTAGCTACAGGACATAGGAAAGATTGTGTCCCGTAAAAATGTATGGTTACCACTATGTATCAACTAATTTCGGCGCGAGAAAGTTGCCTCAACATCGACCAATTTAGTAATAAAAATATTTGGATAGCGTATATTTATTATTGGAGGACACGGCGGTATTTTTCTGTTATGTGATGGGCTTAGGTATCATTAGAAGAGTCCATTTAACCAAAAAAATAGGATGATATATATTTTTTACAATAACATATTTTATCCCAATAGCAGGAGGTACGCGCCGGCGCCGGCCGGCCGGTCCGTTGCAGTCGCAATCTCACGCGCATCGTTACATAATTACGTAATTTTTAGGGTTCCGAATCCAAAGGATAAAAACGGGACCCTATTACTAAGACTTCGTTGTCTGTCTGTCTGTCTGTCTGCCTGTCTGTCTGTCCGTCTGTCTGTCTGTCTGTCTGTCTTGAATTTTTCAGAAGTCTAGCTATAGCGGCTCTTGAGATACAGCCTGGAGACAGACAGACGGACAGACAACGAAGTCTTAGTAATAGGGTCCCGTTTTTACCCTTTGGGTACGGAACCCTAAAAATACGTGTATTTTTATTTTTAACATTAAGGATCAATAATATATCGAAATTTGGCCGGTAGGTTTAATTATAATATCTCCCCACACCGATTTCGGTGACGGTGGCCGGTTTCAGTGAAACCAGTCCAGTTACGCAGGACTAATTTTATAGTACCCAAGTGTGTGCGCAGCACACTAGAGCACTCTCTATTCCTTTACTCCCATAACCCAGTGGGACGGACGACCGACACGACTGGCGAGAGATCAGGCGCAGGACCGACTTTTTACATGCCCATCCGACGCATGGATCATCTTACTTGTCAGACAATCAGGTGATCAGCCTGCATTGTCCTAACCAAACATGGAAATAACACGTTTCCAACGCGAGAATCGAACCCACGACCTCCGAGTCGAGAGCCACGCTCTAAACCACTGGACTACGGAGGCGTTAAAAGGTTTAATTGCACTAATTGCACCCTGTATAACAGACAAAGATAAAATAAATAAATAAATAAACGTTTATTCAGTAATCTGGACATTACACAAAGTTCTGTACATTTAAAATTAAAAACACCACACAATACAAGTAACATGATAGTAAATAGAAACACAAAAAAACAACAATGCAAGAGAAAAAAAAAACAATCAAACAAAACATAATAATGCATTAAGCAAGGCGCCAGATACAAATTGGTTGGTGGTGTAATGCCCAAACCATTGAAGTGGAATCCACTCAGGTTCATGACTGTGGGCTCCACAGTCCCTGATATTCTGTGGACCCATTTTGTCAGCGTTGACAGACTACTTCAGGCACACAGTAAACAATAATAATATTAAGTGCAATATGTAAATGTATAAGTTGTGTATAAGATAATTAAAAACTATTATAATAAAACATTAATAAAATAGATAGCATTGACTGTAAATAATTATATAAGCAATATATACAATTATACATAATAATATAATTTGTGTGTGTAATGAAAGTAGAAAAAAAATAAAAAGAATATAATATATTATAGATAGACTATCGACACTGGTGGTGCACCCGCACACCGCGCATGCACCGCGCTCGTCTGATGTGCGTCGCTACCTACAGGCTACAAGCCTACAACAGGTGTAGGGAAATTTTGCCCGGAGATAAGGAGCAGGCGGCGCGGCGGGGCGCGGCGGGGCGCGGGGAGTATCCCGCCCGAGCTTCAGACATTGCATAATATTATAATAATATGTACCTTAATCTATGGACGCTGCGCTGCACTCCTGTGAGACGCGGGTGTCATTAGTCATCACAGTTACGTAATTATAATAATAAATAATTAAATGTCGACTACGTATTTTAACATTCACAAACATATATAAAGCACTTAACATGTATATTATATAAGTCTTTAGATAGTGTGTAACGACTAGATAATATATTTTATTAAAATGATGACCCAAAGACAAGCGGGACTCGTACAGTCCTTCGCAGTTTAAAACATATTTCTATTCTAGCAATCATGAAAATGTTTATTCCCCAGAGCAAGTCGCCGCTGTCGATGGTGTCGTCGCCGTCGTCTGACCTGGAGCAGTTCGACGCGCTGTCGCGCCGCACCGAGCCCGCGCTCGCGCCGCTCGACCACGCCCCCTCAGCCGCCGCCGCTGACCCCTTCGACTTGTCGCTGCTAGGTAAAAAGCCCGCGGATATTATTTACTGAGTTATCGAGTAACAAAGATTGTGAATGAAAGTTGTTTACTTACGTTAACGTGCGTCATTGGTCAAATTCACGTAATAACTTTTTTGGTTATTGGTATTATGGCTAGAAGTGGGTGGTGCCGGTAGATATTTCTGCCGGCACAACCCACTTCTATTGTGTTGTGTTGTTCTTCTCACTTGTGTTCTTCAGTCAACCAATCAACGAAGAAATAGTAAACTCCTGCCAAAAACTGAGTTCAACCTCAGAAATCGAATAAGTCTTTTCAAATTATTTATTTACATTGCGGTTTATGATTGGTGTATACCAAACATAAACCTCAATGTAAATAAATAACGAATCGACTAACTTAACCACATTTCAGACGAGAAGCTGCCGTCTAACGGCTTGATGGGCACGGGAGGCGCGGTGAAGAAGTCCCCCGCGGCGTTCCTCGGCGAGAACTCGGCGCTGGTGAACCTGGAGCGGCTGCTGCAGCCCGCTGCCGACCCGCCCCCGCACGCGCCCAACCCCTTCGCCGAGCGGCAGCTGTTCGCGCCGCCGCCGCCGGTACGTACACGCACGCACACATGCGTCATTGCGTATACCCATGTATGAGTGTAAATGCGTGCATATACCCGTTCGTATATTATAAAAAGGCGATATCCACTTTTAGGCATATAAACTTATATGTGCCCTACTCGACAAAAGACATTTTTCAAATATTTTATATTTGCGAAATTGCTTTTAGCACAAGAAAAGCTTTATTTTTCGAAAATAACATTTATTTTTCTGTTTTAAAATAAATGTAACGCTGTGTAAATATTTTTATTCGTGAGAGGGTAGTACAATTATTATAACTTATAAACTTACAAAGTTTCCCTTACCTGTCGTATTATTTAATATAATATTAATAGTTTCCCAACAAAGTCGGTCAAGTATTTAGCATTTTGTTGTTATGACATTCCAGGCGAAGTTGTCCATCAACGAGATCAAGCAGCAGCAGATGGGCTTCTCGGCGGCGGGTGCGGGGGGCGCGGGGGCGGTGGGGGGCGTGTCGCTGGGGGCGGGGTCGGCGGTCGCGGCGCAGACGGACCCCTGGGCGCCCGCGCGCTCCGCCTCGCCCTGGTCGCCGCCCCCCGCGCGACACACCCCCAATCCCTTCCTGTCCTAGCCACAGGTAACTAAATACCGTAAACGTAAGAAAATAATTATTTATTGCTTCTCAATTCCACTGCCATTTTTTAACATTAAAACAATATGTTAATCACGAGACTTACCGTGAGCAAGTTACAAATACGGCGAGTGCGCGCCGCGAGTTCCGCATAACTAATAATAAAAATAAAAAATTCATACTGTTGACAGTATGAATTTTTTATTTTTATTATACGCTTTAAAGATATAGTAGACCGGACTATAATAGCTCTGAGACGTCTAAAATAATGTTTATGTCCTTGCCTATATTGTAAATTTTGTATATTCCAGTAAAACGCTAGCGACATCGCATCTCGGGCACCGCTCGCTGGTCGCCGCAGCTTCCGCGTCGCCGCCACACAGCTTCGTACAGTCAACCGAGCCGCTAATACTTCGGCAACTACACTTTTTTATAAAGTACAGCTCGTCAAAAAAGTGTTAACGCCGAACATTATTTTTTAATCACGTAAGAAGTTTAAATCATATAAAACAACTTTATTAAATCAAATTAAAAATGCGTCAGGGTGATAATATTTAAAGTGTACAAACGTTGTATGTGAATACGAAACAAAAAAGCCACCATTTGATTTGACGTTTAGAAAATTTTGTTCGGCGTCTACTCTTTCTTGCCAGACTGTAATGGTGATGTATGAAAAACTATGGTTGTCGGAAGCAGCTGACGTCATGGTCGCACTGTAACATAAACCAGTCGGTTACAGACAGCCCTCCCGCAGCCTCCGAACGGCGAACGCGCTCAATATTTCAAATATGGAAGTGAAACTTATTTAGACGCGCTGAGAGTGCTAGGGTGCATTACGGGTGGGGATTTTAAATGTTGGTTGAAGTTTTGCCTTATATACAATAGTACATTAAAACCATGTTTATGGCCCTCGGCAATTTTCGTTTTCCATGGAAAAGATTGATCAGCAAACGAGGAACGCCAGAGGACATTGAGATGACGACCATACTGTACTCGGTACTCTTTAGCTTCCAGCTATTTTAAATGCTCTAAATCTTCTGCCGAATGTCTGTATTTGCAAGCCTAAACTAGGTCACGATGCAAACATTGTAAATATCGAGCGCGTTTTCGCCTTTTCAATTCCATCCAGACGCTCAGAACACAACTCACACGACAGGGGCCTTCTAATGTTAAATAAGATAAGGTAGGAGAGGGACGGAGAATCTAATTCGCCCCGTCTCTTTCGCGCAGTCAGAATAATTTAAGTTCCTAAATCGATTGACGCAATAAACTTGATTTTTGTCCATGAATTTGAGATATTTTTTGACTAATTCGATGTAGGATAAATTAATTTCTTACTTGATTGTTTAGGTAAAAATTTTGACGAAAACATTTTGACATCATAGAATATTATAATCCGCAAAATAGATTTTTTGGTGATTGAATTTCGTATTTATTTTTGTAATGTACCATCGAGGAAATTGATTCCTAGGCAGTTGACGGACCTACGTCATGTGGTCGACTTATGTCAATTCAATGTTAGCTGTGATGCCTGTGATCGGTCGGATGGGCTTGACTTAATGCGACCAAATTACTTAGGTCCGCCATCTGCCTAGGAATCAACTTCTCTGATAGTATTAAGGAGGTACATAATGTGAACACCAATAAAATATTTGATTTGTATGCAGCTAATTTGTATTTATCTAAGTCCTTAGGGAAATCTTAGCTAATATAAGGTTCATGGGGGACTAAATTGACACTGTCTTCCAACTTTGCTATTATCTACTTAAGCGCATGCAAAATTCAATATAATTGCTTTTGTGTACGGTCAAGTTTTAAAAAGTTAATTTTTGCGCACGCTACTTCGGTACTCGAAATTAAAATGACAGATGACAGAGGAAATTTGTCCCCCATGTGCGCTGTTTAGTGTTGAAGATAGGGCTTATAAATAGGGTACCTAAAACTCGATAGATTTAACAAACAAGCCGATTTGAACAATAAACGAAAGCGATCGCATACTTTAATGCCATGATCAGACCTACCGAGTAGAGTGCTCTCGGCCAAACGCTCGACATATGTTTAATATAGATGTGCTAGGCCGAGGGCACTGTCTCACTACTGTTCGGTAGGTGTAATCAAGGCATAAGGATGACGGCTCACAATAGTGTATCGTGCCTTAGGTAACGTTCAATACATTGTAAAACTTGTGTTGCTACAAATAAAGTCCACATTCGCTCGCACCCAGGAATTGCACGAGTGGATTCTGTTCGTAACGAACAAATTCGAATTAAAAACTCTCCATAAGTGCTACTTAAATGACATACAGGCTCTAAGAAAGGTATTTGACTTAAAGAGTCTTACAAAAAGTCAATGTTCTGGTAAGAGTCTGATAGCTTAATAAAATTTTTGCTTTTTTCTCGCTTATGTCACAGGACAGATACAAAACATTTAAACAAACTTTTTGATAGTTAACAGCTTATAGAACAAACCGCTTAGAAAATTGACTTTTGAAATTCTCATTTTTGTCAAATAAGTTTCTGTTTATGCTCAGAACCGTTGAAAACACCTATGTGATGTGTTAAGAAACAGTCCACTAAATGTTTATAAAATTATAGTCACAGTGTGGCCATAACAACGGAAGAAAGTTGTTTTGATAGTTTGACATTTTTGCTTTGGCAACACAACTCGAAGCACGGATCTTTCGATATTTTGCGCTGTGGTTTTTGACTACTGTTAATAAAATGTACTAGATAATAAATTTTAATATATTTCAATTATCAGCCGTTTAAATCTTAACATTTAGAGCCTGTTTCACCACTTCCTGATAAGTGCCGAATAGGCTATCCACCACTTAACTTGACAGATGAAGTATGGAGAATCTGTCAAAAAAGCTGTGAATAGCCTATTCGGCACTTTATCAGAATGTGGTGAAACAAGCCCTAAATAATAAAATTACTAATTTGGTGGATACAGTGATGTTTTTTATGATTTGGGCTATGGGTTTTGAGTATGACTGAAAATAATCAAATTGTCGATGCTGCGATATACCACAAAAATATCATCAACTTGAAGGTGTTATGATTTAACTCGCAACGCGTTTTCATAATATAATGCTGAGGAAATTGACGTATTTAAGAGTGAGGTCCTAGGCTGTTGAGACTAGTAAGTCTAGTAGTAACTAGCTTTGCAAGTATAAATACACTTAGGGCTGCTTACGCCAGTCTGTTAATCTGAAATGTGATGCCGCTCTCGTTCTTCTTATTTAAGAAAGAGAAAAAATGATATTTTACATAGACGGCGCTAGTGGCCTCTAAAACTTATTTTAATTATTTTTTCCGTCAGAAAATAACTTGTACCTGGCAGCTCTAGGATCTGGGTCTATAAATACGTTTATATCACAGCTAGTTGCGTGCTGTGCTAGCGTGTGTGTGTGTGTGTGTGTGTGTGGTGTGTGCTGCGTACAAATATTCCATTTTATATGTTGTCTTACGGCGGTTTATTTACACTATTTATTCAGTACTCGGACGACATCCGGTGTCGCCACTATTTATTGTTTACAAGTTGCCAGCCTCGACAGCAATAAACGAGTTTCATATACAATATTCTCCGCTGGCAATACTATACGTGACATTTTAATGGTTGTTTTCTCGCAGTAAAATGATTCTATCTTAGTAGTACAATAGATTTGTGAAGTTTTTTTTTAATTCAAATCATAAATAAATTTCGCTCGCGCCTATCGGCATAAAGTTGCCAGTTGCCACGTACGTCATACAAAATATTTTTTAATATTTTCAAAAAATAACGCATGATTCGTTAGTACTACTATAGGTAAATGGTTCTGCTGCGGGAAAACAACCACTAAAATGTCACGTTGAATATTTGATAGTATTTTTTCTTTTGATTAGTCGAATCAATGGTTTATTATTTCGTTTATGTTAATGTAGATAAATTATTTTTATGACGCTATTGATTTCGACCAATACGACGCATCGACGCTATTTCATATGTCACTTAGCTAGGGACTACTGTAAAGATTAATGTAACTATTTAATTAAAATATATAAGTTTTTCAACTATTGTGGTTTCATTTCTTTCCTGCTCGTTTTCAGGACTTACCTTTTACCATATTTTAGCATGATATCGTACAGTGGGAGGAGTAGAAAATAAAACGAAACATTTATTACAATATGATTATAATTTATTCATTAATAGTTTACAAGATATTATCGTACAACCGTGTAGGATCGGCGCGGCCGCCGCCCGCACCAGATACGTACAAAACTCGTATAAAAAAATCCTAAAAAATCTCGTCTAAGTTAAAAAATCTGGAATGGACGTCCATCGGAGCCCCGCCTAATCCTAGCGACTTAAATTACCTTAACTAGCTTACAGTAGAGAAGCCAGACCTCGTGCGAATGTTAGTGCAGGGTATACGACGCGAAGTGATGAAATAAAAAATTGTCCTGCACTAGGATGAGTGACGAGCGAGCGAGCCGTGATGGGGGGAAGGGCTCACTCGCAGAGCACGCGGCCGGTATTGCGCACCGCCCGGGACTGCGCTCCGCAGATCAGACTAGACGCTAACATGCCAATAAATATTACAACGTTTTAAATAAAGCACGATAAATCCAAGCGAGTACCTCGGCGGATCTACCGATGAGTTAATCTACGGTTACAGTAGACAAGCGATATTCCGATACGATCACATTCGCGCTGGGCGATAAATAGCCTTAACGTTACTAAATGCACCGGGCCGCCCGAGGGCGGGCCGGGGGGAGGGGTCGGGGGCGGCGCTAGTACTCCCAGTGCGTGGCGTGCGCGAGGTCGGCCGAGCCCAGGCGGAAGTTGCCGTTCTTGGCGGCGGCGAGGTAGCAGCCGGCCTGGCGGATGGCGAGGCGCGTGGGCTCGCGCAGCTCCAGGTAGAAGGGCTCGGGGCTGTCGCTGTCGCAGGTCACGCCTTCGCTGTCCGCGTGCCAGTACTTGCCGTTGGAGCCCTTGAAGTACACAGCGCCCTTCGGCCCGCGCACCACCTGGATGGTCTCGTAGTTGGCCTTGTTGCACTCCAGCCGCACGCCCTTTGGGCCCACGAAGCCCTGCTCGCACTTCAGCACCAGGATCGGCCTGTAAACACACATGCTTGCTAAATCGAAATATGTAACCGAAAGTTTTTTTGTCTTCTTAATAAATTAATATTAATTATTATTATGCTTTTCATGTTTATACTAGACTCAAACCTGCAGCTCTTCTAATGTTGCGAATGTCCATGGGCGACGGTAGTTGCTTTCCATCAGGTGACCTCTCGTTTGCCCCCTTATTTTATTAAAAAAATATATTATGGATACCACTGCGTACCTGTTGATGAGGTAGAAGTAGTACTTGCAGTTGTCGTCGACGGTGTCCGCGGAGGCGTACAGGTGGCCGGAGCGCTTGGTCAGCAGGTACTTGCCGTTGTTCGCGCGGAACGCCACCGCGCCCGACCCGCACCACTCCAGCTCGAACAGCGCGTTGCTTGACCTGAAATGTAATCATGTTGATTAGAAAGCTACAGACATAAATTCCAAATCCAGACGATTAAAAACCAAAACAACATTTTTATTTAATTTCCTTCAGATAGATGGCTCTGTGCGCCGGTAAATCGTAATCGATTTTTAAAGCTTTTAAAAATCGATTACGATAGTTTGATGTCTTGCGGATTTGTGTTCAAATAACGCAAAGTTAAACCGTAAACAGCTATTTGTTTCACAAAAATCTATAATGAGTTAAAAAGAAAGATAAAATTTGCCTCTGCACTTTTTTATAGGGTTCAGTTTTGGAGTCAAAATTGCTTTTGTCAGCGTGCAGCGCTCTAAAGGGAGAGATCAATGTTTTGATTCAAGATGCTCGCATCTCAGTGTTAGTTTTGCATTTCAGTTTTTGTTGCATGGTACCGACCTGTTGTCGCCCGCGGCCTGTATGCCGCCGCCGGTCTCGAGCGTCCAGTAGCGGTCCTGCATGGTGCGGATGTACCAGCGCCGCGTGCCCCAGTCGAACTCCAGCTGGAACGTCTCGTGCGACGAGATCTCGTCCTGGTTCGCCGTCACGTCCACGCCTGGGGAGTGACGTTGCGGTTAGTATTGATCACACAATTATTATTTTATTACATTACTATAATCAGCATTTATTAGACGGGCTCAGTAATAACACAGATTTGAATACTCCGTTATGGTTACAGAACACTTACCTAAGCATGATTTCTTAACTAGATGACACCCGCAACTCCGTTGCGCAAAAATTGGTTTATCGCGCGGGAACCGTACACTTTTCCGGGATAAAAACTATCCTATGTCCTTTCTGGGAATTAAAATATCTCAATGCCAAATTTCAGCAAAATCGGTTCAGCGGATTGAGCGAGAAGAGGTAACAGACAGACAGACACACTTTCGCATTTATAATATTAGTATGGATACGGCTGATAACACAATATACTCAGTTTCAGTATTAGCGACAGTAAGGGCGAAGCCAAACGAGCGTAATTTGTGAGTTGTGAGTCGCAGAATTTCGGTTCGACAGAATTCTGCTGCATTCAGTTTCATACAAAAGTCCTATTTGATTCACACGAGCGTAATTTTGTGAGTCATGATTTGTATGAAGAGATATTTACGCGGCAGAAATTCTGCGACTCACAACTCACAAATTACGCTCGTTTGGCTTCACCCTAAAGCTATGAATTTAAATGTCTCGTACGTTAGTCGCGCAATAAAGAATACTTACATAATATTGATTTGGTCGAGTTAAAATTTTTGGTTACGTTTACTGGGATAAAAATGAGCTGATACCCCCTTATTTACGGCCTACAGGAGCAAAATGTACGAGCAAGAGATATTTTAGCGTGCACAAAGTAGCAGAGAACTTGGTGACTGGTGTTTATTGAATTGGTTACTTTCAAAACCGTAATTATGTCATATCGGTAAGCAACGTGTAACATAACAGCAGCTGACATCATAATATAACGATATTAAGGCACCATATCTTCCACTTGACTTCATGCCACATGGCCCACGACTGCGACTGGTGAGACATCCTCAAGTGTTTGAAAACTTAAAACAAAGCACACCAAAAACTGACACAACCCGCAACCCAAATATTTAAACAAAAAAGTAGTCCTGGGTTAGATAATGTTAATATCATGTTAAACATTGTACTATCAGAGAAGTTGATTCCTAGGCAGATGGGGGACCTACGTAGTTTGGTCGCGTTACGTCAAACCTTGCCGACAGATCACAAATAACATTGAATTGACATGATCCGACCAAATGACGTTGGTCTGTCAACTGCCTAGGAATCAATTTCCTTGATGGTACTTCCTATATTATTTGTATTAAATAGATATAAAATCATATTACATATTTAACCCAGAGTTAACTGTAACTAAATAGCTGGATATGTGCAAGGAGGCCTTAAGAAATTATACTTTTGTGCATTCTACTGTTTTTCGAACAAACAACGCTACATATTTTGTCGCAGTTTTCATTTTTTATTTCCCTAACTTTCATCTACTACAGCAACCAGGGACCGTAGCCAAATAAGTTCTAGAGATACATACAAATCTCAGTTTTAAATCCCAATCTAATCTCGTTAGTCCGCATCTTCACGCTACATAAAATCAAACATTCCGTTGAAATTGCGGCATTAGAGATAAGTTGGCTCCGAATATATTAATTAGTCTGTCCGTCACGAGCCGGCTCAGGCATCCGTGCGAGAGAGTGGAAAGCCAGCCGACAGCCACAATGAGAAGTTTTTGCGACGAATAACGGAGACGAGAGCGATTGTTGCTGGGATTGTAATGCACACACACACACACATACCTACATATACTGTACAGCTAGATAAGCAGTTATGATTGTTATTTATGTAATAAGTTCAAAGTGTAGACCACTAGCAGACTTCTTTGACCAGAATGTACAGTTGTTAAATAGCGCTAAGCTATAATTGTCAATGAATTTTGCTTAATGTACTTGGTTTCAAAGAGTTTTTGAAGTTTGGAGTTGGTTAATTATTGTATTGGATTATAATTGGTATATTTTGCTGCTGTAGTCCCCTTAATGGATTTTTAATTCCTGTTAGAGGTATGCAATATGTTATTTTTCGTATGAGCGGCTCGAAGGACCAATTCTACCAGGGGCGTAGCTACTGCCGTATATGCCGTATCAATTATACGGGGCCCCCGGGCCACAAGGGCCTGAATAGAAACTTTCCATTTCTTTTATTAAATTCACAAAATATGAGAAATGTAAAAAAGGCAACATTTCCTAAGGTTGCCTTTTTTACATTTTGCCCCCAAACAAATTTTATATGGGGCCCCGCTAAGGCACGCTACGCTTCTGAATTCTACGTTTTAATAATCCTAAGCCAAAATACTGCAAAAACTAACATTTCAAAAACTAAAAACGTAGCAGTTCCATAGCGAATAGAGACTGTTATTCAAGGCTACAAAACAAAACCAAGCTCGACTCAAAACGTAAAGTTTCAAGCCCCATTTGTTTTATTGTGGCCAACTATCGATTTTCCGGCCCGTTGTGTTCTGTGATTACAAGACCGTACCATAAAATATTCTAGTAGGTATAGTGTATAAGCTACAGGCTCCACTGCTGCATACAGATATTTAGCAAACACAGAGTGTCTAATTTTTAAGGGAAAATGCACCGTCAGAGAAATCTATACTAATATTATAAAGCGGAAGAGTTGTTTGTTTGTTTGAACGCGCTAATCTCAGGAACTACTGGTCCGATTTGAAAAATTCTTTCAGTTTTAGATAGCCCATTTATCGAGGAAGGCTATATAGGCTATATTTTATCACGCTAGGACTAATAGGAGCGAAGAAATAGAAGAAAATGTGGAAAAAACGGGGGAAATTATTTGAAAGGGCTTATCTCACGAACTACTAGAGCAATTTTTCTGTTATTTGGGTCAGATAAGAAGTAGACCACGTGAAGGATCATAGGCTATTTTTTGTAGACTGATTTGTCTGTGAAATATCTAATTTACGCGGGCGAAGCCGCGCGGACGTCTAGTTGATACATATGTAGATAGACGGATGGGGCTACCTTATTTAGTCGATTTGTTTCAAGTCAATTCTAAATCCTGATCATGATTTCCCGTACTTATTCATAACTAAACCGACCAAATTTCGGTGGTCCGTCATTGAATCAATTCTTCTGATAGTGCCTATAGGTACTTTATTTACTGCCAAGTGCTCTGTTATATCCATTTGCGATTATTCTCCTGTTTTGTCCCTTTGTAAAAGCGATTGTAATATTTTTGCATGACGCTAAAACTAGAACAAAGGTCTGGTCAAAAAACCATACTTTAGAAGCTAACATAATTGTTGGTATAGCACTATAGTTGCTAAACACACTGGGCAGTGCTACAGGTACCTAACACTAGTACCATATTGTCGAGGGGAGCAGGAGCAGGGAGAGCGCACGCATCTCACGCACGCATTACCATCTCATTACCGACGCTGGGAAAACTGAACAATGCTTTACTTTCTGTTGCCGAGCGCACGCGAAGGCCGCACAAGTATAACACCCATTGAGGTTAAACAACTCTGAACTTAGAAGACTTTTGACGAGAAGCCTCAAAGCTAGCGCGACGGAGAAAATGAACATTCACTTTGACTTTGGTTTATCCGAATAACGCAAAAATAGGAATCTATAGGCTTTTAAAATGAATAAAAAGTAAAAATAGTTCCACAACAATCATAATCGAGGCCACATTAAGTAAACAACGTTATATTAAGCCTTGCCTATCACCAAGATAGATTTTATTTGATCTTAGCAAGGTGAAAACATCTAATCTTATTGCCTTCTAATGGAGAAATACAATAAAATTTCTTATTTCTCACACACATATCTTACATTTTGAACAAGATTTATTAGCTTTTGATTCCAAACAACAAAACATGTATGACTTATGAGTCAATCTGTGATACAACCTGCGGGGTACAATGGTCCGGTCCCTGGACCTGTGAGGACAATGGGACTACATATCAGGTTCCCATGTGCGTTCAGATTCGTAAAATGACTTATCTTGTAGGTGTTACGGTCGTCTCAGAGGTAATATAACTCCTAACGTAGTGTACAATATAATATTATGTATATTTTATACGTAGGTTACTTGTTTATGTTGTCTTCGGAGGTTTAAAACAACTTATGAATGGGTGTATAAATATTAAGAAGTTACCTAGGCTATAACAATGAAAAGGAACAATAATTACGAAACTAATTTATTCTCAACAGCTAATGTCTATATTATTAATTCATAATTATTATAGATTACAATTCAAAATAAAGTTGCTTTAAAGAAAATTCCAAATATTTTGGGAAATTCTAGTGCGAAGATAGTGAGCCAGTATGTAGTTCTAGATAAGTAAACTAAAGGGAAAACTTTTGATAATGGTCAAGCAGGAACTAAGTCGAGTACATAATATAAAGTGGCAGGTTTGATAATATCAACCTATCCCGTCTTCCCGCTACGACAGTTATGTAAATGCCGCATTGAAATCGCAGACTGGCCTCTACTTATCTATAAGTTATAGGGACGTCTGTCTGTCTCCACGCTCCACCGTCTACAGGAAACGTCGCCTCACTTGTCTGTGAGGCTTCCATTTAAAACCCGCCGTTTGTATAGGCGGCTAGAGGCATTTAAGATATGGTGAATTTCAATAGTCTACCACTTTAGTGACATTACACATTTACTATGATCGTCATCAGCCTATCGCCGTCTACTGTATCCCCAAAGATAGTTAATGATCCCTATTTTGGGCAGCCTTTTCCATCCGCAGCACATATTCTATAAGAGTAAACATTATAATATTTCATTAGGGTTTCACGCGAGAGCGAGATTTTTCTCGTCTCGTCTCGTTCTCGTCTCGCCTTGTCGAGACGAGACGAGACGTTTTGGAAAATATTATGGGCAATACCGAGACCACATACAGGGCAACCCGAGAGTCTCGTTTTGGGTCTCGTTATTTTTTTTTAAATGAAGTTTTTATTCGAAAAATTAGAAATGGTCTACTTAGAAAACAATATATTTTACAAAATATAAAATCTGGTAACAATCTGTGAAATATTTTTTTGTAAATTTAATAAGAATTCAATAACCGAGTATGATTTATCCACATTTTTACTTCAACTTGTTAACGCTTCTTATAGTACCCATTTCTTATCGGTACGGACCGGACCGGACGGTATGTTGTAATTTTGTAAATGAAACCTTGAAAAGGCACAAATTCAGATCAAGACCTTTCCGATGATACTAAATTTATTTATAAAAATGCATTTTATCATATAAATACGCTAGTCATAAAATATTCCTTATTCTCTTAATTATTATAGAAATAGATCATTATTTACAATTAAGCGAGACGAGACGAGACAACTGGTAACGAGACGAGACCGAGACTTAACGAAACTCAATTTTTTGAGGAATGACGAGACCGAGACGAGATTTTTGTTACTCTCGCTTACTCTCGTCTCGTGTGAAGCCCTATATTTCATCCTTGCCGTGGAACTTTCGTGAATCATTTATTCATATCGATGGACAACGTGTTTACTTTAAACCCGGAAATTAAGCTCTTATAGAAGGTAAAAGAGGCATCTTAAAGTCCCAACTCCCAATCTACGTGAGCATGGTTATTTCCTATGCGCGATGGAGCGAGCACTGAAGTGTGTCGGCGGCTCGGCCGTCACCGTCCGCCGCACAGATTACGGGCAGCTGTGGATGTGGTGGCGTTTTTGTGTGCTTTAAGTAATGCAGACGTGAATGCTAATTTGTCTGCACTCTATAATAGGTGGTCTACAATCTGTGACGTGTGACTTCGTTGAAGACTTCTTGGCTAAGCTAACGTTTAATTTTTTTTTAAGTTACGGTATCGTTTGCGCGCGATTAAACCTAGGAATTTATCTGATTATCCTTAAGTTTCGCGTTTTGGCCCTGATTAAAACACAAGCGATTGTTCTTACACTGCACTACGCTTTTTGTCTGAAGTGTCCGGACCGCTCCGCTCATCGGCGATGAACAAAAGTCGTTTTCTTAGTCAAGACTGTAGACTAGTACGGCCAAAGTAGAAATTCGAAAGAATAGACAGAACTTTCAATATTGTGTTGTGTGATGTGCAAAATAAACGTTTCTTATTCTTATTCTGATAGATACTGACCTTGTTTAACCGACACGTATTTATCATTGAGGGCGGCGACGAAGGCGGCTTGAGGGAGGGAGTCCTCGAGCGAGAACAGCTCGTCCCTGGTGACGGCGGTGGAGCGAGTCTTCAGCACCGCCTTGGACCCGATGGGGGCGAGGTACGCGCCGGCAGAGTCCCGCAGCGCCAGCGAGCCCGCGTGGTATTCCGCGCTGAACAGGCACTCTGAGGTGCACGTGTCCAGCAGCTGTAGACAAGGATTAATGATGTGGAGATCATCAGACATTAAAATCATCAGTAGGTATTTGATTGAGCGGCTCGATGAGTAAAAGAGCTATGCTCTGACTGCTCTGATGCGATCACTTTATTGAACACAACTAAACATCATTGTTTTACGCCACGTCAGTGGATTCTTACTTTCAAAGACTCAAAGGCACCAGTGTTGGCACTTGGTCCTCAACCATGTATTTTATTATAAACTTTGAAGTAAATTAACAATTTTGCAGCCAAGACTTTACGACGTATGAATTAATATTTGTATCACTGCTAATAAAACACACCAGAAGTTGTTGGCAACTATCAGATAACGGCCAATCTCCTCACCTTTCCGCCAGCACTGAGGTATTTGTTGTTGCACGTATGCAGCGCGTATTTCCCGCCCTCGTCGGCGCGGAACTCCAGCGTGAACAGCGTGTCCTCGCCCCACGGCACGTTCGCATCCACGTGGATCTCGTCCAGGGATTCCGACAGGTGCGCGAAACGCTTGCGCCCGATGGAGCGGAGGTTCACCTGGGGAAGAAGAAACTATAAGTCTTCTGGAACGTAAAACTGAGCTACAGGCATGACATCAGTAAATGAGAAAGAATAGTACTGACAGAAAAAGTAGGAACATGTTTGTCACTTTGCCT
Organism: Cyaniris semiargus; assembly: GCA_905187585.1. Lineage (NCBI taxonomy): Eukaryota > Metazoa > Arthropoda > Insecta > Lepidoptera > Lycaenidae > Cyaniris > Cyaniris semiargus. The sequence goes on along the minus strand of LR994558.1, from coordinate 444,952 downwards.
ATTCTGTAGAAACTGTTTTTATGATGGCCATGCAGAGTGTGCTGATAGCCTAGAGATTCTTTGAATTATTTTTATTTTACCATTTATTTCAGGCATCTAGGCCCATAATACAAATACCTTACAGACTAATATACATATTCATATTATAATAAATACCTTAAGGACTAATTAATTATATTGAATTATATCTAATAATAATTTGTAGAACCTTTGCAAGCTCTGTGCAACAAGAAAGTTACACGGTTTCAGAACTTTGACAGAGTTTTAAGAATAAGAACGTTTATTTTCAAAATATCTCAGAAACAAATGCTATTATTGTCCTTAAGCTACATTCTGCTTACACAGGAAAGTAGTGTTCTAAATTCTATGAAGTGCCTTGCCATGTGGTACCTACTATCTTGTTGAAATGGTGTAACCTCTTACCTGCGGGCGAGCAGCCAGATGCACATGCCACAGCTCGGCGTCCCCGGGCACCTTGGCGGTGCAGGTGAGCTTGTCGGAGCTGGAGCCCAGGAAGTAGCCGCGCTCCACATTGCGCAGCGCCCATCGACCACTGCCGTCGTCGGACACGCTGGAAGAAGGGGAGGTTATTGGGTGACAAAAGACACAAAAGAGCGAAAATTTGGATGAAACAGCGCAGTATCCGGTTTTGGGACTGTTGGAATGATAAAAGACTCAGAATGCAAAATCGGGTAAAAAGGCAATAATGCTTGAATTTGTCCTTTTATTTTCATGGGTTCTAGATTAATAAAACACAAACTTTATTTAACATAGCTACTTTAAAAAAGTTAGTTTAGTATTAGATTAGATAGTAAGAGATTTTTTACCAACGCGCAACGTTCGCGTTATTCTACAAAGAGTCAGCTAAAATAACAATTAACACCACAAATTTTTAAGTTATTTCTACAAACCAATTAACTCTAGAATCTAAAATAATTATGCCATATCGCAATCTCAAGGATCTGAATCTCTAGCAAGCGAAAATTAAAAAATAAAGGCAGAAAAATAATAAATCTTCGAGACAACTTAAAAGGCAAATCGCTCTTCCAGCCGAGAGCTGAATGGCTGAGGGCTCTTCAGACACCTCAGCGGAGAGGTCTCGACTTGCCAATCACATCCTTGTTACGAGCTGATTAGATCTATACTACAAACAACTCGATAGGATTCTAAGCAGTCTTCAAACAGAAATTAACTGGAGTTATATTAGTGAGCCATAGAAAAAGGGGTATTTACGATCGATTAATTGTTTAATTGAAGCTATTGACGGAAATATTGACAAAATGTGAGAACAACTCGTGCCTCCTGTTCGATTCGATCTCGTGACAGACAGCTTTTCCCAAATCCCAGCCTATTATTCCAAATTAAGCTAATCCCATAGAGACGAACATTTTGCCGCAAGACATAACCATTCTTTCCCTTTGTTTATTTTTTCTCTCAAAATTGTATCAATAATTTCGAAACGTACTTAAGCAAGCAAACATACTAAATAATTACTGATGATATAAATACAGTAAAAAGTTAATACATAATGCTTTTGTTTAATGGATTTTCAATTCTCACGCAATTAAAAGGTGTGGTAGGTACTAGCAATAAATATTGATCGCATAACGGTCCCGTTGAGTCTGTGAGAACTCCGACAGGAAACAAACAGCTTGGAAGCCCATTCAAATATTTACTTAAAACGATAACATACATCCGCGACACATTCACTGACCGACTAAGTGGAAACTTTTATAAAGAAATGCTAAATGGTGAATGGTAAATAACCTGAAGCAAGATTGATGGTAAAGTCGGGCGCGAGTGAAAAAGACATGTAGAGATGCGTCAACTTCGAATTTTAACATACTCATGAATTAACTAGATCTTATTTCACACGTAATTTTAAAATCGCAAAAATGTTTGCAACGAAAACTTTGGATTTATCTAAATTAGTGCCAACAGCGTCTGTTTATTGTCTAGCCATTTAAAAAAAAAAACATTGATGATTCAGAATAGCGCAATAAACATAAGAGTTCAAAGACTCTTTCCTTAGTCATTACTCACTAGAACCTTGAGATGTATAATAGAAGTGCAATAGTCATCAACATAGAAACGAACTCATTAGTGGCATTGGGATGCGGCGCTGGGGAAAGTCATCTCCAGACCGCCATGAATGCCATGATTTGACACTTTACATCGAAAGTTCGCTTTCTACGTGATCAGCACAATTCGATATCGACTTGTATAGAGATATTCAATATCATTTTACATCTAAGATGTTAACCGAGAATTCTTTGAGACGAAATTCGTTTGTGGAGCGAAACTTAAAATTTTTTGTGATAAAAATTAAAAACTAATCCATTCGGTCCTGGTGTCTCCATAACGAACGAATGAGGAAGTGATAGACAGACATACACTTTTGCATTATACCAATACAATTTGACACTGTTTTCTTTTTCTTTTTGAGATGGTCTGACTTGTGAAATAACAAATAGATAAAATAGATGGCAAACTCATCTCCGAGCAACACTGTGCGTAACAGCAAGTTAATACAATTATTTCCAAATTATTGCTCAGCTAAGGGGAAGTGACACGCGCCGAAATCGTTTTCAGAATACTAAACAGACTCCTTCATCCCCTCATGCTAACGAGGGTGAATCTTATACAATTAACAAACAAAACTCATCTTTAATTACATGCTGGGAGAGTTCAGATTTGAAAGAAGGTTATTTTGTCCCCAACATTTGACTAAACAAATTTTTTCTTGAGGTTTTTATTAGAAAACAAATTGTGGATGGCTTCTTCGACGAGGACAGATGAATAATATTTCTTTGTAATTTCAAAAAAATATTGAATGTTCATAAATCATAATATATTGACATTAAAAAATACCGATAGAATTCTTTATAATTTGGTCTGTAGAAAGTTCCACATACAAATACTTATTCACAGAAATACACAATTAAGCATCTTCAATCGTATTCATAAAGAGGACTTCAAAGTTAGAAGTTGTTTAAGACAGTATCTAGAACCAAGCTTTCAATTTTATTAATTTTATAAACCTCATTCTGCTACTAAGGCCAACATTCGCATCGTAACATCGTAACAACTTTGTGCAAGTTGTTTTGACAATTATTGTCTGTTGAAGTGGAGCGCGTTGGACAAACAACAAAACGATGACGACGAGAGAGTGGCGTGAGTCAGAACTCAGAAGACGGGGTGACTCAGAACTCACAACATCCCTTCGAGATAGGTCATGTTTGTCATAAACTTTTTTATGGTTTATTTGATTAAGGGGCAAACTCATCCATACTAATATTATTATAAATGTGAAATTGTGTCCGTCTGTCTGTTTGTCTCACGCTTAAACCGCTGAACCGATTTTTTGAAAGGTATGGAGATACTTTGAGTCAAGGGAAAAGTCATAGGATACTTGATATCCCAGAAAACGTATTTCTGCGTCACAGAATTTACGAGAGAGAGAGAGAGTTAATAAGTGTAAGGTTATGAATGCAAAATCATATTTACCTGCTGCTAATTTCTAAACGTGCTTGTTAATTGTTATACCTAACGGATTTGTGATTTGTGAATTAGGAGGCCAAAAGATTAAATATTATGACAATCAATCTTGTTTGTTTAAAGATGAGACCAAAAATTTAAATTTAATTAGAATTTCAAAAAATTTTGCTCTTCGATTAAGAAAACAATCTACCAATAATTACCTTTATATTATATTCTACCTAAGAACCGTTACGGACATTATAATTGGCAGACCGCAGGTAGACCATAAGCCATAAATCTACCTGTCAGCAATTTCCAGGACTTGGCGCCGCGAAGCCGCGAATATGTTCCTTCCTGTTGAGTCATGAATTAGCATGACAAAGGAAATGTCCTACGTGATACAAGACAACGCTATTACCTATTTTTGTAGACGTGTTTTTTGCCGTCCATAAAAAAGTGACATAAAAGCACTTCATCACTATGCCAGTGTTATTGGTTAAAGTGGCATAATTAATTTTATTTATTTATTATTTAAATCAGGCATGTTGGCAATCAATCAATAATGAAGCTACTCATCAGTGCTAAGGACTCCCAGAAGCGATGTTGAAGAAAATATGCATATATGTAGTTGCAAAAAGTAACCAAAAACTAGGACAATTATTCGCCATTAGCAAAAATGGTCAAAGTCCAAGGGCTAGTGGAAACCAGAGGTCTCATTGTGTACTTTTTTGCATCTAGATTATCTAGAATCTTCTGGATCTTATGGTACCATACCATAACAAAATTGCAATACTCTCTTCATTGAATTCATAAGAGATCTTAATTATGTATTACCAACAGTTTAGATCAGAACAAAAATGAATAAGAATTTGGATTTTATTAGTCTAAATTCTTATGTATTTATTATTCCTGTTCTTAAAACTGACTTAAATTCATAATTTCTCAAGACAAAGATATATCCTCGCTCAATAATGTAGAAATTCTAAAGCTTCCTCTTCAAGCGACCCCATTCGTGATCTCGTTAGATGTGGAACCGATGTGGGTCAACAGCTCTAACCACAGAGAATTACCGACTAAATTATATGTCATCTCAACTAAGTGGATCTATAATATAATTTGAACGAAAGTAGGAAATGAGATTGTTAGAAATAATACTAATCTTCCTTCAGGTATGATTTCGTTTCACTGGTCCAAACAAAGAAACTAGTTGCAAAATTTCATACATAGAGAATAATAATTATACTATTTATATTTGTTTTTGAAGTTTTGTGACCCGTCTTGTGGTCTGAGTTTCTGCAAGAGTTCTCTTACATCTTCAGCAGCAAGGTTCTGGCAGAATAACTAACTCTAAATTAAGTCAAGCAGCTAAATGTCGGCCAATCACGGTACGCCCACTAATCTAAAATATGGCTTATGCGCACTTCAAAAAAATATCCAAGGCCGAACATAAAACCTCCTCCGTTTTTGAAGTCGGTTATAAACGTTTTAGAATTATAGAAAACTACGTCTATTTACATGTAGCTGACTCAATTTGGATTGCAAAACGATTGCATTCTTCCTTTATTTTCGAATGGTTGCAATGGCTCTGCACCATTCTGCCACCAACGGCAGTATTATACGGCTTAAGGTAGTAAAGGACTCACCTGATCTGGAACTTGCTGCCGGGCTCCTTCTCCTCGGACTCGCAGGTCACGTTGCCGAAGGTGTCCACCGCCAGGTACTTGTCCAGGTGCGATCGCAGGTAGATCATACCTGGGGATAGAGGCAAGGGTTATTATACGGTATATCTTATACTTGGTCGCTCTTAAGCGTTGTGAACTTACTCAAAAAAAAAATGTGTTGTTGAGTTATGAATGCTGTGGTGTTCTAAACGTTTTTTTTTTTTTTTTTTGTGGGATATTACACAAAATATGCTGAACAGCGTCCATTTAAGAAACGATGATTCACTAGATAGATTAATGCTGTCTTTGTCTTGTACGTTTAGAAAACTATTGGACATAATGACAGCCAGGTGGGGTGCGGTGAGCCAGGGAATGGGATTAGTCTTGTATAAATCTAAAAAGACCGATAGAGTATGCGGTCAATGTAATAATAACATTGTTTTTAAGTCCAGGGAAGGCTTGTAAAACCCCATCTCACGTTGAGGATAGAACAGCCCCAGCAGTCACAACAGTCGATTGTTGCTGATAATAAGGCACGACATGTTTCAGATGGAAAGATAGATCCTTGGCCTTTTGACCTTTGCTTGGCTATGCGCCAAAGGTCAAATTGGGAGCAGAGGTCACTATCCTAAAATGACCTTTTGGGCCGGAATAAACTGTAGCGCTCCATGCAACAGGGTTTGTTTATCTCTAGTAGTTAGTATTTGGTAGAATAAAAAAAAAAATATAAATGAACTTAATGTTACATCGTTAAAGTTGTTAATAAAAATAGCCCAAGTATAAAGTAATTAAGATTTCTCAATAAAATATTACGGCAATTAAATTATTTACTTGTAATTCAGTAATTAAATAATAAATAATATTCAATTAAAATTAATTAAAGATGCATTTAATTTATCAATTACTTTAAGTGTTGTTGGAAGAGATAAAAAAGTTGCTGGAAAAGATAAAGATTAAAGAGTGAAGACTGAAGAGGTACAGCGGAAGACACTTCATTTCGATTCGTTTATCGTAAGTGATGAGTCCTTTAATGAATTGCCGCTTGACAACCTCTTAATTGATCATTCAACTTAATTAATGCATTTTGAAGTAAAATGCATGAACGTATCACTAATATGTGTATGAAAATCGACTTTGTGTCACCGATTTTGATAAATCAAGTGAGAAATTCAGTTAAAACATTTGACATGGTTTATGACATGGTTTACCCATTTTATCAATTACTAGACGTTCTGCGCGGCTTCGCCCACGTAAATTAGATATTTCACAGACAAATTAGTCCACAAAAAATAGTCTATGATCCTTCACGTGGTCTACATCTTATCTGTGCCAAATAACAGAAAAATTTCTCCAGTAGTTCGCTTTCAAATAATTTTCCCCGTTTTTTCCACATTTTTCTCTATTTCTTCGCTCCTATTAGTCTCAGCGTGATAAAATATAGCCTATAGCCTTCCTCAATAAATGAGCTATCTAACACTGAAAGAATTTTTCAAATCGGACCAGTAGTTCCTGAGATTAGCGCGTTCAAATAAGCCCTATCAAATAATTTCCCCCCGTTTTTTCCACATTTTCCTCTATTTCTTCGCTTCTATTAGTCTTATCGTAACAAAATATAGCCTATAGCCTTCCTCGATAAATGGGCTATCTAACACTGAAAGAATTTTTCAAATCGGACCAGTAGTTCCTGAGATTAGCGCGTTCAAACAAACAAACAAACAAACTAACAAACTCTTCCGCTTTATAATATTAGTATAGATTGACATCGGGTCAGTAGTTAAGGGGAGTTGCGGCGGTTTTGGGCGATACAAAAATACTTAAAATGCTAAATTTGCCATTATTTTCGGCTTCGACTACCCTGCGTGGTGCTACCCTAAGCAAGAGGCGCAGTGGTCAATATTCTATTTTTTTCAAAAGTTAAAAATATTAAATAGCAAAGACGAGAACAAGTGAATGATTTAGCACAACAAAGAGAAAGGCGTAAGTGGACAGTCCACTCGGTACGAACTACGAGAGCACTCCAGGCCGAGCTAACGGGGCCGATGCACAGACAATTTGCAAAGCTTTTGACCTGAACTTTTAGAATTAGGTCAGTATTTCAGGTCAACGTGAACTTTATGATTGTTCTACAACATTCAAATCGAGTATTTAAAACGATGAATACGTGGTTTTATACAGGGTAAAAAAAAATTAATAACAAAAATTAACAACGTTACCGAAAGAGTTTCAATTGAAGGGAATGAAGAAATAGAGAGCAAAAACTATTCAATAACTATCAAAAATATAGAAAAACTAAAAAAAGGAAAAAATTAATATAAAGCTACGAAAGACACGCTTTTAGAAAATAAAGAATTACGGGCGCTTTAAAAAATGACGATCGATGGCAAGGGAAAGATAAACTTTCGTCCTTGAAAATTTAATTAACAACTTTTCTATCTTGTAGGCATATTAATTAAAAGTTTTGATACCTTTGACGATGGTCTTCTCTTTAGAATTTTCTTATACATTAACTATATCAACCGTGGTAAAAAATTCAAAGCACAGCGCAGCCTTCAGCGCGCATTGAATATGCATCTGCATGCATATTGCATATTAAACCGGCCAGACTTTACTTCCCAGACATATTCAAATTTCAAATAGCTATTTGTCACTATGCAATCAGCTTTCAGACTGAATTTCAGATGCAATATAACTATCCGCTTAATAAAGAGTGCTTTTTCACAACTGCTAAAGTTAGATTAGGGTTGGAATAGTGTATTTTACTAGTACTAGACGTTATGTATTTTAGTAGTGATTTCCACCAAGAACCTACAGCATAAACATATAAAGTTGGGTGGTAATATTATGAACAGTGAACACGTTAATTTAAACTTCATCATTGTTATTATATAGTATACTAGACGTTCCGCGCGGCTTCGCCCGCGTAAATTAGATATTTCACAAAAAAAATTGTCCACAAAAAAAGCCTATGATCCTTCACGTGGTCTACTTCTTATCTGATCCAAATAACAGCAAAAATTCTCTAGTAGTTCGTGAGATAAGCCCTTTCAAATAATTTCCCCCGTTTTTTCCACATTTTCCTCTATTTCTTCGCTCCTATTAGTCTTAGCGTGATGAAATATAGCCTATAGCCTTCCTCGATAACTGGGCTATCTAACACTGAAAGAATTTTTCAAATCGGACCAGTAGTTCCTGAGATTAGCGCGTTCAAATAAGCCCTTTCAAATAATTTCCCCCGTTTTTTCCACATTTTCCTCTATTTCTTCGTTCCTATTAGTCTTAGCGTGACAAAATATAAGCTATAGCCTTCCTCGATAACTGGGTTATCTAAAACTGAAAGAATTTTTGAAATCGGACCAATAGTTCCTGAGATTAGCGCGTTCAAATAAGCCCTTTCAAATAATTTCCTCCCGTTTTTTCCACATTTTTCTCTATTTCTTCGCTCCTATTAGTCTTAGCGTGATAAAATATAGCTTATAGCCTTCCTCGATAAATGAGCTATCTAACACTGAAAGATTTTTTTTAAATCGGACCAGTAGTTCCTGAGATTAGCGCGTTCAAACAAACAAACAAACAAACTAACAAACTCTTCCGCTTTATAATATTAATATATAGTATAGATTATGCTGTAACTTATCTGATAGCTCCACCCATGTCTCATACTGTGGTGAACATCTACAAGTGCTTCTCCAGATTTGCTAGACTGTTTGACTTTGTTAAAACTTTTGAATGTTACTCAGTCCATTAAAATATAACCAATGAGGTCTCACTTCTCAGTGACAATCTCTACAGCTAGGTATAAGTTGTGCTTCCCACAGTTTCCCATTGTTACATTAACACACTCACACAGTTCGCACGGATGACTTTTATAAACATCACTGACTCTGTGATGTGGTAGAATTAGCTCTTTAAAAGTTTAAATATTTAGAGTATTTTTTTTTATTTCATTTAAAAAAAATGTATATCGTATTTAATTTTACCACGATTTAAAAATACTTCGCTACTTACCCTGTTCTCTTTGATCTTCATTTACTTATTTTGCTGCTACAGAATATTTATCAAATATTATGTGCCATGTGGACTCCTATAAACATATTTTTTCCCTGTCTAACCGCATTATCCTCCTTCCTATCGTACTTTTATTGACCTTTTCATACTTCTAATTATTTACCATTATCTACAAAATTAGCACCTCTTTCAACATTCCCATTGCATGCCAACAAAATGATGTGTATGCATTCAACACCTCCGATTGGGGATATCGATCGCCCCAGCTGGCGGACCTTGGCCGTGGGGGTGGACTGCCGACTGCCGACCCTCACCAATTATACCCCTCGCATGCACCTGTTACCCAGTTACCGCTGACATGACCTTTATCGCAACGAGATAAGGATCACTTTCGGTAAAAATAACTTTGAAGGGATGTTTGGCGTGACTCTGTACCATGCAAATGTGTGGGGTATTAATTGTACAAAATTGTTGGAGGATGCATTATACAAGATTGCTCTGCTAATAATAGGTGAAAGAGAACGTGAAAAGGTTTTGAATTAGTAATGAAAAACTCTACCGTATTCCGTAAGGTTTTTAAGGATGAGTTTATACTCGAAAATCAAAATTAAAAACTTTGATGCTTAGGTTTCTGATTTGATTTATTATACATTGAGAGCCAATAAAGAATGATTCAGCCTATCGATTTTAAAAACTCATGACATAGGCAATGAACATACAGAAAATGTCTAAACAAATAATGTTATGGGAGCACAAAACGAAAAACATACCTCAGAGCTAACATCGCAATTAAAATGCAGAAAGCCAGTTGAAAATGAAAACAGAGGGGACGGAGCCAAAGCGACAAACAGCCTCCGTCGGAGAATTGACTTAAAACGTTAAAGCGCAATGGGAAATTACTTTTTCAATTAATGTCCTGGTACTTTGCCATGGTAATGCACAAAATAACAGGATCAAAGGCTTTCAGGAAAGAGATAAAAAGATATCGACTGAACCTCGAGCTGGGGTCCATTAAATACTTTTCAAGCGTAGTGCAAAAGGCAAAAACTTCATACGAGTGTGATGTAAAAAAATCTAACCTAATCTGTAATCACTAATCAGCAATCAGCTGTCTGGCGTGTACAAGGCCAATCACTTCGAAGTTTCATTCATATCAAGGTACTCCTTTCTTTCCGATACTTTTCTGTGTCATACGTCTTCATATAGCCAGTAAAAAGCAATAGTTTTATGAATTTAATGATTTTACCACAACTTAATAAAATAATCTAGTGTAAAAAAAACTATAAAACACGCTTTTTTAATTAATTTTTTTCAAAAAATTTAACAAATTATTGTATTGTCACTAGCTCATACGTATGCAAATTGCATTTCGAATTAATTAGTTCATTAAATAAAATAAATTAAAAACTACTGGAGATAGGTAAGAATTGTGATTCGTACTCAAAGATTCCGTTACATACATACATACAGCTGACAGGTCAAGCTAATATTAATTAAGCGTGTAAAAAAATACTCACTGTCATTAGCATTTCCCGAGGCGGGCTCCAGGGTCCATATCTGCTTCTTCTTAAGGCTGGTGCCGTTGGCGTTGATCTTGAAGCCGAAGGTCTCGGCAGTGAGGTATCGGTAGCGGGAGTTGATGAGGCCGATGGTCCACCAGCCGCGCTGCTGGTTCTGTGTGATGATGTCCCCCGCGCCGTTCGTGTCGCCGTTGCTGTGACCGTTTAAGCCGTTCATGGTTGCCTGGAAGAGAGGTAAAGAGGATTAAAATTTAATTATCCTACGATCCGATCTACTTTCAGTTCGAACTTCGGCCTGAACAGGTTCAGCTGTCTGTGACAGTCGGCAAGATGGACTGAAGTGTTCCTTTTGATTTGATGTGGGTGAGCTATGGTTCGATACGAACGAGTCGGCTGTAGGCACGAACGAGTCGGCTGTAGGCACGAACGAGTCGCGTCGTGAGCTCGAGGTTTGGGTAGACGCATCACGCGGTTTTCGTTTATTAATTTATTACAAACATAACTTATTGACTAATCGAATCCAAATTGGGACAACGTTTCTAATTTAGCAAATTAGAAATGTTGTCCCAACTCTCAGTTATTGCTTGGTGGTTTACGCAGCAAGTAGGTACTATCTAGATTAATTTACCTAAAAGCGATGTCGCGTATTCCTTATCTAAGTGTCATGGCTTATTACAATAATGAAGCGTTTAGACCTCAATAACATTATTGTAAACAGGAAAACTATCCAGGAAAGTTATTTCAGGAAAATAACCTCAGTAAATCGTGGTTTTAGCATAATTACATTGGCAAATAATTGCCTCGTCATTTCTTCTTTAAAACCCTTTTCATAGATGGATTTATTAATTTCACTGTAGAAATTCGAAACCAAAAATGAATTTGTTTATAAAGGTTTCTTAATCAATAATCTTAATCATCAATCAGAAACGCCAGTTAATATTCTCCTGTCAGAAAACAGTATAATCAATGAAAGTATTGTGACCATGTGGCCTGAATTTCCAGAATTCCTTAATCTGGACAGTAGACATGAACATCTACAGACTAAACAGTACTCCACAGTAATTAAAGTTAATGCGGATCAGGAAATCAATATCGTAGTTAATGGGTGGTCGTGCGCCAGAGCCAGTCAGCCAGGGCCGATCAGCCGGAACAGCGGAGTCAACGACCGATACTCGACACCGGCTAAGTCACGGCTAAGCTAGTGCTTACACTCGCTTAGGTTACTCACAGCCTTAGCTTACAGGCTAGAGATAATCTAGGCTGTTACTGCTTGTTGGTTGTGTTTAAGTGCTTGGTGAGAAGATAATACTAGTGTTATATTAGTACTCAATTGCTAAAATAAACTACACACTGTTCATCCTATGGTGGTACTTTAGAGATGAATAATCTTAATAGAAGTATATTGTATAGAAAAGCCAGTAAATCTGACAGGAAAATTGAAGTCAAAAACAAAGTTTAAGTATTATTAGAATTAAAGCAGTCTTTCTGAAAAGGGCTCTGGGCTCGTTATACTTACAATGAAAGTACATCCTCAAATTACATAACTATTCAAGCAAGAGCCATAATTATTGAACCATTCAAGAGTATCCCTTCAAGCGGGACCGAGTACAAAGGCCCATAAGGTACTGAAGGACGAAAGTTTACAGCCCGTTCAAAACTATTTTGCCTCTGACAGGGTCTTTATGCCGATATAAATAAAGGCCACTATTATATAACGCAACTGTGTACTAGGCTGGGTTGAAGACAGGACAATGACAGGCGTTGGTCGGAGCAGCTCAACCGCGACGCATTGTTCATTACCGAAATAGTTACGCAATCTGCAAAGTACTACTCCAACTTTGTTGTTGCTATGTGTGGGTCATCATATCATCCATCTATAGTCCTTCTTCCAGAATCCAGACCCAACGATGCAATACATTTTTGGTTGTACCCAACCATTCAGATTTCAGATTCTTGAGGGGCAAAATTAAAAACCTACAAATTACAATGTCCATCAATCTATTCTCTCATTACAGCGAGTTGAATCGACAAAATCTGCAAAATGAAACAGGAAAATTTGCCCTCTATCCGCGACAAGATTTGTTGGATTTAGAACCATATGAGAACAATAATCTGTATGATTGTTTAACCAGTTGCGTTTTGTTTGCTCATACATGGCTAGTATACAAATACAGTCTGGGCGGTAGACAATGGACACGTCCATCAATATAAACAGCTGATAAACGAGCGGATGTTTGTACCCGAAGAGATAATAGCTGCCTATGTGCAAAATAATGTAAATTATGTGCAAAATAATGTAAATTATGTGCAAATAAACATACATTTCTACTCCTCGAACTTCTACTCAACAGAAACAGTCATGTAGATACATACGCTCTGATATTTAAAAATTTGTTTATCCATTAAAAACCTTCAAGATTGCTATAGCCTAAAAGCCAGTCTCTAGTTTTCATTGCCTGCTTTTTTGCAAATTGAGAGAGTTCCAAAACTATTAAACCATTTTGATCGACTTTGCCAAATCCTGGTAAAGGTCTAATGGCAAAATAACCTTCTACCGTTATACAGCTTAATAACTAAGACATAAGATTTAACCTAATCTACTGGTATCTTAATTAAAATAAAGGTAGCCCCTGCTGTGATTGTAAATTTTTATTAGCAGAGTTCTTTTCTCAACATTCTCATCCGTTTACAGTTAGCGCCACCGAACGGTATTTAAACTCATCGAAATTGATCTAACGAGTCAAACGGGTAAAGTATAAAATGTGACAGTTAAACAGCTGTTATACTGCCGTTATGAGATGAGGCGTTCTGTAGAAAGTACGGAAAACATCCATCTCGATTGACCGTCAAGATAAGTATCTTGATTGGGCGAATACCGTAGTATTTACATAAATTAGGTAGAAGATGTTAAATAACGTATTTTTTGAGTTTAGGCCAGTTTAAGGCTTTAGAGCAGGAGTTCCCAAACTTATTTTGTCTACGACCCACTTTGGGAACAAATTTTTAGCGACTCCCATGGTTTCATCTACTTTATTATCTTTATTTAAATTAAGGGTCTTCTTGTTTAATAATGTTTGGGTAAGAAGTCGCCTCCAAAATATGCTAGCCAAAAATTAAAACTAATGTCAGGGAATAGATGCATTTTTATTTAAAATGCATCCAGATGAAATGAAATTAATAATACCCCCCAAGCCTCTACACAACGCCCCCATTTTTTATGGGTCTAACAACGCCCCCCTTTAGGCCTTCAGCGCCCACAAGGGGGCGTTATCGCCCACTTTGGGAAACGCTGCTTTAGAGTACCAGATTTAAGTACATAAATTCTGTTACGTCATAAATTCTATTTGACTTTATCTATCTGTTAAAGTTTAAACCATTCCTTTTGATCACATTACTAATTTTGAATGCAAAGTTGTCTTGCCCCTAATCAATATCCTTTCTTTGTCTCCTTATAACAATAATATTTGTACTAAAGACTTTAAATTCACACATTCTTAATTAGATTTGATTCCAGTCTTCGCATGGGTCCGAAAATGTCTGTAACATGTGGTTGAGGCATGTAAGGTTGTTGCCCGTCTCCCGGCTTGCCAAATTTTGCTGCATTGCGTCTGTCTGGCGTTTGTTTACTTTCGATTTATAATTTCAGGAATTTATGGGCGTGTATTTCTGGATGTTGTTTCACTGAACTCTCGATTTTTAAAGTTATCTTTTAATCCAAAAACAGATATATTGCCCATTATGTTGCAAGCTGTAGCCCATTATATTGATTTCAGGTTTCATACTGCAGTTAAAAAACCTCGATAGCACGATGCAGGATTTTAACGCTAGTTCACCACAAAGCTATCATCTAATCACTAATGGCTTGTAGATTTTATCTCTGTTCCAACATGTAAAATTATGATAGCTTTTGCAAACGTTTGGAACAATACTAGTTATCCAACGGATAGTAATTGTTTTTATTGCTCAGCTCTTCTAATTTGCTGTACCATCTCTTAATTGAAAATTATCTTCCTATACTATTTCGTATAAACTATATATTTATTTATCTTTATATATTTTTACTCATTACTCTTGTAAACGAATAACCGATGCGACTAATGATCAAGTGCTATCAAGAGCGACATTAAACGCATAACATCAGTCAATTCAGATGCAGTGTCCAGTGTCCACTTAAAACACTTGAATGTCCTTATCAAACTTGACAAAATTTTGTTTTTAATCGAACCCACGACCTCCGAGTCAAAAGCCAAGCTCTGAGCCACTGATCCACGGAGACGGTATGTCAGGGCATTGACCTTAAGCTCGTTTGATAAGCTCACTATTTATAGCCTATCAATACCGCTTCTGTGCCGTATACGAATAACTATCTTGTCACTCACATTGCTGTTTCCACCGCCGCCTTCACCGGGACGTCACCGACAAATCTAATTATTGTACTTATATAAAATTCTCGTTTAAAATTTTGTATGTACCATCGAGGAAATTGATTCCTAGGCAGTTGACGGACCCACGTCATGTGGTCGGCTTATGTCAATTCAATGTTAGCTGTGATCGGTCGGATGGGTTTGTTAGGTCCGCCATCTGCCTAGGAATCAACTTCTCGGATAGTACATTAGTTAGGCCTGAGAATATGTTTTTATCTACTTTTTATATTGATACTAGAAATAATTTATATGGCAAAACAACGTTTGCTGGGTCAGCTAGTATTAAAATAAAATGCCACTTTATGACCTAGGCTATAGGTTTCAGTTTCTACCGACGTTGGTCTTAACCCGAGATCCAGCCGAAAGTTTGCCTGTATATTACCCCTATATATATATATATATATATATATATATATATATATATTATAATGACCAACAAATATGGAGTTTCGGTCGCGGTTACTTTAGAAGTTTGTCGCTGGCTCTTGGGTTATCTAGCGACTTATGCCGCCGCTGCTTTGTAAAGGCGTAGAGCAAAATGAAACCTATAACCTAGGTCATAAAGTGGCATTTAATTTGAATTTTTGTCGGTGACGTCCCGGTGATGGCGGCTGTGGACAAAAGGCCAGTGTAAAATCCGAGGCCGGTGGTAATAGTTTATTTAGTCTGTCATCTCGGAGTTCGGACTCGAGTATTTTTATTATCTTCTTACATCAAATTAAAGGTATGGACTTCTATTTTTTGCAGTCTTCTATGGTCATCGTAGTTTTTGCTTCTAATTTGAAGAATAAAGGTGCCGGTTGGCAGCGGACGACATGAAGCAACCGCAGACGACGTGTCGCAGCGACACTACTGGTTTGTATGTATTTCTATGAAATACCCTCTGCAGCTAGCGACACGAAGCTAGCGACACTTATTCATAGAAATACATAGAAACCAGTAGTGTCGCGACGACACGTCGTCTGCTGCCGCTTCATGTAGCCGGCTTCCAACTTGTACCTTAACGTACTTTTTTATGCGACCAAAGAGATCTGCTATGTGCTTCAAATCCTATATATTATTTTCTTTCAATTCTTTGAAATCTTTTACTAGCATAGCTAAACTTAGCAAAGAAGTGTTGCATTCGTTACATTTTTGAGACACGACGGACGTTCTTGAGAACTAGATAGAGGTTCATTGAACTTTGAACTTGCAAACATAGTTACATGCAACATATTTTCTTATCCCATTTTGTAGTCGTTTTGCCATCAACTAAAGACATTAAACGATATGATCAGCAACTGGTTTGTACCAAGCTGAGGAACTCGCAATAATTGATATCAAGAATTTTAGCGCCACATTATATATGAAATTGTTTTATTTTGTCACTATTTATCCTCTTTCTAATAAAAAGATTTACTACATTACTGTTTATTATACAGCGTTACTCTCATACAATGTTTGTACTCATCTATTTAGCTTTTTTAAAAGTATTGAATAAAACACTGTACTTATTTTAAGCAAAACGTTTGCGTACACTGTGTAGAATGTAGATCTTACAAATCGTAAGAGAATAAAGTTATATCAAGCTTCCTGCTTCAAACGAAAGAAATAAACATATTAATGATGATGCAGCTAAGAAGTGGTTGCCTTTTCATCCGGAAACATGAGATAAATCACAGTTATGCCACAAGCCTTAATGAACTTCTAGATAAGCTTTCTCTATCAGAAAATGACCAAACCAACCAGCAGCCGGAACAGAGCTGTGCTCGGGAAGTAATACAAACAATAATAAAGTTTTAATTAATGCGTGTACCCGAGGGTCGGCCCTCTCGTGACCCTCGCGATTGAGAGCATCCGAGGGTTACGAAGGTAAAGGGCCATCCATTAGTATTGATTATTGAGCTTTTAGTTTTACTGGAGATTTTAATTACAAATTACTCAATATTATACTTAAAGGAGAAAGTCTGTATATAATATCTGTCTGTTACTTTGTCACGTCCAAACCGCTGAACCGATTTTGCTGAATTTTGGTATGGAGATACTTTGAATCCCAGCTTTCCTGGGATACTTTTTATCCCGGAAAATGTTAAATTGCCGCGCGATAAACGATTTTTGGCGCATTGGAGTTGCGGGCGTCTTCTAGTTAAAAAAAATACAACCAAAAAGGAAGTGTGTCTGTCTGTTACTTCTTTATGCTTGACCAATTGGGGTAAAAATTAGTAGATGTTTTGGGATCCCGAAGAAGACATTATATCCTTGCCGACTCAAATTGCTGAGTAGGACTTAGGAGTATTATTTTCCTACATAGCTATTTTAGTATTATCTGCCAGCCGTAGCCTGTATATTTAACGGATGGCCTTTAAGCTGTCATATAATATTATGTCCTTATGTATCGCGTGTCGCATGCGAAGCCCGGAAGGTAGGTGGCTGACTTAACTATAATTATTATAAGCACTGGCCACTGCACACTTTGTGGGTTATTAATTCCGGATTATGGGTGCGCACTCAGAGATATAAATTAATGATTACTTAAGGAGTTTCTTAGTGGAGCCCGAAGGTTTTACAATGTCCATTGTCCATCTATGAAAGGTGTTGTATCTTCTATTGGACGAATGAATGATTGATGTTTAAGGTTACCAATTTTGCTAAACCGATTTTGCTAATATTTGGTATGGACACAGTTTGAGGCCCGGGCAGGACATAGGCCCATTTTATCCCGGAAAAATGTGCGCAACGGAGTTGCGGGCGTCATCTGGAATATTAATAGTTATTTTTGCCGTTTTTTCTGACTAGAATCTCAAACAAAATCTGTTCAAAAGAATAAGCAATTTAAGTTAAATATAACGATTAAGTAGCAAATGATAAAGCAGCTTTATTAACCGTTTAGTTTCGAACGGTAAACCGGTCCAAACTGAACTGCTGATGAAATATCAAACGGTACTGGGAGCTGGCCCGCGAGACAATGCCAGGGAAAATCTGATAGGTATGGCCTGTGGATGATGAATTTTCTCATAAAGTGTATTTACGTAGTGTATTTCGTTTCTCTAAACGGCTAGGCCGTTTAGAGAAACGAAAGTAACTTGGGATATTCAAATGGGAAGTAACTTAAAAGATAAATGAAAATAGCAAAAGAAGAAGCTATTCGATCTGAATCAGATCAGATCATCTAATTAGAATCACAATATTTATACATAATATATAATATATAAAATAAAAAAATATTTTAAATTTTGTAAGTTTTGCTAAAATTGAAGAACGGCAGACACGATTTGTCTAATAAATATTAGTGTTGAAATATTCGTAGAAGTCCAGGGAAGGTTTACATTAGGAGGGAAGTGATACGAAGTTCACCAAGTCACTTTAACAATTATTATAGAACAGACAAAAATTATTTGTGATGAAGAGGACAGAGAAGAAAGATCTAAATACAAATACAAATCTTTATTGTCATAAATTAATTTACAATGTTTTTAAAAAGTGGCAGTCCCCCAAACTAGGCGCAGCCTGTGCTATGGGCCAAAAATTGGCCAAAAATTGTGTTTTTTGTATGGGAGCCCCCCTTAAATTTTTATTTAATTTTAATATTATAATTAAATATTAAAGTACACATATAATAAAGGACTTTGTGAAAAATTCAATTGCCTACCTGTTGCCATTATTGATATGGCAAAAAAGGCCGAAAAAATCACGTTTGTTGTATGGGAACCCCCCTCAAATATTAATTTTATTTTGGTTTTTAGTAGGTAAGTACTTGTTATAGCGGCAGAGCAACGGAAATACACAATCTGTAAAATTTTCAGAAGTCTAGCTTGAGTTACAGCTTGGAGACAGACAGACAGACATCGAAGTCTCAATAATAGGGTCCCGTTTTTACCCTTTGGGTACGGAACCCTAAAAAACTGAATCTGATAAGTTATATCAATGAGAAGTATCCCAGGCCAACGAAAGAGACAGAAGATGTAGTGATAATGGAGAGTAACAGTCGAAGGTAACAGTACAGAACCACAACACCCCGGTCGCGTGCGCGGAGGTCACCGACCTCGGACCCTCCACCTGACTCCTGAGCACAGGGTCACCTGCGTGAGCACGAGGCACGCCGCACGAGCAGAATACTTTTGCACAAATATTTAGCAATATCTCGGCCAGTGTATGTTTATATTTCTCTATGATCTCGGCTGTCGTTTTTTTTTCAGAAAAAAGCCGCCAAATTCTGAAACGGTCCTTTAGACAAGTAAGTTGCAACTGGCACCAATATGTAAGATGTCCTTGGTATTTTCAGATGAAGCTATTAGAAGATACAGTCATATTATTAGCTTGAGATTTATAATCGTCCTTATTTGACTGAGGCCGTGTTAATCGAAGACACAGATACTGGATTATCTAACTCTAAAGTCTAAATAATCAGCTTGTCAATGTCTTATAAGTTGAAAAGTGGCTTGAAAAGCAACAACACAGATTGGTTATTCCCGTCTTATTCGTCGTTTACTTTAGCAGTAAGGATTTTGTTTTAATATTTGTATTTTGTAGATTGATTGACTATAGTTAACCCTATAGACATAGGGAATATGTAAATGTAACAGATTGTATATCTCCAAACCGGTTGGCGAGTCGCAGATCATGTCGACATGTTTATCTTAGAGTTCATGGACTTTGGTTACTTACTGCTGAGTTATAAATGTTATGATGCATTGTCTTAACGGACAATTAACAATTATTGATTAAGTAATCATAAGATAAATGTTGTCTTTGAAGATGTAGATACCTAATAATGGCCCTATTAGGAGTAATCACACATGATTACTAATTTAATGTCATTAAAGTTTTAAAACACCTGTAACATGTGACTTATTGTATGTGTCATTGATAAATTGTAGTTTTTAACTTCTTTTACACTTCAGTTAATTATTTTCGTTTGTTACATAGAGCACGGTTTCTCAAACTTTCGGCTACACGAACTCCCAGGTTAAAATTTCCGGGTGACAGCGAACCCCTTACTGACTAATGAAATCCCCCAAAGAAAATAATAAAATTGACTGTTGAAGAAAATAAAGTTTAATAAAAGGTAACACATAAAGTGCCAAATGAGTGCCGCGCGTGCCTGCCAGTTATGAAGCCACCATTACGTAAATCTTGTCGCGAACCCCCTGCCGTCGAATCGCGAGCCCCTAGGGGTTCGCGTACCGCACTTCCCGCACTTTGAGCAACCCTGACATAGAGGATTGAACTGTAGTACAATCCTACCAAATGAAACTTAAAGAATTCAGATGAATTCTAAGTTTCATTTGGTAAACCTCGACAGTCAAATTTTATTGTGAAGAATCCATTTGGAAGTAAATCACATGCCATATTTGGTCAGTGATCATTGTCCATATTTGGTAGATCGCGAGAGGCCCGTGCCGTGCCGATGCACACCAGTGCAGGCCGCAGACAGTTACAACAAACTAATTAAGATTTAACATCCACTGATAACTGTGCATGCCTTTCCAAACCTGCGCTAAGACATTCTCTGTGTTTGATAACCTAGATGTACTTAAATACTAAGCTCAGTGGATCTTTTTTTTAATGGAGTCAAAATTAGTAAATCAAAGCAACAATACTGGGCATTACTGGATCTTTTTATTAGTAAGTCATAAGTGGATCTTTTGTTTAGTAGTGATCCAAATAAACATGACAAAGATGTTTTGCAATAAGCAGCATCCAATATTACAAGGAAAAAGAGGTTTAAGGAGGATGGGCATGAAAGGATTGTCTAATAGACGAAGGTTCATGCAATAGGCATGATTTTTTTTCTTATTGGTAATTGAAAGACCCTTAAAAATAGAAACATCGCTGAAAGAATGACTCTGATAGCTTAAAAATTCACCAAGATATGACAATTCAAACATCTCATAAAATAGACCTGCCCGAAACGCTCCATACAAAGTGCTACGAAAGAATGACGTCACTCTTCCGTAGTTTGTACGCATCGGGAGAGAACTTTGTTCGATAGGTATATTAAATATTGTGTTTATGAAAATGGTTTCATAACAAAAGTTGCTTTTAATTGCATAAGTTATCGAATGGTATACAAATATTAATAAATTTCATTGAAAAAAAATTCGACTTGATTATCCAACTTTGAAGGCGCATAACAAAAAAAATACAAATGCTATCAAGTTGAAATTTTGGGAACACTTATTTTTTACCGTGATTTCTTTATTTTATTAACAAAATTTGCTAATCTTTGACCTTGTCATCATCCCTAATGTCCATGACCACAATTGTAAAAGGTAAAAGTTTTTAAGAGACTGCATTTTTTACAAATGCTTAAAAGTTTTTTAGGTCATAAGAGGTCCGGAAATACCACAGGCGTATCTCAATAGTATTTATTATTAGTTAGAATTTTATTTAAGTATACAAACTGAAACATAATAAATTGAGCTTCTAATAAGGAAAATAAACTCATATCATAAATTCACAAACCACATTCTAATGTAAAAACGAGACCTAATGTGACTTTAACTAGTCGAAGATGTATAGTAATAAACATCAATATTTTAAAAACAAGGATTTTAGGATAAACAAGCTAACATCGCCTGATGAGAAGCAATTAACGCAAAACACGCAAAACAGGTGTCACAAAATGTGACGTTTGACGACCTTTCAATGGGGTCATGAAGAAATTCCTTTGAGCTAAATAGTAAAAATATATATATTAAGTAGGAGTACCACTAATGAAGTGGGAACTATTTAAAAAAACAATTTTAAGTATTTAAAAAAAATTAACCCTATACACAGATTGTAGTTATGTATTTAGATCCCGACAAGTCTCGCCTGCGGTCGTTTTACTCGTGGCTGGATTCCGCGAGTGTCAGATAGATCGCTAGATAAATCGTCGGCATTTAGTCCAGCTATGCCAACAACGTGACATTCTAGATTACTAGTGTTAGATATTGTATAAAATTTGTCTAATAGTAAAGTAACAACTCGAGACTATGGGATAGAGTTATTATATGTAACACTAGTGACAGTGAGTGAGTACCTAGGTATATTAACTTTATGGTACCTACATACTTCTTGAATATTTGGAACACAGAACTTGAAAATTTTACAAGTTTGTCTCGGGATTATGTTCTACGCTGGAAATGTTCTATAAACTACAAAATTAAAAACTTGAGAAATATAATTTTGCGAAAAAAAGATAGCAAAAATAAGAACAATGTCATATATTTCATAAGATTGTTATTAAACAAGATCAATAGTATCCGTTCTGGAATTTTTGATACCGTTAGCCGAACCTTAAAATCCGCTTCAAAACCAAAGAGTGAGTCATGTTCGATATGCAGCTGCAGCTGCACGCGAATGGATTTAAAAAGAAAGTCAACGCTCCCGCGGCGCCGCGCCCGTGACCTTGACACCCGCTATTTTAAATCCCTGTTCAAAAATGGAATCTTTCTTTTTTTATATATTGAAAAACAGAACAACATACGTTCATAAGTTAATAACTTGTTTTTAAAATTAAACATAATAATCGACAGTCGACACCATAAAAATTAATAGACACCTGTAAATTGTAATGATATTTTTCCATACGTTAAAAAGTCCTCTCTTCTGATTTTTTTATATATTTTTTTAAATTTTACGTGCACGGGTTGATATGAAAGCTTTACAAACCCAACAACATTAAACTGCCCATTTTGGTTACACTTAACCCAATGTTAGGCACATTAAATGTGTATTACATGAAAGCAACATTTCGTATGCAAGATACGAACCAGTTATTGATTTAATTCATCATTGTTCCTCACTTGTACAGCCATGTCAGCACACTGCCTGAATCACAAGCAGTACATTCAATAGGGAGGATGTGACTGTCAGTCGCCGACGCGACGGTAGGATTAGGAATTACAATCGAGAAACCAGCATAGTAATTATATTCTCTTTGAAACCAGTTTCGAATAATAGTTTGGACCTGAATGGCCGTCTTTTTGCTCATACAAATGTGTAGTAGGTACGTAATTTGATGATCATCATAATGTAATTAAGAGTTAAAACACATGTAAGTGTTGAATGTCATTTTTTCCTGCCAGAAAAAAATACATTCAAAACTAACGGCAGACGTATAAAATATGCTAAAACAGCATTAATGAGCATGACTTCAAAAGTCCCAAGTGCAATTTGGCTAATTGCTGTTAGCTAGTAGCTTCGCTAGTTGCTCGACTTTTAAATTTTCTGTTTTAATTTAAAACGAGACGTTTCAAAGAACTGAAAGCTTTTGAATAAGGTAAAATTAACAATGGACATTAATTTCGGGAAGTTTTTTTTAGAAATAAAGGCCAAAATGGCACTGATATCTTTAATTGAGTCGCTAGTTGCGAGTGACTTGTGTAATGTGTTTGCTGTTAGCACTTAGCAATGACATGACATGATGTATGATGTGGGTAGTGCGACAAATAGATCTTTGTTAGATGCAGTAGTCAGTACAAATGATTATTCACAATTGAGAAAAGATTTGGAAGGACTTGGGGAAAGGAAAGCTTTGGGACTGGTAAGGGAAGAGTTAAACAAAAAAGATTATAAACAGTTGTGACGGTATTTATTGGAACCACAGACAACACACAGATAGACAACACTTGTGTAAATAAATAAACTGTTACTGTATGAAGACTAGTCAAAATTCAAAACCATAATTAACGAAATTAAGAGAAACTACAAACAAATCCAAAAACAATTATTTAAACTGTTTTATCCCTTGTAAACTTTTCTACTTTCCACTGTTACTTTTTTACTATATTATTGTGTGACAGTAGGCTGTTCAGAGCACCATTAGTAGATATTCCACACATTCACAGTGTTGCATGCAAAACATCAATACGGACCGTGATAAAATTGCTAGGAGCAAATACGAGATATTTTTATCGCAAACGGGTTATATGGAGGTTGTTAAACCCGGCATAGAAAAATATAACGCGGAGCCACGGGCCACTGGACAATAGAACGTGAACGCATTATACGGCAAAAAATACTGAATCTGTTATCGATTACATAGTTATAATATAAAAGTGTGAAAAAGGCTTTAGTTTATTAGACAAACAAATCAAAAATTTTAAAGTGCTTAAAAGGTGAGGGATGATTGTTGATATTATGCAAACGCTGGCCTACTAAACTGACTAATGGCACTCAAAAAGCTAATACGCGTGCTATCTTGATACCTGATAAACGATAACCAATAAATCGTGATAAGTATCTGCCGAATATGCCGGTGCTATCGGCGGGAGGCAGGTTTACGACGATAATGTTGATGATACAACAGAATTAACAGCTAATTAGCATGCAAAGCTGGTGAAATTATGTATGCGAAATTCGTAGAAAGCAATTTTAAAAGATTTAAAATTTTTGAATTCGGAACATCGGCGACCATGACCGTTGCGGTTGTTACGTTTCGGTACACGCTACACAATAATTAAAACCACTAATTATTATTGTAAAGAGCTTTGTTCGCTCTTTTTAGTCCAGTGATAAAAATAAATCAACTATTTTTTGCAGATTCACTAATCACAAATCTTAAATCAAGAATTTTTGCGATTGGATGAGAGAATAAAAAGAAAAGGTGTAGATTTCAACTACGTACATAATATTTAAAGCAAACTAAAAAAATCTAAAATTTAAAGTTGTACGTACATTTTATTATTCGTAGATTACAGTTAACAGTCAGTTTTCTGACTAAACTGTTTGACAGGAAACGAATAAAAATATTATTTCCTCTTAAAATATAACAAATCTAAATATTTTTAAGCAATAAATATGTAAGATGCCATTAAAGATAATTCCATTGACGAAGGCCGGAAAAAGGAAAACGCAAGAAACAATTTACACCAACTTTTAAAAAGGCTTTTGGATTTCATCTGTTAGCAGACGATTATGATGGAAACGCCAAGCCAGATAACGAATCGACAACGATGAAAGATAACGAAAATCTTGATAGCTAAACTAGTGGAGTGTGGGAAACCCATTTGGTTGTTTATCGTAACGCTTGACCAAACAGTCGTAAACTTGACCCTGCCCGTGATCAGATTATTGATGGATGTTTAATATTGATGGCCATGAAAGTGGAGCAGAAGTTAAAACCAATAGTGCTATTGCACTATATTCAGCTTGCTAGGTATATAAATAAGAGCAAGCATTGCCTATATGGATAATAATATTATAATAAAAATGGATAATAATAATAAATCGGTGTTTAGAAAATCATTAAGGTTTTTTGCAAATTCTCAAATGATGTATCAAGCAATCGGTTCGGAAGTAAGATAAAATTTTTAGGAATGACAATTTCCCCCATAATAAAGATCAAGTTATATCTTTACCCAGCCAGTTTATCGTAAACATTTCGTTCAGTATTTAAATATATATATATATATATATATATATATATATATATATATATATATATATATATATATATATATATATATATATATATATATATATATATATTATGTAATACTATTCTTTATTGGCTTAATCTCTTGAGCTTTTCCTTCAGTTCCTGTTCCAAGGTTGAGTTATGTCTTCGGCAATTCTGTAAATTGCTCGGGTAAATAGGCATTACAAATTGTTGGTTTGGATCACGTAGATTACACGGTCGTACGCCTCCGGAGTCACGACAGTCGGACGTGATTCTACCTTCAGACGTTTTGCAGGAAGGTTCTCAGGAAAAGGCCGAAGCTCTAGAGTCTAGACCCAAGTTGCTGTTGCTATGGGGATGTTTCTATTTTTATTTTTTTTTATTTTTAAGGCTCGTGTCGAAAACGACAATGTCGAAACATAGAAATATAAAAAATCTTCATGGTAATTATTATTAATGTAAAGTAAATCTGATTTTTAGGATTGCTCTCTTCTAATTGGATTTCCACTGAAGGTCTAGTGTAGCTGCCTGCTTTCTTTTGTACATATTAATATTATTATTTTCGAGTCTGTTTATCGTTTTTGATTAGCGATGACTAATATATTTACCAGTTCTAAAGTCTGATTTAGATCTTATTCATGGTAAACAGTTATCTTTAATATCGGTCTCTTCTTCTTACCAAGTGTTATTTTTACTTTTTAGTCGCCAGATTTGGATTTCTTTTTGCTTAATTTCATTCCAAAGGCTTGAGCTGAAACGAACTCTTTTAAGTGCGAAACAATAAGAATTAAAAATGTTGTGTTTCGAAACAATGAGTCTGAAATCCGATTGTCCTTGTGGCTGGAGTGCGTTCACCCAGGCCACTGGCCAGGCTGGCTGCAGCCTGCAGGCAGCAGGGCTTCTAAGCGCATTATAAGTTATTGTCAGCTCGGTTATGACTTATGTAAATGCTTGTAAATATTCATTGCATTGCATTGAAGACGGTAGAAAATATTTCAATAATTACTACAATATGCAAAAGTGGGTGCAAAATTATTGTACTCTCATTTCAAGCTCTAGTACGAAGTAATTATAAGGCGAAAGGTTTCTAAGGTATAAAAAAAACGTAATAATTGTTTAATATTCGCACGAATAACAAAATATTCGAGGGTAGATTTTGAAAATTAGTAAAAAAATATACTTTTAGAAAATAATAAAATATGTTTTTACTCCTTCAGCCTTTTTACACCTTATTTATTTTTATTATAATATTATTATATTTAGTAATTAAAATAAAAATTCAGAAATAAAAAATGAACTGATGGAATTAGAAAAGTCAAATCCAGTACGCATTCAGAAGTACTAAAGTTTGTTGCTCTTAGATATGATATTCCCAAATTGTATGTTATTGATTTTTGAAGTCCAAGAATAGATTTGAAGCCAGCCCTTCGTTCGAAAACGAATTGTAGGTACAGACGTCGCGCGGGTGCGGGCGAGGGTGTACGTCGTGCGACGTGCGGTATACACACAAGTAGACGTGCCCCGGACAATCGATTCGAGCTCCCCTGCCGGCGGCGCCCGGCGCGCTACCCGGCTCGTGCCGCCGCCTCGCGCCCGATTCCAACAGACAAAAACTCACCTCTTCTCACCTCGGTGAACACTCCCTGAACAGAAACGCAGTCGCGTATATCGCGAGATGCACAGTTGCACAGGTATAGAAATTACAATCCGTTCGCGATCACACAAACTTCAATTAACTTTACACTTTGTATCGTTTTCGAGCTGCTAGTGCTCGGTCGGAGCCGGTGAATTTGGCAATTTGAATTTCGAATCGAATACGTCTCCCGCACGAGCGTTCGCGGCGGACTGACCGGAGCGAGTATGGCGGCGCGGAGATGAGCCACCCGAATGCAGCTACGCACGGACGTTCCGCGAGAGCCAATGAGCGAAAAGCTCTCTCCCCCGCCGGCCAATGGTGTTAGCGCTCGGATGCGATATTTTGCGGTGAAAGTTTAAAATACGTGCCGTAGTTTATTTTCGACGCAAATTAATGATTGAAATTAATTTCTCGGATTTAATTTTTGTGCTAATTTGGTCAAAGAGTGCATCATTAAAATGAATGAGCAATGCTTTTTGGTCATTGTACTTTTACTAAACTAACATCACATTACAGGCAAATTAATTTAAGTGTGTACTGCATAGACTTATGTGTACTGTGTATAAAGGGTGCCAATCTTCCTCAAAAATAGTCAAAAAGCCTGACGTGACATGTTTATTTTCTAATACTTATTGTATTATGTTATTTAATAATTAACTAGCGACCCGCCCCGGCTTCGCACGGGTATAAGACATAGATATAGCCTATGTCACTCACTTAAAAAATGATTAAAATCGATTCAGTAGTTTTGATTTATATTCATTACTTACTACCCGTGGCCCTCATTAATGGCCGGTACCGCCGCAAAAGCTACGTCCCGCAATTTTTAAATTTTTAAATCTATAATAATTCTTCGAAAATATTCATTCAAAATTTAAATCCTATTAATGCCGTATTGGTTAAATTAGCCATTATTTGTAGTACTTAAAAATAAAATGACAAAAAAATATTATTGTGGGATATCCATAAGAGATAGACTTATATACCAATCATTACCATCGCGAAGTTTTCTGTAGACCTTTTCATTGTGTACAATACTTAGTACATTATTTTGATAAATCTCGTAGGGTTCAGCCTGCGTTTGCATTGATGTAAGCGGAAAAAAATGTAATTATTTACGAAATCAGTTTAGAAACCTCAAAAATAACAGTATTTCTCCACTATTTAATGATTGTTATTAGTTACTAGACGTTCCGCGCGGCTTCGCCCGCGTAAATTAGATATTTCACAGACAAATCAGTCTACAAAAAATAGCCTATGATCCTTCACGTGGTCTACTTCTAATCTGACCCAAATAACAGAAAAATTGCTCTAGTAGTTCGTGAGATAAGCCCTTTCAAATAATTTCCCCCCGTTTTTTCCACATTGTCCTCTATTTCTTCGCTCCTATTAGTCTTAGCGTGATAAAATATAGCCTATAGCCTTCCTCGATAAATGGACTATCTAACACTGAAAGAATTTTTCAAATCGGACCAGTAGTTCCTGAGATTAGCGCGTTCAAACAAACAAACGAACAAACAAAAAAACTAACAAACTCTTCCACTTTATAATATTAATATAGATTATACTTATAAACCTTCCTCTTTAATCACTCTATCTATTAAATAAAACCGCATCAAAATCCGTTGCGTAGTTTTAAAGATTAAAGGGAACAAAGGGACATGAGGGAAAAAAAGCTACTTTGTTTTATACTATGTAGTGATAACTGATAAGTGATAACATAATATTTTACATAATTCAATTGAGTACCTATTCTTTTTCTGTCCTTAATAAATATTACGCCAGATGTTTAGGAAGACTCCCCGTACTACTAGTAGACATTAAGTATTATAATTACATTAGTTAATGTAAGTAATTATAATACTTAATGTCTAGAGAACTCATATTCTACATAAATAAATAATTTGGAGGGTCTTAGATGTTTATAAGTTTTAAGATTTTCGATACTATTATACAGGCATCTATAGTCAAAATATTCTAAGGCGCCAGCGGTCATTGACCTTTCTAGTCCAGGAGCTACGTGAAAAATGTTCGCACTGTATTCTGTTAAGTTATGAAAAAAATTGAACTCTTATAAAGACACAGAGTACAGACTATTATAGAATATAGATTCATCGGAAAACCTCTTGGTAACTCTTAGAATGATGATCTCTATTTTTGAGTTCGAAGTGATAAACTAGTTCAGTACACATCGAGTATGCAAAATACGATATCGCACTTAGACTAGAAACATCTGTCACTTCATTGAAAATCGCGGTTTGTATAGAAAACACATAGAAAACGATGAAATATGACAAGTTTTTTGACAGGGGGTCAATGACCGCTACGGAAAGAATTCAGCAATTTGAGAATAGTGATTATTGTCTATTATAAATCGTCGCTGCATCCTCGAGACTTTATAATTAACATACCATGTGACTACCAAGTCCGCCCCTAGCTTCCGGCATCGAACACTTTTCAGAGCTTCCTGAAAAAATAAAATAGGTGGCGCGGCAATGGCGCCATTTCCGGGGCGGAATTTTTACCCCACCACCACCGGTTTCTCCCCACCAGTTTACCTCGGAGGTTCACTGCAGATCGGTCCTCATTCGTTTCTAGTGTTCGGGCATCGAAACATCTCTAACTAGGTTATATTGCTTTAATTTTGTGAAGTGAACAGTGAAATAACTTAATAATTTATTAAAGTGTTTTTAAGTGAATATAAGTTCATGGTAATTTTAAATATCAAGGGTAAGCGAAAACTCCGTAATTCGGAGGAAGAAATGAGGAGGATTCGTTGCTTGGAACGTCGTTTGAAAAAATGAATAGATCGGAAGTTGGTGAAGAAGGTTGGTCACTTATTTTTTCAGAACTGTTTTTTTTTTGTACAGTTTATTTTTAGGATGTTTGGATGGATGTATTGGAATTCATCCTGAATATTAAAGTGAATATGGGCAATCTTTTGAAAATATCATAAACTGGAATACTAAATAACATAAAATAAAAACAAAATATGTACGAGTATGCTAAGAGAGTCATGATGCGATCATGGCCACACATACTCTTTTCAAAGGTATGTTTAGAGAGTCATGATGCGATCATGGCCACACATACTCTTTTCAAAGGTATATTTAAAGAGTCTTGATGCGATCTTGACCATATATACCAATTGGCTACCCCTTTTTAGGGGCTGATGAAAGTTTTATTGTTCAGTCTTTCAGACTGATGGTGAATGCGAGTATTTAATTTCATCCGTACGGAGTGTTCGATCCGTTGTGCGTATGCCTTTTGAGGCTGATGCAACCGGAAGTGATTTAATTAACATGACGCTCTACCGGAGCCACTAAATAATAATTTGTCTGTCTCGACCTCTCAAGGTGACAGACTCAGTGCCCAATGCGGTCGAACCCATCCCATCTTTATCAAATGATATTTTAGAAGCTTTGGGTTCTTTGAAAAACAAAGTGGGGGCTTTTGGTGCCGAAGATTAGGGATGAGATCTCTGAACGTTGGGGACCAATTTGTTGTGGACTCCTAAGTAAGGAGTGTATGTAAAAATGAATGGAAAACATCCATATACCTGAAAATTTAACCCTATTTCAAGCTCCAGTTCTTAATCCGGAACTAGCTTGAGTTTTAACTGATTCAGTTTAAAATAGACAAACGATTGGAAAAAAGCACAATTATTTTGGGCAGTGTATTACGGCGATTGCTGCTAAAATGGCAGAACGTTCGGGTCTACAGATTAAGTTTAAAAAGTCTTATGATCCACAGCAGCCTTCTACATCGTAATATCAGCCTAATCAACCGCTGCCTAACAGGCCGGTAAACTCTCGGGGCCCACCCAAATAAGAGGCAGAAAGAGTGGGCCCAGGAATACGGAACCAGCTCAGACGCACAAACGGCCACGCACTATGACGACGCACACCGATCGGAACGAGCCATACGGACAGAACCACAGGAACTAGAGGTGGCTGCTTTAGCAAAACTGCCACATCATTGTAATAACTGGAAAGTTATCACTAACGATCCTGTCGTTCTCAAATATGTATCTGGATATATATAATTCCTTTTTCTCATTGAGGTCTGCGAGCCACATCAATATTTTTTGGCCAATGAAATAGTAGTTCACATGAATAGTGAAATCACTGGATTATTGCAATTAGGCGCTATTGCTGAGTGTCAGGATGTTCCTGGACAATTTATTTCTATAATCTTTCTCATTCCTAAGGATGATGGAAGTTACAGATTTATTCAGAATTTTAAAAAGCTAAATTTATTTATAAAAACTAGTCCCTTAAAATGGAGGATATTACCACTGCTATCAAGTTGGTATCGAAATTAGACGTTACAAATATTGATTTAAAGCTTATTTTTGTATTCCCATACACAAATCAAGCAAAAAGTTTTTGAGATTTAAATTTATTGACCTAAGAATTTCAATACTTGCCCTTTGGTCTCTGCAGATTTATTTCTGTGTTCTGCACCATTCGTGTTTACAGATCTTATGAAACCTGTCATAACTCATAACTAACTTAAGAAACCGGGGTAGTATACTATTTAGATGACATATTATGTGTAGACAATTTTCACAATTATTTCTGCAGTGATAACGTTAATGAACTTATAATTAAAAAATTGTCTTTGTAATCAATGAACAGAAAAGTGATATATTTCTGAGTACAAGAAAAAGATTTTTAGGTTTCAAAATAAATACAGCTAAAATGACTTTGGAATTGGGTACCCCATAATAAAAGACTTAAAATTTTAAGCTTAATTAGTATAAAAAATATATATATATATACAATATAAATTCGATATTTATTAGAGACTGCAAAGTTTTTAGGCCTACTGACTTATTATGGTTGACGGATTATGGATAACTAAGTGTACAAGTATTCAGGAAGAGGTTTGGAGGAGAGAAGTTGTTAGAACATCAAATAATAATTATTACTATAATGATAAAGTAATGTCATTAATACCAGTTTTGAAGTTAGACTTTTTTTGGTGGCAAAACAATATTACTTATATTGACTACTTTCAAACATCTTCGCTGTGAGCAATATTATATTGAAATATTCTCGGATTCTTCCCTCACAGGATGGGGAATAACTTGCGATGGAGAAACATCAAATGAGTTTTGGAACGAAGAAGAGTCAATGTGTTATATTAATTTATGACAGTTACGGGCAACCTTAAAATGATTAAAAATTAAAATGTTTTGCAAATTCCTTGTATAATAAAGAAATTCTCTTGAGAATCTATAATAATATGGACTGCAATCTCCTACATCAACAGAATGGGAGGAGTGTAGTACGAACTCGATAGTACGAAATCGTAATGATGAAGCACAGCTAATTTTAAAATGGCTAATGGTGCGAGTAACTCCACTTTTTTATTTTTGCATCATATATCAATTCTAAAGAGAAAATTGACGTAGACAGGGAGTCAAGATGCAGTAATATAGATACTGAATGGAGTTTGTCCAAATTTACTGACAAATTTGGTCTTCCAGACATTGATTTTGCCTCCCATATTAATGCCAAATGTTATAAGTATGTTTCTTGGAAAAGACATCCTGACGCATAGAATATTGACACCTTTACAATAAATTACTGGAGTAGTTACTTCTACTGTTTTCCCCCATTTTCTTTAATATTAAAATTTTTAGGTACATGAAATAATCGGCGATCAGGCATCTGGCATTATCGTCTTCCCTTTCTGGCCAAGTCAGGCGTGGTATCCATTATTTTTAAAACTTATATTATCGTACGAGGTTATCTATTTTAGACCAGAATATGATCTTTATTATCACCTTTCAGAAACGCACACCCCTTGTGGTGAGGCCTTACCCTGGTGTCGTGCCGTTTATCAGGGAAGCGTTTTCGCATGAATTGTGCAATCTAGAGACAATTGATCTAATGATTTCGTCTTTATCTAGTAACACGCTTAAGCAATACGATACGACATAAAAACAAATTTGGAAATTTTGTACTGAAAATAAGCTTGCTGCTTGTTTCAATGTTTCAAATCAAATAGCATTACAATTTATAACTGAACAATTAAGATTAGGAATTTAGGATCTAGCTATTCAGGAGTGAATACCATAGGTTTGGCACAGATTGTAATGTCAGTAGATTACTTAAGGGTGTCTTCAAATCCTTACCATGTTTTCCTAAACATCAGAACACTTGGGACGCTTATATAGTTCTTGATTTTGTAAATTTTATCACTTACAATCTCTCTCGTAATTATGGTCAAACTTCACTTAAGGTAAGTTTGTTTCACCATTAATTATACATTGTGAGTTGTGACATTGCCAGAAGGTGTTAGCGCGAACAATAATTAGCATACTCGAACCGAGAAGGCTCTAATTGATGTCTTTGTGTTCTGTAGCAGATAAATATTATAATTTGCTTTCGTCTATCCCTTCTAGATATTTTTTGTAATTTTAATAAACCGTATTTTTTTTCGCCAACACTATAAAAATTATTCAGTACATTGTGATTTAAAATACACAAAAACAATAACACACTTGCGTGCAGGTTTATCTAGATTTTCGGTAGTTTTTTACCGCGTTTCATATTTTAGTGCTTTCTAAGATTTCGGTTTACATTGTATGTGGGTTAAAATATAAGCTGCTGTTAATGAAGACGAGCCACGAAGTCTTGCACTGATTCCTCGTCGCAGATAACATCTGAAAGCATTAGTCCCGTACGCGGTGCCGGTGAAAACAATTTTATTTCAGTAATTAATGTGTTAATCACATGTTTACGGCGATGCAGCGCCTTGACTTTCATTACCATCACTTTTTAATGATCAAGTTTAGTTAATAAATCCCAAGAGTTAGTGTCAAACTGATTAGATACTGCTACATTATAATGTTTAAATATTCAAAATGGTACAGTAGATAATCTATTTTACGGACATTGGATATTAATAAGCCCCTACTTAATTCAGAGATTAGGGGCTTAGAAGCCATAAGCAAATCAGAACTTGTGGGTTTGTCATGGTGAGATTATCAATGTTAAAAAAATGTTATTAAAATTTTGTTGTAAGTATATTCAGTATTTAAACATTCCACACGCCTTGTAGATGACAATGTATGATCGGTGTATGCGTGTCGTGACTCGTGTACGATCATAGCAACAGATGAAACAGATGTATCTCATGCACCGCACGGAATTCGGAAAGCGGTGCGTTGCGTGCTCCTCAGCCCACCATTATCATAATTGATGAAAGCAGTCGTCTCCGCCTATCTAGTTTTGTGTAGTATAATCAAAAACTGCAGAAATATTAGACACGCGGGGTGAATGCACTGTTTTTTAAGAACAGGTCATTAACCCCGCCTTTTAAAGACTTTTAGCTTTTGAAAGCTTCTGTCTAGTTCCTCCGTGGTTTAGAACTTAGTCGCTTCTATGCAGTCACGCTGAAACTTAGAAAGTTAGAACAACAGAAACAATATGTTGCTTTCAAGTTAGGACCATGTAGGCATGTAGGGTGATCAATTAATAATAATTATTATCTGACAAAAAATCCTTGCGTCGGATATGCGTGTAAAAAGTCGATCCTTTGCTTGATGTCCAACCAAACGTTTCGGGTAGAGACCCGAAACGTTTGGTTGGACATCAGTAGAGTAGGTAGGAGTAGGAGTAAGCCCTGGTATGCTTTGAAGTTTGAACACACTTACGGACTTTTTAAAATAATCTTTCATAGCCTGACAGTTTCTAAATTCTAACCCTGGTTTCATACTGTATTAATATACGTTTTCTCTAATCACCTGCGGTATAATAATCTTGGGTCGGGACTCGGGAGATGGGACCCAAATCTCGCCCAGGGCGTTGGTAGCGCTAAGACCGGCACCGATCAAGACTATTCGACGTGCAACAAAAGCAATTTATCTGCATTTACGATATACTACAATTACGAATACTATTGACACCTAAATAAAATCCGTTAATCCCGGCTAATGCGACCGTTTTGTCGTGGCGCGAAAGTTAAACGCGTAATGAGCCGATACCGCAGTTACCGACACGCGACTTCGGCATAGCTGATAGCACACGTTTGTAATAAATAATTGAATTGTCAGATTACAGCGTCCAAAGCGTCATTTATGTTTTTTTACGAGCGCAATACGATAGCTGAGATCACTGCAAGGAATTAGAAAATTAAATGCACTATATTGCGTATCTGTATAAAATATCCGTTACTATCTGATCAATCAATACAGCTAGACAGCTAGACTGTGACGTCTTAAGTTATGAGTTATGACTGTGCTTTCTGTGCGTCTTAGGATTTAGCTTGCAGATAGTTACTAGTACCTGGTCTCTGCTAGTACTATGACTAGATTTCTCCTTCGTGGAAGTAAAATTATTCCGATAAATAAATCCCAATAAAATTGAGAATATTACTTCTAAGTTCTAGTCTCCCTCGTCTAACGTCTCTCCCATCTTACGAATTTTTTATCAAGTCGTGTGTCAAAATGCCGTTAAATAACTTTTAAAAAGAATAATAAACATTATTTTTTCTGCATGTAAATAAAATATTATTTTATTTACATGCAGCCACAGGCCGCAGGCTCGGTCTATGTTCATACAGTTTTTCACGTGTTGATTTCTCTGTAAGTTGTCACCCCGCCTTCGCACTATGACGGTATAATCGACTTTCTCGATAACGTTTGCATTTATCAATTCACTTTCGCAACTCATAACTTATAAGATGACAGAAAATTATTATGTTTGAGGCGGTCTCGCAAGGTCAACGTTTACTTAGTAAGTAATTTTGAACAATTATTATTTAATTCTTCCTAATATGTAATAATGATTAATTAATATTAATGATGACTTGATGAGTGATTTTAATTTATTATGATGTAAATAATAATAATATCTAATTTGATGTCATGTGTAAACTTTAACACTTATCAACTTTTAATCCCATCTATCTTCGAAAGGCCAAAACTTTTTTAATCGACTAGTTATGAACCGATTTGAAGAAAACATGTCAGTTCCTAGCTCAACACACATTCCCACCACCAAGGGCGTACCCAGGATTTCAGCTATAGGTATAGGTATATACTAGAGTTGCCGCGAATAGTTGTAATAGCGAATAGTCGAATACCGATTAATCGCCATTCCCTATGGCGAATAGTCGAATAATTCGCTATTATTATTCGACATTAACAAAGGCTTAAAGAAATATAAAAAAATTGATTATTTGTTATCGAATATACCTATCACACTTGTAGAATAATTTATTTTTAACCTACTGTAATCTAAATTTTTTCGAAGGTTATAAGAAAAGAAAATGAAGTTATGAAATCAGTGTCACATTCTAATATTATACTGATATTACATTTACAGAACAGCCTTCTGAGCAACCCAATAATGCCACCGGTATATTATTAATGGTGGGCTTGTAAAAA
The DNA here is from genome assembly GCA_905187585.1 of Cyaniris semiargus. NCBI lineage: Eukaryota > Metazoa > Arthropoda > Insecta > Lepidoptera > Lycaenidae > Cyaniris > Cyaniris semiargus. The sequence goes on along the minus strand of LR994558.1, from coordinate 408,457 downwards.
TGAATTCCCCATTTTGAGAAAACTTGCTAAACGATACTTAATCACACCAGCAAGTTCTGTTTATTCAGAAAGACTATTTTCTGAGGCAGGTTTGATGTATGAAAAAAAGCGCAACTGACTTGATCCCAATCGTGCAGAAAAACTGGTTTTTTTACACCACAATCTGCCCCTTTTGGATTTTAAATATTAATTAAAAAGCCTAACTTTTACTTGACTGATTTTTGTATGACATTTAATATTAATGATAAAATATGATAATAATTAATGTTAAACTTAGTAGGTATGTTTTGTTTTTTAAGAAAAAATAAAGTAATTATTTAAGCTTACTTATAGTATTTTTCATTAGTTTATTTTAGAGAACTATTCGCCGAATGTCGAATAATAGACATTATTATTCGGTATTCGACGAATACCAAAAAAATGTCGAATAATGCCGAATACCGAATAATAGCGACAATTGGCGGGCAACTCTAGTATATATACCTGCATACCTGTTTCGAGAAGATGGTCGGTCTGGTATATTGAAACAAAAAGTCATGAAAATTGACTTTTATTATTCTGGCTGAAAAGATATTTTGTTTCCAACACTTCATTTTGTGCAGAGTATGTAACACGTTTTTAATTCCCACTTTCCAGGAAAATTGACGTTTATTTTATCTTATTAAGGGGGGGGGGGTTATGCCCATGCCCACCACCGTAGCTCCTGTGTCGCCAGAACTATATAATCACTACGTGGTATCGACAGGGGTAACCAACCACGTAAACCCTTTGCAGCTTTGGCATGATCTTTGGAACCGGAATAATCTGTCGAGAAACGAGATAGTGACGTCAATTATCTTTACGTATCGTTAATTGTAACGGCGCCAACCGATTCATTTTATCACTGTAAATTGCTTTTAACACACTTAATCCTTATTTGCTGCTGGATGGCTGTTTTCTTCAACAATTATTTAATTATCAATGGACTTCTGCCGGGCTCAGAGGTTTTTTGACAGGAATTTATCCATCCAATAGCATTGTTTATTGGTTAGGCGCCTGACGATAGGCAATCAAACGCATTATGTACTATTAGAATATTTTTAAAATACTTTTGTGATTTGTCAAAATGAAAACTTAGAAATCTGTAATTAGAAAGAAAGAACGAGACTTTATTTGGTAAACAATACAAAAAAATCTAAAGAATTAAAAGTACTAGCCCTATCTCCCCTATGAATCGTGATTCGTGATTCGTGGAATCACATGACGGGCATGGCTTATTAAGTAATTTAGGGATTATCTAGGTAGTTAGACTTAACAGCCGTGACTTTTGGGTGCGAACATTTCTAGCTTGATTGTGATTTATCTGTATATCTAAACGAGGCCATGTTCTACCACGCGAGCGCCGGACATGTTTTTTCACCGGGTACCAATTAAAAAGGATTATACCATACATTTGTACGAGTTGTAGACTTGTGTGTGCACGCGAGCCGGGCTGACACGGATGACCAGCTCTCAGCATGGCTGAGCAGACCGAACTTTAAGATTCCAGATATTAGTTAAGATATTAGATTAGCTAAGAAATTGTAGAGTTGCCATCGAGATTTGTATTAGATACTGGAAAGGGGGAAACGAAAAATATGAACTGATGTTCTGACTTCAAAACATAAACCAGATAAACTTTTGGCTTAGAGTTTAGAACTTTAGACAATATTATGTACACAGTAGGTACGAATGCATGCTATGTCTAGAAGTTGATACTGTTCTTTTGGACCAAGAGCCCGGAGGGGAGAGTTAGGTGCTGAAAGTTTACCTATTTGTGATCTTTACAGAGGTAAGAACGACCAGCAACTATGGAGTTTCGGTCGCGGTTACTTTAGGAGGTATCCAGTTTTGAAGGTCTACCTCACCTTCGAGAAGGATTAAAGCTCAATTTCATAGCTTATATTATTCGAGGTGAGTGAAGGAATCTCGTTTTCCAGTGCCGGACATTTTTGACAGTTGCTTCCCACCCTTAAACTTTTTTAAAGTATTAGACTTTGAGGGTGTCTAGCAGTGGGAAGCGACTGTCAAAAATGTCCGGCACTGGAAGACGAGATTCCTCCACTTACCGCGAATAATATAAGCTATGAAATTAAGCTTTAGGTACTCTTTCTCGAAGGTCACGTACAGGCTTTACGAAACGAAGGAAGGTCTGGCCCTCGCGGGCTCTTACTCTATTTAACAAGTTACAAGATAAACCTAAAGTCTAAACTGTCTTAAGGAGATGTCCTTCGTCCTACGCGTATGTCCCGACTCCCGAGGACTAATTAATACGACTCCTGTAGATTAGCTCCCCATCTAGAGTCCAGACTGCTAACCAGCTTCTGAATCAGAGTGAGTCGCATTAATTGGTCTGATCTGATCTTGACGGTGCGCGGGCGCGCGTCAAACCTGATAAAATTATTACATAGTCGGCTAGAAACTAGAGACGGCGCTGCGGAGCGGAACGCGCCTAATTACTCGTACTAGAGCGGAAAGCGCGCGCATTTTATTCACTTTAGAAATTATAATTGTAATTTTTATTACGATTTACAAACTTAATACCGTCCGTAATGGTGCCTTTCTTTTGTATTGATGCTAATGGGTGAGAGGAGACAGTTAAACGTTTTAAATTATATTATTTTGAAGCTTTCCTCCGCGCTCGCTTGTGGACTAATGAATCTGGTGCCACTTAATTTTTAATTAGACTTTTTTTTGAACAACTACGTCTTAATTTGCGAGTTTTTATTGCTTTCGTGAAACTGTAAACTGGTAGGTTACCAACGATTTACAGTAAATATTACTATAATATTATGAACAATACAAAATTATTTGAAGTTAAATAAAATTAAATTAAGAAATTTAAAAAAAACCCGCCAAACAACTGACTTACTGACTTTAAGTTTAAATAATTCTTAAGTGTAAACTAATATTTTAGTCCATAAGTATTGTCACGGTGTGTCGGGGGACCGCCAAGTAAACTCCGACAACAGCGACTTTTGCATTTTGTATCATCAAGTCGCTGGTTGTCTCGATTCGGTTCGCTGTGACAGACCTAATTAAGTACTAAAATGTTATGTGAAATCAAACATCTACATTAGCGGTCCCCCGACACACCTTGACAATAATTATTATTATGGAATATGGACTAAAATATTACTTTACACTTAAGAATTATTTAAACTTAAAGTCAGTAAATTATTATTTCATTTCTTTTTAAAGTTGTTTGGCGGGGGTTTTTAGGGTCCCGTAGCCAAATGGCAAAAAACGGAACCCTTATAGATTCGTCATGTCTGTCTGTCTGTCTGTCCGTGTATGTCATAGCCACTTTTCTCCGAAACTATAAGAGTTATACTATTGGAATTTGGTAAGTAGATGTAGTCTGTGTACCGCATTAAGATTTTGATACAATAATGGAAAAATTATTAAAAATTTTAGGGGTCCCCATAGGTACAACTAAATCAAAAAAAAATTTTTTTCATGTAACCTATGCGTGTGGGGTATCTATGGAGAGGTCTTCAAAAATCATATTAATGTTTCTAATATCATTTTTTTCTAACCTGAATAGTTTGCGAGAGAGACTCTTCCAAAGTGCTAAAATGTGTGTCCCCCCCCCCCCTCTAACTTTTAAAGTAGGGGCATGATAAGTCTAAAAAAAATATATGATGTATTTTACTATAAAAACTACCAACGAAAATTGGTTTGAACGAAATCTAGCAAGTAGTTTTTTTTATACGTCATAAATGGTAAACTTATTTAACTTTCATTAAATCAACTGAAAATTAAAAATAAATCAAAAACCTTTTAATTTCATAAAAATAAACCTTATTGCTGCTGCGGAACCCTTCATGGGCGAGTTCAACTCGCACTTGGCCGGTTTTTTTAAATTTCTTAATTTAATTTTATTTCATGCTTTTTAAACTTGTGTTGGTTATAGTGCAGAATAATTCCTATCAACAGGATCATATCATCATGATTACCATCTATAAATGTCCTTTTCGATGAGGCCGTTAATATGAGTCCAAACACGAAACCTCCACTTTGGGTTCATACGGAGCTCGGCTCATATAGAATCCAGGTGATGCTGCAGCAGCAGCATGCAAATATTAACTGTTTACTGCGTGTACAACGACTGTAAGTTGCTAACGGTCTTTTATGAACCAGATAAACCCAGATTGTTTAGTACTGAGCAGGTTGATGATGATGAATTATAGCTAAGAACACTCTCGATCATGTCAGCTTTCAAACAAAAAAAACTAGATCAAAATCGGTCCACCCGTTTGGATGCTACGATGCCACGGACAGATACACACACAGACAGACAGACAGACACGTCAAACTTATAACACCCCTTTTTTTGTCGGGGGTTAAAAATATTTCTTATTACGTCTTCAGCATGAAGTTATTGATAATTTTTCATCTTATTTTTCATATAGATAGAGAATGCCAATTAAAATCATAAAGTCCTCGTTACTTTCAGAGATAAATAATAATTATTATAAATGGTATCTTAATTTATATCCTAAACTAGCGTGAGTTAAGAATTACAGTTAACTTGTATCTAGAACACTTAACTGAGCATAAGTCTTATATTATCTATTATTGTTATAATATTTTAGGAGACTCACTCAGAGATCACTTTTTTTTTATTAGCCCTTAATTTTGACCCTCACGTCGTTAGCCACAAGAATCTGCAACAACTATTATGTCCTCAGTGAAATAAAAGCTATTTAAAAATACAAATTTAGGTATTTACTAAAACCGAAAACAAAGAATTAATCCCAAGTGTTATACTTCCAAAGCAGTGACGGGTAAATTGTTCAAAGGTACATTTTTCAAAAAATATGCCAGTGGCAACTGGGTAAATGACTAGTGATGGGACAGTTCCAGTCATTGGATAAAGCACAAAAACAAAAAATTTACTAAGGTTGCTTTAAAAATTGTAAAAAAGTAATATAACGCCTAATTTTAAAGAAAAACAGGTAGTTTTTAAAGCAACCTTATAAATATAGTATTTTTGTGCTCTGTCCAATGACTAGTACTGTCCAATCACTAGTCATGTTCACCCCATGTAACATGTTAACCTATATGAAGTTCATATAGCCGACCCTGGTTTATGTTCATAATATTATTATGAACATGAACCAGGGTCGGCTATAGTCTCTCAAATGAAATGGACCATCAGCAATCACCATACTGATTGGACCCGATATTAGTTTAATGTCATTAAGAAATTAGTAATATAAGTCCATTTATGCTATTTAATGCTATTTTCAATCGAAACAAATATTTTGATGAAGTTATAGATTGCAGTATGATCGCAGATCGCCTGCTGCACTGCAGGTTAGAATAAGGATTTATTTCTTACATTCTTTGCAAAAACTAAATTATCGATAAAAAAACACCTCTCATTTGACAGATAACACTGACATATGACAGATGCCCAACAATTTTGAAATTTGAGGTTATCCTGTACATAACAGTAACTTACGTAGTAACTAATATCTGATCTGTGACAGTAACACGGAATAATTATTAGCATTAAAAACTTGAGGATTTTGAGAAAAAAAGACAATATTGCGCTAGTCTTGTTGTAAATTAATTCACATAATTCAAGATGGCACTTATACCAATCGGGATAAGATGCATTCGACCGATAGTTCAAACTGCAAAGTTCTCCACTTTGATTCAAAGATCAATGGCGTATAAAAGTGCAATTTCACTAGAAACTTTGTATCCGAATAGCTCACTGAAGCTATCCACACCTTCATTCGTAAGTAGAGTTTCTCTATCTCAAGTATCCCCCGACACTTTTGCAGGAGATACATTAGACATTGTTTATGTATTTCAGAAAGCTGACCCCAACGAGAAGTTTTCTGGCTACATCCCCATAGACAAATTAGACATAAAGTACAGTGCAAGCTCGGGGCCCGGTGGACAAAATGTCAATAAGGTAATATTGGTTTTTCACTAGCAACTTTAACGGTATGTTTTAATGAAAGTCCAAAAACTACTGGCATGTAAAAAACAACTAATAATGGACATTTTTTACAGGTCCATACCAAGGTGGACTTGAGGTTCAAACTCAGTGAAGCAGACTGGTTACATCCAGACGTTAAACAGAAAATGATGGAGCTGGTAAGTTCTTTTGATCATAAAATGAATATCTTGCAATTATTATAAAAGTCATTGCTATTTGCAACTTCCTAAGGTTATATTTACACTAATTGAGGTCTTCTCAAAGATTAAGTCTTGAAATTGAGTAATTTGTTATGTTAACTTGCTTGTTATATCTAAATTGTTTTATACTGTTCTTATATCCAACTTTTAATTTCAGCACGGCAACAGACTGTCTAAGGAAGGCTACTTGATAGTACGGTCAGATGTAACACGGTCCCAGCAGCTCAACCTCGCAGATTGCCTGCAGAAGCTGAGGAACATGTTACGAGATGCTGCCGTCACTAAACGTGAGCCCTCACCCGAGACTGAGGAGAGGATTAGACAGAGGTAGAGAAAGTTGTAATCATTGTAGTGATTTTAGTGATGATATTGAACACTAAATGATTTTAGTTTTAATAATTTCATAAACATTTAAACATGGTAGTAGGTGTAGTAGTTTTAAGTGATTATAAATACATTGAGCATTAAACAAACATAAGAGGCTTTACTGAAAATGTTGCTCTAATACTGCACATTTTATGTTTTTACAAATTCTGGGTCATGTCACGCCCCTATTAATTAAGAAAATTTATTTTCACAGGCACCTGAAGGCGTCTCGGCTGCGTGTAGCTATGAAGCGCGAGGAAGCCCTGAAGCGCGCTCAGAGACGGCCACCAACTGTTGTGGACTTATGATTCTTTCATTAAATTGGGCGCACTCACTATCATTGGTTGTTGACTTTTGGTGCTGTATTAAGTGAATAAATATAGTGCCATTAACAGCCAATGTATTGTGAATAATGTTATTTATTATGATCAAATTATTAGGGATATAAAATTAAACTTGAGAGGTGTCAAGGGACACCCGGATGGAACGAAGTTATTAAAAAAAACGCCATCTAGTTGACGCCTAGGAATACTATCAATGCCCTCTGCCCCTACAGCGCAGGAACTAATAAAAATGTTTCGTTACAACTTTTTCCGTCTAGCCGCCTTTCGCAACGCGCGATAAGGAACTTCGTTCCAAAAATGTGAAATAAATAAATGATAGTACATTGGGGGTTGATGATTTTAACTTTCTATTTACTAACAAGTTATGGAAAGAAATTAGAACATTGAATACAAAGATATAGTTAAGTGTAACTATTAGACTTCTAAGATTTACGAAATTAGAATTTATAAGTAAAATTTTACAGAGTTATATCAAAAAAAATTTATAGCAAAGTTTCTTGTAGAGATTAAAATTAGACGTCATGCTTAAACAGTTTTTTAATTCTGTAAAGTATGAACTTATGTGTGACACATGAAGAACCCTGTGATTATTTGATAATAATAAGAATTGTGTGCCCAATTTAAATCCTAACTGTAAATTTAAAAATATAATAATTAGCTTACTATTATATTCAATAAAAATATAATATTAGTATCTATGTACTGAAGTTTTGGTGTATCATTATTATTAAGGGTGGGTTGCAGCAGAGGCGTGGTTAAAGTTAAAGTTATGGTTATAGTTAAGGGTAAATTTAACTTTAACTTTAACCTTAACCTTAACTTTGACCGGAGAAATTGACAGATGACAGCTGGTCCAACAAGGTTATAAATGAACGTGGGCGGGGGCGCTGCTGGTAAAGGAGAACTGTCAAAATGGCGTTTTTGTATGATGACAGTGTTAGTTCCTTTTTTCGCCACATGCATTTAAAACCTTGTCGAGCTCTATGGTTATGGTTAAATATGGCGTCTTGATAGCGTCCATTTTTAACTTTAACCAAAGATTTGACATTTGGCATTGTAGTTAAAGTTAAAGTTAAAGTAAGCTGGTGCAACCCACCCTAAGTGTAATTATATTTTTTTTATTTACTTACATATTTCATTAAAAATTTTAAACAATATTTAAAAATACCTAAGTAGGTGCTAAAATAAAACTAATAAATGTTTTTACAGGTAGATAAAAATAACTTTAAGTAACTTTTTAAATTGCTTGGTCTGTGCCTGTCGGGTCGCCATAGCAACGTCGATCGCCACAACAAGTTGTCGTCACGCAGGAGCTCAAGTTTATATCGTTTTTGAACTTATAAGTGTTCCGATTTATGAATTAAAAAAATGTCGTACAGGGACCTACGGAGTAAGTACCTTTGCTATTTATTTTCATTATAATTTTTCTTATCATTTAGTGGAACACCGAGTTGATGTAGAGATAACCTCACTCGCTCATCAAACCACCTTCTTTTTCCATGAGCATGTATTCGGTATTTTTCGCGGGTTTCTTTTTATTCCTGTATTACATGATTCATAAGTAATATGGTTAATGTCCATCCCGAGCATTTCTAGAAAAGCTTGTTAAGTTGAATTACATTATAACATTATTAATACATTTTGTTTCTTTGTTTATTTCAAAAATATATTTTTTTATATTTCAAATGGCAAAAGCCTATAAAGCAGTCTTCATTATTCCTCTTAAAAGGCCGGCAACGCACTGCATCTTCTGATGTTGCGAGTGTCCAAAGGCGACGGTACTTGCTTTCCAAATGACCTGTTTTAACTCGTTTGCTCCCTTTGTAAAAAAAAATATATTGTTCAACCCATGTTCAACCTATGTCCAGACTTTTCTGAAGCGATGCGCACTCTGGGCTACCCTGAGCCGGTGTCGCTGGAGAGTTTCCGCGCGCCGAACTGGTCGGGGGCGGAGCGCGCGCTGCGGTGGCTGGCGGCGCGGGTCGACCCCGACGCCCGGCTGCCCGGCGGCAGCGGCAGCGTGGAGCAGAGGGTCGCGCTGATTACTAGCGCTGTTGAGCTGTTTGTGAGTTGTGAAATGCTACAATTTTGCAATTGGATTCGCCTTTTTCCTTACATAGAAGGATTAAGAAAGAAGGATTAAGTGTCTAAACTCTAAACACACTAGACCGAAAATACGCGGCCGAAGTTCGGCAAGATTACGCCTGCAATGTATTCTAAACTCTAAACAAACTAGACCGAAAATACGCGGCCGAAGTCGGCAAGATTACGCCTGCAATATATTCTAAACTGTATACACACTAGACCGAAAATACGCGGCCGAAGTTCGGTATAATTATGTCAGCAATGCGCTACGCATACAATATAACGCGACGTAATTTCGGCATGGTGTGTCATCGGTAATATAAAATACATTGCAGGCGTAATTATGCCGAACTTCGGCCGCGTTTTTTCGGCCTAGTGAATTTGGACACTTAAATTACCGATGACACACCATTACGTCGCGATATAGCATACAGCCAAACTTCGGTCGAGCGTAAGTTCAGCAGCGATTCGGCGGTAATGTTTTTCTTTCGGCGTCAATTCGGCGGCGTTGAATACTCGGACAAAGTTACGCTACTGAATTTCCGCCGCGTAATTGACGACCTCTGTATAATATAGAAGCCAAAAATGTGGTTAGTTTTTCTGTCTGTCTGTCTGTCTGTATGTTTGTTCCAGCATCACACGAAAACTACTGATCTGATTTGAATGCGGTTTTCGCAGATATATTTGTCTTCTTCCAACTTAGCATCTGGTGTATAAATTTTTTTCCCCCACCCCTCTAAGGGGACAAAAGAGGGGGTCAGATTTTGTATCAAACTTTTTTCTTTAACACGTAAACTACTGATCCGATTTGCATACGGTTTTCGCAGATATATTTGTCTTCTTCCAACTTAACATCTGGTGTATAACATTTTTTCCCCCCACCCCTCTAAGGCCGTCTAAGGGGACCAAAGAGGGGGTCAGATTTTGTATCAAACTTTTTTCTTTAATGGACTTACTTCATATTATTTACTGTGTTTTACAACTTAACATCTGGTGTATATTTTTTTTCCACCCACCCCTCTAAGGGGACAAAAGAGGGGGGAAGATTTTGTATCAAACTTTTTTCTTTAACACGAAAACTACTGATCCGATTTGAATAAGGTTTTCGTGGTTTTAGGTTTGTGGTTTTCGCATGGTCAACTGTATGTGGCTCTTTCACACGTCAGCGACGCAAATAGCCTATTTGTATTTGCACCTGACATTACTACCAATAACGTTCGCGTTGTGTATAGAGAAGCTCTATGTAGCGAATAACGTGTAAGTTGTAACTTATTAATAGCGTTTAGTGTTGTAAATCCTATTTCCTATTATCCATACTTCCATAGTAATATTATAAATGGGAAAGTTTGTTTATTTGTTCCTTCACGCCCTAACAAAGCTAACAATTGACTTGATTTTTGGCATAGACTTAGTTGAAAGGATCATCATGATCCCAAAGCAGGCTTACGCGATTTTCGAATTTCAACGCGGGCAAAAGCTAGTCATATAATAAAAATCTTAAATATATGTATAGTATAAAAGTATTAAATATATTTCCGTTGTCTGGTACCTGTAACACAAGTCCTTCAGGTACTTAGCACGGGGCCAGACTGACGTGGTGTGAAGCGTCCATAGATATTATTATTATATTATTAATTTCGGCTCTTATCGTGTGTCATATCAGCCGAATGCGTCGGAACGTAATATCGGCTACGGAACTTCGGCCGCGTATCTTCGGTATGGTGTGTTTAGACACTTACAGCAACTAAAGTAACGTGATGTAATGTAAGGGCGTTTTACCTGTCATGCGGATTATCGCCCGCGCGCGGGTCTGGTCCGCATGCGGGTGGCATAATGCTCCTAGCTGCGCGCGTGTTGCCCGCCCGGGAAAAACATCTATGAAATGATAGGATGCGGGCAACTTCCAGAGATCCGCGCGTGGATGATAATACGCATGACGGGAAAAGGGCCCTTATAAACATTTGGTTTTTTCAGCATACGCGCGCCAACCTGAAGCTGAACGGCAAGCGGCTGTACGGCGCGGACGGGTGGGCGGTGCGCGAGCTGCTGAAGGTGGCGGGGCTGCTGCGCGCCGCCGCCGCCGCGCCCGCCGCCGACCGCGCCGCACGAGACCCGCCCCTCTACGACGTCAGCAACAGGGTATGTCGTGACGTCACAATACCTAATACCACAGAACAACAACAGCTTGACCTGTAACAAAGGCAACGTACTGGATTTGTTAAAGTTTTTTGGACAATATAGTTAATGGCAGTTAGTTCCTAATAAAAATAAAATACTAGATGGCGCCACACGTTATCACAAATAACAAATTGCGGTTTTAAGCTCGGCGAGATCAAGCAGGCGCGCGCGCTGGCGACTGACATCACAGCGAAGGGTGCCTTCCTCTACGACCTGCTCGCCAAGGAGGCTGAAAATAAGGTACAACTCACAGATTAAGTATTATAAATAGATAGATTCTAAGCCCGCCAGCGCGTGGCCATTTTGTGCTTGTTTTCATAGAAGTAATGTGTGTGTGTTTTCTTGAATATTTCTATTTGTCGATAATTTTGAAGCATATTATAATCCTGAAAAGAAAGTCATTTAGTTCATGATATCGATAAACTATAGTTCAAGTAATGTGCATCCCTAAAAACTTTGCAATTTTTGTAGCCAAATTATTACTTGATGTGATATTTTAAGCACTAATGCCCTATATAGCACTAATAAGGGATTATTAAACTTGTAAATTATCCTTTTAGCTTACAAAAATACCGATTGAAAATCCTAAAAAACGTTGTTCAAAACTTACGTATTTAATGTTAAATCCACGTGTTTGAGGCATTCTTTGGCCTTTCCTAAGGTTTATTATTTAGCGGAACCACAAAACTCAACAATATCTAGCATAAAATGTTCACTAAAAATCTTTATTAACATAATGTATCAAAAGCGAAGCGTAGGGTTGCCTGTATTTAAAGAAAAGCGCCCTCATTTAATCCACACTCGTCTTTGGCAAGCTGGTACAACTACTTACCAGGATTTTAATGTTTTATACTATTTTATATTGTTTTTTACTATTGTAATAAATATTGCCTGCTTATTAATTAGTAAGTAATATATTTTGTTGTAAATGTTGAACTTGTTATAATAATTTATATATAATATGTCAATGACCGTTCCTGTGAAAATGAGATATAGAAGTGGTGGGTCAATGTAAGTCATGACCGGGAAATAGCACGATAAAGATGAAAACTTATATTATGATATTAATATTTCCAGGAGCACCGCGACGCCGCCCTCTCTCGTCCCCTCGACATGTCGGCTCTAGAGGCGGCGCTGAACGCTGCCCGCGCCGCGCTCGCCGAGCGGGTGGAGGAGGGGCGCGCGGGGGCGGTGACGGCGCGGGGGGGCGGGGCCGCGCTCGATGCCAAGATCGAGCGGCGCCGCGCCGAGCTCCAGCGGGCTGAGAAGAGGCTGCATACAGTGCAAAAGATTAAGTAAGCTTTGGGATAGATACATTGCGATGGGTAGGAAATGTGACGCTGAGAGGCTAGGAAAGCCATTTTGAGTTTGTTGCTTTAGATTTTTGAATAATAGTGATTTGGTGTTAGTGCTTGTGACTATCATATGGCTACGGCGCTAGTTTAGGATAAAGTTTATTACAGTAAAATATCGTGATTCGTTTTATTTGTCTCGTACTTAAAAGGCAGGATGTTGTAAAATAGGGTTGCCAGTAACCCAGACTGGCGCTAGTGGACTCAAAAGTGCAGCTATTATAGCATAACGCCTCCGTGGTCCAGTGGTTTAGAGCGTGGCTCTTGACTCGGAGGTCGTGGGTTCGATTCCCGCGTTGGAAACATGTTATTTCCAAGTTTGGCTAGGACAATGCAGGCTGATCACCTGATTGTCTGACAAGTAAGATGATCCATGCGTCGGATGGGCATGTAAAAAGTCGGTCCTGCGCCTGAGCTCTCGCCAGTCGTGTCGGTCTTCCGTCCCACTGGGTTATGAGAATAAAGGAATAGAGAGTGCTCTTGTGTACTGCGCACACACTTGGGCACTATAAGATTACTCCTGCGTACCTGGCCTGGTTTCAATGAAACCGGCCACCGTCACCGAAACCGGTGTGGAAGTTATTATTATTATTATTATTATTATAGCATATTGGCTTTCGATACTTGTCCCTTTTTGATCTCTTTTCGGGATAGCAGTATATTCGTGTGCGACTTGCGAGTGAAAGAAATAATGTAATAATTCTTCGTGGTCCGCGACTGCGCTATAGTATAGTTTTTATGTTTGCTGATAGAAGTGAAATAGCTAAATACTCGTGTACGAATGATAGTAGCAAGTGGCGATAAATCAATGTACTGACAGAGAAGTTGATTCCCAGGCAGATAAGGGACCTACGTCATTTGGTGGTATTACGCCAGTTCAATGTTAGTTGTAGTCTGTGGCCTGTCGGTAGCGATTGACATAACGCCACCATTTATACGTGGGAGAGCCATGCTTCGGCACGAATGGGCCGGCTCGACCGGAGAAATACCACGTTCTCACAGAAAACCGGCGTGAAACAGCGCTTGCGCTGTGTTTCGCCGAGTGAGTGAGTTTACCGGAGGCCCAATCCCCCACCCTATTCCCTTCCTTTCCCTCCCCTATTCCCTTCTCTTCCCATCCCAACCCTCCCCTATTACCCTATTCCCTCTTAAAAGGCCGGCAACGCACCTGCAGCTCTTCTGACGCTGCGAGTGTCCATGGGCGACGGAAGTTGCTTTCCATCAGGTGACCTGTTTGCTCGTTTGCCCCCTTATTTCATAAAATAAAAATAAAAAAAACAACTTACGTAGGTCCGCCAACTGCCTATGAATCAATTTCCTCGATGGTACTATCAGAGAAGTTGATGCCTAGGCAGATGGGGGACCTACGTAGTTTGGTCGCGTTACGTCAAACCTTGCCGACAGATCACCATTAACATTGAATTGACATGATCCGACCAAATGACGTGGGACTGTCAACTGCCTAAGATTCAATTTCCTCGATGGTACAAGTTGTTCTTGCGCTGCGCTCCAGGCCGGCGTACCAGGGCGAGGTGGTGGGTCTGCAGGCGGAGGTGGCGGCGCTGTGGGAGCGCTACGTGCTGCGGTACCGCTGCGTCGAGGCGCTCAAGCACTACCTGAGCCTGCTGGAGGCGCAACAGGCCGAGGTGACGTCATTCACGACCTCTGTGGCTTGAGTGTGTGGCAGCTCAAGCCGGAGGTCGCGGGTTCAAATCCCACCGAAGGAAATGGAAGGAACAAAAAATTTTCAATGTTCCCGGGTCCTGGATGTGTATTAAATATGTGTATGATATTATAAAAATCTTAAATATATGTATAGTATAAACTAAGTCCTTCAGGTAGTTAGCACGGGGCCAGACTGACGTGGTGTGAAGCGTCCATAGATATTATTATTATTATTATTATTGACACTGACGTCATGCGGACTGTAAGGTCATCGGGGCCGTGACGTCATCGCAGCTGTGACGTCATAGGGATTGTGACGTCACAGTTGTCTCGATTTGTTAAACAACAAGGCGGGATGGAGGGATGTTACATTACATAAAGTTGCGATGTGATTTCAGTTTATAACGTTATCGTCGTGTAGGTTTTCAGTGCATTGAAGTAGGCAATCTGATTTTCTTCCATTCTGTTGTAGGGATAAATTTAATTTTTTATTCATTTTACGTCATGTACGCTACAAATTTAGACGTGAAATGTTACCAGGCTGCGGGGGAGCAGCAGGCGGCCATCATGCAGCTGATACACAAGTACGAGGCCGAGGACGTGCTCGGGAAACTCAGCGACTCCGGTGAGCGCTCACTCTCGCACGCTCTCTCTGTCTCTGTCTTGCAATTGGCATTAGCTTGATGAGTTTATTTTATTTTATTACGATTGTTGCACGAATGTGATGGAAATATTGTATAAAATGTTGTAGTTTATTGAACTTAGTAGACAGTAATTTTTAGTAAACTCCGGTCGCCTCTAACTCTAGCTACTTGTCTCTGTCACACGCGCACGATAATGTCAGTATCTATTTTCCACGCAAACCTCACGTAGATACTAATACTTCGCTGTGCGTCAATAGAAGATGATTAGACGAGTTTCTCCATATTCGGTGACTGGAGTGAGGGTGTTTGAAGTTCTATTCTACCTGAAACAACCTGGTGACAAATAGACCCTAAGGTCTATCGTGTTAAACTGCTGTCATGTGTCACAATAATATGCGTATTTGACACGATAGACCCTACGGCTACATAGCGGCACCTGGTGGCAAATAGAATTTCAAACACCCTCATTTACTAATTATTATATCATGTGTTATTATCGTAAATTGTAATTTCAGATGAGCAGGACTCGAGTGAGGAGAGCAAAGAGGTGGCCCGCCCACGCCCCGCCACCAGACCCAAGACTAGGCTGCGAATTAAGACGGCCGGTAGGACTGTTGCAAATACCTAGCCTAAATGCTTCAAACATATCTGTTAAAAAATTACCGAACTAAAATGAAATTAAAATTATTTGCTTCAATAGGATGCCTATTTGAAACGATAGACCCTAAGGCTAGATAGCGGCACCTGGTGGCAAATAGAATATCAAAAACCGTCATTGTAACTAGGAAATTATATTATCATTCGTTCGAACTTCGAAGTACTAAATGTAATATTTTCAGGTACGGAGGGTCGTCGCGCGTTCGGCAGCATGCAGGCGCGCGAGTCGCTCGACGATCCCGACGAACCCGACGACCTCGACTCCGACCTCTCCGACCACGTCTATGGTATGTGTTATATTTACTATTTGCGTTCTTCTCTTTCGAGCATATAGTTTGCTGGAATCGGAGGCAATATAAACAGCGTTGAATTGAAACAAGTTCTTTAATCAAGTTAACACACATTGTACATATACATACATGGTGGTGCAGACCAATATAATATGACAGTCCAATTCATTGCGGGAGATAGCACGGTTCACGCAGGATTTAATTTTGCACGTACGAAGTCGCAGACAACATCTGGATCTATATTTCAGGCGAGGCTAGCGGCAGCGGCGTGGGAGGCGGCGGGGGCGGGGGCGTGTCCCGGTGGGGGCGGCGCGCGGGCACGCGCACGCTCGCCGGCGCCGCACACTACGAGGACCTCATACACGGTCAGATTTGACTACCCTGAACTATTTTAATGTTGGCAAATAATAGAAGAAACAAAGTGCTGGTGTCATACACGAGTCACATAGTCTCTTCATTGGAATCCTTTTATGGGGAAACGCTGCCGACATTAATACAATATTTGTGCTGCAGAAGCGAGCCATACGTTCTATTTATAAAATGTCTGCTTTAGAATCTCTGAGAGATAAATTTAAAGAAATTGGTATTCTAACTGTTGCTTCTCAATACATTTTGGATAATGTAATATATGTTAGAAAAAATATAAGTAAATTTAAAGTTAAAAGTGACATTCACTGTAGGAATACTAGAAATAAGCACAAGCTAGATATGCCGGTGATCAGACTTAGTAAAGTCAGTAAATCCTTTAAAGGTCAATGTATACGCCTTTACAATAAAATCCCAGAAAACGTTCAAAATCTTTTCATTAATAAATTTAAAAAAGTAGTCAAAGAACGTTTGTGTGCCAAAGCCTATTATAAGGTCACTGATTTCATAAACGATGGCACATCTTGGGAGTAGGATGGCTTCTTGCAAGGCTACTTCTACATTAGTGTATGACTTACAATTATGTTGACATTGTATAATTTTAAGTTACAACATTGTAAATTTTATTTAAAAAGCTTAATGTTTTTCTCACTTTTTTTGGTAAAAAAGTGGGCCCCGTGCAAGATCCGTGCAAAGGCCCAATCCCCTACCCTATTCCCTTCCCTTCCCTCCCCTATTCCCTTCTCTTCCCATCCCTACCCTCCCCTATTACCCTATTCCCTCTTAAAAGGCCGGCAACGCACCTGCAGCTCTTCTGATGCTGCGAGTGTCCATGGGCGACGGAAGTTGCTTCCATCAGGTGACCCGTTTGCTCGTTTGCCCCCTTATTTCATTAAAAAAAAAAAGTTTCTTACGCCGGTTCTTCTCGCCGGGTTAGTTCCCGAACCGGTGGTAGGCACCATGTAGTATCAACATTCTGAAAGCATTTTTTTAAAATCTATTCAGAAATAAAACTATTTTTATTTTATTTATTTTTATTTCATTATTTGCTGTAGAGTTCTTTTGATGAAGTTTTACATGTGTCGCATAATGCGTCATCGGAACGAAACAATGCTTAGTATGTCCCATTTGTGTCGAAGCGTTCATTTTCACCGTCATCGTCGTGTTCAACGCAACGATGACGATGAAAGTGTTAGAGCAGAGTCACATCTAATAATGTGGCTCTGACACTTTCAAACCGCATGTATTCATAGAGAGATTTTGATTATTTTTGTTGCAGTGACAACTTCAATAAGTTCGCTTTCTACCTCTTTCAGATCTGGGCAGCGAGGACGACGAGCCGTCGCTAACAGAGGCGGGGGGCGTGGCCGGTGCGGGTGTACGCGCGGGGGCCGGGGGCGGGGCGGCATCCTCGCTCGGCAGCTCCTCGGAGAGCGAGCTGCGGCTAAGCAGCGCCCCGCCCAGAGCTGACCAGCTCAGTGATAACGAGTTTTAGGAGGTAGTAGGGGGTAGTGGGAGATAATAGGTAGAGGGCTGGTAATGCAGATGACTCTATAGTCTATAGTCTACTGTATAGACCTTTCAGAGGTATTTAACTAAGGTAAGAAATGAAGTTTCCATGGCAGTCGTTATGATATTGTCTCTAGTTTCTGTCAAGCAAAATGACTGTAAAGCCGCTCTCGTACTCCTCCTCTACTAATCTCGGCTGAACCGCTCTTGAGCTCTGAGCGTTTGAGGATGGCTATCGTGGAAGAAAGTTACTGTATGTAGAGTTTGCAATATCATTTTTTGTGTAATGAAAACAATGTTTATTATTAAAAAAATATATTTTACAAACACTGACATAACTTTAATCGCTCCCGAAATACTTATACTAATTTCACAACAGATAAAATATACAAACCCGCCATAATGAATACAATAATAAGAATAATATAACTTATGAATAGATGTCGATCTTTCAAGATCATTAAAATATACAAAATATAATGTTAGCGATCGTTTTGAGCAAAATACAAAATATTTACAACAATGTGAATGAATTTGGCACCAGTTAGGTACAGAGGTCAATGTACTAATATAAACTAAGTTTTAACTTAAGGCTGATTAAACACTAGCGCTGCGGATCGCTGTATTGCTCTACTGCGTTTTCGTCAGTGTGTAAACACCCTTTATAATATGTATGATTTAGATGACATGTATGCAATTTTTATGAGAATTAAAGAAGAAAATGACCTATTTCGAATGAATAATGAATCATGACAATGAATTGATGAAAATGTGAAATGTGTTATTTATAGCTCTATTCTAGAGTAACGTGTACGAATGAATTAATGATAATGAAAAATGATGTGATGATGAAAGTCATTCTAAAAGTAACACATGAAAAACTTAAAGTATCTATACATTTTACTAAACTATCCAATTTATTTTAAGCGTAAACAAAGAGACGATTTCGCTACAATTGCCAAATTTTAAAGTCACAATAACGCCATAACAGGACGAATTCAACCTTTTTGTTCACGCTTATTTTTAAATTGGATACGAACAGATTACAAGGGTCAGGTCACACAGAAACGCAGCGGAACGTCGCCTCTCGGTGTGTACTGACACTAAATACTAAGTAAACGTTTCCTTACACTAAAATAACACAGATATTTGACGATACACGGTGATGCGTTAGTACGGTGAGTTAGTGGGTTACTGTCATCTTATATTTAAAAATATATTTTTACGATGTTTATTATTCATATAAAATTCTTGGTTAGTAAGCGCACTTGCATTATTTATTTGTATTGAAAATACCGTTTTAAGAGCACATGAGCGCCTCTAGTGGTCGAGGACAGAACTAAAATTAATTATTTTTAACCAGACTGGGCGCTACTTGGCATTCGTTTTTTGTTCTATAGAATGTAAAATAATGACAATGTTTCAGTGAAATATAAGTATAGTGAGTGTTAGTTTGGGTGATATTAGTCAATATTTACATACCTTATACATAACCTATTGACTACACTAGCTGAGCTAATGAATACAACCAATTATAAATATAAAATATTCAATATGTTACAATAATCTCATTTTAAATCCATCTTAAAGGCTGTATGATCTGCCAATATATTTGTCTAGATAATATTATATAGTTATGTTACAGCTGCAGTATCATTCGATTATAACCAAGTTTGGTATAATTACATTTTATAACTAAGGAGTATTTTAAGAAAGAGTTTTAATATCTAGAGAGGGGTTAGCAAATTCCGAATAAATAAGTTTAAAGCGAATGACTTACACATTGTAAAATATTTACAATTATAAATAAGCAATCTCAACAATAATATACACATTTAAAAATGTCGACATATTACACCGATTCCCTGCCATTTTTATGTCTAACTAAACCGTGCCAAATATACGTGTGATAAAAGTAAAGTGAATTATTTAGCAATAAACATGGACATTATAGACTAGTTACTACACCGACATATTCAATCCTTTCTTTCTTAAAATTAGCTTATTTTGGACTCAACAAAAACGACAGTAAGTTGAACGGGTTCGTACACTAGATGGCGCTGTTCTACTGTTTTATGATTTATGAATGTTGTTTTTAGTTGTCGAAAAGCAACCTTTGGCGCCAGCTCACAGCAAATTGCGACGGGGTGCAGCCTTTAAAATAGCGTGATTGAAACAAAAGTTTATATTTTCTTAGACATAACTTTGATTTTCGAGCTGCACCGCGTTTTGTCTTGGTGTGAGCTGACCCTTACTATCGCAAAGTGTGATCTTATTTCGCAAAGTTAATCTGAGAAAAGCGTGTGTCGTGTACAAGCAAAAGTCCATCACCACTTTCTCGTATACACAAATGCACTTTTCGAATTGCTTTTAGCTTGCGTGCAGCAAGCAAATGCAAAGAATGCCCCTCTAAGCAGGCGTGGATGCCTCGAGTCAGCTGCGGAAACTTTACTGTAAGCCTTCATTGTCCATAGGCCCTTTAGACATACCAAGGAGCTACTGGGTTCTGTCTTAAATTCCTTGGATCTCATGAAAACAATGAGACTGGGGACCATCGGTAATGAAGGATGGGGTTAACCGCCATGCTTGACTCTTGCTTGTAGTGTGCTTGGTAGTCTAATGCTGGCGTTACTACGGCCGTAAGCGCCCGGTAGCAGCACAGCCTAGCAGCTTCGCATGGCGTAAGCGCCGTAAGGGGCGTTTAAGCCTGGTAGCCTGGCCTTAGCACTTGGCGTCTCGCGTGCCTGGTAGTCTGGTAGTGATGTTACTAAGGGCATTAGCGCCTAGAAGCGTCGCATGATACGATAGCGCCTGCATAAGTCGTTATTGCCAAGTAGCGTCTCGTTAGGTGTTAGCGACTGGGAGCATGGGGCGTTAGCGCTTGGCGTCGCGCGGGTCCTGGTGGTCGTCGGAGTCGGTGTTGGTGGTGTTGGTGGCGGTGGTGGCGAGCGAGTCGTGGTGTTCAGTCGCCAGTCGGCTCTCGTCGCACACCGCTATGAACTGCTCCGCGTACGCCCTGGAATATAAGAGATCTTGTTACTTGTTAGTGTTGGGATAAATAGGCATTCTTCTAACGCTAAATTAAATAAATGAGACAAGATATTAATGACGACGTGATGATCGAGAAAATTGCTGTGTAAAATAGTGACCTCGAGGTTTGATTAGAATTTATATTAATCCACATTGATTTAAATTCCAATCAAAAATGACTGGGATTATGATTGTGCTAAATTCTTTATTATTCGCTGTGCCAGCTATGTATAGTTTGCTATTTTCCATCTTTTTAATAAAAGATGGCCCCGTGCGAGTTCCTTACGCCGGTTCTTCTCGCCGGGGTTCCCGAACCGGTGGTAGGCACCAGTAGCGCGACGTTCTGAAAATATTTGATTTGAATTTATTCAGAAAAAAATAAAATTATTTATTTTTGAACCTATTCTAAGACTATGCCCGCACGAGAACATCTGCAAAAAAAATATTCTGAATAAAAAAAAGTGAGTTTATGCCTCTGGTCACTTCAGCTCACTTACCTCCATTATACATATAATGGAGGTCAGTGCTTCAGCTATTTCTCCAGATATTTGAACGCATATTGCTTAGTATCTCACCTGTCTAGCCCTGTGTACGTCCTCTTCAGGTCGTCCACGGTGGGCGGTTCCCGGCGGCGGCGGTGTATACGCTCCAGCGAGCGCGTCAGCTGCGTGCCGCGCGCGCGCCGCCCTCGCCGCTCCCGCGTGCCCGCCTCCCGCGCGCTCCGCTCCGAGCGCGGTGCGCGACGACGCATGCGCTGAAATGTTGATAAAGTAGCTATAGGATTTTAGGATAGTTCTTTTAGTAAGTTCTTGTGTTACAAGATCTACATTAGATCACCATCACCACGCTCACGCCGCGCCCATCGGCATGCGACATGAGCTGTACACTTACCGCGTCGGGCATGGGGTAGTACATCGCCGGCGGCGGCGCGTACGGCGGCAGCGGCAGCGTGGCGTACCGCGGCCCCATCACCACGCTCACGCCCATCGGCATGCGACCCAGCTGAAACAAACAACATCGTCAATACTAAATGATTTCTGCATTACAGTTTACGGCTGCTTTGGGAACTCGTCGTGATGATAAGATTCGACTATAGTTCTCTACATATTATGGAGAGCTCAACAATATGAAGTTAAGTAAAGGTGCCCGTTGGCAGCGGGCGACATGAAGCAACCGCAGACGACGTGTCGCAGCGACACTACTGGTTTGTATGTATTTCTATGAAATACCCTCCGCAGCTAGCGACACGAAGCTAGCGACACTTATTCATAGAAATACATAGAAACGACACGTCGTCTGCTGCCGCTTCATGTAGCCGGCTTCCAACTGTACAGCTTGGCAAAGAAGAGTGACGCGGTGACAGCTGGAACTAAGAGTTTTTATTTATGACAACACTACATTACTTGTCAACTCTAGTATATATTGTGTCAAAAGCGAAGCGTAGGGTTTCCTATATTTAAAGAAAAGCGCCCTCATTTAATCCACACTCTTTTTTGCCAAGCTGTACCTTAATTTTATAGTCAATTTGAGGTTATAGTTCGAGTGTGTGAATAGAAGCCTGACCTAATGTTGATTTTCTCCGATGATTCATTTTAAAATTTTCATCAAACGACCTAAGTATATCTAGGCTAAACATGATGACCAAATACTATTGGGTTTTTGGCAAAGTTTCTATAAGCTCTAATTATATACTTAATATTCTACCGACTACGCTGATCTAAATACATCCGCGACCTCAAGTTTTGGGTGGAACAATCGTATTTCCTGCTCTCTCCGTATTGTGATGCAGATCTGCGCGCGTTTGTCTGTCAGTGTGTCACGCCGCCTCACGCCGCCTCACACCGCCTCACACCGCGCCGCGCCGCGCTTCCTGACCTCAAGACATTCCTTTGTTCTGCGAATAGACTAATTCTAGACTTGTAGTAAGACCTAAGATCGTTATTACAATTCAGCAGTACGTGTCGTTAATTTTTCAGGGTCTGTTAGTGACAGTAGTTTTTCTTTAATTAGGTTTTTTCTTCTACGTCTATAAAGTAGGAAACGAATTTTTTGTAATTTGGTCAGTAACTATATTTCACGAGTCAGTAGTGTGTTTTCGCGGGTTCTGGATCACGATTTCTGGGTCCACCCCTCCCCCCGCTCGTGGCTCGCAAACTTTCTCGATCACTTTTTGTCGGTTCGAGCAGCGACATCACCTAAAAAAAAAAGAGTTTGGTGTCAAAATAGGGGTTTTGGACCATGCCCGATCGATATATGCGGTCCGTTTCTGCGTATTTGCACTAGTTTCAAAGTTAGCTTTTGTGTTTAACCCTCATTATCTACTATCGCCACGCTCCATTGTTCCTTCATAATTACAATCGCTACTTATTGCATTGTTATGCTCGCCTCAGTGTCCTATTGTTCGTAATGACTACCTGGGCTTATCGCTTACGTCACCTTAATTTCTTACAAGATTTTAAATAAGTAAATAAAACTTGATCAGTTTTTCATTACATTTCTTTAATTTAAGTAATTAAAACATGTAATAATAATAACTCCCATAGTAGTATGTTTTCGTGCATTGTGAATCACTATTCATATAAAGTTACCCCCTCGGTATCTAATGAATATTGACAATTCATTCCTGCTAATAACATTTTGCTGTGTCGCAATCCTCGTAAACAACATTTACTAAATAACTTTTGAAACTCTACTAAACTTTCCCCATTGAACTTATAATACAAATACATTAAACAAAAAATGTAGGTCACCCGATCATTCGATGGACTTCGTAAACACACGGCGACACGGCGCGCAAACTGACACGTTTTGCTCGTCAGCAAATCCGACGAGTCAACGACCGCCGCCGCCACCCGCTCGCCGCCTGCGGTGTCGAGTCGAAGCCGAGTCCAACTCAGCAGAAAAGCTTCGCAAATGTTGCTGTTCGCCCCGCGGCGAAAACAAGGAGGGTAGTGGATGGCCGCAAGGCAGAACCTCCTCGACTCAACAAGGATGAGAGCAGGAGGTGCGATGAGGAGGGCTTCACACTAGTGGAGAGAAGAAAGAAGAGGCAACCCACCGTCCGCAACCACTGCGGCACTGCACCTTACGTACCCGAGCTGCGTCTGCCGACGTCGCTCTACATGTCGCGCCTGCACTGGTCCATGGAAGTCGAGGACGTCGTTAACTACATCCGCGAGAAGACTACCTTCACCTTGAGGGTGGAGCGTCTGTACTCTCGGCACAAAGTTAACTTCGGTTCTTTTGTGGTGAGAGTGCCGACAAAACTTATGTCCACTCTCGAGGTGGAGGAGTTCTGATCGGCCGGTGTAGTTTACCGAAGGTTTCGGGGAAGGCTCTCCAATGAAGCGCGCATCACGTCGCCGCCAAGAAAGACAACGTGATAATAGTGTGAATGTGAGAGTTTTGTGAAAATAATAATATGCTGTAGGATAAGACTGTTCGGTGTGCATCCGTTGTCTGATTGTCATAAAGTTCAACTTGTGCTGTTGTGTATTATTGTATGAGTGGAATAAAGAATTTGTATAATTTGTAACCTTTATAATAAAACTTGATAATTTTTTCATTAAATTTATTTTATTTCATTAAAACATGTATTGAACATACTGTACAATATTATATCACTACACAAAGTGTTGCTACTAAATAACTTTTGAAACTCTACTAAACTTTCCCCATTGAACTTATAATACAAATATAATACAAAAACTATACTCTCCACAAACTGATGTGAAATCATTTTGTAATCTCCATTTGTTAATATACCATCTCCTACAGTTACACCCCATAAAGCGCGCCCGCAGGAATCAAAGTATTGATGTCATTTTCATTGATGTGTATGGCTATCCAGTGGGGTCTAGGTGTAACATATCAGGATCCAAGTTGCTAATAAATGTATGTAGGGATTTGAACATATATTATATAGACAGACGATTCGCAATGTACATTATCTTCTAAAGTCTAAACCTACACAAATTCTTCTCAAATAATTAAGGATCTCTATTGTGTTCATACTGTATTATCACAGAACCAATCTGGTTTATGGATCTTGTATAACGTATCCGTATTATGTATACTTTGTGTATTTACTAAGAGGGGTATTACATAATATGAACAAATAAAAGAAACATAACTTTGGTACAATATTTTATTTCATAATATTCACACACTATTAGTTTCACACACGTTACACATTATAACTCAAATAGATCATACATGTGACTTTTCTTAGCTACTATAGTCTACAGTTACATTACGTTTCTATCTATTTCTATAACATTATCAAACTCTGCAAATACAATACAGTTAATCGTTTCAGAGAGACTAGAATCAATTGATATCCCATTTCCTTTATTAAGGAAATGTATACCAGTGCTGGAAAATAATGTATGATAGGTTGAAGTGAACATAATATTAGATACCATTGAAGGATGGTTGTAGAGTTTTTGAAGACACTTGTTGTCCATCTATGTATAAACAAAATGAATTCATACCATAATTTTCAAAACTGAAAGGATTCTTACTAATGATTAAATGCTGCGTTATTTACAAATCCTATGATAAATATTTTGAGTACTTGCCCCAGGAATATTATCAAGTGTTTTTTTTTCTCACCAGTGGAAAGTCGTAATATCATAAACGTTATTCACAATTATTGAGTCATCCTAAACATCCATTTAGTGGTAAAGCATACAATAGTAAACAAACTTTCAAATTCTTTACTGATTATTCCTGTGAGTCGTTAAAAGAACAGGATAACATTAGATAAGATTGTAAAACCTCATATTATCATTTTTAAATAAAAAAAAAAGTATAATAATATTTATCAAGTTTTCCTATAACAAAAAAAAACATATGATAATTCTATAACTAATTATATTCTGAATCGTATAGCATATATGTTCCTTTATTATAGAGTACAATAATATATTTTCTTAATCCTTATAGTTACCTATACATTTACATTTATCATCTTTGAATTCTATCAACGTTGGCCTTCAGCCACATACCGAAAGCTACTACCTCAACCCCGCTGCAATGACAACTTCTCTTAGATGTTTTAGAGAAGTTGGTATGACGATGGCAGTTTGACAGTTTTGAATTATTCCAGTCCAACTCTGTCATCACCTTTTCCACTTTGGGGCACCCAAACATTTCAATGTTTACATGTCTGAAGCCCAACGTTGATAGCAATTTTTTTTCAACTGTGCCCCCTTTATACGCCCATAAGTATTGTTTATTTGGATCGAGGGAGTGTAAATGCTCCACTAAAATTTCTTGGGTTATGTCTCCATCGGAATTTCTGAACGCCATTCCATGAACATGGCGTTCACAAAATGCAATTTCCTTACTTTTCCCCAGATGGAGAAACCATAACGGTAATTTAATATAGTGCAGGTACATCACCTCTTTCCAAATATCATAAATACCAACCTCTTTGAAGTATATGTCACTCTTAAGGGGGAAGCCATCGATGTCTATTACATACCTAATGTTAATCTCCATACTATCATTATTATTATTTCTCGACATTATGGCACGCACACACACTATTACTACTTTAAGTCTTTTTAAAACTATAAAATTATACAATAATTGTCTTTTACACTTGTTTTTTGTCTATCTGTCCGCACAGTCTATTGTTTTTGTATACGTCGCACAGTCTATACCGTTAACACTAATGGTACAAAATACGAAGTTTAACAGTTCACTTGTCAACTTGTCCGTATGTGATATCAGATATGGTGTGAGTGAAATACTCTGCCGACACTTCAACCAACCGTAACCACTCTTCGTGATCGGTGTTTACACACCCCCGTTGTATCCTTGAGATGCTCTGCGATATCATCCCGAATCAGTGTGTAAATGCTATCATCACTCAGCCCACTCCCTTCGTACACACTGGCGAACAGTATATGTACGTCTTCATGCAATTTATGTAACGGGATAGGTCACATCCACAGCTTCAACAACCTGTTGGTTGATAAACATTTTTTTCATTTAATCATGATCACATGGAAAAGTTAATTGCCCATGTATTACCCTCTCGACCCCTGTTAATTATGTTTACACCCTGATTGAGTATTGCCAAAATATCTTCATCTATGTCGTTATATCTCGATGGTAATGCCACAACGTATCCATTGTCGAGATGTACCACTGTCTGCAATGTATCGGCATGAAACTTTGATGGAAATTTTAAAGCTCTAATGATTTTATAAGGGATGTTTATCTCAAGATCCTCCAAATTTGTCCATGTCTTATTTAAATAATTATTTAATTTTTTCAGAGCTTCCCCCATTGATATTTTTAAACTAAAACACTTTTTTATACTCACAATATTCAAAAACTTCTAGCGGAAATATTAATTACTGTATTGCTGACGAGTGCAGTGGTACTGGTTAAATGTGATTTCAAACAGAACCTTTAGGGCTATTTATAGTTAAAAAAGCTCAATAAATTTTCTCTATTGATCCCCACCACCACCTGATAATATATGTATACGACAGAAACCACTTCCTGTGATAATATTTTGTTAATAATTATATTTTTAACGGTATTTTGAGATTACATTCACCATCTGTATCCCTTTTTTATTCACATTCAGACTTGTCGTTATGTCCTGAAAATATATGCATAGGTAATACTAAAGAGATTAAATTGGTTACAAATCTTAATAATAAAACTAAATACAAAATTCATTACAGGAATCTTAAACAATGCATAAAAATGGGATTGATAGAATATTAAAGTTTAGACAGCTACCATGGTTGCAAAAGTATATAGAACCAAATCAGGTTTCGATAAAGATAATTCATTATTTGACAAAACAATGGAAAATATTGAAAAAAAGAGTTAATGTTGAATTATTAACACATTTGGAATAATCGTGGTAAAGTTCTACTAGGTGCACAAGAATTAAGGCGGGCTGAAACCCCATTTTGTTATTTCTTGATATCCGATTTACCTAGTTCCAATATAATAACGAAATGTAAAAAAATATGAGATATAGAGCACAATATTTAAAAGGGTTTAAATCAAAAACATTTTAATAAAAAATAATACTTTCGCTGTAATTAATTTACAAACTCACCTCCGACAAAACTCTTTGTCATCGAAATGAGTTTCAATCAAAATTTGAATATACCTAATATATTTCAAATTTATTAAAGCTTGTTTCATTATTTTCAAAAACCCTTTAGAAAATTACAAAACGTGTTTTTTTGAATAAAATATATAATTTCAAATTTATTAGTTTTTTTCATTATTTTCAGAAAACTTAGAAAATTATAGTGTTTTTTAATATAATATATTTCAAATTTATTAAAGCTTGTTTCATTATTTTCAAAAACTTTTTAGAAAATTATAAAACGTGTTTTTTTTTTTTAATTTAATATATTATCTTTAATTTATTAAAGCTTGTTTCATTATTTTCAAAAACTTTTTAGAAAATAATAAAACGTGTTTTTTTTTTAATTTAATATATCTTTAATTTATTTAAGCTTGTTTCATTATTTTCAAAAACTTTTTAGAAAATTATAATACGTTTTGTTTTTAATTTAATATATCTTAATCCTTCCAATTTGGTATTTTTTTTTCTAAAAGGTTTTTGAAAATAATGAAACAAGCGTTAATAAATTAAAGATAATATATTAAATTAAAAAAAAAAAAAAACCTTTTATAATTTTCTAAAAAGTTTTTGAAAATAATGAAACAAGCTTTAATAAATTTGAAATATGTTATATTAAAAAAACACGTTTTATAATTTTCTAAAAGGTTTCAGAAAATAATGAAAAAAACTTTAATAAATTTGAAATATATTATATTAAAAAAAAAAACACGTTTTGTAATTTTCTAAAGGGTTTTTGAAAATAATGAAACAAGCTTTAATAAATTTGAAATATATTATATTCAATAATATATTATATTCATGGTTGCCTGGAAGAAATTACTAATTAGTAATAAGGCCGCCATTGTGTGTTACTTGTGTTTTAAAAATGTCTTGTATTTTAAATTGTTATATGTGTGCACAATAAAGAATATTTATCTTATCTTATCTTCAAATTTTGATTGAAACTCATTGTAACATAATTTAAAACTTGACGTTTTTAAGAAAATCTTGATTTAATATTATATTTTACAATGTTGTAATACAACGCAACTTTAAAAATTAAACATTCAGTACAATATTATACATATAAAAGTATAATATTATAAAAGTATGGCTACTCGAAACAAAGTATTACAATCTAGTTTAGAAAAGAAAAAAAATCATTAGTATAAAATTATCTCATAACAAAGTACGTTTTACAGTTAATAACAAGAAAACAAATTAATCTTATTGACTAAGCTTAATAAAAACAATAATAAAATCCTTATAATATGAACCAAAAAGTATTAAATAATGTTTCCTATCTAATAGTGCCTTTTTCCGAATTCGGCTAAACCTCAACTATTTCTGTACTCAATCTTCATCATCATTTTGAAGTCGGTACCAGATGTAGCTGAATCTTTAGTTCTCTGACAGAATAGATATTTGAAACTTTTGGAACTGGCACCGACTTCAAAATTATGAAGATTGAGTACAGAAATAGTTGAGGTTTAGCCGAATTCGGAAAAAGGCACTATTAGATAGGAAACATTATTTAATACTTTTTGGTTCATATTATAAGGATTTTATTATTGTTTTTATTAAGCTTAGTCAATAAGATTAATTTGTTTTCTTGTTATTAACTGTAAAACGTACTTTGTTATGAGATAATTTTATACTAATGATTTTTTTTCTTTTCTAAACTAGATTGTAATACTTTGTTTCGAGTAGCCATACTTTTATAATATTATACTTTTATATGTATAATATTGTACTGAATGTTTAATTTTTAAAGTTGCGTTGTATTACAACATTGTAAAATATAATATTAAATCAAGATTTTCTTAAAAACGTCAAGTTTTAAATTATGTTACAATGAGTTTCAATCAAAATTTGAAGATAAGATAAGATAAATATTCTTTATTGTGCACACATATAACAATTTAAAATACAAGACATTTTTAAAACACAAGTAACACACAATGGCGGCCTTATTACTAATTAGTAATTTCTTCCAGGCAACCATGAATATAATATATTATTGAATATAATATATTTCAAATTTATTAAAGCTTGTTTCATTATTTTCAAAAACCCTTTAGAAAATTACAAAACGTGTTTTTTTTTTTAATATAATATATTTCAAATTTATTAAAGTTTTTTTCATTATTTTCTGAAACCTTTTAGAAAATTATAAAACGTGTTTTTTTAATATAACATATTTCAAATTTATTAAAGCTTGTTTCATTATTTTCAAAAACTTTTTAGAAAATTATAAAAGGTTTTTTTTTTTTTTTTAATTTAATATATTATCTTTAATTTATTAACGCTTGTTTCATTATTTTCAAAAACCTTTTAGAAAAAAAAATACCAAATTGGAAGGATTAAGATATATTAAATTAAAAACAAAACGTATTATAATTTTCTAAAAAGTTTTTGAAAATAATGAAACAAGCTTAAATAAATTAAAGATATATTAAATTAAAAAAAAAACACGTTTTATTATTTTCTAAAAAGTTTTTGAAAATAATGAAACAAGCTTTAATAAATTAAAGATAATATATTAAATTAAAAAAAAAAAACACGTTTTATAATTTTCTAAAAAGTTTTTGAAAATAATGAAACAAGCTTTAATAAATTTGAAATATATTATATTAAAAAACACTATAATTTTCTAAGTTTTCTGAAAATAATGAAAAAAACTAATAAATTTGAAATTATATATTTTATTCAAAAAAACACGTTTTGTAATTTTCTAAAGGGTTTTTGAAAATAATGAAACAAGCTTTAATAAATTTGAAATATATTAGGTATATTCAAATTTTGATTGAAACTCATTTCGATGACAAAGAGTTTTGTCGGAGGTGAGTTTGTAAATTAATTACAGCGAAAGTATTATTTTTTATTAAAATGTTTTTGATTTAAACCCTTTTAAATATTGTGCTCTATATCTCATATTTTTTTACATTTCGTTATTATATTGGAACTAGGTAAATCGGATATCAAGAAATAACAAAATGGGGTTTCAGCCCGCCTTAATTCTTGTGCACCTAGTAGAACTTTACCACGATTATTCCAAATGTGTTAATAATTCAACATTAACTCTTTTTTTCAATATTTTCCATTGTTTTGTCAAATAATGAATTATCTTTATCGAAACCTGATTTGGTTCTATATACTTTTGCAACCATGGTAGCTGTCTAAACTTTAATATTCTATCAATCCCATTTTTATGCATTGTTTAAGATTCCTGTAATGAATTTTGTATTTAGTTTTATTATTAAGATTTGTAACCAATTTAATCTCTTTAGTATTACCTATGCATATATTTTCAGGACATAACGACAAGTCTGAATGTGAATAAAAAAGGGATACAGATGGTGAATGTAATCTCAAAATACCGTTAAAAATATAATTATTAACAAAATATTATCACAGGAAGTGGTTTCTGTCGTATACATATATTATCAGGTGGTGGTGGGGATCAATAGAGAAAATTTATTGAGCTTTTTTAACTATAAATAGCCCTAAAGGTTCTGTTTGAAATCACATTTAACCAGTACCACTGCACTCGTCAGCAATACAGTAATTAATATTTCCGCTAGAAGTTTTTGAATATTGTGAGTATAAAAAAGTGTTTTAGTTTAAAAATATCAATGGGGGAAGCTCTGAAAAAATTAAATAATTATTTAAATAAGACATGGACAAATTTGGAGGATCTTGAGATAAACATCCCTTATAAAATCATTAGAGCTTTAAAATTTCCATCAAAGTTTCATGCCGATACATTGCAGACAGTGGTACATCTCGACAATGGATACGTTGTGGCATTACCATCGAGATATAACGACATAGATGAAGATATTTTGGCAATACTCAATCAGGGTGTAAACATAATTAACAGGGGTCGAGAGGGTAATACATGGGCAATTAACTTTTCCATGTGATCATGATTAAATGAAAAAAATGTTTATCAACCAACAGGTTGTTGAAGCTGTGGATGTGACCTATCCCGTTACATAAATTGCATGAAGACGTACATATACTGTTCGCCAGTGTGTACGAAGGGAGTGGGCTGAGTGATGATAGCATTTACACACTGATTCGGGATGATATCGCAGAGCATCTCAAGGATACAACGGGGGTGTGTAAACACCGATCACGAAGAGTGGTTACGGTTGGTTGAAGTGTCGGCAGAGTATTTCACTCACACCATATCTGATATCACATACGGACAAGTTGACAAGTGAACTGTTAAACTTCGTATTTTGTACCATTAGTGTTAACGGTATAGACTGTGCGACGTATACAAAAACAATAGACTGTGCGGACAGATAGACAAAAAACAAGTGTAAAAGACAATTATTGTATAATTTTATAGTTTTAAAAAGACTTAAAGTAGTAATAGTGTGTGTGCGTGCCATAATGTCGAGAAATAATAATAATGATAGTATGGAGATTAACATTAGGTATGTAATAGACATCGATGGCTTCCCCCTTAAGAGTGACATATACTTCAAAGAGGTTGGTATTTATGATATTTGGAAAGAGGTGATGTACCTGCACTATATTAAATTACCGTTATGGTTTCTCCATCTGGGGAAAAGTAAGGAAATTGCATTTTGTGAACGCCATGTTCATGGAATGGCGTTCAGAAATTCCGATGGAGACATAACCCAAGAAATTTTAGTGGAGCATTTACACTCCCTCGATCCAAATAAACAATACTTATGGGCGTATAAAGGGGGCACAGTTGAAAAAAAATTGCTATCAACGTTGGGCTTCAGACATGTAAACATTGAAATGTTTGGGTGCCCCAAAGTGGAAAAGGTGATGACAGAGTTGGACTGGAATAATTCAAAACTGTCAAACTGCCATCGTCATACCAACTTCTCTAAAACATCTAAGAGAAGTTGTCATTGCAGCGGGGTTGAGGTAGTAGCTTTCGGTATGTGGCTGAAGGCCAACGTTGATAGAATTCAAAGATGATAAATGTAAATGTATAGGTAACTATAAGGATTAAGAAAATATATTATTGTACTCTATAATAAAGGAACATATATGCTATACGATTCAGAATATAATTAGTTATAGAATTATCATATGTTTTTTTTTGTTATAGGAAAACTTGATAAATATTATTATACTTTTTTTTTTATTTAAAAATGATAATATGAGGTTTTACAATCTTATCTAATGTTATCCTGTTCTTTTAACGACTCACAGGAATAATCAGTAAAGAATTTGAAAGTTTGTTTACTATTGTATGCTTTACCACTAAATGGATGTTTAGGATGACTCAATAATTGTGAATAACGTTTATGATATTACGACTTTCCACTGGTGAGAAAAAAAAACACTTGATAATATTCCTGGGGCAAGTACTCAAAATATTTATCATAGGATTTGTAAATAACGCAGCATTTAATCATTAGTAAGAATCCTTTCAGTTTTGAAAATTATGGTATGAATTCATTTTGTTTATACATAGATGGACAACAAGTGTCTTCAAAAACTCTACAACCATCCTTCAATGGTATCTAATATTATGTTCACTTCAACCTATCATACATTATTTTCCAGCACTGGTATACATTTCCTTAATAAAGGAAATGGGATATCAATTGATTCTAGTCTCTCTGAAACGATTAACTGTATTGTATTTGCAGAGTTTGATAATGTTATAGAAATAGATAGAAACGTAATGTAACTGTAGACTATAGTAGCTAAGAAAAGTCACATGTATGATCTATTTGAGTTATAATGTGTAACGTGTGTGAAACTAATAGTGTGTGAATATTATGAAATAAAATATTGTACCAAAGTTATGTTTCTTTTATTTGTTCATATTATGTAATACCCCTCTTAGTAAATACACAAAGTATACATAATACGGATACGTTATACAAGATCCATAAACCAGATTGGTTCTGTGATAATACAGTATGAACACAATAGAGATCCTTAATTATTTGAGAAGAATTTGTGTAGGTTTAGACTTTAGAAGATAATGTACATTGCGAATCGTCTGTCTATATAATATATGTTCAAATCCCTACATACATTTATTAGCAACTTGGATCCTGATATGTTACACCTAGACCCCACTGGATAGCCATACACATCAATGAAAATGACATCAATACTTTGATTCCTGCGGGCGCGCTTTATGGGGTGTAACTGTAGGAGATGGTATATTAACAAATGGAGATTACAAAATGATTTCACATCAGTTTGTGGAGAGTATAGTTTTTGTATTATATTTGTATTATAAGTTCAATGGGGAAAGTTTAGTAGAGTTTCAAAAGTTATTTAGTAGCAACACTTTGTGTAGTGATATAATATTGTACAGTATGTTCAATACATGTTTTAATGAAATAAAATAAATTTAATGAAAAAATTATCAAGTTTTATTATAAAGGTTACAAATTATACAAATTCTTTATTCCACACATACAATAATACACAACAGCACAAGTTGAACTTTATGACAATCAGACAACGGATGCACACCGAACAGTCTTATCCTACAGCATATTATTATTTTCACAAAACTCTCACATTCACACTATTATCACGTTGTCTTTCTTGGCGGCGACGTGATGCGCGCTTCATTGGAGAGCCTTCCCCGAAACCTTCGGTAAACTACACCGGCCGATCAGAACTCCTCCACCTCGAGAGTGGACATAAGTTTTGTCGGCACTCTCACCACAAAAGAACCGAAGTTAACTTTGTGCCGAGAGTACAGACGCTCCACCCTCAAGGTGAAGGTAGTCTTCTCGCGGATGTAGTTAACGACGTCCTCGACTTCCATGGACCAGTGCAGGCGCGACATGTAGAGCGACGTCGGCAGACGCAGCTCGGGTACGTAAGGTGCAGTGCCGCAGTGGTTGCGGACGGTGGGTTGCCTCTTCTTTCTTCTCTCCACTAGTGTGAAGCCCTCCTCATCGCACCTCCTGCTCTCATCCTTGTTGAGTCGAGGAGGTTCTGCCTTGCGGCCATCCACTACCCTCCTTGTTTTCGCCGCGGGGCGAACAGCAACATTTGCGAAGCTTTTCTGCTGAGTTGGACTCGGCTTCGACTCGACACCGCAGGCGGCGAGCGGGTGGCGGCGGCGGTCGTTGACTCGTCGGATTTGCTGACGAGCAAAACGTGTCAGTTTGCGCGCCGTGTCGCCGTGTGTTTACGAAGTCCATCGAATGATCGGGTGACCTACATTTTTTGTTTAATGTATTTGTATTATAAGTTCAATGGGGAAAGTTTAGTAGAGTTTCAAAAGTTATTTAGTAAATGTTGTTTACGAGGATTGCGACACAGCAAAATGTTATTAGCAGGAATGAATTGTCAATATTCATTAGATACCGAGGGGGTAACTTTATATGAATAGTGATTCACAATGCACGAAAACATACTACTATGGGAGTTATTATTATTACATGTTTTAATTACTTAAATTAAAGAAATGTAATGAAAAACTGATCAAGTTTTATTTACTTATTTAAAATCTTGTAAGAAATTAAGGTGACGTAAGCGATAAGCCCAGGTAGTCATTACGAACAATAGGACACTGAGGCGAGCATAACAATGCAATAAGTAGCGATTGTAATTATGAAGGAACAATGGAGCGTGGCGATAGTAGATAATGAGGGTTAAACACAAAAGCTAACTTTGAAACTAGTGCAAATACGCAGAAACGGACCGCATATATCGATCGGGCATGGTCCAAAACCCCTATTTTGACACCAAACTCTTTTTTTTTTTTTTTTAGGTGATGTCGCTGCTCGAACCGACAAAAAGTGATCGAGAAAGTTTGCGAGCCACGAGCGGGGGGAGGGGTGGACCCAGAAATCGTGATCCAGAACCCGCGAAAACACACTACTCGAGTCCGACTCAAACTTGGTCGGATATCAATTTTTTTAATTTGCGCGAAGTGTTTCAATAATTCATTCTGATTTATTGGCTGATGCTACTAATTTGGCTGACTTATTAATTTGGTCGTTTACCATCAAAATAAACATTAACGGACTAGAAAGTTTGTAGTCGTGTGCGCGGCCCTGTAGGGCGTGCCGGCGGTAAGTCACATGTTATCCACCATCGGCGCGGCTCCGGACAACGGTACCACTAAATACCACATACCACATACTTACCACCCATCTCTAGGGCCGGGTACCATTTATTGTTTACGGCTATTAAGTATTGAGAGCACACTTGTATTCAATTGATTTTCTCCAGGTTTTAATAATGTTACCTCATGACCCAAAGACCAAAAAGATATTATACAAATGCGTAGCAGTGGCGAAAGTTTTCTTCACATGTTCGAATAACCCCATGCTACTCTAGGTAGAGTTTGATACATTTTGTATGAAATGCGTTTGTATTTGACCCTTTAGAGTCTAGAGTACTCTAGACTCTACAGCCTAGCTTTTAGATGCTCTAGGTCTCTTGCGAGTTGCGAGAGCGAATAACATGGACTATTATAAAACTATGTGCTATATAATATACATTCTAAATTACGCTTGTAACATATTTAAAATGTATGTAACAAAGCATGATAAAGAAGACTTTTTTGCAATTACACGTTACTTAGCGTGTCAACATCACATCACGTGGTGTGTGAGCGAGTATTGACGTAAATCATTTACAGCCTGAAACACACACAACGAGGCCACCACAGCCACTCCTTGGTTGAAAAAAGGTAATTAGTTGATGATGCGACCAGTTAGTGACGCTCCACTGGTTTAAAGGAAACCTGGCTGAAACACATGTCTTTTCGAGTTCCACGTTTTATTGAGTTTCACGTTTCAGCGAACTCTCCCAAAATAAATTAAATTCTATATTTATCGGACAGACTTTATCAGAGGAGTACCTCGCCAAATATACGCTTTTTGTTACAACTCTGTTAAATATCGAGATCATCGCAAGTTATCAGACTTATCAGTGACTATAGTCACTTATACATATTGCAAAATTTCTTCAATGAGTAGCAATTCCTTTAACGTCCCAAACATTTTTCTGTGATCAAAACTGTCCTCTTTTCCCAAAATTAGAAGTATTTCCAAACCAATTTTCATCGAAATCGGTTTAGCGTCTTAAGCGAAAAGAAGTAACAGATACCGACGTACTTTCGTATTTATTCTATGGATTATTTTATCTGGGCGAGCGAAGCGAGCCATAGTATTTCCCACAACCGAGCACTTTTGTGGTACACTTTACTGAAAAACTATCACGCCTATTGATTTGTGCTTTAACATAGTAATATTTATTTATATTATGTAGATGTGTTATCATCGGTCAGTCAAGGTTTGGTTACTATTAAAATATTAAAAAAAATGCCTTAAAGATTATTACCACGCAGAAAAACGACGCGAGCCCTCACAAAGCTCGGCTTTTAGCTAGTATCTATATATTGTTATATTATTGTTATCTATACCCGTCTCGATTGCACGCCTTATTTTGGTATGCCAGCAAAAAAATGCCGAAACCTCTGGCAGACTACCAATAGTTTCGTCAATTTTCGTCATCGTGCGGTGATTATATCGTTGTTGATAGGACGCCAACAGTCAACAGCGACAGGTTTGCGGCTAACGTGTGCAAGTGTATCAAGGTAGTTCGCTGCCACCGCAGCCCGCAGCCGGTTATACTCATTCTAATGCATTATTATTGCTATCAATGATTGATTTTAGATGTTAGATAACGTTTTAGTCTTTGGTTTAAAGTCCAATATAATATAACATTGTTTACGTATTAGCCCAAAAGCTAATACGTAAATAATATTATATTTTTCTCTCAAGTCTTTAGTATTTAGTACAAATACTAAAGACCTATGTTAAGCCTATAAGTAAAAACAAACATTCTTAAAAACTTAAGTTCACGTGTTTTTCTATGGATTGTTTTATATTCTATTTCTTTTCAACACGTTTGTTTTTTATGGGGTGTTTCATATTTATTTATTTAATTAATTAAAACGGGTTACCCCAATTACAATAATTAACTACAAATAAGCTATCTATACTAACATAAATTAACTATCTTAACTTAAAATTAATGATAATATTGTCACAAAAAATACACAAACAGTTAAATACACAAATTAAATAGCAATAGAAGAAACCCTTTCATACTTATTTTCACAAAATCTTATACATACTTTCTTCACATCCATCCACTTATCAGCAAACACAACACACTCAGGAATCAGGATTGGCCACACAGAATATTTAATGCTCGGCACAGCGGGGACTCAGCGGGGATATTATTTCATTAACCTAAATAAATATTTGTAGTTCTAGCTCTTAATTAAGAGGCTTTTAAATGTTAATAGAAATGATTCGTCTATCTCTGGCACAAAGTATTGTTTTTTATTGCAATTTTTTATTGCAAAGAGCAGGGGCTCTATTTTCTATGCTTGTATAAGTTTGGTCTTGATGTTATCTTGTCTTGTATGTTGTAAAATCAATGCAGTCCAACCTCATTAAAAGGTTAATGAGTTGTTAAATCATTATGTATTTATGTAAGTAAATGACCGGATGACGATCTGTGTGAAATACATAGAGTCGGCCTCGCCTTGAGCAGGGAGACTGTAGGGCAAAGTTCAGGGCATCATGGATTAGAAGATGACTTAATATAAGATGGCTATCTGTGTTTGCCAAATACATAGTGAGACGTATCACGTAGCGCTTCTTTTTCAAGGAAAATTCAAAGTTTTTTTTTATATTTTTTTATATAAAATTAGGGGGCAAATGAGCAAATGGGTCACCCGATAAAAGCAACCGAAAGAAATACCGTCGCCCATGGATTCTCGCAACGTCAGAACTCAGAAGAGTTGCAGCTGGTGTGTTGCCGGCCTTTATAAAATGGGTTTGTTGTAACAACAAAAATTGTTTCAATTTTACCCTGTCGATCGTGGAAACATAATATGTAGTGCCGCCCCGGATTTATAGATAGGCCGTATACGCCTAGAGGCGGCAGAGTTCTAGGGGGCTCACAGATTTCGTACATGGGGTGGCGGAAATAATGATATCATAGGCCTACACTCATAAAAAGTATAAATCCGGCACTGATGTGGTGGGCCAAAGCCCAAATCTTGTGAAAAAGAGGTCTGAACTCCAACTCCGCCACAAATGTGAGGTTACACCCGTTGCAATTCTCCTGGCGTCTTTTGTGAGCTAGATAAGCTGTGCTATTTCAACATATTTAGTACTACACCATCGACGTGCAAGACAATAACGCCTTTAACTAGTCGAATAACTATTTACTTTGTCACCTCTACACAATCAATGTTCTACAAATGTCGATTGTACGACCTCGTTGTAACAATAGGAGCAATGGGCTTAGTAAAGTGTTCTTCAACCTGCGGGTCATCTCTTTAGGTCACCTAGCTTCTTACTGCGGAACTCAGAGACATTTAATGACAATTAAACTTTAATTTAATGATTAATTTGATAGATAATATATGGGGATTGGGGCTTATGTCAAAATCTTCAATTAATTAAGTTTTGTAAAACTAATGTTATGTAATGGTTCAGAAATAAAGAATTTATTATTATTATTATTACAGTCGACTAAATAATATTCGTCTCTGACTGCGGAAGTTAGATGCTTTGAAATTATTTAAGTACCTAAAACCATTTTAATGAAAACAACGAAAGTACTCACATGCAGAAATTTAGTTGGCAGCTGCTGATTAGAGGAAGAGAAATGGAGATTTACGAAATGTTTCTGTGTACTAAAGGGTTCGTGTAATGAAAACGTTTGAAAAACACTGCTTTAATATACATAAAATATCATACAATATGTAACACGATCTGTTAGGGCACACACATAATATTATGAGTTAGGGCGTGCATATACATAATGCGACTTGTCAGGGCATACACACATAATGTGACCTGTTAGGGCGTAGTCACACTCGCGGAATGCGCTGACATGCGCGTGCGCCGCGCCGGCGGCGATGAAATCGAAAGCAGTTGCGTCACCGCCCAATTACAGATACACGAGAATCACTACCACTGTCTGGGGCCTACACGCATATTATCCGTTCAGATACAATTGTTAATCCGAAAATATTAATATAATAGACCAAATTATACTACTAATGACGGAAATAATCCACTTCCTACATTTAAACAAGTGCTGCCAGAGAAGTGTATATTTTATTGACTTGTTTGATTTGACAGACAGACAAAACAGACCAGAGTAGACGTAGAACTATTTCGATGATGGCTCACGCACTAAATCCGGCTTCGGATACATCTCACTTCTCTCCGTCATCGGTAAATCTCGCATTCGGATCGGAGGTAGTGCTTTTGCACTACCTTCGATTTTAGAGACCTTTTGATCTCTAAAGGTTTTTTCTCCTTTTGAGGACGGATTTCTAGAATAAATTAAAGTTGTACAACTATAAGTGGTGTTGTAAAACATCTCCGCTTGCACAAGCGCGACCTCACGCTGCTACGTGAGGCTATCGTCGCTTGCGACATACTTTGGGAGATGTTTAACTGCAGTAATTAGCACTTGGAGACGAAAACTATATTATGAATATTAATAATATTATTGTGAATCTTTCGCACATATTGAAACTACAAGAAATGATAAGCTATATCTATATATTATTAATACGCGAGCGAAAAACTTTGGATCCCTTTTGACGAAAAATGCGGAAACGTAGGTGATTGAAATTTTGCACAGCTATAGTTTACGTGGTGAAGGAGTGCATCGAGCTAATATTATTTTGAAATTATGCTTTTATCATACATTTTTTTAACAAATAAAACATTACACACACTAAAACACACACTAGGAGATTTTGATTGACAAGCCTATACACACGAATTGTACTCTTTTATTTATGGTTGAAGTCTATTGTCAAATTGAAAATAGATTTAGTTTTTTTTATTGAATCTAAAATATTGTTAGACAATTATTTTACACGGCCAGTCTGTCATCATTTGACTTTATTAATCTGAGACTGTCGCAGGAATTATGTCTAAAAATAATAAAATATAACTTTAGCCGCTAAAGTGTATGGTCCGGGAGTTGTCAAAATTAAAAAGTGCCCTCATAGCGTGCATGGATTTTTTTGGTGAAAATATATATTTTTGATGAAAATGATTGTTTGCGTGGATTTGCGAAGCAAACTGTTACTTACCAGGTTCTTCCATTCACGTCTTCATTTATCTATTCATAATTTCAAATCATAAAAACAACAAGATGTCATAATTATTCCATCAGAAGTTCATTCTAAAGTTATATTACAAAAAATATAAAAAGTTATTTTATCTAAAAAAATAATTGAAGTTGAATGTAAAGTTAAAATCATCATGAAACAATAGTAATTTTACAAAGAAACATTGATTATTATTCTAGATTATATTTATTGACTATACTTTATTGAAAACGAGTTCAGAGTCAATATACAATTAAACTTTAAGGTGGTTTGCCGAACAGTTCCGGCAGTTTGTGAGCCCGCAAACCAAGATAATCTTAAAGTAGACATTGCAAGTAACAAACGAAAAATCATGTTACATAATGAGGGCAAAATGACCTCCCTCATCACACACTTAAAAAG
Source organism: Cyaniris semiargus (assembly GCA_905187585.1). Taxonomy (NCBI): domain Eukaryota; kingdom Metazoa; phylum Arthropoda; class Insecta; order Lepidoptera; family Lycaenidae; genus Cyaniris; species Cyaniris semiargus. Next base: position 367,137 of record LR994558.1, on the reverse strand, counting down.
GCTTGTCTGACTCTCTTCCGGCCAAAAAAATTGGTTTGCGTAATTTTTTCCTGAAAGGTAAAGAAATTTCCTATTGAATACACTTTAGGCAAACACATGCTGCACATGGTGAGGACAAAAATTTATTCACTTTATTTTTCTTAAATTTTTTTACCTACTTCCGGCTTCGCAAATCCACGCAAACCGAGCGTTTTGAGTTCCTATAGTTGTAAACTATATATTTTCATCAAAAAAATCCATGCACGCTATGAGGGCACTTTTGAGATTGACAGCTTCCGGACTAGTAGTACTGTTAGCCATGCCAACTTGAAAAATTCGCCCTTTATATAAATAAAGTATGGACAGGAACATATTGTCTTGGTTTTATTGCTGTAGCAACCGATCAATAGGTTCCTATAGTTTAGTTACACAATTGGTTCCTGCTTTCTAATTGGTATTAAACCTCTTCTGTGTTATCTAGTATCTACAACGCATGCTAATTTAACGCTTTTTATTCGATATTCATAATACTTTTATGACAGTAGAATTTTGAGCCAAGGTCACGTTCATGTTTAAAATTAATAATATTATAGACTCTACTATAGACTTAAGTTCAAAAGGTCTTGATACGTTTCGCTCTTTTCAATTCCCGTTTTTACCACATGTACGTCATTCGCAGAAATATTTTTTGCTGGCAACTCGAATAACAAACCTTTCTAGTCAGATGAAAAAACAGTCGAAAATGTTTCGAAGACGCACTCTCCGCTTTCTATACGTTTGATATTTTGTTAGAAAGTTGTTGTTATTTGTTAAACCGTGTCGTAATATGATAATCCGAAATGTATATCTCGAGGTGATGGGCTCTATTATTTTTAGTTTTTACGTAATTTTTATCAAAGACGGGTTTTAGAATGGATGTTATATAATTCGCTACAATAAGTCAATTTGAAATCGATTTGATAAATGGGCTACTGTCACACATTCCTTGTGTCGCCTGGATGAACAGTAAGTAACTATGAAAACACTTTAATATGATATCAGGGAGCCCGATTTATAGATATGCTAAATCATTTTTGGAGGCGCCGGAACAAAATGAATGAGAAGAAAGGAGTAGGAAGTATTCCAAATTTATAATCTACTAGAAGTTGCGTTCGTCTCCACTCGTATAAAAAAACTACCTCGTAATAATCGCACTTTTTCCGCTATCAAAAAGTATCCTATCTCCTTCCCAGTAATCTACTCTATGTCCACGCTAAATTTCGTCAAAATCGTTCCAGAAAATTCTGAGATTATTCGATGCAAACAAACGTTTCTCCTTTATTATTAGTATAGATTTGTTAGTAAACAGTCGTTACGTACTAGGTCCGGAATGTTCCGAGAGGTTCGCACAGTTAATCACGTCGGTATCTGTCGCAATCGCAATACTGTGCGCGGGGGCAACCGCCTGCCGGAGGTCGCCCACCGCACCTGCGCATAGCTCCGCCACTGATTAGTAGATAACTTCATAAGCAAGGACGGTAAGATTGATTTACAGATATCAATACTCGTGTTCATCTTAATAATTGTGACAGGTAATCGTGGTATGAATGGCTTTCATATTCAATTTAATCATAACGTAAAGAAAGTGACATAAAGACTATGGTTTACTGCGGAAATATTAAAGCGGAAACACATTGACAAATTAATTTTTTTGGAATAAAATGAGACTTTAACGTAACGTACTTTAATCTCGATTTACATACGTCTGCACGAAGGAGCGGTTCGGCCGCTACACCGCAAGATCACAAGCAATTGTATATAGCGATTTATTTAATAAAAAGTGGCAAAACCGCGTCGCTATGAACACAAATTTGCTTGTGATCTCGCAGTGTAGCGGCCAAACCGCTCCTTAGCGCAGAAATGTATAAATCGAGCCATACGTGTTGACGATACTAGAAAACCGACTTGCAAAATGTAACCAGGTACTATCATATAGGTACATATATATTGTATGTAACTTAATATGTTTCTAAGCTTTAAGTTACTTTAGGGCTTAGGATAATGCGGTGTGGTTATTGGTTACTGTTGGTTCAACAGTAACTTATACAATTACCGAGAAGTGCTACTTTGTTGCGAGGCATTTGTTTTGAGAAATGCCATTAGTCAATTGTCCACAGTCAATACGTTACAGTTACGAGTTACAACGTGGTTCAACATTAATATTATACCTAATATATGTAAAAGTGTGTAAAACTGTATGTCTGTCACCTCTTTGTTAACACCGCTGAAAAGAGTTTAATGAAAACTCAAAGTATTTCCACTTTGATAACATAATATTATGATATATAATTTTTAACATGCAACTGCAAAATCCGCGCAATAAACAAATTTCTTCACGAACAGAGTAGTGGGTAACATTTAGATATACAAAAAAGCTAGTAGAATTTAAATTACAAATAAAGATATTGTTAGTATTAATAACTGTTTGAAAAATTCAATCTGTGGAGCAAAAGAGTTCAACGCGCTCGAAGATAACTGTTAATTCATGCTTTTATTGGTTTACTTAATCAAAATGATTGTATCATTATTATATTATCATTCTGAATATCATCCACTGATCTAAATTAAATTTTATTTATTTAATTGTAATAATAATTAAAACACACAATACATTGTACATAATTAAATAAAATATAATAATAATTTGAGTAATTTTAGCAAAAAAACTTTCATGGCTATATCATGAACATCGTTTGCCCAATATTTGTAAGAAACCTGTGGTGTGCCATATCTAGGTATTGGCTGTCGTCAGTCCTCGGCCGTCACTTGAGCAAGCGTTCCCACATCAACTAGATTGGTCACGCGTCTTTGCAATTGCAATTTTGTAACGCAGTTTCTGCTAAATATACCTACACATACCTCATGTTGTACATATAAGTTTTAATATGTTGGAACTTTAAGCTTAAGTAGATACTATGAGAAAAGTTGATCCCTAGGCAGATGGGGGACCTACGTAGTTTGGTCGCGTTACGTCAAACCCAGCCGACTGAAAACAATTAATATTGAATTGAAATGATCCGACCAAATGACGTTGGTCCGTCAACTGCCTAGGAATCAATTTCCTCGATGGTACAATTTAAGTACATATATCTCAATAGTTTTTTTAGAATTCTAGGTTAAGTTTTGTTTGTTGTGATTTAGGACGGCACAATAAATTATGTCTCTTTATGAAATTAGAGAGAGACTAGCCAAACGCTTCTTAGTTCTCTTCTCTCTTGTTAAGGGCGGGTTATTCGAAATTCACGTTTCTAGATTATTCTAGAAACGTGTACTTGTGTCTTACTTATGTAATTTTTAAAGAAAGCGTCATTCAATAAAACTGAAAAATATATACATGTATAGATACATATTTTAACTAGTGACATTTTTAAGTTACAAACACAATACAGATAATTTTACTTGATAAAAAAAATCAGAATTCTGATTTTTTTTATCGAGTAAAAATGTTTTTCAAATCGACGTTACTTAAATAACGTCGATTTGAAAAACATTTTGAGTTTTATAGGTCTTACGGGAACCCAATCAAAAAATAATTTTGACAGTTCGATTACCATTAAAATTTTACAGGGTGTTCATTGGTTACATGATTAGTTATAATATTTTTCGATTCAATATCAACGAGAAGTACGGCTTGCGCGCACCACGCCTGACGCCTAGGGATGTAAAGCGGTAAAATTACTTTCGTAAAATTCGGTAAATTACGATATTTTACGTAAAATATTATATTTTACGGTAAATTACGGTAAAATTGGGTAAAAAAAGATTTGATTTCGTGGCATAATTTTCATTAAGAATGTGGATATAAACAATTAAACAGGTTACTTAATGCAAGTCTAGACTGCAGTAAGTCAAAACAACATAATAGCCAGCCTGCCGGCTTGCTGTATGCTCTGTCGAGTGTCGTCAACTGTCAACAAGTCGCAACAGCGCAAAATATTATGGCAAACAGCACTAATCGGCAACGTCACAACTCACACCGTGCGACGCGCACGCAGTACACAAATTACAACTTGCAACACGCTCGCCCCGCCCGCCGTCATACCACCATTCTGCATACTTACGTAGCCGGTAATTTTACCGTAATTTATATAAATTACCGTAAAATACGCGTATTTTACCAGCGTTTTCGGTAAAATTACGTAATTTTGCAACCCTACTGACGCCACGTCGCATCAGTGTCCATCAAACAGCGCTAAACACTTGCGCGGCGGGACAACATGCCCTTAACGCGAGCAATAAGACGTGTAGAGTCCCAGGAACTTACCATAACGGTAGGGGTTACCATAATGGTTCTCCTTTCTCAAACGTTGGTAATTATTGTGCACCTATCTATATAATTTCGACTCTAAGTCTTTAATTTCTACAAAGGTATTGCCTGTTAACTGTTCATGACAGGCTGAGACCGCGTCTGTACAATCAAATAAATAACGTTTGATTCAAAGCACCGGGCATTGTATTTAAAACGTAGTTTGTTTTTACTCTAAGCTTACTTAACTTTAGAGTAAAATGTTATTGCGGTGAGTGTACCGTGGGAGCCACGGGATTGTGCAAGTTGTACGCTCCAGCTACACCACCGGCGGCCGACATGGAGTAGTGGTTATTGAGCCCTTAGCCAAGTATGCTTTCGTTGATTCGGCTGTCGAAGTTCACATTCATAAAAATATAATGGAAATACATGATGCTTTAGAAGCTGATAAAATATGATAATAATCATTAATTACTGATGGTTACCCGAAGTTACCATCATGTAATGTAAGCTACATTTGTACCTGCGTTAAGCGCAAAATATCTACTCTATAATACGACTAAATTACGTAGATTTGTCGTCGGGATGGATCAATATCTCTGATGCTGATAATCGCTCTTACGAATTCGGCTTTAAATGACACTTTCCGGTACGATATTACGGGTAACCCGGATTTTACGGATTTATTCAGTCATGTAGTAGGTACTAGGTATCTCCGTTGCGCCAAAATTCGTTTATCCGCGGGATAGGATACTTTTTATCCCGGAAAAATGTACGGTAAATTTTTAAAAGTATCCTAATTCCTATGTCCTTTCCCGGTACTCCAAGTATCTCAATACCCAGCAAAATCAGTTCAGCGGTTTGGGCGTGAAGAGGTAACAGACAGACAGACACACTTTCACATTTATATAATATATATGTTATGTGTATATATGTTATGTATATATGTATGGATTTAGTGGCAACTCACATTCAATTTGCGCACTTGCGTCAAGTTTATATTGAACAACAAGTTAGGTAAGGATGGATGGAGTTGATTGATGAACCTAAATTCTAGACCACACTTAGGTCTTACGTAACGCTCATTAACGTGTAACGCGTGTCGTGGTAATCACTCACCATTACCTTAAATATTATAATGAAAGTACGAGAGGATGGATGGATGTTTGCGACAAAAGGTCCGAAAATACTGAACGGACTATTATTTCTGTTATTGTAGGAGTTTAGGTTCCGAATTAGGTGCCACAGTCTGTATATGGCTATAATTTGTATCTCATAAATTACACTGTTTCCGTAGAAACGGTCTCTCTCTAGTAATCTCACTAGAGAGAGACCGTGGGGAACTTATATTATGATAAGAAGTAGGTAGATACGCACTTTTCAGCTTGAATGGTAAAATATACGTTATGATTGTTTGGAAGAAAAACTGCTTCCAAATGAAAGTTAGGCCGACAATTTGAACATTTTTTCCAGTAAATTTTGTACATACTTTTTAATTTTCGTATTGAAAAAAGGGTTGTTTTATTCTGCTTTCGATGCTCATTATTTAAATGATGAATGGTATAGAACGTTGTTTGGTGTTCGGCGGTCCGCGGTACACGGTACGCGGTACGCGGTCGGTATGTAGGGCTCAGGTGAAAGGGAATGCCCTAAGCGGTCTAGATCACCGCCGCCGCCGCCGCCGCCGCCACCGCTGCTGCAGGTACGCTCACAAACATACTCTGTTTCAATTCATTTCGATATGAATGTAAACAAAATATTGAAACTCGGTCATAATATGTGCAGTGCACAACTTTAAGGGCTTAGGGATTCGATAGTCTTAAGACAGATTATTTCAATATAAAGCATTAATTTATATGTTATATAGATTCTTCTCGGCGGGGTAGTTCCCGAACCGGCGCGGTGGTAGGCAACGTAGTTTCTTCGTTCTTTCTACGACTTTCAAAAATTTTAATTTCATTTTGAATAAAAAGATATTTTATTTATTATTTTATTATTTATTTATATATTTTAAGTGTGCGCATCTTCATATTATGTTTTTTTATTGCAAATTGCAATAATATACAATATTATGCTAAAATTGCTAAACGATCTTTAGGTTTCAGTGCGACCCCTATTTATGCTTTATTTCTTCTTACGCCTAGTACACGCCATTTGAATAAGTAGCCGGAAAAATTAAACGGAAAAAATTGAATCTGCTATATGACGATGGACGGTGAACTGACGATGAATTGATAGCCACTTAAGCTACCATTTTAAGATTTTTTAAGATGATAATGAATTGTAAGAAATGAATGAAATAATATACAACATATAAATTACACTTAAACCCTACTTACGAGCTATACGCGTGTGTATATTTTACAACTTTCTTTCCGGAATATCGTGTTCTTCGTATTAATAAATATATTATTAATATAATCACATTATATTTTTATTCGCATGAATGAGCCGCTAATGAAGATACATAACTTCATAATATTATTTAATTATGCATTAAAATTCATATACCTAATTCAGGTTTGATAATTTAAGTCAGTATAATATGTATTTTAATTTTATCTATTTAATATTAAATTGTATGTTTAATACAACCAATTGTTATTGTTTTACGGCTGCCTTTATTGACCTACGATTTCCTATAGAACACGACATAAAGAGAGAGAGAGAAAGGCCTCCCTCACTGTATCCTCATACATTTCACAAAAAAAAATATCCAGCTTCCTTTGATTAACCAACACCGGATAACTTGGAACATCTTGTAGCCAACAACGAAAACTCTTTGATATGATCTCAAGGAGCCCGAGGGACACGCTAAAGCTGCACGTCTTTAATCATAAGCTGATAATCCATACTTCCATACTAATGTTAATATTATAAATTCGAAAGTGTGTCTGTCTGTCTGCCTGTTACCTCTTCAAGCCCAAACCGCTGAAACGATTTTGCTGAAATTCCGTGTGGAGATACTCGGAGTCACGGGAAAGGACATAAGATAGTTTTTGTCGCGGAAAATGCACGGTTCCCACGCGATAAACGACTTTTGGCGTCACCTAGTCATATAATAAAAATCTCAAAGATATGTATAGTACAAAAGTATTAAATATATTTCCGTAACACAAGTCCTTCAGGTACTTAGCACGGGGCCAGACTGACGTGGTGTGAAGCGTCCATAGATATTATATTATTATTATATTACATATATATATATTGCATGTAACAATTAGCCACGGTGCGGTCGGGGGTGAGGAAACGGGTCATCAGTACAAATGCCACATCGCGCGGTTCACGGACACCATCAATTATAAACAATTGCGTACATCACTTGATCAATGTTGATATGAAAACGCTAACACTTGAGCAATAAACAACAGTTAATTGAAGTTGCACGATTGTTAAGTTTTGGTGATCCCCTCGCCTAGCGCCTGTATAAAACCATAATAATATATTACATCATACGATATTATAAATTAGACGACACCCGTAATTCCGTTGCGACACGAAATTATCGCGTGGGAAACGTAAATTTTTCCGGGATAAGAACTATCCCATGTCCTTTCCCGGGACCCAATGTTTGGATGGATGGTATGGAGGTACCAAATTTCAGCAAAATTGGTTCAACGGTTTGTGTGAGAAACGGTAATACACAGACACACATTTTCGCATTTATAATATTAGTATGGATACTGAATAAGTTAAAAATAATAAGAGGTAAACCCTCTTCAAGTTTAAGCCGTAGGACCGATTATGATGAAATTACGAAGATACTCAGAGTCCTGGGTAAAAACATAGGTTAGTAGTGATCGCGAAAAAAGTGCGGTTTCCATGCGCGAAACTTAACGTAAAGGAGCTACGTATGTCTAGTATCCTTACTAATGTTTATAAATGCGGAAGTGCGTCTGTCTATTTGTTACCTCTTCATCGGATTTACAAGGTGCCTTCCCCTTTGATCGCGGAAAAAAATACAGTTTCCATGCAACAAACTTTTGAAGTAACGGAGTTGCGGGCAACATCTTTACTAATATTAAAAATGAAAAATTGTGTCTGTCTGTATTTCGGTCTCTAAGTGAATTCCACCGTAACAGAGTTGCGGGCGACATCTAATACAAAGACTACAAACATAAAACATGAAGTCAAAAGACCTGAAGGCCCGCTATTCCAAAGCGCACTATGTCTCCTATGTTATGATAATATAATTCACATAATATGGCGGAAGTCCGCGCGCTCCCGTGGGAACCTTACATCATATTGTTCTGTACAGTTAGCGCGCTTATAACTACATTAGAGATTTACTACAGCCTGCGTAGGGCTTCACACGAGACGAGAGTAACAAAAATCTCGTCTCGGTCTCGTCAATCCTCAAAAAATGTATTGCCCATAATATTTTCCAAAACGTCTCGTCTCGTCTCGTCTCGAAAAAGCGAGACGAGAACGAGACCCGCGTGAAGCACTAAGCCTGCGTAACTCTAATCTTAGTACCTTAAAAGGTCTACACTGTGTTATATAGTTTATATACAGATGTGATAGTTATATGTATATAATTATATTATGTATACAGACATTAACTATGAAGATATGTAATGTTTTAGAGTCCTTGTCTGCCATGCTATTTTTTTCGCCTCATCTTTACGCCAAGTTAAAATCACCATTTAGAAGTTTTTAATATTAGTGACTAGTAAGTACTACATATTTAAAACTGAATAAAACGGAAAAGTTGTAACTTGTGTGTTGTTACGTTGATTATAATATATTTCTACCAAGAACTAACGGTAAACTTAATAAGTACTTAGTTAGTAATACCAGTGTCTATACTTCGCATTTTTTAATAATTAGGTCTTGCAATTAATTAATCAATAACGTTTGATCTATTTTTGCTAATAAGGGCCTAATCTTTGTTAAAGGTTAGACGTTTAACTATCTAGTTTACAATGAACTAAATAAAGTAGTAGGCTTTACTGCAGTCGTTTATTATTTTCATTTAATATATTGCTAAATTTTCATTTCAGCGAGTAAGATTTCGAAAATGATTCTAATTTCAAAATGTAATTTTATTTCTGATATTTTAATTTGATGGCCTACGCATAAAAAAAATAGTAATCGAAGCTCTTAAATTCAGAATGACGAAACACACAGGCCAAAATTCGGCGAAAAATGCAGCGATCAATCACACAGATGTCTGGCGTAAGATGGCGTGTTGAGGCGTGTTGTGGTAATGCAATGTAAGTATATTGTTTTGACTTTTGTTATTTACGAGCCTTTACCTACATAATACATTACGGGTTGCAACAGTGTTGTTGCTTGCAGTCTTGCTGTTTCTGTTTCCTAACTAATAAAAAGTTAGCGCTCACACGGCCACAAGCCTAATACGAAATACTAAGTTTTACAACACAGCTTTCTAGCTGTGTTGTTACAAATTATCGGACGCATCCGTAAGTCGCGGCTGACGGATGCGGCTTAACAATGTGCACGGTTCATCCGCGGACGTCAAAGAACTAACCTATATGTCAATGGCAGAAGTCCGCGGATGCAACAACATCCGGCCAGCCAGATTCTGTTCGGACGTCCGAACGCTCAAGGTCGCGTCCGCGACTTATGTCAGACAATGTGCACAGTTTAGTGTATTTTGTATTGATCAGATAGAAACAAGCCGCATCCGATGAAAACGTCCGATAATTTGTTCCCAGCAAGTTCTTGGTAAGTCTTAATTATTGATAATCTCCAACTTTTTAATAGCTTAAAGCGATTTACTGCATACTCAGTTCTAACTAGTGATGAGCAAAACAAGACTCGGACAGTCTTGGTTTTGGTATTTCTAGTACAATATTGGTCTTGGACTTGGTCAAATCTGCCTGATCTCGGTCTTGGATTTGGTAAACGAGCAAACGGGTCACCTGATGGAAAGCAACTTCCGTCGCCCATGGACACTCGCAGCATCAGAAGAGCTGCAGGTGCGCTGCCGGCCTTTTAAGAGGGAGTAGGGTAATAGGGGAGGGTACGGATGGGAAGAGAAGGGAATAGGGGAGGGAAGGGAAGGGAATAGGGTAGGGGATTGGGCCTCCGGTAAACTCACTCACTCGGCGAAACACAGCGCAAGCGCTGTTTCACGCCGGTTTTCAAGTTCAGTTTTAGTTTCAGTTTTAGGATAGTCTTGGCCTCGGCATTGCTTTTTTGCAAGACCAAGACTGAGGCTGAAAAACTGATTTTGCTCATCAGTAGTTCGAACCGAGTAAGCAAAATACCAGGTCGCCATTAGACTAGAAACATGGGTCACATCACGGTCACATCATTGTCAATCGCAGTTTGTATAGAAAACGATGAAATATGACAACTACTAGATGACGCCCGCAACTCCGTTCGTTTATCGCGCGGGAACCGTAAATTTTCCCGGGATAAAAGTATCATAATATGTCCTTTCCGAGGACTAAAAGTATCTCCATACCTTTCAGCAAAATCGATTCAGCGGTTCGGCCTCGAAGAGGCAACAGACAGGTAGGCAGACAGAAAGACGATTGACAGACACACTTTCGAATTTATATTATAATTTATTATAGGTCTACCAGAATCTGATGGCAATTTTTGACAGCAGATTTTCATAAAATATGCTTGATCATTGGATAAATTTTTATATTTGCATGTTTAACACACAGAATCAGCCGCTATAAGAAAAAAAAGGATCAAAATGTTTTATTCCAATTACCCCGGTATTGCTAGAGTCAATTTATTTTCTCACTTTTTGCCATCAGATTCTGGTAGACCTATAGTATAGATTTTGATAATGACCGCTACCGCCGTCCGCCAGGTATAATATTACGAGAATATCCACAATCTTCATTCTCGGATTTGACACTTCTCTGCATTCTGTGTAATAGCAACCTTCAATTTCACACAGTATAAAGTATAACGATTGGATTGCACTACTCACTAGTGCAACGCTGCGGTTTTGTTCGCAATTGTTTTGCGCAAGTCGCGTCGGTCGATTTCGAAATATTTCACTATACGATAGTAGTGTGGGGTTACTTTAACACTATACCTAATAATTTGTTTCACTTGATTCTTACTTTAAAAAGACCGACATCAAAGTCTACCCGTTAAAAATGTTGATCTACGCTGTGAAGAAAGAAAGCCTTTGTCACTGCTAATATTTGACTCGGAATTGGCACAATGCCAGGACATTTTGAATAAACTGGAAAATTGTTTGTGTAAATTGTGTAAAGTTTAAATAAAAGCTTTTGCATTCGGCAAATAACTATTCGCTAAAAATTTTTAACATAAACATTTTTGGACTTTGTTTTCAGCTTTCTTTATCAATTATCACTATTTCAAAAATGTAACTTTTTATAATTTGAGTTTACCGTATTAAATATAAATCAAAACACCTTTTAAGTTTTAACCCAGAGTGCAATAAATGAACTCTTCAAATAATTACTTATTCATTATATTAAATCTGTTAAATATTGTATTTCGTATATCATCGTGAAGGAAGTACTTACATTAGCCAAATAAATATTAACTGCCGACACCGGAACTTACCTGAAACAAAATATAAACGTTAGTTATCGGCTCGTTAGCGGGAAACGCAATATACTCAACACTCAACACCACGCGAACCCGTGTGGGAACTCGGAAGAGAATCTTTCATTGTCATAAGACACTGTCTTCTTACATTGAAACATGCTAATCTAATCCATACTAATATTATAAATGCGAAAGCGTGTCTGTCTGTCTGTCCGTCTGTCTGTCCGTTTGTATGTGTGTCTGTATATGTGTCTGTCTGTTACTTCTTCACGCCCAAACCGCTGAACCGATTTTGCTGAAATTCGGTATGTAGATAATTTGAGTCAAATGACATATAGGATACTTTTTATCCCGGAAAAATGTACGGTTCCCACGCGATAAACGCAACGGAGTTGCGGGCATCATCTAGTGGATAATATATATTTTTTTTCTATGGAAGCTTCACACCACGTCAGTCTGGCCCCGTGCTAAGTACCGGAAGGACTTGTGTTACAGGTACCAGACAACGGAAATATATTTAATACTTTTTATACTATACAGTTATATATTTAAGATTTTTATTATATGATACACATATTTAATACACATCCATGACCCAGGAACTTTGAAAACATTTTGTTCCGTCGGCGGGATTCGAATCCGCGACCCCCGGCTTAAGCTACCAACAGCCCACCAACTGAACCACAGAGGTCGTCGATTCGAATTATACTTCTCGTCAGCATAGATTTACAAGAGTTTGGTATAAGCCTGTAGTTTGTATATTGTATGTCTGTCGGTAAAGAGACATAATATAACGTATGATTAAAATATATCAGGCTAACATCAATTGAATTTATACTTCATACATTTTCGTTCTGCGTTTTGCTGCAGAAGTACCATCGAGGAAATTGATTCGTAGGCAGCTGACGGACCTACGTCATGACGTGGTCTGCTTACGTCAATTCAATGTTAGCTGTGATCGGTCGACGGATGGGTTTGAGGGCGACTAACGCAATAAATCAAACATTGTCCTTCTCTCTTCACACTCACGCTCGTATTTCATATGCCAGGTGAAAAAGGATGACGCGGATTCATCGCCAAATTAGTTTTTTCTCAATAACTCGACAAACATACAACATTTTAAAAATCCGCTAGGTCAGATTCTCAATAATAGAATTTTATACAATATGATAAAATATTAACTTAGTTTAATGCACGGTTATGGCAATATATGAAAAATTCGTGAAAATCAGATGCATCTTTGTGTTTTTTTTTTTTTTATTTAGAAAATTTTAAGATATCGTATTTTCGCTAGGTCGGATCCTCGGAAATATGATGTAGTATCTATATTTAGAAAATGAAACAATTCGGGCTTATTTTCAAGTATAAAAATGAATTATAAAATCGACAATTTGGGGTTAGTCGCCCCCTTAACGCGACCAAATTACTTAGGTCCGCCATCTGCCTAGGAATCAACTTCTCTGATAGAACATCATAGTAGCTATTATGAATTGTAATTTTGAGTAACATTTGGCACCTAAAATACAATAACCAGTGACTGATGTTCGAACTGTGAGCGACTATAGGGATGTATTAAACGGATCAGTGATCACCCACGACTATGGTTTTTGTTGGACGTCAATAATAACACTGGAGTCCAAATAGAATACAAGTGGTATAGTCACGAGTCACGACGTCTCTTAGCGCTACTTTCGTATACCGTTCCACACTTTCTTATACAGATTTAAAACTATGATAATGTTATGAAGGTTAAAGGGATAGGAATTGTGTTACCGAGGTTTTTTTACCGATTTTATATCTATTCACTATTATAACTAAATTGAATGACTTAAAAACTTGAATAAATATAATATGTGCTTTGAAACTACTGGACCTAGCTAGTATTTAAAGAATGCATATAAAATACTACCGAAGAGCATTTAGGCTACTTATTACTCGATTATACCAAAAGGTGGATTATGAACTAGATTTTAGAGTGTAGCTTAAACGACTGGATCGGTTTTGAGAGGTTTAATTTAATTCGTCTCAGACAGTGATACGTTTTATCAAAATTATAGTTGGGTTACTGACTGCATAGCTATAAATAACTATATTTTTTAATATTTATAACGTAGGAAATATAATTCTCTTCCTGCTGGTTGTAAGTGGTTGCTGGTTATATATACAACAATTATTTCCAGTTCAGTTACCAATAACTGGAGCACAAACGTCGAACTTTTTACGGCGAACTTCGTGTTTTTCTTCGTGAGTTTCGTGCACTTTTTCTACTATATTCATTAATTATTATAAATTTTAACAAATTACACGACCGGTTTCGAAATAAATCATCATCAGGTGTACTTAGTATAGGTAGTTTTAAATAATTAAATATCATCAAAACAAATATTAGGATTGTCAGCATCATGAAATTTTAAACCATTTGGTAGAATTTTAATCACTACTTTACAAAATCCTCTATTGAAAGTAATTATTATTATTATATTTTTATAGTTGGCAAAAACTTTGCAGTGCTAGGAAGCAGAAAAACTTTATTTGAAGCTAGATTATTTATGTATATTTATTATTTACACTTTAGATCAGCGGTACTCAACGGTACGGTTTTTTATACGGGCTACAAACATGTTTTAGTCTTGGTGTCGCGGGTCGCAACCAAAATTATTTAGGAGTAAAAAAAAAGAACGTTGTTCAAAATTATCGATTCACGAAGGCTACTGAAAAAGTCCCGGCGGGCAGCAGGTTGAGTATAGCTGCTTTAGACGACCTGTTGTTATAGATATAGTTATCTATATTAATTATTATAGTAGCAGAATGAGTCATATCATAACATATGTCTGGTAAACATTAAACAAGCAGTAAACAGGTCATCCTGTCTTAAATAACAGGACGCACAATGGAAGTCAAGAAAAAAGAAATACGATAAATAAGTATTATTTGAATATAAAGCATTATAAAGTGATTGTATGTCTGTATAGTGTATGTATATCATTACAAGTTACTGCTCGGAACCTTACTTTGATTCGCAAATTACTTTGCAGTCAACTACTAACTAACTATCCAATACCTTTTACTGAGACTTAAAGTAACCTCATACCAATCTTGTCTTACCAATACATATTATTATTATTCGTAACTAGACGTTCCGCGCGGCTTCGCTCGCGTAAATTAGATATTTCACAGACAAATTAGTCCACAAAAAATTGCCTATAATCCTTCACGTGGTCTACTTCTTATCTATGCCAAATAACAGAAAAATTACTCCAGTAGTTCGTGAGATAAGCCCTTTCAAATAATTTCCCCCCGTTTTTTCCACATTTTCCTCTATTTCTTCGCTCCTATTAGCCTCAGCGTAATAAAATATAGCCCATAGCCTTCCTCGATAAATAGGCTATCTAACACTGAAAGAATTTTTCAAATCGGACCAGTATTTCCTGAGATTAGCGCGTTCAAATAAGCCCTTTCAAATAATTTCCCCCCGTTTTTTCCACACTTTCCTCTATTTCTTCGCTCCTATTAGTCATAGCGTGATAAAATATAGCCTACAGCCTTCTTCGATAAATGGACTATCTAACACTGAAAGAATTTTTCAAATCGGACCAGTAGTTCCTGAGATTAGCGCGTTCAAACAAACAAACAAACAAACAAACTAACAAACTCTTCCGCTTTATAATATTAGTATAGATATGACGATAGTAAATAGATTCTCGACATTTAAAACGTAAACACACGTGTATGTATTGACAATGTGTGTGTGTTTGTGTGTGTGACGGGTGGTCGTCAGCCTCCATTGTGTTGACAACAATCAACAATGCCTATTTTTTGACTCATCTGAAAATCTCTCGCTGACCTTCGTTTATATTATAAGCACGCATTATGACGTATGCAAAAAGACGTATTTTTTGCAATACATAAAAGTTTTTGTTTTATTGTATTGATTAATTATATGGCTTCCGATGTAAACTAATTGTTATTATTATCAACTTCGTTAGTGCAGAAATTTTTAAATCGGAATCTTACTAACCTCTTGCTTTTATAAGCAAAATAACTATAATAATTTGTCGTAACTTCTCTCATGTTCACTTGCTTCGCTATAAAACAATGAGATTCTTTTGAGATTTTTCAATCTGTTCTACTAACTGTCATGAGCTGCTCTCAATGCTGATCACATTAGCTCCGTTCACAATCGTTTACGAACACAATGCGTTGCCAAACCACGTGAGAACAGGCGACAAACCGCAGACAACACGACGACAATCGAAACGGGTTGAGGTTGGCCAACGAATTATATCACACACGTCATAAACGCGCTCTGACCCCGTGAGCCGGTCAGAGATGTTCGCAGGCTCTACATTATACTTTTATGAATATAGTGTCACCTGTTAGAATTGGAGTAGTGTGTAATGTCAACTGCACTTAAAATTAGAGCAGTGCATTAATGTTTCCTTTGGTGCGGCGTATTTAGATGGTTCTTTAATGGCCTATTGTCAATGACTGAATTTACACAAGCTTGCAAAACAAACGCTACGGTTAAAAAGTGTGAGAATGCAGTGTAAAGTGAAAAACGTACGCAAATACACTCGCGCAAAAGCCTTAGCGCGCGGTAGATTGAGAAGGGTATATTATTTCCTCTCCTACACCGCGCCATCGATCTATCTCCCTCCGTCTTATGAATTTTCGATCAGGTCACCTGACGCGAGCTTAACATTATTAGTTTTTACCCATCTCAATAAAGTGTACAACGCTAAAGAAATTTCCACTTCAAAAACAGCTTAAAAAATACACTGCAAAAACAAGTTTAAATCGGTTAATAGATCAATTTGAATGTAATCTCTCGCGTTTCTAGTTATACCATATTGGTAGTGCAATTAACAGTAAGGTCTAGAAAAAAGTGGTATGTGATGGGCGGGCAGCGGGTAGTGGCAGCGGGCAGTGGGGCGATTTCTACCGCGCGGGGAAAGTTGCCCGCCGGCTGACGCTGACGTAACGCCTAACGACAGGTTCCATACGTCAGCGGTCACTACCCATCTATACAATGATTTACAAGCTTTGGTTAACTCAAAACATAAACAAAAGCTAAAAAATTACATACGCCAATAGTCAGAAATCATCTATAAAATACAGATTTTTAACAAGTAGGAGACAGACCTGGACTAACAAACAAATAAAAATTGTCAAAACACACTGGGCTTAAAACGTAGTTTAACGCACCAAACAACGACAGAATATTGTGTATCGTATCCAATAAGTAAATATTATTATTAATGTATACCTAGCTGTAGTTTACCCTGACCATGTCCCACGATACATGCGCGGAGAGCGGTCATATACTTTCTCAGGCCCTTTCATCTCATTACTGTTACTCAAAAAGTCAGGTAAAAAGTAACCCATTTACATAGTTACTCCAAAATATTACAACTAGCAGACCCAACGAACGATGTATTTTCATTTACCTTGTAGGAATATGCTGGTGAAGATCCTCGGAAGATCTTCCAACTGAGCAAGGAAAAGTTTATACTGGCATCATTTGCAGATCTACAATTACAAAATTTCAACGAAATCAGGCAAAGCCTTTTCGTTAGAAGTATAAATCTAAATACTTCCATACTAATGTTTTGAAGGTGTGTTTAAGAGTTGAAGGAGTTGAAGGGTCAAGGCATACCGCAGAGGTCGCGGGTTCGACTCCAAGGTAGCGATGATGGAGCCTGTGTACAGTGTAATTTACTGATTATTATTAATTATTACTCATCCTTAATTGTTTATTGTAATAAAATAATTGTTTATTTGTAATTATTATTATTAACCTAACGTAGTTTTTGCGAGTGTTTCGAAATTAGGGATTTACTTTTATAAAAGAAAATAATGTAGCTGATGACCTATGACAAAATGTTTATGAGTGTGTCAAACCAAGAACAAACATTGTGTAAATGTAACTTTGAAGACTAAGAAAAGACTAACTTTCGTTCCAGCTCCCTTTAAATCCGATCTTAAGTACCCTACGCTAGCACTGTTTTTCCATACAAACATATTCCCCAATTTACTCCCTGGACAATGCGTCTAGACAAATTATTTTTTTATATAATATTGGGATCTGTTAAAGCTATGCATCTACGTTCGATTTTTTCTAAATTTACTAATAAATAAAAAAATATGACCCTTCAAAAATCCACCGACCATAAAACAAATTTGAAAGATCTTTTTGAGATAAAATAAAAACGTAGAGGCATAGACTCACTCTTCCTAAAGATATTTAAAAAAAAATTAGTTAGGCTCTATTTTGAAGGAGGAATCAGAGGACTACGTTACCTCAATTTACTGTATCTGTCTCTATCACAATTCACGTGCCGGCGCAGGGTGAAGCGTGATGGCAATAGTTTCTTCGTTTAAATTCTAATGCACCCGCGTTCCCTCATAATAATCAGTAAATTGTATTGTACCATTAACAGTTAATAATGCGTTAGAGTTAAACATCTGTTGTATTATAAATTGATTCATTGGCAGATGGCGGACCTAGATAATTTGGTCGTATTATATCAACTCAATATTACTCGTCATAATATTCTCTCAGCTGAACTTGACATAACCTGACAAAATAGCGTAGCTCCGCCATCTGCCTTTGAATGAAATTCTCTGATAGTACAACATTCAATTGAATGTAAATATGTAACACAATTATAAGGTCGATTGTCCGAATAGTTTTGACGTGTCCGACGATAACAACGCGATGTTGTAACAGTGTCGGAGCAAGGCGGGGGTGCGGGGGGCGACCGAAAAGGGCAGCGTTGGGCAACGGCTCCCATGTACGGCCTAATGCCAGTAATTATCGGTAATGCACCAATAATTTCAAACTACAAATGAGTTATTTTGAGAAAAGGTTAAAGCTTTGTCTGTAGTAACTAAAGGTATTGTATAAAATAACTTGTTTGTTCATAACCACGGTTTTAAGAATGGCAAACTTTTCTAAAGTTCAAAAATATATCAAACTCTAGCATATTGTAGGAATATGTAGATTTGACTATAACATGTAATATAAATATTTATAATTTTATATCGAGCAATTAATAAACATTACTCAATTGAGATAATTCCACTCTAAGGAAAAGACAAACGATACATTTCATCCCGGAAAAAATTACAGATCCCAAATCAAATTGTTGTTAAACGAACTCGCAGTATGTCATAATCTGTTTTTAATATCGTAAGCACAAGCTATTAAATATCTTTTAACTAACGAAACCTGAAGATCCCCCGGGGTGCAGGGCTCCGCTGTGAGGCCCCCGCTGCGTGTTTGGGGCCTCGTGTCTGGGGCCTCGGGCCGCCGGGGCCTCACATGACACGCCCCCTGGGTTTTGACATGCGTTAAATGTACGACGTATGAATAGTTAATAGTCCATGCGGCGCGTGTGAACTCCGATACACTATACTTTTGTAATTAAAGATATGAGTGGATGAACCAGGTAAGTAACAATTTGAAAACTGTCGATTTTTTTTGCATAAATGGAGGCTTTAGGACCGGGAAAACAATTTTAAATAAAAACATGTGGATTCTATTTATAGCTACATATATTAGCCAGATGATGAAGTAGGTAAGTTACAAGGTTTGTTCAAATTTTATTGGAAAAAATGATTAATTGCTATTATGTTGTAAAATGTTAGTTACCCGGTTCATCCATTTCATGTGTCTTCATGTCATTGAAGACAGGAGCTTCAATAATATTATTATTATAGTTATATTGAATAACATAAACATAACATGCTTTGTTTTTTGGACCACCCAAAAAACAACAAACAAAAAACAAATTTATAGATTTAACATTATCTAAGTATAAGTATAAGTATAATTACTATCATACAATTCACGTTACGATAAATCGTAAACTCGGGCTTGCAGCCGACTACATAATATAAAAAATACGCTTCTGTATGTATGTAAACTGCAGTGTTTCTATGTTCGCGATTATGTAGCAAAATTACTCACTAATAAAATAGTAGAAAGCAGTTAGTAAAGTGTTTATATACTAGTGCTAGAGTAGCGGAACTTGTGACGTAAGAGAAAATACTGACTTGTGACGTAATGTCAGCATTATTTTTACTTTTTTCCATGCGAAATGACAACGAAACATTTGTTACCGCTCCATAAAAGTAGTTTATGACAGGACTATCTAAGTTATGTACGATTTCACGCGATTGTAATCTAACGTATGTTATAGTTTTATTTAGCTCTTACTGTGATATTCTCCTAACATTATGAAGTCTATACTCAAGAGTTATGTTAGAGTGACGAAAGATATTTTATTCTTATCTTCCTCAAAAAGTGATTTTCTTAATAGGATGAGGTTGACAAGTGGTAGATCAATTTAGGAGTTTGTTTTGATTTTAAGATCAAAAATCAAAAAAAGAAAATCGTGCAGCTTCTGAAGAAACGCTTTCAAATGTAGATCTTCATCGGTCTGATAACTTTAACGGCGGGAAACAACATAACCTCAATAATTAAGTAATTTTAGCTTTGAGACGCTGCCGAGTGATCGACTATCGGCCTGCCTACTTGCAGCCTCCTCGCTCCAGTTGCCATGGCAACGCACGCATGATTCTCCCCAGGGGGTACGGGAAATCGAACCTTATTTGGAAGCGGTTAAGGTACAATTTAGAGCGGTAACAGTGACCTACGCACGCGCACGCGCCACTATCGACGCATTAATCGTGTGACGTCACTTCCTGTAAGCGACAATGCGGTATTGTTTGTCACGAAAACAATAACAAAGAGATAAGAGATACGAGCTGATAACGCAGAAGATGACAATTTATTATTAGTTAGTAAATGTTAGCCGTAAATTCGTTTATCTTACAGGTACCACACATTTTTAACCGACTTCAAAAAAGGAGGTTATCAATTCGACGCGTATGTATGTAATATTTCCAGAACTGCTCAATTTTCGTATATGTTAGTCTATATCAGCGTCTGAACAAATGTGCCAAATTTCAAATATGTATGTATGTATGTATGTATGTAACTATGTAAGTATGTATGTATGGATGTTTTTATGTTTGTGTTCGGATATCTCTGGAATTACCATTCCGATTTCAGCAATTTTTTTTGCTGTACTAGGTATTGTTCAACTTAGGGAATAGTGCAAGTTTCATCAAAATCGGTTCAGTAGTTTTGGAAATACGGAGTTTTAATTCTCAATTACGTATTTTGAAGTCGGTTTTATCTTCATAAATTACAGTTATTATTAACAAGATAAAATTCATGTTATCTTCCCAGATAGTTAAATAGTCATACTTTTGTATTTTTAATATTTGTATGAAATATAGTCCGTAATGTCTAAAGCAATTAGTATTAATCGTTTGTCTTAATAAGACAAACTATAAACTTTAACAGGAGTCGATCAAACTGATCCTCCCATAAAAAGATGCTATAAACTGTTAGCAGATTGATAGTTTAGACAGTCCAGTGTTTTTCAACCTGTGGGTCGCGAAGCTTCTGTACCTCGCCAAGGTCGAGAGGACGATTTCAGTAAAAAACCATAAAGATTAATAAAAAGCAAATATTAAGTAAGAGAATTTTAACAAAAGGATATATTCATAAACATACGAGTATATACATAAAATCAAAGTGTTGCGAAATATTTTTTCATACCATCATCAGGATCGAATCATAAAATAGGTTGAAAAACACTGCTCTAAACAAGTCAATATGCATTGACTGGAAATTCCCATAAAATAGCATGAATTCAAGACTTTATTAGCCAATAAACTTTTTAAGTATTTTGTTAGATGGTTAAGTATTTATTGTATAATTTTATCCGTTGTCTAATTGTTATGACTCAAATCTTCATTTAGTATATCTATGCCAAATTTTATGAAAATTGATCAGGTATTTTCGAAGCTACTGAAATCAAACGAAAGAAAAAAAAAGGTTTTGTCTTTTAATAGATCATAAATCTAGTAAGATAAGTAAATAATAAAAGTCTGTACTATGGTATATTAATAAGTACATAATGTATTCAACCGTATATTAAAGGCTTTGTAGAAAATTTTGCCAAGTCTCAAACATAATACGGCTACCTTCTATCACCGTTGTAGATAAAAAAATCTTAAAATAGGCTTATTTGAATATGAAAGTGAATATCTGAGCATGGTGTTTGAGGCTGTTGAATATGCAACATGAACGGTAGACGTGGTGAGAGAGCGGAACCGACGTGCGTTATTCGCGACCACAACGCTGTGAACTTCATTCTCGAGATGGTCACTTTTGTTCCGAGTTTTCCCGAAAAGATAGTGAGATTGTTCTCACACGGTAATGGCCGCGTAGAACTTTCAGAATTACGGCAAAAAGGGAAGTTCAGTGTTCGATTTTTAGGTCTATAGAAGACGATTTTGGTAGCTCATGTGATCACACGAATAGTAAGTGGTAGATCGCGACTAGACGATAGCAAGCTTAAGGTTGTAAAAACTATAAAAACCCTAATAAAACTGTTGCGTTATTGTGCAGATTACAAAATCGGCTTTTTCATGTAATCTATACATATAATAAAATCGTGGAGGTAAAATTTTTGTACATTGAAAATAAACTTGAAAAAACGAGTCAGGAGCATGTTAGAAGTGTAATAGAACACATCTCAACTGTTTTTGAAATTTTTGTTTCTCTGTCTGTTTGTCTGTTTGTACAGGCTAATCTCTGAATCCGCTGGAGAGATTTCAATGAAATTTGGCCTAACATCCCTGGTCAACATCATAGATACTTTTTTTTAACCGACTTCCAAGAAAGGAGGAGTAAATGTTTACTTTGCTGTTTGTGGTCCGATTGTCAACATTCTTTTTTTGTTGTATAGATTGTAGACACAAATTTGATACCATGTTTAGAAAAACGGTAATTTTTCACTTCTTTTAAGTAAAATTAACATAATATGCTACCAAAAAGTAAGATTCAAACTAAGTCATATCCTAGGGTAGGTATAGGGCTTCGGAAGGTTCCGTTGCTGAACGGAACTCCTGACCCCTCATATTTTTTTTAAATACTGGAAGCACATGCCATATTACCACCATCATTATATGGATGGCCATAACCACATTATGATGCTTTTGTTGTTTTTTTTTTTGTAAGTATTCTTTTGCATTGAAAGGATCAGAATCGAAATTGGTAATTATTTCGCCGTTTCTGTGCCGATTTGTAGATTTCTTACTTAAAGGGATATAATTTGTATTTGATGCTATGGTCGCGAAGGTGAAAATTTCCTAATGGGATCTATATGAGTAATGGAATTGAAGAAACTCCTCTAAATTTACAACGACACTCAAAGTGATTATCAATTCCAGCAAAGGTCGATATCTTTATAACTTTTCCCTAATATTCATGAACGATTAACCAAACACTGGATGGATACTGACAACTGCGTATCTAAATTTCTTAACGGCCATGGAATTTTAAAGTCAAACTTTACGGATCTAAATTAGTAGATAGCATCACCTATGTGCTCGACTGAAGGCAGTATGTTTGAACAGACCACTCATCATGTTCTCTGGGAGAGTTTTTTCTGGCAAGATAAAAGAACTACAATGCTAGACAACCTACATTGTAAATCTGATGTCGCATACTACGGTGATATTGGGACAGTGCTAGGAACTTCCGTGCCTACAAGCGTTTTTGTCACAATAATTATTACATTTGGCAACAGTCTAACACAGCAAGTTCCAATATTAATTTAGCTATTATAGCTTAGTAGTCATAATTATTACAATTTATATTCATGGTGCTCCTCCTTCAGTGATTTGACATTCGGTCACTGCAACTTTGTGCTATATCAGCTTTTAATGGGAAGGGGAATTAGAATTCTTCATACTTCTATTTTCTTCTGATTAATTTCGTTGTAAGTCTCAAACCAGTTTGAGCATGTCCTTCGGGCTCCTTAAGATCATAATATCAAATTTTAGGGAAACATCACGATTCCTGACCTACAAGAGCAAGAGGTAATAGTTAAAGTGGTATAGATGCCTACATTAAATATCCCGTCTTCTTTCGTCTATCCTCTGTCTCCGTCACATGTTCCTGGCCCCTGTTGTCCACGCCAAGCGGTCTTCGAAGAAAGGATTTTTTAAAACCATATCTATGGTTCAAGCTCCGCCGATGAAAGTTACGTAAAAGAGCTTTCAATTTTCCTGGGTCTTTGATGTAAATTAAAAATTTCGAGTGTATTGTACCTAATATTAATTCTTATCCAAATAAAATAGTTTTTGATGGGTATTAAATTTTCTAAATCTCGATTATAATAACACACATTCACGCGGACGAAGTTGCGGGCAACAGCTAGTAATATAAATAAAATCATATAAAATGACAAAATCACGTAATATTATACACCACAATCTCGCGGAGACCGGGATAACAAGTATCCCATGTCCTTTCTCGAGACTCAAAGTATCTTCATACCAAATTTCAGCAAAATCGGTTCAGCGGTTTGGGTGTGAAGAGGTAACAGACAGACAGAAAGTATGGATAGCCGAAAACAGATGAGGCTACAGCGATAAATAGAAAAACTCGAACTAAATCAGTTTATTTCGGAGTCTGTAATTAGCATAATCAATATTATAATGTGTAGTGAGGGCTAAGGCCAGGTTACATAATAATAAATTAATTATTGAGCTTTTAATGTAGAGTATAACAATCTAATCTAATCTAATCCGCTGGAATGCTGGCGGCGGCGGCGAGGGGCGCACCACGAGGTGCAAGGTTATGCCCATTTAAACTAGTTAGCATGAGGAAGCCACGATCCGGACCTGTCTCTTTGTGCCCGTCGTAGCTGTCCACTGACTAGTTGTTGGACAGATCCAAGGTGACAGCTAATGTATAGTAAAATTCAAATTCAATGCAGTATGGTAATTTTGTGGGTTCCGTACCCAAAGAGTAAAAATGGTGTTATTGAAACAACGTTGTCTACTCGTCCGTCTGTCTACCAGTAGATTACTTTGCTTCAACTGTGTTAGCCAATTGTGAATTTGACCGACCACTTAGCTCGTTGCCGCTGAAACAGGAAGCTCGACTCGCACTTGGCCGGTAATTCTCATGATCAATAGAACTTGAATATTACTTTTTTTGTAAACATAGGCGTTTTTTTTTATTCCGCTACGAAAGACACGTAGCAAGCTCTATGAAATTGTATCCCAGTACAAAAGACATGAACGGGCGCCGCGGTATTTTTATATTAGACTTACTACAATCACCGTTCGGCCAAATTATGCAATTACATTATTATACCTCATTATTACAGTAACAGTTAGTATTATAACTATCGGTTAGCCGAACAGTTAGTATTAACTAGCTATCAGTTAGCTGAAATGTCAAGGAGATACTGCGTTACGGCGAGTACAAGTCGAGCGAATTCCTCTATAATGGCTTTTATTAGCGAAACGGTTTAGGCGAGTGAGGTTAATGACATTTGTACTGATTAGTTACTATAAACTTAACCAATAAACTGTATTTATGTATATAATACAATATGTCTATATTATACACAGAGAATGAACCGCATATTGAGGTAAGATTTTTTCGGCGCTTATATTAAGAATCTATTGACTTCTTGTTCAAATAACTCAGATTAAAAGTTTATTCAAAATCAAACAAACACGCATAATCAAATACATATTATAGCCTTTTTGCTTCGCCAGAGTTTTTAATTAAAAAGAAAATTTGAAATATACGTGGTGGCCACAAAGAAAGATCTTTGGATCTAGAGAGTATACGCTCAGCCAGGTAACTATATTGATTTCAGCCATCACCTATATACAACATAGCTTTTGCCCGCGGCTTCGCTCGCGTTAAGAAGTATTATTATTATTTAGGTATCAAAGTCTCAGCCCGATCGGTATATCCTCTATTTTATCCCTTGGGGGTAGAATTGATCAAAATCCTTTCTTAGCGGATGCCTACATCATAACTACCTGCATGCTAAATTTCAGCCCGATTCGTCCAGTGGTTTGGGCTGTGCGTTGACCTAGCACTATGTCAATTGGTCACCTTTGAGTTTTATATATGATTTAGATTTAGTGAACAATTAAGTAAGTATTATTTAAATCATCATTTACTAATAGATCTAAACTCCCTCCCGCACGCGCACCCCCGCCTTGGTGACGCCCACTTCGCAACGGGCCGTGCAGCAGAAATCGTAATATTTTAATTTCGCCATAACTTCAAAATCAAACGTCCAATTTTAATCATTCAAAGACCAAATATTATCTACATAAACTGTGCTTAGTGATGAAATAAATTATTTTGATAAGGATTAATAGCATTAGTAAAATAAACGCGTTTAAATGAAGTCCAAAAAAAATTCAAGATTTTTAAATAAAAAAATGGTTGTTGTGCCTCACTCGACATAGATAAGTATAGTGTGTCGCGGACTTTTTTGTAGATATTTATAAGATCTACAATTAATTAGAACATTTTATGGTTCTATCTTTTATAGTTTAGGCAGCGTACGCAAAATAAGTAACTTTTCTGGTTGATTCTTACACCTTGTGTCCGAAAAACCCAAATATCTTACGGAACCCTATTTTTTTCCAAAATAAAATTTATCCTATGTTACTCGTGGATAATGTAGCTTTCGAATATACTCGGTACTCGATTCTCATTATAATTATGTAATAAAATTAGGTACTTAATTTTTGACCAAATTTCCCTTTAAATAAATGAATCATGGACACGTAAATAACGCGGCTAGGCAAGTAGGCATACTATGCGGCCGGCGCGCGGCGCGGCGCGGCGGCAAGCTCCCCGCGCCGCGCGCTACCCTTCCCACGCGCGGTGTCCATGCGTTGGGTAAATAATTATTTAACTTTAAGCTACATTTACTCAGTGATCAATTCAAAATCAAAAATACAAAAAAATATTATTTTTTTTGTATTTTTTTTTTCATCTAACATAATAGCCAAATATCACGTCCTCGAGTATTGAACATGTCTGACCAGTCGCGCAGTATACCGCCGCACTTAGAAAACTTCAATAGATTAATTTATAGATACAGGATTATGGCACATCACGTATATTTTCATCTTATGACGTATATACAGGGTGTAACAAAAATAAGTGATAATACTTTAGAGAGTGTTCGTGTTCCTTGTAGAGAGTTCACTGTGAAAGTAGCAGCGCTGAAAAACGAATTTTTTTTTTCACTTTTGTATGGGGAAACTCGTGACGCTCGGGCCCTTGCCCATACAAAAGTGAAAAAAAAATGTTCGTCTTTCAGCGCTGCTACTTTCACAGTGAACTCTCTACAAGGAACACGTACACACCCTAAAGTATTATCACTTATTTTTGTTACACACTGTAGACTGGAGACTGTTCTCAGCTCCTCATGTAAAGCTACAATAATCAGATTCCCATGAGTTCGGCGGCGAACATGATCACTTTCACTGTGCACTGTGGACTCGTGTCGCCGCGCGCCGCGCGCCCCACTGACCCTCACACTGTGCAGTCTTCAGTCGCGCTTCATTACCCATCTTATTACCGTTTATGTGCTATTTTAATCTGTATTTCTTGTTCACATTCGATGTACTATCAGATAAGTTGATTTATAGGCAGATGACAGACCTACGTAATTTGGTCGCGTTATGTCAAATCATCCGACAGATCCATTGAATTAACACAATTCGACCAAATGACGTAAGTCTGTCAGTTGCCTATGAATCAATTTCTTTGATGGTAACTCTAGAGTTGCTCCTCTCGAAGACTCCTTTATAGGGTTATGTACCGAAATGACAAAAAACAGAACCATTATGGATTCGTCATGTCTACCTGTCCGTCCGTATGTCTCTAATATTATTCGCGACTATAAAATATATTCTCTTGATATTTGGTAAATAAATAATATGTATGGACGCTTCACGCCACGTCAGTCTGGCCCCGTGCTAAGTACCTGAAGGACTTGTGTTACGGGTACCAGACAACGGAAATATATTTAATACTTTTATACTATACACATATTTAAGATTTTTATTATATGATACACATATTTAATACACATCCATGACCCAGGAACTTTTGAAAACTTTTTGTTCCGTCGGCGGGATTCGAACCCGCGACCCCCGGCTTGAGCTACCAACAGCCCACCAACTGTTTGTTGTGCTACAACGTTATTTCAAGAAGGAAAATCTAGATATTTCGGAACACTTTTACAATTAACTTCCATCCATCCAACACGGAAATTTTATAAATAAAAGATTAGGTTTTTACTCAATTTGTAACAGTAAACGAGCGCACTCGATAAAAAATTTCTGAGCAAGCAATTCCACGGATATCGATAAAACATAATCCTTCCTCGGCAGTCGGGTAAAAATGTTAAACCTTTAAACGATCTAGATTTTACGATCTAGATTCTAGATCATTAACATTTTATAACAAAGCGTATAGGCTGCGGTAATAAGGTAGACTAACCTAACTTAATTAAGGTAGAATAATAATAATAATAATTTATAGCTGCGTTTGAGTTTAACCTGGGTTTGAAAATAGCATTGTATAACATAATAGCCCCCGCCACAGTTTCGGTGACGGTGGCCGGTTTCATTGTTCATTGAAAAAAGCCCCTCTAGCATACGCCAACGAGATATCTCGTGGATATCTCACTCTCGAGCGTAGTGATATTGTCGATATCGATATATACCTCTTTTTTGCTAACATGCGTACGCCGAGTCTCGAGAGATAAATTTCTCGTTCGTATATAGTTCGTTAGTATATAGACAAAAATAGCACATATAAAAAAAAACAAAATTATCTCTAATTTTGACGACAGACGTACGAGAAAAAATGTATGTCATGTTAGGGTCAATAGAGATGAAGAGATAAACCAGTTAACATCGAGAAAACGTGTAGACAAAATTTTCTCGTTGGCGTATGCTAGCACGGCAGGCCAGTTACGCAGGAGTAATTTTTATAGTGTTTCCAAGTGCATGCGCTATACATAAGAACACTCTCTCTTTCTTAACTCTCTGGCCCAGTGGGACGGATGATCGACACGACTGGCGAGAGATCAGGCGCAGGACCGACTTTTTACATGCCCATCCGACGCATGGATCATCTTACTTGTCAGACAAATTAGGTGATCAGCCTGCATCGTCTTAATAAATTGAACCCACGACCTCCGCTAGAGCCACGCTCTAAGCCACTGGATCACCGAGGCGTGAGCAAATTGTAGTCTCTTGCACGAGTCTGCTAGTTATTCATATGATGATACTATTTACGCATCTCATAGAGAAATTTCCATAAAAATTATTTTAGAGATCTGAAGTAGAGCGCAAAATGTGATATGAGATAAAATGAAAATTAACAATAAAGTTATGTTAAATGCCGTTACGTTGCTGAGTTTCTAAAATATTTTTACTTTACCACTATAATATAATTTTGTTCGCGCCTTTGTCTACGTGAACAGAAATTCTGAGGAACATTTTGACGCGTGGCCTATGTTCTTCCTCGTGGAACTCAAGAAGTGTAACCTTTTTGATATTATATAATACAATAATAGTATTAGGGAATGTTACGCGAAGCACCAGAGGGCGCTACTAGTATATACAGTCAATAATAATCCGACCAAAGTCCGACATGTTGTACAAGTAACAAGTCATATTAGATTATTAACAGAAACGTCGAACAAAACTTTTTTCTTACTGTCTGTGCTGGTGCTGCCTCTAGCGTGAAAACATTGCAGTAATATATAGTTTTATGAACGTATCAAATATTTGATCAATGACCTCTTCTGCGTGACATTGTGCGTTATCCGATCAAACCCACAACTACACAAAAGACAATGTCTTTTGATAAGTACTCAATTAATATTTAGCACTGTTATCTTTTCGTAATGAGCTCTTATTGTCAGAAAAATTATCATGCAACAAGTTATTACTCAGAAAAATAACACGGTGATTAAAATTGTACCAAATGTGCCGGCACTTCGTATCCTAGACACTTTGTAACCGTGCATTTTATCGGAATAAAAACTTATCTCTGTCCTGTGATGTTTTTATAATTTTACCTTTTTAATAAGTATTGTTTTTGTCTATTATTATGAATTTGTCAAATGTCATTCTGTAAATAAACATCTTTTCGATATCATGTCCTAAGTTGTATTCATAAAGTTAATATACCTAGCGCAATTGAGAAACAATCCCAAGCTGTCAAACAAAACCAAAATTGAATTACATCTATGTGTACATGTCTGTTTACGTGTGCGTAAAAATTATGTTCCTACACACATTTTTCTTAGAGCTCAAATTGTCAACGTGCCGATAAGTGCAGACTGACTGTCAAAACAGATGAAAAAAAGAGTTCTGCCTCAGCTCAGCTCTTTGTTTCTCAATTCCGCTAGGTATTTTAACTTTATGGTTACATTATTACTAAAATACGCATATATCTTATGTCCTTTACTGGGAATCATCTTGGCTTGATTCCCATCAAAATTCGTTGAGCGGTTTAAGCGCGAAGAGGTAACAAAGAGACAAACACACTTTTTCTAATATAAAATAAATAATATAACACAGTACAGATATTAGAATTAGGATTGCATGTTGTATGTAAATGCTGAAAATAAATAATTGTTTAGTTTATACTCAACATAATCGATACGTTTTCTATCGAAAAATGTCGACAAACTTGTAGTTTATTAGCATACTCCATTCGGGTCGAGTTAATTCTACACTCACATTATACATATACAGCAGATCAGTTTTAGTTTGTATACTCTATCGACTGTGATTATCTGTATTTTATGTAAACAAAAATTTTTTGTAAAAAAAAAATTAACGGCTACATCAAAATGTTCGCAAGTATTGGAATTAATATACATTTTAAATCCGGACAAACTTCGTGAATTATGGAGAGTATATTTTTTAAATACATGTATGATTTATAAAAATAAAATATAAATTAATAAAAAATAATTAAATAAATATTTTATACATAAAAGAAAAAGAAAGTACCAATAACCGGCTCAAACTTTGTTTACAGTGTTCTGAAACATCGTTTCGGCATGCGATTTTGTGCGTTGTTCGAGCACGGCCTGTAAAATTGTAATATAAAGCTTGTCTTCTGTCCCCGTTTTTTCTGTGTTAGTACGATCTATGGAGCTCATTCAGACATTATGTAAGTGTCTGTCAACATTTGGGGTCAATTTGGTCCGATGTCACAGCGCTAAATTACATTCCATTGTGCTTGTTACATTCATTTACTACGAATTGTCGTAACTGCTAAATGATGATTTTATTTGTTGTTTTCTGCACTACATTTTGTTAATTTCAGTTTGCACATAGATATTTTGTTGTTTTTAAAATATTATACTAGATGTTATTCGTAACTTTGCTGCGCTGGAATTCGTTTATAACGCAAGAATCGTAAATTTTCCGGGTCAAATACTACAAAATTCAATACTTTCTTCTTCTATAGCCCGACCTATATTAGAAGAACGTCATAAATGTCATGAAAATTGGTATGAGCGAGAAGAGGTAACAAATAGAAAGACAAACAGACGGACACTTTCTCATTACTTATATCGAAATGGATTCGAATGAATGATTTTTATTTTTCTAATTAATCGCAACTTATTTTAAACTTAAAAGCTACCTGAAACCTAAATATTTGGACATAATTAATTACCTACATATTATAAATAATACATACTATAGCAAACACCTCGTTTGTACAATAACAATGTTGTATTTAGTTGAAGGTCAATCAATCAATATAGCATAAGTCTATCTCCATATAAGTAGCGAGTCATCAATACACGGTGATAGTGACGGTGACTATAGAAGGTAATGAGCGAAATGACCGACCAATTAACTTTCTGCGAGATTTAATCGTCGCTGATACTCACTTTCCAATTCATAGTTACACTAGATGACTTCTGCAACTCCTTTGCGCCAAAATTCGTTTATCGCGCGGGAACCGTACATTTTTCCGGGATGAAAATTATCCTATTTGCTTTCCCGGGACTCAAAGTATCTCCATACCAAACTGCCAATTTTGTTCAGCGGTTTAGGCGTGAAGAGGTAACAGACAGACAAACACACTTTCGTATTTTTAATATTAGTATGGATATCAATTTTATTTGTTAGCTCTGCAAAACTATAGTTTTATCGTTTACGTGAGAACCAAAGTTATAGTATGTAAAATTAGTTTTTTAGGGTGTAAACCGTGTTCTACTAATATTTAATTTTTCGTAAATTCCTATAGCTCACAACCGCTAACACAAGTCCATCAGGTACTTACCTCGGGGCCAGACTGACGTGGTGTGAAGCGTCCATAGATATTATTATTATTATTATAGCTCTTCATAATATTTATTGAGTTTATGAGCATTTTTATTTTGCAATTTTATTTAAGTAAAAATACTGAGGAGCATATAAATGCTCGATAAGAAAACAAAAGTTTAATTTCTAGAAATACGTAAATTACAGAGAAGGTTCTTTTTTTTGTTTGTCGGTTAAGAACCCAAAGCATTATTGACAAGCTAGTTTGGGCTAACGGTATTCTCATCGCAATTAAGTCCATCAGTCGTCAGCCGTATACAAACTGCAACTAATGAGAGGCAGCTAAGAGACAGCAAACAGCAGTGACCGTACATTTCTATTCACGTATAGTTCAACGACCTTAGTATTTGGCAACGTAAACGTACATTATGTATAACCGTACATTTTCAAATGTTTTGTGGTAACTTATTAAATGGTAAATAATTTATAAAATGTAAAGGCCTGTGCATTCTTTAACACAAGTTAGAAACTGTAACAGCTGTATCAGAATTTAATGATTATTTGTTCACTCTATATACGATTTTTTTTTAATGAAATAAGGGGGCAAACGAGCAGACGGGTCACCTGATGGAAAGCAACTTCCGTCGCCCATGGACACTCGCAGCATCAGAAAAGCTACCTTTTAAGAGGGAATAGGGAAATAGGCGAGGGTAGGGATGTGAAGAGAAGGGAATAGGGGAGGGAAGGGAAGGGAATAGGGTAGGGGATTGGGCCTCCGGTAAACTCACTCACTCGGCGAAACACAGCGCAAGCGCTGTTTCACGCCGGTTTTCTGTGAGAACGTGGTATTTCTCCGGTCGAGTCAGCCCATTCGTGCCGAAGCATGGCTCTCCCACGAATAAATACATTATAATTATGTTCTTTACAATGTATTCGTATATTTTTTATTGTACTTTATCACACAATAATATGGCGTTATTTATATAACTGGGTTTCCATAATAAATATAATCCTCCCAAGCCCCAAGCGGTCGCATGCGACCGCGATAACAATAGAATAACAATAGATTTCCAAGAATCGCGGATCGAGGGATTAAGGGTACCATTTACACACACACACATAAGACTTACCGTGCTATGCGGATGCGCGGGCACCAGCATTACCGGGGGCGGTTTCCGCGTCTTCCTGACGCCGGGCGGGCGGCGAGGGCGGGCGGCGGGCGCGGGGACGGGGGCGGCCTGACCCAGCCACCGCGTCACCAACTTTTCCTTACTGTTGGCGCTGCCGAACTCTGCAGGCTCCTCCTGGTGATGACATCGGTACAATAAGTTTTATGGTTATTACCACGCTGCTTAAGGCGGGCTGAAACTCCATTTTGTTATTTATTGATACCCGATTTACCTAATTCCAATATAATAACGAAATGTAAAAAATATGAAATATAGAGCACAATATTTAAAAGGGCTTAAGTCAAAAACATTTTAATAAAAAATAATACTTTCGCTGTAATTAATTTACAAACTCACCTCCGACAAAACTCTTTGTCATCGAAATATAAGTATTAACAAGAATAACTTACATTTTATTTTAATAAATTGTTAATGAATCTATTTTAAAAAGGTCTGAACCGAATAATCTTTTTTCTTAATATTTATTTAGAAAGATATTTAAAAAACACATGAAGAATAGAGAAGATCCGCCCCTAGAAACTACAATTTTATGCTAAGCTAAAATGAATCTTATTGCGATGCGTACACGCTTGGTCTTTGGTTCTTAACAAAACAGTGTTATGCATGGAAATTAAAAACTGAAATTTGTTGCAGATTTTGAAATAAAGTAAGTTATGTATGACTTATGACCGTCGACAATATTAAGCAAATTGTATTATATAATATTAAGGTGCACTGCCGTCGTTTCGATATTTCGTGGAACCTGTAACTTTGTTTACATTGGATATAGGTGAGTCTTTAATATTAGCTTCGTAAACTGAGACGCGCAAAAGTAAATCCGGCGAAATCGTAAATTTTACGGGTATAGAAATAAATGGATGTACAAAATTTTATTGAAATTGGTTAAGTAGTTTCGAAGGCTATTAAATTCAATTAATTTTATTTAAATATCATAATAAATTATTATGTACAAACCTTCTTCTTTTTCATAGTATCACCGTGCAACTTCGTCTCCAAATCTCTGGCGAGCTCGCTGCGCTCCTGGCCCTTCTTCTCATCGACGTGGTAAACGCAGGGCTTGTAGGTGGGGTCGAACTGGTTATGGTCGAAGGCCTGCTTGGGCCGGAGACAGGGGCACACCCGCCGGGACAGGTGGTAGATAGAGGCGACGCACACCAGGCAGTGTAGTGCCGCTATGATGAGCACCGATATGTTGGTCAGCACGGGTGTCCAGGCTTGCATCTCGTCCTGGTAGAAAATGTGGTTTTAGTGTTGGGGATTGCGAGTGGAGTTAATGTATGTAGTACAACTTTATATCGATATGGCGATGGATGACAGTATTTTTGGATGTCAGTGCTGTATCAATTTGACGTACTAACGTATTAATTTAATGCTGATAACAGCATTTAAGTTTTTAAACTGCCACAACAATTTAAACATAAAAAAATCGAAATAGATTAAGGCTTTATACGAAAAGAAAACTGATTGTAATTTGAAGCTATTTCTAAATATATTAAATTGTTTTGTTAAGGTGTAAATATTATTTAGAAGTAGTTTTACATTCCTGGCACATTATAGTTTAAGAAATATGTTGATGTAGCTATCAAACGGAAAATTTGTATTGTGTCACTTGAAAATATATTGTGGTTGTGAGAAGTCTTACTTGCTTTTATTTCAGTATAATTATTAGAATTCGAATAGGTTATGGGCCCAGCACGCTTCCACTGCGAATGACCAATCATATGAACCTTCTTTTGATGAGTCTATAAACGAGGTAAGGCATGACATGATATTGAGATCACGAAGGGATGTAGCAGATGAGATAAATGTGTGTGAATTAAATGAACCAACCACATATCAGGAGGCTCTTAGAATGACAGATTGCGACAAATGGAAGGTGGCAATAAATGAAGAATTAAAATCACACGAGGAGAACAACACGTGGAAATTTGTTAAAAGAAATAATGAAAAGATTGTTACGTCTAAATGGATATTTATTATTAAGAAAAACCCGGATGGTACTGTCGAGAGATACAAGGCTCGCTTATGCGCAAGAGGCTTTACACAAGTAAAAGACATCGACTACAAAGAAACCTTTTCGCCTACGACAAGGTACGATTCAATAAGGTTATTGTTATCTGTTTCAGCTCGTGAAAAGTACCATATAAAACAGTTTGACGTCAAAACAGCATTTCTGTACGGAGAATTAACCGAAGATGTGTATATGGAAGTACCGGAAGGCGTAAGTGCAGAACCGGGGTACATCTGTAAGTTAAATAAATCTTTAAATGGATTGAAACAATCCCCTCGGTGCTGGAATAAGAAATTTTCTTCTTTTCTGACCAGTTATGGTTTTAAAATGTGTCAGACTTATAGTTGTATATTTGTAGGTTTTTTTAATAATTATAAGGTTGTTTTAGTTTTGTATGTTGATGATGCATTAGTTTTTTCGAAATCTGAAGAAATATTACAGTATATTTTAGATGATTTGCAAAAGAGTTTTAAAATAAAAATATTGGAATTAAATTCTTTTATAGGCATGGAAATAACTAGAACTGAAAGTGCCATAAAAGTAAGTTAAAAACACTATATAGAAAGTATCATTAAAAAAATTAACATGGTAAGAGCGATCCCTTGCAGCACTCCTGCTGATAATAATGTCACATTAACTAAAAATTTTGATGACGATGATAAAGACGTTTCAAAGTTTCCGTATCGGGAAGCAGTGGGAGCTTTAATGTTCTTAGCAACAGTATCGAGACCGGATATAGCATTTGCTTTAAATATAGTCAGCAGATATTTATATAATCCTAAGCCTTGCCATATAAATGCTGTAAAAAGAATAATTAGGTATTTGATCAAAAACAAGGACTTATGTATTTCTTATAACTGTAGTAGTGAACTGATAGGTTATTCTGATGCTGATTTTGCCTCTGATTTGGATACCAGAAAATCTAATACGGGCTATATTTTATTAATGAATGGTGGTCCTGTCACTGGCCCATGCCAGTAGAAAACAAAATACGGTTGCATTATTAACGACAGAATCGGAATATATGGCAGCCTGTGAAGCTGCCGAAGAAATTCTATGGGTAAGGTAATTATTGGCAGATATTAAAGAACCACAGATGACCGTTAAGTTGTATTTAGGCGAATATAATAATATAGGCGAACAAAGCATATTGATGTTAAATATCACTTCATCAGGGAAAAGGTAGAGAATAACATTATTAATATAGAATTTGTAGAAAGCTCCTCTCAGTTAGCTGATTTTCTTACAAAAGCTCTACCCACATCTAAATATGTTAATAATAGAGATAGGATTTTGACTTCTTGAATAATAATTGTTTCTTTAGTTTGTGTGTTACTATTTAGTTTTTGTGCCTCTAGGTTTTTATGTTTACTACGGTTTTTATTATAATATTTAAGTGGGAGTGTTAAGGTGTAAATATTATTTAGAAGTAGTTTTACATTCCTGGCACATTATAGTTTAAGAAATATGTTGATGTAGCTATCAAACGGAAAATTTGTATTGTGTCACTTGAAAATATATTGTGGTTGTGAGAAGTCTTACTTGCTTTTATTTCAGTATAATTATTAGAATTCGAATAATTTTAACGGTAATCCAAGCTTAAAGCTTATGCCAGATTTGTTTAAGTAATAATTTTTACGCATGTTCTATTTTTTCAGCGTCGTATCTTTACTTTTTCTTTTTTAGATTATTAAAAAAAAAGTCTTGAACATATAATCGATTACATCGCCTTTTACGGCAAAATCTGAGCATATAACACACACATATAGAGTGCTCACACACACATGTACAGTGATATAGATCTGTGACGCTAATTAGCAGGACGCACATTAATACGCACTAATGACTAGAACAAGGCCCGAGAACAATGCCTAGATCATATCTAGCCCTTTATGTTCTAGCTCATAAGTCGCTCTACATGGCCTACGCAAAATAGATAAGTTTGTTTGTTGTTTAAAATTAAAATTATATATAATGCGGTCCTGTCGTCTAGTTATCGCATGTCGCTTGGTTGTTTAGTCGCACACACACATCCGTAATACAAATTCGTGTTAGTAATTAAAGTGATAATAATATTAAATCACTAAAATCTATATTTACAAAGCAGATATATTCTGATGAGGTTTGCTACCTTTATCTAACACGTTAAAAAGTCATACGCAGTGCATCTTACTCCGTCAGCCTCTCTTACTATATTTCCAATCTGCTCTTCCGTTACAACATTATGCGTCCGACGACGCAACGCATCATTTAAATATGTCCTGTAAAACGTCGGAGCTTCGATACTGCGCCGCAACGCAAAACCCTTGCTCTAACTGCACTATGAAGTAAGGTCTAAGAAAACGTAATTAGAATTTACCTTAAAAAGGCAACATTTAATGCTCATAGTACAAGTTACAAACCTCGAAACTGGGGCTGGGTTGGGGCGGGCGGAGCGCGTCACGCTGCAGGCCGGTGGCGGCGAGCACGGCCGCGCTGTTCCCGCACGCCAGGCACAGCAGCGACAGCGCCAGGAACGCCGTCATCATGGGGCTGGACAAACAATAGACTGGTTTACATGACCGTTCAACATAAAAAAACACAAAAAAAGAAGGATGTTTGGTTCGGATAAAACTCTACTTTTTGTGAGTGGACACACAGAGAAATTCTTCCAGAAAGACAAACATTACAAGCAGCTGATCCTGATAAATTGTAATCCAAAAATATTTTCTAAACCCCCAATGTTCAGAGACTAAAACCGGCGTAAAGATTTCTACGGTAGAAAAGATTTCAACGCGAGCGAAGCACGTTTTTTTTAAAACTATTCTTTTTAGGGTTCCGTAGTCAACAAGGAACCCTTAGGCCGTGTTCACACCAAACCGACTGTGAGTCGCCGAATGTGAGTGAACGTTACGCAGTTTATTGTATTTCCATACATATTCACTTTTTCGTTCACACCTAACCGACAATACGCCATTACGCTAGGCGTAGGCGCGGACATTCGATACCGTTTATTTTCACGTTCACACTGGGGCTCACAGTGAGCCTGCTCATATTCGGCGGCGTATAGTCAGTTTGGTCTGAACACGCGCTTATAATTTCGGTCTGTCCGTCCGTCTGTTCGTCTGTCCGTCTGTCTGTCCGCGGTTTTGCTCAGAGACTATAGGACCTACAAAGCTGTAATTCGGCATGAATGCACAATATATTAATGATGCCAACAAAATAGTATATAAGATCTTTAAAAAAAATGTTTTTAAGGTACCTCCCCTACACATCAAGTGGGGATGAATTTTTTTTCGCGTCCACCCCACCATATGGGGTGTCGTTGGATAGGTTTTTAAAAAATATTACGAGTATTCAATGATCGTTTTCCAATTTAGGGATCCATTTGTGAAATATGAAGTTTTAAAGTGGAAAAAATCATAAGAGTCCAGTGTCCCTCCCTTCTACCAGCTAAACAGTTGCTTCTGGAAATGTGAAAGAATTTAAAAGGAAAACTATCACGGCTGAGAAGACTTCATAAGTTATTGAGTCGATCAACTAAGAAAAATGTATTCGGAGGAGTATAAAGGAACTTTCATTCAAATTCCTTTAAACGTAACTGAGATGATGTTGTTAGTTGTGTAAAATACGTCATAAATGTACATTCATTGACCATTAAGAAAAATATCAAAAACTAGCGGTACTACGGAGTACGGAACCCTATATTGCGCGTGGCCCGACACGCACTTGGCCGGTTTTTATTATAGCTGCCCGCGGGGTACTCTACGGTATAATTAGCTCTATCTTTTAATTAAAAACATAATGATTTATAATTAGATCCATTGTGGCGGCCGCTGAAGCGAAAAACATGTGGAGCGGCGCGCGCGCTCGACCGTATAAATATTTCTATACAATTATATACTATTAATTTTATAGTTTTTCAGGTACCTCAGCTCTAGCGCAACAAACATACATTCGTGATAGTATGCGGCTACTCGACTTTGCTTAGATTATTCTGTTTTGCTGCGTACATACAACTTTTTGTGCAAGGTGCTACTTGATTTTATATTAAGCACATTTGAAGACACACTGTGACGTAGTTCAAACAATGTTTGTTTTTCTAAAAGCTTAAAATCATAGATATACTGTACACGATTCCGCAATTTAGACTAACCATAGACGGTTATTACTTTTTAATGGGTCAAAACGCAAGTATCCAGACTACTTCCGGCCGCGTCATCTGGCAACACAGGAACGCTAGCAACACCGGAACTTCTGATCACTTTATATTCGTCCCTGGCCGCTACATCTATTCTTCTATAAACGTAATAATCTTATCTTTATTTTATTATTTACATCTTACTTCTAATACAGTCCACAAAGCTAAAGTTATTAACACAAACAATACTGCCAATACATTACTTAATTCTGTATATATTTGTTCTTCTTTTAAAGGCCTTGAACAATATTGGTACATACTAATTTACTTATCTCTATCAAAACTAGGCCTTTGCATCCGTTGTGGATGATTTATACAGTATTTTCAGAGCGAAGTAACCACTCCTCAAATACGTAGTGCCTGGGACAAGATTTTTAAATGACCGTATGGATGCCCAAGCACATACGGCATTCTCGCAACATAGTCGGCCTAGTCCAGAGGACTAGGCCGACTGAGGAAAGAACTATTTAATACGTCTGGGACCAACCATGTGCGGGTTTCCTCACGATGTTTTCCTTCACCGTACGCTTGAGATCAGAAAATGTCTCATTGGTACACACCTCCACCCGGGATCGAACCTGCACCCTCTACGAGTGCGAACCAAAGGTCTACCCCTTAGGCCACGGACGCTCTCATCTCTATCAACGTAAAAGCTTATTAACTATGAGTTATGACAACATCAGACTCTATTTAAGATCGGCCACGCTCCACACTGCGATCTCTATCTCTTAATCATGTTCCATACCTGCAGCAGCTCCTACCGACCATCTTATCTCTACATTATGTATCGCTTTCTCTGACTTCAACCGTTAAATAATAACTTTCATTATGCTCTATTAATAAACAGTGCAATCAACTTTTCTATGGTCATTGATAGCTTCGAACTCTATATTTAATTAAAATTTATGAGTAGATTTCGCTAGCTCGTGATGATAAATTATTATAGTTAAGAACACTCTCGATCATTTCATGTTTCAAACGAAAATCAAAATTGGTTCATCCTTTTGGGACTTAGGCTCGATTTGCAAGAAATTGTATGTAAATAACAGCGCGACCATGCTGCTATTAAGGGCCTTCCCCTACGGAGATTCCGTAATTTACCGTAGTTAGAGCCTTATAAACTCATAATTTGAAAGCTAGAAAGTTATAATAAAAATACAGCAATGATCTTCAGTATATCAATCAACATTCCTTTCCCCGTTTTAAATTTTCTATTTTTGTTTATTATACTCATGATATTAGCTTCCAAAGTAATACCAATTTATTAAAATTGAAGCATACTTTCAGCATCTCCCTAGTATTTACAAATTACGTTTATTTGAAACACACGACAATAGATAGACAATTTCATTAACTATACATAATCCCCGTTTTAAATTTTTTTTTTAGATCAATTTTGAACTAAGATAAGTAAAAAAATAGGATTTTTGTGCGATCTCGGCATCAAATGTATGGTCAAGGTCGTTTGCTCGGGGGATGGCCTTAAAATAAATCGCAACATACAGTTGCTTGTGATTTGTGGTGCAGCGGCCAAACCGCCCGTTCGCGCGAACGCATACTAAATCGAGCCTTAGAACCATAGTAAAACTTTGGTATTTCACAATAACCTTTCTGGTAGAGTCGTTTTAGCCAATCTCTACAAAATCATAAACATTTATAACTTATACACCACAGTATAAAACTACACGTCATCGGTAATAATAGTAGCTGAATACCTACTCTACTTAATAAATTTCTCTACTATAGATAAAAATTAGAGAGGACTTGTAGTCTGTAACAGTTAGCCAGTTAGTCTACGCCTCCCAGGACGCTGTCAGCTATACCCCGATCCTACCAAATCAATATGCAAGTATTATGCAGTCTCGTTTCTTATTTGATGCAGCCCGTTTATTACAAGAGCAAAATGGTATACAAACGTCACACCACAAAAATATAGAGCTTTAACTTATTAGAATGTTGGTCTTTAGTTGGCCATTTCATGAGCATTTTGTTGATAGGAAATAGACTATCGAACAAGGAGCGATGCTGCATTATTATTCTAGAATCAGGGTACACGCCTAACGACTATCACAATAACTCAAATAATAATTTACAATTTTACAATCGCTTAGGTATTAATTAGCGTGGGGCCATCGTAAATAGGGTCCTATTAATTAACCATTAGGGTATATTTTCATCTGCGAGCAGGTGTTCCCCGGTGTGATCTCGCGGGGGCGGGGTAAAACGGACCCTGTGCGGCGGAGATAAGGTGCAATTTGTTATGTAACGCGCGGGTTAGAGAAACTGGTGAAAGCCTCTTCACATAACTCCGTCGTCGGATGTTATATTTCCGCGTCGATCGGCGATGTGACCGCCGCACGCCGCGGCGCGGTCTGCGCACGACAGATCCTGCGAGGATTCTATCCATTCTATAATATTATAAATTGTGAAAGTGTG
This sequence comes from Cyaniris semiargus, assembly GCA_905187585.1. Lineage (NCBI taxonomy): Eukaryota > Metazoa > Arthropoda > Insecta > Lepidoptera > Lycaenidae > Cyaniris > Cyaniris semiargus. Next base: position 325,318 of record LR994558.1, on the reverse strand, counting down.
TCTGTCTGTCTATCTATCTGTAAAGTTTTCACACCTAAACGGTTGAACTGATTTTTCTGAAATTTTGTATGCAGATACTTTGAGTCTCGGGAAAGGACATAGGATACTTTTTATCCTAGGAAAATATATGGTTCCCACGCGATAAACGAATTTTGGGCTCAACAGAGTTGCGGGCGTCATTAGATTAGATTACTATCTAATCTATAGTATATATAAAACTCAAAGGTGACTGACTGACATGGTCATCTATCAACGCACAGCCCAAACCACTGGACGGATCGGGCTGAAATTTGGCATGCAGATAGATGATATGACGTTAGCACCCGCTAAGAAAAGATTTTGAAAATAGGGGATGAAAGATTATATGTAAAAATACTTCTTAACGCGAGCGAAGCCGCGGGCAAAAGCTAGTATATTATATTACTCAAAGGTGACTGACTGACTGACTGACTGAAATAGTGATCTATCAACGCACAGCCCAAACTACTAGATGGATCAGGCTAAAATTTGGCATGCAGGTAGATGTTATAACGTAGGCATCTGTTAAGAAAGGATTTTGGTCAATTTTACCCCTAAGGTTGTCAATTTTAAACCGATCGGGCTGAGACTTTGATAACTAATTAATAATAATACTCCTTAACGCGAGCGTAGCCGCGGGCAAAAGCTAGTCTATAATATGTTACAGGAGATTCTCAATTGGATTTTAAATTAATTAATGATTAATGAGTCATTGTAAGGGTGCGACTTATGTTTAATTGCCATAATCATACCATTATGTCCATGACCCATATGATAACTTCATGACCTATATTGAACACTGCAATGCAACTGCAAAGCAATGCAGACAAACACACATCTACAAAAATTAGTTTTCTTTTTCTATATTTCTTATATTGCCCATAATTTATATCGATTTCTATTAAAAATATAAGATTCTTTTAAAAGACTGGAAGACATCACAATAATATCTGCTATTGCACACAGATATTTCGTAAAAGTTTTAAATGGAAACGCCGCAAGAATAGCAAGAAAACAAATGAAAAACTCAACAATTTAGAATGCAAGAAACTCATCAGTCATTTCCCTGGACTATTAATTTACAATGGCGGGTCCCGTTGCGCGGAATGCATTTTTTTCATCGCCGGCGCGGGCGGTGAGATTGAAACATTTCATGACGGACGGCCGCGATGATCGCTCCGGAACACACGTGTACACGCTCGCACTCGCACCACGCCCGGAACTTGACCGATGGTCGCAGTGCTAGCGTCTATAGGTGCATGTGATCACTAGTTGTTGATCTAAAATGTAAAAACTAACCTATAAACTTTCCCGGGCCTTAAAGTATGTTTTTATATACCAGATTTCATTCTATTAAGCGTGAAGAAATAAAGGAGAGATATAGAGATCTAAATATACCTACAATATTAGTAAAGATTTATATTCGAAAGGTATTAACATTTTTGTACATTATTCAAAGTGCCTGACATTAAATCTTATATTAATTATTATTATTAAAATAAATATTTTTTTCAACTTAGGGCATTATATTGCGATCATGTCTACAGTCTAAACATCAAGTTTATTCATGAAGAACTCTGTCCTATATCCTTTTGTCAATGGCTAGTTTTTATTATTCGTAGATGGCATAGCACGACTCAATTAATTTGCAGTCCTTTGTATTGAGAGCTTAATGAAAACATAATCAACCAAGGAGTAGTCGCATAATCTGAAGTGTAAGAAATCACTACCGCTCGTGACTCAGGCCGGTATAAAAAATGCATAGTGCGTGATGCGCGCGCGCAGCGGAGCGTGCGGTGTTCCGCCGCCCGCGCCGGAGATACAGCTAAGATCTAATCGCCAGATATACCACCATGCCCTATTACTACAACAGTAGCTTGATTGATTCACTACAATTCCTATTTGTTTACGTCCATGAAAATGATACGTTTCTTATTAACTTATTACTTAGTACTAGGATTAGCTCTTCTGAAGTTTAATCCGTAATGCAGCAGCCTTTTTAATATAGTTACAACATGGTAGTTTGGAAGTTTTTATGAACTTTTATCGTTATTACAAATCATTAGTAATGATAGATATTATGGTGCTCCCTCACCGGGAGCATTCGCTTTTAATCAGTGAACAGTGAATGTACATCAGTGAAGGAGGAGAGCCGGGCATTACAATGCGCACCTTGTAATGATACATGAATGTTATATCTTGATACAACTTGTAACATCAATTTGACATTATGTAATCTACAAGCTATGTAATGCTCAAATTCGATGTTACATTGTTTACACGTGAATGCTCCCGGTGAGGGAGCACCTTTATGCTATTTTTTGTGGATCGTTTATATATTCCTTGTATATAAAAATTGTTTGTGTTGTTTTTTAAATGCTTTGCTTAGAACCTCTTCTACTTCTTTACTCTAAATTGATTGCCTAAGAAAAACGTCTTAAAATAAAACAATCAATTTAGTAATCACCAATCTGGTAATGTAATTTCTTCGTCTCTAGTCTCTACCTCAACGTATTAATTTGTTAACTAAGCAAATATCATTGTTAGTTTAAATTAATTTCTCATGGCATTTAACTAAACCTTGAAAATTAGAAACAAAGTCGTAAGACAAGTTTGTACAAATTAATATATTTATCTTCGTATTTGATTAGACGAAAAATTTTAATTTTAATTTTTTACATAAGGTAATCGTGTGACTTTGTTAGCTGGTACCCACATCTATTTTTGCTGAGACCTTTCGGATTGATCAATAATATATTTTAAATTTCTTTTTAGGCTAGCCACATACACACGTTTTCCGTATTCGATTTCCTAATGTGGAATTTCGATTTGTAATTCCGTGAGACTAGCGCAAACGTTCGTTTTTCTTGACTGACGAACGCGCCGGCTTGCACTAGAAACGTACGTGCGGAATTCGTTCCGTTTGGAAAAAAAGCGAACTTGTGCGTCAGTTAATGTACTTTCTACTAGTTCAATGCATTCGAATGTCCGAAAACGGATAATGAACTTGGAAATCGAATACGGAAAACGTGTGCATGCGGCTAGCCTTAGACCATTTTAATTAACCGACTTCCAAAAAGGAGGAGGTTATATGTTTTTTTTGTATGTTCAACGATTACTCCGCCGTTTGTCAACCGATTTTCATATTTTTTGTTTTGTTCTATTAGGTTTCCCTTCAATTTGGTCCCATTTTCACAAAAGTGGTGATCTGATGATGGGATCCATGAGTAATCGAGGGAACTCCTCAAAATTTATATGGAAACATATGATGATTTTGGTTTTATGAGAAGTATCCTAAGCATATGCTACCAAAACGTAAGATTTTCCGAAGATACTAAGAGAACTCCGGATTCCTTATAGATACAAGTTTGGGGGTTTAGGCGCTGTTTTAAGAACTGAAAGCATATGCTACTATGCAAATTACATTCATCATCATCATCATCATCATCATTACCACGTCAGGGTCACCAGTGTCACATGGTTGTATATTGATACAATATACCCGCCTCCACAACACCATAATTATATCATCACGTTATGTCCTTATAATAATTGGTACTTTTCATAGCGATTTTAATAAAAATATAATGTTGTTTCAAAATAAATAATTCAAGTTCTAAGCGACTTATGTACCACAAAATTGAATATAACAAAGTCAACCTTAACTCCAGAGCGTAAGGCACACATTTGACATTACTTTTGAGATTCGAAAGAAAAAAGAGAAGTAAGTTACTTCGATAGGTACTACACTAGTTTAACTATTAACCCATCAAGCCCAAGCGGCACCCGGCTGCCGCATAACAATTAAAAATCTATTGTGTCTGCGATTCCCATGATCGAGGTAAAAAATTGAACCCTTAGTATGAAAATACATAGGAAAACAATCTACATCGTAATAGGAATAAGAAACACAATCGCATTGAGTGTGACTCTTAACAAATTGTAAAAAGATAGGTACGTAGAATATACGCGATGGTTTACTAGGTAAATAAAAAGAGTAAAATTATTATTTTTAACAAAAAATTAAAACCGACTTCCAAGGTAAAAACAATAATAAAATCCTTATAATATGAACTAAAAAGTATTAAATAACGTTTCCTATTAATAGTGCCTTTTTCACAATTCGGCTAAACCTCAACTATTTCTGTACTCAATCTTCATAATTTTGAAGTCGGTGCCAGTTCCAAAAGTTTCAAATACCTATTCTGTCAGAGAACTGAAGATTCAGCTATATCTGGTACCGACTTCAAAATGATGAAGATTGAGTACAGAAATAGTTGAGGTTTAGCCGAATTCGGAAAAAGGCACTATTAGATAGGAAACGTTATTTAATACTTTTTAGTTCATATTATAAGGATTTTATTATTGTTTTTACCTTGGAAGTCGGTTTTAATTTTTTGTTAAAAATAATAATTTAAATGTAAACAGGGCTTAGGGCCTAATAGCTATAATGCCATCAGTGTCACGTAAATTTTAAAAATAAAAAGATAAAAATTTTGAAGTTACATTCAAATTACAAATTTCCAATTCCATAATAATTGAAATACAACGTTTACTTTGAATGTATGCAGGTATATCCGATACCTTATGATGTAATTATTGAATTAAAAACCTTATACTGTAAACGATAAATGTTAAAAATAATTACTGTATTATGCAATGAAGTTTTGTAATCATAAGGGATTTTAAACACGCAATTGCACATGGTATTCAACGTTGTTTATTTATGGGTGTCTGTCTGTAGCATCGTATCTCCGAAAAGAATGAACCAATTTTGATGTAGTTTTTTTATTAGGAAGCTGATAATATAATCTAGTTCTTCTTTAGTTTACTATCACCATGGCCCTGGTTGACAATTCGAGGGTTCCTTGATTTTTTTGATTTTGTTTAATTTTTCTGAAAAATTTCCTTTATAGTCTATTTTAAATGTCCATAAGATATAACGTTTTTAACAAACATAATATAGTTATATAATAACCTAACATACAGGTGTTTTTGAGCTGTCGCTATATTATCATACAGAGCTATCTTTTGTCAACAGTTCCATGGACACTGGTCAAATTATTATTATTTAGCACCATAAACTAAGAACTTTGATTTCAAACATAATAAAGATACCATTGCCTTGACTACCTCGACTATAGCTGTTTTATAAAATAGGGTTTTTCGGAATACTTTATGATATAGGTTTTAAAAACCATGTATATTTTTAAAAAATATTCTACTCCTAATAAAAGAATTAATATTGTGATACTGCTACAAATAATTTCGAGTTCGTTTGTTCAGAGCCTACGAATTCGGCGTAGCTGCTTCTACATGCCTCGTAGCAGTTTTATGGACACTCTTAACTTGTGCAATGTCAATCTTCTCTGTATTCAGCCCAAAGGCAACCAAAAAAAGCTTCATCGCATGCAGTTGAATATTCACATTAGAAAATAGAAACAATGAGCTTATATCCAACAATGCGTCTCAAGTTTAATTCGAATCCTATTTACAAGTTAAAACATCCTAGGTTACAAACTTTTGTACTTTACTTTTCGTCTACAAGAACTACCCTCACCTGCTGGAGGCGGAGCTGAGGCCGTAGCAGTCGTTGACGCCGGCCAGCACGCCGACCACGCCGCCCACCACGGCCACGCAGCCCGCCCACAGCCCCGCGCCCACGCGGGCCAGGGCGGCGCCCTTCACCACCGCCAGGGCGCCCGCGCCCACCAGCAGCGCGCCCAGCAGCACCTGGGCGAGGCCGAGGAACACAACCACTCGTTTGGATCCATGTCTCTTATCACTGGGGGCCTCCGCGCTGCCGGCGCTGGGGGCGCGGGTGGGGGCGCGCGGGGCGTGCGGGGTGGCGCTGATCAGCTGCTCGGTGGAGCGGTCGGAGTGCAGGCTGGCGGCGGGCGGCGCCTCTACCGCAGGGTCGACCATGGCTCGCTACTGGTGCTCCAACATCCCGGTACAACTCGCGGTACGTTCGCTCGCGGCGCGCGCTGATCGCAGACTGACGCCGGTGAAAGTGCCGCGGACGTTGTTTTTGTTTCGTCGCCGACGCTGAAGACGCATCCCGGGTTACAGACGTTACGACGTGACCACGCGCGGAACTGGTGGTTTCAGCCTCCACGCTGACCCATATATTTGAAAACCAAAATATGTTCCACGACTATGCGATAAGCCAATATAACTGGCCATTTCCTGTCTATCCCCACATATTTTCTACTACCATCACAATAGCGCTGTGATAATAAATGGACACATTTTCCAGAATAATTTTATTATCATCTCAAAATATGTGTCAACGTGACATGAGCACATCAGGTGGTGCGGAAGCGGACCTGCTCGCGGCGCGTGCGGCGGTCGGCGGCGGTGCGCGCGCGCAGGTGAAAGCGCGCAGCTATTTCCAGCCGCGCCGGTTTACAGCTAGACGCGCGTCTCACTGACATACCTATTATTTAAATCTCGGCTGGAATATAATAATAAAAGATTTTGCATGTCCCCAATGGACTTATTGTATGTGGTTTTGGTTAATTAGTTTATTGTTGTCTGTTTAAGGGTCAATTCAGACCGCAACGCAACGCGTAGATGCATTTCTAAATTTGTACTGAATTGACAGATTTCGTGAGCGTGAGACGTCTCGCAAATCTGTCAAATCCGTACAAATTTAGAAATGCATTTACGCGTCGCGTTGCGGTCTGAATTAACCCTAAGACGACATGCGTTTTGCGAAACTTCTACCTACATAAAGTTGATGAGTTGAAGTACTAAAAACTCTGAATGATTATGCCTAGTAATTAATTAAATACAAGAAACCTTTTGAGTCCAAACAATACAACTAAAGCACCGTCTAAAGTAAATATGTATGCGCCGGCGCAGGTGCATCAAGTCGGGTCTGTTCCGCGCGGGCGCACAAAGGGTCCGGAAGTGGAACTCGAGATGCCGCAATAAGGGCAGAGGCCAGAGGGCATCTGCCGACAGACAAACAGACGGAAGGAGCCGTCACAAGCGTTTAGAAGGGCTGGTTGATGGAGGGACTAAAAGACATTTGTTTGTTTTGTGTGTTTTTTCAATAAACCAAACAAACATGGTTAATGAATTTAGGAATATCGCACGCAGCTTCAATTGCGCAAAAATGTGTTTATCGTGTGGTAACCGTACCTTTTGCCGACATTAATCCTATGTTCTCTTCCAGGCAGTCCCAGGACATAGCCTCAGAGTTTCCATACCAATTTTTTATCCAAATCGGTTCAATGGTAACGTTATAAAAGTGATACACATCTTCGCATTTGTCATAGAAATATTATGTGGTTCGTTAACTTCTGAATTCTCGACTGACGCGCGTCCATCGAATACTACAAAGGTTACTTTATAAGTTCATATATTTGATGCACGACCTACAGAATCTTACATAACCTCTCCAAGTTGTCATTCCGCATAGGTATTGTAATTAGTAGCATTAGCGAGTGTTACGTGTGTAGTGAAAGTGACATGGGTCACGTGACGTAGCAAGTGTGACGTCATATGTGTCGGGTTACCGCTACTGGGATATGTTACGCATGTCACACATTCCTTTATGTTGTAAATGTATCGAGTGTTCTGTGACAACTTGTATGACTTGTGTATTACTTTCGATGCTATTTCAGACACTTCCTGAATAATTAAGGTAGTTTATGGGGTAAATGAAGTTGTTCCCTTTTTTGTAATAATTACTTAAGAATTATTACAAAAACAAAAAAAAATAATGGCCAAAGGAAATATTAGTATTGTATTTAATTTTTAAGTAATCATCAAAAACAGTTTTGGGACTTACGACCTTTACTTTCGTGCTATAATGCGGGAACCATTGAACTTACGCGATATTGTTCACTGTTAGCTGCAGTACAAAGCACAATGCTCGGGGGCACGATTCATGTAATCATTATATCACGATTGGAGGATAGCGGGGTGTGTAGGCGGGGCTAGCGTGCTTTGATATTTTTGACAGCAGGCTCTTAATTATTACTAACTACAGGATGCCCGCAACTCTGTTGCGCCAAAATCCGGTTATCGCGCGGGAACCGTACATTATTCCGGGATAAAAAGTATATGTATATCACTTGATCCCGGGAAAAGACATAGGTCCTTTCCCGGGACTCCGTGTATCTCTATACCCAGCAAAATCGGTTCAGCGGTTTGAGAGTGAAGAGGTAACAGACAGACAGACACACTTTCGCATTTATAACATTAGTATAGATTAGTTATTAGACTTACGCATTTTTTTAAAAAAAGTGTTACCAAAAGTATTGGCGAATGGGGTGTAAACATGGTGTAAACGAAAATTTACAAAGGTCAACACAACACAAGCGCCTTAGTAAAATGAAATAGCAAATTCAAATGCTATATAGCCATTTTATTTGTAGAGTTCTATTAACCTATAACATATAAAAAAATTGTCACTACAGAAGCTAAGTAACCCATAATTAATTATTTCTTAATAAGCTACCTTGTAGTAAGAAGCTAAAGTGCGTTATTATGAAATAGTAGTAAATGGACGAAGTCTCGCCCACTAGAACTAGGTGGAATTCCGACCTTGGCGAGGCCACGGAAACATCAAGACATCCGCGACAAATGATTCACAAAACGTACACTTTCTTCGAGAAGTATATTACTATGTATGTGGAGCACCTGCCTGCTGCCACCACTTTCCATCTCAGTGAGAAGGTCATTTCCCAAACAATTGTTAACTGCTCATTGTTCTTAAACACTTTAAACAGGTCGGCAGAATCACTCGAAATTATCATATCAGTGTTCAGATAATCTTGTATCAAAATAAACTTGAAAACAAAGAGTAAAAATTTTTTGAGGGTATTTAGACAACTTGCATCAATAATAATTTAAGCAAAGTTACAAATTAATTATAAATTTATGGGGTTTGAGAATACATCAGCGCCATAATATTATGTCACTAATGGCCTGTATTCACTTTGATTAGTGATAAGTGCAGGTGATTGGAAAAAGTACGTGTGGACAGCGACTGATTAGTGCAAGTCCTTTAATTTCACCTAATCACTAATCACCTGCACTTGCACTAATTACAGTGAATACAGGCCCTAAGCGACGCGGTATGTATTTTTGTCTTGTAATTACGCAGTTGAAATTATTATAAAATGCAACTATTCATCTGTGAAAGGATCAATTTTTAAAGCAATGTCTGTAGTTGTTATAAAAACTTTCTGTCTGGGTGATATTTCTGGGTGATTTGACGACCCCTGTGGCTCAGTTGGTGGGCTGTTGGTAGCTCAAGCCGGGGGTCGCGGGTTCGAATCCCGCCGACGGAACAAAAACTTTTTCAAAGTTCCTGGGTCATGGATGTGTATTAAATATGTGTATAATATAATAAAAATCTTAAATATATGTATAGTATAAAAGTATTAAATATATTTCCGTTGTCTGGTACCTGTAACACAAGTCCATCAGGTACTTACCACGGGGCCAGACTGACGTGGTGTGAAGCGTCCATAGATATTATTATTATATATTTTTCCTAAAATTAGTAAACATTTTCCTGTTTATCATGTTACACAATCACTTTTTGCGTGATATTCTTAAACCCACTTATAGTATTTGTTTTTGATACCGAGATAATTTTGGTAGATTGCAATGTTTGCTGCAATAAATATTTATCTGAATCGGCGGTTTTTAGAGTAAAAAATAACAACGTTTTTTCCCGAGGCTTTGAAAAATAAAGTCTCTTTAAACACGACGTACTCTAATTTAATTTGGGTAAGCTATTAATTGAAACAATATGTAAATGCTTGTTTTATATAATATTTTTATTCTTTTTTCGATATCAATAGTAACAAGGCACACAAAGTAAACCTATAATATATTTCTAGTTCTATTTCAACAACGAAACTAATATTATTCAACAAATAATACCTTACAGGTTGTGTTCCCGTCGGATGAAGTCAGCGGCCTTCTCGGCGATCATGACGACAGGGGCGTTGGTGTTGGCGCGGATGACCTTAGGCATGACGCTGGCGTCCGCCACCCGGAGCCTCTTCACCCCCCGCACCCGCAGCTGCTGGTCCACCACCGTCCCCAGGGCGGCAGTACCCACGGCGTGCCAGGCGGACATGGCCGTCGCTCGCGCCAGACACTTTAGAGCCTCGTCGTGAGCCAGACCCTCGCATTCTTCCAGTTCAAAGTCCAACACATGGGCGTTTTTCTCCTTAAAATAGGTGGTGTTCGCTAGCGCCCAAGCTGTTCTTATGGCGTCGGGGTAGTGAGCCAGGTCCCGAGGATCGCTGAACGTTCCAGCATATATTAACGGTGGGTCTATCGGATCAGCTGACTTTAGCTGCACCGACCCCCTCGAGAACGGCTTTAGATTCACCACGGCTATGGAAAGAATCTCGTTTTCCATATTTTCGTTGTGGATTTTCTTGCAAATGCTCTCCTTGAAACCTAAAATCGACGTACATGAGCTATAGAAATCACTCTCTTTTGGTAGACACGTGGGATATATCGCAAAATCAGGGACATTTTTTGCCGAGCTGAAGGAGATGTAGGCACCGACGTCGGTGGTTCGGACCAGCGATCCTGACCTGTCGTACAGGTACCTCACGGTATCCATGTAGAGCTCCTTCTCGGTGGTTTCGCAAGTCCCGCTCTCGGCTGCAACGTAAGTCAGCACCATAACGTGATCGTGGAAATTGTACCCCACCGGTAAATCTTGGACCACATCGATATTTATATCTTCTAAGTGCTCCTTAGGACCGATTCCCGATAGAAGCAGAAGTTTAGCCGTGTTGAACGTGCCGGCGGTTACGATTACTTCTTTGGCTGCATAAAAGTGGTACTCATCACCTTCGTACGAGACCTGCACACCGTACGCTGTGTTTTCTTCGATAAATATTTTGCTAACTAAAGCATTTTTTAGAACGTAGAGGTTGTCCCTGGTCGCTGCCTTATTGAGGAGAGAGGTGGCCGTGCTGTCCCGTTTCCCTTCCTTTATGGTGTGCGAAAACCGCCCGACGCCGATCACGTTCGGATTAGTCATGTCTTTAACTAAATTGAACCCCAGCTCCTGAAAGGCATCTATGAGTCGATCGGTGACGGGAGTGGACTCGTTCAGGCCCGTTACCTTTATTTCACCGTTATCGCCGTGAAAACTCGCTAGCTCCAGATCGTTTATGAATCTTTCGTCGGCCAAAGTTTCCGTTTTGATAAAGAACTCCAGCACATTCTTCCAGGACCACTCCTCGCCGGCGATAGCGGCCCACTCTTCGTAGTCTACGGGGAAGCCCCTCGCGTATATCATGTCGTTGATGGATCCGCTTCCCCCCAACATTTTCCCTCGCGGCTGGTGCTGCCTCCCGCCCTGCAAGGCCTGGCTGGAGTAGTAGTCGTTGACGGTCGTGAAGTTCCAATCGTACGGACCTCCTTTCAAGCTATTTCTGAACCCCGGAATCTGAAAGTAACAATATTATTAGTCACACGTGAATTTAAGATTTAATTTCCGTGTTTTTTCATCCTAAAGATAGAGCGATTGATAGTTAGCTTTTTTGGTCACTACTAGAAGTCGTAGTTTATTGTGTATTTGCTGATTAGCCAGTGTCCGATGAAGACGTGGTCAATACCTACAATGCTCTCGTCTGGCGGGTCGCCCCCTGCCTCCACCAGCAGCACGCTCACGGGCAGCTCGGACAAGCGCGCCGCCAGCGCAGCACCGGCCGTGCCGCCGCCCACAACTATGAAATCAAAGTCTGTTCCATCTGTAATCGAAATGAATAGACGTATAATTTACTATAAAATAAAGATTTCGGCTGGAAACTAAAGATTTTTAATAGAAATGTTCATTAACGAGCCATTGTATTTATTTAGAAATTAATTTTTATACTAGTTTTTAGACTATTAACAAGTTTTACTTATTTAAAATCTCACCTCAATAAACAAAAAGGTACTAACTTCCTATAATCGCCTGCGGGGGCCAGTTTTCGGTCAGCAGACACTGAGACGCCGCGAAGAACTGCAGGGCTGCGGCGAAGGTGGACCCCGCCGCTCCACTACCCATACACGATGCCTCCATTTAGAATATCAAATTTTATTCAAACGACCCTCTTATATCCCACCAGCAATCCTACCTGGAAAAAAACTGGTTTTAACAATAATATCTCATTGCGCATAATAACTGGATCGGGTAACATTGGTATCGATGAAAAAAGTTAAAAGAACATTACTGCCCAATAATATGTTGCTTAATTGGGCTGTTATCAATAAAAATGTGCAGTGACCTTAATCGAGCGCACAAAAAATTATTTTACAATTCTAATTAGGACAGGTACATAAGAGCCAATATAGAATTTTGGACATTAATTCCTAATAGCCAGTTTATTAGTTAAAATACACTTTTCACGTATTATTATTGCACCTTAATTAGGTTTTTTTATCCTATAACGTATGTTAAAAATAATAAGGGTCCTAGTAGTGACCCTTGTGGGACTCCAAGATAAATTGTACGAACTACATTCTTAGCCTTATTCTCTAGGCATTAATCTTGGATAATATCTTATTAAATGTAGCAACAACAGGCGGCCCTGTATTCAAGGCGTGTAAACATGCACTGGATATTATGTTTCAGATCTATAAACAACATGTTTTATCAATCAATAGTTTTACTACGATCTAGCAGTTCACGGTCCCGACCCGACCTTAGTTTAGCTGCAAGATGTGATACGCACGAGACGTATCGACTATCCAGTAATCTGATGTCACATGTTGCATCTTTACTTATGCACTCTTGTACGAGATAACATACAATTCTATGATTGCTATGAATAAAAAATCTAATCACTAATTAGTTAATTTAAAAATATAATTATGGAAAACAATACAGGAAGACTTCGACTTATATGATGGTTTGTTTTGTCAAACGCTTGATCTAAAACATTTCCTATGTTTAGATTTCAAATTATACAAAAATAGTGATTAGTAGCATTAAATAGTTCCCGAATATAAAAAACACATTTCTAGCTTTGATCACTACTTAAAACACATCAAGGTGACTTCTTCAACCAAAGCCGCAAATTTTTACTAGGCAAGTGGAAATAGTAATAAAAATTCAAAGCGTAGACCCATGGGTCTAAATCTATACTCGTATCGCGGTATCTCGTTACAGATCACTGGCAGACATATCAATTAAATGGCATGCAAATATAAAGATACTTACGATGCGTTTGCAGCGTCGGGGCGCGATAAGCAGATTGAGCGTATATGTGCAGATCCGCGCGTCTTCTTCCCGCTGGCCACGTGCGCAGGTCGCCGACCGATACCGCCGCCGACCTTCACACGTCAACACGGAAGACCCTGCTTGTTTGTCTAGGAGAACACAGCTCTAGCACCGCCGCTTAGATCCATACTAATTCATAATTCCATATCCATACTAATATAATAATTATGCGAAAGTGTGTCTGTCTGTTAATACCTCTTCACGTCCAAACCAACGAACCGATTTTGCTGAAATTTGGCATGGATATACTTTGAGCCCCGGGAAAGGACATAGGATACTTCTTATCCCGGAAAAATTCACGGTTCCCGCGCGATAAATGGAGTTTGGCGTAACAGAGTTGCGGACGTCATCTAGTTACTTAATATAATAAATGCAAAAGTGTGTCTGTCTGTCTATCTGTTACCTCTTCACGCCAAAACCAATGAACCGATTTTGCTGAAATTTGGTATAGAGATACTTTGAGTCCCGGGAAAGGACATAGGATACTTACTTTTTATTTCGAAAAATATACGGTTCCCGTTGCAAATTTTGGCGCAACGGACACGGAGTTGCGAGCGTTAAAAGGATATGGCAGAGCGCCGACGCCAAAACTTCCGGCGCGGTGCAACAGGAGCTCTCAGCAATTGTTTTATAACGGTAAATATCTTACTCAGTTATTCAGTTACAAGTTACACCACATTACCACGGATAACTAAATAGTCACTACTATTACACAGTCCAATGTTCAAAAAATTCTTAAAACATTCATGACAATATCCTTATCATTAATTATATACAGTATACATGTGAACACATAAAACCTATTGTGATTTGTGACAAAAATTTGTAGTAAATTTAGCAGTTATTTATTTTACTATTTTTGTCTTTTAATTATCTAAATTCTAAAGTAAAACATATTATATTCTGCTCTATAAGTTTCCCTGATATTCAAATACAATGTTTAGCAAATCTCAACAATAAAACCGGCCAAGTGCGTGTCGGGCCACGCGCAATATAGGGTTCCGTAGTACCGCTACTTTTTGATAATTTTTGTATGGCCAATGAATGTACATTTATAACGTGTTTTACACTACTAACAACATCATCTCAGTTACGTTTAAACGAATTTGAACGAAAAGTTCCTTTGTACTTCTCCGAATACATTTTTTTTAGTTGATCGACTATTACTCAAAAACTTATGAAGTTTTCTCAGCCGTGATAGTTTTCCTTTTAAATTCAGCATATTTTCTACTCTCGTGAATTTTTTCACATTTCTAGAAGCAACCGTTTAGCTGGTATAAGGGGGGGACACTGGACTCTAACGATTTTTTCCACTTTAAAACTCCATATTTCACAAATGGATCCCTAAATCGGAAAATGAACTATGAATACTCGTAATATTTTTAAAAAACCTATCCAACGACACCCCACACGGTGGGGTGGGCGCGAAAAAAAAATCATCCCCGCTTGATGTGTAGATCCCATAAAAAAATATTTTTTTAAGATTTTATATACCATTTTGTCGGCACCATTAATATGTGCATTCATGCCGAATTACAGCTTTGTAGGTCCTATAGTCTCTGAGCAAAACCGCGGACAGACAGACAGACAGACAGACAGACGGACGGACAGACCGAAACTATAAGGGTTCCTTGTTGACTACGGAACTCTAAAAACGTTCTATGATGACTGCTGCATACCAGCCAGGCTGGCCATCTATGGACGTTTCATACCACGTCTGCAGTCTGGCCCCGTGCTAAGTACCTGAAGGACTTGTGTTACAGGTACCAGACAACGGAAATATATTTAATATTTTTATATTATACATATAATATATTTAAGATTTTTATTATATGATACATTGATACATATATTTAATACACATGCATGACCCAGGAACATTGAAAACTTTTTGTTCCGTCGGCGGGATTCGAACCCGCGACCCCCGGCTTGAGCGCTGACCACGCGCTTAACCACTGAGCCACAGAGGTCGTCGAATAAAAAAAATTATGACTGGTGAAGTCTATTGCTCCTGTACTATTCTTACAAGGGCACCTGTTTGTGCTCATCGATCAAGTGCTGATAGTGTTGAGTGTTGACGTCATAATGTATCCTTGACCCAGTCGCGTATCGGTCGAGCACCTCGCGCGCTGCACGCCGCCCACGCGGCCTCACAGGGCCGGATTGTAGTTCTTGTAGCAGATGCTACGGGCCCCGCGCTTTAGGGGCGCACAGTGGTTTGAAATCGCTAAATAGTGGACATTCGCAAAAAAGTTGGATTTTGGTGTGGAAAAAAATACCATTCGATAGATTTTAAGAAGAGTAACAATAAATCCTTAATAAGTTTTTTACAAAAATGTATTTTTAAGGTGAAAAAAAATTATTACGAAAATGTTGTATGGGAAAGAATCTATAAATAGATTTTTTGCGAAAACTACTATGGCATACTGGTTAATTTTTTAAACAAGTAAAGTTCTAGTGGTATTTAAGATTTAGAAAAAAAAATACGCAAATTTACGTGCAGCCTTTTGCAGTAGCTTTTGCAGTAGTAAATTTTGAAAATTTTGAAATAATTTTACTAACTTTTTAGGTGTGGAAAAAATACCATTCGATAGATTTCTTAAATAGTAACAATAAATCTTTAATCATTTTTTTACAAAAATATATATTTATGGTGAAAAAAAATAATTACGAAAAATTATGTATGGGAAAGAATCTACAAATCGATTTTTTGCAAAAACTACTAAGCCATACTGGATCATATTTGAAGAGTGTTCTAGTGGTGTATAAGGTTTAGAAAAAAAAATACGCAAATTTACGTGCAGCCTTTTGCAGTTTGCAGGGTTCAAAATTTTGAAATAATTGTACTTACTTTTTAGGTGTGGAAAAAAATATCATTCGATAGATTTATAAAAAAGTAACAATAAATCCTCAATAAGTTTTTTGCAAAAATGTATTTTTAAAGGTGAAAAAAAAATAATTACGAAAATTTTGCGTGGAAAAGAATCTATAAATAGATTTTTTATAAAAACTACTGGACCATACTGGATCATTTTTGAAACGAATAAAGTTCTAGTGGTATATAAGGCTTAGAAAAAAAGTGCGCAAATTTACGTGCAGCCTTTTACAGTAGGGGGGTTCAAAATATTGAAATGTTTGTACGACAATTTTAACATTTTTTTGCTATTTCTCTAATGGCTTTTAATTTAATTATTTAATTTAAATTTAATTGTTTAGGTTTTTAATAATTTACTTATATCATTTTTGTACAGATTTACAAACCAACTTCTGGGTCTTGGGTCAACCCGTATATTTTTCAGGCTATCATGAACACATTGGTGAATAGGCAGAGATCCCTATAACCCCTAATTGAAAATTAAACAGAAAACCAAATATTATATTATATATACCTCTTTTGTGTACCGCTACAGAATGCATTCATAGAACCGTATGGGTATAATATATAAAACGAGTCCTTAAAAGTCTTTCAAGCAACAGGTCGACTGTGCCTGGATGAAATTCTTGGTGTTTATTTTTAGACAACTTTGGTCGAAATCGTTAAAATGTTAGTACAAACATTTCAATATTTTGAACTGCAAAAGGCTGCACGTAAATTTGCGCACTTTTTTTTCTAAGCCTTACATACCACTAGAACTTTACTCGTTTTAAAACTGATCCAGTATGGTCCAGTAGTTCTTATAAAAAATCTATTTATGGATTCTTTCCCACGCAAAATTTTCGTAATTTTTTTTTCTTTAAAATATACATTTTTGCAAAAAACTTATTAGGATTTATTGTTACTCTTTTATAAATCTATCGAATGATATTTTTTTCCACACCTAAAAAGTAAGTACAATTATTTCAAAATTTTGAACCCCCCTATACTGCAAAAGGCTGCACGTAAATTTGCGTTTTTTTTTTCTAAACCTTATATACTACTAGAACTTCACTTGTTTAAAAAAATGATCCAGTATGGCTCAGTAGTTTTTGCAGAAAATCGATTTGTAGATTCTTTCCCATACAGAATTTTTCGTAATTATTTTTTTTTTCACCTTAAATATATATTTTTGTAAAAAAATTATTAAAGATTTATTGTTACTATTTAAGAAATCTATCGAATGGTATTTTTTCCACACCTAAAAAGTTAGTAAAATTATTTCAAAATTTTGAACCCGTCTACTGCAAAATGCTGCACGTAAATTTGCGCACTTTTTTTTCTAAGCCTTATAAACCACCAGAACTTTATTCGTTTCAAAAATGATCCAGTATGGTCCAGTAGTTTTTATAAAAAATCTATTTATAGATTCTTTCCCACGCAAAATTTTCGTAATTATTTTTTTTCACCTTAAAAAATACATTTTTGCAAAAAACTTATTGAGGATTTATTGTTACTTTTTTAGAAATCTATCGAATGATATTTTTTTCCACACCTAAAAAGTAAGTACAATTATTTCAAAATTTTGAACCCTGCAAACTGCAAAAGGCTGCACGTAAATTTGCGTATTTTTTTTTTTCTAAACCTTATACACCACTAGAACTTCACTCGTTTCAAATATGATCCAGTATGGCTTAGTAGTTTTTGCAAAAAATCGATTTGTAGATTCTTTCCCATACATAATTTTTCGTAATTATTTTTTTTTCACCATAAATATATATTTTTGTAAAAAATTTATTAAAGATTTATTATTACTATTTAAGAAATCTATCGAATGGTATTTTTCCACACCTAAAAAGTTAGTAAAATTATTTCAAAATTTTGAACCCCGCTACTGCAAAAGGCTGCACGTAAATTTGCGTATTTTTTTTTCTAAACCTTAAATACCACTAGAACTTTACTTGTTTAAAAAATGAACCAGTATGCCATAGTAGTTTTTGCAAAAAATCTATTTATAGATTCTTTCCCATACAACATTTTCGTAATGATTTTTTTTCACCTTAAAAAATACATTTTTGTAAAAAACTTATTAAGGATTTATTGTTACTCTTCTTAAAATCTATCGAATGGTATTTTTTTCCACACCAAAATCCAACTTTTTTGCGAATGTCCACTATTTAGCGATTTCGGACCACTGTGGGGCGCTCTAATGTCTAGTCTATCGTTCAGTTCGCTTCAGGAGTTTGAAAATATTTCAAGTTATATATTAAGCTATATAATTATGTTTGTTACTATACTGTACTCGGCGAAACATGGCGGTAGCGGTCATTGACTCCCTGTCAAAATCTTGTCATTTTCTATATAAACCGCGATTCACAATGAAGTGTCAGATGTTGTCAATCGCGGCTTTGTATAGAGAATGATAAGTTTTTGACAGGGAGTCAATGACCGCTACCGCCATGTTTCGCCGAGTACAGTATAGGTAAGGTTTTTATAATACTAGCTGTTGCCCGCGACTTCGTCCGCGTTAACATAGTATAATAATAAAGATGGATGGTTTTACCCTTTATGTGGTACCTTATACAAAGGGTAAATTAGGCGAACGTATTCATCATAGTAGCTCCAATCTTTGATTTCAGTTCAGTCAGTCGAAAATCTAAGAAGATTTATACAAACTTTCATCCCCTATTTTATCCTCTTAGGGGTGGGTTTTATCAAAATCCTTAGGGGATGCCTACGTCATAGTTAGCTTTATGCATGCGAAGTCTCAGCCTAATCGGTTTAAATTGACAAAGTTTCATACAAACTTTCATCCATTATTTTATCCCCTTGGGGGTAGAATTGATCAAAATCTTTTCTTAGCGGATGCCTACGTTATAACATCTACCTGCATGCCAAATTTCAGCCCGATGCGGTTTGGGCTGTGCATTGATAGATCACTATGTCAGTCAGTCAGTCAGCTTTGAGTTATACACAATGTGTCCCGACACCGGGACAAAATATGCCATACATCATAACATTAAAGGATCGGACACCGGTGTTGGGACCATAAAGTTAATACTTTATGGTTGGGGCACATTGTATATTTAGAGATGGATTTTTATGGGACAAAACGCCTGAAATAAATGGTTAAATTTTATAATTAACTTTATAATTATTGGTTATAATTTGTTAATTAAAAACATCGCTTTCATTATGTACATTTCGTGTTAGAAATTTTTGTAATCAAAACTGGTTCCTGTTAGAACTTGGCCTTCAACTTGATAATTAAAGTAATAAGCTCGGCAAGCGCTAGAAAGTGCTATGGGCCCCGTGCTAGCTAAAACCGGCCCTGCAGCCAGGTCCGTAGGTAGTGTTAAGTTTGAAAGCTTCAGTACATAAAAGGAGCAGAGGTCCGCTTTTATGATATCCGTGATTTCCATACGTTTCTTCCTATACAAAGTAAAAAGTTATTAAGCTAAAATCGGGCTGCTACCACAGAATATATATTTGCTACTACTGCCATTTTCTAACTTCTTATTCGTCAAACATTTTATTTCTATTTTTTTGCGTTGAATAGTCCCAGAAACTTCTTGACCGATTCAAACGGGTCACCCGATGGAAAGCAACTACCGTTGCCCATGGACACTCGCAACATCAGAAGAGCTGCAGGTGCGTTGCCGGCCTTTTAAGAGGGAATACACTCTCTTCTTGAAGGTTTGCAGGTCGTATAGGTCCGGAAATACTGCTGGTGACAGTTCGTTCCAGAGTTTTACAGTGCGCGGCAGAAAGTTACGCGAAAAACGCACGGTGGAAGACTGCCACTCATCAAGGTGATGAGGATGGTATATTTTTCGCGTGGGGCGATGACGAAAAGTTGCAGGAGGTATGATTCCGAACAATTCCTCAGATCACTCCCCGTGATACAACCGATAGAGGATGCAGAGTGAAGCTACATCTCGGCGTAATTCCAAGGGGTCCAAGCTGTCTGAAACACTATGGCAGTTAACAATTCGAGCGGCCCTTCGTTGGGTACGATCCAGAGGACCTCTGTGGCTCAATTGGTTGAGTGTGTGGCAGCTCAAGCCGGGGGTCGCGGGTTCGAATCCCGCCGACGGAACAAAAAGTTTTTAATGTCTGGATGTTTAATACACATCCAGACCCGGGAACATTGACATTTGTGTACACTTTTGAAGCAAATAAAGAAATATGAATATGAATAAATATGTGTATGATATAATAAATATCTTAAATATATGTATAGTATAAAAGTATTAAATATATTTCCGTTGTCTGGTACCTGTAACACAAGTCCTTCAGGTACTTAGCACGGGGCCAGACTGACGTGGTGTGAAGCGTCCATAGATATTTAAAAAAAAAAGAGGGAGTAGTCGGTATTTTGGCGCCCCTGCTCGGAGATGAGAACAATATTCCATATGAGGCCGAACCTGCGCCTTGTAGAGTTGTAGGCGTTGGTCCGGACTGAAATACTGTCTCGCTCTTTTAAGAACACCGAGCTTCTTCTTTTCGGGAAAAAAAGACTTTCTGCAAAGAGTCGCGACCAACCATAATCAATATCTATTTATTTGGTCAATAACTTTTACCCATAGCCTGTTTTCCATCGTAGTTTATGTTAACGTCCGACTCTGATCTCGACAATAATTTTCCACATTTTCCTCAATCTCGTGGCATCAAATTGTCTGACAATTTTCCAGCAGCTGCGCGGTGTCATTGACCGCGGTGATAAGCTCAATGTCGAAGGTAAGTGGGGTGAACGGTCGGGGAATGACCAATATTACCTGACACGTTGTTATAATCAGCAATTATTATAACTACTAGGATATTATAATTGAAGACGTGAGTAGAAGAACACAATAACTAACATTTTGTAACATACGGACATTTACTCATTTTCCCTTATAATTTGAACAAACCTTGTAAGTTGTAACTTACCTACTTCATCACCTGGCTAATATATCTGGCTAGAGATAAAATACACAATTTTTTATTTCAAATCATTTTTCCGGCCCTAGAGCCTCCATTTATGCAAAAAAGGCAATTTTTTTACTGTTACTTATTGTGTTCTTCCACTCACGTCTTCAATTGTGCTCTGCTATGATATCATGTAAAGGTGAGTGCAGACACACAGCAGAAGCGACACCCAACTTAGATCGCTCGGCAAAGAAGGAAGTACGCTATTTTCTATATCTCAAAAAAATAATACGTGGGGCACTTGGGGACTGCCGCGATAAAGCTATTGCATAGCATTTTTTAACAACTTGTGCAATTATAATTCGCATACGTCTAGTCGCACGCACACAAACACCGTGCCGAAATCTGGCTACGCCGCACCGAGGATTTTTTTGTTACGGAATTTCGGTCGCCGCGCTCAAAGCTCGTGATAAAAGCTATGCATTAACTTAGAAATATTTATAGCGTCTAGCCGTCTGCTGTCTGATGTCTGACAAAAAAACATCAAGATCTTTTCCACTGTGTAATTTTTCAGTAAAGGGTAAAAGAGTTGATATTTATAAAAATATAATATTTTTATTAAAATGAACACTTTTATTTGTGACTATAAGTGATTTAAATTTTATACATAACTTACTGTACACGATACACAATAATACATGTAATATAGGCGGGTATACAGGGTGGAACAAAACTAAGGGTGGGTTGCACCAACTTACTTTAACTATAACCACAATGCAAAATGTCAAATCTTTGGTTAAAGTCAAAAATGGACGCCATATTTAACCATAACCATAGAGCTCGACAAGGCTTTAAATGAACGTGGCGAAAAACTAACGCTGTCATCATACAAAAACGCCATTTTTGACGGTTCTCCTTTACCAGCAAGTTGTGGTCAAAGTTAAAGTTAGCCTTAACTATAACCATAACTTTGACCATAACTGTAACTATAACCACGCCTCTGGTGCAACTCACCCTAAGTGATAATAGTTTAGGATGTGTATGGGGCCCATGAACAGAGTTCACTGTGACAGTAACGACGCTGAATGAGCAAATTTTTTTTTTTCATTTTTGTATGGGGAAATACGTGAAGCTGGAGCGTTTTTTGAATTTTTTTGCCCATACGAGTCGCAAAAAATGTTGGTCTTTCAGCGCTGTTACTTTCACAGTGAACTCTCTATAAGGAACGCGTACACACCCTAAAGTAATATCACTCAGTTTTGTCGTCGGTCTCGGTGTCATGTCAGGGTGCGTGGGAGTTGTGACAGAGGCCGATGTAGCCGAGCAGTATGGGTGTGTCGGGGCGGCGCGTGCGGCAGCTCACCGTGGTGATTCGTCCCGCGCCGATGTCCACGTCGTAGTATCTGGATAACCACAAAAATAATTAATACACACTATTATTATTATGATCATACTAGACGACCCGAATCGTCGCACGCCCGTAAGCTGGAATGAGATTGTTTGAAATTCTATTTGCCCCCAGGTGCCACTATGTAGCCTTAGGGTCTATCGTGTCAAATAGGCATATTATCGTGACACAGCTATATCGTGACATATGACAGCAGTTTGACACGATAGGCTACATAGCGGCACTCGGTAGCAAAGAGAATATAATCACTACGTTTTCGGTTTTTACTCGGTAGCAAATAGAATTTCAAACACCCTCATTCAGATAGCTTTATATTAGCCACGAACGTCGTTTCACAGACGGATGCGACGCGGATCTACATTTTAATTACGGCAATCAAACGGTAAAAATATCAAAAATATATTAACTTTCTTTATAACATAAGCAGGTAACAAAAAAAAACACAACCAACCTGACTCTCCACCCGTAGTCGTTCCTGACGGGCACGTAGAAGGCGGGCTCGTCGAGCAGCACGTGCGCCTGCACGCGGCGGAACGCGGCGCCCTCCAGCGGGAACACGCACGACGGCGCCGCCAGCTCAGAGTCTGTCGCGTGTTACACCTCGTGTGACGTGTCCTACCTGACTCTCCACCCGTAGTCGTTCCTGACGGGCACGTAGAAGGCGGGCTCGTCGAGCAGCACGTGCGCCTGCACGCGGCGGAACGCGGCGCCCTCCAGCGGGAACACGCACGACGGCGCCGCCAGCTCAGAGTCTGTCGCGTGTTACACCTCGTGTGACGTGTCCTACCTGACTCTCCACCCGTAGTCGTTCCTGACGGGCACGTAGAAGGCGGGCTCGTCGAGCAGCACGTGCGCCTGCACGCGGCGGAACGCGGCGCCCTCCAGCGGGAACACGCACGACGGCGCCGCCAGCTCAGAGTCTGTCGCGTGTTACACCTCGTGTGACGTGTCCTACCTGACTCTCCACCCGTAGTTGTTCCTGACGGGCACGTAGAAGGCGGGCTCGTCGAGCAGCACGTGCGCCTGCACGCGGCGGAACGCGGCGCCCTCCAGCGGGAACACGCACGACGGCGCCGCCAGCTCAGAGTCTGTCGCGTGTTACACCTCGTGTGACGTGTCCTACCTGACTCTCCACCCGTAGTCGTTCCTGACGGGCACGTAGAAAGCGGGCTCGTCGAGCAGCACGTGCGCCTGCACGCGGCGGAACGCGGCGCCCTCCAGCGGGAACACGCACGACGGCGCCGCCAGCTCAGAGTCTGTCGCGTGTTACACCTCGTGTGACGTGTCCTACCTGACTCTCCACCCGTAGTCGTTCCTGACGGGCACGTAGAAGGCGGGCTCGTCGAGCAGCACGTGCGCCTGCACGCGGCGGAACGCGGCGCCCTCCAGCGGGAACACGCACGACGGCGCCGCCAGCTCAGAGTCTGTCGCGTGTTACACCTCGTGTGACGTGTCCTACCTGACTCTCCACCCGTAGTCGTTCCTGACGGGCACGTAGAAGGCGGGCTCGTCGAGCAGCACGTGCGCCTGCACGCGGCGGAACGCGGCGCCCTCCAGCTGGAACACGCACGACGGCGCCGCCAGCTCAGAGTCTGTCGCGTGTTACACCTCGTGTGACGTGTCCTACCTGACTCTCCACCCGTAGTCGTTCCTGACGGGCACGTAGAAGGCGGGCTCGTCGAGCAGCACGTGCGCCTGCACGCGGCGGAACGCGGCGCCCTCCAGCGGGAACACGCACGACGGCGCCGCCAGCTCAGAGTCTGTCGCGTGTTGCACCTCGTGTCCTACCAACACCTGTCAAAAAAGGTGGAACCCTCAGTTTTCTCAGCTTTTTGTCTTGCGTTACTACAACACTATCGGCCATATCTATACATTTAATAATAATTACTTTATTTAAATTTTTAAACAGACGATGTGGAGTTGAATGATAAATCCATTATATATAGAATATTCTTTATTCACGTAAGAAAAATTATAATACTGACAAATTTAGATAGTCACACGGAAAGTCATAAAACTTAGAGTATTTTAAAATTTCGTAACTGATCTCGTGGTTTGGATCACAACCCTAATGCTAAGTACTCACATACGATTTTACTCGATCGAGCAATCACGTAGAGTAAAAACCACGGCTCGGGTTTCGTCCACAGTGTGGACGAAACCCGCACATTTCACCACATTCAGCATTACTCGATAATTTTACTCCAAATCGAGTAAAAATTATCGTGTGGATCGCAAAACTCACACGCTTGAGTATGGCTTGAGTAAAGCTCGACGGTTCGCGTCGAGTAAGTTCGAAGGAAATTAGATTTTTTAATTCCATCGAGCCGGCTCGATGCGAGCCTTGGAGCTGTGAGTTTTGCGGTCCACACGGTAATTTTAACTCGATTTGGAGTAAAACTATCGAGTAAAACCGTATGTGAGTACTGACCATAAGATCAGCGGCGTAGCTACCGCCGTACATGCCGTAAATATATACGGGGCCCCCAAAGTGCGTAAGCAAAATCTTAATAAAAACTTTCCATTTCCTAAAAGTAATAAGGACAATCTTACCTTCCGGGCCCCCAAAAAAAATTTGTATACTGGGCCCCACCCAGGCTACGCTTCTGACGAAGCTAGTATATTTAGAAGTTACACACCCGTGTAAATCTTCTCCCCTCGTCATTAACGTGCAGGGTCACGTCCAGGGTCTGGTCGTCGTGGCCGGGCATGGTCTTGGTGATGACGCAGGCCACCAGCCGCGGGCTGCGGAAGTCGCAGTGGAACAGCCGCGCCACACGGTGTGGGGAGGAGACAGAGTTGCGAGGGTTCACCTGTTAAAGTAAATGAAATAGAAATATGTAGTATTATACCTGAATAGAAGCTAATATTTTCAAAATTCTCCTAGTTGGTGACCGGTTTGTAAATCATTCCAGCAAGACGAAATAATTGAGATGAATACCGAAGAGAAGTCGAGCCCAAAAACTCTTTCGATTAGTTACAGCGCCATGGAAATCGAGCGCAAGAGTGTCATCCATGCGTTAGGGCCCAGGGGCTTAAAATCATTGCTTTGTTTTTAACCGACAACACATTAACCAGTTTGTTGAATTTGTGAACTATTTTGTAAAATATGTTCAGAATTTAAAATCACAAATTACTTAACATTGGAAGTAAAACCTCTACCTTCAGACACGACCCTCCCATGAAGCTGTCCTCGAAGAACGGCTCCAGGCACTCCAGCTCGTGCGGCACCACCGCCAGGCTGTAGCGCCGCCGCCCCCACTTGTCTCGTGCCACAGGCTCACTGGCTTTGTCTGAATGTGGTATTTCGTTGCCAGTGTTGTCTGACCTTGAGTCTTGAGCTGGCCCGTTGGAACTTTCCAATAAGTTTGCGTCCTTAGCTGGCTCTTTAGTATCACTTTCATCATCGGCCTCCGTTTTCGGCGTCTTCAGTACAAAATCCTTGTAAGCGAGCCTTTTGAGATCTTCCTGACTCTTCTCTTCCTGGTCTACGTCTCTCGTGGAGCTCACTTCTACGGAGGCTTCAATGGATCTGCGGTGAGTGCCGGCGTGTGCGGGCAGTTCAGCCTTGGGCGTGTACTTGTGCGGAGCGAGCGCATAGCCGTGCGGGCCGAGCGCGGAGTTGGGCTGGTACTGCTGGTGCCGCAGGTTGTACCACGCCACGGGACCTATCACCTGATAATATATTGTGATTTTAAGTTTTCAGAGCAATAATATTTCAGTATTTTAAATTTTAATGCAGCATCTCTGTATTATTTTAGGATTAGCGAAAGCTTTATTACGTGTTTCTGGTAATTCTACAGCTCGAGCCTCGAACCAATAAGTTTTACACAATTTTATTTGTGCTAAAAAGCATAGGAAGACTCGGAAATTAAAGGAAATCTACTTAATAATATTTACTATTATCATCTACAATATATGCCCTAAATAAGTCATGACTCATGCCGCACTGACCTCCCCATACAGCCTCCTCTTCTTGCCCTGCCCGCGACAGAAGCCGGTCTGAAAGGGCAGCGCTGCGGGCAGGCGCGTGTTGAGGTAGGGCCACAGGGAGCCCCAGAACGCGCGGTCCCGCACAAGGAACTGCTCGTAGGGCTCCAGCGCCGGCCCGTGGATGACGGCGTCCGCGCGCGCCTCGTGCGTCCAGGCCGGGGCGAAGATCGCCAGGGAACAGCCGTGCTTGTGAGCTACTTCCACTGCCTGATAGAACAATATATATTATAGAATAATTATGTTACCGGTTACACTATAGATTCCAGGTATATAACTATAGATTCCATTCAACCCAACAATACACACAGCGCAAGCGCTGTTTCACGCCGGTTTTCTGTGAGAACGTGGTATTTCTCCGGTCGAGCCGGCCCATTCGCGCCGAAGCATGGCTCTCCCACGTATACGGGTTTTGCTAGTTCATTAGTAGCGGTGATTGCTTTGGTAAGAAAGGCTGGCTGGTGTCTTCACCAACAGATGACATGTTTGCACGTTATATTTGGTCTAAAGTATTTACGTATTTTGACCTGTTTGGTGTTAAACTGTCCGCCGCCGTGGAAGTTGCGTCCCCACACGTCTACACCGACGTACAGGTCGGTGAGCCGGCCGGCCGCCGCCGCCGCCGCCGCGCTGCGCCGCACGTCGCTCTCCGACCAGGAGTAGTTCGTGAATATACCGTCGGACGCCTCGAAGAAGTCCCTAACACGTAAACGATTAGTAGCCGACAGAGCGAGAAGGCGAGCTGATGATGAGTTATAATTTATAATGCTTCATTATTAGATTAAGTATGTAAGTATGTACATTTTCAAAACTTTTTACATCCATTTTCATGGGGCACTACGATGCTTATACTCGTGAAACTGCGCTAATTGAAGCCATAAACAAATTTCATTGCATCGAAGTTTCGGGCAAAACCTAGTAGACCATAGATGCTATAATAAATAAAATGCTGCGAAATAAACCATAACTACGTGTCTCACTTGTTCTTCTCGTTGAGTCCGTTCTGCCACTGCAGCTGGCCGTCGACGGTGACGCTGTCGTACCACAGCAGCAGCGGCGCCGGCAGCTCCTGCCGCAGCAGCGCGCGCAGGTGACGCACGAACCGCAGTAGCTCGCCCGGCCGGGAGATCTGACCAGAGAACGTGGGTTAGTATATGGTATATCAACCACACAGGGTTCTAGCTGGCATTGTTATGGCGTGAAATTATGTTTTTTTTTTCTTAACAAAAAAGGATTTGCGATTCTAATGTCTATATTTTATGTGGATTAATGCATTATGGAGCACACAGAAGCCCGAACCTGTATATTATATATATCTCCCTACAGCAATGCAACTACTGTCTGATAGCAGATATTGCACTTACAACTTACGTCGGTTGCATTGCTGTCGTAAGAAACATGATAATAATCGTCCTAAAAATTGAGCATAACTTTGTTAGTCACAGGCAAATGGTACCACTCCTTCGAGTAGTAAATTTGATGGTTGAAATGAAAAACAACCTTGTTCTCGACGTTAAGCAGCCAGCCGTCAAAGTTGAGCGTCTTGGCGATAGCGACGAGCGCGCTCGCCAGCGTGCGCCACTCGCGCTCCGACGACAGCGCCCTGTCCCAGAACGCCGCACCCGCCCCCCACTCCGTGATTATTGTACCTGGGGGATTTTATAAAACTTCATTATTTGTAATGGCGGCTCTACACACTCGTCGAGACACCCCGAGACAGACCGAGTGCGAGTGTGTACACTGTACGGCGCTCTCGTCTCGCGCTCTCATCCTCGTCTCGGTCGCTCTCGGTGGCTTGTCGGCACTGACCTCCATTATTGTATAATGGAGGTCAGTGCTTGTCGGTTTTATGGGCCTGAGTCAAAGGGTCTCGTTAGCTCTCGCGAGATAAACGAAAGTGATCATGTACACACTCGTCACTCGTTCAATTAGTTGCTCGCTGACAGTATTTATAGACAAACATGTTTTACAATGTGGTCCGACACATATATTCTTTTTGTTCATACCTTACAAATTACTTTTAATATTAAGCTATTAAAAAAATTTAATAGCTTGCGGCACAAAGACAAATAGCGGCAGCAATTTCCACGAACATATTATAGTCTCGTGAGTCTTCAGTTCAAATGTTAGAACGAGTGTGTACACTGTACAGGCATGCTCTCAGCGAGAGCCGTCTCGGCTGGATCTAGGCGAGAGGCTCTCGTCAAGTGTACAGCCGCCATAATAATCTAATACAATAAACTAGCGCCACGGACGTAAAAATGACTGAAAAGAAACACAAATGCCTCGACGCGAACGTGTTGGCTCGACCGGTATGAATCTTTACATAAACTTAAGATGACAGTTTATCGTTGTATTAGAGTGAGGGTAGTTGCGAAACTTGAAAGTACGCATGCTTTGTCAGACAACTCACCAATAACCTGGACGCCGTGTGCGTGTCCCACGTTGATCCAGCCGAGCGGCGGGATGGTGATGAGGTGGTGGCTGAAGTAGCAGAACACGTCGATCCCAGCCCAGTTGTAGAACGTGTACGCGTCGCTCTGACCCGTGCCATCGATGTAGCTGTAGGACATAACAAGATCACACAGGTTTATAGCAACTTTGTATATATAAAAGTTACCTATTTATCAAAATCTTCAATGATTTTATGCTAAATACCTACTTATAATAACAATAAAAATTGACAACGCAATGTGGTAAATTATCAATGTAAACTCAGGAAAAAGACGAAGAAGTACAAAGACTCTAGACGAGAACTAAATGTCAAAACATTGTACAGTAATTTGTAATTATAAAAAATTCTAGTCGTACATTTATTATATCTTTAGTTTTGTGGACCATTTTTATTTAATTTAATGATACTCACCTATCGTCGTGGTAGCCATTGGCCATATCGTGACACACCAACGTCTTCGGCAAATTCTTTATATCGTGTCGTTGAATATCCTCTGCCTCGGGATTGAAATGGCAAAAACTTTGAGGCGATTCGAGCAAGCTGGTGCCGGAATTCTTGTTGATGTCCATATTCTTTATCATCTCCTGGCTGTGTGGCTTTATGTCGGTGCATAATGTTCTCCAGCTCGGTGGATTTTGTATAAAACTTATGATTTCTTCGTAGCTATCGAGCGGTTTACAGGTTAGTTCGTCTTGGATCCACATCTTCTTTTCTGCCATTTTCACGTCCGCGCAGCTAGTTTATTGTATTAGTTTTTTAAACGTAATGTAGCTTTATAATATTCAATACAAAGAAAAATAAAGAAATTGCAAAACAAAAATCTTTTGTTTACGTCTTACGACACAAGACGTTGACTTTGACAAGTGACAGCCGACAAGAAAATTACAAAACAGCTGTTTTGTGTTTATTTTTAATTTTTATATTTAAACAAAATAAGGGCACACCACCTCGTTCTTCAAATAATTTGTATTGTAAAGTTAAAACAGATTTAACATACTTATTTAAATACTTTTAGCAACACAATTAATTAACAATTGAGCTCAGTAAGTTGCCCTAAATTTTTGTTGAAATTAGTTTGAAATAAAATCAAATAACTATTAAGTCTTGCACTCAAATGAACTGTTAACTATTCGGCTGATAGTAAATAAATAATTCTACTTTGTTAGAATAATTATTTCAATAGAACCGTGTCAAGGTTAGAATGGAATGCTACTTGTTCTAGTTGCAGTTAAAATGTACTATTTCAATGGAATAATACAGTGTGCTGTGATAAACGAATAGGAAATGTGTCACATCATTTGATAACACTAGCTGATTCCCACAGTTCATAGCAAAGTGATAGATAAGGCAAATGCACATAGAACACAAGGCCAACTCCAATAGTAAAATTTGTTAAAATGCAGTTTCATTGCAGTTGCACTTACATTAGAACATGATCTGAACGCTACAAGCTTGATGTTTCTTACAATTATCTAAATAATTATATTGCAAACTGTGAAACATATGTGTATTTCGATTAAAACTATAATATTATAGATCCGCTCAGTGGCATTCAATATAAAAATTGGTAATGATTCACAATCAACATTAGTTCTCTCTACACTTTCATTTCATGGTCTGAACTCTTGGGGAGGCTGGTGTAAAACCAATACTCACTATGACCAATATAGTTGCATCATTTATTTAGCCATAGATACTAGCTTTCAATTCAACTTCACACAAATTCAAAGTCTAGGATTTTCTTAATCTGCCCAACCCCCCATATAGAATTCTGGCTACGCCCATACTAATAATTTAATATGCCTGTTGATTACCTCTCCTTAAGTGTTATTCCATAGTATTAGGCAGGGCCGAATTTATATTTTTTATGAGTACATATAGGTCATTTTCATTTTGCCGCCCCTATGTACGAACTCTGACGCCCGCGTCATCCTGACGCTGCCGCCCCCCCAAGGGCGCCATGGGCGGCAGCATAGTGATTATATTATCTTTAGCCTATACTACCTATACTATGAATCCTTAAGAGAAAAGTTAAAGGAAATAAATATTCTGACCGTCACATCTCAATACGTCTTGGATAATGTACTGTATGTAAGAAAGAACTTAAATAATTTTAAAAAGAAAAGCGACAATCATTGTTTTAACACTAGGAATAAGAATAAACTAGAAATACCAGTGATCAGACTTAGCAAAGTCAGCAAATCTTTTAAAGCCCAGTGTATACGCCTGTACAATAGAATCCCAGAAAACGTTCAAAATCTCTATCAATAAATTTAAAAAAGTAGTTAAAGAATGTTTGTGTGCTAAGGCTTATTATAAAATCAATGATTTCATCGACGACAACACACCTTGGGATAGGGTGGTTCCTACTGGCTATTTTTTTTTTATATTTCCTATTGTAGGTAAATAGCTATAAGTCATAAAATTGTTATATGATTTTTTTTAATTGTAATTTTCCATCTTTTTAGTAAAAGATGGCCCCGTGCGAGTTTCTTACGCCGGTTCTTCTCGCCGGGTTAGTTCCCGAACCGGTGGTAGGCACCTTAGTTACGACGTTCGGAAAAATTTTTGTAAAAAAATTACTCTGAATAAAAACTATTTTCAGTTGATTTGATTTATACATAAATCCAGAGCTGGTATTAGGATAGTTTGTTTCCCGGAAAAAAGTAGATAGGAATATAGAAAAGTAACTTTTCATATTTCGGTGGTCCATTTCTACACAGTAAGTCAGTGGACGAGAGCCATTACATAAGAAACAGACGAGATAAAACGTAGTGATTATATTCTCTTTGAGACGAGAGCTATCTCTGCCTCTCTATTAGTGCCTACTATATAAGTTATAACCAATGTTATAACACTTCTTACTTTCTATGATGTTCGGAAACTTAAAAAAAATATAATCATATTTTATTTATGAAATTGGCTGCAGAGTTATTATAATTATAAGGTTGGGTTGCACCAGAGGCGTGGTTAAAGTTAAAGTTAAGGTTAAAGTTATGGTTAGGGTGGGTTGCATCAGAGGCGTGGTTAAAGTTAAAGTTATGGTTATAGTTAAGTCAAACATAACTTTAACTTTAACCTTAACCTTAACTTTGACCGGAGAAATTGACAGATGACAGCTGGTCCAACAAGGTTATAAATTAATGTGGGCGGGGGCGCTGCTGGTAAAGGAGAACTGTCAAAAATGGCGTTTTTGTATGATGACAGCGTTAGTTCCTTTTTTCGCCACATGCATTTAAAACCTTGTCGAGCTCTATGGTTATGGTTAAATATGGCGTCTTGATGGCGTCCATTTTTAACTTTAAAACCAAAGATTTGACATTTGGCATTGTAGTTAAAGTTAAAGTTACAATTAAAGTTAAAGTTAGTTGGTGCAACCCACTCATAATTTGAACACAACGAGGCATTTTCTTATTTTTTTAATTCGATTGTCAAACAGTTTTTATTTTAGAAACTAGATGGCGTATGGGTAGACAACTATTGGTAATACTAATACCATCATTAATTGCTACAAAACTGGGCAAAAGAATGTAAAACTTAATACATTTCAATTTGAAAAAAAAAGACGCAATAATATTCCAACGAATAGGATAATAAAGTTATTATAACGATGTTTTAGTTAAAACTCACGGAAGAAATAGCCCTATTTACCGTTATTCACACCAAATGTCACAGGAATTATACATTTTGGTTTTGACAACATCTTACCTGCACTTGTGCACGATAACGGATATTTAATGGCCAATATTTTACCAATAATTAACATCAAAAACCCAAATAACACAATTTGGGAAAAAATAATAAAAACCACACCAACAATAAAAAGTAGAAGAAGTCTCAAAGTAACATGGCCGCCAAAACTTTTTCAGTTGTCAGTTTTCAGTTTGACAAGTTTTTATTAGGTCAGCGTGTTCCTAAACTATTACCAGTATACTGGCTAACGGCCGTTCCCAATATTTGATCTATCTCTGGTTTCGCCCTACTAGAGATAGGAATAGCTCTCATTAGACATAAGAGACATATATTTTATGTCAATTCAATGTTAGCTGCGATCAGTCGTGTGTCAAACCAGAGATAGATTGAATATTGGGAACGGCCGTTAATCGCTTAGGCCAATGATCGCTTAGGTTTAAGATATTTTTATTTATGTCACACTTGACATTACACTGAAATTTTTAGAAACATAACCAATATGTAGTCAGTGATGCCAACCTGCAGATAATTTCAGATCAGTGGGGAACCAATAGAAAATCTAGAAGTGTATACCGTCACGCCGTCTGGTGGAGATTTAAAAAAGAAAACAACCCATTCCTGTGACATTTGGTGTGAATAACGATAAATAGGGCTATTTCTTGCGTGAGTTTTAACTAAAACATCGTTATAATAACTTTATTATTCTATTCGTTGGAATATCATTCTGTCTTTTTCAAATTGAAATGTATCAAGTTTTACATTATTTTGCCCAGTTTTGTAGCAATTATTGATGATATTACCTGGTATTTTCGATAGTTGTCTACCCATACGCCATCTAGTTACTAAAATGGAAACTGTTTGACAATCAAATTAAAAAAATAAGAAAATGCCCCATTTGGGAAAAAAATATAAAAACCACACCAACAATAAAAAGTAGAAGAAGTGTCAAAGTAACATGCCCGCCAAAACTCTTTCAGTTGTCAGTTTTCAGTTTGACAAGTATTATATTATGTCAGCGTGTTCCTAAACTGTTACCAGTATACTGGCCTAATCGCTTAGGCCAATGATCGCTTAGGCGTATGTTCTTCGTGAAATTTAAACTAGAGGGACGAAGTAAAAAAACATAGTAATATCAGGCCTGTCTCACTTCCATACAAACGGCCCGAAATCGCCGAGATATTTACCTACTATTTTGTGAAACAACCTAATTTCAACCTTTTGCATTGCGCTTAGCGTTCATAGTACAATAACTGTCTGCCGTCTCGCTTCAATCTGCCAGGGCTGTCAAGCGAGCGGCGCGGCGGCGCGGGGCCGGGTACTATTACTTTTGTATCGCGGATGCGTGCGTTGCGTGTGCGACAAGTCGAGCGAGTGCCAGCCTATCGAGACTAGTCCGGTGACCGGACGCTTGCGTTTATCATACCTAAACTCGGGAGTGAGACTTCTGTACCGTAACTCGTAAGGTACTATTATATATTCTGTGGTAATATATGGAAATATATAAATACATACAGTTTTATGTTAATATTATGCTAATGGAAACTAGGTTTAAGATATTTTGATTAAGTCACACTTGACAGGACACTGAGATTTTTTAGAAACACAACCCATTTATGTAGTCAGTGATGCCAACCTGCAGATAATTTCAGATCGGTGGGGAACCAATAGAAAATCTAGAAGTGTCTATCGTCGCGCCGTCTGGTGGAGATCAAAAAAAAAGAAAACAACCCATTTCTGAATGGGCGTCGCGTTTCGAATAAAAATTGAAAAGTTTTAGATTCTTTAATGGTTTTATGCCATAGGCCATAGCATATAAAAAAAAAATGTGTCAGAAAATCCTCGTCATTTAGTTGTCACTGTCAATTATCAAACGGTGGTCAATCAAACGTACGTTTTCGATTGTTGATTTTTGCATTTAGTGTTTTCCGTTTTGCGAATCTAATTTTTAAAAGCAAAGTAAAACATATTTTTTTTGTGTGATGGTGCACTCACTCATATCTGTTTGTAATTTTTCAGATAGATATAACCTTTACACTTAAAAGTGCCCATAAAAAGTCGGATTGTTTTGATGTGATGTATATTTTTCCTCTTTGCAACAGCTGCTTATCAAATATTTTATTCAAATGGTTCCCTAGTGACTTAGCGCAGACATATAAATGTAAGCGGCAATTTGAAGGTAAACAGTAGGTACCGCTGTCGACGTATTGATAGAAGTCGTAGTTTCGAAACTATTCCTATCTCAATGTCTAAATGGATACCCAAAGTTTTGAGAAGACGTCCCACGACCGTCGGCTGCGTCGTACTGGGACTCATAGCATTGGTGCAATTATTCGCAGCACATGGATACAACTATATTCCTCTGGAAGATGTCGAGCGAGCCCTACTTTTTGCAGTTAATCCAAATATAGGAAAAGAGAACAAGCCCCCTTGTGAATATGGTAATGTTATTAATAAAACAAAGACTGTTGACAGCACGGAACTGCCTAAAAAGTTTAATGAGTTTCTGCCAAATGGAATTGTCAGCGGAAGCTACATGCCAGAAAACTGCAGACCCCTGATCAGTGTGGCCCTCCTCGTCACTTATAGGAACAGACAGAACCAGCTGGATGTGTTTGTGCCGTACATGCACAACTTTTTGAGAAAACAAAACATACACTACAAGTAAGTCTTTTTAGTATATTTGTAACTTAAAGTTTAATCTCCAAAATATTTTCTTGAATTTCATTTCCATTTTTTTTATATTAAAACATGTGGATAGGTTCCACACAAAAACATATAATTAAATTTCATCTCTCTATTTACAAAATACCTCAGCTCACTATATTATTTAACCCATCAATCCCCAAGCGGCACCCGGCTGCCGCATAACAATAATTGAAAGTCTATTGTGTATGCGATTCCCACGATCGAGGTATTAAATGAAGTACAGTGAAAACAGCAATTTTGTTTTTAACCTCTCAAGCCCCAAGTGGTCGCATGTGGTCGCATAAGGAACCATTCCTTAAAATTTTTATTAATAATTGTAAATTTCTTCTAAAAAAAACAAAATATTTTACAGGATTTATGTAATAGAGCAAGAGGATGACAAACCCTGGAACAAGGGCAAGCTGTACAATATGGGAGCCAAGTATGCCATCGCAGACAAGTTCCCCTGCCTCATCCTGCACGATGTGGACTTGCTCCCACTGGACGAGAGCAACCTGTACGCCTGCCTCACCCAACCTCGACACATGAGTGCTAGCATCGACAAGTTCAGATTTGTTCTGCCTTACGACACCCTAGTGGGTGGAGTGCTGGCCATAAGCTCAGATCAATATGTGCAGATCAACGGCTTCTCCAACCGATTTAATGGCTGGGGTGGAGAAGATGATGATTTAGCTAGCAGAATTCTCAAACATAACCTTCTAATTTGGAGGTAAGTTTCAGTGGTATATGCATTATTATATACTCTGCTCAGTAATCTATGTTCGAGACCCTTTGTGTATATATGTGTTTTACAGCTTACCTTTTATAATATTGGAGGTAAAGAAAATCTTTGAGGGAAAAGCCTACATGTGATTAAACCTAACGTAAACTTACATTTTCACTTACAGGTTACCACCGCACATGTCCAGATACAGCATGTTACCTCACAAGCAGGAAGCTATGAATGCCGACAGACACAAGATAATGCAAGAGAACTTGGAGAGTAGTGCAAGAGACGGCATGGACACCGTGCGGTATGAGTCTGTCAATGTCAAAGACCAAAGGTTGTACACACTTATCGGAGTTAAGTTATAATACAAAATAGTAAGCTAGGATAGTATTAGTTTCTCCAATCTATGCTATTTTTTTTTTTCACTTACATTTATATTATGATACACAAAAGAATATGTACAGATGTGTTAATGTTAGTCTAGCACACCATTGAGTGAGACTTTATAATTACTTAGCCCCCACTGACCTCCATTATACAAGTACGCTGGACCTATAATACCCACTTTTTTTTGTGCCTATTTGAAGCGGAATCCGCGCCCCCAGTGAGAGGGAAGAGAACTAAATTTGACGTAACTTGCAAATGGCCGCTTAATCGTTATTGGTTGTCATCACTAGTATTAGTTCCGAATACTCCCACTACTGCTATCAGCGCCAATATGGCGACTTTCAAACGTCATTTTTACGTCAAATTTAGTTCCTATCACTCACATTGGGGGAGCTGATTCCGCTTCAAATAGGCACAAAAAATAGCTGTCATTTCAAAGGGTATCATTAGTCCAGCGTACTTGTATAATGGAGGTCAGTGTTAGCCCCTTACTAATAAAAGATACACAGTGTGTATCACAGACATTTATTTGATATATCACAAAGGTTTCTATGTTAGAAAAAAAAATACAGCCAAACATAAAAGTTGCTTGACAGATAATGTGTAACCATTATGTCTATATTGCGGAAATAGATCTGTTTATAAGACAGACAAGAGGCTGTGGAACAAATAAAAAGACAGGTATTAACCCGTCGATCGTGGAAAAACGAGACACAATAGCTTTTCCATTGTTATCGCGGCCGCATGTGGCCGCTTGGGGCTTGATGAATTAATAAGAATTTTGTACTACAAAAATAATAACATATTGGATGGATATTTAAATCTTTTATATTGTCACTCTCTACCCACTATTGGCTAGTTGCATACATTAATAATTTTCTATTCAATATTTTTTTCCTAAGTTTAAGTTTCTAGGAAAGCAAAATCAATTTTGTTTTTCCTTGTAGGTACTTAATTAGTAAAAGCTGCTATGTTAAATTATTATAAAGCTAGCTGAAATTTGCGCTTATTATTTTTAAGGCTTTTTATATGTTACAAGAGAATGTTAGACTGTTTATTGCAATATATACGTGTCGACATTAATTTATGAACGAGCATAATATAATACAAGATCTAGCTGCACGATTACTGCCCTCATGTTTTTTCTCATTTGACAAATAATATTAATATGCATAATAATTTGGTTTTGAGGAAAAACAGATAATGGCAGCAAAATTTTAGACTAACATTTGCATTAATACCAAAACTCCTGAATATTTATTCTCAATATAAAGTATACTAGGTATATTATGTGGACCAAAATGTAGTGTGTTCTAAGATGAAAACATCCAGAATATTAGATAATGTAAACAATACTATTATAGTGTCATAATATTGAGTTATGAGTATCAAGTATCAGCCATCTAGTCATATTATATTTATTGCCAAAGCCCTAAGAGCCATGCCGCACGATGCGGTGCGGCGCCTGTCCGGTCCCGCTCCGGTTTGTATGGTATGGCACACGGTGCCGTCTGGTGCGCTCCGGCGCTGCACCGCACGCGCATCGGAATCGAGACGAGGCGAGGAGGGGTGTATGTATTGCGGCGCCGGAGCGGTGGCGAAGTTTGTACAGCAGCAACACACGTATTTCCCAATCCATTTTTTTATACAGACTGTCGTCAGAATGCAGTGCTGGAGCTCGAGTCCATCGCTGCTACGGCACTCACCGTGTGGTCGGTAGTCCGGCGAGATGACCTGCGGTGCGGCGCCGCACGGCGTCGTGTGGCATGGCTCTAAGGTGACAATCCGTCGCAAACAAAACCTTGTCATTTCTACTCCGGGAACACTCTATCCATACAGTACAGTTATTAGGGAATATTACGCAAAGGTCGGTGCAGAGGGGGCTACTAGCACATACAGTCAATAATCCGATCAAAATCCGACATTGTCAAACATCGAACAAAACTTTTTGTTTACTATCTATGCTGGTGCTGCCTCTAGCGTGAAAATCTTAATCCTAGAAGCAGCTTGTGATTTCTTTTATTATTTTTAATGTGAAAAATAACAAGCAAGGTAGTTTAGGGTCTGAATTAACATCCAGACCCTAAACTACCGCCTTGCTATTTTTTAAATCAAAATCGAAGTAATAAATACATTCACACTTTCGCCTTTATAATATTGTTGCTTTTTGCTAGTCAATTGGCCTACAGTAAAAATAAACTTTGTTTCGAATAATGGTTGTAAAATATGATAGTGAGTTGAATGTTGATGTATTTATAAGGCACACATTGTTGAATAGTTTTAAAATATTTCACTTTATTTGATCTCTCTCATCATTCTCACTACTCACTATACTTTTAAAATCTTTGCTCTTAGAATTGTTTTTAAATCGAAAAATGTGGAATTCATAAAATAGACGACACAATATGTCGATTGTCGCAGTGTACGCTCAAATTTTTTGTGAATTTGTAACATCTGCATCATTCCAAAAGTTTTGGTAAAATGAATTCTGGACATTTTTAATAATATTATTATCCTCTGCTAATTTATGGGCATTGATGCAAAAAAAAACCTTATTAACTGATTTAAGCGAAACTTTTAATATTATTTATAATTTATATATGTGCTTAAATTATGAAATTTTCTTCTACCCTTGAGCTTGCTGATTGCGACAATCAACGCCCTAAAGATATCCAGGACTGTAATTAAGGTAAAACCTATGGACTCATTGCGGGCATACTTTATTTTACTTTGTCGGTTGAGACAAACAAACTAAAGTATGAACACATTATATGGTGCTAGCCAGGCCCTAGCCATCTGACATTACATAATAGTGTTGGCCAAAAAGGCTTTTGATTATGCTGTATTTTGTATAAATACAGTTATTTCTAAATCTGTATCGAACACCAATCCTGCAATTTTTCCTCCTTTCTATTATCTTAAAATTTGTCTTTATAACAAAGTAATTTTAGTGCAATAAATATTTTTGAATTTTTCAGATCTTTTATTTTCTTAACTAGTACCTTAGTTAAAAGAAACCCCTGATAAGCATATCATAGAGTCATTGTGGTTATTGTAGCGGGCGTTTTGGCATGTTGTAGTGGGTTTTGTGGTGCATTGTGGTTATTGTGGTGTGGCATTGTTGTAGACGCTGTGGCGTATTGCAAGTGTTATAGCGAGTGTTTCCCACCTGCTATAGGAGTTGGTTTTTTTGTAGATTTTGTGGCGTGTTGTGGTATGTTGAGACTTGAGGCGTGTTGATACAACACGGTGTTTTGTTGTTGTGGAGTCACACGGTGTAGGGCTGGAGGTCCCCCCAGCTGGGTCCGGCGCTGAGCTGCACGGGGAAGGCGGCCGGCAGACCGACGCGCGCGCCGCACCCCTCCATTGCCGACTTTATTACTTCTGAAAAAATAAATAAAAAAATTGTAATAATAATTTACTTGTACTATTTATGATCAGGAGCCCGATTCTCAAGCGTCGAATGTCGTTTCGATCGCAGGCTATCTTACTCGCGTGCACGAGCTGTTTCGAGCGCGACGGAGACGCCCTGAGAATCGTTCCCCTGGGGTGTATCCGCTTGGAAGGCCCTAGGGACCTAGAGTCTAGTATCTATAGCTGGTATCGTTACGATGGCATACGCACTCGCCGCAGCCGGCAAGTCCTGCGGCGCCAGCTCCCACACGAGCTCGTCGTGTATCTGCAGCAGCGGGCGCGCCCCCCGCCCCGCCCCCAGCCCCGCCCCCCGCAGCGCCGCGCCGCACGACACCATCGCCGACTTGCACAGGTCCGCCGCTGAACCTGCAACCAGTTTAAAGTCTCACTAGTCACTCATACTTAGAACCCTAGTTAGTTTTCCTAGATACCTGTATGGTTTTCGTAGACGTCTACACAGTTTTTGTAGACACCTGTAGAGTTCTCGTAGACATCTACGGTTTTCGTAGAACCCTGTACAGTTTTCGTAGACACCTAAACGGTTTTCGTAGACATCTACAGTATTCGTAGATAAATGTATATTGTATGGTTTAACGTAGACATTTACACATTCTTTGTAGACATCTTACAGTGTTCGAAGACATCTACAAGTTTTCGTAGACACTGCAGTGTCGGGCCGGGAACACTCTGTGCGAGATCGTCACCGTAACTTAAAAAGATAAACTAATAACTGTATTTTAAAAAGATAAAACCGACTTCAAAATTGTACGTAATTGAGAATTAAAAGTCCCTATCTCCAAAACTACTGAACCGATTTTGATGAAACTTGCACTATTACCTAAGTTGACCAATACCTAGTATAACAAAAAAAGAATTACTGAAATCGGAATGGTAGTTCCAGGGATATGCGAACACAAACATAAAAACATACATACATACGTAATTACATACATACATACGCTTTTGAAATTTGGCACATTTGTTCAGACGATAATATAGACTAACATATTCGAAAATTGGGCAGTTCTGGAAATATTACATACATACGCGTCGAATTAATAACCCCCATTTTTTGAAGTCGGTTAAAAATAAAATTGACACCTTGCACAATAAAATTGACAGCCTGTCGTTCGGCGTGCGCACGCTCCGCCCGGTCGTCGCTAGTGAGGTGCGGCAGGCGGCGCACGCGCCCGCCCGGCGTACGCAGCCGCCCCTCGCGCGCCGCTAACACCACGCCCGAGCCGAAAGAACGCAGCGCAGGGAATGATTCTGTGCGGAATGGTCTCATGATTAAAATTGAAACATACAATACATAAGGTTTTGGTAAGTAAACGGGCGTTAATATGCTTTGGTAGTGTTACGCCTTCTTTGTATCATAGAAATTACTAGGGTGAACATGACTAGTGATTGGACAGCACTAGTCATTGGACAGAGCACAAAAACACTATATTTATTAAGGTTGCTTTAAAAACTACCTGTTTTCCTTTAAAATCAGGCGTTCTATTACTTTAAAAACAGGCAGCTTTTAAAGCAACCTTAATAAATATTGTGTTTTTGTGCTTTGTCCAATGACTGGTACTGTCCAATCACTAGTCTTGCCCTATGTAACCTACTTTTATTTTAATGAAACATATTCCCCCTTTCTAAAAAAATGTACAGCGCAATGGATAGTAGGCTGTATGCAACGTTTCCTTGTCTTATACATTGGACAAGGCATTCGAAAGACAAAGATAAAACATTGTATAACTTATTCATTTTGTATGTATTATACCATCGAGGAAATTGATTCCTAGCCAGTTGACGGACCTACGTCATGTGGTCGGCTTATTTCAATGTTAGCTGTGATCGGTCGGATGGGTTCGACCATGCTGGTCCGCCATCTGCCTAGGAACCAACTTCTCTAGAGGGAGACTACTATCTACTACTAATAAAGCTTGCATGTAAACACAACAAAACACATAAAACCAACTGTGAAAGCTGTCGATGACGTCTCTCGCGCGGTCCTCGCTCATGCGCAGTATGTCTGCCATCTTGCGTGCGCCGGCGCCGTACAGGCACGCGTACACCAGCCGCTTGGTGCGCTCGCGCTCCGCACTACACACAGCGCCGGCTGGCTTGCCCAGCCTGGAAATACAGTTCTAGATACATTGAAAAATATATTCAGATGTACATACACAAACATTTTATAATGATGAATAAAAAATACATTAACATCTTAAAATACTGCTTTTCTTTAATACTTTATTAACGTCAATTTCTTCTTTACTACCGAGATCTCATACTTATTAGTAACTTCCTTATCTTAAATTTGTGTGTGTAGATAATAGATATGTGCGTGAGCGCGTGCTAAATACGTAAAATATACATGTGCTTTTAAATAACGGACGTACGTATATGTTTTTACATAGTTACGTATGAGTTACGGTGTGGATATTTCGTATGAAGTTAGTATGCAGGTCTACGGAATAGACAATAGTAAATGATATCGTTACCACTGTGCGGCGAGCACGACGAACAGGTCCGGGCTGGCGAGGGCGGCGGCGAGCGCGGCGTCGGCGGCGGCCAGCGCCAGCACGCGGCACTCCGCGTGGCGGAAGTCCGCCGCCAGCAGCACGCGCCCCGCGCGCGCCACGTACGCGCCGCGGAACGACAACGTGCCCGCGTCTGCGGATGCACCGCCAGCAGCTAATCATAGTGTAAAAACTATTTATTTATTTAAAAAATACTTACCACTACACATATTACACACTACACATATTACACACTACACATATTACACACTACACATATTAACGGACAAAATCAACAATAGGTACTACTTATATTTTATAGATTTGAAATTGACTATTCTAGTTACACAGTTACTGGCATCAATCTTAATCCTGTGTTAAGACATGCCATTCGTATTCCAAACAACGCTAGAGATAACATGATAGGAAAGGATTACCCTTAACTCAGACTGGTGCAAGTATTTCCTAATGTACAGGCACGATTATGTCAGAATAGGTTTAATTTGCGTTAAAAATGCTGTATCCTTAACGCATGAACCTACCATCACCTTCCTGTTCGGAATCGAGCGTCAGGCTGAAGGTCTTGGGTATGGCCTGCAGGTTAGGGTTGTTGCACGCGATGCGGCCCGTCACTGCGGCGTTCTGCTCCCTGCAAGTTACCATATAAGTTGTGGGATATATGCGTGGAGGCCGCAAAGGAAGATCTTCCGACCGAGCGAGGTGGTATGCTCGGTCAGGCCGGAGCCCACATTTCAGCTGTCGTATATATACCGACGCGCTCAGAAAACTTCGATAGCGCGATGCAGGAATGTTAGGCGAATTGTGGGTACCGGCCACAAAGTCAATCATTCGTTAGAATGATATTCCTTCTGCTGCTGTCATAAAAATATCATACCGTACAGGAAAGGGCCTTCTGAAGAATAACGAGACTTTACGACTACAAAATGTTGTAGCGGACATAACAGCGTCTAAACCGCGCTTTAAAAGTTTCTGACATCGACGCGATATACATAATATTATATTGTCTGAAATGACTACTGCAGTGGGCTTCGGCATGATACGATTTCTAGGAAGATCTTCCTTTGAGGGAAGCCTCAAAAATCCTAGCCAGCTGACGGACCTACGTCGTGTGGTCGGCTTATGTCAATTCAATATTAGCTGTGATCGGTCGGATTGGTTTGACTCAAAGCGACCAAATTACTTAGGACCGCCATCTGCCTAGGAATCCATTTCTCTGATAGTACAGGCTCTAACATGTCACATACCATGTGGGTCTGACGACGCCAGCGCGGACGTGGTGCAGGATGCCGGCGACGAAGGTGGCGCGCGCCTTGTGCAGTTGCCGGTACTGCAGCACCAGCGCCGGCAGCGGGTGCACGCCCGCCAGCAGCCGCAGCTAAGGACAGGTATCAAACTCTGGTAAGACGTCACAGAGAAAGTCTGCACCAGATTTC
Source organism: Cyaniris semiargus (assembly GCA_905187585.1). Lineage (NCBI taxonomy): Eukaryota > Metazoa > Arthropoda > Insecta > Lepidoptera > Lycaenidae > Cyaniris > Cyaniris semiargus. The sequence continues at coordinate 281,548 of LR994558.1, read as the reverse complement.
TTGGACATTTTAGTGACCGATATCAATCAATAAGTAGATCAATACACCTATTCCCAATAAAAAACTCATAACGTAATAAAGCCTAAGTTTAAATAAGGGTTGAAATGTTTAGCGTCTTCTGATGCTTAAAGAAATATAGACTGTACGTGATCCCTCAATGGTGGTCCACCTCTGCCAGTTTAAATTTAAATAAAATCTTTGGTTCATGTCATGCTTTCTCTTTAATACCTATATACAAAGAACGAGAAAGGAAACATCATCATCACATCTAATAATAGGGATGATGACAAGGTCAAAGATTAGCAAATTTTGTTAATAAAATAAAGATTTTTTTTTCCAATTAAATTGCTTAATATTTGTATACCATTCGATAACTTATGCAATTAAAAGCAACTTTTGTTATGAAACCACTTTCATAAACGCAATATTTAATATACCTACCGAACAAAGTTCTCTCCCGATGCGTACAAACTACGAAAGAGTGACGTCATTCTTTCGTAGCACTTTGTATGGAGCTTTTCGGGCAGGTCTATTTTATGAGATGTTTGAATTGTTATATCTTGGTGAATTTTTAAGCTATCAGAGTCATTCTTTCAGCGATGTTTCTATTTTTAAGGGTCTTTCAATTACCAATAAGAAAAAAAAATAGTCATCATGCCTATTGTAGCTGGTGTAACAGCCCATACTTAATATCAATACTTTATTATTATTATATTATTATAAATGCGAAAGTGTGTCTGTCTGCTGTCTGTTACCTCTTCACGCCCAAACCGCTGAACCGATTTTGGTATGGAGATTTGAGTCCCGGGAATGGACATAGGATACTTTTTATCCCGGAAAAATGTACCGTTCCCATGTAGTGTGCTCCCTGCAGCTATTTTTACATTCCCGAAGCCTGCACATTGCACCCGCGCGATAAACGAATTTTGGCGCAACGGAGTTTGGTCCCCTAGTGTACCATAATATACCATGGCTTCGGAAGTGGACTTGGCTTTAGTGACAGTCTCTCGCACGGCCACATTGCACTTCTCGTCCAGGCGCAGCTCGCCGTACACAATGTTGCGGACCTGCAGCGCCGACGTGATCTGGAAGCTCCTGCCCGCCGCCAAGTAGCACTTCGCCTCCACCTCCTTCATGTGGGTAAGCAAGATGCCGTCCAAATGCTTCAGGTGGTCCTCGTTGATGCAGATGCCGTGGTATTCCATTTCTATCATGAAGGATTTTTAAGGAACGTTAAGGATACCGTTTAAATTCGGGGTACCAATTATACCAAAGATTCGTGGTACCTGAATTGAATTTAAATTGACTGTCAAACCATTCTGCTTATGTTAAGGGTACTTATGAAACCTGTCTTTGAATCTCTGTAACTAATTAGATTATTGCTAAAAAGAATAATATGGGAAAAACTGTGTTATAAATTAAGTAGTTTAGTGATTTGAAAGATTTAATCTGAATCGCCGGAAACGACCACATTCGAGTATGTAAGGATAACAAGTTTACAAACATTGATGAAACTCATATCTTTTCAGCATCCATTTCCAAAGAATTAATGAAATTTGAAGGACCTGCAATAATAGGCAGCGCCTGCATCTCAATGTCACTGAAGAGCGTCCACATGCCGGCGTCTTCGAGAATCCCCCGCACGATCCCACCGCACTCCCTTAGCAATCCCATATAGCGCGCGCACTTCTGCAGGGGACACTCTGACGCTATGGAGAATTGAGAGCTACTGCCCACAAGCTTCTGCAGCTTGGAGAACGAGTCTGGAGGCTCGTCGGGGTTGAGTAGGCTTGCACCAATCTGTTCAATGATAAAAGGCTACTTTGAGACGGGACACGGAAGCTAAAAGATATTGAAGGTGGCATTAAGAAAATTTCAAGTGGCTCATGGTTTGGTCTAAGTAGGTACAATTTTTGACCAAATAGGTGTAACATGAATATTTACATAAACACAAGAAATCGAGGGCAGCTTTAATTTATATCGCACATACCTTCAAGTCTTTAATATTGTAGGAGCACAAGGAAAGGTCATAATGCTTCATGAGGAATATCAGCACATCCTTGGCGTTGAAGCAGATGAGGGTGTTGCTGCATATTACGCGGCAAATTGCTTCCCTAAAATTGAATAAAATGATGCAGCATCTCCACGTTAGCCAACAGCCCACGATGGACGAATTCAAACGATTACGACCAAATTACGATCGATGTTGATTTTTTGGACCTCACATGCTTCGCAGTCATGTTGGCATATGGTTACCATCATGCCCAAACGTGCAGCGTGCTTTAAAACAATTTTTTTGTTCCACCCATGGAATAATTAATTTGACTAAGTACTAAGTAGATAAGCACATTTTATTATGTTTCATACTTTTATAGAGAAATACACTATAAGTACTTACTCAGAGAAAACGGCAAAATTCTTGATATAATAATATTGGTCCCCGACACCGAACATGACACCCTCGGGCGGTGCGTCCGTGCTCGCGTACTGGCAGTTCAGCTGGTTGAAGCCGTTACTGGTAACACAAAGTTTGATGCGACATGTTAATAGTAAAGATTATTAAGAAAGCAAATAAGTATTTTATCTAGATCCAATTTAAGCTACACGTAAAACAAAACAGGTGTGTATTTCTTTACTGCAGGTATTAGTTTGGCAGCTGCTTTACAATTTTCTTTGCTTATACTCTACTATTAATGATAACTGATAAGTAAATAGAATATCTGAAACTAACCCGTAAATTAACACCATTAGAATTTCATTGTTCTCGGAACTAAACAAAGTAGTTCCTTGCTGTTGCTGGTTTAAAACTTCTATCTCGTATGTTACATCCATGACCGGTAGTGGAGTCAGCACCGGTGCTACGAATTTAGATCTTGTTTTCTTTTCCTTTGCTTTTACATCTTCTTTTGGTTTAGGTTTATCAATTGTTAGTTGTTCTTTTGTTAGTGACTTTTCCTGGACTTTATAACAAGTTTCTTCGGATGCTGGAAGTTTAAAGTTATTGATTGGGGAAGATTATTGTTTATTAGAGTTTTGATCTTCTGTTTTGTCTGTTATCTTTGGTTTTGCAAATTTCATTATTCCTCCCTTATTAGCAAGTCTAGCTTGTACTATTTTCTTCACTTTCTTATTTATATGTTTGTCTATTTTCGTATTCTTTATATTGTTAACGTCCTCTCTCGCTTTGTTACCATCTAATGGTGCAATGGCTTCATCGACATTGCTTTCTACGTCGTTTAGCCAATTCTTTACGGCTTTCGTAAATTTTTCTTTTCGGAAACCATTTTTTTCATTTTTAGCTTTCTTTACTTTATCTGTTTTGTTATTTTTGGTTGTAGACTTCCTACTCTTCGTAGGAATTGTTTCAAATACATGACTTGAGGTTCCAACTTCGATTGCAGTATGATCTTTATAATTTTCGATTATTGTAATGTCTTTGCTAGCCTTTACCTCATTTTTGTCCTTTTCAACTGCGATGTCCCTAGGGCTACTATCAAAGTTGCCGAAAAAATCCTCATCCAGAAATTCGTTCCAGCCTACAGAAAGTTTTCTTTCTAAATTATTATTAAATACTTGGTTCGTTGGTTTAGGTGATTCTAGCACGTCGTATCGTGAAATATTAGTCGCGGGAGCCGAGTCCCAGCCGCTACTAACATCAACAGGTGACAATAATTCTTCGGAAGTCGAAATGCGACTCGTGTCCGGTATTTTATTGAAAGACGCGTTTGAGAAAGCTTTCTTCCATTTCGCATGCAGATAGACTTCTAGGAAAATCGTTAAACCTAAAAGCGACATTTATATTAAGATTATGTGATGTAGTTACGCAGACTAAATAAATATCTCCCGTCTTTAGTATCTATTTTGAATTTTGCTAAGTGATTTCCTTTACTACTTACACTATAACTTTTCTGCTCGTCTGGGGTCTTGATTCATATGTGTTATTTGTATCAACGCCATTAATTTCACTTGCAGTCTCTGCAAGGAGAACATAAAATATAGTAGACACTTATAACTATAGTTACTACACGTAGAAGTTATCTAGGTAGGTACCTCGTTCTCGGAAAACGATAGATACACTTACTTGCACACACAATACTTACCTCGCTTAAAGGCCAGCAATTTTTCGAGAACTTTCTGTGCAAATGGCGATAACTTTTGTTTAAATTTTTCTAATCGAATTTTATCGACATCCATTTCCTTACATAAAATTATGTTTCAATATTGCTTTGTAAATATATTTTCTACCTATAGGTTGCCTATAGGGAAATACTTGCGATGGAATTACGAATTAAATACATTTAGTATCCAGCATAGAGATATTATGTCAGTGGTATCCAGTTTTTTTTTAGTTTTTAGGGTTCCGTACCCAAAGGGTAAAAACGGGACCCTATTACTAAGACTTCGATGTCTGTCTGTCCGTCTGTCTGTCAGCAGGCTGTATCTCAAGAACGGTGATAGCTAGAGAGTTGAAATTTTCACAGATTATGTATTCCTGTTTGCCGCTATAACAACAAATACTAAAAAGAAAATAAAACAAATATTTAAGGGGGGCTCCCATACAACAAACTTGATTTTCTTGGCATTTTTTGGTCTATATCAATAATGGCAACAGGTAAGTACTTACTTGAATTTTTCTCAAAGTCCTTAGTTATATGTGTACTTTAATATTTATTTATTTTATTTATTTATTAAAAACTTTATGCACATACAAGTACAAAGGTGGACTTAATGCCTTATGGCATTATCTACCAGTCAACCTTTGGGCGATACAGGAACAAAATTGTATAGGTGCCGGTCAAGTTACAAGAATAAGAAAAAAAAAGAACTCTGTAATAATATTTTTAAAATAAAATAAAAAAGGGGGGGGTCCCATACAAGAAACACAATTTGTGGCCTAATTTTGCTCAATAATGGTACGGAGCCCTACGTGCGCGAGTTCGACTCGCACTTGGCTGATTATTTCTCTCCATCGAATGTAAATTAGTGTAAAATTAAAGTTTTTGAAATTCAAAAACATTCGAAAATTGTGCAAAAAAGCCCGCCATTCAAACTGTCCCATTTTTTTTTTTTATTGAAAGTTACTCATGTAGGCAACAAAATTGTCATACCAAGTAACATTAGTTAAATAAAACGAGTACTGGTTTAAATATAATATTTTGTATTAAACTTTTATTATGTACGAATATTGCAATTTTATATGAATACTTCACGTACGACAATGTCGATTGTCGAGTACACAAACGCTCCATCAAATATACAAGCACCAGTCGCGATAATCTTATAAAGCCTGAAATTTACAGGCAAAATGTGTATAATTATGTAGTTAGCTCATATAGTAGGTAAGAAGGTATGTATTTTAAATAGGTTTTTAGATGTGATAGCTTAGTACGCAAATTTATACATATTGTATAGGTTATTAAATTAACCCTAAACTACAACGCGGTCAAATTAACTTGACGCATCGCTGGAATGCAATACCCTGCTCGCTTCATAATGACGTCATCAAACCATGCGTCAAGTTAATGTGACCGCGTTATAAATATAATATTATAATGTCTTTAAATATATCACATTTTCGTGTAACAAAAAAACCAATAATATGGCCGTAAATATTGTCTTTGTCTGTATTTTACACGGTCAAGGGACACATCACACAACTGAACTGAACAAAAAATTTTATAACATGGAAACTGAGAAATTATACAGAACTTCATTTTAAGAACTAGTAGCGCTATATTACATTAAAGTCATTTAGAGTTCAGTTTGAGCATCTTGAGGTCACATTTTTACAGCAGTGCACACACTACAGACGTCACTTTTGGTTTTGCCGGGCAAACATTCTATATGAAACGAGTGTCTACAATTATAAACCACTAGGTCGGAGGCGTTTGCCAAATCCCTGATGATGATCTTGCCGGTGCACACGGAGCAGTGGAAGTCGTCGGTGACGGAAATGCCGCGCTGCTGGCTGAGGATCAGCTTCTCGTGGAGGTCGAAGTAGTTCCGCAGCGTGATGACCTTGCACGCCTCCTGCACCGACATCTGCAGGTGGTAGTCGCACATCATCTTCGCCAGCGAGTCCTTCAAGTCTTTTATCTCACAACCGGACTGGATGTTCTGGATGAGCATCCGCGGGTCGACGTAGTTGCCGATCCGCTTGAGCAGGAGCGTGACGCACTCGGGCTTGTCCACCGTCCGCTCGATAAGGTCCGTCCACAGCTCCCGGTCGTTGTGCTCCTGGCAGAAGGTGATGGCCTGGTTGATGTTGTTTAGCTTGTCCACGATGATCTGCAGGGCCTCCCTCGTGTTGCCGATGCGGCCGAGCAGGAACACCATTTCGGGGTAGAACTCGTTGTGCTCGCAGACGTCCAGCGCCTCCTGGATAGGGTAGTTGTTGCTGCACTTGAGGAACGGCAGCAGCTTCTCCCGGGCGTACTTGGCGTACAGCTGCACGAGTCTGCCGTGGTACCGGCCGTTGGGCTCGACCTTGCTGTACGCGTCCAGATACTTGTACAGGTCCTCGTCGTTCTCGAGCTGCTTCTCTATGATCTCGACCGGGATCTTGTACTCCAGGAGAACGGATATCGCCTTATCGCAGTCCAGGGTCATCAGATCGTTTATTTTGTCGTGGATGACGGCGGACATGTCGTTCAGCTTGATCAGCTTGAACACGTCCTTATGCTGGAGCTTCAGGTACGTCGTCAGAGCTTTGTCGTACTTCTTCTGGTAGCAATAGAGCAGCGCCAGCGCCTCCAAGTAAATATTTTGATCGACTTTGCTCAGGTTGAGACTCATTATGTCGCTCGAATCTTTCGAGGGGTCCTTCGATATGGACAGCAAATATTCTAGTACCGTTTTCACTATTACGCCCGTTTTGTACAGCTTAGGATCCCACTCCTTCACAATTTTAAGGAAACCCTGCGGATCCTCTTTTAAGTACTCGATGAAGATCATCTCGTATATGTGCGCGCTGAGCGGCTGCTCGGCGTTGCGGGGAACGTACGCGCTCACGGTCCGCAGTCGATTGATAGCTGCGAATTTCATTATTTGATTCTCCCACAGCACCTTGTCATTTCGGCATATTCTCGCGCAGAGTATGGCCGCCTCCTCGAACAATTTCTCGGCGAGCAGGTGGTCCAGGTACTGCACGCCCACGGTCGTCACCGAGTGCTTCGACGTCTTTCCACCGTTTTCCTCCAAAACGGATAAAGCTCGCTCAAATCTCCCGTGCTCCGTGAGCCAGTTCACTTTGTCGTCGATATCGTAGGGGTTCGCTACGACGATATCTTTCGGCGACACGATGAAGAATCGATTCTCCTCGATGAGTATTTCTAAAAAGTAGTCGTTGCAGTTGTACTCCTCGTAGCCTCGTATGTTGAGGCTGTCGGTCGACACCTCGCAGAACTCGCAGTCCTTGTAGTCGGCGACAGACAGCACCGGCCTCTGGGCTTTGCCGGTCTCGGCGTCGGTTTCCTTCGGAACTCCCAGTAGGACTAATTGGTCGTCTAGAGGACCGAGACCGCTGATAAAATAGTCGGTTTGAAACGTGTAAACGGGATCGACTAGATACTCGGTGACGTCCCTAGTCTGCAGTTCTATGTGGCTGCGTTTTCGGATGATGCATATCCTGATCGTGTCCACCCACCCGATCATGAGAGTCTTGGGCGCCGACCAGAGGAGATTACATCGGTAGTCCTCGATGGATCGGTTGGGGCTTTTCTCCCACTGAATGAGGCCGAGGGAGCAGCGCGCGACGAGGTCATAGACGCGCACGCCCACCTCGCTCGCCCACGCCACAAAGCGGTCGTGCCAAGCTATCGCCTGCACGTATCCCTCGCACTCGCATAATACTGTACTCCGCAGGCGGTTCAAGAAAGTCTTCTCGTATAAAGTCAGCTTATTGTCACCTGGAGAAAAGGAGTGATTAAATATTATTAAAATGTAAGCTCGCCCTGAGCTTGTGCAATAATTACAGCCTTAAAATCACTCAATGCTGCTTGCTAAATCTGTGTGTGGATTTTAATTTCATTCACATAATATAGATTACAGATAATATGGGAGGAAAAAATACAGTTGTATATTTTTTCCACTTGCTCATCCTATATATCCTACTAATATTATAAAGGCGAAAGTTTGGATGTATGTATGTATGTATGTATGGACATATGGATGTTTGTTACTCTTTCACGCAAAAACTACTGAACGGATTTTAATTAAACTTTACAATAATATTGTTAATACATCAGAATAACACAAAGGCTACAATTTAAACCGACTTTTAAAATGGAGGAGGTGTTATAACGATTACTCCGCCGTTTGTGAACCAATTTTCAAAATTTTTCTTTTGGTGACTGGTGTATATGTTATCATCCCAATTTGGTACCATATTCATAAAAGTGGTGACCTGATGAAGGGATCCATAAGAAATCGAGGGAACTCCTCAAAATTTATGTGGAAACATGTGGTGACTTCGGTTTTGTGAGCAGTATTCAAAGCATATGCTACCAACAAGTAATATTTTGCACCAAGGTATATAGATAGATAGATAGATAGAAAATTCTTTATTTGTACAAACTAAACTAAGTTACAATTTAAAATAAAACAATATAGGAATCTGTACAAACAGGCGGTCTTACCGCTGAAAGCGGTTTCTTCCAGACAACCTTGAAATAATATAAAACAAAACAATCCAATACTTACTTATGGCTAAGAATATATATATCATAATATTCATATTAAAGATAAATGAAAATATATATTTATATAAACTACACAAACTTTACATAAATATAATAAAAAATGAAAGAAGTAGAATGCTAGTCAACATGACAGTTTCAGATAATGCTCTTTGACTCGTTTTTTAAAAATATTAATTGTTGGTGATCTTTGGATGGTTTCGGGAAGAGCGTTATATATAGATAATACAAGTAATATTTTGCACCAAGGCTTTATAGATACAAGTTTGGGAGTTTCGACGGTGTTTTAAGAATGGAAAGCATATGCTACTATACAAATTACATTCATCATCATCATCATCATCACTACCATAAACCATTATAGAATACAATGATGTATACAATGATGCATATGAATGATGAATCATTGACTTTTATGTTTATATTTGTCAATTTGAAAAAGGATTACCTTGAGTAAGGATAAACAAAGTGCAGACACTTAATTACTGTTGTGTGGAATTATAGACACTTGTGTCTTTTCTTATGAGTTTCCTGAGTCTTGACTTCAGTTTTTACATGACAGACACAGAGATGTTTTGTCTACACAAAACAGACAGATTGTATAGACAAAAAAAACTTTTATTGATATACCCACTGAGAATAGAAGAGGATGGTAAAGGAGCTCTACCTTATTAAGATAGAAAACCTAGGGGTAGTTCCGAAGCCGGTTCTAGGGCAATTGAGTAAGAGGTAGTTACTGAATTAAATATGAAGTAAGAAATGACAATGAAACATGGTGTAAATATAGAATTAAAAATACTGTAGAGTTTATTTATACTCAAATACAAACAATATAAAAAACAAGAATGAAAACAACATTGGAAAAACCAAGAAATTTTACCTTGACTGTTTAAGATTAGCAGACACATTGAGATTTAATGAAATAAAATATATAATAGCTGTGGTTCCAAACTGTTACCAAACCTAATGTTATTCATTTACTCCAGTTCTTTATATAAACCAAATCACACACATTGTAACTAAATGGTCATATGAAAACATTTTTTAAATATAAACATATCCACAGAAAATGCTAATATCTGATTCTCTGTTTGAATTTAGAATTTTTCTTTGTCTTTCTGCAGAAAAACCATTTATGTGTCGGTTATGCTATACATTATCATGCTATGTGCTACATGGCAGTCATTATTTATTCGAGATAAAAATAATTATTCTTTTAATGATCTCATTACTTCAACTGGTAATATTAATTGTATTTGATAAAACAATGATTATTATAATGGGAACTACATGGAAATGAAATACATACACATTAATTACTCATTTGATTTTTAACACTTTATGGCCGAATATAATGCAAATTACCTGTCAGAAACCTCCTTCCAGAACCAGACCGAAAGTAATATGGGTCTAAGGCCACAGATTTCATAGTTCTTCCTAAAGTAAGATTGTGGGTGTTCTCCGAGGTGTACAGCCCGTACACCAGCACCTTGCCGTCGTCGGAGCAGCTCGCTATGTACTCCCCGTTCAGATCTACAGATATCTTGTTGACGGCGATCGCGTGAGCTTGCAAATCCTTCTGATTATTGTCCTGCGATATAGGAACGGTGTTCCCCTCGTGGTCTAGTAAATGAATAACTCCCCATTGGGTTCCTAGGCAAATAAACTTCGTATGAACGCAGATACAGCTCACGGCATCCTTTAATAGTATATTCTGGAGGTCGTTTCCCATTCGATCATACTTTAGTTTGGGCTCCTCGTCCGGGGGCAGGCTGTCGCAACTCTCCAAATTAAGGGCCATATTCACCGACACACTTTTTTTACTTTTATAAAATTCACATAATCAATTATTAATGCGTAATTTTATACAAAATAATATAAGATTTTGGTTCCTCAGTACACTTTGTTATTCTTCTATTGACATTTGGCATTGACAGATGGCAGCTGTGATAAAAATTTTTTTTTCCTATTATGGCACTTCGGCTATATAACCATGGTCCATGGCCAGTGTCGAGTATATTATGGCGGAAAAACAATATTTTATAATACAATTTTCAGCATCGTTTTTCTATATTGTCAGATCTAAAGTCTAGTCAAAGTCTAAGGCCTGTATTTTTGGTCAGTATTCAAGATGCATCTCGGTCTCAAGACACGGTTCAGGCTCTGTGATTGGTTGGCTGTCAAAATTTGGACCAATCACAGAGCCGAACCGCGTCTTGAGACCGGGTCGCATCTTAAGTACTGACCAAAAATACGGGCCTAAGTAAAAGTCAGTATAGTCAGGAAGTCAAGTCGGTCGATTCAGTAAAGTGGTAGACGCTTACTGAAACTTTCGATGGAGTTTTGAAGGGAACACAAAATAGCACGTTTCTGGATATTGCATCACTTTCCTACACTTGTGCACGATAACGAATATCTAATGGTTAATATCCTACCAATATTACACATTAAAAACCCAGTTAACACAATTTTAGGAAAATAATACAAAAACACAACATTACTCCTTCACATTCCCGGCAAAACTCCCTGTGCCAAATTGCTACATTACGCTACGCTATTACGCTACATTATTACTTCTTTAAGCAATTACTGTCGTTGAATAAGGTATTCAAGGTGGAACTTGGAAGTACAAAAAAAACAAGTTGATACTTGATCATTATTTTGATTATAATATTAATATGATGCTGCAGCCGCACATGCGTAGTGCTTCGTACTTGAGACAATACCATTGGACGACCTGCGTCCAATGGTATCGTCTCATTCGGCCTATTACACCATCAATATTATCACGGAATCGTGATAATATTGATGCGTGTAATATGCCCCATTGTTACTCAGGTTGGAGTCCAAGGAAACATGGTGGATTGTTATCCGTTTCACGAATACGTTTATATTTTCCTGAGACAATAATGTATATTTTTAAGGCAATAAATTAAAAAAATACTAATTAAAAAATGTGAGGCATAAAAGTAATGAAATAGCCGATCAAAGCTGTAAATCCATTCAATGAATAGATATTTTTAATCTTTAATCGATCAAGTAATCGATTGCTGTCAAATAGTCAAACTGTGGCTACGCTTACGTAAAATGGAATACGATTTTATTGTTTATTCCCATGTGGTGTTGAAAATGGACGCACACATGATTTTGTAAAGTTCTAAAATGTTTTTATTTACCATTTCTGTGAGTTAAACTTTCTAATTCGAGAACTCTTATCATAGTGTTGTGTAAAAATGACAGAAATGCCTCCTTATCTTGCGGGTAAAGATGAGGAGAGTAGTGTACAAGTTGACAGTGATTCCTCGGACTTGGAGGACGATTTACCCCTAGCTTACGATAAACCGAGGCATTTGGAGCCTATAAAGGGCGAAGAACGCGAGGAGCATACGTGGCGAGTTAAGGAGAAGGTAACACGATAGATAATTACCACAATTCGGACGAAGCAACTGCGTAGCAGATAACAGGCTCGACGTCCAAATTAAAAACAAACACGTATTGTAATTAGTATCTACTATGCCCATTCATAACTTTACGGCGCACTCCGAAAATAGTATACTATAGTGACGTATAATTGTCTCAGTATTTTCATAAACTTTTATCTAAATAGAAAAGACTTTAAATATTGGTTTGTTTTGATTTCCCATAGTATGCGGGAACCTCTCATATTAATCGATAAATTGAATTGATTATTAAATCTTTTTATTGTTTACCTTCAATAACAGACATTCTATATGGTTTAAAATTAGGTACATAAAGTTATTACTATTATGGAATAGCACTGGTAATATATAAGAATGATAACAGTATATAACCAAAACAAATGTTATATTAAATTGATTTGAATGTGTCAACAAAGACTTCTACTTAGTCAGTTGGCATAAGTGTTAATCCTAGCAAGAGCCAAGCTATTATTATTGGTAGCTCAAAGCTTCGTTCCCGAATAATTTGTCAGGAACTCCCACCTTTGGTCAATGGTGGGTGGCCTTTGGCTGGCACGGTGCGGAGGTGCGGGGAGTGATGATGATGAAGGAGGCGTGTTCTGTCGAGGGTCACCTAAATTAATTTTAACATGATATATTACATCGATTACTAACGGCACAAGCAGAAGTTGACAAAGTTGTAGTATTATCAATTAACTCATCAAGCCCCATACGATCACCGGTGATTGCGAAAACAATAGAATACAATAACATTTCCAAGAATCCGCGATTGAAGGGTTAAACAATTTTTGCAACAATTTACAATTAAATTGTAAAATTTTAAAAAATCTACACCAATAATTGCTTGGCTCACATCAGTGACTATAAATCTCCACTGAAAATTACGTCTTAAACCTAAAAAGTAAGTTCTAAATAACCATAAGTATTTATGTGTACCGTTTACAGCAATAAGACTAAAACTAGTTTTTGTGCGGTATTCACAAAGGTAGGAACGAGGATATACACACATGTCACTTCCAGTATCAATAAGATAACGAATATTAGACTTTCAGTCAGTTATGAAAAGACAACCACTAGGAGAAGAGAAGCACTGGCTTGTTGCCATCAGCGACTGCCCTTTGCGTTTCCCGCACTACCGAAATCGCAAGGCTGTATGCAGTGGTTCGCGCGATCGTTAAATTTAGCGTGATACCAACACAACGGACGTCGACGGTAGCTGGAATTTGACCTCGACCTCGGGCGTTGATCTGGACTGTGCCGATTTTTGGGACGAGACCGGTAGGCTCGGCAGGCAGCGGTGCGAGTGTGTTCTTCTAACTTCAAGGTAAGATTTTGTACCATCTTCTTTAGCTCGGCAATTTCAGAAGAAGGACTCGTAGAGGCAGATACGGCAGGAACAGATGTGGAAGCCATTACCAGGTAAGGTTATTTCTTGAATTTTATCAGCCAGGTCTGCTAGCTGCTCCAAACTGTGCCAGGGTTGAGAAGCTAAAATGCTCTGCACATTACTTAGGAGACTTTGTCCAAATCGAGCGAATAAATTCTTCCGGTGGTTTAAGTCCCGCAAGGTCGAAAAGGTGACGGAGAAATTCCGATGGAGACTGTAAGTCTCCAAGTACTTCATGAGTGAGAAGCTGTTTGACCTTCAATTCACGTGACGCGGAAAGTCTCTTTATCAGTTCGCTTTTAATCCTTTCATACTTGTTCACAGGTGGAGGATTGATAATAATGTCCTTAACAGCTTTCGCATGTAAAATATCTAAGTTGTTCGTAACACACGAAAACTTGGATGAATCATCTGTGACATTATAAATATTAAACTGGCTTTCCAGTAATGCGAACCACAATTCGGGATCATCCGACGAAAACTGCGGTACCTTAATATTCAGTTTGGAGTGGTCATGCGACATGTCGTAATCGTATCGTGAGCTGTAGTGCGGACTTTTTTTCGTACGACGCGACGCGTGACAGACCGATCCTTTGGATTTCACGGTGTCGTCGCTGCTGCTCATGGTTGCGTAATTTACGTTCTCTGGGTCACCAGTATGGGATAATGCGCGGTGGCCACCAAGGAAGATGTTCCGACCGAGCGAGGTGGTATGCTCGGTCAGGCCGAAGCCCACGTGATACATTTCAGCTGCGGTATATATACCGAAGCGCTTAGAAAACTTCGATAGCGCGATGCAGGAATGTTAGGCGAATTGTGGGTACCGCCACAGCACCCCGATTCCTTTTGTAGACAGCGTCAAGAATTTAGGAGTCATATTTGACGGTAACTTATCCTGGAAGCCTCACATCGATGCTCTTAGCTGTAAAGTTTTTCGGGCTAATGCATCTCTCCGTATACTTAGTAACTTTCTACCAATCTCTACAAAGATTGCTCTGGCGCACACAATATTGTTACCCATACTGGACTATGCTGATGTTCGTTTTATTGATGTATCAGAAGAGTTACTAGATAAACTAGAAAGACTTCAGAACGTTTGCATCAGATTTATTTACGGCTTACGGAAATATGACCATGTTTCGGAATTCCGCAAAAAGCTTTGCTGGCTTCCTATTAGATCCCGACGTTACACTCACATTCTCTCACTCTATAATACCTGATTGACCCTTCCACACCTTTGTATTTAAAAAATCGCTTTAACTTCCTACGTGACACCCACCAATTACCTATCATTACGCTCTTCCAGCAATCTGACTCTTGAGATCCCCTCACATTCCTTGCCTATTTTCCAAATCCTTTACTGTTCGTGCTGCAGTACTCACTGCCACTGGAAATTCGTCGCGCTAATTCGATTAATATTTTTAAAATAAGTTAAGACGTAATTTCCTAAATAAGCCCTAAATTTATTTCTTTAGCGCGCCCGCTAAAACGCGCGCGGGCGCACGCTCGCGTGTGTATAAATGAAAAATTGTATGGGGCCCGCGTCAGTGTTGCCACCTTGCCCAAAGAAAAAGTTGCTAAGCATACGGTAAAAAGTGGCTAGTTTCGAAATAAATTACTATGTTAAAAGTTGCCAAAAGTAGCTAAACAAAAAAAACAATAGTTGGGTGGGTTAGGTATTTTAATTTTATAAATTTTATTTTTTTATTATTATTTACAGAATATGTCTTCAAAATCGATGTCGACGTCTTGTGATGTTGAAGGTCCGGCTTCGTCATTTAGTATGGGTTTCTTCATTTTTCCCATTTCTAGAAGGATACTCTTTACTTACCAAAACAGTTGTTGCATTCATTCGCGCCCAAGTACGTTTTACGTAACAAAATTGATTGAACCAATACCTAGTGGTAACAGTGTTAAAAGTAGCTATTATTTTTATATAAAAAAATTTAGCTATTATATTTTAAAAAATGTAGCTAACTATTCCGTAAATGTGGCTAGATCTAGCTAAAAATTGGCTAAAGTGGCAACACTGGCCCGCGTCCGCGCTCCGCCGCACGCGCCTGCGCTGCCCATACTATTTTTTTGTTTATACACACGCGAGCGTGCGCCCGCGTGAGTTTTAGCGTTGGCCCTTTAATATTGTTTAAGTTAAATGTAATAAATCTTACCTGGTTTGTACACCTACACAATCTTCTTAATCTCTAACGGCCGTTCCCAATATTTGATCTATCTCTGGTTTTGCCCTACTAGAGATAGGAATAGCTCTCATTAGACATTAGAGACATATATATGTCAATTCAATGTTAGCTGCGATCGGTCGTATATCAAACCAGAGATTGATTGAATATTGGGAACGGCCGTTATAGACAATTCGATAAACAAAAGGTTAACTGGAAGAGATTGCTTGTTAGCAATAAGTTCGACTTTTGTGCATCATTATACAATATGTTGTTTTATGTAAAATTGTTTTTATTTTGTATTTTTTGGTGTGCAATAAAGTGTTTTTTTATTGTATTGTATAATGTATTGTATATTAATTACAGTATGTCTAGTTTTAAAACAGTTTATTTTAAAAAATCAAGCAGGAGTAACTAAGTTTATTGTATCAGTGTGTGTCTGTCTATGACACTGTAATAGCCAAACAGAATTCCATCTAGTTTTTTGTTTTCAAAGCTCACATGTTTGAGAGTGTTCTTAGCTGCTGTGTAGACACCAATAAACTATTTGATTCACTATTAGCAGTATTAGGGCAAAGACATTCAAGTGTTATGCGGTCAAATACTATTCTCAAACACATTTTCGACAATTTGTATGCAGTATTTTTTTTAGTTATTATTAATGTGTGTAAGTATGTAAATATGTAGCAATCTATATATAAATATAGGTGTAGTACTGTCCACAATTCTACTGTGTACAAACTGTGTATTAACTGTGTTATATTGTTGCCAAGTGTAACTAGGATCAGCCGACTAAAAGGTATTTTCCTAATTGAAAGGTCAGGCAAGTGAAATGGCTTATCATTTAAGATAATGTGTGTTAAAGTTATGTAACAAGAACTGCTTGATGTTTAAATAATTTTCACTTTAAAATTCTTATTTAAATATCACTGCACTACTCGGCATATATTTGTTCAATGCTAAAATATGTACTCTAATGAAAAAAATTAATTTAAGATAAGAATATAAGAATAAAGGACATTACTTAAGTGTAAAAATCTTTGTAAGTGTTGGTTTGATAAGTATATGAATTTTTTTAAAATGTGATACTGGACACAAGGTAACATCCCTATTATATTGTTTCAGTACAAGACACACTGTGTGGCCCTGGTGCTATGTCTGAATGTGGGAGTGGACCCGCCAGATGTGGTCAAAACTCAGCCCTGCGCTCGCCTGGAATGCTGGATAGGTATACTGAAATATTACACACGAAATAGATTATAATATAACATTTTTGGCCTTTGCCCAGAAAATATAGGGTACTCTTAAGTAGGTAATTATTTAAAACTAGATGACGCCCTCCAAAACTCGTTTACTGTTTGAAGTGCATATTTTAGTCTATTGACTAAAATATGCAATATTTTTATAAAATAGTGCATTATGCATATTTTAGTCAACCACTTGTTTTTTTTAAGAGACACAATCATTTAATAACAAGTATTTTGTATATTTGTAGATCCCAATTCACTATCGCCGAGCAAGGCGTTGGAGTCAATAGGCCACGCCCTTCAGTCCCAATATGAGCGGTGGCAGCCCCGTGCTCGCTACAAGCAGTCCCTGGATCCCACCAGTGAGGAGGTAACTATCTTTTATATAACCTATATGTAAGTAGTATTTATGGTAAAAAAAAAGTTTTTTTTTCACAAAGAGTAAGTTAATATTTATTTAACTTAGTGCTATGTATTTATTATTTTACGAGATGACCCGGTGAACTTCGTATCACTTCCCTCCTAATTTATGAAACTTCCCTGGACTTCCACAAACAATTATTTCGAGACTAAAATCAGCCAAATCGGTTTAGCCATTTTCATTAGTCATTATAATTTGAGATAGATATAGATGTAGTTTCAATGAATTTAAGAAGTTTCCTGCAAACCTCATAGATCCCATGATCAAATTGCTACCTTGGTAATCGTAGCACCAGGCTTAAATTATATACGTATACTTTAAAACAACAATATCTATAATTTTTCAAATGGCTTGACAAACTCGAGTCTCGATCTAAAAGACTATAAAAAGTATTATTGGAATAGGGTCATAAGTCATCCTACTAATATTATAAAGGCGAAAGTTTGGATGTATGTATGTATGTATGGAGTATGGATGTATGGACGTTTGTTACTCTTTCACGCAAAAAACTACTGCACGGATTTTAATGAAACTTTACAATAATATAGCTTATACATCAGAATAACACATAGGCTACAATTTTAACCGACTTTCAAATTTGGAGAAGGTGTTATGTTCGTTTTTTTATGTTCAACGATTACTCCGCCGTTTGTGAACCGATTTTCAAAATTTTTCTTTTGGTGTATAGGTTATCATCCCAATTTGGTACCATATTCATAAAAGTGGTGACCTGATGAAGGAATCCATAAGAAATCGAGGGAACTCCTCAAAATTTATATGGAAACATGTGGTGACTTCGGTTTCGTGAGCAGTATTCTAAGCATATGCTACCAACAAGCAAGATTTTGCACCAAGGTAGTACCATGGTTCGGAAAGTGCTGAGAGAACTCCTGACTCTTTATAGATACAAGTTTGGAAGTTTGGACGTTGATTTAAGAACGAAAAGCATATGCTACTATGCAAATTACATTCATCATCATCATCATCACTACCATAAACCATTATAGAACCATGTATCGTCCCGTTTTGACCCTATTATTGGTACTTTTCATAGTATTTTATTATATATCACTTAAACCGCGGGTAACACCGCGGGGCACAGCTAGTAACTCATAATGGACGATGCATGGTAAAATGTTAATGGTAGTGATGATCAGAGATGTGACTTATCTAAGATACAAGTATCTAAAATACAGATACAAGTCAGTATCTTCATTTTGTATCTAAAATACTTTTTAAAAATTTATTTTGTATCTTGTATTTAAATATAATTTGTTTAGTATCTTAGATTTTATAAATACTTTTTCTGATAAAATACTTTTAGTAATATAGTATTAGTAGTTTTAAAAAAAATACTAATTAGTCCAATATCACATTGGTAGATGCCTAGATGGCCACATGTTTTTAGAGGATTCTGATTCCTCCATTGCAAGTGGTGAAAATACGGCATCTACTGCCAGCACTGCTGACTTAGAAACTCTGCAATACCTAAATAATAACGATATTAGCTTAAAGAGCTTAAATACTTTCCCTACAGTTTTTTTTTTTTTTTTAATATAACACCTGTTTGCCAAGTTCTGCCCCTGTGGAGCGACTTTTCTTTTGGGGATATGATTCTAAGGCCTAAGGCCTCAGAAGAAACATGAGCGATGAAATATTTGAAAAACTAGTTTTATTATAGTATTTTACTTAAAATAATATAATATTTTGTTTTGTCATATTTCAGCGATTAACGCGATTTATTCGTAAATATCATTAATATCAATTGTCAACAATAAACTTGAATTCATTAAAAATAAATTCTTGTTTTCTTACAAAAGTATTTTTATTTTAAGAAGTATTTGGAAGATACCTATTTTGTATTTAGTATTTCAGATACTATTCTAGAAAGTATTATGGTATCTGAAATACTTAATTTAAAAGTATCTTGCATTTTGTATTCCAGCTACATTGTAAAAGGGTATTTTGTACATCTCTGGTGATGATGATGATGAATGTAATTTGCGTAGTAGCATATGTTTTCCGTTCTTAAAACAACGCCGAAACTATCAAACTTGTATCTACATATAAAGAGTCAGGAGTTCTTTCAGCACCTTCCAAACCATGGTATGCCTCGGTACAAAATTTTATTTGTTGCTAGGTAAATCGGGATGCTCAGAATACTTCTCACGAAGCTAAAGTTACCACATGTTTCCATATAAATTTTGAGGAGTTCCCTCGATTACTCATGGATCCCTTCATCAGGTCACCACTTTTGTGAACATGGTACCAAATCGGGATGATACCCTATACACCAAAAGAAAACTTTTGAAAATCGGTTCACAAACGGCGCACAGTGGAAAATTTGGGTCCTTATCGGATCAAAAATCTGTAACTTCAAGGTTTTTCATCGTATTGAATTGAGATTTGGCACATGTATACAGTGATATACAAAGATTTTAAAAATAATCAATTTTTGTATTTTTTTTCATTGTATACATATTTATTTTAGGTTAAAAAAAAA
Organism: Cyaniris semiargus; assembly: GCA_905187585.1. NCBI lineage: Eukaryota > Metazoa > Arthropoda > Insecta > Lepidoptera > Lycaenidae > Cyaniris > Cyaniris semiargus. The sequence continues at coordinate 261,677 of LR994558.1, read as the reverse complement.
GAAAAGATAAAAAAGTAATACGAGTAGTTTATTTTTTATAAATAAGTAGTAATATGAGTAAAATTATACTTATCACACAAGCATAATAAAATACATAAAATTATAAAATCGTATAGTACCTATCTATGCCTCACACCAAACTAATTTATCTTAGATTAGACAAATCTTATAATATTATTGGTTTTATTCTAGGTTTTAGTTACTTATAATGTTATATCTAATTGTTATTATCCTCGCTATTTCTAACTAAAATTACTTCCGGTGTAAATGTAGGATCACCTTCAGGTACCACCTTCAAAAGACTTAGTGCCTCTTCATCAAGATCCTTCACATTTCTCACATAAGGTTTTCTTAAACTTGAAACGTATGGATCTGAAGTATATAGAAGCGTTTTAAATACGTCTTCATTTGTAGCTATACGGGAACATTTTCTGGCATGGTGCAGGCGCATATTTCTGTAGTCTTTATTGCGCGACTCTTGTGCATCTTCCGACAGTTGCCCAATAGGAAGAACAGAAAAATGTTTGATCACGCTTTCTCCGTGTATAAGTAATTTGTGCACGGAGGATGGCATGTAGTACCAATCATAGTTACTAACATAAATTCGCGCAGTTTCTAAGGCATAAACTCCAAATTTTTCGGGATCGATCATCATTCCAGAAGAGAGAGCTTGTAAAATAATATACAAGCGTTTAATCAATGTTTCATCAACACCTGTTATGTTCGCCGAGCAAGTGTAATTGTAAAAGAACCTTCGTGCTGTATTTCCATCACTTGAGTTTCCACTTAATTGACGAGGTTTGTCGATAATTAATCCTAGCTCTTCCCTGAAACGTTTTTGAACAAATTCCTTCTTTTCTTTCTTCAATTTCTTTTTTTCTTCTGTTGTAGCAGACCAAGTCTTAAAGTCAAGATTGTAGCAAATGTGTAATACCATTTCCATGCAGCGAATCCAGGCATGCAATGTGGATAATCCATATTGGTAAGCACTTTCATTTTCAGGTCTAGCAGTCACTTTTAATAGGTCATTCATAAGTCGAGGAGTAGCCCCACATATCGTGCACGTAGAACCCGATGGAGTTTCTGTTAGGACCTGAGCCACCTTACCATCAATCATTGTTAGAAAAAGTTCGTGCTTCACATTTACTGCAACACCATCTTTGTTTATTAATGACGGGCGTAAAGATTCAATTTGTCTGGTAATTTCGTCTACAACTGCCTTAGTTTTTTCAGGAGTTTCTTTACAAAATTCAATAGAAATGGGTCTACAATAACGAACAGATGAAGGTACTGGATTTTGCCAAATAATGGCTTGTGAGAGGTCATCAATTAATCTAATGGGAACTAATGAAGTGACGAACAGATTGGCATCTGAAATAGTTTCCGATTCTTCTGGCAGTTTCTGCTTGTATTGACTTTGGCCAGATGAACCATCACATCCCCATTTACAGTAAAGGATTAAATTTCTGTGTTGTTCTAGGAAAACTGGATTAATTTTTAAAATTCTGGCAACTGTGTGGTCCAGTAAGTCTTGTATATTAATCACTTTAGCATAAGTATTTGTGATTTCGATTGTAGAAGATGGTGGATAGCAAGTTTGTTTTATTTCTTGTATTTTGTAATATGGGGGAAACATTGTACACTTTCTTTCGTTGGTTAAATTTCTTAGGTACATATATTGTGCTTTAGTTAGATCCAAATCAATAAAAGCACTCAATGCTTCTGTATCAGATAAAATCTTCATTTGGTTTGACTCTTTCCACATAGTCGAGAAAACTTTTTTCTTTTCGCTCTCAGAGTTTCTTAGCTCTTCAACAAGATGAGCCTCTGCATACTCACCTAAGGCCCGCAGTCCTTGCAAAAATGCGTTACAAATGTGCTCAAACCCATATTCTTCTAGTAAAAGAGTGTTTTTCCTTTTCTTTGTTGATTCTGAGGAGTCTCCATAAGCAATGCACGGTCTTCCTCGTTTACCAGAAGTTGATGGCAGTGAATGTGCTTCAGACTCCGGAAACTGTACTGAATATCCTGACTCCAGCCAGCTTGTATTATTTCGAATAAATTCGTCCTTTTTCCGTGATGCTTGAGCCCAGCGCTTATTGAAAGAAGGCAGAATATTTCTTTGAATGTCACCAATTACAAAACACAAGATGTTTTCAGAAACATTTAATGTTTGCTGTAGAACTATGGACAACGATTCCAAGGTTCTGCCACGCTCGATATAGGGAATGATGAAATCGCCCTTAGTACAGTTGAAAGTTGACATTTTAATGGAAATAACCAATTTAAATAAGTGTCACTCAATATGAAATACACGCTGAAGTGTGCAATTTGAAGATATTTGCTTCCCCTTATATACTAGTTTTTTAGATATGAAATACGTACTAATATGAATGTTATGCATATTTACTCATGCACGACGAGTGCAAAATAGATGATAAGCTATTGCTATCAAAATATTGTGGTTAATATAGTTTTTGTAAACTATGTCAGCAGTAACCGCAAAAGATACCGAATTATCTACTCCGACCGCTATCACATTTTTTCCCATAACTTCCAGGACCGCAAACTTCCGCAGCTGATTTTTTTAATTTTTCATTTATAAATAGTTAGGCTATTAAATAACACATAAAGTTGCGCGTCGCGAGCCGTCGGTAAATGTGAAAACCTTCGACGAAAAAAAAAGAAAAGTGAAAAATAGGGTATGTCAATTTTTAAGTACTTACTCAAAAATAAAAAGCATATTAAAAAAAGTTAATAGCTCATTATTAAGAACATAAAATATCCTTTTTAAAAATGTATAAAACCGCATGCATGTGCTAAATACTTTTTTCACAATATTCATTTGAATTACGTGTATGCAAACATTTGAATGAGCCATCCGCTACTTCAACTTACTTCAACCTATGAAAAAAAAATATTTATGCAGTTTTAGAACAAAAAAATGTCTGATTAAGATTATTTGGTTATTAGAGTATCGAATGCAATAAATATTTCATTCAAATTGTGATATTTTTAAAATCCATTTATGATATGCTCTAGTTCTACCATTTTCCATAGTGCGGCGGAGTAATTGTTGAACATAAAAGACTAACATAACACCTCCTCCATTTTGAAAGTCGGTTAAAATTGTAGCCTATGTGTTATTCTGATGTATAAGCTATATTATTGTAAAGTTTCATTAAAATCTATTTAGTAGTTTTTGCGTGAAAGAGTAACAAACATCCATACTGCCCTGATACCAGAAAAGACCGCTACGTGAAAAATACGTTTTTTAAATTTTTTTATGTGTAAACTAAGCAGATTGTCAGCTTTCTGGTTCTATTTGTCTTATATTTTTAAGTTTATTAGTTTCTGAGATAAGTTGCCGCTATGAGACCCCTATTTTCAATTTTTTAGAGATGGACATAAGATAAAAAGCCGCTAAACTAAATTGCTAAGCTATAAACATGTTATAATATCTTAACTGATGTTTATATTAGTACAGATTGAAAACATGGTTGGCGAACTACTACACAAGAATGCCGTGAAATGGTTATGATAAGTATAAAAACCGTTATTTAACTATAACGAATATAATACGTAGCAAATTTTTGCCCAGAACCATTTCCATTATAAGCAATAAAACGGCTAAATTATCGTCATACACTAGAACCACGTTATGGTATGTAAACTGTCTTTTAGCGTAGTAGAATATTAATAAATCAAACTAAAAAACTACACAACAAAACTATGACCGTCATTTAACTTAAGATATTATTGAAATATTTGCATGATAGCATTTTATAAACGCGGTTTAATTAAAATACTAAACAAGAAGACCGCTATTTATGTTGATCGAGAGGAGTGAAGGGGGGGAATACGAACGCGCCCGACGCGCCAGAGTATATAACTATCACAGTTATAACTTCACCATCAGGTGAATTTATAACTGTGATAGTTATTCAAGACGAATGCGAAGCAAATGTAATAGAATAAGAATAAGAAAAGTTTATTTTGCACATCACACAACACAATATTTACAAAGGACGAAAGAATAAGAACACAAAACAATTAATTTAACATTATATTGTGTCATGCCAAAAATGGACCCCAGCTCAGCATTAGCAGCGAGTTGCTGCACTGATTTTCTGCTGGGACCAAAGTGTGACATCAAAATAATATAGTTTGGGTAAAAAAGAAACAAGGAGAATACTAAATTAATAAATTAATAAACTTAAATACTAAACAAATTAAAGAAAATAGGTAACTAAAAGATAATTAGGTATACTATGTGCCGCGTTTAAAGCTTTTTTCAATAAATATCGTGATATCAAATACTTTGATTTGTGGCTTGACAATTGTTCGGCACAAAATAAAAATTGGCTCCTCTATTTCTTTTTGGTTCATCTCATTAACTCGGATGACATAAGCGCTAACAAAATAACATTGAATTATTTCGAAAAAGGGCATACATATATGAGCTGTGATCATTTTCATCACCAAGTAGAACTCTCAATGAAAAAGTCAGGCGAGCTCTATGACTTCCAAGATTTTGTCGATTGTGTCGCAAAAGCAAATTCTGGAAAGGTAGCTAGCTGTGAAAGAGATGCAATTAGCAGATTTCATCGATATATCTGACTATACTTCTAATCGAAGAATTCAAACTTCAACACCAAGAGTGTACATGAAAAATATCGTTCAAGTTAGTTTTGAACAGAAAAAGCTACAACATGTTTTACAAATCGGATTTTGACAGCGATTATATTGAAGTTTGTTTTTTAAAAGATACTTACCTTAAACCACTGACCTCCATTATACAAGTAGGTACGCGTACTTGTATAATGGAGGTCAGTGCCTTAAACCGAAAAATGGATCTGTTCCCAAAGTGCTGACGCCTAGAGAAAGTGCGAGAGGAAGGTCAGAAACAAGAAAACTGAATATTTTAACCAAGTTAGCCAAACTTATTCCTTCTTATAAACTTACATTCTGGAAAAGAATACCAACTAATAATATAAATCCCACCAAAAACATTTCATGTAAAATGTTACCTCAACGACCACAAAAGGTTTGCCCTGTGAAAAAGACATCAGATCTAATGTGGAGCCAAGCTTCTGAATATACACGGCCTAACTCTATCGACCCTAACTCGAACAAATTCTACATATCAGAAAGTATGTATGGCTTCGCTGTTTCGCTACCGTCGTCGTAGAGGTGAGACGAATATTTAGTTTCTTATCTAAAGTAAGTAACGAAACAGCCAAGCCATACATACTGATATGTAGAATTTGTTGGAGTTAGGGTCGATAGAGTTAGGCCGTGTATATTCAGAAGCTTGGCTCCACATTAGATCTGATGTCTTTTTCACAGGGCAAACCTTTTGTGGTCGTCGAGGTATCATTTTACATGAAATATTTTTGGTGGGATTTCAGTCCTTTTTGTAAGTTGCTACTTGCTAGGCAGTCTTTTAGTTTTTTTTTTTTTGTTATATTTTTAATTAAGAGGTTTTTAGTTAATGTCTATCCCGTGTAAATTTTAATGTCCTAATTCATAAGATTGGTGAAAGTCTCATATTTAAACTTCCATTACCCCAACTAAACTTATTTTACGGCGTAACCAAATTTCGGCGTATTTTAGATACCAATAAAATCTAAAGTATTAGACCTATTCAATTGAGACTTTGTATGTTTAATAAGTCTATTATTGACATCGTATCCTAAGAATATGAACTATCTGCTATATTGGAAACCAACTCTATGAGGGTCAACTTCCACCCCCCATTTTAGGGGATGGGGGGCGAAAATTACAAGTTTATGAATTTTTTTGTTGTTTGTATACTAAACTTAGATTACATACCAAATTTCGGCTTTCTAGCACTTCAGGAAGTATCCAAACATTTTGATGATCATCAGTGTGTCAGTGACGAAATCGGCGTATTTTAGATATCTATAAAATCTAAAGTATTAGAGTTGTTCAATTGAGACTTTGTATGCTTAATAGGTCTATTGATTACATCATATCCTGAAAATATGAACTATCTGCTACAACGGAAACCAATTCTATGAAGGTTCAAAAAAACAGCGAAACACTTCGAGAAAAGGTAGGTAGTGCCCTTGCGCTTCGCTTGGCTCGTCTCGGCGGGGACACTACCGTGTCCCCAGATAACGAAGAGATTGATTAATGATTACTTAGTTTTTAATATATATCTACTTTTTGATCTCTCATAGAAGTAATGTTTTTGATCTCATTACAATTAAGTTTTTGATAAATATTTGATAATTATATTTTATTTTGAGTGTGTAATTTTAAGTTACTTTTTTTATAATTTTCATATGTTTAGTTACGGTACTGTACCAGAAATTATTAGGACTGAAGTCAGTAAGAATTCTATTGATTGTTAAGATGTTTAATGTCGTTTACAATTTATTACCAAATAATAAATTAAGCATTTAAGTTTCTTTCACAAATAAACATTTTGTTTTGATATTACAGTTTTATTTCTGATCAAATTTAATATTTTTTTGCTGTTGCATTTTTGATCTAACGGTCTTTTCACCTAATTACTAGAATTATTTGAAGTGGAATACTTAGTTAAAATACAGTTACTAAGTGGGCAGTGCATTTAACTGTTTTCTATTTTAGTATTATACTGATACCTTTTAAACCAATTTTGATTAAACTAATCAAAAATGCCGTTGACGTCATATAATGGCGTTTTTTGATTGATGAATCTGTTTCTTCTCAGTTAAGTAATAATCTATAAAGCAGTAAGGCGACATAGCGGCAATTTTTCGTATGATTCATGTAAAAAATAGGTATATCAAAATTTTAAGACAGAAATCATACGCTAAATGGCGGCTACCGTCGAGGTAACTGCGTTTTACCCTAGCAGCGTGAATGAAAGAGTTATTTATGTGCTAAGCTAAACCAGAAATTTGTATTTTAAATTACCTTACAAACATATTATATAGAAAAAAAGAACATGAAAATATTCTACGTAAGGTCACTTATTTTAATCAATAATTAAATCTTAACTAATCATAATACGTTTCAAGAAATCTCTTTTCCCGCTATTTTTGTCAATTACCAAAAGTTGCGTTTTGCACGTAGCGGTCTTTTCTGGTATCAGGGCAGCATACATCCAAACAAACTTTCGCCTTTATAATATTAGTAGGATTGCTCTTTCATTAACCTACCATCTATTATCTATTATAAGGTCATGACTTCTTTAGATTAATGCTATCTACATTTATCTAAATTCTTACACTTATTGTTGTGTTGTTACTAAGAGATGTGACAATTCCAGCTGTTAGTAAAGATTAAATTGGAAAGAGCTTTATTCTTTCTTTCTTTATTCAATGAAAATATGTTTTTCCAGTGCTTATTTTGTTAGTCAAATAAAAACCAAAGGCCAACATAAAGCCTTAGCTATACTAATTGATAATATTGATAAAATTTGGCAAAGACATAATTATAATGGAATAGACCAGGGGTCACCAAATGGCGGACCGCGGTCCGCATCCGGACCGCCGACCCATTGTATGCGGACCGAGCATTTTCGAAGGTGAACTTCGTTAAAAATAAATTTCGGTCTTGACTTACTGATGAACATCTCCAGGATTTATAAATGTCAATAGCTTGCACCAATTTCACTCCAAACAAGAAATAAAATTGTCACTTTTCTCATTGATATGTAAATAAATACCTTTGTGATTTCCGTAACTACCTTTGTTTAATAAATATTTTTTAGGGTTCCGTAGCCAAATGGCAAAAAACGGAACCCTTATAGATTCGTCATGTCTGTCTGTCTGTCTGTCTGTCTGTCCGTGTATGTCACAGCCACTTTTCTCCGAAACTATAAGAGTTATACTATTGAAATTTGGTAAGTAGATGTAGTCTGTGTACCGCATTAAGATTTTGATACAATAATGGAAAAATTATTAAAAATTTTAGGGGTCCCCATAGGTACAACTGAATAAAAAATTTTTTTTTTCATCTAACCTATGCGTGTGGGGTATCTATGGATAGGTCTTCAAAAATCATATTGAGGTTTCTAATATCATTTTTTTCTAACCTAAATAGTTTGCGCGAGAAACTCTTCCAAAGTGCTAAAATGTGTGCCCCCCCCCCCCCCCCCCTCTAACTTCTAAAGTAGGGGCATGATAAGTCTAAAAAAATATATGATGTACTTTACTATAAAAACTACCAACGAAAATTAGTTTGAACGAAATCTAGCAAGTAGTTTTTTTTTATACGTCATAAATGGTAAACTTAATTTAACTTTCATTAAATCAACTGAAATATAAAAATAAATCAAAAACATTTTAATTTTATAAAAATAAATCTTATTGCTGCTGCGGAACCCTTCATGGGCGAGTCCAACTCGCACTTGGCCGGTTTTTTTATTATAAAATGTGCGGACCGCGATGGTCATTTCTTTTCTTAAAATGGACCCCGAGCGAAACTAATTGGTGACCCCTGGAATAGACAATGGGGAAAGAAGGACATAGCATATTTTTTACCGCGGGAAAATGTACGATTACCGCGGTATACTGCTAACGCAGGTGGTGCCAAGCGCAACTTTTAGTACTCTAGTATGTAGACTCTAGGATATAATGCTTTAGTAATTATTTGAACAAAAATCTAGATCAACTACCTAGGTATATTTAAACTCTGTCTATAAAGCTGACAGTGTAAATTGTGTATCTGACGTAATCGAGGTCACGGGCGAGATTCACGCACGCCCCACTTACACTTCTCAGGGTTCCGTACCCAAAGGGTAAAAACGGGACCCTACTACTAAGAATTCGTTGTCTGTCCGTCTGTCTGTATGTCGCCAGGCTGTATCTCAAGAACCGCTATAGCTAGACTTCTGAAATTTTTACAGATTGTGTATATCTGTTGCCGCTATAACAACAAATACTAAAAACAAAGTGATATTAATATTTAAGGGGGCATCCCATACAACAAACGTGATGTTTTTGGCCTTTTTTGCTCGATATCAATAATGGCAACAGGTAGGCACTTGAAATTTTCACCATGGCCTTAGAAATACGTGTTCTTTAATAATAAATAATAATATTTAAATAAAATTCAAATTTAAGGGAGGCTCCCATACATAAAACACAATTTTTGGCCTATTTTTGCTCTATAAGGGTACTGAACCCTTCGTGCGCGAGTCCTACTCGCACTTGGTCGATTATTAGGACACACAAACCAGTGTTTGTGTTACAAACTTTAGCCTGTTAGGTCATTCACACTTTTCACTAGGAATTTACGTACGTCATTTTTATTTAAATATACAATTTTAAGTGTATCTGATTAGTGCATAAAATATTATATTATGTATATTTTGTCATTATGTTAATAGTTAACATAATAACATATATTTCACAGAAACTACTTGAGGGAGCAGAAAGATTAGCAGATTTTTTGGACAGTCTGTATTATATGTATTATTACAATAATTAAACATTAACCAACCTGATTGACATACATTTGTAATAATACAATATTATGCTATAAAACTTGCGTAGTCAGATTACAGTTTTTATCCATTGTTTTTTTTTTTTTTTTTTGTAGATAAAGAAGCTATGTTGTTCGCTGCGGCGCAACGCCAAGGAGGAGCGCGTGCTGTTCCACTACAACGGCCACGGCGTGCCCAAGCCCACGGCGCAAGGCGAGATATGGGTCTTCAACAGGGTCCGTACTTCCATCTATCACCTGTGCTTTAATGTTATAATTTAAGTTAATATAGCGTAAGGTCATGGAAAAACTACTTAACACATTTGGGTAAAGCTTTTATTGAGATGCTTTGAGTTCCCTGAAAGGACATAGAGAAATTTTTATTCCAGAAAAAAATGTGGTTCCTGCGCAAAAAACTATTGCTTTTGATACAAGAATTTTTTTTTAATAACAAATATTTATGACAAGAATTTGTTAGACACTGTTGTGTTTTATGTATTTTTTCTTGAAAATAAATTGGTTGTTTTTGTATCCATGTCAAGCTATGAATAATAAAAACTAAGGAAGAGTAACTGTGTCAAAAAATTTGTCCACGAGTACGAGTCTACAAAATTGTGTAAATATAGAAGTGACAATTAATTAAAGCAGCTTTATTTCGTAAATTATTTGAGTGTGAGTGTTTCGTTGCTATTGCCATATTTTAGTGTGCGAAAAGGAACCAAATTCAAAACGGTTGAAGTATGGGAGTTATGTTTCCTTATACTGTACTCCCTGTCAAAAACTTGTCATTTTCTATACAAAGCTGCGATTGACAACATCTGACACTTCATTGTCAATCGCGGTTTATATCCTTTCATCTGTCACGAACTGTCAAACCATTTTCGAAAAATTTTCAATTTCCAATTACTCTCATTAAACTGATTAAATTATCTAAAGAAATTACCATGAAAGCTATATATAATTTTTATATAATTAGAATTTTTAATAAATAAGCTATTAGTCGCAAATACACATAGTTTTATATTTGAAACAAAATACTAAATCGGTGGTCTGCAAAGTAGAAGAAGAACTTTTGAATAGTTTTAGAGTAAGACGCCCATTTTGGGCGCTTGACAGACGAGAGGATATAGAAAATGACAAGTTTTTGACAGGGAGTCAATGACCGCTACCGCCACGTTTCGCCGAGTACAGTATAGTTTTTATTATTTGTAGATGTCAAGTAAATAATACTTTACTGCTCAAATGAAATATGTATTATAAAAATGTTTCTTTGAATTAGTGTATTTAATAATGTTTCTGTGTTGAATGTTGTTATCAGGCGTACACTCAGTACATCCCGCTGTCGCTGTACGACCTGCAGACGTGGATGGGCGCGCCCTCGCTGTACGTGTACGACTGCTCCAACGCCGGCCTCATCGTCGACAACTTCAAGCTCTTCGTCGTGCAGCACGAGCGGGACTATGAGGTGCGATTCTAGTTGAACAATTAATATAATATAGAATTATCTATCAATGTCATAAGTATAGCAATTATAATTGTGTTGTTTAAACTATAAATAGTTAAACTTATTTGAAAGTGAGGTGTTGTTACACAATAATTACTTTTCCCCTACCTTTTTCCTCTCTAAAAATATTTATTTGTATGTACAAACTTATGTAAACAATATTACATTAATTTGAAATACAATTACTATAAAAATACTGAATACAACTACTTAATAAATAAATTGTCTTCATTTTTTAAATGATAATTTATTTTAAATGCCGTCTTTGCCTTCCGCAGAAGATGTCTCGGTCGGGGGGCTCGGGGTCGGGCAGCGCGGAGGCGCACGTGTCGTACCGCAACTGCATCCAGCTGGGCGCGTGCGCGGCGGGCCAGACGCTGCCCATGTCGCCCGACCTGCCCGCCGACCTGTTCACCGCCTGCCTCACCACGCCCGTCAAGATGGCCGTCAAGTGGTTCGCGCTCCGCACGCGCCTGCGCGTCGCGCGCGCGGACCTGCTCGACCTCGTGGACAAGATCCCCGGCCAGGTGACCGACCGCCGCACGATGCTCGGCGAGCTCAACTGGATATTCACCGCCATCACCGACACCATCGCGTGGAGCTCGCTGCCCGCCGAGCTGTTCCAGCGGCTGTTCCGCGCGGACCTGCTGACGGCCAGCCTGTGCCGCAACTTCCTGCTCGCGGACCGCATCATGCGCTCGTACAACTGCACGCCGGTGTCGGCGCCCGCGCTGCCGTCGCTGGCGCGCCACCCGCTGTGGGGCGCGTGGGAGCACACGCTCGACCTGGCGCTGGCGCAGCTGCCGGCGCTGGTGGCGGGCGGCGCGTACGCGCACTCGCCCTTCTTCCGCGACCAGCTGACGGCGTTCCGGCTGTGGCTGGGGCCGGGCGCGGGCGCGCGGCCGCCGCCGCTGCAGCTGCCGATGGTGCTGCAGGTGCTGCTGAGCACGCTGCACCGCGTGCGCGCGCTGCAGATCCTGTGCCGGTTCCTGGCGCTGGGCCCGGCCGCCGTGCGCGCGGTGCTCGCCGTCGGCATCTTCCCCTACATGCTCAAGCTGCTGCAGGCCTCCGCGCCCGACCTGCGCAACTCCATGGTCTACATCTGGGCCAAGATCATCGCCGTCGACCCGGTACGATAGCAATTGATTTTTAACACAAACCTATGTTATGTAGATTAACGCAATAAGAGTACCTATATAAATATTATTTACAAGTAGGCGGTGAATTGAAGTGAGTCGTGTTCGTTTTCAGAGTTGTCAGGTGGACCTGGTGAACGCCAAAGGGCACAAGTACTTCCTGGCGATCCTGCAGGACCCGAGCGTGGACGTGAGTATGTCGAGTGTGTGCGAGCTGTGTGCGTGTGTCGCATTGATTTATTGTTATTTATATTGTTGAAGGACATACGTACATATTGATTAGGATTTAATATATATAAAACTAGATGACGCCCACAACTCCGTTGCGCCAAAATTCGTTTATCGCGCGGAAACCGTACATTTTTCCTAATTAAAATTTATAACATTATAATATACTACAGTTAACAATTAAAAAATCATTAACACTTCCATCATGGGTATCGCAGACACAATAGATTTTCAATTGCTATGCGGCAGCCGGCTGCCGCTTGGGGATCGATGGGTTAAAATTAATTAAAAACTTTATTATAAAATAACAAAACAAATAAAAGTTACTCGTTTAGATACTTTAAATAGTTAAAGGGCTATATTATGTGTTAGAGCGAGCACCGCACGCTGGCGGCGTTCGTGCTGGCGGGCATCGTGGACGAGTACCCGGCGGGGCAGGAGGCGGCGCTGCAGGGCTCGCTCATCTCCGCCTGCCTCGAGCAGCTAGGCGAGGCGCGGTGCGGCTGCGGCGCGCTCGCCGTGTGGGCGTGCGTCGCGCTCGGCCGCCTGTGGCGCGCGCACGACGCCGCGCGCTGGGCCGGCGTGCGCGACCTGGCGCACGAGAAGCTGTTCGCGCTGCTGCCCCACCCCCGCGCCCCCGTGCGCGCCGCCGTCGCCTTCGCGCTCGGCACGTTCGCGCCGGCCGCGCGCGTGCGCACCGACCATGCCAACGCGCTCGACCACCAGGTGGCGGTGCGGCTGGCGGCTCGACTGCCCTTAGACACCTCGCCGCTAGTCCGCGCCGAGATACTCGCCGGTAAGACCGACACTTCTTTATCGTTACTGTTTGCGGTAATATCCACCTACAATTTTTGTAATTGACCTAACTATCCAAAGCAGGCTAGCACGAATATATAGCCATCCCATTGAGCTACACTATAAGAGTTCGACAGTAATATATTTTTCGTGTGGGGCTGAGAGATAAAAAGCACGGGGAGTTCCACCTGCTACGCGGTCGGATTTCAGTAACAAAACTGATTAACTATTGGTGTTGTAAGGAACGTTATAGTAATATGTGTCGATATAATGTTGCAGCGCTGCAGTGGATAGTGTTGATATTCGAGCAACACTTCATCGCGGTGTACCTGCAGGACCGCGTGCGTCGCGGCGACAAGTAAAATACCCTAATACAATATCCTAATTCACCACTATATCATTCATTAGATTAATTTTTATTTAAACGCAGCATAATATGTAGCACTATAATTTAATACATCTAACAGGTCCAAAGACGTGTTGCATTAAAAGCAGCTTAAAAAATAAAGACTTCTAAATTAAAAACTTGTTACCTAATGTTTGTAATACAAACTTGATTCACTATAATATTGTGTTGTAGGTACGGCGTGATCAAGGAGCGCGGCAAGAGTCAGCGTGTGGATCCCGGGCAGGACGCGCTGGCGGCGGGCGCGCGCGCCATACCCTTCACGCGCGCCGCGCCCATCGCCCTGCCCGCCATCGGTGAGCATATACACGTACAACCCAAGAGCATACAGTTATCCTGGAGAAAATAAGACAAAAAATTTAGCTTTACTCTTTATCGGAGGTTGGGCAGACCTTCAGAACTGGAACTCCTAAAGTAACTCCATAGTTGCTGGTCGTTCTTACCTCTAATAAAGGTCATATTATATAGACAAACTTTTAGCGTTTATAAAATCACGAAAGTTTGGGTGTCGCTGGCTGGTTAATAATACACATTAGTGACTAACAGTGACACACTATCTGATATTGCTGGTGAAAGCCGATTAATATAAAAGAAAAAAAGAAAAAAAAAAACTACACACATGTATCTCGTGTATTGAAATACAATTGTGGCTTACGTAAACATTTCTCAATTTAATTGAAGAATTGCGCCTTTGTTTGTGTTGTGTATGGAATATACAAAATCGCTGTCTTCGTTGATACGTTCAAAAGTTCTCTTACTACGACAAAGATAGCAAAATTCTTGTTTATCAAGAGTGTGGTAAATACTATACTACTACATTTGTGTACAGGTTTCGGGTCTGTGTACACCAAGCTGTGGAGCACGTTGTGCGACATGGCGCGCGAGCCGCACCCCGAGCTCAGCCGCATGGCTAAGGAGATCATAGAATACGTCGCCACCCAGGTGGGCCCACTCCTCTTCTTTTATCTAGTCACGCATAACATGCCTTACTAAAAAATACAGTCAAAACTTATAAAGGTCTTGTTTTTGTCTAGCATATTGGAAAAGTTACATGACCGACAAATACATAGAATCTTGAATGGTTAAAGGCTAACTAAATATATAAATATATATGAGTAATTTGTTGATACGTTAAGGTTAAAGCGTTATTATCGGGGCTTGTTGTGCTATCCTATTTTAGATACACTCTGTCTGACATAATTTTTCCACCATGATTATTAATTAGTGTTTATAATATAAAATAAATAATTATTTATTGTTTTGTAAGGCGGACACGGTGGACGCAGAGCGGTCGGGGTTCATGTCGCAGCCGTCGTCGCCCAACACGCGCGCCGCGACGCTCGACGCGCGCACGCACACGCTGCCCGGTACGTACACGCATTTTACACAGTCTTCTGAATACCTATTTATTTATAGGACAAATTAATTTTCTATTGGATCTGTATTGTAAGAATTATATGAAATAACTAAAAAATCTTGCCATGTTGTACCGCTCTGCTATCGCAAATCTTATATAAAATGGTAGTATAAAATATGTGTAATGTAAGTATGTGCATATGTGCAGGCGGGCGGCGCGGCAAGTCGGGTCTGCCGCACACCATCTCCGAGGACTCCGTGCACGCGCGCGACCGCGACTCCTTCTCGTCCACATCTAGTGAGTATCGGCTTGTTTTATTTAGAGAGTTGAAACTGTGTGAGATTCAAAACTTCATAATAATATTGTCACATAAAATTGTTATGTTCCTCACTGTCACCATTTTAGCTAAATTTAATAAAAAGCTTAGTTATATTTTTAGCATTAAAAAAATTAGTTTAAAATTCTGTAAATAAATTATTTTGTTTTAAATATGATAAAAAGTTTGATTTAATGAATAAATATTGCTGCTATGTATTATGATCATGAATTTGTTTAGGTCAATCGTTGAAGAAGCCGATAGTTAGTACGCAGTTCGTGGAGTGGGCGACGGCGCAGTTCGCGCGCGGTGAGGGCGGCGAGAGCGGTGTGGCTTGCTGCACGTGCTCCCGCGCCGCGCCCGCACAGGCCCCGCCTCCGACCGCCCCGCCCGCCGTAAGCCCCGCCCCCTCCTCGCCGCTCGACGACTGCGAGAGCGCCGCCTACCACGAGCGACTGTGGCGGAAGGCGAGGAACGCCAGCATACGGAAGGAGGCCAGAGGTATTTTAAATAAAAGAGGTTTACTAAAATCGAAGGATAATTGATCATTTATTTCTAAAAGTAAAAATTAAACTCTGTATGCGCAATCTCTCTCTCTCTCGTCTAAACCTTTAGGCATCTTTGATGTTTTGATGTAACGTACTCGTACTAACTCGTCCATGTGCACAGCGCTTCGCGGGTGTCGCGCGCCGCGGCTGGAGACGCAGGCGTTCCACTCGCGGTGCCCGCTGCCGCCCGCCGTCGTGCTGTTCCACCCCTACGAGCAGCACGCCGCCGTCGCATCTAAGGACAACTTCGGGTTAGTATTGCACGCTTAGCATACCGAGAAAGCGTATGAGCATATGTGGGTAAGGCCACGAAAAATTGTTCAATAACACACTTGAAACTGTAACACACAATAACACACTTGAAATAATATAACACACCGGACAATAGTAAAGCCTAGTGCACATAATTGATAAAATAAGAATTAGGTGAAAAGTGTGTAAATAGTAAGTAACCGTAATGTTCACAGTTATTTTGCTATAAAAATAACGCTTTGCAAATTTTGAATGAATTATTTGTATATAAATAGAACTGCAAGCACAAAGATTTCTTACCTTTTACATACTTTTCACCTTATTCTAAATAGTTAGTAGAAGACATTATTACAATGTAGCTCCAATTAAATATTGATATTTAAAACGTTAGTTTGCGTATTACAAAATTAACCCCTGGATCTTGACAAAAATCTAGGCAAAAATCTTGGCAGACCTGCGCCAAAACAAGATGGCGCCCGGCCTACCCTCTTTGTACAAATAATATTATTACTTTACAACCTAACTATATTTTATGTTTTTGTTAAGAATTTAATAAAAGCTAATAAATTTCCTATCTATCAAGCCATCATAATATAGTATTTAGTCTGATTTAATATTCGTTTCACAAGTATAAACTTTGGAAACTATATCGCTGACTGTTTCACAAGAAATAAATGAATTCCTTATTATTATCCCACTTACAAAGGTTTATACTAACTGATTATGTAAACAATTCGAAGAAAGAAGTTGAGATGTATAAAAACAAAGTACTTGAAATGGGACACTCCTCCGTAAGAAAAAATGATCCACAAGCAAACTTCGACCTTAGTGCTATACAAATAAAGTTGAAAATGGCCGCGGCCGGCAGAAAGCCCTTGAACATTGTCAAATGTATAACGGTTTCCTGCCGGTCTGTGATATATTGTTCAACAATTTGTTTATTGTACGACAATAAATCGTATTCTACACTAGTTATATTTACTTCTATAAGGTTTTTACGTCATTTATTTACAAATATATTAAGCAAATCGCGTCCAAATCACTTATATAGAAAGCAACTTTTCGAGTGTAACCTAGAAGTTATTACGATGTATTTCATTCAAATGATTATCTAAAAATATTTATAATTAGGAAAAAAAAGTATTTAAAATACAAAACACTTACTTACATTCGTGAAAACTGTAAATAACACACAAAAAACAGTCACAGTACGCGCGCCGCAAACACGATTTTCAATAGACTGAAATCAGATGTTCGCCCACAGAGTAACATATATTTTTTCATTGAGAATGTTGCCAATGTATCATAGATCGTAAGTAACCAAACTTCTTCATGCAAAAGTAGTCTCTAAGTCGGGGAAATACGTTACTTAATCGAATGAAAGAATGCGGCCCACTTGAGCCTTATGGTAGTTGACGGAATGGCGCTGTACAAATGGCGCGGCCCAAGTGGGCCTTATGGGGATTGGGGGGTTTCAGTGTTCAATATCTCGTAGTATCGTTACTCACAATAGAAACAAACAAACGCATTCACACTCATAGCAGTCCTCTAGGGCTTCTCTTGTGTCGAAGTATCTTTTTATCTTATATCGCATGTCATGTATGTTTCAAATATCTTTCAATGTGAACTAGGCTTAGCGTATCTTCTCGTGTGTTACGTAGCACAAAACATAACACACGCAACATGCGGGAACAAACACACGTGAAAATATAACCTTATTCTGTGAATAAAACTTTTAAATACAGTCTAAATGCACAGAAAACTAGTCGATTTCCCAAAAAACAACATTCTCTACAGTAATTTTGATATTAACGGATTAAATTTCAACACGTACCTTGTCAAATCACGTTAAATAACTGGGAAAAACTAGGTGACCAAAATTTCCGCTTGCAACATTCTCACGATTTGCTTCCAAACTATAATAGCTGACAGATGTTTGACATTTCCCTATGATCTTAGGAAAGGTTGCCAGCATAAAAAAATACTTTTAGTGTTGCTGTGATTTTAAAATTAATGTGTATTAAGTATTTCGTGTTATGTCACACACGGGAATCAAATTTGGCCCATATTTTTAGACGTGTTTTTTTTTTTAATAATGGGCAGATAACGATTTTTTTTTTGTTTATAACAAGGTCATAACAGTATAAAATGTGTAAAATGTAGCAAATATATGATAATAACATGATTATATTAAAAGAAAGCCTAAGTTCGGTGCCACATGACCGAGGGATATTTTGATTTTGTATGGAAGCTGTAATCAACCTAAAATATTAATCGAAAATTTACATAAATAGATAAGATATTTTTGGATTTCAATTACGCTATGCTGGGCACGAATGCTCTAAATGTTGATAAACCTGTAAATTGTATTAGAAATAATGGTACCGTATTTTTCTTTTTCAAATTTTAGTACGGTCCACGTTTTATTTTTGAAATGAACAGTTTTTCGTGGCCTTACCCATGTATCTTCGGGAGACAAAGTCACAAATTGCCAAAGTCATTTTATCCGTAACATCTGTATTCTAAATTCTTTCGCATTTCCACTGAGACAATTCTAATCCTGCAGGGAGAGTCGAAGAAGCGAGCGCTCTGAACAAGACATAATATAAACATTACACTATAATGCTGACGTGTTTTATATGTACTAGTTAAGGTTATCAATGATTGCATGTGAAAACGCAATCATGGGACCTCCAAAAATTGTGTATTAATTCATCACATAGCGGATTGCCCTACAACTTACAAGTATTAGGTGGTTCAGTGACCTTAAAATTAATTTTGTTTATTAATCACTCGACATAGCTCTCACTTAGTGTAATGATGTTGTCCTACAAGTATAGTCTGTTTTCCAGTGTGTGGGACTGGGGCACGGCGGCGAAGCTGTGCGTGGGGCGGTGGGAGCGCGGCTGGGGGCGGATCACGTCGCTGGCGTACCTCAACGCGCACGCGCGCGCGCTGCTCGCCGTCGCCTCGCACGCCGGCAACGTCGCCGTATACAGGTTATTGACATTGACAACACATAAGCAAAAAAACTGTGAGTTGTGTTGTGGACAGTGGACACGTCTGAGTACGCAAAGTGCGATCAACTGCTAAAAGGATTAAAAGACGCGAGCGTAACTAGAATAAATTTTAAATGTGGCAAATGCTAAAAAACTATCGCCGTCACAGCGAACTTATGTAAAAATACTTTGCATATTCACTTTCTTCTCTTATTGGACAGGGCAATTATTAGGGAACATGCAAATATAATATTTATGAAAAATTTTGCTATTAAAATGTTAAAAAAATATAAAAGAAGGGCCTGCAAGGTTAATATTTTATAAAATATTGTTTTTTTTTTTTACAAAAATTACGAATTAAGAGTAACTTAAAACGGAACGGATTTCAAAACACCAATCAGCGTTCAGTGACGTCACACCTGCGATCCCCGCGTTCCATTTAGCGTTAAAAACGATCAAAACGCTCAAAATGCCTCCTATTTTGATCGTTTTTAACGCTAAATGGAACGCGGGGCAGGACAGTAGTGACGTCTATAGATCCGTTTTGGCGCCCAAATTTAAATTGACAATTTTAAACCGCTTTTTTTGCAGTAAATTCCAGTGTTATAATTTTTTAATATACTTGTGGTCTATTCTACATGGAGTTCTTTATAATAAACACAAAAATAAAAATATCGCATCTTCCCTATTAAGTATCTTACGACAGTATTGCAACAGGTGAAAATTGCAATATCTCCTATCAAATGTCTGTTGCATTGCGGTCCAAACGTCCCGTGCTAACGAGTGTGTTCCGTCAGGCCGGGCAGCAGCGGCACGGAGCCGGCGCTGGTGGGGGCGTGGCGCGCGCTCGACGTGCGGCCCGCCCCGGACTACCGCCCGCCGCCCGCGCAGCCCATATACAGTACGTCATAGCATAATATATTCTTTCAACTTTTTGCTAAAAAGTGGCCCCGTGCGAGTTTCTCACGCCGGTTCTCCTCGCCGGGTTAGTTCGCGATCCGGTCTTAGGCATCAGACTTTCCAGCAAGAGTTTTGAAACCAATTCGGAAATTTCATAGGACGACAATTTAACGTTGATAGCCGAATCATAAACAAGAACTACAGTCGATTTACTACTACTACCCTAGTAGTAGTTTGACGACCTCGGTGGCTCAGTTGGTGGACTGTTGGTAGCTCAAGCCGGGGGTCGCGGGTTCGAATCCCGCCGACGGAACAATAAGTTTTCAAAAGTTCCTGGGTCATGGATGTGTATTAAATATGTGTATCATATAATAAAAATCTTAAATATATGTATAGTATAAAAGTATTAAATATATTTCCATTGTCTGGTACCCGTAACACAAGTCCTACAGATACTGAGCACGAAGCCAGACTGACGTGGTGTGAAGCGTCCATAGATATTATTATTATTATTATTATAATCTGTAGTTGTGTAAACACTCTTGCGTTTGTAAAACATTTAAAATAATCAAGTAATTGCTAATAGGTTTAGCGCAACTGGTGACTGAGCAGTGGAGCACGGGGGACGAGAAGCAAGTCAACAAAAACAAGTCAGCTGATAGTAAAAGTGAGTCGTTTCGTTCTGCTTTAATTTTTGTTGAATTTTTAATGATATTACTACATTTCGAAGGATAACGAAGGATGAAGTTGATTTTATTACAATAAACAACTTTATTTTAATGTAACAACTTCGACTAGTAGCAGGCCTGTCCCACTCGCGCGTGTAGGTATCGAAATGTAAGTACCCCTTTAAAGGGGCAGATCACTAGGGACTCACAAGCGAGCGGTGACGCACGCGCAAGATTTTTTCGTCGCATATATCTACGTACTGATTTAACCGCTGTGACAGAATCGTTATTAATCTGATAAATATGATTTTTTTTTTAAAAATTGAAAAAAGGTCAAAGAAATATTTCAATAAGGTAATTTAAGACTTTAAAATGCAAAAAAAAGATAAAATATACACAAACATAGCAAATAAACAAATTTGTTACAAACAAACCACATACTACACAGAAATAAACACAAGTTACTATGTTTAAGTTGTAAAAAAATCCTGACCAGCTCCTGCACTATAATCGAATATAAAACTATTATAAAATATAGGTTGGGTTACTAAAGGAGAATGATCATAAATATATGGTATCCCGTTTCATTTTGCGTCAAAACGAAACTTGGTTTTTTAAAGTCTATGATTATCATTTTAGCTCCTATAAAAATTTATTTGTAAACAAAACCGGGGTTTCAGAGTAATTTGATAAAATCGAAAATAACCTCAAAATCTTCAAAGCACTTATTTTATTGACAGGTCATACACGAGCGAACGTTATTGCTCTAAAAACAGGGTAAGGCGCTTAATATATTAGTAATAAATCATCACCGAAATCTCCCGCATAGTGTTGTGACTAAAAGCCGCCGCTATAATATCTACTACCTAGGGGTATTTATTATTTTTTATTATTATTGAATACATTCTCATAAGCAATTTAAGTAATTTAAGCAAAAATGTAAGTAACATTTTAGTCACAATACTTTTCACAATGGACACATTAGCCCAATATAATAGGCAATAGCGCACTAGCGGCCATCGATGGTGTGGCCGCTGGCCGCTTGGTGGCCAAGTGCGCGCGTGGTCAATGGCGGATTCATACTAAGGTATCTATCTCGATGGCCGCCGCGACCTGGCTGCTAGTGCGCTATTGGGCTTATGCTCATGCTGTTGATTGGAGTCAAAAATAAAACAAACAATGTATTTTTATTTTATCCAAACATTGTCATAACAATAACAAATATATACATCAAACTTCCAGTGGCTCGGTTTTATTTATTATAACATTATCAAAGAACAGAGTTGTATTATAAACAAAAGAAAAAAGGGCTTAATTCTACTCTTACTTACTATCTCTTTAACTTACTCTAATATTACATGTAAATTAAGCATAATATAGTGTATGAATTAATACACATAATTCAGTAAGTAATTCACATTTTGCAGTACTTATTATGGGACATATTATGTACCGCAAAATGTGAACATGATCACACAAACATTTAAATAAGATTCATTTTTATTTACATAAAATAAAAACATAGACTTTATAATTAAGTAATAACTGTTCCTTTAGACTGGTTTTAGTGTCACGCGGACCGTCGGTACAGATCGCTCGGTATAGACCGATCTGTATGAAGCTTTAAGAAGTAATGCGGATGTGTCCATACGGATTCTTCCGCATTACTCTAAAACCCTCCTTAAAGCTTCATACAGATCGGTCTAAGCGGAGTGATCCGTACCAATGGTCCGGTGATACTAAAACCCATAACCCATAACCCAACTCATAGATAAAGGTACCAGTAAACGTCTTAACAAATATACAGTGATTTGATGTACTTGCAGCACAACAAAAATAACTACCAAGTTTAGCGGAACTAGTCTAGCTATAATGTTTCACTTATATGTCGATCTTGTCTTACAGTATGTGTTCTTGTAGTATTTATATAGAATAGACTAGTCACAAGGAAAACATAATCTTGTATGACAAACTTCCTTCACTGGTTGGGTTTGCTCTGTCTTGATTCTTGAAGCAGTGTTAAACACTGAACAGAGCACAGAATCTGAAGTTAGCTGTAATAAAACAAAGAATTAATTAAATAGTGTTTGTAATAATATATTCATAGAAGTAACAGCTATACTCTTAAATCTAAATGGTTTCACTGCTAGAACATTAAGTACCTACTTGTGAAATCAAAGAGTAAGTCCTTTAAGCCTTTAATGTTTTTGCTGTTGTTATATTTTCAGGTGATAGTTTAAAATATTTCATTTGTCAGGAAATAGGTACATAGAAGAAGGAACTTCTTTGACTTTTATATACTTATTCAGAAAATAAAATACATAGGTCTGCTTACCTGAGTTAGGTATGAATAGGACTTATCCATAAACATTGGAGTAGACAAAACGACTCGAATTTCTGGACAATCAATATATACGTAGAAAAATGGAGTAGACACTTGTTCCAAAGTATGTGTATTTTGATTTCTTGTTATTGCAAAAGAACAGTTGAGTATAAGTTCACAAAATATAAACAAGCTTATATACAAATAGAAACGAGTTCTGCTTATTAATATTATCGGAAAAATAAGTTATAAAATACAAACATTACGTATTTGCAAATGTCGGAATGACGGATGTCAGAAAAAATGCGGTGGGAGTTAGTGATGCCAGTCGATAAATCGAAGTCTATGAAAAAAATCGATTTTATATTTAATAGCAGCACTGAATCGATTAAGTGTAATGGATTAGCTTAATTCACTATTATTTAACATACATAATATAGAGAAGCTAATACATGATATCAATAAATAATATCATTATTATGTAATTTAAATCCCGGGTTTAAAAATTGGATTCCGGGCGTGTAATTACGTAAAAAATTCTAAAAATAATTACTGTATTATTTTCATCTAAGCGCATGAGAATTAATGGTACCGACCTTGATCATTCTCCTTTGATTATTACTATAAAAAAGTATGCTATTAGTAGCTATAGTAATTAAAAGAAGATTATTTTATTTTCTAAAAGGTGACAATCTTGATTTCGTCAGAAAGTGTACCTCTTACGGGATAGAAAGAGAGCACATGTAGGTAAATGTAATTGTAGGCACCAAGCACTGCGCGGTCGGAATTTGAACTTTATAGTATCGTAGCATGAGTCGTTATTTCTTTAAACGGGTTTCGCGAGTGGGCATTCTGTTGGTACTACTAATATATATTCTGTGCTAGTAGTCAGTTCACATTGCAAAGTCACGACTCACGAGGCGAGGCGAATGGCGATGTATTTTTAAGTTAACCATTCAAAATTAAAATAGGCGGTAAGTCTCTCAATTCGATGTGTATCTTCTTGAAATGTAGAAAAATTACTCCAGTTTGGAATGAATCATTAAAAAATCGGCCTAGTGCGAGTCGACTCGCGCAAGAAGGGTTCCGTACCGCTATAGAGCGAAAAAATAGAGTTTTTTGTATGGGAGCCCCCCTGAATTTTTTTTTTAATTTTATTATTAAATATTAAAGTACGAATATAATTAAAGATTTCGTGAAAATTTCAAGTGCCTAGCTGTTGCCATTACGAGCAAAAAAAAGCCAAAAAAATCACGTTTGTTGTATGGGAGCCCCCCTTAAATATTAATTTTATTTTGTTTTTAGTATTTGTTGTTATAGCGGCAACAGATATACACAATCTGTGAAAATTTCAGAAGTCTAGCTATAGCGGTTCTTAAGATACAGCCTGGAGACAGACAGACAGACGGACAGACATCGAAGTCTCAGTAATAGGGTCCCGTTTTTACCCTTTGGGTACGGAACCCTAAAAAATGCATTAAATAGGTGAGTGTGGTGTGTGTCGTTGGTAGGTAGGTAGGCAACACGTAGGCGGTAGGACGTTTTGAAAGTATATGATTCAAATTTATTCTGAAATAAAACATTTTTTTACCAGGCGGGGCGATGAGCACGTACAGCCCGCCGCCGCCGGCGACGCTGGTGCGGTGGGGGGCGCGCGGGGGCGTGCTGGCGCTGGGCGGGGCGGCGCCGGCGCTGCGACTGTGGGATGCGCGCGCCGAGCTGCTGCTGCGCGACGTGCCCACCGGCAGCGACGCGCCCGTCACCGCGCTGTGGCTGGGCGGCGACACGGCGCTCGCGGGTTTCGGTGACGGCGCCGTCCGCGCCTGGGACACGCGCACGCCCCGCCCCCTGTTCGCGCTGCCGCCGCTCGCCGCGCGCGTGCTGTGCGCCGCGCCCCGCCACGACCTGCACGCCCTCGTCGCTGGCGGGTACGTTACACCTCAAATAGTTTTTGTGGATTCTTTAATGGTCAAATTTTTTTTTAAGTTTTACAAACTGGCTGTATCACTAAAACAATTATATAATATAATGCAGTATGTTACTCGAATAATACTGAGTGTACAACCTTCTACAGTGAACACAGCATGCAAAATAAATAAAAATTACGCTCTTACAAACAATATTTTAAGAAGTTTTTGGTAGGTAAACACAATGTGGAATATAACAGTAACATGAAAAAGAAACTCAAAAGTGGTTACAAATTACAATTGAGAATAATATATAAAGTGGTCACAATTTAGGAACCATAAAATGGTGTTTAATCGATTTGACCGATGCATTGAATATGTCAAGTTCATGGCAGACATTGTTGTATGCAAAGCAGAGACGATAGAGTGGCGAGTGTTGACCGTAATTAGTTCGGTGCACAGGTAAGTTGAAAGTTTTTATATGTTATGGTCGGCTTCCGGGACGCGGTACACGGATTTGCATTTTTTCGAGTAGCTCAGTGCTTTCCATCTTGCCAGTAATAATTTCCTGCAGACTTACAATATCGGCTATCTTTAAATGTCTATCTACGAGTGAAGTTACTTTGTAATAGCTTAGTCTAGAGTCGTATGTGACGAGATCATGGCAACGATTAATTATTCGCGTAGGTGAGGTGGTAAAGGAATGTTTTTTTTTTTTTTTTTTGTTAAAAAAGTCTTAGTTTGTCTGGTAACAAAACCAGCCAGCCTTCCTCTTTTCTTAATAATATGGTCAATGTGATGACGGAAGTCTAACTTCTGATAATATCAAGCTTTATTAACTTTGATTGGGTTTCTTCTTTGAGATTGAGAATTGACTAAGTGTTCATTATCAACTCGTCACAATATAATTAATAAAAGGCTTAGATCATTACAAAAACAAAAAACTAAAAGCAAATTCAAAAGTGGAAATGATAATAAAAAATGTTATTGTTATTAATTTTGGGTCAACAAAATAAACTAAAACCTACATAGTTTTTTTTTTTTTTATGAAATAAAGTGGGCAAACGAGCAAACGGGTCACCTGATGGAAAGCAACTTCCGTCGCCCATGGACACTCGCAGCATCAGAAGAGCTGCAAGTGCGTTGCCGGCCTTTTAAGAGGGAATAGGGTAATAAGGGAGGGTAGGGATGGGAAGAGAAGGGAATAGGGGAGGGTAGGGAAGGGAATAGGGTAGGGGATTGGGCCTCCGGTAAACTCACTCACTCGGCGAAACACAGCGCAAGCGCTGTTTCACGCCGGTTTTCTGTGAGAACGTGGTATTATATTATAGTACTATATTATTAACGTTTCAACTTATGATTGTCAGTGTGGACGGCGAGGTGCGCATCTACGACACGCGCAAGCTGTCCAGCCCCGTGCACACGGTGCGCGCGCCCGCGCCGTTGGCCGCGCTCGACGTGCACCCGCGCGCCGACCTGCTCGCCTGGTAACGTACACCACGTCATTTTTGAAAAAAAAAGTTATTAGTTTTTTTTTTCAACTAAGTACATAATTATTATTAATTCGTGATCTATTAGTTTTATGACTTCTAAACTAACTACTACTAATGTTAAAAGCTAGGATGTATGTATACAGGGTATAACAAAACAGAGTGATAATACTTTAGGTTGAGTATATGTCTCTTCTAAGAGTTCACTGTGAATAGTAGCAGCGCTGAAAGAGTAACTTTTTTTTAAATTTGTGTACGGGCAAATTCGTAACACAGGGTGCTTGTCCATACAAATAAAAAATTATATATATTAGCGCTGCTATTGTTACAGTGAACTCAATACAAGGGACACATACACATCCTATGATTCGTGGATTTTGCTAATTTCCATCATCGTGTCCTCAGCGGCTCGGTGAATCAGTGCATCAGCATCTACGACCTGCGCGGGTCGCACCTCAACACGATCAAGTTCCACGAGGGGTTCATGGGCGCGCGCATCGGGCCCGTCTCGTGCCTGGCGTTCCACCCGCTGCGGTGCGCGCTCGGCGTCGGCGCGAAGGACGCCACGGTGTCCGTGTACGTCGCCGAGGCCCGCCGGTGACCGTCGCTGTACGGCCTGCCGCTGCCGCTGCCCTTCCAATAGGACCTGCGCCCGACGCCACACACGACCAGGTACTTAGACTGGCCATAGGCGGACCGGAACTTGCAGTTGGAACCGACTGCTCTAGAGCGATCGCGTTGAAGTCGTAAACGACTGCAACACGACTGTATCATGCAGTCGACCATACACAACCTTTGTTGTTCGATCGCACGGCGAAACTCGCGGTCCGTGTATTGCGGATATGAATTTAGTATGAAAACTGCAGATCGCCGTGCGGCGACCGCAAGATGCGGTCCGTCTATGGCCGGCCTTACGTTCACGCTGTCACTGAGTATAAGTAACTTTCGTTGATAAACACCGACATCGTTCAACTCAACTCTTTAAAATATTTGAAGAGTGGTTACTTCGCTGTGAAAATACTGTATAAATCATCTTCAACGGATGCAAAAGCCTCGTTTTGTTTCTATAAAAGTTTGTTTTATTTGCAGGTTGTAAGTGTTCCAGTGAAACGTAAGTCAAGTGAAGTCATATACGCTAGATCAGCTCCAGTATATCGTAACATACTCGGATGTAGTTCACACAACATGTATAAACAGCAGCGCCCGGCGGTAGTATACTACACTCTGATCACTCTGATCTCAGTCAGTAAAATGTAACATTGATTCATTTTATCTCTCTCTTTCATAATAAGTTGATAGAGATGGAATGATCACTAGGGTTTTACTGATCAGATTTCACTACCGATATAGCATTTAGCAATAGAAATTGACGTATACCGTACATGTAGTTAGTTGTATATTACATATAGCACTGACGGCAACTTAGCTACAAATAGGGGTGTAGACTATTTTTAGGAAATATAATTATTTTACATATATATTTACAGTTTTTGGTGATCGTATACCCTCTAATTTAAATTTAAAAAATCACTTATTAAATTTCGTTTCAAAATTTCCCGCTAAAAGGCTAAAGTTCATCATGGCGTCGCTATGACGTCACGGTCCTCCAAACAATAAAAATCTTTGTATGGGTTTGACATCGAAATGTCACTGTCACACACAATGTTTTGGAGATCGTGACGTCACATCCTGTGATGGCTGTTTGCGATCACGTGATATTACGGATTAAATATTTACTTTTTATTAGATAAAATAAAAAATATAAAGTTAATGAGTAAAAATATGTCATTTTCGGTAATTCTATAACACAAACTCTCAAAAGAACAATAATTTGTGTTATATTTCGCTTACTATCTACACCCCTATTATTTGATGTCATCGGAGACGAAGCGTTTTGTTGTTATAAGTTTTTGGTGATCGTATACAATTTAGGTATAATTTGTTAAACGAACTTTGTTTATGCTGCTTAGCGGTTTTGATTTACTGGGCAAGGTGTGCATCGGTATATATTTGGTTATAAATAATGTAAAAATGACAAGCTAAGTGCTGAATCCAAAAAATATATATCCACAACCTTTTGGAGCTCGGTTAAAAATGTTATGTTCTAGTCTGAGGGGCAAGCCGGAAATTTTGACAGCTACGTAATCGTATGGGAGCTGTCAAAATTTTCAATATCGATATATCACGCTCACCTGTATAACTTTTCGACGACGAAACTGAACCATTATCGCGCGATTCCAATAAGATGAAAACTAATCTGAAATAAAGTAAAAGTATGAAATGTAAGTTTATTATGTTCAATGTTTTTTGTAGCTGGCATTACAAGTTTTAGCCAAATATATGTTTTTAATGATGGCAACTCACTGTGTAACAGTGTGTTGCAATTTATTTACTGACTGTATATTTTATGTTCGAGGGCATTATTGATATTTTTGCACTATACAAAATATTGTAACCTAGAAAAGAGTAAATTATGTGTAACGAGGCGAGGCAGGCCCAGTAGCACATTAAGTGTTCAGTGTTCACTAGGTGCTACCAATTAGTAACACTTCAGGCATCCACTGTTTCGGGATCCTGGCCTTACTGAGGCCAAACCAAAACCGGAGTCGAGTGTCTCTTTGATTAGTTGATACTCTCAAAACATCTAAAAACTTCGCTCCAAGCTTGACTAGTCCGGTATTATATTTGGTTTAGCATTTTTTTTTTGTTAAAAATTTTTCTTCGTCGTGAAAAACGCATTATGACTCTTTCTAACACAAATATTAAGCTATTAATCTTATAAACTATATAATAGCTTGCGCCGCCAGCCGCCAGCATCGAGGGATTCTAGTGCTGGTCAGTCATTCAGTCATTGTAAAGAATAAATAGTAGATCTAAGACTATATTGAACACGACTACATACAACAGCTGGAACCAGGGACGTAGCTACCGCCGCATATGCCGTATAAATTATACGGGGCCCCGCCAAGGTACGCTACGCTTCTGGCTGGAACCCACCTATTAAATACTGTTATAATGTAAATCAGTCTTATTGTGTTGTGCAGACGGCAGAGGCCCAGCTTATCGGTTGTGTTCGTTCAGTTTACTTTAACGCTCGGTTAGTGATGACAAAGTTCCTACGACTATAGTTTCTAGATGCCATGTGTAGTGTAACTGTTATCGTCGTAGCCACCGATATGTATACGTGTCAAATTTGCACAGGTATGTTAACAATGGGGCTTGATGAATAAAGTTAATAGTAGCATTTGTAATATTATACATTTCCCTTACTACAAACACAAATATAGCAAATATATATGCAAAAAAATCTGCTGTCTTTATCTAGTCTATACTGTACTCGGCGAAACATGGCGGTAGCGATCATTGACCTTTTTAGTCTAGGCGCTAAATGAAAAATGCTCGCACTGGATTTAGAATATTTAAGAATAAAATTGACCTCTTATAAAGACACAGATTATTACAGATTTATCGGAAAAGCTCTTGGTAATTCTTAGAATGATAATCTCCAACTTTTTATGAGTTCGAAGTGATATGCTTCATATTCTGTTCACATCGAGTATGCAAAATACGATATCGCCCTTAAACTAGGAACATCTGACACTTTATTGTCAATCGCGGTTTATATAGAAAATGACAAGTTTTTTGACAGGGAGTCAATGACCGCTACTGTCTTGATTTCCCGAGTACACCTTAGTACTATCAGAGAAGTTGATTCCTAGGCAGATGGGGGACCTACGTAGTTTGGTCGCGTGACGTCAAACCCAACCGACAGATAACAATTAACATTGAATTGACATGATCTGACCAATGACGTTGGTCTGTCAACTGCCTAGGAAACAATTTCCTCGATGGTACATTGCCAAAGTGGCATGGGAGACTAACGGCCGTTCCCAATATTTGATCTATCTCTGGTTTTGCCCTACTAGAGATAGGAATAGCTCTCATTAGACATTAGAGACATATATTTTATGTCAATTCAATGTTAGCTGCGATCGGTCGTATGTCAAACCAGAGATAGATTGAATATTGGGAACGGCCGTTAGTTAGCAAATATTGTATAATTCATAGTTATCTTGCTGTATATGTTTTTGTTACTAAGGGAGTAAAGTGTATATTTTGGACATAAAATCTGATACATATACATGTTGATGCTTGCGACAGTACCTAGCAGCTTAATATTATGTTCTATAAGTTTTGCAATAGGTCTCTAATCTCTATAACCGGTTTTTAGTTTATTTACTGCCGTTGCGTTGTATATAGAATAATTATGTAGTGTAAGATAGCGAAAAAAAAGAAATGTCGGCTTGGTACTGACTACAGACAAAAAGTGGTAAATAAAAAATATCATCAATTTTGTCAAAACCGTTCAGAATTTTCCTTTGACTCTGAAATTCTGTTCAGAATTTTTCTTTTGAAATCTGCTGCGCGGTTATCGGTCACTGCTAAGTGCGGTGAGTGTTTAACTAGCTATCGCATATAGTCCAATCACTTTAGGCCAAATTAGGAGCAAATCTCGAAAAATCGAGGTATCCAGTATATTACCACGTAAAAACTTGTAGTTTGGCATCCTAAAACAGTTCTCAAAATTCACATATAATTGGATGGTCGCAAGTTTTAAAATCAGGGGTCAAAAGTCACAATTTTTTTTTTTTTACACAAACACAGCGCAAGCGCTGTTTTACGCCGGTTTTCTGTGAGAACGTGGTATTTCTCCGGTCGAGCCGGCCCATTCGTACCGAAGCATGGCTCTCCCACGTAAAAATTTTTTTTTACCTTGAACTGTTTTCAAACTAGAGGACGTAGGGCGTATCAAAAACGGATTCCTGGAACCTGTCATGACTACTTTACCACCTGCTACAGATGATTTACTCAATACAATATGTAGTCTGTAACTGCAAAAGTGGCTGTGGCTCAAGATGTGGATGCAGGAAAGCGGGGTTACAGTGCTCCTTAGCTTGCGGCCAGTATACTGGACAAGCTTGTCTCAATTCTGTACCACATCAGACCGATAGTGATGATGATAGAACCTTTGACCCAGAAATCATGAATGACTTGGAGACAAATGTCGTTGAAGACGGTAATGAAGAGGAAATTCCGCAGCAGAGGGACGATGACGATGAAGAAGAAGAAAAAGAAGATGATGATGAAAAAGAAGAAGAGAATTGAAATTAGAACTTGTTCTCGAAATTTTTAATAAATTTTACTATATTAAATCTGTAAAATGACACGTTTAATAAAAACATCAAATGAAAATGTATTTCTTTTATTCTTTATTTACTTACATAGAAAGTCATTAGTATTTAAAATTAGATAAGAATTAAAAATATACAATTTAAGTACTTTCCTCAACAATTTTTTAATTACATGTCCAGGTAAGTGTTATTAAATAAATTGACACTTTATTTAAAATAGATAACTAACCAAAAAAAATCTAAAAGTTAATAAAAAATTATAATTGTATGTTTAGCAATAAATTTACGAGTTTTTCATCGAGACTACCAGTTGACCTCAGATAATTCTTCGACCGCGCGTTCTACGCCCTCTATTTTGAAAACAGTTCAAGGTGTAAAAAAATTTTAAATAGAAAAGTTGTAGAGAATTCAATCCTCTACAACTTTCCTATTTACCTATACAAAAAACGTAAAACGCATAGAAAACGAAATATTTGCAAAAAAAAGTAAAAAAAAAAAACGATTTTTGTGACTTTTGACCCCTGATTTTAAAAGTTGCGACCATCCAATTATATGTGAATTTTGAGAACTGTTTTAGGATGCCAAATTACAAGTTTTTACGTGGTAATATACTGGGTATCTCGATTTTCCGAGGTCAACCCCCTTTAGTGACTGGGCTAATAGGGAACTACTCCATTTTGCTATTCTTACAAAATATTTACATGCTGAATAGCTTAAATAATTTTTTATCTTGGTCTATTTTGGGTCTTTTTAATTAAAAAAAAAATGACATCGTTGTAAGCTAAAAAAAAAAAAAGTGCGCGCACGATAACTTTGCGCGCGGCTGAAATCGGAACTAATTGTCGGGCCGCCACGTTTACATGATAATCGATACGCCTATTCCTATACATAATTTAAATAAGTTAATAAAGATATTAAAGTAAAACTACCAATGTTATTTAAAAAAATATCATTGGGATTACCCATTTTTTTTATGAATCCCTACGCTGGCACGCCACCTGTCGCGCGCAGAGTTATCGTGCGCGCACTCTACCAATGTGCTAATATTATAAAATTGAGGGATAATATGTACAGCCCTACCTGTCGACCTAAAATTATCAGTCACGGATCCTATGATAATAATGTAAACTGAAACTATACAGTAATAAATTGTGATCAAATCATCAATCAAGATTTGTATAATGATTGTGTATCTAACTGATGATTATGTCTCTATTGGAAATAACTTTTCATTGTTCAAAAATATTTTTATCCTTTTGTATTATATTCGTTCTTGGTGTTTACTCCTAAATCCAGCATATGAAATTAAATATCAAATAATAAAAAAGATATATAAAAGCCTATGGTTTGTAACTGCTTCGGTAGCAACTGTTATATTTCCGCTGACTTAGCATAGTACTCGGCTTTAATGTAATTAGTATTTTATTTCTTTTTATCTGGCTAAAAAACCTCAGAATGATTTATGGATGTGCCAATTTGTGACGGGCTGGGAACAAGTGTGTAGGGAGTGGGGGTGTATATTGGAACCGAGAACTGATAGGTTTTGGTGATAGACAATATATTGTGTTGGTAATGGATAAGTTGAGCGGCGCGCGTACGACGTGCCCGCGTTGAGTCACTGCCTAAGATGAACAAAGTTGTCAATCATGATGGGCTATACTCTATTCTGATTTATTTTGATCCAAATGTAAACAACTGCTACGACAACGCTACCGACTTAAATGTCGCTTATTCATCGTGCAATAAAGTCGAGTTTTTATGTTTTGATCAAAATGAATTGGCAGTATATTGGGTTGGGTGTCTGTCACAGTGGCTATGTATAAACTGTAGAGCGACTGTGGCAGAAAACCTCGGGTTGTGTTGTCGATAATGTCGCTTCTACATACTGTAATTAATTGTACATTTTACATAACTTTGTTATTGTTACAATAAAACGTAATATATTATGCCAGTTATTTCAATTTCCAGCTTCCTAAAATGCTAATCCACTTAATAAAAAGATCTTAACTATGTATATGCACAATAATTATTATGGGAGTTTTTGTATATAAATTTTTAGGCTCAACTCACACTGGCGCAGAGTCGAAGCGACTCGATGAGTTATATTTTTTCGCGTACAGCTTGTTACTAATATTATGTATTCTGTGGACTGTGGTACAGCATAGCGTCGCGCTTCCTTTTTTTTACATTTACACAGCAGATATAATAGAACAATAGAGATGAATATGCTATAGACGAAAATTTTTATAACGCGTCGCGTCGCGTCGACACTGCGGAAGTGTGAACTTAGGTGATGAGCAACAGATTTTGGTTACCGAGTTGATTTTGGGTACCGAGAGTATGAATTGGGGAATGCTCGACATTATCAAGGAATTATGATTTATGTGTTTGTTTGATATCACAAGTTATGAATTAATACTGATAGATAGAATGGAAGTTATGTCAAAGCATGCGTTAGCATTCTATATGGTTTGTGGTCAAAGTCAATGCTCAACAGGATATTGTGTGTTGTGTATGTGTGATGTAATGTGATATCATAATTGATATATGAACAGATAACATGGTGATGACGGATGTTGTTTTCCAAATAGTAAAGTACCTAACGTATAGAAAGTGTTTATAAGAATTACATTTGACACAAATAAACAAGATAGCAATGACTATGTAGTGTAAAATAAAAATATATATTTAGTTTTTGCTTTCAACTACAGATAATCAGAAAAGGTTGCTGGGTTTTAAATGCCCCTTGAATTGTAAGCTTTTATACTTTAAACAACCCAATCTTGTATATTTATACATTACGTTTCTTATTCATAGCTTCCAATAAAAGTATGTAGGTTGCTTTTTGGAGAAAAGGAAGATTAAAAGTAGGTTTGGCTAGGCGAGTACTATCACAGAAGTTGATTCATGGCGGACCTACGTAATTTGGTCATGTTATATCAAAGCCAGCCGACATCTCACAACTAACACTGAATTGACATAATCCGGCCAAGTGACATAGGTCCGTCTACTGCCTATGAATCAATTTCTTCGATGGTACTTTGAGAACCACAAACACCTATCATGGGTTCCAAGTGAGTTCCAAGCAAAAAGTCTCTCTATTTCAATAAATATTGTAATAATCCAAGAGTAAAATAGAAACAATAAGTACATTATAAAATTAAGTATAATTCTTATTTACATCTTACAGGAATAACATTAATTAGTACTATGTGCTGTTCATTAAAACGAAACAAAATTCTTTGTCACTATTCTGCTTACAATAACGTCTAATAGGTCACAATCGCCTTTAATATTATTCAATTTGTATGTTGACTTCAAATCTTTCTCGTTTGTGAACTGGGATAGTTCACATATATCACACTGCTCACCTTCTATTTGTTTTAAAATGTCTTCTTTGCTTTCTTCGGTCACGAAACATACCAGTATAGAATCATCTTTTTCAATACCGAACTTACTCAAACTTTGAGATATATTTTTGGAAATTGATAGGTTATATAAAATTTCGGAATATACAGTTTTTGTAACCAAAGAATTCGATTTTTCGGAGAGCACAGCTCGATTTGCAGCAACGGCTACTTGAAATGGGTCTAAAATTAGTGTGGGTTTGATAACAGAACATTTCCAAATTCCTTGTATTATATTGCTTCTTATGTCCTCAACGTTTTGAACATTTCTGAAAAGATATAATTCAAGACTTGTATTTGTATCCGAATCGAGAGTACACTGAAAGTGCTTCATATTTTTTCAAAAATCAGTTTAATTTGGAAAACCTGACTCCTGAGTCACCTTTGTTTACAAAAATATGCTTCTTCTTCGCCTTCGTCAGAAATAATAAACAATTTTTGCTAACGTCAAAATTTTTCGCAAATACAAACTGTATCGTCCAATGGTATCGTCTCATAGGCCATAGCCCATAGCACGAAGCTTCGTACGCGGTATGGGCATGGAATTAATATACTACGTATAACATATTAATTCCATGGGTATGGATATGGGTACGAATTACGATCATTACGATAGACCAAACGGATACAGCTCGACAAGGCTATAAATGAACGTGGGTGACATTGACGGGAGCGCTGCTGGTAAAGGAGAACTGTCAAACGAATGTCAAAAACAACGAATTTGTATGTTAAAAGCATTTAGTTCCTTTTCTCGCCACGTTCATACTTCATATTAAAAAGTTAAAGCCTTGTCGAGTTCAGTACTTGCGTCCGTGAGTAATATGTATTCTGTGACTTGCGCACATATGCGGCCATTTTGTTATTTGTATTCTGTGGTGCGGCCGCGGCATAATAATATGAAGAATGAAAATTGACGGCCGTGTTTAAACCAAAAACTTTAACCTTTAAAGCCTTGTCGAGCTGTACATTAATTTATGATTAATTTTCATTGTCGTTTCACTATATCGTCATGTCTAAAGTCTAGTCAAAGTCTTATAGTAGGAACACACGTCCTGATTTGGTCGGGGCCGACCGAATCGGGGCTGACGCCTGACATGCCAACCATTCCGACATTGCTACAGATTGCCGGTCGGCTCTCCAACCGTCAGTTGACTTTATATGAAGTAGTGAACGGACGTCTTGCCAGCTATTGCCGTCGATGCATTAAAACATCATGCCGCCGGTATTATCTAATAAAATCGGCCAAGTGCGAGTTGGACTCGCGCACGAAGGGTTCCGTACCATTATAGAGCAAAATTAGACCAAAAATTGTGGTTTTTGTATGGGATGCCCCTTCTTAATTTTTAATTTTATTTTAATATTATTATTAAATATTAAAGCACACAAATAACTAAATATTGTGTGAAAAATTCAAGTACCTACCTGTTGCTATTATTGATATAGAGCAAAAAAGGCCATAAAAATCACGTTTGTTGTAATTATGGAAGCCCCCCTTAAATATTTATTTTATTTTGTTTTTAGTATTTGTTGTTATAGCGGCTACAGATATACACAATCTGTGAAAATTACAACTCTCTGGATATTACCGTTCTTGAGCTACAGCCTGGGGACAGACAGACGGACAGACAGACAGACATAGAAGTCTTAGTAATAGGGTCCCGTTTTTACCCTTTGGGTACGGAACCCTTAAAATGCTAAAATAGCGTTGGTTGCGGCAACCATTGTTCAAAGTTGCCGTACTGTTCATTTATTTAAAACATCCAGCATAATTAGATAAGCTTGATACCTATCCTATATATTCCTATATATATTCCTATTTGGGTAATCTCTATGAGCTAAGTCCCACAAACAGGGAAAGTCTTTATAAAGTTCTAATATCTTTATTATTATTTCACGTTCTGAGATCGTTACTCCCTCGGCGTTCATAATTACGTCTAACAACGGCGGCGTCACAAATGCGACTGATGCGACTAAGCCGATTTGGTCGGGACAAAGCTTCCAGACGTTCCAATTCGGTCGGGCGGTCGGCTTGTCGGGTGCGCCGGCAACCCGACCATGCCCGATCAATATTAATAATAATTATGTCGGGCCGACCGCTCTCCACACTTCCCGTGGTCGGGTGGTCGGGACCTGACCAATTCGGGACGTGTGTTCCCACAGTTAGTAAAAGTCAAAGCAGTCAAGTCAAGTAATCAACTCGGTCGGAGTTTTGTCGGGAATGTGAAAGAGTGATGTTGTGTTTTTGTATTATTTTCCTAAAATTGTGTTAAGTGGGTTTTTAATCTGTATTATTGGTAGGATATTAACCATTAGATATTCGTTATTGTGCACAAGTGTGGGAAAGTGATGCAATATCCAGAAACGTGCTATTTTGTGTTCCCTCCAAAACTCCATCGAAAGTTTCAGTAAAGCTTCTACCACTTTACTGAATCGACCGACTTGACTTCCTGACTGTATTGACGTTTACTTAGACTTTGACTAGACTTTAGACCTGACAGTATAGAAAAACGATGCTGAAAATTGTAATAAAAAATATTGTTTTCCCGCCATAATATACTCGACACTGGCCATGGTTATAGCCGAAGTGCCATAATAAGAAAAAAAAAGTCGGTCAATTCAGTAAAGTGATAGACGCTCTGAAACTTTCGACAGTTTCGACGGAGTTTTGGAGGGAACACAAAAAACACGTTTCTGGAAGTAGCAGCATTTGCCTACACTTGCACGATAACGAATATCTATAATCTAATGCTTAATATTCTACCAATATTACACATTAAAAACCCAGTAAACACAATTTTAGGAAAATAATACAAAAACACAACAGCACTCTCACATTCCCGGTAAAACTCCCATGACAATTCAAATCACAGAGTATTTTTTTATTCAAATGACATTCTGATTTCTGCTAAAGTCCAAATAAAGTCACTGACTAGAAGTATATAAGTAAATGGTCACTGACCTCCATTATACACTTGTATAATGGAGAATAGTGGATAAAGTAAACAAGTAAAACAACAAAACACCTATTTAAAATAATAATCTGTGAAAACACCAACCTAAACTTTAGGTATTCAATATTGGTAGGTAGGTGCTAGCTCGTTTTATTCATTCGCGAGAGGCCTGCGTCATAACAAACATTGTTATCTGGATTCCAGAGCAAAATAATTTTAGGAGGTATTACATAATACACTAGTCAAACCATAAAACATGTTAACCTCAAGAATAACTATGCTAAGGAACGTTTGTAGAGTCCAGAACATTCGGCTCCTGTCTACTAAAATCCATGAAGTGGATAATGTCGGTCCCATTACGTTCCAAAAACTGACGGGCGACGACAAGGGCATAGCACTGTACGGGCTCAACAGCCCGGCCAACAAAAATGCCCTCGGATTCGATCTCCTCAAGGCGATGAAGGAGGTTAACCAAATCCTGAGGGAAGACACCAAAATATCCGTAGTCATCCTTCATAGTTCAGTTCCCAACGTGTTTTGTGCAGGTATGTAGGTTAATGCAGATGATAATAATTGCTATAATGACATGTTATTAAGTTGTCCTTCAGTCTGCTTAGCCATAGTGACGAATATTAATTACCTACTTCCCTAGCTCATGTTATAATAATTTGTATCACAATACAGACATATTGTATGGCTCATACTAAAAATAACTTAATAAATTTTTAGGTGCAAACCTGAAAGAAAGATTCAAAATGTCTGATGAGGAGGTGGCAGTATTTGTGAGAGGTCTGAGAGAGACCTTTATAGAAGTAGAGGACCTGCCCATGCCGACGATAGCAGCAGTAGAGGGAGTGGCAGTGGGGGGAGGCCTGGAGTTGGCCCTGGCCTGTGACATAAGGATTGCGGCTGATTCTGCCAAACTGGGCCTAATAGAGACCAACCGAGGCCTGATTCCTGGGGCTGGAGGCACCCAGAGACTGCCCAGAGTTGTCAACTTGAATATTGCTAAGGAGCTGATCTTCACATCGAGAATTGTCAGCGGTTCAGAAGCCAAGGATCTTGGTAAGTAGACACAAAATGAGTCATAAAATCATTATCTTAGGAAATAACTCCAAATTATTTAATTTTAAATTTTGAAACATTACAGTCAATTTTAACTCTTATTTTACAGGTGTTGTTAACCATGTGGTAACACAGAATGAGAAGAAAAATGCAGCTTTCGAGAAGGCATTGAGCATAGCCCGGGAAATAATTGGTAATGCACCGATTGCTCTGAGATGTGCCAAGCGAGCCATAAACGAGGGTGTGCAGCTCACTATCAAGGATGGTTATGAAGTTGAGCAGAAGTGCTACGAAATAAACATACCGACTAAAGACAGGCAGGAGGGAATGCTATCATTTATGGAGAAAAGAAAACCCAACTTCAAGGGACACTGAATCAAAATGTGGAATACTATTTTAAGATAATACATACTCATGTATAGCATTTACAATAGGGACCAATAATAGGATTAAGTTACTTTTACACAAGGTTTTTAAGCTTTACACAAAAATTATATTTGTTTACGAGTTTTTCTTTGAGGTGAGAGTAAGTGGTGTGGATATTATGGTGTGATGTTATTAAAATTGTTTTGTACCAAAATTTCTTCCATATATTTAGGTGTGAGCCATTCCAGTGTAGCTTGCATAATATTTTATGATACAATGTTATAATATTATACTCTAGTTAAATATTTTTTATAAAAATATTATTGTTGATTAATAGGAAATATACTCTGTTAACTTAAGTTTTTTATATTCCTTTTTTATCTCTGGAAGTTTTCTTAGTGTGGTATAAAAAATATTGCATAAGGTTAACTGTAAATAGAGATATTTTTAATCAGTAGTTTACAAATAGATAACACACTGTGATAGGAACAACAAGAATTTTTTAAACATGTTTGATAGTAAACTAGTAATAAAAAAAATAAAAAAAATTAAAACCAAGACTGTACTTATGTAAAATAATTATAATAATATAATAAAGTGCCCATAATTTACAATCATTCCCTTAAGTATTGTATTGTCAATGCCTAGGGGCTATTTCACCACTTCCTGATAAGTACCAGATAGGCTATCCACCAGTTGGTGACTGACATAACTTGACAGATAGAGTATGGAAAATCTGTCAAATAAGATGTGGGTAGCCTATCCGGCACTTTATCAGGAAGTGGTGAAACAGGCCCTTAGTCTATATTCAACAATTCCTGTACTTGTCTCTTGGTATCTTCTGGGGATGTCACTTTGTGTCCAATAGTCCGACTGTCATTATATATCTCATAATCATTGCCACCCTGTATAGTTTTGTCTCCAAAGAAATGTATCTCACTGAAATCATTTTCGACGTACTGCAGGCAGTATGTTTTGTCCCACCCCTCTGGGTAAACATCAATACTTATCTGACCACCGAGAGCAAAGCATAATTTTGTGTCGCTGAATTCTTTTTGGAGGGCTTGGACGAATTTTTTTCGGATGCCGTTTTGTGCATCGAATTTGACGAACTCTTCTCGCTCGGCCTGGCTGCACGACCGGCCTATGGGGCTGATGTTGATCATGCTGGACCGAAACTCTACGAAGTTGCCCCTCTTAGCTGGGAGCTGGATCTTGGACATGTACCCGAGAGCGAAGTTAATCACGCTCTGGAGCGTACTCTCGCCGGCGAAACTCAAGAT
Source organism: Cyaniris semiargus (assembly GCA_905187585.1). Classification (NCBI taxonomy): domain Eukaryota; kingdom Metazoa; phylum Arthropoda; class Insecta; order Lepidoptera; family Lycaenidae; genus Cyaniris; species Cyaniris semiargus. Next base: position 221,140 of record LR994558.1, on the reverse strand, counting down.
GCTCTCCGATTTCATCAGCTCGCTGTTCTTGTAGAACACGACACCGTTCTCGCAGAACACGTAGTCGAATTTGTTCGTATTCTCCTCCCCGTTTATTTGTTCCACTAGCTTGGGGTAATCGGAGCCGCTGACGAGGCCTATGCTGGCCACCGGCTTCACTTTGTTCAGAAGGAAGTTTAAAAGCTCCGCAGAAATCACCTGCCGGGGTTTCGTTAGCGTCCCGTCGACGTCGAACAGTAGTAAAATACTTCTTTTACTTGCCATTTTGTTCTAGTAGTAGTGGCCGATGGTTTTCTTTGCGAACGCCGGTTGACAAGCCAAAAGTTGATAAGGACTTGTTTTTCGAACAACACGTAAACCCCTCCCTGCCTTTGCACCTGCGGCCTGCCCCCGGGCCCGGCCCCTCTACCACGTCAAACGACAGTTCAATGAAGTTGACAACACATGATTTTGACAGCGGTCGGTCATTCACCGATACGTTCTGTCATTCTTATATACTACATAATCTGTGTTTTTATCATTCGCAATCACTCGCAGAATAACTCGACAACAATGGCGCGGGCGGGTGCTCGTAGCAAAATTTTTGCGCTAATTTTGTGTTTATTTGTGACTGGAAAGAAGTGTTCTAGTGAGAGAAAAAACGTTCTCATCATTATAGGTAAGTATTTTGGAAATTAATCGTATCTTCCCTTATAATCTGACTCGCGTATCGCGATTCGCGACACTCCGATTTACAAGAGAAAGTTTTCAATTAATGATTTTGTTGAAGAAAGTCTGAAAAAACTGCAACCTTAGGCAGCTACGGCTTTTTGGTCGCCTTCGGCGACCAGCCTCCGCTGCCACGGCGAGTCCTGGTTCCTCGTTTCGTTACGGCGGGTGGGGGCTGCTCTCCCTCCGCGCCTCCGGCTTAGGAATTGCACTCTTAGGGGTTGACAGACAAGTACTACGTGGAGTCGGGGTTGACAGATTTGTTTCTGAGTTATAATTGATTTCATAAGCATATTTTCAGATAAAATAAAATAAAATAATCAAAAGCTCAAGTAATCGGCAACACTTCCAAGAAATATTATTATACATTGTATCAAAGAGTGTCAAAGACACTGTGGGAATAATGCGCAGTGGCCACAAAGGAAGATCTTCCGACCGAGCGAGGTGTTATGCTCGGTCAGGCCGGAGCCCACGTGATACATTCAGCTGTCCTATATATACCGACGCGCTCAGAAAATTTCGATAGCGCGATGCAGGAATGTTAGGCGAATTGTGGGTACCGCCACATCACTCCCCCCCGAAGACCGGAGGTCGAATCTTGAAGTCTTGTCGCTTGAGTCGCCAGTGCCAGAGAGTTCCAGTGAGTCGGAACTGTTGCAGTGAAGTCCCAGTGAGACGGAACTGTGATGCTGCTGCACGGGATCCAGTGAGTCGGATAGCTGCCGTGCGGGGCCGATGCTACGTGCTGACCAGGAGAGATGTGCTCTGCTTGCTGACCGGTCGGTGTAGTGAGAAAGCCCGATGATGCCGATGCGGAGTCGCCCAGGCCGCGGTACATTGCGGCTAGTGGACGAGGTACCCGATGAGGCGATGCTGGCTGGCGCGGTGCGGAGGGGCGGGGAGTGATAATGATGAAGGAGGCGTGTTCTGTCGAGGGTCACCAATGTGGGAATAATGCGCAGTGGCCACAAAGGAAGATCTTCCGACCGAGCGAGGTGTTATGCTCGGTCAGGCCGGAGCCCACGTGATACATTTCAGCTGTCCTATATATACCGACGCGCTCAGAAAACTTCGATAGCGCGATGCAGGAATGTTAGGCGAATTGTGGGTACCGCCACAACACATTTCTTATTTAAAATATTCGTGTTATTGTGATAAAAAATAAATAATATTACCTAAGTATATTTATTTATGAATCAATATTGAAATATTACACTACGTAAAATATAATCCTTAGAAAAAATTACGAAAACAATGCAAATCGGAACGTCAAATAAAGTGGCAAAGTACACCCTCAGTATCAGTGCCAAAAGCCAACAAAAAAAAAAAAAAGAAAAAGAAGAAGAAGAAGCCAAATATTTATTAGCCAAACCCATACAATTACTATTTAGTGAATTTTGATAATTTTACTTACCTTGGATTATATAGTTTTGGAATGATGGAATATTCGTCCCCCACTCACCCACAGCCTTGCAATGCCTTGAAAACACTTCGTAAACACCAGAGAATAGAAGACCTAACCTCGAAATCACGAAAATTTTAAATGCGAATTTCTCATAAACTGAGGGTCTCCTGAGGATGGAAGTGGTACGGGGGGGTTTTCCTCATCCAACCTATCCCTCCTCAACCCATCTCACCACCAAAATCGTTGGGCATGATTCTAAACTTTAGCCCTTTCATTTCCTAACTTTCATAGTCTATACTTACTTAATGTTGAGTTCAAATTTTATTTAAGTTGAAATGGGTTCTTATTTTAGCCGACGATGCTGGGTTCGAGATGGGCGCGTATGGGAACAAGATTTGTCAGACACCCAACATCGATGCTCTGGCTCGGGACAGTCTGATCTTCAACAATGCTTTTACATCCGTCAGCAGTTGCTCTCCCAGGTACTTGTTGCTACTTTTTGTAGTTAGTGGCCAATAACGGGAAAATTGATAAATTTTATCTAAGTATGTGGCACAGTTATAGAACTCATCACATTTGTATCCTATATAAGTCAATGACTTTTTATCTCGTAACGACATATGTTATTTACTTGTTTATACTTTTTATAGTAATTTATTTTGTTATCCTGATCTATTACAAAAATAGGCTAATAACTAAGTTCTAAAACACAACAGAATATAGAATAGTTAGAGATATTTAATTATTTTAAGTTTCTTTAATTATGAATTTAGTGTAAATAAAATGTAATCAAAATAAAAAACACAGTCGAGCTGCGCTGCTGACGGGGACTCCGAGCCACCAGAATGGCATGTACGGGCTCCACCACTCCATTCACCACTTCAACTCCTTTGACAACATCACTAGCTTGCCCAATATACTGCGCAAACATGGAATACACACAGGTTAATTTACTACCCTATTTCACATTCGAAATTTAATTTATTAGATAGAAATATATTTATGACTACTTAAAATTATTATGATAATGCATGTACATACACACCATATTTTTTATTTATTTTTATCATCTATGATTTTTGATAACCTACTTAAATAGCAATTTAGCTATATAAAGTGTGCCCAATTCGGTCCTATATACGCTGTATTACATAGCCAATATATGACTACTTTCATAGCCAATTGCTATGTAAAAAGCATACTCAGAGTGCTCATAATATACCATTTGTGCTACCCGGGAGAGAAAGTAATGCATCGTGTGGTGTGCAGGTATAATCGGCAAGAAGCACGTGGGTCCGGCCAGCGTGTACAAGTTCGACTACGAGCAGACAGAGGAGAACAACCACATCGACCAGGTCGGCCGCAACATCACGCGCGTCAAGCTGCTCGCCCGCGACTTCCTCGCTGAAGCCAACAGCCTGGACAAGTGAGTACTCCATACTCTATCAGGAGGTGGTGAAACAGGTCCTAAGGGGGCTTCATTATAGTTTTTGTTAAAGCTGGATACTCCTTAGGATTCGATATTAAGTCACTTATTTATAGTTCTCCTTTAATGGGTTATATTTTTTTTTTGTTACTTACTCTATGTTTGCCTTTGTCTATTGAGTGTTTGGTTCCAGCCTGAAATTTGGACAGGTCACAAGAGATTTTGGTTGGTGATCAGCGATACGAATACGATCACGAATAATATCAGTTGCAATACCTAACTATAAGCACTTAGTTGGTCCCAGACGTATTGACCTGTTCATTCTTGGGCTAGACTATGTTGCGAGAATGCTGAATGCCGTATTATATGTGCTTGGGCAACCATACGGACATTTAAAATCTTGTCCCCGGCACTACTGCAGTATTTGAGAAGTGGTTACTTCGCTCTGAAAGTACCTAACTATGTCGGAGTAAAGACTTACATCGCTCGAATTGATGTCTCATAAATGATGATAATAATTGTCAAAGGCCGTTCTTCCTGTACGTGTCGTTCCACGACCCTCACCGGTGCGGGCGCGAGCCGCAGTACGGCACGTTCTGCGAGCGGTTCGGGTCCGGGCAGGCGGGCACCGGCGTCATCCCGGACTGGACGCCGTGGTACTACCAGTGGGACGAGGTGGCGGTGCCCTACCACGTGCAGGACACAGAGGCCGCGCGCCGGGACCTCGCCGCCATGTACACCACCATGTCGCGACTCGATCAAGGTAGGAGTTAGGATAGTGAGTTATTGGTAAGTTCGGTAATACCGAGCCACATTGCGGTGGGTTGCGTCGTCATAAAGCATTATTTTATTCCCCTTATTGCGTTGCGACATACGACAACAAAATACAAGACTGTAACGGCACAACGCGTCGTTCATCCAGTTCTTCTTCTATTTTTACTTAAAAACACCGTTGTAACATATCAAAGTTGCTGATCAATGTAGCCGAACTTTAATTGCTTGTAGTTTTTATCACATTTAATTGCTTATGAATCGACGCGTCGCATTCTAACAAATTTTGAGGCCATGATAAATTGATTTTTGACTTTAATTTATAAATAAAATATGTATTTTGTGTGTCCAGGCGTAGGCTTGGTGCTGAAGGAGCTGTCGGACGCGGGCCACGCGGACGACACGCTGGTGCTCATGACGTCGGACAACGGCATCCCGTTCCCCGCCGGCCGCACCAACATGTACGACGCCGGCGTGCGCGAACCGCTGCTGGTGCGCGCGCCCGGCAAGCGGCGCGGCAGCACCGGCGCGCTCGTCAGCCTGCTCGACGTCACGCCCACCGTGCTGGACTGGTTCGGCCTGCCGCACGACCGGCCCGACACCAACGAGGTCGACCCCGACGACCGACCCGAGAGCTTCCTGCACGTGCTCGATAAAGGTACTAGTTTCAGCTACATTCTGATTCGATTGGAAACGTGGCTACATGAGTGGGAGCCCGGAGAGAGACCATACGATCGCGCGAGACGGTGAGCTCCGTCAGACCACAGCCCACTGTAGTCACTACTCATTTTAAAAGTTGTGCATTGTTACGTCGATTCCGCAATTCAGGATTGGACCCCGACTGTAACTGAAACTCAACTCGTAAACCAAATTAACCTGTGATTTTAAAATCAAATAGGTAACATTGCATGCTTTTGTTGATTACAAAAAGGTTGATCTTACAGAATAAAGCATTTAATACCGAGTCGATCAGTCGATGTAACGTGTGCTCGTGTTTCCAGAGCCGCCGGCGTCGCCGCTGGACGCGGTGTTTTTCTCGCAGACGCACCACGAGGTGACGATGTACTACCCGATGCGCGCGATCCGCACGCGCACCCACAAGCTGCTGCACAACCTCAACTACGGCATGCCCTTCCCCATCGACCAGGACCTGTACGTGTCGCCCACCTTCCAGGACATCCTCAACCGCACGCGCGGCAAGCAGCCGCTGCCCTGGTACAAGACGCTCAAGGAGTACTACTACCGCCCGCAGTGGGAGCTCTACGACCTGCGCGCCGACCCCGCCGAGACCGACAACTTGCACGGTGAGCCCCGTCCCTACACGTGACACTGACAACGTACACGTGCGCACGATGTATATCGCTCACGACAAAATCACTCGTTTGTTTGTTTCATTGGCCAATGACGTATCACTTCTGCCCCATTCACTCCTCAGACCTCACCCCACCAAGGATATCTAATAATGTAGCGAGGAGTTTTGATTTTAAAGTTGTGAGCGGCCTATACCGACGTGCACGCATTATTTAATGGTTTGTGCTCAATACTTTTGTACCTACTGTCGGTGCAGGCAAGCCGGGGCTGGAGAAGCTGGAGTCGGGTCTGCGCGAGCGGCTGCACCGCTGGCAGCGCAGCACGCGCGACCCCTGGCTGTGCGCGCCGGGCGCCGTGCAGACCGCCGACGTGTGCCGCGCGCTCGACACCCACATGTCCCACTTCGTGCCGCGGTAGCTAGCCGCCGCCGCCGCAGCCGCCGCCGCCCACCCGCCCGCCAGATACACCGACGATGGCGCCCTCTACAAGCTCATGTAATGCGGACGCTCGCCCGACGTTCGGATTACATCCAAATTAGTTGTAGAGTTTCAGATCGGCAGTTTTAACCGGATGGGGGGGTCCTACTCGAGTTGCATAGCGTCTGTCTTACCAGTATAAAAAATAACAGACTATACATTATTGTCCTTACAAAGGATATTATAGCATGCACTCTGCGCACTCCTAACAATTAAAATATCTACTGTAGATTTGTCAATGTTTACTCATTATAAATATAATACATTTGTCTCTATAATAATCGTGGTATTTGCACAACTCTTTGTCTGTCCCATATTATAATAGTAAATAATAATTAAATATAATCAATGGCTAATAATTCATCAAGCCCCAAGCGGCCACATCCAGCCGCGATAACAATAGATAAAGCTATTGTGTCTCGTTTTTCCACGATCGACGGGTTAACCGATCATATCTCATTTGATGGTAACAAAAATATTATTCAATAATTTTAGATATAAGATTTAATCCTAAGAAGATGATCTAAAATATATTTAAATAATAAATTATAAAATGATTGAATGTTTTAGAATCTCAAATAGAAATATAATAAATGTGAATTTATGTTGTAAGTACAAAGTGTGATCAAAATATTGATAGTAGGTAGGCAAATTATAAAATTGTCCTCTCTTCTATTGTATCCATTACAGGGATTCTATTACTCTTAATAAATGAATTACAATATTATCTATGTAGTTTCTCTTTTAATCCCTATCAAGAAACTTGTAGCAAAAACAACACTAGGAAATATCCATTACATTTTTAATAACTTAATACATATTTACGTATTATAAAAGAACAATACAGATTAATATGCTGCAAGCAAAAATCTTGACGCGTTGCAACATTTCGACTCTGCCGCAGTGTGAGTTCAGACTACAGCTTAAAATATAATAATGTAAAGATTAGGATTAATAATACCATATAATACTGATATGCACTTACATAATACAGTACAGCTTAAAAAACAAAAATTTCTGCAGCTGACTACTGTTTTATAACATTGCCGCGGGAGTTAACATCAAGAGACGAGAGTTCAATAATCTGGATAGAAGTCATCATACTCTTCAGTTTGTATCCCGACTTCTTGGTCAAGAAGATGTAGCTCGTGAATCATTGTATGAGTTTTCATTGTCTGAAATAGGAAAAGTAAGCTATTAAAGTAATTATTGACGTGTGGCTCAGTTGGTAGCTCAAGCCGGGGGTCGCGTGTTTGAATCCTGCCGACAGAACAAAAAGTTTTCAAAAAGTTCCTGGGTCATGGATGTGTATTTAATACGTGTATCATATTATAATAAAAATCTTAAATATATGTATAGTATAAAAGTATTAAATATATTTCTGTTGTCTGGTACCCGTAACACAAGTCCTTCAGGTACATAGCATGGGGCCAGACTGACGTGGTGTGAACTGTGAAGCGTCCATAGATATTATTATTATTAATTATTATAAGGTATTTTTTGTCTTTTTTTTTTTGACATACCAGCTCATCAAGAGTCTCGAGTCTTTTCATTTTATAATAAATAGTCTTCATCATAATAAGCACGTAAGCGTATAACGCAAATGCCAGGATCAGCATAGTGGCAATTTTTATTCTGCTTGATAATGCACCAATTTTTTCCTGTAAATTAAATCAAGTAGAGTAAAAAACGTTTAGTTATATTGATAGGTACTCAAACAATAATAAAATTTACTTGGATCATAATTATTTTTTTCTGTACAACCGGCGGAAACATTTTATTTATATAATATCTATAATATATTTTCTCGGTTCTTGACACTAAGGCGCGGCTGCGGCTTACATACAATCTGATGGCGCGCGCCATGCAGATTGTATGTAAGCCGCAGACTCGATCACACAAAAAGTGTGACGTCTGCGGCGCCCCTCAAGATTATTTATGAGTTGTGTACAAAGAATATCAGGTTGTGTATCGCAAAATAATCGTAATTTTTTTAAAAATCCTCAATGTATTGAGCGATTCAAAGAATTATGGAATTATAGGTATACCAGAATCTGATGGCAATTTTTGACAGCAGATTTTCAAAAAATATCCTTGATCATTGGATTAATTTTTATATTTGCATGTTTTACACACAGAATCAGCCGCTATAAGATTAAGAAACAAAAAGGATTAAAATGTTTTATTCCAACTACACCGGTATTGCTAGAGTCAATTTATTTTCTCACTTTTTGCCATCAGATTCTGGTAGACCTATAATTACAAAGAAAACATAATTTAATGCTTTATCTATGTTTGAAAAAAAAACAGTCCACAGATTAGTGATTATAGTCCGACAAGGCTTTATATGAATGTGTCAAACTGTCAATGGGCGCTGCTGCTGGTAAGGAGAACTCTCAAAAATGACGTTTTTGTATGATAGAAGCGTTAGTTCCTTTTCTCGCCACGTTCATACACAGCCTTGTCGAACTGTACTTAAGCGCTTATTCCATTTCACTAAATTTAGAAGTCCTAGCTAGGATCCTAAAAAGGAGACTAATTAGAAGCTTCTAATTCCACTTGTCCTAATTTAGTGACTAAATCAGTTGTGACTACGCGGCGATTTTGGCCAGACGTCTTCTTAATGGCTCGAGTTCTGTCAAAGCAACAAAAAATTGGTCTTCTCATAGGCTTAGCTGTTGGCTCAATGAACATCGAAATAAAAGAAGGCGAAAAATATGGTTGAAAGAATTTTTGCTCCACGAAAAATTATGAATTATGAACTTTCTGAAGTACTTGGAACCAGCAGACTTTAGAAATTACCTACGAATGCTACGAATGCTATAATCTTGATTCTAGAGATTGATGAGCAGTTGCTGTCAAAATTTAACAAAAAAAAATTTACAAATGAAAATAATATAAGTTAAGGGCCTGTTTTACCACTTCCTGATAAGTGCCGGTTATTCTATCCACAATTTAACTTGACAGCTGATAAAGTATGGAGAATCTGTCAAAAAAGTTTTCGGTCTTTGAGCGTAACATAATATGTGCAAAAAAATATTTGTAATATTTAGCTTGCAAAATATTTTGTGTCGAGTTTTGCCGGGAATGTGAAAGAATGATGTTGTGTTTTTGTATTATTTTCCTGAAATTGTGTTAACCGGGTTTTTAATGTGTAATATTGGTAGGATATTAACCATTAAACATAATATTCGTTATCAAGCAAGTGCAGGAAAGTGATACAACATCCAGAAACGTGCTATTTTGTGTTCCCTCCAAAACTCCATCGAAAGTTTCAGTAAAGCGCCTCCCACTTTACTGAATCGACCGACATGACTCCTTGACTGTATTGACCATAGATAAAGTATTATAGTCTATCTCAATGGTATTGACTTTTACTCCGACTTTGACTAGACTTTTGACCTGACAATGTAAAGAAACGATGCCGAAAATTGTACAGAAGTAAATTCTTTTCCCGCCATATTGTATATACTTGACACTGGCCATTGTTAAAAAGCCGAGTGCCATAATAAGAAAAAAAATATATTTTGTGTCAAAGAAGAAGGAAAAGAAAGGGTTTGAGGTTATGTTTTGGAATTAATTTTTAAAAGTTATTTGGTGGTTAATTAATTCCAATGACAGATTAAGGTGTATATTTAAAGAATTCCAATTATATAAACATTTTTTTTGCTGTAAAAACGTCCATTATATGATTTGAACCACTGTAAGAAACTCTTGGAATTGCATTCTACCTACCTTCTCAATAAAATCAAGTTAGCTTACCAAATACAAGAATGGCTACAAAGTACGTTAAATATGCCCAACTTATTGACCTACCAACTCCTTACGCCCAGCGGATGAAGCGGCTCTCGAACCGAATCTTCGGCGAAGTCGCTATCCCCACAAACTCCAAGTCTATGAAAGTGGTGAAAATATTTTCTGCGCGACCTCTCCACACTAACGAGGAGATCATGCACTACTATCCGCGACACATCGAGACGCACGCGCTGATGCTGAAGCTGAGAGAGTACGGTCTGTTCCGAGACGAGCACCAAGACTTCAAGGAGGAAATGAAGAGGCTCCGAGAGCTCCGCGGTAAAGTTAAAGTGTGGAAGAGATATTTCAACAAGGACAAGCAGGATTGATCACAACGATTTAAGTTATGTGAAGTAGTTATTTATTGTAATAGATTTGATTTAGGTTCTGTAAATAAATTAATGAAAATCTAAAGGAATGATTTTTACCCCCAACAAAAAAGACAGATTTTATTTACTAAAACATCCACCTATTAAAAATACCATCCTGAAACAGTATCTATTCTGTTGTATACATTTTTAGTTAACTGAAAGTGTTTTAATAGGGAGGGGAAGAGGGGATTTGCGACGAGCTCGAGTGTGTCAGATTAAGCTTGTATAGGCTTCCAACATGTGTCTAGTTATCATGGTATAAAAATCAGATTTCTCACGTGGTGGGTTAAAAAAAAGTTATTTTCGAATATTGAAATGTCATCGATCTGTCAGATTAAGATAGGGGATGTTTAGTATACCCCAAAGAACTTCTACTTTGGGGTATACTTCCACATAAAGCACTGACGATTCAAAGGTTAGGTAAGCCTGTAGGGACATTTTAAAATATAAAAAAATAAAGCTTCATATTTTCCTAACTAAGCTTCGCAGATATTTTATGTTGCACTCAACTAAATGATTTAGTCCTTGTTGTCTAAAATCTTGTTATAATTTACCTAAATAAGCAATTTCCTGAATATATTTTCTTTTTCATAACTTTAACTTTTTTTTTTATAAGTGGGAGAGCTATGCTTCGGCACGAATGGGCCGGCTCGACCGGAGAAATATCACGTTCTCACAGAAAACCGGCGTGAAACAGCGCTTGCGCTGTGTTTCGCCGAGTGAGTGAGTTTACCGGAGGCCCAATCCCCTACCCTATTCCCTTCCTTTCCCTCCCCTATTCCCTTCTCTTCCCATCCCTACCCTCCCCTATTTCCCTATTCCCTCTTAAAAGGCCGCCAACGCACCTGCAGCTCTTCTGATGCTGCGAGTGTCCATGGGCGACGGAAGTTGCTTTCCATCAGGTGACCCGTTTGCTCGTTTGCCCCCTTATTTCATAAAAAAAAAAGAATGGCTGCAGTTTCTGAACTCACTGTTAAAATAAAAAACGCTCTTATTATTTTTTTATCAGTTCTACCTAATGTAAAAAACCTACTAGGTCTCCATGACGCTCGAGTTACTACACGAATAGCACCCTGGGCTCCCCTACTATAATATATTGTTGGAAATAATTGAAGATGTAAGTGGATGAAGTAGGTAACTAACAATTTGAAAATAGTCGTTTTTTGCATAAATGGATACCTTAGGACCGGGAAAATGATTTGAAATAAAAAAATGTGGATCCCATGCATAGCCAGATAATGAAGTATAGGAATTACAAGGTTTGTTGAAATTATTAGGACAATTACACATTTGTGTAATTGTCCTAATGTTATAAAATGTAAGATATCCATTCTATCCACTTATATCCTCAATTATTTGGTAGATATTTAGGAATAATGAAACAGATTAGAAAATAGCCATCATTTATTTGATTACAAAATCTTTCGTCAGGAAATAAATCGCTACATAAAATATTTTAACAAGAAATGCCTCAACTGCTTAACAACATAATAAGCGCACTGCGTCCTGCGCACATGGCGAGACGCGTGACGTCCGTCCCGCGCACACGGCGAGACGCGTGACGTCCGTCCCGCGCGTGCAGCGTGCGACGCACAAGGCCAGGAGCACTACATATCGTTTGCAGAATTTCAAATTAAATTTTCAACATTTATAACAATTAAAATAACCACCGGTGCGATAAGTGGAGAGGCCGGGGCGCCGCCCGTGCCGCCGCGCGGACCGGCGGCTCTTTGGTTTGACTCTAGGGCGGTCCGCGGCGGCGCGCACGAACGGCAGGGCGATCTCCGGTGCGACCAAATCATTTCCTTCAACATGTAAATTATTTACAGGGCGACTAGAGCCGACGACCGCGATCGAGCTCGCGCGAGATCAACGCCAGTCGCCGCGCGCGTCGAGCCGGGACGGTGAAGCGAAGCGGGGCCGAGTATAAAATCACTCGAGTACATACAAACAGTCGCTACGCTACGATCACAAAAATGTAAAAAAATCATTGAAACCTTTGTGTTTGGTCAATACTGTCGGAAATCAGGATCGACTTCCCTGCAAAATCGGAACTTCGATCGGAAATTCCATCGAGATATTTCGGGTGACGGCTCGTTCCGGGCTCGGCGGCCGAAATTGCGCCTACTGAGAATTTGGGGTTAACGAGTCGGCCGAACGTGTCCGACGACGGTCGACGGGCTCCGTCCCGACCAGACAACCCCGCGGCCGATGAAAATAATTCTAACACGACGATTTAGTACATAACACTTAAGCGTATGAGAGTCTATTTACAAAGCTTTTAATGTATTTATATTATAACACCTTACGACTCGATTTAGATTACTTTCGATGTTAAGGTACGTAGTGTCGAATGCGGCACCTCGCACACGCCGGCATACTGGTGTACCGCACGCACGCCCGGCGTACCGCACGCGCGCCCGGCGTACCGCACGCGCGCCCGGCGTAGCGCACGCGCGCCCGGCGTACCGCACGCGCGCCCGGCGTACCGCACGCGCGCCCGGCGTACTGCACGCGCGCCCGGCGTACCGCACGCGCGCCCGGCGTACCGCACGCACGCCCGGCGTACCGCACGCACGCCCGGCGTACAGCACGCGCGCCCGGCGTACAGCACGCGCGCCCGGCGTACCGCGCGCGCGCCCGGCGTACCGCGCGCGCGCCCGGCGTACCGCACGCGCGCCCGGCGTACCGCACGCGCGCCCGGCGTACCGCACGCGCGCCCGGCATACCGCACGCGCGCCCGGCGTACCGCACGCGCGCCCGGCGTACCGCACGCGCTCCCGGCGTACCGCACGCGCGCTCGGCGTACCGCACGCGCGCCCAGCGTACCGCACGCACGCCCGGCGTACCGCACGCATCCCCGGTGTACCGCACGCATTACCGCAAATTAACGACGAGACATGCCGACGCTCAACTTTAGACGTTTCATTATAAAAACGACCAATCCTAGAAGTTCTAGAATCTACCTCGTTTTCGTGATTACAAAACGTGTTACAAATTCGAATCAAACGCCAAAGATGATCGTGAAGGTGAGGAGCGCCGGCGGGGGAGGTCCGGTCGCGGACAGCAGCTAGCGCGCGGTTAGGCGTAGTCGTTGAAGTCGTCGATGTGGTGGGCGGGGTGCGCGGGCGGCGGCGCGGGGTGGTAGGGGGCGGGGCGGGCGGCGTCGCGCCGGTCGGCGGTGGCGCGCGCCCGCAGCCGTTTCAGCAGCCGCAGCCGCGCCAGCCAGTTGGATGCGTACGGCTCGCCGCCCACCACCAGCGACTGGGAGATCATCGCCGCCAGCTGCAACGCCACACATATACTATATTATAGCTGTTAGTCACACGAATAGAAAATAAAACTATACTTTACATTCACTTTCAAAAACCAAACCAAATGCTTATTTGTTGCATGCAAAATATTATTGACAGAATTTTCAGTTAGTATTATAGATTTTCTAAAGAAGAGGGTTAACTCCCACTGCAACATGATGCGTTTTGACAGATCTATGTAACTTGTGTGACGTGAGACGTCTCACACATTGAAGTCTGTCAATTCAATACATTATTTAGAAATGCATTCCACGGCGTCTACGCGTCACGTCGCAGTGGAAATTGACTCTAATCATCCCCGTCACTAATAAAAAGCTTTAGCGATGCGAGTGGCGGCCGAAAAGGAAGATCTTCCAATCTAGCGAGATAGCATGCTCGTTCAGGCCGAAGCCCACTGGCGTCATTTCAGACGTTGTACATATCTTGCCGTTCTCCAAAACTTCGATAGTGCGATGCAGGATTGTGAAGCTAATTGTGGGTACCGCCACAAAGTAATACAAGGTATAATAAGGTGAATAAAGTTACTCACGGAGCAGTGCAGCGCCTGCTGTCGGGCGAGCAGCGCGACGTTGCTGTCGGAGACGGTGTTGGGCTCGAGGTGCGGCAGGTACTCGGTGCGGATGCGCTCGTCCTTGGTGCACACGCGCACGCGGTTCGTGCCGCCTGCCAGCGGCTCCACCACCACGATGCACGAGTTGAACTGACCCTGTATAACAATGTTAAACTTAAACTTAAGTGAAATCAAGTTATAATGAATTCTTGGGTTAAAAACCTTTATTCGCATGATATATACCCATGTTGTGAAATTCGTATTCCGGGTGAAACTTTAGGGTGTGCATGTGTTTCTTGTTTTGAGTTTACTGTTATATGTATAGAGTTCTCACACGCCCTAAAGATTTCTCAATTTGTATGGATTCATGTACTAAATATATCTCTATATATCTCACTAGGGGATAGGCAACCCCTGCCTATGCGCGTACCTTGATGGTGTGTATGGAGAAGTCCTGCCCGGAGTCGTTGTAGACGATGGAGACGTAGTCGTTGCCAATGTACTTGCGCTTCTCGTTGCAGGACGGGTCGCGCGCCAGCGTCGGCATCGCCGTCGCCACGTGGAACTGCACCTGGGGGGAGAATATACAGACTATATAATATAGCAAACTATGTAGGTATATCAACGCTCGTAGGATCATTCACTCAGTAATAATAATCAAAGTTTTTAATATATATAGACAAAGGGAATATTCCCCGATAGCTATTAATATTTTCAATATTATATTATTACGTAGTGTCCATTTCAGTCCCAGCGCGCACTCGGTCATAAAAACTGTATGAAAAATGCGGTCCGCTCCGCTGCGTCCCGTCACAATATGCGCGGAGTTTTTTTTATCAGTTTATACATATAATTTGAAATTATCATTTCCTGCGTTGTTACCTGCATGACGTCATCGGTCCACACGTATGTGTAGGTGCCGTCCTCGCCGCCGCGCTCGAGGTTGAGGAAGAGGTTGGGCTCGTCGGCGTCGAGCGGCACGAGCGAGCCGAGCCGGCGCAGGAAGTCGCAGTAGCGCACGCTGCCGTGTTCGTTCCGCAGGATGCACACCTCGTCGTCCTGCTGCCCCGGGCCCACGTACAGCACGCCCACCTGGAAATACAACGGTTTAAGTGCTACACACTTCGTATTCATTCATGCGCATTCAAATTTTTATTCGGTCATAAATACGTAGGGAGGGATTCATATCCAATGTGTCTCATTATTTTGCGACTACAATGTAAATTAACACAAAGAAGGCTCATCGTAATGTTTTCATCTCAATAAATATTGATTTCTGATAAAAATAGGATTTTTTTAAAACACAAAGTGACCATTTACCGTTTATGCTACGAAATTTAAACAGTCAGTTTAAAAATCATAAAATATTGAATTATTAAAAAATGTTATAGATTTTTCAGCATATAACGTGATATTTTCTCACTAAAATTAATTTAAACCATAACAAAAGTACTTCATCTTTCCCATTGTAAATGAGTAGGAGCGTCCCACCTTGTATGTCTCGACTGGCGGTACGAGGTCGAGGTTCTTGATGGTGCGCTCGTGCTGCACGCCGGAGATCTTGAGCGGGCGCTCGTGCTCCGACCCCCGCGCCGCGCCCGCCACGTGCGGCGCGCACGGCGCCGTGCTCATGTTGTGGTACAGCTGGAGAAACACGAAGGAGGGCGCCAGGCCGCCGCCCCCCGCGCCGCCCCCGCCTCCCGTCGCCGCCCCCGGGCCGGCGCCGCGCAGCGCCTCGCGCGTCCGCCGCGTTGGGCTCATCACGGAGATGGTGTTGGAGCGCTTGGAGCGCGCCAGCGGGGGCAGCTCGTCCGCGCCGCCGCCGCCGCCGCCGCCGCCGCTGCCGCCGCTCGCCACGCGGCTGTCGCTGCTCGTCTGTGAGGACGAACGACGTTTTAGTATGTTTACTTATTATTTTGACATATTATCTCGTTTTGACGAGAGGCTCAGGCATACCATTAACTCTGAAAGTAATAGATAAGAAATTATCTGTGACTTACAGGGTTCTTTCTTCACACACACACAATTTACTGCATGGAAACGTCTAGGTACACATACATTCTCATTTTTACAAAGCTTTACAATTTTATATTATTTAAAAATTTAATGTTATTTAAAATGTAATGTTTTTAATGCATGAAATAATATTTTAGTCTTATAATTTATTATTTTGTTATTGCTTGTCAGGGGTTATTCTGTACTTTTCGTGCAGCTACTATAATTTCCTCGAGCTGTAAACTAAGGCAGCTGTGATACAGTTCATACTGGTACGGCTTTTTTTAAATTTATTTATTTGTAAATAGGTTAACGAAGTTAACACTTTTAGAACGTCTACATGAGGCCTATCACCGGTTCGGGACCTAACCCGGCGAGAAGAACCGGCGTAAGAAACTCGCACGGGGCCATCTTTTACTAAACCGGCCAAGTGCGTGTCGGGCCACGCGCAATATAGGGTTCCGTAGTACCGCTAGTTTTTTAAAATTTTTGTATGGTCAATGAATTTACATTTATAACGTGTTTTACACTACTAACAACATTATCTCAGTTACTATCAAAGGAATTTGAACGAAAAGTTCCTTTATACTTCGCCGAATACATTTTTTTTAGTTGATCGACTATTACTCAAAAACTTATGAAGTCTTCTTAGCCGTGATAGTTTTCCTTTTAAATTCAGCATATTTCCTACTCCCGTGAATTTTTTCACATTTCCAGAAGCAACCGTTTAGCTGGTAGTAGGGGGGGGGTACAGTGGACTCTTAACGATTTTTTCCACTTTAAAACTTAATATTTCACTAACGGATCCCTAAATCGGAAAATGATCTTTGAATACTCATAATATTTTTAAAAAAAACCTATCCAACGACACCCCACACGATTGGGTGGAAGCGAAAAATAAAAATTCATCCCCGCTTGATGTGTAGGGAAGGTACCATAAAAAAAAATATTTTTTTAAGATTTCATGTACCATTTTGTCGGAATTAATATGTGCATTCATGCCAAATTACAGCTTTGTAGGCCCTATAGTCTCTGAGCAAAACCGCGGACAGACAGACAGACAGACGGACGTACAGACCGAAACTATGTGTTATATTTATATAGAACTGTAAGCTACAGTCAGTCAGCTTATTTTTCCCAGGGTGTGTTATCATCACGGAGCTAATACAAATCGGAGCTTGCCTAAGCAACTGTGCACTGTGATTTTCAACTAGGTCCTGACGTCATCATTGTGGGTGGAGCTTAAGTCAGTACACTTTCAGCGTTTGTCAGGTGCACACGTAACGAGACTCCCAATAAATTGGTGTTCTTTGCGTTTTTAACAAGGAAAGGATGAATAATTGTGTTTTACAATGTCTAAGTTACTCAGACAGACGTTCTGATAATATAAATACCATCACATTTCATTTGTAAATAATTTTAAATGTAATTCAAATATAAAAGTTCTAGAACATTTTAGCTTTCAGCGTTAATTATACTACTTGACACTAGATGGCCAAACCTTTGAAAGATAATACATACGTAAATGCGTAAAATGTTGCATAAGTTTATTTCAATAATCATACTTGAATACTGAAAACTGTGAAAATATCTTTGTTGCCGTTATCATTGTAAAATTTGTGATGGAATTGAATAATAATAAATCTTACATAAGTTAAGGTCTGAATTTGGTGGGGGCTTACCTTCTGCAGGTGCAGGTGCGAGGGGTTCGCGGCGCCGGACGCGTCGCCGTTGTCGGTCTCGGGCGGGGCGGTGCCGGGGTCCGAGTTGTACGTCATGAGCGGCGCGTGCGGCGAGGAGGCGGCGGCGGCGGGGGCGGGGGGCTGCGGGGAGGTGCCGCACATCTCCTCGGGGATGGCCTCGCACGACACGCCACCCTTCTTTCCGGGCTTCTTGACGTGCGGCGGCGGCGCGTCGTCCGGCTCCGGCGCAGGCGGCGGAGATAGCGCGCGCGCCTTCCACGACGACATCTCGGGCGAGGAGTTGGAGCGGCGCACCGGGTGGCGCGACTTGCCCTCCGGCACCACCAGCAGCAGGTCGTCGTCGTCCGTGGTGCTCGACGAGCTCTGCCGCTGCGGCGAGCCGGGGATGTTGATGGGCCGCGTGCCGGTGCGCGGCGGCCCCGCCCCCGCCGCCCCTCCAGCCCCCCCCGCGCGCGCGCCCGCCACCACGCTGTCGGAGCTGGACTTGTGTAGGTCGCGGGGCGGCGCGGGCGCGGCTGCGGGCGGGGCGGCGGCGGGGGCGGGCGCGGGGGTCGGGGCGGGGGAGAGCGGCGGCGGCGACAGCAGGGCGAGGACGTCCTGCAGCGGCCACTCCTGCAGCTGCGCGGAGGAGATGTGGTTCTGCAGGCGCAGCAGCCACGACACGTCGCCGGTGGGGGAGCGCACGTGCAGCTCGGCCCAGCGCGCACACCAGCACGGGCACGCGCCGCCGCCCGCCAGCGCGCCCACTCGTGACCACCCCGTCTCGTCGCAATCCTGACACATACAACTTAAATTTCAACAACAGTTTCTTTTAATTACATTGTACAGATTGAGCTTTATTTTTCAATCTATTAAAGCTCCGTTTAGACCAAACGAGCGAATGCTCATTCTAGTAAAGCTCTTTTGATATAAACAAATAACGAGGTTTTTTAAATTATCGAGTATTCTTCTCTGTATTAAATTCGTCACCCACCAACGTCTTTTCCTTCTTTTCTTTTTAATTGCGTTATAACAATAAATGCAGCACTTGAAATCACAATATCGCTATCACAGTCAGACATAGTGTAGTTGTTACGTAGTTTATATACTCTTTGAGTGTAGTGTGAACCCTACTACTTATCGTTGACGAATGAGCAATGAGCATTCGCTCGTTTGGTCTAAAATCTAAATGATTCTCATCTATAGAGCAAAAATTCTTATTCTTGATGTTCTTGTTGGTTCGATTGGTGTAAACGATCTAAAGTATGTTGTAACGAATTATAGTACACTAAACGAATACGAAAGAATGTTCTTGTACAGTTCTTGCTCTATGTTCTTTTGGTTTAAACCCACCTTAAGATATACAGATTTTTTCCTCAGAAAATTGAACACCACTTACGACTTCCCTGGAGAGCATCTCGAAGCGCTGCGAGAACTGGTTGATGGCGTCGATGATGGGGTCCTGGCTCTTGTTTTCTGATGAGTTTTGCCTGAAATTAATTATTGCATTTGAATATTTCTTGTGAGAGCGATTCAGTGCTAATGATTGAGTTTGTTAAGTTCCGCTGCGATGGTACTCTCGACCGGCGTTAAAACAGTGAAACATATTTTATTGAACATGTACTGCGAGTTACGAGTATATTATTCTGTAGTTGCTCAAACACGACATTAATAAAAAGCATTTCTTATTGTAAAATAATCTCAGCAACAGAATTGAAATAAATAATGGTTCTAAATACTTACAACATACATGCTATTAAATATCAAAGTGTATTTGTAATTTCGCGATGCAAAATAAATAACGAATGCATAAAATGTTGAAACATCAATACATATATTATCATGTTCAACAATTTGTTTTTTCATAAAGAGGTAAATGTTAATATTTAAGTAGTGAGTGGTTTACACAACAAAATAATATAAATCTAAGCTGTTGGCATTACACCGAGAAGCACGAATACAACTGTATAGCGAAGCGTTGCGACATACAGACAAGCTACAGCTGTGCGGCCGACATGGCGGAGTTCATACGGTGGGAGGAGTTTGAGAAATTGGGGAGGGGTGAGAGGAGCCGAGGGCGAGGCAATAGGCGACACGCTTCACTTCGATCGATCGACGGTGATTGGCTTCAAAGAATATAAGGACGAGAGGTATAGAAAAGCAGATATGAAGAAAGGTCTTTGGAAGGTGACCGTGTTGTAGGAAGTTGGAATCGTTGTTGGATGTTGGTGGCGTTGTTGGAGGTCGGAAGCGTTGTTCGAGGTCGGAAGCGATATTGGAGTTGAAAACAAAATTGAAAGCGTTGTTGGAGGTCGGAAGCGTCGCTCGAAGAAGGTACCGTTGTTGGAAACGTTGTAGGATATTGGAAGCGTTTTTTGTTTTTGGAAGTCGGGGAGGTGGAGGTGGAGTGCGGCGGACCTGGAGACGTCGCGGCGCGCGTCGGGGTCCGACAGCGACGAGCACGACGTGTCGGTGGAGCGGCTGTGCTGCAGCGACACGCGGCTGTAGCTGCACACACACCCGCACACGCACATTATACCGTGGCCACATTGTATATTGACGACAATGAGGAAAGAAGGGTCGGCATAGTTTCAAATATGTGAAAATTGTTAGCCGTATTGATCGATAACAATATACAGCTCATACGTTTATCATAATATTATTATTGATTTCATAAGAGGTTCTACTTTTCCCTACACGATGTTTGTCGATATGACTTCAAATATTTGTAAGCTTTTGTAGTCGTGTA
The DNA here is from genome assembly GCA_905187585.1 of Cyaniris semiargus. Taxonomy (NCBI): domain Eukaryota; kingdom Metazoa; phylum Arthropoda; class Insecta; order Lepidoptera; family Lycaenidae; genus Cyaniris; species Cyaniris semiargus. The sequence goes on along the minus strand of LR994558.1, from coordinate 200,587 downwards.
GATGAATTATTATTAAACACAATAATCAATAAATAACAACGATACTTGGCATCGTCATATCTTGGTATTGTAGCAGTGTATCAATAGTCAGTCTTTTATAGATTTTAGGTTGTAATAAGAAGACGGATATATAGCACGTACACGACACTTATAGTAGGGGAGGTGATGCTACATTTTGAAAAGTCATTTCATACCGAGCGAAAATCGTAACAATAATAGTATTTCACTAATACATAAGAGTTTTGATCGTCAGCTGCTTCAGTAGCGGTGGAGTAAAAATTGAGAGTATCTCAAACTAGTCGAAAAAAAATTTGCTAAAAGTAATTTTATACTGTATGAAAATTTGATGGATAATTATTGAGGTCATGTTTAACCAAAAAATCACCGTCAGCCGTATTGCAGACGCGGGAATCAACGTCAGTCGCGTTACTGAATACTTTGAGATACTCTCTATTTACATTCCACCGCGGGTGCGGCGACTGACGCTCATTATGTTGATTATTAATCTAATCTACTACTGGACAAAAATTTGGTCGGTATGAATGACTTTTCATAAAGTAGCATCACCTCCCCTACTATTAAGCTTAGGACTCAACAGTAAACCGACTTGTACAGAAGGAACAAGCGCAGCTGTTGTACAGGGACAGAGTAGCAATATAAGAGATAACGAAGTTAGATATATTATATAAGTTTCTAAAAATCACGTGGTTCACTCGACACCATACCTGACTATTAGCATTAATAATATAAAATAATAATAAAAAACTAACTAACAACAATGTATCCATGATCTTTGACCTTTACAGTAGTAATGCGATTAAAGTATAATAATAATATGTAACTTTGTTATCATTGCAACGTTGCACCTCGATCTCGACCGATAAGGTAGCGGCAAGCGACATGCGGTACGCCAATTCACACGCAATAATTTGGTGCGCCCGGTCGCGGGGGCGGTGGCCGCACACGCCATACTACATCGAGATGGGAATCGCAGACATATTATGACGACATGTTAACACTGATATCTGTGTTTCTATACATATGTGTTTACACAGTGTCATTATAAGTCTTACTGCCGTACTCGGATGTATTTAATGATGATCAAATTTCAATGGAATGAAGAGTTTGACAGATAATGTATGGGGCTTATGTCAAAATCTTCATTTATAATAAATTAAGCAATTAACATTCGTCTCTAAGTGCAGCAGTCAGTCCCCATCCATTACCGACACAACCGAGTCACTCCGCACGTACCGTTTGATTTCCGGCGCGGGTTCAGCGTCCGGGGCGTCGACGTGCAGCTGCGGCGGCGCGGCGGCGGGCGCGGCAGGGGGCGCGGCAGGGGGCGGGGCGGCGGCGGCGGGCGCGGCAGGGGGCGTGGCGGACGGCAGCGGGCTCGCCACGCTCTCCGCGTGCTGCCGGCACAGCGTCGCGCATCTGAAAACGAAGTGTTGACAATTTTATACAGGATGTAACAAAATTAAGTGATAATAAATTAGGGTGTGTATTAGTCCCCTATATAGAGTTCACTGTGAAAGTAGCAGCGCTCAAAGAGTAACTTTTTTTTCATCTTTCTGGCCCATACAAACCACAAAGAGCAATTTTCTCTTTCAGCGCTGCTAATTTCACAGTGAACTCTCTACAAGGAACACGTACACATCCTAAAGTATTATCACTCAGTTTTGTTACACCCTGTATAGAATAGTATTAATACTTTGCATTTACGCTTTATCATAAATACAAAATTTTGTGAAATTAATCACGGAACCCAGGCATTCGATGTTTTTCTTTTAAACTTCTTTATGTAAGCATTGCCATCGTGAGTTTTTACTTGACATGTTGACATTAAATAAATAGTGCTACCAAGTACGCCTGAACCTCTTTTTATGTCCGGTCAAAAGTTACTTTTCTGATTACTTCGATAACGTTTAAGTAATCGGTGGTGTACCTCTCGCACAGGCCCTGCTTCATGGAGTTCTGCAGGCAGCCGGAGGTGGTGACGGTGACGAGCTTGTGGCCCACCAGCCACGTCGTCGACTGCCCGCCGCTGAACAGGAACTCCGCCGTGTCGCTCCTGACACACACACATTTGTAAAGTGCTAAAATAAGGGGGCAAAGCAACTACCGTCGCCCATGGACACTCACAACATTAGAAGAGCTGCAGGTGCATTGCCGGCTTTTTAAGAGGGAAAACGCTCTCTTCTTGAAGGTTTGCAGGCCGTATTGGTCCGGAAATACTACTGGTGACAGTTTATTCCAGAGTTTTACAGTGCGCGGCAGAAAGTAGTGCCAACAGTAACGAAAAAAAAAAAAACGAAAAATGAAATAAAAAATATATTTTTGTAAAAACAATACTTAAAGTGAGTTGAACCAACTTACTATAACGATAACAAAACTCAAACCAGTGGTAAAATCTCTGATTTTAGTCAATAATGAATTACACCATATCAGCCAATGGTAAAATGACGTCATATTTAACGATAACATGCCAACTTTGTCAAATTATCGTTAATGTTTAATTAACAAATGTCAAAATAATAACCTAATCCGGTTGTTTTATTACATTTAAGTTAAAAAAATGTCTGTAGTAGGTGATATTTTATGAAAATGTAATTGATTATACTATTCGTGTTAAACGATAACAAAAATCGTAGTGCAACAAACATTTGTAAATTTCTGTGGTCATCATTATAGTCACAAATCACTTGTTTTGTGACGTAACGTTAGAAAAAATGTATCACCTCTGTGGCTTGGCGCTGCACGGCGTGAAGGTGTACCGGGCGAGCAGGTCCACGCACGTCTCCGTAAGCTCGACGTGGAAGGCGGCCGGCGCGCCCCCCCGCCCCGCCCCCGCCCGCCGCGCCGCCCTCGCCCCGCCCCGCGCCGCGCGCGCCCAGCGGCCGCGACACCGCCCGTGAGCCCTGCGACACATTCGCTCATGTTAGTAGTAAGTCAATTTAAAAAGGATAAATGTCAAAATATACATTGTAACTTTTTAAATTGTGTTTTAAAAAGTTTAAACGTCAAAATTGGTACCATAAGCGACGAAGTTTACGTTCGTTAAATTTACATAATAGGGGTGCAGGTCCGGGCGCGTCGATACTCACGAGGCTGGAGCTGCGCTGGCGGTTGGAGGAGTCCTCGTTGACTGCGGGCGGCGGCCGCGCGCGCACCTGCAGCTGCTCCTCGAACGGCATGATGATGTAGTTGTGCAAGCCCTGCCCCGACATTCTCAGTGAGTCTCCATAATAAATAACAACATTGGCGCCTCAAACTTTTTAGAATTAATAGATTTTAAAATACAGTAAATCAATCGCTTCCTAAAATGTAGCGTTAAGACTTACAATGAATAGACTTATTGTTAAAGTTACACGATCTTATCTCATTTAATAATATATTGATATTTGATATTATGTATTAATGTGAGTACTCAATGAAAAAGTCGCATTTTTTGTAACATTTTGTGTAACTACAAGTTAATGTAGTGTAATTTACGATAATTTTATTGAAATGAAAACCGTTTCATTCCTAAAAAAAAAAAAAATTTGAAGATTCGATCCAGAACATGAACGGACGAAAATACACTCACGTGTATGATGAACTTGACGAAGTTGCGGCGGTAGGAGAGGCGGCACTTGAGGAACCAGGCGGCGATGACGTGGTGCGCCAGCGACACCACATAGTGGTTGTAGCGCGCGTGGTTCGTGTACGGCAGCACGATCGCGAACACCGACATGTACTGGTCCTCCACGAACGACGCGAACGCGCGCGGCAGCCGCGTCAGCGCTGCAACAACACGCCCCGTCAGCGCCAGTCCCGGTAGACTCACAGACAACAACACACACGACAGTACTTGACACACGACAGAGATTGACCCCAAAGACGTTACTGATACTTTTAAATTATTAAACATTAAGAACACCACTGATCTTTGGGGCATGTCTACAAAAATTATTAAATCAATAATTGACATCATAGCTCCTCATCTAGCAATGATTTTTAATAACTGTATAGAGAATGGTGTTTTTCCTGACTTAATGAAGCACAGCAAGGTTATACATTTATTTAAAGCGGGAATTAAGTCTGATCCGACTAATTACAGACCTATATCGATTTTACCGACCCTTAGCAAAATATTTGAAAAAATAATTTTAAAACAGCTGTTGGTACACTTTAATACAAATAATTTATTACACGAAAATCAATACGGTTTTACTAAGGGTCGTTCCACAACGGACGCTGGTATAGGTCTTCTATGTAGTATATTTGAAGCTTGGGAGGAATCGCAGGATGCCTTAGGTGTCTTCTGTGACCTCTCTAAGGCCTTCGACTGTGTCGAATACGCTACATTAATTAGGAAATTGCACCACTATGGCATAAGGGACTCAGCACTCAACCTTTTGACATCTTACCTCAAAAATAGGACTCAAAGGGTTGAAATTAATAATAAGAGATGTAATGGAACCAAAATAGAATTAGGTGTCCCACAGGGATCTATTTTGGGCCCATTTCTTTTTCTCATCTACATACCTTATCTAGTTAAGGACAATGATAATGAAATAGTACTTTTTGCTGATGACACTTCACTTATTTTTAAAGTGCAGAGACAACAGTCTAATTACGACGAGGTAAACAGTACTCTTTCAAAAATAGTACATTGGTTTAATGTTAATAATTTACTTTTGAATTCTACGAAAACTAAATGTTTAAAGTTTACTTTGCCCAATGTACGGCAAGTACAAACCAATGTACTATTAAATGATGAGAAAATGAATTTGGTGGACACTACTGTGTTTTTAGGTATTACACTAGATAGCAAATTACAGTGGGGTCCTCATATTGCTAAACTTGCAGATAGACTCAGTTCTGCAGCATATGCAGTCAGAAAGATTAGGGAAATTTCTGACGAAGACACTGCACGATTAGTATACTTTAGCTATTTTCACAGTAGAATGGCATATGGTATCCTTTTATGGGGAAACGCTGCCGATATAAATACTATTTTTGTGCTGCAGATGCGAGCTACACGTTCGATTTACAAAATGTCTACATTTGAATCTTTGAGAGAAAAGTTGAAAGAAATTGGTATTATGACTGTAGCTTCTCAATACATTTTGGATAATGTATTATATGTTAAAAAAATATATGTAAATTTAAAGCCAAAGGTGACATTCATTGTGGAAACACCAGAAACAGAAACAGACTTAGTAAAGTCAGTAAATCTTTTAAAGGTCAATGTATACGCCTTTTCAACAAAATCCCAGAAACCATTCAAAATCTTTCCATTAATAAATTTAAGAAAGTAGTCAAAGAGCGTTTGTGTGCCAAAGCCTATTATAAGGTCAATGATTTCATAAATGATGGCACATCTTGGGAGAAGGATGGCTCCTTGCAAGGCTACCTACACTATTGTATGACTTACAATGATGTACAGCTTGGCAAAGAAGAGTCTGACGCGGTGACAGCTGGAACTAAGAGTTTTTATTTATGACAACACTACATTACTTGTCAACTCTGGTATATATTGTGTCAAAAGCGAAGCGTAGGGTTGCCTGTATTTAAAGAAAAGCGCCCTCATTTAATCCACCCTCTTCTTTGCCAAGCTGTATGTATCTTGACATTGTATATTTTAAGTTACAGCATTGTAAATTTTATTTTAAAAGATTAATTTTTTTCTCACTTTTTTTGGTAAAAAAGTGGGCCCCGTGCGAGTTTCTTACGCCGGTTCTTCTCGCCGGGTTAGTTCCCGAACCGGTGGTAGGCACCAGTAGTATCAACGTTCTGAAAGTATTTTTTTAAAATCTATTCAGAAATAAAACAATTTTTATTTATTTATTTATGTTTATAGTACTCACTCGACAGGAACTCCAGCATGGGCCCGGCGATGGCCGTCGTGTCGGAGATCTTGGATAGGTCCAGCAGCACCTCCGGCAGCAGCTTCACCATCGTATCGCGCGCCTCCAGCGTGAACAGCGTCAGCGCCACGATGTAGGGCTGCGGCGTGCGCAGCACCATGCCGTACTTGAGCAGGCAGCGCACGACGCGCTGCTGCGTCTGCGGCTCGAGGTAGGCGTGGTGGCCGGCCAGCGCCGCCAGCGCCGGCAGCACGGCCGCGTGGAACTGCGACACCGGCAGCCGCAGCCGCTCGGGGACGCACATGGAGCGGTCCGCCACCATGGAGCACAGCGTCGCCGCCAGCAGGTCCAGGTCCATGGCGCGGCGTCCGGGCGCCAGCGCGCGCGCCGTCAGCAGCGGCGGCAGCGCGCGCAGCACGTGCACCAGCACCGCCCAGTCCGCCTCGCGCGTCAGCGCCGCCACCAGCGTGCGCGCCGCGCGCCCCACCGGCAGCACGCAGGCACCGGGCGGCGGCTCGCGGGCTACGACGGGGCGGGCGGCGCGCGGGGCGGGCGGCTCGGCCAGCAGCAGCGCCGAGCACAGCGGCGCCCGCCCCGCAGCCCCGCCGCCCCCGCCCGCGCCCAGCACCGGCGCGCCCGCCGCGTCGTACACGAACCCCACGCAGTTCGCCGCGTTGGCGCGCAGTCCGAAGATCATGTCAAGGATCTATTTATATTTTTATGCAATTTTATTACGTTCGGTAGCAAATTTCCCACCTCTACGGTGCCATGGTCGAGTGCGTGATACTCGAGCCGGGGGTCAAGGGTTCGAATCCAAGTCTATATATTTATTTATACAGGGTGTAACCAAACCAAACGGTAACATTTTAAGTTTTGTTTGCGTCCCATATATTTATTCTAAACTTCACTGATAAATCAGTAGCGTTAAAAGCGTTACGTTTGACTTCTACGTTCCTTCGAGGAATGCCCCAATATCATGAATTTATTTACACAATAATAAAAAAAAAATTACACTATCAGCACTGCTATTTTGTTCAGCGTAAATAATACAAGATGTTTTGTAAATCGATCAATATAAACAAAATTAATTTTCAATTTTGTTAGACTCGCTAAAACTCGAGAACGGCTGAACCGATTTGGCTATTTTTAGGCTTGAAATGTATATGGAAATCTAGGGAAGGTTTATATTAGAAGGAAAGCGATACGAAGTTCACCGGGTCATCTAGTATTATTTACAACTAGCATCCTGCACGCACCTGCAGGCGGATGTCGGGGTAGCGGCTGAAGACGGCGGGCCGGCGGTAGTGCAGGTCGAGGTGGTCGAGCAGCACGACGAATACGCGCGCGGCGTGCGCGGCCGGCGCCCGCAGCACCTTGTACTGGAACAGCTCGACGAGGCCGGCGGCGGCGGCGCGCAGCTCGGCGCCGTCCTCCTCCCCCGCCCCTGCGCCGCCCTCCGACACCTCGAACGGCCGGTTGAGGATCCGCTCCAGGTGGTCGATAAGGTCGATGCAGGCGTCCGTGGTGGCCAGCCGCGCCAGCTGCGGCAGGGCGCGCGACGCGGCGGCCCGCAGCGCCGCCTCGGGCGCGGTGGCGCACGCCGCCGCTAGGGCCCCGCCCACGCGCTCCGCCAGCTCCGACCCGTGACCGATCCTGCGGGGACGTCAAACATTTATTAACGTCGCGTTCACCGTGTGAGTTTCTTACGCCGGTTTTTCTCACCGCATTAGTTCCCAAATAAATAATGAACACGTAAATGGATAAAGTGCCTAACTTATATTTTATAACATCAGGGCAATTATACATTACTCCTTTGTAATTTGAGCAAATCTTGTAACTTACCTGCTTCATTATATTATGGCTGGCTTTATACATAAGGTCTACATTTTTATACGGCAAATAATTTTCCCCGGTCCTAAAGCCTCCATTTATAAAAAAAACTAAAAATTTCATAAATGTTAGTTAGCCACTTTATCCACTAATGTTTTTAATTATAAGTAAGATTGTTCACCTGTTGCGTTTGATGAAGTCTAGTAGCGCGGCGAGCGCGTGCAGGCGCACGGGCAGGCGCGTCTCGCGGCGCACGTAGCGGTCGACGAGCGCCAACGCGCCGGCCACGTCCGCCCCGCGCAGCGCCGCCGCCCGCTCCCCCACCACGCGCGCCGCCGACGACTCCGGCCGGCCCGCCGCGTGCGCGTCCAGCAGCGCCAGCAGCCGCGCTGCGTCGCCCAGGTACTGCCCCGCCTCCTGCAGCTGCTCCACGTGCGACAGCAGCGCGTGCGCGCGCGCCGCCGTCAGCTCGTACCCGACGCCCGCGCGCGCCTGCACCAGCGCCGCGTCCACGATGTCCAGCAGCGCGTCCCACGCCGGCTCGTGCAGCTCGAGCGGCGCGCGCGCCACCAGCGACTGCAGCGCCATCACCACCTCGTACGTGACGACGGGGCGGCGCAGGTCGAGCGCGCGCCGGAAGGCGGGTAGCACGGCCAGGTGCGAGGCGTGCAGCGAGGGCACGCGGTTGGGCCCCCACAGGGCCATGTTGACGTGGAAGACGGCGCCGCGCGCGAGGCCGGCGTCGGCGTCGGCGGCGGGAGGCGCGCGCAGGGCGCGCACGAGATGGCGCAGCGCGGCGTGGCCGAGGTCGGCGGCCAGCACGAGCCGCATGAGCTTCCAGCTGGGCTGGCAGTAGTGCTCCACGTTGACGGTGCGGCACAGCGCGGCGACGAAGACGGGCAGCGCGCCCAGCGGCAGCAGCGAGTACGACACCACGGCCTCCAGTAGCGCGAGGCTCGCCAGCACCACCGCCGCCTCGCCGCTGTACACGCACTGGTGGCACGCGTGGCTGACACACGCGAACGGGTAATTACATATTGTATCCCACTCCTTACAAATATACGTAATATAAATCCTCATGTAAAGTTTCGCAGGACCGATCGACATGCAGGAACTCACTTAACGATGCCGTGCACGATCTCCTCGTCGAGGTAGACGGCGTTGAACTTGACGACGTTGGTGACGAGGTGTACGAAGTCCACCATGTGCGTGCCCGCCTGGATCTCGGGGAACCACTCCAGCAGGAATGAACCGATCTGAAGATACACAACTTTCTGTACTGACTTTATAAAACTTTTGAAATTCTGTAAAACTGCTTAAAATAAATTAGGTTTCGAAAGTGAAAGGGGTACGAACCTTTGTGGCATAGGCCATCTTGATTTTTTTTATCAAAATTTCTGAGCACGATAAAAGTGATATATTTGGATAGAGGACACTTATACAAACAAAAAATGTTATATAACACTAGACGTTCCGCGCGGCTTCGCCCGCGTAAATTAGATATTTCACAGACAAATCAGTCTACAAAAAATAGCCTATGATCCTTCACGTGGTCTACTTCTTATCTGACCCAAATAACAGAAAAATTGCTCTAGTAGTTCGTGAGATAAGCCCTTTCAAATAATTTCCTTCGTTTTCTCCACATTTTCTTCTATTTCTTCGCTCCTATTAGTCTTAGCGTGATAAAATATAGCCTATAGCCTTCCTCGATAAATGGGCTATCTAAGACTGAAAGAATTTTTCAAATCGGACCAGTAGTTCTTGAGATTAGCGCGTTCAAATAAGCCCTTTCAAATAATTTCCTCCGTTTTTTCCACATTTTCTTCTATTTCTTCGCTCCTATTAGTCTTAGTGTGATAAAATATAGCCTATAGCCTTCCTCGATAAATGGGCTATCTAAGACTGAAAGAATTTTTCAAATCGGACCAGTAGTTCTTGAGATTAGCGCGTTCAAATAAGCCCTTTCAAATAATTTCCCTCCGTTTTTTCCAGATTTTCCTCTATTTCTTCGCTCCTATTAGTCTTAGCGTGATAAAATATAGCCTATAGCCTTCCTCGATAAATGGACTATCTAACACTGAAATAATTTTTCAAATCGGACCAGTAGTTCCTGAGATTAGCGCGTTCAAACAAACAAACAAACTCTTCCGCTTTATAATATTAGTATAGATGGTATCCTAAAGTGTCACGTTTCCGAGATATTAGGAAGTAAAGATCGCCATTTGAGTGCTAAGGACACAAAAGGCGATCTTTACTTTCAAATATCTCGGAAACGTGACACTTTAGGATACCATGTTATTAAACATTTATTGTTTGTATAAGTGTCCTCTATCCAATTAAACCACTTTTATCGTGCTCGGAAATTTTGAAAAAAAAAAAAAATCAAGATGGCGGCGTCTAGATATGCCAGGCTTCATACAAAAATGTTCGAACCCCTTTGATCTAGATGAAGTCGAACATAATACGCGCATATCGGGGCGACCGTACATTTTCGTAGAACGACCAGTGATGCCTTTAGCTTTTTGTTTGCCTAAACAAAGTCTCGTCGAAGAAATTGATTCAGAAGCAGATGGCGGACCTACGTCATTCAATCGGGTTAGTCTTTCTGTCTGCAAAACATCATGTCATATGCATGTTTTTAAGTTGGCAATTACTCGCGTTATAAGAAGAAAAGGAGTCGCACCTGATCCTCTAAGCACTTGATGTCCTTGCCGGAGTTGGTGAGGCTGTAGAGCAGCTTGAAGCGCAGCGGGTAGTCGTCGGGCAGGCGCGCGGGGGGGGTGTCGTGCAGGTACCGGAACAGGATGGTGCGCATGATGAGCAGCTCCTGCTGGCCCTCCGCGATGCTCCGCAGCAGCCCCAGCACCGCGTGCCGCGCCTCCGCGCTTCTGTCCTCCAGCAGGTCCTTCGTGTTCGCCCATATCTTGTCTACCCCGCCCTGATGTTAAATATTGTTATTTCAAGGTTTCTAAGTTTGATTTTATGTTTGACACGCCGAAGATAAAATTGACATTGAGCTCTATCCGGTGGCAGGTGAAAATTGACGAAAATTCTTAGTTGTGTTTAAGAATTTTCGATCCTTTCCACAATTAAAAACAAACGCGATGTGGCGAATATTGGCTTCGTATTTTTTAAACTTAATACAAATATTAAGTCACCAGACTCCGCTTTGTATAAATCGGGTCCCCCCTAGGGGAAATACAATAAATGATCTAATATAATAAATTCTTATTATAATAATGTAATGTCGTCGTTTTATCACCGACATAACTTTAAAACTATTTTCTTTTCATTTTCCTCATACTAAAAAGTAAACCTGTTTTAAGAATAATAAGCTCAACAAAACATTATGTTAAATAATAATGATTAAGATATGCAACAGTTATATTTGATTTAAAATGTTAAAACATGCAATAAATTATTAGCAAAAGCATAGATTTAAATGGATTAAAAAATTTCATTTATCTTTTCGTAACTGAGTGTCAAATTTATAATTAGCTTGTTGAAATCTTAGTGACTCCTTCAGCAGGTTATTTGATCCAAAGTAGTTTGATGGTGAACAAAACTATTTAAATGGAAATTGTAAGACCAAAATAACATGACGTGTGTGAGCCGTGACATGTTGTGGCATGGTCAAGGTCGATTTTTGTCCATGTCCCAACACCTCAATAATATGTACTATCAGAGAAGTTTATTCCTAGACAGATGGCGGACCTCAGTAATTTGGTCGCGTTAAGTCAAACTCATCCGACCGATCACAGCTAACATTGAATTGACATAAGCCGACCAAACGACGTAGGTCTGTCAATTTCCTCGGTATACATTCGGTTTAAAGATCTTTATTATTATCAATAAGATATACATTTGTGTTGCTAGTGTTGAATGCCCCATATACTTTACTAGCACTTTTGTAAAAATTATACTTACATTATTTTTATTTCTTATTCACACTTTAATATTATTTTCATAATTGTTTTAATGAATACTGTTTTAAGTTGATGAGCAAGTGATTAAGTTTTCTAAAAAAGTTTAGGAGCTAAGATAGTGCCCAGAAACACACCCAGATATACAATAACACATGCACACACTATGCAACCTCAAACATGTTGAATGAATGTTTTATTATTCTTAAACTGGGATCTAGTCTCTGGCACCCATCTACATGTGGGTATAAAACTTGTACCAGATTGTAAGGTTGTATGTGTTTTAATGAAGCGGAAAATATATTAAAGTAAAAAACGTCAGTAACAGAATAAAACTAATTATTATAATTAGGTTATAAAAAAATAATCAGTCAGTCATGTTTAATGGACTTATTCTTATCAGCACCATTATAAAATATTATTATCAAAATAAATTTATACATTTTAATACATATTAGGACAAATATAAGGATAATAATAAATAAAGAGCGCAGGCGGTATGCGCGCACTGTCATTGCATCGACGCAACGTTGTGGTTGTGATGTGGTCGGCCGTGGTTGCGATGTGGTCGGTATCACACAAGTGGTCGACAATGACTGCAAAATGTACGTGTGAATGGTCCAGTTCATTTACAATACGAAATATACGCCCTGCCACGTGGTGTGGTTGTGGTACGTGTGGGTTGGCTCTTAGTCATGACTTTCGTTTTTGAAGCATTCATTTGTAGTCCTATCTTTTTACTTTCTTGGTTTAATGATTCAAGCATCTTTTTCAGGTCTGATGCTGATTCTGATAGCAAGACTATGTCATCTGCGAATCTGAGATGGGTTAAGTATTTCTTGTTTATCTTTATGCCTTTGGCTTCCCAGTTGATGTTTCTAAATATGTTTTTTAGAACCGCAATGAATAGTTTCGGTGATAAGGGTTCGCCTTGTCTAACGCCCCTCTCTATACTGATTAGTTCCCTTTGTTTCCAGCCTTACTCTGCTAGTGTTGTTTTTGTATATGAGTTTTAGGATGTTAATATATTTCGAGCTGATGTTAAGCTTGTTTAAGGCGGTCCATATTGAGGCGTGGCTGATGCTATCAAAGGCCTTGCTGTAATCAACAAACCCGAGATACAGCGGTTTGTTAAACTCCTCGTATTTTTCAATTACTTGTTCTAAAGCTTGGATATGGTCTAAGGTACTGAAGCCGAAACGGAAGCCAGGTTGTTCTATAGTTTGTGCGTTGTCAATAGTTTTTGAAATACGATTTAGGATCAAAGATGAAAACACCTTGTATAGACTTACTAGAAGGCTTATTGGTCTACAGTTATTGACGACTTTTGGATTACCTTTTTTGTGTAGGAGGATGATATCTGATGTATACCATTGGGTAGGTACTACCTCGGTTTCCAATATTAAATTGAAGAGATCGGTAAGATGGGTACGAAGTACTGGATCTCCAAGTTTTAAGACTTCGTTGGTAATGCCGTCGGGACCTGGACTTTTGTTTGTTTTAAGGTTTTTCAACAGTTCTAATACTTCATTTGTATCTACTAGATGTTCTGTTTCTGTGACTTTACTTCTATGTTCGTCGTCACTTCGAAGTTCTTCTTAGTTTTCTTCCCTTTTTTTGTACGGTTGTTGGAAGAAGGTTGTTGCCTCTTGTAAAATTTCTTGTCTACTTGTAGTTTCTTTGTTTTGTCTGCCTAGATTGTGTATCCATGTTTTGTGTAAATTTAGCTCCTTTAGACCTCTTTTTGTGCTCCTGAATTTGTTTAGGTTTTCAGTAAGTATCCTTTGCGTATGTTGTTTGTAATCTCTTTTTATTGCCTTACTCGTATCTTTGTATAATTTACTTAGCTCTTGTTTAATATTTTTATCTTTATGTTCTTTTATTTTCAGTTCGATTCTTTTTTAAATTAGATTAAGTGTTTCGTTCCTAAATACATTGTGTCTGGTATTTTCCTGTCTATCGGTTTTAGTGACAAGACTGTTTTTATTGCTTCTTCCAGTGTGTCGTAGTATGCTTGCATGTTTGCGTTGTTATCTAGTTTTCTATGTTTAGTTTTAAGTTGTCTTTGTATTGCTTTATTTCTTCATCTGTTCTAGGGATTTTAGGTTGAGGTTTGAAGTTTTTTCTGCTTTTCTTTGTTTGTTTCAGGGAAAGAGTTATTTGTATTAGTCTGTGGTCCGTTCGAAATTTTACATTGTTAAGAACTTCGTATTTACGTATAGATTTTGGGATGTTTGCCATTATGTAATCTATTTCGTTCTTTTTTCTGTCGTCGGGTGATTTCCATGTCCATCTTCTTTGAGGTTTCAGTTTATAATATGTGTTGATTATGGAGAGCTTATATTCTTGCGCATGGTTTATGAGACATTCTCCCCTTTTATTTCTGATGCCTAGGCCAAATTTTCCCATACTCAAATTTTCTTCACATTTTGGTTGTCCTATTACTGCGTTCAAGTCTCTTATATCAAATATAAGGATATAAGAGTAAAATTGTTGAGGTATCATGTTGAGTTGGGTGGACATCGCTTAATGCAGAGTACTTTGATAAAACTTGTAATTTTGCAAAAGTTCTTTGGCTCCTGTTATAAAAAAGACAAACTATCTTGCAAATACATTTAAATTGTGTATCAAGCCGCATGCAGTAAAAAATTAGATATGTTAACCGTAATAATGATGGCAGGTCAGGAAATAGATCATCTGTAAGTATTAACTAATCCACACATTAAACCTATTTGTAAGTAAAAATGCTAAGCCCTCATAAAACAATTGTTTTTTTTTAGTTTTATTTTTAAAAGTTTAACACAGTGTTATTATGAAAATTGCAAAATAATTCATGCAATTTAGATGTCATATGTTATAAAACTTAATATGAGGAGCTCATCCAAGAATTGTGAATTCTTTCATCATTTAATAGTATCAAAAGATAGTATTGAACTATAAAGTTTAGAATAATAAGGAATATATAATTCAAAATGTAGGACATAGGTATACCACATACCAGATGTTGGACACCAAATAATTTAAATAATTCACTAGCAATCAACAAAATATATTATACTAGATGAATTTGTTTATACGCGGGAATCATACATTTTACGGGATGAAAGTATCCTATGTCCTTTCCCGGGACTCAAAGTATCTCCATACCAAATTTCAGCAAAATCGGTTCAGCGGTTTGGTCGTGAAGAGGTAATAGACAGACAGAAATGTATGGATTGCAGAATGATGTTGCAGTTTTGAGCTTATTACAGTGAATACAATGTGAAAATATGTGAACCTCGAAAGTCAACAGTTCATATTGTATTATACTATCTCTATAGCGCTCATAATGATACTTAGCACCTACGAATAATAAAAACTAAGGAAAAGTAACTCCGTCAAAAAACATGCTCCACAATACTTGTCAAAAAAGTGTACCTTAGGTACACATTTCAATACTTTTGCAATATTTAGGTGGCCTTGAGCGGTACTAGGCTGACGTTACATGACAGATCGAAAAGAACTAAATTTAAAACGGTAATAGTATGGGAGTTACGATTCCTTAGTTTTTATTATTCGTAGCTCAGCACCCACCAAATATGAATAAGTAGCAAGAATTTTGTTTCCCCAAACAAACAAAACAAACCATTTGAAGTGATAAAGAAAGACACGTCGATAGATAAGAGTTTATAACATAAGTGCATGCACACCTACAGTATAGTATAGGATTGGGTAAACGTGAAATCATAGTGGAGGGTACACCAATAAACGTGTCACTCACTTCGTGGACGCGGACGTGCAGCACCTTCTCGGCGACCTCGCGGATGACCCGCAGGCGGCGACCGAGCGGCGCGTCACAGCCCAGCTCCTTCTGCAGCTCTGGGGTGATCACCAGCTCGTTCTGCGAGAGCGGAGCTGCGCCGGCGAACAAAATACACTCGTTAGCGCACAGTATGCCCCCGGACCGCACCTAGCTGCGACCGCCTCCCGCAGATTATACGTACCCGATGGACCCTTCTTGAAAAACACTTTTAATTTGTCTTGAAAGGACTTTGTGTCCCTGTCTCGGGAGCCCATTGCGCGGCCCCGCAATCGCGGTGTCCCTCTCTAGGTGACTAAAAACTAAATACTAGGCGCGGCGACTACCTATGCGTATGAAATAGGAAATAAAAACACATATTTGTTAGAATTATTCTCACTACCGCTCTGCTTTGTAATTCAACATCTGACAGTTCGCTAGCCCTCCCTCTACAGGCTACAGCTGACAGATAACAGTTAGATAAAATTCACCTTCGACAAAAAAAAAAATTGTCAAAATTTTGTAGACATTGGCCGGGGGATTTTTTTTTTAA
Organism: Cyaniris semiargus; assembly: GCA_905187585.1. NCBI lineage: Eukaryota > Metazoa > Arthropoda > Insecta > Lepidoptera > Lycaenidae > Cyaniris > Cyaniris semiargus. The sequence continues at coordinate 184,648 of LR994558.1, read as the reverse complement.
ATTAGAATATAAAATGGGATAAAAATAATGATAATTTAAGAAATGTTGGTATCATACTAATTAATGTTAATATAAACTAAATTTCCGAACGAAATCTAGTGTTGCTGTCTTAAAAATATATATATACTATTTTCTTTACATTTTCGACTTTCGACGTAACAAAAGAAAGTCTGTCAAGAAAGTGAAGACGCGCGCAAACATAGAAAAAGTATTATAGTAGTAGTTTCGTCCCTTGCCCGGAATAAGGGGAAACAAATAGAATCCGACTAGATGGCGAGTATTGGACAATGTTGTCTCGCTCTTGCGCGCGAGATAACTCTTCATAGTTTACAGCTGACGGCGTGTTTATAGTTTCGATGCGGCTGAATGTGTCTGCGACGATGTTATCTTTTCCGCTGATATGACGAATGTCGTGCGTGAACTTGGAGATGAAAAGTAGTTGCCGAGTTCTTCTTGGAGTTTCTGATGTTGATGATTTCTTCTGTAGGGCGAATGTCAATGGCTTGTGGTCGGTGAATATGATAAGTTCTCGGCCCTCGAATATTTTTCTGAAGTATTTTAATGACATGTAGATTGCTTGAAGTTCGCGATCGTAGGTGCTGTACTTCGTCTGCGCTGTAGTAAATTTCTTCGAGAAGTAGCCGAGTGGTTGCCACTTGTTATTGTTGTATTGTTGAATTAGGTACAGCTCCCGCTGCGGTGTCCGAGGCGTCGGAGAATATTGCGATCGGTGCTTTGTGATTCGGGTGGGCAAGCAAAACAGCGTTTTTAATGCTATTTTTGCACGCCATGAATGATTCTTTCGATGTTTCGTTCCACTCGATCGCTGTTTTGTCTCGCTTTTTCGCATTGTGTAAGTATGCGTGTAGCGGAGCTTGTATAGTAGCGGCGTTCGGGATGCTATCTCGGTAGAAGTTTAGCATACCGAGGAATCGTCGTAATTCTTCTATGTTCTTCGGAAATGGAAAATCTTCGATGGCTTGTAGTTTGTCGTGTGGTGGCTTGATCCCGTCGCTGTTGACGCTGAAGCCGAGGAATTTAACTTCTTGTTTTCCGAGTACACATTTGGCCAGGTTGATTGTGATTCCGTTTTCTTCTAGACGTTGAAGAACACACCGCAGATGTTGGCGATGTTCTTCTTCGCTGCTTGATGCGATCAACAAGTCGTCGATGAACGAAAATACGAAGTCGTAGCCTTGTAGTATTTCGTGTATAAAACGGCCTGCGTTTCTAAGGCCGGGACACATTCTCGGGAACTCGAATAATCCGAATGGCGTGATGATAGCTGTCTTCTCGATATCTTCTTCGTGGACTGGTAATTGTTGGTAGGCTCGGTTTAAGTCGATAGTCAAGAAGATAGTTTTTCCGGCGAGTTGAAAAGTGAAGTCTCGTAGTCGGGGAATAGGGTAGCGGTCGGGTTTCGTAACTGCGTTTAGTCGTCGGTACTCGCCGCACACCCTTATGTCGCCGTTCTTCTTTGGTACGACGTGAAGCGGAGCGCTTTTGCTGGGACGACAGAGACCTTGTTGCATCATATTTTCGAATTCTTTCTTGACTTGATTGTAGCGATGCGGTTGTAGTGGTCGGGCGCGACAATGTAGTGGTGGCCCGGACGTCTCGATAAAATGTTCGACGCTATGTTTCGGCGTGATGTTCATCGCTGTCAATCTCGTGATGCCGTGGAAGTCTGCTAGGATATCGTGGTATGACTGCGTGCTGTCGACACTACGGACAGTAGGTACGTCCGTGTAGCGTCCAGGTGCGTTGATGTGCAGACTTGTTCTCCCGTCGACGAGTTTTCTGTTTTTCAAGTCGACAATCAGTTCGTGGTGTTGCAGGAAGTCGGCACCGAGGATTGGTTTCGAGACTGCGGCGACGATGAACTTCCATTTGTAGGGTCGGCGAAGTCCGATGTTGAGCTCTAGTGTTTTCTCGCCGTATGTCGGTGGTATTACGGTGTTGTTGGCGGCGTAGAGTTGAAAAGGTAGCGGCTGGAGATGGATGCCTTTCTTTTTCGGTATGACGGATATATTGGCACCCGTGTCTACCAAAAAAGTGAGATTCGTAGTCTTGTCCGTGACGAATAGGCGGTATTGTTTGTTGTGAACGCCGGATTCCGCCGCTGCCAACGTTCTGTCTAGTTTTCCGATGTTTGGAATGTACACGGTTGTGCACATTTTCTCGCTTCTTTACCGAATCTGCTGTGGTAGTAGCAGAACGGTGATGGTGATGAAGATCGTGGGCGCGAAGTTGACCGTTGCCGGGATCGGGATGTCGATCTGTATCTTGAGCGTTGGTAGTGTCCTCTTCTATAATTATTATTGTTGTACTGTTGTTTTTTCAGTTCGGCGACTTCTAGCGATAGTCTGCGGACTTCTTCGATGAGGAGTAGTTCGTAGTTTGATGAAGTTGATGCGGAGCTATTTACACGATGAGATGAGATGCTATGTACATTATTTACAGTTGACTGCTCGATGATCTTGTCGGCTAGCGCTGCTTGTTCGTCGAGTGTGGTCTTCTTCTGGAACGTTTCGCTGACGGCCAGGACTGAGCGGATATTTGTCGGGAGGAGGTTGGCCCACATGAGTTGAAGGGTGGAATCGGGGACCTTGTTGCGAGCCAGGTTTCGCATACGTCTGAGAAGTTGTGATGGTTTCTGATCCCCTAATTCCATGTCTGACAGCAGCGTTTGGAACTGCCGGCTGTCAGATTCTTCGTATGCGGAGATGAGCCGGTCCTTCAGGGCTTGGTACTCGTTCTTCTCTGGCGGGTTGTATAGCAGGTCGGCGATCTGTTCGATGTCCTCCTTTTCTAGACGAGCGATGACCATCTGGGAGAGCTGGCTTTGGTTTTTCTGTAGACTGCTGGTGGCTGCTTCGAAGGTGACGAACCAGAGCCTGGGTTTGTCCCTCCAGAAAGGTGGAATTCGCATCGAAAGTGCGATGCCGGCGATCTCCTGTGACGATGATGCAGACGTTGCCGGGTTGTTGGTGAGTGCCGAGGTTTCGGGCAGGGATTCGCCTCTGTTCTGTTCCATTGTGTGGAGAGATTTGCAGCAGAATTCTGTCGAGCAGCGTTTCGTGGTGCAGCGTTTCTTCTGAGCAGCGTTTCGTCGAGCAGTTTTCCCGGGCAGAGTTTCTTCTGGCAGAGGTTGCTTGTTGCTCTTCGGGCAGAGTTTCCACTTGAAAGTGGTTGCTGTTCTTCGGGGTCACCAATTTAGAGGACCGGTTGGTCTCTCTAAGAGTTCACTAGAGGTCGGAGGAGTAAAGAGTAAAACTCGATTTACTGTGGTGAACTGGAGTGCTTTATTGAACAATTGGTGCTGTTTATATACAAAAAATTATGATAATTATTAGTATTACAAAAATATTTACAAAGTGAAAAGATTGTTTGTGATTGGTTGAATAATATTAGAAAGAGAAATCTAGAAAGGGATAAAAACATTTACAAAATTAGAATGAGAAAAAAAATGGAATAAGAAATATTTACATGTTGAAAAGATGAAAATACGGCCTCTCGCGCCCCGCGAGTTTAGTTCGCGTGCGCGCTCCATACCGACGTCGTCTCGCTGTCGCTCGTCGCCGCGCCGGTAATAATAGTAGTGCCGCCATTTTGTGAAGACGTTATGAAGCTCTGCAAACGCCATGAAGTCTGTAGCTATGCTGCGAAGATTCCTCGCTCGACGTAGCCTCGATGTGAAGACGCGTAGTGAAGTGTTGCGAAGAATTCTTATTAGAAAAACGCCCTTTTCAGGGTCGGTTCATGTCCGGTGCACATGCACTTAATATCACACGGACAGGCCGCCTCCGTGGCGGTTATTGTTTTTCTCGTCATGTATACGAACGTGCGTTCTTTGCAGAACGATTTTCTTCTGTGTTTCAATCTTCTACGAACGTATACAAAGACGGCGCGCGTTCTTTTCAGAGCGTTGTTTTCTTTGTTTCAATCGGCGACGAACGTACTGCTACAATGCTATGAGGAAGGCTCAAGAAAGAGATGACGACCTTCGGCACATCATCACATGGAAGAAAAGGGGTGACGTGAAACCAATCTGGAGTGAGGTTGCACCCACTGGTGCTGTCACTAAGGCGTACTGGGAGCAATGGGACAGTCTGATACTTCAGGACGTAATACTATACCGGAAATGGGAGAAGGCTAACGGCAGAGAGTTCTACTTTCAAATAATAGTCCCAAGGGCGAAAGTACCAGATGTTCTCCGCGAGGTACATGAGGGCGTATCAGGGAGTCATCTAGGTGTCAAGAGGACGCTAAGAAAAGTGCGAGAACGATTCTTCTGGTTGCATTGGCGAGATGATGCGCAGGATTGGTGCCTCAAATGTACTACTTGCGTTGATGTAACGGAACCACAGAGCAGGAGTCGTGGGGACAGCGTGACGCGTTACCATGGCAGTAACAATGATGCTCGGGACGAGCATCTCTAAGAGGGGAGTAGTATTACGGATACGGACACGTAGTGCCATCTAGCGTCAAACCAGCGAAACTGATCAGGGAAACACAGAAAACATAAATCCCCTACTTAGTACTAGATGGCGTTAGGTGTATGTTTACTTACGCGTATTTTCTAGAAAGTTCCCACACGTGTTTACTTGTTTACGTAAATCGGGCGAGGGAACTTTCTGGAATTCGTCTCGCCATATAAATAGCCGCAGGTAGACGGCCCGGCAATTCAGTTTCATCTGAGCGATTTTCGAGGCGACTTCGGAGTGAAAACAAGTGATCAGTAGTGAGTGAACCAGTGAACCTACGACTTGGCTACGACCTAGGACAGTGATAGTGCTCAGTGATTTGGATCTAGTGCTTAGTGTTTGGACTTAGTGATTTGTGTGAGCTAGTGCTAGTGCTAGTAAAGTCTTTTTAAGAGTCAGCAGGTCTTTTTCTCCAAATCCTTCGAACCCTAGCACGTAACAATATTATTTTATACCGTGCCTAAAGAAAAACACAAAACCATAATAATAATATTCTTTTGTTTACCTAGGTACAACTAAAACAAAGGGTTTTTTCACTACCTTCTAATAGTATGCCCATTGCCCATCTTCAGCTTCAAACAATTAGAAACGTCCTGTCTCTGCAGCATGTTATTTTTTATCACGCATGATGTAACACTGAGGGCGAAATAAACCTATAGATCTGATAAACGAGACCTTCATAAGTTTTTCTTTAGCTAATGATCATGAAAACTGTATCTCGCGCGAAATAAGCGGCAACATAATGCCGGGGTTGATTGAGAAAAAAAATGCAATAAAATAACATGTTAGCCACTGATATTGAATACAAAAATTACATATCTTGGATACCCATAATATGACAAAAAAAATGGGATACGTTTCTTTCGTGTCGGGCCTGGGTAAATTTTGTATAGGCCGTGGCCCGTGACCAGTCTCCTTTAGGAGTTTTTTTTTTTTAATTATTGATTACTATAAACGAAAAAGAATTACAGGTAATGGAGTGGAATAGTACTTGCTGGTGTAATTTTGGAATTTTTGCAATTCTTCCATTGTTTTATTTATTAATCCAAATTAATTACAGAACTTTATAACTTTAGGATTAAGCTGTAGGTATTGTTTATAAAACGTTAGAAACTCGATTGTTTTTGACTGATCAAAGTACTGCGAGTACCTACCTTACCTCGAAATCGCCAGTGCTCACAGTAGAATATGGCGACGATTTATGACGTCATATTATATTTCCCTAGGGTACTGCGGCAGTATACTGGCAGCCCATAACGGAACGAATTTTTCTACAGTGATAGCACTGTGCAGTGCTCGCACTGCATATCGGAACATACCTACCCATAGTTACAAGTCAATAATGGACGCCATATTACGCCATATTTGACGATAACCTTAACCTTAACAACAACGCCTCTGGTGCAAGTTGCAACCCACCCTAAGGGTGGGTTGCACCAGAGGCGTTGTTATAGTTTGACATTTTGTTATAGTTAAAGTTATAGTTAAAGTAAGTTGGTGCAACCCACACTAAGAGATGTCACTGACATCGACACTGACTCATTAAGCTGCGCGTCCACTGGATCGGAATCGAAGCGTACGCAGCGTACGGATTTGTTGCTTTGTATTGATTTCTATGGTACTGCGTCCACTGGATCGGTATTTCTGCGACTGAGACCGGTATTTATGCCGATGACGTCATGCGCAGTGAACGCGTCATTCGGATTCCGAAGGTTTCAAGCTCTGACGTGTTTGCGACGACGCGACGGCTATACATAAATACTAATTCACGATGAATGACGATATTTTAATTACTTGAGTGGAAAAATATGAAGAACTTTACAATCTAAAACATCAACATTATCATAACCAACTGAGGAGAGAAAATATTTGGGATGAAATTGTGCAAATAATTAATGAAAGTTGTTCTGATATTAAATTAAGAAATTTAAAAAACCCCCGCCAAACAACTTTAAAAAGTAATGAAATAATATTTACTGACTTTAATTTTAAATAATTCCTAAGTGTAAAGTAATATTTTAGTCCATAATTATTGTTGTCATGGTGTGTCGGGGGACCGCCAAGTTAACTACGACAACAGCGTCTTTTGCATTTTGTATCGCTGATTGTCTCGATTCAGTTCGCTGTGAACTGACCTTAAACTATAATGTTATGTGAAATCAAACATCTACATTAGCGGTCCCCCGACACACCTTGACAACAATTATGGACTAAAATATTACTTTACACTTAGGAATTATTTAAACTTAAAGTCAGTAAATATTATTTCATTACTTTTTAAAGTTGTTTGGCGGCGGTTTTTTTAAATTTCTTAATTTAATATAATTTTATGTTTTTTAAAATTGTGTTGGTTATAGTGCATAATTGTTCCTATCAACAGGATCATATCCCAATGAATACGATCTATAAATATCCTCTTGGATGAGCCTAAACATGAAACCTCCACCCTGGGTTCATACGGAGCTCGGCTCTTATACAATCCAGGTGATGCTGCAGCAGCAGCATGCAAATATTTACTGCTTATCTACGTCTTATTGGTTGTCGCAATTAAAATGAGCCCAAACACGAAACCTCTGCTCTAAGTTGGTGAGGAGTTGGGTTTCCTATTGATTACCAGGTGATGCTGCAACTCCAGGGTGAACTTTCCATTAATATGTATATATTCATAAGTGTCACGAACCAGAATGCAAAATATAAAACCCATCAAACGACTTCAAGTTGCTAATCGGCCTATCACGAACCAGATAAACCGTGATATTTCAGCAATGAGCAGGCTGATGATGATGAACTATAGCTAAGAACACTCTCGGTCATGTCAGCTTTCAAACGAAAAAAACTAGATCAAAATCGGTCCACCCGTTTGGATGCTACGATGCTACAGACAGACAGACAGACGGACAGGATGGACGGACGGACGGACGGACGGACGGACGGACGGACGGACGGACGGACGGACGGACGGACGGACGGACGGACGGACGGACGGACGGACGGACGGACGGACGGACGGACGGACGGACAGACAGACAGACAGACAGACAGACAGACGGGGTCGGTGGTCGGGGGTTAAAAATACAGCTAATTACAACAATATCCTCGTCACTATCCTCCATAATGCAAAATGCACGTTAACAGGCTATGACAGACTAAAAATAACTAAATGCCGATGCTGAATCCTAATGCAGTGGACGCACCCCATCGGCATTTCGTAAATGACGACGCTCCGTCCGCTCCGTACGCTCCGATTCTGATCCAGTGGACGCGCAGCTTTAGTCATTACCAAAGTCATTACTCGTCGTCGTGGTAAAGAGAGAAATACTCTGTCTACGTTACTCGTAGTTTAACTCTTTGTCATTACCATTACCAAACTTATTACTTAAAATTGTTATTACAAGTTGCACATAATTCATATGTAATATAATTAATATAATTTTATGTTTTCATGAATTAGTTTTGAACTTTGACAGAGTAAACAAAATTTGACTTTATTCCGGAATTTTAAAAAGTTTCATCTACTGATCACTAGATAGAGCTTTTAGGACTTTGGAACATGCCTGGTATGAAAATTAAAGATGCCACGAATATTCAGTTACTATTCGCCATATGGGCCCATTCGGCCACTTTTTTGGTACTCGGTATTCGGTTTTCGGCCAAACTATGAAAAAAAGACACATAACATCAAAATACTCAAGATTCTCAATATATTTTGTATTTCAGTGTTTTCAACAAATTACTTACATACTATAGTAAGTAAAATTCATTAATGGTAAATCGTGCTGGATATAAACATTCATGATCAAGAGTCTGCTCAGTGCTGGATATTTTTCCAGTTTCTAGCGTTCTTAGCTAAACTTTTCAATACGTAAAGTTCACAAGACAGCCAATAAATAGTAATAATACAGCAAGTGAGCAACTGTAGACTTAGCGAAGTTACACAAATATGGAGCGATACTCCTACAGGCTAACTTAGATTGCGTCTTCGCCATCTAACAGCATGTGTACTAACTTTTACCTAACTGCCACTTTGTGTTGGTCTTTTGTTTAATGCTGTTGTTGCTGGATTTATTTTAAAGGAACTTGTTTTTCCATAAGTTCTATGACACACGTATATCGACATCTAAATTAGTATTATTAGTATTTCAAAACTAGTTTCCGTATGTCCGTACCCACAGCATCACTCGTTCAAGTTCTTTACCTACCATACCTTGTAAATTTTGATGCACCAGATTAATCAAATTACATTTATTCATACTTAATATATTTGAGTCTAACATATTATTGGTATGATTTTCAATACTAAATTCATTTCCGCAAGAGATGTCCTCCATTGTCTTATTATCTAATTTAAATAAATATTTGGAACATATTCCAATTCGTTAATACTATGACTACTATAATTCTGCCCAATAGAAGCAGTAGTCTCTAAAGCCAAACACTTGGCTGGTTTAAAATTTAAAAAAGTTAAATAGCAACCTGGCTATTCGTCTTTTATAAAAATTAGATAAAAATCTAAATTATTAATGTCTCAAACTCAACTCAAAAAAAATTTATTCACAATATTTTTTTTGCAAATACTCTCTGAAAGACTACTAAAATGCCTACCACCGGTTCGGGAACTAACCCGGCGAGAAGAAACGACGGGACGCGGCGGCGTAAGAAACTCGCACGGGACCCACTTTTTACTAAAAAAGTAGGAAAAATTTGTCTTTTGAAAATAGAATTTACAATGTTGTAACTTAAAATTATATACAATATCAACATTTTTTTTATGAAATAAGGGGGCAAACGAGCAAACGGGTCACCTGATGGAAAGCAACTTCCGTCGCCCATGGACACTCGCAGCATCAGAAGAGCTGCAGGTGCGTTGCCGGCCTTTTAAGAGGGAATAGGGTAATAGGGGAGGGTAGGGATGGGAAGAGAAGGGAATAGGGGAGCGAAGGGAAAGGAATAGGGTAGGGGATTGGGCCTCCGCTGGTTTTCTGTGAGAACGTGGTATTTCTCCGGTCGAGCCGTCCCATTCCATATTTTAGGGCCACTAAATCGAAATATTAAATCCTTTCTATCTCTGTTAGCTATCACTTTCGAGATTTTTCGCAGAAAAAATTGTTGTTCGTCTTATCAAAATGAAGCTACTCACGAAAAATTTGCTTGATAGTAATAAAAAAATTTTGTTCTAGGGAACCCGGACTATAATATTATGTCAACTAGAATCGGTCTTTAAACCATTACCGCCTAAAACATTAGTTTTTTCCTAGAAACTTTTTGGTGTCGTGGTGCAGGTGACGTGAGATTGAGACGTGAGGCCCTAAGGACGGATTGTTTTTGTGCTTCTTCTGGTGCCCTTTCAGACGTGATGCCCTAGGAAATTGCTTAATTTGATTAAGGGTTAATCCGTCACTGAAAATAATTTACTTTGTCTGAGGAACCGTTGACCCTCAATAAAGAGTAAACCCGTTCCTCATTATAACGAGTCACTTCAAGTAAATCATTCATCGCTGATATATGCCTCTGTGTTTCTTGTTGTGACAAAGCATATTTTCTGTTTAAATTATCTAAAGAGTCAATAAGTATCGAAAGTTAAAGTTAAAAAAAAACGTTATAGTATCGAAGTTATCTTAAAGATCATTCAAATTTGTTTTATGGTCGGTGTACTGGCGGGGTGCCGGTCATTCATTTTTCCGATTTTTGAAGGGTCATATTTTTTGTTTATTAGTAAATTTAGAAAAAATCGAACGTACAGGCCAAGCTTTAACAGATCCCAATATTGTATAAAAAATCATTTGTCTCGACGCATTGTCCAGGGAGTAAAATGGGGAATACGTTTGTATGGAAAAACAGTGCTAGCGTGCCCTCTTAATGAGATTTGAGCACGGTAGTAAATGCTGCAATTAGTTGTGTCGTTGGCCGCTCGCCAAACTGCCGGAGCCGGCGCGTTCACACATAATATGGTGTGTGGTGACTGGTGATGGTGTTTTCTGTTTTGTGATAGATCTGTTTTTATATTTTCTGTAACGCGTGCTCGTTATGACTTAGGTACTATTTATCACGTCCGCAACTTCGTTGCGCCAAAATTCGTTTATCCCGAGACTTAAACTATCTTCATACCAAATTTCATCAAAATCGGTTCAAAGATTTAAGCGTGAAGATATAGGTATCAGACACATAGACAGACAGATACACTTTCGCATTTATAATATTAGTATGCATACAGCGCCGCGATCATCGTCATTCATCCTAGGTCCGTAAAAATAGTCAGTACTTAACTGATTCAGTGCGGATGACACGGGAGCCGTGTCATACATGTTTTTAACGTGTGGCGTATGACACGTGAGCCGTGTCATTTTAAAAACGATTGTATCTCCCTCAAATTACACTTTAGAAGGTTCTACTCTGAACAAAAACATCTTAATTTTCCACGTAGAATAAGCCTATAGGCTTCGCCTCTGAATATTCTGTGAATTGAAAAAAATTAGGGGCCGTCAACCTTTTTTAAAGGTGCATTCATTGCGGATTACACGGCAGCCGCGTCTTATGGATTTTAACGTGTGGCGTATGACACGTGAGCCGTGTCATTTAGAAAGCGATTGTATCTCCCTCAAATTACACTTTATTATACTTACTATTTATACTTGTTTTTTTTTGGAAAAGGTTCTTCCGTGAACATAGTCTGAGATTCGGGACTAAAATTTTCAGTTTCGCAGACCAAGTAATTACCACGTTTTGTAAAATTGTGTTTGTTTGAAAAACTAATGAAAAAACTGAACCTACATGAGTTCAAAATACTACTAACATTATGTATTACCAAAAAACTTAACAACGAACTTCTTTAAATTTATCTACGAACGTATAATTTACATCGGAAACCCAGATCTATTTAATATACTCATTTTTCTAACTTTGAAACCTACAAAAGGTTTGCAACATCTATGGCGAGACATATACAACTTCTATGGCGTATGACACGGCTAACGTGTCACGAGAAAATTGTATGCCGCCACGACTGAAAGTCTTCAAAAATGTGCGTCGCATTGAATCGGGTCTCAAGACGCGCCGTGTGACGGGGTGGCTCGGCGCGGCTCGTGCAGGCGCGTCCCGAGCCCGACCCGATTAAAGTCGGTAAATTCAAAGGCGCGGCTTGAGCAAACAGACGAGCGCGAGCCACCCTTCTCACGGCGCGTGAGGCCACAAGCCGCGCCACGTTGACAAAATAAAACGCCGACAAGTAAAATGAAACTTTATTAACACAATGACAGATATCATTTTGCTCTAAGTCAAGTACGTTGTAATAACTATGTGGTCGAGTCGCTTGCCGCAGAGACCCGCGGCATGCAAGGAAATAAGTAAATTTGAATAAAATGCAACTTTATTAACTAGGTAACTAGGTAGCATTTCAATCTATGCCGATAATTTTATAATTTGAGTTTTATTCCTTCATATTTTGATAACAAATAATAATAATAGACATTTATTCAACAAAGTTCACAGTACACTACAATAAAACAAAGCATACAACAATAAAGACAGAGAAAAAAAGACATGCATACTAAGCCTAACCATATATAACAGTTTTTTTTTATTCTTAATTCGAATTTAGACAATGCGTTTCATATAACTATGTACCTACAAATAATTTACACATATATTTTTGTGGTGCGGCGCGAATTGAGTGCTTCGGTATAAGGCAGTGCAGCGCGAAAAGTTGTTGAATAGGACTCCACTCAGGTAATGATCATGGCACAGGATACTGTACCACGATATCTGGTATTCTGTGCATCCTCTCTGCCAGGCGTTTGACAGACATACAACATACATAGGGCATCGAAACCCGTACCCAATTTTCAAAACCCTGGTTTCGGGTTTTTTGTTTGATGAAAACCGGGTACCCGGGTTTTTCGGGTTTTTTCGGGTTTTTTAACAATTCAACAAATAACAATGCGAAAATACTTTACACATGATTTTCTGCGATTGCCATTACCTATCCAGTAAAATACTATTTAAATATCATTGTCTGGGGTCGCAGCAGTGCCCAACCAATTCTCGAGTAAGCTGGCACGGCCGTATCATACTTTTATCGATGCGACTATTTTACCTCTCCTATATTTTGGATCTTATCAAAGCTAGGGATTAAGATTTTCGGGCCAAGATTAAGTATTACAACAAGCTTCACCTCCAAATTACATATATTATTTAATGTATTTGTATTTTATGAAATATATAAAAATGTATCCAGAATTTTTGAAGACATTAAATGGAAGAATAACCTTAAATATAAAACGTATGCCAACAAATCTTTATTTAATCTTTTACATTTTTATTGCTGATTGTCAAATTATTAATAATCATTTAGTCCTAATTGATGTTGGCATACTTTATACCTGTAATTAAATTTTTGTGCCTAGTTTTTACCTGAAATTGCCTTTTGTCTGCCTTCCTACGGTATGAAGCCGAATGTTCTTTGCAATTTAAGGTAAGTTTTCGCTGTCATCTAACTTACTGGAAAATCTTACATTACTGAAAAATCTTACATTACACTACACCTCAAAGCTTTTTGTAGTTATTAGTTCTAGTCACAATAGACAGAATTCATGTCAGATAACCATGTAATTGATCAGAACAGACCACGTGGCAAATGCGGAAGGATGCTTTTAATGAGTTTGGAAGATTAACCATGGTGGCATGGTGTTACACACAAGAAATTGTCTCTGGCGCTGGTACTGATAAAAATTCGGCTTATATTTCATCTGGGTTCAGTAAAATCACGTGTTTTAATAATTCCGCCGTGAGTATGACATCCACGTACGGCAAAGGTAAGCCATCATTCGTCCTATTATGTGTTACCAACATCAGTCTCTCAAGCAATGAAAAGCAATCTGCCGCATTTGCCAGACTGCAATACTGGAATACAAAATGGTTTCACATCATACTTGATGGAAACTCCTCTGCATGGTTTTATCAGTTCCTAAGGGCTCTCTTGGAACCTTTTTACTGATTGTATTATCTTAATATTGTCGTTATTTTTTATATTGTGAATATAACAAATAATGACAAAAAGCATAACGACAAATAAAAATCTCTTTTAAGGTTTTTAGTAAGTTAGACGACTGAAAATAATGACTTTAAATTGCAAAAAAGACTGGGCAAATATTTTTTGTGCCCTGCTGTGGTATGACCACAGCAGGGCACAAAAAATATTTTTTAGTAAAAATACTGTATGCCAAACATCGATCAGTATAAATTATTACTATTTATTTGACTATCAGCAATAAAAATATCTCATTCAAATGAAAATTTCAGTTTATAAAACGAAATAAAGATTTGTTGACTTATCATTGATTTTTTATGACTGTAGAATTCCGAATTTTATCGTTTCTAAAACAATCATAGATATATGATTGTTTTAGAAACAATAAAATTCGGAAAAGTGTTTTAATAATAATATGTTTTATTAAATACCTTGTTCCATACACACTGCCTTCAAAAATTCCTGACAGGTTTTTAGATATTCCAAAAATACAATAACCCTAAGACTTTGTTGATGGGTGTATTTTATCAGCAAGGGTCCATACAAGTTCCTACGTTTTGTCACTAACTAGTGACTTGCCCATCATCATCATCATTAAGCAAATAAACGATTTCTATTTCTATTTCTATCAAAAGTCTACGGTACTTTCAGCAGACTTAGAACCCTTTGAAGCTGTCCACACTTTATTCTGTAAGCCTTTGATCACATAATAAAGAAAACTGTGGTCAATCACTGAATGTTGATTGAAAACTATAAAATAAGTTTAACAAGACTTGCTTCTATGAAATTTGAAAACTTTTTGCGATGGACAGATTGTTTGAAGAGACTTGGCTTTTTTACATTGAATAGTTTTGGTAGGATTTTCAAAATATTATTATTTATAAATATTTTTGTGACAATTAGTCTTTAATGCTCTTGAAACGAAACTTTTAGGTACTTTAAAATATTATATTTTGTTTAATTATGATCAATAGAAATAATTAAACCTATATTTATATTATAAAAATAAAGAATTTGTATGTTAGTTTGTTATAAATACCTTAAATCAGGTCTTGCCTTTAATAATTATCAAAAAAAAACGAAAAACCCGAAAAGCTCGAAAAACCCGGGTTCCATTTTTGAAACCCGGGTTTTTTCGTGATCCCCAAAACCCGGGTTTTCCCGGGTTTTCGGGTTTCGGGAAAAACCGGTCTCGATGCCCTAAACATACAGCATAATATATTACATGTACTAGATAAAAAAAATTACATAAATAAATAATTCATAATCTTAGAATGTAAAAAAAATAACCTATTAAATATGTGTGGTAGTGGAAGTGTAATTACATATATAAATAATATGGATAATAATAGCATAATTATAATATCATAAAAAACATTAGTAATTGAAATGTCCAGTCTCGGGGCTACAGAAAGCAACAGCTTAGTATAACGTATTACGTAAGAGGCCACCGTGTCGGCTAGACAAAGCAGGCGGCAGCTTGACGGGATTCCGGGCGAGATAAGGGAACGGGCGCGTGCGCTTCACTTCAGCGCGGCCCTCACGCAGAGCAGATCCTTATTCGGCTTATATGAATTATGTAATTGTTTAAAATGACCCAAAGAAAGGTTGTTTGTCAACTCTGTGGCTCGAGTGAAATGCCGCCGACTTGGCTACATCGCGGCTCACGCTATAGCTAGTACGATGATATATTTTGTTATACTAGGTAATTAACTAATATTAATAATTAAACTATATCTACTCACACTCACTCAAGGTGTTGTAGAATTATCACGCCAGATGGTTTTTAGTCCCAGGTAGCCCTGCAGACGGACTTCGTGATATTGTGCTCAGTCAGACAGAAGCGTCATTCCTCCACCAGTACGAGTGGAAACATAATATTAATTATTGTGAATTATAGTAGTAAAGAATCACGGGGAGGGCTCTGAGGAATTATTGTTAGGAATCGTAGCTCCTGCAACTTTTCGCCATTATTCCATACGAAAAAAACATACCATCCTCATCACCTTGGTGAGTGGCAGTCTTCCACAATGCGTTTTTACGTAACTTTGTGCCGCGCACTGTAAAACTCTAGAACGAACTGTCACCAGCAGTATTTCCGAACCAATACGACCTGCAAACCTTCAAGAAGAATGCGTATTCTCTCTTGAAAGGCCGGCAACGCACCTGCAGCTCTTCTAATGTTGCGAGTGTCCATGGGCAACCACCTAGTTGTTTTCCATCATGTGACCCGTTTGCTCGTTTGCTGTTTTATTTTACAAAAAAGTATATATTAGGTAAAAAATATTATTATTGCGCGGTTATGTTGTCTCATGTCTGCGGAGCGAGGTCCCCGCGACGCTCCTGTACATATCCCGCCTGCACTCGAGCCTCCCGTCTGCACCGTCGAGGACGTCGTGAATCCAGAAGAAGGCGCAGTGCCTGAGGGTCGAGCGTCAGCAGTCTCGCCACAAGGTTTTACAAAACTTTAATTCCTTTGTGGTGAGAGTACTGACGAAGTATCTTTCGACCTTCGAGGCCCGGAAGATATAGCGGAGTAGGGATTACAAAAAACGGAAATTGAAAAAATTTTCGTGTCACTATCCGTTTTTTTTTTCAATTTTTTGATATTATAGCTTTAAATGCGGCTATTTTTTGATGGTGCTTTTAAAGCGACGGCAAATTTGTGATAGCGCTTTTAAGCAAATGTGAATTACTATGACAGATATTACAAGGATACATTTAAATTAATATACTTATGTATTATGTTTTAATATTATTTAAGTATTATTAAAATTAAATTAATTTTTAAGGTGGCCTCCCATAAAATCCCTATAACGGTACAGAACCCTTCGTTTGCTAGTCCGGCTCGCACTTGGCCGATTATTATATTATATGTATAAAATAAAATAAAAAAATAAAATATCTTTTTATTTCAAATGGGTATCATGATACACTTTTTGAAAGTCGTAGAAAGAACGAAGAAACTACGTTACCTACCACCCCACCGGTTCAGGAACTACCCCGCCGAGAAGAACCGGCGTAAGAAACTCGCACGTTATGTGTATGTTTATCTAATATTCGAAAAAACCGAAAATCAGGATTTTCAAAAGAAATCCGGATTATCCGTAGCCGTAAAAGCGTGCGTGCGTAGCGTGTTTGATTGCAATCCGCATAATACAATAATACCGCAAAATACAAAAAGTCCGTATATTTAGAGCTACAAATAATTTTCGGGTTTTTCCAATATTTGATAAAAATATGTAAAAAAAAATTACGAAATAAAAAAAATATATGTACCGTGTAATATCTGACATACTAATTCACAATTTTGTTTAAAAGCGCTATCACGCGTGGTCAATTTATTAGCTAGAAGGTTCCGTAAGCAATTACAATTATTACTACCTCAATAAACAAAAAGATAAGTTTTTATAGAAAATACTTTTATATACTTATAATACTATAAATGTTCTAAAATAATTGTTTTCTCAACATTGCATTACTATTATTATACAGTACAATAAAATAAACGCCTGGTCATTATGAATTTTTGAAAAATGTCGTTATTTTTTCAAAATAAGATGAAAAAATGTTGATAAATGTATTTAAAACCACCAAATAACTACACAAAGTAATGTTGGACATTACGACACGTCGTGTTGACCACGCAAATTTGTGATAGCGCTTTTAAACAAAATTGTGAATTATTTAATTTGTTATTAAGCTAAGCTCCAGCAACAGCTACAGTGTTTCTCAAAGCCCACTCCCTGTCTGTATCTAACAAAGCAACCAATCAACTTGATTTTTGGCATAGACTTAGTTGAAAGGATGGAGAGTAACATAGGCTACTTTTGGTCTTGGAAAAGATCATGTTTCCAAAGGAGGTTTACAAGAATATTCGTATTTTACGTGATTTTCAAATTCCACGCAAGCGAAGCCACGGGCAAAAGCTAAAAACCTATCTAGTCCTATCTAGAACTATTATTCCTTCCACTATACGTACCTACGCGGTACGGGAGATGTCGATGGTACGGGTACAATTATTCATAAAGTACAAATTTAACTTTGTGATCCTGTACATTTATATGGGATTACAAATTTATTCTTGAAATTAGTGTATCTAGAAAACTGGACAGAAATTATGAAATGTTTAGGTTTTTCCTTAATTAAGACAATAATAGAATATAATTAGTGTTTAGACACTAATTATATTCTAAATTTGAAGGTTCTATATCTGCTAGAAGTGCCTTAGACTTTTGATGATCGGTCAGTCAGTCAGTCAATCAATCAGTGACAAAATTAAGAAAGTTATTAACAAGTTACAATTCTTAAACTGCTGGTTCAAATTGAATGAAATTTTAAATATACAATGACTGCTTAGCAACTGAAATTTAGGCTTGTTGTTATATATCCACTACGAAGATATAGGGGCGTCAAAAAGAGCCTGAACTATGAATCACTAATTTCAGGTGGTTTTATTTTGAAGCGTGGCGTGTGCTGTGGCCTTTGGCATAACACTACATGCAAATGTAGGCAGTTGTAAGGCTGCCTTCACAAGTACTGCGGCAGCCGCGCAGCAGCCGCGCGACTTCCATACTAAACAGAGTCGCGCGGCTGCATCCTAAGTTGGTAGTGTTCATCAGTCGCTGGAATCACCGCCATTATCGTATACTGTACAGTACACGTAACACGTACTCACTACTCGTGTTATATCGCATACAGTATACACTACAGAGTCGGGTCGGGTGCTAGTCCGACAAATCTCTTGGACGACTACTATTTTGGACGTCGTCGGGCTAAAGCCGCGCTTGTGCCTGACGACTTAAAGTGGATACTCCCTTAGTCAGCGAGCTGGGCAGGGTTTCGGCGAGTATTTGTGTTCGGGGACCGCTCAGTATGCAGCGGCACGTCTTAGCGCCGACTGCACCCAACAGTTCTAGTAAGGTAACACACTCTGACCGATGTGTGCTCGTAATATCGTTACGTCACGTTAATAAAGTTTATGTACTGCAAGGGCAGTACATTAACTTTACTAAAGTGAAAATGATGCCAAAATTCGTCGTGTAAAAACTGTAGTTTGTAAATTATATTTATTTTATTAAATCATAAGAAATGGGTGAGGGATTTAAAACTGTGAGATAATGAAGCTAACAGTACTTAATATAATAAAGAAATATACACAGCAGATGGCACAATCCTTTAGATTTCATTATTAGAATAGAAAATCATTAAAAATAATGCAATACAGAAATTATGTTTATTTTTAGTTAAAAAACGTATCAGTCATAAGTTTCCTAATTTTGTTTGATTTTAGGGAGAACATGTCTGCGAGTGGATGGGCAATTAAAAATCTATTAAAGTATGAATTAGACCTAAGTATAAAATAATTTCTACGGTAGTACGCATGGGCGTACCCAGGGGGGAGGGGGGGCAGCTGCCCCCCCTGGATCATGTTGAAATCCCTACTGAGTATCTTATCTAGTACTTTTATCTATAAAAATTAAAAATTAAGAAAACGAATTTTTGCCATTTGTTTGCAATACAATATTTTTACAACTTAAAATTATTAATTTTTTATTCTTTATACACACCTAGGTTATAAAAAAATCTGATTTGCCCCCCCCCCCCTGGCCCAGAACCTGGGTACGCCCATGGTAGTACGTATTGTAAGGTGGAACATAAAGGGGCATAAAATAATGAGCATTTCTACGGGGAATATTAATATTAAATCTGTTAAGTACGGTAATTCAGGTGAATCTATTTTATTATTTAGGACTGCACATGTATAAGTTAGGTCAGCTATATGTCTCCGGTGGTACAAAGGGAGAAAGTGGAACTTTTTGCACCTGGCATCATAATCACTTAGAAAATGGTTGCATTTAAATTGAATAAATCGGAGAAACCGTTTTTGTATGGACTCAATTCTGTCAATATCACTCAATATCACTTCGAACAATACTCTAAGATACTTCGAACATACGCACAATACAGAATTTTAACTACTTTGATAGATTGAAAATTTTTACACGACCTAATAATAAATCCAAGGGCTTTTGAGGCTTTATTTATAATATTATCGATGTGCTCATCAAAGATTAATTTTGAGTCTACAATTACTCCAAGATCCCTTATAGATTTCTTGATAGTAAGGACCTTATTCTGAAGTTCATAATTATGTATAATTGAATTTAGTTTACGACTAAAGTTGACGACAAAACATTTCGATACATTAAGATCCAACTTATTAAGTACATAGTACTCACTAAATCTATTTAAGTCTTCTTGTAAAAGGCGACAGTCACTAAGCGAAGCGATATTTTTCAATATTTTAGTGTCATCGGCGTACAAAAAGAAACGAGAGTGACGAAAAGTAAAGGTCCCAACAAGGAGCCTTGAGGAAGTAGGAACACGAGATGGTACGAATATCCACCTAGAAATGAATCCGTTAATAGCCACGGCTTGGGACTTATTACAAATATACGATGAGAACCATCGGAGAAGGTGTCCGTGTATACCCGCATAAGCTAACTTTTTGAGCAGGATGCAGTGATCAATACGATCAAAGGTTTTGCTAAAGTCGGTGAATATCAAATCCACCTGTACACCTGAGTTCATACCCGAACTTTTTGTTGAATTTTGAATGTAATCTTGTTCTAAATGATCTAAAGAAATCTAATGTTTGTGGGTTAGTACATGAATGCTTAAAAAGCAGACCAGAAAAGTATAATACATTAATTATTATAACTAGTCCTCACAAGTCTTAAATATTTTTTTCCAGGTCATGATTTGAGACAAATACCTATCTACCTATCTACGGTGGATCACATAGTACATACCCATGCTACGGGATAATATAATTTTATATCATTTTTAAAATCAATTGAGACAATCTCTGCTCTATAGTAAAATATAATCGATTGCCTGTAAAATTTAACATAATAAAAATATTGTTATTCATTTATATACATGCCACGCTGGCCAAGAAATAATGTTATTAATAAAGGAGTAACTGTAAGCGGACCCCAGCGGGGGCAGCGAGCCGGGGGGCAGGCCAAGGGGCAGGACGGGACGCGGCAGGGCGCAGTGATCCTCCTTGATGATGTCGGCGGCCTTCTCTGCGAGCGCGATGACGGGCGCGTTGATGTTGCCGCCCACCAGCGCGGGCATGGCGCTGGCGTCCGCCACGCGCAGCCTCCCCACGCCACGCACGCGCAGCCGCGCGTCCAGCACCGCACCCAGCGCGCACGTGCCGCTGTAGTGGAACATGGTGGAGCGCGCGCGCCGCACGTGGCAGCGCCAGTACTCGCGGCTGCACGCGTCCGCCACGCCGCAGCCCCGCAGCCGCAGGTCCATCAGTGACGCGTTCAGCCGCCGGAACTTCGCCGTGTCCAGCACGCGCAAGTGGTCCTGAGCCGCGCGCGCCAGCGTCTCCGCGTCGTCCTTGTGCGCGAACGTGCCCGTGCACACGCGCGGCGGATCCGTGGGGTCCGCGCTGCGCAGGCTCAGCCTGCCGCGGGACTTCGGGTGCAGGAGAGCTATTGCGGTGAAAAGAATAGTTTTTTCTTTCCCGGCTCTCAGGAAGTTTTCGCAGATATCCGGATCCTGCGACAAGCTGACCGCGCACGAGTGGTAGGCGCCCGTCGAATTCCTCGGAATGACGTGGTTGAAGGTTTGGTAATCGGGATATTTTTGGCTCGAGTTAAGCGCCACGTAGCCGGCGAAGGTCGGAAAGGGTTGAGTGGTGGGCTCGGTGGGTTGCGCCGTCGCGTTGAAATCGTCTAATGTGATACCTACGTAAGTTAATATGTGGTCGTTGTAATTGTGCCCGACGGGCAGATCACTCCGAACTGTAATATTGAGGGACTCCAGGTGATCCCCGGGGCCGATGCCGGAGAGCATCAGGAGCTTAGGCGTGTTGAGGGCGCCAGCCGACACGACGACCTCCCGCCGCGCCCGGAGAGTGACGACACGGTCGCCGCCCACGACGGCCTTGACTCCGACGGCGTTGTTGAGCTCATCGAACAGGATCTCGGTGACCACCGTGTGCTTGAGGACGTGTAAGTTCGTCCTGCCCTTGCACCTAGCCAGGTTCGTGTAGGCGGTGGTCTGCCGGACGCCGTCGGCGATGCTGTATAGCTGCAGCGTGTAGCCCAAGCTGCGGTCGCCGTTGATGTCCGGCAGCACGTCGTGCAGCTCGCCGAACGCCCGCAGGAAGCGGACCGCCTCGGGCCGCGCCTCCCTCGTGACGCCGTGGAAGCCGGCCGTGCCGTGGTAGCGGGCCGCCGGGGAGCGCAGCAGCACCTCGCTGCGGAGGCTCTCGCTGCGCAGGAAGTATGGCAGCAGCGCGGGCCAGGCCCAGGCACGGTCGCCGGCGGCGGCGGCCCAGGCGTCGTAGTCGGCGGGCGCGCCGCGCACGTAGAACAGGTAGTTGAGGCTGCTGCCGCCGCCCAGCACGCGCCCGCTGGTAAGCGGGAAGCGCACGCTGGCGGCGCAGTGCGCGCTGCCCTCCTCCTCCGACGTCAGGTTCCAGTCGTAGGCCGTGCGCGCCAGGTACGTGTATAGCGACGGAGTCTGGAAACATTGTTGAATTTTTATGTGGTTGTCGCTACTAAAAAGAGGTGATGGAGTCTGTTGTATGACGTGGAGTACTCACTAGGGTCTCTATCGGTGGCTCCCCGCCGGCCTCTATCACGAGAACATTGTAGTGCGGCAGCTCCGACAGCCGGTCCGCCACGACGGCACCCGCGCTGCCCGCCCCCACCACGATGAAGTCAAAAATGTCGTTGTCTAAATCATTGAATAAAATATAATATGTGTCCCAACACCAGTGTCCGAGCATTTAATGTTATGTTGTGTGGGATATTTTATTGACAAATTTGGTCTCAATTTTTTTTTTGAAAAAAAAAAATGTTCTTTAGCTCTCAAACTAATCTGACCAATACTTCATAAGAAAATCGTTATAACTTCTAAACTATCTGACTTAGACCATAGAAGTAAAGAAATTTCTTTAATATAAAAACCTCCTCTATCTTTTTAAAATAAAAAGAACCAGTTTAATGCGCTAGAATTTTCACTTTCAAATTAATTACGAATAAAATGCACAATTTTTTTTCTTCAAACTTTGGTTTTTCTACGTTTTATTCCACGAAATTCATATCATATTGTCTGTGAAGAGAGCTTTTTTATCTTCATTTTTGTGAAACGAAGATAAAGAAGACATTAGTGTGAAAGCCCGAAAAAAACTAAAATGGCTGCTATATTGCAACGGTGAGAGAGACAAAAAAAAGAGCCATATTTCGTCGATAAAAAATGCCATATTTTATAACATTAAAGGATCGGACACCGGTGTCAGGACACATTGTGTAATGGGAATTAACTCGAAATTGTTGAAGTGCCATTAGGTCATCAAAACGCAAATTTATTATGTCAATGTCAAAATGAGAATATGGATGTCGATAAGTTTAGAGTTTGGCTGATTTAAAAAAAAATAGACATATGTCGTTAAAAAAAGTACATATGTACGAAATTTTAGCTCGATAACTTATGTATCCGAAAGCTATAAATATAACCACTTTCAAAAACGTAATATTTAACATAGCCATTGAACGAGGACGTCCTGCGGGCTGCGATGCTTACAAACTACTAAACTCTGACGTTATAATTAAGTAGCAGTTTGCGAGCGTTTTTTGAGACTTTTTGAGAGACTTTTGAATTATTGTGATATCTTGGAGAGTTTTTAAGCTAAGAGAGTCCTTTTATCGATGTTTCTATTTTTGAGAGGTTACTAAATTACCATAAAAAATATTCGTCTGGCCTAGTGTTTTGTATCTTAAATGTGCTCTGTCTCACCTTCGATGTGCGCCTGCGGCGGGAACAGGTGTGCGGTTAGCAGCAGAGCGCCGATGGTCGCGAAGGCGGCCTGTACGCCGCGGAACTGCGCTATCACCTCAGCGGCCTCCATCCCGGCACTGTCATACACTGAAATTGGAGTTCAAATCTTTTGCATGCTTTCGACTTTCTCACAACAACTCTGGAAACCCAGTGTGCTAGTTGAAATCTTATATGCTTCTTTTACGGTGAACTCTACACGAGGGAGTCATACACACATTAAAGTATTGTGTGTGTTGGTGTGTGTATGAGTCCCTCGTATAGAGTAGCTATCACCTGTCTTCACAACAGTCTCGTTAGGAGCCATCTGGAATACGGCGCGATGATCTGGTCGCCTTACGAACAGAAATATTCCCTTATGTTGGAGCGAATCCAAAACAAATTCCTCCGTTATATATATCTGCGGCTGTACGGCGTTCACCCGTTCTGTCGGTGGCGCGGTACGGTTCGGCGTGCTGCGGGGCCAGACGAGCGACGCTGCCGTGCTGGGGGAGGTGTCGCTTAGCGTGCCCGACCAGTACGTGTGGCGCCGCCGCCGCCCGCCGCTGCTGCACTTGCCGTGCTGCAGGACCGACCTGCTTAAATACTCCCCGTTTGTTCGTGCACTACGTACTTACCCTTAACGAAGTTGCACAGCGGGTGGACCTGTCAATCAATCAATCAATCAATCATTTATTTGCTTTAAAAGTGGTACATTAGATGTTAACATAAGTTCATTGCTCAGGTCTTACACTCTTAACTATAAAGATAGCATGCAAATATTTAAAAAGTTATTAAATCTAACAACATTAAAATATTGATCTCTAATACATTTACCCCCCTACTAATAAACGTTGTATAAGCTTTGAATAGTTATACAGTGTTTTGTTCCTGTCACACAAGTGACATTTTTAATTGGATAAAAGAAGACAAAACACTGTATAACTATTCAAAGCTTATACAGCGTTTATTAGTAAGGGAGTTAACTAATAATACAAGGCCAGGCTATATATGATATTAGAAGTAAACAATAGAAATGTCACATCATTCCATAAATATTAAAACAGCAGTCAGTAATAAGTATAGGTCTACCAGAATCTGATGGCAATTTTTGACAGCAGATTTTTAAAAAATATCCTTGATCATTGGATAAATTTTTATATTTGCATGTTTAACACACAGAATCAGCCGCTATAAGAAAAAAACGGATCAATATGTTTTATTCCAATTACCCCCGTATTTTAAACTTATTATTCGGGACTTAACGCGACTTATTCTAGTAGTAATGCTACTACATACTTTTTTCTCGACGTTTCGGCCGTGTTGCAACGGCCGTGGTCACGAGGGGACTGCAGGAGCGCGGCGTCTTCGTTTGCACCGGGCGGTCTGATCTATGACTACCCTCGAATTGTCCAACATTTGTGTTCCAATATATTTAGAGTCAGTAGGCTCAGTGCGACACACAACACTCACTGTATCCGGGTTTACAGTTATTGACAAAGGTGACACACTCGGTTTGCACTTATTAATCACTGGATTCCAGGTTGGAGATAATTTAAATCCGTCCTCCCGATTGAAATTTTTGTACTTTTTAATTTCAATGGCTTCACGTATTACTCTTGAGTGGTAATGACGATCTGTAGAGAGGATTTTGTTGTCGTGTAGCTCCATCCAATGATTAGTCCCCATATCAAGCAGATGTTCTGCTACCGCGGATTTATTTGTCTGGCGATTTTTCACTGCGGCTATGTGTTCTTTTACTCTTTCGCCAATAGTCCGTTTCGTTTGGCCAATGTAAGAACTACCACAGCTACAATCAATTTTATAAACCCCAGGTGTTTGGAAAGGTAAGGAATCCTTTGGTGACCGTAATACTTGTGATATTTTACGTAACGGAGTATACACAGTTTTAATAGAGTATTTCCTCAGCTCTGTTCCAATTTTGTCCGTTACGCCTTTTACGTATGGTAAAAATGCTGCTTGACGGCTTACCTCCGGATACCTCGTTTTCTCCTTCTGCCTTCTCAATCCCCTCGACATCCTATATCCGTTCCGTATAAGTACCTCCTGAACATGTGTTAGCTCCTTAGGTAAATGTTCAGGGTCACAAAGGTTATGAGCTCTGTTCGTTAACGACGATATAACAGATTGAAGATGCCGAGGATGATGGTGAGAAGATGCGTGTAGATATCTGTCAGTGTGTGTAGGTTTTCTGTACACAGTGTGGGATAATGTACCATCCTCCTTGACCTTGATCTCCAAATCCAAAAATGCGTGGCATCTGTTCTGCTCCATCTCGTAGGTGAACTTTATTTTTGGATGGATTGAGTTAAGGTGATTGATATACTGTTCTATTTCCTGTTGACCTCCATTAATAATGCAGAAAACATCATCAACGTACCTCTTCCAAAGCTTCACAGTACATGGTCCAGTAGCGTTTCAGGAGGTACTTGACGGAACGGATATAGAATGTCGAAGGGATTGAGAAGGCAGAAGGAGAAAACGAGGTATCCGGAGGTAAGCCGTCAAGCAGCATTTTTACCATACGTAAAAGGCGTAACGGACAAAATTGGAACAGAGCTGAGGAAATACTCTATTAAAACTGTGTATACTCCGTTACGTAAAATATGACAAGTATTACGGTCACCAAAGGATTCCTTACCTTTCCAAACACCTGGGGTTTATAAAATTGATTGTAGCTGTGGTAGTTCTTACATTGGCCAAACGAAACGGACTATTGGCGAAAGAGTAAAAGAACACATAGCCGCAGTGAAAAATCGCCAGACAAATTAATCCGCGGTAGCAGAACATCTGCTTGATATGGGGACTAATCATTGGATGGAGCTACACGACCCCAAAATCCTCTCTACAGATCGTCATTACCACTCAAGAGTTATACGTGAAGCCATTGAAATTAAAAAGTACAAAAATTTCAATCGGGAGGACGGATTTAAATTATCTCCAACCTGGAATCCAGTGATTAATAAGTGCAAACCGCGTGTGTCACCTTTGTCAATAACTGTAAACCCGGATACAGTGAGTGTTGTGTGTCGCACTGAGCCTACTGTTTAAAAGTAAAGTTTAAAAGTTCATACCCCCGTATTGCTAGAGTCATTTTATTTTCTCACTTTTTGCCATCAGATTCTGGTAGACCTATACATCACATTTTAAAATACAATAGTTTAAAACTGTTCCATTGCACTCTCAGTGAATTCACTCTTAACTGCCTGTTTGTCATTTGTTATGGGAAGACAAATGATCACATGATACAAAGGTAATAATAACTTGTTTTTTTGTATTAATTTATTAATTGATTTGTTTTCAATCATGGATAGATTTTATTTAAAATTTTAAACTATATTTATTGATTGATTGGGTATATTTACTATTTATGGTTTGATAATTTATTGTTATTAATTTGATCGTTATAATTTGTGGATAGTAATGAAATTATTTTTTGTACACTATTATCGCATTAGGTAAACCCTGTAATGATAGTTTAAGGGTGTGTTGTACCAACTTACTATAACCTTAACTGTAACTTTAACTGAATCGCTTGTTTTCCAAAGAAGACTAGTCCATATATTCGGTTTTTATTTTATGCTGGCAATGATTTCTATATATCAAGAGACATAATGTTTTGAAACCAAAACACACTTGTCTCTTCACAAAGTTCTTTTTTCCTAGAGTTCGTAAAATGCATTTTGTTCCTAAAACCCCACATATCCTGGACCACAGAATATATATTAGTAGTACCAACCTGGACTAGTGTTGTATTGTAACTAAACGCAATTCTACGTTTTGACATCTGTCAAAGGGAAACATAGTTACCAAACAACACTTGTCCAAGTTTGTTTTCCAAACAACACAAGTCCAATTTTTTAAATAGATAATAATTATATACTTAATATCTATTTTACAAGATCATTATAATATTATGTTTACTATCTGTATTCCATATAATTGAAACTATAAAATAAAGATAATTTAACTTATTCCATATAAGAAATCAAAGTTATGCAGTTTTATTAACCGACTTCCAAAAAGAAGGAGGTTACATGTTCGGCTGTAGATTTTTAATTTTTATTTTTATTATTTTTATTTTTGTATGTTCAACGATTACTCCGCCGTTTGTGAACCGATTTTCAAAATTTTTGTTTTGTTATATTAGGTTTCACTCCGATTTGGTCCCATTTTCACAAAAGTGATCTGATGATGGGATCCATGAGTAATCGAGGGAACTCCTCAAAATTTATATGGAAACATATGGTGATTTTGATTTCATGATACCAAAACGCAAGATTTTGCTCCAAGGTATACTATGGTTCCGAAGATACTAAGAGAACTCCGGATTCCTTATGGATACAAGTTTGGGGGTTAAGGCGCTGTTTTAAGAACTGAAAGCATATGCTACTATGCAAATTACATTAATCATCATCATCATCATCATTACCACGTCAGGGTCACCGATGTCACATGGTTGTATATGGATACAAATTGTAATAAGATACGTAGAATATACGCGATGGTTTACTAGGTAACTAAAAAGAGTGAAATTATTATTTTTAACAAAAAATAAAACCAACTTCCAAGTTAAAAACAATAATAACATCCTTATAATATGAACTAAAAAGTATTAAATAATTTTTCCTATCTAGTAGTGCCTTTTTCCGAATTCGGCTAAACCTCAACTATTTCTGTATTCAATCTTCATAATTTTGAAGTCGGTGCCAGTTCCAAAAGTTTCAAATATTCTGTCAGAGAACTGAAGATTCAGCTATCTGGTACCGACTTCAAAATGATGAAGATTGAGTACAGAAATAGTTGAGGTTTAGCCGAATTCGGAAAAAGGCACTACTAGATAGGAAAAATTATTTAATACTTTTTAGTTCATATTATAAGGATGTTATTATTGTTTTTACCTTGAAAGTTTCTTTTAATTTTTAACCGACTTCCAAAAAGGAGGCGGTTATATGTTCGGCTGTGGATATTTTTTTTATTTTTTTATTTTTGTATGTTCAACGATTACTCCGCCGTTTGTGAACCAATTTTCAAAATTTTTAATTTGTTCTATTAGCTTTCCCTCCAATTTGGTCCCATTTTCACAAAAGTGGTGATCTGATGATGGGATCCATGAGTAATCGAGAGAACTCCTCAAAATTTATATGGAAACATATGGTGATTTTGGTTTTATAAGAAGTATCCTAAGCATATGCTACCAAAATGCAAGATTTTGCACCAAGATATACTATGGTTCCGAAGATACTAAGAGAACTCCGGATTCCTTATAGATACAAGTTTGGGGGTTTAGGCGCTATTTTAAGAACTGAAAGCATATGCTACTATGCAAATTACATTCATCATCATCATCATCATTACCACGTCAGGGTCACCAGTGTCACATGGTTGTATATGGATACAATATGCCCCCACAACACCATAATTATATCATCACGTTATGTCCTTATAATAATTTGTACTTTTCATAGCGATTTTAATAAAAATAATATAATGTTGTTTCAAAATAAATGATTCAAGTTCTAAACGACTTATATACCAAAAAATTGAACATAACAAAGTCAACCTTAACTCCAGAGCGTAAGGCACACATTTGAAATTACTTTTGAGATTCGAAAGAAAAAAGAGAAGTAAGTTGCTTCGATAGATACCTACTACACTAGTTTAACTACTAACCCATCAAGCCCAAGCGGCACCCGGCTGCCGCATAACAATTAAAAATCTATTGTGTCTGCGATTCCCACGATCGAGGTAATAAATTGAACCCTTAGTATGAAAATACTTACATAGGAAAACAATCTACATCGTAATAGGAATAAGAAAAACAATCGAGGTAACTAAAAAGAGTGAAATTATTATTTTTAACAAAAAATTAAAACCGACTTCCAAGGTAAAAACAATAATAACATCCTTATAATATGAACTAAAAAGTATTAAATAATTTTTCCTATCTAATAGTGCCTTTTTCCGAATTCGGCTAAACCTCAACTATTTCTGTACTCAATCTTCATCATTTTGAAGTCGGTACCAGATAGCTGAATCTTCAGTTCTCTGACAGAATATTTGAAACTTTTGGAACTGGCACCGACTTCAAAATTATGAAGATTGAGTACAGAAATAGTTGAGGTTTAGCCGAATTCGGAAAAAGGCACTATTAGATAGGAAAAATTATTTAATACTTTTTAGTTCATATTATAAGGATGTTATCTGGGTGCACGGTAGTGCACCCGCCGAGACGAGCCAAGCGAAGCGCAAGGGCACTACCTACCTTTTCTCGAAATGTTTCGCCGTTTTTTTGAACCTTCGTAGAATTGCTTTCCGTTGTAGCTGATAGTTCATATTTTCAGAATATAATGTTATCAATGGACTTATTAAGCATACAAAGTCTCAATTAAATAGATCTAATACTTTAGATTTTATAGATATCTAAAATACGCCGATTTCGTCACTGACACACTGATGGTCATCAAAATGTTTGGCTACTTCCTGAAGTGCTAGAAAGCTGAAATTTGGTATGTAATCTAAGTTTAGTATACAACCGACAAAAAAAATCATAAACTTGTAATTTTCTTCCCCCATCCCTTAAAATGGGGGGGTGGAAGTTAACCCTCATAGAGTTGGTCTCCAATGTACCAGATAGTTTATATTCTCAAGATATGATGTCAATAATAGGCTTATTAAACATACAAAGTCTCAATTGAATAGGTCTCATACTTAAGATTTTATTGATATCTAAAATACACCGATTTCGTCACTGACACACTGATGATCATCAAAATGTTTGGCTACTTCCTGAAGTGCTAGAAAGCTGAAATTTGGTATGTAATCCAAGTTTAGTATACAACCAACAAATAAATTCATAAACATATAACTTTTGCCCCCCTCCCCTAAAATAGGGAGGTGGAAGTTTATATGAGACTTTCACCAATTTTATGAATTAGGTCATGAAAGTTTACTCGGGACTGTAGACTGTAAATAAAAAACTAAGAACCTGCAAGACCTTCGCCATATTAATCGATCGCGGATTCTTGGATATGCTATTGTATTATATTGTTGTATCTATGTAATTGATGTACCTACTGTCGGTTCTTGGTGGAGATTCATTTTAAACACAAATAAAACACAATTTTACAATCGATTTTGATGTTTGCAGTATTCCCTAAGTTGAATAATAATAATGCAACAAAAAAGAATAACTAAAATGTAGCATTGTACTTGTACTATTTATTACCTATCTATTCTGTGCTTGTTGTTCCGGAGATATGCAAACACAAACATAAAAACATACATACATACAATATACATACATGCATGCACTTTTGAAATTTGTCACATTTGTTCAAACACTGATATAGACAAACATATAAAAAAAACTGGGCAGTTCTGTAAAATATATTACAGAGATCTTTGTATTACATACATACGCGTACATACATACATTGATAACCTCCTTTTTCGAAGTCGGTTAAACATAATCCATACTATAGTTACTATTAATATTATAAATGCGAAAGTGTCTCTCTGTCTATCTGTCTGTCTATCTGTCTGTTACCTCCTCACGCCCAAACCACTGAGCCGATTTTGCTGAAATTTAGTATAGAATATACTTTGCATCCCGGGAAACATACAAAGTCACAATTGAATAGGTCTAATACTTAAGATTTTATTGATATCTAAAATACTTACGCCGAAATTTGGTTACGCCGTAAAATAAGTTTAGTAGGGGTAATGGAAGTTTAAATATGAGACTTTCACCAATCTTATGAATTAGGACATAAAAGTTTACACGGGATAGACATTAACTAAAAACCTCTTAATTAAAAATATAAAAAAAAAAAAACTAAAAAGACTGCCTAGCAAGTAGCAACTTACAAAAAGGACTGAAATCCCACCAAAAACATTTCATGTAAATGTTACATCGACGACCACAAAAGGTTTGCCCTGTGAAAAAGACATCCTGATGTGGAGCCAAGCTTCTGAATATACACGGCCTAACTCTATCGACCTTAACTCCAACAAATTCTACATATCAGTAAGTATGTATGGCTTGGCTGTTTCGTTACTTACTTTAGATCAGAAACTAAATATTTGTCTCACCTCCACGACGGTAGCGAAACAGCGAAGCCATACATACTTACTGATATGTAGAATTTGTTGGATTTAAGGTCGATAGAGTTAGGCCGTGTATATTCAGAAGCTTGGCTCCACATAAGATCTGATGTCTTTTTCACAGGGCAAACCTTTTGTGGTCGTCGAGGTAACATTTAAATGAAATGTTTTTGGTGGGATTATTGTTTTTACCTTAGAAGTAGGTTTTAATTTTTTGTTAATTTTTTTATATTAATACTGTGAACTTGCTATTTTGTACTTGTGTTGTTTGGAAAACAAGCAATTCAACTATAACTTTAACTATAACTACAATGCAAAATATCAAATTTTTGGTTAAAGTCAATAATGGACGCCATATTTAACGATAACCATAGAGCTCGACAAGGCTTTAAATGAACGTGGCGAAAAAAGGAACTAACGCTGTCATCATACAAAAACGCCATTTTTGGCAGTTCTCTTTTACCAGCAGCGCCCCCGCCCACGTTCATTTAAAGCCTTGTCGGACCAGCAACAGACATCTGTCAAACTCTGTAGTCAAAGTTAAGGTTAAATTTAAGTTAGCCTTAACTATAACCATAACTTTGACCATAACTGTAACTATAACCACGCCTCTGGTGCAACCCACCGTTAGTGTGTGATGATAAATAAATAAATAAATAAATAAATAAATAAATAAATAAATAAATAAATAAATAAATAAATAAATAAATAAATAAATAAATAAATAAATAAATAAATAAATAAGTTTTCACTATGTTTTGTTACAGCTAGGGATTGCAAGAAATGGATTTAAAAAAAAAACGGATTTTCGGATTTTTTCATCCTCAAATCCGGATTATCCGGATAATCCAGATTTTTTGTAATTTTTTTAAATATTTTTAATATACATAAATAAACAGATTTAAATGTGAGTTATTTTCTTATTATTTCTTTATTTAAAATTCCTTTTAAAAGTGCAAAATAAAACGTCTTAAAAAAATTAACATTTTTCAGTTAGCGATTTTCACATGGGTGTAAAAAGGAAAACATTAAAATAACAGTATCTGGTACTTTAAATATTATTAACAACTTAAAAATACCTTGATTTTTTTAACTATTTAAAAAAGTGAAATTTTAGTTAACAAGAAAATCCTAAGCAATCTATGCTTTATCGACGGCTTCGTCATTTTTGCGCCTACAGCCGTCAGTCGCACATCATCAAATTATGATATATATGACAACCACAAACAATGATCAACAGTACGAGACGTAGGGTCGAGGTAGACGAGCAAGGAATTCACTATGTCAACGAGTACCTGTACTTGGGCCAATTAGTTTCTTATGATAACAGAAAGGTAGAAAAACTGGTCCATGAAGAATGGTGACTTACCAATCTCACTGTAGCGCAGACTCGTTGATATGTGTATGCCGCTCGTCATAACCAACGATGCGCAAACTCGATCATCGACCGATTTACGATTTACAAAAGTTCCAACTCAGGATCTGCCAAAGAGCAATAGAGATCAAATCTTAACAAAACAAGAAAAAACATAATGTGCTCCCAAACTAGAATCACAGACGTAGGAATCAAGACGGCCAAGCTAAAGTGGCATTGGGCTGGTCACATTATCCGCATACATCTAGACTGTATATTGACTGAGTCTAGGCCTAAGAAAAGATAGCGCTATCCTCTGGAGGTATTTTTTTTCCTCTGAAGGCAGATTACAGTAATCCTGACGTTACGACGATCCTTGAGGATGTATTGTGACTCCTTCGAATTAGAGTACCGTGCCCAACTCAGTGCTGCTCATAAATTTAACGATGTGGTTGGAATTGGTGCCACAAACTTCCTCTTTAGAAAATTAGGAGAGTTTTTGCCACTTGTATAATGGAGGTCAGTGGTTTTTGCTCTGTAGTAGAGCAGTAGAGTTAAGTAGAATGTGAATAGGTGTATCACAGAATCTGCAGGTCGTAATGCTATTAACACCTATTCTGTAAAGGTGCTTGTTGAGCTTACATTGTCCAGTTAGGCTTCTGGCAAGGATTCTATTTTTTTTCTTACTAGCCAACTCGTCAGCGGTTACGGTACCAATGAGGAACCAACGATTGCGAAGACTTTAGCCTAGAACACGGTTATAAACTCCCCACTGGAGGCATATCAGCTGGGCTGGCAAACGGTGACGCTGCAGCAAGATAAGTGAAAGATTCGGGCGGCGCCTTTGCCCAGCAGTTGGATAGTATATTTATATTTAGGCTATTGCACAGAATAATGACTTAAAATAATTATTAAAACTTTAAATCAACATTTCGTTATATTATAAGCTTACTATATCCTTTATTTAATTAGACAGAATCACAAATCAGCATTGGTTACGTAAACAATTTTAATTTATAATCATAACCCCAATGTAAACAAAAACAACATATTTTATAGAAAAAACATTGTATTCAATACTATGTTCTAAAATAATTGTAAATTTATCATAATTGCATTTATATTATCATATAGAAAACATAATAATATAGTAAAATAAGAGCTAGGTTATAAGAAATTAAAATATGTCGTTATTTCTTTAAATAAAATAAAAAAATGTAATTACGACTATCAAATAACTACACAATGGGATGTTAGACATACGAAATTCTGACTTCGGTACATGTAGACCACGCAAAGTTGTGATAGCGCCTTTAAACAAATGTGAATTTGTATGTCAGATATTACACGATACATTTAAATTAATTTTATATTACGTAAAAGCTTATTGTTCTTAATTTCATCTACTATTCGAAAAAACCGAAAATCCGGATTTCGAAAAATAATCATCCGGATTTTTCATAGGCCCAAAAAATCCGGATTATCCGAATTTTTCGGATTTCGAAGTATCCGGATTGCAATCCCTAGTTACAGCCTGTATCCTAGTTTTAATTGTTACTTATTAAAAAAAATTGTCCTACTTGTTTCCTAGCCATTTTATAATGTCTAAATACCGACAAAGTACTATAATATAGATTATTACTACATAATATATTATCATAGGTTCCTAGCAAACCGTCGTCAGCATGTTCACTATTGCAATATGCAAGTAAATGCACGTGTATCATACACGTTGTTGCAGATTTTTTAAATTCAAGACTGAGAATGTTTGCCGTTTTTTGTATCATAATCTTAATTTATAGATTTTACTCACGTTCTGTTGTAATTCACCTTTTGTGCCCTTCTGTTTCAAGTTCAAGATATTTTTACTGAATTCAGAGTTACAGACGAACCTTAAATTGCGAATGAAGATATAGTGACCTTACCCTATTTATAAGTTTGCCAAATGATTGTTGAAAAAATATCCAAATAATAACCTTAAGTTATGCAAACTCATTTGAGGCAATGCTGACTTCGTAATATACTTTAGGAAAAAAATTTAAACGTAGATACTTAATAATTTATTTCGAGCGTTGAACGGATTACATAACAGGTAGCCTTGTGGATTTTTTTTGGCATTTAATGTAGGAATTTAAATATAAGCAGAGTAATCCCTAAAATATATATTTGGAATAATTATATTTTTTTAGGTCATATATTTTCATTTTTATATAAGTAGGTGTCAATTATTTAAACTTTGTTTTCACTTGTCAGCTTCTGTGGGTGGTAGATGGCAGCAAGGAACTATCGACTTTGTAGTAATTACTATATCACCAAAATATGTTCATTAGTTTTATCTATTTATACAGGGTGTAGTGGAAATAAGTGATAATACTTTAGGGTGTGTAATGTGTATGTGTCCCCTATACCCTTTAAAGCAGGGGTTCCCAAACTTATTTTGTCTACTGCCCCCTTTGAGAACAAATTATTTTTTAGCGCCCCCTTTTCTTTCACCTTTCTTATCTTTATTTAAATTAACCCCTTTTGCCGCAAATTTTATTTAAAAAATAAATTCAAAATGTTGAATTAGTCGTTTCCAAATCATATTTTACCATTATCACCGACTTAATTTGCATTCCCGAATTTTCTCCAATCCCGGAAATCCGGGATTTTTGATTAACAAAATATTTTATATTAAGAAGTCGCCTCTAAAACTTGCTAGCCAAAAATGAAAACTAACTAATGTGAGGAAATAGATGCATTTAATTTAAAATGCATTCAGATGAAATGAAATTACTAATCACCCCACCAAGCCTCTACACAACGCCCCCATTTTTATAGGTCCCACAACGCCCCCCTTTAGGCCTTCAGAGCCCACAAGGGGGCGTCATCGCCCATTTTGGGAAAGGCTGCTTTAAAATAAAAAAATGTTACTGTTACTTTCACAGCGTAGAGTTCGCTGTGAAAGTAGCAGTAATATTTTTTATACTTTAGTATGGCAAAATTCATGACGCCGCGCTGCGGCGTTTGCCCATACGAATCACAAAAAAATGCTCTTTCAGCGCTGCTACTTTCACAGTGAATTCTATAATAATAATAATAATAATAATCATTTATTTGCAAAGAATGTTGTTTACAAAGATCTTATAGTTAGTTTTATACAGTATCAAACATTTTGCTTATGAAGCATGCAAAAATTAACATAAATATTTAGTTATTACAGCGATTTTACATCATAAATTTTCTATAATTATAATTGTCTTATTAGAAGATAGCCACACATTAATTAATAGATAACAATAGAAAACGTTGCCTTTACTATCCAGAGAAAAAAAAACTATATTAATAACAATAATAGAAAAAAAATAATAATTCAAATTATTTAATTTGTTCGCCATGACTTGAGGTTTTTATCAAATCTGTAATATCATCTACTGACCACGTGGCGTTAAACATATAATTAAGTACAGATAGCAATCTATATTATATTATGCTATGTTACGTGTTATGATATCCAAATCCAGCAATACTTCGTTATTTTGACTCCTGAGGTACATAATATTATTATAAAGCCTTCTTTCTAATGGAGGGTGTTACTAGAGTCTTATTCTAATTATTACTTTTTGTTTTAGCACCCATTTGTCGAAGTAGGAAGCTGGATTATATGAGATTAGACGAAGAGTCAAAGAAATTAACTATATAAGGTTAACATACACACCCTAAAGTATTATCACTATGTTTTGTTACAGCCTCAGTCACAGCTTGTATAAATGTTTAAAGTAGGTATATAATTATAATTCAACGTTGTATAATTTTATCTACCTAAATTCGTTTAACATTTACTGCACAAAAGAGCAACAAAATTAAATCAATCCACCCATACATCCTGGCAAACGTTTGCATATACCTAATAATAATAGTCTCTGTAGTTATAGTAACAATAATCGCCAGCTGGAGTTCAACGAAATTTTATTTCTGTCACGAATGTATTATTATATTAGAAATTTATGAACTTTAATTTAATTACGATACTTAAAATAAATAAACGATGCCAGAAAACAATCACTTCGATTTATTCACTATTAAACAATTTATCGCGGTACGGACACAAAGTTAATTACAAACCCTAAAAATAGTAAATGTCAAAATACATTTCAAAATTCGGCTATTTATAACAAAAAAAATAATTAATAATAATTACGACTCCCACTTGGCCGTTCCTACGTTGGAGCGGGGATGCGCAGGACATGGCGGCTACTCGTAGACAAAAGACACTCAAGATTATGAAGCGTTTTGAGCGTTTTGAGAAAAGATTAAAAAAAAGAACATATAATTTTTTTTTTATACATTGAAGAGAACTTGGATATTACGATCCTTATCTTGAAGTAAATTAAAGTAATTGTTTATAATTACATTAATTATTATTGGTTAAGTCTAGTGTATACATATGGTGTAGAGTATAGACTTCGGAGCAGTAGCAGGAGGAACACAAGTGAAAGGCTCGAGAGTGGTAGACCAAAAGTTTATTGAAATATTAATTATAATATTCTAGTCTCCGTTCACACGTCACATCTTACATACACAATTACAACTCGCTCGCGTCAGCATTCACACACTTGTATGCAAGGTACAAAGTACAAACCCCACATTATTAATTACATTTATTTTACAAATATAATACATAATATATTTGTTTCGTTTTTAGTATTACATATTTTTACTCTTATTTTTACTAACATTTTTATGAACATTTAGTCATATTTTAATAATAAAACCACATACTTTGCATATTGACTATTGTCACATAAAAGTTAGGTAACAATACCGCGTCAGTCAAATTTGAAATTTCGTCTCTCCTGTACTTAGGTACAGGAGAGACGAAAATTAGTATTTAACATTTATAAGAAATCATTTGACCTTTCATTTAAAACAATTTCTTTTTCAATCAAAATATTTTAATAACTGTTATTTAATATATTTAAATTGAAAATATTATTTGTAATGAAATAATATGATGATTTTTTTGTCTCTACTCTTTACGTTTACTCTTACTCTTTACGGGGACGTTTTGAGCGTTTTGATCATTTTTAACGCTTAAAGGAACGCGCCCATTTAGATAAGCATGCGGCCATATTGAAGTGGACGTGGCTAACGCATTGCGTATTGACATCCCCTGAAATCAAGTGATCGTGACGTCAGGTGGCGTGATTTTTATGCTGTTTAGTATTTGCATGCGCGTCGCAACTTGCCTCGCAACTTGCACGACAACTCGCCACAATTGCTTTTTTCCTCTCATGCTCCTAAGAGCATACGTCTTATGCTACATTTTTATGTCAGTTTGCTTGCGGTAAACGATTGTCTTAAACGTTTAAACTCGTTTATTTCAGTGAAAATACTGATGATCTATGACAGGGGTTCCCAAACTTATTTTGTCTACTGCCCACTTTGTGAAGAAATTATTTTTTAGCGCCCTCATTTGTTTCACCAACTTTCTTATCTTTATTTAAATTAAGAGGCTTATGCCGCAAATTTTATAAAAATAAATACAAAATGCTAAAGTCGTTTTCAAGCCATATTTTTACCATTATCACCGATTTAATTTTCATTCCCGAATTTTCTCCAATCCCGAAATTCCAGGATTTCTGTTTAACAAAATATTATTCTAAGATGTCGCCTCCAAAACTTGCTAGCCAAAAATTTAAACTAATGTGAGAGTATAGATAAATTTAATTTAAAACGCATCCAGATAAAATGAAATAACAAATCACCCCCCGAGCCACTACACAACACCCCCATTTTTTTATGGGTCCCACACCCTCTTTAGGCCTTCAGCGCCCACTAGGGGGCGTTATCGCCCACTTTGGAAAAGACTGATCTATGATTAGTTTCAT
This sequence comes from Cyaniris semiargus, assembly GCA_905187585.1. Lineage (NCBI taxonomy): Eukaryota > Metazoa > Arthropoda > Insecta > Lepidoptera > Lycaenidae > Cyaniris > Cyaniris semiargus. The sequence continues at coordinate 145,942 of LR994558.1, read as the reverse complement.
AATAACTTTACTAGCTATATTATTATGACGAATTTTGGCCACAGTCTTAACAAAATATGAATGGTACAAATTCGAATCGTGCTGTGTTTTGTATATCGATGTTATGATGTGTTTTGTATATCGATGTATTCTGTCTTATGACTGTCGACGTCCTCAAATGAACGCGATACCTTAGGGTGAGCGCAGACAGAACGGAGCGCAGCGGAGAGGATTTTATAACGCAATTCAAAATATACTTGACAATTATTAAACTAAGGTGCCTAAATGCTTGAACCTTGCAAAAAATGTTCGCGTATCCTCGAGGATACGCGGGAATCCTTTGTCGTACTTTAGTGTAATTAATAATTATGTAAAGTTTATTTTCAAGTGCACTAATAAAATCCTCTCCGCTGCATCATGGCTATCATTGCCGTCTGAAGGAACTGAAATGGTTGTATATATTAATTTGAATAAATTGAAGACGTAATGTGAATGAAGTGGATAATGGACGGATAATATCATTTTATAACATGAGATTACCTACGCAGCTGATGATGACTTTGTCCAAAGCGGTTATGTATTTTATTAAAATTGTTATATATAAGTACTTGACTTTTTTATTTATAAAATAAAAAAGTTAAAGTAACCTTTAGCACAGAATACATATTAGTACAAGTACCTAGTGGAATTAGTGCAAGAAAAGTACTATCAGAGAAGTTGATTCTAGGCAGATCGGGGATTTACACAGTTGACAGTTTAATCACGTCAAGCTCAGCCGACAGATAACAATAATTATTATTCAGTGAATTGACATGATCCGACCAAATGACGTTGGTCTGTCAACTGCTTAGGAATCAATATCTTTTTTTTGGCCTCGTCAACGCTACACGCGAAGGAGCGGGATCGCAAGGCATTCAACCGCGTCCTCCGCAGCGCTTGCCGCTTCCGGCACCTCTTCGGCTGCAGCAGCCTTTGCCGCCGCCTGTCTGCACCGAGAGGCTCCCCGGGCATCGGAGGAGCCTTTCTCCTCGGGGCCTAAGTTGTGGGCGGTGATCCCCCGATCAACCGCCCACAGGCCTAGGCTTCAACCTCCATGGCGGGGGCGGTTTCACTCGCCCCGGCCTTATCGGCTCCAGGCCGCTTACGCGGCTGAGCCTTGGAGGGAGCCCTGCGCTTCTTCCTCTTGCCGGGCGACTTGCTGGCTGCTGTGGTGCAGCCGTTAGTCCCCAGCACGTGGTTGCTCTCTTTGCCGAGCTCGGCGCAGAAGAGGCATCTGGGCTCCTCCGCGCAGTCGGCGGCCTTGTGCCCCGGCTTACCGCAGCGGAAGCAATTCCTGCTACGGTCCACCGGGGACTGGCAGTTCGGCGCCAAGTGGCCGGTGTCAAGACATCGGTAGCACCGCGTTGGCCTCGCGGCCAGCAGCACCTTCGTCATGACCCAGCCTACCTGCAGCCGCCCAGAAGCCATCAGCTTCTTGGCAGCAGCCGTGGGGACGTGGAGCCACAAACTCCGCGCGCCCCTAGGTGATTTAAACTGACCTTGTAAGTTGTAACTTATCTACTTCATCATCTGGCTAATTAGTGAGTAATTACATTAGTATTAATTTCCATATCTTATTAATTTTAAAGTATTTTCGCGGTTCCAGAGCTTCCATTTGTGCAAAAAGCGTAAATTTTTAAATCGTTAGTGCATTACATAGGATGCATCCACGATGTATTTTATTTTATTTTTATTTTATTTTAAGATACATGGAAAACTTACAGCTATAGTTACAATGAAATTTTAAAACGGAATACATAATAAGGAGCCAATTAGAAGTTTTCACTGATAGTAATAGTTTACAAAATATTGACTTAAATATGTTAGGAATACCTAGTGCTACTACAACAAAATTTTAAACATTTTAAACAAGAATATAAGTTATTTTAAACAAGAATATCAGATATTTATATTTTTTTATAGTTAGTGTTTTTGTAGTGTTCATTAAGACCTTCTTCAGCATCTCACGAATTGTCTATTAATGTCAACTATTAGTGACATACCTTTTCATACTGACAAATATGTGCAAAATATGTGTGACAATTTATTTGGAATAAAACCAAATATTCCTTGGTTTTGTCTTTAATTTCATAACAATTTATTCCAAATAAATAAAATCCCACCAAAAACATTTCATGTAAATGTTACCTCGACGACCACAAAAGGTTTGCCCTGTGAAAAAGACATCAGATCTTATGTGGAGCCAAGCTTCTGAATATACACGGCCTAACTCTATCGACCTTAACTCCAACAAATTCTACATATCAGTAAGTATGTATGGCTTCGCTGTTTCGCTACCGTCGTGGAGGTGAGACGAATATTTAGTTTCTGATCTAAAGTAAGTAACGAAACAGCCAAGCCATACATACTTACTGATATGTAGAATTTGTTGGAGTTAAGGTCGATAGAGTTAGGCCGTGTATATTCAGAAGCTTGGCTCCACATTAGATCTGATGTCTTTTTCACAGGGCAAACCTTTTGTGGTCGTCGAGGTAACATTTACATGAAATGTTTTTGGTGGGATTTCAGTCCTTTTTGTAAGTTGCTACTTGCTAGGCAGTCTTTTTAGTTTTTTTTTCATATTTTTAATTAAGAGGTTTTTAGTTAATGTCTATCCCGTGTAAACTTTTATGTCCTAATTCATAAGATTGGTGAAAGTCTCATATTTATACTTCCATTACCCCTACTAAACTTATTTTACGGCGTAACCAAATTTCGGCGTAAGTATTTTAGATATCAATAAAATCTAAAGTATTAGACCTATTCAATTGTGACTTTGTATGTTTCCCGGGATTCAAAGTATATTCTATACTAAATTTCAGCAAAATCGGCTCAGTGCTTTGGGCGTGAGGAGGTAACAGACAGATAGACAGAGAGACACTTTCGCATTTATAATATTAATAAAGAAAGAAAAGAAAGAAAAAAAAAATTTTTCAATACACACAAGACACAATAAATATAATACAAAGTCAATAAGGGTAGACAAGCTAGTTATTTGATAAATTGTGCCTACGTGTGACCAAAAAAAGGTCCAGTTCGGCTTAGGCCATGTACGTACATGACACCGGTTTTCAACTGAACCGCTAAGTGGAACACGGATGTCATTTAATAGTAACTATAGTATGGATTATGTTTAACCGACTTCAAAAAAGGAGGTTATCAATGTATTTATGTACGCGTATGTATGTAATACAAAGATCTCTGTAATATATTTTACAGAACTGCCCAGTTTTTTTTATATGTTTGTCTATATCAGTGTTTGAACAAATGTGCCAAATTTCAAAAGTGCATGCATGTATGTATATTGTATGTATGTATGTTTTTATGTTTGTGTTTGCATATCTCCGGAACTACAAACACAGAATAGATAGGTAATAAATAGTACAAGTACAATGCTACATTTTAGTTATTCTTTTTTGTTGCATTATTATTATTCAACTTAGGGAATACTGCAAACATCAAAATCGATTGTAAAATTGTGTTTTATTTGTGTTTAAAATGAGTTTCCACCAAGAACCGACAGTAGGTACATCAATTACATAGATATAATTACGTATGTAATTAATAAAATTATTTTAATTACTTTAATCCTTCAAGCCCCATAAGAGCACCGGTGATCGCGACAACAATATAATACAATAGCATATCCAAGAATGGTTCAAAAAAGCGGCGAAACACTTCGAGAAAAGGTAGGTAGTGCCCTTGCGCTTCGCTTGGCTCGTCTCGGCGGGTGCACTACCGTGCACCCAGATATCATTTACAACCTAGATACGATGTCTACAATTGCACAACTACTGAAGCCAGATAAGTTCGACGTCGAACCCGGCACCCCGGAGGCTGAATTAAAGTATGAACACTGGAAAACGACATTCTCAAACTATCTTACTGAAGGCATGGGAAAAGAAGCTCTTTCGAAAGAAATCAAGTTAAGGTTTCTAGTAAATAATTTATCTTACAATATTTATATCCACATTCGTGAAGCCAAAGATTATTTTTTTCTGCCATTGGACTATTAGACAAACCATATCAAAGAAAAGAATAAGGTTCATGCCAGATATATACTATTAAAATCTGTACAAAAACCAGATGAGAACATTGCAGATTTCTTGCGCTCGCTCCAGCAGCGCGCCCAAAGTTGCTGTTTTGAAGCTGTTGATGCTCAAACTCACAAAAGTGAATACATCCGTGACACATTTATTGCTGGGATTAATTCAAATGAGATGAGACAACAATTATTACAAAATTTAGATATAAATTTAGATCAGGCCGTTAATAAAGCCCTTTCCATCGAATTGGCAAACAATAACTGTAAAGACTACAAAATTACTAGTATGGATTTTAATAATATTGAGAAAACTACGACTACCTTTCGCCAAAAGAAATTTTTTTTTTTGCGGTGGGCAAGTCCACCAACGCATAAAATGCCCCGCATTTAATGTCACATGCACTAATTGCAACAAGAAGGGCCATTATGCCAAAGTATGCAGGGGTGAAAGAGTCGGGACTTCATCTAACGTCGTATCGGAAAATGAACTACTAGGAGCTATTTCTGCCGCCTCCCCTATGAGCTTGAAAAAGACTACTGTAGTCGTAACTATCAATAATTACAGAGCCGATGCTCTCATAGATAGCGGAAGCTCTACTAGCTTTATAGACGAGAATCTTGTTCGAGAACTGAAATTAAAACGCATTCCCTGGAACGAAAATGTAACGTTAGCTTATATGTCAAAACTTTATAATTGGCTTTATGTTTCTATAATTGTACTCTTAGTGAATTTTTTGAAAAGCTGTGAGTTTTCTGAATAAAATAAAAACAACACTTCTTGTGTAAAGGGGATGTGCTTTGTAGATCTCAAAATGAATGAACATTTCTATAGACGTAAACCTATTTATATTCTTAACTCAGTTTGCTCTGATTTTTCGTATAGATACTTTGTTTGTAATATACCTATTTATTGTGGATTGTTTTGTACCAGTTGTCAAAATTGTTTGTAACCTTGTACGTTCTACTTCTTTGGTTTTTTAGTTTTATTATTTTTATTTCTTTTTTTTTAGTTATAATGTCTTGTGGTGTAATGGTCAAAAAAGAAAAGAAACGTTTATTTATTTATTTTATTTTTATTTATATTATAATTGGACATGATATATTAAGTGACCACTCGTCAGTTGAACTTACCTTTGGAGGTACGAAGAAACCTCTTAAAATATCCAATGTTATAGTAACTTCTGTTCCCGAAGTCTCACTTTTTGCTAACCTCTCTGAAAATGTAAAGCCCATAGCAATTAAATCTAGAAAACACTCAGAAGCTGATACAATATTTATTTAAAATGAAATCGAGAAACTTTTGAAGGATGGAGAGATCGAGCCAACCAATTCTCCTTGGCGAGCACAAGTGTTGGTTACTACAAGTACTACTCATCGTAAACGTCTCGTGAAAGACTGACGATTAATCGATTCACTGAATTAGATGCGTATCCTCTGCCTAATATAGAATTGATCATATCGAAAGTTGCTCAACATAACGACTTTAGCCAGATCGATCTAAAAAGTGCTTACCATCAAGTTCCTATATTGAGAACAGAGAGATTATATACTGCATTTGAAGCATGCGGGAACCTCTACCAATTTACTCGTATACCGTTTGGCGTTACTAATGGAGTTGCTGCTTTTCAGAGAACACTCATTTTATCATTTCTAAATAAAAACTAATGTGTACGTATGCATATCTTGATGACGTAACTATCTGTGGCAAAACAATTGAAGAACACGATACAAATCTTAAACGGTTTAGAGACGCCGTCCATAAATACAACCTGACGTTAAACGAAGAGAAGTGTGTAAATAGACAGTCATCTATTAAACTACTAGGATACAAAATTAAAAATAACTCTATTCAGCCGGACGAGGATCGTGTCGGTCCCTTAATGAATTTACCCGTTCCAAATGATTCCCCATCTCTAAAAAGAGCTCTTGGAATGTTTGCTCATTATGCTAAGTGGATAAGAAACTTTTCCGAGAAGATCCAATCGCTCGCTAGAACTACACAGTTTCCACTTAATAAAGAACAAATTGAATCTTTTCAAATGATTAAAGCAGATATACGGAAATCAATTCTCAATGCCGTGGATCCAAACGCAAAATTTACTGTTGAAACAGATGTCTCTGAACATTCTCTTGCTCCTTTTCTTTCCCACGATGGTCGACCAGTACCTTTCTTTTTGAGGTCTTTAAATGATTCTGAACGACGCCATTCTTCTGTCGAAAGAGAATAGCTTGTGCCATTGTTGAATCCTTAAGAAAGTGGCGACATTATTTAACTGGGCGACATTTTAGACTCATCACCGATCAGCGATCTGTGTCGTTTATCAGCGGCGTGCACAGGATTTTGACACTGGGTATGTGTCTGGCTGCGACATTTCCATGGAAATAGACCAACATGTGTGCTAAGCTAAAATAAATAAAAACGCCATCTATTGTAAATTGTTACATATTAGAAATACAATGTGAATTCATTTTCATCGATATTTCCATGGAAATTAGATACTTAATATATTTTTGCCTCATCAAAATGTAGCCTATGTCCTTTCTCAGGCTCTAGACTAACTGTGTACAAAATTTTATTACAATCGGTTCATTAGTTTTGGCGTGAAAGCGAGACAGACGGACAGAGATACTTTCGCATTTAATATTAAGTAAGTATAATATATAAAATAATAAAATAAATTAGTATGAATATGGATAACTTTTAACATGAAACTTTCGAGTTACATTTCCTTTTTGTTGCTAGTTTAATTGTTGTAACTCAGGTACACACCTACCTTTAGACACAAATCACAATTAGAATCTTTTCACTGAATGACAATTGTGAAAAGTTGTTATTTTTAATTTTTAACAAACACACATTGTCAACACAAACTTCAGTCAAATAACATTTTTAAGAAATCAAAAACGCACTTATTATAAAAAATCAACCATTTCAAAACAAAACATTTCAGCTATGTAAACAATTATAAACCTTACAAAACAAAAATGCATAATGTGTATACGTGAATAATTAGATTTCCGTCTATTATTTTTATTCGGATTATAGGCAACGAACATATCCGATCATTCCGCCGCTGTACTTCGCCTACAAAGCGGATTTGTCTGTGTGCGTTGCAAACTGTGTGCCGATACGCGCACACATAACCCCAGGGTCTGCGAGACGTCGACTGCCTAAGCTCATAGTTTTGCAAATTAGTTGTTGCTATTTTATAAATTTAGGCGATTTAAGTGTATTCATTTTTTAAATTTTAATAATAATAAACGTCATCTAAAACGTAGGAAAGTTAAATTAAAATATCTGTGAATGGCAAGTAATGCACTGCATTTCTGCCTTTAAGGAGTGCACGCCCCTGTCGTTTATGTTGAATCAGTCACATAAGAGTAAGATAAAGAACGAGAAAATAGAAAGATGGCGTCTGGAGTTATCTAATTACAAATACGATATAGTCTATCGCCCAGGTAGGGAGAACATTATAGCTGACACTCTGTCTCGGGTGTGCTCAAGCGTTACGACTAACAAACTTTATGAATTGCATAATACAATGGGTCATCCTGGTATTGTACGCATGACTCACTGGATTCGGTCAAAGTACTTACCTTATGCTTCCAAAGATGTTAAGAATATGACTGCGGGATGCCGCATTTGTGCTAAGATTAAACCCCGCTTTGCAAGAATAAATGGAAATCTTATTAAGTCTACTGCATCTTTCGAAAGTATCAATGTTGATTTTAAAGGCCCTTTACCTACTCATAGTCGTTTTATTTTGATTATTATTGATAAGTACTCAAGATTTCCTTTTTCATACATCACTAAAGACGTATCCACTGCGACTGTGGATATATATATATATATATATATATATATATATATATATATATATATATATATATATATATATATATATATATATATATATATATATATAAGGATGTTTTAAGGATTTATTTGAGATGTATGGGATACCACATTATATCCATTCAGATAGAGGTGCAGCGTTTATGTCGAAAGAACTGAGAGATTTCTTAGTGATGAATGGTGTAGCATGTAGTCGTTTTACTCCATACAATCCTCAAGGGAATGGACAAGTCGAGCGGTTAAATGGAACATTATAGAAGACGATAAGACTGATCCTGAAGTCGAAACAAATGGATATTGGCCATTGGGAACACGTTCTTCCTAACGCTCTACATTCCATTCGATCACTACTCAAATATGACCCCCCACGAGAGGTTCTTTAAACACCCTCGGCGGAGTGCTGACGGTGAATCTCTTCCAACGTGGCTCCTAAACCCTGGCTCTGTTTTAAAGAAGAATTATACAAAACAGTCTAAATATGAAGTAGAAGAAGTGGAATTGATTGAAGCTAATCCTCAGTATTCTTACGTGAGACTAGCAGACGGACGGAAGGCTACCATATCTAACAAACATTTAGCACCACTTCCTCAAACTCCAATAACTGTCCTGGAACCACAACTAGAAACGGAGACGGCACCATTAAGTTCAAATGGTAATGCCGAAGTTGAAGAAGTACGGATGGAAGCAGATTCATCACACCGGAACACGGAGGATTTTGATTCTGATTCTCCACGTCAAGATGAAGAAGTACTTCAAGAAGCACCTTCTTCACACCTGGGCATTAGCTCAGAGGAAACTGTTAGGTAGTGAACTCTTACTTGATTTACTTTTTATGTAACTCCAAAATTGTTTGGGATTACGCTCAATTGAGTTTTCTACAGTACCAAGATATCGTTTATAACAAGTAGCTTCTAAACGTTTAGCGCGATCGCGCAATAGTTTAAATGTATGAGAATCTGACAAGTTGTGGTACTTTTTATACCTTCTTAAATGTATGTGTTTTTCCCTTAGGAGCTTTATTAATGCGGATGTAAACCAGATAGGGTAGGTATTATTGTGAGATACTTTTAAAGGTCAAGGTATATGGCATTAGTAGAATCATAAAAGTAGTCAAGTGCATTCTCACACGATCGATCAGATAATTCAGTCTCCCAACGAATAGAATTAATATCATTATTGACGTCGTCGTAGTTACAATTATGAAACATACGCCTTTGAAACTGAGACAATTTTAAAGAATAGCTATCAGAAGAATTCATGTCAATCCAGAGTGCGTTGTGGTGAGGGTCGAGTGGCACGAGAGGATCGTGACACTCCGACACGGGTGACGTCATTGTCGTTGCACAACACTAGGCTAATATTCGTCCAAAGCTATTTCTAATTAAGTTGAATTGTCTAAGACAATGTACATTTATTTCATCAATAAAAGTAATTTCGTCATTTGATAACGAGTCAGTCATAATAGGAGCATCGACGTCGACCGGCCAGGATTTCGAGCTCATATTAAAATCCCCGGTAACGAGATACTTGTCCTCGGGGTTCAATAAAACTATTTCGTTGAGTTTATCTAGGTAGTTGTTTAATTGCTGCGAGAACGTAAGGCCGCGATTTTGATTACAAAAGTACAACACACACAAATGTATATTGGGTATTACTCTACGACGTCTGCTGGGAAGGCTAGGTGTTATACTTAGGTTATACTGCGGCGCGCAGCGATGAGCATCCCCCCGCCCCGCGACTGGCCTGTGGCCGCGTAATTGCGGTCGCGCCGCCACACCGAGTAGGTACTTATCGTCGAATAATTCACAGTGGCTGTTGATGTCCTCAGTTAGCCAGGTCTCCGTTAGAATTACTATGTCGTAGCTAGAAGTACTCCTGAATTCCTGAATTCCTGAAGAAAGTAGCCGTCTTAGACCTTAAGCCCCGGACGTTTTGATAGTAAATCCTTAGGTTATTATCGAATGTTCAAGTTAGAAAATAAAAACAATTTAAATAGCAATATAATACACTCATAATAATAGGTCCCAAAGTTGTTGAAGTAAATAGACAGTAGATAAAATATACCATAGGAGCGGTGCATGCTATGTAGGTAAAAATGGGCCAAGTGCTAGTTGGACTCGCGCACGAAGGGTTCCGTACCGTTATTGAGCGAAAGTTGGCAAAAAATTGTGTTTTTTGTATGAGAGCCCCCCTAAAATATTTATTTAATTTTAATTTTTATTAATTATTAAAGAACAAATATAATTAAGAATTTTGTGAGTATTTTAAGTACCTACCTGCTACCATTATTTATTACAAGCAAAAAAGGCCAAAAAAATTACGTTTGTTGTATGGAAGCCCCCCTTAAATATTTATTTTATTTTGTTTTTAGTATTTGTTGTTATAGCGGCAACAGAATTACACAATCTGTGAAAATTTCAGGAGTCTAGCTATAGCGGTTCTTGAGTTACAGCCTGGAGACAGATGGACAAACGGACAGACATTGAAGTCTCAGTAATAGGGTCCCGTTTTTACCCTTTGGGTACGGAACCCTAAAAATCATTAAGATGTGTGCAGCGCTCAGCTGATAGCGAGTGTGTCGTGCGAGCAAGCGGCCCTGCATTTGCAGCGAATGTAAACATTGTTAGGAGGCGCGTATTGGTAACATAATATTGCAAGATTTGCAAGCAACTTATCGATAACATAATCAAAAATAGTAGATTTATAGTAAAGAACTAGATGTTCCGCGCGGCTTCGCCCGCGTAAATTAGATATTTCACAGACAAATCAGTCTACAAAAAATAGCCTATGATCCTTCACGTGGTCTAATTCTAATCTAACCCAAATAACAGACAATAACTCTCGTAGTTCGTGAGATAAGCCCTTTCAAATAATTTCCCCCGTTTTTTCCACATTTTCTTCTATTTCTTCGCTCTTATTAGTCTTAGCGTGGTAAAATATAGCCTATAGCCTTCCTCGATAAATGGGCTATCTAACACTGAAAGAATTTTTAAAATCGGTCCAGTAGTTCCTGAGATTAGCGCGTTCAAATAAGCCCTTTCAAATAATTTCCCCCCGTTTTTTCCACAGTTTCCTCTATTTCTTAGCTCTTATTAGTCTTAGCGTGATAAAATATAGCCTATAGCCTTCCTCGATAAATGAACTATCAATTTTTTTTTTATGTAATAAGGGGGCAAACGAGCAAACGGGTCACCTGATGGAAAGCAACTTCCGTCGCCCATGGACACTCGCAGCATCAGAAGAGCTGCAAGTGCGTTGCGGGCTTTTAAGAGGGAATAGGGTAATAGGGGAGGGTAGGGATGGGAAGGGAAGGGAATAGGGGAGGGTAGGGAAGGGAATAGGGTAGGGGGTTGGGCCTCCGGTAAACTCACTCACTCGGCGAAACACAGCGCAAGCGCTGTTTCACGCCGGTTTTCTGTGAGAACGTGGTATTTCTCCGGTCGAGCCGGCCCATTCGTGCCGAAGCATGGCTCTCCCACGTATAACTAATCTAACACTGTAATAATTTTTCAAATCGGACCAGTAGTTCCTGAGATTAGCGCGTTCAAACAAACAAACAAACAAACTAACTAACAAACTCTTCCGCTTTATAATATTAGTATAGATTATAAAAAACATTTTTTAATTCACAAGTAGAAAAATAAAGATATCAAAAAAATTAGGGAATTGCCGTTTAGAGTTATATAATACACATTCATGGTTAAGTAGTATATAGTATCATATTATTATAATATTTGCAAAGTGTTACAGTGCAGGCAATTATAAACAACAGTAAACAAACATTTAGTAGTGATAGAAAACATGTTAAATTATTTTGTTGCATGATAGAAAACATGTTAAATTATTTTGTTTAAATCATTTTCGTTGTGAATAATAGTAACATGCGATGTATCGTTTTTACGTAAATGAATTTTCGCGTACTTAACCCAAATGTATTGCTAGCCTTTGCCTTCACCCTATTATATATAGATCCCGTCGTCCCAAGTTGAATAAATAGGATAATTTAATACAACGGAGCAGCAAAAACTTTATTAATAGAAAAATCAAACGCGGACGGTACGGCCGTGTGATCCTCCTTGATGATGTCGGCGGCCTTCTCGGCGAGCGCGATGACGGGCGCGTTGATGTTGCCGCCCACCAGCGCGGGCATGGCGCTGGCGTCCGCCACGCGCAGCCTCCCCACGCCGCGCACGCGCAGCCGCGCGTCCAGCACTGCGCCCAGCGCGCACGTGCCGCTGTAGTGGAACATGGTGGAGCGCGCGCGCCGCACGTGGCAGCGCCAGTACTCGCGGCTGCGCGCGTCCGCCACGCCGCAGCCCCGCAGCCGCAGGTCCACCAGCGACGCGTTCAGCCGCCGGAACTCCGCCGTGTCTAGCACGCGCAGGTGGTCCTGCGCCGCGCGCGCCAGCGTCTCCGCGTCGTCCTCGTGCGCGAACGTGCCCGTGCACACGCGCGGCGGATCCGCGGGGTCCGCGCTGCGCAGGCTCACCCTGCCGCGGGACTTCGGGTGCAGGAGGGCGATAACAGATAGTAAAGTTGTCTTTCGACCGGCTTCCAACAGACTTTGGCAAATACTTGGATCCTGTGATAAGGCGAACGCACAAAACTGAGCGGGAGCCGTCGATCCCTTCGGGACCACGTAGTTGATAGCCTGATAGTCGGGATATGTCTGTCCGGGGTGCAGAGCCACGTATCCCGTGAACGCAGGAAGCGGTTGGGTGGCAGGATCGACGGGTTCATCTATCACTTCGTCGTCGTCTAGTTCCACGGAAGTAAAGGTCACAATGTGATCTTTGTAATTGTGCCCGACGGGCAGATCACTCCGAACTGTAATATTGAGGGACTCCAGGTGATCCCCGGGGCCGATGCCGGAGAGCATCAGGAGCTTGGGCGTGTTGAGGGCGCCAGCCGACACGACGACCTCCCGCCGCGCCCGGAGAGTGACGACACGGTCGCCGCCCACGACGGCCTTGACTCCGACGGCGTTGTTGAGCTCGTCGAACAGGATCTCTGTGACCACCGTGTGCTTGAGGACGTGCAAGTTCGTCCTGCCCTTGCACCTAGCCAGGTTCGTGTAGGCGGTGGTCTGCCGGACGCCGTCGGCGATGCTGTATAGCTGCAGCGTGTAGCCCAAGCTGCGGTCGCCGTTGATGTCCGGCAGCACGTCGTGCAGCTCGCCGAACGCCCGCAGGAAGCGGACCGCCTCGGGCCGCGCCTCCCTCGTGACGCCGTGGAAGCCGGCCGTGCCGTGGTAGCGGGCCGCCGGGGAGCGCAGCAGCGCCTCGCTGCGGAGGCTCTCGCTGCGCAGGAAGTATGGCAGCAGCGCGGGCCAGGCCCAGGCGCGGTCACCGGCGGCGGCGGCCCAGGCGTCGTAGTCGGCGGGCGCGCCGCGCACGTAGAACAAGTAGTTGAGGCTGCTGCCGCCGCCCAGCACGCGCCCGCTGGTGAGCGGGAAGCGTACGCTGGCGGCGCAGTGCGCGCTGCCCTCCTCCTCCGATGTCAGGTTCCAGTCGTAGGCTGTGCGCGCCAGGTACGTGTATAGCGACGGGGTCTGAAAACATATTGTTGAAGTTTTAGGTGGTTGTCGCTAGTAAAAAGAGGCGATGGAGGGTGTTCATACGACGTGGAGTACTCACCAGGGACTCTATCGGTGGGTCCCCGCCGGCCTCTATCACGAGGACATTGTAGTGCGGCAGCTCCGACAGCCGGTCCGCCACGACGGCACCCGCGCTGCCCGCCCCCACCACGATGAAGTCAAAAATGTCGTCGTCTGCAAAACATTCAAAGCTCGAGTAAGTTTTCGTTTGTTCCTTCGAGCACCGAAGTATATAATGTCCCTAGTTAGTTACAGGCGACGTGCGCGTGCGGCGGGAACAGGTGCGCGGTGAGCGCGAGGGCGGCGAGCACGGCCAGCGCCGCCTGCGTGTCGTGCGTCTGCGCCAACACCGCCGACACGTCCATGCTGCTGCCCCCTGGCCTGGATATATACTTGAATATTTGAATTGTTACGTGTTGTGTTGGCGAGCGAATAAGCTACATTTTATACATGTAGTAGAAGTCAAGAATTAATGCCATCAGTTATTATAATAATGGGATATATTATGATATATTTTTTATATAATATAATAAGGGGGCAAACGAGCAAACGAGTCACCTGATGGAACTACCGCCGGCCATGGACACTCGCAACATTAGAATAGCTGCAGGTGCGTTGCCGGCCTTTTAAGAGGGAATACGCTCTCTTCTAGAAGGTTTGTTGGTCGTATTTGTCCGTAAATACTAGGGTGACAGTTTGTTAAAGAGTTTTACAGTGCGCAGCAGAAAGTTACGCGAAAAGCGCACGGTGGAAGACTGCCACTCATCAAGATGGATGAGGATGGTATATTTTTCACGTGGAACGATGGCAAAAGGTTGCAGGTGGTATGAATCAGAACAATTCCTCAGAGCACCCCCCGTAATACAACCGAGAGTATGCAGAGTGAAGCCACATTGAAAGCGTAATTTGAAATGGTCCAGCCTGTTTGATACACTATAATGTTAACAGTCAACAATCCGAGTGGCCCTTCGTTGGATACGATTCAGAGGGAGTAGTTGGTATTTTGGCGCCCCTGCTCGGAGATGTGAACAGTATTGCAAATGAGGCCGAACCCTAAGCGTTGTTGAGTTGTAGCCTGTAGGCGTTAGTCCGGACTGAAAAACTAACTTGCTCTGTTAAGAACACCAAGTTTACGCCTAGAATTTCAATGCTGGGGGAGATTGTTAAAGAGGTGCCCTAAAAACGAGGATATACGACCATTGGTGACTTTTTAGTGGTGAACGCGCAGACTTGTGTTTTGGCGGGGTTGAATTAGATTAATTTACGTCTACCCCATTCAGAGACTTTCTCCAAGGAATTCTCTATTTTAGACACAGGTTCGTTTCGACTCTCAATGACATTTAGCCGAGAAATATGCGGGAAGTCGGTATATAGGGCATCACCTGTACTATCATCCGCATAGCAATGAATGCCATTGGTCTGTAACATATGTCACTGATATGCGAGATGAACATGATCCACTAAAATATATAAAATATAATATAACGACCGCTTACCAAATAACAAAGATTGGTAATGTTATTACGTGTGTGAAATGGAGTGTGTCGAGTACAAAATATATATTGCAGATGACCTTACTCAAAGTTACGTGGAGCAATTATAGGTAAAAAATACACGAATCACAATGTAACAAATGATACAAGTTATATCGATGTTTCGTGGATACACTCGTGACTCGACTATAGTTAAAAAAAATGTAAATCACGCACCCACAAAAACACACAAATTTTAGTCCTCTTCTTATATACCAGCACAGTACAACTCTATCTCATCAAAAAAAAACTAAAATAAAAAAATATTATCAATATTGTATATGCGCTTTTAAAAAATCGCGATTCGCGCCACCGTCCAAGATCAAAATGAACCGTGTTGGCTCGCAGTGCCGAGTGCGACCGTGTGCGTGGACCTCGCTCACCACCGCGGGGTGAGGGGAGGATCACTGTTTACTGGGTTCCCTGGTATCTACTGATACACTCGTGACTCGACTATAGTTAAAAAAAATGTAAATCACGCACCCACAAAAACACACAAATTTTAGTCCTCTTCTTATATACCAGCACAGTACAACTCTATCTCATCAAAAAAAAAACTAAAATAAAAAAATATTATCAATATTGTATATGCGCTTTTAAAAAATCGCGATTCGCGCCACCGTCCAAGATCAAAATGAACCGTGTTGGCTCGAAGTGCCGAGTGCGACTGTGTGCGTGGACCTCGCTCACCACCGTGGGGTGAGGGGAGGATCACTGTTTACTGGGTTCCCTGGTATCTACCAGAGAGGACAGCGCGCAAACTACTAGGGCAGATACGAGGCCAAACCAATCCGGTCGGACTGATCGCGGGCCGGATTGATCGGCCTCCCCGTCATCTTTAGACTGTGATAGTAGTAGAATTATAGTGCACAACTATGACTCACATTTATCGGAATTAAATTAACTACAAAATTGATTTTACCGAAATATGTGAAGTGGAGATTTCCATAGTAAAATTCCAAATCTCTGTTATGTATTGTAAGTGATTTTAGTGTATTTTATAGTGCAGCCTGAACCAGTTTTGCGACTTTAGGGCTACGTTTTTAATGAGTGAAAACTTGGTGTCCTCTACCATGATTTTTATGCCAATGATAATAATTTGATCGCTTCTATACTACAACCACTGACCTCTATTATACAATTGTATAATGGAGGTCAGTGACTACAACCAATACCAAAAACAACATATTTTTTTTAAATTATTAACATTTGGTAAAATATATAAACAAAAAGCAACGAAACGTACATATAGGCGGTATTTTATATTAGTCCGGAGTAACATTTCAGAACTGAATTGATGACAAAGTATATTTTGTATTGTATTGGATTATTTACTTATCTCCATAATTACATAGGCTCGACAAAACACGATACTGGCAGGTCTCCGGCACACATCCGCCCTCGCCCGTGGCTCTCTCTATAGTGATGTGTGCCTAGGGATTGCAATCCCGCTCCTTTTTCAATCCCGCGGGATTGACTTGCTGGATTGGATAATCCCGCGGGATCCTGCATGTTTTAATTTACGATAATTATAAAATTGAATAAATTGAAACTACAGGTTTATGTTTTATTAAAAATTAACTTTATTAATAGATAATGTCTCATATTATGCCACAAAAATATTTGTTTTGTAACAAAATAACAATGAAATTAAGTAATCACTCTAGTCTTATTAGATCTTAAAATTAAAATGTTTTTAATGCATCAGCAGTCTTGAAGTCACGGACCTCTCAACATTATGGCTCCGCATTGATTGCGACGACCACCCTCGCGTCAATGCGTGCCTATATAGGTCCCATAGTGGTGACCCCGAGACGGACTGACTCTTTGAACACCTGCAAGCTGCTTCAGATTTAGTGCAGCAGCAGATCCCATCCGCAGAGATCATAATACTTGGCGACCTTAACGCCCACCACGCCGACTGGCTCAATTCAAGTAAAACTGATCATGCGGGAAGATCTGTCTGCGACTTTGCCCTTGCGAACGACCTAACACAACTGGTTGCTACGCCTTCGCGAATCCCAGATGTGAACAGTCAGAATCCTTCCCTGTTGGACCTTCTGCTGACTTCGAATCCTGATGGCTACCAAGCATCCAACCAAACCACTTGGTTGATGGTTCATCGGATCATTGCCTTATTAGGAGTTCTGTACCACTTACGACGGTATTGCGACAGCATGCTGTTAAATACCGTCGTGTGTGGCAATACAAGTTAGCGGACTGGGATGGGATGTGGTCGTTTTGCATTGCGTCCCATCCTTGGGGGCACTTGTGCCTCTCGCCGGATGATCCCGACAACATTACAACTCCGTTACCAATGTGGTGATGTAAGGGATGAAGCTTTTCATTCCGTCCTCTGTAGTGCCAACTTGCGGCAGATTTCGTGGTTTGGTTCATCATCCAAAAAAGCTTCTCGTCGAAAGCAGAAGGCTTACCGATCCTGGGCCAATGTAATGTAATGTAATATCTATGGACGCTTCACACCACGTCAGTCTGGCCCCGTGCTAAGTACCTGAAGGACTTGTGTTACAGGTACCAGACAACGGAAATATATTTAATACTTTTATGCTATACATATATTTAAGAATTTTATTATATAATACACATATTTAATACACATCCAGACCCGGGAGCATTGAAAACTTTTTTGTTCCGTCGGCGGGATTCGATACCGCGACCCCCGGCTAGAGCTGCCACACACTAAACCAATTGAGCCACGGAGGTCGCTAATGCAGTGTCTGCTCGGGAATTAAAAACCAGCACATATAAAATGAAGTACTCAAGAAAGAGATCACTCGGGCAAAGAAAACGCACGTCAATAGAATTGGTGAGAGACTCGAGCGCCTCCCTTCGAGAATTCCCGTGCATTCTGGTCTCTGGCCAAAGCTATTGAAGGGAATTTCTGCAAGCCAACCCTACTATCCCTATTCCCTACACGTCTAAAATGGATCGTTGGCCCATGACGCATAAGACAAATCCGATCTTCTGGGTAAGTTCTTTGCGTCAAACTTGACCCAAGATGACGGTGGCAGAAACCGCTGACCATACCGCGATGCACGAGCATCATATCGGATATTTGGTTTAATCAGCGCTCAGTGCCAATAGCCTTCCGTTCCCTTGATATCCAAAAGTCGAGCGGGCCTGACGGAATCCCTCCTAATGTATTAAAAAATCAGTCAAGTGCGAGTTAGACTCGCGCACGAAGGGTTCCGTACCACAGTACAGCAAAAATAGGCTGAAAATTGTGTTTTTTGTATGGGAGCCTCCCATGATTATTTAATTTATTTAAATTTTATAATTATTTATTAAAGTACAAATACAACTGAGTATTTCGTGAATATATTAAGTGCCTATGTGTTGCCGTTATAGATATCAAGCAAAAAAAAAGCAAAAAATCACGTTTGTTGTATGGGGGCCCCCCTTAAATATTTAATTTATTTTGTTTTTAGTATTTGTTGTTATAAGGCAACAAATATACACAATCTGTGAAAATTTCAGAAGTCTAGCTATAGCGGTTCTCGAGTTACAGCCTGGAGACACACAGACAGACAGACAGACGGACAGACATCGAAGTCTTATTAATAGGGTCACGTTTTTACCCTTTGGGTACGGAACCCTAAAAAGTGTGCTCCAGAGTTGGCTCTGATCTTAATGCGTCTTTTTCGGCTCTCCTGTTCTTCTGGCCTTGTACCGGCTTCCTGAAAGACAGCCTTGGTGTACCAGATCCCCAAAAAAGGTGACCGCTCAAATCCTTCCAATTACAGACCAATTGCTATAACCAATTTATAATATAATGGAATCAATTATCAATAGCCAGCTCCATCGATACTTGAATGGCCAGTCCTACTTGACTAAGTGGCAAGCGATTATCGTAAACGCCAACAAAATGTATGCGATTTGACATAAGTCATCGCTTCGCTAGCGAATACTAATGTCAAACAGTACGGGTTTCGTAAGGGTCGCTCGGCTGGTAATCTCTTGGCGTACCTAACTCATCGTTGGGCTCAGGCGATTGTGTCGAAGGGAGAGGCATTGGCTGTTAGTTTGGACATTGCGAAGGCCTTTGATCGGGTTCGGCACAAAGTGCTGCTATCAAAGCTTCCATCATATGGGCTCCCCGAGAAATTATGCAAATGGGTCATGCGGGATCCGCGGATCCGCGTTTTGTAGGTGCGGGATCCAGCAGATTGATAATTGGCGTAGGATCCCGCGGGATTGCGGGATCCCGCTTTGCGGGATTGCAATCCCTATGTGTGCCCCTCCAAATACCATGAGCACGAGACCGTGTTATAACTATTATGATAGTCATATACCTTATATACTAAGCACATACACTACAGTATAATTCTTTATATTAATAATATTATTTGTTTTATTTTAAGACAACGGAACTCTACAAGCCCGAGCCCAACTTGCACTTGGTCGTTTTAATTCGGCAAAAACATTGTTGTTCAAATCGAGTTATTACAAAATAATACGGCATAACAGGTTTTACAAGTTCGTTAAATTTGTGATTATGATAATATTATTATTACACACAAACAAAACAAAGAGATTACGTTTCTTATCATGTTTCAAATTTTTTACAACTTAAACAACATTTACTAACTTGAAGTTAAATTAACGTAATTACAAGCATACAATTATTAATAACTGACCTTCTGACTATGACGGCGACCTCATTAAATAAATTTAACCTTACTCTACAAGATTTTTTATAGACTTTAAAGTTTAAAAATTTTAGATCTTTTCCAACAAAAAAAAAAAAACGGTGTTTATCTAATTAATTAAGAACAGGTTTTTTAATATACAAAATTATACATACTTTTGTTTGTCCTCACTAAAGCTATAATTTAAAAGTAGAGTTTAACGTCTTAAGCTTCAAGACGGTGTCCGAGCCCTCATCGCTGAACATCAAGTACACAGTGTACAGAGCAGCTGGCGCTTCGCGGCCCAGTGCAGGTGCATGTTGAGGTGCTCGCGGGGAAACATTTAACGAGCGGCCTCTGTGCTCTGCTGCTCTATACTTCTGTCTAATAACACAGGACCGGCCAATTTTTTGGAACTATATTAAGCTTAAATGTGTTTTACTTTTAATTCTATAGTAAATACCATACTATTACGATTGTTCTTAATTAATATTATATTATGTTAAATATTACCTGACTCATAGAGTTACGGTATTTTTATGTTATTGCTATTATACATATTATAGCTTTCGACTTTGATAATAATTTAGGAACGCTCCCAACAGTCCCCCTGGTAATAACCACTTGTACAGCGATAAGCAGACATTAGTGGGTGCCGCGCGACCGCCGCGCCGCTTGTACTCCGAACTCGGAGGGAATACTAATACTGCATGCAGCTCATATGAATATTCTGGAGCCGAGCTGTCGGTTTGTAGACACTGTGACGCTTTATGAAGCTGTATATAATCTTGCGGGGATTTCCCGGCGCTATCAGTACGAGGTAAAATAAAATAAATAAAAATAAAAATTGTTTTATTTTTGAATAGATTTGATACAAATACTTTCAGAACGTTGGTGCTATTGGTGCCTACCACCGGTTCGGAAACGAATCCGGCGAGATGAACCGGCGTAAGAAACTCGCACGGGGCCGACTTTTTACCAAAAAAGTGTGAAAAATGTAAAAGTAGTAATGTTAACACTCTGTCACGCGAGCAGTTGTTGAGTTACTTGAGTTACTCAACCATAACCATACTATATTTTACAGCACCATGAGGATACGATTTACGAACCTTTAATATTTCGTTTAATATTTTTTTACATGGGTACTTACATGAAAATGTTATAATTTAGACAATACTTACTTTTAGTTAGCCCCTGCTGTTGCCTCGCGCCTTAATATTATTATGTCGATATTTATTTACTTACAAAATACACCTACTTTTTGATGTTACTATTAATTAATTGCACTGTTTTGACATCGAGTGTGTCGAGTGTGTCGACAGGCTGGTTTTAGAACATCGCTTGCGGTTGTAGCTAAACTTTATATTCTCCCAACTGATGGAATAAATATTTAAATTTCCTCTGTAAGGTTTATTCGCAATTTTAATCTGTATCTTCGGACGTGGAGCAGCTCGGGAGATTGGGAATAAAACCGGTAGTGTCTGCGCTAGTCCCGGGATATCCACCCGTCCTACTTCTTAAGGACGAGCGCTCACTGTCGCGTGTTTGAAGATAGTTCTCATTAGCCGAGTCTTTAAAACAAGAAGGTCTTAACCTATAGTTTTGATGAAAACATTGACGATATTGGACGTTTTGATTATAACTTGTATCGCGTACCTAGGAAATTCTCTTCAGAAGTGATTTGCATCTTAAAATATTTTTTCCAAGTTTGATAATATTGTAGTAAAATTCTAAGCAGACTTTAAAAAGAAAACTAAATGTTTAGCGTCTGAAAGGCCTTACTTTAGAATTACTGTTCTCCTGTCATTTAACTATTTATTGTGGCTTAAAATTAACTCTCACAACGTAACTTTTGACTTGTACGAAAATTTTCTTGACCAATAATGTACGTACGCGAAGCCCATGGTGTACATGGTGTTGTCGTTTTGTAATATTTGAGTATCTCAGCGAGCGGCGACCCTAATACCGGGTAACCGGGTAATGTCTGTCCGTATTAGTCCGGGTAAATATGGAGATTGTGACCGGGAGTCGGGACTCGGGACACAGCTCATCTCGCGCCGTAATGGGAGCTTAGCCGCCTGCCCAGCAACCGCCCAGCCGTCCAGACCGCTCTTTCAAATTACCTCGCTCGCCTTAATGTATAAGGTGATGCTATATAATATTGTATACTCGATACTCCGAGATTTAATTAGTAGCTCAGACAAAGAAAAATATGCAAGGCTCCGCTAATTGCACAATGTTCAAGGAAAAAACAAAGACTTTTCTTGGCCAACATAAGCGCTGTAATTACGGTCACAAATCGTGGGGTAGCTGCACTTTGCTCCTGTTACAATATTAAAGGACTTGGAATTAAACTTCACAAAGAAATACTTTTAAACAACATACAATTTAATATTACGATAGAGTCTGATTTCGACTGCAGAGCTCGCGAGTGTGGGCAATATAATAATAATATGTATGCACTACGAATAATAAAAACTAAGGAAACGTAACTCCCATACTATTACCGTTTTAAATTTGGTTCCTTTCGAACTGTCATATATATAACGTCATATCATGTCATATAACGTCAGCCTGATACCGCTAAAGGCCACCTAAATATTGCAAATATATTGAAAATGTGTACCTAGGTACACATTTTTGACAAGTATTGTAGAACATGTTTTCTGTCGGAGTTACTTTTCCTTAGTTTTTATTATTCGTAGTGTATGCACGATTCTTTATCGTAAGTCCGGCTACGTCACGTCACATCACGTCACTTCACGCCTCCGCGGCCGTAATCCTGACGCCGCACCACTGTTTGGCACTGTTGCATCACGCCGGATTAAAGGCGCCAAAAAAACATGTTATGTGAATATCATAATAAAATATATTTATGATATTCAACTTATTTTTTAATACCTCTATTTTATTATAATGTTGTTGAAAACTAAAGGTAACACTGTATATACCTTAATCCCATAATCCCTCAAGTTAACGTTCTCACGAAAGGAACTTTTTTGGCTCTATGTTTATTCTAGGAATTTATATTAGTACGTGGGAGAGCCATGTTTCGGCACGAATGGGCCGGCTCGACCGGAGAAATACCACGGGCTCACAGAAAACCGGCGTGAAACAGCGCTTGCGCTGTGTTTCGCCGAGTGAGTGAGTTTACCGGAGGCCCAATCCCCTGCCCTTTTCCCTTCCCTATCCTCCCCTACTTCCTTCCCTACCATCCCCTACCCTATTACCCTATTCCCTCTTAAAAGGCCGGCAACGCACCTGCAGCTCTTCTCATGCTGCGAGTGTCCATGGGCGACGGAAGTTGCTTTCCATCAGGTGACCCGTTTGCTCGTTTGCCCCCTTATTTCATAAAAAAAGTCTTCGAGACCACGCCTATGCAAGCAGTGTACACTCTTTGGCGTTAACTTAGCCCTCGTAATGTAGGTAGTTGTAACTTCTATGTACTAACAGTCGTTCCATCGGGCAGCAGCCAGCAGGCGGTGTCCAGGCGGGGGGTGACACCGCGGCACCGTGACGCGGCTCGCATATGAACACCGAAGTAACTGCAGCTCCGTGCACTGCAATTATCACGAGCTTCATTATTCAACGCCCGCCCGCCAAACTTGCACACCCCGCCCGCCTAACTCGGCGTCGCCTTAGACGAGAGTCTTATGTCCGACGTCTTTTTTTTTGGGAGAGCTGTCCATTGATTAGACCAATATTTTTATCAGGTCCTTTCCAACGAAAACACTCAGTTCTTCTTTGAAAAAACAGATTTCAGCAAATGAAATATTAGAAATAATCATACCAACTACACTGTACTCGGCGAAACATGGCGGTAGCGGTCATTGACTCCCTTTCAAAAACTTGTCATTTTCTATACAAAGCCACGATTGACAACATCTGACACTTCATTGTCAAACGCGGTTTATATAGAAAATGACAATTTTTTGACACGGAGTCAATGACCGCTACCGCCATGTTTCGTCGAGTACAGTATAGATAATATTTAATAAATATAATATAGATATGAGAAGTATTTTGTGAAGTAGTTAGTGAACTTATACGTGAATGTAACTGTAACTGGCGTTATACGTGATGCCAGCGGAGCGCTCGTCGAACGGACATCTCCTGCCGCGCCGTAATATCCTGCCGACCTGGTGGCTAGTTGCTGGTGGCTGGTACAGCGGGACTCGGACGCGGGACGTGCGAACCCGGACACATACACACGTCCCTATCACGTCTACTTGTTGCGTAAACACAAAATCAAATTAAAGGAGACTAGCTAAACATTAATATATAATTTTTTATTCTAAAAACCCCATGATTACAGGTAGGTACTTTAGGATTTCAGAAATTCATACTAATATTATAAATGCGAAAGTCTGTCTGTCTGTTACCTCTTCACGCCCAAACCGCTGAACCGATTTTGCTGAAATTTGGCATGGAGATGCTTTGAGTCCCGGGAAAGGACATAGGATACTTTTTGTCCCGGAAAAATGTACGGTTCCCGCGCGATAAACGCGTTTTGTGCAACGGAGTTGCGGGCGTCATCTAGTAACATAAAAGCCAGAGTATAAAAAGATAATGTGTAAGTAAAACTATGGCGGTAAAGTTCAACATCTAATATTGTATCAATATCAGCAAAGGTTGAAATCTATTTTTTTTTATGAAATAAGGGGGCAAGCGAGCAAACGGGTCACCTGATGGAAAGCAACTTCCGTCGCCCATGGACACTCGCAGCATCAGAAGAGCTGCAAGTGCGTTGCCGGCCTTTTAAGAGGGAATAGGGTAATAGGGGAGGGTAGGGATGGGAAGGGAAGGGAATAGGGGAGGGTAGGGAAGGGAATAGGGTAGGGGATTGGGCCTCCGGTAAACTCACTCACTCGGCGAAACACAGCGCAAGCGCTGTTTCACGCCGGTTTTCTGTGAGAACGTGGTATTTCTCCGGTCGAGCCGGCCCATTCGTGCCGAAGCATGGCTCTCCCACGTATATTTTGTATCCAGCGCAACAATAATATAGCAAACCTACAAAACTCGATGCTGCAATCAAATTGTAAGCAACATTTTGTTTCATTGTTCCACAATGTCGGTTCGCCGCATCTCCGTACTTTATTAGATATACCGCCTGAACATGCACACGGAAATAAAATAAATATATAAAATTAGGTAATATAATATATAAAATTAGGTAATATAATATTTTCAGATATTGGCCCTTACTATATACTCGATACTCTCTGTTTTATAAGAAATGCCATGCCCCTACATTTTTTAATAGTAAAAAAGTAAACCGACTTAAATTTTTTTTATTACTTAAAATTGCCTATCTCAAAAACGACTGAACCGATTTTGATCTAACTTGCAGTATTCCCTAAGTTGAACGATACATAGTATAACAAAAAAAGAATTACTTAAATTGGACTCGTAGTTCCGGTTCCGGTTAGATATGCAAACACAAACATTAAAACATACATACACACATACATACATACACTTTTAGGCACATTTATTCAGACAGTTTTGGAAATATTACATACGTACGGGTTGAATTGATAACCTCCTTCTTTTTGAAGTCGGCTAAATATAATGCACAACATTTAACTGCAGTATTAAAGTACATTTCAAACATAGCATTCTTTGTTTATGTCGATGTTATATCATTGTAAATAAAACTATATAATTTAAAGTCACCCTTCGTATAACTAGTACTTACTTCCTGTTCCATGTTTTCCTAGTACCAACTAGTACTGCGGCATGTACGGGTTCTAGGAACGTTCGCTTGCCTTTACACAATACACTTACTGGGGAGGCGTAGATATAACACAACATAAGTAGTAAGTTCTTGGAAAACTAAGATAGAAAATAACTATAAATGCGCGGTGTCCGGGATGAGATCTATGTAACTGGATGTATATTTCTTCTTCTTATGCATAATTTGGAAGTGTAGCCCTTGTTAAGAAATCGATAACAATGTACAAGATTACCTCGTTTAACGCTTAAAGATAATAATAATAATTATAGTATGACTAGAATCGTCCGCAACTCCGTTGCGAAAAACTTCCTTTATCTCGCGGGAACTGTATATTTTTCCGGGATAAAAATATCCTATATCCCTTGCCGAGACTCAAAGTATTTCCTTACCAAATTTCATCAAAATCGGTTCAGTGATTAAAGCGTGCAGAGGTAACAGACAGACACACTTTCGCATAATATTAAGTAAGTATGGATATCGAAATATAATACAGTAATATGTAGTATATTAGTTATACAGATGTTATACAGATGTAACGGGTCGTGTGAATGCACTGTAGAGTGACCAGTCCGGACTGCCGGAGTCCGCTGGCAGCGCCACGGCCTCCGGACGAGCTATGAGCACGCTGACACGCTGACACGCTGACACACGGTACACACTTTTACATGTCACTACTCACTGTAGCTCAAACTGCAATCATAACTATATCAGAGTTATAATTGCACTATCTGGAAGTTGTTATTACACAAGTTTATAAAACGATGGAGAACACGTACTTCTTGAAATCAACACAAACTTGCTATGATTTCGTGATTGTCGAGCATTGGGCATTTACAATTTATTTATTAATAAGTTTTACTTTTAATTGCAACTTCAAGGTTATAATTTTATTTTATTCACATTTCACAAACACTATCTTGGAAGCATCCACCATAATGAATGACGTCCGTCACAATTAGTTTGACTGATGCTTCCTCTGATCTCTTAAAATTCCCTCAAGTGTTAACGGTTCTGTGATTGATGATACGCGGAAACAGAACTTAGATGTAGGAAGTCACAATTCGCAACTTTACAGGGCGCAATTTTCGTTTTTCTCAATCTTCTTCAAAATTTCAATCTTGGCTCTCGGTCTAAGAATCAGGCGGAGGTTACGAGAATTGAATGTTTGGGGTGCCAACTCCGAAGTAATATTATTTGCGAAAAGATATTGCTGTGTAATACTGTGCTCCATCGAAACAGGGTATGCACACAATATAAATGTATAAAGTAGATCTTTGTGCAGAGGTATACCGTACAACGTGTTTTCAGATAGCTAAAGAGAGCTGGGGGCGCGTAGAACTCGTCTCTGTATTTCGCGAACTTGCTTCCAAGTTGTGAGCCGAGAGTTTACTGTATTATATTGATATTGTAGTATGCAGTCGTCGGCGCCTCACCGGGACAGTGATGTATGGAGCTGGTCGCGAGCACCAGGATTGATGAGATCATAAACATAATACCTCGCTCCAGCTCCAGCCAAATATTTAGACGAAATTTATACTGAATAAAACGTGTTAACGTTAGTAAATCACTCTTGTGAAGCAAACACAATTCATGGATAGGTTAGATTCAGTCCACTAGGGTCGGCGAGACAAAAGCGTCATTACAAACGTAGGTATCAATTCTGCGTAATGTAGATTTCTTTGCGCAGCGGTAAAAATAATTAAAAAACAAACCATTTATTTTATCTTTTCCTGTCCTAGTGATAGTTCAAGCGCTCCACTGCCGCTTTATATTTGTTTAAGCGGATTTAAACGCGACGCGGATTAGCGTCAGCCGTCAGGAGCGCAGCGCCAAGTCAACGTGACGAGCAAACTGCGCGGAGAAGCGTCAAGCGGGCGACAGCGCCGTAGCTCAGGATGAGCTTTGTTTATTACCTGCCGGCTGCCTTTGTGTGTAAGTTGTGTGTATACTGTATCATGTTTATTATGTCGCCGACGCCATGGAAAACCATAAGAATTTCTGTTACACATATAATAGTTATAGTTTTACTCATGCATTCTAAGGAAATAATATAGAACAGTTCTTAGCGGGTTGGCGGCGTTAAGCTTCAATCTCGGTATTTTGTGCTGGATTTTGGCGGATTTAGGATAAGATCCTTTAAATAAGGTGGAACAATTGAATTGGCGGCCGGTCGGAGCCAGGTGAGCCAGTCGGCGCCGGGTGGAGGCGGGTGGAGCCGGGCTTACCCGGGCGCGCCCGGGTCGAGCCGGTACACCCGGATATATCGGCGCGCTCGCCCGGAAAACGCCGCCGGCTGAACATTCTAGATTGTGTCGCATCTTCGCCGTGGAATTCAGTTCCCGCAAACGTTTGGCCACAACGTTTTACCTTTCATTATTATAAATTCGATTGGGACATTCGCTTATTTCCTAAGCAAAATCTAGTTCAAAAATAATAAAACAAGCTGGACTCTCCCAATTATATGTCAGGTAAAGAGCACAACCGGTAATCGTGGGTCGAGAACAAGCCGGCGCTTTAATGGCCAAGCACATTCTGCTCCCTGGGCTCGCTCGGGAGTCGTTAATCCTGTGTATAAACAGTGCGGCCGCCAGCGCCGGGGCCTTTCACTTACGCTGGCGGCTAACTCGCCCGGGACGCGCCTGGCTCCCGGCCAACCTCCCCGCGCTCCACCCGCGCCATATTCATTTTTAATTCGATGTGGTAATCACGTGAATGTAATTAAAAGAGATCTTGTCGTATATACCTACTAGATGACGCCCGCAACTCCGTTGCGCCAAAATTAGTTTATCGCGCGGGAACCGTACATTTTTCCGGGATAAAAAGTATCCTATGTTCTTTCCCGGAACTCAAAGTATCTCCATGCCAAATTTCAGCAAAATCGGTTCAGCGGTTTGGGCCTGAAGAGGTAACAGACAGACAGACTGACACACTTACGAAATATATATAACTCAAAGGTGACTGACTGACCGACTGACATAGTGATCTATCAACGCACAGCCCAAACCACTGGACGGATCGGGCTGAAATTTGGGATGCAGGTAGATTTTATGACGTAGGCATCTGTTAAGAAAGGATTTTGATGAATTATACCCCCAAAGGGATAAAATACGGGATGAACGTTTGTATGAAACTTTGTAAATTTTAAGACTGAGATAATACTGAGACTTTGATACCTAATTAATAATAATACTTCTTAGCGCGAGCGAAGTCGCGGGCAAAAGCTAGTGTATTATGTATTTACAACAAACGTTATTAATATCTCTATGCGTATTTAATGATTGCCATAACTATTATAATTTTAATTACTTAACAATAAATCTTTTAAAACGTGCTGACAGAAGACCCACACGTACCACAACCACACGACATCGCAACGACAAAATGTCGTCGAGCAGTGGTTACGTGTGAATGGTGTCGATGCAGCTTTTTGTAGTTGCGTTATGGTACCGACAAAATGCCGACGTGGTTGCGTTGTCACCAGTGGTTGCGATGTGGTTGCGATGTAGTTGCGATGTGGTTACGTACGAAAGTCAATGAAACAGAGGGGGGAAGAGCGCGGGCGGTGTGCGCGCACTGTCGTTGCATCGACGCAACGTTGTGGTTGCGATGTGGTCGGCCACTAGTTCGCTCGTGGTTGCGATGTGGTCGGCCGTGGTTGCGATGTGGTCGGTATCACACAAGTGGTCGACAACGACTGCAAAATGTGGTACGTGTGAATGGTCCAGTTCATTTACAATACGAAATATACGCCCGACCACGTGGTGTGGTTGTGGTGTGGTTGTGGTTGTCGTGTGGTTGTGGTACGTGTGGTTTGGCCCTTAATTGAGTTACTGGTAGCGAATGAATCAAAATTGCAAAGGACTACTGACGGGTTAGTCGCGCCGCAGTCGCGCGGAGTGTCGAGTTGCCAGTGAAGTTCGCACGTACATTACATTCCGCCGATATCATCGCGAACTTTTATCTCGCTCGGACAGAAATTGCAGTTTGTTTGGGAAACCCTGCCTGAAATGTTTCTCGCTAGTCTTTTGTTTATTTACGCACAATCTTATCTGTGTGGCAAGACGTTACCCGGGTCTCAAAGCTAAGTTAAAGAGTTGTAAGAGAATCGACATGATTGTTATGATCTCTAGACAATGATTTGACTGACTTTTCAAAACTTTCCCAAAGTTTACCCAAAGTTTATAACATACATTTTAGTTACAATATCTACTTTAGTATTTGAATTTATTTTATATATACATTTGTACATACACAATACTACAATGTATGTGTGAAGTAGTTCATGTCACGCGAGAGTACGTGAACGGCTGTATATAATAGGGGGCTGTAATAAAGTGCTAATTTTTACGAGCACCGCCATATTACTCGCCATAATCTCGTTGTGTGGTACCGCATGTTACGGTGTGGCTATGGCGACGAATATTAAATAATTACGGCCAATTTCATAATCAACACTGTACGATGAGATGTACATTGTGTTGAAACATTTCGCGAAAACTTTTGTTAGCTTATATTATATTTACTAATACCTACTACAACTTTTAAATGTAATAAAAGCTTATTGCTCGTAATTAAGTTAACTAATATTTAATCATCAGCTATAAAAGGATTATAGCTGCAGGAGAATATTACGATTATACTCATTACATCGCCATAAGGTTGCACGTATAATACTTGAGCTAATTAGATTAAAGTTTGTTTTTACTTGAATTTCAGTTCGCAAAATTGAGTATAGCAAAATTTCTATTTTACAAAATAATGTTCTCGATCTCCATCGTGAGTATATTTCCCACTCCCGCGGGCCTCCAACGACTTCAGGTGCACTGCTCTATATAGGATTTTTATGCTTCATATTTGCACGCGAGCGATGCACCGAACTTTCAAATGGAATTTCATTTGATATTGCGCTCTTAAAAGTGCCGTTTAAGGCGGTGGACAACTGCGGGGGTGCGGGGGGGAGCCACACCAATGACCTGTATGCCGAGAACGTAGGAATCACTCTCGTTAAATGTCCGAGGTAAAATATATGTGAACGCAAGCCGAGCATAGAGGTTGGCGCTGTAGTGGAGTGCCTAGAGCGTAAAAATCGTGCAAACCTCCGATTTTTATAATAGTGGATGAAAATTGAAAAAAAAAGGAATGTGTAGCTGATTAAACATAATAAATAAAAAAGTTTACCTATTGAAAAGTTGTGCTTTTGATTTTTAAATTATTCTCTTGCACTTCAAGTAAACTCATAAACTGTAAAATTTTGAAGAAAACCTGCATATTTCTTTCTTTCAGTTATGTAGCAAAATAATAAAATATATTATTATTATTTTGATTTATATCGTTGCTTATATTCCAAAAAAAAAGAAAATAGGTTGAAAAAATATATAACTAAGATTTGAAAATTAACATTTTTGTATCTAGGTGAGCATACCTCAAAATAAACTTGTTGTATGCCTCGACAGTAAGTACCTGATAAATGGTGGTCCTTATTTTTTTTTTGGTTTTAAATAGGAAGTTTAAAATTATTTCTTAGGCTTGACAAAGCCTTTTTTTGTTAATGCGTATAACTTTTTAGCTCTTAATTTATTAAATTTTCCGAAAATGTAGCACAAACTTTTCACGTATATTTCGAAGAAAATCTGTATTTTATTTCTTTTGGTTAGGTTTTAACAGATTTTTTTTTTTAATAATTACATTCGCTCAGACATACTTAAAGAAAAAAAATACAAATTAAGTTTAGAACTGATATTTTTTTGTATTCAGGTAAGCATTTTCCAAACATAGGTTGCAGCATGCGTCTTTAGTATGTACGTGAGATATGTAGCACAAAATTTTTTTTCTGGCATTAAATAGGTAGTTTAAATATATTTCAAAGACTAGAAAAAGCCTTTCATTTGTCGATCCATTTAACTTTTGAGCTCTTTCACGACCTCTGTGGCTCAATTGATTGAGTGTGTGGCAGCTCAAGCCGGTGGTCGCGGGTTTGAATCCCGCCGACGGAACAAAAGTTTTCAATGGGTTGTGTATTAAATATTTAATGTAGCAAACTAATTTTGGTCTATTTTATACATTTTTGGAGTTATTAAAACGTTTTAAAGTACTTAAAACTCATCATTTCTCTAAAAATTAAATACTCACTATAAGTGCGTGTAAAACACTTTTTGTTACAATCCTGAAATCCTCCCAACCCCTTTTTGAATCTTTGTTACGACGAGCGTTAATCTCTAAAAACTTTGCAAAAATCTTATAGTTTTATTTAGCTTAGCAAAGCAAACTTTCTTTTTTTAAATGGTGGATGTGAACAGGGTATTTATAATACAAAAAAATGTATACGAGCTATGGCAGGGGTAGACAAGTTCACTCACTGCAAACCGCTCTTTCAACAATTTAAAATTCTTCCACTGGCCTGTTTGTATATACTAGAATCATGTCTTTTTGTAAAGAAGCATGGTTTTCTATTTGAAAATAAAGACAATAAAAAAACCAGAAAAAAAAGAAATAAAAACAAAATAAATATACCTACATAAAAATCAGCATTAAATAGCAAAAACGCTTACTGTATGACACTTAAAATATACAATAACCTGCCAGACAATTTAAAAAATGACAATAATAGTTATGATAAGTTCAAGAAGGTTCTATTTGAATGGCTATTAAAAAATGCTATTATTCAGTACAAGAATACTTTAACGATATAGCAGTAACAAATAAATTTAAATTAACTTTAAATATATAGAATATGTATATGACATATACGACAACATTTTATTACATAGCGATGCCAATTAAAAGTTTCAACTAGTGTATAATAAGTTAAAACTTAAATGTAACATACCCAACATCAAATCATGACAAACACAATGACCTAAATTAAAAAAAATAATAAATAAAATTAACTAACAATAATTAAATAATTATACACTTTCCTTGCACTTATTCCACTTTATTTTAATAGATTTATTACAAAATTATTATATACACGACCGGTTTCGAAAAAATCATCATCAGGTGTACCTGTACAATATTAATATATTAAATCTATTGAGTAATTCGGGTGCATCTATTTTACTATTCAGTACTTTACTTAGGTAAGCAAGGTCGCTAATGTTCCTTCGTTGGCACAGCGGAAGGAAATGGAATTTTTTACATCTGGCGTCATAGTTAGACAGAAATTAATTACATTTAAATTGGAGATATCTAAGAAAGTGTTTTTGGATAGACTCTAATCTATCTATGTATATATTGTAAGCAGGGTTCCATAGCTCCGAACAGTACTCACAATACAGGATCTTGACCACTTTAATAGATTTGAAATTTCTCCATGATCTGATTACAAATCCTAAGGCTTTCGAGACTTTATTAATAACATAATCAATATGCTCATCAAAAATTAGTTTTGAATCTACAATAACTCCCAGATCCTTTATAGATTTTTTTAATATAAGACCCTTATTCTTAAGCTTGTAATTATACTTGATTAAATTTACCTTACGACTGAAGTTGATAGCAAAGCATTTAGATACGTTAAGATCTAGCCTATTACGCACACAATATTCTTCAAATCTTTTCAAGTCCTCTTGCAAAAGGCGGCAGTCATCAAAAGAGGTTAAGGTTTTTAATATTTTGGTGTCATCAGCATATAAAAAGAAATAAACATGGTGGAAACAGGAAGAAATATCATTTATAAAAATAGCGAATAGTAAGGGCCCCAGTAGGGAACCTTGTGAGACACCAGAAGGTACGAACATCCACCTAGAAATGAACCCATTTATAGCAATATTATATAATATTATACTATATATAATATATTGTATAATATTATAATGTATACTTCGGTAATTTTCGATTCCTTTTGACATTTAATGTAATTAACCTATTTTAATTAATTTTAATTTGTAATTTGACCGACCAATTGACATTTTTTATTTAATTCCATTATCTATTAAAATATGACGATGTAAAAAATTTAATATTAAGTTTGACATTTAAGAATAAAAAAAAAATGACATATATATTCATGTTTTGTTAACAAATAACTTTAAGAATGTTTTTATATTAATATTATTATTATTATTTGACAAAATGTTCATTAAATATTTGCACGTCGATTAAAAAGACAATAATATGTGAGACACTTTTAACATATTGTAACATCTTAATGTACACACCATATTATTGCAAATAAAGATTATTATTATGATTAT
Organism: Cyaniris semiargus; assembly: GCA_905187585.1. Lineage (NCBI taxonomy): Eukaryota > Metazoa > Arthropoda > Insecta > Lepidoptera > Lycaenidae > Cyaniris > Cyaniris semiargus. The sequence goes on along the minus strand of LR994558.1, from coordinate 112,314 downwards.
GATTAAAAATATGATTTTGGTTAATTTTTAATGTAAACAATCGGATAAGAGTCATTAAATAACACGAACAAAAACAAATTTTTTTTTCTTTGCTGGTTTTATATTGTGAAATATTAATTTTTAATTAAATAACTAAAAAATGAAGAGCACAAAAAATTTTTGGTAAACTTTGCAAGTTATAGTGTAAAAAAGAAAATGACACCTCAAAAACAAAAATCCATTCACTATTACAAATTTCGGATGTTAAAACCTCTGGGCGCTACACTACTGCGCAGGTGAGGTACCGGGGCGGAGGTGAGGTTGCTGGCCGTATAGCCTCGTGAGCTCGTGATAATTAAATCTCAAGTGTCTTGTTCACTCTTAAAAATTTCATTTAGAAAAACTACCTTTGAACATGCTTAAAAGTACTTGCTGCAATTTTAAGTAAATTAAACTGCTTAGTTTACTTTATCCTGCTTAGACTTTGTTATAGAGCTTGGGTTCTAAACAGATATACATTACACACCTCTCACACAAGTAACGAAAATTTGTCTTAAAACGTAATTTAAGAGCCTGTAGGTCTTTTTTAATTGTATACTTGTATGTAACAATGCGGTACAATGTACATGACTGTATGTGTTCTGAATAAAGAAAAAAAAATCTCTGATCACAACGTAGCTCTTAGCGCATTCCCACTACGCCGCATAGCCCGTTCCCACAACGCCGCATAGCCCGTTCCCGCTACGCCGCTTAGCCCGTAGCACGTTCCCGCTACGCCGCGTAGCCCGTTTCCGCTACGCCGCGTAGCTCGTAGCGCGTCCCCGCTACGCCGCGTAGCACGTTCCCGCTACGCCGCGTAGCCCGTTTCCGCTACGCCGCGTAGCTCGTAGCGCGTCCCCGCTACGCCGCGTAGCACGTTCCCGCTACGCCGCGTAGCCCGTTTCCGCTACGCCGCGTAGCTCGTAGCGCGTCCCCGCTACGCCGCGTAGCACGTTCCCGCTACGCCGCGTAGCCCGTTTCCGCTACGCCGCGTAGCTCGTAGTGCGTCCCCGCTACTAGCATAATATTGTCTCACGTCAAAATCTCTTGCTATTTTTATAGTTGTAGCCCTAAAAAAACATTCAGCTAGCAATTTATGAATATTATTCGACGATGATCAACTGTAATGCACCTCACCTTCTTTTTTTAAATTCTGCTGTAAGTTTTATATGTAACTTATTTTATTTTTCCATAAAAAAAAAAAAAAATATGGTCACTGAAATTTCATTGCGATTCAGTGCGAACAAGTCATCAGTGGCGACACCACCTTTTATCGTTCTCTTTGGCGTCGGCCGCCGACCCCGCTCCCTTCAACCCCGCATCCCGCGCGCCCCTCACCCTCCCGCGCCAGCACCACTAGTCAATCTAATTACAGAGTCAATTATATACCACCTCTACGGCCGCATTGTTCTTATTATAATAAACAAAATTGATTGTACATATTGTTAATGTGAATTGAATCAATAATATGTACAATCAATTTTATACTGATGATTAATTAAGATGATTATAATTAACTTAGCAATTTTGGAAAATTAGACCAGTAAAATGTACTATTTATTGAATCAGGCATCAAAGTTAAGCATAAACAAAGAAGAACGAGTTTTGTTCGACCTACAGAGTGCTGCAGGCATTCGGGCTCCGAGACGAACTAGTCTGTACTATGTGTGTATGTGTGTGTATGTGTGTGTGTGTATGTGTGTGTGTATGTGTGTGTGTGTATGTGTGTATGTGTGTGTGTGTGTGTGTTTACGATGCAGCTGTTCTCTCGTCGTTTTTAGGGTTCCGTAGCCAAATGGCAAAAAACGGAACCCTTATAGATTCGTCATGTCACGTCTGTCCGTCTGTCCGTCTGTCCGTCTGTCCGTCTGTCCGTTTGTCCGTTTGTCCGTTTGTCCGTTTGTCCGTTTGTCCGTTTGTCCGTTTGTCCGTCTGTCCGTCTATCCGTCTATCCGTCTATCCGTCCGTCTGTCCGTCTATCCGTCTATCCGTCTATCCGTCCGTCCGTCCGTCCATCCGTCCGTCCCGTAGGGGTCCCTATAGTTACAACTGAATTTTAAAAAAAATTTTTTCATCTAACCTATGGGTATCTATGGATAGGTCTTCAAAAATCATATTGAGGTTTCTAATATCATTTTTTTCTAACCTGAATAATTTGCGACAGAGACTCTTCCAAAGTGGTAAAATGTGTCCCCCCCCCCTCTAACTTCTAGAGTAGGGGCATGACAAGTTTCAATTTCAATTTATTTATTTGCATGAATGTACATAAAATAAAGGTCTTAAAAGTAATAATATTAGCTCCATACATTCTGCCAGTAATGTGACGTGCAAAGTCATAATTATTATTATTATAAAAGGTTCAGTTCATTGTAATACATTTGATTTTAATATTATAACACAGTCAAGTTATTAAACAATTATTAGGTACATGAATGTCAATAAATAGTATTTCTAGGTTATTTTATTTAATGTCATTTTCTAACAAATTTCAATTACATAATAATATGAGATTATAATATATAAGCAATTAATAAATTAGAATTTAATAAGTATTAATATTAATATAATATTTGTTCACGAAAGAGATCGTCGACACTGTAGAAGCATTTTTCTATCAGAAATAATTTTTGAATGCTGTCTAATTCTTTAATAGCCCGTGGTATTTTATTGTAAATTTTCGTTGCCATTCCGGAAATATTCTTTCGAACCAGTGAGGTTTTAGATTCAACACAACACAACTTATGGTCGTATCTTTTAGTGTTGAATCGTATAAATAATGAGAGATTTGTTCTTACAAACACAGCTACTTCATTAATATAGAGACAGGGAAATGTGAGTAATTTATATATCTCTAATACATATATTTGCTATAACTCTAATACATTTCTTTTGTGATTTGAATATATCCTCACGCATTGTGGAATTACTCCAGAATATAATTCCATATCTGAGAGTAGAGACTACGAATCCATGGTACGCAGCTAGTAATGCTTTTTCATTTGCTACTTTGGAGATCGTGAATAGGGCATAAGAAAACTGATTAATTTTTTTACAGATGTGCTCAGAGTGAGCTTTCCATTGAAGGTCTTTTTCTATAAATATACCTAAAAACCTTTGTTACTTCGGTATCGTTAATTTTTAAGGAATTTATTAACAGTTTTCTTTGTTGAAATTTCATTACTTGAGTTTTGCTTAAATTTATCATTAAATTGTTTAATTTTAACCAATTAGTAGGAGTCCTTAACTTAAAATACGATCCCATCCTGAATGTATGTGCTTCAATGTAGATATGGAAGCACGTCCAGAAATAATGTTTCCCCCTCCCCCCCGCTCCCCCCCTTTTTTATCTCCCTCATTCCGGTTTTTCGAATTTTTTACGAAAACGATAAGACTGAGGAGTTCACTCTTCAGAGAACATTATCGTCGATAAATTACCTACAAAACGATACTACATTATATAGTGGTAAGATTAATATATTTCTGTGTACAGCCACCAACGTATTATGAAATTGTAAAAACAGGCTAACTTTTTTTTCTTGCTCCATTTATAGGAAAACGACAAGAGTGGTGATAAAATAGTCTACAAAAGTTAGATACCTTATACATTGAGCTACAAAATGACACCTATTTCATAATCGTAGAGGCATTACCTCCAGAGTTACAGCTTACCGCGTCTGACTCAAGTACTCGTTTTTTTACCTTTTTACAATTTTACTAAATACGGGAATGGGGGGAAAAAATAATTTGTCGACATGCTTCTATATCCCCATTAAAGCACATATATGACAACTACATAATTTTCACTGTATTTTACTGTATTTTTAATGAATTTCTTGAAACCCTTAGCTCTAAATCTAAGAAATTGTATTTATTATATATTGTGTTAATAATTTTAACAAATAAAAACTACAGTGCTGCCATCTACAAATAGTGTCATAGGGTAATTAATGCTACGTGGTAAGTCATTTATATATATCAAAAACAGGAGGGGCCCTAAAATACTACCCTGAGGTACGCCAATGTGTGTTTTTCGGGGCTTGGACATGTACCTACGTTCTGTTTTTGTTTTTGTACATATACTAGTTAATTAAGTTACTTGGATACGATTGGTCAGAAAAGATTTTATAAGGTTTAGGACATTACCTCTTACTCCATATATCTATTTAATTTTTCTAAAAGTATGTCATGCCGTACATTTCTTTTTCTTGAAAATTTGTGTTTATTTTATTTTTTTCAATCAAACAAGTACTGGAATCAATAATGTCCTTTAATTTTTTTTTATTTCCTCCTTCGCTCTTGATAATTCTTATTCTAATAGAGCTATTTGTTCTTTTTAATTATCTGTTAAATTCAAAGTTATATTTTTATTTAATGAGGTGCTCTTTGCTGGACTTCTATTTATCGTATCTAATTGGTGACGGTATGTTTTGAAGAGAGGTTTCGGTGATACCAATTTTTCTAAGAAGAGATAATGATTTTTCCTGATGACTTATGAGACGTTTCAATTATATATTTTCCAAGGATAATTTAGCAATCTCTTCGTCGGCTGAGTCTATTTGTATTTTCTGGCTATGTAACTGTTCTTTTAACTCTTTTATTATCTCATCCTCATAAGTTGATGTGTTTGAAGGTATATTTCTTCATTCACGTTGGATAATTTGAGTATGAAACAACTTTTTATTAAAAGATTAAAATGTAGATAGTCGATTTTTTAAGACATTAGAAGTTTTGCAACACTTATCGTGATTATCTTCGTACTTCACTGGGATTAGTCTTGGATAACAATGTCACAGATCACTTGTAACGTAATGTTCACGATTCAGATAAGTTTACACTTATAGAGTCACTTTTTTTCAACAATAAACGATTTTAGATACGGAGACGATGTGAATCTGCGCAGCGCCCTCTGGCGTCATCAAGTCTAAAAAATATATATGATGTACATTTACATTACTATAAAAACTACCAACGAAAATTGGTTTGAACGAGATTTTTTTATACGTCATAAATGGTAAACCTTCATTTAACTTTCATTAAATCAACTGAAATATAAAAATAAATCAAAAACCTTTTAATTTCATAAAAATAAACCTTATTGCTGCTGCGGAACCCTTCATGGGCGTATCCAACTTGCACTTGGCTGGTTTTTTTTTGCTCCGAAACGGGCACTAACTGCTGTTATTTTTAAATCGATCGCTTCTGAAACTACTTTATTGCGGAACAAATACAATTAAAAGTTTAACAGAGCGGACCGATATTGGTACATGGTACTATGCAAAGCGTAAAACAAATCCGCGAACAAAAAACAAAAGCCTAGAGAAAATATCGATATTTTGTCTGTTATGTATTTACAAACCATAATACATAAACCGAGGCACAAAGGTAATAAATAATAATAATTAATATTATAATGATGTTTATAATTATTTTACACAAATAAAACTTATACAACTTTAAGGTCAAATTATTACTGTATTGCAGATAAGGCTGTAGGACGACTTTTCCATTTTTTATTTTTCGGAAATAGGTTTCTTTGACTTTTAATAAAAGTGATGTTGCCGACGCAAACAAAAACGTTAATGTTTTTAGGTTATTGTGCAGTAACTACTTAAATATAAGTAAGTTCTAATATTTCCTCAGATCGTCAATAAAAAATTATTACTTCAATACAATTTCATTACAATACTATCATTTGTATGATTAAAGACACGTATAATGAGAACTCGAATGCAATCTGCTAATGTGTGTTCAAAGCCCGCGGCGTCTGACGCGATGACGGGAGGTACACACGAGGTAGCTCGCTCAACGTTTGTGATGAGATACAACCTGATGTTTCATTACAGCGAAGTTCGCGCGAACTGCACACAACTACAGAACTACAGAGACAATGTATGCAGCTCTTGATATATAATTAAGTCTTAAAATCACTTATTATAAAGTCAACGTTGTAATTTAGCGAAGTGATATTGCTCCGTTGCATTGCGGTGCGTCACCCAATCGCAGTTATGCGACATCACTGCGTTATTCCGTTCCGATGTGGATCAACGTACCGGAATGGTGTGGCTACGCTCTTATACAGTGTTACAAGACGTTCGTGTTTATTCTCTATCTGTTTATTGATATAATAGCATTTGCCGAAGAGTCAGGTGACAGATCCAATCTTAGGAACTAGTAAAATTGTTCCGCTGGCAACTATAGCTTCCAATAAAAGGAATATACTATCTACAATAGCTGGGAGGGGTCGTAAACCGTCCGTAGTCCTGTCCGCCTGCACCGCGCGGCTGCTCCGGGCAATAAATATTTATTGCGACATTCCATTATGAAAGTACCGGTCACCGATAAAGTAAATCGGCCCGGACCTAACTCGATGGCGGAACTAACAGCAGGGGCAGCACCACAAAAAATGCTGTCTCCACAGGGCTGAGCTAGATCGTATAGAAGCCCAATCGGAATTTGGTTTTCACACAGTTATAGGTTTTACATCCTAGTAGTAATATTTGTTTCAATGCATTAAAGATGACGACAACTGATCTGTTGCTCCGAGGCATTGAAATTCTGGCAGATATGTTAATGGCTTCATTTAATTCCACAAACTTCACTGTTTCACGTTCTGTCCATTTTTTCTTTAATAATCCCGCTTTGTTTTTCTTAGACACCATTTTATTTTTATAAAATCCTCCGAGTCTGCTCATAAAAATAGGACTGCTCCCGAGTTCACTCTGATCGGATGCCGATGTCCGAGTGCACTCGGATAACGTGTTTACACAGTGCGAGTAGCGTCCGAGTAGTAATCCGAGCGCACTCGGTCCGAGAGTACTCGTATAGTGAAAACGTAGAAATTATACCATTGGATTTATTCAGTTCAATTATCTACTAACTCCATTTACTATTACATCCCTATAATATGTCGGTATAGGATAATAGAAGCTGTGAATATTATGTTCTACATTTAAAATACAATAATAAGAAAATTTTCGAAGATGGAACAATAGTACATACATAAGTGAAGTTACGTCGTTGTCATTAGGTAGGTAATAGAAAATTATCAAACAACATTGAAACAATATTATATTTTATGGATAACTTAAAACCTCCCAACCCTAGTGTGATCGGAGGCGAGTCGTTGAGAAAAATCCATACGAGTGCGGCCGGAGTCGGCACCGATGAATGGACACATAAACACCGCCCGACAAGACTTAGCATGGCCCGCGCTACCACATTACATAATATACTACAACACTACTGTAAATGTTGAACACGGCTAAGTCAAGCTTAAGTCAAAGGTTTTATTGCGTCTTTTCGCAGAACGATCACGTCTACCTCATGATGATTATCATGTATTTGCTGATGAAGCTTTATTGTGAGGAAATCGACCGGTGTGAAGAATTCAAAGTAACAATCACTTTAACAAAAAAATACGGCATAATATAAATAATAACATCACTTATTAAATTCATATTAAATCTGAGAAATCCTTGACAGAACTGAAGATATGAGTGGATCAAATGGGCTAACTAACATTTTACAACATAACAGCAATTACTCTTTTTTTTTCCTTATAATTTGAACAAACCTTATTACTTACCTACTTCATCATCTAGCTAATATATTATCTAGTTTCAATACATACTTGAAACATTTTTTTTTGATTTCGAATTATATTCCTTAAAGCCTTATATTTACGCAAAATACGACAGTTTTCAAATTGTTAGTTTAGCCACTTCATCCACTCATTTCTTCAGTTCCGTCAAGGATTTCTCAGTTTTAAAATACGAGGTGTAACAAAACTGAGTGATAATACTTTAGGGTGTGTACATGTTCCTCGTAGAGAGTTCACTGTGAAAGTAGCAACGCTGAAAGACCAATTTTTTTCCTCACTTTTGTATGGGGAAACTGAGGACGCTGGGGCGCTTGCCCATACAAAAGTGAAAAAAAAATTGGTCTTTCAACGCTGCTACTTTCACAGTGAACTCTCTACGAGGAACATGTTCACACCCTAAAGTATTATCACTCAGTTTTGTTACACCCTGTATAAACTGTAAAGTAAATCTGGACGGCGTATGAAAAACCATCAGTCCCTCCGGTAAAAATATACGGAAAACACGGCTCGGATAAATATAAATTATGGAGTGAAATAAAAAGTGAGTTGTTTTAATGAGAACAGGGACCAGCGCCGCCACCGGCCGCCCCGCCCGAGCTAGACTTCATTACGTATACATCCACCACCAAAGATTAGCTCGCTGTGATACAGTGGACAGTTATTTTTCCATGTATACTTACTTTGTTATATTGTTACCTTCTCGACCTACCTTTATAAATAAATAACTACCGACCGCTGAGAATTTAAAGATTGCTACTGATACTCTAGATCACATCAGACGAGCAAACAAAAAAAATACGTGTGGCACTCGGGGACTGCCGCGGTAAAGCTATTGCATAGCTTTTTTTATCAACTTATGCAATTATAATTCGCATACGTCTAGTTGCACGCACACAAACACCGTGCCGAAGTCTGCCGAACTGAAACGACGATAGAGGAGGCAGTAGGCACGGCAACGCCGCACCGCTGTGCCGGTTGGAGTAGGGAACGTCAGGTTTATTTTCGTTACGGAATTTCTTGATTCGATCGCCGCGCTCAAGCCCGTGACAAAAGCTACACCATAGCTTAAAACATTTATTTTACAACCTACAAACCAAAAAAAATAAACTTAACGTAAAACCACTGTAAGTACCATCGAAGAAATTAATTCATAGGCAGCTGACAGACCTCTATACGTCATTTGGTCGGCTTATGTCAATTCAATGTTATTTGTGATCTATTACCTGGGTTTGACATAACGCGACCAAATTACTTAGGTCCGCCATATGCCAATGAATCAACTTCTCTGATAGTTCATGAATCATGATACATAGTTGACATTCAAATATACAATACGATATCTTCCCAGCTCCCCGACCTGTTGCTCTAGTATGTCGCCGGTCGCAGACGCACCTTTCATAAGTCATACGAGGACTTCCAAAACTCTACATTGTACAAGTTGATGAAGTCTATGAAATATTAAATACCAAAAGGTATTTTATTATTATTGCCGTACAGTTTATAGCTCTAATCATAGAGCTAGCTACAAATCGTGTTTAGCTTAATAGAAAACCGGCATATTTAGTGTCTGTCCCTGAGCACTTGGGCGACGCGACGTCTCAACTGGCGCGTTGCATAATGCAAGCGCTGACTCGACGTATTGACACAGCTGCCATCGCCACAGACCGTGTTGTATAGTTTATATACTGCTCTACATATTGTGCTGTATGTACTCGCGCTCGTATTTACAGTTACACGATGTATAATAATACATTGTAACCAGGAAAAGAAAATATAAAGTACGAACTGGCATGTGATTGTTTAAAATCGACAAAAATATTACGTTGCCTACGATTTATGGCGCGAAAAATATACACAATTACACACATCAAAAAATTTCATCAAAATCAATGCTCAGCTGATCAGCTCAAACACAGGCAGAGATGCACAATCAAGGAAATTCCTAAGCAGAATGCGGACCTACGTAATTTGGTTGCGTTAAGTCAAGCCCATCCGATAGATCACAGCTAACATTGAATTGACATAAGCCGACCAAATGACGTAGGACTGTCAACTGCCTAGGAATCAATTTCCTTGATAGTACAATATGAGAAACGTCAAATGTTCCTACATAACCCGGCTAAGTCACGAAACTTGCGAGGAAGACCACGAATTAATTTCAATACTGATGGCGGTGGCGTGTTGCGCTAACTGAAACTTTTAATTATTTCATCCCCTCCATCCCCCCTGCTGTAGGTCCTCACTTCTAGCGCCGCTATACAGCCTGGGGCGCCGGCTGCCGCAACTCTGTAATTAATTAACTATATTTGATTTCCTTTGTACAACTCACTTGCGAAGTTCCTCACAACAACTCCACCGGCAGCGGGTGCAACACTAAATTTTATTTCATTGTTACTGTCTGCCATTGTATTTCATTTTATTTCTAGTGATTGATTTTACTTTTGAAGTAAACTTCTTTCAGTGCGTTAAGAGTAAAATTTGAATGTAGTCGCGTCATGAAAAAGAGGATCGAAATAATAATAATATTACGTCACGACGCCGCGCTGTCACGATTTTGGACAGAATTTACACAGGGTTAAATCCATAAAGTTAATATATCTAGCGGAATAGAGCAACAATCTCGAGCTGTCAAACGAAACCGAAATTAATTTACGTCTGTGTGTAAAAATTTGTTTACGTATACACTTACACAAGCATCTTTCTAATTCTATGTTTCCATGCTTGCCGAGCTTCGGCAAGCGTCCACAAGCCACAAGCCTCCACGTATCTCGCTAGGCATTTGGAAGTCGCTTCCACGCTCGTGAACGCGTCACTGTATTACGTACATCCAAGCATGGCGGACACCGAACTTGTGTCGGCTATTAACATCTTTGGGATTCCAGATACATTTTTTCGGTTTGGTAATATTCCAAAAACGATAAACTCTCTTCGTTCGACCAGCTACTCATTTTTAGGGTTCCGTACCCAAAGGGTAAAAACGGGACCCTATTACTGAGACTTCGATGTCTGTCCGTCTGTCTGTCCGTCTGTCTGTCTGTCTGTCTCCAGGCTGTATCTCAAGAACCGCTATAGGTAGACTTCTGAAATTTTCACAGATTGTCTATTTCTATTGTCGCTACAACAATAAATACTAAAAACAAAATAAAATTTATATTTAAGGGGGGCTCCCATACAACAAACGTGATTTTTTTGGCTTTTTTGCTCGCTATCAATAATGGCAAAAGGTAGGGACATGAAATTTTCACAAAGTCCGTAATTATATATGTAATTTAATAATTAATAATAATATTAAACTAAAATAAAATTTTTAGGGGGGCTCCCATACAAAAAACACAAATTTCAGCCTGTTTTTGCTCTATTGTTGTACGGAGCCCTTCGTGCGCGAGTCCAACTCGCACTTGGCCGATTTTTTAAATCCACGCTCTATGTTTACTATACTCTCAAATCGCGGAATTCTGTCTGTAGCGGTCATTGACTCTCTGTCAAAAAACTTGTCATTTTCTATACAAACTAAGGGTGATATCGTATTTTGCATACACGATGTGAACACAGTATAATAATTATATTATATCGCTTCAAACTCATAAATAGTTGAAGATTATCATACGAAGAGGTAACCAAGACGTTTTCCGATGAAAATATAATAGTCTGTTTCTTTACACGAATTCAATTTTATCCGTAAGACGAAAGGTCAATGACCGCTAGTGCCACCTTAAATTATCCTGACTATAGTTGCACATATAGTTTGTAAAACACTATGATCGTAAAATTTTCTATTCAAAGAAACTCTCAAAAAAGTTGGGGCAATACGAGTGCGCTATACTAGTATATAGGCGGTGTAGTTATTACAAGTTTTTTTAGGGTTCCGTAGTCAACAAGGAACCCTTATAGTTTCGGTCTCTCCGTCCGTCTGTCCGTCTGTCTGTCTGTCCCCGGTTTTGCTCAGAGACTATAGGACCTACAAAGCTGTAATTTGGCATGAATGCACATATTATAAATGATGCCGACAAAATGGTACATGAAATCTTAAGAAAATATATTTTTTTATGGTACCTTCCCTACACATCAAGAGGGGATGATTTTTTTTTTCGCGTCCACCCCATCGTGTGGTATGTCGTTGGATAGGTTTCCTAAAAATATTATGAGTATTCATAGATCATTTTCCGATTTAGGGATCCGTTTGTGAAATACTAAGTTTTAAAGTGGAAAAAATCGTTAAGAGTCCAGTGTCCCCCCTTCTACCAGCTAAACGGTTGCTTCTGTAAATGGAAAAATTCACGGGAGTAGGAAATATGCTGAATTTAAAAGGAAAACTATCACGGCTAAGAAGACTTCATAAGTTATTGAGTAATAGTCGATCAAGTAAAAAAAATGTATTCGGCGGAATATAAAGGAACTTTTCATTCAAATTCCTTTGAAAGTAACTGAGAACTAAATGTTGTTAGTAGTGTAAAACACGTTATAAATGTACATTCATTGACCATACAAAAAAATTAAAAAATTAGCGGTACTGTACTACGGAACCCTATATTGCACGTGGCCCGACACGCACTTGGCCGGTTTTCTTGTATCTAGTATCGATTCGAGTAGTACTTCCCCGCGGGGTTTGTGATCCCCTTACAGCGAGTAATAAGTTCCCTGGGCGAAGACTTTCTGCTCGCGCCGCGCCTTCTCCGACCAGCCAATATTTTATAAGGACTAAGGAGCAAATACTCGATATAATTATTCTAACAGTAACTCACTAGTTTAAGTAACTAGGTCGGTAGGTCTTCTTTTTGTATCTTATTTATCTGAATCTATAGTTACTCGCGTTTGAGTTATGTACGATTACATCTTTTAAACTTTGCAACTTATTTGATTGCCACATATTTGGGGGAATTATGTTGTGGCCAACATTTGGTCAGTTCACAATTGCTGGACAGTCGTGTGTAGTGATTATCGGGGTGTCTCGTGCGGGAGATGGTATCAGGTAATGTCCCGCCATTACCGCGAGCTGCTCGCTTATCGCGCGCCGATCGCCGCACCCTAATATTAAATTTGTCCGCGATAATATTTTGATGGCGAATATTACTTATCACGTGATTGGTTTTTAAACGTTCCCAGTATAAAACTGGTATGAGTTAATAAAGCTATGTATAAGGTACCTACATAATATTTTATTAAAGCACAGTTGCTGCTTAATTTGCAATAAGTCAAAACTTGCAAGTTAGCAATGGTTTCATTATAGTATTTAGGGAGTATTCTGTATTCGCTAAACGAATTTTATCTTAGATGATTTATTATTCTTCTTGAGTTTAAAGTTTAATTTTGTTTGATATTTATTCTTACGTATTTTACATATTTTAAGACTGGAATAAGAGTATTGTTATTTTGTTACTCCATTCGTGTTGCAGCAGGCACGAGGCGCGGGCCGGCACCCCGCCCCGACATCGGTCTCGTTAGCGGCTTCCTCTGGCAATCGCGATGCAAGCGCAGCGACCTGTAATTTAAATATAACTTGCCAAACTACGCGGCCGCACGGAACCCGCTTACGGGACCTCCTAGCATGCTAAGAGCGACTTTATGCTGCGGGATTACGGCCTAGTGTAGCTCGCGGGTCATCACGAGCGACGTGGAATATAGACAGTTGGATGTGAATGCAAAATGAAGTCGACCTACACGCGATTACCGCAAGTGCAGTCGTCGCCAAGGTTGACACGGGAAAACAGCCGTTAAATGGAGGATATTAGAGCCAGGTTCCATCGCAATGAACTTATCAAGACATGTCTATTCGCTATTTTCGTGCTCAACGCAAACATCTTTGGTAGTAGGAGTAATATGTGCGTTAACCTCTTCCGTGCAGGTAGGTACAGACTACAGTATTACTGATGCCTTTGATATACAGGGTGTAACAAAACTGAGTGATAATACTTTAGGATGTGCACGTGTTCCTTGTAGAGAATTCACTGTGAAAGTAGCAGCACTGAAAGACCAAAGTTTTTGTTCACTTTTGTATGGGCAAGCGCCCCAACGTAATGAGTTTTCCCATACAAAAGTGAAAAAAAAATATCACGTACTGTATACGTATCACGTATTTCATCATACGAGCAGTTGCATTTAAAACAAAGCTATTTAAATCTATCTTTGCTTTGTGCAGTGTGATATTTTTAATGAAGATTCGACATAGTTAAGCTTTTGAGGAAATTAAGTAAGACTTGGAAGAGATAATTTCAAGGGTCACGAGATTGCTTGCGAAGACTGTACTGACATCTCGATATATGCAGGGTCGGTATTCCCGGCGCGGGCGGTCGTCTAATCGCGTTAGTCGTTACAAGTCCGAGTATCTGCCGGGGCCCGGGAGTTGACAGTGCCGCTGTATTGTGTGCTTCTAGCGTGGTGTGCTATAGAACTTGCTGTGAACTTGATACGAACTAACGAGCTGCAGCTAGTTCGCTGTCCGCTCGCCTGAAACAAACTGCTAATTCAGTTCCTACACTAGACTTAGCAATGATAATCTTGTAATACAACTCATACTAACTTATACAATAACTTCCTTTACAGAAGTTCATTCATTTATTGGTGAGTATTTTATTGATCTTTCACTCGTAAACTTTACCTGTACCGTGTAAAATAAATTTTAAAAACTATTTTAACTTTCTCCATGCGTGTATTTATTAATGTAGAGCACTTTCTAATTATTACTAACGTTTTAATATAATACGAGGTGCAAAATACGAAAGTACAAAAATCTTTATTGTCAAACAATTTTGCAAAATTTTGCGTAATACGTGTTAGGGCATAAACTGCGTTAAGCGGGCACCCGCGACGGGCGCACGTCGCTTGAGCACGCGCGTGAACACGCAGCGGTCCCCGTCGCGGGACCCGTCGCGGAGACCCGACTTACGCAGTGTCTCCAGTTTAATTTTAACATTGTGCATGTACAGTCATATCGATGGAGAACTTAATATATTATTACTTAGCAAAACGACGACTAGCAAAAAAAAACAAGTGAGCCCTTTCGTTGAATCTAGGTTAATATAATATATTTTATCTTTTGTATCTTAAGATACCGAGCGATATGGAAATATATATTTAATAATAATAATAATAATAATACGAAATATATATTTCGTATCTTAATATGTTATCTTAAGATGCGAAATATAAATCTTTATGAATACAGGGTGTTTTTGTGTCGGGCAGCGCGCGGGCTCATCGGTGATCGGACGTATACCAGAATCTGATGGCAAAAAGTGAGAAAATAAAATGACTCTAGCAATACGGGGGTAATTGGAATAAAACATTTTGATCCGTTTTTCTTCTTATAGCGGCTGATTCTGTGTGTTAAACATGCAAATGTAAAAATTTATCCAATGATCAAGGATATTTTTAAAAAATCTGCTGTCAAAAATTGCCATCAGATTCTGGTACACCTATACTAATGGGATGCTCCGTGCCGCGTCCAAAACGTAGAGGGGGAAACAAAACCAAAACAAACTGATAGACGCTCTTCAGTGGAAATGCTCTGTCGCATGTTTGTATTTTGCTTTTTTATATCTTCCCTAATCAAATCGTGAATTGAAATGAATGTTTCTCTTGAATTTCTAAAATACTCTTATAACTTCTTCGTTGACAGATCTTGATAAAGGTTAAATTCACCGCAGGTTTTTCTCTTCTTTATGTGAGGCTCTATCCAAATTTTTCTCCTTTTGGAATGTGCTATTGCAATCTGCATTTCACATTCTATATCAGAATCATCGTCTGAGGAGCTGTCTAACAAATCAAGAAGTAAGGCAGTATCACTCATAGTCAATCACTCTAACAAGGAATACGTGTGGCACCAACGCAGACTCGTAAGGAAATGAATAAATTTTTAATAATATCGTATCTTAGCCGTGTGTGATAGCCTAAGATACTATAATATTTTATATTTGGGCATCTTAAGATAAAATATTATAGTATCTTCACCGTCTGTGATGCGCTTAATACATAGCGTCATTAACTGAACTAGCCCGCGCGTGCTCCTGTCGGCGCGCCCCGCGCCTGCCCCCGCAACGGGAACCGTCGCGCGGAGAGACGGGCTCCGTTGCGCGGGCGCGGGGCCCGCCTGCCCTCGACGGTTTGCCGCGCGGCTTCCCGCGACGGGTCACTTTTGTATGAAGCCGCGCGGGTGCCCGCTTAACGCAGTTTATGCCCTTAGTCCCCCAAACTGGGCAAAGCCTGTGCTATGGGGGAAGAATGTGAATATGAAAGGTACTAGACATACTTCTAAAGCTATATCGTTTAAGAGGGAAAATTACGACGATAGTATGTCGCTTGGGGCAGATATAGCTTATAGCTATTAATAAGTTCCGTATGCTAGTCCCCATTCGTAAACTAAGACAGTCACTATAATATATACAAGTGTCCCGTATCCCGGGTACGGGGACAATAAAAAGAAAAGAGAGAGATAAATAAAAAAATTAACAATATAACAAATTTATTTAAATAACAAGTTCTAGACAGCGGAGAGCGGGTACGCGGGTACGAAGCCTAGCCTCAGTCTATTTCTTAGTCACTTAGCTCAACGGTTTTAGGGACACGACACTTATCTTGGGGACAGGCAGCGACTTGCGGGACTCCAACTATTCAAGTCTCCGTGATCCCGATGACAGTGGCGCTGAGATGATTGCCAGGTGTTGGTGGCCAAGGTGAAGGCGGCAGCAAGTTCAGTGTGGTGAGAGGTCGTCAACCAGACGGCATGGGCAGAGATAGATTCTCCGAGCGTAGCAGATCAGAGCCGTAACAGAGCAGTAGTAGAGCTCAGCCGTAACAGAGCTGAGCCGTAACGGAGTTCCCCTGAAACGTTACGAGGCAGGCCTTAGGAGAAGGTACACTGCTGGCCCGCAAGCACGTGTCCGAGACCCGAGTCTTGAGCACGTGTTTGCGAGTCCATCCCAAACGTAAAAACACTAATTAAAAAAAAGGAATTTAGAAAAAATAAAAAAATACAATTAAAGAATAAAAGGTTATTGAACTTTTGACACTGACATTGAAAACTAGGTCAGGGCCAATTTTGTGATAACAGCAAAGACAACTATAAAAATATAATTTGACCACGGTGAAAGAACTAAATTTGCAAGTTAATATTAGAAAAGTAAGATGAGACAAAGAAAGTTAACAACACGTGGTCTGTCACAATAGACACTTTACAATTTAGACAAAATACTTTTTGAGAATTTCGCCACATAATAAAAATTAAATACAGAATAACAGTTAAATTATAAAACAAATGAATTAAACGACAAATACCTTGGAAAATTGTACGAACACACAAAACACTCACTCACCTAAACTGGGGACTGCTTTTAGAAATAGTAAAAAGGACGACATACCAAACCGGAGGGTTTATATACCCTCGAGCCGGTATATTTTTTTAGTTGAGTTTAAAGTCAAAGAACAAAAGTGGAAAGACATTTTTTTTATTTGAGTAAAAAAAAATATGTTTAGAAGTAATATTTTAGTTTAATAAAAAAAAGGAAAATATCTGATAAAAATATCAGATATCCCAACGTAGAATCACAGTAGTTGCACCATTAGCCAAAAGATGGCGCGACTAACCTCATTCCAAGCTATTTACGACGAAATCGATTAGGCGTAAAGGTTTAAAAGATGCCTAATAGATGTCGCTATGCGACACAAGTTAAACTATGCCGTAGCTCACCCGAGCTGTACGAGGTCGGTGCGCTCGCGTGCTCGCCGCCACTTACGAGGCGCAAGGCGATAGACGTTAAACTGATCTCCACGCCGATAGCCAATGGGCGTGAACGTCGTACATTTTTGTGCCAAAACACCGAACCCAAAAACCGTTTAGATTATTATACTTTATGGAGTAGGCGGTAAAGAAATTGAAACAGCTATCTGATGTAGAAACCTGGCGGCGCGGCACCAGGCGAGACCGCCGCTTAGCTAAACTATATAGTCATTAACACGAAAGGATGGGTATAGTAATTGAAGACGTGAGTGGAAGAATCGAACAAGTAACATTTCGTAACATACGGATGATAACTCATTTTTTCCCTTATTATTTTCATAAAACTTGTAACTTATCTACTTCATAACCTAGCTAATATATCTGGCTACACATATAATCCACAGTTTTTCTATTTCGAATATTTTTTCCGGCCCTAAAGCCTCCATTTAAGCAAAAAACGGGAAGTTTTTTCATGTTACTTACCTTATTCTTCCATTCACGTCTTGAATTGTAACATTAAATAAAGAGTTTCATAATTAACTCAGGGAAAAGTTTAAAGAAATAAGAATTCTGACCGTAATCTCTCAATACATTTTGGACAATGTGTTATACGTAAGAAAAAATGTAAGTAATTTTAAAACGAAAAGTGACATTCATTGCAGGAACACTAGAAATAAGCACAAGTTAGATATACCAATTACTAAAGTGAGCAAATCTTTCAAAGGTCAATGTATACGTCTATATAATAAAATCCCAGAATCCCAAAATCTTTCAGTTAATAAATTTAAAAAATAACATTTGTCTGTTAGGGCTTATTATAAGATACTTAACTGATTTTCTCAATGATAGCACACCCTGGGAAAAATAAGCTGACTGACTGTAAGCTGCTTCTATATAAATATAACACATTTCTACATGCTTTTTGCTTTAGCTTTTTGTAAATTAGTATAAGTGACTTTTGTAATTTTCCATCTTTTTAGTAAAAGATGGCCCCGAACGAGTTTCTTACGCCGGTTCTTCTCGCCGGGCTCGTTCCCGAACCGGTGGTAGGCCTCATGTAGACGCGACGTTCTTAAAGTGTTAACTTTGTTAACCTATTTAGAAATAAATATTTTGATTTTGTGTGACTATTGTATTAAGTTAGCCTCTAGATAAAATTTATATTGCAAGTTTTCGTCTGAGCACATAAATAAATGGCATCGAAGTTATCGGATGGAGTCTGAGGCGATGCATAATTATATGCGTTTGCGGCTTTTGTTTTATAACAACTTTTAACTCTTTATGACCGTACATATAATATTTAATTTTTAAGAAATTCAAATAATAAACTAGAGCAGATTACTGGAAGATCAGGATATAAATTGTAAGTTTAAATATAAGAAGTACAACCATGACATAAGATACTAGTTTGAAAAACTTAAAAACACGTTTTATCCAATCCGCCATCTTGGATGTCCGCCATGTTAGATTTAAGTCAAGTGACTATTTTTTTTCGTATTCCTGACAGCAAACCCTATCAATCGATACCCATATCATAGGTGTGCATTTCAAATAGCCTGTCCGCCATCTTGGGGCGGCCGCCATATTGGATTTGTAATGACGTTACTTAGCTAGTCATGTATTGTCATCAGAACTCAGAGCGTGTGCAAAATTCCATCCTAATCGAAGACCGGGAAGTGGGTCAAATTAAGATTTCAAGATTTTCTTACATAGATACAAGTAAAGCTAATAAAAGCGTGTTAATATTGGCCTATAGGTTATAATATAATTAGGCCTACTGCCCCTCTAAACTGATTGTACAGACTACATTGCACACACATTAACGATAACCCTCAATACAAATATTATATAAATCAGATTGAAATAGTGCAGAAAAAACTAATTAGATTATTAAAATATATGTCGGATGAGTCAATAGTACGGAAGTTATTTGACGAAACGCAAACGTCACAATATGGCGTTTCGACGGAGTCTAGACTGAAGTTCGTGCAATCGACGTGGTGGGGTTGTGGAAGGGGACGAGCTTGGCGTCTGACGACGAGCGACCACTTCTCTACCAGTCGTTGTGCGGCACACAAGTCTAGAAACTGTCTAACGTTTCGTTATAATTAGTGACTCTACTTAGTGTTCTCAAAAGTGATTATTTTATAGTGAAAGTGAATTCAATATAGTGTAAAGTGATATTTTAATTTTGTTATTAATTTTCCTAATAAACGTATTAATCAGTTGTTCGTAATAAATTATTCTCCTTGCTGCTCGTACCATCGCCCATAAGCAATGTCGGCCAACGATTCTCGACCATCTAACACACCTGATCCGACATATAGATTTAAACTAAATACTTACCAAAATTATAGCTATGACAACATGTGCAGCCACCTCCATCTGCTTCCACTTGCTCTTAGAAGAAGTATCAGTGATATTACCTACCTTACCAATATCGCCAATGGTTACATTGACTGTCCCTCACTGCTTGCTAAATTAAATCTTAAAGTTCCCAACAAAACGCATCCTCGCTTTTTTAACACCCTTCATGTCCCACTGTCTCACACCAGATTCCGAGCTAACTCTTTCTTTCCCAGATGGTGTGCGTCCCTCAATGATTCAATTAAAAACAATAACGATATAGACATCTTTTGCACCAGTGCTAAAAATATAAGACAACATCTAGCGAATATTTTCTTCAAATCCTTCCCGAATTAATGTCACCTTAGTACCACCGTTGTAAATTTATGTATTATTGTTCGCATAATCTTTAGATTAATAAGTAGTCTTAAGTGAGTATATTTCCTTCTCAAAATTGTAATTCATTTGTGAAGACTTGTAATTGATTCTAAATTGTAAACTTATCTTACTCTTATTTTAACTTTAATGAACTGTAAGTCTTCCTGACCAATAAAATAAATAAATAAAAATAAAATAATAACGTTATTCGTCGACATCTATATATATAAAAATGAATCCATATATCCCGTGGTCACGACATCACGCCTGAACGGCTGGACCGATTTCACTATTTCTATTTTTGATGTGTTTGTCATTGTCCGGAGAAGAATATGCTTAAAAAAATTAAAAAAAAAATGCGCGGAAAATTAGATAATTTAAAAATTCTTATTTTTACTCTAACTTTAGCGCTTTGGACAATATGTATAAACTTTTTTAATGTAACATTATGACATTTGACAAGTGACATAGAATTGACAAAATGCATTTTTTGTGCGACGGGATCATAAAGTTAATATACCTAGCGGTTAATATACCTTCCGCTAGGTATATTAACTTTATGGACGAGATAGAGGGACACTTAAATAATATGGACGAAATCGGAAATACTTTATATGGCGAAACAACGTTTGCCGGGACGGCTAGTATTAAATAAATACACCTTTATTCAATAATAATAAATAGGCGCCTTTCTCTGTGTCGCTAAAATATTTTTTAATCTGTTATCTAGGTTATTAGACAAGTCGCATTCGAAAATTGTAACAGCAAAGCTATAAATAAAAAATGTACTATCCACTGACATATAAGTACTACGTACTAGACTTGACACCGCAACGCAATGCTTGGTCACATTCAACAGAATCTATATAGCCGCAACGCACTTAGTCGGCCGCAAACTCTTATGCGCACTAGACGTATGACATTTATAAAAAAACAAAATAAAAGTCACAAAAATGCCTTGGTGTGTCTTAAGATATTGTAAAAATAATTCCAAAAACACTTCCAAATACGACGGAATAACATTTCATCGGTTAGTATTCTTATTTAATTATTTTCAATTAAAATACGAACATTAAATTACTAGGCGAAGATGCGCGCCATTTCGCATTGTCATAGAGTAGTAGATTCAGAGGGGAATGTAGACAGAATACAGATATCTATGATGAGACGACGATGAATGAAGTATTCACGTAGACGAGTTTGTATTTTGGTAATATAAATACGGTATTACGTGTACATTATACATGCGTACATTATAATTGTATTTATAAATATTTAAGTAATTTAAATAAGGTAAGTATGTAGTGGACTTAGGGTCTATACTTATTATAATATAATTATTATAAATGCGAAAGTGTATCTGTCTGTCGGTCTGTCCGTCCATCTGTCTATCTATCCGTCTGTCTGACCGTCCGTCTCTCTCTGTCTGTCTCTCTCTGTGTGTGTTACCTCTTCACGCCCAAGCCGCTGTAACGGTTTTGCAAAATTTTGGTATGTAATATTTTGGTTTTTGACTGACTTCCAAAAAAGGAGGTAATACGTGTGGCGGTACCCACAATTCGCCTAACATTCCTGCATCGCGCTATCGAAGTTTTCTGAGCGCGTCGCTATATATACGATAGCTGAAATGTATCACGTGGGCTCCGGCCTGACCGAGCATAACACCTCGCTCGGTCGGAAGATCTTCCTATGTGGTCACAACGCATAATTTCCACATTGGTGACCCTCGACAGAACAATATAGACATCTTTTGCACCAGTGCTAAAAATATAAGACAACATCTAGCGAATATTTTCTTCAAATCCTTCCCGAATTAATGTCACCTTAGTACCACCGTTGTAAATTTATGTATTATTGTTCGCATAATCTTTAGATTAATAAGTAGTCTTAAGTGAGTATATTTCCTTCTCAAAATTGTAATTAATTTGTGAAGACTTGTAATTGGTTCTAAATTGTAAACTTATCTTACTCTTATTTTAACTTTAATGAACTGTAAGTCTTCCTGACCAATAAAATAAATAAATAAAAATAAAATAATAACGTTATTCGTCGACATCTATATATATAAAAATGAATCCATATATCCCGTGGTCACGACATCACGCCTGTACGGCTGGACCGATTTCACTATTTCTATTTTTGATGTGTTTGTCATTGTCCGGAGAAGAAGAATATGCTTAAAAAAATTTAAAAAAAATGCGCGGAAAATTAGATAATTTAAAAATTCTTATTTTTACTCTAACTTTAGCGCTTTGGACAATATGTATAAACTTTTTTAATGTAACATTATGACATTTGACAAGTGACATAGAATTGACAAAATGCATTTTTTGTGCGACGGGATCATAAAGTTAATATACCTAGCGGTTAATATACCTTCCGCTAGGTATATTAACTTTATGGACGAGATAGAGGGACACTAAAATAATATGGACGAAATCGGAAATACTTTATATGGCGAAACAACGTTTGCCGGGACGGCTAGTATTAAATAAATACACCTTTATTCAATAATAATAAATACGCCTTTCTCTGTGTCGCTAAAATATTTTTTAATCTGTTATCTAGGTTATTAGACAAGTCGCATTCGAAAATTGTAACAGCAAAGCTATAAATAAAAAAATTACTATCCACTGACATATAAGTACTACGTACTAGACTTGACACCGCAACGCAATGCTTGGTCACATTCAACAGAATCTATATAGCCGCAACGCACTTAGTCGGCCGCAAACTCTTATGCGCACTAGACGTATGACATTTATAAAAAAACAAAATAAAAGTCACAAAAATGCCTTGGTGTGTCTTAAGATATTGTAAAAATAATTCCAAAAACACTTCCAAATACGACGGAATAACATTTCATCGGTTAGTATTCTTATTTAATTATTTTCAATTAAAATACGAACATTAAATTACTAGGCGAAGATGCGCGCCATTTCGCATTGTCATAGAGTAGTAGATTCAGAGGGGAATGTAGACAGAATACAGATATCTATGATGAGACGACGATGAATGAAGTATTCACGTAGACGAGTTTGTATTTTG
Source organism: Cyaniris semiargus (assembly GCA_905187585.1). NCBI lineage: Eukaryota > Metazoa > Arthropoda > Insecta > Lepidoptera > Lycaenidae > Cyaniris > Cyaniris semiargus. Next base: position 89,212 of record LR994558.1, on the reverse strand, counting down.
GTAATATAAATACGGTATTACGTGTACATTATACATGCGTACATTATAATTGTATTTATAAATATTTAAGTAATTTAAATAAGGTAAGTATGTAGTGGACTTAGGGTCTATACTTATTATAATATAATTATTATAAATGCGAAAGTGTATCTGTCTGTCGGTCTGTCCGTCCATCTGTCTATCTATCCGTCTGTCTGACCGTCCGTCTCTCTCTGTCTGTCTCTCTCTGTGTGTGTTACCTCTTCACGCCCAAGCCGCTGTAACGGTTTTGCAAAATTTTGGTATGTAATATTTTGGTTTTTGACTGACTTCCAAAAAAGGAGGTAATACGTGTGGCGGTACCCACAATTCGCCTAACATTCCTGCATCGCGCTATCGAAGTTTTCTGAGCGCGTCGCTATATATACGATAGCTGAAATGTATCACGTGGGCTCCGGCCTGACCGAGCATAACACCTCGCTCGGTCGGAAGATCTTCCTATGTGGTCACAACGCATAATTTCCACATTGGTGACCCTCGACAGAACACGCCTCCTTCATCATCATCACTCCTCACCCCTCCGCACCGCGCCAGCCAGCATCGCCTCATCGGGTACCTCGTCCACTAGCCGCAATGTACCGCGGCCTGGGCGACTCCTCATCGGCATCATCGGGCTTTCTCACTACACCGACCGGTCAGCAAGCAGAGCACATCTCTCCTGGTCCGCACGTAGCATCGGCCCCGCACGGCAGCTATCCGACTCACTGGATCCCATGCAGCAGCTTCACAGTTCCGACTCACTGGGACTCACTGCAACAGTTACGACTCACTGGAACTCTCAGGCACTGGCGACTCAAGCGACAATACTTCAAAATTCGACCTCCGGTCTTCGGGGGGGAGTGATGTGGCGGTACCCACAATTCGCCTAACATTCCTGCATCGCGCTATCGAAGTTTTCTGAGCGCGTCGCTATATATACGACAGCTACAGCTATGTATCACGTGGGCTCCGGCCTGACCGAGCATACCACCTCGCTCGGTCGGAAGATCTTCCTTTGTGGCCACCACGCACGTATCCCACATACGTTTGGCGCTGTATGTATGTTTATTTTTTGTATGTTCAACGATTACTCAGCCGTTTGTGGTCCGATTTTCGAAATCCTTGGTACGGAGTTAACTCGACCGTTTGTAGCTCCAAAACTGGGGGGTTTGTATAAGTATGGCCGCCAGGTACGGAGTTAACTCGACCGAGTTGTACTCACCTTTGAAATTTTCGGAATTTTGAGGCTACGTCATATTCTATTCTCGGCAATTTGCGGAGTGTTTCTTCGGAGTGATGCCTTCGGAGTAGAGTGATGATGATGATGTTTTTTAACTGACTTCCAAAAAGGAGGAGGTTATATATTTTGTATGTTCAACGATCACTTCGCCGTGCCGCTGCCACGCTGCCTAATAAGTGCTATTGTGTATTATTGTACGAGTATTGAATTTGAACGAAGGGCCGCTCGAATTGTTGACTGCCATAGTGTTTTAAACAGGCTGGATCTCTTGGAATTGTGCCTAGATGTAGCTTCGCTCTGCATCCTCTATCAGTTGTATCACGGGGAGTGCTCTCAGGACCATCCGATCACCTTGATAAGTGGCGGTCTTCCACCGTGCATTTTTTGCGTAACTTTCTTCCGCGCACTGCAAAACTGTGGAATGAACTATCGCCAGAAGCATTTTAAGAAGAAGGCATATTCCCACGCATCTGCAGCTCTTCTGACGTTACGAGTGCCCATGGGCGACGGTTGTTGCTTTCCATCAGGTGACCCATTTGCTCATTTGCCCCGTTATTTTATATAAAAAATCTAATTAACTTCTATGTCCTAGAGAAATCGTACTTGATGTTGATTTGTGAAAAAACCGTGTCTATATTTAGCGACTTGTTATATTATTATTTCGTTTATTTCTGCACGACTTAAAAGTTGGATTTCACTTAACTATTTTTAACTGAAATCCAATTCTTTAGTCATGCAGAAATAAACGAAACTTTGTTTGTATTCCCCTATCTTAGATGAGCCGCCATATTGGATGTAGAATGACATTACATTCGTTTTCGAGTTATTCTCAAAAAGTTCTTTCATTTAATATCCATACTGTTATTATAGGACGGCATAGAAAATAACTATTCCGCTATCTTGGATGATCGGCCATTTTATATTTATAGTGATGTCATACTGTATCGTGCATTGTCATTCAAACCAAACGTGTATACAAAATTCCAGCTCAATCGGTTAAAATATTATATGCACATACATACTTCGAAATTGGGTTCAAAAATTCCACCCGAACTTACATAATAATATGTACTAATATATTTAATAATATGTACATAATAATATACAGAGCAAGTTAAATAAAAGCTTTTAATAATGTTTAGTAAAAATCTTTGTTTTATTTTATCCACTTACTCAAATAGAGTCTGCGTTCATTCGAGTGTAGGCACAAAAGTTTGTCACTTCTGCGGTACTGATCTATAGCCATCACCGCCCCGCCTCTCACCCCGCTCATGCCTCAAGTGTGACATGTTTTTTGTTTGCAATGGCGCCTCCAGTACGTAGTACATAGTATCTCTATGGTACTATCAGAGAAGTTGATTCATAGGCAGATGGCGGACCTACGTAGTTTGGTCAAGTTTTGTCAAACACAGCCGACAGATCACGATTTACGACTTACATTGAATTGACATAATCCGACCAAATGACACAGGTCCGTCAACAGCTGCCTTCGAATCAAATTCTTCGATGCTACAATGCACAGATTAGTTATATATTATGGTACAATGTGGGATTTGTCATAACCAGTCGCAAGAGCCATGTCACTTGAATATGGCGTTGCGTGAAGCGTTATATGTCAAATTCCGATCATTTTAGTTATTTACTTTGCTAATCTAAATTATGGAATGTAACTTTCCTAAAGGTCCATGAACGTTGCTAGCTTATGCCGCCTCATACGGTGTGGTGTTATAGCGGATAGTATTAGGGGCGAAGTAATTTTATAGTGAGCTGTAAACTGTACGGCGGCCACCGCGCGTCCATTACATAATAGAAGGAAGAGCGAAACATAATGTACTTATAATAATATATTATAGTCATGCGAGTTTCTTACGCCGGTTCTTCTCGCCGGGTTAGTTCCCGAACCGGTGGTAGGCACCATGTAGACATTCTGAAAATATTTATTTTTAATTTATTCAGAAATTTGTTTAATTTCTGAATAAATTAAAAATAAATATTTTCAGAATTCTTTGGATATAATAAACAATAAAGATGGGTTATGGGGGCTGTTTCTGTAAAAAAATACAAGAGTTGTAAAATTTTCACGTGTTTTCTCTATTTTTTTAGAAACTTTATGACTTATTTAAACTTTTTGCATAAAAAGACCCCTTTTTGTTTTTTATGGTAGGCTATTTAATTACCTTTCATTTGGACGCTGTTAAGCATTCGTGTACTATCCCACATAAAATTACGTTTTGAGTTGTGAATGAAGTTATGTTCTTTAGATGATTTAGAACAAGACTGCATTCAAAATTTAACAACAAAAAAAAACTGTGGGTTAGGACACTAATGCTTAACAGCGACCATTTAAGGCTATATTTATGACAATAGGACGAAACCTCGCACAGAAAGAATGTTTTTTGCTAACCGGGTAGACTGTAGAGTCAATAATAATGTGCCTGCCACATAGAGGCGAAGGGGGCTAGTAGTAGTTAGTGTTTTTTTGCATAACAAGTACATATATATGAGTGCTTAAAATATCGCTAGTTCGTGACCAAACACACTGTATATGAGTGCTTAAAATATCGCTAGGTCGTGACCAAACACACTGTATATCAGTTAAACGAATTCCGTTCTGGAGACGAATTACATAAAGCATAGAGCTGTAGAATCAAATGCAAACCTATTTGGGCTTCCTATACATAAACATACGACGCTGTGATAACAAGACGAGCGGAGGCGGTCCGGGCGAGGAGGTACAGCCCGCAGCCCGCAGCTCGGAGCAATATGCAGAGTGCAGCGCGCACGTGCCGCATATATATTTATTAGCCGCTCGAAATATTCGCCCGTATATTATCTTGTATCTGTACAGTATACGATACGCTATATATCACTGTATATATAATATTGTATGCGGTTCACACTCAGCCAGATTGCGTCTTGAATATTAGCGTTATTAATTCTATTTCGTGTGAGGTGTAGTGCTTGCGAACCTTCTCGGTAAATCACTTTGAATATTTTGCATTGTATATTCAGTGGAGCTTCGTGCAATATACGACATAGTCAGTAATGAATCTATTATTCATGTTATAACGGTAAAGTTTGTGATTGTGTGTGTTGTTATTTCTTCGAGCAAAAGCGACTGAACGGGTTTTGATCTTTGGTATAGTTGTAGTTGTGTAGCAACAAAATTTTATTCTGAAAGACTAGAATATCAGAAACATTCCAAGAAATAGATGAGTAACGTAGAATTAAATAAAGAGATGATTCGATGCACAATATGATTTTAGTTTTACGCTACGCGCCATAGGCCACGCTGCATACTTTGTTCGTCGCATACACCATGCTTTATGTTCCGTTTAACTCATGGGTCACACTCGCTAACGTCATGAGCTGTTTTCGTGTTCCCTGCGCGCCTAAATCCATTACTCTCAACCTCATGCCCCACGTTATGCACTATGCGAAGTAAGTGGTACCCCATATCCTTGGAGGTGGCCGCGGCTTTATTCTATTACCGGTTTATTGTGTTTGGCATCCGGCCAGAGGGGTCGGTTGAAGATGCAGAGGGGGAGGAGCAAATTGAATCGTTCTCACTAAATATGTTACGCCTTATGAGTTAGCTGTACTGTACATCTACAAGTAAGAATAAAAAGGAAAATGGAAGTAGTTAGAAGTATAAGCGAAGTGTAAATTTTGAGGTTGCTTTCAGATGAAACTTACAACATTTTATTACCGCCACCGAGTAACTTCATACTAACACTAAATAAGTAAATAATTCTTCTATTTTACGACATGTATGTTAAATGTGTATTCATATTTGTAACTAATAGTCTACCCATAATGAGCTGGCGGTATTAACAGTAACTTCTCGCACTCGGTCGGTTTTTATCGCGCATTTTCTGGAATGGCGATAACGCTGAAAACTTCAGTAATATCGCGGCGACTGTTACATCGCAGAACAAATCAGATTTAATAGTTTACTTAGACTTGAGAGTTTTTTAAATCTAAGTGGATACGAGTATTACGATCAACTGCAATAAGTTCTGCTTTAATTGTGTCTGGGCAACAGGGCTGTAGGTAATCTGCTCGAGTTTACTAAAATGGAAAGTCTTACATTATTTTCATTAGTCTTAATTGCATTTTTAAAGAAATTTTATTAATAAAGTAAGTTAGAAATAATTAGAATTATATCAAACAATGAAAAATACTACATCAACAATAATAATATTACAGCCTATAATATCAAGCTGTAATTGTAGCGACTAGCTACGAGGGCCTACGAGATCTCGTAGACCCTCGTAGCCGCGCTACAATGTCTACGACGTAGTCCCGTTTGCAGCTTTATCGAAACCGTGCCACGCTAATAGGCTAAAATATGGTATGAAATTAGTTTCAACACACTTCCAAGGTAACTTAAGGACATATTGTCATCTTTTCTACATCGAAACAAAAGTTGTAAACGATATACTCGCTCGCACAGCAGCACAGACGACAGAGTACGGACTATTCGGTATAAGTAGAGCCCGTCCACCGTCAAAGCTTTGAGCGGCGAGTCACGAGGGGGGACGGGGGGGGGGGGGACGGGGGGGGGGGGACGCCACTAAACTTAGCGACTTGCAGTAATTCAGCGTTTGAGGTCTTAAGGAGTCAGTCTAGTGCTGGAGGGTACCCAGTGGGACAGTCTTACAGTAGTAGTGCAGTAAAAGTCTTTGTTCATACTTTAGTCACGTGTAGGACGATTCCTAGTCGTTGGTTTCTTAACAGCGTTTGACGTCTTAGAACTCTTTAGTATTTTGTAGTGCTTTAATCAGGCTAGCCTACTTTTCAGTATATTTTAATAAAAATCTAGTATTTTTATATAATTGCAGAATATAGAGGGTAAAAAAAGTCATCACACGAGCTTCGAAGTCAGTTTGTCAATGACAGAGAACTCGATACAGGCGAATGCAATACACTGCGATCATCAGAGCTGGCTCATTGCTACGACGCTGTAAACTCACCTACGGGACATGACTCGCTACATCATAGTTTTCGCAGAAAGTTAAAACCTTCTCCATGACCTAAATTTCATTTAAAATCGGTTCAGTTTTTAAAACACTAAAGGACAACAGACACGCGTACTTTAGCGTTTAAAAAACTTGAATGTCGTATTAAAGACGAGTATCCATACAGGTTTGGTAGAACATTTCGTAAAAGTAGACGTCACTTCGACTAAGGTTGTGTAAAAAGCGAAGTCTGAATCCAAGTAGCCCACTGTCTAAGACAAATAGAAGTCTTCGAGGCGCCAGCGGGGCCCCTCGCCCACGGGGGCACAGGAGCACAGGGGTACGGGGCCACAGGGGCACAGGGAGGCCCCGCTGGGGACGACATAGTGTATTTGCACCACTTCAACGTAGCTCGTTCAAGTTAACGTCGGCTTGAATTACATTAGGTACAGTATATTACTACTCATAGATTTATTGATATAGGTGTATTGACTACCTATATTGTTATAATTTATGTACAGCATAAATACGGACACAAAGCTATTACCTAATTAAAATATGTTACGTTATGTTATATTATGTAATACTAAATGTCGCCCGCAACTCCGTTGCTCCAAAATTCGTATATCGCGCGGAAACTGTTCCTTTTTTCGGGATAAAAGTATCCTATGTCCTTTCCCGGGACTCAAAATGTCTCTAAACTAAATTTCAGCAAAATACGATCAGTGGTTTGGGCGAGAGGAGGTAACAGACAGACAGACAGACAGACCCGCTTTCGCATTTATAATATTGTATGGATAGCACTACTGCTTTCACTGTAAGTGTTAAAATCTTAAATGAAACAAATATTTCATCCTTAAATGGAAACATTTAAAAACTCTCTGCGACTCAGCGGGCACGAATATAATTGAAAGTGAGCGGGCGTGAGATATTATGTCTGCCGCCGCCCGCCGCTACCGCCCGCCACAGCACAGCCTGCCACAGCCGGCGAACTCGAATTAGCCAAGTATTTTAATAGCGCTAGCTACGAGAACTAGATTTATCGCCCGATATTAAAAAACTTCATGCCCTTTCCATTTCTTGTTGTCCCATTTCTTGTTTTCTATGAGAGGCCGTTTACTTTAACGCGGCGTCACCTTAATGATTATAGTTAGGTTAAGCAGGTAAATAGTAATAAACAAATATTTAATCATCTACCTGATTTACATAATTAATATTATAATTGGAAATGGAGGATCGACTCATGGCGACCCTCTTGCCTTTCCACGGCACACCAGCGTGCTTAGAACTAAGCTAAAACATTTATTATTAAAATCGCACTATACCTAATTGTAGGGGAAGGTGAGATTAAATGATCCCCTTAAGGGAAAAATCTTAAGTATGGCTAAAGTTGAAGGAAAAATCGCAAGATTTCTATGGCTGGATGTAGTGAATTTACCAAACTTCGTGATAGCATACTTATTTTTTTATCATATGTACGTACTTTTTTTGTACTAGAAGTTTTTGTAAAAGTTTAACTAAAGGATCATTTTATACACCCCTATGTATAAAATGATCCCTTGAGTTGGGGTAAAATAATCCCAGAGATAATATTTAGTATTGATAACCAATTTAAGCATATAAACAAGAAACACGCATCTTTTAGTTTATTAGAAAGTCTTTTAGGCTTCGGTAGCCAAAGGATAAAAAGGGGAGCCAATTTATTAAGACTTTGCTGTCTGTCGGTTTACTGGTCTGTCTCAAGACAAAAAGTTGGGACTTCTGAAATCAATATCTTTGATTAAGTATATATATATATATATATATATATATATATATATATATATATATATATATATATATATATATATATATATATATATATATATATATATATATATATATATATATATATATATATATATATATATATATATATATATATATATATATATATATATATATATATATATATTTATTTATCCTTTAATAATAAAATTAAAATAAAATAACAATTTCATCAAAAAATTTTTTTTTCGCCAATTTCTACCTTATATCCAGGGATCATTTAATACAAACAAATAGGGATCATTTCACCCCAAATACTAAATTCCAAGAAATCGATCCAAACACAACCTTCAAATACCACGTGGGGTGATCTAAAACTGTTTAAATATTAGGTAAGTGCTATTAATCTATACATATAATAAAATCGTAGAGGTAAAATTTTTGTACATTGAAAATAAACTTGAAAAAACGAGTCAGGGGCATGATAGAAGTGTAATAGAACACATCTCAACTGTTTTTGAAATTTTTTTTTCTCTGTCTGTTTGTCTGTTTGTCTGTTTATACAGGCTAATCTCTGAATCCGCTGGAGCGATTTCAATGAAATTTGGCATGGTGATACCTTACATCCCTGGTCAACATCTTAGATACTTTTTTTTAACCGACTTCCAAGAAAGGAGGAGTAAATGTTTACTTTGCTGTTTGTGGTCCGATTGTCAAAATTCTTTTTAGGGTTCCGTAAACAAATAGCAAAAAACGGAACCCTTAAAGATTCGTCATGTCTGTCTGTCTGTCTGTCTGTCTGTCCGTCCGTATGTCACAGCCACTTTTCTCCGAAACTATAAGGGCTATACTATTGAAATTTGCTAAGTAGATGTAGTCTGTGAACCGCATTAAGATTTTGATACAATAATAGATTTTTTTTTTTAAATTTTAGGGGTCTCCATAGGTACAACTGAATCAAAAAATATTTTTTTTTCATCTAACCTATGGGTGTGGAGTATTTATGGATATGTCTTCAAAAATCATATTGAGGTTTCTAATTTAATTTTTTCTAACCTGAATAGTTTGCGAAAGAGACTCACGAGAACGAAAATTGTTTTGAACGAAATCTAGCAAGTAGTTGTTTTTTTATACTTTTATATTTAAATAAAAAATAATAATTCATCTAACGTATGCGTGTGGGGTATCTATGGATAGGTCGTCAAAAATCATATTGAGATTTCTAATATCATTTTTTTCTAACCTGAATAGTTTGCGAGAGAGACTCTTCCAAAGTGGTAAAATGAGGACCCCCCCCCCCCCCCCCTCTAACTTCTAAAGTAGATTCTGATCCTTTCAATGCAAAAGAATCAGAATCAAAATTGATAATTATTTCGCCATTTCTGTGCCGATTTGTAGATTTCTTACTTAAAGGGATATAATATAATTTGTATTTGATGCTATGGTCGCGAAGGTGAACATTTCCTAATGGGATCTATGGGTAATGGAATTGAAGAAACTCCTCTAAATTTACAACGACACTCAAAGTGATTATCAATTCCAGCAAAGGTCGATCTTTATAACTTTTCCCTAATATTCATGAACGATTAACCAAACACTGGATGGATATTGACCACTGCATATCTTAAGGGTGATTCTTCGGAAAACGATTCTTCGTCTCATTACCATGGTCAATTTTAAACGTTACTTTTTTGACTGGAATTCATATTTTTATGATAATATAAAGGTCAAATAACCTAATTTTACTTAAGGTACGTTTTCATAGAGAAGATTTAGTAATATCGAAGTTCAAAAATTTTGTGGCTAGGGTAATGATAATTGCATACAAGGTAATTATAAAAGTAACAAAAAATTTAAAAAAATATCTAATTAAAATATTTTAATTTAAAAATAATCGTCTTGTGACAAAAACAATAACATGTGTTATAGTTTTTGTAGCATAACATTTGTTTTATATGTTTGAAAACGACTCACATTCCTTGTATCATCCTAAAAAAGAATTAAGTAACTAGTGACTGGTTTCTAAGAGTACTATACTCTTAGAAACCAGTCTTAGTTCAGTCTTGATAATTTAAATTTCATTTGCATACAAAACGTTTGATTTAAATTCATACAAAGTGATTTTTTCTTCTATACGAATATTATAAAAGGGAAAGTATGTCTGTCTGTTACTACTTCTCGCCCAAATCACTGAGCAGATTTTTTTTAAATTCGGTATGGAGCTACTTTGAGTCCTGGGAAAGTAGGCAGGATAGTTTTTATCCCGAAAAAATGTACGGTTCCCACAAAATAAACGGATTTTGGGGCATTAGAGTTATGGGCGTCATCTAGTAGTAAAATAGCACGATTATCAAAAGAAAAATCAAAACAGTATTTGTTTGGTTTTGTACAAGAAGTTGAGTTTAAGTAATTCTCAAAATTATTTTTTGTTCTCATGGTCTTTTTTTACTGAAATAGAAGTCAATAGCAAACATTAGCAACTTGAACAATTTTTATTCTTCTTTTTTGTTCTGAGACTTCTTAAAGTAAAAGATATCATATGACTCCGAGTCTGAATGGCCAGATAGAATTGTTTTATGTGGAGAAAAAAATGTAGAACCTTAAAATCTTCACAATATTTTTTTTTCTATAGGAAGAAAATCCTTTCTGTAGATCGATGTTTTTTCCTACAGAAGAAACACTTTTTTCAAATATTTCCTCCTCTTCAGAATACATATATTTTATTTCTCCGTTAGCCATATTATATACACTGCATGCTTTTCCTGATCTTGCTTAGTATTTTATATTCTTTTTTATTTTTTTTCTCTTCAGTAATTTGTGACATCGTTTTTACGTTATTCTAATGTCTGTAATTATAAGTTACAAACAAGTTTTTATAAGGAAATTTAAAAGAGTCTTAAGAATTAAAAAAACTTTATGCAAGGATATTCAATAGTCGTAGTTACTCTACAGAACTCGTGAATCGCACATAAAAGTGCATATTTCAGGACAAAATTAATATATTTTATTATTACCCTCGTCTTTTGACCAGGGTAATGAGACCCACGAAAATGAAAATTATGCCTATAATTATGCATTCATAAAGTTACTTAAAAGAGCTTTCATTGTTCCTGGGTCTTTGATGTTAATTAAAAATTTCGAGTGTATTGTACCTAATATTAATCCTTATCCAAATAAAATAGTTTTTGATGGGTATTAAATTTTCTAAATCTCGATTATAATAACACACATTCACGCGGACGAAGTTGCGGGCAACAGCTAGTACCCTATAAAAAATAACATTTAAATAAACACGAATTCGTAATAAGTTATGAAAGTCCAAAAACAGGCTTAATTTAGATCAGAGCGACACTTTAAAAATAATAATAATTTCGCCAAGCGCTCTGATCGCCATGATACTATAAGAGGCAACTGGCATGGCAGGGGTATGGGCAACATGTTTCGCGTGCATTTAGAAAGATGCCACTGGTTTAATCTGATTTAAGGGGAGGGATCATTTGACCCTTAGGGATCGTTTTACCTCACTTTCCCCTATATTATGTATTAGATATTGATAAAAATCTGTGAAATTTTAATCGTTAAGATATAACAAAACACTGCATGTTATTATTTAATATTTACTATTTAGTTAAAAAAACATATTTGACACACATTTGATATGAAATGATATGATGAATATTCGCAGATAATTTTACTTGTATAATATTTCATACTGAAAATAAAAGGTTTATCTCTCGTGACTCTCTGCTAGACACAATTTTTTTTAATCTCAAGTACAATAATTATTTTTCCCCCTAAACGTTTATACTTAAGCAGCAGATCACGTGGCCAAAAAATTGTATTTGATTAGTTTACCTTCTAATATTTAAAATTCTCGTGTCACGGTGTGCATTTTTGAACTCCTCTGAAACGGCTTGACCGATTTTCGTGAATCTTAGCATATCGGCTAGGATGAAGAATCGGACAACATCTACTTTTTATATTGATAAGACGTGCATTTGTTGAATAAATAATAGTAAATTATTACAACTCGAGACTGACGGCGACCATTGTTTGTGCGTCGGGACTCGGGACTCGGGATAGCGATGGACGTTGCCATGGTGCCATACTTATTTAGTCATTTCAATAAAATAATACCTATGGGCGAAATACTTTATATGACAAAACGACTTTTTTCTAACTTTTTTTAACTTTGTTTAACTATTCACTGTTTGATAAAACTCTTAAGCGTGTCGATGAAGTCAAAGATCTCGGACTAATTCTGGACCGTGAACTAACTTTTGCAAATCATACAAGTAGTATTTGTAACAAATCATTCAAAATTCTTGGTTTCTTGTTCCGACAGGTTAACGATTTGAAACAACCAACAACATGCACTATACTTTATAACTCGCTTGTCAGGTCAGTGCTTGAGTATGCGTCAACTGTTTGGAATCCCTTTTATTTTAAACATATTGATATGTTAGAAATTATACAAAATAAATTTCTAAAAAGATTACAATACAAGTTAACAAATATTAACAAAACTAAAATATTGATTGTCCTTGGATAAGCGGAGAGGTTTAACAGATTAAATACTCTTATATAAAATTATCCACAACAAGATAGATTCTCCATACCTTTTAAGTCAAATTCTATTTAGGTGCCCGTCTCGTACCCGTAGTAGCTCAACATTTGATACGGCTGTGTGTAGATCAAACTATGCTAAGAATCGCTTTATTGTGAGACCGTGTGAAAAACATAATCTTAATTTTAATGAAATTGATATATTCAACTCAAAATTTAAAGCATTTGCTGCCACAATCAAAGAAATATAGTTGTTTTCTTGTAATGTATATTTTTGTTTCAAAAACTATTGTATAAAATTGTGTGAAATTTCCTTAAAAAACTTGAACATCGTGTTATTTATAATTATTAATTGTCAACCGTTGCATAAACTACTCGTATCACAAATTGATCCATGTTACTGTTATATTTATTTGTGAAAACTTTATTGGCTCATATTATGTGCTACTTTACTATTTACTGTTGTTTTGTGTTAAAATGCTGTTTGTTTTCCAATAAATAAATAAATAAAACAACGTTTGCCGGGACAGCTAGTATCTATATAATATTATGGCGTTAAAAAATTGAATATGTAAACGTACATCGTACAGCCTAGAGCCTAGGTTTTGAGCCAAAATCAGTCGATCACAGAACATAAGACGATAATTTGCAACTTCTGAAATCAGAAGCAAATATCTCGTATGAGTTTAAAACGTTGTTCGTTAATAAAATAAGTTCTAGCGAGGACTTATCAACACGGAAGTCGTTTTAAACTTTCAATCGTTGGTCGCACACAATAACCTTGTCGCACATATTTACACCTGAGTATCCATACTAATATTATAAATGAGAATGTGTGTCTGTCTGTCTGTCTGTCTGTCTGTTACCTCTTCACGCCTAAACCGCTGAACCGATTTTGCTGAAATTTGGTATGGGGATACTTTGAGTCCCGGGAAAGGATATAGGATACTTTTTATCCCGGAAAAATGTACGGTTCCCGCGCGATAAACGAATTTTGGCGCAACGAAGTTGCGGGCGTCATCTAGTACCTAATAAACGTCCCAAAAATGTTGAGTGTGTGGAAAATATGGCGTCACCAGTTTGGTAGTAGGTCCAGATTCCAGAATGTATGTGATATGCATGAAGAAAAGATAACTCACGTTAAAACAGTCTTTATTACACATACACACAATATTCTCCAAATACAGAAGGCACTGACAGAGTTCACGAGCACGATATATAGACAATAGCGCACAGCACAGAAGATACGGAAATAAGAAGATACAGAGAATTAAGAAATTTAAAAAAACCCCCGCCAAACAACTTTAAAAAGTAATGAAATAATATTTACTGACTTTAAGTTTAAATAATTCCTAAGTGTAAAGTAATATTTTAGTCCATAATTGTTGTCACGGTGTGTCGGGGGACCGCCAAGTTAACTACGACAACAGCGACTTTTGCATTTTTTATCGCTGATTGTCTCGATTTAGTTCGCTGTGAACTGACCTTTAAACTATAATGTTATGTGAAATCAAACATCTACATTAGCGGTCCCCCGACACACCTTGACAACATAAAATATTACTTTATACTTAGGATAAACTTAAAGTCAGTAAATATTATTTCATTACTTTTTAAAGTTGTTTGGCGGGGGGTTTTTTTTAATTTTTTAATTTAATTTAATTTTATGTTTTTTAAACTTGTGTTGGTTATAGTGCAGAATTGTTCCTATCAACAGGATCATATCCCAATGAATACGATCTATAAATATCCTCTTGGATGAGGCCGTCAATATGAGCCCAAACATGAAACCTCCATCCACCCTGGGTTCATACGGAGCTCGGCTCCTATACAATCCAGTTGATGCTGCAGCAGCAGCATGCAAATATTTACTGCTTATCTACGTCTTATTGGTTGTCGCAATTAAAATAAGCCCAAACACGAAACCTCTGCTCTAAGTTGGTGATGAGTTGGGTATCCTATTGATTACCAGGTGATGCTGCAGCACCAGGTCAACTTTCCATTAATATGTATATATTCATAAGTGTCACGAACCAGAATGCAAAATATAAAACCCATCAAACGACTGCAAGTTGCTAACCGGCCTATCACGAACCAGATAAACTGTGATATTTCAGCAATGAGCAGGCTGATGATGATGAACTATAGCTAAGAACACTCTCGGTCATGTCAGCTTTCAAACAAAAAAAAACTAGATCAAAATCGGTCCACCCGTTTGGATGCTACGATGCCACAGACAGACAGAAAGACAGACACGTCAAACTTAAAACACCCCTCTTTTTGGTCGGGGGCTAAAAACAGATGTAATTTTCCATCTTTTTAGTAAAAGATGGCCCCGTGCGAGTTTCTTACGCCGGTTCTTCTCGCCGGGTTAGTTCCCGAACCGGTGGTAGGCACCAGTATAGTCCCGACGTTCAGAGAATATTTGAAAAAATTTATTCTGAATAAAAAATTTTGAGTTTGAGTTTTGAGTTTGATATTCTATAGCGAAAGCGAATAGCGGTTAGCGGTCAAGCTTATCGGGCGCACATAGCAGGCGTGGTGCGGGGAGCGATTCCAACTAGACTGGCGCGGCGGCCGGCTCGAGTTTTATTACGCTGCGCGTACACACTACGCATACAAAGGAACCGGTCCTGCAGTCTAGTGCGCGACGCGTATCGATACATTGTATCGATATATCATATCGACATACGTGTTTGTGTATATGTAATGTAAAATACGTGTAAATATAATATAATTATAACTATGTATTGACTAGTTATAAGTTTTAGTTTTAAGTTAGTATTAAGTTTTTATTATATTTATTTTATTTATAATAAAGTTCGAGCTAACTCTTTGTGTAGTAGGTGAGTAGCCTACAAGTACAAAAAATTGTAAAACTTAAACTGTACAAAATTGATTTCCTAATATTATATTCTATGTGTTATCTAACGAAGTTCCAGTGTAGAAGCACAAGTGGTAGTATCACAGCGTCGGTGCGGGAGAAGCGCGCGGCGGGAGAAGCGGGCGACGGCGCCGGGCTCGCCAGCGCGCGCGCGCGACACTCCGCCGCGTCCGCGCTCAGCGACACGAGCGCGCGCGCGCCGCCCGGCCCGCCCGCGCACGTGCCGCGCCGCGCCGCCTCCCGCGCCGCCCGCGCCCCGCCCCCCACCTCGCTCGCCCACCGCCGCAGCCAGCCGCCCGCCCACGCCGCCGCGCACCCGCACCGCACCGGGTTGTTCGACAGCGTCAGCCCTCCTGCCCACAGACGTTCGATTTATTTATTTATTTGATTAATGTACGCCGACAGTACATACGTTGATACCCATAAATAATAGTTAAGACATTAAAATAGTGGAAATTGAAGCTGAAACGTAGGGTACCTTGTGGTAAGGGATGTTTTTGATGATGAGTTTTAAGTTTAAGCAATTTGTGGTCGTTTATAGTAGTTCCTCCGGCTAAAGGCTTAGTTTATTTATTTTGTAGTTCTCTAGTTTTCACCTGGGAGTAGTTTGGTCGCCAGTCGGCCCCAGCCGGTGCGGTTGGGGTACAGGACGTCGGGACCGAAGCCGAGGAGGCGGTTGTCGCTGACGTCGAGCGCCAGATGCGGCACCCGCAGCAGCGGGAGCGCCAGCCCCGCCGGCAGCTCGGAGACCGCGGTGTGCGTCACGCGCAGCACCAGCGCGCGCTGCCGCCCGAGCGACTCGAACGCGCGCGCACCCACCCGTCGCAGCACCGCGCCGCGCACCTCCAGCGAGCGGAGCTTCGGCGCCCGCAGCCCCGCCAGCTGCGACTCCAGCGCCTCCTCGCTGAACAGAATCACGAGCGCCTCTATAAACTGTGTCGCGAGCGCTATCTCCGCAAGGGGCATCCGCTGACCCTCGCCGCCGCGCGAGTCCACGGCGAGCGACCGCAGCGACCCCAGGTCGCCGAACGCCCGGGGCTCGACGGCCTCGAGACGCCTCAGGCGGATCATCCTCAGGTGCTCCAGGCGCTCCAGACCCTCGAGAGCCCCCCTCGGGAGCCGCACTATGGGGTTGTGCGACACGTCGAGGGCGAGGAGGCGGGGGAGGGCGGCCCACATCGCCGGCCGCAGCGACGTGAAGCGGTTCGCGCTGACGTCGAGCGCGCGCAGACTTGCCAGGTGCTTCACGTCGGCGCGGCCGTACGAGTTTATGTGGTTGCCGCTCAGGTTCAGCTCCGTCAGATCCGGAAGCACTAGCTGCGGCACCGTCCTCAGCCCGACGCCGGCCAGCGACAGGCGGCGCAGCTCCGGCACGCCCCCGAACAGCTCCCTGAAGTTGGC
Organism: Cyaniris semiargus; assembly: GCA_905187585.1. NCBI lineage: Eukaryota > Metazoa > Arthropoda > Insecta > Lepidoptera > Lycaenidae > Cyaniris > Cyaniris semiargus. The sequence continues at coordinate 72,375 of LR994558.1, read as the reverse complement.
CTTTATATTGTTGTAGGCGAGATCGAGACGGCGGAGGCGCGGCAGCGCAGCGAGCGTGGTATCGGGCAGCACGGTGAGCGCGTTGCTCGCCAGCCCCAGCTCGTGCAGGTGCGTGGCCGCGCGCAGGGCGGCGGCGTCCAGGTACTCCAGGCGGTTTCGCGCCAGCTCGAGGCGCCGCAGGGTCCACCCGACTTGCGCCAGTGCGCTGCGGGGGAAGAGCGCCAGCCGGTTGTCGCTCAGGTCCAGGTGCTCCAGCAGCGTGTTCACCAGGGCGTCGCGCGGCAGCGCCCGCAGCCTGTTACTCGCCAGGTTCAAGTATCGCAGAGTTCGGAGGTTGTGAAACTGTTCGACGGACAGCTGGGAGATCTCGTTGTGCGACAGGTCGAGCATTTGTAGCGAAGGCATCTCGGCGAAGGCTCGGCGCTTCACGACACTTATGCTATTATTCTGTAAATTGAGTATATTCAAATGAGGCATAGAACCGAAAGCGAACCCGTCGACGTGAAAGATTCTGTTGTGGGAGAGGAGCACCTGTCTCAGGGAGTAGCGCATGGACTCAAAAAAGTCTATATATACAGTCTTCAGTGAGTTAAAGGATAAATCTAAAATTTTAATGGGGACGGCGACGGCCCCGCCGAGCGACGAGATGCGGTTGTGACTGACGTTCACGATGAGGTTCGCCTCGTCGTTGGACACGTTTTCGAAAAACCGCAACGAAAATTCTACGAGGCCGTTTTTCTGCATGTCCAAAGCTTCCAATTTAGGCAAATCTGTGAACGCCCCGTCGGCGACTATCGCGATCTCGTTTCCTGCCAAATTCAGATAAATCAACTCAGTCATTTCGGCAAAAGCGCGCGCGTTAATGTCACGGAGACGATTGCACGAGAAATCCGCGCTCTGCAGCCCCGCCAACTGCCGCAGGAAGTCTGAATGTATTTTGCTGATAAAATTGTACGACAGCCTCAACTCCTTCAATTTGTCCGACCCGTTCCCCGGCTTGCCGTCGCTCGGAAACTCTATTATTCTGTTAAAATCTAGGTCGAGATATTCCAGAGAGGGAAAACTTTGAATGTGTTCGGTGGAAACGTGGTGAATGTTATTATTGTCCAGCCCGAGCCAGGTCAGGGCTTCCAGAGTCGACCCCGCGGGAACGTCTCCGCCGAACGACGCGGTGGACAGCTCCAATACTTTCAGCTGCGTCAAGTTAGCGAACACCCCCGCCTCCACGTGGTATAGATCGTTGAAACTCAGGATCAACTCTCGCAGCGGCAGCGGGGGAAACGCGCCGACGGACAGCTGCGCTATTCTATTGCCTCTCAGAATGAGCGTGCTCAGACGCTCGGCCCACGGCCCGAAAGCCTCCGCGCTCACGCGAGAGATTCGATTGTAGCCCAGATCCAGGTAGGCCAGGGTGGGCCGCGTCAGGTTTCGCAGCCCCGACGGCAGCGACGTCAGCGCGTTGCCGGCCAGAAGCAGAGCGTGCAGCTCGGGAGGCAGCTCGCCCAAGTCCGACAAGTCGTTGTAGGAGAGGGCGAGGTGGCGCAGCCGCGCGAGGCCGGACACGCCGGCCGGCAGCGCCGCCAGCTCGTTGTGCTCGAGCTCCAGCCGCCGCAGACTGCCGGCGAGCGCACGCAACGCCGCCGCGGGAACGCGCCGCACGCCGTTGTGGGACATCGACAGCCGCTCCAGGCGGTCGAACTCCTGCACGAACTCCGGGATCGTCGTGAAATCGTTCAGGTCCAGCATCAGCCGCTTGAGCTGGGGCGGGCGGAAGTCGAGTTGGAAGTCGTCGGCGAGGTCGTTGTCGCTGAGGTCGAGGGACTCGAGGCGGGCGCGGGGCGCGGGGCAGCCGGCGACAACGTCCGCGTCCGCGGGGCGCAGCGCATTATTTCGCAGATGGAGGTGGCGCAGGTGCGGCAGCAGCGGCGCGGCGCAGGGCAGCCGCCGCAGCAGATTGTCGGCGAGATGCAGCGCGGCGAGCGCGGGGGGGAGCGCGCCGGCGTCCAGCTGCTGCAGCCTGTTGCCGTCGAGCTCCAGCGTCGCCAGTCGCCGCAGCGCCGCCAGCGCCCCCTCCCGCAGCGCCCGCAGCCGGTTGTTGCTCAGGGACAGCCAGCTCAGCGAGTCCGCCAGCCCGCCCCACTCCGCCGCCGGGTCCAGCTCGGCCACGTGGTTGCTGCGAATGACACGAACTAATCTTTTCTTTTTATAACTCTCCGTGCTGGTGCTTTCGCCCAGCGTGAAAACATTGCAGTAATTAATAATATTATTAATTTCAATATTAAAATTAATTGCATAATATGTCTAGTAACTTAATATTATTTAAAAATTAAAAAATACTATAATATTGCAAAAGTAAATGTGATTTTGATGTGTAGCCAGATATATTAGCTAGATCATGAAGTAGGTAAATTACAAAATTAGTTTAAATTTAGTATAAGGGAAAAAATTATTAGTAGGGGAGCCCAAGAGGGTATTTCGCGACTTGCTCGAGCGTGTCAGATTAAGCTTGTATAGGCTTCTAACATGACTGTGTCTACTTATCATAGTGTAGAAATCAGATTTTTCACGTGATGGGTTAAAAAAAGTTATTTTCGAGTACTGAAATGACATCGGATCTGTCAGATTAAGATAGGGGATGTTAAGCATACCCCAAAGAAGCTTCCACATAGAGCACTGACGATTTAAAGGTTAGGTGAGCCTGTAGGGACATTTTAAAATATAAAAAAATAAAGCTTCATATTTTCCTAACTAAGCTTCGCAGATATTTGATATTGCACTAAACTAAAGTATTTAGTCCTTGTTGTCTGAAATCTTGTTATAATTTACCTAAATAAGCAATTTTCTGAATATATTTTCTTTTTCATAACTTTAAAATGGCTGCTGTTTCTGAACTCATCCCTATAATACAAAACGCTCTTATTTTTTTTTAATCAGTTTAACCTAATGTATAAAACCTACTAGGTGTCCATGACGCTCGAGTAACTACACGAATAGCACTCTGGGCTCCACTACTAAATAATTATTGTCCTTATGTTGACAAATGTTAGTTATCCGGTTCTTCCACTTGCGTCTTTAATTAGGGGAATTATGCTTAAGATGACATACTTTTTGTTTGAAGGAAAATATTTGAAATAAAATAAGTCACATGAGATCAGTAACTTACTTTTCTAAATAAATGGTTCATAAACATGAAAATGTTTGAGAAAAATTAATTTAATATAACATTAAAAAAAACATAATTGCACTTCATGCATTCATATCTACGTGTGTAAGATGACATGTCTATATGGTAAGACGACATACTATGATTCCTTAGACTTTGATGGTATGTCGTCTTATACAATATAGGTACAATACGTAAATGCAAGCTGCAGTATCATCCCTCTTGTTGTCAGTGGTGTAAGGATTCTGTTCTTCATCACTGTCAAAAAATATACACTGCTTCTGTTACTGATTAAGCGGGGACATTAGTAATTATAGTATGTCATCTTAAGCCGACGTCTAGTATGCCATCTTACCAAGTGAGTAATAGTGGGTACATTTAAATTGTGTAAAAAATACTTAACGTTAGAACACGCTTTTATTAATATCTGTGGCCTATAAGAATCTATGTCTATAATAACAATATGTGATAAGAAAAGATTCTGACTGTATACATTTTTTCACCAATCTTTATTACTTTGTAACGCACGGTCCCTGTCCGGCATACTAAATTGGGCTACTAGGGACACCCTCAGGTGCTCCATAAAACGTCACAGGTTCACAGAAAGCACAATTATTTAAACGAATATCGCTATAGTGTGTCATCTTATCAAATTATGTCATCTTGAGCACAATTCTCCTATTATATAACATCAGTGTAGTATATCTAAATTCGCAATAAAAAGGTACTCGTAAATGATTATGATAACGCGGGGTGGCCGGAACCTCCGCGCGGCGACTTACTGCTGCAGGTTCAGCCAGTTCAGCGCCCGCAGCCGGCGCAGCGCCTCCAGCGGCACCTCCGCCAGCTCGTTGTGGCCGAGGTCCAGCGACGCCAGGCTCGTCGTCATCGACCTGCGACAACACTCGTATATAGAGAGTCACCCGGCTAGCCGACTCGTCATCGGAGGTTCGGTCTTACGCGAACGCGGCGGGGTGCAAGCGATGCAGGCGCGTGGCGACCAGCACGAGCGAGCGTAGCGCGCGGCCGTCCAGCGCCGCCTCCGGCAGCTCGCTCAGCCGCGCCGACCACAGCGCCACGTGCGACACGCCCGCTCCTGCGCACGCGCGACACCGTCAGGGCGACCCGACACGCGACGCGAGCGCGCGAGGGGCCGCCGCCACTTACCGATCTCGGGGAACCTGTAGTAGGGCACCGCGTCGCAGGCGAGCTGGTCGGCGGAGCAGCGGCACAGCGGGGCGGCGGCGCAGGCGGCGGGGGGTGCAGGGGCGGCGCGCGGGGCGCACGCCAGCGCCGCCAGCGCGGCCAGCACCGCTGACCAGCGCCGCCGCATGGCGCGCCGGCGGGGCAGCAGGTGACGCGCACACGACGAAGGTGTGAAGAGACTAGGCAGCCGGCATGATGTATTTAGGGTATTATACAGGCCCGAGCAGTAGAGGGCTCGATAACCATTAAAAAGTAAATCAATTGATAACTCTGATGTTGTAGTAATCGGGATGGCATTAACTACTTCCTAAATATTTTGGTGGCAGACTTTTTACTTTGGGTGAAAAAATGGTTTTTGTCGCGTAATTTAAAAACCATAAATATATTTCATATAAGCTATGGGCAAATTATAGTGTATGCTTGAACTAATCTATGTACAAATTTTGGAAGCTTAAGCCCGGCCGCACATTGTCCGAAATTTCTGATCAGAAACATTTGAACGTCCGTCGGACCGCCACTCCGCACACTATCCGAAATTTCCTTCCGGCGAGTTCGAGCTCACTCGGCTCAGTACAAAATGTAAAAGAGAGCGCGATCCGATTTTCTGATCAGAAACATTTGAACTGATACCGATCGACGTCATCTGACATAAAATTTCGGACGCCCGCCGGTGTTCTATTTTGGGATATTCATATATTTTACTGCCGCACTCAGAGTGGAACATTAATTACTTAATTAATGTAATTAACATGTCAAACTCTTCATTAAATTGAAGGTTAATCCTACTAATATTATAAAGGCGAAAGTTTGTTTGGATGTATGGATGTGTGGATGTCACTGAATGGATTTTAATGAAACTTTACAATAATATAGCTTATACATCAGAATAACACAGGCTACAATTTTAACCGACTTTCATAATGGGGGAGGTGTTATGTTCGTTTTTTTATATTCAACGATTACTCCGCCGTTTATGAACCGATTTTCAAAATGTTTCTTTTGGTGTACAGAGTATTATTCAAATTTGGTACTATATTCACAAAAGTGGTGATCTGATGAACGGATCCATAAGTAATCGAGGGAAATCCTCAAAATTTATATGGAAACATGTGGTGACTTCGGTTTCGTGAGAAGTAGCCTAAGCATATGCTTCCAACAAGTAAGATTTTGCACCAAAGTATACCATGCTTGGGAAGGTGCTGAGAGAACTCCTGATTCTTTATAGATACAAGTTTGGGAGTTTCGGCGTAGTTTTAAGAACGGAAAGCATATGCTGCTATGCAAATTACATTCATCATCATCATCATCATCACTACCATATTATACCATATATGCATGCATCCTCCCATGATTATGAGCCTAATGCCTATTATGACCCTATTATTTGTACTTTTCATATTCATTTAGATCGAGATTCGATTTTGTCAAGCGATTTAAAAAAATATATACTAATATTATAAACCTGAAGAGTTTGTTTGTTTGTTTGATTGAACGCGCTAATCTCAGGAAATATTGGTCCGATTAAATGTCTCTGAGTACGGCGGTTAGTGTTGCAAGGTTTGCTGGTGTTTTGACAAGTATTATAACTCCCACATTTTTGCTTAAATATTGACTATTCTAATACAATAAATTGTTTTCCAACAAAATTAGTTTCTTTATTAACTTTTACCTAATCTGAAGAAAAATATTTTATTGACTGGCTTTTTTTAATTAATTCTCAAAAGAAAAATCTTATTTTGCTGAAAAAAAAATATATATGCAAATCAATGGAATTTATTAGGCTCGGTGATATTGCTGAGCTTCGTTGAAAACTACGTTACATCTTACCTGACCTGACAGAAAAAAATTGCACGAAAATAATGCTTTATTTTTTTATTTTCTAAAAATATCTAATGCTTTTTTTTATTATCTCATTAAGAACTCCCCATAGCATAGGCTGCGCCTAGTTTAGGAGACCGATTATTTTTGTAGAACTTTGTAAATTACTAATTCATGACGATAACGATTTTGTATTCCGAGGATTTAATTATTACAGACCGCCCGAGCCTTAATGACTATAATGTGACATGTTCCACGCTTAAAACAATAATTTTGAATTCAAGATGTAGGCAAGTTATACCACCTCTTTAAAAAATATAATAGTAGTTACCTTAATTAAATTGAATTAATCATGTCGCCTGCATGACTACTACATAACATAGTCGTGAAGTTACATTAACTTGCACTTTACAGGGAGTAGACATCGAGTGTCCAAAAATATTTCATTTGAAATTATTAATTGTATGCTAAAGTTGCATATATTTTGACCTAAAATAATTATTTAATTTCGTACTAAATACATTATATTATTATTATCGTTACTTTGGAGTCAAAAAACTTTTCTCGCACGTCACTTTAGCTCCTCGCGAGCCGCGTTCTGCGTAGCGGGCGGCGGCCGGTCGCCCCGCTCGACTCGGCAGTCGCGACCACACTGCCCACACACTGCCGCTGCCCGCTTCCCGCCGCACACAGCACACTGCACACACAGCTACTGCTTAAAGTGCTTATGCCCGCTACTCACCAGTTCTCGCTGCAAGCCTTCAATTTTAGTCCTAGTCCAGGGCTCTACCACCCGTTAGTTGTTACGATTACTACTTACTGGTGACCTGGGGACTCGGGAGCTCTACTCCAGTCTCCAGTCTCCACCGAGCAGGACTAGGAGTTAAATGAAATTACTTAGACGGTACATTAGTAGTAAAGTCACAATTATTATTATTGAAACTGAAGTGACCAGGAAGGTAGGAAGGGAAAATAATATGGTTTTCACTGATTCGTTAGAGTTGGGTAGACCGATATTCATAATTGTTGCTTAAAATATGTAACTTTGCTTATTTAACTCATCAAGCCCCATACGATCACCGGTGATTGCGAAAACAATAGAATACAATAACATTTCCATTGCCATCTAGCGGTGACTGGCAGTACAGACCTATAAATGTCATCGCACATTACCGACTCCGTTCCAACTCGACTCACAGCATGGATATATCTAATATATATTAAAAAGATAAAACAGACTTCAAATTGTACGTAATTAAGAATTAAAATTCCCTATCTCAAAAACTACTGAACCGATTTTGATAAAACTTGCATTATTGCCTAAGTTGAACAATACCTAGTACAATAAAAAAAAACACTTAAATCGGACTTGTGCGTGCTTGTTTCCTGCGTGCGTGCACAAACATTAAAACATACATACATACACTTTTGAAATTTGGCACATTTGTTCAGAAGCTGTTATAGATTATCATATACAAAAACTGGGCAGTTCTGGAAATATTACATACATACGCGTCGAATTGATAACCTCCTTTTTTTTAAGTCGGTTAAAAATTCTCGTGTCAGTGTTTGTGCGCGAGCTCCTCCAAAACGGCTCAACAGAGTTGACATTTTGTATGTACCATCGAGGAGATTGATTCCTAGGCAGTTGACGGACCTACGTCAGCTAGTCGGCTTATGTCAATTCAATGTTAGCTGCATAAAGTTAATATACCTAGCGGAATAGAGAAACAAAGGCCTGAGCAAGCGAGATGTCACTATCAGTAACACTGCGTGGTAAAAAGAGACGTGTGATACATGACAGCAGAACCAATTTTTTCAATCTGTTTGACGTCCAGTCGGCACTTATCGGCACGTTGACAATTTAATCTCTTAGAAAGATGTTTGTGTAAGTGTATACGTAAACAAATTTTTACACACAGACGTAAATTAATTTCGGTTTCGTTTGACAGCTCGAGATTGTTGCTCTATTTCGCTAGGTATATTAACTTTATGGTTAGCTGTGATCGGTCGGATGGGTTTGACTTAACGCGACCAAGTCACTTAGGTCCACCATCTGCCTAGGAATCAACTTCTCTGATAGTACATTCGTTAGGCCTGAGAATAGGTTTTTATCTACTTTTTATATTGATACTATAAATAATTTATATGGCAAAACAATGTTTGCCATATTAGCTAGTAATTTTACGCACGACTTGTTCGCGAGTTAATAAATTAACTCTTAAGTCACACTACATGAAGCTGAGAATTCAATGCCAAACTGAGTCGGGTTGGCGTCGAGTCCGCGTAACGTGCGATGACCTAAGCCCTAAGGGCTCCTACACATAACTGCAAATTCGCATCGCATTGCATCGTAATTTAATTTTTATTGAGTTTTGTCGCAGATATTTACGATGCGAATTGGCAGTTATGTGTGGTAGCCCTTAACAGTTCCTAAACAACTAATATTGTAGTGCTTATAACGTATAAATATTGAACCACAATAAGTTTTTGTGCAAAAATTAGTAACAATAATGCCACAAGGCTAAAAATATGTTCTTACGGGTTCAACTCACACCAGCAGTCGGAGCATGGCCACGCGTCATGTTTTCGTCAACAGCATAATAATCTCATCCTTCTATTATTAGAGTACTTAATAAGGAGCGCTTAATACGCTTCGTCAAAAAAATTACGTGGCGCTTCGACTCTGCCCCAGTGTGAGTTGAGCCACAGTCATAAGTTTGACTTTTGTAATTTTACTATACATAGATAAAATGAAACTACGATGATTTTAAGTTTTTTTTATTTTAGCCTAAGTCACTTCTCACTTTACTTCCTTAACCTGGAGACCTGAAACAAAATGATTACAATAATTATTAGTACTCTATCCTCACACATTATTGTATCTATGGCCAGCCACACAAAATTATTGCTAAGAAGGCCAGCATTATTTATATCACATCAGGTAAAAAACTGCAGTGTCTGGATACACACTAGGCATTTCCCTAAGTATACTTTGTTAACACACATAACACTAATATAATATTTTTCTATTATTAGTAATATTTTATACTTAGTAGGTTGTCATAATTCAAAAATACATAATTTCAAAATTTCACTCATTCATAACTTGTATATTATTGTGTATGTTAAATTAAAGTGACTAATTTTCCGTAATACCCAATGTTGTAGCATCTGCTGCCAAATTACCCAAAATATGCACACCTATAGGTTTTTTGTGTGCATATCAAAGTAAAAGCCGAAACTTTTATTTTGATATAATCAAAATAGCATATTATTATAGTAAAACTACTCCGTGGCGATCTCTGGGGCTCAGTGGTTGAGCATGTTGGTAGCTCAAGCCAGGAGTCACAGGTTCAATCCCGCACACGAAAGAAAAAGTTTGCAAAGTTCCTGGGTCATGGATGTGTATTAAATAATAAAAATTTTAAATATATGTATAGTATAAAAGTATTAAATATATTTCTGTTGTCTGGTACCTGTAACACAAGTCCTTCAGGTACTTATCACGGGCCAGACTGAAGTGGTGTGATGTGTTCATAGATAATATTATTATTATACTAGCTGACAAGGCAAACTTTGTTTTGCCATACAAATTATTTCTAATATCAATATAAAAAGTAGATAAAAACCTATTCTCAGGCCTATCTAATGTACATACAAAATTTCATTAAAATCGGTTGAGCCGTTTTGGAGGAGTTCGCCCACAAACACTGTGACAAATTAATTTTATATGTTAAATTTCTTCTTCTTAATCTTAACTGGCTTATAGGACGATCATCGCAGCTATCTGTACACAATAAAATACTAGTGTATAAAAGTATTGTGAAACCTCTGGACCGGAATAGAGTTATGGGGCTCAGCAAGTAACTCGAAAATTGAAATATTGCAAAGATTTCAAAACAAGGCCCTAAGGACCATTACCGATGCACCTTGGTTCACACGCAATACAGAAATCTACGAACATCTTAACATCTTAAGTGTCAAAGAGGAAGCTAAACGACACAGTACCGAGTACAAAAAGAGATTACAGGAACATGTAAACACACTAGCGAGAGCCCTCATTACTAGTAATACTAAATCACAATTTAAAAAGTGGAATATACTGGACATTGACAAAAGATAGGGCGAAAATGGCCAATACAGCAAACTTGGACTTACTTAATGGAGTTTGGACAAATAAAACCCAATTTAATAATAGATAATATCTGATTATGGTTATAACTAGCCGATTGCAGATGTTCAAGGGGAGAAAAAAATATATGTTAGATTTATTATAATATTTTCTCCTGCCTGCTTAGCATTAGGTTTTGAGATTAGTTTCTATGAAGATAAAAATATTGTTTAGTATAAATATTATTAATATGATGTAAATAAGCCCAACACAACAGAAATTATTTAAAGTAAGTTTTACAATCATCTTTTGCAACCTATTCACTATTGTTTAGCATGCTAAGATTTGGTAATATTTTATAAAATTATGTACATTTTGTTTAGCACTTTTGCAATGTGGACCTACAGTAAACTCATTGAGGATGACAAAGAACCTATAAAAAATTTGATGACGACACTACAACCTCATTTACTTTGAAGTAAGAACATCTATCCCAGAAACTATAGTTATTGCTTACGAAGACAAGAAACAACGGTAAAGGTATGTAAACCTACCCCAAATTTGATGGGGAGCGGGGGTGAAAGGGGAGGGGGGGAGGAGGGGTAACCACCCCCCGTACCAAATCCACACTAAGAAACCCCCCAGTTTTGGAGCTACTCACCTTTGAAATTTTCGGAATTCTGAGGCTACATCATATTTTATTCTCGGCAATTTGCATAGTGTTTCAGAGTTATTCCGAGGCATTAATAGACTGTTGTGAGTGAAGGTCTAAAATTGCAATTTTGATTAACAATGTGACCCAAGGTTTTTAGATTAAAATTAAAAATTAACAAAATTCACTACAAAAACTACTGAAATACTGAATCTCATCTACCGTGTTTTTTTTTCTTATTATGGCACTTTGGCTATTCAACCATGGCCAGCGTCGAGTATATTATGGCGGGAAAACAATATTCTTTATTACAATTTTCAGCATCGTTTTTCTATATTGTCAGGTCTAAAGTCTAGTCAAAGTCTAAGTAAAAGTCAATATAGTCAAGAAGTCAAGTCGGTCGATTCAGTAAAATAGTAGATGCTTTACTGAAACTTTTGATGGAGTTTTGGAGGGAACACAAAATAGCACGTTTCTGGATATTGCATCACTTTCCTACACTTGTGCACGATAATGAATATCTAATGGTTAATATCCTACCAATATTACACATTAAAAACCGGCCAAGTGCGAGTTGGACACGCCCATGAAGGGTTCCGCAGCAGCAATAAGGTTTATTTTTATGAAATTAAAAGGTTTTTGATTTATTTTTATATCTCAGTTGATTTAATGAAAGTTAAATTAAGTTTACCATTAATGACATAAAAAAAAAACTACTTGCTAGATCTCGTTCAAACCAATTTTCGATGGTATTTTTATAGTAAAGTACATCATATATTTTTTTTAGACTTATCATCTTATCTACTTCAGAAGTTAGAGGGGGGGACACACATTTTACCACTTTGGAAGAGTCTCTCTCGCAAACTATTCAGGTTAGAAAAAAATGATATCAGAAACTTCAATATGATTTTTGAAGACCTATCCATAGATACCCCACACGCATAGGTTAGATGAAAAAAAAAATTAAATATAAAAATATATTTAAAAAAAAAACTACTTGCCAGATTTCGTTCAAACCAATTTTCGTTGGTAGTTTTTACAGTAAAGTACATCATATATTTTTTTTAGACTTATCATGCCCCTACTTCAGGAGTTAGAGGAGGGGGACACACATTTTAGCACTTTCGAAGTCTCTCTCGCAAACTATTCAGGTTAGAAAAAAATTATATTAAAAACCTCAATATGATTTTTGAAGACCTATCCATAGATACCCCACACGCATAGGTTAGGTGGTTCACAAAAAAAATTGGGGTAGGCTTTCGTACCTTAGCCGAAACAATTTTTCAAATGGATGTTAAGTAGAGAGAAAAAAAATGTTTGACATTTTTATATTATCTAGTATACTAGATGCATATTGCGAGTGAACATCTTATTATTGTGAGTGTACATCTTATAAAATACAACAATTATAATAAATAAGTAGTAAAATTTTAATTTCTTAAAGTTTCTTATGGGTCTACAACTCTACAATAACTTTAATGCTGGTCCTGTTTACTAAATTATGTTGATAACACTTTCTCACCTGGAGGTAAACTCTGTTTTAGTTTTTCGGCCTTTTCCTTGTCTGTGATGACGAGGGTATAAAGGAACCTCGAGCAGCGCACCTTGAACTTCACATTCTCGGGGTTCTTCTTTATCTTAACAGCTGAAACACAATACAAATATATTATTGTCGCTTATCTTGCAGTAGCTTATAATATTCATGTTAAAATAAGTTACAAATAATATTGAGTAAGCACAATATAGCTTACATTTGGCATCTTTCCTGCGCGCTTTCAGCAGGAAGTCTTTGATATCCTTAATTTCTCTAGGCTGAAAAAGACAAGAAAAATGTTCAGAATTTAGATACTTAGTTTAGAAATAAAAAGGCCATAACCTATACATACTAAAATCTTAATAATGTTTACGAGCTAATCATAACCAGAGCCCATGATGTAAAATAACTTTAGGTTGTTACTTGTTAACGGTATAAGCAAGGCATAGTGCACAATATCTTAAGAAATAAGTTACAATTGATTAAAACATACCATGATGAAGCCGCTTTCGCTTATTGGCTGTAAGACAAAAAATATATACGGGTGATCAAAATATAATCACACTTATGATTTATATACTTTACGCAAATAAAATTCACCAAAATTCACACTGTAAATTTCTAAATTATCAAGATTATTATGGATTTTTATTTAATAAATTGGGAAAACATCTACACCTACCTGTCAAATTTAGAAAAAGAAACTTGTTCGCCCAAGAATCAGTGTTGCCACCTTGCCCAAAGAAAAAGTTGCTAAGCATACGGTAAAAAGTGGCTAGTTTCGAAATAAATTACTATGTTAAAAGTTGCCAAAAGTAGCTAAACAAAAAAAACAATAGTTGGGTGGGTTAGGTATTTTAATTTTATAAATTTTATTTTTTTATTATTATTTACAGAATATGTCTTCAAAATCGATGTCGACGTCTTGTGATGTTGAAGGTCCGGCTTCGTCATTTAGTATGGGTTTCTTCATTTTTCCCATTTCTAGAAGGATACTCTTTACTTACCAAAACAGTTGTTGCATTCATTCGCGCCCAAGTACGTTTTACGTAACAAAATTGATTGAACCAATACCTAGTGGTAACAGTGTTAAAAGTAGCTATAAAGTGTGGCTAAAAAATTTAGCTATTATATTTTAAAAAATGTAGCTAACTATTCCGTAAATGTGGCTAGATCTAGCTAAAAATTGGCTAAAGTGGCAACACTGCCAAGAATCTGTTTGCCCATGCCCAATGTCACATGTCATAATATGTCAAATTCAAAAGACGTCAACTGTCAAGTCTATGTTATCTATGGCATTGAGATAGACTATAGGAGAGAGCCTATCGGTGTATAAGCGTCAAAAGCGTGTAATGTTTTGTCCTACTTACCAGGACATAACAAAGGAGTCGGTCTGCATATTTCATGTAATGGGTTGTTTTCTTTTTTTGATCTCCACCAGACGGCGCGACGATAGACACTTCTAGATTTTCTATTGGTTCCCCACCGATCTGAAATTATCTGCAGGTTGTCATCACTGACTACATATGGGTTGTGTTTCTAAAAAATCTCTGTCTGTGTACTGTCAAGTGTGACATAAATCAAAAGCTAAGCGATCATTGGCCTAAGCGAGTAGGCCAGTATACTGGTAACAGTTTAGGAACACGCTGACATAATATTATACTTGTCAAATTGAAAACTGACAACTGAAAGAGTTTTGGCGGGCATGTTACTTTGACACTTCTTCTACTTTTTATTGTTGGTGTGGTTTTTATTATTTTTTTCCCAAATTGTGTTATTTGGGTTTTTGATGTTCAGTATTGGTAAAATATTAGCCATTAAATATCCGTTATCTTGCACAAGTGCAGGTAAGATGTTGTCAAAACCAAAATGTATAATTCCTGTGACATTTGGTGTGAATAACGGTAAATAGGGATATTTCTTCCGTGAGTTTTAACTAAAACATAAGAACGGCCAATGAATGCCTCAAACACGTGATTTGACATTAAATACGTAAGTTTTGAACAACGTTTTTTGGGCTTTTCAATCAGTATTTTTTGTAAGCTAAAAAGATTATATATAAGTTTAATAATCCCTTATTCCTGCTATATTATAAGGCATTAGTGCTAAAAATGTCACATCAATTAATAATTTGGCTACAAAAATTGCATAGCTTTTTAGGTGTGTTTACGGATTCTCATTACTTGAACTATAGTTTATCGATATCATGAACTAAATGACTTCCTTTTCTGGATTATAATGTGCTTCGAAATGATCGACAAATAGAAATATTCAAGAAAATACACGCATACTACTTGTATGAAAATAAGCACAAAATGGCCACGCGATGACGGGCTAAAGCGCTTATTCCATTTCACTAAATTTAGAAGTCCTAGCTAGGATCCTAAAAAGGAGACTAATTAGAAGCTTCTTATTCCACTTGTCCTAATTTAGTGACTAAATCAGTTGTGACCACGCGGCGATTTTGGCCAGACGTCTTCTTAATGGCTCGAGTTCTGTCAAAGCAACAAAAAATTGGTCTTCTCATAGGCTTAGCTGTTGGCTCAATGAAAATCGAAATATATAAAAGGCGAAAAAGATGGTTGAAAGAATTTTTGCTCCACGAAAAATTATGAATTATGAACTTTCTGAACTACTTGGAACCAGCAGACCTTAGAAATTACCTACGAATGCTACGAATGCTATAATCTTGATTCTAGAGATTGATGACCAGTTGCTGTCAAAATTTAACAAAAAAAAATTACAAATGAAAATAATATTATACATATTTCTATCTTATTGCCATGTTTTTATTTTATTTTATTATGTTAAGGGCCTGTTTTACCACTTCCTGATAAGTGCCAGATATTCTATCCACAACTTAACTTGACAGCTGATAAAGTATGGAGAATCTGTCAAAAAAGTTTGGATAGCCTATCTGGCACTTTATCAGGAAGTAGTGAAACAGGCCCTTAGTGTGTTCAAATTTTTTTTATTAGATTTTATTATGTATTTTTACTTTAAATAAATATAATTTAAGTATATTTTTATTTATTATACGATTATCACCTTATCAAGGCAATACGTATCCCTTTTTACATAAAAAAAGCGTAGATAATGATTAATAGGTTATTATTTTGTTGACTTTAATACAGATTTAGCAGTTTTCACTACAGATAAAAGGTTGAAACCATCTGGCAACACTGATTTAGTCACTCAGAAGCCACATTTTTTCCTATTTAGGATTCTAACTTTCTAAATGTTATTCCACTTGACAAAATTTTTTAGGACCCTAGTTAGAACTTCTAAATTAAGTGAAGTGGAATAAGCGCTTAAGATTACATCTATACTATAATACTTTATCTATGATCTATGGTGATCAAAAACATTATGGTGCTGCGCCACTGACCTCTATAATACACTGGAGTCTGGACTGGCTATAGCGCTTATCCACTTCACTAAATTTAGAAGTTCTAAATGATTTAGTGACTAAATTTTGTCAAGTGAAATAACATTTAGAAAGGTAGGATCCTAATTAGTGTACTAAATCGGAAAAAGTGTGGCTTCTAACTAACTAAATCAGTGTTGCCAGATGGTTTCAACCTTTTATCTGTAGTGGGAACTGCTAAATCTGTATTAAAGTCAACAAAAGAATAACCTATTAATCATTATCTACGCTTTTTTTATGAAAAAAGGGATACGTATTGGGTTGATAAGGTGATAATCGTATAATAAATAAAAATATACTTAAATTATATTTATTTTAAGTAAAAATACATAATAAAATCTAATAAAAAAAATTGAACACACTAAGGGCCTGTTTCACTACTTCCTAATAAAGTCCCACATAGGCTATCCACAACTTTTTTGACAGATTCTCCATACTTTATCAGCTGTCAAGTTAAGTTGTGGATAGAATATCCGGCACTTATCAGGAAGTGGTAAAACAGGCCCTTAACATAATAAAATAAAATAAAAACATGGCAATAACATAGAAATATGTACAGCTTGGCAAATAATTATAGTCTGACGCGGTGACAGCTGGAACTAAGAGTTTTTATTTATGACAACACTACATTACTTGTCAACTCTAGTATATATTGTGTCAAAAGCGAAGCGTAGGGTTGCCTGTATTTAAAGAAAAGCGCCCTCATTTAATCCACACTCTTCTTAGCCAAGCTATAGACTACTCTAGGTCTACCAGAATCTGATGGAAAATTTTGACAGCAGATTTTCAAAAAATATCCTTGATCATTGGATAAATTTATAACATATTTGTATGTTTAACACACAGAATCAGCCGCTATAAGGAAAAAAAAGGATCAAAATGTTTTATCCCAATTAGCCCGGTATTGCTAGAGTCAATTTATTTTCTCACTTTTTGCCATCAGATT
The DNA here is from genome assembly GCA_905187585.1 of Cyaniris semiargus. NCBI lineage: Eukaryota > Metazoa > Arthropoda > Insecta > Lepidoptera > Lycaenidae > Cyaniris > Cyaniris semiargus. Next base: position 55,515 of record LR994558.1, on the reverse strand, counting down.
CTGGTAGACCTAGGTATATATTATTTTCATTTGAATTTTTTTTTTGTTAAATTTTGACAGCAACTATAGGTCTACCAGAATCTGATGGCAAAAAGTGAGAAAATAAAATGACTCTAGCAATACGGGGGTAATTGGAATAAAACATTTTGATGCGTTTTTTTTCTTATAGCGGCTGATTCTGTGTGCTAAACATGCAAATATAAAAATTTATCCAATGATCAAGGATATTTTTTAAAAATCTGCTGTCAAAAATTGCCATCAGATTCTGGTAGACCTATACTCATCAATCTCTAGAATCTAGATTATAGCTTTCGTAGCATTTGTAGGTAATTTCTAAAGTCTGCTGGTTCCAAGTAGTTCAGAAAGTTCATAATTCATAATTTTTCGTGGAGCAAAAATTCTTTTAACCATCTTTTTCGCCTTTTATTTATTTCGATTTTTACATAGAAAATTACAACCGCCATTTGCAAAATAGTAGTTCCAAGTACACTCACTACTGCTTTCACATAGCAATCAGCGCCAATATGGCGACTTTCAAATAGAAACATTTCATTGATAGCGATCGCCTGTCCAGTGTATTAAAGAGGTCAGTATGCTGCGCAGACGACAGACTATCCGTGACGCACTTTTAGTCTGTGGAAATAGAACCTACAGTTCGACAAGGCTGTTTATGAACGTGGCGAGAAAAGGAACTAACGCTTCTATCATACAAAAACGTCATTTTTGACAGTTCTCCTTACCAGCAGCAGTGCCCATTGACAGTTTGATACATTCATATAAAGCCTTGTCGGACTGTATGCAATGAGGCATTTTATTATTTTTTAAATTTGATTGTCAAACAGTTTTCATTTTAGAGTGCGCGCAAGATAACTTTGCGCGCGGCTGAAATCGGAACTAACTGTCGGGCCGCCACGTTTGCATGATAATCGATACGCCTATTCCTATACATAATTTAAATAAGTAAATAAAGATATTAAAGTAAAACTACTGTGGCGGTACCCACAATTCGCCTAACATTCCTGCATCGCGCTATCGAAGTTTTCTGAGCACGTTGGTATATATACGACAGCTGAAATGTATCACAAGGGCTCCGGCCTGACCGAGCATAACACCTAGCTCGGTCGGAAGATCTTCCTTTGTAGCCACTGCGCACATTATTCCCACACTACCAATGTTATTTAAAAAAATATCATTGGGATTACCCATTTTTTTAATGAATCCCTACGCTGGCACCTGTCACCTGTCGCGCCAATCGCGCGCAGAGTTATCGTGCACGCACTCTAGTAACTAGATGGCGTATGGGTAGACAACTATCGGTAATGAGGCATTTTCTTATTTTTTAAATTTGACTGTCAAACAGTTTTCATTTTAGTAACTATAGGTCTACCAGAATCTGATGGCAAAAAGTGAGAAAGTAAATTGACTCTAGCAATACCGGGGTAATTGGAATAAAACATTTTGATCCTTTTTTTTTCTTATAGCGGCTGATTCTATGTGTTAAACATGCAAATATAAAAATTTATCCAACGATCAAGGATATTTTTTGAAAATCTGCTGTCAAAAATTGCCATCAGATTCTGGTAGACCTATAGATGGCGTATGGGTAGACAACTATCGGTAATACTATCATTAATTGCTACAAAACTGGGCAAAAGAATGTAAAACTTGATACATTTCAATTTGAAAAAGACGCAATAATATTCCAACGAATAGGATAGTAAAGTTATTATAATGATGTTTTAGTTAAAACTCACGGAAGAAATAGCCCTATTTACCGTTATTCACACCAAATGTCACAGGAATTATACATTTTAGTTTTGACAACATCTTACCTGCACTTGTGCAAGATAACGGATATTTAATGGCTAATATTTTACCAATAATGAACATCAAAAACCCAAATAACACAATTTGGGAAAAAATAATAAAAACCACACCAACAATAAAAAGTAGAAGAAGTGTCAAAGTAACATGCCCGCCAAAACTCTTTAAGTTGTCAGTTTTCAGTTTGACAAGTATTATTTTATGTCAGCGTCTTCCTAAACTGTTACCAGTATAATGGCCTAATCGCTTAGGCCAATGATCGCTTAGGCGTATGTTCTTCGTGAAATTTAAACTAGAGGGACGAAGCAAAAAAAACATAGTAATATATGGAAATATATAAATACATACAGTTTTATGTTAATATTATGCTAACGGAAACTAGGTTTAAGATATTTTGATTTATGTCAAACTTGGCAGGACACTGAGATTTTTTAGAAACACAACCCATATGTAGTCAGTGATGCCAACCTGCAGATAATTTCAGATCGGTGGGGATTGCGGAACCAATAGAAAATCTAGAAGTGTCTATCGTCGCGCCGTCTGGTGGAGATCAAAAAAAAAAGAAAACAACCCATTGAAATGTATCAAGTTTTACATTCTTTTGTAGCAAAAGAATGTAAAACTTGATACATTTCAATTTGAAAAAGACGCAATAATATTCCAACGAATAGAATAATAAAGTTATTATACTTATTATAACGACGTTTTAGTTAAAACTCACGGAAGAAATAGCCCTATTTACCGTTATTCACACCAAAATATGTCACAGGAATTATACATTTTGGTTTTGACAACATCTAAACCTGCACTTGTGCAAGATAACGGATATTTAATGGCTAATATTTTACCAATAATGAACATCAAAAACCCAAATAACACAATTTGGGAAAAAAATAATAAAAACCACACCAACAATAAAAAGTAGAAGAAGTGTCAAAGTTACATGCCCGCCAAAACTCTTTCAGTTGTCAGTTTTCGGTTTGACAAGTAGGTATTATAAAAATAATAAAAAATATTATGTCAGCGTTCTTATGTCATGTTATGTCTCGTTTCCTAAACTGTTACCATTATACTGGCATAATCGCTTAGGCTCTTCGTGAAATTTAAACTAGAGGGACGAAGCAAAAAAACATAGTAATATTTGGAAATATATAAATACATACAGTTTTACAGCTTGGCAAAGAAGAGTCTGACGCGGTGACAGCTGGAACTAAGAGTTTTTATTTATGACAACACTACATTACTTGTCAACTCTAGTATATATTGTGTCAAAAGCGAAGCGTAGGGTTGCCTGTATTTAAAGAAAAGCGCCCTCATTTAATCCACACTCTTCTTTGCCAAGCTGTATGTTAATCACTGACCTCCATTATACAAGTACGCTGGACTAATGATACCCTTTGAAATGACAGCTATTTTTTGTGCCTATTTGAAGCGGAATCAGTTCCCCCGATGGGAGGGATAGGCACTAAATTTGACTATTGACCAAATATATTTGTCTATGATTTGACGTAAAAATGACGTTTGAAAGTCGCCATATTGGCGCTGATAGCAGTAGTGGGAGTATTTGGAACTAATACTAGTGTTGACAACCAATAACGATTAAGCGGCCATTTGCAAGTTACGTCAAATTTAGTTCTCTTTCCGCTCACTGGGGGCGCTGATTCCGCTTCAAATAGGCACAAAAAAAAAGTGGGTATCATAGGTCCAGGGTACTTGTATAATGGAGGTCAGTGATGTTAATATTATGCTAACGGAAACTAGGTTTAAGATATTTTGATTTATTCACACCTGACAATACACTAAGATTTTTTAGAAACACAACCCATAATATGTAGTCAGTGATGCCAACCTGCAGATAATTTCAGATCGGTGGGGAACCAATAGAAAATCTAGAAGTGTCTATCGTCGCCCCGTCTGGTGGAGCAAATGGTGGAGTGAAAAAGAAAACAACCCATCAAATAAAAAAAATATAAGAACTACGAAAAATGCGAGTAACGACATCACAACGAAACGCATTCGTGAGTAACGTTTCGTTACTCGGTATTAACAAAGAGAATATTTAAATCACTACGTGGGTACTAGATGGCGTACCCGTTACTCAGTAGACCAGTAGTCAGTACCGAATACATACGGTCAGTGTTGCCAACTTAGCCCTTTCGGGGCTAGATCTAGCCCTTTTTTGGCTTATTTAGCCCTTAAAATTATGGTTTAGCCCCTAGCCCTATTTCTAGCCCCGAACCGTGTAAGAAAATTTTATATAAGCTAAGCGGGCAACACACAAATTCACGTCAAATCAGACTACCTGTCTCTTTTCCTCTTACATAAATCGTAGAGACACAGACAGGTGGTATTCCCCGAAAATCCAACTACGATTTTATCCTTGTCTTACATTAACAATTTTACAATTTGATATTTTATTTCTTTTTCGTACCGAAGTACTGAATTGCGAAGTCCATTACTTATTGTTTTGAATATAATATTAGTCAGTGATTCAGTGAGATTTCTTGCCTTTCTTGGTGATATTACGTGTGCAAATTGCAAAAATTGACGTTCCTTTAAAAAATAACTATTTTTTCCAATTTAAATTTTTTTTTTGACCAAATCTAGGCTAAATTTGGCCAAAAAAATTATCTAGCCCCCATCTAGCCCTTTTTAGAACTCCATTTAGCCCCAAAACCTGACACCGAGTTGGCAACACTGCATACGGTTTGCTACAGCTCTAGTAAATTGACAGTAGCAGTACACATTCATTTGTACAAGTGATTGTGTACTTGTATATATTTATAAATATAAAACAATAATAAATGCCCACGTGTGTATACATGCGTGATGAGGTGAAGGGGTGGCATGGCATAAAAAAGGACGGAAGGTGTAGCGGCGAGGCTTAGCCTCGTGCAGCTGCCGCGACAATGGCTGCTCGGGAAGGAGTCCGCAGCAGCGCCCGACTGAGCGGTGCCGCCACGAGCTCCGCACCTGATGCGGCGCTCCGCAAGGAGGCGCGGTTGGCGGCCGTGGAACGCGCCGCTGCCGCTGCCCTGCGCCGGCAGCGAGCCGCCCGGGCTGCAGAGCGCGCCCGTGAGGTGGAGGACAGCCCGCGCGTGCTGCGGGAGAAGTGCCGCAAGCTGGCGCAGGTGCTCAGCGAGGCCAAGCACTTGGTGGTCAGTACTATTCTGTTATATTGGCCTAGCATTTTAACATGACTATAATCCGTCGTAATTTGGTATAAACCTGTGTACTTAATGATATCATTTAATGCTGTTGTTTAAAATTATATAATTATGTGATTAAAACAATGGGTACTTCATTAAAGCATTATTGTTTGAGACGGGACATTACTGGTGAATACTTTTGTTTAATGTGATATGTGTATTATATTGTTTGCAGAATAGTATTGACGGTGGAATGAAAAAAGTTACCAAGCGACACTAGAGGTCAAAATGAGTTTTTTATATATTTGGAATCAGTGAATTTTTCTCTATCAATTAGTCTAAGTGGGCCCCTAGACCTACAATAATATTGAACAATAGTTTAAGTGAATCATTTATTTGACTGTAAGATTTTTAAAGTAAAAATGAATTTTTAAACGGCTCTGTTGTTTAAATAGCAATGTGGGATATGAGTGGAGGCCGCAAAGGAAGATCTTCCGACCGAGCGAGGTGGTATGCTCGGTCAGGCCGGAGCCCACGTGATACATTTCAGCTGTCGTATATATACCGACACACTCAGAAAACTTCGATAGTGCGATGCAGGAATGTTAGGCGAATTGTGGGTACCGCCACATCACTCCCCCCCGAAGACCGGAGGTTGAATCCTGAAGTCTTGTCGCTTGAGTCGCCAGTGCCAGAGAGTTCCAGTGAGTCGGAACTGTTGCAGTGAAGTCCCAGTGAGTCGGATAGCTGCCGTGCGGGGCCGATGCTACGTGCTGACCAGGAGAGAAGTGCTCTGCTTGCTGACCGGTCGGTGTAGTGAGAAAGCCCGTTGATGCCGATGCGGAGTCGCCCAGGCCGCGGTACATTGCGGCTAGTGGACGAGGTACCCGATGAGGCGATGCTGGCTGGCGCGGTGCGGAGGGGCGGGGAGTGATGATGATGAAGGAGGGCGGAGGCGTGTTCTGTCGAGGGTCACCAATGTGGGGTATGCGTGGTGGCCACAAAGGAAGATCTTCCGACCGAGCGAGGTGTTATGCTCGGTCAGGCCGGAGCCCACGTGATACATTTCAGCTGTCGTATATATGACGCGCTCAGAAAACTTCGATAGCGCGATGCAGAAATGTTAGGCAAATTGTGGGTACCGCCACAGCAATATGGCACTTGGTAACTGTTTTCATTCCACTGTTGTTTATGGTTTATATAAAAACATACATGAAACTTTTTTATATCAAAGTGACATGAATAGTGAAAGTGTAAACATGAGTGATAAAATATTACATAATTAATCCTTCGATCGCAGATTCTTGGAAATATATTGTTAGTCTATTGTTATCGCGGCCCACTTGGGCTATGTGGGGCTTGACGGGTTAACATTAAAAACTCACTAAATATCTTGTGCTCGTACTGTTTATTATGAGTACTTATAGAAAGTAAACCTCCTATGATGGAAAACATTGGGAAGCTTGACACCAATGATCAACTTACACATATCACAACTAAAAATTTAAAAGATATAATAGTAGCCACTAACAAGTTATAAACTAGGACAAAACTAACAAGGACAAAATCCTATTTAATATTAACTGTTTTAGTTTACAAAACATTTAAAATTTGAACAAATTTTCACTAACCAAAAGTACTACCAATTTATTTAAATATTGTTTCACTACTAACATAAGTTGCTATGAATGCTTCAGGTGTACACGGGTGCAGGCATCAGCACCGCTGCTGACATCCCCGACTACCGCGGCCCGCATGGCGTTTGGACCCGCCTGCAGAGAGGGGAGTCTATAGGGTGAGCGTGTGTTTCCTGTTGGTTTTTTTTTAAACTTTAAGATATCTATTGAATTACATATTATTATTATTTTGTCTTATTTATAGAACCAAGTCAATCACCAGAATAGACAGTTTATAGTAAAGGGTATTGAAGTTCTTAGCTTGTGTGTTACTTAGAAGCAGTGAGACCCAGCATTTAGATTTTTTGTTATGTTGTTACAAGAACACATGACAGATGCATATCAAATCTAAAAATGTTAAGTTCTATGTCTCCTTAGTTATACAAGTTAGCATCTATAAAACCCTCTAGTGAAAGTTCTGCAGATTCGACTTTATTCTATGATTGAGTTGATTTTAATTCCTCACAGTATTCAAGACCGAAAACACTCAGTGAGCGAAAAAATGTCTCACAACGCGTTGTGGTCATAGTGAAACGGCCACGACGCGTTCTGGTAATCACAGAAATACCACATAGCGAAATTCGTGTCGTGGCTGACGTGCTATTCGACCACAACGCGTTGTGGTAATCGAGAAAAGCCATGACGCGTTCTGAGCATTTAAAAACAGCCACGACGCGAATTCGGGTTGTGGCCCTAATGAAAAGGCCACGACGCGTTCTGAAACCAGGCCAGTTACGCAGGAATAATTTTATAGCGCCCAAGTGTGTGCGCAATACACAAGAGCACTCTGGTTTCAATGAAACCAGGCTAGTTACGCAGGAGTAATTTTATAGTGCCCAAGTGTGTGCGCAATACACAAGAGCACTCTGGTTACAATGAAACCAGCGGGGCTAAAATGGTCACAGTTTTGACAGTTCATTTTGTGAATTGATTGAGAGGAATTGCTATGCGACCATTTTAGCCCCGCAGGCCAGTTACGCAGGAGTAATTTTATAGTGCCCAAGTGTGTGCGCAATACACAGCACTCTGGTTTCAATGAAACCAGGCCATTTACGCAGGAGTTATTTTATAGTGCCCAAGTGTGTGTGCAATACACAAGAGCACTCTGGTTTCAATGAAACCAGGCCAGTTACGCAGGAGTTATTTTTTATAGTGCCCAAGTGTGTGCGCAATACACAAGAGCACTCTGGTTTCAATGAAACCAGGCCAGTAAGCAGGAGTTATTTTATAGTGCCCAAGTGTGTGCGCACTGCGCAATACACAAGAGCACTCTGGTTTCAATGAGACCAGGCCAGTTACGCAGGAGTTATTTTATAGCGCCCAAGTGTGAGCGCAATATACAGAGGACTTTGTTTTCAATGAAACCAGGCCAGTTAAGCAGGAGTAATTTTATAGTGCCCAAGTGTGTGCGCAATACACAAGAGTACTCTGGTTTCAATGAAACCAGGCCAGTTACGCAGGAGGAATTTTATAGCGCCCAAGTGTGTGCGCAATACACAAGAGCACTCTGGTTTCAATGAAACCAGACCAGATACGCAGGAGTAATTTTATAGTGCCCAAGTGTGTGCGCAATACACAAGAGCACTCTGGTTTCAATGAAACCAGGCCAGTTACGCAGGAGTTATTTTTTATAGTGCCCAAGTGTGTGCGCAATACACAAGAGCATTCTGGTTTCAATGAAACCAGGCCAGTTACGCAGGAGTAATTTTATATAATGAAACCAGGCCAGTTACGCAGGAGTTATTTTTATGGTGCCCAAGTGTGTGCGCAATACACAAGAGCACTCTGGTTTCAATGAAACTGCGTAACTGGCCTGGTTTCATTTAAAACAGAGTGCTCTTGTGTATTGTGCACACACTTGGGCACTATAAAATTACTCCTGCCGCCTACGTAACTGGCCTGGTTTCATTGAAACCAGAGTGCTCTTGTCTATTGCGCACACACTTGGGCGCTATAAAATAACTCCTGCGTAACTGGCTCTTGTGTATTGTGCACACACTTGGGCGCTATAAAATTACTCCTGCGTAACTGGCCTGGTTTCATTTAAAACAGAGTGCTCTTGTGTATTGTGCACACACTTGGGCACTATAAAATTACTCCTGCCGCCTACTTAACTGGCCTGTTTTCATTGAAACCAGAGTGCTCTTGTGTATTGTGCACACACTTGGGCGCTATAAAATTACTCCTGCGTAACTGGCCTGGTTTCAGAACGCGTCGTGGCCGTTTTCATTAGGGCCACAACCCGAATTCGCGTCGTGGCTGTTTTTAAGTGCTCAGAACGCGTCATGGCTTTTCTCGATTACCACAACGCGTTGTGGTCGAATAGCACGTCAGCCACGACACGAATTTCGCTATGTGGTATTTCTGTGGTTACCAGAACGCGTCTTGGCCGTTTTCATTAGGGCCACGACGCGAATTTTGCGTCGTGACCGTTTCACTATGACCACAACGCGTTGTGAGCCATTTTTTCGTTCACTGAGCGTTTTCGGCCTTTGAGCGTAACATTCACAATACAAAACTTGTATTGTTCAAGTGAGATTGTTGGCAATCATAACTTTCCATATGAAGGCTCCACTGCAATAATGATGAATGTCCTAAGTTGTTAGTTTTAAGATAATTGGGTTTTTAAATTTAGAACGGTATAACAAAACTTGGAATTAAAGATTATTTTGAAGTAAACTCCTGTGACATTGAGCGTTTTAGCCGTGTAGCCGAAATATAAAAAACATTTATCACGGGACTACAAGCAATATTGCTAATTTTGTAAATACATTTTAAAGATATTATTTCAAGTGACCGAATGGCATTACTCATTAAAATTTTAATTTTTTTGGACGTTCATCATTATTGCAGTGGACCCTTCATATATTATCTTCCATTTCTTTCAAAATTGAAAACATTCATGATTGCCATTGTTAGTCAATAACAATGTCAATCTATTTGTTACTAAATTAATGTATGCCCAAAATTTTCCTAGTTTTAATGTTGAAAAAAAAAATCAGTTTGCTTTTTTAGTTACAATGATTGAAAGTCTCTATAAAAATAATGATGTTTCTACTATACCTTGTTTTATAATTATGATTCAAGTTTGTGGTAATATTTGTGTTGGTTTGTTTCTATAAAAATCTTTATCTATCGAATCTTAAAGAAAAAAAAAATGTTTGTCTATTTCTGTAGGCTAGGCTCCAAAACTATCTGGTCAATTTGATGAAATGTTGCATACACATAGAGTACACCATCGGGAAGGAACATGAAAGACTTCTCGTGTTAAATATATTTCTTTAAAGTCGATTCGATAAACTGGATAATGCACAGTAACAGCTTATTTATAAATACAAATATATCATACCATAGTGTACATACTTCCGGAAGAGAACACTACATGCAAAATTAATCTAAATGTCATAATCGCAGGCGCGTAGACGTGTCGCGGGCGCGGCCGACGTTCACGCACATGGCGTTGACGGCACTGTGGGCGCGCGGCACGCTCAAGTTCGTGGTGTCGCAGAACTGCGACGGGCTGCACGTGCGCGCCGGCCTGCCGCGCCGCGCGCTCGCCGAGCTGCACGGCGACATGTTCGCCGAGCGCTGCGCCGCCTGCCGCCGCGTCTACCTGCGCGCCTTCGACACCACCGAGCGCACCGCGCGCCACGTGCACCGCACGCGCCGCCTGTGCCACGCCTGCGGCGCCGAGCTGCGCGACACCATCGTGCACTTCGGCGAGCGCGGCCGCGCCGCCTGGCCGCTCAACTGGGCCGGCGCGCTGCGCCACGCCGCCGCCGCCGACGTCGTGCTGTGCCTCGGCTCCAGCCTCAAGGTTCTGCGGCGGTACCCGCGCCTGTGGCGCATGCACTCCGCGCCGCACGCGCGCCCCGCGCTCTACATCGTCAACCTGCAGTGGACGCCCAAGGACTCGGTCGCGGCTCTCAAGATAAACGCGCGCTGCGACGCCGTGATGGCGGCGGTGGCGCGGCGGCTGCGGCTGCGCGTGCCGCGCTACCGGCCCGCCGCCGACCCGCTGCTGGCGCACGCGGAGCCGCTGCACCCGGCGGAGGCGCACACGACGCGCCGCGGGCCGCCGCCGCCGCCCCCGCCCCCGCCCGCGGACACCGACGACGACACCTCCTACTACTCGCTGTCGTCGCCCTCCGCCACGGACTCGGACGACGAGCTGCCGCTGCGCCGCCTGGCCGACCGCCTGCGCCCGCCCTCCCCGCCGCCCCCCGCACCGCCCGTCTGCCCTCTACGCTCTTTCCAGGTAAGCGCTATTCTAATTAACTCTAAAAATAAAGTGTCAATGATATTAATAGTAATTTTTTAAAATTACTATATACTACTTACGCAACAGATTCGGTTCAGAGTTCTAGTTTCGGTTCGAGAAGGAAATAGGTGTTAATTGGTTTTTACAATCTCAACTTTCCTTCATAAAAATGGCTTATTGTGTAACGCAGTTCGCCAAGAAAGTGTTCAAAAGAGAAAAAAGTGTTTGAACATGTTCTAGTAATTATTGTGTATTGAATACAGCCATGCATATATATTATGAGGAGAAGTTATTTATACAACAGGGTTTTAACTTTTAAAGAAAACGTCTTTAGACATGTCAGTGTAAATTACACATATTGGCTTTTACTGTAATTATACTTCCTAAAAGGAAAGAGCGAAGAGTATCTTGTAAAAATCGGCCAAGTGCGAGTCAGACTCTTGCACAAAGGGTTCCATACCATTATAGAGCAAAAGTAGGGAAAAAATTGTGTTTTATGTATGGGAGCCCCTTTAATTATTAATTATGTTTTAATTTTATAATTAAATATTAAACTATACATAATTGAGGATTTTGTGAAAATTTAAAATGTCTACATGTTACCATTATGGATTACGAGCCAAAAAGGCTAAAAAAATCAAGTTTGTTGTATGGGAGCCCCCTTTAAATATTAACTTTATTTTGTTTTTAGTATTTGTTGATATTACCATAAACACACACTGTGAATATTTCAGAAGTCTAGCTATAGCGGTTCTTGAGATACAGCCTGGAGACAGACGGACGGACGGACGGACAGACAGACAGACAGACAGACAGACAGACAGACAGACAGACAGACAGACAGACAGACAGGCAGACAGACAGACGGAAAGACATCGATGTCTCAGTAATATGGTCCCGTTTTTACCCTTTGGGTACGGAACCCTAAAAAGAAAAGGCTAGTTTATCTATTTACATACTATAAGTATTTTTAAGGTACTAAACAATATTATGTAAAAAAATCTCCATTTAAGCGTAGGTAAATGAAATATTTCAAGACCTCCAAATCTTATGCGTAATATTTGGATGTCTTGAAATATCCCTGATTTCCCATAAACTGAATAAATAAGTAAACTTTTCCCCACAGATCGACATGAAGACGGGCTCGGCGACGATCCTCCTGCGAGTGAAGCACGCGCCGGCCGAGCCTCCGCCTCCCGAACCGCCGCCCCCTGCCCCCGCCGCTCCGGACACCGGCGCGCTGCGGCGCTTCCGCATGTTCAGGCCCGAACGGCCCGCCGACCCCCCGCGACTCAACGGCTTCGTCACCAACGGCCACGACCGACCGCGCAGCCCCAAACGGGAGAACGGCCTGGCCGAGAGCGAGGGCGCCTTCAAAAAGGACGCCGACATCAAGAACGAACTCGGGACGGCCAAAATAAAGAAGGAGGACGACGTCGACGAGAGGCTCCGGCCGCTGCTGGAGTGGGAGTCGCGCCTCCTGCCCGCCGCCAAGCCCGACGCCGACTGCGACGCCGAGAGCGCGGCGCTGGCGGCCGCCATCATCCGCCGCGCCGTGCTCGTGTGTCGCGCGCAGCTCTACCCTGGCCTGCACACCATCCTGGCGGGCGCGGGCGGCGGCGGCGCGGCGGGGGCGAGCGCGGGCGGGGAGGGCGGCTGCGCCTGGTGCGCGCGGCGGTTCGCGGCGCGTCGCTGCCTGTGGTACGGCGCCCCGCGCGCGCCGCCGCCCGAGCGCCGCGCCCGCCGCCGCGGCCGGCTGTGCGCATGCTGCGACGCCGAGCGCGCGCCGCCCTCCCCGCCCGCCGGCGCGCCGCCCACCGCCGGCTGGTACGGGAAGGGTTACCGCAAGGGTCGCCGCCGCCGGTAGCGACCGCCGCCCGGGCGCCACCCCCGCGCGGCCACCTAGTTTAAGTGTAAGGAGTCGGAGCGAATAGTTTGTACTTTTGTATGACGATGCGTGCGAGCCGAGTGGTCGAGCGCGCTGCGATTCCGTTGCGATCGTCGACGGAAACTCGTTCGCAGCATGAATGACAATATGTGACGGTTGTGAGGCACCGCGCGGTGGGCGTGTCCGGCGCGGGTGGACGCGCCGCCGCGAGTTGGGAGTCGAAGACGAGCAACACTAAGTCAGTGTAATGGTGAATAAAAAAATTAATTATGATTATGTTTGTAATGCGAGAGCTCGTGGGCGGCGGGCGTCATTCGTGTAGTTATATTGTATTTCGGGATCGGATGATGCTCATTAAATAATTAATTTATGTTTTATTGTAATGTGAGAATATAGTATCGCTTTAATTGGTCGGTTTGACGCGAGCTGTGCGTCGATATTTTACTTACTTTGCGAGGTGTACCTGTATTTAGTTCAAAAATTCAAAGGCGTTATATATACTTTACAATGATTAATTTCCGAAGTAGTATGATGCGTGTAAATATTGTTTTCATTCCAGAGTCGCTCGTGCCGATGTGCCACAGTAATCGTATGTGATTTTAACTATTGTAACTTTGATGTAATGATCTTAATAATAATATTATTATAAAAAATGCGAATACGGGTGTCTCCTCCTACATAGTACTGCCAACGAGTAATGAACAAATACCGTTTTAGTTTTAATTACAATTATGATTTTAAGTAAATAATGATGAGAGATTACTTAATGTTTCATTTCTTGTGCACAGCCAGACTGACTACTGCCAGTCCACCGACTTATTACCGTATACAACATACCTCGCCCTCGCCGCTCACGCCCAGCACCTCCCCACTTTCCTCCAACCTTTCTCTGTTAAATACACAGACATAGATCAAGATAGATACCGCATGTCCCTCCATTTGTATGAAAACGAGCGTGCCACTTTTTCCTACCTACTGTGACGTACCAATGATAAGAAAAGTGACATAGTATTGTGTAGTTTTGTGCTATTTATTTAGGAGTTACTGTACTATCGTTATTATAGTTTGATAACTTTTTATGTAAAATATTTTATCTAGACTAATATTTGTCCGTTTATAATAATATCTTCACGCTAAAACAATTTAACTGATTTAGGTAAAAATTGGTATGAAGATACTGGAAAAGAACGAAAAGACTATCGCGGCAAATTGCACTTAAATTATAATCGTAGACAACATATTTTAGTATACATAATTAAAACTTAAAAGCAAAGTATAAAGTTCCAAAACAGTCGGGTCATTATTACTAACCACACCGCTTGCACTGTTTATGTTGCGACTTGCGACTTGCGACTTGTGGCAGGGGCCAGGAGGGTGTCACTATACGCCCGCGCCATTCCGCCGCGACATTCCGCCGCGCCATTCCGCCGCGCCGCGCGCCGCCGAGCTACAAGTACATACCGAGACTCCCCAACGTTGGGGCGATTCAATGGTTGCCACTTGCCGCGCACGACCCGCGGCGCACGCGCGTGCCTCTTACGAGGTACGACTCACTTTACGTCGCAAACGCGTGTCATATTTTAATTGGCAAAATGTATCTAAAAATACTGCATTGCAGCTTATTGTCGGAACAATGAAAAAAATAGCAAATTTATATCTACTGTCATGGTATCTAAATCTATGACAATATTAAATATACAGTATACAGTTTCCATACGGTATACAGTTTCCGCATGTATACCGTCCGTGGTATTTATACTTATTTGATTTTGACAACCCTATTTTCGGAATATCTGACAAGGTGTGAAATAAATAAAATAATATCGACCTTCGCGCGGCGCCAGAGAGCTCAATGTCAGCTGCTCGCGTGCGGTCCGTTTTTTAATAATAATTATGTATGAACATAAAAAGGTGGCATATTTTGTAAACATCAAAAAAGAGAGACTTCTGCACTTGTACTATTATCTATTCTGTGCTTGTGCGTCTAAATATAACTTACCGTGAAGTGAGGCACGTGGCCGGCGCGCGGCGGCAGTCAGCTGTTCCCCTCCCCCGCTCCCCGCGCCCCGCCTCCGCCTCCCACGCGCGTCCTGTGCAGTGTACAGATACTACAGCGAGTTGAGATAGCCCGGCTTCCCGGCCTCGTGTTAGATTGTGTACGAGGACCCGTTTGTAAAAAGTATAATATAATAAACTGTATATTATGTAATTACAAATAAAATAAAATATAGTGTGCATTTACATTGTGCAAAAACGTGATCGAGACTTTGCCTTTTACGTTACACAGGTAGGTATGTATTTTATAGAGTATTTTGATTAGAGTCTACTAATTGATACGAACATGCTGGGTTAATTATCATTATACGAGTAGCTGCTATTCTCATTTTAAGTAGCTAATGTAATAATTGTATTCCCAAGTCCCAACATACTCTGATTGGGAAATAAACAGACATGACCGTCCGTCGGCGCCGACATTATTTATTTTGGCACATCGACAACATAAACACAATTTAATTAACTTAATAATATATTATATTATAATTTAATTAACTTAATAGTATACGTTAACGAGGTCGTTTTATTGCACATTTGCCAATGATATTCTACATATATCTTTGAGTTTTTCGGCGAAAAAATACGAGTATGTATCTTTGGTATGTATAATGTTTTGCACGTTCACAACTAGCATGTCTGTGGCGGTGAGGCAGGCGGCGTGGTGCGTGCGGCGTCGCGGCGGTCGCGCGGCGCTTCTGTTGCTGGCGGCGGCCGCGCTGCTGCTGCGACTGCCGCTCGCCACCGACGACGTCGCCGACTTCCCGCGCACCGCCCCCGCCGCGCTCGCGCACCACCTCGCCGACTTCTCCAACTATCAGCGAGCCGACGAAACTATGTAAGTGACGAACCGGGTGGTCGTCGGTAGTTTAAGTCGGTACCATAAATGAAAAGGACGATATTATGTACCCGTCTGCAGACTGCAGTAGTCCGAAGACGCAGACGAAAAAGAATGGGAAAAGGGATTCGATGTCAGTTACAGCTCTACCTACTACAAAAGCAATATTTGGTCTTATAATCTATACTTATAAAATAACATGTCCTGAGTCCTGACTGACTGATTCATCATAGCTGAGCAAAAACTGTTAAAGTTACAGCCACGAAATTTGGTGACTTGGTGAGTAGGGTTTTTTTAAATATATTTTTTTTAAGTTGACACCCACTAAGGAAGGAATTGTGTAAAACCCCGAAGGGGGTGAAATAGGGGTTGAAAGTTTGAATGAAAGTCCGTCATTTCTTAAGTTAGAAACATGAAAGTTTATTTTTGGGCTGCTGGTTAAAAATAAACTGTCTATAATCTATATGCTGGTTAAAAATTTAAAATAAATGTTGAAAGTTTGTATGAAACTTTGTCAATTTTAAACCGATCGGGCTGAGTTTGCATGCATAAATCTACTATGATGTAGGCATCCCCTAAGAAAGGATTTTAAAAAATTCCACCCCTAAGGGGGTAAAATAGGGGATGAAAGTTTGTATGAAACTTTGTCAATTTTAAACCGATCAGGCTGAGACTGTGTATGCATAAAGCTACTGTGACGGAGGTATCCCCTAAGAAAGGATTTTAATAAATTCCAACCCTAAGGGGATTGAAATAGGAGTTGAAAGTTTTTATAAATTTTCTTAGACTTTCGACTGATTGAACTGAAATTATTAAATATTTGAGCTTCTATGATGAAGACGTTCGCTTAAATAGGATTTTGATAAATTCAATCCCCATGGGGATAAAATAAGGGATGATGGAGGATGTAAATGTATTAGTTTGAACCTATAATCAGTACCTAATGGAACGAATAAATTAAGACGAACAAATAATTATTGAGTGTTTTGTGGTCATATTGTCAAGTGCCAATATTTATGCGAGCAAAAAAGGCCAAAGTAGCGTTTGTTGTATGAGAGCCCCCCTTAGGTTTCATTAATGTAGCGTCCTTGATTTAGGTACTTACTACTTTTGCTTCATAATAAAACGATTGACTTAATAAACAGAAATTTTGCGCAATAATATAAGCCATGTCCGCGGTTTGAACAAAAATAACAAGCTGTTAGCTGATATATAATATAATAGCTAATAAACTGTTTACCGGATATATGCAGGTTTATTGACTCGGTTACTTGATGCTTTCGATTGCGAAAAATATGTTGGATTCTTAAAACGATTGTCTGAATTAGAGTTATGATTAAAATTATATTTATATTTCGCACTAGGCTTCGCCGTCGGATTTTCTTGCTTTTTCCGTGAAGTATCTAGCGCTGTAAATTTTGTTTCAATAAAATCTAGAAATTCCTTTAGACTAGGTAATTCCCTCGGCTGCTTTAATGATGATACGTACTCATTAGGCAATGCAAATCTCGCGAGATTGGGGCTCAAGCGAGATCCCGCGAGTTTATGAATACAATACCGCGAGATCTCGAAATTGGCGAGTAGATTAGTAGTTTGGTGGGTTTTTTTTGCAAATAATCACAATATTTGTAATAATAAAAAAAAAGTAATAAATATTATAAGTATTATAAGATTAACATTTATTTTCACGAATTTTTTAAATAGAATTTTATGCATCAAACATTGTCAAACGTATTTGTCTATAATTTTTAAGTCGTTAACATTCGTATCTACTATCAAATAACATATGAAAGAAATAACCAGTCTTCTCTTCTAATCTGCGCCTTTACAATTTTGAACGTGGCGGTAATATCGTGGATGTTGGCGGTAAAACGATAACATAGGGAAGTAAAATGTATGGAAATACATGGAGACGCTTTTACCGTCGACGATAACTTTTTAACGTGCACGTTAGAGGACGTCACGACGTCTACATGACGTCTACACTTCCGAACCGCACAAAACGTCCGCAGCACAGACTAATAAGAGATACTACGTATGTCCGCAGTGCGTAAAGAAGACCTAGAAACAACTGTCTTTTTTAATAATTGTAGTTTCAGTATAGGAAAAAAAATCTTAAAGTCCGTTCTTCTCATTACCATAGAGCGTCTTCTTGCCATTTTCTTCAACAAAAACGTCTATAATTCATTTCCTGTTTGACAAATCAATGCAAAATAGAATTATAACGAAATTACATTAGTTTAGCTGTTATAAAAAATAAATATAGTAAGCATGGCTACATTACAGTACTTATAAATAAATAAGAAAAGAGTGTCCAACGTAAAGTTATAATTCCTGTGGCACAAGTTGCGATCGATCATAACTTTTCTGGTAAAAACAATGGGAGTGTATCTTACCGCATGCAGGCAAGCCAGTCATATGTGAAAGAAGCTATCAGGCGGATGTGCGGCTAATTGATTTCTATCCAGGTGTTTGGAAGGTAAATATATCATTACCCTATGTTTGGTTCGCGTAGTTTATCATTTATGTGTCTACTACTCGTATATCGAGCTTATTTTACTATTTCAAAACTTCAATCTGCGTGTCAACTGATGCTCTTGGGTTACATATTTATGTTATGAAATATCAAAACTGATGCTTGTAAGAATTATGAGCTATGCATAATTATAGGCATAATTTTCATTTCCGTGGGTCTCATTACCCTGGTCAAAAGACCAGGGTAATGATAAAATATATTAATTTTGTCCTGAAATATGCACTTTTGTGTGCGATTCACGAGTTCTGTAGAGTACTACGACTATTGAATATCCTTGCATAAAGTTTTTTTAATACTTAACTCTTTTAAATTTCCTTATAAAAACTTGTTTGTAACTTATGATTACAGACATTAGAATAACGTAAAAACGATGTCACAAATTACAGAAGAGAAAAAAATAAAAAAAGAATAGAAAAACCTAAGCAAGATCAGGAAAAGCATGCAGTGTATATAATATGGCTAACGGAGAAATAAAATATATGTATTATGAATAGAAGGAGGAAATATTTGAAGAAAGTGTTTCTTCTGTAGGAAAAAACATCGATCTACAGAAAGGATTCTTCTTCCTATAGAAAAAAAATGATTGTGAAGATTTTAAGGTTCTACATTTTTTTCTCCACATAAAACAATTCTATCTGGCCATTCAGACTCGGAGTCATATGATATCTTTTACTTTAAGAAGTCTCAGAACAAAAAAATAAGAAAAAAAATTATTCAAGTTGCTAATGTTTGCTATTGACTTCTATTTCAGTAAAAAAAGACCATGGGAACAAAAAATAATTTTGAGAATTACTTAAACTCAACTTCTTGTACAAAACCAAACATATACTTCTTTTAATTAAATGATTATACACTTTCCTTGCACTTATTCCACTTTATTTTAATAGATTTATTACAAAATTATTATATACACGACCGGTTTCGAAAAAATCATCATCAGGTGTACAGCAGGTAATTTAAAAATTTTTAAAAATTTTGTAAACAAATATCGGGTTGTCAGCATCATAAAATTTTTCTACCATTCAGTACAAATTTTTACCAAAAAACAATATTTATACTTCTTTTGATTTTTCTTTTGATAATCGTGCTATTTTACTACTAGATGACGCCCATAACTCTATTATGCCAAAATCCGTTTATCTCGTGGGAACCGTACATTTTTTTCGGGATAAAAACTATCCTGCGTACTTTCCCAGGACTCAAAGTAGCTCCATACCGAATTAAAAAAAATCTGCTCAGTGATTTGGGCGAGAAGTAGTAACAGACAGACATACTTTCCCTTTTATAATATTCGTATAGAAGAAAAAATCACTTTGTATGAATTTAAATCAAACGTTTTTATGCAAATGAATTTTAAATTATCAATACTGAACTAAGACTGGTTTCTAAGAGTACTATAATCACTAGTTACTTTATTATTTTTTAGGATGATACAAGGAATGTAAGTCGTTTTCAAACATATAAAACAAATGTTATGCTACTAAAACTATAACAAATGTTATAGTTTTTGTCAGAAGACGATTATTTTTAAATAAAAATATTTTATTTAGATATTTTTAAATTTTTTTGTTACTTTTATAATTACCATGTATGCAATTATCATTACCCTAGCCACAAAATTTATGAACTTCGATATTACTAAATCTTCTCTATGAAAACGAGTCCCTTAAGTAAAAGTAGGTTATTTGACCTTTATATTATCATAAAAATATAAATACTAGTCAAAAAAGTAACGTTTAAAATTGACCATGGTAATGAGACGAAGAATCGTTTTCCGAAGAATCACCCTCAAGTGCAATCTCGTCAAACTCGCGAGATCTCGCCTTTTTTTCGTCCGAGATCAATCTCGCTAAAAAGGCCGAGATCTCGCGAGAACGAGATTGCATTCCCTAGACTACTCATTGTATGTGTCGGCGTCAAGGTTTTGGCTCAAAATATGTACAAGTAGAGGATCCCATGTACTTATATCTGTCGCAGTCATCTGGTTCAATCTGCGATTCGATTGAGTGACTAGCGCATTCATTGAATGACACCATTCAATTGAATGACTCGGCCGAATGTCGACTGAACGATCGTCATTCAACGTCCAACTAGTTAGCGATTTGTAACATAGCCCTTTGAAGATAGCGGACATGAAATCAGTCAGGTAATTGAACGTATTTTTTTTCCACTGCGGCGCTAGTAATCACTAAAACAAATATGGCGCCAAACAGCTCGCACAGCTGATAGCACTGTATTGATATTTTTTCGATTAAATTAAAAGTTTTAAGTGCTTTATTTGTAATAAAATAATATGACAGCGTGGATTTACCTTTATTAGAGTGCGTTTCATCGAATAGTCCCGTTGCCGTCATGTTGGCATTCCTGTCTGTCAATAAAGTAAACACAGTAGATACGCTCTGCGAGTATTCATAGGTTTTACTGTGATTTCGTGAGAAAATCATGCCGAAAACATTAAAGAGTGGTGAAAGAATGATGGTGCTAAGAGTGAAAGAGTTTTGTGAACGTGAAAAACGTAACGAGGCCCCAATAATTCCATTAAGATGTGTACAAGCTCGGGTTGCCGCCATTACAGCTTAGTGAAATAGGGTTACCAGCATCAGTTTAATCACCCTTAAACACAGTAAAACTTATGAATACTCGCAGAGCGTGTCTACCATGTTAACGTTATTGACATACAGGAATGCCAACATGTAGGCAAAATAACTATTTGATGCAACGCACTTTTAGTGACGAAAACTACATACACGCGAACGAAGTCGCGGGTAAAAGCTAGTATAATAATATTATAAGGGCGAGCGAAGCGAGCCCTAGTATATCCCACAGCCTGTACATTTTGTGGTACCTACACTTTACGGGAAAAACTATGTAGATGTGTTATCATCAGTCAGGCAAGGTGTGACGACGCGAGCCCTCACAATTCACAAAGCTCGGCTTTTAGCTAGTAAATGCGAAAGTGACTTTGTTTTTTAATTACGCCTTCACGCATAAAGCACTAAGCGGATCATCATGAAATTTTCATAGGTTCACATTGTCTGGGGTATGGAGGACATAGGCTACCTTTCATCCCGGGAAAAAGAACGGTTCCCAAGCGATAGACGTTAACGCAGGCAGAGCCACGTGCAGAAGTTAGAATTATATGAAATTTTCTTTAGGGAGTTAGTAAAAGTATTTTGTGATAACATAATATTATCTCCCCTAATTTAAGGTAGCACAGTAAAGGTAATGAGGCAACATTAATTTGCATTAGTGCCAACATGACGGCAAAGGAACTATTTGAAGAAACGTACCCCGTCAACGGCTACTTAAAAAAAATATAGCATCCCATTTGACGACTTCACTATAATATGACTTTTAGACAAGACGTTAAACGTCACAGTCAATGTCTTGACGAGTTGTTCTTTAGTCATTCAATTAAATGGTGTCATTCAATAAATGCGCTAGTCATTCAATCGAATCGCAGAATAAACCAGATGACTGCAAAATATCTACACCTAAATTTTTGATAGCGTTTAATGATTCCAGTGACGTATTGTGGATTCTCTTGATATGTCCTAACGATGCTTGCTGCGACACTGGGATATTCATTAAAGTATTGATGTGCGACGTAAAAATAAGTTTCCTATTATTATACTTATTATTTAATATTTCCCAGCAGGTGACGTAATTGTCTGATGTTGGACTAAACGCTCAGCTTCACCTCGAAGCTTGCCCTTTAAAAATTGCATCTTCTGCGCGCCTGATAGAGATGCGTTGGTGTAGATAGTCTCCGTGAATAAGTCCTTGAATGACGTCCACTGCTGGAAACTTCCGCTAAAAGTAGGCAACTCCATTTGTGGAGTCGACTTCTCTCTATGGCACATGGACCTGATTTTCCTATTGATAGACTTCTTGATGTCTTCGTGGAATTGTTCATAATGATAAAATGCTGAATCATATTCTTTATTTTAACCCTCTAGCTCACTATCTATCTCAAGATGTAAAGAATCAATTACCGACCAACGAGATTGTAAAGTTTTCAGTATGTCATCTAGCTCCCATTTATCTAACTCCGTATCTAAGTTAACACTAGTTACCTTTCTCTGTAGTTTGTGGAGCCCTGAAGTTGCTCGCTTGTTTCCTGAGCAACTCGTCCGTCCTGCTGTTGACGCCCTGAGCCCTGAAAGTTACCTAATTTTCTTCCATCTCTATTCTTGATATAAATTCCTTGATAGAAAATGCACTGCAATCCAATGTCCACTGATCACTTCACGAAATGTCACACTGTCTGCGTAATCACTCGCGAAGTCCTTATTATTCACGAAGCACCTTAAAGGATCACTTCACGAAATAATAAGTAAACGAAGGACCATAAAGGATGTAGTGTCCTTGATTGACTTCTCCTTTTACTTGTTAATAAAACGATTGACTTGATATACTTGATACTTGATTTATTGATTGATAGTTGATGATCAAATGACCCGGGTGTGCGAACTGCGAGCACGCGCGATCGCCTTGATTGATCGATGCGAACTGATTTTAATAAAATAATTAAGTAAAATACGCGAGCGCGTCCCAAAAGCTGACTCCTTAAAAAACCTTAAAACTGTTGTTTTATTAGTTTTATTTTTTGCTTAATTTTATTGTTAGGGTTCCGTACCCAAAGGGTAAAAACGGGACCCTATTACTGAGATTTCGATGTCTGTCCGTCTGTCTCCAGGCTGTAACTCAAGAACGGTAATAGATAGAGAGTTGAAATTTTCACAGATTATGTATTTATGTTGGCTCTGTTGCCGCTATAACAACAAATCAAAGACCTCTTTAGTTTCTTATGACAATGCAACAAATACTAAAAACAAAATAAATTAAATATTTAAGGGGGGCTCCCATACAACAAACGTGATTTTTCAAACATTTTTTGCTCGGTATCAATGATGACAACAGGTAGGCACTTGAAATGTACATAAAATACTCATCTGTATTTAAACTTTAATAATTAATATTAAAATTTAAATAAAATAAATAATTAAGGGGGGGCTCCCATACAAAAAACACATTTTTTTACTATTTTTGCTCTATACTGGTACGGAACCCTTCGAGCGCGAGTCCAACTCGCACTTGGCCGATTTTTGTATTTGTTGTCATAGCGTCAACAGAAATACATATTAATTTGTAAAAATTTCAACTATTTAGCTAGCGAAGTTCTTGAGATACAGCTTGGAGACGGACAAACAGCGAAGTCATTGCAATAGGGTCCCGTTTTTTCCCTTTGTTTAAGGAACCACAAAAAGAGGAAAACTATCCATCTTTGTTATTATACTCTGTTAACGCAGAAAAAGTCGCGGGCAACAGCTAGTAAGTAGTAAGTATATAAAATTCTCGTATCACAGTGTTTGTGCGCGAACTCCTCCAAAACGGCTCAACCGATAATGAAGTTTTGTATGTACTATCAGAGAAGTTGATTCCTAGGCAGATGGGGGACCTACGTAGTTTGGTCGCGTTACGTCAAATCCAGCTGACAGATCACAATTAACTTTGAATTGACATGATCCGACCAAATGACGTTGGTCTGTCAACTGCCTAAGAATCAATTTCCTCGATGGTACATTCGTTAGGCCTGAGAATAGGTTTTTATCAAGTTTTTATCTACTAGAAATAATTTATTTGACAAAACAATAATTTATTTGCCGGGTCAGCTAGTATTATAATACAAATATGATAAGCGTGACTTCCGATCATTGGGCTCCACGGGCGAGCAGTGATCGACGGTATCGTGATTGTAGAGGCGCATGGTGGGTGGAGGAGGAAGACGGCAACTACTCGTGGTGGCGGTACGTGGCGGCCTTCGAGTGCGGCGCGCGCTGCCGCGGCCGCGCGCTGCTGCAGTCGCACGCGCTCCACGACGCCGCCCCGCAGCACGGCGCCGCAGCGCGACACACGGTGCATCTGAGCGATCGCCGCTGCCGCACTCTTCCGCTCCTGCCGTGGCCGACGTTTTGTGGTAATAACTAATAGCTGTTGTTTTCTCATCTATGTTAAGTCTTTTGTGTAATATGGTTAAAAAATCAATGATCATAATGATAATAGGAAAATTGACTATGTTTCAGATAATTCAGAAATCGAGATGGTGGTGAGGCCAAGCGGCGCGGGCGCGGGGTCGCGGCTGCTGCGCCGCGTGCGCTACTCGTGCGGCGCGCTGTCGCTGCTGTCGGGCAGCTGCCGACC
Source organism: Cyaniris semiargus (assembly GCA_905187585.1). NCBI lineage: Eukaryota > Metazoa > Arthropoda > Insecta > Lepidoptera > Lycaenidae > Cyaniris > Cyaniris semiargus. Next base: position 31,087 of record LR994558.1, on the reverse strand, counting down.
CCCCGCACCGTACGCGCCGCCGCCACCGCCCTCGCGGCTCGCCTCGTAGACTCAAACAAAAAATACAAAGCGAAATGTAATTAAAATGTTATTTACTATTCAGTCAGAGCAGTCTGTATTTACTCTCCTGTATGCATTATGATGACAAATTATTTTTTTTTACTTAATAGATATTTTAATTGTGTTATTCGTGTAGTTTAAAGAATGATTTTAATAATTATAACTATATTATAGAATAATGAAGAAAAAAAAATATCGAATGGATCATACATCATAATATTATAATTAGGGATTGCAATCCGGAAAACCGGATCTGGTAATCGGGCGGATCCGGCGTCATTTTACAGATACCGGATCCGGTCCCAATATACCGGATCCGGTGCTAGCAATTTGTGTCAAGATGATTTTTTAATGCGGTTCGCGTGGTGTTTAAGTTTTTTCTCGCTTTTTAGGGTTCTGTAGTCAACAAGGAACCCTTATAGTTTCGGTCTGTCCGTCTGTCTATCCGTGGTTTTGCTCAGAGACTATAGGACCTACAAAGCTGTAATTCGGCATGAATGCAGATAATAATGATGCCAAAAAATGGTATATAAATGCTTAGGGGAGGTACCATAAAAAATAATATTTTTTATGGTACCTCCCCTACACATCAAGCGGGGATGATTTTTTTTTCGCGTCCACCCGACCGTGTGGGGTGTCGTTGGATAGGTTTTTTAAAAATATTATGAGTATTCATAAATCATTTTCCGATTTAGGGATCCATTAGTGCAATATAAGGTTTTAAAGTGGAAAAAATCGTTACAGTCCATGGACTCTGTGTCCCCACCTTCTACCAGCTAAACGGTTGCTTCTGGAAATGTGAAAAAATTCACGGGAGTAGGAAATATGCTGAATTTAAAAGGAAAACTATCACGGCTAAGAATACTTCATAAGTTTTTGAGTAATAGTCGATCAACTAAAAAAAATGTATTCGGCGAAGTATAAAGGAACTTTTCGTTCAAATTCCTTTGAACGTAACTGAGATGATGTTGTTAGTAGTGTAAAACTCGATATAAATATACATCATTAACCATACAAAAATTTTCAAAAACTAGCGGTACTACGGAACCCTATATTGCGCATGGCCCGACACGCTCTTGGCCAGTTTTTATGATTATGTTTTGCTGATAATAATAACTCCCACACCGGTTTCGGTGACGGTGGCCGGTTTCATTGAAACCAGGCCTGTTAAGCAGGAGTAATTTTATAGTGCCCAAGTGTGTGCGCAGTACACAAGAGCACTCTCTATTCCTTTTATTTTCATAACCCACTGGGACGGAAAACTGACACGACTGGCGAGAGATCAGGGGCAGGACCGACTTTTTACATGCCCATCCGACGCATGGATCATCTTACTTGTCAGACAATCAGGTGATCAGCCTGCATTGCCCTAACCAAACTTGGAAATAACACGTATCCAACGCGGGAATCGAACCCACGACCTCCAGTCAAGAGCTACGCTCTAAACCATTAAACCACGGAGGCGTTAGGCGTTTGCTGATACTAAAGTCGATAAGTAGTAAAGACTACTTATCGACTTTTTTAGTGAAAGCACTAAAAGCTGAAAAGGACTTTCGTCCAAAAGCAGCTCTATTAAAAGCCATGTGATGCTTTGGTAGTGACTAGTGACCTGTGGTACTTTTAAATGATGAGTAATAAATTGATCTGTATCGTTAAATATTAACTCGCTATTAACTGCAGCTAAGTCTCAATTATTTTCTTGATGTCTATTATTTTATATATTTATGAATTATGATTTATTTTTATAAACAATCTACACATTATGATTTTTAATATAATTATGATTTATTTTTATAAACAATCTACATAATATTCTTATTTTTAACTAAAAGAGCGTTCGTGGCCTAGTGGGTAGACCTGCAAATCGCACTTGAGAAAGTGGAGGTTCTCGTACTTTGAAGGAAACATTGTGACGTATTGACCTGCCCATTCCTCTGGACTAGGCCGACTGTTGCGAGCATGCCGTATATGCTTGGGCACCATTCGGACATTTAAAATCTTGTTCCAGGTATTATTTGAAGAGTGGTTACTTCCCTCTGAAAATACTGTGTAAATGCATCCGTTACAAAAGCCTTATTTTTGAACTAAAAAGAAAAAAACAGGATGATATTTTATGCTTTTTAGTCCAGTTTCATCAATCCGGCCGGATCCGACCGGATCCGTCCAGATTGATGGGAATCCGGTCAAATCCGGTCCGGATTGAAAAGAACGCCGGACTGCAATCCCTAATTATAATCTTTGATTATAATATTATGTCGTAAGTTCGTAATTCAGTTCGTCTCGTAAGTCTTATGCTGCGGCCGCACATGCGTAGTGATTCGTGCTTGAGAGTTGAGAGTTGAGACGATACCATTGGACGATCTGCGACCTGCGTGTATCGTCCAATGGTATCGTCTCATAGCAGGAAGCTTCGTGACGATAGATGCATGGCCGCGGCATTATGATCAAAACTCAAAGTCATATAAAGTCACAAACTCATAATATTGTAATAAACGCGTCCGACAGCCGAGTGCTGATGCCCTGTGCCCGACATTGATACATTTGACTAATATTGCATGTGGCAATATAAAATGAGTATAGACAAAGACAATGACTTTTGACTATCATCTATGGTACGTCAACGTCAGTCGTCAAACAAAATGTCATTTTTGTCATCAATGCCAAAAAAAGTCTATGAGCTTTCGCGCATTTTTATTAATTAATATTATGTTTTCTGTTAGTAGTAGTGTAGTTACAGTTCTGATAATAATTGCAATATTATAAAGTGGATAGGGTTATGTTGAGTGCAGATACACAACGACCGACGAAGTTCGTCTTTCGGGTAGTGTGTTGCAGCCTTGCAGGTAATAGGACGATTGGCCAGTAGTAGCCACAGCAATTATCTTGGATTTATCGCATTTTGGACCGCCACCAATGTACTTCTTGGCTCAGCACTACACAAAAACAGGTTGAATATCTAATAGAAGCTAGGCTGCCGCTTTAAAGTGATGTGTATTCCAAAATGGATGACAAAATAAGTTGGAAGCTAATTCACGTAAGTTAATAGTGACATTGAGTCGATACAACACTGTAATAAAGTTGAATTTTATATTTTTACATGGCCGAAAAAAAATGAATCGCCACTGCCGGGTGCGTGGGCACGATTACCATGGCGCAGCCGGTGGGGCGCGGCCCGCGAGATGCAGTGAGACGAGCTACGGCCCGCGTGGAAACGGTATTCTATTGATAATAATAAATAATGCACACAAAAGTCTAGTTATTTACCCTTTGTTGTTTGTAGTGGAATGAGTCAGTCAGATTGACATCAGTTTGACAGCTGTCAAACTGCTGTCAAAGTGACTGATGCCTAAGATAGGTTCCTCCGGGACCGCTAACCCAATGATCAAAATCTAGACGAACTCACGCAAATTTTTTTTTTTGACCGAACCTAACCATATTAATGGATAATATACTACCGCACATAGCTTTATATATTATAATCAAATTTAAACTAACCTAATCTCTTTTACCCTAACCTCTTTTAACCTAACCTCTATTAACATAACCTCTTAACCTAACTTCTTTTAACCTAAACTCTTTAACCTACCCTCTTTTAACCTAACCTCTTTTAACCTAACCTCTTTCAACCTAACCTCTTTCAACCTAACCTCTTTCAACCTAACCTCTTTCAACCTAACCTCTTTCAACCTAACCTCTTTCAACCTAACCTCTTTCAACCTAACCTCTTTAAACCTAACCTCTTTCAACCTAACCTCTTTCAACCTAACCTCTTTCAACCTAACCTCTTTCAACCTAACCTCTTTCAACCTAACCTCTTTCAACCTAACCTCTTTCAACCTAACCTCTTTCAACCTAACCTCTTTCAACCTAACCTCTTTCAACCTAACCTCTTTCAACCTAACCTCTTTCAACCTAACCTCTTTCAACCTAACCTCTTTCAACCTAACCTCTTTCAACCTAACCTCTTTCAACCTAACCTCGTTCAACCTAACCTCTTTCAACCTAACCTCTTTCAACCTAACCTCTTTCAACCTAACCTCTTTCAACCTAACCTCTTTCAACCTAACCTCTTTCAACCTAACCTCTTTCAACCTAACCTCTTTCAACCTAATCTCTTTCAATCTAACCTCTTTCAACCTAACCTCTTTCAACCTAACCTCTTTCAACCTAACCTCTAACCCCTTTTAACCTAAACTTTTATCCTAACCTCTTAACCTAACCTCTTTTAACCTAACCCCTTTTAACCTAACCTCATTTAAACTAACCTCTTAACCTAACCTCTTAAGCTAACTTCTTTTAACCTTAACCCTTTTAACCTTACCTCTTTTAACCTAACCTCATTTAACGTAACCTCTTTTAACCTAACCTCTTACCCTAACCTCTTTTAACCTAACCCCTTAATTAAACCGATCTATACTTTGACAAAATTTTTGGTAACAATGATAAAAAGGACAAAGTAACTAGCGGGGCCTGCAGACCTGCAGACGTCGGCCCGTCATATCTATGAAGTAAATAATTGTCAAAAGTATTCTAATTTGCCAGGTAATTAAAAAAATCCGTTACAATCTACCTAGGACATTTACAAACACAAAGAAGAATTAGCAAAATTGGTTCAGCCGTTCTTAAGATTAACACTTACACACAGTGTCTAAACACACTAGGCCGAAAAATTCGCGGCCGAAGTACGGCATGATTACGCTTGCAATGCGCTACGCATACAATACAACGCGAAGTATCTTCGGTATGGTGTGTTTAGACACAAGCGATAATTTTTTTGCATAACATAGCTGATGAAAAATATGACTTTAGGCTACTCTAAGGCTACTTACACACGGCGCCGCAGCGGCAGCGGCGATTCTTGATGGCGTGGCGGTGGCGGCGTGTGAAAGGGCCCATAGAAATATAAGGATGAGTAATGTTGCGGCGCCGTGTCTAAGTAACCTAAAGCAACACAACACGATGACTCTTGTCACGTTACATACAACTGACCCTTGTAAAACAGTACATTCTATGAAATGCGTAGTGCACAGTGCGGTATCACCTTAATATACACAAGCATAAGAGTTATTAATTTTGCGGTAGCGCCTTTAAAAAAATCAGCTGTCACTGTCACGTCAAGTGACACGTCAAATATCAGTGGTGACACTTATACGTCAGAAGGTTGTTGTTTATCGAAAATCTGTATAATTTTCTATTGTGTTTGTCATACGTAGATAAAGTATTCTAGTATAGATGTAATCTTAGGCCGTCATCGCGTGGCCATTTTGTGCTTATTTTCATACAATTAGTATGCGTGTATTTTCTTGAATATTTCTATTTGTCGATCATTTCGAAGCACATTATAATCCTGAAAAGAAAGTCATTTAGTTCATGATATCGATAAACTATAGTTCAAGTAATGATAATCCGTAAATACACCTAAAAAGCTATGCAATTTTTACAGCCAAATTATTAATTGATGTGACATTTTTAGCACTAATGCCTTATATAGCAGGAATAAGGGATTTGTAGCAGTACGTTCGTCGCCGATTGAAACAAAGATAACTACGCTCTGAAAAGAGCGCCCGCCGTCGACTTATTTCCAATTTTCACAATTTTTATTTTACTTACACATATAGTTTTTGTTACAAAGAGTTTTAATTACAAGCCATAATATACTTACAATTCGATAAAATCCAAGTAAAATTCAGTAAATTTAATAAATAAAATAAATTGCAATAATTAATAAAACCCAATAATTAAAAGCCAATATATAAATTACAATAATTAATAAAATCCAATAATTAGTACATTTCAACAATTAAAATCCAATAATTAATAAAATTCAATATGTCAATGGTAAAACGATAAAACTACGGCACAACATTCAACTAACCCTAATATCACAGTAAAGCCTACAACTAACATCACACTAATTTATCACAGTTAATCTTGTTTACATACTGAACAATATATTTACAAAAGGAGAGAAAAATTTCCCTCTTCTTTCCCCCCAGGATGGAAGGCAGGTTCTCACCCGTCATCGATGTGCCCAACTTCTGCTCAATATCGTATCTATTGCTAGCAGAAATTGGGCACTCGAGTAACAGGTGAGGAACCGTCTCCTCGACTCCGGGCTGACACGAACACGACGGATCCTCCTTCAACTTGAATCTGTTCAAATAGAAGGCGAATCCGCCGTGGCCAGTCAGTATTTGTGTAGTGTGATGTGTAATGTCTATTTTCTTGACTATTTTGTTTGCAGCAGCAGCGCTTGGGAAAAAGAGCTTCGTGAATCCGGCCGTCCCTCCCACTTCGTATCTTCTGTCCCATTCCTCAACCGTATCCTCTCTTAAAATACGCTTGACGAATAAAACAGGACACAGATCGTAGTCGGGCTTCCCTTTCGAGCCCAGAGCGGCTTCCTTGGCTAACTCGTCTACTCTCTCATTCCCTCTCAACCCTGCGTGCGCCTAGACAGGCTCTTCCTTCGGTTGTTTTGGGTTTATTAGGTGGAATGGGACTATAAACTTTTTCTATGATTGCCGGTTTTTTACTTGTTTTTGTTTTAGGTGCAGCTGGTTCCTGATTTGGCTTTATCTTACTAGTGGTTGGTGTTTCATTATTCATATTCATCGTCTTGAAGTTGTCAATGCTCCTCCGCACGGCGGAGGGCTTTGTCGGCTGCGACTGGGCTCTACCCTCGTCGGCCTCGTTTCTTTTAGGTGGTGAAATAGTGAAGGTGTCGCTAGCTCGCTGTAACTGGGGGGTGCGTGACATCATTTTGTTAGGGGGATCAAGTCAAATAAATAAAATTAAAATTGAAAAATTTGAAAATAAATATATGTCAAATTGATAAAATGTCAAAATTACTAACCTAACAGTTTCCCCAATAGGGGGTTAACTGACCTACTCTAGGTAAATAAGGAAATGTGTTGTGTAAGGGGGGGTTCCCTAAGCACACAATACAATCAAAATACTTAAACTAACAACTACACCAAAAATGGTGTAGTTGGTCCTTATTCAAACTCTTACACACTAGACAGTAGCTCCAATAGGGGCTACTGGTCACTAAAACTATTAATAATTTTTATACCTTAGGTTTAAGCTCTTTTCCAAATATTGCAGCTCTCCAGTTCCCGATGCGGCGGCTTCTTCCAGGTGAGTTCTGATTTTTGTTATTTTCCAGGTGCTGCAGGCGTTCCAGGAGTTCCGGATTTGCAGGTGTGGCGTCTTCAACCTACTCCAGTTCCGGTTCCCGAAAACCGCAGCTCTCTGCGACGACCCGAAGCTTGCAGGTGAGTTTTTGCTTTTTTCAGGGGTTGACCCCTTTTCCAGGTGTTCGGAGTAGGCATGCCTGGATAAAGCTTTGCCTGCCGATGTCAATGAAGAAAACCGCGTCTCGCTACGAGGTGTAGGAGCGGAGATATCGGGAATTTAAAATTTTCAAAATAGCGGCCAATTTTCTACCTGGATTTCAGAGATTTCGCTGCTTTCTTGTCCTTTGGAGCAGATAGGCCGAGTTTGGAGTCGTTTTTCTGGGTTTTTCGAGATCTTCCTGATGGTGTGGGTCGCAACCCTAGATTCGACCTTGAAAATTCGATGCTCCCAATCTCGTTCAAATTCGGATGACGGGTAGAGGAGATGCTGCCCTAAACGTCAAAAGAAACCCCGTTCCTGTACGTCAATTAGGAGCGGAGTTAGGTTAGGTTAGGTTAGGTTAGGTTAGGTTAGGTTAGGTTAGGTTAGGTTAGGTTAGGTTAGGTTAGGTTAGGTTAGGTTGAACTTGATTTTGGGGGCGATACCGGTCCGTCCACGTCGTGTCCCTGGGCACCTCCCCCGTGCCATCGTGAGCTTTTTCACGGTGACACGGGAGGGGTGGCTGAACGCCGGTATGGCGTGTGTTTGTGTGTGTGTTTGGCTGCGCCCGCAGTGTGACGAACGGGCCCGCGACCCGGGGTGTCGGAGTGTCGAAGTCATGGAAGATCGTATTAGCAAAAGTATTCTCCGGGTGGGTCTCGGCTCCTCAGGAGTCGGGGAATCCCATGCGCCGTCTTCGGACGGTGGCCGGCCCGTGTATACGGAGGGGCCAACTAATGCGATGAGGGTTGAGGGGGCCGCTGCGGCGGCGAGTTGTGGAGAGGGCGCGACAACGCGCGAATGTCCGAAACCGGCGCACCTAACCGCGCCGGCGGCGGACGCAATAACTGACGAGGACGTGGATTTCTCCGTCTACCAGCCTAACGGCATAGAGCGGGTGAAAAGACTGGCTCAGAGAAAGAAGGAGCGGGGTTGTCCAATCCGGGACTTACCCAACCTGCCGCATGTGCTGCAGTATCGGGATGTTCTCGGGACACAGCCCCACGCTCCTACTCCTACCGGATATGACGAAGAGGAACGTAGGGAGTTGACGCGCTCACCTCGCGTCGTTCTGCGCGACGTGATGCGCGAACTCTCCCTACCGCCTCCCCAAGGACGAGACAATACCGGAGACGACAGTGAGGACTGGCCCTTGGACTCCGACGACATGACATCCGACGTGTCGATGGACTCCGAGGGCTTGCCCACAGACCCGGATAGGACACGCCTGAAAAGGCGCAATTCCGACGACAACACGGGCCCGCCCATCAGTAAGGGGGCGGTGCCCAAAGCGAAGAAGGGACGTGGTCGGCCACCAACAACTGGCCAATACGTCGGCCTGGGTAAGGCCCAAGCGGACCTTAAACGGGAAAAGGAAGAGGAGCGCCGGGCTATATTCAGGGCCAAGGTCGAGGAGGTAGCCCGGAGGGCACGGGAGGAGCGAGAGGCGAGGGAGGCGCGAGCCGCCCTTCGCGCAAGCCCTGCCCCGGCCGAGGACACGGAGGAGACAGGCGCGGCCCTGGCGGCAGGCGTGGAGAGGGCCTTGGACATGGTGACGATGGTCGCTACAAGGTCCTCAAACTTGAAGGGAACATATCAGCGGGCTCTCAAGGAGGCGGTCGCATCTATAAAAGCGGCCGTCACCGAAATGAGGGGTCGCGGGCAAACGGAGGAAATGCGGGCACTAGAGGCGCAGAACGAACGCCTCCTGCGCCAAGTAAACGCGATGCGCCGAGAGCTGGAGGAGCTGCGCCGTCGCGTGACTGGGCCTGCACCTGACGATCTGCAGAGGATGTTGTCGGAGGTCTCGCGTTCCAACATCGAGACCTTCGGCAACATGCTGAATGCAAGGCTTGCCGGCTTGGAGGACAGGCTCCTACCCGAGCCCCGGAGAAGACCGCCGCTGGCGGCGGACAGTGCTGGACCATCTCCCAACGCCCCGCCAACAGCGGCCCAGAAGAAGACGCCGAAGCCGAAGAAGACGGCGACGGCAAAGGCACCGGACAAGGGTTCGGCAGGCGGCGCGGCGGCTCCTATACAGCCGCCCGCTGCACCTGCAGAGAAAGAGGCTGCAAAGCCCAAGAAGAAGACGAGGAAGAAGCGGCCATCAATGGCCGCTCAGGAGGCGGCAAAAGGGGGGCAGAACACCAACGCCCCTCCCGCCGAGGCCCCGTGGACCACAGTTAGCCCGCGTAGGCCTAAACAGAAGAAGAAAGGGACGGCTACTCCAGCCAAGGCCGCCCCCAAAACCAAGAAGAAGAAGGTCAAGCTTCGTGCCCCCGCTACCGCGGCAATCACCGTCACACTGAAGGCGAGCGCCGCGGAGAAAGGGGTCTCGTATAGCGATGTCCTAATCAAGGCCAGGGACGCGGTCAAAACGAGCGGAATCGTGGAGATGGGGATCGAGAAGGTCGAGTTCCGTTTCCGACAAGCACAGACCGGTGCGCGCATCCTCACCATCCCCGGCGAGGGTGCACAAGAGAAGGCGGATGCCCTCGCCGCAAAAATGCGGGAGGTGTTGGATCCGGAGGTGGTCAAGATCGGCCGCCCGGAAAAGTGTGTAGAGATGCGCATCTCCGGGCTGGACGATTCAGCCACGACCGCCGACGTAATCGAGGCGGTCGCCAGGGAAGGAGGGTGCCCGACAACTTCCATCAGGTCGGGCCCCATAAAGAAAGGAAGGTGGGGCGATGGCTCGCTTTGGCTGAGCGTCCCCGTCGCGGCAGCCAAAAAGCTGCTCAGCTTGGGGCGGCTGCGAGTGGGCTGGGTTTCGGCGAAGGTGACACTGCTGGCCGCGAGGCCTAAGCGGTGTTACCGATGCCTTGACACCGGCCACCTAGCCACGACGTGCCAGTGCCCGGTGGACCGCAGTCGGAACTGTTTCCGCTGTGGAAAGCTGGGGCACAAGGCGGCCGAGTGCCAGGAGAAGCAACCCAACTGCTTCTTCTGCGAGGCACTCGGCAAGGAGAAGGACCACGTGCTGGGTAGTAGCGGCTGCATCACAGCGAAGAAGCCGCTCCCCAGCACCAAGCGCCGGAAGAGACGTAAAGCTCCCTCCGACAAGGCTCGGCCGCATGAGCCTGGAGCCGGCGGTGCAGGGGTTAGTCAGCCCCCGCCCGCCATGGAGGTAGAGCCATAGGCCCGTGGGCGGTTGATCGGGGGATCACCGCCCGCGCAAAGGGCCCCGAGAAGAAAGCTCCCTAGATGCCCGGGGAGCTCTCGGTGAAGAAAGGCGGTGGCAGAACACCAGCCGCCGCATTGGAGTAGTGCCGGATGCGGCGAACGGCCATGATGGGTGCGGAAGTTCAGTTTAGTGCCCGCGCCCACAGCCACGGCCGGAAGGAGGGCATGGGGGGGTTTTAGTGGGTAAACCTCGTGAAGGGAGTCCCACATACCCCCGCCCCTTCCCCCGAGGGGGTGGGGGATACGTAACGTATTTCCCCTCCTTAAAAAAAAAAAAAAAAAAAAAAAAAAAAAAAAGGTTGAACTTGATTTTCCTTGGGCGGAGCCTATGTCCTTCAAGCGATTTTCATGTTCTTGGTGTCGTTGGAAAGAAGCTTCCTTTGCCGATTTTTCCACGGTCGAATTTCTCATCCACGCCATCTGGTGGCGGAGAAATCCAACTTTGTAATTTTTTCAACTTTTGTATATACTTTTTATATTTTTATTAGTTGTTATTTTGTGTTAGGATACCTTTTTTGTTATTATTTGGTGACTTTTGACAATTATTTACTTCATAGATATGACGGGCCGACGTCTGCAGGTCTGCAGGCCCCGCTAGTTACTTTGTCCTTTTTATCATTGTTACCAAAAATTTTGTCAAAGTATAGATCGGTTTAATTAAGGGGTTAGGTTAAAAGAGGTTAGGGTAAGAGGTTAGGTTAAAAGAGGTTACGTTAAATGAGGTTAGGTTAAAAGAGGTAAGGTTAAAAGGGTTAAGGTTAAAAGAAGTTAGCTTAAGAGGTTAGGTTAAGAGGTTAGTTTAAATGAGGTTAGGTTAAAAGGGGTTAGGTTAAAAGAGGTTAGGTTAAGAGGTTAGGATAAAAGTTTAGGTTAAAAGGGGTTAGAGGTTAGGTTGAAAGAGGTTAGGTTGAAAGAGGTTAGGTTGAAAGAGGTTAGATTGAAAGAGATTAGGTTGAAAGAGGTTAGGTTGAAAGAGGTTAGGTTGAAAGAGGTTAGGTTGAAAGAGGTTAGGTTGAAAGAGGTTAGGTTGAAAGAGGTTAGGTTGAAAGAGGTTAGGTTGAAAGAGGTTAGGTTGAAAGAGGTTAGGTTGAACGAGGTTAGGTTGAAAGAGGTTAGGTTAGGTTAGGTTAGGTTAGGTTAGGTTAGGTTAGGTTAGGTTAGGTTAGGTTAGGTTAGGTTAGGTTAGGTTAGGTTAGGTTAGGTTAGGTTAGGTTAGGTTAGGTTAGGTTAGGTTAGGTTAGGTTAGGTTAGGTTAGGTTAGGTTAGGTTAGGTTAGGTTAGGTTAGGTTAGGTTAGGTTAGGTTAGGTTAGGTTAGGTTAGGTTAGGTTAGGTTAGGTTAGGTTAGGTTAGGTTAGGTTAGGTTAGGTTAGGTTAGGTTAGGTTAGGTTAGGTTAGGTTAGGTTAGGTTAGGTTAGGTTAGGTTAGGTTAGGTTAGGTTAGGTTAGGTTAGGTTAGGTTAGGTTAGGTTAGGTTAGGTTTTTTTTTTTTTTTTTTTTTTTTTTTTTTTTTTTTTTTTTTTTTTTTTTTTTTTTTTTTTTCCATCCCCCTAACTTTATCAGGGCTTGTTTTGTTCTTTTACTTTTTTATTTTCTCATTTTTCTTTTTCTTTTCTTTTTTTTTTTATATGAATTTTCTTAATTACTAATACAATTTTTATTTTTCGGTTTTTATATATTTCGTTACATACTTTTTTATTTTCTCATTTCCTTTTTCTTTGCTTTTTAATATGAATTTTCTTAATTACTATTACAATTTTTATTTTTCGGTATTTTATACATTTCGTTCATTTCATTTTTAATTTTTCAGTTTTAATATATCTCTTTTCCATTTTTTTACATTTCAGGCCTTTTAAACAGCTCATGACTCCAATTTACAATAAAACAAAAATAAATACAATTCAAAATAAAATTCCATAATAATTAAAATACAATACAATAATAAAATTCCAATAAAAATTCAAAATTATGATTCAATTTAAAAACAATACAATTCAATAAAAACACAATTATATACACGGCACAACTAATCTAATCTAATATCACAGAACGTTCATCACTCAAAATATCACAATTTCTCCTATTGGCTACACCCACTATCAGCTTACAAAAAGCGAGGAGAAAATCCCGCTTTTTGCCCCCCAGGATGGAAGGTAGGCTCTCACTCGTCATCGATGTACCCAATTTCTGCTCGAGATCATGTCGATGTCTTGCAAAAATTGGGCACTCGAATAACAGGTGAGGAACCGTCTCCTCAACTCCCGGCTGACACAGACACGACGGATCCTCCTTCAGCTTGAATCTATGCAAGTAGAAGGCGAATCCGCCGTGTCCGGTCAGAATCTGTGTCGTGTGGTGAGTGATGTCTATCTTTTTCACTATCCTGAATGCAGCAGCAGCGCTTGGGAAAAAGAGCTTCGTGGTTCCAGCCGTCCCTCCCACTTCATATCTCCTGTCCCATTCCCCAACCGTATCCTGTCTCAGAATACGCTTGACGAATGAAACAGGACACAGATCGTAGTCGGGTTTCCTCTTCGAGCCCAGAGCGGCCTCCTTGGCTAATTCGTCGACCCTCTCATTCCCCACCAGCCCCGCATGCGCCTTAATCCAGAACAAGGCGACCTCCCGCCCCTGCTTAGCAGCAGTCCGGAGGGCCGCCCTGGTCTGCACGGCCAGGGGATGGGGGGAACTAAGGGTGACAGCCTGGAGGGCCGATCTGGAATCGCTGAGGATTCCGACCTTCGCCAGTCCACTCTTGCAGGCTATGTCTACAGCTCTTTGGAGCGCTAGAAGTTCGGCCTGGTAAACGGTGCAATACGGCGGCAATGCAAGCTTGACGGCCTTTGTCTCGGCCCCACCCTTCCATACGGAGAGTGCGGCTCCGACTCGACCCTCAATCTTGCTGCCGTCCGTATATATCCTGTCGACGTGGTTGTTCACCACGTCCGGATATGAGTCCTCGTCGACCAGTCCGAACTTCAGCTCTGCCTGCTCTGCCGGATGTGGGTCCTCAATCGCAGGAGCCATTCGCTCCACCTCCCTGTCCCTTAGCACTGGGTGGGGCACCCCCTTCTTGATCTCATAAAGCCTCGATGCCTCGAGTATTCTGAGATCAAGAGGGAGTATCCCAGCCAGCAGCATTGCAGAGTTCAGGGAGACGGTTCGATATGCTCTGCAGATCTTTTGGGCAAAACCCCGTTGAACGGAGTTGAGCCTTTTTTGGACCCCCATCTTTTCCACGCTGGGTGCCCACGCTGCCGATGCATACAGGATAGTCGGTTCTATGACCGCCGTATATATAATCTTAACTACCTGGGGGTTAAGACCCCATCCTACGCGAGCTGCTCTAGCTAACTGCTTATAACGCGAGATCGCCTTTTTACAGACGTCTCCTACGTGCTCGTTGAACGTTAGGCCGCTGTCTATTTTAAGCCCGAGTACTTTGATATTATCAAAAAATTTTATATCTACACCCCCCATTGTGAGTCTAGGTGTGTCAAATTTAAGCTTCCTGGTGGAAATAAGGGCACATGTTTTGTGCGGCGCAAAATTTAATTTGTTAGCCCTTCCCCATTCTCTTATTTTCTCTAACACCCTGTTAGCTTTCTGCTCTATCTCTAATGCTGTTTTCCCCTCAAATACTAGCACAATGTCGTCGGCAAAAGCTTGCTCAAACACATCCATTTCCTCTAGCATTCTCAGCAGGGGGTCCAACAAGAGGTCCCACAGGATCGGTCCACCGATGGACCCCTGCACGCACCCCTTGTCGGTCTCCCTGCTCACTTCCACTCCAGCATATCTCACATTCACACTCCTTCCGCTCAAGTAGCTACTGAACACCCGCCTCAGGTTCCCCGGACACCCAACTTCAGCCAACCGAACCTTTATGGCCGGCCACCAAGCACTATCGAAGGCCCCCTCTATGTCCAGCGATACCACAACAGAAATTTTCTTCTCCTCCCTCAGCTTTCTGATGTGGTTCACTAGCCTATAGAGGGCGTCTTCGGTGCTCCTTTGGGGCATGAAGCCATACTGGTTGGGGCTTATTTTGGGCAACAGGTAGAACCTAAGTCGGGCAACCAGCATCTTCTCGAAGATTTTGCCGAGAACAGGAAGGAGGCCGATCGGTCGATAGGCTTTTGGTACCCGGTATGATTCCTTGCCCGGTTTTCTCAGTACCACCACTGTCGCCTGCTTCCACTTTTCGGGAAAGCAGCCGACAGTGAGGCACCTATTCAACAGAGCAAGGAACCATTCCGGGTTACAATCTACAGCGTGCTGGCAGATGTCGGACGTGAGACCATCCGCCCCGGGGGCCTTTTTGGGGTTGAAGGACCTTACGGCTCTCTTCAACTCCTCCATGATGAAAGGAGGGTCGTCCGGACCCGTCGGCTGTTCGGAGTCCAAGGACTCCGCACGCCGGCGCGTCCGTCGATGTTCCTCGCTTTCATCACTTTCCAGGTCCGCGGGGTAGAAGGTCTCCGCCAACAATTCTGCGGAGCTTCGGGCGTCGAGGGTCTCACTGCCCTTTGTTAGGGGTAGATCCTCCTCCCTCCCTCCAACTCTGTTCAGCACTCTGTAGATGCCCTCCCAGACCCCCTCCCTATCCTGTTTTCGGCAAAACTCCTTCCAGCTCGCTACTTGAGCCTCTTTCACTGCCTTTTCATACTTCTCTTTCGCTTCCAGGTACAACCCAACTACGCGGTTTCTGCGGTCAGGCGCTGCGGTTCGGATCCTGCGTTTCCTCGTGGCGACCTCCTTCTTCATCTGCGCGAGCTCATCATTCCACCACGACAAGGTGAATTTCTGTGTGTGTTTTTTGGTCGGCATAGTGTCTCTGCATGACTGTGTTATGACTTCCGTGTATCTGTCTATTGTTTCATCTATTTGCTGTGTGCTATGTATTGAGTCGATCGCTTGTAAAGTCATTTGTCTGTCTGACATCAGCTGGGTCAGTTTCTCACGAAACTGAGTCCAGTTTGCCTTCTGTGTGTTAAATATGCGTGTGGTACGTATAATGTTCGTGCCTGTGGATTTCTGTTGTCTGATGCCGAATGATATGCCGTTATGGTCCGAGCTCGTCAGACTCTCCTCCACCTTCCAGTCGCCCACTCGGTCCAGCAGATCGTCGGAGCACGCTGTCACATCCACGCAACTGGAGTACCTTTTACCCCCTCTGACGGTATCGAAAGTTGGGGTATCTCCGGTGTTGAGTATATGTAGACTCATTGCTTCCAGTACAGCAGACACTTCCCTTCCTCGCGGGTCTTCCGTATCGCCACCCCACCACGGGCTTTTAGCGTTCGCGTCGCCTCCCAAGACCATCTTATCAGATCCCAACTCCCTTCCTATCCGCATAAGATGGTCCAGGTAGGGCCCCACCGGCTTATCGGGCTCGAAGTAGAAGGACACTACAACCGTCTCCCAGGCTTTGGTTCGGAGGGTGGCCACAACTATGTTGTTGTTGCTGAGGCGTGTGTGCAGTTCGACATCCAGTGTGTCGTCGAATACCACAACACACGCCTTGACCACACCGCCCTCTTCCCCATCGCTCTGGTAGACCCTCACTCCGTTGTATGTCCTCATACTCCGCGCCCCACCTATGTAGGGCTCTTGCAGCAGCGCTACACTTGCCTTACGCTTGGTGGCCTCGAGTAATAACTCCCTTGTGGCGATTTGGCTCCGCTGAAGGTTGGCCTGCAATATTCGGTACTGGGAGTACTCACCGGGAACAACCTCAGCAATACGATACCGCCGACCTCGCCAGGGCGTCCCACCTCTTTCTTTCTACACATTCATTATCAAAGGCACTGTGCTTCACACTGCCTTTCTTGGCCTTAGTGCAATTAATGCACTGAGGCTCTTCTCTCCGCAGCCACTTGTCGCAATCAGTCCTCTTATGAGGACCGGCGCAGTGACTGCATCGATCCGTCTCTTCACTGCATACTCTCTTAGTGTGCCCATACCCAAGGCAGCGGAAACACTGCACCAACGGACTATGGTCCTCAACTTTCACTCTACCTAGCCCTATATGGGCATAACCTGCATTAGTGCACCTCTTCCACACTTGTGGGCTCACCCTGACAATCAGATTGCTCTGTAGGGGGTTCCTTGCTTTCATCCCATATATGACCTCTACATTCCTCTCTTCCCCCTTCAGGCCCCCAAGCATGTCCGCATTCTGTTTCCAGAACGCGGTGGTGAAGTCCGCTAGATCGTACTTCATAACATCCTTGAAGGCCAGGAGGGGGTTTTTATTCTTTACATCTTCCACTAGTAATCCCGCATTCTTGCTCAGTCTGTCCTTCACCTTATTTCTTTCCTCCTCAGACGCACAGCCGACGACTACCCTTCTATTTTTAACTTTCCTCGTTCGCTCGACCTTTACCCATCCTTCCTTTGCATCCATCGTCTTCCGGATCTTTTCCATTACTTCATCCCCTGTGTCCTGCGTGTCCCTGGAGGACACCACAACCGAGTGCAGTGCCCTTGCCTCGGGGGGTCGCTCAGCGATTCCCCCCGAGACAACGCTCGCATAACTCGCCGGTTTGGCGACAGTTGTGCTGCCCTCCAAGAGCACGCTCAGCCTCTCCATTTTCACTCTGTTCTCTTCCATACATCCCTTCATCTCATCCATCTTCTTCATCATCTCCTTCATTTCTTCATTCATACCTTTCTCTAATGTATCTTTCTTTTTCAGATTCCTCACCAGTGCATCGTCAACACTCGTCATGTTTGCTGCGGATGGCTGGGGGGGATGTAAAGGGTCCTTCCCCAGGCCTCCGCTGGTCCCTGCCTTCACACTGGTGAGTTCCGCTTCTAATTCTTTTATTATTTGGTAGAGTCTGTCTACAGAGGCGAGAGCACCTTCTTTTAAGTCGGTCTTAAAGTTCCTCGACGTATTGATGCAGTGCTTCGCTCTCTCTAGACAGGCTCTACCCTCTTTAGTTCTAGGTCCAATCTGTTTTGCAGGACTTTCTAATTTGCTCATTACCGCTTTTTTGGGTTTTGGCTTAGCTACTGAGGGTTCGGTTCTGTTTGCTTGGCTCGGCGAAATAGCTTGTAAGCTTAATGCTTCCAGTTTATCTATACTTTTGCGCACAATCGCTGTTTTCGTTGGTTGTGAGAGGGTCCTGCCCTCTTCCGTCTTAGTGGGTGGCGAGATAGTAAAGGTATCTCCCTTGCTGTTACGGGGGGTGCGAAACATTTTTATTTAGGGGGACTGGTCAATAAATATCAAAATAATAAGTCAAATATCAAGTAAATGCAGATTATGAATAAAATTTAAAATTCAATAAAATGTCAATTGATAAAATGTCAAAGTACTAACCTAACAGTTGCCCCAATAGGGGTACAACTGACCTACTCTAACTAAACTAAATAGCGTGTAGTGTGTATAGATCCCTACGCGCACAATACAAACTTAGCCTAGCAACTACACCAAAAATGGTGTAGTTGGTCCTTATATCTAGAAACAGTAGCTCCAATAGGGGCTACTGGTCTCACTTTACTATTTTTGTCAATGTACCTTAATTATAAGTTCTTTTCAGGTGTTCCAGGTCTCCAGGTGGCTGCTGGCGGGCTTCTGCAGGTAAGTATATTCTTTTTTCTATTTTTCAGTTTTGCAGGTGTTCCAGGTGGAGTTCCAGATGTCTCGTCCGAAGCAGTGCGTCCCTCTGCTTCTTACGGTTCCAACTTCTGAAAACTGCTTCCCGCTGCTGTGATTTATTCCCGAAAAACTGATTTTTCGTTTCCAGGTGTTGAGCTGGGGTTTGCAGGTGTTCGCTGTCGTCTCTCCTGAATGGCCCTTCTGGTGCCGAAGTCGCTGTTGAAAGCCGCGTCTTCGTACGACTTCTGGGGGCCGAGTTATTTGTATTTTAAAATTTTCAAGATGGCCGCCAGAAATGAAGCCTGGATTTTATTTCCCTAGTTTCTCCGTCGTTTTTGGAGGTAAGTGGGCCGAGTTTGGGGTCGTTTTAATCAGGATTTTGTCCTCCTTCTAGTGATCCTGTTCCCCCCCTCCAAAACCCCCTTCCAGATTTGATGTCTGCGATTTGCTTGAAACTTGGTGGGGGGGTGGCCCAGGTGCTGGGTTTTATTCCAAAGGAAACCACGTTTCTCTAGGACTTTTGGTTCCCGAGATATTCAAGTTTTTTGTTCGACTTTGACAGTTGTGGAGCTGTCAAAGTCAAACTTTGGACCTCTATATCTCAGGAACGGTAAGTCCTAGATAGGGGTTGTTTGGGGTTTTCTTGGTCGCCTTCTGGTCCCCTTTCCTTATCTGGGCTCAGTTTTCCGAAAAAATTTTTGGGAAAATTTTTTCCCAATTTCCCGATTTTCCCAGATTTTCTTATCGGGGTATGTAGCCGGGCTAAAGTGCTGCCCTACGCCGAAAACCGCGTCGCTCTGTGGGTCTCCGTTCGGCAGTTATCGGCTTTCTAATTTTCCCAAGATGGCTGCCGAAACGTCAAAGTCAACTTTAATTTGCCGATAACTGCGTCAGTTATTGACGGATCTGCTCGCGGTTTTCGGCTACTAGGGGTTTCCGTACCTCGCGCAAATCCTGATGGGTGAGTTTTGGGGGGTTTCGATTTCCCCCCTTTCCCCCCCTTTTCTGGTCTCCTTCGGATGCGCCTCCTCGAAACCTTTCTAAAGATGTGCCGCTCGAGGTTGTACGGCAATTGGTTCCGGAGCTATTCGTGATCTAAAATTTCCAATATGGCCGCCAAAATGGCGCCCAAATCGTTTTTTGCAGATTTCTCCGGAACCCTTTGTCGCAGAGAAGTGTGCGACGGCTCGTTCTCCTCGTATTCTCAACGCCCGTCGTTCTGTTAAGGTTACTTCCCTGTTTTCCACGCTGTTCCCTTTTGATCCCGGTTTTTGGTGTTTTTGGGGATATCTCCGGTCTCGGAGCAGCTGGAGAGGTACGGCTTTCGGTGTTTACCTGGGGGTACCTGTTGGCAGCCTTCTATGGTAGTTTTTTGGTGGACGAGCTGGCTCTGGTCGGTGCTGTTTAGGTTTTTCGGAAAAACCGGTTTTCCCGGTTTTTCACCTACTTGGTGTTAGGGTCACCCTACCTTTTTTCTGTGGGCCTTTGAGAGCCCTATTTATGACGTCCAAAACCAGTCTCCAAACCCACGCGTCTCTATGTTCTGCTGAGTTGTGGCTGTTTAAAATCTTAATTTTCTAATTGTAATATCTTACCCCCAGGAGTCCGAAAAAATTTTTCTTTTTTCGGAAAGGGCTTTCCGGGAGGAAGGTCTTTCCGGATCACTTCACTTTCACTCGCTGAGACCTTTATTTCAATGACCTCGTGGGGACGCTGAAAAGTTCAAACGAAGGTCATTGCTACTTGCACTAGGTCTATAGTTCTAAAATTTTACACACATATAGAGGTCTCTGTCCCGCACACAAAACACAAATTGTCACAAAAATCCGTTCACACAAACGTCTTTTATCGTGTTTTAAAGTTTTTAATTTTGGTCACCAACTGTTTTTCTCACTTTTCCTAATTTTCCCGGACTTGTTAAGAAAAACCGAAATCGCGCGCTTGTGGGCGGCACCGAGACGCGTCGTTTGATGCCTGAATCACTGAGATCGGTTCAGGATTTCCCACTGTTTTCGATTTTTAAAGCAGAGCGATTGCGAAAAACGTGTGTTCTCGTCGAGAATCGGAGTGAAACTGGTTAGGTTAGGTTAGGTTAGGTTAGGTTAGGTTAGGTTAGGTTAGGTTAGGTTAGGTTAGGTTAGGTTAGGTTAGGTTAGGTTAGGTTAGGTTAGGTTAGGTTAGGTTAGGTTAGGTTAGGTTTTTTTTTTTTTTTTTTTTTTTTTTTTTTTTTTTTTTTTTTTTTTTTTTTTTTTTTTTTTTATCCATCCCCCTAACAGTATCAGGGCTTGTTATTTGCTTTTTTATTAATTTTTTGCTCTTTTCATCTTTTTCTTTCTTTTTTATAATATGCTTAAATTATAGTACAATTTTTCAATTTTTCTTTCATACAGTATTTGTTTCGTCTTATATCTATACATTTTTTACATCAGTAATTTCGTCAATATGAAGTACTTTTTGTACATGTCGACTTATTTCCAATTTTCACACTTTTTCTTTTACTTACACATAGTTTTTGTTACACAGAGTTTTAATTACAAGCCATATTCCAAGTAAGATTCAATAATTTAATAAATAAAATAAATTGCAATAATAAATAAAACCCAATTATTAAAAGCCAATATAAATTACAATAATTAATAAAATCAAATAATAAGTAAAATTCAATATGTCAATGGTAAAACGATAAAACTACGGCACAACATTCAACTAACCCTAATATCACAGTAAAGCCTACAACTAACATCACACTAATTTATCACAGTTAATCTTGTTTACATACTGAACAATATATTTACAAAAGGAGAGAAAAATTTCCCTCTTTTTTCCCCCCAGGATGGAAGGCAGGTTCTCACCTGTCATCGATGTGCCCAACTTCTGCTCAATATCGTATCTATTGCTAGCAAAAATTGGGCACTCGAGTAACAGGTGAGGAACCGTCTCCTCGACTCCGGGCTGACACGAACACGACGGATCCTCCTTCAATTTGAATCTGTTCAAATAGAAGGCGAATCCGCCGTGGCCAGTCAGTATTTGTGTAGTGTGATGTGTAATGTCTATTTTCTTGACTATTTTGTTTGCAGCAGCAGCGCTTGGGAAAAAGAGCTTCGTGACTCCGGCCGTCCCTCCCACTTCGTATCTCCTGTCCCATTCCTCAACCGTATCCTCTCTTAAGATACGCTTGACGAATGAAACAGGACACAGATCATAGTCGGGCTTCCTTTTCGAGCCCAGAGCGGCTTCCTTGGCTAACTCGTCTACTCTCTCATTCCCTCTCAACCCTGCGTGCGCCTTGATCCAAAACAAGGAGACCTCCCGCCTCTGCAATGCAGCTTTTCGGAGGGCCGCCCTTGTTTGCACCGCCAGGGGATGAGGGGAACTAAGAGTGACTGCCTGGAGTGCCGATCTAGAATCGCTAAGGATACCGACCTTTGCCGTTCCACTCTTGCAGGCTTCATTTACAGCTCTTTGGAGCGCTAGAAGTTCGGCTTGGTAGACGGTGCAATACGGCGGCAATGCAAGCTTGACGGCCTTCGTCTCGGCCTCACCCTTCCATACGGAGAGTGCGGCTCCGACTCGACCCTCAATCTTGCTGCCGTCCGTATAGATCCTATGGACGTGGCTGTTAACCACGTCTGCATATGAGTCCTCATCTACCAACCCGAACCTCAGCTCTACCTGCTCTGCCGGATGTGGGTCCTCAATCGCAGGAGCCATTCGCTCCACCTCCCTGTCTCTCAACACCGGGTGTGGCACTCCCTTCTTGATCTCATAAAGTCTCGATGCTTCGAGTATTCTGAGATCAAGAGGAAGTATCCCAGCCAGCAGCATTGCAGAGTTCAGGGAGACGGTTCGATATGCTCTGCAGATCTTTTGGGCAAAACCCCGTTGAACGGAGTTGAGCCTTTTTTGGACCCCCATCTTTTCCGCGGTGGGTGCCCACGCTGCTGATGCATACAAAATAGTCGGCTCTATCACAGCAATATATATGGTCCTTACTATTTGGGGGTTAAGCCCCCATCCTACTCGAGCGGCTTTTGCCAGCTGCTTATAGCGCGCTATGGCCTTCTTACATACATTGGTGACATGGGCGTTAAACGTTAGTCCGCCGTCGATCGTCAGACCCAAAATTTTTACGTTGTCGTAATACTGTAACTCTACACCCCCCATAGCGAGTCTTGGCACGTCAAACTTTAGTTTTCGCGTAGATAGTAGCGCGCAAGTTTTATGGGGGGCAAAATTCAATTTATTTTGCTCTCCCCATTTCCTGATTTCTTCCAGTACTTTGTTGGCCTTCAGTTCGATTTCCAGGGCCGTGTCTCCTTCAAATACTAGGACAATGTCATCCGCAAAGGCCTGGTTAAACGCATCCATCTCCTCTAACATTCTAAGCAGGGGGTCCAACAAGAGGTCCCACAGAATCGGTCCACCGATGGACCCCTGTACGCACCCCTTGTCGGTCCCCCTGCTCACTTCTACACCAGCATATCTAACATTCACGCTCCTGCCGCTCAAGTAGCTACTGAACACTCGCCTCAGGTTCCCCGGACACCCAACTTCAGCCAACCGAACCTTTATGGCCGGCCACCAAGCACTATCGAAGGCCCCCTCTATGTCCAGTGATACCACAACAGAAATTTTCTTCTCCTCCCTCAGCTTTCTGATGTGGTTCACCAACCTATAGAGGGCGTCTTCGGTGCTCCTTTGGGGCATGAAGCCATACTGGTTGGGGCTTATTTTGGGCAACAGGTAGAACCTAAGTCGGGCGACCAGCATCTTCTCGAAGATCTTGCCGAGAACAGGAAGGAGGCCGATCGGTCGATAGGCTTTTGGTACCCGGTATGATTCCTTGCCCGGTTTTCTCAGCACCACCACTGTCGCCTGCTTCCACTTTTCGGGGAAGTAGCCGACAGTGAGGCACTTATTCAACAGGGCAAGGAACCATTCCGGGTTACAATCTACAGCGTGCTGGCAGATGTCGGACGTGAGACCATCCGCCCCGGGGGCCTTTTTGGGGTTGAAGGACCTTACGGCTCTCTTCAACTCCTCCATGATGAAAGGAGGGTCGTCCGGGCCCGCCGGCGGTTCGGAGTCCAAGGACTCCGCACGCCGGCGCGTCCGTCGATGTTCCTCACTTTCATCACTTTCCAGGTCCGCGGGGTAGAAGGTCTCCGCCAACAATTCTGCGGAGCTTCGGGCGTCGAGGGTCTCACTGCCCCTTGTTAGGGGCAGATCCTCCTCCCTCCCTCCAACTCTGTTCAACACTCTATAGATGCCCTCCCAGACCCCCTCCCTATCCTGTTTCCGGCAAAACTCCTTCCAGCTCGCCACTTGAGCCTCTTTCACTGCCTTTTCATACTTCTCTTTCGCTTCCAGGTACAACCCAACTACGCGGTTTCTGCGATCAGGCGCTGCGTTCCGGATCCTGCGTTTCCTCGTGGCGACCTCCTTCTTCATCTGCGCGAGCTCATCATTCCACCACGACAAGGTGAATTTCTGCGTGTGTTTTTTGGTCGGCATGGTGTCTCTGCATGTCTGTGTTATGACTTGTGTGTAACTGTCTATTGCGTCATCTATTTGTTGTGTGCTGTGTATTGAGTCTATCGCTTGTACAGTCAATTGTCTGTCTGACATCATCTGGGTCAGTTTCTCACGAAACTGAGTCCAGTTTGCCTTATGAGTGTTAAAGATGCGTGTGGTACGTATTATGTTCGTGCCTGTGGACTTATGTTGTGTGATGCCGAAGGATATGCCGTTGTGGTCCGAGCTCGTCAGACTCTCCTCCACCCTCCAGTCGCCCACTCGGTTCAGCAGATCGTCAGAGCACGCTGTCACATCCACAAAGCTGGTGTACCTTTTTCCCCCTCTGACAGTGTCGTACGTAGGTATGTCTCCGGTGTTGAGTATATGTAAGCTCATTGCTTCCAGTACAGCAGACACTTCCCTTCCTCGCGGGTCTTCCACATCGCCACCCCACCACGGGCTCTTTGCGTTGGCGTCGCCTCCCAAGACCATCTTATCGGTTCCCAACTCTCTTCCTATCCGCATAAGATGATCCAGGTAAGGCCCCACAGGCTTATCGGGCTCGAAGTAGAAGGACACTACAACCATCTCCCAGGCTTTGGTTCGGAGGGTGGCTACAACGATGTTGTTGTTGCTGAGGCGTGTGTGTAGTTCGACGTCCAACGTATCGTCGAATACTACAACACACGCCTTGACAACACCCCCCCCTTCCCCATCGCTCTGGTAGACCCTCACTCCGTTGTGTGTCCTCATACTCCGGGCCCCACCTATGTAGGGCTCTTGCAGCAGCGCCACGCAGGCCTTACGCTTGGTGGCTTCGAGCATTAGCTCCCTTGTGGCGATTTGGCTCCGCTGGAGGTTGGCCTGCAGAATTCGGTACTGGAAGTACTCACCAGGGACAACCTTAGCAGTACGCCACCGCCGATCTGGCTAGGGCATCCCACCTCTTCCTTTCCATACATCCTCTATCGAAAGCGCTGTGCTCCTCGTTGCCTCTCTTCGCCTTCGTGCAATTTATGCACTTGGGCTTCTCTCCCCGCAGCCACTTGTCGCATACAGTCCTCAGATGAGGACCGGCGCAGTGACTGCATCGCACCTCACTCTCCTGACAGTGCCTCCTCGTGTGCCCATACCCCAGGCAACAGGAGCACTGCACTAACGGACTCTGGTCCTCTACGCGCACTCTGCCAAGCCCAATATGGGCATAGCCTACATCCACACACCTCTTCCATACCTGTGGGCTGACTCTGGCCACGAGATGTTTTTGTAGGGCGTTCCTGGCATTCTTCACGTATGCTACCTCTACCTTTTTCTCCTCCCCCTTTAAGCCCTCAAGGATGCCTGCGTTCTGGTTACAGAACGCGGTGACGAAATCGGCCACGTCGCATTTCATCACACCCCTGAAGGCTAAAAGGGGGGTTTTATTCCTCATTTCTTCAACAATTAATCCATCATTCACTCTCAGTCTTTCCCTCACCTTGTTCCTTTCTTCTTCATTCATACATCCAATTACAACCTTTCTATTTTTGACTTTTCTCACCCTTTCCACCTTTACCCATCCGTCTTTTGCATTGACCGTATTTCTAATTTTTTCTAAGAGTTCCTCACCTGAGTCTTGCTCATCCCTAGAGGACACCATGACCGAGTGCATTGCCCTTGCTTCGGGAAGTTTCTCTATGA
This sequence comes from Cyaniris semiargus, assembly GCA_905187585.1. Lineage (NCBI taxonomy): Eukaryota > Metazoa > Arthropoda > Insecta > Lepidoptera > Lycaenidae > Cyaniris > Cyaniris semiargus. Next base: position 5,700 of record LR994558.1, on the reverse strand, counting down.
TACCTCTCGAAGCAACGCTCGCATAACTCGCCGGTTTGGCGACAGTCATGTTGTTCTCTAGTAGTGAGCTCAACTTTCCTATCTTTTCCTCATTCTCTTTCATACATTTCCTCATTTCCTCCATTTTTTCCATCATTTCTTTCATGTTATCCTTTGCTAATATTTCTTTTTCTTTCAGGTAACTCACCAGTGTTGCGTCGTCTGTGCTCGTGCCCGCTCCGGCTGACCGGGGGGGATGTATAGGGTCCTTCCCCGGCCCTCCATTGCTACCGACTCTAACACTGGTAAGCTCCTCTTCTAGCTCCTTTACTATATAGTAGAGCCTCTCTATAGCGGCGAAGGCTTGCTCCTTGAGCTCCTTTTTGAAATTTTTAGAGTCGTTAATGCTGCTCTTCGCTCGCTCTAGACAGGCTCTACCTTCTTTTGTCTTGGGTTTATTAGGTGGAACGGGGCTTGCCGTCTTCCCAACGACTATTACTTTTTTAGTCTTTACTTTTATTGCAGTTTCCGGTTTGGGTTGGTTTTGGTCTATTTTAGTTGGGGACGTTACATTTCTTATTGTCATTGCATCGAACTTATCTATGCTGGTCCGCACAACGGATGTTGTTGGTTGTGATAGGGCTCTGCCCTCGTCTACTTTATTCTTTTTTGGTGGTGAGATGGTGAACGTGTCACTCGCGCGCTTTGGGGGGTGGTTGGGGGTTCGCTGCATTTTTATAGGGGGATTGGTCAATAACGATAATAGGTAAAATAAAATAAATAAAAATTAAAATTGAAATATTAAAAATAAATGTCAAATTAATAAAATGTCAAATTACTAACCTAACAGTTTCCCCAATAGGGGGTTAACTGACCTACTCTAGCTAAATAAAATAACGTGTTGTGTAAGGGGTTCCCTAAGCACACAATACAATTTAAAGACTTAACCTAACAACTACACCAAAAATGGTGTAGTTGGTCCTTATTCAATTTCTTACACACTAAAAAGTAACTCCAATAGGGGCTACTGGTCTCTAAAACTATTAACAATTGTTTGTACCTTAGATTTAAGCTCTCTTTCAGGTGTTGCAGCTCTCCAGTTCCCGATGCGGCGGCTTCTTCCAGGTGAGTTCTAATTTATCTTGTTTTTCAGGTGCTGCAGGTGTTCCAGGAGTTCCAGACTTGCAGGTGTGGCGTCTTCAACCTTCTCCAGTGCCGGTTCCCGAAAACCGCAGCTCTCTGCGACGTTCCGAAGCTTACAGGTGAGGTTTTGCTTTTTCCAGGTGTTAACCCCTTTTCCAGGTGTTCGGAATGGGCACGCCTGGATAGAGCTTTTCCTGCCGATGTCGGTGAAGAAAACCCCGTCCCTCTGCGAGGTATAGGAACGGAGATATTAGGGTTTTAAAATTTTCAAGATGGCGGCCAATTTTCAGCCTGGAAATTAGACAGACCGCTGCTTCCTGATCCTCTGGGCTAACTGGACCGAGTTTGGGCTCGTTTTTCTCGGTTTTTCGAGCTCTTTTTGATGGTGTGGGTCAGCCCCCAAAATTCGACCTTGAGAGTTCGATGACTCCGATTTGGCTGAAACTCAGGAATGGGGTAGCTAAGGTAGAGCCTTTATTGCGAAAAGAAACCCCGTTTTCCTAGCTCTTCTAGAAGTGGAGATATTCCGGTTTTTGTCCGCTGTTTGACAGATGTCGAACTGTCAATGTCACTTTTTAGCGCCCGTTTTCTCAGTGACCGTTTGACGTAGATAGGGCGTGCTTGGGCTTGTCGACCTCGGTCTGAACTCCTCTATCAGGTTCTGGTGTCAAAATACAGAAAAAATTTTCCGGAAAATTTTTTCAGTTTTCCGAGTTTTCCGGGTTCTGACCCCCCGGAATCTGTAGTTGGTGCCTCGTGTTGCCCGGTGTTGAAAACCGCGTCCTTCTGCGGCTTCTGGTTTCGGAGAAATCGGCGTCTGAACTTTTACAAAATGGCGGACGAAACGTCAAAGTCAGTAGTTTTTGCTCGATTTCTCCGTCAATTTTAACTTGCCTGGACCGCGGTTTCCAATTGCTGGGGGTATCCTCACCTTGGGTAGATGATGGTGGGTGAATTTGGGGGGGTTAGAAATCCCCCCTTTCCCCCCCCTTTTTTGGTCTATCTGGATGCTCCTCGTCGTGCCCTTTTCGATGATGTGTCGCACACCTCTGTCCGATGACTAGTTCGGGAGCAATTCGACTTTGAGTTTTGGCAAGATGGCCGACAAAATGGCGGCCAAAACGTTTTTTGGTTATAACTCCCGTTCCAGACGGCCTAGAGAGGCGTGCGAGGGCTCGTATGAATCCTCTAGAGTTTCTCCGTCTGCTCCCGGTGCCTCCTTATTTTTATTCCCTGCCGTTCCTTTTTTATCCAGATTTTTTACCTTTTTTGGAATATCTCTCGTTCCGGCAGGGCTAGAAGCACGCGGTTTGGAGTGTTTAGTAGGGGGCGAGTGCGGGCAGCCTCTGGTGTCAGTTTGACGTGTGCGGCTGGTTCCTGGTTGTTTCTGCAGCCGCTTTTCAGGAAAAGTGGTTTTTCCGGGTTTTTTCCGGGTTGGTACTCCGGACCACCTACCTTTTTTGGGCGGGCTGCTTGGGACCTTATTTATGTCAACCAATACCGTCGTCAAAACCCACGCGTCTCAATAGGCGCCTCCGCTAGAGATGTTGGAGTTTTCTATTTTCTAATAGTTATTACTCACCCCCTATGTTCCCAAAAATTTTTATTTTTGCGGATTTTGTGTGGTCTTGTGGACGTCTTCCTTAATCACTATTCACTCTGTCACTGGGGCCTTTGTTTCACTGACCTCGTGGTGACGCCAAAAACTAAAACACAAGGTCAAACATATTTCCCGTAGGTCTATAATTCTGAAAATTTCTACACTAATAAAGGTCACTGTCCCCTACAATGTCCACTTTACTACACAATTTTCCTATCACTACAGCGTCTTATATCGCACTTTAAAGTTTTGAATTTTTGTCACTTCGAGTTTTTCACACTTTTCACGGTTTTTCCGAAATTTTTAAGGTATGTTCGAATTACCGGCGTGTAGGCGGCACCGAGACGCGTCGTTTGGTACCAAAATTTTGATTTTACGTTAAGTTTTTACCACTTTTATTGATTTTTAAAGCGGAGCGACAACAAAAAACATGTGCTCTCGAGTGCGATCGGCTCGAAAACTGGTTAGGTTAGGTTAGGTTAGGTTAGGTTAGGTTAGGTTAGGTTAGGTTAGGTTAGGTTAGGTTAGGTTAGGTTTTTTTTTTTTTTTTTTTTTTTTTTTTTTTTTTTTTTTTTTTTTTTTTTTTTTTTTTCTGTCCACAGGCCTAGATGGCCCGTGCTCTTGTTTAGTATTTACTTTATTTATTTTATTTTCATTATACTTTTTTAAGTAACATTGTACGCGTCAAACATTCAGTATTTTGCCCTGAAGGGGCTCTAAGTGTCGTGCCCTCTGATGTTGTTGAGGGTCTTTGGTATGTTGGCCACCTGGTTGGTGGCTGCTGTCATCTGCCCGGAAGTCATCTTCTTGACTGGGATGTCATCGGAGTTTTGATCTTCCGGGGTGATGTCATCTTCTTGATGTTCTCATACTTGGACCTCAGTTGGAGCCCAGTGGGTAAGTCCGGCATTTTCCAATTTCCTCTCGATTTGCGTCCACCCTTTGCCTTTCGATGTTATGGCATTGGCTCGGGTGTTAAGGGGTCACCAAAGCTGGGTGGAGTTTCTTGGGATGTTAAAAGGTGTTGGTCCATGCCGGTCCCGCTCATTGGGTGAGGCTTGTTGTTTCGTCTTTTATCCTTGCCACCTGTTGGTGGCAGGTATCTTCTTCTTGTTAATTGTCAGTCCAGTTTTTATTGTGTTGGCCACCTGTTAGTGGCTGATGTCCTCTGCCCTCTGTTGGTAATGAGCGCATACTCGTTGGCCACCTGTTGGTGGCTGGTGTCTTCTTTTTGATGCTTGTCAGTCCGGTATTTTGTCAGTTTTATTGCCATCATGGAGCTTTCACCGAGACCAGTTTTTTGATGGTGGTATGGTCCCGGTTCTTGATTGCCATCTTGGCATTATAATCCATGATGGCCTGAGCAGATGTTTCTGTCACTCCCTTTATGAGTTTGCCCAGCGCGTCGTCCGTGTCGTCTGTGTAATAGACGAGTCGTTCCGTATGACGCGTCAGGGCAACCACCGCGTGTGATGCACTGTGATGTAGCTGCAACTTCCTCTTCTGGTGTTTAATGACGTATACTCTCTTGTAGCACAATCCCTGGGCCTCGTGAATTGTGAGTACTTTTGAGGCCTCTCCAGTTCCATAACCCGACTTCCTTAGCATTGATTTCTCCAGCTGTGTGTAAGTCAGGTATAAGGTGTTGGTGTCAGTTTTAGGGATCTCCGTCCCGGTCATGGGTGATATTGCCAGGGACTTGACGATGTTGCTTGAGGAGTAGATGCCCTTGTGTATTTGCTTGAGCGCCATGGCGACATCTTGCGGGCACCTATGTGTACAGAGAAGATCTTCGGTGACGTCTGCGAGGTGATGTGGGCGATAGTAGTACAGCTCGAAGAGATTGTCCCGGTCAATGTAGGGGAGCTGGTTGACGTCCCCTATTAATAGCAGGCTCTCGGCTTTGATGATTTGCGCCATCAGTATTATGGATCCGAAGTGACTCATGAGTGCTTCGTCTACAAGCAGCCTCTTGCGTTCTAGGTCTTCGAGTCCCTTCGGTCCATTTACTAGAAGAGATGCAATTGTGCGCACCCTCTTCGTCGCTTCGTGGCCTGCCTTTTCCCGGATTCTCTCCACGAGGTCTTTCTTTGCCTCTATCGTTGTCGTTGCAACTACATCTTCTTTGGCGTTAAAGTTTTGGACTATCCACGTCGTTTTCCCGCAACCCGGGACTCCATTTATCCAAGTTATTGCTGGGATCGTCCATTCGTCGGGGGGCTCTACCTCAGACAGGATCTGGGATGTTTGTAGGATCCTGTCTTCCAGCCATATTTCTGTCCCCCTGGTGGTAACGACGATGGGGTCGCGAGAAGGGATGTTAAAGACGGGTTGTCCTCTCCTTTTGGTCCGGTCTTCATCCAGGAGGACTATTCCTGAGGTGGCGCTGTACGCCGCCATGTGGGTAGTCATCTCCTGTCCCCTAAGGACGGTCGCCGTGTTGTTATTATAGACCGTTGCATGGGCCTCCTCTAGTTGGATTTGTAGGAGGCCATCTTTGCCTTTTTGGTACGACTGCATTATGTCTTCGCATTCCTTGATCCTGATGGTCTTGTTGGCCTCTAGTACGGCTACATATTCCAGGAACGCGTTGATCATATGATCTTCTTGTCGTACCACTTTCCTTAGGGTTGGACTCTTGACCAGACCTATCTGTGCCTTTGTTGGGTGTTGTCTTCTTGATGTTCTCTGCGGTGGTTTGGGGGCATTGGTGAATCTGCTGAGCGCGTTCGCTTGGGTGTCCGGGCTTCGGAATGTGTCCGGTCGTAAGGGCGGCTCTTCTTCGAGATCTTCTTGAGGCTCTCTTCTGAAGTGTAGGCTCTCTTTTGTGACCAGCCGATGGAGTTGCTGGTCAACTTTGGCGGCTGAGATCTGTTGTTTGGCCGCGATGGCGATCTCTTTTTGTTTTCCAGCCGCCCTTAGTCTCCTTAATTCCTTTTCCTTTTCAGCCCAGACTTCCGCGTTTGATTTCGGCGTCT